>JAKOOJ010000007.1:46973486-56973486 GCA_022577455.1 Arizona elegans | reverse complement strand
AAATAAAAGCACCTTTAAAAATGTATATCCCAATTATTTACATTAATGTTTCTCCTTTTGAAGGACTATCATGAGGAGTTATTATTGGAACCAGTTATTGGCAAATTTAAATAATACCCCTCTAAAGGGGATTTGTGAGTTTCCTCAATGAAGTGTTTTGCATTGTTTTGAAAGCTTACCCCAGCTGTTAAGTAGTAAAGGAAATATCTTACTCAGCTGGCAGGAGAAAAGGAAGAACTAACAGCAATAGAATATTCAAGGAGATGAAATACAACAACACAATCACTTCCTTTGTTTTTACAAGTGTGGGAAAATATTACTTCCTGAAGATACCTGAAGCACCCATTTGAAACTTTGCATTGACTCAATATAGATCTATCATGGAATAGGAGGAGATAAACCTGCTTACACATATATGTCTGTTATGTCAAACAACCTTTAATGACTATTCTACTATGATTAAAATCCATGCTTCCTTCTACAGAGCTTGAAATAATGTGATGTGTTCATGTTCACATGTAAAGATCACTTTCAACTAATGCACACTGTTAAATTTTTTTTAGTGAGTAAAATTGAAGAAGACTTTCAAATCAGAGGCTATATGCATAGAAAATTTTGAACGTAATCTTCAGGGTTAGACGCTTGGATTGCACGTGTTTGGTGAGAAATGAGGACCAGCCTTCCAACCTAATTGATTCTGGAGGTGAAGATAATGTGGCATGGCCTAGCATCTCTATGAAAAACCCTCTTCACAAAAGTGATGCAGTTAGTGTCCATTAACCAAGTGACAGATTAAGGGAATTGCTGTAGCCATGCTCTAGAATTTTTAAAGAACATCAAATTTTCCAACCTCACTAGAAAACTGAAAAGGATCCAAATTAATCTATTTTTTTAAAAAAGAAGCTTATAATGTGTGAGAGGATATGAATCCACTAATGCTTATGGATATGCTGAGAAACCAGGTAAGAATATATTTGGATCCAAGAAATGTGAGCAAAATACATCTAAGATAACATTTTCAATAATTTATGGTAGAAAAAATGCAGTAATTTTGCATGAATAAAATTACTATAAATATAACATTTAATCATAACTAAATAACAGGCAGGTTCTTATTAATTTGCATTATAACATTGCTATATATAGCATTGCATGTTATATTGTTTAGTTAAAAAAATAAGCACAATCATATTTAGGTAGTTCAAAATGTACTGTATGCACTTGTATACAATATATAGAAGTTTGTATCAATATTGTATCAAAGAAATTGATTTTTAAAAAACTAAAGTACCCAAGACATAGCTTAACCCAAAAAATGTTAAAAATTGCAGTAGTCAAAATAGAAGCCATCGCTAAAATGCTCAGTCCAAGCAACAAATCATTTTAAATTCCAAAGATGGCAGCAATGATATACCAGGAAGAAAATTGATAGTTGAAAATACAGATTTCTTTTTACTTTGTACAAATGCATCCAATTGCATTTCTACACAAAAATATTTAGCAGCTAATAGAGTAGGGCTTAAGGGCTAATGAAAGAAGTAGATAATTTGTAGTATTAGTTGATTGTTTTTGTAGAAATGCTAATCTGTTGTACATGCTTACAAATTACTAACTAGCACAACTTTAAGTAGAAAAAGAAATGTTGCCAAGGGATAATTTTTATCAATACATTTTAAAAAATTCTGTAAAAAATAGAGTCTGGCAACAGAAAGTAAGCTACTGAAAACAATTTTCTGAAAACTGAAATAAATTCTTATTTCTATTCATGCTATAGAAATATCAACCACAATATGTATATGAAAAATAGTAACAATTGCTGATGCAGTGTACCATTCTAGTAAATATTCTACTAGTGAGGTTCACGTGTAGGATAAGACACTATTGGAAGATAAAAGCTCCTATAGTGCCCCCTCGCCTTTTAGCCAGGTCACGAGCAGTCCCTGATCTGCCAGCGAGCCTCAAAATAGGGATGCAAAGAAACTGCTCAAAACTCTCTCCACCTGCATTTGACATTTGGGCTGAAATTGATTAAGCACACCTCTCTGGCTCTAGCAGGCAAATAGAATCCCCTCAAAATGGGGTAAACCTTTTATGTCAATGGTCCACTTCGTTGAAAATTCCATATCCAAGGAAGGATTTGCACATCTAAGATCACCCACCCCACAGGGCAAGGAATGAGCTTTCTCTCTGGACTTCACATGTCGCCAGGGCAAGGACATTTTAATTTGCATATCTAATATGTTTCACATTAAAATCTATTACTTCAAAGCCCATTGTCATTGAGAGTGCTACCACTATGAGTACTATCACTTTCTAACTGTATGGCTACTTTCAAATTGCTGACCCTCCATTCTGGCTCTTTGAATAAAAAGTTACCTCTACTTTGAGCAATTGTCCTGTTTTTTTTTTTATTGGGTAACTCAGTTTGGAATTGGACCAAGAAAATTCTTCTAACAAAACCTAAGTAGATTGAAAACAAAATACTTCCTTTAAAAGAGGTATTTTTACCGCATGTAAGGGAGCGATAAGAAAAGAGCAAGACAAGAAAACTGAAACAGAATTAGAAGCCATTTTTAGATCAGCTAAAATGTTATTGTTAAATAAGTTTGAAGTTTCTACATATCAGTCTCCTGAGATATCATTTGATTAAGTCTACATAAGTAATCCTTACATTTGCAGCCTCAGGGAGAAACAGGGTGAAACTTGTAAATGGAAGCAGAAAGAAAAATGGAATTGAAAGGGAGAGTGGTGCTTTCAATCTTTCAGAAGTTAGAGCAATATATAAATTAATATATAAATAATTTGAATAAGGAACATTCTCCCAAGTCAGACAATTAGACATAGTGTGAATTGTAGTGATCCATCCATCCTTCCTTCCTTCCTTCCTTCCTTCCTTCCTTCCTTCCTTCCTTCCTTCCTTCCTTCCTTGGCTGCCTCTGTCTGGCCAACAATGTCAGTGGCTTTGGCAGCAGGGGTGGGGTGTCAGTGGTGGTGGGGATACAGTGGCTGGGGATGGGAATGAAGTGGGGATGGGCCATTGGCAGGAGTGCAGAGTGGTAGGCATCCACAACAGTCCTAGTTTCTCATGTAGCCTCTTGGGAAAATTAATTGCCCACCCCCGGACTAAATAATTGAGTTCCTTGATTTTTTTACCTGCCATCTTGCTTTTTTGCTTCCTATTTCATGCTTTGTTTCTTGTTATTATATTTCAATTGGGGGCTGATGTGGTTATTGTTATTACTGGTTTGATGGGTTTTAACTTCACTGTAGAATTTTTAACACTTATTTATATAAAGCATTTGATTATGGTAGGATAGAAATATTATGAATATGTCAATAAAATGTCAGCATCTATTTTGCTTGCTTCAAGAACTGACATAGTTGTCTATTACATCATAGAAAATGTTTCCATTTTTGATGTTAATGATATCGATGTGTGGTTTATTGCTTTAATACCAAATACTTTGGCCACATTCTAGGAGCATCTGTTTATTCCAAAAAAGAAACAATAATTATAGATGTATAACTTTCTGTAGAGAAAGACAGTCTTTTTGGATTGAAAATAGACAGGGTTTTCTTTTTTTGTACTTGAGTCAGAAGCACAGAGTCACTTCTGGGTTGAAAGGATTAGCTGGTGACATCACCATTGCCTTGGGGCCTCTTTTCATGTCCCTGACAAGAGCTGGAGTGAAGGATGAGAGCTTAACCCCACCCCACAGCAGCTGTCAGGTCTCAAACAAGGGCTTCCTAACCTCCTGCCCAGCATTCTAACCACTTGAGCCACCATGCTGCAAAATAGACAGCTTTTTATATACATATGCATGTAGGCATGGGTGTGTGTATTTGTTAGATTTTGAATCATAATGACTAGAAATTGACTGCTCATTCCTCATTGAGATACAAGGATTAGAGAAACTGCTGAAATGAACACATAGCAAAAGGGATGCATATCTTTTCAACTGTTAAGAAAGATCTTAATTCTCTATGATTAAGCACAGACCACGAAACATGTTAAATATTTAATGGTGGTGTCTTGAGAATGTTTCTTACTATCTGCATCTGTCAGCAGTTATTATTCTTAGAGTTATGCAAAGTTAGGGATTTGATTTGAAGACATTTAATCAAATTGAGTCTTCAAATTCAAATTAAGTATTTTAATTGATTTGAGATGATGAATACAATCAAGACTTTGCATCACCTTGAAGAAGTTCAAAGATCATTTGGAGATTTATTTATTTATTTATTTATTTATTTATTTATTTATTTATTTATTTATTTAATGGTTCGATTTATATGCCGTTCTTCTCCGGAGACTCCGGAGACAATGTGTTAAGCAATTCAGTGGAATGTCTGGCTCTTTAGAATGACAAGTTTTATTGCAGCTTTCCTTCCACTGTCTTGTATAGGACAGTATAAAACTTGAAATAAATATTAAATATTTATTTTGCTGCTCTTGCTTATTTTTATGTGATCTTACCTTTTGCCAAGTGATATTTTACCTTTATCATTCTGTACCTCTCAGTATACTTGTCAGACCAACAATCTAAACCTATTAGTATCTGTGTGTATTTTTATAGTTTTTCAGCAATTTTACATCCCTACTTTTATTTCTTTGTATATTTTGTATGTAGGGGATGTACTGGCTCAGTGGCTAAGACGCTGAGCTTGTCGATCGAAAGGTCGGCAGTTCAGTGGTTCAAATCCCTAGTGCCATGTAATGGGGTGAGCTCCCACTACTTGTCCCAGCTTCTGCCAACCTAGCAGTTCGAAAGCACGTAAAAAATGCAAGTAGAAAAATAGGGACCACCTTTGGTGGGAAGGTAACAGCATTCCGTGTGCCTTTGGCATTTAGTCATGCCGGCCACATGACCACGGAGACGTCTTTGGACAGCGCTGGCTCTTCGACTTTGAAATGGAGATGAGCACCGCCCCCTAGAGTCGGGAACGACTAGCACATATGTGCGAGGGGAATCTTTACCTTTACCTATACTTTGTACTCCTCACAAATTGAAAACAAAGGACTTCCATTGTCTTTCTAGTATTTTGCTGTTCTGTCTTAAATTGAATGTGCTAATCTTCATTGTATAGGTAGATTTGATTGTTCTTAGATTATTGCATATAACGCAGATAACACTTGGTGTAGTGGTTGTTAGAAATTGAAAGGCCATCCTGTCTTAGACACGAACCCAGCTGGGTGACCTTGGGCCAGTCTTTCTCTCTCAGTTCTAGGAAGAGGGCAATGGCAATCCACTCCTGAAATCTTGTCAAGAAAACTGTAGAGACTTGTCCAGGCAGTAGCCAGAAATCAAAACTGATTGAAAGGAACACACACACAAAAATTATTTATGTCATTGTATATTATCTACCTAACATGTTTTTTTTAATGTTGCATAAGGAGCATATAACATTTCATTTCAGAAAAAGGCTAAAATTGCCAAAGAGTCATGCCAAAAAGCATACAAGTCCAGTAAAGCAAATGATCAGAGGTATTGTTATTGTTAATAAAAATAACAATAATATTGATATTTGGAAGTTGGAATATGACACTTTATGCACTGACTGAGCACAATTTATATTGGAAGTTTGGAGGTGACTATGCTGCCCATTCTTTAGTAGGAAAGTAGATAGGAAATAGTTCAAGATACATTGCTGTGAAAACCTTTTAATCTATCTGGCTGAAACTGTTCAGAACTAATGTCCATATCCTTTTTTCTCTTCTTTTTCCAGACAAATGGAAAAGTTGCAAAGTTCTGGTGGGAGTTTTTTAAAAAACCCAGTGAAATATTCACTTTTGGAATAATAATAATGACAAGATGTGAAGATATTGCCATCCCTTATTCCGTTAAAATATTTTTGTTGACTTGTATGGAAACAGTCTTATCTCGAGTATTAGAATACTAAAGTTATTGTTCACACAGGACAAGCCAAGCAGTATAACACTATACCTAGGGAGCAATGCCATTTTCATCAGAGAGAGGGGGAGAGAGAGAGGGGGGGGGTATTCAGTGCCTAAATTATTCCTGGGTTTATCTTTCCTGACTTTTTATTTAGAGGTCAGTGGATCTGTTCTTCACTAGACCTGAAAGTCAGAAGATGTATCAGAAAAAAATTATGCAAACATTTAAAAGTAAATTCAGTTACTAAACAAAAATAGTGTCTAATGATATCTGTAAATAACAATCCTGTCTAAACATCTGGCTGACTATGCAACAATGCATAATAATAATGAGGCACTCACTTGATGTGATTGTGGGACTTGTGTACTCTGTTCAACAACACTGGACCAGTCTCATCAGAGGAGCCAGACAGAGAATATTTCTCCCATAAACAATATGGTGAGACATAATTTAGAGAAACCTATACCAGATTAACCATCACCCAGGTCAACAAGGGTCATGTAAGTATTGGAGTTCCTAGACACCTGGTGACAGATGGGCTACAGGATTTAGAGGACTGTTGACTGAGCAACCAGGGCCAACAGCTACTGGACTACTGGAAGTAAAGGTGTTTACCTGTTGCAAATACATAAAGATTAAACACAATGAAATAAGTATCTGTTATTATAAACCAAATTCAACAAGAAGAGGATATTTGAAAAGAATGCACCAGTTCTGGATAAAAACAACATCCAGAATAAAAAATAACAGAGTAGAGGTTAGCAGATCAATGTTGATTTATAATACAAAATAAAGTGTTCCCAGAAACAGAATTGCAAATCCAGTCTAAACATCTAGTTGACTGTGCCACCAACCCTAATAATATTTTAATCCATATATGAATAGTATATATTTTGGTCAATTCAAGGCATCAAACATACTTAATACTATTTTCCCTGCAGCAACAACCCTGTGAGTGGGTTGAGATAAGAGAGAACAGCTGGCCTAAAATCACCCAGCTGCATTGGTGCCTAAGGGAGACCTAGAACTCAGAGTTTCCTGGTTTCTAGATTTACACCAAGTAAATCAATTAATCATATTGTGTTGAGCAGTCATAAAAACGCAAAGTGAACATGCTTCAGTAAATATTAATGTAAATGTGCATATTAGTTACCACCGTCATATGCTTAATTTTTTTCATAATGTGTTTTTTTGTTTTAAATTTAGCTTCAAAATTACTGATATTTCTATCTTTAATAATCTGTTATTTTTAATCTGTTCTGCAAAAGAAAAAAGGGAAATAGCTGTATATATTTAAATGCTTTCTCATTATAGTCAATGTCTGAATTTATTTATTAACATGAACCTCACAATGGTTTAAACCTAATCTTGCCATTTTGCAGTATTACATCTGAATAGGATTTTGGTTGATTTGCATACCTCTAGTTACTCACTTGGGCCTCTTTTGAAGTATACCATTAAAAGAAGCGAATTAAAAGAAAATATGGTTTTTTTTGCGTTCGAAAAGACTTTTTTTGCATTTTTGCATTTATCCCCTTTCAGTGATGTGCTTGGGGATTGATAAATTAAAATAACTTCTGAATATTAAAAACACCATATAAAATATGGTTTCATATTTTAATAGCATATACAAATGTGTAATTTATCTCACTTTCCCCTTTGGTCTTTTTCTCATAATTGTTCAGCCATTTAACACTACGAAAAGCTGATTCTAGCTGCTGTGGGGTGATTCAGATTTATTATGGCAATGAGAACTGTCCTCCAAATTAGAACAATTTTTTGCTGCTTTACTAGAAGAAAATGTTTACCACCTCCCTTGCTATCTTTTATCTCATTGGTATTAAACCTGCCAAAAATGCCTACTTTTTCATTTATACACTGGAAAGGAATACAGTTTAATTATTGTGAATTAATTCTTATGAAATGTTTGTCAAAATAAATAGCACCCCAAATTTCCCAAAATACAATTTAAATTTACTTGTACTTAGATGAAACACTAGCTCTATTCTGCTCGTGAAATGCAAGAATCCAGAGTGCCTTTAAAAGAATAAAGAATCTGCTGTTGGAGGCAGTTTGCTTAGTTTTTACCATCCCAGATAGAGCATTGGATATGTGAAGCTTGCAGCTGCTTTGTGGCATTTCGATGGCTTTTAATAAATGCACTGTAATATATATAAACAAAAAGTATTTTGTTTTTCTTATTAATCTAAATCAGCAATATTTCAAAGTGGGAAACCTAAAGTTATGAGAATTTGGGTCAGAGGGCTAACATCTCCTGCCATGATTTCAAATACCTTATATTACCTCTACCTTCTTAAGATTTCTACAGTTCCTCCTCTTCATTTTTGTCTACTCTAGACATTCCTCTGAATAATCACTGTTGTGGTAGTGAATCTGGAATAGGGAGACCAGATTCAAATCCACCCTTAGCATGGAAACTGTCTGGAGACTTTAGGCCCTTTTTCTCAGTACAATTAAGTTGCTATTCTTGAGATGAAATAAAGGGGTGTCCCCATGTAAGTCCCCCTCAGCTCTTGGAGAAAAGTGTCATGGCCCCATCAGAGCCCAGTTTGGAGGAGAAGGAAGAGCTGGAACTGGGACTGTCTGACAGGGATGGCACATCTCCCTTGGCATGTTTGGAGAGGCCAGGGGCTGAGGATGATGCTGTCCTGGTCCCCTCAAGCATTAGGGGAGGTGGTCGACCAGATGGAGAGCTGCCTGCCTGCACAGACATGGGAGGATCAGCTGCTGATAGGCTGAGGTGCTAATAGGCAGCAGATTTCCTCTGATGAGGAACAGCTGCCTACTCCACTCGATACAAGGGCAAGGAGGGCGGAACGAAGGTAAGCCCAGAGAAGGGCTCGGGAGGAGGTTGCCCCACCCCTCCTCACAAGGAACACCTGGATGGGAGTAATTTAAGGAGAAGCCGTGGGGAGTTAGTCTTTGCCAGGAACAATTGTTTGCTTTGGCTTACACTCCCCTGGCTTTGATTCATCCCTGTTGCTGTTTGCCTTGCCTTGCTTGGAAGATTGCTCTTCACCTTTTGTCTTCTCTTGTGGACTGCTTTTGGCCTTTGCTTCACTGTGCCTTTGGAACTTCTTGTGTTGCATCTTTTCTTTGCCTTGAAGACTGCCATTGTCTTGAGCCTGGACTCTGCCTTGTGGACTTGGAACCCTGGACCTTGCCCGATGATCGTGCTCCTATTTTGTGGGCTTTATTTGTACCATAGGGACTGCGTTTGGGGGACTGAAAGTGGCTGAACCAGTTAACAAGTAATATATAGTGTGTCTCAGTTTCCACCATCTCACTCATTCATTCCCAGAACTATATACTAGTAACTACTGATTTGTGAACATTGGTGTTTCTTTGAATTCCCTGTTTTCTGCTGTTCATTTGTTCTGCAAAAAGGGTAATTGGGTAGGGTAAGAAACAAATTTGCTTGTTCAGCATTGGAAACTGAATATAAAACAGATCTGGTATCCCCTCAAAATCAACCCCAACCCTTCATCCCAATTCCTCAAGTCAATTTCCATTAAATGAATTAGTTACACCAGAAGAATAATTTCCTCCCTTAGTTTTCACTCAAATTGACTGCTATCAATTCAGTGCATGTCAGCTCTGTCAGATAGACCAGACCAAGAAATAGGGCTAAAAGTATTCTCACTGTATTAGAACAGCTAAAGTAATAAAGTAATATTGAATGTGCTACCTTTCCTCCATCTTTTATCATTATGAGAATTGAGGGGATAGGACTGTTTGAGAGGTTTTTGCAAATCATTTAATTGACCAGCTTATCTGATTATTGCACAGTAGTAGATCTTTATTCTCTTTATTTATTACAGCCACTGTTGTGTTATTTGAAACTACAGAAGAAAGATGCTAAAGCCAGAGAAGTACTGTGACAAATATTATTACTACTACAAGAGACTGAGCTCTTTTTGCCTTGTATAATCCCCCTCATCACAACACACTAAAATAAATAAATAATATATTGTAGCAGAAACCATTTCATTGAAAAATGCTAAGTAACAAAGATGTTACTAGCAAGTGTTAGAACCCTATAACTTTCTGGGGGTCATCAAGCATTTTTCTTCTGCTGGAATATTGGAGACCAATGAATTCATAGTACCAGATTATCAGGCATATTTGAATTACAGTGGTGATGCACAAATATGTGAAACCAAAATAACCAGCAAATTGAAAAATTCCTATTCTGAAAAAGAAGTGCACTAATACTTCTGAGAACAGCAGACATAATTTTGTTTAGATTTTATTTCTTTTATCCATGATGAGATACCAAGTATAATATTAATAATAACCAAAAATGCCTGCCATTATGGCAATTACAAAATTTTAAAATGACTACGACAGTGATAGAAGCATGAAACAAATGTGGCAGAAAGTTAGGGAATGAGTCTTGCCATGTGTATCCATGCTTGGCAATCAGACTTATTTTGTTGTAGGATTGCTTTGGTCTCAACTTCCAAGGAAGAAATGGTGAACTGAACATCCAGCAGAATGTAGACTGACTGTTCATAATAACTCTTCAAACAATGAGGGGACTTGAGTTAACCCCCAAGTGTCCCAGACAGTTGGTCCTCGCGCGGAGTCATTTTGTTCTTTTAATTTTATAAAGTTACTCAGAGTCATCAGGTATAGAATGGCATACAAATCTATCTACCCATCTATTTCTGAGCTAGTTACACATTTTAAATGTCCAGCAATGCAGTTATAAACGAGAAAAAAAGTATTGCACAAACAGACACACACATGCACGCGAACACACCAGTAGGGAGTTCCAAATCCTGTCACTACCATTTCGCTCGCACATGTGCATGATGCTTTTGTGCATGCGCAGAGATATTGGGCGGGTGGCCGGTGCTACCGGTTCGCCCGATCCGGGGCAAACTGGTAGCAACCCACCACTGGAACACACACACCTATACATATGCAGGAAGATCTAACAGGAAGTAAAGTGATTGTCAATTGTTTTCCCATAACAGTATTTTTTTGTTCATTATTATTTCCCTAACAAGATGTCAGGACTACTAAATAAATGCATCAGATATCTTGTGATGTACCTTTTGTGCTTTAGAAGATGGAAAAACACATAGTAGTGCTTGGAGCAAAATATACTTAACGAAACACAGAGCAGTATATGCATAATGCAAAACAATTTGTCATTGGCTTTGAAGAAAGCATCTTTATTCCCTCAACATCCATCTAAAAAATTGACTAATACAGTATTTTAACTTTAGTTAATAGTCCAGCCAAACTATTATTATTGATTATAATCTCTGTTTATATACAGTAGTTTGCCATGCCAATGTTGGTGAAGCTGTTGTTTTTCTCTGGTAGTTTCTTGATTAGGCTGTTGCTTACTGCTTGATTGCTTGTCTCGTGTTAATTCCTGTTTATCTGGATGTTCATTGCTGGTGAGAAGGTGTCTGATCTTTTTGTTTCTTTTTTAGTTTTTTTGAATAATATATAAATATTGTTTATTTCTATGTGCCTGTTGAAGGCCAATTTACCTGAGTGACAAGCTTCCAGGAATTCTTTAGTGTTTTTGGATTTCGCTTGATCTAGGATCTCAATTTCCCAATTGACGTACAGAAACTACAGTTAAGTCAAATTTGTTGTGAAATTAAGGATTTATTGTGTCTTCTGACTGCTGGTTTGTGTTCATAAATGTGCTCTGCTAATCTTTTGCCTACCTGTCCTATATAGTAGGTGTTATAATCCTTACACTCTATGTTGTAAATGACTCCTGTTCTTTCTTCTTCGGTTATTGGTTATTTCTGGTTTACTTAAGATGCTTTGGAAGGCTTACGTTGATTGGTCTGGGACAGCGATGCCATATGGTAGCAATAGTCTCTTGGTTGCTTCTGAGATGTTTTCGATATAAGATAGTGTTATCCTTTCCATAGGCTGTGCTGGTTATGCAATAGTGGCTGGAGTGATCAGGCACTTTTTGATAAAGTTTTGTAGATATCCTTTTTGTTGGAAGATGAAAGATAGGAGGTCTGTTTACTTTGTTTGGTGTTCTAAGTTGCTGTACTGTGTGTTTGTCTGAATAATGTTCTTATGCAGTTCCTTTTGTAGGAGGTTGGGTTGTTACTTTGGTAGTGGAGTACTTGGTTAGTGTGGGTGGTTTTTCAATAGGTGTATGTTAGAATTTGCCACCGTTTGGCCTTCCTCATTTTCTCTGATCATCTAGCACAGGTGTATCAAACTCAAGGCCCGGGGGCCAGATCCCACCCACGGGATGCTTAGATCTGCCCAACGGGTCTGCCCTGGAAACAGCGAAAGACTGGCCCGCAGTGCCTCTGCCAGTGAAAACAGAGCTTTGGAGGACCACGTTCGGTCCTCCCGAGCTCTGTTTTCACTGGCAGAGTATTGCAGGAAGCCGTTACAGCCAGAAACGGAGCTCAGGAGCCCATTTTCACTGGCACAGTGCTCGGGCTACCACAGGGCCCCCCAACACCAGTGATGTCGAGCTGGCCATGCCCACTATGGCCATGTCCACCCTGGCCCCCTGAGGTCAAACACAACCCTGATGTGGCCCTCAATGATATCAAGTTTGACACCCCTGATCTAGCAGTATCTAACTGATTGTGGTTTTTGCTGGACGCTGCTCACTCACGGGGAACATGTATCCAGCAAAGTGCATTCTTTGTTCTGTCACTATCTCAGAGAGCCTTCAGGCATTACTTCTTTGTAGAATTTCCTCATTTGTGACATGGCCCTGATATGAGATATGAAGAATCCTTCTGAGGCAACATTGTTGGAAGATGTTGATCTTATGAATTGTAGATTTTCAGGTCTCACTGGTGTAGATGGCAGTCAGTAAGACAATACCATTAAATACTCTGATCTTGGTTGCTGTACTTATGTTGGACGTGGCCCATACTGAGTACCTTTGTTGGAAGGCAGCAATTGCTTTGCCTATTTGGCATTTCACATCTGTATCTATTCCCCCATTCATGATGCTAAAAAAATAGTTGAATTGTTCCACAAATTTAAGGCCTGTACTCCTAATGAGATTGAGATGTTATCTTGAACATTGCCAACTTCCCAATCATACTCCTAATGATTGGGATGTTATCTTGAACATTGCCAACTTGCATCGGCTTGGTCTTGTTTTCACTAATTTTTAAGCTCACTTTACTTCCTCTGCTTCAACTGTCAGTGTCATATCTTTCAGCTGTTTCTTAGTGTTTGCAAGTAAAGCAATGTTATCAGCAAAATCTAGGTCAGTCAATTTGCCTTGTTTTTTCCACAGAATTCCAATTTATTCATTACCCTTTTCATGGTATAATAGTCCATGGTAATCAGAAATAAAAATGGGGATAGGACAAAGCCCTGCCTTACACTGGTATTAATCATAAAGAAATAAGTACTGCCATTTTAAATTTTTACACAGCGCCTAGTCATGGGAGTCAGGTTTGCAACCCAGCCTTATGAAAAATTCTTGCAACAAAAACTACAAGCAATGTCCTAAGACAGGTATCAAACTTGTGGCTTGTTGGCTGGATGCATCACATGCTGGCCATGCCCACGCCCAGTTTAGCAAAGGGGAAAAAGTGACGATACATCACATGATGCTGCTGTAATGATATGAGTTTGACACCCCTGCCTTAGAGATAAATTGCAGCACAACTGATTGGTTCCAGATGATAAGGCCTCATCCTCTATGAAGAAGTTGGTTGCCCAACCCACAAAATGGAATTCAATCTTCAATGCAAAATCAATTACTTGGATTTGAACATGGAATGTACATACATTATACCATTATGGCAAACTACAACAACTACTGTGAGAGTTCAACAATTATGATATTGACATCCTAGGAATCACTGAGATGTTATGGGCAGGAAGGGATAAATTTATTGATGGAGAACCATCATATACTTGGGACATACAGAACAGTACACCTGAAGTGTAGGCCTTATCCTCAACACAAGAGGAAACAGAGCACTCATTACCTTTATTTTTATTTATTTATTATCAAATTTATAGACCGCCCTTCTCCCGAAGGACTCAGGGTGGTGTACAGCCAAAGTAAAAAACATAAATACAAACATTAAAAACAATTTAAAAAGATATATATAAGTTTGGCCCCAAAGTTAAAAAACAATAACAAAACATATTAAAAACATTTAAAAAATATTAAGCCAGCCCGTCTTGCTGAAAAAGAAAGGTCTTCAGGGCACGGCGGAAGGCACTGGCAACTGCCCACACAATTCTCCTGCAATTCTCTTGGCATGTTTTTAAAACTGGTTTGCTATCTATAATGTAATAATAATTTATTAAATTTATTTTCTGCCAACTCCAGTAACTGATGAATCTGATGGAACACCTGTGACACTGTGGGTTTTTTTTTTTTTTTTGCTGAAATACCTCTCAGTTGCTAGTATGCAGGAGATTGCATTTTGTATCAATTATAGCTTCCAAATAGTTTACAAAGACAGCCTCATGTAAAGCTCATTTCTGTAGTTTAGTGGTAATAAAAGACTAGAATCACTATTGCTCAGGTTTTTGCTCCAGATAGGGCTGCAGCTGAAATTAGGCAGAGGCCACTCCAGATACAACATCCACCTGCATCATCAACAGACGCTATGACTGAGAGTTCAGTGGTTTCTGGATAAATAGAAAATTATTGTGGCAAGATTCAACATGTGTTCCTGTGTTTTTATCCTCCTAGTCCTGCCCTTTTCTTCCTTTGAGGTGAAGATATTAGCAACAGCTTCTTGTTGCCAACACTTGTTTGTGCCATATTATTCCAGCTCAGCTTAATCTTCTTTTCCCATTTCTAGGAGTTCTCTGCAATCTGTAAAATGTATCAGAGCTCATGCATTCTCTGGCTGCAATTTATGTCCTACATAGCACTGATCTGCAAGTTTCAGCTATACCACTTTTTTGCACTCAGTTTTGCCCATGGGCATCTGAACAGACAAATCCTTGGTTTCTGCTATTGTTTGCCACTCTTCATAGCAACCCTCTTTCTGTTGCTCATCTGTTCCATGGTATTTCTCATATTTTGCAGCTGGGTTTTTAGACCAACTGTTGAGATCACATACTCAGCTCATATTGTTACATGAAAATTTAATTTGTCCTATTTTTTACTTTCATAGAGATCAAGTTTTTACTGCTCAATTTAGTAGAATGTTAAGCAATCCAAGCACAGGATCAGTATCAAATATACAGCATGTTATATTAAAAATTTAATTAAGAATATTCTATGTATATATAAAGTTCTCTGTACATACTTACAAACACCAGGATGGCTGTATATAGTGTAGCGCAATTTGGCCTCTATTTGCTCCAGTAGAGTTCTTTTAAATATCCTCTATGCTTATTTAATTCTTGTTGCACAGGTTACTTTACCCTTTATTTAAGCTTTATTCATAGTTCATTCTCCTTTTTATATATAAAAAATTGCGGTCTGTGAGAAAGTTGTTCTTTTGTTCAGAGAAAGCTGTTTTTATTCATCAGTTTCCTCCTATAACACAATGCAGTTTTCTTCTTGACGTTTCAGTTATCATTTTTTTTAGCCTTGAAGACATCCCATGTCTTACTATACTGGTTATCTTGCTGCTTTATGCCAGTTATCTTCTCTCCTGACAAGATTTGAGTTCATACGCCTGTGCTTTTCATGGGTGAAGTACAGCTGGGGTGAGGATTGGATTTTTACAACCAAAGGTGCTTGGTGGATGCCAGAGTGTCTCTCTTGTTGTTAAAAAAATGTAAATCTTCCTCTTGAATGAACATAGATATGAAAGAGCTTTTGCTTCTTTAGTAAGAACTTGATAACAGGTGAATTGTTAATGTGATATCAAAGAATTCAGAGGAGAAATATACACTAAAGTAAATGAGAATTCAACAGAACTCTTTGTAAAAGTATATTCTATTAAAAATTAAAAGCTTCAACAGTGAGCCAATGTATTTAGTGGAATATATGTTTCAGTCTGTATGAATAGACGTGTACATTACCATGGAGACTTGATAATGGATCACTTGTGTTTCTTGTGCATATGGAGTACATGTATATTCTTCCCTTGTTTCATCTTCTATTGCTCCCTTACATAAACATACCAGGCAGGGCAAGACTATACAATCAATTTTTAAATAGTAACCTTCAAATGTAGTGTTTGAAAAGTATTCCTTACTTTCCCTGGGATTTTTTCAGTGCCTGTGATTTAATATCAAAGTACTTTTTTAAATATAAGAATCTAATAATCAGTCTGTCTGGGATAGTGCACTAATTAATTTTCATTGTTCATAATTGCACAACATCCATCCATCCATCCATCCATCCATCTTCTAGGTCCGTGTTGGCGAACCATCTCGCGAGGAATACGCGGCCTAACTGGCTCCTCTTCCGCATTCCTGTGCACACACGAAATGAGTGGCGAAACCTGGAAGAGCGGTGATCCATCGCACATGCGCAGGCCAGCACCTCAATTTCCAGGTTTATGTTGCGCGCATGCACGATGGTCAGCTTTTCATTGGGCACACATCTGTGCCAGAAACTGGAAGTTCAGGTGCTGACTTGTGCATGCATGACGGACTGCTGCTCTTCTGGGTATCGGTGCTCCTGTGCGCATGAAGGCCAGCGGGGCTGTGCATTCCTTGCGGGATGCTTTCATGTGCCATTTCTGGCACGCAGGCCGGCACGCGGTGATGTAAAAGATTAGCCATCATTGCTCTAGGTAGTGAACACAAATGAACAAGAAGATACTAATGATGCATTTTTGTTTTACTATTCTCTGGCCAGACATTTGCTGAATCAAAATCTACATTTTGAAAAATAAGACAAGTACCTAACCTTCTTTTATAAGAAAACTCTTGTGCATACATACAACACACACCATAGACAGATCCTGCCTTTATTATTTTTATAAATAACTCAAGGCTGCGAACATATCCAAAAAGCCTTCATCCTCCTATTTTTTCCAGAACAATCACCCTGCAAGATGTGTTGGACTGAGAGAGAATGACTAGCCCAATGGGCTTTCATGGGTAAACTCACAGTTTCATGCTTTCTAGTCTGGTGCCTTTACCACTAGGCCAAACTGGCTCTTTAAAATTATGTTTAAAATAATGTTGCTTAACTGCAGCACCAAACACATAGATAATTTTTAAATTAAAAAAAATCTCCAAAGATTACCAATGCAATATAGGATCAGATTTCTGACTTGTACTTCTTAGTATGATACACTCTGGATGGATTATGGACAAGATGGTCATTATAATTCTGTACAATAGTAACTCATTATTTCACTACTTCTATTGTTTGCTGTACATGCCCTAATTTAATCAGAACATATTTGCAGATGACACCAAGCTGGCAGGAATAGCCAACACTCCAGAAGATAGGCTTAAGATACAGAAGGATCTTGACAGACTTGAACACTGGGCACTATCTAACAAAATGAAAGTCAATGGTGAAAAAAGTAAGGTTCTACATTTAGGCAAGAAAAACAAAATGCACAGGTACAGTATATGTGGTACTTTGCTCAATAGTACTAATTGTGAGAGGGATCTTGGAGTCTTAGTGGACAACCATTTAAATATGAGCCAGCAGTGAGCATCTGCCAAAAAAGCCAACACAGTTCTAGGCTGCATAAACAGAGGGATAGAATCAAGATCACGTGAAGTGTTAATATCACTTTATAATGCCTTGGTAAGGCCACACTTGGAATACTGCATTCAGTTTTGGTCGCCACGATGTAAAAAACATGTGAAGACTCTAGAAAGTGCAGAGAAGAGCAACAAAGATGATTAGGGGACTGAAGGCTAAAACATATGAAGAATGGTTGCAGGAACTGCGTATGTCTAGTTTAATGAAAAGAAGGACTACGGGTGACATGATAGCAGTATTCCAATATCTCAGGGGCTACCACAAAGAAGAGGGAGTCAAGCTATTCTCCAGAGCACTAGAAGGCAGGACAAGAAGCAATGGATGGAAACTAATCAAGGAGAGAAGCAACTTAGAACTAAGAAGAATTTCCTAACAGTTAGAGCAATTAAAGAATGGAACAACTTGCCTCCAGAAGTTGTGAATGCTCCAACACTGGAAGTTTTAAAGAAGATGTTGGATAATAATTTGTCTGAAGTGGTGTAGGGTTTCCTGCCTAAGCAGGGGGTTGGACTAGAAGACATCAAAGTCCCTTCCAACTCTCTTATTCTATTCTATATAACTGAATCTTGGCTCTATTAAGTAGATAATAGCAAGTTGTCACAGAAATTGTGATTTTCTCTATTTTTGTGTGCAAAAAAACGTGTAACTCATGCTGTTCTTTTCAACTGGAGAGTCATGTGGCTGAAATGATATTACCTGTTGAGGGGGGGAATTCCTAAAATAATAGTCCTCTATGAGGTCTTTTTAAACAGTAGCAATAGTTCGTTGGAACAAATGCTAAATGTGGTTGGACTTTAAGATGTATCTAATAGTAGTCTTCATATGTTTTTATGCTTACTTTTTAAAAAGGCCAATATGCCTTAGTTTGCTTCTTTTGGAAAACTATGTTTAGAAATCATTTAGATAGATTCTGTATTTGGGGCATTTAGTATTAATTATTTCAAATATTCCTGAATCAGTGATTTATTTCTTATTTTTTTTACTATCTTGTTTTTTAAAAAATCATAAGAGCGAAGAAATGGGATACTAGATAAAGCAGCTTAAGAGACGGAGTTTCTAACATAACTTTTAAAAGATGGTTCTCTATTCCAAGGAGAGGAAAGCATTTTCTAAGAAAAAAATCATGTGTGATTTTGGAGTATATTCCCTAATATGTGTTGTCTGTGTTTGCACACTGCATTCTTCCATGTTTAGCTTAACATGAATTTAATTTAATTTAATTTAATTTAATTTAATTTAATTTAATTTAATTTAATTTAATTTAATTAATTCAATTTATATGCCACCCCTTTCCGAAGACTCAGGGCGGCTGCCCTGAAACTGCCAGTTATCCTACTTTGTGGGTTAGTGTGATAACTTGACTATAATTGTACACTGCGTTTGCACATTTTGCACATCTAAAATGTGGTTAATAATTGTATGTATGTCACAAAGATGATGTCAAAAAAAAAAAAGGGTCCCTTATCAAGGTAGAACTTGAAAACAGAAAGACATATCCTCCTTTATCTTTTGAAGAAACTAATCAACACTAATCAACATTAACAATTAGAAAATAACAAACCTGGCTCCTTCTCTAGCAGAAAATATTAAATCATTTAATTATTTTGGACTGGTGGGATATGATGTGGATATCTTCTTTCTTGAAAGAAGAAAGATGTTTTATTTGCGAAGGTGCCTGGTGGCATAAACTCCTAGTTTGCTATTTCCATGGTAGTGCTGTAGAAACTAGATTTCAGTGCTATTTCTCAGAATGGAATTCTGGTGCTTTATTGGAGCACTGCTGCATCCTTTAGTATGATTTATATTCACAGTTTTTTCTAAACTATATCTATCAGTGTTTGTAATAATACATTCTGTGATAAAATATTTTATTAAAACCTTATTTTATACATTAAGTCCTGTGATTTGCCTGAATAAATTCACGGATTATAATATTTGTTTGACAGATGAACCCATCCTTTGCCAAAGAGCTTTTGCTTGAAAGTTGCTCCTTCTTCCCATGGCTTTTTAGGGAATATGGGATCTTGCAATAATTCCTAAATCTTCTGAAAGAAGATATCATCACTGAGGGAAAGCTTTCTGGTGGTGATGTGTGGTGACCAGGATTTATAAGCCTTGGGCAAGAAATTGATGCATATAATCCTTCCCAAATAGCACACAGACCTGGATAGTGCTAATGAGTATGATATAACTTTAGTTCCAATATTGGATTTCTTATATTAGGGAATGGTAATGGTAGTCTTCAACTTACGATCACAATTGAGCCCAAAATTTTGGTTTTTAAGTGAGACATTTGTTAAGTAAGTTTTACTCCATTTTATGACCTTTCTTGCCACAGTTGTTAAGCGAATCACTGAAGTTGATAAGTTAGTAACCTGGTTGTTAAGTGAATCTGGCTTTTCCATTGATCTTGCTTGTCAAAAGGTTGTAAAGGGTGACCACATGACCTTGGGATATAACAATGGTCATAAGTATGAAGCAGTTGCCAAGCATCTGAATTTTGATCATGTGGGGATGCTACAAATATTGTAACTGTGAAAAATGGTCATAAGTCACTTTCTTCAGTGCCATTGTAATTTTGAACGGTCACTAAATGAACTATTGTAAATTGAGGACTACCTGTACAATCATCATTTTAGCCATTGTCTATCCACTGCAGGATGAATACTTCTTCTGCATGTTTCCAACCAATGTAGTCCTGAGTTTTCTTTTGCCAATTGGGCCCACAATACTTGCTGATGTCATCAATCCATCTTGTTTTAGGTCTCTTTCATGGATGCTTTTTATCACAGCTCTACTACTGGTATATCTGGATGTCTTTCAGAATTCAGTACAATTGACAATGGTATTTCCTGGTCTGGAATGTTTGTGTTTAACAATTTTAGTCTTTCTTAGATGATCACACAGGAGCTGATATTGCAGAACAATTAGTTTTTTTAAAAAAATATCTCCTCAAATAATTGGTGAAGTAAACTAAAGTATACCCTGAACAATGGTTTGGGTAAAGTCTTGTGTCAAAGATCAAACTCCTTCATTAGATTCCCTAATGACTACCCAAGAATGCAGATGAATGGTCTCAGTAACAAATAACAAACAAATGTTGCATTAACATCTTCTCTGCATCAGTATGTCTGGGCTGTTGGGAAGCATCAGTAAGCGTTGCTTATCTCATCAATGTTTTAAAAGCAAGCTTTATTTTACTCCTGAATGTTGATAATAGTGTGGTTCAAGTGAGTTTACCAATTTCAGAATTGTTTAATTTGTTCTGAGACATTAAAGAAGTAGTTTTATTAGTAAAGTTTTAAATAGCTTTTTACGAGAAAGAAGAGAAATACTAATTTTATTCTCCATAGTCATTTAAAAGAAGGCTATATTGACCAAGGAAGTTCAGAATCTAAAAATTACCTAAGTACATCAACTTGTTCTGAGAAATGGCTAGCAAGCAAATGATGTTCAACTCAACTTTTCATTTCCATTTTATCATCCTAGGAAGATTGTGAAACTCTTGTATCAGGAGGTAGGGATTGAAGAAACAATCAAGTTTAAATTTAGTCCAAACAACATAAGGGATATTGTAGCTAAGAATAGATCACTGTCTGGATAGAAATATACAAAAGATGGTTCTATTCTTCCTAAAGGACCAAGTAGATTCACAATTTGAGAGTTTTCTTGAATTCCTCCTTTTTTTGAACTTCAGTTGTGAGTTGAAATCTCATCTACAAATAACTGTATATTGAGATTCTATTTCAATTGAACATTGATATATTTATTCATACTCCAATTACATCAAGGTTACTGTAATGTCTATATGTGACTGGATTTAAATAGTGTTTAGAAAATTCATCTAATACAAAGCATTGTACTGTATATTCCGGCATATAAGATGACTGGGCGTATAAGACGACCCCCGAATTTTCCTGTTAAAATATACTCGCCGTATAAGACTACCCCTCTTCCAACGCACACCAAATAAAAATTAAAAAACATCAACTGGCTCACCCACAATGTAAAAGCAGCTGTGTTAGACCCAAAATGGCCCCTGCAACAAGCAGGAACCTCACACAGCCACAAAAAGCCCAAAAAAAAACAACTTTCACACTTTACACATACACAACACAACACAACTGGCTCACCCACAATGTAAAAGCAGCTGTGCTAGACCCAAAATGGCCCCTGAAACAAGCAGGAACCTCACACAGCCACAAAAAGCCCCAAACCCCAACTTTCACACTTTACACACACAAAATTCCACATACAGCTTTGTGAGATTTTGTGTGTTTGTGTAGTTAGAGTGAAACACTACAAAAACATACTAAATCTCAGAAAGCTGCACAAATATTATTTTATTTTATTTTTATTTTTATATGAAAGCTAAATTTAAAACTTCCTAAACTTTAAATGGCTAGGTCTAAAAAAGAACAACTAAAAAAACACCAATTAACTATTTTTTTTAAAGATCCCAAAGGGGGAAAAACTTACCCAATAGAACAGGGATCTCCAACCTTGGCAACTTTAAGACTTGTAGACTTCAACTCCCAGAATTCCTCAGCCAGCTTTGTTTTGCTGGCTGAGGAATTCTGGGAGTTGAAGTCCACAACTCTCTGCCTGCTTGATTGCAGGCAGGGAGTGGCTTGCTGATGGAATGGATTCAGGCAAGGGAGGCAAGGCAAGCGAAGCAAGGCAAGCAGCTAAGGTAAGCAAGTTGGAGGGGGAAAACTTTTTTCCTTCTCCATGGCTCTGGCGATCCCAGCTGAGTTGCCTGATTAGCAGATCGTCAGGGCTTGGATCGTCAGAGTCATTTAAGGCTCGTCAGAGCCTTTCGGGCTGGTCTGCCTGGTTACAGGAGAACGACACCCGGCGTATAAGACGACCCCCGACTTTTGAGAAGATTTTCATGTGTTAAAAAGTCATCTTATATGCCGGAAAATACAGTAATTCAAATTCTAGTAAGTGCTAGACTGCCAGATCACGTAGCATATTGGTGTTGGTTTAACATAAACCAACTTTGGCTTTTAAGCCCACGCAGTTTAAATCAATATTATTGAAAGGATTACTTTTGCGTACCAAACTCTTCTGGAAGTCATAGTTATGGGCTTGCTTGTAGAAATAAAGTTTGTCAAACACTGTTCTAATTGATAACCTTTATCATTACAGACTTTCAAAGGAGCATGAAAAATGAAAAAAAAAATAATTAAATTTATTTGCCACCCATCCCACTGTCAAGTGACTCCCATTTAATCTAGGCTTTTAGATAAAAATAGAACCAGAAAGAGCAATTTAAACCACTATCTATCCCTTCTCATTGCATGAGTCAAAATTAGGGTACTCTCAACAATTGATTTCTTAGTCTCTGTTGATCACATCCAGTAAATATCATTTTTGGATATCAGAGAAATGTCTGCATCTGCTATTATTTATTTATATTTATTTATCTATTTGTATCCCACCTTTCTTATAGTTCCCAATAACTCAAGGTGGTGAACATATCCAATATACCTTCCTTTTCCTATTGTCCCCATAACAACACTGTGAGGTGGGTTGGACTGAGGAAGAATGACTGCTCCAAAGTCACCCAAAACTGGCTTTCATGGCTAAGGTGGGACTTGAACTCATAACTCCTGCTTTCTAGCCTGGTGTTCTAAGTACTAGATCAAACTGGCTCACTGGTTATTTGATTTTAACAATATTGTAATTAAGTTTATGAACATTTTATCCTTGTTTTATAGATTTTTCCTCATTTGAGATGTTGAATAGTATTTTAGGAGGGTCTTTTAAATGGTGGCTATTTAAAAAAAATATTCTAGCAATAAAGAACGTGAATATGCTGTGTATTTTTCAGTTGTCTCATCATTACCCACATTGTTGACCATGGGCATGTTTATTTATTCTGTCAATATAATCCCTAGAATTTAGATCTTGAAACTGACTTGAGATCTGAGCTCTGGAACTGTACTCACCTAGAGACCCACACTAGACTTTGTGTCTAATTTAACTACAAGTGGGGATAGGGTCCATTTTTAGAAGGGGCTTCAAGAGTTTTAAGGTATGTAATGGATGTTTTAATTTCCCTGAAACCAAGATACTGATTTTGCCTCTTCAAGCTTCCCAAAGCATCCACAATGCAAACGAAGCCCCAAATATATGGCTTTACCAATGATGGAAGAGCTCCAATGAATTTAAAGGAGTGATGTTAGGTAAACAGTAGCAGGGCTGTTTTCTTGGACAGTGGCAATTAATCCCATATCCCATTGCTGAGTGATTACTTTTTGTAATTGGCTGGAAAGGAGAGATTGGAACAGAAAATATACTAGGAATTCAGCTTAGGTAATCAACATGGAATAATCATTGTGTATACCTAGTAGTAATATATTCTTTCTTCCTGAAGTTTTATTTGAATCAGACTCTAAACCACATGCTTCTATCACAAATGCCTTGTATTAACTCAGTTTCTATGTAAACAATTTTAACTTTATATAGATTTTTATCAGCACTGGTAAGTTTATTTTATGAATTGATGATTCTGCAAAGTGGAAGAAATAAAAAAGCATATGTGCATTCATTACAAAAATGTACAAATCCTAGCCCTGTTCACCATCATTCTCTTAAACACTCAGATCTGTTCAAGAATTTATGAAAATAACAAAAATCAAATGATCCAGCATATTACTCATTGGATAACTATTCCCAAAGTTTCAATTTCCCTAATTCTAAAGTAACAGAAATATTTAACATGGTGACAAATGTTTGACAATAAGCAATTTAACACAAAGCTCAATTTTCAGTAAAAAACGAAATCTATAATCAGAAAAATAAATTAGCATTCTTATTTCTGACATGCTTTTAAAATACTTAGAGATTATCATTTTAATTGAATAACCTTGTTTTCTTAACTTGTTTTGACAGGTAGAGAAAAATAAGCTTTCTAACAGTAGAATTTCAATTAACATTTAAAGAGGGTGGCTTGTTCCTTTCCCCTCACATAACATCCATTTCCCTCTTCTTGAATGGATCAACACATTCGTTTTCCAATGTTGGGGAAGTCTGTACATTTTAAAGCAAAAAGTTTCCTCACACAATGATGATTCAGATGTCAGAAGAACATACATATTCTTGCATATAAGAAATGTATCAGGATCAATGGCTGTTTCCATATATAAGAAGTGACAAATTTAAGTGTGTCCAGCCCAGCAACAGATTGTTATTTTTGTCCTGCACTCTTTCAGATTGATAGATTCAAATGATCAGGACTTATGCCTTTACTGTATAAATTTTAGGCCATGGTGGAAAACATTTACAGTTAGTCCTTGTTTAGCAACCACAATTGGGATTGGCCACTCAGTCATTAAATGAAGCAGTCATGATATGAAACTGCAGCTTTGTTTACGATCTAGTTCAGCTTTCCTTTATAGTCCTTTTATTATTATTTAAGATATGATGACAACATGACAGAAGAGAAGTAAACATACAGTATATAGTCCAGGAAAGATTGCATAGTTATTTTTGCATCATTGTCGTAACTGTGAACGGTTGCTAAAAGGCAGTCATTAAAGGAGGGCTATCTGTCATTTCTTTTATTCACTGATAGCTTTTCATTCTAAGAGACTGTCTGTGTTATCTGCCAAATGTCTTGGATTTTGAATTAGCTGAGTGGCCTTGTGCTCTTCTCATTCACTCTCTCCTATTCTTGTTTGGAAAAGTGCCTTCTGCTTGTAATATTCTGAAACAAGAAGGCTAATCAAAGGCCCTGTTCTCTGGAACAGGGGCACTAAATGACAAGATTAATTTTTCTAATCAAGCAGCTTAATTGAGACTATTCCCATCCCTGCTTTTGCTTACAAAAAATAAGATAAATCACATTCTGCCTAGAATTTTCTTTTTACATGTAGTAACTAATGTCCCCGCTCCCCCACCTTTCCTCAGGCTGAAAAATGGTAGTGTAATGATCTTTGCAGTAGAGATATGTTAGAAATAAGAAAGAAGGAATTAAATCTGAGGCTATGGATGTTCTTTGGAAAGAGACATTTCTCTCACAAAGGGAATCTAAGGATCTAAGTTTCTACCCAGAATGCTATCAGTTTATGTACAATAGTAATTGTAGTAGTACAGCATTGCTATTAGGTTTTAAAGTGTTCGGCTACCTAATCTCAGTAGTTCCTGAAAATAACCCTTCATATAACTCTTAAAATTAAAACTGAGAAACAGCAATGCCCATAGGAGAAACAGTGGTGCTGTTAGTGCTAAAATGATAAAAGTGCTCTATGTAATGTATAATTGACGTGACTTTCGTACAGCATGAGTAGAGCTTGGGATGTGATGGCATAACACTACTTTATTAACATCCTGAATACCCATGCCAAGAAAGATGTTTTACACAAAAATCAATCTGGTTTTTTTCCTCCCAAATATGTAAATTAATGATTTATTTATTTTTTTTGGATGAATGGGTGCTGGAAACTTTGTATTATATAATTAATTGTGTAACTAACAGCAAATTATTATTCTCTGTCAATAGAAATGTCTGCAAAGGTGATATCACAGTGTGCAGAAAAAGGAGTAAGCCTTCAATTGCATGGTTGTGGCCGCTATCTTAACTTTATTGTCATCTTGATGATCAAATTTGTTGGAGTATTTTGGACCAATATATATTTTCAGATATTTTTCTCAAAAATTTCAACTGCTGACTGCAAATGCCTGTTTTCACTGATACAATTATAACCCATCAAAATATTCCATATTGCTACAGACTAGCACATAATTTGAATCCATCCCCTATACTACACCATCATTAATAATTTGAGGAGGTAGTGACTGCATCATAGATACTCAAGTTTCATAGAGTAGAACTACTTCAGTCCTCCCTAATATCAGAAAACCGTTCTTCCTTTGTCTTTGAAAAACATTACAGCAACAGTGATTAAAACAAATTTAAGTTCTTTGGGTAAATTTTGAATCACCTCAAGTTGTCTTTTACACACTGTCTTTCTTGAAGGCAACACTATTTTTCTAAACTTTCTACGTAAAAAGTAAATTCTTTTTTTCTTGAGGCTGACAAGATCACAGATGTTCTTCTATTGCTAATGTCCTTGGTGCTCAGCAAATAGATTTCTAGAAAATGCCTACCAATAATTGAAGTGCAAAGGGATGGGGCTCTAATTAAAACTTAAAAATCTTTTAATAGTGATAGCTGAGAAAAATGCGCTATAGTAGTGAAGCTTCACAAAACCATAGAGTTGGAAGCATTAATGTAGATCTTTAGTGCAGGAGTCCTAATTCAAACTTCCTATTAAGTCTCAATCAAGTCTCCACTTAATACAATTTAAACAGGAAACTACTGCTTTCCTATACATTGGATTTCATCACTGGCAGTTTGGGGAAGACATGAATACTTCTCCATTTAATACTGATAATGCTGTCAATCATTTATCTTGTGGAATTGATATCCACCCCATCCACATGGCATATAAAGTAATACAATAAATAATATGAGACATCTGACAATATCAGTTAATGTTCCAAAATGAAAAGAACCTTAAAAGCATGAAACTACAATTAATTGACACTTAAATAAGATAATAAAACACCATCAGGCTTACAAATTTACCTCTATTAGGTTGTACATGTCTCTGCGCACAAGTCCTCTATTCTAATTGCACATAGAGAAATGATGGAATTATCGAATGAAACAAGTTGTTAAGTATGAATGTGAAAAGAGACCGCCAAAGATGAAGAAATAGAAGAAAGCAAATGGCATTTCAAAGAAAAACCTGGAAACTGCCAAGAAGAGAAGAGAAGCTAAAGCCAAGAAAGATAAATCTTGAAAGGAACTTACAGAATTTCCAAGAGCTGCTACAGTAATACAAGAAGCAATATTAAAACAACATCTGTAAAGACATTGAAGATGAAAAGAGGCATAGGAAAACAAGGAAAGTCTGTTAAAAGACCTCTGAACAGAAGGAGGTTCCAACCTCACACACTGGTATGCTAATGGACACCAATGGAGAGATTGGTTTCAGGGCAGGGGTTTCTCCCCAAAATGCATTGCAATATGTCAATGAAGACTCAATCACCCAGGTCAAAGATGTCTAAAGGTGATTGAGTCTTCATTGACATATTGCAACACATATTTGGGAGAAACCCTTGAAGTTGGTGGGGCAACAGTTGGTACATTCCAACAACTCTCTGACTCTCTGCCTAACTAATTTTGCTCTGACTGATGAAGTTGCTTGGATGAGCAATGAAATGTCTCAGGTTAACAAAGTTTTGTAAAGTTGCCTAAATTCAACCTTTAGACACCTTTTGCCTGGATAATTGAGTCTTCATTGACATATCAAGCTGAAGGTCTACAGAAACTACTAGAATACCCCCTGAAATATAGCAAGCAACAGAAAAATCAGTAAAGAGTTTAAGCAAGCCATACTCACAAACCTGGAACAATATAGTGGCCAGCAGATTGAAAGACATTAATCTACACTAAGAGGAGGGGGGAAGGGGGGGAGGGAGAGTAACTTAACAAAGTGTGTAAACTATTGTACTGTATTGTAATTGCAAATTATTTCAGATTAATTATGAAAATGTGGAGTGAAATTAAGGACTTATTAAGATGGGAAAGGTTACAATGATCACTGATAAGAATAATTTCTATGATAAAAATGAATGTGTTACCTAGAATGTTGTTTTTATTCCAGACAAAACCTGCTTTGAGAAATGATACATCCTTTAAACAATGACAAACAGATATATTCTGATTTATATATTGGACAAAAACTAAGGACTAATATAAGCTTCTCCAAGGTGCAAAAAAAAGGATGAGGACTGGGATTGCCTGATTTTAAATTGTTATTTTGTGGGCTGTTGTTTGGTTTGGATGTTATTAAGAAATCAAAGAATGTTAAAATTAGCATGACATGGCCTGAAGTTTGGGTAACATCAGAGGTGGGTTTCAGGAGGTTCTGATCAGTTCTCGAGGACTGGTAGCGTAAATTTTGAGTAGTTCAGAGAACCGGTAGTAAAAATTCTGACTGGTCCCGCCCCCATCTACTCTCTACCTCCCCAGTCCCAGCTGATTGGGAGGAAATGGGGATTTTGCAGTATCCTTCCCCTGCCACACCCACCAAGCCATGCCACACCCACCAAGCCATGCCACGCCCACCAAGCCACACCCACAGAACCGGTAGTAAAAATTTTTGAAACCCACCACTGGGTAACATGTTTTTTCATGGTATGATAAATATAATGTAGAATTTAAAAATTATATTAGGAATGTAATATTATGAATATAGAATAGATGTAAACCCAAGTTATGCCTAAGAAATACTTTTGTTGGCCTTGATTGAAGAAACATTTTATAGAAAAGATAAATGATTAACATATCAAGACTTATTAGTACAGGAAAATGGGAAGATGAAATCAAGAGAACAATTGATTGCAGAAAAATGTACTTTTCTATGGTTTTCATATGCACAATTGAGAGTTTTAATATGGTTAAAATGTACCAGGTATAGAACTTTTAATGGTTCCTGGAAATGTGAAAAGTACAAGTAATCCTCAATTTATGACTATAATGGAATCTGCGACCAACACATTAAACAAACACTTGTGGTCATTAAGCAAACCAATTGTTTTTTATAGGCTATTGTTTGCCAAAAACCACCTTTACTTCCATTAAAAAAAATTGTAAAACATGGTCAAATGATTGTGAGATGTTCTAAACTGCCATATATGTGGGCCAGTTATCAAGCATCTGAAATTCAGTCAATGGGACCACAAGAGAATTCAGTCAATGGGATCACAAGAGGGAGTGGCTGTTGGAACTTTGGAATCAGATCATCCTCAGCTCTGGTCACTAACTGGCCAATCTTAAATTGAGAACCACCTGTGTGAAAGAATATTTTACCATTGATGGTGGACTTGCAAAACAAATTTTTAAAAAGATACAAATATATACAATAATGAAGACAATTTAAAAATATTCAATTGAAATTAGAGCTTTTAAAGCTAGGACTTATGGATAGCCAACCTGAAAAAACTCATGGATGGTTGGGTTTTTATATATGGTAACTGCAGCAAGGCTACTATATGCACAAAGATGAAGAAATGCAAAGAAACTAACCACAATCAAGGATGGACTGGAACATGGTAGGCTAAAATGACTAAATTGAGCTGTTTGATTATGGAAAGAATAATTATTTTTCATAAAAGATTGGAAACCCTTTATGGATTTTTTCTGAAAATAGACAAAGATGAATTGGTGATTTTAAGATTACTGATCAAAAAGATTGTTTATGAGAAAAAGGAGACCATGATATGTAATTTAAATATTTTTCTTCTTTTTCTTTGACTTTGTTTTTTTCATTTTTTCTTCTAGTTTTAAATTGGGTATTTAAATTTATTGGGGTTTTAAATTTGAGCCACCTATTTAATTATTTTAAATTTTATACTGTTGTTTTGTCTGTATTTTTAAATAGGCTGTACACCGCCCTGAGTCCTTCGGGAGAAGGGCGGTATAGAAATAAAATTATTATTATTATTATTATTATTCTACTTTTTGATATCTTGTCTTTTCTTTCTCTTATATTTTTGTAGTTTTTAATTCTGTACAAAATTCTTCTTCAATACACACACACACACACACACACACACACACACACACACAAAACTGAAGGACTGAATGAATCAAGATGCCCTAAGGAAACAATATCATGAGTCTGGGTGAAGAAGAGCCATGTATCCTTCAAGCTGACTTGATCAAGCACATTGAAGCATAAAGAAAGTTAGAAGTTAATACTTCATGAAGTGAAGATCTTCGCTCAGATTCAGCAAACTCAGTGATGGAAATATCATGAAAGCAATTAACAGCTGGGCAATTCCAGTCATTAGATACACAACTGCAGTAGTGGACTGAATTAAAACAGAACTAAAAGATCTAAAAGGAAGAGAAGAAAAATAATGACAATGAATCATGTCTTTCATGCAGACAGCAATGTTGAATGACTCTACCAAGGAGCAGAGGTAGGTGAGAGGAAGGGGAGGAGGAGGGAGGGAGGGAGGGAGAAGGAAAGGGGTGATCTTAAGGAGATCCACTGAAGCTAGTCTTAAGAATATCACTGAAGGTAGTCTGAAGAACATCCACTGAAGCTGCTACACTATGAAGGCTTACCAAATCCCGGAAAGACCAAACTGGCTGACAAAAAAGATTAAATTAAGAATAAAAAAGGGACATGGCAAAGTATTATATGGCCAGTAATTTAAAAGAAAAAATTAGCAGGCAAAGCAGATAACAAGACCTGTCAATGTCTAAGAGCAGGAAAACTGAAGAAAGAACAAGTTCTACTTTTGGCTGCAATGCATAGAAAATCAGAATTGAGAAATAGCAATAGACAGCAAATGCTGTCTCTCTAAGGAAGCTGAAGAAACAATGGACAATCTAGTTAACTGCTGCAGGAAGATCATATTCTCTGACTGCAAACAATGGCATGACAAAGTAGCAATAATGGCACATTGGAAGAGCTGCAAAAAATCTGATTTGCCTGCAAGCAAGAACTGGTGAGGTCATAAAATGAACAATGTAATAGAAAATGATGAAACTAAGTGCTCTAGAATTCAAATGGACAAGCACCTGTCATACAATACCCCAGACTTAACAATTGTTGATAAAGAAGACAAAAAAAGTCTGGATAGTGGATGTTGTAATGCCTGGAGAGAGCAGAATAGAAGAAAAGGAATTGTAGAATTCACAAAATATAAAGATCTGCAAATAGAAGTTGAACGACTGTGGCAAAAGAAGCAAAGATAGTACCAACAGAAATATGTGCCTTGGGTACATTCGCAAAACATCTGGAACACCATGTGAACACTACTGGCAGTGATAAAATCACCAGCAGTCAGTTGCAAAAGAAAAGAATAGCTTACATGCCACAATAATACCTTTAATATTATTAAACAGCAGCATCTGCCTAAGGTCCTTGGGAAGAACTTGATAACTGGACAAAAATACCAAATCCATTGTAATCATTTGGGCTAGTATGTGACCAACCATAATAATATAGAATAGTGACGGCTAACATTTTTGCCGTCGCGTGCCAAAAGCAGGGGGAATGTGAGGGGTCACGTGCATGTGCTCACACCCGTAATTCAATGCACCTTGCCCCCCCCCCGTGCTAGCACACACCCCCTGCTTTTGGCACGTGATGGCATGGTGGGCCCGGTAGGCCCATTTTTTGCCCTCCCCAGGCTCCAGAGGCTTTCTAGGAGCCCAGGGAGGGCGAAAACAGCCTTTCCCACACCCCTGGCGGCCCTCCGGAGGCCGGAAATGGCCCGTGGGACCGGAAGTCGGCAAACGGGCCTTTTCCGGCCTCTGGAGGGCCTCCGGGTGTGTGTGTGTGGAAGGCCGTTTTCACCCTCCCCAGGCTCCTAGAAAGCCTCTGGAGCCCGGGGAGAGTGAAAAACGGGCCGGGCCTTCCCCACTGCCCTGAGGCCCTTTGGAGGCCGGAAACAGCCTGTTTCCTGACTTCCAGTGGGCCCAGAAGGCCTGAAAATCAGCTGGCCGGTGTGCGCATGCGTGCTGGAGCTGAGCTAGGGCAACACTCGGGTGCCCACCAATATGGCTCCGTGTGCCACCTGTGGCACACATGCCATAGGATCGCCATCACGGATATAGATACTTTGAAACTAAGACAGCATGATAGTCAAGCCTTTCTTGAAGTCAGTAGATTTTAATGGGATTAATATTAACTTAATCTGAATTGTATTACAGAATTTGTGCATCTATTCCTGAATATGGTATATTTGCAGTTATCTCAATTTCCTTCTATTGATCTAATTTTGCAAATTTGTACTAAATAAAACAGTTGCAATATTTAAAATGGTTCTTCGTTATGGATGGTTGGGTCATCATGAAGTATTGATTTCGATTGCTGGATGAAAAAGAAGAGAGAAGGCTTAACTATTTGTATGAGTAAATTTCATTTTTGTGAGTGCTTAGGCGTAGAATCCTGAAATTTGCTTTCTATACAGTAGTGAGCTTGAAATGGAAGTGCCAAATGCAATACATATTTTGGCAAGTCAAAAATTAAAGGCAAAGGCAAAAATGCACTCTCAAATGAATTCCAGTCCTTTTCTTTGTATGATCTTCAGTATGGCTATGGTTGCATTTCTTTGAACACAACCTAGAATTAAATAATTTTGAACAATGAGAGGCTCACCTCTGAGTAAAAAGATTCACCTTGAATGTCACCATATCTTACTGACTGCAGATTTGCACAAGACTTAAGTTAATAAGATTAGAATAGAAACAAAGCATTTTTGAAAGACAGGATTGGATCAGCTTGTTCAGTTTAATAAGTCATTTTAAAACTTCTTTCCACACAAACATATGTACCATACACGAAGGGAGTATGATAAAAGGACATGAACATTGGCATAGGAAGTCTATTTTATTATTTTTCTACAAAATATTCTGCTCCCAAGAATATCAAATATTAATGTTATAAGATTTAATAGAGGATTAACAATGAAATTCTAAAACATTAAATAGGAAATCAGTTCCACTGAACACATATTGGCAGCAGCTTTGGAGAAACTGACAGCCTTGTCCCTGGTGGTAAAATTAGTAGATTACTTGAACATAAGAATTATTGTAGGGATCAATTGAGAAAATAAATCCTCTCACTGGTTTTGCCCCTAAGATCAGGAGAGAGATTGCAGTAGATGCCAAGAGAACTAAGCAAGAGAATGACCCTCAACATCCTTTAAATGGACATATGCCGCAGGCCAGCTATCTCAAATCTAGGAACAGTTTTATGACAAGAAGAAACATTCTTGAGGGTACAGAAGAACAAAACTGAATTAAAAGATGGAGGAAGGAGACTATCAAACAAGGAATAATATTAAAGAAGGATATGGCTGAAGGACCTGACTTCCCTTATACTACGTGGAGGATGCTGAATAGGTTGAGAGTTGGATTCCTAAGTGTAAAACCAATATGCTCAAGTGGAGGCTCTTAGCAGATAACAACACACTGTGTGAATATGGAGAGATGCAGAATCTGGCCCATCTGCTGGTATGTTGGCTACTACCATAAACGTTGGCTGGTAATGACTTATTTTTGGCTAATGACAAAGCCAGGACGGTTAGGGTTAGGGTTTATCCTGGCAGTTTGATCTAGACACGGAAGAAGAAGAAGATTGCAGGGATTATATTACTTCCCCAATGGTTGTTCTTTTTAAAAGAAAAAAAAAGTAGTTTCAGCTTTAAAAAATTCATGAATTGTGTATTTTATTCTCCAGTTGGGCTTACTTCTGAATAAATGTACATTATAAAAAAGATGTTGAGACTCTGGAAAGAGTACAGAAAAGAACAACAAAGATGATTAGAGGACTGGAGGCTAAAACATAAAAAGAATGGTTACTGGAATTGAATATATCTAATTTAATGAAAAGAAGGACTGGGATGAAATGATAGCAGTGTTCCAATATCTAAGGGGCTGTCACAAAGAAGAGGGGATCAACCTATTGTCCAAAACACCTGAAGGCAGGACAAGAAGCAATGGATGGAAACTAATCAAGGAGAGAAGCAACCTAGAACTAAGGAGAAATTTCCTGATAGAACGATTAATCAGTGGAACAACTTGCCTCCAGAAGTTGGAATGCTCCAACACTGGAAGTTTTTAAGAAGAGATTGGACAACGATTTGTCTGAAATGGGATAGGATTTTCTCCTGAGCAGGGGGTTGGACTAGAAGACCTCCAAAGTTCCTTCAAACTCTGTTGTTCTGTATTCTTATTATGAAACAATGGACAATTTCTACATTCAAAAGTTTTAAAAAATGAGTCTAATTCTGCGCTAAATTGGAACCACATTTTGGAAGCTGAAAGTAGCATCAAGCAAATATATTTATTTATTTTATTTTATTAGTCATATTTCTATGCTGCCCACTCTCTGAGGACTCTGGGCGGCTTACACCAAAGAAAGTATACTAAATAGCATATTGCCACCAACAATCTGGGTCCTCATTTTACCCACCTCGGAAGGATGGAAGGCTGAGTCAACCTTGAGCCGGTGAGATTTGATCTGCTGATCTGTTGAACTAGCAGTTAGCTGAAGTAGCTGCAGTACTCACTCTAATCACTGCGCCACCTTGGCTCATTTGCAAATAATTTGGAAACAATGCATCCTGAAACCATTGGATTGAAAAGATGACTATAGTTTGAGATATCATCAGTATGCTGATTTTATATCTCCACCCGTAGTGATCCAAATGATACTGTCACTGCCCTCTTACAGTGCCTGAAGGCTGTAGAGGCCTGGATGGGTGACAACAGGCCTCCACAGCCTTCATTTTTCCTTGCCTTGTCTGGATTAAATTTCAGTTTATTAACCTTCATTCAGTCCATTACTGCTGCCACTTTCTGATTCAGAGCATTAATTGTTCCTGATACTAAATGAAGAAAATAGAGCTGTGTGACATATTTATATTGTTAATGATGCATTTTAAATATCCTGATGATTGACTATGTTTCCAGTTTCAGGTAAATATTAAATAACATAAAGGAGACAACTGGATCTTAAGGATCATCATACACAAATGTCCAAGGGACTGAATAGGAGCTCTCGGCATTATATTATGAAACTCTTTTAAGGCAGGACTTGAACAAATAAACCTGAACCAATTGTTAAACTTTATCTTCCAAGCCAATTCCTGGCAGGCAATCCAGAAGAATGATAGATAACTAATACGTCATATGTTTTAGTAAATGTCGATTAGAATGTCCTTGAATTGGCATTAGCCAATATAAAGATCACCTTTTTTTTTTCTCCCAGTAACGGAGGTGGAATATTCTGCATGATTAGGAAGGGTTCAGGAATTTTTAGTTGCAGTTGCATTTAGGGTTCAACATATATTTTCCTTTTTCACCCAAAATTGAAGAGAATATAGATCATCATTTTGAATAGCTTTTCCACAATGAAAAAAAAAAAGGGGGGGGGGAGGGCGGGGACAGTTCATGAAAACAAACAATAGTAAATAGAAATACCTTTCATGTATAATATGTCTGTGTTTATTAATTTTTTAAACTGCCGATCCCCTTTGCTAAGGGGCCTTAAATTTGTCAGGCTTAATCCTTTTAGGCAGAGAGTTAGTACAGGTAGTCCTCACATATAATCATTTGTTGAGAGATTGTTCAAAGTTACAACACTGAAAAAAGTGACATGCCTTTTCCCCCCACTTACAACCATTGTAGCATCCCCATGGTCAAGGGATCAAAATTCTGAGGCTTGATAACTGGTTCATATTTATGATAGTTGCAGTGTCCTGGGGTCATGTGATCACTTTTTGTGACCTTTTGACAAAAAAAAAGTCCATGGGGAAGTCAGAGTCTCTTCACAACCATATTACTAACTTAACAAAAGCAATCATTCACTTAACAACTGTGGCAAGAAAGGTTGTAAAATGGGGCAAAGTTCACTTTACCAACTCTCTTGCTTAGCAACAGAAATGTTGGGCTCAATTGTGGTCGTAGATTGAGGACTTGCTGTAGGAGGTTGGTAAATTCTGTTTCGGGGTTTGTTTGTTTTTGAGTGTGGATATTAGAGCACTTTGGGATTTTGTATAAAAGTGGCAGTACAAAAGAAATGTTCAATAGTTGTTCAGCCTGATCTGAATCACAGAGAAATATTTGAAGTGAATGTGGAAATGAAATTATGCATATGATAAATCTAGTAAAAGAGTAATGGAGTAAATACAAGTTTTAAAAATCAAAGTGAATCAAATTACAATCCTTATATGTTCCTATAATATACATTTTTGCTTTTAACCACCCCCCCTTTTAATTACTCTTACAAGTTATATCTTACAATTTTCAAAGAGAACATAAGTATAATAAAATACAAGTTAAGTTTTGAAAGGATATACAAAAATAGACACTAAAAGTGATGACGATGATGATGATAAATTTAAATAATAAAATAGGGATGGATAACCAACAAATCTTGGGTAATATATAACAGTAATATATATGAAAAATATGAAGTACTATGAAACATTTCTAATCAAGGCTTGCCTCTAAGATGCAGTACATGTTCTTAATCCATTGTCCAGTGGTATTACAGTGTATGTAATTAAACAAAAAAAAAAAGTACTGATTGGCGTATTTTTGTATATCTAATATTACATTAAATCCAAAATAGGCAAAGCTTGGGTGAGTGTATTCATATGTAACATTGAATGAAAATGCTGATGGATGTCCCATGGCACAGACTGGAACTTCAAAAACTTGACTTGTTCAAGTAAAGTGTTAGGTGATAATTTGATTTGCTTAATTGAACACTGCTGAGAAGGGAACATCTTGGATTTTTTCCCTTCACATAAGAACTACTTCTTTTGACCCTTTCTAAAGCAAATTACACTGTCTCTTTGGATCCTGCTGTGGGAGGTAATGAACTGCCTCTTTCTCTGCCCAGTGAATGAGGCCAAACAATGGTTTTATAAGCCATATCAGTATTTCACATTTTCCCACTCTCCTTTCCTTGAGGGATACGGTAGAACTGTTCAACATTTAGATTCCTTAAGATTAGTGAATTTTGAACTTGATCTGTATGTATATATACTTGATATCAATATTTCCAAAACGTACACATATGTATACATTACATATACAATTTGGGATTATACATGTATGTGACTCCAGAATTTATGCTCAGGAGCTATATTGGCCCTTGGAAAGCTTATATCTCTTTGTAATTCAGAAATAAACAGGAACAGAATATAGAAGTGGGTGGGAGAGAAGAAAAATCAGTTTAATTTAGATTGGATTTGCATTTAAATGTAAATAAAATAAAATATATACTTAATATTAGTCTACTATAATGCTCTTATTTAAAGGTAGATGATTAGGGAAAATCTAGCCTTCCTTCAAGGTATAGATGTAGTTTGTTGGCCAACTCATGCCCTGATAAAGGAGAATATTTGTAGCTCCTAGTTGACATGAGAGGTCCTTGGGGCTCTCTGAGCTTTCTTGTTTTCTTGCAGACACTTCATTATCCAAATTAGGTAATATCATCAGTGCAAGTCATGTCTGTTTATGTTCAGTGGTGTACTGAAGGCTGGTGTTGAGGGGTAAAAGACTGACAGCCAAGGAGCTACCAGCAAAGGGCTCAGCACCAACATTTGTGTAAAGTTGGATATAACAATAGCAATAGCATTTAGACTAATGTACGGCTTCATTGTGCTTTACAGCCCTCTCTAAGCGGTTTACAGACTCAGCATATTGGCCACAACCATCTGGGTCTTCATTTTACCAACCTTGGAAGGATGGAAGGATGAGTCAACCTTGAGCTGGTCAGAACTGAACTCCTGGCAGTCAGCAGAAGTAGCCTGCAGTACTGCATTCTAATCACTGCGCCACCACGGCTACAAAGTTTCAATGGCATTTATTTTTAAAAATGTGCTGTGGAGCGGACAACCCAGCAAACACATAGTTATAGGACCTCATTTTATTTTTTTTCCACAGGAATATAATGCTTTTCTAAAGATATATTGCCATTCCATACCCTTCCCTAAAATGATTACATCCAGAATATAAAATTAGTCCACCCACATATAAGATGGAGTCCCATTTCTATAATTGTCAGTCTCCCAAAACATACGGCCTCTGGTTCCTATAGTTTTCTGAGTTACTAGTAGTTCTTCTAAGCTTTGTGTCATCTCTAGTTTTATCCAACTTATAAAAATATTGACCAGTAAAGTACCCACAATTGTGTCCTACGCTACTACAAATAAGACTGCTGTCAGAACAAAAGTATTAATGAATACCAGTTGGTTTGCTTATATTAGTTGTGAATGTAACAGCAGTAATGTCCATTACATATTGTACGATCATGTCATGAAGAACACTGGAGATACAGGTAGTCCTCGACTTATGACTATTTGTTTAGTGACTTTTCAAAATTATGGCAACATAGAATGAAAGGCCCATGCCTGAAGTTGCAGTACGTCCATGCTTACATGATCAAAATTTGGATCCTTGATGCCTGCCTGTAAATATGACCACAGGGGTGCTTTAACTCCCTCCTTCTAAGCCCTTTTGTCCTCCTGCTGCCCTGTGCACCATAACCTCAGCTATCTTCTTGCTCTTGCTACTGAGGAGGTGTGCTCAGTCTGGCCCTTTGCATCTGGAAGCACCTTCCTGATGCACCATGGATCTCAGACTACTTCTTGATTTTGTTTCTTAAGGGACTCTGGGTTGAAGCTGCTTCTTGCTTTTGCCTTTTTGCACCATACCAGGAAGCCCAGACCCAGACTGGAGCATTGCAAGAAGCACAAGCAAGCAAGCAAGAAGCAGGCCCAGTTCTGCAGCACCAAAATGCTTCTTTGTGTTGTGCAACCCCCCCCCTCAAAACCCAACAGCAGCCCCAAAGTCACAGTGCACCAAAAAGCCGCTTTGCTTCCCCCCCCCAGCATGAAGGGCATTTTTGGCATTGGGCTGTGGGGCTGCTTTTGCCTTTCCCCACTTCCCAATGTGAAGGGCCCTTTTGGTGCCACAGCTCTGGAGCTGTTTTTGACATTTAAAATTTTTGGAGCATGAAGCCCAGGCCCAGCCAGGCCCAGCAGTCAGACCAGGGGTGAAATGCTCCCAGTTCGGACCAGATCGCCCAATCTGGTAGTGATGGAGGCGAGTGGTTTGGAGAACTGGTAGCAAAAACTCTGCCCTGCCCAGCTGAGCCGCGCGATCATCAAAGGCTTTTTTTTTTTTAAAAGCATTTTTTCTACAACCTCTTCGGCAGAAAAAATGCTTTTAAAAGTAAAAAAAAAAAGCCTCTGATGATCGCGCAGCTCAGCTGGGATCAGCAGAGGCTTTTAAAAGCATGTTTTTACAACTTCTTCAGCCGAAGAGGTTGTAGAAAAAATGCTTTTAAAAGTAAAAAAAAAAAAAAAAGTTGGCCACGCCCACTCAGTCACATTAACCCCCCCCACCAAGACACGCCCATAGAAACAGTAGTAACAAATTTTAGATTTCACCACTGAGTCAGACCCAACATACCTCAGCAGCAGGAAGAGAAAGAAGATGCAAAATGTCAGCTGGGGTGGCAGAACACAGAGCGGCAGGTCTTCATTTTCATTTTTCATTTCATCTTATTTAATTTGTATACCGCCCTATTCCTGAAGGACTCAGGGCGGTGAACAGGCACAGAATAAAACACATAAAGTACAAAAATTAAGAACAGAAGTAAAATCGAATTAAATCAATTTTGCCCGAGACAAATTTAAAACCCCAGGTTAAGAACGAATTAAAATTTACATTAAAATTTACATTAAAAAAGAATGGGAAAGGTTAGGCCAGACCAGCCTGGTGAAATAAAAAGGTTTTAAGAGCGCGGCGGAAGGTGCATAGATCCGGGATCCTCCGTATCTCTGGGGGGAGCTCATTCCAGATAGTAGGTGCCCCCACAGAGAAGGCTCTCCCCCTGGGGGCCGCCAGCCGACATTGTTTGGCCGACGGCACTCGGAGGAGTCCCTCTCTGTGAGAGTGTACCGGCCGGTGGGAGGCTGTTTGCGGCAGCAGGCGGTCCCATAAATAACCAGGCCCTAAGCCATGGAGCGCTCTAAAGGTGGTAACCAAAACCTTGAAGCGCACCCGGAAGACCACCGGGAGCCAGTGCAGCTCGCGCAGGAGAGGTGTTACATGGGAGCGCCACGTCGCTCCCATAACCACCCGCGCGGCCTCACTCTGTGCCAGTTGGAGCCTCCGGGTGCTCCTCAAGGGGAGCCCCATGTAGAGAGCATTGCAGTAGTCCAGGCGGCAAGTGACGAAGGCATGAGTGACCGTGGTTAAAGAGTCCCAATCCAGAAAGGGACGCAACTGGTGAATCAGGCAAACCTGATGAAAAATCCTCCCGGTCACGGCTGTCAGGTGCTCTTCTAATGACAGCCATGAATCCAGGAGGACGCCCAAGTTGCGAGCCCCCGATTCGCCCCCGATAGTCAGCGATTGCGTCAACTGACTATATCGGGACATTGGAAACCACAGCCACTCGGTCTTGGATGGGTTGAGCCTGAGCCTGTTCCTTCCCATCCAGATCCGCACGGCCTCCAGGCACCGGGACATCCCTTCAAGGGCATCATTGGGGTGGTCCGGGGTGGAGATGTACAACTCTTGGACTTCAGGGTTATGAGGCTGGGAATAAGCTGCTGTGGCTGCAGCTTGCTGTGATGTTGCAAGTCTCCCAAGAGCTGTGCAGTTCTATGGCTGCTTGAAGCCCTTCAAGGCCAGGTATAGCACAGCCAAATTGTTTTAAAGGATGTGAAATGCTAAATACGGTATTTTCTCTCAGGAGGGGAAAAACACAGAATGCCTTCCCTATTTCTCAGGATCCTTGTTCCCAGTGGATGCAATCACCATAGAAAGCAACAGAATACAAGAATTGCATAGATGAATTGAATTGCACCTTGTATGCAGTTGTTCCTTTAGTACATTTCTCAATTCTATCTTTAGAGGCACATGGCACTGGTCAACATGCTTTTCCTAACTAATGTAAGCAGAAAGGTTATCTAAAGTAGATGGCAAATCTTGTCTTATTACATCTTCATTCCATAAATATAGAAAATTGTGTAGCGAAGTTGGCAAAAGTGGTAGCTAGCAACAAGCAGCAAGATAAATATTGCATATGCTACACACAGATGCATTACTGTTTACTTCTTAATATCCTAAAAGAACTGGATTCTGACTATCTGGCTTTCATCAGTGTTGTGATGGAAGAATGTTTTAATTTACAATTTTCTAATTTTTCTTGGGCAGTTCTTGATTATAGACCCTCATATCTCAATTCTTGGTGTTTTTTTTTACATAATTTGTCATACCCTGATTTTTTTTCTTATAATTGGCATATCATTGTTTTATCCACCTTGCATGCTGTTGCACTTTACATACGCTGTGTGTTCATATGGTCAGTATGTGCTTCATTAGATTTGAATATTCATCATATGGTTCATTAAGCTCAGTATCTACCATAATCACTAGAAAATATTATTTTGCTGGGCCAGGCTGCAAAGAGGTTACATTCTGTTCAAACATGGATTCTCTGTGGTTCGGCTAGCCCTTGATCTCTGTTCATCTAAATACCCTCCAATACTTTCTTTCTCTTCTTATATTTATCTTCCTTTGTTGAGAGCTCAAACTGTGGAAACCTTCAGCCTGAATAGCCTGTTTCATTCTTAGTAGCTGTAGCTCCTGCTGTTGCTTCTACCTACACCCCACTTTGCCATTGTGCTAGAACGTGTGTAAAAAAGAGAGCGGGCAATGGGAGATGCAGAAAACAAGATGTTTTGGGATTCTTTTTTAAGCCTGTAAAGGATGTTTCAAAACCTTACAAGCATCTCCTTGGGTTTTATTCTTCCAAGTCCTTTTATTCTTAATGCTATTCTCCCTTCACTTGGCAACCAAGGCAAATGTTCCTGCTGCTCAATGTCTGTGTTAGAAATCTTGTTTCACATATGCTACTGATCTATTTTTTCCTCTTTACATGCATCATTCTTAGGAAAAAGTTACAGCTGAAGTTGGGTAGTTATAATCAAAAGGGAACATTCTAAATCTGGAGGGAGAGGAGGAGGAAGCCAGGAGGGACAGGAGAAGAAAGTAAAAAGAATAAAAAGAAAATGATTGATTTAAGCCTTAATAGATTGTATATTCTTAAATTTCAAAGTTGATTATTGCACTTTAGTATGATATAAGAGATTATTTATGTTAGCTTTGTATTTGTATTGTATGGGTTTATTTATTTATTTATTTATTTATTTATTTATTTATTTATTTATTTATTTATTTATTTATTTATTTATTTATTGTTCCAGTCTTGTGGTTATTGATGTTATTGTAACCCTTGCTAGCTATAATTTTCATTTTTTTCCTATCATTTTTTTCTTGTTTTTAAACATTTTTTTGTACCTGTCCAGAGTTGTTGAAAGATGAACAGCATATAAATTTCATAACAGTTTTCCTGTCCACATTATACAATCATTAGATTTGCTATAATTAATGAACATGAGAAGTTGTTTTCTACTTATTCAGATTGTTTGTCTACTTAACCCTGGCTTATAGAAGACTGACTAGTAGTTGTTATCCAAAGTTTGAGACATATATTTTACCTGGTTCTATTGGGGGATGCTAAGAACTGAACCTGAAACGTTCGGTCCAAAGCATGATTATAGGAGAATTTTAGTTACCTCAGGCATCTTACATATTGGGTAGGTAAATGTTTAAGTGATACATCTTTATGTTAATTCTTAGAATACATTAATATCAGGGGCGGGTTTCAAAACCCATCGCTACTGGTTCGCTCATGGGCGTGCTCATGTGTGGGTGGGTGGAGCCTCCTGCTACCGCCACTACCAGTTTGCCCAATCCGGGGCAAACTGGTAGCAACCCACCACTGATTAATATCCACAGGGTTCACTATTTTTATTGGATATCTTTGACAGCTGCTGAAACTCATCACTAATATTAGCGTTTCTACTATGGGTCCCCTTTGATCATGGCCACCATGTTTATTTTCTGAGAATGCATGTTCTGTTGTGTTGAGGCATTTTTTCATAGTAACTTCTATGTTCTTTAGAATATTTTGGAATAAAGTCACTTCTTGAATATGGTAGTACCAAAATTTGGTGGTTGCAACTGATGGAGACTCATTGGTTAGTGCTTTGCTATTGGATCCCTCAGCTGATTGCCACATAAAGCCTGTGCTGATTATAGTGTCTTTCTAGTGACAATGATATATTATAGTATTGCAAAATATGCATACTGTAAGTTTACAAATACATTCATAAAAGTTACAGCTTTGTATAGCTGTATCAGTTCAGCATACAGCTGCTGTGAATGATGCCATTCCATGTTGAGAATTATAGTACCAAGAAAAAAAATAGCAATGAGAATGCCACTATATTACGCTTTATATAAATCCATGATGTTCCATTCTCTTTCCTACACCTCAAAGAAAATATTGAAAAACTGAAAAATGTGCTATCTAATTATCAAAGGCTTGGTATAATTATATTATGAATGAAAAAAAGCTACAATATTGACTTTTTATTTTTTAAATCAGTGAACTATAGTGTATAAAATTATGCATTGAGAAAATAAATTGAGATGTTTATTAGAATAAATTAGGTTGAACAGTGGTTCAAAGACAAAATGAGTTAAGGAAAAGAAATTTAATGAATCCATTCCCAGGAAGTGTCTGTCATAGTCATTAATGTTATTTTACATATCTGCAGTTCTATAAAATGTATGTAGTATGTTAAGGAACTGCAAAACTGTATGCATCCTATTCCTATATTTGTAATGAAGGAAATAATATTTGGATTTTCTAGAAAGGATTACATTGATTTGAAAGGTAATATGTAAAATTATCATTCAGCCTGTTTACTGATTAGAACTGGCAAGATAATTTTTCTCAGCCTGTCCTAATTATATGAATACTGCAGAAAATAAGATGCACTCGCATATAAAATAATATATTGTATGCATGAAATGTTTTGTTGTTATTGTTTAAACAAGGATATAATACTTTTCTAGAAATATCAGAAATAACTGAGATTGAGCTAGGAGTATTTTGACTCCTTCGATATTTTTATAAATAGTATCTGAGCTTTACTAGTCTTAGAATTGTTCAGTTGGGAAGAGAGAAAATCAGTAAGTGTTAAACAAATCAATTAACTGAGCATAGAGTGTATAACATCCACTTTCACATGCATCAATTGTTTGTTGGTCAATTAGAAAACAATATAGATGACAGCAAAGATTTTTTTCCATGGTGTCATCTTTTCTTTTAATTGCTGGTAACTATAAACTGCTCCTGCTTGCAGAAATAAATAGACTCTACTGAATATGATAAGTGATTCTGCTTGGGCATGAAGTTCATAAAACCTGTGTATGGCTAATAACCAGCTTCTTGTAGGACTGTGCAAAGGGTTAAACGTGATGTGAAGAATGAATGGCCATGCATACTGCAATTGTCAGAATACCATCAACCAAAGGTACTTCCTCCCCAACCTTGGTAGGGTGCATTGTACATCTGCCATGGATAGGTAGCTGAATGAGGCCAGAAAAGGATGCACGTGTTTTAAGGCTTCCCAAAAGATCCTATGTATGCAGCCATCTGTATTTTGAACCATATTCTGCACCACAAATTTGGATTTCTGCACCGTTTTAGTATTTATATTTTGTGCAGAAACAAATTAATAATCAATATAGTGCTTTCAGTAGTAGTATAATATATTCTTCTCTCTGCTGAAAGATGTTTTTATGAAAGGCGGAAGAAGCATAAAGACATAGTAAAGACCTCCCTAAAGTTGCTTAATATAAACATGTAAAATGGTAAAGGGATCCCTGTGGATTTTACGCTACTAGTTGTTGTCGACTATATGGGATGGTGCTCATTTCCATTTCAAGGCCATTGAGCCAGCGCTGTCCAAAGACATTTCTGCAGTCATGTGGACAGCATGACCTCATGGAGCACTGTTATCTCTCCACCATAGTGGTACCTATTTATCTACTTGCATTTGCATGCTTTTGAACTGCTCACCCTGTCATGTGGTGCTTGGGTCTTGAACCTGGGCTACCGGCTTTCCAGCTGACAAGCCCAGCATCTTAACTGTTGAGCCACATGACCACCTGGTAAATGCTGGCACAAAATCACCCTACCTGGTGTGGCTTCATCTACTATGTTATCAAGCTTATGAAGCAAGATGCAACATAAACTATTATGCTCAGTTATGTTGTGCTGAAGCATGGTTCTCTAACATTCATGGAAACATTTTGTGCCTGAATTGGCTTCATTAGTGATCTTCAGATATATCATATTTAGCTTCAACATTACTGAAACAATACAACAACAACAATTGAACCCCATGGTAAAACAAAAACAAACACACAAACAAAAAAAAAAAAACAATCAAACCTCATGGTGTCGAAGATTTCATCAGTGATGATGGAGGAACACACAATATATTTTCCAGAGACCAATCTGATTGTTTTCTAATGGATAATTCTGGGATAGATGTAAAAGCAATCAAATATAGGTTACATTATGACAACTAGGTTTGAAGCTTACTAGCATGTGCACTTTAATTAATTTTATTCTAGGAGAATATGCAGTAGATGTTGTCCAAAGCTGATAAAAGATATTCTAGCCAGTAGTTGAGATGAGTATGAGATACCACAGATCCATGTGAATACAGTATATAAACTCTGTATCTTCTCGTTCTGGGGAATTATAATCCTATTATAATCCTATATGATTTTATATAGATGGTTCTGAGAATATTGAATAACATGATATATATTGTGAGACAGAATAAAACTGCAAGGAACATCATACAACAGCTTCTGTTTTGAGGAAGAATTGTTTTGAAGGGACACCAATTGGTGCAGGAAGAAAACCGACAATCGTACCCACTCCTAGACTGGGAGGCCATCCAGATGATTACTAATGCTCTATTCCAGTGGTGAAATCCAAATTTTCTTACTACTTGTTCTGTGGGCGTGGCTTGGTGGGCGTGGCAGAGGAAGGACACTGCAAAATCTCCATTCCCACTCCACTCCAGGGGAAGGATATTGCAATATCTCCATTCCCACTCCACTCTGGGGCCAGCCAGTGGTAGTATTTGTCGGTTCTCTAAATTACTCAAAATTTCCACTACTGGTTCTCTGAACTATTCAAAATTTCCGCTACCAGTTCTCCAGAACCTGTCAGAACCTGCTGGATTTCACCCCTGCTCTAGTCACTTTACAAATAGACTACCACAATGTGCTCTATATAGGACTATCTTTGAAGAGTATCTAGATGCTATAGTTGATTCATAATACAGAGTTCTGGGCACTGATGGGCATGCACATAGTATGCCCCCTGTGAAAGACCAAAACAATCACAAATAGTCTCACATTCTCGCTGTCAATCTCCAAACATTGTCAATCTCATAATCTATTCTGAAGTTAGTTTGAGATGGAGCAAAATAACCTGCTTCCTTCAAACTGCTTATAAATACGTGTAGAAAAAGCATGTTTCTTTATTATTCTCTTGTAGACCATGAACAAGAAAACCACTAACTGGTTGGAAAAAGCTGTGCTGGAAGGTAGAGTAGTACATTTCTTTGTGTAGTTATCATCTATAAAAGAGATAACGTGAGTTCCTGTATATATTTATACAAGAGATAACATGAGCTTCTGTATATATTTCCTTCTATGCATGGTCATATTCATGCTTGGAAACATCAGAAAATGTTAATAACACATTTTCTGTGTATTCATTTCTCCCAAAACTTAAAAAAGAGAGAAGACATCATGAAGTGGCAAATTCATGCTTCTCCTGAGGATGAAAGGCAATTTCCAGCAGCTCAGTTTGTATGAGCATTGATGAGGGATTCTGAGAGTTGTAGTGCATAACATCTAGAGAGCTACACATTTCTTATGTCCCCTGTGTTAACTGAGGTTATGTATATTCTATATCCTGTAAAATGACTTCAAATACTTTGGTTTGAAATATTTGTGGGGCACAAACTTATATCACTCCTTCGCTTCATGTGTATGATATATAAATAAAAGGGAACACGTAAGTCTATCTGTGAATTTATATCGGAAAAGATAAGCAGCATTTTACTAGCATTGATGTTTTCTGCAAGGAACATGCCTGATTATAATTCTTTGTTATCCTTTCTCATATTCTTGGATGGAAAAAGCTCAATAGTCAATTTTCATTTGCTTTGAGACAGATGATAAAACAATTTCTCTGCTGAAAATAATATGGCAGTGTACCATTCTTTTCCATGATCCATGTGATCTTCCTGTTCTGTTACGTAGCAATTTTTTTTAGGAGACTGAAATGCAAGAATCTTTACAGGTTCCAAAAACTGTTTCATTTAAATCTTCTGAATATTAATCAATAACTTTCACATTTTTATAATTTACTTCTTGTAAGTCTCTCCAAATATTTTCCCCTTCCCTTCCCTTCCCCTCCCTTTTTTCCTTTTTCCTTTCTTTTCTTTGCAAAGAACATTTGCAAAGTTTGAATGAGATTAGGTCTCTGAGAAGATTTCTTCATATTTAAAAACTAATAAGCTCCCTAATTTTTAAGACAGTTTTTTTAACCAGGTCATCTGAATGTACTTGATTGCCTTCTCAGGTTTGGAAGAGAAAGAGTAGCAGCAAACCATATCCATGAAGATATCACAGGAAGTATGAACTGGCATCTTCTTGCTATTGCTAGCTCTTCTGAGCTTATGGCAACAGATATGCAATTTGTGAATGGTTGCTAGGGAAACAAAACAAATTTCAGCTGGAACTGGTAATGCAGGGACCAGTTTTCATCCTCTAAATATGAGGCATTTAAATGGTTCTATGAATGCGGTGTTAGAGCCCATATATCATACTGAGAATAGACCATAGATTGATATGATTTCAATTGATAATAGTGTCATATCTAAATAAATAGACCCCTAACCTCTTTGAACAGATAAAATATGATAACTGGGTTTTGAAAAAAACCTTATGATTGCATTTTTGTAAATTAAGTATTAGTCTCCACTTTTTCTAGATGAGGAGAAAAAAATTTCCTTGAATGGTCTCATGCTTTTGTACAGATCTGAACAGTTCTTAACTAATCGATGGCTATAAAATGCCTAATTAATCAGTTTTATTAGAATAAATTACTTAATGCTGTCCAGGTCAGAGGCATATTGGGGGCTTATGGCCTCCATTGCAGCCATGAGCTTGGCCCAAGTCATCCAGAACCCACCTCATAAGTAGTGGTAATAACCCGTTCTGATTTTTCTGTTGGAGCAATGGAATTGGGGTAGATTTTGATTTCTCCCCTGCCATGGACAGACCACTCACTGGTGAGACTCAATTTCTTGGATACCATCCCTCTCCACAGGGAGGCTGGGTCCACCCTGGGTCTTCTTGATCTCTCAGCAGCATTCAATACCATCAATCATGACATCCTTATGGGCCAGCTTCAGGAACTGAGGTGGGCAGCATTATATTATGTTGGTTCTCCTCAGTGGTAAAATCTAATTTTTTTTGCCACCAGTTCTGTGGGGGTGGCTTGGTGGTGGTCATGTGAGTGGGTGGATATGGCTAATTTTTTTTTTACTTTTTAAAGCAATTTTAACTAGTAAAAAATGCTTTAAAAAGTAAAAAAAAAAAGTTTCCAATGATCAGGACCTGACCAGCCTGACCCCCCTTGCCAAGCCAGATCCAACGCCTCCTAGCCCCAAAGATTGCAAGTCTTTCTACTTCGGCCACCCAGTCTGGGAGATGACCGGGGGGCGGGGGAGAGAAACTGAGCCAGGCTAAGATTTGATATTGGGATAAAACTCAAATATTAGAAATCCAAATCTTTGGTCAAGACAGACGTGCCTCTTCCGTGCCAAGGTGCTGAGATGACAAACGGTATTTGACGTAGGTACAGAATTGTAAAAGGGCAAACTGACCCTAAACAGATACATCCTGTTGTTTAATGTTTATTGCACCCCAAATGTCATGTAGATTCTAGAGAAGAAATACTGCTTTCCTTACTGTCCTCTTTACTGTTTGTGAGGTGCCTTTGAGCTCCTTATCTCCTTTTATTATGTCTTGAGCTCCGGAGCTGGAAACCTGAGCCTGTGGGAACAGGGCTGTTATGTCTTTCCTAGAGATAGATTAAAGGGTAGCTTCTACGTGTGAAATGCATCATTCTCTGTAATAATTTTGCCTTTAAACTGTATAAATACATGGCCAGAAGAAGCCATCGGTGTTCAGACCCTTTTCTTGTCTTTGGACTGTTTGAACCTTGCACAATAAACTCTTTCCTGCATTGAAGAGCTTGCCCAGTCCGTTATTTTGTCTACAACAAAACAAAGTGCTTGGCTGCTCCCCCTTTTCACTCATCCCGAGCTTCCTGTTGCGGATTTTCATGCCTTGCTTCACGCACCCGAGATTGTCACCCTCGTCTTCTTCTTCCTCCTCCTCTCCAAATGGAAAAATGCCAGGAGCAAGTGCAAAAAGTAGCGCTTGCTTGCTCTTGGCGTTTTTCCATTTGTAAGGAAGCTTTCGTACATGTGAAGGCAAGTCTAGCTTCCTGTGCTACAAATCTCACCAGTACCCCTGTGCGCACGGCTTGTGTATGTGTGTGTGGATGTCGGGCATGGGCTGCTGCGAAGACCAGGAGCAAAGACACACACACACACACACACACACACCCCACACACAGAGGCTTTAAAAGACCTTTGAATGAAGGCGGGGGTGGATTGGAAGGGTCATTTCTCTCCCCCTCCCTGCCTCTGCACCGACATTCAGTGCAGCACACACACATACACACACACACACACACACACACACACAGGCTTTAAAAGACCTTTAGAATGACTTGGGGCTCCTTCAGGTTGGCCTCCAAACAAAAGAGGAATGAAGGCGGGGGTGGATTGAAGGGGTGAATTCCCCAACTCTGGTTCAGCTGGCTGGGGATGGGATGGCAGTTACAGGCTGCTGCGAAAAACCAGGAGCAAAAAGACACACATACACACAAGCTGCGTGCACAGCAGTACTGGTGAGGTTTTTAGCGAGCAGCACAGGAAGGCAGACTTGCCTTCACTGGTACAAAAGCTTCCTTACAAATGGAAAAACATCAGGAGCAAGCAAGCACTTCTTTTTGCACTTGCTCCTGGCGTTTTTCCACTTAGAGAGGAGGAGGAGGAGGAGGAGGAAGAAGAAGACGAGGGCGACAATCCCGGGCGTGTAAAGCAAGGCATGAAAATCTGCAGCAGGAAGCTCGGGGTGAGTGAAAAGGGGGAGCAGCTGAGCGCTTTGTTTCTCTGAAACCGGTAGAAAAAAAATGCTTAAAAAGTAAAAAAAAAAAGTTCTGACGATCACGCATCGCTCAGCTGATCGTTGGAACTTTTTTTTTTAAACTTTTAAAGCATTTTTTTACTACCAGTTCTCTGGAAGTAAAAGCAGGAAGTAACAATGACGGGGTGGGTGGGCGGAGCCTCGAGTTGCCATCGCTACCGGTTCTCCGAACCACCGGCCATCATCGCTACCGGATCGGCTGATCTGGTCCGAACCGGGAGCATTTCACCCCTGGTTCTCCTCCTTCCTACAAGGTCAGTTCCAGTTGGTGTTGATAGAGGGAGAGAGATCTAGCCCAAGGACCCTACTTTGTGGGGTGCCTCAGAGCTCTGTTCTCTATTTAACAGTTACTGTACCTGAGGCTGCTGGGTGAGATGATCGATTTGGAGTGACCTATCATCAGAATGTGAATGATCCCCAGGTCTATATCGCTACCTATCACTTGAGTGATGCAATGGGTGTCCTATCCCAGTGTCTAGGGGCTGTTGGAGACTGGATGGGGCGAACTAGACTCTGACTCAACTTTAACAAGACGAAGTGGCTGTGGGAATTTAGGCCCTTGGAGACAAGGATGTCCCCTCTCTGGGTCTGGATGGAGTGTTACTGCCCCAAACAAACCAGGTATGCAATCTGGGGGTCCTCCTGTTCTCTCAGACATCCATACATACATGTATACAGGTTTGTATGTTTTGTAGCCTGGCTAATATTATTGATAGATTGTAAGTCTGTCTGAAAAACCAACTAAAGGGAATTACTGAGAAATAAATCAAGCAAAAACCCATCCTTTGCTTCCTTTTGAAAAATGGCTGCTGCACTCTGTATGAAGTAAAAGTTCTCACTTGAGGAGGTTTTGCAGGGCCGCAGCATGCAGAAGATACATTTAACTAAACCTTTCTAAGCTGATGATCAGAGACCTCTAGAAAATATGTTTATAGGTAAATGAACTGACAAGAGTTATTACAACGGCAGCAGGCAGCTAAATGTCTTACAGAACGGTACTGAAATGTGAAAAGCCTTTTTTAAAATTCAGACCTGAGGCTTGCTAATTATTCTGTATTAACTAATATATATACTAAATTGAAACAATTCTATGTATCACTTTTCCCATAAACGAAGGCCGTGGTGATAACATTTGAACAATAAAACATCAGTACATATTAGATTCGTGCAACAAACCTGGGATCTCAGAAAGTATTATCTTTGCATGCAGGTATGGGCCAGTGCAACAGTAGAATAGCTTCTGCGGCAGCTGTGTAAACTTCACAAAAGAAATAGTTGTTTTAGCTCTTTGAAGAGAGCTGCTACATTCTCCTCTTTCAAATGCTTTGCCCAGCCCTGGTATATCTATTGTGGATTTTATTTTCGTAGTTCATAGAACCATAGAATTGTTGGAGGGGTCCAGAAGGATCATCTAGTAGTTAAACATTTGGCAGTGTCCAAGAAAACCAATTAAACTGTCTATGAAGTAGCTCTCCAGCCTCTTCTTAAAAACCTCCAGAGATGGAAAACCTGCGACCTCTTGTTCACTGTTTCACTGACTTTGCAATCAGGAAGTTAATTCTTCTATTTAACTGAAATCTGGTAGCTGCAACTTTTACCCAATATTTCTGTAGCACTGGAAAATAGTTCTTGGCCATGTTCCCTATGGTATAACCCTTTTAGCTGGAAAAAAAATACTTGATAACATTTATTATACCCTGTCTGTAGTTACAAGATTACTAGCACTCAGAGATCAGCTCCTCCTTTGCCTGAATTGAATCACTCTTCATATACTCTCAATAATGAAGCGGATACCCACCCATTTGCCTTTTGCTTCATGTCTGCCTCATCTTACGTTCACCCAATGACAATAAAGCCACTAGCCAGGTATTATGTGTATATCGTTGACATCTTCAACCAAAATTCTGTCTAAGTTTTTCCCACTGGTTTCATAGAGATTTTTTGTAACCTACAAAGGAGAATAATGATTGGAACAAAGCAGGATATTTGCTATGCTAGCTGTAATCATTTCATAACAGATTTTCAGGGTAGAAATATATTTGACTTGGCTAATACACTGTATAATTTGGATCCACAACTTTCTCAACTCCTACGAGCTAAGAATGCTGATTAAAAATTCAGAATGAGAGAGCTTTTTATATCAAGGAGGGAGAAGATATGGCAGTGAATCTGCTTCAGACTTTTGAGGAATTTGTGAAATATGTTGATGTTCTTCTGAAGCATCAGCAGTAGGAAAGATGCTGCTTATAGCAGGGAGCAACACACAAGGCATAACTATGAGCTTAATAGTTGATTGAATCCTAGCAGGTAGTGACGAGGAAATGGTTCATTTCCGGCCCTCGTCCTGCATCTGAAAAAAACCTTATTACTGCCATTATATTAGGTTTGGACTGTATACATTTACTTAATTATTAGATTTTCATCCCACCTTTATTACTTTAGAAGGCGACAAACAGACCTAGTGCTCCTTTCTCCTATTTTCCTCACAACAACCACCTTAAATTTAAAGCTATTTAAATTTGTATGTTCTAATGTACAAATCTGAACTGAATGTGCATTACATAAACCTTGCATTTTCTATAATTAAAATGATGCTTATATTTTTGAAAACTATTGAAATGAAAAACATCTCAGTATTTTGATTGTGTATCAAGAGAATTTTTGTGTATCCAAAATTAGGTCAAGAATTCTCTCTCTCCACTTCCCACAGGTCTGAAATTCCATCTTGCCAGTATTTCTTTTGTATTGCAGCCTGATATTGGAAATAGGGGAGAAAGAGGAAGAGGTGGGAGAGGACCAAAGGCATCCCATCTAGTCTTTTTTTATTAAGCCAGTTAAGAAGGAATGACTTCTTCATAGGGCAGTCTGGCCAGCTTTCAGCAGCCTTATACTCCGTGAGCAGGCAGTTTTTCAGCATAAAGTAATAAACTATTGGGACTGAGTAAAAAATTTGGTGGGAGGTTTTTACAGTTATTTTGGTTTATTTAAATGCTATACTTAGAAACTACCCTTAATATATAATTTGGCTTATATAATTTTCCAATACATTGGCTTCATTGTTGGCTGAGTGGGAATTAATCATAGGTTACATCAGTGAGCATCTTAACTGTGGGGTGTCACTGATCAAACCACTTCTTTTAATTGTCAAGGAGAAGGGAGCATCTCTTGGACTGTGGCAGCTGGCTTTCCTTCTATGGCTTCCCAGCTGGGCTGTTCAGTGACGTGTTTGTTTGGCACATCTTGGAAGATGAACAGGATCTAACACTTAGAAGTTTATTTCATCTCCTAACTTTCACCTTATAGTTAAAATGCCTATACTCTATAGAATGTTTCATTTATTCTAGAAAAAGCCTAGCTACTTTCAATTTCTGTTTAAAAAGTAGTGACCATTTAATATTTTACTCATAGTTTCATTGGGTTTTCCTTCTGATGTGTGAAGTCATATCTGAAAATCCAAATTATTTGTTTGCTTGTTTATTTGTGTGAAAGAGAGATTCCTCCTCCAAGGTCAGACACTCTCTCTAAAAAAGAGCATGATGCTGTGTTAGGGCTCATGCTGGTCAAAGAACACATGAAGTTTATTTGCCAGTTTTAGGCCATATATTGGTATTCTAGGCTTCCCAATATGATTTATATTAGAATATAATCAATTAATTTACAATTGATTTCAAAAGAACTAAAGAAAATAAAAGAACAGTGGAATCCATTGATAAATACTTCGGCTAAATTTAATGAATAATGGCACTTAATTTTGTATATCATATTCTTTTAAAACATTTTCAGTCTGAAATTCAACATTTAACATTTTCAAACATTATATATAGCATTTCACATTTAAATTCCATATTAAATGCAACAGTAAAGTTATCGCTCAAGCCTAACTTCAGTGAAAATCCACATGAGAAAAATCTTCCTTTTTGTTACTTTTGCTCTTAAATTTCATGTTCTTTTTCACTGAATATCAAGGACAGGAATTTTGAAAACAGCGTTAAGTCTTTTTCTGAGAACATAAACCAAGTATTTTAAACTGCTAATCTCTTTCAAACAGTAGACTTGAAACAATTAGAACTGCAGTAAATTAGAGTTGGATCATTAGCAATAGCTGAGAGCATATAATACAGATCAAGGGCAAAGCATATAGTGAGAGAAACATATGCAGCATTACTTCTATCGGTACACCAGTGATGACATATAACTATGAATGTGCTCCTTAATTTCACTGCTGGAGAGTGTTAATTTATTTATAACCTTAACACACAGCATATAGCAAAAACAAAAAAATGCAATAGTGAAAAAGGTATAGTATATTCAGCTTTATAAATAATATAGTACCACAGAGTTCATTGAAATATAACTTCAAATTATTTATGGTAAGATTAGGTCAGTAATGTTGGAATCCCTTTTAGAAGTATCTGTATATTAGAATGACAATGTCTGAACCTTTCTTCCATCTGCAAAATAGATGTTTTTAAAATTGGAGTTGTTTCAGTGTTCTGATTATTCGATCTATTCAATAGTACTTGTGTGTTGCAAGTGAAATTATTGAAAATCAATGTAGTCTTGTGAAGAATTAGTTGCCTTGAAGATTGTACTGAAAGTTTATAGTTTTTGCGCTTTAGCCTATAAGTGCAATTATGCTTGTAAGAATATAAGCTACAATTAGCAAATGCTAATTATAGCTTATATTATTTTTCCTAGTATTTGCTATAAAGCCTAATCTAATCTTGAATGACTGCTGTTGTGCTATATCTATTTATATATCTTCATTTTTAATGGCTATTGTACCTGAAAAAAGGGTAAAATTCTGATAAATTCCAAAGCATTTTGCGTCCTCAATATGTTTTTTTTTTGCTAATTTAGAATAATGATGTATTAGGATTTTTGTTCAATTTAATTTCTGGAAAAGCACTTTTCTTTGCAATGTAATATTTTACTTTAGTACATCTCATTTTTGTAATAGCTGATTTTGCTGATTTTGTTAAAGCATACTGCCAGGTACTAATATAGATTGGTTTGAACAATCCTAGCTCTCCTGTTTGAACTGAAGTAACTTCTTGATGATATTATGATAACAGTCAAAACTGCAGAAACTCTAAAATAGAACTGCCTTTCCTGTGGTTTTGCCCCCAGCATTTCTTATGTAGATCAGTTGAAAGAAGATTTGAAGAACTATAATTTCAAAAGCAAAGGATAATTATGTTAAGATTCTTATATTCAATATTTTAATGAATGGATAATGAAAACATGAAATAATGCTAATTGGTAGCACTGATGTGATGTGATATTCTTGGGGATTTATTGTATATATCAGAATATGTACATGCATAGTAAAGCTAAGATGTTGATATCCTATCACATATGTGCATTTTTCCTAACTTCTGCTGTGCAGCTTCTAACACATCGCAAAAATTGGGTAGGAGTTTATAATAGATTTGTCAGTTTAGTGGCAGTGATGATATCCCTCTGAAACAGTGACTGATAAACAACCATAGTATGCATAAGGAGCAGAATTTTCTCTCCAAAGTATTACTATTCCTGTTATTGAGAATCATTGAATCTTTCTGTGAATGAATGCAGAAACAGTGATCTAAAGGAAATACAATTTCTTTAACTAACATTTTCAAATTAATAAATTCAATTAAAAAGAAACAAATGCTTGCTACTGGGGAGATCAAACAAACCCATAAATATTATTTAATCTTATTTATTAGATGTAATAATTTTCCAACATTTTTCTATCAAAACATCCATGTTTTCATCTCTCATTTTTTTGGTATGTTTTCTGACATCTTGAAATTAAACAATTTGCAGTCCTGCCTTTTCTATAAAAAGATGTTGAGACTCTAGAAAGAGTGCAGAGAAGAGCAACAAAGATGATTAGGGGACTGGAGGCTAAGACATACGATGAACAGTTGCAGGAACTGGGCATGGCTAGTCTAGTAAAGAGAAGGACCAGGGGAGACATGATAGCAGTGTTTCAAATATTTGAGAGGCTGTCACAGAGAAGAAGGAGTCAACCTGTTTTCCAAACCACCTGAAGGCCAGACAAGGAATAATGGATGGAAACTGATCAAGGAGAGATTCAACCTAAAAATAAGGAGGAATTTTCTGACAGTGAGAACAATCAACCAATGGAACACCTTGCCTACAGATGTTGTGGGAGCTTCATCACTGGAGACTTTCAAAAAGAGATTGGGCTGTTATCTGTCAGAAATGGTGTAGGGTCTCCTGCTTAGGCAGAGAGTTGGAGTAGGTGACCTACAAGGTCCCTTCCAACTCTGTTAATCTGTATATAACTTCAGTTAAATTATAAAGCTGGCAGTTCTATTGAATTAATGCCAAATGTTTATAATTACTGAATCAAAAATTGTTTAGAATATCACTATAAATTTTGCATTAATTCCAAGTTTAAAAATTTAGCCTCTCTGTTGATGTTTCAATAAAACTGATTAATGCAAAAAACTAGTAATTCAAAAATCTAGTGAATAAACTATAAACACTGATGAAATAGGTGGTTTGTAAAACAACTTTCAGTAGCAACATATTTTGCTAATGAAAAATCTATCTTCACAATCAATGTGGTTTCATTCTTTACTCTGTAATGTAAGCTTGGTAATTGTGATTTTTTTTTGGTACAATTAATGGATAGAGGAGATGAAGTGGTTTTCTAAGTACTTAATTTAGCATGCCCATTCCACAAATAATAGTTTGAAGCATTTGGAACGATGTTCTAAATTGAAAGATGGGTTTCTTTTACAGGACTTGGAAAATTATTTCATCTCATTTAGTTTCTCTCTGGTTTAGCATATAGTCTGTCTATCATCAACAAATCTTGAATCTATCTATCTATCTATATAAAAGGATGTATGTATATTTGTTCCAGCATAACTATGGATAGGCTCAAGCAATTTCAACCAAACTTGGTACACAGATGACTTACCCTCTGGAAACAAATACTGTGGGAGTAAAACACCCCTGGTGTCTCTCTGTGTGTGTTCCAGCATAACTGTGGAACTCCTGGGCCATTGAGAGCGTCTTAGAACGGTAATTGAGATGTCAGTTCCTTCGCAGCTTCCTCTGGAAAGCCAGCCATGACGTTTGCCCTCCAGTGGACCAATGGGGAAGCACCTGATGGATCTGGGGCAAAGTGCCAGGATTTTAGACAGGTCGGGAAAGAGGAGCTCATGGGAGGGGGAAGTGGGAGGGCAGGGATGATGGGCATGGGACTACAGGGAAGAAAGGCTCCAAATGGCTCCCCGTCAGACAAACACTTTGACATCTATAAATACCCACGCAACGCTGGGTTATCAGATAGTTACTTATAATTTGGGTTGGGTGAAGATTTTTCCAGTTTTCCAGAGGGGAGAGAGAGAGAAAAAAGAAAAGCCTGAAAAATTTCCAGCAGATGCACTTGTTATTGACACTCTCATATTTATTTATTTATTTATTTATTTATTTGTTTGTTTGTTTGTTTGTTTTATTTTATTTATATGCCGCCCTATCTCCGTAGGACTCAGGGCAGCTCACAACAATAAAATATCTGAATAAAAGCGTGTTAAAATACATGTTAACCCCCCCCAGTCCAGGCTGAACAACCATATCTTTAAATCGCGGCGGAAGGTGCGGAGGTCAGTTTTATGCTACCTTAACCTCATAAGTTATAACTATCCAGCAGCCAGCTCTCAAATATTTTGCCACTTTTTTCTTTGAAGACTGGCAATAGGAGAAGCCAAATGATTCTTTCTTTTCTATCTTCTTCATCTATCCCTTCTTCCCACGTTGTAGCTGTAGTCCTATGGAAGAACTACAATGCCCCTTTGTCATGGTGTTATTCTGGGTAACATTTTATATGCGAATAATTAGAATCTAAAAAAACTTCCATCTGTCTGTTTTTCACTTATCCATGAGATTTGAAATACTCTCTCTTTTTCTGTAGCATTCTAGGCTGGGTATGATTGATTAGTTGATTGCTAAATTATAACTATTTCTTTTGACTATACTCATTTGATATGTGAGAATGCAAAGGCAAGCTAAGGTTGCTCAAACCAGAGAAAAAGTTGAAGGAAATGTAGACTGTAGAGTTTTTTTATTATATTTTTATTGTTAAGGAATAACAAAAAGGAAAAAAAATCAATACAAAAAATCAATAGTAAAGAAAGAAAAAAATTTTTTTCCCCCCAACGTGCTATACAAACGGAAAGGAAGTTTTAGGAACTTGAAGTCTTCAATTCTTCCAGAAATCTCTTTGATAAGGTACTGGTGCCGATTCATTCAATCTCCCAAGTGCAAAGTCCACAAATGGTTGCCAAGTGTTCCAAAAAACATTTTCTTTGTATATACCACTTCTAATTTTAATATCACAAGTCAATTTATCATTTAATGCAAATTTCCATGTTTCATTATACCATTCTTCTAATTTTAAGTCAACATTTAATTTCCAATATCTAGCAATTATAATTCTCCCCATTATAACCAAAATCCTCACCAATTCTCTTTCTCCAGTTGTTAATGTTGTTTCATTCAATATTAATAATAATATGGTTTCCAATTTCAATTTGACCCTCTTCTTAATTATTTCAAATATTTCATTTTCTATCCTAGACCAAAAAAGTTCAACCCCATTACATTTACACCACATATGAGCATATGTCCCGAGTTCCACTTTACATCTCCAACACATTTTATCCACTTTATTATCCATTTGAAAAAGTCTTATTGGGGTCAAATACCACTTCCAAATAACTTTATAATTATGTTCTTTAATCCTAATTGATAATGTCCTCATTATTCTGCTAACCCAATTCATATTCCAATTTTGATCAGAAATTTCAATACCCAGTTCTTTTACCCAATTCTCTTTCATTACCCTTTGTGAATTATTATCAGAGTTAATAATTTTATAAATTTTACTAACTAATCCCTTTGGCCCAATTTCATCTTTTATTATTCGAGATGTCAAATTTTCAAATTCCGTTTCCTTTCTACTCTCATCGTTCCTTTCTTTGCATTTCCTATTCCATTTATTCATTTGAATTCTTTCAAACCAATTAATGTTTAATTTTCCATAAATTTCCTCTTTCCTCATTTCATTTTCTATAAATTTCAACCATTCACTAATTGTTTCCACTTTCTCTTCTATTATAATCCTCTCTCTGTTACTATTTAATTTCATTGGGCAATTCTCTTTCAGTTTACCTAAATACAATGCGTCTGGTATTAATTTTTTTGCTACTCTGTCCCAATTTTTAGTCAAACTATTTAACCAATAATTGCAAATTTTAACCTTACCTTTAAAATTTTCTAAAAACCATTTGTAACCAAACTTCTTTATTTCCTTCATTTCCAAATTACCCCAAAGTTTAACATCTCCTTTTAAAATTTTTACTACTGTTTTTATATTAAATGCTCTATAATAGTTTAATAATTTTGGAATTCCTAAACCACCTTGTTTTTGGTTCTGATACCACATTTTCTTAATCAGTCTTGGTTTTTTAGACTGTAGAGTTTTTACTACCACAAGGAATATATTTGGATGTTTTCACTGAGTCTGGAATAATAGAACAGATTGTCTGATTTTACGTTAATTCAGCATTTATACTATATAATGTATGTATTGTGTGTATATATACATATATGTATACGCATGTACACCAGGGATGAAATCTAAAAATTTTCCCTACCGGTTCTGTAGGCGTGGCTTAATTGGTGGGTGTGGCTTGGTGTCAGGTGACCTGATGGATGTGGCTTGATGGTTAGGTGACCTGGTGGGCGTGGCCAATAATAATAAATAATAAAAATAAGAAACAAAGTACACAAAACAATAAGAGGTACCAAAAACCAACTTTTACACTTTACACACACACAACACAACACAACACAACACAACACAACTGACTCTCACACAATGTAAAAGCAGCTGCACTTGACCCAAAATGGCCCCTGCAACAAGTAGGAACCTCACACAGCCACAAAAAGCTCAAAAACCAACTTTCACACTTTTTCCACACAAAATACCACACTTTGTGAGATTTTGTGTGCTTGTGTAGTTAGAGTGAAACACTACAGAAACACACCAAATATCAGAAAGATGCACAAATATTTTATTATTTTATTTTATTTATATTTTTAGATAAAAGCAGCTAAATTTAAAACTTCCTTAACTTTAAATTGCTATTAAAGAAAACACTCCAAAAAACCCCCCAATTAACTATTTTTTTTAAACCTCCCCCCAAAAAACAAAAAACCCAGTTACTTACCAAATTGAAGGCACAAGGCAGGCAGGCAGGCAGAAAGATTGAGTTGCTCACTGATTGCATTGATTGCAGGCAGGCAGATTGAGTTGCTAGCTGATGCATTGGATTGCAGCAGTTTAAGCAAGGCAGGAAAAGCAAGAGAGCCTGAAAGAAGCAGCAAGCTGCCAAGTGGGCAAGTGGGGACCGGGCGTTTGGGTGGGCATGGGTGGGGGGCCAAGGGATTTTTACTACCGGTTCTCCAAACTACCTGCTGCCATCGCTAATGGATCGCCCGATCCAGTCTGAATCGGGAGTATTTCACCCCTGATGTACACACACACTTACACTCAAGAATTAACTATTATTAAGGAAAAATCCTGATATGTTTAATATTTAGTCCACATGCTTCATATTTAGAATATTTTCTATTTAGTAAATATCTGTGTATGGCTCTCCATTCACACTTCAATAGCAGTTTGTGAGTTTGAGGAGGAATCTGCTTTGAAAAAATACAAAATAAATTGTTCTATTTGTTATTACAAATAACAAAGATCTAGGATCTTTATGATCCCCATAATTTGTTATAACCAGTAACACGGGCTTTAGATTAAACAAAATGTGAAAGTCAGTGATTCCCCTAGATTTGTTGCTGCTTTCTTTCCAAGTAGAATTGAGCTAATTTTTCCTCTGCAGTATTTTTTTCTGTAGGAGATACTTTTTAATATGTGTTGAGCAGAACTTGAGGAAGAGAAGTTAGTTGTTGACTATATGCTTTCCGAGAAGCCATTGTACCAAGATTTATTGTATCTTTTCCAATATGATTGCAGGTTTTAAAAATAATTAACCAAAAATTTATGATTGTGCATGCATAATTATATGTAATCATAAGTCATGTATTAAATGCAAAGCAAATCAGTACATTAGCTTCCCTCTTCTCTGTATGTCAAGCAATTTTTAAAATTATGTTCTCTTTTTGACTTTTCTCCCTCCTCTTTTCTCCTCTAATAGGATGAATCATCCATGTTCTTCCAGTTTGGCCCATCGATAGAACAACAAGCTTCGGTTATGCTGAACATCATGGAAGAATATGACTGGTACATTTTCTCCATTGTCACTACCTACTTTCCTGGCTACCAAGATTTTGTCAACAAGGTCCGTAGCACTATTGAGAACAGCTTTGTTGGCTGGGAGCTAGAAGAGGTACTCTTGCTGGACATGTCTCTGGATGATGGAGATTCAAAGATCCAGAATCAACTCAAGAAACTCCAGAGTCCTGTCATTTTACTGTACTGTACTAAGGAAGAGGCCACTTATATTTTTGAGGTGGCTAATTCTGTTGGTCTGACTGGGTATGATTACACATGGATTGTGCCCAGTTTGGTGGCTGGAGATACAGACACAGTTCCGTCTGAATTTCCCACTGGACTCATCTCGGTGTCATACGATGAGTGGGACTATGGTCTTCGTGACAGAGTGAAAGATGGAATAGCCATAATAACCACGGCCGCCTCTGACATGCTATCTGAACATAGCTTTATTCCTGAGCCCAAGAGTAGCTGCTACAATACACAAGACAAGAGGATCTACCAATCTAACATGTTAAATAGGTAAGGGAAATAAATATAATAATAAATTGGTTACTCACAAATTCATTAAAATGGTTGGAGTTTTTGTGTAGTTTTGGAGTCCCCCCTCCCCATATATGATTCTCATCCAATGCAAAACTAATTGAGTATATACATGGCAATAAGGAACATGTATATGAATACAAACTTCTTGGTGATGGGATGATAACAATTACATACTATATTTCTAATGTTGTAAATTATACTGTTGTTCTGGAACTATTCTCAAGTCCTTCTGTAAGATATTAAGTATAACCGGTGGAAACATTTATCAAGGAGACTCTTAAAGTAAGCATTTAAAAAAATAAGTGGTAAATCTGTAAATGCCACCTCTAAGTACAATAAAATTTTGGCAACATATGATAAGTAGAGAAGCATGGCTACAAAGCAAAAAGCTGGTAGACCCTAGGAAGAAAAACTGTTGTACCAGGGAGATAAGAACAAGGTTCAGATACCATAGAATACATAAGAGTCAGATTAAGAAAGAAAAAAAAAATCAGGAATAATGAGATCATTAGGAAAAGTTATTAGGCACAGGACTGGCACAGAAAAAATGCCATAGGTCAGTATGAAAAAGCAGCCTATATGTGTGGTAGATAGGATTGGAGTATGATATGTTGATAGTGGTTAAAGTGCTGGCCTAGAAATCAGGAGATCATGAGTTTTACTCTTGTTTATGCATGAAGGCCATCTGCCTGACCCACCTCAGCGTTGTTATTGTGGGGAAATTTATTTATGGAGGGAATATAATGCATGTTCTCTGCCTCGCATTACTTATAATGTAATAAAGTAATATCTAGTAAATTAATCAATATGATACATTAATGTAAACAGTACCAAGAGGGACTGGATCTTTTTCTAACCCTGAAGTGAGAAGCAAAACTTTAGATGCTGGGATGAAAGATTAATTCCAGTTAGTGAAGTTCACGGAGGAGTCTACTATTCATTTGGAATATGGATTCAGCCATTGAATCTGTGACTTGGCTGGGTGTTTTGTCAAGCCAGCTTCTTAGGGCAGCATGCAGGAGAAACAGGTTTTTGCTACAATCTGTTTTTAGTAGGCATAATTTTCCAGAATTCTATTAGGTATTTGAGATTTTGAGCAATTGGACCTTAGTCATATAACCAAGACCTATAATATTACGGCTGCTCTGTGGGATGAAGTCACAGGAACACAATGTTAAGAAAGTAAACATCAGATTCTAATTTCAATGAGATGCATATCCATAACTTTGTTAAATATTATGGCCTTAAATTTTAAAATATTTAGCTAGAAATAAAAGTCAGTGTTCACCTATTTATGGAATCATCTTCTTATTGGAATATTTTATTAGTGTGTAGTACAAATAAGACAAATTTTGTTTTTTGTTTTTCATAAGAGCGGAAGTTATGTTGTGATCCATGAAATATACAAACTACAATTTATCAAAAACTCTTTATTCACAGAACTCCTTAGACTTATTCTATGAGAAGTAAAATAGATTCTTTTGCACAATTTTTGTTCATTTTTCGTTTTTTCATAGAAAATGGTGTCTGCACATAAACATTCAATGTTGCACATAACAGAAAAATGATTGCAATCACAGTTTTAAGCTTCTTTTCTAAGGAAAGTTAGAGGTTTTACATTTTTTTAGTGGTTACAGGTTTTTCTTGCCTTATAAGTAGCAGTCAGTGAAATGAAAGGCTCACAGTATAATGCTGACATAGCTGATATTTTGTGATTCCTCAAGTTTATGGGGAAGATCAGAGCAGAAAATGTGGGGCTGCTGGTTTTGAAGGCAGCCATGCATACATACAGTGTCACTTTCATTTCTGGTTCAAGAGAGAGATGAAGCTCTGAAACTGCCAAAGCAAGAAATTTCAGACATCATTATAAACTCACTATACTCTTATATGGGATAGTCTGTTTCTTTGGCAAGACAAGTCCATGTACTGTAAGCAGAAGGTTATAAATTTTAAATGAAACTGTTATTCATAAACTATTTCCACGAGGGGTCCTTTTTTCTGCCCCGTTTAATAAATGTGGAGAACTGCTGACAAGATGATGAGGAAAGAAGGGGCTAAATGAACAACATTTATGGGCTGCCTTTATGTGATGTAATATCTTTATGTCTTGTAATATCATCATATAATGGCCTACAATAATAAGTTCCTTCCCACAGAAAAAAATATTGCTGCTTAGTTTCTGGGAAAATCTGTAGTCCCCATAACAAGTTTCTATAGGGAAAAAAACCCCTTGTGATTCCCCACAATAATTATGCTGCTACAATGTTGTTCTTTCCTTGGAGAGTCCCCTGCTGTTTAGCAACTGATAGCCCAGAATACAGTGGAAGCTGGAACATGGTTGCATCCCAGGATACTAAAAATATGAAAAAGCAGACTATAATCCAATCTGTTGCAGACTTCAAAGTTTACAAAATATATCCAGTCAGGTCTTTTTATTTTGAGCAGCAGCTCCCATTCACATAATTTAAATGGAGGCGGGGGGGGGGGGGGGGGGCGGTAAGAGAGCAGGGCTGCCACTTCTCAGTGCATGGAACTAGATTCCTGACATTCCTGACTGAGACAAGGGCTGCAGAATGAAAAAGAAGAACAGTTTTGACGTACATTTTATTCAAATTCTATAGTTACTCGTTAATACTACACTGTAAGCTCCTTCTTGCTGCCCATATTTATTAGTTTTATTGTTTTTATATGAGGTTTTATATTCTGTAAGTCACCTTGTGCAAATAAGCGGCAATATAAATTCCATAAATTCATTCATTCATTCATTCATTCCAGGGACTGCAAAGAGCTGTTCCTATTTAGAGTTGCTTTGGTAAGCAGGGATTTGGTTGTCATGTTTATCCTCTACCTTTAATAAACTTTATAAATACTTTAATAATAATAAACCCATGTGCCCAAATTATGGTAATTTTTGAAATAGTTTGGCATGCTACAATAATTTTTAAGAACAAAGTTGTTTTTTAAAAAATAGGGACAATTTTGTTGCTGCTGTCTCATAAATGCTTGCATTGCCATGTGATTCCTTTTGCAATGCCTGGAGGCACTTAGTTTTCTCTCTTCCTTTCCCATCTTAATCTGAGATCTACTGTTGATCTATTCTTCCACTCACTTTCTTTCTTTCCAGCTCCTGGATTATTTCATGGAGAGAATGGCATCCTTTGGTTGGACCCAAAGGCCTTTAGTGATATCAGGCAAAAGAATCCCAAGTATAATGAGTTAGAAGCTGCAGTTATTAATACATTTGCAGCTTCTGGCTGCCTATTATAGCGGTATCATATTATCATAACGTTTCTTTTGCCAGCTGGTGAGCAGGGAGGAAGGAAAGGTCTGTAGAAGTGGCAATAACAGAAGTGGTAAGAGGCCAGGAAAGGAGTTGAGATGATAGGCAAGACTGGGACCAAAGAAATAAAAAAGAGGGAAGGGGAAGGAGGAGGTGGGAAAAGTCTCTCAAATCCAATAACACTACTGCAAAGAAACCTATTCTCTTCCCAAAATCTACCTAGTACCTTCCTTCCAAATTTATTGTCTTATTTGTCTTTCCAAATCTTCTGAGGTGTATCCTGAATAAGGTCTTGTACTTTCAGTACTTTTCCTTTTTGTCCATCTGCCTTTTATGAAGGGAACCTGCACACAGTTTGCACAGTTATTAGGCAAGTGAGTATTTTAACCATGTCATCATTTTTATGCATATTTTCCACCTCCCAGCTGCATAAACTTGAATCATCGTCATCATCTTTTAACGATCCCATAATCCCTTGTAGGGTGGAGTCTGGGCAACTGAATGGAGCTAGCAGAGCCTTTAATGACCGGATGCCCTTCCTGTTGCCAATGTGGAGTTTTGTTCAGCAGATATATTCTCATTGTGCCCAGAGAGAGAAATATTTGCCTCTACCTAGGATCAAACTCATAGTCTCCTGATTGTGAGGCAAGAGCTCCACCCCTAGTCCACCATGCCACTCCAAGCTGTATAAAATTGAATGCTTAGTGAATATAAGCACATCAGGTGATATGCATTTGTGTAATGCGGGAGAGTATGGCCTAAGAAGATCAACCCCTATATTAAGGTATGCATAATTATTAGGCCACTTCTTTTCCTCAGGCAAAATGGGCCAAAAAAGAGATTTAACTAACTCTGAAAAGTTAAAAATTGTCTTTCAGAGGGATGCAGCACTGTTGAAATTGCTAAGATTTTTTTTTGAATTTTAATTTTTTTTTATTTCTCATAAACATGTCTTAACTGTAGTCTCTTATCCATTGTTAATCAAACATATTCTCTTTTATAATAATAATAATAACTTTATTGTCATTGTATGTTTATACACAGTATACCCATATAACGAAATTCACTTAACACCCAAAGATCATGTCCAACACGCATAACAATCCCCAAACACACTCCCACCCACCATAAATTCCCCACCCCTAAACCACCCAAACATCCACACAACAGACCAAGTAATGCTGTCCAATAGCTCACTGATGGTGGCCCTTTAGTTCATTGTTGCCTTGGTGGCGCAGCAGACTAAAGTGCTAGTAAGTAGCACCAGCTGCCTGCAATTACTGCAAGTTCAAATCTCACCAGGCTCAAGGTTGACTCAGCCTTCCATCCTTTTGAGGTAGGTAAAATGAGGACCCGGATTGTGGGGGCAATAAACTGACTTTGTATAAAAAAAGAGCACCGCTTGGGGTGGGTGGGTGGGTGAAAGCCCTACTAAGCAGGTATATACAAAAAGTATGAAGGTTATTGCTTAACGCATTGTAAGCCACTCTGAGTCTCCAGAGAAGGGCGGCATATAAATTGAACCAATAAATAAATAAATTGTTGAATGCAATTATAGCTCTGGGATAAAAACTATTCAGAAAACGTGTAGTCCGAGTTTTAATTGTTCTGTATCTTCTGCCAGAAGGCAACAGTCCAGAAAGTTTGTAAGCAGGATGGGAAGAGTCTCTAAGAATATTATGCAACTTCCTCAAACAGCGAGATTCAAAGATGTCATCCAGGACTGGTACCTGGAGCCCGATGATATTCTGGGCAGTTTTAATGATTCTCTGTAGAGCTTTTTTGTCCGCTACAGAGCTGCTCCCATACCATGCAAGAATGCACTCTCAATGGTGCTGTGATAGTAGGAGATGCTGAGATAGATTTATCTTCCTGAGCATTCTCAGGAAGTACAGCCTCTTCTGTGCCTTCTTCACAAGCATGTTAACGTTCATAGTCCATGATCGGTTTTAACTTTCATATTAGTTTATTCTTCATCCTAAAAAAATTGAGTATACTCGGGGTTGCTCTTCTACCGTTCCATCTCCCTTATTTTACAACCATTCTTCTTCTCCTCTCTTTCCCTTCCCTCCCTTAATCTATCCTCTTCTACTTTTTTCTTTCCTCCTCTCCTTCCCCTTCCTTTCTTCCACTCCTCTCTTCTTCCTCCCTTTTAGCCTTCTCTCCTACTCTTATTTCCCCTCCCTTTCTTCCTCTCCTTTTCCCTTTCTTCTGTTCCTCTCACTCCTTCCTCTCTTCTCCCCTCCTATCTATCCCTCTACTCCTCTTTCCATTCTCTCTCCATTGTTATATTCATTTTCAATTCAATATTTTCCGAAGTGGTATCCGAGCAACTCTGATTTTCTATTTATATACACTTTCTTTTCAATTTCTTTTCTATTTTACTGATTTCACACATATCATCATAAATGTACATTTATATGGTAGCATTTTTTCCTTTTCCCCCCTCCTTCCCCCTTTTCCATTTACTCAGGTGTCATCTGGGTTTCTATTTCTTTTTTGTCTTCTCTCTCATTTACTTTTACCCTATCTAATTTATTAATCTCTAATCTTTTATTCATATTTCTTTTCTAACCACTCATAAAAACGTCTTGAAATACACCGATTCCTCTTTATCTTTTATTCTTAATGTCTTATTTTATTCTTAATAATCAAATATGTATCTTCTTTGCCATATTTCTCCGGGAAAATTCCCAATAAAAATGTGTCTGGTCTTAACTCTATATGCTAGTGTAGCATTCCTTCTAACCATGTTTGTATTTTAACCCAATAATTTCTTGTTTCCTTACATGACCACCACATATGATAATATGATCCTGGCAACTGATGACATTTCCAACATTTAGCTGATTTGTCTTTAAACATTTTTGCTAACCTTTCTGGTGGCATATGCCATCTATAAAACATTTTATATAAATTTTCTTTATATGCTGTTGCCATTGTTAATTTATAATTCCTTTCCCATAGTTGTTGCCTTTTCTCTAATTCAATTGTATAGCCAAAATTTTTTGCCCACGCTATCATTGTTTCTTTCACTTCTTCATCTTCTAACTTAATTTGCAATAGATAATTATGTAATTTCTTAATCATTTTTTCATCTGTTCTCATCAGTATCTCATCCAATTCTGATTTACCCATATTAAAACCATACTGTTTAAGATCTTTTTTGTATCTTAATTGTATTTGCAATTGTGTAAACCAATCTGTCTCAATCCCTTGCTTTTCCAACTCTTATTTTTGTTTTAGTTTTCCCTTTTCTGTTAAAATATCCTTATATCTAACAATATTTTCATATTAATAATATTTGAATGTGTCAAAGCTTCCATCGTCGAAAGCCACATTGGTATTTCCATATAATGGTTTTCTTTCACTCTCTCCCACACTGTTAATAAACCATTTGGTTTATAAATGAAATTGCTAAGATATTGGGGTGTGATTACAGAACATTTTGTTGCAAATAGTCAACAGGGTCTCAAGAAACTTGTTGAGTAAAAAAAGATGCACATTAACTGCCAAGATTTGAGAAGATTCAAACGTGAAGTTACCAAGAACACATTATCCTTCAGTGGTGTCATATTCCAGAACTGCAACCTACCTGGAGTGCCCAGAAGTACAAGGTGTTCAGTGCTCAGAGACACAGCCAAGGTAAGGAAAGCTGAAACCCGACCACCACTGAACAAGACACATAAGTTAAAATGGCAAGACTGGGCCAAGAAATATCTGAAGACAGATTTTTCAAAAGATTTTATGGACTGATGAGAGTGACTCTTGACGGACCAGTTGGATGGACCCATGGCTGGATCAGTAACGGGCACAGAGCTCCACTTCAGCTCAGACGCCAGCAAGATGGAGGTGGGGTACTGTTGTCGGCTGGTATTATTAAAGATGAGCTGGTTGATCTTTTTGGGTTGAAGATCGATTCAAAATCAACTCCCAAACCTACTGCCAGTTTTTAGAAGACACTTTCTTCAAGCAGTGGTACAAGAAAAAGTCTGCAACTTTCAAGAAGATAATGATTTTTATGGTTTATGATTTTTAGAACAATACCCCATCGCAGGCATCAAAGTACTCCACTGTGTGGCTAGCCAGTAAAGCCTTAAAGATGAAAGAACAATGACACGGCCCCCTTCTTCATCTGAGCTAAACTGTATTGAGAACTTGTGGGCCCTTCTTAAATGGGAGATTTACGGTGAAGGAAAACAGTACACTTCTCTAAACAGTGTCTGGGAGGCTATGGTTGCTGCTGCATGTCAGAAATGTTTATTTGTACATTTTGAGTTGTTTGTTTATTATTTTCACTTTAACAGATGCAAATAAATAACTGTGATGGGCAAATTTTAGTTTTTCTTATGTCGCATAAGAATTCTGCACACTAATAATTGCCCAATAATTATGCACATATAGATATTCTCCTAAGAAAGCCAAAACCTCACTTTTACTTTCTTAAATATTCAGATTTGAGGTTTATTTTGGATTGACCGAGAGCACTGTAGTTGTTCAATAATAAAATTAATCCTCCAAAATACAACCTGCCTAATAATTGTGCACACAGTATATCTCCTCTGAATATTTACTGGACAGTTTACATGAGGAGACCCTCTTTAAATGACATGTAATGCCTCCCTTTTAGTAAGTAAAATGCTTATGGTCCAGTGAGCTTGTTGGTGTGAGAGAATGAATAATTGTCCGAAAACATCAGAATAATAAAGTGAAAACAGTAAATAACTACGCCACTTAAGGAAATAGCTGCTGATAATTTTGTGTCCTGTAAAATAATTTGATCTTTGAAAGAACACACTTGTTCTTCATTTTATTAATTTTTTCATTTTATTAATTGACAATCCTTGTTGCTCCCAATGTTGCTTTTAACTATATTTCATGATATAAAAATAGAAGTTGCTGTGTTGCTATGGCTCCTTGAATAGTTCTAAAACCTCTTTTCATTTCCCCCCTAGTACATTTTCACTTAAAAAGCTGGTTTATCAAGAGATCAGCTTTGTATGTCCTCTGAAACTTACATATCAAAGAAAAGGATTTTCTGGTCATCAGGAACATCACTACAAATATTGGAAGTGTTCAGTGTAGCATCTGGTTCAGCTAGAATGGGTGTTGGCAACCCATGTCTCTGGAGCTGCATGCGGCTCTTTCATCCCTTTGCTGTAGTTCTCTGTCACCCTTTCGCGGCAGAGGGATGAAAGAGTTGTCACCCTGTCATGGTGTGTCGTGGCGGTGGCAATGGGTGGAGCCTTAGTGCAGGAGCAAAGCGCCCTTGCACTTGCCTTTGCTCGAAACAGCATTCTGCCTTCATCACGGTGCATTTGCTGTTGCCGCTCTCACAGTGCCTTGCGCAGCACAGTAAAATTTAGTGTGCTTCACAATGGGGGTGACGGGGTCCCCTCCTCCTGGAGCCCATTACAATACCTGCCCACTCGCCCCTGGCAAGAGCAGCGTCATCGTGGGCTCGCTCTCGCCTCCCAGATGTCAGTTGCTTTTCCAGCAGAGCTGCCAGTGTTGTGATGCCCTGCCTCCCCGCCAGCCAGTTGGTCTTTGGTGCACTGCTCCTGGGTTCGTAGGCCTCCGGACATCAGATTCCTATCACCCAGCACCAATTCAGGGGTCCTTCCCTCCTCCCCCAGGGGAGAGAGAGAGAGGAAAGGAGGGAAAGAGAGAGAGAGAGAGAGAGAGAGAGAGAGAGAGAGAGAGAGAGAGAGAGAGAGCGGGGGGGGGGAGATGTGTATTTTAAGGGTGAAATGTGTCCTTGAACGTAGTTTTGCCATTTTGCTCATCAACTGAGAGAGAGAGAGAGAGAGAGAGAGAGAGAGAGAGAGAGAGGGAGGGAGAAGAGAGATACAGAGAAAGACCGAGACAGAGAGAGATATATTCGTTTCCCACAGCAAAGAAAACACCGGGAGCCACAAAACCTGGGTAGGTGTGGCTGGAGGGTCATGTGACTGGGTGAGTGACATCAAGTTGGCCATGCCCATCCAGAGTGGGCATCAGAGTGACTGACGTCGAGTTGGCCATGCCCACCCAGGTTTTGTGGCTTCTGGTGTTTTCAAATGGCTCTTTGAGTGTTTAAGGTTGCAGACCCCTGAGCTAGAATTTAACATCCAGAAATCCCTTACTTTATAGGTTCACAGTTCGACTAATCTAGTGGTGTCAAATTTGATTTCATTGAGGGTTGCATCAGGGTTGTGTTTGACCTAAGGGGGCCAGAGGGCCATGGCCGGGGGGGCATGGCCAGCTTGATGTCACTCGTGTTCGGGGCAGCTGTGGTGGCCTCAGGTCTCTGCCATCAAAAATGGGCTCCTGAGCTTTTTTTTTTTCCTGGCAGAAGCACCATGGGCCACCTTCACTGTTTCCAGGGTGGCCTGCTGGGCCAGATCTAAGTACCGCCCACAGGCTGAACCTGGCCCCAGGAGTTTGACACTTCTGGACTAAACAGTTTGCTTCATTTTCTAGGCCTCTTCCACTTTATATGCATTTAACCTTTAAAATAAATGGCTGTTGCATTATGATCTAAATTGCTCCGATATTTAATTCAATTTTATATATATGTTATGTATATAAGTAATGTTACATAATTACATTATGTAATGTTTTATTATATATAAATATAATATATATAATATATTTATATATTAGACATATATTATATATATATTAACACACACACACATATATATATAATTGAATTAAGTATCTGTTTGAGCATGTTGATCATAATGCAACAGCCATTTACGTTAAATGTTAAATGCGTATAAAGTAGAAGTGGCCTGGAAAATGAAGCAAACTGTTTCGTTAAACTGGAATACACACACACATACACAGAGATAAACATTCCATTCTCAACAGTGGTGAAATGTAAAATTTGTTATTACCGGTTCTGTGGGTGTGGCTTGGTGGTGGGGGTAATGTGACTGGGTGGGCGTGGCCAACTTTTTTTTTTTTTACTTTTAAAAGCATTTTTTCTACAACCTTAATAGGTTGCAGAAAAAAATGCTTTTAAAAGCCTCTGACGATCAGGCAACTCAGCTGGGATCGTCCGAGGCTTTTAAAGGCATTTTTTTTCCCTACAACCTCTTCGGCTCAAGAGGTTGTAGAAAAAATGCTTTTAAAAGCCTCAGACGATCCCAACTGAGCCATGTGATCATCAGAGGCTTTTTAAAAAAAAACTTTTTAAAGCATTTTTTCTGCCGAAGAGGTTGTAGAAAAAATGCTTTTAAAAGCCTCTGACCATCCCAACTGAGCCGTGCGATCATCAGACACTTTTTTAAAAAAACTTTTTAAAGCTTTTTTTCTGCCGAAGAGGTTGTAGAAAAAATGCTTTTAAAAGTAAAAAAAAAAGCCTCTGATGATCCCGCGGCTCAGCTGAGCATTGGGGGGGGCAGAGATTTTTGCTACCGGTTCTCCAAACCACCTGCCGCCATTGTTACTGGATCAGGCGATCCGGTCCAAAACGGGAGCATTTCACCTCTGCTTCTCACCCTTGTGGATGGTAGGTGTCATCTTCTATCTCGTGTCCTCTTCCAGAGGACTGGTTGAGGGCTCTGCACAGGATCTTCTTGTTGTTGTTAGTTGCGATGTCTGACCCATCGTGACCCCATGGACAATGTTCCTCCAGGCCTTCCTGTCCTCTAACATCCTCTGGAGTCCATTTAAGCTCACGCCAACTGCTTCAGTGACTCCATCCAGCCATCACATTCTCTGTCGTCCCATTCTTCTTTTGCCCTCAATCTTTCCCAGCATTAGGCTCTTTTCCAGTGAGTCCTTCCTTCTCATTAGGTGGCCAAAATATTTGAGTTTCATCTTCAGGATCTGGCCTTCTAAAGAGCAGTCAGGGTTGATCTCCTCTAGGACTGACCGGTTTGATCGCCTTGCAGTCCAAGGGACTCGCAGGTGTCTTCTCCAGCACCATAGCAAAAAGGCCTCAATTCTTTGGCGCTCAGACTTTCCTATGGTCCAACTTTCACAGCCATATATTGCAACTGGGAAAACCATAGCCTTGATTATACGCACTTTTGTTGGCAGGGTAATGTCTCTACTTTTTAGTATGCTGTCTAGATTTGCCATAGCTTTCCTCCCAGGAGGCTAAAACATATGCACAGGATCTTAGCAGTTCCTATTACTCTGCTTGTTTGGGCAGAGAGCTTTGATGTCGATATATATAATTAGTATCTATTATTTTCTGATATAACTCTTCAGCATTGCAGAATATTATGAATTCCATTTAATTCAGGAGTGTGGGCAGCATTAGCATACAATTTTTTTAAAATCATGCATTTTACCATTTTACCAGCCCCAATGACTTTACAAGAGTAACACATTATTGGAACATTCTGAAACCTGATGTCTTTGAGATTATTTTTTGACTACAACATGTTCCTACATCCAGCATGCTTGTTTTAGCTAGAGACAATTGTAGATGAAGCTCAATACTTTTGTAGAATATCAGATAGCTACATTCTAGAAACATACATAGAAACCATTCATCCAAGTTTTAAGAAAACATGTTTCCATGTGGTGGGTTTGAATTCTTCAGTTCTTAGTGTCTAAGTTTTTTTTTTTTTTGCATTATATACTCCATCTGAGAGTCAAATACATAGGCTAAATAATGCTTTTGCATTCAAAGAGCTCTATAATTTTGATACAGGGATGACATTGAAAAATTTAATATTGGAGGGAAAATGTATTTAATTGTCTGCTTCATTCTGACTGTATCATTTATCTAGTAGTTATATTGAACAGCATCTGCAGTATATGTTTTTCTTTCTCATATGCAAACAGATTTAAAAGGTCTGACATTTGCCGAAATAATTTGAATAGTGACAATCACCTTAGAGATTTGTGAAAATGAAAAGAATAACTATATGCAATACAGAAAAATTACAAAATGTATGAAAATCATCTTGGGGGAAAATGAAACTACATCTGCATGTAGGATAGTAAGCAGTGGGCAACCCCAAGGTTCCGTTTTAGGCCCAGTACTCTTCAACATCTTCATAAACGATTTAGATGAGGGAACAGAAGGGGAACTCATCAAATTTGCAGATGACACGAAACTGGCAGGAATAGCCAACACCATAGAAGATAGGCTTAAGAGCCAGATAAATCTCAACAGAGTTGAACATTGGGCGCTATCGAACAAAATGAAATTCAATGTAGAGAAAAGTAAGGTTTTACACTTAGGCAAGAAAAATGAAATATACAGGTACAGATTATGTAGAATTGACTCAATAGCAGTAACTGTGAGAGGGATCTTGGAGTCCTAGTAGACAATCACTTAAATTTGAGCCAGCATTGCTCTGCTGGTGCCAAAAAAGCCAATGCAATCCTAGGTTGCATTAACAGAAGAGTAGAATTGAGATTACGTGAAGGTCTTAGTAAGACCATACTTAGAATACTGCCTCCCATTTTGGTCACTATATTATATAAAAGATGTTGAGACTCTGGAAAAAGTGCAGAAAAGAGGGACTGGAGGCTAAAACATATGAAGAATGGTTGCAAGAATTGGGCATTAAAAGAAGGACTAGGGATGACATGATAGCAGTATTCCAATATTTTAGGGGCTGCCACAAAAAAATCAATCTATTTTCCAAAGCACCTGAAGGCAAGACAATAAAAAAATGAATGGAAATAATTCAAGGAGAGAAGCAACTTAGAATGAAGGATAAATTTCCTGACAGTGAGAACAATTAACCAGTGGAATGATTTGCCTTCAAAAGTTGTGACTGCTCCATCACTGAAGGATTTTAACAAGAATCTGGGCAGCCACATGTCTGGAATGGTATAAGACAGTGATGATTAACCTTTTCAGCACTGAGTGCCGAAACTGGACTGTGCGTGTGCACCCCAGAGCGCTGGAACCTGGAAGAGAGCAGCTGGCTGATGCGCATGCGCGCGGTGGCCAGCTGCTCTTCCGGGTTCCATCGAGTGCATGCACGTCAGCCAGCTGGTCCAGCCCACATGTGCACTGGTCAGCTGCTCTCTTCCGGGTTCCGGTGTGCACCTGCGGCACGCATGTGCGTGCTGGAACCCAGAAGAGCTGCTGACGACGGCGCGCGTACCCACAGAGAGGGCTCTGTGTGCCACCTCTGGCACATGTACCATAGGTTCGCCATCACGGGTATAGGAACTCCTACTAGGTTGGACTAGAAGACCTCCAAGGTCCCTTGCAACTCTGTTATTCTGTTAATTAAAAGTTGTATGCAGTCTTTTTTCAATAATTTTATTAAAGATTACCTTATATATAAGTAAAACTTATAAAACTAAATAAAGGTATGCTAAAAATAAAAAAGTAAAAAGAGCAGAAAAAGGAAAAAAATCAAAAAAGAAATCTCTCCATTCATCCCCAGGAAGTATAATCAAAATTAAGAACTTAGCAATATCTATTAAAATAAACTAAAAACTCTTCATTCCATACCTCACATGATTTTCTGTGTACCCTTCTCTAAAACCTCAGGTCTCCCTATTAAACAGCAAAAGTAAATGTTTATTAGAAATAACTTCATAAGCACTATAAATTGCATCTATTATACCCAATCTGAATCCTTCTTTTCCTTTTAAACAAACCTCATTTCCTCTCTTCAAATGATCAAAATTCAGTCCCACTCAAAAATAATTAAATAGTACCAGAAGTAACCATTGTCATTCAATCTTAATCAAGAAGCCATTAAACATCCCCCCCCCCAAATAACAGCCCATTATTTTAACTTTGGTCAAATAAATCAATTTTATAGTCTTTCTTCTTTTGGAAAACTCTTTAAAGTTGTCAAAGAAATTCTAACATCTGCCTTCTCATACTCTTGTCTTCTCTTGAAGTTTTTTATATTTCGCGTAGCAACTCCAGGAAATTCTTTTGTAAATTCGGCATATGGAAATAATCTAAATAGCTCACTTAATTTACCATTTGTATTTCTTTTTCAATTTTTAAGTCATCATTTTCATTTCTAAATCCATTATTTCCATCTCCTTCATGTAAACTGTAATTTTTAATTCTACCTGTAAATTACTTTATTCATTGGAACTTAATTCTCTGTAATTACATCAGCAGATGGTAGAAAAGAGTTAAATAGTTCCAAAACCTCCTGTTGCCATAAGTCATATGCTTCTTTCAAAGGAGTCATCTGGTGCCTCTAATGTCTAATCTTCAAAGACTTTTTGTCAGTACACAATGTAAACAGAGATCTTTCTCATGGGAGAGGATCCTTTCAATCAACATCAAAATCTTAAATCAAGCTCATTGGAATCCTTAATCCATGTGAAACTTTATAAAGCCAATAATGATCTTCCTCTTGGTGTATATTTTTTTTAAAAAAATACAACCCTTAAACTTATAGTTTTTTTTAAAGGATTGAAGGATACTCACCCAGGGATTTCAATATCACTTACCAGTCTGAAGTTCTTAATGTTTAAAGAAAACCAAAGAATAAAAAATAAAGTGTAAAATAAAGTCCTTCAGGAGAAGGGCAGTATAGAAGTCTAATTATAATTATAAAAATAATAAGAGGAGTCAGTTGAACTCAGAGTTCATATAGGCAACATTAGTGGCTTATCAACACAATGGGAATCCTGCCATTCCCAGCTGACCCCAAAGTGATCACAAAAACATAGCTCCTGCCATCCACTAACTCACTCACTCACTCACTCAAAACAATTATATGGAGTGCATATAACCTGAGGATCCCTCTGGAGTTAGATTTCAGCTGCTGATTCCTGCAATTGGACACTGTTTCAGTGGCAATGTGTCTCCCTCTTTTAGAGGGACATCAGTTCACCATTACGGATCCCTGGAAGTGGGTCAAAGGTAGTATGGATAGTCTAAGCAAAATTGGACATTAGGTTTTATTTTCATACTATTGTTATTTTTTTAAATTCCAAAAATTTCTGTATGTCGAACTGAAATAATTACCATTAATTTATTATTAGAATGTTATGAATGATGTAATTATTTTCTTATTATTTTTAGCAAAAAAACCAACAACCCATATGAACAAGCTTGTTACTTTTACTCAGATCACTACAGTCTTATTATATCATATTTTACATTATTTATATATCCTATATGTTATATGTATAAATTATGGTCATATTATTTTATATTTTGAATATATCAGCTTCACAGTAAATTGATGAGATAGCCATATCTAAGGAATAAAATACTCTGCCCTGATTTCCATCCTGTTTTGAGAACACCAATATCTAGCATCACAATATATAAGTATGTGGTATTACTTTGATCCTTAGCTAATTATTTTTTCTTAACATTTTCAATTATACACTGCTTCTCTTTTCTTCTCTCAAAACACTTAAAATGGAAGTTATAGGGTTTCCAAGCTTTCTTCCACTTGGTTATTGATGATCCCATCAGCTTCTAATCTAAAGTGCCCTTTGGCGGGCCTTATTCTTGTCCTTACATTGCCAGCATTCAAAGCAGTGCAGGATAATTGGATCTAGTCACCCCTTTAATTGTTTACAAGCTTCAGAATGAAGTTAGATTGAGGATATTATGGAAATTTAAATGGATGACTACATTTGGTTGCCTTGTGATGCTCAGAAAACTGAACAAAACAAATAAATGAAGGGGCTCAATGCAGGGATCAGTAACAGGCATTACCCAAAGCCTACAAAATATATTTAGAATCTTTAGATCTCAAGGATTAAATGGTTTCACTGTTGGATTAAAGAAGTAGTGAGGAAGCTTTGGGACAATCTATAGAACTGAAAATAATCAGTCTATATCATTAACAGAATCTCACTGATAAAAGTTTATACTGGCAGTGGGTCTCAACCTTCCTAATGCCGCGACCCTTTAATACAGTTCCTCATGTTGTGGTGACCCCCAACCATAAAATTATTCCTAAAACCATTGAAAATATGTGTTTTCGGATGGTCTTAGGCAACCCCTGTGAAAGGGTCGTTCGACCCCCAAAGGGGTCCCGACCCACAGGTTGAGAACCACTGGTTTACAGTAACAATGCATCACAGATGGGATAAATAGCTATTATAGATATCTTTCAGCAATTCCTTTTTAAAAAACAGTTTTAGCCCAAGGTATTGACTGATTTCTTGTTTATCAATTTAACAATGATTTTTGATACAAAATTTTCTCCACACAAATCACCCACAACTGCAGTGGTAATTTTTCAAGTAGTACTGAGGCTAGAAGGGGAAAACATTTACTTAATTATATTGTGACATTTTATGAATAATTTTGAAATGGCTATGTGGCTGAATTCAACAAGAATACTATGAGCCTGTTTGTTTTCAGAATGTCATGACCATTATTCTACATGAAGGTGCTAAAAACTGTTTGGATTGTTTGAACACTAATTGGACTGCATTTGGTCATTATCAGCACTTAGAAATTTCTTACAGTACTTCATTAATGAATCAGGATTTCTATTGATAATTACAGCTTCAGAATCTAAGAGACAAAAATGTTGTTTTGAGGACTTGTTTATATAATAAAGGTATGGTCATGCTTAGAGTACATCTATTGAAATCCATAAGATTATTTGGTTTTAGTAGATCTACTTTGAGGGTGACATGCTGAGATCCAAGCTGGTGATTTAAAAGCAATTGTTGACTTCTGTTTTGATACTTGTTATGAGTACCTTCTATTAATAGATTAGAGAGTTATCATAAAATTACCCTTCTATTCATCATCAGAACTCTAAAACCACTTGCAAACATTGATAATAATAAAGTTGAGGCTGAGAATAAGGGAGAACAGTGCATAAAGATGATATTATTACTGTCATAGTAATTAGTACCTTGATGCAGATTAGCAGAATAGTTTCAAGAATTCTACTCTTCTAGCTTCATTCTTGTCAGAGATGTGGGAAAAAGAGAAGAGAAGACCACAGGGCATAAAAACACCCTTACCCTCATCTGTTTGTTTAGTTAATATTATCAAATGGATACATGTTCAAATAAATTAAAATAAATGCCTTCTTGAACTGCTTAATTTATTCATATAATAATTTATTATATAAATAAATAATTATATTATACTTTAAGAGAAATTTGGGATAAAGATATACATTGGCTAGAAGCAGGGGTGGGCTGCTGGGGGTTCGCAGGGGTTTGGGAGAATCTCTAGCTAAGATTCTGTGCAATTCAGAGAACTCCCAAATCCCACTCCTGGCTGGCACCTCCCACCCCACCCCGCCTCTTCCAGGAGTCCCCACGCAGCCCATTTTGGATGTAAGTAAGTGCAGGGCCTGCACGGAGGCTTGGGGAGCATGAAAAACGGGCCTACCGGAAGTTCGGGAAGGCTGGAAACGGGCCCCTTTCTGGCCTCCAGAGGGCCTCTGGAGCCTGGGAAGGCTGTTTTCACCCTCCTGGAGGCTCGAAGAAAGCCTTCAGAGCCTGGGGAGGGCAAAACCCCTCCGCCATGGTGCAGGAGGCCGACTATGCCATGCCCACCATGGCCACGCTCACCCAGCAACCAGGCAGAGAACCCTTTGCTAAAATTTTGGAACCCACCTCTGGCTAGGACTGCACAAATTTTTTTAAAAAAATTAAATTTAGAAAATTGCAGGTTTCATTGCAATCTAGAACAAGATTAAATTAAAAATTGAAAATTAATTTAATGTATATCCTTGTTTCCCCATGATGCTGCCTCCTCCTTCTCCTCCTTAAGTAAATGGTTATTCTAAACAATCTATTGTTTACATTCTTGCTCCCTGTGTATATTTATGTATGAATGTACATGCAGTCACACGCACGCAGATATACTATACTGTGCAATCTTCAGTTTACATTCTCAACACTATGATTTGATAATTGCATGAATTGATATTCAGTGAGATCAAATCCTAATGACAGAAATAGAAATCTGTATTCAAGGTCAACAAATCATTTGTATGGGAAGGTTGTGTTATTAATATTGTTAATTAGCATTATATTACCATAATTTATCAAATGTCAAGCTTAACTGGGGCATTGTTATGCTGAAGAAAATAAAATATATAAATAATGTTTCTTTTTAAGTCAACAGTAGCTATTGTAAATTTTACTTAGTCATTTTTCTAGAATTAGTAGATGAAAACTGTTGAAGAAAAAAAATAAGATTTTCCAGGAAATAGAAATGAAGGGTTATCAGTATAATCCTTTTATGTGTGAATTGTGTATGTTATGTTGGCTATACTAAAGCATGACATTTTATTTCCTTTTGAGTTAAACTGTTAAGCAAAATGCAGAACATTAGTTGTAGTAAGCAAAATAAATTAAATAAGAAAAAAAATGAAAAGGAAGTCTAATCTAGTTCACACTTAGACTATTTATATCTAGTTCTTTCCATCTTTCCTTCCTTTATTTTCCCACCATATTTACATCCTGCATCCTGTATTCTTTTGCTTTAATCTTTTCACAGCTTTTTTTTGAAGATCTCACTAACTCTTTCCCACTCTTTCCATCGTCTACTTCTTCTCAACCCATTCATTTCCCTTCATATATTTATTTTATGATGTAGTCCTCATGCATCCACTCTTCCTAATTACTTTCCTTCCCATTTCTCTATTCACATCCTTACCTATTTTTTCTGGTTGAGAAATCATCAAATTATACAGTACTATTTTTTTCTAAATTCTAATCTACTTTACCCAATTCAGGTTTGTAGCATTCTGTGTTCGTGCTTTAGTCTCCCCTTTCATCATCAATCTCCCTTTTAAGGGGGGTCATTATGATCAGTAGATCTTTCTTCGCCTGTTCTTTTTACCCCTTTAGAAAAAACATTTTCTTACATCTTGGGTTAATTTGTAGTTTATCTTTCTTAACAATTTTTGGAGTAAAATATGGGAAGAGAGAGATAATTGGAAGTGAATGAGCAAAAGAAAAACAGCTGAGGTCCTGAGGTGATAAGACTTTCTGTCCCCCTGAACATTTAGGCATTTTAAAAACTTCATTTAATCTTTTCTAAAAGGAAAGTTGGCATGTTGTAATGCTAAAGTGCCAACTTTCTACATTCCATTTCTTTCTAAATATGTGTCTCTCAGTCCCATTTAGAAAATAAAAACATCAAGTGACTGAAATCCAGTGCTTTGTTTATCGAGAGAATAATTAGTAATTAGTAGAAAATTAATTCAGTGAGAGTAACAGATAAGGCAGCTTGTATTTCACCAGTTGTTAAACCAATGACTAGTGGCCATATTCAATATCACAATTATTTCATGAATGGATAAACCCATTGAAAAGAGTAGCAATGTTATGCACATGTGCCTAGGTGTGCTTGGGAAACAGGAATGCTCTGTATTTAGTAATCAAAATATCATATTGAGTGGATGTAATGATTATTATTATACTTCCAGGATTATGGTCCTACTTCCTTCAGGTGTTGATTTAATTATGTTTGAGGAGGTCTTATTTATATTACTCTTTCCCCAGTCTCTTTAATAGCCTATTTTACTATGAGATCCTAATCAAATGAATTCCTCTGTCAAATTAACACACAAAACAGAGGATTGAACTTGGTTTGAAGTAATAATCATTTTGCCCAATTTTATTATCCAAATAAAAAATTAGGTGTTTTCCATATTCACATATCTTTATGTGCATGTCTATATGCATACAGTATGTAAATGAAGGTAAGGCTTCCCCTGCCATGCTTATTGATTTATCTCAGTAAAAATGCTTCTTTTCCTTTTTGCGCACTATTAATATTCAAACCTTCTATCCAAATTGCGTCTATGTTGTGTGATTGGGTATATCAATTTGCAGCAATAACTATAAACCAGCATTGATCTTAACTTTAATCTTAACCCTAAGGAATATAAAGTGATTTGACAATCAAAATAAGCAGTTGAATTGGTGATTGATGCTAATTCTTATTGGCATTCAAAACATCTTGGTGGTCAAAAAAGGAAAAGAACAAAAAATATTTAGGATCAGCAGAAAACGGGGTGAAAATAAGGAAAAACATCTGGCTCCTATCATCTATATTTCTCTCAGGTTATACTTAGATTAAATCCTTTGTTCATAATAATACGTATAACAAATATAGTCCTTTCTATTATCTAGCTATTAATCTAGGCAATTCTGTTTTATGCAGCTATTTTTATCATTGAAAACACAACTGAGATACATGCGTAAGCGGCATGTTTAGGATCATGTGAGATTCTAATCTGACCTCCCAAACATTTGCTTTCCCATTACTTAGACCATAAGTCTATTAAATTTTCCAAAGCAATTGACATATCAGGAAAATGCCTTTTGTAAAATTCTTTGTTTTGATTATTAGACTGTTTTTATTAAAATAGTAGATGTTGCCAAATTTTAGCTCGGTAGAATAATCATTTCTTAAAATTTCTTTCCCAAACAAAACAACCTGGAGATAACTAAAAATTTGCAAAATAATAGATCATAACTAATTTTATTGATCCTACTGATCTCAATATTTAAGGTGATAATATTATTTTATTCAAAAAATTCTAGCACCCTCTGATAGAAATAAATTGATTTGAATTTGAGTAACCATATATTGAAATTGAAATTAAATTGGCAGAAATAAAATGCAGAGGTATATTTCAACATTATAGATATATGGATATTATTAGTTCTAATATTTGAGAAACAGATTTCCAAATTGTACTGTATACAAATAAATAAAATAACCAAAATATGGAAGTAGGTGATTTTTAGTTCTTAATAGGAAAATCCTTTGCAGGCTGGTATTTATACCAGCACATATTAAATGTGAATACAAGTAAGGAGGTATATAAATTATAGTTATATAAAAAATTGTACTTATTATTGAACATTTAAATGTCTTCAGGACAAATGTATCCATCCAGTGATCTGATATGGTCCTTTTTCAGCATGGATTTAGTGCTTTTTGAAAAAAAGAATGGAGTGTATTTTTCGTAATAATATATGGGCTCTACATATTGTCTTTTTTATACCTGTTTTGAAAATGCAATATTTGCCAACGTTGTTCTTACTCAATTATCAATTTCTATATTTCTATATAGAAAAGTTACTGTTAAATCATTATTTTTTAAAATATAAATAGGAAACATGTTATCAATTGCAATGAGAAGCATCATTTGTGTGCAAAATTACTGAGGGGGCAAATGAGTTTATGCTTATGGCTTTCTCAGTCTGTGTACTATGGAATGAGTTGAAATGTATGTATGAATGTGAATATGAATGATTAAATCATTATGAGCTCGGATGAATTGGGTTCATTAAAGCAAGTATTTATCTCGCTTTTTTTTATCATAGCATGAGAATCATGAAGCCTTAAATCTGTGATTTGGTTTATGCTCTAAAACCAGCAGGAACTCTAATGAAGAAGCAATAGCTTAGGCACTATGCTTTTTCAGCTCTGTAGGATATTTTAAGTCTGACTTTTTTTTCAGAAATTTCTGTTTGTAATAAAGTATTGTAAAACATCTGTCCTAATTAAAATTTGTTAATAATATAGTATATTAGTGCCACATATTAATTTATTTGCATCATACATTGGCACAGTCCAGTTTTTTGCCTTTATTCTGCCTTTCATCCTGAAAGGATGTTTCTAATGCAACAAGGTTTTTCAACAAGGTTAACAACAGCTTTGTTTTTTTCTCAGATAATGGCAGGACAAACAGTATTTCAACATGGTGTTAGTATTTATCACAGAAGATGCAATATGTCTTTTGTGTCTGGCATAATATAATACACATACACCTTTTTTAAATTGTTTTTTTTAAAGCTGACAACTAATAATTAATAAATAGTTATAAGAAACTATTGTAATTATATTAGTTTGATTGGCCTCTAAAGACATTAGCTCTGCAGCATTTTCTTAAATCCAAGAGTTGTCTAGATAATGATAAATCCAAGAGCAATTTGAATGATGATAGGCTGGATTTCCAGCCAGTTATTCCACCCAATGGCTGGATTTTAAGAATGACTGCTAATGTAAAATGTATATAATATGATCCATTGCCCAAGAGGCCACAAACATCCCATTTTGCAGCCTAGACAGATGTAATATTATTATTCTTTTTGTTAGTTTATATTGTTTTAAATGTGGTTTTATATTCTGTAAGCTGTCTTGAGTCGCCATGGGCGAATAGGCGGCAATATAAATTCAATAAATAAATAAATAAAATAAAAAATTATATCATGTGATTTATGATTTTCTATAATTTTCTCATTTAACAAATTCTACCCAAATTTTCTCTGGCCAATTTAAAGCAATTGGATATTATCTAGTCAGAGACTTACACAAGTTAATAGGAATCAGACTGCAAATGCATTTGTTAACTAGGTCAAAAGGTGGCAAATTCCAAAGTATTCCAAAGAGATTTATAAAATTAAACACTGTCAATTAAAAAGGAAAAATCTCAGTCTAGTTAGACATTTTATACTTCCAAAGCCTGTGCAAAATGAATCAATTCATAGAGAAAATGGGTATTTTGTCTTTCTCTTTTGACTTTTCCCATATCTCATTATCCAAGAAATCAATTTTTTACCACTAGCATAATACCAGGGGATTTTGCCTTCATGCTTTCCTGCCATCTTTGTCTCAATTGACCGATATAATGATTAGATAAGCAAGATCAGAAATATATTGGTTATACAGAGACATTTGCATTTTACTTTCTCTATGTGAGTCTTTAAACATAATTATATCCATAAGAAGAAAACAGAAAGAAGAGTCTAGAAAATGGTTGGTCTGCTCCCGTATATATTCTCTATGCTTAGTGTGCTGCTCAGAGATTTAATTCCATTCTAAACAGTTTGGACGATGGTGCAGTTAAATTATTTTAGATTATGAACATAATGATCATGTATGATCTAATTCAGGCTATAATATTTTATTATGTACTTTAATTCAATTGTGATAGACCAACTTTGCTACATTCTATAACTTTCCTGTTTGCTGTTCTAAATGGGACCTACTACTTCTGCCTGAAATTTCTAACGTGTTGACACCACAAGTACTCATAATCATTAGGGTTATACTTCCTTACATTTAAGAAGAGAAAACATATATTGAATATGTTTCTCCATCTTCCCTAATTTAGTATCAGGATGGTACTCATCATGAAGTGAATATCCTGCAAAACATGTTATTATGTGGCAGAGAGATAGCCTCAAAAGCTTTTTACTTGGCTTTGTACCTTGCACCATGCCGAACTACAGGTATGCTTATAAATATATATTGACTTGACTTGATTTTATTTAAGTAGTACATTTAGTAGTAAATTGTTTCCTATTAATTATGTTGATATAGAAATCAATCTGCATTTCTTAAAATATATCCACTCAGTCTCATTTCATGAGAAATGAGCTCATTTACTTTTGCTATTGGAGTGGTGATACTGAATGCTGGAGTAGAAGGTTACCTTAGAGCAGAAGGTGAAACTTTGTTAGCTTCTCTTGAGTTGTCCATCATCCCATACATCTTGTGCCAACCTATATTTATTGGGAAATAGAGTTGGTAGTTCTGGCTATTTCAGGTAGGTCTTTGATTCTCTTTGCAGAATAAAACTATTGACAATTCTGAGCCTTGACATGCTCATTGGGTATCATTCTGATTGGGTATAAAATATTAAAATGGTCTGTGTAAAAAGGATAGATATTATTCCAGGGAAAAAAACTGTTGGAGACAACTAGAGAGTTGAAAAAGAACAAACTAGAATTACTGAAATTTTTCTGTCTCTTATGTTTTTTATACGTATTTCTGAAAGAAGGCTAAAATAGAATGAGAGTGTTGAGATATATCATATTCAAGCTTGGCAACCTTCATTCTTGTTTTAATTTGGGCAACAAATTAGAGGTATTGGTGTCCAGCTGCTATAACAATTAGGCTAAATCTCTTATAGTAATAATCTGTGTTTAAAAGTGATTGACTATTGTCATTCACAGTATAAAATCTCCCAAACTTTATTGCATTAGAAGTATTGAACTTTAAGTTTTGTTTTTAAAATATTTTTAAAAGTTGTCATTTGCTACTTGTTTTATTAAATGGAGTTAAATGTTGTATACATTCTCCCCCACCCCCAAGATGAGTGAAATCAATTTATTAAACAATGTTTAAAAAACTTTTGCCCACCAATTTGAGCATTATGATGCTCCCCATCTGTTATGAAATCCAGCATACAGCATTGGTCAGAGTGGCAGAAAAAGACAGCAGTTTCCCAGTTGTTAAAGAAATAGTTATTATATCGGATTTTAATTTTTCTCAAATGGTTTAGGGATTGTAAAAATTGGGAGATGAATTTTATGTCTCATTTTGACTTCCTTGGAAAAACAGGAGGATATAAGGAAATTTAATCACTAAATTAAAATAATACATTTGCTCTGCTTTTAGTGATGAACTTGGCTTTTGAATACAGATTGGTTTCTGGAAGCTATTGCTATGATTTTATACTGGTCCAGATGATTAATGTGCAAAGTTATTGTCACAGGATCTTTCTAGCTCTTTCAGCACCAGCTAAAGAGCCTTCACAAGTAGTCAGTTTCAACTTGGGCTGCAAAGAATTTATTTAGACCTATAACGTATAACTGTTCTATGTGTATAATTCCCTTTCTCCCCTTTGACTATTAGGACTAAATGAGGCGATTCTATTCAATAAGCTGCAGTTCAGTGATGAGAAAAGTAAGCTACTGACCTTAGGCAGGGAAAAAACCCCACATGTACTGGCTCAACAGTACTGCGAGAGGGATCTACATATCCTAGTAGACCCCCACTTAAGTATGAGCTAACAGTGTGCTGCACCTGCCAAAAAAACTAATGCAATCCTAGGCTGCATCAACAGGAGGATAGCAACAAGATCACGAGAAGTGATAGTGTTACTTTATACTGCACTTAAGACCACGCTTGGAATACTGCATCCAGTTCTGAAACCCTATAAGATGTGCAGAGAAGAGCAATAAAGATGATAAGGGATCTGGAGGCTAAATCCCATGATGAATGGTTAAGGGAACTAGGTATGTCTAGCCTAAGGAAGTACTTGAGGGGAGGGGATGTCACAGAGAAGAGGGGGTCAACTTACTCTCCAAGGCACATGAGGGCAGGAGAAGAAGCAATGGGTGGAAGCTTGTTAAAGAGAGATCCAACTTGAAACTAAGGATAAATTTCCTGATATGGCGTGGCCACAGCACGGAAATGGCATTGGTCGCCCTAGTAAATGATCTCTGGTGGGCCAGAGTGCGGCCGCGCGGGTGGTTATGAGAGCAACATGGCATTCCCATGTAACACCTCTCCTGCGCGAGCTGCACTGGCTCCTGATGGTCTTCCGTGTGCGCTTCAAGGTCTTGATTACCACCTTTAGAGCGCTCCATGGCTTAGGACCTGGTTATCTACGAGACCGCCTGCTGCTACCAGTAACCTCCCACCGGCCAGTACGCTCTCATAGAGAGTGGCTTCTCCGGGTGCCGTCGGCCAAACAATGTCGACTGGCGGCCCCCAGGGGGAGAGCCTTCTCTGTGGGGGCACCTATTATCTGGAATGAGCTTCCCCCAGAGATACGGAGGATCCCGGATCTAGCACCTTCCACCGTGCTCTTAAAACCTTTTTATTCCATCAGGCTGGCCTGGCCTAATTTTTCCCTTTTTTCCCTTTTAAAATACAAATTTTAAATTGGTTTTAATTTATTGGGGTGTTTTAAATCTGTCTTCGGCCAAATTATTTAATTCGGTTTTATTCTGTTTTAAATTTTGTATTTATGTGCTTTTATCTTGTGGCTATTCACCGCCCTGAGTCCTTCGGGAGTAGGGCAGTATACAAATCAAATAAAACATAAACAAACATAAACATAAACATCCTGGTCCTTCTTGACCTCTCAGCAGCTTTCGATACCATCAACCATGGTATCCTGCTGCAGCAGCTCAGGGGGATGGGGTTAGGAGGCACTGTTTTACAGTGGTTCTCCTCCTATCTCTCTGGTTGCCTGCAGTCTGTTTCAGCGGGGTGTCAGGGATCCTCCCAGAGGCCTCTCAGTTGTGGGGTGCCTCAGGGATCGGTTCTCTCCCCCTGCTCTTTAACATCTACATGAAACCACTGGTGAGATCATTCATGGTTTTGGGGTGAGGTATCATCAATATGCTGATGATACCCAGCTTTACATTTCCACCCCTGACCACCCTAGGGATGCCCTTTCCATGATGTCCCACTGCCTGGAAGCGGTGCGAGTTTGGATGGGGAGGAACAGACTTAGACTCAACCCTTCTAAGACTGAGTGGCTGTGGATGCCGGCATCCCAGGATCTGGAGGTTCCATCTTTAATCATCCGGGGAGAAACTCTTGCTCCCTCCGATAGGGTCCACAACTTGGGTGTCCTCCTGGATTCTCGGCTGTCCTTAGAGGACCATCTGACGGTCGTAACCAGGGGGGCCTTCACACAGGTGTGTCTTGTGTGCCAGTTGCGCCCTTTTCTAGACCAGGATGCCCTCGCCACGGTCACTCATGCCCTCGTTACCTCTAGGTTGGACTACTGTAACACCCTCTACATGGGGCTGCCCTTGGGATGCGTCCAGAGGCTCCAGCTAGTCCAGAACGCAGCTGCACGGGTAGTTATGGGGGCGTTTGGAAACTCCTGTGTAACATCTCTCCTGCGTGAGCTGCACTGGCTGCCGGTGGCACTCCAGATACATTTCAAGGTGCTGGTACTTACCTATAAAGCCCTTCATGGCTTAGGCTCGGGGTACTTGCAGGACCATCTCCAGCCGCTCTCCCACCGTCCTGTGCACTCTCACAGAGTCGGCCTCCTCAGGGTGCCATCAGCCAAACAATGTCGGCTGACGGCCCCCAGGAGGAGAGCATTCTCTGTGGGAGCCCCGACCCTCTGGAATGGATTGCCCACCGAGCTCAGAACAGCCCCCGACCTTCTTTTCTTCCGTTGCAAGCTGAAGACGTGGCTCTTCCGTCAACTCAACTGATCCGTTTGGGGGTACACTGTCATAATTTTAAACTGTTTTAATAGGGTTGCTGATTTTAATTTTATTTCATTTTTTTTCTTTTAATTTGATTTATATGCCGCCCTTCTCCAGAGACTCAGGGCGGCTTACAATGCGTTAAGCAATAGCCTTCATACTTTTGTATATTTTATACAAAGTCAGCTTATTGCCCCCACAAACTGGGTCCTCATTTCACCTACCTTAGAAAGGATGGAAGGCTGAGTCAACCTTGAGCCTTGGAGAGATTCATTGTGATTTGTATTGGAATTTGTCATTTTGTAAGCCGCCTTGAGTCCCCAGGGAGAAAGGCAGCATATAAATCGCAATAATAAATAAATAAAATAAATAAATATGAGAACAATTAATCAGTGGAATAGCTTGTCTCCTGGAGTTGTGGGTGCTCCATTGCTAGAAGTTTTCAAGAAAAAAAGTGGACTTCAACTTTCCAGGATAATGTAATGTCTCCTGGCTTGGGCAGAATATTAGACTAGAAGATCTCCAGGGTCCCTTCCAGCCAGGGGTGAAATGCTCCTGGTTCAGACCGGATCGCCCGATCTAGTAGCGATGGCGGCGGGTGGTTTGGAGAACCGGTAGCAAAAATCCCTGCGCCTCCCCCACCATGCCCAGCTGAGCCGCAGGATCATCAGAGGCTTTTTTTTTTACTTTTAAAAGCATTTTTTCTACAACCTCTTCCGACAAAAAAATGCTTTTAAAAGTAAAAAAAAAAAAAGCCTCTTATGATCGCATGGCTCAGCTGGGATAATCAGAGGCTTTTCAAAGCATTTTTTTTTCTGAAACCTCTTGGCCGAAGAGGTGGTAAAAAAAAAGGCTTTGAAAAGTCTCTGACAATCCCAGCTGAGTTTCCAGATTGGCAGAGAGGTATTTTTTTAAATGTCTTCTGATGATCCCAGCTGAGTTTCCTGATCTGCAGAGAGGTATTTCTGATCGGCAGAGAGATATTTTTTTAAATGCCTCTCTGATGATCCCAGTTGAGTTTCCTGATCTGCAGAGAGGTATTTTTAAAAAAGCCTATCTGACGATCCCAGCTGGATCGATCCCAGAGGCTTTTCAAAGCATTAGAAAAAATGCTTTGAAAAGTTAAAAAAAAAAGTTGGCCATGCCCACTCAGTCACATTAGCCCCACCACCACCAAGCCACGCCCACAGAACCGGTAGTAACAAATTTTACATTTCACCCCTGCTTCCAGCCCTATGATTCTATGATTATGTTTATACTTCTTCAGTCTTCTACTCCCTCACCAGTGTTCTGGGACTTTTCAAACATTATACTCTGAGTCATTGAGATCATTTTTTAGACCTCCTTACTGTAGTTATGTAGATCCTGAAGATGAAACTCAAATACATTGACCACCTAATGAGAAGGAAGGATTCACTGGAGAAGAGCTTAATGCTGGGAAAGATTGAGGGCAAAATAAGAAGAGGACGACAGAGAATGTGGTGGCTGGATGGAGTCACTGAAGCAGTCGGTGTGAGCTTAAATGACTCCAGAGGATGGTAGAGGACAGAAAGGCCTGGAGAAATGTTATCCATGGGGTCGCGATGGGCCGGACACAATTTCGCAACTAACAACAACTGTAGTTATTAGCCCAGGTTTCCAGTTCTTATGCATCTCCTTCAGAATAATAGTCTCATTAATTAGTCATAATTAAAATGTTCCCCCAATTTTTCTTCTCATAGTTTGTATCTCTGCTTTCAATACTTTATTTTTCAGAATACCCTATCTTTCTTAGATTTGTTTATCTTTTTAAGATTTTGAATTGTGTGTATGCTGTTCATCTTGATTTCACCCCCTAAAAACTCTGGCATCCTGAATTCCATGGTATATGAGTGATTTCTTTCAGCAGGTTTTTTTTTTTACCTAATTATCTTGAACTTTGAGGAAATATGAGTCTATATTAATAATTTTTAATGAATTCCAGCACTGAATATATTTTCTCATCATATTTTATTTCAGAGTTGATCTTCTATGAAAGTTCAAAGGATAGATGCTAGAATAATATCAGGCAATTTAGGTTTTTTATTTTTTTTAAAAAAACATTTTTAGAAAAAAGAACCCCAAATCTTACTTTAAATGACTGTCAACATGAAGCAGCATAGTAATTTATCTCTTAGTGCTACAAGAGATTTTGCCAATTGTCTTGGATCCCTGTCAGGGGATGCCTTCATTATACAAACTTGAGAATGCTAAGGCATTATCTATTCCCAAGGTTTCAGTGATTTCCGTTACAAGGGTATAATTTAGAGGCATTCCTCAGCAAATGGTTACTTGGAATTCATTGTTCAATTTATTAGTAGCATTTAAGAAGTTTCAGTATCAACTTGATAAGCCAGAATATTGCATTTTCAAAAATTTCATGAACTCTAGCTCTAAGATCTATAAGGAATACTAAACAACAGTGAAAGACATTTCTAAGACCACCATAAATTGTGGACCCTTTTAAAGCCAACAAAAATATTATATTTGGAAAAAGTTCCACTTTTATATTCACTGAAGTTTTTGGAAGAGCTGACTGCAAACAGATTTTCATGGCCCCTGCGTGGACTTATGTCAAGCTGTATTCAATGAAAGTTGACAAGCTGACAGATTTGATCTGTCAGTGGAATATGGGGAAAAGAAGATGTCTCTTATCTCTGTATCATAGTTACAAAATATCAGACCATGATTGTGCCAGGAAAGTTCTTGGAAATAGTATCTGTCTATATGCAGATAATATTCTGTTATTAAACTATACTGAAGTGCAAAAATAAAGTTCATGCTAAATCAACTCTTGCTTTTATATCTTTTATTGTAAGTAGTTAACCTATTTTTAACAGGAGACCCTTAAATAATCTTAATACCAGGAGTGTATACAAAACAGGAATAATGGCTTATTTCAAACCCAGGCTATCATGTTCCAGAAGTTCTATCAATTTGTTTCAAGTCAGCCACGGTTTGGCAAAACTGAATCCCAGAACTCTGGTTGTACTGGTTTTCACACAAAACAGAATTTAAAGAGAAAGTAGGGCAGAGCTAGTGTGCATGGTCCTCTTCTTCTCCTTCTCAGTGCAGCATCCCTCAATGTTATTAATTTTTTTAAAAAAAAGTTAAAAAAGCAAAATAAACAAAAAGATGAAAAAACATTATAAAAAGCTCATAGTAGCCCTTCCTTCCTTCCTTCCTTCCTTCCTCCCTCCCTCCCTCTGTAAATATACACAATTTTTCTGTTACCATATATTTTTATTTTAGTTTCCCTATTTTGTACTGATTGCAAGGTTTTCCTTTTTCCAATACTGTGCCAAATTGATTCTTGCCACTGTCAGCATATATTTAATAATTTGTGATGCCTTTAATTTTTATATATTGGTATCATACGTAATATAAATAGTTTTGTTTTTTAAAATTTGAATTTATTTCCAGAATTTTCAAAATGTTTTGGTGTATTTCTTTCCAGTATTTTGAGTGATTTTGCATAACCACGTACATGATAAAATGTTCATTCTTTGCTGTGGCATGTCCAACATTTATTATTGTATGATTTATCCATCATTCTCTTTCTCTGTTATCTTCCTTTTTCCCTCTCTTTTCTAATTCAACATGCCAGAGGTCCCCTGATTTGTTTGCTTTTTCAAAATGATTTTATTTGATACATTTTATCTTCTTTTGAAGTTCTGCTGTTTCCAATAAATCTAATTGCTATTTAACTTTACTTAATCTTCCAGTACTTGTTGACCTGGATTGGTTTTGTGAATCTGTTCTATTTCCTTTATTTTATTTTCTAATTGTGATTTCTATCTATTATATTCTTTGTTTTGGTTTGCTTCATGTCTTATTAAGATTCCTCTCGTATAAGCTTTATTTGTCTTCCATACAGTTATCTCTGACGTTTGAGTCTTGTATTTTAGGATGATAAAAAGTAGAACTTGACATTCTTCATAACATCCTTTCAACAATTTGAGTAATATAATCATTTCCCACTTCTATTTTTTTTCTTTTCAAACTAAACATTCCCAACTCCACTGATCTCTAGTTATATGACATAATTTCTAGTTCCCTAATCATCCCTGTTGCATTATATTTTTCTTTTTTGGAGCCACATCATACTTCAGTTTATGAAAGCTAATGTTCCCAAACTTTTTCAAAAGTAGTATTACTGAAACAGACATTTCCCCATTCTATACTTGTATATTCTGTTTCTATTTTCTAAATTTTGTGAGTCTCTCAGATTCTAAAGGATAGATTTAACTCCATATCTAAAGATGGCTTCTCTAACAGCTACAAAAATTATTATTATTTTTTAAATATTGTTTTTTATTTTTTAATATAATAATTCCATCTACTATTAAACAGTGTGTTGTCTGGGTACAAATATCTTTGTAAAATGATAATCAAGATTTACAACAATATTCATTACATTAACATTAATTTTATAATATTAAAATGATATTAAACATAATAATCATAACACTTCTCTCTCTTAACATATCTTCTTTATTTCACTAATCTTTTTCTTTTATTTCCCTGTTTCTAACTTCCATTTTTATTATCTAACCATTGATAAAATAAGTCCCATGTCATATAACATTCAGTTTGTTCTTTCTCCTTAATTGCTAGCATTAGTCTATTCATTTCTGCACATTCTAATATTTTCCTGATCACATTCTCATCTGTGGGGATCTCTTCACTTTTCCAATTAGCTACAAAAATTATTTTAAATGTTCTGCACAACAGAGATAGCACTGTTTGATTATTTATTACATACAGTTACGATTTTCAGTGCAAACTAATTATCAATACATATTTGTTTTCCTTAAATATGCCCTTTCATGACAAATTAATTAGATTTTCAATCCTTAATAAACTGGTTACTTCAAAATTCAATTGGATATTTGTACTGCCTTAAATTAAGAAATACTTGAATGCCTAATGAACTAGTTACTTGAAAATCATTTGGATTTTAAAAATCATTTAAGTCATTTGTATTGACTTAAAATTCAAAAAATATAATTAAGAAAAATCTCTCACTACATAGGGAAATGTTACTGTTCTAATACTTTTCAAATTGAGCTTATTTCTGAGGAGATAGTAATATGATTTAGTGACAAAGTCAGACTTTTCTTTTCCTCAGTTGAATGAAAGCAAACTATATTTTGATCCAGTTGCAGGATTTCAAGAACAGGGATGCTTTCTAAGAGAGAAATTTAAACTGACCAATCAGTACATTGGGTTAGGCATCTGCCTATTGATTGCTATGAGGCTGAGCTAAGTCTTGAGGTAGTCATTATGGGATGAAGTTTAAATTTGTAACAAATATTAAACTTCCCATAAAAGCAATAATACTTGCTTTTCAGTGATAAATCTGCATGATGTCAAGGTTGCTCCTGTTGTATAGGTTCTTGGGCATAGGAAGAGATACTATATTTAGGAGTAAAATCAACTTTGACTGGATAAGTACATATGCAAAATCACCATTACTATGCGCCTTTCTTACAACGTAGATTCCGTTTTCAGTAGTAACATTCTTCAATATTCTAGTTCTATTGTATTCATACAAGAAGCTTTGGAGATTCTTTGATTTTTATCACAACTATTATTCTCACAACAAATGTTATTAGCAATTGATAATGGCATTCTATCTGATAGTGACATTTTGAAAAAAGCTGAAATATGTAAGTGTTAAAATGAGAGGTAGGGGTGGTTTGATCTCTAAATCACATTAAGCACTATGTAATAATGAACTTGACTTTTGATTATCCCTAAACCAATAATGCAGGACACCATCCATGGCCTGGTGACAGCACCAAAAGGACTTCCAGGGAATAAACTGATTCCATTCTCATCCTTAAAATCCCCTAATGGCCCTAATAAGCAATGCAAAATTATTTATTTATTTATTTATTGGTTCGATTTATATGCCGTCCTTCTCCGGAGACTCAGAGCGGCTTACAATGCGTTAAGCAATAGCCTTCATACTTTTGTATATACCTGCTTAGTAGGGCTTTCGGCCCCCCCAAGCGGTATTCTTTTTATACAAAGTGAGCTTATTGCCCCACAATCCGGGTCCTCATTTTACCTACCTTGGAAAGATGGAAGGTTGAGTCAACCTTGAGCCTGGTGAGATTTGAACTTGCAGTAATTGCAGGCGGCTAGCATCTAAGTGCTACTTAACAGCACTTTAGTCTCCTGCGCCACCAAGGCTCCTTGGTGGTACAGACATATTTTAATTTCTCAAATTCATTAGAAATATTTTACATGCTTTAAAAATTATCAGTATTTTTTTTTTTTGCATGTGTACACAAGCACTCACATTAATCTTGGTTTCCTTACCCAAAGTTTTGCATGTCTCTAACTGATAACATGGGATCAAACCTCCATGAACATATAACATTCTTGTATATCTGAAATTCTGTCCTTATTTCTTTGTCACTTTAAGCATGTGCAAAAAGATAGACAGGGTTTGGGCATGTATAATGTAAGTTTTTTAAGAGTCAAGATTAAGTCATTTGTGCAAAGTGCCTGAATTTGATGCTGCTGTTCCTCCTCATCACTTGGTTGAAGTCTGAGCTGTATTTGCTCAGACATGAGCGTCCACATGGCTTCCTCTTAAAGCATGTCCTTTTTTAGAGTGATTTTCTTGGATAGTAATAACAGTATTAGTTTTAATTTATTATGTACTTATACTGGGAAAGCAAAAAGAAATAATCAAAGCCATTAAAAAGCGAAAGTTAGAGTATTTTGGACATGTGATGCGACACCCAGAAAAATACAGCATCCTTCACTTAATCCTCCAGGGAAAAATTGAAGGCAAACGAGGCCCAGGCAGAAGAAGAACATCATGGCTTCAAAACCTAAGGGACTGGTTTGTATAAAACTCAGCAGCACTTTTTCATACGGCTGTTGACAAAAATAAGATTGCCAACATGATCGCCAACGTCCGATGATGGACATGGCATAAGAAGAAGAAGAATGTACTTATAACTAAATACAATATAGATCTAAAATAAAATAAATATTGAAACAGTAATATATTCCATCATCTAAAGAGCTACATTGGCAGTCCCAGATAGAAATCTCTTCTGCTGATTCCCAGTACTATGGAATCTCCTACCCTCCAATATTAGGATGGCCTCATTGCTTCTAAGCTTCCAAAAGTCTCTCAAGCTGGAGTTACCAGGGCAGGGGTGAATTAGTAAGGTTCTAGGTTCATTATTTTTTTCATCTCTCTGCTTAGTATTCCTGTTTAACAAGTGCTTCTGGGTGAAAGGTTTGAATGATGACATCACTGTGTCCCGGGGAATGCCCAGTTGGAGGCTCATTTCATGTCCCCATTAAGTTGCTCACCAAAGTGGTACTCATTTATCTAGTCTTAGTCACCTGCTTTCCAACTGTTGGGTCAGCAGGAGTGTGTGACAGGAACTCACTCTGTCCTGTGGAAGCAGCCATGTCTCTAACACAAGCCTGCTGATCATTAGCCCAGGGTCCTAACCTCATGAGCCACCGTGCTCCATCCCTGCTGCACTGTGAGTCTCTTTCATGACTGGTGCGTTGTACCAAGAGATGCTAGCACTGCTTGACTACCATCCATAGGCAGCATTACCATCCAGGGCATGATCAAGCAAAGCAGTCTCTCTCAAGCATACAGATGGATACAAATGCTGTCCATTAGTTGCTTGAGCTGTTCAGAGAAATAAGACATGCAGATGCAAATAAGTCATGTATAGTTTGCAATCAGGCCTATCCAGAGATAATTGCCATAACTGGGCAAGAAGAAAAGGCAAATATAAGAACAATGATGTTAGACAGAAAAGAGGAAGCACTTTGTGGGAGGAAAAGGAAAACCATTGGCTCCAGAATCTTATACCCCAGTTCAGGATTTCAATATTACTGGCGTTGCTATCTCTGGTGTTATGCTGAGTTTATGTGAATAATAAAGGTCTCATGTACATCGGTACATACAGAGAGATTTGGACTGCAAAAATCCAACCTGGCAGCCCCCAGATGGCAGCAAATTGTTAGAATTGTCTGTATCTAAAAACACAAAAATGTCCATTCATTCCTTTTGTTCAATCTCTTCACAGAAATGTTAACATGGAATTATACAAAGAACTGTAATATTCAAGATCATATTATAAAAAACAGAATGTCATATAATACATTTGCAGATGATGTTATTTTATTTTTCTTCAAAATCCTAAAAGAGATATTTCATTACATTTTTAATTAAATATTATGGAGTAGCTGGTTAGAAGTTAATTTTGATAAGTTATCCACTATGTTAATTAACATCAAGAGTCACAGAGGCAGCTTCAGTAATCTTCCAGCCTTCATAATCACTCCATGCACATGTAGAAATTTAGGAGTACTCGCTACAAAAAAAATTGGTGTTAGCTGCTAAAATAGCATAATGACCCCCACCTGTTCAAAGTTTAAACTGAATATAAGTCATATCAGCATTTTTTGATTAATTTTACATTATAGAATAGCTGCATACAAAATGGCTATTCTTCCTAGAATTTTACTTTTGTTTCAAGCAGTCACAGTTCCATTGTGTGTAGAACATTTGGCTCTGGACCAGGCACCCTCCTTAGTTTACTGAGCCTGCAGTGAAAACAGAGCTAGAGTATCTCTATTATTTGGTTCCATTTAATTGTCTTAATATATAGCATTTGATTATATTTTAAACATCTAGTTCATCCAAGATAAAATGGAGTCAATGAAGCAGGAGTTAATGAGTTAATTTCCCCCCCACCCAAGTATAGTTAATTTATGAGGAAGTAACATTTCTATATTGCTTCCTGCAATTACAAATTATGTCTCTGTTCTTGAACCATCTGTGCAGTGAAAACAGAGGCATCTGTGTAGTTCAGTTGGATCCAGAAAGACTAAAGAAACTTATTGGACTGGGGGGGGGGGCTTCAGGGGGGCGGAGACATTTCGCCCCCGTTTTCCTCCACCTTTTGCCTTTCCGTTCTTACTTTGACTTGCAGGTCTGCCACATGAATGCTTATGTACATAGATGTACATTTTATAGCTTTAGCAAATTTCATTCAATTTTATGTGGAAATAATATCTGGGGATATTGGGTTTTATTAAGTTGTTGTCATGTTAAATATATGCACAACTGGGTTTTCTAAACCTTGTCTGACACTATTCCAGCCTTTTTACCTACCTCCTTCTCCTTCCTTTTCTGGGATCTTGACTTACTTTGACAGTTAGCTGTGTATGTCATAGAGTTGCCATGGAAACAGTATCCAGCACACTGCTTTCTCTCTGCCTTTCCTATCCCACCCTTTTCTTTTTCTGAAGCCTGTTGCCATGGAAAAACTTATAATCCACCATAATTTTCAATAATCATCCCCTTCCCCCATTTTGGTTTATTTTATTGAAACAAAACACATTAAGGTAAAACATTTTAATGCTCTGGAAAGCTGGAGGTAGAGTTGCAATTTTTTGTTAAACAAAAATAATGAAAGCTGCTGGTGGTCGTGGATAAGGATTTCATGAAGTCTGAAGTGTTCATATTACAGAGAATATGTGCACTTATGTGCATATGTCAGAGAGAAAGAGGATGGGATGGGATGAGGGAAAGTAGGAAGGTCTCAAATGCACAAAAACATATGGAGGAACTTGTGGTACATCACTGAACATTGGCTGGGGTTACACATTGTGCCGCAGTGGCACTGTGGTTAGAGTGCAGTACTGCAGACTACTTCTACTGACTGCCGGCTGCCTGCTATCTGGCAGTTCAAATCTCACCAGGCTCAAGGTTGACTCAGCCTTTCATCCTTCCGAAATGGGTAAAATGAGGACCCAGATTGTTGGGAGCAATATGCTGACTCTGTAAAACTGCTTAGAGAGGGCTGTAAAGCAGTGTAAAGCGGTATATAAGTGCTATTGCTATTCTTATTGCATAATAATATTATTCCTTTGATTTTGGCTTAGTGTATCACTGAACGTAGCCTTTATGGCTTATAACCAATTCTTTATGGCTTAGTTCAACATTTGTATGCCAATTACAAGTTATTCAATAAAGCATAGTTATGCAAATCATGATTTAGCATGGTGTAGGAATACAATCAGTGTGTTGAAGGATATTCTGCAAGATACTGTTATAAATGGTCTATAATGCTGCCTCTCAGCTTCTCTACTTTTGGCAGTTCAGTCCAGTGCTACTCTTGAAAAGTACATCTAAAGAAGCATACCAGATGACACTCACTGGGTTGAGTGGCTATGCAGCTCAGTTTCATTGACACAGACATTTGAAATTACAAAATCAATAAAATACAATAGTCTTCTGGCTATCAATTCATTCGCATAGCAGCTCCTAGTGTATATTATATATTGATATACCTAACATTTCATAGGAACCCAACAGATTTTCTCCAAGAAAAAAAATTGAGCCAGTTTTAAAATCAGTTATTCACATGTACCAGGACATATGAATTTCCTTTATCCTCTCTCATGTTCAGCTATGTTCCATTTCCAAATGTCCTATTCTTATTTTACAACAAAAGGTAGAGAAGCAAAACTTATTGGACTGGTGGGGGGGCTTCAGGGGGGCGGAGACATTTCAATAATAATAACAAGGACATATTTGTGGGAGATAAAATAGAAAGTGGCCTTTTAGAGTTGTTAGACTAAAAAAACCCACTTCTGTTAATACATTAGGATAAGCACAAAATGATGAAAATAGGATAAGCACAAAAGAATAGTACTGAAAATAGAGTAAATGGAAAAATGGTTCAGTCCCGGTAAGAATGAAGAACCATTGATTGTTCCAGATAAATGAGAATTTAAGCATGACAATGTGAATGAAAGTAACTAATTGAGGTAGGATGAAGTAGTGAAAGCTAAATGAAAGTAATGCCTTAACTGCTTAATGCAAGTAATGCTTCAACAGATGGTAGGTGGCTTGTGAGTTCTATGTGATTTCAGTATTTCTAGAAAAATATTTGTCTAAGTGAGATGACTTTCTATGCTCTTTTTCCAGTCAGGAATTTCTCTCTCTCTCTCCCTCTCCCTCCCCCACTCTCTCTCCCCCTCCCTCCCTCCCTCCCTCCCTCCCTCTCTCTTTCTCTCTCTCTCTCTCTCTCTCTCTCTCTCTCTCTCTCTCTCTCTCTCTCTCTCACACACACACACACACACACACACACACACACACACACACCATAATAGTTGAAATTGATTTCAAATTTAATTTGTATAGTTAAATTGTCTTTTTAAATGGTACGAAAAGCTTCATGTGTACATATATAATAAGTTAAGTTATCCTGTGTATTGTTTCCCGTAAATGCTCCCCTCTTGTTTTATGAGATAAACCATGAATACCTGATGTCAAGAAAATGGATAAGAAAATAATAAAAAAAAAGTTTAAAGACTTGAGTTGGCTAGGAAGGAGTAAACAGATTAAATGCAAAATAATTTTGAAAGCATAGAAGAACATGTTTCTATGGAAACAGCAACCCACAAAGGGAGAAACTGTAAGAATAGAGAAAGGAGAAATTGAGAAAGGTGGAACAGCCATATTTATATCCTTTCTTTATACTGATAAATCATTATTTGTGCCTTTTAATTGACAATCAAAAATTAAAATATCAGAGGGTTGACACTGCTACCCTTCAAGTATTCACCTATACTTGTAAAAGAAGACAAACCAATGATGACAAACTGAGATAAGCATTTAAGCTGCTTAATTTATTAATCTTTTTAGATCTGAATGTTAATGTTTAAGTACAGGAAGTACCCTTTTTTCATTGCTGTTGTTTAGTATCCTAATTTTGTGGTTCACCAAAATTGATATTATTATTCTGATGGCGAGTAGAGCAGAAGAGCTCTTCCATTAAATTTGAAGCGGATGTCAGTATGGCTGTGCTGGGTTTTTTGTTTTTGTTTTGGACAGTAAGAATTTACAGATTAAGAGTACTTCACCTTTTACAGGGTGTGAACAATTATGTATAAAGCAGTGTGTGTGTGTGTGTGTGTGTGTGTGTGTGTGTGTGTTATATACAATGTATAGGTCATATATTCATTCTTAATTTGTAAAATGGAAATGACCCAATTTTTCGTAAATTGTAGAAGGAAAGTAGCTCAAAATAGTTTGAGATGCAACTTCAGCAATTGTGGCAGCAAAAACACTTGCCTCTAATAAATATTATACAAATCTATATTTTTAATTCAATTACGGTAATCCCAAGGATCCTATACTCAATATAAACCTAGAGGTTGGGGTTTTTTTAGACTTGGTAACATCCTATATGTTATTCTTTTCTCTTTAACTTACTTTTCACAACTGCTTTCAAGCAGTTGTTGAGATGTTGTTAACATACAACTTCTAGCATCCCTGAAAAGGACTAACAATATTGTGGAATGTTGGGAATTATAGTTAAAACAACTTTTATCTGATCTATTCCTGTATCAATCTCCAGTGCAATCATAGAATCACGGAATGTTTCATAGCTCCACTACTTTGTAGTTTGGTGCTTTATTAGGACTGAAAAACGTTATTCTGTTCCCAGGGGGGCTTGCTGAATAATGCCGGGTTGAATATAGGCTCAGTTTCTGACTTGTTGCTTCTTTGCATTATCCTGCACTTATTTCTAGAACAACATAACTATGGAGGTTTTATCACTGATTCATAATTTTACTTTCCAATAAATGCATCTCTAAGCAAAGGTAAATGTTGAAGAAATATAAAGATGTATTTAACAATAATACAGTAGTTTGGAGGAGAGGTATGGTTAAGAAATTAAGCTATGAAAATGTACTGTTTGTTTTGCATATTATTTCTCTTATGCTGTCATTTCTAATTCCTGAGGAAAATAGTGGGTTTATTGTCAGTTTATTGGTCTAAGTGGAACGAGAAGAAAAAGAAATCACATGCTGATACACTTTTTTCAAGAGGCTAAAAGTACAAATGTAATCAATTGTTAAATGATTAGTTATTAAAATTTAGACAATCTCAAGTGTGCACAATAGTTATAATTCCCAATGTCTTTTTTTCTTCATTCATCAAAATATCATTGTTTCTTATGAATTGTGCTTTGTCTGTATTACAGACTATAATATAGTTTTTCTGGTTTTTTTTTCTTTTTTAATTGATACATTGTATTCTGTCGCTGACGTTAAAAAGAGATCACTGTTCGCCGACAACATCTATACTGAAGTTAGATGAAGAATATTAATTTATTTTTAATTGTTTTTATAACTAATGTGAAATAAGCATAAGGTTTTCAGAATGACTGCACCTGCTAATGTTAAAACACCAATGGCAAGGGGGTGGGTGAGACCACTCTACTGCTGCACTGGAGTATTTTTTTAAAAAAACTAATCAATTTAATTCACGGATACTGCTGAATTCAGAATCCGGGCCAGTATTTGAGACAATGGAAAGCCATGATAATTTGCTTAAGTGTTTCCCCCACATTAACTTCATTATATAACCAATCCTTTAAACTGTTAAAATTAGCCAATCTCATTTAGACCTCAGTGGTTAAAATAATCAGTCCAAACCATTGGATTTTTTAAAGCTATTGCCTATATAGGTCTATATATAAATTAACTGCTAATTTGTAGATTCTATATATATTCAGTAACTGGGGAATGTTTCCAGTATTAACAGAGCAACTGTATCATGTTATCCCTTCACATTACTGTTGTATAGTAATGACAAGAACATACATACAGTAGCCAGAGTCTACTAAATATCTGTCTTATACTATCAGATCAAAGATGCATCTAGTCCAAATACTGGCCCAACACAGAATAATAAGAAAAAAAAATCCATCCTGCTTTGTCTGTTGGAGGTGACATTAATAAGACTGTGAAATGTTCATCACAAAGCAGACAATATTTTACAAAGTGAGGGTTGGGAGAGCTATAGTACCTACTAGTTACATTTGGCAGGCCAAAATTTATTTTCTATTCCCACAAAATAGAGTGATGGAGAACCAAGAAAATTACAATGATCTGTGGCTTATGTGGGAGCTTGTGATGAAAACAGTTGATGGAGCTACTTCATGACAATGCATATTGTATGCATCAATCATGGAAAATATATTTGTAGATTATATCAAAACATTGTTAAACGCTTGTCTTGATATCAATAATAATGATGATGATGATGATGATGATGTCAAAATTTGGCTACAAGATACAATTATTATATGAATTAGATTGTCCTGTTCAGTATTTTTATTAATGACTTGAATAAAAGGATTGAGAGAATGATGATCAAATTTGCAAATAAAACAAATTTAAGAGGAGTGACTAAGACTTTAGAAGAGAAAGAAAATATTCAAAAAGATCTCAGCAGATGAAATTGAACAATAAAATATAAAATTATACAACTAAAAAAAAAGAAAAAAAAAGAAGCGTGCAATGATGAAGGGAACCTGGCATGTGAAACTGGGAATTCTGGGTCTGTGAATCACAAGCTGAATATAACCCAACAGCGCAGGAGTATCAAACTCATGTCATCATGCTGGCATCACATGACATATTGGGACTTTTTTCCCCTTCGCTAAACCGGGCATGGGTGTGGCCAGCATGTGACGCATTCAGTTTGACAGCCCTGCAACAGCGTGATACAGCTTTTAAAAAGACATGTGCTATTTCAGAGGTATTAATAGGTTCAAGAATTAAGTCCATATCCTTGGATATAATTGCTCCATATTAGTGTGCCTTGGTTATTTGGAATACAGTATCCAATTCTGGGTACCAGAATGAGTGGAATTTACAGCAAATTAAACTGAGATTAGACATTTAAACAGTTTTTCTGATGATAAGAGCTGTCAACTAATGGAACAGTGGGCCTTGTAATAGGGTTATCTTTTTTCACTAATAGATAGTCTTCTTTCTGAAATGCTTTAGCAGATCCTGCACTATATAGGAGATTGACTGAGGTGGCCTCTGTGACCCTTTCCAACTCTATGATTCTATGAAATTGGCTTGAAGTGTTTACAGGAGTATTCTTTTCAGATGGTGGACAGTGTAATATCTATTAATACAGCTTTTCATATGTATGTGTCAATAGATGACAGTAACTGCTAATCTCATACAATTTAGAAGCTAAGAAAGTTGGGCATGGATAATACTTGAATGGGCAGTTCAGAAATGGAATCATAGAAGAAACCACTCCCAAACCATTCAACAATGCTTTTACACCATCACCAAGAGGGAAATTTAAGTTCAAGGTATATTTACCCCGCCCTTTTTTACATCTGTACATAGATAATACTATTATAGAGGTTTCCATTAGCCTGCTGCTGACACATGCTATGTTAAAAATAAAGCTTTGTAGTTTTGATATCTATAAAAAATCCTAGGATTTTGAAAAGTTGGTAGCTCAATCTAATTGATTATCTGTGATTCTTAATATTTTTAAATGATACTTTGAAGCAAGCTTTTTCTAAATACATATCACAAATTTCCTAGGATTAAATATTTTTGAAATGTACTTTGAAAGACTCTAGGGGAGAACAAAAATAAGACAAAACAAGGAGTTTTAGATTGTTGAAAAAAATCAAGGAAAACATGGCTTTTATTTTTGCAGTAAAGGCAGGCAATGGGTACAGTTGACCCAGGAATCCATCCAAGTATTGTTCAATATTTAAAACAGGCAGGTAAATTAAATGTTTCACAGTAGTTATTTCAACATTTTAAATACCTCATACGCTCACATTGGGTGAGCCATTGACTTCAGTAGATCAAATACTAGGCAGAAAAAATTTACATTGACATAGGAAGAAAAAGTTGGGGTTGATGGGATAAAAAAAACTTGCTCCCTAATTTTGCTAATTCTTGAAAGAATCCCTGTTCATGCTCTACAAATCAGCAAGTTCCAAAACCTGGCATTATTGCATATCTGTTACTAACAACTATAAAAAGTAAGGAAATCATTAGAGCCTTTAACCAACCCTTACAACCTACAGCTTGTGACTTCATCCTTCTAACATTATTCACCCACGTTTACCACCTACTGCACACATGTCTTCTATCTTCATATGCCTTCTGTCTGAGTTCAGGAACTGGGATTCTTTCCCAGTTCCTTTGTTGTCCCCACCCACCTGTGCTACAGCATGAAGGAATAGCAGTTCAGGATTTACTGTATGTGTGTGTGTATGCACCCTCTTGTGCCTGCCCACTAGTGCCTTTGTTCACAGCTCACCAGTTTTCTAAATGTTAGTGTTATGTCGGAGGTCCACAAATGGTGATATAATGGTGCAAATATTAATCAAGTTTGTGTCCTGTGCTTCAGATGTTTTTACCATTATCTATAATCCATCAGTGTCTTATATCATTTGTTTTGTCTCTGATCTCTTATGAAAGAATGCTAGATATGCTTTCAATGCTTTATTGAACTGCTTGAGAAAAATCACTTTTCCCATTGTTCTCCATGCAGTTTATTCTAAATTCTTTCAGTATTTTATCTTTTAATACTCCTTGACATTATCTCAGTCTAATTGTGGTCAACAGAGCCACCTAGTTAATATGGCAAGTTGATAATTATGGAGAAATGAAATCTATGATGGAGTTGAACATGACTTTTCTCTTAACTGACTTTGTTCAAGAGGAATCATGTTTTACTGATTTTCTTTTCTTTTAAATCTTGGATTGCTGGTTCTAATATAATGGGAAATAAATTTGTATAAATATGTTTTTTCTGATGCTTTCTATATTGTGATCATGTTGGTAAACTTGTTGAAAAAAACAAGGCAACATTTCAAGGAGAGAATGTGTATAAATATTTGATTCATACATATTTCCTAAAGTAATAAGGAATTCATTTGCTTTCTGAAACATTAGCAATTCAGATTGGGAGATTAATCCCATCAATGGACTGTGAAGCTGCTCTTAAAAAGCTCAGTATATACCTCCTAAATCAAAATCATGATAATTTTCTAATAATTAGTGCCAGTTTTAATTACACTGTAGAGTGGACTGATAGTTATAAGATATAATGGACTGAGTTCTGTACACAACATCGCCTATTTAGGAAATTATATTTTTTAGAAAATGGTACTTTCGAAAATCTGTGGATTTGGTAATTTCTCAAAGCAATAATAATAATGAATTACACCAGTACAGCTTTTAGCATCTTCTGTTTTCTAATATCACAACCTCAGGATGCTTGGTAAATGGCGTACAGTATTCTGTCTTAAAGTTCAACTTTTCACTACTTTTATAGATAATAATGGAAATTAAAAATTCCAACTCTTTGGGCAATTTCACTCAGCTAAACTGCTTTTCACCTGTTCTATCCCAATCTGCTCCTGAAGTCAGCTAATATTCCAGTGCAAATGACACTGATTGGCAACAGGGCCTGGTTGGTGCTCTTTCTGGACTACAGTCCCTGCAGGAACTGACTGATCATTCTCCTGCTTCTTGCAAGGAAAGCAATGATTATTGACTAGCTTATGTGTACATGGGTTTATCGGTACCTGCTTTCTCCTTTGTGGATTGTTCCTGTTTAATTAGCCTCCATTCTTTTCCTTCGCTTTCCTAGTTGTTTGTACATAAGATCAAAAGGCCTTTGGTCCTTTTCCCATGTTCTCTTCTTTGACACTAATGCAGACCATTTCCCCCCTTCTTATTATACAGTAGTTGTTCTGATGCTTTCTGTTGGGGATATTTTCTTATCTAACCAAATAAAACCGAACCTGAGAAAATCAGTTGGCAAACTGATCAAGCCTCAGATCAAACATCTTACAAAATAAATATTGAAAGACAATAAAACTGGCTTCCTTTTTATGCAACTTGATGTTCTTCCCCTTAATGACATCATTACATATACAATCCAGTCTCTACTTGTTCTTTTCATGAAACAAGAAGAGAAATTGGATTACATTAGGTGACTTCCGGTTGATGTTGCAGCAAGGACGGCTTGGAAAATAGCGGGCTCCATCAAGCCCTGTGAGCTCCAGCGGGTAACCACTGTTGGGAGACCCTACAGGTCAAAGCCGCCTTGTAGGGGTGGCAAAGAAAGGAGAGGTGCTTCATGGACCAGAGGAACTCACAATTTCCTTGTTAGGTCCGAAGCAAGTTCTCCCGAATGGCAGCAGGGACAACGGCCATTTTTGGCAGTCATAAGCTGGGATGACCAGGACCATAAGATTTGTGCTGGAGCGGTCCATGGACAGAGCATTGAAACTGGGTGAGATAACTTCCAACTCTTACTCCAAAGATTTAATTTAAATACAAGAATTTTAAAAGATAACCTCCAAGTGTTAAGGAAGTGGTGATTAGACACATGGAGAAAATTAAAGACTGAAAATTAAGAGGTGAAAGAAATGCCCAAGGGAAGCTTTAAAATACAGAAAACCTGGAAAAAAGCTTAAACAATTTGATAGGTGATTTTTGGGAGAATTTGTCTTGCTTATTTGTATTTTTAAACCCCTTGGACTTATTGGATAATCAGCTGTTTTTTTCATACTGTTTAATGTTGGACTTGGGAGGAGGAGAGCCATCTACTGGAAGAAGAGGAGCACTACAGCACTATAGCATCACTACTCTTACTGAAACTGAGGTCCAATACATATAAAGTCTAATACACAAAAATAGAAGAAAGTAAATGACACCTGGAAGGCGGCCTGACCTTGACTCTATTTTAGAAGACAATTTGGATATTTTGAAAATACCTAATGAGTTTCTTTTTCCTCTTGAAGATTTCTAAGATGAACTAAATTGGAAATAATTAAACTTTATTGAAACTGGCTATTGGTTTATGGATTTGAAAGATTGGAGGAACCTAGTGGATTAATTTGGATTTGGATTATTAAGGATATTTGACAGAACATTCTACGTGGCAAAAGAAGAAAGGTGATAGAAGAAAAGAGAAAAGAAGAAAAGTTAAATAAAACTTTAAAATTTGGACAATTGGGAAGATATGTAATTGGAAAATCACAAGGCTGTAAACTACTAAATTTTAAAGATTATAAACTTAGGTGATTTGGAGGTATAATTATGGGATTGATTGAATTTTATTAAATTGGAATTTTTAAATATTGAGACTGGAACCAAAGAGGTATACTGAGTAATCTTTATTAAATTGTTACAAAATGGATCTACAGGGGATAATAGAGGCAAATGAAGAAATAATTTTGATGCTCAAAAACATGCATGAAACTATAAAGAACAATAAGGAGACAAGGGGATTGTCTAAAGATAAAGGAATGAGTGTAGAAGCCACTCAACAATTGAGGGGAAAAGATGAACATAATATTCAGGAAATAGATGAGAAATTAGAAGGAGCAATGGAAGGAAAAAATGAAAATGAGATGCAAGAAGATAAAGATAATGAAAAGAAAGGATTAATAAATAGGAATCAATTAAAGCTTATAATAGAACAGAGAAAAAAAAGAAAAATCTCTTTTAAAAAAAGAAAGTCTTATAGATGGGTGTTCAAATAATACAGCAGAAAGAGACAAAGGGCAACCCGAAGGGAATGTTCAGTAGGTATAAAGATATCAAAAAGAGTTATAAGACTACAAGAGAGAGAAATAAAAGGTGATTAAAAAGTCAGTAAATGATGGAATTCCAAAAAGATTAAGAGTTGATGGATAATGATAAAATATATTAATAAAAAGAAAAAATAGAAAATACAAATAGGGAAAATAGTAGCATTTATATTAACAGATAATAGAAGCTATTAGAATTAAAAATAAGCTAAATTTAGTAGGTGGAAATTTAGGATTAAGTAATCTAATTGTATTATTAATATTAACAGTGTGTTAAAGTATATTGTGAATTTAAATTTTTAAGGATTAGAAATCGTGGGGATTTTGAGTTATATTCCCAGGACTGATTAAATTTTGTTAATATTTGGCCCTATTAGTAGCCCTAGACATTTAGGATATTGAAATTATGGTGGAATAATGAGTAATTTTCAAAATATTAAATGTTAGTAACTTAGTAGGGGGATAACAAATACATGGCGTAAGAAATGTTATTTATGTTTAAATGAATTAATGGAAAAAATGATAAAGAATTATAAAGAGTACTGTTGAAGTTGGAAGATCAGGATTATGCATACTTGTTTGTATTATTACTGTTAGCATTGTTTAAAAAAGATTTGACCCAATCAATACTCTGTCCAAAAAATATGTATTGTGTGTATTGTATATTTAAAAAAAAGAAATTGGATTACATAAGGCATAATTGGCCAGCATGCCTGATGTTCCAATCATGTACACAAATTCAGATCACTTTTGATCTTAAATTGTTCAATAAATAGAGCAAGGTTTGCTTTAGTTTTCTTCAAGGAAATATTTTGTTCAAACAGGAAAGCTAAATTTATAAAATCTCTGGTCACTCAATGGGTGGCCATAATCCAAGAACTATCTGTCTGTGTATAATGACACTTCTTGGGATAGCATTTTGTTGGACTATTTTTTACATATGTATTTATATTTTCATCTTCTATGTATCATACTTTTAGAAATGAATTCAAAAGTTCATCAACATTATAATCTATTAATTGTTCAATTGTACATGTTTACCTAGAAGTAGTCCCATTTTATTTATTTATCTATCTATCTATCTATTTATTTATTTATTTATTTATTTATTTATTTATTTATTTATTTATTTATTATCTTTCTATACCGCCTTTCTCCTGTAGGACTCAAGGCGGTGTACAGCCAAGAAAAATATAGACACACAAACATCATAAAATTGCTAATTAAAATTATTACTTAGTTGGCCAATTAAATAAAACCCAGAATTATATAACATTTTAAAAAGCATTCACATGTTCATATGTTTAGCCCCGCCTGTTGGAACATCAGGGTCTTGAGGGCATGGCGGAAAGCACAGAGATCAGGGATATTCCGTATCTCCGGGGGCAGTTCATTCCAAAGGGTTGGAGCCCTCACAGAGAAGGCCCTCCCCCTGGGAGTCGCCAGTCGGCATAATTTGACTGACGGTACCCTGAGTAGTCCCTCCCTATGAGAACGAACTGGTCAGTGGGAGGTTATTGGTGGCAAAGGACGGTCTCGTAGGTACCCAGGTCCTAAGCCATGGAGCACTTTGAAGGTGATTATTAACACCTTGAATCGCACGCGGAAGACCACCGGGAGCCAGTGCAGCTCGCGCAGGAGAGGTGTTACATGGGCACAACGAGCTGCGCCCATAATCACCTGCGCGGCTACATTCTGGACCAGCTGGAGCCTCCGGGTGCTCTTCAAGGGGAGCCCCATGTAGAGAGCATTACAGTAGTCCATATGGGAGGTGACTAGGGCATGAGTGACTGTGTGCAAGGCGTCCTGATCCAGAAAGGGACGTAACTGATGGATCAGGCAAACCTGATAAAAGGCCCCCCTGGCCACGGCCGTCATGTGCTCTTCTAAAAATAGCTGTGAATCCAGGAGGACACCCAAGTTGCGAGCCCTCTCTGTGGGGAGTAAGGTCTCATTCCCAATTGTCAGTGACGGTACCAGCTGACTATACCGGGACGCCGGAAGCCACAGCCACTCGGTCTTGGAGGGGTTGAGTCTGAGCTTGTTTCTTCCCATCCAGATCTGCACGGCCTCCAGGCAACGGGACATCACAGTAAGGGCATCATTGGGATGGTCCAGGGTGGAGATGTATAGTTGTGTGTCATCAGCATACTGATGAACACTCACCCCGAAATCACGGATGATCTAGCCTAGCGGTTTTACATAAATGTTGAACAGAAGGGGTACCCCACACGGGTACCTCAGAAAAGCATTTATAATCCCATGGAGCCAGCCTTGTGTAACCTCCCGGGAGGCCAGTACCAATCAGGAGGGACACAAGTCCAATAAACATGTGGCAGCGCTAAGCTTGCCAGGAATCTTGTCCACAATCTCAGGAGCCACAGAGTCAAACTCTTCCCAGATAACACTCTCAGGACCTACCCCCGTCTCCTCCCCTGGATCTACCCAATCGGAGTCCAGGCCTTCCCGAATCTGAGTGACTTTACCATGCAGGAATTGCACAAAATCCTCAGCTCGACCCTGTAAGGGGTCTTTCCACACCTCCACCTGAAGTAGGGAGTGGGTGACCCTAAACAGTGCGGCTGGGCGGTTCTCTGTAGATGCAATAAGAGCGGAGAAGTAGCTAGACTTCGCCGCTTTTATCGCCACTAGGTAGGTCTTAATATAAGATCTCACCTGTGTTCGGTCAGATTCAGATCGGCTTGTCCTCCAATCGCTCTCCAGGCGTCTTTTCCGATGCTTCATCTCTCTCAGCTCCTCGGAAAACCAAGGAGCTAGTCGAGATCGGCATCGGGTCAGAGGCCGCAAAGGCACGACGCAGTCTAAGGCCCCAGTAGCTGCCCTGTCCCAGGCCACCACCAGGTCCTCAGTCGAGTCATGAGCCAGAGTCTCAGGAAATGGCCCAAGCTCCATCAGGAACCTTTCGGGGTCCATCAGGCGCCTGGGACGGAACCACTTGGTTGGTTCCGTCTCCCTGCGGTGGCTGAAAGTCCATGTGAAGGAGAGAATGATCAGACCATGATAAGGGCTTGATGTCTAGATCCCCTATTCTTAGATCATTCAGCCACTGATCCGAGACAATCAAGTCCAGAGTGTGATTCCCCAAGTGGGTGGGGCCTTGAACTACCTGGACCAGATCCATGGCTGTCATCGAAGCCATGAACTCCCGAGCTGCCTCCGACATCTCACCAGCAGATGGCAGGTTAAAATCCCCCATAACAATAAGTCTGGGGGTTTCCATCGCCACCTCGGCTATAACTTCAAGCAGCTCAGGTAGGACCGCTGTCACGTGGCAGGGAGCCAGGTACATAATCAGTAGGCCCATCTGTATCCCCCGACTCCACTTCACAAGGAGGGACTTCACAAGGAGGCACTTCACAAGGAGGAAAAGTGGCCTCCCACGGGCAAAGATTTTCTCTAATAATTGCTGCCACTCCCCCACCCCTTCCCTGAACCATTGAATTTAGTTGAATTTATTTCTGAGTAGACATCTCTGAAATAATTTTAAGTTAATAAAATAATCAAGATTTGCAATTCATGTGTTTTATTATTTTCTTCCCTTCCATTTTTATTTGTCAATAAGGTTATTAAACATTGAATTATGCAATTTTTTTGTTACCAATAGAAGAGAATGTATGTAACTCTGGGTTGAACTTGGTCTCTCTGAGCTTGGTCGTTTGCTTGCAGATGTTTCATTACCTGATTCCAGAGTTGAGTAGAGAGTACTCAGTGGGATAGAAAGCACTGAGGATTCTGTAACTTATTTGTTACAATTTGCTTATTGGTTACTTAATATGTTTTATGAATTGCTAGAAAATAAAATATTTATTTTATTTATGTTACATTTCTATCCCACTATTACAGGTAGGCCTAACTTACAACCATTTGTTTAGTGAACGTTAAAAGTTACAATGTCACTGAAAAGAGTGACTTATGATCATTTTTACACTTATGACTGTTGCAGCATCCCCAGTGTCACATGATCAAAATTTGGATGTTTGGTAACTGGCCTTCATTTATAACAGTTACACTATCCCAGGGTTATGTGGTCGCCTTTTGCAACCTTCTGATGAGCAAAGTCAATGGAAAAGCCAAAGACGCTTAACAACCATGTTACTGACTCAACAGCACTTGATCTCCACACTTTCCGTAAGGCCCTGAAGACGTTTCTATTTCAGCAAGCCGGCCTAGCCTAACTAGGTTTTTTATGGGTTAGTTTTTAATTGTATAGCTTTGGGGTTTTAAATTGGGGGCCAATTGATTTAATTTATTTTAGCTATCTTAACTTTTATATTGTATGTATTTTAATTTCGTCTGTTCACCGCCCTGAGTCCCTAGGGGGAGAAGGGCGGTATACAAATTCAATAAATAAATAAATAAATAAATAAATAAACAAACAAACAAACAAACAACTGCAGTGAGTCACTTAACAACTGTGGCAAAAAACATAAAACGAGGCAAAACTCACTTAACAACTGTCTTGCTTAGCAACAGAAATTTTGGGTTCAATTTTGGTCATAAATTGAGGACTATCACTTTAAAAGTAACTCAAGGTGGTGAACATACATAATACTTTGTCTTCCTCTCTTTTTCCCCACAACAAGAACCCTGTGAGGTGGACTGGGCTCATATTAAATAGAAAAACATTTCTTGGTTTGAAATATCAAAACTATATTGTGAGTGCTGTATCTATTATAAGATAGAAGACATTACCGCTAGTGTTTGTAACTTTTGCGTGCCTGATGTAGTCCTTTGTATTAAATTTCTTTTAGTGAAATAAGTATGTTTTTATTTTAAAAAAGGTGGTAAAGAAAGATTGTCTATGCAAGATAACTAAATTAAATAGTTATTTAATAGTTACCCAGAACTGTCTTGGACTGTGAGAAGACGGCATATAAATTAATTAATTTTTATTTAATAAATAAATAAATAAATAAATAAATAAATAAATAAATAAATAAATAATAGATTGCGGGATAAAATCCTTCTGTATGTCATATAGTACTTTCTAAAGAATAGTTAGACTTCTGAGGATAAACAATTGAATTGCAAATTAAAATAAATTTAATTTGCTAATAACTTTAAGTAAATAAGTGAATAGTTATTTAAGTAAAGTTAAGTAAAGTTATTTAAGTAAATAACTTTAAGTAAATTCGTGGCATGCCGCGAAGAGGGGGTTGAGGGGATTTTTATATAAATTTTTAGCCAATTTTTTAAGGGGTCCCGGGGGGGGAGGGTTGGATTAGAAGTAAGGCTGTGGGTATGGGGGATAACCCACTAAGGGGAGGATCGGGCATGGCTGTGAAGTGCGGCATGGAGGGTGGGGGGCCCGGGGTCGAGGGGGGGCTAAAGCATATCCAGATAAAGTTTCTACCATCAATACTGTGGGTGGGAGGGGTAGATATGGCGGGAGCAGGGGGCCATATCGTGTTACGGGAGCACGCACTCGCTATCTACGAGTAGTGGCATGTTCCGTCCCCCAAAGCTCCACTCGTTCTCCAGGTTGTGCAGACCCTCAGGGCCCTGGCCTTCGGCTGATGTTGTGCAACGCCAGGTCTGTAGTAAATAAAGCCCCCCTCATTTGTGATCTTGTTCAGGAGGGGGGAGCGGACCTGGCACGTATTACGGAAACCTGACTGGGCCAAGAGGGGGGGTCCCTCTTGTTGAAATGTGCCCACCAGGTTTCCGTGCATTCCATCGGCCGAGGTTACAGGGTAGGGGCGGTGGGGTAGCGGTTATCATTAAAGAAAGTCTGAGACTGAGGGAGGCCACTGTTCCTCAGACAGCCGGCTGTGAATCCCTTCTTGTGAGATGGGGTCACGGGGTCCAGATGGGTTTGCTGATCACGTACCTGGCTCCCTGCCACGTGGTAGCAGCCCTGCCCGAGCTACTCAACGTCATGGCCGCGGTGGCGTCTGATATCTCTAGGCTTATGGTCATGGGGGATTTCAACCTGCCGTCTGTGGGTGAGGCATCTGAGGTGGCTAGGGAGTTTATGGCTTCCATGACAGCTATGGGCCTGACCCAGTTAATTCATGGCCCTACCCACATGGGGGGAAACACACTGGATCTGGTTTTTGCCTCTGGACAGTGATTGAGTGACCTTGAGATAGTTACCGAGCCCTTGTCATGGTCAGATCACTCTCTCCTTCGTCTCAACCTTCGAACCGCTGCACCCCGCCGCAGGGAGGCGGAGCCGGTAAGATGGTTCCGCTCCAGGCGCCTGATGGAACCTGACAGGTTCCAGATGGAGCTTGGGCCATTTCCTGAGGCTCTGGCATATGCCTCAACTGGAGACCTAGTGGCTCCCTGGGCTAGGGCGCCCGCTGGAGCTCTGGATCGGGTCGGCCTTTGCGGCCTCTGACCCGGCGCCGATCTCATTTGGCTCCTTGGTTCACTGAGGAGCTGAGGGAGTTGAAGTGCCAAAAAAGATGCCTAGAGAGTAGTTGGAGGGCCAGTCTTTCTGAATCGGACCAGACACTGGTAAGATCTCATATTAGGAATTACCTAGTGGTGATAAAAGCAGCGAAATGTAGTTATTTTGCTGTTCTTATTGCGTCATCAGATAACTGCCCGGACGCCCTGTTTAGGGTGACCCACTCCTTGCTCCACCAGGAAGCGCGGGAGGACCCCTTGGAGGGTAGAGCCGAGGATTTTGTTCAGTATCTGTATGACAAAATCACCCAGATTCGGGAAGATTTGGACTCTGACTTTGTAGTCTCCGGGGGGGGGGGGGACTGGGGCAGGTCTTGAGAATGTTATCTGGGATGAGTTTGATCCTGTGACCCCTGAGGACATGGACAGGATTCTGGGCAGACTGAATGCAACCACTTGTTTATTGGACCCATGTCCCTCCTGGTTAGTGCTGGCTTCCCGGGAGGTGACACGAGACTGGCTCCAGGGGATTCCAAATGCTTCATTGGGTGAAGGTGACTTTCCCGCTGCATTGAAAGAGGTGGTGGTGAGGCCCCTCCTCAAGAAGCCTTCCTTGGACCCGGCAATGTTGGTTAATTATTGTACGGTCTCCAACCTTCACTTTGTGGCGAAGGTTGTTGAGAGCGTGGTTGCGCAACAGTTCCCCCAATACCTGGATGAAACAACGTATCTGGATCCATTCCAGTTGGGCTTCAGGCCCGGGTACAGCACGGAAACGGCATTGATCGCGTTGGTAGATGATCTCTGGAGGGCTCAGGACAGGGGGTACTCCTCTGTCCTGGTCCTGTTAGATCTCTCAGTGGCTTTTGATACCATCGACCATGGTATCATGCTGCACCGGTTGGAAGAGTTAGGGGTGGGAGGCACTGTGTTGTGGTGGTTCTCCTCCTTTCTCTCTGACCGGTCGCAGTCTGTGTTAACAGGGGGGCAGAGGTCAACCCCGAGGCCCCTTATATGTGGGGTGCCGCAAGGGTCGGTCCTCTCGCCTCTCCTGTTCAACATTTATGTGAAGCCGCTGGGCGAGATCATCTGTGGTTTCGGGGTGAAGTACCACTAGTACGCTGATGACACCCAGCTATACATCACCATGGACCACCCCAATGATGCCCTTGAAGTGATGTCCCGGTGCCTGGAGGCCGTGCGGATCTGGCTGGGGAGAAATAGGCTCAGGCTCAACCCATCCAAGACCGAGTGGCTGTGGTTTCCAACGTCTCGATATAGTCAGTTGGCGCCATCACTGACTATTGGGGGTGAATCATTGGCCCCCATGGAGAGGGTTCGCAAATTGGGCGTCCTCCTGGATTCACGGCTGTCTTTAGAAGAGCATTTGACGGCCGTGACCAGGAGGATTTTTCATCAGGTCCGCCTGATTCGCCAGTTGTGTCCCTTTCTGGATCGGGACTCCCAACGCACAGTCACTCATGCCCTCGTCACCTCCCGCCTGGACTATTGTAATGCTCTCTACATGGGGCTCTCCTTGAGGAGCACCTGGAGGCTCCAACTGGCGCAGAGTGCGGCCGCGCGGGTGGTTATGGGAGTGACATGGCGTACCCATGTAACACCTGTCCTGCACGAGCTGCATTGGCTCCCGATGGTCTTCCGGATGCGCTTCAAGGTTTTGATTACCACCTTTAGAGTGCTCCATGGCTTAGGACCTGGTTATTTACGGGACTGCCTACTACCACCAATAGCCTCCTACCAGCCGGTACACTCTCATAGAGAGGGGCTCCTCCGGGTGCCGTCGGCCAAACAATGTCGACTGGCGGCCCCCAGGGGGAGAGCCTTCTCTGTGGGGGCACCTACTATCTGGAACGAGTTCACCCCGGAGATACAGAGGATCCCGGATCTGCGCACCTTCCGCCGTGCTCTTAAGACCTTTTTATTCCACCAGGCGGGCCTGGCCTAATCTTTTCCCTCTTTTTAATTATGCAAATTTTAATCGGTGAAAAAACGTAATCGGTTTTTAAATGATTGGGGTGTTTTAATTTGTCTGAGCCAAATTGTTTAATTCGATTTTACTTTGTTTTTTAAATTTTGTATCTATGTATTTTTACTGTTTGGCTGTTCACCGCCCTGAGTCCTTCGGGAGTAGGGCGGTATATAAATCAAACAAATAAATAAATAAATAAATAATAATAATAATAATAATAATAATAATAATAATAATAATAATAATAATAAAAATAATAATAATAATAATAATAAAAATAAGCATGGAAAACATCCATATGCATTGCTAAAATCAACCTAATTTGCTTAAATGATGAGCACATTTAAGCCTGCTACATGTATATTTATTCTTGATGACTCTTCATGTTAGAAGGGTCATCTGGTGATATCTGTCACTCCATTCATTGGTAAGGTAGGTTCAGCTGATCTAGCTGGCTAAGCAGGTTGATCTCTTCCTCCGTCACTAATCTATTTCCTTTTTGAAGCTGCAACCTTGGTGGAAGAGAACGACTTGCTAACAGAAGAAATGTGCCAATCTTTGGTCATTCTCATTATAATGAAAAGAATTAAATAACAAAGATGCATTTATATAAATATCATAGTTAATGGTATTTGAGGCAGGAACTTGGTCTGAACCAATGAGGAAAACAATCATTATGTCAGCAGGACCTTTTTATGACATAGGTAAGACTTACTAAACTTCTGAATTTAAAAATGTTCTTTGTATTCTCCCAATTTTTCTTTCCTTCTCTCCCTCATTTCAACGTTTAATTGATTTGCTGGACTATTCTACGCAACTGTATTCAATGTTTTGTTTCAATTATCTAGCTTGTACCAAGAATCTTACTATTTTTCATAGTGGACTTCCTAATGATATTCATTATTTTTGCTTCTTTCCTTTTTAGATATCTGATTAATGTCACCTTTGAAGGAAGGAATTTATCATTCAGTGAAGATGGCTATCAGATGCACCCTAAACTGGTTATCATACTTCTGACCAAGACGAGAACATGGGATAGAGTAAGATATGTTTGTTAACCTTTTGAACTGGAATTAGGGCAAAGATGTTCTTCTTTGATCCTGTAACTAGGATGCTCACCATCTCAGAGATTCCTTTGGAACCCCTGGTTACTGGTTCAGTTTGCAAACTTCTGACCATGTTTTATTCATCAGTTTAGTTGTTTAAAAACTGACACTTTTTAATGCGCAGAGTAGACTTCAACAGAACAACCGGTGTAGGAAAATAGTATATTTTCTTGTATTACAAGATTTCTGATAGAAGAAAGTAAGTAAAGTGACATGGCCAAGATGAGTGGGTGGAATTTAGAAAAATAGACATTTTGTAATGGGGGAGGTTCTGTATTGGTAATCTAAAACCATCATAAAATTTTTGTATGTGAAGTCTTTCCCCCAATGTTAGAAATTTTAAAGTTTTAGTTATATGAAGAAAACTCATATAACAGCTGAAATGCAACTTTTCCTTCCTAGTCTGACAAATCTTCACTGAGTGTTGCCAGTCCAATGAATAAATAGTTTCTAAAACTAATTGCTAGTGAGATAAACACTGGCAGGAAGAAGATGCTTGGTGAGCAAGGTGAAATTACTTCTATCTAAAGATTCATAAAGTTTAGGCTAGTGGTTATCTATTGCAAAGAAGCTGCAGTCCATGCATGCCCACTTGACAATGCACCCCAATGAACACAATTGGGCTTACAATAAGCATACATGAGTAGAACTGCACTGCAAGCTCAGTCAAGTCAGATTTTGAGCTGTATATAAGAGCAATATTTCAGTTGGATATATTGAACTTCCTAATGGGAAGTTCATAAATCATTAGCAATGTCGCAAGGTAATCCCAATAATGGGAGTGAGGTAATAAATATAAAGTTTCTCATTCTTGAGAAACTGGTATGCTAAATAAGATGCCAAAACTTGTCAGTTTCCCATTTCATAAATATCTGTCCCTTCCACATCTAGAGACATCCCTTTATTTAAAAATCAAGTCTTCCTGTAATGATTTAACTGTATCTAAGAACATACACATATTCACACATACACATTAAAACTGTAATATATAGTTAGTTTTCTTAATATTTTGCAAAGCCTTTTAGAATCTGAAACTGTGGGAGGTCCAGAAAACAAATAGTACTCAATTTTTCCTGAAGCAGAAATAATTTTCCACAGCCTTTCTATACAATAATAATGTATAGATTGAACAGTAATTACATTTGGAATTAAATGCATTATAAATGGTCATAAAGCTGATATTAGCAATATTAATAGCAATAGCACTTAGACTTATTTACCTCTCCATAGTGCTTTATAGCACTCTCTGAACAGTTTACAAAGTCAGCATATTGCCCCAGCAATCTGGGTACTCATTTTACCAATTTTGGGAGGATGAAAGGCTGAGTCAACCTCAAGCCCATCAGGCTCAAACTCCAGACTGTGGGCAGTGTTAGCCTACAATACTGCAGTCTAATCACTGTGCTACCAGGGCTCCAATATAATATTATCTTTCTACCCCACCTTTGAAAGCCATTGCACATTAAAAGTCACTAGATGCTGCTAATACTACAACTTTATTTACATAAATAAGCATGGTGGAATTCAACTGTGTTCTTGCCATGAGATTTGGTTCAGAACACAATATATCCTTCAAAATAATTTGCTTTGACTCAGGTCACGTCAGAATTCTCCTTCTTTAATTTCACAACTAATTCAGGATAAGATGTGTGCTTGCCATTGACTATAGATAGCCCTTGTTTCATGATTAGCAGGTCTGTAAAACAAAGAAAAGCTAAAGTAAATGCATAAGCACAGTTGTGATTTCACTTAGTGGCTGAGTTGGAAGTTCCAGTTGTGCTTGCTAAATGATGATTACCTGTATACCTTGATAAAAAATTATATCACTACAATTGTCCTTGCTTTCAATAAAAAGAGTGAAATTTGTTGGAATTGCTCTAAAAATGAGGTCTGCCAGGTTTCAAAGAAATGGGTGCAGAGGTTTTTGGATAGACATTATTTTAAATTCTAAATGCAGTTATATTTAAAATTTACTGAAAAGTACCAGTAAGTTCCTTGTTTCTGAATAGAATTAGATGATATTTGCATTTCAGATAATTAAGGTATTTTGTACAGAGATAATATTTACAAATAGAATAGTTAAAGAAAACGAAAGCCTCCTTAGAATCTATAATGAACTGTTGAAAAAAGTTTAGGGTTCCTATTTCCATGCCCAACATTGTGCAAAAAATGATGGGATTACCATATGAGGAACTGATTATTTGGCAAAGAGAACTATTTACAATTGAGGTTTCAGAGAAAAAATACAGATCCCTTTAATAAACTATTCTGTAAAGAAATGATGGAGTGGATCTAGGACCTGGGGAAAAAAACAAGGATACTTAACTTTATATTAAGTCATCCCTGGAAATTCATTGGGTGACTTTAGCCTAGTTATTACCATGTTTCCCCAAAAACAAGACCCTGTCTTATATTTCTTAAACCCCGAAATAAGCGCTTGGCCTTATTTTTGAGGAAGTCTTTTTATTTTGGGGTGTGTAGAGCAAGACGGGGCTCCTCTTGCTGATTTACCTGATTTCCAGCTCTGTCTCCCTAACCCTAACCAGAGGAAATGGTGGGGACTGGCTGTGCATGCAGTTAAATGTTTTGGGGAGGGCTTATTTTCAGGGGAGGGCCTATTTTTGGGGGAGGGCTTATTTTCAAGGAAGGGTTTATTTTTGGGGGTGAGGGCTTATTATCCGGGGAGGTCTTATTTTCAGGAAACATGGTTTCTCTTAGCTCAAACCATCTAGTATCATAGTTGCATGGGTTTATTTAGGCCATGCAATGTAATCTTTCCTTCAGTGCAGAAATATAAATGAAAATAGCTCTGCTTATCTATTGTTTGGATACCTGTACCCTCTCTTGCTGTGGTGGTAAGTTTGCTAAAGTTTGCTTTTTTTTAAATCCAAGATATGTGTTCAATTACTCAGCTTGATTTTCTCTTAAAATAAAGAATTCCAGTATTACATTCTCATGTTCTTCTCAAATTTCTGCTACTTCCATTGCCTGATTGTTTGTTATTGGTTCCTATCAGATCTAGAATAGCTGATCTACTGGTGGATTATTGCACTTTGCCAGCTACACAAATTAAAAATCATGAGGTTTAGGTTTAGGTTTAGGTTTATTTGATTTGTATACCGTCCTACTCCCGAAAGACTCAGGGCGGTGAACAGCCAACAATAAAATACATAAATACAAAAAATTTAAAAACCAGATAAAATCAAATTAAATCATTTTGGCCCAGACAGATTAAAACACCCCAATAATTTAAAAACAGATTAAAATTTACATATTTAAAAAGGGAAGAGATTAGGCCAAGCCCGCCTGATGGAATAAAAAGGTCTTCACAGCACGGCGGAAGGAGCGCAGATCCGGGATCCTCCGTATCTCTGGGGGGAGCTCATTCCAGATGGTAGGTGCCCCCACATGAGAAGTCTAGAAAAATCATAATCCTGACAGTTAAAATCTCCCACCAGTCCTACTTCAGAGGATGTGAGGAAAAAGGTAGAAAAGCAAATCTGGCATAGGCTAGCCTTGAAAAGCAGGATATAAAATTAATGGTCAAAGAGCCTGACTATTTCCCACATATTTCTCTGTGTGTGATTGTATCCCAATGCAAGTTAAAATCATCTGGATTTGTTTCTAAGCATGATGACACCAGTATTAAGAAATACGCATCTTTGTCTTTCTGAATTTGCATCATAATGTGAAGATGCAATTTTTTTTGCAACATTATGACATACACATTGCACTTGTGCCTCCTTGCTTCTCCCCATCGTGAGTATGCTTCATATATTGGATGAAGTGGGCTATAATCCATAAAAGCTTACAGTAATAAATGTATTGGTTTGTAAAATACCATTAATCCTTTTCTGCATGTACAGTATTTGATGAACAACATAGTTACTCCTTGGCAATTTATCAACTCTGTTAGATAAGAAGTCAAACAAAGAGCTGAATACTGTAATGTAACATCAGCATAGTGATGACAGCATCAATCATTCCGCCTGGTAAATTCCCTTATTCTAGTAGCCTTGCATATATTTTTAAAAGAATGGGTGACAAAAAGAATCATGCCCACAAATAATAATGTGCAGGTAAATATTTAATGAATAGTCACCTAATAACTATTTGGTCTGATTAACTTGGAAAGAATAACTAGAAAAAGCTAAACTGATCAAATTCTATTAGGTTCTATTAGGTCTGGAACGTGCAATCCTTACCTACTGAAATATCTAGCCATATAGCAGATATATTAATCATGGCTGTTGTTGCTGACAATGATCAGGTTCACTGCATCAGTTCTGTAAAATTATCGAAGGCGTCTAATATCTGCTATGATATTGTGGCTATAGACTTTTGGCAAACAATAGAGCTTAACAAATGTGTTTTTTTAAATAAAGTTTTCCTGTGCATTTGTTCTAATTTTCCTTAAGTGCAACTAGACACATCAAGTGTTTTGCTAAGTCTTTATTATTGTAAAGATGAGAAGCTAGCTTTCCCATAGCGTCAGTACCTTCTAAATAGACAAACAATTATAAGCTTCTGAGTTTCAAGAACTCTTCATCAATGGAATTGGTAAAAGAGAAGGGAACATAAAAAACGTAGCTTATTTTGAAATCATCTTTGTACTGAAGTACATTATTGGGTGAAGTGAAGTGAATAGTGTTAAGTTGTGCTAAAGGATTTCCTAACCCTTGTTAAGCAAAGACATATACATAGAGAGGTCTGGGAGCTTGAGGATTCATGCAGATTATAGCTATTCCTAGCACTGTACTTTTTTAGACAGAGAGTTCCTGGGATCTATTGGAGCCGCTCTCTCAGATGAGGAGTAAGCTTTCTTATTCACCTCAACCTTTTGTGGGATCTCTCATCTGGACATAGGAGGGTCTAGCCCCTTGATGGTGAACCTATGGCACGTGTGCCACAGGTGGCACATGGAGCCATATTGGTGGGCACATGAGCGTTGCCCTAGCTCAGTTCCAGCACGCATGTGTGTGCTGGCCAGCTGATTTTTGGGCCTCGGCAAATGGGCTGTTTCCGGCCTCTGAAGGGCCTCCGGGGGGGTGGGGGGAGGCTGTTTTCGCCCTCTCCAGGCTTCTAGAAAGTCTCTGGAGCCTGGGGAGGGCAAACACCAGGCCTACCGTGCCCACTGTGCCATCACATGCCAAAAGTGGGGGAGCATGGGGGGTCATGCGCGCATGCAGGGTGCATAGAATTATGGGTGTGGGCACGCGCAACCACCCCGCACTCCCCCAGCTTTTGGCACGTGATGGCAAAAAGGTTAGCCATCACTGGTCTAGCCCATATTCTGTGCAGATGTTCCTGTGCAACAATGCCAGCTATTCGATCATGCTGTTCAGTGTATACTGTTCTTGCCTGCATCTTATCCCCTGCCACGATGTGTTGGACTGCCTCTGAGGCCTCTTTGCACAGTCTGCACCTCAGCAGGTCCTGTCTAGCGTGGTAGACCTGCTTTTTCTTTGGATCTAGTGTTTAGTGCCTGTTCTTTTATGTTGCTATGATCAGTGCTTCTTTATTGTCTTTTAGTGCAGCTCTTTGCAGCTACGGGTAGGGTTTCCCAATGTCAGCCACCTGAGCTATTTTGATGGTACATTCCCTGCAGGGTCTTGTCTTGCCATGGCACTCCTTCTCCATGGTCTAAATTTGAAAATGAAATTATAAAGAGATTAATCCTTGTACACTGACAAGTCACAGTTGTGAAATAAGCAGCCAAGGTAAAATGTTTGAAGATTTCTTTCTAGAGAGGCCTCTCTTAATATAACAAATGTGATATTTACGAAGTTTTTGGTATTGGTTTGATTATACTTTATTTCATAAAATACACTCTTTCTGTACCATTTGACTATATTTTATAAGAAATGTAATGGACTTTTCATGGTGGTGTGAGGCTATTTTCATTGTTTCTGGGTGATTCTCCTGACAGAGATAAAGCACTAATTTGATGAATGCTTTGTAAACCAACAAATTTTTGAAATGTATGTGTATCAATGGGGAAGAAGGGATGCTAATTGGTTCATATTCTGTGGAATATGCTGGCTCAGACTCAGCTGAAGGTATTGTAGTAGCACCAGACTTGATAATGAATATTAAATGCATTTGGGACTGGTTTGCACATGAGACAGATGGTGACATGGCAGGTTTCAGTATTCATCCTTCCCATCATGATTCCTTATTGTATTTTATTTTAAAAAATGAATGTTATTTGAACATTCATTGCCACACAAAAGCAAATAATGACAAATCATGTTTTTATCTATAAATATTATTAGCTTATATTGGATCATATTATTTTAGAATTATGTAAACTAATTCCACACTTTGTTTTCTTCTTCTCTCACATACTTCAATTTTATCTTCATTCCAGAATAGGGAGAAAATGAAGATATATATCATTATATGATTTATTGTTCAGTCTATAAATTACTTGATTTGGATGAATCAGAAACAGGAACACATGAGAATATGGATGTAAGCACAATATTCAGCCATTGAGTGTTACCCATGATTTTCTTATAGTTACTGATTTCTAAAGAATATCTTATTTTAATACATTCTCTTAATCCTTTAGTTTATTTCTACATTTGTAAATTCAAGGCTTTGTAAATGAAATAATTGATTGTATTGATCTTATTTATATAAAATGTTCAATTTTCCTTGCTAGTTTTATTTGATTTCCTCCCATTCATTATTTTCTTTACTAATAATTACATAAGCATCTTTTTTTGCCATATATCTTTTAAATCCAAGCCAAGAAAAAGCCACTTCAGAGATTTGGGTATTAGCAAGCAATGTGTGAGCAATACCTCACCAGATCTTTTTATGTAAATTGGCAAGATGCTGTAATTCAATTATTTTAACTTCCATAAATATAATCATTAATTGCTCTTAGAACCTACTCAAGCAATCTATTGGCAATAGATACTGATGCAAATATTCATTGTCCTTTCTTTTTATTTATTAATTCTTAACCCATCTTTATTATTGCTTACTTAGATTTGTAATAAATATTAAATATTAAACAGATTTTTTTTAAAAAAAACCAACAGTCAAATGAAATTTTATATCTTACAACTAGACATTGTTAAAAGCTGATTGAAATGGCTATGTTGTTAAAGATCAGCCTGGAAGACAGTCCCCATATCCTATTGGGAAGTGAGTTCCCCACAGGCTGGTAAAACAATCCTGTTATTTGTTACCAGTAATGCATCAATCACAAAATCAGTTAACTTTGATTATTATTTTAATCTGATCTGTAACATAATTTCACTGATATACTAAACATAAAGATATAGTACAGTATTTATTAAAATAGCAATAGCTCTTAACCATGTACAGCTTCATAGTATTTTACAGCACTCTCTAAGTGATTTACAGAGTCAGCATATTTCCCTCAACAATATGGGTCTGCATTTTACCAACTCAAAAGGATGAAAGGCTGAGTCAACCTTGAGCCGGTCAGGATCAAACTCCTGGCAATGGGCAGAGTCAACCTCCAAATACTGCATTCCAACACTGCACCACCATGGCTGCAAATGATATTGAACTGATGATTTTCAGTTGAAGATAGAGTATTTCTGGCTCATTCCCACAAATACTTTAATCATGGCAGAAATAATATGGGTTTTTTAAAAATATCATCTCAAGGTGTTGCCTTCTTCTCACACCCAATTCACATCTGAGAAAGTGTGAAGTCATATTCAGCTGCTCTGACTTTAAAGGAAGATTTCTCATTCTTCCATGATTTAACCACCACTTGGCTAATGTGGCAGCCAGCGGTGGAATCTGCCCAGCTCCTTTTGGCCATTTTAGGCTTCTGTAGAAACTCCTCCAGCTGTTGTGAACTTCTCACAATATCCATTTAGGTTTGCAATCGCAGGAGGGAGCAGACACCTGGCTTCTGCAGAGTCATCTGCCACTATAATGTTTGACTATAATTTTCTAAAGTGATTATCTATGACTTTCTATAAACACGAGCTTAGTGATATTTTTAAAATGTTTAAAAATGTATAACTGGCTTTCTCTTGAGAGAACACTATGCAACACTCCCATATTGCATAGACAGTTAATTTAAACTAGGAAAGAGAGCAAGGTTCTGCCAGCTGTATGTTGCTGGCTCTATCACTGTTGGATTCATTAGAGGTTTGGCAAACAAGGACTTTCACATGATTGCACTTTTTATTGTTCTTATCACTCTATTGAGATGCAATTTTTTCCTACTCTGTTCTAGATCCATAGCCATCCACAAAGTATTCCCAAGTACCCTGGCCATGTGGAGAGAACTGGACTTGTTGCCCGCATGGCCATTTCCTTGCAGCATTTGTGACTTGTCAGGTGTCTGCTTCTGGGCACAGGTTTAGTACTGCTTTAGAAGAATGCTAAATCTGTGTTTACCAACAGCCTAAGAAGTTACAGGAATAGAGCACCACTGTGGTAGTGATTTATTACCCCCACTTACATAAATCTGCCTGGCTCCACATTTGGCAATATTATTAATGATTATTTTCTCACTGGTCAAATGATATTGTGTGAGATGGGAAATTAAGGCTGGGGAATCCACCAATATTTCGTTCATTAGTCTGTGTTAAACAACAAGTGTCCCAGTCAGGAGGAGGGCTCAATTGGGAAACAAGAGAGCAAGGTCTGACACACACCCCATGCCTTTGAGCCTTATCTAGTTTTTCCCAGGTGAAAGCTGTCAGTGTAGGGAGATTCCTGTATTATAGGCAGAGAAAAATTAAGTAGCTAGTTTGAACTCTACTATGGCTCTAGTTTTTTGCGTCTGACAGTCTGCATTAAAATAGAAGGGTCAGTACTAGTCCCAGGTCTCATTACTGTGGTGGAATAAGATTTTGTGGTGGAATTTCAATTTTGGCTCAAGTTGAAATGATATAGAAATGGGTGGAGAGCAAGGAGGACAGTTCCATATCTTCTAGAACCCAGGAGCATGCAAGATATATTTCCTTCAATAAATAGAAGCAGCAGCTACGATCATATAGTAAAATTTTTTGGCTGGGCTGGATTTCCTATGCAATTTCTCAGTTCTGAAGCAGCAAAAATGAACCAGTATCAGAATTTTCCCTGCTGATTTCACACATCTGCATTAATCATTAACAAGCATTTAATGCTTGTCAAGTTTGAGAGACTTTGTTACTTAAAAATCTTTTGGGGGGGGGTTACAATGTTATGTTTCTCAGTAAGGTTTTGTAAGGGATGTAGTTTAAAAAAATGTATAGCATCAATCTTCCAGGAATTTCAGATTAAATGTAGGATCAGTAAGAAAATATAATTGTGTAGATTCTTCTGAAGATTTTGCTGCAATAGATTTTTTTCTAGTATGTTTATATTGGTTGATATATAAACCAAATATAACCTAAACAAATCGACAAATGCAAAAGGAGGTGGCCAGTATATTATCACCACAGTCATGTACAGGGGTGAAATGTAAAATTTGTTACTACCGTTTCTGTGGACTTGGCTTGGTGGTGGTGGGGTAATGTGACTGGGTGGGTGTGGCCAACTATTTTTTTTAAACTTTTCAAAGCATTTTTTCTACAACCTCTTCCGACGAAAAAATGCTTTTACAAGTAAAAAAAAAAGCCTTTGATGATCGTGCGGCTCAGCTGGGATCATCAGAGGCTTTTCAAAGCATTTTTTTCTGCAACCTCTTGGCCGAAGAGGTGGTAAAATAAATGCTTTGAAAAGTCTCTGACGATCCCAGCTGAGTTGCCTGATTGGCAACTCCCAGCTGAGTTGCCACGCCCACCCAGTCACATTACCCCCCCCACCAAGCCACGCCCACAGGACCGGTAGTAACAAATTTTACATTTCACCCCAGTAAAATCTACTTTCCAACTGGTTCGGAAATGCACGCGCTGCATCACGTGCGCATGCGGACCCTCTGTGCATGCGCAGAGGGTAAAAAACAGATAACTTCCTGGTTAAAACCAGGAAGTAACAACGACCGGGCGGGTGGGCAGAGCATCATGCCTCCATTGCTACCAGTTCTCCAAACCACCGGCTGCCATTGCTACCAGTTCGACTGAACCGGTCTGAACCGGAAGCATTTCACCCCTGCATGTAGCTGATATATTATCATAGTCAGATTTAGCAAAGGACAAAATAGGTTGGGGCATCTATCAATATTTCTGAAAATAATGAAATGAATGCTGTGAGAAACTTACTCCCAAAGCATCATGTTGTTCGGAGATATTTTTGTTTGGATGTGTTGCTCAAGTAGCCATCCATATTGCATGTAGAAGCTAATAAAGTAATCAAGAGATAACTCAGATAAGAGATGCTTGCAATTATTAAATAACTCCTTCTTTAATGAAGGACTGACATGTATCTCCAGCCTCTACTAAATTTTAAAGTATTCCACAATTTAAATGCCTTGTTATATCAGCTCATGTATTAATGATGTCATATGCATTTTCCTGATTGAAATCTATTATCCAGCTTATTTACAGTACTGTAAAGTTGTCAGGTATATGATAGCAATAGCACTTAGACTTATATACTGCTTCACAGTGCTTTTACAGCCCTCTCTAAGTGGTTTACAGAGCCAGCATATTGCCCCCACCAATCTGGGTCCTCATTTTACCCACCTCAGAAAGGCTGAGTCAACCTTGAGCCTGGTGAGATTCAATCTGCCAAATTGCAGGCAGCCAGCAGTCAGCAGAAGTAGCCTGCAGTACTGCATTCTAGCCACTCTTACATTGTGTCTGTAGCTGAGTAGAGTTGCACGAGTTTAACGTGCTATTGAAAGCTGTGTTGTGCAACCTCTATTGTCAGCTTTCTACTAGTTCTGCCATCAAAGCCTTTCACATGGCTGCACATTTTAGTGTTTTTATAATTTTTATTTATTTTATTAAAAGTTAAATATTTCTGTCAAATTTATTAATTTATTTTTATAAACATCTGAAAAAAATGATGCAGATGTTGATCTACCATGGCAATGCTCCTAGGAGCAACCTCATACAGCTGCATCTCCCATGACTGCAACACTCAATGATCTCTTAATACACTCTTGATGGGGGTCAACAATAGGGCAGCAAGCATTCTGTTGGCTTACTTTTCCGCTGGCTCAAGCCCTAGTGGATTGTACTATAATTGGACTGTGAGAAAGACCCCACAGGAAAAATTCCATTCAGATTTTACTTCTGTGATTAATTCACTATCTCAGGCAATCTGTTATTCTTTCAGTATACTCCTGTTCTCCAATATAAGCATGGGAATAATAACTCTGGTTTAACTTATAGTGCTGTTTTAATGATTACTATAAAATAGATGTGAAGTGCTTTAAATACTTGAAAAGTATTAGCTTTTCATATAAAAATGTGAAGAAATATTGAAAGTCCGGAAAAGGGAGGGATCTGAGTATGTCACAGAGTTCTTATATGGGTACCACGCTGAATTTTTCCCCCTTTTTATTGTTTAAACAACAAGTGAGATACAGTAAATGTTTGTTTTCTCTCATCCTTCTTGTCTTTCCTACCTGGATCTCTGGCTTTCACTTTTAATTTCTGGGCATCATTCCAATCTAACACCTGGCAATCTCTCCAGCTGGGTGATTTGACCTTGGATTCTTTCCCAGAACTTTTCCATGAAAAGCTGAAAAATTCACTTGTTAGAGATCATTATTTTTCTACACAGAGCTAAAATGTAAGTTTTCCCCCCTGTTTCCTTGTGAAAAGTTGAAATTGCTTGTTTATCCCTCATCTAGGACTGAGTGTTTAGTTTCTCTCCTCCCCTTACACACACACCCATGAAGGGGTGCTGGTATCTGGGACTAAGTTTAAAAGGACCAATCTAAAAGTTCCTTGTCTTCCCCTCCATTAACATTCTCCTTTATTAACTATTACTGATGGCCTGGCTAGTTCTGTGGCTGCTGTAACTCATCTACAGTTGACCTTCTTGGCTTTCTTCCCTGCTTTGGTATACATTGCCAGACAGCATCAGCAATTGTCAAGGTTTGTTAGTCTCTGGCTTTCTTCCTCTTTACTATGACAACTAGCAAATCCAATAGCACTTTGATATTTCCACTCATCATTGGTTGGACTACCTAGTTGATCTCTCTCAAAATTTTGTCCCTGCATTGACAACTTTTTTTCCAGGAAAACCCACCATTTCATTGCTGTGCCATGATTCCTTTCAGCTGATGCTTCAGTCTTGAGCTATTGTTATTCTTTCTGGAGCTTTGATTGCTTTGTTCTCCTGGAACCCACTACACCAGGGGTGTCAAACTTACATCATCATGGTGGCATCACGTGATGTATCGGGACTTCCCCCCCCTTTGCTAAACCAGGTGTGAGCATGGCCAGCGCATGACGCATCCAGCCCATGGGCTGGGAGTTTGATAGCCCTGCACTACACAAAATGTATGTAGGCTAACCTTTCTTTAGGTCTTCAGTTTTCTTCCAGAGTCATAGACATCTTGGAATACTCCATGACATCTTCAGCAATCTCCTATCTACTCTTCTGTGTACCAAATCTTCAGTCAGCAATTTTCAATCCCACACCAAAACTCTATGCCTTCACTATGCCATTCTAATTTCTCGTAATTCAGCAAAAACCTTAGTTGCCTCCTGCATCCCTTTCCCAAGTATATTTACACGTTAACAGGATGAATCTGTGACTGTTCAGGATAATAGAGGTGGTTCTGCAAAGATGCTTGTTATGTTATTTAATTTAATTTGTTTTAATATATATGTATAGATACATTTTTATGATTGAAAGCTACCCAGAGTTATCCTATGGTAAAATGGGTGACCAATAAATTTTATAAATAAATAATTCTCCTTGTCCTTTTCCCCATTTTAATGAACAGATCAAATTGTATTTCCAAACCCTCCCAGAGTTCACCCTCTTGATTGTCCCATATCTGTTTAAGAAATTAGGCACCTTATGTCTCAAAGGTGCTTTTTTAAAAAGCAACTGGATTATGTTTTTTCCTTGAGGAAGATGTTTTGCTTCTCATCGAAAATGCTTCTTCAGTTCTGACTGGATGCTGGAGGAGGATGGAAGGATTATATTTTTTTGCAGTCATCTGGTCATTAGCACTCTCTCAGAGAGCCATTGAGGCCAGTGGCGCTCAGAGAGTGTGCTATTTGGGGGTTTATCTTTGCCCTCAGGGTCACCTGAATCAGAGTGCAAACGGATGTGAAATCTTGAAACTGCTGAAAGGGCTGTGTTGTAAACAGGACATAGTTTGTTCTCCTATGGGTTTGTTGTGCCATGCATTTGTGAAGTGTTTGCTTTGTTTCTCCAATGTACAGATCTGCACATCTCACTGCATTGTATTGCATATATCATATTGCTCAGTTTGTGTCTCGGTGTTTTATCCTTCAGGTGGACAAGCTTCTGCCTTAGTGTATTCTTGGATTTAATTCATGTATGTTGTGTTGGTTGAAAATCCTCCTGAGCATTTCAGATATTCCTGCAATGTATGACAATGTTGCTTCATTTGTTGTTCTCTTCTTTGTCCTGCTGGGATAGCCACAAGTTCTGAGGGCTTCCTTGACAGGGCTTCCCTTGTCTTTTCCCTCTTTATGGGTAGGCAAACCTTCAACCCAGTGATGTAGGGTTCTGATCACTCCCATTTTGTGTTCCAGTGGGTAATCAGAATCCAAATGTAAATACTGTTCTCTATGTGTGGGTTTTCTGTAAACTTCAGTGTTAATGTGTTAATATCTTCCATAATGTGCACTGCACAGATGATTACAAAGGAATATAATCCTTCTATCACCCCCTCCACCATCCATTCAGAAGCTTCTTGGATGAAAAGTAAAACCTCTTCCTCAAGGAAAAAAAAAATCATAGTCCAGTTGCCTTTTGAAAAAGCATGTTTGAGACAACCATGACCTGGATGGCTGAGAATCTCCATAGACATTCAGTCACTTTATGCTGTCTTCCTGGTACCTTTCTGTATATCTATAATCTTAGAAGGTGAGAAACACATTTATCTCTTTCATCCTTTCCAACCACACCAGTGTCTAGTTGTCTGTGAGTATGATAGTCACATCTCATAAATTCTATGATTCACCATAGGCAATGTAGAAATATAGGAATCTTTTTCAATGGTGGTATATGTTCTGTTCCTAGGTAACAATTTCTTACAGAGGTACTGAACCAAGTGATCTCAGCCTCACGTAGCTTCATCAGAATTGACCCCAGCCCTACATATATCTAAGCTATCTGTGCACAGTTTAAATGGTAAAGCAAAATCTAATACTTTTGATCCTGAGAGACTGCATTAGATTGCCTTTAGTTTAGTAAAAGAGTTTTGGTATGTTAAGGTCCAATAAATCTTGTTAGGTATACCTTTCTTAGTTACATCTGTGAGAACTTGTACTATAATGACAAAAGCTCGATAAAACATCCAGAGTATCCTACAAGTCCCCAAATGTCCTAACCTTTTGTAAAGTGAACTCCTTTTACACTTTAATCACTTGATATTCCATAGAACATCCTAGGTTCTTGAGTTCTTTTTAACCCAGATAGTATTTTGCTGAGTTGACTTCAGCCTTCTAGACACTGTCCACTGCTATACAAAGATGCTATAGCTATTGTTCAGCTTTTGGTTAATGCCAGAATCAAAGGGGAGAATCTATACAGTTTATGAATCAACTCCCCCTCCCCCTCATTGTGTGGAATTTTTCATCTCAAGAATTTCTGTGTAATCCCCTTCTATTTTTTTTAACCTGAGTAAAATAACGTCAAAATTTAACAGTATCCTTGCTTCATACTGAATGACAGAGAAAGGGAGAGAGGTTTATTTAAATTCAAGCCCCGCCCAAGTACCAACTGATTCCATGCAGTTCATAATATAATAAGCAATAAAAATGCAATACAAACAAGAAAGAGATTTGGTCACTTGATACAAACAGACAAAACACATCTAACATTCACCTTAACTCAAGGCTTGGGAGAACAACTGAGTCTTCAGGGCCTTACAGAACACCAGCAGGGTGGGAACTGTATGGCTTTCAGGGGGATCCTGTCCTGTGAACAGGTAATGTGACAGACCAAACACACTTCCTGGGTCCTTATAGATAGAGGTGTTTAATTGTTTTTTATTTTTATAGTTTATTAAACATTACAATTAAAGGGATAAAAAATAAAAAAATAAAAAAGTACAAATAGAAAGTGCAGAAAAGAAAAAAACAGAAAAATAGAAAAATAAAAATATAATAAATAAAAATAAATATAACGGTATATATAGAAAAGATTTCCCCCTTCATCACAAGTATAACAATTTTAGTAATGTAATGCCTTCTCTTATACAATAAATACAACAAATGATCTCTTCTTCCCATATCTCATCTTTTATCTATAAACAAGTTCTAAAATCATTCAGTCCTAATCAGCATAAGTCCATCGAGGGTAGCCAGAGATAAAAACTTATCTATCTTAACTTTGATCAGATAAAAAATCCTTTCTTTTACTTTTAACAATTGTGATCTTTAATTTCTTCAACTAATGTCCTGGAACTTTATTTCTTTTCTTTGTCCTGTCTCACAAAATACTTCAACATTTTTTTGTGAATCCAGTATAAGAAAGTTATCTATGTCTTTTGCTTTGCTAATTGTACATCCCTTTTAGTTATTAAAACATCAGCTGATTTCATTTGTATATCCAGTCTAGCATCTTTTTGCCATATCATTCTTTTAAGCTATCATTTTAAAATCTACTCTCAAAGGAGTCTTAGTCTTCTTTGATATAACTTGTTCCATAACATCTTTTAAACACACTCTATCTATAATGACAGACTCTCTTAAAATTAACTTCTGAGTCCATTATTCACAAATATTCTTCAGTATGTCCAATGTTATTTGCTCCATTCCGTATCAGTGTCAAATTTAAGTATTCTTTTCCTTTAATTGTAATCTTTAATTCCTTTTCGTTTCCTCTAGCATCCAACCTTCAAAATCCCATTCTATCATTTTAAAAAAGAATTTAGAGCAAAAACATTTTCCCATGGGAAGAGCTCTTATAATTAATTTCAAAATGTTATTTCAAATCCATCTGGACCCCTAGTCCAATGTAATTATCCAAAATCAATATTCTAATCACTTTTTTGCTGTTTATTAAAAAAAAAGAAAATTTAAAAATCTCTTAAAACAAATCTTTAAACTTTCTTAGCTAAAGTCTGAAGGAAACTCACTCATTGAATGTTATAAAGCATGTGGATCCAAACATTCCTTAGTTGAGAAGCAGTTAAGAAATAATTTCCAAAAATGATTAAGCAAACCTTATATCCATTGAAATCCCTCAACTCCCAGCTGCTCAACTGATCATGCAATCTATCTACAAGGAGCAGCTGTCTGGAGTACATGTGGGCAATCTCCCAATCTCATAATCTCTCCTTTTTCTGGTGAGAATTTAGGATTCATCATCTAGCCACTGATCTCTGCTACAGTACTATCTCCATTCCTTCAGAGACATCTAGTTCACCATAAAACCCTCACCAGAAGTTTGATTTTAGCACTTAATTGAAGAAATCCAGAACATGTCAACTCTGCCATCACCTACTGGTCAGGCAGAAATCATGGGAGATATGCAATTTCTCAAATAACTGAACCGTATGCTCTGCAAGGCTTTAAAGCTGATGGCCAGCACCTTGAATCATACTTGGAACATATATTATTGAAGGCAATAAAACAATATTTAGCTACAAATGAGAAAAAAATGAACAAGCTGAAGAACCTCAATGAGATAGTAACTCCAAAGTTACTTTTCTTGTTTTGCCCTTATAGTTTCTTCCAATTGAATAAACACACTGCAGTAGATATTGTTATTTTAAATTGTTCATTAGAAACTTTTCACATAACCTAAGCATGTTGTTCTCCAGCGCACTGCTTGGAGAATCCAAATGTTGGGTAGTTCCTCAGCTTGATTGCCAGACTGGGTGAATGTTTCTTTAAGAAACGTCCTTGGCCACTCCCCCTTTGCTCGGCTGAGCCCCAGTTCATTCACTCAGTCAAGCAAGAGACTGGTGTTTTCCTTGGCTCTGGCAATTTGGCTGAAGAATTTTCCTCATTTGGATTTTCCAAATTAGCTCTAGCTAACCTCCTTGCATCACAAGTTTCTTCGAGTGGTGTGGATAGTTTTTTCTTTGGAATCAGCTGTTCGTCGGATCCCTTGTCAAGCTCCAGAACTGCTGCGGTGGGTGAGTCGGCCCTGGGCTTAAACCAGGGGGCTCCTCCCTCATTGCTTGTTTAATTGATTATTTCCTCAGAGCAATACCTTTTGAGGCATCTCCGAGAGGTTAGGTTTGCCGGTGGCAGTTGCGTTGGTCTCCGGATCGTCGGAAGAACCATGGCCGCCATCCACACCGGTCCAACGTTACTTCTCAGCGGCCAGGGGTCCCTGCCTCTTATTACGGCAAACTCCTAATTTCTGAGCTTCGCTGCGCCGATTGAGCAAGTCTAGCTCAGCGCGCTTTCTGTCGGCTGCCTCACACTGCTGCAGCACTGGGCGGCTAGATCTTGAGCCGCGTGCCATTTTGTGCTCCTTCATTGCCGCCTGCCATTTTCCTTCATCAAAAAAACCGTTGATTGCGGCAGCGAGGAACGTTTCTTTTTGAACATCACCTGCCTGGACTTTCTTAATCTGTGGAGTTGGTGAGGTGATTTGCAAAGTGGCTAGTTGGGGTGTTCTGACACCTTAGTTGCCACCTTTTGACTTTATTTCTTCATTTGCTGAGAGTTCAATTGATTTACTTACCTTTAAAGACTAAGCTGTCTGCCCGGTCCTATTGTCTCCTGCCTTCCTTGTCGTGACTGTATTTCAAAAAAAAAAAAAAAAAAAAAAGAAGAAGAAGAAGAAGAAGAAGAAGAAGAAGAAGAAGAAGAAGAAGAAAATTAATTAATTAATTACCTCACCATCAATCAATTTATTATTATTGTTCACTTCACTGACTTACCTTTGGCTAATTTGTTCAGATGGCGGAGTCTGACTTGTCCTCTGACCTTGAACAGGCCTACAGTCCATCTAAGGTCAGAAAATGCTCAAAGGCCCCCTCCAAGGCCTCTAAACACAGTGAGGTTCGGGCATGGTCTGCCAGTCCTCATCCTACCACATGATCTGCAGCTGCTGACAAGGCTGAGGAGAGGAGGCGCAAGGCCTTTGAGAAGCAATACCTTCTGGCTCAGCAGAGGGCCCAATCTTCTAATCGCCAGATGTCCCCGGACAAACCTCCTCCGGCACCTCAGGACCCTTCTGCTACTACTCAATATTCATCTGAAGTTCAACTCCTCAGAGAGGCCACCTTTCCATCTGCTGCCCCGGGGCCCAGTGTTCAGGCTACTCATCATCGGGGTCGGTCTGTTCCCGAGGCAACTTTCACCCCTACGGCCGCTGGTCTGTGTCCTTCTGAGGGCCTTCAACCTGCGCTATCTAGAGATATCCAGGACCTAGTGTCTCAGACTATCTCTCGAATCTTGACTTCAGCTCCTCACCAAGGACCTCAAGGTCTTTCCATGCCAGCCTTGCATCCACCATTGTCTCAGGCGTATGGCGATTCGCGTTGTGGCTATTCATATCGAGCTGAATCTCTTCTGACTGAGGATTCAGTTTGGGATGAGGAGGAGCCCGAAGAGATGGAGCTGTCTGAAGAAGAGGACCTTGTGCCTGAGTGGCCTTCCTTCACGGGCCTCTTCCATCCTTCCATGTTTAAGTCCTTGCTCCACAAGGCTAAAATTACCACGAATATGGGAGTGTCAAGCACACAGACATCGCAGCAGTCAGATCTTCAACCTCTCCAACGTCACTTCTTGGCGCCTCCATTGGCTCCGTCATTGGAGGGCTGATCTTAAGTCAAAGTGGAAGCTTGCATCTGCTCCTTACAAGGGTTCCCTTCTCTTTGGAGAAGCTTTAGACCCTATACTTGTGGAGGATAAGGATAAACGTAAAGTGATGCCATCCTCCTTCAGACACCAGGATAGGAGATTTGCTCCTTATAACCAGAGACAACCCTTTTGGACTGAGTCTGGGCCCAGCGGGTCTTATTTTTCCAGGCACTATTCTCACGGTGTCGATCGGTCTGTGGAGAGACCTGCCTACCAGGATCTGGGCAGAGGTCAACCTAACGCCAGACGACAGTTCCGTGGAGCTGCCAGCCAGTCATTCAGAAGGGGCAAGTGACTACCACGCAGAGCTACCCATTGGTGGTCGCCTTCTCCACTTCTTGCCCCAATGGGTTTCCTCCACAACGGATGCCTGGGTACTCCAAACCGTGAGACTCGGCCTCACATTGGACTTCCTCTCCAGACCTCCGAACCGCTTTCTTCTATGCCCGGTACCTGGCAATCCGGAGAAGAGAGTATTGATGGACGCAGAGATTCAACATCTGATCGACATCTCCGCTATCGAACCTGTGCCGGTGGAACAACGGGGATCCAGGTTCTACCCGCGCCAAAGTCTTCCAGGGACTGGAGAAGGATTTTAGACCTGAAGGCACTAAACAAGTTCGTCAGGTATCACCACTTCAAAATGCAGTCACTCAGGTCGATTCTGCAGGGCATCCAACGGGGGGATTTTATGAATTCAATCGACCTCAAGGAGGCTTACCTGCATGTCCTGATCCGTCCTTCTCATTGACGCTTCCTTCGGTTTGCCTACTCAAACCGACACTTCCAATATCGGGCCATGCCATTTGGCCTCTTGTCTGCCCCTTGGACCTTTACGAAGCTGCTAGCAACCGTAGCTGCCTCCCTACGACAGGTTCCAATCAGAGTTATGTGCTATCTGGACGACATCATCATTCTGTCTACCACTCAGGATCAAGCTGTGGCCGACCTCAGGACAGTTTCTCGTCTCTTACAACAGCATGGGTTCTTGCTGAACCTCGACAAGAGTCAGCTCCTTCCCACCACTCACATTCTCCACCTTGGGGCTGTCATAGACTCGGTCAGCGGCCATGTGTTCCTATCTCCCAACAGGATTCACAGCATAAGATCCTTGGTGACTCAGGTGTTGTCGCTCAGATACGTTCGACTGATCACATTGTCCCAGTTGCTTGGCAAACTAATTTCTTGCATCGCAATTGTCCCGTGGGCCCGTCTCCACAGTGGCCCTTTTCAGTGGTTTCTCCTGCCTTATCAGAGGTCTCTCCGGGCATGCTTGAACACCACTGTCGCACTCCCGGGGGTGGTCCGCCTGTTTCTGAGGTGGTGGATCTCCCTGTCCATATGGAAGGGCAGTTATTTACAGGAACCCATCCAGATTACCATCACGATGGATGCGAGCAAGTTCGACTGGGGCGCGCACCTGCAGTCGTTGGTCGCTCAGAGCTGCTGGTCCGCTCGGGACTTACAGCACAACATAAATTGGTTAGAACTGTGGGCAGTCCACCTCGCCCTGCACCATTTCTGATCTTCTGTGAGGGGGCATCATGTGCTGGTCCTAACGGACAATACAACAACGAAAGCCCATGTGAACAGAGGAGGTGAAACTCGTTCCAAGCTTCTGCTGGAAGAGGCAACGAGGATGCTACATTGGGCGGAGAAGAATGTTCTGTCCCTGATGGCCAAGCACATCTCCGGCACAGACAACATCCAGGCGGATTGGCTCAGCCAGACCCAAATAGATCAGGTGGAGTGGCACCTAGATCAGTCCTTGTTCAGGGATCTGTCGAGGAAGTTCGGTTCCCAACGATCGATCTTTTTGCACACCTGCTGAACGCCCAGCTTCCCCGCTTCTTCTCTCAATTTCCCTGTCCCGGAGCAGAAGGTTGTGATGCACTTCGAAGCGAGTGGCCCCCGGGTCTGCTCTACGCCTTTCCCCCTCTGCCGCTCATCCCTCAGGTGATTTGCAAGCTGTTGGTGGAGAAGGCGAATCTCATCCTAGTCGCCCCCAATTGGCCGCATCGGCGCTGGTACGCAGACCTCTTGAACCTGTCTGTGGAGCGCCCCTGGCACATTCCCAATGACAGAATATCTCTCAGCCAGGGGGTCATACGGCACCCAGACCCGCAATGGTTGCAGTTGTCCGTCTGGCATTTGAGAGGATCCATCTAAGGAAGGACAACATCCCTGCGAGCGTGATCCACACTATGCAATCCGCCACACGCGCTTCCACAAATCATATCTATGATGCCACCTGGCGCTTGTTTTGCGCCTGGTGTTCCAAGACCCATCGGGACCCTACGACAGCATCTCCCTCAGATGTTCTCATGTTCTTGCAGGACGGTTTGGACCAGGGTCTTGCTCCTAACACCCTGAGGCATCAAGTGGCTGCCCTTAGCACAGTCTTATCTGCTGTCGACGATCGACCTTTTACTCAATATCCCCGTATACGGACCTTCTTGAGAGGGACATCCAATCTCCGGCCTCCTACTGTCCACAGGTATCCAACTTGGGACCTGGCATTGGTCCTTACCGCTCTAATGTCACCTCCATTTGAACCTCTGGCGTCTGTCTCCCTTCGGTGTCTGACTCTCAAGGTGGCCTTTCTTGTGGCGATTACCTTGGCAAGACAGGTCTCTGAGCTAGTGGTGTTGTCAGTGCGACCCGACCTTTGCGTCTTCCACCCGAATAAGGTTGTGCTCCGAACGGATCCCTCTTTTCTGCCCAAGGTAAACTCTCTATACCACCGGGCCCAAGAATTGATTCTACCTGACTTTTGTCCGGCCCCTAGTCATCATCTCGAACACCAATGGCACACCTTGGACGTTAAGAGGGCTCTCCGTCGGTACATCAAGCGGACAGCATCTTTCCGTAAGTCTGAAGCCTTATTCCTGTCCTTAAATCCATCTACGTTGGGCATGAAGGTCTCATCGTCCACGGTTGGTCGTTGGATTAAAGCCTGTATCGTGATGGCGTATCACACTCAGAAGAAACCTCTGCCGGGGAGAATCTTACCACATTCTACCCGTAGCGCAGCCACTTCAGCTGCTTGGGCTACCCAGGCATCCATCTTAGACAACTGTAGAGCTGTGACGTGGACTACCTTGACACCTTTTGTTTGACTTTACAAAATTTGCCTCGGCTGAGGCATCCTTTGGTCGATGTGTGCTGCAGTCAGTTCTGGCTTTCACTTCCCGGGATAACGCAGCCGCCCTCCGGGCATCTGACTAGCTTGGGTATATCCCAACATTTGGATTCTCCAAGCAGCGCACTGGAGAACGGATGTTGTCTTACCTGAACGTCCCTTCTCGGCGCGCTGCTGGAGAATCCAACCCATCCCTTCGGCTGCGTTCTGTGGCCTGGGCAGTTTGTTTCTTGTCTTTGTTTTTGGCAGCACCATCTTCTCTTTGTCTTCGTGAATGAACTGGGCTGAGCCGAGCGAAGGGGGAGTGGCCAAGGACGTTTCTTAAAGAAACATTCACCCAGTCTGGCAATCAAGCTGACCAACATTTGGATTCTCCAGCAGCGCGCCGAGAAGGGACGTTCAGGTAAGACAACATCCGTTCTTAAAAAAAAAAAAAAAATCAAGCTCAGAGATTGCTTTATTAGTGGAATGGAACTGTTGAAATTAAGATCATACACTTTTAACTCTATAATATTTTTCTAAGAGTGCTGTTCATAATTTTTTCTAACGTATATTCTAATGTATATTTACCAAGCAGTATTAACTGAATATGATGATGCTTATTTCTGATGTAGTCAGAATTGTGTGCTATATAGATAGAACTATCATAATTTCCATTCCTTATTTGAGATGTCTTATCTATTTTTCTGCTTTTTATGTATGTGCTTCTTCTCAGTAGAATAGATATGAATAATTTGTTTTGAACATGTAACATATTTCTTTTTCAAGAGACAAAGTAATTTGTCTATTGGTAATTTGTCTCATAATTTTTGATGCACAAAAGAGTGAATTTTAAAGTAAAGTAAAGAAAATTAAAGTAATAAATACATTTCTTTTGTGGTTCCTTGAGTTCTGAGTGGAATATACCTTACAGAATTGGGAACTGCTTGGTTAGCGTGAAGCTGTTTTGGTACTCCCAGTCATTTGTATCATAAAATGTGACATTTTAATTGGCCTTTTTCTGTGAGTGAGACTATATATTAAGGTTCCAGTACTGGATTGGCCAATGATAATTATAGATGGAGTGCTGTACTTGGGAGTTGTGAGTAACATTTGGGATTTTGGGTATTCAAGTAAATAACTAGAAAACAAGCAAGCAAATGCATACATTGCCAAAATAGTCTGTAATTGGCAGAAAATTGGGAGAATGTAATTCTTATTAATAATACATTTAAATGAAAAAAGAATGCTATCTTGTGCTGCTGAAGAAAACTGTGAAAGAATAGACCCATATTATTTTATTTTTTTATTTATCTATTTATTTAATCATATTTGTATAACCTCTCTCACATAGTGACTCTGGACATACATAAAGTAATAATCAAAGCATATACTGTAAAACCATGAAAATAACGAATTATATTAAAATAAATTTATTTGTTCTATTCTGAGGCTGTGGCTCTGTCCCTATCTGAACTGAACCACCGTGCCCTGAGTGCCAGTCTTTTTTCTTAGACTCATGACATTGCTCTCGTTCAAGACTAATAGTGAAACATCACTATATGTACATCTTTAAAGTAAAATTTTTCTCCTTTAAACTGACACTTATTCTGCCATAGCTTTAAGGTGTAAAAAATCTGTAATGCTTTGTCATTCAAAAGAGAGTATGTGTATTCTGCTTTATTCCAAAGTTTCTGTTTATTTGGATGCAGTCGCCCCATTTCTTCTCTTTGCAGTAGCCAGCAAAAAATGAGGGATACTGAACTGGGTGGGTTTATTGTTGTTGATGTTTTGCTTATTTGACAATTTTTAAAATTTGTTAGCTTCAATCCCTTCTATTCTGTCTCCTGATCCCCAGAAGCAAGAAATTAGCAGATAGTTTCAATTGTCTCACTCTATGAAGCCTAATTGTGGGACCTGCCTCCTTTCTATCCAGAACTATTTCTGCCTTGAAGTCTTTCTTCCCGTATTGTTCTTCATTTCACATTAGTTTTTAACTTGAAGTGATCCATAAGGGCAATATTTTGCAAATTAGCTTAGAGAAGCTCAAGCACAGCCCTGATGTAAGACCTGCTCCATTCCAGTTTCATTGATCTTGTTTGGAAGATGTTTGCTGTTTTGATATTGTGCTAAAAGGAAATGAGAGGAAAAGCCGAAGAACAAAATAATAAACTTGCCTATAATAAGTCACAAATCAATATAATACTATTCAGAAGCCACTGGGAATAGTACTGAGTGGGATAAGCAATGGAGACATTGGATTTTATGCTAACATTGTTTGTTGCCCATTCAAATATGGGTGAATTGCACTGGGGAAAGGCCTTATTTTTATGTATTTTCTTAATCAGAAATTGATTTGTTTGTTGTTCTCTTTTGCTATCATAATATTATTTTCACCCAAGGAAGAAAGAAAGGAAAGATCACATTATAAGAAGGAGAGCATATCACATATATCAGAAATATAAAAGGAAAAATAAATAATTCACAATAATTTAAGCCTAGAAAAGCAGTGGGTGCAGTTGGAAAAATGTTATTTAAATGTTTTACTAATTCCACCATTTATAAATCGTTTGTCCCAAAGGAAAGAAATAAGATAAAGGTTTCTAATTAGTTACCTGCTTTTTTGGACAAACAGATACCTGATTCCTGAGCCAGGCCTTGGTTTTTCTGTGTTCATCTACTAGACTGAGCTTTGTACAACATGGCAAGATAGCTGAAGCCCAGCATTAATCAACGTGAAAAAGATGCACTATAGGGATATAATTAAAATATGAATAAATGAGTTTACAATGATTGTGTGACAAAAATGAAATTCTCTTGGGAGGAGCTATCCTGATATCATATTCACAGTGTTTGTAATCTTGAGACATATTAATATTAGCACATTAATTATATAGTGACAAGTGAAACATCTTTTCTCCAGAGGTCTGTATGGAGTATGTTTTATTTGCAAAACACTATATAAAAATGCTTTCAGCATATGCAAATTGGTCCTTCTATGCATCATTTATGTATAAGTAGTTAAATGTTTAGGTTAAAACCAGGAAGTAATGACACCTGGGCGGGTGGGCATCCTTATCGGATCGCCAGACCACTGGCCAAGATTGCTACCGGATCGGGCGATCCAGTCCAATCCGGGAGCATTTCACCCCTGACATTATTCCATTAATTTTTTTATATGAAGAGATTGAAAATCAGCCCCCACTTTGACAGATGGAAATGACAGGAAACTATAAACCAAAACTTTAACAGAACTCATACAGATACAACTTCTTTCAAGTGATTTTAAAAATGTAGGTGTCTCACAATATTATTCCTCCTCCTCCTCCTCCTCCTCCTCCTCCTCCTCCTCCTCCTCCTCCTCCTCCTCCTCCTCCTCCTCCATCATTATTATTATTGAAATGATCCTCTAGTCTGGCATGGCTCAAGTTATGTTATGAGAATTAAACACAATCTACTCAACGTATTGATGGTAGAGATAGTTGAATTTCCTTTTAAAAAGCTTTATCTTTAATCCCATCAAATAATGACATCAAACAATTTAATTTCTTATCAGATTGTCTTTGTCTCTTTTCAGGAACAGCTTCAGTAGTTTAAACACCCTACAGTAAATAGTCTTTCAAGTCTATCCAGCCTTTAACTTTTCAAAATCAATGTTCTAGTCCCCCTTAAATTTATATAAAACTTTTTTTTCATCCAAGGTAGAAGTGATGAAGTACCCTTCAGAAGGTTCTTAACAACTAGAGAATCATTAACAAGCAACTTCTTAAGTGGTTAAGAGAGGAAATAGGCAAATCACTATCTGCTCGAAGACACCCAACTGTGCCTAGGAAGGCAGTTTTTTAAAAAGTAAACAAAAAGAATATAAATGAATTTATGTGACTAAAATTAATATATATATATTGTGGTTTCTGGTAGTTATTAGCAGAATTTCTTTTTGATGAACCTCATCACTAAATGTTGAGCCTTTAAAGAGCTGTTTATAAATGGGGAAGATTTATTTTGCTTCATTTCTTAGAGAAAATGATAAATTGGAATAAAAATTTGTGGGTTTTTCCCCCTAAGGTAGCTCTTTATGGTAGTTCTTAATTGATTTTTACTGATAGGATTGAATGATGAATTTGATTAGAAGAGGAAGAGATCTTTCTTTATTGAAATTAAGTTATTGAAGTTATTGAAGTCTATTAAGAACTACCATAAAGAGCTACCTTAGTGCAAAAAACCCACAAATTTTTATTCCAATTTATCATTTTCTCTAAGAAATGAAGCAAAATAAATCTTCCTCATTTATAAACAGCTCTTTAAAGGTTCATCATTTAGTTGTTTATCTGGACGGAGGGGGAAGTAATATTTTATACATTTTTAAATTTCCTTTTTCTATCTCTTTGCACTTTTCTTTTTAAATATATTTTTCTTTATTTCTATTACTTTTTTATCTTTATATTTGTAAGCTAGTAAAATTATTATTAAAAAAACAAGGTTGACTTTTCAGCTCTGAAAAAGCCTTACCAGAATATAAGAATTGAAAATAGCATTCTAATACCCTAATTCTAAATGGCATATCATGGGATGGTAAAATTTACCATCAAAATAGTAAAATTTCTAAATCTTTCATATTTTCAAGAACTCAGAACCAGGAACATAGTTTGAAATTATGTTTCATGTGACTGCAGTTGTATCTTTTAAAGAAAGCAAATCTTCAGAAAATTTAGGAGAGTAGTAGAGATGTGTTTATTTCTTTCTCTGCTGTCTTTTTTTCCCCTTAAATCAGCTGTTAGATGGGAGGGGGTGTTAATGTGTATTAGTTGTGAAAGGAAACTCTCCTGCTTGTGAAATATGTATAACAATGACATAATTTCTGGAAACTTCATGCCAAAGGATGGAGCATGACTTCCTTCACTCATTGCAGAATTAATTCAGCAAGAGAAATTGAATCAAACAGCAGGCAACTGGATGACAAGAAGCTATAGCCTGATTACTCACAGGATTTTGTGGTAGTATCTGTGATCATTACATCTAGCAACTTTATTTTGAAGCTAGACAAAACTCACATTCACCTCGGAACCCTTTTCCTCCACTCCTTTGACTCTGCTCCCATAGTAACCTGACAACTCAAAAGGACTGTTTATGTGCAGCCATTTTCTAGGCTGGTATTATGCATTCTCCCCCTTTCCCTCTCCCTTTCATATGGCAGACCCCCTCTTGTTTCGCTCCTTTCCCAGATTATTTATGTGTACATAGATAGACAATGGTAAAGGTAAAGGCTGTCCAGTTGTGTCCGATTCTAGGGAGCGGTGCTCATCTCTTTTTCTTAGCCAAGGGAGCCAGCATTGTCCAAAAATGCTTCCATGGTCATATGGCCAGCATGACGATATGCCCAGGTGCATGGAACGCTGTTACTTATCTACTGAACTTATATTTATTTGTATGCTTTTGAATTGCTAGGTGGGCAGGAGCTGGGGCCAGTAATGGAAGCTCATCCTGTCACACAGCACTTGGGTCTCAACCTGTATTGTCGACTTTCCATCTGACAAGCCCACCATCTTAATCCCTGAGCCATCGCGCCCCTCTGCATAGATAGAAAGCAATGATTATCTATCTTGATTTTCCCCATGTCTCTCTATATTAAATTTCATATTCAAAATATGCCAGGCAATGAAATGTGCATGAAATGTTATTCCATGTACAGTTCTTGTTTCCCCCTTTGCCCCATAATTGCAAGCATCTTGGTGAAAATCAAACAAGACCATAATCACTATGTTGTTTATGATACTTCAAGTGAAATTGCCTGTCCTTTTTAATTAAGAAAGCAACTATTCCAATTTAGTGTGATAAGAATAGATTGAATCTTTCTGAAAGAGCACATAATGTACGCACTACTTAATATAGTAAATGATGGGGTTATGGCTGTGTCCCAGCTTGCACCTAACCATGGTACAATCTTTCCTTGACATCAGCTATTTCCTCCTTTGTCCCTTACAACATTGACTTCATCTTGTTCTTAGCCAATGAATGAAACAGCCTCAGTTTTATGTTAGCCATACAGTTCGTAACTAGTAGTTTTCTTCTTGCTCCAATATGTCCAAGGGCAGCTTCAAGATTACTAAAATTGGATAGGCTTTATGACCCATTATCTTGGAGGAAAATCAAGCGACTAGCAGTGACTGAGAGTAAAGGCAAGAGATGCAAGATCAAGATCAAAAATGGGGTCAAGAAATTTCAGGCAGGTTATTATTTTCTCTTAACTCAAGAATAATGAATAGCGCCATAATGTAATACTGGAAAAAGGTTGGGAAAAATTTGCTTCTCTGCACATGGAATTTTCTTTTTCTAGACTGAAATATAAAATCACTGATACAAGAAATATGCTAGTATTTAAAGTAACATGTGCACATGCACTTATACATACACCAACATGGAAACCATAAAACCCTAGATTTAATCATAGGAAAGAGGTCTATTAACAAGCATGGAGAAATTTGCCTACTACCACTTTTTGCGAATTATTGGATTAACTCACAAAGGACATTTATTTGAAAGTAAATGATTGTTGGCTAAAAATTGAACAAAACATGTGCAGATTAAAATAAGTGAAATGTAAATGTTTTATCCTGAATTTAATTATCTTTGCCAACTTTATATTAAATTATTTTAACTCAGCTTCACTACTACTCTTCGATCTTTTAAGGTAAATATGCAGGAAGCTGTCTTTCAGGTGCTTCTGCCAGAAGAATCAAGAAATGCATTACAATTGGAAATAAAGAATTTTACTTATAATCCTAAAAGTTTTAAGAAATGAAACTTTTTAAGAAATGAAAAGGAGAAGTAACTCAGAGATGATGCAACATCCACATAGTTTAAAAGGAGAGCTCTCAACAAAAAAGAGTAAGTCAGAGTAGCTAACTCCTCCTCCTTTAACCTGGCTGATTAAACAGGTTCAAATTAGATTAATGTTTGGATGGGAGATCACCAGGAAATCCCAGGCTTAAGATGTTGAAAAAACATTGTAGAAGACAAACATTTTCAATGCATTTTTTGCAAGCATGTCCATGTAGTCACTACAGCTAAATATTAATTAGCATCTCCATTTATTACTGAGACCAATGCATATTGACACATATGCAATTTCTTTGAAATAAATTGTTTTCTTTGATTGTGTAAGTTCAGAGACACAACTTACACAACCAGAAACAGTAAAACTGCTTCAACAATGGATGTGGTGGAGATATTTACAGCCGAAATTTAGATAAGATACTGTTGGGAAAACTTCCGCTAAAAATCTTAAGGGAAAGTTTTATTATTAAGAACCAAACGAAGATATTTGATACCAGATCAAGTATCTACATTTGATTGTGCTCTATATTAAAAATGCAAATAGTGCACCAAGTTAAAGTTAAAAGCCTGGTGGGCTAACTTCACAGAAAAAAAAAAGTTTTTTTAATTTACAAGTTTGAACTGAAAACTTTGGTAAAAAAAAAAAACTTGATAATGGACTGGAATCTAAGTCTATGCTGACAGATTTAAAGAAGGAGCAGTTTGCCTGGAAAGCAGAAGACCTGTTGCTGATATTTGAAAGAGATTTGAATTTTACAGATTTAGAATTGGCAGATTCAATGAGAGATGAACTGGACTCTTTTAAGGACCCAATTGATAAACAATTTGGAGTAGACTTTCCTGGGAAGATGGATCAATTTTTGAAAACTGATTTATTGTACCTAACCAGACAACAACTGACAAGAAAGTTTAAAGCTTGGTTCACAGTGAGACTGCTTCAACAATGGATGTGGTGGAGATATTTATAGCAGGGGTTTTGGGTATTGGAAGATGAGATATTCTTGGGAAAGCTTCCACTAAAAATCTTAAAGGCAAGTTTTATTGTTAAGAACCAAATGAAGATATTTGATCCCAGATAAATCAGAGATTATGATTGAAGCTGTTGTAGAGTTTCTATGGGTTAAATGCAATGACAGATTGTTAATAGAGGGCTTTTAACTTTGTTGTTGATTTACCTATTACCTATTTTGTTTTTACATATAGTAGATAGATGACAGGCCAAGGTGGTTGTAAATAGATGTAGAAGTCCATAGATTGTGGGCCTGCTTTGCAAGAGGAAGAAACGAACATTGTTCCAATATATTTATCAATAATCAACGGGGGGGGAGAGGCATAATATTTGCATATGTGTTTTTGTTTGTTGTCTTTTTTTAATGCATATTTTTAATGTTCTGTCCATTTTCAAGTTTTTTTTGGTGTTATTTTTTTATTTGCATTTGTATTTTAACTTTTTGAACAAAATATTTTTTTTTTTAAAAAAAGTTGATGCATACTTTTTGTTTGGTACAATTTTTCTCCTTGTCTGAACACAATTGGTTCAGTGTTAGTAAACTGCATTTGCTTTATTTTTTTCTAATGTTAATAGTTTATACTGGATGTTTTAAAAATGAAAAGGAAAAACAGGCTTCAAATGTAGGCATTTAGCTATGCATAAATAATCAGAAATTGAATTTATACTGGATTGTTTTGCACTGCCATCCTTTGCATGTTTATGTTAGGTTTGGTAAGATATTAAAAAGTACATGTGAATTTACATTAAACTGCTATCACAAAGTAATAGGATGTTATCCCATTTTATATCCCAGTTTAATACTTTCCAGCTGTGTTGGACTACAATTCTTGAAATTTGATTTAAAACAGCTAAAGGCTATGCTGTTCAAATTTTTTGTTATTCGAACACATTTCAGGCTGATAGCAGCTGATCTAAAGGGTGGTGAGGATGAATAAAATAGCAATGGAATTAACAGATTTTATTAAAAGATAAATAAAATTACAAAATGTTTTGTAAAGTAATGTAATACTGAAGAAAATAGAATATATTATAAAAGTATGCTTTTGAACAAGAGCATGATAAAGTAGATTACATGGATTATGGAGTGAATACATTTTGCAGGGTAAGTGAGAGTTTGTTTATGTCTTCCTCAACTTAGCTTCCAGAATGTTCACAATCTTCTACCAGCATGGTCTTTAGGAAATCCAGAGGGCTGACGCATAAGTAGTATATAGGAAAAAGAAAATCCCAATACTTTAGACCAGCTGGCACAACAAACATTATCCCAAATTAGTGAACATATCAGTTATTTCAAACAGGAAGCAAGATTCTTGGGTTGGGTGAAGATCAATGCTCTTGTGCACTCTTCTTCCGAATTAAATTTGAAGCGCTTGTTGTTAGTTACAATGCATTACTTTTCATTATAAATTTTAATTTTTTTTTAGAAAGTTATCTGAAGAAGCTGTGGGGCATTCAAGGAAGATTCTATTATTATTATTATTATTATTATTATTATTATTATTATTATTTGATTTATTTATTTATTTATTATTTATTTATTATATTTCTATACCGCCTTTCTCCCGTAGGACTCAAGGCGGTGTACAGTCAAGAAAAATATAGACACACAAACATCATAAAATTGCTAATTAAAATTATTACTTAGTTTGGTCAATTAAATAAAACCCAGAATTAGATAACATTTAAAAAAAAAAATCATTCACATGTTCATATGTTTAGCCCCGCCTGTTGAAACATCAGGGTCTTGAGGGCACGGCGGAAAGCACGGAGATCAGGGATATTCCGTATCTCCGGGGGCAGTTCATTCCAAAGGGTTGGAGCCCTCACAGAGAAGGCCCTCCCCCTGGGAGTCGCCAGTCGGCATAATTTGACTGATGGCACCCTGAGTAGTCCCTCCCTGTGAGAACGAACTGGTCGGTGGGAGGCTATTGGTGGCAAAAGACGGTCTCGTAGGTACCCAGGTCCTAAGCCATGGAGCGCTTTAAAGGTGATAACTAACACCTTGAATCGCACCCGGAAGACCACCGGGAGCCAGTGCAGCTCGCGTAGGAGAGGTGTTACATGGGCGTAACGAGCTGCGCCCATAATCACCCGCGCGGCTACATTCTGGACCAGTTGGAGCCTCCGGGTGCTTTTCAAGGGGAGCCCCATGTAGAGAGCATTACAGTAGTCCATACGGGAGGTAACTAGGGCATATTTATATGCCGCCCTTCTCCGGAGACTTAGGGTGGCTTACAATGCATTAAGCAATAGCCTTCATACTTTTGTATATTTTATACAAAGTCATTTTATTGCCTCCACAATCTGGGTCCTCATTTTACCTACCTTGGAAAGCATGGAAGGCTGAGTCAACCTTGAGCTTGGTGAGATTTGAACTTGCAGTAATTGCAGGCAGCTGGTGTTAATAACAGTGCTTTAGTCTGCTGCACCACCAGGGCTCTAATTCTAATTAGATTCTAATAACTATCAAAGAATTATGATAGCATTTTGTCATTCTTCTTTTCCGTCCCCATGAATTTATCTAAGCGAAGTCATAAAAACATTCTACAGTGCTCAAAACTTGCATTTCAATTTCTTTGAGAATATTTTATTTTGCTGCAGATTCAGGCCTCTACTGAAATTAACATGATTATTAGATCTACCGTTTCTTCATGGTGTCTTTTTCCCTCCCTTAACTTGAAAATACTTAGAGTTTCTCAATATACACTGCTGGTAGAAGGTTTAAGTTCCTCTTAATTGCCCTTATAAAGGTCAGGAACACGGACTATGTTTCCAGAAAGAGCTGCTGAGCCCACTTAAGAAGACATGAAATAGCAACCCAGCAGTCTTGTGGATTAATGAGTTTATATGCAGCAACTTCAAATGAGTAAAATTATGTGTCCGCTTGGACTACTTAATTATTACACAATGCAGCAAGTTTTCTTTATATTCTGTGCTCTTTGCTGCCTAGCAGATTGCATACAAAATTGGACAAAAATACAGGTGTTCTGGATTCCTGTGGGTAAAGTAGAGAACCTGCTTTTGTTCTTGATTATTGGGTGTTGTTACTTTCATCATTCTATGAAAGGCTGCTGATGGGTAACATGGGTAAATGTAACTAACTTAATTGTTGTTACAAAAATAGAAAATGTTGTAAACATACTGTGAGTCCCTTTACGGAGCCCATACACATCTTGAAGGAGATACTTTTATCTAAAATAATTCAGATATGCCAGATATCTTCAGCTTTCTTTTTTCTCCATCTCGTTTTTCCCATCAGTAGCCCAGACACTTTTTTGTCCTTAGGCTTTTCATAGTTTTCTTCTGAAATGATCATATAACTTTGGTGGCGCAGCGGACTAAAATGCTGTTAAAGTAGCACTTAGCTGCCAGCTGCCTGCAATTACTGCAAGTTCAAATCTCACCAGGCTCAAGGTTGACTCAGCCTTCCATCCTTCTGAGGTAGGTAAAATGAGGACCCGGATTGTGGGGGCAATAAACTGACTTTATATAAAAAGAACACTGCTTAGGCAGGGCCGAAAGCCCTACTAAGCAGGTATATACAAAAGTATGAAGGCTATTGCTTAACACATTGTAAGCCGCCCTGAGTCTCCGGAGAAGGGTGGCATATAAAATCGAACCAATAAATAAATAAATAAACAATAAATAAATATATTGCAATGATTGCAACTTAATCTTTAGAACAAATACAAGGCAAAAAAAGAATCACATTGTACACTATAAGTGGTAATCAATTGACTTATAAGTACATGTCAAAGTTGATTATCATGGTCTGATTTATCTAAATTGATCTATTAGATATCCTGTCAGCTATTTCTACAGCCTTTCCTACACTTTATTTGTTTTATATGTAAATCTATTTTTTATATGTAAAACTCATTTCTTTAATTAATTTTTAGTGATCAGCAAAGATAGATTTTACATTAGCTTTTACTCAGGCAAAAAAAATCCTTCTAGATTTTGCTGTATTTATGAAATTAGGAAAGGAATTTGCCAACAAAGATTCCATAAAGAAGTTTACAAGATTTGTCTTGCTAGATGTATGCAGAATTTGAAATTATAAGGGACTGTGCAAAGACTTAGCATTTTTTACCCATGTATAATAATTTGAAGTGTCTAAAGTAGGCTGAGTTTGGGATATGTTTAATTAAAATTGTATTTTGAATTACCTAGTTTTGTCACCCTTGTTTTTGAAAAACAGTAGACTTTAGAAAGTGAATATGTTGGATTCTAAAAACAAGGTTTTGTGATTTCCATACATATGCAATCTATGCCAAAGGGCATCATAAGTATGATACTTAAGTTAGAAATATATGGATTTAATTGACCAGGTCTTGATCCATAGAAAGTTAATTAATGGAGTTATTAAAAATATATTGTACATTAAGTTTGATTCAACCATTATATTGATAGTGCACTAAATTCCACCTGCACATTTTAGCATTTAGATTAGTTTCAGCTAATTGCAGGAAGTGAAAAGAATGGTCTTATCTCATATACAGAAGTCACCAGCACTAATTGATCATTATGTCCTCTTCTATCACTGGAGGTTTTTAAGAAGAGATTGGACAGCCATTTGTCTGAAATGGTATAGGGTCTCTTGCTTGAGCAGGGGGTTGGACTAGAAGACCTCCAAGGTGCCTTCCAACTCCATTATTCTGTTATTCTCATCCATTCAGCATAGAAACTCATTTGAAAATGAAAGCTATGGGGACACCCCTGTTAATTGTTGCAAACCCTAAGTACTTTCAGCCAGGCTATGTGAGTTTCAAACTGTCCTTTACTTTGGGTCCTGGGGAATGTAAAGTAATATGAACAAATGTAGTCAGCAATTGTTGAATGTGGGGGCACTGCAGGTGTTATTTAGCAAAATTGAATTGATTGGTTTTTATTGGCAAAGAGTCATTTTTGGGAAGCAATGATAAGAACACCATGTACTTCTATGAGTTTGGCTCTGCTTTGCAAGGTTATTATCCAAGACTTTTAATCACATGCTGTCAAAAACATAACGGAAATGTCTAGTGTCTTAAGCAATGTTTAATATGATGTCAGCGGTCAGTCACTTAAGATCAAAATAAATACTGTGCTTTATATTGGATTCTTCATCCTTCTGAGCTTATTTTATGACCATGTGCATTTAAATCAAAAGTTACCATTTATCTCATCCTTATTCTTAGGTCTACAAGAATATTGCATACTGATTGTATTTGTGTGTGTGTGTGTTTGTGAGTGTGTGTGTTTCTCCCAAAGTTTTTTTTTAATTTGCTCCTTTATATAGGAGTAGTTTAGTGTATACCTACTAAAATCTGCTAATGGAAAGTAAAGTATAATAGAAAGCAAGAAATTTATAATGTTTTTCTAGTGTAGAATTAGCCAAAACATACCCCTTGTATGTGTGAACCAATTCATATGGCTGACTGAATGTTACTGCTTCTATTTATCTGTTATCTTTGGAAGAGTTGAATTGTGTGCAAAGATTGCTCTGATGATACTGTGGAGTGACAGAAGTTAGATGATCTATAGTAATAATAATAGAAAATGCTGTATCTTGGTAAGAATCACTTTAGAGCTTCAGTTCAAGGCAAAAATATGAAACAAAAGTACACTATAAAGTTGGTTGTACTACCGGTATACATATTTTTAGGCTAATATACAGTGAAATAAATATGCAGTGCTATCTCTGGAATGTAGGTTTAAATTCAGATTGAATGCTATTCTTTATTGCTAGGCTCAAACGCAAACAATACCATTTTGTGCCTTAAGAGACATATAAACATACACACAGATATACACATATATCAAATAAAAATGTATTTAATTTGGAAAAAAATACTTCACCACTTCCTGTCTCTCTACTAAATACACTGAAATTTTAAATAGTACCTCAATTATATTTTCCTTTAAACTGGAGACTGTATAGCTATGCAAGCCAATTATATTTCAATAATTAAACTAGTTAGCTTGTTTTCCTCCTGTTGAAAGAACATTTGAACACAGACTTCAATGGATAATTAGAACTGCAGAAAAAACAATTGGTATCAACCTGCCTTCCTTTGAGGACCTGTATACTGCATGAGTCAAAAAGAGGGCTGTGAAAATATCTACAGACCCCTCACATCCTGGACATAAATCGTTTCAACTTCTACCCTCAAAATGATGCTATAGGGCATTGCACACCAGAACAACTAGACACAAGGACAGTTTTTCCCCAAACGCCATCACTCTGCTAAACAAATAATTCCCACAACACTGTCAAATCATTTACTAAGGCTGTATTACTATTATTCTTCTCATCCTTCCTAGTACCTATCTCTTGCCACTTATGGCTATAACCATGTTGCTTGTATCTTTACAATTTATATTGTTTTATTTGTTTCCTAGTATCATTTGATTGCTTATTAGTATCCTATGACTGTCACTAAGTGTTGTATCTTATGATTCTTGATGAATATATTTTATTATTTCTTTATGTATACTGAGAGCATATGCACCAAGACAAATTCCTTGTGTGTCCAATCACACAAGGAATTCTATTATGTTCTGTTCTGTCCTGTCCTGTCCTGTCCTATCCTATTCTGTTTTTGCAGACTGATAAAGGATATGCAATTTGCTTCTATATCACCTTCATGGAGGTTATCTGTGCTTTGGTGATATATATTGTAAATATTTTAATTGTTCTTGTTTTTATCTTTTTACTGTTTGTAAGCCACCCAGAGTTCCCTTATTAGTGAGATAAGAAAGAAAGGAAGGAAGGAAGGAAGGAAGGAAGGAAGGAAGGAAGGAAGGAAGGAAGGAAAGAAGGAAGGAAGGAAACCTTGGGGATTTTTTCTCCCCAGGAACATATGGTTTCTAATAACCTAAGAGAAAATTATGCTCAATGATTCCCATAGCTTTTAAGGGTTCAAACACTGTACTTTTTATATATTCATTCTCCATAATTATTTATGTTTTAGAGCTAAAAATTACTATCTTCACAATGAGTTAGACAATAATAGAATTCATGACTGAAACCTACTGAACTTCCAGGTATTTAAAAGTTGTAAATCTACAATTCTTTTATATTGTATTATTAATTTATTTTAGCTGCTGAAAAAAATAGTAAAATGTGCATATTTGGAAAAACATTTTATATGAAATGTTCATATAATATAATGAATTTTCATGGCTTTTTAATCCACCCATAAGGTGGAAACAGAATGGAATAGATCTCTGAGTTGAACATATTAAAAATGGTATGATTAGAAAAAAAACCCTCCTCAAATTAACCCTAGTATAGTAGTATATTGTGGAGGTTTTGATGGTGCAGTGGTTAGAATGCAGTATTGGAGGCAAACTCTGCCCACAGCCCACAGAGTTAGACTCAAGGTTGACTCAGCCTTCCATCCTTCCAAGGTTGGTAAAATGAGGACCCAGGTTGCTAAGGGCAATATGCTAACTCTACAAACTGCTTAGAGAGGGCTATAAAGCACCACGGAGTGATATACAAGTCTTAGTACTATTGCTATTTTGGATATTAAATGGCATGATATTGCAACTCACATGTTAATGGATACAGCACCAGAATGTGGGAAGCTAATACATTTTTAAAATTGCTCTAAATGCACAGTGTTATCTTCTCAAATCAAAGAGGCTGTTGATTAGGATATTGTCATCCAAGACACCTATTTTGGTGCATTAACATTGATTAAATTAGCCTTGATGCACTGAGAATTGCTATTCCCAATTTACAGATGTGGAAAATGAGTGACAGAGAGGTTAAATGGCTTATTTGGGATAATAAAAATTTAGCATCATGTTTTCTCTCTAACTAAGATCTATCAGCTTGATTATTTTTTTCTGGAATATGGACAGAAGGGGGAGGGGAGGAAGGAGGGAGGGAGGGAGGAAGGAAGGAAGGAAGGAAGGAAGGAAGGAAGGAAGGAAGGAAGGAAGGAAGGAAATAAATACATGATGCTTTATGAACAGAGTTTTCTTTTCTATGAAGTATTAGACCAAAAGTTTAATAGTCACTCCTATGCATTACATAAATTTGTACCGTTTAAGCAACATTATCTTCTCTCAATCTTCCCTGGAAAAATAACAGCCTTCTTGCAGCTAATGTCAGCAGAAATTCTGCATTATACCTCCTATTACTTCTCTCAACTGATGGGATGATGGACATTATAATTCAACATTTTGAAGAAACATCAAATGAGAGAAGGTAGCTTTGCTACTCCTTATTTCCCCTCCCCCATTTTTTCTTAACTTATTTTTTCAATTTCAGCCTATAACGTAACTTCATGTTACTCAGTTTCCTCTCAGTGTTTCAATATACTTCTATTTTTAGCCTACCTGTCTGATTTGTTGCCTTTGACTATTAATTACTTATTTTTCTCCTGGGACTCTATTTTCTTTGCTTTTGTTTCTGCCTTCTTGATAACTCTTTCATAATCTCTTTGATGACATTTTAGACTACTTAATTGTTTTGTGCAGTTCATAAACTACAATTTATGAAGTTATGCTAAGAGCATAATTGTTTTACATAAAAAAATTGATCATGAAAATATAAATGTTTACACACATTTTTAAAAAAATTATAGGTACAAAAGAAAGTGAAGAGTGATCCTTTCATCCCACATTTCTTCCACCCTTCAAAGTGGTGGGTAAATTCTTCAAAATGTGGTTAAGATGATTCAGTTAACTTGGAAAACCTTGTGTGTTTTGTGTATGCAATTGATGCTGCTCTTGGGTGAGAACAGTGGCAGTGACGAGGGGTTTAAGCCTCTGGAATACTGGAAATTGGCAGTTTTCACTGCAAATTCAAGAGATAAATTTAGTCTCTTTGATCGGTAGTAAGCTATCAAGTATTCCTAACACGTCCCTGCTTTGATATTGGGCTGCACACACACGATTTTTAAAAATTAAGTGTTGTAATTTTATTAAAGTATGCACTGAAATGAATCAACATGAAGAAAAGGGTCTGTATCTATAGAACTTGGAGTGCCATTACAAAACAGGTGGGGGATAGAAGATATGATAGATAATAAGCAGGTTGTTATATCAGAATAGAAGTTTAAGAGTGATGGTTTTCTCAGCTCTCAGAACTTAGAGAATGGTTCTGAATCTGGTGTTCTGTATACCATATGGGCTCAAGATTTGTTTCAGGTTGGAAAAACTGACCTGTTTTGTCTAAAGAAGGGATGGGGAATGATGGCCCTTTTATGACTTGTGGACTTCAACTCGAAGAATTCTTGAGCCAGCCATGTAGTTGAAGTCTGCTAATAATAAAGGACTCATCATTCCCCACCTTTGGTAAAGGAAACCTGGTGAGAAGAGGCAGATTAGTAAGTATGTGCCCAGGTTCTACTGATTATAATTTCTTAATAGAGTAAGAGAGAAAAAAGTGGTCTGAACATGATGTGGCTATGATCCCTTAGAATAATATCTTAATAATCAAAATAGGAGTGAGAGAAAACTATTTCATGTTTAGTATATGTACTTAATCTTAGAACCAATGGAAGACTAGAAAATCCATTTAGTGCAATGCTTCCCTATTACCTAATGGAATCTTTCTCTGAATTCTGACAGTATAAAAAAGTCATCAGATTCATGGTACCCAGCAGGGGTGGGTTCTAAATTTTTTTACTACCGGTTCTGTGGGCGTGGCTTATTTTGTGGGCGTGGCTTGGTGGGCATGTGACAATTATTTAGGATTTAGCAGAGGTACTGGTCTACCAGGCTTTTAACTGCTTGCAGAGCTGTACCGATCTACCCATTTATTGTTTGCAGGCACTGGTCTACCCATTTATTTTTGCAGGCATTGATCTACTCATGTATTTTTGCAGGCACTGGTCTACTCATTTGTTTTCTTTTAACACTGATCAGCTGTAGGGCGGCCCTTTGAAGCTCCACGGCAAGAGTTTAAACAGTTTTTTTTCCCTCTAGCCATCAGCTGGGACTCAGGAGGCAGCAATAGATTGGGGGTGGGACCAAATAAAAGGTAAGAATAATGTGGGGGGTGGGTGGGGCACGGGGTGGGAGGGTGGGGGGGCAAAACTGGCTCGGTGACATCATATTGTCACCGCTACCAGCTCAGGAGAACCGGGCTGAACCGGGAGGAACCCACAACTGGTGCCCAGGGATTTCAATGCCTACTTTGAGGTCAGTTTATCTGGAGCAGCTCAGGGATCTATAGTAGCAAACTATGGGTGCATACCTGTTGATCACAGGGCCAAAATGTCATGCAAGTCACATAATCAATTGATACTTTCTTTGTATCAGGGTGATATTCTATTCTCCACTATTATGGATAGTTCACTAATGATTAATACTAGATTAGTGATAACACTTTGCTTCACTGGTCTTAAGAGTATTGTGATCTGCCTGAAAAGTTACAGGATCCAGCTGGGTTCTTATACACATTGAAAGTGTTTGGAGAAGATTCTGTTAGTGCATCTCTTAATGTCCTGGTTGAATTATTATTTCTAAGATCTTTCTGTCTTCCTCCTTGGAAGAAGGTCCCATGTTACATGGTTGAATTGATGGAATGGAAGCAGCAAGGGTAATATGCATTTAGAATAAGACCCATACAATGGTTGGAATGAAAAATACTGTAATCCACCAGACTGTGGGTCTGAATCCTGATTGGAAAAGATCCAGTTATTAGATAGTATGGAGGTGTCTAATAATTTTTCTTGCATAGTTAACTTGGATCAGTTTCAATTTCTAAGTAAGCTGCTTGGACGATGTATACAGGGTGCTTGAAGCAATATGCTCCTCCAGTTGTCCTCTGGATGCTTGCCCATGTTGGCTTCTAACTTCCAGCTGGAAGGTTATTAGAGATGACTTCGCTAAACGTTATAAATGCCTCTCTAAGAGAGGGTAGAAAATTTCCTATTTTATATAAGGCAAGTATCCTTCAAAGCTGGACGGCTTAGAGGTAAGGGAAAGATTGAACTGCTGTCAAGAGTAGTAGCTTCTTAAGCACAGATGATCCTAGCAGAATTATCTTTACCAATTTCTGACTTTAGTATGGGTTACATGGTTGAAATTTCTTTGATTAGTCTAATGGATAATTTTTGGAGATTAATATAAAGGGTTTGAGTCTGTTGGTTCTTCTTGACATCTCAGTGTCATTCAGTGCTGCCAGCAGTGGTATGCTATTGAATCACCCAATTCATTTAGGAATAGAAAGCACAGTTCTGGAATCATTTTATTTGTACTTCTCAGGCAGTTTTCAAATAGTGTCATTTAAAGACAGTTCCTCCTTGAAATAAGAGCTATTATAGGCCGTTCCCTAGGTCAGGAGTCTCCAACCTTGGCAACTTTAAGACTTGTGGACGAGTTGAAGTCCACAAATCTCAAAATTGCCAAGGTTGGAGATCCCTGTCCTAGGTCGCTATTCTGTCCCCAGTGCTTTTGAACATTTGTATGAGGCTACAGGGAGAGATCCCCAGGAGATTTGTAGATAGATATTCTCAATACCTGATAACATCCAGATCTATCTCTTTGCAATTTTAGTGTGGCTTCCCTATATATCTATTTTAAATCAGTAATAGGCTGGATAGGAATAATACACTGAAACTGAATCCAGGCAAAACAATGGTGCTTATTGTTACAGATCATAACCCCAATAATTATGTCTACAGCAAATTATGACATTGTGAAAGTTTTGACACATATGCAGTGATATCATCATACAAATGCTATCTTGTTTTACTTTTAGAAATTTGAATTGATAAAAAAACTCAACAACCAAATTGATCTTGAAAAGAATGAAAAGAGGCTATTACAGCTATGCATTGGTTGACAGTTTGTTTTAATACAAATATAATGTGCTGGCTATTACTTTTAAAGTCCTGCATGGCTTAGACTCTAAACTGTTTGAACGTCTCTTTTTATATGAACCTCCATGCTTGAGATTATCTAAAGAAGTTTGCCAACAGTGGCTGCAAGCTCTACTGGCAGGTGGCCCCTTTTGTCATGACAAGTTATGGGAATGCTTTTCCTGCAAATCTGAAAGTCTCACATCTGTAGTAGGCTTTAAAATACAGTTTTTTTGAGTAAGCTTTTAACTCTTGTTTAATTATGAACTTTATTAATATTAGTTTTTCTGGCTTTATATTTTAACCGTTTTAGTGTTCTGATTTTTAATTTGGTTTTATAGTAAACTGCCAAGATTGTGCCATATTAGGGGTCCCCAACCTCTGGGTGAGCACTCTCATGCACGCAGCTACTTGCACGAGCGGCTGGCGCATGTGCCTGCTACTTGCATGGAAACACTCCTCTCCCCACCACCACCGGTTACGGCAGGTTGAGGACCACTCTGTTATTTTGTATAAAGTTCAAATAATAATTTCAAGTGCACTGTATAACACTTACATATTTTTATTCACGGAATAGTAGTTATTTGTGTACTGTATGAGATAAAGATCCTACCATTTCAATTCATGTGTCCTTCCCTCAGAAGCAAAGTTTTTTTGTGTAAACAAACTATGCTGTTGAGTGATTAGAAAGTGCCTATTTCTTTCATCAGTTTGAACTGAAAATTCCCCAAAGTATGATTGTATCCTACTAGCCTTTTGAGTGACATGCGGAGTTTACAACTTCATGTTTCATTTTGTTTCTTTAAATTTAATGGAAGAGATTGTTTAACTTGCATTGGATCTCTTTTGCATCTTTCTTTCTTTTCATATAGGAGCTTGATTAAGGTGTTCCTCAGATTGTGACAGAGTTGAATCCCCACAGCTACAGAAGTATCTCATTGCTTGAGAACCAAATACTGTGTAATCTCAGGTTTATTTACCCCACCCTCACCCCCTGCCCCACCTTAATACAATAGGAAAAACTGTGGTACTTTCAATCTAGAGTTTTGTAAATCACATGCTGATAATGGTTTTTTTATTAGTTTATTTCTAACCTGTTTTTATTATTTTTACAAATAATTCAAGACAGTGAATTATCTTGAATTATCTATCTATCCAATAGATCTTCCTCATCCTGTTTTCCCCACAACAACCCTGTGAGATGGGTTGGGCAGAAAGAGAGTTACTCACCCAATGTCACCTTTAATGTACAAGGCAGGATTTAAACTCATGATCTCCTTTTTTCTAGCCTTAACCACTAGACCAAACTGGCTCTCAGTTTGATGAGAGGTGATGGAATGGATACATTTAATTATGTGTTAATTTAGAATTATTTGTATGCTCCTTTGGTATTTTAGTATATTAATCATAAAAACACAGGACATACTGGTACTTAACATATAGAATTGATTACCACAAGACATGTTAATGGCGACTGATGTTGGGAGCTTAAATAAATTCATGAAAAACCAATCTATGAAGGACTATTAATGTTGAAGCCTCAGTGTTCCCACTGTGTTGGGGGCTGAATTTCAGAAAGAAAGAAAAAAAAAACCCAATTGTAGTGGAATCATGGTGGAAGAAGGTTATGTCTCTGTTTTCTGCTTTCATGCTCCCCTGAAAATCCACAGTAGTTGACTATTGCAAGAAACAGAATCCTGGATTAAGATTTGCCTTGGCTTGATTCAGCAGGGCTGTTATTATGTTCTTATTATTTTCTTAATTACATTTCTAAATATGGCATTTTAAGTAAATAAAAGTGAAAATGTATTTATTTGATTTTATTCCTTCTTTCTTCCAAGAGCATAGGGAGCAGGCATTGCAGTTTCTGCAATTTTCCCCATAACAGCATTATTTGAGATAAGTTGGGTGAAGAGAGAATGACAGGCCCAAAGTTACTCAGTGAATTTCCATAATTAAAGGTGGACTTGGATCTGGGTCTCTTTGAACCTAGTCCAAAATGTTAATCACTACGCTACATTGGCTCTTGTATTTCTTTAGCATCACTTTTCAACAACCAGGCTTTCTGGTCAATGTTTTATGGTTCTTGTGTCAATAAATGATTTCAGAATAGCCCAGAAACATTTTTGAACTTAAATTGTGACATGGCCTCATAGAATGCACAATACAGTTATAACAAGTCTCCTGTACAGTCACCACAGTCATTTCTAGTCAGTAAAAGTGTTAATGCTGTTTGCCAGGCCATCATATAGACTAGAAAGATCTCCTGCTAAAAATATGTTTTAAAAAATTGAGTGAGAACAGAGAAAGCTCAGCCTCAGCCAAAAAAATTGCTCAGAAAGAAAATCCAATGAGAATATTATATATATATATATATATATATATATATATATATATATATATATATATATATATATATATATATATATATATATATATATTTGTTTTCTGAGGTTTTCGCGGGTGTTTGTATGTAGGTCTTTGGTTATTCGGGTTTTCTCCTGCGTAAAATTGGAGGTGTCTTGGCAATGTTTTGACGAAGGTAACGTTTCGACGCTTCTAGGAGCAAATTGCTCCTAGAAGCACGAAGCTGAAAACACCAGCCTGAAGATGACGAATGAGACTTCATTGAAACGTTGCCAAGACACCTCCAATTTTACATGGGAGAAAACCCGAATAACCAAAGACCTACGTGTGTGTGTGTGTGTGTGTGTGTATGTATGTATGTATGTATGTATATATATATATATATATATATATATATATATATATATATATATATAGCCAAAAAGTGACATACATGAACACATATTGTATGCAGAATCTTGTGTAATGCAAATTCTGAACTTTCAAAGATTGGTTATTTTTATATGATAATTAGAAACAAACTAATCTTTTTGTATTGTTAGCATGAACATCAAATTTTATAGCTGAGCGGACTTCATCTTTTTACAAAACCAAAAGCCAGATTTAGTGTTTTTACAGTCTTTTGTGGTCTGAGCGTTTGAAAATGCCAAAGGTGCTTGTATTTCTCATTAGATCCAGGCCTACACCATGACAACACTGATAATAAAAAAAACAAAAAAAAAAAGTTAAAGTGCTGGTTTGTTATTTTAGTCCATAAAACCATCCATGGCTTGGGATCTGGGTATCTGCCTACTCCCATACTCTCTCTCCAATAAGATTGGGAAGACTGGGTTTTCTTAAATCCTTCTTTAAGAGAAAGTCACATGCCGAAGTCCAGGCAAGAAGCTTTCTCAGTTGTAAGCCCCCACCTCTTCTTTGCAACAGTAGCTAGTAGTAACAATTAGAGTAGCTCCTTCCCTATTCACATTGTGAATGAAATCATTAGGAGCTAGCTATTCTCAAAGGCTTTTGGGGGGGGTGTTGATATTTGTCAAGAAGGAAGTCCTCTGATATAGCATGTGTTGATATTCACTTATTCCTCTAGTGGGAAGTTTATTTCCAAACAATTTCAAATTCATTGTTTTGGCTTATTTCTTTTGATGTGTTGTTTTTAATCCTTTTATCTGGGAGGTTTGTAAATCACTGTGAGTCTCCATGGATTACAGAAGCATATAAACACATTTAACCTGGTATTGGCTTCCTTAAAAGGAGCTCCTTGATAAGCTTATGGTGTTTGTTCGATACTATTTTTTTCATACTTTATAAAGGCCAATCCAATCCAGAAAGCTCTTAAAGGCTGCAGCATTGGGTTCTTGTTAGCAAGTTAAATCTCTGACTCTTTCAGACTCAGTTCCAAGATTGCCCTACACTCTGTGCCATGTGACCTAATCAGCAAGTTGCTCGGGGGGGGGGATAAAAAGAGCCTTCTTGGGACGTCCACCTTTTGAACTATTCACAAAGTAGCAAATGGGCTGATAATCCTGGCTTGAGAAAATATAACTTTATATTTTCTATTTATTTATATTTATATTTAATATTTTCAAGATTGCTCTAACCGCAATAAAATACCTTATGTCACCAGACTCCAAATTTTGGGCTTAGATAACTTAGAACTACGCCGACTTCAATCTGACCTAAGCATAGTACATAAAATTATCTGCTACAATGTCCTTCTTGTCAATGACTTCTTCAGCTTCAACCACAATACACGAGCAAATAATACATACAAACTCAAGGTAAACCGCTCCAAACTCGATTACAGAAAATATGACTTCAGTAACAGAGTGGTCAATGCCTGGAATGCACTACTTGACTCTGTAGTTTCTTCCCCAAACCCCCAAAACTTTAACCTTAAACTGTCTACTGTTGACCTCACCCCATTCCTAAGAGGTCTGTAAGGGGTGTGCATAAGTAGACCAGCGTGCCTACCGTCCCTGTCCTAATATTCCTTTTTACTTACTCTTTTCATGTATTCAAATTATGTTTATACTTTTACCTTTTATCTTATATATGCTTGACAAATAAATAAAATAAATAAATAAATAAAAGATTCTGGTTGACCCAAATTTTCCCCTTCACCTATTGCCAGATAGAAACCTTATAGCTGTGGTTCTAATTTAGTTTTCCAGTCTGGCTTTTGGCTTCCCTCAAAGCTCTTATTGTTACCATTTTATACTTTTCTTGATGGAAAAAGAAGCAGCATGCTTTCTCCCTGTTTGCCTGCAATGTATTTTTCCAGCAGGGAAAGTTCATGATGTATTAACATTTTCTGAGATACCTTGTACTTTTTCAAAAGAGGGAAAGACATGGGGTAGTTAGTTTATTATTTAGTTTATTAGTTTAACTGCAGCATGTCTTTCCATATCTGGGAAAGCAACAGCAGTTGCTCAAGGTAAATGCAAAGGTATTAGTCTCCTCTATTGGAAAATGGTTGATTCAGAGATGAATGCTGTAGAGTACAAGAATGTCATCCAGTCTGCTGGAGCAGGTTAAAGATTAGACTTGGCTCCAATTCATCACTAAATCCATTGTGGTATAGATAAGGATTTAGGGGGCATATCAGGATTAATAAATACCTCCATTTCCAGAACATTACAATTCACAGAATTCAAACATGTTCAAATGTTTACAACAATGACTTTTGGCAGGATAAGGTGGGGTAGTGTGTCTTTAGTAAGCTTTCTGGATTTTTAAGTCGGTTTCATTACCATCAATCATTATATCTGACTTTGAGGGTTAGGAGTGAGAAGCATGGTCTTCATTCCTTTTGGATTCTCCTTTCTTTGTGGCTAATTCAAATTGGGGTTGGCAGAGAAGATAGATTTAGCTCTTTGGCATCCCTCAGAATTCTTACTCTTTCACCACTCTTATTTAATACTAGCTGGATACCTGTGCTTCACTACAAAACTATGTGATTGGGTGGCAATTCGTAATACTGATGTCTCTGCTTTGGAGAACGATATTTCTCTTCTCAAAACCCTGGCCGACAATGAGAACAGCCACTTCTGTAGTTGTGAGGGCATTGAAACGACCTCAGTGCTCTGCTCAGTGTTAATCACCACTTGGAAGTCCTTGTGGCCCTTAGGAACAGAATCAACAGCAGCCTTAAGTTCCAGAATATACTTCTTGTGTTCACACAGCAACTTCTGCAGTTGGCTAACCAGTTCTGGATTAACGCCCAGGGAGATTCCACAATGGATGTCCCTCTCGTTGTCATCATCACCAACAAAGTATATGTGGAGAAATGAAAGCTGCTGTTGAGGCCCTGCTATGATACTCCCTATCCTGTGGTAGACCTGCCCCTACACTTTGAATGTTGGCATAAAATTTCTCTCCTTCACCTCTCTGGCTCAAAAAGAGGTGGAGCCTCCCCCCACCGCCACTACCGGTTCGCCTGAACCGGGATGAACTGGTAGAAACCCACCATTGGGCATTTCCATCAGCCCTTCTCTTTTTTTCCCCTAGCCTCCTTTTGCCAACATGCACCAGGCAGGCTCGGCAGGCAGCCACAATCTTTAGATGGGCTTTTATTTTGTCAACCTAAGAGGTGGGAGGGAAGGGGCTTGGAATGATATGTAGGAAATCACCCTGTCTCTGAAGCATCCATTGTTTGCCAGCGGGCAGGCAATGAGGAGGCGGTGGTGGTGGCAGACAAGCAAGGTGGGCTGCAGAGGCTGTATGGGAGCCAGCAGGGCAAGAAGCAAAGGAAGGCTCACCAGGCGGAGATCAGCTGGGCCGCGTGGATGAGGCAAGCGAGGGAACCAGAGAGTAGCAGCAGCTATGCCGTGAGCGTGATACTAAGTGAGTGGCTTAGGTGGGAAGTGAGATAAGGAGTGACAGGGAGGGGCGGGGTAGGTGGGGTAGGCAGGGCCAGCCAGTGATGCAATTAGCTGGTTCTCTGAACTGCACAAAAATTTAACAACTGGTTTGCCCAAACTGGTCCAAACTGACTGAATCCCATCTGCATTCAGGTTCCTTTCATAAAATAATGACACCTTATCAGACCTAGGAGATATGCATCTTCTGTCAAAGTATCTGCTCTTTGGAAGAGCATACCTCAAGATATTTGGATGGCTTCAACTTTGTTGGCTTTCTATAAGGACCTGAAAACTTGGTTTCTCCCCAGAGTTTGGACCAGAATGTTGGATGAGCCTGCCTGACATGACATTGGATGCTGTGATTTGTGATTTAATCACATCTATCCTATATCGTTTTGTTATTGGTTTACCTAGTTTTCTAGTCATATGTAAATAATCCATGGTTTCTATTTGTGAGTTAGGTATCCATGTAAATTAAATAAATAGGATCAATGATCCTGATTTCTATGCACTGCTTACAATATTTATACATATTTCTCCCCCTGCTCCCAATGAATATTTTTAATGTATTTTATATTGGTCTGAGCAATGGGAATTCAGAAAGATTTTGCAGTATTCTAATTTAAGAAATAAGAAAAAGAGAATGTGTGGGATTAGTCAAGATTCTTAGTTTTGTCTGCAGTATTAATCCGTTCTTTAGATTCAATGTTCTAATTATTTTAGATGTGAATCCAAATTATATATATAAAAAAAGAACAGCTATTGTATTAGTGTAATAGAACAAAAAAAACCACCAAAAGACTATCCGAAAACCCTTTTTGTTCTTGTTCTTTCTCTCTTTGCCCTCTGCTCCTTCTTAGTATTTTTAATCATTTCTATTTGAATATTCTATTTAATTGATTATTTTCCCACCACTGTTTTAGATCCTGCTGTGACTTATCAGAATTGTTTTAGGAAAAATGCCCAATACACGCAATGTCCGTATAACAAGGCTGCTATCTTTTGAGAAGCCAGGAAACCTTCATTCCTACTAAATATTATAGTTGTTTAACATGTTGCTTGTCATGCCTTTCCGTGTCCCGGCTTTTCTACTTTTCTAATAAACTAGAATATCTGACATGGTTTGCTCTACATCTCCAACAATCCAATGAAATCTTTACATTTGAATAGCATTGTTAATTGGTAGAGGATGCTTTCCACATGACTGCTGGACCCGCATTTTACCACACAGGATGAAATATGACAGCAAGGCACAGCCTTGATGACTCCTCGAGGTGTTATAAACACTGGGCAGGTAGATGAAGGAGATGGATATACAAGTCATGTTTCCCTCAATCCTTCTTGTTTGAAGGGTGTAACCCAGGAAGAGAGACAAGAATACTTCGGGTAAACAACTGGCTACCCCAATTTAGATTCTTTCCAGGGGGAACAGTTTGGATTCTTCCAGATCCAAACTGTATTCAAATTCATAATCCAATGCAGTTCTAAAATGAAGGACTTATAGTAAAAGATGTGTGACACCTAACAAAAGCTAGGAAGAATGTCCATAAATGGTGCCTTCCAAATCTGAACTGGAGAGTTTTAAATTGAAACCTTTTGGGGGGCGTGAAGGAATAGACTCCAGAAAAGACCATGGTGTACCTATAGGAAGGAATAATTTAAGTTAAGTAACCCAAGCATTCCAAAACAATGCACAGAGTTTAGGGAGCAAATAAAAATCCTAATGCCTAAAGGTAAATATAATTTAAAAGGCATTAGTGAAATCTTGTGGCATAAAATTCATGAGTAGAATTCATAGACTGAAGAAATTAATTCATTGAAGGGTGCCTAAATAAAGGGCAAATAAATAAAGAAGAAGTGCATTATATGTGAAAAAATTGCCACATACTTTGAGATTTAAGAAATTAATCACAAGGACCTAGTTTGGGAAATTTGGATAATAATACAGATAAGTTGTTGTAGGCATCTCTATGGATCTCTATAGGTCACTATGGATCTCCACATCAGTCAAAAATTCTGCATTCCTGGAATAAATTACACATATACCAGAGACAAGATAATAATAACAGAATGTTTTAATTATACAGGTAGTCCTCAACTTACAACCATTTATTTAGTGACCGTTCAAAGTTACAATGGCACTGAAAAATGTAACTTATTATTGTTTTTCACACTTATGACCATTGCAGCATTCAGATGCTTGGCAACTGATTCATATTTATGATAGCTGCAGTGTCCTGAGGTCATGTGATCACCTTCTGCAACTTTCTGACAAGCAAAGTTAATAGGCAAGCCACATTCACTTAACAACCCTGTTACTAACTTAACAATTGCAGTGATTCACTTCACAACTGTGGCAAGAAAGGTTGTAAAATGGGGAAAAACTGACTTAACCACCATCTCATTTAGCAACAAAAAAATTGGGCTCAATTGTGGTAATAAGTCGAGGAGTACTTGTATAGACATATGTTGAAAATTCCACTCAGCCAAGACTGCAAAATCCCTTGAAATCCTCAGGAGTCTTGCTGTGACTGATTAAAATCAGGAGGTTATAGAAGAGAGAAAAGGATTGGCTGTTATAGATCTGGTTCTACTCAGTATGGAAGAATTGGGTTGGTTGGTTGACTGGGTAGTTTAAAAAATAAAAGCAATAGGAACCTTGGGAAAGAAATGACCTCATAAACTTGGAATTGAAGGTACTGCAGAAATGGAAAATGGAGCATAATTACACAAGCACACTAGATTTCAGGGTTGACCATATCAACAGACCTGAAGAAGTACTAAGTGGATTCACATATACAAAAACCTGCAGGTTAAATGGAGCACAAGGCAGTTGGAACTTCTCAGTAGTATGAAATAGAAAGTACAATTATAAACAATAAGAAAAAGCACGAGAAACAATTTTAGAAGCAGGAGTTTTTAACTAAGGTAAGTGTTAAAAGGGACATAAGCAGGAAATGAAATGAATTTAATTATCAAGGAGGTACACAGGCAAATTGTTCATATCTCTTTTTGTGACCTCCAGAATCATCCTATCTTCAAAAGGAGGGGGGAGGAACCAAATGTTAATCAGCATTTAGAAAAGAGTGCCATAACTTATGACAAAATTAGTGACAAAACTAGTGGACCAGAGGAATGCTGTCGATATAATTCACTTGGACTTCAGTAAGGCATTTGACAAACTAGACCATAACCTACAAGTAGATAAAGTAGAAAAATGTGGGTTAGACAGCATCACCACCAAATTGCAATGGTGGTAACTAGCTGTTCTGCCCCAGCTACAGACCCCAAAGAATGCAGCACACACAAAGTCCATACAAACCTTAATTTACTAATTAAAGACTACTAATGAGCTTTCTTAGTAGTTGTTCGAACACAAGTACAATAAATCACTCTTTTCTGAACAAGGGCTGTTAATTTAATTTCTTTAACAGCCAACAAGAATTCAAAGAATAATAACTCAGTTCTGAGGCACAGTATTTCAGATAACCATAATCTTACTGTGGTTGGCAGAATGCTCAGAAACAATTTGCAGGAAAAATGATAAGAGAGAAACATGAGCCAAATCAAACATTCTCTGGAATCAAGACGCAAAGGAATTTGAACATTGTTTCCTGCAAATTGCATCAGTCGTCGTCCTTCCTTAAATAGGCTAGGGGAATGGCCAATTAGCCCCAAGCCTTACTCTTGAGAAGACCTCCTCCTGAGGAGCCACTCCTGCTTTTTCGCAGCTCTGTGTGTTCATGCATTGAGAAGAGGCTCCTCGTCTTCTTCCTCTTCACTATGGGAGCTTCTGGAGCTTCTGAAGGCCCTGGCTGAATCCCCGCCTCTGGCACCACATCTTCTCCAGCCCCCTCATTGTCTGACTCGAGTGCCAACTGCACAGGCTGCTGGCACAGCACCACACCAGCCTCCTCACTGTCGGAATCAACTACTAACTGCACAGGCCGCTGATGGGCCACAACATTGGCTGACCAACTGCACTCAATGTGTAGTTCTCAATGGAACTGCATCTACATGGAGGGAAGTATGCAGTGGAGTACCCCAAGGCTCTGTTTTAGGCCCAGTACTCTTCAACATCTTCATCAATGATTTGGATGAGAGGATAAATGGGGAACTCATCAAATTTGCAGATGACATGAAGCTGGCAGGAATAGCCAACACTCCAGAAGATAGGCTTAAGATACAGAAGGATCTTGACAGACTTGAATATTGGCCGCTATCTAACAAAATGAAATTCAATGGTGAAAAAAGTACCGTGTTTCCCCCCAAAATAAGACATCCCCTGATAATAAACCCAATCGGGTTTTTGAGCGCATGGCAATAAGGCCAAGCCCTTATTTCAGGGTTCAAAAAAATGTAAGACAGGGTCTTATTTTCTGGGAAACATGGTAAGTACATTTAGGCATGAAAAACAAAAAGCACAGGTACAGTATATGTGATACTTTGCTCAACAGTAGTAACCATGAGAGGGATCTTGGAGTCCTATGGACAACCATTTATTTATTTTATTTATTTGTTTCCATTTCTATACCGCCCTTCTCCAAATAGGACTCAGGGCGGTGAACAGCCAAGTAAAAAACAGAGCATACAAAATTTAAAAAACAGTATTAAAATAATTAAATATTTTGGCCGTAAATTAAAACAACCCAATTTAAAATCAATTTAAAATTTAACTCAAGCCAGCTCAGCTAGTTGAAATAAATAGGTTTTCAGGGCCCGACGAAAAATCCGGAAATTTGTTATTGTACGTAACTCTGGGGGGTCTGTTATTATACGTAACTCATATTTAAATATGAGCCAGCAGTATGCAGCAGCTGCCAAAAAAAAAGCCAACACAGTACTAGGCTGCATAAACAAAAGGATAGAATCAAGATCACGTGAAGTGTTAATACCATTTTATAATGCCTTGGTAAGGCCACACTTGGAATACTGAATCCAGTTTTGGTCGCCACAATGTAAAAAAGATGTGGAGATTCTAGAAAGAGTGCAGAGAAGAGCAACAAAGATGATTAGAGGACTGGAAGCTAAATCATGAAGAACAGTTGCAGGAACTGGGTATGTCTAGTTTAATGAAAAGAAGGACTAGGGGTAACATGATAGCAGTGTTCCAATATCTCAGGGGTTGCCACAAAGAAGAGGGAGTCAAGCTATTCTCCAAAGCACCTGAGGGCAGGACAAGAAGCAACGGGTGGAAACTAATCAAGGAGAGAAACAACTTAGAACTAAGGAGAAATTTCCTGACAGTTAGAACAATTAATCAGTGGAACAACTTGCCTGCAGAAGTTGTGAATGCTCCAACACTGGAAGTTTTTAAGAAGATGTTGGATAATCATTTGTCTGAAGTGGTGTAGGGTTTCCTGCCTAAGCAGGGGGTTGGACTAGAAGACCTTCAAGGTCCCTTCCAACTCTGTTATTCTCTTCTAATTTGGTAAGAGTCAATATAGGTTTCTGAATAACAAATCATACCAAATTAACCTGACCTTGTTTTTTCATACAATGACTAGCTTAGTTGACCTAGCCATGAGAATATAGTTGACATAATTGTGCTTTGACTTGACAAAACTTCCAAGAAGTCTTCCAAAGATCCTAGTACAGAAGAGGACCAAATGTGAGCTGAACTTATGCTATCATTAAACAAAACCTGAGCTGAACAATTGTAGGCAATGAGTCAAGCTGAAAAGATGTTCAGTTAAGTGTGTTAGGTCAAATATTATTCTAGGGTTTGTGCTGTTCAACATATTTATAAACAACTTAGATGACTGGTTATAAAATATGATTAACCAATTCGCAGAAGACATAACCTTAGGGTAGGATAGCAAATACATTAGAGGAAAGTATGAAGATTTAGGAAGATCCTGACAACAATGTGCAGAAAGCAGCAAAATGAATTTCCACAGGGACAACTGCCAAATCCTATATTTACGTAAGGAAAAAAAAAGACCGTAAATATAGAACAGTAGGGAACTGTACTTTGCAGCTGTGCATGTGAACAGGATTTGGGTGTCATGATGAATACAACCTGAATATGAGCCAATAGCATCTGCAAAATAGGCAAACACAATCCTAGGTTGCTACAATAAAAGAAGAGTGCCGAGATCAAGAGAAGTTATTGTTCTCTCATTTCCATATTAGTCAGGCCACACCTAAAATATTATGCCTGGTTCTGGGCACCTCATTTCAGAAAGGACTTTTCCAAACTGGAGCAAGTTGATACAAGTAGGTGGACAGAAAGACCCGTGAGAAAAGCTTGAGGCATTGGTCATATTTTAGCCTGAGTTAGAGAAGATTACAGCAGTGGTTCTCAACCTTCCTAATGCCGCGACCCTTTAATACAGTTCCTCATGTTGTGGTGACCCCCAACCAGGGGTGGATTCTAAATTTTTTTTACTACCGGTTCTGTGGGCGTGGCTTATTTTGTGAGCGTGGCTTGGAGGTCATATGACTGGGTGGGCATGGCTAGCTGGTCATGTGACCGGGTGGCCATGGCTATGTGTATAGGGACTACTCAGAGGGCTGAAAAAAGTCATTTCTGACAGGTCCTCGCACTTTTGACTGGTCCTCACACTTATGACCATCCTCACATTTATGCCTGTGCAGCATTCTTAACAACCATGTCACTCATTTCACAACTGCTTCTCTTCACCATGGTGACAAGATAGGGCAAAAACATAAATTGTGAGGACAGTCGTAAGTTCGAGGACTGGTCAAAAGTGCGAGGACCAGTCAAAAATAACTTTTTCAGCCCTCTGAGTAGTCCATATGCATAAAAGGATACAGCAATAGAGAGGGATGAAGGAAGGGAAGGGAAATTAGAGGAGTGAAGGTAAGAGAGGGAGGAAGAGAGGAGGAGAAGGAGAAAGAAAGAGGAAGTAGGGAGAAGAAGAAGAGGGGGGAAAGAGAAAGTAAGAAAAGACAGAGGTGGTAGATTTGAGGAGAAAGATTGCTGTACAATAAAAAAGATGAAAGGGAAGAAAGCCAACCCCAAACAAATATTAAGATATTAAGATAAAGAATGAATTGTTAAACTTTAAAGAATAAAAGAGAACAAATAGGAATAAATAGCAATAATTAGAAACACACATACAAACATACAACATATTTTCTTTGAACAGAGTATTTGGCTGGTTCACAAATTTAAACAGTTGTAGGAGGTTAGCACCCACCCCTTTCCTAGAAGAATGAAATATTTTGGGAAATATTAAAAAGGCAGAATATTATATTTCCCTGGATGATAAATGGAGAAGCATATTTTACAGACAAAGCAGCTCCCATCTTCCTGCCCCCCACCCTTTGTTAATGGGCCAGAGGCAGAAAGTCAATCCTTTGTCAAAGGACATTTGCAACACAATAGCAACAGAAACTAACACAATGGGCCCCATCAAGCCATGTGATCCTGTCCACCATTAAACCATCTTTCCAAGCAGTCTCCATGTTTCCAGTGTCTTTTTCCCCACTTGGAGCAGAACCCAGAAAGATATTTCTTCCAACACAGTATGTAGTCATTTCAATTAAATTTACAACTTCTATATTTCCTTTTTACCATATTTATTCCTCATCTATTTTTTTAAAAAACCAATATTACCCTTCATCCTCATTTCTAATCTTAATCAAATTCAATTTTTCCCTTCTATTCTATATTATACCCCTTCCCATTGTCATCTATTTTTATATCCATCCTCACATTGGTTAATTATGTAATACAGTTGTTTAATACAAATTCAACATTTTAATATAAATCAATTAGTTATATAACTATCTTTTTTGTATATTAATCAATATGAACATGAATATTCCAATTATTTCCATGCAATCCAATTTCTTACAAATCAATTAATTATATTTACCAATACTAATAAACCAAATAATTTTCCCCATATATTCCTCCAAACCACAACCATTTCTGCTTTCAACATAATATCCAATTAATAGTATCTCAATTATTACAATTCCCTGAATAGAGCTTTTTTCTTTTGTGTTTTAAAATCTTGCCCTAAATTTCCCATTGTTTGCAGTTTTGCACCTACCTTTTTTGGTGAGGAAAAAGAAAAAGAAATCTCTCTGCCTCATTTTGTCACGTTAGTTTCAATTTCCCTTCTCAGCATAGCTAGGGGGAAAAATTTGCTCCAGGAATTTACCTCTTTGCAGCTAGCTCTTTGAAGCCCCGCGGCAAGAATTTAAAGTTTTTTTTCCTTCAAGCCACCAGCTGGGACTCCGGAGACAGCAATAGATTGGGAGTGGGTAGGGTAAACGAACGGCGACCGGGCGATCCAACAGAGGCAGAGGGTGAGGGTGAGTGAAAGCGTGGGGGGAGGGGGGCGAGAGAGGGCTTTGGCGACCCCTGTGAAAAGGCCGTTCGACCCCCAAAGGGGTCGCGACCCCCAGGTTGAGAACCGCTGGATTACAGGAAGACTTTTGGTATTTAAAAGATTATCATGTAGAACACAGTAGAATTGTGCAGAGTTGTTCAAGAAAATACAGTAAGAAACAATAGGTTTAAATTACAAGGAAATAGGTTACAGTTGAACTTCAGGAAAATTTTCCTTATGGTAAGAGCTGTTAAAAAATGGAACAGATTGCCTTGGGAGGTGGTAGACATACCTTCACTTAGAATTGTTTAAAGGGACTTGATGGCCTTCTTACATTGTATGATTCATACCTCAGTTTTAATCTGGTTTTTGAGGTGGAAAATTTTAGCTTGCAGAGATTTTTTTTAAATAGAAAAATATGTTGTGTTATACAATCTTTATTTTCCCTTCTCACTTCTGCATTTAGCCTGATATTGAGATAAGGATTCGTTGACTAGTTAGAACCTCCATATAATTTAAATTTATGATGCATATTAGGTGGGATCTTAGAAATGCTTTGAACAAATGATTCTAGAAATTGTATTGTTTTCAATTCAATGCAGGTAGTTCTGAACTTACAACCACAACTGATCCCAAAATTTTTGTTGCAAAGTGAGACAATTATTGAATTTTGCCCCATTTTATTATTTCTTGTCACGGTTGTTAAGTGAATCTGGCTTCCCCATTGACTTTGTTCGTCAGGAGGTTGTAAAAGGTGATCGCATGACCCAGCATGCTGCAACCATCATAATTTTGAGCCAATTGCTAAATGTCCAAATTTTGATCACATGACCATGGGAATGCTGCAACAATCGTTAAGTGTGAAAAACAGTCATAAGTCACTTTTTTTAGTGCTATTGTAACTTCAAATGGTCACAAAATGTATGTTCAGGATTATCTGTATATGCCAAATAATGAGGAATCCAATGTTTATAACATTTCTAATATAGTTTTCTGATCCTTCTCTATAATTAAATATTTTACTTAATAAAAATTTGTTCTAAAGGACATCTAGAAGGTTTTTGGGCAAGAGTGTTAGAAGTTGTTTACCATTGCTTTCTTACTTGGACTGAGAGAGAACAACTGGCCCAAGATCAGCTAGCCATCTTTGTGTACAAAGCAGGACTACAGCTCACAATCTCCTAATTTTTGTCTGGTGTCTTAACCACTATATTGAACTGGCTTTCAGAATGTTTGCTTAAAAGTTTTTTTTAAGGGACTTATTTATTTATTTAGTGGATTGCTAAATACATCCAAGTGTCATTAGTGAAACTCATATTATTTATTTATTAACTATAGTTATATGGCCACCCATCTCACACAGTGTGATTCTAGGAAGCATACAACAATTGAATAAAACAGCAAGTACATAAAAACAACAAAACAGTAATTTGTAACTGTTAGCCTAAAATTAGCCTACTTATTGGATTACCTTGATTTAATAATGATATGGTATGATAATACGACAGATAATATGACATACAATGTTTTGCTTTTGATTGATAAAATCCTAAGAGCCTGTAGTACAGTGGACTGAAGCACTGTTATTAACATCTGCTGCTTGCAATTACTGCAAGTTCGAATCTCACCAGGCTCAAGGTTGACTCAGCCTTCCATCCCTTCAAAGGTAGGTGAAATGAGGACCCAGATTGTGGGGGCAATAAACTGACTTTGTATAAATATACAAAAGTATGAAGGCTATTGCTTAACGCATTGTAAGCCGCCCTGAGTCTCCGGAGAAGGGTGGCATATAAATTAAAGCAAAAAAAAAATATGTCTTGGGCCCAGAATATTCAAATAACAATCTCATTCCATATGTCTTTTTCATAACCCTGAGGTAATTGTTCAGTTGCTGAAGATGAGCAACTTCAGGTAGAGAAATACAGAGAAGGAAGGTTCTTCAGTTGTGGGATTCTATTTATAGCAGTCTTTCCAAGGAGGTTTGTGTTATTGGTTTGCATCCAATAAAGATTCTCTTCTGCCAAGCATGATAATTATTAGATTCCATAGATTAGTATTGAGAATGTGAACATCTCTGTAATATGCTGCAATAAATTGCACGTTTTATATAGGGTTTTGCTCCTGTATTGTTTAATATTATATTCATTGACTATTATGCTTTTATTTTTATAAAGTTATTAATCTGCTTGGAAAATACTGTAGTTGTCATTAAGCGTATTCTATGAATATGTATAACTAGATGAAGGAATGTTTGTTAAGTTTGCTTTATTGTGACTTTTGTTATAAATATTACATGTTAGCCTCACCCAATTTGGCACCATACAGATGAGCTGGATCTGAAATCCAAATAATCTCATCTACTAAATGCCAGGGTGGGGAAAACTGTGAGATGCAATTATTGCCCTGAAGAACAAGATCAAATATCTATTTATTATACATTCTGGCAAATTCTACAAGTATAGCTTGGAGCAATTGTATTTTTTTATTTTAACTCTCCAATAAGTGGTATCATCTCCATCTGAAAGCTTAATAAAGCTGAATAAAAAATAACAGTTATAGAATGATCCACTATTACTTTGTCTAATTCTTTTTTATCCATATTAAATCCAGAATGTCATGTCATTACATCACATCACATCACATTATATTATATTACATTACATCTTGTGGCAATATGTGTATAACCATATATTTATTATATTATTCTATATTGTATATAGAATATCTTACATTCTTGACTGTCCATTTACATAAATCCTCCTTCCCTAGCTAATAAACTATTTGTCTGCTTTATTTTATTCATTTATTTTATTGTATTTTTATACCATCCTTCTCCTGCGGGACTCAGGGCGGTGTACAGCCAAGATAAAACATAGCATATAAAATTTAAAAACAGTTTAAAAAACAATTAAATAATTTCGGCCCAAAATTTAAAACAACCCAATTAAAACCGAATTCAATTAAAACTGAGAGGATGGAATCAAGCCAGCCTGGCTAGATGGAATAAGTGTGTTTTCAGGGCCTGCCGAAAAGTCCGGAGGTCTGATATCATGCGTATCTCAGTGGGTAGGTCATTCCAGAGGCCAGGTGCTGCCACAGAGAAGGCTCTCCCCCTGGGGGTCGCCAGCCGGCACTGTCTGGCCAACAGCACCCTGATGAGGCCCTCTCTGTGTGAGCGAACCGGTCGGTGGGAGGCTATTGGCGGCAGAAGGCGGTCTTGCAGATACCCCAGCCCTAAGGTATGGAGCGCTTTAAAGGTGGTCACCAACACCTTGAAGCACACCTGGAAGACCACAGGAAGCCAGTGCAGCTCGCGCAGGAGAGGTATCATATGTGAGTGCCCCGTCGGTCCCATAATCCCCCGCGCGGCTGCTTTCTGGACTAACTGCAGCCTCCAGGTGCACCCCAAGGAGAGCCCCATGAGCATTGCAGTAGTCCAGGCGGGAAGTGACGAGTGCTTGAGTGACCGTGTGTAGGGAGTCCCGATCCAGAAAGGGGCGCAACTGGCATATCAGGCGAACCTGATAAAAAGCCCCCCTGGCCACGGCCATCATGTGTTCTTCTAAAGACAGCCGTGCATCCAGGAGGGTGCCTAAGTTGTGAGCCCTCTCTGTGGGGGCCAGTGATTCGCCCCCAATAGCCAGCGATGGAACAGCTGGCTATATCGGGACACCGGAAGCCACAGCCACTCGGTCTTGGAAGGGTTGAGTCAGAGCCTGTTTCTCCCCATCCAGGCCTGCACGGCCTCCAGGCACTGGGGCATCACTTCAAGGGCATTGTTGGGGTGGCCTGGGGTGGAGATGTACAGCTGAGTGTCGTCAGCGTACTGATGGAACTCCACCCCAAAGCCACGGATGATCTCACCCAGCAGCTTTACATAAATGTTGAACAGAAGGGGCGAGAGGACCGACCCTTGTGGCACCCCACAAACAAGGCGCCTCGGTGTCGACTGCTGCCCCCCTGTCAACACAGATTGTGACCGGTCAGAGAGGTAGGAGGAGAACCACTGCAGAATGGTGCCCCCCACCCCCAGCCCCTTCAACCGGTGCAACATGATACCATGGTCGATGGTATCAAAAGCCACTGAGAGATCTAACAGGACCAGGATAGAGGAGCAACCCCTATCCCGAGCCCTCCAGAGATCATCCACCAACGTGACCAATGCCGTTTCCATGCTGTGCCCAGGCTGGAAGCCGGACTGGAGCGGGTCTAGATAGACAGCTTCATCCAGGTACCAGGGAAGCTGTTGTGCCACCACACTCTCAACAACCTTCGCAACGAAGCAAAGGTTGGAGACTGGACGGTAGTTGGCCAAAACAGCCGGATCCAGAGAAGGCTTCTTGAGGAGGGGCCTCACCACCGCTTCTTTCAAAGCGGCCGGCAGGACTCCCTCACTCAGAGAAGCATTAACAGTCCTCTGGAGCCAGCCTCGTGTAACCTCCTGGGAAACCAGTACCAACCAGGAGGGCCATGGGTCCAATAAACATGTGGTCGCGTTCAGCCGTCCCAGGATCCTGTCCACATCCTCGGGAGCCACAGGATCAAACTCCTCCCAGATAACACTCTCAAGACCTGCCTCAGTCATCCTGTCCGGACTTACCCAGTCAGAGGCCAGGCCTTCCCGAATCTGAGTGATCTTGTCATGCAGATACTGCACAAAATCCTCAGCTCAACCCTGCAAGGGATCATTCTGCACTTCCAGATGGAGGAGGGAGCGGGTCACCCTAAACAGCACGGCTGGGCGATTATCTGATGACGCACTATCCCAGGCAGCCACCAGGTCTTCAGCCGAGTCATGAGCCAGAGTCTCAGGAAATGGCCCAAGCTCCATCTGGAACCTATCAAGATCCATCAGGTGCCTGGGGCGGAACCGCCTGGTCGGTCCTGCCTCCCTGCAGCAGGGTGCAGCGGTTAGAAAGTCCAATCCAAGGAGTGAGTAATCAAATCAAATCTTTATTATGGTCATAGACAAGCTTAAAGGTAAAGGTTCCCCTCGCACATACAGTCAGGTCCAGAAATATTGGGACATCAACACAATTCTAACATCTTTGGCTCTATACACCACCACAATGGAGTTGGAATGAAACAAATACAATGTGTGTTAACTGCAGACTGTCAGTTTTAATTTGAGGGTATGTACATCCAACTCAGGTGAACGGTGTAGGACTTACAGCAGTTTGCATATGTGCCTCCCACTTGTTAAGGGACCAAAAGTAATGGGACAGAATAATAATCATAAATCAAACTTTCCCTTCTTAATACTTGGTTGCAAATCCTTTGCAGTCAATCATAGCCTCAAGTCTGGAACACATAGACATCACCAGACGTTGGGTTTCATCCCTGGTGATGCTCTGCCAGGCCTCTACTGCAACTGTCTTCAGTTCCTGCTTGTACTTGGGGAATTTTTCCTTCAGTTTTGTCTTCAGCAGGTGAAATGCATGCTCAATGGGATTCAGGTCAGGTGATTGACTTGGCCATTGCATAACATTCCACTTCTGTCCCTTCAAAAACTCTTTGGTTGCTTTTGCAGTATGCTTTGGGTCATTGTCCATCTGCACTGTGAAGTGCTGTCCAATGAGTTCTGCAGCATTTGGCTGAATGTGAGCAGATAATATTGCCCAAAACACTTCAGAATTCATCCTGCTGCTTTTGTCAGCAGTCACATCATCAATAAATACAAGAGAACCAGTTCCATTGGCAGCCATACATGCCTACGCCATGACACTACCACCACCATGCTTCACTGATGAGGTGGTATGCTTAGGATCATGAGCAATTCCTTTCCTTCTCCATACTCTTCTCTTCCCATCACTCTGGTACAAGTTGATCTTGGTCTCATCTGTCCATAGGATCTTGTTCCAGAACTGTGAAGGCTTTGTTAGATGTTGTTTGGCAAACTCTAATCTGGCCTTCCTGTTTTTGAAGCTCACCAATGGTTTACATCTTGTGCTGAACCCTCTGAATTCATTCTGGTGAAGTCTTCTCTTGATTGTTGACTTTGACACACATACACCTACCTCCTGGAGAGTGTTCTTGATCTGGCCAACTGTTGTGAAGGGTGTTTTCTTCACCAGGGAAAGAATTCTTCGGTCATCCACCACACTTGTTTTCCATGGTCTCCCAGGTCTTTTGGTGTTGCTGAGCTCACCAGTGCATTCCTTCTTTTTGAGAATGTTTCAAACAGTTGTTTTGGCCATGCCTAATGTTCTTGCTATCTCTCTGATGGGTTTGTTTTGTTTCTTCAGCCTAATGATGGCTTGCTTCACTGATAGTGACAGCTCTTTGGATCTCATCTTGAGAGTTGACAGCAACAGATTCCAAATGCAAATAGCACACTTGAAATGAACTCTGGGCCTTTTATCTGCACATTGTAATTGGGGTAATGAGGGAATATCACACACCTGGCCATGGAACAGCTGAGAAGCCAATTGTCCCATTACTTTTGGTCCCTTAACAAGTGGGAGGCACATATACAAACTGCTGTAAGTCCTACACCGTTCACCTGAGTTGGATGTACATACCCTCACATTAAAGCTGACAGTCTGCAGTTAATGCACATTGTGTTGTTTCATTCCAACTCCATTGTGGTGGTGTATAGAGCCAAAGATGTTAGAATTGTGTCGATGTCCCAATATTTCTGGACCTGACTGTATGTGCTAGTCATTCCCAGCTCTAGGAGGCAGTCTTCATCTCCGTTTCAAAGCCGAAGAGCCAGTGCTGTCCAAAGATGTCTCCATGGTCATGTGACCAGCATGACTAAATGCCAAAGATGCACAGAATGCTGTTACCTTCCCACCAAAGGTGGGCCCTATTTTTCTACTTGCATTTTTTTACATGTTTACGAACTGCTATGTTGGCAGAAACTGGGACAAGTAACGGGAGCTCACCCCATTACGCGGCACTAGGGATTCGAACCGCTGAACTGCCAACCATTCGATCGACAAGCTCAGTATCTTAGCCACTGAGCTGCCACATCCCTTATAGACAGGCTTAGGAAGGATAAAACACAAATAATAATTTTAAAGCTACAAAAGAATATAACATACATAAGGTTAAAAAACAAATTATCTCTATATCTATTCGTCTGTCTATCTATCTATCTATCTATCTATCTATCTATCTATCTATCACATATCTATCTAAACAAAAATATTTTGAAAAATCTAAAAACCCTATAGAGAAATCCAAGAGTACCTCTTTGATTCACTGGTAATAAATGTTGGACACCCAGCTAGGTTCAATTGGCCCATGTGTCTGCTATACGCTGTTTTGGCTTGGTCATATCCAATGCTGAGTAGAAAACCTGGAGAGAAACCCAAGGATATTTTAGTTGCCACTGCCTTCTTCCATGTGAACTGAAAGTCATTATTCATAGATAGTGGGCCTTAAGCAAATTTATAAATTTACAAAGTACAAAGTATTTTTAAAAATGGGAATAGTTTTAGGAGGGTACCATCCATAATTCCCAAAGCCCTTATTCCTAATGTGCCATTGTATTTTAGTCCAGTGTACTAAACATAGAAGCTTTTAACATATACCTTTTTAACCTCTTCAGACTAAGTCAGAGGGCAAGATTTTAGCAGTTGTAGAAAGCATGAAAATTGAGCATAATGAAACCAGTAATTAATAATCTCTTAACAAAATTGTGATACTTGTATAATCTGGGATGGTTGCCAATCTGTGATAATAAGGAGACTGAAGAATCTTTTCTGGGAAATGATTATTTGTATTAAAGAAGTGAGCATACACACTAAAAATATTGTTTTTTCTTTATAACATTAAATTCTTGTATAGCCACTTTGATAAATAAAAGGAAGCAGTAATGATCTTTGGCTATGTAGCTATCCTATTTTGTCAAAATGAAGTCCCATTAATAACTGCCAGGTATTTAGCATGTCCTGCTTTAACTTAGTTCTAGGCTCATGAGAGAACATTTTTCATGCTAATTAATTCTACAAGCAACATTAATCTCTTTTGACCAAGGTAATTTCTAAGTGTTTGGAAATAGATTTCTAACATACCTTTCACCTATAGTTAGCTGATCATTTCAGTGATGTATTCTATGGGACAGCAAAAAAACAAAAAAAAAAAAACAAAAAAAAAGCAGAACGATAGATAGGGAGGTCTTCTGAGGAGATGACAAGAAAGTAATGGCAGAAAAATAATACAGCAATTGCCTAATCACCCTAAATTGGTTGGCCTAGAGCCAAATAAATCATTTACAACCTGATATTTGGATGTCTTCGATATCTCTCTTTATTAATTCCTTAAAGAAAATTTTATCAACCTTTAATAAAATCAGTTAAATAGAACCATGTACTTCTATAATTATCTCAGAACACAATCACAAAAGCCAGCTCTGTGGAGAGATCAATACTGTTTGAGTCCCTGAAATTATGAGATGATCTTAATAATGGCCAAATTGATATTACATCATAGGTCTTCTTGATATTTTGGATCCTAAAATGTATGAAGTACATTGCAGAAATTGACAGGACAAATAATTGTAGCTGATTTCATTTTTAAGGCAGAAATTTCAAAAGATAATGGTGATAACTCCCATCTCCTCTTCTTTTGTACAGAGCTGAAAGATTTGCACAAGGAAAGTACATGTGCATAGACATGCACAAACATATGCATTACATACCTGTTTAACATAGTAAATAAATGAGATGTTAAGTGGGATGAAATAGTGTTAAGAAACAATTTTCTGAGAATGATAGTAGTGGCTTCTTAAGAGAAAGTGAAGACCGTTCATACCACTTCATGCCACTTCCTGATATAACTGAAGAGTTGACTTAATGCCTTTCAGCGCTTAAGTCTTCTATTGTCACAGAATCAATATCCTTTGGGACCTTGTAAAAATGTCACCGGTGCATATAAATGACTTTCTATTTCTTGAAATAAGGTATTCACATAGTTCACATTGGATTTTGTCTTTAAAAAAATCAAATCAAGGCTTTAAAGAAGCAATAAATGTTTAATGATAGCATTGGATGCTATTATTAAAACACCAGAAAATTCTTGACTATACAAAAGTAACCGCTTGCAACTAAAAAAGGTGTTTTTATTTAGTGATTCTGGAACAACAGATGTAGCAGAAAAGAGGGAATTGACAGCCACAGGGAACTGAAGCTCATAGAGCAGATACAGAGGAAACAACTGGAGTTGATGGCAGTCTTCCACCCACACCACCCTTGCTGTCAGTTTGCCTCAACTGAAGCCCTGTGGGAGAAGGTAGAGAACTGCATCTATAGCAAACAAGAGCTTATTTTAGATTCATTGAGCCTATGGCTTCTTGGATGATATCTACTAACCAAGATTATAATTAGTGTTAAAGAAGATAGTGAATACAGATACAAGTGCAGTAGTTTTTATGTGTGAAAAATGCTATACATGATATTTGGGCATATCTTAAAAAAATATTGCATGTTGGGGATCATCAGTCCTAATTCAGTCCTAATTCAGTCACACAGAAAGAAACTATATTTTTAAAAGGATCCTGTTTAATAGATACCATTATAGAAAAAGCTTTAGTAATTGTAGTAACTCAGGAACTGTAGTATTTTATACTTTACTACTACCTCATCTGAGCATCCTTTAAAACAGGGGTGTCAAACTCATGTTGTCATGGTGGCGTCGTATTGGGACTACCCCCCCTTCGCTAAACCAGATGTGGGCCAGGGGTGGATTCTACTTACCTTTACTCTAATTACCTCAACTGATGAGGGGTCGGTGGGTGGAGCCTCCTGCCGGTTTTACTACCAGTTCTATAGAACCGGTCTGAACTGAAGGCAACCCACCACTGATGTGGGCAGCGCATGATGCATCCGGCCCATGGGCCATGAGTTTGACAGTCCTGTTTTAAAATGTTACTATATGCTTCAGAAAATTAACCACTAGCTTTACATTTGAGGTGACAAAAAATCAAATTAATGGTTAAGAAATGCAAGTACTCAATAAATTCAGCCTAGAAAGGAGATTTTATGTGGAAAAGTTTTCATTTCTTAACCTGAATTTTGTCCACTAATTTTTCTTGCTTTTATAGCATTTCCTATAAGAATAGGTATGCAACTTTTCATTTGTTTTTTGTTTGTCAACCTAACTCACAATAATTTTCACAAGCTCAAATTTATGATAAAAATCAGGTTTGCAGCTTCATGCAAGCCCATGGAATGATAGAGGTTAAAAATGGTGATGGCTGCAGGCATTTTAGCTGATGGCCTATTAACTATATAGTTCCCTGGAAAAAATGAAGTTGACCTCATCTATCTATCCAACCAACTTAACTTCCATGCTAAATCACACGAAGAACTATGTAAGGGAGAGACTTTAAACTTTGCTTGTCAAAGCCAAGCCCTCAAGTGGGGGCTTGCATCTTTTATAGTATTCCAGTACAATTAGCTTGACGCTGTTTCTGATTTCTAAAGCCCTTGGTGTTTAACAGCTCATCTGAAAAAAAATCATTAGTTCATATCTGAATCTGTTATTGAGATCTGCTTCGAAGGCCTTATTTTAAATCTCCTGATATTAGATGCATGAGGGGTAAAAGAGGGGTTTTTTTTTGTCAATTTTTGTTCCTGAGAGAGAGTTTTATTTAGCTCTATTGTTTTGAAAAACAGCCAGAACTGTTTCAGATGAATTTTTATTTTAAAGTGTTGCTTTTTGTTAGGATCTGACTCTAACTCCTTCCTTGGTTCAGAGGCTGGGATAGGTTCAAAGTAATAAAGATATATTAGATTATTGGTTTTGATTATCTGGTTTTGACTGCAATATAATTAGTTGTCTTGAGCATAACTGACAGAAAACAAGAATATAAATAATACTAACAAGCACATGAAATCTATAAATAGACCTGATGAGTTCTTGGTTTAGACATTATTTTCCTGCATTCTGTAGGTATGTATTCAGCTGTTCCTTTTGAACTAAAATTTGAAGCATGGTTTTAGCAATGATATCTTTCTTTCTTTGTGTATCATTTCAGGTGGGATGGTGGAAGGACAAACGCCTCAAGATGAAGTATTATGTGTGGCCACGTTCTGAGCTATATCCAAACTGTGAGGAACGTGAGGATGACCATCTTAGCATAGTGACCCTTGAAGAAGCACCTTTTGTTATTGTGGAAAATGTGGACCCATTAAGTGGCACCTGTATGAGGAACACAGTTCCATGTCAAAAACGAATTGTATCAGAGTAGGTACCAACAAAACCTTTTGTAATTATTTCTTTTCAGCATGTTTCTTCCTGCAACAATGACAATAGTGCTACAGAGGAGTCATGTTTAATTCATTTTATCTCACTCCATTCTGGAGCATTATCTGTATCAAATGGGCTTTTCAGTGGTGGGTATTTTATTTATTTATTTATAATAGATTTATATGGCTCTTTATCTTGTAAACATGATTCCGGGTGGCTAACAATGTTTAAAAAAACCTGTACAAAGCAAAAATAACAAAAAGAATTAGAACCAAACACAATGGGGCATAAAATGGCAACCAAGGAAATTAATAAAACCACATTTCTTGGTCTCTCCCGATCTCCCAGCCCTCATGGCTGGGAAAATAGCCAGGTTTTAAGGGTTTTCTGAAAGTCCAGCAGGGTCAGAGCCAGCTTTAATTTAAATGGTATGGTACTATATTTAAACTGGGAATTAAAAAGTGAAGTTTTACTTAGTTCTGAGTGTCAGAATAAATCTAATTTCATTACACCAATATCCTTGCATGATATTTTTATGTGGAATTTTCTAGGGCTATGTTTTAATTAATTTGTTTTGTTTGTGTGCTGCTTATTTTTCAAGAGTCTGGAAAGGAACCAACCTTTTTTCTTATATAGCTCTGCCTTTGGCTTCCACCGCTCAGTTCTCTTTTGGTCATCATAGTGATAACATTTCCAAAATATCCAGAGTGTTTCCTGAGTCAACTCTGCTATGCAGTATTCTATTTATTTTATTTTATTTTTATTTACTTATCTGGCACTTGTGTTATTTTACTGCTAATTTAGCTGTATGATGCTTAAGGCGGGATTATCAGGTTTGATAATTGATTCCCTCTCATTTTTGTCTCCTTTTGAACCTTCCTCCACCCTGATGTTGATAAATGTAGATGAAAGAGGGAATGGCTTTGAAGGCAGGAGAAAGAAACACTACAAAAGGCAATGGTTAGCTAAAGGGGCCCTGATCCTGGGCCAAGAACATAATGTGAGCGTCCATCTCAGACAAGCCCCTCCATTGCATTTTATCTTAAATATTTTTGTTCTGTAGAATCCACATCTATTTCTATGATAACTCAAGGCAGGAATTGTCATTATTAATGCAATAGTTTTCCAAATAGGCTATGATTCTGATCCTGCTATGCTATGTTATGCTATGCTATCAGGATCCTGTATTCAGAAGCATCAACTTTCACTCAATGTGCACTGTCCACAGTTCTGCTATGGCCTCACGATGCATTTCAAGTTGTTTTAGTGCACCCTTCCACTTTTATTAAGTATTAGAGGCTTGATTTTCAGTGCAATAATATGTAGCTTTTAGAAGAGCATGCATACCTTCACTGGCTCTCTGATCATTAGTTCCCATCATCAGGTAACTTGTTACTCACTTATATTTGTAATTTATATGTATCCCAGTAAAGAAGAACTGGTTATTGATCAGTATCAGTAAGAAAGAGATCATTCTTTATTGTTCCCAAAAAGAAACTCCATTAGAATTTCTTTGATGGCCATCGCTGAATTCATAGAACCCTTTGATTTTTTCTCTTACGTAGTTTTTTCCCCCTTATCTCTTCTTTTCCAAAGCTGATCTACCAGTATTTGGAAATCAGGGGAAAGTTGAAGCCAGACCTAGCATATAAAGGAAAGGACGGAATCCTACCCAAACTCTTATCTTTTAAAAGTTCCATGTTTGCTTACTATGCATGCTCATGTGTAAATTCTCAAGTAAACTAAATATTCAATTCTCAATCACATTTTGACAAAAATTTGCTTAAAGAAAAATCATATTTGTTTTTTCAATATTTCTACTAAAGTTGTTTAGTTTTTGCTATCTTTGAAAGCTAGATTTAGATTTCAGTTTAGAATCAAGAGTGGGAATACTTTTAAAAATTATGTGGTGTTCATCAAAATAACGTTTTTAAAAAAGTTTTAATACAACATGATGCCAACCATGGACCAATGTCTTTTTGTTTATAGATATAGCATATTTTTATTCTGTAAAAATATATCTTTGTTGTCTTTGTCTAGAAACAAAACAGATGAAGAGACTGCCTATATCAAGAAATGTTGCAAAGGGTTTTGTATTGATATTCTTAAAAAAATTTCCAAGTTTGTGAAGTTCACCTATGATCTTTATTTGGTAACCAATGGTAAACATGGAAAGAAGGTCAATGGGACTTGGAATGGAATGATTGGTGAGGTAAGCCAAGACAGACTGAAGTTTTATCTCATCACAAGGTTTTCACAAAACTGAGTGCACATGCATGCACACACATACAGACACATAACACACACACATCACTGAACTGCAATTTGGTTTTATCATGCCCATACTTGGCTAGGGCTGCTGACAATTCAACAAAATCTGGAAGTCCGCAGATTTACATCCCTGCTTTACACAATTGTAAAAAGTTAAAAAAGGAAAACTGCAAATAAAAGAAAGAATGTTCCAATATGTACATTAATTCTTGAACCACATACTTTCCTTTGGTTCCATTTGTTTTGTTTTGTTTTGTTTTGTTAAATTTATATACCCCCTTTCCTTCAGGTGCTCAAGGTAGTATATGCAAACACTCCACCCTCCAAGTTGTTCCTCTGTTGTGTGTTAGGTTGAGTGGAGAGAAAGTGCCTGGTTAAGTGAGCTTCCAAGGCTGAAGTAGACCTGAATTTTGATCTCCCTGGTCCTATTAGTTGCTATATTACATCGACTAACTCTAATATAATGAAATATTTCTCATTTGATATCTTTTAATTTTCATTCCTCAGAATATATTGTCACTTTTTTCCTTGCATTCTCTCTCCTGTCATTAAAATCATGGTTTAAATCGGAAACTTACTTTATTGCATACTTTATATTTATCTAGACCAGTTATATAGATACTGATTAATATGTGTCTATCCATTGTGTTTCATATGTGCTTACACACTCAACTTACTATCATGAATATTGGTATTACACGTTTTAAAACTTTCCATTATTCTTAAAGGATTTTCAGTCCCTTATTCTACTATTATGGGAAGCAGAGAAGTGATGAAGAACAGAAAAGATGCAGCCTGCATGTCAAAAATAACATTTGTTCTTTCCCCTCATCCTAGGTGGTTGCCAAACGTGCCTACATGGCTGTGGGATCCCTCACCATAAATGCAGAGCGTTCGGAAGTGGTAGATTTTTCTGTTCCCTTCATTGAGACAGGAATCAGTGTAATGGTGTCACGAAGCAATGGGACTGTCTCACCTTCTGCCTTTTTAGGTAAAGCATTCTTTGGAGGCAAGGTGCAGAGAAAAACATGTTGGCAGCTCTTTTTCTGATTAAATAAACGAGCATACATTTATATGCAGTCTTGGATTTGTTGAAGTTCTAGCTTGAGCTAAATTCAGGAAACACCACCCGATAAGAGAATAAGAAATTAACTTAGAAATACAAGCACCAGATTCTCAAACTAGATATTTCTAGTGAATATCATTGTATAATTACCGGTATAGTCAAATAAATGTTTTCAGTTTTTCTTTTACTTGTACTTCCTTAAGCCTGGTAATGCTTGTTACAGTAAGATTCCTAACTGTTTTGATGCTAGCCCCATGCAGAAATATTACTTTGTCTTGTATTAAAGAAATGCAGGAATTTATTTCTGGAATATTTTGGGAATTCTATTTTGGGAATTTATAAAACCTATTTTGGCAAAGCCCTCAAAGCAAAACACAATGATATAGTAATAAATGTTTTTTTTTAAGTTTCTCAACTGTCTTTGGGAATTCAGCAGCATGCAAATCTCTTAAATAAATAAGAGTAAATATATCATCAAAATAATTTAGATAATCTCTACAAATGTTGCATATTATAGCATTATAAAGGATCTATTAATTATGTCAATCTTTGTTAGACTCTGGAATTATGCATGGAAAAACCCTAAGCTATCCCCCGATAGGAACTCTAGAATCGAGATACAACCAAATTGAAAGTCTTGTCCTAAGCAGTTGTCACTATACATTAGACAATGGTGGAATTTAAAGTAGAATTCACTCTGCAAGTTTCAGCACATAAACAATAGAATATGGTATTTTGAGGATTCAATCCTCAAAATACTCAGAACTTAAATATTATAACCAGTAGTTTAAACTTAATTTGGAAATACTCTAGAAGTATTGAATTTAATTTGGAAATACTCTAGAAGTATCATGAACAGCCATGAAATCACAATTTCTATATAAGAGTCCTGTTAGCAGTGACAACAGCATTCCAAGCACTTTTCAAAAGCAGCCCAGAACAGCACATTCAGATAGAGCAGAGATGGGCCATTCTTTGATTGCCAGAAGTCACACTTGACATTTTAGATGAGATAGACTTTTCTAGTCATAGATCTTTAGATTTTTTTTTAAAGGGTAAGGTTTGGAGCTATATTAAGACTAGGTTCCTTATATTCTCAATCTTTGCAATAATTTTGCAAAAAAGGGTAGACATATCAAATTATATCTATATTTGTATGTGTATCTATCTCTATCATCTATCTATCTATCTATCTATCTATCTATCTATCTATCTATCTATCTATCTACAACTCTCTCTCTCTCTCTCTCTTTTGATATATTCATGCACATACACACACACATATTGATATTGATATATATTATTAATAATCTATTGTCATATATCTTACATATATATGACAATAGATCATTATGCTTTTTCTTTAAAAATGGTGCATTTGCTTCACTAACTAAATCTAATCCAAGATGCTTCCATTTACTGCTTTCTACTGGACCACATAGAATTCAGTCCAAATCTAACAACATCCTGGTACTCTGAAGCTTATTCTTTGGAAACAGAGCTATTTGTTTCAAAAATAGGTCACATCATTAATCATTGGTAGACTTTTCTATTGATCAATATTTCAGTTTTATCTTGATAAAAGTTTCAATGTTTTAACATTTCACCTATCCCAATTTCCCAGATATTGATTTAAAAGTTCTGCTGCCTTCTAGGGATTAGATAGAAAGGGAAACATAATTATATATCAAGATATTTATTGTGAGAAATCCAGAGACTTACTCCAAATCTATAAACCAAAAGCAAGCAGGAAAAAAAATCACTTTTTGGTATGTAGGAGTAGAATAACATATATGTTCCCAGACCCAGCCAGAATGGCAAATTCAGAATGCTAGTGTGATTAATGACATTGAAAACTGCTAAGATTATCAATAAGATATATTCCTCTATGTTCCACAGACTTTTACTTGTGCTTATGTTTCTTTGGATCCTTTGTCTACTACTGCATTTAATTTTGTTAAAGACACAAAATTGGAGATTGGAAGAAAAAAAAAAACGACAACCTTGTGATTGAGTAGGTCTTTGTGATTAATGCAATGTTCAGGCAGGATGCCGAGAATGCTGCAGTTTGGGAAAGTCAGATGGCAGAATGTAATACTGAGTGGATACTTTTGCTTCCTACACATTTCAGCATTCATTTTTATAAAAGCCAACTTCAAATTCTTATGGGGAAGAAATACTTGAAAACATACAAGTGATGCTAAATGTATATATGTTAAAATATAGCTTAATGGGGCTTCGGTGCCATTAATGATTGCTCCCTCTTTCCCATATCTAGGAGTTCTAGAGTAATGTAACAGATGAGGGTGGAGGTTTGTTCTCCGAGCTTGTGGGTTCGTTTCCTAATGTTTTGTTACCAGGCTAGGTAACATCCTAGGGCACTAAACTCCATTGAAGATGTTACCTACCCTGGTAACAGAATGTTTGGAAACCAACCCACAAGCTCAGAGAATGAATCTCCCACCCTCATCCTACACCTGAGCTACAGATATTTGCCACCATCGCATAATGTAACAGAAATATAAGAAGACCAACTCAACATTGTTTAGTCACTGTGAGGTTTGGTTCACAACATTTTAAATGATATATAAGATCCATCTATAAGTTTAGTCAAGCTATTTCAGAAGATATAATTAGATGTCTAGTGGTTTGCACTCTGGAGTATGCTGGGAAGGTTCCTGTGAAATAATTACCTGTCCTTTTCTGTCCAGAGCCATTCAGTGCTGATGTGTGGGTGATGATGTTTGTAATGCTGCTTATAATCTCTGCGGTGGCTGTCTTTGTCTTTGAGTACTTCAGCCCTGTGGGATACAATCGGTGTCTGGCTGATGGCAGAGGTAAGGAGATACATCTTTTATCATGCAATCTTTATAATCCATAATGGATGGAAAGATACTTCTTCTCCACTGATATACATGTCAACCATGGTTGGTGTCAACTCTAGTGACCACATAAATAGATATTCTTCAGGAATCAGCCATGTACAGACCTTTTCCCACATGCCTAAAGAAAAAAAAAGAAAAGAATAATAAGTCCACAAACAGCAGCAAATCTGAATGGATCTCTGCAGCACAAGATACTGAAATGTTCGTTTCTAACAAGATTAGAAACTAGAAGTCAAATCCTTTGCATATGTTTTGCAATGTTTCTGAAGTAAAGTTATTATTGTCAAATTGAAATATTTAGTTGGAGATACTAACAAGTATATAACATTGTCCTGTTTTGTTATGCATATTATTTGTATCCCTAGTTACTTGATGGATATTTGAAAGCTTTTATTAGTTTCCCTGCCTGCCTTCTGCTAATCTTTCCATGTATTTTCAAACTGATGCAGAAATGGAATGAAATAAATTCAAAAGATGAAAAACCATAAATTTATGGAAACTCTGTAATAGTGGGGAAGGGGAGAAATAAAAATGAAGGGAGCAAGACTGACCAGTTGATTAATGATTGGAGAACTAAGACAGATACTAGATCAGATGAACAGAAGTGGGTGCTACCGTGGCTTCTCTAAACTATTAAATGGTCCCCTCCTTAATATGTTCTGTTTTATCTCTAGGACAATAGTGCTAACATATTTAGAAAGGAATGTTTCTGGAACATCTTTTCAGATGCTTGTTGAATTTGCCATAAGCAGATTTTTGTCACCAGTTTTCTACATCTTGAAAAAAAAAGACAGTTGTTGTAGAATTTTAGCCAAATCCTAAAATAAAGCAATGTTAGAGATGTTGTGGATTGTCTGTGTGACCAGTATACATATCTAAAAGGATGTATGTAGAGTTGTACAGATTAATGTACACAGTACTGGTATGTATACAAAAGGAATCAATTATGTGGAGGATAGATAGCAGAATGAATAAGTAAACAATGATAACATATTTAGACTAAATGATGCCCTCCCTATAAAGGAATTGGTAATGCAATTATTTTTGTGAGAAAAATGCTTTGAATAAGACTTTTGTGGATATGATGGATATGTTAATTTGATGCTGTGTATTTCTTGATAGAAAACAATGTGTTTAAGATTATTCTTGTGTTATATAAGTGTCTATATAATATTGTCGCTAAAGCCCAATGGAGATCACGTTCAGGTTGTTCAGCAAGGCACTGAAAGGCACAGCAAGTACACTATGCCTCTGTGCATGGCTTTCATTGACTACGAAAAGGCGTTTGACTCAATATTCCAGCAAGCAATAATTAATGCATTGCTCAACCAAGGCATAGGCACTGCTTACATAGACTTACTACAATCAATATATAAAAAAAACAATGGCGATAATTTGCCTTAATGATTTTAAAGTGGAAATCAACATAGAACAAGGTGTACGACAAGGCGATACAATATCACCTATCCTTTTCACAGCCTGCCTTGAAGAAGTATTATGCACACTAGGCTGGGCAAAAGATAGGACAAAAATCAATGGCACCTATTTAAATCACCTAAGTTTTGCAGATGATGTTATTCTCTTCTCACAAGACCCAGAAGAACTAAAAGACACATATAAGAGCTGCATGAAGCAGGAGAACCGTTTGGCTTAAAAATAACCCTGAAAAAGAGCCAGGTTATGTTTAATAAATTCAGTAAAGAAAGAAAATAATTTATATCTGGAGAAGAACTAGACATAGTAGACCACTACATATACTTTGGCCAAAGGATCTCAATGGAAGATGATACAATAAAGGAAATTGAATGCCGTGTTAAATGTGGTTGGCAGGCATTCAGCAAGCTAAGCATATTTTTCAAAAACAACCTTCCCCTATGCCTGAAGAGAAAAGCTTGTGATCAGTGTGTGCTATCTGTTCTAACATATGCCAGTGAAACATGGACACTAACCTCACAATTGATGCAAAAGTTATAAGAGGCGCATGGAAAAATACATGTTTGGTATTACAAGACAAGATAGAAAGATCTGCACGTGGATTAGAGAACAAACAAAAGTATACAATATCAAGAGAGTAAAAGAATTGAAATGGAAATGGACTGGTCGCATAGCAAGAAGAACTGATGGCAGATGGACCAGGTCATAGAATGGATCCCACTTGATAAAAAGCATCCACGAAAGTGACCTAAAACAAGATGGATCGATGATATTGCGGGCCCAATTGGTAAAAGAAAGCTCAGGACCATATTGGTTGGAAACATGCAGAAGGGGTCTTCATTCTGCAGTGGATAGATGGCTAAAATAATGATGATGATATAATATTATAAATATTCTATTCTTAATATAATTACTAATTTCCATTTATTTTTAGGTTGCAATTAGGTAAATGTTCCTACAATTTCCTCAGAATTAATTGCTCCAGCAATGTCCCATAGGTGGACTTTCTTGTTTTTTCTTTTGAAGATGTTTCGCTTCTCATCCAAGAAGCTTCTTCAGCTCTGACAGGATAGTGGGGAATGGAAGAATGGAAAACAAGAAAGTCCAGTTGCCTCTTGAAAAAGCACCTTTGGTACAATCATGACCTGGATGATTGAGAATCTCTACAGACTTTTTGCTCCAGCAATGGTTTAGTGGTTTATTTCAAAATAATACGTTTGAAGATTCTGTGAAACTTCCATCCATTCCCTTGTAATCCTATATAGTAAAATTTTTGAGGAATTTATTGTCTGTGCATTCCAAAAAAAAAAAAAACATATTTGGACTGCACTCCTTACATAATGTGCTCACTGAAATAATGTTATCCTTTCGATTTTTAATTTCTATAAATGTTGCACTGCAGTTATGGCAAAAGCAAATAAGCGTGTCAAAAATCTGATGGTAACTTTTTTTTTATTCTTTGTGATAAAATGTTTATAAATATTTATTTTTGAAGGAAGGTAGTTGCATAAATATGCTATGTTGTGAGAAAATGTATTCCAAATCTTAAATTTAACTTTTTGTCCATATTAAAATTTTTGCATAATAAGGTAGAAGTGGAACATAATAAACTAACAAATGAAGAAATGTGGGAAACCCATAAAAACAAGCAATCCATAGCTGGCAATTAGTCATGAAACACTTATTATCAGCATCTGATAATTGTTTAAAAAGCTTTAGCAGCAAGGTAGACCGTAGTGTGATCATTATTTATTTTTAAAAACAAATGATCACATTACGGTCTACCTTGCTGCATTCAGAATCCTAGTCATGCTTCTATCATCACAATCCCAACACACAGGCTTTTATGTTTGTTTTTTTAAAAAAATGCTGATAGCACATGGGAATTCTATACTACATAACTCTGAAGTAATGCACAATTTTCGATAGTGTTTCAATGTAATAAACAAGTATGAAGTTTACAATTTTGCAGTATCTCTTTCTTTTAAATGGCCCACACTTGCATATTCAGATTTTAAAAATGCAAATTACAAGCCGCTATAAATTAATTTGTATGCAAAAATAAATGTTGATGAAAAACCTCACTGTTGGATTTTCAAAAAGCCATGAAATGCAAAATGAATGTTTCTCATAATAACATCTCATCTGAATTGCATATAGAGAAGCCAGATTTGTCATTAGATACATTCATTCAGTTCTTATTGAAAGTCAGTCCAAGTTGCTGCATGTATTAATAGTATGGTTAATAGACACTAGGGAATTGGTTCAACTAAGTTCTGTACAAATGCAGAAAGAGGAAAACTGTGACTGAAGAAAATCTTTCTTGCACAGCCATTCCTTTACCTCTTGAATAAGTATAAAACTATGTGGACTTGGTAAAAAAAAATCATTATATGAAATGATACAAGAATATATAAGAAGATTCAAGATTACTAGTAGGCAAGCAGCAAGCAAAAAGACCACTAACTGCCTTGACAGAACTTACAGTTGAGGGCAACAGAACAAAGAAAAGTAGAATGTGGTTGCCTAGTTACAAAGAGAACATTCCAGCACTTCTCCCATCACAAAACCCTTCATATAAATGTAATCCCAGTAACAATTTATATGCTTGAAATTGACGACATTGTTTTTATCTTGTAGTTCATTGGAAGGATAATGCTGACTCAAATCATAATGACATTGTAGATGCCAATTTTTTTTTAAAAGGATATTTTTTCTATGTGTATGTGTATTCCATGTATGTGTATATCTCCATAGTCATTACAAAATCTGTATAATTTTGAAATCATATTTCCTCATGGGAGTGTTTCTAAATATCTCAGAAAAATACTATGAAAATATATCTGTCTCTGTGTTACAATGAAAAGTGCTAAGAGTAGCATAGCATATTTACACATGTGCATTTGCACATACTATAAATCCTTGCCTAACAATTGTTGTTGGAATGTAGTTTTTCAGGGTGTATAATAATGCCTATCAATACAAAGCAAACAAAGTGATATTTCTGTTCTGTTCTTTGTATCCTTTTGGGTACTCATAATAAATAGCATTTATCTTCCCAACTGTCCAGGGTTTGATGATTAGGATGTTAGTGACTGGGTTATCCAATAAGCCTCTCAGTCCAAATTCTTAACTCCAAGTTAATGGTTCTATTCACTAAATTCTTTTGAATGACCTACCCAACTTTTCTCAAGGCAACTATTCCATTTTAGGATTGTCACATTTCCAACTACAATATCTTGTGTATGCAAAATGTGTTTTCTTTATTTATAAATGTGAATAATGTATGAAAGATGTCTCTTAATAATTGAGAAAATATGTTAGTTCAGCTTTCCCATCTGATACACTCAGATATATCAAGCCTCCAACAGCCAGATTTCTAGTTAATTTGGCCATCAGTCATGTTGGTTGTGAAAGTTTTAGATCCAGCATATTTCTAGGCACCAGGTTACAGAAGTTTGACAACGATTGATGGAGAAGAGTTGTAAAAAGGAATATATGCACCTGCTTTATGCAATGTATTCATTTATGTAGATGTTACAATACACAAGCTCTTAAAGGATAATATTTGTAACTCAGGGTTGAAATGAGGGTCCTTGGTGCCTTCTGAGCTTGGGGTTTTTTTTTTTTTTTGTGTTTTTGTTTTTTTGTTTTTTTGCAGACATTTCATTACCCAAAATAAGTAACATGTTGTTACATAGTTTGGGTAATGAAAGTTTGCAAGAAAACAACCAAGCTCAGAGAGCACCAAGGACTGCTCACAAACTCTTAAACATGCACATGGAATGACTTACGAAGGTCTGCCATTTATGAATGGTTGCCTAATGAGTATAGCTAGAGCAAACTGCTGATTTCAATTTAAGTCATATTTAATCCTGAGATTTCATTTCTGTGCCCACATTTAAGAATAGGTTTATGGAGGACTATGGAGTTAACCTATTAGTACATAAATTATGCTGCAAACTAATGCAGCATCATTTAAACTAGAGTTGACTTTTATCACAGTCTTATCACAGTCTTAGCCAACAGCATGACATCTGGAATTGGATAAAGCTAAAATTACATTTCATTCATTACTTAGAATAATTTGTTGTGCTAGTTCTCACTCTTTCTACTATATTTTGCTTGTTTCAGAGCCTGGTGGTCCATCTTTCACTATTGGTAAAGCTATCTGGCTACTGTGGGGCCTTGTATTCAACAACTCTGTGCCAGTACAGAATCCCAAAGGGACTACTAGCAAGATCATGGTATCAGTATGGGCCTTCTTTGCTGTCATCTTTTTGGCCAGTTACACTGCCAATTTGGCTGCCTTTATGATCCAAGAAGAATATGTTGACCAGGTGTCTGGACTGAGTGACAGAAAGGTAATCCTCCTGCCCCTCTCCAAGCCTTTTGTTTTTCCTCTACTTAAATTGGCATACACTGTAACAATGATAACATATACTATGAATGTTATGTTATAATAATTAACATATTATGGAAATTGTGCAGTAACTGTTTCTTATTACCTATGAGCTATGGGACTGTGATTCTCTAACAGCATCTTTCTCAAACAGAAAGAAGAACTTTGGAAGAATCACAAACTATTTGTTGAGATCTTCCATAGTAACAGATATTACACCTATCCTATTTTAATTAATAGATAATCAAACTGATTAATCCATTTACATATAGTACATGAAGTAGTAATATAAGGAGCTACATTTCAAGTTTTTCACAGAATTTTCAGATTCAACTTTTCTTCATTTTAATGTTCTTGCACTCTCTACTGACAACTGACTTGTAAAGCTATGAATCTTTAGTTATCAGTGTGTGAAAAAATCCTGCCTTTTCTCCTAACACTTAATTAAAAGTGGAACTGCTTAAAAATATAGATAAAGCTGCAGAATGTGTTTTTCCCCTATTCACTGATTTTCCCCCTATTGATTATCAATTCTCCTATAATTTCCTGTAAGAGAAATATTTTAAAACATGGTAGACTGACTCTTAAGCAAGTATAGGAACAGGATGAGGAGACGAAAGCAATGCATTTCTTTTCCGCAGTATAAGTAGGTTATAAAAGATAAGTGCCATGTAGGTTTAAAAATGAATTCCCATAATTTTCTTAACCTTTTTCTCTTACATGAAATGAGATAAATTTCAGTTTCATTTTAGTTTGGTCAAATATCAGCATAAAAACTAGAATCAATCAAACAACAATATCATAAAGAAAATGCCAATTTTGATGATTTTCTTTGGCGTTCTAATATTATTAATAATATTAAGCTAAAAATATCTAAAACTTGATCTAAGAATAATCTAAAAACTAAGAATAAAATTATGGTGTTTGAAATGAAAATTATATGCCTAGCTAAAACTAAATGGCAGGAATTTGAAAACACCATACTCCATTTGTTATTACTAAAAATCTAAATTGAGTGTTAGATTTAGTTCAGAAGATAACAATAGGATTCTTTTATTCCACCACTGGATGTTTCTATTTCAGTTGATGAATGCTGCAATCAGAGAAAGTCAATACACACCTAATTTTAATACAGTAGAATTATGTTTCCAATTTGGAAACATCCAAGAAAATAGGGTACACCTGGAATCAGATCAGTTCCACATGGCATGCAGAAAGGGGTAAAGAGAAAGTATGACTTGCTTTTTCATATCTAATATGAAGTACAAAGAGGAACCTTGTACATCACCCACTAGGGTATGTGTTTATATGTTTCAGGCACAGAGCTGATTCACATGCTTAAGTGATGCATGATGTGATGGAATATGCACCTGGAAAAGCAGTGGGGAAAGCTTTGGCAACACAGAGCTTTCCCAGAGAGGAGCCCTGATTAAGAGACTGCACAGTCCTAAGCGGGATGGGGGAGGGAAGAAGCGCTTCAATATAACCACACCCTAGAATCTCTCAGTATATACTATATACAGTAGGTTAAAAAGTTATAGCTTTAGTTGGCAAGATTCTGTCCATTAGGTGTAAGCAAATAAAGTACTGGACTAAATTGGATCTTGCGGTGTTATCTTTGGGCTTAGACCTAACACACATCTTGTTGGCCAGATTAAGTATATGTTGTTTATGTCCAGATGTTGATTCCCAGAATTATTTCTAAGAATTAAAATATGTGGAAAAATGTTTTGAACAGCAACCACTCAGACTGCTGCCTTTGTTAATTACATACTCATTGCACAGAAAACAGTTTTTTTCCCACTGTAAACAACATACAATGTATACAAGTATTAATGTTATGACTGGATGTAGTTTGGTGAGACTTAACTCAGACAGCCATGTATAATTCTTTGGTTATGTATTGTTTAATGCATTTTTAATATTGTATGTGTTCATGGTGTTGGGCAGCCTTACAGATTTGATAAATTTATTGTGACACAGTAGATTTCATTACCGGAGGGTTTTTGGGGGATATTTTAAATAATTTCTGTGATAGAATTAAAACTGAATTCTGGCTGAATAGAATTTGAGTCTAGGAAATTGTTAGTGTGAACTAGCCAACTTTTTAATCTTTAGGCAATACCGTTCTCATGAAGCAACAGCATAGTTTAATTAAAATTGGTTGCAAGCTCCTTTTCTGATTAAAAATTCAGCACCATCATAGAAATTGGCTGCAGCCTGAAATCTTTAATATTCTGGTTAATGCAGAGAATGTATATATAGTGATCTCCTTGGCAAACTATCAAAGCTATTTTGTGATTTTTACTTTCAGTAAACGTGTGAACATATGGAAGGTTCATCTGCCAATCTGATTTTCGATAATAAGGCCTTTAATCTTGCTATTTTGAATTTTCATTTAATTTTAAAAATAACTGACTAATTATTTCTGTTCTTATCCTCAATCCAATTGTCACGAGATTGTGGTCTCAGGGTTACACAATATACCTCATTATTAATTTTCCACATTACAACAGCCAGTTTAAAATTCAAAATGTTGGTTATAACTATGGGAGTTCTTTAAAAAAAAAGGATCCTGTCCCTGTGATGGAATCACCAAATGAAGGAAAGGGCCTTTCTAGGGAAGTAAAGAGAGATTCCAGCTTGGAGTCAGATTGGGAGATGAAATGTCTTGAGGTCAGACCTTCAGGTCTATATCTGCCATTTCCAAATAGAAGGCCCACAGTCTGGCGAGATCAACAATAAAATATCTATTTGGGCCTATTCATGAGTGGTTCTGGAGGCTTGTGCCTGACAAGATCCAAGATCAGGGTTGGGTTCTACTTACTTTTATTACCAGTTTGCAACGGGGCTGCGCACACTCTTCTGCACATGCGCAGAAGCATGCTGATGACGTTGGGGTCGGTGGGCGGAGTCTCCCGATGGTTTTACTATCGGTTCTATAGAACTGGTGTGAACCGGGGGCAACCCACCACTGATCCAGATCCACATAAACAGTTTTGTCATGTATAAAATCTATGGGGAAATAGACAGAGAGATTAAATAGGGAACAGATTAAAGAAAAAAAATTGAGGTATGGACTCAGTTGAAATACTAAAGTGAATCAAGGAAAATAAAAATTATAACAGAAGATTACTTATCCTGCTTATAGATAATCAAACCATAAAAGTGAACAACCATAATAATATATCTCATTTCCATTTATTTAGACCCAGAACTCCATAAAGGTGTTCTACCGGGGGAGCAAGTCTGTGTGTGTATAAAGCATTAATTGCTTCTTTTCGTGCCCTCAGGTGACTTTTACCTGATCCTGCATAACCTTTCATAAATACCTTTCATGAATTGAGCTGGCACATGTTCTACTATACATCATATTGTAATATATCAGTATATATATTTTCAATAATTCAATAATTACAGTTACTGTTATTTTCCAAAAATAATTCTTTTTTTTTTATTTCCATTAATTGGTTCAATTCAGCAGTATGAAGATTACCAATACTTTACACAATCCTAATTTCTCTGGACTGTCTAAAGCATATTGAATTTCCTAGTATTAGATGCTTAAAATACTTAGTCGAAATCTCTAGTCTCAAGAGCAGAAATGAGGTTCTTACACTATATAAAGAATATTTTTTTTGTGTGAATGTAAAACATTTCTTTAGATTCTTTATTTCTTAGGTCCCATAGGTTGGTAAATGCAGTTGGGCAGCAATTACCTTCTGTTACAAACATAAAATTTGCTAAGAAGAGTTATGTGTGTGCAGTTAAGCTTATAGTCAAAGACATTTGAATTTGGGCATCATATGCTTTTCTGCATTTTATTTTCATTGGACTACAGAGCTGGAGCTAAGATTTGGTAAAGGGGACTAATTGCAAACTGCAGACACAATGGCTAATATAGCTATTGCTCTCCTAGCTAATATTCTTGTTAATTTGCTAAAGTATTATTGCTTTTCCCCCCCAAGAATTTGATTCTACAGTTCCCTCTAGAATAACTGAATGTATTGGTTCAAGATAAGATGATAAGACAAGATAATAAGATGAACTAACCTTTATTGTCCTTATCCTATATATACAAAGGCACATATTAAAATGAAATTTTGATGCCCCGCTCTCGAAAGAAGGAACAACACCCAATGTCACCATCCAATTATTATAGAGAGAGCTTTGCTTTACTTTAGGATATTTCTAATATAGCCCTTGAGTACTGGGGGATGAGGGACTTACTCTGTACCACTTTATATAGTAATGAAATGTACCAGGATATTCTACAGTAGGTCATTCTGATCTCTTCCATTGCCCCCAGCACTGCACATCCACATTTTACTGCTCTTACACTGATTTATAGACTCACCATAACATTTGCTTTTAGTGTAGTTTTGTTCCTTTAAAAAAATGCTACAATGTATACTATAAACTTTTCTTTCACTGGCAACACAGACAGACAGACAGACAGACAGACACACACACACAGAGAGAGAGACAGACAGACAGAGACAGACAGAGAGACAGACAGACAGACAGAGGCAGTTTGATTTTACTTGTATTAGAGATTTAAAGGGAGCATGGTTTGATTCAAATTTCTGATTTGAGTGCAAATTGATTCACACTGCTTTGAGATGCAAAATGTGATTCATAAAAAGAATTTGTCCATAGCCTATAATCAGGAAACATCAGAGTGCCTACAGCTGTTAAATTTGTTGACAGAATGGAGCGGAGAGAGCTGAGATGGTAAACTCTTTAGAAAACAGTAGGTCTGTCTAGTTCCAGCTGGATTTCTTCAAGGGTTTTGCCATAATACTGTAACTATTCCTTTTTTCTTTTTCTTTTAATGGGATGGCTCAATCAAAGCTATGTTGAACTGAAGCATTCCTTTGAAGATTTGTACAACCTAATATTTTTATCAAATTATTACCAGTGCAAAAACACAGTTATCTACAGATGCATATTTTTCAGTAAAAAACGTTTACTTATTCTGACAGCAGAAAGGATCGATGTAACCACAAAAACAGTATCTTTTTGGATGAAAATCCATATACTTGAATCTATTTTAGAAAGTTCTAATTTTAGCAATACAGATACAGACCACATTTTCTGCAGCAAAAGTGGATGGTTCATATATATGTTGTTATGTACATCTACCATTTCAAAAGACTAGAAGCTTTTTGTGTGTTTATTGCCTTGGCCCATCATTCTTTTATTTTACATAATATTGTCTAGTTTCACTGTTAAGCAAATTTCAGTTCTTGCATTATTAGTTTGATACTACATTGGCAAAAAGTGCTACTAAGCCATGCAAAATATTTCTGCAGTACTGAAGAACTTTTCCATTTACTTAATAAACTGGCATAATTCTACCTTTTAATATTAATTTTGTGACTCCTACCTCAGAGCTCAATTTGGTGTTGTTTTCATGCCATCTTCCATATCAGTATAAGATAATATTTGTAGTTTAGGATTGAACTAAGTGGTCCTTGATTCTCCTCTGAGCTTGGTGGTTTTCTTGCAGACATTTTATTACCAAAGTAGGTAACAGCATCAGTGCTAGAATGGAGTAGAATTTGCTCTTATTTTTGTATACTAGTGGCAACACTGACAGGGCAAGCCACTAGTATATAAAAATAAGAGCAAACCACACTCCCTTCTAGTACCAATGAACAAGAAAATTGTAAGAAAACACCTACTCACTCTAGACAAGTTCAAATCACCAGGACCAGATGAATTACACCCCAAGGTTCTGAAGGAGCTGGCAGATATGATCTAAGAACTATCGAACCATATATTTCAAAGTTTCTGGAGCATCAGGGAACTACCAGAGGAGTGGAAAAGGGATGATGCGGTTCCATCTTCAAAAAAGAAAAACAAACATTGATCCAGAAAACTACAGACATATCAACCTGACATCAATACCTGGAAAGATCCTGGAAAAGATAATCCAGCAATGAATCTGCAAACACCTAGAGGCAAATAAAGTCATAACCAGAAGCCAACATGAGTTTGTCAAAAACAGACCATGCCAGACAAATCTTATTGCATTCTCTGACAAAGTGACCAAATTAGTGGACCAGCGAAATACTGTGCATATAATTTATTTGGACTTCAGTAAGGCATTTGATAAAGTAGACCAAAATCTACTACTTAGTTAGACAGCATCACCATCAGATGGATTCGTAACTGGCTGACCAACTACACTCAACATGAAATACTGGCTGACCAACTACACTCAACATGAAATACTTACATGGAGAGAAGTAGCAGTGGGTACCCCAAGACTCTGTGTTAGGCCCAGTACTCTTCAATATCATCATAAATGATTTAGGTAAGGGAATAGACAGGGAACATCAAATTTACAGATAACACCAACCTGGCAGGAATAGCCAACACCCCAAAATACAGAAGGATCTTGAAAACTGAGCCCTAGCTAACAAAATGAAATTCAATGTAAGGTTCTACACTTAGGCAAGAAAAATAAAATGCACAGGTATAGAAGAGGTGATGCCTGGCTCAATAGTAGTAACTGCGAGAGGGATCTTGGCATCCTAGTGGACAATCACTTAAATATGAGCCAGCAGTGTGCTGTAGCTGCCAAAAAAGCCAACACAATCCTAGGCTGCATTAACAGAGGGATAGAATCAAGATCACATGAAGGGTTAATAACACTTTAAAAGGCTTTGGTAAGACCACACCTGCAATATCGCATCCAGTTTTCTAAAGGATGTATTTATCAGGGGCAGAAAGAACATTGGGATACAAGGTGAACTATGTCGGATAAGGATAAAAATCTATCTAGTACTGTATTTCTTGATTCCCATCTCAGCAGATTTGGCTCATTGATTCTGCAGCTTTTTTTGGATTTGAAAACAATAAACATACCAATATGAATACTTAAGACTTTATTCCAAGGCAATATAAGCAAGTAACATAATCACATACAATATGACACAATAATCAGAGAACAAATAGGAATACTTAAGAATACGATATAAGCTAAAGCAGAAATCAATTAGCACTTGTGATTTGTACCCTGGCACATATTTATTAATTTTTAAGAGACTTAACCAAGCATGTAGAATTTACAAGTAACATCAGACTTAAGTCCAGATTCGCAATATTGAAAACAAAATTGACTTCTGGCTATGTTCAAATGATCTTGTAATGTTGCATTAGGACGGTGACCAGCTGCCTTAAAGAATTTGAAGACTAAGGAAATTATTAAAGCCTAGAGGAATGTTAACTTTGCCACCCTAAGGGAACTCTTATAAGCAGAGAGTTAATGAAAGATTAAATTGATTGGTTGAATATGTTATATTGAATATGGCAATGCCAATGCTCAGAAGCATTCTCTCCATATAGGAATGAAGGAAGTTTCATTATCTGTAACAGCCCCCAAATCACTGAATGGGCAAAGCCACCCAATTTGATTTGCTGCTTTGAAACAAGTCTGGGCTATGATTAGTGAGTCAAGATGATTCAATTGAAGCGCTCTTGAATCAAAGCACTGTTTTATCCTACCCTAATAATTTGCCATAAATATTTTACTGTTTGAAAATTATTTTTTGTGTCAGTTTTAAGCCAAATATACTGCAGGTAGAGTATCTTCTATGTCTTTGCAAGTGCAGCTGATTTATTTTAATCATTTTGATGCCTAAAGTACAGTACTGCTTTTTTAATTTAGAAACTTGTCTTCTTGCAGAACATTAAAACTCAATGAATTTTGCATGCAATAGATACATTTCTGCTGTAATTTATTATTATTATTATTATTATTATTATTATTATTATTATTATTATTATTATTATGCGGAGGAAATCAATTGCATCAATTTATATCATCTGCATTATATCATTACTCAAATGATATAAATTGATGAAAACTTATATGCTGATACTACCATATAAATGATATCAAGCCTCAAAATACATGATTCTGATTCAGTTGTTGTAGGTAAGTAGCAGACAACCCCTCTTCATTTAATTCCACTAAAATGATACTTTATTCTATAAACCTCAGCAGCAAAGACTTCAAAGAGAGTTGCCTTTTCATGTATGGACCTCAGTTATGAACTGATAACTTCTAATATTAATGTTGCTTAAATTCAGGCAATCTAATAATCCATTCTCAAATAAATTACTAAAAGACTCCTTTCTTTCTTTCTTTCTTTCTTTCTTTCTTTCTTTCTTTCTTTCTTTCTTTCTTTCCTTCCTTCCTTCCTTCCTTCCTTCCTTCCTTCCTTCCTTCCTTCCTTCCTTCCTTCCCTCTTATAGTTCCAAAATCCAAATGCTTTCTCACCACCTTTCCGCTTTGGAACAGTTCCCAATGGCAGTACGGAGAGGAATATTCGCAACAATTACGAACTGATGCATGCCTATATGGTGAAGTTCAACCAAAGATCGGTGCAAGATGCTTTATCATCACTGAAGACAGGGTGAGACTGCTGCCTTCCAAATTTAGCATGAATAATAATGTTGACTGTATAAACCTACCTCTTCAGATATCTCACTTCTTCAAAATATTCCTTTCCCCAAATTATTGTATGCATTCCATTCCACACCATTGTCTAGAGGAGATATAAGGAAATTTTGAAGGATAAATATTTATATCCATTTAAGTCAAATGCAGTAAGGGGATCAGTAGTATGAAACAATGAACACAGTGAAATGAAGACAAGGAAGTACTGGGGAATTTACTGGTGTTGATCCTGGGCAAACTGTCCATTGCATCTGTTCAAAGAACAACACACTTTATAAATTAAAATAGATAAATATTTTGGCCACAACACTACATTGTTATTAGGATGTGAAATACAATTCACAAATATGAACAGAAAAATATACCTTCCTCGGTTACGTATATGCACATGGGAAAAATCCCAGGAGGAGGAGGCAGCTACAGAGAGAAATAGACCTGTCAAAGAACTCTCTGGCAGACTACTAGGAGCACCGTTCCCCACTCTGCTAGCACTCCACAGCAATCCACCAAGCAGCTCTTTGACAAGCTGCCAGCAAGAGGGGGCTAGGATGAAATAAAGACCAAAAGCAGGGCCAGGTTTTATGGCCCAGTTAAGAGTTTTATGCTGTTTATAGCCAAATGTCCTACTAGGATAAATATGAAAACCTTATAGAAATATGTGAATAATAAGAATAAAATGTGTACCGAACCAGTCAAACAGTTCAACAACTTGTCAAAATATAGCTAGTATTAAATAATGCAATATCAAGCATTCCCCTTTAATCTGCGCCCCACAAACATTCATGAATTTTGGGGGCACATTAAAAGCAACAGCATGAGACCCACTCTTCCAAGAAGATTGACCATTAAATGAGGCAAAGAGAAATTAGTGCCACCACTAGTGCACAATGGGCTTGTTTTAAAACAAGAGATAAAAAAGAAAGAAAAATGGGGAAAGATAAAGGAAGTCTTTCCCTTCCTGTCTCTACATATTTTTCAAGAAATTGACTCTCTAAGAAAGTGCCAGAATAAAATCCCTGTTTTCAGGGATTGAAGACTCTCAAAAATATAAACAGAATGATTTGCTCCATCTTCATCATAGATTTGGTGGCAGAAGTTGTCTGTCTATAAATATTCAGTACCACTTTCATCTTCATGATGAGATTACTTGGGCAATATACAGCTTACATTTCTGCCCTTATATTGAGGTCATATGTATATGACCATATACATGATCTCCAACCACTTGTCATATTTAAAGATGCTCATGGGACTCTTCACAAGAGCAGGGGTCCTGGCCAAATCTAATTTGAGTAATTACATTTTGCTTAACACTATCTTTCCAGCTGTTTGATTGGGAAATGGTATGCTTTACTGCTTTAATCACTGTGTACTTTTCCTAGGCATGTTGCCGAATTATTGCTACTTGGTTTTCATAGTTAAGGAAGGGTATGTTATAGTGAATGAAGATGTTTTCAGGTTTGAGTTATGGAGAGAAGTGGAAGATGTTTTCTTGCTTGGGTTAGGAAGGTATCTTTAGAGACTGAAAGATGCTGGAAACATATGCATTGATCCCATGATTACTCAAATTTTAGTTCTGCATAAATATTTGTATTACCTGGATTCATTCTTTCTCACAGTTGATTTCTAAACAGTGGTTTGATTTTGTACACTTTTCTGTTATTCTTTCCCCTTTTTTGGGTTTTTGACATTCTGTAGGAAACTGGATGCTTTTATTTATGATGCTGCTGTGCTAAACTATATGGCTGGCAGAGATGAAGGCTGCAAGCTAGTGACAATTGGCAGTGGAAAGGTCTTTGCTTCTACTGGCTACGGCATTGCCATCCAGAAGAATTCTGGCTGGAAGCGGCAAGTGGATCTTGCAATTTTACAGCTTTTTGGCGATGGTGAGTAATTTGGATAATGAAGAAAAAAGATATTTTTATTAAGATTACTCCATAAAACCCTCCAGTGTTTTACCCTAATACAGAATACTATTTCAAAGACTCTGACCCACTGCATCATAGTGAGTGTTTTACAGCCATTTATTTATTTGAGAGATTTACAGTTCAACATTTCAGTGGCAATCACCAAAGTGGCTTGCAGTCATAAACATCATTAGGAGGAGTTTCAGAAATCTCAAAGACACAGAAACTATACTTTCTAAGTTTGTATTCTAACTGTCACCCAGAGAAGTTAGGAGGGAGGATAAAATAAAATAAATATACTTTGTAATTATAAATACAGAATTAAGACATTAAAAGGCAAACATGCTATTTATGTCAAAGACAGTCAAATCATTTTGGCATATTTGACAGGAACTCCAACAAGTATTTCCAGCCTCGGCAGTACATAAATACATACATATCCATCATGTGATTTCTTTTTGGGTGAACGATATGCAAAGCGCAGACAAGATGTAAGAAGCAGTAAGCATAGAACAGCATCAGCAAGCTCGGAGTAATGCTGGATTTTGGTTGTACTTATGGAACAACAATAAAATGTGCAATAAACCACTGGTATAATGTCTGTATAATCAGGAGGACTATGTTGCATGTGGTGTAGATATAAAGATTACTCAGCTATTAAAGTTAATGATTTCCGTCACATCTTCTATCTTCCCAATTGCCAATTAGTCCCAATACATTTTAAAACAAATCCTCAGTTCCTCCAGTTTTTCTTCTCAATCTGCAGTTTGAAAATATTTTCAGCGTGGCATTATCCAAGTACTTGAGGTTTGGAATTTGATGAACAAGAATCTTTAGTCAAACTTTGCTTAGCCAGAATTGGCCAATAACTAAATACAGACTGCTTATCAATGAGCACTTTCTCTGCTTCAAATCTGCCAATAGTGAAGTATCTTACACAGGGCTTTTGTGTACTGTATGAGTTATATTAGTTTGCAGTTGTCTCCACTCCCACCCCCATCCTACAGCCTTTGTATCTGGCAAGATATATTTGTGTGCATGTGTCGTTGTAAAATATTTTCCTGATAGGCTGCTATAGAGGCAGTGGCAAGGGAGAGTTGATTTCTTAATGTATAAGGAAGTGCAATGAGAAATTTAAGTGTAAATCTCTCAGTAGTTCCATATCAGATTTACAGGTATACTGTGCTTTCCCAGCAACTCCTGAGTGTTATAAAATAGCATGTTAGCAAAACTGCATTTGAAGATTTTTTTTCCCCCTGAGCTGGGTCAGATGAAATGTGAGCTGGGATGCATAGGCCATAGGATGCAGTAACTCCATCAGACACCAATGCCCTTAAATACTTGATGCACTCGCTGGAATGAGAGGTTCACCTGTCTCTGAAGTAGGTGAGGAAAAGAAACTTTGTCTTTTACATAGGTTAAGGAATATATTGTTAAGTGTTTGGTATGCATTGTCGCTGCTTTGAGTCTAAGTAACAAAGGTGTGTTAGCAGAAGTGAAGAAAACACAGGGGGGACAGGGCTGATTGTTAAAATCTCTAGTTGTCTGGTTTACACCTAGAGTTGTCCATCTGAGGATTATATGTATCTAAAATAAATATACTTAGACAGCCTGGTGGAACATTATTTTAATTAACTCTTTATTCTATTTGTATAGAAAATGGTTACTTGTAAATATTATTGGTTTCACTATTTTGACAAGGCTTATTATTTATAATATAATGCATATAGCATGATATTTAAAGTAACGTGGTTGAACATAAGGCCTTGATGCAGGCATTGTGCAGATGTATTTCCAACTTGGGAAGCAATGGTGATACCGGGCATATGTGGTATGCCCAAAGTTACCTGGACCATTGTATTCTATAGCAGTTGAAGCTTCTGAATATTCAAAGATCAAATAATTTGGGCATAAGGAACAAGATAATGGAGGACCAGATACTTAGAGAGGACAATTTGTCCATAGAAAATTCTACTGATATAAATAAAAAAGCAGAAGTTGCTCACCCATAGTTGTTAATTACTGATAATTCATAGTCCATTATTCACCATCACCTGTAATAAAGACTTATGGAATGATACCAGCAGATCCAGTCAGAAATATAATTTTGGCTCTAGCAAAGGAATCAGAAAGCACAACAACAACAAAAACCCCTAACCCCTCAAATCAAGACAAACTATAGGCAAGAATAAAGTGGGAAGGAAGTATACCTGTAAATAGTGCCCAGCAAATGGCCAAAATGTCATAAATATAGAAAGTATAATACATGGCTGAAATATGCAAAAGTACAAAAACAATTTTAAAAATAGCATGAATCTAAAGAAGATAATTTCTTCATAGGCTTAATCAACAACAATAAATCAATTATATAACTGTTACTGGTGCAGAGATCAGTCTAGCAGTTGATCATGGATACAAAAAAATGACTTCTATCCAATAACTTTGTACAATCATATAATAATCCAGTAGACGCAACGAGTGGATTGAATTCATGTTGAAATGAAAAAAAACCTATGTATTATGTAAAAAGAGTATTATTAAATCCATGAAGCACCATAGTGGTCCTAAAACATATAACAGTTTGCAAGTAATTAACTGTATTGATATCATCAATATATTGATAAATTATTACAGAAAAAAATCCTCCATGGTTAATGAAAATGCATTTTAGGAACAGAACTGAGCATAAAGTTGTATTTTATAATATTGTGACCAGGGTTGGGATCTAAATTTTTTTACTACCTGTTCTGTGGGCGTGGCTTATTTTATGGGCGTGGGTTGGTGGGGGGTAATGTGACTGGGTGGGGTTGCAGAAAGAAATGCTTTTAGAAGCCTCTGACAATCAGGCAACTCAGCTGGGATCACCAGAGGCATTTTTTTCCTACAGCCTCTTTGGACGAAGAGGTTGCAGAAAAAAATGCTTTTAGAAGCCTCTGACAATCCCAGCTGAGCTGCGCAATCATCAGAGGGTGTTTTTTTTTTACTTTTAAAAGCATTTTTTTGGCCAAAGAGGTTGTGGAAAAAATGCTTTTAAAAGTAAAAAAAAAAGCCTCTGATGAGGTTGGCAGGGTAAGCGAGCGACGACCGGGCCGGGGACCGGTTCGGAGGTATGGACAGCCAATGTTATTACCAGTTCTCCAAACTACTAGAAATTTTTACTACCGGTTCTTGTGAACTGGTGCGAACCGGGAACAACCCACCACTGATTGTGACACTTCCAAGAATTCATCCATTACTCTTAGGAGAGATACACATACAATGCACAATATACAAGCAGTATTGAAAACAAAAACAAAAGCAGAAATGAAGCAAAAATAATTATTTGCTATAATGAAGAATAAACTTCAAATTAAGGGGACCTATTATATGATTATTGTTTGCAAGAAACATGGATTTTGAGAATTTGCCTGAACTTAAAATAATTAAACTAATATATTCAAAGAAAGTAAACCGAGAGCCAGTTCGGTATAGTGGTTGAGATTTCAGGATAGAAACCAGGACACTGTGAGTTCTAGTCCTGTCTTAGTTACAGAACCATCTTGGTGACTTTGATCTGGTCACCTTCTCTCAGCCCTAGGAAGGAGGCAATGGCAAACCACTTCTGAAAAACTTTGTCAAGAATCTCCAACAATCAGACATGATTGAATGAAACAAACAAACAAACAAACAAAAGCAAAGAGAGCATTGTGACATTGTGATAGAAGAAATGGCGGTACAAAGATATTTTCAAAATATCTTTGAATAAATAATTTCAGTTCTGGTACACACCCAGATACATAGGTGAATGTAAATGTAATATGACACAGTCAATAAATCTTTCAATGCATCTCCTTTGGGTTATACTGTATTCTGCTTTTGAAATCTTCTATCATGCTTTACAAAATTGATGGTAGGTATTCAAGCAACAGTGCTATACACAAATGACATTCTTGTATGGATCACCATAGAAGAACACAACTACCAGTTAAAACTGGTACTAGGAAACATCAGGTCCTTAAATATGAAACTTATTTATTTATTAAATTTCTATGCCACCCATCCCACTAATACAGTGACTCTAGGTGGCTTACAATATCATAAAAGTGCTAAAATTAGAATAAAAAATTAAAAGGTAAGAATCAAGATGATGGGCAACCTGGGAGTGAGAATCTTCTCTACCTCGCCAGCTACCCCTAACATAGTTGGGGCCCCAGGTCAAGGGGCAGAGCCAAGCTTTTAGGCTCTTCTGGAAGTCCAGGAATGGAGGTGGATCTCACCTCTGGTGGGAGAATATTCCAGAAGTTGGAGACTACAGCAGAAAATGCTCTTCTCCTGGATCTCACCAGCCAAAATCACCCTCCCAGAGGCTGTTATCAACCAGGAGGGCAAGGATCTAATAAACAAGTATCTGCACTAACAGCCCTGAGGACCCTGTATATTTCCTCAAGTCCAACAGAGTCAAAGTGCTACCAGATAACTGGATAAATATGCTCCTTGGACATCTCCAATGGATCTGCTCCACAGTTGGAATCTAACTGAGAATGAATTCAAGCAGTTTTATCCATCAGGTGCTGGACAAATTCCTCTGCCCTATAAATGTTCATTTGAGCCCTCTTTCCTGAGGAGGGACCAGGTGACCTTAAACATGGCCAACAGGCAGCACTCTGTGGATGCAATAAATGCAAAGAAATAGTGATGTTTCACCACTTTTACTGCCATGAGGCAGGCCTTCATGGCAGCATCTACCCATTTCTTGATTCTTTTCAACACCCTCAACTCCTCCATGAATGGCAGGAGTGTCAAGAAGGTGATGGGCATGATCCTATCCAGGATTCCAGCCACCTTCTGATTCAAGGCTGTAGCCAGAGCCTCCACAAGCCATGCAACAGAGCAACTGGGATATCCCCCACCACCTTCCCCTAGAACCTGAGTCCATCAGTCACTGGGGGAAAACCATTTAAATAGGCTGGGCCTCTCTGCAAAAGGGGCAGTGGTGGAAAATCTCAAGGACATTGAAAATTGACCAAAAGCAAACCTTGAAGAAATACAATATCTGAGAGATGTACTAACAAAAGATGGCATTAAACCAGACCTTTTTCCACACAAAAGGAAAAGCAATTGCAGATGTATCAAAACTGACATGCCAAAATGAAGTTCAGAGGATCATGGGAATGGTAAATTATGTCTCAAAATGTATTCCCAATGTAGTTGTCCACACCACAAATTTAAGGTCATTACTTTGCAAAGATGCCATCTGGCACTGGACTGATAAGGAATTAAAGTATATAAAGAATACTCCAAATACAGCACCTGTTATGCAATTTTATGATATATATTTTTTTAAAAAAGCAAAACAGCTGCTATTAAACAACTTACTATTCAAGCAGCCGAAGAGACAAACTGAACAGTATTGAATGTTGCATGACCAAGTTATTTTATTTATAAAGAGGGTGATATGAGGAAGGTTGTAGTTATTATCTTAAACCTGCCCATATAATAGAGAATAATAAAAAGTTCCTTGGAATATGTTAAGGGTTGTTTTTTTGTTGTTTTTTTTGTCCCAGGTAAGAGCTGAGTCCAAGCTGATTTTTTAAAAAACATCATTGTTCACCCCTTCTGCCATTGCCCCTTTACAAATGAACACAAGTGCCAGTCTTATCCAGCAGGTTGCAGATTCAGCTATGACCTCACAGACACGAATCTTTGATCATCTTTAACTGTGTGTTCACAAATAATATCTGGCAAGTCTCCATAAACCCCCTCAGTTCATGGGAAACAGGGAATAATCTCAGAAAAGAAACTTTGTGAGTCACAGGGATGAAGACTGCAAAGCATATTTGTCATTAAGAATGCATTAAAATACCAAATAAAATTAGTTAAAAATAGAAGTCTCTATTATTCTGATTATCTCACTCACTCATACTCTCTCTCTCTCACACACAAATGGATTTCATGTTTCATTTTTCCCCCCCAACTCTTTTATAGGGGAAATGGAGGAACTAGAAGCTCTCTGGCTCACTGGAATTTGTCACAATGAGAAGAATGAGGTAATGAGTAGTCAGCTGGATATTGACAACATGGCAGGAGTCTTCTATATGTTGGGAGCAGCCATGGCCCTCAGCCTCATCACCTTCATCTGTGAACATCTCTTTTACTGGCAATTTCGCCATTGCTTCATGGGGGTCTGTTCTGGCAAGCCTGGTGTTGTCTTCTCCATCAGCAGGGTGAGTGTATTCAATGTAATACAGGGATTACAATACAGTGGTGTATTTAGTTCAGCATAAAACTGAGGGCGACATTTGATCATTGAGCATGCATTTGAAATTGGATAGAGCTAGATCAAAGAAGTGGATAAAGGAAGTAAATTAAAACAAAACTATTGTCTCTATAATTAATCTTCATGAATTTAAGAGCGTCCTTCTTTTATCACATTTAAAATCATGGTTTGATAACAACTTATGAATGACCAATAGAGTAGCACTTATGGCCTTGGGAGGCTGCATGTGGTCCTTGGGCCATAGGTTGCACATCCCTTGCTTAAAAAAAGAGAAATATCTTGTATCCCTTATGCTTCTGAGTATAGCTGAAGGGAGTCTTCTCTTTAGCAGAATCTTTCATTCCTGCAAAGGTAATAACCAGGAGCGTTAAATACAAATAGTCATACTTTCAAACAATTTTAATAGCATTTTTTTCCCTCAAAGACAATGAAAATGCAATGTAATGGAAAATGTGGTTGATCACTATGATCAGCTATGTACAGTAGAATTAAAGTAATGGTATATCTAGTCCAGCATTGTAATGGAAAAGGTGGATTAGATATACCATTACTTTAATTCTACTGTACATAGCTCTTCTAATGTTCATTAAAAATTAAATATTCCTGCAAATGCTTTCATATTGTAAATTAGTTGAAACTTCATCAAATATAATTTTGAAATAATATTTTAAACCTAAACTAATAAGTTGTAAATTCATTCAGCTTTAAAGTATCATATTTTTCGGAGTATAAGATGCACCAGAGTATAAGACGCACCTACCTTTTTTGGTGAGGAAAAGAAGAAAAAGAAATCTCTCTCTGCCTCTGCCTCTGCCTCTGCCTCTGCCTCTGCGCAATTTTACCTCGTTGCAGCAAACAGCAAACAGCCTGCTTTACTTTCATTTTCGTTTTCAGCATAGCTTGATTAGCACAAGGAAAAAAAATCTGCTCCAGCAATTTACCTCTTGGCAGCAAGCAGCAGAGCCCTGCACAAAACAGCTGAGAGCAAATCAGCTGAGAATTGGGAGGCCGATCCGATCAACTTGTGCTAATTAGGTTGTGCTGAAGCTGAAAGGAGCTGTTTTTTCTTGCTGTTTGCTTGCAAGGAGGTAACTGCTGTGAGGCAGAGGCCAAAGGGTGGGGGCCAGTGGGTGGGTGGGGCTACATTTGGTGTATAAGATGCACCTAAACTTTCACCCCCTTTTAGGGGGGAAAAAGGTGCGTTTTATACTCCGAAAAATACGGTATATCTCATTTTGATGATAAAATTATAAAGTTAATTCAAAATACTTTAAAATATCATATTATGTAACCAGAAAAATCAAATTCAGATATTGAACAAAAGATGGCAATTAATTTTGCTTGGGAAAGATATGTTGTTATATACAGTGTTACAGTATGTTCTGTTTTCTTTGTCACAATTGCTGAGGAAGGACTGGAGCAAGTAGGACTTTGTAGGTCACAAGCTGTGATCCAAATGAATAAGAAAAACTGGGCTGAGCAGAGGGAAAGGAGATTGTGCCAAGTGAACTAATACATTGTACTTGGCTTGACAGTTTCTTGATTCCTGAGTGAACAAATCTCAGGACGGTACCCAAGAACATCTACAAAGTGTAAGGCTGGCCTCATTTAGGGTATTATAAGTAAAAAGGAGCACCTTGAATCAGAATTAGAAGCTAAATAGATCATAGATCAATTGACCATAGATCAATTATCAGTCCCATCATTCAAAAATATATATATGACAATGGAATTGAAGGTAGTCTGAGCTTCAGAGTAATCTTTTAGTACATTTTTGTAGTAATATTTTGAGAGAGGTAACAAGATAATGGTAGGCAGTGACCTGGTAGACTTTATTATTCAGAAAAAAATGAAATATGTCACATGTAAATTAAGAACAACATTCCTGGCAAGAACAAAAATGTAGATATTGGAAATAAATGTATGTTTTAAGATCATTTTGAGCAGAACCTCTAATCTACCAGAATATTTGCTTAAGTTCGATGCTTGAGTGCTTTCATATGGCATGACATATGAGCTCGGTTTCCCCTCCCACATTATTTAACATCTATATGAAATTTCTGAGAGAAGTAATCTAATAGTGGTATCCAACCCAAAACAAATCTATTGAGGTCTTAAACTGATGCTCGAAGGCTGTCATAAACTGGATAAGATGAAACAAATTCAAATTAATTCCTGCCAAACAGAGTTACTGCTGGTCAATTGACATTATGGCTATCCAGTAACATCAGCCCTTGATAGGGTTGCATTACCCTGGAGATAATCTGTGATTTGGTTCTGCTACAGCAGCAGCTAGAAGTTGTGTCCAGGGAATCTTTGGCTGGTGTGCCAAGAATGTTATGTATGTATGTATGTATGTATGTATGTATGTATGTATGTATGTATAAAATTAATATAGCAGTCTATGTCACAAAACATGACTCTGGACAGAATACAAACATAATAACAATAAAAAAAATATTCAAACATGAATAAAAAACAAACCCCTATACTGAAGGAAAAAACAATCACTTGACATCAGACAGCCACCTTGCAAGCTCACCATGGCATTCCCATGGCTTATGGAAGAATCACATTTAATGGTGTTCCAGAGGGCTAGCCTCACCTCAGAGGGAAAGATGTTCAGAAGGTGAGGGCCAAATCAAAAAAAGGCAACCTGAATTGGACCCTGAAGCAAACTGGTAGCCAGTGCAGGTCATGGACATAGGTGTAATGTGTACCACCATAATATCTGCATAGCTGCACTCTGCACCAGCTGAAGCTTTCAGATGCTCTTCAAGGATAGACCAATGTAGAGTGCTTTATAATCCATCCCGTATGTGACCAAAGCATGAGTAACTGAGTTGTAAAGTTTTATAGTCCAGGAAGGGGCACAACTGGCACACACCATGAAGCTATTCAAAGGATATCTTATACATGACTGCTACCTGCCAAAGACAGTAAAGTTTCAGCTCCAGAAGGCTCCAAAACTCAGTGCCACTTAATCTTCAGGGTTCAGCTCATCCAGGTTACTCATCCAGGTCCCCACAGTCTCCAAACACCGAGACATCAACATCATTGCTTAGCTAGGCAGAAGTAGAGGTATATAACTGTAAATCATCAGCATACTGATGTATGGACTTTCCTTGCTCAAGAAGCCTTGATGACAACGTCTAAAATTTTGATCATTTCACAATTTGTCTACCGCAATATCCTGAAATTGGGGGTACCTTTGAAACTAACTTGTAAGCTACTGTACACCTGGGGCAAAATAACACATTTGATTAGTCAAGTCAATCTGTTTATTTCTAATCCTAAAATCAGTTGATTTTTGGACTCAATAATTTATAAAGTCTTATACAGTATGCTGTAGTACAGGGATACACCAGAGACTTCTTTTCAAGTTTGATTCTGCCCATCCAGTCCAAATATTAAGAGAGGGCCTGCTAAGTCACCCACTTCATGTGAATAACACAGGTGTGGGATTGTCTCTTGGGTGATCTTTGTGTCTCTTCACACATTGTGACACATGTACTGTCCCTGTACTCAGTTCGGCGCAGCCCTTCATATATTTTTGAAGGTCTTTAAAAGCCAATTTATTTCAATGAGGTTTTGGTTTATAGATTGATTCAAGTTGGCTTTCTGATTTTATATTAAGTATTGGTGTTTTTCTTGTCTTGTTCTTTTACTCCTGTGTTTATTATTGTACATTCATCAGATTAATTTTGATTGATGCTCTTTAGCAAACCTTGTAAATAAAGAAATAGATCCCCAAATATAAAGGAACTAAAAGCACAAGTAGGGGTAAAAAGTGAAATAATGGTTGTAGTAGTGGCAAAAGAATTAATGATCTGAATCAATGTATACAAATGCATATGGTCCTTCTCTCTGAAATGAGAACAACTCCAAAGGAAATATGTTGCCCATTTGAAAGTGATACCGTAAGAAACTTTGAAATATAAAATCTTATTTACCAAAAAACATTTTCCTAACTTCCAGCTCTGTAGCTTCTCTGCTAAGCTTCTCTGTTAACCTTTTCCCCCTCTTTTTCCCATTTCAGGGTATTTACAGCTGCATCCATGGAGTGGCTATTGAAGACCGTCAATCTTCTATGAATTCTCCCACTGCCACCATGAACAATACCCATTCTAATATTTTGCGTCTGCTCCGAACAGCAAAGAACATGGCTAACCTTTCAGGTGTCAATGGATCACCACAAAGTGCCCTGGATTTCATCCGCCGTGAATCATCAGTTTATGATATCTCTGAACATCGCCGTAGCTTCACCCACTCTGATTGCAAGTCTTATAATAACCCCCCTTGCGAGGAAAATCTTTTCAGTGATTATATTAGTGAGGTAGAAAGGACTTTCGGCAATCTACAATTGAAAGAAAGTAATGTTTATCAAGACCATTATCATCATCATCATCGCCCCCATAGCATTGGTAGTACCAGTTCTATTGATGGACTATATGACTGTGATAATCCACCTTTCTCTTCCCAGTCTCGATCCATCAGTAAAAAGCCACTAGATATTGGTTTACCACCAGCCAAGCATGGCCAGTTAGGTGACCTTTATGGCAAGCTGTCATTCAAGAGTGATCGATATAGTGGAGGAGGGGCACATGATGATTTAATCCGTTCAGATGTTTCAGACATATCCACTCATACGGTAACATATGGCAACATTGAAGGCAATGCAGCAAAGCGGAGAAAACAGCAATATAAAGATAGTTTAAAGAAACGTCCAGCCTCAGCTAAATCTCGGAGAGAATTCGATGAAATTGAACTGGCCTATCGACGGCGTCCCCGTTCCCCTGATCACAAGCGCTACTTTAGAGACAAGGAAGGGCTAAGGGATTTCTATTTGGACCAATTCCGGGCTAAGGAAAACTCACCACATTGGGAACATGTAGATCTGACAGATATCTATAAAGAACGGGGTGATGACTTTAAGCGTGACACTCTAGGGGGAACAGGGACGTGTACAAATAGGACCCATCACAAACATGGGTCAGGGGAATTTGGAGTAAACAATGAGCACAAGCACAGTGTTGTGAGTGGGGTACCAGTGCCATGGGAAAAAAACCTTACCAATCTTGATTGGGAGGAACGGCCAGGGTCTAATTATTGCCGCAGTTGCCCATCTAAGCTGCATAACTACACCCCAGCTGTGGTGGGGCAGAACTCCACCCGTCAGCCATGCATCCGGTGTGAAGCTTGCAAGAAGGCAGGCAACCTCTATGATATCAGTGAGGACAACTCCCTTCAAGAGCTGGATCAGCCATCTGCTCCTGTGCCAGTGGCAACCAGCACCTCCACCACCAAGTACCCTCAGAGCCCTTCCAACTCTGCCTCCAAGGTGCAGAAAAAGAATCGCAACAAGCTCCGCCGGCAGCACTCCTATGACACATTTGTGGATCTGCAGAAGGAAGAAGCAGCTTTGGCCCCACGCAGTGTGAGCTTAAAGGACAAAGGCCGCTTTTTGGAGGGAAGCCCTTATGCTCATATGTTTGAAATGCCAGCAAGCGAGTCCACTTTTGCCAACAACAAGTCCTCACTGCCTGCCACCAGCCACCACCACCACAACAATCCTGGCATTAGTGGTGGTTATATGCTAAGCAAGTCTCTCTACCCCGATCGGGTCACTCAAAACCCTTTCATCCCCACTTTTGGGGATGACCAGTGCTTGCTCCATGGCAGCAAATCCTATTTCTTCAGGCAGCCTGTGGTGGCAGGAGGGCCCAAGGCCAGGCCAGACTTCCGAGCCATTGTCACCACCAACAAGCCAGTGGTCTCAGCTCTTCATGGAGCTGTGCCAGCCCGTTTCCAGAAGGACATCTGTATAGGGAACCAGTCCAACCCCTGTGTGCCTAACAACAAAAACCCCAGGGCTTTCAATGGCTCTAGCAATGGGCATGTTTATGAGAAACTTTCTAGTATTGAATCTGATGTCTGAGTGATGGGAAAAAAGCATGGGAGGGGATGGTGCAGGAAATGCAAAGCATGGGAGGGGCAAGTGGTGGGTTTAGTCCTAGCTCCCATTTGCTACTCTTCTGCTACTGTTTCTTTCCTTTTTTTTAATTTTTAAAAAAGTGGAATATTGGAGCTCTGCTTAGGCAGAGCTGATGAGAAGTGCCACTTCTTTCTTTCCCCACACCTGAACTCCTAATTATCTCTTTTCATTTCCCTACTCACATTTCCATTCCTGACCATCACATGTCAGAGCTTACTAGCTTAGCTTGTGTTTTCACAGTTGGAAAGACAGGGCATGGATCAGGTGAGGTCAGCACATGGGTAGGGGCAATACCCCAATACAGAATTGGGGTTTTCTTAGCAGCAAACAGGGATGGTTAGCATTGATATGAAGATACCATATACGGTAAAGAGCAGAGGAAAGAAAGATTAGTTCTTTTTACATTTGTACTTTTAAAAAAAAATGTGAGATACAACTAATGTGGAATTTATTTAATGAAATACATTCAGTTCTTTTATAAAGACTTTAGGGAAAGGGTAAAAATTGAAGTTGCATAAATACATCCTCGAATACGGTATATCTTGTGGAAAAAGGCGGTGTGGAGATCTGCTTGGAAGTTCAGTTATGGAAGTCCAGCAAGGCCATATCTGAAGGATGGGCTGAAATTACAGAAGCTAGGACAAGTGAGAACAGGAAACTCTTACCAAGAGTCTTGAGAAAATTAAAAGGTGGGATCCCAGGGTGGGGAATCTGTCTGATTTTCTCTACTCATGAAAACTCATTGTTAATTTTGAAACCATAAACTTTTGGATGTAAATTGATTTGTGCACAGCTCTCTTAAATAATGATTTACATCAAATACAGACAACAAAAATAAAACCAATGTAACATCACTGAAGTATTTTTCTTACACACCCCAGCAGAACAAGCCTCTGCAATGTGGATGAATAAAAAGGCTGAACAATTAGAAAAGAAGGCTGGCAGCTCCATAAACTCCACTGTTCTTTTAATGAATTAAATGTGGAAGGGAGATTTCTCAACTGCCATGTCCTTGTTTCTCTTGCAAAAGGAGATTTTGAGAGACTACAGAAAAAGGCTTTCTCTGCTGTTGGAGTTGAGTAGAAAGTGCAGGAGGTGGTGCTGCTGGTGGGGAGAATAGGACCAGCACAACTCATACCATGTGTATATGTATATTTATTGAATATATACTTATATTTGATAACTATAGTGTTGTGGAACTATGGCTTGTCTTCCACAGGGCATGAGGAGATGAAATATCAGTTCCCACAGTTGCTGTAGTGGGGATCAGAAAGCAGAGTTAGCAAGAAGCAAGAAAGTTAAGAGGAGGCCAGGAGATGCTAAACAGGAAAAGTAGTATTATTTAGCAGCATTAGAGTTGTTCTGGACCTCTTCTCGGTGTAATGCAGTTATTGCTTGCAGCAGTTTTTTCTCTCAAAGAGGAATAATTGGAAATGTGAGTAGAACTACTTAAAGTGAGATTGTTTCATTTACATCAGGAACCCTCAGGTAAGAGCAACAGACTAACTGTTGCCTCCCAAATATGTGGCAAAACATCTCACTTTTTCCTGGGTCTGTTGATCTGCTTTCCTAACAAAACAAGAGGGCAGAAGTATCTCTTTTGAAAGAGCTGGCAGATTGCAATTGAACTGAATAAATGGAGAGGCACAAGCTCTGAACTCTGGAAGCAGCTGTTCTTTTTTGAGCCACATTTCTTGCGACTGATTCTCCTTTCATGTCCTTTCATCCACACCCCATTGGGCTTTATATTTTTAATATATTTGCTGCATTGAAGCCATTGGAAGGCACTGTCTTTTGGTAGAGAGGGTAAATATGGGCTTGAACTTTATTAGGTTATGGAAGGAGTGATGTCTGGAAGAGCAGAATGCCTTTTACTTCATTTTCCTTGTCCCTCTCAAAAAAACTACTTTCCTAGCAGTCTGCAGCACACAATGTAACTGATGAATTCTTTAACAAAGGGCACTTGGGAAGGCATTCATCTCATTTGTAAATTGAGATTTTTTTTCTATTGCATTTTGTATAAAATTAGTGCTTCTCTTCTTGTGAATATTCAGGTTTTGAGAGGATATGGGTTTTTAGTTGTTGCATTTTCCCCAACAGTTTTCAGTCTTTGTATATGGAAGTAGCTTTATGTTGGCCCATACCATTACAAATGGGAAATAATAAGAGAAAACTGCATGTATGGAATACCTCTTTCTAAATCACACTTGTCACATTTTTTCTCATGTTTAGAAAATGGCAATGGATCATCTTAAACCTCACTAGCAAGGCTTTCATGTTCCTTGCTTGATTATAAACTCATAATCTTTCTCTGGAATCTGGGCCCTGAAGCATTGTGCTGTTTTCCTTCAGATGGAGTAAATTCATTTTGAATGTTCAGTTTAAATTGCACCCAAATCAACTTCTCCGAAGTTATATTAGCTTGGAAAGCTTGGGACTGGGAAATCTCTCAATTAACAATTAGTACTTAAAATTTATTAAACAGCTGGGTTTGATCCTAGTGATGAGCGTGCCTCTGGGTGCTCCCTTTCTCAGCTGAAACCAAAAATATTAGTATTGTAGTACTTCAAGAAAAAAATTCACTAAAAAGCAAGCCAAAAAAGATATTAACTGAACTCTCAGAATGATTTTAGATGTATATTTGGGGTATAGGTTTACTCTGGTTTTAATTTTCTTGCAATCTAGCTCAGTTTGAATATTAAATTCACATGTTTACACTATAGCTAAGATTTGATAATATTAAATTACCAATGTTAATTTGCGTGCACAGAGCATGAAACATGTCTGCTTAAAGATGAGTAGAAATGTTGGGGGACTTTCAATAACAGTTAATAAGAAGGTATTGTGTCTACTGCTTTAATATAAGAAATTAGCCTCTTGATCTCTCCATCTATCTTGAACATCTTATTTTTCTTTCTATTGAAATTTGACCAAGAAGAAGAAAGTTGGTTCAACCACATACATAGGTTATGTTTTAAATATTATTATTATTTTATAATTTAAAGTTCTGGATATTATTCCATTAAAAATATCAAACGTGGACATGATGGAAAATTTTAGCTGCAGGTGCTGTTTATGGAGACAGTGATGTCGGTTGTTTAACTTGCCAAAAATACATGAAACTTTGTATAATACACACACAAAATTGTATGTTCATCATTTAAGAAACTCAGTTTCCTCCTCCGGCTTAGAAAAATGGGATGTGTTCTTCAGTTTTCTCATTGCATAAACTTGATTTCCCCCGTGAACTAAGATTCATTGTCTTCTGCTTGGTGAGTGGTTCTGCACCTGAACATACATAATTGACATTTTTGCTATTCAGATGCTTTAGGAGAATGTATTGAAATACTTTCTTAATACTAATTCTAGAGCCATGACAATACATATGTTGTAAATGTGTAAGCGGATAAGGGATATGAAGTTGTTTTTCTTTTTTAAAAAATGGCAGATTTTCCAAGCTGTTTAACTGAGTATGGCATGCTGCCAGACCACTTATTCTGGCATTCTATAACAGATGTGATATAATGTCTGCCAATGTAGCAATACACCATCTTATGTTATATCTTGCCATAATGTGTGGTGCTTCAGGAATATGGTGAGTGGGATATTTCGTATGTCATCAAAAACATCAGAGAAAATGTGTTGCCTTGTTTCAACGCTAATCTACTGGTTTTAAAACTTTTCCTGAAATTGTCTTCTAATAGGTAATCTTCTACTTGCAAAAATCCAACATAATTTCAATTTGGACTCAAATGTTTTTTTAACACTGCTCATGGCAGGGAGGGAGGAAGGATGAGTAAAACCCCAGATTTCTTCATTTAAATCTGCAAGATATTCCAGGACTTCTAAATGAAGCATTAACATGATACTGATAAACTGATTACTTTCTTTTTCTTTAGGTTATTATTATATAGAAACTAGAACAGGCATGTATGAGTTCCTTTACATCATATAGCATAGCATTCTTGCCAGAAAAAGCTAGTATGTTGTTTATGCTTATTTCCCATCTGCTGCAAAATGGGACTTCTGTTGGTTCCGGCCCATTTTGTCCACCGGATGACCAGGAGCTCAGGTTCCTGACATCAAAAGAAGAGGGAAATAAACTTTTCTTATCTGCTTTTATGTCCTCTCCTGTAAGTGCTTCCCTGCAATTGAACATACTAGGTTTGTCCAAGTGATCATGTCTATTGTCCTGCTGGACACTGCTCCAATATGAAGAACATATTAATGGGACACCAGCTTTGTCCCTCAAGGGCTTATTTCCCGTTTGTAGCCAAATAGGCTTTTAAGCCATAATCCCCGTTCTTAATATTCCTTACATCCTCACCACTGGAAAGGTTGGTTGGGGTTATAATCACCAGTTAGAGATCCAGCTTCATTTCCATTTTTGGAACCTGTCAAACTAAACCTCAAACAAAGCTCAAGCATCTCATAGGCAGTAATTCTGAAGCCACTTTCTAGGTTTTAAATGTTCCCAGATTATACTGCTGTACAATAATATGATTTATTATATTATCCTAAAGACTACATGCATACATCTTTATAAAAGGGAGATATGCTTTATTAGTAAGTCCACTGAATGTCAAAACTTAATAAGATGAAGAAATGTCAATTCGTATAACCAGAACAATAACAGACTAATAGCCAATGGAGGCAAGGGGCATGCCTCTTCTAAATGAGTTATATTTTAGACTTGTTTCCTGAAATTCCTGAAGAGTACAAAAATCAACATTTGAATTAAATTGATGAACTTCAGAGTAACCTTTGTTGCTCTTTTTCATGATGAATTAGTCGGCTGAATGGATCCAGAGGGTGGTTTGTATGTGATGAAACAGATGTGTATGCTAACTTAACACATATTTACCCATACCACTACAAAGTTATTCGAAATAAATTTTTACTCATGAATTTTTTTTTTACCATAGGCCAATTTAAATTTGGATCCAGTCAGTCAAGCCAGCATGGCAAATTGATAATTCGAACTATTCAAAAGAAAAAATGCTAATATTATAAGTCAGTTATTACATAATTCATTTAACTTATGACAAATGCTAGGTTAAATTCTTTGAACACCCAACCATATTGAGTCAACTGTGTTACCATCATAATAAGCTCTGGTACAGATGAAAATAATTGAATATAAAAATGTATGTCTCAAAAACTCCTGAGTATGCATGGGCACATTCCAAACATAAAATTCACTATTTTTCTTGATTCGTTATAATTTAATTTTTTTTCAAAGCAGAAACAATGCAACATTTCTTAACATTGTTACTAATGTTATGTATTCATGTTGTGCCATATAGATCATCCGCTTATTTAACTGCGGTTATATGTAGATATATATGTACATATGTATAGAGGCTTATTATAGCGTTATATTCAGGTTGGGGGAAGAGGGTAATTTTTTATATGTACAGTATTTCCTTATTAAGCAAAGGCATGGGGTAGGGGAAGGGGAGTTGACTTATGAGTTGTGGTTTTCCTTGATCTGTGGTGTTTGAAGTTGTTTCAGTGATTGCTTTTGCCAGTTTGGGAAATTTATCTGGATGTTCTATATGTGTGCTAAGAAAGGGACTCATGTTAGGGGAGGTTGGGGCTAGTGTTGGGAGGGGAGGAAAGGGTGTTAATAGTTTCCTTAATTAGAACATGTATTGATTGCTAGAGACTATAAGTTTGAGATGATATATTTGAAACACCAGACAAGCTCCTACTTCAGGGCCATCTACTCTTCTTCTTCTTCCCACTAAACATTATGATTGTTTCTCTTTTCCATGTTCTGGGCTGTTAGTAGCATTCACTATCTCAAGACCTGTGGGTTTTTAATTCATAGTCTCTATCTCTTATTCATTTTTTTTTTTTTTTTTTTTTGCAAAGAGGTTTCCTGTTTTAATAGCCTCCCTTTTTTCACCGGGGATAAAATTCTTGATCAATTTAACATCCATCCTAGCAGCTCTCTTCTCATGTTCAGATACTCCCATATTCCCTTCAAAATCTTTAGAATCTTTGCTGTCCTTCATCTCTTCCCTCCCACCCCATCCCCCTTCTTTGGTAGCTATGTTCACCCAAACAAACGTGTGTGTTTGTGAAACACACACATTCAAATCACAGAAATGCAGAGTGGATTAAAGATTGGAATTGGACTGGAACTTTGAATCCTTTCTCAGTTTGAGTTTTCTATGTGCCCTGGGATTGTGTATTATTGTACAGGACTGTTACAGGACTGTTGTATACAACCATGATTACAACCTTACTTTTCTTATTCATTATCCTCATTACTCATAATATACCAATATCTACTTCCTTGAAGTTTATTGCTATCTGTGTTAAGATAATAGCCAATATTACAATTCAACTAATTAGATAATGGCACAAAGAAACACTAATATGTTTTAACTTGTGACTGTGATAAATACTTGAAATTATTATAAAATTAAGGCATGAACAAGTAGAGAGATGGTTTCTTATTGTATACTTTTCCTTCTTTTGTAAAATGTCGATCAATAATTTGAGACCAGAGCCTCTTATATTGCCTGAGAAAAAGTATAAGATTGCCTTTTCACCATCACTCCATTCATGGTTAAAAGTTGATATACTGTAGTTTACCTTAAGCCATGATAGTAGAATATGATTTTTTGATCACAGTTCAGATTATGCTAGGCAGGCTGTCTGAAACATTTAGGTTATTTCCATATGACATTAATTAATTCCACAGTGAATCTCTTAATTGGAAGACAATCTTTAATTGTTTTCACTTCTGTCAGCCTCATAACACCAGGTAGGCAATGTTGTGAATCAATCCGTTCTCACTGATGTTGACCAATAGGAGAGTTAGAAATGTGATTTCATCGGTATTTCACATCATCAATTGCTGCAACTCTGGAATAATGAAATTCCCCTGTCCTTACTTCAAATAAAAAGAAAATAAATTGCTAACACCCACCACTATACATTTTCTTTACATAATGTGGATATATATTGGACTATCTGCAAACAAAACAAAGAGGGCAGTTGTTACTCATATAATGAAACAGTTTCAGGTATTTTCTGAAAAAATACCTATGATGTTGGAAACATATACATTTTCCCCAAAAATAAGACCCTGTCTTATATTTTTATGAACCCTGAAATAAGTGCTTGGCCTTATTGCCATGCGCTCAAAAGCCTGATTGGGCTTATTATCAGGGGATGTCTTATTTTGGGGGAAAAAGTCCTCAATTGGGTAAGAATTTAAGAATTTAATTAAAAAAGAAAGATAAAAGAATTTGCTTGATATTTGAATAAAGAGTGAGGATAACTGAAACAGATTTTATAAGGATTAGGGAATTACCTGGAAGTTGCCTACAAGAATTAAGATCATGTTCTCTGATAATGTTGGTTGTATTCCTTTCCTAAGGAATGACTAGTTTGTGTCCAGGAACCAGGTAGCATGGTAAAGCAACCGCAAAGAAAAGGAAATCACTGACACCTATCAGCATTGCAACAATAAGATCCAATTTCCTTAGCATTTAATTAGTCAGGAATAGAACAGAAAAATGCTGATTCATCGCTTGAAACAAGCCAGTGTTATGGGATAGGCAAACTCAGTGCTCTCTTAGGAACAAGATTTAAAATGGGAGTTGACGACCCAACGAAGGCATCTGGCAATACTCCCAAACAAAGCACATGGCTGTAGTCACTCACATTGTTATTTTCTAAGAATGCCTGTCTAGGTACCAGAGGTATTCTTGTCAATAAAGCGGTAGGCACTTTTTTATAGGTTGCCAGACATCCTCTTCTTTTAATGTACATCTAAATCTAACAAATACAATCAGTGTAACAGGAAGCATGATATCACAGGAGAAATAGATAAGCAGATTGGTGATCACAGATATCAGCAGTCTGCTTTTGGCTGATCGAAATGACTTCTTATTTCATCTGAATTTTCTGTACTCACTGTTAATATTAATCAATCTTACCTATTCTGCCTTTTGTGTTCTCGTATGAGAAACCTCTCATATTCTCTCATAATGTTTCATTTTTATCATCCTCTTTTCAATGCCCAATCATTAACCATTCTATCATGGCTTAAGTTGTTAGTTGCTCTTCTCTTTGCTCTTTTGAATTTATCAGCACCTTTTTCTAAAGATTGAAAATAGAATTTAAAAAATCATAATTTGATAAATGTTTGTAGCACTGCATGATAATATTTAACATTGTCCTATTGAACAGGACTTTTTCTTCTAATTCTATTTATTCAGAGGCTTAGTGATCCAATATTGGTTTGCATTCTAATAGCATGGTATCCATGGAATGGAATCCACCAGGAAATTGAAGACACATTTTTGGATTATGCCCATTATCAATTTGTAGATGCATGGCTTTTTATACGAGTTGGTTGGGGAATTCTTCTGAAGAGAATGATATGGGAAAGTAATATTTTTTAGTATGGTAAAATTTGAGTTAGAAAATAAAAGAGAAAAGGAAATTTAATTAAAATGTATCTTCAGCAACTATTTAAAAAAAGTATTCAGATCCCTCTCTCATAGACTGAAAAGAATTCTAGAATTTTATTTCATTTGTTTGTTCTCAAGTTGATATCTAAACTGGCCATCTTTTAAAATCGAGTGAGGCTCAGTGTAGATTACTATTCTAAACAATCTGCCATTTCAGTTATTGTGCCTTCTAAAAAAACCCTTCTGCTCTATAAAGATTTGCTTAAATAATAGTTCCCCATGGGAGACTTCTTGCTGAAATTGGCTGACCAATTCTCCATTCAGTTCTCATGGTTTATTTGTTGGTTTATGTGTGGTGCTTATCAGAATAAATGTCACTAGTGCCTTTCATTAATGTAGCAATTTGTAACTCGCTCTTTTCTGTATTACTAACCACATTTTAATGGCCTAGAGTGGCTCTATCTTTCTATGAAGCAAAAGATCCCTATCAATGTTTCTACCTTTGACTTTCTTAAAATAGTCCTGCCAATTTAAGAGTTAATGGTACAAAGCTTAGGGGCATGGGACTGGAAGATTGCTAACGTGACTGAAAATGGACACTGGTGGGCCTTCTCCAGTGGTGGGATTCAAGTAATTTAACAACCAGTTCTCTGCCCTAATTATTTCTTCCAACAACCAGTTTGCCAAACTGCTCAGAAAGGTAACAAGCGGTTCTCCCGAAGTGGTGCAAACTGGCTGAATCCCACCACTGACCCTCTCCAACTATATGCAGTTCATTGGCAAAAAGAAGTAAGGTTCTGTGCTTAGCATGGAGGAAAAGACAGATGCACAGAAAGGCAAAATCTGGCTTGACAGCAGTACTTGTGAGAAGGACTTGTGGTCACCCTAGATGATTACAAATTAAGCATGAATCAGCAGTGTGCTGCAGCTAACAAAACAGCCAAAATAATATTTTGCTACATCAAAGTTGTAATCCAAAGTTCATAGGAAATGATGGTTATGCTGATCAAACCCAGTCTAGAATACTATGCCCAGTTCTGGTTGCCACAATTCAAGGAGGAGGCTGAGGAACCAGGTACAGTGGAGTGTGTGGGGAGGGACAAAGATGATGAAGAAATTGGAATTAAATGCTATGAAGAACCCAGTTATAGGAACTGGGTATGTTTAACCTGAAGAAGAGAAGGCTTAAAGCAAATGTAATAGCAGTTCTTTCAAAAATTAAAGGTGTGTTGATTACAGGGAAGAAACTGTAGATTTATTCTCCATAACTTCTGGGTATAGGACAAGAACCAGTGGGTGGAAGCTTCAAACTCTGACCTAAGAGTTTGATAAATAAATGGGAATTTTCTGATGATGAAGCTATTAAATAGTAGAGCAACTTGACTCCTGGAATCAAGCAAAGTTTGCACAACATTTGTCTGGGGAACAAAGATTTGAGGATTCCTTTCAAGTCAGAGTTTGGATGAAAAAGTCTCACTTTTATGATTTTATTAGTCTTCAAAAATTATAAGAATAGGGAAGAAAGTGTGTTACTTAATTACTGCCTTCTTTTTCTCTGCTCTGTGAGGTGTCTATCTGTGAGATTCAAAAAATCCCCCTGATCCTTATCTACTATGTATGCTACTAAAACTCTGATTTCAGTAACCTTTAACTGGGTGAAACAATGCATCATTTTGAACCAAGGTACCTCAAATGGGCTAACTTACATTCAAAATCCAGGATCATGACTTCCATGGAATTGACATTTGGCAAATTATATAAAACACTTTATGATATAAACTTTATCGTAAAGTAATCTATGACCTCATACAAAATGTCATAAAAGGCTTCCTGCGCTGATGTTTGGCTATTCCATTCAATGTAAGCTTTTTTTCCAAGGCATATACAACTGGAAATGTACCCCAACATTTTTCCAGTGAAGGCAGTATATTAGAAGTTCTATCACTGTTGAAGGCATTGAGGACCTGGTAAGGAAATATCTCTGAAACAATGACCCAACAGGGCACAATTTGCCTAGTTGTATAAAAATGGGAGTCTATGAAACGGGATCTATATAAATGGGATGAATAAATTGCTTGCATCTTAACCATTATCCATGTCCTTACTTCATATGCTCATTTATCCAATTGTCTGAAAAAAGAAAACTGAGAAGTCCCTAAGAAAGGGAGCTGAAAAGCCATCAACCCTTCTTTCCCCTTTGCCTAAGAAGTGGAAGATGGGTTGATGCAAATGATTGTACAAATGAGGAAAGGACAATGCACAAAGTAAACAGCAGTATTTTCTGTGGTTTCAAATATGCCACAGCAGATTTACAAATAAATCAGCACAGCTGCCAAACAAAATATGACTTATGATCACATAAACATAGAGCTGATTCTGAAGTTCTAGACAGACATAATATGAATGTGCCTTAAATGTTGTATACCATTATAATATGTACCACCATGTTGTACCTTTGCTAGCTGTGTTATTTTTTTCATTTAACACTATGAACTACTCCATCCAAAACTTCACTGCAATTTATTTTATGCAAATAGACATGCTATTTGATTTTTTTCTTCTCTAGAAACATTCACAGAAGAGGAAATTATGCCAAAAGCATAATATTAAAGTGAAATTTGAATCCAGCTCTCCAAAATATAATCCTAGCTTCATAAACCAAATTGATCATTCAATTCAAAATATATTCAAGATTTAGGATTGGGTCAAAATAATATCAATAGTTATTATTAGTTATTTACAGAAAATAAACATCCTGTGCCATAGGGATTAAAATTTCCCTAGGAATAACAGATTACAATGAATGAATTTAATGATTAAATTAAGCAGTTCTGAAAAGAATCGGCTCTGAAATCTGTACCATATGGTCTAACTATCCTCAGCTCAACAACATTTTTATTTATTCTGAGATTGTAATATCATACTTGTATTTTGAATCTGAAATTTGGACTATAATGGAGAACGTTGACTAGAACTGGTCTTTATTTAGAAACTTTTCAAGATAGAATTAAAAACTGAGAGCTGAATAGCAGTGATTATACATCTGGCAAGTTACTTGTTGAAATTTGCTTGGATTTGCTGTAATAGAGAGCAAGAAATTACTCTCCTCGGAATATTCATATACTCAATATTAACTGTTGAAAGATCAAGGTCTCAGTAGATGAAACGAAGAATATTAATCTCACCTAATAAATTTATTTGTGTGAATTTCTAACTGAACAAAAGAGAAGAGTGAGCTGATGGCAAGTGTATCCCAGAATTGCTAGGGATTAGGCAGCATATAAATGTAATAAATTATTATTTTTTATATCGTAGTTTAGGAGGCAAAAAAGTACATAATAGAGATAGGATGTAGTAATCACCTAAGTTTGAAAACATTGAATGTTAATTTTATTGCAAGGAGCAGTGTGCCAAAATTTGTTGAGGTAAGAAGTACATTTTTGTTACTTTTAAGAACAAGAAATAGTCTATTTATTTTTCTAGTTTATTTTGATGTTGCTGTATGTAGCAGCAATAAACATAATAATATGCAAAGGAACCACTTTTTCCCTACTAAAAGTAAATTACCTTAGTGCCATTGAAGTTATCCCTGGAAGAACAATGTTTTGCCCAGTTCAGGGGACAGTTTTTGCTCTTCCCTCACTTGGAAATTCCTCATTTGATCAATTTAAATGATCTTATGCCAGCGCTAAATACTGTATGACTCATTTTCTCTGTCTCAGATTCAGACTGGCATGTCAGACTTGATACCTGCACCTCAAATATCAACTTTGAAGGAGTCTTTCTTAGCCAAGTATCTTTCTTTAGAAATGAAGAAAGTAGAAAGTTCCTGCCAGTGCTAGTCAAAAGAAAAGAAGATAAGAAGGACATTTGGCCTGGACCTCAAGTCCTAAGGGGACTTAAATGTAGTTTTAAATTTTTTACTTAAAAATATTAAAATTACATGTTGTCAATTTTTATTATGTCTAGGGACTTCCGGAGTTTAGAAGTGGCCCCGTTCTCTCTTAAAATCTGAGAAAATGTGTTTTTGTTTGTGCTTTGTCTATTCTTACAATCTGTCATCACCTTTAAGTGGTTAGAATGCATAATGCTCCCAAAAGTAGGGCAAACTCTATATCAGCTTGCAGATACCATGTCTCAGATCTTCACTTGCCAACAGAGAGTGGCTACACTATACAATTCCCTCCCCCCCCCCCCCCCCCCCCATAGGCTCAGAACACTGTTTCAGATACAGGCTGGATGATTTTCTAGTAATCTTTATTCCAGATATTTTCCTTTAACAACCAAAAACATCCTTACTTTCACAATCACTTTTTGCTTTTCTTTCTTGTCTCACATCCTCGTATATACACAGAGGGGCAGTTTAGCGTAGTGGTGAAGGTGATGGTATACAAACCAGGAGATTCTGAGTTCTAGGCCTCCTTTAGGCATGAAACCTGGCTGGGTGATTTTGGGCCAGCCATTCTCTCTCAGTCCAACCTATCTTATAGAGCTGTTATTGTGGGAAAATTAGGTATGTTCAACACCTTCAGTTGACATACTACATATACATATATACATGCATATATAATAAACTATAAAAGGCAGTTTTACTTAGAACAGCTTATATCCTACAACTATACCTTTAATATCATTTTAAAAAACCAACAACATTTGCCTATCCCAGGTCCTGAGGAAGGACTCTATAGGTAGATAAAAATGCCAAATTCAGTCTAAATATCGGGCTGACTGTGCAACTAACCACAGTAATAAATAATGTCATAATCAAAAGGCTACAGTGAAACTGCACATATACGTGCACATATACATAAGGTGTTGGCAAACCTTTTCGGCCCTAAGTGCTGAAAATGGGAGTGCGCACACACATGCACACAAGCACCTGCCGGAAACTGGAAGAGCAGCCGCCCGGTGCGCTTGTGCGCTTCTGCTTTCCAGTGCGTGCACGCACACTGGGCGGCTGCTCTTCCGGTTTCCAGCACTCCCACACATGTGAAGACCAGCTGGCAGGCACACCGGAACCCAGAAGAACAACAGGGGACAGCTCGCGTGTCCGGAGAGATGGCCTCGCTTGCCACTTCTGGCATGTGTGTGCCATAGGCTCGCCATCACGGACATATACTATGCTGAAACATAACATCCTAGGCTCGTGGGAAGAACTCTGAGAATGAAGGCCAATACCAGCTAAAGAATTGACAGCTGTGATTTGATGTTGTATGTAAAAACAATAATAGTAATAATAGTAATAACAATACCTTAATTATTATTACCTTAATAATCCATAGACTATTCAAGTTAGGACTTGAATTATTAAGTTTTCACCAGTCTTAGAGTGTGAATCTAACTGTAGAGTATCCATATATATAACAGTATCAAGATGTTAAGACGGTTTTTGTTTAGTGATAAGCATGTTTCTATTTTGTTATTAGTTCCTGTGGTGCGAATATAACTGAACAAATTTTCATTTGTTATATTTGTTCATTAGATTTCTATACTGCTTTTCTTACCTGAGCTCAAGGCACTATATGTTGTCTAGTTTCCACTGCAATATCTGCTCTATGAGAAAGGTTGGACTCAGAGTAACTAACCCAAAGTCATCCATTGAACTTCTGTGGTTGAGGATCTACTAGTGTCATTCTAATGCCTCTACACCACATTGTCTGTTATACAAATATTTCATATATATCCATATGCAACTATATGCATCTTGCTTCAATATTGGAATGGCATTTAGATAAATCTCACTATTATGATAATCCTATCAGTATTTTTTCCTTCCTTCCTTCCTTCCTTCCATCCATCCATCGCTTTATCACTTATTCTTAAACAGGACAAAATTTAAAATAAACTTAACAGCAGGAAGGCAAGTCCTGGAAACAGATTCTGTCTTTGAATAAAGAGCATCTTCCACCAAATAGTATAATTAGTGGGTAGAACAGAGGCATGTGATAACCTTTCCTGATATCCTATCTCTTTTGAGATTTTGTAATGTCAGTCTCTTTCATGGCAAGTAGTTTAACCAAGAGCTGTGAATTCTAGAAAGGAAATGGGAAAGGTTGGAGAAGTAATATAGAGTTGAGCAAAGGAATGTAAAGACCAATATTCCTCCTACCCTATGCCTTGAAATTGTTCTCTGTTTGTGTGCATGCATGCACACGCACATAAAGAAGTTGATCATTGGAATGTAAAATTATAATCATTATCAAAAAGATTGGAAGCCACTTCTTTATAACCTTTTCTTTCTTTTGTCTTTATTTCCTTTCTGTCTTATTCACTATTCTTTTTTATTTTCCTTATTTTCTAATATTCATATTGCTTTTATCTTATTAAAATTTCTTCAAAAAATTATAGTAAAATAGGAATGTACTATTCTATTTTACATTCTTTTATTTTTAATTTTGAGGGGTTTTTTCAGGGATTAGTAAACCTAGATTGTATTCTAATGATGTACTGTACTGCTTGTCAGAATTTGCATAACACAAATAATTGATGGAGAGGAATTGCTCTATGCCAGGTAACAGTAGTGCATGTCACAGCCTTTTGACAAGCAGTGTTATCTGAGCATACTGAAATGAGTTTTCAGTGAAAAAGAATACCTCACAATGTGTGGGTAAAGATCAAGTAAAATATTTGGGATAATGGTATGTGATTGGCTGCTTATTGAGATTTTGTTTTGGAATAGTGCTGAATGTATTAGAAAGGATTTCTAAAAAAAAAAAAAAATCAAGGTGTTAGTGATGAGTTAATTGTGCATCATGCATGACACTGGAGGCATTTCCTTTGATGCTTCTGCAGTGACTCTCGGCAGTTTCACATAAGTAGATTTGGTGACCTAAATTCATTGAAAATGTATTCCTGTTGCAGTTTAAAGATAGATGCCTGAAAGATATACCATAAACCAGTTGCAGCTGAAAATTTGCTGCCCATTTCTGAGCAGGATGATATAAAATTGATAAAATTCAGTGAGCTTTCAAATGTTTAACTCTACATTAAAGTGGAATATTAGGGTGTTTGAAACTGATTTTGTGAAAAGTCCTCTCTTTTCAAAAAAACTTAGCTGAGAAGTTTCTAATTAAAGTTTCCTATAGAAACAGCACTTTGTCAACATTTGCCTTTTATAAAAAACAAACAAAATATCAGTATATGCAGAATTTGAATTGAGAAGTGCTGCAATCCTATATGTATATATTCAAATATCAGCCCATTGCATTCCCAGAGCTTACTCAAAAGTTAAACAAGCAAGGATGTTTAATACCATGGTAGTTTTGTATAGTAAACCGACTTGAAAGATTAGATTACAATGTGAAGTAAAAATCTATTAAATGAATGATTATTTTTTAAATGTTAGACTTTCTTTTCTCTGAACAGGGAGGGAGGCAAATGCTTTTCAAAAGTTACAAATTTCATTTTCAAAGAATAACTTCCCAAATAGCAAGGAATTTTAATCTAAATGATATTGTAGGATTTAGAATGATTAGGGCTTTTTTTTAAAGGCCCAGAGTTTTTCATTTCTTTTCTTTTTTAAATGGCTTTTCATAACTTCTCTGGCCATAGCTATGAGGTTAAATCCCCTACTTTATCTCAAAATCAACTTGCAACCAGAGTTGCTTTACTTTGTGTCTGTACTTCTGTGCAGTCAGACAAGGACTGATAATATTGCCCAGTTCATCTGTGTAGTTGAATGTTAACCCCGTTATGGGTAAAACAGGAGAAACGGGAAATACGTGTGACTATATTTCCTTCCTTGTTCCCACGTTTTTTTTACTCACTTTTCTGGTTCTGCCATGACAGGTGAGGAGGAAATTGTCTGAAATTACTGTATTGTGGTAAATGCCAGTGTTGTTGTTGATGAAGCTGGGCCTTTTGTATTCACCTACAATCTGTAAAAATAGCAAAATTACTGTAACAGAATTCTTTTCACTCTTCCACAAGATACTGCAGTAATTGGTGTTGCAAATAATTATATGAATATCTTGATAAGCTATTCCTTGATGAATGACCATCTGTACAAACTCAAGAGAGAACTTGTGGAAAACTTACAAGGAGGAGATGATGAAAGAGATGAAAAAGATATCTCTGATGTTAATTTCCTAGGTACATATATAAATGTATAGATCTGATATTTGTAAAACCCTAATTGGAAACAAACATGTTAAAATTTGGATTTCATGCATGTGCTGATAGACTCATTTATGATTGGAAAGCTGTAATTTTGTAGACAAAATGCTTTTTTAATTAATCAGAATTATCCAGCTTCAAAGTGTTTGCAACAGTATTCTAAATATGATCATAAGATGGAATCTATAGCCAGAATTTTTTCTGTTTAGCCACCCATATCGGTGGATTTGTCAGTTACAGCATGGATTGACCATTTTTAAAAAGTTTAATTAAACATGTGAAGATCCCATGTAATTCTGGCATACATGAGGGAAATTAAGGTACTATCAATAAGCATCTTATGGAATTTATTTTAAAGAATGTACATTTGACCAGGTAGCTATATTAAATTAGATATTTGAATTTATTCTGCCAGGATATAATTTTTCCTTCATTGGAAATCTCCTTTTTACACAAGAGAAGTCACATCTTCTCTAGGAAAGCCCTGATTTTCACAGTCATTTGCTTTGTTAGTGTTAGACACAAAACATTAATTTGCCTTATTTAATGTTCAGGAGTAAATGTATGGGCAAAGAAACAGCAAGGTGTTTAGTGCTCAGTTCTTGTCAGAGTCTTAGGAGTTTAGTAAACTAATCCCACATTCTTTATAAAATTGTCAGCTAAGAAAATTGGGGGGACCTCAAAGCACAGTCACAGGACAGGGCAACAGTGTGGCTTGCAATTTGTTGGTATTCAAAGGGAATGAGTGAAATAGAAGGACACAGTAATTACAAAGTTCTGACCAATAAAATTAGTTCACAATTTAAAGCTAAGACAGTAAATACATATTAACTAAGGCAAACCCAACACAATAATCATACATATTTAAAACAACATGTTATAAGACTAGCTTGTATAATTCATAATAAACTGAAACAAGCGTTAATTTAGAAACTGTCCAGATGAATGAGAATAGGATAACCAGTATCAACATTAACCTAATAATTAAATAAAGTTCTATCATCTCTTTAATGCCATCTTTCTCAGACATGAAGAAAAATGGGCAGCTGATTTCAGAGTCATGGGACCAAATACTGAATGCCCAGAAGCTGGAACTTATAAGACCTAGCAAGGGGAAAAAAAGAAGGCTCTACTCACATCAATATAAAGAACAAACAGAATTGTAGGGAGAAAAAAGACAGACCAAAGGCTTTAAGTGCCAATAACTTAAACTAGGATGTAGTGCAAATAGGGACCCAGGGAAGAGACCTGTAGCATAAAGAGATATAAGAATATTATGGAAACTTCAGAACAGCTGAGTGATATTGTTTGGAAGCAAGATATTAGAAACACCATCTGGGAGGATATTGTAATAGTCAAAATGTGAAAGAGTCATGGTGTGTACTAGTAACCAACAGTTTCCTCCAACAGAAACCTCTGGATTTGCTCTACTTCTTTTTGTGGTTTGAAAATTTTATTAGTTTATAAGAATATAAAATACAAAGAAAAGATTTTTAAAGATATGGAATTGCTCTGTATCAAGAGAAGGCATAGGAAATGCGGTTTCGATAAATGTTTGGTGCCTCAGCTCAACATTTTTGACAGTTTCTGCTTGCTGAGATTTGTGGGATTTCTGGTTCCGAACTTCTCAATGTCAATCTGTTGCCATCTCCTTTTTTTGCTTCTCCCTAAATTGTTTTGGCCATAAAGATACAATTTCTTATAAATTTTCTGTGAGAGAAAGTAAACAACAACAAAAAATGTGTAATTGTGAGATATAACAAAGAATGATAATAGAAAACCTTAATTCAGCATCTCTTCTTAGATAATTTTGAGATTTAGTGTATTTCTTTTTTCTTTTAGGCCATTTTCTCAATGGCATTTCCAAACTAAAGGCTCCTGGATATTTTCCTGCATATTTTCAAATGTATATTCTTTGCTTCAAAGTATGAATATTGGGGTTGAGAGTAGCTTAAAAAACATGGGAACCATGTCAAAATGTGTGAATGGTAAAATATCTGTTTTCTTTTATTGTAAACGTACATAAAAACTTTAAAATGTACCTCCATTTTTGTGGATGCTTTATAAATTTATACAGCAAACTATACTTGAGCTTCTCTTTCAGTGTTGACTTAAAGGAAGCTTTCAGAATCTCTAAGATCACTGTGCTAATAGAGTAATCACAATACGGAGCCAACAAAAGTTGGACAATATTTGGTTGTGAGAGTTTTATAACTCAAACTCTAATTTATTCTTTTTACAAATAAGCACCATCGATTTCCAAAGAATCCTCTCATAAGAAATGATTGTAGAGATTTCATTTATTTCAGCAACCTTTGTGCAAGAAATTAATTGGACAATTTTATTTTGTCCTTCTTGTTTTGATATCTTAGTCCTGTTCAGGTATTCAACGTTGTAATCCTAGGGGGGGATGCAGGGAAAAATGTACATCCCTTGTTTCCCCTACATCGCAAATCTCCTACAAAGGGAGATAGTTACTACAGTTGACTACATACGAGTATCTCCCTTGTATAAGAAAATCCTGATTGTACAGTTTCCAATGACAAAGGAACTAGCATTTCAAATGTTTAGTGTCAAAAGGGCAGGGATGGAAGGGGCAGGGACTTTATTTCCCCGCCACAATATAATTTTGAAAACTTGAACAAGAGCATTCTTTGGGATGTATTCATATGTTTGTTTGCCATTTTACCGAGACTTCATTGGGAGAAGCACTTGAAATAATGTGAATGACATGTAATATTTCAGCATTTATCTGCTTTATAACAACATGGCTACAAACGATCATAGATTTTGGTTACCCTACTGATTCCAAAGATAGAAAATATTATTATCTCTAATAATTCACTAAGAAATATCCTAGTGGTAAATGAAACTGCAAATATTGTTTTATCAGCTAAATGAAGTGATCTGAAACTTCTAATAGCAAATAGATACGACTTATTTAAGAATATTTAAGATTTAAGCATAATATTTATGCTGTAGGAGGTCATAATCATGATAATCAGTAGTTACAATTAATGTTTAATGACTAACAGAGGTCTTGGGAGGTTAACAATCTTAAGGGAAGTCTTAAGCAATTAATACTTCAGAGATAAATCCAGAAATAAGCAGTTAATACTTCTGCGGCTAAGCCAGAAATCTTGGTTTCTGGTCAATGCTCCAGATGACTAAGGAAAATGAGAAAGCAAGTGGTTAAAAGCAATCTTAAAAAAAGAAAGGCGAATAAGGCTTGGAAGAAACTAAATTCATGGAGGAAACTTAAGAAAAAAGACATATAGAGATTACTTAATTTCTGGATTAATAAGGGACTGGAAAACAGAGTTACTTATCATTATCTTCTGGCTTGCAAGGGATGGATACTAATTAGGAAAGAGAGAGAGAATATAGCTGTTCATTTAAAGGGGAGACTCATTATCCTCTCTATATAAACAAAGTGGATAGAAAAAAAGAGGAAAATTGCAATAATTTTTATTTTTTCAGAACTGTGTTGAAACTGGATTAGCTTCCTTTTGGATAAAGATGAAAAAGGCAGAAGAAAGAGAAGGGGAAAACAGTTCTCTCAGTTGAGCAGAAACCTGTTCTTTTTTGAGTTGCTAGATAGTTTTGAGAACTCTAAGACAAAATTAAGTTCTGACTTCAAAGTGATGTGAAATTATTAATAAGATATAAGTAAGAAGTAAAGGAATAATCTGCTGTTTTCTTCTTCTTTTCCTAGGCTGAAAGACAGGATAAGGACTTTCTTTACACAATGAATAATGATTGATAGAAGCTGTCAGTTATTCTTCTTCTGGAAAGGCTTAAGCAGGATCTGATAAAATGTTGAATAGTAGAATTATTCCAAGATACCACATTCAACATATGAATAAGAAAACGTAAAAATAGTTTGTGTGCAGTATACAATTTTATCCATGTATTCTACAGTATATATAATATACAGTATAATCTACTTAAATAAGAAGGTTCAAATAAGCATATTTTATTTAGTGACTACTTTGATGGCTCTTTGCCTTACACAAATGCCTGTAACTTTACACGTGTTAGCAGAGGAATACAAGCATTAACAGTGTTCATTAACATTGCTTCCAGAGCTCACTGCATCACCTGGGGCATATCTTGCCTGGGTTTCAGTACTGGAGTTGAATAGCTTCTTCTGTGCCTTTTCCACACTCGACAAGAGTCCTTATCTTCAGCTACAGACAGGCTTTAGCAAAATGTCTGGAAGCTTCCTACTAATTCCATTTTTTGTTGGTATGACCTTTAGTCAATCACTCTCTCTCAGCCAAACCCACTTTAACAGTCCTAAATTATTTGTAAAAACAAAGACAGAATACAAACAAATAAACAACGCATAATCATCATGGCTTATTACAGGTTATTACATATAGCACCCAGAATTATTTGATTAGGATGGACAGCTATATCAATTTGCAGAATAAATAAATCATACAAAGGATACCTTATTCACATCAATCACATCATTTACATTATGTCATATAGTATCATCTTGTCCCCTTCCTTCCTCCATCTTTGCACACACAGTCATCCAGTATCTCCTCCTACGATCCTTTGCATGGTCAATATCATCACAGTGGAGTAAAGTATTGTACTTTAGCCAAAAATCTATTAACTGTTTTTTACTTTCCTGAAATACGATTGCTGACTTGATCAGCTTTATCAATTTAATACTGTCTTACTGTCTAATACATCCATTTTATCCTTTGTTATAAGAAAAGAAAACATTTTTAGAATAGGGAAAGAAGAAAAGTTATGGAAAGGCTATAGTATAAAACTAAAATTATAAAAAGAGTGTTCAATAATAGAGTTAATGATCTCAATTGCTTTTCTGCTTGAACAAAGAAGTTGAGGGTGTTTAATAATTATTTCCAAGCTTCTTCCTTTTGTTTGCAAAAAACAAAAAAAAACAAAAAACCACAGAAAGGCCTGTGGATTATGCCAAACCAGCTGCTGTCATTATTTTACTTACAATTGGTAATGTCTATATGAGAAGGTATATTTGCACAATTTCTCACCAGGAAAGGTCACTCTTAGCTTTTTAATAGTATGTTGCTGAGCCAAAGGAACTTCAGAGCTGAGAGGCTCTGAAGACACCCCATTTTACATGCCTACAAACAACCTCTTCTTGCATAATGTGCTAGCTTTCACTGTCAGTGAGATGATATTGCAGACAGTATTTTTAACCTCATGGCACTGACCAGGATATTTAGGCTTGTGTGAGCATTGAGCCAATTAGAGCTACACTTTAAAGAAACGAGTGCAAGCCAGGTAGGAATTCTTCTCCATTGACTCTCTGCGCTGAGCTCATCTTCAGTGAGGAGGTGGAAACCTTGTAGCTGAAGTTTAAGTATAGGCTATTGCACCTGTCTTTAGGTAGTTCACTCTATTAGCTGCAGATGATCACTGCAAAATGTTAACTATTTGTCTCTCTGTGAGTGGACCTCTCTGATGATATATAATGTGTATGGGTAGTTGCATACAGACAAACAGGAATATTGTACTTTCAATGCATTTCACAAGAAAACATTTCCCTTACTGGAAACCCATCAAAATATTTGATGGAAACCCATCAAAAATATTATTGATACATGAATACTCAAACAGCCTTTTCCTCCCTGCTCAGAAACTTTGCACTGTTAGTTACTGTGCTTATTTGAGTGGCCCAAGTAAGTAAAAGAAATAAAAGCAAATTAATGGGGAACCCAATTACAGATTTGTAAATATCTAAATATTAATGAAAGAGCTCTCTGAGACAATCAGTTTGGGAATATTAGAAGATGATTGGTATGGATGGCCCAAAAAAGTAGACCATCAGGGAGGGAAAATTAATATTACCACGGTAATTTATGAATTCTGCTGTAGGCAGAATTCATTTTCTGACAGGAATTTCATCAATGATCATACCAGAAATGGCTTCAAATGTGAGCTTGAAGAGCAAAGGATTTCCGCATTCTTAGATTTCCCATGTTACCAACATGGCAGGAAAACTAACTTTTCACAGGCACGCAAAGGGTGGTAGGGAAAAGAAATAGCAGCTCTCAATATATGGCTATGGGGAGCATTTTGAATCTCTTGCACTAGCTTGCAAAAGTAGCTCTACTCTTTAATCTAAAAGAATTTCTCTAAAATATTGCAGATCATGGTATATAGTGTTTTAATAAGCATCCAGAGGTTTTCAAAACTCAGCTTATCCTTTTTTTAAAAAAAATACTCTTGAATTATTCTCTTTCCTATGAAAAGGTTGTTTCTGCTTATATGACATACCATTGAAAATTGGAGCCTCAAAATCATAATCTAGAGCACAAGCCTGGCACAAGTTTGGGTGATTGTTACAAGTGTAACTGCGCCTTATAACTGAAATTGATCCTACTCATAATGGTTTGAGAAAGCTGTGAGGATGTAGGCTTCTCCCTTGAAACCATCACTATCTAATCATTAACCTTAAATGTGTTTATGTTAGAATTTACATTAACAGGTAAACTGACAGATTCTACCATCTATGTATATTACAGAATACATAGATGGTATGATAGACCATAGATGGTCTATTTTACAGAATTATGTGGCATTTGCTGATGAATAAATTGGATATGTGCAAATAATATAAAAAACAGAATGCAGACTAAGATACTATTCAGTTAAAGTCAATCACTTTTATGGCCCATTGATTTAAGCATAAGAAATAACATACTTAGATATTAAGCCATTAATAAAACTTCAAGGAGTTTTAAATTTGACTTATTCATCTCTAAAGGGCACAATTCACCAAGAAAAAATATTATGCAAACTTCATTGAAATGAATGGGAGATAAGCAATACCATTGCTATTTCATTTCATTGAGATTTGCTCACAAAACTGTGATTTATGCCATGTGTGAATTTTATATATTTGATAGGAAGCTTAGCTTGACTGGAAGATGCCCAGAAGGTTGCACTTCTAACATGGTGGCTCTGTAGCAATCTAGAAATCTTGCCTGTAAGCTGCTGAAAGATATACCACAAAGCAATTCGTTCTGTGTCTGAAGATGCCAGCCACTGCTGTTGGCGAAATGTGAGACCAAAATAAAACTAGACCATAGCCATTCAGCCTGAAAGTTCATCACTGCTTGATTTTCCAGCAAGCTGTTGCAAGATCAGCAGTTTTGATTCCACAAAGTTTTCCTACATATTTGTAAATAAAATACTATTATAAAGTCACCATATGACCTCAGTAATCTTTCGTCTAAAGAAAATAAAATCCTGATTATTTAGGAAAGTGGGTGATGTTTAACAATATAGCGTGGGAGCAAATGCTTGCTTCTAGCAGATTATAAACTGATTTTGGGGCTATCAATATTTAAAACAAGTGTCTGTAAACTCTTGCAGATTGTGTGTGCTTGTGTGATGCTACTGGTTAAGTAAACTAGTCTCTTGATATCAGAGATTAGCATTAGGGAATCAACATGAGGGAATTAAACAGCACAAAATGCAACTCTTATATAAACTCTCATACTGTGTGTTCATTTTTAAGACTTCTGGACTAGTTTTGCATCTCAGCTGCTAGGAACTGCTGATTGAATTAAGGCTTTTATTTCTTGAGAGCTACTAGACTTTCCTGCAGTACAACTTATTGTTCTTACTCACATCAAGAACTTCCTGTAAATAAGTTCTTACAGAAAGTACAGGAAGTCCTTGACTTCCAACCATTCGTTTAGTGACAATTTGAAGTTACAAAGGTACAGAAAAAGTGACTTATGACCGTTTTTCACACTTATGCAGGATCATCATAGTTACGTGATCAAAATTCAGACTCATATTTATGATGGTTGCAGTATCTTGGGTCACACAAGAGAATTTTCTTTTGCGACCTTCTGACAGACAAAGTCAGTGGGGAAGCCAGATTCATTTAACAACTATATTACTAACTTACTAACAACTTCAGTGATTCACTTAACAACTGTGGCAAGAGAGATTGTAAAATGGGGCAAAATTTACTTAATAACTGTCTCAGCAACAGAGGTTTTGGGCTCAATTGTGGTCATAAGTTGAGGACTACCTGTACAGGGCCAACTCTAGACCTGGAATATTACTCAACGTAGTTTTATTTGTAGTAATTATAAAGAAAGAATACTGGATATGTATCATATGATGGCAATCTTTTCTTACAAAATATATTTAAAAAACACCAAAGTAGAAAGCCAATGTATTAAAATCCTGGATTCAGTTCTTAGACACAGCATCCTTTATTCCCTTAGCTGCCTCAAACTCAGATAAACTGTTCTTAATAAACTCCGTCTCCAAATCTCTGGATGATAATGCTGATATAAAAATTTAGTTGCATTTAAACTCTTTCAGCTCTATCTCTTGATCGTTAGTTGCCATTGAAAATATGTTACATTCTGTTATCAGATAGGCAACTAAACAAGCTTTTCCATAAAATGGTTTCTTCCTGATGTGTTAGATTTCAATTCATTTCTCAGCCCAGAATGGGACAACTCTCCATGGCCAACTTGCCATGGCCAACTTGCCACAGGACAACTCAACGGAACAATTCAATTTAATTATTTAAAACAGTTTTAAAAATTACTTTATTTTTTGTCATTCACATTTCATTTTGTCTCTCCTTGCCATCTTTTCTTTAATGATTCTATTCCACTATTTCTTTGATATAATGTAACTCTTGTCCCGCGGCAAGTTGGCCATAGCAAATTGTCCCATGGAGATTTTAAAAATTTATTTATTGGAATTTGTCAAACAAAAATGAGAACAAGAATAAGAGAATAAAAATACAATGACAGAGACGATAGGCATGTTAGTGCACTTATGCACGCCCCATGGAAGTCAATTTGTGACTGAAACTGTGAAAATTTGTAGCTGAGACAACTGAATCAGATAGGGCATTCCAGACTTTGACAACTCTATTACAGAAATCATATTTTTTACAGTCAAGTTTAGAACAATTTACATTGAGTTTAAAGCGGTTGTTCTTGCTCGTATCATTGCGATTAAAACAGAAAAAGTCATTTACAAGAAAAACATTACTACGTATAATTTTGTAGGCAATACCTAGGTCTGACCGCAAGTGACGCAGTTCTAAATTATCCAAACTGAGAATTTCGAGCCTAGTAGCATAAGGAATTCTATTGTGTACAGCAGTGTGCAAGACTTTTCTCATGAAGTACTTCTGAACCCACTTGAGTGTACTGATGTCAGATATATGATGGGGATTCCAAACAGTTGAACAATACTCTAAAATTGGTCTAGCATAAGTTTTATAAGCTCTAATTAGCAATACAATGTTTCCAGAAAAAAAGCTTCGCAAAATTAAGTTTACAACTCTTAATGCTTTTTTAGCAACGCTGTTACAGTGAGCTTTGGAGCATAAATCGTCAGAGATAAGTACACCTAGGTCCTTAACAAAGTGAGAGTCATCTGCTAGATCAATGCCACCTAGCTTATACTTGATATTCTGATTATGTTTACCAATATGTAAGACAGAGCATTTATTAATCGAAATTTGAAGTTGCCAAATAGATGACTATTCAGACACATAGTCAAGATCACTTTGCAAAACAACAGAATTATCTGTAGAATTGAATAATTTTACATCATGGGGAAAAAGAACGCAATTGTTTTTAAATTGATCACATAAATCGTTGATATAGAGCAAAAAAAAAAAAAAGCATAGGACCTAAAAAGCTGCCTTGTGGAACACCACTGTTAACTGATGCAGGATTAGACAACAAGTTCCCTATTTTTACTTTCTGCAGTCTATTAGACAGGAAAGCAGAAATCCACTTGTGCAAAGGTCCAGAAATTCCATAAGAGTTTAATTTCAACAAAGTTTATCATGTATTACTGTATCAAAAGCCTTACAGATTTGGCTGCAGCAAGTTGGCCATGATGAATTGGCTGTGGCATGTTATAGTTGACCAGAGAGCTGAGGTTCAGAATATTTGGAGGGTAACATATTAGGAAAGCTAAGCTGAACAATGTTCATCTATCAGCCATAACAATGGTATAATCAGATAATGGCTATTTTCCAGTATAGTTCTGCATGCTTATGTCTATTTACTTCAGTAGATTTTGAATCTCTAATTCTCAGTGTATGTTTCAGAACCAAGTCAGTACTCCTTACACCAAAGTGATCATGAAAGGGAGAATCTTCATTGTTTTATGTTCTCATTTGTTAGAAAGGGCATAATAAAAAGTATATGTTGAAATGTCCAAATAAAAAAGCCTGTGTCTTCAGATAATTTGAATATTTAATAGCATTTTTAAAAATGTACTCATGAGATCTGATGTTGAATGATTTGGATGAGCTCTATATCTCTATGTAAGTTTTCAGAGGTCGTTTCTGAAAGAGATATTGAAAAATCCAACATTTGATTTTCTAAAACAATTGGTTTGTACCCTTCCCCAAGGGTAACATAATTCTGTGTTGGAACTTAATTTGGTCCCACTGTTGAAAAAGAAAATGCATTATTTATAAAAGCTGGTTTCTGTGACTTTATCATATGCTTTCTTCTTTGGCATCCATATGGAATTTCCTTTCTGGAAATTATAGTCTTAAGCAACAGGGCAGGGAGAAAACATTCAGCTTGTGGGTATCCGTGTTGGATTTTACAAATTACCAGAATTATATGGAAAAGAATAATTAGTCTGGCCTCTTGAACCAAAATGAAATTTTACTTTGTTATAAAAAACAGAACAGATCACTGGTGCCATTCCTAGTGAAGAAAATATGTTTTAGCTCAAACCTAATAAATATCTATAAAATGGCTGAAGTAGACTTTGAGATGAAGGTTGCTCTGTAAACATATTTTGGGGAGTCCTCAATGCTCTCTGAATTTGGTTGTTTTGTGCAGATGTTTCATTACCTATCTAAATAACATCTTCAGTGCTAGCAGTGCTTCTCTTAAATTGTATATGGTATTTAAGAAAAATCTTTTCTATTATGTATATAGAAAGATGCGGCCTTTTGGTTTCAAAACAAAGATATTGTTGGCATAATATATTATTTTTAATTTTACTTCCCTCAAAATTCATTTAAGTGATCTTCAGGATAGAATCCATACTTTTTACATCATATTCTTTCCCTGAGCTTTTATTTATCAGTTTCAGATAGAAATTGAAGTGGTTAAAATCAGATTATACCTTGCCGATGCATTTTTGGGGCAGGAAGATTGAGCTCATTTGCATTTTATTGTCTAATTCTGGAAGGAACTCTGAACCCCTTTCTTTCTTTTTTCTTTTTTAACTGAATTTGAATCCAGAATTGAGGAGCGAAAACATTTTAGTTTCAAATCAAATGCAATCACTGATTTTACACATCATCACTGATTCCAAGTTGATGCTGATTTCACACACTGCACGAAGTCATAATGTACTTGCCTGGGGCTATGGTAACTCTGCCATTATAGTTTGTGAACCATGGTTTATAGCTTAGAGCACTGTGTGAGCTCAGCCACTTGTGATGTGTTCAATAAACTACAGTTAACCTAAGAATTGGCTTATAACAAATTGTTTCATTCTCACTGCAAATCTTGGTAGTATCAAATTTACCTAACTCTATAAAATTAACTAATTTAGTTGCTTAGATGTTTTAAAAGGTTTTGATATTTTTAAAAGTTTTCCTAGTTTATCAACCAGAAATACTTTTCCATATGATATGCTCAGCATATTTTTTCTGCACATCTTCAGTTGCTCTGTAAATTTGTAATGATACTGATATTATGTTCCAAAACATTAATAGCAGTGTCTTCAAAAATATTTATTGAATGAAGAGGAAATGAGTTTATGCTATAAAATATTGTAGTACTGGTAAGAAATAATGTAACTGTCCAACTGAAAATGGACAGATAAAAAATATCAGATCATGTATTTTTTCAAGGAATTATGAATTAAGCCAGCTTTTTATAAATTATATTTTTCCCATAATGGATAATGCAGTAGTTTCAACTTTCATTTTAGCATTTCTGAGTGCATAGAAATTATAGGATATCTCAACATGAGCACCCACAAGTTTTAGGAGTATATTTTGATTTTTCCTAGAATTCCAGGATCATACAATGGCATAGAGAAATAATGATTGAGCAATCACATATATAAAAGGGGAGGCAAATATGCCCTTATATTAGGAAGTAAAGTGTCTATGACACTACACAGATGTTCAGTGCAATTCTGTGTTCCTGAGCTGAATTTAGTTATTTTATGCAAAATTTAGTATCTAATTTTCTACAAGTATTTTCTTTGTTTGAGCAACCCTTTCCAGCCCCTTTTCCACTACGATGAGTCAAATCTATTAAAAAACTTCTGGCAATCCTTAATATACATGTCATATACAGAATTTTTAAAGAATCTTATTCAGCTTGGTGGGGTGAAATGCATAGTTCCTCATTATCATATCAGCACAATTGTATCCTCCATTTTATTGATATGAAATAACTAATATGGTGAGTAGAATGCTTTAAATAAAAGAGACTGGTGAGAAAGGAAGGGGCTGAATTCTGGACAGAGATTCCTAAATGTATCAAAGGACCTGCTGTTATATTTTAAAAGCCATATGGCTGGCCTGACAGATTGTTACCATTGAGTGCTGGGATAAATTCATCGCAATGAAATGTAAAAGAGTGATTCACATCAAGGGACTAATATGTTCAAACTAAATACTTTGGTGTCTCCCAACATGCTTGGGAATCTTTGGCATAAGGGACTGGTTCCTTTAATGGAAAAATAGCACATAGCATTTTGATGTTTGCTGAACTTTGGAAAGTCAGTTATACATGCTAGCTATTAACCATGATGCCATATATTTTCCTTGAAAACTAAAAAATGAATGCAGTTGAAATGCCTTGGCCCTGTTCCTCCATTCATTTCTCCATTCCATCTCTTTGCCTGGTTGCTTTCATAAGGCAAATGTCAAGTCACATTTTGTCGATAGAAGATTAGAATGAGCAATGCAATTCATAGAAGAGTTACAGATGCCTCACTGGCTGCATACTTGTATGTTTATGTGGTGCTGCTTTGGAGGTTTTGAAGCCTCTGGATCAGTCAGTGACAACTCTAAATTCATTGCCTGTGCCAAAAGGAAGAGGAAGGGGATGGGGGCTGAGATGATGTTAATCTAATATCTTACTTCTTGGTTAATTTCTCTTGAACTCTTTAGTCTGAAGCAAAGTGTGCAAGGATTCAGGGGCCGGGGGTGAGGTAGGGAGGATTGTGAGTAGGACAGAGGAAGGTTTTCCTAGGAAAGTGTCCCATCACAGCTTTGTTGCAAAATGGCCACCTTGGCCTCAATTATTTTCAGCATGGCCACTGGTGCTATTGGAGTATATTATGAGGGCACTGTTATGTATCCTAGTTGAGGGTAAGATTAAAGAACACAGCAGCATTCTGACTGCAAGCTTGATGATAAAAGATACCCAGTGTGAACTTGAGTCAGAGGCTGGAAAATGCAATTTCCTCACAGTACAAAAAAAGGAGAAGGAGACCGTTGTGATACGTCCCCAGTGTAGCGTCTTTCTATGGGAAAGCGCAGTCAAACTCAGGCTCGCCTCATCTCTCTGAGGCCCCAATCCTACCACTCCCACTGGTCACTCCTCTTCTTTCTCCCAATTCTCCTTTCCTCACCCCCCTCCCTCTCCAATTCCTTTTTCTGTAAATACTTATTTCGGACAAGCAGGGATCTATAGACTCTGGAGGGGGGAGGACAATTGTTTACTTTTCCCTTTCTTTTAATGATTTTGGTGTTTGAATTTGAAAACTATTATATATAAATGTGTGTATGTATATATGTATGCACACACACACACACACACACAAACATCAACATACACACTGAAACATACATAAACACACACATTGATCCTGGAAAAAAGAAAGTAGTTATTTTTTCCCATGAGTTTTCTTGTTTCTCACTGGGACTTGTTTTGGGAGCAGATGGTTTTGGAGGGTGGGGGGGGTGAAATATGTAGATTTCTAGTACAGCATTGCTCCCACCATGCAGGACAAATGTAGAAAGGGGAAGGCTGAGGAAGGAACAACAACAAAAATAAAACAAAATGAGAAAACTTTGTGATGTACAGAATCTGTAAATAGTCAAAAGATTCTTTCTCTTTTCTAACAACAAATTATTTCTGTCACTTTATATTCAAAAATAAAGAAACCTACCACAAAATATCAGGGTAAAAAATTATAAAAATTTAGAATCAGAGTCTTTTCTTGGTCTTTTCCATATGTTGAGTGCAAATGTGTTTGGTTTGGGATGCCACCCTAAAAAGAAAATTGAAACAGGTTTTACCTGATACAGCAGTATGGCAGGCTTGGTATGTGAATAACAATACTTCTCTTCCCAATGTTTAGTTATGATTTACTGAATATTTTTAATTTATTGACATTTTATTATACTTTATTATTTATTTTTTCTTTCTAACAATGTGTACTAGTTTTGAACATAAAACAGATTTTAAACTGTAAAATAATGCTGAGATACTCAGAAAATGAGTACAACATTATGGAAAGCCCACTTTTACCACACTACCAAGAAGCATTAAAATGAAAGGAGCATTGCCACAAGGCTATGAGGAAAATCAAATCAAATCCATACTTTTTTGTGGCATTCTAATTGGGCCTGCCGGTTAAGATTATTTCTCATCCAAGGATTTTTTTTTTCTTTGTTTTCTTCTCTGTTCATTTCAAAATACAGAGTGCAATAACTGAAAATATTAGAGGACTAAGGAAAGATGGAAAGGCAGAGAAAATATTGCAATATTTGTTCACATTATCTCTTCTAATAGCTTCACAAATTGGTGGAATCAAAAGAAATTTAAACCCAGTGAAGATTTCCGGGAAGATCTTCTGTAGTTTTCTCCAGTGGTGGGATTCAAATAATTTAACAACCGGTTCTCTGCCCTAATGACCAGCTGGGTAGGTGTGGCTTGGTGGTCATGTGACCATGTGGGTATGGACAACTCAACATCACTCAAGTTGATAGCTGTTACAATGTAATAAGGGTTAACTAGAGAGGCAATAAACAAGGCAATAAAGATTAGGCTAGAAACAATGCCTTCCTTACAGAATTAGCTCTGCAAAGTGGAAAAAAACAAAATAAGATTTCTTCCAACAACCGGTTTTCTGAACTGCTTAGAAAGTTAACAACTGGTTCTTCCGAATAGGTGCGAGCTGGCTGAATCCCACCACTGGTTCTCACCCTCTACTTTGAGAACCAAACACCCATAATCTAGTTCAATATAGCCAGTTTACCTTTGGGACAACTATGACCTGGATAACTGAGAATCTCCATAGACATTTAGCCAGTTTATATGTACTTGGGCCTATCTGAGCTCTCAGAAAGTAACATGGAAGACACGAGTCTGCTGCAACTGAAAAAGTTTGTTTATTACAATTATTTATATCCTGCCTTTCAGTGAAATAAAGCAGTTTACAATTCTTAATACACTATATTTATTTTGTGGCTGTTCACCGCCCTGAGTCCTTCGGGAGTAGGGCGGTATAGAAATTCAATAATATATATATATATATATATATATATATATATATATATATATATATATATATATATATATATATATAATAAATATATATATATATAAAATTTAAAGACACATTTCTAGGGCTCTTCCAGCAGGATAATTTTTAAAGGGAAGAGAAACTAGCTTAATGGGTTTTGATAGTGGTTATCATCTTTTTTTCCTCACTCTGTCTTTAGAGACACTTTCCAGAGGGCAGATAGCGATCATGGCCTTCTGGGAAGGAAGAATAGCAAGCAGTAGAAGATGCCTCAGACATAACTGGAGCAATGCACACACTTTCTCAACCTGCACTTCAGTCCCATTATTTCTAAGCAGCAGGACCAATGGCTGTGCTAAATGAGATACTATGAACAATCTGGAGGCATCAAGTTAAGAACAATGGTATACACAAACCAAAGAGTCATCATATTTAATATACATTACCCAGCTATTCAGCTTGAAAGCATCTTTTTCTCTGCCTCTCCCTCTCTTTCTTTTACAAGAAAGTGAGGTAATGCTCCTTTGTTCTCTAATCTTAAAGACCCAGATAAAATTAATGTAGAAACCACCTCTGACTCACAAGCTTTCATCTACTTGTCCCTGCACCAATCTATTGCACATTATTAAAAAAAAATCAGAAACAAATTGGCTGCCTTTGATTGAGGGTCTATCAGGACAACAGTTCCATTTACTAAAGGAAATGAAACCAAGTTATGTGAATAGAAGTCCAAAGGATTATATCTCAGTCAACCAATGGTGATATTAAAGATAAAATATCTATCTCTTTTATCCAGAAAAAAAATGTGCTGGGTTTCTGATACAAATCTTAGAGACAATATTTCAATGGAATTGCAAGAATCCATTGTTTATTAAATGTATATCATGCCTTCTGTTCAGAACTAAAGGTAGCATATATATCACTCACACTTCTCATTTTCCTGGCTATAACAGTTCTATGGGGTAGTCTGGGCTGAAAGAGAAATAGTGGCTCAAAGTCATCCAATGAGTTTGTAGTTGTAGATGGACTAAAACCTGGGTCTCCCCACCACCAGTCAAACATCTTAAGCATTACCAGCTCAAGGCTGACTCAGCCTTTCATCTTTTTTTATGTCGGTAATATGAGGACCCAGATTGTTGGGGGCAATATGCTGACTCTGTAAACCACTTAGAGAGGGCTGAAAAGCACTGTGAAGTGGTATATAACTCTAAGTGCTATTGCTATTACAGCATATTCTTAGATCACTTGAGTGAACTTCTTTCTCTTCTCTTGTCCTCAAATTTTTGTTCACTATTTGGGGTACAACTTCATAGTGGGAAGGAGGAAGAGTGGGCCAAGTGTTAAAATGGTTTTCTTGGTCAAATGCCATCATTTCCCCCCCCATGCTTAGTAAAACCTCTTAGTCTGAGAAAGGGAGGGGGCAATGAGTGACTGTGTGTGTGTGTGCATATGTGACTTGAATGGTGATTATGTGACTTGTTACATGTATGGAATGAATGTGGAAGATGAGGTGGAGATGGATGGAGTTTGTGGGTCATCCTGAAAAAGTTAAAAATAAGGAAAAACTAGGTGATTTAATAATAACAACAGCAAAGACCTTATTTACTATTAGTATACAGTAATTGGAATTAGATTTATACTTATTAGTTTTTACTCCAGCCTTTTTAATCAGTCTATGTTAACTTGGAATTCTGGGAATATAATCTTAACACATGAGCAAGAACAGTATTTTTAAATCAATGGATAAGCAAGTAATGGGTAAGTAACTAAGTAACTATATCTGCTATTTTTTCAGCTATTTCAAGTAGCAAATACTTTCATGATTGTGGCCAAAGCTCTCTTTTATCTCATCTGCATTTGCTGTTATAATGCCGACAAAACAATGCAATTCTTTGTTAATAATCTTCTGCATTGGATTTTAATTGTTTCTTTGTTATAGCAGCCAACATTTGCCCAACCAGCAAGTTCCTATATTACAGGAAATATTTTTTCACTCCCAGGATTTGCTTGGGTTCAGTATGTTAAAATTATCCTTATCACTTGCCAATTTTTTCCACTGAAGAAACTTGCCATATGGTTACAAGTAGGTTATGCTTATCTTTTTGTAGATGACAATCAATAATCAAGCCAGGTCAATCCCAACTGGTGCTATTTTAGGCTAATCAAAGTTTTAGAGCTTGCCAGTCTCATACAAAATTTACTGTTCTCAATGACTATTTTATTCAAGAACTGAAGTGTTACAATTAAGCCTGAGTCACATTAATGTAGAGATCTTTTAGTGCAGAGATTTTTTTGAAAAAAATCTAGTGCAAATAGAAAGAGAAATAAATTGGTAGTTCATGTTCCTTTGAGATCTGTGAAGTAACTAGCAGAAATCTAGTCAATCTAGACTGGTGTTGGTTTCTCAGAGTAATAGCAAATCCAGTTAAGCCTGGACAGATTTTTAGAGTTCTTGTTGAAGAAAGGTGAATAAGTGATTTGTCAAAGCACAAGGACCAAATTGTGAACAATAGAAAACTGGTTACCTCTTGGCTTCAGCAAAAGATTTGGACTTTCCCCTCAATTGTGCAACATTTGTTCAGCAATTACCCCACTGACACAGTGTGCAATTCTTGTGTAGTCTTTTCTGGGATTTCTGCATGTCTTGAAGCAAGAACTTACTAGGAATTGCAGGTCAGCAAATATTGTGACCAACATTTCAATAAGGAAAAAAAATAATGGGTGAGTGGGTTGTTGTTGCTGCTGCTGCTGCTATGACATGACATGAAGCAGCCCTCCCAAACTTATCTTTGCAGATACTTTGACCTGAGGATGAGAGTTACCAGGTTGCTGCAGTGAAAGCCAATGTATATGAAAGACATCCAGATACATAAAGATGTCAGTAAAAAAAACGCTCCAAAATTGGAATTCATTTTTCTAATTGTTGAGACATTAGTACAACTGGAAGGGAAAAGCTATGTACAGTATGAAAGGAACTACAAACAGGTGTTACCTTGAGCTCCTCTCTCTTGAGAAAATATTATTAAGTGCCATGCTCTATTACAATATGAATTCAATTTAGTAAATACTTTACTATAGTGCTATCAGAGATTCCATCATATTCTTAAATAGGAGGGATTTGTTGGCAAGTACTGTATATAAATTTTATGAGTTTTGAAAATCACTTTTCCCAATTTTTTAATGTAGAAGCAGATACCCCTGCACGTATTTTGAAAAAGCCTGAACTCATAGGAGCATTAAGAATTCTAGTTTGAGGTTTGGATTCTGTGTGTCCTGTCACGCCACCTACCAGATTCCCCTGCAACTGCAGCTTCCATTTTAACTTCCCTCAGAGTCCTGAAATAACAGGATTTAAAAGCTCCAAAATAGCAGTTCCTCATCTCCCTATCCAGAAGATGGACAGAAATGTAATGTCAAGTGGTGTCTAAATGAATAATTGTATCCCATCATCTACCTCTAAAATGAAACCAGATGGCATCTTCTTAGCTCTTAATATCAGACACTGACACTTGCACAAAAAAAAAAAGGATGGAAACCCACATAAAGTGATGATACTTTATCCTTCATGAATAATAATATTTAGATTTATTTGTAATAATAGTCTGCTTCAGTTGCTCACTGGGGACTTATATTGGCAATATTATATTGAAAAAATTAGTGAAGCAACTTTCAATCTTCAGACAGTTCTATTTACAAAATTGGGAGAACACATTTCCTTCTTTAAACTGGAATTTAGTTGCATCTGCAAGGTGTTTTTGCTAAAGACAACACTAGATCTTTCAATTGCTTGGAAATGCTTGGTTTCAATTCCCCATTGTAAGATGTATACTGAAAGTTTATAAATAAGATCCTTTTGAGCAACTGCAGTGCATAAAAAGGACTGTATGAGCAGGAGGAGATAGTCTTACAATACAGCTTCCTCCAAATCAAGACCTCTAAGAATATCAGTCAGAACTGCAATGGATTATTGCAACCTGTTCCTCACAGGACTGCCCTAAAAAACCATTTGAAAGCTACAGATGTACACAATGGAGCAGCATGAGCAATGATGGATGAGCCATATTATACCCAGTCAGCACTGATTACCAATTGACTTCTAGATTAATTCAAGGTACTGGTTGTTCCCTTTAAAACCCCAAATGGCATACTGTAAGTCTGAATTATTTGAGGGACCATTGGCTTATGTCTGCCCAGTAAGATCTGGCAGAGTTGTCTCTTTCCTGGTCCTTTCAATAAAGCAGTATCATCTAACAGTCTTCTCTGACAAGTACCTGTCTTCTGAAATGGCACCCTTGCAGAGATTTGCATGGTCCCAACCTTAGCAACCATTACAAGAGCATTAAAAACATGGCTTTTCCTCCAGGCCTTCAATAACTGTGATTAAGGTATCTTTGGTTTATTGTTTTCTTCATAGATGGAAGATCGAGAAGAGACTTGTTCCCTCTGGATGACACCATCTTTTGGAGTTTATTTAGATTTCTATTTCTGCTTTTAAATGTTAAATACTCAGGATTGTTAGATTTGAGTGGGATATAATTTTTTTTAAAATATAAACAAATAAGTAAATAAATTATAAATAAATAAGTAAATTATCATCCAGTTTGCTAGAGGTTTTGCTTCAGCCCCAACCTATCATTGCAGCCATCAAATAAAGTTATGATGGCATTCATGGGATTTGGAACTGGTTGTACCTGTGAGGATGTCACAAAGAATTGAGGACATTTGCTTTTAAATTAAACTATGTACTGTGTTCTGTGATACATAGCTTTGTTTGCCAAAGCCTATTCTGATCTGAATCGGAAGAAGAGAGGAAGCTTAAAATAAATTTGGGATGAGTTGCAAATCTAACCCATGGCTCTTAGATGCAGAGTGCCAATCTGTTCAATCCTCAGAGGTTTTTCCAAACCCTTAGGCAATTACTGGATATAAGACAACCTGAAAATGGGAAATTGAGCATGATATGACTTCATTTGCTTTTCCCTGGCTCCACCAGGATCACAGTGTCCAGAAGCTTCCCCTGACACACAAAGATTTCCTGGACCGGTTATGCTTATCGAGCATTGTGCCAGCCACTTAATTGTGACTGTAGCTATAAGGACTTCAGTTTTCCTAGCAACCTACTGTGTGTGGGAGGATACTGGAATAGTGAACATTCAGCCCCTCATTTTTTTCAAAGACCTCATTTGTTCTGAAGGTTAAGGGAGTGAGTAGCTGCTACTAGGCTAAAGAATACATTGTATATTAGATGGTATGTAATTGGCTATAGCCTCTACTGATCACCCAGCGCAGCATTCCTCCTCACTCAGTGGAGAAGGAAATCAACAAAGACGAAGCAAAGGCAGGTTGAAAAGGAAGGGAAGTAGCAAGTAGCTTAGAACAAGTAGCTAGGGTTACTAATATGGTTTTATGAGGGTCTTCTGACTGATCTTGGGTCCAAGAAAGCTTTGACATGCCAAGCAACAACTTGCTATAGACTCATCATTATTAACACAATTATGCAGCATTTGTTTTATATATGAAAGAGAACCAAATTATTTTGATAATATAAATGGATAGATGGGTGGCTGGCTGGCTGGATGGATAATTCAGTCCCAGATACTTTCAGGTAGAACAGGGGAAAGGTCTTGCATGAATCCTCACAAAACTGATATCTTTTAACTGATATCTTTTTTTTAAGACAAATGTATGAAGACAGATCAATCTTTGACCTGACATGATAAAAAGCAGCTTTGTAAACAAGGTATACAAGCTGGAAAGCAACCAACTGATTAAGGACCATCTAACATAAGAGACAGAATGTAAACAGACAGGCTGCTGTTCCTCGCCATATTTCTACTGAGATATCGCACTGCAGGCAATATTGTTCCCTTTGTCGTCTGCTTTTCTTAGTTATAATCCAGCAACTATCATTAAAATCAAGTTATCTCAAAATGTTATCAGGATGTCAAGGTGTTTGTTTAACCTTGTTGACATTACTGGTTCTAAACTGACAAATCTGATTTGTGACTGTCCTAGCATTTGATAATATAATTACTGCTAATGTGTTACTCCTACTATATTGCATATCCTGAAAATATAAGCATTAGCATTCTGGGCATATAAATATATTAATTTAACATTTGGAAGACTTATTTGAATATTAATTTTTTTCTTACATGCTCAGGAAAAGGCTAAGGGTCTTTCCCCCATGACCAGATTCACCAATATTTCAGTTAGCAGAAAACTACTGAAATATGAAATATCCTGTGTCCTTTGCTGATCCCTTTCTTGCTTTTTTTTTTTTTTTGTTTCAAGTCATTGTAATCACTAATTACTTTCTGTCCAAGGTAATGGGTGACAAAGCCTAACCGTTTTTAAGTTCTTGGGGCTGCCTTGGAACAAAGGAGAAAATACTACCCTTACTACCAGTCAGCAAAGATGAATTTAGACCTCTCTCACTCATAGGCCAGGGTCTTTAAGTTGAAGAGAATATTACACAGATATAGTAGGCAGAAAATATATTGCCAGGCCATGTTTGTATCATAGCTAGGTGCAAGAAAGACATGATCTAAATGATCCAGTGCACTGTGATTAATTCTTCACTTTGTACAACATGGCAATAAAAGAGTTGTGAAATATAGTCCACATTCAAAATAAATAAAGCAGAAATTTAAGGGGGCGTTTCTTTTTCACAAAATAAAATAATCGCATTAAAACGTCCTCGTATTTTCTTAACTATAATAAATAATTTCTTAAATGTTTTCCTCAAATTATCAGAAAACTATTTAAATTATAAAACTATTTTCTATGCTACCATTCATGTTCTATGATGGGTAATGTTATTTGTAATAATTAGTCTCTCTTTATGAGAGAATTGCATTTTGATCTCATAATATGCTGAATTATCCAATATTTTTACAGGACCTGGTTATTTGGTTTCTATGAGCAGAGTAAGAATAAATTCTATGTGTGAATCTGTAATTCAATAACAGTAAAGCATTGTTAGTGGATTAAAGAATCAACCCTTAGGATAGCCAAATAGTTCCAATCATAGAGTTTCTTGAAATAGGGGCAGGAAAATTTTGAAAGGCCATATGTTCAAGTTCATTCTGCCAATAGACAATAGTCTTTTCTTTATAAGTTTTTCCATTCTCCTGATTACAATAATTAATCCTCACCCAGGAGTGCCTCATTTCCTGAAATATGCAACCTGTCCCTATTTTATAACTTTATTATATTTTAAATAAGAAAGAAAGAAACTAGCAAGAATTAATGATTAAGATGACAGAAAAAGAAAGAGCAAACAAAGCCAAAAGTGGTGAAAGAAAAGGAAGAGAAAAGAAAAGAAACATAAGGAAATGATGTCCAATTTTCTTTTATTGTATAACTGTTATAACTTTAAACTGATCTCTTACTCCAAGATTGTGATATAACTTTCAATTTTTCTATTATTTACTTTTTTCCCCTTAATCATCAAACTGATATACAGTATCATAATTTCATTTTTTCTGTTTTATGCAAAAGAATCCAAGAAGTGGTTCTAATCAGCATTAAAATTAATCAGTGTCTTTTCTCTTATCAAAGCTGTCAATTTCGCCATCTCAGCAAGCTCCATCATCTTCACCATCCACTCTTCCATTGTGTGTAATGTCCAAATCTTTCTACCATTGTGCATAGAAAAATTTCACTATTCTTATCATATATAAAAACAAAGTACTGTGAGTTTTTTCTAACTTTTTGTCAATCAGTCCCAAAGAAGGATGCCTGGCTTTAATTGCATTTAATTGTACCTTTAAAATATTATGAATTAATATATGTATTTGAATCCAATATTTTTAGCTTTTTTACTCATCTAGCAAGCATGATTAAAAAGTCTCCTCTTGTTCACATTCCCAGCATAAATGTAAATACTTTTATAGTATATATTTTAGACAATTTTTCTGGTGACAAATATCAATGATACATCATTTTATAAAAATTGTCTTTCTGAATTCAGCAACCTGTCCTGATCACTCACCCCTTATGTGATGCCAATCTTCCATCCTTTTTACATATTGCAGTATAACAGGTTTATAACACATTTCTGGATAAAATGCTAAAATGCGATGCTAAAAGTCATCATATGCAGGTTTTGTTGGGGTCTGAGAAATTTAATTCTGAGTAAACCTGTCATATTGTTTTGGTTTATCTTTTCTATCTCACAAAGAAAAGCCAACTCATTTTCTTTACTTTTTGCCAATTCCAGCAGTCCCCCAAAGACTTTTAGATACTAAATACACACCTTATTTTTTTCTGAATTGAGCTCATGATTTTGTATCAGATCTATGTTGTAAAAATCCAGAAATCCACTGGTAATAACAGTGAAACCTTTTGTATCTGTCTCCTGCAATCATGTGGTTTTCTGTATTTTTGCAGCCTAGTTCTAACAATATCACCGCCACCATCATCAATCATCATCATCATTACTTTTCTCTTCACTCTTCTCAGAGTGAAAATTTCAAACATGCAAGTCCTACATAGTTTGAAAACAGCCTGTGTCCTACATTCCTAACCACTTCACATCCAAAGCTTGTGGTTATTGACTGTGTTGTCCATTCATCCACTCTCCATTTTCCCCAGCTCACTTAGCAGAACAATCAGCAACGTTACAATCAGAAGGTGTGCTGTTGTAAGAGGCAGGATATCTGAGCTATTAATCAGCAGTACCTGGGTAACAAGACATTTTATTTGTGAACTAGTCTTCTTCAGTAAAATTGCTTCTATATCTTGTCCTCGTGTGTTTTCAGGTAATAGTAAAAGAATAGAGATGTACAAATAAAAACAGATGGCTCAGCACAGAAAGAACTTTTCCCCCCAACTACCATTGAGTCACTACAATTCAGTTTATTAGAATAAAAAAAAATGGCCTGGGCATTTACTGCAGTATAGGAAAAAGCTGGGGAATATTTGCAAGAGCAATTTAAAATTCAGAATTTCAGAAAAGGAGGGCTAGCTGTTAAGATCTGACCAAAGAACCAGAAATTTGGGTAAAAGTCAGATGTGCTATGATCAATGAGTACACATATTTTGGATCAATTTCAGACACTTCTATGTGGCACTGTTTCCACTCCCCAATACCTCTGTTTGAACCCAGCTACAGTATGTGATTTTTACTCCTGCCATTTTTGGAACCCTGGGAACAAGCAGGGAACATAACAAGCCAATCAGAGCCCCCTCCAATCAACCAATCGCAAACAACGCCACTCAATGGAGCAACGAAAATCCATTCTCTCCTATTCACCGCAGAAAGAGGGAAATGCTAACACCTACTTTCTGTTTTTTCACTACATGTTGTGCCCATTTGACTGACATTCTACAGAAGCATCAGAGTTGTTAATATGAGGAGAGTTTTCTTTCTAATAAGATCTCATTTTCCCTAATTATAATTAAAAGTGGTGATGATGGGATATTACTTTAGTTTTTGCATCCAATACAGAGCATCTAGGAGTATGAGACGAACAAAAAGAAAGCAAGCTATGGTTGTCTTCTTTTTGCTTTCTGGAGCTTCAGAACTGCAATTCACAGTGGTTCTATTGCCCCTTGTTAATGCAGTCCATAGACAACCACTGCCACATGGGACTGAAACAGACAAACCAAAGCACCAACAGACATTGTCTGAATCTTCAAAGAGAGGGATTCATAACTACTACCTCTTCACATACATCTCACAGCCCATGTTCTTCAGTCATGCTGACTTAGCCACAGTGAGCAATTCACAATTCTGCAAAGAATCTACAACTCTCATCCAATGCATTACAATAATCAGATTTTTTAAAAAACAAAACCCAAGAACAAATGAACTGATACAGCCTAGTACAGTATTTTTAAGAAAGAAAAAGTGAAGGTACAGAATTGTTACAGTTAGTGGTTTACAAATAACAAATAAAGAATGAGAATTCTCCTCACATGAGGTGGCCTAGGAGTTAACTCAAATGGGAATAGCTCCAAATTGCTGAAAGAAAATTGTGGGGGGAGGGTTTTAGGCAAAGCTGTGTAGAATAATCAATGCCTAACTAAATGTTCCCAGAGGAGAACTTTAATTACACACCTTTTGCATTAAACAAGGCCCACAGAACGTTTGTAGGCCCACAGAATGTTTCCATGAGAAATACCCTCACTAAGGCTTTCAGGGCTATCATATATGGCAGGATGTTTGGTGTGGCCTACAGGTCTCTGACCCCAAAGGCATACCAGCCCTTATACAAGGGAAGACTACAATCAGATATACTGTCTGCATGCAGTCTTCTCTTTCTCCACACATAAGAGGTATATATACACATATATACATACTGTATATGGATACACACACACATATATACATACATGTATTATACATAATATTTGCATCTTGGAAAGCAGGGAATGAGTAGAATCTGAATCAATAAAGAGAGTCTCTGAGGTGTTCCTTTCTGTTCTGTTCTGTTCTGTAATGATAATTCCTTTTTCTTTCTTTTTTTTAAGGGGCTAACGATGTATTCTACCATCTTCTTTGGGGCTGAAGATCTCTCATGATGGACACTTTCCTGAACTGATAGGAGCTGAAAGCCAGATAATCCAGACAGCACAGATTGCCTGTGTCTGGCCTAGGAAATATGTGAGAGGACATTTTTGATTGTCAAGTGGAGATATGGCAGAAACAGGCCAGAAGCAGACAGCTGTAGCTGATAATCAAATCTGCCAAATCCTTGTGGGTGATCAAGCTCAGTTGATCACAAAGGATGAAGGAAACACATATCTGAAAGAGAATCATACAATAATAGTCAATCCCTTCTGTCAAACTGGATGAACTAGATAAAAGTGATTAGAAATAACATAAAACTGAAATAAATCCTAAATAAACATACCACTTCAGGCCTGGCTGCTGCTACCATTTCAGGATCCTGTTGCTCCACTTATCCTGAAGTGACAGATGAAGCCTAAGCTAAAATGGCTGCTTGAGTAGTTAGAAAGTGTCCTCACTCTGTCTTGCTGGCTTGGTGAACATATTTCTATTTGGGTCCAAGGGCCAGATGATTTCAGATGGTGGGCCGCATCCAGTGCTGACCCCTGCTATAATGGAAATAACCCAGAACTGGATCAGGCAGCACCAAATGCAAAATTTGGTGGCTGTTTGAACTGATGAGAGGCATAGCATGGTTAGATTTAATTTATATATGAATAGCAAACTTACAAAAGTTAACCATTATATTTCACTTCAGAAGAAGGAACTTCACAGAAGTTGGTGGAAGCGGTATAAAAAGACAGTGAAAGAAAAAGTAAAGAAGTCAGTGCTCCTCAAAATATCTAAGGGCTACTCATTCCCACAACAAAGAAAGCTCAGATGCAAAATAAAGATGCCACAAATTTCCAGAAGTCCAAGGAGGTGGAATGGAGTTGGGGAGCAAGAGAGTTCCTTTGGGGAATCAAAATGCTACCCAAATATGGAAGCCAGGCACAAAGTTGTATGAGAAACAACAGCAATAAGACAATAAGGGATGGATAAATCAAGAATGGATTTGGTTTAGTATCTCTAATATATAAGATAGTCCTCAACTTACAACCACAACTGGGATCAGAATTTTTATTGTTAAGCAATGTGGTTGTTAAGTGAGTCGCACCTGATTTTATGACCTTTTTGCCATGGTATCACAGTAGTTAACTAAGCAAATCTGGATTCCCCCTTGACCTTGCTTTGTTGGAAGTCAGTTGGGAAAAGTCACAAATAGTGATCATGTGACCCCAAGATACTCATATCATTGAAAATATATGCTGGTTGCCAAAAGTCCAATTTTTGACTGTGGAGGTGCTACGATGGCTGTAAGTGCTGACTTTGTATACATATACAAAAGTATGAAGGCTATTGCTTAACGCATTGTAAGCTGCCCTGAGTCTCCGGAGAAGGGCGGCATATAAATCAATTTTTTTTTAAAAAAAGTGTGAGGACAGGTCATAAATCACATTTTTCAGTGTCGTCGTAACTTCAGTCACTAAATGAACAGTTGTAAATTGAGGATTACCTGTAGTAAATTGCTATGACAATTGGGAGCATCAACTAAATAAATCAAAAATCTTAACAATGGCACTTTTAAAAATCTTGAAGTCCCTTAAAAGTACACTTTATTTTTGAAGACCCAGATTTGAATTGCTGTTCATTCGAATATTTCTGCTACTCAGTGAAGTACCACTGCTTTTTTCTATTGTTCCTCACCAAATGGTTGACAGATAAAATTATTATCTTTTTATGTTTAATATATAGCTACACTTGCTGAACTGGTTTATACAGATGGATAGCAAGGAATTTCATTTAGCATTTAAAAAAATAGTTTACTAGAATATTTGTATTTTTTGTAAGTTGCATAGAAAAAAAAACTTGATTAAAAATAGAGCAAAAGACAACTGATAGAATTGCTCATTCTCAAGGGGTCGGAATTTATGGAAGCAAAACTAATATGTTTAAATTTGAAAAGCTCAGTCCTTTGTTATATTAATGTGTTCATACACTTTGTCAGTTAGAGGACAAAAACAGTGGGGAAAATGACTGCAAATAGCTAAAATGGACAGTAGCATACCAAGAATCACATTCAAGGTTTTCGTTCATAACAACTTTGTTGAAACTGATATTTTATTAATTTATCACAAAGTGGCTGAAGAATCTAGAATTTCTCAATCCCCATGAAAGAAAGCCAATTTTCTAAATTTGCTTTTGTTCAGAAGCTACAGTCACTAAATACACCCTGCATTCAGTTATTAAGATTTAGTGTTGCAATAGTGCTTTGAGTAAGCTGAGTAATGGAGCAATGACCATTGCTTGCTATTACTGTTGATTACTGACTGGGGATTGTTGGCATTTGTTTTCTATTGTGGAACTACACTATTGTGCATATCTTATATTAAAAAATGGACAGGGAAATTATGACATATTTCCTTGAGGTTCTTGGCCCTTGCTATTCTGGAGCAATTAGAGTTTTCTAGAAGGAAAAGTTGACATATGAGTGCCATTCAGCAGCAAAAATTAATAATGTGTTTGTGGTGGGTATGACATTGTGTCAGGACTTGACCCATTTTGAAAGAGGATGTGGATAAATTCAAAACTGATGATATAGGCTGAGCAATTTTAAAACTGAAGCTAAGTACTCTGGTATGAGAGATTTTCAATAATCCCAAATCTTAGAAAAGTGGAAATGCATCTCTATATCTTTTTTCAGGTGTCTGGCTCTTTTTTGCTTACTTTTTCTCTTCTGTGGAAGTAAAAGTGGAGAATAATTTATAAATTATTACAATCCTGTACTATATTCTTATTTAATTTGTTATATTTGTATTTTGCTTTTTGTATTGTGAACAATCTAGAGTCACTCTGGAATCAGGCTGTACCAAAACATAAATAAAAAAATAAAAATAAAGATAGATGAGCTCTTAAGACGGCCTACATTTCTATGATATAGGCGGTTGTGAAGGAAGGTTATAGAACCGAGAATCTGAAACTCACCTTGTCCATTCTCCAACGTAACCACTTAAGGACATTTGGACATCTGAATATCTCAATCTCAATTTTGGGGACTATTAAGGAGGCAGTAAAAAAGCTCCTATTGGGGCCAGAGTGTGATCTGACATCCTAGAAGTAAATTCTCACCATTGTATTCCTGACCGAGGGACAAAGTAAGGGTATCTTAAACATGTATTTCATTAATTACTGCTGGGGGGGGGGGGCAGTTCCTGTATCCACTTTGGAAAAAAATTGTCTCCCTTAAAAGTATGATGTAAATAATTTTTTTAAAAATGTTCCTTATTGATCACTTCATCCCTGAAGCCATGGACTTGCTTAGAATAGAATCATCTGATGGTTGTCATCCTATTATTGGACTGCAAAGGTCTGGACTACAAACAAATTGCAGCAAGGAGATAGACTTCTTTGCTGCTCTGATTGTCTGAAATTGTTCAGGCCAGATATGGTATTTCTAATTTGCAAGCATTAAATCACAAAATACACTTTGATTTTCAAAGTGATGAATTTTAAATACACATGTTGAGAATTTATCAGAAGAAGAGTTCTTCTCATAACCCATTTCTTATCGATAAACAAATCCTTAAATGCCTTGTCATTCAGTCTTACTCAGCAAAAGTCTATTAAGGCTTTTCAGAGATAACATATCTATTTTAATCTTAACCAAATAAACCAACTTTATATTCTTTCTTTGTAACTTTAATAATGTTAATCCTTAATCCTATCAAATAAAGTCCTGGAATTTGATTTCTTCTCATTTTTACTTTCTTGTCCCTTCTCACAAAATTCTTCACAACTTTAAGAGGTCTGTTTTGTAAATTCAGTAAATTCAGTATAAACATGTTATTCAAGTTTGGTAAAACATCAAAACATTTTTGGTTTGGTAAAACATCAACAGATTTCATCTGTACATTCAGTATAGCACCTCCTTCCACACCATTCCCATAGTATGGGCCCAAGGGTGGGATCGTCTTCTCCAGTAACCACAACTGAAATTGATCCTGAAGAAAGGAGGTGAACCAGCACTAAACTGTGCCACCCATGCCCAATCCGCTAAACAAGCCAGAAGGATGTCCTGATCAACGGCATTGAAAGTCACTGAAATTGACGTAGGGCAAGGATAGATAGACAATCCCCATCCCACTCTTGCCAGAGGTTATCTAAAAGCACAACCAATGTCATTTCTGTCCCATATCCAGGTCTGAATCCTGACTGAAAAGGATCCTGATATTCCACCCCTTTCAAGGTCCTTTGAAGATGTTTTGAATTACCATCTAAATCACCTTCCCCCCAAAAGGGAGGTTAGATATTGCATAAAAATTATCCAGTATGATGGGATCCAGTGGTGACTTGAGGAGGGTTGAACCAAAGCTCCTTTAAGAGGCAAGGGAACAACTGTCTCACTTAAAGCATGGCTTAGGACCTGGATACCTACGAAACCGCCTTCTGCTACCAATAACCTCCAACCGTCCAGTATGCTCCCACAGAGAGTGTCTCCTCTGGGTGCCGTTGGTCAGTCAATGTCGACTGGCGACCCCCAGGGGAGAGCCTTCTCTGTGGGGACACCTGCCCTCTGGAACGAATTGCCCCCGGAGATTCAGAGGATCCTGGACCTACGCACCTTCCGTCATGCCCTCAAGACTCTTTTGTTCCAACAAGCCGGGCTGGCCTAATTCTAATTCTTTTTAATTTTTAATTTTTAATTTTTGAGGTTTAAAAATGGGTTTTTAATTAGTTACGGGCCATATTGTTTAATATATATTTTAAATTGTTATTAAATTTTCTATTTGTGTGTTCTTATTCTGGCTGTACACCACCCTGAGTCCTTCGGGAGAAGGGCAGTATATAAATTCAAATAAATAAATAAAATAAATAAATAAAGAAGAATTAACCACGGTTAAAACCCACTCCCTGACCCTCAGACACAAGAGATTGTTATATCTAGAAGGACATGACTTACAACTGGGATGGCACATCTTCCTATGTATGAGAAGAACAAAATCCATAGATACTTTCAAAATCACTATGAAAGAAACTCACTAATATCTGTATGGGAAAAAAATAAAACCTAAAATATATTTGAAAATCCCAGAATGGCTCTCAAAGATGGAAACCTTTACATACCCAAATCTGGTGAAGTTTGATAAAATTGTGTAATACAAAGACATTTTGGAAACTAAAACCGAAGCAAGAGCATCATGGTGGCCTCAATTGCAAATACAATCTACAGTAGGTAAGATTTAGATATGAAAACGTATGGCTTTTACAAAAGACAAACACCATTTGATCAGACACTGTTGAACTCTGATGAAAAACTAATTAAGAAGGTATATAATTTTTTACTAAATTTGAAAATGGGAAATGAACAAATAAAAGAGAATGGTACAATGGGGAAATTTTTTTGGCTATAACATAGAACTATATAAATGGCAAAATCTATAGGAAAGGAACTATAAATTAACAATGGCAACCTCTTATAAAGAAAACTTATATAAAATGTTTTATAGATGGCATTTACCACCAGTTAGGTTAGCTAAAATGTTTAAAAATACATCTAGCAAATGTTGGAAATGTAACCAAAGAATGGGCACATTTTATCACATATTGTGGACTTGTGTTAAAGAAAAAAAAATGGGCAAAGATACACAGGTGGCTACAAAAGATGATAGGGAAACATGTAGATTTTAAACCTGAACTGTTTTTATTGGGTATAATATTAGAAAAATTAGATAAGAAAAGTATGTATTTAATATTACATGTTGTAACAGCAGTGAGAATTATATTCGCACAATATTGGAAAAATGAAGAAACACCATGAGATTAAGAGATAATTAAGAAGATTCTAGACTGTGCAGAAATGGATAGATTGACATTGAAAATTAAACAGAAAGAAGACACAGAATACTATCAAACATGGAATCTATTTTACCAGTGGTTGGAAAAAACGGGGTGGAGGTTAAGAATATGATCACTATTTTTAAGCAAATTAAATACCCAGACAACACAATATTTATTAAGCATTAAGAAATGTAATTAATAAAAAGTTAATAAAATTACACACACACACACACACACACATGCGTGCGTGTGTGTGTGTGTGTGTGTGTAAAACCCCACTCCCTGGGCCACTTTAACAAACCAAGAAACCGCAGAGTCTTAAGGATCCTGTTGACTTCCTTAGATCTAACAGGTTAAAACCATTCTCAGATAACTGGGTAAGACTCTCCCCCAATATCTTTCAATAGATCTAATGTTAATATAGTTTGCTTCATACTGTTTAAGTAAGTCTATTTTTTAATTCCTTCTCGTTCCCTCTACTTTCAAAATTTTATCTTATCACATATTTTTAAGTATTCAAAACATCAGCCTTTTCCCATAGGAAGGATTCTTATAATTAGCTTCAGAATCTTATTTCAAATCCATCTGGATTTTAATCCATTTATAATTTTCCAGAAATCTAAACACTCTTTTATAATAAAGAGACTTTTAAAAAAGTCCTTATACTTGTATAAAACTTATTTTTCTGGAGATTGCAAGTAACCCACCCACTGTAACAAAACTTGCAGTTAATATCTTAATATCTGAAAAGCAGTTAATAATTTCCAAAGATAAGAAAGGAAGTATGTGACCCCTATGTTCATAAAGGTGCTGATTGCAAGTTAGACAAAGATAGCATTCCCTCATCTCCCAGCACTCTGTACAATCAGTGTAACACCTCCCTCCACATCATTCCCACAGTATGGGTCAAGACATTGCTATTATGCAGTCTCCTCAAAAGGATCTGCCGTCTGGAGGACTTGTGGGTGATCCCAATCCTTGTTGGGATAGAAATCATGAAGATTTGGCTTTTCATTCTGGCTCTTCATTGTGCTTCAGTCATCAGCTCCACTCTTAGTGGAGCCATCTTTTGTTCATCATTCTTCCTCAGAAATCCCCGTGTTCTAACACTTTCATCAAAATGGGTGAGAAGGTGTTTTATAAACTTTTTATTAAGATGTGCAAGGTGTGCACCAATGGCACTTTTTCTTCTTTGAACTGTTTGTTTTTTTGTATACCATTCTCTAAGGCAAAGGTGTCAAACTCAAGGCCCAGTGGCCACATCTGGCCTGCAGGGTGCTTAGATCTGGCCCGCAGAATCGCCCTGGAAACAGTAAAGAACCGCCCGTGGTGCCTCTGCCAGCAAAAACAGAGCAGCCCTCCCAAGTTCTGTTTTCACTGGCAGAGGGTTGCAGGAGGCCGTTGCAGCCAAAAACGGAGCTCGGGAGCCCATTTTCACTGGCAGAGCACTTGGGCCACCACAGGCGTCCACGACATGAGTGATGTTGAGCTGGCCATGCCCACCCTGGCCCCCTGAGGTCAAACACAACCCTGATGCGGTCCTCAGTGAAATCAAGTTTCACACTCCTGCTCTAAGGGATATATAATGTATGTATTTTCAGAATTCATAGTTTTTCATAGTTTTTCATTTTTATTTCTCTCTCTGTGTGTGCTCTTCAAACTGCAGCACAACATTCTGGAATATAGGTTTAAGCATGTAAGATGCATTTGTGACTCCCTTATTTATTCAGCAGGTCTGAAATGGGCAGATTTGCTTCAATATTTGAAAGAAGCAAACCCTGATACTTCTTTTCTCCTGCTGCCACCAAATCAGGAGGAATTTATAAGCTTCAAAATTGCCATTTCAATTCTGAATCTCTTCAGATCCTAAGAGACGTAATTGACAATTGAATATTTATCTTTTCAGTCCTGTTGAGAAGTATCTATTTCCCAAAGTGATGACTATCTGGAGTCTAAGCTAATTACAAAAAATTAAAACCCTAATTGCAGTATGTCAGCTGATATAGAAATGTACATTCTGAGGAGAATTTTAAGTTCATGAGTAGCTTGAATGTAGTGTGAAATGAAAAATAGTTTGAAGGGTTATATTGCAATTACTCTTCATTAAAATTGGTTTTATATCAATTGGTTTTATATCAAGATAAGAACTGACCTTTTTAAAAAAGTTGTGGACTTTTTAAAGATCAAAACATTCTGTTTTACTTCTGTAAACATTCTGAAATGATAGCTGCTATGAAACAAATTATGTAGTCTGGTTTTGCAACATTAACTGATTCTTGTTTTTTTAAAAACCCCTTCTCACCCCTATGAGTGGTATGTTTTCCTCAATCTCAGAAGCCTAGGAGTTTGAATGTTCTATGCCCTATTTTAGCTGCTTCTAGCATTGTTCTCTTCTGAACAGAGAGCTCATGTTATTCATGGGATCTGCTGGAGCCACTCTCTCAGCTTAGGAGTCACAGTCTCAAGGGCCCTACTGCCACTGGGACCACTTTGGCCTTTGGCTATTTACCTGCCTTTCTGTGTGCATTTGGAAGTCCACATTCCCCACAACTTTCTGTGGGATTTCCTTTTCCCTACTGCATCTCAATCCCTGCTGTTATGTGTTGGACTGTCTCTCAAGCGTCTCTGCATAGTCAGCACCTTGGATCCTCTCTAGTGTGGCAAACCTGCTTCTACGGACCTGGTACTTAGTACCTATACTTGTATTGCTATGATTGGTGCCTCTATGCTGACTTTCAGTCCTTTCCAATCATTGGTAGGATTTCTCAATGTCAGCCACCTGACCTATCTGTCGATGGTAAATCCTGTACAGGGTCTTCTCTTGCCACGGCACTTCCTCTGCTTGATCTTTCTCCCATGTCTACTGCTACCTCAAGCATTCTCTTAGCACCTCATCTTTGGATGCCATCTTACTGAAATATTCCTGGGTGCTCTGATTTTTGTCCAGGGCAGTGGCTTTGACACTCAACAGATACATTCTTAAATGGCAGCTGCTATGAAACAAATAGGTATTCTCTTTCTCTCGATCTCTTTCACTCTGTCTTTCTTTCCCTCTCTTTCTCCATCGTGTGTGTGTGTGTGTGTGTGTGTGTGTGTGTGTGAGAGAGAGAGAGAGAGAGAGAGAGAGAGAGAGAGAGAGAGAGAGAGAGAGAGAGAATGAATAAATCCAGGGTTAAATTGGCTTTTACTAAAAAAGAAATATCTCAGTGCTGATTAGGCTAAGTTAGTTTATGCAAACACACTTTCTAAATATCACCTTACTGTATCATTGTCCAAAACATTGTCTTTGCAAGCAAGCTGAATATTCTGAAATGTGTTTCTTTGCAATTTCATGGAAAGCAACACTCGTAAAATGCTGGCTTTAATTGTACATCACAATCTTTGCACTGAATAGTTACATTACATTAAGATGTCCTCCACATTTATTGAAAACAAGTCTATTCTCCATTGCTTCTTTACCATTATATTGTCTCTTTATGCCTTGATGTGCCATTTTAATTAGCTGCGCCTCAGTTCTTTCATTGCCTCTATTTGAGAAAGACACTTTTCACTATGTCTATGTCTGCAAATATTTGCTGTACTTTGAAGGCTAAATCTTTTTGTTTACAAGAAGATTGTTTTGACCTGATTGCATTACAAATCTACATTTTCCCCATATTTTGTCTGTAAATGTTTAAATTTGCATCATGTTTTTTTTCTTCTCACATTCCCCACTGAGGGAGGGGTAGAAAATATAGCAGAGATAACTTCATTTTCCTACTGAAATTAGCATTATTGTGGTATCGTAACTCTGAATATAAAAATTTCAACAAATGAAAATGTATTTGAGATCAGAAAAATGCTCACATTCTGATTTGGCTGCATTTTGACTGAACCAAACACAAAAAAATCAATTATCCCATTGTTCAATTACAACAGAATTTAATATGCTTAAATGTTCTGGCTACAGGAAACAATAAATGCTCAAACCTGCTAGGTCACAAGAATAGTTAAGATGGCAGTCTGTCCTGACTGATAGCAGCTAACTAACTTACCAAAAAATTAGTCATAGAGATGTCATTTAAAACATCTTTGAAAATTCACATTAGCTAAAGAAGTAATCTGCTCTTTCTTAGGTGGGCATTCAAGCATCTTTGCTTTGAGGGATGTTATCTGAAAGGAAAGTCAGTGAGATTTTTCATGGGGCCACAGAGATGGAAGGGACCATTTGGGCCATCAAATCCAACCCTTCAAGATTCTAGACAAATCTCTGGAATTTTATTTTGTTACTGTCAGACTATTTCTCAAATATTTTGAATTTTATTTCTGCCTTCTAGTTTATTAGATACAGCATTACCCTCGATTTTGTATCATCTGAAAAATCTGGTAAACAATATTTTGATGAAAATATTGAAGGGGATGAAGGAGTAATTGTTCTGCCACTCCCTTCAAACCTCTCTTCAATTTGATAAAGAACCATGGATGAAAACTCTCTGAGTATGACTTTCAAGCCAAATATGTATCCCTCAAAGATTACTCCCTTTTTTAAAAAAAGGAATTAGAATTAGGATTTATTAGAATAGAATTTGGTCTTGATCAGTGGTGGGATTCAGCCAGTTCGCACCACTTCGGGAAAACCGGTTGTTAACTTTCTCAGCAGTTTGGCAAACTGGTTGTTGGAGGAAATCATTAGGGCAGAGAACCGATTGTTAAATTACTTGAATCCCAGCACTGGTCTTGACCAATATATACTGACTTTCAGGAACTACTGCATTGCTTTAAAGATGCACATATTTATTTATTTATTTATTTATTTATTTATTTGTTTGTTTGTTTATTTATTATATTTCTATACTGCCTTTCTCCCGTAGGACTCAAGGCGGTGTACAGTCAAGAAAAATATAGACACACAAACATCATAAAATTGCTAATTAAAATTATTACTTAGTTTGGTCAAGTAAATAAAACCCAGAATTAGATAACATTTTTAAAAAAATCATTGACATGTTCGTATGTTTAGCCCCGCCTGTTGGAACATCAGGGCCTTGAGCAGGGCCGGATTTAGATTGGAAGAGGCCCTAGGCTATTCCACTTATGAGGCCCTTTCACCAGTGGTGGGATTCAATTTTTTAACAACAGGTTCTGTGGGCGTGGCTTAGTTGGGGGTGTGGCTTGGCAATCATGTGACTGGGTGGGCGTAGCTAGCTGGTCACGTGACTATGTAGGCGTGGGTAGCTCATCATGTGACCGGGTGGGCATGGCTGTGTGCATAGACTTTTTTCAGAGGGCTGAAAAAAGTCATTTCTGACTGGGCCTCACACTTTTGACCGGTCCTCACACTTATGACCATCCTCACATTTATGCTCGTGCAGCTTTCTTAACAACCATGTCACTCATTTCACAACTACTTCTCTTCACCATGGTGACAAGATAGGGCAAAAATGTAAAATGTGAGGACAGTCGTAAGTTCGAGGACTGGTCAAAAGTGCGAGGACCAGTCAGAAATAACTTTTTCAGCCCTCTGAGTAGTCCATATGCATAAAAGGATACAGCAATAGAGAGGAATGAAGGAAGGGAAGGGAAATTAGAGTAGGAGAGAGAGGGAGAAAGAGAGGAGGAGAAGGAGAAAGGAAGAGGAAGTAGGGAGGAGAAGAAGAGGGGGAGGAAGAGAAAGTAAGAAGGAAAGAAAAGAGAGGTGGTAGGTTTGAGGAGAAAGATTGCTGTACAATAAAAAAGATGAAAGGGAAGAAAGCCAACCCCCCAAAAATATAAAGATATTAAGATAAAGAATGAATTGTTAAACTTTAAAGAATAAAAGAGAACAAATATGAATAAATAACAATAATTAGAAACACACATACAAACATACAATGTATTTTCTTTGAACAGAGTATTTGGCCGGTTCACAAATTTAAACAGTGTTTAGTCATTTCAATTAAATTTACAATTTCTATATTTCCTTTTAGCCATATTTATTCCTCATCTATTTTTGTAAAAAACCAATATTACCCTCATCCTCATCTCTAATCTTAATCAAATTCAATTTTTCCCTTCTATTCTATATTATACCCCTTCCCATTGTCATCTATTTTTATATCCATTCTCACATTGGTTAATTATGTAATATTACAGTTGTTTAATATGAATTCAACATTTTAATATAAATCAATTAGTTATATAACTATCTTTTTTGTATATTAATCAATATGAACATGAATATTCCAATTATTTCCATGCAATCCAATTTCTTACAAATCAATTAATTATATTTACCAATAATAATAAACCAAATAATTTCCCCCTTATATTCCTCCAAACTACAACTTAACCATTTTTGCTTTCAACACAATATACAATTAATAGTATCTCAATTATTACAATTCCCTAGTTAAATAGAGCTTTTTTTCTTTTGTGTTTTAAAATCTCCTCTTTTTCCCTAAATTTCCTGTTGTTTGCACCTACCTTTTTTGGTGAGGAAAAAGAAATCTGCCTGCCTAATTTTCCAACGTGCAAAGCCAACAGCCTGCTTTACTTTCTCTTTCGTTTTTCAGTATAGCTAGGGGGGGAAAATCAGCACTCTTTGCAAGCAAGGAGCAGATCCGTGAGCAAAACAGCTGAGAGCAAATCAGCTGGGGGTCGGGAGCCGATCTAAGCAAGGGCTAATTAGCTTATGCTGAAGCTCCAGGGGCCAATAAAATTACAAAAAAAACACCGAACCCTTTGTTAAATTGCTGGCTCCCCCGCCCCTCGCCCACCACTATTTATTGGCAATAAATAGTGGTGCGGAGGGGCGGGGCAAGCCAGCAATTTAACAAAGGGTTCGGCTGCAGCACTGGCTCTAGGGCGGCCCTTTGAAGCCCCGCGGCAAGAACTTGAAGTTTTTTTTTTCTCCAGCCATCGGAGGCAGCAATAGATGGGGAGTGGGCGGTGTAAGCAAACGGCAGAGAGGGAGGGTGAGTGAAGGTGGGGAAGCTGCTTTCTCCATCCTGCTCTCTTGCATCCGGAGCCCACATGGATCCCAGGCAGCGGAACTCAGCGGAACTCAGGCTAGGGAAGGGGTGGGCAATTGTGGCTCTTTTACAACATGTGGCCTTCAACTCCCAGAATTCCTCAGACAGCCAAGCTGCATCAGGAATTCTGGAAGTTGAAGTCCACAGGTTGTAAAAGAGCCACAATTGCCCACCCCTGGCTACGGTAGACTAGCACCATGCGGGTGGGAGGCGAGGGGCGGGTGAGCCAGCAATTTAACAAAGGGCTCGGCCGAACCCCCTAGAACCCCCAGAATCCCACCACTGTGTAGGCCCCTCTTGATCTTGAGGCCCTAGGCTGAAGCCTAGTTAGCCTATAGTAAAATCCAGCCCTGGTCTTGAGGGCACGGCGGAAAGCACGGAGATCAGGGATATTCCTTATCTCCGGGGGCAGTTCATTCCAAAGGGTTGGAGCCCCCACAGAGAAGGCCCTTCCCCTGGGAGTCGCCAGTCGACATAATTTGACTGACAGTACCCTGAGTAGTCCCTCCCTGTGAGAACGAACTACTATATAGTAGTTGCCTTAAAAGTATTTCCATCAATAGGCAAGCAGATCTTACTTGAGAGAGAGAAGGATTTGTGGGGTGAGGACACCTTCTAAATTCAAAAAGATACTGATTTGAAAAACAAGAAGGGAGGAATAGGGAATTTTTCTTGTTCTTTTCCATAGCCATTATATTGATTTAAAATTGAAACTAACAAGGGAAAAAAAGCACATTAGAACCAAAATTTAATTAGGGGTCTGCAAATTGCTTCTGAGGCAAGTATCTGATTTACCCATCAAGTTCAGCAGGAATAAAAACACTACAATGAATCCACTCTAGTTGCCAGACCTTTACAGCAATTGTTGATTCTTGTCTCATGATTTTTCATCAATATCAGCAAGTTACAGAACAGATCACTCCATGTCTCATGAGCCAAGCAGCAGGTTGTTGAAAAACCTGCTGCTTGGCTCCAGACCTCCAGCATTCAGATCATCCCACCCAATTTTTAACTGAAATAAGGGCATGGCTGGCCACTGTTTATACTGACCCCAGCGGGGGGGGGGGACAGCTTCAAGAGGCAGGAGGGCATTCAAATTATACTGCTGAACACAATATGAAACATTCAAAACTATGCTGCTTTACTCCAGATGCAAAAAAGCCAGCATGTTTTCTTCACATGCAGAAAAAAAAAATCAAATTATATTTTTTCCCAAACACAAAATACTCAGAATGGCTATTTGAGTATTTGAGGGGCTGCCACAAAGAAGAGGTGGTCAGTTTATTTTCCAAAGCACTAGAAGGCTTTGGAAGGCAAGATAAGAAGGCATGACAAGAAACAATGAATGGAACAGCTTCCCTTCAGAAGTTGTGGTATGCTTCACCACTGGAGGTTTTTAAGAAAAAACTGGACAACCACCAGTCTGAAATGGTATAGTGTGCCCTGCTTGAGCAGGGGTTTGGACTAGATGACCTCCAAGGTCACTTCCAGCTCTATTCTCATTGGTATATTTCAACCTTGAAGTGGTTCATCTACAAAATGTTTTTCAGATCTCAAGAAAAAAATCATTTGGTCTGTATTATAGTAATATGGGTGATGAAACCTAATGTTGGTGAGGTTAAGCACATAATGAAAAGAAGGGCATTTGACTCCAAGGCAATGGAAGCACTTGGAACCCCCTAATGCCAGTTTCTCATTGGGTTGAATTAAAAGCCAAAAATATATTCAGAATATACTACATTTCTAAAAAAAAAAAAAGTATGTAACCTTCCTATGATCTAAATTATACATATACATAGATGTGTGCATACTACACACACTGACCATACACATATACTGTACAAAAATGTCAGGCAGTTGTGCAAATTTGCTATACATTAAGAATGCTTTCAGAAATAGAAGTGTTAATCGTTTATTTTTTATCAGTTAACAAAATGGAAAATAAATGATGGAAGAGAAATGCAAATCAAATCAATATTTGATGTGACCATCCTTTCCCTTCAAAACAGCATGAATTCTTCTAGGTACACTTGCACATTTTTTTTTAAAAGAACTCGGCAAATTTTGAAACATCCTGGAGAGCTAACCACAGAACGTCTGTAGATGGAGGCTGCCTTAAATCCTTCTGTCTCTTTATGTAATCCCAAACAGACTCATGATGTTGAGATCAGGGCTCTGTGTGGGCCAAACCATCAGTTCCAGGATGTCTTGTTCTTCTTTATGCTGAAGATAGCTCTTAATGACATGGGCTGTATGTTTGGGGTCACTGTCCTGCTGCAGAATAAATTTGGGGCCACTCACACATCTCCTTTATTGTATGGCAGGATGGATAATTATCTGCCTGTATTTCTCAGCATTGAGGACACCACTGATTCTTACCAAATCTCCAACTCCATTTGCAGAAATGCAGCCCCAATCTTGCAAGGAACCTCCACCATGTTTCACTGTTGCCTGCAGATACTCATTGTTGTAGTCTTTCCAGCTCTTTGGTGAACAAACTGCCTCCTGCTACAGTCAAATATTTCAAATTTTGACTCTCAGTCCAGACTCTCTGCTGCCATTTTTCTGCACCCCAGTTCCTATGTTTTTGTACATAGTTCAGTCACTTAGTCTTGTTTCCATGTCGGAGGTTTGTTTGGCTTTTTGGCTGCAATTCTTCCACGAATACCTAGCCATAATTCTCCAGACGGTACCTGGAATACCATTGTTTTCTGCCAGTTCTGTGCTGATGGGTCTGCTAGATATCTTTTGATGTTGAAGGAAAGCAAGTATGATGTGTCTTTCATCTGCTGCATTAGAATTAGAATTAGAATTTTTTATTGGCCAAGTGTGATTGGACACACAAGGAATTTGTCTTGGTGCATATGCTCTCAGTGTAGATAAAAGAAAAGATACATTCATCAAGAATCATAAGGTGTTTGGTGGAAAGTAGTGCATTAAGCTTAATGATAGTCATAGGATGCAAATAAGGAATCAGGAAACAATATCAATATAAATTGTAAGGATAGAAGCAACAAAATTACAGCCATACAGTCATAAGTGGAAGGAGATGGGTGGTGGGAACGATGAGATTAATAGTAGTGCATTAAGCTTCCTTGGCTGACCACTGCGTCTACGCTCCTTAGCGTTGCCCATTACTTTGTGCTTTTCTAAAAGAGCTTGAACAGTACATCTTGAAATTCCAGTTTGCTTTGAAATCTTTGTCTGGGAGAGACCTTGCTCATGTAGTATAACTACCCTTTGTCTTGCTCCTGTGCTTAGTTTTGCCATGGTGTATGATCTGTGAAACTATCTTCTTCAACCTGACCTTAGTAGTAGAGTTTGGCTGTTCCTCACCCAGTTTTAAGCCTCCTATACAGTTAATGATTGTGTTTCAAGCTACATATGAAATTGATGATCATTAGCACCTGCTTGGTATAATTGGTTAATCATACACCTGACTCTAATCCTACAAAATCCCCGATTTTGTGCAAGTGATTGCTGTTTTGAGGGCAAAGGGTGGTCACATGAAATATTGATTTGATTTGGATTTCTCTCCTGTTCATTTCCATTTTGTTAATTGATAAAAAGTAAACTATTAACACTTCTATTTCTGAAAGCATTCTTAATGTATAGCATTTCTGTACAACTGCCTAACACTTTTGCACAGTACTGTATAATAGAAATACTGATTCCCACTCCCTCTCCCCCCCGAATAGCCCATTATCTCTGACGACTAACATCCATATCAGAAAAGAATCTGCTAAGCTAAAAATTTTCAACAAATACAGCATCTTTATACAGTTATAACTCAAGGTCTAAGATCATTCAGACTTTGACATCTTCTGCTGATGGAGCTCACAATACTACACTGCCCAGCTTCTGGCACTATAAATGGCTAAATTCTTGATATTGTCCATACATAAAAAGAATGGCAATAGCATTTAGCCTGCTTTTTACACTGGAAAAAAGAATTACTTGGCATATTCTTTTTTTCTTTTTTCTTTTGGCAAACTATTAGGCCATTCCTTTTTTACCCGAATGCTTGTTCATCCCTCCGGCTTACGTACAAGTCAAATGCACCCAGCAAAGCCCAAGGAAAAGCCATAAATCAGCAGCTGTTTGTGTGGACAATCTATCAGTCAGTCCTACTTGAAACCTTCCCTTGCCCTACACCAACAGGAACCTAAATTATACAGACCCATTTTTGCAATTTCCCACATTTTCCTCTGAAGCTACAATATAAAGGTTTTAAACTGGGAGAAACTTTTGGTATTTCACAATGATCATTTTGATATATATAGTACTTCTTCTGCCATTGTAACAAGATTTGTGTAATTGATTAAAATCTGCCTGTCAAATGCTTGTGAGAGATGAGTCCTATTATCTTGTAAAATGCTACAGATATGGGTAAGTTGGAAGTCAAAGGCAGTATGATATATTCATTTCTAAATGTATTTCAAAAACTAAGCAAAAATCTTGCATTGAAGATTGTAAGGAAAAGTATACTTACTCTTGGGCAAGGCATGCCTTCAGTACATATGGGAGTGAATCATTCATTTGGCTTTCTCACAAATATACTTTCAATACTTTGGCAATGCAACAACCTTATTATCACGACATATTATTTGCTGTTGTGCGAAAGCCTAATTTTGATATGGCACCACAGTGCCTCCTATAGCATCTGATAAAATGACCCCCCAAACTAAGATTCGTGAATTAAAGGAATTCCACTCCCCTTCCACCCAAGCTTCTGCCATACAATCCCATTCAGAGAATGTCCCAACTGGTGAAAAACAGATTGCAATTTCATAATGAGCTGCAGTGACACAGTGGTTAGAGTGCAGTACTGCAGGCTACTTCTGCTGACTGCCTGCTGCTTGCTAATTTGGCAGTTCAAATCTCACCAGGCTCAAGGTTGACTCAGCCTTCCATCCTTCCGAGGTGGGTAAAATGAGGAGCCAAATTTGCTGCTTAGAGAGGGCTGTAAAGCACTGTAAAGCGGTATATACAGTAAGTCCAAGTGCTTTGGCTATAATCCCATTATAAAGAGATTAGGAAGAAAAATTTGGTGACTATATAATTTCTGATTTGCTGGCTAGGGCCAGGACATCAGAGAGAAACATCTTCCTTGATTGAATAAAAGCAGTAAATCTGAGGTTGGCTTTTAATTATTTCCTACATTCTATATAACTGAAGATAGTACTCAGGAACAGGGGAGGAAATGAAGAACAGGAGATACCTGTCCACATCTAAGGGGAGAACCTGGTCATATTGTTAATCATTTTTTACAATGTGCTTTGAACATGCATTCAAAGTCAGATCTACTACCTCAGGCAAGTAGTTAATAAGGAAGTAATTCAGCTAGGCTGATTGTACTGATTTTATTTGGAATTCTGCATGAATGATGTTGCTTTCCTTCTTTATATTTTCCTTTTCTCAATAACCTCCTTTTTATGTCTAGAAATTTACCTTGGTTGGTTTAATAAATACATTTTTCATTGCATTTCCCTAAGTGCAAAACACCAAGCTACTACTTGTTCCTCAGAATCAAAACAAGTTTGTCAACTTCTTTATTAATGGCTTTTAGGCAAGAAAACCAAAATGCTTTCTGTTTTCTAAAGCTGGCCTAGAGGTAAAAAGTTGTTAGCAGAACAGCTAAAAACTCCAGCAGACAGGCAGATATGTCTGGTAGTTCAATCTGACTTTGGCATCCTATTGCAATTATCTTTTATTGGGACTCCGTGGAAGAAAGGATTAAATTATTTCTCTCTCCAGGTTTGTAACACCCATCTTTTAAGGAGTCAATTAGTCCCAAATAGTTCTGAAGGTTGGAATTGAATTCATTATTTAAGATAAATTATGTTTACCATGACCTATGGATCCAGGACCTTGTTTGCACAGAGTGATAGTCTAGAATTTAGGGGAATTTCTGTGGTATGTATTGTTCAACTATTTCCTCTTGTCCCATTCTGCAAATGAGAATGGGTAAACAAAAGCATGTATCATATCACGTTATCTGTACCAAACTGTGTCTCATAACAATCCAGAACTGAAAGCAATATGCAATATATTGTTATTGGCTCCTGGTATTCTGCTAATTTGTGGGAGACAAGATGGCAATCTGGATAACATAGATAACCAAAGAAGGACTATCTACTCTTGGAATAACCAAGCTTCATGCACCAGCATGCTGCTTTTTCCATGGTAAATTGTGACAGGTGAATCTGCCTCAGGCATACAACATTGGGATTCATGGGTTTGCTGGAGGAATGCCTTTTTCTATGTCCCACTAACAGCTTCCATCTTGTGTGGAACAGATTGTTTTATGTTTTTCCCAAGAACAAGCTGACATTATTACATATTGTTGCAAGTATCCCTCAATGTGTCCTTGTCCTTCAAAACTAAGTAGGTAAGAACCCAAATAATGCCTGGATCAAAGTGCACCTGTTAACTTTACATATTTAATTCAATTATTGCACAATCAAGTCTAACTATGGGTATACAGCATTTTGATTTTGAAGACAAATAATTTACGGGTGTTAAAAACACCAATGCAATTCCTAAAAGCAGCTGCATTGTTTTTTCACAAATGTAGCATGGACCAAGAAAAGATGCATTGGTTTAAGGAAGTGAATACCTTAATGCAGGCATATATACCTGTGTACCCATGAATACTTCAAGATACCTTTTTGCTCTGCGTCCAATGCACTGCCACTTTATATTCCTTCACCCACAATTTGGTAATCTCATAGGTATGGAAATGAGTGGGTTGGAGTAAACCATGCCTAGCTGCAAGGCTGTCTATTGGATCTGGCCAATTAAAGCAAAGTTGTTGTATGAACTATAACATAGATCAGTTTGATTTCATGCTTTGCAATTGTTAAGCACACACTATTGGAGAACTTCCAGGTTTTTCTCATTCAGTCTTTCTATAAGCTGATAGGTCTTCTATCCCCTTGTTCCATATTTTAACTGGTTCAAAATTGTTTCAGTAAAGCTTGTCTCATTTTACATGCTACCCAGCCCCTGCAGGTTTTGCATACAAGACAGCTCCAAAGTCTGAAACGGGCTTCCTGAAATATTTGTTAGTTTACTGCTTCTGTAGTTACTATATGAATTTTGTAATGGTGATTTGTTTTTCTTCTTTGGGTTGTTAGTTTAGGTTGCCATTTTCTGTTATTTTTCAGTATGTTTTAGTAACCAATTTATTATATATATATATGTGTGTGTGTGTGTATGTAGGTCTTTGGTTATTCGGGTTTTCTCCCGCGTAAAATTGGAAGTGTCTTGGTGACGTTTCGACGAAGTCTCATTCGTCATCTTCAGGCTGCTGAAGCACCAAGCTGAAAACACCAGCCTGAAGATGACGAATGAAACTTCGTCGAAACGTCACCAAGACACTTCCAATTTTACACAGGAGAAAACCCGAATAACCAAAAACCTACATACAAACACCCGCGAAAACCTCAGAATATATATATATCTCAGACTAACTCGAGCACAACCAAGCCCCCACCCAAACAGAACACACCTCCACCCAATCAGAACACAGCCAAGCTCCCACCCAATCAGTTCACACCCCCATTAGCAGTTAAAAGGAAGAAACAGCTGTGATCACATATTGCTCCTAGAAGCACCAAGCCGAAAACACCAGCCTGAAGATGACGAATGAGACTTCGTTGAAACGTCGCCAAGACACTTCCAATTTTACGTGGGAGAAAACCCGAATAACCAAAGACCTACATACATACATACATACATACATACATACATACATATATACATATTCATACATACATATATATACATATATATACATTTTATAAACTGTGCTGAATTATTCTTTCTGAGCACGGAAAGTGGAATAAAATGTCACTTGTGAAGTTATCTTGTGAAGAATAGGTTGACCAATTCTTTTGGTGCAGACAGATGAAGGGCAGAAGCTAATTTCCCCATATTCCTACTGTTTCCTTAAGAGGAATAAATAAGGGGAATTTTCTTAATAGTTAGAACAATTGATCAGTGGAACGGCCTTGCATTCAGAAGTTGTGGGTACTCCATCACTGGGGGTTTTTAAGAAGAAATTGGATAGCCATTTGTCTGAAATGGTATAGAGTTTCCTGCTTGAGAAGGGAGTTGGACTAGAAGACCTCCAAGATCCCTTCCAACTCTGTTATTCTGTAATCCTGAATGCAACATTTTATCTTCTGTTCACTTTCTACAAATAAGCAGCCACAATGGTAGAGTAAGAAAATGGACAGAATATATGCTGACCACAACTTCCAAAGTGAGGTTTGTACCTCATAACATCCCTGGATTCTTAGGACAGGGATAGGAAGGGCTTTTCTGACTTATGAGTTTAGCTTAGCTGAGTCTTTCCTTAAGGAAGGTATCTTCTCCCCCAGTCATTAGCTGTGTTCTATCTTGTGTGCAGCAGCAGTACAATTTTACTTTGACTGCCCACATACCCTGATGGTCCACTGTACAGTGCAGTTGTCTCAACAGAAGGAATAACTACAGACAAAAGCTTTACTAGAACTGTGCATGAACACAACTCAGTGATCCTCCTGGGTTGAATTCTACATGAGTCTGAATTACCTGAGCAGGCACATGTGGACCACTCCACTGAAAAGAGGCAGGCTTTAGTCAGCTTAAAAGTTCAATGTAACACACACCCAGAGAGAGAAAATTAAGAAGCAACTTATTTGGTTTTGGTGTTCTTTTACTTGGGGGGATACTTATCCAATCTAGGATGGTAGGAAGAAATTGGAGTGTCAGCCCCAGCCCCAGCCCCAGCCCCAACTCTGCGATGGGGCCGCCATTCATGTGGGGATCGCCATTCCGCTGCTGCACACTTTCACCAACCACCCTTCCTGTGTGTCTGCTCTCCTGGGTCGTCAGCCCCGAAGCATGCCTCTCATCCCAGCTGCAAGCAGGGCCGGATTTAGATTGGAAGAGGCCCTAGGCTATTCCACTTATGAGGCCCTTTCACCAGTGGTGGGATTCAATTTTTTAACAACAGGTTCTGTGGGCGTGGCTTAGTTGGGGGTGTGGCTTGGCAATCATGTGACTGGGTGGGCGTGGCTAGCTGGTCACGTGACTGTGTAGGCGTGGGTAGCTCATCATGTGACCGGGTGGGCGTGGCTGTGTGCATAGACTTTTTTCAGAGGGCTGAAAAAAGTCATTTCTGACTGGGCCTCACACTTTTGACCGGTCCTCACACTTATGACCATCCTCACATTTATGCCCGTGCAGCTTTCTTAACAACCATGTCACTCATTTCACAACTGCTTCTCTTCACCATGGTGACAAGATAGGGCAAAAATGTAAAATGTGAGGACAGTCGTAAGTTCGAGGACTGGTCAAAAGTGCGAGGACCAGTCAGAAATAACTTTTTCAGCCCTCTGAGTAGTCCATATGCATAAAAGGATACAGCAATAGAGAGGAATGAAGGAAGGGAAGGGAAATTAGAGTAGGAGAGAGAGGGAGAAAGAGAGGAGGAGAAGGAGAAAGGAAGAGGAAGTAGGGAGGAGAAGAAGAGGGGGAGGAAGAGAAAGTAAGAAGGAAAGAAAAGAGAGGTGGTAGGTTTGAGGAGAAAGATTGCTGTACAATAAAAAAGATGAAAGGGAAGAAAGCCAACCCCCCAAAAATATAAAGATATTAAGATAAAGAATGAATTGTTAAACTTTAAAGAATAAAAGAGAACAAATATGAATAAATAACAATAATTAGAAACACACATACAAACATACAATGTATTTTCTTGACAGAGTATTTGGCCGGTTCACAAATTTAAACAGTGTTTAGTCATTTCAATTAAATTTACAATTTCTATATTTCCTTTTAGCCATATTTATTCCTCATCTATTTTTGTAAAAAACCAATATTACCCTCATCCTCATCTCTAATCTTAATCAAATTCAATTTTTCCCTTCTATTCTATATTATACCCCTTCCCATTGTCATCTATTTTTATATCCATTCTCACATTGGTTAATTATGTAATATTACAGTTGTTTAATATGAATTCAACATTTTAATATAAATCAATTAGTTATATAACTACCTTTTTTGTATATTAATCAATATGAACATGAATATTCCAATTATTTCCATGCAATCCAATTTCTTACAAATCAATTAATTATATTTACCAATAATAATAAACCAAATAATTTCCCCCTTATATTCCTCCAAACTACAACTTAACCATTTTTGCTTTCAACACAATATACAATTAATAGTATCTCAATTATTACAATTCCCTAGTTAAATAGAGCTTTTTTTCTTTTGTGTTTTAAAATCTCCTCTTTTTCCCTAAATTTCCTGTTGTTTGCACCTACCTTTTTTGGTGAGGAAAAAGAAATCTGCCTGCCTAATTTTCCAACGTGCAAAGCCAACAGCCTGCTTTACTTTCTCTTTCGTTTTTCAGTATAGCTAGGGGGGGAAAATCAGCACACTTTGCAAGCAAGGAGCAGATCCGTGAGCAAAACAGCTGAGAGCAAATCAGCTGGGGGTCGGGAGCCGATCTAAGCAAGGGCTAATTAGCTTATGCTGAAGCTCCGGGGGCCAATAAAATTACAAAAAAAACACCGAACCCTTTGTTAAATTGCTGGCTCCCCCGCCCCTCGCCCACCACTATTTATTGGCAATAAATAGTGGTGCGGAGGGGCGGGGCAAGCCAGCAATTTAACAAAGGGTTCGGCTGCAGCACTGGCTCTAGGGCGGCCCTTTGAAGCCCCGCGGCAAGAACTTGAAGTTTTTTTTTTCTCCAGCCATCGGAGGCAGCAATAGATGGGGAGTGGGCGGTGTAAGCAAACGGCAGAGAGGGAGGGTGAGTGAAGGTGGGGAAGCTGCTTTCTCCATCCTGCTCTCTTGCATCCGGAGCCCACATGGATCCCAGGCAGCGGAACTCAGCGGAACTCAGGCTAGGGAAGGGGTGGGCAATTGTGGCTCTTTTACAACATGTGGCCTTCAACTCCCAGAATTCCTCAGACAGCCAAGCTGCATCAGGAATTCTGGAAGTTGAAGTCTACAGGTTGTAAAAGAGCCACAATTGCCCACCCCTGGCTACGGTAGACTAGCACCGTGCGGGTGGGAGGCGAGGGGCGGGTGAGCCAGCAATTTAACAAAGGGCTCGGCCGAACCCCCTAGAACCCCCAGAATCCCACACTGTGTAGGCCCCTCTTGATCTTGAGGCCCTAGGCTGAAGCCTAGTTAGCCTATAGGAAAATCCAGCCCTGGCTGCAAGCTAGTTGACGTCAGGGTCACGCACTGAAGCAGTTTATCAACCTTTATCACTTTAAGGAAAGACAGAACAGCACGGAACAACTGAAGTGGTTTGTGATGGATTGGGGAGGGATTGAGTGATTGCTCTGGGGTGGAGCTGTATGCTGCTTAAAACGGTGATGGGGAGCACGGAGCATCAGCTCCAACAAAGATTCCTTTCTGTAACACTTTAAGGTGGTCAGTTAGTACCGATATCAGGATAAACAAACTTGGCTACTGCTTTTGTGTGCTGAGGTTTATTTTTCCAGTCTTTACGGAACCTGACACGGAGTTTATCCCAAACACCCTATACCCTTCAAGTCTGAATTTCACTGATTTTTTTTTAATAAATGAGGAATAAAATGACTGACAGGTCGGCTTTCTTTTGTGGTTGCAGTAGCAGCACTGCATTCAAGCATGGACAAAAGCAACCTCTCTCCATCAGCTTCTTCCTGCCCAGGCCTCTTTTTTGCTCTGCCCTGATCCTTCCAAAACCTATGGGACACTATGTGGTTGATGGAGCAGAAAGCAGATGGAACTTTTCTGAGCTATACAGAATAAAAGACAGTGGAAATGTGACAATTATAGACCTCTAGACCCTTTCAGCATCTCATAGTTTCTAACTCGATTTTCAAATCAACTGGTGGCATTTAAATTTTCTTGTCACAATCAGCATCAATATTTGCCACCCAGAGATTCCTTGGCAGCAAGTAGCATTTGATGGCTTGTCAGTACCTTGTAGCTATTTAGTTATTGTGAACTAAAGCATTGGGTTAGGCATTAACTTCAGTAAGGCTAAATCACACCACGCCGCAAGATTGTGAATATGTAAACTTGAATCTGGCATTCAAGAATAGCATTCAGGAGGAAATCTCAGCTGTACTGGGCTCAGCATTGCCTCTAGCTTACTGAATGATTATATTCCCAATTTCCAGGAAGAAACAAGCATTGCCTCTAATTGCCTCCTCTAAGGCTGTACATTTCTCAAACACAAATCTTGCTGAAGTGTCTTGAACTAGTTCCACAAAGTTCCCCCAAAATATACATATACATGAGAACCAGTAGGGTCTAGTGGTTCAGGCAGTAGGCGAAAACCAAGAGATTGTGAGTTCTAGGTCCCACTTTAGGCATGAAAGCCAGCTGGGTCACTTTGGCTAGTCACTCACTTTCCATCTAAATCACCTCACAGGGTTGTTGCTGTTATGGGGAAACTAGGCAGAAGGGATATTAGATTCTATCTATATTTATCTAATTATCTACCATGTTTCTCTGAAAATAAGACCCAGTCTTATATTTTGGGGGGCTCCAAAATAAGCACTAGGGCTTATTTTCAGGGAAACATGATTTCAGGGTGATTAACCTGGCTAGGCGCCCCCCCCCCCCCGGCTTGCACGCAAGAGGCGGCAAGTGCGCTGTGACTGACAGTATCCAGCAGCAGCTTCAGCCCCCCACCCCCAGCCCCTTGGTTGGCACACTCTGGGGCTGCACAGCCTGAATTGATTCCCCATTCAAGCAGCAGACAGAGGCAGAGGCATGGGGGAGGAAGGCGATCCAGATGTGCCATGCAGGCTGCAGGAAAGCTGATAGATAGATGATAGATTGTGGGCTGGAGCAAGTGGCTGGCCTGCAGAGGTTCACCTTTGCATAGTGGCACTGGCAGTAGACAGAGGCAGAGGAGCAGGGCAGAAGGCAAGCAATCCTGATGCACCACGCAGGCCGCAGGCAAGCCAAAAAATGCGAAGATGAGCCTCCAGGCTGCTCACACCGACCCACACCAACTCTAGGCTTTTCTGCAGCTACATGGCCCATGCAGTGGATCCAGATCATGGATGTTACCATGATTAAGTTAACTGCTGTCTCAACAACTACATTTTGAGCTCAGTTGTGGTAGAAAGTCAAGGACTACCTGTATACATTTAGAGCCATGATGGCGAACCTATGGCATGTGTGCCAGAGGTGGCACGCAGTGGCCTCTCTGTGGGCACGTGAGCCGTCACCCCAGTTCAGCTTCACTGTACATACATGCGCACCTCCCAATGGCCAGCTGGTCTTTGGGTCTCTGCTGTGCATATGTGGGGGGAGAGGCGCATGCGGGGGTCCTACGTGCATTGAATTTTGGAGGTTCAGACACCACCCATGCATTTGCGCATGCACACACGTGCTTTGGACACTCAGTCCGGAAAAGGTTAGCCATCACTGATTTAGAGTATGGGAATGCTAATTAATCAGAGACATATTGTACTTCTTGATAATACTGAGGACATTGGAAGTGAATTCACCTTCGTATATTCTGTTTTTACCTTCCTGCAACTTACACTATAAATATCTGAAAAAGTTTGTCCTGTGATAAGAAATGTGATGAATTTAAAATTCCTATAAAGAGCAATGATGGCTAACATTAAATAAGAACAAATCATAGTTGGGTTTCAGCAGGTTCTGACCAGTTCTGGAGAACTGGTAGCAGAAATTTTGAGTAGTTCAGAGAACCGGTAGTAAAAATTCTGACTGGCCCTGCCCCCATCTATTCTCTGCCTCCCAAGTCCCAGCTGATTGGGAGGAAATGGGGGATTTTGTAGTAACCTTCCCCTGGATTGGGGAGGGAATGGAGATTTTTACAGTATTCTTCCCCTGCCACGCCCACCAAGCCACACCCACCAAGCTATGCCACACCCACCAAGCCACACCCACAGAACCGGTAGTAAAATGTTTTGAAACCCACCACTGGAACAAATGTTATTGTTCTTTATACAAATTAGTATAAGATTTGGCATCAGGAAGCCTTGAAGTCCTGCTGTAATTCTCTCTAAAATATATTGAATGGCTTTGGGCAAATACGTGAAGTCTTTCTCATTTCCTTTCACCATCTTTAAAGTACGTTTAACAATATCTACCTTCCAATCTGAGCTCTCAAGGGCATTAGGGAAATTAATTAATACTTGGCAATTGCTGTGCATGTCTCTGAAAAAGAGCATTAAATACCAGCTGTTATCAGAATGTCAGTGCCTTCCTGTGCCAGTGGTTCTTGTAATATGACATGCTGATCTATGACAACATCATGTGAATTTTTTGACACCCTCGCTGCGGATTGTATTCGGCATAATTCAATGAGTCTTCCAAGTAACTAATGACAGCTTTGTTTTTAGATTTTAGATTTTCAGTCAAGCTCACCTTCTTTCAGAATTCCACACCTGTGCCCAGAGCACAAACTAACCACTGCATAGTGTCCTTGTGTGACACATCTTATTATTTTGTCACCCATCATGCAGTACCTTTCCCCTTCCAGACTTAAGACAGGAATTGCTGGTTAGCTTTCTCCAATTTAAAGCTTACCAGATATGTTAGGCTGAAATTCTCATTGTACTCATCCAAAAATGATGAAAGTTGCAATTCTACATATATGGGAGGTACCAGCTTGGAAAAAACTGCTCTAGCTAAAGCAAAAATGTTTTAAAAATAAAAGCACCTTTAATATCTAGCATTAACAAAATTATCAGAAATGTGGAAGTAGAGAAGAAACACAAGATAAATTTTAAGGTAATAATGATTCAAAGAGCTGCTGCTAATTGCTGGTGTTGGTGACAAAATAAAAGTAGAGTTGAAGGCTTTGAGTGATTTTTTTCCAGATGTTTTGAGAAAGTGGGTAACACTATTATTCTCCTTCCCCTTCTATTTATGTCACCTGCATAATAGGGTGGCATAAGGTTTCTGCTTGGCATTAATAAACATCACTTCAAATTATGCTTGGCAAACCAAGAGTCTCTTATCAGAACTTCAGGTTGAGGTCAGGCTGGATGGAAACAAACCTGGTTTTCCTCTCTCCTGTTTCCTTTCATGAGTCTGCTTTTATTATTCTTCCTTTGCATGAATGAATGTGCATTACTCTGAAAGACCAGAACCAGCTGTTCTGAAGGACTTGGCATTCTGGTTTGATCTCTCATCATTTAGGTCATGCATCTCAATAAAATGAGCAGCAGCAAACTCTTTTTCACTTTCTCTTTATTGTAACCTTCTGCATTCAGCAGAAACATTGCCAAGGTGTCAGTATCTATTGCCTCAGTTAGAATGGGCTGACTTCAAATCAGTCTGGGGATAGCCTCCCTTTTTTATGTACAGTATATTGATGGATAGAAGGACATATTCTGTTCTTCCTGCAAATCTCAAAGTTATTGTTTGTTATACAATAGGTGAGGCAATGCTGTGTAGTGGTTGTTGGAATTGGACAAGGAAGATCCAGGTTCATCTACTGGGTTACTTTGGTATCTCTCAGTCTAATGGTGCATAAAAGCTCTTTCAGCTCCTAAAGAAGATGTGACATAAATCAACAAGTAAAAATAGGAATGAAAATGTTCACCACTATAGATTTAAACACATTTTACCGAAACAGGAGAGGCCAAAAATAATTAAAGCTCAAGTGGGTGAGATTTCTGAAAAGGAAGTAATAAGGCATAATTACAAATGATTCTAATGCAGAAATTGAATGAAGCAGAAGAAACAGCAAAACAATACAGATAGCCCTCAATTTATGACCACAATTGGAAGTAAAATTTCTGTTGATAAATGATGCAATCATAAAGTGAGATACAATGTGATCATATTGCTTAATGATTGCAATCCCAGCATTCTCAGCTGCCATCGTTAACTGAGAATCATGGGTCGTTAAACAGGAGGAGTCCCTGGTAAGTGTGGGGTGCAGGGGTAACTGCAGGGGTGAGGAGGGGGCCCTGGGAGGCCCAGTGCAGACTGTGTGCTAGTAGGGGTGTGCTGCAGCATAAAGTTTCAGCCACCTCTGGAAATATCAGCTAACCCACCTGGACCAGCAGTGCTTATCACTATAGATGCACTGTAGACCTCCCCCACACCTATCTCACCCCCCTTCCTGATTTATACCCTTTTGGCTGCCCTGCACAGTGACATTCATTGGTAGCAACACTGGGGTTGGGGCTGAAGTAGAGGCCTAGAGGGGCCTTCAGCTGTCTCAGCTAGCTCTGCTGCTACTTGGCCTCTACTTCAGCCCACTGTTGCTGCTACCACTGAGAAATCACCTCAAGCTTCACACCATAGCCAGCCATATCAACTGCACAAAGTGTGACTTGCCCCATCACTCTGCACTCCACAGGCTTTGCTGCACCTGTTGACCTTTGCCACATTGCCCCATTCCAAGTCATGCACCCCATTTTTTCTCCAAGCCCTGTACCCTATGCTTGTGATCCTTTGGAAATCTTCTGGTCTTCCCCAGATTTCGTGAGAACAGGCAGGTGAAAGAGTTGCAGTGCTCCTACAGTAGCTGCCAAGTGCCCACATTTTAATCAAGTGACCACAGAGGTGCTGCGAGAGCCATAAGTTCAAGTGTGGGTTATAAAGCCATATTTTTCAGCACTGTCGTAATTTCAAATGGTCACTGAACAAATGGATGTAAGTCGAGGACTACCTGGTCAGTTCATGACTGGATTGTTACAATGTACTCTATGTGGACCTGTCGTGCAGTAATGGGTATTTCTTGGTATGCTCATGTGTCACTACTGCTACATGAGCTGAATTGGTTGCCAGTTGGTTTCTGTTACCTGTAGCAGTCTTCGTGGCATATTGCCTGAATATCTGCGGGACATCCTATCTCTGTTTGTGCCTGCCTTTCCTGATGAATTCTGGCAGATTGAGTACACTCCAGGTCCCCCCTATTAAATATAATTTTATGGAATGAAGCAAGTGTGACTTCTCTGTCACAGCCCTAGTATTCTGGATTAGCATCCCTCCCCATCCCCCTGAGAAACAGACAATGCCCCTCTCCTGGGGTTTCAGAAAGTTCTTAAGACCTGACTGTGGTCTCAATCCTGGATTAGTGTATTTGTGTAGCCCTGTTGTGGTTTGTTATTGTTAAAATTGCTTTACTCCAGACTGCTAGATGTTTTTATTATTTTTGTATTGTTAAACTGCACTGCCCTAATGTAGTCTATTGGATTGGGCAGCTATGATAGATTTAAAATAATATTGATAGTTAGAATGCCAGTGTGACTATATTAGAAGATTAATGAAGATTGGGGGCGGGGAGGGGGGAAATATAGGAAATGGAAAGAAGGACAAATCTCTAAGAAAATAAAGACAGAAACTATGGAAAAAGAATCAGGAAAGCTAAAGCTCAGAATGAACTGAGGTTGGTGAAAAAAGCTAAGAGCAAGAAAAAGAGCTCCTTCAAATATGTTAGAATAAAAAAAAAGATTAAAGCATATTATCAATCTTTTTTGGTGGGGGGAATGCATGTTCTATTGGAAACTATGAAGAGCAGGATCAAAAGGCACCGTGAAGCTTGAGACTGACAGAAACATGGTTAGGGATAGGGAATATCTACTTACTATGGATGAGTTTAAATCTCTAGGAGCTGCATCATGAAGGAACTAATTGATGGTTTAGTTCAATCTTTATGTGTTGTCTTTGAGAAATCCTGGAGAAATGATAAAATGCCAAATAGCTGGAACATGACAAATATAGTTTATAATCTTCAAATACAAGAAAAAGGAGAATCTTACCAGGACTCTGGCATTAATACCTGATAAAATTCTAGAATAGATAGCACAGAAAACCGGTAAACATTAAAAAAAAAACCCCACATACTGAGTATCAGGCATCAACACATATTTATAAAGAACAAATATTTACCAGACTTACTTCATTTCATTTTTCACTGGGTAACTTCCTCTGTAGATTATGGGTATGTAGATCCTGATTTCAACAAAGCACTGAACAAAATTCCTTATTCCATTCTAATAAAAAAACTGGTTAAGTGTGGAGTAGATACTATGGCAATTAGTTGAATCCAAAGTTTGCTCAATTAGTTGAATCCAAAGCTTGCTCAAAAAATCACTCTATGAGTGATAATCAGACTTTTAAACATCTTAATGGCATTAATAACAGCAATGAAAAAGTATAGGAAATTGTCATTATTTATGCTTAGGATTCAGTCAGATAAACTCCCAACAAGTAAAGACTGTTCTGTGAACTATTAACTCTCTCATTCTGACAAAGGAATGGATATCAAATTTGCTAATGACATAACATTTGGTAGGATTGCTAATACTAATATTTTTGGAAGACAGAAATAAAATTTAAATTTTGATTGTGCTGAAAATAACAGAATAAAATTTAATAGACACAAAGTTCTCTGCTTCTAAAATAGAAGACAGATGCATATGCATATGATGGGGGATAGCTGGAATAGCAATAACATTTATAAAAATAAATTTAGAGAGATTTCAAACTAAGTATGAGTTAACAAGGTGATGAGGTTGAAAGTTGAAGGATAATATTAGCTGAAACAACAGATCCAAAATCATGATGAATTATAGTTTCACTTTACTCTCTATTGGTCTGACATAACCTGGGCTATTGTATCCAGTTCTGGGTACTAACTACACTTTATTGGTTAGCTTTAATAACAGTTAATTACACCTTAATTACATTCTATGTTGATTATTCCAACCAGTCTACATGAAGGTATTTTTTTAATAACAACATTAGTTTTATAATACTAAAAGGTAATACAAACTGAAATCACACAAAAAATACAAAGTACAAAAGAGAAAAGAAAAAAGAAATATGAAAGACGATAGAAAAAACATATTTTAAAAAGTGATGACCAATCTTCCTTGCAGCAAATACTATGTAATTTCATACATTTGTTTGTTTGTTTGTTTGTCTGTTTGTTTGTTTAAGTTTATTTGCAGCCCATTTTGTATCAAAATGACTGTAGGTGGCTTACAACATTAAAACACTAAAATCCCAATAGATAAATATTTCTGAAATATTTCTAATATTCTAAATCACAATCAAAATAAAATTATAGTTAAAAGATGGGAAGAGAGGGAATCAGCAGAGGTGGGATAAACTGAGGTGGGATTGTCTCTTAATTTATCAACAACCTTCAATGTGATGATCCTTGGGGCCCCAAATCATCTGGCAGAGTCTTCAGGTTCTTACAGAAGATCAGAAGGGTGGGAGCCAATTTCACCACAGTAAGATGGTAAGATTGGTAAGATGTTCCAAAGAGCAGGAGCCACAGCAGACAAGGCCCTTCTCCTGGACAGAATACCTTGACTGATGCCAGCACCGATAAGACATTTCCTCAAGTAACCTGGGCCCATGCTGTGCTTTAAAGCTAATAACCAACACCTTGAATTGTACCCAGAAGAAGATCAGCAACCAGTGCAGCTTGCAGAGCAGTGGTGTTACATTGGTCACCCTAAGGATCCCAAGAACTGCCCCTTCTTGTATGCTACAGTTGTCAAGGTTGACGAAATGATACCTTTTCAAAGAAGTTTTGGTTATGAGAGGACTGTTTTTCTAGCATTTAGGAAGATGTTTTCTCCTATACTGTTTCCTGGCTATGGAGTGAACTTTTTCAGAAGTTGCACTGGGCTCCCTGAGATTTATTTTTGTGAAATGAAATATTGATGCAGCTCTGCAAGCATGAGGGAGGCTCTCTGATGAACCCACTGGACAATGCATCCAGGTAAAAAGTTAAACTGACAATTTAATTAAGCACCTGGGTGAGGAAAAGCTAAATACCTGCCCATTTATTTAGAGTACTAATCATCAGATGAAGATGAAGGAAGAACAGAACAAGGGCATTTTATGCCTACAGATAAATTCTACAGGGGAAAAATGAACAGCTGAGGAACTGATTCTGGGCTGGCAGTTTGACAGAATTTATTACCTTAAGATTTAAATTCTAGGTGGAATAACTTTTTAGAAATAATTCATGCAGCTCTGTAATAGTGAATTGATGACTCTGTTCCTTTTCATACTACTACTATTTTCATAATACTACAAATCTAGGTGGAATAACTTTTTAAAAATAATTATTGCAGCTCTACAATAGTCAATTGATGACTCTGTTCCTTTTCATAGTACTATCAGACCAAGGTTCACCCAACCAAACAGGATGGGGGAAAATATATATCATTATAATCTTCACTTCTGCAGATCCTATGTTGCATAGACTAGACATGAATGCAGTCCCACCAACTGATTAATTGATGAATGTATGTCATTCACTGATGTTCTTCCCCAACTGTCAGCAATCTGGAAGCAAAATGCCTTGTTTCGCAACACACTTGAAAAAGAAATTTATTTATTTATAGAATTTATATAACACATAATTTATATGTGATCTTGAGTGGCACAAATAATTTAAACAAAACCATTAAAACAAAGCAATTTAAAAGTATAAATATAAACAAAACTACAGAAGAAGGCGTTCAGAATCTTACATACAATATAACCATTTCATAGTCTTCCTATTTCCATATGATTCCCAAGTCAGCTGACAAAATCAAATTTTAAGGATTTCTGGAAGGTCAATAGGATTAGAGTCAATCTAATCTCTGAGGGTAATGAGGTTCTAAAAAGTGGCTGCTGCGGAAAAGCAAGTTCTCTTGGATTCCATCAGATGGAATTTCTTAGCAGATTGGACCTATACAATGTATTTCTTGCTGGACCTGATGGAAGGAAGGAAGTAGTCCCACAAGGAAGTAGTCCCTCAAATAACCTAGTCCAATGCCATTGCTAGCATTTTTCTCCCTTTCAGTACATGTTGTTTGGGAGGGAGGGAGGGAGAGAGGGATTACATAAGAGTGAAATAATAGTGTAGTGTAATGCTATAATGATGAGCCGAGGTGGTGCAGTAGTTAGAGTGCAGTACTGCAGCTACTTAAACTGACTGCTAGTTCAGCAAATCAGTGGATCAAATCTCACCAGCTCAAGGTTGACTCAGCCTTCCATCCTTCCGAGGTGGGTAAAATGAGGACCCAGATTGTTGGGGGCAATATGCTATTTAGTATACTGTCTTTGGTGTAAGCTGCCCAGAGTCCTCCGAGAGTGGGAGGCATAGAAATATTATTATTATTATTATTATTATTATTATTATTATTATTATTATTATTATTATTATTTAATCTTTAGTGAGATTCACAGCCTTTGAGGCTGGTTAATAGCTCAGCAGCTCGAGTCCTAACCAAGGACCTAGGAACTGTTAAGGTATCGTCGGAGGATGTAAGCTGTTCCGAGTAAGGTGGTTTTTTGTAGAGTCAAAATGTTCAAGTCCGGCAATTTTAGAATTTCTAAATAGCGGGGTAGCCCTTTCGGTATTGCTCCAAGGGCTCCAATTACAATCGGGACAACACACGATTTCTTTTTCCACAGTCGCTCAACTTCAATTTGTAAGTCCCGGTACTTTGTGATTTTTTCTTGCTGCTTATCTTCAATTCGTGCATCACCAGGTATTGCAATGTCAATGAACCATACTTTTTTCTTTTCAACTATTGTTATGTCAGGTGTGTTGTGGACCAAGTGCCTGTCAGTCTGAATCCTAAAGTCCCACAAGATCTTGAGATAATAATCTTAAATAATAATAATAATAATTATTATTATTATTATTATTAGTAGTAGTAGTAGTAGTAGTAGTAATGCTTTGCAGTCAGTAAGAAAGAAGAATTTTGAAGAGGAATGAGGGACAGAGACAAAAATGGAGAACTCTGTGATAAAGAGTTTACTACAAACTTTGAGAGTTTATAGTGTATAATATAATAAATAGTTTTCAATTATGACTTTCTCTGGAATTTATGGGTAAGAAACTGGAGATGAAGCAACATCATGGAAGCATGGCTCACTCTTCTTGTGCCTCACTCTCAGCTTCTGCCTATGAATTCAGATGATCTGTATGCAGACGTGCAAGCTGTGAACTGGCACCTTTACAATCTGTGAAATAGCTATCAAAAGGCAAGGAGGAAAATTCTGTTCAAAGAGCTACACAGCTGTACTCCTTGGGCGTTTCAGTTTACTAGGAACAAATGATACCTTTTCATATACTAAAGCTCTTTTAATAAATATTTCACTCCATGCAAAAATGTTTAAACCAGTGTTGTTCAATCTCAGCAGCTTTATGATGTGTGAACTTTAATTCCCAGAATTTGCCAGCTAGTGTTTTAAAGTTACTGAGATTAGAAGCACTGGTTTAAATTTTGATAGAAAAATGGATTTAGGGATTTAAGCTAAATTGTGTGAATATGGAGACTTAGAAGCAGGTATGATTGGGATCAAATGCTGGGAAAGTATATCGACAAAACATTGTATGATAAATATTTGTAACAGAGAGATCTGACATTGGATAAAACAGTTTCCATGGCCAGATTATATAAAAATGCTAAGAATCAGCTAGAATGTAATCATCTAGAAATAATTATTGATAGTGAGTGTGTCAAGAACTTTATTTACAACAATGTTTGCAAACAAGAAATTAAAATAGTTACCTGCTCTCATCCCTACTTCTAAGTTATAGTAAGTCTGCCAACATGTTTTTAATCTGCAGTAAGGCTCCCAACCCAAATACGCTTGGGTTATTTCACAGAGCAAAACAAAAGCAAAAAAAAAATGTGGTTGATATATGTTATCAAAGGGGATCAGGAGCCACTTCTTGGCCAAAAAGTTATGGACTCTATCTTGCAGGGAATTTATTTATTTATTTATTTATTTTATTTATTTCATCAAGCATGTATTAGGTAACAGACTTCCGGTTTGCTGTTTGTCCCTGCCGGACGCTCCTTCGGGATCGTCGAACCCACTGCCTGTAAGAGCCGCCTTTATAGCGGAATGGCGGCTCAAAAAAACTCCGTTTCCATTAGGAAACGGAGATAGAGCCGGCTGGGGTGGGTAGAGCTCTCTGCCTAATCCCAAAAGTTTTTTATTTACTTTTGGGACGGAGCAGAAGAGACTCCCCGTATCCCCAGCCGATTCTCCGGGCTCTGGGAGATCTCTGCTATACGCAGAGCTAGGTGGCAAAAGCAAGCCTGTAAATTTGTTAAATTAATTAAAGAAGACGTGAGCTGGACCTCTGATCCTGAAGCGCAAGTATTCTTTTTATTTTAGAAAAGTTACTGAAGTTGTTTAAGAAGTGAAAGGAAAAAAGATTTTTAAAATGGCGATTGCTGCGGCTTGAAGAGAGACTGAAAGGGAAAGTCCTTCCATTTTCTATTACAAAGTAGCGGAATGAATACTTCTGGCTGTAATTGAAGGCAAAACCTCACTCTCACTCTTGTTTTTTTTTTCTTTTTTTCCTGGGGATCTGATATTGATCTTGGTTAGAAAAAAGCTTTTTTTTTTCTCTTTTCCAGTAAATCTTGTCTGTGTGGAAAATGGCACTGAGACTTAAGCTAGACAAACAGGCAGTGGGGGGGGGGGGATTCCCCCATTAACAAATTACATGAACAAGTTCTAACTCTCCAGTCTCAGAAACCTGACTTTAATATAATAGAATTTCTCCTTGAAGAGATTGTAAGAAGGGATGAGATTGTGAACCAGCAACTTGAAAAATTTAAGCAGGAAATTAAAGAAATTGGTGAATTGGTGAAATCAAAGTTTGACTTTTTGGATCGAAAGATTTTAAAAACAGCTAACGGTTTATCAGACTTTCTGATTCAGTTGGATGCAAATACTAAACTATTAGAGTCTAAAATGAAAGAAACTGAGGAGAATTTGGATGACAAGATCCAAAAAATTAAAAAGGATTTGGCAAACACTCAGGATAATAGCTCAGAAGACAAACCTAAAATGGAGGTTGACCAAAAGACTGGTAATGAAGAAAATGTGCAACAGAGGATTGAAAGAGAAGTTTTAATGATCCAATATAATTTTACAGAATATGCAATTAGACTGAGAGGTCTGCAGGAAAATAACAGAGATGACTTAAGGAAAATATCTTCTGAAATTCTGGCTGGGATTTTAAAGGTTCAACCTGATGAAGTGTTTTGCAGGATTGACAGAATTTATAGAATAAACTCCTGGTTGGCAAAGCAAAGGCAATTGCCTAGAGATGTGGTGATTTATTTTACAGATAAAGAAATTAGGAATAATATTGTGCAGAACTCTTTTAATTCTACTTTGCAATTTCATGGAAGACCAACTGAACACTGTTGAAAAAGCGGAAGAATTTTATCAAAAAATTTAAAAAATGAATTTAACATCTTTAGGCACAATACAGGACAAGCAAAAGGAGATGGAAACAAAGGGAAAATATCAAAATACAGAGGCTGTGGTAGATAAATTGTCTTTGGACTCCCTGGATACCCCAGCTGGACTGTCTATAAATATGAGAGCAGTGTCATCCGACTCCAATGTGATGAATCATCAAGTTACAGACAAGTGTGTAAATCAACCAGTTGATATACAAGTGATGGAAAAGAAAGACAAGATAACAAAACAAAACCAACAAGATCAACTTATAAAGCAGAATGAAAATCGATCAGCTGATACACAATTTGTAGGAAGGAAACCAGGATGGAAATTCAACCCGCAAAAGAAAAAGAAAAGAAATAGATCTCATAGAAATAGTAGTTTCTAAACCAAGCAACAGTGAAGCCAGGGACTTTAAAAAATGAATGAATATGTGAAAAGATAGTGGAGGCGAACTACTGTTTAATACTATCTTGAGGATAGTGGCAGATCTCTGCAATGCCGTGATTTTGGGATGTGAAAAGAGCCTTACATTCTTGGATTTGAGTTATCTACTTTGGATTTCTTTTACTGGTAAATATATTATAACTATTTCGAGTTACAAGGCAAGAGAGTCACGCTGGGGCATGCAGAAGATCTGGATGTTACCCACTAGGATGATGGGAATTAATAATCCTGATGAAAACCACAATTACAACTATATGGAATATAATTATAATGTCACTCGGGTGGTTGTTTTTACTTTTATATATATATGAGGATATCTATTACTGATGGGGGCAGAAGATGATTGAAGATCTTGAACAAACTGTTGCACCAGCATGTTATCTTACCCTATTATGGATGATGGATTTAACAATCCAGTGGAAAGACATCAAAGAAGATATTATATGGATTATAAATTTAAAGTTATTGTCTTTTTTCTTCTTATAAAATGGAATGCATATATAGATATATGTATATTTTAGTAGAGTGGGCAGTGGATTATATTTAGAATTGTATTGCATGGTAATTTTGCGGGAAATTGGGTTGAAATAGGTTAGTTTACTGATTGATTAGTTTAAGAAAAAGGATTTTTAAGTCATATATTTAGGGGAGTGGAGGAATTGGATAGAACTGAATAAATGTTAAATTTGGATGTAGGAAGAAGGCTGCTTTGAAATGTTATATTAATATATATAAAAGATTAAATGTTAAGTTGTTGTAATAATATACTAGAAGTTTGGGGGAGGAGAAAAAGGGCAGATTATTGCGAAAATGGGAGTTAAAAGAATATTATGCTAAGGATCAGTATTTTGAGGAGGGAGTAAGGGAATGGTAAAATATTATGTAATTAGTTATGAATTAGCTTATTGTTGTGAAGAAGTCACGGGGGGGATGAGTGGTGAGGGGGGGTTAGGGAAGAGGGGGGGAAAAAGGGGGAAAAACTTGTATTTGAAAACTTTTTCAATAAAAAAAAGCATGTATTAGGTAACAGATATAAGTATAAATATAATTATGAATACATGGAATGGATACGAATAAAAGGGAACATTAGGACAGGGACAGTAGGCACGTTGGTGCACTTATGCACGCCCCTTAAAGACCTCTTAGGAATGGGGTGAGGTTGACAGTAGGCAATCTAAGGTTAAAGTTCTGGGGGTTTGGGGAAGAAACTACAGAGTCAGGTAGTGCATTCCAGGCATTGACCACTCTGTTGCTGAAATTGTATTTTCTGCAATCGAGTTGGGAGCGGTTTACCTTAAGTTTGTATCTATTGTTTGATCGTATATTGTTGTGGTTGAAGCTGAAGTAGTCATTGACAGGAAGGACATTGTAGCAGAAAATTTTATGTACTACGCTTAGGTCAGACTGAAGGCGGCGTACTTCTAAGTTGTCTAAGCCCAAAATTTCAAGTCTGGCATAAGGTAATTCTATTGTGGGTAGAGGAATGGAGGAGGAATGGAGGAGTAGAGGAATTCTTCTTTATTTTCTAATATGTGAACATTGAAGAGCTCTCTGACTGCATGACTGCAGTTTTAGAGAAGTTCCATAAAAGACGACTGAAACTAACATCCTGAGAATTTGGATTTGTTGCTTTCTTTTAATCACCTGTGAGCATCTTGTAAAATGTATTCCTAATAATACAGATTTATAACAACTGCTCTACCTGCTGATTAAAAATGGAATTGCTTGACACTGGCCTGCAGCAGTAGACTCCATATTTCATCAACTTCAGGGTATATTAATTAAGGATCTTAAGATTCCATCATGCTACAGACTCAACAAGCTTATTTCATATCCCAACTGTTCATTTTCTTTATTGATACAAAAGGATTCACAAACTGAACATGAAACTCTGGAATAGGTGTGGACTATAGAATATTGTTGTGGGGAAAATAGGAGGATGAAGATGTGCTTGATATGTTCACTGCCTTGAGTTATTTGTAAAAATAATCAAGGCAGGATACAAATAAATAAATGTAAATGTTTATTTCTGGGGTCATCCAATTGTGCTGATGAGGGATCATGAACCATTTATACTGAATATATGCTTCAACCATTTGAAAACAGCATTTTTTACTTTATGTTAAGTGTCTCAGAGATTAAAACACATTTGTGGGAAAAAAGAAAATGCCTAATACTTTATATTCCATGCCAGATTTAGGCTCTAAAATTGGTAAAGGAATACGTTCATTGGATTGTTGATTTAGGTATGCAAAATTTTGAGGCATTATCATTAAAAGAATTCCAACTTTCTTCTCAACAACAGCTTAAACAGATTTAGTTTAAAATTTAAATGAAAAATTAATTTTAAAAATAAGGCTCTTCCTTAAAATTTTAACTTTAAAATTTAAAATTAAGTTAAATTTTTAAGGAAAAGCCTTATTTTTAAGAATCAGTCAAGGATATTCGATCCTGGATGGACCAGAGACAGCGATTGTGGTTGCTTATGGTAGATTAAGAAGCCATTGTGGACTTTCTGTGTATAGGCTGTTAAGAAAGGGCTCTGAAGTTTAACTCTGCTGTTGATTTTATCTGTTAATTATACTTTTTTTAATATAGTACATAGTTGTCAGGACAAATGGGTTGAGTAAACAGAAAAAGGGTAGATAAAATAAGAGATGTTGTATTTCTGACCTCTGTACAATAGAGAAAAAGTATGCTTGCCCTGTTTTGCTATATGTATTTATTTTTCTTCTGTCTATTGGAACTGTCTGAATGGAAGAGAAATCAGGATTCTTAGTGGGGGTCTTTGAGGAGGGAAAGAAAAAGAAAATCTCCAGGAAAAAAAAGAAAAGAAAAGAAACACCACAGTGATATTTCATTTTCTATATCACAGTGTGAACCTAGCAAGTCTTGTAAATTTTTCCAACCTGTATTTCCCCTTCCATCAACTAAAAAGTCATCCGTTATGAACTGGGCGCACATGCTGATTATTTTTAATATAAATACTAGTAAACATTGAAGATTAGAAGCATTTCCCCTCTATTTTCAGATTGGATAGAAAGCTATTTGTGAGACTGTACTTGCTGTGCATATAAACATATTATTTCAAAACAATATGAGAGGGCTCTTACAGCTTTCTTACTTATAGAAGGTAACATTTAAAAAGCCAGAATAATCATAAAAATATGTAGATCTCTATAGTAGGTGAAGGAACTATATGAAGCAAGCAGGGGAGCGCATCCAGTTTGATCCCTGGGAGATGTATAAAATAACAATAATTCAAAATGGAATCTAATACAAATTTATATCCTGATCATTTTATTCTCACATAAATCATGGTCCCATTACACCCATATACAATATTTTTTTATATATGTAATTTGAGTTTCACATTTTATTTATTTATTTGTTCAACTTGTATGCCGCCTTTCTCCAAAGACATATAAAACTTCCCTGGGGAAAAAAAATCTTATGTCCTTAACTGGCTCAAAAATAATAATAATAATAATCAAAGGATACTTTAGCAACAAGATAAACAACTTTCCTCTTCCAAGACCTTTTGATTTAGTTCAGTTCTCAAAACATCTAGATAAGAATCAAGGAAAAAAATCCCAGCACGTGCATTTTTTAAATATATATATATATATATATATATATATATATATATATATATATATATATCTATATCTATATCTATATCTATATCTATATCTATATCTATATCTATCTTTCCTTGTTTTTAACCATAGCTCCTTCCATACTTCATCTGTTCTCTTTTCACAGATTTTTTTTTAAACAAACAGATGCATAGTACAGGCAGGAAGAAAAAATATTCTGATGTGGTATAGCATGGTTTTCCTTTCTAGAATAAGACACATCTTTTTGCCTTCTCAGTAGAAGTAGTCCTCGACTTACAACAGTTTATTTAGTGACCATTCAAAGTTACAAGATCACTGAAAAAAGTAACAAGTGACTGTTTTTCACAATTACGATGGTTACAGCATCCCTATCAGGGGTGAAATGCTCCCAGTTTGGACCAGATCGCCTGATCCAGTAGCGATGGAGGCGGGTGGTTTGGAGAACTGGTAGCAAAAATCCCTGCCCCCCACCCCATGCCCAGCTGAGCCGCACAATCATCAGAGACTTTTTTTTTACTTTTAAAAGCATTTTTTCTACAACCTCTTCAGCCGAAAAAAATGCTTTTAAAAGTAAAAAAAAAAAAAAGCCTCTGATGATCGCGCGGCTCAGCTGGGATCGTCAAAGGCTTTTAAAAGAAAAAAACCCTATTTTTCTTTTAAATGCCTCTGATGATCCAAGATCGTCAGAGCCTTTTGAAAGCATTTTTTACAACCTCTTCACCGAAGAGGTTGCAGAAAAAATCGTTTTAAAAGTAAAAAAAAAAAAAATGGCCATTCCCACCCAGTCACATTGCCCCCCCCAAACCACGCCCACAGAACCGGTAGTAACAAATTTTAGATTTCACCACTGATCCCTATGGTCATGTGACCAAAATTCAGATGCTTGGCTACTGACTTGTTTATGACTGTTGCAGTGTCCTTGATCATGTGATTATCTTTGGTGACCTTCTGACAAGTAAAGTCAATGGGGAAGCCAGATTCATTTAAAAACCATGTTACTAAATTAACACTACAGTGAGCCACTTAACAACTGTGGCAAGAAAGGTCGTAAAATAGGGCAACATTCATTTAACATCTGTCTTGCTTAGCAACATAAATTTTGGGCTCAATTGTGGTCGTACATTGAGGACTACCTGTATCTACTTCTCTATTGTCAAAATATATTTCCTACACTTCCAGAGGGAGTAAGATGGGAGTAGCACAGGGGTGGGTTCTACTTACCTTTACTACTGGTTTGCATCGTGCCTGCTCACGCAGAAGCTTCTGCACATGCGCATATCACTTCTGATGATGTCCGAGTCAGTGGGCGGAGCCTCCCACCGGTTTTACTACCGGTTCTTGTGAACCGGTTCAAACTGGGGGCAACCCACCACTGGACTAGCAGATAATTAATTTTTAGTATAATTCCCCACTGGACTAGCAGATAATTAATTTTTAGTATAATTCCTGTCTTTGGACAGCAAGTTTCTGTATTGGTGAAGACAATAAATTCTCTGGAAGAATTAAAAATTTAATTATGGATCACTTGCAAGGAGAGAGAAAAAGAAGAAAGGGAGTGGCTCATTTAAAAAAGCAGCCCCTCCCCCCACACATTTAGAAAGGTAATGCAATTTGCAAATCTTCCATTTCTAAATGCTTCAGAGTTCTACTGCCAGAAATATTGGAGAAAGAAGCTTAACCTAGAGAAGAAGTATAAGACATGAGGCTAGTAAGACAGCTCCCATTTCTGCTCCTTTCATGAGATTTGCCTTGTATAGTATTTGCCTTAAAGCTTATGTTTTTCTGCATTTTAGGGACACAAAGCATTTAAGTATTATGTAAAACATACAGCTGTTTTGTTTTGTGTTGTTTTTTTTATTTTGGGGGCATACAGTATATAAGTAAGATACAGGTAGTAAGAATTATTTCACTGTATAGTAGTCAGACTGGACTAAAAGTTGCTCTATTTATACAGCTGTCATATTGACTACGCATAATGTTGGCATTATCCATGTGCAACTAATAGTTTCCATTAATGTTCTAATAATGATGCTTTCCCTGGTCCCTACATGGCAAAATTATGCTACCTTATGGTTTAAAAACTAACCCTTTAATCCTGAGCCACTAATACACTGAGGAATCAAACAGAGAGACAATATATCTCTCTGCCCTATTTAGCAAGTATAGTGCTCTGGCACATACAGTACAGTACTCCGAATGACAAAATCTCAATTTTATAAGGTTTTTATAAGGCCAACTTTTCAGTCACTAGTTTCTGCTTTTATAATGTCTAGGTTCAGGCTGCCTCTGACAGTACCTGTTTCTGCTAAATTATTTTCCTGACAAATTCTGCCTGCTCCATGCTTTCATTATTTAATTATCCCCCAAATTTTAATATTTTGGTCAATGGAGCTGTTTTTTGATATCTCTTATCAATAATTTATGCTAAAAAAAAGCACTCCATTTGCTATTCAGCTTCCAGCGTCTTTGTGCAGAAGAAATATTCTTTCCTTCGGCTTGCTAATGTTCCACCAGCTGATGAGGATAGATAGTCTTCTATTTTCACTGTGAGCCAACATTGTTTCACATTTTTTTAAGCAAAAGGAGAGAGACTGTGGTAGTTTTGTCCAAGGGAATGATAATTTGAGCAAAAGTCTATTACGCTAGCCTCCTCAAACCTAACATCTTCCAGCCCACGTTTTTGGAAGTTATATTATGCAAACGGCTCTGCAGGCTTAAAACAGCTCTCCCCTTCGCTGTTTCTTCATTGCTTTTAACCACGGAGTTCCAGGCTGTCATCTGCACTCTTGTTGAATCTCAGAAGGATAGTTAGAGATGGCCTTTGCCTTAATGACTTCAAGCAGAGATCCAGGTCAATGCAAAAAGCATTCACAGAAGGGCTCCTGTTTGAGACTCATAATGTTGCTCTTGTACATTAAAGGGTAATGTGCAGGGTTAAAAGTGGTTACTGTGTAATGTACTCCCAAGAAAATTGCATTTGGTCTTCACTGTCCACTTTACAAAGGGATCACATCTCTGAAACTTGGCCTTCTGGACAAACTATTTCATTTTATTAGGAATTTATAGATAAATTATATATGTATTAATTTATTGTGTGCTTTTTGTTATCACCTACCTTGAGTATCCTTGCTAAATGGAAATATTAAGATAGTCTTTTTTGCAAAGTCTTCAGAAGATAGTCAGGAGGTTTATCTATTTACCTCCTTTTGGAAAGTAAGAGTGTTGACATTTTAATCTCACTTTGGTTGTTTATTTTATTTTATATCCTGGTTATTTTATTTATGAAAATACTATCTTGAGTGTTGCTTTTAATGTAGCTGAAGTCTCTCAAATTTCTTGATTGGACAGCATATAAAATATTAAAATACATAAATATATGAATAAAGGTAGGATCATCATCAGTATAAAATATATTTCTCAAAATTTTCCTCTGCAATTCTTAATGTACTTGTTTCACTATCTGCCAAATTCCAAGTATTTTATCTTCAATATCAGTATCTTAGACTACCAATCAACCACAGACATTATTTGACATAAAGTTATTGGTTTGACAAGACTTGATAGGTGACTTGCTATCCATGCCAACATCTGACAAAAACTGAAAATAGTCATGCTTATAAGATGGTCTCTGATAGCTGACATGCAATGACAGTCATTATCTGACAGCAACTAAAAGAACAAATGGAACGCAGCTGAGTAAATGGCGTATTAGCTGTGCCCATCTTATAAGTTAAAGCAATTGTGACATTAACATGTGACCTGAGGGGAAATGGACACATCGTAAATGTTATTTTCCAGTTGTAATGATGTACCAGCCATATTTTCCTTATACCTGCAATCAGAAATCCTTATTTTTATTTAACGTCTAAATCTTTATATAATTTGTAGTGTGTTATATCCTTACAGAATGTTCAGTTTGGTTGTTACCTCAAGTCTCTAAACTAGATTTGCAGTTGAAACTTTATTTTTATTCAGATCCTTATACTATAATGATATTATTCATTTCAAGAACACAGCCTCCAGTCTCTAAACTAGATTTGCAGTTTAAACTTGATTTTCATTCAGATCCTTATGTTATAATGGTGTTATTCATTTCAAGAACACAGCTAAGCTTCAGCAGCAGATCTTGACAGGATTACACACCAAGATCAAGGGGTTTCTGCAAGATGTTGCCAAAAAAGGCAAGATGGTAGCCACAAAACTACTTGAAGATCTGATGTCCATTTAAAAAAAGAAAGAAAAGAATGAAAAAAGGTCAATCCCACTTTTGTGGCAGTCACTTCTATTTTTTTTTTAAACATACACTGGATCATCCCTGGATAGGCAAGAAAATCTTACTTGTATTTTATTCTGGGCAATGTTTAATCTTCACACTGAATCTTAAGCCTGAAAAAAAATTTTTTTTTTTTTTGTGAAGGATTTCTCTCTGCTACTGCACATTTCATCTTAAAAGAAACTCCAAATGAATGCACATCAATTTCAAGCTACTTCACAGGAGGCTTGAATTAAGATACTACTTAGCAGCATCCAGCATGAATCATTTCCCAGTCTCAAACTGAATGACAGTCCAGGTTGGCAAGGTTAAGAAGTCTGTACAGTAGGAGGCCTAAATGAGGGAGTCATGTGGGATGTGCCATGTGTAATCTCCAAGTTTGCTGGATCAAACATGCACTTAAAGTGGGATGAAGTGCTCAGTTTAATAATAGCACTGCCCAAATTAAATGGTGCCTTGGTTATGTGGGAGCCACTTCTGCATAGACCAGTCCTACACTGTTCAAGAATGTGGGTGACACAAGCATTGTTTAGAAGAAATCGGATGGCTTCATAGCTGCTTCTTTTGCTACTGTTGCTTTCCTCTGTTACTCATGGCATGCAGTGTCAGCACCCCTTGTTGTCTTCTCTCCTGTACTGGTTTCTAGCTTGTAGGGGATTAATATTTCAAGCAATGCAAAATGAAAACAGAACCTAAAGCTATTGCTATAGTAGGACAATTAAACTTCAAGTCCACTGTTCTTTCTGATATAATACTGTATAGGAATTCATTATCCCTGTCTCTCATCTATCTATCGTATTTCTCTCTTCCACATTTCATCCTTATCTCAAATTTTATGACGCCACTCCAGAACCCCTTCTGAAACCCTTTGGGTTATACCTATCAAAATTCCTAACCAATATGACAATAGAATTTAATTAAAATGCAAGGAATACATCTTGTCACCTCAGTATACATTCTGATTCAACATTAAGAATGTTTATAATTTCCCGGCATCATCTGTATTTCCCTATTGAGAGATTATCTCAATATTGTAAATAGAAGAGATGCTGTACATGTGAATCTAGATTGATCACCTGATTCCCTCAATATTATTATTTATGTCCCCTGGAGGAAAATTATATTTAAATACTGATCAGGATTCACAATATATGATAAGCCTACAGCAGGGGTGGCTTCGCTGTTGCAGGCAAAATAATTCTTTCTTGTACAGAATTTTTGGCTTCTCCCATGACAACAGCCCTCAGATTCTTGCTTAGTAACAAGCAATTTTTCTTCTTTCTCTTGAGTCCTCAGAACAGCATTGTCACCCACGTAGAAACCAGCTCATCCCCCACAAATAAATTTCCTATAACTCTCACAAATCAAGAATTATTTCACTGCTTGTGTGTATGCATATGTAAGGGGAAAAAAACTATGGTATTATTTCTATAGTTTTGAAGTCCATGAATCCATTTGTAGATTATATATGTGTGTGTGTGTGTGTGTGTGTGTGTGTGTGTATGTATGTATATATGTGTGTGTGTGTGTGTGTGTGTGTGTTATCTAATGCTCTCATCTTGGCTGAAAAAATCCAGTTGTTTATATGATTAAAGCAAAGGTTAAAATTTCTTATTTTATATATACTATTTATATTTTTGTATGGTAGCCCTTTTATTGATGTACATTTTCTATAAGTTTCAGGCCTATAATTTAATAGCATAATCCTTCAAATTGGATTAAACAACACCCAGATACAAAACTGATTAACAGAACAATTTGATATACTTCTATTCAGAATTAAGTTCAATTGAGTGTAATGAGCTTGTTTCCAGGAAAGTGAATATAGCATGGCTGATAACTCATTAGCGAATCTACTCAGGGTGATCATATTGAGAAACAGCTCTGCTTCTATAGAATCTCTCTCTCCATCTACCTTCCAGATTGCTGTGATTACTGATATCATACAAAATCAATCCACTGGAAACTTTTCATTGAAAGTAATGAAATGTAATCTACAGTGATCCAGGGTGGCTTGGAAGATGAAGCTGCTCCAAAGGGCAGGGAGAACAGCAGAAAAGGCTCTTCTCCTAGACACCACCAGGTAAAATTACTTGAACAGTGGGGTCTGCAGCACACCCTTTCTGCTGGAGTAAATGGAGCAGGTCAATCCCATTGAGGTGAGATGGTTCCTCAGATAATCTGATCCCATGTCATGAAAGGCTTTAAAGATGAAAACCAACATCTTGCCTTGGACCTGGAAGCAAATCGGCAATAGGTACAGCTTAAATACCCACATGTATAATAGTGTTAAATGAACACCCTAGGCACCTCTAGAATTGTCTACAGTTAATTGTTATATGTAGTTCTTGAAGTATCACTATAATTCAGCTTGGAATTATGGTCATAAGTCTTGGTGGTGTTTAAGTAGGTCACCATGTGACTGTGCCAGATTTTCCATCTTTTTTTTTTTTTTTGGTTGCTGTGGTTGTTAAGCAAAAACAGCTGTTGTTAAACAAATCTATTTTAGTGAATGGCCATTTTCCTTACCAGACGTAAGGGCTGGTTTCTGGCCAAAAACTGCCAAAAATTATAGTCATGTGACTGTGGGACTCAGCAAATGTCCATAAATGTGGATCGTTTGCCAAGTACCCAATGTGCAATCATATGACCTCTCAGGGGGAGGGAGGCGGTCAATAGAACTTCAAAACTGGAGTGTAAAGATGGAGAGATCCATCATACTTTCAAAGGATCACTAAGCCTCTCCTCAGTGCAAATCAAATGAAAGCCCACTTGGAGTTTGTAAAAAAGCACCTGGAAAACTCTCAGATTGTGAGGAACAAACTCAAAGCAGGCTTTCATGTGTTTGGCACTGAGGAGAGGCTTCCATCTATCCATTCTTCCATAAAGCCCAGATCGGTGGATGGCTACAGTGATGGTTGTCCTGGAACTCTGACCCATCTCCACACAGGATCTCTGGAGATCAGTCAGAATGACCATCAGGTTCTTGGTCACTTCTCTTACTACAGGCCCTTCTTCCCTGATTGCTCAGTTTGATTGGGCAACCAGCTCTTGGAAGAGTCCTGGTTGTGTCAAACGTCTTCCATTTTAGAATTATGGAGGCCACTGTGCTCTTAGGAACCTTCAGTGCAGCAGAAATTTTATTATAGCCTTCCCCAGCTCTGTGTCTTGCAATAATCCTAATAATCTACAGGCAGTCTCTTTGACCTCATGGCTTTTGCTCGGCTATAGGTCCAATCAATGTCCAATCAATTTAATTTACCCCCAGTTGACTCCATTCAAGGTGTACAAACATGTCAGCAATGATCAAGAGAAATGGGAGAGACTAGAGCTAATTTTCACATGTTGTTGCAAAGGGCCTGAATACATGCCAATGAATGTGATATTTCAGTTTTCTCTTTTTAATAAATTTACAGACATTTCTAAAATTCTACTTTCACTTTGTCATTATGGAGTACTGAATGTAGATTAATGAAAAAAAAATACGAATTTCAGGAACTGTAGAATCAGGTTGCAGCGTAACAAAATTGACCAAAGCGAAGGGGGTCTGAATATTTTCTGAATGCACTGTACATAAATATGTGTGGTAGATGGAGGAAGATTGGACAAGCCTTTGATTCTTTTACAGTTCATTTCTAATATTTACTGACTGCCATCTACAGTGCACAAAAATGCTGAAAAATATTTACTCAAAGCCAGCCTTTATAACCTTGGCTCATAAGGAGGAAAGTTATACGAAGGTGTGTTGCCTTTCTTTGACCCTGAAAGCATTCCTCCCTGAGCAGTTATAGTCCTCTTACACAAAGTGTGCACATTTCTGTATCCGAGGGACAGACAGGGCAATGCTCAAGCCCCCACTCTCTGCCTTTTCCCTTGATGGCATTCAAATAACACATCTTGTCTCTGAGCAATGTTGGTACTGTATAATTTAGAAGCTATAAATAGATAGATGTTATTAAGAGGAAAAAAAGTCTTTGCACACATATTCACATAGTTTTGCCTCTCCTCTGATCCTATATGAATGTATATAGAACTACTGGGGGTAAGGATATATATATATATATATATATATATATATATATATATATATATATATATATATATATATATTTGTCTATGTAAGTTTTCACGGGTATATATGTGTGTACAGTTAATATTTCGGGTTTCTTCCCGTGTAATTGTGAACATTTCCCTAAAAGGGTAGAAGCGACGTTTCAACAGAATCTCATCTGCCATCATCAGGCTTATGTGAAGGGTCTTTTGCTGTAACTGCCATTACTATTTCAAATCTGGTGCTGGTAGTCTGGGATGGCGCCACCTTTTCATTCTGATTGGTTGGGAGTCCTAGTTTGTGTTTATTGGCTTGGCTTCGGGTGTATGGTCAGTTTTTCTCCACCAGGTGGCAGGGCTTTATCTTTGTGGCTGGTTTGAATATGATTTGGCTGGGACTTGTGGCATTACATGTCTTTTGATTAACACTTGATCTATGTTTTATATTTGGTGTTAAGATTCGCCTATCTATGAGAGCAGGTTTACAAATAGTAGGCAGATGTGAAATGTCATCCCGTTTATTCATGCAATATGGTCTTTTCTCTATTTCTATGGCCTCTCTGATTATTCTGCCATTGAGATGTTCTATTTTTGCAATTGTTTTTGTGTTATTAAAATTAAAATTATTAAAATTATTGTGTTATTAAAATTAAAATTATTAAAATTATTGTGTTATTAAAATTAAAATTATTAAAATTAATATTATGTCCTGTTGTGTTTATGTGTTGAACTAATGATGATTAGTAATAATGATAACTAATAATGAGATTCTGTCGAAACGTCGCTTCTACCTTTTAGGGATATGTTCACAATTACACGGGAAGAAACCCGAAATATTAACTGTACACACACACACACACACACACACACACACACACACACACATTGTCCTTTTCCTTCTTAAGCTATTTTACTCTTCCTCAATCTTGATCTGCTCAATTTTGTTTTCTTCAGCATGTGCTTTCTGTCTTCTCCCAAACATCTGTAACTCATACATGCTTTTACTCCTCCCATTTGCTTCCTGACAGTCTAGCTTCTACCTTCTGTCCTTTGAGATTTTCACTGGATGTTTGCAAAGCTCTTATGTATATGCATGGAGAGGAGAGGGGGGAAAACCAACTTTTGAATACTAAATGGTACCCAGCAGAAATTTGCTTTAGGAGAAAAGGGACAAAGAACGATTAAATAAAAAGGCTTGGAAATAAGGAGAGTCCAAAATCTTTTTGGGTTATTCAGTTCATATGAAAACAGAATATTTGTCTCTTTCATAGCTTTAATGAGAGATAATTTCAGCAAGTGTTAATATATTTTTTTTTGCCAAACCTCTGTCTCTGGACAGCTACTCAAAGTCCAAATGTTTAGTCCAACATCATTTTGGTTAATATATTTTTAATCCAAATCATAGCTTGGATGTGGAAGGCTTAATAAAGAGTTCTGGGGTCTGTTGCATTGATTTTTGTTTTTGTTAGAAAAAAAAATAGCACCCAATCCTTTTCAGGAAGGATAGGCAACTATCTTTCACTCTGCTCATAGAGATCATGGGTGATGATAGTGTGATGTTATAGGAGTGGACAAGCTTAAATTTTTTAGAGGTTTTGGGAAGGTTTTTAATAGTAACAATTAATGCCACAAGATTTTGTTCCTGATGTAATTCAAAGTGGGAAGGATTGGTCCAGTTTTGAGGGCATAGCAGTCTTAAGGGTTAATGCACTGCTTATTGCCCTTAAAATATTCCCCTGATCACAGAAAGGCCTGAATGGGCTGGCCTTGTCCATTCTAGGAGTTTGGGGCTACAACTAGTGATAGCAGTATTCATGGTCTTGAGGAAGACCAGCAATAAGTCTTCCTTATTTTGTGAACTTTTACACTTTTTGTTTCATTATAATACTAAAAAACCCATCCCTCAGAATTATGAGGTAAATATGTTACAAGTTAAAAAATATAATGGGATAGACAAAGCTCGTGCACAAGTACTAGATTTGTGAGTTAGCATTGACCAATGAATGATTTTTTTTGGGTATAATTTTTCTTCTTTTAAGAAGATATAGAAGTTATGCATGAACAATACTCAACTATCCCCGTTGATCAAGAGATCAGTGAGGTACCATCTTTACTCCTGCATAGAAAGAAAGAGTTTTTAAATGCCTTCCCTGACTCAGTGTGTCTTTTGGCTATCGCACAACAGAACAACCAGATTTTCTGGCCGACACCAGTGTTCTGAAAATCCTGTGGCTTTTGTTCACAGATTTTAAAATCTTATTTTAGGCGTATTTATTTGAGCAACTCTTAATTCCCATTATAAGACATTGACCTCTTTAAAACCACACATAAATATGGATTTTTCCTACAAAGCCCATGTGAACAAGCTATTCCACCCAAACTTATAAATGCGATGGAAACCTAGCATTCCTCAGAAGGGTTGTTGGGATGAAAAGGGAAGCCACAACAATTCTTTCCTCCTTGTAATGTATCAATCTGAAATAGTCTCACTATGAAAGAGGAGAAAGCTTTGTGGCTTCCTTTCTCTCATCCCCTTTCCCCTGCTTCCAACAACCTGGTTTCAGATCTATGGTTTCATATTGCATTTGGTCTCAAGAATCTAATCATCTGTTCTACACCAGCTGGCTCATCACACTTGGATGGAGGCCAATTGATCAAGATTAGCATCTAGACAGAGGGGAATAGATGTACCATTGGTGGTACAATGACACCAACCAATAAGGTGTATTGATCAAATACTAGAGACAAACAGGCTGTTTTGCCTACTGTTCTTAAACTTCAGAAGAGAAATCTTCTATGACTTTTCTAATTCTTTTCAAAATTCCTTATACTCATCCTTTTTTTTTTTTATAAAAGGTGCAATCAATTAAACAATAAACATTAATTTTATAGTGCAGCACTTCCTTTGTTTGCTTGTATTTTACTGTCAACATGCTGTATAGGATGCCATTGAGTTTTATTGTTCTAAAAGGGAATAAATTCTCACTGTTCATTCTCTCCAACCATATATCATGCAACCTTTGGACTAATATGAACATGAGGGAAAAAAGGAACAAGAAGGAGCTCTAATAGTAGCAGTAGCAGCCACTAGCACCAAATTGTCCCCACTTCCCAACTTTAAATAAACATATATTAAAAACAAGGATCCTCTCAAATAGACACTTGTATCCTTCTAACATTTATTGCCTTTCCCACTTTTATTTAGTTGGTGTTTCTTAGCAGTTTTCCTTTTAATTACAAAGGGAAATTGGTCATATCATAAGCTTGATAGGCAGCAGAGATGCACTCTCAAAGACAAAGGTTAATGATGTACTGCCTTTATTTGGCAAGAATAGGTAGAGAAACCAAGAGGATCATGGAGCTATCATAACAGAAGAGCGTATTGAAAATAATTTTGGACAATGGTTAAAGTCTTCAAAAGTGATGAGGCAAGCCCAAAGAACCTTCAATGATAGAATGGCAGTTGGGACAGAAAGAAGAAAAGAGATGGGCTGTCAGAAGAAGAAGCTCAATCTAATCTAAACTCATATAGCTCTTCCAAAGCTGTATTCCACTGGCTCATACTGGGGCAGAAAACTTTCTAATGTTGGTAATCAAAGCTTACATGATGGAAAAATGCACACAAATTGTGCAGAAGGTCGATCAATAGAAGAAAAAAGAGCACCAAGTTAATCATTTTTATCACAATTATTTCAAGAATGTTGGTGCTTAAGTAGAGTGCTACTAAACACTTCAGAAAGGAATGTGAGTGCTGTTTGTTATAAAGAATGGTGTCTGAAAGGCAGTACAGAAAGTAGAATGGAATATTTCATAACTAAATCACTGATGGTTCTGAATGGCTTGCACTTAAGAGGATTCCTATTTGAAACAATGCCCTATGAGAGAATTTTCTTCTAGGTGGTTTTGATGGATTGCTTTATCAGAAAGTCACCTGTCCATTCCCTCTGCTGTCTTTGTTGTTGATAAGTGCTGCATCTTAAAGCATTTAGCAAAAGAAGGATGGGATGAAGATGGTCCTGACATTCCACCTAAGTGATTATGGCCAGACAACAAGTGTGTGTGTGAGAGAGAGAGAGGAGGGGGGGAATATACATGCACCCATACACATAATGAATTCCATGTTTGCAGGAGCAAAAGGAAGTGGTGACTCACACAGGCAACATTTTCAAAGTCAGACACATACATTTGAAGGAAACTGCAGTTTGTCAATCAGAGGGAGTAACAAACCTGAATATAAAACAGAAACCAATCACATAAACTTCTCTTGTGTTTTTGTTCAGGCTTATGAAATTTATAGCAATTGGCTGTAATATCTGTTTTTGACAGCTATACACAATCTCTTTAGTACAGTAAGAGCAGTATTATATTTACCATTCCAAAGAAGAAGGAATATAAAATATGAATTCCTATATGAATAGCCAACACTCCAGAAGATAGGCTTAAGATACAGAAGGATCTTGACAGACTTGAACACTAGGCGCTATCTGACAAAATGAAATTCAATGGTGAAAAAAGGAAGGTTCTATATTTAGGCAAGAAAAACAAAATGCACAGGTTCAGTATATGTGGTATCTCGCTCAGTAGTAGTAACTGTGAGAGGGATCTTAGAGTCCTAGTGGATATGAGCCAGCAGTGTTCAGCAGCTGCCAAAAAAGCCAACACATTTTTTTTTTAAATTTGATTTATATGCCGCCCTTCTCCGGAGACTCAGGGCGGCTTACAATGTGCTAAGCAATAGCCTTCATCCTTTTGTATATTTATACAAAGTCAGCTTATTGCCCCCACAACTGGGTCCTCAATTTACCTACCTTAGAAAGGATGGAAGGCTGAGTCAACCTTGAGCCTGGCAAGATTCGAACCTGCAGTCATTGCAGGCAGCTGGTCTTAATAACAGGGTGCTTTTTTTCTAGGCTGCATAAACAGAGGGAAGAATCAAGATCATGTGAAGTGTTAATGCCACTTTATAATGCCTTGGTAAGACCACACTTGGAATACTGCATCCAGTTAAAAAACATGTGGAGACTCTAAAGAGAGTGCAGAGAAGAGTAACAAAGATGATTAGGGGACAGGAGGCAAAAACATATGAAGAATGGCTGCAGGAACTGGGTATGTCTAGTTTCATGAAAAGGAGAGCTAGGAGTGACATGATAGCAGTGTTCCAATATTTGAGGGACTGCCACAAAGAAGAGGGAGTCAAGCTATTCTCCAAAGCACCTGAGGGCAGGACAAGAAGCAATGGGTGGAAACTAATCAAGGAGAGAAGCAACCTAGAACTAAGGAGAAATTTCCTGATAGTTAGATCAATTAATCAATGGAACAACTTGCCTGCAGAAGTTGTGAATGCTCCAACACTGGAAGTTTTAAAGAAGATATTGAATAACCATTTGTCTGAAGTGGTGTAGGGTTTCCTGCCTAAGCAGGGGGTTGGACTAGAAGACCTTCAAAGTCCCTTCCAACTCTGTTATTCCTTTTTTTTTTCCTTTTAATTTCCTGACAGTGGAGAAACAATATAATTTTTTCCAAAAGCTTTCTTTCTGTCATAAAACACAGGTACGTCCTTGTTAAACATCTGGATTTTGAACTTTGAACTAAATGTCTTTTATATAAAAAATGTTTTTGGTGAGAATGTCATGCTAGGTGAGTGGAACCACAAACAGAAACATGGAATTACATTTATTCTAAAAATATAGTTTGAATAAAGAGATCTTGTGATAGACTTCTAAAAAAAGAAAATGTACCTCCCCAAATGTACCTCTCCTTTAAAATTGATTGTACATGCTGTTCTAACATTTAGCCCCAAGGAAGTTTTTATGGCTTAATACTTAATACTCTCAGTACTATCTGAACTATTTTCAAAGGTTACAAAACATACATATTTTCTTCATAAGGAAAAAAGAAGTTGGAGGATGGACAGAATGAGGGAAAGGCTGTATTGGTAATAATATAATTAACTTTGCAGGGTCAGGCTATTAAGATTGAATGTGGAAGAAGCCTGCAGATATTCCAGTAGACTCCATTGGTGCTATAATGGATGTTGGTTGTCCAAGGGCTGCTAGAATGAGAAATTAAATAACTTGTTAATGCAGCATTTTACAGAATAAAATGCAGGTATTGCTTGAACTTGCTTCCATCCCTCAGTGAAATATATAAACTGGAGGTAGAAAACAAAACTGGAAAAATTATACATATTTTAATGTGAAGCAAGACAGTTTTATATGTTTCTTACATTTATAAAAAAGTACATAGAAATTACATGTAATATCTTGACAAGGTGGATCCTGAGAAAAATAAGTCCGATAACAAAATTGTTGCAGCTTAGCCTCTTTCAGCTGAAGAACCATATTTGGTATTTTCCAAAAACCCCAAAAGGAAAAGTAGTTACTCTGGATTTTAAACTGTTATTAGTCCTCTTCCTTGTCTATGGAGATTCTCAGTCATCCAGGTCATAGTTGTCCCAAAGGTGCTTTTTTCAGGAGGCAACTCAACTTTCTTGTTTTTTCTTTGAAGATGTTTCTCTTTTCATCCAAGAGGCTTCTTCAACTCTGATTGGATGGTGGGAAATGGAAGGATTTATATCCCTTGCAGACAGCTGGTCATTTGCTGGTCCCTTCCCTGTTGAAGACAGGCACAGGCTGTTGGGAATGTGTCTGTGTTGAACTGTGCACTTCAGTTTGAGATGCATTTGCACTATAGTTTGGCATGCAGACAGCACGGGCTCATCCCCAGTGACCTGCACCTGTCTTCAACAGGGAAGGGACACAGGGCAGAAAACATCCTGCAGCCAAAAAGGCTCCACATCCATTTGCACTACTCAAGTGACTCTGAGGACACAGCTAAACCTCCAAGTGGCCTCAATGACTCATTAAAAGAATGCAAATGATCAACTGTCTACAAGGAATATAAATCCTTCCATTCCCCACCATCCAGTCAGAGCCGAAGAAGCTTCTTGGATGAGAAGTGAAATGTCTTCAAAGAAAAAACAAGAAAGTCCAGTTGCCTCCTGAAGAAACATCTTTGGGTCCGTTTCCTTCTCCTGTTTATAATTAAAAAAATAATTCTGAATAATGCTTGTAGATTTCAGTTCAATCTTTTTTTTTGTAGTAAAGTTTTTTTTTATTTTTAAAGACAAACATACAATACATCTTTTCTAGACAGAACATTGACCCGGTCATAAATTTGTACAAATTTTTGTTCATCTTTAAGACAATTTTGTACCTTCAATTTTTGGCATAACATTTATTTCTCTCTAATTTTAAAAAATCTGATGTTACCCTTCCTCTTAACTTAATTCAAATTTTTCTTTTTCTCCCTAAAATTTGATCCCCTTTATTTGCATTGACACAACATAATACCATCTCCAATTATTTATCAAATATACCTAATAATACTATTATTTCACATTTCTACATCATTCAACATATTAATAAAAACTAATTATATCTAACTCCCTACGCACAGTCACTCAGGCACTCGTCACTTCCCGCCTGGACTACTGCAACGCTCTCTACATGGGGCTCCCCCTGGGGTGCACCTGGAGGCTCCAGCTGGTCCAGAACGCGGCCGCGTGGGGGATTATGGGGGCGATGAGGCGCTCCCATGTGACACCTCTCCTGCGCGAGCTGCACTGGCTCCCGGTGGTCTTCCGGGTGCGCTTCAAGGTGTTGGTGACCACCTTTAAAGTGCTCCATGACTTAGGGCCGGGGTACTTACGAGACCGCCTTCTGCCACCAATAGCCTCCCACCGGCCAGTACGCTCACACAGAGTAGGCCTCCTCAGGGTGCCGTCCGCCAGACAATGTCGGCTGGCGACTCCCAGGGGGAGAGCCTTCTCTGTGGCGGCACCCACCCTCTGGAACAACCTCCCCCCAGAGATACGTACAATAACAGACCTCCGGATTTTTCGTCAGGCCCTGAAAACCCATTTATTTCAACTAGCTGAGCTGGCTTGAGTTAAGTTTTAAATTGGTTTTTTAAATTGGGTGGTTTTAATTTACGGCCAAAATATTTAATTATTTTAAACTGCTTTTAAATTTTGTATGTTTTGTTTTTTACTTTGGCTGTTCACCGCCCTGAGTCCTATTTGGAGAAGGGCGGTATAAAAATAGGAACAAATAAATAAATAAATAAATAAATAAATAAATAAATAAATAACTCTTACCCCCAATATGACAACTATTATAGTCTTATATGTTAAACTTATTCATATTTCTAAATCTTATTACAATTTTTAAACTTCCATATACTTTTGCCCTTTTTCTTAACTTCTATTCCTAATATAATTCAATTTTTCTTTTTCTTCCCTAAAATTTGAACCCCTAAATTTGCATTCACACAACATAATATCATCTCCAGTTTACTTATGTAATATTCCAAATAATACAATTATTTCAGGTTTTTGTTATAATTCAAATAATACACCATAATGCAGTTCACAACCATTTCCTTAAATTCTCTCTATTCCCAATAGTACAATTCAACAACTTTATAGAAACCAAATAAATATATTTTTTCTACTTAGTTCATTGTCTCATATCATTTCAACTTTCTTTTCTTTTTTGTTCAATTCCAAATATATAATTAAAAATATTCCAATTATTACCATTTCCCTGATTATTTAAGACTATCCCAATTATTACATTCATCATACATACATATGTTTCCTTTCCATTTTTGTATTTTTTTCTTTTTCTTTCCCTTGCTTTTCTTTTGTGCTTTAAGTTCCTGAACTCTCTCCTCCCTTTTTCTTATCTTTCCACTGTTAATCCCAGTGTAATCATTTTGTCTTTTAAAATCATAAACTCTTCTGTTTTGCCCTGCATTTCTCATTTTCCATCCCTTTTCCCTTTTTCTTATTTTACCACTGATAATCCCAGTGCAATCATTTAAATCTTTTGTATTCTTTCTATTCCGCCCTCTTTTTCTTTGCTTCTTTCCCCCTTTTCTGTTTCTTTCATTATTAATCTTAATATAATCTCTATAATTCTCCTTGTTATTATTACTAGCCCCATAATCATTTAGGTTTCCATAGTCAGTCTCTTTGTCTTTGTCTTCTTCTTTATTATCAGTCTCTTTTTCTTGCTTCTCCGTGATTATTTCCTTGTCATTCTGAATAAATTCTAAGTCATTTTTTAGATTATCAGGTTTCGGTTTTCCATGTAGTATTATAGTCATATCCCTTATTTCCATCTTCAATGATAAGTACATCGTTTTCATCATTTCCTTAAGTTCCTACATTTTGTATTTTTTCAGTTAATATTATTCCAGTTTCAAATTGTGTTGTAATCCTCATTCTGGCCAAAGTCACACTTATAGACAAACAAGCCTCCTTAAAGATTCACAGCTGTCTCTTTCAAAGTTCAAGGTTTATTATTCTTCTTTTTTCCAAAACAGAAATTCAGCGTTGTAATGCTCCTTTTTTTTGTCTGAAAATGGCTCTTTATAATCCACAATTGTAATCAGCAACCTAGAAGAGTATCCGTTTTGTTTGCAATCCACATTAAACAGTCTTTGCTTATTTAATTTTCCTTCTTCTTCCTTTTCACTTTTATAAGCACTCGGTCCAAATTTACACAGACCAAATTTCAACTTTACTTTCCAATTCAATTTCAAATTAAAGTCTTTAACCAATCCCTTCTACTGCAGGCTTTTCTTCCCTCTTTAAACTTCTTTTAAAGTTCACTAATTAGAGAAAAATCTTTCGGATTATCAATTCTTCTAATTTATTTTTTTTTTAAAGTCCTCCAAATATTTGAATCCAACACACAATTTTCTGATCGGGTTTTTTTTTCACTTTATAGTTTCCACTTTACTCTTCTTTTCCGTCCTTTCTCCACTCCTATTAGCCGCTGTTCAACCGCTAGGACTTTTATAGTTATTTTAAAAATAATCTTTTTTTTCTCTCTCTCTTCTGCGTGTGATTTAGCTGTCACTCACCTGGCATCGATGTTCAGCTCACTTCTTTGCTCCTGCACAGTGCTCGATCTGGTTGCCCCAACTACTTGGCGGTCACAATGGCCGCCGCCCCCCACTGCAGAGTCAGGGAGAGTTTCCTATGACCTCCAAGGAACTTGCCTGTTCCTCTTGGTATTATTATTATTATTATTATTATTATTATTATTATTATTATTATTATTATTATTATTTAATTAAATTTTTATACCGCCCTTCTCCCGAAGGACTCAGGGCAGTGCACAGCCAAAAAATAAAACCAACAAATATATAAAAGTTAAAAAACAGTTTAAAAAACATATTAAATAATCTGGCCGCCATGTGTTAAAAACAGAAACAACCCGTTAAAATTTAGTATTTAGGCCATCCCAGTTTGATGAAATAATAGTGTCTTGAGGGCCCAGCCAAAGGTGCATAGGTCAGGGATCATACATATCTCTGGGGGCAATTCATTCCAGAGGGCAGGTGCCCCCACAGAGAAGGCTCTCCCCCTGGGGAGTTGCCAGTCGGCATTGTTTGACAGACAGCAGAAGCGTATTGGCTGGTGGGAGGCTATTGGTGGCAGAAGGTGATCTTGTAAGTACCCAGGTTCTACGCCATGGAGCGCTTTAAAGATGATAACCAGCACCTTGAATTGCACCCAGAAGACCACCGGGAGCCAGTGCAGCTCATGCAGGAGAGATGTTACATGGGTGCACCGTGTCGCTCCCATAATCACCCGCGTGGCTGCATTCTGGACCAGCTGGAACCTCTGAGTGCTCTTCAAGGGGAGCCCCATGTAGAGAGCATTACAGTAGTCCAGATGGGAAGCGACGAGGGCATGAATGACCGTGCACAAGGTGTCCCTGTCCAGAAAGGTACGCAACTGGTAAATCAGGTGAACCTGATAAAAAGTTCCCCTGGCCACAGCCATCACATGATCTTCTAAGGACAGCCGTGCATCCAGGAGGACACCCAAGTTGCGAGCCCTCTCTGGGGGGGCCAAGATCTCACCCCCAATAGTCAGCGATGGAACCAGCTGGCTATACCAGGATGCCGGAAACCACAGCCACTCGGTCTTGGAGGGGTTAAGTCTGAGCCTGTTTCTCAGGGGTCTTATGAGGTGCCTCTCCTTCTTCCCTGTCCCTACAGGACAGGTCCAGTCTGAAGACCCCTCTGTGGAGGTTCGTCAGCCTGGGATTTCGCTAGGCTCATCAGAGCCCGCTAATCCCCAACTGTCTCACCGCGATGCTTCTGGTTGACCCTCAGATTTCAGTTCAATCTAAGCAAGAGTCATAGAATTAGTTTCAAACAACAAGACTAAAGAGTCACATGAGAGAGAGAGAAAGAAAAGAAATGGCAAGGTAAACAATAGTTAAATGGAACTAAGTAGTATCCGAACGAGCCAAATTTGTTGTTCGTCAGAAAGCTACTAATGATTGTAGACAGCACTTGGAATTAAGTAGGAAACACAGAACTAACTCTGGGATGTTGTGAACAGGGCTGATGTGTTAAGAATCAACTGAAAATTGCAAATGCTTTCCAGAGGCAATCAAATGTTGATTAATACATGTTGTTAACAATCAAATTTGAATGTATGGATGGGTGACAATTTCACTCCTATCATTCCCTCACCTGGGGTAGGTGCCTTTCAGCTATTGCAAAGGCCTCAATTCCCAGCAGTCATAGTTAGCGAGATTCAAGGAAAGGAATGCTGAGAACAGGAGTTAAGTAATAAGTCTGTTGAAAATGACCATACTTCACTTCAGTGAAACATTTTGCATTACAGAATTGATGCTCCTTGTCTTGACAAATCACAATGATGATGTGATTTACCTCACTGAGCTGTTTTGTGTCATTGCTGCCCTCCGTCCCACTTTCCAAAATACCGAGGAAGCTTTGAAAAAGACTTTACACATGCTCTGCTATGCACAGAAACCTTTTTCCAGTTCCTGGAAGGTAACTTCTGAAATACTGCAAAGGGAAGCCAGCAGACAGAGCTTCTCCTAGCTCTCCAGAAATGGGGGAAAAGTGGGAAAGCTGTTTTAAAGGGGTGCTTGGCCCAATAATCATCACTTCAAAGTTCATCTCTTTCAAAGCATTCTGCTCAGCCATACCTAAAATTGTCACAGGTTCTCTACCTGTGGTCCAAGGTGCTACTTTTAGTTAAAAATGGTAAGTTTCACTTGACCTGAATTGCTTAGATGCCTGGCACACAAGACTTGGCAGCAATTGTAGCACATTTGCCTTGGCACCCTCATGCAACTTTTCAGTGAGAACACAAGAGCTTTTTGCTTTGCAGATTGGGATGCTGGAGAATCCTTTGTTCCAGTTAGTGACGCACAGGTCTTTGAAAAAAGATGTCTGCTGCCTTGAAGAAGACATGAACTATTTCTCATGCTTTTTACTTGTCAGCTGATAAATGCAAGTGTGTGACAAAGGAGTTTGGGGACAAATATGAATGTGATCATTGATTGTAAAAAAATGTTACCAGCACGAGCAGACATGAACAAAAAAGATACTGCTGCTACTGTTCTGAGGAGTCTGCTTGTCCGGTGTGACTAGTTTGAATGTATGGTTGATAAGAAAAAGGCAATGTGCAGTTGCTTGTTTCTAATGTCTGATCTTACTGTAAGTGCTGCAAAAAGAAAAGCAAAAAACACAGAAAACAGAACAAGCCAATATCTGTAATTGTTACTGCCCAAATTGAGACACACTGACAGAAGGAAAAGAATGAGCTGGAGTAGCATAAGTCAAAATGTGACAAAATCCAAATTGTAGTTTCTCTTCTTGGTAAATTGCCAATGAAAATGCAGATAGCCATTAAGAAAGTTAATGTAAAGTAATTGATCTAATTCACTGCATCTTCAGCAATGATGATTATAATAATAACACTAACAGTAACTTTATAGTGTCTTACCCCTTACCTTTTTCCCGAACGCCATCACTCTGCTAAACAAATAATTTCTTCAACACTGTCAAACTATTTACTAAGTCTGCACTACTATTAATCGTCTCATCACTCCCATCACCCATCTCCTTCTACTTATGATGTATGACTATAACTTTGCCACTTGCATCCTTACGATTTATATTGATATTGTTTCCTGATTGCTTATTTGTACCCTATGAATATCATTAAGTGTTGTACCTTATGATTCTTGATGACTGTATCTTTTCTTTTATGTACACTGAGAGCATATGCATCAAGACAAATTCCTTGTGTGTCCAATCACATTTGGCCAATAAAAAATTCTATTCTATTCTATTCTATTCTATTCTATTCTATTCTATTCTATTCTATTCTATTCTATTCTATTCTATTCTATTCTATTCTCTCATTTCCTTAGATGTCCGGCAAAGACAGTTCTGTGAAATGGCTGAAACACACACACACACACACACACACACACACACACACACAGAGCAAGAGAGCGAGAGAGCAAAATATGTCATAGCAACCAGGAAAAATAGCAAATATGCGAACTGAAGTATCAGATGTTACGTTTGGAGTGCAAAGAGATTATCCTGCTCATATCATAGTGCGTATGTTTGTGCAAGTATGTGCATGCCACACGGTTAGTTTTTGCCACAGTCTCAGGAATGTTGCAGACTAAGAGGCCAATACTTACATTTACATGGAAGTATTTATTTTTGTTTCCTTAGAATTGTGTGCTTGTCTGGATTAGCCAGCCTGCCTGTTAGATATTGTAACATGTTTTGCACAAATTCTACATGTTTTTTTTTAATTTTCTATTTTTGTCAAGGACTTCGTTGCTGCATCAAATTTCTTGGTCATTTATGGCTATGTTGCTTCTCCATGGACAAAGATCTTAGATGTGAGGAGACATTGGACTTGTTTAAATATCAGGATGACAACTAGATAGCAATCTAGTGTTGGAAGTGTAAAATGGGTGAGACGACACTTCCCACATGATATGAGCTTATCTCACTGTTGCTCAGTTTTGGTTTAATATCCATACGTTTGATAAAGTTTTAATGAAGTGAACGTGAATCTGGAATTTATTACTTGAAGAATTATTGTTTACTAAGCATGTGGTAAAGCACAAAAGGTTATTCTTTGTTGTTGGAAACTGTTCAGGTTGCCCTCAGATGCCTGCAGTAACTCAAGTGCATTCAAAGGAAAACTAGAACTTGACTAATATATAAGAGTCCTTTATCACAGATGCAGAGCAGCTTCCAGCAACCTTATGTGCCCAGTCCAATGCACAAAGCAGGGTTAAAACATGGTTTTGTTCCTCAACTTGTATGCTGCAAAGAATTGGTAGCCAGTCTTTTCTCAGTCTGTTCTGGGGTGGCCAATTGTCCAGGTATCCCTATTCCCATCCTTCACTCTTTTTGCCTTGCTAATCTCAAATCTGACAGGAGGGCAATGTGATCCCAGCATTACAATCATAACTTCATGATATGAGTTCACTTTTCTTTGTAAATTCTATTGGAAAAATTTGACCAATATTATTTCCCATGGCAAGATTTAACAGTCTTTTTTAAAGTTGTGTTGAATTTTTTTTCCCTGTTCAATATATTAATAAGATTTGGGGTTGGGTTTTTTTTTTTTTTTAGTTTTCCTTTTTCCTGATTTTTTCTGTTTTTACAATATTTTGATTATTTATTTACTCATTTGTTTGTTTATTTGTTCTTTTGTCATTCAATCAGTTTCAATAGCTGTCCATATCACATCTGAATCTGGGATGCTTACAACACCAAAGAACAATAAGCAAAATATACATACAAACAACAAGAAATATAACCATGTAAAATCATATTAAAAATCATAGAACATAATCATCAGAGTTGCAATCCATTTTCTGAATCAAACAATATATCTGATCCCCATACCACTTGACAGCCTTACAGTATATGTCTACCACAGATGATAAAAGATATCTTCACATTGCCAACACTTATTTGGTATTCCTTTATACATCTTTGACAATCTCTCAGGAGCTAAATACTGATACATCATTTTATAAAAGTTTTAAATTATAGTTCAGTGAAAATTTTAATCCCCTAATCCTCATATTTTCCCATTGTTTAAACATAATAGTGTATCCATCTTTTGCCCATTTAGTCATACACTCTTTAACATAATCATCCTCCTGGTTCATTTTCAACAACAGTTTATAAACATATCCAATCAATTACTATGCTACATCCAATCAAGAGGTTTGTATTTTTCCTCTTTTGGGTTAGCCTCTGCTATCTCCGGTAAAAACTTAAAAGTCAAATTCCCACTTCAACCTATAATATTGGTAGTCTTATTAAACATAGATAACTATCTCATCCTAAATTTGAATTTATCTAGGCATAGAATCTATATTTCAGTTTCCCAAGATAACTGAATTTTAGTAATATGGACAGTATATAATTCCATTAGATGATTTATATTGTGCTCAACATATTTCCTGATATTTATTCATAGCCCAAGTTTAATAATAACTCTTGAATGTGAGATAACATTATAGTATATTTAATTATTTACAAATAAGATATATGACAAAGCTATAATCTCCATGATCATTTTAAATTCCTGGTTTATTCATCTATATTATGTTCTTTTATTCTTTTTAATGCTTTAACCTCTTTAAAGTGTTCAATTATAATTTTAAAAACAGCCTTATGTGTAGTGATTTACTGCAAACTAGACAAGGGATGACAAGGACATGAATGATCCATCCTCAGTGCATCATGTTGCCAGTAAGGCTGCAACTGGTTTGCCCAATTAAATGGGGTGAAGGCCTATTCCTACAAGCTTCCAACAGGAATCATAAATCTAGGGCAACTTCATATTGGAATCCTGCCCCTCTGGGATGGGGGGAATGTAACTTCATTGAAAGTCAAAGTCAGTTGCTAAGTCATGTCCGATTCTTTGCAATTCCATGGGAAAGGCTACAGATATCTTCAAGAAAATTGGAGATATCAAGGGAATGTTTTTATATAAAGAGGGGCACAATAAAGGGGGAAAAATGGTAGAGACCTTACAGAAGCAGAAGAGGTTAAGAAGAGATGGCAAGAACACACAGAAGAACTATACAATTGTCCCTCATAACCATGATGGTATGATCACTGGCCTCATGTCAAACATCCTGGAGTGTGAAGTCAAATGAGTCTTAGGAAGTATTACCAACCACAAAGCTAGAAAGGTGACAGTATTCCAGCTGAGCTATTTAAAATCCTAAAAAAATGATGCTGTTAAAATGCTGCACTCAATATGCCAGCAAATTTGGAAAACTGATTGGCAACAAGATTGGAAAAGGTCAATCCTAAGGAGCCTTAGTAGTACAGTGGTTTAATGCACCCTGTTATTAACACAGCTGCCTGCAATTTCTGCAGGTTCGAATCTCACCAGGCTCAAGGTTGACTCAGCCTTCCATCCTTTCTAAGGTAGGTGAAATGAGGACCCAGTTTGTGGGGGCAATAAGCTGACTTTGTATAAAATATACAAAAGTATGAAGGCTATTGCTTAGCATATTGTAAGCCGCCCTGAGTCTCCGGAGAAGGGCGGCATATAAATCAAATTAAAAAAAAAATCCAAAGAATGTTCAAACTTCCATACAATTGCGCTCATTTCACATGCTAGCCAGATTATGCTCAAAATCATACAAGCTGGGCTTCAGTAATATGGGAACCAAGAACTACCAGAAGTACAAGCTGGGTTTCGAAGAGGCAGAGAAATGGAAAGTCAAATGGCCAACACTCACTGGATTATGGCAAAAGCAAGAGAGTTCCAGAAAAACATCTACTTCTGGTTCATTGACCATACTCAAGCCTTTGATTGTGTAGCTCACAACAAACTCTCCAGGGACAGTATCTGGAATCAGCAGGCATCTGAATTAACAGTTGATTCAAAACCCTGACAACCTCTGCACCAGTGGTGGGTTGCCCCCGGTTCCTACCGGTTCTATAGAACCGGTAGTAAAACCGGTGGGAGGCTCTGCCCACTGACCCTGACATCATCAAAATGCTTCTGCGCATCACAGAAGCTTCCCCACATGCGCAGAAGTGGCCCCGCTGCGAACCGGTAGTAAAGGTAAGTAGAACCCACCCCTGCTCTGCATCCTAGGTATATACCTGTATATACAAATGAAGGTGGATTTCCTGTCCTATCCTCTACATGATAGCCCTTCTCCATTCCCAAGCAATGGAATATGGGAAAGAAAACAGTTGGGGCAATCTATCTGCAAAAGTTTAGTTACATACTTATATTTACATCTAATTCACTAATTTAATTTATTTTGTTTTGCTCTAAAATCATGTTTATGTTTTATTGATTACTATTAGACATTAAGATTGACTCTGTTTAGAGAGGGGTGTCAAACAAGATTTCATTAAAGGCCACATCAGGGTTGTGTTTGACCTTGGAGGGGAGCAGGTAGGCGTGGCCAGCTCGACATCACTCATGTCGGGTGGCCCATGTGGTGGCCAAGTGCTAAGGCAGGACTTCCTTCAGACCCTCCCTCCCTCTCATTGTAATCTCCTTCCTTCCTTCCTTCCTTCCTTCCCCCTTCTGTCCCTCCGTCCCTCCCTCCCTCCCTTACTTCTCTTCTTTTTCCTTCCCTCTTCAATCTCCTTTCTTCTTTCTTTCCCTCTTTCCTTCTTTTTTCTTCCTTGGTCTCTTCCTATCTTTCCTTCTTTTTCTTTGTCTTTCCTCTTTCCCTTTCTCCTTTTCTGTCCCTTCTTAGATGCTCAAATGCAAAAGGGGAACCATTTCTCCTTTGGTTTTGTTTTTAGTTTGTTTTGCTAACCGTCTGCCAGCAGAGAGCTGCAGGAGACCATCTCAGCTGAAAACGGGCTGCGAGGGGCTGCACACGGCCCTCCTGAGCTCAGTTTTCACTGGCAGAGGCACTGCGGTCCGGTCCTTTGCTGTTTCCAGGGCAGCGTCACGGGCCAGACATAAGTACCCTGTGGATTGGATCTGGCCCATGGGCTTGAGTTTGACACCCCTGTTTTAGAAAATCTGAATTAAATATGTAAATGAAATTATATGCTGCCCACCTCTCAGCTTTAATGCTTTTTTTCAAATTTTCTTCTAAGGTAATATCGATTTGCTTCTTTTTAAGACCTATATATGCTAGATGCCTTAAAGGACATTGTCAGTCAAAATTGGTGACATTCACCACCAACCTATGGACAAAATCTGTCTCGGTGCAAAGCAGGTTCCACTGTCTCCAAAAGAGAGAGGACTATTATTCGCCAGACTCCTACAATATTCTTCATGTTTCATTATAGTTTCCCAAAGATACAGTATTGGCTTTATTTGATCATGTTGATTATAAATGATGGTCATCAGCTTCTCTGATTGTTTTCTATAAAGCACTCAAGGAATAAATCAATAAAATAAATCATGCAGCAAACATAAGGCATTATTTAGTCATGCTGCTAAAAAAAGAATCAATTGAGAACTACAAATGCATCTTGCTATCTTTCTTTTTTACTCAACACCCACAACACACACACATACACACACACACACACAAGTACACACTCACACATATTTTAAATACATGATACACATGAAAACAGTACCTCTTCTCTCATGATTTCTAGCTCTTCTTTTATAAAGGTTTCTTTGAGCTTGCTTACCATCAGTGAACCAATAGAGAAGTCTGATAATGCATACCCATATCTCCCTTATCCAACCTGTTGCTACTGGAATAAAAATTGGATACTTTGAGGTCTTCCAGACATCTTCCTTATTAGCTAAAGTGAAGAAAGAAAATTATTTTAAACTCCTTCCTGGTATGTTAGGCAAGAGGTTTAAAATTTTGTGTCCCCAATGTTACAATGGGATGAGAATACTCTCATGCATAATCTTCATAATTGGGCCAAGGGGAGGAGGAACCATGTGAATCTGTGTAAAATAAGAATACTGTATGTAACTAGTTGTGTTAAGCATGATGCATCTTTGTTTTAAATATGCCTCATATTATGTGCAAAGCTATCTATATACCAGAGATTTTGCATGGGACTTGAACAGTGGTGGGATTCAGCCAGTTCACACCACTTTGGGAGAACTGGTTGTTAACTTTCTGAGCGGTTTGGCAAACTGGTTGTTGGAAGAAATTATTAGTGCAGAGAACCAGTTGTTAAATTACTTGAATCCCACCACTGGACTTGAAGTAAAAAAGACAGTTGCTGCTCCATCTATACTTTCTATAGACTTGGTTAGAAAGTAAGTAAATAGGCCTGTAAATTTATAGGATACTAGTAAGAGTAAAGAATTATATTAGCTGAGCAATAGAAGGCACAACACAAACAGTTTTGTCCTTGTTTGATAGGTGGATTGAAGAAGCTAGAGACAGGCTTCAGACAACAGCTCTTCATTCAGCAACTATTTACAATCCAGCAGCCAGCCACTCAAACAGCTAGCCCTTTTATAGGGAACTGTCTGGGAAACCAGCCAATCACATTTAAGCATTCTTCCCGCTCAAACAGCGGACTAGAGGGAAAACTATCCTGTCAATATCTAACAGTCCTTATCAAGATTCTTCAGGCATAGTCTAATGCCAGTTACTTAAGAGACGATTAAATACATGAAAATATAGCTGAGGCAAAGTATTGGTTTACACTATTTTCAGAAGAATGACAGATCTATGCAGTGCTGTGCTTTTGGGATGTGGAAGATGGCCCTTAATTGAGTGGATTGGAACTTTCTATTTTGGACTCTTTGACAAATGGATTACGTTTATGCTGAGTTACAAGGCAAGAGAATTATGGGATTGGGGCATGCAGAAGATCTGGTTGTTACCCTAACACGGTGGTTGGAATTAATAATCTAGATGAAAGATATTACAAAAGACACTATATGGAATATAAATATAAAGTCACTCGGGTGGTTTTTGATATACGAAAATATTTACTATTGATGGGGGCAGATGGTAATTGAAGATACTGAACATACTGTTGGAACTAAAATTTGATGTTACCCTAACATGGGTGATGGAATTAAGAATCCAGTTGAAAGACATTACAGAAGATATCATATGGATTACAATCTTAAAGTCATTTGAGGATTTTATTTATATATGGAAATATTTTTAGTGATGTGGGCAGAAGAACAAAGATATTAAAAATATTATGTATGGTAGACTTGTAGGAAAGTGGGTGGAGATAGGTTAGTTTACTGATTGTTTAGTTTAGGAAAAGGGATGTTATGTTATATTAATATATGTAAAAGATTTGAATTAAGAGATATATGGATGGGGGAGGAGGAAATGGATAGATTATGAGTTGAAATTGCCAAATTAGGATTTATTATATAATTTTACAGCTGAATGTTGCTTTGAAATGTATAGTATAAGGGGGATATAATAATATTGTTAGAAAGAAAGGGTCAGCATATGGGGGGTGGAGTAAAAGGATGGTAAAGTATTATATAATCTGTTATTAATCTGGGTTTTATTTTGGAGAAGCCACAGGGGGAGGGGAGGGGGAGGGGGGTTAGGGAGGAGGGGGGAAAGGGGGGAAAATCTGTATTTGAAAAACTTTTTCAATTAAAAAAAAAGATTCTTCAGGCATAGATACCTTCTTTACTAGATGTTCTATGTTCAACTTTAACAGGATTTAAACATGCCTTGCACCTGATGACTTTATAATACATTTAACTTTAAAGTTATTCTGACCTGACTGTCAGTAGCTTGCAGGAAGGGAAGTTTTGTATGCAGGTATCCCATTAAAGATATATTGGAAGAAATGTCCATCTGGGTTCAGTTCCAAGTGGGGAGAAAGACACCGAAAACATGGAGGCTGATTGGAAAGATGGTTTAATAGTGGACAGGACCACATGGTTTGAGGTCCTGGGCAAAAAAGAGCACATGGAGTGGAGAGAGGGATATATTTATACACTCTCTTTGGCCCTGCCTTAGACTTTCCTGTTTCCTGTACAAGAGATGTATCCCATTGCTGTCAGACTCCCAGGGGGCGTGGGTCTTAGCTAACTTTGTAGGCTGTCTGTGTCCCAGGCCTGGTTGAATCTTGCTGGATGATGATGTAATGAAGGGGCTTTGGGCAATTCCTATTATGGCTTAATGGCTTTGTCCTGGTTTGGATCCTGAGTGAGGGCTAATCTTATCATGTCCTAAAGGCCATTCTTTTGTGTTGTAGATAAGCTGGCCCAGCCTTTTGTCTTGTATATAACCAAAGTATCTCCTGGGGTTGATTTTCTATCTTAAGATTTTTATTTCTCTTTTAGGAGAAATATTCTGCTTTTTTAATATTTCCTAGAATATTTCATTTTCCTAGAAGAGGGGTGGGTGCTAACCTCCTACAATCCCCCTTTTTGCCAAAATATGTGGGTGGAACACACATGTTATTGTCAAAAGATTAAAAAAATTGATCAGATCAGGGAGACTTGATGGGTGCTTTTAATTTTTCTGGTGCAAAGGGGAAGGCATTGAGAGAGGCAGCAGAAAAGGATTCCTTCAGTGGCTCCGAAAAGGAGAGCTTTCAACCATGAATGTCTGGCAGGCAGGGCAAAAGTTCTGGAAAGAAATTTACAGTATCCAATTTTCTATGCCAATTATTTTCAGATGTTTGATGTTACTTTCTGTGAGCTTCCAGTCAGGTTTCAAGCAATCACAAGTCCCAAAATTCTTCACAGCCATAGTTTTCCTTTAAATTACAGGCTGTCCATTTCCAAGGATTGGTTACTGAATCTGCCTTAGCTCTTACTTTAGTGCATCCAGGATTTGTGAGTCTAAATTGTGGTTAGCCAGTGTGCAATCCAGACTTTTTAGTATTTTTAAAATTACACACAATGAGTCCTGGGACTCCTACTCATGAGACCACCAGTGCAACATTTCCTGCTTTACCAGGCAACTGGGCAGCATCCAGGCTCTTTTGGTAGACCAGGGCCGTTCTAAGGTTAGGAAATGCACAGAGGGCGCAAGATCCAGCTGTAATTGGGAGAAGGACCCCCTCACTCACACACACAGAAGCATACATGCTTTTCTGGACTATAAAATTAAAATTTAGAGGTACTCACCTTCTTTCCAAGCAGCCTTGCTTCCTGTTCCTGTGAAAGAATTGTATTCTGATTGGTTGTCAGATTCTCATGGGGCCATGCAGGAGTAACTTTGTAAGCTGTCTTGAGTCCCAGGCTTGGTTGAACCTTGCTGGGTGATGCAATCTCCCCAGGTGCCATGTGGTGAGTTCTGTTACTAGATGGGTGGAGGACTAATTCTGTTATGTCCTGTGGGTGAAGGTCTATTGTTTTGTAGATAAGATGGCCCAGTCTTTTCTCTTGTAGATAATCCTATTATGTCCTGGAGGGGAATGTCTTAATCCCATCACCCTGGAGCTGAGTCTTTTGTTTTGTAGATAGGCTGGCCCAGTCCTCAATGGGCACCAAATATTTGCTAGAGCAGGGAGCTGGGGCTGAGATTCTGTCTTAAGATTTCTATTTCTCTTTTAGGGGAAATATTCTGCCTTTTTAGTATTTCCTAAAGTATTTCATTCTTCTAGGAAAAGGGTGGGTGCTAACTTTCTACAGATATATTAGCAACCCTTGAGAAGAAACAATGTGAAGGCTCTAGCATAAGGCTTAGATAAATAAAAACCACAAAATTCTCTAGTATACAAGCATATAGAAAAAGGGAGGCATACTAACATAGCTTCTACAAGAGAAGTGAACTGCAAAAATAATCAGAATATAATGTTCTAAAGGACAGTATTAAAATATTGGGTTAGAAGCTTATTTCCTTTCCTTCTCCTTCAATTTAATTGCAATGCTTACAAGCACTTTCCTTCTTCTACATGGGTCAACAGAAGCCACTGATATATGTGAAAAATATATGGAGCTGCAATGAAGAAAATAATTGTCGTCTCACTGGACTACAATGTCAGCTACAATAGGATTCCAAAATTCTCGAATGACCTCGCAAATTAACTTGAGAAATTAACTTTCTCAAATATCAAAGAAAGGATATTTTAAGTGCTTCCTCTTTTTTTAAAAAAAAAATGATATTATCTCCTTTGTTATCTATGAATATCATATAGAGTAATATACACAAATACCTAACAATCAAGATTAGCACCAGCAAGCAATTGCCAAGGCCCACCCTCAGGCAAAAGTCATATGATAACTTTCAGAGTATCCTGGTTCACTTCCCCTCTTTAAATCAATAAACCATGACAAGGCTAGAATAAATAATGGAGCTGTTTCTCCTTTTGAGCTGTGTTCAACAGCGGCCAAGAAGGTGAAATCAAGAATAGTGACAATGACAACGACGAGGATAGCTTTAAAGTAAAATGTATTATAAAAACTTCAGGTACAAGGCATGTTTAAATCCTGACAATGAATCTCATCATTGGGTTTGCTTGAAGAGAATCTTGCCAGGGACCTCCACAATCTGGAGAATCTGCCAGGTGCCTATACAAAGAGGCTTCCTTGAATGCCTCGGATAACAGCGACAAATGCAAGTATGAATCTTCTAAATGCTCTTATGGGACAAATATTGTTGTAAAACCCATAGTTTTCATTCACCTCTTTCATGTCCTTGCAAAACAGCAAGCAATTGATATATAATCTCAATGAGATGTAAAGCTAGGAGTCTGCCAACACGACATCCTCTAGAGCAGGGATGGCTAACCTTTTTGCCGTCGCGTGCCAAAAGCGGGGGGGAGCATGGGGGGGGTCGCGGGTACATGTGCCCCCATCCATAATTCAATGTGCCCCGCCCTCCCACGCATGCGCATGTGACCCCCCCACACTTCCCCCTGATTTTGGCACACAATGACACGGTGGGCCCAGTAGGCCCGGTAGGCCCGTTTTTCTCCTTCCCCAGGCTCCAGAGGCTTTCTAGGAGCCTGGGGAGGGCAAAAACAGCCTTCTCCATCCCCCCGGAGGCCTTCCGGAGGCTGGAAACAGCCAGTTTCCCGACTTCTGGTGGGACTGGAAGGCTTGAAAATCAGTTGGCCAGTGTGCGCATGTGCGCTGGAGCTCAGCTAGGGCAACACTTGCGTGCCCACCAATATGGCTCCGCGTGCCACCTGTGGCACCCGTGCCATAGGTTCGCCATCACAGCTCTAGAGCCTAATCCTCCAGCTAAAATTTAGTTCCTGAGGTACACAAATTCATATGTTTGCAATTCAGTACCAGTAAAATGAACCTTCGGTTCAAGCATTGGGCAGAATTACAACTTAAATTCCCTGATAATGAGGGTCTTCGCTACATAACTATGGCAGTTTAATGTTGCCTTAAAGCAGCTGTGAATTAGTCATAGTATGAAGTGCTTTAGTGCATTTCATGACATTTCAAGTTCATTTGCAAGATGCAATGACATACCCACAAACCTTTAAGCCTGAGTTTTCTGAAAAGCTCTAGTATTTTTCCCCACAGCAGGTAGTTTGCAAACAAGAAAAATGTTTTGCCTTTCATTTCTGTACAAATCCTTATTTGCCTCACTGTGCTTATGTACTTAAGCTTTCCATTCCCAGGAAATTCTGTACCTTTCAGAGATATTGAATAGTCTGAGGGCCAGCATACACTCCAGTTTGGCTCCCAAACAGGAACCTTTGTCATATTTCATATCTTCAGTCTTTCACATCCATGCAGTCTTTTACCCATCTTCATAATTAAATATGGTAGGTCAATTAAGTGGATTATTATTCATGTTACCAATGAAAGACTGAGACTGAGTAATCAATAGCTTCACCAAAGGGAAGAGCAGGAAATTTTTGTTACTGAGAAATAGCACCAAGCAGAAAAATTATCTTGCATGCCTTCTTGGTGAGTTTTTTCAGTTTTGTGGGGTCCTTGGTGCTTTCTGAGCTTGGTTGTTTGTTTGCAGATGTTTTGTTAGCAGGCTAGGTAACATTTTCAGTGCTAGCCTTAAAAGATTATTTTATTTTTGAATTCTTCTAAAAGAGAAAAGTGATACTTTTGGATGTAGTATAGTCTTCTTGCATTTATTTGGGTAAAGAGTTTCCAAGCAAGGTGCTTTAATGGCAGACTACAAGTTTGTCCTTCTTGCTTCCAGTCCAGCCAGGCTCATTTATAGGATTAACATATTCATAAGAGAAAACTTCTGTTTGTCCCATACATAGAGAGATACCCTAGCTGCTGCTTCTTGGACATAGATGTCTTTTTTTTTTTAAGACAAAGGGAGGATATTTTAATTGACAGAAAGAGAGCACAGACAGTGAACTCCCTCTTTTTCACATACTAGGGCTAGGGTGCCCCCTGAAACATAGGTAGCAACTATGGATCCAATCAGGGATGAAATGCTACTGGTTTGGACCAGTTTGCCCGAACCTGTAGTAAAAAATTCTACTAGTTCGGACGAACCAGTATTTCTGATGATCACGATTTATGTTGTGGTTCGGGAATAATGAGAGGCACAAGCAAGCAAGTGACAACAGCTCTTTAATATACAGTGAGACTTCAGCAAAAACTCTGAGGCTGCAGCCCTCCTTATATACAATTCCGGAGAGGCTGTCAGCCAATCAGCAACTAAGGCAGGTTTGAAACTCCCGCTGAAATGTATCAATACATAACACCTCTCCCTTCCCAGAAGGCACTCACATTCAAATATTTACATAAGTACACACAAAATCTCGCAGGTGACCTGCGCAGTTCAGTGTTTGGTGGGGCGTTGAGCTGGTCAGAGGGACTCTCTGTCTCTCCCGGCTCCGCCAATGGAACCTCCTGGATTTTGTCTGGGGCGTGGTTATCACCAGCTGGGAGTGGCGACTCGCTGGGGCAGCGCTGGAACCAGAGCTTGTCAGCTAAATATTCCCTCGAACCCGGGCTTGAGTTAGCTGTTTTGGGAAAGTTGTTGTAGTTAGGTTCGGAGATTTTTAAGTTGATGTTTGCCTCGCTGACTATTCTCTTCCTTAGTTGGTCTATGTGGCATTTCCAGATTCTGTCTACCCCTACGTCTACCGTGTAAGATTTTGGGCCTGTTATGCCCACTATGGTTCCTGCAACCCATAGAGTTCCGCTAGCATAATTGCGAGCGAACACCGGGGACCCAACCTGGAACTGCCTTAGTCCGGTGGTCTCTCCCTTAAAATTCTCATGTGAGTAGTTAGGGTGAAGCCTGTCTAACACGCACTGAAGCTTCCTGCCCATGAGGAGTTCGGCTGGGCTTCTCCCTGTGGCCGTGCATGGTGTGGCATGCTGGACTGCTAAAAATTGGTCTATCCTGGCCTGCCAGTCCCCATCGTCTAGCCTGGACAATGCCTCTTTGGCCGTTCTTACGAAACGTTCAGCAAGGCCATTAGAAGCCAGATGGAAAGGGGCCGACAGGGCATGGTGGATGCCCAGTCCAGCCAGGTAGCTCTCAAACAGAGTCGCTGTAAATTGAGGGCCGTTATCAGATACAAGGGTATCCGGTTGCCCGTGGGTGGCAAATAACTTCCGAAGAGCCTTAATGACTGCTTCGGCTGTGGTTGAAGACATGAGTATGGTTTCGAGCCATTTTGAAAAGGCGTCGACTATGATTAAAAATGTTTGCCCGTGGAAGGGCCCGGCAAAATCAATATGGATCCTCCCCCATGGCCCCTTTGGTTTCTCCCACTCTCGGATAGGCGCTATCGGGGGATCGGGGTGAGATTCCTGGCAGGGCCTGCACTTCCCCACCCACTCGGAGATGACTTGGTCCATGTTGGGCCACCAAACATAACTGCGGGCTAAGCTTTTCATCTGAACTATTCCTGGGTGCCCCTCGTGCAGTAACTCCAAAACCCTCGTTCTCAGTTTTGTTGGTACCACCACCCAATCACCCCACAACAAGCAACCCCCTTGCATAAACAATTCGTTACGCTTGTTAACATAACCCTGGTATTCCTCACCGTCCACCTTGACAGGCCACCCCTTAAGGACCCACTCCATCACAGTGCGAATCACAGGGTCCCTAGCAGAGGCTTTAGCCACCTCGCAAGAGGAGATAGGTCCCAAAGTCATAGCAACGATCAAAAGGACGGGGGCTTCCGGCGTGGGGTTGACAAGCAGTTCGGGGAGGGGACAGCGGCTGAGGGCATCCGCGTGACCCAAGGCCCGTCCGGGCCAATGGACAAGCTGGTACGAATATGCCGACAGGAAGATGGCCCACCTGGTTAAGCGTGGGGACAGGGCAGCGGGGGTGGGCTTGTCACCGGCCCAAAGTCCCAGCAAGGGCCGGTGGTCTGTCACAAGTTCAAATTGACGGCCATAGAGATATTAATGAAACTTCTTAACCCCCGCAATTGCAGCCAGAGCCTCTCTGTCCAACTGACTATAGTTACGTTCTGCGCTGGACAGAGTGAGAGAGTAAAACGCAATGGGCGCCTCTAGGCCGTTTGGCAGTCTATGGCCTAGGATGGCACCAACTCCGAAGGGGGAGGCGTCACAAACCAATACAAGCGGTAGCGCCAAGTTGTATTGAATGAGGAAGCTGTCCTCAGACAAAAGTTTATTTACAGCCTCAAATGCAGCTGCCTCTGCCTTGTCCCAAACCCACGGAACATTCTTTCCCAACAGTTTGTGCAGGGGATCTGCGACGGTAGCCTTATCTTTTAAAAACATTGAGTAAAAGTTGAGGAGTCCAAGGAAGGCTTGGAGCTCCGATTTGGATTTGGGGGCAGGTGCGTTCTTGATGGCCCGAACTTTACTTTCGGTGGGGTGGATGCCTGTGCCATCAATCTTGTACCCCAAAAATTCGACAGAGGGAACAGCGATCATGCACTTGTTCTTTTTAAATTTGAGTCCTGCTTCCCTAAATCTGGTTAGGACGTTCCTCACTCTGTCCCCTAGTTGACGTTCATCCTGGGCGCTGATTAAAACGTCGTCAAAATAGGGCACCACGCCCGGAAGCCCTTGCAAGAGGCGCTCCATGGTGTTCTGGAATAGGCCGGGTGCGACGCTCACCCCAAACTGGAGCCTGGTGCACTTGAATGCACCCCTGTGAGTCACAATCGTTTGCGCCTCTGCCATGGCGTCGTCAACGGGTAACTGTTGATAGACCTGTGCTAGGTCTAATTTGGCAAAAAAAATTTCCTGGCCCCAGGGAGTGTAGTAGATGATGCACGATCGGCACCGGATAGGCGCTCGGCTGCAAAGCCTTGTTGATCATGCACTTGTAGTCGGCGCAAATTCTGATTGAGCCATCAGATTTAACTGGGGTCACTATGGGGTTTTCCCATTTTGCATGGTCAATGAGGACCAACACTCCTTGTTTAATTAATTTGTCCAGTTCTGCATCGATTTTTGGTTTCAATGCGAAAGGCACCCGTCTGGCTTTAAGTCTTATTTGGGCTACGTTGGGGTCTAAATTTAGGGAGATAGGGGTCCCCACATACTTGCCCAATGTGTCCCCGAAGACGTCCTGGAACTCGGTCAGGAGGCTGTCCTTCAGTAACGGCTCAAACATTCGGTGGACGCTGGTGAAACCCATACCAAGGGCTCGGAACCATCCCATGCCCAGAAGGCTGGGCAGCTGCTTTGTGACGACTGTTAGCGGCAGGTCTTTTTCGAAGTCCCTGTAGGTGATTCGGAACGTGCCTACTCCTTCGACGGGGACCCGGTTCCCCTGGTAGTCTAGGATGCGCAGTCTCTGTTTGGATAGCTGGTCCTTCCGGAATGACGGCAGGATGGTCTTCAGGGTCGCCCACGATATTATGGAGAGAGCTGATCTGGTGTCGATCTCCATCGTGCATGGTTTGCCGTTGATTTCGACCACCGTGCTGACCTTGTCTTCGATTGCCGTGCTGGCCTGGTCGACGTGTATGCTGCGGCCATTTCGTGGTTCAAATTCGCGCCGTTTTCTAGTGCCCCCCTCTCTCATTGGATGCTTCTGGCGCGTTGGTTCTGGTTGGCTGCGGCGCTCACATGGTTGGTGTTTTCTGGGCAGTATGGCTCTACAGACACGCGCCAAGTGCCCTTTTTTCTCGCAACGCCTGCAAATAGCCTCTCTGTATTTGCAGGACAGTCTATCGTGATGCCCGCCACAGCTGGAGCAGTTACGCCCGGGGCTGCCTGCGTCTTTTCTTTGGTGCTCTGTGTGAAAGATGTCTTCATCAGACTCAGACTCCGAGCTGGATCCGGCGTCTTCCCTGTGCACTGGTGTAGACTTGGGATTGTCCTTGCTGGTCAGCGGGCGCTGCAGCGTTTCTGCGGCTTTTGTGGAGGCTTCATGAGTCCTGGCCTCGTCTAGTGCTCCGGCAAGCGTTAGATCAGGCTTGGCGAGTAGTCGCCTTTGTAGTCTTATGTCTCGAACACCACAGATTAGCTGCTCCAGCAGCGCATCGTCCAAGTCCCTATAGTCGCAATGTGTTGCGGCTTTACGCAGGCTCGCCATGTAAGCGCTGACCGGTTCCCCCTCTCGTTGCACGCGTTGTCTTAATTGGTATCGTTGCACGAACTTGGAGGGCACGGGAGCGTAGTGAGCCCGAAGAGTTGCCATCAGGGTGTCCCAGGAAACGGTCTGGACCGGCGTTGGCTCACAAAGTGACTCCGCCATCTCGAACACGTCTGGTCCGCAGTGGCTTAGGAAGAGGGCTCTCTTCCGATTTGCGGAGAGTCCTTGCATGTCACTGGCTTCTAGCGAGCACTCAAACCTCGTTAGGTATGAGACCCATTTTTCGCGGGCCGGATCAAAAGGTTTGGGAGGAACGTAGGCAGACATGTTCGGTATGCCTTCTGTAGTTCACCTCGTTGCCTAGCTGAAGCTCATGGTCTCACTGGTTTGCTTCTTGTGGCATCAATCCCACCTTCGTCGCCAATGTTGTGGTTCGGGAATAACGAGAGGCACAAGCAAGCAAGTGACAACAGCTCTTTAATATACAGTGAGACTTCAGCAAAAACTCTGAGGCTGCAGCCCTCCTTATATACAATTCCGGAGAGGCTGTCAGCCAATCAGCAACTAAGGCAGGTTTGAAACTCCCGCTGAAATGTATCAATACATAACAATTTATATTCAGTAGAAAGCAGGAAATCCTGCTTTCTAGCGAATCTAAATCATGTGGCACAGCTGTTTGTCCCCCCCACTGTTCTACTTACCTTGGAAAAAGCTTCTTAGTCCTTTTTTAGCGCTGCACAGTAGCGCCTGTGGTGCGCATACATGTGAAGTGCACATTTGGTGTGCATTGTGCATGTGTGCGCGCAGCGAACCAGTAGCAAAGCAAACCGGTAGCAGACTTCAGAGTATTTCACCCCTGGATCCAATGCAAAAAGCAGGGCAAGGATGTAAACATTCAAGAGTCTGAGAAAGGAGGTTTTAGATTTCCAGCCTTGCACAGTTTTGGTTCAACCAGTTCATTATGCAAATAGTCCTTGATTTACAACCATTCATTTACTGACCACTCAAAGTTACAACAGCACTGAAAAAAGTGACTTATGACTTTTTTCACACTTACAACCATTGCCACATCCCTGTGGTTATGTGATCAAAATTCAGATGCTTGGCAACTGGTTGATATTTATGACAGTTGCAGTGTTCCTGTTTCATATGACCCCTTTGTGAACCTCTGACAAGCAAAGTCAATGAGGAAGCCAGATTCACTTAACAACTGTATTCCTGACTTAACAACTGTAGTCATTCACTTAACAGCTGTAGCAAGAAGGGTAACAAAATGGGGGGAAACTCACTTAACAACTATCTCACTTAGCAGCATAAATTTTAGAATCTATTGTGATCATAAATTGTGGACTACCTGTAATCCACCTATGTGAAGGTCTTTTCTCTCCAGCAACATGCAGCCTCCTTGGTTTCCCAGATTTCTCTAGGAAAGACATCACCGGGAATCCCTTCCACTGGCCTTTCTTAGTAGCAGCACCAATACACTAACAGGATAGCATTTTCAGAAATTGTTCAAGAATTTGTCTACTAAATTTAATGGAAATTTTCAAAAGGTCACATTTGCTGATCTCTACCGTGGACTGCCCTTTTAATTTGTTTTTGTTCCATTTTTAGCAGTCCAGGCACACATGGGGTGATGAAATGATGACCTAGGAGGAGGTGATACGGATTTGTTTTTTTTTGTCACTGCTTATTTTTGCAGGGGGAGATTTTTAATATTTTAGTTGCATTTTTACATTCTCCTCCTGCTGTAAAATGGCATTGTTTACTTTTGACTTAAGTCCATTGTTTTAAGCCCGCTTAAATTAAAATCTCACTTTTTTTCCTGAAATCTTCCTTTAAGCTATCTTTAAGGTAATAGTTATATATAGACACTATATTTCCCAGAATTATCAGCAGTGGTGGGATTCAGCCAGTTCAGGCACATTCAGGTAAACTGGTTGTTAAATTGCTGTCTGGCTCCATCCCACCCCTCCCCTTGGGATTCAAATAATTTAATAACTGGTTCTCTGCCCTAATGACCAGCTGGGTGGGCATGGCCATGGTGGGCATAGACAGGGGTGTGACAGGCAGCACTCGCCTCCTACACCCCCCTGGTGACACACCACCCACGTGCCCCATTTTGGCTCCCAGGTAAGTGCAGGAAGGCCTCCTAGGCCCAAAATGGGGCGTGTGGGCACAATGCATCCCCTGCAACCTGTTTTTGCTCCCAGGAGGCTTCAGGGAGGCCTCCTAGGCCCAAAATGGGGCACGGGGGTGATGTGTCCCCAGGGGGGTGTAGGAGGCCGAGTGCTGCCTGTCACATCCCCTGGCTATGCCAACCATGGCCACGCCCACCCAGCTGGTCATTAGGCAGAGAACCAGTTGTTAAATTATTTGAATCCCACCGCTGATTATCCAGCCAGTATGCTCCAGCCGTACTGGGTGTAAACTCTGGAAGCTATATTCCCAATGTATCTGGAGACATCAAATTAGAGACGGTGAAGATAACCAACTGAACGACATGCCCAGGGAAAGATCCCTGAAGAGTTTTTCCCTGGCTGTCACTTTTTCAACTTACTAACAGAAAGAACCAGCATTCCTTTAATTTATATGACTCTCCTGAGATCCCCCATACAGCAACAGTCTGCAGGTACTTTCAGGAGCTGTGCTTCGAAGCACCCTGTGTGCTGACAGCTGGGCAGGGGTAGGGTGCTGCAATCAGTTTGTTGTTGAAGAAACAGCCTTTTTGGAATTTATTTTTCAAATGAACAGTAAGTTGTGCCTTTCATTTCTTCATCATTTTTAAGGTCTATTAAACTTTATTAAACCAAGAGAAACTCTCTTTAGCCACAGTCTGTTATTCCTTTTTGAAGATGTATATCATTTTGGGGATTTCTTCATTGTTGCAATGAAGTTTAGAAAGATGTATTAGAACTTTTTGACCTTAGAAATATTTTTAAAGAAAAATTTAGTGTTTTAAAATAGATGAAAAAAAGTATTTTTCCCTTTACGGTGAAAGAATCTGAAAGAATATAGTGAATTTTATTTATATAAATGGTGATAGTTTAAAAAGATTATTAACTGCAGAAATCTGTATTATTTCCACAGCAAGGAAGAAAAAGCAGAAATGGTTAAACTCCTCTTTGATATTCAAAGAGGAGAACATATTTAATCTATTTGGAAATCACTTTGGGATTTTGTGCTTATGATAAAAAAAATGAAACTTTGACTTTTTGTTTTTTTAGGTTTGTTGTTATAGAAATGGGTAATATATACCAATACGTTAATGTAAAAAATTGAGGCTGTAATGTTGTTATCTTCTACTGTGCTAAAAAGAGTTGGAAATCAATGCTTTTTGCTTTTTTCTCTTGCATACTTCCCATACTTTCTTTCCTTCTTTCTTTTTTCTTCCACTAATTTCCTATTTCTATTTTCTCTTATATTTTATATTTGGATAAAACAATAAAAGTTGGAATAAAAAAAGTAAGAAAAAGAAAGAAAAAGAAAGATTACAGACGGTAGTTATCTTATGGTCTTTTCTTTTCTACAATGCATGCTCCAGGCTTAGTCTAGCATCCATCACAAGGATTCTTTATCATCTCACAGTGCCAAAATCATACCGAGAAAGTTTGAAATGTACATCAAGGTGTTCAAATTGGTTTTTTATCTTTATAAGCTGTCCAGAGTCATTGAGGGTGATTTGGGCAGTCCTATAAATTTTCTTAAATAAATAAATTGCCCTTTTTAACCTTCAGAGAGACAATAGCAAGAATATCCATACGAAAACATTAGAGTCTTTGATAATCCCATTGGAAGAATAATGCCCATATTTTTGCCTTTTGAGAAGATGCTGCATTTTTTTTACCTTGCCTGTAACAGCTGCTTGCTTGCTTTCCATTTGGGGACAAACTAAAGGAATACAATTCCCTTCTTGATGGCACCTCTTGTAGACAGGTGTTTCTGTTTCTGGGAAATGTATGACCGCCTTCTGATTTGTTTTAGGAGCCTTTTGTCTCTCCCCATCTCTCCACCCTGATCCATGTCTGTGTAAAACTACAAGGATCAAGGTCATACAAAGGCACACATGCAATGTTTCATCTTGGACAATAGCATTTATATCAGTACTTTATTGATACCTTTTTCAGGTTCAGACTTTCTAGAAGGAAAGCCTTCATGTCTTCAATGGTAGAAGTATTAACGCAGTGGTGAAATCCAAATTTTTTTACTACCGGTTCTGTGGGCATGGCTTGTTGGACGTGGTGTGGCTTGTTGGGCGTGGCTTGTTCGGAGTGGCAGGGGAAGGATACTGCAAAATATCCATTCCCACCCTACTCTGGGGCCAGACAGAGGGGGTATTTGCCGTTTCTCCGAACTACTGAAAATTTCGACTACCAGTTCTCCAGAATCTGTCAGAACCTGCTGGATTTCACCCCTGTATTAACATCTATGACTGCAGGCCTACACATGAAAGCTTTGTTCCTAGAGACTTCTGCAGGAAGCTGACAACATGCGAGTGTCATTGATTGGTGAATTCATGTGAGAATCCTGGCTCTGTAATCACTGAATATTACTCTAATTTCTAGAACATTGGATGGATGGATGGATGGATGGATGGATGGATGGATGGACGGATATTTGTTAAATTTAGGTATCACCCATCTGACTCACAGATAGCATGGAATATGAAAATACATTCAAGCATTAGTTTTCAATAGCCTTCATCCTAGTACCTTTTTGGTATGTTTGATCACAATTACCAGATTTTCTAGACCATGGGTCTGCAACCTTAAACACTCAAAGAGCCATTTGGAGCCACAGAAAAGAAAACACCGGGAGCCACAAAACCCTTCCAGTGCCTGACTATTTCTTGAGCAGCCACAAAACTAGCATATGTAGTTGAATTAAACATTCTGTTTTCTTCTGAAACTTTTCTTTTCTTGGATTTATCCATGGTTGGCCTATCAGGGGTTGAAAAGCTCAATAAATCATGTGCCGGTGGGTGTCACATATTGACAGTTGTGACACATATTTTGAGTGACAGGGAGCCACAGCAGAGGGGTGAAAGAGCCACATGTGGCTCCAGAGCCGCAGGTTGCTGATCCCTGTTCTAGACAGTATAGACTATTCCTCTGGTTATGCCAGTGCATTACAAAACTAAGTCTGTACCTAGTGCAGAAATGCAATTATTCATGTTTTACATCCCAATTGTATTAATATATACAGCATACGGCAGATTTGCTTAATATATTTTTCCTTCTGGGAAGTATTTTTTTTCCCATTTATATTTCATCACAGGAATAGGGGGAAAGCCTGCAGGCTACATGCAGGCCTATTTTGGTATCTCCCAGAATGCCCCGATATCATGATGCTAAAATTTGCTGCAAATTGCTGATTTTCAGCAATGTGATTTGTCATACTTTATTGGAAAAATAATAACAAAAATGGATGTTGGAAGAATGTTGTATACTAAATAAAATGTAAGATAAACCCAGGCTGAAGGCTTCAACCAGCTCATTGGATCAATCCCTCTCTTTCAAATCCTGTGAAGTGGATAAGACTCTATTCGCCCCCCCCCCCCCCGCCCAATGAAGAGCCATTTCTATGTATACAAACATGAACTCATAAAAGAAAGGTGGAATGCACAGAATATATTTTCCTTCACGCATCTTCACCTTACTCTCCTCTCAAGATATAAGCCTAAGTTTTGTCCTCTTCATTTGGTCACTATATCCTTGTCATATTCCTGGCTGTGCTTGGAAGCCACACTAATTTATTCATAAATATATTAAACAACCAAGGGAGCGTTGCACATCTTTGCCTTGCTTTCCTGCTCAGCCTTAAACCATTTGCTAAGCATTTCATTTATTTTCACACATTGTGATTTCCATGTTCTATCATGCTTATCTTTTGTGGCACCTAACCGTCACTTTTTATACTTGTGTGCAACAATGCCATAATCAAACCTGTTCACTTTATGGTAAGCATCCTCTAATTTGACAATTATTCAATGCATTTTCTCATATGCATATGTTCTTTAATGAAGACTTACATATAATGTGAAATGTAGCTATTAAAATGTATTAAGCTCTCATTACCTTTTTTAATATTAATAAATGTTTGCAAAGATTTTCTATTAGTTGAACCAACAGCTTAAAATCTCATGTAGAAAAGGTCTTCAACTATAAAAAGGTTACCCATCTCTTATGAGCTTAAGTTGTCTTCTCTGATACATGTAAATGTATTGCTATTTCTTATTTCTAAGAATGCCAGACACATGCTATATACCAGCACCTGCAATATTCACAGTTAGAGCCATTAGTAACTTGGGTCACTGATAAATTATAGCTCCAGCTGGTTCCTTTGGCAATATTGGCTCTTTACCTGTCGGTGACTAGAGGAAGCTTTTGCTATATAACTACTCCCCTTCCCAATCTCCTACAGTCCAGAAATGTTGGGATTCCCCAAATTCCAAACCAGAAGGGTAGCTCCAGTACAACTGATGGGCATTTCAGGGGGGAAATTAATACAGTTCATTAAAACTTACCATACAAAGTTTGGCATAGATTCTTCAAGCGGGTAGAACTCCAAACCAAAAATGGTCTCGATGCTTTCATGCTGCATTAATGATCTTTAGCTGAGGTTGTTTTTGTATTTGGCATTTTTTCAAACCCCTTGAGCAGATTTTATATATCCTGGGGTGTGGTTTTTTTGGCTCTGTGGACCTTCAATTATACTGAGTGTTTGCAAGGCTTGATGTGCAGGAAGAAGTTCTGATTCATTACTGTGAAATGCATTTGATCTCATCTCAGTTTCCCATTTGAAATGGAAATAGCCACATTTGTCAGTTTGTCAGGTCCCCGTATAATCATTCCACCAGAATTACACAATAGGCTTCCTTAGGCTTTGTCCTTTTCTACTTTGGGATGTTAATGTTTAGCCCATATACTTTTCCACATGCTAACCTGATGTTTCTGCTTTCTGTCATATTGGCAAATGTCCCATTTGTCAATATCAATTTTTATTTTATTTTAATCATGGACAACTTTTTTTTTTATTGAAAAAGTTTTACAAATACCAATTTTTTCCCCATTTTCCCCCTCCTCCCTCCCTAACCCCCCCAAGCCCTCCCCTCTCCCCATGACTTCCCCAAGGTGAAATCCATCCACATTATATTATATCATACTTTACCACCCCTCTGTTCTCCCCCCTGTGCACTATACATTTCTACATAACAATAAGCTATTTTGCCCCCTATAAACTATACATTTCTACACAACATTTAGCTAAAAGCTATCTGGTACTTCCTAGTTTGATATTTATTCTGCACATAATCTATCCATTTCTTCCACTCCCATACATAAGTCTCTTGAGTCCGGTCTTTTAAGTATGCTGATATCTTGGCCATTTCTGCAAAACTGGCCATCTTCAAAGTCCATTCTTGAATTGTAGGCATATCATCCCCTTTCCAATATTGACCAATCAGTAACCTAGCTGCTGTCACCATATACAATAGCAACTTTGTTTCACCCACTGAAAAATCATGGACAACTTTTGATCCATCCTTATCTTCTAACCCAAACTCACGACCTATTGTATTTCCAACCTATACTCTTGGTTTCTTCTTCAGGTTTTATGATAGATATCAGAGCATAATTAGCAGAGGTACATCTTAGCCCCTAAGAACAAAGTAATGACGGAATACATTTTTTCCTTGTACTTTTTTCCTGTCACCTAATTGAAAAGGACATGAATTCAGAAGAGGTGCAAAAAAAAGATAGGTACTATCAGACTGGATGAATCTGTTCATTTTAATTTCTATCACTTTCTCACTTTCCAGAGGGCAAATTTATTTTCCTCTTTTATTATTCCCATTGGTTTGAAAATTTGACCTGTGAAAATCTGCATGATTATGTATATATGGTTTTATTTCATTTATTTTGTCTAGTATATGGCATTTACATGCAGTCACTGATATACAAATTTAAATAATGCATCAGCAAATATGCACATGCACAATAATGGATTTAATATATTAAATTAAGATAAAAACCATAATGGTTGTGTGGCATATAATTTTATTGATATATTAGAGTCAATTTGGTGTAGTCATTAAGGCATCAAGCTAGAAACCAGAAAACCATGAGTTTTCAGTCCTGTCTTAGGCACAAAACAAGCTGGGTGACTTTGGGCCAGTCATTCTCTCTCAGCTCTAGGAAGACAATGGAAAATGACTTCTGAAAAATCTTGCAGGCAGTCTCTAAGAATTGGACACAATTGAACAGAAAAAAATATATTTTATTCACTTTCCCTAGCATGCATATTTTGGTGTGAGTTTTCCATATTGTAATGTGCAAGCAAACATACTTCTAGATGCATTTTGAGTGCCTTTTTGGTTGTGAACACTGAATACTAAAAATGTGGTTCATGAAAAATGTGATTTATTTTATATATAGTTTCAGGAAGTACACATTGCATAAGCTTGTCCAACTATTTGCATAAAATGAATTTCTCTTCCATTCCTAAGACTTTAACAACTAATTTTGTAAATGAAATGAAAACTAGAAGCACCTAGGTAGAAACAAGGTGTATACATATGTATTTAGTTGGCATATTGCACTGGAAAATCTTTAACATTTAGCTTAATGAATGTTCATTTTCCTGCATGTTTGTATGTATATATCCTCTATAATCAATATAATCTTGTACATTTTTATCAGATACCACTGGGTTAATGACATTTACTTGCAAGTAATTGTGTTCAAAAGTACAGGTTTTGGCTCCTATTGTGCAGAAGAAAATCTGACCCAACATGCTTGAAAGTATAGATAAGAATTATTAAAAGAAAAATGATAAAATTAAAAACTTATTAACTTATTATTAAAATCTTATCTCAAAGTAAGAGCAGCATAAAAATGGACATATTAAAACAGACAGTAACACTCATCAACAAAAAAATTAATATAATTTTCTGATTCTCTCTCGGAAAAGTGTAACATAAGTGGCTATTGCCACATAATAATTGTCAGACTGGCTATATTGAAGTATAATAATAATTGATAATAGTAATTTCACATATCCTTTTCTTACTTCACAATTGTCTATAACATTTGTATGACTTTTGTACATGGGCCATCATTCTGAGCTATTTATGAGAGAGACATATCTTTAGATTTGGATCAAGGTTAACTTGGTTTTTAAGTCTGGGAGCTATACCATTCAGAGGGTCATCTTTGGGTTGTTAGTCTATTTCAGAATTCTTCCTGGGTGGAACTCTCTTTAACATTATGATAATGATATCCCACCGTATTTCTTATTTTTTTACCCAGTTTAGAGATGTCTTAAGAATTAGCATTTGTGGTTTGGGTTGATTTTACCCTTTTGTGGCCTTTCATAACGGTGGAGAAATGGTTAATATATGTATTATATAATATGGGGGGGGAAGGGCAGTGGTGTATTAACCATTAAGCAGACTAAGCACGTACGTAGGGCACCAGGCCCAAGGGGGGCACCACAAAGTTTAGAAAGAAACTTTTATGTAGCCTAAGCTTGGCTTCATTTGTACAGTATGTACAAAGGAGGGGGGGCACCAAGATTTGTCAGTGCTTAGGGCATCAGTGAGTCTTAATCCGCTACTGGGGGGGGGGGGAGAGATAAAATGGAACCTTCTTCAAATTGTTAAATTTTCCATATAATTCTGCTGTTCAAGGATTCATTTTCTTTACATGATGGTGATCTATGCAACTCCCAAGCTTTAGGTATTGTGTCCCAAGGTTATTTCAACTGTCTACCCCGAGGCTGACTCTTATTGCAATTTATTTAATTGATGCCCAATTTATTCAGTTCTTGTTAATTCACAATTTTCCCTCTGCTGTCATCATTGGCTTACAAGTCATTCATCACAGGAGCTTGTTATACGGTTCTGACAATTTCCATTTAAAAGCTAAGCCCTACAGAGGATTTAGAACCAGAGACAGGAGGAATGAGATATCACCATCCTGCATCAAGTGAGTTAAAACCTAGCTTGAATCAAAGCATTCCGCATTAGGTTCAAGGTTTGTAGTGAGTCAGAACACAGCCCTTTGGAAAAAATCATTTTCAAGTTTTGAACTGGAGGATAGACTTAAGAAAGAGCTGAATAGACAAAAGGGATACACAATGGGAACCTAGGAGGGAAGATCAGTTCCCTTACAGGATTATCTCCTTGACTCTCCTTGTGTTTTACTTTTATTTCTATAAGTGAAGTAACCATAAGGCATATTAGGTCTCTGGTGACTTCTTACCAAAAGGAAACTAAAGCTGGTTGAGTTATCCTTAAAGTTTTCAGCATGTGGAGGGGACAAAAGCCAAATTGTTTGCCTGAACATCTGCAGTGTTACTCCATCCAATATGAGTTCTTACATGTGTAATCAGTCATTTGAAATAGTCATACGTACCTTGATCTCTGCATAGATTAGGGAAATCTATACATCTTAATATTGTGGTCACAGTGTTTAAAGCACTTCCAATATCAAGAAGAGTAAAAGAAAGGACACAATAAATAATTCTTCAAGCTGTTAATATAGAAGAGGAAAACAAATGTTAACTTGACAATTGGCCCTATGTATCAGTGACGTTTACTTTGGAATGGTTTTGGGGTTTTTTTTTTTTTTTCATATTTCTTGAGTGTTGCATTATCCAAGATATTTTTTGCTTACATCAGCACTAGGATTGTGAGAGCATATAGAATAACAGAGTTGGAAGGGACATTGGAGGTCTTCAGTCCAACCCCTGTTTAGGCAGGAAACCCTATACCATTTCAGACAAATGGTTGTCCAATCTCTATTTGTCCAATCCAAATGCTATGATTTTACCTCAAACACTTTACTTTTCAACTGAGGCATTGCAGATGTTCAACTAGCCTCTTACATCCACCTCTGAATTATTAAAAATCTAATGTTGTACATTCATATGTGAACTTAAGTGGCACATTTCGCAATGAATCAAATGTGAGAGAATGCAGAACTCAAGAGAAGAGAATGGCTGAGAAATTCCAACAGTGAATGCTGGCATAGTGAGATGTGCAACAATTTGCATCAATTGATGTACTGTACAACACCACAATCAGTACTCAGTTATCAAATCAACCAAAGTCCCAAGGTTTCTTACCCTTGGTCCCTCATTAATGTGTACAAATAGAAAAATAAACATGTACTGAAACACTCTCATCCATGTTGTCATCTCATAATAGAGAATAAGTGTGAATAAACCTATGTCTTTCTGAACTCTCTTTTTACTGCACTACTCTAGATTTGTTTCCTCAAGTTGTTGTTGCTGGAAGCCTCCGTAATCCCAACCAAAACTTGTAATTGATATAAAAGTCTTCTGGATTCTCCGATTAGAACCGTAATGTTAGCAAGGAACAGCCAGAACAGGAGCAATTCAATTAATCCTCTGATAAAGCCATTGTAAACTACAATAATGATAGTATTCAAAGTAGGGATTATATATACTGCTTATATTAGTGGTTTATGCTAGAAGCAGAACCATCCTCCTTTTCCCTTGTACTTGAGTGCTATAGGATTGAAAGTCTTGCCTGAAAATCCTGTCAGAGGTCTGGTAAATTCATCTGCTTAGCTTGGGCATCAAGAAAGACTGATTGGAATTCCCACATGGAAGTTTCATAACATCATTCAAAAAGGGATTTTGTGGGTTAAGACATCAAGCTAGAAAGCAGGAGATTGTGAGTCCTTCCTTAGCCATGAAAGCTAATTGGGTGGCTTGGGCCAGTCACTCTCTCTCAGCCCAATATCCACCTCACAAGGTTGTTGTTGCGGGGAAAATAGGAGAAGGAAGGTATATTAAGTATGTTCACCACCTTGAGTTATTTATATAAATAATAAAGATGAGATATAAATAAATAAAAATAAATACATTTATCAAATTATTGATATTTTAAATTTAATATGACTGGTAATAATTTGCTGAACCTCACAGCATGTTGATAACTGTTCAAATTGGGATTTGAAAGATAACTGGAAGAATGTGCTGTGCTGAGTTTCTGATAGGAAAGCAAAAGTTGTTTATTTTGCTGGAAATAAAATCTCATCATTTTTACATTAAAAGGGCTATGCATGATCCTTGGAAAAATAAAAAAGTGATAGAGTAACTAAGTGCAGGAAATAGTCTCAGCAATGGGATAAAAAGAGGAAGAAGCAGAAACCCAAGGAAGATAGAAAGAACATTTAAAGCTAAAGAAAGAAAATATAAAACTGGAGATAATTGGAAAAATGATAACTCTAAGCAAAGAAATGTGCAAGGTCACAAAAAGTTCTATTTATAAATTATGAAAAAAAAACTTCATTAATTAGCTTTATTCCACTTTCAGTATCATTATTATATTATTAAATATGGAAGAAGGCTGAATAAAGGTGAAAAATGATTCTGGTCATCTAGAATCAATTAATGAACAGAGATGGTGGGGGGGAGAATGAAGAAGTGTGATATGATTTTATTTTATTTTTTAACACTGGGGCTGAGACCGATAGTGTTTGCAGAGCAGGCATTGGTGGTAGATAGTTTTTAGAATGTTACAGCAGGTTATCTATTTTCATTTATCTATTGAATAAATTTATATGGCCATCCAATTCACACATGACTCTGGGTGAGTTACAAAACTTACAAGGTTAGCATTGCAGACAATTGGATTGGAAAGTGAAAGTCTCTTGGCTCTTCCTTCAACTGGACTTGGCAGGTACTGCTTTTTATCAGGTCCATGCAGTTTGCATCCCTTCTCAGGTTTGGTGACAACTTGGGGAAAAGAACCAAAACATGGTGTTCAGAGCTCACCTTTATCTGACTTGTTAACTGGAAAGTGGTCTACCTGGGACAGACAGTGCTAGCTGGACATCTAAGTACATAGATCAGCTGTTGAACATTTGGTCCACTGATCAGCATTTGGCAATGTGTTGGTAGGAAGGAGAGCTGGGAGAAACAGTGGAGGAGGACTTTTGCTGGCTTGTGCAGAGATGATGAGCACCGGAGTTGGGGTAGTAGGGATGGAAGTAATTTAAACAAGATGAAAGTGGCTGCTCCAGCACTGAAAGGAAGTGCTCATATAGTGGCGAGTTGACTGTGGAGTATGAGGGGATGAGCCAAGGTGTTAGTTTCAGCCTTGGCCCTAAGGCTGCAGCTTTCCTTCCCTACCTAGCCTGGTGGACATCTTGCCTTTGTCTAGAACAAGAAGTGATTTCATAGCCAACATTAGAGTATTCTGTTTTGAAAGATGATCTATCACAATTTAAATGGATCTTGTTGGTAATTTTTTGATTAATGACTGGAGGTAAGGACTCGGAGGGATTTGATTCTCCCCTGAATATAGGAGACTGCTTGCCTTTCCTATAGGTGAGAACTGGAAGAAGGAGGGTTTGAATCATCCTCTGGATTGTTGGATGGCTGGATTAGTGGATATGCTACCACTCTAGGAGAGGGAACTGGTGGGAGCACTGAAAGACAATTTATGTAGGATAGGCATGGTAGGAGGGTCCTTGTTTATCTGGAGATGCAGAGTGCTTTGTAGAAGTGCCTTTGGATTTAGTGGGCCCCTGGAGTAGATTATAATTTGTGTGTGTTTGGTGGGGGCTATTGCTTTGGGCATGGACCATTATGGGGGGTGAGAGTCTTTGGATGGCTGGGTTGGGAATGGGTTGTAACATTTTGGTAGTGACAGTAATGGAGATGTAATGGGAGATGGAGCACAAGCCATTCTCAAGGACCAAATGAAGATATATTGTTCCAGTGGCATGTTCCAATCCTCTGCTATCATTTGTGGGTCCTGATCAATGGTCCTCCAAAGGGTATGTACCTGTATCTGCCTTTTTTATTTATTTTAATATTGAGAACCACCCAGATTCATGTGCTTGATATGGGTAGCCATATAAATCAAGTGAATAAATAAACAAAGAGTTATTTCAAGCTCTTCGAAAGCCTTTCATTCATCCTAAAAATATTGGGTGATGATCAGCTTCTTTATGTGCTTTGTGTAGCGAATCTGGAAGCCACTCTTTACTTTTCTGAACTTTCTGAACTTCAAACATTTGTAGATATGTTTCACAATGCAGAACTATTAACAGGACTATAAATACCTACATACAGAGAAAGGGGGGGAAAAAGATAAGTGTTCATATTTTATGCAATTCCTCTGCAGCAATAGTATAGCAAAAAATAATGTTCTTGGTCTGGATGTGTATTCATTTGTTTTAAAAGAAATGGCAAGAGAGAAGAGAAATACAAGGAAGTGTTTCTACTAAATTACACCTCTGGAACTTGTCAGCTGGAATCTAGACAACCAGGGACTTAGAGCACCAGCTCTTCTTCTGTGTGTCAGTCACCACCTCCAGCTTCTGTCTCTTTTTGCTACTCCCCACTTCCTATCCTCTTTATTCTTTAATTCTTACTTATAATAAAGAACAGAGGGGCATTCAAATGCAAATGCAAAGCCTTAGGGGGAGGGAAGAAGGATGAATCTTGAACAAAAATATGTTAATATCCCCTTCCTTTCTTTCCAGATTTTCCTCCAAAATTGACTTGTGAGGAGAAAAAGCAAAATCATTGTTTGCAGAATCAAAACCTAAAGAACAAGCGCATATCTTCTCTCTCTCTCTCTCTCTCTCTCTCTCTCTCTCTCTCTCTCTCTCTCTCTCTCTCTCTCTCTCTCTGCTGTTACGGGGAATGGAAAAGAAATGGCAAGAGAGAAGAGAAATGCAAGGAAGTGTTTCTACTAAATTACAGAAATAATGTTCTTTATAGAAAAGAATTTGGCAAAGGGCAAATACTTATTTAGCAAAGCCATTGCATTTAACATATACTTGGAAGCTTTGGTGCCTTAGATTTGGAGTGTCCATTCTTGGCCACTATACCTTTTGCCTCTGCTTTCCTTAGCCAAATATCTCTCCTGTGGTTCCTTTCCAGAATTTCTTTCCAATTCTTTTTTGGATAACTCACAGCTATTGTTTTTTCCTCCCAGAGTTTATTATTAGCACCTGTGATTCACAAACTGAGCTTTCCATTATCTGGTCCCCTCCAGCTGTGGTGGGTTGCAATAAGATTCTCATCTGTGTCTGTTCTCCACTCCCCCCCCCAAAAAAAATATGTCAAGGCAATGAAAAGTTTTGCCAAATAACAGCCATTCAGAACTAAGTCTGTGATTCTCAGCATATCATCTGCAAAGATACATATTGAATTTAATGAGGCCGATGTCTGTTAGCAGGGTTTGGGTTGGGATTTTAAATCATTATTATCAAAGATAGGCTTAGACTATCAAACCAACATACTCTAGTGAAGGACGTTAGCACCCACCCCTCCTAGAAGAATGAAATATTTTAGGAAATATTAAAAAGGCAGAATATTATATTTCCCTGGGTGAAAAATTGAGAAACATGCTCTTGCAGACAGAAACTCAGCCCCAGCTCCCTGCCCCCAGCAGATATTTGGTGCCCATTGAGGACTGGGCCAGCCTATCTACAAAATAAAAGACCTCAGCTCCAGGGTGATGGGATTAAGACATTACCATCCAGGACATAATAGGTTTATCTATCAGCAGAGCTCACCACATGGCAAACCAAGCCCCTTCATTACATCAGCCCAAGGTTCAGCCAACCTTAATTCAGACAAACATGATTCCATATGGGAGTCTGACTAATACATGCCTTTGCCACAGGAACAGGAAGCTCACCTTCAAAGCCCAAGAGAGAGAATAAATAACATTCCCTCTCCACTCCATGTGGTCAGCTATCCAGAATCACATGTGCTTGGTGGTTCTGCTTCACCATTAAACTATTCTTCCAAGCAGCCTCCATGTTTCCAGTGTCTTTCTCCCCACTTGGAATTGAACCCAGATGGATATTCCTTCCAACACTGGATATTTAGAAATCTACAAATCCTTTTGCAACAGTAAGTGCTTGGTATACTTTCGTCTTTTTCTTAAATAAAAATGGGGAGAAATATCAGTTGCATGGAATAATGATTTCTTTATTGTTCTTAAACACCTTCATCATGTTTTCAATTAAGAATGTAATAATTTCCTGATTCCACAATAATTCAAGGAATTATATGCAATTCCCATATAAGCATAAGGATAAATATAAGAAGATCTAAGCATATATTGCCACTTAATTTAGAATAGGATCACTGGTCCCTTTAAATTAATGCATCTTTCTAATCTGGCAGAAGCCTAACTCCTGGCAAAGGTACTTAAAGAGAAAGATTATAGATTATATGTAAGAGTTTCTGCAGACAGTATACAGGCAGTCTTCAACATACGACCATAATGGAGCCCACTGTCATGTGACCAACCCATTTTACATCCTTTTATGCAGCAGTTGTTAAGTGAATTCGTATTCATTAAGCAAACACCACAGTAATTAAGCAAACCCATGGTTCCCTTATGGGCGTGGTTTGGCTGAAAACCAGAAGCATCGTTTTTTGGCAAAACCATTGTAAAACATAGTCACATGACCATGAGACACTGCAAATGGCTTAAGTGCAGCCATGTTGCCAAGTACTCAGAGTTCAGCCTCATGACTGGGAATCTTCTCTCTTCTGTGTGTTACTATGTAAGTTATCTTTCCTCTGTACATTTAATCAGTTTGGAGCCTCTTTTGTGCAGAGTTGCTTTTAAATGAAGAGCAGACTAGGATCTTCTTGGACTAGAGATTCTCAAACTTTGCAGATCCAGAACAACTCAAAAGGACAACTAAATCATGTGATCTACTCTTTAATAAAATGTGGTTTCATTGGAGCTAGGAATTAGTTTGGTATGGCAAGCTTAAATTAGGGGAAGAGGCACTCGCTTTTCTTATCTGTTTGCTGATTCAGAAACCATTTAGCTTATTTATCTTCAGGTTGAATGTATATATTTAATTAAATACAATTTGCAACTTTTTTGTACATGATCCCATGCTGCTTTTATAGGCCCATTAACACTTTTTGTTTCTCCTTGTTCACTGAACCATGGATGTCATCAATTTCTTGTTTTGTTTTTTTGAGTAAGTCACAAAGAAATCTGTAGCTCAGTTTTACTTTAACTTCATTAATGAGATTTCATTTGAAAAATGCAGGTCAGATCTCCAAGATTATCTCAACATCTTATCCCAACACATAGGTTCTCATGATATTTCCAAAAGTATATTGTTTAGACCAGGGGTGTCAAACTCTATTTCATGAGGGCTGCATCAGGGTTGTGTTTGACCTGGGGGGGGGGCATGGCCAGGGTATGTGTGGCCAGCTCAACATCACTCGTGTTGGGGATGCCTGTAGTGGCCTGAGTGCTCTGCCAGCGAAAACAGGTTACTCCTAAGCTCCGTTTTCACTGGCAGAGGGTTGCAGAAGGCCATCACAGCCGAAAATGGAGCTTGAGAGCCTGTTTTCACTGGCAGAAGCACTGCAGGCCAGTCCTTTGCTGTTTGCAGGGTGGCCCCACTGGCCAGATTTGAGTACCCTGTGGGCCGGCTCCGGAGCCCAGGCCTTGAGTTTGACACCCCTGGTTTAGACTGACTATTCTCTGTCTATGTGCTCAGTCAAGGACCATTCTAATAGTGTTGTGTATTATGCCTTAGCTCAATATAATCTTTTGGGGTAGCATCCTGGCAGGTACCTGATTCCAAAAAGTAAAAAGGGACAGAATAAAAAAATGTGTCGCAGCAGCACATAAAAACAAATTAAATTTCATTAGATTTCTTTAAATGTAATCAAAATTAAAGTTACTATGATTAGTCCCCATATATTCAATCATCTCTCCTTAAACATTGTAGTTAGAAGCGATATTTGAAGGGACTTTGTTAGGAATAACTAAGGTGTTCCTAGCTGCATGCAGTCCTGGCCCTTCAGATTATATATCTCTTAGGAAAGCTAATAGGTTAGATACCTGAGTCCAAGCTAGCATCAAATTAGCACCATAGTGAGTGAAGGATTTGTATTATGAGAATAAGCAAGGATATCTGAAGAAATGTTTGGATGGCAGGCGCTGGCCTCTGCTCTTAATATATCGTATTTGAGAGAAGCACCTCATGGTGCCCAGTGGTAGGGCCCTACAAATATAGCCACTATTGCATTTAACAAAACAACTGTGGTATAATATATAGATGCTCATATTTTTTTATGTACCCCTGCTGGCATTATGACATACTGAACTGAGATGTAATGGAGCTTGTATACCTAATGGTATTCCTAGTCTCTTTCTCTATAAAGAAGCACGTACATACACAATTATAGCTAGAATAATTCTTAGGGCATTTAATTATTGAACTAGACTCTTCTCACAATCTGATCCTTGATTTATCAAGCGGTGCCTCCTACAGCAAATGAATTTCTCCACTCCTTGCACCAGCTGGTTTACATTTTTATTCAATCATATGCATACCTTGGGGTTTTCTCTAAAAGTCTTTTTAAATTCAAACAATGCAAACAATAATCTATTATTTAAAAACGGGGTGCTGAATATCTTTGCCCAAAGAAATTTGTCTAAATTATCACAAAATAAAGTTGCTTCTTAGAAAGCACTTAATAAAACAAAATCAAATGTGATCATTATCTGAGGTTTGTTACAGTGCCATCTGTCTGAGAGGCCCTTACATGACTACAGGTAGTCCTCGACTTACAAAGTTTGCTTAGTGTCCATTCAAAGTTACAACGGTCCTGACAAAATAGGGAAATCAGATTCACTTAACCATGTTATTAATTGCACTGATTCGCTTAACAAATTTGGCAAGAAAAGTCATAAAATGGGGCAAAGCTCATTTAACAGCAAATGGTATCAGCAATTAGGTCTGATTTCTCAAAATTCCATATACGTGTTTCTAATTTCTAAGGAAATTATTGATTTATTCTAGTGCTCTATTTCCATTTCAGCACATGAAAATTTTCTGAGCCCCTCTTGATAAGAAACTCATTTGGCCTGATTCATATAAAATTCAATTTATAATTAATTTAGAGAAGGAGGCATTGTAATGGAAATTAGCAAGCTTTGTACAGACTGCTGTTAAATATGTTATCAAATGTTTTTAATGTTTTCTAGTATTTTGTTTGCTGTAATAACACTGTTTTAATGTTTTACATATTTTTGTACATCTTAGTGTATTTTATTAATATTTTTGGTTGCCAACAGATTACATACACTGTGGCATTTTGAAAAAAAAAATATCCTTTACAGATGTGCATTACCTTTTATAGTTCTCTTTCTTTAGCTAAACCTAATATTGGATTTTCAAGGAATAAGTCATCAGAATGATTGAGACATTTAAAGTCTAGACAAAAAAAGAGAAACAGCAAGATCTTTTCTCTGATTCACAGGGAGCCCAGTAAGAGGATATGGATGAGATGAACAGCTGCCATGGATGGCTTTCATCCAAAATTGGGCTGTAAAACAGCTGTTGGAGGTCACTGGGCAGATAAGATCAGATGTGCAAAATTATTTGCCTTACTGTGAAGCTAAGATGGTGAATGGACAGTGGAGATTTCACTCTTCAGGGGGTCTAATTAGCTGAGTTGCATGGACTTACATACCAGGAGAACTGAAAATATCTCTGCTTTGAAAGAACTGAGAGTTGGAATAAAAAAATCAGGATTCCAGGATATCAGGATTATATTTTGTCTTCTTTACCAATTCAAATTTGTCAAGGTAGCTTACACAACCTTGCAATGGAACTTCACTTCAAATCTGTCAAGGTTGTTTACCCATAATTTGCATAAAATCAATGAAAAGTAAGAATTAAACATTCTTAATAAATATTAAAAGCTTCAGTCTTTTTTAAAGTCCTTGCCTATAGCCCAAGTGAGATCCCGCTCATACCTGGCATCTTTTATCTTTATTTTTTATGTTTTATTGATTTTATTGTAAATTCTTTGATTATTATGAGCTGCCCAGATTCATTGACAGGCAGCATAAAAGTTTAATTTATATTATTATTATTATTATTATTATTATTATTATTATTGGTTAATCTTTAGTGAGATTCACAGCCTTTGAGGCTGGTTAATAGCTCAGCAGCTCGAGTCCTAACCAAGGGCCTAGGAACTGTTAAGGTATCGTCGGAGGATGTAAGCTGTTCCGAGTAAGGTGGTTATTATTATTATTATTATTATTATTATTATTATTATTATTATTATCTTTTATTCATTAAAAATGAAACTCAGTCAACTGGACATTCAAAAATGCATCACAAATACCATTGACTGATGCTAATGGTTGATACAGGTTGCTGCCAGCATCCTAGGTATCAACCAAGTACCTTCTTAAGATGTACGATGTTCCAAGTAGCGCAGTTTTTTGCAGTTCCACTGGTGTTATTGCAGGAAGCTGCAATTTTTGATTATATTATTATTATTATTATTATTATTATTATTATTATTATTATTTACAAAAACATGTGAAACCACACCGGCCAGTTCTTTTTTAGCTAGTTTCAGCTTTCAGACACATTGAGTTCTTCCTAAGAATCCTATAATATTATTTGGTTTGTCGCAGAGACAACCAGATGTTTAAGCATTTTTAGACACCTAAAAAGGACTCATCTATTGAGTCCTTCCCAAGGACCTGGGATAGGCAGATTTGGTTGATGGTGTTAAAGGTTTTATAAAAGGCTTTATACAACCTTAGTAAGACTACACTTGGAATATTGCATCCTGTTTTGGTCACCACATTACAAAAAAGATGTTGAGGCTTTGGAAAAAGTGCAGAGAAGAACAATTCAGATAATTATTGAAATTGAATGAGAAAATGGACAAGTATAAAAAGTGGAAAGAGGGGCACATAACTAAGGCAGAATATCAGCAAATAGCCCAAGCCTGCAAAGATGAAGTGAGGAAAGCTAAGGCTCACAATGAACAAAGGCTTGCGACAAAAGTAAAAAATAGCAAAAAAAGCTTCTTTCAACATGTTAAAAACAAGAAAAAAGTCAAGGAAGTAATTGGTCCATTGCTGGGAAAAAGTGGCAAGAAGGTGACAAACAACAGGGAGAAAGCAGAACTACTTAACTCATTTTTTGCATCTAGCTTTACACAAAGGGAAAAAGCAGCCCAACTTATCAAAAACAGCACCACAAAAAACATATTAGGAACACGTTAAAATAGGGAAGAAAATGGTAAGTGAACACCTGTCTACTCTAGACGAGTTTAAATCACCAGGACCAGATGTACTACACCCCAAAGTTCTGAAGGAACTGACAGAAGAGATCTCAGAACCACTGAACTATATCTTTCAAAGATCCTGGCGCACCAGGGAACACAGAGGACTGGAAAAGAGCTGATGTAGCTCCCATTTTCAAAAAAGGAAAAAAAATAGATCATGGAAACTACAGACCTATCAGCCTGACCTCAATACCAGGGAAGATCTGGAAAAGATAATCAAACAACGAATCACCGAACACCTAGAAGCAAACCAAGTAATAACCAAAAGCCAACATGGGTTTGTCAAAAGCAGATCATGCCAGACTAATCTTATTGCATTCTTTGACAAAATGACAAAATTAGTGGACCAGAGGAATGCTGTTGATATAATTTACTTGGACTTCAGTGAGGCATTTGATAAAGTAGAGCATAACCTACTACTAAATAAAATTTAAAAATGTGGGTTAGACAGCATCACCACCAGATGGATTCTTAACTGGTTGACCAACCGCACTCAACATGTAGTTTTCAATGGAACTGCATCTACATGGAGGGAAGTATGCCGTGGGGTACCCCAAGGCTCTGTTTTAGGCCCAGTACTCTTCAACATCTTTATCAATGATTTGGATGAGGGAATACATGGGGAACTCATCAAACTTGCAGATGACACAAAGCTAGCAGGAATAGCCAACACTCTGGAAGATCAGCTTAAGATACAGAAGGATCTTGACAGACTTGAACATTGGGCGCTATCTAATAAAATGAAATTCAATGGTGAAAAAAGTAAGGCTCTACATTTAGGCAAGAAAAACAAAATGCACAGGTACAGTATATGTGGTACCTTGCTCAATAGTAGAAATTGTGAGAGGGATTTTGGAGTTCTATTGGACAACCATTTAAATATGAGCCAGCAGTGTGCAGCTGCCAAAAAAAAGCCAACACAGTTCTAGGCTGCATAAACAAGGGATAGAATCAAGATCACGTGAAGTGTTAATGCCACTTTATAATGCCTTGGTAAGGCCACACTTGGAATACTGCATCCAGTTTTGGTCGCCACAATGTAAAAAAACATGTGGAGACTCTAAAGAGAGTGCAGAGAAGAGCAACAAAGATGATTAGGGGACAGGAGGCTAAAACATATGAAGAACGGTTGCAGGAACTGGGTATGTCTAGTTTCATGAAAAGAAGGACTAGGGGTGACATGATAGCAGTATTCCAATATCTCAGGGGCTGCCACAAAGAAGAGGGAGTCAAGCTATTCTCCAAAGCACCTGAGGGTAGGACAAGAAGCAATGGGTGGAAACTAATCAAGGAGAGAAGCAACTTAGAACTAAGGAGAAATTTCCTGACAGAACAATTAATCAGTGGAACAAGTTGCCTCCAGAAGTTGTGAATGCTCCAGCACTGGAAGTTTTTAAGAAGATATTGGATAACCATTTGTCTGAAGTGGTGTAGGGTTTCCTGCCTAGGCAGGGGGTTGGACTAGGAGACCTCCAAGGTCCCTTCCAACTCTGTTATTCTGTTATTAAAGGCCTGGAGGCTAAAACATATGAAGAAAAGTTGCAGTAACTGGGTATGGTTAATCTAGAGAAAAGAAGGACTAGGGTGACATGAAAGAAGTATTCCAGTATTTGAAGGGCTGCCACAAAAAAGAGGGGTTCAATGTATTTTTCCAAAGCACCAGAAGGCAAATAAGAAGCCATGGATAGAAATTAGTCAAGGAGACTGATTAGTCAAGCAACCTGGAATTAAGGAGGAACTTCTTAACAGTGAGAGCAATTAACCAGTGGCAAAAACTTCATCACTGGATGTTTTTAAGAAGAGACTGGACTGCCACTTGTCTGCAATTTTATAGGGTCTCTTGCTTGAGCAGGGGGTTGGACTAGAAAGTCCCTTCCAGCTTTATTCTGATCGATTGTATCAATACAGAATGTAAACTGCTCCCAGTAATGCTGCCGTTTGCAATTGACTGATGGTAATTTTCTCAGTGCTAATGTGGAATGGTGCTTTACCTGTTTTGGGATTGCATCCAGGGAGTCTATTACTATTACTGTTGTTGTTGTTGTTTGACATATATTCAGCCACCTGTATAGATTGGATTTGAGACTTTTATTCACTTACTGAGTCTATTATTATTATATAGATACCAAGCAAACCTGTTTAAGCAAAATATTCCCTAATAGGGGCAGGATTACTGAGAAGGCTGTCATTCAAATCACAGTTCACTACATTTAATATTCAAATAATAACAGACTCTAAACTATATATTGTATTAAATCATATGCATAAAATATGTGATTCAAAATGTACTAAATATTGTTAGCAACAATTGATATTCAAACTTTTAAGTGGTCTACACCAAATTCCAGAGATATATGAAATGTCTTTATAACTTTTGCAAAATTCAGAAGTTCTGAACTCTGAAGAAATACTGTTTCAGAGTTGGAAGGTACCAACATTCTCAGTCTTATTTTATGGATCCTGCAGATGACAGTTCACAGGGCAAAAGACTCACAAAAAACGTTCTCCTCTCATCTTAAGAGAATGCAAAAAACCCACTGAAACAGACCAGGATAGTTAGAACCATGAAAGAGATTGTGGGACTTTACAGACACTACCTATCTAACACCTTGACCTAGAAAGGAATATTAATATCAGACTAAAAGCTACTACAATTCTGCAAAAAGCCTTTTTTTTCTAAGGGCAGCCTCACACTGGCCTTTTGAAGAGGAATTTAACGCTTCCTATGTAATGTTATGAACCGCCAGGGATAAAAATCTGAGCAGATATGTGATATCATTGCCCAAGAACTGTGTCCAAACTCTCAAACATCTGAATACAAATTCTTAACAAGAGTTAGATGAACTTTAGAAAGCAGCATAATTTAATCTGTGGCAATTGTAATGTATATAGTTTTGGCAGGAAGTTTGAATGGTTAATGCTCGTTGCTGATTGGTTGACTCCCTGGCCTGTAAAGTATATAAAGGGAGATGTTCTACTGTAACAGTTGCTGGATTCACACCATGAAGTAAAGAGCTGTTGTTACTCACGACCTGGCTTCTGAGTCTTCATTCACCCAACCTAACATTGGCGACGAGGATGGGATTTTGAGGCAAATGAGAAGCTAGGGAAAAAGAGCTGACAACCACGAATCCAACCAGGCGGACAAGCTCAGTGCCCAGAGAGACAACCACGATGTCTACTTTCACACTACCTAAGCCTTTTGACCCAGCCAGAAAGAAGTGGGGGTCGTATATGGCTCGATTTGAATGCTTTCTTGAGGCTAGCGACCTACAAAGCCTTTCCGACAACAGAAAAAGAGCTCTCTTCCTGAGCCACTGTGGCCCGGAAATCTTCGACATGGCTGAGTCACTATCTGAGCCGACCCCGGTTCAGTTGGTACCGTGGCAGGTTTTACAAGCCTCACTAAAGGCACACTACGCCCCGGTACCCTCCAAATTCGTCCAGAGGTACAAGTTTTGCCAGCAGCTGCAGCGAGAAGGAGAACTGATCAGTGCTTACATGGCTGCCCCGCGTAAGGCTGTGATGCACTGTGAGTACTGAGACCTCGATTAAGCGCTCCTAGAGCAACTAATCTATGGCGTTAGAGATATTCGCCTACAGAGAAGACTGCTAGCCTGGTCAAACCTGACCCTCCACATTGCTCTTGACAAAGCAAGAGTACACGAATCCTCCACGAATCCTCCACAAAGGCTGCAGAGACTCTGCAATGAACAGCACCATTGCAAGCGACGCCAAAGTCGACCCTGGTGCCTGCGAGGCAACCCAGACTGACAGAGAGGAAGAGTCTGATGAAGATGTCTTCAAAACAGAAAAGTACAGATGTGATCAGAGGGATCACTGAGCGGATTGTGCAAGCTGCAGAGGGTCACACCAATGACAGTTCTGCAAATTAAGGGACTCCGTCTGCAGGTGCTGCGACAGAAAGGGACATTTGGCAAGGATATGCAGAGCCAGCCAACCATCCAGCCACAAGCCAAAGAGTGGATCTAGCCAATACGAGCCGGCACAGCACAAAAAGGCCAACAAATATGGTGACTACAGGAAGGGTGCGAAATTCGAAAGCCACGAGACCTGCAGCACCACAATAGGTCAAGCAAGTATGGCTCCTGAAAAAAAGCTACACATCGTGGTGGAGATATAAGGAAGCTCATGCAAAATGGAGATCGACACCGGCTCATCTCTATCCATCATGTCCTGGGCCACCCTGAAAAAGGCAATACCCAGCTTAAAGAAATGCCAACTACAGCCCCAGCGACTACAGCTTTGCGACTACCAAAAGAACCGCATTCTTGTGGAAGGAGTAGGCATGTTCCAGGTTGAGTATGGAGAGCACCGGAAGAAGCTACCCCTCACCGTGGTCAGCGAACACCTCACGAGCCTCCTGGGACTGGACTGGTTTAAGGCCCTGGGAATGGGAGTCACCGGAGTCCACAGCGTGAGTGGCAGCCTGAGGGATGACCTGATGCAAGAATTCCAGGACGACTTTGATGATCACCTGGGCAAGTATGTAGGGACCCCTATCTCTTTTAACTTAGACCCCAACGTTGCCCCAATCCAGCTAAAAGCTAGGAGAGTGCCCTTCGCACTAAAACCAAAAATTGACATTGAACTGGATAAGCTCATTAAGCAGGGGGTGCTAGTTCCCATCGACCATGCCCCCCATTAAGCTAGATGGGTCTGTGCGCATCTGCGCTGATTACAAATGCACAATCAATAAGGCTCTTCAGCAGAGTGCTTATCCGGTCCCCATCGTGCACCATTTGCTTCATTCCCTGGGCCCTGGCAAGATTTTCACAAAACTTGATCTTGAGCAGGCGTACCAGCAATTACCGGTAGATGGCGCTACCACAGAGGCACAGACTATTATAACTCATAGAGGTGCCTTCAAATGTACTAGATTACAATTTGGAGTCAGCATAGCCCCCGGCTTATTCCAAAGCATGATGGAACGTCTGCTGCAAGGACTTCCAGGGGTAGTTCCCTATTTCAATGATGTCCTTATTACTGCAGCAGACGAACAACAATTGCGGGACCAGTTGAGACAAGTACTAGAGAAATTCAGGAGCTCTGGCCTCAGAGTCAAGCGAAACAAATGCATGATCACAGTCCCATCAGTTGAATTTCTGGGCTACAGGGTGGACGGAACTGGCATTCACCCCACTGAAAGCAAGATAAGGGCCATTAGGAATGCGCCAACCCCCAAAAACAAGGCTGAGTTACAAGCGTTTCTGGGTCTGCTAAATTTCTATGCCATCTTCCTGTGAGACAAGGCAATGGTAGCGGAACCCCTGCACAGACTATTGGCCAAGAATGCACCCTGGGTCTGGGGAAAGGCTGAAGCTGCTGCATTTGCTGTGAAAAAACTTTTGTTTGTAAACAGTTTTCTAATCCAGTACAACACGACGCTTCCCCTTGTGCTAGTCTGTGATGCGTCCCCCTTTGGAGTAGGGGCCATCTTGAGCCACAGACTGCCGAATGGACTAGAGGCGCCCATCGCTTACTATTCCCGCACCCTGTCCAGCGCTGAGCGGAACTACAGCCAGCTGGACAGGGAGGCTCTGGCAGCCATCTCGGGAGTAAAGAAGTTCCATGGGTACTTGTTTGAGTGGAATTTCGAACGAGTCACAGACCATCGACCCCTCTTGGGCCTCCTGGCTGGGGATCAGCCCACACCTGCTGCTTTGTCTCCATGAATGACTCGTTGGGCAATCTTTCTAGCGGCGTACTCCTATCACCTTGTTCACTGACCCAGACTGAGTTTGGGGCATGCCGATGTCCTCAGCAGATGCCCGCTACCAGATGTCCTAGAGGATCTAACCCCTGGAGTACCAGTCTTACTAATTGACGCTTTGGACTCAGGACCTCTCACTTCTGCCAAAGTGGCGAGAGCCTCGGCTAAAGACCATGTCGTGAAAACAGTAATGAGCTGGGTCATGAGGAGGTGGCTGGGAAGGACTGAAGGCGGGGAATTTAAACTTTTTGTACCTAAACGGAACGAACTGTCAATGCAAGGGGGTTGCTTATTGTGGGGGGATCTGGTCATTGTACCCTTATGCTTAAGGGAAAAGGTATTGCGTATGTTACATGATGGGCACCCCAGAATTGTAAGAATGAAAGGCCTATCCAGGAGTTATGTTTGGTGGCCACAGATGGACAATGAGATCACCGAGTGGGTGGGGAAGTGTTAATCCTGCCAAGAGTCCAGGCCAGATCCACCCACAGCACCAGTAACGGAATGGGAATGACCCCAAGGTCCCTGGTCTAGAATCTACATAGACTTCGCTGGCCCCTTTCACGGCCAAACATTCCTGGTCATTGTTGACGCCTATTCCAAATGGCTCAAAATCAAGTTAATGAAATCCACGACTGCTGAAGCAGTAATCAAAACACTTTGGAGACTTTTCACCACCCATGGATTACCTGACACGCTTGTTGTGTCAGACAACGGGCCCCAGTTTACCGCCACCCAATTTGAGGGGTACCTGGCAGAGTTAGGAAACAGGCACGCACTCTCTGCGCCTTTTCATCTGGCCAGTAACAGACTGGCTGAGAGATTCATGAGAACAGCTAAGGAAGCACTTTCACGGTTAGGACCAGGAGACTGGCAAGCCAGGGTAGATAAGTTCCTGGTGGCCCAACATGCCACACTATGTACCACCACCAGGCACAGTCCGGCCGAACTTCTAATGGGCAAGAAGCTTAGGTGCATCCTGGACTGGCTAAACCCAAACTATTCCCCCAATAGGTTCAAGGGAGCCAATAGGAAGCTAAGGGAATTCTAGGTAGGGACGCCAGCGTTTGCGAGGAATTATGCAAACGGGCCCCTATGGCTAACCGGGACAATTTCTGAAATAACCGGTCCAAAGTTGTACACAATGGACATGGGAGATGGGGAAATTTGGCACAGGCACATAGATCAGCTACGGAAAAGATTAGCCATGGAACCAGAAAACCACTCAGAAATTCCAGTCCTTAACTACCAAAACCTTCCCACAACAGCTAGCTCAAGCCTGAGACGGTCGGAAGACTCATCTGAGAACTTCGGTGTCCAGGACCGCCCTCTCGAGGAACCAGGCCCAGCCGAAGAAGTCAACGCCCCCAGTGAAATCCAGGAGGTTCCATTGGTGGAGCTGGGAGAGACAAAAGGTCCCTCCAACCAGCTCAACGCCACGCCTCAGACTGAACTGCGCAGGTCAACCCGGGTATGGACATACCCTGGTCACCTGAGTGATTTTGTATGCAAATGTATAGCCTAAGTGCCTTCTGGGAAGGGAGGGGTATAATGTATATAGTTTTGGCAGGAAGTTTGAATGGTTAATGCTCGTTGCTGATTGGTTGACTCCCTGGCCTGTAAAGTATATAAAGGGAGATGTTCTACTGTAACAGTTGCTGGATTCACACCATGAAGTAAGGAGCTGTTGTTACTCACGACCTGGCTTCTGTGTCCTCATTCACCCAACCTAACAGCAATGACTTATCCAGATCAAGATGAATTAAATTTTTACATGCAATATGACTATGATTCATATGTGAGCTGTTGATTAACACTGGCTCCCAGTGGTCTTCCAGGTGCGATTCAAGGTGTTGGTTACCACCTTTAAAGCGCTCCATGGCATAGGACCTGGGTACCTTCGAGACCGTCTTCTGCCACCAATAGCCTCCCACCGACCAGTCTGCTCCCACAGAGAGGGTTTCCTCAGGGTGCCATCAGCCAAGTTATGTCGGCTGGCGACACGTAGGGGGAGGGCCTTCTCTGTGGGAGCCCCAGCCCTGTGGAATGAACTGCCCCCGGAAATACGTAAGATCTCCGACTTCCGGGTGTTTCACTGCGCATTGAAGACCCTGTTGTTCCTCCAGGCCGGGCTATCAACATAATAATTTTAAATTGGGGTATTTTAAATTTTTGGGGTTTTAATCCGGCCAAATCTATTTAATTATTTTAATTTTTAATCATTGTTGTGTCTTGTGTTTTTAAATTGGCTGTACACTGCCCTGAGTCCTTCGGGAGAAGGGCGGTATAGAAATAAAATTATTATAATTATTATTATTATTATTATTATTATTATTATTATTATTATTATTATTATTATTATATTTTGCTGACTCATATTTATCTTGAATCCTTCAGAATACTGCTCGAGTTCTGTTCAATTGAAGAAAGCTGGCTGCTTCAAGCCTAGGAATACTCATTTAACAAAATTTGACAAAAGTTTGTGCATCTCTTTTGACTTGCATGGATTTAGCTAAATAAACGGCTTAGTGATTTCCCTATACCCTTATTAAAATGAGGACAGTCATACATATTTTTCCTTTATGGGGATCTGACCATTGGAAAATTTACATAGTATATATGTGCAAAGTGAGGTGTTTTAACTAGATTTTTTGTGCATGTAAAATCTCAAAACTTAAGAACTGTCACATTCAAAAATGAAAGGCATAATGTAGCAACTTCTAGTATTTTCTTGTCAAGTTACCATGAAACCATGCAAAATAATACAAAGCAGTGGAAAGCAAAAATAACATAGCTTTGATAGAGTTTATGAAATAAATTCTTTATTATTATATTTTGATTGATCGCACAGTTAGTCCAATATTTAGACTGGATTTAGCATTTTTGTCAAGTTGTTGGGGTCCTTGGAGCTCTCTGAGCTAGGTTGTTTTCTTGCAGACATTTAATTACCAAACTATATAACATCATCAGTGCTGGTAAGGGAGTAAGGTTTGTTCTCAGTTTATATATTAGTGGCTTATCCTGTCAGTGTTGTTTACTGTTAACTTGTTTGTCTGAGATGGTAGATTTTTGATTGGAGTATTGTTTGCTTCTTGATTTTTGGTCTATGTTAATCTTTGTGTTAATCTCTGTTCATCTGGGTGTTGATTGCTGGTGAGATAAACATATGTAGATCATTTGCATACTATTTAAAAGAGACAATTAAAAAACCAAAAAGGAAAGAAAAAGACCTAAACATCTCCTCACCAGCAATCAACACCCAGGTGAGCAGAGATCAACATCAAGATTAATGATGCTTTTTAATCTCTTTTGCCTGCTACATTTTTATCCAGTGGCCCTGTAATACTTTGTCTTGCCGCTTCTCTCTTCTGTTCATTATTTGGTCTTTCTTATAGGCCAATTTGGTCTTTTTGATATTCAGAAAGCCTTCGTGGTATACTCGCTTCAGTGCATCGCTATCATTTCAATAGTCTTCCAATGTCATTCTTAATTCTTCAGCTATCTGGTGTACTGCAACATTTCACACCTACCTATGCTCCTTGGTAAACAGAGTTTGTCAACATTGTTGTGTGAATGAAGGGCATGATTCATTGTTATTATTTTTCTAGTCTTCCTATCCAGGGCTTTTAGTTTTGTTCAAGTCCAATCCACTATTCCAATTGTAATGGCTAGATCTGATGACTGGAATTGCCTAGGTGTTAATGACTTTGACAGTGTATTTCCACCACTGAGTTTGGACTTTAAGATCTCCTTCACTCTTCTGAAATATTTACTACTAATTTTCTTAACTTCAGTGTGCTTGATGTTGTCAGCCTGGAGGGTGTCCAGGTATTTGTAATGATCTTCTTCATCTAGACACTTATTTCTATAGAGCAGGGTGTCAAACTCATGTTGTCACACCGTCGTCACGTGACATATCAAGACTTTTCCCCCTTCACTAAAACAGGAATGGTTGTGGCCAGCGTGTGATTTTTTTATTTATTTTTTATTAAAGAGTTTTTTTAAAAAATTACAAATATTTCCCCATTCCCCCCCTCCCTTCCTTACCCTCCCCACCACCCCACCCCGAACTTCCCGGAACAAAATACAGGGTATAACAATTAACAATCATATACTAAGTTAAGCTAGCTATCTATGGACTCCTATCCCCCCTTCACACTTTAACTCCCCTTTTACTTAACTAAATATAAATACTCTTAATTTTTCTATTCATTCATAAGCTATTTGATACTTTTTAGTCCGATATTTGTTTTGAATATAATCAATCCATCTTCTCCATTCCGATGTATATCTTTCTTGTGAATAGTCTTTCAAATATGCTGAAATTTTTGCCATTTCTGCTAAATTCGCTACTTTTAACGTCCATTCTTCAATAGTAGGCAAATCTTCCTTCTTCCAATATTGTGCCACCAAAAATCTAGCTGCAGTTATTAAATTCAAAATCAATTTAGTCTCTATAACCGTACAATCTGTAATTATACCCAACTAAAACAACTGTGGAGTAAACCTTATCTTCTTTTTAAGAATATTTTGAATAATCCACCATATTTTTATCCAAAATGCTTTAACTTTTTTACAAGTCCACCATATATAATAATAGGTGGCATCATCACAATCACATCTCCAATACTTAGATTGCAAATTCGGATACATACAGGCTAGCTTTTTAGGGTCTAAATGCCATCTGTAAAACATTTTATAAAAATTTTCTCTTAAATTTTGTGCTTGCGTACATTTCACATTTCTAACCCATATTTTTTCCCAAGTTTCCACCATTATTGGTTCCTGAATATTTTGTGCCCATTTTGTCATATAATCCTTAACTAATTCCTGAATCTATTTCTATCAATATATTATATAATCTTTTTATATGCATTTGGCTTTGATCTCTAATTTGTTTTACCAAATCTTCCTCATTCCACATGATACCAAAAATATGGAATGCTTCACGAATTTGCGTGTCATCCTTGCGCAGGGGCCATGCTAATCTTCTCTGTATCGTTCCAATTTTAGTATATGTGCTGCCGAAGTGAGCACGTGGCCAGCGTGTGATTGATCCAGCCCAGTGGCTGCAAATTTGACACCCCTGCTATAGAGCATCTTCAGATCTTATCAGACAGAATATTTAGAACAGCTTTTCTCTATTATTAAACTACAACATTCCCAGCCAGTATGCTTAAATCAGGTGACTGGTTCAGAATATCTTATTAAAATTAAGAGATATTCTAGTTTTGTGCTGGTTCTTATTTTCTTTCACGTTCCCTAAAGACAGTACAATATCACTTCTGAGATTTTTGCACCAACACTGGATTCAGCTTTGTTTTAGGCAGAGCCACTTCTTTGACACAGGCTATCTTGTTTCAATCTCCTTGAATATACAACTGCAGGGAGTGATATTTTGTTAGGCAGGGAAAGGAAATCTCCCTTCCTCCTGCTATCTTAGTGTTGCTGTACAGCCCCTCCCCACCAGCTGTTATTGCTATATTTTTAAAATGCATAAACTGTATTCATGCATGAAGATAACATCTAGTTTGCATCTGTTTTCGTTGGTGATGGTGGTGTTATATTGTTAGCATGTTCCATCATACTGTCTTCCACAGTTATTGGCCTATTTCTAGTCTTCGGTTTTCTCCAAGGAAGAAGATATTCCTTCAGTCCTTTCTCCATGGCAGGATTCCCCATAGTAGTAGCAGTAGCATCACTGATAACAAAAAGCTGCATAGGAAGTGTCCCCTGGTGATCTCATCTCTTGGGATTGAATGGAAGTTCGGAAGGCTGCAAGCAAAATGATTGGTCAATGAAATAAAAAGCACACACGCACACACTTCATGTTATCTTATCACTAAATATGAACAACAGCACCATAGCACAATCATAAGAATTTCAGCAAGACTCTCATCTACCTTGAAACAACTACATATGTACAGTATATGTGTATCACAGTATTCCCTTTTGCTACAAATAGCACTATATAAAATGCAGAAAAGGCATAAGAAATAATAAAGTAAAAGGATAAAAAAATTGAAATATAGCTACATCTAGTTTACACCACCATAATTTACTAGATACATACAGTATGTATCCCCATACTTTTTATAATTGAAAATTATCCTTGTTTTCACTACGTCTATACACTGCTGTATATAATTACTTTTGTTCGGTTTTGTTTGTTGTTGTCATTTCTCCTTTTTTTCAGTATTTCATCCACTCTCTCAATCCATTCAGTATTTAGGGGTCTTTTGATGTTCTCTGACTTGGTTGTTTTCTTGCAGACATTCATTATTCAAACTTGGTAACATCATCATGACTAATGATATTACCCAGTTTGGGTAACAAAACATCTACAAAAAAACAACCAAGCTCAGAGAGGACCAAGCATTTTTCATTTCAACCCTGAGCTACAAATATTTTCCTCTTATCAGTACCATTCAGTCTTCTTTTATATATTAGTTTTGTAATTTGATCCTCATTTATTTTGTTGACGTCTGGATGTTCTCATATATTCTGTTACTGTTTCAGTGTGTTTTTGTACCTGTCACTCACTTTTTTATTCAGCCCACATATATTCAGCACTCATTTCTACTTGATCCATCTCTTGTTTTACCATGCACTTCTTAAGTAATCAAGTCCCACTGTTTTCAACTTATTTTTATGTTTCTCTTGGGATACTCAGTTCTATCTATAACAAAGTAGACAGAAGCATGCCTTTATATAGAGTTTTTCTGACTTGTTTAAGAAATATTTTTTCAAACAAAGCACATACTGCCTGCCACCATTCGATCAGCATTTCCGTTTTTCCATCTGTTTTTTAACCTTTAGTAAAGATTCTAACAGGCTTCATAAATTCATCTACTTGCTTTAGGTTTTTACCCTACATATATAACTTGTAATTGTTCATTACACTTTCCCCATTGACTACTCTTATTTTGGCATATGATAGCTTAATTTGCTGTCATTAATTAGGGTTTTCAGCCAACAGCAACATAAGCATTTCTTGTATCTGTATTCACAATTCTTTATCCCTTCCTTAAGAGCCCAGAGAAAATTGTTTATATTCACAAAACCAGCATTTTTCTTCTTCCTGGCTCATCATCTGTGACAAAAGCCATTCCCTTTCTCTCTCTGTCTCTGTCTCTGTCTCTGTCTCTCTCTCTCTCTCTCTCTTTCTTTCTATCTTTCTTTCTCTTTCCTTCTTGCTAGATTCCTCTTAGTTGAGCTTTGTATCAGCAAGCCACATATGGCTTCTTTTTCACAGCCCATGAATGTTTCCACCAGGTCTACAGTCAAAAGTGCTCTGAGAGAAAAGGGGAGAGTTGAGGACGACAACCAAACTCAGAATAGAACTAAATAAATTAGAGACAGCAAGAAAAGCCAAAATGGAACAAGTTTATAAATTAACACAGGTAAATTACCATCAATTAATTTAGCTACTCTTTCTTTATTTTTCTTCATTTCTTCTGTTCAGGAAGAACTAGGCATTATTTTCTCTTTTTGATAACCTTGGGTGTTCCCTATTCTCAGGCTGTGATTTTTTTTTAAGGGCTTCTAAATGAAATGGCTTCCTACATACTGTTACTAATTTTATATACACAGCTCTTAACTATCTTTTCCTCCAAGTTTTCTTTCAATGGAAATTTTTGGCATCCTGGATATGCTGTATGATTATATGAAGACATGAAATATGTACTTCCTTACTCATCCTTAATAGTCTGTTATGCCAGCAATCCTCCTTCGTATGGCTAAGAACATTTCATACACAAGTTATCCATCACATTTAATGCAGTTAAGTTTTGAAAACAGACTGTACAACCCATAGAAATATTTTGAATAATGCCCAACCTACTTGTAAAACTTTCAGGCTTGCTCTGCATCATATCAGCCATTAATAGCATTTCTTCTATTGGGTTTGTGATCATGTGACTGTCTAAAATTTCTTAAGTCAGAAATGATACTTCTGATTTACAGGTATTTATTATATTTTCTCTTTTCAGGCTTTGTTCTTTTGGAGGTCTCGCAAACAGGATTGATTTTTTTCTGGTCTGCAGGCAAGATAAGAGGAGAGACTTTTAATCATTTGAGATAGGTGCCAGTTATATTTTGGTTCAAGGTGTAAACAGTTTTTAAATTGGTTAACTCTCCAGAACTGATCTACATGTCTAACAAAACCATGCAGCTAAACTCTTCTTCAGGTTAAAAAGAAGTAAACAAATACCCTCTGTGAAAAGAGAAATCAACTAGAAAGTTTAAAGTGGAACAATCCTCCAGCTGATCTCTTGAGCTGATTACAAATACAATCTTTTCAACAAAGATTCAATGACTATTTCTTGGATTTTACAGCTCTTTCCGGCCATATTTCATTACAAGGATTCAAGCAGGGCCTACCTAAAAAACCAATGCATTTAAAAGCCTGGTGGAAATAGTTATAATTTATTTTTCTTGCAAATTAAATTTTGAACTATCTCTGTTTTATTAATTGAAGCACATACAGAGAAAGAGAGAGAGAAACTAGGCCCATAAATAGAATCAAACAGACTGGTTGCTGACTGGTGGCAGATGGCTTCCAAGTGTCTTCTTAACTCCCACTTCTGAGCAGCAGGTCAAGGGACACAAATGCTACTTTGTCTGTTGTCATATCACAACATGGGGACACAGGGCATACTAGCAGTTCAAAGTTGAGGAAAACTTCCTAGTAGTTCACTTAACCATATTCTTGCATCGTTTCCATCTATTCTTCATTCTGTGCATTTACTCCTATTTTATGTTCATCAGTGGGAAATGTGGTCATAATGCTAAAATATTCAAAAGTTTGAGAAAGAATTTCTGTTTGTAAAAGCATTGGCCTGGAAATGAAAAGCCTTGCCCTCCTTTAGCTTCTCCTTTGATGTGTGAGGTGAAGGATGAGGACTTCTGCTATAATGTGCAGGATGACTTTAGCGTATTCGATTTCTTGCAGGTATTAATTTATTTAAATGAAAAGGAATATTTTCAGCCAATTTGCCTCTTTGGTATAATCCAACATTATGGTCCTTCTGGGATTGGAATAGAAACTTCAGATAGTAAATTGGGATTAAATTTGCATTCTTACCATGACTGTAACAGCAGAGAATTCTCTGTAAAATTGTACATAAAAACTGAGAACCTTTACAATGCCTGCTCCAAAGGAACTAGGATTATACTTGTAAATAGTGATAGAGGCCTAGAATGGAAGGCAAACACAAATAGGGTTTTAAAAAGATAATGGTTATAATGAAATAGGGGGGATTTTATAAAATCAGTGTTGGTGGAAGGCAAAGGAATAAACCTACTCAAGAATATATGTTGTTTTGGAGGGGATAAGGGCACAATTGGAATATATTGTATATCTTTCAGTTGTTATAGTTGAAGAAATATAAGGGGGGGAAATGATCCCCCCTTAGGGGGGGTTGAGGGAGCACTGTAATATTCGGGGGTTTTTCCTTTTTATTTTTTTGTATTTAGATGTATAAGTACTATGTTTGTATTATTTGTATTTTAAAAAATAAAAAAAGTAAAAGAGATAATGGGAAATGAGCAGGTAGATTTCAGGATGCTGAAAATAAAATATTAAAAGGAGGGTGGGAAATAGGCAGCTGAACAGATACAAGAAAAAGTAACAGAATGGAAAAAAACAATTACAGCTCCCTTATTAGTGAAAATAATTAACCACCACAATGGAGGTAGGCTCAAGGCAATAGTTGGAAAATGATTCCTTCTGCTTTCCTGTGGTCAGTTTGTAAATGCCTTGGTTTGGGTTTGGGTTTGAGTTTGAGTAATTTGTATTTTTTTAATGTTGAATGCCTCAAAAGCCTAAGCACAGCTGTGCTTGATTAGTACTTAAATGGGAGACAATCAGGAATTTCCAGGGTTGTATGTTTCATTAAAAAGTTTTAAAAATATATTCTCAAAACCACTTCATATTACATGGATGTGTCCATGAAATCACCAGAAATTAAGCATGAGTAAAGAAAAATATAACCTTCCAATTGAATCAAATCTTAACATATTTTATGTTTGTTTATCCCCTTTATTATTTCTATAAATTACTCAAAGTGATGAATTTATCTAATATCACTTCCTCACATGCTTTTTCTCCACAACAACCCTGTGAGATGAGTGGGGCTGAGAGAGAGAACTGGTCCAAAATTACCCAGCCAACTGTTATTGTTATGCCTAAAATAGCACTAGAACACACTCTCTTTCTCCCTCCCCCCCTCACACACATATGTGTATATGTATCCACATATACATATATACTGTACTGTTTCACATGCATGTGGAAATGCTCATGGACCAATGGCATCTATACAAAGTAGAATGTCCTGTGATTGAGCACAAGTGGCTGAAATATTAGGCTGCAGAATCAAGCCTTATTTTCTCACACAACAATTCCTTAAAGTTGATTATGTAAGCAAGCACTTCATTAGCAAATTATTTTTGACAGCTTTGATCATCAGCCATTTGCTAATGCTATGTTGAGTACTTTTATCTATCTATGAATAAGTTTGTTGCCTGGCTGATTTTAATACTTGCAAATTTCATCCCCTAGTAAAATATGCAAATTTCTTTTCAATTAATTGGAATATTGTGAAGGAATAGTTTCTTAGGTTTTCATCTCTAGTAAAGGTGGCCCTAGAGCTCTAAACTGAATGATAGCTCTGCTTTAGGAGGGAGGGAGGGAGGGAGAGAGGGAGGAAGGAAGGAAGGAAGGATTCTTAACTCTTTAAAAAAGGGAGAGAGGCAGTAATTTGAATGCCTTCGATTATTTGACTTCTGCCTGTATTCAGTGTATCCATTCTTTAAGACTGACTGACTGAATTCTTCTTGTTCTTGTGCCATACCTGTCATCAGACTTTGGCGATCATGTACACACATGCAATTCAGCTCTAGAATTTAATGGATCTTCAAACACCTTTTCTAGGTAACTCACCAGGTAATTGCAAATCCTTACAAAGCCATCATGGTGAGGGGCATATTCAAATGTTGTTTGCTGTGCCTAATTGCCTCTCTTCAAGGGGGCTGGCAAGAGGTTCTGTAAATTGTATCCCCTGCTGTGTTAAGCAGCTTTTCCATCTCTGTGGAAATATGCTGCTTCTGTTAATAAACTCTCTAGTATGTACTGTGCTTTTGTTGAACCTTAGTGCGTGGAGAACTCAACTACTCAGATGCTCACAGTCAACAGACGTGAAAGGTGACAGCAGTACAGTCAGAGCAAATTACTTTTCAGTTAGATCAAATCTGTGAAAAGAGTTTTCATTATTTAGTTCTTGCAATTCAGTAGTTAGGACTAGTTGAAATTTACACAAAGGTTTTCTATGATATTTCTGCAATATTTTTCCTCCCAGTTAATTAATTGTCTGAAATTCTGTATTGTCATCTTCCTCTCTCTTCCTGTCATCAATTAAGGGGGGAAATGTCATCTTCATTTTCCCCCCTAATTGATATCTGACTACAATTTTCTATACCCTTTGTTCCTGGTCCCTTGTTGTAACTTCAGTCTAGTTTACCATTCCTTGTGTCTGGGTATTGGCTCAAAACAACATTGAAGCAAGGCCTAACTAATTGCCCTTCACCCCAGTCTCAAAAGGACTTCCCCTAATTATTTCATTTAAATATTAAAAGCATGTGAAAGGTAGCGACCCTGGAATTCAATGGCATAAATGCCAGCATCTGAGCAATATTCCCCCAGTACCATTTTCAGAATTGATCACTCAAATAGGAATGCAAGCATTGCCCCCGTCACCATGGTCCTAGCTTCCACTACAGCAGGATATCATAGCTGACAGAAAAAGCAAAAAACATCAAGGTGTTTAAGAAAACTGTATCAAACTACCTACACAATAGAAAAACCATTAGAAACCTGGATGAGAAGAATCTCAGTGATTTTTACTGCAAAAATATTGACAAGAAGGATCGAGGTCTAAGTGAGGAAGCATGAAACAATTTTTAATGGTGCATCAAATAGGGCAACTATGATGTGTTTAAAATGGCAGTTGGCTAGGAAGAGATAAGAGCTAAATGTAGAGAAAATTTATCTCCCCGATTCTTTCTAAGCTTCCCCCTGTTCCTGAATCTTTGGTCAAAAGCAATCAAGGACTGGCTATGGGACTGAGCTCGAGCAATTGTGATGCAGGCTCAGGTTGCACAGTTTTCACGGGGACTTAGATAGAGGCATTACATGCTATATGGATTGCAAAGTGTTAGCTGCATCCTTAAGCAGGATGTATTTTTCTAGCACAGATAAAGCCAAGGCGCCTAGACTGATAGGCTGTTCAGTGCAAGACAGATTGCAGCTGCTTCACTTGCTTTGATTACACCAGCTCTGCAATTTGCATACAGAAAAGTCAATAAGTCTCCTTCAACTTCTCCTGTGACTTGTTTTCCTCTGCAATAAATAACTAATCAGCATCCAGGTCAGTGTGCAACTGAAGCTGAATTCTTAAAGAATCCAAGAAACTTTTCAGTGCTTTCTCCTTGAAGTTCAATGATTTTTAAAATAGAATTCCAAGCTTGTGAAGAAAGGAATGAATTGGAATCTGGGGGAAGAAAGAAAATGTGTTACAAGTGCTCTTGTATAGTTAGTAAGATTTCTTTGAAATGTACTAAATGGCTAAATTTTTATTGAATTTATATAGAGTTTTCAGGACTCTCCATTGTCTAGCTAGAGGGAAATGAAACATGGCTGCCCACTGACAAGAATGAGAACATTGGGAATTTTAATGTTATAGATATTCTTAGTAACTACCAGTTACTGTAGTAAAACAAGGGTAGGATTGTGCCTTGCCCAACCCACTGGACCCAGAAGACTCTGCCACTTCAGTGTATCTTTTGAGTTTTAATGGAGAAAGGTATACATTTCCAAAGGGAGAACTGGGCTATAGCCTCCTAATCTTTTGATTTGTTAAGGTTATATGTCTCCCGAGGCATATTTGAACATCATATGTTTTTGAAGTAAAGATTACATCAAAGAGTGGGGATTTGTTCTGTGGCATGCTAGCTTCTCTATTCTGTTTCTTTAACAAATGTTTGATTTCTAAGCAAAACCATGTAAAATGAGCAGGATGGGCAACAACAAAAGGACTCTGTAAATGAATTTGCACCCGAAGGACCAATATTGAAAATTTGGTGGAAATTGTCCATGTGTTCAGCATTTTTTCTTCAGTGAGGTAGTATAATATATCAGAGCTACTATAATAACCCTCTTTTCCTTTTCTTTCATGATATTCTTTATGTGCATGGTGAAAAAGTGTAGGAGTCGAAACAGAGAAGATTTTAGTGATGATATAAGATTTCTCCCTTTAAAAAGAGTGGGAAAAGCAGTGCAGATAGAAAGGATCCTTCTTATATGTTTTTCCCCATGCCCTTTATCAACTTTAAACTTGCCCTCCATAAAGCAAATGCAAGCATCTCTCAGAAAGTCCTTTTGTCTAGATCTGTGGAGAGCATTCAGCAAAGTGTCCCTTTCCATTAGCCAGCTACTCATAGTCATAGGAAGCACAGAGGAGATTTATCCACCATTGACCAAGCTATTCATTACCCCTTTGGCTGCCATATTCCACATGCGCCAATGGAATTCTCTTACTCTATGATGCTGGCATTGGCAACTTCCCCACACCAATTCACCAACTGCTACTCAACACTCTAGCTAGCCAAAAGGATGCAGAGAATGGATAAGCAGTTACCTGAAGTTGGCAGATGCTACTATTGGGTCTGAATATAGCTACCTAAATGTTTAATTCTGGCTAACAGCAGTTTGCAGAAAGGGAAGGGGTAAGGCTGGCACCAGGTGAACCAGCCTTCTTCAAAGGACCAGGTTTAGATTCTTCAATGTAATTTTGTTCGATTTCCAATTATGTGTCTGAGTTTTGGTTTGGGTTTTTTGAAAAAAGTTATGGTTCTCATGCCTAATTTGATACTTTTGGTGTAGTTGTTACAAATCCATTACTCCCTGCCATTTTTGACAGTGTTCAATTCTTATCTAACGTTGTAATGTTTTCTTGATTTACTATGATACAAGAACTAGAGATATTTTCTGAAATGAAAATTAGGTTTTCAGCTCCCCTTATCAACTATTTTTCTAAAATGAATTTTAACAGCAGCATTTATTTATTTATAATAGCTGTTGTTCAAACATCAGTTGCTTACAGGGAGAGGAAGCATAATTTCTCTTCTGTGCTGTGGCATTGGCCATAAAGATCAAAGTCATACCTCAAGCAGTCCTCTACAAAAACAAAACAAAATCTTCATTCTACTGCATGCCTCGAAGGCATTTTTGCTGTGCGAGAAAAATTTTGACACACTCATTTCTCAAAACTGATTTCAAAGTTTGGGGATCCTCTTGAGTATATTGGTGAAGGGTACAAAGCTCTTCACGTAAGGGTATGAACTGACAACTCCCTGGTATAAAAGCTTTTGCTTATGTTGCAGGATCATTGGCTCCAAGTCATACCTAGAAAAAAAAAACGAATCTCTGAATTGTCCAGGGAAACTACAGTAATGCAATCAATCATGGACAGCCCTTTAGACCACAGTTTCTATGTCTTGTAATTATGCTACTCACTGTCTAAAAAGGTTTATTACAGCTCTCCCATTTCTCTCTAGTGTGAACTATAGTACAAAATGCAACATTGCAACAATGGGCATTTTAAAATGAGAAAAATCCAGCAAAGATTCAAAAGCTTCAGAGCTCAGTGGAAAAGAGGAAGCGACAGACACGCCGTTCTGAATATGACACTAAATTTCATGGTTAATTTTTTCATTCATCCATGTCTTTCTACTCAGCTCCCTTTTGCACTAAATTATCTCTTTCACTCTATGCTTATGCTATGAGAAAAAGAGTGCTGGGAGCACAAAGAGAGAATGCATAACATTTGCTGGAAGAGGGCTGTTACCTAAGCTTATCTTGTTTATTTGCACTTCTCCTTCGAAATAAATATGTTGGAAATATTCATAACCTTGATAATGGACTTTCCCATAGCACTCAGGAAAGATATGCAAACTGAAAATAATATATGCCCCAGTGAGATTAAGAAAGATTTGCTTGTGTCGGATTTATTTTGATATTTATCAGAATTCATGAATGCTTTTTTGCCATTTTTGGGCAATATTTGTCTCTATCTTTACTAAAGATGAGCTATCCATTGATAACTGAGCATAAGGATCAGTTACTTTTGGATAAAGCAAGGCTACAGGCAAAGATATAGATAGATGAGGCTACATCATGTTTCTGGGCTGAGCGTTTCTCTGCTATAATCCTTTTGGGTGGCTGAAAGTTTAAAATTTTGGTAGGTCTGTTTTAGGCTTCTGCTACAATTTTCCTTGTTTTTCATTTCAAAATGGCAGGAAGCTACATTTGGCAGCGCAGTCAGAGCTGTATCATCCAACGTGACCTTCAGTATTCTCTGATTAATTTATGTCATTCACATAACATACATACTTATGAATAAATTCATCATAGATAAGCTAACCCTTAAATTTTTAACCAAAATACCATGAAAAGTGTGCCTTCTGTGGATAAGTTGATCTGCATTTTTCACAGTATTTTGGCTAAACATTTGTCAGTTGGCTTATCTATTGATGGGTTTATCCATGAGCATATACAGGAAATATAAGTAATGTTAAAAAGTACTTTTATACTCATGGATAAGCCCATATGCAGATAAGCCAAACCCAACTTTTAGGAGCCTTTTGGCACCTAAACTTCTTGCCTTATCCATGAGTAGATATCCTATATACCACTCAAACATTCTTTTCTCTCTGTTCACACTGATACACAACAATTGAATTATTGACACTCAGAATTACATTCATACCCTCACCCTGGCAATTTATCCCTAGCTCTTTCTTTTTGAGTCTCTCCTTTTGTACCTGGCCATATGCCAATAATTATGCACAGCCTTCTCCTACATGCCTAAATGTATTAGACTTGATGTCCACCCAGTCAGCATGACTGCAGTGCATGATATTAAGGATTTTGGGGTTGGAATTCAACACACAAACAGGTAACAAGATTGGGTAACAAGGAATTTAATAATTCATATATTTGTGGCATTGTAAGTGTGTGTTCTCTGACTTGTTTTCCTTCCAGATTTGTGACCTTCAACTCCCAGAGTTTCTAACCACTGTGGCCATTGCTGAGAATACCAGGTGTTGGAGTCAAGATCTAGAGGCAGCCCAGATTTGGCAAGGATTTTATGAGAACCTAGGCAATTATATGTAGAAACCGCTGTGGCAGTACCATGGCAGCTCAGCCATGTGTGAGAGAATTTTCCTGAGAATAAGATGGGAAAGAAGCAAAACTGCTAGTTAGATTAATTTAGCATTGACAGTTAAGTCGCCTCTAGTTTAATCTTAAAATCACAAATCCTTTATATACAAATTAGTTGTTTAACTACTAAATATAGTGGTTGTGTAGTGTGTGAGTTATAAATTCTGTTGGAGTCACTGAGTGAATCCCAAAGACTAGGATAAGAATAAATCAGAACTGTAGGACAAACCAAGAGGCAGGGTCAAGAAGCAAACTGAAAATCATAGTTAAACTATATATCAGGAGTGTAAAACCAGTTATATCAAGAAGCACTGGAGGCTGGTGTCATAAAATTAGAATTGTATATATAGAAACAAATGTTTTAGTGGTGATAATGTAGTTATTGAGATGCCACTCACACATCTAGTGAAGGGAATACAGTTTCTAGATACTCTACTCTTTGTTTCTATTCCAGATGAACATCCTGACTTGTCTACAATATGTGTCATGCATGTTGACCAATAAATAGTATGAATTAATGAAATAATAAAAGAAAATTTTGATTTCGAACCAAAAGCCTTTCTCCTGGGAATTTTGAAAACTGAATATGCAAAAAAGGAAAAGTATTTAATTATACATATTCTGACAGCCGCTAGAATTTCCTTTTCCCAGTATTGGAAAGAAAAACGAATACCACCTCAAGAACATGTTATTGGAAAAATATTGGAGTGCGCCGAAATGAACAAACTGACTTTAGAAATTAATGACAGAGAAGATTCAGAATTTTATAGCGTGTGGGACATGTGGTACGAATGGATGGGGAAAAGAAATAAAGAAGGAAATAGAGATTAAATATTAATTAATTAACAAAATTCATATGAATAGTATTATATTTAGTCTTAGAGATTTGAGCACTATTATCCTTAAGTGTTTTGAAATTATATCTAGCTTTAAGAAACAATATCAAATAAAAGACAAGTAATAATGTATGTAGATGTATATATGTATATAATTGCACCAATGAACTGAAAATGTACCAAATGTATCACTATGTGTTATAATAAAAATCAAATTTAAAAAAATAATAATAATATGAATCAGCTGAATACTATAACTAAATGTTCCTACTGCTTATGAACAATATGATTTGCACTCTTTTATAATGGAAATATCAAAGGACCAGCCCACAGTACCTCTGTCAGCTAAAATGGGTGGTGTTTTTGGCTGGCAGAGTGCTGCTAGAGGCCAGGGAGGCTGAAAACAGGCCACGCGGGGCCTCCATGCGGCTGGTTTTGGCTAGTTTTCGGCCTGCAGAGCGCTGCAGGAGGCCATGGAGGGTGAAAATGAGGCACGTTTGGTTGGTAAAGTGCTGCAGGAGGCCGTTCAGACCAAAAATGGAGCAGAGGGGCCCATGCGTGGCTCCCCTGCACCCCATTTTGGCCAGCAGGATGCTGCAGGAGGCATCTGTCCCATCTCCCCCCCCCACGCTCCCCGCCATCCCCCATCCCACTGCCGGCTCGCAGAGGAAAACTGAGTGGCGTAGGAGGCTAATGCCTCCTATTAAGGCAACATTTAACATCCAGCTGCATGCAATTACTGCAAGTTCAATTCTCACCAGGCTCAAGGTCGACTCAGCCTTCCATCCTTTCTAAGGTGGGTAAATTGAGGACCCAGTTTGTGGGGGCAATAAGCTGACTTTGTATAAATATACAAAAGTATGAAGGCTATTGCTTAACGCATTGTAAGCCGCCCTGAGTCTCCAGAGAAGGGCGGCATATAAATCAAATTAAAGAAAAAAAAAAACCTACAATGCTGATCCTGCCTTCAAAGAAATCCAGTTCGACACCCCTGACCTATAGCAACATATGAACAGACACAAACATACACTTTCCATTCTGGGATGCCTAGCTGTAGAATTTTTTAAAACAGTAACCATTACTGAATTTTCTTGTTGTAAGTATTCCACATAGTTAAATTTAAGATTAGTCAATCATATTTTTGGTACTGTGATCCCTCCCATTTTCTGAGCCCTATATTATATGGAGACAATTTGTTGGACTTTTGCAAAAGGCCCAAGCATGTAAGACCCTTTTAAAAAAATACTGTAAAGAGCATTTGGAGCTTTTAAAAAAAAATCTGGAGAAGAAATGTTTTTAAATGCTGTAACTTCAAAGGAGCAAATCTTCTCCAATCCCTCAGAAAAGAAGAAAGAAGAAATACATGCAGGAATACCAGCATTGCTGGCATAGCTTTTACTTGTTATTACAGGCAGCACCAAACCCTCTTTTACTGCCAAGGTTAAACTAAGAACATCAAGGAACAATGGACATTGAAGTATATGCAGAAAGATATACTGACTATCCACAAGCAGATTGCATGAAAAAAATGTCTATGAATAAACTACATTCCAGATCATTGCCAGGTTCCTTTTTTTGTTCAGATGAAATCAGAGATCAGCTAATAATCACATTTGCAAACCTTTGCAAACATCAGCAGAGGGAAATGATGAGTCACTGCTGAATGTCAGGACTTGATTAGGAATGAAAGAGAAACAACTGGAAATGTAGTTTGCAAAGCAAAGTAGGCATGCTTCTTGCACACTTCTGAGGCATTACAAATGGCATTGAAAACATCTTCCTTTGGTTAGTGATGGTCAGGCAAATGGCTCTCTCAGATTGAGGGCCACAATCTGGTGTTCCAAATAACCAAAGCTTCCACTTCTATTTTTTTTTTTTTTGCAAAAACAATTTTTTTATTTTAAAACAAAAATAAACTTTCACTTCTATTTTTGTATAGGTTTGACATTACAGCCATGGAATCTGTGTGACAAAGACCAGGGCTGGATAAGCTTCAGAAAGGTGAAAATAACTCTTTCATGTCTTCATTAGAGTCCTTGCTATGTATCAATAAGTGTCTAATGCTAGAATTCATGGCCTCTGTTAATATATCCCAATATTTCCGTCCCAAGAAACCACATGATGGACCTTGTCATTGCTTCAGACTAATTCATGTGTAATATGAAGTTGAAAGATCTTGTTCTGAGTTCTTTGTCATCATCAAATCACTTTTTGGTCGAGATGAAATTTGTTGCTGTCCAGGATCTCACAGAAGGAGAGGACCAATTAGGATGATGCACCCCAATGGCATTAGAGATCTGAATACATTCCATGAATGAAGGTGAATACTTTCCATTAGGAATTTTCCCAGTGACCTTGCAAGCAGCTCTGCTAACTGCTTAATTGAATACAGAGTAACCAGATCATTTGACCAAATTACTCATTGACCATTCTCCCCTTGTGCTCCTTTTGTCACTGAGGAGCTTTAGGAAATAACGGGACCGAAGTGATCACTCAGAGAACTATGTAGAGTCCAGTCTACTGCTGAAGAAGATTGTAATACAGGTTGTACCAGGAGGGATGATTCCAGGGAAGATCGTCTTGTAATCTTTTTTTAGTTTTCTTTCATTTTTTTTTTAAATATTATACCCATGATCGATACTGGACTGAATGTCCATTATTGACACAACATCCACTTTGAAGTGATATATCATTTAATACTTCTAGTAATTGTAATTATGAATTATTGCTTACCAATAATTTATTGTAGTCTCTTTATTACTTCCCCAAAAGGTAGTGTAGGAGCTTTCATGTGCACGAAATGTTTCCCATATATCTGCCAGATGGAATAAATGAAAGCATTCTTCAGGATGAAGTGGGAGGGAGGTTCTCTGGCATAATTAGTCTGGATACAGGAACAAGAACCGCCCTCCTGTCCATAGAATAGAACAGATGGGAAGCACCATCTGCTTGAGTCTGGACTGTATGTTCCATGGGAAAAAGAAAAGACAACACAGGTTTTTTTTAAAAAAATTCTCTTTTAATTTTTTTTTTTTTACTTTCTTTTAGAAATATTTATTAAGTCCATTTCTCCCTATCCCTCTTCTTCCCATACAATTTGTTACAGGATTAATGACACTGTATTAGAATCTTGTAATGTTCCTAGAAAGTAAATTTGCTATTATTACCTGAGTTGCCCCCAGCAACATCAGCTCGGTTTATCATCTGCCTACTATTACATAAAAGGCCAAGAAAGGTATGAATGGCACAGAAGTCTTAAAAGATGATAGTAGGGATTATTATATCTTCAACCAAAGAATTCTGGAAGTTTGCCAACTCTCAGCCCTAAGGAAACTGGCTATGGCTAGAACACAGAAACATAAACAAAGTTTGAGCCTTGGCAGGATAAATAGCCATCAAGACATTGGAGAGTCCAATTCTTGCTCAGTTTACTTTTACAAGAGATGCTGTTCCTACAAGCATTAGTACTTAACTGCATCTATACTAAGGCTGGTAGGACCTGATGTTCAGAATCCCTATGCCTGCTTGATGCTAAGACTGATCCTAAATAGTTTTTGGACATTTATAAAAACTCCGATTCTAGCTTTGCCCATAGACAGTAAAAATATGAATCTGAGTCCTCAGATAACAATAGAGTGATCTCAACTTGTGAAAATTCTCAGATTCTGAAATTCTTTAAAGCATTCCTTACGCTTTGGGGACATGGCAAGACAGCCAATGCTCTTGAAACAGCTGCTTAGAATACAATTATATTTGGGAATGAATGTAGCAGGGATACTGGAGTCGGGAATTAAATAATGCTAATGTTCTGTTGAGAACCTTCATCTTTTCATAACTGTATGGTCTTGAAAAAAACCAAAACAAAAATTCAAAGCTACTTTGGAAATGGCTCTCACTGCATATTGAAAGAATGCTGGGGGAGGGGGGACATGCAAGGAGCAGCGGAAGCTCAATGCTTCTGGTTTTTTTCCTCCAAATTAATAGCTTCATGTGTTTTGATAGATCCTCTCTTATCTTGAACCATTATTCTTCTGAGAAGGGAGCTATTCTCATTGGCTGTTGCAAAAATAATGCACAACCAAGGTGATTGTGGAGAATAGATAAATTTTTCGGGATACACACTGCGTCCAGTTGCCAGTTCGCACAAATTAAAACAAAAACAAACCTAAATTCTAAATCACAAATAAAATAAAATAAAAAATTAAATTAAATTAAAAATTAAATTAAATTATTAAGATTAACCTGGCTCAAAAGCAGTAACTGTGAGAGGGACCTTGGAGTCCTAGTGGACAATCACTTAAACATGAATCAGCAGTGTGTGTCAGCAGCCAAAAAAGTTAATACAATCCTTGGTTGTATAAACTGAAGCATAGAATCAAAATCACATGAAGTATTAGTACTGCTTTATAAATAGCAATAGCAATAGCACTTAGACTAATATACCGCTTCACAGTGCTTTACATCCCTCTCTAAGCAGTTTACAAAGTCGGCATATTGCCCCCAACAATCTGGGTCCTCATTTTACCAACCTCGGAAGGATGAAAGGCTGAGTCATATACTCATATACAAATGTACTCTTCTGCTTGGATTCCCCCCTAATTAAGACTTAGAGGCATATTACATGTGATATTGCAGATAACATATCACCATTGTGGCTTGGACCAATTATATCAAAAGGGAATCCTATCCCATTTTAACGCCTTATTTCTGAACAGCAATTTAGATACTTTAAACATTACAGAGATGCAAACTATGTTCAGATATATTTATTGCTGTTTTTATATCCACATGTTTAATTTGATAGGATGGTGTATGTGTCTTGTTAAGAAGCTACCTTCAGTTTCTTACTATGTCAGTTACTTGGAAATCTTAGGGTCCCTTGGACACAAGGAGGAAGAGACAGCAAAATAAGCAGGAGCATCATAATAACAATTAGAATACTAGTTTTATTCACATATTCCCCTTCACATATTGCTCTATTGAGGACAGAACTGGCCCTAGTGATCTTTCCCTTCCCATGATAATCTTGTTGCTGTCTTCTGCACATATGAGCATTTTCTGTATAGGAAGTATACACATGCCAGGTTTTATATGGTTAGGTATCTTTTATAACAGCAGCCAATTCTTCATTTAGGGATGCATTTTCCCCTTATTTTTCCATTGGGTTATTCTTCTCCACCAGAAGGCATTAGGTTTTTCTTAATTTAAACAAAAATGCAGGCTAAATAGTTTTCTACCCAAACAATAATAAATTAAGAAAGCTTCTTTGCTTGGAATAATCTATTATTTTAAGGAAAGTTGTAGTGATTCATAGGTTTTGGTTGTTAATCAATATTTAATTATTAAACTAATAAGAGCATAATTCTTATTCCCTGTTGTTAGAAAATTTAAAGAATTAAATCAAATGGCAGATATGATTAGGAATTTTAAATACTTCTTAGAAAGCTCACCTCCTACAAATTCAGTCAAGGATGCAAATTTTTCATTCTGTTTTATTAAATATTATAGAATCTCGTATTTTAAAAATATAAAGAGCACTTTGACATAATTACATTGCTGTTATATGTAACATATACATTTAATATTTGTAAACAATTACAGTAGTGGTAAGCACACTTCATAATTTGAACCTTGTAAGTTGTGTTTGCTTACTGATCTCCTTTTTGAAAGAACTATACAAAATTGCAAGGAATTTGTATCCACCAAATAAAGCAGCCATGTGTTTTGTTTGTCTATTTCTTGTGCCAGGTTTTGAGATATATTCTTGCCATTAGAGTTCTGTTTTTCCTTTTCGTAAATAAAACAAGTGCAATAGTTTGAACAGACACATTTTACTTCTAATTTTGGAGGGAAATCCACCTAGTTTCAACTATGGCACTGAATTTGGATCTAGGCAGGGCCGCCGAGAGGATTATTAAATGCTGGAACAAGACTAATATGTGCCCCCTCCCCCCCGTGCATGTGCAGCCCTCCCCCACATCCCCTGCACATGCGTGCGTGATCCCCCCTCACGCCCCACGCCCCCTGCGCATGCCTGGTAGAGACCCAAAGACCATTTCCACAAAAATTAACAATAACAGCAAAGTACTTTGCAGTTTTCCTGTCCTCCAACATGCATTGCGTTATAAGTGAGGAACATTCAGCAATTGATTTGTCTTGGGAATTGGCACTGAGATAATGTACTCAAAGTTTCATTTTGGTTAGTTTCGCTTGTTGTGCATTTAATGCCAAATTGAAAAAGCGTTTGTCACCCCTTTTTATTAATCTCATCACGTTTCTGTCTTTGCATTTTTGAGCTCCAGATTTTTAAGATGACATTTCATAACCATTCATAAATTGAATGAAATATAAAATATATTCATAAATGAAATGAAACTAAACTTGCAAACTTAAATAAATAAGTAATGAAATTAAAATTACATAAATTACATAACTGTTCACTGAGTTTCAGATTAATAAAGGTTATGTCAAACAAGGATGCAAGACGGTTTTCCTATACACACGAAGTATAGAGTATGAAGTATATATCCAATATTGTTTTTCTTTTAAAAAATTTGGTTTTGTAAAAATTTTCCCCTTCATGGGCCCCCTTTGAGCTCCATGGGCCCCAGAACAATGTACAGGCTGAACCCCCCTCTCCTCAGGCCTGGATCTAGGAGGGCACTCTAGGGAATGAAAAGGGCATCTGGGCAATGCATACATATACAGTAGCCTCTTGGCCATCAGTTCTGCTTTTACAGAAGGTGGAGTCCTGCTTCTTCTGTCCCAAGTAAAGTAAATTCAGAGAGGGCAGCCTAAAACATCAGATTCCAGACAGAATAGGAGCTGGTGGTATAATCTAGAAGGTAGGCTGCTACACATGGTGTTTAATGAGGAGCTATGAGAGAATTATTTGTCTTGCAAACATTATACCAGAAAAAGAAAACCCTCTTACTGAAACTGGTTAGCCATCCATAAAGACTAGCTGGTATAGGAAAATATTGGGTAGAAAAAAATTTGAACAGTAGCTAGGCAACCCTCCCACAGCTGTGGAAACTTCACAATAGGAAGTAAGGCCATATGTAGCAGTTCCTCAGAGGCAGTTGCTAAGGAGCTCTGAGAATTGCATAGCAAACTAACTAGTTCTGTGTTGCTATTTTTGTTAATAGAGTTCCCTCCCTCACTTTAATTGTTGATTTCAAGATTAGTTTGCTGCAATAAATGACAACTAATGTTTACTATTTTCTTTCTATAGAAGTGAAACATTAGAAATATGTTAATTTTAAAAAAGGTAATCATCTATCTACTTATTAGATATCTGACTTTCTTCTAGCATAAAGGAGCTATTGGCCCAAAGTCATCATGATTGAGAGAGAGCCTGAACCCCTGCCCTAGTTCAATATTGCAATAGCTACATTACAGTGTTCCATTTGATTTAGGGGGACCCAGTTCCAGTAATAATCTATTATCTCCTTCTCCTCCTCTTCCAGTGGTGGGTTGCCACCGGTTCTATAGAACCAGTAGTAAAATTGGCAGGAGGCTCCACCCACCGGTCCCGACGTCATCAAAATGCTGCCCCACTGAAAACCAGTAGTAAAGGTAAGTAGAACCCACCCCTGTCCTCCTCCCTCCCTCCCTCTACATCTCAGATAGAAAGTCCATTATGATATACAATTTTCATGTATTTGGGTTCCACTGAAAATCTACAATGGTTTTGTACCTCTTTTGTACTAGCAATTCTTGGTTTTGTAGCTACAAAGTGAAGTGGATGCATATATTATAAATTAAAGTTCAGAGACGATACATAAAAAACTAATTTGCTGTATTCAGTCAAAACAGATTGGATTGGTAGAGGTTTATTCAGAAGAAATTTGAGTCCAGATCATGCTATTATCTTTATCAATTATTGCTTGAAAGGATTCACTAAGACTTCTGCTTCAGCTACAATAATTATTAACCTGCTAATCAATACTTGCACTATTTATTAAAATTTCATCTCTGTCTCTCTCCCTTCCTCCTCCTCCTTTTTTTTTTCCAGACAAGTTTTATTGAAAAAATTTCCTTTTCACATACATATTTTATGAACAGAATGCTGACCAGGTCACATCTTATATATTTTATATATAATCAAAATTATCATTATATTTCTTCCTTTCTCACAAATTTATAATTTTTCTCTATATTTCTTATTTCAACTTCTGATGTATTATTTTCTTTCCATCATTTTTTATCTTTTTCAATTTTATTTTTAAATAACATCACTTTGCCCCTTTTCACTAAAACTTCTACTTCAGTTACAATAATGATTAATCTGCTAATCAATACTTGCACTATTTATTAAAATGTCATCTCTGTCTCTCTCCCTTCCTCCTTCTATCTGCATCACAGATTGCGAGCCCCTTCAGTGGGGGCCAAAGACTCGCCCCCAATAGTCAGCGATGGAGTCAACTGACTATATCGGGATGTCGGGAGCCACAGCCACTCAGTCTTGGAAGGGTTGAGCTTGAGCCTGTTCCTCCCCATCCAGATCTGCACAGCCTCCAGGCACTGGGACATCACTTCAAGGGCATCGTTGGGGTGGCCTGGGGTGGAGATGTACAGCTGGGTGTCATCAGCGTACTGGTGGTATCTCACCCCAAAGCCACGGATGATCTCGCCCAGCGGCTTCACATAAATGTTGAACAGAAGGGGCGAGAGGACCGATCCCTGCGGCACTCCACAGATGAGAGGCCTCGAGGTCGACCTCTGCCCCCCTGCCAACACAAACTGCGACCGGTCGGAGAGAAAGGAGGAGAACCACCGCAACACAGTGCCTCCCACCCCCAACTCTTCCAGCCGGTGCAGCATGATACCATGGTCGATGGTATCAAAAGCCGCTGAGAGATCTAACAGGACCAGAACAGAGGAATAACCCCTGTCCCGAGCCCTCCAGAGATCATCCACCAACGCGACCAATGCCGTTTCCGTGCTGTACCCAGACCTGAAACCCGACTGGAACGGATCTAGATAGGATGTTTCCTCCAGGAATTGCGGAAACTGTTGCGCGACCACACTCTCAACAACCTTCGCAATGAAGCGAAGGTTGGAGACAGGACGATAGTTGGCCAATATTGCTGGATCCAGGGACGGCTTCTTGAGGAGAGGCCTCACCACCGCCTCTTTCAGGGCAGCGGGGAAGTGACCCTCACTCAAAGAAGCATTAATGACGCCCTGGAGCCAGCCTCGTGTAACCTCCCGGGAAGCCAGTACCAACCAGGAGGGACACGGGTCCAGTAAACATGTGGCCGCACTAAGTCTCCCCAAAATCCTGTCCACATCATCGGGAGTCACAGCATCAAACTCCTCCCAGATAACATTCTCAAGACTGTTCCTCGTCACCCTGCCCTGATCTACCCAGTCAGAGTCCAGATCCCCCCGGATCTGAGCGATTTTGTCATACAGGTATTGTCCGAAATCCTCCGCCCTGCCTTCTAAGGGATCCTCCCGCACTCCCAGATGGAGCAGAGCGCGGGTCACCCTAAACAGGCCGGACGATTCCCTGATGACGCAATAGAGGCGGAAAAGTAGTTAGACTTTGCCGTCTTTATCGCCACTAGGTAGGCCTTAATATGCGACCTTACCAGTGTTCGATCAGATTCAGTGAGACTGGCCCTCCAACCACTCTCCAGGCGTCTTTTCCGGCGCTTCATTTCCCTCAGCTCCTCAGTAAACCAAGGAGCCGCATGGGATCGGCATCGGGTCAGAGGCCGCAAAGGCACAACTCGGTCCAAGGCCCCACCAGCTGCCCGATCCCAGGCGGCTACCAGGTCCTCGGCCGAGTCATGTGCTAGAACCTCAGGAAATGGCCCAAGCTCCGTCTGGAACCTATCAGGATCCATCAGGCACCTGGGGCGGATCCATCTAATTGGGTCCGCCTCCCTGCGGCGAGGGGTCGCGGTTCGAAGATCTAGGCGAAGGAGTGAGTGGTCAGTCCATGACAAGGGTTCCACGTCTATATCCCCTATAACAAGACCACTCAAACACTGGCCAGAGACAAAAATCAAATCCAGAGTGTGACCTCCCCTGTGAGTAGGGCCATGAACTAACTGGGTCAGGTCCATGGCCGTCATGGAAGCCATGAACTCCTGAGCCACCTCAGACGTTTCACCGACGGATGGCAAGTTGAAATCACCCATGACTAAAAGCCTGGGTGTATCTACTGCCACCGTGGCTATCACGTCGAGTAGCTCAGGTAGGGCTGTTGCCACGCGGCAGGGAGCCAGGTACGTAAGCAACAAGCCCATCTGAACCCCACGGCCCCACCTCACAAGGAGGGACTCACATCCGGCTATCTAAGGCACAGTGGTCTCCCTCGGACTCAGATCCTCGTTAATAATAACCGCCACCCCCCCCGCCCCTCCCCTGGGCCCTCGGCTGATGGAATGCTCTGAAGCCTGGTGGGCACATTTCCACCAGAGGGACGCCACCCTCCGGGCCCAACCAGGTCTCCGTAATACCCGCCAGGTCCGCTCCCCCCTCTTGTATAAGATCGTGAATGAGGGGGGCCTTATTGACCACGGACCTGGCATTGCACAGCATCAGCCGAAGGCCCAGCTCCTGAGTATCTAAGCCACCTAGTATCCAAGCGGAGCCTTGGGGACCGGGGCAAGCAATTGCTCTCAAACAGCAAGTGCGAGCCCCCAACACCTGATGTGGTCCCCTGCTCCCGCCATATCTGCCCCTCCCATTCACCGTGCCGATGGTACAGCCCTCATAGATATCGCCCCCCATCCCTTTTCCAATCCCTCGTCCGGTGCCTCCCGGATCATTACCCTGTGCCGGGCACGGCTCTGACCCTGGTGGATTTCCCCCCCCCCCATCCGCCATAGTCGTCTTCCCAGTATCTTTAAAAGAATAATTACAACCCGCCCCCAGAACCCCTTAAAATCTTTAAAAATTTCCCTAAAAAGCCCCATAAATTCTTCCTTGCTCCATGCCATCTCTCCGGACTCCAAAGTCCGTCATCGAGATAGGCCCTCGATAATGTGGGGGGCCAAACCTGCGAGAGGGGAGAATCTCGCAGGGCGAGGAGTTCCGACACCGAATACATATAGCCATCAGGGGAGACAGTCCAAGGGTGGGGGACCGCTGATGTTACAAGCGTAGGGAAAATTCCAGTCCATGGTCAGGCTGCCAAGCTCCACTGTCCTCTCACGACAGTGGCTAAGGAGGTGCATATCATTCAGCCCCGAAAGTTTCCAGGGCGGCCGTCTCTCACCAGGCCAATCCATGGAGACTTTGATAGAAAGCTCAAGGTGAGGATAGCCATATTCCGCCTCCTCAGGCCTCATGTCCATAGAACCAGTATCCCTCCTGGGATTAGCAGCATCAGGGAATCCAATATCCAGCTCAAGGGAGGTTTAAGTTCGTAAATGTTCGTCAGAGAAGTTTTACATGGTAGGGAATCCAGACAGGCCAGATGGAAGTGGGGAAAAAATTAGGAGTAGTTCAGCAGGCCAAGATGGATGGGAAGCTATGATCGTAATAGGCCAAAAGGCCAAACTCAGTCCGAAGGAAGGATGGGGGGGGAGATTCAAACCGCATAAGTTTGTAGTCATTTTCCGGCCCCAATAACCCTCAACCTTCCATTCTAGTGGGTGAAGCTCCCCTATTTCGCCCCCCCATCCAGCTCACCCTGGGGGGGGTCTCTGGGTCTCCCTGGAGGTAACCCTTCCCTCAAGGGTCATATACTCTCCAGTCACCCCAAAATCAGATCTAAAACCACTGCTGAAGAGTCCTGGGCCGTCTGTTTGGAAGTCTGTAGGCCCTTGGGAGCCGCCCCAACCTTAAGCGCCCCCATCACGACCACCGCCGCGGCCTCCGCAGTCCCCACCGCCATCGTCGCCATCGGCCCCCCCCACAGACGTCCCCAGCCGCCCCCTGCCTCCAAAGATCCACCTCGAGGCATCCAGGGGCGTGGGGAACCTCCGTAGGGGCCTCACAACGCCGATGTCATCCAGGAGCTGCCGCTGCCGCCGCCATGACCGCCTGCGACCGCCGCCGCCGGTGTCGCTCCCCTGCAGGCCGCAGACCGCCGTCACCCACTGCCATCCTGACGTCATCCCCCTCAGCGCTGGGATGGTCCGGGGAGCTGCCAAAGCTCCCAACGGGCTCCTTAGGTGTTGCTTCGCCCGGGTGGGGGGTCATAGATGTTCGAAATGACCCCCCTGAGCCCCCCCAAGCCGAGGCATCGCCCCCCAAGAAGCCGAGACTCAGCGTCGGAACGCCATCTTGGGCATGCGCAGAAGAGTAACACCACCAATAAACCCAGAAAATAAAGCAAATGCTTCTTTAAAAAAATACAAATTTAATATATCAAGTGTTTTGTAGAAAATGTAGCCATTACCAGTTATGAATAAACTAATTAAGATTGTATCTGAAATAAACGACTAGGGATCAGGCAACTGCTCTGATGAGATGACTTGGGAGTAAAAATGCATTCTAGGTCAGTCTTCCTTAATGTGGTGCTCTTCATATCTCTGTAATCTTCATTATTTTTACTCCCCAGACATTTAGCCCTAAATATTACCGGAATTTTAACTTACATACATTAGGGGGGAAAATCTTCAGGTTGAAGAGTAAAAGTAAAATACAGATAGTCCTCGGCCACAACTGAGCCCAAAATTTCCATTGTTAAGCAAGGAAGTTGTTATGTGAGTTGTGCTCCATTTTGCAACCTTTTTGTGATGGTTGTTAAGCGAATCTTAACTGCAGTTAAACAATTGTGCAGTCACTCGGCAACTCTGGTTTTCCCCATTGACTTTGCTTGTCAGAAGCTTCCTAGGAAGGTTGCAAATGACAATCCTTAGGAACCTGGGATGCTACAACCAAATTAAATACATGCCTGTTGCCAAGAATCCAAAGTTTAACCAACTGATTATGGGGATGCTGCAATAGTCATAAATGTGAGAACTGATCATAAGTCACTTTTTTAAAGTGTCATTGTAATGTTGAACATTCATTAAACAAATAGTTGTAAGTGGAAGACTATCTGTATCCTATGTCCTGATTTTCCATTAGGATATGTATTTTGGAGACAAGACTCCCCTTCTGCCTGCTTCCTTACTTCTGCCCATTGTAGCAGGTTTTCAGATCTTGAACTGCATTCTCTCTTAATCAAATAATAAACTCCATTTAACAAGGAGTTATACCATAGCTGTACCATACAATAAACCCCCCATGCCTTGCATATTGGACTGTTAGAATACTTCCAGTTCTTGGCGATGAAAACTTTAAAAGTAAATTCCATGTAACTGATTTTATTTTATATTGATATAATTTTGGAAATCTAAGTATCAATGTTTACTTATTTTTTCTTCTAGTAATAATTCATATCTATACATTATTTGTTTCATTTGAAATAGCTACCATATATTTACGCATAACTGCATAAATCCCCTCCCCCGACATTAAATTGTTTCTAATATTCAATATCAAATTATTTCCAAACTGGTGCAGAAAGTTTATGCGAATATGACTGAACCAAATTCAAAATTCAAGCTTGATGGAACAAACAGTAAAAAGCAAAAAGCCAGAAAAGAGGCTTTGGTTGTATTTTGAAGTAAACGGAGTCATAGTGATTTTTGAGGTTCTTTGTAGTTCCCAGCAGGATGCCTACGTCAGTTGCCAACTTTTTGAGGGAAAGTTACAAAACCCAGATTTAGTAGAACAAGGTGACACAAAATAATAAAATCTATTTGCATAGATTTTGATGAATATAGGAAAATTTCATACTCTGAACTCCAATTTGAAATCTTTGTAATTTGTGGGATTTAAAAAAAATACCAATGTAGTATAACAAAATGTTAAAGCTTTGAAACTGATATGAAGTCAATTGTGTCATGCTAGTTTGGGATATTCTATAGCTATCGGCAAGTACCTTACTCAATATTGTAAGGGATATAAACCCAGGTTTCCTGTAAATACCATGAAAGCAGTATCAAGTTTTGCCATAGATATTGGTAAATATAGCAATACTGGAGTTGTAGGTGTTTATCTGAATCCCAGTTTAAAATGACTACTTTTTACCTGTGGACTTATGAAATCCAGGCCTGGAAGTACAAAATAGTACTCCAAAAATCATATCTTGTGGTTATATACCTGTATCAGTATTCTATGTTTATAACTGCATTGCTCACAATAGCATTTTGTTACACTAAATTGCTATTTTTTAATCCCATGAAATACAACGATTTAAACTGGAGTTCAGAGTATGCACTACAAAAGAAATGTTTGTATATTCATCCAAATCTATGCAAATAGATTGTATTACTGTGTGTTGTCTTGTTCTACTAAATCTAATTCTTCCTTTCTAAGGGCTAAGAAAGAATAAATTAACACCCAGCAAAAACCTAAATTCTTTCCAAACCAATAATTTGCTAGACCAGCCCTTGACAAGTACCTTTGTTCTTCATTTTATTATTAAACCGCCTGGTTGACATTGCTCCTCTTCTTCCTGAAGATGTGTCACTATGTCTGGTGCCACTTGTTTGCCTTCCCAAGCTACACATATCAATCTGCAATTTGTCAGAGGACTCTGACCCCTGCTCACCTGAGATTCATGATATAAATAACCATGCACGGAAATGAAAACACTGATTGGGATTTAAATATCATTTACATAAAATTCTGACTTGAGTACTAATTAATTAAATTATGATCTGTGCATCTTGCCGAGGCTTTGTGATCTGACAATCAACAGGGTAGGTGAAGATGACAAGAGCCCCTTTCTGAAGTCTTTTGGTGGACTAACAATTCACTGCTAGGAACCTAGCAGGAATGGACACTGTGATTCTAGGCAGGGCTTATGGTATACAGTATGCAGAGTTTAAGGTTCATTAACCAAACATCCTATTGTTACTCAAGTAACTCTCATTATGAAAAGACATCTTAACAAGCATCAAGGTGCACACTTCCTGAGTGTTGAGAGTGAGCAGGTAAGATTTTGCATGACTATTATTGCAAGAGAATTAAAATAAAAACACTCTTCTCCATACAATGGGAATATCTGTGATGTTTTAGAGACCACAATCAGAATTATGGTATCCTACTTGCAAGGTAAGTGATAGCATGTTGTGTCATGTTCCTAATGTAGTACTTACCTTCTGTTTCATTTTCTTTGGTTTGATCTTTGAACTGCATCCTTTACATTTTCTGCATCTATCGTTTGAGTAACAGAAATAACAGAGTTGAAAGAGTCTTGGAGGTCTTCTAGTCAATCCCATGCTCAGGCAGGAAATCCTACACCATTTCAGACAAATGATTGTCCAATCTCTTCTAAAAACATAAACTGTGGAATACCCACAGTTTCTGGAGGCAAGCCATTTCAGTGATTAATTGTTCTAACTGTCAGGAAATTTCTCAATTCTAGATTGATTCCCTCCTTGATTAATTTCCATCCATTGCTTCTTTCCCATTTCACACTCATTAGCTATTTTATTTTTCTCACTCCTTCACTTCATGCTATCTCTTATTTCTTCCTCCACCCTGCATTCCTTGCTAGATTTTTGCATAATTGTTCACCTGCAATGATCTAAATATGGAACATGTTGTGTACATATTGCTTGGCTGACCAGAATATAGAATAACAGCATTGGAAGGGACCTTGAAGCTTAGGCAGGAAACTCTACCATGCCAGTGAATAAGTTGGTGAGCTCTTAGAATTTGCATATATATTTTCAAAGCCCAGTATGTCTAGTCAGGTGGCAGCATTAGCTAAGCTTATCTGCTCAAAAAAAAAAAAAAAATGGTTTTGGAATTGATTAGGATTTGAATGAGAGATTTTTTAGAATTGCTGGTTAGTCTGGCAAGTAACAGGAAATAAACATTCAGGAAGTATTCAATGACAAAACATCTGTATTGTTTGAAAAACATTATACAGATGCACTTACCAGTCCACTTATTTTTGCTGTTGTTTGCTGTTTTTTCTTCTTATTTTCATGTCTATGTAAGTACATGCATACTCTGTCTCCAATTTTTCTGTTCTGGACGGACAGACAGAAAAAGCATTTTTTGGAACATCTGTAGAACATTTTCTATAGATTGTTATCAAGACCTACTCTTGGAACAGCAGAAGAACTTCAGAGAATTTGATCTAATAATCAGACTATGGACAGCTCTGAAAAAAAGGCAGTAGAAAAACCAAGGCGTGACCTCTGCCCTGCAGGAGTCTCTAAATCAACCTTTTCCAATTTGGTGTTCTCCTGATGTGTTGATTTCTGGTTAATAATTTTCCACTGGAATGATTAGTGGTATTCCTGATTCTGTTTCATTTTTATTCTTGTGTCGATTCTTTCAGTTTTAGAGTATGTTCATCACATTACTGAAAGAGAAAGACATAATTTCTATCTGGTAATATAATGTCCAAGGATGCAGTGAGCTCCTATAGATAAGTTTGATGGTCAATCATTTCCAAAACCAGTATGATCTAAAATCTGGGTGCTTTCAAGTGTTAGCTTTTTATAGGAGTTGTGCTGCTTTGCAGGTGATTGATACGTGCTGGGAACTGAATGTATGTTGGGCACTGAAACCAAACATTAATTGTGCTCCTTCCATGCTGCTTATTATTACTAGAACTCTCATAGAAGGAGAAAACCCCACAATCATCAGCATTGATGATGTTATATAGTTGGTAAGGAAATTTGCAAGAAACAACAAAGCTCAGAGAGGTTTGCAAGGGAACCACAGTTCAACCCTGAAGTACACATATTCTCTTCTAGTGGAACTCTCATAATTGCAAAATCAGCAGAAATAATGAAAACGATTAAAAAAACAGCAGTATTCATTTAAAAGTTTTGACTGGCACATGAATGCATATTTTACGAAGCTTCTTTTGATGTTTGAGATTGATATTCACTATGGCAGGGCAGCCAGAGTGTAGCTGAGAGGAGATGTATTTATCTTTCGAACAGAATATGAAATAGCCCTGAATGTTTCAACTTACTCCCCTTCAAGTTCCTTTGGCCAACACCACCCTGCTCATCAGTGGTCTGAACATATCCTGCTTGCTGTGGCAGATGAAGAGAAGGAGAGGCTTTAGCACTGAAAGCATCCATTCTGCAAATGGGATTCCAGCAATCCTTGTGCCTGAACTAAGCCAAAGGGCTTTATTGATCAAAGGAGGGCCAGGGTCCTGTAACTCACTGGTTCTTTGAGCATATATCACCCTATTTTAATCCCCAAGTATCTCAAAATAACATTGCTGAAATTGCAAAGGAGCCACAAATATATCCCCAAAGTAGGCACAATTGTTGGCTGAAATATAACGTAAAAACAAAGCCGAGAATACATATCCATGTCTTCTGAGAGCTGAAGGGCCAAACAAGTTTTTTCTTATTCTCTCTGGGAAGATTATGCTGGATGATTTTATAGTACCCCTCTAGAGAATATTGCTGACTTAGAATTTGGGACTGGGAAGACCTTAGTTCAAATCCTACTATAACTATGGAAATCAATGGTGATTTGGGAGAGTCATTGTTTTACCTCAGCCCAACCTGCCTCCTAGGATTGTTGTGAAGATAAAATGAAAGGTAACATCTTTACTTCTTTAGAGGAAAGACAAAATATAGTTATAACTCAAAAGGTAATTAAGTACTGCACACAACAGCCACTTTTCCCCCCAGACAAATTCTTTCATGCTGTGTCTTTTTTCTATTGGCAGAGATCCATAAATTTGGAGTAGTTGTGGTAATTAAGAAAAATATTTTTATTGTCAAGGCCCTATATATAGTTCCTAAAAAATCTCAAGTGCCTCACCACAATGTTCTGACCTCGCCCAAATGCCACTAAATTGAGAAAATCCTATATTTGCAATCATTTCTCAGTTTCTATTAGTTATTATGTTAGCTATTTTTTGTGGTACTTCTCATATATGTGCTGAGAAAGTTCAAAATTCAAAACATCTTTTGTAGCTATATTATACCATTATTCTTATTATTATGGTAAGCTGTATAGTCAGCTAGGTGTTTAGACTGGCTTTGCCATTTTTGTCCATATATTCACTCTTTCCCAAGAACCTGAAATAGGCAGATGTTGTTGTGTAATAATAGTAAGGTACTATCATAGGTAGCTGTTGTAAGTAAAGCTTTCTTTTGCAATTGACCAATGGTGATTTTGTCAATGCCAATGGTGTTCAAGTGCTGCTCCAGATGTTCTGGGATTGCACTCAAGATGCCTATTGCTATTACTATTGATACTACCTTTGCTCCAGATCGATCTGGAGCTCTGTTATCAACTACAGAGGGCTTTCCGGAAGGCTGTGACGGCGAAACGGAGGCTGGAGGTGACGCATGTGAATGGCAGCAAGCAGCTGCAGAAGTGGGCTGGCAGTGGGCTCCTGCTGGATGGGGCTGTTGGTGCCACTGCGGCCAGGTGAATCAATAATTAGACCCACCTGAAAGGAAGCCCTAGTCATTTTTTCAGGGATCAAAAGAAAATAATACCGGGTCTTCTTTTCAGGGAAACACAGTATTTTGTCTTGCCATGTCTCTTTTGTATTCTTCATTTGATTTTTTTTTTCCTTATAAGCCAGTTTGATCTCCTTGGTATTCAGTAAGTCTTCCTGGTATATCTTTTAAGTCTTCAGTACATCTTTTCTACTGTCCTTCAGTGGAAAAGATTTTTTATTTTTCAGTTATCTGGTGTATGTGCAACATTATCATGTTTGGTTGCACAATCAGCCAGATTTTTAGACTGAATTTGGCATTTTTATCCATCTATTGAGTCCCTTTCAAGGACCTGGGATAAGCAGATATTGTTTGATGGTATTAAAGGTATTGTCATAGGATGTAATCTCTCCAAGTAAACCTGCCTTTTTCAATTGACTAATGGTAATTTTGTCAATGCCGATAGTGTTCTTGTGGTTCTCCTTTTATTTGTTTCCCTTTCTCCAATTTGTCTCCTTAGCAGTAGCGATAGCACTTAGACTTATATACAGCTTCATACTGCTTTACAACACTCTCTGAGCAGTTTACAGGGTCGGCATATTGCCCCCAGCAATCTGGGTCTTCATTTTACCAACCTTTGAAGGATAAAGTCTGAGTTAACCTTGAGCTGGTCAGGATCGAACTCCTGGCAATGGGCAAAGTTAGCCTGCAATATTGCATTCTAATCATTGCTCCACCATGGCTCCTGTTTCTTTGAACTTAAATCTTTCAAAGTCAATATTTCTTTCTTCTTATCTTCTTTTATCTTATGTTGATGTTAACATTTCTCCTTCTGCTAGTAATAATGATGATATTTTTTACATTTTTTCATTTCTTTCTGAGATTTTATTCTTATTAAATCTTGCAATTCTTCTTCTCAAATATTGCCAGATACTGTATGTTCTTTCATTTTTGTAGATTTTTACTTGTGGTACTGCATGTTCTTTTAGTTAGATTGTAATGTTATTTTAGTTGGTCTGTCCTTGCTCACTTTGAGTCTTTTACTTCAGTTTTGTATTCTGCTGACATCTTATATTTCTGCATACAAATATGATTACAGTTTTCCCATTCTGTTATCTTTGTGCTGGTTAAACTTTTCTCACTCAGTTTAAAATTTTGTAATTTCCATTTACCTGGGTTTTTCATTCTTCATCTTTACAATCTTTTAGTAATTTTTGTTACATTCCTTCCTGTGTTTCATTTATTGTTCTCTCAAACAGTTGCTGTTAGCAGTCAATTATCACTTTAGAAAAATACCAGAAAGAAAAACGAAAGGAAATGGCCTTATAATTAATTTATTTCAGATACCTAATGCATACAATGTTTATGTTTGACCTTGTTCATCAATTTATAATCAATTTTTTTCTAATTTTGCTCTTTCTTATTTATCAAAATTTAAGTGCATTAAAAATGATTACAGTACTTGTTGCTTTCTCAAAAAATTCTTTGTCTGTAATCATATTGTTTGATTTTTAGTGCTCAGTTATCCATCATCCACTACTGACTAAAGATCATATAACTGAGTAAAACATACTACAGAATATAATTAGGACAGTTCTGTTCTTCTACTAAAAGCCTCTCTCACTCTCCATAATCTACATTTTGGAAGTCTAGTGAAATTGATAAGGCGTGTTCCATTGTAAGATTCTAAGTCTCTATTGTAAAGACTTTAAAAACTAATCCCAAAAGGACCCCAATATTTTTATACTGATGATTGCTCTTGGCTTTTGAGTAAACCTTAAAGGGAAGGGGTAAGGGCGGGGGGGAAGAACACCCTATCAAAACATTAGTTGGCTTTAAATTAACATAGTTGTAACTAAATTAAATTTGTTAAGTATTCATTTTTAAGTATATTTAAGATATAAACATAATATTCAAGAATATCCCCTTTTTATCCTAAAAACAATGTCTAAGTACTTTATAACTCCTTGTGAGGTGGGGTCATGGGGTTCAGATGGGCTTGTTGCTTACGTACCTGGTTCCCTGCCGCGTGGCAATAGCCCTACCTGAGCTACGCGACGTGATAGCCACGGTGGCAGTAGATACACCCAGGCTTTTAGTCATGGGTGATTTCAACTTGCCATCCGCTGGTGAAATGTCTGAGGTGGCTCGGGAGTTCATGTCTTCCATGACGGCCATGAACCTGACCCAGTTAGTTCATGGCCCTACTCACAGGGGAGGTCACACTCTGGACCTGTTTTTTGTCTCTGGCCAGTGGTTGAGTGGTCTTGTTATTGGGGATACAGACATGGAACCCTTGTCATGGACAGACCACTCACTCCTTCGCCTGGAGCTTCGAACCGCTGCACCCTGCCGCAGGGAGGCGGATCCAATTAGATGGATCCGCCCCAGGCACCTGATGGATCCTGAGAGGTTCCAGATGGAGCTTGGGCCATTTCCTGAGGTTCTAGCACATGACTCGGCCGAGGACCTGGTAGCCGCCTGGGATCGGGCAGCTGGTGGGGCCTTGGACCGAGTTGTGCCTTTGCGGCCTCTGACCCGGTGCCGATCCCGTGCGGCTCCTTGGTTCACTGAGGAGCTGAGGGAAATGAAGCACCGGAAAAGATGCCTGGAGAGCAGTTGGAGGGCCAGTCTTGCTGAATCTGATCGAACACTGGTAAGGTCGCATATTAAGGCCTACCTAGTGGCGATAAAGACGGCAAAGTTTAATTACTTTTCCGCCTCTATTGCGTCATCAGGGAATCGTCCGGCCGCCCTGTTTAGGGTGACCCACTCCCTGCTCCATCTGAGAGTGCGGGAGGATCCCTTGGAAGGCAGGGCGGAGGATTTTGGACAATAGCTGTATGACAAAATCGCTCAGATCCGGGGGGATTTGGACTCTGACTAGGTAGATCAGGGCAGAGTGACGAGGAATAGTCTTGAGAATGTTATCTGGGAGGAGTTTGACACTGTGACTCCCGATGATGTGGACAGGATTTTGGGGAGACTTAGTGCGGCCACATGTTTACTGGACCCGTGCCCCTCCTGGTTGGTACTGGCTTCCCGGGAGGTTACACGAGGGTGTTATCAACGCTTCGCTGAGTGAGGGCCATCTCCCTGCTGTCTTGAAAGAGGCGGTGGTGAGGCCTCTCCTCAAGAAGCCATCCCTGGATCTGGCAATATTGGCCAACTACCATCCTGTCTCCAACCTTCGCTTCATGGCGAAGGTTGTTGAGAGTGTGGTCATGCGACAGTTCCCACAATTCCTGGAGGAAACATCTTATCTAGATCCGTTCCGGTCGGGTTTCAGGTCTGGGCACAGCACGGAAACGGCATTGGTCGCGTTGGTTGATTATCTCTGGAGGGCTCGGGACAGGGGCTGCTCCTCTGTTCTGGTCCTGTTAGATCTCTCAGCGGCTTTTGATACCATCGACCATGGTATCATGCTGCACCGGCTGGAAGAGTTGGGGGTGGGAAGCACCGTGTTGTGGTGGTTCTCCTCCTTTCTCTCCGACCAGTCGCAGTTTGTGTTGGCAGGGGGGCAGAGGTCGACCTTGAGGCCTCTCATCTGTGGAGTGCCACAGGGATCGGTCCTCTCGCCCCTTCTGTTCAACATTTATGTAAAGCCGCTGGGTGAGATCATCCGTGGCTTCGGGGTGAGATACCACCAGTATGCTGATGACACCCAGCTGTACATCTCCACCCCAGGCCACCCCAATGATGCCCTTGAAATGATGTCCCAGTGCCTGGAGGCTGTGCGGATCTGGATGGGGAGGAACAGGCTCAAGCTCAACCCTTCCAAGACTGAGTGGCTGTGGCTCCCGGCACCCCGATATAGTCAGTTGACTCCATCACTGACTATTGGGGGCAAGTCTTTGGCCCCCACAGAAAGGGCTCGCAATCTGGGAGTCCTCCTGGATATGCAGCTGTCCTTGGAGGAACATCACCTAGCTGTAACTAGGGGGACCTTTTGTCAGGTTCGCCTGATTTGCCAGTTGCGGCCCTTTCTTGATCGGGATTCCCTGTGCACAGTCACTCATGCTCTCATCACCTCTCGCCTTGACTACGGCAACACTCTCTACATGGGGCTCCCATTGAAGAACACCCGGAGGCTCCAACTGGTCCAGAATGCAGCAGCGCGGGTAGTGATGGAAGCAGCATGGCGCTCCCATGTAACACTGCTCCTGTGCGAGCTGCACTGGCTCCCGGTGGTCTTCCGGGTGCGCTTCAAGGTGTTGGTTATCATCTTTAAAGCGCTCCATGGCATCAGGCCTAGCTATCTTTGAGACCACCTGCTGCTACCGACGACCTCCCATCGTCCCGTGCGCTCCCACAGAGAGGGCCTCCTCAGGGTGTCATCAGCCAATCAATGTAGGCTGGTGACTCCCAGGGGGAGGGCCTTCTCTGTGGGGGCACCTACCCTCTGGAATCAGTTGCCCCCAGAGATAAGGAGAATCCAAGACCTTAGTGCCTTCCACTGTGCCCTTAAAACCCACTTTTTCCAGCAAGCCGGGTGGGTTAAGAAGAAATTTTAAATGTTTTAATTGGTTTGTATTTTTAATTTTGGGCCAAATTTATATATATTATAATTGTTTTTAATATTTGTATTTCATGTTTTTTAATTCTGGCTGTACACCGCCCTGAGTCCTCAGGGAGAAGGGCGGTATATAAATTTAAAAATAAATAAATAAATAAATAAATAAATAAATAAATAAATAAATAAATAAATAAATAAATAAATAAATAAATCTTATAATTTACCAGGAATTAACATAGCCTCCGCCAATATGGCCAGAGGTAAGGTTATTAGTGAAATCATTTTTACTACATGTCCATCAGATTCTATGGCTAATATGGATTATATTACATATCTTTTTAACAGGTAAAAGATGTAAGATTTGCTCTTCTATTGCTTTTAGGACATACCACTTATCACTAAAATATGTTTTTATACTTTGCCTCACTAGTAATTTCTTTATTGTGCTTTATCAGACTTGCAATCATTATTTTAGTTTTAACACCTGTTAGCTTTAGAAACCTTTCTATCAAAGTTCTGGCAGTAAAGGTTTGATCATCTTTCACAATAATTATTTTGAAGATAAAACTTTAGTAATGCTCAAGTTTCAAATCTTCAGCAGGAATTTATGGGACCTACTGCATCAAAGATTAATTTCCAGTGACAAACTGCAGAATGGAAAAAGCCTGCTTGAATTACTTACTTTTACTTCCAATTCGTGCCCCTGTAATCTCTGCAGCATATGACTGGAGATAAGCTTCCTTCTGTACTACATTACCAGTCGTACCTTAATGCCATCAAGCTCCCCTCCCCCGCTCCTCCTCCTGTTTTTAAATTGTCATTTTATAATTCTATCATTCTCCCAGAAAAGAAGGATTACATTTTGTGGCCAAAGGTGAGCCATATTCCATTCCATCACCTTGTTTGAAATGGGAGGACACTGTTCTCTAACTTGGCTTCTTCAAATGTCTATGTGTGTTTGTATGGCATCTATGTCACATATTTGTATGAGGGTCAGGGGGGTTATCTTTTGCAGGATAATTAGAATAGAGTAGATATTCTCTATGCATTTGCTAGTGGTTAGGTATAAGGTTTGTATGCACAGTGCTGAAGCTGGAAGAGAGTGGAGAACTGGAGAATTGGGGTATGGAGAATAAAGGCCGGTATTGTTATCAGTATAGATATGGGTGAAGGACAAGAAAGGTAGGTGTCCAGAAGGTAAAATTCAGAGTGGGATAGGGACCACAGAAAGCTTAGATGTTGAAGCAGATGATCTCAGAGCTAGGTGGACTGAAGAGGAGTTTGGTAGATTTGCATGGAAGAGATAAAATTAGAAGTGGTAAGGCCTAGGCCAGGGGTCTGCAACCTTAAGCACTCAAAGAGCCATTTGGACCTGTTTCCCACAGAAAAGAAAACACCGGGAGGCCCAAAACCTGGCGTGGCCAACTTGATGTCACTCACTTCCACCAGTCACATGACACCCCCCCACCAGCCACATCTACCCAGCCGGTCATTAGGGTAGAGAACCAGTTGCTAAAAAACACCGGGAACCACAAAACTCTTTTGACGTATCTCTCTCTCCCCTCCCTCCCTCCCCCCCTCTCTCCCTCTCTCTCTGTATCTCTCTATGTCTCTCTCTCTCCCCATCTCCCCATCTCTCTGTCTTTGCCCTGGCCACTTCTCCATCCCCTGCCGTCACCCTTATCTTCTCAGGCCAACCGAGGAGTGACTGGGAGAGAAGGGTGAGGGGTGGGGCCAGCCAGTGGTGGGATCACCCAACAGGGAGCCACAGCAGAGGGCCCAAAGAGCTGTATCATTGGCTCTGGAGCCACAGGTTGCTGACCCCTGGCCTAGGCAATGATGGTGAAGGAGGAAAAGTGATAGACAAGACTCAAGTAGAGGAATGGAAGACAGAAATTTTGACATTGCCATAGAATAATGACCAAAACATTGGTCAAAAGAGGAGTCTACCAATGTTGGGTATAGCAGTCTCTGGAAGAAATAGGTGGCAAGAAGCTCTACTATGGTAGTTGGTGGTTCCCCTGTATTGAGCATGCAGAGAGGACTCTCCTGACTGTAGCTTTCCAGGTGTGAAGGGAGTGCTGGGGATAATGAACTGTGAGGGAGGCATAAGAGGTTAATTGGTTCCTAGGTGCATTTTTGTATGAAAAATGGATGGGGCAGTAACAGTAGCCTTGATTAGATATCTGGCCTACCTGAGTGGATGAAGGGTGAGGATGAATGATGAGGATGAATAGTGCCCCTTCAGTGAAAGGTGATATAGATGAGACTTAGGATGTGAAAGAATGAAGAGGAAATGGAGCAAATTACAAATTTGAATGAGCAGGAAAAATGTGACAGGAATGTTGGACTGATTGTTACAGAAAAATAAGAATGGGCAGTATTCTTGTCTAATTACCTTACACCTAAACCTGGGTGACTGGATATTAGCATCAAACAAATCAAGTCATTCAGATGCCAGAATCACCTCAAACCATGACACATAGGCAATGAATAAATTTAATAATAATAATGGTATAAGTACATCAAACGGTTGAAGAAAAAGAAAGTACATTGGAGGAAAACCTAAAAGATACTGAAGAAGACGCACTGTTATGCTAGTATACCAGGAAGGCCTACTGAATACTGGAGAGACCAAGAAAAGCCAAATTCAGAACAGAATGGAGGCATGTGTAGACAAAGCATTACATGGCCAGTACATTTAAAAAAAAATAGCAGGGAAAGCAGATAATAACAAGACCTAGCAATGCAAAAATAATTTTGTTATTATTTGTTGCTGGTGTTGGAGAAGTCTACTGAGAACATAATGAATCCATAAGAAAACAAACAAATGGATCATCAAACAATTCAATACAGAATTCTCACTCAGGGCACAAAGACCAGGTCAAATTATCATATTTTTTATATACTATGCAGATATACTATATTTCTGTCTGGAAAAATCTATAATGCTGGAAGGCTAGAGAAAGAGAAAAAGGGTGGATGAACTCAGTTATAGTAGCAATGGGTACATCTTTGGAAGTTCTGAAGAACTGGGCTGGAGACTAAATGTCCTGGAGATGGAATGGGACTTTTTACCTCCTACCCTTGGCCATGCCTGCTTCTCCGCCAGGCTTCCGCCTCGGGGGATTCTCTTCTAGCTTTTCTCCTCAGCTGACACGCCCCTGCTCATTTGCCATGGCCAATTGGCCACGGCCCCTCTGCCCCACACACTATGGCATAGCCCATTCGATGTCACACTCTTAGTCCCAGGCTTTTTGCCTCCAGGGACAGTTAGCCACCAGCCAATCAGTTAGTTGACAATGCTGGCAGCCAGAAGTCAGCTTTATCCAAAAGAGTTTTTATTTGGGGTGGGTAGCCTAGCCTTAGAAAGAGAGAGGGAAGGAGGAAAGGAGAGAGGGGGGTGGGGGGGATGTCAGCCAAGGAGAAAAGCTAGAGGAGAATCCCCCGAGGCGGAAGCCTGGCTGAGAAGCAGGCGCGGCCAAGGGTAGAAGGCGAAAAGTCCTAAATCCCCTGGAGATGATCTATAAGTATGATTGCTAAGAATTACACTGATTAAATAACACATAAGCAAATGCAAATCACAGTGTATGCCCCTACTGAATATCAAGAAAAACCAAAAATGTGCTTTATTTCCCAGAAAAATACACTGTACACTGTTCAGTATTTAGGCGACCAAAAGAATCAATGGCCAATTCTCTGTAACCAAAGCAATCCGTTCGTTTTCCGTTTTGTAGGACTAGATAGCTTATTTGCCTGTAGTGTATTCGGTTGGGTTAACTTATCATAACTGTAGCCTCTCTCAAAAGGTTAAACAGTTTCATGATGCTTTATGCATCATTTGCAGTGCATTTTTTGGGATAAAACTGGCAGTGCTTTGGGCAGTAGCCAAGATCTTCAAGATGGCATATCTTTGTCTGCATATTCTCTGTTTTGGACAGCTTGGTATTTATGATTTAAAATGCCTGCAGCTGCAGGCAGGATGCCCAATTTTAAATTGTCTCTTGATGCCTTGGCCATTAGCAAGATGTACACTGCTTAACATTTCAGAAATTTGAATATTTATAATATGCACATATATGCTATTTACCTATTATAGATGATTAGGCTGCCAACTTACGGCTGCTTTAATTTTATGCATTCTGTATGTTCGAGTATTCTTCAAATAGCTTTTTTAAATGTACTCATAACCTTTAAAATGTAAAGATTATTTTGAATTGTAGTTTAATGGTGTAGTTTTATTTACAACTCTGTTTTTTAAAATTATTTTTGTTCTCATAAAATCAGACTTGGTATTTTTTTTATAACTTGAAAGAATATAAACATTGCCTTGTTCCTGAAAATAAAATGTTACTTCAGCACTTTTACAACTTGCTAGTTATCCATGTGTTTCACAAAAAAAATAAGAGATTTATGAGACAAAAAGCATGAGACTGAGGAGGTAGAATTATTGATTGTCTTAGCTTCTGTTTTGACACAAAAGCTGGGTTCTGGATTCAAGAATATGATTCTCCAAAGATCACCCGAACAGGGAATCTCTCCAGCTCCTTTGGGACTTATTTTAAATAAACCACACCTTATAAACAGAAGTGAGCGGGGGAAGTCGGTGTTTTAAGAAACAATTTTTCTCCATAATTGAACATTCAATAAGAAACAAATAAATAAATTAAACCTTTCATTATGAACAGATATGAGCATTATATACTGAAACCATTATATGCGGAGTTGAAACCAGCCTGACCAAAATCAACCCCGACGATGCAAACAGAATCAGACTCGAAATCACCAACATCCTCTGCACCAGCAAGCCACCCAAAAGTAACTTACCCAAAGAGGAACAGACAGCACTACTTAACCTGAAAGAAGACACCAGCATAATAATCCTACCAGCAGACAAGGGCAATGCCACGGTGGTTATGAACACATCTGACTACCAAACCAAATTAAACAACCTACTCCAAGACTCCATATACAAACCCCTAAACACAGACCCCACCACCTACCTGGAAAAAACCACCAAATCCAAAATAAAAGCCTCCCCCATCAGCGAAGAGATTCAGCAAAGAATCATACCCAGAGAGAAATCATCCAGATGCCCTAAGCTTTATGGTCTCCCCAAGATACACAAAGAAGGAACCCCACTTAGACCCATAGTCAGCTCCATAGGCTCACCTCTACAAAACCTAGCCAAATTTCTCGCCAAACAACTACAGCCCTATGCAGAATCCATCACCTCATACGTAAAAAACTCATTCCAGTTCATAGACATCATAAAGCAACAAAACTTACAGCACAGTGACCTACTCGTGAGCTTTGATGTCATATCCCTCTTCACCCAAGTACCAATCAAAGAAGCCTTGACAGTTATCCAAAACAAATATAACCCCCCCAAGCACATCTTAGATCTGACCAACCACTGCCTATCCAACACATACTTCATCTATAATGGACAGAAATACAAACAAACAGAAGGAGCACCCATGGGATCACCCCTCTCACCTGTCATTGCCAACCTCTATATGGAATACTTTGAAACCCAAGCTCTAGAAAAATCTGATCATAAACCCAAACTCTGGCTCAGATATGTGGACGACACCTTCATAATCTGGCCACATGGGAAAGAAAAACTGGACAACTTCCTCACACACCTCAACAGCCTACACCCCAAAATACAGTTCACCATGGAAACAGAAGCAAACAACCAACTTCCCTTCCTGGATGTCTTAGTCTACAGAAAATCCAATGGCTCCCTAGGACACACTATCTACCAGAAGAAAACACACACAAACCGCTATCTGCACGCACTCTCACACCACCACCCTGCCCAGATCAACTCTGTAGCCAAGACACTCATTTCCAGAACAAAACGCTTAGCTGACGAACAACACCTAAAAACCGAACTACACACCCTCACTAACGTACTAACATCCAATGGATTCCAAAGAAATAAGATCACCAACCTAATCCAAAAAGAAACCCCCACTAAAATCCAAGACACAGAACAAGAAAACGGCAAAGCCCTCCTCCCATACATAAAAGGCACCACAGACAGAATAAGCAAAATCCTCCACAAACATAACATCAAGACAGCATTCTGCACAAACCGAAAAATATCCACCATCCTAAGGAACCCCAAAGACAAAATTGAGTTAGAAAATCAAGGAGTATATGAAATCCCATGCACCGCCTGCCCCACCACATACATCGGACAAACCAACAGACGAATAAGTGCACGCATAGAAGAACACAAGAACTCAGTCAGAAAAGAAGAACCAACTTCTTCCCTGGTCCAACACCTTAAAGCCACAGGACATGATATTGACTTTAAAAAGACCAGAACTATCGCCAAAACTGAACACTTTAACAACAGAATAATCAGAGAAGCCATCGAGATAGAAAAACGCCCACACAGCATGAACAAACGAGACGATACCTCCCGCCTACCAGCCATTTGGAAACCCGCCCTTATTGACAAACGAGTCCCTAACACGACGAATGACACCAGACCCACACTCACAAGAGCCACACAGGATGTCACCACCACACATCCACGCAGAAAGCAGACTCAAACCCACACTGATAATGAGCCACGACCAAGGACCAGAAGCCAGACTGCAGCTGCATCATTAGCCACTTTAAACCTCTCCAATCCATACATGAAGCAGACTGACACCCACCATGAAGAGCTCGCACGGCCACAAACACGAAGCCAAACAGCAACAACGCAGCTCACCAGCTCAAATCCCCTTGCAACTCAGACTAAGCTGAGCACAACCAAGCCCCCACCCAAACAGAATACACCCCCAGCCAATCAGAGCACAACCAACCCCCCATCCAATCAGAGCACAGCCAAGCCCCTAACCAATCAGAACACACCTCCACCCAATCAGAACACAGCCAAGTTCCCACCCAATCAGCTCACACCCCCACTAGCAGTTAAAAGGAAGAGACAGCTGCGATCTCACATTGCTCCTGGAAGCACGAAGCCGAGAACACCAGCCTGAAGATGACGAATGAGACTTCGTCGAAACGTCGCCAAGACACTTCCAATTTTACGTGGGAGAAGACCCGAATAACCAAAGACCTACATATATATATATATATATATATATATATATATATATATATATATATATATATATATATATATTGCCATTAAAATTGTCAATTCAGTTTAAAAAGCCAAGTAAATTTGATCTGAATGAGTAAATTAATTGAGAATGTCAGCCTGAATAGTCAGATCATGATTCAAATCAAATTGGGAAATTGGGTAGAGAAAATTGATATAATTGAATCACTTTTGAACTGAATCTCTGAATTAAAAATTTCATACCTAATTGGCTGCAGCTCTTTTCTCCTGGGTCACAGGCTTTCATAAGAAAAAATGCCTCATAGGGAAAAATGCTTTGCATTGTGAAGATTCATAAAACCCTGATTTTGACTGCTATGTTATTTTTCTATGAAACCTCTATGATTTTTTAAAATTGGAATATATATATATATATATATATATATATATATATATATATATATATATATATATATATATATATATATGTAGGTCTTTGGTTATTCGGTGATACCTCCCGCCTACCAGACTTCTGGAAACTAGCCCTAGTCAACAGAAGAGTCCCAGCCACGAAGATTTATACCAGACCTAAGATAACACATGACACCACCACAATCATCCTCACCAGATTCAAACCCAAACCCATCCCATAGACGAAATACAACCACCATCCAGAAGCCAGACCATGGTGGCATCACCAGCTGCTGCACCCACCTCCGGTCCCCACACAAAGCAAACTGACACACAAAGCCAAAGGCACCAGCCTGAAGATGATGAGTGGGACCTTGTTGAAACATCGCCAAGATACTCTCAATCTTACATGGGAAAAGACCCGAATACACCAAAACTTGCATACACACACACACACACACACACACACACACACACCCCGGGGTGTGGGTCTGTATCCCTTACCCTTTATGTAGGGTAACGTACATACATACATATATTCAAAAAAATAAATTCTTGACTTGTGAGTTAGTTGTAGTCTTACACTGTCATACACAGAACATCATAGTACAGGAATTTAAACGGAACCATCCCTGACAAACAATAGCCAGTCTCTGCTTTAAGGCATTAAATGAAGTGACATCCACTATCTTTCTGATTGGTCCCTTTGTCGAACCTTTCTTATAATTTTATTTTTTTCCCTAACATTCACCTGGACTGCAGTAAAAGTTCTTCTTCTGTTCTTTCTCCTTCTTCCATTCACCCGGAACTTGGCTTCCTGTAACCTAAGACCAGTATGCCTGCTCTGCATTCTAGGATGCTAGAGAAGCTTATTCTAAACTAGGATAAGAATATTTCCCAAGTAAATTGATAGGATTACAGTCCATGCAGTCAAATACATGATCTCTATCTCCCCTACTGTAGTCGTTTAATGTCTCAGGGTTTTCAGCAAAGCTAAGAAAGCACTAAAAATAATAGATCTAGATGTAAACTGACAGGGCAATATCGGTAGCCTATGGCCTAACTGGTCAGCTGTATTTTAAAATCTGAATTCCCCTATTTCTTTTCTAAAGTCCCAGAATATAAAAAGAACATTCTAATTAAAATGTTTTGGATGCATTATCAACAGCAGTAATTTAGTTGTTTATTTTTTAAAAATTATATGGCCACCCATCTTAAGCAACTTTGGGTAGTTCCAAGCAACAATAAAGCCAAAAACTATAAAACAATAATAAAACAGTAAAATAATATAACCATAAAAGACTGCAGCTTAATTATCCTCCTGGGGTCCCTCACAGCAAGATACAGTTGACTTCATTCCTTTTTTCTATCTATACAATCTATCCCAGGCCCAGTACCTTGGTAAAAAAGCCAGGTCGTAATGGCCTTCTGAAAAGCTAAAAGTGTGAGGGCCTGCTGAATTGCTAAGGGAGGGGAGGGAGAGTGTTTCACAAGGTGGAGGTAGCTCAGAAAAGACACACTTTAGAAGTCCCACTGGGGGGCAAGATTTCAGGACAGGACCTGGATCATGCCAATCTTTCTTAATCTAGTGGGTGATAATGGAAGAACATTCCAGAAAATACCAATGACAGGCACCATTTGCCCTTGTGGGTTTATACAAATAGAATTTTTAGGCCATATTTATGCTGTTCTTTCTCTTCATGGATTATTCTTCTGTAGTGGCAAAATGCTTGCATATCCTAAGGAAGGCATATGCTATATGTCATAGACCAGAAATCAAACTAAATAGGATTCACTGGAAAAGGAAATGACATCACTGTTTCCCATATTCTGCCACAAATGCTCAATGGAGAACCATAACAAGGAAAATATGGATATGAAATTGGAAGATGTCTCCCTCAAGTCAGAAGATATCCAACAAGCCACTGGGGAAGAGAAAAAGGCAAATATTAATAATGTTATTTTTTTCATAAAAAGGCTAAATTAAACCTGAAGTTATGTCAAACTGCTGATGTACCTAAAGGCAAAATGAAATCTTGATGCTGCAAATTTTTGCATATGTGTGTGGAATGTCATAATTATAAACCAAAGTCAGAGCAAAAATGTCAAATTTGAACATTGACATTCCAAGAATCAACAATGAAGTCAAGAAGATATAAAAAAGAAGATGGTGTGATTCAATATACTGTATAAAAACAACCTCTAATAAATGTCGTATTGATCACTGATCTAGAATCAGACATTCTGAAATGTGAAGTTAAATGGCTCTTGAAAATGTTTCCAAGTACAAAGTTGTGTGAGATGATAAAACATCTGCTGAAGTGAATTTGTATCATAATCAGGCATTCTACACAATGATCCAGTTAAAGAACTATATGGATAGCAGGAAAGGAAAAAAAGTTCCTGAAAGTTACCTACTTTTTACATTTTATCTCAAAGATTTTGACTCTGTAAATCATAGCAGTTGAAGTAGTAACAGACTTCATCTTTCTAGGCCCCAAAATTCACATGGTGACTGTACCAGTGGTAAAATCTGAACCGGTTTGCCACCAGTTCGCTGGCTGCGCATGTGTGGTGTGCGCCAAACACACACTGCATGCATGCGCATGCGCATGCGCAATGTGCACCAAATGCACATTGTGCGTGCATGCACAGTGCGCAACAAACACATGCTGCACATGCGCGCATGCACAGTATGCACCAAAAGGAGGCTTGGGAAGGTAAGTAGAACAGCAAGGGGGGATCAGCTGTGCCACGCAATTTAGATTCACTAAAAAGCAGGATTTCCTTGCTTTCTAGCAATTTTAAATCGCGCAGCACAACTGATCATTGGAAATACTGATTCTATCGGAGGAACCGGTAGCGTATTTTTACTACTGTTTTACCCGAACCGGTAGTTTTTATCACTACCAGTTCGCCTGAACCGGTGCGAACCGGTAGCATTTCACCACTAGACTGTACCCATGAAATAAAGTGACATCTACTACTTGGCAGAAAGACTATGTCAAATATAGAGAAAATATTGCAGTACAAAAACAACACACTGACAATAAATGTGTCCATTCCTAAGGTTATGGTTTCCCAGTTGTTACATATAGCAATAAAAACTGAATTTTCTGAGTGAAGAAAAATCGGTGCCAGCATCACAGTGTGATGCTGAAGAAAATGATTATGGATACCTGAACTGCAAGAAGAATAAATATTTACCACTAAATACCAGATAAGACACACTGGAATGTTCACTAGAAATGCTTATAATAAAGCTGAAACTTAAATGTAACATGCATACAGCTCCTGAAAGAAGCAATGACTCATAAAGAATAATAATGAAATGATATTCATCTGACGCTAGTGGAGAGTGGAAAGCAACTGAAAAACTACTTGTCTAATTGCAGTGACAATAGGTCTTCTCCAAGTGCCTCCCTACTAATTAAATTCCTGTGTGCAGTGATAACTGATTTATATTTTTTATAATTTTATCTGTAGCAAATGTTCATCATACATATAAGATTGCTAGATTGGGCCACCATTTGTTATCCTTAAAGTTTAATGATTGCTCAATATAAACTACAGTCCTTGGGCTAATAAATGATTTATTTATTTCTGCAACCTGTATGCTGTTCAATTTTATAAGGCTCTGACTAGCTGGCTCTTATCATTTTACCTTTAATTCAGTTTTAATGATTATTGATTATATTGTATTCTTTTTACTTTTGGTCTGAATGTGTGCATCTTCAGTACTGATGATCTGGACCATAAAAAATGAAAAATATAGATACACATAAATATATGCATATTTGTTCAGTGACCATACATGTAGACAGTCATCCAAACAACTGCAACAATTGCAACCTCCTGTCATATAAAATAGTCATGACAAAAGGATTTACTCCTTCTCAAAAAAAACACAATTACACTATTTCAAATGAATGCATTCTGTTATACCAATTATGTTATATGTATATTTGTTCAGAAAATACATTTCTTCTAAAATGAAAAACATGTTTTAAATCCATTTGATTTTGCAGTTTAAAAAGTTACATCAGAACACATCAGAACTGAGCCTTGAAAAACCTGGTAAATGAGATAACCTAGTACTAGAGCATATGCTTTGATTCCTCTAAATTAAATTTCAGGCATCCTCACAGAAGGCTAAGAAAATAATGTCTGAAATCCTGGAAAGCTTTAGACAGTGCTGAGCTAGATGGCAATTCATTATTATTTTTAAATTATTTAGACCCTTACTAAAACATAAGTAGTGCCTTTGAAAATGCACACTTTCAGTTCTGACATACTTGAAAATAAGATTCTCATTTTAAAAAATGTTTATTCTATCAGCCAAATACCCTGCAAATAGGCTTTTGGAGAAAACATATTTTTTGAAATTTAACCAAGCAGCCTTTAATATTTGTAAAAATTACACAAATTATGTATTTTTAAATGTCTAATCCGAGGCATACATACCGAAAGCAACCAATATGGCCCTAAAGATCAGATATACAGGTGTGGTATGAGATGACCAAACATTACATTCCTTTTTATAAGCTGTATTCTATGCTTCATATATTGCTGACTAAAAAGTTATTTACCCATGTTGTGTGATGTTTGATAAAAGCAGTACCAAACATATTATGATTAGTACATGCATGCCAGTTATCATCATCACAAACTACCCCTCCACAGATCATGATTAATGGAGAACAAAATATCACAGGAAAATATGATATATATGAGCCTTGATGGTACAGAGGTTTAATGCACCCTGTTATTAACACAGCTGCCTGCAATTTCTGCTGGTTCGAATCTCTCCAAGGCTCAAGGTTGACTCAGCCTTCCATCCTTTCTAAGGTAGGTGAAATGAGGACCCAGTTTGTGGGGGCAATAAGCTGACTTTGTATAAAATATACAAAAGAATGAAGGCTATTGCTTAACGCATTGTAAGCCGCCCTGAGTCTCCGGAGAAGGGCGGCATATAAATCAAATTTAAAAAAAATAATAAAAAAAAATATAGGAAACCTGGAAGGGTATAATCATTTTGAAAGCTGATGCTGACTAGTTATGGTGACTCATTACTGAGCAAATTGCTTGCAAGCAAGGTAGAAATGACTGGATTATACTCAGCAAAAAATATTTCTTCTTCTTCTTCTTCTTCTTCTTCTTCTTCTTCTTCTTCTTCTTCTTCTTCTTCTTCTTCTTCTTCTTCTTCTTCTTCTTCTTCTTCTTTTCTCCCTCCCTCCCTCCCTCCCTCCCTCCCTCTCTCTCTCTCTCTTACTTGTAAAACCATATATTAGGTCTGACATAGGCATCTTTCTTATAGCCATTCAGTCAGTGGTGGGATTCAACCAGTTCGCACCACTTCGGCCGAACCAGTTGTTAAATTGCTGGCTGGCCCCTTCCTGCCCCACCCTTTCCAGAAGTCCCCACGTACTCCATTTTGGCTCCCAGGTAAGTGCAGGGAGGCCTACTAGGCCCAAAATGGGACACAAGGGAGGTGGTACGTTCCCCCCCACGGCCCGTTTTTGCTCCCAGGGGGGTGCAGGAGGCCAAGTGCTGCCTGTCACATCCCCTGGCCACAACCACCATGGCCACGCCCACCCAGACGGTCATTAGGGTAGAGAACCTGTTGTTAAATTATTTGAATCCCACCGCTGCATTCAGTCATGACCTTTTCTTAGCTTCTTTTCATTTTGTGAAAATAACATTCACAGGAAGCTTTTTGTAGCTAAATCAACGTGTCTGGGTAAAATGTGAAAGAGAGAGAGAGAGAGAGACTGCAGATTGTCAATATATATCATATAAGGATTAATATAGAATAGTAAATTGAAATTACAGAAAATTTTATTTTTAGTATCCAGTTCCTTACAGGTAATTGTTTTATTTGAACACTCAGGAGAATGTAGGAACTAAAAGTGTCTAAACCAGGAGTGAAATGCTCCTGGTTTGGACCGTATCACCCAATCTAGTAGTGATGGAGGTGGGTGGTTCGGATAACCGGTAGCAAAAATCCCTGCCCCCCTCCCCCCCCCCATGCCCAGCTGAGCCACACAATCATCAGAGGCTTTTTTTTTTACTTTTAAAAGCATTTTTAAACTTCTACAACTTCTTCGGCCGAAAAAATGCTTTTAAAAGTAAAAAGAAAAGCCTCTGATGAACGTGTGGCTCAGCTGGGATCGTCAAAGGCTTTTAAAAGAAAAAAACCCTTTTTTTTCCTTTTAAATGCCTTTGACTATCAGGCAACTCAGCTTGGATCAACAGAGGCATTTAAAAGAAAAAAAAGCCTCTGTTGATCAGGCAACTCACCTTGGATCTTTAGAGGCATTTAAAAGAAAAAAAAAACCTTTTCAGTTCACATCACTTTTCCCTTTTTCTTTTCTTTAATGTTATTTTCTATTATTTCATGTTTATCTTTTATCTTTGATTTTTAAAATAAAATTATTTTTAAAAAACAAGAAATTCCACTTCTTAAATTAGTTTCTTTTACTTCTTTCTCATCCCATAAATATATGTATGCTTGAATCCGGGAAAGTAAAATTAGCAGATTAAGAAAACAATCTTGAAGAAATGTCTGAAATCAGTAGTAATCACTGCTGAATTCTGTAGTTAGAGATCCTATTGTTAGAAATAAATAAAATAGATTAGCATATACAAAATGTCCTGAGGATAAGTAATATCTGACGTTTTATCTGATATAAGGACCCCTCTGAATTAATTTCATGGGTGAAGATGAGAAAGGAGAGGGGCTGGCTCTGGCTACATATGGCTCTGGCCCTGCCAAGCCCCAGTATGATGCCTTATTATCCATCTTGGCACATGACACTTATTTCAGGGAAGGATTCATGACCCTGCTCTATGCTATTCCTAACAAAAAGAAATGAGGTAGTAGAAAGTTATTGTTTCTTGAGGAATGATGCTATAATGATTTGTTTTGTAATATAAGGCATTCATATAAAATGCCTTATATTCATATAAAATGTCAGGAAAGTTGACTTCACATTATTTAAAAGAGAATATATAAATTTAGTCTGAATGACATTTCCTGCCAGCAGTCACAACAGCTATCACCGTATGCCACAAAAATGTGGTGTTATATTCAGAACTAATAGATGGGAGGGCAGGACAGTAAGTAGGAAGGTAGCTTGAGAGGTTGGTGGGTAGATGCTGGGACATTGTTTTAACCTTTCAAAAGAATAATCAGGGAGAAAGAATCCAACGCACAACAGGAAATGCATTTTGTTGAAATCAGTTACTGAAATAAATGCTTATGAAGGCAGCAAAGGGAAAGTGGTTGTTTTGATGGGTCAGAGAATAGCATCCTTCAGAGAATCTAGAAAAGGAGAACCTACTGCCCAACTTTCCTAACCAGAAAGCCCATTCCCAGATTCTAGCAGCAGTAGTCTCAACACCTTTGAAGACATTAGTCTGAGCAAATTGTTGTAAAAGCTTGACTTTGGGGTAGTGCTTTCAGGATAATTTTGATCACTTAATCTCTTTTTTGTTCACAGCTGGCTGAACTGAAAACAACCAATACTATATATTTATATCTGTCATGCATTTCTAGTTAAAAACAGGCTTGCCAAACCATTGGCAATGTAGTGTACTACAATACCAATTGCATAAGTTTGATATTTGCCTTTCTGAAATTTTCCTGAATGTATCTCATAATTTCACTATGTTATCCCCAAGTATATCCTTTTTTCCTTATGTCTGTAACTAAATGTAGATTGTATATTTTCCCAGTTCCTCTAGGATTTCTTCTGTATTTTCTTAGGGGGTGGGGGAAGGAAATTACATATAGTCTTTGAGTTACGATGACAGGATTGCTATCACTGAGTGATGTGGTCATGAAGTGCAATGTCACATGACTGCATCAATTATGGATCCCAATCTGGTTTATTTATTTATTAAATTTATATGCTGCCCATCTCATTGTCAGGTTGCCATCATAACCCTGAGATGTATAGAGAGAGTACCAGATAAAGAATACAGCAGTGCTACAGAGGGGTAGGGGAGGCCCTGGGAGGCCCAATGAAGAGTGCAAGTGAGTTGGGGGAAGAGAGTGCTGTAGAGCAGGGCAAGTGCAGGAAAGGTTGGGGAAAGAAGTGTGTGGTGCATGCAAGCAAAGAAGGGAAGGAGGGCACTGTATGTGAGAGGAAAGGCAGAAGGAAGAAATAGTGTTTATGAATTTGGGGGAACGGAGGACACAATCCATGTGAGCGAAAGGGGAAACGAGTATAATCTATGTGAGTGAGGTGGATGAGCTGCAACAACAGGGGTGCTGTAACAGCCAGAACTTCAAGGACTGGTGATAAGTCCCTTTGTCCAGTACCATTGATATTTTGAATAGTTGCTGAACAAATGGACATTTAATGAGCACTACCTGTATATGAAAATTCCTCTATAAGATCATTTTTAGGAGTAATTATTTGTAATCATGGAATGGACAGGCCTTTCTGAAACTGTCATATAAAACTACAAACTTTAAAAAGGATTTTCCATTATTAATAGTAATATTAATAAAAACAAATTTGAGGAAACATTTTCTCCCCCACAAATCTCCACCCTCCATGCTTCCCCTTTCAATATCTTTGTCTTTTCCTTTAATTCACACCCATGCATTGCACACACTGAGACTGGTTGCTAATTGAAAATTCTTTTTGTTAGCATGATCGTGTAGACTTGGCATAGTGAAAGAAAAAGCTAGAAAAAATAGATACAATTTTAATTTAGTCTTAAAATATCTTCCTTTCCATGACTTCAGATGAAATAAAACGCAATGATCTAGAGAAAAATACCATTGCTGTTTTATTCCCAAAGTACCTAAACCATCCAATCCCGATGCATCATTTGGAGGAGGGAAGGAAGAAATTGATAGAATTATATTATTGCACAAAGGTTAACGTATATATACTAACATGTCACTAATGTGCTCAAAGAGAATTCAAGCACATGAAAGAAAATGAAAGAAAGCAAGAAGGGAAGGGAAGGGAAGGGAAGGGAAGGGAAGGGAAGGGAAGGGAAGGGAAGGGAAGGGAAGGAAGGAAGGAAGGAAGGAAGGAAGGAAGGAAGGAAGGAAGGAAGGAAGGAAGGAAGGAAGGAAAAGAAGGAAAGAGATTTTATGTTAAATGCAACTGCAGACTAATGTCATGACAATCCCTACCTCTCCAAAATTGAACAGCAATGTAGAGGTCCACATTCCAGCACATATATTATGATGCTACATACAATACTGAATAAAAAAAGTAGTTACACCTTCACACTATGTAATTATAGGTAGGCATAGTTAGAGTATGCTATTCCAGAAATATATACAGTAGAGATAGTTCCTATTGTTAGCATATGTACTTTCTCACAAATAAGTTTTTATATATATTCAAATATATCTTTAATAAAGCTGGTATGGCAAGCGTGCCTCAATATTCCTCTGTAATAAAAAAATTTAGTAATACAAATATTCCACACTGGTGTGCTTCAGATGCAGAAAGTCCCTGTGAAACAGGAAGAAATATATTTTTTCAAGACAGTATTAAGTTTCTGCCTTGCTCTTGTTTCTCTGCATTTTATCTCTGCCTATTCGTGCTTGAAAAGCTTACCAAGTATCTTGAAATTAAGTGAGATGCCCATTATTGGAAGCCGGAAAGCAAAGGAGAGACATGTCAACCAACTAGAGATAAAGTTCAACAGATAAAAAAATATGAGTATTATTTCATGCCTCTGTCTGACAGGCTTGTCCTATCACCAATGCCTGATGAAGGATGACAGAAAATCAATAATGAACAATCAGGAAGAGCGTAATAATCACAACATTCTGAGATCCTCAGTGAAAGACAGGATATAAAACTAACAAATAGGCAGGTAAGAAAATATAAACAATATATAAATGTAGATGGGATAGTTGATCAGAAGAGATTTGGGCAGATTGGAATAAAATAACTAAGCAAACCAGGAAAGCACTTTTTGTGTGTATTACTACATTTATAAGTTCAGTAGGCCAACTGTCCCCCTTGCATCTAGTCATTGGTTAGATTCCTCAGTGCACATCTTTGCCATACTTTGATTATACAAGTCAAAACTAAAGTAGATGCTTACTAAAAGAGATAAGAACCAGTTTATAACCCTTTAAATGTGCATATACAGTAAAAATAAAGACATTTTATACTATTGTAATTCTATTAAATCTATAGATATTTAAATTTAAAAGCTGCAATACTCACCTCATTTTAATTTAGGGGGGGATACGGTCTTAGGAAATTGATGGATTCTCTAATTGGGGAAATTCCCATTAACTGTAGTTTTCTTATGCCTTGCCCTCTTTTTCCACAGCAGAGCTAGCAGGTTTTCTTCTCTAGCCTCAAAATTATTCTGGGCATTAGATATGAGAATATGACTCACTTTCTATAATTTCTGAAGAAATTATAGAAAGGGTTGGAACATATGGGGACAAGCTAATCCTTTTGTATTTAGCGAGTGTCACTTCTAACATTTGCATTAGAAAGCATTTACTAGAAACTGGGAGAGAGTAGTGATCTATGAAGCCTGCGGAGAACAGTCTCAATCATTCACACACAGACACAGACACACAGACACAGACACAATATGAAAAGGTTGTCCCATTCTATTTGTGAACACTAAAGGAGATAAAAGAAAAGTGAGGTGAGATACAGTAAAATAAAAAATACTTATTTTTCCATTTTCTTTTCTACAGACATTTTGTAATACAGTAGGACGTTACTTCGCAAGTGATGAGACATGGCATTTCCCCAAGTCATCATCCTTTTAAGAACAGCTCAATCTGAAAGTAATATGCAATTAGACATTTGTTGAGATTTTAATAGCAGAGTTCTTTTAAAAAATGAAGAGGAGGCATCATCTCCTCTTCATCATCATTTTGTCTCTTTTAAATGTCCAGGAATGTGAATTTATTGTCTTGCTCTCCACTTTAGTATTGTTCCCACTATTTATTCCATACATTTGAAGCAGTTTTGAAAGTTAATACTAAGGCAAAATGTATTATCCACAACCCATTTAAACAGTTGCTTCTGCTTGATAGGATTGTCTGATTGCCTTAGGATCTGTTCTTTAATCATGATAACTGCTTTTTATGGGTCATAAGCAGCTTCCCGATAATCACAAATGAGGCAGGATCCACCAATATATTTTGTTGGTACTGAAGAATGCTTTGATTCAGTATGCAGGTAGAGTCCAATTTCCACAAGTTTATTTCTTCATTTAAAAAGAAAAATCTTTCAAGAAGCTTGAAATGTTGCTGAGAGTACAGTTCCCCCTTTTGAAACTTACTATCTACTTTTTAGGGCAAAGAAGTGCTTTTTATTCACAAATTTGCAGCACTGCTTGACATAATTCACAAAATAGCCCATCATCTCATCGGTGTGTTCTGGCAATTCTCTGCCTAGGATATTATTCTTAATAGCAATTTGCAGTACAGTCATTCACAGGTAAATCCCTTCTATTCCACACAATAAATTTCTCCCTTCTGATTTCTACATATCATTCTTTTACAAGGATTATTAGGCATAACATATATGTTCCATCTTTAGCAAGAAGCTCAAACAAACACACCTCCTTTACAAACATACATTATTCCTCCAATATCTATAAGAAATTTAGACTAACATAAGCATGGGCAAACTGGTTAGTCTCTTGCAAATTTAAATCCAAATTTCCCTAAGCGACATATTTTCCTCTTCTCTCAAGGATTGAAGAAGCACATTGATGTGGTGTGTGTGTGTTTGTGTGAGTGTGTATGTGTGCAGGTACCCTTTCTCTGGTGCTTTTTGAGACACCCTGCTGGGGTCTATTTTCATGGCATTTACCAATGCAATGTAGACACACGATTACATTGTATGGGGAGATATATTTAAGTCAATATATTGGCAATACAATGTTCTGTATTCTCTCCCACACTCTCCTCCCCTCTCAGCTAACCAGCTTCTAAAATGAGAGACTAGTTACATTTCTGCAGCTACAGCAGTGAGATGAATGCTTGAAAAGCTTTGCTTTTGTTAGATCAGAGAAGCAGATGTTGTAAATTATATACTGCAAAAGGAACTGTGGGAACAATTCCATGCATCACCTCAATAATTTGTTGGCTTTTTCTCTTGGTACACTGAGTGGGGGAGAGGGCTCTCTGTTCAAGAGTGAAGGGGCACGGAGCTCTTCCATCAAATCATTATTCAATACCAGTCCTCTCCCTGGATTCTGCTTCTGTGTCCTAGCAGCAATGACAGCTCTCTGTGGAGTCCTTGCCTCTCTTCTTCATTTCAGCATACAGAGAACATTCTGGAAAGAGCAAGAGCAAAGCATGGAGTTCTTCTGCAAATGTTGTGGTTTTGACTATTCTTCAGAGAACAGATGCAGAGAAAATCTAAGATTCCACTTTTCAGACAATTATCAGTTCCCAGAGGCTAACATCAATTATATAGAAAATGAGGCAGGCCCTGCCCTCAGAGTTACTAATTTAAAAGATGTGATACACAAAGGAACCTAGCATGCCAATACAGGGGTGGGTTCTAAAACTTTTTACTACTGGTTCTGTGGCCGTGGCTTATTTTGTGGGCGTGGCTTGGTGGGGAAGGGTAATGTGTCTGGGTGGGCATGACAACTTTTTTTTTTTACTTTTAGAAGCATCTTTTCTACAACCTTAAGAGGTTGCAGAAAAAAATGCTTTCAAAAGTCTCTGATGATCAGACAACTCAGCTGGGATCGCCAGAGGTTTTTAAAGGCTTTTTTTTTTCTATAACCTCTTCGTCTGAAGAGGTTGCAGAAAAAATGCTTTCAGACGCCTCTGACAATCCCAGCTGAGTCACGCGATCATCAAAGGCTTTTTTTTTTACTTTTAAAAGCATTTTTTTGGCTGAAGAGGTTGCAGAAAAAATGCTTTTAAAAGATAAAAAAAAAAGCCTCTGATGAGGTGGGCCGGGTAAGTGAGCGGCGACTGGGCCTGGGACCAGTTCAGGGGCATGGCCAGCCAATGTTATTACCAGTTCTCTGAACTACTACAAATTTTTACTACCAGTTCTTGTGAACCGGTGCAAGCCAGGAGCAACCCACCACTGTGCCAATACCATACATAGTTACAGAAGTTTTCTATGCAACCACTTTCTCTATGCTTTGTATACAGCCTCCTTCCCAAAGTTCCCATCAGATTGTAATTGTCAATATGGCAAAAAAAGAAAATAATTCAAGACAAAGGGAATAATCACACAAATTGCATTAAATTAAATTAATCTTAAATAAGGTTTATGACAAATAACATGAAGAATTCTATTCAACATGCGCTGGGAAAAAAGTAGGCCCTCTGACTTTGTGAGGACCCAGGCTACTATAAAAGTAAGCAGGTAGAACAGTACTGTGCTGACTTCAGTTGAGATAAATATAAAATGGAACAACAGTTGTAAATGTAAGGATGGTTGTAAGTTATTTTTTTTCAGTGCCCTTGTAACTTTGGTTACTAAATGAATGGCTATAAGTCAAGGACTACCTGTACTTTACAAAAATTTGAGGGTTTGGTGATGTGGAGCCAATGAACCATTTTATGGTCAAGGTGCTAGAACAAATTAGGAAAAACTAGAGAAGGGAGACGTGAAAGTCACCAAGGAAAGATCTTCTAGAGCTGGACCTGGGTGTGGAACTGGTAATTTTATTGGTATATATGAAATCAAGGACATTACTCTAGACATTAATATCAAAAAGCTGCTTAATAATTTTCCAGACCTAAAGTTTTCTGGTCCAGAATTGAGTATTTTTGTTCTAAACATCTGGATTACTCCAGAAAACTTATTTAATACAGATTTAATTTTGATTTTATAACATTATATTGTTTCAAATCTAAACCTTTTAAAATACAGAACATTTTTTTTTCATTTTCATTATTTTATTGTTGCATTGTGGTTAAAATGAAATTCCAACAAAAATAATGTGTATCTGCAGAAAACAAGGTGTTTTTAAGTTACCCAGAAAAAGAAATATGCCTTTTGTGTCTGCCAGTGACTTCTCAATGTCCAATGGTTGGAATACATGCTATAAAGGCCATATATAGGCTTTCAAGCATAAAACCAAATGGAAGAATTTAAAGTTCTCCAAGCCTTGAGGTGGTCTGCTGAATCCATAGTACTCAGTGACAAAACAGCAAAAGAATAAGTTTTTCAAAGTTTGAAAAACCTCATTTGTGGTATAATTTACCATTTGCAATAAATGACGCTTAATAAACTGAAGATGTACTTTGGTGTCACTCGTCTCTTGTTTTGGGTTTAGGAGAAGGCTACTCCCACAGGGACATCGATTGCTTCAGATCTAGTTATTAATTTCTTGTTATAATTCAATTGTTTCAGGATTGACAGACAGAATGCATGCTGGGACAGAATGCATGCTGGGAAAGGGGAAGAACTATTATGTAATGTATAGCATATATTATGTAATGTTCCTTCCCATTTCCCAGCATGTATTAATATATATTGCAATGTGCTAGGTGAAAGGTACCAAGTAAATCATGCTCCTACTACCGATTCTGACATGTTGACATATATGCCCTCAGATATTCCTCAATTTACAACTGGTCACTTACCATTTGAAGTTGCAACAGACTTCCTGGAGGTAGTTATAAACTTGTTTCAGAGTTCTGACGGCTGCCCCACCCTACAATCACATAATCGCATGTTGGACACTCAGCATGTGTTTTATGACAGTTTTGCCGAAAACTGGCATTTACTTTCAGGTTTTGGCAAAATTAGCCTATAGCAAACAATGGGTTCCTTTTATAACTGCAATGTTCACTTTAGTGACCACTGCCAAAAAAGTTGTGAAATTGGGTCAGTCACATGGATGATCCACATTAGGACCCTCATGATTTACAATCATGATGGGAAGGCTCTATTATGGCCAAGTGCTACCTGTAGTGGATTTTCTACCTAGGATTTTTCTCCCTTTTCTTCTCTGCTTCTGTTGCCCCTTTGAAATAGCTATAAAGAACTCTGAATCTAGGAAATTTGTTCCCAGTTGACTATTTAGCCTGAGCAGCTGACTAACTGGCAATGTTATTATTCCAGTTTTCTAAATATGATGCCTCCTTTTTGATGCTTTTTGTATTAACTGCCAAAGAACCAGGTGGGATTGGTGGTAATTTCAGAACCATTGATCCGGCTTCATTTTCAAATAAGTCTTTATATTTTCATCTTTAAGAAAATCGGAACCTTTACAAAAATTAAACTCTGCAGTATATTTATGAATGCACCCAACAGAGGGGAGGAAGGCAAAAAACTGTACAATTATTTTCCAATTCATTGGCTTTTGTAGTGTGAAAAGGCCCTGCTTCTCCTGTAGATTCTCAAACATTGGCCCATATGCCTAGTTACCATGGAAACCAAACTCTTCCTCTCTCTTTCTCTTTCTCTCCCTCCCTCCCCTTTAAAAATATGCAAAGGTTCTTAAAGCTTGATCCTGTCCATTTGCCACTGCTGGACTTTTTCAGCATTTACTCTATAGTCACTTTTTAGAAGCAGTATTTTATTTTGGAGGCTGGGGAAGTGAGGAGAGAATGAAAATGTTCCTTCCTGTAGCCCAGGCTTTTCCATGCTGCCTACACCCCCTCATCACCTGCTTGGGTCATCTGGCGCCTTGGATTGTTGTGCTGCCATTTTTTCATGAAATTAAAGATATTGCTTCCTGTAGAACAATTATATTCTTTGGCTAGAGTAAAATACTTTTCAACAAAAGTGATTGTCTGGAAGTGCAATTATAAACATGTGGTGCATATGCATACATACAAAGTACAGGAAAAGTGTTCTTAGTATTTTAAATACAACAATAATAAGAGGAAACAACTAAAATAATTTGGATGCTTAAAAATATTATAGCAACTAATTGTGGATTTACAATATATTTTGATGCCATGAATAGGATTTCATTACTACTTTTGTGGCAGCCTCATATTTCATCAAAGTTTGTTCATGTGATACACTTTGCATTCTGAGTGTATCAACTCAGTTTAACCATGTTGCCTTTTCTAAGGGACTGCATGACCAATTATAATAAAGCTGTGTGTTTGCACAGAATTGCCAATAGAAACATTTCAAGGTGAAGTATATTGGAACCAATGGCTATACGAAGTACAATTATGAGGGTTTCCTTAATGTGTTTATTTGTGTGTATGTGTAAAGGGATTATTATAGAAATTATTATTTTTTATGCTCAGTTTTTGTAACAATGTTCAGTCAACAAAAATGTACCTGAGAAAGAAATATAAATTGTTAGCAACTATTTCTAATTTAAAGGGAATGTTGGAGCATACAGCTAGCTAAACTGTAACACTTACAACACTAGATTAACCACAAACGTTAAGATTATTCTGTTCCGTTTTGTCCTGTTCCACTCCACTCCACTCCATTCGCCAGTTTGGTATAAGTGGTTAAGGCAACCAACTAAAACCCAGATGACTATGCTAGCCCTGCTTTAGCCACAAACCAGCTGGATGATCCAGTTAGTTATCTCAGTCCTAGGAAGAAGAAATTGGCAAGCTGCTTGGAAGGTACAAATCTGTCATTTTATTGAGCTCAGATGCTCTACAAAAAACTAAGACTTTTTAAAGCTAGACTATACTAACATTGGTACAGTTCTTTCCAGATAACAAGTGGCTCTGAGCCTTTGCTATGTTTCCAGCTGATGCTTCAGATTCTCAAAATATCAATTTACTGAATCATTTCTGTAGCTCTCCATGCCTTTTTCTCAAGAGCTTTTTTTTTTATTGAAAAAGTTTTCAAATACAAATTTCCCCCCCTTTTTTTTCCCCACCTCCTCCCTAGCCCCCCCTCACCACCCATCCCCCCCCTGTGACTTCTTCACAACAAAAATCTAATTCATAACTAGTTACATAATATTTTACCAATCCCTTACTCCCTCCTCTAAACACTGACCCTTACTTACGAAAAATATTATTAATATTATTATTTCCCCCATTTACCATACATTTCAAAAAAGGGGGGAAAAAAAGAGAGAGAGAAAAAACAACAACATTCTACTATAACATTGTATGATAACATCTAATTTAGCATAATATTATTATAACTCCCATTTTAACAATAATCTGCCCTTTTCCTCCTCCCAACTTATATCTATATATTATTACAACATTTCAAAACAACCTTTCGCTTTAGAACTATATGATAGATCCTACTTTAACATTTAATCTTTTGTATATATTAATATAACATTTCAAAGCAGCCTTTGCTCTACATCCTAATTCAACGTTTATTCAACTCTATCCACTTCCTCCACTCCCCCAAATGTATCACTTGAACATCCCTTTACTTAAGCTAATCAATCATTAAACTAACCTATTCCCACCCAGTTTCCTACAAAATTACCCTGCACTACAATTCTAAATATCTTTAATCCACTGCCCACTCTGCTAATATATGTATATGTATATGTATATGTATATGTATATGTATATGTATATGTATACATTCCATTATATATATATTAAAAAAAAGACAATAACTTCAGATTTATAATCCATATAATATCTTCTGTATTGTCTTTCCACTGGATTGTTAAATCCATCATCCATAATAGGGTAGCATAGCATCCTGGTGCAACAGTTTGTTCAAAATCTTCAATCATCATCTGCCCCATCAGCAATGAATATCCTCGTATATATATAAAAGTAAAAACAACCACCCGAGTGACATTATAATTATATTCCATATAGTTGTAATTGTGGCTTTCATCAGGATTATTAATTCCCATCATCCTAGTGGGTAACAACCAGATCTTCTGCAAGCCCCAGCGTAACTCTCTTGCCTTGTAGCTCAAGATAGTTATAATATAGTTATCAATACCTGAAAGGAATCCAAAATAGATAATTCAAGTCTAGCAATGTAAAGCTCTTTTCGCATCCCAAAATTACGGCATTGCAGAGATCTGTCACTGTCCTCAGGATAATATTAACCAATGCTTCGCCTCCACTATATTTTCATATATTCATTCATTTTTTAAAATCACTGGCTTCACTGTTGCTTGGTTTAGAAATTACTATTTTTGTGAGACCTGTTTCTTTTATGCTTTTTTTTGTGTGGGTTTAATTTCCATCCTGATTTCCTTTCTACAAGTTGTATGTCAATTGATTGGTTTTCATTCTGCTTTGTAAGTTGATCTTGTTGGTTTTGTTTTTGTATCTCATATTTTTTTGTCACCACTTGTATGTCAGCTGATTGGTTTCCATACTTGTCTTTGGCTTGATGATTCATCACGTTAAAGTCAGATACCACTTCTCTCATATTTGTAGACAGTCCAGCTGGGGTATCCAAAGGATCCGGAGACAATTTATCTACCACAACCTCTGTAATTTGATGTTTTCCCTTTGTTTCCAACTCCTTCTGCTTATCCTGTATTGTGCCTAAAGATGTTGAGTTCATTTTCAAAAATTTTTGATAAAATTCTTCCGCTTTTTCAACAGTATTTAGTTGATATCTTTCTCCTTGATGTCTCAATATTATACCAACTGGAACGTCCCACCTAAATAGAATATTTCTTTTTTTAAACTCAGTCACCAGAAAACCAAATTTCTTCCTTTCCGTTAACATCTTAGGCGGGAGCTCTTTAAAAATCCAAATCTTTCTTCCGTACAATTGCAAAGTAGAATTGAAGGAATTTTGCACAATATTATTCCTAATTTCTTTATCTGTAAAATAGATCACCACATCTCTAGGCAATTGCCTTTGCTTTGCGAACCAGGAGTTTATTCTATAAACTCTATCAATCCTACAAAGCACTTCATCAGGTTGAACCTTTAAAATCCCAGCCAGAATTTCAGAAGATATTTTCCTTAAATCATCTCTGTTATTTTCCTGCAAACCTCTCAGTCTAATCGCATATTCAGTAAAATTATGTTGCATCATTAAAACTTCTCTTTCAATCCTCTGTTGCACATTTTCTACATTACCAGTCTTTTGATCAGCCTCCATTTTAGGTTTTTCTTCTGGACTATTATCTTGAGTATTTGTCAAATCCTTTTCAATTTTTTGAATTCTATTGTCCAAATTATCCTCAGTTTCTTCCATTTTAGACTCTAATGACTTAGTATTTGCATCCAACTGAATCACAAATTCTGATAAACCATTAGCCGTTTTTAAAATCTTTCGCTCCAAAAAGTCAAACTTAGATTTCACCAGTTCTTTAATTTCCTGCTTAAATTTTTCAAGATGCTGATTCACAATCTCATCCCTTCTCACAATCTCCTCTAAGAGAAATTCTATTATGTTAAAATCAGGTTTCTGAGACTGGAGAGTTAGAACTTGTTCATGTAGTTTGTTAATGGGGGAATCCCCCCCCCACTAACTGTTTGTCTGACTTTATAAGTCTTAATGCCATATTTCTGCCCAGACAAGCTTTATTAGAAAAGAAAAAAAAAGCTTCTTTCCAACCAAGATCAATATCAGATCTCCAGGAGAAGAGAAAAAGAAGAGAAGAGTGAAGTTGTGTCTTCAATTGTAGCCAAAGATATTTATTCCGCTACTTTGTAATAATGGGAAATGGAAGGACTTTCCCTTTCAGCCTCTCTTCAAGCCGCGGCAGTCGCCATTTTAAAAATCTTTTTTCCTTTTTCCTTTTTCCTTCTTAAATAGCTTAAATAACTTTTAAAAAATAAGTAAAATACTTGCGCTTCAGGATCGCAGGTCCAGCTCACATCTTCTTTAATTAAATTATTAAATTTACAGGCTTGCTTTTGCCACCTGGCTCTGCATGTAGCAGAGGTCTCCCAAAGCCCGGAGCATCGGCTGGGGATACGGGGAGTCTCTTCCGCTCCGTCCCAAAAGTAAAAAAAGAACTTTTGGGATTATGCAGAGAGCTCTACCCACCCCAGCCGGCTCTATCTCCGTTTCCTCATGGAAACGGAGTTTGTTCGAGCCGCCATTCAGTTGTAAAGGCGGCTCTTACAGGCAGTGGGGTTGACGATCCCGAAAGAATGTCTGGCGGCGGCAGACAGCAAACCGGAAGCCCAAGAGCTTATTTTTTAATATGATAAGCTTTCTTGTAGGAAGAATTTTGTAGAGCATTGTGACCAAATGCTTCTTCTACAACATGCTGAGTTGCTCATTCAGATATAAAATAAATGGACAATCAAAACAAAATGATTAAAGGAAATTGAAACGTTGTTTCAAAATCTTGGTTCCCCATAATAGAATTAAAGACTACAGTAATGGAATTATTATTACATACATACACATGCACATATATATGTATCTTCAACTTCCTTTTATCTTTTAATGCCAATGGTACATATTGTTTTTTTAAAAAAAGTCTTCTGTGTTGTTAATTTGGAGAGGTGAACATGCTTTGGCATCCTTGGAATATATAATTGGACATAGTTTTAATATTTTGATGCCATTTCATGCCTATTTGACAAGGACCATTCTCTGTTTCTACTTAAAGTTAGTTAGGATGTTTATTCTTTAGAACAAATCAGATACTTTATTTAAATAACAATAACTCAGTTTATTTCTAATAGCTATAATATATACATATTACAATTCATTGCTTTCTTTTCTTAGCCAAAACCTCATTCCCCAGCTATGTCCTACTTCTGTTCATTCTGTGTTCTTTCTTGTCATTTAAGATCCTGACTCCTCCTTCCTCTGTTCATGTTTGAAACCACATTGCAACTGCAACTGAGCCTAAGTCCCAAAACATTTGCAAAAACATGCTTTTCTACTCATGGCTACATGGAAAAGGAGACCAACACTTACAAATGGAGATGGCTTTGGTCCATGTGAGGATTTAATATTTTTGCAACTGAAATATCTTTGGTGTTTTTCGTTTAACCAAATCAATGGTGCTATTATTATAAATCTCCTTTTTAATTAGTTGAATGGAACTCAAGCTTTATAGATATTATGTCTGAGGTGTAAAAGTAAGATGGTTACATTACCTGTATATCTAGGCAGCTAAATCCAAATAAAATTTGTTAGCAGAAGGGGATAGATGAACATTTTGAACATATTGTGGTTTTAAGTGGAGATAAAAAAAAAACTACTTTTTTTTAACAGCAGTGCTTCAATATGGATGAGCGAAACATAATTGCTCCTAACACAGTTAGGAATAGTTTGCCTATGGCTTATGAGAAAAGAACTATCGGCTGTTATCATACTTTGGTTTATCTCTTCTTTGTGCCTCATTCCTTTTCTCTATAAAATGGAGGTAAAACGATTTGTATTCTATGAAAATATTATGAATAGAAATATCAATAGCATAATACTCAATTTCCAGCTCAGTAATGGAGAAGCTCTACAAAGTTTAGAACATGTCCCTGTCTCATTGCATTTTCATCTTTATGAAGTTAAGCTGAAACAGGGAGAAATATATACATTTTCAATTTACCCTCCTTTTCATTTGCTAGACAGAACAACTACTCTGCTTGACCATTCTTTGATGCTGATATGTTGAATGCGTTCTTCTGGAAGAAAAATATAATACTTATTAATCTATATGTGTTTAGATTTCTCCTTTACTGATGTTTCACACTTGGATGCATAGGGATGGTATGCACAACCTCCAGCTAGAAAAAATTATCTTCTGCTCTCTGGCAATTATGTAAAAATCCATCCATCCATGTAAGAAATGTTATCTTTATTGATTACTTAAGAGTTTCAAGCACTGCTGCTATTGTGGTGTTTGACCATTTCAATCAGTCAATAATGTTCATGAGGTATGAAGCAAATCAGCCCAATCTCTTTGGACTAGTATGGTGTTGCCATTAGGTCAAAATATAATGTAGTGAAACTTCAATTTAATAGATCATATCTTCTCAGTGTCCACTAAGCTATTTACAGTGCCGTGCTTGACTGTTTATTTTGCAGAAAAGCCCAGTTTTAAGTAAAAAAATATGTAAAATGGCTGGAAAGCTGAACAACATTCTTATCTTTTCCAAGTTTATTTATTTGATTTTTATAGCCACCCATCTCAACAAATGTACTTTGGGTGGTGTGCATCATTAAAACATTTAAACAATACAAATTAAATATATATGGTCCTTGAATAAAACTATTGCCATTGTTGTTAATGCAACCAAGTAACAGGGCCCTTGACACACTCAGGGCCCAGGTCCAGGCACACAACTAAGTCTTCACGGTCTTATGGAAAGCCAACAAGGTTGGGGTCATCTTGATTTCTGAAGGGAGAATGTTCCAGAGGGCAGGGACCATGTCAAAGAAGGCACACCACCTGATCCCTGCCAGTCAACATTTTTATATTATGCTCCCAGATGCCTCATAGATCTATAGGCAGCTTAGAGCATATCCAGACAACTGCATTAATATATTATCCTCCAGTCCTCCAGAAAAGATCAACAGGAATTGCATAGGTGTGACTGCTGAGTCCAATTCTGCCCTGGCTTCATTTCTCTTCTGATCAAGCGTCACTTACTTATAAGAAAATAGTCATTCTCCTTAACATGGGGGGAGGAGAATGTAGCAAGTATCTGTGGTGGAAAGCTTCAACTTGTCTAAATAACAATTGGGAGTCATAAAAATGTTTTTAAACTAGTGCCTGCTCATAGTTAGCGGGCCATGAAGAAAAGCTGGTTTTCAAAAAGGGTAGAAAAGGCACCTTACAGCAGTTGCTATTCTGATGAAAGATAATGGCACTGATTTAAAAATAACCTTCTAAGCAACCAAACACAATTACTTTGTCTACAGAAAAATGTATTTTTTGAAACTATATTATGGAATACATTTCATTTCAGTAGCATTAAGGTGATAAAATAACACCTACTGCCATTTTGTAAGCTAATTTAATCATTTACTTTAGTCCGTGTTGATTATTTTCCCTGTACTAACATTCCTTGTAGTGTTTAAACAATAGGCTGGCTTGTAACAGGCCATTTATTTCTCTAGTTCAAAGCATATTGCTACCTACTCTAGAGTCTTGGACAAAGAAAAATAATTCCCATCACCTTCTATCTGAGATCCCTTTAATGTGAAATAAAATCTACAGCTTTATGCTTCTGAAACATATATTTTATATCCTCCATTGAATTTAGTTTCATTTCAGTTTGTCCTTGTAGTGCTGTGGCTGCATCGAAATATCTATGGATAGCATGGATGCATCATGTACCTCAAAAAAAAAAAAAAAGTTCAGCATCTTGAAGTCAAAATATGGTCTGGATTTTGCATACTATCAGCACCAATGTTCCTCAGACACAATAATAAATATCAATCCTATAGAAAGACTTAGAAATAATGGACTATAAGATTTGAAATAATGGACTATAAGCCTATCCCAAGAAAAGTTCTCTGTTCCCTCCTCCCCCCGCTTTCTCTTCTACTCCTGACTCTTCTAAGCATTGTCTCTCTTGTTCTCCCCATCTACCATTTTCCTCTTCTTGTCAGTGGCAGCTAAGATTAAATATTGATAGATTGGCAGCAGTGGTTATCATGCATTAGAAAAGCAAAACAGAACCTCTCTCCTCCAATATTAACCTCAAAGAAACTGTGAGCTGGGCACTCAACTCACAGTAACTTCCAGTTGTTTAGAGGTCGCAATCATGCCGTTCTTCCTCCATGCCCTACGAAGGCTGACAAAGGAGATACAGTAGTGTAGGACAATGTTTATAGTGAGTGCTGCTCTCATTGTACAATTAGAATGTATTCTTTTCTCCTTCTCCAGCCCATGGGTTTCTCTTCTGTTGCTTCTCAGTTGCTTCTCTCTATTTATGGCTAAGCTTTGCTGTTTTAATGACAACACAAGTTCACTAAGAAAAGGACTTGGCAATAATTTAAAAAAAATGACAGATAATAATCAAGAAGGTCAGTTTACTAGGCAAGCTATAAAATGTGTACCTCTTTAATCAGATCCATAAATCTGAGATTGAAAAACACAACAAAACTAGAAAGTAGAACATAAAGAGGAGAAGATCATGGAATGCTAACCTTTGTCAGGATTGCCACAACTATCTCACACAAGTACTATATTGTTAACTGCTTAATTTGTAGAGTAAAACATAGAATACAACTATATATTTTTCTATCGAGCTATGCTACTCGTTCTGTGTAAAATATGATATTTAAATTCCCTTTTATTGCCTTTTTTCTGTATAAGACAAATAAGATGCTTGAGGTAAGTGAATTGAATGTGGTATTGAGCTATGGCTTGATGGAGATACTGTTTGAATTGCCAGAGATAACATTTCTACATGCCATTGGTTCCTGCTCTGAACAAGCAATACTGCAATCATGTGTCCATTTTTATTAACATACTTGTACTTTGGGTGTTTTTATTTATCTAGTGGACATTTTAGTGGAATCTACCTTGTCATAATTAGAATCCAATCTACTATTGAATTAAAGACAAAAACAAAACAAAACTATACAGGTATGACATTCATCTTCAGTAGATAAAAATAACTACACGGTATGAAATTTCTATATGGACATACACAGTAAATTCCTAACTGTCTGAATGTCAACATTTTTGAGTTATTGCTGAATGGTGCTGTCCTGATTAGATACATAAAGTGTGTAATCAGCAAAGCAACTAGCTGAGTCTTCCACCACTGCTGTCCTTTGTGTTTGATATGTCACCAGTCTTTGGGAAAAGGTATCTGTCAATCACTGAACTGCTGCAAGTGCGGGGTGAATCTACCACTAGGACTTTTATGGCATCTTTAGCTGTTTTGTGGATCACTGCTCCTAAATTCCATTCATTCAAAACATAATTTTAATTACATATTTAAAAAGAAAAGCAAATGGTAATTGGGTTATTTGTGGCAAAGAGAACTTAATGTCATTTGTAGCACTAGCTAAGAACGCTTCTTGGTTTTATCATTTCACTGTTCCTCTATTGCAATGTTATGCAAAATTGGCAAATGCAACTTAGAATAATATTAGCTGGGCAATCTAGAAAAAAAACTATTCATAAATATACTTTTAAAATAATATGGTCTATTTTAGACAAAAAATGGGCAGGTATCCTTTGCCTCACAAAAGAAGCTGGCCGAGAACTATAAAAATGAGGGAGAATTTAGGAAAAGAGTTAGAGACCAATAAAAAAAGCAATCCATGAAATCACTCAAACAACTACTAGCAATAACCTCCAATGTTTCATGTTGAAAGTAAGGTACAAATGTTTAAGTAGTGGTTAGCAGCTGGGGAAATAAATGGAAAGGGAGAATGCATTATCTAAGGCTTTCCCGCTCATTGTGTTTATTTATTAGTACTTGTTTATTTTCTACTTTGCTTTTTGTGTCTTTATTCTTACACAACTTCTGTTTAATTTGTTAAAAGTGCCTAGGCATTTTCTTAAAAGAGCTGGTGGACTTAATTTGTATCTACTAATCATATGTCAAGCCAGTCTGATGTAGTGGTTAAGGCATCACCTTAGAAACTGGGAAACCATGAATTCTAGTTCTGCTTTATTCACCAAATCAACTGGGTGATCTTGGGCCAGTCACTCTCCCTCTACCCTAGGAAGCAGGCAATGGCAAACCACTTCTGAAATCTTGCCAAGAGAACTTCTGTATGATACATGGAGATTTATCTTACTGAGGGAAACAATATTAAAGCTAAAGAAAAAAATTAAAGGAGGAGAGGTCAGCATGGCAATTGCTCTTGGGTAAAGCACTTCCTGTCTCTCTGTTTTTCTCTGTCTCTTCTTCTTATCAACATATACATGGAGCCACTGGGAGGGTCCATCTGTCATTTTGAAGTATCATCAGCATACTAATGGTACTTACCAATATATTTCCATCCAGGCCAAATCAAAGATTCTGTCAAAAGCCTAAACTGCTGTTTGGAGGCTATGAGGAAACAAGATGAAATTGAATACCTGCAGTGCAGTGGTGAAATTGAGCCGGTTCTATCCGACTTGGACAAACCGGTACCCCCGGCGGCGGGAAGCTCCACTCACCCACCCAGACGTCATCATGTCCCGTTTTTGACCCTCTGTGCATGTGCAGAAGATCCTGCACAGGCACAGAGGTGTCATGCGCACACACATTTGCGAACCAGTAGCTAAGGTAAGTAAATTTCACCCCTGCTGCAGTGGCATACCAAGACAGGACACTTTAGATGTACAATATGTACCAATAATCTTCAACTAACAACCATTTGTTTAGTGACTGCTTGGAATTACAGCAGCACTGAAAAAAATTGACTATTTTTCACACTTACAACCATTGCAGCATCTCCATGGTAATGCGATCAAAATTGGGACACCTGGCAACTGGCATGTGTTTATAATGGGTGCAGTGTCCTAGGGTCATGTATGACCTTCTGACAAGCAAAGTCAATGGAGAAACCAGATTCACTTAACACCCATGTTACTAACTTAACAACTGCAGTGATTCACTTTACAACGGTTGTAAAATGGAGCAAAACTCACTTAATAATTGTCTTGCTTAGCAATGGAAATTTTGGGCTCAGTTGTGATCATATGTGAAGGACTACCTATAATGTAATACAGGAAGTGCTGCTGAAGACAGTGAGGAAGCTAGTGGCAAAGGTGGAATTGCAGGACCAGAACCCATATCATCTGATTACCTCAATCACTAAACCAGCTCTCAGTGATAGAGAAACAGGGTGTGAAAAAAAACCCGCTCTGCATGCCAAATATACTAGCTGTGCCTCTGAAGTAGAACTGTTTGTCCACAAACCATCTGGCTCCTTATTTGGTCCGATTATAACTTTTGATGTTTCCTCCATAGCAATACCATAGTTTGCTCTTACAGATCCAGAAAGCATCCTCCCTAAAGGTATTCAGAAAAACAGTGTACCAGAATACTTACATTATATACAATTCTTTATTTATCACCAGTTTCGGATAATTACATGCTGGGGTAGGCAGGTTATTTTATATATTTTGTGGTTTCTGGTTTTATGCATTTTATTAGTTAAATTGTAAACTGCTGGAAGTTTGGGGGAATACAGTGGTCTATACAAATACAAAAAAAAAATGGCATTGATGCTGCATAGTGTTTTTAAACATCTTAAAGTTGCCAAGTACCACTAGGTTAGTGAGAGAGCTGAAGTTGATAAGGCAGAAAGCACAGACTCAGACAAAGATGGCTGCTATGTAAACACAGCCCTCTACATTCCAGTTTGACAAAAGAGCAACAAAAATATGATACCCAGAAAGGATAGTGAAAAGAGGCCAGTGATTTAAAGCAGCATTTTTTTTCAAACTGGCTAGTAGTTTAACTATATATTTCAAACTTCATCTGAATTAATTCCACACGTCTTAAAGTTGCCAAGTTTGAAAAAGACTGATTTAAACTATGCACCCACACTCACATATACATTTATTCCTGCAGTGACCCTGCAAGAATTAGTATCCATATATGATTCTTCTAGTTTTCAAGAAAGCTTTTTAGCTAATCATTCTGAGTCCATGAAGTTTTTGCTGATAGCTAGCAACTGAATGTTGGGGATTGTGTATGAATGTTCATGAATCAAATCATGCCTTCTTGAAGTCTGGCCGTTACCCATACTTATTGAAAAGTAAATAAATTTGCTTTTTTTCTGAGTAAAGTGCATTGTGTCCTATTCTTCTACAGTAGAAGTATGACCAATGCTTATTCTGTTCTATATTTCAGACTAAAACTCAGCTGGAGCAAATCCAAGTATATCATTTTGTCAAAAATCCACTTCACCGGCTACCAACCACCTTCTGAACAATCATCCCTACCTAAGGAGGTTTGGAAATTTGATGAGAACTGCCCAGGATGGAGGGGGACCAGAGATAGCATCTTGAGAAGGGGATATACATCACTGCTTCCTCCAAGGCTAAGGGGACTAACCCCTGACTCAAAAAGGCTGATACCATTGCATGGAGCCACCCACTGGTCATCTCATGGGCCACCTTAACAAGAACAAGAAGGGCCTGCATTTAAGAGATAGATGGCCTAACTTACAATATAGAGGATCTTATCCACTTCATTAGGAGTCACAGAATCAAACTCAGCCAGATCACAGGACAACTCTTGTGAGGCAACTCATTTGGATTTGCCTAATCAGAATCCAACTCTAAATTAATCCAAGTGACCATCCACTAGATATTATGAATACTCTTTCTGATGGCCTGGTAAATTGTCCAGTGACTCATCTCTCTCCAGGTCACCATAACCAAGGCCACCAAGGGCTATCAAAAAGACATAATAAGGGAAGAGAAATAATGTTGTTTCATCATCCTTATTTCCATGATGTAGTCCTAATATGGGCTGTTACTTGTGTTTGGTTGGATTCATCCTTTGTCTTCCTTCAGCATTGCTCCAGGCATCACTTCTGGTGTTTCATTTCCTATAAGGTCCTCATAAAACCAGTGATTTAAGTTCCTCATAAAACCAATGATTTGGTGCACAGAAGCCACATAGGAACAATCTAGTCCAACACCTTGATCACCCACCTATTCCAGGCTGCTACCAAGATCTCAGCTGAACTACCTACCAGAAAAAAACATCAATTTCTTTTGGAACCCAACAGGATCCATCAGTTGCCTAAGACAGTGTGATCAAAAAGGTCCTATTCCCTTGCTGGGTAAGTGTCACCAGCACATGATTTATTTGTTTAACTATATATTCACAAGTTTAAAGGGGTTGAAAATTTAAAATTAGAACATTGAAGAGACCTATCTAACTTTATTTATTATCATAGAAAGGTATTTGATACATTAGCATAACTACAATCTCAACCATTCTTGTTTTGTGAATGAAAGTGTAGATAGGATCAATACTTTAGATAAGGCATATTTCTAGAACAAGACAGAAGTGGGATCTATCTCTCAGTAGACCATTGGCTCAGTTATAGCAGAATGGCAAATAAGATATTTGTTTATTTATTTTGTATCCCGCCTTTATTATTTTTACAAATAACTCAAGGCAGCAAACACATCCAACACACAATCTTCCTCCTATTTTCCTCACAATACAACTCTGTGAGGTGGGTTGGGCTGAAAGAGAATGACTAACCCATGGTTACCCAGCTGGCTTTCATGGCTAAGGGGGAACTTGAATTCATGGTCTCCTGCTTTCTAACTTGGTGCTTTAACCACTAGATCAGACTGGCTAACAGTAACAAACACAGCAACAAAATAATCCCTTCTTTGCCGGCATAGACTATATTATTGAAATAAAACAAAGCTTAGAATAACCAGATTTATTTTTAATGTGGAAAAACAGATGCATTCCGTTTTAGCACTCTATGTAACGCTAATTCTGAGCAATAATATTAGATCTCTATTTGTCAAGCTTAATACTTTGCAGATCTTTTAAACTCATCAAAATATATTTTAACTTGTAGCATATGTAAAAGAAAATATAAATTATAATTATTTCTGGTTTAAATTTGCATATTATAAAAATGGCAAGGAACATATACTTTTAAAAAATCAGATATGTTCAATTTCTATTCCATGTTAATTTCCATTCTATTTAAAAACTATTTATATTAAATAATAGATTTACATAGTGGATATAGGTGAAATCAGCTAGCTCCCCTCAATGAAGCTAGGATGTGCATAGAATTTATTGGTAAAAATATAGTAGTTGAAATACACTTTAGATATGAGTGAGTACAACTTTATTACCCAACACATAATCAGAATTTCGGCTACCCTCTCGCGGTTACATGATATTAATTTACCCAATCTTGTCTGATTCCAGGTTAGATACATGAATAAAGAAGAGCACAAAAATTCAAAAGAAGTGGTGAAGGGGTATTGTTTTTTCTCTCTTTTTTTTAATCTCATTGTAGATTCTCATGTATGATACTAAGCAAGAGTTTTATTCCAGCAAATAGTGTCAAGACATTGAAACCAATTCTGGTGTAATACAGTTTATATATGTCTGGTAGATCTATAAATTTATTGGTACATAAAAATGACCCTCCATATGTAATAATATATATGATGTATATATTTATTAAATAACATTTAATACAAATTTAAGAAATATCTGACTATCTCTCAAAGAGACTGAAATCAGAATCATTTAACAATGAGATTATGAAGTGCAGTTTCACATTCTGCCTTGCTCCCTGTCTCAGTAGAAATTTAAGATCAATGTTAAAAAAAAAGAAAACTTTCAATAGTTTGAATAAAATGGAAGAAATTTTAGAGCAAAGCAAGGTACTGAAACACTACCTGAATCAATTAGTAGTGTAAAAGACAGCATATGTACAGAAGGGCAGTTTCCTGCCTGATTTTGCCGGCTAAAATAAATTGTTGTTGTCTCTCACCAGAGTGTCATCTTTTCATATACATCTCCAAAAGAACGACAAAGGATCGAAGATATAATAAGAGCAGATCGAAAGATGAGATGGAATTGCAAAAATAATCCAGGAAACTAGCATAAGGAGACTTATATAAATGAAAGGGAGGGGGAGTCAAATGGCAGTAGAAAGAGGAAAATACAGGAATAGGAAACGGGCAGTGTGGAAATCACAAATGTAAGGGTGGAAAGAGAGAGGGAGGGAAAACAGGAACATAGGAAAATGCAGTGCCAAAGAGATGCAGCTGGAAAAAAAAAAAAGCACACAGCGCATGGTTTCACTGAGTTGTACAGAGAGCCATCTGCTGTTCATACGTGAATGACAGAGAAGGTAACACACTGCCCTGGGTTAGTCAATGTCAGTTTCTTCACTCTTTAGCATTGGGCACATACCGAACTTGTCATGGATTAGTAAACGATGCCAGAGAGTTAGCTGAGCCCAGGAAACTGCTGGGCCAGCTGTGCAGAGCCTGAGGGTGAACAAACACAATGCTCTAGAGCCCCCACCAGGCTGATCTCTCTTGTGCTCAAAAATGCAAGATGCTGTTTTGGAGCAGCAGCTGCATGATCTAATCCTTCTGTTGCCACCCTTTTCCCCCCAATGGACGCAGGCACACACTAGCAACAAGAAAATAACCACTTTATATCAAAAAATATTCTGCTCCAGTCAGCCAATGCCTATTTATATCATCACATAAAGGAAAAGTGGATTGTTATGGTGACAATTGCTTCACTAACCAATGGTTTTAACCAATGATGAAATCCAAGTTTTTGTTTTTCTGTGGACGTAGCTTGGTGGGCATGGTGTGGCTTGGTGGGTGTGGCTTGGTGGGCTTGGCAGAGGAAGGAGACTTCAAAATCCCCATTCCCTCCCCCCTCCTGGGGGAAGTATATTGCAAAATCTCCATTCCCACCCCACTCTGGGGCCAGCCAGAGGTGGTATTTGCCGGTTTTCCAAACTACACAGAATTTCCTCTACCGGTTCTCCAGAACCTGTCAGAACCTGCTGGATTTCACCCCTGGTTTTAACCATTGTTTCATTGGAGTTTTTGCCCATAATCAAGTTTTCCCATACACTTCCTCCATGCTGTGTTCTTCTGATATGCTCACCTAGGCTTCTGTCATCTTCAGCCTGTGTGACTATTGGAATCTATAATCAATCCCATTGGAGGGACGAGGCTGGGGTAGGTTAGTTTTGAGAAACTATATTTTCAATAACTTTTTAGGTATCCAGCATTAAATTAGGTATATATCCTCTACAGGCAGCGGTGAAATCAATTTTTTTTTACTACCGGTTCTGTGGGCATGGCTTGGTGGGCATGGTGTGGTGTGGCTTGGTGGACGTGCAGGGGAAGGATACTTCAAAATCTCTATTCCCACCCCACTCCAGGGGAAGGATATTGCAAAATCTCCATTCCCACCCCACTCTGGGGCCAGCCAGAGGTGGTATTTGCCAGTTCTCTGAACTGCTCAAAATTTCCGCTACCGGTTCTCCAGGACCTGTCAGAACCTGCTGGATTTCAACCCTGTCTGCTGGTAATTATATTTTCATAAAGATCAAGAAGGAGCATCATTCCTCAAAAATAAATGCTCCTTCATGTAAATATATGCAGATCAATCCTAGTAATCAAATAGTATTTAACTTGTATGATTGCAGAAAGGTGTTTTCATGTGTTACTGATTTTATTATAATTTGTTCATTTGAATGTTGTATGCTACCCAAACTTACTGAGAGTTGGGCAGCATATAAATTATATATATTAATATATGGTCCAGTGATTAAGGCACAGGGTTAGAAACCTGGTGCCTTAACTACTAGACCCTATAAATGGTCTTTGAATTCTAATCCAGCCTGAGCCATGAAAGCCAGTTGGGTGACCTTGGGCCAGTCACTCTCTCTCAGCCCAATCTACTTCACAGGGTTGTTGTTGTAGGGGAAAAAGGAGAAGAAAGAAGTATTAGATAGTTTGCCACCTTAAATTGTTTCTAAAAATAATAAAGGTGAGATAAAATAAAATAATAAAAAAATAAAATAAAATAAAATAAAATAAAATAATAAAATAAAATAAAATAAAATAATAAAATAAAATAAAATAAAATAAAATAAAATAAAATAAAATAAAATAAAATAAAATAAAATAAAATAAAATAAAATAAAATAAAATAATAAAAATAAAAATGGTTGGGCAAACAGCCAGCCAGATGTTTAGACTGCATTTGCCATTTTTGTCCATTTATTGAATCCTTTCCAAGGACTTGGGATGGGCAGATGTTGTTTAATAATGTTAAAGGTATTGTCACAGGATATAAGCTGTCTTTAAGTAAGTAAAGCTGCCTTTTAGCAATTGATTGATGGTGATTTTGTCAATGTTGATGGTGTTCAAATGGTGCTCCAGATGTTTTGGAATTGCACCCAAGGTGCCTATACTATTCTACTATCTTTGTTTTCTTTTGCTATAGTTGTTCTATTTATATTTGTGGGTCTTCGTATATTGTGATTTCTCTAATTTTCTTTCTCTTGTATTCTGCTGTTTCCAGGTATTGCAATGTCCACTATCCAGACTTTTTGTTTTTCTTATTAACAATTGTTAAGGGTGGGGTATTGTGTAGCAGATGCTTGTCTGTTTGAATGCTAAAGTCCCAGAAAACTTTAGCTTCTTTATTTTTATTTTATTTATTTATTTATCTATCAAATTTCTATTCTGCTCAACACACTTGCATGATTTTTTATTACTTTGTCTATTTTGAGGTCCTACAAGTTTCTGCTTGCAGACAAGTAGCATTTCTTGCAAATATTCTAATGCACCATTGTTGTTACTTTGTCATACTGTTGTTTGTAATCAGTCTGATCTTCTTGCAGCAGGCAACAAGGTGGGCCGTTGTTTCTTTGCAGAGAAGGCATTTTGCTCTCTATTGCTGTCTGCTTAATTCTGGCTTTATATGCATTTGTTGTTGTTTGTTTGTTTATTTAAAACATTTATATAGGCATGCACTCTGCAAGGTTCTAAGGCTTGGTCTTGTATAGCCAGAATTAGTTGGTTTCTTTCTTCAACTTTTCAGCTCTCAGTCATTATCAGATCTTTCTGTTCTTTGCTTTGCCAGCTAGTTTTTTATGTAATCTCTGGGTAATACTTTGCCTAGTCTTCATTTGGTCTTTCTTACAAGCCAATTTGATCTCTGGTATTCTGTAAGCCTTTGTGATATACTATATTCGGTGCTTCTTCATTGTCCTTCAAATATACTTTCTGTGCCATTTTTTTCTTCTTCAACTATCTGGTATACTTGCAATGTTCCATGCCCATTTATACTCCTTGGCAAAGTTGCTGCGTGAAAGAAGGGTATGATTCGTTGTCATTATTTTTCTTCTCTTCCTATTCATGGCTTCTTCTTTAGCTTGATCATAGTCCATTGTTGCAGCTAGATATTTAATGACTGGAATTACCCAGGTGTTAATGGCCTTGATAGTTTGTCTGCTACTGAGCTTGGACTTTAACATCTTCTTCACTCTTCTGATAGTGAACTGTATTCACTACTAACTTCCTTCTTAACGTCCATGTGCTTGATATTGTCACTTTGAAGGATGCCCAAGTATTTGTACTGATTTTCTTCATTCAGACTCTTGATATTATTTCCATAGGGCATCTTGATTCCTTCAGTATTCACTGTTTTTCCCTTGTTAATGATAAGAGTAACACATTTGTCCAGTCCATTGCAACATCTTGACTGTATATATGGACATTGTAGAGCAAGGATTCTACATCAGCTGGTGTTGCAATTCTATTTCAGATGTTTTTTTCCATACAGTTTTTAATCATTCATGAAAAGGCGGTAAGATGGCATGGCAGATGTTTTTGGTGTTTAATAACCATGGCCTGATTTGTTCAATATTGTTGACAAAGAAGTCATATTCTCTGGGCACTGGGACAGAACCATAACCATCAATAACATTTACCATGGAAGCTGCACCAACTACATTAATAATCACAGTTCATGCTACTGACTTCCTGAGTCAGTAAATAAGCATATAATTTTGTGGCGCTCAAATAGCCCAATGAGTATAACTTTCTCTGGAAAGCTGTTTGGCCTCCAAGCCAAATAACCAACTAAATAGTTTTGCTTACATTAGTCAGGTGCTTATATTTGGCTGTTTTCCTGTTCACCTAGTCATGACACTCCATTCTTGCAGCACAACTGTCTGGCAACATGTAATAGTGTCTCTGTTAAGGTCCGGTTCACACATTCACTCAACTTGCCTGAACGTTCCAGCAGTCCAAGATGTTTGCTTAGACCAGCGAATCTTTTTTCAGTCTGGTACATATCAGACTAAATGAGGCATGCTTAGGAATAATTATGACATGACACAATCCAGAACTGGAAGCAGATGGAGTTTCCCCTAGGAAGTTCCAGGTCTGTTTTCAGGAGACTGCAGGGAAAGTAAAGTGGTCTGAATTAGTTCCAGCACATCAAACCAAAGACAGAACATGAATGCTTGCAATACTGTTGTTAGAAAATAATGGATGAGATAGAAATGAACTCCTTAATATCAGAAGCAGCTCTTTTTTTTGCTTCTGTGTCCATTTCCCAAGATATTTTTTTACCATGTCCATTGCATAAAATGCTATTATCACATAGAAAAGAAATAAAAGGAAAGTGGACAAAGAGCCCAGGTTTAAGGCCAAAGCAGATGAGTCAGGAAGAAAATGCTCCATTGCTAGAATGAGTTGGAAATGCCAGTCATTTGGGGGGATGATTTTATGCTTATTTTGTCAGCAGTCTGAAATTTTCTGGAAGCATAATGCTAGTCTATGGGATGGAGCCTTGATGTGGAATTGAGCATAGTCTGTTAAGCCCCTTGAAATATAATCCAAATTAAAGAGAAAAGCCTGGCTATTGTTTACATTAGTATGTGTGTATCCACATGGACGTACTTGATACACTGTTGGCAGTAATAATTGAAAATAGCACTGCGCAGAGTCATTACCAGGATCCAACAGGTTTAATCATTATACAAAATACAGGAATTATTCAACATGTTCTTGAGCTCCATCTAGTGGTGCTCCATTGGGAAGTAAATGCAGGCAATAGAAATTGTGGAATTATCAAAAGAGTACCATACATTATGATATGCAAGCTTAATGGAAGAAATACAATCAGAAAAGACAGTAATGCAAAATAAGTTAAACTGTACAAAACTGTGCATTTGCATATACATTTACATCTTTTGTTTGCTTTTTGTTAGCAGCAGAGTGCTCAAACATCAATAAGCAAAATACCTTAACTAAGTTAAATTTGATAGACAAGAATTTAGGACATCCAACATTTAAAATAAATGTCCTTTTAAAGATTCACATTTTTTTAAATTTTAAAACAGGATTGGTTATTATGGCTAACACCAGGATTCAGCAGAAAGTCTTAGCTCACCAAACATTATTCTCTTTATTCAGCAATTGATTTCTCTTGGCAGAAGATACTCAGACATGACTGGACTATAGTAGAATCTTTATTGCAGACAAGAATAAAATACTTTACATAATTTACAATTTGCTTACTGAAGTGCAAAGAATCCCAAATTATATAAATTGGTGGTCCAGATTTAAACTCTATAGCCATTTTCCTTGCCTTTCCAAGTTAACAGAATGCAGCTGAGTTATTATTACATCCTGTTAATTTAACCACTAGTTGCCATCTAACAAGATTCAACTCTTATTTAATAGCCTGATCGCTGTTCACGTCAAACTTGTCCATATTTCTGGGAGTGCATGATTACAAGATTATTACAAGATTCGTTTTCTTTAAATCTGACCGGGTCTTTTAGAAAATTGTAATATGGTTGTGGTTTTTAAACATAAAGGGTTTTATAGTTCCATTATCAGCATAGTGATACGGATATGAACTCCAAGTCTCTAGGAAAACTGAGAAAGTTACATCCTTGCTGCCAACACCTTCCATTCTGGGCAACATGTACAGGTAGATTGTAACGACATCTGACTTTTCTGAAGGAGATTCCTAATGATAATGTATCCATCTTTCTTTCAGGAGTTCAAGACAGCATATAGTCCTCCCTACTTCAATTTATTCCTATGACAAATTAATCAATTAATCTCATATTCTGTCAATATTCTGTTGAAAGGCTATAGTGAGAGAGGGACTACTTATGTTTAACTTCACTGAACTGATCATGGGAGCAAGGCTCAAACCTTTTACAGGGAGAATAAAAGCACCCCAGAGATTCCATAAGGTCTTCTCTTTATATAATGGGAAGAATAAATAGCCTTGAGGAATAGGAGGAACAACCACAATGAAGACAACTTTTGAGTTCAGGCCAGATTTGTAACCTGAGTAAGTATCTCAGACAAAAAGCTTCCCTAGTTCTCACAAAAATAAAGAGAGGCATTCAGATTTGCAAGTTTCTGTTACTATATATTTATGCTGAAAGTCTCATTATTTATTTTGTGTGACTTTGTTTCTTAATCTGGTCTATCTTGGAGACTGACATTTAGATCTTTTTGCAGTTGTATGTGGCAAAAGAAAACAAGTGAGTTAAGACTTAAATATGCTTAAAATTCTGGAATCCCTCTCTACTTTGCCCAGTTCTGGATATTGACTCTCAAATATGCCACACAAAGCATGCTGGACCCCTCAAGCCAATGGAAGTTTGGATTAAGCAAGTTTTAAAGCAAATCAGACTATTCTATCTTAAATCTGTAGTTCTTTCAGTAGAAGTAAAATCCCTACAAAGTGATGCAAGCTAAATTGGACCCTGGAAAGCTCAAAGTCTACTAGGAAAACACACTAGTGCTGAATGTACACATGACTTTGAGTCAATTTTTACTCCTGGTAGACTGCCTGGCCAAGTTCCTGAAGTTTTCTTGGCAATTTTGTTTTTTTTTTCTCAGAATACATTTGCCATTGCTTCCTTCGTAGAACTTGTCAGTCAGTTCCTAGCCTGATATCTTAACCACTACACCAAGCTGGATCTCAATACTGCTGATAGGGATGAGGGTGTGGTGCTATTTCTTTTTTTTAAATGCAACATTTAGATTTCATATTTCCATGAAAATGCTAAAATGGAAAGGGAATGCAATCAAATGACTAACATCAGAAGCAATGCTTCACACAAAGTTTTATGCTTTGGAGGAATCCCATGCCCGTAACTCATATTATTTAATTCTATCCAAAGACAAAAGTTACACACAATTTCCTGTTTTTTAAAAAATCAAATTTTTTAAAAAGTCAGACTCCCCTTCCCCCTACACATATTTCTCTGAATCTGGCTCCTTATCAAAAGGATCCCTGTAAAGTTTCAAAGATACTGCCTTTCAAATAAATTCCCTGTGTGGGTTTGGGATGGGATTAATCAGTCTTTATTTTACCTTTCCGTTTCTAGAGAGTATTTTGCACAACTGTCCTGCACCTATTTGTTAGAAATCTGACAGTTATATTTATGTAAGTCTATTACACAAGCAAATGGCATCCCTTGTGGTAAAATGTTTTTTTTTAAATACTACAGTTATTTGTGTTTTCCCATGTTAGGTAATGGAAGGCATGAATTTTGCTTCAGGCTTGGGCTCAAGTCAATTTGCACAGTGTGATTTAGCTTGACTTTTTCTAGAACCAAACAAAATTTTGTGATTATTGACAGTATATACTCTTTTTAAATTGGACCAAATCTAGAAGAATTGAGGTGAATTCCTATGTTCATCTGATTGAATGATTAAGAAATAGAGATTCTAATTTCTATATATTTTATATGACAATTCCCATCAGCCCCAAAAAGCACAGTAAACTTCTAGATGATTAAAATCATAGCTCAAAATATCAGAAAAGATTGGGGAAATGTTTGGGAAGCACTTTGTAGTCTTTATTAGTTGCATTTTACAGATCTGTCTAACATTATGTTCCCATAGTTGTTACCATAGTTATTAGCATTTAACCTTCATGTAAATAGTAAATAGTTCTGAAAAATTAAATTTAATTAATTTTGAAGAGTTCTAACATGTAATTGTCTTCCTTTTTCTGGGAACTTGTATTACTTGATAGATAATAGGGACTTCTCAAGTATATACCTTGTATAGAATTTACTACTTTATTGTAAAATAGATTATGTCATATTGTGTAAGGAAATCCACAGGCCATTATTTGCATATCTGAACTGGGTGTGAGGACGACAACTGTCACCCCATTGATCGCCAGGGTTGATTCGGCTGATCTGGCTAGCTAGGCGGGTATCCCCTTCCTCCCTCACTGCTCCATGTGCGTCCCTCCCAAAGCTGCACACTCGGTAGAAGAGGATGACCATCCCAGAGAGAAGGAGTGTACCGATCTTCAGTCAAGGGTATACGATAGCTGCATATCTGAACCTTCTCAATGGCAGTCACTACCATTTTCGATTGTTCAATGTGTTTAGAATAATCCTGCTATTTTTTTTTAAGAGCCACCATGTTTGATTTTCTGTTATTTCTGGAACTCATCAGCTTTGTTTGATGAGATCTTCTTTTCCTACAGGAATTCTTTCCTCTCTTGGTGTAATTGAAATATAATTTAACAGAATACAATACTAGCATTCTCTGTTTTATTTTTATGTAGGTCAGTTTTAATAGCAAATATAAGAAAAACATTGTTAGATTTATACTTATTTGGCTTATCGAGATATTAATTTTTTAACTAGAAGGATAAGATCTTAGCTTAAGAACAACATACTGCACAGCAAAACACTTGGATCTTTTCACATTCAAAAATTGTGTGTGTGTGTGTGTGTGTGTGTGTGTGTGTGTGTGTGTGTGTGTGTATGAATGAATGAATCTAGAAAGATAAACAGATATCCTGTGGCTGTCTAGTCTTGTCATCTCAACTTTCCTTAATTTGACATCTAATAAAAAAATGTTTCAAAGTCTATTACCTAAATGTACATATTTCTCTATTTTATTTATTTTCAAGGACAAATACATCTTCTTTTATAAGGGTTGAAGCTGGCTAAGTAAAATTCAACACTTCTCAGGGTAAACAGAAATGTTTCCTAAAGATGAAACAATTTCTGACTGTTAAAATTAGGCAAAAAACAGCTGTTGGCTTGAAGGGCCTGATGGTAAAAGTCTAGGTTTTAATATAAAGTATTAGTTCCTTTATTTATTCCTTCAGTAGGAATATCTTCTGTATTTATGTGACTTTTGTCTTCTCTATGTAAAAGCAATTTATCTAGCCATGTCAAATCTGTGAAGTTCTGATGTTACATGAAGTAGCAACTGGGTTTCTGGATAATATTTATTGCCATAACTGATGAAGTATTTTATCTTCTGAAAATAGATTTCAAAAACTAGTTTATAGTTCAAATCATATTTTATTTTGCTTCCGCCACCCAAAGAGGTGCGGAATAAAATTATTAGTAGCCTTTTATAATGTCATATTTTCCAAATCTGTTGAAATTTCAGATTCAGAATTCCTATTTAGCAGCTCTATTGATATGGCAATTCACTTACATTTTGGATTTCATACTTTCTTTTTTTAATTTGATTTATATGCCGCCCTTCTCCGGAGACTCAGGGCGGCTTATAATGCGTTAAGCAATAGCCTTCATACTTTTGTATATTTATACAAAGACATTTTATTGCCCCCATAATTTGGGTCCTCATTTTACCTACCTTAGAAAGGATGGAAGGCTGAGTCAACCTTGAGCCTGGTGAGATTTGAACTTGCAGTAATTGCAGGCAGCAGATGTAAGTGGATGTTAATTAGTCTGCTGAGCCACCAGAGCCACCAGAGCTCCTTATCAATAAAAGGTAACTATGAAATAAACTTAAATAAACCTTTTAACTTTATTGATATCAGGTTTCTCATTAATTCATTGTCAACTGTCTGGAATTTAATTTAATTGATTTATAGCTCACCTTACTATTCTGGTGAGCACTTAAGGCTACTACCAGATTTAGGCAGGATATAAAAGCTTTAGAACATAAGTTAAAATTAACAATAAAATAAATACTGTTCTAGTTTCAGTTTGAGGATGATAACAAACTCAGGCAGAAGGCAAGAAAATGCTTGTAAGTATGTTTTTTGGTTAGCATATTTACAAAATAAAGGTGTCAACCTACAATGGATAGTCCACATTTGTTTATTCTTGGATAATTTTCCTACAATTTCAAATATTTGAACCCACTTTAACATTTTTACTCTATTCCTATGCCACTCATTCTTTATAGTCCTAGGCCATAAATATTTTTTAACCAAGAGCCTTATACAATGTTTTCTATCCTAGACTTTTTTTTTTTACATATTCCCAACCTAATACATTTAGCATCAAGACAATAGGAAAAACTCCAGTTGGTTAATTTTTTATTTTAATGGCATTTTTAAAATTTTAATGGTTTTAATTTTAATAGTATTATCATAAAAGCAACTATAAAACTGCACAAGTTCATAGTATTTCTTTTCTAAATACTGTTGGCAACCTTTTTTTTTTTTATCTAACTCATGACAAATTTTAAGTGTGGAAGGGCAGTGGAAGGAGAAGACATATAAGACTATTACATCCAGAGTCTTAGAATTTTAACTGTACCACTTTTGCTCCCATGTTCTTCACATTTCAGCTATGCAGATATTGTACTCAAAAAGAGAGATTATGGATAAAAAATTAGACAACTGATTTGGAAACCAGGGATGATCTCTTGAGACACTGGCTAGATTCACTATGTATATTCTGCTGTTCTTTGCTCTCCTTCATGTGTGCCACAGTTTGTCATTTCTCATTACAGTATTTCTGTAACAGTAGTGCTAGGTGTTACCAAACTGTCATCTAAATGAAACAATAATGGTATAGAAAATACGGTAGGTATTTGTGAGTGTCTTGTTTATTCTGGGCCTCTAAAGGAAATGTTCTTTATGGCAGAAAGGAAAGCACAACTACAGTACAGAAGCCTGATTTATATCATGACTAACCTCTTGGAGGGCTGATTGTAAAATAAGATGAATGCTTCATTTGAGCATTGCCAAAAACAATTATGATTATACCCATAGGTGCATGGGATAACATTCAGAGATTTCCAATTTAAGAAAGTAAAATTGAAAAATTGCCATTTGGGGAATTTAATTAAAAATTAGATATAATCAACTAATGTCAGTTTAAAAGAATCCTGTAAGATTACAGCAAATTATTGCCATTACAAAGCTCTGGTTTTGGCATTAATGTGCTGACAATTATATTGGCAAGTAAGTTGTTTTACTCGGCAGAGGGCTAATAAATCTTTGGGATAGTAAAAAAAAAAGTGAGTAAAGAAAATTGCTTTTTAATGATTAGTTAAGCAACCTGATTTAATTTCCTAACTTGTCTTAAAATCTTTATGAATTCACATCCATCCCCATCCCAAGTTAGCCAACATAGTCTCAAATCTAAATTCAAAGAGCTTGAGTTCCACATGATCACAAGAAGCTGGAAGTATACCTTACTTAAGGATGTTTGTAAAGGGTCACTTCAAAGGCAAGAAATATTAATTTAAATAATTTTCAGAAAATGTCTAATTTCTGGCCACTCTCCAAGGAAGAAGACTTTAAATCCAGAGGCAATAGCTTTGCCAGATAACTTAAGGCTGCTACAACTGATTTTCTGAATCCTTCCATTGTTGATGCTTTAGTAAATGGCCTAAAGACATTTAATCTCTGTAATCCATCACCAACAACAATATTTTCTGTTTCCAAAATAGCATATCCATTCTTGTTTAAGTATAAAGGATCCATCATTTTCAGGAGAATCAAAGACCAAAATGGAGCAGACAAATGAAAAATTGTTATTTTAACTTGCTTAATTTAACTTCTAAAGAATAACCTTCAAACTGCCCCTTAAAAAAACATTATTTCAGAATAGAATTATGCTGTTTTCCCCTTCATCCGGTTCGGGCAAACCAGTAGCCGCGGCCGTGGGAGGCTCCACCCACCCACTCAGACGTCATCATGTCCTGTTTTTGATGCTCTGTGCATGCGCAGAAGATCCTGCACATGTGCAGAGGTGGCATGTGCGAGCGAAGCGACTGCACATATGCTCTCACATTTGCGAACCGGTAGCAAAGATAAGTGAATACCACCCCTGGTGAATATCCAATTGGGATTTCTCAGAGTTGAGATAGTAAAGGGAAGGTGGATCTGAACTCCTGCATTTCTCTTTTCAGACCACTGAGAACAACTTTCTCAGTAAGTAAGTAAGTAAGAATAGACCAGCATTGGGAGAAAATTCCTGGCATAAAAGACTTTTATGAAGCAAAGTTATAGGAATAAGAATGTCCATTAGAATCTCCAAGATAATAGATTATGTTTAATATTCAGGCGGATCGACAGGTCACTTAGTAAATTTTGTGCAGGTAATTAAAACATATAATTTTAATAACAATATTGTTAGCATAGCATGGAACTTTAGCAAAGTTCTGAGAAATTAGGCAATGTCAGTTTTAGTTTCAAATCAATTTTAATATGAAACCTTCTTTTGCATTTGCAAGTAAGCTGATGGTCAACAATCCAATGAGTCATGTGTAATATGAATGTTCCACAGGATAGTTCATCCTATGAAATATAGAGGATCTGGCTTTAAATCTCCTGGTCCTGAACAACAATGAACAAATACTTTGCAACATCTAATCAGTTAAGTATTTAGTCAGGAAAAGGGAAGTGGTTGGATAGGCATGTTAGTTCTGTGCTGAAGGATCTCTAGTATGAATCATTCAATTGAGAAGAAAATGTCACTATCGTTTTTTTTATTTATTTATTGATTGATTGATTGATTGATTGATTGATTTGATTTGATTTGATTTGATTTGATTTATTTTCCATCCATCTCTTAATGAAATGATTCTGGGCAGCTTCCAACTTTAAAACATTAAAATCTTAACAAATAAAGACCTTTAAAAGAATAAAAATAGAAATCCAATAAAATTATAGTTAAAAGATGGGAAGGGAAGGAATAGGATGCAAAGGGAGAAGATGGGATTACTTCTTAATTCAACAACCACCTCCAGTGTGAAGCTTCCCTGTTAGGGGCCCAAGCCATCTGGCAGAGCCAGGACTTAAGGTTCCTGCAGAAGGACAGAAGAATAGGAGCCAATCTCACTCAGGGGAAAATGTTCCAAAAGCTAGAAGCAAGGGTGGGATTCAGCCGGTTTGGACCAGTTCAGGCGAACTGGTAGCTCCAACGATCAGCTGAGAGTGAATTGGTTCGCTCCGACAATCAGCTGGGCCTGCCCATCTGCCCCTGCGCTATACCAACCTAGATTTCCTTTGTTTGAAGCCCAGCTGATAGGTACGGCAGAGCAGATTGTTGCACATCAGCTGTTTTACTCACCGGGGCTGCAGTAGAAGGTAAGTTTTAGAGCTATTTTCAAATGCACTACTCGTGCGCAGAGCACATGTTTGGCACGTATGTGAGCAAAAAGAACTGGTTGTTACACCGGTTGAATCCTACCACTGGGTAGAAGCCATGGCAAAGAAGGCCCTTCACCTGGACCCCACCAGCAGGAATTCTTTGGCCAATGAGGATTGCAGCATGTCTCCTCTTTTGGTGCAGTTATGGCAGGCCAGTCCAATGAAGTGAGATAGTTCCATAAGAAACCTGGACCTGAGCCACATAGGATTTTAAAGATAATAACCAACACCTTGAATTGCATTCAGAAGCAAACTGACAGCTAGAGCAGCTTGAGGGACAATGGTATAATATGGGTCATTCTACCTGCCACACTCTGAAGCTGAAGCTCCTGAATGCTTTTGAAGGGTAGCCCCGTGTAGAGTGCATTGCACTAGTGCAGACATAAATGACCAGAGCATGAATGACTGTATTATTAATTCACCTGTATTACAGAAGGAAGAAAGTGATAAATATTGTTGCAGAATTTGAAATTCATTTAAGAATCCTTTGCCCTGCATATATATTGTTCATTTGATCACTACAACTTGGAAAAAGATATTAAGTGACATCTTAATTATGGATTAAGAGCTGTAGTGGTTAGAATGCAGTACCGCAGGCTACATCTGCTGACTGACTGCTGCTGGCAGTTCGGCAGTTCAAATCTCATCAGGCTCAAGGTTGACTTAGCCTTCCATTCTTCCAAGTTCGGTAAACTGAGAACCCAGATTGTTGGAGGCAATATGCTGACTCTATAAACCGCTTAGAGAGGGCTGTAAAGCACTGTGAAGCGGTATATAAATCCTATTGCTATATGGTACTGGAAAGTCAGGACATCCCTGCTGTAGGCAGCATCCTAGATAAAATTAAATTCAGAAATACTACAAAATCCCTGGAAGATTGCCATTCAGACAAATCAGCCATCAGTAGGCACATAGAGATAAACCACATTTACACACTATTCAAAAGAGACAATAAAAAGCTAAGAAGTAAACAAAAAAGAGTTTGCAGACCAGATAATCAGGGATTAACAACCGAGAAATAATCAAGCAGAAAACAATGCCCTAATAAATGAACTATCAAGGGGGAAACCACACATGCCTATTAACACTGGTAGAGCAACTCCACACTCATAATAGCACTGATATTACATAATCAGGTAATAAAATATCTGCAAGCAAACAACCAAGTTCAGAGGGGACCAAGAAATCCACAGTTCAACCCTGAACTATTTTTCTTCTATTGGAATTTGGGAAATGTTTTGTTCTGTTCTTGAGATTCAAAAAGGAATCAGATTCAGAAGATTAAGGGGGAAAACATATGTGTCTTGGAGAAGTTAGAATTTTTTTTTATTCAAGAGCTACACTACTGATGATGTCAAAATGACATTGATATCATGCATGATAATTACCTTCCAGGATCTCTTTCCCTCCCATTGGCTGAACTGATTCTTGGATAAGAAGCGAAACATTTTCAAAGGAAAAACTAAGAAAATCCAGTTGCCTTCTGAGAAAAAGAAAACGCATTTGGACAACGATGATTCTCAACGATGATTGAGAATCTCCATAGACATTCCCACTCTCTTCCGCTTCTCCTCTGTCTCTTATTGTATGTATTGCTCCTGAAATTTTAGGAGACCAATTAAATTCTACTGAAATCACTTTTTTTCTGAACATTTGGATGGCTCTTAATGATTTATAATAAATAACCTCAGTCATTGGCAGAACTGACATCCTGTCTTATTTATTCACATAAATCTTTTTTCCTCACTGAGGTACCAACAGTGAAATACAGCTATGACTTAAAGGACTATGGTGCAGTTCAGGTAGTCCTCGACTTGCAATAGTTCATTTAATGACCGTTCAAAGTTACAATGCCACTGAAAATAGTGCTTTATGACCATTTTTCACACTTACGACCATTGCAGCATCCCCCTGGCCACATGATTTACATTCAGATGCTTGACAACTGACTCATATTTATGACAGTTGAAGTATTCAGGAGTCATTTTGCGACCTTCTGAGAAGCAAAGTCAATGGAGAACCCAGATTCATTTAACAACCATGTTACTAATTTAACTGCAGTAATTCACCTAACAAATGTGGGAAGAAAAGTTGTAAAATGGGACCAATTCACTTAACAAATTTTTCAGTAAACAACAGAAATTGTGGGCTCAATTGTGGTCATATGTTGAGGACTGCCTGTAATGATAGCGGTAAAAGAAGTTTCTTTTTATCAAGTGATCAGGCTTAAATTTTCCTGTTCCATTTTTTTAACTAATAGGTTAAGCCCACTCTGTTGAAATGGGCAACTTCATTAGCAGCTGTTCTCCAGAAATGTTGGAACTAGCAATGAGGACCTAGTACCTCATTGCTAGAAATTCTGAAGCATTCCAGACTAGAAAAAAAATCTGATCTACGGAAGTCAGAGGAACAAAAGGCATGTAATTTGTAAAACTCAAATTTGTAAAATTAACTGAAAATATGGGAAGACATGGAAAACTTTCTTCATAAACCCAGATGGAGTGAGAGGGAAAGACACATTGTTCCTTTAAGTAACACAGTGCAATTAGAATTTGAAGGATATCGTGTGTGAGCTCTTCAATGCTGACATCTGCAGAGATGAAAGGCCATTAGCATAAATTAATCATTAGTGAATACATCATGGTGCTATCAAACTAGAGAGCGAGAGAAATCTAGTGCAAAGTTTAGGAGTGGAAAAGTAAGATAACCAGGGAACAGCAAGAATTTTTTTATCAGACTCAAGTTTTGAGTGATATGTGGTCAGTCTCATTAGCATATCTTAATTAGGAATTAGTCTATCATTTGTGGAACAGATTATTATTTAAGACAGATGGGGTTAGAAGTAATTAATTTATGCTTTGAAAAGGCAAATTTGGAGGCTGTTTAAATTATCTAGCTTTATACAATACAAGCTTCCCACTTAACTCTTCGTTTTTGTCTTCCCTTTGTATAAGACAAATAGTTCCTCAGAAAATAGTCTTTTAGCTTTGAAATGCTAATGAAATACAATTCCAGTTTCCCACTTACACATGGCCAGGACTGTTCATCAATGAAAAGCAGAAAAATGTTATCAGTAAAAATAATGATAATAAAAGAAATATTGCTCATGTATAAATTCTTGCAGGCCTCTAAATAGAGCTTATTTCACTAAGGTGACCAGACGTCCCGCTTTTGGCGGGACAGTCCCGCTTTTGAGCAATTTGTCCCGCGTCCCGCGGCGTTTTAAAAAAGTCCCGATTTTTCATTCTGCCTCCTGGTTCCCGGCTGCCTCCTGAATCCCCGCTGATGGCTAGAGGGAAAAAACCTGTTTAAACTCTTGCCGCGGGGCTTCAAAGGGCCGCCCTACGTTAATTAGCTCGGCTTCCCCCTCTCAGCTGATTTGCACAGGGCTCTGCTCTTGCTAAATTGCTCAGTTTTTTTTTCCTCTTTGTGCAAACCAAGCTCAAAACGAAACTGAAAGTAAAACAGGCTGTTGGCTTTGCGGTTTGCTTGCAACGTTGGAAAATTAGGCAGCAGATTTATTTTCCTTTTCCTCACCAAAAAAGGTAAGTGCAAACAATGGAAAATTATTTAGGGCAAAAGAGGAGAGTTCAAGATTTTAAAACACAAAAGAAAAAAAAGCTCTTTTTAACTAGGGAATTGTAATAATTGAGATATTATTAATTGTATACTGTGTTGAAAGCAGAAATGGTTAAGTTGTGGTTTGGAGGAATATATGGGGGAAATTATTTGGTTTATTATTATTGGTAAGTATAATTAATTGATTTGTAAGAAATTGGATTGCATGGAAATAATTGGAATATTCATGTTCATATTGATTAATATACAAAAAAGATAGTTATATAACTAATTGATTTATATTAAAATGTTGAATTTGTATTAAACAACTGTATTACATAATTACATAATTAACCAATGTGAGGATGGATATAAAAATAGATGACAATGGGAAGGGGTATAAAATAGAATAGAAGGGAAAAATTGAATTTGATTAAGATTAGAGATGAGGATGAAGGGTAAAATTGTTTTTTTAAAAAAATAGATGAGGAATAAATATGGCAAAAAGGAAATATAGAAATTGTAAATTTAATTGAAATGACTAAACACTGTTTAAATTTGTGAACCAGCCAAATATTCTGTTCAAAGAAAATACATTGTATGTATGTGTGTTTCTAATTATTGCTATTTATTCATATTTGTTCTCTTTTATTCTTTAAAGTTTAACAATTCATTCTTTATCTTAATATCTTTATATTTGTTTGGGTTGGCTTTCTTCCCTTTCATCTTTTTTATTGTACAGCAATCTTTCTCCTCAAACCTACCACCTCTCTTTTCTTTCCTTCTTACTTTCTCTTCCCCCCCTCTTCTTCTCCTCCCTACTTCCTCTTCCTTTCTCCTTCTCCTCCTCTCTTCCTCCCTCTCTTAACCGTCACTCCTACTCTAATTTCCCTTCCCTTCCTTCATCCCTCTCTATTACTGTATCCTTTTATGCATATGGACTACTCAGAGGGCTGAAAAAGTTATTTTTGACTGGTCCTCGCACTTTTGACCAGTCCTCGAACTTACGACTGTCCTCACATTTTACATTTTTGCCCTATCTTGTCATCATGGTGAAGAGAAGCAGTTGTGAAATGAGTGACATGGTTGTTAAGAATGCTGCACGGGCATAAATGTGAGGATGGTCATAAGTGTGAGGACCAGTCAAAAGTGTGAGGACCTGTCAGAAATGACTTTTCAGCCCTCTGAGTAGTCCCTATACACACAGCCATGGCCACCCGGTCACATGACCAGCTAGCCACGCCCACCCAGTCACATGGCCTCCAAGCCACGCCCATGCAATAAGCCACGCCCACAATGGTGTCCCTCTTACCAATGTTAAAATCTGTTCACCTTACCCTATACACATAGCCATGGCCACCCGGTCACATGACCAGCTAGCCACGCCCACAAAATAAGCCACGCCCACAATGTCCCTCTTTACCAATGTTAAAATCTGGTCACCTTATATTTCACTGATGTCTCCTAAGCATGCTTACTGCAGTTTTGATAGTGTTACAGATCCCAGTCCAAATAATCTGATATCCAGCCAACACATCATAGATGGGAAGCAGTCTTGATACTGGGGGTGGGATAAATTCCTGCTGGGAATGTTTCCTTTAAAAAATCTGAACAGGTATGTATATAGTATAGCCTTTATTGTCATTGTACATCACATATACAATGAAATTGATTTAGCCTCTCTGGTGCAATCCATAACAGAAAATACAAAACAACATAAATAGTATAGAGAATAATCCCTATACAAGTAATTGCGGGGGAAAAGGCTAGTCACACTTTTCCGTATGAGCATGGAGTGATTGTGATTGTGATTGTGTTTAAGAGTCTGACAGCCCATGGGTAGAAGCTGTTTTTAAACCTGTTTGTCTAGCTAGCTATGCTTTGATGTCTTCTGCCCGATGACAGAAGCGAAAAGAGACACTGGCCAGGGTGTGAATCGTCCCTAAGTATCTTCCTTACTTTGCTGAAACAGCGAGACCTGGCGATGTCATCTAGTGGTGTTAGAGGGCAACTGATGGTTTCTTGTACCAAATTTATCACTCTCTGTAGTTCCTTCCTGTCTGCAGCTGTTAGACCAGCATATCATACTGTTATACAGTATGTAAGGACACTTTCTATCATAGACCAATAGAAAGAAGTCATCAGCCTTCGTTCCACCTGACTTTTCTGCAGGACTCTAAGGAAATGAAGTCTCTGTTGAGCCTTACTAATCACCAGGGATGTGTTGTTTTTCCAGGTGAGATCTTGACTAATGAGCACTCCCAAGAATTTAAAAGAGGAAACCCTCTCTACACAGCCCCCTCGATATACAGTGGGGCAGGTTTCTCTCTGTGCTTCCGGAAATCTAGCACCATCTCCTTTGTCTTGCTAGTATTTAGATGTAAGTTGTTTTTTGAACACCATATGGATACCTTCTGGACTTCTTCCCTGTATGCTGATTTGTCCCCCTATAATTTCTATTTAGGAATTATAATGATTGCCTCAAGAGCTGATGAGTGTACTCTTGCCAGAAGTTCTTACATTCTCACTCTGTGGCTTTCTTTTCAATGCTGGAAATAATAGTTGATAGATGATAAAGAGAAGGTAAATTGGAATCTATTGCTAATTTATATATTTTATTAAATTTACAAGAGTTGTTTTTCCTTCGGTTTTTAAAGAATGCTAGAAATAAAACTGTTTCCATTTACAAAAAATTTTTAAGATGACAAAAGTAGTTTTTTAAATGAAAGAGAAATGAGAAGACAGGGAGGGAGAGAGAGAGAGAGAGAACGAGAACATATACACACATACATTCTTTCTCATCTCTCTCTCACACTCTTAATAATGGCATCTGGCTTCCATCTCCCCATCTCTGTGTTATTTAGCATACAAAGCCTTTTCCAGGCCTTTGATTCTATGAATTACTTGGAAACTGAAGCTTGAAACAAGAATTCACTTTCATTTAACCATTTAGCCATGCCAACATCTGGACAATTGATTACCAGATTATGGAACTCCCTGAGACTATTTCCCCTTGTTTACTGAAGCCTATTTAAATGTCCCATTTTCATATTAAGGGATTAATTCATTTTCAATTATTGCACATATTTTGCCTCTAACAGTTATACCACCATATTTTATGTACTCTAAGTCACAAAGACCCTGATAAGATAAATAAACACTTATTCCAAAAGACAGTTTCAAAGATATGATGTTCCTCATTGATTTTATGACTCTCTACAACTTTATATACTTCTAGATTAATTGGACTGAACCCCCACATTCCAGCACTACTAATTCTTGCATAATGGGTGATAGAGATATAATCTACCACATCAAGGTTTAGAAGTGGCTGATCCCCTTTATTGGAATAAAGTCTTGCAAATCTTTAATCTCTCAGCTTCAATTCTTAATCTGTCACATGATAATAAAGATCTGACAGATCATTTAAACTCCCCAGAGATGATGAATAATCCACTGATATAGAGATGTGAAGATAAATCATATCCATTGAGATCGTTTTAGAGGTAGCAAATAACAGCAGAGATTTTAAAACCAACATCTGCATGGTAGGACATTGAGATGCTGCAGAAGTGAATGTGAGAGGAAGTTTTTTGATAAGTCTTTTGGAGAGTCTTTGGATTTTGCTTGTAATGTTAATCCTTACTGCTGTTGACCAGCTTTAAAAGTAAAAATACAATATGAAGTCAAGACTTTTGTGAAAAGTCTCTGAAAACTCTAGCATGCAACAAGGTCAGCAGATCACATCAGCTAGCTCAAGAACATCTGCAGCTCCAGCTGCTTCCACCAAAATGATGACAGCTGTGTCATGCCACAGGCTCCACCCTTTTTAGATATCCATGTGATGTCAAAAGTCTCATATAAGTAGGGCAAGGCTGGTACAATAATGCTTTAATTAGATTGACTGCTTTGACCTCGTTGTGGCTACTGCTAAGCTAGCTTCTCTTTTAACAGCCATGCAATGGGGTAATGCAGATGCATATATGGGTTGTGATGGATAATGCTCTGATGATTCTCACAAGGGCCTATCTAAGCTCCACTCACAATCTTCCCACCACCACTGGGCAAAATTGTCACTATAATGCTGCCACAAGCATCTTTTCTCCTAAGGTATCCGTCTCTATCCAAAAGTTTACTTAAGGAGGAAGAAAGTGATAATCCTCCTTCCATCCGTAGCTTTAATAGAAGGGGGGAAAGTAAGTTCGAATCTCACCAGGCTCAAGGTTGACTCAGCCTTCCATCCTTTCTAAGGTAGGTAAATTGAGGACCCAGTTTGTGGGGGCAATAAACTGACTTTGTATAAATATACAAAAAGTATGAAGGCTATTGCTTAACGCATTGTAAGCCGCCCTGAGTCTCCGGAGAAGGGCGGCATATAAATCAAATTTTTAAAAAAACCTTGGGAGAAGGCCCTGAAGAGTAAGAAAATTGGGTGCGCAGGCATGAGAGGTCCCTTAACCATCCCAGCTCTCTGTGAGCAGAATTACTTATTGCATCCTTGGACTGCCATCTAGTGGCTCTTTTTTAAACTAACCTGGATCCTTTTAGAGAAGAACATGCCAGAAGAGCTGATGCCAGGCCTCTCTATGAGATGTTACTGAGCATTTTTAGATAAAATTTATATTCTCTCAAAATTAGAAGATGGTTGGACAGAGTCCAGTAGGGTCCTGGAGGTAATCTCTTCAAGGTTATCTGGGAAGACTTCTGCCCCACTAGTGAAACATGAGGTTAGATCTGGGCTATTGTGAATGCTTTATTGCAGGAGGGGGAAATTTTATTGACCTTGAAGAACAGCTGGCTTTAGAGTTTAGACCCAGCTACATTGAACAACTAACACTACCAAGACTCCAAGCCAAACTTGAGAAGACTGGTGGACCAACAACTCCAAAGGACTCTGAAGAAGCATATTATTTGGATCTTTTAAAATTAGAGTTCAGATGTGGTTGTGAGGCAGGAATCATGTTGATTATTCTTATGACCTGATTTGAGGTAATTTTTAGATAAGGAGAGTATGACTCTCCTTATTGTTGAATTTCTTTGTGACATTTGATACAATTCATAACTGCATTTTCCTGAATAGCCTGCAAGGGCTGATAGTAGATGATTCAACATTTTCCTGAATTCATGGTTCCAGACAGTGGGTGTATAGGAAAAAAGACTGAGTCCTAGGCCAATTCAATGGATGGTGTCTCGGGACATGACCCTCTTGCCTGTTTTCTCTTTTATCTACAAGGAGATATGTAAGGAAAGTAATTCAGTGGTTTGGTGCACATCACAGATATCATATTGGGGATATTCAAATCAATTCTAATCAGTGCTGTTAATTGAGAAGCTGATGAGAAAAGGACAAATAGAAAATGAAGATTGCCTTCCCTCAGATAAAAACCCACATGATTAGTTCCTTAGTATTTGATTTTCCAGAGTATTTACCATCTTTACTCACTAACTGGATTGAAAGATCATCTCATATAGTCTTTCTGTGTCAAAATCTTTTGGAATAGGATTTCTTTCCAATCACAACAGTTCTCAACATCTGTTGGACTGAACAGCACATTATTAACAGAGCAACAGGCCAGACCAGGGCCCACATTCTATATGGGGGAATGGATCTCAAGTAAACAGCAGAAATAACTACAGGTGTGAAAGATCAATATGCTGCAGAAGGGGGAAGGCTGGAAAGGCAGCAAGAAGATGTGAGGGAGATGGAACATGCAGTAGAAAGGGGCAAGCAAAAGAGCAGTGATTGCACTGAGTAGGTTGGGAGAGAAAAAGTACTTTGGTGCTGGGGAACTTTGGCAACATTAATCTGGAAGACTTGAAATGGAGTTTCTGAACATTTGCAAGTGACCATGAATTCTGCATTTCAGTTTAGATCCCAATGGAGCAATAAAAATTAATTTTATGTTTAATTTTATTCAGTAGCAAATTGAGCACCAAAAAATAATGACTATTTCAAAACAATGTCAAAATGTTTGGGTATGTCTAGTTTAATGAAAAGAAGGACTAGGGGTGATATGATAGCAGTGTTCCAAAATCTAAAGGGCTGCCACAAAGAAGAAGAGGTCAACCTATTCTCCAAAGCCCCTCAAGGCAGTACAAGAAACAAAGATGGAAACTAATCAAGGAAAGAACCAACCTAGAACTAAGGAGAAATTTCCTGACAGTTAGAACAATTAATCAATGGAATGACTTGCCTCCAGAAATTGTAGGTGCTATAACACTGGAGGTTTTTAAGAAGAGAATGGACAGCCACTTGTCTGAAATCAATCAGAATAGAGCTGGAAGGGGTTGAGATCTTCTAGTCCAGCCCCCTGCTCAAGTAGGAGACCCTATACCATTTCAGACAAGTGACTGTCCAGTCTCTTCTTAAAAACTTCCAGTAATGAAGCACCCACAACTTCTGTTCCACTGGTTAATTGTTCTCCCTGTTAGGGAGCTTCTCCTAAATTCCAGGTTGCTTCTCTTCTTGATTAGTTTCCATTCATTGTTTCTTGTCCTGCCCTCTGGTACTTTGGAAACAAACAAACAAAGAAGAAGCAGAGTGACACTTTGATTCTGGATCCTTGCCCGCTTGCTTTAGTCAGGAATTAGAAAAGAGGCAGGACCAGTGGAAAAGAAAAAGGAGGGGTCAATTTCTCTACAAAAGAAATAATGTGTTTGTTTATACAGTGGCACCTTGGTATTTGACTGCTTCAAAACTCATTGAATTTGGTACTCGACACATTTTGATGTAAAAATGTTTCCCCGAAAATAAGACCCTGTTTTATACTTTTTTGAACCCTGAAATAAGCACTTGGCCTTATTGCCATGCGCTCAAAAGCCCGATTGGGTTTATTATTGGGGGATGTCTTATTTTGGGGGAAACAGGGTACTCATTTGTTTGGTTTTCAACAGGCTACGATAGGAAAAAGGGGAGGATTACAGATGATGGACAGGAAGTCGGCCATGCTGGGAAGGTCACTGACATAGGAAAAGGGATAGACAGGAAGTACTTCCCAGCCAAAACAAAGGGTCGTGTAGTAAGTCATGTGGTTTATTTGGCACTCATTGTTTTTAGTACTCATAGTGCTTCCCAAAACTAGTTAATCACAGGTACTAAGGTACCAGTGCAAGGGTGAAATGCTCCCGGTTCGGACCAGATCGCCTGATCCGGTAGCGATGGAAGCGGTGGTTCAGAGAACCAGTAGCAAAAATCCCTGCCCCCCCCCATGCCCAGCTGAGCTGCACAATCATCAGAGGCTTTTTTTTTTACTTTTAAAAGCATTTTTTCTACAACCTCTTCAGTTGTCCTGACATATGTTTATGCCCAGAGCATAAAGAAAAAAAACACTGATATGGAAATAAGACTTCAGAAGTTATTAGATCTTTAGTGTCCATCTCAATTTAAAGTTAAAAAACCAAAAATATTTTGATGCTCTAGGAACCAAAGCTCTGATCTTAAATAGGTGTTCTTGAAATCACATTCCACTGCAGTATGATAAGTATACTTAGAACTAGAATGTCTAATCAAGATGGCATATGCTTAACCAGATATTCTCATGCAAAATGTAGGGAGAGACTGGACAAAAAGTAACATAATTCATTACTTTAATGTAATTCAATTCAGTTAAATTTATTTATTTAGAAAGTTTATATGGCTGCCTAACTCATTCTCAGTGATTCTGGGCAGCCTTCAAGGATAAAACCCCAATACAAAAATCAATACCCCCCCCCCCAACCCCACTGGCAACAACAATCAGATGAACCTCTTGATGGGTTCCATATCAGTCAAGTGCCCAGAACCATGTCTTCAGGGTTTTATGAAAGAGTGCAAAAATAGGGGCTAATCTTATCTCTGCTATGATGTTCCATAGAGAGAAAGCCCTTTTTTTTTTGGTCCTATTAGATAGACCTCCTTAGGAGAGGAAACCCATAGCATTCCTGGCTCCCACTCTGGTGGGTGAGATAAATATGACTGAGAAAAGATGGACCTTCAAATAACCTGGTTCCAAGCTGTCTAGGACTTTGAAAGTGACAACCAGCCCTTTAACTCTACCCAGAAACAAGTCAGCAACCAATGCAGCTCCTGCAAAACGGTGACTCATGTGCAAATTTAGGCTTGCACAAAACCATATGGGCCACTGCATTTTGTAGCAATTGAAGCTTCTGAATACTTTTAAAGGACACCCTGCAACTTAGTCAATATATCTTCCTTTCTTTGAACTTATCCTCATTTTGTGGAATGAGCATGCTCCATTTTTTAATGCTATATCTTTATGATGTTACTTTTGTCTTATTCATTGAGACAACTTAAATTCATATTTAGATGTTTCATTTTTAAGTACTTTTTCCCTTTTCTCTTGCAATATTTACCATGGACATTATTTAGGATGCTTCAGTGATGATGTGAATGATTATATGGCCAGAAATTGAAATCTGCCCAGTTTGTATTGTTGTTTTAGATTGATCTGGCACACCCACTCCTTTTAGCCAATGGACGTTTCCCTCCAAAGAGGGCTACTTTGGCCTGGGCTGTGGGAGACTAGACACTGGTTTCTCTAGAGACTTTTTATGAAGCATTTGCTCAGATACCAGACTTCTCCCAAACTAATAGGCCAAATCATCAGAAAGATTCAAAGACACAGCTCTAGATAATTTTTAATTACAGATAAAATGGATGACATGTAGATGTTTTCAGTTCTGTTGTTGCTTTATTGTTTACTATATTTTAAATGAGCTGTTATTTTACATTAGTTTCTTTTTGAACTTTTTGTACACTGCCCAGAGTTACATCACTTTGAGTAGCACAGCCATATGAATGGAGGGATGGAGGGATGGATGGGAAATTCAATAGGTCAAAGAAAACCAGTAAGTGCAGCTGTGGTGCTTGAGCCATATATTTAGCTGACCCAAGATTCAATCCTAATTTCTATTTCTCCCTTCCATGCATTCCAACAGGCAGAGAGATATCTGCTTTTGGATAGGAGAAGTAGTCACTGTCACTGAAGCACTTCCCTTGTTGCTATAATGGAACGGGCTGCTTTCAGGCCATTTGCATCTGACTTTGTCCAGTTCAGCCCTCATAGCCTGGACTTACTCAGGCTCCTTATTTCCATGCATTTAGTTCTCTTTTGAAAGAATACTAAACCTGTTTTGAATACAGAGGTCTAGCAAATACTACATCTATATTTTAAAAACAGAGCTAAAATAAAGAATATTGAATCTATAGATATAAGGAATCATTGTAAGATCTTCTTACCATTTTGGAAAGTATTGTACACCAGTGCTCTATTGCAGAGATTGTTGATTTCAACCAGGAAAAAGTTCCAAATTCTCCTAGTTTTGTGTTGCTGATTCTGTCACTTATGAATCATGTATCTTTTTTTCAAGCAAATTTTAAACATAAACTGAAATTTGGATAATTGTCCCTTTTCTGTTTCCATTATTCTGGTAGAATGGGGCAGGGCTTTTGTGTCTGCTGTATGGGCACTTTCGACCTGAGTCACTCTATGCTTACCTCTTCTTCAGTCCTGTGATGATCAACCAGGCTACTTTCAGAAGAATGCTAGATCTGTTTTCAAAAATAGACCACTGGCAGAATAGATGTGTATTAATAAATTTGCTATGTATTCAACCATAACAGACCGAAGCATCTGTGACCTCTTAATCAGACAGTTGACGGATAGCTAGACATATCAAGGTTGTCTTCACATGATTTTCCTCTGTCTTTTTAATAATTTTCCATTGTCATATTCAACCTTATCATCTGTTGGCAAATTTTTGAAGGGTTTCTGGGTCATGTTGAAAGGTTGGGAACCAATTCAGTGCCAGGACCTCACATTGTGCACCTGGTCCTAGCTAAAACGATTCTAGCATGGAAGCATGACAGCACGTTTCAGTGTTTCTTCACCTTAAAAAAATGAAGTATTTGCATGATATATAAAAAGGAAGACTGTCAAAGAAAAGATTAGAGCGTAGACTTCTCCTTGCCATGTATGCTTTGAATATTCTGGAAATAATTTACTGAAAGGAGCATTTGACTATTTGTTTCCTCCACAAACAGTCTGAAGCAGTACAATCAGATTCTTATATTCTATGAGGCTGCCAATTATTCCGCTTCTCGGTGAGAAAAATATAGCATTACCATTTGCTGGCAAGATTTTTAGACTTTTCATCTCGCTTATTTTTTTCTTTTCGCATTGCATTTTTGTGCATATCTCTCCAGTCCAATTCATTCTCTCAAAGCTGCTGTTGCAACTTAGTCATAAAATGATCACAGAATCCCATTCTCTCTATTAACCAGTCCAATTTCTGTGGGCTGCTCTAATATCTTTGCTGAGGTAGAAGCAGCTTTGCAAATTTCTCTTCCTTCACAAATGAAATAATGGGAGCTGTAGCAGATGAGTGGTCACTGCAGGCATTTTACAGAGCTCCCTAGCTCAAAATATCCCACTGTTATTTAAACTGAGAGGAAAGCAACAACTGTATGTTTTATCACATAGAACAACAAGGCACCAAAGACAGGATGCTTGCCAATATCGATTAGAAAGAAGGCTGGGACAGGGATGAAGAACTTTGGGGTACAAGTAGCCAGGCACTAACTCTCCTTAATATTACCAATAATAGCTACTGTAATCTTCTAGATTTTAATGGGAGAGGGAGCTCCATGTAGTAGCAATAAATGGGTTGGATTCAAAAGTAGTATTTTCTCCCAAAGAGCTAGTTCATACCTGAAGTAAAATGCTCTCAATTCTTCTATTATTATTTTTTTCATGTGTAAATGTTTACAATGAAGCACTGGATTTCATTATATCATCATGATTATCTAGCATACTATCTCCCTGTTTCTCATTAAAACAATAATGACCTAAATTGGACTAAATTTTAAATGACTGCTTTCCATATCTATCTGTCTTCCAATTCTTAGTACAAAAATTAAATCCAGTTCTGTTGGATATTTCACTTAAAAGTCACTACTTCAGACTGTTTGTGGAGGTACTGAATAGTCAAATACTCCTTTCAGTAAATTATTTCCAGAACATTCAAAGCATACATGGCAAGGAAAAGCCTACACTCTAATCTTTTATCTGACAGTCTACCTTTTTATGTATCATGCAAATACTTCATTTTTAGGGGAAGAAGCATTGAAACATGCTGCCATGCCTCCATGCTGATACTTCCTTTGTGTCTCAAAGATCATTCATAACTTCATTTGTGCACTTCTCATACTTCAGCAAAAAGCCTCCTGAAGGACTTCCGGTTTGCTGCTGGCCGCCGCCAGACGTTCCTTTGGGATCGTCAGCTTCCATTGCCTGTCAGAGCCGCCGTCACAGTGGAATGGCGGCTCGAAAAAACTCCGTTTCCAAGAGGAAACGGAGATAGAGCCGGCAGGGGTGGGTAGAACTCTCTGCAGAGTCCCAAAAGTTTTTTTTTTTACTTTTGGGACGGAGCGGATGAGAAGCCCCATATCCCCTGCCGCTGCTCCGGGCTTTGGGAGACCTCTGCTTATGCAGAGCCAGGCGTCAAGAGCAAGCCTGCAAACTGAACAGAATAACTAAAGAAAAGACGAGCTGGACCCTTAATACTGAATCGCAAGTATTTTACCTTTCAAAAAATTATTTAAGAGAAAAGAGGAGAGGAAAGAGGGAAAAAGAACCTTCTAAAATGGCGTCTGCCATGGCTGGAGAAGGGTTGAAAGGGAAAGTCTTTCTGTTTCTTATTACTACAATGTAGCGGAATAAATATCACTGGCTACATTTGTAGATAAAACCTCGCTCCTGTGTCTTCTCTTGCTGTTGATTGAAAAGAAGTTTTTTTTTTTTTTCCTAAGGGAAAGTCCTTCTGTTTTCTATTTTTTCTCTCTTTTTTTGCTAAATCTTGTCTGTGTGGGAAATGGCATCGGGACTTACACAGCTGGACAAACGGGGGGGGGAACTTCCCCCATTAAGAAACTGCGCCAACAAATTCTAATTCTCCAGTGTCAGAAACCTGATTTTAATATATTAGAATTTCTCCTTGAAGAGATTGTAAGAAGGGATGAGATTGTGAACCAGCAATTTGAAAAATTTAAGCAGGAAATTAAAGAAATTGGTGAATTGGTGAAATCAAAGTTTGACTTTTTGAATCAAAAGATTTTAAAATCAGCTAATGGTTTATCAGACTTTCTGATTCAGGTGGATGCAAAGACTAAATTATTAGAGTCTAAAATGAAGGAAACTGAGGAGAATTTGGATGACCTGACTCAAAAAATTAAAAAGGATTTGATAAACACTCAGGATAATAGCTCAGAAGACAAATCTAAAATGGAGGTTGACCAAAAGATGGGTAATGAAGAAAATGTGCAACAGAGGATTGAAAGAGAAGTTTTAATGATTCAATATAATTTTACAGAGTATGCAATTAGACTGAGAGGTTTGCAGGAAAATAATAGAGATGATCTAAGGAAAATATCTTCTGAAATTCTGGCTGGGATTTTAAAGGTTCAACCTGATGAAGTGTTTTGCAGGATTGATAGAATTTACAGAATAAACTCCTGGTTGGCAAAGCAAAGGCAATTGCCTAGAGATGTGGTGATCTATTTTACAGATAAAGAAATTAGGAATAATATTGTGCAGAACTCTTTTAATTCTACTTTGCAATTTCATGGAAGAAAGATTTGGATTTTTAAGGAGCTCCCGACTAAAATGCTGATGGAGAGGAAGAAATTTGGCTTTCTAGTGACTGAGTTAAAAAAAAGAAATATCCTATTCAGGTGGGACACGCCAGTTGGTTTAATATTGAGATATCAAGGAGTAAGATATCAATTGAACACTGTTGAAAAAGCGGAAGATTTTTATCAAAAAATTTTAAAAATAAATTTAATACCTTTAGGCATAATACAGGATAAGCAAAAAGAGTTGGAAACAAAAGGAAAATATCAAATTACAGAGACTGTTGTAGATAAATTGTCTTTGGATTCCCTGGATACCCCAGCTGGTCTGTCTATAAATAAGAGAGTAGTGTCATCCGATACCAAGCTGATGAACCATCAAGTCACAGACAAGTGCGCAAATCAATCAGTTGACATACAAGTGACGGAGAAGAAAGATGAGATGATAAAACTAACCCAACAAGAACAACCCATAAAGCAGAATGAAAATCAACCAGCTGACACACAATTGGTAGGCAAGAAACGAGGATGGAAATTCAACCCGCAAAAGAAAAAGAAAAGAAATAGATCTCATAGAAAAAGCAGTTTCTAAACCATGCAACAGTGAAGCCAGGGACTTTAAAAAACGAATGAATATTTGAAAAGATAGTGGAGGCGAACAATTGTTTAATACTATCCTGAGGATTGTGGCAGGTCACTGCAATGCCGTGATTTTGGGATGTGAAAAGAGCCTCACTTTGTTGGATTTGAATCATTTACTCTGGATTTTTTTTTTTTTTTTTTTTTTTTTGGTAAATATAATTATTTTGAGTTATAAGGCAGGAGAGTTATGTCGGGGCATGCAGAAGATCTGGATGTTACTCAGTAGGATGATGGGAATTAACAATCCTGATGAATACCACAACTATAACTATATGGATATAATTATAATGTCACTCGGGTGGTTGTTTTTACTTTTATACAGATGCGAGGATATTTACTGGGGGCAGAAGATGATTGAAGATTTTGAATAAACTGTTGCACCAGCATGTTATTTTACCCTATTATGGGTGATGGATTTAACAATCCAGTGGAAAGACACCAAAGAAGATACTATATGGATTATAAATTTAAAGTTATTGTCTTTTTTCTTCTTACAAAATGGAATGCATATATAGATATGTGTATATCTTAGTAAAGTGGGCAGTGGATTATATTTAGAATTGTATTGCATGATTTTGTAGGAACTGAAGGGTTGAAATAGGTTAGTTTATTGATTGATTAGTTTATGAAAAAGGATCTTTAAGTCATATATTTAGGGGAGTGGAGGATTTAACAATCCAGTGGAAAGACGCCAGAGAAGATATTACATGGATTATAAATTTAAAGTTATTGTCTTTTTTCTTTTTGCAAGGTGGAGTGCGTATATGGATATGTATATCTTAGTAAAATGGGCAGTGGATTATATTTGGAATTGTATTGTAGGATTTCAAGTCATATATGTAGGGGAGTGGAGGAATTGGATAGAATTGAATAAATGTTAAATTTGGATGTAGGGAGAAGGTTGCTTTAAAATGTTATATTAATATATATAAAAGATTAAATGTTAAATTGTAATAATATACTACAAGTTTAGGGGAGGAGAAAAAGGGCAGATTATCGTAAAAATGGGAGTTATAAGAATAATATGCTAAGGGTCAGTATTTTGAGGAGGGAGTAAGGGAAAGGAAAGATATTATGTATGTAACTAGTTATGAAATAGCCTATTGTTGTGCAGAAGTCACAGGGGGGGATGGGTGGAGAGGGGGGGTTAGGGAAGAGGGGGGGAAAAAGGGGGAAAACTTGTACTTGAAAACTTTTTCAATAAAAAAAAAAAAAGCCTCCTGAAGATTAGTATATGTGATGTTTTGCAGATTGAAACATCTGATGGGATTTCCTAGAAGATTGTTGGGCTTTCATAACTACTATATTAGAAAGGACATTATTTTGATAATGCATGGGGGACACTGTAAAATGTTGTTAAACTGGTTTGTTTGTTTTATTTGCCAGTGCTACTACTGGTCATAACAGCAGAGCTGCTTCACTGCTCAATGCTACCTCCAAAAATACTATATCATAAAAGAATTTTGTGAGAGTTGCTATATGCCCTTGGACCTACTTGGCATGATATAGTGACCAGGAAAGGAAGGAACCATGTACCCCTTTTTTAAACAACTGAAATTTTAAACAAGTTTTTTAAGCAACTTAAATCTGAAGGCAACATATTTTTTTTCTATTACAGCCATCTCACTTACCACACAGCATATAGCAAAGCCTTTAGTTCTCTGTTTTTTACTTTCAGTCATCTTTAATATTTTATTGACAGATCCCATCCTCTAGAGTTTCTCGTAATATGTTCAGGTGTATGTACACACACATACACACAAGTTTTTCTCCCTTTCCTTCTGTGATGGATTACCAGGCATTTTGCAGGTTAAAGTCATCATGAAAACTTCATATTATTGTCTACTATTAGCCACATGTAAGCAATTACAATAATTTTAAATTATTTTCATCTAATAAATCTGCACTAGATACTAGCTGTAGAACTAAGGCACATTTTACGTGCTACAATAATATAGGTTCTAGTATGAATTGAAACTTGGCCTGATCCATTAGAATTAATTCCACACCAGTCAGGAATATAGAGTAAGATTTAGAATTTATATGCACTCCCAAACTTCAAAAGTTTATGGCACAGTTAGCAGACGCAGGCCTATTCCTGGAGGCATTGAGGGCCCGCTTTGAGGATGCCTCCCACAAACATGCACATATTAGGAGGAGTTACTAAGAAAAGTGTGAAAAATAAAAAACTAAGTACAAAAAATGAATTTTTCTATTGTAGACTGCACATGAAAGGTATGCAGACAAGGAAAAACAAAATCCTGCTTTAGAAATGCTTAGGAAAATAGGTTATCAATAATTCTGCAGTTCCCCCCGCCCCTTGAAGTAAGAAAGGTAACAGGAATTACATTTGCAGATCTATTCTTCTTTACATAGCACTGAAGAGTCATGCTCTTTCACAGCAAATCCATTGTTATCCAATTTATAACTTACAAGAATTCTATCCAGCCAATGGAAAATAGTTTTACACATCTCTAAGGTGATTAAATATGTTTATTCACCTTAAATATATCAAGTTGATGTCAGCAATGTTTTCCTCTTTCAGTGCTTTTAGCATCTAGCCAGAGTGCATTTCCATTTTGTCCTAATATCCAGGTAACCTAAAAACCTGCAGGTTTCCATATCACACAATACAAATTTGAGGGAATATCTATTATGTACAGAGGGGTTAGTTGCTATGGTTGCAAATTAATATAGTAAATTAAGAGAATAGTATTACTTTATTGAAATGCGCAAGAAAATGATTTGATTTAATGAAGATTTGATTGACTTGTCCCACTATTTATTTATTTATTTATTTATTTATTTATTTATTTATTTATTTATTTATTTATACCACCCCCTCTCCCGAAGGACTCGGGGCGGTGAACAGCCAAGATTAAGAAACATTCAATACAAACATTAAAATGGATTTAAAACAAAATTAAATCCAATGGCTTTCCCCAATTTAAAAGCCCTTACCCATAAAATTCACCAATAAAAATTCTAAGCCAGCCCGGCTTGCCAAAATAAAAACATTTTCAGAACCCGGCAAAAGGTTTGGAGGTCTGGGATCAGTCGTATCCCTGGGGGTAGCTCATTCCAGAAGGCAGGTGCCCCCACAGAGAAGGCTCTCCCCGGGGGGGGTCACCAGTCGACATTGCCTGACCGACGGCACCCTGAGGAGACCCTCTCTGTGGGAGCGTATTGGCCAGTGGGAGGTTATCGGTGGCAGAAGGTGGTTTCGTAAATAACCGGGCCCTAAGCCATGGAGTGCTTTGAAGATGAGAACCAGTACCTTGAAGTGCACCCGGAAGACCACTGGAAGCCAGTGCAGCTCGCGCAGGACAGGTGTTACATAGGAGCGCCATGTCGCCCCCATAAGTACCCACGCGGCTGCATTCTGCACCAGTTGGAGCCTCCGGGTGCTCCTCAAGGGGAGCCCCATGTAGAGAGCATTGCAGTAGTCCAGGCGGGAAGTGACGAGGGCATGAGTGACCGTGCATAAGGAGTCCCGATCCAGAAAGGGGCGCAACTGGCATATCAGGCGATCCTGATAGAAAGCCCCCTGGCCATGGCCGTCATATGCTCTTCTAAAGACAGTCGTGCATCCAGGAGGACACCCAGATTATGCGCCCTCTCCGTGGGGGGCCAATGTCTCTCCAATTGGACTGACTTCAGTGAAATGAATGAAATCTGATAGCCTCCTGCTTCCAGGTTGTTACAGAATATTTGCTTTTCTGTTTTCCTCTTATTTGCAATGCTGGGGAATGACATGGAGTGAGTGGCATAATGGTCTCTTTCATTGGCATGATTAAATAGTTATTGAGCCTTACCATTTCCACAAATTCTCCTTGTTAAAAATGTTTGGGAGAAGAATGTTCCTTAGCTCTTCTGCTCTTTGAACATAATTTTTTCTCCACTGTCTACCCATGATTTTCTTGCTTTACTGTTCATTATATTTTCTGAGAAAAAGAGAAGTGAGACCATTCTGTTGCTCTGGCTTCTTGCGATTGGTTCATTTTGTGTGTGTTTCTACCTTTTCATCAAATCCATAAACTATTAAAATCCTTCAATCTATCCAAGTGTGACCTCAGGGTATGGTCAAAAAACTAAAAAAAAGCAACTGACATAGTGTGATCAAAGCTCCATCTATGTCTTATGTGAAACACATGTGAAACAGGCAAAGCTTTGATTACTCCTGTCATCTTGACTTTCTTTTCCCTCGCTCCCTCCAGACACCCTTGTATTTGTGTGATCTATTCTCTAACTTTACCCTCATACCAACGAATGGAATCTTACATTCTGTGCTAGCTGTTCCAATTTAACTTGAATTTCCACTCAGCACTCTGAATGCCTTAAATTTTATTGACCTATTTAAATCAAGCTTTATTTTAAAGTTCCTTGTGAAAGCAAGCTTTATTAAAAAGTTCCAAGAAGATGTGTGCTAGGCCAAATGTCACTGCTAAACATTTATTGCATTTAAGAATAGGTGATGGCAAAGCTACAAGTGGCTCTCACCTGCACAAGACAACTTTTTCTCTGAGCTGTCTCTCTGTGGCATTATACCTGTGTAGCTGCCTGCTTTAGATGATTCTGCTAAATTGGGCAAAATGTGGTCATAATCATTGTTATCTATCCAGAAGGGCCCAAACTTTTCCAATGATTCCCGGCATCTCACTGAAGATGAGTAATGAAGAAAACAAGTTTGCCAATCAGCTATGTCAACACTCCTAGCTTTCTAGAATGATCCCATTCAAAGAGGCAAATTAGTGGTCACTCTTTACTCTCATATTAAGCAGCTAACTTTTGACATAGTTTCAAAAATGTTTCTGGTAAGATATTTATTACAGTTGATTCAGTGGACTCTGTTGGAGGCTGCGTTCCATCTATAGGCAATAAAACCTTACCCCACCATGATAGTGGATGCGGGTAACCATGCTGTTACCAAAACCTGGCTAGAAACATGATGCTGTTTCCTATTCAAGATCTTCTCACCAAAAAGGGGTGGCAATGATCCTTTGTGAGATCTCAACTGGTACAGGGTACCCTGTTCCATAAGTAGTTGAATACAAATATCTTTAACATAAAGCTGGGCTCTAGAAATAACTTGTGTATCACCATTTTAGCTGCATAGCAACAATTTTTACCTCAGCCTCTGCCAAGCTGGTTATCCTGAAAATACTAGATTGTCCTCATTTTTCCTTCAGGGGAAGAAGTGCTATTGATATATGCTACTGGAAAATCAATAAGACTCACATATCTGAGAAACTGAATTTTATTTTATTTAACTTTATTTTATATATCCCTACTTCTAGGGACACTTGTATCAAAATATTTACAATGGCTGCACATAAAATAAATGTTGAGAAATGGCAAGTATGACAGAACATAATCTTGCAAATACATGTAAAAACAGTATAATGAAGAAAGCAAGAAAGAGAATACTGTTTATACTAAACTTGCAACCCTGAAGCCCTCCTTACTTTTCGTATCACTCAAGTACAATAAAGCAGAGAGAGTATTAGCAACTTCCTAAGCATAGTTTCTATTATTTTGAACTGATCTCTGTGGCAGGAAGGCAAACGATAACTATGATGTAATAAAAAGTCTTTCCACTTTAATATAGCAATTTTCTACTTGGCTCTCTATTTGCAAAATTTAATTAACCAGTCTTCTTATTCCTTGGGAGACGAATTATATGCAATAAAAACAGGGGGGAGGGGTTTAAGATGGGCACACACAGACGCACACAAAACAGAAGCGTTGTTTCTATTATCACAGAATTCTGACTCAGGAACCTTGTTATATAGTACAAATAATTTCTTTCTTGACCAATGCAATATTAAGGTCTGCCTCCAACATACATTATATATTATAGTTTAAATGCAAGTTCCAATATTGAAAGCCCCACTTTAACAATGTTCCACCCCCATCCCCCATTCTATTCAATGAAATGAGAAAATCTAATTTTATCTAATTTGATGCTGGGAGATGAGATCACATGAGCCAGAGTTGAATGCCTCAAGGATTGACAGCTTGAAGAACACAAACTTTATGGACCCAACAGTTCTATCTTCATAGTGTAGCTTTGTAAAATGGACATATCAAGTTTTGCTGGAAAATTGCATATCTTAATGACATGCTTTATAATTAAGAATATTGTTTGCCTTTCTCCACCTTCTCCCATCTTCCTTTACCATTCACCTCTTTTTCATTCCCCAATGGCTACTGCCTTCTATCTTCTTCAACAACAGCAGCAGCACTATTTCTTTACATGGCAACAAAGAGTGGAAATTAAATATTTTAAAACATTAAATTTAAAGGGTACAATTTAGATAATATTAAAACAGGTTGATTTTTCACATTTTGTATCTTTTAATTCCAAGGAATTTTTGTATGAAAAAAAATGAGATGCACAATGAAGTAACACCTCTTCCATTCCAAATTTGGGAAATAGGCATGGTGATCAATGGAACTGGTTATGGAACAGTTAGATGACTTAGGAGATGCTGGTTAGTTTGAGAAGTAACTACAGTTCTGTCACCCAGTACTTCATTTAGCATCAGATGCCTGAGACAAGGACCTCATTTTACTTTATAATGTGGCCAGCTCTAACAGTGCTTAATTTGGAAGGGAGGTTGATACTTCTAGTGTCTCACTTCATGATACCTTCTTGGATTACTAGAAATGGGTGGGTAGTGTTCATTGGTGACATGTCATGGTGCTGAAGGATCAAGAAGGAAATTGAACAACTTATTTATTTCTGCTTTTTCAGTTGTCAGTGAAGGAGAACACTGAGGCCTTTGAATGGAGTCTGAGAGATATCACCTCTCTAAGGTGAAGATTCTTCAACCATCTTCATGGTCTTAAATTCATAACAGGAGAGAGTCTATAGCAATTATCTCTGGTGGAGTTTTCTGTGTTTCGGCATGTTGGGTGAGTAGTGTATTCATTATTTTTGGCAAACTTCTCATAGCAAAGTGAGTTCACAACCCTCCCACAGGTCCCCCAATTTCTAATCTTCCCTCTCTATTTTACCCTGACAACTCTCACTTTTTCCTGAGGACAAGATACAGGATCCCAATAATGAAACTAAAGCTAAAGCAAATCCAGGCAAGTATAAAGGAATATCCATGGTGACTGTCTTCGTAATAGTAAGAAAATCGGGCAGTATAGATCGAGGCAGCAATCAAAATAAACAGCCCTGTGAAAACAAAAGCAAGCAAGCAAATAAATAATAAAATAAAGTAAAATTTGGAAGGCACTTTAAATCTTTAGTTTATCCAAACAATTGTAGATTTCACAGTGAAAAGAACTGGAAAGAAAAGGATTAACTTCCTTTAATTGAATATTGAAAAAAATCCAACTCCTTTGTTATTATAAAATAAATATATATTTTGTTTTGAGGCACATGATTTATGATGACCTTATCAGGTGGATTTTTAAAAAAATCAAATTCAAAACCTAACACTAATACTGGTAGGACTCAGTTGCATGTCTGCAGTCATTCCATCTAGAGCCATAACTGATATCCTGAACGCTGAACACATTATTTGCCCTTGCCCATTTTTCTGTCTTTTTTCCCTTCCTTATCACCATGCCTGATAAAAAGTTCTTGAAAACTCCAATACCTGCATGCTACTTTGTAATCTTGAGTTGGTCTAAAAAAAAAGACGGTCTCAGACTCAATATAGAATACTTCTACTATATAGTCTCTTATGCATAGACAAAGTTTATCTTTGCCTTGGAATTATTATACTTTCTTCTCTATAGTAGGCCCCTGATACCTGTAGTAATGTAACTGTTTCTGGAGCCTGTCAATGACGATAGTATCTCTTTCCACATATGGTGAATGTGGGGTTTGTTTGTTTTTTCATTTTTAACATTGGGGCCCCTTGTCCAAGTTCCCCAAATGAAAAAAAAGTATAGAAGGTAACTATGATGAAAGACCCTTTTCATCAGTAGCCGTCACAATTATAAAATACGCTCCACGTGGAATATTTCCTGGTACTTTAACAGCTATCAAAGAAAGAAGACTTTATGTTTAAACTTTGGTTTTCTATTTTCTTATTTCTGATAAATATGTTATCGTTTAAGCAATGAACTACATGCCTCTTTGATCCAATAAATCTATATGACGTACTAGATAATAGTACTTCACATAGTATTAGATAGGGTTTCCTACTTGAGCAGGGGGTTGGACCAGTGGTGGGATTCATCCAGTTCGCACCACTTCGGGAGAACCGGTTGTTAACTTTCTGAGCAGTTTGGCAAACTGGTTGTTAGAAGAAATCATTAGGGCAGAGAACCGGTTGTTAAATTACTTGAATCCCACCACTGGGTTAAGACTAAAAGACCTCCAAGGTCTCCTCCAATACTGTTATTTTATTATGTTTACATATCATCACTATATACCACCCTTCTCCAGTATTTTGGACTAATTTCCAGTTTGCTACTATAGACAATGGTTTTCCTTACAGCAAATCAACATAATGGCTCCAGTGATGTAGAAGCGTTTCCCCTTCTCCATGGTGAAGAGCTGTACCACAAACATGACCAAAGAGATGAAGGAAAAGATGATGGCCAGGATCATGAAGGCCTGCACAGCCTTGAGGGCACCTAAAGACACAAGGCAAGAAAGAGAGAAAGGAACGCAGGAGTTCAATGTATAGCAATATACCATTAAAGCAATATCCATAGATGAAAATAAACAGTATATTACCCAACTCATCATTGTTAACAATGATATCCTGGCAACTGCTTTCTGAACATTGCTTCCACAGCCCTGAGGAGTTTGTTTTCTGAGAAATGGTTGTTACCATCCAGACCTAAAATAAAGCAGAAGCAGCTTTCATATTTGGATTACTTCCCTTCAGGAACTGACATCAAGCTAAAACTGGAAGCCAGTTTAGCTGAACTTTTGCAAAACTGTCATCAATAATTACTAGGTTTTCCACAAAGGCTGATGTTTTTATACCAAAAGACAATTTGGATTATGCTGAGATATAACTGATACTAGAGTGCTTTTTCAGCAATGCACATACAATAATATGTGATTGTTTGAATACACATATTATAATTGCAAAATTTGTTATGTTTAAGATAATATAAACTTAGAAAAAAGAGTTTGCCAAAATGGAAGGCAATTACTGATGTGAAATTTAACATTAATTTAATAAGGATATATAGTAGAATGATTTATCTGAACAGAAAAACAAGTTATTTATGAAAATAGTTGTTGTTGCAGGATCCAATCTGGATTCGTCACTGGGACCAGAGGATTAGTCTTCAAAGTTTTCACATTGGAGCCCATCATCAGGGAATTTCTCTCTACTATAATGTGTGCCTTGGCTATTCTATGCATCATATATATATGGTGCCTTCCTATTGGTTGATTGGTGTGTTGATGGTTGGCTATTGCCTGTTGTTTCCTTGTGTTGTCAGGTCCTTGGCTCCTAAGTACTGATAAGTTGGTGGTAAATCAGCACTCCTGTTGAGTGACAAGGGGTCCATTCCCAGGTTTCAATCATTTCCCTGGCCATGTTACCTGCACAGCCAACAATCTTAGTCACTGCGAAATTGAATGTATGTCCTTGTTCATTACAATGTATTTGCCTTCATTCAATAGTTATTATTGCTCAGGAAATACTGTAATTAGCAAGTCCCAATTGGAAGCTCATCTAGAAAATCCATTTTGAGTTTCCTTTATTCTTGGGGAAGGGGAAGAGAGGAGATTGGTTTCCAACAAGTGAAATAGCTATTGATAAAATATTTATTTTTAAAAATCTTGTTATGCTCAAACTACTTGCAAAGTGGTATTAGGATTGCTGCTGTTGTAGTAAATTTGGAAATGTTTGAAACCAATCCTGATCTAAGATACAGAAACTGGGGAAAAGAAACTCAGTGGGTATAAAATGAGAACATTGGAACCTAAGAACTGCCAGCTGGATTAAACCAAAGGGCTATTTACTCCAGCACTATATCACACAGTGTCATGTCTGTTTCATCTGAGAAATTTATGAGACAGCTCTTTTCATTGTTGTTTCCCAGAGGCTAGTGTCTAAAGTACAGTATGCTGCATTTATTCTGGAGACAGTTTACAGCCACTCAGGCTACTAGTCACCAATAGCTATGCCTTCCTGAAATATCTACATCTCTCTTGAAGCATTTAAAGTGATAGCTATTATCATATTTATCTCTCTTGAGATTTGGGCTTCTCGGCTTGTGATAGGAAGACATATTTACTGCTTTGTCCTAGGTAATGAAAATGAATTAGCTTTGACTTTCAACACATTAATACATGGTATTAAGGTGCAGATTGCTTTGAAAACTGTATGACATGGTGATGGTTGCTCCAACTGATGGTGTCTTGTCCTTGTACACTAGGTATGAAGAACTGCCTTGTACTAGTTGATCTATTTCTTCATCAAGTCAGAAATGTAATATTATCTTTTTCAAAAAAGAAAACAGAGATTCTCGAATTTAGATTTTACTGGATGTTGCACCAAAACAGACATTCTCTGATGGCCTTTTGACTTTTTATTGAAGAACTGGAATCTAATAACTAAGATTATCAATTCAGTGAGATTTAGAATAGCAAATTCAGGAAGGCATGAAGTGAATGACATAAAAGATGGTCAATTCAGAAATGTCTACTTTAAGTACTGACAATGAATTAAATAAAGAAAAGTTTGCCTCATCATCTCTTGCAATAATATATCTTGATGCTTGCTGCATTTACTCTGTAACACAATGTATTTATAAATCATAAAGAAGGTTGAAACACTCCCATTCACGGACATAGACAGGAGAGAGGGTCAAAACCACAAAAATTGTAGTGCAAATCTCATGAAACTTTGCCCCTCCCTTGTCTGTTTTGACTGCCCCCCCTCCACCACGAATGAACGATTCCCATTGTGGTTGCCTTAATACCAGAAACCAGACTGGCTGTTCCATGAAGGGTCTTCCCTATAGTTTTGAGAATTCTCATTGCAATGCAGCCACATTCCCAGATTTTAAAAAGTGCAAATAATTTATTAACAAGTATCCTTTAAGAATCATTAAATGCTAGATGCCTGGAGAATGTGATGGAAGGGGTCATACTTCTGATATCATGAATATTATAGTCCTTCAACTGGATTTTCTCTGTGAGCTAAGCAGGGTCAGAGTTATTTGCTTTTTGATGCATTTGTATCTTTAAAATGTTTTTAATGTAATCTGATATATTTATTTCATTTATATATTGACCCCTTAGGCTAGAACTATATTTTCTATGCTTCTAGGTTATAGTGAACAGAATAGAGACCCATTTAGAGCAGATTTATTTAGAGGAGAGCCATTGAAACAAATGAAAATGCAGTTGTTTGTTTCTTTATATAATTTCCTTATGATTTTGGAGGCTTCCCAATTCTTAGGTTAGTATGTATATTCAAATAAACATAAAGCAACTTTAAAAACAAAAGTTAATGAGATATATGGGCATAAATTTTTCAGAGCCTAGTCTAAGATATAGATTTAGTATTACTTTATGAAAGGGTATAGGAGGGACAGCAGTGAATTCTTATAACTTCCAACATGAAAATGGTTTCTTGGGTTTTATTCCTTGTAAAACCTATCCAGATGAATGTAACTGAGTATTCCTAAACTTTAAAAAAAAATCTATAATTATTTATACAAAAAAGTAATTAGGCTGAGTACTTCAATGATACCCACACAGTTGATAGGGCCCATTTGGTCTAAGAAAATCTGAGGGAGAAAACATGGAAAAGCAGAGTAAAGGACAGAGCATTTTTGTTCTCTCCTCTTACTTCATAAAATATTTTGGAGGAAATCCTTGGGGAGAAATCTAACTGCACATTTGCTATCTTCCATATTCAAATGAGAGTCATGAGAATCTGGAATGCATATGACAAAGATATTCCTAAATCTCTCTCTTTATTCTATTCTCATGGATTTATGATGAGGGGAGATAGATGCCAAATACTGGAACAACAGAGTGCTGAGAAAACAAAGAACGTATTATGGTTTCCTGAGTTTTTTGGCTTCTGAATATCTTTCCTGTTTTTGTTCAATAGTATGTTGGCTTGTGTGCCATGGGTGTGTATGAGTGTGTGTATGAATGTGTATAAAATAAGTAGGCTGCTTCAGATAGAAGTATCCAGCAGATGTCATCATAAACTAAAGCAAAGGAGCCAGTTGATATGTAAATATAAATGTGGCCAAAGCAATAACAAGTAACACATCCCACTGTCTTCCTGCTTAGTTCACTTCTACTGTTCATCAGCTAGCCGTCCAGAGTCAATGCTGTGAAATCCAATGAGGCTTCTTTCCTAATAAGTATACTTATTCATGCAACATTGGGTGTGGGTCATTGAAAATCAGTCCACAGCTGATTTTTTAGTACACTGTTTTCTTTTCCAAAGGAAGTGGTGGAAAAAAGAATCTTGAATTTTGAATCTTTTACCAGAAGTTTTTTAAAAGCCACAAGTACTTCCCCACTACCCCCAGAATTGCTCAACCATGCTGCTGAACCATTATAAAATAAATAATTGGGAAAAAAACCTGTATCAACCATACATTAACTTTACTGAAATATTAATAATAGTTTATAAAAGGAATAACAATAATTGGGGGATTCTTTTGTCTTTTGTAAAGGAAAAAGAATTTGATTGCTTGTTTTTTATTGATATCAGCAAAACTAAAACCATCTTAAATTTATCTTCCTAACCTGATCATCGCTGGACTTCAAGCCACATTACCAGCTATATAGATTTTGGATTGTGGAAATTTTAGCACATCAGGAGAGAACCAAATAAGACCATGTTGCTTCACTTTTAACCCTGGTTCTTTTGAAGTACTGATCAACTTAAACATGAAAGGTTTATAATATAAGAGAGAGGGAGAGGGAGAGGGGGAGGGGGAGGGGGAGGGGAAAGTGAGGGGGCAGGGAGGGAGGAAGAGAAAGAGAAGAGAAAGCGAGTCCACAAGGCAATTCCTGCTCAATTAGAAAAAAACATTGGACCTCAAAACCTATTCACACAGTCACCAAGGGCAATCATAAATATCAGAAAAGCGTCTAGCATGTGTTGAGTTAATTTTTTATATCTATTGTAGGAGAAGAGCCATGCTAGTCTATGGTAGACAAAAATCAGGACAACTCTGGAATCACTTTCCAGACTAACCCATTTTATTAAAAGACATAAGACTTCACGAGCCACAGTATTAAATACTGAGCCATAGTTCCCAAAGCCTTGTAAATAAAATGTGTTAATTTGAAAAGTGCTAATAGACTCTATTTGATTTGTGTATCTGTGCCTGTCCATGTATGTGTGCATATGCGTGTCCATGTGAACTTTGTTTTTAGTGAACTGTATCTAAATACTAAACTAAGTAGTTTCAATTCTTCAAGCAATGTTTAAAAAAGGCTACTTTGTGACCAAATTACATACTAACAGGTCCTTATTGCCTATTGCTCATCCGTGTCATTAAAGCATTTTTGACATTTGTAGAGTCCTTGGTGTTCCCTGAATTTGGATGTTTATGCGTTTGTGTGTCTTTGTGGGTGTGTGGGGTTTTTTTTTTTTTTGTTGTTGTTGTTTTGTTTTGTTTGTTTGTTTTTTTGCAGACATTTCATTAGCCAACTAGGTAAAATTCTCAGAGCTTGAAGGGAGTGGAGTTTGCTCTCTGTTTATATACAGTAGCTCATCCTGTTACTGTTGATATTTCTTGACATTTCTTTGGACCTCTTATCTTTTGTCAATCATAATAACAAATTAAACAAATCTTAAAATGCATGCAAATTTTGTTCAGAGGAATTTCTACAATGTGGCCCAAAATGCCAAGTACTAGGGAATTTAATGGGCGCATTATCTCAAGCCTACTTTTGAGAAATTCTTTGCTTCCTGATCAAGGGTGTGGTAGGGGGGCCTGTCTTTTTCACACAGAATGAAAAAAAAAAGCCTTTTTGGAATTTACAGGGTGGGATGCATGATTCTGCTTAATTTATTCAATGCATAAATAAATGCCAAAAGCTTGATCTATCTTTTTTACATTAAAAATGCCTTATCTGCACCATTTCCTGGAATGATGTATTTAATTATTGAAAGAAATACTGATCAGAAGAAAGCTATGTGTAATGATCCAATCCTGACATCTAGACTTCCTTCTCTTCTGATTCTTGGTTGATTTATTTGATGCTCTAGGACCGTGATGGCAATCCTATGGCATGCGTGCTACAGGTGGCATACGTAGCCATAACAGTGGGCATGCCAGCTCAGCTCTGGGGTGCATGCACCCGCCAGCTAGCTGATTTTTGGGCCTTCTGGGCCCACCAGAAGTAAGGAAACAGGCTGTTTCCTGCCTCCGGAGGGCGGGGGATGGGGGAGGCCCCTTTTTCTTTCTTACCTGGCTCCAGACCCTTTCTATTTATCTGGGAAGGGTGAAAACAGCCTTTCCCACTCCCTCGGAGGCTCTCCAAAGGCCTGAAATGGCTCATTTCCCAACTCCCGGTGGGACAGGAAGTGACTTTTTTGCTGTCCACAGCCTCCAGAGACTCCTAGAAAGGCTCCTAGAGACTCCTAGAGGGGCTCCTAGAGACTCCTAGAGAGGCTGGGGAGGCTGGGGACAGCAAAAAAACATCACTTCCTGTCCCACCAGGAAAAGGAAATGGGCCATTTCAGGCCTTTGGAGAGCCTCCAAGGGAGTGGGAAAGGCTGTTTTTGCCCTTCCCAGATAAATAGAGAGGGTCTGGAGCCAGGTAAGAAAGAAAAACGGACCTGCCAGGCCATTGCATGCCAGGAGCATGGAGGGGGAGGGGGGTTGTGTGCGCATGCGCAGGGCAGGGAGCATAGAATTATGGGTGTGGGCATGTGCGTGCGCAACCCTCCCCCACCCCCCTCTCCTGGCACGCGATGGCAAAAAAAGTTAGCCATCACTGCTCTAGGAACAAGGCTTTCAAGCTCAACATTTTGGAAGAGTGGAAGGAACTAATTTAGAAAAAGATTGCTTTATGTGGGGTCTTGCAAAGGGGTTAGACCAATTTTAATCAACAATGGCAACTTTAAGATATGTGGACTTTAACTTCCAGAATTCCCAGCCAACATTCCCGAATTTTGAATACTGTTCAGCTATAGGTAATTCCCAGTCATAGAATCACAAAATTACAGAGTTGGAAAGTACCTCAGAGGTCATTTAGTTTAACTTCTTGCTCAGTGCAAGATGCAGCAAAACAGATTCCATGAAGTGCTAATCTAGCCAACCAAGTGTAAGCTTAATTCTATTGGTTTTTAATTATCACAGAGGGCAAGTAAAATTGGTACATGACAGTCAAAAGAAAAATAGTTATACGGATTCATTATACAGTATAGTATTGATAGTGTATGTAAATGCAAGCAGACCTAATCAGTCATAAACTGAAGATTTTAAAAGGGTTCAGTTAATCAAAATGAGTTAATTTACCATATCGTTGCTTTTGTTACTGATTTTTTAATGCAGAAAAGACATTTCTGTAATAATATTGGAAATGAATGATGCCAGTCTGCTTGTCACAGTTTGATAGGAGATGGTGAAATAAAAGTTAAAGCTTTGAGAGGAAGAATTAAATCTGTTTTCACTTATTATTTGGATTTTCCACTCAGTTCAAGGTTGTCAAACTGGCGGCCCGTGGGCCAGATGCGTCATGCGCAGGCCATGCCTACCTCAGTTCTGCGTATCGGGAAAACATCACGAAACATCACGGCAACATGACACTATGAGTTTGACACCCATGACTTAGTTCTATGTTTTTGAATAGAGAAAGAGAGATACAAGCACGCTCCACTCAGTGCTAATGTCCATGTAGTCATAAGAACCTATTTTAATGATTTTAGTGCTACACACATCTGGAAAACATCAGAGTGTGGATGGCTGATGAAATATATAGCTAGCTATTTAAAAGAACATTGTCAATACTGGTTTATATTTTTCTTTTGCATTAATTCACCCACATTTATTAATTTAGTTTTAGAAACGACAACACAGAAATGTGTACATCCTTTGTTCCTAGGTGTTATTGTGCTTTTGTCTCTGCTGCTCTGTATTTGTCAAGTTCCAGAAACTTTTATTCTTGAAAGCGGGAGAGGACACAGTGTTTCAGCATGGACAGGAAGGAACCAAGCTAGACTTGTCATACAAACCAAGTATCCTGCCAAATGATATCCCTTTCTCCCCCATTGAGTTTGGCTTTGCCAAAGAGTTCATGAGAATGTTTTATGATTCCAAAACAGACAAGCTGGGAAAGACCTTGTAATTATACAACAGACTGTCTGGCAGGTGGGAGAGCAAAGCATCTTATAACTAGTATGTCCTAACTCACTCAACTTGTTTCTGAGTGGGCTGGGTCCAGGTGTTTTGAGGATCAGGATAAGAGAAAGGAATGATCTCTATTTCACGCCTTTAGGCTGTTTTGAATTGCTGCTTTGTTTCAGTTAATAAATGAGGAATACGCCAAGCCTTAGGGCGTTACTTCTTTTGTAATTTTGAACAACCAGATTTAGAAATCTTAACCCACATAAATAAACCAGAGGAGTTTTCTGTTGCCTTTTTCTGGAAGTAATTTGTTTTTGGAAAGTAGTTTAGCATAAATATATGGTTGATGAACTGGTTTTTAAGGATGTGTAAATCAAGAACATAGTGACCTGTCTTTCCCATGTCTGCCACTCTCCAAATACAGTCAATTATATTTGGTCCACACAACATTCAAAACTGTAATGTGATTTATTTGGTTTTGTCTTAACATGCCTTGTGTGATCACAGGCACTGTCGTTTGCATACCATGGTTAAAGGCTCATTATAGTGTAAACTAGCCAATTGTTGTTTATTTCATAAAATGTAGTTTAAAAGATCCATAGTTTAGTGTGATGTCTGAAATCAGTGTAAGTCCCAGATTCTTAGGCAGGAAGAAAGGAGAAGTTGAAGTCTAACGCTATTAGATGATCCTGCATTTAGGAATATGTACTGGACTCAGTCTGAAAATGAAGGGAGTGGCAGCTCAGACCACATGGCTCAACAGGATCTCTAGCTCTAGCCTACTCTGCCTTATTACAGTGATAGGATTTTTACTGTTTTATTAGCCAGGTAATAAGTAAACTGTACATGCAAAACTTCCAGTAAGACTCACACATTTGTCTTTTTTTCAAAATTCTTGTGCTCCTTATCTCTCCCTTGCCCCATAGAAATAGAAGCAGGATTGAAAATTCTTGATTACCCACCCTTATACTTCCATCCTGTCACGATCATGGTGCCCACAACTACCAGATGCTCCCAAACACAGAAAAGCTTCTGACTACAAAAGCATTGCTTGCCGTGGATCTGAACCAAGTTGAGGAGACTAACAGCTTATGGCTGCTAGTCCAGATCAGAAACATTGAGAAGGTTTTGCTACTTACGTTAGCAATAGTGGAGACAAAGAGCATGATGACAGTGGCAATATGAACCACAAAAATTCCAGCCAGTAGTACCAACATCTTGGCTCTTCACTTCAGGAACGATCTCAGATGCAGAGAAGTCTTTGGGAGAGAAACAGATCTAGGTTAATCTAAAAAGCAAACACTGAATGTAAGAGCAGGGTTCAATATTAGCTCTATGCAGGCAACAAAGGACATATTTTTAAAAATCTGCCAGTGACAAAATGTAGTAAGTTGGATCTGCAAACACAGGTTGACTTACAACCACTGTCAACTTATGACCACGATTGAGCCCAAAATTTCTGTTGTTAAATGAGACATTTGTTAAGTGAGTTTTGCCCCATTTTACAACATTTCTTGCCATGGTTATTAAATGAATCTCTGCAGCTGATAAGTTAATAACCCAGTTTTTAAGTGAATCTGGCTTCCCTATTGACTTTGCTTCTCAGAAGGTCGCAAAAGGTGGTTGCATGACCTTGGACACAGCAACGGTCATAAATAGAAGTCAGTTGCCAAGCATCTGAATTTTGATCACATGATCATGGGGAAGCTGTAGAGGTTGTAACCAGTGGTGGGATTCAATTTTTTTTACTACCGGTTCTGTGGGCGTGGCTTGGTGGGCATGGCAGGGGAAGGATACTATAAAATCTCCATTCCCTCCCAATCAGCTGGGACTCGGGAGGCAGAGAATAGATGGGGGCAGGGCAAGTCAGAGGTGGTATTTACCAGGTCTCTGAACTACTCAAAATTTCTGCTACCAGTTCTCCAGAACTGGTCATAACCTGCTGAATACCACCTCTGGTTATAACTGTGAAAAATGGTCATAAGTTACATTTTTCAATGCCGTAGTAACTTTGAATGGTCACTAAATGAACTGTTGTAAATCAAGGACTACCTGTCCTAGAAAATCTTCAGTTTAATTATTTTGAGACATTAGTAAAACACTGAGTAAAAGTCATACATATTTGAAAAAGGAGCCTAAATAAATAAATTAATCCATGAAAATATATAGATGTGTAAACCTTTATTACATTCATTTTAGTTTAAATCCTATTTCTTTACTATTACTATTTACTACATTTTATCCCATCCTTCATTTAAAGCAGAGATGGAAAACATGTGTTCCCATGAGACCTTGTTCTAATTTCAGATCTCACACAGTTTTCAAACTTTGCCCTGCCTCATTGGCTTTGCATTTGCCAACTTTTGCTCTGCCTTGCTCCCTCTAAATTAACCTTGGCAACATTAGGACTTCATCTCCCAGAATTCTCCAGCCAGCATGCTGGCATCTTGGCAATCAAGGTAACACAGGCATAAACAAGGAAAAGTACCGCAAGCAGTACTCTTACCTAGAGGTAAGGTGGGGCAGCCTATAAAATTTATAAATAAAGAAACAAATAAACAAACTTGGGAGAATCCTGGAAGAGACTCATCCACCTGCTTTTATTTCATTAACTATACTGTAAACTCAACAAAGGATTTTCTTTCCGTTTTAGTTGTTGGGGCTTTTCTCCTGGTCTAGTTCTTTATTCCAGGCACATGCTACACTTCCAGGGTCTTTGGAGAAAGCAAATATGTTATTGCTTACTCAGTTTAAAAGCTCTGATCCTCACTATAGAAACAATGACCTGTCAATCCGGATATTCAGGTTCAGTAGTCTATGGTACACAAGCATACCAAATAATAATTTGCAAGCAAAAAAATATTGGTTTATGCATGATATAAGGTCTATCAATATTAGATGGCTAATGTTAAGCAGAGTTGCCTGAAGGCCAAGTCACATGTGTCTTTTGAATGTCTTGAGAATAGTACCTAAAGACTTTAAACGTTTTTCCAAATTGCAACTGTTAAAATGATAAAAGGGAAATATTTGCTGCATGACTAGTAAGTTATGCATTACAAATTATCATATCATTGCTTAAGAGTTGCTTAAGAGAGGCAGCCATGTAAATAAAAAGAAATAAATTAAATTATATATTAACTGTACTTAATTTTAATTAAATGTAAATTCCAATTAAAATTACGCTTTGCCCTGATTTCAACTACAATTTTTGGCAATGTAGTTCCAAGCACACTGTTCAAAGACCCAGGAAAGCCTTGCCAGAAAAAAGGTTGCACACCTCTGAAGTGCTTTGTTCTGTTTATCCCATCTAAATACTTCATTTTCTATCTAAGTTCATATAATGCTTTTCTATCTCTGACCATAAAGTAGGAATAAGAAAAGATCTATGGTTTTGCTCTGAGCAAAACAATGCTCATCAGAGAGATACCATCTTTCATTTCAGTAATGACCCGATCTTCCAAAAAACCCAGTCGTGTAAGCTTAATGAGAATTAATGTCAACCATGGAGTGGGTTGTTGGCATTTGTTGATGGATTTTATTGAAAGTATATTCATGTCATTATGAAACTCTCAAAATTACAGTTAGCAAAGTATTGTGCTTGGGATCACATCAGTGGTGGGTTGTTACTGGTTCATCCCGCACATATGCAGAAGCTTCTGTGTATGCACAGAAGCGCCCCGGGCATGCGAGCGAACTGGTAGCGATGGGATTTGGAACCCACCCCTGGATCACATCCCGCAGAATAGTGGGTGAAGTCAAGGCAAACTTCAAGGAAGATAGGAAATGTGGCATGATATTGCAACATTGGAATAAGTGGGATTATTCTGGAAGCAGGATTCTCTTCCCACCACCACCCTTAGTCCAATGAATTCTATTTGTGATGGCAATGTCTTCATATGTATATGCTTCCATAAACACCTCCAGGTGTTTATGGATCCTAACTCCCATGACTCCTTGTCATCACAACTAAATGAGATATGGAGTTTTTAGGACTACTGGACATGTCCATTTTAACATGTATTATAAGTTTTTGTTTGAATTTCCCACAGCTAGGATAAACTGTTCTTCCTGATTTTACTTAAGTGATAGAAATATATCTTGTCCTGTGTTGTTTTTTTTTTATCAGTTCAGCAAGACAAAAACCTGCCAGAATATCTTATGAATGGGAAATACCTAAAGAAAAAAGGCAAAGTATACCACAGAACCGATGGCCAGTTCCATGAAGGCCTTCACTCTTGTAGACTTAGCCTTCTCCATGTGTTCTTCAGAAAGACTCAAGGTGAAATAGAAATTGGTTTCATATTTCAGAACAACCTGAGGGCTTTAAAGGTAACAAGCTGGCAGCCAATGCATGGTAGTTGCAACATGATCCTGGTTTTTTAAAAAGGTGCCTATTACCACCCTTGCTACTCCATTAGGAGACGTTTATCTTTGAGTATGTGAGCACTCTAGCAAGCAGTCTCCACATGTACAGACTGCATTGGTTATTTCCAGATGGCAAGCTTATTGTACAAGAGTCTGACTGGCATCTGCATGAGAACATGCTAGGCTACTATCAGACTGGATGCAGTGACATTTAGGAAAACCTGTTGTTGGAGAAGAGGGATCAATGATGTTACTGTGGAGTTTTCTGCACAAGAACAATCCAGACTTTGTAATGTGGGACCCACCCAATTCTTTTTAATACAATAAGTCTGTCTCAGTACATTTCTGAAGAAAGCTGTCATTTATTTGTAATTAAGTTGATTCATGTTCCTATTCTTTCCTGACTGAACAACTAGTGATTATCTGTGGGATTTCTTAATGGCGCTGCAGCGTGTTTTTGTTAGGAAGTGGAAAAAGCTCAACATCTTAATCATCTGCGATTCTACAGCAATATAGAAGCAAATGCTAAATCCTTCATGACAGTGTTGGAATCTCTGGTCTCATGGCTTTTTTTTTTTTTTAAATAAGGGGATAGCTATACATATGCTTCCTGTTCCCAAGATACTACATTAGCACTTTTTTCATCTTTGACAGTGCTTAACTTTTGGTCTACCTTGGTGGTGGGTTGCTCCCAGTTCTGTCTGGTTCTATAGAACCAGTAGTAAAATCGGTGGGAGGCTCCACTCACCCGCACAGACGTCATAAATGATGATCTGCGCATGTGCAGAAGTGAACACGCACATAGCCCCGTTGCAAACTGGTAGTAAAGGTAAATAGAACCCACCCATGGTCTATCTCACATCTCTGCCACACCAACAGATAGAGAACTACCAGAGTGATCGCGAACCTTCTCGGCACCGAGTGCCCAAACACATGTGTGTGCGCAGAAGCGCCAGAAACCCAAAGACCAGCTGGCCAGTGCAGTGCGCACATATGTACCAGCCAGCTGGTCTTCAGGTTTCCGTCATGCGCATGCACGCCATCCAGCTGCTCTTCGTGCATGCCAAAGCACTGGAAACCTGAAGACCAGCTGGCTGGCACATGCATGCCTTTTTGGGGGGCTATTTTTCAGGCTGTTTTCAGGTCATTTTAAGGCCAATTTTTTGGTCATTTTCAGGACGTTTTTCAGGCCATTTTCAGACTGTTTGGGGAGCTGCTTTCTGGGCTGTTTTCCGATGCTCCAATGCTCACAAAGACCAACTGGCCAGCACACTTGTGCATACCTGAAACCAGAAGAGCAGCTGGCAACAGCGTGCATGCCCATAGAGAGGGCTCAGCGTGCCACCTTTAGCACGCGTGCCATAGTTCGCCATCACAGCCCTAGAATGAAATGAGTTCAATGCTATTTTACAGGATTGCAATTCAGTAAGGAGCACTTAGAAGAATTTCTGTCTTAAGGAAAAACTGGGAGTGGCATGGCAGATTAGCAGTTTAGGCTGGTATGCAGCATTGCCGTCAGACTAAAAACAGCTGCAAATAAGAGGTTGGGACTTTGGAGGCACTTGCAAAATAATCATTTTAGGGGTGGAGCAAATTTGCAATTGGATATCATGAGCTACACACTGTGAAAAAAATGAACAGGAAAGTGCAAATATCCATCTTGATTATTCTTGATAAGTAACATGAATACAAAACAGGCAAGTGGAACTACATGATCATGGAAATGCATTAATGCTAAAACTTTATAGGTGAGTATCATTGCAGCAAAGAGATAATAACCATGGCATAACTCATGACAGAGATTTAAAATAAATGTGCAATTTTAGGAAACAACTATTAGCTGCTCTTACCTCCTTTGTAACTCAACAAGTAGAACTAAAGACTAGTTGTTGCTTCTATTTCTCTAAAAGCTGGGAGTCAGAAATTCCTGTTGATCTATTCAGAGGTAGACAACTTGTTTTGCTTACCAAGATTACAAATAAAATTCCTGCTATCTCCTAGCAGGGCTGGGAAAAATTATTTTATGAAATCATGGAGAACCACCACCAGTCATGGTAGAGAATGTTAGGCTAAATGAACCAAACTTGCTTCTTGATATTAGGTTCCTGCTGCAAATCACTCAGAGTGACAAAGAAATGCTGATATCCATTCCGATTTGTTAGCTATGCAGCTCTATGCGTTATTCAGAAATAAGTTCTGTTATTTCCAGTAGGGTTTATTCCTAGATTCAGATGGTTAAGAAAGCAACTTTAATAAGTGGAGAAGAAAGCTGTATTAGTGCCATTTTTGTTGCCAGCAGGCATTGCGCCTGTGATCAGAAAGTTAGAAACAGAATAGCTGTGATGATAAAATATATAATAATGCAGATTTCCTTTAATAATGCATGTCATGGAAACCTTAATCATAGAAATTTATAGAATCACATGTGTTACTCATTTATTCTATCATCCCCATTTGCTTTTCTTTATCTAATTGCAGGCCTGCATGCATGAGAAAACAGTTTTTAAAATTTATTTGACCTGTTTTTGAACAAGATATTATTTTTACTAGGTCTATCCAATTTTATCATTTCTTCTCTAGCTGTCCTTCATCAAAATTAGTAACCAAACAGAACACTCAAGATTATAGAAGCAAGAGACAGAAATGACATATTTTGTGCTCTAATCCAGGTATTTTCTTCTGTGAATATATTCTCAAAGCCTTTCCCCCCCCAAATCCCTTTCTGCTGAAATATACTGGTCTCGCATGTTGAACACTAGCTGTCCTTCCAACCTGTATTTTCCTGCTATTGCTTTGGCCTTATAGCTCCATTACCTTCCTTTCCCCCAGTACAGTGTAATAAATGGGAGGCTTATAGTGATGGCAGGAGATGATATCATAAACATGCATTTTCATTTAATATCTTCAGGTAAAGATATTCCTTTTATAAATGCCCAGAAGTGAAAGCCATCCAACCAAGAGATACTTATCCCAAAATGGTGATTCTTCAGGGCAAGGAAGTTGTTGATTTACTTAATTGGTAGTTCTATTCCTCAGTAATTATGGCTTAAATCCACTCCTATTCTGTGAATTCCAACAGTGATATTAGTAGTGGCAGATCTATATTTAATTATGGAATGACAAGTTTAATGTAGCTTATTTTCTAGAGAACATTATATTCAGTATCGCAAACCACAAAGATTGATTCTGTGAAAACAAAATCATGAACCCGTTGGCATTTTTCTTTTCTAAGAAACATTGCTAACAACTCCTACAGTATTCACAGAGAAGAACTCTTGAATAAACCCTACCCTCAGAAAAGGGAATGTATGATGAGAAACACCTTTGCATTTTGTCTGTTATTTGTCCCTATGATGCAAAACTTTCCTGTAACTATCTAGTTTGTCTTTATTTATTGGAAAACATTTCTACCCTACCACTTCTTGTATATCTGACACAAAAGAGAGAATCAAGATGGCAATAGACATACTTCATTGGAAAGATTATTCCAAAGGCAGTTGGCTATCACAAAGAAGGTCAGTTCTGGGTAGCCACTTGCTGAACTTCATCAAGGAGGATATCAGGAGTATGAGGCTAATGGAATTGCTATGCCCTAGTCATCTGTTAATTAATTTTTTTAAACTTCAGGAATCACCAACTTAAACTTTCATGTTTCAAGGAGGAACTATACATTTATCCTACACAATATTTACTTACATTTGTCTATTTCCCATAAAGAGGGTTTGATAACATACTTCAGGGAACACTTGGAAATGCAAGGTTTCTGAAATCCTAGCAAGTTTTGTATTTTCCATGCTCATATAGAAAGGGTAGACTGAAGAAAAAGGTATAAATTATATTCTCTAGTACAGAAAAGAGATATGTAGTCACTCCTTGATTTGCACAGCTACTAAACCAGTTATGAACAGAATTTAGATCAGAATTTATCAATAGATGTGATTTGCAATAGTTCTATAAGGATATCATGCTCCCAGCTGCTTAACAATAGGAGAAACCAACCAATCTGCTCCATGCCTTAAATTTTACTGCTGACATGAATAAAGCTTGGGATAATAAGCATTGGAATTTGCTGCAAGCTCCAGTAAATTCTGGTATTCAAAACAGTTTTTTGGACTCAGAATTCTTTTAATGTTAAGCATATGTTGTTTGTACGAGGCTATGGTTTGATAGATTTTGGGGCTTCAGTACAAAGCAGATTCCATAATTTTGAAGTGTTTCCATCTCTGCCTTTAACTATATTTCTTCAGTGTAAGTTTTTTCAGTATAAGTTTGTGATGGAAAATGTTGCTATCCTAATGAGCTCACCCTTTGATGGCCAATTTGGAATTCCTCCACTAAGATCATATACCTTTGCTGATTACATACCTATAAAACAGTGTTTTTAAACTTGGCAGTTTTAAGATATGTGGACTTCAACTCCCAGCATGATGGCTAGGGAATTCTGGGACTTGAAGTCCACACAATATAAAGTTGCCAAGTTTGAAAAACACTGTATTAAAGTAATGAAAAGATGCAGCAGTTCTTCAGTTATTTATGTGAGTGCCCTCCATTCCACTATTCCTTCCTGACCAATTCTGTGAGCTGTGTGATAGTTTTAATTTTATAGAAATATTGTTTTTCTTAACATGTTTTCAAAATCTCCTTACCCAAAAGAAAAACAACCATTTATTAAATGATAGATATAATTCATATTTTGATGACATGTATGGAAAGACAAGGATGAAATTTAATCTAATGAAAGCATGATGATGTTAAAGTCCACCTGAGGCATGATTTTTTTTTAAATGCCCACAATACATACAATAACTTGTCTAGAGCTACTTTCTTCTTTCACCCAAGTTTTCCGTCCCCCTGAAGAGACAAAATAATAATAGAAGAAAACCTTGTCTCCCACTTGCACTATCAAGTGAGCAGTTGTTGCCCTGCCACAGTAGTATTTCATGATATGCAAGAGGATTGCCCTAGACCCACGGTGGCAAACCTATGGCTATGGAGCCATATCTGTGGGCACGTGAGCTCAGTTTGCCAACTTATGTTTCCGGCCTCTGGGGGGGCCTCCAGGGGGGGCGTTTTCATCCTCCCCAGGCTCCTAGAAAGGCTCTGGAGCATGGGGAGAGCAAAAAACAGGATTTCTAGTCCCACCAGAAGTTGGCAAACGGGCCATTTCCGGCCTCCAGAGGGCCTCCAGGGGGTTTGGGAAGGCTGTTTTCACCCTCCCCAGGCTCCTAGAAAGCCTCTGGAGCCTGAGAAAGGTGCAAAACGCGCCCACTGTGCCACTGCGTGCCAAAAGCGAGGGGCGCACAGGGGGGATGCGCTCATGCGCAGGGGGACAGAACACATAGAATTATGAGTGTGGGCATGCACGCAACCCCCCACACTCCCCACATTTTTGGCACGCAGTGGCAAAAAGGTTAGCCATCACTGCCCTAGATCATGGGCTAGAGAAAATAGTTGCAAGACAAAGGAAAAAAAGTTGTTCCACAGCAATGACAAAACTCATCCCTGCCTTTCTGGTAGCAAGGAAAGGTTTCAAGTATTCGAAGTATTCATAAAACTCTGGAAGATGCATAGATGCAGAAGGCATAGGAGTGTTTGCAAAGTTCAAAACAGCCATCATTTTGGCAGTTGCTCATAGGCAGGGATTCCTCTTAGACTCAGAGGCATAATTATATGTGCCTAAGAACTGTCTCATTTCAGTGGGAGAAAGAGGGTGGGGGAAATCAGCTTACCTGGGAACAAAATGCTTTTTACCACTCAGACAGAAGTGCCCTCACTAGTCTACAGCACTTCTGATCAATGGAAACCATGTAGTAAGACGTAGTTTCTAGCGAAAATTAAAGGAGAGGTCTGTGATCCAGTGCTGTATTTTAAAGAATTCTTCATCTCCCTTCCCACTAACCCTACCCACCCACAAACTCGTACAAAGTGAAATATATAAATAGGGGCTGGCAGGGAACACCCTCATTGATTCGCCTTGCAATAAATGACTTATTTCTAACTAGCCAGTTATTCATTTTCTGATGGATAAGACTTCCAAAGACATGCTCTCAAAATTCCAAAAATTATCCTTCCTGATTCTATTGCATTGTGAGAAGAAGCAAAGTGGAGATTCCTTATTCGCACAGTGATGGAAAGAAAGGTACTAGCCTGGATGAAGCCAACCACCCAAAAGCTGTTATTTGCAAGATTGTTCCTCTTGTAATTCACCCATCCTTCTGCTTGTGGATAGTTTTCCGAATAGCTGGTGGCATATTCTAGCCTATTTGACATCCAGAGTGTCTTTACCCAGAAGTGCCTTCACTTGCCAAATCACATTGTGAGGCCTCAGGAGCACCACTGCGTTTTGAGCAGCAATGACTCAACTCCACATCTGCCACTATCTCTCCAGATGGTCTCCTCCTCATCTTCAGCAGCATTCCCTTATTGTCTATCCCATTTTTTTTATTTAAAAAGTTTTAACAATCATTACAACAATTTTCCCCCCTCCCCCCCCTCCCCCCTCTCCCTCCAACCCCCCTCCCCCCCGTCACCCACCCCCCGGACTTCCCAGAGCAAAAACGGGGTATACCAACGCATTATACAACCTTTTTATATGCATTTGACTTTGATCCCTAATCTGTTTTACCAAGTTCTCCTCATTTTGCAAAAAAACAATTTTCTGATCTTCTCTCCATCTAGCTTGCAACTGTACATATTGAAACCATGTTCGAATTGTCCTTTCTTCTCTTAGTTGATTCAAAGATTTTAATTGTAGTATACCTCTTTCCTTGTTAAGAAGCTCTTTATATGTAATCACATCCTGCCTTTGCTCTACACTTATATTCTCTATCGCGTGTCTGGGTATTGCCTACAATGGTAACTTCTCGTTTAGTTTATACTTGTACTTTTTCCAGACACGCAATAGAGCATTCCTTAATATATGACTTCTAAAAGTCTTGTCCACTTTCTTATCATATAATAAATAAGCATGCCACCCGTAAAACAAATCATATCCCTCAATATTCAATATTCTTTCTTCTGTTAAATTCATCCAATCACTCATTGCTGATAGAACAGCTGCCTCATAATATAGTCTTAAGTTAGGCATTTTGAGACCTCCTCTTTCATGTATATCCTGCATTATTTTTTGTTTTATTCTCGGTCTCTTCCCTGCCCAAACAAAATTATTAATACCCTTCTGCCATATCTTCAAATTCAACAGGTTAACAACTTGCCTTACATTATTCTTCATTTGTCTATCATTTATAAAACCAGTTTGATCATTATGAATCATTTGTTGCATGACTGTCATTAACCTTATTGTCTACCCTTGATGTGCCATTGTGAATACTATTTATTATTTATTTATTAGTCATATTTCTATGCCGCCTACTCTCCGAGGACTCTGGGCAGCTTACATCAAAGACAGTATGCTAAATAGCATATTGCCCCCAACAGTTTGGGTCCTCATTTTACCCACCTTGGAAGGATGGAAGGTTGAGTCAACCTTGAGCCGGTGAAATTTGATCCGCTGATCTGTTGAACTAGCAGTCAGCTGAAATAGCTGCAGTACTGTACTCTAACCACTGTGCCACCTCGGTTCTTAGGGGGAATACCCCTTTACACTCATCATACATAAATAGAAAAAAGTGGTAAGGAAGAGAAAAGAGGCATGGCAGTAAAAGGAGGGAGGGAGCGAGGGAGGGAGGGAGGGAGGGAGGGAGGAAGGAAGGAAGGAAGGAAGGAAGGAAGGAAGGAAGGAAGGAAGGAAGATTTATGGTTGACTAGCCAGGATTTGACAGAGAAGGAAAAGCTAATGTTTTATGTTGCACACTAACTACAGGCCTCTACAATTTTGTATTTCATAGTGAAGAGATGACGGTAACAGTACTTCTTGTCAGGAAGCCCCTTCCCCTGGCATTTGCTTCTGCCTTCCTCACAAATGTGATTCACTGGCCAAAAGTTAGCTCTTTGTCAACAGGATGAGTAACAGAGCAAATCAAGGACTAGGACATTTGAAAATTAAAGTAATGAATCAAAAGCAAATACATGGTAAGATTTGTGATACATCAAGTGCTGAGTGCCGCCCTAAATAAAATATGCCATTCAGCTAACTGAAATCAGGCTAACTGTATTTGGGAGTCCTGGCTCATTTAAGTCGTACAAGGACACCCATCTCCCTGAAAAGAAAGGAAAGAGGTTGGAGTATGTCACTTTATGTTGTAATCATGTTTCTGACGAAATACATATACTACCTGTTCACTAAAGTAGGTTTTAGCAACTCAACACTGTAATTAAGGGATTGTTATATTTACTTTATTTTGGAGGAAATTATGTTCATGTTAGCATATTCTCCTGAGCAACAGAAGAGTGACAGATTAGCATTAGAACCTGATTTGCAGGAGAGTACACATTCTGGGAACTCCAGGAACAGAAGACAGACAGCAGATGAGAGGAGAAGACTTATCTATCTCTGACCCTGGAATGCTACTAGCAACAAAGAAGAATACTAGGCTAGATGGTCATGTAGCCTGACTTTGTATAAAGACTGAATAGGCAACATATAAATAATTGCAAATAAAACTTCTGACCAGCATATTAATCACATTCTAGTCTTCCTTATATGTGAAATAACTGACCAGTTTTATCAGTCACCCACAAATAAATAAATCATGAATTCGGTCTAGAATGTATGATGGAAAAATCATTATCCTCTGATGATTCTAAAATGAACATTTTATGCAATTCAGTAATTCATTTTAAAAATCATCATTTCTATTCCCATTTCTGCAACTTGCTAAATTGTGGGAATGTGCTAATGTATTAAGCAGAAGGCAGTGAAGTTGAATCATAATTCCAACAGGCTCTGACCAGTGGTGAAATCCAGCCAGATCTATCCAACTCTCACGAACCGGTAGCACCGGCGGCAGGAGACTCCACCCACCAGGACGTCATTTCTGTTTTTGACCCTCTGCGCATGTGCAGAAGAGCGTGCATGCTTGCGCTCCCGAACCAGTAGCGAAGGCAAGTGCATTTCACCGCTGGCTCTGGCCATATCTGATCCTCTTGTTCCCATCTGTAAAGCCACAGATGGGCTACTACAAGAACTTGTACACTCTGTTTTGACACTTCATCCTGATGTAGCAAGTTCAATATTTTAAAAGAAAGGCAAAAGGATATCAATATTGTGGATACAACTTTTAGTTGTATTTTATGTATTTTATGGCATTTTATTTATGAGCAGTAAATAAAAACAGTTAAATATATACTCTTGTCTATATATAATAGTCTGAGGATATACTAACTGCTTAGGAGTACACAAACATGTGCATGATGAACAATATGGTAATAGGATATGCCAGTAAACCAACTGAGCATGTGTTGGCTAGTTTTTTTAGGAAAGGTTTTGGTGAAGGAAAGCCCATGAACCACCTGAGCAATGGAAACCCTCACTGAGCAAGCCTGAACAGCATCAATCAATACTTAGAAAAGTATTCCTGGCAAGAATAACTCTGCTTTTACTTGTGTGGTTAGAGGGATGGAAAACATGAGCAACATCTTGCTTTCCTGGTGGCTGTGATTCATTTGGAGAATGGATGACTCTGCTGAAGAGTAATAAATACAGCTGACATTTGCTCAGAAAGTGACAACCATCGAGCATTAAGTCATGCAAGAATCTCTAGAAGGGAGAGGTGCAGGCAGCTGCTTGAGGCTGGAAGGTAGCCAAGAGCAACCATGGAGGAAAATACTGTATCTCTTTGGTCCCACCCACTTTTATTCCAGACGTGCAGGAATGAAGGAACAAGAAGGAAGAAGCAGGGAACAAGAAAGGGGGGGGGGCTATCATGGATGAAAGCCACACAGAGATCTTTCCTCCCCACTTTCAAAGCATAAAATGAGTCAATGGGTTGAGATGGATGGTAATAAATAAATAAACAGTTAAATAAATAAACAAACATCCTTTTCCAATTTTATAGAGCAGGACATAATTAAATTGGTGCATCATTCACATCCAGTGCTTTTGCAAAAGCTGCTATTGAATTCTGATTTTCTTCTGGTTTACATATAGCCAAAGGCTTTAGAGCTCTTGACACTTTCTGGGAGGGAGGGAGGGAAATCAGAACAGAAAAAGAGGATGAAACATTAAAACAGATTATAGGGCTGTACTTTAATGTACTGATATGGAACAGGATTGATACTTAGAAAAGAGTATTACATTTTATTGTGAGAGTCATAACTTTTTATTGCATGGATGTGCAAACTTTTGGTGAATAAGTCACATTTAATATGGGAAGAATAGAATCACGAAGTGAATAAATAGTATCATACATGAGGATGGATTTAATTTAGGCAGTTTGAAGGGTTTTCTTATGATATGTCTATTTTAGAGTTGTACTACAGTTGTCTTGCATTTCCAGAAAAAAAAAATAAGAAACTATGGTGTCAGTTTTTAGCAATTATACAGAGGTCCCTCAGAATTGCAAAAATGAACTTGGGAATTATTTACACACTTGATATTGCTGATTAAGAATTCCTTTGAAAAGGACAAGTGAACTCTCTAAGTAACAATACTGTGTTCCTAACCATTCCTCATGTGTATGACTTTGCATTTGTGTCCCATTATGGTTTGTGTGCACCACTAAAAATCCAGGCTATGAACTAATATGATATCATATTACTTTTGTAGTATGTGGAAACTTATGGCAATTCTGATAACAAATATGCTGCCTCACACAATACATAAGGAATTGGGAAATTATGGTCCTTGTAGAAATTCTAATTTTCTTATGTTTGCTAGAGCTGTTGGTAGTTGGAGTTCAACTACATCTATAGGAGAATTGCTTCCCATTCTTGCTCCAGACCAAAATTAGCCTTACTCCCAATTGCTCATTGGTTAAGATCTGGAAGACATGGTGCCTTCCAGGTTCCAGCCCATAGGGAATATGGAAGCATGAGATCAGGCCTTGTCAGAGGCTACATGGGGTCAGGCCATATCAAGGACTGTCCTCCTTTTCTGGAACAGCATTCCCCTGAAGTCAAATTAGTCCCAACTTTTAGGGCTTTCAAAAGCAATCAAGATCTGGCTTTTTCAGTGGATCTTCTGGGTCTGGTGTTACAGTTGTCCTCTCCTGTGTGGGAGTAGTTGGAAATGGGTTGATGCCTGAGAGCATGCAGTATTTCTTATGCTGATTATTATTATTATCTCTTTTACTCATTAAACATAAAACTCAGTCAATTGAACATTTAAAAATGTATCACAAATATCATTGACTGGTGCTGATGGTTGATACGGGTTGCTGCCAGCATCCTAGGTATCAACCAAGTATCTTCTTAAAATGTACAATTGTTGTTGTTGTTGTTGTTGTTGTTATCCAACCACAGCATATATAAATAAAGAAACTAGGAAGTAGATACTGGTTGTACTAATGCAATAAGTGTTCTTATATGAGGGGGTCTTTCAAACATTACCCCAAAAATGAGGAAATAAAACACAAGTGGAATTATTATACAACTTCTCTTAAAAATGCATTAGGTCAACGCTTCTGTCTCATTGCATGTTTTTAAGAAGCTTAGGATATTAATGAGGAAGGAGCTTAGAAAAATATTGACGGTGGTCAGGCTGTCTAAAATTCACCCCTGAACTCTGTAGGTTTTTGTCTGAGCAAAATAAACAGGGATTGCACTTTTTCTATCTCTTCTTTCAACTACATCAACATATATTTTCCTAAACTGGAAATATTAAATGTGAGACCTGAATGAAATACATCTATATGCATTTGTTACATATCACTAAATGAACAACGTAGGACAACTACCTATGGAAAGAAGCTATTTTTTTCATCTTATATCCTGTATTTCTATCAAGAGGCCACTCAGGGTATCTCTTCCACAATTTAATAAAAAATGATCAAAACATTTTTTGTTGTTGTTGAGGAAATGGGAAAAAGTAAGTAAGGATGAAATTGCTTCAATGGAGGAGAGAACATTTATTTGGTCCAGCAATCTTGTTTTCACAATTGACTATAACCATAAATTCACCTGGGTAGCCTTAGGCAAGCCACTCTCTCTCAGCTGTAGTCCCAACACCTGTAATACAACTATTATATTAACTAGCATGGCTGTTGCAGTGAGTGCTGAATAATGTGAATAAAGCAAAGCAATTTACCACTGGGTAGATCCAGAGGTCTTAGTGCTTCTCAGAGGGAATGGTTTTGTCCTGCTTCAAATTCTTCTTATGATTTCTTTCAGGATGTTAGGATAATAAGGTTAGTTCCACTTAAAACTCCAAAGTGTGTAATCTCTTAGAGCTATAATAAAGTTCATGCTGAAACAGGCAATGTGATTCTTGGCTTTAATCCTCATACAAGTATCTACATGTACAGTACTCATTCTACCTCTGGAAGTGAAATAAAACATGCATATTTTGTCATCTGAAAACTTTTTTTCTCATGCATGCCAGTGTGTTAAAAACACATAAAAATATGAGTAGATTTTCAAAAGTTGCAAGGAATTACCTGGTGGTTTATTAGAAATGCCACATACGACCAACCACTGAGATCTACCAACTTTTTAGTAGCTTGATCAAATACAATTAGACAAGTTCTGTAGATTTTGTTTATTGAATTTATTGATTGAAGTTATGTCACTGCCTATCTCACTAGCAACTGACTCTGTGTGGCATATACAATCAAAATTCAAACTAACAATCACAAAATTGAGGATCTTCTGGAAAGCCAGCAGGGTTGGGCCAATCTCACCTTTATTAGTCATACACGGATAATTTCCCATTAATATACTCTTATACATTATATAATTATCAAGAATTTGGTTTAGGCACTGTATATGTATATAGCATGAGAGAGAAAAACAGAGGAATTATTTATCAATTAGCCCACCACCTCTTCCCATTTCCCAATACACACTCCTGCTTAGTTTCCTTGAAGTCTTCACTGCCTGCAGTTATGCTTGATTTAATAAGTTGCTCTGCAATAAAAAACAAGTGGCAATATTTCTAGTCATGTCAGGAAAACTACTGCTAATTGCTGAATATCAAGCAGTTTTAAAGGCATAGTCAAAAAGCTGAAAGCCCTTCAAGTGCTTTTTGCAAGAACAAACATGGCATTAAAATGCTTAAAACAGGGTTGCCGAATGCTGCTTTTCCCTGTCTAATCAGCATCACCTGCAGAAAGGCGCCACAGTATATTTTCCAGGTATACATTTTGTATCTTTGGTAGAAAGAGGTGGGTAATAGAGGTCAGTGTAAAATATGTAAAAACGACAGTCCAGAAAACAGAACTGGGAAGACCTTGCTAGACCCTGGTCTAAAATAATAAAACAGTATCCTAATTTATCTAGAAAAATCATATCACCCACAACCATTTTCAACACAAACTTGAAATCTTTATTTTACCCTAAATATATAGTGAAAAGAGGGAAGTACATGTAACCTGAAGAGGCTGATTTGGATATATAAGGAAGTGTTAAAGAATTCAAAATTAGCACATTTAATATTATGAGTATCAACTTTTATTACAAAAGATAACATTTTGCTCCTTGAGTAAATAATTATTTTTCTTATCCTGATTTTGCTTCTACTCTTATTGTAATTCCATCTCCCTTCTAGTTGGATTTCTCACCTCAAAATGAACACGTCACACAAAATGAACATTGAACTCCAACATTTCCTTTGCAACTCTTCTCAAACAGACTGCTCCTGTGTTTCTAAGATGGAAAAAATGTTTCTTCTTTCCGTTCTCTTTTATCCAAAGGTGTGTCTTTGAATTTATATAATTCATGTAAACACCCTGGAGAATTCCCAAGTAAGGATATGGAATGGAGAAGAACAAGGAGTGGTCATGTGAGAATGCAAGAGCCAAAGCATCCACAAATGTAGCCATGAACTAGGACACCGCATGGCCACATCATGCCATTTTCTACTTAAAATTGAGCAATGTAAGTCTTAGGGATGTGGATGAGCTTGGATTTAGTCCCCCCCCCCCAAATATCAGCCATGAGATTATTCTTCTTTCTCATCCCAAACTATAGGACCACAGTTGGGGTTAACCTCACTTGAATGTTTCATTTTTCCCCTCCAGTACAAGAATATTGAAAGCAAAATAGAACTGGAGTGGTGTTCTGATAGATTTTCTTCCTGAGCTATAACTGACAGATGATTTTAAAAAGTATAGCTGCAGTGTAGTGGTTTGCAAACTGGTGGAATGCTAAACTATATGGCTACCATATTTGAGCTGCAAGAATCCACCAAGACAATAACTAAACTGCAGGAAAAGTATTGGCATTTTCCTCATCTCTTTGCAGCCTTCTAGTGGTTATCTAGTTATGGTGACCTAATCTGTAAAGCTACATTGTTTATTTTAAAATTCTTTTTAACCTTTTACCCAAATCGCTTCCTGAAAATTCAGCTCTGCCTTCTTTGCGTTTTAAAAACCTCTCCAGAATCCAAAGGCATTATGGGAAAAGAGTTCTCGCTGCCCAACACTTAAAATAAGGACTATTTTATCCCATTTGAGATTGAATGAAAGCTTTCTGTTATATTAGATGGAAAGCTTCAGAATACTCATTGTGTCTTGAACATTGTACATGATGTGGCTTGGTCTCAACAGAGGGTCCTGTTTAGGAGGAGGTGCTACATTGAACATCTCTGTTCTTTCTGCTTTTGCTTTAGGTTTTGTACAATCTACTAAAAACAAAGCAAAACATGCAAATATAAAATGCCCTTCAACTAACAGTGATTTTCTGTATTATGCAAATACAGGATCTGAGGGGAGTAGCCCTCGGTAGTCCCTTCCCCTCTGCAAGTAGAACTGCACTTTTGTAGGAAAGCTCCTTCCTTAATGATGGTTTTGAGAATTTGCTTGGGCCCTTTTGCTTTGTTACTGATGGCAGAAGACAATTTCTTCTCTGTCTCTTTGAATCCTGTCTAGAAAGCAAAGAAATAATCTCAAACCAGTGGTGGGATTCAATTTTTTTTACTACCAGTTCTGCGGGCGTGGCTTGATGGGCGTGGCTTGGTGGGCATGGCAGGGGAAGGTTACTGCAAAATCCCCATTTCCTCCCGATCAGCTGGGACTTGGGAGGCAGAGAATAGATGGGGACGGGGCCAGTCAGAGGTGGTATTTACCGGTTCTCCAAACTGCTCAAAATTTCCACTACCGGTTTTCCAGAACTGGTCAGAACCTGCTGAATACCACCTCTGCCTCAAACATTTGAATCTAATTCTTTGACTCAGCAGGGTGCTACATTTTGAAAACCAAAGATCTTAAAAAGGCATGGTGAAGACTAGACACAAAAAAGTAGGCTAAGCCTGGCAGAACCAATGCAAGTATGGCATTTGATTTTATTAAACTGAAATCAATTAACATTCAATTTATTAAATGCTGCAGAGATCATGCTTATTGTGTAAGTGATCATTTTCTACTTCAGTCACCTAAAGAATTGCAATTTGATAGTGAGTTTTAGAGGGACTCTGAAGTTGCACTGAGGTTGCCTTTGGGTCCCACAGGGACCCCTTGGCTTTAAGAAGGCCAGAAGCAGCCACTGGAGTTTCACATATGCTGGATTAAATTAAATTTCTTTTTCTAGCAATCTTTCTGTTCAATAAACACATAGCTGGTTCTTGGAAAAAGGAACCCAAATAGCTGTCAATGCTCCAGAGGCTGAAGATACAGATTCAGAAGTATAAAATCTGGCACCATTCTGGTTCCAGACCATACAGATCAATACAGAAAAATATAACTCCTCAAAGTTATAAAGTGCTTCAACCAAGCTTTGTAACACAACATTCTCTCTTACGAGAGGTGTGATTCTGTGTTCTGGAAAGAATTAGAGTATCTATCCTGCCAAAGACTTGAGCTGATTGGCTTAGTAAGCATATTAATCAAAGCATAAGGCCTTCTCATATGTATGTAACCTTTTTGAACAGTATTTTTCTTCCTACTCAGACTGCTGTCCATTTAATCACCTTTTGTATTTATGGTACATCTTCCTGGAGCCCTCAAAGTGAGCTTAGAATTTTTTTTTTCATTTGTTTTAAATATTTTGATATTTATCATTATATTAATATAAATATATTAATAGGTTTCAAATGGTGCCTGTTCAAATGGTAGTCTATTCGCCAGTTCATACTCATCTCCCTTTCATGGGGTCAACCAATGACAGACAGACAGATAAATCAATCCACTGCAGAATGAAGACATTTTAATTGAAAGTTACGGAACATAACCATACCCAAGAAGTGGGGAAAACAGGCTCTAGTCTTCCTGTAGGCACAGAAGGTAGGTGGATAACTTCAAGGCAATCACTTTCACTCAGCCCTAGCTTGGGAAATGGAAGAATATCTATCTACCAATCTACAATGAGCAATTTCTCTCCCTCTCTCCCTCTCCCTCTCTCTCTCTCTCTGTGTGTGTGTGTGTGTGTGTGTGTGTGTGAAAATATATTATGTCCCACTTTACAGCTGATCTTTTGAAGCTGCTTTAAAAAACATTTAAAATAACAATAAAGCTATTCTAACATTAACAGCCACATAGGACCACATGCCCTAACCATAAATATTGGTAGTCATTATTTATTTTTTCATTAGCCACTGAAAAGCTTTAAAGGGTAGCAGAAAAACTAATGTTTGGGAATCACATCTGAGCATCTACGGGAACTAGCAACCTTCCCTGCGATTTTTTTTTTTTCAAAATTGTAACTTTGGGGGCAGTACCCTGACCCTCATATGAGATGGCACGATGATATCATGTCACTCTCACCTAACACTGTTCATTCAAATCAGTAGCCATTTCCTATGATAGTTAAACTGATCCTGTGTTTTTACACTTCTGTACACCAGACATTGAAAAGCAAACCTGATAGCCTATGGCCTGGCTTGTACCCATCCCATTCTTGCCACTATTGGAAATTGGATACTGGATGAACTGAACACGTGGCCTGATCCAGCAGTGCTGTATCTAATTAGTAGCATTCTAGGACATGCATGTGTCCCACTCCCTGCCATATGATTTTCCTTGAGCAAGAATATTATTCTCTTCCCACAACTACATAAATTGAGTCATCTGAAACTTTTTGGCATGGCTGTTATTTCAATCTCATGCTTTCTATTAATGTGAAGTACTGTCCATCATGTCTTTCATGAAGAACACATAAACTAGTGATCTTGGGCCCTGTAACATAAAGTGCTTAACTCGTGACCCAACTTTGGTTTTGTTTGTTTTTTTGTTTTTTAAATCCTTACTGTTGAGAATCTCTTTAGCCAATAAATCCATCTGGTATTCCTTTTTAAAATAGGCAGCAAAATGGAAAGGAACAGGAAATTAAGTGGGAGGACAGAAACTACAGCCATTTGCCTGCCAATAGCCCCATTTTTAATAAACAAGGTTATTTTCACATGATGGCCCATTAATATAGACCACTTAAATGTATACACGTTCACTTGAAAAAAGAGACTGTTATGGTCCATATAGCCCATTAACGCATATTCACATATGAGGATCAGGTCTGAAAAGTCTCTCAGAAAGACTTGCATCTGCAGGATGAACGATTGAAAAAATGGAAATAAGCCTATCAATTTCATAAATGGAATATTAATGCAGTTGATATGACACCAGTCTTTTCAATAAAAAGATGCTAATGCTGTGAATTGGTAGGAGATGGTAGGTCATTACTGCAGAAGTGTCATAAGGCCTTTTATGCCATGATTCTGCGCCACTATCTTATCTGAAAGCAAACCATATTTCAGTGTGAGCTCCATAATCCTGGAACTCTCCCATTTCAACTTCTCCCAAGCATCTTTTTTAACATGAATGGACTCCAGAAGCAGAACACAGAATAGGACTAATGTCATTGCCATAACAGGAGATGAACAAGTTTTTCATCCAAATCAGGTGGAGTGTTTTTATCCACTGTATTACATATTCACACACACAAAAATTACCTCATTTGAAACATGCTGAAACAGGCCACACCTAGGGGAAACTGTTTTCCACCAAACACAGTATCTAAGCCTCTTTAAGCTACCTGTTCATATACACCCACACATATATTATTATTAAGAGGACATTTGTGCCTCTTAACTTAGGAAAACATCTTTACAACAAACTTCAATGCAGTCTTAGAAATGTCTTTTTCTTCAATCCCTCCCTGGAATGTGGCTGTCTTCAGGGCAAAAATGCAAAGCAGTATCTATTAAGACATCTCTGCAAAGTAACATCTAATCTGCATCAGAGATTATTGATCTATGCTATTATTGAATGATTAGAAGTTTCATATTGCTTAACTGCCTACATGTTGATCAGTGAATAGCATTAACTAGACACTGTTCTTTAAAGCTGATATTAGGCAAGGACAGCATCAAGCTGAGTTGCAAGCAAATTGCTTACAGCCATAATAGCATCAACATTATGAAACATGGCACAATGTGGATTGTGCCATATATACATGGCACAATCCACATTCAAATAATGCATCTATAATGCCCGTTAATTAATCTTAAACCACTCATCTAAACAACATATATGTTTTATTTGATAATGTTTATAATTTGCTTCTCTGCCCAATATACAGCTAAGGATATGAAATATATGAAAAATTAAGTAAAACAAATAACACATAATAATAAAGTAACAGTAGCCATGAACATTAGTAAAAATGTAATAGGTCATTACATGATTACTAATGCATTACAATTTATGTAAATCTATATAAAGTATAATGAAGAAGAGCAAAGTTGCTCTAGAGTGTTACTACATGTGTATTATTCTAAGGAACCCCTGTCTCAACTGCCTACAAATGTAATCCACTGGTGGGATTTCTGATGATGAGTGCCAATTAGGAGAAAGTTTCAACTGGGAGAAAGTCCAGATATTCTACTTCTCAGTCATATTTTACGTCTTTATAGATTAGATCCAGCACTTCCTTAATTTAAGATGGAAACAAACTGGAAGCCAGTGCAGTTGATCTGAGACTATTTGTAACGTGATTTGGAAAGTGCACAGACAGCAGTGTTTCTAACTTGCTGAAGTTTACAAACATTTTCCAAAGCATCCTGCATAGAACATTAGGTTTATAATCTAAAACTGAAGCAATAAAGGCCTGGGTCATTCCTAGAGAAAGCAATTAAGAGAAATTACTAGCAGTTAAAAATTATATCAGTGTGTAGGTCACCTCTCCAAAACTTTTGTAATCAATTAAGCCACTCAAATCTAGGTGCATCTCCTCCTCCCATTTCCAATGTGACTTTCTCTAATTTCTTAAATTATAGACAGTCATCTTTAACATTCATCCTTACACTGGGAATTTTCTTATAGTAAATTACTTTGCTCTAGGTTTGGAGTGGGGGAGGAATCCAATGCCGGAGCAGACCTATTAATAAAATCAAGTTATCTAATCACAGTAACGTTGGAAAACATGTTACAGTCCACAATCCCTTTCTTCTTTATTCCTGTGTTAAAGAAAAGGGATCTTTCCCAGAAGAAATTAATTGGACTCTTCACTGTAGCTGTTTCTGCTTCCTCCAGTTCAAATTCGTTACACATTGTGTTTTCCTCACAAGAGAAATTTGCAAATGCAAAAGTTGCACCTTAGACTCTCTCTTCTCCACATGCAGGCTTTAATTTTGCCAAGGAATAGCAGCCTCTGCAACTCCCTTTCCTTTTGTCTGGGATGCCTGCTAGAGGAGTGGAGCTGCTAAAGTACGTGCATGAACAATCAAAACTTAAAAATCCACTGGAAACTCTAAGCGTGCCTGTGGGGGAGAGGAAAGTCAATCTACTCCAAGATCAATGTGAAAATGGGATCTCGCAAAGACAGCGAAGCAATTGGCAGTCAGAGTTGTGGAAAAGCAGACTTACCTTAATGAAAGGGCTTCTGTGATGAGAGCTTCTTCTGCTTGTCCTCCGACTGCCTCGAAAACCAGAGATGCACTGTAGGGAGTGCCCCAGCTGGTGGGGTTATAAATTTTCCCAGCTGTTGTATTGGGATGTTCAGTTGGGTGGTGTCCTTTGACTGTGTTTGAGAAGTTTCAATGAATCAGACTCTCTTTACAGAGAGAATGAGAAAAAAAATTAATCCACTCCACCCTGTTTTCTTGGATCTAAGCCAGAAGCTGTTGGGCGGGAACCAGCAATTGCAAAGTCTCTTTCTTCATGACTCAGTGCAGCAAAAGCAGCAGTGAGAGAAAACTGTATAAAAATGGGAGACTTCCAGCCCGATGAGTAATAAAAGAGGGAACAAAGATTCAAGCTCTGTCTGCTTAAGAATAAAAAGAATTCTCGTTGCCAATGATAACAGATAAACAAACACTAACAGCTATAAATGTTGCAAAAATGCCAACAAGATCGAGTACACAACTTCTGGGTACAGAGGGTGGTGATAGTCTCATGAGTCATGCTCCAACACCACCCTCCTTGGCCTCAGTGTGGAGAATGTTGACCATTCATAAAAAAAACAACACTGGGGAGGAGGAGTAGAGAGGGAATGGAATGTGGTGAACTTTGGCTTATTGGAATGTCAAGTTCTCCAATTTCAGGGTGTGTCCATTATGGAGTTCTGTGAGTACACTGTGATGCCAGCTCATATCTTCAATGTCAGAAGGCATTTGCTCATACAAAGCGTGAATTTGGTGGACTTGATGTCTGGCCATGGGAAACCACGGGCATAATCATTCCCTAGTGGCTCCAGATTTGGAACCTTAGGCAAGAAGTTTTAAGAACCCATTTCCAGGAGTAAGCTCATTTCTTTCTTTCTACTATCACTGCTGCATCTTCATTTGTTATTTACATCCAGTCATAAAACTTGCCCAGAGGGAAAGCACATACAAATGACAGATGATCTTCTTAGAGAAATCGCAGAGGACCAATCACCAAAAAAAATAAGTACCATGGTATAAGCAATATTGGCATGACTCTGTTGCTATGCCAATACGTACCAATATCAGATAATGGTTAAGGTGCTGAATATACTACGTATGTTTCCTTGAGCTCAAAATTTCCGCTACCAGTTCTCCAGAACCTGTCAGAACCTGCTGGATTTCACCCCTGACAAAAGGTATCATATAAACATCAAACAGATAGAATTCTAGATCCTCAAAACAACCAAGCTGCCTTATTTTGATTCACCTTTGTTTTTACAAAGTTGAATGAAACAAAATTATAATACAGTAGTAGCAAACAGTGCTTGTAAATGACTCAAAGTGAACTGGCACCTTCAGGAGGTTTTTCTGTGTTGTTGCATGAGGATTAACCAAGGACATTTTGAAGTTTGGGATGAAAAGCAGTAGGGTTCCCAAAACAGCTACATCCCTATCCAACTCAACCACATAAAGCCACAATTGTTAATAAATGAAGGGTTTTTTATACATTACAATTATTTTAGATGCCATGCCTCATTAATGCTGGTGACTATACTAAGCATTGTTACTAGACCCTTAAGTGTCCATCCTAAAATTTGAGACTAGGATGTGCATTTCAAGGTCCAGTAATAACTTAACATGGTCATTACCAATTATTCAGCTCAGTCTGCACTTTCCAATAACAACAACAACAACAACAACAACAATAATAATAGGCCATCGCATAATAATGGCCACCAAAACTACAAGGCTATGGAAGAAACATGTAACCGTGATACCCATTGTCATCGGGGCACTTGGTACCATGTCCAAGAATTTTACAAAACACATCAAGAAATTGCAGCTTCCTGCAATAACACCAGCAGAACTGCAAAAAACTATGCTACTTGGAACATCATATATTTTAAGAAGATACTTGGTTGATACCTAGGTTTCTGGCAGCAACCCGTATCAACCATTAGCACCAGTCAATGGTATTTATGACACATCTTTAAATGTTCAGTTGACTGAGTTTCATGTTTAATGAATAAAAGAAATAATAATAATAATAATAATAATAATAATAATAATAATAATAATAATAATAATCCTGTTCATGGCTTGGATAGACTATAAGAAAGCGTTTGATTCAGTTCCCATAGCTGGATCAAGAAATGCCTGGAAATCTTTGGCATCAGCAGCAACATACAAAAATTCATGGAGTCTTCAATGAACCTCTGGAAAATGAAAAGTATGGCTAATGAAGAAGAACTGGGTGAAGTTGAAATTAAACGAGGCATTTTCCAGGGCGATTCCCTTTCACCCCTACTTTTTATACTCTCCATGCTACCACTGACAATCATTCTGAAGAAGATGAACTGTGGATACGAACTTGCAAAGAAAGGACTGAAAATCTCGCACTTGATGTACATGGATGATTTGAAACTGTTTGGTAAAACAAAAGCTGAACTGAATTTATTAATTGAAAACACAAAAGAATTCAGCCACGACATTGGTATGCAGTTTTGAATTGACAAATGTGCAACAATAGCAACCAAAGCAGGCAAGATCACAGAAGAGGATGGAATAGAACTAGAGAATGAAGAAATGATAAAGGCAGTAAAATCAAAAGAAGGCTATAAGTACTTGGGGATTTTAGAGGCCTCTGACTTAATACATAATAAAGTCAAGGAATTAACCTCAGCCAAGTACATTCGGCGAATTTGTAAGATATTAACGTCCAAGTTGAGTGGAGGAAACATCATAAAAGCCATAAATACCTGGGCTATACCTGTGATTCGATACTCTGCAGGAATAATTGACTGGACCCAGATGGAGTTAGACAGCTTGGACAGAAAAACAAGGAAGCTTATGACAATGAATCATGCCTTGCACCCCAAAAGTGATGTTAACCGATTATATTTACCAAGAGCAGGGGGTGGTTGAGGATTCCTACAAGTAAAGCAGACTATGGAAGAAGAAAAAACGCAGCTTGAATGATTACATCCAGAAAAGTGAAGAACCAATGATTAAGGAAGTAAATAAAGGAGGCCTTCTAAAGACAACTAAAACCAAAGCAGAATATAAGAAAGAAGTTATTGAGCAGTGAGCTGAAAATTGGAAAAGCAAAGCTCTGCATGGCCAATACCTGAAAACTATTGAAGGCAAAGCTGACCAGAAACTAACTTGGAACTAGTTAAGATCAGGAGTACTGAAAAAAGAAACAGAAAGCTTTATTTTGGCAGCTCAAGAACAAGCCTTAGCCACAAACTGCATGAAGGCAAAAATTCAACATGTTACCACCAACAGCAAATGCCGCCTCTGTAATGAGAAAGATGAGACAGCTGACCACCTGATCAGTGGGTGCAGCAAAATTTCACAAACTGACTACCTACAATGCCATGACCGCGTTGCTAAGATCATTCACTGGAAATTGTGCCAGAAGTTTGGATTTGAGTATAGCAAAAACCACTGAGAACATCAAGTTGAGAACATTTTAGAGAATGAGAAACTCAAGAACTTGTCGGACTTCAGGATTCAGACTGACAGGCACTTGGTCCACAACACACCTGACATAACAATAGTTGAAAAGAAAAAAGTATGGTTCATTGACATTGCAATACCTGGTGATGCACGGATTGAAGATAAGTAGCAAGAAAAAATCACAAAGTACCGGGACTTGCAAATTGAAGTTGAGTGACTGTGGAAAAAGAAATTGTGTGTTTCCTTTCACTTTCTTATTACTTTTCCCTATTTTCTTCTCTTCAGTTCAAAATTTGTATTGTGTTTATTCTGTTGAAAATTTCTACAATTATTTAAAAAAAAGAAAAGGAGATAGGCAGTGGTGAAATGTAAAATTTGTTACTACCGGTTCTGTGGATGTGGGCTTGGTGGTGGTGGGGTAATATGACTGAGTGGGCATGGCCAACTTTTTTTTTTTACTTTTAAAACCATTTTTTCTACAACCTATTCGGCTGAAGAAGTTGTAGAAAAAATGCTTTTAAAAGCCTCTGATGATCCCAGATGAGCTGCGCAATCATCAGAGGCTTTTTTTTTACTTTTAAAGGCATTTTTTCAGCCAAAGAGGTTGTAGAAAAAATGCTTTTAAAAATAAAAAAAAAAAGCCTCTGATGATTGCGCGGCTCAGCTGGGCAATGGGGGGGGGCAGGGATTTTTGCTACCGGTTCTCCGAACCACCCGCCTCCATCGTTACCAGATCGGGTGATCCGGTCCGAACCGGGAGCATTTCAACCCTGGAGATAGGCCATAAAGCCTTTTCTATCTTTTCTTGAATATCTGATTCAACACTAGGTTTTAACACTAGAAATTCCTCTACACAGCTGTCAATTGTTTTTACTCATTTATTTATTTATTTATTTATATCACCTTTATTACTTATATAGATAATTCAAGGTGGAGAACATACCTAATACACCTTCCTTCTCCTATTTTCCCCATAACAAAAACCCTGTGAGGTGAGTTTGGCTGTGAGAAAATGACTGGCCCGAAGTCACCTAGTCAGTTTTTCATGCCTAAGGCAGGACTAAAACATACAGACTTCTGATTTCTAGCCTAGTATCTTAACCACTGAACCAAACAGTCTCTCGGTTCCTAATTGTTCCTAGAATTAGTGTAAACCTTGGACAGATAAATGTATGCAAACCTTTCATTAACTTCATTTAATGAACATTTGATTAGTTTCTCCCAGACACCCATTGAAGGAGTTCAACTTTTCAACTCTCTTCCCCAAGTTACCAAGTAGGTGTGCTCACACTATATGAAACCTGCCCTCATTATTTAACTCTAAAATACAGGAGACAAAAAGTGGCAGGATGGTTACATGAATACAAGCTATTTGATAGGAAAATCAATATAGTTGCAGAAAATACAAGCTGTGCCCTTCACATCCAGAGTAACAGGCCACTCGAGTTACAGCTTGCCACACACTAATATATATTTGCCTGAATGCTGTATGACTCGTTATATCTTCATTTCATCACGGTTACATAAATTAAGGAGAGAGCTGAGTACATATGCATTGTAAAATGATATGTTCTACCTTATTTTCATCACATATCATCAGATCCTTCTTTTCTTCTTTTGCTGAGCAGGGTCTGGAGATTATAACTTCCAGAGAACAGCAGAGAGGAAAGAACTATTTATTGTTCCTTTGCCACATCTTTCAGTCTCCCTCAGCAACTGTTCTGAAGTAAATGTGGGTCTGGAAAAGGATGGAAGTGGGATGGGAAAATAAGGGTCTTGAAGAAAGACCAAATCTCTTCTTCCTTCTGCTCTCTATACTTCGTATGAAAATCGAGTCCTCCTGGTTGTGCCTTTAAAACTGGGGAAATAGCAGCTAAACAGACAAGATGTTCAATAACTATCTGGTGATGCTTTGGAAATGATAAAAACAGTCAACTTGTTTACAGAAGTTCAGAAAGACTGAAACAGAAAGGCTTTTAGGAAAAGAACACCAGAAATTGAAGTACTAATTTATTATTGTATATAAAACATGCACAAGATCTGAAGACATCCATGTGATATCTATGCCATTCTACAGAAACATGTGATGTCCTTCAGAACATTGTGATGAATTGAATTTGTCATGCACAAACCATAAAGGCTACATATAAGAGGCTTCATTGATACTCTAGGAAGTGGAGACAGAGTGTTCCAGTTTTGTAGTGTGGAATGTGTTACATCCCACCCCCCCAATGATTCGTTCTTTCCAAGCCAAAAGTAGGTTTACCATCATATCTATATCATTTTTATGTACTGCAACTATACTGTGAAGCATTTCAGCTTTGAAGGCAAAGACATATTTTGTAATATGCAAAAGTGTGAACATAACTCTTTTAAAGCCCTTGTATTATTTCCCAGGTTAATTCAACTGTTCTCTACAGCTGCCCTAAGTCTTGGGAAAAGATGCATTTGCTTTAAGGAGTTGCAAAAATGCTATACAGTATGTTTGCATCCCTACTCACTTTCAAAAAGAAAACATTGCCAGTCCCTACCGCATTTCCCAAAAATAAGCCCTAGCCTGATTTTTAAGTGTGTGCCTAATATAAGCCCTACCCCCCCCAAAAAAATAAGCCCTAGTGAAGGGGTGGGTGTGGCCAGCACAGTAGACAGTGACCGTGCACAGGCCACCGGTATACGGCATTAGCCGCAGCCCGTGCAGCTCAAGTGAGTTCATTACCTGTCCAAGCAGAAGGCGGAGGCAGAGATGGGGGGGGAGGCAGGCAGTCCTGATGCACCATGTAGGCTGTGGGAAAGTCAAGAATCGATGGGCTCCAGCAGGTAGACAGCCGTGAGAGGCTTGTCTTAGCGTTTCTCAGCTTGCCTGTGGCCCATGCGGCACGTCAGGATCACCTGCCTTCTGCCCCATGTCTCTGCATCTGTCTGCTAATGTGCAAAGACAAGCCTCCCGCGGCTGGCCTCCCATTCTGGCCTACCAACTCACTGTTTTCCTGCAGCCCACACAGCACATCTGGATCGCCTGCCTCCCCACCCCCCCTCATGTGTCTGTCTCCGTCTGCTGCTTGGACAGGGACTTAACTCACCTGTGCTGCATGGGTTGCCGACCAAGGAACTGGTGGGCTTCAGTTGCCGCCAGATACTGTCAGTCCCTGCACGCTTGCCGCCTCTTGTACACACGCTGCGAGCCAGGGCATCCAGCCGGGCTGATCATGCTGAAATGGTGTTTTCCCCAAAGTAAGGTCTTGTTTTTGAGGAAACATGGTAGTCTGAGGACTACCATGAGTCAGCCTATACAGAGATATTTGGCAAACTGTCCACATTTTATAGGATTCTGAGAGGTTTCTTTTCTCAAAACATGTTCCTCTCCCAAGTCTACAATTAGGTCTTAAGCAGCTTCTGCAACTCCATGTGGATCAACCCCTCAAATCACCAAGCAAAATTTCTCAGACATGGATGGATGGAAAAAAGCATGGCCTAGAGTATCTCCCTGCTATATCTTGTGACATGATCAAATTATACCATTCTGATCCCTAGATGTGGAAATTTACTCTTGATCACATAGCAATTTCTATTTTAATTCAATCCAGCTGTGTGACCAGCCAGGATTTTGAACACAGTTATACAAACATTTCAAAAATTTAATTTAATTTAATTAGCATGGCCACCCACTCCAAAAGACTCTGGACAGCTTAAAAAATTAAAAAAATAATAATAGCAAAACAATCAAAATAGTTAAAACGCACATAAACAAGCAGCCTGGACTAAAACAAGTAGAACAACAAACTGGACAGGATCCTACCAAGGATCCCAGCGGGAGAGCCTTCTCTATGGTGGCACCTACCCTCTGGAACAATCTACCCCCAGAGATACGAGTGATCCCAGACCTCCGGACTTTTCATCGGGCCCTTAAAACCTATTTTTTTCAGTTAGCCAGGCTGTCCTGATTTTATAGTGGGTTTTTAAAATTTGAAATTGGTTTTGAATTGAAATGTTTTAAATTATGGGCCAAACTTTATTTAATTATTTTAAATCTATTTTAACTTTTGTGTACAAATGTTTTACTTTGGCTGTTCACCGCCCTGAGTCCAAAAGGAGAAGGGCGGTATAGAAATCTGAAAAATAAAATAAATAAATAAATAAATACCTTCTCTATTGTAATCCCTGGTTAACTCAGGGCTTGGACAGAACCAAAATCTTAAGAACCTTCCACAGCTCCAGAAGAGTGGGAACAATCCATGCTATTCCAGAGGGCAGGGATCACAATAGAGAAGGCATGCTTTTTCAGTCCCACATTAGGGCAACATTTAATTGAACAGATATGGAGTGCACCCACTCTGCCTGGCTGAGAGAAATAATTGGACATAGGTGGTCACTCAGGCCCTATGCCATGAAGGACTTTAGAACAGGCAGCCCTACCTTGAATTGCCAATTTAAAATATGAATTGTTTTAAATTTGAAATGCCCCAGTTTGAGTATGAAATAGTTAATTTACACTCACGATAGAGCATTTCAAATGAAAAATCCTTGTTTCACGCTCAAAATGAGATGTTTCAATTTCATGCTCAAAACATTTTCAGGTTATTAAAATGACCCGGTTTTTTTATGCAAAAACAACTGATTCATACCATTTTAACAAAACAGAACAGAATAACAAGAGTTGGAAGGTACATTGGAGATCTTCTAGTCCAACCTGTTCAGGCAGGAAACCCGGTGGTGGGATTCAGCCAGTTCACACCACTTTGGGAAAACCAGTTGTTAACTTTCTGAGCAGTTTGGCAAATTGGTTGTTGGAAGAAATCATTAGGGCAGAGAACCGGTTGTTAAATTACTTGAATCCCACCACTGAGGAAACCCTATACCACTTCAGACAAACAGTTGTCCAACCTCTTCTTAAAAACTTTCAGTGTTGGAGCATTCACAACTTCTGGAGGCAAGTTGTTCCACTTATTAATTGTTCTAACTGTCAGGAAATTTCTCCTTAGTTCTAGGTTGCTTCTCTCCTTAATCAGTTTCCATCCATTGCTTCTTGTCCTGCCTTCAGGTGGTTTGGAGAATAGATTGATTCCCTCTTCTTTGTGGCAACCCCTGAGATATTGGAACACTGCTATCATGTCACCCTCAGTCCTTCTTTTCATTAAACTAGACATATCCAATTCCAGCAACCATTCATTATGTTTTATCCTCCAATCCCCTAATCTTCTTTGTTGCTCTTCTCTACGCTGTTTCTAGAGTCACAACATCTATTTTACATTGTGGCGACCAAAACTGGCTGCAGTATTCCAAGTGTGTATCACATGAAGTAGTATTAACACTTCATGTGATCTTGAGTCTATCCCTCTGTTAATGCAACCTAAATTTAAATATTCAAAAGGAGCAGGTATTGCTATTTGTGGCCCTTGGAAACAGGTAAAAGAAATTGGAATCCGTAAAGCATACTGTACACAAATAGCAAAAGAAGTAACTAAGGCAGCTTTAAGCATGCAAAAAATAAATAAATAGAAACATGCTTGGGAGCCAAGCTTGTTAGTTACATGCATATGTATAACATTTAATGTAAATTTAATTTAATAGTTGTTACATTAATAAATTAAATTAAATGTTAACTTTAATTAAATTGCAAATTAAATTACTTGTCATATTTCTAGGTCACCCAACCATCAGATTACTCTGGCTGATCAAACTTATATTTAGTCATATATGTAGATCATTTGAAATTAGTGGGCTATCAGACATTTCCATCTACTCTATGACAAATTTGATTCAATTCAGAGGTAATGCCCCCTGGGTTTTCTATGCACCTATGCAATACCTAGTTACAGGTAGTCCTCAATTTACAACACAATTGAGCCCAAAATTTCCATTGCTAAGCAAGTGAGTTTTGCCCCATTTTATAACTTTTCTTGCCACAATTATTAAGTAATCGCTGCAGTTGCTAAGTTAGTAACACAGTTGTTAAGTGAATCTGTCTTCCCCATTGATTTTGTTTGTCAGAAGTTCACATGACAAAGGTGATCACATGACCCTGGGACACTGCAACCATCATAAATATGAGTCTGTTGCCAAGTGTCTGAATTTTGATCACATGACCATGGGGATGCTGCAATGGTCATAAGTATAAGAAATGGTCATAAGTAATTTTTTTCAGACTTCGAACAGTCACTAGAAGAACTGTTATAAGCCGAGGACTACCTATACTCCTAATGTGGATCTCTACACATTCCTTCTGCTTCAATATAGCATGTTAGGCTTAGCACCAGGTCTACACAGTTCTGTTCTTGTTGGAAGCCGGCTTGTTCTACGAGTAGATGTTCATCTATTATAGGACCTATCCTGTTTATAAGTAATCTTTCCAGGAGTTTGTAGCAGGAGCTCAAAAGTGTGATTGGGCTGTAGCTTTCAATTCTGTCTTGTGGTTTGCCAGGTTTTAGAAGTGATATTATTTGAACTTTTTTGAATTCTGGTGGAGGCAGCCATTGGAAACTAAATCTGAGAGGAATTTATCAATTCAATTCCATGTGCACCTCCTGGAGTTTATCAGGAATCCTGAATGAATGCCATCGAAGTCTGGTGATTTACCACATTTCAGACTACCAATGCCAGTGTCAATTTCCTTTCTAGAGAAGGGACAAGAGTATCCAGAAAGCATTCAGCCCAATCATTGAAAAGCTGAAAGTGCTTTCTTGATGAGAGTGAAGTATCTTTTCACTCTTGGACTTTGGAGAGAGATATGACTCAAGAGGCTATTTGATCAGGGGTTACATTAGGTGTTTGTAATGTGATTGTCCAGCTCAGTGGTGGGATTCAAATAATTTAACAACCGGTTCTCTGTCCTAATGACCAGCTGGGTGGGTGTGGCTGGGGTGGGCGTGGCCAGGGGGCATGACAGCACTCAGCCTCCTGCAGCACTCTGCCAGTCAAAACGGGACACAGAGATTAATTACAAAATGTGGACTTTGCTTTGTGACATCCAGATCCAGTGAGCAAGGGGTGTGAACTGCAGAGAAAATACACTTTTGTTTGGTTATGAAGAAATATCTCCAAAGTCAGATGTACACTAAATGTAGACTGACTTTTAGTTACACACCTCCCCAGCAAACAGCAAATTTTGAAGCCCCAGGTAAAGAGGATTCATTTTAGGATGAGAAACCATTGTTTGCATGTTGGAGGTTCCTAAAGGAATGATGGGAAATTCTATATTTTAAAGAACATTTGAGGGAGGAGTGCAGAATAGTCCTTCTCTGCCTGAGGCTGTAGAGACCTGGCACCAATCAAAACACTTTTTGTGAAGCAGCTGATCAACACTGACAGGGTAAGCCACTAGTATATGAAAATAAGAGCAAACTCCACTCCCTTCTAGTACTGACAATGTTACCTAGTTTGGTAATGGAACATCTGCAAGAAAACACAGTAATCATGCAAAATCCCCATTTCCAACTCACCCTAGAGCAGGGGTTTTGGGTCTGGAAGGCCTCCTGCACCACCCTGGAAGCCAAAATGGGGCATGGGGGGGCCATACAATGCCACCCTGTGCCCCGATTTGGGCCTGGAAGGCCTCCTGCACCACCCTGGGAGCCAAAACGGGGGGTGAGGGTGCATGATGCACCCTCCCATTCCCCGTTTTGGGCCTGGAAGGCCTGCACCAACCTGAAAGCCAAAACAGGGAGGGATGGGGTGCGGTGGGGCCAGCCAGAGGTGGGATTAGTCAGTTCTCCGAACTGGGCAAAAAGTTAACAACCGATTCACACAAACCGTTGCAAACTGGCTGAATCCCACTTCTAGGCTAGCTCTACCCTGTTTCCTTAATAGGCTCCAAGCTTTTCTGCTAGATTTGCTGAAATTTAGTGATTCTGTGGATACTTTGTAAGGAATTTGCTTTGTTCATAGGGGGTAGTTTTCTTTATAGTCAATTCTAATATGTACATAAAGTCTCCCTCCCATTGTTGACAATAAAATACTTTGATCTATATATCTGAAGCCCCGTCACATGGATCTTAGCTCTGATGCTATAGACTGGGGCTGTCAAACTCACATCGTCACGGCAGCGTCATGTGACATATCGGAACTTTTTTCTCCTTTGCTAAACCGGGTGTGGCCAGTTTATGACGCATCCAGTCTGCGGGCCAGGAGTTTGACAGCCCTGCTGTATACAATGTTAAGAGCCAACTTAGTAGCACCTGTATTTATCATTTTAAAGAGATGCCGCCTGAGTACACAAAACAGCCTACATTCTTCTATTTTCTATGTTGTTACTACTCCACGTAAAGCCCTTTAAAAATATAAACCAAGTGCTTTTCTGCAGATCCATAGCTGAATGCCACCCATCCTCATCTATGGGAGGATGGAAGTTTATTTGTTTTTTTAATGTTTCCCATGCAAAAAAGAGAGATTCAGAGACAACATATAATCTTTTCCTGTTGTTAATAATAATATCATTCTAATCCCTTTCCCAGATACTTCTAAAACATTAATTAAAAGTAACTGATACACAGTTCTAACTCATTATTTACTTACCTATTTTACTAACCTGAACACAGAACCCATAATTATCATCCCCTGGGCTTTCTATAGTTAGAAGAATGGGGTAGTTCATTTGCAGCTTCAGAAGGAATTCATTCAAAACCCACAATGCTTTGCTTTTAGAAGAGGAACTGTTAATGTTTGATCTTCTAAATGTTCACCCTTCACTGTTGGTCATCCCAACTCTTATTTTAATACCTAATCATTTTCTTAATAATTAAAAAGAATCTTCAAGAGTATCCTTTTATCTCATAATTTAGAAATCTAATCTCTAAATTCTAAAAATTTGGGGTTAACATTTTATCAACCATTACACTCTGGGCAAATAAAATTCCTTTTGAAAATTTAAAAAGGCATGCATTTTAGAAAGATGCTGATTCTACCACTTTTTCTTCATTCATTGAAAATAGACATGAGAAGTAGACCAGTATCATTGATGTCATTCATTGCTGAATAAGAGGAGGGAGGGCTGTATTTCATTTTTTTTTCACAAGTAAGATACAAATACAAGAAATTTGTTTTTATTTTGGTGGCCCAATATCACACTTTGCAAGACAAGAAGATCCTAGGTGCTATCTTGGCAATACCTGACAAAATTCTCTGTCTAAAATCCTGCATGTTGCTAATTAATGTAGATCATTCAAGCAGACTTTGAACACAGAGAATGTTCTTTGTTTTTACCTAATACCCTGAGATTTATCAACTAGAATTGGTAAAAAAAGATATGAACTTAGATTATTTTTTTAAAAAAACCTATATCCAAGAATTGATTCTGATCATTGGAATTACACAACAGTTGCAGACTTCCCCACACAGAAAGTCCACTCCAAAATGTACATATTAGCCCATTTGACTTGAAATAATCATCCATTTCATCCCTCTTTATTCCTTCATATACCACAGGAGATGAAGGGATCTATGGGTCAGGAGAGGTTGCATGGACACAATCCTATCCAGAGCCTCAGTTACCTACCTATTCCAAGAAGTGACTAATAGCTCAGCAGGACTATGCAGTAGACCTGCAGTTATAACCCCCAATTCCTTCTGAAACACAACTGGATCCATTAGTCACTGGGGGCAGACTGATCTAATAGGTCCTGCCTCCCTGTGGGGGATACAGCTCTACAGAAACTCATTGTGATCTGACCATGACATGGATAGTTCCACCAATTCCAGGTCACGTAGGCACTGCTCCTACAAGAACATCAAATCAGGTTGCTGACCACTATTCCTAGGACAGGCTCATGAAAATCATGGTTTCCATGAAATCCCGAGCTACCTCCTAACCCAGGGATGGTAGATTGAAGTCCCCCAGAATTATAAGCCTGTCAGCTCTGCAGTGAGGTCCAGGAGGGCGGTACAGAAGCTGCCATGCAGCAGGGAGGTTGGTACAGCAGCAGTAGTTCCACCTGGTGCCTTGAGCCCAACCTAAGAAAAAGGGTCTCATAGCCGGACACTTGTGGAGCCATGCTCCTGAGACTACCAGAGAATCTCTAATGACAACAGCCACACACCCCTCCCCAGCCCTGTAGTCTAGCTGATATCATATTCAATAACGTGCTGGGCACATTTCTGAGAGAGAATCACCTTCCTCTGGGCCCAGCAGGTCTCTGTGTTACAAGCCAGTTCAGCCTTCTTTGCAAGAATCAAGTCAGGAATAAGGCAACCCTTATTACAGGCTGACCTGACATTTAAAAGCATCAGCCTAAAACCGGGGCCACCACAGATTTGCTGACCAGGTAAATGAGGTGACTGCAAGGGAGTGGAATAAGAGACCGGTACTAAATACCAAGGCCTCATTCCAAGTGATTGGCTTCCCACTTGCATCCCCTATCTCCAGTTACCTGACGCCACTGAAATATACCTTGACTTCCCTGCCAGCCATTCCATCTTCAACACTCTTTTATTGATCTAAAAGGGGAACCTCCTCCAACTGGCAAACAGTCAAAGGTAAGATGAACCCAACAGGCTATAGCATTTACTCTCAATGCCCTCACGCCCACACCACCCCCTTCCTCACTGCAGCAGAGGGGTCACATCCAGCACTCCCCTATCCCCCAACACACTTACTATACATCCACTCAGTTCATAACAGCCCCTGCCCAGTCATTCTCACCCACCATGCAGGGATCCACTCTCCTCCTCCCCAGCTCTCAACCAGGGGAGAGGAAGCAACACGCTCATTTGACTCTCACCCTACCCCCAACCCCCACATTAGATGGAGAATGCACCTTTTCCTCATCTTCATTTATAGTCAGTTTTCTTTTCTCGCTTTTTTGCACTGTATTGTCATTCTATTTTATGACCATATGGGCAGGAAATGATTTTCTGAGATTCAGCATAGAAATATGCAAGCATTTTTAACAGGGGAAAATGTGAAACAGATATTTTAGTGGAGGGAATTTTGGAACTTGGAAAAGGAAAGGCCTATTATAAAAGCAGATGCTTGCCTAATAAGCTATGATTACTTTCTACAGTATGATTACTGTAATATTATGACTTTGCAAGCCTGTTTGCATTTCAAGCTAGCTTACCTCAGTCCTCCCATCATTGTTAATTCATACCAAACACACTGCATATTGTATGTGTTTCATTTTCCAGATGTAGTCAAATCTCAGGATTACAGGATTGAGTGCAACATTTTTCAGCTTTAGCATATTTAGAGTATGTGGCAGAAGTGGAGCAGGCAATATAGTTTAAAAAGGGAGGGAAACTTCAATTATAAAACTGATCCCACTTACTTTCTTGTGGTTGTATATATTTAGGCTAGGTCTTCTATATTTTCTTAACTTTTAAATTACTTTACTGTCTCAGTTGGTGTAGCTAATCAACTAAAGTTTCTTTCATGAATTAAAATGTGTTCCCCCATTAATGTATAAATATGACTCCAGGGTAGCTTTTTGAAGGATGCATGTCTCTCAAGAGTCTTTGAAGGATCTTTGGCTCCTCTCACCTGTACTAACAGAAAGCTGAAGCTAGACAATTACTTTTTCAAACCAAAGGCAGAATTTCTCACAGCTTGTTTTTTTTTGATATGAAACAACTATGTCAGACATCCTACTCACATGGCATAGTGTTGAAAGTAATAGAAAAAGACATTCCCACGGGCTCCAAATTTAACAGAAATTACTTTTAATGTTTTAAAATGTAGTTAGAAACACATAACAAGGAGGGAACAGCAACATGGCTCAGAGAAAATGCTGTTCAGATAACTTACTAAGCCTGTTTGCTTTATTACAATTAACAGCTATTAGGTAAATTAACCCAATATGTTACTCTTGTATTCCTATCCCATGGACTATGCTTTGGGTGTCAATGGCTTGGATTCCATTATTACTTAGCTATTCCAGCATTTTGAAAACACTGGCTATATCCTGCAGACAATGAATAAATTCAAACCCTTCCAACAAATCATGTCCATTCTAGGCTGCAACGCCCCTTGTAAAGTAGATTATGAAGCCAGCAATTGTGTTTGGGAGAATACAATTTCCATTATTGACAGGATAGCAGTGGTGTAAAGACATTGCAAACTGTCAAAAAAGAAAAAGAAAAAGAAAAAGAAATAGGCTGCATAGAATTTGGGCAAAAGTTTCTAGAAGAGAAACAAACTAAGCGGACATGACCTTGTAGATGACCCTCACTCTGTCAAGGACCTTGGAGTACTCATATCAAATGATCTAAGTGCCAAAGCCCATTGTAACAACATTGCCAAAAAGACATTAAGGGTTGTAAACCTAATCTTGTGTGTAACTTCTTCTTCAGTAATATCACACTACTAACCAGAGCATACAAAACATTTGCTAGACCAATTCTCGAATACAGCTCAACTGTCTGGAACCCGCACTGCATATTGGACATTAATACAATTGAGCGCGTCCAGAAATATTTCACAAGAAGAGTCCACCACTCCTCTGCTTGCAACAAAATACCCTATGCCACCAGACTTGAAATTCTGGGTTTAGAAAATTTAGAACTATACCGCCTTCGGTATGACCTAAGCGTAGCCCATAAAATCATGTGCTACAATGTCCTACCTGTCAATGACTACTTCAGCGTCAACCACAACAATACATGAGCACACAATAGATACAAACTTAAAGTGAACCGTTCCAAACTCGATTGCAGAAAATATGACTTCAGTAATAGAGTTGTTAATGCCTGGAATGCACTACCAGACTCTGTGGTCTCATCCCCAAACCCCCGAAAACTTTAACCTAAGACTGTCTACTGTCTACATTCCTAAGAGGTCTGTAAGGGGCGTGCATAAGAGCACCAGCGTGCCTACCGTCCCTGTCCTAATGTTTCCTTTAATTGTATTCATTTTATGTATTCAATTCATGCTAATACTTATAACCATTATTTAATATGTATTCGACAAAATAAATAAAATAAATAAAAAAATAAAAAGAGTGAGAAGGAGCTGCCAGTTCTAAAGGAAAAGAAATTAAGTCAGGAAAATGAGATAAAGAGAGTGAGGCAAATTATTTATTGTGTAGAAGAGGAGAAGAAAGGGAGAGGAGCAGAAGAAACAACTGATAGAAAGAGCTTGGAAAGGAGGAGAACGTAGGATCAGGGCAGATTTTATCAGGGCCTAAACATGAAGGAACAGAATCAGCAGGAAACAGATGGATAAGCAACAAGACTAAAGGCCAGCTGACTGCAATAAAATTGCTGAGAGAGCTGCTGTGCCCTAAAGAAGTATGCAGAATGGAAGCTTTGCCACTGCTGTTTCTATATTGTGCTCTCGTGTCTTTCAGGAGTAAAAGAAGGCTGAGAAATGAGAGGGTGAAGGCATATTGGCCATTTTGTCATGCCGGATGAATTAATCTGTGAATTTATTACTTTGGTTAATGTGGTTGCATTACTTGTGGTTTCCATCTGTAAGTGTGACAGTTATTTCACCACTGAGATTCCTTTTTTGTTAACAGAGGCTTGTGCACACAGAGGAGAGGAGGAATGGGCTGGAAAGAAGAGTTGGGTGTGAGAGAAATGCATAGATCAGGAACACCTAAAGTAACTGCATACCTGAGATGCTTTCACATTTGTTTCTGGGCCAAAGAGGAGGAGTTCCTACTTACATTTCAAGTAATACAGCTCTTTCTCTATTTGTCATTCGTAACTTCTCTAAAAATAAAAGAAAATGTTGTAACATTGTTTCACAAACAGGTTATTAAATCTCCCCACCCCACCCCCCAATTAAATAAATAATGTACATTTGTGTAGTATCTTCTATCCCTAATGTTGCAAACCGATTTCAACCCAAATTCAATTTATACCATAGCCTGGAATAAACTTTTACCTCAACACTAATATATTCTATAGTAATGATAACCATAGTAAACTCAAAACAGGGGTGTATCACTCATTCATTCAATGGTAGAAAATACAAAACTGCATGAGAAAGTCCTATGCTTAATCACAGCATTAAAATTGGCCCAAACAGGCAAATATGCACAGGTAAAGGATAGGTAGTTCCTGGCTCAACACTACTGCCTATGACAGGAATATAGGTGTCCTGGTGGACATCACTTAAGTATGATTCCATAGGGTGCAGCAGCTGCCAAAAAAGCCAACGCAATCCTGGGCTGTATCAACACAAAGATAGTATAAAGATCAAGGGATGTGACAGTCCTGTTCTATACTGCACTAGTGAAGCCACATTTGAAATAATGCATACAATTCTGGCTAGCACAGTACAAAAAAGAAACTAAGGTCCTAGAAAGAGCGCAGAGCAGAGGAGTTAAGATGATAGAGTAGGGGTGTCAAACTCAGATCGTCATGGTGGTGTCACATGATGTATCAGGACTTTTTTCCCCTTTGCTAAACCAGGCATGCCACAAATCCAGCCCACAGGCTAGGAATTTGACAGCCCTGTGATAGGGGGTCTGGTAGCTAAATCCTATGAAGAAGGGCTAAATGAACTAAGTATGATTAGTTTAATGAACAGAAGATTGAGAGGAGACATCTCAGCACTCTTCCAATACTTGAGGGGGCTGCCTCAAGATTGAAGACATTGATTTATTCTCTATAGGACCTGAGAGTAGGACAAGATGCAATGGGAAGGTCCTCAGAGGGAGATCCAACCTGGAAATAAGGAGGAATTTCCTGATGGTGTGAACTATTAACCAGTTGAACAGCTTGACTCCTAGAACTGTGGGTGTTCAATCACTGGAGATTTTCAAAAGATTGAACAATAATTTATCTGACATGGTATGAGGACTCATGCTTTCGGCAGGGGTTTGAACCTAATGATCTCCAAAGACCCCTCTAACCCTATGATTCTGTGAACAGGGAATTGAGTTTTCCAGGCACTTTAGTTCAAGCTTTCACAAAATCATAAGAGACTCAGATAAACAGCCGAAGAGATTGTAGAAAAAATGCTTTTAAAAGTTTTTTTAAAAAAAATGTTGGCCACGCCCACCCAGTCACATTACCCCCCCCCCCCATCAAGCCACGGCCACAGAACTGGTAGTAACAAATTTTACATTTCACCACTGCCTAGCAGCCTTCCAAAACCAGCCTTCCACTGGCACTACCCCTTCCCAGCTCAGCCAATCTCAACCATCCAATTCCCTCAAAGATTAAATCAAACAGTCCCTCAGGGTCTCAGATAATCTCATGGGTGGCCTCTTGATATGGAACCATGGGAAATGTTCGGTTGCATCATCTGTCCCTGGCACAAGTCAGTCTATCACACTGCTGCCGTTACAAGCATAGCAAAAATATGGCTGGGCATATTTATCATTGCCTACAACAAGATGACACAGTCTCCGGCAGGCAGAACATTCTCACCATTCCTGCAAAAGCTTCCTGATCCAATTCAAGACAGTCCAGTTTGCCACCAAAGTCAGCCTGGGAAAGGCATGTGGGTCACCAATGAGCCAGCATATCTTCCACAACCCCAAAAGCCTTCATAACACCATAACAAATGTTCAACAGAGTCCATGTTGACACAACCAACCATTCTCACCACTGTCTTGCTAGAAGATCTGTGTGTGTGTATAGTATTTTACAATAATTATATTTTATTGCTTTAGATTGTAAACTACCTTGTTTTTATCTGGTTTAGATGGTGCTTTAGTTTGCATTTTATTTAACTTTATTGTATAAGTTTTTCTTCCAATTGCATTTTTAGTGTGTTTTATTGAAACTGCCAAGACAGAGCTTTGGCTATTGAGCAGTTTGAATTTTTAGTAAATGAATAAAATCAGTAAAAACATATGCATTATCTATTCAATATTAAACAGGAAATCCATTTAAAAATACATGATGAACACAGCAGATGCTGCCAAACATAATTTTAGCTTTATTACCACTGTTGGCTTGCCATCTCTTTGTCAGATATCCCAGGAGGAATTTCAGAATGTAAGACTGAATGAAATGCCCTGATTATGGACAAGAAAGGGGGAATATTATTTTAGAAATGGTGCATACTTTCAAATGTTCCAAGTAGTTCATTTTTTTTCCACAGCATCTGATTTTTTATTCTGTGTCTCTTCCCCCTTTTCTCCAATTGCAGTGAAGGTCAATTTTTATCTTCCTCATATTATAGTAGGAAGCAAAGAGATACAGAAAACCCTAACTCTTGGCTGGGGTTTATAGCTTTATTTGCACCTTAGAAATGGTAGCCTTTTCCACTGCAGAGCAGCATTCCGGGAATCCTCTGTTCCAAATGGGAGGAGGAAATATTCACATCTGGAGGTCATTTAAATTTGAAGAATTTATTTGGAAGTTTCTCCTTTTGAAATCTAATCTATGGGTATGTCTATCCAAATGAACTTTTTGAATACTGTGACTCATAAAAAAAAAAACTTGGCAAGGGGGAGAACCAAGCTGCTAAGAGCAGTCTGCCATAAAACCAATGCATTCAGTTCAAAGTCATGCATAGCACAAATAAGAAGACCTCCTGAGGATGTCATCCAGGGAATTTTTGGAGTCTGTACTCCTTCACTGAATCCTAATTTATTTAATACTGTTGAGTCTAGCAGATTGCTTTGCATATCCTAATCTCCTACAGGAGAATAATGTCCTCATTATCAGGTATGCACAGGATCATCTCACAAGTAATTTCTCTGCATTGGTTCAATAACTGAAATGCATCCCTACATGATGAAATTGGGACTATGGAAAAGGAATATCTTTTAGCGGGAGATGGCTTCATCTCTCTTTTTATGAAGTACATGTGTTAAACCAAACAAAGCCAATAACTATTGTAAGAATTGGCTGCAATCCTATATCTATTCTCTTTGGAATAAGAGCAACTGAACTGGATGGGACTGTAATGTTAGAAGATAATTTTATCTTGGAAAGATTTCTCCACAGATGTAAAACACTAAGGATCATTAGCATTAACCCAGAGCTCATTATTTCAAAATAGGGACATGTCTGTCTCTGCAGTTAACCAGATGAAGGGAGGCAGGATATTTTAAGAATGTTGATTAGCTGATAAATTGCCAGTGGTGTGTATCACTAGCATTCCCTGAGAATCTGCTGATGAATGATTAAAGCTGGTTTGGTCAGATATGTCCACTGGGTGTGGTCAAAATGGTGCTAATGAAATGTAACTGAACCTCTGTTTGTTGGTTTTTGTTTCTGTGCATTGAAAGACTGACAGGTCCCGGTGTAAATGGCAATGAAAAAAAGGCCAAAATAATTTCAAAAATAATTTTGAAATTATTTTTCTTTATGGCATACAGATATGGATATTATAAACTACAACTTTTTCTTCTGTGTAAAACCATTCTGTAAAAGCAGCTTATAAATGTCATGTGAAAATAACAGTAAAAGCAACAGATATAACATTAAACAAAAAATAAAATAAATGCTGTAGTATATTAGAAGTGTTATCCCAGGACTAGGACAGAATACCAGGCGAGTTGTCTCAGGGGTCACGTAATGAAGTAAACTTTCAATTAAAATCTGAAAACAGGATGTGCAAACCCATTACTTAACTACTGCACAATATTGACCAAGCTGCTTTAACTACTTGATGAAGTGTAATTTGTTTTAAAAACTATCATTCAAATTATTCTTCACCATATTTTTTAATTTAAATGTCTCAGTTTAGGCCTGTGGATTTCTAAGGGTGATGGGTTAACTTTTATTCAGAAACTTCAACATGGCCTCTCCAAACAGGGTCACTTAAAGTTTTAAATAATGACATCAATTTATAAGGATGAACAATTAGCATAACAGTCAAAATGTATTCAGACATGTAACATGTGAGTTGGAAGATACTTCAAAGGTCATCAAGTCCAATCACAACTTAATTGCATTAAAGGTCTCTTTGTTGCTCATCATTTATGTCCCACTGATTTCAAGAGGAACAAAATACAACTACTTGACCCTAAATCTACTGATTTACCCTGGTCCAGGAAGAATTTACATTGAATAATCAACAAAGAGTATAAATGGTGCATATAGTTTTAGGAAAGGTTGTTGAGAATATTATGGAGCTATAACTTTAGAGAGGTTTAGACAATACTAATTATCTAGACCCATCCAGACCCGAGTGTCAGCGTTCCAGCGCTGACATATGAAAGGAGAGGAGAAACTTGAACTTGAACTTTTGCCTACTTAATTCCTTTGAAGATTCTGTTTCCTCGGAGATGGGAGGAGGGGGGACATTCCTGTGATTTGATGGAGATGGGATGAGGAGAGTGGTTTGGAAGATAGCCAATGAGACACAGAGAATTGGGGATCGGAAAGGGAGGGTTTGGGGGGCCAAAGGTCAGTGCTGACCGTGAAACAGCCAGGGACAGATCATTATGCTCAATAAAGAGAAAATTTCCTCAAAGATCGGCAGTTTGGAAATTCATTTATTTTGAGATAGCATCGAAACCTGACACCGAGTTTGATTTCAGATAGGGAATATAAATACGCTCCATAGCATAGAGCCTAGCTATCTTCGAGACCGCCTGCTGCTACCGACGACCTCCCATCGACCCGTGCACTCCCACAGAGAGGGCCTTCTCAGGGTGCCATCAGCCTGTAGGCTGGTGAACCCCAGGGGGAGGGCTTTCTCTGTGGGGGCACCTACCCTCTGGAATCAGTTGCCCCCAGAGATAAAGAGAATCCAAGACCTCAGTGCCTTGCGACGTGCCCTTAAAACCCACTTTTTCCAGCAAGCCGGGCTGGCTTAAGAATAAATTTTTTAAATGTTTTAATTGGTTTGTGATTTTTAATTTTGGGGCCAAATTTATATATATTTTAATTGTTTTTAATATTTGTATTTCATGTTCTTAATTCTGGCTGTACACCGCCCTGAGTCCGCAGGGAGAAGGGCGGTATATAAATTGGAAATAAAATAAAATAAATAAAATAAAACAGAAAATTCACAGTTTTGATTCCCTTTCTGGACTCCCTCAAAGAATTAATTACATGAAGCCATTGGGAGAGATTAGTCGCTTTTAATTAAGAAACCGATTGTACCAATTTTGATTCTTGATGGGGCCATACTTTCCAGACAGAAGACTCAGAACTTGGGACTTTCCTATATTCTGGGCTCTTGTGTAAAGAGCAGGTGGAAACAAGATTCCCTGAAGATAGGTACTCATGTCTGGCCATCTTTCAGTGTCATTACTAACAGTCAATTCAGTGTGGGTTGCTAACTTTAGCTGATGCAGAATGGAAAGGTCTACATCAGGGTGACTCATGCCCTATGGGCCAGATGCATCACACGCTGGCCATGCCCATGCCCATTTAGCAAAGGGGGGGAGTCACATGACAATACTGTGACAATGCAAGTTTGACACCAGTGGTGAAATCCAAATTTTTTTACAACCGGTTCTGTGAGTGTGGCTTGATGGGCTTGGTGTGGCTTGGTGGGCATGGCAGGGGAAGGATACTGCAAAATCCCCATTCCCTCCCCATTCCTGGGGAAAGGATATTGCAAAAAATCCATTCCCACCCCACTCTGGGGCCAGCCAGAGGTGGTATTTGTCGGTTCTCCGAATTGCTCAAAATTTCTGCTACTGGTTCTCCAGAACCTGTTAGAACCTGCTGGATTTCACCCCTTCGACACTTGGTCTACATGCTTATTGGACAACCACAATACTGTTACATTACTTGCTGTGAGAGCTGCACTAGTTATCAATATATTTAAAGTGCAATTCAATATGCTGGTAACTACCAAGACCTGGGTAGCTGGTTGCACTAACTTAGGAGTGTGGCAGGAGGAAGCCCTGTGTAGACTTCTTCTGTGGAAATTCTCATCTCCTAATGGAACAACCTGTTGCCAGAAGGAAGGATGACTTCAACGCTCATGGTCTTCTAGAAGCAGGTAAAAAAACTAATTCTTCTAAAGGATCTACAAGGGTTAGTTATGAAGCGTTGGCACCTATATTAGTCAATATATTAATGGAATTTTTAATTTATAGTATAATGATTTATTGACATTTATTATTGTTTCATTATTGTTGTTTTTACTGTTTCTAAAGATCTGTAAACTGCCTAAAGTGCCTTCAGAATGAGGGGTGGATAAAGTCATATGTATAAATATTTATTTATTTGCTCGATTTCTATGGCCACCCTCTAAATAGTAAAATGGAGATCCAATGGCAGGATTGACAACAAATTTGAGTTTGGGAACAGAAGGTCCTGACATTATGCATTGCATATATTGTTCTATCTGCGTGTATATATCTTACGTACATGATCTCATTTTCATGAATACAAATGTACAGAAGACACATTGTTTGCAAGGAGACTGGGCAACATTTTAATTGGCCCATGGTTTGCAATTATATTCATACCCATCACATTATTCCCTTAGAGGAAACATAACATTGTGCAAAGTATAGAAAAGGAGTAAGAAATAGCAATAGAAGACATTAAAAATTAAAAAGGAAATATTGAAAAATCTAGTTCATGATTTCCTGTGTACTTCCATAGATTTACTATGCTGAAAACCATCTTTTCTTTCACCACATCCTAGATCAGTTTTTTTGTTTTGTTTTGTTTTGCATTTTGTTTTTCCAGCCTTGCATTTCCCTATCTTTACTCAAAGATTCACAAAGATGTCCCGGTATATCAGTTACAAATGCTAAAACAAAACTTTTAAAATCTTGTAGCTGGCAAAGGGTCTGAAAACTTGTCATGTGCTTCACTGCTGCATATTGGAAAGAAGAACAAGGGTTAACATCTGACCACTTTTCCACCCACTGCAGCCAGGGAAAGAGGGAGATGCAATAAGAGAAGCAGTCTTACGATCATTAAAGCAAGAACCTGAAAGAGCAAAAGGGGTTCTTGCAGGGTATGCGCCATGTGTCTTCAATGTCTCAGACGTGAATGAAAGTTACAGCGGGAAAGAAAATCAGCTACAATATGGGATAATTTTTTGCATTCTCACTATGCTCATTTTCCTGTCAAATGATTGAATTGGCATGATTTTTGTCAAAAAGGAGCTATAGTGCCTGAAGACTAACTAAATGGTCAATTTTCAAACTGGAAATTGTTCTTTTTGTTAAAGTAGTCAAAAGAAGAACGGGAGGGGAGGGGAGGAAAGGGAAAGGGGAAGGGGAAGGAAGGAGAAGGGGAAGGGGAAGATTTGCCCAGAGCAGTGATAACTCTTTTTTTTTTCTTCATTCGTTTAGTGGTTGGAACTGTAATGCATTTTCCATTGCTAAGCCTTTTGAGTTATTCTATTATTTCTTTCATCATTTTCTTTCCAAAAAAAAAAACCCTAAAGGAAAAATCCATTACTTCAGCTGTGTGATTTGATTAAATAAATACATTAAACAGAAAATGACAGAATGGTTGCAAAGGGTCTTTTTGCACAGTTGTACTAGAAATCATTTGCCTAGAAATACCCAACGATCATGGCATTTCTTCTGCTGTGTTGTCTAAATAATATTTGGAGGTGGCAATAGTGAAATCTACTATATCAACCATCTTCCCAAGCCTGACATTAAATTCCTATAATTCCCAGTTGCCAATATTGTTGGCTAGGTTAACTGTGAATTCTGAGGTACCCAATGGAGTAGAAAGACCAAGTATAAATTGAACAAACAAACAAGTATCCTATTGATTAAGTCTGTCCTACACTCTTTGGAACAAAGGCCTATTAAAATAAAGGGATTGGGACATCCAATTTCCATAACATATCACACATATCACACACTCCTAGAGACATACAGGAGTGCCCATATCACATTTAGACAAATACTAGTTCTATGAGACTGAAACTCCACCCTTCTTGAGACTGCACCCATTGCCTGCAGCTTACTGTATCTTGCCAGCATGGGTGTGATAAATTGTAAATTAGTAGTTTATATTTCTGCAAGTTTTTTGAACTTTAAACAAGAAAAATATTCTTACAGATAACTTGGGTGGAAGAAGCAAAGTTTCCACCATTCTTTTGCCTTGGTGGAGATAAGATTATCTTGGTTTCCATTTTCAAACAAAAGCTGTAATCTGCAACAGCCAAGTTAAATTTCAGTGCCTGAGAAATGTACTTGGCATAAATATTTCTTGTAAATCTTTTCAATGTCAGAGAAAATCAATCAAAATCAGGATAGATGGATACCTTCAAGCAACCACATGAATAACTGTTAAGACATAAACCATAGAAAACTGCAGGACAGCAAGATCAGGATGTGAGAGTGGACTCTAAAATCCTTTGCTCCTGTGGTATTTATATGTGTGTGTGTGTGTGTTAGGCAGTTGAATTAACCTCTGAGCCACAAATTCTCCTCCCTTTATCAGCTTGAGCCAGGGGAAAGATTAAGTATTTTTCTATCAAGACACCTGGTCTACCCCAACATGTGGGAGGGGGTATTCTGCTCCCTTTTGCCTTTCAGAGGTTCAGAGGTTAATTCAAATGCCTAACATATGCAGGAAGCCGAAGTTTGAATCCTAGTAAGGGTATGGCTAGCTGATGAGAGCTAAATAGCTTGAAATAGATCTATACTAGTCTCCCTTTAGTTCTTTATCAGCAAAAATATAAATTTGGTATAAAATGGTTTGTCGTGAATGCGACTGCTTGAGGGCTCCTGGATTGGAGCTGAAAGGCGAAAGGGAGCAGAATGCCCCCTCCCACATGTTGGGGTAGACCAGGTGTCTCGATAGAAAACACACACACACACACACACACACACACACATATATACACTGCTCAAAAAAATAAAGTGAACACAAACAGAAGACATCCGAGATCTGAATGAATGAAATAGCCTTATTAAATATTTTGTTCGTTACATACAGTAGTTTTGTGTTCCCTTTAGTTGTTTGAGCAGTGTATAAACTACTGTATGTAAAGAACAAAGTAATAAGGCTATTTCATTCATTCAAATCTCGGATGTCTTCTGCTTGTGTTCCCTTTATTTTTTTGAGCGGTATATATATTTGCATGACTGCCACTGCCCCTCCAGACACAAGGAAGTAAGTACACTCTGTTAGCTTACTATTTTATATGATAAGAATATTGACTTTATAATCCATTGTACTGGAACAAAAGTGCTTGACAAAACTAATGCCTTGTTCACATATTTGTACCCACTGCTATAATAGCTAGGGATGTCCCAGAAAGAGAACAGGAAAATCTATGGTAAATCCAAGGATCTGTTTTGGGATTCTCCCTGGAGATGAGGGTGTCGTACTCTACCAATGAATTTTATACTCTGAAGTTTAAGGAATAAGAATTACAATTATGTTGACTGGTTTGGAACTTTGCATTAACAAACTTTTGGAAGTTACTTATGGAAAGATAGGATGGCAGGTAGATTCCTTAAGTGTAAGGAACATATCTTGGAAATAGTCCCCTCAGAACATTTCATTTATACTTAATAAATGAAAGATTGGGGTTGCCTGGACTCCATAGTGGAAAATATTAAACTGAAGATGAATACAGCAATAGAGAGAGATGAAGGAGGATAAGAGAGGTGGAAGGGAAGAGGAAGGATTGAGAGGGAAAGAAGAGTAGGGAGGAAGGAAGGGAAGGGAAATTAGAGTAGGAGAGAGGGTAAGATAGGTGGAAGAGAAGAGGAGAAGGAGAAGGAGAGGGGAAGTAGATAAGAGAAGAAGAGGAGGGGAAGAGAAAGTAAGAAGGAAAGAAGAGAGGGAGATGGCAGGATTGAGAAGAAAGATTGCTGTACAACAAAAAAGATGAAATGGAAGAAAGGCAACCCCAAACATATATAAATATACTAAGATAAAGTATGAATGGTTAAAAAATAAAAGAGAATAAATATGAATAAGCAGGAAAATTAGAATTTGAGGGCAAATGAAGATGTTGTTTATATAAGTAAGCAAAGAAATATTGAGATATGATTTAAAAAAGCAAAAAAAGAAAATTGTGGCAAAAATTCTAATTGAGTAAAATGTATTTGAATTTGATAAATTGTATAAGATAAGATATGGCCAATACTCTGTTCAAAAAAGATGTGGGTGAATGTTGGGGGGGGGGGGGACACCAATAAAACTTGATTTTTAAAAAAAAAAAAAGATCATAAGAAAAAAGTATGCAAGATTGAAAGCATGTGTGTTTAGGGGTGTGTGCCCACACTACACTATAATGCAGTCTTCTGAAAAGGCCATGTGGCCATCTGGGGCTATCACTTGTTATTCACAATGTCACAATGACAGCTGAATCAAGATAGTCAACATCCAGTGGAATTCGAGTCTATGTTGCTGTGCATGTACACTTGAAAGGAATGTTTTACAAAATCTTATATCTGGACTTTTAAAAACAGCCTTTCTCAGTCTGCTTATGCAGAGAAGACTCAAATTCTCAACTTGGAAAGTGGATGGATTTCTGTTCTTAAATCTAATATAGACAAGAGAGTTATTGTTTGACCAATTGGAAATGAGATCCGCCTTTTCCATTTCCCTTTCTGTTGTCCCAACTCCTCATATGCCTAGAGGGAGAACATAACAGAATAACAGAGTGGGAAGGGTCCTTGGAGGTCTTCTAGTCCAATCGCTTGCTCAAGCAGGAAACCCCATATCATTTTAGATAAATGGCTGTTCGGTCTTTTCTTAAAAGTCTCCAGTGATGGAGCATCTACAACTTCTGAAGGCAAGCCATTCCACTGGTTGGTTGGTCTAACCATTAGGAAATTTTTTCCTTAGTTCTAGGTTGTTTCTCTTCTTTGCTAGTTTCCATCCATTGCTTCTTGTCCCGCCGTCTGGGGATTTGGATAATAGGTTTATTTATTAATACATGTATGCTAGAATGTTAAAACTAGCACTACTCTCATTAGAACTTCTTAGGACTTGCTCTTTCTATCTGCCCTTATACATCAATTTCTTCTTTGCTTCCAATTTATTCCCATCACACTTCTGAGTAGGAATGGAAATTACTATCATTATTCCACTGTTCATTTTTGTTGCTTTTTAATTTTATTTCCTTGAGGATATCTTTGAGGGCTCAGGGAAGAAGATGCAAGAGATAAGAAGAGGGAAATTCTGAGGTCAAAAATGGGTCCCCTCATAAAACAGGCTTGGCCATGCCCAAAATTGCCAGTCCGTACCTCCTACTTTAATCGTCATCTGTTTTATGACGTAAAGGCTATGTTACATCATTCAGAATGAAAGATGCACTATTTTTCAATTTTTTTTTTTGAATGTCTGCTCTTATAAAGTCTTTCCTATTGTTAAAGATTCTGGTGCCGTTTTCACTTCAGATTTCACTGGCTTGTACTGAGCGAACTTCAACTTCAGCATTCATGCTTTCTACACCACATAAAGAAAGAGTTGTATGTTCCTTTGACGATTACATGCATGGTTGCCACTTCAGGGCTGTTGTTAATCTATTTTGGCATTCCTCATTTGTTCCAGGGGTCACTAGGGTGTGTTTCTGTTGAGACTAATAAAGAGGAAACTCTGAGTAGGGCAGAGGTAAATACCTGGCTGCTTGCACAAGAGAATAATATATTTTAGCAACTTTAATCCTGCTTTGGATCTTCCTGCCTATTGTACTCAGAATGAAAGAACAATCCTAAATGTTCCATAGATGGTGGTACAATCAATTTCAGATTTTCTGCACTATGGGATAGCTTGATGCTCGCCAATGGAAATGATTCCTTTTGTTAACAGGTACAACTTTGTGCTGTTTTAAAAGGGTAATGGAATACTTGGCTGTAAATCAAGGGCAGCTATATCATCAGGAAACAATGTAAGGCAGCCACATTTGAAATATTCTGAATAGTTGTCATGTTCCATCTCCCATATCTGGGTAGAAAAGAAAGAGAGAGAGAGCAAGAGCTTCATATTTGAACAAAGAACAATTTTGATGTTCTGTTTTAAGATGTGGAAATGTACTCTCCAAAGCCAATCTTAGTACACTGTTTAAATAACTTTAGCACAGTCCTTAAATTTTTGCAAACAATTTTTGCAGATGTGCAATGGGTGTATGTGCCAAAGTAGGAAACTATCATTCACAAATTATTTTAGTTGTTCAAGTGGGTGGACTTTCAGATGACACTATCATCCCTTAACACTGACAATATTGATTAAGGCTGAGAATTAGGATTTTTTAATGTTTTATCTTGTTGCTTTTTACTTGGTTGTAAGCTGCTTAGAATTGCCTTCTAGGTAAGATGGGCAGCATATAAATTTAATCAATCAATTAATCTCCATGACTATTTGGATAATGGTTGGAAAAATGATCTAGACCGTGTACTGTGAATATTTGATATTAATTGCGAAAGATTTCTGTATAAAGACAGCACCTGTGATATTTTTAGGGACACTTCTACTAATTTTGGAAACTTCAAAGCCAAGCTGAAAACCTGAGAAGCTCACATGATTCTAGGCCAAGATATGACTATTGGATTCTCACCCATTATGCCCTTGTTTTCCTTCCAATGTACTTCTAAGAATACTCTCTTTGCAAATGATGTGAAATTACAAAACTACTTGTTCCCCAATTCCTTCAGCCCCTGGAGTTCTTCAGAATGCAGTCCTCCTAATGATAAGCAAAATATTGTGCTGATGAGCTGTTTGTCAGAAAGAGACCACCATTTCATGTCAGGTCTTCTCTGTCTTGTTCAGGAATATCTAATACAGGTAGTCCTCGACTTACAACGCTTCATTTAATGGACATGCAAAGTTGCAATGGCACTGAAAAAAGCAATTTATGATCATTTTTCACACTTATGACCATTGTAGCATCCCCATGATCACATGATCAAAATTCAGATGCTTGGCAACTGACTCATACTTGTGATGGTTGCAGTGACCGGGGGTTATGTGATCCCCTTTTGTGACATCCTGACAAGCAAAGTCAATGGGGAAGCCGATCCACTTAACAACTGTGTTACTGACTTAACAGCTGCAGTGATTCACTTAACAACTATGGCAAGAAAGGTTGCAAAATGGGGGAAAATTCACTTAACAAATGTCTCACATAGCAAGAGAAATTTGGGCTCAGTTGTGATCATAAGTTGAAGACTATTACCTCTTATTTGCCAGATATATTTTATTGCCTCTATTTGGTACCTTGCTGTGATTGCTAAATTTTGGGGTTCTAACAGTAATCAAAGTAGATCTCATCCTTTCATTCCTCACAGGAAATGTAGACAAATTCTTCTCCAAATTCTTCTCCTTCGCCCTCATAAAAATGCAGCCTTCTCTCCTGGATGACATGGGAATTCAGGGAGCCAAAGAAACATTTTCAGCTGCCATGGGAGAAATTAAAGCAAGAATTTTTTTGCCATCATGAAGAGTTCTACTCTGCAGCCCATTTTAGTAATACTGAATTCAGGGAGAAGTATTTACAATTGCCTGTTAAGCAAATATGAACTATGGACAATAATTCCCAGAAGTCTCTGTTTCCTTTTTCTCTGGTGCTCCTAACTCAAAAATGACATGGGCCTGGAACAGCAAAGAAAGAAGGCATTTCCTTTTGGAAACTTTCTTGTGGCAAGGAAATGCAAAGAAATTGTTAGATCAGGCGCAGGAACAGAAGACGTGACCAGCTCGATACATTTAGCAACTTTATTAGTTACCAGTAACAAGTCAAGACTGCTGGCACGCTGCCGGAGCTCTCCTTATATTCACTCCCGGCAGACGCACCGCCCCTAGACAGGGATTCAAATCTCCCGCCCAATGGCTAGCAGCCAATCAGGGCGGATGTCCTTATAAGGACATAACACTCCTCCCCCCCTTAGTTCGAGTTGTCAATCTCGTCCACAAAAGTCACGTAATCGCGCAGGTACGTAGGACGCCTCGGCACCCTAGCAGACCTGCGCAGTCTCACTTCTTCTCTGTCTCCGGCCTGGACAGACGGGGCTCTTTCGTCTCCTGGTTCCCTCTCAGGAACCGGGCTCGGTTCGGCTGTCGAGTGAGCGGGGTCACCCCCAGCGCCTCCGGCCGGACCGCATACCTTGGATGGCTGGTTCTGATGGTCTTCCTCCTGGCCTGTGGATCTATCGCCTTGTCTCGGTTGCTCGGTTCCGACCCGGGAAGAGCGTCTGAGTCTCGGTAAGTCCATTTCTTGCTCCTCCCTGGTCCCCCGGGCGCTGTGGTTCGGTTGCGGTCCGGCTTGCTGCCGTTCGGATGGTGGTTCCGCTCGGTGCCCTCGGGTCCGGTCCGCCAGCTGCGGGTGGTGCTGGCTTGCGTTGTGCTGTCCGACCTCGCAGGGGTGGCGTTGGTCCCCTCGGTTGGGCTGGCGTAGGTCTCCCCCGTCTGGTTGGCGGTGGTCGACCTGGTCGGGGTGTTGTTGCGGGGCTGCCCCTGCGGGGCGGCGGAGGTCTCCCCTGCCGGGGTGGTGTAGGTCTCCCTGGCCGGGTTGTTGTCGGCTTTCCCTTCCCCCTAGTCCCTGGTCTACCGTCAGGTGGTGCCTGGGGTCCTCCTGGCCGGGTTGTTGTTTCCAGGTTGTCTTCTGCGATGGGCGGGGGTCCCTCTCGCCGGGGAGTCGTGTGCCACCCTCGCCCCTGGGTGGTGGGGTGCCCGTCCTGGCTGGGTCCCGGTCTACTCGCCTGGAACTGCGGTCTCCCTGGCTGGGCTGGTGATGGCTGCCGTCGCTGGGTAGGTGCGCTGCTCTTCCTCTGGGCAGGTCCCGGTCTACTTGCGGGCTGGGTTGGTGTTCCCTGGCCCTGTTGTGCCAGGTGCCCACCTGGCGGGGTTGGTGTTGCCATCCCCCATGCGGTTGGCCCCGGTCTACCTCGCTGGACTGCCGACGTGACAGTACCTGGTAGTGGGCTGGGCCGACCTCGACGGGGTGGCGCTGCTCTGCCTCGCAGGGGTGTGGTAGGCCTACCTTGTCGGGGTGTCGTAGGCCTACCTCACCGGGGTGTTGTAGGCCTACCTCGTCTGGGTGTGGTAGGTCTACCTCGCCGGGGTGTTGGAGGCCTACCTCGTCGGGGTGTTGTAGGCCTCCCACGTCAGGCTGGTTTTCGTGTGCTCCCCCCCACCTTTTTCGGAGTTGGTCGATGTGCCATCTACAGACCTGTCCATCTTCCAACTCGACGGTGTAGGATTTGGGGCCGGTTGTGCTGGCAATCTTCCCCTTCAGCCACTTGGGAGAGCCGTTGAAATTCAGCGCGAAAACTGCATCTCCGTTGCTGAACGCGCGAAGCGGGCAGCTGGCGGTTGCGGTCACTTCCGGGCTGTATTGGGGGTGCAGCCGGTCCAAGGGTGACCTCAACCTTCTGCCCATCAGCAGTTCGGCCGGGCTCTTGTGGGTGGTGGCATGTGGCGTGATGTGCTGGGTGAGGAGGAAGTTGTCTATGCGTTCTTGCCAGTCTCCCGGGCCCATCTTGGTGAGGGCTTCTTTGGTCAGTCTGACCATGCGTTCAGCTTGCCCGTTTCCAGCCGGCCTGTAGGGGGCGGACAGGGTGTGGTGGATGCCCAGTCCTGCCAGGAAGGACTCCATGGCCAGGGATGTGAGCTGGGGGCCGTTGTCCGAGACCAGCACGTCCGGTAGTCCATGTGTGGCAAACAGACGGCGCAGGGCTCGGATCGTCGCTTCTGTTGTGGTAGATGCCATGGGCACCACCTCGAGCCACTTGGAGAAGGCATCTACCACGATGAGGAGGTGTCGCCCTTGCATCGGACCCGCGAAGTCAATATGGATCCTCGCCCAGGGGTTGCTGGGGGTCTCCCACTTCGTGACTTCGGATTGCGGCGGCGCTGGGCGAACTTCTTGGCACGGGTCACATCTGGAGACCCATTGCTCAATGTCTTTGTCCATGGAGGGCCACCAGACGTAACTCCGTGCCAGGGCCTTCATGCGGACGATGCCCGGATGCCCTTTGTGCAGCGTTTCTAGCGTCCGCCGTTGCAGAGTGCTTGGAATCAGCACCCTGTCTCCCCATAGCAGACAGCCCTTTATGGTGGACAGCTCCTTCTGTTTCCTGGCGAACGGGCTGAACTTTTCCTCTGGCTTTTCCGATGGCCACTCTCTGAGGATCCAGGACTTCACTTGGCGGAGTGTGGGGTCCTTTTGGGTGTGGACGGCCACATCTGCGGATGACACAGGACAACTGGCGTCGTCATCTATATGGAGTAGATGGAGCGTGGGTGCTGGGTCTTCGACTGGATTCTTCGACGGGCATCTGCTGAGCGCGTCGGTGTTTCCTATGGCTGTGCCTGGCTGGTGCACGAGCCTATAGGAGTAGCCGGCTAGGAAGATGGCCCATCTTGTCATCCGTGGGGACATGAAGGTCGGGGTGGGTTGGTCGCCTGCGGGGAGCCCCAGGAGTGGCTTGTGGTCGGTGACTATGGTGAAACGTCTTCCGTAGAGGTATTCGTGGAAGCGCTTCACTCCAGCCACGATGGCCAGGGCTTCTTTGTCCAGCTGACTGTAGTTACGCTCTGCGCCGGACATTGTCTTAGAGAAGTAGGCGATTGGGGCTTCCGTGCCGTTGGGCAGTTCATGGCTGAGGACTGCCCCCACCCCGTATGGCGACGCGTCGCAAGTCAGCTTGATGGGCAGCGTCTCGCTGTATTGGATGAGGACGCTTTTGGACGTCAATAGTCCTTTGATGGCCCGGAACGTTGCTTCCTCTTCCTGGCCCCACTCCCAGGAAACCGATTTCCCCAGCAGGCGGTGGAGTGGCTCAGCAACTGTGGCTTTCTGTTTTAAGAAAATGGCGTAGAAGTTGAGCAACCCAAGGAAAGCCTGAAGCTCCGTTTTGTTTTTTGGGCTTGGAGCTTCATGGATTGCTTCCACTTTTGATTTGGTGGGGTGGATGCCTGTGCTATCAATGAGGTAGCCCAGGAACTCGACTTCCTGTACTCCTATGATGCACTTGTCCCGCCTGACCCTCAAGCCCTTGGCCTTGAATCGCTGCAGGACAAGCCTGAGCCTTTCAAGGAGTTGAGCTCTTGAGTCACCAGAGATGAGCACATCGTCGAAGTAAGGCACCACCCCTGGAACGCCTTGGAGAAGGCGTTCCATCATAGATTGGAAAATGCCGGGGGCAGCGCTGACTCCAAATTGGAGGCGGTTACATTTGAATGCCCCCCTGTGCGTGACAATTGTTTGTGCCTCCGCCGTTTTTTCGTCCACTGGCAATTGCTGGTAAGCCTGGGCCAGGTCCAGTTTCGCGAAAATTGAGCCCGATCCCAGGGAATGCAGCAGGTGTTGCACTACTGGGACTGGGTATGCGCTCTGTGCCAACGCCTTGTTGATGGTGCAACGGTAGTCAGCACAGATGCGCACAGACCCATCATGCTTCAGTGGGGTCACAATGGGGGTCTCCCATGAGGCATGATCGATTGGTTCCAGGACGCCCTGAGCGATCAGCTTATCCAGCTGCTCGTCTACTTTGGGCCGCAGGGCAAACGGAACTCGGCGGGGCTTGAGCCTAATTGGGGTGATTCCCTTGTCCAGATTGAAAGAGATTGGCCTCCCCACAAATTTCCCCAGCTTACCATCGAAGACTTCTTTGAACTCTTCGAGGATGGTGTCGAGTTCGTCCCTATGGATTTCGTGGATGCCCTCGATGGAAAGCCCCAGCGGCTTAAACCACTCCACTCCTAACAGGTTCGGTCGGCTGTTCTCCACGATGGTGATGGGCAGCTCTCCGTTAAAGTCCTTGTATTTGATGTGGATGGTGGTTCTGCCCAGGATTCCAATGGGGTTTCCGTTGAAGTCCACAAGCCTCGACTTCGGGGTTTTCAGCTGGGTCTTCTTGCAGGATGGCTTCAGCTGCTGTAGGTGCTGCCAGTCCATGATGGAGTAGGCGGATCCAGAATCTACCTCCATCTTGCACGGTGACCCCTCTGCCAGCAGCGTCATGTGGAACTTGGTGGTCCCTTCGTCGCTTGTGTGTGCGATGGTGGTCTGGTGCACAGTTCTGTTACGTGGGTATTCCTCCTCCCTGCACCTGGGCTGGTTCGAGGACCGTTTGGATGTCCTCTGGTCCTCTTTGCGATTCTCGCGGAATCGTGGTCTGGGCGGTTCCGGGGCTGGGTCTGCTGCTCTGCAGGCCTCGGCGATGTGCCCCCTCTTCAGGCACCGGCGGCAGGTTGCGTCCCTCCATCTGCAGGTTGCCCTGGGGTGGTCACCTTTGCAGCTGCCGCATCGTTCTCCCTGGTCGCCAAGCTGTGGGTTTTCCTGCCTGGGGGGGCGGGAAACCTTGTGGACGGCCCTTTCCTCATCAGACTCGGATTGCGTGGTTGAGTCGTCTGATGAGGCCAGGCCCGACTTGTGGATCTTGTGGATCCCTCTAGCTTTTACCATCGCGGCGGCTGCCTTCTCGGATGTTTCAGCCGCTGTTGCTTCGTCGAGGACGTCTTTGAGTGGGATCCTCTTTCGGCTGAGGAACTTCTTCTGCAGCCCCACATCTCTCATTCCAAAAACAACGCGGTCTCGGATGGCATTGTCCACGTTGTCAAACTCGCAGTTGGCAGCGATTTGACGGAGCGCTGCCATGAATTCCTTGATGGATTCACCTTCCCGCTGGTTTCTCTGTTGGAAGGTGAACCTGTTGGCGATTGGGGTGCCTGTGGGTGCGTAGTGCTCCTGTAGGACTTCCTGCAGGTCGTTCCAGGACATCTCCTCAATGTCCCTGGGTGCCACGAGGTCAATCGCCATCTCCAGGACGTCCGATCCGCAGTGAGCCAGGAAGAGGGCTCTTTTTTGCTCATCGTCGAGATTCTGGTAGCCATTTCCTCGCAGGAACTGCCGGAATCGGACCATGTACGACCTCCACTTCTCTCGGGATGGGTCGAATGGGTTCAGTGCGGCAATCGGGGCTTGCGGAGTTGCCATTCTGGGAGTCGCTGTGGTTTCGTGACTTCAGCTCAGTGGGCGATCGTGCCACGAGTCTTGCTCAGGTTCTCTTCTCTAGTCCTTCGTCGCCAGTGTTAGATCAGGCGCAGGAACAGAAGACGTGACCAGCTCGATACATTTAGCAACTTTATTAGTTACCAGTAACAAGTCAAGACTGCTGGCACACTGCCGGAGCTCTCCTTATATTCACTCCCGGCAGACGCACCGCCCCTAGACAGGGATTCAAATCTCCCGCCCGTTGGCTAGCAGCCAATCAGGGCAGATGTCCTTATAAGGACATAACAGAAATAATAACTGCATGAAGAACATTGTGTTACATGGAAAGCTTGGGGTTTGACATAGATACAAAGAAAGAGCCATTGGTTAATGTGCATAGAGACATGTGAATGCATGGGAATCTCTTCAAATGGATAGGTTAGTTCAAGGTAAGAAGGGTAGAAAGCACTTGAAATGAAGTGGCAATTATCACATGATGTGGTGAAGAGACATCAGCGCAGTTTCAGATTGCAACTTGAGAAAAAGTGCTTTTTTTTCAGGTTTACAAATCAGCTCAGAGTGCTGGCTTGTTTTAACAAATGAAGCCATGAAATCCGATGAATACAAGCTTGGTTGCAAATATTCATTTTTGCTTTCTTAGATAATTGTTCTCGCAGGTCTCACAGGCAATGTTTTTCACTTTATGAAACTCTCTTCCTCTGGAAGTCCACCCTCGTTGTTACTCTTTCCAAAGTCCTTCACCCAGTCTTGGAACAACTCTGCTCATCTTGCCTGCTGGTTGTACGTGGCAAGGCAGGAAAAGGCTGTTCATAACCATGTTCATGGGTGGAATTCCTCAGATTGCCAGAGGCTGATCTCTGCAAGGGGAGGAACAGCTAGCAACAGTTATTATCTTAAGAACTGCGGGAAGCCCCCCCCCCCCCACTCCCCAGATTAAAATATTCTTAATATTAAAAAGAAGCAGAATATTATATTTTCCCAAAGGAGAAATGGAGGGGAAAAAATCTTAACAAAGGCAGAAAGCAGCACCAGTCTTTCTTAATAGCTTCAAGCAGCTGCCTCAAGTCTTCATAATTGGATATTTTGTACCTATTAAGAAAGACTGGACCAATTTATTTATAAACAAAACACCTTCAACCCCCACAGTTGATGGGATTAAGAATTTACATCCCACACCCAAATTCTAAAGACAGGACATGACCTTTAGAATATAATAAGATTAACCCACCACCATTAGAATAGCAAAAGACAGAAGGCTCACTACATTGCACAACCCGCAAGAGAAGAGGTGTCAAAATTGCGGCCCTCGAGCCGGAAGCATCACACACTAGCCATGCCCACCACCCCTTTTAACAAAGGGGGGGGAGAAGTCACAATATAGAATGTGATAATGTGACGCCGTGAGCTTGACACCCTTGCCCTAGAGCATCTCAATCATAAAATCCCAGAATCCTATAAAGATCCATCCATTCACCCAGCCAAGTGGTCAGCCACCCCAGAAACATGCTTCTGTCACTGAAGTTTCTGGCAACCAAATAAACCTTCTTTCCTTGCAGCCAGTCAGCCTCCATTTTATTTCCAGTGTCTTTCTCCCGGCTTGGAACCAGACCAGGTTTTTCTTCCAACAGAACGTAAAAGAAGCCAAGGGTTCATCTTTTCCAGTATCCTGCTTCCCACAGCAGCCAGTTAGTTGCTTTGGGGAATCTCACACCACAAACAAGTCAAGAGTTTAATACCTCCTCCCAAACACACCCGATAGCAACAGATATTCATGCTTCCTCTAAGCTGGAGATAATTCATACGCATTATGATTAGTAGCCATTGGTCTGCTAGCCAAATGTAATTTCTGCTGTTCTGCTGTTGTCCTAATTTCCAAATCAAGTGCCCTTAAAGCAGGGTCTTTCTTTGCCAATGATAGAAACCCTGAGATGCCTGTCATCTCAGAAGCATGATAGCCTATGGTCTCATAATGACTGGAATCATGGAATCCATTAAGAAAGCTAGAAAAAAAAATGACTTTCTGAAGTGAAGCCGACATTTCAAAGCCCTTTTTCATTTCCAAACATGAGCAAATAGTTGGAAAGAAATAGGAGAAAATGAAATCATTTTCTCTAGATAGTACAAGCATACAAGTATGTGAGCCTTTGCTTTAGAGGAAATAGCATGTTGCAATTATCCCAGATGGTATTATAGAGTGCATGAAACAGGACCTTGATCATGTAAATAAAATTCAGCTCTGCCACTGCTGCTACCAATGTATTCTGTAGTGCCTGACCAAAAAAAAAAAACAAAAAAAAAAAAAACACCCCAATCTCTATATGTTGCTGTGAAGTGCTCATTGGATTTATATTGACAGTAACTTACTGCAAAAGGCCAAAAATGAGAACATAGAATAACAGGGTTGGAAGGGATCTTGGAGGTCTTTTAGTCCAACCCCCTCTTAAGCAGGAGAGTCTATTCCATTCTGAACAAATGATTATCCACTCTCTTCTTTTTTTTTTTTATTGAAAAAGTTTTCAAATACAAGTTTTCCCCCTTTTCCCCCCCCTCTTCCCTAACCCCCCCTCTCCACCCATCCCCCCCTGTGACTTCTTCACAACAATAGGCTATTTCATAACTAGTTACATACATAATATCTTTCCTTTCCCTTACTCCCTCCTCAGAATACTGACCCTTAGCATATTATTCTTATAACTCCCATTTTTACGATAATCTGCCCTTTTTCTCCTCCCCTAAATTTATAGTATATTATTACAATTTAACATTTAATCTTTTATATATATTAATAATATAACATTTTAAGGCGGCCTTCTCCCTACGTCCAAATTTAACATTTATTCAGTTCTGTCCAATTCCTCCACTCCCCAAACTAACCTATTTCAACCCTTCAATTCCTGCAAGATCATGCAATACAATTCTAAATATAATCCACTGCCCACTATGCTAAAATATACACATATCTATATATGCATTCCATTTTGTAAAAAAAAAAAAAAAAAAAAGACAATAACTTTAAATTTATAATCCATATACTATCTTCTTTGGTGTCTTTCCACTGGATTGTTAATTCCATCACCCATAATAGGGAAAAGTAACATGCTGGTGCAACAGTTTGTTCAAAGTCTTCAATCATCTTCTTCCCCCATCAGTAGTAGATATCCTCGCATCTATATAAAAGTAAAAACAACCACCCGAGTAACATTATAATTATATCCATATGGTTATAGTTGTGGTATTCATCAGGATTGTTAATTCCCATCATCCTAATGAGTAACATCCAGATCTTCTGCATGCCCCGGCGTAACTCTCCTGCCTTGTAACTCAAAATAATTATAATATATTTACCAATAAAAAAAAAAAAATCCAGAGTAGATGATTCAAATCCAACAAGGTGAGGCTCTTTTCACATCCCAAAATCACAGCATTGCAGAGATCTGCCACAATCCTCAGGATAGTATTAAACAATTGTTCGCCTCCACTATCTTTTCAAATATTCATTCATTTTTTAAAGTCCCTGGCTTCACTGTTGCATGGTTTAGAAACTGCTGTTTCTATGAGATCTATTTCTTTTCTTTTTCTTTTGCGGGTTGAATTTCCATCCTCATTTCTTGCCTACCAATTGTGTGTCGGCTGGTCGATTTTCATTCTGCTTTATGGGTTGTTCTTGTTGGGTTAGTTTTGTCATCTCATCTTTCTTCTCCATCACTTGTATATCAACTGGTTGATTTGCGCACTTGTCTGTGACTTGATGGTTCATCACATTGGAGTCGGATGACACTGCTCTCTTATTTATAGACAGTCCAGCTGGGGTATCCAGGGAGTCCAAAGACAATTTATCCACCACAGCCTCTGTAATTTGATATTTTCCTTTTGTTTCCAACTCCTTTTGCTTATCCTGTATTGTGCCTAAAGATGTTAAGTTCATTTTTAAAATTTTTTGATAAAATTCTTCCGCTTTTTCAACAGTGTTCAGTTGATATCTTACTCCTTGGTGTCTCAATATTAAACCAACTGGGGCATCCCACCTAAATAGGATATTTCTTTTTTTTAACTCAGCCACTAGAAAGCCAAATTTCTTCCTCTCCATTAGCATCTTAGTCGGGAGCTCCTTAAAAATCCAAATCTTTCTTCCATGAAATTGCAAAGTAGAATTAAAAGAGTTCTGCACAATATTATTCCTAATTTCTTTATCTGTAAAATAGATCACCACATCTCTAGGCAATTGCCTTTGCTTTGCCAACCAGGAGTTAATTCTGTAAATTCTATCAATCCTGCAAAACACTTCATCAGGTTGAACCTTTAAAATCCCAGCCAGAATTTCAGAAGATATTTTCCTTAAGTCATCTCTATTATTTTCCTGCAGGCCTCTCAGTCTAATTGCGTATTCTGTAAAATTATATTGAATCATTAAAACTTCTCTTTCAATCCTCTGTTGCACATTTTCTCCATTACCAGTCTTTTGGTCAACCTCCATTTTAAATTTGTCTTCTGGACTATTATCCTGAATGTTTACCAAATCCTTTTTAATTTTTTGAATCTTGTCATCCAAATTCTCCTCCGTTTCCTTCATTTTAGACTCTAATAATTTAGTCTTTGCGTCCACCCAAATCAGAAAATCTGATAAACCATTAGCTGATTTTAAAATCTTTTGATTCAAAAAGTCAAACTTTGATTTCACCAATTCACCAATTTCTTTAATTTCCTGCTTAAATTTTTCAAGTTGCTGGTTCACAATCTCATCCCTTCTTACAATCTCTTCAAGGAGAAATTCTATTATATTAAAATCAGGTTTCTGACACTGGAGAGTTACAATTTGTTGGTGCAGTTTCTTAATGGGGGAAGTTCCCCCCCCCCGTTTGTCCAGCTGTGTAAGTCCCGATGCCATTTCCCACACAGACAAGATTTAGCAAAAAAGAGAGAAAAAATAGAAAACGGAAGGACTTTCCCTTAAAAAAAAAAAAAAAAAAAACCTTCTTTTCAATCAACAGCAAGAGAAGACACAGGAGCGAGGTTTTATCTACAAATGTAGCCAGTGATATTTATTCCGCTACATTGTAGTAATAAGAAACGGAAGGACTTTCCCTTTCAGCCCTTCTCCAGCCACGGCAGACGCCATTTTAAAAGGCTCTTTTTCCCCCTTTCCTCTCCTCTTTTCTCTTAAATAGTTTTTTAAAGGGTAAAATACTTGCGATTCAGTATTAAGGGTCCAGCTCGCCTTTTCTTTGATTATTCTGTTAAGTTCGCAGGCTTGCTCTTGACGCCTGGCTCTGCATAAGCAGAGGTCTCCCAAAGCCCGGAGCAGCGGCAGGGGATATGGGGCTTCTCATCCGCTCCGTCCCAAAAGTAAAAAAAAAACTTTTGGGACTCTGCAGAGAGTTCTACCCACCCCTGCCGGCTCTATCTCCGTTTCCTCTTGGAAACGGAGTTTTTTCGAGCCGCCATTCCGCTGTGAAGGCGGCTCTGACAGGCAATGGAAGCTGACGATCCCAAAGGAACGTCTGGCGGCGGCCAGCAGCAAACTGGAAGTGTTATCCACTCTCTTCTTGAAAACCTCCAGTGATATAACACTCACAGCTTCTGAAGGCAAGCTATTCCACCTACTAATTGTTCTCACTGACAGGAATTTTTTCCTTAATTTTAGGTTGGATCTCTTTTTGATAAACATCCACTTATTACTTCTTTTCCTGCCCTCAAGAGACTAGGTTGACCCCCTCTTCTCTATGATAGCCCCTCAAGTATTGGAGGACTGCTATGCTGTCACCCTAGTTATTCTTTTTGTTAGACTAGGCATATCTAGTTCTCCCAACAGTTCACCCTACAGTTTAGCCTCCAGACCCCTTATCACCTTTATTGTTCTTTACTGCACTCTTTCTAAAGTCTCAGCGTCTTTTTGTGTCATAAATAAGAGGAACAGAGGCAACACTCACTGTTTGCGAAAGGTGACAAATGGACTTCAAACTGCTGAAGGTAGAACTAGATAAGGGGGACTTTGCCGTTAACTCATCAGATTTCTCAAAGGCAGGTAAGATCAGCTGAGAAGGCTAGCAATTATTGGGGTTGTATTAGACACGTAGGAAGAAGTTAATAACTTTTTCTCCTCTAAACAGGTCATTGACAAGGGCAACCAAAAACCATCTCAGAGCTGTACCTCAGTTTGAAACCTGTGAAGAGGTGTCAAACTGGCGGCCATGGACCAGATGCGTCACATGCAGGCCACGCCCACCCCAGTTCCACAAATGGGAAAAAAATCGCAAAACATCACATGATGGCAATGTGATGTGGTGAGTTTAATACCCATGCTATAAAGGAAAGGTTGGAGACTTGAACAAAAATTGTCCAGGTAGGTTGAATCTAAATATGGCCTTGATGGCAAATAATGAATTTATAGAACTTCCACTTACTTTCTGGTCTTCTAAGTATTGAATGATATTCAGCAGTTCCACAAGTGTTCTTCACCACTTGCATCTATCTGATAAGCCAAGTTTCACCCATAGAGTTTTTGGTTTTTCTCCACTATTTAAAGGGATAAGACTCATTAAGGGGAGGAAGGAGTGTAATATCCTATCATGATCTAGAATAGTTCATTTTTGAACTTCGCTCTTCATGTTGAACTGCTACAATTAACAGGTATTGCTTCATATTCTGTGCTTCTTGGCTTTGTACTGTGCCATTCAAAACAAGCCATGATGACATCAAAATAATGACATATTGCCATGATATTATCATCATGCTAATTATACCATTGATTACTTTACATCATGTCTGTCCAGACATATACATTTCATAAATAAATAAATCTGATATAACTGTATATATTGCATGATGTCTGTTGCATGATGTCTATGACTTTACAATGATATTCGGTTGGCCATGGTGAGAAACAACATTCGCTGCAGGTGAGCTTTTCAATTTATTAAAAAAAAATTTCCAAAAAGTCCTTATATTTTTCTTGCTGGTTCTTGCTTATCCAAAGAGCCATCAAAGAAACAAAATGGGAGGGTGCATAACCATTTCACAATTCTGTTTTAAACATATATGAGACAAGGGTGGATCCTGCTGCCATTATCCCACTCTGCTCTTCATGTAACCAGCTCTAAGATACAATGGCTTATATAGTATTTTCTTTGACATAATTACTAGGTTTGCAATCCATAGAGAAATGCACAACATTTTTATTTCTTCATTTTTATTAAAATTGTAGGCCACCAGATTCCCAAATGACCCTAAAAACCAACATATAAAAGAATACAACCAACCAGAAGAGCAGAGAATCAAAACAAAATTAAATCAGACCAGACCAAAACAAAACAGAAAGGGGGCACACCAATCACTCTGTCCACTTGCCAAAGGGACAGAAATCCTGAGGTTCCTCATTTCTTTTGCTATACTTACATCCCACATTCATTCTCAACATTCTCTTTAACAACAAGGAGTCTTATATTATACTCCCAGTACATCTAAGAGGGCACCAGTTTTCATGGCTTGTGATCCATTTCATCAGAAAGTTCTGATTGAGTCCAGCTCACCCTACTACTGTATCACAAATTGGTTCACTTTTAAAGGTATTACAAGACTCCAACCATTGTGTCTTTGGTACCTACTACAACTACTGAGCATGTTGATCAGCTAAAAAGTGGGGGCATGCATAATGAGCTGGATATAGTTCCCAACCCTCCAAATTTGGCCCAGCCCTATGAATACAGTCGATGCATTCCATTCCTCAAATGCTTGATTTAGCCATCACAGAGATTTAATCTTTAAAGAGCCACATCATCACCACTGCTTTTGCTGTATCACAGCTATCCCTCTTCAATATTTTTCCTGACAGCCCCTTCTCAAAATATCTTGCTGCCACAGTTGCAATGCAAACCTCCACCAGGGAGAAGATTATTTAAGATTATTTTACTAGGCTACTCCATCACCTCTACATTCTTCTCTAGTAACAGGACTCTAACCTACCCTAATGATAGATAGTGATACAATGTACCATAAACTTTGGTATTTATTGTGCCCCTATACTGCCTCCCTTTACACCAAGGAAAAGGAAAAGGTCTGGTTTCTATAATCTGTCTCTTTTCTCTCCAGACTCATCAATTGGCCTGCTCCTTTGTACGTCTGTGCCTTTCCTCATGCTTTCTTAGGATAGAGGTCATCATTCATGATGACCTCCCAACTGTTACTGTTATAGACAGAGGTTTTTTTTTTGTTTTGTTTTGTTTTTTTAATTTGATTTATATGCCGCCCTTCTCCAGAGACTCAGGGCGGCTTACAATGCGTTAAGCAATAGCCTTCATTCTTTTGTATATTTTATACAAAGTCAGCTTATTGCCCCCACAAACTGGGTCCTCATTTCACCTACCTTAGAAAGGATGGAAGGCTGAGTCAACCTTGAGCCTTGGAGAGATTCGAACCAGCAGAAATTGCAGGCAGCTGTGTTAATGACAGGGTGCACCAAACCACTGTACTATCAAGACTCTTCAAGGTTTTCTTTGCGGCATCAAATATCTCTTTCAGAAGGCCAACAGTATCAAATATGCTGCATGTGCTTAAATTCATAGAAGCTCTGCCAAAAATTAAGTGACAGGAATCATGGTTAAACTTCACAAAATAGGTCAAAATGCACTCCCTCTCCTTGAAACTGTGTAGGAAAGGTTAGGAGAACCAAAAGTAATCATCTGGCAATCTAGATAATCCAGTCTTGTTTTATTCTTAACAACTACACTCTTCTCTCCTTCTCTTACCCCAAATAACCAAGGACGTTATATCCACACATGTCTGTTATCCAGAATTTTGAGATCTGACTAGAGTTTTCTAATAACTCAGGAAATCAGCATCACTGTTACCTTTTCAATGTTTGTTGAGATCCAGACCTTCTATAAAGCTTAATCCCAGATAAGTGTGCATGGAATTCTGCCCTCAAATTGAAGCTTGTTCTCAGTTGTTTCCTTAGACATTTACTGCCACCTAATGGCTAAAAAGAGGGGGAAAGTTTCACTGTTTTCCTCATCATACAACCCCAGAAAAACAGAGTAAATGAACAAGCACCCATTTTGTTTCATCGTGTAAATAAATACTCTATCAGATAAATATTGAAAGAATAAGGGCATTTTGAAAACCAGTAAAAGTTCACAAAGTGAATCATACTCTTAAATGATAATTTGTAGAAAAAATGTTGAAATGCCTCTTTACTAAAGGCACAAAAACAGGCAGAGCAAGTTTTTTCTTTGCCAATTAGCAATGTAATCCAAAAAATGTTTCTGAGTGTACTTTCTTAATTTTATTAATTTTTTAGAGAAAATGTATAAACAAACACAAATAGAAAATAGATCAAGCAAATAAAAGGGTAATGCAGATATTAGTAAACAAGAGATTTAAAAATGTCAATATGGTTATAGATTTCTGGTATACCATTAGTTAACTATGATGAATGCGTTAATACATTTCTTGTAATAATTAAAAGCATTATTAAACTTTAAGCAAATATAAATAACCATGATTAATACATTATAAATTATGAAGTAAAATTATAAGATATGATAGATTGCATTCCAAAGTGAGATTCTGTTCTGTTTTGAATATCCCACAGTATTACAATATCATCTCTATACATAGAAAAATACAAATTTTGTACAAATCCATAGAATAAGCTATAGTCCAAAAATTATTTCCAATTTGAATTACATTTTACATCAAATTTAGTTTTAAGGTACCAAGTTGTTTTGGACATTGAAGCATCTTTTTCCATTCTTTTTGAGAAACCCATTGTCTCATACAAGAAAAAGCCACTTCATGGACATGAATAAAATATATTTAAAATCACAAAGATTAAAAGAAGAGGCATAGAGCGGAATGCTTAAATTAAAGTGGTTTTAAATATTGAAATGGGGAGAACACATGCTCAAATACTTCAACCATAATTTAAATATGTTGTGCGGTTTTGTATATGCCAATTGGATCAGAGCACAGAAGGCCAAGTGATTTTAGTTTCTGCAAGAGGGATCACAGATTATTCTGTAGAGCAGAGTTTTGGAAATCTGATGGTTTCTGGGAAATAAGAATGTCCAACATATCAGAAAGGCAACAATAATAAAATGTAGTTCTTGAATTTGAAGCTTCTGAGGAAAAACTCTCAATCTGAAAATTGTGATGCAATTTCTAAGCCTCTTTTATTATGCCATTTTTATCCCACCTTGACTTTTGGGAAGTTTCTTCTTTTTGCTATAATAGCAAAAACTCCAACTGGAAGACTAGGTTATATGGAATAACTTCACCAAGTGAGCTCTTTGCCAAGCGAAGATTTGAGCATTGCCCATTCCTAATGACAGCAGCATATTTTACAATGCTTCTTGAAGTAACTGGGATATTCTCAAGAACTATGATGGCCCAAGAATACCAGTCACAGGATTCATCTTTTTGCAATTATCAATGTTTATAAAAAATGTTGATTTTTATTTTGAGCCTTGGTGGCGCAGCAAACTAAAGTGCTGTTAAGTAGCACCAGCTGCCTGCAATTACTGCAAGTTCAAATCTCACCAGGCTCAAGGTTGACTCAGCCTTCCATCCTTTCGAGGTAGGTAAAATGAGGACCCGGATTGTGGGGGCAATAAACTGACTTTGTATAAAAAAGAACACCGCTTTGGGGGGGGGGGCGAAAGCCCTACTAAGCAGGTATATACAAAAGTATGAAAGCTATTGCTTAACGCATTGTAAGCCGCCCTGAGTCTCCGGAGAAGGGCGACATATAAATTGAACCAATAATAATAATAATAATAATAATAATAATAATAATAATAATAACAACAACAACAACAACAACAACAACAACAACAACAACAACAACAGTGGGTTGCTATGATATCCTTCAAAAATCATGGAAATTATAATGTGGATGACTATTTATCCTGAAAGACTCTGGCATTCCCCCAAGCCTTTTACTCCATACAACCTCTCTGAGCTACAGCTCCTAGAAATTCTTTGGGAGAATATCTATTAAATGATTTTAACTCTGTGGGGCCCTTAGAATCTGATTTGTCTCTTTGCTCAGACTAAAAGGTACCAATAAATGCACTCTAAACATTTACTAGTATATAGAATAAATGTCATCATAATTCTGTTATGGTGAGAAATAATGTTATCTCATTTTTATTACTGAAACATTAAGCACCATAGATCAGCTCTAAACTGCAGTTTGTCATCCCTAAGAGAATTTAATTTGAATTGTCTGCATAGCCAACTATTGCTATCAACATTGTCCAGTCTGTGTGAACATGATATCCTCTACATGTACTGAATTTCAATATCTATAGCCTAATCAGTACGATCGTAGTCCATGATAACTGAAGGTTATTTAGTCCAACACAACCAAAAGAAGAACACATCCACAATGAATGTTACTGAAATACATGTTCAAGGAAATCTGAGTCTATTCTTAGGAAATTTCTGATTTGGACCCTATCTTCTGATTGTTCTTAAGCTATAGCTTCCCAAGTGTGATAGTATATGGGAATGACCTTAAGAGACAGGAGAAGGATCCATAGCCTATCTCAGGGGTGAGCAATTGTGGCTCTTTTATAATCTGTGGACTTCAACTCCCAGAATTCTGGGAGTTGAAGTCCACAGGTTGTAAAAGAGCCACAATTGCCCACCTCTGACCTATCTCATAAGAGGCAACTCAATCCACAGACAGAGAAAAACTATGGGATGCATTTTGGAATGGGACCCCCCCTCGTTTTCCAGATAGCAAAAAGAGGGGAGGAGATAATACTTTTAGTCTGGCAAGATTCTGTTTACCTTAGAATAAAGATAGTGCTGATGTTCCTGATGTTTCTTCTGAACTACCACAAAGGAAACAATAATAAATCATGTCACACAGGGGTGAGTTCTACTTACCTTTACTACTGGTTCGCAGTGGGGTCACTTCCCTCTCTTGCGCGCACGCTCTTCTGCACATCCACAGAAGCGTTGGGGTCGGTGGGTGGAGCCTCCCACCAGTTTTACTGCTGGTTCTATAGAACCGGTGCGAACCGGGGGCAACCCACCACTGATGTCACATAAAATAAATAAAATAATGAGCTTAGTAATACACCTATGCTTATCAAATAAAACTGCTAGACTATATTCTGGACAGCCAGAATTGGCACACCAAAACTGAAAAGTTTAGCAGAACTGAGGTCAGAGATGTCCTCCAATTTTTTCCAATTATTCCTTTGTCCCAGTTATTCCTGAAACAGCTCGCGGTATGGGGGGTGGGGGACCCGGGGTCGAGGGGGGGTTAGAGCTCATCTGGATAGTGTTCTGAACATCAATATTGTAGGTGGGAGGGGTAGATATGGTGGGAGCAGGGGGCCATATCGTGTTAGGGGAGTGTGCACTCGCTGTTTACGAGCGGTGGCATGCTGCAGCCCCCAAGGCTCCACTCGCCCCCCAGGTTGCATAGACCCTCAGGACCTGGGCCTTCAGCTGATGCTATGCAATGCTAGGTCCGAAGTAAATAAAGCCCCCCTCATTTGTGATCTTGTTCAGGAGGGGGGTGCGGACCTGGCAGGTGTTACGGAGACCTGGTTGGGCCAGGAGAGGTCCCCCTCGTTGAAATGTGCCTGCCAGGATTCCAAGCATTCCATCAGCCGAGGTCACAGGGGAGGGGTGGGGGGGTAGCGGTTATCATTAAAGAAGGTCTGAGACCGAGGGAGGCCACTGTTCCTCAGACGGTCGGCTGTGAATCCCTCCTTGTGAAATGGGGTTCAGATGGGTTTGCTGATCACATACCTGGCTCCCTGCCACGTGGCAACGGCCCTGCCTGAGCTACTCAACGTCATCGCCGCGGTGGCGGTTGATACCCCCAGGCTTATGATCATGGGGGATTTCAACCTGCCGTCCATGGGTGAGGCATCTGAGGTGGCTCGGGAGTTCATGGCTTCCATGACAGCTATGGACCTGACCCAGTTAATTCATGGCCCTACCCACACAGGAGGAAACACGCTGGACCTGATTTTTGTCTCTGGACAGTGGTTGAGTGATCTTGAGATAGGGGATATAGTTATCGAGCCCTTGTCATGGTCAGATCACTCTCTTCTTCGTCTCGACCTTCAAACCGCTGCACCCCGCCGCAGGGAGGCGGAGCTGGTAAGATGGTTCCGCCCCAGGCGCCTGATGGAACCTGACAGGTTCCAGATGGAGCTTGGGCCATTTCCTGAGGCTCTGGCACACGCCTTGCCTGGAGGCGCCTGGGCGCCTAGTGGCCGCCTGGGATAGGATGGCTGCTGGAGCTCTGGATCGGGTCGTGCCTTTGCGGCCTCTGACCCGGCGCCAATCTCAATTGGCTCCTTGGTTCACCGAGGAGCTGAGGGAGTTGAAGCGCCGGAAAAGATGCCTAGAGAGTAGTTGGAGGGCCAGTCTTTCTGAATCTGACCGGACACTAGTAAGATCCCATATTAGGAATTACCTAGTGGCGATAAAAGCAGTGAAATGTAGTTATTTTGCTGCTGTTATTGCGTCATCAGATAACCGCCCGGCCACCCTCTTTAGGGTGACCCGCTCCCTGCTCCACCAGGAAGCGTGGGAGGACCCCTTGGAGGTTAGAACCGAGGATTTCGTTCAGTATCTGTATGACAAAATCACTCAGATTCGGGAAGATCTGGACTCCGACTGGGTAGTCTCAGGAGGAGGGACTGGGGCAGGTCTTGAGAATGTTATCTGGAATGAGTTTGATCCTGTGACCCCTGAGGAGGTGGACAGGATTCTGGGTAGACTGAACGCGACCACTTGTTTATTGGACCCATGTCCTTCCTGGTTAGTGCTGGCTAGAGGAGGAAGTGACATGAGGCTGGCTCCAGGAGATTATAAATGCTTCGTTGGGTGAGGGTGACTTTCCTGCCGCCTTTAAAGAGGCGGTGGTGAGGCCTCTCCTCAAGAAACCTTCCCTGGACCCAGCAATGTTGGTAAATTGGTAAATGTTGGTAAATTATTGTCCGGTCTCCAACCTTCGCTTTGTGGCGAAGGTTGTTGAGAGTGTGGTTGCGCATCAGCTCCCCCAGCACCTGGATGAAACGACGTATTTGGTCCGTTCCAGTCAGGCTTCAGGCCCGGGTACAGCATGGAAACGGCATTGGTCACGTTGGTAGATGATCTCTGGAGGGCTCGGGACAGGGCATGCTCCTCTGTCCTGGTCCTTTAGACCTCTCAGCGACATTTGATACCATCGACCATGGTATCATGCTTCACCGGTTGGAGGAGTTAGGGGTGGGGGGCACTGTGTTGCAGTGGTTCTCCTCCTTTCTCTCTGACCGGTCACAGTCCGTGTTGACAGGGGGGCAGAGGTCGACCCCGAGGCCCCTCATATGCGGGGTGCCGCAAGGGTCGGTCCTCTGCCCCTCCTGTTCAACATTTATGTGAAGCTGCTGGGCGAGATCATCCGTGGTTTTGGGGTGAAGTACCATCAGTACGCTGATGACACCCAGCTGTACATCTCCACCCCAGACCACCCCAATGATGCCCTTGAAGTGATGTCCCGGTGCCTGGAGGCCGTGCGGATCTGGATGGGGAGGAATAGACTCAGGCTCAACCCATCCAAGACCGAGTGGCTGTGGTTTCCGACGTCCCAATATAGTCAGTTGGTGCCATCACTGACTATTGGGGGCAAAGCATTGGCCCCCACAGAGAGGGCGTGCAACTTGAGCGTCCTCCTGGATTCACGGCTGTCTTTAGGCCATGACCGGGAGGATTTTTCATCAGGTTCGCCTGATTCGCCAGTTGCGTCCCTTTCTGGATCAGGACTCCTTACACATGGTCACTCATGCCCTTGTCACCTCCCGCCTGGACTATTGTAATGCTCTCTACATGGGGCTCCCCTTGAGGAGCACCCGGAGGCTCCAACTGGCACAGAGTGTGGCCGTGCGGGTGGTAATGGGAGCGATTTGGCGTTCCCATGTAACACCCCTCCTGTGCAAGCTGCATTGGCTCCCAGTGGTTTTCTGGGTGCGCTTCAAGGTTTTGGTTACCACCTTTAAAGCGCTCCATGGCTCAGGACCTGGGTACTTGCGGGACCACCTACTACCACCAATAGCCTCCCACCGGCCGGTACGCTCCCATAGAGAGGGGCTCCTCCAGGTGCCGTTGGCCAAACAATGCCAACTGGCGGCCCCCAGGGGGAGAGCCTTCTCTGTGGGGGTACCTACTATCTGGAACAAGCTCCCCCCGAAGATACGGAGGATCCCGGATCTGCGCACCTTCCGCCGCACTCTAAAGACCTTTTTATTTCACCAGGCGGGCCTGGCCTAATTTTCTCCCTCTTTTATAAAAGAATTTTTAATATTTAATATTTTTTAGTATTTTATATATTCAAATTTTAAAATTGGTTTTAAATTGATTGGGGTTTTAATTTGTCTGGGCCAAAACTATTTAATTTGATTTTAATTCTGCTTTTAAATTTTGTATGTATGGATTTTATTGTTGGCTGTTCACCGCCCTGAGTCCTTCGGGAGTAGGGCGGTATAGAAATCAAATAAAATAAATAAATAAAATAAATAAAGTTTGCTCCTGAACATCAGTACTGGTCATTGCCATTACTACTCCCCATCGTCATTTTGCAAGAATTAGAAGAGGCACAGACTTGGACTGTCTGGAGCAGACATGGAGCAGTGCCAGGACCAACCCAGAAGCCCCAGAATCAGGAATAGAGAAAAGGTGAGGAAATGCTGATGATGTGGATTTTTAAGACTTGCAAATCAAGAGATTCGAGATTAGACAAGAGCACCTTGATCTGGTTTGATCATTTTGGGTGGTGCTCAAGAATGGGCTAAGATTGTTGATTCTGTGAATGCAAAAACCGTTGCAAGGGATCTTTGAATCCCACACATTCTGGTTAAGCATCAGTGTTTGAAGACATCCACCAGCATCTGCGCAACACTGGAGCATGTGTGACACCACCCCACTACCCCCATAAACTCCCAATCCACAGTTTGAGAACCTCTGATCTAAGGAAAGAAAATGGGGAAACGCAGCAATATCATGTTCACGGAGGTCTATTAATCTGAGTTTGAGTAAGTTTCTTTTGCCATATATAATGGGAAGCATATGACCCATTTCTCTTCAACTGATTTCTTTGTTAGCAACAATCATTTTACTCTCTACCCCCCCTCAAAAAAGAAGGAAAAACATTTCTTTCAAGAAAGGTATTTTTTTCTGTTAAGAGCACCCTGATATATGTCATTACAACCAAAGCAAACTGTCTGAAAAGGGAAGGCTAATTATGTCTTTATCCTCCTTGTACTTTTAAGTTCCTGAGATCAAAAGTTCTTTTCAGCTAGCTAGATAACATCTTTCTGGTTCACCTAACATACCATGTTGGAAGACTGTTTGACTGGCAAATGAACTATCAAAATCACTCGTTACAATCCTCCTTCATTGCTTCATTCATCAGGTGGCTTTAAATAAACCATAGATACCCTCATTGGGCCTTTTTGTCCCACATTAAACACAGCACAGACATTCACCTGTAACTTTTTTTCTGCCATGGTACCTTTATCTCATCTCTAGCCTTTCCTTGAGGGAACTTAGCATCAACGTATTGTTTCAGATTTAAAGTAACACTTTCCTTTACTTCTGTTATAATCTGGATATGTTCTAACATGCTTCTCCCAGCGCTTGTTCAGGATTTATTTCTGCCAGCAAGAGGTTTTGAGTGGCTGGGAGAGGGGAAGGGGAGGGCGGCTTCTCTTTTTTCTTCTTTTTAACAGATTTAACAGAGTTGGAAGGGACGTTATAGGTCATCTAATCCAACCCCCACCCCGCCAAAGCAAGAGACCCTACACCATTTCTGATAGATGGCAGTCCAATCTCTTCTTGAAAGCCTCCACTGATGAAGCTCCCACAACTTCCAAAGGCAAGCTGTTCCATTGGTTGATTGTTCTCACTGACAGAAAATTTCTCCTTTTTTCTAGGTTGAACGTCTCCTTGATCAGTTTCCATCCATTATTCCTTGTTTGGCCTTTGGATGCCTTGGAAAATAGCTTTACCGCTTCCTCTCTGTGGCAGCCCATCAAATATTGGAACACTACTATCATGTCTCCCCTGGTCTTTCTCTTCATTAGACTAGCCATGCCCAGTTCCTGCAACCGTTCTTCATAAGTTTTAGTCTCCAGTCCCCTAATCATCCTAATTGTTCTTCTCTGCACTTTTTCTAGAATCTCAACATCTTTTTTACAGTGTGGTGACCAAAACTGGATGAAGTATTCTAGGTGTGGTTTTACTAATAGAGCTTTATAGAGTGGTATTAGTACCTCACTTGATCTTGATTGTATCCCTCTGTTAATGCAACTTAGCATTGCATTAGCTTTTTTGGCTGCTGCCGTACACTGTTGTCTCCTATTTAACTGGTTGTCCACTACAACTACAACTTTTTTTTAATTCCTCTGAGGATTCATGCAAGAGCACTATATGTATCACCCTGTATAGACACCAGCCTCATTCCAGCTGCTGTTTGACTGTTATGAAAAACAACATGGTTGCTAACAGCTTGATATGGGGGCAGGCACCATTTTTCCATTCCATTGTGGCTTTGGTTACACAATGTGTTATTGTGAGGACTGTTACCTGCACCAATCACAATTATCTAAATCAGGAATTCCACTACATCAGTGGTCCCCAACCTTTCTGGCTCGGTGGATCGGTGGAAGCAGTGATGGTGGCAGAGGGGGAAGAGGGGATGGTTTTGTGCACCGCTCTCACAAATGCAGCTGTGCACGCACACATGAGCTCGCCCATCACTTACACGGCCCGGTACTGGGCCACAAACCAGGGGTTGGGGACAGTGGTGAAATGTAAAATTTGTTACTACCGGTTCTGTGGGCGTGGCTTGGGGGGGTAAAGTGACTGGGTGGGCATGGCCTACTTGTTTTTTTTTTACTTTTAAAAGCATTTTTTCTACAACATGTTCGGCTGGAGAGGTTGTAAAAAAAATGCTTTTAAAAGCCTCTGACGATCCCAGCTGAGCCGCGTGATCATCAGAGGCTTATTATAATCTAATAATTAATCTAATAATCCCTTCTACAGCAGAAATGTATTTGAATAAACCAGAGAACTAAGATTTAACTCTTCCTCTTGATTCTGCACTTTAAATTTTGGGTGTTTTTTAGTTCCTACTGAGTTATTCCCAAATTCAAAATTTCTAAAGTGGATGATGGCTCTCACATTTCCAGATCTATGCAAATGTATTTTCCATTTAAAAAGGTAATTTCAAGCTAGAAATGCACAACTCAAGGTAATCACCTAAGCAGAATTAAAGAGCCAAAAAGATTACAGTCCAAGTGAAATTATTTTGTACTCAGGCCAAAAAGAAAAGGGGAAAATCCATTATTTATAGTCTATTGCTGGTTTGGGGATTGGGCTGTTTAGTATGCTGGTAGGTTTTCTTTCTTTTAGATGTCAATAAATAAAAGGATTGGAGGGACCGAGAACTTCCTCTAAAGTATATTTAAAATATATTAAACCAAAGAGAGCAGTAGAGAAACCGAAGGTTGGAGCCAACAGAGTAGTATTCTGAACTAACCTGTTTCATCCCTTTTTCAAAGCTACTGAAGAAGCCTTCTTGAGAAATTTTATCTACAGTACACTTGTGTGGAAAGCTGTATATGAAGCTGTGTAGAGTTGTGGCATCTTTGAGAGATAGTGGTGGAGATCTACTTTATTCCATGACTTGTGCCTTGGTTGCCCAAGGGACGAGAAATACTTCTTTAAGCCACTGCATTGTAGAGTTATCAGACCCTTAACCCCTACATTATTTCTAGATCAGATTCTATGGGTTGGCCACCTCCTCCCAGCCCATATAGTAAATGATGGAGAGAGGGAGGGTCTTTCGTGATTTGCAATGCCAGTTTCATTAAAAGTGTTTCAGTTACAACTCCTGACCTAGACTGAGAAAGTACTGTAATTATGGGAGCTGTAGTGCCAAAACATTTAGAAAGTTGGGAAGTTTTGTAATTGTTCAAAATGTAACGCTTGAGAACCAAAGAATTAGCTGCAACAGCCTTCTAAGCAGACTTTTTAAATGTGACTAAAGGCAATGCAAACCTAGACTCTGCTATTAACATTGTACTGCAGATACCTGTAATAATGTAAATATTCTTTTAGTATCGCTTTCCTTAATATCTTCCCAGTTCAAATATTTATCTATTTAAGATCATGAGAACAGAAAGATCCCCATTTGACTAGCAGATACAAAGTTTTAAAGTTCATAAGATATCACTGTGCTTAAAAATAATTCTGTAAAAAATTAGCCTTGGGATGTTAACCTTTTATTTTGCAATTTCCTGCCCTATTTCTCATGTTAAAAAATTATCACAGCATATCCATTCTTTGCATTGTTGTACATGAAAAGAGACAGTGCTTTGGATCTATATATTCATATGTCAAGGGACCCCTTTGGAAAAGATAAATTTCATAAACTGCAAAGCAACATGAAACTAAAAGGAATTGGGTGAGGCAAGATGTAGTCATCTGAAAAGAACTGGGCTTTTTTGCCAAAAGAAAACTGAGAAAATCAAATACCATGAAGACTTAAAAAATGGGTGAAGCATAAACAGGTAGAACTGTATAAACCTGTTTCCTACAAACCCAATTAGATAATATAGCACAACTTTATTTCCTAGATGCTTTAAAATTCTAGAATGACATTCTAAGAAAATTCTGTACTAGAGTGTCATGAACCAAAAATATTCAAAGAAAAAAAAATGATATGAGCACTTTTTCCCCCTTAAATAAAATATAGAAAGAAATGTTAGGCCTACCTCAGAGAAAGGTTTTCTAAATTGGGAGTGTAAGGGCTTTTTTTCCCCTCCCTCCCTCTCTCATTCTCTTGCCAAAGAGATTGTCAGGAAAGATTAGCCAAACAAGTCTAGGTGGGGTTTATACAGTACCTATCACCATATCCCAAACTCTATTGTTTCACCTTCTTTTCAGTGAAAGTGCAGGAAATTGACCTGGGGACTCATTCAACTTTAATTTATCTACCTCTGAAAACAATTGGTGAAGGTGGGAGGAGACCATTGGCAGAGTCAGTTGTAGGCTACTGTTTCTATCTCTAAATTGGGCCACTCAGGGGAAAGGGTGGCTTTTGATCTGAAAAGTATATTATCCTGGAATGCATCTTTTCAGGGCCTTTTCCTATCTATCTCCAGCTGAGAGGCTGCCAAGAGCAGCTCTTTTCCTGCCAGGTTCTCAGAGAATGCAGCCACAATATTAGTAATATATCCTGATCCCCTTTAACAGGAAACATAAGGTGCTAGGATGCTAGGATTTATCTACTCAAACCATTCTTTCTTTTCTAGCATATCTGCTATAACCTATGGAGAAAATGACATGAACAGAAATTATTTTTAAGTTTAGGAATGGCAGAATATACATGTTTATCAGGGGTAGGTTCTACTTACCTTTACTACCGGTTCGCAGAGAGGCCACACGTGCGCCCTTGCTTTGTTCGCTCGTGCACACGCTCTTCTGCGCATGTGCAGAAGCATTTTGATGTCATCGGGGTCGGTGGGCAGAGCCTCCCATCGGTTTTACTACCAGTTCTATAGAACCGGTGCGACCCACCACTGATGTTTACTCAAAATAAATACATGCATGCTTTCTTACAAATGGAAAAATGTAGATCATTCTAAAAATGTTTATACCTACAGTAAAAGATTGGGTTATAAAATTGGCAGAGCTTGTGGAAATAGCAAATAGTTGCTCAGGGGGAAAATAAGGATGTTTTTAAAAAACTGAAAACCCTAAATGGATTTTGTGTTGAAAGAAGAAAAGCTACGAACCTATGATTTGTAGACTGAGGATTTAAAAGGGCCAAGGTAGAAGAGGGAATAATAAGATGGCAATTACTTGATAGGAGGAAAGGTGGAAGTCATAATTCTGTGTTTTATTTTTTCAGTTCTTTTTTCCACATTCTTTTTTCTTTTAATTTTTTATTATGCTGAACAATTCCAATAAAAATATTTTTGAAAAAACAAATGTTAAATATTATAAAATGTAACATACCTCTACATTGGCCAGGAGGGTTGGCAGTTCATTGGTATCCTTCAGTCTCAAGAGACTATGGTATCGTTCTCTGGAAAGAGGTCCTAAAACAGCATCTAGTGTGACTAAAAAGGCCAATTCGAGAGTGGCAATCCCTTCCACACTGAGGGCAGATACATTCTGTCCCCTGCCCAGCCCCCAGTTTTTGCTGGTTCCGGGACTGCCTCTTTGCCTCAGCCTGCCGAACAAGTGTCTCTTCGAATTGGGTTGGCAGTTACAGCCTAACTTATTCCATGAGAACGGACATTTCCTTCCTTTTAGGGACATTTGATCATTATAGTTTCTTCTATTGTAGATGAGAAATGTCATAGTGTTATTGAACATTCATCTCTGATAGAGAGGGGGGGGAGGGAGAGGGAGAGAAAGAGAGAGAGAGAGAGAGAGAGAGAGAGAGAGAGAGAGAGAGAGAGAGAGAGAAATATAAACATCTTAGACCTTTTCTCACTGCTGAGTTGAAATACTATCTACTATCCTTTGAGTTGGCAGAAAAAATACCCTGGCATGAAATCTGTGGTCCCCGTTGCCAATTCCTAACCTGCCTCTAGAGCCTCTGTTCTGGCTGGCAGCCACATGATGCAGGGATGATGGAGTGTCTGCAGAGTGTGTTAAAGCCCTTGGTTGATCCCTTCTGGCTTTGCTATACCCCTCCATGCTTCTCAACATTACCAACTGATAGGAAACATCTGCCATACAATAACACATTTGAAATCTGATTTCTTTACTGTTTGTCTATTAGGCACCTTTTAAATCTTGCTGCAAACAAATCTGTTTAAGATGTTTGCTATAAAGGACACACAGGCTGACAGTTAAAAGAATTGGAACAAATAGTCTTTTCAGTCCCTCTGATGAATGCAAAATTCTGTCCCATTTGACATATCATAAAACTGTCCCTAGCTGCTATTACCTTAAGAAGAAAACACTATTTTTAACAATAGTACAGATAAGGATGGTTTAAAGCAGGGGTGAAATCCAGCAGGTTCTGACAAGTTCTGGAGAACCGGTAGCGGAAATTTTGAGTAGTTTGGAGAACCAGCAAATACCACCTCTGGCTGGCCCCAGAGTGGGTTGGGAATGGAGGTTTTGCAGTATCCTTCCCCTGCCATGCCCACCAAGCCACGCCCACAGAACTGGTAGTAAAAAAAAATTGGATTTCACCACCGGTTTAAAGCTATCTTACACACAGGCTGAAGAGAACGTCATCATGACAATGAAATTCATTCATGATGAGATTAGATTAAATGGAGAATAGCCATTTCTGATTGTGGTCTTTTTCTACTGGAGATCTTCTAGTGGTGTACTGTGTTGGATTACATTTTTTATTATGGTATTATTGGTATCTTCTGTTCTCACTTTTAAAAATTGCAAGCATCCTATACTAACCGAGTTTCAATGTATACAACAGTAAATATACATATACGTGTGTGTGTGTGTGTGTGTAATGATAAGTAGGAAAGATCTTGGGAGATGGGGAAATAGATGCTGTCTAGGGAATGATCAGATAAGCAAGACCATCAGATAACTAAGGCATGGTGAATGTGAGCAGGGGGCTCCAGTTCAGAATAGTCAGTGGCAATATTGAATATTATTGCACCCTCTATTGGAAAACCCTGAAAACATGACTTTTCCCCTCCCACTATCATTGACTAGAACCTTAGTTTTAGGAAGGCAAAAATCCATTCCAAAGCAGTGCTTTCTATTCCCACTCCTTGAAGGTGGTCCAGAAAAATACTATGATCAATAGCATTAACAGCTGCAAAAATGTTTAGCCAGATCAGTTCCACAGTCCTGAGTCTTGCTGCAGATTATTTACAACAGTGATATGTTCTTCATACAATACCCAGGATCAGTAGTGGGATTCAAATCCTGGCGCTATCAGTTCACTATTGGTAATGCGCAAGCACACGTGCTCGCATTGCAAGTGTATGGTGCTTCTGTGCATGCAAAAAGCTTCTGCGCATGCGCAGAGCATTTTTGATGACATCTGATCAGGTGGGCGGAGCCTCCCGCTGCCGCCACTACCAGTTTACCTGAACCAGGGTGAACCGGGAGCAACCCACCACTGCCCAGGATCTAAATAATGTTTTTTCCAACTGTCCAGGTATCTCAAGGACACCAGATAAGCAGATCCGATGCTTATCCATTCCCTTCCATATGCATTTAAGACACTGATGCCTGTACTAATCCAGGCTTTTTAAAAAACCCTAATTATATTTTCAGCCCTTTGAAGAATATACTCTGAGATGTTGTTTTTTACAGTCCTTTGTATTGCTGAAGATGTGGTTTGTTTTTTTCAGTTTAGAATTTGATATCAATAATTTGTCAATTCTTAGTAATGTCAGGGAATCTATCAATTGTTAGAAATTTGAATTACAGAAACAACTAGAAACTGAATTACTGAGTTTCTAGTAATGACAGCCAGTATGTCCAATGATAAATGATATCAAGAATTGGAGCTCAGAAACATCAGACAAGTAACAAGGATGTGTCCATGCATCATCCTTGTTACTTAGGACAAGGATGAGTCACATTTCTAGCCCTGAGAATTGTATCTGGTAGTCAGAAGTCACAGGCTATACATATGTATGTATGATCCCCACATGCTTATGCTGCAGTAATTATTTCTCCATTGTCATTGGTAGTCTTTAAAATGCTTGCCAGGAAATGTGTTCTCTTTTTTTCAACAATCTGTGCAGTGTCACTAGTAGGGGATGCTTTGTTCCCCACTCCTTTTTCCAAAAAAAAAAAAAAAAAAGTCTGCAGCACATCACCAGTTTTTAGTAGGATCCAGGGAGATCAGTTTTTCAAATGATTCTGTTCCAGATTGCTGCCAGCATGAATGGGAAACTACAATGTGTGTCCCACTCCTCAGCTTGATCTATTTGGTGTCAGAGAAACATAAGTAGGCCATGGAGGCTTTCCAGGCCCTAGAGAGAATAACCAATAGCCACATTTAGACCCCTTGTTGCATTTCTGTGGTGGCACAGTGGTTAGAATGCTGTATTGCAGGCTAATTCTGCTGCCTGCCAGCAGTTCGATTCTCACCAGGCAAGGTTGAATCAGCCTTCCTCCTTCCAAGGTTGGTAAAATGAGGAGCTAGATTGTTGGGGGCAATCTGTAAACTGCTTAGAGAGGGCTGTAAAGCACTAGGATTGTGTGTTTGTTAGTAAGGTTCACTGGGTTAGGGATTTTTCTTTTCTTTTACTGTCTTTCACTGTGAGTTGTATTGGGTTGGGGGTGCACAAAGGGAGACTCAGCCAATCTCATTGTACACATGTCGTACTCTGACAATAAAGGTTTGAATTGAATTGAATTGAATTGACTATGAAACGGTATATAACTTTAAGTGCTATTTCTGTAAATAACAATTGCAATTGCCCATTATTAAATTAATTAAATTAAATTAAATTAAATTAAATTAAATTAAATTAAATTAAATTAAATTAAATTAAATTAAATTAAATTAAATTAAATTAAATTAAATTAAATTAAATTAAATTAAATTAAATTAAATTAAATTAAATTAAATTAAATTAAATTAAATAATCCATTGTTGCCTAGGGATATATGAGGTTCCTTATCAGTTCCTAGAACTGGACTGTTATTTCTAGTACAGCCATACCTTTTATTTCATATGTGACAGGCTACTAGTGGCTTGCTAACCTAGTTAAGTTGCTTGCTGAATCTGCCAAAATAAGATCAGTGCCAGGCAGTCAAGCATAATTGATGTAGCTGATTTAGTTTTGGTTAGTTGCAAGTTTTCCAGGCCTGTGTATGCTTTTATTAATGCCTTATTTAGCAAGGATAGAAGGACACACGAAACATCTAACCATTGATCATCTCGATTTGTTTCTTCTAATTATCCCAAAATGTATCATTTAGTTTCACACGAATTGTTTTAAAAGCTATTATTTCTACATTACTATGCTAATTACTATTACTATAATAATTACTATACCTTACTATACTACTAATCAATTATTATTACAATATTTCCTTTATACTATAATCTATAGCAGCAGCCCCCAACCTTTTGGGCACCAGGGACCGATTCCATGGAGAGAGGTTTTTCCGTGGACCGGAGGGGGGAGTGATTTCGCTTGCTGTCTGCATCCCGTGGATGGGGCTTTGCTTGTTTGTGCGGTCCAGTTTCTGGCATGCTGCTGCCCGGTGCCAGTCCATAGACCAGGGGTTGGGAACCCCTTATCTATAGTATAACTATTATTACAACATTTTCTTTTTACTATTACTATACTATACTCAGTAGTATTACTAGCTGTATTTTCTTTTTACAAACCCTCTTCTGCTTTAATTCCTCTCTCGTTGGGAGTTCTGCTTTATTCTTCCCTGTTAATGATTGGCATATATTTGCACCTTTCCACATTGTACTTTGATTTGCTGTGCCTATATAGTTGGATCATCCACTCCTTTTGAAGAAAAAATGCATTATTTTATTTGGCTGCTTTTCTGTTTGCTGGTGGCTGCCGACTTCCCAGAACTCACTTCTCCTCCCAAATCTGTTTCAAGGTTGCAGTTTTATTGGCAACCCTGCCATGCTGACACTGAGGAAAAGGTTCAAATGGGAGGAAAGGAAGACAGCCCAGGTCCCTACAATTATTTTTTTAAGTAGCCTATTCTGCCACAGAAGTGCAGAGCAGCAGCTTGAATCTGCAGAGGGAATATCGATCTTTTCCATGAGAAGAAATCAATGTTTCCATCACACTAGAACTTTTAAAAAATCAGTATATGATTACTAACCCCTAGAGAAAGACAAACTCCCCATTCTAGCAGGAGAGCGCTGCCCCCACCTTCCCCCGATTTTTATTTATTTATTTTATTTTATTGGCGGGAGAGTCTTAACTCATGGAACTGCTCTTCCGATCCAGCCTTTGAAGAGAGAAGTTACAGAAAGCAGCATAGCCAAGGAGCTCTGTTTACTCTTAGGAATTTCCTTGTTCCTCTTTCTTGTAAAATCACTCTTTGGATGGGTAGCCTTGTTATCAGGGTAACTATTTTGTTTTACTTCATTTAATTATTGTTCTTCATTTACTTCTGGGGGCCTAAATCAGGAGATTCCCACCGTAGACCAACTCCTCCCAGACTCCATTCAGAGCATTATCCAGCTCCTTTATGCATATCCAGTGAATAATAAAAGGGCAAATCAATCCTGCCCCCACCACACCTTCATGAACATGGGTATTGGTTGATTTTCCCACCAGTGGCTGAAACTGAATGGGGAGAAGAAAAAGATTAGCAGGAAATCCATTACAGGTAGTCCTCGACTTACAACCAGAATTGAGTGCAAAATTTCTTTGTTAAGTGAATTTTGCCCCATTTTAGGATCTTTCTTGCCACAGTTGCCACTGCAATTGTTAAATTAGTAACACGGTTGTGAAGTGAATCTGACTGCCCCACTGAAGGTCACCAAAGGGGATCACAGACCCCAGGAATCTGCAATCGTCATAAAATACATGCCAATTGTCAAGTGTTCTAATTCTGATCATGTGACCACAGAGCTGCTGCAACCTTTGTAACTGTGAAAAACAGTCATAAGTCGCTTTTTTTCTGTGCGTTGTTACTTCAAACAGTCACTAAATGAACTATTGTAAGTCAAGGACTACCTGTATTTACTGCCCTTGCTTGAACCCACTCCATGTCCTTTGTATGATGGCAGCAACACTGCAGCACAGTCAAGGTAGATTGTGGGAAGCAGCACAATTTAGGCTGACCTGTTTTCTTCGCACCTCAAGTATGGTTTAACACTTTTAAATGTTTTTAACTGGTTTGTCATTGCTTTTTAATTACGGGGCCAAATTTATATATATCTTTTTAATAATATTTTAATGTTTGTATTTTATGTATTTATTTGGCTGTACACCGCCCTGAGTCCTCAGGGAGAAGGGCGGTATATAAATTTGATATAAAATAAATAAAATAAAATAAAAATAAATGGGAGGAAAGCACATTAAACATGGCTGAGAGGGAGTGCCCTGACAACCTTTATTACAGATTTGCCTAGAAATGCCATAAATTAATATCATTCCAATTACATTGCCATTAAATAGGGAATGTGGTATAAACATTTATTAACGTTCATGGAAAACAAATTAATCTACTCACAGTTTGCCGAGAAATACTGTCTCAGCCTTCCACATCCCAAGGATTCTGCTTTTAGCATTCATTACATAACTGCATTCGCAGCTAAGATAAGAAACAGCTTGCTTTTGGGGCTGTTTTTATTGTTGTGGCTTTTCATAAAAATAGGACCTTTGGACATCAAAGCAAAACAGCTCAGGCAGTAACACTTTCCCAAGCTCTTGCTCTTCAGAAGGAACAAATAACCAAGTCTCTCATTCAGGCAGGTGTAAGCATACAAGTAGCATATATACTCCATATATTTCAGAGCTGGCAAGGTTTTTTTTTTCCAATTGACAGTTTTGTCATCTACCTAGAGCCACAGGAGGCAAGTCAATGCTCCAGAGACAGTAGGAGCTGAAATTTAGGCCAACTAGTAAGGAGCACTTTGACGTATGAGAACATTTGGCTTGTAATAGCTAGACTATGCTGGCTGATCACAGTTGTTCACTGTTTATAGGCATGAGGTGCTCTATTCAGTTAGAGTAGGGAGAAATATGAATATTTAAAGTCTAAATTGCCACCTTGTGTTATTTACTTAATGGCGGGAGAATCAGCATTTATAAAATCCAATCACAAATGCAGGTTATTAGATAATATACTGGCCTGTAAAAGTGTTTCTATTTCATTCTACAGCAAAACAGCCTCAGGACTTGCTAACAGCATGAAATAACAGGAAGTTGGTGAGACTCATATATACTGATTGGCACTGACACTCTATCCCGGACAACCTGGGCTTTTCTCACATAAGCCACATAGTGACTGAACAATATGGATTTATTTTACTGAATGATATGTTTAGCTTCTCCTTGTCTTCATTCCATATGTCCTGCATTTTGTCAGACTTTGTTGGATTTTAAATAATGTGCGTCCATGGATATAAACTTTAGACTTATGAGGAAGAATAGGTTTATGATTAACTGAAGGGCCAATTAACATAGTGTCATGGCTAAACTATCCTTATTCCATAAATCTGATTTCACCCCCGAGGGGAAAAAGGATTTCTGTAAGTTCTGTTCCAGGCAGAAGGCTGACTATGATCACAGCCGATATGTGCATATTTCCACTGTAGCTTCTCATGGCAGTTTTAACCGCTGACAGCCTACAGACTTTAATTTTATTCTTTTCAAGACCCACTTTCAATTACCATAGAGAAGCCAGAAAACTCAGCTGACACAGAGATATGCTGTACATATTTATTTCTTCTGGTAAGGTTTATAGCTTAGAACAACATACAGACAAGCCTTTTCTTTAAAGTGCATAGGGAATACAGGGAGAGAAGAAGAAAAACAATCACAGAAAGCTCAGAAGCACCAAACGGCATAAATCAAATCTGAACTGAAGGGAGACACTCAGGATGCATGTCATCATTTCAAGTAGTTTTCAAAATTTGCCAACAGGATGAGCAACACAGATTTTTCCTTGTTAAAGAAACTCTGGAAGCAATGTGGATACTGCTTTCTCCAATTGGGTGCCTTTCAGATACATCAAACTGCCACGTGAAGCAGCTATGGGAAACACACCCAAAATATTTATGACATACATATTATGATTGTGTTAAATTGTTACTGCTACACAGTAGGGTCTTAAACTGTTAAAAGAGTTGCAGTCCAATATAGCTGAAGGACACAAAATTAGGGAAGACTATCTTACATCTTTAAGTTATCTGAAAAACCAGAACAAGCCCAGGAGGTGGCAGTGAGGAAGAAGTGCTATATATTGTATAATATATCAATTTACCAAAACTCCTTTCCAACATATACAAATAAAAATAAAGCAGTAGAGTGAGCCACTGCCTCAGAATTACTGAGGATAAAAGCTGATAAACACATTTGAAAGGGATTATGTACAGATCTTGAATTCAATCCAGTATGGCAATTCCTCTTACATTGCCAAGGCAGTAGTCCTGATCCGTACCTGATCCAGGAATAAATTGACATTTCTCATAAAGGAGGAATGTAAGCAATGGAGTCACCAAAATGTGTATTAGGGTACAGGAGCAGGAAATGGCTAGCAGTTTTTCTAAAGGCATATGTTCAGCCAGAATAGGATGCTAGAATAAACAGATGTTTGGTCTTACTCGTTAGGGCTCTCGTGTTTTTATGAAAAAGCTTCAATTGTATCTTCTTTCAGAATTGGTATTTTTTTAATACTTTAAAGCAAAACTGAGAATATACATTATGAGAAAATAGTAGAATCATCATCACCTTGTTTAATGATAGATAAGTTCTATTTTAGGAGGTTTGTGTAATACTAACATCAAAAGCATCTGTCATGCTGTTTCCTTGGAATGCCTAATCAGAATTCATTTGGTCAATACACCAGAGCATTACAACAAACATTTTATCCATTGGTTATATAAAACTCCCCTATAAATAGATTGATTCTAGACTCATTTGGGAGATTTGATGGTCACTAGACTAACTTTCAGTAGCTAATCCATCTGGCTCCGAATGAATGAATTAATGCATGCATGTATCAAATGGCACTAGGACATATATTATTATTCACTGTGGATTATGGTTTGAGACATGGAAGATAGGAATAACTAAATGAGAAAAAAGAGTAATCCTAAAACAAAAGGAGGTTAAAAAAACTGAAGGAACTCGGAGTGAAGAGTGCCAGTCAAGGGATTAGTGGTAAAAGGCAGAATACACTGAAATACCTCTACAATATAAATAGGATCTTAAATACTTCTACAATATAAATAGGAACTTTTTAATATATTTCATAAATTAAGATGGCAATACCCATACCCCAATATCCCTGTTTAAATACACACATTCAATCCACCTGGAAAGAAGTATGCAGACATGTAATAGCAAACAAAGGGACAAGCAGCTTTCCTTCAAGTCAGGATACTTAAGGGTGAACAGATCGGCTTCCCCAGTGCTAAAACATCTGGGCTTAGTTCCCATTCTTCATTAACCGGAGTTTTCATAAAGTCTGACTGAGCAGCTTGGTTGTCGACAGTGGCTCCATATTTGTCACTCAGAACCCCTGAGATATGTGGCTAGAACTGAGGTAGAGAGAAGAAAAGGTGTCAGATATGCCAAGTCTAGCTTCTGAATTAGTATTTATGCAAGGCACAATTAACAGTAACAGCATGTGGGGAGAAGGGGAGACTATATCATGTCAGCCAGACAGTAGTCAGGACCAAGATTTTAGTTAAGTATGGTTTTTTGAATAATTTATCACTAGCTAGGTTCTTCCATCAAGCTAATCTGTAAACCATAATACACAAATTACAATTGGAATTCACATATTGTGTTAACCAAACACATAATAGTTTACAATAATATGTGAACTATATAAATCTCTCTGAACCTATTTAGGATAAATGCAGTTCTCGTTGCACCAAAGATCACAACAGATTAGAAAAATGAGCCTACTCTTGCCCGAGAATACTACTAACTATATTTGAAACTTCAATCTTAATGAAGAAAGCAATTTCCAATTTATCTACTGGAGTTTATTCATTTTCTTCTTCTATTTTTTTTTAAAATAAAGACTTCCTTTTCAGAGATTCTGGCAATCTTCCAATATATGGAAATACTCTGCAGAAGTACAGAAAAAGGCAATTGGCCAGGAAATTTCAACCATATTTCCACATAGCAGCTCTGATGTCACTGAAAATTGACCTTTTCTATGTATTTGAGCAATTAGTTAGTTCGTCCAGTGGATACAGGATTCCTTCATCTCCCAAAAGTCTCAGAGCCCAATCTTATTTTTGACCCAAAAGCACAATACTTAATTTTAGGAAAGCAAATAAAAACATAAAAATCCATATTGTCTACATTTAGCTATTATATCACATTTCTGAGTCATGCAAGTTAACTTCTGTATTAGGGGAAGGCAAATTAAAACATTAAACTTTAATCCTCAATTGCTTACTTGAGGCCTCACTTAACCATTTTCCAGATAAGTGAGGCACTGTAGAATCAGAGCATGACCAAGGCCAATTCTTCCCATATCAAAACAGAGAAATCATATAGCTTAGCAGTTTCTCAACTCTTTTATTCTGTAATTTACCAAAACATCATTTGGCTTCCTCTTCAATAGAACAGTCACGTTAGTTCTCCACCCTCTTACATGCCCATGTTTAAACCCCATGGAATCTCACCTTCTGAGCAAAATCAATAAATTTGATCCTAGAAAGAATCCGCCTCAGTTCCCCATGATTGATTTTGGCATTTGTGTCTTTCAGAGGTACATCCCGGCTCTGTGTCATCAGGGCCCACCTCAGGCGGAGCTTCCTAACTGACAGAACCCCTGGCTGGTGTTCGGAAGTGGGACTTCTTGTCACCGTAATATAAAAGGCATCTTTTTGAAGATCATTTATTCCAACTAACAGATGAAAAGGGGAACAAAAACAACCACCAGTAAACAATAAATCACATTTGGATTCCTAAAGCTAATATTTATTAGCTGTTCTTAAATGAATTCAGGTTTGGCTTCTAGTTACAGCTAACAGCTAGGAACGGTGATCAGCGGTATGAATACAAATGGCTCTGCAGCATAGATACAAGGTCACAATCACACAGCATTTTTGGTTGCACAATTACACAGAAGCAAAAACAAATTATCTGAAATCTTAGCACGTTGTAACTGCTTCTACATCTTTGAAATTGTAATTGCAACAAAACATTCAACACCTATAGTCAAAAAATGCAACCAATTTTATTAGAAGAATATAAGATGCCAAGAAAAACACATCTTCAGTATTTTAGATCCTTGACAGCCTAGACCAGTTTAATGAAATATGCAAATAATGAACTGCATTGTTCATTCAAAGGAGAGATCAATATTTAACTAAGAGACTTAAGCACTACAAACAACCCAGCAAAAAAAAAGGGAATTGAGCCATTATTAGCCACCACAAACTAGGACATCTTTCAGCATTTACTTAAGCAAACTTGGCTTTCCTTTTCTGATTTTTCCTGGCATACTCACTAGATGAAGCAATTACTGGGTCTGTCGTATTACTCAGGTCCAAAAGGACTGAAGGGAAAGTAGGATGAAGAAGATAAAGATGGTGAATCCTTGGCCTGGGTTCCTAAAACAACAGCAACAGACGCAGTCATAAAGGGCCCCTGCTGAATTCATCTCACTCATTTCAACAGAATTAAAGTAGACCTTGTAGACCAATTCCATAGCCCAGCCAGCATGGACAGTGATAAAAGGTAATGACAGCTACACTGCAAAATACAACATTACACAGTGTAATAAAAAGAAACTAAAGCAACTTGGAACAGAGATGAGAAAAGCTTCTAACGATCAAACAGCAATGAGTACATGGACGTTTCCAGTTATTACCACTTTCAAATTCTCATTAAAATCAGTCTATGTATGCATGTCAATTTCATCTTGCTGCTTCCTGCACGAACCTCAATATTGCTCATAAGTTAAAGTACCAGATTCACAATAACTGCCAGTGTTCCTTGAAAAAAATTCTTAAGAGGCAGCTTTCATTTTATTTCATTTTATTTTATTCCAAGAGAAGCAGGGGGCAGGGACGGGGGCAGGGAAGCAGTGGTTTGCCCAAATCCATAGATTAAGGCAGGATCAGAACTGCACTTTATATGGTTGTTTGTACTGGCTAAACTGAAGTTACTAATGATAGCAACGGTCATGTGATATGAAGGAAGCTGAAATGAAAAAAAGAATTAGAAAAGGTTAGTTTTTAACCTTCTGATGTTTTCTTCTCATTTACAGGTATTCTGATGATCATGTGCTATCAGTGGAGGAAAAGTACAGACAGGGTGCGGAAAAATCATTTGAAAGAATAGAATAGAATAACAGAGTTGGAAGGGATCTTGGAGGTCTTCTAGTCCAACCCCCTGCTTAGGCAGGAAAGCTATTTCAAACAAATGGTTATCCAATCTCTTCTTAAAAACTTCCAGTGTTGGAGCATTCACAACTTCTGGAGGCAAGTTGTTCCATTGATTAATTGTAAGGGGTTTTAAATTGGGGGAAGCCAATATAAATTTAATTTTGTTTTTATAGTATTTTAATGTTTGTATTGTATGTTTTTTAATTTTGGCTGTTCACCACCCGAGTCCTTCGGGAGAGGGGGCGGTATAAAAATTTTAAAAATAAAATGAATAAATTTAAAAAAAAAATTGTTCTATCTATCAGGAAATTTCTCCTTAGTTCTAGGTTGCTTCTCTCCTTGATAAGTTTCCACCCGTTGCTTCTTGACTGCCCTCAGGTGCTTTGGAGAATAGCTTGATTCCCTCCTCTTTGTGGCAGCCCCTGAGATATTGGAACACTATCATGTCATGTCAGAGTAGAAACACCACAATAACATATGAGTACAGGTAATCCTTCACTTATAACAGTTCATTTAGTGACTGTTCAAAGTTACAATGGCACTGAAAAAAGTGACTTATGACTGCTTTTCACACTTAAGACCATTGTGGAATCCCCAGGGTCACGTGATCAAAATTCAGATGCTCGGCAAGTGACTCATATTTATGACAGTTGCAGTGTCCTGGGGTCATGTGATCCCCTTTTGCAACCTTCTGAGAAGCAAAGTCAATGGGGAAGCCAGATTGACTTAACAACCATGTTACTAAATTAGCAACTGCAGTGATTCACTTAACAAATGTGGCAAGAAAGGTTGTAAAATGGGGCAAAATTCACTTAACAAATGTCCCACTTAGCAAAAGAAATTTTGAGCTCCATTCTGGTTGTAAATTGAGGATATCTGTACCAGATTTCTCTCTAGCTGTGCTAGTCCTTTAAGTTTATTAAACGTATTTTATTCAGTTCCTTATATAGGTAATGCCTGTGTGGATTTATCAAACTTGACATTAAGAGTTTGGTCAATGTTTTCCTTTCTTTTGTGTAGCCGATATAGCTTGGCTGAGATGAATAAAGATTGTTTATGCAATCTTGGCATGAAGATTATCTCAAGGTGGTCAAAGCTGCATTGCAGTAATAAATATTACTACTGCTCACTGACAAGAGTAATAAGCCCCTTTGTTAAAAGACAGATGAAAGCTTGAATACTGTTGTTTTCAAAGACATGCATACTCTTGTAGTTACTAAATAATTATCCTAAAATGCAAGGTGTGTTCCCTATCTTGGATTTATATCTAGGGCAGCAGCAATTCCATAGCATGCCAGATTGAATCCAGGTTCAAAATAAACATGGTTACATCTTCCAACATGTGTGATCTGACAAACAGGTCCAACTCAAGGCCATTATGGTTTTATAAGTTTAATGGAACTGGCAAGCATTTGAAAAATAATCAACATTCCAGATATGGAAAAGTAATATTTACCCTTTCTAAGGCAGCTAGTGTGAAATTTCAATGGGAAAAACAATTTGATGTTTTCAGATGATTAGGTCTGTAGCTTCCATAATTTGCCAATAACTTTGCTAACTAGGATACAGGGGAATAAAAAGCTCGCCTATTCAGAACTGGAATTTGCTTTCAAATCCAGTTTAAGATTCTGATAATCTCATAATCTGAGACTAATATATTTAAGCATTGCCTGTATCTATATTACTCTGGCCCTACTTGTCAATTTACTATAAAGACTATGCAGGCAGGTAGGTACGAGAAATGGAATCCCCATGTGGATTTCTTTTTCTAGGAAGAAATGTGGGTGCAAACACTTATTGGCTTTTAAAAGCTTATGTCTTATCTCTTATCATGTACTGTGTATGCTTTTAAATGCATAATGCCTGGGTTTTGCAGCTGCTATACTGCATAAGGGATGCAGTGGCTCAGTGGCTAAGATACTGTGCTTGTCGATCGAAAGGTCGGCAGTTCAGCGGTTCGAATCCCTAGTGCCACATAACGGGGTGAGCTCCCGTTATTTGTCCCAGCTTCTGCCAACCTAGCAGTTCTAAAGCACGTAAAAAATACAAGTAGAAAAATAGAGACCACCTTTGGTGGGAAAGTAACAGCATTCCGTGTGCCTTTGGTGTTTAGTCATGCCAGCCACATGACCACAGAGATGTCTTCGGACAGCGCTGGCTCTTCAGCTTTGAAACGGAGATAAGCACCGCCCCCTAGAGTCGGGAATGACTAGCACATATGTGCAAGGGGAACCTTTACCTCTATACTGTATTAGGCTGATGCTTTTTGTGAAAGGAAGCTGTTTTAAAATGTAGAAATATGTAGGGGTGGGGGATGAGAAGGGAAAGAGAGAAATATATGTAATGTTTACTACACTAGAAGAGAGACCCAAGGATCTAATCCTCTTATAGGACCTCGGTACCTTCGAGACCGACTTCTGCCACCAGTAGCCTCCCACTGGCCAGTCCGCTCCCACAGAGAGGGGCTCCTCAGGGTACCATCGGCCAAGGTATGTGGCTGGCGACACCCAGGGGGAGGGCCTTCTCTGTGGGAGCTCCTGCCCTGTGGAATGAACTGCCCCCGGAATTGCGCAAGATCTCCGACCTCCGTGTGTTTTGCTGTGCCGTCAAGACCCTGCTGTTCCGCCAGGCCGGGCTATCAATGTAAATGATTTTAAATTGGGTGTTTTAAATTTTTGGGTTTTAATTTGGGCCGAAATTATTTAATAATTTTAATTATTTTTTAATTGATGTCGGTATATTTTTGTGTTTTTAATAGGCTGTACACTGCCCTGAGTCCTTCGGGAGAAGGGCGGTATAGAAATAAAATTATTATTATTATTATTATTATTATTATTATTATTATTATTATTATTATTATTATTATTTACTCTTTAGTGAGATTCACAGCCTTTGAGGCTGGTTAATAGCTCAGCAGCTCGAGTCCTAACCAAGGACCTAGGAACTGTTAAGGTATCGTCGGAGGATGTAAGCTGTTCCGAGTAAGGTGGTTTTTTGTAGAGTCAAAATGTTCAAGTCCGGCAAATTTAGAATTTCTAAATAGCGGGGTAGCCCTTTGGGTATTGCTCCAAGGGCTCCAATTACAATCGGGACAACACACGATTTCTTTTTCCACAGTCGCTCAACTTCAATTTGCGAATCCCGGTACTTTGTGATTTTTTCTTGCTGCTTATCTTCAATCCGTGCATCACCAGGTATTGCAATGTCAATGAACCATACTTTTTTCTTTTCAACTATTGTTATGTCAGGTGTGTTGTGGACCAAGTGCCTGTCAGTCTGAATCCTAAAGTCCCATAAGATCTTGAGTTTCTCATTCTCTAAAACTTTCTCAACCTGATGTTCCCAGTGGTTTTTGCTGTACTCAAATCCAAACTTCTGGCACAATTTCCAGTGAATGATCTTAGCAACCCGGTCATGGCGTTGTAGGTAGTCAGTTTGTGAAATTTTGCTGCACCCACTGATCAGGTGGTCGATTGTCTCATCTTTCTCATTGCAGAGGCGGCATTTGATGTTGGTGGTGACATGTTGAATTTTTGCCTTCATGCAGTTTGTGACTAGGGCTTGTTCTTGAGCTGCCAAAATAAAGCTTTCTGTTTCTTTTTTCAGTACTCCTGATCTTAACCAGTTCCAAGTTAGTTTCTGATCAGCTTTGCCTTCAATACTTTTCAAATATTGGCATTTTCAAGTATTTTCAAATATTATTATTATTATTATTATTATTATTATTATTATTATTATTATTTAATCTTTAGTGAGATTCACAGCCTTTGAGGCTGGTTAATAGCTCAGCAGCTCGAGTCCTAACCAAGGACCTAGGAACTGTTAAGGTATCGTCGGAGGATGTAAGCTGTTCCGAGTAAGGTGCTTTTTTGTAGAGTCAAAATGTTCAAGTCCAGCAAATTTAGAATTTCTAAATAGCGGGGTAGCCCTTTGGGTATTGCTCCAAGGGCTCCAATTACAATCGGGACAACATATTATTATTATTATTATTATTATTATTATTATTATTATTATTATTATTATTATTATTATTATTGGCATTAAAGCTGGTTGGGTGACTTTGGGCCAGTCTGTCTCTTTCTCTCAACCCTAGACAGGAAAATTAAAAACCCTCTATCTACTAACCTGGTCTATAAAGCATGGTAGGTTATGGTTCATAACTTTCAGGGAAGAAGCCTTTGATTCAGGCTGATGACAGATGTGTATATGTGTTTAAATAAAGAAATGGGTCAGGAAAATATTCACAGAAATGAAAATATTTTTTCCCCCAAAATATTGTTTCAAAGTCCCGGAAACACATAAAATCAGAAAAGGTAGAATGGGCAAAATGTTTTTCATGCCCTTATATAACTGCAGCTTGTTTTCAACCATAATTAAATAATGTGGTTTCAGGGCAAATGCCTCCTCCATACTCAAGAACTCTGCACTCACCAAGCTTTTGAAGAGAGATTGCTTCTCATTAGCCCAGAAAAGAAAGACAGATTTTTTGTCCAAAGTCAGCACTGACAGTGCATCTGATTTTCTCATGTGATACGGCAGCTCATAATTCCAAACTGGCAGTCCTGATTTACCATCTACAACCAGAATCTGAAAACGGAGAAACCCAGAATTAGCAAGATAAAACTTCAGGGGAGAAGGGGCGGGGCGGGGGGGGAGTGGAAGAGAAGTGAAAAAAGGGATTAAACACGCTTTCCACATCTGTTGTGTTCCCTTTCATTACCATTCTTAAAAGATGCACATTAAATGACAAGATGTCTTTAATGTCTAGCTTGGCCCTTAACTCTCAGAAATGAATGATCACATGACAAGCGTAGTCAACTTCTTGTGGTCACTGTTTAGAAGAAAGGTCATAGCTGTATCAACAGCAGACACATTTAAATGACATGAACTACATAATCTACATTATGCTGCCACTAACCACTTGCAGGAATTAAAATCCAAAATACCAAACGGAGAGGACCATCTGTCTTACCTTGAATTAGTATTCAAGTAATACTGCTTGTCACAATGGATTGACTGTAAATTGTACATTGGGCAACTCTTTCCCAATTTGGTGCTCTTCAAATGCAGAATTTCCAAACAGCATTGGGTTGAGGAAAAATGTAATAAACATTTATTTTGGAGCTACCTGCCTGAATAGTTAAGATTGCAGAGGATTGTACTGTAAGCAAGCAGTGACTGCACCTTTCTAGAGACGTTTCCATGCTGGGCCTGAAGCATGAAGTCCAAAGTTTGATCATCATTGAAGTACCCTGGGCAAGGCTGGCTGCAAAAATGAAGAAAGGAGTCAGACTGAAAAGTGGACAAAGGAAACATCTTATGTCCATGCTTGGAGAGAAGTAACTTTTCCTTCATTGGAGCATATCTGCATTCCTATGAGCCTAGACTTCATCAAAAGATTTCAAAGTGTTTGTCCACTGAATCTGCTCTCCTAACCAGGAGACCAGTAGTTGTTAATACAAAACCAAAGTGACAGTTTCGGACCCTAGTAATATCTTGAATTTCCTAGCAACAATTTTTCCCACTTGAGTAGAATCTGATTCAGCTACGTTTCTATTTCACTTGAAGCTTTGTATCCTTTATGGCCACTATGCCCCTGTTCAGAGTAGTGCCTGGAGATGAATCTTGTGCACGTATGTAATACAAAAAACAGGTAGCCTTCAAAGCCTCATGACTCTTTCATGCATCTTTTTAACATGGCTAGGATTACACACACACATACACATATGTACACCGCACATCTGAACTTGAACAACTTCAAACCAAAACTTTTTTTAATGCTACTTCTTTTTAATACCAAGCTTCTTGCTTCAACTGCAGAGTCATATCATTTCATAGTCATAGTCAGAGGGAGCTTGTTTAAAGCTCACTCTAAAGCTTGTGTGTGATATTATTTCTTATCTAGTTAGGGCTGCTGCCATATCTAGTAAGCTTTTGGCATAAACTAAAGACGTACCTGCTCATCTAACACCAAGGGAATAACTTAAATGAGTCAAACAATTAACAAGGGGAAATATATTCATTGCTGGCTTGGAGGCAACAAAGGCCAACCAGATTCCTGAAAGGAGAAACTCCCATTAATAAGGGTTACTAACAAGAATGTGGCAGGTAAGTGAATAACTGCCTAGCCAAAACAGAATGAGTTCTCTGCTTCCATAATGATAAATGTCAGTAATTACTGTCCTCTATAATTTAACTTATTTTCATGTCTGAGAATCAACTTATGACATTACAGACATGTTATATTAATGGAATAATTAAAAAAAAAACACCAGCCATCAAAGTTTCAGATCAGCAGGTTCTGACAAGTTCTGGAGAACTGGTAGCAGAAATTTTGAATAGTTCAGAGAACCGGCAAATACCACCTCTAGCTGGCCCCAGAATGGGATGGAAATGGAGATTTTGCAATATCCTTCCCCCAGGAGTGTGGAGGGAATGGGGATTTTGCAGTATCCTTCCCCTGGAGTGGGGTGGGAATGGAGACTTTGCAGTATACTTCCCCTGCCACACCCACCAAGCCACATCCACAGAACTGGTAGCAAAAAAAATTTAAATTCCACCACTGTTCCAGATGAATATATTTTTCAGTTGCTTAGAGCTGTTTTCCAGTGGCTCTACATAAACAGATCAACCTGACCCAACTTGATGATTCACGAAGCGCTGAATGCCAACTCCCCAAAACCCCATCCAGTTTAATCAGATTTAAGGAAAGCTGATTTAAAAGAAAAACATTCCACAAAGCTGAGAGGAAGCTCCTATAGATTAACGCTAACAAGAGTTGTTCCCTATTAACCTGCCACTACATATGAGCTCAATAGGAGAAGCAGAAAAGGTCACACTCCCCACCCCCTCAAACCCAGTAACCTGTCAATATCCGGCTGCTCTAGAGTCCAACGCAGTTCCAAATCTTGACCTCGCAGTAAAGTCAAACCATCTTCAGTAGTGATCAAAAGGTCACTACAATTGCTGTCAGGAGATATCACTGCCTGTAGAAACACAACGCCACCACTGCAAGATACAGAGAGCAAACAAAAGTAATGAGCAAATTACAGTAATGTCAATCATTTTCCCAGTATATTCAATTCTTACTGCTTTTCTGGTCACAGATTCATTTTTATGGCAGCAGTCCTGTACAGAACAGGTTCCCCATTTTTTCTTATAATGTGGTTTTTTTTTTTTTTCAATTTCCCGTCTATTTTATAAGCCTAGAACTTTCTGATGGTCTCTACTTCAAGCATTAACCAGATCTGTACCATCTGTTTTATTTTTCTGTTATTATTGTAAAAGCAATACAAATTTATCTTAAAAAAACTAGTTCTGACTCAGGGCAACTTTTCTAGATTAACCAAGGCTGGGTAAGTGCTACCATTCAGCTGGTTGTTATTGTGATTTCTGTCCTTGGAATCTTCTAATTTTAACCACACAACAATTGTGCTGGGTATTTGAGACTCAGAGAGAACACCTGAGCCAAGACATTTATGCAACTACTTATAGCTTTTTTTAATAGAAAAAAAAAGAATTGTTAATGTCTTTATAAGATAGGATTATCAAATAAGGGTAGACGCTAAAACAAACTCTCAATCAAACCATGGTTTGGATTGTTAGTTAAGTCACATGAAGGAGAAGATTCTGTAACCTGTATCTGGGGCACCATCTAAACAACTTGTGTATTGAGCCTTGGTGGCACAGTGGTTAGAGTGCAGTACTGCAGGCTACTTCTGATGACTGCTGACTGCTGGCTGCCTGCAGTTTGGCAGTTTAAATCTTACCAGGCTCAAGGTTGACTCTGCCTTCCATCCTTCGGAGGTCAGTAAAATGAGGGCCCAGATGGTTGGGGGCAATATGCTGATTCTGTAAACCACTTAGAGAGGGCTATAAAGCACTGTGAAGCGTTATATAAGTCTAAGTGCTATTGCTATTGCTGGGAGTTGGGAAAGACACTTCAGACTTTTACTTTTTAAGCCCACCAAAAATATTACAGCATAATTTGAACAGAATACTAAAAACCAATTACAGCATAAAATGTTTGTGATAGGGTTAAGGCAATTGTCCTGCACTTTTGCTAAGGAATAATTAGAGTATATCGGTAGCCCTTGACTTAGGACCACAATTGGGAGCAAAATTTCTGTTGCTAAGCAAGGCAGCTGGAAATTTTTACAACCTTTTTTTTGCTACAGTGGTTAAGTGAATTGCTGCAGTTATTAAATAAATCATGTGGTTGTTAAGCAAATCCAGTTTCCCGCACTGATTCTGCTTGTTGGAATCCAACTGAGAAGGTCTCAAATGGCAATCACACAACCCTGGGATGCTGCAGTCTTCATAAATACATGCAGGTTGACAAGTCCCTAAATTCTGATTATTTTTTATTTATATGACACTGGGTGGTTTACAAGGATAAAATCCCAATACAAAAACAATACAAAAAGCAACACACACACACACACACACACACACACACACAGAGTGACAATAATCAAACAAGCCATTTGATAGGCTCCATGTCATTTTGGGGTCCCCAGGACCATTGGCACAATCATAACGTCAGAGCCTTGCGAAAGAGTGTCAAAATGGGGGCCAATCTTATCTCTGCAGGGATGACGTTCCACAGGATGGGAGCTACTATGGAGAAGGCCCTTCTTTTTGATGCCCGCCTCCTTAAGAAAGGAAACCCGAAGCATGATGTGCCCATGGGGATTTTGTGACAGTCATAAGTGCAAAGATGATCATAAGTCACTACTGTTGTTAAGTGAATGGTTGTAAATTAAGGACTACCTGTATGCAAAGTTTTTAGATATCTGGGTTTGTTTGTTTTTTGTCAGACAACACGTAAAAGCAGGAAAAATCCAAAATGATTCAACTTCATTAAATTAGATTAAACTAAATAGGATTACAGCCTATGGTCTTTAATAATGATCCCTTCTAACCAGATTAGATATTAGAATTCAGCAATCACTTTTGGGCAGGTTCCAAGGGCTGCATTCAAAGCTTTCAGAGACTGCCTGTGCCTGAGGCCCCAGGTCTGCACCTCTAGAGAAAAACAAAGCAGCAGCATGTCAAATGTTCAATGCTGCAGGACAGTGAACCTCCCTGCTATTACGTACCACATTGCAAAATTCTGTGTAGCAGCAAAATAAACACAGTGGACTCTGACAGACTCTAATTTGGGCCAAAGCAGACCATTATTTATATCAGAGATAGGGAACCATGAGCCTTTTATGACTTGTGGACTTCAAATCCCAGAATTCCAGAGCTAGTGTGGCTGACTCAGGACTTCTGGGAATTGAAGTCCATAAGTCATAAAAGGCCTACCCCCTGATTTATATGCATGCAGCCTGCAGATAAATCGGTGCCCACGTTAAGATGCCAATAGAGTCCTAGGTTTCACAGCTCTACATACTTATCCAGGACCTAGAATAGCATTGTCAGGGATGGGTTTCAAAACCTGTCACTACCGGTTTGCTCGCAGGCACAGGCGCGCTCAAGCGCATGAACTACACTTCTACACATGCGCAGAAGTGTCTGAGTGGGTGGGTGGACTCTCCCACCATCCCCGCTACAAGTTCGTCCAATCCAGAGCAAACCGGTAGCAACCCACCATTGAGCATTGTGTATATTTATCTCTATGTACAACCCCTCTATTGATGTTACAGACGCATCTGTGCCCAGGTTCATAAATATTTTAAGTAATTTAATCTGAAACAACTATTCCTATCCCAACCTTTTAACTATAAGTTTTAACCACTAAATATTAATCTCCATTTTCAAATTAGATAGTTCTTACTGTTTATTAGTTACCATCTGTAAATTTAGGGCTAATTTTAGCTACTTTATGAATCAGGTTTTTATGTTAGTCATTTATTGCTGTTGTTTTTTTAAAAAAATTTGGTCTGTTTTGTATAGTTTTACATAGTTCACTTTTAGTGTTTAATAGACAACCAATGCCCCACTTGGTCATTATTTCAAAGATATTTCCTTACCTAAAACAGTGAAACAGAATGATCAAGGATGGATAGATAAAAATGCAGTGGGAGCAGGGGCAATTTCTAATTTCCTGCGAGCTTCTCAATTGAGTTTTCTTGTGGGAATTTGGCAGGGGCATTGGAAATCTCCCTCCTTTCCTTGCTCCCTCCCTCCGTCCCTCCCCCTCCCCCCATTCCTTCCCAATGGGCAGGTAAGTTGCTGTTGTTGGGTGGGGAAGGGAGGGAGCAAGAGATTGCAAGATTGACTAGGAAACTGTCACAGAACACTGAAAATGGAGATCACATGACCAGAGCAGCAATGTAGCAAAAGCCACAACCACCCCAAATTTCATTCCCTCATTCTCTCTGGAGACATGGGCCAAAAATTGTCATTCATTCTTTCATCCAATTAAAGGTCATGACAATAAGAGGTTTTTGTAATACATTGATATTTCTAGCGCACGACACATTGCTTTTGCCCAATTGTAGTTTTAGTTTAATCTTAATTACTAATGTATATTGGACTTGGACCACAACAACAAAAATTATTGGACAGTCAACTTCAATGATCTACGCAATTAAAGGAAAAACACTTCTTTGAGCAATGGCAACCATTTAAAAAAAAAACTATATCATCAGACTCATTTTTTGAATCTTTAGCCAGCTGAAGATTTGTGCATTTCACAGTGAATTAAAACTGGGTGATTCACAAATTTCACTGTAGAGTCCCACCTGTAAATATCAATGAACTCTAACAAATTGATCGATCTGTGTTTCTCCCACTCTGGTTCTTCGTGCTGCAGCCCTGGAGGGAAATTATCATGATTTCTGGCCTGCGCAAAGATATCTCGTAAAGCAACTGCATAGACCCGACCTAGGTAAAAAGGAAATGCAAAGTCTAAAATTCTGTTGTGATTGATAAAGCAGGTGTGAAATCAGTTAGCAACTGGAAAGTTAAAGACATTCAATAGGGACATCCCATCACTATGAGGGCCTTTATATGTATACAGATAAAAATTCTAGCTACTCTACAATAATCATATTTCTGTTCAGTTGATCTTGGGAGTTTTTATGGTGGAGCAGTGGGTTTTTCTGTTAGAGCTCTTTACATTTAGTCTTCATGTTTTCCCAGAAAAGACATGACAAACCCTGGACTCATTTAGTGTGGAACACATGAACTAGATCTGCACTATAAAATACTCCTACAAGACTCTTTGCATTGGTATTAATGTGACCTATTATTTAAATTATTATTATGGTTGATCACATAGTCAGCCAGATGTTTAGGCTGGATTTGGCATTTTAACCTACCTATCAAGTCCTTTCTGAGGATCTGGGATAGGCAGATGTTGTTTGATCGTGATAAAGGTATTGCTGCAGGATGTAAGCTTTTCCCAATAAAGCTGCCTTTTGTAATCAACTGATGGTGATTTGTCGGTGCTGGTGTTTAAGTGGTGCTCCAGATGTTTTGGGATTGAACCCAAGGTGTGTATTAATATTGATACTACGGTATCTTTGCTTTCTTTTGCCATAGTTGTTCTACTTCTATTTGTAGGCCTTTGTACTTTGTGATTTTTAGAGAGTTCCTTCTCTTTTACTGTCTCCAGGTCCTGCAACATCCATTACCCAGACTTTTTTGCCTATCTTATCAACAATTGTTAAGTTTAGGCTGTTCTGTGGCAGGTGCCTGTATGTTTGAACTCTAAAATCCCAGAGCACTTTATCTTCTTCGTTTTCCATTACTTTGTCTACTTTGTTTTCCACTAGTTCTTGCTTGCAAACAAATGGATTTCTTGCAGATCTTCCAATGCAACATTATTGCTACTCTGTCATGCCATTATTTGCAGTCAGTCTGTGTGATCGTCTGGCAGCAGCTAAACAGGCAGCCACTCTTTCTTCAGCTTCTTTGCAGAGATGGCATTTGCTGTCTGGTAACATCTTCGCAATTCTAGCTTTGTATGCATTTGTTCTTAAAGCTTAGTTTGTGCAGTGAGAATTACTGTGTTTCCCCGCAAATAAGCCCTCCTCTGAAAATAAGCCCTCCCCTGAAAATAAGCCCACCCAAAAATATTTAAATGCATGCGCAGCCGGTCCTCGCCATTTCCTCTGGTTAAGGAGACAGAGCTGGAAGTCAGGTAAGATGGCAAGAGGAGCCCGATCTTGCTCCACGCACCCCAAAATAATTAGACCTCCCCAAAAATAAGGCTAAGCGCTTATTTCAGGGTTCAAAAAAATATAAAACAAGGTCTCATTTCCGGGGAAACACAGTAGTCCCTCTGTGTCTCTCTTCAACTTTCCTGCTCTTAGCAATTGCTAGGTTTTCTCATAATCTACTTTGCCTGCTAGGTTTTTATTTGTTTGTTTGTTTGTTTGTTTGTTTATATGCCGCCCTTCTCTGAAGACTCAGGGCAGCTTACAATGCGTTAAGCAATATGTACTGATCATGTAATTGTCTTTCCACATCTCTTTTCTATTTTTCATTTGGTCTTTCTTGTAAGCCAGTTTGGTCTCTCTGGTATTCACTCTCACAGTGAAGCCTTCACTGTGTACAAGCTTGTATCTTCTTCATTGTCCTTCAGATATTCTTCTAATCCCCCCTTTTTTCAACTTCTAGTGTAATTGCAACATTTCAAACCCATCCCTGATCCTTGATAAGTAGTCTGTCAACATGACTATGCGAATGAAGACCATGATTCATTGTCATTGTTTTTCTCGCTTTCCTATCTAGGGCTTTTAGTTGGATCCACTCCATACTTCCAGCTGTGTATTTAATGATTCAAATTACCCAGGTGTTCAATTGTATTTCTGATTGTATTTCTGAGTTTGGACTTTAAGATCTTTTATACAGGTAGTCCTCAATGCACGACAATTGAGCCCAGAATTTATGTTGCTATATGAGAAATTTGTTAAGTGAGCTTTGCCCCATTTTACAACATTTCTTGCCACATTTGTTAAGTGAATCACTGAAGTTGTTAAATTAGTAACACAGCTGTTAAGTAAATCTGGCTTCTCCATATGACTTTGCTTGTCAGAAGGTTGCAAAAGATAATCACATGACCACGGACACTGCAACCATCAGAAATATGAAACAATTGTCAAGCATTCAAATGTCAATCACATGACCATGGGAATGCTGCAATGGTCGTAAGTGTGAAAAATGGTCATAAGTCACTTTTTTCAGCACCATTATAACTTTGGTCATTAAAAAAACTGTTGTAAGTCAAGGACTACCTGTGTATTCCCTTCATATATTCCCTTCTAATTTCTTGACTTTAATGTGCTTGTTGCTGTCAACTTGAAAGATATTCAGGTATTTGTAGTGATCTTCTTCGGCCTCTTGATGTTTCCATAGGACATCTAGATTCCTTCAGTTTCTACTATTTTTCCCTGTTGATGGTAAGGGTGGTACATTTGTCTAGTCCAAACTCCATTGCAATATTTTAGCTGTATATAAGGAAAGTATTGAGCAGTGATTCTATTTTAGGTGGTGTTTTTCCATACAGCTTCAGATTCCCCATGTAAAGGAAGTGGGATAGCCTGGCAGATGATTTTGATGTTTGATAGCCATGGCCTGACTTGTTCAGGTTTTTTGACAGAGGAATCAGTACAATCACAAACAGTAGTGGTGATAGTGAGACTCCTTGAGAAATTTCAGTCTTGCTGTTAATCTCTCCCAATCTATCACCATTGACCAGCAACTATGTCTTCCATTATGCCATTGACTTTTGCACAAAGCTTCTGATATTTCTATTGACTCCTTCTAGGCACTTGATTATCCAATCATATGGCAGGGAGTTGAATGCCTCCTTTTGCATTCAAGTTGACGTTCCTTCTCTTGCAGTTTTCCAAAATCATTTTGTCAATTAGAAGCTGATTTTTTGTTTCCTCTGCTCTTTGGGCCATTTCCCTTCTGCTCAGGTATCATATTTTTAGCTTTTTTTTATATGAAAGAAATTGGTACCTTTCTAAGCAATATAGTACCAGTTACAGTGGTGGGATTCAAGTAATTTAACAACTGGTTCTCTGCCCTAATGATTTCTTCCAACAACCAGTTCAACAAACTGCTCAGAAAGTTAACAATCGGTTCTCCCGAAGTAGTGCGAACTGGCTGAATCCCACCACTGACCAGTAATATGTACCATATACGTATAAATGTGAAATAAAAGGAGTTGATAGCTTTTAAAAAGATACTGTATAGGGTTGGCCTTTACAGAAAAGTCACGCCCATAGTGATTTCATTTTTTACCCACCATGCCAACTAGATATTCTTTAGGAATGTAAATTGCTATGCTTGATATGATTTTGGCATTTATAAATTAAAGAAATAAGTATACTGGAGGCGAAGCCCATGGAATGCTTGTCATCAGGACCAAAGTAATGCTACTAGGGTTTATGGGTCAAACTCCTTTTATGTAATTTCAGTATGCTTTAGAAATAAGAATAACAAAGCAACTGGACATTTTACCAAAGCCAAACAGGACGTAGACTGCTCCATGGCAGGTGATATAAGTCTGTGGATCAATCAGTTTTCCACTTCTATTGATACTGTACTTCACAGGTCCTCCCACTGGGTTTCCAGTTTTACCCGATATCAGGATAAAGCTCAATTCTGGCTACATGAGGAAAAGAAAGAAGAAGAGGGAATGTGAAGATGGAAGTCCAAACACCCACTATCGAATGCACATCCAAGAAAGACTGAATGAAAAACATTTTAAAATTATTTTTTAGCTGCATCCTGTTAAATCTTATCAGGTTTCTTATTTTGCCAATCTTTCCGAGGGTCAAATGCTGTGGGGAAAGTTGAGTTAGCAGTTTTGGAATTAACAAAACTTTATATTATTTTTCTGCTTCAGAAAAAACAACTGGTACATTGTGGAAGATTATTCATTAAGCAATTATTATAGCCTTGCCAAATCTGTTACTCTCTAAATATCCTGGACACCCTGTTAGGATAAGCTATAAGAAAATAGTATGTTCAGATCTTCTTCCTTCCTTACCCAGGCTTGGGAAACGCACCCTACCTGTGTTTTTCCAAGGGTCAAGACCATCAAATCGCTGATCCGATCTCCATCCACATCAGGTATAATAACAGCTGGAGCAGCCAAAATTCCATTAGAAAAGTGGGAGGAATCAAAGGTCCAAACTGGTTTTCCTAAAGGGTGATATACAATAAAATTTGTATCAGCCAAGAAGCATCTTACCAACTGGCTAGGATTTACAGGTAGGGTGTGCTCAATTGGCGAAGGTGTAGGAGGAGGTGGCAATTGAACAAACTTCAGCCAAGTTGGTCACATCTATCAAATATTCAATTTAGCACTTTCCAGATATGTTAGGATCGCAACTCCAATAATTTAATTTCTAAAGGTCGCTGGAAATACAATAATTAAGTCAGGTCAAAGGTTCCCAACCGTGCACTGCACTGTCCCAGGGCTGCTCCAGCAAACCTACAGCAGAAAGAACGGAAGAAAAGATAGAATGGACAAACCAACCAACAAAGCAAGAAGATGGGAAAAAGATGATAAAGATAATAATGACTGATGAGATAAACTAAGGGAAAAACACTTAAGAGATTTAAAAATGGAATATGATAAGCAGGAAGATACTTTTGAAAGGGAAATAGGGGCTTAGGTGGATATTCTGGAGACTTGGCAGCTTAGGAGGATAAAGATGGGAGAAATATTCAATCTGAATGGTGAAGGTACAGATGTTGATAGAGATGAAGATCCAAGAGAGGAGTATGGGAGGCAAGCCAAAAAACAAATAAGTATTGAAGTATTAAAACAGGTGAGAGATGATGGATAGAAAGGAAATATTATTTTATAGATAGATAGATAGATAGATAGATAGATAGATAGATAGATAGATAGATAGATAGATAGATATGTTTTTGTAGATTTTCACAGGTAGAGGTATGCAAGTTTTGGTGTATTCGGGTCTTTTCCCGTGTAAGATTGATAGTATCTTGGCGACGTTTCGATGAGTTCCCACTTGTCATCTTCAAGCTGGTGTCTTCGGCTTTGTGCTTGTGCGAGGAAAGCGTGATCGGAGCTGCCGTCTCTCTATAAATACTGGTGGGGAGGTGTGGGGGCTGACTTTGTTGCTGTGAACGGGTTGGTTGCCTGTGTTGTTACATCTTGATTGGTTGATGGAGTTGATGTCTGCAGATTAGTCAGCTGTTTCGTAACATCCTGTGTGGGTTAGGTCCTTGATGTGTGCCCATTAGTCTTTTGTGTTTTAACGACTTGGGTAATGGGCTGTGTGTTAACATCCTGAGTTCTAGTGTTGTGATATCCTGAGTTATTTGATGTAATGTCCTGAGTAGATGGCTGTGATGCCACATCCCGGGCTTTGGTTTGGCTCCGAGTTTCAGGTCTTGCCATGTGTTCATGGCGTGTGTCTGTTTGCTTTGTGTGGGGATCGGAGGGGGGTGCAGCAACTAATCTGCAAACATCAACTCATCAAGATGTAACAACACAGGCAACCAACCTGCTCACAGCAACAAAGCCAGCACCCCACACCTCCCCACCACATAGAGAGACAGCAGCTTCAATCACGCTTTCCTCGCACAAGCACGAAGCCGAAGACACCAGCCTGAAGATGACGAGTGGGACCCCTTTATAAAAAGCAATAGTTAGATGGAAAAAATGGAGGTTGAAAAAGGGTATTATAAGGTATGTTTAAATAACAGGAAGACTGGTACTTGAATGACGAATTGTGATTTTGAAAAACTAAATAAAGAAGAGCTATGCCTTATATAAACATGTGTATTAATATTAGGATTGGCAATAGTGATCTGATTAGAAGTTAAAATAGGCTTTTTGGATAAAAATTTGGTGGGTCATGCAGAATGTTTTGAAGAAAAAAATTCAATTTTCTCCACAATTGTTTTTATTAGGTATAGTTAAGGGTTTTACATTGGGTGAAACAAAATTGATATTGTACATGATAACAGCAGCAAGATTGTTGATAGGTAAATACTGGAAAAATGAAGCTTTGCCCACGATCGAGGAATGGACTTTGAAGATGGCCAGTTTTGCAGAGATGGCGAAGATTTCAGCATATTTAAAAGATTGTTCACAAGAGACTTATGAATGGGAATGGAAAAAGTGGATAGATTATGTTCAGAACAAATATCAAACAAGGAAGTATCAAATAGCTTTTATTTGAAAATGTTATATTAAGATAGAAATATTTTAATGTAATGAAGATGAAAATTTATAAGCGGGAGGGAGGGGTTCAAGTTTTATATAAGTTTTATACAAAGGAGGGTTTTTTTTTCTTTTTCTTTTACCTGATATGAGTATACTGTGCGGAAGTCCGGGGGGAGGGGAGGGTTAGGGTGGGTTAGGGAGGTTGGGAAGTTTGGGGTGGGTGGAGGGGGGGGAAGGGGTGAAAATGTAATTGTAAAACTCTTGCAATAAAAAAAAGAAGAAGAAGTTAAAATAGAGGTAGAAATAAGAAAGGGGGAATATTAGTAGATATATTTTTTTCTTTTAATATAATAGAAGTAATAATTTGATGGAAAAGATCAGAGGGGGAAAGATGGTATTACCATGCATGCTTACAATATCATTGGTATTAAAATGGAATATTGAAATATTCAATAACTGCTTTTAAAAAAGCATGTATATTAATACTAGGATCATATAAGTTTGATTAATATAAAACTTATTATGATTATCATTATTGATGTTTGCATCAAAATGAATTATACCCAGGGCCACACTGTTCATGTATTGATATTGATGTATATTTAAAAATAAAAAAACTAATAAAACATTTTTTTAAAAAATGTTTGTTAGTTTTCTGTTCCGACATACAATTCATATTATACTGGCTATACTACCAGACTGCATGTGGATGTGGTTAGTCTGATCCACCATCAGTTCTTGTTCTTTGTGTTTTTCAGAATTATTGAGAAATAGTGATCTAGAGAGTGCTAGGTTGATGGGCAGGACGAAGGTGACAGGAGGAGAATAAAACATAGTTTTGCAAAATATTTGCCACTTTATAAATCTGTGCCTGTTTCCAAAATTGTGTCTTACAATGAAGTTATTGAACCTTTTTGTGTCCATTGTTGAAGATTACATTATTATAAAAGTAAACCATATTATTAGCCCTGAAGAAAGAAGGTTGACAATTCAATGAAATTGATCAATATTTGATCAAGTATTGGAAGAAAAAAAAAAGAAGAAGGTATCATTATTCCTTCTAATAAAATCTGTGAGTCAGAAAAGGGGCTACCAAACTCCTCATTTTCAATAGTGTGAATTATTAGCTGCACCAAGTCAACTTACCTGATGAGGCACTCAGAAGACTGAGAAAAGTAGAGGTCCCAGTAACAAGGCAGACTGGCTCTGCAGAGAATGCAAAGTCCAAATTCTTACACTGCACACCCAGAATCTCTTCTTTAACATGACTGGACCATAAGATGCTGCCGTTCATACCCGAAAGAGCCATTATTGTTACCCATGGTGTGGAGACACCTGAGGACACATGTAGAAGAGGTAAATTGATCTTTCTATAATGAAAAGGAAAAAAAACTGCTGTGGAAGGTTGGGCTACTTTCAAATTTTTCAAAAGCTACTTGTAAAGTAAAGTATACATTGCAACTTATCGCAGGAAACAAATTAACTCAACTAATTAATTGAAGTGATTGTTCAGTAAGAAACCAAAGACACTAAATATTTTGTTTAAAAACTGTCACCCAGATATGGAGAAATTGTGTTCATGTTCCTTGCAGGCAAGTTTGCTAAAGAGAAGGTTGGGTTTGTGGGCTGCCAGTTTGCTACAATTTCATTATTTATTTATTTATTTATTTATTAAATTTATATACCGCCCTATTCCTAAGGGACTCAGGGTGGTGAACAGCGAACGATAAAAATACATGTAATACAAACGTTAATAAAAAACCAATTAAAATATACTAAACACTCTGGTCCTAGATAATTCAAGACATCCCAGTTTAAAATAAAATCAAAAAGCAATATAAAGGGAAAGTTAGGCCAGGCCGGCCTGCTGAAACAGGAATGTTTTGAGGGCACGGCGGAAAGTGCGCAGATCCGGAATCTTCTGTATCTCTGGGGGGAGCTCGTTCCAGATGGTGAGTGCCCTCACAGAAAAGGCTCTCCCCCTGGGGGCCACCAATCGACACTGTTTGGCTGACGGCACCCTGAGAAGCCACTCTCTATGGGAGCGTACTGGGCGGTGAGAGGCTATTGGTGGCAGAAGGCGGTCTCGTAAGTACCCCGGTCCTAATCCATGGAGCGCTCTAAAGGTGGTAACTAAGACCTTGAAGCGCACCCGGAAGACCACAGGGAGCCAGTGCAGCTCGCGCAGGAGGGGAGCCACATGGGAGCGCCATGCTGCTCCCATAACTACCCGCGCGGCCGCATTCTGGACCAGCTGGAGCCTCCGGGTGCTCCTCAAGGGGAGTCCCATGTAGAGAGCATTACAGTAGTCCAGGCGTGAAGAGACGAGGGCATGAGTGACCATATTTAACGAGTCCCGATCCAGAAAGGGACGCAACTGGCGAATCAGGCGAACCTGATAAAAAGACCTCCCGGCCACAGCCATCAAGTGTTCTTCTAAAGACAGCCGTGAGTCCAAGAGGATGCCTAAGTTGCGAACCCTCTCCGTGGGGGGCAATGACTCATCCCCAATAGTCAGTGATGGCACCAATTGACTATATCGGGACGTCGGAAACCACAGCCATTCGGTCTTGGATGGGTTGAGCCTGAGTCTGTTCCTCCCCATCCAGATCCGTACAGCCTCCAGGCACTGGGACATCACTTTAAGGGCATCATTGGGGTGGTCTGGGGTGGAGATGTAAAGCTGAGTATCATCAGCATACTGATGATACTTCACCCCAAAACCACGGATGATCTCACCCAGCGGCTTCACATAAATGTTGAACAGAAGGGGTGAGAGAACCAACTCCTGTGGCACCCCACATATAAGGGGCCTCGGGGTCGACCTCTGCCCCCCTGTCAACACAGACTGCGACCGATCAGAGAGAAAGGAGGAGAACCACCGCAACACGGTGCCCCCCACCCCTAACTCTTCCAACCGGTGCAGCATGATACCATGGTCGATGGTATCAAAAGCTGCTGAGAGGTCTAATAGGACCAGGACAGAGGAACAACCCCTGTCCCGGGCCCTCCAGAGATCATCTACCAATGCGACCAATGCCGTTTCCGTGCTGTATCCAGGCCTGAAGCCCGACTGGAACGGATCTAGATAAGCCGATTCATCCAAGTACTGAGGAAGCTGTCGCGCTACCACACTCTCAACAACCTTCGCAACGAAGCGAAGGTTGGAGACTGGACGGTAATAAGCCAACACTGCCGGGTCCAGGGAAGGCTTCTTGAGGAGAGGCCTCACCACCGCTTCCTTCAAGGCGGCAGGGAAGACACCCTCTCTCAAGGAAGCATTTATAATCCCCTGGAGCCAAACTCGTGTAACCTCCCGAGAGGCCAGCACCAGCCAGGAGGGACACGGGTCCAATAAACATGTGGCCGCACTCAGTCTGCCCAGTATCTTGTCCACGTTTTCCGGAGTCACAGAATCAAACTCTTCCCAGGTAATATTCTCAAGACTTGCCTCCATCCTCCCTCCCGAATCTACCCAGTCAGAGTCCAAATTTTCCCGAATCTGAGCGATTTTGTCATACAGATATTGTACAAAGTCCTCGGCTCTACCCTCCAAGGGGTCCTCCCGCGCTTCCTGGTGGAGCAGGGAGCGGGTCACCCTAAACAGGACGGCCGGGCGATTATCTGATGACGCAATAAGAGTGGAAAAATAGTTACACTTTGCCGCTTTTATTGCCACCAGGTAGGTCTTAATATGAGACCTTACCAGTGTTCGGTCAGATTCAGAACGGCTGGCCCTCCAACTGCTCTCCAGGCGTCTTTTCCGGCGCTTCATCTCCCTCAGCTCCTCGGTGAACCAGGGAGCCAGGTGAGATCGATGCCGGGTCAGAGGCTGCAAAGGCACGACCTGGTCCAAAGCTCCAGCGGCCGCCCTATCCCAGGCAGCTACTAGGTCTTCAGTCGAGTCGTGTGCCAGAGCCTCAGGAAATGGCCCAAGCTCCGTCTGGAACCTATCCGGGTCCATCAGGCGCCTGGGGCGGAACCACCTCATCAGTTCCGCCTCCCTGCAGCGGGGTGTGGCGGTTCGAAGGTCAAAGCGAAGGAGGGAGTGATCTGACCATGACAAGGGCTCGATCGCTATATCCCCTATCTCGAGACCACTCAGCCACTGACCAGAGACAAAAACCAGGTCCAGTGTGTTTCCCCCCGTGTGAGTAGGGCCATGAACTAATTGGGTCAGGTCCATGGCCGTCATGGAAGCCATGAACTCCTGAGCCACCTCAGACGCCTCACCGACCGATGGCAGGTTGAAGTCCCCCATGACCATAAGTCTAGGGGTATCAATCGCCACCGCGGCTATAACGTTGAGTAGTTCAGGCAAGGCCGCTGCCACGTGGCAGGGAGCCAGGTACGTAACCAGCAGGCCCATCTGCACCGCATGACCCCACTTCACAAGGAGGGACTCACATCCGGCCGTCTGAGGAACAGTGGCCTCCCTCGGACTAAGACCCTCTTTAATGATAATTGCCACCCCCCCGCCCCTTCCCTGTGACCTTGGCTGATGAAATGCCCGGAAACCGGGTGGGCACATCTCTATGAGAGGGACTCCCCCCTCCTGGCCCAACCAGGTCTCCGTAATACCCACCAGGTCCGCTCCCCCCTCCTGAACAAGATCACAAATGAGGGGGGCTTTATTTACCACAAACTTGGCATTGCATAGCATCAGCCGAAGGCCCAGGGCCTGAGGGTCTGTGCCACCTGGGGAACGAGAAGAGTATTGGGGGCCGGAGCGTGCCACCGCTTGAAGACAGCGAGCGCGCACTCCCGCAACTTGATGTGGCCCCCTACTCCCGCCATATCTGCCCCTCCCACCTACAGTACTGATGTAATGTCTATCAACAGCACAAGCTCTAACCCTCTCCTTGGCCCCGGATTCTGCATCTCTTCCGCCGTGCTTTTCAGATGGACTAGACCCCGTCCCTCGCGGGTTAATCCCTGAACCCATACAACCCACCTTGGGAGGCCCCCCAGCCTCATTATTTACATTGGAAACCACCCTCCTCCCAGATCCCCTTAAAATAGAATTTGAAAAACTATCTAAAAAACCCCAAAGCTTCCAGTTCTTAGCATACCATTAAGCTCTCAATTCTCAAATTACTTATTGCGATTTGCACACTTACCCAATACACTAGCATTTTTCAAAGCTGTGAAGGAGAGCAAGACATCAGGGAGACCATCATTATTTACATCAAAAAGTTCTGGTGGAAACAGAACTCCATCTGAAAAATAAGGTGGAATAATTACTTTTCCAGGGTGTACTTCCCATCTATTCTAAACATATTCAGGATGACTATTGACACAGGTATCATAAAAATCTTGGTAAATGTAATCTCACTACTTTCTGCAGTTTAGCCCACTCAGTTATATTTCTTGATCACTGTAATCAATTCAGTTGAGCTAACATCTCACAAAACTATATTCTTGAGAAGCTTTTGATCACAACCCCGCATCCTGAAACTCAATGTCACCACTATTGTTACAAATGTAAAGGAAAATTCAGATCACCTAAAATCCAAGAACATGAGATGCCTGGCGTGAGTTCTGCAATATTTCAATATGAAGAAAAGAGGAATTGAACAAAATTGATGTCAGGACTGGCCCAAAGTAACAAACTGGAATCTAAAGATAAGTTACTGACATAAAGCTATTTGCGGATTACTTCCTATCATGCTGTGCTTTTTAGAAACTACAAATCCTGCTCTTCACTCTACAATATAATAGCTCTTGCACATACTAAATATCTTGCATTATACTAAATATCAAAGTAGTTATACCATTTCCATATAATTCTGAAGTGGGAAACATGGAAATACCAAAAACAGCATTTAAAAATGGCATTTCCAGCTACAGAATAACAAATTAAGGAAATTAAGAAATAAAAGATAATTGTTTTGTTTCCTGGAATAGTAAATTAATTTACATTTAAGCCCTGAGTTTTTTTTCCTCTGTCCAAAGATCAAATTTAGTTAACATTCCCATGTATGACTCAAAAGATTCACATATGCACACTAATCATCTAGCCATTAAATGTTCAACTGGATAGAGCATTTAGTCCAATGTACGTGTAATTGCTAGATTCAAAATCAAAGAAAATAAATCTTTGAACAGTATAACTGCCATAGAATTAAATAGATATATTTATGTAACTGGTTTAAAAATAAGCTTTAATATGTTTTGTTTATGGAATTTGAGACAATTTGGAACAATTGCTTAATTGGATATAACCTAAGATAGCTTTTACTAAATTGAAATAAAACTTTCAGTATGGTATAAATACCCCAATCAAGAAACTGCCAAAGAGTCAACCAAATAATCTCTAAAACCACCCCCACCAACACTGACAGGCAAGCCACCAGAATATAAACTGACAGCAAACCACACACCTTACTAGCACTGATGATGTTACCTAGTTTGGATAATCAAATATCAAGCTCAGAGAGCGCCAAGGAGCCCTCATTTCAATCCTGAGCTACAAATATTCTCTTTTATTGGTATCTATAGTTTCAACAAAACTCTCAGTATGTTTCTTGGTAAGGAATACATTTCATAATCAAAAATGTTATTTTTCTTACCTGCTACTTGTCCTAAGTTGTGAATCCAAGTATTATGCAAGTCTCTTGGTGGACAAGGAATGAGGAAAGCACACACCAGCACAAGGATCATGGAGATAACCACAGTGAGTAAAAAGATGGCAGTGCGCAAATAAGGCATCAAGGAACTGGCTGTCTTCTGTTCCAAACCATTGTTCATTTCACTTGGGTACTCTTCTGTCATACCCTCCGAGAGACGCTGCTTGGCTATACTAGTTTCCATATCGGAATCGACATCCTGGACTTCCCCTAGGGAACTTTTCCCATTTTTAACGCCACCATTCTTCTGCAAATTGAGGACCAAGTCATCTTCGCTCTCATCACTGTCAGCCTGAGTGAGAGGGTCATATTCTCCAAGGTCTGGACTCTTCTTACCTGAGAAGGTAGATGAAAAGTGAGAAATATGATGAACTATATAATCTATATATGCCAAAAATCTGTCCTCTTAACCAGGGGTCGCCAACTCCCGGGTTGCAGCCCACTACTAGGCCTTGAGCCCTTCGGAACATTGCACGCACATCCCTACTTGCGCGAGAAGTGGGCAAGCGTGGGCACACACACTCTATTTGCACAAGCAGCAGGTGCACGTACCTGCCACTCACACAAATGGAGCTGCATGTGCACACATGCTTGCCCGCCGCTCATGCAAAACCATCCCCTCTCCCCTCCCCCAGCCAGTCTGCAAAGGTTGGGGAACTCTGCTCTTAACCATCTTTTTGGTGAGGCAGTTAAAAAAAATCTCTCAACTTCTTTCAAAGCACAATAATTAAAATACTTTTGATTTTGTAGCCTATCGTTTATGGCCTAGTACTGTAAACTTACACTGGACAACAACATTTTTTCCAAGTTTTATTTCCTGAAAACCTTTGGCTGAACACAAATGTAAGTGTAATCATTTTTTTAATGTAATGCCACTCCCTTGCACAACTGTCCCATCCCATGCGTAACAACAGTACTTGATATATACAAGCTTTATTCCAAGCAGCAAAGCTACTACTTTTAAATCTCTGCAAATATTCCAGTTGTACTGGATGTGCTTCAACAACAGTTTCATGTTTTTGTATATTTCTTTCACGTGTGCAGCACAACCAACAGGAAGTACTGAAAGTTGTACATTGCCATTGTGTAAAAACCGATGGTTTCTATAAAATGGTACATGATCAATGGTGGGTTGCCCCGGTTTGGACTGGTTCGCAAGAACCGGTAGTAAAACCAGCAGGAGGCTCCGCCCACCGACCCCGACGTCATCAGGAAGTTTCTGCGCATGAGTAGAAGCTTCTGTGCATGCGCGCGGCCTGGTTGCAAACTGGTAGTAAAAATAAGTACCCACCCCTGTGGGTGGGTAGTTTAAATTACAAGTTATTTTCATGATTAGTAGCCAAAAATCTGTAAACATGTCCAGGAAGCCAAATTTTGTTTAGTGTTATCACAGCAACACTTTTCAGCTGTTCTAGAGCAATGATCAAAATACAAAAGCTGTTAACAAATCATTTTGACTTTATAGCTCAAATAGAAAGGAATTTTAAACTATTGTTATCAATGCACAATTACCTGGAAATAAGCATGTATAACAGTATGACTTACTTCCCATAAATATGCTTGAGATCACATTTTAAGGTTCCATGAAACATATCTAATATGGTTTACTATAGCAAGAAACATGCTTTCCGTTACTAAACTTTTTAAAAAAAGAATCATACGTTCACCCAATCATATCAATTTCACCAAAGAACTAAATTGTCAGATTTCTTTTGCCTGCTTTGTATAGGCAATGAAAAATTGGTAAGTAAAAAAAAGGAGTTCCTGCAGATTTTACTCCTCTAGTTATTGCCAACTATAGAGGGCGGTGGTAGTCTCCGTTTCAAGGCGACTGAGCCAGTGCTCCCCAAAGAGATTTCCATGGTCATGTGGCCAGCATGAAATCACAAGGCACCTTCTCACCAAAGTGATACCTATTTATCTATTTGCATTTGTACTTTCGAACTGCTAGGAACTGGGGCGAGCTCACCCCATTGCAACACAATCAGGTCTCAAACCTGGGCTGCTGGCTCTCCAGCCAACAAGCCCAGCATCTTAACGCTGAGCCATGACTCATATAACCCACATAACCCCATATAAAAATAATTCATAAATCCTGGATCCTAAAATCAGCACTTATGTTTTCCAGTGTGTTCCATGGCACTCAGTGGCCTATGCTTCATCTATGCTTCATCTGAAATTGTGCTTAAATATCCTTTTAACTGCAACAAAATTAAGTGAGAAGTTAGCCTAATGCAAAACAAAGATCTCTCTTTGGGCATCCTCTTTATTACCAACAAAGACCAACTTAACTTGCAAACTAAATTATTGTGGCAGGAGGAGCCTCACTACTTTGCTTTCTGATACATTAACATTTTGGAATTTATGTGGCAGCTATGGAACTGAAATATTTCCACTGCTCTGAAAATGTTATGGATGCTATTTATGTATTTTTATTTTTATTTTTTAAATTTTAAAAACAAACTTTATTCGTATTTAAAAAAAACATTTAAAACAAATATATGAAAAACAAACAAGTTTCTCTTAATCAAAAATACAAATTACATATACATATACAGTACTCAACTTCATCTATTGACTACTTTCTATTATTATATATACATATATACATACGCACAGTGGCTTATTTCCTTTTGTATCTCTCTGAAAGTGCAGTTGTTTATTTATATTGATTTCTTCTGAATTTCATCTTTAACCATTCCCCCTCCTCTGATTTATCCACTGGTACCAGCTATTCCATATTTTAAAGTATTTTGAGTCTTCCTTATCCTGTAACTCTAGAGTTAGTTTGCCCATCTCTGCGCATATATAGATTTTTTGTATTAATTCCTGGTCAGTTGGCAAGCGATCTATTTTCCAAAGTTGTGCTAACGCTAATCTAGCCGCCGTTATAATGTGGAGTATTAAGTATTTTATATATACTTAATAAAAAATAAATAAATAAAATATTTATGTATTTTCAATTTTATTCCATTTATCTGCTACCTCACTCCTCATGAACTCTTTATTTTTTATTTTTCCCAGTGAGGATTAAAAATATATTTTAAAATGTCAGTAACAAAAACCTATTCCAAATCAAATGTCAAATGTGAAGAAAAACATACTACACAAACTCAATTGGAGTTAAATATTCTCAATGCCTGTGGGGAAAAAGGAAACCATAGGATACACGTTATATGACTGCATTCTACAAGGAAAAATAATGCAGAGAAAAAGGCTGTATTTGATAGAAAGGGGGAAATGCTTTAGAAGGGGATTACGTGGTTTCAGTCTGATGAGCAAGACAGCTGAAAGAATTCCCAATCAGAAGTGCATTATCTCAATTCTCCAGGGATTTCTCTTCCTGGGAATTTCTAGATGTATGCCAGAGCAAATAAAATAAAGGAAAAGTAGAATCTGAAGCCAACCATTATTAATCCAATTCCATCATAAGAGATGACAGGGCTTTTCTACAATTTTTTTTTTTTTTTTTTGCCATTAAGTCAGCCTTAACTCCTCACACCTGCCCAGACAGGTTTCCTGAGGTTTTCTTGGCATGATTTTGGAAGTGGTTGCTATTGTCTCCTTCCTAGGACTAGGTGTGTGTGACTGATCCAAGGTCATCCAGTTGGCTTCATGCCCAAAGCAGGTCTAGAACTCAGTCTCTCAGTTTCTATCCAGCTTTTAATTATGACACTAAACTGGTTCTCTTTACATTGCTATAGGATATTTTATTTACTTTTGCTAGTTACAACTACTAGAAGTTAGAATAGTCCAAATTTTTAACTAATAGCAAGATGCTAAGTTTCAGAAGAAAAAGTCACCGTCTTAGGTGTACTTTCTCATTTTTGTCTGGAATTTCTCCAGCTCTAACTCACCAAATCAAATTATGTGCCATAATGCACTAATTCAGTCTGCATTTAACTGGAATTTTTCAATTAATTTTCCAGAATTTCCCAATTCACTGAAGAGAGCGCAGCTCAGTTTTCACTGTTCAATTCTCTCTAAATGTGTTTCTCTGCATCTTTACACAAGTTTACAGTCTTTAAACCTACTAAAATGTAAAAAAAGACAAACATGTTTGTTCATCATATTCCTATATCATCCATCTCACCCTTCACTCTTAAGGTTAAGACTATCCCAACAGAAAATATTGGACAACATAAGCCAAGCTGTGCAAGAAAGTTATTATTCATTGACCTTTGTAAGCAGCGCGATATGCAGCCTCACTCAACCATGAAAAGCTTAAAATAATATTTTAATTATAGTTATATCTCTTGAAGTTTAAAGAGATGACAAAAACTCAGTTAAATCAACCACAGCCTTCCCAGCACTTTCACTAACAGCTGGGCAGATTCCAAATGGACAGCTGGTACCACAGCCAATAAATAAGGATTGTATTATTATTCTATCTGCTCTGCCTTTTCCCCTTTTCTGCCAAAAAGCAAAAAAAAAAAAAATCCAAAAAAACCAAAAGCATTATTTAAGCCCCCTGAAAATTCCATGAATGAAAGTGAAGATGCCTGCAACGTAGTAGCATAGCCAGAAAGTATCTGACTCCCATTATCACTGTCTGTCCAGTTCTCAAATTCCTTTACTTCCAAAACAAGTTATTCCTAGTGAAATGTAAATATTTGCAAAAACACTGGCCAGCAATACTTTGGTCCAAATTGCTCTTAGAAACAAAGATTGCACAAACAGGCAGACCTATTTTCCATCTCTGTCGCAACAATAAAACAATACCTATTCATTCCTCTATCTCAAAGCTTCACCCCATCACTTTCCCTGGGACCAGCATTGCCCCGGTTTCTTCCCCCATCAAGGTTAACCTTTCCTCCCCGCAAAAGAACTGGGTGGTCTCTGCACCTATACTGCCCATCCACAAACGCTTAACAGCCAGCATTTATCTCATTCGCCTCTCCACTCCCTATCATAATTACCCTTATTCCTTCATTCCATTCATCTTTCTTTTTCTCTATCATGGTCAGAGATAAAAGGGCACCTGCTGGGACCCGGATATACGCGGGGAGGAGGTTGGTGGGTCTATTCTCCTGATGGGACCCGGATGTTCTCTCGGACTGAGAAATCCGAGTCTAAAACCCCCAGCCCTGCATACTCCAGGGATGTCATCCTCATCCTGTCCACTCTGCATTTCCCACCAGCGTTTGGCGCGCTGCAAGTCAAGACCCCTACCTGGCAGCTTCAGCGCCCGTGACAACACCGTAGCCATGCTGGAGGCAAGAGACGCGCATGCGCTCGACTCGTCTGCCTCCTGGGAAGTGTAGTTTTGCAGACAGCAGGCATTAAGGTGTTAATGGTCTTTAGCGTGCTTGCACGAAAATTACGTAGATGGGAAAACAGCCGACAGTCTGCGTTTGTAATTAGCTTTGCAGCTGTATATATCTTTTACAGCTGAGACCGCCTTAAGGTGATCAGCGTAAGGCATTTTGTGGCTGGATCATATGACATGATGCAAGGGAACCACTTCAGCTTTCCCTAAAATGCTGGGTACCAGTTTTTTAAAGGATCCTTTCCTGCTAGGATATTAAAGAGATGAGCCAAACTTTGCTAATATTGGAACTGGAACTCCTGAGAGATAACTAGTAGAACCTCTGATCACGATCTCCTCTGACCACGACGGAATGGGTTCCGACGTTTGGTGCATACTTTGGCACCAGGATTTCTCCTACTCCCCCCCCACCCTCTCTCTGTCTCACACACACACACACACACACACACACACTCGGCAATTCTAATACAGTAAATCACAATTTTCTTTTTTCTTTTTTTTATTGAAAAAGTATTCAAATACAAGTTTTTCCCCCTTTCCCCCCCTCTTCCCTAACCCCCCCTCACCACCCATCCCCCCCCTGTGACTTCTTCACAACAATAGGCTATTTCATAACTAATTACATACATAATATCTTTCCTTTCCCTTACTCCCTCCTCAGAATACTGACCCTTAGCATATTATTCTTATAACTCCCATTTTTACGATAATCTGCCCTTTTTCTCCTCCCCTAAACTTATAGTGTATTATTGCAATTTAACATTTAATCTTTTATATATATTAATATAACATTTTAAAGCGGCCTTCTCCCTACATCCAAATTTAACGTTTATTCAGTTCTATCCAATTCCTCCACTCCCCTAAATATATGACTTAAAGATCCTTTTTCTTAGACTAATCAATCAGTAAACTAACCTATTTCAACCCTTCAATTCCTACAAAATCAAGCAATACAATTCTAAATATAATTCACTGCCCATTTTACTAAGATATACACATATCTATATATGCATTCCATTTTGTAAAAAGAAAAAAGACAATAACTTTAAATTTATAATCCATATAATATCTTCTTTGGTGTCTTTCCACTGGATTGTTAAATCCATCACCCATAATAGGGTAAAATAACATGCTGGTGCAACAGTTTGTTCAAAATCTTCAATCATCTTCTGCCCCCATCAGTAGTAGATATCCTCGTATATATATAAAAGTAAAAACAACCACCCGAGTGACATTATAATTATATCCATATAGTTATAGTTGTGGTATTCATCAGGATTGTTGATTCCCATCATCCTAATGGGTAACATCCAGATCTTCTGCATGCCCCAGCGTGACTCTCTTGCCTTGTAACTCAAAATAATTATAATATATTTACCAGTAAAAGAAATCCAGAGTAGATAATTCAAATCCAACAAGGTAAGGCTCTTTTCACATCCCAAAATCACGGCATTACAGAGATCTGCCACAATCCTCAGGATAGTATTAAACAATTGTTCGCCTCCACTATCTTTTCAGATATTCATTCATTTTTTAAAATCCCTGGCTTCACTGTTGCTTGGTTTAGAAACTGCTGTTTCTATGAGATCTATTTCTTTTCTTTTTCTTTTGCGGGTTGAATTTCCATCCTCGTTTCGGGCCTACCAATTGTGTGTCGGCTGATCGATTTTCATTCTGCTTTATGAGTTGATCTTGTTGGGTTAGTTTTGTCATCTCATCTTTCTTCTCCATCATTTGTATATCAACTGGTTGATTTGCGCACTTGTCTGTGACTTGATGGTTCATCACATTGGAGTCGGATGACACTGCTCTCTTATTTATAGACAGTCCAGCTGGGGTATCCAGGGAGTCCAAAGACAATTTATCCACCACAGCCACAGGAAAATTTGATATTTTCCTTTTGTTTCCAACTCCTTTTGCTTATCCTGTATTGTGCCTAAAGATGTTAAGTTCATTTTTAAAATTTTTTGATAAAATTCTTCCGCTTTTTCAACAGTGTTCAGTTGATATCTTACTCCTTAGTGTCTCAATATTAAACCAACTGGGGCATCCCACCTAAATAGGATATTTCTTTTTTTTAACTCAGCCACTAGAAAGCCAAATTTCTTCCTCTCCATTAGCATCTTAGTCGGGAGCTCCTTAAAAATCCAAATCTTTCTTCCATGAAATTGCAAAGTAGAATTAAAAGAGTTCTGCACAATATTATTCCTAATTTCTTTATCTGTAAAATAGATCACCACATCTCTAGGCAATTGCCTTTCCTTTGCCAATCAGGAGTTTATTCTATAAATTCTATCAATCCTGCAAAACACTTCATCAGGTTGAACCTTTAAAATCCCAGCCAGAATTTCAGAAGATATTTTCCTTAAGTCATCTCTATTATTTTCCTGCAGACCTCTCAGTCTAATTGCATATTCTGTAAAATTATATTGAATCATTAAAACTTCTCTTTCAATCCTCTGTTGCACATTTTCTTCATTACCAGTCTTTTGGTCAACCTCCATTTTAGGTTTGTCTTCTGAGCTATTATCCTGAATGTTTACCAAATCCTTTTTAATTTTTTGAATCTTGTCATCCAAATTCTCCTCAGTTTCCTTCAGTTTAGACTCTAATAATTTAGTCTTTGCATCGACCCGAATCAGAAAGTCTGATAAACCATTAGCTGTATTTAAAATCTTTCGATTCAAAAAGTCAAACTTTGATTTCACCAATTCACCAATTTCTTTAATTTCCTGCTTAAATTTTTTGAGTTGCTGGTTCACAATCTCATCCCTTCTTACAATCTCTTCAAGAAGAAATTCTATTATATTAAAATCAGGTTTCTGACACTGGAGAGTTACAACTTGTTGGTGTAATTTATTAATGGGGGAAATTCCCCCCCCCCGTTTGTCTAGCTGTGTGAGTCCCGATGCCATTTCCCACACAGACAAGATTTAGTGGAAAAGAGAGGAAAAAAAAGGCTTGTTTCCAACCAAGATCAATATCAGATCCCCAGGAAAAAAAAAAAAAGAAAAAAAAAGCAAGAGTGAGAGTGAGGTTTTGCCTCAATTACGACCAGAAGTATTCATTCCGCTACTTTGTAATAGAAAACGGAAGGACTTTCCCTTTTCAACCTCTCTTCAAGCCTCAGCAATCGCCATTTTAAAAATCTTTTTTCCTTTCACTTCTTAAACAACTTCAGTAACTTTTCTAAAATAAGAAAAAAAAATACTTGCGCCTCAGGGTCAGCGGTCCAGCTCACGTCTTCTTTAATTAGTTTAACAAGTTTACAGGCTTGCTTTTGCCACCTAGCTCTGTGTGTAGCAGAGATCTCCCAGAGCCCGGAGCATCGGCTGGGGATACGGGGAGTCTCTTCCGCTCCGTCCCAAAAGTAAAAAAAAAACTTTTGGGATTAGGCAGAGGACTCAACCCACCCCAGCCTGCTCTATCTCCGTTTCCTCATGGAAACGGAGTTTTTTCGAGCCGCCATTCCGCTATAAAGGCGGCTCTTTACAGGCAGTGGGTGCGACGATCCCAAAGGACCGTCCAGCGGGGACAAACAGCAAACTGGAAGTCCACATTTTTCAATCAAAAGTTTTCAGTTTGTAAATTCCCTTCCTTCGAAAGAGGCAGCTGTGAGGCATTGGAAGGGACGAGAGTCGACAAGTGTTTTGCTGTTTCTTTCACGGTCTGATTATTTTATCCTGTTTTCCGACAGAAAAAGCCAGACCAAATAGAACGCTTCTGCCCTTTGATATACTGGGACTACAGTTCCCATTTGGGGAGCCGTATTTTAATTGGAGGGGGAGGGGGAGAAGTTGGCTGGAAAGGTTGCTTATGTTTCAAACGTTGGGAGGGAGGGGGGCATTAGCAGGCGTCTTCAGAGGAAGCGCCTTTCAAGTGCTTTGATCCCTAGTCAAACGTCGTTCAAGGATCGGAGAATGAAAACGAACTTTCCGATCAAGATACTCCATTAGCGTTTCCGCTTACAGTACGTCCAGAATCAGAATGTTTTTCTACCACTGGAATGCGTTGCTTGTCCTTTCTAGGGGAATTGTGGTGCATCTCATCTTGGCACCAACATTTTCGATTCTGCAAATAGCACCATCAATATTTGTAGTCCCAGATATATAAACATTAATGCCTCAATATTCAACACGATTTTGATTTGCAGCCAAGGTGGACTTTGCCTCCTGATAAGAACCTCTTACAGCCTACAGAAGAAAGCAGACAGTGATCCGAAACAATCCATGAGGGTATGTGTGATGCCACAATCTTTTTGTCCTGGATCACAAAATACCTTTTCAAAGATGAATGACACTGTAATGCCATTTAAAAAAAAAAAACCTATAGTGCATGCAAATTAGTTAGTAAACATAAAATCATAGGGCTGGAAGGAACCTTGGAGGTCTCCTAGTCCAACCTCCTGCTCAAGGCAGGAAATCTTATATCTATTCCTATCAAATGGCTGTCCAATCTATTTTTGAAAACCTCCAGTGATGAAGCACTCAGTACCTTGGGAGGCAAGCTGTTCCATTGATTGTTCTCACTGTCAGAAAATTTATCCTTATTTCTAGATTAGATCTCTCTTTAACAAGTTTCTACCCGTTACTTCTTGGATGGAAACTTGGCATTATTATAAATAAGATCTATAATAACAGCTTGGCTGTCCTTGCAAATTCTTCTTCAGATTTTTTTTAGATCTCTGGAGAAATAGTACAATAATGATCTGACCTGCTCAAAACGAACTTTCTTTTTCATAACAGTATAAGGATAGAATAGGGATGGTGTCAACATAAGGGAGTTTGTGGTTAAAGCATGTTGTAGGAGCTGTATAGTCATGTTGTGTCCCACCAGCGGTCTGCACGGATCATGGCTGATCCCGATGATGAGGAGGCTGGTGTGGTGTCGCACCAGCAGCCTGCGCAGCTGGCGCTCACATTGGACAGCGAGGAGGCTGAAGAGGATGTGGTGCCAGAGGCAGAGACTCAGCCAGGGCCTTCAGAATCTCCAGAGGCTCCTTCAAGTGGAGAGAGCGAAGTGGAGGAGCCTCTTCTCAATGCTCAAGCACACAGGGCTGCCAAAAGGCAGGAGTGGCTACTCAGGAGGAGGAGGTCTCCTCGAGAGTAAGGCTTGAGGATAATTGGCCACTTCCTTAGCCTATTTAAGTCACACGCCAAGTTTCTTGCTGGAAACAACTTGTAATTATCATCAGAGCATTTTTGGAAAAGTCTTATCGTATCTTGTTTTCTGGGCTGGTTGCCAACCTTTGCCAGACTTTGGTTTATTCTTGCTACTTAATAAATTTGATAAGGGCCGTTGGTGTGTGTCAATATCCTCAGGAATCCGGAGCTAGGGCAGAACAAGTCACTTGAATGAATATAGATCAGTGATGGCTAACCTTTTCGGCACTGAGTGCCGAAAGCGTGCACAATGCATATAATTCAATGCACATGTAAACCCCCCCCCACATGCACTCACCCCCTGTGCTTGCGCCCCGACCCCCACACATGTGCATCTTCCGCATGTGCCCCACCCCCCACGCATGCATGGCAGAGACCGGAAAACCAGTGGGCCCGTGGGAACTGAGCTGGGGCAACAGCTCGCGTGTCCACAGAGAGGACTCTGCATGCCACCTGTGGCATCCATGCCATAGGTTCACCATCACGAATATAGATGGTCTCAACCTCTCTTTCTACCATTGGCAGACAATGGTAGACAATGGAGGTTCCAGCAGCTATTGGAGAGAACAACTGTTCTGTTCCCAGAGCATTTGCTGCTCTGGCAGGACAGGGTTCATTTCTCTCTGTTGCAACTACTGCTTGGATAGCTTTCCATAGAGCCTCGGGATTATGGATTAGCGAGCCCAGGATAACAACATTGAGGGGTTACAGGATGATTGGGCAGAATCAGATGGATCAGCAACCAAGAAAGACACCAAAGCCAGACAAGATGATGTGGAACAGGCTAACTGTGGAACTGGTGGCATAGTGATAGCGCAACAACATAACCAAGCAGTAGTTCAGGGGAGTAGAGATGCTTAACACTAAGTGGAAATTCCACCAATCATCTCATGGAGTTTAGCTGCATTTCGACTGCAGTGGAGCCAGTGAAAATCTTTGAGCTGGCTGCAGTGACAATAATGACTGAAATCGATATCTTTTGGGGGTGGGGAGCTGTGTTGTCCTGCTCAGCTGTAGGAGTGGTGATTACCCAGGGAAGTGCTGCAGAAGATCTGGGGACCCAGGTGCCAAAAGTGAGTGGCAGCAGGAGAGCAATCAGACTCGTAGTTAAGTTGGAGCTGGCCTGAATTTTACAGCTTCCATGGAGCCAGGGGTGGGCTGATGGGGGTTCGCAGGGGTTCGGGAGAACCTCTGTGTTGTGACCCAGGCCCATGTAGTTGATATTAATGCAAACAGTTCCAAAAAACAAACAGATTTTATTAAAACAGCTGAGAATTAACTCATTCTCAGCATATTCTAAATGAAATGAAAACAAAGTCCATAAAACACCAGTCTTTAGTTTATCTCTGACCTTGGGATAATTAGGCAAACTGCCAAAGACTTTTCTTGGCAACAGTTCAGAAACAGAAGAAATAACTACAGCCAAACAAGAAGCAATTCTCTCAACCATTATTTTCCAGCAAAGAGGCCAAGAGCCATTGCTGGTCTTTTAAGCCATATGGGAGGGGCCAATCATCTCTTGGCCCTACTCCCGAGTCGTTCTCTCTGCTTTAGCTGCTCCTGCCTTCTGGCAGCTCTTCTCATACGTGCATTAGGAACAGGTTCCTCCTGTTCCTCTGCCTCTCTACTGTCAGCCTCTGGAGGCTCTGAAGTCTGCACATCACTCCCTGATGGCCCTGGCACCATCTCTGCCTCTGATGCAGAGCCCTCATCCGGGCCTTTCCCAGCCCCAGGACTGGCACATGTTCTTCCTCAGCCTCATTGCTGTCCTCAGCCTCATTGCTGTCTGACTCTGCTGCCAACTCCGCAGGCTGCTGGTGGACTACAACACTCTCGCTAAGATTCTGTGCAGTTCGGAGAACCTCCAAATCCCACTCCTGGCTGGCCCCACCCACCCCACCCCTCCCAAGAGTCCCTACACGGCCTGTTTTGGATGCAGGTAAGTGCAGGGCATGCGTGGAGGGTCGGGGAGGACGAAAAATGGGCCTACTGGAAGTTTGGGAAGGCCAGAAATGGGCCTGTTTCCATCCTCCAGAGGGCCTCCGGAGCCTGGAGAGGCCATTTTCGCCCTCCCGGGGGCTCAAGAAAAGCCTCCAGAGCCTGGGGAGGGCATAAACACCTCCCCACCCCTCGCCATGGTGCAGGAGGCTGACTAGGCCACGCCCACCATGGCCATGCCCACCCAGCAACCGGGCAGAGAACCCCTTGCTAAAATTTTTGAAGCTCATCCCTGCATGGACCCTATCATTCTGAGCAGCAGCCATCTTGTCCTGTGGCAAGGGGACTGAAGGGGACAGGATCATATATCATCTTTGCTATCTTATGGCAATGTGTGTCCAAATACCTTTATGCAGCATCAAAAACAACCTAAACAAACCTGGAAGTAGATGGGGAAAGATTTTAGCTATAGTTGGACTGGATTATGTGGAATAGTGGCAAGAAAGGAGAAGAGGAATCTAAACTCTCTCCAGGAGGCTTTGGGGTGTGATAAGGTGAGTGTGGTGATGGTGGGAGGCAGATTGGTAGGCATTAATATCCCAGTGGTGATTGGTCACTGTAAAAGTCAGTATTATCATACGAAACTGCCAGTGGTGGGTTCTAACCTGCTTTTCTACCGGTTCTCTTTGTGCACGCGCTTCGTGTGCAATCACCTTTTCGTGTACGCTCTTCGCGCGCGATCGCATTTTCAAAATTATAATTGCTTTTTTCCCTTGCCAGATATATTTTAATATTGTTTTATTTAATTCTTCAAAATATTTTTTCCAGCTTTATTGGTATTGTTTGAAATAAATATAGTAATCTTGGCAAGATATTCATTTTTATAGAGGCTACTCTTCCCATCAATGATATAATTGTAGATTTTTCCACTTCTCCAAATCCATTTTAATTTGTTGCACCAATTTATAATAATTATCTTCTTTAATCGTTACACACCTTGCCAATAGTTGAATTCCTAAATATTTAACTTTCTTGACTATCTGTATATCTATTTTCCTCGTTAGTTCTTTTTTCTGCATGTCTGTAAAACTTTTAACTATTATAGTGGTTGTTTCTTTGTTTATTTTCATTTCTGCAACTTCACCATATTCTTCTACTTTCCTAATAGTTTAAGTCCATTTTCTTGTGGGTCTTCCAAGATAAAAACCAAATCATCTGCAAATGCCTGTAATTTATATTGTTCCTTTTTTATTTCCATACCTTTAATTTCTGTATCTTATCTAATATTTCTATTTAACACTTCAAATGTCAATATAAATAGTAAGGGAGATAGTGGATATCCTTGTCTTGTGCCTTTTTTATATTAAAATTCTCTATCACATCTCCATTTACCATCACCTTTGCCATTCGTTTATGGTATATTGCCTTTATCATATTAATAAATCTCTCACCAAAGTCCATAGTTTTTAGTTGTAATAGCATAATTTGCCAATTTACGTTGTCAAATGCTTTCTGTGCATCTAAGAAGATCAACGCCATTTGTTTTCCAGAATGTGGTTCATAATATTCCAATGTATTTAAAATCTTTCTCATATTGTTTTTAATCTGTCTCTTAGGCAAGAAGCTATTTTGGTCTGAATGTATAAATTCATTTAGAAACCTTTTTAGTCTCTCTGCCATTATTGAAGCATATATTTTATATCAGCATTCAGTAAAGATATGGGCCTATAGTTTTTTATCTGCATTAAATCTGAGTCTTCTTTTGGAATCAGAAAGGGGTGGGATTCAGCCAGTTCAGACCGGTTCGGGCAGACTGGTAGCTCTGACGATCAGTTGAAAACGAACCGGTTCACTTCGACAATCAGCTGGGACCACCCGCCCCTGCACTATACTGACCTATATTTCCTTTTTTTGAAGCCCAGCTGATAGGCACAGCAGAGCAGATTGCCGCACTTCAGCTGTTTTATTCACCGAGGCTGCAGTAGAAGGTAAATTTTAGAGCTGTTTTCAAATGCACTGCGCACGCGTAAAGCAAACCAGTTGTTACACTGGTTGAATCCCACCACTGGAATCAGAGTAATATTTGCTTCCATCTACGAATTTGGTACCTTCGCATCAATCAATACTCCATTATAGACTTCCAACATTGATGGGCCTATAATATGTAAACATTTGTAAAATTCTGCCGGCAGCCCATCTGGTCCTGGTGTTTTATTGCTCTTTTGTCTCTTAATCGCTTCTGACGATATTGATAATCTCCCAAATATAATCCTATTCATTCATTGAAAAAAACATACAGGTTAATGAAAAGCTATCTAAACATTGTTGCTAATTATTCTTTTCCATGCTTTTAGTCATGCCTTTAGCCAGTGCTATTTCAAAATACATAATTCTTAACAATGTTTTACATAGGTAAATTTTAGAAGCATAGAAATTGCTATTCAGTATGAGACCATCTGCCTTCACGGCTTTATTAAATGCTCCTTATCTTACTTGTTCAGGTTTTAAATGTTTCCAGGAATTTTGGTTTGCTGAATGGTAATGAAGGAAACTGCAATGTGTTTGCCCTTCTGAAATGAAAACAACTGTAAGAAACCCATGTGATATAGATTATTGTTTGGACATCTCTTAAAACTATTTGTTTTTCTTGGTTTTTGTTTTAGCAGCAAGAATTGCTGTTTCCCATTAAGCAGGGGAACACATCTTGACAATCATGGCTTTGGAAGCTCCTTTTATTACAAATCTGATATTATTACTTTTTTAATACTAGATCCTCTGGCTTAATACTTGTGGCTCTTGCAGACTGCTTTGAGGTTACAGGGACACCACAGTGTCCCTGTAACTGCAACCTTCCAATTGTGAGCGATTGGAAAGATTGATTGCATTGGGAATGGTCTCCAGAAAAATATGTACTTCCCAATAGCCAAATATGTCTACAAATGGCAGTGTGAACTTAGCTGTCTGAAGCAAGATTGTTGAGAAACCCAGGGAAATCATGTGGTTTTCCTTACAGAAATTCTGATCAAGGTTGTTTGCTTCTCATTCTGCCAAATGGTAGGCAGGAGCCCAGAGATATAAAGCAAATTGTTAAAATGAAAAGGAAGGTTCTAAGTCTTCTCTATTCTTCCAGCTTTTCTGCTTAGAACATGAGGTTTGCATCTGGATATATACGTTGAATGGGTATGGTGTGTGTACTTGGACCCTGTCCCCCAGTCAAAAGGCAATATTCCATGACTATTCAGAAATTAGCTCCTTTAAAATAATTTCTGTATCAGTCTGAGAAAAAAAAAATCTTTCTTTCTTTCTTGCACCTACACATTTTTTTAATTAAAAAGATTATTTTTCTATGAGAACTGTTCATGATGGACTTCTAACCTCTGTGATTATTAGGGCCCATTACCTGCCATTCTTTCCTGGATTGCCTCAGAAGAAAGCTGTCAGATGTAAAAGATCAGGTCGACACATGAAGGTCCAATTAAATTGATTTATTGCTACTCATGCCTATGCACAAGAATCTTCTCAACTAACTAACTGCTCGGGATTAGAAAGGGTCAACCGAATTCAAGAGAGGTGGGATGTAATTTGCTTGTGGCTACGTAGGGATTCTAGGCTGATCCCCCTTTTAACTCTTCTCCCATGTTCTGCCACACCTTCTCCTATACATGCATTTTCATTAAATTGAAAGAGCTTACAAAGCCATTTGAATGAAAGGGGAACGTGGATATTTATCAGCTTTTGACAGCTGATGTGACAAATTTGAATGCATAGTAATGCCCTGTGGTGTAATTACCTGCCCTGTCACATTCTCCAGATTGATGAGTAAGTTATTCTCTGATATTTTGGACAATTGTGTAGTAATTTATCTGAATGACATTCAGATTTTTTTTTTCAGATACCCTTTATATTCAATTCAAGTCAGGAACGTGATACAGCACCAACATGAAGGCAAACAGTACATCAAGTTGGAAAAAGTGTTTTTTATCTTGGACTATTAGGGGTATCAGATTTCTGTAAATAATGTGGAGATGGAGCCTATAAAAGTTCATTTCATATTTACATGCAGACACCTAGAAAGGTTAAAGATCTCTAAAATGTTCTGGATCTTACCATTTTTTAGAAGCATCATTCCTGTTTAACAGAATGTGTAAGCTTTAACTAAGAATGCCAAATTAATGTCTAATCAAGAGCAAAACACCTTTGAGTATCTTTTCATCCAAGCCTTTATTCAGACATCCAGATCTCATTTTTGTGCAAACTGATACACTGAACTTTACTTTAGGACTTTTATTCCTCCAGGCTTCAGTGGAAGGGGAAAAGGCCCTCTTGCCTCACCTTACTTTCTCCCCGCTGAAGGGAATTATTGTGCCCTCATCAAAGATTTGCTAATAAAGCAGCATATCAACAATAAGATAAAGGACGTTTCAACAGGAGCCATCCATCTTGTGCAAGTTAGGACAGACCCCAAGAATCAGGAAAACTTGCAGAACGGATATCTCTCACTCAATATAAGATCAGGTAGGTGCTATTTCTATCCTGCTTCAATTTCCACATCCCCTATACTCCTAACTCACAAAATAAATTGGAAAATGTGCCATCATGCAAATCTGAATTGACATTTCCTGTCCATTTCCCTCTATAACAATCTTGAAATCTGAAAATTTTGCCAGCCCCATCCCTCAAAGTATACTCTAAAGAAGCTAAAAGTAGGTAGATCACCAATAGATAAATTGAATAAGATTTACTTATCACAACAGCAAACCCATAGTTAAAGATTGAACAGATGACCCCTAAGGAGACCTATACATTGATTCGCCTCCTTCTTCTGAGACTGACCAACAACTGTTTCACAAAAGTCATTTATATGTTCCTCTTCCTCTCAGAGAAAATATATTGTAATATTGCCAAAACACTAAAATAAGATGTCAGAGAGTGTTCAGATTGCATCTTTTGCTCAGAGAGTTCTGATAGCCAATGTTAGGAGAAGTTGTCCCAATTCAGCAACTTCTCCTCCCTGTCTAGTTTCATAGACATGGAAGAGGAGTAGAAGGTGGAATATTGTTCTTGTTTTTAAAATTCTGGATGCAAGAAGAGGAGGAATGAATATTTACGATAATTAAATGGAAGGGCTATCCCTCACGAGTACTACTTGCATCACAATTGGCCTAACAATACCATATGAACTATCCATGCAAGCACCAACTCTATGAATTTTAGACTCACTAGACAATGAACACTTTGTTTCCTGCCACCTTAGTCTTTCTAGTTGGTGTAGCTTGGCAATGGGAGGTGGGGTGGGGTGGGCATTCTGAATTCATCTAAGTTTTCCATCTTGGCCTTCTCCATTTCCATGATGAGCTGCTAGACCTGCCTCATGAGAGGGAAAAGTAATATTGATGGGGAAGGCAATATGAAGGTTGGTTTGACTCAAGAGAAGTGAAGTGCATTACAGAAAATAGATTGTAGTCCTGGAAAAATAAAGCATGAAAAGAAATTCAAAACTACTCCAGTTTGATTGGGTTAGATATAAGTTGAAGTAGGGAGGATATTTGACAGTTTTTCAAGATTCTGTTACAATACCTTAACAATATTAAAGTACATTCCAAGACTCCTAATAATTCCTGTTTTCTAAATTTGTCTACCTTGAAGGACTGATATATTATTCTATGGTATCTCTGAATTGTCAGTTCACTTTTGAAAGATGAATAAGAACACAGAAGCTCAGACACAAAAACTGCTTATCATACCATATATTTCTTTGGAAGTTATTTCATTGCAGTTTCACTGAACTCCATAATATTTAATCCTAAATAAACATGTTTAGGATTGTGCTGTTATGAAACTGTTGAGTAATTCTGGTTTTGTTTAGTTTAACAATCCAGGAACTTTGTGAGTAAGGGAATGTGTGACCAAAAAAAGAAAAAGCAAAAAACAGAAACACCCTTCATTTCCTTATTTACTTAGACAAAAAAAAAAGGTTTTGGCATAATATACCCCGAATGAGGTAATCAACGAAGAATTAATTTGACAAACAGCAGGATCATCCTGGGGAACAGATTCAGAGTTGGCTACAAATTTTGTCTTCCATGAAGGAAAACAACAGAGTAGTAGGAACTACTGTGGACAGCAAATGGGGTTATATCATCATTGGGGCTGCCAAATAATTGTGGGGATATAACGGGAAGTACAAAGATGAATCAGAAGATGCTGGACAGGAGAAGTAGCTTTGAAAAAAGCCAGTTAGTGATATTTTCAGTTCTCTGCTATTCCCCTTTACTGGGGAAGAGATGTTTAGCTTGAATGGATAAGTTGGGAGACTGAGAAAGGAGAAATTGGACAAAGCTCTGAACACAGTTTGGTGAAACATGTGGAATAAGAAGCACAATAGTACATAATAGGATATGTCACTTACCAGCTGAACCTAGAAGAGTGTCTGTGATAGAAAAGAAGAGGAAACAGACTTCTTGAGAGCATCGTCCTGTGAAATCCAGGTAAATTTTACATAGAATATCATTGTTACCTAGCCAGGAATAAGGTAAATGTCCAATATACAAGGGATATTATGTGACCTGTAATATTTCTATCAGTTCTCTGGATGAGTCTAGTTGCCCAAATGTGAAAATGTATATGCTTTTTTTATCAATGAGGCAGTAGTTCAAGTGGTTAGAGAAAGGGAGAGAGAGAGAATCTTTGAATAGATCTTTTGTACATAAATGTTTAGATTCTGGACATATATAGGTTATCTATGTTATGAAATAACTATGCCTCTTTTGAGATATATCTGTAGGATAACAGACATTAAGTTTAACTCATTTCAGTCATTTATTCCTTCCAAAGCAACTTATTGTTTAACAATATGTACTCAATAATATATAAATTGTAGAAGTTATAAGCAGGGTTGAATCTGTCTGGATTTTATTACTTCTTTTGTTTACCAGAATTTATTTTATCTAATTTTTCTCTTTGTTTCTTCATTTCATATAAAAGGGTTCATTTTTCAAAATCTAAAAATAAAAACCATTACAATAAAGGCAGCTACCAATTAACATTCACTCTTAGGTAAATGTGCATAGGCCTGTAGCCTAAGAAGCAATGAATATAGTAGGCAAACTAAAAGGTATAATTGTTGCCTGACTAGAATAAACTCTTTGGATGTCTAGTTGCTGCCGAAACGAAAAGAAAAATTGAAGCTGCAAAGACAGACTTAGAGTACAGTAGGAACATGGAATGTACATGAAAAATCTCACGCAATGATCCATAAACCAACTAGAGACTGAAATTTTAAAGTCACAGTTACACTATAACAATAGGAAGGATAATGGACTAAATCTATAAAAATCTATTTAAAAAGCATTAATTGATAATTTGAAGGAAAATTGATACCAAATGTTATACAGATGTTACACCACTCCATCAATGATATTTTAAATGGACAAATCTTATAATAATGAACATTGGAAATGCCATGATACAGAAAGAACATTTTATCACATATAAAAAGGTAAAGGTTCCCCTCGCACCTATGTGGTAGTCATTCCCAACTCTAGGGGGTGGTGTTCATCTCCGTTTCAAAGCCGAAGAGCCAGCACTGTCCAAAGACATTTCCGTGGTCATGTGGCCGGAATGACTAAACACCAAAGGCACACAGAACGCTGTTACCTTCCCACCAAAGGTGGTTCCTATTTTTCTACTTGCATTTTTTTACGTGCTTTCGAACTGCTAGGTTGGCAGAAGCTGGGACAAGTAATGGGAGCTCACCCTGTTACGCGGCACTAGGGATTCCAACCGCTGAACTGCCAACCTTTCAATCGACAAGATCAGTGTCTTAGCCACTGAGCCACATATATATCATACATACATACATACATACATACATACATACATACATATATACATACACACACACACACACACATAAATATCACATATAGTGGACATGTAAAAAAAATTCAAAAGTATTGGAAAGACATACATAGTATAATGCAGAAAATTTTGGATTTTTAATTTGAAATGAAACCACAATTATTTTTATTAGGCACTAATCTCAGAAAAAAATTCATGAGTTATATGTTATAGCAGCGAGAATAAACTGCTCAACTCTAGAAGAAAAACACAATCACAGCATGATCTGACTGGGAATTTAAACATGAAGAATATGCAGCAATGGCAAAACTAACAAGATACATGTACAATAGAAAACTAATTAAATTTAAGCAAGAACAGTTGCCATATATGCAATGTCTCATGCAGCATGGTAAATATAACCACCTACAGTATGCCTTTTAAGGAGGCCTGAATGCTTACAAATGTTGCAAATGTAAAAAAAAAAACGTGGGGAAACAAAAATCAATAAAGTTTTAAAAATTATTATTACTTTTTTTATTTCTCCCTCTCCCGCAGTTTAGACTTAGGAACCTTTAATATCATGATTATCCAACTAAATGAACAGCAGCCATAAAAGAAATCGCTTTTCTGCAATGACAAATTGGCTGAAAATCCAATAAAATAGAGCATAACATTTGCACTCCCTTTGTAATCTTTGCTTTTGCTATTTTTTTTCTTTTTATCTTGCTAACTGGAAACAGAACATAATATTAGGGCAGTAAAAAAGATAAATAACTACTATTGTCAATGGTGTAGACAAATATGAAAAAAACTGGATAGATTTTTTTAAAAAAGATTTGTAATGTGTAAATCAAGGATAGCAACAGCTATTTTCAAACAACTGAAATACAGAAATTTAGCTCCATCCCATTTTTGTATATTCTCTATATACCCAACAGTTCCTCATACTGTCTCTAGAACTTCTACTCCTGGCCACTACAGGAGCTTAAGATCTGAGAAGAGAGCCTGTTTAGCACCCTGAAAGGCTCTCACTCACTCAAGTCCCATTCATACATCTTGCAAGTCACTATGATGTGAAATTAATTGATGTTAAATTAATTAAATTATTATATCATTAGGACCAAAGAGACGGCATCTCAGAGGTCTGGAAGTAAGACTTTGTAACCACAATAAATCTAATAGTTTTATTTTAAAGGGAATGGCAAGTAAGAGTTGTTTTAAAATTTCTTAGTCCTTCTAGTTCAGATGCTGATGGTAAGTTCAATAAGCAACTTCATTATATTACTTTGGGCGGGGGGGCAACATTGCTTGGAATTTTGCTGGACAGCTCCATTTGAGGGGATTTCGGTATAACAGAGTTGAAAGGGGCCTTGGAGATCTTCTAATCCAAACCCTACTCCAGCAGGAAATCCTATTTCAATCTCTTCTTAAAACATCCATTGTTGGAGCATCCACAACTATGGGAGGAAAGTCATTCCATTGATTAATGGTTCTAACTGTCAGAAAATTTCTTCTTAGTTTTAGGTTGTGTCTCTCCTTGATTAGTTTCCATCCATGCTTCTTGTCCTGTCTTCAGCTGCTTTGGAGAATAGGTTGACACCCCTCCTCCCTCTTCTTCTTTGTGGCAGACCCTTATTGGAGCACTGCTATCATGTGATCCTTAGTCCTTCTTTTCATTAAACTAAATATACCCAATTCCTGCAACTGGTCTTCATATGTTTTAGCCTCCAATCCCCTAATCATCTTTGTTGCTCTTCTCTGCACTCTTTCTAGAATCTCAACATCTTTTTTACTTTGCAGTAACCAAAAGTGGATGCAATATTCCAAATGTGCTATTACCAGGGCATTATAAAGTAGTACTAACACTTCACATGATTTTGATTCTATCCCTCTGTTAATGCAGCTTAGGACTGTGTTGGCTTTTTGGCAACTGCAGTACATTGCTGATTCATATTTACCATATTTTTCAGAGTATAAGATGCTCCTGACTATAAGACGTGCCTACCTTTTTTGGGGAGGAAAACTAGAAAAAAAAATCTACCTCTGCCTCTTAGCAATTTGCCTCCTTGCAGCAAACAGCCTGTTTCAGTTTCAGTTTCATTTTCAGCACATCCTGATTAGCACAAGAAAAAAAAATCTGACTGCCTTCCAGCAATTTGCCTCCTTGCAGCAAATAGCAAACAGCAAAGGCCAGACATGGGGTCGGAGACAGCAATAGGCAATGACAATCCCTGCAGCCTAAAACACCTGATGGTCAGAAGGCCGATCCAACGACAATCAGCTGCTTGTGCTAATCAGGCTGTGCTGAAGCTGAAACTGAAATGGGCTGTTTGCTGTTTGCTGCAAGGAGGCAAACTGCTTGGAGGCAGAGGCCAAAGGGTGGGGGCCAGCAGGTGGGCGGGATTACATTTGGTGTATAAGATGCATCCAAATTTTCACCCTCTTTTACGGGGGGAAAAAAGTGTGTCTTATACTTCGAAAAATACCATAAGTAATTGTTCACTGGGATTCCAAGAGCTCACAGTTACCATGATTGAGCCATGTACTGCCTATTCTATATCTGTGCATTTGGTTTTTCTTGCCTAAATTTGGAACCTTACTTTTCATATCACTGCATTTCATTTTGTTAGATAGGGCCCAGTGTCCAAGTCTGTCGAGATCCTTCTGTATCTTGAGCCTATCTTCTGGAATGTTGGCTCTTCCTGCTATCTTGGTGTGGTCTGCAAATTTAATGAGTTTCCTGTCTATTTCCTTTTCTAAATCATTGATGAAGATATTGAAGACTACTGGGCATTAGACAGAGCCTTGGGGTATCCCACTGCATACTTCCCTCTGTGTAGATGCAGTTTCATTAAGGACTACTCATTGAGTGCAGTTGGTCAGCCATTTATGAATCCATCTGGTGGTGATGCTGTCTAACCCACATTTTTATATCTTATCAAGTAGTAGATTGTGGTCTATTTTATTAAATGCCTTCCTGAAGTCCAAATAAATTATATCCACAGCATTTCTCTGGTCCACTAATTTTGTCACATTGTCAAAGAATGCAATAAGATTTGTCTGGCATGATCTGTTTTTAACAAACTCTTGTTGGCTTCTGGTTATGACTTTGTTTCCATGCTCTAACTGCTATGTCTCTCTTTGTGATGTCATAAATGGAGTCATACTCAACTACATAGAGAAGACTGCAAATAAGACAAATACATTTTTTTAAAACCTTCAATTTTAATTATAAATAGTAAAAAAGGAAAATAGCATAGTAATCCAAATAAAACTACCTAACTAGTATGATGGCATATTATAATCAATAGAAATTGAATGTGTATTGTTACAAAGATTGGGGAGGAAGATTGGTCTCACAAGACCCTAAAAATGTAATATGTGGAATTTTTGTTTGAAGGTTTACCATTTACATTTTATAGAATCTATGGTCAAGAAGATTTTTTTTCCAGATATGAGAGAGTTTATTTTTGCCTTTTATATCCTCAATGGAGAAAGAGTTGAGATATTTTATCTCATAGGACTGAGTCAGTAAACGGATGGGAGCTGTTAGATTGCCTCCACTTTCATTTATTTGACCTATGAGATTTGTGCTATAATTTCAGCCTTTTGATATAATAAACTTTGATCTGTCTCTGCTGGGAGAAAATGATCAGGCATTTTCATTACCAATTTAATATAAAAAGGGATAGCAGTTTATTTAGAAAGAAGAATGTTCAATTATTAATAAGAATTGGCAGAAAAAGTCACTAAGGATAATACCAGTGAAATATAGTACTGTACAACAAATGGATTAAGAAAAATCTTCAGCAGCTTGTAGAAAATCAGTGAGCCTGTCCATATTTCATATGAGAGATGTTCACAAATCTTGCTGTAAAAAAATATTGCTATATAATTCCTTCTGTATAATGTTACCAACAACATTTTTAGGTCAACTTGTAAGCCACTGTGCAATTTTTATTTCAGAGATCATGGAACCTGCTTCCACTTAATCTGTCTAAAAGTTCGACATTAGGATCAAAGATATATTGCATACTTAAGCATTTGTCAATAATCAAATTTCCAAAACTTTTTTTTAACTCACTTACTTCTTTCCTGTAATTATTTAATGTAACTTTCAGGCATGAAGATATGCTAAAGGCTGGGGAGAGGGAGATGTGAGTGTTGATGAGAAAAAAAGTCATAATATTAGAAAGATGTAACATCATTAATCTAAAAACTGTGAAATTTCCACCGTGCACTTGCAGGATGGGAAAGCATGAAATAAATTTTAATGTTCCATTGAGCATTAAATCTTCTTAAACTATAGCTGGTCTCCCCAATTTGGAAAAGTGCTCACCTTTGTTCATATTTGAGTCAATTCCCATTAAGTCCTAAAAGTATTCAGAAGAGAGGCTATGATGATTTCTATGTCATTAAGTAATGCAAATCATACTTAATTGGAAGGATAATTTAAGTTTTTCAAAGCTTACCATAAGTAATTGACACATGAATTCTACATGAAATATCCACTTTTTCATTTCTCATATGAGAACTTAGTTTATAATGATATAAACCTTGTGAATTATTACCAGTAATCCTGAAAGTACTGGGGTTTCTTTTAATCCTCTGCAATTTAACAGAACTAACAGAATTACCACAACTGCTTACTGACTGCCAGAAGCCCTCGTTATAGCAATCATCAGATATCCATAATAATGCAAAATCGGTCACAGTTCAACCCATGGAACCTATATAAACACAGATGACCATCCAGCTGTTTTGGCACTAAGACAGAAGGGGATTGCCATTGTCTTGGATGGGTTCCTAATTTTCCAATGTAGCCTAAAGTCTGGGAATTTCTTCGTAATTCTTATTTAATTATAGTCAGCTGCTCAGCTTTTTCAAAATGGCTAAGGCTGGCTGGGTGCTGCCACCAGTTGTGATCAGCTGTACTGTACACCCAGCTCAACAAAAGTCAAATGTGAAATGCAATAATGATGTAGTCATTTTCACAGCCACAATTATGCTACTCTATTGGAGGAAAAACAGCAAACGATCATCTGGTATTTAGTGTTACAATATAGTTCAGTGCTTAAGAACATCCTGATCGTGAAGAGAATTGGCTTATTCCGCAGCATAAGAGACTATTTCATGATGCAAGCTTCATCTTTACACACTTGTGTACATCATTGAGACATCAGTACAAAATGTCTATCCCAGACTCTGCCCGTCAGTCTTTCTGTTGTGCTTGGTGACCCTGAAAGAGAGCAGTTTTTGGTGTAGATATAACTGTCAGCTCTAAACAGAGAATGCTGGCTTTTGGCTTGCTTCTCTCAGGGTCTAGTCCTTGGCTCACTGCAGTGAACCAGACAAGCAGGATAGGATTAGAGATAGGGTGGCATTTTGCCTTCTAATCCAATAATTGTGTCAACCAAGAAGAAATAGAGAAGAATTAACCTTCCCTTGCAATTATTTTAGTTCCTTATTAGGACACAGATTGTTGTATTGGCTCTAAGGAAGTTAAAGAATGGGAAGACTTACATACATGAGCCACATACATCTTTCTTTAAGCCATATTTGTGAAAACTAACAGAACAAATGGGGTCACTATGTTACTAATATGTCAATTGTCTAATGACTTTTATCCTGTAAGATCAAATTTCACTAAATTGGGAAAAATTATTTGGCTGGGAAAATTACATCTGGCTGGCATATATAGCAGGTTTTAAGGGAGTTTTATTCATTCTCTCTTTAGTGATTTCTACAACTTGCTATTTTTTTCTAAGGTAAAAATTATCCAAATTATCCAAAAATATAATTCCTCATGTGTTGAATATGCCCTTGTCACCTCCCGGCTGGACTATTGTAATGCTCTCTACATGGGGCTCCCCTTGAAGAGCACTCGGAGGCTCCAACTGGTCCAGAATGCGGCCGCATGGGTGGTTATGGGCGCAACTCGTTGTGCCCGCGTGACACCCCTCCTGCGCAAGCTGCACTGGCTCCCAGTGGTCTTCTGGGTGCGATTCAAGGTGTTGGTTACCACCTTTAAAGCGCTCCATGGCATAGGACCCGGGTACCTTCGAGACCATCTTCTGCCACCAATAGCCTCCCACCGACCAGTCCGCTCCCACAGAGAGGGTCTCCTCAGGGTGCCATCAGCCAAGTTATGTCGGCTGGTGACACCCAGGTGGAGGGCCTTCTCTGTGGGAGCCCCAGCCCTGTGGAATGAACTGCCCCCGGAAATACGTAAGATCTCCGACCTCCGGGTGTTTCGTTGCGCATTGAAGACCCTGTTGTTCCGCCAGGCTGGGCTATCAACATAATAATTTTAATTGGGGTATTTTAAATTTTTGGGGTTTTAATCTGGCCAAATTTATTTAATTATTTATTTAATTATTTAATTTTTAATCATTGTTGTGTCTTGTGTTTTTAAATTGGCTGTACACCACCCTGAGTCCTTTGTGAAAAGGGCGGTATAGAAATAAAATTATTGTTGTTGTTGTTGTTGTTGTTGTTGTTGTTGTTGTTGTTGTTGTTATTATTATTATTATTATTATTATTATTATTATTATTACTGTGTAGCCTAGCAAGGACTTATATTGTGTTGTCCTAAAAGTTCTTTTTCAAGAGGCAATTGGACTTTCTTCTTTTTCTTTGAAGATGTTTCGCTTCTCATCCAAGAAACTCAGAGAAGAAACTCAGAGAAGAAGTTTCTTGGATGAGAAGTGAAACATCTTCAAAGAAAAACAAGGAAGTCCAGTTGCCTCTTGAAAACTAACTATATAACTTTTGGGACAACCATGACCTGGATGACTGAGAATCTCCATAGACATTTAACTTGTATTGTGTTATTTCTGCTTCTTTGAATTAGCTTTTTTTTCTCTTTTCTCTTTTAAAAGAAACTTGGAATTGGATTATATTTTCTTGACCTATAAAATGAAGGTTCTGACCAAGCCCGTCATAGGTGTTCTCCCACTTCTTCTCTTGTTCCACTCCCTGCCCAACAGCCTTTGTAAGAAGGAGTTTCTGGATCAGATTCAGGAGTGGGACTACAGAGACGGAGGTAAGTGGTGCAATAAGGCAAGAAAACAGCAGTTGTGGAACATTAGATGACTCACATTCTTGAGGGAGGAAGGCTATCTATGTTTGCTTGTTTAACCCTCTAAAGAATTCATGAGCACAGATTGTTCTGTATTAATACAAATATGAATGTTTTTGTAAGGTACTGAATGACTCCTTTATTTTTACAATCTGAATACAGAACACTAAACTACAAACAAATGCAAGATGAAAATGTTATCCATGTATGTCTGGTATTATAACAATATAAACAAAGTAACAATATAACTTCTAATTCAATCAGTTTTCCAAATCAAATAATCAGGTCCGATAAAACAAATGAATCAATTTGAATTTATCTGCCAATTTTATGATCTTTTCTCCTACACAAAAAGGCTTTGCCCAGATCAGATCTTTTCAGATTGGATCAACTGAACTCAACAATCCAGTTCAGAGATCCATCATTCTAGTGAGATTTAACCTGATTTGCACACTTTTAGAATGTAATATAAAGGTTGAGAGAAGAGCACATATCTTTCAAAATTCTCCATCAAATGCTGATGATTAATTTCTCCAAAATTCTCCATGACAAATAAGAAAACTCTAAAATTTCTTAATAGCATACCTCATGCTCATTAGACCACAATGAAAAAATAATTTCATTATATTGTCCCTTAGAAATAAAAGGAAGCTGGCTGTAGACTCAAGAAATAAATGGAGGGGTATTTACTCAATCTCTGGGCCCTTTATAAAATAAGTGCAAAAAAGCTACATCAGCAATCTACATTTCTCCAAAATGCGCCTTTGAAATAATCTGTGAATTAAGTTTTATCAAATACCATAGGTGAGGGGGTAGAGAATTCAAATATATTTTTTCTTCTCATCACTATTTTCATGCTGTAATGAAAGTTCTCATACAATAATTGCAATAGTTAAGCCATGGCCCCTGCATTTTTTCCTTGAAGCGGTTGGGTTGTCTTTCCTCAAAGGATTCTCATTGCTTTTCTGAAATATCGCATATCTCCAGTATCTTGCAAGTGGACAAACAAAAATATTACTTCAATTTGTATTGTCAGTGCAATTATTACTGGGATGTATTTCAGGCAAAATCTACCACATTCATTTAGCCCTGCGGTGGCTCAGTGACTAAGACACTGAGCTTGTCGATCAAAAGGTCGGCTGTTCAGCGGTTCAAATCCCTAGTGCCGTGTAACAGGGTGAGCTTCCGTTACTTGTCCCAGATTATGCCAACCTAGCAGTTCGAAAGCACGTAAAAAATAAAAGTAGAAAAATAAGGACCACCTTTGGTGGGAAGGTAACAGCATTCTGTGCGCCTTTGGCATTTAGTCATGCCAGCCACATGACCACGGAGACATCTTCGGACAGCGTTGGCTCTTCGGCTTTGTAACAGAGATAGGCACCATCCCCTAGAGTCAGGAATGACTGGCACATATGTGTGAGGGGAACCTTTACCTTTACCTTTATACTGCATTAGGCTGGTGCTTTTTGCAGAGTTAGAGGTTCGGACATTCCTATCTATGCTTATACTTTTGAAAGTACCTAATCAAGACTGTTCTCTTCATTTTTATTCTTTGAAATGTGTAAACTCATCTCCAGCAATGAAGCATGGACAGTTCCCCTCCCTTACTAAAAAGCTTAAACACAAGAAGAGTTGTCTCCATAGAAACCCTATCTCAGTTGGCCAGCTTTTCCAACTTTTGTGCAGACATTGAGATAGGAGTGCTGGAACATACTGGTGCACTAAAGATAAAAACCTCTAATGTTGGGAGAAAGCTAAAAAGAAACATCCATTTTTCTGTAGCTTTTGATTACCTTAACTTACCCTATCTCTATATAAATCCATAGTGCCCATCTTTCCAAAAATCAGACTAACAAAAAAGTATAGAAAATTAGCACTGCCTATCCAAATATCATTCAAGCATAACATTAAACTAATTTTTAAACTTTTAAATTTAAAGTTAGCAAAAGGGAGTGCATATGAACACAATATTTAAAAAATAATGGTAGTGATATTTCAGAAGTAGTCAAAATGCATTACTTTAATAAAAACATTAAACCTTAGTAGGTTTCTAAATGATGGCAATAAATGTGGTTAGTGTGGGGTTTTGGTGGGAGATGTGTACATCCTCAATGAAATCAAAGCCTAATGCAGGTTTGCCATACCTGTTTACTCTTGTTTCCTTCCAAAAATTGACAGGAACTCTAGTTCCCAGAAGCCAGCAGTACAAACTTGGCAATCTGCAGGAGTACAGAAGAGAAGTCGACAATGGATCAGCACCCACATTTCTAAAAAGTCTAAAAAAAATTTTTTTTCTAAAGCTAATCTCAGAAAACTGAAAGAAATCTTGCACATACGTATGAAGAAAATACACTGCTCAAAAAAATAAAGGGAACACAAGCAGAAAACATCCGAGAACTGAATGAATGAAATAGCCTTATTAAATACTTTGTTCGTTACATACAGTAGTTTTGTGTTCCCTTTAGTTGTTTGAGCAGTGTATAAACGACTGTATGTAAAGAACAAAATATTTAATAAGGCTATTTCATTCATTCAGATCTCGGATGTCTTCTGCTTGTGTTCCCTTTATTTTTTTGAGCAGTATAGTTTAACAGAGTAGGTCTCATTTAGCATTCTGCTTTCTCTCCCTGCCTCCATTCCCAGTGAGGGGTCCTTGGTGCTCTCTGTGCTTGTTTGCTTTCTTGCAGATGTTTCATTGCCCAAAGTAGGTAACATCATCAGTGATAGTTTGGTAATGAAATGTCTGCAAGAAAACAAGCAAGCTCAAAGAGCACCAAAAACCTCTCATTTCAACCCTGAGCTACAAATATTCTCCTTTATTGGTCCCCTCGCAGTATTGGCCATAAGCAGGACTTGAATAAAATATACCTGTATTGCAGATTACACTATTTAAAGTTGTTCTTTAATTCACAAAAGTAGCTGTGTATTGATAGTTGATAAGAAAACTATTTTGTTTCCGAGTCTTTGTTTTTCCCTGCATGAAATCATGTCAATTTTGGTTCTTTAGCTGACAAGGTCAACGTTCAAGGCACCAAGAGCATCACACGCCTACTGGAGAAGTGGGGAAACAGCATCTTTTGGCAAATAAAGTTCTCTTTGTTAAGCCACCCTGACACCCTGCTGCCAGAACTGTCTAGGTAAGAATAAGAGATTGGCAGTTCATCACTGTATATAAGAGAATAGAATAGAATTCTTTATTGGCCAAGTGTGATTGGACACACAAGGAATTTGTCTTGGTGCATACGCTCTCGGACTACATGAAAGAAAAGATATATTCGTCAAGAATCATAAAGACAACACTTAATGTTAGTCATAGGGAAACAGTCAATATAAATCTTAAGGATACCAGCAACAAGGTTACACTCATAAGTGGGAGGAGATGGGTGATAGGAACAATGAGAAGATTAATAGTAGTGCAGATTTAGTAAATAGTTTGACAGTGTTGAGGGAATTGTTTGTTCAGCAGAGTGATAGCGTTCAGGAAAAAAATGTTCTTGTGTCTAGTTGTTCTGGTGTGCAGTGCTCTATAGCATAGGTTTGAGGGTAGGAGTTGAAACAGTTTATGTCCAGGATGTGAGGGGTCTGTAAATATTTTCATAGCCCTCTTTTTGACTCGTGCAGTATATAGGTCCTCAGTGGAAGGCAGGTTGGTAGTAATTGTTTTTTCTGCAGTTCTAATTATCCTCTGAAGTCTGTGTCTGTCTTGTTGGGTTGCAGAACCAAACCAGACAGTTATAGAGTTGCAGATGACAGACTCATTAATCTGTCCTTCTGTAGAAAAGACTACATTAACATTGATGTGGAGATTCTGTGGCTCACACCTATTGCTGCTGAATTGCAGCTCCAGACTTTTCTTGCCATTGGTCCATGAGAAATTGTGGGGGGGGGGGTTGTTTCACTTTCCACTTGCATGAGACACGTTTCACTTTTATGTACCTCCATGAGGACAAAATGAGTTTCAGCTATCAATTATCATGTCTTCTGGTGGAACCACAATACTCTGTAGTTAGCATGTGCATTTATGTGTGTGTTTTTTCTAGAAATAAAAACAACAAATATAATGCTATTATAAAAATGTGTAATGTGTTTAGAATTATGCTGGCATCTATAAGATTTGCCTAAAAGAGAATAGATTCAAGCTTGAGCAGGACAGAAAAAGCAAGACAGTTCTTTTGATCTCATCAACTGACTTCTGAGTAAATGCGGGAAGAATCAGGCTGCATCTCTGATAGATAAATCTAAACAGGCTTAGACAGTGATGCTTCAGCTTAACAAATGAGTTAGACTTCTAAAGATCAAGAGATAAGTGATGGTCCATCCACCAGAAAGCAAGAAATTGCTGTTCATCATTCAAAAGTAGCTGTACAAAGCTGAGAAAATAGAGAGAGTGGGGTGGGGTAGGTAGGATTGGATGTAGGTTATATGAGAGTGGAGCAGGAGGGTGGGTTCCCATTGACAACAGATAAATTACTGCACTTACCTCTTTTTAAATAAGAAGGATGTAATTTTTAATGTTAGAAAAGATGAGTGCTATTTGCTTATCTTCTGAAACATTTATGGTGTCAGTTGTAAGCATGAAATGCTTCCCTGTGTAAGATATGCTCTTAAAGTAAATGCAAAGTGGTAGTTAAGTGTACAGGAGTCTCTAAAGGATTTTAAATGTCATGCTAAATACATAATAAAATGCCTATCCTAATCCATTTTCCAAAGATTAAAGATGTATTCAGCACGAGTCTCCCTCTCTCTCTCTCTCTCTCTTTTTCTTTCATACAGCTATACACACAGATACTGAATATACTATTACCTGGGCTGACTGAAATCAGGAGTCAGGCATAAACACAAACAGAATATAAAGTAAAAAAAAAAATCCTTTATCAGACAGATTAATTCAAGCAAATTATGATCCATAAAAAAATATCAACATAATTGTTTCTCTTTGCTTGTTGTTTAAAATGAATATCAAATCAATAAAATACCATTGGTCTATGTAATGTTGCTGAAATAACATAAATGAAGCACTTCAACATTCAAATGATCCTCTATCAATTATTATTAATTGTAGAATTAATTTATTTCAGATTGCTAATACTAATCACGTGAAAGAGAATGTGGTCTATTTTAATATAATGAGTTTCAAACTCTAACAATTTATACCAATATATGTATCTGCAGTTCATGACATATATCTGCAGTATTCAAATACTTTGCACTGTTGGTAGTTTAGACATCTTTAATGCTGAATTTGAATTGTCCTGATCAGTATCATGCATATTCATATAAACAATATTATTTAGGGATTTTATTTTCTGTCAGTGAATGTATCTTCTGATACATTTTGATACCATGCGTTTGGTATCAAAACATTTTGCATTTAGCATACAGCTGCATATTAACCTATAATATTTTAAATATTTGTCTATGTTACGCTTTTAAAGTAAGTTTAATGTACAATGTGCCCCACCTTTCAAAATATTTGGTTGCTTCCTTGGTGGTAAAGTATATCTAAATCTGTTACAAATCAAAAGGCCCAACCTGTGTAAGCTTTGGTGGATCTCAGAGGAAGTCTGGTTTATTTATTTATTTATTTATTTAATTTATATACCGCCCTTCTCCCGGAAGGACTCAAGGCGGTGTCCAGCCAAAATAAAATACACAGATATAAAATTTAAAAACAATTTAAGAAATATTAAATAATTTGGCCCATATCTAATTAAAATAAACCTACCCATTTTGGACATTTAAAAGTTAAAAGTTAACGATTAAAAATTTAAAAATTAGACCAGCCCGGCTTGTTGGAATAAAAGCATCTTGAGAGCCCGGCAGAAGGTGCGTAAGTCAGGAATCCTCCGCATCTTGGGGGGCAATTCATTCCAGAGGGCAGGAGCCCCCACAGAGAAGGTTCTCTCCCTGGGGGTCGCCAGCCAACATTGTTTGGCCGACGGCACCCGGAGGAGCCCCTCTCTGTGGGAGCGAATTGGCCGGTGGGAGGCTATTGGTAGCAGAAGGCGGTCTTGTAAATACCCAGGTCCTAAGCCATGGGGTGCTCTGAAGGTGGTAACCAATATCTTGAATCGCACCCGGAGGACCACCAGAAGCCAGTGTAGCTCACGCAGGAGAGGTGTTACATGGGAGCGCCATGATGCTCCCATAATCACCCGCGCGGCCGCATTCTGGACCAGTTGGAGCCTCCAGGTGCTCTTCAAGGGGAGCCCCATGTAGAGAGCATTACAGTAGTCCAGGCAGGAAGTGATGTGGGCATGAGTGACTGTGCATAGGGAGTCCCAATCCAGAAAGGGATGCAACTGGCAGATCAGGCGAACCTGATAAAAAGCCCCCCTGGCCATGGCCGTCACATGTTCTTCTAAGGACAGCCGTGCATCCAGGAGGACACCTAAGTTGTGAGCCCTCTCCGTGGGGGCCAATGACTCGCCCCCAATAGTCAGAGATGGCACCAACTGACTATATTGGGATGCCGGGAGCCACAGCCACTCAGTCTTGGACGGGTTGAGCTTGAGCCTGTTTCTCCCCATCCAGATCCGCACGGCCTCCAGACACCAGGACATCACGTTAAGGGCATCATTGAGGTGGTCCGGGGTGGAGATGTACAGCTGAGTGTCATCAGTGTACTGGTGGAACTGCACCCTGAAACCACAGATGATCTCACCCAGTGGCTTCACATGAACAGAAGGGGCGAGAGGACCGTCCCTTGCAGCACCCCACACATAAGGCGCCTCAAGGTCGACCTCTGGCCCCGTCAACACAAACTGCGACCAGCCAGGGAGAAAGGAGGAGAACCACCGCAACACGGTGACTCCCACCCCTAACCCCTCTAACTGGTGCAGCATGATACCATGGTCGATGGTATCAAAAGCCATTGAGAGATCTAATAGGGCCAGAGGAAAAACCTCTGTCCCGAGCCCTCCAGAGATCATCAACCAATGTGACCAATGCCGTTTCCGTGCTGTACCCAGGTCTGAAACCCGACTGGAACGGATCAAGATAGACTGCTTCATCCAGGTACTGGGGGAACTGTCGCGCCACCACATTCTCAACAATCTCCGCCACAAAGCGGAGGTTGGAGACTGGACGATAATTCGCTAAAACAGCCGGGTCCACGGAGGGCTTCTTGAGGAGGGGCCTCACCACCGCCTCTTTCAAGGCGGCAGGAAAGCAACCCTCACTCAAAGAAGCATTGATAATCCTCTGGAGCCAGCCTCGTGTAACCTCCCGGGAAGCCAGCACCAGCCAGGAGGGACACGGGTCCAATAAACATGTGGCCGCGCTAAGTCTACCCAGAATCCTGTCCACGTCTTCGGGAGTCACCGCATCAAACTCCTCCCAGATAACACTCTCAAGACCTTCCTCCATCACCCCATCTGAACCTACCCCGTCAGAGTCCAAGCCTTCCCAAATTTGAGCGATTTTGTCATGCAGATACTGTACAAAATCCTCAGCCCTACCCTCCAAGGGGTCTTCCCGCGCTCCCAGATGGAGCAGGGAGCGGGTCACCCTAAACAGGGCAGCCGGGCAGTTAGATGTGATAAGAGCAGAAAAGTAGTCAGACTTTGCCGCTCTTATCGCCACTAGGTAGGTCTTAATATGAGACCTCACCAGTGTTTGGTCAGATTTGGACCAGCTGGCCCTCCAACCGCTCTCTAGGAGTCTTTTCTGGCACTTCATTTCCCTCAGCTCCTCGGAAAACCAGGGAGCCACCTGGGATTGGCACCAGGTCAGAGGTCGCAAAGGCACGACACGGTCCAAAGCTCCAGCGGCCGCCCTATCCCAGGCGGCCACCAGGTCTTCAGCCGCATCATGAGCCAGAACCTCAGGGAATGGCCCAAGCTCCATCTGGAACCAACTAGCAAAAAAAATGGATGTTTTTTCCTGTCAAAAGCTAACTAGTTATCCAGAGGAATTGGATTACATCTCCCTGTCTAAATTGTCAGTGCCATACTGGCTAGGAGTGGCAGAAATTGCAGTCTGCCATATCTGAAGAGTTCCAGGAAGGGAAAGGCTGCCCTGACCTTGTTGATAACTTTATCATAAACTGTGACATATGCTTTATTGCAGTATGCCATTGCTTGTCAATAGATTGCTATGGTTTCTGTTGAATACTGATCTGTACACCACCTCATGATACTTTTTTAAATCTGCAGCCTCCGCCCTGCTTCAGAAGCAATTGATAATCTCCTGAAACAAGTAGCTTCAATAAAGTCAAGATTGGCAGAACTGAATGAGAGGCTTAGGACCATAGAAAGAGCTCCGTTCGTTATCCGCTACAAGGCCAGGAGGAGTCAAAAGCTTTCTAATCTCCAGCTGCAAACACTACCAGAGAAGAGGACCCATGCATGGAGGCGAGCTCAGAGGGATTAATTTGTTTTTTATGAAGGAAGAAGACTAGCAATTCCTGAGATTTTTAAGAAACCACACAATAAAAGCCTGATTAAAAGGACACAGGTTTAACGCCAATTCACTGAAGATGCTTCTCCTCACGAGTGCTTTTTGAACTTGTGACTTCTTGCTATTTGAAAAAATAATTCCTTCTTCCTCTTCAACTGATATTTTCAACCCTATTTCTAAATTCAGTGGAGCATCATTTCTATAGAACATAAACAAACAAAAATCTCCAGTCTTTAGGCTGGTCCATGTAGCCCATGAAGTCTCAAGAAACCTCCTTTCCCACTGTGAGTTTTTAATACATATAAGCAGTGTATTCAGATTTGAAATTTTGATGTATCAACATTCAATTCAATTTTGTACTTCAAAATTATTGATTTGATTTTGATTTGCTTTGAGATTCAAGTTTTAAAAAACAATTCTAAAAGTCAGCATTCTTTAGAAAGAGAATAGACAGATGGCTGTTATGAGAAGCAAAAAAAGGTCAGGAAAGTTTTGCAAGGGAATCAAATGGTTGTGAAACTGATCTGCTGAACCTTGGGGAAGAATGTTTGACTGTGGTTTTCTGATTAAAGGACTGTACTTTTGTTTGTTGAACGTATGTCTGAGGAGGGAGCTTATAATTGTAGCTGATTCAATGATCAGATGAGAGCAAGCAGAGTCACATTCCTCAGCTAGCAGCTCATTCTTAGCTAATACACTTTGGAAAAAGGACATAGAGCTAGGACCTTTCAACCACAACAAGAAGCAACAGAGCTAACAAAAATTAGAGGATGGGGCAGAGCTGCAAGGGAGAGGGAACAAACAAATCAGTTTTAGCATTAGTTGGAATCATAATAGTGAAGTTTACCACCAGGTTTGACTATTTAACTGAGTATCATGCTAATTTCATAGTTTGCAAATGTAAGGCATTTCTCTTGCTGGAAGGTATAAGTATGTGGGAAGCCTGCAATTTTTTTTAAAGATTCATTAGAAATGATGAAAATCGCACAGATATTGCATGAAAGCCAGAAGAACATTGGAGGAGGATCTGAAGGGGGGAAAAAGGCACCATATTGGGAGCAGTGAGTATTCAATAAGCAGTAAATAGTCAATACTGAAGGAGAAACTGGTTCATGTCGCTGGAGCGGGCCAACTGAGTTGAATAGTCTTCTAAATCAAAATTATAAATCAGTCTGACAGCAAACGGACAAACTCAGAATTATTTGTGCACAATTCCCTCCATTTAGAGAATTTTATTTTGAAAGCCAGTTTGGTGTAGTGGTTAATCAGGCTAAAACCAGGGTGATTGTGAATTCAAATGCCACCTCAGGCACAAAGTCAGCTGAATGAATTTGGGCCAGTCACACACACTCAGTCCTAGGAAGGAGCCAAAGGCAAACCACCCTGGAAAACCTTGCCAAGAAAACTTGCAGGAGCATCCAGGCTGTCTCTGGGAATTAAAGCAACTAAAAAACTGAGATAGTCACATACTTGCAAAGTAATGCGATACATATGCCAGACAAATGAAGATAAGATTTGGGGGAGGGTTGAGGATCATAAAAGAAGCAAGGAAAAAAAAACATAACAATATCTTTCTCTCCAAACAAATCTGCCTAAACAAAATCTAGCTAGGAGGATAGAAAGGTCAGAAGAAAGCTATAATACTAAAAGCAAATCCTGCCCTAAATATGCTCTGAAAAAGTAGGTCTGGCTAATCATGTCAATTTTAGAGAATTGTCACAATTTCCTCCCCTAAACTTTTTCCCAGATATGGAAGTGGTGACAGCACCATAGTAGATTTAGCCAAAGCCATAAGTGAACTAGAAGTGAAAATGTCTAGCTAGATAGCTAAGAAATTGAATGCATGCAGTCAAAATGGGCACCTTCAACATGCTTCAGTTATTTTAAAACTTGTGTGAATGATTAAAACTTTATTGAATCTAGACACCCCACTATAGATCTGCACCTATTTCCCCACGGCTCTTTCAGGAGTGTGTGAATAAGTGTCTCCACTGGCTGCTGTTTGAAGAATTTGTTTTATAGTTAATCATCAGAAGCATAAAGCATATTTAAAACTTTAAAAGGAATCGGCTCATTCTTTTCCGACATTTTTTTCCTTTCTACAGAATTGTTGCTTGAGACTAATCATGAGCTAGCCAAGAACTGATGAGCATGTTCAAGTAATTCCGACATTTTTTTCCTTTCTACAGAAAATTACATTTCTTTAGAACGTTTAACTTTTTACTCCAAAAATAAGTGTTCTGTATTGCCCTACAGACATTGTAGCTCTTTTGAATCCCCACAAGTGATATTTTCCACACTATAAACCAATGGTGAAATCCAAACTTTTTTACTACTGGTTCTGTGGGAGTGGCAGGGGAAGGATACTGCAAAATCCCCATTCCCTCCCCACTCCTGGGGGAAGGATATTGCAAAATCTCCATTCCCACCCCACTCTGGGGCCAGCCAGAGGTGGTATTTGCGGGTTCTCGAATTACTAAAAATTTCCGCTACTGGTTCTCCAGAACCTGTCAGAACCTGCTGGATTTCACCCCTGCTATAAACCCTTTCCAAAATACAATAATCCACATATACCTGAAACTTTCCAGAATTTTTTTTTAAAGCATGCCACTTCCATGCCTTTGTCTTTCATTAGCCTTTATTTTAGTGCATAACTGTGAAAGTTTGTTCCACCCACTTTTTATTCATCACAATCTGGTGTTTTTCACTGAGTGACAACTGTCATCTTGTTATCTAATTTACAAGGGAAGGGCCTGTTAGTTAATTAAAAGAATGCACTAATACACACTGTATTAGATACACACGCCTGGAAAATTGCAATTCCAAAATATTGGAATATTGCAGAGTCTGGTCCGCACGAGTTTATCCAACCGCTGCTGCTTGCTTCCCCTTCCTTCTACGCCCTTCCCTCAATTTTATTTTAAAGCTCTTTATTGTCCTTTGGTTGAGAAAAAGGATAGCCTTTAGAAGAAAATCTTGGTATCAAGTTTGTTTTACGGTCTTTGGTACTTTTGGTAGTTTCAGCTAAATAAACAATGATTATAGCTACCTCCTTGACACTTTATAATCATTATAAAATATCACAAATAACATGGAATAATGTTCAGTCCTTGGCATCTCCAGCTTCTATCCAGGCTGGAATAACAGCATAGACAAGTTTTCCTCAATTTGATGTCTTTCAACTATATTTAAATCAGGGATCTCCAACCAAAGCAAACCTGGTTGGGGAATTCTGGAAGTTGAAGTTCTCCAGGCTAAAAGTAGCCAAGGTTGGAGACCCCTGATTTAAAGGGTCGGGATTAGCAGATGTACATTATATTAAGTTAGCTGCCAGAGAAAACCACTATGTTAGATCAAAGTGCTGTTTATATTCTTAAGGAGAAACGGTAACAATAAATTCTGATCTGTTCAGCTGTTCACTTCCATACTGGTAAAAGAGGAACAGAATGGAAGGGATCGCCCGGGAACATTTTAAGCAATATAAACTCATTATTTTATCTACTTCATGCAGTAGAAAGAAGTAACCGAACAAGATATGCTTTGAGTTAAGCCATCACAAAGAACAAACACACATATAATAAGATCAGGAAAAAAAAAATAATCGACATTAGAATGGTCTGTGCCTGCAACATCCGATTACATGAGAGCAGCAACATAAATTGGTAGCTAGCTAGCCGTTCCCCACGCCTATCGCGTGTTGCCTTTTTCTAACTGCTCCTGTTTTTTTTGTTTTTTTCCCCAAAAAATTGCTCCTGCTCTACTTCATTCAGGAAACTTTACTACCACTTCTGGGAAAAGCTTCGGTCCCTTTCATTTCTACCCTTCGGATTGTTGGAGGCGGCGCGGGAGTCAAGTTTTTCTTCTCCTTCGCCCCTCAACAACAACAAAAAGTCCTGCCAAAATATCTTCTTCCTCTTTGGCCTGGCACAACCTCCCAGACTCTTCGCAGGAACAGCGAAACGGGCGACTGCGCTGTTCGTGCTCTGGTCCAGGGGTCTCCAACCTTGGCCACTTGAAGCTTGGCGGACTTCAACTCCCAGAATTCAAAGCAAAGCTGGCTGGGGGATTCTGGGAGTTGAAGTTCGCCAGGATTCAAGTGGCCAAGGTTGGAGACCCCTGCAGAGTCTGGTCCGCACGAGTTTATCGAACCGCTGCTGCTCGCTTCCCCTTCCTTCTTCGCCCTTCCCTCAGCACTTGCTGGGCGCTGGAAGGGCGGAGCAAGAGCGCCGCGCAGCCTTCGTCTCTCTGCGCGAAAGCCAAGCGGGCGGGTAGCGCTGCTTCTTGCCGAGCGGGATCATCCGCCAGAACCCTTCAGCATGTTTGGAATGATCAGAAATTCCCTTTTTGGGACCGCGGAGCTTTGGCCCTGCCGGGTTCTGAGCAAGGGGGAGAAGGTAGGAATGAGGGCGGGGTCTCCCTAGGGCCACAAGAATCGCCTCGGTCGCCTCCTCGACTGGACAAGGAAGTGGGAGCCTCCCAGAGGGAGGGGCAGGAAGAAAGGGGCAACTGGGGGCTTCCTTCACCCACCTCGTCGTATGGTCTCTAATGCAAACCGAGTCAATTTTGGCTTAACCCAGCAGTGGGGCAATTGTGGCTTTTTTACAACCTGTGGACTTCAACTCCCAGAATTCCTGAGACAGCTTGGCTGTCTCAGGAATTCTGGGAGTTGAAGTCCACAGGTTGTAAAAGAGCCACAATTGCCCACCCCTGGCTTAATCGATTAAGCAAGCAGTAGCTCAACAGACTTCACAAACCCAGTACAATAACCCGAGCAACTGCTAGAATGGGGAATGTTTGCGATTGCTGCCCATGAAGGAGAAGTTGTTCTACTCTTTAAATTCAGTCAAACTCAAATCTGAGGCGATCCAGACGGTTTGAAAAGAGCAATCTTCTCATTCCAGGATAACCTACTAATCTCAGTCCCCAAAGGACCAAATCGAATTTAAACAAGGCTGGGAAACGGGGCCCCTTGTCAGTCAACAGGAGTGCTGATTTACCACCAGCTTATCAGGTACTTAGGAGCTGGAGACTTGGCAGCAGAAGGAAACAGCAGCCAACAATTTAACACCGGGTCATCAACAGCCCAATCAACTAAAAGGCCACACACAACCAGGCACCATATAAATGCTACCTATAGAATAGCTCAGAGCACACATTCTGGTGGGAGAGAAATTCTCTGAGGCTGGGCTCCAGCATAGAAGACTAAACCTCTGGTCCCAGTGACCAAACCAGATTGACAATTTGGAGGGGGGGGAGGCAAATGCTATTCTCATCTGGTAGAAACTATTCCATAAAGAAAGGCCAACACAGTATGTTGATTCCAACCTGCCATTTGTCATACCGCACAGGGCAGTGTGTGTCTATGCTTTAAACATGCATCCTCGGCCCACCAATCTTGAGCTATTAGATTCTATTTGGCATAGGTATGTCTAAAGATCATCAGATTGCAATTTGATTAGGTTATAACCAGCAACCTCAGTTGCGTTTGGAACAAACCAGCAACCAGTGCATACTGCTGTATTATTATAACAGTAGCCTTGAATTCTCTGTATTAGTATGTGAGTATGTTCTGTACACAGTAATTGAATTCTGGGACTGTCTTCAAGGGCAGATTCTTGTTAAGTGAGTTATGGTGGTCCAAATAGGATGTCATGAGTGATCATTGGCAGCAGCTCTAATTTCAAGAAAGACCATTACAGGTACACCATTCAAAACTGACGAAAGCTTTCCTGGCTATGGCTTCCATCTGATCTTTTAACAGGAGCTGAATGAGAACTCCAGATAGGTTCTTTCAGCCCAACTCCTGTAAACCTCAAGTTGGTACCATCCTGGAATCCATTGTCTCCTGAATCAACAACTCTTTGTCTTCCCTAATGTGAGCCTCAATCTGATTCCTGTCTGATCTTGATGCTCTTGATCCCAGAGTTCTAAAGGAGCTGGCGGATGTTGTCTCAGAACCACTGGAACACATCTTTCAAAAATCCTGGAGCACCAGGAAACTACAGAGGACTAGAAAAGAGCTGATGTGGTTCCCATCTTCAAAAAAGGAAAAACAAGAGACCCAGGAAACTACAGACCTATCAGCCTAACATCAATACCCGGAAAGATATGGAAAAGATAGTAAAAAAACAGATTTGCCAACATCTAGAAATGAGTAAAGTAATAACTAGCAGTCAGCATGGGTTTGTTGAAAACAGATCATGCCAAACCAATCTTATTTCATTCTTCAACATAATGACTAAATTAGTAGACCAGCGAAATACTGTGGACATAATAGACTTCAACAAGGCATTCAACAAAGTAGACCACAACCTACTTCTTGGTAAGCTAGAAAAAAGTGGGATAAATAGCATCATCACCAGATGGATTCGTAACTGACTGACAAACTGTACTCAACGAGTAGTCCTTAATGGGTCTACGGAGGGAAGTAAGCAATGGGGTACTACAAGGTTCCATCATAGACCCAGTACTCTTCAATATCTTCATAAATGACTTAGATGAGGGAATAGAAGGGGAATTTACCAAATTTGCAGATGATACTAAGCTGGCAGGAATAGCTAACACCCTAGAAGGTAGGCTTAAGATCCAGATGGATCTAGACAGACCTGAACACTGGGCCCTATCAAAGAAAATGAAATTCAATGTAGAGAAAAGTAAAGTCTTACATTTAGGTAAGAAAAACCAAAAGTACACATATAGACTGGGTGAAACCAGGCTTAACAGCAGTAACTGTGAGAGGGATCTTGGAGTCTTAGTGGGCAACCAGTTAAATAGAAGCTAGCAGTGTGCAGTGGCAGCCAAAAAAACCAATGCAATCCTAAATTTGATTGAATCCTAAGAGGGATTCAATCAAGATCAAGTGCAGTACTAATAGCACTCTATAAAGCTGTACTAAGACCACATCTAGAGTACTGCATCCAGTTTTAGTCACCACACTATAAAACAGATGTTGAGACTAGAAAAAGTGCAGAGAAGAGCAACCAGAATGATTAGGGGACTGGAGACTAAAATATGAAGAACGGTTACAGGAACTGGGCATGGGTAGTCTAGTGAAGAGAAGGACCAGGGGAGATATAATACATGTTCCAATATTTGAGGAGCTGCTACAGAGAGGAAGGGGTCAAGCTGTTTTCCAAGGCACCCGAAGGTCAGAGAAGGAATAATGGATGGAAACTGATCAAGGAGAGATTCAACCTAGAAATAAGGAGAATTTTTTTGACAATGAGAACAATCGGCCAATGGAACAGCTTGCCTTCAGAAGTTGTGGGAGCTTCATCACTGGAGGCTTTCAAGAAGATATTGGACTGCCATTTGTCAGAAATGGTGTAGGATCTCCTGTTTGGGCAGGGGGTTGGACTAGATGACCTACAAGGTCCCTTCCAACTCTGTTAATCTAGTCTAATGATTCTCTTCATCCTGACCTTTATGGCTCCAGACACAATTTCTACCTCATATTCCATTTGGCCCAGATGCAAAATGGAAGATGCAAAATTATCTGCAGAGAAACCTTGCACTTTTTGGAAGTATTTTACATGACATAGCAAGCCACATATCTTAAATCCTTTATAGCTCCCAGCTGTAGGCTTATGGTTGTAACTATTCTATCTAATAATGTGAACATTTTCTTTCTTGTATGAAAATTGCACATTGAGGAATAACACATACACAGCCCAATTCTTGTACTCTGATATAGAAAACCAACAGCATAGATCAGTGATGGCTAACCTTTTTGCTGTCGCGTGCCAAAAGCGAAGGGAGCGCAAGGGGGTCATGTGCAGGTGTGCCTACACCCATAATTCAATGACACCCCACACCGCTGTGCATGAGCACACGACACCCACCCACCCCCACGCTCCCGGCACGCGATGGCAAAAAGGTTAGTGGTGGGCCCGGAAGATCTGTTTTTCACCCTCCCCAGGATCCAGAAGCTTTCTTGGAGCCTGGGGAGGGTGAAAACAGCCTTCCCCGTCTCCCAGAGGCCCTCCAGAGGCTGAAAAAGGCCTCCCAGAGCCTCTGCGCAAGCCCTGTACTTACCTGGCATCCAAAACGGGCCGCGTGGAGACTCCTGGAAGGGGAATGCATGCTGGAGCTGAGCTAGGGCAACGGCTTGCGTGCCCACAGATATGGCTCCACGTGCCACCTGTGGCACGCGTGCCATAGGTTCGCCATCACGGGCATAGATGCTAGTCAAATCTTACATTTTCTTTCTATGAGAGGCATAGAAGGCAAATTACTAGCTATTTCACAGCTGGTAGTGTTTTCTCCTGCTACTCAGCATGAATGTGTATGTTGCAAATCTATCACGTAGTTGCCACATTTGTATCCCACCTTTCCCTAAGAAATTTAGGAAAGTTTATTTAGTGCCCAGACCTGTAAAATAAATGAGAATGAAATAGAATAGGAGTCCTATGTGTATATTGAAAATCTACTCTAATTGCATGGAGTTGTTTGCCAACTTGTAGGAACAAAAGGGATGTGGGGATGACCCCAGTGATGATTCTGGGCTTAAAATACCTCTTTCCAGCCCTGTTTCTCCCAATGTTGTGCCAAGGTCAACATGACCATGCTTCAGGAGGCAAGCTAATCAGGGCTGAGCAGTCTTTTCACAGCCCACTTAAATATGTGCATGTGTTTTATTTAAGGATTCATGGGCCAAACCTTTCACCCCTACTTAAGGCTTAATACCATTTTTTTCCCAGCCATGACACAGTTAAAAGAATGCCCCAAAATTCAGCTGCTGCTGAAAAAGAAGTTGCTAAAGTTTGCAGCAAAGCTTACAAGCTCCTAGGGCTACATGCAGGTTACAGGTCCCTCATTGTGTTTCTTTTAAAATGTATAATTGTATCGAACATTTTAAACACAATACAACTAATATAAAGTAAAATAGAGCAAAAAGTGGGGGGATCCAAAGAAAAATCTAAAATTATTTGATTTAAACTAATAGTGATAAAATATTACAGGAACAAAGAAAACTGACTTCTACTGAGTTAATCTATTGATTTGTGTAACTCGTTATTATCCACTGGATTCATACAAGGCACTAATCTGTGGTCTCTTTTAGTGACTATGTTGATCAAATTAGAATGACCAGATTTATACTTCATGTAGGCCTTAAGCCATGGTTTAGAAGCCCCCAAGCCTGATACATATGTTGTAAACCATAAATAAATTGCATTATGGTTTATCATTTTGTGTAAAGTCATTTGTGATAAGTAGAGGTGCATCATGGTTTCAGACGGGATTTTTTTTTTTATAGTCTGAACATGCCAGGGAGGAAACTGGGTACCTCTAGAGCTGTGCTGTACCATGGGCCCTGCTGAGTCTGTTTTTGCTATGCCCCTGGAAAAGGTGCGAGCAATGTCACAGCTGCCAATCACCTCTGGTCTCCGAAAAGTTCAGCCTCACCCCTACCGCAGCTCTGCTTGAGAACTGGTTTTCTCTATGCTTCTCCTATAAACTGGCCCACTGAAACCATGTAGCTATTTCCATTCTCCATCTTGCTTATGTCTTCCTCCTCATTGGTCTCCTCCACAGCAGGGGTCTCCAACCTTGGCAACTTTAAGTATAGATGATTTCAACTCCCAGAATTCCCCAGCCAACAAAGTCCACCAGGCTTAAAGTTGCCAAGTTGGAGACCCCTGCTCCAGAGAGTCCTTTCTCAACTTCAGCTCTCTCTCCCCTTCTTTCCAAGGCAAAGGTTTTTCAAACAGAGGAGGAGGAATGGAGTGGGGGTTTGGGTTAACGGAGACACATTTTCCCTTCCACTTCAAGCATTTGAGGTTTTGGTATTGCCTGCCCTGGTTGAATTGGGAGAAGGGAAGCTACGACTTCCACTGAATGAGTGTGGGGTGCCCAGACACCTGCAGAGTTATTCTCCTGGCAAAGTTTGTACTCTACCATATCAGCAACCTTTGCCGAGCTATGTGGAAGAGGCCAGGGGAATGGCTTCAAGCGCTTTATTTCACAGACAATATCAGAGTGAATAAAAAGGGTAATTGAAATAATAAAACGTTTTATAAAGGAGATCTGTACCAATGGTGGGTTTTAAAAAATTTTAGTACCGATTTTATGGGTGTGGCTTGATGGGCGTGGCTTGGTGAGCGTGGCAGGGGAAGAATACTGTAAAATCTCTATTCCCACCCCACTCCGGGGGAAGGATACTGCAAAATCCCCATTTCCTCCTGATCAAAGTCCCAGTTCTTCCTGGGACTTGGGAGGCAGAGAATAGATGGGGGCGGGGCCAGTTAGAATTTTTACTACCAGTTCTCCGAACTACTCAAAATTTCCACTACCGGTTCTCCAGAACTGGTCAGAACCTGCTGAAACCCACCTCTGATCCGTACATCCATATGCAAATAAGGAAACTCAATCAAACATGCAGCAAATGGGGTGATTCTTTTTCTGCATGCCAGTCTGCCAGCCATAGCCTTATCTCAGTTACTCAATTCCACATCTGTCCCATTTCTTTTATTAATTAATTAAGTATATTGGGGCATGTTAGCAAGCCTGTACCTCATTGGCTTGTAATATAGACTGCTACAGATTTTCTTTTTAAACAGAAGACATATTTTGCAAACTTCTGCATATACATGGTTTCCAACACTTATTTCCCAAATTCAATCTTAGAATGATTGAAGCCAGTTCTCTACTTCTTGGTGGACATTCTGTTGTGAAGAAATTTTTCTGTTTGCTTAATATTAGCATTTATTTATTCCACGTACTTATATCACTCTTTAATGTTCTTACGTTTAGGTTGTATAAATATTTTTAGTGCAATTATTATAGCACTTTATATCATCCATTGGACAGTTGGTGGCAACAGCCTTGAACAGGAGATGGGAATCAGGCTATAATAGAGTTCTTGGCTTGTTATTGCCTCTCTGACTATTCAGTAATTGTAGAGCATCATGTATAGAATGGTGTTATGCAGGGGTGGGTTCTAAATTTTTTTACTACTGGTTCTGTGGGCGTGGCTTATTTTGTAGGCGTGACTTGATGGTCATGTGACAATTCTTTAGGATTTAGCAGAGGTACTGGTCTACCAGACTTTTAACTGCTTGCAGAGCTGTACCGGTCTATTAATGTATTTTTGCAGGCACTGGTCTACCCATTTATTTTTGCAGGCACCGGTCTACTCATGTATTTTTGCAGGCATCGGTCTACTCATGTATTTTTGCAGGCACTGGTCTACTCATGTATTTTTGCAGGCACTGGTCTACCAATTTATTTTTGCAGGCACCGGTCTACTCATGTATTTTTGCAGGCATCAGTCTACTCATGTATTTTTGCAGGCACTGGTCTACCCATTTATTTTTGCAGGCACCGGTCTACTCATTTGTTTTTGGAGGCACTGGTCTACCACCAAACTGCCTTTTACCACTGATTAGGGTAGGGTGGCCCTTTGAAGCCCAGCGGCAAGAGTTTAAACAATTTTTTTCCTTATGGGCTATCAGCTGGGACTCAGGAGGCAGCAATAGATTGGGGGTGGGGCCAAATAAAAGCTAAGAATAACGTGAGGGGGGTGGGGGGCATATCATCACTGTTACTGGCTCGGAAGAACCGAGCCAAACCGGGAGGAACCCACCATTGGTGTTATGGTTAGAATTGGGTTAAAGATTAAATGGGATTTATTTTTCAAAACTACTCTTTGAATAGAAAACCTATGCATAGATAATTCATTATCTCTCTTAAAGAGTTTTCTAGTTCTTAGGTAAGTAGCCAACCTATATATTACTTCTTGCAATGAGCTGCCCTTTTTGTATGAATATTTATAGCAATGCATCAATTAATCTTTTTTTAAAAATCTCTTGGGATACTAGGATGATGTAGCCTATGAGGAAAGGACATATGAAGGTGGGATGTTTGCCAGTGTTGAACTCTCTGGAAAGCCGTTTGACGAGGCTTTACGTGAAGCAGTGCTGAAGCTCCTTAAATATGTTGGAGGAAGCAATAATCAAGGTGAGGTTCCCTTTTCCGGACTCTCTTTATAACTCAGTTGCTTAGCTGTATATTTGCAACACTGAAAAACCTATTTATAGGTGAACATAATTTTGTTTGTCAATAAAGAACCAATTATTCATTTACTCTCAGGAGCTGGCATGGGGATGATGGCCCCAGTGTGTAGCACAGTCTTTCCTGCAGAGGACGGATCACTGCAGCACAAGGTGAAAGTTCTGCTACGGATTCCAAGCCAGTTCCAGAACAATCCCCCTTCACCGACTGATGAGAGCATCCAGGTTGAGAAAAGGGAAGAAATGGTTGTTTATTCTACGTAAGTTTCTTTAAAGAAGTTTGAGTGATAGATTTGTCCATGGCTGCCATTCACTTTCCTTAAATTGGTACTTCCCAGATGTAGTCAACTTGAAATCTTATCACCCTCTCTAACAAAGCTATTGGCCTTGGCTACAGAGACTAAGAGGATTGAACAACTGGGGAGCACAAGATTTTCTAGGAATACTTTGGATTTTATTATCTTTGTTAATTTTTAATATTCAGAAGATTATAATCATAGTTAACGTTGGATCAGTGAGTTATCTTGAGTGCTTATTTCAACATGCAGTAGTACAAAGCATTTTTCTATTGGCACAACCCAAAAATATAGTTTTAATTTCACAACAGCTTCCATTTATTTAAAAGACAATATCTGTGCATCAAGGCATGATTCTTATGGATGCAAGGGTCAAACGGGAATTATAACTACCCTAATGAGTCATTAGCTTTTAAGTTAATTGGAGCAAGAGGTTCCATTTTAAAATTTAATTTTGCTAATATAATTCTGTAAGGTATTATTTGTTAGTCACAAAGTCATGTCTGACCCATCGCGACCCCATGGACAATGTTCCTCCAGGCCTTCCTGTCCTCTACCATCCCCATAGTCCATTTAAGCTCACACTGACTGCTTCAGTGACTCCATCCAGCCACTGTGTTCTCTGTCATCCCCTTCTTTTGCCCTCAATCCTTCCCAGCATTAGGCTCTTCTCCAGTGAATCCCTCCTTCTCATTAGGTGGCCAAAGTATTTGAGTTTCATCTTCAGGATCTGGCCTTCTAAAGAGCAGGTAAGGTATTATATATCTTGACAATTCAAGAAAATTAAGACCCAGTATTAGGTGTATCAAATTGGATCTTGAACTTGGGTTATTTCAGATTCTGTGGAGTGAAGAAGTGAAATGGAATAACTGTGAAACAACCTGGACAAAGCTCTTGAGAATAGATAAGATACTAAAGTACTAAAATTGACTAAAGTTCACAAATTAATTTGCTTGCTCTATTTTTTTACTATTTACATATAACTTTCAATCATTCACTCTTTTTTCCTGTCAAATACAAATAATGTCATCCCTGATGCATTCATTTTCGAATTCATCTTCCTGGAATTCATTCACACATGATTTGAGTTGTAGACTTTTTTTTAATTGTTGTTGTTCTTTTTCCCCCCCTTCTAGGCTGTTTGGAGGCTATGCAAAAGAAGTAGACTATGTGAATTATGCAGCCAAGCTAACCTCTGCTTTAGGAAATGAGGCATCCTTCCACAAAGACTTCTATTTTTGCAATGGTTACGATCCTCCCATGAAACCCTATGGGCGGCGCAATGAAGTTTGGCTGTTGAAAAAAGTGACCAATTAAAAAGGCTGGAAGGAACTCTAGAAAAATAACCACCAATGCCATGGAAAGCAATGAAAGTGAAAACAAGAAAACTAAGATGGCTTGCATTTGAGATTCATTCAGCATTTCTTTTTATTTTTAATGAACATATATTCATAAAATTCTTTTGTATTTGCCATTTATTTCATAAGGCATAAATTATGTTTCTTGAGATGATTTTTCTCCTCCGCAGAAGAGGAAGAATAAAGTGCCTTCTACAAAGAACAATATTTTTAAACTGCACTAAGTGAGCCATAAGAAATAGTTTTTTATTGCATCAGAACAAATGAACAGGCCAATTATTGAATTGTGGGAAGACCAAATATTAATTCAAATAAATCCAGGTTATCTCTTTTCTGTCAGTTCTTATTAACCCAGACCTTGAAACACAGCCAAACTAAACTCTATTCTAGTAATTTATTTTCCCCTTTGTTCATGTTATTACTATCAGTGATGGCAATATCTGTAACAAACCATATTGACATAATCACGCAACTGCATTCTTGCATCATGACATCTGATGACATCAGTATGCACATATTCTCATTCATCCCATGAGATGCCCATGACATATGGCTGTTGACAACAGCAATTGACTTGGCAATTCACAATCACAACCCTAAACCAGGGTTCTTCAAACTTAAAATAGTCATTTTCTGTTCAATAGTTCAATCTATGCTAACCTGAACACGACTTCCTACAATCCTGACAATACTTACTATCTCCAAGTGTAGCAGTCTTGGGAAGGACGGGCATTGGATACTATGGGAATGTATAGATGACAAAGGAATAAAGTATATCCTTTTTAAGTATTTATAAGGGAGGTATCTTTACTTTAGAGAAGGGAACATATTTTTGTTCCTGAGAGACTATTTTTTAACATGATGCAGAGTATAAAGACTTGTCCAGGCAGTCACTAGGAGTTTATACTAAAAATAAATGTAGCTATGGGTCATCTAGTTACATTTGGAAAGGCAGAAATGAATGAACAGAAAATTGGAAATTATTACTTCAGAGCTCCATTGAGACCCCAAAAAGTGATTTTTTAAAAAAAAAGATATACTGGATAAGTGGTGGGGATTTTGACATCTGTCCAAAAGTGCCACATTAAATCATACCTGCAAGTATAACATGCAGAATAAGTGGTCTCAACAAGGCAAATATTGCTATTTCCCAGCCAACAAATTTACTTATTTGGTGATTTATAGCCTACTTTCTGATCCTCCTCTCATAAAAAAAAGAAAAATTGAATACCAATGCCATCACAATAAAGAGCAATTTTATCAAAATAAAGCTACATCCCATTGAAAAGAGCCTGTCCCAAAAGAAAATTCTTGACAACTGACCTAAAAAGGCAAATCACCCAAAGTATTGATAACTTGGCAGGGCTAGAAATGCCAAGTCAAAAAATGTTCCTTGGTGACACCCCCTGGTGTCTCCCAGATGATAAAGAGCAGGAGAGAAAGCTGAAAAGGGCAGTTCCTATGTTGCTGCTGATATTTTCATTATTGAGAAATAACAATGTGTAAATAGGCTATTTTGGAATAGGTGTAACTATTAAACTACCTAACAGCATTCCAGAAATCCAAACAGGTTTCAATCTGACCTGAATATGTCAAAAAACCTGATGTTTTCTGGATGCATAGCAAATATTCTGTCATAATTCTGATTCTTCCATGGGTCTGATAACTGCTTGCCATGTAACGTAATTGAGTAGGTTACTGATGTCTCAAAAGCCATTGCTGTAACACTGTGGACTTTGTCTTCATCACTTTGTGGAGCCATCCTTCCTGAGCTTGGCATCCTTCCTCAGGAAGGAAGTCATCCTTCCTGAGCTTGGCAACCTTCTCAGGTAGGGTGGCACTGCAGCTTCTCAGCACAACAGCAGAATGATGCTAGGTTGGGAAGGTTGATCATGGGAATAAAGTTATTATTGTTAATGTTTTATATAAGAAACTTCATCTTCTGCTACTCTTTCATACATATCCCCTTCCTATTTTTGCCACATCATGTACAATCATTTCTGGTTTCTAATGCCTATAATTATGTTGCAAGTTTGATACATGTTTGTGCAATTTTTTAAAATGAAATGTCAATTTTAGCAAAAATAACAAAAATATACTCTGAAGATTTGGGGTGGTTATGTGTGTACTTAGTATGATAGAAGATATTCATTTCTCTCTCTCTCCTAATGAATGATAGATGGAGAATCTCAATGTAAATCCCTCTTTCCTTAATTCCTATCATATCTTAAAGAATATGAAGAAATGCCATGCCTCCACTGGCAAGAGTTTTTGTCAGATAATGAAGTTTCTTGAGGCTATCCAGACTCAGATTCTCTGGGAGAGTAACCAACTCCAAGTACTTGGACTATTGGTGTGGAGCCAATAGTCCAAAACTACCAAAAGCTGGTCTTCCAGATTTGATTCAGAGGTTGAGACCAAAGCAATACTAATGCTCAAGGAACACAGATGAAGGCAGGTTCAAGGCCAACAGAAAGGGTCTGTTTGGTAGGTCAGTTTCTATCCCTGGCCATTGGACTGTTGCCGGAATACCCTTGGAATATGAATGTATCTGTTTGCTTTATTCTTTAGTGGGATTCTGATTACCAATAAACCTCTTGGTTTATTTGGAATTGGAATCAAGAATGCATATTCTTAATGCCATTGCAGTAGAACAACAGAATATTACACGGGTGCATTAATTTCAAGCCATGAAATACCCAGTTGTCTTTTGCTAAGGCTTGTCAGCATCTGCATAATTATGCAATTACTTACCTAAATATGGATTTCAAAACTGCTATTATGTATCCCTTTTTAAAAAAAAAAAAGTTTTTAACATTTCTAAGGGTGTAATTGCCTCTATCATAAGTATAAATTAGTTGAAAAGATTAATAATTTAGCTGTCAAAAATTATTAAAAGAAACAAAATATGAGGTTATACAATCACTTGTTCTATTTAAAAGTATGCTTGTGGCTGACAGGCTTTCTGTTTCATATTGCAGTACTTATAATAGAAATAGGAGCATCATCCTAGATAGCAGATATATGGGTTTAGGGAAGCACAAAACATTTCACTTCAGCTCCAGGCTGGAAAAGCTAGATCAAGCAAAAATAAACAGAATTTTTAGTTGAGAAAAAGGATGACTCTTGGGTACAAAGATGGGAAGGCTTGTAATGTCCTGCTTGTAAACATCAAAGCTGCTGTCTCATTACAATTATAAACAGAAAGCTGAATCAAATGGATCTTTGATTTGCTAATTGTTATGTATGTATCTATTTTGTGCGGGAGATTTGAATGGTAGAATGTTTGTGATTGGTTAACGGTTATTTCTATTTTTCTTGACTGTACACCGCCTTGAGTCCTAAGGGAGAAAGGCGGTATAGAAATATAATAATAATAATAATAATAATAATAATAATAATAATAATAATAATAATTTCAGAACTGTATATAAGGAGGGCTGTTGCCTGTGTTTCTTTGCTGAAGTCTCACCCTGAATTAAAGAGCTGTTGTCACTAGCTTGCTTGTGCCTCTTGTTATTCCCGTGCTATAACATTGGCGACAAAGATGGGATAGAGGCAAAACAAAAAGAGCTTTGAGTTTCAGCCAGGGTGATGAGCGGATTGCGGAGACATACTGCGATGTCTGCCTACGTTCCGCCAAAACCCTTCAACCCGACCCGAGAGAAATGGGGGTCATATCTAACCAGGTTCAAGTGTTCCCTGGAAGCAAGTGAGATGCAGGGTCTCTTGGCAAATCGGAAAAGAGCTCTCTTCCTGAGCCACTGCAGGCCAGAAGTTTTTGAGATGGCCGAATCTCTCTGCGAACCTACACTGGTTCAGACGGTTGCCTGGGATGTGCTGCAAGCAAATCTGAGATCCCACTATGCACCCGTTCCTTTGAAGTTTGTACAACGCTACGAGTTACGGCAACGAGTACAAAAAGAAGGAGAACCGGTCAGCGCATACATGGCTAACCTTCGAAAAGCCGCAACGCATTGCGACTACCGGGATCTTGAAGACGCACTCCTAGAACAACTGATGTGTGGCGTTAGAGACACACGTTTACAGAGGCGTCTACTCGCAAAGCCAGATTTGACATTAGCCGGCGCGCTTGACAAAGCAAGAGCACACAAAGCGTTCACTAAGGCTGCCGAAGCGCTACAACATCTACAGTCAGGTAAAGACACCCCAAAGTCAACACCTGTTCACCAAGAGGAAGAGCGGACCAGTACGGAAGAAGAGTCAGATGAGGACGTTTTCCACACTGACAAAAAGAAAGGCGAGCAAAATCGTCGCCGAGAAAGTTGTTCGAGTTGTGGTGGAGCTCACAAGAGACAGTCCTGTAAATATCGAGACGCCGTTTGCAGCCGATGTGGAAAAAAGGGCCATTTGGCTAGGGTCTGTAGAGCTCAATTTCCTAGAAATAACAAGTCACGTGACCACAATGACCACTCAGAACCAACATGTTCAACTCAGCCAACCAAAGATGGCGGCGCAAGAAAACGGCGCAAGAATCAAACCTACAGCACGAGAATCGGCCAAGCCAGCACGTCTGTAGAGGAAAAAGTCTACACCAGAGTAGAGATTGAAGGGAGACCATGCGACATGGAGATCAATACCGGGTCTGCCCTGTCAATCATGTCCTGGGCAATGCTTAAGTCACTTCTACCGAAGTTCCAGAGAAACCAGCTATCATGACAAGAGTTTGCCTCCTCGACTACCAAGAAAACCGAGTTCCTGTGGAAGGTGTGGGCACGTTCTGGGTCACTTATGGTGATTTCCGAAAGGAGCTTCTCCCGACTATCGTCAGCACGTCGCTTCCCAGCCTCCTGGGCCTAGGTTGGTTCCGAGCCCTTGGCATGGGCTTCACGGGTGTCCACAGCCTCGGCGGACCGTCTCTAAAGGACAGCCTCCTGCACGAGTTCCAGGATGTTTTTGGAGAGATGCTAGGCAAGTACGTGGGGACCCCTATTTCTTTCAACCTAGACCCTAACGTAGCCCAGATTAGGTTAAAGGCAAGATGAGTACCATTGCCTTAAAACCAAAAATAGATGCAGAGCTTGACAAACTGATTAAGCAAGGGGTGCTGTCCCAGTAGATCACGCTAAGTGGGAGACCCCAATAGTCACGCCAGTCAAGGAAGATGGGTCAATCAGAATCTGCGCTGATGATAAATGCACGATCAATAAGGTGCTCCAACAGAGTGCGTACCCAGTCCCAATCGTCCACCATTTGCTTCATTCCCTGGGCCCTGGCAAGATATTCGCTAAATTAGACCTTGCGCAGGCGTACCAGCAGCTGCCGGTAGATGACGCTATGGCAGAATCTCAGACTATAGTAACGCACAGAGGTGCGTTCAAATGTACTAGACTACAGTTTGGGGTTAGCATTGCATCAGGGCTTTTCCAAAGCACCATGTAGTGCCTCTTACAAGGACTTCGGGGGTTGTACCCTACTTTGACAATGTCCTCATTAGTGCCCAGAATGAGGTGCAGCTTGGAGAAAGAGTTAGGCGAGTGCTCACCAGATTTAGAGAAACGGGACTAAAAGTTAAAAAGACTAAATGTAAAATTGCAGTACCGTCTGTAGAATTTCTGGGCTACTGAATTGACGGCACGGGCATACACCCCACAGAGACCAAAGTAAGGGCCATCCAAAATGCACTCACACCAAAGTTGAAGGCTGAACTACAGGCATTTCTGGGACTTCTGAACTTTTATGCAATGTTCCTTAAGGACAAGGCTACCATTGCTGAACCGTTACACAGATTATTAGGAAAAAACGTTCCTTGGGTTTGGGGCAAGACTGAAGTGGCCGCGTTTAAAGCTGTCAAAAAAATTTTGTCGGAAGACAGTTTTCTAATTCAATACAATTCGGAATTGCCGCTTGTTCTTGTCTGTGATGCGTCCCCTTTTGGAGTAGGCGCTGTATTGAGCCATAGACTACCGAATGGGTTAGAGGCGCCCATTGCATATTACTCTCACACCCTGTCCAGTGCAGAACGAAATTACAGCCAGCTGGACAGGGAAGCCTTAGCGGCTGTAGCAGGGGTCAAAAAATTTCATGAATATTTGTTTGGCCGGACTTTTGAACTAGTAACAGACCATCAGCCATTGTTGGGACTTTTGGCTGGCGACAAACCAATCCTGACCGCTCTTTCCCCCCGGATGACCAGGTGGTCTATTTTCCTGGCCGCTTATTCGTATCGACTAATCCACCAACCGGGCCAGACTCTGGGCCATGCTGATGCTCTCAGCCGATGCCCCTTGCTTGATTTGTTGGAAAACCCGGCGCTGGAAACTCCTGTCTTGTTGCTCGATGTCATATCTCTGGGGCCTCTCTCGTCTGGTGAGGTGGCAAGGGCATCTACCAAGGACAATGTTATTCGAGCTGTTATGGGCTGGGTCATGAGAGAGTGGCCAACTAAGGTAGACAGTGGGGAGTTTCAAGTATTTTTTGCCAAAAAGAACAAATTGTCTATGCTTGGTGGTTGTTTATTGTGGGGCGATAGGGTGGTCATTCCCTCACAGTTGAGGCATTGGGTTTTAGAACTGCTACATGAGGGGCACCCTGGTATAGTCAGAATGAAGGGACTGGCATGAAGTTATGTGTGGTGGCCACAACTTGACCAGGACGTCATGGAATGGGTTGGAAAATGCAGGCCTTGCCAGGAGTCCCGACCGGATCCCCCTGTAGCTCCCGTTAGAGAGTGGGAGAAGCCTAAGGGACCATGGGGGAGGATTCATATAGACTTCGCAGGGCCATTCCATGGGCAGAATTTTCTGATAATTGTTGATGCTTTTTCCAAATGGTTGGAAATAGCCCTAATGCCGTCAACCACTTCCGAGGCGGTAATCAAGGTTCTCAGGAAGCTATTCACAACCCACGGGTTACCAGACACCCTGGTATCAGACAACGGGCCCCAATTCACGGCGACACAGTTTGAAAGCTACCTGACCGAGTTAGGAATAAGGCACACACTGTCAGCTCCGTTTCATCCGGCTTCTAATGGCCTTGCGGAGAGATTTGTAAGAACAACCAAAGAAGCTCTTTCCCGACTCGATGCGGGTGACTGGCAAGCCAGAATCGATCAATTCTTAACAATACAAAATGCCGCCCCGTGCACTTCCACAGGGCGCAGTCCAGCAGAACTTTTAATGGGTCGGAAACTTAGATGTACTCTCGACCGTCTACATCCAAACTATTCCCAAGATAACTTCAAGGGGGAAGAAATAGGATTAAGGCAATTTCAAATAGGAACCCCAGTATTCGCAAGGAATTATGCTAGCGGTCCACTATGGATAGGGGGAACCATTGTGGGAATCACCGGCCCAAAATCTTACACTATAGACATAGGGCAAGGTAAAATCTGGAGAAGGCACATAGATCAATTGCGAAGGCGTTTAGATTGTGAAACCTACGAAAATCCAAATACTGTTGAACCTGACTTCCAAAGTTTCTCCAAAACAGCTATCTCAAGCCCGAGTAAACCAGATTACTTATCGGGTAAACCAGGGCTCCAGCGCCACCCCGACGAGTCGACACTCCCATCCGGGGATGGCCACGCCTCTGGAGAAATCCAGGAGGTTCCATTGGCGGAGCCAGGAGAGACTGGAGGTCCCTCTGGCCGGCTCTACACCTCACCAACAACTGAACTGCACAGGTTAACGAGAGTGAAATCATGCCCTGGTCACCTGCGTGATTTTGTATGTAAATATGTAAATAGATAGAATAAGTGCCTTCTGGGAATGGAGGGGTGTTATGTATGTATCTATTTTGTGCAGGAGATTTGAATGGTAGAATGTTTGTGATTGGTTAACGGTTATTTCAGAACTGTATATAAGGAGGGCTGTTGCCTGTGTTTCTTTGCTGAAGTCTCACCCTGAATTAAAGAGCTGTTGTCACTAGCTTGCTTGTGCCTCTCGTTATTCCCACGCTATAACACTAATTATCCAAGTAGTTCTGATTTATGGCACTGGCTGCTTGATTCTTGCACATTGATTTGTATTGCACAGCCTTGCTGAATTCTGGTGTACTTTCCATGTCTTGGGTGAGTGATACAGCATAAGACTGAAATGCCAAATGCTTGTATATTGCTATATTTTTCAAAGACAGCATTAGAAGATTTAAGTACCTTAGCAGAAGAAATGGGTGAGTGCACCGGAAAACAGAGTGGTCTCAACATCTGCTTGAGTTTTTTTTCTTATGGTTGTTAACTTGCCTTAAACTTTCTGACATAAATAATATGAGTAACTTGTCTTCCTGAAGTCATGCTCATATTATTTAAATGCAAATTTCACTTATAACCTAAATTACAGAATGCAAATTGGCAGCAGTCCTCCAGTTGAAAGAATTTTTGGCACATGGTTTGGAGCTTAATTTGGCCTCCTTTTTTTTAAAAAAAAATAAAATTTACCATTTAATTATACTTTTAAAAAATGAGGTTTTGTAGCACTGTTTCATCAAGTTAATTAGCATTGACAATGGATTTTCCTTGCAAAATAATTTATTTCTGGTATATTTACTTTAAATGGATCTTTCCATTTTTTGAATGAATTCTGTAGAAGGGAAAATGCTTCTTGTTAATATGACAAATGTGAATTTTATGTTATTTCAAAATTATTATTTTAGAACTTGAGGTAACATTAAAATATATATGTTAAGATGAGAGGAGACATAACTATTGGGAAGCATTTATGTGATTAAAATGAATATTTGCCACAGTAAACAATTACAATGCTATATAAAATTATATAATGAAACACACACACTTATACTGTACAACTATAATACTTTTTGAACCAACTCTATTTTGTATAAATGAATCCCAAATTCCATTACATTTATCCACACAAAGTCTATGTCTATAGGCAATCTGCTCATAAATAGCAAATGAAATCAAGTCTTCAATCCATTGAGTAAATGGGGTCATAAGTATATCTTTCCAATGTTGCAATATCAGTCTTTTAGCTATAGTAAGGGCATGGAGAATCCGTTTCCATTCCCCAGTTGTTAAATTCCACATACTAGGTATGTAATTCAAGAGATTGTTATCCTCTGAAAATTTTAGCTTTTGTCATAGTCACATTTAAAAGTTTCCCCTGAGTAGTTGTATCCCACTCAAGGGGTTGGTGCTCATCTCCATTTCTTAGCCAAGGAAGCCATTATTGTCCAAAAATACTTCTGTGGTCATATGGCCAGCATGACTGTACAGTGAAGCACATGGAATGTTGTTACCTTCCCACTGAAGTGGTACCTATTTATCTACTTGCATTTGCATGCTTTGGTATTGCTAGATTGGCAGGCCTTCAACCCAGGCTGTCAGCTTTCTAGCTGACAAGCTCAGCATTTTTAACCGCTGAGCCATGGCACCCCCTTTATATATATTTATATATTCCTATGCTTTCTTGCAAAATATAGTAAGTATAGGACATTGTAAAAACATGTTTTGAGAAAGTATTATCCTTCTTACACCTCTAACAAAATATTGTGTTAATCCTTTTCTATACAAGCACAATGGAGTCCAATAAATTCTATTTTTGTTGTTGTAAAAATTGTAATTTGAAATTCGTTGACTTTCTTGCAATAGAAGTTAAGATACACTCCCATTGCCTAGGCAATATAGGAGCCTTTATTCTGCTCATCACTTAATTTTTGCATATCAAATAGGTACAATGATAATAAATATCTCTAAAAAATATTGGTAGCAGGTTTTTTTTTAGTCTTAAAAGATTTAACTAGCTCTTCTAGTATCTCAGGTGTCCCAGAAGCTGAAAATGCTGCTGATCCAAGCAATGTTTATGGGACTGGAGGCTAAAACATATAAAGAATGGTTGCTGGAATTGAGTATGTCTAGTTTAATGAGAAGAAGGACTAGGGGTAACATGATAGCAGGGGGTTTGGAATAGAAGACCTCCAAGGTCCCTTCCATTCTGGTTATTCTGTAATGCTGCCAAGAAATATTGTTGCTGTAAATGTTGCCACTGAGTTAAATCTCATAGATGATATAGTCTCTCAGCATAGCATATGTTAAAAATTCATCCTCAGTATCAATCAATTGCTCCAATGTCAATAATCCTGTCTTCATCCAATTTTTCCATATTACAATTTTCCCCAATTTTTAATGTTGAATTTCCCCATAAAACCAATTCAGCATGGGAAAACGGATCAAATCTGTTTTTATTAAACATTACATTCCATAGCTGGCTTATATAATTGTTTCCAGAGATAGCTATTTTTTTTTTAGTATATAGTTAAATCTTAATACTATCTGTCCAACCAAAGGTATTACAAATGTACATTCAAAAGTTGCCCAAATCAGAAAACTAGCATGTTATTTTCCAGTACTTAAAACTTACAACAGGTAAGCATGTACCTGTAGCAAACTTCACACTCACTACAACTAGTTGGGTGGTGAAATATCTGCAGCATCTGTAAATAACCAAGCTCAGAGAGCACCAAGGACTGCAGTTCAGCCCTAAGCATATAATTTCTTCTGTTGGTAGAAAGAAGATGATAAAAATGACAAAAAACAAAAAACCCAATCTCACAAAGAGATGAATATGTCTTGGGCTTATAAAATTTCATGAATGCAATAGGAAATTGCACAATAAAAGTCATATTTGGAACCATCCAGGAAGCAGTAATAGTATTTTATACAGTATGAGAAACATTTAAAATCCCTCAGAGATCTGTAGTGGAATCTCTGCTGTTTTAGTTATTCATAAATGACTACAGTTCAAGGAAGAACAATGAGACAACCAATTTGTGGACCAATTATTAAGAATATTCAAATAAGGATTGAATACTCTAAAATATCTTGGTGAATAGGTGACATAAGCACAATGTGTGTGTGTGTGTGTGTGTGTGTGTGTGTGTGTGTGTGAATAATGTTGTGTACAGTTGAAATCACCCAGCTGGAAAACAATCCAGCTGGAAAATAACAGTTGCAATCATCCAGCTGAGAAAAAAAATGCACAAAAGAACAGTTAAAATGACTAGAAAGGAGGTGGAACATTTATATGAGTAGGAAAAGCTAAGCAAAGACTTTCAGTTACAGAGCAGAATAGTACAGAAATTTACAAATTATATGCGTAGAGGATTTTTAAAAATGTACTTCTTTTCTCAACATTTTAGACATCAGAGTCATTATCCAAGTACATTTATTTTAGATAGATGGAGCAATAGAATCATCTGCTTTGATGATGCAGGGGATGTTCAATTGAAATGGCTAAAAGGCATTGCCATAACAGTATCCTGTTAGAAAACAGCAAGTAACAGTTGTAGTGGTCATATAATCTGTAGACTTTTATCAGAAAAAGAATACTGAACTAAACTAGCCTTTCCAAGCTTGTGAGCTATGCATGTAGTCCTCGACAGTCATTTAGTGACTCTTCAAAGTTACAATGGCACTGAAAAAAATGATTTATGACTTTTTTCATACTTCTTACCGTTGCAGCATCCCCATGGTCACATGATCAACATTCAGATGCTTGGCAACTGGTTCGTATTTATGACGGTTGCAATGTCCCAGGGTCATGTTATTAGCTTTTGCAACTTTCTGACAAGTAAAGTCAATGGGGAAGCCAGATTTACTTAACAACTATATTACTAACTTAACAATTGCAATAATTCACTTAACAACATGGCAAGAAAAGTCGTAAAAATGGGGCAAAATTCATTTAACAAATGAATTTGTTGAATGCTAATGTTTCACTTAGCAACATAAATTTTGGGCTCAAATGTGGTCGTATTATGAGGACTATGTGTAATTGTGTTGATACGTCAATTCCCAGAATTGTCCTTCTAGAATGGCAATCCCAAGACAACAGGAAAACACCAGTTTAGAAGGGCTGAACCAAAAGATCCCTTGGGCTAGTCCAGCAGGATGCTTCTTCCTTGACTAACTTCCCTTCCAGGAAATATGAGATGATTCAGTCTAAATCTGCACAACCATCTTCGCTAATTATCAACTAATTAGCAAAGAGCTTGTGATTGAAAGATGGTGATCTGCTAGAGTTTACTTCTAAAAGAAGCTCTTGGATTGGGCTGGAAAATTTATTTTTGTTCATTTGTAGAATATTTTTGTAGACTCTTATTATCAATCAACTGGTGACCTTTCATAATACTGGATAAAGGAAACCTTTGAGAAGCTGAATTAAACACAACCAGAAAAGGGCTTCTTTCATCTTTCAATCAAACAGCTGTGTTGTTCAAAGATGATTCTCCTCTGAATAGCTAGCCCAGAAATATACTCTTTTCATGTCACTTCATGGTCAACGACAACCAAATACATCCTAAGCTAGATCCTATTGCTTGCTTAGCAACCTGACTGTAGACGAAATCACAGCAATTTATCTCTTGCAATAGGATTATCAGTACAACTAGAAAAGAGGTGCCCACTAACCATTTTTGTTAGGCCAGTCATAAATATTCTACTTTTTTCAGAATAAAATCTATTACAGGATCCAATCTGGGTCAGTCACTGGGACCAGAGATTTCATCTTCCGAGCTTTTGGACTCATGCTGGAGCCCATTCACAGAGAGGTTCCCTGAGGATGGCGTCCAACATGAGCCTGAAAGCTCAGAAGACAAAACACTGGTTTCAGTGACTGACCTAGATTGGATCCCGCAACATTATCCTGGGACATGTATATTTGCCTTCATTTGTGAAAATCTATTATATTTGTCTTGCTGAATTCTTGTTTTCTAATGCCTGTGTAGCCACTTCTATTTGGAGAAAGGAGCTTATGTTAAATATCCACTTAATCTATAACTATTATTCCATTTTGTGTATACAGTATTCAAATATTATAATGTAGTCTATTAAACTGAAATATAGCATAATATTGCATTTTACACTGTGATACAGAGTGGTGCAGTGCATTACAATGCAGTATAGTGTAATTAAATGTATTACACTGGGGAAATATAATATATTTGCTTCCATTTTAGTTCATTACAGCCATAATCCAGTCAAGAAGTACAAAAAACAAGAAAAGTTTTTTTTTAAAGTATAATTATTTGAAATTGATATTTTATTCTTACGTGATAATGCAGATACTCAAAAAGCATCAGCATTTCTTTTTAATATTCTACTTAATGATTCAGAATGCTCCTCTCCATATTACCAGTCTGAACATCTGCTTTCTTCTTAGCTTGAATAATGCAGTCCTCAGGAATATCCTCATTAAAAAAAAAATAACCTGTTTTGCAAAGCTTACAAGATTGGGGTACCAAAAACACTTTGGCTGGAGGAGGACAAATTCCAGGAAACTGAACCAGAATCCAATGTGAATGCAGAAAAACGTGTGGCATATTCAAATCTGTGACTTCTTTGTCTGCAAGGTGGGTCCTGCTCATTCTACAGCTTTAAGTGAAGTTTAAATCCTCTTAGCAGCAATCTTGGGAGATGCTTTCTAACCATTCTATAGTAGACATTTGAAATCTCTCCTCCAGAATGTAATGTTATATAATAAAGGTATAAATAAATGTTCTGTAAAGCCTACAAAACTAGGTCAGTGCAGTTTCATAGAGAAAGAAAAGAAAATGTATCAAGCTTAGCTGTGAAAAGAATCATGTGTAAGGCCATGAGGTATGCATACAATGTGTACTCTCATTCTCTTTCTTTTTATACTGGTAGAGATGGAAAAACTCAGGTGTTCGGGAGGAGGGGCTTCTATAAGAGCAAGGTAAAACAATTGGGGAGAAACTCAAAGGTGCTTTTTTTCAAGAGGCAACTGGACTTTCTGGTTTTTCTTTTGCTTCTCATCCAAGAAGCTTCTTCAGCTCTGATTGGATGGTGGGGAATGGAAGGATTTATACTCCTTGCTGACAGCTGGTCATTTGCATTCTTTTAGCAGGTCATTAAGGTCACCTGGAGATTTATCTGTGCCATCAGGGTCACCTGAGTGGTGCAAATTGGTGTGGAGCCTTCCTGAACCTGTTGAAAGGACTGTGTTGTTGATTGAAGATAGGTGATGTCAGAGCCTTCCCCCTCTGTTGAGAGTGGGCTGTTCAGTTTTGACATAAATGGTCTCTTTAACCCCTCTTTCAAACCAGCAAACCTCTCTGTCCAAAATATGGACTTTGTTGTCTTCAAAAGCGTGGCCTGTGACTTTTAAAATAGGGAGAAAGTAAGAGTTTCTCTAGTCTAGTCCGTGAAGACCCATTCTTCCTCTCCAACAACCCAATTCATCTGTTTGAACTGCAGTCCATCTCTACTCTGCTTAATATCAAGTTCCAGGCCAAGGCTACTTTAAAGAGATGCTCAACATTTACCTACGCCATGAAAACCACACATTGTGGTCTTGAAATGTTTCTGTAATGTCCAAGTGATAAATAGAAAATGAGAGGCAGGGTGTCAGTTCTTTCAACACAAAAATTATCCACTTCCTCCTGGAAGATTCATATTATCACAGAAGTGTTATCTGTGGAAGCCCTTCCTTATATGAAATAGTTGTCTGTCCCCTAATAGAACCCAATAACCATCCAGTGGGCTTTCAGATCATTATAGAAACATGTCATCTTGATGCTCCACCAATTTACCAGTGCTCCCTCTATGACAGTACAGCAATTTCTTCTACACCTTCATTCCTGCACCACTCCTGCAAGGGGGATGTGCAGGCAGCAGAAACCCTTCCCCTGCGAGGAGCCTACAACTGAAGATAAGTGGCTCTGACAATTTTATTCTTGCAAGGAAGGGTGAGAATACCGGCAAGAGAAGCAGGAGAAGGACCCAATTTCTTATTTCCACTATATCTTTTACAATAGATACTAAGAAAAGCATGGAAAGAGAACTTGAGTTTTCTGCTGGATCAAGGAGTAACTGGTTCCTGTTTAACTTGGCTATGAGGAAGAGCCTTACAGTAAATGGCTACTCTGAAAACTTGAGAAGGGAACAAGGAGAAATAAATGATTCCTGTTAGAGATGCTTTAAGAAACAGAAGTGAAGATGGATAGATGTGATTCTGCCATTGTGACCTGCAATGCTTGAGGCATCTTTGCCTGAAAACATTATGCTATATTATCTGTGACAAGTGCAAATGTATAGCATCAATGGAAGAAAAAGGAATGAAAAAGCAAATGGCTCCATTTCAGCTTGTAAGAGAAGATGATTTATTAGAGCAAATAAAAGCAGCACTATTCCCATATGGAGAATCATAAAAAGGGCCTTTTCAACAACTTCAGCTCTTATTTTTCTGGTTAAAATTGGTTCTTTTTCTAGAGAAATGGGAGACGTGAAAACAAATGCAGTTCTACAACTTATATTACTCACTTCTGAACTAAAATCTTTATTCATACATACACACCCATACACGTTTCCCCACCCAATTCAAAGACAAAGTGAGAAGAACTCAAATCGGGCATGTTATCTTCTTCTGTGTGATATATGTGAAGGATTACAATTCTTATCCACCTTTACAGGTTCTGACAAGAATTGACCAGTCTCAGCTTGGTTCTTATGTGCTATCATCTGATTCACTTCACATGGAACCATCTCTGGCTTTGTGAACTGCTTCATGTTTTGAGATTTGTCTCAGGCTTTGAGAACCATCCTCCTTGAGTCCTTTCTTCATTCTGTCATTATTCCGTTTGCTTTATCAGTAGAAATTAACCGGAACAAAAACTTGTGCCTGAATTGCCTGTTTTGCATGCATGCCATGCACTACATCTTACATCCATGCAGTGGTGAAATCTAAAATTTGTTACTACCAGTTCTGTGGGTGTGGCTTGGTGGGTGGGGGGGTAATGTGATTGGGTGGGCATGGTCTTTTTTTTTTTTTTAACTTTTAAAATCATTTTTTCTACAACCACTTCGGGGAAGAGGTTGTAAAAAAATGCTTTCAAAAGGCTCTGGCGATCCCAGATGAGTTGCCTGATCGGCAGAGACTTTTTTTTCTTTTAAATGCCTCTGACGATCAGGCAACCCATCTTGGATCGTTAGAGGCACTTAAAAGAAAAAAAGAGTTTTTTCCTTTTAAATGCCTCTGACGATCCAAGCTGAGTTGCCTGATCGTTACAGGCATTTAAAAGAAAAAAAGTCTCTGCCGATCAGGCAACTCAACTTGAATCTTCAGAGGCATTTAAAAGGAAAAAAGGGTTTTTTTTCTTTTAAAAGTCTTTGATGATCCCAGCTGAGCCGTGCAATCATCAGAGGCTTTTTTTTTTTACTTTTAAAAGCATTTTTTCAGCAGAAGAGGTTGTAGAAAAAATGTTTTTGAAAAAAAAAGCCTCTGATGATTGTGTGGCTCAGCTGGGCATGGGGGGGGGCAGGGGTTTTTGCTACCAGTTCTCCGAACCATCTGCCTCCATTGCTACCGGATCGGGCGATCCGGTCCGAACCGGGAGCATTTCACCCCTGCAACCATGCCTTTTTATATCTTCACACCAACAGACGACACAAAGTTTATATTGGAACTATATAGCCATATAACCGTTCTATAATACAGATAGTATGATGGCAGTTGTTCAAGAGACTGGGTCAAAGGAGGTACGTAATTCTCCATCAGAAAGAAACACATTCTGTGGGTGAAAGAAACAACGGTAGATGTAGTTTTTGAATTAAACCCAGTGGGGACTGAAGATTGAAACACAAAAATAAGAACTTTGATCAAGACTTGTATACTTCAAGAATAAATGAGAGAATGAGAGCATAACTTACCTGGGGCCTATTAAATCACTTAGTGGGGGGAAAAATAAGAAAAAATATTGTCTTATAAAATTCATGGCCACTGTCTATAAAGTGATGCTTAGAGTATGGAAAATAAAAGGAATTTTTATCACAGGAAAGCAATTTGATTTATCTGTCACTCCCAGGCTCCTCCTTTCTTGAAAATAAGGATGTTTACCCTCCTTTTAGCTGGTTCTTCACCCATTCTCCAGGATTTCTCAGACTGAGAAACAGTGAGCTTCAGGGAGGAAAAATCATATTTCCTCTATACACGCAGTCTTATCTTACATTAAGATCTGAATTTATTCTGGATTAGTCAGAATTTGCTGATTATAATTCTTTAAACTGGCATCTTGCTACTTCAAATAATTTTTCACATCTGCTGGGAAGAGTATATATGTTCTTCCTAGAGAAAACTGAGCCAAAATAAGAGTGGTTTTGGCTTTGCTTCCTCTCCCCATTTTGGTATCTTCAATAAGCAGCTTGAATGAAAGAAAGCAGATAAGATAGCTAGATGACAAAAATAAAATTCAGAATGCTCTTGATTGATTGGAGAAGCAATTTGAAAGTAACAGAATCCATGTAATATGGACAAATGCATAGGGAAAAGTCAAATGCTCTTGTAAGTAGTGGATACTTGGCTTAGAAATAATGCACATGAAAAATACTGGATTTGAACACGTAAATTGAGTCAACAGAATGGCACGACAGCTAAAAACACAAATGTGATTCTAAGTTGAATCAGCAGAATTAAAGCTTCCACATTCCACTGAGAGGTAGTTTGGCAGAGGGCTAAACTGTTGGACTAGAACTGAAGAAACCCAGCTTTGAAACATTTATCCCAAAATCATTGGATGACTTTGACCAAGTTAACTTTCTCTCAACCCAATGTCACAATGATGATGTTGTGAAGATGAATGAAAATACAAGCGTGCTGTACCATTGCATTCTCCCACAAAGTACAAAATGATACCTTTGCCAGTGGCACTAAAGTGATCTCCTACTTTCAACACCTTCCTGTATCGCTGCTTCAACTCTGAGAATTGAAAGGGCATCTGCTTGGAAAAGTGAATTTACAATCAATTCTTTTATATAATTTCTTTTCTAACCTTTCATAACTTTTTTTTAATTTAGGGCAGGGGTGAAATGCTCCCGGTTCATACCGGATTGCCCGATCCAGTAGCGATGGCAGCGGGTGGTTCGGAGAACCGGTAGTAAAAATCCCTGCCCCCCTCCAAATGCCGAGCTGAGTCGTGTGATCATCAGAGGCTTTTATTTTTATTTTTAAAAGCATTTTTTCTACAACCAATTCGGCTGAAAAAATGCTTTTAAAAGTTAAAAAAAAAGCCTCTGATGATCGTGTGGCTCAGCTAGGATCGTCAGAGGCTTATAAAAGCATTTTTTCTACAACCTCTTCAGCCGAAGAGGTTGTAGGAAAAATACTTTTAAAAGCCTCTGACGATCCCAGCTGAGTTGCCTGATCGTCAGAGGCTTTTAAAAGCATTTTTTTACAACTTCTTCGACTGAAGAGATTGCAGAAAAAAATGTTTTTAAAAGAAAAAAAAAGCTCTGATGATCAAGCAACTCAGCTGGAATCATCAGAGGCTTTTAAAAGCATCTTTTCTACAACCTCTTCGGCTGAAGAGGTTGTAGAAAAAATGCTTTTAAAAGTTAAAAAAAAGAGTTGGCCACACCCACTGGTCACATTACACACACATCTCCATCAAGTCACACCCATAGAACCGGTTATTACAAATTTTACATTTCACCACTGATTTAGGCGTGGGGGATAATTGCGGAATCTTTAGTGACCTTTGAATTCAAATTATGCTTCCTTACACATCAGACAAAGACAAGTTCAGAATACCAGCAAGAAATGACAGCAGGCTAGGAGACCATATAGGTAATCCTTGATTTACAACCATTCATTTAGCAACTGTTTGGAGTTACGACAGCCTTGAAAAACGTGACTTATCACCTGATCCTTACACTTACGATCTTTGCAGTGTCCCCATGGTTAAGTGATTGTGATCCAGGCACTTGACAACCAGCTCACATTTAAGAAAGTTGCAGTGTCTCGGGAGTCATGTGATCAATATTTGTGACCCTCCCATCCGGCTTCCAAGAAGCAAACCCAATGGAGGAAGCTGGCTGGGAAGGTTGCAAGTCATGATCACATGATGTCTTGCTTAATCACCACAGTGATTCACTTAATCACCATGGGAAAAATGGTTGAAAAATTGGGTAAGTGATGACTCGCTTAAGAAACCACACTGCTTAACAATGAATTATCTGGTCCTGATTGTGGTTTTACATAGATCAGCGGTCACAGAAATTCCAACTTGAGGTCTGCTTCGGCCTCCTGGTGCAGGGCTTTGGGCGAAGGCTGGAGGGAAGCACCGCTGGTGGCAAAGAGTCGGGGGGTCTTGTTCCAATGGGACTGCATCATGGCCTGGAACCGGCTGACCATCTCAGCCCTCTGAGCCTCCAGGCACCTGTATCTAGCCTTGCACTCCCACAGGTTTTCCCTCTGCTTGGAAAGCCTATGCTCATAGTCCACAGTGAGGTGCTTCTACTGAGCCTCCTTCTCGGTCAGATCCAATTTGAACTGTTGAACTGTTGAGCTGTTTTGCCAACTCTTTCTTGTGGTGTCTGCTTAGCTTCAACAACTGCTTCCTGTTGTGGCCCTAAGGAGCCTGGGCGGGGAGGCAAGGAGTGGCTGGGAGGGGAGGGGTGAGTAGAGTTGGGCACGCCCACCCAGTCACATGACCACCTAGCCACTCCCACCCAGCCGGTCATTAGGCAGATCATATTTAATTTAATTTAATTTAATTTAATTTCCAATTTATATACCGCCCTTCTCCCTGAGGACTCAGGGCGGTGTACAGCCAAGATAAAAAACATAGAATACAAATATTAAAACATTTAAAAATATATATAGATTTGGGCCGAAAGTTAAGAATAACAAACTAATTAAAAAATTTAAAATTTAAAAATTTCTTCTAAGCCAACCCGGCTTGCTGGAAAAGATGGGTTTTCAGGGAACGACGGAAGGCATTGAGGTCATGGATTCTCCTTATCTCCGGGGGCAACTGATTCCAGAGAGTGGGAGCCCCCACAGAGAAGGCCCTCCCCCTGGGGGCCACCAGCCTACATTGTTTGGCTGATGGCACCCTGAGGAGGCCCTCTCTGTGGGAGCGCACGGGTCGATGGGAGGTCGTTGGTAGCAGCAGGCGGTCTCGGAGATAGCTAGGCCCTATGCCATGGAGAGCTTTAAAGGTGATAACCAACACCTTGAAGCGCACCCGGAAGACCACCGGGAGCCAGTGCAGCTCGCGCAGGAGCGGTGTTACATGGGAGCGCCATGTTGCTCCCATCACTACCCGCGCTGCTGCATTCTGGACCAGCTGGAGCCTCCGGGTGCTCTTCAAGGGGAGCCCCATGTAGAGAGCGGTCCGTTCCGCTGGACCGCTATTAGTGGTCCGTGGGATTTAAAATTATGAATTTAGTGGTCCCTAAGGTCCAAAAGGTTGATGACCCCTGACATAGAGGACTACCAGTATTAAGCTGGTAAAATTTGGAAGAAGGGGGTTGAAACATTGCTGCTGTTCTTTTACTTGTCAGTTTCTATCTCTTCGAGCTATGCATGTGGCGCTCAGCTTTACTGTAACTTAAATTCACGTAGCATTTTTAAAATGATAATTTATTAATATCTTCCAAACGTTTTCCTCTTTTTTCCTGTGATATTATTCTGGGTTTTCATCACCTAGTTGTGCAATTCTGATTCCAGATTTACCTGTTTGCTTCTATAAACCAAGCAACAATGCACGTATCCTTTCATTTATGATAGGCCTAAATATAGTTTTCTGATTCCTAGAAATACTTCCCTCTCCATCATAGCCAGCTTTTTTTTATTTCTTTATTCTCTTTAAGAACCTATATTTTGGAGGTAGTGGGGCAACTGAGGGTGCTTTGTTACTTTATTTGCTTTGCATCAATAACACTTCTCAGTTATGTACACTTCCTAATTCAAAAAAGAGCCACGGAAAGTACCTGTTGGTAATATATTTGCTGAATCACCAACTGGATCATAGCAATAAGTAAAAACTTCAGACCACAAGAAAGGGGATTAAGCAATTAAATACAGAACATTCATACATTTAGAGAAAAGGTACTTTTACTAGGAAAGAACTGAATGCAGCAAGAGTCAGGCAAGATCTAAAGCAAAACGTGTGCAAAAAAAAATTGAAACATATCCCAAAGCCCCCACTCCTACTCCCCCAGTAGCCAGGCAACCAGAGTTCAATCATTGGCCAAGAACATGTTTTGGGGAAGTCTCTGGTTCAGGTGCATCTCTCCCCCTTTATGCATTCCAATGTCAGGACGATTAGCCTTGGAAATGTTAAATAACTCAAGCTGTCCTCTCCGAGTCCAAATCTCCTCATCACTTCACAGAAATGCTGTTTCCACCTCCTGCATACTTCCCCTCCCAAATGCCCAGGGCTGCCCACCACCACCCCCGTTTCCATGGCAGCTGGCAGCAAGCTTGAAAAAAAGCAAAGATGTAGGCTGACACCTACATTACCACTGAAATTAATACTTTCCATAGAACAGAAATTCTCATGATCAAAATTTTAATTTAAAAACTTAACATATATATTATTTTTGCTTGGGTCTTATCTCATTTTTCTCTTCTCTGAGGCCATTGTAGGGGATGAAATTACCACAGAGTCAAGTTCCAGAGTTCTACTACCTGAAGGTATTGCCCTAGTTCCCATTTTCAGAAGCAGTCTATTTCACTGTATGCATCATCAAACCCCTATTAGTATTTTCCTTTTGCATTTTTGGTTATCATAGTAGTATCATGAGCATAGCACAGGATATTGAAATTTCTGCCTCCAATTTTATGAGCCATGCTCATCTTCTTCCAGTTCACTTTCCCTTAATACCAGTATATAGCAACCTAGAACTAGAGGAGAAATTTCCTAGATAGAACAATTAATCAGTGGAACAACTTGCCTCCAGAAGTTGTGAATGCTTCAACACTGGAAGTTTTTTTAAAAAAATATTGGATATATTCAGTATATAAATTGAATTCTAACTTCACCAAGTCATACTCTACTAATTATTTGTAGTCATATGAATAAACGGTGTTCTGATATTTGAATCCTTATGGCATTTTACAACTTGAGCTTAAATTACAAACATTTTCACAATATTTCCAGTCAAAACAACTTCATTATTTCTTGAAAACTTTTGTGTAAGCAACATGATTTGTGGAAGACCTAATGATACTGCAGCATATATACCGAAAGTAGAATGCACTTTTCTACATTTCTAGAAAGCTTAGTTGATCCAAGTAAATATATTAACCAGTACCAAAAAATATCAAGACATTTGCCCCAGAAGCTCAAGACTTGAAAATAAGAAAACAAAACTGAAAATGGAGATTTTCTGATTATTATTTGAGTTGTTAAAATAATAATAAACACATTTACAATATTTATGTACTCATGATTAAGTGCTTACATTTCAATGTAAAATTTAGCAACCACATATTTTCCTTTGAACTATCAAACATGTAAATTTTATTTTTTTAACAATTCTTGTTATAAATTTGCAGTCAGCATGATTATTTTTTCAATTGTTCTATATGTAAAGTAATAATATAGAAATTAAGCTCATATTTATTTGTTTTTCAACCAAAAAGCTTTAATAATTGTTCTGTGCTCACATGGCATTTCAAGTATAACTCTTTGCTATAAAGCTTTTCAAGCAAACTAGCATGTATCCAGATGACAAAAACTGATATCCAGTCCTTTATACTTTGCACTGCCAGAATTCAACACTATTAGCATGCTGTTTTGCATTTCCTGGGTAGAAGAATAAAATGTAATCCCCAATGCCACCAACCTTTCAAAAGGGTCAAACATTTTCACCCCCTACCACTGTGTCACTGAACGCAACTTTTGTGGACCAAGAACATGTGTTTTTAAGTCAGAACTCTTATGTAATACACTTTAGTGCATTTACACCAACTTTTATAGCTTTTTTTTTTTTTTAATTTGATTTATATGCCGCCCTTCTCCGGAGACTCAGGGCGGCTTACAATGCGTTAAGCAATAGCCTTCATCCTTTTGTATATTTTATACAAAGTCAGCTTATTGCCCCCACAATCTGGGTCCTCATTTCACCTACCTTAGAAAGGATGGAAGGCTGAGTCAACCTTCAGCCTTGGAGAGATTCGAACCAGCAGAAATTGCAAGCAGCTGTGTTAATAACAGGGTGTGTATACCACTGTACTATCAAGCTTGGTGGCCCAGTGGGGGGGGGAGGGAAACTGCCCCGTGCAAGCAGTGGGCTGAGGTGTGGGTGTGCGCACATAGCCTGCTGCTTCCATGGCCCACTTCTGAACCAGTCAGGGCCTGGTAGTGAGCCACAGTCCAAGGGTTGGAAATCCCTGCTGTAAAATACTGGGCTTTATATCTGGATACCAGTTACTTGAAAATTGGAAAGAGAAAGTTACAGCCCAGTACAGTACAGTACAGTACAGATCATGTATGGATCATCATCTTTTAATATAAAGGATGTTTGTGGCAACTGGAATGAACGAGAAATATACAAGTGGGGAGGGAAAGAATGAGAGTGACTTATATACTGGCAGAATTCAGTCAGAACAATTCTTAAAGCAATTCCAAAGAGGGTTGTGATACAAGTTCGCCATCAAGTGGCCACTTGCTAACCTGCAAAGGAAATAATGGCACACACAAACCTTTTGCTACAATCTACTGTATTTGCACCCCCCAGGAATCAGTATTTATCCAGATATCACCTGTTCAATTATCAGGAGGTGGCAGGTTTAATAGGAGCCACCTGTTTTCAAATAGAAACACTTATTGAGGTACTAAAAACATGCAGGAGGACAATGATATCTCTTTCTGAGCCAGGTGTCATCCACTAAGAAATCAAATGAGCATTATCACTGCAGCATGTAGTGTCTTTTGGGGGCAGATGAAAATTGTTAGATTAATATTTGACATGGATTTGAATTTAACAAATTCAGAACCAAACCGAAATGCAAACTTGCTGTGGCATTAAGAATGAAACGCAATTTAAAGCTCTCATAGTACAAGGGCTACTTCATACATTGCTTTTTTGAAATGGCAATTATTTTTTAATTTATGAGTGCAAGGAATGTAGTGCTTTTGGGCACTTCCCCACTGATCTTTGCATCACTCTAGTCCTCACAGATCTCTGAACATCCTTTAGTTTTTAGAGCCAGGTCACTTTATTTTGGCTGTGACTTGGTTTATCTGAAACCACAGCTAACATTGTTTTCTGTATCCTGGCTGCTTTGCATAGAGGGTTGTGAAAAAAATGCCTGTCTGCAAAATTGCCATTTATTTCACCTTTATAAGTCACAGGCTTTAAAAGGCAATATTGGGATGCAGCATTCTTCTGTTCCAACAGAAAACTTTTAAGGATTTCTATTTTTTTTCTTTTCTTTTTTATACTTTACTTTTCCTTATATAGCTTCCCATCAAAGGATTCCCCCCGCCCCACTTTTCCTACCTTCCTTCCTGACAAATGCAACAGTTACATGTACTGAATCCCCAGATAAATGCAACAGTTGCATGTACTGAAAAAACGTGAGTAGAGGGTGAGAAAAATGTTGTTACTCCTTAGCTGAAACAAACTTCAGGAAAATACAGTGACTGGATTGTTGCCCCTCTAATAGGCAATTGACTAGCTTGTGTCCTCTGAATCCTTTTGGGGTCAAAAGAAAATGTTATAGATGTCAAACTTGCAGATGCCATCATGATGGCAGCGTCACATGACGTATCGTGAGTTTTTCTACCTTCGCTAAACTGGGCGTGGCCAGTGTGTGACGCATCCGACCCTCAGGCCACGAGTTTGACAGCCCTGATATAGATGGTAATATTGATTTCCAGGGTCTCAAATGGAAATCTTACACCTTCCTTCTGTCTGTGAGTTCTTGGCTGAAACTGCTGGAGGGGGGCATCAGAATAATGTCATAAGACCCGGAAAATCTGGGGGCTTGAATGTTTGCTCAGAGTCAGCCAGACAAGGGTGACCAAGGCTAGTAGTTGACAACAGGACCATGAGTAGCAACAACAATATAGTAGCAGCAGCATCAAAGAGGTTCAGACTCAATTTTGGGCTGATATAAACTTACTGAGAAATGGGGCTGATGTTGGTCACACTACAGAGGTGGGATTCACTTACCTTCCCTACTGTTTTGCAAAAACAAGTGCACGTGCCAACTCTGCACATGCGCATGGCCTTCTGTGCATGTGCAATAGCTGCGCATTACATCCAGGCGGGTGGGCGGAGCCTCCCGCAGTTGCCACTACCAATTAACACAATCCAGAGAGAACTGACTGAATCCCACCACTGGACACAGTGCCTTTTTTACTATTATTTTAAGTTATATCAAAGATGCCCATCTGTGTGTGTGTGTGTTCACTGTACAACAATCTTGTGCTTGTTCTCTAACAATGGTTTCCCAACAAAGTAACAGCCCTCAAGGCTATGAAGTCCAGGCCGTAGAATTACTTTTGACTTCTCAGGCCTACCAGAAAGGTGGAGACAATAAATGCCCTACCTCACTTGTAATACTCCATTGTTATTCCACCTAACAATTTTTAAAAAAAAAAAAGTTTGATAATGTGTAGCTTTCCATTTTTTATTTAATGCATGGAATTCCAGTGAAGCCTTTGTAATAATATAGAGCATTCTGTTTTATTATCCTGGGGTATGTTTTTCCAAGGGGAAAGTGGTGCAGCATAACACATGGCTTGTAAAAAAAAATCAGAAGGACTCTGCCAGTGTCTTTTCTAATACATTTTATTAAAAAGTCAAAACTTGTGTTTAGGCAGTTTAGTTGCTGTTGACTATGGTGCACAGATGAAAGAAACATACGAAAACATAGAACTGTTGTTGAAGCACTTCCAGTGCACCAAGGACAACTGGAATATCTGTGGAGATCTAAAGGTAGCAGTTCTGCTGCTTGGAAAGCAGTTTGGATATATCAGGTACTGTTGTTACATATGCAAATAGAACAGCCATGCAAGAGAGAAATTGTAAAAGAAATTATCATTTCGAAAGAATTTGGTTCCAGGACAGAAAAACATGGATCATGAACCGCTTGTTGATTCAATAAAGATATTTTTGCCTCCACTTTGCATCAGACTGGGACTGATGAAAATTTTTGTGTGAGCGATGAAATAGGAAGGTGAAGGTTTTTGATACCTGAGGCAGATATTTCCAACAATAACAGATTTTAAAAGGCATTTTTGTTGGTCTACAGATCAGATAAAGCAGGGTTATCAAACTCTGGGTTGGCAGACCGGATGCATCACGTGCTGGCCACACCTGATTTAGCAAAGCGGGGGGGGGGGAAGTCCTGATATGTCACGTGACAACGCTGTGACAACCTGAGTATGACACCCCTGAGATACAGCATCAATGAAAAGTGGTTCAAAGATCTGTTAGTGGACTGAGAGAAAATTGCTTGGAAAGCATTCAAGGATATCATTGAGAATTTTCTTGGCAATTACAGACCACCAAATTACATTCCGCTGGTTTACAAACTTCTTATAGCATATCGGACCATGACATCAACATGTCACTGAAGATTTGTTTTCTGTATTCACACTTGGACTTCTTTTCTGAAAATCTAGGTGCAGTCAGTCACAAACATGGTGAAAAGCTTTATCAGGAAATTGCCACAATGGAAAAACAGTATTAGGTCAACTGGAATCCATCAATGCACACTGCAGTGAGATGCATCGGACAGAGTACAAACAAAAATCAGCAACAAAACACTTTTAGCCCTTTTGAACTCATGTAGCATGTCAGAAACATTATATGATTAAATACATTATAGTCATTAAAAGTTAATTTCATATTTCTCAAGATTCCCACGTGATATAGTCATTCTAAAATTATATTTGTGTTCAGTTTGAAGGATCATAATCAGAAGTTTTTCTGGAAGCAAAACTTTAAAAAAAAAAAAACTTGTCCAGTACTCACACAAAACTATTCATACAAAAAGTGGTGTAAGGAGTTGGAGTTCCAGGCAGTTTCTTCTGAGAGTTTTATAATGCCAAGGTGAGAATTACAATTGAATCTTATCAGAGACAGAACCCGGCATAAGCCCATTATCAGAATTGTTTGAAGATTCCAGTCTAGATTATTTGATTTGCCCATTAATATTATCTGGCCAAACACCAAACACTATAAAATATTTTGGCTTGGCAGGGGAAAAAAGTGTGCTCTTTTTCTGTTCATTTGCTTTAAAATAAAAGTGATGAAAATATTCGTTGCATAATGCAACATTGCCTGCAATCACCATGGTAAACAAAAACAAAAACGAGCATACGTTTGCTTTGATTACCATATAGCAATATGTTGATTTTAAACATAGGGGGAAAGAAAGAACACCTACGAAAAAACCCCATCCCTACCCCCACCAAAATTGCAAAAATGCAGAGAATGAATGAAAAGACAAGCTGGAAATGCCACATAGAGGACAATGTAGGAGGAATGCTGGAAACTAAGAGCAAATGAGGAAAACCAAATGCAAGCTAAGAAGGAAGAGAAAATGAACGTGAATATTTATTTATTTCACAAATTTTATTAGCTATGTCAATTCTGAAAGCAATTCACAGGAGCATTTGTAACATGGTTTGCCAATAGATTATCATTGCAGGCATCTGGCTTAGCTGGTTAAATGTGTTTACTCAGAAATAAGCCTTCTGATGTTTAAAGGGGTTTCACTTGGGGTGCACACATTTACAAGTTTATTTTTAATGAATCAAAAGCAATCTCAGTACAGTTTAAGCCAGTTTATAGGATGTTTATTTGTAGATGGTGGTGACTTGACAAAATAAACCTCTGGACTTAATGCCTGAGAGTGATCTGCCATTTTTCCTGCAGCCTTTAAAGGAAATGCACCTTTTAAACTAGGGCCCGGCAACTTTTCCATAGCCAGAAACTGCATATCTCATAGGAGGTATGGCTGATGAGCCAGCAAGATTAATGGAGTGGGCAGATTGACTTTCTAATTGTTTCTTTAATAGAAATAAGTACCCGTATTTTTCATATAAGACACACCTTTTTTCCCCTAAAAGGGGATGAAAATTTGGGTGCATCTTATACACTGAATGTAGCCCCGCCCACCCACTGGCCCCCACCCTTTGGCCTCTGCCTCCCAGCAATTTACCTCCTTGCAGCAAGCAGCAAGAAGAAACAGCCCATTTCATCTTCAGCACAGTCTAATTAGCACAAGTTGATTGTCCCTTGGATCGGCCTCCCAACTCTCAGCTGTTTCAGGCTGCAGGGATTGCCATTGTCTATTGCTGTGCGGGCCTCTGCTGCTTGCTGCAAGGAGGTAAATTGCTGGGAACAGATTTTTTTTTCGTGTGCTAATCAAGCTATGCTGAAAACGAAAATGAAAGTAAAGCAGGCTATTTACTGTTTGCTGCAACGAGGCAAAATTGCTGGGAGACAGAGGCAGATTTCTTTTTCTTGTTTTCCTCACCAAAAAAGGTGGGTGCGTTTTATAGTCCAGAGCATCTTATACTCCAAAAAATACAGTATATATCTTCAGAAAATTGCACCATTGTTAGAGTTACAACAGGAAAGTGTCACGATGTATGCGCCATCCCTTGATGTCTTCAGGACTGGCATCCAATATGTGTAGATGGATTCAAGACAGTCATCTCACACTCATGGTTTAGTTTTGACACCTGAATGATGCAGCAGCCTTGACCTCAGTGGTGTAGGGATCTCCTATGACGACAGTGATTCTATGGCACTCAAGAAATAAGGCATGTCAGACTAGTTTTGTATCCTTCCTCTTTTTCCTCTCTCTCTTTTCTTTTTACAAATACTAAACTAGTGGATTAGAGAAATGCGATGGCCACGGATGTAATATTTTAAATACAGCAAAGCTTTCAGCAAGATCACCCAGATATTTTTCTTGGCAAGCTGTAAAATTCAGGTCAAGCAAAGTTGCTCCGTGAATGATAATCTTTAATAATGTGTTCTAAAATACGCTAATGGCCTTGTAATGAACTCTCTGTACATCATAAGTGCATAGAACACATCTGTTTGGTAGACTATACCACATGAAAAGTAATTAACAAAAGGAGGAGGTACAAACATATATAATATATATACTGCATATATATATTTATTACATGTGCGTACCTATATTCAAGGTAATATAAGAACTATATAAATAAATATTACATAAGGCAGAGAAAAGCGTATAAGCAACCCCTCTGGACTGCTTTCCCACAAAATACAGAATATCATATACTTGTGTTTTCCCAATGATTTCAGTATAAACACCTGTCTGACTCTCCTATAAAAGTCAAGCAACATAAGAGATTTTGGTGTCACTGACTTGAGCCAAGGATTTTTCCTTCTGTTTCTCTCTAAAATAAATCACTTTTAAGGTTCTTATTATTTGCTGTTCCTCTTAGAGTATCTGGTACACATTTTAATAGATATTGGCAAAGGTTATATATAATAAGGCTTATTTTCAAGAATCACATACTGCAGGGTCAATTGCTTCCATTGCAACCATTTCAGACGTTCTTGCCACCTAGGCTTACCTACCTCACTTTGCAAGCTTCCCAGTCTACTCAGGTGTGTCATCTCCCTTCACCTCAGACCAGGGGTCCCCAAACTTGGCAACTTTAAGACTTGTGGACTTCAACTCCCAGAATTCTCCAGCCAACACTAGCATAGCTGGCTGGAGAATTCTGGGAGTTGAAGTCCACAAGTCTTAAAGCTGCCAAGTTTGAAGACCTCTGCCCCAGACAGTATAGGCTAAGAAATCAGACTTAAACCGAAAGCTATCCCCCTCTTATGGTGGCCTCACCAGACCCCTTTGGCTAAATAGAAGGTCATGAAATTGTATTTTAAACATCATGATGATCATCCTAATTTCAGTGCTTTAGAGAGCAAAATAAATAAGTAAATATAGTTAGAGACTACTAATGGTCAGCAAGCTCTCTGCTTCTGTGTTCAACAGCCCCTATGACCGGGATAAATCTCTCTGCTGAGGGAAAGTGAGCTCAGACAAATAGTTAAGAGAAAAAAATCTTGATAGATCTTATAGACATTATCATTTTCATAAGGTAACCAGCCCATATGTGATCATTCAAATGTCTCCTGCTTGAGCAGAGGGTTGGCCTAGAAGATCTCCAAAGTCCCTTCCAGCTCTATTCTGATTGATGGGAAGAACGGTCCTTCCATGGCAGCTTTGCTGCCTCCCCATCCATCATGGTGAGAAATTTAAAACAGGGTCTAAGCTTCCCATAGATAGAGAACGATTTGGAATTCATGTGAAGAGGGAGACAAAATTACACAGGGAACCAATAAACACAGAGGAAGAATCCCACTTCAAGCCTCCCATCCCACATGTGGATCAAGGGTGAAGGTCCAGTTAATAAAGATTTGATGGAGGGTAGTTATAATTGTGTGGAGGGGGGGAAGCAAAAGAGGTTCATTACTGAATTCAGAGGTATAAAGTGCTATGTGTGCTGAGCCAGAAGACCTACAGAAGAAAACGAAAACAATCTTCCTTCATCCATGGCAATGTGAGCAGTGTCCCTGATTTTGCAAAACTGAGGCACTGCTATACCAACACCTCAGTCGACTCAACATTGCTTCTCCTTCTTCATTGTGAGGCTACTGCTTGATACCTTTCCCTCCGGAATACTCTTGGTATGGACTGGGCCGTGCTTTAGGGCGGGGAATGGAGAATTCCTGTTGAGGCTCAAGGTTCTGAAAAAGGAAGAGAATTGTAACTTTGAGATTATAAAGTAACATCTATCCCCAAAAGCAGACTCTTATTAGTTCATTCTTATGCTCCTAGAAGAGAGTAACCTGAGTAACCTATAAAGAGTGGATCTTTCTCCTTCAAAGACAGAGTGGCAGTATTTACTATCTCATTAAATATCAAGAAGGAAAGCCAGAGCTTAGATATTTAATCATGAATTGGTCAAATGTAGAAAGCTTTGTACTAGATTACTAGTTTATACAGCATATCTCTAAACTAAAGAGAAACTAAATTCATAGCAGGCCCAAGAACATCCTTAATGATTGTGCCGTTATGCTAAGAAATGCCACGTCTATGGAGATTCTCAGTCATCCAGGTCATGGTTGTCTCAAAAGTGCTTTTTCAAGAGGCAACTGGACATTTTGGGTTTTCTTTGAAGATGTTTCGCTTCTCGTCCAAGAAGCTTCTTCAGCTGAAGAAGCTTTTTGGATGAAAAGAAAAAACAGGAAGTCCAGTTGCCTCTTGAAAAAGCACCTTTGGGATAAGAAATGGCACTTATCATTTCCACAGTTAACCTTTTTCCATCAACCCCACTCCAATAGAGAATAGGAAAGGTCTCGGTGGCTTTTTTCTAACTTGGTTTTGGTTGCCTTCAGTAGCCTCCATAGCACCAACACAATGCTTGCTCTGCAATCACTAATTAGTTGGTACTTTGGAGACAACAACAAAAATGCTGAGCTTGGTAAATTATTACAGAAAGCTCTTCAAAGTAAGTATTAGTAGAATTGGCATATCTAGACATCTAAACATCTGGATGACAAAAAAAATACAGTAACACTAAGCTACATCTGGTAGTTACCTACATTTTTGTAGCCTAGATCTACCTGATAACACTGGATATAAAGAAAGGTAACTAGGAAATGTATCATTTCTCTCTGAAATCACACTTTACCTCTGAAAGTATTCTGAGGGCAATATTTGCTGTTATAAGCCTAATCAAATCACTTGTACTAGGTCCCAGAATCAATTTTTATCAAGCATTTTGCAAGCACTTTAAAGCTTTTTACAAACATTTTACTTTTTTTCTGGTCAGGAAACTGTTCGTCTACACAAAAATATTACCATAACTAGTTATCACATCAAAAGCAACTTATTAATTAACTAATAAGTTTATATGAATATCACCCTTTTTCCCAGATATCTAATTTTCTAAATATGTTAAACTTTCCTCCTACAGCACTTGATTATTACCCTAATGAAAGAAAAGTTGTTTCATTTACCTTCAGTTGAAAGTGAGTTGAATAAGGGACATATGAGTCAGTATTTTCTTCTTGAACGATGAAAGAGATGCAAAGAGGGCAAAAGGAAATGAGACTTAGAATTAGTATACAGTAAATAAATAGATTTAGTTTGGTTCAAAATAATAATGTCTAGCATGAATACTTATGCCAGCTTTTCCCAATCTGCCATGCTCCATATGTCCACTGAAGTAAATAAACAAAAAATAATAATTTATTGGGACTATAGTTTCAGAATTCCCAGGAGGCTTCAAAATGACAGACACAACCGAGCAATCAAAGCCCCGCCCTTTTTTGACATCTATTGCACACATTGCAGTGATATAAAAAGAGCTACATTGGTCATTTTGAAGCCAGTAACCATTGCTGTGGATGATCAATTCCCAGTACATTTCAAACGTGCCATCTCAACACCTCTGGGTGTCACTAGGTTGGCGCCACCTTTGGTGGCACAGCAGACTAAAGCACTGTTAAGATAACACCAGCTGTCTGCAATTATTGCAAGTTCAAATCTCACCAGGCTCAAGGCTGACTCAGCTTTCCATCCTTCCAAGGTAGGTAAAATGAGGACCAGGATTGTGGGGGCAATAAGCTGACTTTGTATAAAAAAGAACACCGCTTGGGGGGGGGGCAAAAGCCCTACTAAGCAGATATATACAAAAGTATGAAGGCTATTGCTTAACGCATTAGTCTCCGGAGAAGGGCTGGATATAAATTGAACCAATAAATAAATAAATAAAATGTCATTTTATATTATTTTTGGAGTCTCTTTTATTTCTATTTTTGGAATCTATTCTTAAAAAGAATGTATGACCATTTGGCAAAATGAGTCATATGCCATCTCCTAAGTCCTGGGATTCCCACTCCCCGCCCCACAATGCCATAACATCAACCTTACCAATTCCCAGGGCTTGCTAACTAATGCGGAAAATGTCCATTTCACCCTCTTTCTTGCTGCAAATCAAATGGGCTGAGATGACGAAAAGGTTGGGAGGCATATCTCAGGTTGGAATAGCAATAGCACTAGCATTTAGGCTTATATACTGCTTCATAGAGCTTTACAGCCCTCTCTAAAGCATTTACAGAGTCAGCAATCTGGGTCCTCATTTTACCGACCTTGGAAGAATGGAAGGCTGAGTCAACCTTGAGCTGGTCAGGAACAAACTCCTGGCCATGAGCTGAATTAGCCTGCAATATCACATTCCATCCATGGCGCCACCACAGCTAACCACAGGAATGTTGATTGTCAACTATGAAGATTTTATAGCAAAAAAATTTAAATAGCGATAGGTGGATGGAAGTATTCTAGGAGTAGACAAGCCCATGGGACGTTTGGAGGCAGGACTTGCGTATACAATAAATCTAAAATCTTCCTCATTTAGTCCAACTCTTGTTGCACGTATGCAATTCATAAGATATTCCTATATGTATTGAACTAAGGGGAATGAGTAAGGATTCTTGCAAAAAGTCCTTATTATTGATGCTTCTGAACAATTTTAGATATCCTAACTCCTCTTTAAACAAAGGAAATATTTAGACACTCACAATGTATATCTGTCACAAATTTATCTTTTCATACCAACAAAAGGTTCAACTAAATCCTTTCAAGCAGTTCAACAAATAATGTTTTAATTAAATTAATTCTGGTTACAGATTACTTAATCAGAGAATTTTTTAAATAAAGCTGCATATTTCAATTAGTGAATTGTTCCATTAAAACCTTGGCTGATTAATCAGCAGATAGGTTTTAATTGATGAAACCTCGCATAAAATTTTAATGTGCTTTTCACTGTATAGTAAAATAGCAAAAATGATATTGTCTTATGTTATAGAATGGTGATTTTCTAATACATAAAGAGTTATTAAGCAATTTATTTGATGAATCGAGGTACATAAAGTCCTTAATTTATCATTGTTCTCTTCGTCTTCTTTGTCATCATCAGCATCACAAATAAATCAACTGTAGAATAAAGGCCTTGTTATGTATATCTAAAGATTATTAATACATCCAGTAATTGAACTAATGCTTAATGATCAATTTACTGTATATGTTATTCATCAATAATGTTAGCTTTAGGAATAGTATTATGAATCTTTTGCTTGAATCATTTTCTTTCAGCTGGCTTTTTTTTTTTTCATTGGAATATAGTAGCTGTTGTCTTACCTTGTGTGTTGTCTTCCTGAGCATAACCTTGATTTTCTATTCCATAAGTTTTTTTCATGCCCTTTGGCTGGCAAGTATTATTCTCCAGAGGGTAGTCTCCAGGCTTCCGTGGAGAAGTGAGGACACAGAGTTCAGGTATTGCATACAAAATCAGGAAAAGCCAGCCGTTTACTATCAGAACAATACCAAGAAGAGGATCATTCCATTTTGATCGCTCACCTAAAGCATGGATACCGTGCATCAGGATAGCAATCCAAGCCACCCAAATGCCTATGGAGAACAAAGCTGTGAGAAGTAAGTGGACACCATGCCTCTTCCACCTCTTGTATGAGCCACAAAGCACAAACATGGAAACTATGAAGAGGAGGAACATCAGGAAAAATACATAGATGAGAATTAAAATAAAGTCTCTTCGTCTTTCCTCATTCATCACATGGCGTAGAGCCTTCAAGGCTGTGATATTGACTGCTACATATTGTATGGCTATAATCACTTGTACAACAGTAAAACCAAGGACCATAATCAGCAACACTAGGGCTGAAAATGGGCGTCTTCCTCTCACCAACTTGGTGAGGTCCAAGGCATGAGCCAGAAGGCAGGAAAAGCAGAGGGCAAAGAGGACCCCAAAAAGGAAGAAACGTGTGGGACCAGTTTGCTCATTGAGCCTGATGATAAAAGCAAATGTGAGCCCAAAAATTCCTAGAGTGCCTAAGAGGAAGAGGAACTGGATTGGGATCAGGCTACGTTTTGCATTGTCTTGGGCTTTAGAGATAAGGCAAAAAAGCACCAGAATGAGGATGATTGTGACAAACACACCAGCTGCTGCCAGAGCTTCCAGAATAATCCCCCAATAAGCATTGATGTCACAGAGAAAATAGTAGTCATTGGATATGTTGCCACAGCCTAAGGGGGGATGAGTAGTAGGCATGGCACTTCAGGTGTCTTATCTTAAAAGAAAACCTGTAGGAAATAAGGCAAATTTGGGGTTATAAATATATTTTAAAAAACAGAATAAGTTAATAATCAGACACTTTACTGTAAAATGAATCAAGTAATTTATATAGATAACAGTCTTATTTACTTCACACAAAAATATAAAATGACCTTATCCCAAGTTAGACCACTGATTTGCTTAGCCCAATATCACCTGTTCTGATTGGGAACAATGCTGGGACGTAAAATCTGGATCCAATAATGGGATGGAGATAGGTCAATTAAACAGAGATTAAGGAATCTTCCCATAGGAAAGGCCCTTACTGTAATAAAAAGGCACATCTTTTTATGAACTCCATATTTTTCTACATAAGGTAAGAAATAGCAGGAAAAACACTACAAGGGTCTCTATAATTTAAGAACAACACCAGGACTTTGCTGTAAACAATAATGTCTATTTTTCTGAAGGAGCAGCAGCAGCAGCCCCTATAAACAAAGAGGGCAGTGGCAGGGCAGAGACATCCAGGGCAGATAAATAACAAAAATGGCAGGCGTGTCTAAGTAATCAAAGCCCCACCCTTTTTTACATGCATGAGATGCATGCAAAACACGTATAAAAAGGAACAGGGTTTTGAACACCTGGTTACACCTGCCACTTTAGCCTAATGGATCCCATAAACACAGATGCTCCTGTGGGGGAGGGCAAAAATATCAAAATGGTAGGTACAACTGTGGGTGACCTTTGGACAAAACGGGTGGGGCTTCAATCACATGGTCATGGCTGACATCTTGCTTTTTTTTAACCCATCCTGAATTTCAGCAGCAATCTACTGTAAAATGGAAATGTGATATCCACTGATTTCTGTAGCACAAGTCTAACAGATCTAGGTAAGCTATTACCGATTGTTTTATTATTATAAAAAGAATATAAGTTATAACTCAATCCCCTCACACACAAATCATCCCCAAAATCACAGCCCAACTTTGTTAAATTAATATATCGTCAATCCACAAATTATGGTTCTTTTTTATCTCCGTTTTATTAAAAAGGAGTGTGGTTTGATCCCTGCCGTACATTGATAGAAAGCAAACTGGTTAACAGAAGCAAATCAATGTCTATACTTTAAATTTGCTACCTCCCACGCTCTCAAGATCTGAGCTATAAAATCCTGATGGCACTACATGGCAACAAAGAATATTTATTTACTTATTTATTAAGATTGTATGTCACTTCTTTCAATGACTGAAAGTGGTCTACAGTTATACATTTAAAAAACCCAATAAAAATTTAAAGTGCTTGAAATGTTAAATCTTGGACAGAGTCAGGGTGAACCTTCCTGCAGTCTTTCATAAAATCCATTCTTTATAACTCCTGTGTAAGAGGAAGGTCTTCTCTCGCTTTCTAAAAGATGAAAGAAAGGGAGGAGGCAGCCCAATCTCCAAGGGAAAGCTGTTGACAGAGAGTAGACTGCCGTTAAGCATGCCATTTTCTGGGTTCTCACCCCTAAACTTTTTAGGGGCCGAGAACTGCTACATTTTTTCCTTGCCAGATTGTCTAACATTCTACTTGGAGAAGATGGTCCTAAAGATATCAAGCACCCAAGTCATATAGAGTTTTGCTTGAAAAGTGTTTGGCAAGTATAGCTGTCCCCAAATCCAGTGTTACTCTGGATACCTCCTTACTTGAGACTGGTGCTACATCATGCCTTGCTGTGCTCCCAGGACTTTTTTTTCTTTCTTGTAGATCATTTTGTGACATAAACATAAACAAAATGATTGTGAAAGATCCAGGCTTCAATGAATGCTACAAAATTATCTGACTAATAAAGATTACTCTATTAGAAAAGTTCTTCTCCCCTTTCCTGGCTTCTCTTTATCCAAGCCACTCAGTGAAAAGTTTTTGAAAAATAGGATATTTTATCTTCCCAATAATTGTATAAAAAGAAGATAAAATAGAAACTACTGTAACTGGTTAGAGTTTTCAATGGAAAACCTCATGCTAAGCCTGAATGAATCCATCTCTCCCTATGACAGTACTCTCTTCTATCCATTAATCCTTACAATAGTCTAAAATGGTTTTCAGAAGCTGAAATATGGAAAGTTCTTAAAAACTTTGCTGAATCTATATTACATCTCTATTACACTAGGCATATCAGGTAAAGGAGGCAATATAACAAAATGTCTTTGGTAAGCTTGAGAGAGATCCACCCTTACTGCTCCTGTTACTAGGATTAGTGTACTCTTGTACTCCCACAATTAAGCTTTGGCATGGACTTACCTTGACTGTGATCTGGTTCAGAGGAGAAGAAGAGTTGTAGTCAACAGCAAAGGAATATGCCTGCACTTCCCACTTGAAAAATACTCTGCTCTTGCTGCTTTTCTGCCCTTGCATGGACAAGCAAAGAATTGCTCTCACGCTCTCCTGGGAAGCTTTAAAAGCAAATAGAGAAAACAGGGGGGGATAAGGAGTTGGGCACGCCTATTCCAGTTCCACTACTCCTGGTGCTGTTATAAATATAACATTCTAGTGCCAGGAGATGAAGTCAAATTTCTGACGTCAACTGGATAGTCAGTCCGATGGCTGGGTGGGGAAGGAATCTTTGACTGGCTCACCTCTCAACAGACTCTACTGTCATTGATCCAGTCAGCCAATACTTAGTGCCACCTAGAGCTTGAGAAATCTAGAGGGTGTAGGACAAGGAGATCCCACAGCTTTAGATAATACTTTTGCATGCTATTTTTTGTGTACAAAAATGACTGTATGTAGTAGGTTCCTTCTTTCTCCGTTGTTCTGTGTGGTCTTGGAGCAGAAGTTGGTCATACCTGAAATTTTTCAGGGATTTCCTGGTCTTGCTTTCATAAACAAGTATGGGAACAAGATTGGGTTCTTTCTTTTCTTCTTTGGATAGAGTGCTTGTTTAGCCCTCCAAATCTTCTAAGGAAGATTTCTTCTTAGGAAAGGAAATATACTGAGGATGTACTATATGTAACAGATGTTACTATGCTCTCCATTGGAATATTTTATTTATGATGAAAATCAAGAAAACTGTATATGCTGTTGTACATTCTGTGTCAATGTGGAAAGGGGATATGACCCCCAACACTGGCTGTGAAATTCATGTTTTCTTATTGTAACAAAAGCCGTCTCCTTATGTGAAATGTGGCCTTAGAATGCAGGTCTTTACATTTGTAATTCTAGGTTTTTGACAGACTCTGTCTGATTTGCAAAAAGCATCTTGTTATTGTTGGAGCACCTGTCTTTTTCCAGTTCTCACTCAGAGTACAAAATATAGGAGAACCAACAATTTTGGCATGGGATGGTTATTGGACCTTTGGTTTATTGGAATGGGCAATTTAGCTAAATTTTGACCAGATAGAGTTTAGTTATAGATTTATAATAATCTTTCCAAATGTGAGCACCTACTCAGGTATTCCAAAGAAAGATGCATGATCTAATTAAGCTGCTAAGTTGTTCTGAAAGGGTTGGGAGGATTGACAACAGTAGTGGGTTTCAAATTTTTTTACTACCGGTTCTGTGAGTGTGGCTTGGTGGGCATGGCATGGCTTGGTGGGCGTGGCAGGGGAAGAATACTGTAAAATCTCCATTCCATCCCCAATCCAGGGGAAGTTTATTGCAAAATCCCCTTTTCCTCCCAATCAGCTGGGACTTGGGAGGCAGGGCAGGGCAGGGCAGAAAATAGATGGGGGCGGGGCCAGTCAGAATTTTTACTACCGGTTCTCCGAACTACTCAAAATTTCTGCTACCGGTTCTCCAGAACTGGTCAGAATCTGCTGAAACACACCTCTGATTGACACAGTAAAAAAATGAATCCCCTGCCTGTAGGTTGTGATTTTTTGGTTAGGATTGCTTTCCTTTGTGTGTTTATGGAATGGAAAGGAAAGTTTATTGTTGTTACTGGTGCTAGAGTGTCACTATGTTACCCTGGTATAGGGTCTCTTGCTTGAGCAGGGAGGCAGACTAGAAGACATCTAAGGTCCCTTCCAACTCTGATGATGATGAAATAGATGAGAGAAAAACACATAGGTTGGGTTTCCATGAAATTAAAGAAAGGAGAAGCTTGTAATAGAACTGAATGAAGGTGATCTGATTTTGCTGAGTTAATTAGTACTCTTCCATTTACTTAAATGTAACATAGATTTAATTTTGAAAGAAAGAGATAAAATGCATGTCATAAAATATGAATTGGTGTCATCTAATTTGTTACGCATATATCTGGAAATAGAGATTGATAGGTTGGTGATGCTTAAGAACCAGAAATGAGTCTGGAAAAAAAGACTGCACAGTGTTCCAAATGAACACGATCCGTGGCACAAAGTTAGGTGACATAAATGGATGGGTGGGGAAAAAAAATGAGGTGGAACTGACTGATTGGATAAAGAATAAATAAAAAAGGTGACTACTAACTACCTGTTTAGAAAAAGGTCCGCCTCTTTCAAATATATAGCTTAAGCATGTCAATGTATCCATGGTAAAAGAATGAATATAAATCTGGAAGCATGATCGATGAGATATTTTATGATGAAAAATTGAGAGAATTAATGAGAGATAGTAAGGTGATGAGATGTTTTCAATGTGGAGCAAGACATTTTTGGTATTGTTAAGAGCGGACCTTGGGGGGAAATTGATATGGAAGGAAAGAAATAAAAGAAAGTAGAATGCCTTGAAGAACGGAAACGATGAGGTTGAATGAACAAGTATTAAAAGATAAATTGATTTTCCAGTAGAATGAATGGAAAGTGGATGCCAATGAGAAGGCTGAAAAGGGCTGTATGGGGATAAAAGAGAAAATAATGCACATCAGAGAATGGTTGCTGCAAAAAAATGAACATAAGAGAAACAGGTTGCATAATATAAATATAGAAAGAAAAATATAGCTTCAAGGAATGTAATCAAAGAGAGAAATTAACAGTTAAGATTTAGAAAGGCAGAGAAAGTCCAGAGTGATTTTGATGAAAATTTAAAAACATTCTGGAAATGGGTGAAGACAGCCAAATAAGGAATTCCCAGCACAACAAATGGAATTAAAAACAAAAATGATTATATTATTTGGGCGAAACAAAAGTAAGAGAATAATGGAAGGAGTATTTTAGAGATCTGTATAGAAATGATAATGATATTTGAAACAGTAGATCTGAAATGAATGTTATGAATGTTGGTACCCAAGAAAGGAAAAGGTAAAAGACTAAGAGCCTTGGTGGCGCAGCAGACGAAAGTGCTGTTAAGTAGCACCAGCTGCCTGCAATTACTGCAAGTTCGAATCTCATCAGGCTCAAGGTTGACTCAGCCTTCCATCCTTTCAAGGTAGGTAAGGACCCGGTTTGTGGGGGCAATAAACTGACTGTATAAAAAAGAACACCGCTTTGCGGGGGGGGCGAAAGCCCTACTAAGCAGGTATATACAAAAGTATGAAGGCTATTGCTTAACTCATTGTAAGCCGCCCTGAGTCTCCGAAGAAAGGCCGCATATAAATTGAACCAATAAATAAATAAATAAAAAGGACATTGTAAATGTTGTGAGGATTTAGAAAACTGGTAAAGTTGTGGGAGTAGATGCTATTTAAAAATGTGACAATACAATCAGTTTATCGAGTGACTGTGTGACTTAATGAGCGTGAAAAAACTGTGTCTGTGTCAAAAATTGGAAGACTACTGTTATTATTTCTGTATACAAAGGGAAAGTGGCAAAAGTGAAAGCAAAATGAAAGAGGTCTTAGCACCAATGATGTTGCCTAATTTGGGTAATGAAATGTCTGCAAGAAAGCAAGCTAGCGCAGAGTGCATCAAGGACCCTCAAAGGGATCTTAGCTTGTTAAATGTTCCTAGGCTAGTATTTGCCAGAGTTTGACCAAATAGAAGTGACCATGAGAAAAGTTTGGGAGGAAATTGGAGTGTTTTGCTGGGCATGCAAACCTAATTTTAGTTCTTATAGGTAATGGAAAATGTCTAAATATGAAGGTGTTTTACATGTGTTTGTGAGTTTGTATATATGTACGTAATAAACTGAATAGCTTTGAACTGTAGAATATTTTAGGTGACTATTAAGGCTGATTGGTAGTAAAGTCAGCATATTATCAGATGGAATGCTTAGTAAATGATGTAAAGAGAAATGGAATACAGTAGCCAGTCACCACTGTAAAAGAAGTTGAGGAGCTCTGCATTACTTTGTTTACCAAAAGTGAATAGCATGATGAATATGTGCATATTTATGAGGTGTCTCAAATTATCAGACTGAATCCATTCACTTACTTACTGAGAATAGCAACTAATATAATCCAGAATAATGACACATCCTGAATCATTAAAAAATAAATTTGCACATTGACTTCTGCGATGATGTAAATTGAGAGGTGAGAATAAGAGAGAGAAGAGGCTTTATTTGATGAATTTGCAAAGAAAACACAGCTCAGCAATCACAGAAGGGGGTCCCCGAAGGGCTCAAGACTCCTCCTCTTCCTGAACAGAGGGAAGGGAACAGGCTGTAACTGCCACTTGCACACAGCTCGGTGGAGTATAAGTTGTGCAAAGCTAGTTTCAACCTACATGGGGAGTGACTCTGTTCATCCCTCTGGAATGCATTCAGCTAAAGTAAGGGTTTGGGGCCAATTGGCTGGAGACCAAATATGCCTCTTTCATTTCTGCTGCTAAGTTATTTATAAAGCATGCCTTAATGACATTAAGGAAACACCCTTTTTATTTCTTTTAGTAGGAATTTAGGGGGAAGAAGAAAACCAACTTTAGATTTCATAAAGTCTTACAAACACTTGTGTTCTCTAAGCAGTTAGGAGTATCATTTTTTTCAAAGTGCCCTTTTTTCACCCTTCCCTTGGTTGACAGGAACTTGCAAGTCTTTTGATATTCCCGTCACCGCTTCTTTAACACATGTTTACATTGAGGAACCACTCCTTTCAGCAAACAAACACCAAATGAATCATTAAATCTTAAACTGTAGGATGGAGATAGAAACTGAAGGCAAGCTCTCCATGTTCCCCACTGTTTTTAGAACATAGAATCATAGGGCTGGAAGGAACCTCAGAGGTCTTCTAGTCTAACCCCCTGCTCAAGGCAGGAGACCTTATACCACCCCAGTCAAATGTATGTCCACTCTATTTTTGAAAATCTCCAGTAATGGAGCACCCACAACTCTGGGAGGTAGGCTATTCCATTGATTAATTGTCCCCACTGTCAGAAAATTTCTCCTTGGAAGAGGTTGGATCTCTTATTAACAAGCTCCCCATTGCTTCTTATCCTGCACTCTGATGCCCTGGAGAATAAGTCAATTCCCTCTTTTCTGTGACAAACCTTCAAATACTGGAAGATAGTTATATCCCAAGTCTTTGATAATCTAGACATTTATTTATTTATTTATTTATTTATTTATTTATTTATTCATTCATTCATTCATTCATTCATTCATTCAATTTATATGCTGCCCTTCTCCGAAGACCCAGGGCTGCTCACAATACACTCAAAAAATCACTATAAAAACACTTAAAAATTAAAAACATTAAAACCCATTCACACCATTCATGGCTGGATCTCGTCAGATCACAAAGCGAGATCAATGGCCCCAGGCCTGCCAGAAAAGCTAGGTCTTCACCACTTTTCGGAAGGCCAATAGGGTGGGGATGGTCCGGACCTCAGGAGGTAACTGGTTCCAGAGAGCTGGGGCAGCCACAGAGAAGGCCCTCCCCTGCGGGCCCACCAGCCGGCATTGTTTAGCTGACGGGACCAATTCTGTGGGATCTTACCAGTCACTGGGAGCTATGTGGTAGAAGGTGGTCTCGAAGATAACCTGGCCCTGAGCCATGTAGGGCTTTAAAGGTAATAACCAACACCTTGAATTGTGACCGGAGAAAATCCCTCCCTCCCTCCCTCAACCATTCATCGTACAATATAACCTCCAGACTCTTTGTCATATTTTTTGCTCTTCTCTGCATATTTTGGGCTCTTTTTCTTGCCCTAGAGTTTCCAATTAGTAGAAAAGAAATTAAAAAAAAAACAAAACCCGAAAATTTGAAAAGTTAAGATGGATTATTCTAAGATTCCTATTTCATCCTTTTCCTCAGTTCTTGAAACCTATTATTCCCGATCCCACCATAATATAACTCCAGAATTTCCTGCAACCCATTTATCTATTCTCCTGTTCCTTCTTATTCTATCCTCCTCTTCCCTCTCAGTTTCTTCTGTCTCCTTTGCTCATATATTTTCTTGATCTGTAACTAAGGCAGTGGTAGGTTTCTACTGGTTCACCCCGGTTCAGGCGAACTGGTAATGACGGTGGTGGAAGGCTCCACCCACCCGCCTGGACATCATCACGGACGCTCTTCGCATGCGCAGAAGCACTGTGTGCTCACTTCGCTCGCGCATGCACTCACAGTTCCAAACTGGTAGCAAAGGTAAGTGGAACCCACTACTGAACTAAGGTCTAAAGTACATTGGACCAGTTCATTTTACTTATGGGATCCCTTTGAAAGGTGTACAGGAACACACCATAGCCACCAACATTTTAAAAGCCATCAGCAGATCAGTCCAGATTTCAGTCATCTTCCTCATCACTATCGTCAAGAAGTCTTAACTTATCCACATCATAATCCTATGCGTATCTCTTTTGCAGTGTCACAAAGTCCATGCAGGATAGTCCTCAAACCATATATAGGAAGTTAAAAATGACTTTGGGGATAGAGAAAGTAATAAGTGATCCATTAAGGGAAGTACATTGAGAAAAAATTACTCAGTCCTAAGAAAAAGGGAAGCGTAAATAACCTTGCCTTGATTTTGATTGGTTAAGATAGAAACTTTTAAGATCCTATTATCTATCTTTGTTACAATAAGGAACATACCTAGAATCCCAACCGTGCCTGTTTCTTGACCTGGTCTTTCTTTTTTCTTTTTTTTTAATTGAAAAAGTTTTAAAACAAACACAATTTCCCCACAACCCTCCCACCCAACCCCCCTCCCCCTCCCCGACTTCCCAGAGCAGAACACAAGGTATTTCTATTGACTTTTAACAATAAACTAAATTGCTTAACCAATCATTAAACTAACACCCCCTAAAAAAAATTTCTTAACCCCCCATAGGTAAAATCCTGCTTCTTAGACATAAAACTTTTAATATCACTTATATAGCGCTTATACAGATAAAATAAATCATTCATAAGCTATTTGATATTTTTTGGCCTGATACTTATTTTGTATATAATCAATCCATCTTCTCCAGTCCTGTATATACCTTTCTTGTGTATGATCCTTCAAATATGCTGAAATTTTAGCCGTTTCAGCTAAATTAGTTACTTTCAATATCCAGTCATCGATAGTAGGCAAAAAGTCCTTCTTCCAATGTTGTGCTATCAACAATCTTGCTGCTGTTATCAAGTTCAAAATCAGTTTAGTCTCTGCAACTGTACAGTCCATAGTTATACCCAAGAAGAACAACTGTGGAGTAAATTTCAGTCTTTTTTTAAGAATATTCTGCATCACCCACCAAATCTTTATCCAAAATGCTTTGATTTTTCTACAAGTCCACCATATATGATAATAAGTTGCATCATCACAGTCACATCTCCAACATTTAGCTTGCACATTAGGATACATACATGATAATTTTTTGGGATCTAAGTGCCATCTATAAAACATTTTATAAAAGTTTTCTCTTAAATTTTGTGCTTGTGTAAATTTCACATTTCTAATCCAAATCTTTTCCCAAGTCTCCATCATTACTGGCTCTTGAAAGTTTTGTGCCCATTTAATCATACAGTCTTTAACCAGTTCCGTCTCAGAGTCTATTTCCAATAAAGCATTATACAAACTTTTAATATGCATTTGTTTTTGATCTCTAATTTGTTTTACCAAATTCTCCTCATTTTGCACAACCTTGAAGAGCTGACAAATCTTGATCTTGAAATCTTTGACTACTTTACTTGCTGTTTCTTGAGGTCATTAAGCAAATCTTAAGCAAATTTTCTTATCATGTCCTGAGGAAGTGAAATTTTTCTTTAAGTACACATTCTGAGTGAGCAACAGATTATTCATACCAATTAATGTTTATGGTACACTACATGGGTTGCCTGCAATAGGCCCCAGATTCAGTCCTTACCTTCTTCAGGCAGGACTAGGTTTCCTTTGTACTTAACTTTTTTTTAATGAAGGAGGAATGAGCCAGAAAAATAATCTGGTTCTGCTATTGTAGGGCTTGGCCAAGCAATTTGCTGACCAATGGGATAATACACGGGTGGGTACGCATCAACCACCCAGAAATAGCAAAGTTATATCTAGTCTTTATATCTACACAAACAATTCTAAGAGAGTACAGGACAAGATATTTCAGTGGTAGACACATGTACAGTTCTTTAATGATTTTGTTGGGGGTTTGTTTCAACAGAATGTCCAAGCTCTTCTACTCTGAGAAACATAAAAAAATAAACTTAACTGCTATCTGTCTCCAACTGAAAAAATAGCCAATTGCCTCATAATGTCAAGTTAGGGTTAGAGTTAGGTTTAAGTATTAAATGTTTTAAGAATGGGGGGGGATATTTGACATAAAATGTATTTATGTAAATATACTTAATCCATATGCCACTTAATTATGACAAGAAACAACCCATAATTAATAGGAAAACAGTAAAATCTAATGTTCTTTTTCTTTAGAACTTCAGATATACTTTAGATTTTTTTTTCTTTGAGTTTGGTTGAATTTTTTTTAAAAAATTAAATGTTTGGAAGTATTCTACTGAAATAAAGATTTGATCAAAACTGGTGGATTCAATTATGTTTTTCTTTACATGTGTCTGCTCCATATATGCAAAGCACACATCACCTCCACTTGTCATTTTGCCCTTTCAAGATATTTCTCCTCTTTATTTACTACTTACTGATCATGTCTGATGCTGGAGTCTGAAAGGGGAAGAGCAACCAAATATAACAGGCAAGCTACAAGAACAGGGCTTTTTCTATTATTTGACATCATTAGAGATAGGGACAGTTATAGACACATGCCTTAAATCGAGTCAATTATTGGTCCTTTAAGTGAAAATGGTTGCCAAGAAATGACATAATGTCAAGAAGAATGTTTTCTGTTTCTACTTGAAGATGCCAGGACTGAATGGTTTGCATGCTAGGTATGTATTTAAAACATGTTTTTTTTTCTATTGAGCTCTAGCTCTCTCGTGTGCCTAGTTTGGTCCTGCAGTTAGCCAAGTACAGTTTTATTGGTACCTCCTTTACAGAAAGGTGGATGGTATAGTATTCACCTTCTTCTATTATAAAATAATCTAAGTAGAGAACCTCTGGAATAGAATACAGTCACATGAACCCCCTGACAAATCCTCATCAAGGTCAGTGGCTCTTTTTAATAGCTCTTGGAAAGCTAGCAAGAGATAATTTTGTTTGCTCTGCACTTATCTGTTGTAACCTATCAGCTCTTTGGGAAAGACCAGTAGTTCCAACAGTTCCAGAAGAAAAGCTTAATCAAAAGTAAAAATATGGGATCTATTCTCTCAGTGTTTCAATATAATTTAATCTACAGGTTCCTATTTAAAAAATCAGGATCTTCCTTGGCAATTAGATAATTTTGTCCTTTCTAACTTCATAAATATAGTAACGTAATTTGTTGACAGAAACTACAAGAATATTATGATACACTAGGGACAGACCCTTCAGGAAATCTTTCTCCATCTCAGTGCTTTCATGCCACAACTGATTACAAGCCTACATGGATATTTAAATGATTTATATTTACTTATAAAAATTAAAGCACTAACAGAATTTGCCAATAGATTGCTGCTGCTTTTGACTTCAAAGTAGTATTGCTGTTTGGTTAAGGGAACTGGACTACAAAAAAAGACCATGCAGGTTATGAAAGAATTAAGAAATTTTTTTCTCATGGTAGGAACAGAAATGCAGGGGAACCCATCACTCAGATAAGTGATGGGCTCCCTTTCACTGGGTATGTTTAAGAAGAGGCTGAACAGATATTTATTGGGAATGCTCTAATCTGGAGTTTTGCACTGAGAAGTGACTCTTCCATTTCTGCTATTTTATGATTCTATGATGAAATAAGGTACATTATTATTCAACATGTCTTCTGAGGAGACTAAATCAGTTACACATTATGGGAAGTCCAGCCAGGGCCCTAGCAGATTCTGACAACTAAGCCACCATGTAAACCCTGAGATCAGTGGTGGGCTTCAAAAATTTCTACTACCGGTTCTGTGGGTGTGGCTTGGTAGGCGTGGCATGGCATGGCTTGGTGGGCGTGGCTTGTGGGCATGGCAGGGGAAGGATAGTGTAAAATCTCCATTCCCACCCCACTCCAGGGGAAGTATACTGTAAAATCTCCATTCCCTCCCAATCAGCTGGGGCTTGGGAGGCAGAGAATAGATGGGGGCGGGGCCAGTCAGAATTTTTGCTACCGCTTCTCCAATTACACAAAATTTCCGCCACCAGTTCTCTCATAGGGTATTCTATGTTGCTTTATTCTTGCTTTTATGTTATCATGCTTTAAAACAAAGTTAAAGGAAAAAGAAAGACATTTTCACAATGTTTGTGAAAAAGACAAAAGTTAAGGATCTTCCTTTTTTCTTTCCTTGTATATAAAGGCCTTCAAGTACAGAAACAGAACCATATAAAAGGATGGCCTTTGTATCAGGGTTTGTATCATATCCCTTGGCTCCTTCACTCACAGTCCACAGAGAAACAGAAATATGTAGGTGCATTCCTCCCCTTGATTAAAAAAACAAAACAAAACAAAACAGAAACAAAAGTGTAGGGGAACAAACAATGGCTACATAGGAGAAATTATTAAATGTGTAACTGGCAACTTGCTGCAATGTGTCAAAGAACAGCGTACTGTATTCATTGTCTCTGGCCAACTCATCACAAGTAACATTTTGGAAGGAGATCAGAAATGAAGATAGGGCTGACTTCCTATATAGCAGCACCTTGTGCCTTCTGGGTTATCAAAACTGCATGTGAATGTGTGTGTGTGTGGTGTATGGGGGGAGAGGGGAAGCAGAGCAAAGTGTGTATCTATTCAGCATGGCTACAGTGCTGGCTGAGTTGTTTATCAAAGCGAAACATTTAATCGGCTTTCTGTGGAACTGCCCTCAACACCGTACAAATTATATCTTAGAATAAAACAAAGTCACCATTTCCACCAGAGCTTTTGGTTGGAGGATTTTAAATTTCTTGTTTTTGACAGAAAGTCCCATTTTCTATCAGGATAATATTTTTCTATCTAGAAATCTTCTCCTATGTTAAAGTCTCTACCATGATCCAAACATCCTTATTCAAATCCTAATTCAGGATGGGCAATATATTGACCAGAAAATCATGCAGACGCTCTCCCTTCCCCCAAACCACTTTCTTTGTCTGTGAGAGCCCTTGGAAATCACCTCATCGACATCGGATGAAAAATCACCAAAGCTTAATGTCATCAATTTGCTAACAAAAGTAAATTAAAAGAAATATAAAACTGTTAAGTAGACTTAACAAATCTATAAATTAAAATTAAAAACAGTTGTGGAAATACCAATTGTGTTCATAATGGTCCTTGGCAATTAGAAGAAAAAAATTAAGTTCATCTGTTCCAATTCAACAAATTTGATTCTAAATTTCAACATTTAGAAGCCTTGGTGGCGCAGTTGACTAAGTGCTGTTAAAGTAGCACCAGCTGCCTGCAATTACTGCAAGTTCAAATCTCACCAGGCTCAAGGTTGACTCAGCCTTCCATCCTTTCAAGGTAGGTAAAATGAGGACCCGGATTGTGGGGGCAATAAGCTGACTTTATAAAAAAGAACACCGCTGAGGGGGGGGGCAAAAGCCCTACTAAGCAGGTATATACAAAAGTATGAAGGGTACTGCTTAACGAATTGTAAGCCGCCCTGAGTCTCTGGAGAAGGGCGGCATATAAATTGAACCAATAAATAAATAAATAAATAAACATGATTTAACAGGTCAACCAGATTTTCCATGGTTGTTTGTTCAGCATATCAAGGCTTGTAATCAAATTTGTGTGTGTGTGTGTGAGAGAGAGAGAGAGAGAGAGAGACAGAGAGAGAGACAGAGAGAGAGAGAGACAGCGAGAGACAGAAAAAGGGACAGAGAGAGAGAGAGAGAGAGAGAGAGAGAGAGAGAGAGAGAGAGAGAGACTGTGTGTATTCAGAACCAAGTTCAAAAGTGTCATTATTTCAGTTGTAACCTGAATAAATCATTCTGTTTTCTGTATTGATTCTATCCAATATTCTGTCCATGAAGTTATTCTCCAGTTGTGAAACCTAACACAACTAATCTGTTCTAACACTTATAGGAAGTATCAGCAGACTCAAGGGAAAACCAATGCAGGACAGAGGGTGGCCAATGGCTAAGCACAAGTTGCTGGTTGGGAGGAAGAAAGAAAAACAAATAGAGAAGGGAAAACAAATGGGTACTTTTAACACAGGGCACAGGGACACCTCATGTTGTAATATTTGGGTCGGAGGTTCTATTCCCTTCCTGGTATATCTATTTTTACCAATATTCCATTTACCAATACTGATATATTTGCCTTTCTGTGACTGAAGCATTGAAACTGAATTCTTCAGTGATTCCAACTCTCTTTTTCTCTTCAAGGGATAAGAGTTAATTCAGCACCTAAAGGTTAAGGAAAGGAAATAATTTCTCATCCATGTGCCAACAATGGGATTTCTCAGTTTCCTGACAATTAGATCAGCCTCGAGTTGCAGTGATTAACATCAGCTGGAGGGCTGTTGCACATTCATTAAAACTGATGAGAAATGACTGGCAGACACTGATTTATGATCACTGTCAGAGATCTCTAACCTTTAATTGCTATGCTTCTTTTGACTGAGCTAGAAACGATGAGTTCCTGAAGATGCATGAGAGTGAACAGTTCAAGATGTCAGGCATTGCAAGAGTTTAGGGAGGTAAAAAGGTGTCCTTTTTGGAGTTGCTAATCTAGTTTAAATCATTCATCAACCAAATCACCTCCCAGAATATATTGTAAAACCGGTATTTTTCTTGATGTGTCAAATAATCCTAGTCAACTTCTAATAGGAGAGTGGGAACCCAATTCAGAACATAAGTAATATTAGACAAGAACCAAACTGGATTAGCAAAGACGGAACTTCATCTGCAAGTTTCAGAAGACACACCTGAGCCTATTTTTGACATCATTCTTCCATGGCTGACTGTCAAATTGCATGCCTGATCAGGATTTTCCTAAGGCATTTTGTTGCCTCCAGGCAAAGAACAATTCGTCTTTGGGCCAACCAAACAACACTGTCACTTAGGTTGTTTCTTAGTATCTGCAGGCCGTGAGAATCTGGATAGAGAGGAACAGGCTCAGATTCAACCTAAGCAAGATCAAATGGCTGTGAATCCTGGGAGCTTTCAGATCTGAGAACGTACCGCCTTTGATTCTGAATAAAGTAGGACAAAGCTCCAGACAAAGTTATCAGAGGCCTTCAAGACTCTGGTGGCGCAGTGGTTAGAAAGCAGGATTGCAGGCAAACTCTGCCCACAGTCTCGAATTTCATTCTGATGAGGCTCAAAGTTGACTCAAATTTCCACCTCTCCGAGGTTAATAAAATGAGGACCCAGATTGTTGGGGGCAATATGCTGACACTGTAAACTGCCAGGAGAGTGTTGTAAAGCACTATGGAGTGGTATGTAAGTCTAAAAAGAGCCTTAATAGTACAGTGGTTTAGTGCACCCTGTTATTAACACAGCTGCCTGCAATTTCTGCTGGTTCGAATCTCTCCAAGGCTCAAGGTTGACTCAGCCTTCCATCCTTTCTAAGGTAGGTGAAATGAGGACCCAGTTGTGGGGGCAATAAGCTGACTTTGTATAAAATATACAAAAGTATGAAGGCTATTGCTTAACGCATTGTAAGCCGCCCTGAGTCTCCGGAGAAGGGCGGCATATGAATCAAATTTAAAAAAAAAAAATGCTATTGTTAGTGCTATCGTTCTTGCTTGCCCAGAGTCTTTACTCATGGTCATTCATTATTTGGTCATGTCCCATCTGGATTATTGAAATGTGCTTGACATGGGTCTGCCTTTGAAGACCACTCAGAAACTAACATTTGTCCAGAATGCAACAGCACACATAGCTTGAAGAGCTTTGGCACACTCATTTAACTTTAAGTTGACCTGCAATCAACTTTGTAAACTGCAGTGGTTCCTAGTGGGTTTCTGGCTCAATTCAAAGTACTGGTTGTCACCCTTAAAACCCTTCATGACAGTATTATTTACAGGACCACCTGCTGCTGATTATTTCCATTCATCCCAAAATGGAGAGTGGGCACTACGCTATCACACAGTATAATCTAATAGGTACAGTTAGCATTATTTCTCTGTAACAGCACCTGCCCTTCAAAACACCATACCCACTCAGATTCAGATGGCCTGAACCTCACTCACCTTTCACAAGACACTGAATGTCTGCTTTTTCTCTCAAGTGTTGGGCCAAGCTGTTGGGTGAGCCTGCCTTGATGCCATGATTGTTTCTGAGTCACTCCGTGCATATTGCCTGTTTTAAAAGTGCTTTTGCTTATTTATGGCTACTTGTTTTAATTGATTGTTAGCTGCCCAGAGTCGTGTGTTGAATAGAAGGCATATAATTTCAGGGAGTCAATCTATCAAAAATTTTACATATAAAAGCTAAGTGAATTGGCAGTTAAATCTTTTTCAAAAGTTGATTTCAAACAATGTCTTCTATTAAACATTGAGTCCAGAACATTAGTAGAGGGGCAGAGGGCAAGTTTCTTGGCAAATGGAGATTTATTTCCATCTTCTAACTAGTATTTCTCAAATTCCATTATCTGTTGCCAAAGGGAGTCATTTTGTTCAGCTTTGTGATGAGGTGCCGGTCCTGGTCAATTCAGTGGATTGCATTTGGTGTTATAGATTATAGGAAAAATATTCAGGAAAAAAAATGAAACATTTATCACAGGTGGATGCTTAATGACTAATTAAAATATGCATATCCCACTTTTCCAGAATAGACAGTGGTCTAGTGAAAAGTAGCAAGGTTCTTCCTTCAAACTGAATTAGATTGCATAATGAACACAAAACATATACTGTATTTTTCGGAGTATAAGATGCTCCGGAGTATAAGACACACATTAGTTTTTTGGGAGGAAAACAAGGGGGAAAAAATTCTGCCTCTGCCTACCAGCATCCATCGGTATTCATCTGGCTAGCATCCTTGCAGCAAATAGCAAACAGCCTGGTCAGCTTCAGCACATTATTGCAGCCTGATTCAGCACAAGCAGATGATTGGCGGATGGATCAGTCTCCCAGAATACCCCCAATCAGCTGTTCCAGGTTGCAGGGATTGCCACAGACCATTGCCACCTCCGTGCCTCACATTTTTGGCCTCTGTGCCTTGTGTTTTTGGCTTCCAAATGCTCCATTTTAGATCTGTTCCAGGCTGCAGGATTGCCATAGCACATTGCTGCCGATCGCTGCCTCCGCATGTGACATTTTTGGCCTCTGTGCATCGCATTTTCAGGCAGTTCCAGGTGCTGGGGATCACCATCACCACCGATCCCTGCCACCTGGAATTGCCCAAAAATGTGACACCTGGAGGCCAAAAACAGGACATGTGGAGGCTGAAAACGTCACACACGGAGACTGAAAACACAATGCATGGAGACGGCAATCGGCGGCGATGTGCTGTGGTGATCCCCACAGCCTGGAACTGGTCTAAAACAGAGCATTCGGAGGCCAAAAATGCGAGGCAGAGGCCAAAAACGCGAGGCATAGAGCCCCAAAACATGAGGCATGGGGGCAGGAATAGTCTGTGGCAATCCCTGCAACCTGGAACAACTGATTGGAGGTATTCCAGGAGGCTGATCCACCCACCAATCAGCTGCTCATGCTTATCCCCACTGCCAATCCCCGCCGCCAATCCCCGCCATCTGGAACCGCCCAAAAATGCAACGCGCAGAGGCCAAAAACAGGGTGTGCGGAGGCCAAATATGTGACACACGTAGCCTGAAAATGTGACATGCTGAGGCGGCAATTGGCGGCGATGTGCTGTGGCAATCCCCACAGCTTGGAACTGGTCTAAAATGGAGAGTTAGGAGGCTGAAAATGCAACGCACTGAGGCCAAAAATGCGACACAGGGAGGCCAAAAATGTGACACATGGAGGCAGCAATGTGCTGTGGCAATCCCCTCAGTCTGGAACAGGTCTAAAACAGCATGCGGAGGCCGAAAACACGACACACAGAGGCCGAAAATGGCCAAAGGGTGGGGGCCAGTGGGTGGGTGTATAAGATGTATAAGATGTATATTCGGTGTGTAAGATTCTCCCAACTTTTCATTCTTTTTTAGGGGGCAAAAAGTACGTCTTATACTCTGAAAAGTATGGTAAGTCAAAACAGCCTTTTTACATAGAAACTGATCACATAGCAATAGTATCACATACACCACAATGTATCTAATGGTTAAGTACCTCAGTGTGTATTTATGCCACCATAATGTCAACAGCCTACTACATAAAATTTATCCAAGCTGCAGAATCAACCCATTGATCAACTGTTTGCTACCACTCCATGGAGAAGATGCTGCATAGACTTTTTAAACTTTCCAATTGCAGAACATTTTTCCAAAGATCAGAATCAACCTTGGGATTTGTTTCCCATCTCACTCCTCCTGTCTTTCATCTGAACAAAAAACTAATGGTTTTTAACTGGGTTCAAATAATATGCAAAATAAAGAAGATCTTGTTTGTGGCTTAGCAAATTGAAGAAATGTAGTTGTTTGTAAACCGTAGTTTGTGATTTTCTTTTACATGAATTCAGTCAGATTCCGTAATAAATTATGCAGAAACAAATAATTATTTAGATTGGGGTGAGCAAATTATGGTCCGAGGGCCAGATCCGGCCTGTTTTTGTATCGCTCACAAGTTAAGAATGAATGGACAGGCAGTCATAAAATCATCATGCTCAATCAGGAGGACCCCTGGTGGCTGGGGTTTAATCATTTCAGAAAATGGTTAAAATTGGTTTTAGGAGTAGCTGGAAGCAGCAGGGTAGAGAAACAGTTTTGGTTGCCATGCAGATTTATCTTAATAAGAGACACTTTCTGCTTTTATGAAATGGAGCCTGTAGAAAAAAAAAAAAAGCACCCACAGTAATCAGGGTCTTGTCAGATGTGTCTCTTGGGAGCATCTTAACAAGTATATTAATGTAGTTGTATAAAGATGACATGAACATCAAATATAATGGAGGCTAACAAATCGTGTCCTTATAAGCCTTTATATGGCACAGTTTTTGGAATGGTTGTAATTGAATAGTATAGCTGTAATGTGGAGTTTCATGGTCCCCACTGTTTTGCAGTTGCTTTGTATAAAACTAAAATAACCGAGGCTGTGTGCTAAGATCAACATAGGCAAGGTTATCTTAAGGTTTGTTTTATTAACAAATATTTAGAAACAATATAGACAAGTGGGAATAAAAACACAGAAACAAACCAAGTTCAGGCTCCTTTGAGTACATTTGGACATGCTGTGTGGTTTACATAGCCCTGTGCTATACAAAGAACAGTTTGCAGAAGGAGTGTCATAACAGTTGCGTGCAGCTAAGGCCCTGAAGAGTTCAGCAGCAACTTCCAATCAAGTGCATCAGCGTCTCTCTCTCTCTCTCTCTCTCTCTCTCTCTCTCTCTCTCTCTCTCTCTCTCTCTCTCTCTCTCTGTGTGTGTGTGTGTGTGTGTGTGTGTGTCTGTCTGTCTGTCTGTCTGTCTGTCTGTCTCTTGGCTGTCACTGGTTAGAAAGAAATGCTTCAGACATTCTACTCAAAAGGGCTTATGACCCCTTATGACAGAAAACTGGTTTTCTTGGTAATTTTCATCTTCCAGTTACTCTTCATCTTCCCGTTTTGGTGCTTTCTTACCTTTGAAGAGCAGAGACGGAGACTTGTTTTAACTTTAAAACCAACTCTAACAAAAATACCCGGTTGTCCAGATAAATAATAATGACACTAACACAACAGCAAATCCTATTATGTAGCAGCTCACAAGCTAATAAATATGGCACAGGCTTGAATCAGTCTCTGTGGTCTTCTCAAGGCACCACCTCCTGGCAGGGCTTCAGGAATATTCTGCCAACACTCGAAACAGCATCAAGTGGAATGCAAGAACAGTTTCAGAGAAACCAAGGGATCTTTATCAGAGCTCACATAGCTCTGCAGATAAAGAATGTCCTAGAAAATCTTGGCAAAATGATACAGTTTCTTCCCACTAAAGTTCCACTACCAGGTCAAATGGCTAACGGCCAGTTTGCAATGAAATGGAATCTTAAGAGGGCCATATCTGGCATCTTCTGAAACTGATCTTTAGAAAAAACAGCCCTTTGTTCATACTTCCCTCCCTTTCCCATTAATTCCCCTTTTCTAAAACAAGGGACTACCCAATCAGATAATCTTAGAAAGTAGAATCGTAAAATTTTTCAGGACTTGTGAACCAAAATTAAGGATGCCTACTTTGCCCTCCAAGCAGAATATTTGTGGAAACTGCCTTCTATTCATACACCAAATCATAGTCAGACAAGTTGGTCTGGTTATTTTTAAAACTTGTCAAGCCTTGTTGAAATCACCGAAGCAAAACCATCTGGTCTGATCAAGTGGATTACCTGCTAATATAATCAAATTGATCATTTGGTGTTAGGAACAAAGGCAGAAAAGACCTGAAAATTAACTTCATTCCTTTTTTAAAGAAAAATCATATCAGCAGGCCATGTACATATGACATTTAGCAAAAGTAATTAGTGAACATTTTTGAAAAGGGATCATTGCCACAGAAGAATTGATGGAGGGGATGGGGGCTATGCCTTGCAAGGTGACCAGGGAAGAGTTTCAGGCCATGGAACCTGAGGAAGTGGACAGGGCCCTCACATCTGCTAGTTTGGCCAAGTATATGTTAGACTTGTGCCCCTCCTAGTTTATTATGGCTGTGTGGAAGGGGATGTATGATTTGGTTTGGATGTTAGTTGGTTTGGATGTTAGTTGAAAGAGGGAGTGATCCTATTGGCTCTTAAAAAGGCAGTGGTATACCCCCTCTTCAAAGGACTGCCACTCAACCCAACTAGGCTAGAAAGCTTTTGTCCAGTTTCCCATATTCTGTTTTTAGGGAAGGTTGTGGAGAGTGGTTGCATGGCAACCTAAGAGGACCTTGAATGAGGCAGATGATCAGGTCATATGATATGATTATTATATCATGTCTTATCAGATCCCTTTCAGTTAGGGTTCAGGCCAAGGTTTGGGACTGAGACAGCATTGAGTGCACTCATGGATGACTCCTGGCAGGAACAGGATGGAGATAGTACATCCATCCTGGCTCCTCTTGCCCTCTACCATCAATCATGTTATTCCATTAAACTGGCTCTGAAAGTACATAAGGGCAGAAACTTTATGTGGTTTTGCTCTTTCCTCTGGGTTCAGGTCCAGTTGGGGTTGATGGGGGGAGGGGGAGATGCAGCCTGCAGTGCCTATTTTGTGGGATGCCTCAGGGTTTGGTCCTCTTTCCTCTTCTATTTAACATGTACATGAGGCCAATGGATGAAGTTATCTGTTGACGTCAAGTGAGATATCACCAATATATGGATGACACCTAATTTTGTATCTCGAGTTCAAGCCCTTTGAGAGATGCCATAAATGTCCTATCCCAGTTTCTGGAGGTGGTTTAAGTCTGGATGGGGGAAAATGGGCTCCAATTCAACCCAAGCAAGACTGAGTGCTGTGGGTATTTGGATCCTACAGAGATAAGGTTCTACCTTCTCTAGTTTTGGGAGGGGTGGCACTATCTCAGACGGACTGGGTATGCACTGACTGGGGGTCACTGCTCCTGCTCAAAGTGCAGGTGGCTGCTGTGGCTAGGAGAGTCTTTGCACACTTTTGAGTGGTGTACCAGGTGTGTTTTAGGACCAGGAAGCCCTGCTCACCACCACCCACACCTTGTAACCTCTCACTTAGATTATTGCAACATACTATACACGGTGCTGACTTTGAAGAGCATTTGAAAACTTCAGCTGATGCAGAACAGGATGGTGCAGATAGTAAATATACATCACAAGCTGCATACTATTACATGAGTGCATTTGCTACTGATAACCAAGGTCCTGGTTATCTCTTTTAAAGCTCTACATGGCTTGGGATCGGGTTACCTGAAGAACCATCTTTTCCCAAGAGTCTCTACCTGTCCAAATCAATCCAGCTGATTGAGCATGCTGCATATCCAATCAGCCAAAGCCTGTTAACTGGTGCGAACTAGAAGATGGGCTTTCTCTGCTATAGATCCTGCTTTGTGGAGTATTCTCCCCTTGGAGATTGGAAGCCTTTGAAGCCTTTCATAAGGCTTCAAAAACTTTGCTGTATATTCGGACCTGGGGCTCTGAATGTGTTAAGGGTGCCGTGTCTTGGCTTTACGATTAGTTGGTAATTATCTTAGCTGCTCTATGAATTTGTCTTTTGGATATTTTTTATTGTTTTTAATAGTTTTGACTGTTTTATAGTTTTAGAATTGTAAGCCCCCCAGAGTCTCTTGGCTGAGATGAGCAGCTATAGAAGTTGAATAAATAAATAGGGTAAGTAATTCTGAGAAAGAAAAAGAGTTCATTGCAAGCACAGTTTTTCGGCTAAATAGGTGGAATGCCAAGAATGTTTCCATGATACTGGCATAAACAGAAGTAGCAATATTCTAAATCATCCTTATTCCTTAAAAATAATCAAAGTAGCTGCTTTTCACAACCTGCTAAATATATTGGTGCTTCATACTTTTGTTCTTCTCTAAAAGCTCTCCTGGCCTTTCTTTTTGCCATTCACCACTGGCATGAAAAATGGCCTTTGCATCTTCAGCTATGGCAGAAGGACATCTGAGTTGCCAAGGCCACCGAGGACCACAAGAAGTGTTGGCTATAGCCTGCAGAGACTTCCAAAACTCCAAAGTATAATTGTTTAATGGTAGGACAATAAACACAATCAATACATTGAATTTTGAATCCCATCAAATCAGTTTTAACTTTTGTCCTGCCTCTCCTCGTTATTTTTTTTTTAAGTGCAATCTTGGCACACCACTCGCATGCCAAACACAGCTCTCAGCCCAGATAAACATTCACACCCCTCATTTATTACATGATTGAGCCATGAAAGCAGATGTATCATCCAAATCTGAGTCAGTTCAGGAATGAATTAAATCCTACATTGTGGAGAAAAAGGTCAGATCTAATAAGTTTTATTTATTCATTTATTTATATATCAAATTTTTAACCACCCATCTCCCTCCCTCACAGAGTTAATAAATTATTCCAGATTCTGTTGAGTTTTGAATTGTTCTTTACCATCAGAAAAGCTGGGCTTGAAAGCAAATCTGGTCATTGGTGGGAGATCAGTTCCATTATCTATCTATCTATCTATCATCTATCTATCTATCCTTCATTAGTCTTACAAATAACTCAAGGTGGGAAACTTATCCAACACATCTTCCTTCTCTTATTTTCTCCACAACAACTACTTGTGAATTGGGTTGGCTTTCATGGCTAAGAGAGGACTTGAACTCACAGTCTTCCACTTTCTAACCTGCTGCCTTAACTACTAGACCAAACGTGGATAGCTATCCTCCACATTACATTATTCTGTAACTGTACAGGTGTATTTGGACAGCATGTATTCATTTAACACACTTTTGTCCCATTCTTCCCATATCAGAAGGAAAAATACAAATATCAGAAGAAGAAAAAGACATAACCTTGAGAATTAAATGCTAAAACTCAAGACAAGGGGCACTGGAGGAACTTTTTAAAAAGAGACAGGGCTTTAATCACAAAGCTGTGCCATCATCTTGATTTTTTTTGATACATACACAAATCCCACAGATGCACTGGTTAAAACATATAAAGAAGTGAGATGGAGAGGAAGGATGGCCAAAGCAAAATGACTTTAGTAAAGTACTGTACAAAAATGTTATTAGGAGAAAAATCCCTTAAGAGTAAGCAGAGCTTGTCTGCAGAATCAATTATCTGGAAAGAGGATGTGCTTCATTGAGAGGACATACTCATACAAAGGTTAAACATCCATGTCTCTGGATACCTCAGTTTGGACTCATTGGTCACAACACCCTTTCCACCTCTATTATTCCATATTTTGATGTAAAGGGGAATGCAATGTACTGTCTTCTGAAGGACCCGATTGCCCGGTTTTGCCACTGGAGAGCAAGCAAGCCAAAGGATGTTTAGATGTCAAAGAAAATTGTTTAGAGTATCTCCCTAACTCATAAGAAACTGTCTTGTCCTGATATATTTCATTACATTGTTCATTCAAGCTACACAGCACACCCACCAAGTCATCCAGAGAGCTGTTGCGGTGATACCCTAAGGAAATTAAAAACCACAATAAATACTGGAAAAATGTTAAATCCTATTGCAATCAATGGGAATTTATCGCAAAATTATATATCTGCTTGTTTAGAAGGGACTTCTTTCAAATAATTGTAGCTAGGATATCAATCATAAATTGCAATTCAGTCCCACTTCGATATTCAATGATAGTCTAATTTGTCACTACTTTCATCTTCCCTTTGTCCTTCTCAATGAAGTAAGTACATAAAGCACTCTTCAAGTTTTCTTTTGTCGGTTCTAAACACATGTTCAAATGCCTTCAACACAAAGTGTTGTTTGAAAGTGCTTCAACTGAAAAAAAAAAAAAGCTTACAGAACAAATTTCAATATGTTCTGTAAAACTTTCCGAGTCATTTAGAAAGCAGCTAGTAGTCTCTTCTTTTCTTCTTCACCAAGGGCCATAGTTCCTGAGCAGAAATAAATTCTTCCCCAGAATGCAATATCATTGTATCAATTTATAAACATGCCATCTATAGTGTGAGGGGTGCAATGGCTCAGCAATTAAGATGGTAAGCTTGCCGGCTGGAAAGTTGACAACCCAGGTTCAAGACCTGAGCACCGTGGGTGACAGGGTGAGCTTCTGTTACCTGCCCCAGCTCCTACCCACCTGGCAGTTGAAAAACATTCAAATATGAATAGATAAATATGTATCACTTCTGTAACAGCGTTCTGTGCGCCTCAGCATATAGTTATGCTGGCCACATGACCACAGAAGCATCTTTGGACAATGGTGGCTTCCTCAGCTAAGAAACGGAGGTGAGCACTGCCCCTTAGAGTTGGACATGACTGGACAGGGGAAACCTTTACCTTTATCTATTGTGTCTTGACATATAGCTATTTCAGCATCAACTCTTAAATTATTTTGTCTATAGAATCCCTTTTTCTTTCAACATTTGCTTGTGGGAATTCTCAAAACAAAAATCTATATGCAGATACTAAGGTGAACCTTTTTGTACCCATATTAATTAGTCTGTTAGAAGTCTTTTTAAGACTCTATTCAAACTTGTTGGCTATCTGTGACTTGTTACACAGAGAGAAGCAATTTCTTAGCACAGAAACTGGAAGTAGGAGAAAATATTTTTAGCCAAAAAAACACACATACTTTTAACAGGTGGGGCCACTATTAAGAATGTGGGTGTAACGTGGTTTTCAAGTATTTAATCTGTAGTTAGTTGCATATCAAAATAGCCTAGCAGTACACATTTAAATATAAGGCAAGAAAAAGGAAGGGAAGAAATAAATCCATTCAGCTGATCAAAGTACACCGGTCATACAAAAAGAAATGGTTTTCTTCCTTATGTATTGTTCTTATCAAAATGCAATTAAAATGGCAATATTTTCAAAGCTCAAGTGACTCTTCAAATGCTCAGTCCTTGGGTAGTTTTGCTATGGGAAACCTCATAGAAGCTCTATGGCAGCATCTTGACTCTGGAATGCCTTTTAGCCCAGGTTAAAACATTTTATTTGCCGAAGTATTTTTAAGGTAGTTTGCATAATTTGCTCTCTAGCGTCAGACATCTGGGATTTATTTTCAAGTATCATTCCAGTCTATAGCATTTAATCAAGAGATATCTCAGCAAATGTTTGCAAAATAAAGAGAAAATATATAAATATTTTGACTACCTTTTCCCTGGTCATAATATGCTAGAAGTTCTGCTAAATATATCACACTAAGACAATGTCCTCTTGCAGATGTGCTGGACTGAAGATGGTCAATAACTTCTGCCTTGAATGAAATTTAAAGGACATGCAGGGAAACTAGATGTATTTTTTTTCTTTTAATAAGAATCAATATAAAATAAAATGTTGGGGGGAAATGTATACTCAGACTTTTTAAATATATAGAAGCCATTTTGGTGCTGTTGAGTTGGTTTATTTACTCTGTTTTTATTTGTAATTATTGTGAATTGCCTGGGATTATCTTGTATAAACTACCAGTAGGTAGCCATCTAATTTTTTAAACAAATAAATAAATTTTCCTGAAAGACAGATAAACATCTAACATATCAGATTATGGGAAGCATAAACTACAGGTAGATCCCTGGCTAACGTTCAATGGATTGGCAAAGAATTAAGATCCAATTTTTCTACAGAAGAAAGGACTGCTACATAATCACATTCAAAGCAATTCTTGCCCTCAAAAAATTGTATTTCAATTCTCCAAAGCTGGTACTCCTCCATCAATGCAGATACCACCAATTCTTCATAAAATAATTCAAATAACATTTCTTAATTACTTAGCAATGACCTGGTTCAAAACTAGAAAGCCATTGCATGTTACTCTTCCATTTGGTTAACATTTTGTGGCAATTAACCTTGTCTATTTGAGTATGAGTATGCCTATTTCTCATAAATTAGAAAGCAAACATACACAATCTCTGGGGTCAATCTTCATACTGAATCTAGATTTTTTTAAAAAAATTAATAAGCCACAGTATTTAGGTTATTATATCAGGAATCACCCCAAATAACATTTGGCAGGATGTATAAACCATATGTTCACCTTCTCTTCAGTGCAACACTACATCACACTCAATTGTTTTGTTTATGAAATAATGATAAGAGTGTCCAACATGGGTTTTACCGCTAGTTACCACTAGTTTGACTGACTTTAGGGGGAGGTGCTCATTTCCATTTCTTAAGCCAAAGAGCCATTGTTGTCCAGAGATGTTTCCATGGTCATGTGGCCAGCCTGACATCATGCCAGTTCAGTGTGTATGGTGAAACATATTATCTTCCCTCATACTTACATAAGGTACTTATTCATCTATTTGCATTTGCATGTTTTCAAACTGCTAGGTTGGCAGAAATGGAACAAGTGACTACTACTTGCTTGCAAGACATTGTAATTCTCACTGTTGGTGACCTCTCATTTTACTCCCTCCCCCCCATTTATTTATTTACTTATTTATTTTATTTTATAAAATTTGTATGCCGCCCTATCTCCGAGGACTCGGGGTGGCTCACAACAACAATCGATCAAGCGACTGTTAAAACCAACAAATATACATAAAAAATCAAAAAAAGTATTTTAAAAAATTAAAAAATACTTAGGAGTAAAATACAAGGTGTTGTTGAATTTGCTGCAACTGATTTGATGCTGGAAACCCTGTAGAAATTACTGAGGATACGTTCATTCCTTCAAGCCTCTACAACACATTGTACTGTTGTGTTCTGCCCTCCCATCTTTCATCATAGTAGATCATAGATCATAGGGCTGGAAGAGACCTGAGGTCCAAGTCCCCTGCCGAAGGCAGAAGTCCTTATTCCATCCCAGATAAATAGATGTCCAACCTTTTCTTGAAAATCTTCAGCGAGGGAGCATCCACAACTTCAGGAGGCAAGCTCTCCCATTAATAGTTTTGTGTGGAAATTTCTTAATTCCACATTGGACCTCTCTTTAACAAGCTTCCACCCATTGCTCCAGCCCTGCATTGGAGAATATCAACCCCCTCATCTCTGTAACTGCCCCTCAAGTACTGAAAGACACTTATCATGCCACCCCCTAATCCTTGTATTTCTTAGGCTAGACATATCTAAGTTCCCTTAACCGTTCTTTGTAAAATTTAGCCTCTAGACCTTTTATCACCTTTGTTGCTCATCCATGTTCTTTCTACAGTTTCAGCATCTTTTTTGTATTGTGGCAAGCAGAACTGGATGCAGTATTCCAAGTGTGATCATACTAATGCAGTATAAAAGGTACTATCACTTTTTGTGATCTTGATGCTATTGATGTAACCTAGGACTGCATAGGGTTTTTTGGCAGCTGCAGTACATGACTGGTCATATGTAAGTAGTAGTCTACTAGTTCATCTAGTTCTCTCTCATTTCTATGAAGTGGCAAGATCCTAGGGATAACCGTCTACAATCTAGGATATAGATAAGCAACACCCCCCCCCCCAAAAAAATCTCCGTTTTGGCTTGAATCACTAAAAACTGGGGAAATATTAATTTTACCCAAATGGTCAATGTATACAACCACTCTGCTGAAGTAAACAAAAGCCCATCTTGTCCAACATTTTGTACTAGTGGAAGCCAATTAGATGCCTCTGCAAATCCCAGAGCAAGACATGACTGCAACAGTATATACCGTACCATAGATGCTTTAATACAAACTCTTCACCTGCCTTTATTGTTCCTTAGCTTTCATTACAAGCATCACCAAATACTCTAAAAGGAATATTGCTGAAGATGTTTTAAAAGGTGCTCCTCAACTTTTCCAGCTGTGTAATTCACTTTTGGAGATGCAAAGATCAGAACCATACAAATTATGATTAAATTCTAATAATCCCTGTTTTTCAAAACAGCCATACCCTGAGTCCATTAACTCTCTACCCCAAATCCAGGGTTTCCTACTCAGCCTCTTGAGTGGGAATCCAGAGTTTCCTACTCAAACCCCTTTAGCAGCATATAAAATAAGAAGCCACCTCTACTGCAAGTGAACAAATTTTGCTTTGTTATGACCATTTTCTCCTAGTTATGAATGGCTATTTATTCTCAGCCACTGAAAATGTAGCCATATGCCATTAGGTTATGGCATATGTACTTACAATTCCTTGCTATAAACAGGCCTCTCTCCCTCTCGTAAGCTTTGTGATAGCAACAAAAATGTAAAAATTTAAGTTTCAAAATCTTATTATAAAATGTCCTGGCTCAAAAATGCATTGTAAATGAAAATATCAGAATGTTGTGAAAACTGTTCTGCAAGGCTGACCAGAGCCAGTCTATGTTTTATTAGTACTAGTCTCTTCCTGCTGTTTTTCCATGGAAGTCCAGCTGCCTTCTGGTTCAGACTCAGAAGCCTGAGCCTCCCCACCCCCCCTTTTCAATTTAAAGTGTCTTTCCATTCCTGCTATCAATGTAATTAACCCTTAGCTCTCCTTGATCATATAACTAGCTTCCCTTTCCCATCAACTGTTTTTATTACATGCAGTTTGGGAGCAGGAAATACAGCAGCTCTCAGTTTTTCCCAATATGAATATACAAATGCCAACCTTATAATTATTTTCATCATTTCCTGAACCAGATGGAAAGGGGAGCCCAGAATTGTAAACCTTGTAGCAAGGTCAGCGGCAAATTTAATAAATAAATAAATATCCTGGATGTTAAAGAAGCCAGCTGATAAACACGTTGACAAAGTGCCTCCTGCCATTGTCTATCATGACTGATTAGGATGAGAGCTTCCCTATGGACATCTGTTGCTTCTTCTATTTTATAAACTTCTAAATGTTACTGTAGTCCTGGCTTTGGTTGTTCATTATATCTCTGGGATTGCCCCATTGGGTGGCTCCACAACACAGGTAAAATACAGTTCCAAGAGATGAAGCCATGTGATCAACAGGGGAATTAAAAGGAATGCCTTCAAATTCCAACTCATCAATCAGGTATCTGATCTGCTTGGGTGAAGTTTCTTTCTTAATAGTCACCCACAAGAAATGAGCCAACAGTGGAAGCTGTAAGACAGAAAATGATGACAACCTTGCAACAGTGCTCTCTCGTTCGAATCCCTGGGCATGGCTTTGGATTTTTGCTTTATGAGCAATCAATCTGTAACAGACAAGTCACTCTGGCACAGACCTTATGTGAAAAAAAAACGCCTCTTAGTGTTGGCTGTCAAGCAGAATTGCCTCAGGGATGACCTGCAGAAGAAAAACCACCAAAAAGACAGTGGTCTTTATAGTAAAGTTTACTAAACTGAAGAATCCACAGATGCATTCATAACAGACTAAGACAAATAAATATGGCTAAATGTCAGATAAGCTGAGAAAGGAAACTGAGAAGCTGCAGCCATAGCACAATTATATAAATAAGCAAACACAAATTTTAGCAGAGTTTTTTTTTAATTCTTCTCCTCTGTATCAAGTCCTTCACTTTAATATTCAAGGATCTTATTAGTCTGCTATTTGCTGACACATCTTGAACATTAGAATACATTACATTATTTTCCCCCACTCCACCCCATGTTTTTGCAAATTATCTTATTAAATAAATATGGGCTGTAAAAATAATTGACTGCAACTTGGGTGGCAGCAGACTAAAAAGCTTCTGCCATATTCCCAATTCCACTGTCCATAAAGAATACATGGAATCTGTTCTCATCTGCTTTCTTCAGAGGAATACCAAGTTCTGTTAGAGACTAATAAGACTCCTCCAATGTTAAGAGATTTCCCCAAGGAAATTTCTTGCAAGGAAAATATCCATGAAGGTGGACTGCTAAACTTGTTGAGATGTTCTTCATGAGTCCTTGAAAGTCATTCTGATAATGATGTTGGACTACTTATTCCAAACTGCATAAAAATATAGAGAAATAAAGTCTAATGGTATTTATTTCTGAACTTTCCATTTCTTTTTTTTCCCACCAGTAACTTTTTTCCTGACTCCCAATGCTCCTTCTGCATCATCACCATCATTTGCCTCGTCTCGAGAGCGTTTCTTCTTTTCCCCTTGTTGCCGCAATTCCTGCAAAGGAAACAGGAGACCTCTAAAGAAATCAATCACTGAGACAATGAAGAAGATAAAACAGCTGCTGAAAATATTAAACAACCATTCTTGTTGGTGTGTGATTTTGCATTCAGATACTCCCATAGGTAGCATTTTGGGCATGTTATTTAATAAAAGTTAATTAGGAAAGGGTTTGATAGTGGTAGCAAAAGCAAAAGACCCCTTAGAATTGCTCCTGAGTTAATGGGATGTTTTTAATTTTGAAGAAAAAAAAAAAGAAAAGAAAAAGAACTACAACAGTGAGGGCATGCAATACAGCTCTTCATGCAAGAATAAAAGAATCTCTCAGCTCTTGAAGCCTTGTTTGGACTCTGACTCAAGCAGTCAGGCTGTATAAATGCTGTATAAATGCTAATATTATTCTCACAATCATGGGTGCAACAGCTACATTTCTACACAAAACAAACCCAGATCAAGCATTAAAGCAGCCTACCATGCGAGCAAATCTCTGGGCTTCAGCCACACGCTCGGTCAACATCATGACCTCTTCCTCTTGAGTGGGAAAGGCTGGCAGCTTTTTGCCAATCAGGTGCTCAATGCGCTGGAAGAGTTCCACATCATACCTGCAAGAGGAGAAAGAATCTCACCCTAATTAATTCCCTGTCAGCTACTTGAGTGTTCAAAGCAACAAGCTCACCAATATTTTTATGCTATTGATTCATTTTATTAATTTTCCTTTCAATCCTTAACAAAACAGAACTTTCTCCACTATATAGCAAAAATACAACACATCTCTGAAGAGCCCTCTGAGCCAAAACCATTCTAGACATCAGTGTTATATAAGAACAGAGCAAGTAATTCCATAAACTATGGTCTGTCTGGAGGACTCTGCTGCAAATATCAGGCAGGCTATCTGCTCATCCAGGTTTTACCCCTCAGTAAAAGCATGCAGGGGCTTCACTCATCAATTTAAGGGCGGACTACACAGACTAAGGCCAGGCGTAATGCAGAAGTTTAATAATGTTAGGAAAAGCTATGCTTACATTATATATCCTGGGAGGTAGGGAAATCTAGCATTGGAAGGAAGGAGGAATTAGTCCAACTCAAGTGTTGTTCTCTCAAATCTCCTTCCAACTGTGCCGGGGGTGGGTGGGGGGTGGGGGGTGTTCTGCTTTTTTTCTCCCATGTTTATTGAAAATCGTGAAATAGGTCTGTTCCCCAAGGACCATTAGCTGGAAATCACTGCACTGGAATACTTGAAGAGCCTTGATAGTACAGTGGTTTGGTGCACCCTGTCATTAACACAGCTGCCTGCAATTTCTGCTGGTTCGAATCTCTCCAAGGCTCAAGGTTGACTCAGCCTTCCATCCTTTCTAAGGTAGGTGAAATGAGGACCCAGTTTGTGGGGGCAATAAGCTGACTTTGTATAAAATATACAAAAGAATGAAGGCTATTGCTTAACGCATTGTAAGCCGCCCTGAGTCTCCGGAGAAGGGGGGCATATAAATCAAATTAAAAAAAAATAAATAAATACTGGAATACATAAATTCTGGTGGTTGCACAACTGGAGTAGCACAGAATAGCATCTTACTGTGTCACAAAGGTGATTGATTTTCCAGATCGACCAGCTCGAGCTGTTCTCCCTACTCGATGAATGTAATCCTGAAAGGAATCCAAAGTAAGTAACAGAACAAGATGGTGGTCATAGGACAACCATTAAAATAAATATCCCCCAAAAAAACCTTTTGCATCATAAATGTCAATTATTAAAACAGACAGCTTTCCAAATAAAGGAAGCCAGCTCAGCTTTCTAAAACTGGTAAGGAGAAAACCAAGTTAATTTCTTAAAAAGCAATACAGTATGCCCAATTTGCAGTGTAAAATGTAAAGGCATATGTGACCCTGCTGTCATTTGAGGTTCCAACAGGAAAGGTCCATTCTGGAGATGCTGCCATCACTAAAGGTGATGGTCCCATCAACTCATCATCACTGCCTGATACCTACAATACTAATTCATTTTATCTATAATTCTCATTCATTTCATTCAAGCTCTTGCTGGCATACCTTTAGCCTTCTGAGCTTTAATATCACTCAGTGCTTCACAACTCTATATGAAATCATGGAAGAACAGGGCCAAGAGTTGCCCATTTCTTCTGGTTTATTTTATAGATCTTTTGTAATTTCCCCCAATTCACAAACTCTGAGCAGTGTATAAAGACAACAAACATGAAAAACGATATTAAATCCACCTCCAAGACAACTGTTGCTAATCAATCAATTAGGATTAAAGGCACAGCAGAACAGACTTGTTTCAATGAACTTACAAAATGTTAAGATAGAAAGAGCTACAGGAACTTGGTGAGAGCAACATTCTGGAGGCCACAACAGAAAAGCCTTGCTGTGTGGTCCAGGTCTCTTAAACTTCACACAACAAGCCTTCACAAAAAGCTCTTAATAGATTCAGTTTCAAAATCTGCAATGATGTTTTTTCAATTTCTAGGCGGCAGAGTCAGCCGAAAGTCCGCTAACAGCTTTTTCAACTCACCTTGGAATGGGTAGGAATGTCAAAGTTTATCACTACATCAACATGAGGGATGTCAAGGCCTCTACTTGCAACATCAGTAGCCAACAAGATGGACCGTGCTTTAGCCTTGAACTTGTTCAGTGATCCTAATCGTTTATTCTAGAAGGAGAAAAGAGCACATTAGCATTCACTTATGGTTTTTTTCACTTCATTTAGCATGGCAAAAAGGAAAGTATGAAAGCATTATTTATTAATCACAATGTTTGAATGTGTCACACACAATCACATTGGGCAAAAAAATAGTGAAAGGGAAACAGGTTTGAAGATGCATACATACTTATTTCCTGTTGTTACACATTAGTTACTTCATATAGTAATCTAGAAATTTTCTTGCAAGCATATTAACCTGTACCTGGCTCATCTGTCCATGGAGGGGAATAGCAGTAAAGCCCAAATTTCGAAGCAAGAGTGCCGTCCTTTGAGTATTGTTGCATGTACTGCAGAATATCATGAATGAGTTGCCAGCAAGTTCATTCAGAATATACACAAGATAACTATCCTAAGGGCATCAAAAAATAACTTGAATTAGGAAATATGAAAGGCAAAGGGGAACAAATTTAAAAGATGCCAAGCAGTAAAGAAAGTCCAAAACAAAAAGGAAAAATAAATTTACCTTGAACTTGGAAGGAATAAAAATATAGTATTGCTGAAGCTTTTCAACCGTCTGATATTTTGATGACACTGCACATTTCACAGGGTCTTTGAGGGCTGCACGCTGGAGTTTTTGCACCTGAGAATTAAAATTAAATTTGCAGACAATAATTCCACTGTACCTCTATCTCCCAATTCTGACTCACTCTCCTAAGCAAAGGCAAAGTGTCAAGCTGCCTCATACCTTTTTAGTCATCGTAGCAGAAAAGAGAAATGTCTTCCTGTCTCTGGGAATTACTTTCAGGATCTTATCTACCTGTAAAGAGAAATGCAAAAAAATAGAACACTGGTCAATGGGCATGCATGGGGACCTATGGAAGCCATAGAGCAAGGACTTTCAATTTAAGCCAAGACATTGCACTACTCTTCAGCAAGGAATGAGGAGTTTAGCAGCTAAAAGGTTCCAGTGGGAACAGTTCAAATTTAAGTGGGTTCACTTTAGCAAGGATGCACTGGGAAGGGTCATTATCCATATTAAAGAAACGTAATAAATCTACTTCCCAAGCAGCTACTTCTAAATGACCAAGAGAAAACAGGGTATGCATTCAATAGCAGGAAGGAAAGCCTGACCGGTCCAATGAATGTGTGTTATTTTGGAACCATATTTCTGAAAAATACCAGCTTAACAATACAATGAACCATTCTAAAATGGCAAGGATGGGCACATCTCACCTCTGTTTCAAAATCCATATTAAGGATCCGGTCAGCTTCATCCATAACTAGGTATTTCAGAGCTCTAAGATTGAAACCCTTTGTATTCTCAAGATGATCAATAAGACGACCAGGTGTAGCTACCAAGAGAAAGAATGTTATAAGGGTTATTTATTCATATCTCACCTTTATTATTTTTTACAAATAACTCAAAGGCAGTGAACATACAGAGCACAGCTTCCTCCTCCTATTTCCTCACAACAACTTTGTAAGGTTGGTCGGGCTGAGAGTGTGTGATTGGTGCAAGTTTACCCAGTTGGCTTTTATAGCTAATTATGGAAGACTAGAACTCACGGTCTCCCGGTTTCTAGTCTGCTGTGGCTCTTTTGGTTAACAGACCAAAAGTTTGCAAAGCATAGCTGAGGAGTATAAGTCAAGCTAGGGTCCGAAATAGACCTGAAATTACATGGGCTTGTTGAATCTCAGTAACCCAGGGACTTGCTCTAAATAAGTTTTAATGAATTCCTCTCTAGGAAAGAGTAGATGTAAGATAGTTAATCTATTCATTCTAAAGCTAAATTTGATTATACAGCATATATCAGTTACTAGTGTCCACAGGAAATTTGTCAAAGCGAAGCAAACACAGCACCCAAAAGGACATTATAAGTCATTGTGTCAGATATGTTTTCTCAATTGACCAGTAATTAGTTAATTGGACTCAAGGATCATTAAGGTGGCAAGGCAAGAAATGGAGAGTGCATCAGATAGTCCAGTGATGGTGAACCTTTTTGGCACTGGGTGCCAAAAAGGGAGTGTGCACATGTCTGGGCCGCAACCCGGAAGAGGAACTGCCCAGGGCCCATGAGCACACCTGAAAATGAACTTCTGGTACTGGCATGCATGCGCACACGACGACCAGCTGGCCGGTGCGCATGCTCACGCAGGAAAACAGAAGACCGCCTCTTCCAGTTTCCGGCACTGCTGCATGCAAAAGGGCCAGTTGATTGCTGTATGTGCATGCACGCCAGAACCTCAGAAGAGGAACGGGCAACGCTGCACGTGCCATGCGACATGGCTCCGTGTGCCACTTCGAGCACGCATGCCATAGGTTCACCATCACGGAGATAGTCAATTGTATCTCCTAACCCTTATTTAGTATCTCACCATTTTCATAAGATCTAATTGTAGGCTAGATCCTTACCAATAATTACATGGGGCTTCTTGGCTAGGGCCAGAGATTGGGACATCATGTCAATTCCTCCCACAATGACAGCTTAGGAAAGAAAAGAAAACATTAAATAATGGCCACCTCAGCAAGTCAATCACAACATTATACAACCCCTACCCCAACAGTTTGTCATTGTAAGTAATGTATTTGCTATATTGTCAGCTAAGAAACCAAATAACTTGCAGTGAACATTAGACAGACATTTGTGTGAGATTCGCGTGTAAACAGGAACAATAGTTGCAAATTTTATGTATATGATAAAGAACGTTTAGAGCAACTAGATGAATCTGTGTACCTTGGTAGAATATTTAGTAAAGATGCTTTTGCACCTGCTTATTCTCTTCAATTTCACAATGTTTTATATTCATTTGAAATCTTGTAACCATACTACTTACTACTCTGGACACCAATGGAAGATCCAAGAGCCTCAAACTGTTCAGAGATCTGAAAGGCTAACTCCCGGGTGGGTGTAAGTACCAGAGCAAAGAAGCGCTGGGGAGTTTCTAATAATGCCTGAAGGATGGGCAAAGCAAAAGCCCCCGTTTTTCCAGATCCTGTCTCTGCTAAGCCAATGATATCCCGACCTATAAGGGGAAAAAAAGAGTCACATTCAATGCCAACAAGGGGAAAAAAATAACAACAGATTGACAGAACCAAAATTTTAGTTGAGCAAATGTACAAAGAGAGCACCAGAAGTAAGTCGGTTCTTTTTTCACTTAGTGAAGCATTTGGCTTTTCTCCCAAACAGCAAACAATCTTTAAAAACTATATTTATCATTAATATAAGGTTAAACAATGGAGGTGTGTGGAAAGGTCCCATAAATAAATAAAAGATGCCCTGCTGTTTAGCCTTAACAGAGTTGGAAATGCAGAGCCGTTAATTACATTGTTCTGAATAACACATTAAATCTATCAGTATTGCAAACTTTCTTCCTTTTTCTTAAATTGCAGGTCCCAGAATCATACTCACCTTGGAGTGCAAGTGGAATAGCTTCTATTTGGATCTTTGTTGGTGTCTTCCATCCTAACTGACTGCATGCTTCACCCAGTACATCTGTCACTCCCTGTTATTTCAAAGAAAAAAGAGGGAAGAAGCACATCTATGATAAGCAAGAGGCCACAGATCTGAATACACTCACTAGCATTTCCCCCCTCAATTTCCAGAAAATTGAAAATTTTAATTAAAGACAATTATATTTTTATTAATGTATGTTTATAGCTTCCTGTACAAAAGCATCTGAAAGCAAATTTATACAATGCAAAATATAATATAAAATAAAGCAAAATGAACATTGTCTTACCTGAATGTTCCTTTTCAGAGTACTGCGACTGCAGTCCATAGCTAGCTAGCTAGCTGGGTTTCTTCATCATCAGTTCCTTTTGACTGGGTGAACTTAAAGAATATCTCTCTCTTCGTCCTGTGGCCACGCCCCCTGCTCCCATAATGCACCAGTCTTTGAACGAAGGCGCGACCACCTAAGACAATCCAGGAAAAAAACCCCAACAGATCGGTAACATCAACAAGTTCAGACCTGCCTAAAACCAGTAGTCCCATAATATCAGGAAGACAAGAAAACCAAGGGAGGGGATGGACTGCAGTCGCAGTACTCTGAAAAGGAACATTCAGGTAAGACAATGTTCGTTTTCCAGAGTACTGCTCCTGCAGTCCATAGCTGGGATATACCCAAGCTCAGAAAAAACCAAGGGTGGGAAACTAAAGGCCCCCGGAATCCTGCGTCACCAGAACACTCTGCAGGACACGATGGCCAAAGGAAGCCTCAGCCGAGGCAAAGGAATCCACCCTATAATGTCTGATAAAAGGTGTCACCGAGGACCAGGTGGCAGCCTGGCAGATGTCCGAAACAGATGCCTGAGTGGCCCAAGCAGCCGACGTCGCCGCACTGCGAGTAGAGTGAGGCAAGATCCCAGCAGGGACCTGCCTAGCCTGGCGTTCATAAGCAGTGGAGATGCACGCCTTAATCCACCTGCCCACTGTCAATGGAGAAATTTTTTGGCCCAAGGATCTTGGATGAAAAGATATCAAGAGGGCCTCCGTTTTCCGGAACGACTCAGTTCTGCGAATATAACGCCGGAGGGCCCTGCGCACGTCAAGGGTGTGCCAATCCTTCTCCCGTTGGTGCTTGGGCGCCGGGCAGAAGTCAGGAAGGATCAATTCCTGAGCGCGATGAAAGTATGAGTTCACTTTCGGCAAAAAAGCTGGGTCCAGGCGAAGGACAACAGAATTAGCGTGGAAGATACACAAATCGTCCCGGACTGACAGAGCTGATAGTTCGGATATCCGTCTGGCTGATGTTATCGCTAAGAGGAAGGCGATCTTGTAGGACAAGTACTTAAGAAACACAGAGCCCAACGGTTCGAAAGGAGGACTCATAAGCGCTTGCAGAACCAGGGAAAGGTCCCAAGTCGGATATCGACGAACTGGAGGCGGACGTAAGTTCATGGCCCCATGCAAGAATTCTCTCAGTTGGGGGTGCTGAGACAGAGACGAGTAAGGTGGACAGCGCACTACAGTGGACAAGGCAGCGGTCTGTCGACGAAGGGTAGATGGCGACAAGCCCTTGTCCAGGCCCGACTGTAAGAAGCAGAGGATGTCAACGATCTGAGCCGACATAGGGTCCACCAAATTGTCAGCGCACCAGATGCAGAAAGCCCGCCACGAGGCCTCATATATGCGAGATGTCGAAGGTCTATGAGACGCCTGTATAGTGGCTATGACAGAGTCGGGGAGACAGTCCTTGCGCAGGATGACCCGCTCAAACGCCAAACAGCCAATTGGAGCCATCCTGGATCTGGGTGGAACACCGCTCCTTGGCGTAGAGAGAGGCGGTCCGCTGGAATCTCCCATGGTGGGAGAATGGACAGAGCCACTAGGTCGGCATACCACAGCCAACGAGGCCACATGGGAGCCACCAGCAGAATCTCCGCACGTTCTTCCAATAACTTTCGAATGACTTGAGGAATCAACGAAAGCGGCGGAAAGGCGTACAGGAGGCCGGGAGGCCAGCGGCACCGCAGAGCATTGTGGTCCTCTGCCCTCTGAGTTGGATAGCGTGTCACAAACCTGGGGAGTTGAGCATTTGCCGGACTGGCAAAGAGGTCCACCACAGGCCGGCCGAAGATGGTGACAGCCTCCTGGAAGATCTCGGGATCCAGTTGCCATTCTGACTGGTCTATCAGTTGCCTGCTGAGCCAGTCTGCCCTGACATTGTCCACGCCGGAGATGTGATCGGCCTTCAGAGACAGAACGTGACCCTCGGCCCAAGACAACAGCTTCTCTGCCTCCAGCATCAGGTCTCTCGACCTCGTGCCCCCCTCCTTGTTTATATGGGCCTTGGCGGAGATATTGTCTGTGAGGACGAGAACGTGCTGGCCCCGCAACAGGAGTTGAAGATGACAGAGAGCTAGGCGAATCGCTCTCAACTCTAAGATGTTGATGCTCAACGCTTGTTCCGAAGATGACCAGCAGCCCTGTACTACCTGATCGTTGAGATGGGCTCCCCAGCCCAGGAGACTGGCGTCCGAGGTCAACGTTATCCGATCCGTGAGCAGGAACTGAGTTCCAAGGAGAAGGTTGGGACCCGTCCACCACTTGAGGGACATGGAAATCTGAGGGGGGAGAGAGACCTTGTGGAGAGAGTCACTGCGACCCGTACGTTGAAAGGGCAGCAGGAACCACTGCAACGGCCTCGTGTGTCTGCGCGCCCATGGCACTATCGAGAAACACGAGACCATTTTCCCCAAAAACTGGGACAGATGTAGGAGGGGAACAGACCGTTTGGACAGAATGAGCCGAATCAGACTGCGAATGCTCTCCGCCCTGTCTGGGGATAGGGAGACCTCGCCCTGAACAGAGTCGATTACCGCCCCCAAGTGTTGAAGAACGGTGGTCGGGAGCAGATGGCTCTTCGGGAAATTTATCGAGAACCCGTGGTCCTGAAAGGAGCCGATGACATGGGCCAGGTCCTGAGATGCTTGGCTTCTGGAGGAAGACAGGACCAGAATGTCGTCCAGATAACACAAGACCCTTACTGGCAACATCCGGAGAGCCGCCGCCACCACCGCCACGAGTTTTGTGAAAGTCCGTGGAGCAGAAGACAAGCCGAAGGGCATTGCACAGTATTGATAATGGTCCTCCCCAAGTTGGAAACGCAGGTACTGGCGATGGGCCGGGAGAACCGGAACGTGCAGATATGCCTCCCTGAGATCGACAGACTGGAGGAAGTCGCCCCGTCGAACTTCCGCAAGGATGGACCCCAAGGAGTGCATCTTGAATCTGCGGTAGCGGACCGACAGATTCAGCTGCTTCAAATTCAAAATGGCTCTCCAACACCCGGAATGTTTGGGGACCAAAAAGAGAGTTGAATAGAAGCCCTTGCCCCGCTGATCCAGTGGAATGGGCTCTATGGCTCGGATAAGGAGCAGGTGGAGAACCTCCTTCCGCAAGAGAGCCGCCTTGTCGGGGGACAGGTGGGACGGACAACGGACGTAACGAACTGGAGGACGTCCCAGAAACTCGATGGCCAGGCCCTGAGATACCGTCCGAAGAATCCAGGCGTCCTTGGTTGAGCGTTCCCATTGGCGACTGAAGAACTGAAGCCATCCACCAATGGGATCCTGTAGGCTGTAGTCATTTGCCTCTCCGGGACTGGCGGAAACTGGCTCCACGGAAGGGGCGTCTGGAGCTGTTGGCTCTGGACCTGTCCCTGAAACGTTGTCTGTCTGATGATCGGTCGTTCCCGGGAAAAAAATTTCGTTGTGAGTAGGGGCCCCCCGCCCCAGACGAGGCCCGAAAGGGCTGACGCTGAAAATAGGGTGCGTAGCGCCTTTCCGGTCTCCGGTACGAAGATGTGGGCATCACTTTTCTTTTATCCTTGTCCTCGACCAAGACAGGATCCAGGGCCGGCCCAAAGAAGTTAGGGGCCTTGAAAGGAGCCGCTGCCAGCTTCCACTTTGCTTTGGCATCAGCTCTCCAATTTCTGAGCCAAAACAATCTGCGAGATGTGACAGACGAAGCCAAGGCCCGGGAGGCGAACTTCACAGAGTTTAACGAGGCATTTGCCGAATATTCTGTGGCAGCCACAATTTTATTTATATCCTGGTGAAGACGTGTGTCTTCCGGCGGTAGCCTCTCCTGAAGTTGCCTCAGCCAAAGCAACGTGGCTCTGTTAAAAAACGACGTGGCGGTCGCCGTCCTAATTGTCCAAGCAAGGGATTGATGCTCCTTGCGAAAGGAGAGTTCAGTCTTTCTGTCCTCTGATTTAAGAGTGTCCAAAGCGTCCGAAGACAAGAGGGAAGAGGAGGAAAGGCTTGCAATCGGAGGATCAACCACAGGTAAGGATAAGAAAGAGTCCAGTTCCGGAGCCCCACAATATAGTTTTTTGTCTAGACTGGTAGGACCCATCTGAGAGCCCGGCTGAGACCAGGGGGATTGTAGAACATCCGCAAAAAGTTGTGGGCATGGAATAAAGTCCTTCCCCGGTTTGGAGGACGAGAATAAGGCCTCATGAGGCGCTGATGAAGTAGAAGGCTCAGAAGGCGGAACACCCATGTTAGTGATCTGTTTGGCCTTATGCAGAAGTGATTTGAACAGTGAGGGCCGAAACAAGCCTGAAAAGGCCGGGGTGTCCGGAGCCAGGCCTTCATCCTCCGAGAATTCCAATTCCTCAGGAAACTCCTCCTCCTGCTCAGAGTCCTCAGAAGACATGTGAGCCATCCGGGATGGAGACTTGGATCGACCAGGAGCAGTTGAGTAAGAAACGTTGGACGTGGCTGGAAGGGGTTGCTGGAGCACCGACTGCTGAAGACCGGCAGCTAAGATGGAGGAGAGAGCAGTGGACAGCGCTGCCTGGAGGTCCACCTGGGGAGTCAACATCTGCCCGTCTGGACCTCGAAGCCCGGCAACAGTAGGGGTAAAAGTCACCTCAGCCCGACAAGAAGACTGAGCAAGGGGTTCAGCAAGCCCCACAGCCGAAACATCTGGCAAGGACATAGAGGTTCTTTTAGACAGGCCGCGGGAAGGTCCAGGTGGTGCCTGAGAGGTGGAGACGTCGCGGTCCGGAGTGAGCGCTGTATCCATGACAGGAGCAGCTGTAGGGGCCAAAGATGAGTGACCCTGAGGAAGTACCTGCTGGCTGGATGCGAAAACAGAGGCAGAAGTGGCTAGCCGGGCCCTATCATATTGCCTCTCCAGCGCTCTATGCCGGCGCTGAGCGTCTTTCTCTGCCGCTGATGAGAGCCTGTGCTGGTGAGACTCAGTAGAAGCTGCAGCAGAGCGCCCCTGTGACTTTGATTTGTGCTTAGATGGAGCCCTGGGTGGACTGGGCTCCCGCTCCAAGTCCGAAGACAAATAGGACTCAGCCATAACCGGAGGTAAGCCAATATATATATACAAAAAAAATCCCCCCCCCCTTTTTTAATATAAATATATATATATCTATATATATAGTTTTTTTTTTTTTGGTTTTTTTTTTATATGAAGAAAAAAACCCAACAATGGGAACTATATACAAGGGTCACAGGCTGCCTCCTATGATGGGGGGGGGGGGCAGCAGACACAGGGAGGTGTGGGGTGGCAACTGAAGAGTCCCAGACCAAGGACTAACAACCAGGCCAACTCAGCCTCTGATCCCAGCAGACAGGGATAGCAGTGAGGCAAACCAGAAGCTAGGCGATCTCGAAAAAAAAATCCCCAAAGGGAGAGACAGTCACCATCCGGAGAGACGAGACAAAATGGCCGATGCCAAGAAGACGGACCCAAAATGGCGCCCGCAGCACTCCAACACGCCGATGTCAGCGTTCCAAATTAGGCTCTTTTCCAGCGCTGACATAGAACAGTAGCTTGATTTATTGCTGAGATGAACTTTTACCTAGTCTTTGTATGTTACAGATAGGGTATCCTGGGAGACGAGGAGGGGGGCACATTCCTGTGAAAAGAACGTGCTGGGATGTAGAGATGGATTTGCATGATGGCCAATGAGACATTGGGGTTGGAGTGCGGAAGAGGAGGGGGTTGGAAGGAGGGGCCAGTTTGGCTGCAAAATGAATCAGAAATGTCGGACTCTGCTATTCTTAAAATAAAAGTGATTCATTAGAGAGCTTGTGCTTGAGAATGAAGTTTTTTTCAAGATAGCACCGAAACCTGACAGACAGCCAAACTCTCCCCCAAATCCAGGCTGGCTGAGTTTAAATCATCCCGTTCCCTCCCAGACATCTGGTCGGACGGACTATGGCTGAAGCCAAGCTCTGGGAGGAAAGCCTGCTTCAAGAGACGGGAGGAGCAGAAGCGGTCGTGATTCCAGCCAACTTGGAAAATACAAAGGTTCAACTTTCTCCGCCTTCCCTCCCCGCAGAACTTCAAGCAAAGAAACGTGAGGCAGATAAGTACCCGGGGACTGTGCCAAAAGCCTTAGGGGCGGAATTTTCTTTTGCAAATGTAAAAGATAAGGAAAAACCCCTAAGTGAATTGAGAAGGGCGAGCTGGGGATGGGAATGGCAGCGAAGCCCAGACAAGGCAGCACCTCCCCACCCCAGGATGAGAGACGAGGCAGAGGACTATCAACACCAAGGCTGGCCCTCCAGAGCTCAGCACAGAGAGGAGAGGGCAGAGAGGGAGGAGCCACCCCAGTTCAGAGGGAAGTTCGATGGTGACCCAGACAACCTCGCCCAATTCCTCGATTCAGCTGAGATATACATAGAGCAGTTCGGACACCTCTACCCTTTCCCCAGAGCCCTAGTGAATGCTATCTCGGAAGGGCTGGAGGGAGAAGCAAAGAGGTGGTCAGCATCACTCTACAAATACAGGGCCCCCCAACTACGAGATGCAGATGGGTTCTTGCAACTATTGAGAGCCCGTTATGAGGAGGAGGAGGAGGACCCCTATGTGGAAGACGAGCTCAGAAACCTAATGCAGAGGGGGAAGCCTATCAGAGAGCATATCCGTGAATTCAGGAGAGTCATTGGGACACTGCCTCCCCTACCAGAGCGATTGCTGGTGTATTTTTTTAGAACAAGCCTAGATAAAAGAATTTCCCAAGTGACTGCCTATCGTGACATCCCAAACCGACTCGCTGAATGGTTCCGGGTAGCGATAAAAGTCGACAGAGGGCTGCGGGCGAGTGACACGTCAAAACCACCAGAGGGAAAGGAGAGAGGCCAACCAGACCAGGGGCCACTCAACAGACGAGAAACCCCAACATCACAGCCCTCCTACAGACCAACTGCCCCACGGAGCCCACTAAAATGCTACAGATGTGGAGGAAGCGGCCACATAGCAGCAAGATGTGGAACGCGTAGACCGGGGCCAGCTCCACCACCCAAAGCACGACCGGAACGAGGGCCCAAGCGCATCACCCACGTACCGCGGGAAGCTCCCCAAATCCCGGAGTTTTTCGCTCATCTGACCGAAACCAGAGGAATCCCAGATGAGGGAGATCAGTCCCCCGAACCCTATGACACAGAGGACGAAGGCGAGGATGACCCGATGGTGAGTGGACCCGTCCATCCTTTTCTTTTCCCCATACGCCTAACAGCCCCCAAAACAGGGGCCCAAGAGACTTTCCAAGCCCTAATAGACTCGGGTAGCACACGGTGCCTAATCAACCTACCCACAGTTCTAAAATTGGGAATCCGAGCTAAACAGCTCAAACAACCAATTCGCTTTGAGCAAGTTGATGGGTCCCTAGTGGGAGGAGCGTACGCCACACACTTGACTGAACCCGTGAGACTAGAACTCGCAGATCACTGGGAGACGATCCGCTTCATAATAGCCCCCAAGATGACAGAACCAGTCATATTGGGGCTCTTGTGGCTCGACAAATGGGGCCCAATCATTTGGTGGCAAGAGGGAACCCGCAGGCTGAGAATAGCAAAGGGGCCCCAACCCCTGCCGCCCCGACCAGAAGAATTCCCTCCCATGCTGAAACCCCAAAGCAGCCCTCCACTACAGAAGAAAACACCACAAACACAAGGGTCCCTCCCAGAAGGTGCAGCAAAGCAATTGGCAGCCGTACCCACCACCGCCTGTAACGCAAACCAGATCCCAAGGGAGTACCAAGACCTGGCAGGGGTATTCAGCGAGGCCGAGTGTGACATTCTGCCCCCCCACCGCGAAACCAATTGTGCCATCGAAATTATCCCCGGAGCGAAACTACCCAAACCTAAAATGTATGCCATGACGCCCCGAGAAATGCAGGAAATGCGAGACTACATAGACAAAAACTTACAAAGGGGATTTATTGAGCCAGTAAAACCAAGGGTAGCGGCGCCGGTCATGTTTAAAGAGAAAAAGGACGGCTCCATGAGACTGGTGGTCGACTTTCGAAGTATCAACGCTGTTTGCGTACACAACTTGTACCCCCTCCCCCTCATGAAAGACAGGTTAGCCCACCTAGCTAAGGGGAAGGTTTTCACCAAACTAGACCTTCGAGAAGCTTATTACCGAGTACGCATAAAGGCAGGAGATGAATGGAAAACAGCATTCAACTGCCCCCTGGGTAGTTTCCAGTTTAAAGTAATGCCTTTTGGATTGCAAGGAGCCCCGGCAGTATTCATGCAGTTAATAAACGAAGTCTTACATGAACACCTTTACAAAGGGGTCCTCGTCTATCTGGACGATATTCTTATCTACACGGAGACCATAGACGAACATATACCCCTCGTCCGCCAAGTACTGAAAAAACTGCTACGGGCAAACCTATATGTCAAACTGCCAAAATGCGATTTCCACCAATCACGGCTAGACTACCTGGGCTACCGAGTATCAAATGAGGGGATAGAGATGGACCCAGCCAAGGTCCAATCAGCTCTACAATGGCAGCCCCCTCGCACCCGCAGACAACTGCAAAGTTTTCTAGGCTTTGCAAATTTCTACAGACAATTCATCCCCTCGTTCGCGAAGATTGCCAAACCTTTGACGGACCTCCTAAAGACAGGAAGCCCAGCGATGAAACCTCGCCCGGGACAACCCCTACAGTGGGACCTGACCTGCCAACAGGCATTTGAGACACTAAAAGGACTGTTCGCGAAAGAACCTGTCTTAAAACACCCGGATCCGGAACAGCCTTTTGTCATCCAAGCAGACGCAAGTGATGTGGCAGTAGGAGCTGTGTTACTCCAAAAGAACAACCAAGGTGATCTACAACCCTGCGCCTACACCTCCCGCAAACTCACCGATACGGAGAGACGATGGGCGGCGTGGGAGAAGGAAGCGTTTGCAGTAAGGTGGGCCTTGTTGACCTGGCGGCACCTTCTAGAGGGAGGCCAGAAACCATTTGAAGTCTGGACTGATCATAAAAACCTAGAGGCCCTAAAAACCCCACGAAAACTGTCGCCCAGGCAAGTGCGGTGGGCACAATACTTCAATCGTTTCAATTTCGAGCTTAAGCACATCCCAGGAGGGAGAAATTTCCTGGCTGATGCCCTCTCCCAGATGCCCCAATACAATAGTGAGCGGGAGCAGGTAGTGAATGCCATCATCCCCTCCACCCAAGCTGCAGCCCAAGTGATCACCAGACGGCAACGACGTGATCAGCAAGGCCAACTTGCAAGTGACTTAACTGCAAAATTAAAAAATGAAACGCTGACAGACCCCTGGTATCGGGACAATCAACATCTCTTGACAAAAAGAGATGAACTAGTATGGAGGGGGACAAAGCTCTATGTCCCACAGAGTTTACGCATCCTGATTCTCAAGAGGAGCCACGACGTTAAACCAGCAGGACACTTCGGATTCCTAAAGACTCTGCACCTAGTACGAAGGCAGTTCTGGTGGCCACACATGAGAAAGGACGTAGACAGTTATGTAAAAAGCTGCACCATTTGTGCCACGATGAAGACAAGGCCAGGGTGCTCGCCTGGATTGTTGCAACCAGTAGCTGAACCAACAAGACCATGGGAGGAGATTGCAATGGACTTTATAGTAGACCTACCGAGGAGCAGTGGAAATACAGTGATCTGGACTGTAATAGACTTATTCTCCAAACAGGCACACTTCATTCCTTGTAGTGGACTGCCTTCAGCTCGTCAGTTATCCAAACTGTTCCTGAAACACATTTACCGCCTACATGGAGTCCCCAGGAGAATCATTTCCAACAGAGGGGTCCAGTTCACAGCAAAGTTCTGGAGGGAGTTTCTATGATCCATAGGTTCATCCCAAGGGCTCAGCTCAGCATTTCACCCGAGCTCCAATGGGGGGGCAGAAAGACTGAACGCTATGATAGAACAGTATTTAAGATGCTACGTCGACTACCAGCAGTCCAATTGGGCAGACCTCCTATCTTTTGCGGAGGTTGCATATAATAATGCTGTCCACAGCAGCACGGGGCTAACCCCGTTCAAAATAGTGAGTGGCATGGATTTTGTTCCCATGCCAGAATACCCGAGGGAGCCCCCTTCCTCAGTCAGTTTGACCGACTGGATGGCAATGTTGAGACAAACTTGGGAAAATGTTAAGAGGGCGCTGGCAAAGGCGGCTCAATCTTATAAGGAACAAGCAGACAAGCACCGAACTCCCCAAAGACCATTTCAACTGGGAGAGAAAGTTTACCTCTCCACCAAGTACTTGAGACTTAGACTCCCGAGCAGGAAATTGGGTCCAAAATGTATAGGACCATTTCCTATAATAAAAATAATCAACCCCGTTACAGTTCAATTGCAGTTGCCACGGCTTTTGGGGAAAATTCACCCCGTTTTTCACAGTAGCCTTCTAAAACCTGTAGTGGGGTCTACTTTAAGGCCAATGCCACGTGAACCCCCTGGGCCCCTGGTTGTTGGGGGCCAAACGCACTACGAAGTGCAGTGGATTCTTGATTCAAGATGGCACAGGGGGCGCCTCCAGTACTTAATTAAATGGAAGGGTTACCCAGTGTCAGAGGCTTCCTGGGTGAAGAGCGCAAACATTCAAGCTGATCGCCTTATAGCAAAATTCCATGCAGACCACCCGGGAAAGCCGGGGGGGTGCACAGCCAGGGAGGGGCTGATGAGACTAATCTTGTTGTTTTCCCTATGGGATAGGTGATGTCGCAGAAGTGAAGGGAGAGGGGCCGGATGTCAGCGTTCCAAATTAGGCTCTTTTCCAGCGCTGACATAGAACAGTAGCTTGATTTATTGCTGAGATGAACTTTTACCTAGTCTTTGTATGTTACAGATAGGGTATCCTGGGAGACGAGGAGGGGGGCACATTCCTGTGAAAAGAACGTGCTGGGATGTAGAGATGGATTTGCATGATGGCCAATGAGACATTGGGGTTGGAGTGCGGAAGAGGAGGGGGTTGGAAGGAGGGGCCAGTTTGGCTGCAAAATGAATCAGAAATGTCGGACTCTGCTATTCTTAAAATAAAAGTGATTCATTAGAGAGCTTGTGCTTGAGAATGAAGTTTTTTTCAAGATAGCACCGAAACCTGACAGCCTGAGGTAAACGCTACGATATTGGGGCAAACCGGCACACAGATTAGGTCCTCCAAGAGATCGTCCCCTTTGCCCAACTACACGCCCCCAGGGGCGCCGCCCGAGGGTCGACCGCCCAACACTCTCACCGCTGGCCGCTCTGGGCTTAAGAAAAAACCTCCGCGATCTCCTGCCAATCAGGAACGCCGTCAGGAGGCAATGTCAAGCCGGCTAATCTAATTAGGCCTCGCTCCAGCCGACAAGGCCGCACGCCCACACATCAGAGCCTGCAGGGCGAACCTTGCAAAGCTCCGGAGCCGCCCCTACGAGAGCCAACGTCTGAAACCGAGGAAAAGGTGTGGGGGGTGCCTACAGCGATCCGCCATGCCTGCACTCACCCCTGCGGCTGAAATAGAGGTCAAGGGACCGCCCCGAAGGGTCGGAAGCCCCAGCTGCGGTCTGACGGCCGGCAAATGCGGACTGGAGCCCCCAGCGCCAATACCTAGCCCCTGCAGCTTTCCCCTCTATAGGCTCTCACCGAAGAAAAAAACTAACAAAAATAAATTAAAAGCCTGACGCTAGAAATCTAAGAAAAAGGCAAAGTTGATCACGAAGAGAGAAAAAGCACACCAGTCTTCAGTGACTGAGTGAAAAGACTGGTGCATTATGGGAGCAGGGGGCGTGGCCACAGGACGAAGAGAGAGATATTCTTTAAGTTCACCCAGTCAAAAGGAACTGATGATGAAGAAACCCAGCTAGCTAGCTAGCTATGGACTGCAGGAGCAGTACTCTGGAAAACATATAGTAATAAAGGAAAGGAAAAAATTATTTATCGAACCTTCAAACAGAGAAGACTTGGGTAAAGATATAGATCTTCAACAGTTTTCTAATGTAAATAATAACAGTGGCTCATAGCAATAGCAATAGCACTTAGACTTATATACCATTTTACAGTGCTTTACAACCCTCTCTAAGCAATTTACAGAGTCAGCATATTGCCCCCAACAATCTGGGCCCTCATTTTACCGATCTTGGTAGGATGGAAGGTTGAGTCAACCTTGAACCAGTGAGAATCGAACTGCCAAATTGTAGGCAGCCGGCAGTCAGCAGAAGTAGCCTGCAGTACTGCATTCTAACCACTGCGCCACCGCGGCTTATGAATTTCAGGAGAGAAAACATTCCAGAGTAAAGTCCTTATCACAGAGAAAGCTCATCAACAGGCAACAGAATTGCATTCTGCAGTTCTAGGCAGATATAGGAGGACCTCCTCCAACAAAGAAAGAAATTGATCAAGGATGAAATTACAAAGACAATCCCATCCAATTCAGGGCCTTGCAAATCATAAGTAAAACCTTGGCTTTAGAACCTTGCTGGCAGCTGATGTAATTATTTTTAAACAAATTACTATTTTTAATAATAATAAAATATTATTTAAATATTAGATAATGAACTATTGAATTGCTAAGATATCCCTCTTGAGAAAAATGTATAGTTGATATACCAACCAAAGCTGCCATAATTACTTGATTCTCCAGTGTCAGCAGTGATTTAACATACCCTCAACTACCGTATGTATTTATTCTTTCTGACAAAGTGGAATCTCATAGAAAATAAATTCCTATCTCTGGGAACCACTCACTACAAGTTTTCCTTCCATCTTGAGGGAGTTTAGTAGCTCTGCTGAAGAAATGTTAAAGAGATAGAGGAACAAATGGCCATACTTCGAGATGAGAAACTACAAGGATTTATCAGTTCAAAAAAAAAGCATAACAAAAATGATCGGTGTGGTGGGTGGGGAAGAAGCAAGCCCATAGGACAAGAATAACAACCAGAATAACAACAAATAACAACAAAACTGCTTTGGCCCAATGGAACTCAGAAATACTTTCAGGCCCTTGTAGATGAAACAGACTCTGAAGAAAACCGCCGCGCTCTCAAGACCTTTTTATTTCACCAGGCGGGTCTGGCCTAACCTCTCCCGTTCTCTTTTTAATGTAAATTTTAATGTAAATTTTAATTTGTTCTTAACGTGGGGTTTTAAATTCGTCTTGGGCTAAATTGATTTAATTCGATTTTACTTCTGCTCTTAAATTTTTGTATTCTATATTTTTTATCCTGTGCCTGTTCACCGCCCTGAGTCCTTCGGGAGTAGGGCGGTATACAAATTAAATAAAATGAAAATGAAAAATGAAAATGAAAATGAAAACCACACACTGCAAAATGGGATTGCTCTAAAGCCAGATTATAGTCACTTATTCCAGACTTCAGTCTTCATGTCAGACAGAGCTAAATCTACGAGTAACAGAGTCATGTTTTCAATCTCATACAGAATCAGAATTCTCCCAGCCCCCCTTCTCAGCAGATGAAAGAATAGCTTTAATTCTTTGAGAACAAGGGAGAAACCAAGTACTGGCACTGGAAAAAGGAGAAACCTGAAAGTGTTCCTCTGATGAAGGTTGGAATCTGACAGAAGCTCAAAAAATCCATGAAGGCAAAAAGGGACCTGTGCATCAGGAATCTATTTGTCTCCTGGGAATTGGTAAACAAGCCCAGAGAAAAAAGAGTGTTATTTTTTATCTTTTTCTCTCTCTCTCTCTAGGGTGCTAGTTAAGCCTTTTTATCTTGTGGGTATATTTTCTGGGGAAAAAGAGAAAATTCTGTCCATCCATCATCAGCCTTTTTTCCCCCTGTCAGGCTGGATCCAGGTTTTTTTTTTTTCTGTATTAACTTCTTGTGAACTAAAATATAAGGTCTAGTAGCAGATTCTCTTCTAAGATCTTGCTCAGCCACATTAAATGTAGCAAATTAGTGCCATCTTGTGATCTGTCTCAAACATTACATCACTTTTTTAAAAAGTAAACACTTTTACCGATCTTTTATTTTACTTAAAGTTACATGATTCTGTTTCTCTTTTACACTGGTCTGTCTTCAGAAAGGAAGGGGGGAAAAGTGCTTGAACCCTTAGTCACCTGATCCTACTCAACAAGGCCCAGAGGTTGAAATGCAGGTTGATTAGGCGGGTTTAAATTGAATTCTTAGACAGGAAGAAGCAACAACTCTAAAGAGCTTTAAAACTGTGTAATGTAACATGAGAAAATATTAATGAAAGGGGATCTTAAACCCCTCATTGAAAAATCAAAAAGATTATAGCATAGTTTGTAACTTTTAGTGTCAATAAATTAATGCAATTTGGCAGTTCGAATCTCACCAGGCTCAAGGTTGACTCAGCCTTCCATCCTTCCGAGGTCAGTAAAATGAGGACTCAGATTGTTGGGGGCAATATGCTGACTCTGTAAACCGCTTAGAGAGGGCTGTAAAGCACTGTTTAAATCTAAGTGCTATTGCTATATGAAATAAATAACAAAAATAAATAAGGTTTAAATTCTTAGTACACAAAGGCAAGTAGGACCTGGAGTGTGTGGCCTTCCATGACTGAAAATAGCAACTGAATTTGTTCAAAAGATACATATAGAGTAGAAACAGCAGTTGCACTATCTGTAAAAAAAAAAAATCTACTGCCAAAATCCAAATGAATTGCTCCTCTGCCTTTAGTCTATTTACAGAACTGGTAAAAGTACTTCAAGATGAGTGTGAATTCCTAAAGAAGGAAACACTAAAAACACTTGCAAACAATTGTGAGGAGGAAAAATGGAGAACATCAGAAACCAATGTCATTACACAAATTTAGAAAATATCTAGAAAATTGGAAAAGGATCAAGTCCAGGTCACAAAAGAAATATATAGACAAGTAATTTGGAATTATATAGCTCATGTCAGGAAATCTAACTCTCAGAAGGAGCTATGTTTGTTTGTTTGTTTGTTTGTTTATTTATATGCTGCCCTTATCCGGAGACTCAGGGCGGCTTACAATGCATTAAGCAATAGCCTTCATACTTTTGTATATACTTGCTTAGTAGGGCTTTCGCCCCCCCGCCCCAAAAAAAAGTGGTGGGTTTTTTTATACAAAGTCAGCTTATTGCCCCCATAAACCGGGTCCTCATTTTACCTACCTCGAAAGGATGGAAGGCTGAGTCAACCTTGAACCTGGTGAGATTTGAACTTGCAGTAATTGCAGGCAGGTGATGTTACTTAACAGTGCTTTGGTCTGCTGCGCCACCAAGGCTTACTAAACCGCCAAGGTTTAGTAAGAATGACAGAAAAGACTTATATAGATACATTCAAAATAAAAGAAAAAGGAAAGAATCAGTATAATAGCTGCTCAATGAAGACATAAAATTACTAACAAATCACTAAGTAAAGTGAGAGCTATTCAAAAACTTTTATTTTGGCACTGAAGGTTGAGACAAAAACATAATCAAGAAAGACTAAATTTAAAGTAAAAAATGCAATGTTAGTTGACTGGAAAATGCTAATTGACTGGAAGTGAAGACTGGAAGTACATTCAAAAATGGGCATAAACTAGAATCAATGTAACATTATTTTCTAAGAATCTAGGGCAGATCATAAAAGAGTCCATTTGTAATTACTTTTAAGACAACGGAGTAATTTATTAGCATTGATTTGGAAAGAAGAAATCTTGCCAGCCTGTCTTTATATCAACCTTAATAAATTGTAGGAATATTGCAGACATAATGAATCTTGACTACAACAAAGCATTTGACGAAGTATGCCATGACATGCTGATTAACAAGCTTACAAGCTAGTTAAGTGTTAGATGGCATGTCAATTAAATCAGTACATATCTGTCTTTGAAAATTATACACAGAAAGTTCCCATTAACGATTCCTCATCAAACTGGACACAAAGTCGCCAAGAATACCCATAAAATTCAATCCCAAAATCTCTACCTGTCAATATTTGTATTAATGACTTGGATGAAGAAGAGACAATGCTTAATAGATCCAGTTACACAAAATTGAACAGGATAGCTAATATCCTGGAAGACAGAAATAGAATGCATACAATTTTGATAAAATACAGAAATTGACAGAGAGTAAGAGAATGAAATTGTACAAAAGAAATATAATGTTCTCAAAGGAAACAAAGATCACAGGCACAAAAATAAGTTGGGAAATACCTAGCTTGGCAATAGTTGTAATACGTGATACTGTGATTCTTGGTGATACTTGGTCTTGCAACCAGTTTGCAAACTGAACATCAGCCAGCAGAGTTATGTGGTTACAAAAAAGGCAGATACAACAAAGTCATCGTTTCTAATTTGTGGGAAATAACCATTCCACTGTATTCTGCTATCAGCCACAGACCTCACCGTAAATCCAATTCTTGGCACCAATTTTGAAGTATTAATAAAAACTGAATAGGTTTAGAGAAAGTCAAATAAGGATGATCAGGAGGTTAAAACTCGGGATTATGAGGAGAGATGCTTAGTCTTGAGGCGAGAACACTGACGGGAATTATAGTAGTAATTTTCAAATACTTGAAAAGGATGCAACATAAAGACTCTTTTGTTCCAGAATGGACCATGTGAAACAATGAACTCAGGTAAGATTTCTGAGAACTGAATCTCAGAAAAAACTTAACACCAAGTACATTTTGACATTGGAGCCAATTACCTTTAGAGGCAGTACCTTATCTTCACAATATGTATTAAAATAGAAATTAAAAAATCATCTTAGATACTTTAATTTGGATTCCTGCAGTATTCAGGAAATTGAACTCAGTGCTAAATGATTCTAAAGAGTTCTAAAACTCATAATAATGGCAGAGGTAGGAAATAGATTTAGGATCATAACAGAAAAATGTTTACTTTGGATTTCCACATTCTCTTTTGACCCACTTTCCTTGACCCACCTCATCCTGGTGCATTCCACAACATCTCTTATGTGGTTCACAAAGAGACACCAGTTTAGAACATGTACAACCACATCTAACTGAAATGTAATTAGGAAGCAGACTTCAGTACCACCAGAATATTGATGACAATCTATATCTAGATGTTTGAAAGTACTGGTAAAGCACTCTCTGCCACTCTACAGGATAGTTGTCAGGCTCTAGGGCACTGATGGCTAATCTTTTTAGACGCCAAGTGCCCAAACTGAAAGTAGTGTGTGTGCTTGCAGACATGCACGCATGCGCGGACATTTGCAGCAGATTGCCGAAGACTAGCTGGCCGTAGGGAGGCAGGGCATCCCAACACCGGCAGTGCGGCAAGACGTAAGATCTTTTTTTTTCGTGAGCTTCTGTTTCGTTGTTTGCAGGGAAACAGAAGCTCACGAAAGAAACACCATGGAGATCTGACCTGGGGCGATGGCGTGGGTGCCAGCAGAGAAGGCTCTGCATGCCACCTCTGGCATGCCTTGGTGGCGCAGCGAACTAAACTGCTGTTAAAGTAGTATTTAGCTGCCAGCTGCCTGCAATTACTGCGAGTTCAAATCTCACCAGGCTCAAGGTTGACTCAGCCTTCCATCCTTCCGAGATAGGTAAAATGAGGACCCGGTTTGTGGGGGCAATAAGCTGACTTTGTATAAAATAGAACACCGCTTGGGGGGGCCCAAAAACCCTACTAAGCAGGTATATACAAAAGTATGAAGGCTATTGCTTAATGCATTGTAAGCCGCCCTGAGTCTCCAGAGAAGGGCAGCATATTAATCGAACTAATAAATGTGTGCCATAAGTTCGCCATCGCGGGTCTAGGGGTACAGCGACCTACTTATTTGTTTAAGCCTATCCCTACAACTAACAATATTTAGTTGTAGTGATAACAAGTATAAGAGTGTTCCCAATCCTTAACTCAAGAAGGAATTCCAGTATTCAATTAATCATTGAATTCCATGATTAATGGTATCAAAAGCAGTCAAAAGATCAAGCAAGATCAAAACTCTTATTTCCTCTATCCCTGGAGGTCTACTATGACTGAATTTATCTCCAAACCATGCCAAAAACCAGACTAAAAACAGATGTAACCAAGATATCTGCAACTGCATAACCATTATTCTCTTAACTATTTTGTCCTCATAAGGTTATTTCTGGAGCAAATGATAATAAGGCTTGATCACGCTAAAGAGATCATATCTGTGTGCATGTATACAATAAAGCTTATTAAGTCAGCTTTGAAATGAATCACATCCCTGCATAGTAGTGTTTTCTATCTTAGTTTACAACTAGAGCAGTTAAGATAAAGAGGAAGACACCTGAGTTCTGTAGCATCAGAAGATAATTAAGGATTATTAAGGATGATTCTATATGGATGACTAGTTTTGTTTCTCTATTCCATAAGTCAATATGGGTATCTATACAATCACCATGTCTAGCTTTTGTAAAATTTTAAAGAACATTTTAAAAAATCAAAATCATCTTTGCATGATATTGGAAACTTGAGACAAAAATTAAATGACTTGTCTTTTTATTTCTTCTATATGGCCCAGAGTTGGAAGATTAGGGTGGCATGTCTATAGGGGTATGTGTATACAAAAATAAAAATCCCTTCTCACCCTTAAGAATGATATATCTTCCTCAATACCAGAGGCCTGAAAGTCTGAAGGTTCCACACAGTATCTTAGCTGTTCCTAACACTGCACTATTTTGAATAGAAAGCACTGATGTTGTTCCTGGAATCAGTTGTAGACACTCTCCCAGCTTAGGAGTCACAATCTCAAGTGCTCCTACCACCATTGGCATTACTTTGGCCTTTACTTTCTACATCCTCTCTAGTTCTACCTTCAGGCCTTAGAATTTCTCCAGCTTCTCTTATTCCTTCTTCCTGTAGTTGCCACTACATTTATCATTACAACTATCTTCTGGTGTTTGTCTACTACCATGCTGTCTTGTTCATTCATAGTACCTTCCTGACCATCAGAATCTGGAAGTCTCACAGGATCTTAACCCACGTTTTCTCCACGACCTTCTGGTGTGAGCTCACATCTGAACTTGGGAGATTCTAGCCCAAGTAGTGGGTTGCTACCAGTTCGCCCCAGATCTGGCAAACCGGTAGCAGCGGGAAGCTCCGCCCACCCGCTTGGACATCTCTGCACATGCTCAGAAGCTTCTGTGCATGCAGAAGTGTCATGCCTGAGCGCGCACCCACAAGCAAACCGGTAGCGCCCGAAATTGAAACCCACTACTGTTCTAGCCCATATATTGTGCAGATGTTGCTGTACATAATGCCAGCTACTTTGTGGTGCCGTTCAGTATATGCTACTCCTGCTTGCATCTCACACCCTGCCATTGTGTATTGGTGGACTACCTCTGAAGCTTCTCTGCATAGTCTGCATCTTGGATCCTACCTAGTGTGGTAGACCCCTGCTTTTATGAAGCTGTGCTGTGAGATATTTTGTGTGTGTGTGTGTGTGTGTGTTTTAGTGTGTGTGTTGCCATAATAGTTTGTTTCTTTGAAGGCTAAGGGGAAAAAATAGAAAAAAGAAACAGCAAAACAGACCACTAGTGCAGGGGTCTCCAACCTTGGCCACTTTAGCCTTGCTGAGGAATTCTGGGAGTTGAAGTCCACAAGTCTTAAAGTGGCCAAGGTTGGAGACCCCTGCACTAGAAAACTAGATATGATAGCAAGTCATTCAGAGAGTTAACATGAAGGAGAAGCAAATAGAAGAAACATCAGGCACTAGAAGAGGGAGAGAGATGAAGAGACAATAAATAATAAAGTTCATAAGGGAAAACCCACTCACCAGTTGTTTGAAAGTTTCCGCGATCTCTCCCACCTCTCCCCCGTGCTCCACGCTCGCCGCCATGTTCTTCTTCACCTTTAACCTCAGAGGTAGCGCAAAGCATCTTGGGACTGGAAGTCCAAATGCTCACATTTGCCCCTCCCACTCCGGTATAGAGAGCGAGGGAGAACACATCATCATCATCTCAAAGCCTCCAGTTCCGGTTGTATTCTCTTTGCAGTTAAAAACGTTGAACCGTTTCAATGTAACCGTTGAAAGGGTTTATTGGATTAGCCTCTAATGTTAATGCGTCTCTTCACGACTCGCCTCCAGCGCAGCAGTAAAACTTCCGATGGACAGGAGACTTAAACGACGTTCTTCCCAAAGATGGGCGGGTGTCCTACTTTACGGCAAGCCTGGAATTCCTACGTTCAGCAAATCTTGAATTTCCCCATAGATTTATATGGGATGTCACAATCGGGTTTCTTGCAGATTATCCTCTATGGAGATGCAAAAATGTGGAAAACGGCAGCTAAGCAGCAAAGAGATACAGAAAACTCCTACTACCGTTTTCTGCCGCTGTTGATAGTCCGGGTTTTTGCAACTCAGAAATGAATCTCTAGATTAGTCTTTTAAATGGAAATCGGAGTTCTCGATATAGAAAAAGAGGCGCCTAATTCTTATAATCTCTTTTCCCGTTGCCCAAAGCTTCTGTGGAAGGCTCTTGAGTGTTACAATACAAAACACTACTGATCCTAAAGACCGCTGCCAAGAGATCCTGGGGAAGGCGTGGAGTGTAGAGCTAAATACAGTAAAAAAGAAATGCTTCCTAAAGCTAAATCCAGAGAAGCAAACTTTTATATAAAGCCCTTTATTAGATCTGGTCAAGTGAAGTGAAACAAAACTGTTAGCTGACATCTGACTCAAAAATTTGATGACTTTAAAAAATTATATACATGTAAAGGAAGCTGCTGCAGTGTATAGTCTTGCATTTTCCATAACATGTAGAAAATTATGAAATGGTATTGTATAAACATTTATTTCCCCAAAATGAGCAACTGTTTGATATTTCATAAAGTTTTTTCTTAAGCCTAGATATGCGTTCTGCTAGTTTAAGATAAAAATAGCTAAAGGAGTAAATACTAAATATATTTATTCTGAATTATCAAATCTATTTGGATTTATTGGGACTTATACTTAGGAACAGTAAAGTTTTTATCCCAAGTCAAAAGAGAAGGATAGTTCTGGCTGCTGTGCATACGGCAGAAATGTAGGATCCTTGGTGCTCTCAGCTTGTTTTCATTACTTAACTAGGTAACATCTGTGCTAAAAGGGAGTGGGGTTTGCTCTGTTTATACAAATGGCTCACCTTGTCAGTACTGGTGGGAACGTTTTTAGTGTCTCCTTGATTAATCTGTTGTTCATTGTTTATCTGAATTGGTAGTTCCTTCACTGGAACTACCAAGTAGAAATGTTACATATAAATGATCCAGTCAGCTTTTATGCTTATCAGAGAATTAAAATTCATAGTCTCTTGGTTTCTAGTCCACTACCTTAGCCACTACATCAAAATAGCTCCCATTTTATTAATTTGTTTCTTGCCTTTATAATTTTTATAAATAACTCAAGGTAGTGAACATACCTAATACTTCTATGCCAGGGGTGGGTTCTACTTACTTTTACTACTGGTTCGCAACGGGATCGTGTGCCCGCACTTGCTTCACTCGTGCATGAGCCTTGCTTCTGCGCATGCACAGATCGCCGATGATGACATCTGGGGCAGTGGGCGGAGCCTCCCGCCGGTTTTACTACCGGTTCTTGCAAACCAATCCGAACCAGGGGCAACCCACCACTGTTCTATGCCCTCCTTTTTTGCCCACAACCACAATCCTATGAGGTGAGTTGGGCTGAGAGAAAGTGACTGACCAAGGACACCTAGCCAGCTTTCATGCAAGCTTTAGTAAAAGATTATAAAAACAGCTCTCAGATCAAAGCAGTTTTATTCTAATATGTGTGTTTATTGTATATACTTACAATGCACGTGTAATTTGTCAAGGATTTATAAAACTGATAGACCTAGTGATCACAAGTTGTCATAGATCCGAATGTGACTTTTACAAATGTTTCTCATTTGAACCGCCTTATTTACATGCCTCCTTTACTCTTAACTCTGAAAAAAACTCATCTGAGATTTTAGCTTCTTATTTTTGTTCTTTATTATCCAAGTAGAGATGGTGTAGCACTTTTTAAGTGCCTATCCTACAAACAGAGATTAGCAGCATTCCTTATACAGTGTGTTTTATTCATTTAGAAGTCATACTTTCATGTGTTATATATACAACAATTCTCTCTGCTCCCAAATTCAGATTTCTCATGTGACCAGGAAATATGCTGTGCAGGGAGTTCACGTAGGCTAAAACATATCAGGAAGTGTATTCATAGCATGAATACTTTCCCAGTTAATGATGTGGGGAGGGGAGAGCCCATCCTAGCTAAGTGCGTGACCACTGAAGAACTATGACGTACCTGCAGCATTAGTTGCTGGTATCTCACAGTGCCATATCCTCTTCTTGTATAAGAGCAGGAAATGTGTTAAGAAATCCAAACAAACTTGTGGACTTTCTTAAAGTCCAAGCTTCACAGTCGCTGTATAATTACAAATAATATTGTCACCAATTTATCAGTTATAAATATGAAAGATTTATTTTTGCCACGTTTCTGCAACACTTGCCAGATTACAATATTTGCAAACAAAAAATTGAAGTGGTAACATATACAGTGACTAAACATCCACCAACCGTTAATGGATTATCATTATTCAAAAAGGAGACCCATATAGTCACTTGGCAGCCTTATCTGTAGGGTTTTTTCCTTTATTTTCCATTTTTCTTAATGAATCTTTCTACTTACATAATCTTTCTGATTTCTTTGTTCATTCTTGGTCAGTTTCTTTTTTCACATACAATACTTCAAAAATCTACAACATCCACCTTTCCTTTGAATTTTTCTTCCTTATGCTGGATTAGATCTCCAAGAAATTTGCATTAGACCTGTTTTAGGCATTTTTACATGGCAGTATAAACTGTCATATTATCTGTCCTTTGTATAACTTTGGAATCTCTTATGTATGTCAACAATCCATAGGAGCATGTGATACTAGTGTTTATGCAATGCAATGTGGCATCAGAAATATACTGTATCTTTGTTAGATTTCTAGATCCCTGATACGTGTTTCCCTTCTCAGGCTTTTAGTTCATGTTTGCTTGTTCAGTTGCACTCTTTCTTCTTTAGGTGCTTGAAAATACAAAGCACAGAAGGGAGATAAATACATTCACTCTATTCTGGTCATCCTCATCTTTCATTAATGGTGAAAGTTTATAGTGAAACTAGTGCCACCATTGGCTGCATTCAATTACAACCATCTCCCTCCCTCAAAGTGTATGCCACTAACATAACGTGTGGCTGTTGCAAATTAAATGAGCAGACCAATGCAGCATTTTGTTTAACAAATGCGAAAGAGGCTGCTTGGTTAGTAGTTATCTGGAAATCCTAGGGCTACAAGATCTGGACTTCAAGAATCTAGACTAGCTCTCTGCTTTTATCTAGTAGCCATGCTGATTTTTGCAACTCAGATCCATTAGCCCCAGGAGCTCACAGATCACAGTGTTCTTGATCTGAATTTCAGTTACAGTACTGCATCAGTATCTGAAGTGTCTGTTTAGTATGTGGCAAAGTATTACTTGCATAAATAGCAGGTAGACCTTTGGGATCTCACTTGGTTAACTGTTTGAATAAGTCATAATATGAAGCATTTAAGTTTATAATAAGTGTTCTCAGAAGATGTGTAGAAGAGCAGAACGGAGCTTAGATTAAAAGAACTAGGATTATATTATTATGATCATGGAACTTTACCCCACTGATAATTTCTGCTGAATTTGTATATTTGAAGATGAAGAAAATAATACTAGTTATCATAATTATTTTTCCAAATCTCCTGAATCCATTGAGATGTTTAGGGAGTTGCTATTTCTGAAGTAGAGTTTTTAAGAATTGGGGAGAAATAATATAAATAATGGATAACAAAATAATTTCATACTTGTTCTGATTTTTATACCGCATTAGGATTCTGTAGAATATGTTTCTTGATTTTATAATGACCAAAGTGACCCAAAGATCATAATGGGCACATTTTCCTTTCCCACAAAGACAGACATGCAAAGAATATGTCAGATTTGCTATAAGATCTCCACAAAATATACCTTACACTCACATCCTTTGGCTCTCATGCATTTAAATTCCTTCATTGCCATCACTTAAGGAACTTGAGATCTCCCAAGATACTCCTTACTGATACAGAAATAAATGAGAAACATCACATCATTTTTGGATCTGACAGCCTGTTGGCTTAGTTCTCACTACCGATAAACCCAAGCTGTGTCTTTGGACACATATGACTGAATGCTCCCCAATACGAAAATAAAACCACTGCCTAAAGAAGGCAGGCATTTCAGGACAAGTTTGTCGTGTTGTGAGCTCTTGTTCTTATTTGTAGAGACAGGAGAAATCATTCAATTGCATAAAACCTAAACCTACTCTGTAAAATGGTATTGCTCAAAACACAACATCTGGATGAGAATTAAGCTTATATGTATACTTCGAAACATTTTCTCATTCTTCTGAAAAACACGTATGGTCATTTTTTTTTCTCTCATCCTTTCTCTTTCAGGGAGTCTGGTTCCAAATTTATCACATCCTACGCAATAATTTCCAGTAGCACATGAAAAGGTTTACAGAACTGACATCTACTTGCAGGAATATGGGGGGAGGTGGGGGGAGGTTGTACTACTACCAGATTTGGGCTGCAAATCTTCAGTTGACCCTGTCTGGTGTCCAGATTTGGGAGCTCTATTACTACGAAATGATTTGCATGAATATGTATAGATGTGTGAAGAAGAAGTTCTCTAACGTGCATAAATCAATCCCAAGTAATTCTTAGTTTTTCCATCAGGACAGCTGAATCTTAGTTTCTTGTATGTTAAATGAATATCAAACATAATAAGATGATGGAAGGTTACAGTATCCAATTACAAAACAACAACTCAACTCTTTTGATCCCAGCATGCCTTATCCTTTGTGAAAGAAATGGAAAAAAGAAAAAGAAAGAAAAATGTTTCGCTAACTAGCTTTTCAATTGTGAAAAAGTCTTTGAGGAAAGCTTCTCACCATCTTTGCTTTAGGTTTTTTTTCTTCCTAGCCGTCTATTCAACAATATTTTGAAGATACAAAACTGATGATTAATCAATTAAGTAAAAAGTAGCATTTAATTTTTACAGTGAAGTTAGTGAACACAGAACAGTTTTTATCAAAAGATTCAATCTGCAAAGGCTTTTCTTAAAAAATTATTTTTGCACATTCTAGTAAAATGTTTCTGAATATAAATGTGTAGGGAGATGATATCTTAAAAATAATCCTTCACATGAAATGTTAACAGAATTTTGAAAAAAAAAATCTTGGTTTACAACCTAGTTTTTAGCTGGCTTCTTTATCATGTCTTTTGAATGAAATTATTGGCAAAGAAAATGACTTCAAGCAATTTAAAGATGTTGGCTCAGATATAGTGAAGAATATCTTATTTTATCTTGTGTTGACAACGTCCTTATTCTTTTAAACAAAGAGTTCAATAATACTGGCCCATATAAATAAATGTAAAACTACATGATATTCTGGCATATGTGTGAAAAGAGTACATGAAAGATAGCTATGACAAATGAGACAAAGATTGTAAAGTCTAGAAATGAAAGTAAAGGAATGATTCAGTTCTAACCCTACTTGTAGGGCAAATTTCCATCTGCTATGAGAACATCATAAGGAGAAGTACAGAAATATGTAGGCTTTGCTTATCTGTCTGGTTCTCACAGTTCAACAGGTTTTGGATTTACCAAATATTTTTGTCTATGCTGGTATATTCCATCATGACCCCTTGAGCATTTGAATACAATTACTGTCAGAGCTTTGAAAATTATTCCCACCTATTTTTTCCTCCTATTGTGAAACATTAATTGAAATTTCATGTGTTAAGAAAAGTTCATCTTACTGTGCTATCTGCCCAGAAAACACAAAGTATGGTGCTTTGTGACAAACAACTTCCCTTGAAATGTGCTGAAAGTATAGACTATAACTGATACAACCATGATTTCTGCATGTTACGTTGATCAGCAAAAAAAAAAAAACACAAAATAGAAAGAGTGCAGATAATTGCAAATCCTAGGAAATGTGTAGAGAAAACTCCTGGGTACATAAAATCCTAATTTTAAATTACAGTACCAGTATTCAGCATTTTTATGCCCAGGTTTTATTTTTTCAAGAAGACCTCATGTTACTGCAGAGTCATTCTGACCATTGATCCCATGTCAACATACTAATCCTTTTGTCCTCCAGGAACATGCTTTCCTGCTTTCTAAAAGCTTGCAGATTTCATCCATGTGTCTTGCACAGGCTTCTAGGTTTTCGGCCAGTTTCTGGATTTTTGCCTTAAGTAGAATATGGCTCACTTTTGTCTCCTCTTCTATATGCTCAGGCACTAGAAAGCCCTGAGGACCACAGAACACCAGGAAGCAGGCAGAATTATAAAGGGCAATAGAAGCATTTTTTTCAGTCTGCAATAAGAAAGGGTCGGTGGGATTCCAACTGTGGTGCAGGAACTCCAAGCAATTCATTGTTTCCTTCATCTGATTGTGACAAGCCAGTGCAATCTTCTGTACTTTTTTCACCTCCTTGGAGTTACAGAGCACTAAAGAAAAGTCTGAAGTCATGGAAACAGCCCCTCCTGCAGCCGCCACTCCTAAACCCACCCCAGAAGCCAAGAGGGAGGCTCCTAGAGTTGCAGGGCTCAAAGACAGCCCCACTATGGCCATAATTGCTCCTGCTGCGCTTAAAGAATTTCCTGTTAGATGTGCAATGAGAGAACATCTGTTTAGTTTACTGAGTCTCTGTAATATCTTTTGGAGTTTCTTGATGTGGTTGCATAGTCGGCTTTGCTGGTCAAGCAGTGTGTTGTAGAAGCGACATGTAGGATCAAAACTGAAGGAGAAAATGCCATACTCCATAATCTTGGAAGAGAAGGGAAAATAAAAGGAGGTCACTAAGAAAGGCAATCTCATACTTTGACCAAGAGACATATAGGTGTTATCTGGAATCCTAAACAAAGTTTGCCCCGCCCAGGAATTTTGATAGTTGCCATTCTAATATATCTAGAGGGCAGCAATGTGGCAATTTGCTTTTAATCATTCTATAAAACTATCCCTTTCTTCTATTTTAATGTGAGATTTAAACCCTTGCCCTTTAACTCCTGATTGCTCCAAGGCTTCTTGTCGTTTGTTTTGTTTTGGTATCGCCCAGTGATGAAACCCAATTTTTTTTTACTACTGGTTCTGTGGGCGTGGCTTGGTGGGTGTGGTGTGGCTTGGTGGGTGTGGCAGGGGAAAGATACTGCAAAATCTCCATTCCCACCCCACTCCAGGGGAAGGATATTGCAAAATCCCTATTCCCTCCCCGCTGCTGGGGGAAGGATATTGAAAAATCTCCATTCTCACCCCACTCGGGGGCCAGCCAGAAGTGGCATTTGCCGGTTCTCCGAACTGCTCAAAATTTCTGCTACCAGTTCTCCAGAACCTGTCAGAACCTGCTGGATTTCACCTCTGGTATCGCCCTCTAAAAATAATTCCTAAAATCTTGGCAAGCTTTCCCATGAAAATTTTCATAGACTATTTTTTGTAGCATCCTGAGAGCTATGAAACTACTGCACTCCTTTGTAAATCACCAGAAAGAGAAGCATATATCCCTAAGTGAAAATAAACATGATCTATTTTAGACTTTACCTTTCTCATGTAATAACGTATGACTTTTCCCCAGCTTTGAAAATACTTCAGCCTCCTTTGACTCAGTAGAAAACTATACAGGAATCAAATTTGCTAGCCCAAGTATCAATCTCTATGCTATCTTTATTCACTTGTCTTTCAGTCTCTGTCACTCACCTCACATCTCAAAAATAATGGATTAAGAAGATTAACCTTTTATAACTTTGAGGTTGCCCTTGGACAATATTAGAATAAAGGAGTGGGGAATATATTTTAACAGTAGTGTAGCTAAGACTTAAAGCTGTCTCATTCCTAGGCTAAGAACTAAACAAAAGTGATATTATGGGGATCCAGCACAAGTGCAAAGAAAGATATGTGATATATATAAGGGTTTTAATGTGATGTTGAATTACATTCCAAAAATATAGAATTGATCATTTCATAAAATGTTTTGGCTTTTTCAAACTTGGGACACAGCAAAATGATAAATTTATGTGATTGAAAAGAAGTCTACTCTCCCGTTTTTAAGAAATGGATTCAGGATACAAGTTTGATTTTGAAAATTTCTGTTTAAAACTGAGAAGGTGATGTAGTATGTCTCTATGTCAATTATGTTTAACAATAAGCCTAAGGACTGAATTAATTTTTACCATACTCTGTTATATAGGGTTTTTTTTAGTTTTTGTCACATTCACTGTATAATCACTATCTTTTTAAAACTAGGGTTGTAGTTTTCTATATTTCACAATAACAATTTTTTATATCAAAAAAATGTCTTCCCCTTCCCTTCCAAGTCCAAAAGAGTAAACTGCAACCCAAGACATCATTACATTGCAGAAGATTTGCTGGATACCTTTGAGTGACAATTTAAAATAAAGTAGAATAATAATGAGAGCCAATTTAGTAATGGTTAAGGCACAGGGCTATAAACTGGAAAATTGAGAATTCTAGTCCAGTCTTAGGCATAAAGCTAGCAGGGTGATCTTGGATCACTTTTCTCAACCCTAGGAAGAAAGAAATGGCAAACCACTTCCAAAAATCTAGCCAAGAAAACTGCAAGATTTAGTTCAGGCAGTCACCAGGAGTCAACACTGACCAGAAAATGCAAAAGAAGAAGAATCACTGACTTAAGTGTGTTAGTTAGCATTCTTTTTAGGTAAAGTAAATTATTTCATAGAAAAGTAAGGATAGAAGTATCTTCAATAAAATGTTCAAAAAGTTTTCAAAGATTGAAAAAGAAATCATTCCACCTACCATCGTTTTCTCTCAGACTGGTATTCTCATGAACAATTCTCAAGCTGTTTTGGGACCAGCTTTATTTATACTTTCCACAAACCTACCCCCCCCTTTGCTCCAGTGGGAATGCTTTGCATCAGACCAGAAATCTGTCATTTCCTGGCACCCCTACACACCATCCTTCCCCTGGAGACTTCAGAAGGATATGACACTGAACACTGACTATGGAGACAAGTGCCGCTCCTGTTAGATTCAGGAAACCATCTTTAAACTGAGAGTTCACTTTTTCTAAAATACATCTACATACACTCACAAACATACACACTACTGTTCTTGACTCTAATCAAATGTGGTCATTTCCCAAGGGGAGGACTCTACCCTTCCTCTTCTTGAAATAACTGGTGACATCATTCTTTCATTTTATGGGACTCTGTGCCTTCCAGGCAGGTGACTGAGTTGGCAGAATCTTTTCAGAAAATACAGAATGATCTCATCCAATCTTCCAGATTACTTGAATTCTGTTTCCTTGATGAAGGAAAAACGTGTCACGGGAGCGCTACTTTTGATTGCCTGGGATACACCAGGTCCAGAGTTATCCAGCTTTCAAAAATGCATATAAGCACCTATTATATCCACTCTTGAAAATTTTCAAAAAGCCTTAGACAACTTTCCTCATCAAAGGGGCAGACTTAGTGGTCATGAGATAAAGAGGATTCATCCACTTATTGTTAACTATCTAAAACATTCTTGGAGACTGCCAGGACATGTCTCTGCAATTTTCTTGGCGATATTTTTCAGAAGTGGCTTACCATTGCCTCCTTTCTAGGGCTGAGAGAAAGTGGTCCAAAGATCACCCAGTTGGCTTTGTGTTAGGGATGGGACTAGAATTCAGGGTCCTCCGGTTTCTTACCTGATACCTTAAGCACTACCCCAAACTGGTTCTAGCTAAAACACAGAAAAGGAAACCGCAAGAATGAATGAGCAACTTTTAGTGGAGGAAAGTAAGAAATAGATCTGTGTTGGGACCACTGCTTGTAAATGTTCAGAACGGACCTTGGCTTAAGGATAGGCAGTGAGCTGGCTAAATTTGTGGATGATACCCAACTTTTCAGTGTTCTGAAAACCAAGAAGGGGTATAATAGTATTTGGGAATGACCTTGGGAGACAGAAGGAAGAGCTGCAGATTGAATGATCATCAAGTACAAAAAGTCCTTGACTTATGATCAGTTGCTTAGCAATTGTTTGAAGTTATGACAGACTGCCCCCCAAAAGGTTCTGATGACATATTCTTCCCCCACCCCCCGTCCCGCGGTCCTGTGACTGCACTTCAGGCCCCTAGCAACTGGACCACATTTATAGCCATTTACATTTTTCCTTAAACTGTGCCATCCTCCAGACATGTCTTTATATTTTAGTTGGCCATATAAAATGAGAAAGAAAAATACGCTTTTTCAAATTTGTTATTCATTAAGAGAATTTTATTTATTATATTTTCATGGGTTAATTCAAGGAATTTCAACACGAACAGTTACAAACTAAGGACAAAATGCTCACTAGTTATGTTTCAACATCTTAGATATCATACCAATATTGCTTATTTGCTTGCTGCCCAATGCAGTATGACAGTATTTCCATACATATTTATGTGTACACACAGAATTATTAGCCCTTAGGCAATACCATCACATTACCTCTAATTTTATATGACAATATTTTCCAGTCAAAGATGTTTCCTCTGGGAAACTCATGGGCCTGGAAAACTTTCTGTATGTCATGTGATTTTAGTACATAATCCCACATGTAGAGGTCTGTTATTTCTCCCACAAAATGTGGCTTTTGCTGATCAGACATATTTTGTGCCCCTTGATCCTGTCCAAGCATTGCTGTGCCACCTGCTTGCAGAATGTGTCCCATATTATGCACCTTTCGGATACTACTTTTTCCATTCATCCAAAAGGCTGTAAGGCCAAATACGGACTCCCAGGTGACACAGATGTGGCTCCCCAAAGGGCTGAGATCAGGAAGGGCAAACCTCACACTCCTACCCCCCATGTGTAAACCAAAGTGGCCCATTGCTTCACGCAAGACTCTTAATTCATCACTTTGAGAATGATAGGAGAAGAGAATTATTTCGTGTTCATCTAAATACTCTACTGCAATCCTCATACAGAGTGTGAATTCCATCAAATTGAAAGGCTGCATTGGGGATATGATCACAAAACTGTCTTTTGATTCATTGGGAAAACTCAGAACTCTGCCTTGTAGACCTAGAAGACAGAACATTTTCATGACCTTTCAAGAAGCACACTAAATCAGTGTTTTTTCTTAGGTGTTATCACAGAGCTATATCTTACATACTACAATAATTAGCATACGTTATGAAAACCATTATATATTATATAGGTATGGTTAGCAACAATCGACTGATACCTATCTGTACATTATTACTCTGGGGTAGAGAGGAGATGCTGTCAATATCAAGATACAATGTCTGTAGACTGTGAGGGTATAAAAACCAAAAATTCTACCCAAGCAAGATAGAGCTACTAATTTGTTCATTAAAGTTCTTCAATGTCTCAAGTGTTGTTCTTCATGGAATGGTACTATCTTGAAGGAAGAAGGGTCTTTCTAGAGTAACAGCTATTGCTAGATGGGCAAGTGAAAATCTGGCCAGGGAGGTCATATGCACCAAGACAAATTCCTTGTGTGTCCAATCACACTTGGCCAATAAAAAAATTCTATTCTATTCTATTCTATTCTATTCTATTCTATTCTATTCTATTCTATTCTATTCTATTCCTATTCCTATTCCTATTCCTATTCCTATTCTATTCCTAACTAACTTCAGTTTGTATACCAATTGTATACCAATTGCCATACCTGGAGTGACAAACTATCATGGCAGTGACTCTCTGTCTTATCATCTCTCATTTGGACTACTCTATTGCATGCAGTACATAAGGTTGCCTGTCCAGAACACATCAGCCCAGTTCCTGATGGACACTCTAACATGAGCACACTGCACCCGTGCCCTACATTGGTTTCTATTAGCTTCAAGTATAATTAAAGTGCTGGGGGTGGGGGTTGGGGTTGGTATATGATGACAGGACAATATTTTCTACTCAATTTTGGCCCACTTGAACATATTCAAATTGAACATCTCAGAACCACACCTTGTGATTCTACACATTTTTAAAAGATAGAGGTAGGGAAGAATTCATAGAGGCACTTTCATTAGGGGTATGCTGACACTTTGAACCTCAGAAATTCAATCCCTCCTTACTCTACAGACTTTCTTTAAATTGTTAAAAACAAAGTTACTTTGGAGAGTCATGGAGGGTTGAGCTGATGTCATCAGGCAGTATAAGTAACAGTGGGATATGATTTGATTGTTTTTAGCCTTTTTCCATGGATGCTGTATTGCATTTTTGCTAACAGTATTTTCTGATTGGGGTGAAATATAAATCAAATAACTATTATATAACTGCTCTCTCTTGTTAAATTTTTTTTGTATCTTTATTCCCCTTTTGTATCCTCTAAATAACTTTTATTAAGGTGTTCAAACATATATGTGTGTATAAAAATGATTCATTGTTTACTTCTGTCTCTATCACTGTCCCGTTCCTCTATTATTTCACTTTCAATGAATTAGTCTGAAAGGCCCCGAGACAAAAAGCAGCAGCAGCAGCAGTAACATATTGCCTCATTTTTTATCTGATACTTGTTTTGCGTCTTTCCAGCCAAACATCAGTCAGGACAAAGCAAATCAGGGACATTCAGTTACTATCCCCACCCTATGACTTCTGTATTCAACCACATGCTGTAATTGTACATGTGGATACATCTGGGCAAAGGCATGATGACTTCTCACATACCTGAGTCAGTGTCACTGTCTAGAACAGGACTCCTTCCTCCATGAACTGTAAGAAATGAAATGTCTGTATTTCTAATATTCAAGAATGAAAGATTCATATTCACCATAAGATTTGACAGTATCACTACTTTGGCGTACTGGGAAATGAAAGAGGATGTAAAAGGGATGTGGAAAAGGGTGCCTTACCCCACCCTCATGAAAAAATATCTCCCTTCCCTCTCATCTCTCTCTTAGCCTCTCCCCTCCCCCCTCAAAATAAGCATTGCAGGCAGTTTTGACTCCTAAAAGTCCCCTCTTCTGATCATATTTTTTTTCAAAAATAAAGTAGATACTTCTCTAATTAGCCATTTTCCTGTGCAGCTTCAGGATAGCTAAGGGTTACACCTTCAGACCAGTAAACCCCCACTGTTGCAATGCAGCCCCTACTACTTGAATATTTATTAACTCTATAATTTTCACCTCCTTTTCCATGAAGTGAAAGATGTTGTGAAACACTAGATTATCTTTGTTTGTCTGATTATTTTGCTATTCTACTGATCACCCCATAAATACAAGAATGCACTTTTCTTATTGCAACAAAACAGGCAACCATCAATTTTTTATGTTAATTGTTTATATTATTTTTGTTGTAAGCCACCCAGAGTCCCTTGGGAGTTGGGCGGCATAGAAATATGATAAACTAAACTAAACTAAACTAAACTAAACTAAACTAAACTAAATTAAACTAAACTAAACTAAACTAAACTAAACTAAACTAAACTAAACTAAACTAAACTAAACTAAACTAAACTAAACTAAACTAAACTAAACTAAATTAAATTAAATTAAATTAATGCTGTTGGTATGTGCATCTTAGTCTACATTTTTCTTACATTAGATGTCTGATCTCTGATACTTACCGATACGAAGCCATGGATATGCAAGCACCTGCACTTCACAGACTGTTAGGTATTCATATCTCCCAGGGATTGTGATGGTCACATATTGTCCTTGCATGCCTGCACAGTTAAACGACATTGTTTCCCCACGTCCCATGCTGTTGATTGTAGCACACCTGCCAAGGGGCCAGATTGTTATTGAACTGCAGACTGGCGCAACATGAATCTAAGACCCTGAGTTTGATGTGTGAGCCCTATCAACATTCATGACATGATTTCCACAAGATTCTCAGAATGGATGGGGAACTATACTGTATCTGCCATAATTACATATCTGCTAGTAATCTCTGTTCTCCCAATGTTGGTCCTTGTAAAACTATACTGTGCAATTTCTTTTATTTCTGGAGCAAATAGAATAAACTATTATGATGGTATAGATGGTATAGATTGGCAATCTTTCCATTGACTTGTAAATTAGTTACATTTTACTGCAGATGCACTAATTCACGTTGAAATTTTATTTATTTATTAAATTTATTGGCTATCCATTTTACCACAGGGTAAGTTTTAGATACATTGGTGCACTGACCAAACATTGATTAGTACCTATTTATTATTTAACCCAGCTTCAAAATATTTAACCTCTCCAAAAATAATTGCAGTTTATTAATGTTCAGCTCAACGTAATGTTTTAAGTAGTAATTAAAAATTTAAGTAATACACAAAATTAAAATTTTGGATTTTCATTCAATCAAAATGCAACATCTAACGAAAGGGTGAGTTTAGGAAAAACTTCAAGTTTTCCAGAAATAAAGACAAAATGAAATAAGAAAAAGGGCTTGAGTCAAAAAATACATAGTAAAAACTGAGCCTCTTCGAATGCTAACTGACAAAAAGAGATGAAAATAATCAGTAATGAAACGCAGTATTTTGAAAACAGCCATGCCTAGCTAGAACTATAGCTACAGATGTGACTGTAGATGTCTGGATGACTGCTAAATACTTGAAAAGTGCTATGTCTGGATTACACAGTGGTGTCGAGAGCAGGCAGTGGATGTAACTGCATGTCAAGCATTAGAAGGGAAGTTTAATTGGGATTTCCAGGGGAGGTATGGCAAACTGACGATGGCCGGCTGTAGCAAAGACCAAGAAACTGGGTAATAAAATGATTCTCTGGAATATTCCCACATAACGAGAGGATAAGTGAGGAAGGCTGCTCCTCATAAGATCAAAGGACAGCTGTTTTCCACTGGTGTGAGTGCCAGAAGATGATGCGATTACCATTATCTTGCTTGCACTCTTGTAAACACTTTTAAACACTTAACAACACTTTTTAAGTTCACAAATCTCACTTTCTAATCATTTCAAAAATTGCTCATTAACTAGTAAGCTATTAAAGCTCCATGGACTGACAAATCTGAAAATGCAGGATGATTAAAATGCAGGATCACAAACGAAAGAAAAATTTAATGCTAATCTTAAGAATTTAAAGAATCTGAAATAAGCAGCAAAATGCTAAATAAGTTTTTGATTTTAGAAAGTTATGAATGGGCTAAGGGAGCAGATAAAATTGAAATATTGAAACTTTTATAAGATTTTGGAATTAATTATAAAGAACAAACAGCTGCTAGCTGGAAATAAATTCTCTTTAGGCTTTTACAAAACAAAACAAGTAATTTCATGAATTCAAAAACTGGACACAAGATGAGACTAAAGTTTAGAGGAACAATTTATAACCTGAAAAATGTTGAAAACTTTCTAACAATGAATATATTGAAGAAGACTTTTGAAGAATAGAATCAGAAAATAGCCATCAACAATGTCTATAATGATGTCTGCTTCTAAGGATAGACTATGTCCAAAAGATGTTATCATTGAAATATCAGATATAGAACAAATTTTAGATAACAAGATAGAGATGGTATCAAAAGTGGACTTACAATTTACAGGCCAAGAAAATTACTTAAAATAATTGTTTTGGGTGCTCAACTAGGCCTCATTTATGGCCATTTGCATTGTCATGTGACTGCATTTTATGAGAGTTTGGCCAAAAACTGGCATTTACCAGTTTTCAACAAAACCAGTACATTGGTTCACTTAATGACTGCCACAAAAAGGCATAAAATTAGGTCCATCATGTGGGTGACTCAGTTTACAACTGTCATGACTTATGACCATGATGGGCAAGCTCTATTACAGTTGTAAGTCAAGGACTCTATTGAAAAGACACAGAGAAAACCTGAAATACTTCCAATGTTTTGCAACTATGTTGTGCATATCATGCTACAAAGTTGTACAGTACTATAACACTCATTTTTACTCATTATAGGAAGTGGATTAGAATTTGTTTCAAAGTCTCAAAGAACCACATTTACTTTGAAAGGGGCAGAATGTGGGCTCATGGCAGGGGTGGGTTCTACTTACCTTTATTACCGGTTTGCATCGTACTCGCACGTGCACTCTTCTACACATGCGCAGATCACTTATGATGATGTCCAGGTCAGTGGGTGGAGCCTCCTGCCGGTTTTACTACCTGTTCTTGCGAACCGGGGACAACCCACCACTGGCTCATGGGATACAATATACAACCCTTTCTCAGTCAAGCCACTCTATGCATCTTATGAAGTGAGCTGCAGATCACAAAAGTGTATGTCCTTTAAAAAAATGTTAGTCAGAAAAGATTGTACCAAACTCCCTCTGATTCTTTTGCCATCATAGACTAACATGTCTCTCCTCCTAAAATTGCTACTTAAGCATAATGTTGTAATGCCACATTCTGCAACACTCCATTTCGCAGAACAAGAAATCTAAATCTTCCTAAATTACTGTGAATTACATGTCTTAAGAAAGCTTCAATTGGGTTTATTCACACAAATGCTTGGATTTAAGATTCAGTAAGACATATTTCTCATTAACACACTTAAGAGGACAATATTGTATTGTGCCAGTACCTGGGATTCATTGTGCCGCCCTTCTCCGGCAAATCTCCAATCAGAATCTCAGCTCCTTTTATCCGTGACTCACAACAATCTCCTCTGTTTGTGATCACTACTGCAGATACCTGAAAGGCTGAAATCAAATCTACCATCCACCAGGGTTCAAAATCCTTCTTTGTCAGAGTACAATCTCCATTTGTGTAGATATTTGCCAGGGATCCATCAATGGCCTTCCTTGACTCCCCTTTTTCTTCAAATGTACTAGACTGAGATGATAGTTTTCCCACTGCTACATTAGGATCTGGCATGGAAATAGAGACAATGGTACATTTATTTAATGCAAAAACAAACAAGAGAGCATTTAATAACATGAGACACACATTTGATGTATCAGAAAATAATATCTTAGCATTATCTAGTAAGGGTGATGGAAATTGTAGGACTACCATAGTTTTCAGTTTTTACTAGTACCTTATCCTCAATGGAAATTATCTAATTGTGCCATTCCCAGCCTGGGATCCTGCATCTTAATTTTGAGCAATTAACTTGATGGGCAGTGCGGAGCTTCAAGTATTTCCCAATAACAGCTATTGTATTCCCTAGTGACAGTGAAGTGACAGGGTTCAAGGACCTGAGGATTTAGGCCTAAAGCCAGCAAACTTTAGGAGAAAGGCAACCAGCAAGGAAAAAACTGACAGGGAACTTTTGTTTTAGTTGCAGAAAACCTGTTCAGTGCTACAAGTTGATTTTTGTTATTTCCTTCAATTATCAGTCTACCTTGTTTGTTTATAAATTAGTAAAGTAGATCTTGGTTTCAGATAGTTGGTTATAGTTCAGTTTTTCTTGCTAATCCCTACTTTGTGCCTTGCAATCAAATAAAAATATTTATTTTCTTGGATATTCCAGATTTAAGTTTGTAATCCAGTTCCATTTTGCAATACCCATTTGGATTTGGTGTCTTTGTTTTAAAAAAAAGAAAACTGGAGCCTAAGGTGGGGGGGAGGGAGGAAGCTGATTGCTGGTGAAGGGAGATTTTCTCTTGTATTCTATCCGGATTCTAGGCGATGGAGAACATTTCCTCATTCAAGAATGTTTTAGCAGCATAACTCCCTGCCTTATTTTTAAGTGTTGGATATGTTCACCGCCTTGAGTTATTTGTAAAAATAATAAAGGCAGGAAATAAAAAACAGACAAATCAACCTTCCTTAGTTATTTTAGATTAATCAAAGTCAGACAGATGGTTTCTAATCAAGAACGGAGAGAGATTTAAAATATATCTCTAATTTTGTCTATATTGCTGCAATCACAATATATAATATCACAGACAAATAGGATAGGGAAGCATTTAGTTATAAATAAATATATCATGCACGCCAAGAATTTACATTTACCTCGAACTGGGATTATTGAAGCTTCTACCATAGCCCCACTGCCTGCACCATCTAAAAAGAAGAAGAATTTACTAATCTGAAAAGCAGATGGCAATTAGTAGAGAGAGAAACATGGCAAGGAAAAGTAGGCAGAAATCTTTTCTTTTTAAGCCAGTTGCAAAACCAGCAGAGCCAAATACAGCCAGCTATTACTAAAATATATATACATTCAGATCCAGAACAGAGATAATTAACTGATTTCTAATACCTTAACTATGTGCCACATGACCCAATATATTTCTTTTTCCAGCCTCCTAGGCCTCTATATAAATTTTACCAGATTCAATGGATTTTAGTTCCAGTTATTGTGCCTCAGATGGCAGCCTTAAATGTGACATTAAATCCAATAGGAGCCATATAAACTTTGCTGGACTTCATGTACTGAAATTAGGATTAAAACCTAAATTATCCAGCAAAGTAAGTAATTGATACTCTGCTACTTACATTTACATGCGATAAGCCAATGGAGAGCTACAATAACCAGGACTGCAACTTTGGGTATCATGTTTTCTTTTACCAGCTTTTTCAAATACTGTGCAGACATTTCAACATGTCTTCTGCAGCATTTGGGAGATTTTCTCTTCTTTATCCATTAACTTCAGTGACAATCTTTTTTTCTCCAAAGGCTGTTCTCCAAACCTTGAAAGCCAAGACACCCACACCACACCTGCTGGCTGGGAAATTCTAAGTGGTGAGAAAGATCTTGAATAGTGTATTTTATCCAGTAAGATAAAGATCTAATGGATCCACAGTGTAATTGATTGAACAGGAATAGCCAGAACACAGTGACAACTGTACAAATTCCAGGCAGAAAGTATTAGCTAGTATTTAACATACATATATATGAAGAAATAAGAGCTCTGCTCTATATATACAGCAGAAACTTGGATAGTTTATTTTCTTCTATTTTTCTTAGCATTTCTCTTTTTTGATTGGCAGACCTCTTCTTTTAGGCTGTGTCTGCAGAGGTCACATGGCAAAGTTTCAGTACATGATGCCACAAGTTGTTTTGTTTTCTGACAGAACTGAGAGGCAAGTGCCAACTGCCCTCCATACAGTGGTGAAATGCAGCCTGTTCTATCCGGCTTGAGCGAACGGGTAGAGCCGGTGGTGGGAGACTCCGCCCACCCACCAGACATCATCACGTCTGTTTTTTACCCTCTGCACATGCACAGAAGGCTCTGCGCATGCTCACATTTGCGAACCGGTAGCAAAGGTAAGTGGATTTCACTCCTCCTCCATACCTAAGACAGGACTAGAACCTGGGTTTCCCCTCTCCAAGCCTAGCATTTTAACCATTATATCATATGTCTCTTAGCTAGTTTATTTCCTAAAAGGGCAGGATGGTTTGGGAAGGCAAGGTCAGAAAATACAGATTATAATTTTCTTTTTGAAATAGTGTTTATCTCAAGGAATCACAGTGCATTTATTTTACAGAAATCACTTAAAGGTTTCAGGAATTGGGTGACACTGAGTAACTTAGTTTGATCATTATTCCACTGAAACATTATAGGCAGGGATGAAATTCACTTACCTTCGCTACTGGTTCGCAAAAGTGAGCATGCGCCTCCTCCACACATGCAGAGCCTTCTGTGCATGCGCAGAGGGTAAAAAACAGGCGTGATGACATCCGGGTAGGTGGGCGGAGCCTCCTGCCACCAGTGCTACTGGTTCGCCTGAGCCGGATAGAACTGTCTGAATTTCACCACTGATTATAGGCCTTCTACTGTTGAGTTGAAGGGTGATTCATTCATCCTGAGTCTGCCGAAAACTATAAACAGCATATTTCGTGTCCCCCATTATTGTTAAAGGACAAGTTTAAGCTGATATTAGATACAAGTGGAGAAAAGCCCTAGAATTCAGGGTCTCTCAAAATAGAGAGTAGGTTACAGAACAGCAAACATAAATGAGCCTCCATCATGACAGCTGTCTGCGGGTACCAGGCATAGGTGCTTGAAATTCAGCTAATTTTGGTAGTTGAATCTGCAGTCGGTTCCATAAGTACAGATTGCAAAGGATGAACATTTGGAACCGCAGGTTAGCTAAGAAATTGGGACTGTTGTGGAGGCCCACTGCCGCTGCCCCACCCCCCCACCTTCCAATGCCCCACCCTGATGCCCCACTCCCTACCAATGCCTCATTCCCACCACCACCAAAGACCAGAGAGGGATAGCCAAAGAGCCAGAAGTAACCTGTGGGCTGTAAAATTCCCAGGTTTTACAGGGTGATTTTGGGTCAGTCAGTTTATGTCAGCACAATCCAGGGTTGTTGTTGGGGGGAAAATAGGAGACAGGAATATTGAGCATATCAATGTTGTTCTGGAAGACTTACTGGTTTTTGTAGATTTCTTGTTCTTTTTCTTTCTAATTATATACTAATGACTTAGATATTAATAGGATAGTGAAAAGGAAGAGCATAAATGCTTTTGAACCTTGGTGTTGGAGAAAACTTCTGAGATTATTTTAGACAGACAAATAATAAAACAGTGGACCATTAAACAAATCAACACAGAGTTCTCATTCAAGGCACAAATAACCAGGGCCAAATTATCCTATTTTGATCATATGAACACATTATGTGACGATCTTGCTCTCTGGAGAAGGTCAAATGCTGAGAAAGGTGGGGTGGGGGGGGGAGAGAGAAGAATACAACCAGCAGCAAGGTGAATAGAATAGAATATCAGTTATAGTACTGATGAGTGCAACATTAGAAGATCTGAAGGACCAGTTTAGGATCATTATGGAGAAAATCTATGCAGTCACTACGATTCAAGGATGACTTCATGGCATGTAATCATCATAATCAGTGAAAGCATTCATGCTCTTAAAGATTGCAAAAAGCCAATATTGCAAAGCTGGAAGGACACCCCTTCTCCATTAATTTTCTCCATTAATTATTCAGCTGTCTGAAGAATTTACCTTCTGTCTAAATTTGAATAAGTATTCCCACCACCTCAGAAAAAAATATCTTAGAGAACTCTTTAGAAATTTGGAATGGATGTTTAATTTCTCATTTTGCTTACTCAGCTGACTTATATGTGAATAACTAAATACAACTGAATAAAGTAACAATATCAACATAATTTAATCATTACCTTGATCTTGAATTACTGCACAGATGCAGAGCTGAAATGTTCCTTTTGTTCTAAGATCAAAGGATGCAGAATACATTCAAGTAATAAATTGGGTACCAACTGTCTAAGATGAATTAAGTTACATTATATGAGCACTAAATGTTAAGTCACAAAATCCTTATTTTTTTTAAGGATCGTTGGATTGTTTGAGAATAAACAGTATTTTCATAGAATGTGGTAATTTCTAAAATCCTTCCATTTCTAAACTTGGATTACTCTTATTAATGGTCTTACCCTAAAATAATAAATACCTCAATACCCCTGGTGCAATTGTTACACCTGTAAGGCTTTAATGATGTATGCAGCACTCTCCTGGTGTAACTAGAGAGAAGCTTCTACGAAGCCTTTACACCAATTATATCCTAAACTTACTTCACAAGTGTTTGCAAAGTTATTTGGGAACAGTTTGAGGCTGTTGGACCTGAATAAGCAGACAGAGTCCTTAGGAACTCAGCCACATAATCCTAGATGTAGGCCCCTCTTGGCCCGGAGCGTTGTGAGAGTGGGTTTTGGTGGTAATTTTTTGACTGAAATGATTTTTCCTTTTCCTCTTAGAGACCTTGTTTACTTCCTTCTCAAGAAGCCTAGATCTTCTTTATCTGGTATCTAACCATCTTTTTGGAGGAAAGGTGTGAAGAAGGTGGGTCAAGGTTATCTGAGAGATTACCTCTTTCCAATTATATCAGCATAACCCATTAGATCCAGAGGGAGCCTGCTGAAGATACTATCTGCCAGGGACCTACAATTGACAGGTCCTAGGAAGCAGGCCTGCCTTATGGAATATTCTCCTCACTGACATTAGGTTAGCTAGCTCCATTCCTTTTAATGTTTACATTTCCTTAAGTCCCTTAAGTTTTTTTATGGCATCCAGGAACTGAAGCAGTGGTGGAATTCATTTTTTTTACTACCGGTTCTGTGGGCATGGTTTGGTGGGCGTGGTGTGGCTTGGTGGCTGTGGCAGGGGAAGGATACTGTAAAATCTGCATTCCCACCCCACTCTGGGGCCAGCCAGAGGTGGTATTTGCCTGTTCTCTGAACTACTCAAAATTTCCACTACCAGTTCTCCAAAACCTGTCAGAACCTGAATTTCACCCCTGAACTGGAGATTTGTTTAGATGGCTCTGCAGTTAAGGTGGATGTATTCACTCAATCTCTGCTTGAAGTTTGCATATATTTTTGTTTTAATTATCTTAATTTTAATGCTGTTTTTTCTATTTTTAAATATTTTTATAATGTATCCTTTTTACTATTGTATGCCATTCAGAGTGAAATTATATTTTTTAAAGGAGACAATAACAAAGTGGCAAATGATCTTGATCAGAGGGCAAAGAAGTCCTTGGTGCTCTGAACTTGGTTGAGCACCAAGGACCCTCATTTCAACCCCAAGCTACAAATATTTTCCTTTAGAGCAGGGGTGTCAATTGTGCGGCGTCACAGCAGCATCACATGATGTATCAGGACTTTTTTCCTTCGCTAAACTGGGCGTGGGTATGGCCAGTGCATGACGCATCCGGCCCGTGGGCCAGTTTTGACAGCCCTGCTTTAGAGGGAAAAGGGCACTCTTACCTCAGCTTGAAACAGCCACTACCATAAGCCCAGCTGATATCATTCACAATTACTCACCTATCTTCACCTCTGAGACAATGGGTGTCAAAGCATAACAGTGGAAAAAGATGGTGCTCATATTTATGAGTAGGATGCAAGTAGGGATAAGGCTGGGATAGGTATGCACTGAACAGTTTTCTTTCAAGCTCAGTCTAAACTTTCATGTTCCCGAAGTTTGACTAAATCATTGAATCAGCTGAAGTTCAGCAGAAATGTCTGGATCATTTGGGATAAGTTTAGGCAAAAATCAAATCCAAAGGAATGAGTAATTTTAAAGAGACGAACCATCCTGATGCATGTTACTTGTTCTACCATACAGTATTTCTCCATATGGCTTCTTTCCTTCCTCCATCTCCCCCACAATGTCTGACAAAGCATGTCACTCCAGCCCATCCTCACCCCAAGGGCCTTCTCTTAAACTATCAATACCAAAGTTCATAGTAAAAGCAGTAACCGTAACCTCGTTCTAATTAATAAAACAAATGAGATAATTGTAAATTTTAGAGCAGGCATGGTCATACTCCACTCAGTGCATCTGTATAGGTGGTGAGCAGTATTAAGTATCTGGGGGTGCAGATAACAATCTGAACTGGTCTCCACACATCATCCTTAGTGAAGCAGGCAAACCAGCATCTGCAAATCATGCAGGAGTGGGTTCTACTTACCTTCACTACCGGGTTCGCAAGGGGATCTTGCTTGCTTCTGCGCAGATCACCGATGACAACATCCGGGGCAGGGGGTGGGGCCACCCACCAGTTTTACTACCAGTTCTTGCAAACCGGTCTGAACCTGGGGCAATCCACCACTGGTCAGATGAGAACACATCTTTCTCCTTGTCTTGGTCACTTTTTAGAGCAAGACAGAGAACATTTTAACAAACTGCATCAGTTTGGTTTGGTGACAGCAGTGCATCAGTCAGTCCATATAGAGAATGGTAAGGATGGCCAAGATTATAGGAAGCTCACCGTTATTCAGAATACTGCTTATAAGCACTATGTGCTTAGACCTCAAAGCATTGTTAGAGACCCTACACACCCACGTTATGGTCTGTTTCTGTTGTTCCCCTCTTGAAAGGTTTTTAAGTATTTCTAGCAGGACCAGATTCTGTAACAGCTTTGTTCCCTATTCCATCCTTCTGGAAAACTTGCAAGATTCATTTTTCTTGCCATGTACATGTATACATCCAAACTAGACTGTTCCTTGTCATATGTGGGTATACATGTATTTTTGTCATGTTTATGTAGTGTACATTGGAGGTGGTAATCCTTTGAGGTGTATGCAACAAAATTTCATTTTAATGTATACCGATTAGTTTACAAAGTGACAGCCTATCTTACAAGGTGTCCTCAAGGCCAGACTGCCCCAGACCATGTTTCAATTCATATCCAGAAAACAAAGCTGTTGTTTACTGAACAAAACATCCACAATACAGACTATCTGGAATCACTTGTCCCATGCCCAAAACTCTTTGCAAATCCCTAACCACAATGCAGGGAAAATTATGCAAAACCAACTAGAAAATACCTGGTTTATAAAGAGAACACAAAACATTGAAGGTAGAGTGTGAGTTGAGCTCAATTGGTACTGCACATCAACTTTTTAATGTCAAGCAGAGTCCTGGAACATGAACAAAGATGCGATGAACCAGTATGTATGGCAAACAGCTTCATAATTCCGCACTAGAGCTGTGGTGAGTGGGTGACTTGTTACAGGAAAACGAGGTACACTACCCAACTGAACTCTGGTCAGGAAGATCATAGTAAACGCCCAGACACCAGGTGCTCACATATCATAGATAATCAGAACATTGATTTCATTACAAAGCTATGTGGGAAGCTTTGCATTTTTCAAAAGCCCAGTTTCACTCTATAAATATTGAGAATACAGTTGCAAGGAATGTAACAAAAAGCTAAACAGCCATACTTGCATTGTGGACCCAGATCTTTGGGGGCAATACACACTCTGTAAATGGCTTAGAGGGCTGTAAGGCACTAAGTGCTACTGCTATTCCTGTCAGTAAGAAAGATTGAGGTACATGAACACACATACACCTTTAACAGAGTAACGTTAACTCTTTTAAACTTCCCCAAATCAAAAGCCATTAGGAATAATTATCAAGAGAAAAGAAAGGGGTTTTTCTCAGTTCATTTTATTAGTCACTGACCTGTAATCCAGCAAGGTAGTTTCTATTTGTTGTAGATACCTTTTGCCTAAATCCAGAAGAAATTAAGCAGGAAATGAAACACTCGTTTATTACAAATCAAAACAAACTGAGGTATTGAAATTTTATTTCAACATATTCCTGTCGGAAAGTTTCAGAATTTGAGAAATAAAAGATGCCTATCCAGTTTTAAATTTTAAATACATTCGCTTCCTAAATAGATTCTGCCACTCGAAATTAAACCCAAAATAGCCTACAACAGCGCCTTCTACAAACTCAACCCTATTAGAACCGTTCCAAGAGTACCGTGGTCGCTACCGTGTGCGCATGCGCATCAATGTTCCCTCCTAAAAGTTCCCTAATTCTATTAACTTTTTCATAAACGGCTTGCCTTTGGCTATCTGCCAAGGCCGATTGGCCCAATGGTTCCCACTTACCTTCGTGCCTAACCTGGATTAGAACTGGCCGTTTTAACTGGCTTTAACCATTCCATTAAACTATGTTACTTTAGCAAAGAGAATTAGAGTAAGTACGCATACATAGATGGCTGACCGCTTTCAGTTTTCAAAGCACTTAAAACTCGAATCAAAGAGACTTTCAGCTCCTTTCGAGACGAAGGTGGCGGCTCTTAAAAGAGCCTTTGGGTTTGGTGTTGTTTTTCGAAAGAGGCCGAAGAAACTGGAGGGCCGCTGGGCTTAAGCTCTCTCCCCGCGGATGCGCCGCGCCAGCTGAATGTCCTTCGGCATGATGGTCACCCTCTTGGCGTGAATCGCGCACAGATTCGTGTCCTCGAACAGCCCCACCAGGTACGCTTCGCTCGCCTCCTGCAGCGCCATCACGGCCGAGCTCTGGAAGCGCAAGTCGGTCTTGAAGTCTTGGGCGATTTCACGCACCAGCCGCTGGAAGGGCAGCTTGCGGATCAGCAGCTCGGTGGACTTCTGGTAGCGGCGGATCTCTCGCAGGGCCACGGTGCCCGGGCGGTAGCGGTGAGGCTTCTTTACGCCGCCCGTAGCGGGCGCGCTCTTCCGGGCAGCCTTGGTCGCCAGCTGCTTGCGGGGCGCTTTGCCGCCCGTTGACTTCCGAGCCGTCTGCTTCGTCCGAGCCATCTCTTCGCAGAAAGGAAAAAAAGGGAACTGAAAAAGACAAATTCGCGGGTCAGCATTTATACATCGCCTTGCACTTTTGATTGGCTGCTGCTAAGAAAAAGCCTCTTTCCATTGGAAGAAAGCTAATCGTTGATTGGCTGAAGCTAGGAAACCAAAGCTTCATTGGATAATTTAAAAGTGCGCGCAATAATTTAAGATGAGACTGACAATTTTAGCTTTTTTGTTACTGTTACTGTTACTGTATTTAATTTTAAATTGGTATTCTGTGCTTTTCCCAAGTATTACTGTGTTTTAAAAAAGCGGGAAGGTAAAATCTATTTTCTTCCGTTCGTTCACAGCTTGACTGAAAATTATTTTTTTAAAAGTTTTTTTATTAGTAATTCAAAATTAAAAACATTGGACATAGATATGACATTACTGGTCTCAAGCATCTTCCAACACTTTAAATTAATAATAATATACTAATGATGATATAATATATAATATATTCCTTATACCTTATAAGTTATTTAAACATAGTATATTAATCATTTTTACCTTATTCCTATACAATTATACATATCTATACCTACATATACCTATCTATACAATTCACATATTTATCTATAATGTGTATAATTCTAGTCTAACACTACACATGTCTCGGTTATCCTCCTTTTATCTAACCAAGACTCAGCTTAGAACTCAAGAATAAAAGCGAAACATTGTACTATAAAATCTGGGCAAAATTCTATAAATGGTTATAAAATTCTGAGTAGTTGACTGAAAATTATTGAGGAACCTAGATTATTACTATGGCATCTTTTTTTCAAATATTCTATTGTTGGAAGTGCCTTATATACAATTACACTCAATGGACACCAATTTCATTTATGCACGTACACTCATTGAGAACGTGGTTTCTCTTCAATTATAACATTATCAATTATTAAATCTTAAGCGCTGTCTCCCACTTAAGAGACTTCTTGAAAAGTCTTATGTTTAGTAACTTTGTGCTCTCAGATACAACACAACAGATTATCAGTTTGAATCTCCGGAAGGGTCAATGAAACACTGAGTGAAATAAATTAAATGAGTGGATTTCCCAGATCCAGTGATGTTTTCGAAATCATGTAAACGCTGATAGATCAACTCTATTAGAACATCGTTCATCATGTTCCTTTCTCCTTCGTAATCCGGGTAATCCGTGAAGTTAGCTGTAGCCAATACACGCCACATCAAATGTCCCAATAATAAAACAGTAAGTGCTGCTTTATTTTATACTAGCTTCCATGCAAATAAAAGGGTTCTGATTCTCGTTTTCTATTGGATAACAGACCAAAGAGTGACGACCGATTGGATTACTTGACATCGAGCGGCTATTGGCTGTTCAGATGACGTCTTAGTGTGAGCCTATCACAAGCGCATCACAAAACCCTGTGATAGGGAAGAAAAAGACCTGTAATTCAACCTGAGCGAACGAAACCTTCATTCACAAGCATTTTTAAAGTTATGCCGCGTCCATTCCGCTTCCCGGTCGGGAGAACAAGCATCTTTTCTTCTTTTTAAATTAAAGGGCGTGATCCACATTTATTGACACCCATTTAAGCTTTTAGGGTTTTCGAAGCAAATCTGGAAGGGTTGCGATATCGGTAACAATATATTTCATAGGAACTTTCGATATAAACGCCCTTGTCCGTTTTAATAGATATTCCCTAAATTGGGGGGAGACTGAAAGTGGAAAACTTCCTTTAAGCAAGTGAAAACCCGACCCCGTGCGCCCTTGTTAATGAGAAAGTGCCCACTTAACCGAGTGGCATTTGTTGCCCAGTTGCTTACTAACCAAATTGCTTACAAACCCAGAGGTGGAAACCTATCCCCCCCCCGCTCCCTCCCCACTTTTCAGAAGTAATGATTCGTCTGCTTTAGTGTAGAGCTGTTCTTAGGTGCGCGTGTCCCGAAGCGCAATGACACCCCTGAACGCTAAAGAATGATGCCCTAGTGCAGGGGTGGGCAAATGTGGCTCTTTTACAACCCGTGGACTTTTAACTCCCAGAATTCCGGAGACAGCCAAGCTGGCTCAGAAATTCTGGGAGTTGAAGTCCACGGGTTGTAAAAAAGCCACATTTGCCCACCTCTGCTCTAGTGTAAAGGATTCCACGCAAGCTACACTGCATTGTTATTTTGTTTCAGGGTATTAAAAGCATCCGGACAGTGTTTTACTGAGCGGACGACAGCTCTCTTTTGGATTCTGTGGGTGGCTCTTAAAAGAGCCTTTGGGTTTTTAGAAAAGCAACCACGGGCCAACTCTGGATTTACTTCTTCTTGGGCGCCGCCTTCTTCCCTTTGGCCGCTTTAGGCTTGGCCTTGGGCTTGACCGGCTTCGCCTTCACAGCCTTCGCTTTAGCCGGACTTTTGGCGACTTTCTTAGCCTTGACTGGTTTAGCCTTTTTGGGACTCTTGGTAGCCTTCTTAGCCGCCGCGGGCTTTTTGGGTTTCTTGGGACTCTTCTTGGCCGCCGCTGCCTTTTTGGGCTTCTTGACGGCACTCGCGGGCTTCTTGGCAACCGGCTTCTTGGGCTTAGCGGCTTTCTTTTTGGGCGCTTTCTCTTTCCCTTCGCCCGATTTCTTGCCGAGTTTGAAGGAGCCGGAAGCGCCGATTCCCTTCGTGTGCACCAGGGTCCCTTTGCTCACCAGGCTCTTCAGACCCAGCTTGATGCGGCTGTTGTTTTTCTCCACATCGTAGCCACCAGCGGCCAAAGCTTTCTTCAGGGCAGCCAGAGACACCCCTTTGCGCTCCTTGGAAGCGGCCACCGCCTTGGTGATCAGCTCGGTGACGCTGGGACCCGACGCCTTGCGCGCTTTCGCTGCTCCCGCTTTCTTCGCCTTCTTCGCCGGAGCTTTCGAAGTTACAGCTGGAGCCGCGGCCGTAACAGCAACAGCAGGCGCCGTTTCAGACATGATCGCTGAGAGAAGCAACTAAAAAAAATAATTCTCCAAACACAAAAAGTGAGCTCAAGTAGGTCAGCCGCTGTTTATTTATAGAGCTGAGCTGCTTTGTGATTGGTCCGCTCCAGAACCCGCCCTGTTGCAAGGCTGAAGGGACTCTTCCGACCGCTCAGTTTGTGTTTCTTTAGAGTTAATAAATTGCAAATTTTACAGAATTTATGCCACTAAATAACGAAATCTTACAATGGGGGAAAGAAGAGAGTGTACTTTTTATACCTTTAATTTTTCAAAAAGCAGAACGCAACATATACTTTTTAAAAGGGCACATAACCACCGAATGCAGGATCTGGGAAGACCTGGAAAGAGTGGAAGTTTTGTTTTTCTTTGTAAATTAAAACAATGCATTTTTTTAAATGTTCGGAAAAACTATGCAGATCACTTCTTTAGATAGTAATCTCTCAGGTGAGGCACAATATGTGGGTTTTATCATAACAGCCTCACTATAAATCAAGCTCAAGTAAACTGAGGTAACACAGACTTCTACAAAGTACACTCACCATTGCTAATCAAGCAAGCCCTAAGCAAGTCACTATCTTCAAAGAAAAACTATCAGATAATATAACAATATGGGCAAAATTAGAATTTCATATGCTAATATATATGCTATAATATCCTTTTCCCACATTTACAAATTTAATCCTATATTGAATGCAAAAAGGCAACCTAAAGATTGACCATTTTAGTGGGACCTTTTACAACTCAATTTAGGAAGACTAACACTAATATTCCTGGCTGAGGATTGAATAATAGTAAATTTAAGAGGATTTTCCTGTTGAGATTTCACCCAAACATTAGAAACAAAATGACCAGACACATTTTTATTCATAAGAGACCCATATTCTGCTGAATTCAATGGGATTTACACCTAGAAAAATAGAGATTACAGTTTAGACACAATTTCACTTTTCATGGGCGAAAAGCTATATGGAACAAATATTTTATTAAAAATTCTGATTTATGCCTCAGTTTAAATAAGCACAGTCAGCATGGAAACCACTTTGCTGTCAAAAGAGTTTATTTTTTTTAATTAGTTTGGCATTCAATCCTTAGTTTGAAATATTCTGATTGCTGAGCATCACCATATTTCCCCTTGTTACATTTGAGTACAAAATAGCCTTTAAAACTACATTCTACTTAGTTATTTGGGTGAAAGTCTCAAGTCATGAGATTCATTTCATTGTAAATTTACAGTGCACACAGGGATGAACAAAATGTAAGTGCTTTCACATACCATTAGAAGCAATGTGTATATGAAAGTACAAATGCTGGGCACGTCAGCAGTGAAATAAATTTAGCAATCAATGGAATTTATACTCAAATACTTCTTTAGGATTATGAACTTTTATAGAGAATCCAAGGCAAGTCTATGTTATTAAACAAATCTAGTTCAGCCCTTTTTCCCAGATAGTAAAATAGAATTGCAAGTCAGGTAGATTTCATCCTTCACTCTTCCAGAACAAAGAAGTTAGAATATTTCATTTGTGGCTACATATACCACTATCTTTCCTGAAATACATCTAGTGAAAACAACCAACAAATCAACTCTGAAAACTAGGAGAAATATAAAGTGTTGATATTTAGGTAGGCTTTAAACTTTGTAGTATACACGTATTTTATTTATTTTCAGATGATGAATATGAAGAGTTCTGGAGTGAGTTTTGCTTCTCCCTTAGCCATGGAAGCTGGCTGGGTGTTTTTCTTACCCCAAATACCTCACAGGGTTGTTGTGGGAAAAATAGGAGGAAGGAGTATTGTGTTCCCTTCCTTGAAATATTTGTAATAGAATTCTTTATTGGCCAAGTATGATTGGACACACAAGGAATTTGTCTTTGGTGCATAATAGTGATACAGGAGGGATTTTAAAAAGTCTCTCTTACGTACAAAGATATGTACGCCCTCCCCTCCATAGAAAATGTAACTGCAGCAACAATCTCATTTTGCTAAAGAGCGGCAATCACGAAATCTTGAAGCTCTCTGTTTGGCAGAGATGCTGTGGAAAGTCGCAAAAACAACACAAACATCAAAACCAGGGTAGTAGGCGGGGCTTTTTTGGCATCAACCAAAGCGCGCGTTTTCAAATCCAGAAGCTTTCCAATGGAAATTGCCTTCCTGGAGCCAGCCAATCAAGAGAGAAAGCGGAACTCGCTATAAATTAGGCAGCGGGAGACTTAACCTTTCCTTAAAGGTTTCTTCCCTCGTCCTCGTTTGGCTCGAGTGGAGAGATGGCTCGGACGAAGCAGACGGCTCGGAAGTCAACGGGCGGCAAAGCGCCCCGCAAGCAGCTGGCGACCAAGGCTGCCCGGAAGAGCGCGCCCGCTACGGGCGGCGTAAAGAAGCCTCACCGCTACCGCCCGGGCACCGTGGCCCTGCGAGAGATCCGCCGCTACCAGAAGTCCACCGAGCTGCTGATCCGCAAGCTGCCCTTCCAGCGGCTGGTGCGTGAAATCGCCCAAGACTTCAAGACCGACTTGCGCTTCCAGAGCTCGGCCGTGATGGCGCTGCAGGAGGCGAGCGAAGCGTACCTGGTGGGGCTGTTCGAGGACACGAATCTGTGCGCGATTCACGCCAAGAGGGTGACCATCATGCCGAAGGACATTCAGCTGGCGCGGCGCATCCGTGGGGAGAGAGCTTAAGCCCAGCGGCCCTCCAGTTTCTTCGGCCTCTTTCGAAAAACAACACCAAACCCAAAGGCTCTTTTAAGAGCCGCCACCTTCGTCTCGAAAGGAGCTTGAGCCCACTTGCCAAACAAATCCCGAGGCGGTTAAGGAAATGTTGCCCTCGCACACTGTACCTAAATTGCAGCATCAAAAGGGGTGAATTTTGAAGTATTTCTGTCCGCCTAGTTTATTTGAAGCCCTGATCTGGACACAAGTTTCCATTATATGAATCGCCATTTTGGGATCTGGAAAATTCTGTATTTTTGTGTGGAGATTTATGGCTATCTTTGGAAGAATTTGTTTTTTGTAGCTTTGGAAGGAGGGTTATTTCACTTCAATTGTGCAGGAGTCCACCAACTCCTGCACTTGCCCAAGGGTAGTCCCGAAGTTTCTGATCCTTCTGGGATGAGTGAAAAAGGAGAAGTAAATTTCTAACTTCCCGCCCAACGGTTGAGAACAAACCTCAATTCAACTTTCCCCAGGAACTCTAGATAGTAATTTGCATGTAGGGGAGAGTACCTCCTGAATTTTGGATAAAGAGCAAGGTAGTCACATTCCTAGCAATCTTTACATCTTGAATCCATCCAGGTTTCTGAACCCTTTGGGAACTGACCTGTTTGTTAAACCTTAAACATCTCAAAACCTGTTTCCATCAATATTTTAATTTGAAATGTTAAGGTACTGCAGACCTCTATGTCCCAAATGTGCTTTTTTCAAGACAACTTTTGTTTTCTTTTGGGGGTTTTGTTTTGTTTTTCCTTGAAGTTTTGTTCATCCAAGAAGCTTCAGTTCAGTTCTGACTGGTGAATTGGAAGGATTTATATTCCTTGCAGGAATATACTATAAAATGTATTCCCTAGGTAACTTCAAGGAGAGCCAAATACACAACTTTTTAAACCTGGCTGTGTTTCAGTTTTTCTTTAATTATCCCTTTCCCCATTCTTTGAAAAACCACCTCACATTACTTATTCACAAATTCCTAGATATTGATATAACCCACCCACAATTCACTATAGGTACTCCTTGACTTACAACCACAATTGGAATCACAATTCTCATTGCTAAGCAAAGAAATTAAGTGAGTCATGCCCAATTTTACAATCTGTTTTGCCATGGCTGCTAAGGGAATCACTGCAGTTAAGTGAATCATAGTGTTGCTAGCAAATCTTGTCTCCCCCATTGACTTAGCTTGTTGCAAACTGGCTGACGATTGCAAATGATGATCATGTTACCCCAGGATGCTGCAACTGTCCCACTTGCTAAGTAACCAAATTCTGATCACATGATCATGAGGATGCTGTAACAATCGTGTGAAGACTGGTTGTAAGTCACTTCTTTCAATGCCATTGTAACTTTCAACCATCACTAAATAAATGGTTGTAAATCAAAAACTACATGCCTTTTAGGATCACAGTATTTAAACTTCTACTGGCTAGTGATATTTTGCTTTGCTGAATGTAGCTTTATGTCTTTATATTAATGCTTTATTAATACGATGATTCAATTTACCATGCTGAAGTCAAGCAATGAATTTGCATAAGTCCCTGTTGAGAGTTTGTTTCAGTATGTGGCATGAGTTCAGATCACAGGATAGAGAAAATCGTTAACCATGGAAAGAATGTCAAATGAGTGCAGTCACAAAAATTGATTAGTGATACCAAAGTGAAACATTTTATTCATATACCTTCCTTACTGTTATTATTTCTATCTACCATCACTAAACTTTTCTGATTTAGACTTTAAAGTCTCAAAGGTAGCATTTAGATGGAACCTGGGGAAAATAAGAGATGTACATATACTTGCTTACCATAGAAACAAAGAAATTATTAAATAATTAAACATAGTCTTTAAATAGGCTCTCTTCTGCTATTTCCCCCCAAATCTTAGGCAGATCTTAAAAATATTCCTAACCATGTCTCAAGGGGGGAGGGGAAATATTATCAGGATTTCCTTCTGAGCCTATTTCAGACCTGTTTTGCTAATACTGCCTACATCCCTCTCATATATATATATATATATATATATATATATATATATATATATATATATATATATATATATATATATATATGTTTTCTCAGGTTTTCGCGGGTGTTTGTATGTAGGTCTTTGGTTATTCGGGTCTTCTCCCACGTAAAATTGGAAGTGTCTTGGCGACGTTTCGACGAAGTCTCATTCGTCATCTTCAGGCTGGTGTTCTCGGCTTCGTGCTTCCAGGAGCAATGTGAGATCGCAGCTGTCTCTTCCTTTTAACTGCTAGTGGGGGTGTGAGCTGATTGGGTGGGAACTTGGCTGTGTTCTGATTGGGTGGAGGTGTGTTCTGATTGGTTAGGGGCTCGGCTGTGCTCTGATTGGATGGGGGTTGGTTGTGCTCTGATTGGCTGGGGGTGTGTTCTGTTTGGGTGGGGGCTTGGTTGTGCTCAGCTTAGTCTGAGTTGCAGGGGGATTTGAGCTGGTGAGCTGCGTTGTTGTTGTTTGGCTTCGTGTTTGTGGCCGTGCGAGCTCTTCATGGTGGGTGTCAGTCTGCTTCATGTATGGATTGGAGAGGTTTAAAGTGGCTAATGATGCAGCTGCAGTCTGGCTTCTGGTCCTTGGTCATGGCTCATTATCAGTGTGGGTTTGAGTCTGCTTTCTGCGTGGATGTGTGGTGGTGACATCCTGTGTGGCTCTCGTGAGTGTGGGTCTGGTGTCATTCGTCGTGTTAGGGACCCGTTTGTCAATAAGGGCGGGTTTCCAAATGGCTGGTAGGCGGGAGGTATCGTCTCGTTTGTTCATGCTGTGTGGGCGTTTTTCTATCTCGATGGCTTCTCTGATTATTCTGTTGTTAAAGTGTTCAGTTTTGGCGATAGTTCTGGTCTTTTTAAAGTCAATATCATGTCCTGTGGCTTTAAGGTGTTGGACCAGGGAAGTTGGTTCTTCTTTTCTGACTGAGTTCTTGTGTTCTTCTATGCGTGCACTTATTCGTCTGTTGGTTTGTCCGATGTATGTGGTGGGGCAGGCGGTGCATGGGATTTCATATACTCCTTGATTTTCTAACTCAATTTTGTCTTTGGGGTTCCTTAGGATGGTGGATATTTTTCGGTTTGTGCAGAATGCTGTCTTGATGTTATGTTTGTGGAGGATTTTGCTTATTCTGTCTGTGGTGCCTTTTATGTATGGGAGGAGGGCTTTGCCGTTTTCTTGTTCTGTGTCTTGGATTTTAGTGGGGGTTTCTTTTTGGATTAGGTTGGTGATCTTATTTCTTTGGAATCCATTGGATGTTAGTACGTTAGTGAGGGTGTGTAGTTCGGTTTTTAGGTGTTGTTCGTCAGCTAAGCGTTTTGTTCTGGAAATGAGTGTCTTGGCTACAGAGTTGATCTGGGCAGGGTGGTGGTGTGAGAGTGCGTGCAGATAGCGGTTTGTGTGTGTTTTCTTCTGGTAGATAGTGTGTCCTAGGGAGCCATTGGATTTTCTGTAGACTAAGACATCCAGGAAGGGAAGTTGGTTGTTCGCTTCTGTTTCCATGGTGAACTGTATTTTGGGGTGTAGGCTGTTGAGGTGTGTGAGGAAGTTGTCCAGTTTTTCTTTCCCATGTGGCCAGATTATGAAGGTGTCGTCCACATATCTGAGCCAGAGTTTGGGTTTATGATCAGATTTTTCTAGAGCTTGGGTTTCAAAGTATTCCATATAGAGGTTGGCAATGACAGGTGAGAGGGGTGATCCCATGGGTGCTCCTTCTGTTTGTTTGTATTTCTGTCCATTATAGATGAAGTATGTGTTGGATAGGCAGTGGTTGGTCAGATCTAAGATGTGCTTGGGGGGGTTATATTTGTTTTGGATAACTGTCAAGGCTTCTTTGATTGGTACTTGGGTGAAGAGGGATATGACATCAAAGCTCACGAGTAGGTCACTGGGCTGCAACTCAGACTAAGCTGAGCACAACCAAGCCCCCACCCAAACAGAACACACCCCCAGCCAATCAGAGCACAACCAACCTCCCATCCAATCAGAGCACAGCCGAGCCCCTAACCAATCAGAACACACCTCCACCCAATCAGAACACAGCCAAGTTCCCACCCAATCAGCTCACACCCCCACTAGCAGTTAAAAGGAAGAGACAGCTGCGATCTCACATTGCTCCTGGAAGCACGAAGCCGAGAACACCAGCCTGAAGATGACGAATGAGACTTCGTCGAAACGTCGCCAAGACACTTCCAATTTTACGTGGGAGAAGACCCGAATAACCAAAGACCTACATATATATATATATATATATATATATATATATATATATATATATATATATATATATGCCATACCCTTACTCGGGTATGTTGTAAAGCCTATTGTGCTTTAAAATGGCTTCTACTGTGCAGCACAGTGGAGTTGCCATGGTAACGGCTTTACAGTACTCCACAAGAGGGCTCCCTCTGGTAAGGGGGAAAATCCAACATTAGAAATTACGTTTGGTGGGGAGATTTTCAACAAGGCTTTGATTATTCTTGAGGACAAATGTTGGCCATGATCAATAAAACATTAGTGCAACTCGGCCTGCCAGCACCACTATAAGACTAACACAATGTACTTCAGACAAATTACTTAGGAGAAAAGAACTACAACGTTGAACAGCTTAGTACGTATATTGCGGACAAGAAGCCATTTCTAAATCAAGATCAGAAACAAGCATACCAAATGATCATGGATCAGCTAGCAAAACAAGGTGGTATCTTTTTACTTGACACTTATGGAGGCACAGGGAAAACATTTTTAACTAATTTAATTCTCGCAAAATCAGGGCTCAGGGTGAAGTTGCTCTTCCTGTCTAATACAGGATTGGGATAAATAAATACCTGAGCAACGCCGGGTTATCCGCTAATGGGAATATACCTGAGAAATGCCTCACATTGCCATCCTTCGTTTTGTAATTCCTTTTATTACAGGAATTTTCCTTCCATAAGGAACATTCCATTTTTCCTTTAAACCATACTAATCCACCTATTCAGATTTTCTAATAATTCTCTAAACTGAAAGTGGTTTATGATGTTTCAGATATGGTCATGCCCCAAGAGAGGTTTGTTTCATCTGAAGCACATATGTAGTACTAACAACTTCCGATTCAGTATATTAAACTGCTCCTAGAATGACTGGCTCAGTATGATCCAAAGAAAAAATGCAAGGTTCCAGAATTCTCCAACCATTAAATTCCCAGGAACGAGATGTAGTACTTATCTTTTTTTCAGGACACTTGTTCAATTCATTCATGACTCTTCAAAGCACCAAAAAGCACCAGCCAATATAAATAATTTTACTTTCAGATGTTGTTAAATCTTCTGATTGTACAAAATATTCATGCTGTATCACATTCCATTCCTGCGTCATGCATCTATAAATACGGTTTAGATGCCTTGTAACCTCAAAATAACTTTTCCCAATTTAAAGAGTTCAAAAATTTATTGAAAAACTAACCACAATGTTAGGTACACAAAGCAGAATCCACAAAGGATTTCCTAGATTGGAAGCAGATGAAATGTTATGTTGCCAAAATAATAAATTAGCACTAGATTGAATCAGTGCTCCCTCCCTTAATGTGTGCTGCTTTTTAAGCCTAGACCTCTGAACAAAATGACTTTCCCCTCCCTTTTTGTCTGGCAAATGCCAAGATTTTAAGAGTTTGTAGGCACGCCTAAAGTACAAAAGAATGCAAGAGAGGTGATAAATTCATGGACTGTGTCTTCTCTCTCAAATGAAATCAATGACATGTCCTTTCCTAACCTCGTGAGCACCAAATGCATTGAATGTTACCTCTGTATCCCACTAGCTACCATAACAAAAATTAGGAATATGAATTTAGAAGTCACAAAGTTGGGGAATACTGGAAAAACTAATATCTCTTCCCTGGATTCATTGGAGATTAAGATTTACTAAATGTCATTATCATTACCTAATTTCCAGATAAACAATTTAAAGCCCTCATTCTCTTTCTAAATATAAAGTGTTAATGCAGACACGTGATCACAAAAAGGGTTGTATTACATCAAATATTTATTCTCTCATAAGACAATGGTATTTGTCCTGCCAGCAAGAAGCCACTAATGTGACTGCAGAATAAGCAGGATACAAACCGTTTGCAATGCCACATATGGAACCAATCTTGTCTGCCCACGTCTATGACAGTGCACAAACCAAGAAATTTCACCAACTAAAAAATAGTATTGCAAAATATTTACAGAAGCCACCCAAACACAAAAGCCTGATGATCAGGTTTATATGTAAGAGATTAGAACCAGAATTTACCCTGGTAAACTATGTATTTCTTCTGATCACTAAAAATACTCAAGACAATATACTTCCCATACAGCACAGACATAACCAAGTCTTTCTTAAGAATTGATAATATGACAGTGCCTTTTCGTCCATTTTCTATTATGATTTATCCTCCCAAGTATGATCATAGATTGAGATGGAAGATACTTTGTCACAAAAGATGTTGTTCAACTGGATGCCACTATAACATGGAACCCCATTCCCATATCTTATCATAGAAGATAGAAATCTTAACTATTTGTCACAGAAGCCCCTCCATCTCCTTCATAAAAGCTTCATAAACATCATCCTTGGTCTGCACAGACACAGGGGCAGATGAGCCAGCTTTAGGAATTGTTTTGGTTATCTGAACAGAAGGCTCATCATCAGGTTTCCTCATGACAGAGGCAGCTGTTCCCTTATTCTCTCGCCGAACTCGAAGAGCTGTAGGCACAAACCGGGTGATCTCAGCCTTGGGGTTTGTAATCTGTGGCTTGGCACTAATCGTTGCTGTGGCTTTCTTCTCAATGGTGGCTGCACTGGTATCATCCGCCTTGGGGCGCTGAATCAAGCTGGGGGGAGCGCTCAATACACCTGGATTTGGAATGGGAGCAGGTGGGAATAACCCAGGTGGAGGAACCAAAGGAGGGCGTAACATGCCTGGACGAGGAGGTGGAATACCTGCAGAAAGAGAAATGGTTATTCTTCTGATCTTTGTGAAGAATAAAAATTTAAATTTCAAATTATATGCTGTCTCAGTTAAGATTCTCAAGTATTTTCCTAAGCATAAATTCATTGTGTTTGTTTCCTTACATGCACAATATCTGAATGAAAATTCAAGAGATCTTCCAAGAAAGACTAATCCTAAAACACATATCCTAGTGAATTACTGGCAGAGTTACAGGCCAACAGTTGAATTCCAAAGTATAGACATTCCTATCACTGCAGTTGCTAACATTGTGCAGTACACAAAGTTCAACAAAATTTATTTTCTTCAATCACAATCTCTCACAACATTTCATGGAATCCCTATTTAGAATATTGTACAAGATCTGTTCTACTAGAAATCACTGGAGAAACAAAAACATCCCACTTCTTAATTATAACATTACCTGGAGGAGCTGGAGGTGGCAGACGAGGTGGGGGTCCCCTAGGAGGTGGGCCAGGAGGCAAACCAGGAGGAGGGCCAGGAGGAGGGCCAGGTGGCCGGCCAGGTGGAGGACCAGGTGGTAAGAGCCGTGGCAAAGGTCCACGCAGTCCAGGCAATCCGGGTGGTCTTAAGAAAGGAGGAGCACCTAAAAATATCACACAAATACACATTAGTTGACTATTTCTCAATTAAGGGCAATTCTTCATCATTTTCTAATTGATATGGTTTAAATTGAAAAATGATGTTTCAAGAATGTGTTGTTTACATAGCACTCCAATTCATTTCATGAAAACGCTGACTTAGCAATTAAAACAAATTATTTTCTTTCAGAATCAAGCTCATTATATTATATAATGCAGAGTAGTATATATATCCATCCCAGTTTGTCACATGTATATAGAGTAGTATATGTCCATCCCAATTTGTCACAAAAGAAAAATGGGAGGGGGGGTGTCTTTTGTGACAAATTCTGCTGAAGTAACTGACATTCAGTCTGGTGTAAAATATAGCAATATTTTATTAATCATATAAAACGACATCAATGCCCCTACATTTAGCTAGTTTAATAATAAAACTGCCTGTTCAAATACCCACCTGGAGGGGGCCCAGGAGGAAGGCCAGTAGGAGGTCCTGGTGGTCTCAAAGGTGGTGCAGGAGGTGGTCCAAGAGGGGGTGGCCCAGGCATCGGAGGTGCTTGGATCGGAGTTGGAGGGACAGGCTGAGGTGGAGGTTGCTGCTGGGGCGGATTTGTTTGGGAAGGCGTTGAGGAGCCTATCTCTGAGTGTGACTCTTCTGTGATTTGCTGCTGCTGCTGTTGCTGAGAATCTTCTGCATCAGAGTCATCTTCATCATCATCATCATCCTCTTCAGAATATTCTTCTATCTCTTTGCCACCCTCAGGAATTTCCTGACCTACAAACAATTACAATTATCTCTTTACAATACTTAATAAATTAAGGGTTGTTGGTTGTGGATAATAGCCTAATATTCCTTTATGTATTTTCTTAATGTTATGGAACTTTAAAAAACAAACATACTTTCGATCATTATGATAAAAATGCACTTTAGACATATAAATTATCTTTGATATGCAAATAGACAAGGCAAATTTTTAGCAATTTCAAGGTTATTGGGCATGAAAGTGTAGGAATGTATTATTTTATTCCCTTTCCCGCCACGATCTGGATAACTACCCTTTATTTGTGGCTTCTATCTTCATTGCAATGGAAGCTTCCAAGGGAATCAGGAAAGTCTTCATTAAACAGAAATGTGCTTTCTCATTTGGTTGCAATCTAACAAAGATTGTGTAAATGAATGTAAAAGGTATAATATTATATATACTTTGGATCAGCCTTGCAGTGACGCACTAAAATCAAGAAATTTATAAAAATGTTTGGAACAGATCACCGTGGTCCAGAATAAAACTGCACTTATAAAATGGTTTAGTATATTTTTCAAATTTAAAATGTGTGGACTTCAACTCCCAGAATTCCCATCTGTTCAACATTTAGTAAAAAAAAAAAATCCCACAGATCCTCAAGAGGTTTTTGCTTGTACAAACTAAAAGTGTGTCCTAATGTGATTCCAATAAGAGCATGTGCTACCATAAATCTACTAATCTTCCAGTCATGACAACTCTACTTTAAGTCAGTTACAATTGGAACAAATTTCCATTACAAAGTGAATTACATTTATCCACAGTGAATAATTTATCTGTAGGCCCTCACTGGGATAATACTGTATGCTCTTTCACAGGTTCCAAATTTAATTCTTTTGGATTTACACTTGGCTCCATTCTCAATGCTTTTAAAAGTTCACTCAAGATACAGTTTTTCATTTGGCTTTTGTTAATTTGTGCTTTAGTTTTACTTTTACTATTTTACTTGGTATTTCAATTATTTCCTTGACTAAAATAACAGCAGTTATATCAAATAAAATTGTAAATGAGCTCATTTTATGAGAAGAACACAAACCCACCACTTTTGATCTCTGTGTGATGCTTCTGGAACATGTGAATTTAATAATCTGAAGGACAATGACTGCAAGCAAGTTATCATCTGAAATTATTTCATCACAATTAGTTTGTATTAATACCTCACATTCTTTACTATACTGAGTTCTTAATATAAATCCTTGCTTAAAAGTTATCCTGGGTGTTATTTCTTTAAACAAGTATCCCTAGCTTTAACTAAAAAAATAAAGAGAGCAGGGACAGAGGGAAGATTTTTTAAAAATTATTTACCAGCCATCCGCAACATCATTGCTTGAAGTGGTGTGAGTTCCTTCAGGTTCTTCTTCTTTTTTCTTGATTTTCCAGGAATGTCAGCAAAACGTACACTATGACCTACAAAAGTATGTGATGAAATATGAAGATTTTTTTTCATCATTAATCAGTACTTCTATCAGGTTTATCAATATCTAATTTCCCTAAAGTTATCTATTCAGTTTTCAGTTCAAGAATACAGTAATTTCTTTCCAAGCCTATAGACGTGCATGTTATAAATGCAATGTTTACTAATTTTTCTATTAGTTAATTCTGATCCAAATCGTCTTTCCTAAGCTTACCAGATTTCTTGTCTTCACCACCTTCCCTTTCAGCACTGTCATCATGATGCATGAACTCCTCTCCTTCACTGTCAGCATCACTTCTTTCACTATCACTGTCATCAGTAGTGTCATCATGCTTGTCCTGATCCATATCGTCAGGGTATCCCTCATCTTCACTTGTACTGGAAGCATCTTCATCGTGGCCTCTTCGACCTGTAAAATTTAAGAGATGTTTTATCTGAGGCAGGTGGAAGGGAGAGAAAGAGATTCTTTTCTGTCACATTTGCTTTTAAAATTAAAACATTTTTCTCTTAACCATACAAGTTAAAGAGACATTCAGAAAATATCTATTTTTCTAATGACATACAGGGAGTCTTCGACTTATGACCATTTGTTAAATGATGGTTGGCATTAAAAAAAAAAGTGGCTTCTGACCTGTCCTCAAAGTTAAAACTGTTGCACCATCCCCGCAGTCGCACGATCATGATTTGGGCACTTTGCAATTGATGCCTACTTATGACTGGTTTCAGCGTTCTGCAGTCACAACTGCAATTTGTGACCTTCCTACCCAGCTTCCAACATACAACCAATGGGGGAAGCTGGATTCGCTTAATGACCACAAATTGGTTGTAAATCTGGGTGTGGGCACCTCATGACTTGCTTAACGACTATACCACTTAGCAATCAAAATTCTAATCCAAATTGTGGTCGTAAGTCAAGGACAACCTGTACTAATAGTTTGAAGAGGGGAAGCCATTTACCTGTCTCTGGACTATAAGACATGTCTTCATCTCTTCTCCGAGGAGGCATTTCAACAGTGAATCCTACTTTACGCGCATACATCTGCAAAACCTGAGGTGGTGGTGGTCCTGGTGGAGGTCCAGGGGGCTTCCGACCAGGCGGTAGACGGGGTACACCATGCCCAGGAGGTGGAAGTACAGTAACAGGCCTGACAGGAGGCCTAGAAATATGATTCAAGTAAGTACAATATTAGGAACTTTGGAAGTCTGAAACTTCCTACTTTTTTCTGATAAGGCAGTCTGAACCCTTATCAAACATAAGAGTATGCTTCGCCTTAAACCAGTGTTTCTGAACCTTGGTAGCTTGAAGATGGGTGGATTTCAACTCCCAGAATCCCCCAGCCTTCTGGGAGTTGAAGTCCACCCATCTTTAAGCTTCCAAGGTTGAGAAACACTGCCTTAAACAGATATAAGGTCAGAAATAATTGCTTCAGTTTTCAAGATATCAAGATATCTGATTGCCCAATTTATAAAAAAAATGAAAACAATTAGTGTTTAATTACTGAAACTGGCCAGTATTATTAACTAAAGCAGAAAATTAATACTAATCAGATTTATCCAAGTCTGGAAAAAAAATCAAGGGACAATTGGCTATTTCTGATAGCTTCATCAAAAGAAGAGAAGAAAAAGGAATTGCAGAAGCTTATTTTATGGAATATAATGCCAAACAATGATTTAATGTAATGTACAAACAGAGCCTGTGAGTTGTGATGGGTTTGCCATAATGATGCCTTCAGTTCCTATTCTTACAAGCTGTTCATGATATGTTTCATAACATGCATTTTCATATATTAAAGAACAGATTATTTTCAAAAGTTTTGTTTCATGGTTTGTATTCACCAGAACAGATTAAAGCAGCAGTAACAGCAAAAGGTATTTATAAAACCTTATTATTAATATCAAAAAAAATATTTAAGGCAAAAAGCAAAAGATATACTAGAACTAAAAATTAAACAAATAGGAACAAATAGGAAAATAACAAATGTGGAACATTTTTGCAATTATCACAAAGATCATGAAAAGTGAAGACTAAGCCAAGTGATGCTGATGATTTAAAACAGGCCTGGTTTAGCGAAGGGAGAAAAAGTCGTGATACGTCATGTGACGACGTGAGTTTGACACCCCCAATCTAAAATTAGCTTCCTGGCTGAATGAGGATTCAAACCTGAATCTCTCTGGTCCTAATCTTACACTTTCTTGTAAAGAAAGTCAACTTTTGTCTTAATGTCTATTTTGAACTCCTTAATCTACACTTTGAACATCATGATTGCTTGTGATGATAAAGGAAAGAAAATAGCAATTATGCTTAGAATGAAACAGCAATTACAAAATAACAATACAGGATTCTAAGAATTTTACCAACTCCATTCAAGTTCAGTTGTCTGCACAGTAATTTCTTTCTTACCCATAGGCTGATGTCTTTTTGAGAATGGAAGGAGGCTGGGCTCCAGGCAGGGGGATGTCTTGAATGAGGATGTTGGAAGGAGCATGAGGCATGTCGGGCAGGGGGATGCTCTCCACCTCAACATGCTGAGCATTCTGGAAAAAAAATAAGTTTCCTTAAGTGGTGCCAATGGGTATATTCATCAGTGTTTGTAATATAAATTGCATATTTCTATTAATTTTTAAGGAATTATATCCTGAAAATGATTTACAATAAATACTTCTTAAAAAATAGCTGTTAAAATATAAGACCAGGAGGATTTTTAAAAAAAACTTTCCGGTTATAACATGCAACCTTTTTTTTTACAAAAAGAAAAATTAATGGAAACAAAGTAGTAACATTTAGAAACATTGAATCAGAATTTCAAATCAATGCAACAGAACCAAGTGATCTAGCAATTTGTCAATAACAAACATTGAGAAAAAGGATTACTACACATAAAAATTTTACAAGTCCAACTCTGTTCAATAACTGATTTATTAAACCAAAACTGAAATATAGGAAAACATATTTACATGCTGCTTGTATATAAATTGCTGGTATCCTTACAATTTATATTGACTGTTTCCTAATATGATTTGATTGCTTATCTGTTCCCTATGACTATCATTAAGTGTTGTACCTTATGATTCTTGACGAACGTATATTTTCTTTTATGTACACTGAGAGCGTATGCACCAAGACAAATTCCTTGTGTGTCCAATCACACTTGGCTAATAAAGAATTCTATTCTATTCTTTCCAGAAAAACAAAATGGCAGTTAAAGTAGTAAACAAGAATAAAGAAGTACAGAAATAATAGTGATATGTAGTGTTTTAGTCTGGCAGTTAAAATAGATAACAAGTAAATTCTTCTGGCATCCTCTCCTTGCAGAACTACCTCTTGCAAAGATTTGATAACCTATCAGTATTGCATGACACTGCCTAATTAACTTTTTTCTATAATAGTTTATTGAAATTAAAAGTACAACAATAAAAATTAATATAGATAAAAAAATATGTAAAAAAGTAAAAGTAAAATGTGCACCTAAAAAAAGAAAAAAATGAGGGTGGGATGGAAAGAAGGAAAAAAATATAGGAAAAAAAGCCAAAGAAAAAATATAGAAATGATTTCCCTTTCATTAAGACAAGATTCACAGTCCCCTATTTTCTAGCCCGGTGCCTTAACTACTAGACCAAACTGGCTCTCTATTTAATTATTTTTATTTAGGCTTATTATTTATATGTTATGAAATTTTAAAATATCAAAAATATTAATTTTTAACTATTAAAACCTCAGCTGATTTCATTTCAGATCATTCTTGTATCTTGCCAATTTTAAATCCATATTCAAAATAGCCTGATTTTCAGTTATATCCTGTCTCTTCTTTTAAGCCCCCTTTTTTTGTATCAGACAATCTAAAGAAAAAGTTCTGGGGTACATCATTTCCAAACATCCTTGAATTGTTCCAGAATTAAAATTCTTTTCTTCATTCTGTACTAGTAATTCTTCTCCTTTAATTATAATCTTTAATTATTTCTGATTGCCTTTAATAGCCAGCATTCAAGATCTCCTCTTATACATTTCTCTCATCCAAAATTTTTCACCAGGAAGAAAGTAGAAGAGGTTTCTATAATTATTTCAACATCTTATTTCCAGTCAACTTGGCCCCTTAAGCCTCTTTAAAAGCTTTCCAAAATCAACATTCTAATCATCCTTTTGCTGCTTATTTCCAAATAAAAAATGTTTTAAGTTTTAAACTTACATAAAAATGCTTTCATTCCAGGCTGAAGGACAACCATCCAGTGTAATAAAACTTGTCCTTCTGCAGGTTCTTACTATCCAAAAAAGCAATTTACAAGCCATTTTCCATAAATTGATCAAGGAGGGAAGTGAGCAACCCAGCATCCTTTTGAAAGCTCCGAACTGCATCTTGGGCAAAGCTGACTCTCCCAACTCCCAGAGCTCTAAAATCCACTGGAGATGGGGAGGTATCTGTGAGGAGCATTCTGTCTGATCCCAAGTCCTGTCCTTAATTTGGAAAAGAGTTTGGTGAGCCAATTCATTCACCGGCTATATTTTCCACTGCAGTCATCAGTTCTGCTAAAAGCAAAACCCACCTTTGTTCCCTGGAAGTGCTTCCTACCACTGCATCTCATAAGTGCTTGACACTGCTTGATTGACCTTAAGTTCCATGTCATATTCTTTTTTAATTGTGTCATTCTGACATAAGACACATAAGACAAAATGTTTTTTAAAATGTTCAGGTGCTTTGACAGAAAGGTAGAAAATAACAATTGTAACAAATATACATTATTATTTATTTTCAACTTCAAGAATTTATATTCATTGTGGTGTCCCATTTCAGTTTCTACATTCCTTTAACTGTCTCCATTCTTAATGGTCATTTGAAGAACAAGTTAACCTCAAGAATTGCTATGTCCATTTTCTTCTTCCCTACCTAATGTTTATTAGATCAATACAAGCAAAACAATCTTAACTGTTTAAATAGCAGTTTTTAACTTTTTCCTTATGCAAATACATCACCATATTTTCAGGATGACTATATAAACCAGGACTGACAACAATGTTTGCAGACATCATGTCTCACATCATCCCTTTCTGCAAGGAACCCTAAAACAATTCTAGTTTTAAAAGATGGCCAAATTCTTACAAACTACCTCATCTCATAAGATTTGGGGGGAGAATGCCAAAATCTTTGACTCTCTCTGGCGTTTTTGGCCAATATTTTTTATATATTGGTATGCACACCAGACAGTACTTGAAATATATCAGAGACCATTAGTCCTTTGTGGACCATTACTGATCTCTGAACTACAGGCCTAGAACCAATGATTTAAAATATAGTATTTAATGAACACTAGCAACCAATTGCACAATGTTTGATTTCCCCAAGGACCAATTCGTACAAAGAAGTAACAGTGTGAAATTCTGTAACACAAGAAATATATGGTAAACTATATTAATTGAGCTGTTATTTCAGCCCTGCAAATGAAATCAGGTTTAAAAAAACAGTCTTTTTGCTGTGACCACTAATTACTAAACTCTATGAAAAGCTCTAGTGAATATCTGGGCTCCTGAATGAAGCCATGTTTATAAGATTAAATTACAGCAATAACCTCATCATCCATACTGTTATCAGCAAGACACATATTATGCACATAAGCAATTCCAAACAATTGAAAATTGAAAAGCAATCTGAAGAATCAACTAACCTCTTTCATGAATACCTAGGAAATAAAAATGCAAAATCAAACCAATATTTTAAAACTAATGTGAATAGGTACCTTTACAGCATCAAAGTACTGACTGAGCTGAGATCTTTTCTGCTCATATTCCACCTCTAGCTTGCGCAACTCCTTATAAATGTCTGGATTCTCCTTCTCATATAGTCGCAGGATACGCTCAAAAGTTTCACGCAGTTTCTTACGCTTGTCCTTAAGCACCTTTTCATTTAATTGAGGCTGTTGTACTGGATTAAATTCTATGGACAGAATTGAGACAGATACATGAAAAAAAAATTGTGCAGACCTTCACACTCCCACTACCTGAGGTTCATAGCAGCCAAGCGCAATCATAAAGGGTACAGAAAATAAAGACAATAGCAACTTTTTCTGATAATCATCCCCCCTGACAAAAAAAAAAAAAAAAAAAACAGTAAAGATTTCCCTTGTCCGGTTGTGTCCAACTGCAGGGGGTGGTGCTCATTTTCGTTTCTTAATTGAGGGAGCCAGCGTTTTCCAAAGACATTTCTGTGGTCATGTGGTTGGTATGACTATACAATCTATCACTTGTTAATTCTGAGTTTACTTTCTTTCTCATACAGTAATGGATAATGCTTGTTAAACGAGATTTTCGATCACATTACTTTTTCTATACGAGTTGAAAAAGAGATTCAAACCTACCCATTTCATCAAGCTTTTCCATGTCTCGAATGATTTGTTTGGGATCCTTCATCTTTAGCACTGCTGCTCGCACCATCATGCGCTGCTTTTTGTTCTGAACTCAGCAGAAAATAAAAGCCAGAATTAAGGACCTGGACATCACAGGCAATATATTTAATTTACTTAATACAACTTTTTAAATGTTTGAATGTTATGTATCTGGCAAACTCAAGAGGGTTTTATTTATTTAAAGTTTTATAGACAATACAACACCCATCAACACATCCAAATCAGTGGTGGGATTCAAAATTTTTTACTACCAGTTCTGTGGGCGTGGCTTGGTGGGCTTGGCAGAGGAAGGATACTGTAAAATCTCCATTCCCTCCCCACTCCAGGGGAAGGTTACTGCAAAATCCCCATTTCTTCCCGATCAGCTGGGACTCAGGAGGTAGAGAATAGATGGGGGTGGGGCCATTCAGAGGTGGTATTTACCGGTTCTCCAAACTACTCAAATTTTCCGCTACCAGTTCTCCAGAATTGGTTAGAACCTGCTGAATATCACCTCTGAATCATTCTTCCTCCCTTTAACACCTGCAGTGAATATAAGAAGTCTACATAACCTTATTAAGATGCCAGGTTTTTGAAATGTAAAAAACAGACCAAGATAAATCACTTCAGAATTTTTTCCACCTTTAATATACCGTATTTTCTGATGTATAAGATGACTTTTTAACACATGAAAATCTTCTCAAAAGTCGGGGGTCGTCTTATACGCCGGGTGTTGTTCTCCTGTAACCAGGCAGACCAGCCCGAAAGGCTCTGACGAGCCTTAAATGGCTCTGGCGATCCAAGCTCTGACGATCCCAGCTTTGCCTGCTAATCAGGCAACTTAGCTGGGATCGTCAGAGCCATGTAAAAGTAAAAAACTTTTTTCCTTTTACATGGCTCTGGCAATCCAAGCTCTGATGATCCCAGTTGCATTGCCTGCTAATCAGGCAACGCAGCTGGGATCGCCAGAGCCATGTAAAAGGAAGTTTTTCCCCTCCAGCTTGCTTACCTCAGCTGCTAGACGCAACGCTTGCCTTGCTTTGCTTGCCTGAATCCATTCCATCAGCAAGCCACTCCCTGCCTGCAATCAAGCAGGCAGGGAGTTGTGGACTTCAACTCCTAGAATTCCTCAGCCAGCAAAACAAAGCTGGCTGAGGAATTCTGGGAGTTGAAGTCTACAAGTCTTAAAGTTGCCAAGGTTGGAGACCCCTGTTCTATTGGGTAAGTTTTTTTCCCCTTTGGGAGCTTTAAAAAAATAGTTAATTGGGGGTTTTTTTAGTTGTTCTTTTTTAGACCTAGCCATTTAAAGTTTAGGAAGTTTTAAATTTAGCTTTCATATAAAAATAAAAATAAAATAAAATAATATTTGTGCAGCTTTCTGAGATTTAGTGTTTCTGTAGTGTTTCACTCTAACTACACAAACACACAAAATCTCACAAAGCTGTATGTGGAATTTTGTGTGTGTAAAGTGTGAAAGTTGTTTTTTGGGGGGCTTTTTGTGGCTGTGTGAGGTTCCTGCTTGTTGCAGGGGCCATTTTGGGTCTAGCACAGCTGCTTTTACATTATGGGTGAGCCAGTTGATGTTTTTTAATTTTTATTTGGTGTGCGTTGGAAGAGGTGTAGTCTTATACGGCGAGTATAGCCCAAACCCTATATTTTAATAGGAAAAGTCGGGGGTCGTCTTATACGCCCAGTCGTCTTATACGCCGGAAAATACAGTAACCTATATGCTATGCAATTCAATTTGAAAACGAACTGAAATCTTTATGGTGAAAAATAACAATAAAACATACACCAACATGATTGCATAAGTGTACATACCCTTAAACTATTTTGTTAAAGCACATTTCTATTTTATGACAGCATTCAGTCTTTTGGAGTAGGAGCCTATTAGCAAGGCACAGCTTGCCTTGGGAATCTTTGCCCACTGTTCCTTGCAAAAGCGCTGTAAATCTGTCAGACTGAAAGGGCATTTCCTATGCACAGTCCTCTTCGGGCCACCACCCCCCACCTCCCCCCCCCCGAGTTTCAACTGGATTCAGGCCCACGCTCTATCTATTCTTTTATTTTCTTCTGGTGAAGCCATTCTTTTGATTTGGATGTATGCACTGGGACATTATTGTGTTGAAAGATAAAATTCCTCTTCTCAGGTGTATAATGACTACTATTTACCATCAAGCTGAATGTGATCAATTAATTCTGAAGACAATCACATCCATACTTATAAGGTGTGCACACTTATGAACTACATTATTATGTATTTTTATTGTTATTTTTCCTCCTAAAAGTTTTCAATTTGTTTTTCAATTGAATTGTATAGTTTATGTTATATTAAAGGTGGAAAATTTTTTGAAGTGATTTATCTTGGTCTGATTTTTTTTAATTTCAAAAATCTGGCTTTTATCAAGGGGTATGTAGACTTTTTATATCCATTGTATATACATAATGATTTCATATACTATCTTCTGTCCAGGTTTTATGAAGCAGTTTTGGTATCCTTTTAAAATTTACTGTAATATTTATGAAATATAGCTTTATTAATAGCACCATAATCCTAACCCAGTGCCCTATATCAAACCTTGCTCAGACAAGACAGTTTATTAGGAAAAAAGTTGATTAGCTAACATGATTTGTAAATTCTATATTAATATACATGTGCTTAATGTCAGATATAAAGCTAACAAAAAACATACAGCATTGCCAGCCTCTGTTTATAATTTGGCTATTTCTATTCTACAGTTCTATTACCTTCTTCAGTTCTCTCTTCCGGGCCTCCTTTCCTACAAGAAGAAATTTAAAATATCACAAATAAATATTTTGTAAAAAGTACAGTGCAAATATGGAGATAATATACTGCTCAAAAAAATAAAGGGAACACAAGCAGAAGACATCCGAGATCTGATTGAATGAAATAGCCTTATTAAATATTTTGTTCTTTACATACAGTAGTTTATACATTGCTCAAACAACTAAAGGGAACACCAAACTACTGTATCTAACGAACAAAGTATTTAATAAAGCTATTTCATTCATTCAGATCTCGGATGTCTTCTGCTTGTGTTCCCTTTATTTTTTTGAGCAGTGTATATTAATGGGCACATTTTATATATGAAGATAAAAATAAGATGAAATAAATCTAGCTAATATTTTTGGAATAGTTCTAGAATTATATCATAACTGGATTTCAAATTTGTATATTAAGAATGTATAAAATTATGAATTATACCGAACCAGAAATCTTTCAACTTGTACTTTTAAACAATTTGAAATTTAGTTTTCTATGTATTAGTAGTTATTACCTATTAACAGCAATAAATTTGACTCCACTTCCTAAATGTAAAAACCCATTTTGAACAACTGTTGGGGATTTAGTCATAATATACATAATAAAGAATATGAAAATTTGGGAGAATAGATAACATAAAGGGTTTGGACTTAGACCCACTTCAGGTCACCACTCGATCAAGAAGCTAACTCTGGAGCAGCTATTCTCCCTCCAACCATGTTGCATTTCATAGAAAAGGTGGTTACTATCATAAATAAATAATACACTTAAAAATAAGTTATTTTGAGCAACATTAAAAGAAAAGGATCATGTGCAGCTTTACATCATGAACAATTTAATACAAAAGTTATTTTGCTGTGTAACGACTGTTTTTCAAAGTAATTCAAAACATACAGCTATTCTTTTTTAGCATAAAAAGGTAATTTTTTTCTAATATTGCCATTTCACATTGATCTATATAGTCAGCAAATGCCTTCATTTGTTCAGAGTACCATTATACAGAATATCACAGTACACAATGTATTTTAATACTGCTTTGAAATTGTCATTTTCTGATATTGTCCAGTATTGTTGCAAGACTAAATTATACTAACTGCAGCATCTACTGGAAAATCTAATGCCACAATTAATTCTATTCTCCCTCAAAAGAATTCATGGCGTTGTCTATCTGGACATTAATTTCACATAAACGCACATATCCATTATGTAATTCCCTTTTAATATAAGCTTTTCAAAAGCCCAAAAAAGGAGAAATAGTCATCCAACGAAATGAAAGGCACAAGATTAAATAAACCAGTTAAAAATACTGTATATCACCATTATTCAACATGCCTCTCTAAACTTTCCTTCCAAATGACCGTCTATCACTTCATGTATGTTGCCTTCTGTCTGATCTCTGATCACACACACACTTTTTAAAAACTTCTTACCTTTCCCTTTTTCAGCATTTGGTCAATTCAATCTAACAACTTTCTTGATCTTCCCCTTTTTCTTAACCTATTAACTCTTCCTACAGGTTTTTTTTTTTTTCAACTTGATCCTCATTCATTCTCTATGACCAAACCACCTCAATATATGACCTTGACTTATAACCATAATTGAGCTCAACATTTCTGTTGCTAAGCAAGACAGTTAAGGGAGCTTTGTCCCACTTTATGATCTTTCTTGCCACAGTTGTTAAGTGAGTCTGCAATTGTTAAGTTAGCAACAGGGCTCTTAAGTGAACTCAGCTTCCCCATTGACTTTGCTTGTCAGAAGTCCCAAAAGGTAATCACATGACCCTGGGACACCATCATAAATATGAACCAGTTCCCAAGCACCCAAGTTTTGATCACATGGGGATGCTGAAATGGTTATAAAAGTGAAAAGCGGACATAACTCGGTTTTTTTCAGTTCCACTGTAACTTTGAAGTCACTAAACAAATGGCTGTCTTTTGTATTCATTTACTTTTATATTTGGTATGTTCATTTAGAATGGATACCACCTTACAGCACTTAAACAATCCATTATATATCTATTCATAATCCATTTGAAGGACAGCATTCCATTTATGGACTGCTGCAGAAAATGAAACTCTCTGGATTTGGGTTAAAACTTTTCCATCCATTTTCCACTATAAGTAATATTCTACCAACTATCACTGATTGATTCCTTTTTTCAAATGTTCCAGTACAACCTGAATAACCTCAATTCAGACTTTCTGATATATATTTAATTTTTCATTCATAATTAAATCTATACTTCCACTTTCTGTATAGATGCATCAATCCCATTCCAAAGTTGGTATTACTTTTATTCAGATCTACTGTATTATTCATCTTTGATTGAAAGGCATGCAATATAATTTAATTCATTAATCACTTTCATTTCATTAATTCATATTATTTATTATTTTTCCTCTTATATTCCAAGTCATAATCTTCATATGCCCCGATTGTCACTAGCGAGCTTTATAGGTATTCATCCCCAGTGTGCATCCTGGCTTTGGTTAAGTGAGATAAGTATAACAGAGAAGCTGTAGATTAAGTTACCAGCCTTAATAACATTCACTCCATATGAAACATTCCCTGCTAATGGTAAGGACAGTCTGATCAGTTTGGGCACATTTTGTCCAGTAAACTTAAGCACAATCAAATCCCAACTTTACTCGAAGCATGGTCATGCTATTCTATGCAAGCTAGGTTCTCCAATCTAGAGGTCACCTTGCAATGTATTTTTGTCTACGTCCCATAAATTTAGAAGGTATATGCAATATATTCATACATAGTTTTATTTTCCTAAATAAGTGATATTGTTTACTGGTGAACTGAAGAATATGGATATGAAGAATCAGGTTTACTGGTGAAAACTGAATAGTGTTAAAATACACAAAACATATTACAAACCAACAATGACAAATCCTCTCTATCCCATGTCCAAACTTGAAAAAGATTTCAAGGTACTTACGAGCTTGGTCCGTGGGGTTCATGAACTTCCCACTCTTAGTGGAAGATGTAGATCTCCTTCCCATTTTGACTATTTATCTCTTTTACTGTTCCACTTGATGAAACTAGACTAGAAGAAAAACATAATTTCTGTAATATCCTAACAGAGAATAATAATAAGCCATCTTCATCAGTTTCCCATCGCCTTCTTCGAATCTCTTGTGACCATTGCTTCTGCCAAGGAGTCTCTTAAAACACATCCCTGATTAACAAAAGAGGAAAGGCAGAAGACTTTCCTCCACAGTTGCTGAATCCAAATTAATCTTCTTTTTTTTCCTGCATTGAGATTACTTGGTTCTGTCAACGGGCGGCTCACGATCTGAATAAGATTAAAATAAAGATCCAATACTGCACAACCACAATCTCCAGTCTATTAACAGCCACTTATTAATATTTAATCAAGTCTAGCGTGAAATATTTGTAAATCTAGACAGGAGAACGGAAGATGCAACATAAACAACCCTAGATGGGCAAAGAGTGTAACTGTTTAGGACAGAGAAGATCCCGAAGAGAGAAATCACCTTTTCTACCTTATTTTCCTTACCTGCAGCCAAGGCCGAAAGTCCTAAACCACCCAGACAGCCACCAAGGCAAAACTACGGGCTACGTTTTCCACAGAACCCATTCAAACGGAGTCCTCCAACCAGCTAGCCCAGCCCGGGGGGTGGGGTGGAAATCGAATCCGCTTCCAGAGAGTTTTCTACTCAGGCGCCATCTTAAAAATCCACGCGATTTCACGGCTGTACCAACAAAACCGAGTGCGGGCTAGAGATCCTCTCACGGCGCCGACTTCCGGCCAAATGAGTGACGTTTAGTCGCATAGACTCGATAAACTTGCCTCTAGCGCATAATTTCCGGGTTAATTGTACACCATCTTCGGTGCATAACTTAAAAGTGTTAACAGGGAAAAGATAGTGACGGGGATAGGCGTGACTGTTTTTAAGACACGATCTTATTTTGCTTTAAGATATTTATTGTTGGATTAATGTTTAAAGTTATTCACATACAGATTGTATACAATTCGAAAAGTGACAAATATCTGAGATTAACACCACTGCAAAATAACAAGGGCTCAAGTTAAAGAGGTTGCGACTTCGAGCTTTTTAAAGCCACCTGCAACTGTAGCATAGTACTCATAATAATACACAGACACTAATTTATGTTAGATTTGCAATTTGGTAAATGCTTTCTGCATTTCAGTTACATTCATAACAGCATGAACAATCTATGTAGGACTTGTACAAAAATCTGGTCCATATACAGCAGCCCTAGTTTATTCAGTATAGTTCCATATAATTCATTTTTGCTCCATCAGAAAAAAATCTACCTCTGTAGTCAGGTAATGCATTTACTGTATTAGGATCCACAAAAAAAGGCAAAAAAGAAGACACAAACGTTCAACTTCTGCAAACATTTGAATTATGGAAAAGAAGTTTTAAAAACGCTACTATTCCTAGGAGAGAATGATCTGCACTGTAGTTAAAAAGCACTAGCCACTGAAAAGAGAAAACACTAGTTTCTGGAAGAATGTCTATTGGGACTCCCCAAAGCTTAAAGCCTATCGACCACATCCTGCCCCAGCATAAATTTATACCAACCTATGTTTTCTACCTCCAATACCAATCTCTAACCTGCCACAAGCATGATGCTAGCCAAGTGGTGCTACCCTTGTAAAAATATAAATGGTACTTTAAAGATAATTTACAATTTACAAGGTTTATCTTCCTCCTCTCATATCTCATCATCATCTGGATGCACTGCTGTCTTTAGAAGAGCATGTGACAGCTGTGGCCAGGGGGGCTTTTTATCAGGTTCGCCTGATTCGCCAGTTGCGTCCCTTTCTGGATCAGGACTCCTTACGCACGGTCACTCATGCCCTCGTCACTTCCCGCCTGGACTACTGCAATGCTCTCTACATGGGGCTCCCCTTGAAGAGCACCCGGAGATTCCAACTGGTCCAGAATGTGGCTGCGCGGGTGATTATGGGAGTGTCATGGTGCTCCCATGTAACACCTCTCCTGCGTGAGCTGCACTGGCTCCCAGTGGTCCTCCGGGTGCGATTCAAGGTGTTGGTGACCACCTTTAGAGCGCTCCATGGTTTAGGGCCGGGATATTTATGGACCGCTTTCTGCCACCGAGAGCCTCCCACCGGCCAGTACGCTCCCACAGAGAGAGGCTCCTCCGGGTGCCGTTGGCCAAACAATGCCAACTGGCAGCCCCCAGGGGGAGAGCTTTCTCTGTGGGAGCACCTGCCCTCTGGAACGAGCTCCCCCCCGAGATACGGACGATTCCGGACTTACATACTTTCCTTTTTAGTTTAAAACCTTTAGTTCAAAACCTTTTTAGTTTATCAAGTCGGGCTGGCCTAATCTCTCCAACTGTGTATTTTAATTTGGATTTTTAATGGATGATTTTAACTGTCGGGCCAAATTGTTTAATTCATTTTTAAATTGTTTTTATATTTTGTATTTGATGTTTTTTACTTCTGGCTGTTCACTGCCCTGAGTCTTTCAGGAGAAGGGCGGTATATAAATTTAAATATTAAATTAAATTAAATTAAATCATCAACCAGTGGGAATATATCCCCTGCTTACTCCCCTTAATATTGTATTGTCTGGGAGTAGACCTGGGTTATGAGATCTGACAATTGATTAGAACCTTGTATTTATCCCTGTAAAAACCTAATGACTTTATGTGCAAGAGTTTTGCATGAGGGCATTTAAAGAGAAATTGACTACCAGCATTATCTATTGATAAACTCCCTTTGGATTCAAATTTAAAGTTTAAATCCGTACCACAAAGCAATCCAAACACTGATAATATGATGGAAGGACACTTCAATCCCCACAATGGAAGAATGGCTGCAAAAGTTGATGGAGTTAGCAGAGATGGCTAAATTGACTTCTTTGATAAAAGAAAAAATTAAAAGTACTTTTGTTTCTACCCGGAAACCGCTTCTGGATTTTGTGCTTGAGGCTGCTTGGAAGGATGGTTTAATGGTGAACAGGACCACATGGGTTTTAGGTCCTGGACAGCTGAACACATGGAATGGAGAGTGAATTAATTATACCCTCTTTTGGTCTTTGAACTTGAGCTTCCTGTTCCTGTGGCAAGCAAGGGCAAGTATCCTATTTGCTATTAGACTCCCAGGGGGCGGGGGTCTTAGCTAATTTTGTAGGCTGTCTGTGTCCCAGGCTTGGTTGAATCTTGCTGGGTGATGTAATGAAGGGGCTTTGGGCAATTCCTATTGTGACTGAGGGCTAATCCTACCTTTGTTGGATCGTGAGTGAGGGTATTTGCTTATGAATAGACCTAGCCATCTCTTTATATCTTAAGCGCTGACATCTGCTTTGGGCTATTGAGGAGGGTAGGGGCTATTAAGAGTTAGTCTACTTTCTGTCTCAAAAAACATGTTTCTCCATTTCTCCTCCAAGGAAATATAATATTCTGTCTTTCTAATATTTCCTAGAATATTTCATTCTTCTAGGAGAGGGGTGGGTGCTAACTTTCTACAATAGAAATGGAGAAATGGCTAGTTTATATTACTATGTGAAAGTAAAAAGTTGAGGTTGTATGTTACTATCTTATTATACTGCACCAATGGAGTTGAAAGTCAATGCCTTTTCTTTTTTCCTTCTTGTCTGCACTCTTCCCTTTTCCTTTCCCTCCCCTATTTTTCCTATTATTTGTTTTTGTATTTTATAAGCAAACAAAAAAAAACATTGATAGTGTGCATTAACCTGCAAAAAAAAAAAAGAGTTAGCTCCGTTTCTCATAATTCATTCGGCAACTTGATGCCCTCCCAACCCAGCATTTCTTTGGTCAGCTGATGATCAAAATGACATGCAGCCAAGAGCTGTCAGAGGCCTGGAAGGAGAAGACATTTCTGCTATCCAAAGCAGAAAAATCTGTACCTGCATCAGCTTCAGGTGGCAAATAAGGCAATCTTACTCTGTGAAAGTCACTGACTGCATCATTAACATACCATTTAGTGAAGTGGATCAGATTGGCTTTAAAACAAAATCAGTATTTGGGTAAGGGGGAAATCACTCCTATAACCCCAGGACAGGTAAAGACAATTTAAGGCTGCTTCAGGCATGGACTGGAGCTTAAATGAAGGCAATGTCACAAGCACATAGCAAAAACAAAAGAAGATTGCTGGAACATGTTTCTACTGCAATTAGACAAAGCAAGGAAAGATTGCTATAAAAGTACCACTTGCAATTCTCCTTATGGCTTCCCTTACCCTTGCAAAAAGCTCAGGTCAGCAATTTCCTGAGTTTCAATAGTCCTACCTGCAGAATTTGCATAGTTATCAAACTTAATTCAGGAAGCGTATTTCCTCCTATCCCCCATCTCTGACAGAGGGGCTTTGCCTCAAGCAAAGCTCCCAAATTTCCAGCCCCAGAAAACTGTGTCCCCTCTTCCCTGGGCCCTATTAGCATCTTTCCTTTGCTTTTATAAAATAACTAATCAATTCAGTATATTCTTGAACCATTACCATTATCCTAAAATGTTTTATTTTGTTAAAAGATCGGATTGGTTTTAACACAAAAGAATCAGGAGGCATCTTCTCTAACAGAGATTAGCGGTCTACTCTTGGATTACTTCGATACTTCCAACGTGATCCTCGAGTCCCACGCGGAGCATTTTACAATATTCTACGGATTAAATCAGAGAAGCGGCGCTGCCTTAAACCGAACAGCTAAGGCGCTTTTCCTATCTCTATGGCAACGACGCAGCTCGACTGCCCCCTAGCGTTAATTGTCCATTTTTTTTTTTCTGCAGTTGTCGGCTCAGAGCGAAGCAGTTGTGAGAGCGCGACTGGCATGCGATTAGATCCCAAAGGGACGGCAGAAGGCGCTCGCTGACTATTTTTTACACTGGTTTTTATTATCCTTTAGATAGATAGATAGATAGATAGATAGATGGATGGATGGATGGATGGATGGATGGATGGATGGATAGATAGATAGATAGACAGACAGACAGATGATAGATAGATGTTGCTGCTGTTGTGTTCCCAGCATTTTAAGATAACATTTTTTATTATCGATTAAGAAGAAAAATAGTCATTGCGTTCAACCTGACATTTATATATGCGAAACTGCAACAATTCTGTAATATTTGCTTCTGTGGGAAACAACCCCACTTTAACCCTACTTGCTGTTAGAAAAATGCATCAAGTATAGCAACTATCAATGTTATGTTGCAAAGTTGAATCACATTTTTTTCCAGAGATATCAAACATAAATGAAACCAAATATCTGTAGCCCAGAAGCAGCAAATGATTGTACTATGAAATTTAGATTTATTTATTTATTTTAAAAAGCCAGTTTGATTCATTTAAAAGTGCAAGATCCTAGAGATACCGATGCAGAAAAGTTGTTATTAGTATTGAAATTTTGATATGTTTGTTTTTGGTTGTTTATATTGTGTGTGTGTGTGTTTCTTGCTTTTTTTGTGTGTATTATGCTTCTTTTTGTACAGTGTATTTTAATCTTTGGAAATTTAATGAATATTATTTTTTTTTAAAAAAAGTGCAGAAAGAAGCATCTATCTGAGATCCAGCCAAAATGATAAAAATGAAGTTACAAAAAACAAGAAGCAAGACATCACCAAACAAAGACTAATACTTCAACTGCAAAGTTTGCAGTTCATCTTGGGCTTCAAGAGCAACTGTAGAGTATATAGGTCAGTGCTGATGGTTCAAAAGGAAAGCACCCTTCTCTCTGAATCCACTTTCAAAGTTCCACCCCCCACGCATACATGCACACACCCCCGCGCATACGCGACCGGCCTTACACATGTGCCCCGTGTCCCCTGCGCATGCACCCTGCTCCCCCTGGCGCCCTGTTTTGGCTTCCAGGTGGTGCAGGAGGCTTTCCAGGCCCAAAACGGGTCATATGGGGCCATGCAAGCACCCCCCCCGTGCCCCATTTTGGGCCTGGAAAGCCGCCTGCACCAACATGGAAAACAAAATGTGCTAGTGCGCAGCGCAAGGCCTCCCGTACCCCATTTTAGGCCTGGAAAAACCTCCTGCAACAACTTGCACCCCTGCGCATGTGCTCCTCCCCTCTGCGCATGTGTGCGTGCATCCCCCACATCCGCCCCCCCGCACATGTGTGGCAGAGACCCGAAGACCAGCTAGCTGGCGGGAGGCGCGCACACGCGCATGCGTGGTGGAGCTGGTCTGGGGCAATGGCTGGCATTCCCACGGAGAGGGCTCTGCATGCCACAGGTTTGCCATCATGGTCTTAGGGTATCTACCATGGATTAAGCAGTTTACAGCTCATTAAAGCACCATTCACCAGTCTAATGGCAGAAAATTACTGTATACCAGTAGAAAATTTCCTTCACCCTGCCTCACCTATCAGTATCCTGCCACTGAATTGTGAGTGTCCTTATTTACCATGAACAGGGCAAGTTAAGGAGAGTAATTAATAGATTCTCCTATCTTCTCCTCCCCTCCCCCTCTATCTTTTTCCACCAGAAATCACTGCCAGCAGAAAAATATGCAGCAATCATTCCTTACCTGGCAGGGGGTAGGATTGGGAAGCAATCCTAGTTTGGATAGATTGTTCACCCAGATGGTTTAGCTATCTTCAAATGTTATTCCAGACTTGCAGAAACTCCTAATAACTGACTATAGACACTAGGAGAGATGGCAGAATAAAAGGCCTAACTTCTCTTCCTCCTTCTATCTCTCTAAACTGCTTTGTCCCCCAGCTGCTATCAGTGCAACTGCCCCTGAGTATCCATCAACTCATAAGCTATTTTAAACAGCTTTAGTATAATTTTGAAAAGGCAAGAAGAAACCCAAATTCTACAACAGCCCAGTACTGAGAGACAGGGTGGAGTGATTGCACCATGAAGCTTTAGAGGGAAAGCTGTCTCTCTTTTGCTTCATTCCAAGGCCTCATCACTTAATCAAGGACTGTTTGAGGTGAACTAGATTTCTGGGCTATAAAATCAATTTGGCAATCTGGCAAATACTGGGCAGATCCCAGTTTTAAAAAAATTGAATTTTCCTCCTGCTCAGAGATGAATAGTTCTGAGGAAATTGCACAAAAACTAGGGAGAAACGGTGTTAAGGGTACACCATACAACTCCTAGAGTTAAGGGTACAACTGGATTATAAATCTGGAACAGTTATGGAAATTTTAAGCTATGTCAGATAAAAAATGACGGCGAAGTCATGAGAATATGGCAAAAAACATAAGAGGTTGCAGTTCCATGTTGGTACTATGGTTAGCTGTAAGTGAAGAAAGGTCCCTTTACAGACTTAAAATGGTCCCTCTTAGACTTAATTTTTTGTATCTAAGTTTCCACAGGAAAAAAAAAAGGACCACCTTGTTTCATCTTGACCATTCATTTTGTACTTATAATGATGTTTTAACTGCTGACAAGAAGCAGTTACAGAAAACAGAACCAATAGAAGCTTCATTGAAGAAAACATCCAGTTCAAAACACCAATATCATTGCCAATACTCATGTCAAAGTACAGAGTTACAACCACAGGAGAGCAGAAGTTCTAGACTGAGAAAAGTTAAATATTATTTAAATGACATTTTTTTAAATGAAGTTTGCCAAAGTAGCATATACAGTATTTAAAAAGTTTTAAAATGCTCAAAGCCATGCCAGCAGCACATTAATACTAGGAACTTTAGAACATTCATAATAAGTCAACCAACTAAAATCAACTCGTTCAAAAGACTAATTCGAAGAGATGTTTAAAATCTCATCTACAAAGCCAAACATTCATTTTAAGACAGGAAATTCAATAAGTTATTGGCCACCTTTGAAAAGGTATAATTGTGCTCATCAGTCCAATTGCTGCAAGTCAAACCCACATCACACGTTTGAGCTTTGGTAAGAAATGTAGATTGAAGGAAGGATGTGCAAATACAAGACATCTTAGATGTTGGGGAAAATTTTATAGAGAAATACAGGAGAATGCTAGCGTTGTTAGCAAAGGCTGAAAAGAAAGCTAAAAGTGTGTAAATGAAAAACTGATGTTATAGAAGTGGAGAAGTATGTATTTCAGAACCTTGTTAGTATAATTATTTAATCACCTTTATTATTTTTATAAACAATTCAAGATGGCAAACCTATCTAACACTCCTCCTCTTATTTTCCCCACAATGACCTCCCTGTGAGCTGGTTAGGCTGAGAGAGAGTAATTGACCCAAAGTCACTCAGACAGCTTTCTTACCTAAGAAGGGAACTAGAACTCAAGGTCTCCATCTTTCTAGCCCGGTGCCTTAACCACTAAACCAAAGTTGCTGGAAATAATTTAACAAATTTTAGGATTAAACTTTGTAATTTTCACAATTGCAGCAAATTGAAATGAATATGATGTCAATTAGACTACCCCCACAACTCTGTTACTGAATTGATTAGTGGTAATAAATGTGATGTATTTATTTCATTAGAACTGTTATCTTGATGAACCTATTTCTTCTTTATGTCTATGGAGATTCTCAATCATCCAGGTCATGGTTGTCCCCAAGGTGCTTTTTTTCAAGAGACAACTGGACTTTCTTGTTTTCTTTGAAGATGTTTCAGTTCTCATCCAAGAAGCTTCTTCAGCTCCGAAGCCATTTCTTCTTTAGAAAAGTTTCCCTTAAAAATAATAAGTCTTAGAAAAGAAAGACTGCCACCTTCTTCAAAAATAGTCTTCATGTGTTGAAAATGTAGCATCCTGAAAACAACAAGGAAAATAAAGGTAAACAATTATGAGAGCTGGTTATATGTGCAGCCTAGACAAGTGGAGGAGATACAGTAAGAGGTTGCTCTGTTTAGTTTAAATTGAAGCAGTTAGAGTGCTGTGTTGTTTCTTTGATTGTGTCCCATGATGTCACTGTTATATTATTGGTATCCTGCAGGATAATCCACTTGACAGGCCTCTGTGAGGTCATTGCCTGTGTAACCACTGATAACATTTCAACAAGATGAGCTGTTCTCTTCTAATTCTTCTCCACTGAACTGTGGTTTTTTTTTTTCATCTCTTTCCAAGCAAGCATACCAAGCCAAATGGCAGGTTGAGCCATGTTTTCTATTTATTTTAATTATGCTATTCCAAAGAAGTTAGGTTTCATTATCGTTTAAATTCAAAACTGGTGTGATTTTTGCTTCTGAACCTGTGCAATCATAAATATACAAATACAAAGTATTCCTAATGTAGCTTATTTAATAATACACACTTAATTATTGCAACACAGAAAAAAAACTATAAAGTCAAGAAGGGGGACTTTAAAAGAAAGTAGGAGAAAGACCAAAAGAAAACAGAAGAAAAATAAGAGAACAGCTGGTATTATTTTCATAGTATAAAAATCTAAAGGGCATATAAAATGTACTTCTGATCAGGAAATTCTTTTTTTCTCTCCAGTGTCAGGTATATATGTGAAATGTGGGTCCTACTGAACACCAGAGTCTATGGTTTGAAGACAGCTATTGACAACTGATGCAACTGGGTCCCTTAGGAATATCAAAGTTGGCCACTGAGGGTAGAAGATTGGTGTTGGAACATATCCAGATGGAATAAATAAGAAAACACAGGTAAAATAAATTCTTCATGTTCTTAAATTATTCCAGATTGGCATTTCTCTGTGAACAATATAATAGAAGTTATATTATGCATCCACTTATGAAAGGCCGCTACATTTTACTTTTGTGATAATATTGGCAATTTCTATTTCTTAACCACAATTAAAATATGTTCAGTGTTTTTATTTTACCACTCCTTATTACAGCATACTCATGTCTTACTTTCTGATATTTTCTGGTAGTACAATATTTGTGTATTTCTTTCTTCAGATCTGAGATCAGTTTTATATTTAACTTATCATATAAACTAGATCTTTCAGCACCTTTCAATACTGTTGACCAAGTTTTCTTCTAGACCAGTTGGGAAGCATGGTGTCCAGGGGTTTTGCACGTTTCATAGTGGGCAGGTTTCAGAAGGTGGTTGTTGTGGGTGGAGGGAGATCAGACCCCTGACCACTTCATGATGAAATACTTCAGGGTTGAGACCATTTTCCTATCCTGTTTAACATCTACATAAAATTTCTAGAAGTCATTTGCCAGTTTGGGGTAAAATCTCATCATGGTGGCATAGTGGTTAGAATGCAGTATTGCAGGCTAACTCTGCTTACTGCCAGAATCTGTTTTTAACTTATTTATATATTATCATTACTAAGGATTAAGTAGTGAGCTACTCAAATATTGGGATAATACTAAATTTCTCTGGGTGACAAAAATCAAAGGTAATTGTGAAGGTCATCAGAAGGATCTTTTAAACTGGATAAATTACAACTAATGTCAAATATTGTGCAATTTAATTAAGAAGCACATCACCATTTTTTTCCATATACATTGATTGAGTCTGAGCTATCTATAACTGAGAAAAAGATCTTGCAATCACGGTTTCTACTTCTTTGAAGACATCAATTCAATCAATGGCATCTGAAAAAGGGCAAATTACATGCTAGGGATTGAAAATAGAACATCAGAAATTGTAATCCCCTTTATGCAGCTCTGTATATATCTACAAATGTACTTTATACAATTCTGGTATATTTGAAAAAGGTACAGAAGAAGGTCATCAAAATTATTGGGGCTAGAGGTGGGGGTGTGTGAAAGGGCGTTGAATCCTCTCATTAAAAAAGCTAGAACATTTAGGACTGTTTCGCTTGAAGAAAGGTCTCCTGAGGACAGAAGGCATGACTGAGGGGTATAATATTACTTGTGGCAGGGAGGAAGCCTTTCTCCCTGTCTCAGAACACTGTGCCCAATGAAGCTGTCTGGAAGAAGTTTTAGAATAGATAACAGTAAGCATTTCTTTACACAGAATATATTAACCTGTGAAATTCATTACCACAAAATGTGATAATTGCAATTAATTTGAATTGCTTAAAAGGGAATAGGATAGATTCACGTAAGACAATAGCAAGAGCACTTAGACTTACATACCATCCCATAGTGCTTCAGAGCACTCTCTGGGAAGTTTCAATGTCAGCACTTTGCCGTCAACAATCTGGATCCTCATTTTACCTACCACGGAAGAATGGAAATCTAGGTCACCTTTGAGCCCTGTCAGGGTCAAACTCCAGGCTGTGGGCAGAGTTTGCCTGCAATACTACATTGTAACCACTGTGTCATCAAGGCTCTTTGACATGTCAAGAATTAGTCTTGTTGGCAATCTCATCCCTGCAAATTCCAGATTCAAAGGAACAAAGACAAGAGAGAGGGAATATTTCCTACGTGCAAGGTCCTCAAAGCATCCAGTTGGCCACTCTGGAGAAAAAGATGGGTTTGGCCTGATCAAAGAGGCCTATTCATATTTTTTAGCCATTCAAATAAAATATATTGTAGTAGCTCCAAGTATGGAAATACATCAGAAATATTTTGAGTATGGCCTAGTCATCATAAAATATATATTGTCCTTGGTTTCATAAAATTAAGCAATTGATTTTCTTCCATTAAATATTGTTTTAATTTGAATTTCAGTGTGACATATCCTTTTGTGGAAATGCAGTCCATATTTTGTGGATCAAGGCCTGAGGAGAAGCTAGTCAAGGCCAGCCGCGATATGTATGACTGTGTCTACATTTTTGTTTCTTCTACCAACACTGCAATCCGAATGCTCAACCAATTTCTTGGAAGTAAATTAGCCATAATTACAGTACGGGAAAACCTTAGCATCAAGGAAAATCTTCAGCTTCTACAGAGTGGTCTGAAAGAGATGCAGATGCTAATAGAGTTGAAAGACAAAGATTTCCAGGAAAAAATTGGAGTTCCTTTGTATTCTCAACTTATTCTGCCAACCCTTTCCACTAATGAAAAAATCAGGCTTGTAAAAGATATATATTCTCAATACAATGGTGTTTTTGAAAATATCTGTGGTCCCATTTGTGCTGTTATAATTAAGCATGGTAATCTGCCTGAAATGCTTGAGATTGCTATTCGGAATGTAGTGAGTACGCCTGTGCTCTCTCTTCAAGTGAGTGAACTTCTCATGACCAAAGAAGAAATTGCTAACGCACTTCCAGACTCCAATCCCTGTTCATCTCAAACTTCACCACCAGTCAAAAAGAAAACCCACAGTTTTTCTGTTGTGCCCAGTTCTTTTTCACTTACGAAATTCATGCGGATAATTCATTGTAAACAAAAATCTAAGGATTCAGTTCAGTTGGCTGCAGAAATCATGGCAGAAACTGTTCAGACTTTGAAACCATCTTGTGAACATTTCCAAAGATCTATTAAGATGGCTGAAGAGTATGTCACATTGATCATTGACAGAAGGCAATAAACCAGAAGAAAATTGCTCAGCTTTTAGAAATATACTTCAGTTTACCCAGCAAGAAAGTTGCAAATAAAAAAAGAGAAAACTTCTGATTGCAGTATTTGTATTCCCATCTACAGTTCGATTATGTTAATATTTTTTATATAATATCAGTGTCAACAAAGGCATATGTATATGGTTTGACTGCTATTCAAAATTCCCCTTAATAACTTTGAAGAGTTTTTTTATCAATTCCCTTTAAATGGCCTTATCCTCCTTTACTAATTCTTCTCTGTGCTGCTACTTCTCTTCTACTGCTTAATTATTTTTATTGTATATTTGTGGTCTTCATTTCTCCATCACATTTCCTTTTTTCTCCTTTTAATAATTATCCTCATTTTTCAATTCCACTTAATTCAACTTTTATCTATCTATCTATCTATCTATCTATCTATCTATCTATCTATCTATGGCTCTGTTTGTGTGTGTGTGTGTGTGTGTGTGTGTGTTCCAGCATAACTCTGGAACGCCTCGAGCAATTTCAACCAAACTTGGTACACAGATGACTTATTCTCTGGAAAAAAATACCATGGGGGTAAAACACAGTGGTGAGATTGAAAAATTTAACAACTGGCATGGCCATGGGGGCGTGGCCTACTCTGCCTCCTGCGCCACGGCGGAGGGGGGCGTTTTTGCCCTCCTGAGGTTCCAGAGGCTTTCCTTGAGCCTCCAGGAGGGTGAAAATGGCCTCCCCGGGCACCAGAGGCCCTCCAGAGGATGGAAACAGCCCCATTTCTGGACTTCCAGTACTTCCGGTAGGCCCATTTTTCACCCTCTGAGGATCCAGAGACTTTCCTCGAGCCTCCATGAGGGTGAAAATGGCCTCCCCGGGCACCAGAGGCCCTCCAGAGGCTGGAAACAGGCCCGTTTCTGGACTTCCGGTAGGCCCATTTTTCACCCTCCCAGAGTCTCCATGTGGACCATGCACTTACCTCAACCAAAACGGACCACGTGGAGTCTCCTGGGAGGGGCGGGGCGGGGTGGGTGGAATCAGCCAGTCTTTGGAACAACCAATTTGGCAAATCAGATTAAAATTAACATCCAGTACTCCCAAACCAGCCTGAACTGGCTGAATCCCACCCCTGGTAAGACACTCCTAACACCCCTCAGGGTGTGTGTTCTGTTAAGATACAGCCTGTTGTGCCTTAAAATGGCTTCTACTGTACTGCCTTAAAATGGCTTCTACTGTACACCACAGTGGAGTTGCCATGGTAACGGCTTCACAGTACTCCAAAAGGGGGCTCCCTCTGGTAAGGGGGAAAATCCAACATTAGAAATTATGTTTGGTCCGGACATTTTCAACAAGGCTTTGATTATTCTTGAGGACAAATGTATGGCCATGATCAATAAAACATTACTGCAACTCGCCCTGCCTGCACCACTACGAGACTGACACAATGTACTTCACGCAGATTACATATAAGAAAAGAACTACAATGTTGAACAGCTTAGTGCATATAGCATGGACGAGAAGCCATTTCTAAATCAAGATCAGAAAAAAGTATACCAAATGATCATGGATCAGCTAGCAAAACAACAAGGTGGTATCATTTTACTTGATGCTTCTGGGGGCACAGGGAAAACATTTTAATTAATTTAATTCTCACTGAAATCAGGACTCAGGGAGAAGTTGCTCTTGCCATCACCTCTTCCTGAAGTCAAGACATGTAAATTAAATGAATGCACCATGGCTCACATGAAAGCTCTCGAGGCCCTTAACATCACTATGAGAGGACAACTTTATGTTGCTTGCTCAAGGATGGGTTCACCCTTGAATTTATTTATTCTTGCTCCTGGAGGTGAAACTAAAAATGTTGTTTATAATCAAGTTTTTAAATTAATCTTATAGTGAATTTGTGAAACATTTTACTTTATAATTTACTTTATAACTGTACTTATACTTTTAAAGGCCTGTAAATAAAATTACTTTGATTTGACACTATATATATAATTCATTCCTTTTCCTGTCTAATACAGGATTGGGATAAATAAATGCCCGGGCAACACCAGGTTATCAGCTAGTTATAAATAATAATTTGACAAAGGAAGTCCACTTAACCTCTTCTTTCTTCTCACTCCATGTTTTTTTTTTTTTCTTTTCAAAATACACATACTCAGCATCTTAATTCCATAGCATTTGTTTTTGCCTGGGAATTCCCATCGTTCCCATATATTTGAATTGTCTGACAAATAATTCCCTCTCCAGTTCTAGATAGAATAGAAGTAAATATCACAGCAACAAGACACAAAATGAAAACTGATTTTACTCTTCAAAGCAAGTTCAAGTGAATGATTCAAGAAGATAGGCTGAAACCTTTTTGTTCATCTCTCCTTGGTAAACCCCAATTTTGATATGTACCATATGTGTATATGAGCAAAATCAGGATGGGCCCCTAGCTGACTCACAAAAATTGAACGTGGGCATTCAGTTTCTTGCATCTGATTGCTTAGGACAAACCTAGACAAATGGCATATTTATATATTTGTATCTTTCTCATTTTTGTGTTTATATACCGTAGACTGTCAAATATTTAAGCATAGGGTAGGAACATAGCTGTAGAAGTTTTTGAATGGAAGAGATTGTATGATAGGGTTATTTGTGTTTCAAAAGTAATTTGGAAATATGTTCTGGGACTTCTATTAAGACAGAAAAACAACAGGCTGCTTTAATGAATAGCAGTAAGATGCTAAATCTAGAACTTGAAAACAAACACAGAAAAAAACCCTCAGATGCTAAGTTGATGTGAAATACAAGAAAGCTACTCCAGAAGATTTTGTTTCATGGGCAATTTTTTCAGGGAAGAAACAATTGTTTAAGAAATATAGTCTTTGGTCTTTTAGTCTTAACAAGTACACCAGAACTTGGAGTTCAAGAAAAAATAGTTGTGGTTAGGAGGCTAGCAGATACATTTCTAATTCAACCCAATGAAGAGAGGATTTATTGGCAGTTGGCTACAACATTCCCTACCAATAATTGAAGTTGCTAAATTTGTTTTCATAAAAACCTCCACCTACAGCACATTAAACTAAGGAAAGTCTCATTATAGCTAAATCTTCCTCCCCTCCTTTCCCTATCAATATATAACTCATCTCATTTAAATCCTTCTTCCTCCTTTATGCCAGTTGTATTTCCATGAGAATTTTTTTTATTCTCTACTTATTGGTCATTGCTCAAGGTTGTTTTTCACCAACTTCCAACTGTGTTTCATTAAGGGAAATTGATAAATTGGATGGATGAAGACAAACCATTAGAAATGTAATTGAGTTAAGTGGTTCTTCCTCATTAATCTGTTGTCCTTATTTCAGTGTATTTTAAAGCAGATGCTTGTTGCAATCCTATGCAGTGTTTCCTAGTGGGTATTCTGCTGGACATAATTCTTAATAAACATCTGTGTACTGGGCAGGTCAGAGATACCACATGATTAAGAACATTCCGCCCTGAGTCTTTGGGGAGGGGCGGCATATAAATTGAATTAATTAAATTAAATTAAATTCTAGATGCTTTTTCCCCCCATATACTTAGATGAGTGCAATAGCTATGACAAGATATCTTCTAAATTAGAAATGTAAGAAGAATATTTTAAATTAAATCCATATTTCAGCATCCTTCCTTAGTCGTTAAATGAAATAATCATATGTTGTCAGCAAAATAGCAGTAATAAAGAGAACAAAAAACCAAAACAAGCTTTTACATTTGCATCACTATATTCTAGGTCCTAGTCAGGAACATGTTTAATCCCATTAATCCCAGCATAGTTGAGGAATATGTTTCTTTGAAATGCTTGCATTGTACATGAGAATTTTCTATTTTTTTTAAATTTCAAATGCTTCTGTGACCAGGACAAAAACATAAGTGTGAATTGATGAATTGATATAAAAATGTATGAATTGATATAAGAAAAACCTTGTCAACAATACCCTCCACCGTCATAGAAATTCCTTCTTTCACATCGCAGTTTGAAATGTGAGAACATTTAGCATAGCATCTCTTTATAGAATTACAAATTTTACCATTAGATTGCCCCAGAAGTGACCCTCAACTTCCAATTACCTTAATAAATTTTTGCCTTCCCTTTCCATGAAATGTCACTCCTGTTTCAAGAAATACTGGAATTTATAGAATTACTAACAAGGTCTGCTAGTAATTAGTTGGTTCTCAGATAGTAAATTGGTCCAGTGGTGAAATGTAAAATTTGTTACTATCGGTTCTGTGGGCGTGGCTTGGTGGTGGTGGGTTAATGTGACTGGGTGGGCATGGCCAACTTTTTTTTTTTTTTAAACTTTTAAAAGCATTTTTTCTACAACCTTAAGAGGTTGCAGAAAAAAATGCTTTTAAAAGCCTCTGGTGATCAGGCAACTCAGCTGGGATTGTCAGAGGCTTTTAAAAGCATTCTTTCTACTACCTCTTTGGCCAAAGAGATTGCAGAAAAAATGCTTTTAAAAGCCTCTGATGATCCCAGCTGAGCCGCGCGATCATCAGAAACTTTTTTTTTCACTTTTAAAGCATTTTTTCAGCTGAAGAGGTTGTAGAAAAAAATGCTTTTAAAAGTAAAAAAAACAGCCTTTGATGATCACGCAGCTCAGCTGGGCATGAGTGGGGGCACAGGGATTTTTGCTACCCGTACTCCGAACCACCCGCTGCAATCATTACCAGATCAGGCAATCCGGTCCGAACCGGAAGCATTTGACCCCTGAGTTGGTCCTACTAATTTCTTGCCATTAAAGCAAATATGCTGCTGTTAAACTCTTGTTAGTGAAATAGAAACAAGATGCTATTTTTGTTTTTCTTAAGCTGCCCTGCACCAGTCACTCTTTGTCTTTGCAGATGTCCCAGTTGGATGAGAAATGACTATATTCAGATGCTCCCAAAGTAATGGCGATATGCTGTAGGAAATCCCACTATTTCAGAGTAGTAGTTACAGGGTGCATAATGTTCACACTGTTCTTGCTTCATCTCCATCGGGGACTTGAACATTTCGTAGTACCTGAAGAAAAGGGACAAGATCAGAAGAAGAAGCAGCAATACTGTGAAACTATGTTGGAGGCTTGACTTCATAGCCTTGCATTGTATCCCTTCCTTAAATCTTAATGTGAATGATGCCATTTCCTTTAAAATGAGGTAAGCCAATCTTTCTATATTTGTGCCATCTCATTTTGCTGAGCAGGCTGGGAGAAGAGATCAGGCAGGAACCTGCTAAGCCTTTATACATTTCCCCATTAGTGTAGCATCATGAATCCAGCTCCTGAGTTATCCCAATTCCAGGCTTCCCAATTTATTTAGTTATATTGAGAGATAAACTATTGATGGGTAGGTCACCTGCTGCCACTAAATGGATTTTAGTAATAAACACATTACTGCATTTGTTATGCCCGTATTTGCCAATAATTTACAAAGAAATTATTGTAATATATGCAATTTTATCCCAGTAACTGTTTCTTAAAAACAATAACACCTTTAACTTAGAATGTTATTCCATGGAGAAACAAAGGAGAATTTAACTTTATTTCTGCCAATCATTTTTACTTTTAAACTACAACAACTCTCTATTAGATTTTAGCCACATATTTATAAGCAAGTAACTACAAGTTAGTATAGATGGGGAATCAGTTTGAGAGTAAGTTATAGGTTTTGGGTTTTTTTAAAAAAGTTGATGGATGAGAGCCTTAATGGGTCTTTATTATACCTGGAGTTGGGTTTAAATAAGTTTAATTTATGTTTTAATAAATTTCAAAACAATACTTTAAAATTAGCCACCAAATTTATGGTCAAGGAAAAGAAATTTAAGAGAAATTCTTCAAGAACTCCGCAGGGAGTTGACATAGTACCACTGCTGAAAAAGCCTAATGGGGCAAAAATGTACTGGCTGTCTTCTTTTGGGAAAATGTGAGAAGTTGAGGGTTTTGGAATTACTGGAGAGAGATTTGCACAGTAAAAAATAAAATATTCCCACACAGCCTTCAATGCTTCAGAATTAAATAAGTGCAAGAACACAGAACTCTTATCTAGGATTATCAAAATTATTTTCTCCTTTGAAATAATTTCTAAAGCAAATTTTCTTTCAGCAAATTGAAAATTGGCAGAAAAAAAATCTTTTCCTGGTAACAAATAACACCAATTTGCAGTTTATTTTTTCTTAACTCTCTAAGGCTGATTCAGTGTTACGATGCCACTGAGAAAAAGATTGAATACTATAAGGTGGAAAAAGAAATCCATGTAAATTAGAACAAAATGGTGACATACAGGGATTAGGAACAGAGTGGCCAGAGAATTAGTGGTTAGCCCAAAAGTAGAACCTTGAGACCCCAAAAATAAGAGAACCCAGGTAAGCCTAAGTGATGGATATTGGAGGAAGAACATGAGTTTCTGTAACGGGCAAAAGTGAAGAGCAAAATATGCGGATCAAAACTGCAAAAGGAACGGTATTCATCCCCAGAACCATGGCAGAAACAAGATATTACAATGCTACAGGAGATACAGGATTATAGCACTCTAGATCTGAGTGGCTAGAACAGCCATGGGAAGGAACATGAGGTTTGTTGGCTGATGAAAAGAACCTTAATCCTTAATTTACTTAATAAAAGAAGCAAGTTTTTTATTGGCATCGTTGTGAGCCATTTCAGTAGTACCAGAAGCCAGAATATGTATAACTTTCTCAGCAATTACAGAGACAAAACCATAGCATATGATAATCATAACATTTAAACATTCTTGCCCTTTATTTATTTCATACATTCAGCACCTTCATGAGACTGTAACAGCTGTATGCCATCTGCTAAAATGAATGCAATGTGTCAACTGGCATTTATACCGCTACACGCCAAATAAACACTTCTGAAATACTATATCAGCTACACTGGATATCATCTTAAAAAGCACTTTTTCCTCCCTGCAATGATATTTAAATTAGCCTTGTTAAAGCAAAGAAGAATTGACTGGCATTTCAATGCTTTTCATAATCTTTGCATTCCTCTTTTCTCAGTTACATTAAGAATGAATAATTACACATCTCTGCATTACCTTTCAGAATATAGGTAAGCCCTCTTCTGTCTTCTCATAAAGGTATTTGCTTTTTCCTGACCAATTTTAATCCCTGTTGTAAATAAAATACATTTAAAAAATGAGTAAACAGCCTTAAATGCAAAAGCACAAAATAATTTCTGAAGTTAGAATTCCTATCATGCTCTAGTTTGGGGTAGCAAACCCGTAGACCTAGAAATTCCAGTTGCTTTTTGTGTGAGGACACACAGCCAGTGGCAAAAAACGTCTGCCCAATTGTACCTTTTGGACCCATCCTTACCCACCTTTTAGAAAAGTGCTACATAAATAACACATTGGCATTTGCAGGCAATAGCAGATAAATGTCAGCAGTAGCCAGGGTATCAGGAGTGGTGCAACCAGCAGCATGGCAACTAGAAGAGTGAGCTGTGGCCGCAAGGCAATGGCATCTGGGCAAGATTGTTCCTGATAAGACATTCAAGGAAGCTAAGATACTACCATCCAAACCTCTCAGGTGAGTTAGAGCAGTGGCATTTAGGAGGTCTATATTAAGTCAGAGGGCCAGCTATGCTCCAATGAAGCTGGGACATCCACAATCATATGGAGTATGCTGACAACAAAGGCCCAGATGATGGACATCCACAATGGCACTATAAGCCTAACCCACGTCACAAGTTTGTTGCAGTGGGGAAACCAGGAGGAGGAAAGTGCATTGGACATGTTTGTCACCTTTTGTAAAATATGTTATTTGTAAAAACACAGCAGGATAGATAGATAGATAGCAAGCAAGCAAGCCCAGAATGCTGCCAAGAGATTATTAGAGGCCCAGAGCAGCAGCTGAAGAGGGACTTGTTGGCACAAAGCAAAACACAGAAAAAAAGAATTGCTAATCTCTCAAGGCTTCTACCCAGGAGCAAAGTCTAACATCATTATCCCTTAGAAGCTCAGAGCAGCAATGAGAAATCTGCCTGAATCTCTCCCAATAATAGAGCCAACATATCAAGAACCAGGTAAGTGACTTTGGACAGAGTTGTGTGGTGTGGGAAACAGTTGTATGTGGTCATGTAAAGAACCATAAAGGATATTAGACTATAGGAATAGGACAATGAAAGAGACTAGTCTTTTATCAAGCTAGGGGATACAAAAAGGAATCGAAAAGGAACACAGAAGCATAGCATAAATAAAAAAATAAAAATAAAACACTAGAGAAAACAAATTATTGACACAAGTGATAGGATACTAAAAATTAAATGCTAAGTAGAGTGGGAAATAAGGAACAAACAAGGTGAACACTTAAATGTAAATTTTTGCACTTTGTAAATGTTTGATAATTAAAAATTCTTGTTTACAGGAATTGTCTCACCTTCTGTTTAGTTTGGAACCTCCTCTAAACTGAAGGTATAAAACCCTGAGTTCCCTTTTTCTAGCTTGCTGCTGAAAACTAAAGATAGATTCCTGTCTGTTTGAAGTAGGAAGCAGGTGAAAGCTACAGTTTAAACTGTAAAATAGAAGTAGCAATTAAAAAATAAAACTCCTCAAACATCTCCAATACAACTCTGCTTACATGAATGTTGTGGTCCTTAGCTCCCCTCAGAGTACAAAGTATGTTCCTCTGCAAGCAAACATTAGGGTTGCCAAAGCCTGCCTCAGATGGTGTGTTTGGTCACAGGACATTGACTGAAAGAAAGCCCTGTGGTTCTGATCAAAACCCCAACTTCTCACAGTCCAACTATCTATCCAGGGATACGATTATGATAGAATACCATTTCTACATACAGGAAGCAGGAATTATCTGAAAACCTATGAAGAATTTATTAGTATGATAAAAAGCTTCAAGATTGATTGTTTGGTGACCAGACCAGTAAACTCCCATAGAGAGGGGCTCCTCAGGGTGCCGTCGGCCAAACAATGTTGACTGGCGGCCCCCAGCGGGAGAGCCTTTTCTGTGGGGGCACCGGCCATCTGGAACGAGCTCCCTGCGGAGATACGGAGGATCCCGGACCTGTGCGCTTTCCGCCGTGCCATCAAAATATTTTTTTTCCAACAGACCGGCCTAGCCTAACCTCTCTTTTAAACTTTTTTAAAATTTTTAAAATTTTTAAATTTTAAATGTATCTTATGAATTTGGGGTGTTTTAAATTTCGTTTTCCAGGCCAATTATTTAATTGTATTTTAATGGTTTTTTAACATTTGTATTATATGTATTTTATTTGGCTGTTCACCGCCCTGAGTCCTTCGGGAGTAGGGCAGTATACAAATTCAATAAATAATAATAATAATAATAATAATAATAATAATAATAATAATAATAATAATAATAATAATATGGAGCTTCTACAATGTCCAGATATAAAGGATTGTCAAGTGGTAGTGATTTAAGGGCTCAATATGACCCATTTATTGGGTAACATCATGTCTTCTCCAAAAGGAAATGTGGTTCTGTCTAGCAGTCATAATTGTGAAAATATTCCCTGAACCAGAGAATTCAAAAATTACACTAATATGGCATGTCATATTAGTGCACAGTGTTGTGCACTGTCCTCAACTTACCACTATTCATTTAGTGACCGTTCAAAGTTACAGTGGCACTGAAAAATGTGATTTACAATCAGTCCCCCACTTAGAATCAACATAGCATCCCCACAGCACATGATCAAAATCTGGTTGCTTGGCATTCAGCATGTATTTACAATGGTGCAGTGTCCTGAGGTCATGCAATCATCATTTAGGACAGTGTTTCTCAACCTTGGAAGCTTGAAGATGGGTGGACTTCAACTCCCAGAATCCCCCAGCCAGCGCTGCTGGCTGGGGGATTCTGGGATTTGAAGTCCACCCATCTTCAAGCTACCAAGGTTGAGAAACACTGATTTAGGACCTTCTGACAAGCAAAGACAATGGGAAAATCCATATTTGCTTAAAGAACATATGATTCACTTAACAATTGCAGTGGTTCTTTTAACCATTGCAAAAAAAGATTCTAAAATTGGGAGCAACTCACGTAACAATAGCTTTGTTTAACAATGGAAAATCGGGACTCAATTGTGGTGAGGAGGACTCCCTATATCTTGTGTCATACATGAAATATCAGGAATCATTGAGTATTACAGATAAATGCCTAATATTCTGAATAGTCAATGAATTGCTGAGACCTTTCAATAGAAAAAAAATGGCAGTGGTATTTTGGAGGAGAAAAATCATTTAAAATCTGTTGAATGGCCAAAGAAAATGTATGCCAGACACATCTCTTTTTTTTTCTTTTTAAAGATAGAGACGTCTTGTGAGACCTTGTATGATAGCTTTAGATCTGCCTTCATCAAATAGTATTTGAGGAAGCAACTCTAATCCACAAAGTTTATGCTACAATAAATCAGGTAGGTGCCAGGAGAGTTATTTTTCTGCAACAGACCATCAGACTGATTTGGCCACCACGTTCTGAGAACTTTTCTTAGTTTTTGCCAGACTATCTGGCAAGAATATTCCTATGTGTCTAGCCAATAGGACATTTATTCATCAGGGGACTAATAGGCAAACTGAGTTTGTGCCAGGTCTCTTTTAACACCTAAAAGAGATGTGTGTTAAGTTAGCTACCAGGGACCACAAGCTTTCCTGTAAAGTTTCTCCATGTTATTTGGCTCTCTGAAAATTCAAAAATTACAAACAGTAGTAATATTTGACACCATAATTGGTCTACACATGGAAAATCAAGGAACCCTTAGCTTTCCCCCATCTAGTTCAAGGGGTTGTTAACATACTGGAAGAAAGGAAACCTTTTCCCCCCAACTGAGTTCCAGGCAGCTGCATTGTCAACCCTTTCCCAATAAGTTTCCAGTATCTTTTCTAAAGAGGTGGATAAAAACCAGATATCAAATGAACAATAAATAAACAAATACATACAGAGATGCTTATCTATCTATCTATCTATCTATCTATCTATCTATCTATCTATCTATCTATATCATCTCTATCTTCTACCCATACACACACCAGATCTATTAGGATCTGTAATGGGGAATTACCTACCTTCACCCAAAACGTTGGATGAATCTTTAAAAAAAGATAAGATAGTATGAAATATCTGGTATAACTCAGAGACTTTGTATCTCCACTCATTTAGGCACAATATACAAAACACAAGAATACTTGTTTTTACAATAAGAAGTATTTATTGGCCAATCAGTGTTTAAACAATTTTTAAATGATTTTTAAAAAAAGACTCAGAAAAACTTTTAGTAGTTTACTAAAATAATCCTATTTCTGTAAGTTATATGAGATGCTAGCTTTCTTCTGTATTCCAAATTTTAAAGCTGAAGAATTATGAAAAAACATGAAAAAGAAATTATTTTCTTTTATACATTGCCACAAAAATTCTATTCAATCTATCAAACAAACACATTTTTTAAAATTTTCTCTATTTTAAAATCTCAGAAAGAAGGGATTTGGATATAAATTCATTGTGAATATTATCTTGACACTAAATAATCTGAACATATTGTTCTTTTATCTCATACATAAGAGAAAGAGACTGCTCAAATGTTGATGGGCTGTATGTTCATTCATCATTTGTACTGAGGTGTCGGTATCGCTTTTCTTAAGTCAAGGCTTCTTTCAGATTTATTGGAGCAGATCTCATATTAAGGATCCAACTGCTAATATCTAGATACATATGGAGAAATACTGTAAGTCTGAGGCATGTCACAGAATTGGAGAAGATCACAGCCTATATGTCATAATCCCTTACCTCCTTCACAACAGCAGGGGACTGTCAGCAGCAAGGAAAACAGCAGAAGCATCAGGAGATTCATCGTATTCTCCTTTTCCTAATAATTTTTCTCTGTTGCTTGAGCTTCTTTTGAAAGGTCCAGTAACTTCTTACAAGCTTTTTCCTTTCAGCCACCGCTTATATTCTGTGACTACATACAACAGGCCCACAGCCAAGACATCTCTGGCCCTCTCTTTCTTGAGTCCTGGTTCTAATTCAAAATTTTTCATTGGACTAAAAAGCCCACATCTGGTTCTAGCAGTCATTTGCACATTTGCCTTAAGCCAAAAACTCCTGTCATTTTCAAAGAATTTCAAGGACTCCCACAAATGTATTTCAAACAAAAAGCAAATGACAAACTTGTTGCTGGAAAATAACAATTCATTCCAAATGGGCAGAAGATAAATAGTTGAAGATCCAAAGCTTCCTGGGGTTCGTGGGATATAAGAAAGTTTGCAGTAACAAAATGTTCAATCCCTTTACATGGGATTACAATGCCCTCTACATGGGGCTGCCCTTGGGGTGTACCCGGAGGCTCCAACTGGTTCAGAATGCGACTGCGCAAGTAGTTACGGTGCGTCTCGCTACTCCCATATAACACCACTATTGCCCGAGCTGCACTGGTTGCCGATGGTCCTCCGGGTCCGCTTCAAGGTGCTGGTAGTCACCTATAAAGCCCTTCATGGCACAGGCTGGGGGTATTTGCAGGATCACCTCCTACCGGCCTCCCACCGCCCAGTGCGCATACATAGGGCTGCCTTCCTCCGGGTCCCCTCAGCTAGACAGTGTCGGCTGGCAGTCCCCAGAATGAGGGCATTCTCTGAGGCCGCACCGACCCTCTGGAATGGGTTGCCCACCAAGCTCCGGATGGCCCCCGACCTCCGCACCTTCCGTGCCGACGTAAAGACATGGCTCTTCCACCAACTTCCCTGATCTGCCGCGGATTTTAACTTGGGGACTTGGGGATTTTAAATTGGTTTTAATATTATTTAATTTTCACTTATTGTCGGGTTGTTCTATTGCTGTGAGCCGCCCCGAGTCCTACGGGAGAAGAGCGGCATATAAATCTGACTAAAATAAATTGTAATTGAAAAAAAAAGAGAGAGAGAGAGAGAGAGAAAGAGTGGGGAGAAGTGAGAAGCATATAGAAAATAATCTGGAAATACCTTCAGAGCTGCCATTATCTCATAAGCCTAGGAGTCTGCTATTCTAAGCCAAGCCTTTGCTTCCTTCAGCTCAACAGAGGAAACCATGGAGAAAATCTTACAGCAGCATGGTTTGTTTGCATAATATGATACACCAAAAAGCCCAAGTACACAGCATCATTTTATATACACAACTTTGGTCATCTTTAATTTTGTTAAGTGTAACGCTTAACCAAGTTCAACTCCACTAATTTGCTCTTACAGAAAACAAATGTGTAACTTGCCTTAGGATTGGAAATGCTGATTTCCCTACATTAAAAACTGTGGCTTTTTTAGGGTGGCAGAAATGTTAACATAAGACTCTGGTTAAAGGCGCACAAGCAGCATCAGTTGGGTAGATGGCAGAAAGTGCATGCTCCTCTGATATTCAGATTTGGATGTTGTTTGGATATTGCCTAAGTATCATGATGCACTGGGATTTAACTCAACTGCTAAGCATTACAGTGCACCTGTATTAGCTAGACTGTTCAAAAAGGCACATTAATGAAACTGAAGAGAATGCTTTATATTTAAAAAAAAAACGGTAGATATACTTTTCAGTTTCCACTGAAACTGATTCACAAGCAGGGATGTAGAGAGTTGGCAGCTTTAACGTTCTAATCTTCTTTTTAAAAGTACAATCATATTTATTACTCTAGAGATAAAAATAAAAAATCTTAGCACTATTCTCCAAAGTTAGTTTTATATGCAATAAAAATGCATTCCAGCCTTGAACGGAAAAAATTGCTGTAGTTAACATTTCCTTGGAAATGATCACATTTAATGCAACCAATTCCAATACTGTGGGTTTTTTTTTTAACTAATTCAGGATGTCTAACCTTTGTTCTTTCAGTGACTCTTTTTTTGGACAGTAGACACTGTAAGAATGTAATCTGAAACAATAAGCAGATCCACAGTTTTTCCTTGGCTCATCGACAGTACACCTATTCACTACTTCTTGCATGTCGAAATGGATGATACATCTTCATCCCACTTCCAATCTATTAAAAATACACTATGAAAATACACCCAGTGCCTGTTTTTTCCAGCTTTGTTTCAAAACTAATGTTTTCTAATGTTGCCTTTCAGAGTGAAAGGGTCTCCAGCAGTTTGTTTTATTCCAGTAGCTGCTCTGGCTCCAGTTGGCTGCAGGATGTTGCATACCCCTTTTCTTCCAGGGACTGGTTGAACAGAGCAATGAAAGAATACCTATTCCCTCTTGTTTTGATTGTAGTAGCATCTGAATTACAATGGCACTACAGAACCATCAAAGGAAAAAATAAATAAAAAGTGCATATGTTAGAAAAAGGAGATAAGGCTGGAGGGGAGAGGGAAAACATTTATGTGAACATCTGGGAAATCAAGGGATTATTTGATTGTGCCATCAAATTGGTATTGACTCGTAGCAACCACATAGATTAATTTTTCTCCAGGACCGAAGGAAGGAAGGAAGGAAGGAAGGAAGGAAGGAAGGAAGGAAGGAAGGAAGGAAAGAAAGAAAGATAGATAGATAGATACTAAATGTTACAATATATTTCAGTAAAATTATTCTCATTCATGCATGGGGCAAGAAGAAGGGCAAGAAGTAAGATCTATCTTACTATCTATCTATCTATCTTAATCTATCAAGTTTTACATAAACTGCATCGAGCACTCAGTCTGTTGCTAACCCACTGCCACCCAGCCAGAAATTTCTGAAGTTGATTTAAGAAACAGATTGGAACAGATAGGAGAGAAGAAATTTAAACTACAATGTGGATTGCTCAAAGATGGTTAACTGATTGACTGTTGGGTAAAATATTTTTCCTAAGAAATGTTATATGGCTCAGACAGCTTTTCCAAAATTTTATCAGAACATGGTTTTTTAAAAATTGCTTATAGTTTTAACACTTCAAGAAAAGGAAAAATAAGGTGAACAAGAATAATTTTACTGAAATATATTGTATCATTTAGTATTATTTAGTATTATTGGGAGTGGGGAGTCACCATACTATATCGTTGGTAAGGATTAGGAAACCAAGAACGGTTTGATGGGTCCTGAGAGTTGGAGATCTTTTTCAAATAGTTCCAATTAGAAAGCTTCTATGAAGCATGTGCTTCTGCGTAGCTTCCAGTTCAGAAGAAACAGAGAGAATATTGAGAATTTTCTGAAAGGGCTAAGGAAGAGGACAAGTCAAGAGCCTTGGTAGTACAGTGGTCTAAGGCACCCTGTTATTAAGCTGGTTATTAAGTCCAGCTGCCTGCAAATACTGCAGGTTCGAATCTCTCCAAGGCTCGAGGTTGACTCAGCCTTCCATCCTTTCTAAGGTAGGTGAAATGAGGACCCAGTTTGTGGGGGCAATAAGCTGACTTTGTATAAATATACAAAAGGATGAAGGCTATTGCTGAGCACATTGTAAGCCGCCCTGAGTCTCCGGAGAAGGGCGGCATATAAATCAAATTTAAAAAAAAAAAAGTTTCCTTTTGGAAATCTGAGATGAGAGAGATCATATTGGTGTGTTCTGTAGTTTTATTTAGATTCACATAAGTAAAAATAAACATAATTGAAACATAATTGAAAAGACATAATTGAAAAGACAGTTTTTCACAGCTGTTATATAAAGGAAACCAACCCTAAAACTAAGAACTTAACTATAACACAGGACGGCGTTATTTGCATTATACATTTAACTATATAATGGATTCCACTTGATAAAAAGCATCCACAAAAGAGGCCTAAAACAAGATGGAGCAATGACATCAGCAAGTATTGTGGGCCCGATTTACAAAAGAAAGCTTAACTGTATTGGTTGGAAACATGGAAAAGGCCTTCATCCTTTGGTGGATAGACAATGGCTACAATGATGCTGATGCTGATGATATTTTACTAAATCATCCATTAAAACCATTATCATCTTTACTGTAGGTGTGGCAGCACATAATCACACTAATTGGTTCCAAACCAAATGTTTTGAGGAATACAGTTTTCACCTATCTCCTTCATGGTATCTTTGATATTCCAGGAATACTTGCACCAGAAGAATATTGACAAGGCTTCCTTCCATCACTAGCATTTCTTCATTTTATCTGGCACAAGCATTGGACTTGGCTTAGATTGGTGTTTTGATTTAATTTGATTTGATTTGATGAGTGCCACCCATCTCATCTCATGCTGGATGGGGAGTCCCAAATGTAAGTTTATAAAGCACTGGCTTAAATGGGGCACCCACTCAGAATTTGGGGCTGCCAGGATTCTGCCTGTAATGAGCTAATTTCTCCCTTTTGTCCCATAACTGATGAGAAAGGGCTTAGAAGAACTAGCAAAGATAGTTTAACACAAAATATATTATTAAGGATATTGTTGTGTTACCAACCAGCAGAGTAAGTGCACAGAGAAACGGTACTGAGAGCAATGAATACAATACATACAAACTGGTTTAACAAAGCTTTTACTTTGTAGTGAAAAACAATTGCATAGTCTTTTAGTCAATCCAAGTCTTTAGCCATTCAAATCAAGTTACAGATATCTTCTTACCAGACAAACAGCAATTCAACGCTGGTAACAAATCATGATGGTAGCATATCCATCCACGTCAAGCAGCAAGTCAAGCAATGATGAGAGCAGGTCCAACAATGACTATAGCTCGGCTTCCTTCTTATATACAGTTTACACTAGTAATTATCCACTTAAGATAAGTGAAGTCAGCAGTGCAATGACTCATCAGTACAATTATGATAATTGCAGTCAGCATTCAGTCAGCAGTCATTAGTCATTACAATGACTCAGCAGTACAATTACATTACATTTAAAGTTACAGAATACATTTAAAGTTATAGAACACATATATTGCCTGGACAACTTGTTAGGTTTTCACCATATCCTATCATATATATATTTTTGAACTGAAACTGATCCTCACCGTTGATCAGCAAATTGTGTAAAATCCAACCAATAGCCCTCAAGAATTACAAATAATTTTAATCCAGCCCCACTGGTTTTGGGTTCCAAATCATAATGTATTTACTTTTGTGTCAGCCAATGTTGTGAACCCAGACACAATTGAGTCTTACTTGAGTCTAAAGAATTGAGAATAATTAAATAAAACAAATCATTGATTCATGAATTGTACTAAGTCATAATTCATAATGAATCTTATTCATCTGAACAGTTTAGCCTGCTGTGTGAAGGCACCTATTTTAGTTGGCCAGCAATGGTTTATAAATTAGCACAATTTATGTTAGGCAAACCAAAGCTAAAGTAAGTTGTGAAATCATATGAATCAGCCAATGAGGCCTGATGATATTTTGGAACAATTCTTCATTTCCTGTTGATAAAATCACATTCCTAAAATTCAATTATTTTGAAACAATTTGCAGATCATACAACTATAAACATTTTAGTTTCTTTGTTACTTTGGGCTTTGAGTAGTTTTTCCAAGAAGACATAAGGATTTTAACAAATTTTTTCATGTTGAGAAATGTTCTATTAAGTGTTGGATTTCAGTACATTCAACAATAACAGCATTAATAACAGCTCAGCATTTGCTGGCTCAAGGAATCTTTGGCCACTTTAGAAAAGTTTGTTCAGCTAATCGCTTAATCTTACCCAACTATTAAGGCTGATGGATTGGATAGAACCCTGTATGGAACTGAGCACAGAGATCAGAAAATGCTGGGCATTTGGGGTTTCCAGTCATCTTGAGACAAAAGTTGAAGGGTTTCCCAGGCTGATGCTTTCCAGATATGTTAGGCTGCAATTCCCATATTTCTCAGATAGGGTAGCAGGTTGAAGAAAGCCACTCTGGTATATTATAATCCACAAACATGTATACAAGACATGCATGCAACATCTTTCACATTTTGCAACATATTTAATTCCCTAAATCCGGGTTGGCGAACCTATGGCACACGTGCCGGAAGTGGCACGCAGAGCCATGTCGCCTGGCAAGCGTGGCATCGCCCATTCTTCTTACGGGTTTCCAGCCAACTAGTCTGCTGGTTACTGCTGCGCATGCGTGTGCAACGATCAGCTGGCCTTAATGTCTTAGTGCGCGTGAGCACCGGCCATGCCATCATTGCCCGCATGCAGCCCTGGGACTCCGCCCTTTGCCAGCCAGGAATGCCACCACCAGTTGCTCCCGTGCACCCAGCTGCCTGCCTGCCTCGTCACCGCCACCATGAGGAAAGGCCCCGAAGTTGCGCTGCCTGGAATCCACGTGGTCTGCCACAGGGGGAGGCCAGGTATGGCTGGCTGGACGCTGCCTGGAGCTGAGCTTGAGGCTGGCAGGAGGAAGAACGTTTCCTCTTAGCCAGCTCGAAGTGCTGCCATAGTCTGCCACCATCCCCTCTCCCCTGCCAGCTGCTCCTGCCACTGCCACTGCCAGGGAAGCGGCTGTGCGAGAACCGCTGCTGCCAAGGGCGAGGGGGCGGTGGTGGCAAGGATGGGCGGTCTAGGTCTTCCCTGTCTCCCCGCCCAAGCAGACTTCTAGCATAGCCCCAGGCCTCCAGAGGGAGGGAGGGAGGGAAGCCACCACCTGCTGCTCCTGCCACCGCCACCCCTTGCCCCCAGCAAGAGCAGTTGTCGTGCTGTCACTTCACCGGCAGCACCAGGAGTAACTGTCGGGGCAGAGAGGGCAGGGGCAAGCTGTGGTGGCAGGCTGTTCTTGCTGGGTAACAGACAGGCTGCTCCTGGAGCAGGCAGGAGAAGGAGAAGCCACCAGCGGGGAGGCAAGCTGCCCCAGGAGGCCTGGAGGAGAGCGCAGCTCCTCACTCATGGAGATCCACTGCTGGGGAAATGGTCACAGAAAGCGGTAAGAAATGCGCGAGCCAGGAAGCGGTCATGCTCCCTGGCAGGAGAGGGTTGCACGTTCACTCCAGCAAAGATTTTTTCAACCGTCTCTGGCCAGGGAGCATGACCACTTCCTGGTCAGCGCACCTCTTACTGTGCCCACTTCCCAACTGTTAGATCTCCATGAGTGAGAAGCTGCACTCTCCTCCGGTCCTCTTGGGGCAGCTCGCCTCCCCGCTGGCAGCTTCTCCTTCTCTTTGCTGTTCCAGGAGAAGCCTGAGACTCAGCTTTCCTTGGCAAAGCACTTCATCATTGCAGCGCAGGGAACACGTGTGGCGCTGGGGGATCTGTGCAGCTACTATCACACCCCTCCTCAGCCTCGGCCACGCCACGAGGCTCCAACTCAAGGAGGAGAAGATGGAGAAAGGGGGGGAGTCCAAACGGCAGCTACCTGAAGCAAGCTGCAGTGCTATTATGCAGGGCTCCGAGTGGTTGGAGAAGCAGCAGAAATAGCAATCAGGGTTGGGCTTTCAGCGGGTAAGCAACGCTGCCTCTTCCGTGGGCAACTTTGGAGAGGGCGGGGGCAGGCTGTGTGAGCAGCCTGTCTCTTAGCTGGTGAGAACGGCTACAGCCTGCCCCTGGCCTCTGTCTCCAAAGTTCCTCACAGCAGAGGCAGCGTTGCTTACCTGCTGAAAGCGCAGCCCTGGCTGCTATTTCTGCCTCTTCTCCAACCACTCGGAGCCCTGTGTAATAGCACTGCAGCTTGCTTGAGGTAGCCGCCGTTTAGACTTCCCCTGCCCCCCTCTTCCTCCATCTTCTCCTTGAGTTGGAGCCTCGCGGCGTGACCGAGGCTGAAGAAGGGTGGGATAGTAGCTTCACGGATCCCCTGGTGCTGCCCGTGTCCCCTGCCCTGCAATAATGAAGCGCTTTGCCAAGGAAAGCAGAGTCTCTCGGGCAGGCAGGAGGCGAGATCTGGCATTGCAGGCATGGGAGACTGACAGCCTTGCAAGCCCATTCTCTCTTGGCTGCTTGGAGAAAACAGCAGAAAGCAGAGGATGAGGAAGTTGGGAAGCCATTAAATGGGATTGAGGGAAGGGAGGGAACGGATAATTCAAGCAGTATATTGGTCTTTCCATACAATGGAAGGAACAGCAGACTGGGGCTTCAATCCCTTCCCCCAGAGGTCTGGGCCATGCCAGAAACCCGCTCAGGTGGGGAGACAGGGAAGCCCTGGTCTGCCTATCCTTGCCATTTGGACTCCCCCCATTCCTCCATCTTCTCCTCCTTGAGTTGGAGCCTCGCGACGTGGCCGAGATTGAGAAGGGGTGGGATAGAAGCTGCACGGATCCCCTGGCACCACATGTGTTCCCTCTGCTGCAATGATGAAGTGCTTTGCCAAGGAAAGCTGAGTCTCAGGCTTCTCCTGGAGTAGCAAGGAGAAGGAGAAGTTGCCAGCGGGGAGGCGAGTTGCCACAGGAGGACCGGAAGAGAGCGCAGCTTCTCATTCATGGAGATCTACCGGTTGGGAAGTGGGCGTGGTAAGAGGTGCCCTGACCAGGAAGCGGTCATGCTCCCTGGCCAGAGAGGGTTGCACAAACCTTTGCTGGAGTGAACGTGCAACCCTCTCCTGCCAGGGAGCATGACCGCTTCCTGGCTCATGCATTTCTTACCACTTTCTGCAACCATTTCCCCAGCAGTGGATCTCCATGAGTGAGGAGCTGCGTTCTCCTCCAGTCCTCCTGAGGCAGTACAAGAACCACTCTTGCTAGAGGCAAGGGGGTGGCGGTGGCAGGAGCAGCAGGCCGGGTCTTCCCTCCAGAGGCCTGGGGCTATGCCAGAAGTTTTATCAGGCGGGGAGACAGGGAAGCCCTGGACTGCCCTCAAAATAACAACTTTCCAGGCCCAAAACGGGGTGGAGGAGTGCCCGAAGTGCATGTGCAGGGCACGCATGCGCAATGTGGGGCACATGCACGGGGGTCATGTGCGCATGCCCATGTGGGAGGGTTCGCATTGCGTTATGGGTCCTGGCACGCACACGAGCTGTTGTGCGCACACATACACACTTCCAGCACGCAATGAGAAAAAGGTTCGCCATCACTGCCCTAAATGATATTATCTTTTAAAGAAAAGGAAATTGATTTGTGAAACTTGAAAAATGAATTCCGAATATTCTACTAATTTTTCTAATCTTGTTCTATATCAATTTGTTTATCCTCATTTAACCCATTACCAACATTGGGCAAAAAGAGAGTATTGATGAGATAGTTAGCATTAGAGTTAGCTATCACTGGCATATTGGTAGTCCCTTCACCAAAACTCTGTACAAACTACCTCAACAGTTTTATGTATAAATATGTATGTGAAGCAACGGAGAAGATAAGGTAGGATGCTATGAGGACATTATAAGTCAAAAATATTCCATCAGCATCAGTTTCTAGGTTGGTCAAAGAAGAGAGAAATAGTCCTTCCATTTGGAAGTATGGGCCCCCATACTTCCAAAAAGCCTAACTATATACCCCAGTACCAAAAGTTTCTACGAGGCCAAGAAATTGATGAGGATTGCATTTCCTCAATCTAATTTTCAGCACAGGTCATCTCGGTATTATACCTTAGAAGATATCCCAAACTTTGTCTAAAAGAGCAGTCCCCCATCTTTTTTTGGCATGAAGGACTGTTTTCATGGAAGGTACAATTTTTCCATGGACCGGGGGGGTGGTGGCTTCTGTTTTGCTTGCTCACCCACCAATCACCTCCAGATGTGCAGCCCAGTTCTTAACAGGCCATGGACCAGTATTGGTCTGTGGTCCAGGGCAGTGGTGGGTTGCTTCCGGTTCTGTCCAGTTCTATAGAACCGGTAGTAAAATTGGTGGGAGGCTCTGCCACCCACCCGGATGCTATAAATGATGATCTGTGTGCACGTCCCCATTGTAAACCAGTAGTAAAGGTAAGTATAACTCACCCCTGGTCCAGGGGTGGAGGACCCTTGATCTAAACATACCTAATACATCTCTCTTCTCTCTGTCATGTCCTCCCAATACATATCAAATCAGTACTTCCATCTACCATTAAATCCTTGAAAATATCAGCAACTGACCTTCCATTAAAAAGCCAGACTCTTGGACTGAATCTTCACCTCACTTCCACCTCCCTTAGGTTACAATCTGAAAGGAAGTGAGGTCCATCAAAAGCCTACCTCTTTCTCCAGCAATACTCAGACAATAGTCTCTCATTGTAGCCACTCCATCGGTTAATGTAGTATTTCCTTTCAGACTATCCCCCATTTCACACACTTCTATGTGTTATTTTTTTCCCCAAAGGATTCCCAATGATATTAGGTGACATTAAGAGAAGAGGATGTAATATGTTATGGGAATATCAAAAGAGGTTATATTTAATTTAAAACAGGTTCATATTCAGGTTTAAACTAGTTATACTCAGTAATGCATGTTATAGGAACCCCCTAAATACAATTAACTTTCCACTCTATATATTCAATCTTCAAGGAAAAGTGCTAGAGAGAAAGAGATGCTGAGTACAGAACTTGCAGCGAAGGTGAACTATGTATAGTCTGAAAACGATTCACATTTATAGTGTCTGAAACAGGCAGAAGTCAAAAAGACCAATTGTGCATCATAATATTGTGATGCAAGCTGTACCCTTAATGCTTGCATGTGATATCACATATTAAAAGGACTGGAGTTTGCATTGTGACATGTCATCGTTTGCCCATTTCTGTCTCCTTGCATACAGCCATGATCAAAAGTAGCACTTCACACTGTTCGAGAACAGAGCTGATATGATATTCATTAAAAAGTATATTTGAAGGTACATAAAATACAAACAGTATTTTGAAGATCTCAAAAAGAGTACTAACTCAAGGCTATGCCATGACTGTGTCGGGTAGATTTTCCTAAGGGCAGGAAACCAAAAACAGAAGAAAGTTGTTACATTTGTACTGCTACGAATTCTGATGACATCGACAGAAATCATGCTTCACAGTATTTTCCTAGTGTGTCCGTTAGTTCAGATTTAGGGTGCTGTATCCACCAGATTCAAATAAGTTTATCCAGAAGGTCTGTTGAACATCTTAATTAAATTGATTTTCAGAGCACAGAATATTCTAGTCTGTTCCTTAAGACCAAAATGGAACCTAAAGTAAGGTGACCAGACGTCCCGCTTTTGGCGGGACAGTCCCGCTTTTGAGCAATTTGTCCCGCGTCCCGCGGCATTTTAAAAAAGTCCCGATTTTTCATTCTGCCTCCTGGTTCCCGGCTGCCTCCTGAATCCCCGCTGATGGCTAGAGGGAAAAAACCTGTTTAAACTCTTGCCGCGGGGCTTCAAAGGGCCGCCCTACGTTAATTAGCTCGGCTTCCCCCTCTCAGCTGATTTGCACAGGGCTCTGCTCTTGCTAAATTGCTCAGTTTTTTTTTTCCTCTTTGTGCAAACCAAGCTCAAAACGAAACTGAAAGTAAAACAGGCTGTTGGCTTTGCGGTTTGCTTGCAACGTTGCAAAATTAGGCAGCAGATTTATTTTCCTTTTCCTCACCAAAAAAGGTAAGTGCAAACAATGGAAAATTATTTAGGGCAAAAGAGGAGAGTTCAAGATTTTAAAACACAAAAGAAAAAAAAGCTCTTTTTAACTAGGGAATTGTAATAATTGATATATTATTAATTGTATACTGTGTTGAAAGCAGAAATGGTTAAGTTGTGGTTTGGAGGAATATATGGGGGAAATTATTTGGTTTATTATTATTGGTAAGTATAATTAATTGATTTGTAAGAAATTGGATTGCATGGAAATAATTGGAATATTCATGTTCATATTGATTAATATACAAAAAAGATAGTTATATAACTAATTGATTTATATTAAAATGTTGAATTTGTATTAAACAACTGTATTACATAATTACATAATTAACCAATGTGAGGATGGATATAAAAATAGATGACAATGGGAAGGGGTATAAAATAGAATAGAAGGGAAAAATTGAATTTGATTAAGATTAGAGATGAGGATGAAGGGTAAAATTGTTTTTTTAAAAAAATAGATGAGGAATAAATATGGCAAAAAGGAAATATAGAAATTGTAAATTTAATTGAAATGACTAAACACTGTTTAAATTTGTGAACCAGCCAAATATTCTGTTCAAAGAAAATACATTGTATGTATGTGTGTTTCTAATTATTGCTATTTATTCATATTTGTTCTCTTTTATTCTTTAAAGTTTAACAATTCATTCTTTATCTTAATATCTTTATATTTGTTTGGGGTTGGCTTTCTTCCCTTTCATCTTTTTTATTGTACAGCAATCTTTCTCCTCAAACCTACCACCTCTCTTTTCTTTCCTTCTTACTTTCTCTCCCCCCCCGCTTCTTCTCCTCCCTACTTCCTCTTCCTTTCTCCTTCTCCTTCTCTCTTCCTCCCTCTCTTACCCTCACTCCTACTCTAATTTCCCTTCCCTTCCTTCATCCCTCTCTATTACTGTATCCTTTTATGCATATGGACTACTCAGAGGGCTGAAAAAGTTATTTTTGACTGGTCCTCGCACTTTTGACCAGTCCTCGAACTTACGACTGTCCTCACATTTTACGTTTTTGCCCTATCTTGTCATCATGGTGAAGAGAAGCAGTTGTGAAATGAGTGACATGGTTGTTAAGAATGCTGCACGGGCATAAATGTGAGGATGGTCATAAGTGTGAGGACCAGTCAAAAGTGTGAGGACCTGTCAGAAATGACTTTTCAGCCCTCTGAGTAGTCCCTATACACACAGCCATGGCCACCTGGTCACATGACCAGCTAGCCACGCCTACCCAGTCACATGGCCTCCAAGCCACGCCCACACAATAAGCAACGCCCACAATGGTGTCCCTCTTACCAATGTTAAAATCTGTTCACCTTACCCTATACACATAGCCATGGCCACCCGGTCACATGACCAGCTAGCCACGCCCACCCAGTCACATGACCAGCTAGCCACGCCCACAAAATAAGCCACGCCCACAATGTCCCTCTTTACCAATGTTAAAATCTGGTCACCTTAACCTAAAGTGAAGTTAGATGGAAGGGGACCAAAATACATGTGGACAGAGAAACAAGAAGTTGGATTTCTCTTGTAATATAATCTTCCTGTGGAATCATTTTAGTAGGTGGAGATGGCTCATGTAGACAAGGGATGAGGAACCAATGGCCATTTATATGTTGCTGAATTACAAATGATAGCATTCCTCATTGTTGGCCATGCATACTATAGGTTCCCTGCTCCTGATATAGTTCACAACTTTTGAAAAGTTTTGAATATATGCTTCTTTGCTGACACAGTATATTCACAGTGCAGAACTGTAATCCCCTTATGTAATTGGCATCATGCCCTTTTTACAGCTGCTTTTCTTCTGATAAGTCCATGAAGGTTGCTGAAAGATCTCAGTTCATATTGCATACATACCGTACATTTTTCAAAAGATACACTAGTGCCATATCAGCATACAAGGATTTAATGATTTCTCTGAGGGCAAAGTGTAAAAATATTTTGCTCCAAATGTATTCAACAACTGTATTGCTGGAATGTTGGCCACAACACAACCCGTATTCTATTCATAATATTTACATCAATTGCAAATCTTCTAATCTCTTCTATTGGTGCCAAATACATGGTATGTTATGATAGTATGTGGACAGATTGCAGTTGCTTTTCATGTCAACTATTAGCCAGTCTGCATGAGCTATCTTATAATAATAATATGCTTTTCCATATTATTAGATATTTACAGAACAGTCTGCACAAAACATTTTGAATAAGTATGTTTTATTAAGTGCTGCAAAACCCTACCTGTTTATGAACAGTTTCTGCCAGTCCTACCAATGATGAATGAGCAGTTTGATAAAATTTGGCATTTAGCCTTCATGGCTAGCTTTACAGTTTGTACACACACTTTGCATGATGAAAAGCAATATCCCAAAAAATGGATTCTCTGAACTTCATTCATATTCTGCATGAGCCTCCTAGGGAATGCAGTGAATAAATAGTATATTGTTCTACCATAATGGACCCCACCCCCCAGCTTTATGTTTCACCCCCTGGGGAGGATATACACAAATTTATCAGTGGGTCACCAGATACCTTGTAATGTCTCAAACTCACATATCAACTAGAGAGAAATATGATAAAAGTGGAGTCAAATCAGTGGTGGGTAGCCCCTGATTCGGACCGGTTCTATAGAACCAGTAGTAAAACCATTGGGAGGCTCCGCCCACCGACCTCAGTGTCATCAGGAAGCTTCTGCACATGTGAGCATGCGGCCCCATTGCGAACCGGTAGTAAAGTAGAACCCACTCCTGAGTCAAATATGTGGATAACGTCTGTGAACCTTTGATTAAAGCTTAACTTCTATCCTCAAGACTTAACACCACTGATTCTTCACAACAATCTTAAATCCATGTGGATCAAGGTTATTGAATCTAATCTTTTAAATCTAGGCTACTCTGCTTCCTTAGTTTTTAAAATGGAATACAATCAGGTGAAACAAGCAAAGGATAAAGTACCTGTTTAATTCATACTTGTAGGTGGATTGTCGGGTTTTTTGACAAATAGGAAGCAACAAGTGAAGCTAGGGAAATTTACATCTACCGGGCAAATGAGAACAGGCACCCCTCAGTGTATGTGCTCAGTGTGCACACTTTCCATTGCTCTTCTCTCTGTATACAAATGACTGCACCTCGAAGGAAACTCTCTGTTAAAGTTTGCAGACAATACAACAGTCATTGGCTTCATTCGAGATGGTGATGAGTCTCCATATAGCTGGGAGGTTGAACAACTGGCCCTGTGGAACAACCATAACAATCTGGAGCTGAACATGTTTAAAACTGTAGCTATGAGAATGGATTTTAGGAGGTACTCCTTTATTTTACTACCTCTTACTATATTCGACAGCACAATATCAGCAATAGAGTCCTTCAGGTTTTGGGGTTCTATAATTTCCCAGGACTTGAAATGGACACTTAACATTAGAACCATCAATGAAAAGATACAACAAAGAATGTTCTTCCTGCATTACTTCAGGAAGTTCATACTGCCCCAGCAGCTGTTGGTACAGTTTTATTGAGTCTGTCATTTGTACTTCTGTAACTGTCTGGTAAGAAACAGGAGAAGTACAGATTCCAACGGATAATTAAGACTACAGAAAGAAGAATTACAACCAGTCTGCCTTCCTTAGAATACCTGTATATTATGTGGGTCAGAAGGAGGGCTGAGAAGATATCTGCAGACCCCTCACATCTGGGACATAAACTGTTTCAATTCCTCCCCTTGGGATGGCGCTATAGGACATTGCAGGGTTAGGGTTAGGGAGACATGGGGAGTCTTTTCCCCTTGGGCCATCACTCTGCTGAACACATAATTTCACAGTGCTCTCTAATGTCATATTACCCATTTAATATGACTGTAATATTATTATTTATCCTTCTATTTATCTTCTTTACTCCCCCCTCTTATTGGTATTTGTAGAAATGTTTTTCTTCATTGCTCCTTTTATGGGCACATCAGAACCAGATTCATACTACCTGTTTAGTAATATTGTAGCTGCCCAGATTTTACCTATGCACAAATGCTCCTTGTAAACTATTTGTTACAGCACATGTTGTGCAGCAGCACAGAAGAGCCATCACACCCCGATGAGCCAATCTTCCACGATGCATTCTTTGTAACTACTGATATAATTCATTTAAATTTTAGATATCACTTTGTTGATACCAATAGTTTTAGATACCAATTTTACATGTTATAGTATTTAATATATCATTAGTTTTTTCATTATAATTTAATATAGGCTGCATCTTATAAATGCAGTTATATAGACCTCACTTATAGATGTTAGTTGGATTTTTTTACAAATATATTTTAACACCTATCTTAAACTTTATTTTATCACTTATACTAGTCTATGATTGCAGTATAGTGGTTATAGTGGTCTCTGACCAAAATCAGTTCAACTTTCCTTCAGAGTTGAATTGAAGGAAAGAATTCAGATTGCAGTGGACAGTTTATATTACCTAATGACATGACTGGCTCCAGTTTTGGTGCTATACCCATTCTTTAACGCTAATAAACATACCACATCAGCATGCTATGATATAATTAAATGTGTTCCTGGGTGTTTTATGTAATCTTAATGATGGGGGATGACTAATCTTATTGCTTGATTTGGAATATGAAACAAACAACATTATGTCTCTTCGGTCATACGCATCTGAATACTTTCAAGAACTAATGGATTTAATTTCAGGGGGCTGCCTTTTAATACCATATTGAAAGCTAAGGGCACTTAAACACTAGACCTACTGAAGTGCCTGGATGAAGTTGCAAAAATCAGTACCTGTTAGTATTAGTGTATAATAGGATCAGCAACTTTTCAGGATAGACAAAATAATAATAAAAATCTAGAATTCCTAAAACTGCAGGGACCAGTCAAAGCAGTTGTCAGGAATCAACACCAACTCAAAGGCATACCCAAAAAACAAAACAATTTCACCGGAGATCATCAATCCTGTGAGATTTTGACAATCTTGTCCCATTCTAAATCCTTGCACAGTCTCATGTAAGAACCACAAAAGAAGAAGATTTGGTTATCTTTTGAGATTTCTCTTTTACACTTTAAAAAATATATTTAAAATTTAGAGACTGTCCTAGATATAGGGCATCATGAGGATACAGTGCTGTTGACTCCTTTATTTCATTCATAAATATTCTAAAGTTACAACCAACACAAAGTATTTTATTAGATATATTAAATTCTAAGGAAGTGTGTACAAATATGCACTTTCATATCTGACAAAATAGCACACAAAAAATATATTATGAATAAACCATAATGTTTATTTCATAAGAAAACCTCTGCCCAACCATCATTACATCAGCATTGTGCTAATTAACAGATACTAGAAATCACTGGCTACAAAAGAATGAAGCGACAGGTGTAATAATATGCAGTTAAGAAGCAACAATACATTTCAAAGGTGTCACTCTTTTAACTACAAAATCCAGGCTCTAGGCACTGGGCATATAATGTTTTCACTCTCCTCTTCTCTGCCCAAAGAACCGTTTGTAGGCAGCAAGGTAGCCGTGGCGCATAGCGTAACGTTCACATGGATTATAATCTTCACATTCCTCCCGCTGAAGTTCCTGGGTAGTCTTCCTGCGCTCTCGGATCCTGTCAACATAAGCAGGAGAAGATTATGAAAGAGCAGATTGGGGGCAGGGTGGAGGGAATTACCTGTGAACCTTTGGTAAGCTACTAAGTACCATCTTACTCTACTTTTCTACCCGTGCCATGTTTTAAATGACTTTCAGTTCTGTTCCACATATTTTGCCATAGAAAGTCTTTGAATAATCTTTTCAGGATTCTCAAATAGCACAGATGTTTCCCAAAGTAACAGCTAAAATCTCCGTGAGTATAATCTACCCATTAAAAACAAACTTGTGAATTTGCTTTAGAGCAAGGGGAGAAATCCATGCTCTCTAAATGTTGAAGCCATGAACCCCACCTAAATAGCCAACAGCCAGGAAAGCCTGATATTCAACAACATCTGGAAGGTGTCAAATTTTCCATGTCTAAATTAAAATCGAGTGGGCAGTCACAGCCAATAAGTTACATCAAAGACAGTCTGTGTGTCTTCTGGAAATCTTAAATTGTCAACATTTGACAGAAAACCAGAGAAAAAGGTATCTATGGGAACAAATCTTTCCCAGTTGTGTGAGATGACCATAGCATTGACCTCCGTCAAGCCAAAATAAAATAAATAGGGTTGATCTCCATTCAAAAAAAAAATTAAAAAATGTATAGCCTCTAACCAGTAATTGGCTGTCTAGACCTTAGGTCATTTCCCCTCAGTGGAATTTTCTAGAATCATCTTACTATTTTTGTGCCAAAATATCAGTAATCAGGACAGGCTTTTTATCATTTTAATAGTGGCTGGGGGATATGGTTAAAAAGCTGTATGAAGAAATGGCACTAGAAGAAGAATAAGGGAGAAGAGGGCTAAATGCAATGATGAGAAATAATAGGATTATTGGGAAATTGCAGAATTGATTGACTATGCCAACCTATGACACACACATCCTCTCCCCAAACATTGTACATTGCAGTTGTTGTACCTTGGCTGTTAGTGGTTCTCAGCTATGCTCAGGATACATGGGTATCAACAATAAACCTTTCTGGATATTTTCTTCCTATGATTTGTTCCAAATGCAAGTCAGCATTTTTTGAGGAAGAAAGGCTTTTCCTCAAAGCAAGTCTTATATAATCTCTTATCTTTCAGATAATTTGAGTTCAGCTCCCATAATTGATTTGGATAGAAAAAGTTGGGAACCAGCAGCAAGTCACCAAGATGATGAACTTTCCCATTGGTTCTGAATGATCCTGAAGTCTGATGAAGCATACCTTTCCTGCCAATAATAGTTTCTCCTGTTCTCTGGTTGGGGTCTCATAAAGATGTTGGCATACCTTCTGTTAAGGAAAGGACCTGATGGGAAAGAGGTAAATAGTTAATAATTGCTGATACATATCATAATCATAATATATGAATCAAAAGATGTGTCGTCCCCCTCCATCCTCTGCTCATGTCCTTTTGACATTGGTTTCCCCATATGAGATAGCCAGACCTATTATTTTGTTCTGTTCAATGCAGGCCTTCTGTTATTAATAAAAACGAATGGCTTTTCTGTTGCATAATTTTCCATGGGAGCTTCCAACTCATTCACCCCACCTACACAAAGTATCTGAGGGAGGATTGTTTATTTTAGTGCAAATCCTGTTACATAAGATGCAAGAGTCCAGATGAATGAGAGCAAGGATCTATCTAGTCCAACTTTTTGATACTTTGGGAAGCCAATAAACAGAACACAAGGACAAGAAAAGCTTTCAGTTTTTGACCCGGCATTTGAGTGTTATCCACTATGCATATAAACTAATTGTTGTGTTTTGGGTTGTTTTTTTTTCAGTAATTTGCTATCTCCAGAATGTGAAAGCACAATTATTTATTTATTTTTCATATTTCTTAACCTCCCATCTCTCCCAGATTATTTTTTTGCATTTTCATCTCCAACTTTTTGAAATAGTTCCAGTATTTAAGGCATTTCAGTAACAATTAGAGTCTCATGGAGAGATCAGCAATCACCAGTCTATTATGACAACAGGGTGAAAGACTTTTGATTAAACTAATGGTAGTAAGATTCTGAATGAGAATATTGACAAATAAATTGCTTTGGGATCTAAACTGAATTTACTATAGTACCATTTACTGTATTTCATGGCAAGCTTAAAAGAAACAGAAAATCAGGAAGAAGCCAGTTGCAAAAGAGGCCAGATTTTTGAATAGAATAGTGTTGTTGTATAGTTGACGCCATAGAACTTAGAAGAAAAATGTGTCTTCTGTTTTCCTTTCACCTTCAGTAGCCCTTCCTCATTGCCTAAAGGAAAAATTGGGAATCAGGGATCCCCAATCATCTTCCATTCTTAACTATTATTTGTGCAGACAAAGGTAGAGAATGATTGCTTTGTACCTCCCTTGGCACAGAAAAATCCACTTTTCAGCTTAAAGAAGGGATTCCAGGGGACAAAAAAGTGTTTGGGGGAAGAAAACCACCCCTTGATATAATTCAGTTTTACCATAATATTAACTTGTTCCAAGGAGGTGACTGGGAGGCCAATGGATTGTTAAACTTGCGAGGTCCCTAAGTCATCCTAAAGATTGGTGTGTAATTTTAAAAACTGAAAATAAGTTTTATGTTGCGGTAAAAGTAGCTTCCTTTATGGATAAAAATGAAGTGTGGATCTAAAGAGGTTTACAAAAGTTTAGTTGATTTTCAACAAAGATCTCTTTTTTTTTATCCTTTTACAAAGTTGCTTGTAAAAATATATTGCAGGTTGAATATTTTTGTTATATGATTAAAACATCACCATTTTAAAAATATTCTCCCTGTTCATAATTCTTACAATGAATCTACCTTGCCCACTTCTCCTAATGGATATGAATTGAATAGTCCAATCTTAAAAATGCTTCCTTGAATACAGTCCTGAGAGAACTGCGAGAACTCTGTATATTATTTTCCGTCCTTACGAATAGGCCTTTTTTCAGGCATAGATAAGGAGGGCTTCGTGAAGTGTTTTCCCATTGGGGATGACAGGTCAGACTTGGCTTTCACTGTGTGGACTGGAAAAGCTATTTTCTTTATTTTATTTCTTGCCACCCTTTCTATGACAGATGTTATTCTTAGCTTGTTCTCTAACACAATGTTTAGTGATGTTAACTTGCAAACACTTGACTCCCTGAGAGTATCACAAGCTTGGATGATAAGAGAACAGTTGTACCCAAATGGGAAAACAAAGCATAGGGGAATCTGAGCAGGCTGTTTGGATAGACTGAAGTTGGGCAAACCGGTAGTGGCGGCAGTGGGAGGCTCCGCCCACCCATCCGGATGTCATCACGGACGCTTCTGTGCATGCACACAAGCGCTGCGCACAAGCGAAGCAAGCACGCGCACATGTGTACTCAGAGTTCCAAACCAGTAGCAAAGGTAAGTGGAAACCACTACTGCCATATACCATAATTTCTTACTTGTAAATTCATGTGATTCGATGCTCTCGTGAGACTCTGTAAGAAAATAGAGAGAAAGTGGCTTATTCAATCACAACACTATAAGAATGCAAACATTTAAACCAGGCTAGTGAGCCAGATCAAAAATCTTTTTAGTCTCCAAAATCTGTTTCTAAAGATGTTTAATTAACATATCCTCTCAGGTTAGTCAATACAGAAGTTTCATTCCCAGCTTTGGGCAATTAATAGATTGAGTCACTTGTAAAATCAACTATTATTTTTTAAATCTATTTATATTAATGGAAGGTGTAATAACATAAATACAGGTACAATTAATTTATCAATCATGCATTGATAAAGAGTTCTATAGTGTGTAATTGTGACATGATATTGGAGTCATAAGAACATCTGAATTTGGCTCATAATTAAGGCGTATTAGCATATACATATAGTCCACTAAAAAGCAAACTCATGCTTTAATTTACCTACAAGGCCTAAAAGGCTAGCTCTTATTTTGGGGTTCCTAAATATATACAATTACATTAAAAGATTACAGTATCTTTTTTCAGATAGTTCAAATGGAAAAATGTTTTACGAATTACATTATTTTTATAAAATGCACCATCATTCCAAGAATAAATATACCTTGATAACACAAACCAAGTACTATTATTTCCACATTAGGCAATTTTATAAAATCTTGTCCAGCATTAATAAAGCATCAAGATGTGGTAGGCATGAAAGACACCAAAAAAGGTAATGTTGCCCAAACTGAAATCAATCATATCTAATTATTACTCATAGCTTGACCATTTTACAGAATTTTATGCATCATGTTTCATATCAGGTTAGATCATGTTATTCTTGTGGCACAAGAATAATGGGTGAAGGGAGACACTCTACATTAGCAACAAAAGGTCAACAGAACAAAACTTATTTTAGCAAGATAAATATAAACCACTTGAAAGAACTTGTAATACTTTAGACACTGCAGGTAAGTGGAGCCAACAACCAAAAAATTACATTGTCTAATAAAAACCTATTCATTAGTATCTAAAATTATCTAAATATCTACCTATTTAATTGATATCTCTTTATTGGATATTCTGGCCATCTCTAAAACTTCAGAAGGACACATTTGGAATATCTCTGCAGGATAGGTTTTTCTTCAAACACTGTATTACTAGAATATGCATATCAATCTCTCCAAATTAAAATCTAGGACTCTCTTCATCAGCTGAAATTCAGCTAAACCAAAAAAAAAATAAATAAAACCCACACCTTATCTATTTTCTGCAAATTGCATTTTGCAATCTTACAAGCATACAGTTTATAAATTGAACTGCTTTTTAGTAAAACAATTAACTTGGCTGAAAACACACATGGGTTACTAGAGAATAAGGGACAGAATGGGATGGTTGTAGTAGATGGACAGACAACAACTGAGCACACTAGACAGGAAGTATCTAGCCTGAAGTACTGAAAACAGAGTGCTAAGAAAGAAAGATACAACACAGTAGCAGTGAAGAGAAAATAAAATTAGATGAGAATGTGTGCAGAATATCAACTTTCTATGATAGACTACTGCTACCCCAAACCCCAAAAATAAGTATTGGGAGACTTAAGATTCACTTACCATAGCAGAAAGCTGTCACCATGAGAACAGCCAGGAGTGCAAGAATGATGAGGGTCCGCATTTTTACGTCTATCTCTTGATTTCTGCTCTTGCCTTACTCTCTGTCTGTATGGAATCTGGCCCCAAGCTCCAAGCAAGCTGCAAAATTTAATGCGCAATTAAATGTGTATGTTTAAAAGCAGCAGTGGGAAAACAAGAGTCAGGTGAATGGTGTGCCTGACACTTGGTCTCTCAAAGGCTGTTATAAAATATGTTCCTAAAGAATTTAATCATCCTCTAGTGGGAGTGGGCTTCTTTTCTTTCCCTCCTTTTCTAAAGAGGGAGGGCTTCACATTTCAAATGAAGGTGAGATATTAACTCTACATGTTCAAAAATATTGGATAAGGGATAGAATTCCAGAGTTTAACCCAGGCCCATGGGGACAGGATTAGTTTTCTCCAAAAGAGAATGCTTAATTTTCTGAGTCAGAAGGTCACAACTGAAGGCTCCAAGGCCTTGTCTCTCCTGTGAAAACCTAGAAAGCAGTCCATAGAAGAAATCCCTCCCCCCAAGATTGCTACCATATTATAATGTGCAACATTACAGAAGCTGAATATTATTAAATGCATGACTGAAGAATAACCATATAACTTAATACATTTCAGTGTAAATGTAGATGAAATCAAATCAAGTTTATATTTTTGCCCAAGTTTATATTTTTGCCCTGGTCCAATTTACCACTTTTTAGAATACTTCCTTCAACAAGTCAGACAAAATGCCAGACAAAGCCCTACATCAAGAAACTATTGTGGACTGCTGATTTTCCTGTCCTTGCCACTTTTCATTAGTAACTGTTTTCCTTAGTTGACCCCCTCCAGAAATGTGGGATTGCAGTTCCTCCAATCCCAAGGAACATATTTCCATACATTCGTTCTCTCAAAATTAATAGGGTTTACCATATCATCTTGTTACTTTCAACTGTTGACTTTTCTTCATACTTTTCTAAACCTCATTTATCTATTAAGTCAATCAAGCAGGGTTTGGAATATACCCAAGAAGGCAAATGAAGCACTTGTTAATATTATAAGGCTTTTGCAACAAGGGATCTGGCACAATAAAAACATTGATGAACACCAACAACTGATTAAGAGTAGGCTCAGTTGACTCACTGAGGCAGATTGGAAGCTACATCCAGTATTGCCCCACCCCTTTTATTTTTATATAATAACAACTTAATTTCTCATTGTCCCCAAAGTGAATCTTAAAATTCCAATGTCTTTCACTTTATATTGTTATGTAATCACCAAATTGATAAGCTTATATCTTCTCCCCAAAACTACTGGCAGTTTGGAGGCCAAAAGAAAATTCCCCTTCCTCTAGGAAAATTAGTTCCTAAGAAAAAGTTTTACTGTAATGTTCTGTCTAATAGATTTGTGTTATGTTCTGAGGAGGTTTGTTTGTGTGTCTGTGTGTGTGCAGTCAGTCAAGGATGTGACTTTCCATTTTAGTCAGCCCAAACAGTTTTACTATATCTTGCAGAGCCAATCTAAATATCACAAAAGCAACCATTACTGTTGTTCATATAATGTATTCAAAATACAAGTGCAGGGAGGGGGATCTTCTTTTGGTAACAAAGAGGGTTCACTTAAGGGCACAAATCCTTTCTGCTTTTCATTTGCTGGCTAAAACGTAAACATTTCTCTTAGCTTCTTTTCCATCCTAAAAAAAATTCCATAGGTGAAAAGCCATCACAGGTCCAGGGCTCCATATCTTAGAGGCAAGTTCTACTCTGTACAGTCTCTGTAGCAACAAAGCTTTTCTCTACTATGCAACCAAAGTCTTTAATAATTAAAGGAACAAAAGAAAAGTAATGGGAGATAAAAAGATGGCAAGCAAAATGGGACTAGAAATCCGGGGAGGAGATACACTGGGGAGTGTGTAGTGCTGCAAATTATGTGTACATAGAAGTAAACAGACTGCTATGGAAGATGTGGATTATACTACAGAGTTTAGCACCAGAGATCTTGGCTGGGTAGAATTACTATGCAACGGAATATCTTTCTTTTGTTCATTAAGCCATCATGGTTTGTGAACCAGGATCTCTGACTGATTTCCTTTTTAAAAACCAGAGAAAAACATCAAGGTTTGTTCTTGCAATCAGAGTCCTGATATATTTCAGGGGGAAAAATTAGAATTCTGGTCCACACTTCATAGTAAATAAATTATTCAGGGAACGTTATGATTTCTTTAATTGCTATCTTTGGTAAGACAAGCCAGTGGCTTGCCACACTATAAAAATATAGTGTGATTTCTGCAATAAGCACAATCAAATAGCGTTTAACCATTTGCTAAATCTTGATTCCTGGCATCAATTCAAAATTATAGTTTCTCAATCCCTTGCCTAACCAAAATCTTAATGATTTTGTAGACAGTGAGACACTATAACAGAACTATCAGAAGAAAGGTTTCTACATAAGGTGAATATGGCATCATGTCTCCATCATATTAATAATGAATTTTCAACCAGGTTTCAGTCACTTGTACTTCTACCCATTTCTATTTCTGCTTTCTTATTTGTGAGCAGTTTCACATCATCTTGGTTCTTGCAACCCTCTTCCAACAAAGATCATCTGCTGTAGCATTTTGCCAAGCCACTGTTATTTCACAGCTCTTTAAAAATGCAATAAAAGTGACTTGGCAGCTACTTCCCCATAATCATTATTGTGAGTAGTAGTGAGGTATGCAATATAAAATAAATTCATGAATGGAGCTGGACTAGGCATTCCCTGCCCAGAGTTTGTTAGGAGTAGGGCAGCCTAGAAGAGCTGTAAAATAAAAGAGCGAGGAAATGAAACAACAGGCCAATTTTGCCTTGTTTAGCTAGAAAGTATTCTCAGAGTTTTCAAAGTCAGTGGCAACAAAGGCTTCCAAACTGTGTGTGCATAAAAACAAATGTGTGCATATGTCCAGAATACTGTATAACATATCCATATGCAATATGTTTTTCTCCAAATGGCATTCCTTCAAGGCCATTTTCCCCCTTGAGATGACTAGGGATGTGTATGAAGAAAGGTGTACAGAATTCTGGTATCAGGGATTCTGGATACATAACATCCAAAATTGCTAATAAATAAGAATAGAAGAATATCGCTTATCTTTTCCCCAAACTATTAAAAATTTCAAACCACTTATAAAATCACACTGAGACCAGAAATCTCTTGCTTGCTTGCTGAGCAACTCAGACAGCCAACCAGAGGATCATGGTAGCCATTAGTCCATGATACCCTACGGTCCTCTAAGTTTCTGCAGCGGAAATGGGGGGGTGGGGAGAAACAGAGGCAAACAGAGTTATTGGAAGAGTTCTGAATGGGAAAACTCAGGAGGCTCAGCATGGTGGAGGGTTCTTTGCAAACAGGAGAGTTATTCAGATCTTTGCCTTCAGAGGAAGCTATCAGGACATGCTTGGAGAGAAAATAGTGGCTGACCACAACACCATCTGTGGTTTATCTGATCTTTTCTTCCTCTCAGATTGTCCATGCATCCATCCATCCATGCATCCATCCATCCATTATCATGTGAAATGTATAGAAATATGGATGGGCTTTTAAACACCATATTTTTATTTTAAGCATCTTTCTCACAGCATGCCTAATACTTCTCAAAGCAAATAATGTAAAGTTTAGTAAAGCAGGATAAATTTTCAGAGAAAAATCTATTTTGATCCACATGGGCTTGTATCATCATTTTCATTGACTTTGATAAGCAATGCTTTGGGGTTGTATTGGTTCTGGTTTATAATTATTATTATTTACAAAATTCTTTGCCAAATGATACTATTTTCAAGTTTGACTCATAATTAATGGAATTATATCTTAATAGTGTTCATTAAAATTAACTGGCTAATTATAGGCAGCTTACTATGTTGCTAAAATCAGAGGTTAAAGATGATTTGGGAAATATGGAATATCCAGCAAAATTTTAATGCAAATTAAACTTTATGTTCTTTTTAAAAATTGAAGAACATTTTATGTGCTAATATTAAACCATTTTAAGTAAGTTATATAACTTACCTTCTTTCTTGCTGCTGAATTACACTTCTCATCCAACCTACTCAGTATGCTTCAAATATTAGGTATCCTGGGAATTGTAGTTTAGCTACAATATTAGAGTCATATGTTCCTTATCCCAATTCTGAGCAATATATCATTCAATTTTGAGGCTCAAATAAAAGCCAGGAAATTTTATTTGAAAATGAAAAGTTGTACTATCACAGATACCATGTAACTATGCACATTTAAAACATTCAGATCCACTCTCATTTCATATCATTTTCTCTCCTATTACAATTATAAACCAATATTTCTAGTATTAATTCCAGCACTTATTTTCACTAACAATCCTGCATTTTAAAAGAGCAAAGGGGAGTCCTTTGGAATTTATCCTGTTGAAATTATTCATGATCACAAATATTGTGCTATATACACCTTTTTCTTTCTTTGTTGCTATTGCATTTGCAATTGACTGGTGCATAGATGTTAGGCTCTGTATACTCACTGTAATATAATGATCTGTGCTGTCCTCTGTTATGTAGGGCTTTTTCTGATGTGGCAAGTTCTCTTCTCCCAATATTCCTAGACTCCACTGGTAAAGTGGAGACCTTTTTATTTATGATAAGTGACCCCTCCCTCCCATTCTCCATGCAGCCTCCTCCTTCAGACTGCCACCCTCTTTCTGAATATTTCCATCCCTCACTCAGGAAATCAGAAACCTCAGGAAATGAAACCAGGAGAGTGAGTGGGTGGGACAACAGATGCTAGTAGCTGATGGGAGTCAAAGCCACATCTTGGGGGCAGTGTGGCTGCATCTAAACTACACAGGGTCCTTGAATAGAGTCTTGAAAGCAAATCTCACTTTTATACAGGAACTCTCTGATAGCTGTGGTACTCATTCTAGCCTTCAGTAATCATGCTCTGAAGCACAGTAGTCCTTTAAATACTTAGAGCTTAACTTGAGTCCTGGAGAGGGAGGAAAAAAATAGGAGCAGAAAAAAAAAGTCTGAGTTTCTGCTTTTCCCAACCTGATTTCTCCACCTAAAAAAGAGATGTTCAGGATGGAATTAGAAAATGTGGAATCATGTATTTGAACTGAGTGGGAGTTTGGCATCCGTAGGAAGCAACTTCTAAATTAGTTGCAGATGAATTAATGTTTAAAGAAATCCATTACGCATGTAATGACAGAATGAACAATCCATGACATTTGGACAAGCATAACAAATGGAACAATTGGACTCCTCATCCAAATATCATTAAAAAGAAAGAGGAAAAATCCTCTCTATGCTCAGAGTTAAATGTCTGAGCTTGTGGAAAGAAACCACCTGGCTAGATATTTAAAAGTACACCTGGAGGCTATTTTCAATCTAATAGCATTTTTATATTAGTAATAAACAGCCTTCGGATGTATTTGTTCAATATAACAAATATTGAACCAATCAAAACTTTGGCATGTGTACTTTCTTTTCATAAGAAGAACATCCAGACCATATTTTGCCTTACTTCTGAATGGGTACCAATTTGGACACATTAGATGTTTCCCAGAAACTGGTATCCATTGTAACCATGGCAAAGTGTATTGCTTGCCTGCTAATTTCTTACAAGTATGGCAAACAGTACAAGATAAATATTTGAACAACATGTAGAGGGATTAATATATATATATATATATATATATATATATATATATATATATATATATATATATATATATATGCATATTCTTTCTAGCCAGGTTTTACCTACGTGAGCTAAGATGTTCTTCAGCCCTAGTTCTGTGAAATCTCATTCACAAGTTTCTGGGCTTTTTGTTTCTTGCTGACAAACAGCAACTCTGTGCTGCTCTTTCGTCAGCAAGAAACAAAAAGCCCAGAAACTTGTGAATGAGATTTCACAGAACTAGGGCTGAAGAACATCTTAGCTTACGTAGGTAAAACCTGGCTAGAAAGAATTTGCATATAATATATATATATATATATATATATATATATGTGTGTGTGTGTGTGTGTGTGTGTGTGTGTGTGTGTGTGTAGTTAATATTTCGGGTTTCTTCCCGTGTAATTGTGGATATATCCCTAAAAGGATAGAAGCGACGTTTCGACAGAATCCCATCTGCCATCATCAGGCTTATGTCAGCAGTCATTTTGCACTAACTGCCGTTGGTATTTCAAATCTGGTGCTGGTATTCTGGGATGGCTCCACCTTTTCATTCTGATTGGTTGGGAGTCCCAGTATGTGTTTATATATATATATATATATATATATATATATATATATATATATATATATATATGTAGGTCTTTGGTTATTCGGGTCTTCTCCCACGTAAAATTGGAAGTGTCTTGGCGACGTTTCAACGAAGTCTCATTCGTCATCTTCAGGCTGGTGTTCTCGGCTTCGTGCTTCCAGGAGCAATGTGCTTCCTGGAAGCACGAAGCCGAGAACACCAGCCTGAAGATGACGAATGAGACTTCGTTGAAACGTCGCCAAGACACTTCCAATTTTACGTGGGAGAAGACCCGAATAACCAAAGACCTACATACAAACACCCGCGAAAACCTGAGAAAACATATATATATATATATATACACACACATATATATATATATATCCAATTGTTCTATATAAGGTCACTCCCAGACATAAAAAGTAACCCAAGGAAAGTATATCTTAAGGGCCTTCTGTTGGTCTAGCTTGATAAGAGGTTTCAGAGTTTACGGTTTGCATAGGCTACCTGTGCCCATCAAATTAAAATAAAAAGGAAATTTGTATCCTGATTTGTTCACAATAAATGTTTAAAAATTACTGATTTCTTTTTTTAAAATAATTATTAAGTTTCAGTGAAAAATAAAGTACAAAAAAAAGTGATTAGGGAATGGGGAGGTTAAAGAAAAGGCAAAGTCAAGAGTGCAAGGGGAAATAAAAAGGAAAGAGGGAAAAAACCTTCCAACTTTCTTTACTGGAGATACAAATGTAAAATATGTTAACTTCTCACTCTAAAATCACCAAAAATACACAGCGTTTCTATAATCATAAACAGTTCTAATCATCAAATTCCAAAATTAAATTTTCATTTTCTTTCCGTTTCTAGCAAGAAATCCAGAAGTGATTTCTAAGTAAAAACAAAGTTAGCCAAAGTCTTTTCTTTAATTAGAATGGTCAATCTCTGATTAATCCCAGCCATCTCAGCCAATTCTATTAGCTTCATCATCCATTCTTCCATTGTAGGAATTTATAAGTCCTTTTATCTCTGTGCATACCAGAGTCTCACTGCCATCCTCAAGCATAGAAACAAAGTTCCATATTTCCTTCAATCTTTTTATCCATCAAACCTTGAGGAGAAACCTTTGGGTTCAATTGAATATTTAATTTAAGAATTCTCTGGATTAAAATACATATCTGATGCCAGTATTTTTTTAGTTTTGTACATGTCCAGAGTATGGAAAAACTCAATGAATAGTGCAAGATAGGAAGATGTGAAGAGACCTGGCCAACAAAATCACCACAAATTGGACTTGACTGAATGGATAACATCATCGTCACATGTCCACCAAAATGGTAAAAATTACCTTCCCATTGATTGCATTTCCAAAATCTATTTGGCACTCCCCTTACACATGTTTGATAGTTTATCAGACATTAAATACCAACAGTACATCATTTTAAAAAGAATCTCTTCCAAATTATACCCAATTATATATCCAAACTTTTTGCCCATTTCATAAAGTTAAATCTTTAACATATTCATCTTCTATATTCATTTTCAGTGAAAGCTTATACATCTTAGCAATAACATGCTTATTATTGGTATACAGAATCAATTCAAAGACAGTACATGTAAATCTCAGTGTCAACCACAAGCAGAATGCTCCAAATGTCTTCTTCTGGACACCATCATTTAAGGAGGATGAAGGTAAGGTCCTTTGATGAATGGTACTGGAAATATTTAGCCCAGGGTAAGGAAGACTGAGAGGGGGCATGGTGGCACTTTTTAGGGTTAGCCTTACATTCAACTGAAACATTAGCTGAACCAGGTAGCAAATGACAGCAGTGTAACAGTAGTAGCAAGTACTGGAAAATAGAGCTTGCTTTTAACTTGCTTTTAACTCGAAACTATCAACTATTCTACAATTTAATGGAGAGGGTTAATATCAAAGTAAGATTCAACTGCAGTCCAATTGATTTCTGCACATGCTACTGCAGGGATGATACCATCTTGCCATTTGCATTATGCAACAATTCTTGGGCAGACCTATTCTTCAAATATCTGAAGGATTGTTATCAAAGGTAGTTCCACATAGCAAGCAGGCTTCCCCCCCCTTTTTTTTTTTTTAATTTGATTTATATGCCGCCCTTCTCCGGAGACTCAGGGCGGCTTACAATGTGTTAAGCAATAGCCTTCATACTTTTGTATATTTATACAAAGTCAGCTTATTGCGCACACAATCTGGGTCCTCAATTTACCTACCTTAGAAAGGATGGAAGGCTGAGTCAATCTTGAGCCTGGTGAGATTCGAACTTACAGTAATTGCAGACAGCTGGTGTTAATCACAATGCTATCAGTCTGCTGAGCCACCAGCCTTTATGCTCCGCCATAATTTTACTGCATCATACAAGTATCTTTATTACTGAACTGAGAGGTGGGGAGGATGAAAAGGCCACCGGCTGACCAGAAAGTGGAAAAATCAGGGCTACAAACAGGGCTTCTACTCTCTCTCTCTGTCCTCCCTTGATTGCACAATAGTGAGGGGAGGACCACAAATGACTGCATAGGAATTGTGAAAAAGCTACTCTTCTAATTACACCCAAACATGGGGATGATGGGAAGAGAATACAATGGTCTGATTTCCAGAGAATCTCAGAATGTAGAACAGAGCATAGATTCCCTTCAATAGACAATTGCCCACCACAGAGCTCTAGATGAAGTATTGTAAAACTGTTTTTGCAGTGGCTCCTCTGTAGCAAGAATTAAGTTTCCCATGCCCAACCTCTGTTGTATGGCATTGTATGGATATAAGAGTATGACACAGATTTCAGATAGACACAGCCTTATGCAGGAAAATAATCTTAGGAAAGTTAAAATTATATTTGTTTCTCTCATGTTTCAGAAAATAGGCCTAGAACAAAAGGGTGTAAATTATGGCAGGATTATATTTGGTTGACAATTAGAAGAAATGTTTTGATGGCACAGCAGCATTACAAAGAAATGAATTATCTTAAAGAAAATCCCATATAGGGACAAGATACAGGAGAAATTCATTCTAAACTTATTATGTCAACAGTAAGAGCCTTGGTAGTACAGTGGTCTAAGGCACCCTGTTATTAAGCTGGTTAATAAGACCAGCTGCCTGCAATTACTGCAGGTTCAAATCTCGCCAAGTCTCAAGGTTGACTCAGCCTTCCATCCTTTCTAAGGTAGGTAAATTGAGGACCCAGTTGTGGGGGCAATAAGCTGACTTTGTATAAATATACAAAAGGATGAAGGCTATTGCTGAGCACATTGTAAGCCGCCCTGAGTCTCCGGAGAAGGGCGGCATATAAATTAAATTTAAAAAAAAAAACTAGATGACCCAAAAAACCAACTTTAGCTATTATTGAGAGCCGGTTTGGTCTAGTGGTTAAAGCACCAGGCTAGAAAACAGGCAACCTTATGTTCAAATCCCATTTTAGCCATGAAAGCCAGCTGGGTGATCATGGGCCAGTAATTCTCTCAGTCCAGTCTAACTCACAGGGTTGCTGTTGTTGTGAGGAAGATAGGAAGAGAAGGTGTGTTGAATATGTTCGCCACCTTGAGTTATTTGTAAAAATAATAAAGGTAGGATACAAAATAAATAAATTATACACTTATTCTTTTTTACAATTGACACTCACAGGTAGAACAAGGTCTGAGACTCAACCTCACAGATAAATGATCCATTTAGGAAAGCGTCCCCAGTTCTTAGTTTCCATTAGGACATGAATCTGGTAGGAATACAAACCAAGAGCAGATGAGGGACTTGTCATCCAAGAGAAAGCATGTAACTATCCTGTTTCCCCCAAAATAAGACATCCCCAATCGGGCTTTTGAGCACATGGCAATAAGGCCAAGCACTTATTTCAGGGTTCAAAAAAATATAAGACAGGGTCTTATTTTCGAAAACATGGGTATAAATTCTTTTCTTAGCCTCCCTTCAATTATTCTTCATAGTCCTTTCCTGGTTTAATGAAGCTATTATTTCTACAGTCTGGGAATGAAGGAAGGCAGGCTGGAAAGGGGGTTTATTATTTTTTTTTACAAAGTCTCTCTGTGTTATTTTTATACTTTTAACATTTGATGAGTACTCTGACAAGGGTCACATGTAACTAATCAGATGCTCTAAATGCAAGAAGAACTAGGTGAAAATTCAAATTGGAACATGAATCAGAAGTCTTCTGCATTTTTCCTCTCATCCCCTTGTTTAACCTAATGACATGACTCCTTCTCTGCAGCCAAATGTGATTTAAACAACTTTCCTGTCCAGATCTGAGCGATGATAAGAACTGCATTGGACTGCCTGACACGCTATGCCAGAAATAATAAACCTGTCTTTCATCTTTCTTACAAAACAGCTCTATTGGCAGCCTTAGGCCAAAGCCCTGCCTGAGATCCAAAACCTTCATATGTTTCTTATAAAGTGTTGGATTTGATCCATGCTTATGAAACAAACATTTCCATGAGACATCATAAAAATATTCCCTTGCATTTTCTACTTTAAAACTAAACTCTCTTTTTATTTTTGTTAAAATGCTTTCTTGCTCTTGTCTTATATTCCAAAGAACATCAGGCTATGTTGGTCTCACCAAAAGTGTAACAGCAGCATCTGAAAAGATTTGCATATATGTACAGATAGAGATGTATATTTATCTACCATACTGGAGAAAGAATATGTATGTTTCTGCCTTTTCATCTGCTGCTGGGTGCCTCTTGTTGTCAGGAAATTCCTAGACCCAACGCTCCCTTTTGGTTTTCTATCATTAAACCATTCTTTAGAAGAAAACTTTTTTATATAATTTATTAAAGATTACATAGTGCAGATAAAACTGATACAAAGTATAAAAAGGTGCAAAGAAAAAAACTAAAATGAAAAAGAAACAAAATAAATAACTTCCCCCTTCATCCCAGCAACTACAAATAATTTTAACATCTTATCACTGTCTGTGGGGTTCTTGGTGCTCTCTCAGCTTGGTTGTTTTCCTGCAGATGTTTCATTATCAAACTAGATAACATCATCAGTGCTAGAAAGGAATGGGGTTTGCTTTCATTTTATACATGAATAGCTTGCCCTGTCAGTGTTAATGAGACTGGTCTTGGGGGTGTTAAGTCATAGCCATTAAATTAAAGTAGTATAGGTTTAGCTTGGCAAGATTCTGTCTATACAGTGTAAGCAAATAAAGAACTGAAGTTTGGCTGGATTGTGTTGTCATTCTTGGACTAAGCCAGGGGTCTGCAATCTTAAACACTCAAAGAGCCAGAAAAGAAAACACCAGAAGCCACAAAACCCTTCCCGTGCCTGACTATTTCTTGAGCAGCCACAAAAATAGTATATGTAGTTGAATTAAATATTCTGTTTTCTTCTGAAACTTTTCTTTTCTTGGATTTATCCATGGTTGGCCTTCCCGGGGTTGAAAAGCTCAATAAATCGCATGCCGGTGGGTGTCACACATTGGTGGTTATGACACATATTTTGAGTGACAGGAAGCTGCAGCAGAAGGGTGAAAGAGCCACATGCGGCTACAGAGCCGCAGGTTGCTGATCCCTGGACTAAGCCTAAAATGGAATCCCTCAACTCCCAGCTGCTCATCACAAAAACATTGGTTCCTGCTGTCTGTTCACAAAATGCCACTGTCCAGAATATGTTTGAGTGAGCTCATGGTGTCTCATTTTGTTGACTCAGATCTTGCATCCAGCCACCAATTTCAGCCACCATCTCGGCTTCTTGGTAGATGTCTTCAGTTCGCCATGTCCTCATTAGAAGTCCTAAACCTAGAAGAAGATTTTTAGACAAAGTTCATACATCTAAATATAAAGTATCAGGGCTGGAGACAAGAATGGGATGGTGAAAAACAATCTCCAAAGAAGACAGTGGCCACTGCTTTAAAATCAACTTTTAGTATTTCTACCGAGGACTTGGTTTGAAAGAAACTTCATCAGACTAAGCTATAATGTGCGGTATTAGTTTGGTTATTGTTTAAAATCAATCATTAAGTTTTATAATATTTTGCAACATATTATGTAAATCTAGTCAAGTATAATATGTATGATATGGTCTTCCTACCATTTCCTCTATTTTTTTTTCTTTTTTCAGAAAATTTGCTAAGGAAAAAATGCTTTAAAAAAGTAGTTGCCAAAATCTTTTTATTAGCAGGACATGACTCATTTGTCTGAAATTAGCCTTAGAAGGCGGGAACTTTCCAGAGAGAACAATTTCAAACAAAGGTTTTCCACTGATAGCCTTTCAAAATACAAATGCCAGACACAAAGATTGAACCTTAGTTGAAGATAATATAAGCAAACCCATATTTCATCAGTATATCAAACTATTGATCTTGGAAAGAACATTAGATGGAATAAGTGCTTCTAGTCCCTTTACCTGACAAATGAAATTAATTTATATCAGTTTAAAATCAGATGCATGCTTAGGCATGAAAGCAGAATGTACCACATTTGGAATATGTGGTGATGATGAATGTATTTACTATGTAGGGTGCTTTAGGGTAGTCATATCTTTCTACAGATCAAGAATATAGAACAGACCAGAAGGTGGGGTAATATAATCCATAAAATGCACTTAATCAATTCTGCATTTTTTTAAGTGTGAGAAGCATAACATCCCTGGGTCCCTGCAGATGATAATAAAAATTAAAACTCTAAACAAAGTGTTTGGTTATTTTCTTCAGACAACTATTTTTGCTTGCCATGCAACAAATAATTCTTATTTGTATTCAATTTACTAATCCTCATTAGAGCTCTCACATCTGGGTTGCAAAAGTCCAGACTACTGATTTTCTGTATCTGTTTGCCTCCATCTAATGGCCATCCAAATGCTTAAAGCCTACTTGTGCTAGCCTTACTGTAACAAAAATTCTGACAATGTGGCAAATAAGTCATATGACTGTTTGGTATAGTGATTAAGGACTATGGCTTAGGTCCAAATCTATCTTTAACTATGGAAATTCAGTGGATAACATTTGGCCAGTTACAGTCTCTCAGCCTAACTTCTTTCACAGGGTTGCTGTTGTGGGTTTAAAATAAAGTAAAATCCACTTGCAAGAATTCCTTAAACTGTGAAGGAACAGCAGGATACATAAGTAATATATGCACACATATTGCCAAATAGTGGTTTAAAGCTGTGAGCAGATTTAATCTGTAGCAGTAGCATTGTATCTGTGGATGGAGAAACAGCATTTCAAGGCAATGAATGCTGCTTCAGAAATAGCAGCATACTTCTTCTCATGTTTGAAAGGACAGCCTGTTCTCTTCCTGGACAGAGTTCCTGGAAGTCCATCACAACATCATGATAGAACAGTTGAAAGAGCCCAAATGCTGGATTGAGTTTGGAAGGCAATAGAAGTTTGTCACCATAAGGAAAACAGAGAAATGCCAGCAATTGGCTGACAGATCTCAGTGCTCAGCAATTGCCAGAAAGGGACATTGTGATTAGCTGATAATTCTGTTTTCTCAAGTGTATAAACATTCCAATGTAGGTAGCATATTGATCTCCAGATAAATCTGAACATAGTCAATACACCCAGAACAGACTTGATTCTGGATTCTAGCTAGATTCTAGCTAAAAATGGGGGGGTTGGGACTGAATCATCTGGAAGAGCTACTGTATATCTGGGAAGACTCTGTCATTAGGAATAATAAACTATCTTTTTCAGGAAACAGATTTTGGATGAAGAAAAAGAAAATAGATGTTGTAGGAGTTACACTAAAAATTGAAGTTTCAGAGCAGGAATCACTAACTACAGTATGTCAACAGCCAACTGCTACTTTGCACCAATTCTGAAAATTACAAAGAAAAGTGAAAAGTGGGAAAAAGAACTATTGGGTTTCAATTTCATTACATATAGAAGGGCACCACAATCCCTCAATGACAGAAGAAATGAGCTACATAAGTGGCTTCATTCTAGCATGCATTAAAGATTCTTATCTAACAGTGCTATGTTCTGTTGAGCTTCTAAGTAGCTTTTGTTCAGGTAAGCTGTGAATCCTGAGTAATATGACAAGTTGGCAGACAAGTTGTATATCTGAGCAATATATGCACCCTGTTTATATATCCTTAAGCTAGCCAGCTGCCTTCAGGTAGGGAGCAACCAGCCAATGGTTGAAGGCAGACTCAACAGCCTGTCTGGCCAACTTCTAAATGAGGGAGGGTAGTGCTTTTTCTATTTGCTTTAGGCAGCAAAACACTTTTTTTTAACTTAAGCCATGAAGAGGAAAACAAGCAAGAACAAGCCATCAGCTGCCTGAGGTAGAGCAGCAAATTCACATCTTCTGACTTGCCCAGCTTCAGGGCAAAGTAACCAAGACCACCCAAGCTCTGGCAGCTAAGACGGAACATTTCAAGCTCATTTCTCTCCTCCCTCCCTGATGGTAAGAATGTATTGGTATATAATAAGTAACAGTTTGTTGTCTTTCCATGGCACCCCAAAACTGATAACACTCACTTAGGGTACACCCAGATGACCAGTTTGTTATCTTCCAATCCACAAGGCACAAAGTATGGCAGCACAAAATTGTTCTGTTTACATAGCTGATTTCTACCCTATTATGGATTCTGGTCACTGCCTCATCAATGAAGCTGATAAGTGATATTGTTCTACCACTTTGCTATGGGGCAAATTAAGGTACAATGATTGATGGTTTTTCTAGGGCTGGAAAAATATCTAGCAATTGCTCTATCTACCAATTGCTCTCCTTAATATCGCTAGAGAGTGAGGCTGGGAGAAGTGAAAATTGGTAGATAGCTGGAGCACTGCAAAGGGATGGGATGGCAGAAGCTTAACCGGCTTCACTCAATAACATAACCAACTGTGAGTTCATGGCCTTTGGCCTGAACTACTCTGCAAAGCAAACCTGTCAGTCAAGGATCACTCTGGGGGATAATGCAAGCTCAAGTGTAAATGATCAGCAATGTGAAATGCTGAACGGCATGGGCCCTTCGATCTGCTACATCCCGTTAAATGATCTGATGGTCAGTTGGAGCACTTCTTTCTAATCAGCCGGTGTAGGAAAAAAACTGCTTTTAGAGCCCCATCTTTCTCCCTGGCAAAAGCAACCAAAAATCCAAAGAAAAATATGCATTCATTTCTTCTTTTTCTTTGTTCCCATCTGAGTTTGTTATCTCTGTCTTCCTTGTTCCTTTTTTATTTTGTGCTGTTTTCTTGTTTTTAACACTTTTAATCATTTGTGAACTACCAAGGATCACTAAGAGTTGAACAGAATATAAATGTAATAAATTATTATTATTATTATTATTATTATTATTATTATTCATTAGATTTATATGCCCTTCATCCAAAATGGTATTCAAAATATGTAGGAAATTCTTGATTTTTCCTTTAATAGACTGAGAGCATTTTGTCTCATCTAGATTAAGAATCAATGTACTTTCTTCAATACAGGATATTATTGATATCAGATACCTCTTTTCAAACTTTATTGGATAAATCTGTCATTCCCAGAACAAGCATGTAGATTTAAGAATATCTGAATGAAAGGAATTAAATTTAAAGGAATGTAAAAATTGCAAATTTTTTAGATGTTGGGAAAAAAGTGGCTTCTCATTGATTTATATCTCAACCACAGGAAAAAGACATTGCACAAAAAGCATCTTTTGCTACTCTTTACAAGATAGCCAGCATCCTTTTCAAGACACCTATAACAGTGGTGCGTTTCAAAATTTTTTACTACCAGTTCTGTGGGCGTGGCTTGGGGGTGTTGTGTGGTTTGGTGGGTGTGGCAGGGGAAGGATACTGTAAAATCTCCATTCCCTCCCCACTCCAGGGAAAGTTTACTGCAAAATCCCCATTTCCTCCCGATCAGCTGGGACTTGGGAAGCAGAAAATAGATGAGGGCGGGGCAGTCAGAATTTTTACTACCAGTTCTCCGAACTACTCAAAATTTCCACTACTGGTTCTCCAGAACTGGTCAGAACCTGCTGAAACCCACCTCTGACCTATAGCGACTCTCCTCTATGTACAGAAATTTCCAGAATTCTTTTCCAGCCTCTTCAGATACGGCCAAGAAACATTCCCATTTGCTACCCTGAGCTGCCAGGGAGTTTCTGTGTCTCATCTGAATTAGTAGGAAGGAAAAGGAAAATTCATAAGGCAGCTATAGCTTTTTCTTTGTTGCAAGACACAAGTGTGGTACATCAAGGGTCAGATTTGAGGAATTTTTAAAAATTGTTCCCAGGTCATTTTTGCTTCACGGAACAAAACATCCTGTGCCACTGCTGAGCCTTTTATGATCTTAATCTCTATTGCAGAGTTTCTCAGCCTGGGTGACTTTAAAATGACAACTCAACTCCTCAAATTCCTCAGCCAGTTGACCACTGTACTAAACCGCACAATGATATCGACATTGACACTGACTAGATTGATCCTCTGTTAATCAGCCACATTAAATGTGAGATTATCAAGATGAAAAGACAACCAGATTGGTCTTTTCTAACCAGGCTTGTACCATTACAGCTGAAAAAAGGTAGTCCTGTGATTTGAATATATAACAGGATTTGTGCATGCTGCATTGATATGATTTGCGAGTCACACTTGCATCAATGCCCTTTTGCATAAAGTATATTCTGTATGCAATTGGCCTCACCCTGTAGTGAGTATGGTGTTCAGAAAAGAATCCCAGATGATACTGATTTTTTCTAATCTATTCCTTGAACAGGAAAGGTTATATGCATCCCATCCCAGAAAAGTTTCCAGATTGCTTAACCTTTAAGTTCCATGGTCGACAGAAAAAAAACCACAGGCATGTCAAAACAAGGCATGGATCTTATTTATCAGCGAATACTGACATGTATGCAGAATGAGGGTGAAATTATGCCACCCTGAGGCCAAGTAAGAAAGGATGGAAGGAAAAAAAAGTTTCTCAGCTTCTGCTCTGCTTTTTATCTGTTCATACAGATTTCGGTAATATTTTGGCTTCACTTTTCCCTCCATCTTCTTAGCTCATTGAGCAATAAGGTATGAAAATTGTTTGCCAGATGCTCCTGAAAAAATGTAACCCAGGGAGTGACAAGAATTTGTACTATTTCTTTTCTGGGTTGCTGATTATGAAATAATTCTTATCTCCTTTTGATTCCTTGCACTTGGGAATGGGGAACTATAGGTAGTCCTTGATTTACAGCCATTTGTGTAGTTCAAAGTTACCATAGCACTGAAAAAAGTGAGCTATGGTTGTTTTTTACACATACAACCTCCATGGTCCCATCATCCCCAGCATCCCCATGGTCACATGATCAAAATTCAGATGCTTGGAAACTGATTCATATGTTTGACGGCTGCAATGTATTGGAGTCATGTGATCACCTTCTGCAACTTTCTCAGAAGCAAAGTCATTGGGGAAGCCAGATTCACTTAACAACCCTGTTACTAACTTAACAACTACATTGATTCACTTATCTGTGGCAAAAATAGAGACCTTCAAGTTTCTAGGTTCTATTATATCTCAAGACTGAAAATGGACACCTAAAATCAAAAATGTCATCAAAAAAGCACAACAAAGAATGTTCTTTTTGCGCCAAGTCAGAAAGCTCAGACTGCCAAAGAGCTGCTAATACAGTTCTACAAAGGAATTATTGAGTCTGTCATCTGCACCTCTATAACTGTCTGGTTTGGCTCTGCAACCAAACAAGACAGATACAGACTTCAACAGATAATTAGAACTGCAGAAAAAACAATTGCTACCAACCTGCCTTCCATTGTGGACCTGTATACTGCACGAGTCAAAAAGAGGGCTGAGAAAATATCTACAGACCCCTCACATCTTGGACATAAATTGTTTCAACTTCTACTCTCAAAATGACGCTATAGGGCCATGATGGCAAATTTATGGCTCGCGTGCCACAGGTGGCACACAGAGCCCTCTCTGTGGGCACGTGAGCAGTCGCCCCACAGCACGCCTCCCGCCAGCCAACTAATTTTTGGGTCTCTGCCGTGGGGAGGGGCAGGGGCACATGTGCGGGGAGCCGAGGCGGGGCGCATGCAGGAGATGCTGGAAGATGTGCGGGAGGCAGGGCGCTGGGGGCAGGGTGTATATCTGAGTGTACATGCCTCCTGAAATGTATTTTGGATTAGAACAGTCTTTCAGAAAAAGGAATCAAGGTCTGAAAAGAAAAGAATTTGTACACACAAACTAAAACTCTTCAACTAAATCAATAGGAGAACATACGATTTTTATTTATAATAATAAATGTATTTACAGTCAAAAGATCCATGTAGGAAATTACAAATATAATCTAAAGTTTGGCATTAGATAAAACAGTTTAACAAAAAATGAGAAACACTACATGTTATGTATTTTATATAGCCGTGATGGCGAACCTATGGCATGCGGAGCCATATTGGTGGGCACACGAGCATTGCCCTAGCTCAGCTGCAGCGCACATGAGCGTGCAGGCCAACTGATTTTTGGGCCTTCTGGGCACACTAGAAGTTGGCAAATGGGCTGTTTCCGGCCTCCAGAGGGCCTCCAGGGGGTTGGAGAAGGCTGTTTTCACTCCTAGAAAGCACAGGGTGGTTGCACATGCATGCGTGGGGGGGTGGGGCACATTGAATTGTGGGTGTGGGCATGCACGTGTGTGACCCCCCCCCACGCTTCCACCGCTTTTGGCACGTGATGGCAAAAAGGTTATCCATCACTGGTATATAATGTATAGTTTTCAGTTGAAGTTCTCATTCTAGCCCTCTGTTGGAGCGGGAAAATACTCTCTCCTAATTGGTTGTTTGGCTGATCAGTTTCATATAAAAGGAGCTGTGTCAGCCAGGGAGTCGTCGTTGCCTCACATGCAGTATTGAATAAAGAACTGTTATAAATCACTCCACCCAGAACATAACACTACACAAAACATCTAAAACTCTAGCTTATTGATGTGTTATCAAAGACCTTGTTTTTATAGCTATAGTTAAAAATCTGTTGCCTCTATAATTATAGGAATTTCATTTGAGAGCAAAATTTTAACATACTGAGAAATATCTCTTCTTGTCCTGATTTTAAAATAGACCAGATAATACCCTGCCTAAAACTCTTGTAAAATTCACAGCACAATGATCTACTGTTTCAAGATGAATACCACAAAAGGGACAATATCTTTGACAGATAGGGATCTTTTGAAATCTATCATGTACCATTTTTTAAGATTTATTGTGTCCTGCCTTTATTATTTTTATAAATAACAACTCAAGGAGGTAAACATACTTAATACTTCTTCCTCTTCCTATTTTCCTCACAACAAAACCTGTGTGAGGTGGGTTAAGCTTAAAGAGAGTAACTGGCTTTCTTGGCTATGGCAAGACTAGAACTCAAAGTCTCCTGATTTCCAGCCTGGTGTTTTAACCCCTAGACCAAACTGGCACTATTATCTATTTGATGGCTTTTGATCTTTGATTATTTAATCTGGCTTTTGGAAAAGCTCTTCTGTATTTAATTACATGTGAAATAAAGATAAATATGGAGCTGAACAATATATTTGTAATTCCAAAAGTAGATAAGACGGCAATTTGGTTGCAATATCAGCCACCTGATTGAGTGCCAGTGTTAATTTTTATTTATTATTTGTTCTCTTATATTAAGGAATCTTCATGCTTCACTTAATATCCTTTGTACTAATAAATGTTAGATTTTATATTTTCAAAACTATGCATCAACATTGCTTACTTGTTTCCAAACCTTCTGAAAATGTTTTACCGAGCCAGTTTTCAGCATCTCTATCCTTTCTCATATTCTATAAATAAGTGTAGACTATATGACTTCAGCAGCATCATTTGGCTATTTGTTATTGGGTTTTTTTAACCAACTTATCTGATTGAGATTTCTGGGAAATCTGGAAGTTTCCATACTTTATCTTGCTCTTTGAGTTGCTAAGCAGCTGGCTTCAAAATAGTTCTTGGATAAGAAGTTATCCAGAAATCTGAGAACCGTAGACTAGATTGGAAAATTGAAAAACAAGAAGAAGGCAAGGGTGAACCATTTCTGATTTATTGCCAAGAAAAAAAAAATGTGTTCCTGTAATCATTAGGAGCTCAATTCCAAGGAGTCTTTATATTAATAGCATAGTCTAATACAGAATAAACACAACAAACTTTGCTTACTTAAACTAATTTAAAATTAAGGGACTTGTATTTTCAGATAGTAAAGCCAAAATGAGGACTTCATGATTACTCTGAACTTCCTAAAGATATCTGTGCTAATGGGACAGTTTGTTCTGTGAATAAAAAATATTTTATCACCTCTTTTGGCTAGGATGTAGCAGCAACTGAATTTGCCTTCTAATTTTTTAATGTATACAGATAACACATCTTGGTGTTAGAAAATACATATCAATAGAATAATGGAAAATGTATGGTGATGAGTTGCATCCCTTAATAAGGTTGTCACTCCAATAATAATCAATATGTCATATTTTAATATTATGCTGTAACCTAACTGCAAACCAGCATGGGGAAACATTGGAAATGCTTCATTAAAGAGGCCCAAATGGGACAAATACAGTATATGAGGTCTTTCATTGATAATGGTTTGAGGTCCTAGAAATCAAGTGATGCATTAGTGGCTATATTTGAAAGCATGAACAGGACAAAACAAAAACTAAATTTAATATAATTTAAATTTCTTGTACTTATCTATTCCTAGAATTTAATAATTTCTCCCTTCTATAACATTAAAAGTTACAGTTCACTAACAATTTTGAGCTATATTCACAAAACTGTTTTGTTTGGTCTTATTCCTAGATTCAAGCTATCATGCCAACCCAGAAATCTACTCAGTTTCCAAGCCCAACAATTGGGTCAGTTGTTCATTAAACTACTTTCTCCCAGTTAGAGTTGTAAAAACTAGAAATCCAAATACTTCTAATCCACTGGCCTTCCACTGCCAGTTAAGAAATGAGGCCCTAGGTAAAAAGCAGCTGAAATTTTGTAGTCATGACATTACATAATGTATTACAAAGGCTAAAGAGCCATAGAAATGTTTCCTAAACATTGACTGGTTGCAGCTTTCAAACTATTCTCACTACTCCCAGAGGTGCTTTTTTCAAAAGGCAACTGGTCTTCCTTTGTTTTTCCTTGAAGATGGTTCACTTCTCATCCAAGAAGCTTCTTCAGTTCTGTCAGAATAGAAGCTTCTTGAATGAGAAATGAAATGTCTTCAAGGAAAAATAAAGAAAGTCCAGTTGTCTTTTGAAAAAGCACCTTTGGGACACCCATGACCTAGGTGACTGAGAATCTCCATAGACATTCTCACTACTGGCTGCCTGGCTAATTTCGAAGGGTGTGTTGATAAAATGAAAGCCTACTTGTACTCTCTGGCACAAAAGCTTGTAGGATACCAGGCAGGACTATTTCCCAAAATTGTAATCCTTGAGGCAGTCCACATTATTGTGTGCTTCTAGAGCCAACATAAAGGCATTTACACTGAGTAAATAGCTATGGGTTAAGCATATTGTGCGTTTGTGTGCGTGTGGTCTTAGATTAATTCTTGAAACTGTACCCAAGCTCTGCAGTTTGATATTATGCACCTTTATGTAAGAATATTTTATTCCCTATAGAGTTAAGATCAGAAATATTGAGAAAATACTTAACAGATAGGAATATACATTTGTATGGTTGCTGCTGCAGTACTTTAAAACGACCTGTTGCATCACCAATGCCAGCTGTATTTGCACAAAAGGTGGGGTGGAAAAGTGGAAAACAACAAGAAGTTGTGGTCCTGCTATTTGACAGCAAACCAAAACAAGTGAGTCAAAGGATATATACGGAAATAAGGCAGGTTGAATTTTATGAGCAACTTCCTCCAAGTCTGGCATCAACATTGCTCATTCTCAGCAGGGTTCAGTTAGGCAGAGCATATACTTCATGTTGTATTATGCATAAATATGTGCTTATTTTGAAAAGCACACAGCTGGATTAAAATGTAAAATTGGATTAGATTTGCCTGTTTCCAGGCAAATTTTTCCATTTTTGTGTTTTCAAATGTTTAAGAAAATATGAGCTCCTCAAATACGTTTATAGTCATCAGCATTGCATTCTGTATTTGTAACTGATTTAGTGAAGAAATAATGTGTTGGATATTTTAAACCGAGGTAGTTTTAAACTATAGGCTAAAGCAAAAATATAAATCAAGTTGATAATATGAACCAGCTGGTTTCTGTGAGAATTTGTGGCAGAATGGGGACAGAGAGCAACAAATATAGCAACTTCAGTCCACCTGTTTTTTCCATCCTTTGCACTGCATATTAAATATAAAGGGAATACTTTCCTTTGCAGATCTAAATTGACATTTATAGCTTATAGAGCATGTCATCTAACATGTCTTTGGTCTTCCTACTTTCAAACTGCTCAGTAGGAAAGCCCTCTTTCTTCTAATCTGCAGATCCTGCCCACTGGGCATTTGAACTTTTACAAGATACTAAACTAGCAAAAATCCGTGAATTCTCTCTCCATGAAATAAAACAATTTGGTTTTTCCTCTCCCTTTTAACTGTTAATCCATGTATTCGTATGGAGCTACTTTGTTTGCTTGCAAAAGGGAAGAAAAGAAAAGCCTTCTGAGAGGCTGTTGATGGAGAAGGAAAATAAATAATTATAACATGTAAACAAATACCTGTGGATGGAGCAGCAGTGGGGCAATACAGTATATGAAACCTTCCTGGAGAAGCCTTCCTAAATAGCAACAAATATTATATGGCAGCAGCAAGAAAGCTGCATTCAGAAGCCCTCCCAAACCTGATGGTATTGCTTTACGCTCAATACAAAAATCTTTCTGTACCATTTAGAGAGATCAGTGAAAAGAAATGAATTCACACATACCAATATATGGCTGCTCCATGAATGAGGAAGTAGATGCAATACTTTTACAGGTTCGGGAAGAGAACATTGATTGCATATCTGTAACCTTCTGGTTACAGATGGAAAAGAATTCTGAAGCTCTGTACAGTCATGGGGAGATATGGTTTTAAGGATGGCCAATAGGATCAGACCCATTTGAACATAAGGGGGAATGATTTTTCCATAGGGCTGCACCAGAGGTGGGTTTCAGCAGGTTCTGACCAGTTCTGGAGAACCAGTAGCGGAAATTTTGAGTAGTTCGGAGAACCGGTAGTAAAAATTCTGACTGGCCCCACCCCCATCTATTCTCTGCCTCCCAAGTCCCAGCTGATTGGGAGGAAAAGGGGATTTTGCAGTAACCTTCCCTGGAGTGGGGTGGGAATGGAGATTTTACAGTATCCTTCCCCTGCCACGCTCACCAAGCCATGCCCACCAAGCCACACCCACAGAACCGGTAGTAAAAAATTTTGAAACCCACCCCTGGACTGCACTCCAACTGTGAAGGCAGATGGGCAATTTTAGACCCCCTCTACAAAATAATGTCATCTGGCAGGACTCATGTAAAGAGCATTATGGTGGCTCAAATGGAAATGAGTGATTGTGGACAGGACTCCTTTATCTGGGTACAAGTACAATTGGTGCTTAAGGTGGATCTATGCAAAACTCTTCCCTTCAGCAGCAGCCAAAAATTCAAGAAAACCCCTAAATAGCATACCAGTCCAGTTTGAGGGAGTGCAGTCCCATTCAGAATTAAAGGAGGAGATTCCTCTGAATAAGGCATCATGAAGTCGACAGCCACCTGATCTTTTCTACGCTTGTCTACAAATGCTAACAATTTGTATGATCATTTAAACATTCGTTTGGAAATTCTGTTTTGTACACTAAAAGGGTATGTGTTTGGAAGTATCTACATATAAGTATCTATGAATGATGTATATATCCATATAAAATGGCAAGTATGTATGCTAGAGTTATCAAAACTAGGCTGCAGAAATCTGGATAACCTGCATATGGGAGTAATGATATTGAGTTTTCTGTATCTCTTTGTTACTGTCTCATGAACATCTGGATTTTTGCAGCCCTAATGTATACCATAGGAACTTCCCTCAAAAGATTTTCAATGTATCTCCTGTGCTCGTGATTTATAAGTTCAAAATTTTTAAAGATGTAGATTAAATGAGGGCTGAAGTGAAATGCATAATATCTAAGAGAGAGGAAGGATTATAAAATTGTAATTATCTGTTGAAGAGAAAGTCAGCAGTCATTATTTTTCATAACTTTAGTTTCCTTCCTTCCATTCATTTTTTATTTTCAATAAATGCAAATAAATAAATAAATAATAAAGACTGCATGAGTCAAACTGCTAAGACACAATGGGAGTTTAATCTGCCGATCTTAAAGGCAACCAGTTACGGAATATCACCTTATGGATTTTGTTAAGATGTATGACAGATTGGAATCTTTATCTTGAAATGTTAATCCCCCAAAACATTCACAGCACACAAGTCTTAAGGCATAATAACATTACATGGTCTGGACTCTAAATTTGTTTTTCAGTCACGGTAAATTCTCTGACACGGCATTAATGCATTTAAGGGGGAAAAAAGCATGGGTTGAGATTTGACTTTTACCACTAGAAATAGAAGCTCTCTTTTTCTCAGTTTGGGGTTTTGGATGTTCTGATTTATTAAAGCAGGGGAGGGAAAAGATTAAATACAGTTTATATTAAACAGCATACACCCACATTTTTTAGAACAGGGTAAGTTTTCAAAATATTGAGCTTCCAGAACATATGACTAATATCAACTGATATTTTTCAGTGCTTTCATTAGGAGATCGTTTCCTCCCAAGTTTGGTTCAAGAAAACACATTGGAGGGTTCTTTTAATAAATCTAATAAAGTTTGTGTGCGTACCATTGGGGTACCATTCAGAGGTGACATTTATGACTTACTCTGAATGGCCCCTTCATACTCTATTATGACATGATTTAGGGAAGAGTATGATGGCAGATTTCTATATGGTTTCTTGGAAGGCCAGAATTGTGTATATCTTTGACATGCACACTTATATATTTGCCAGAAATGTTAGTCCTGTTTTCTTTTTATTATTTTAGATTGTTTTTGCTTTTAAAGGAAGGTATGCCTTTATGGATTATGTGCCATCAAGTAGGTGTCCACTCAAAAATAGATTTTCTCCATGGCAATTTGTCCCTAACCTGGTCCTTCAGGTTTTCCAAAAGTGATGATTATCCTCTTCTTCCCTAGATATTTGCATAATAAGCCCAAAGTAGGATCATTTGAACCTGGTTATTTGGGCCTCAAGTGAAAATTCTGTATTACTCTGTTTTATGATTTGTTTGTTTCTTTTTCTTATCTATTGATGTTATTCTCAGGAATTTTCTCCCTCAATGTTCAAAAGTGTCAACCTGTATTGTATCCTGCTTCTTTAAAATCCCACTTTTGCTTCTACTATATCACAAAGAATATCACTGTCTGTTTTTCATATGCATAGAAACATCATGGCCCCTGAATATCTTTTTCAAGAACTTTATGGATACTCTACCACATTCTAGTCTGTGGCTTATTTCTAGACTGCTTGTTCCATTACTGATCTGCAAGTCAGTGTTGACTCCTGATTACTCCTTGGATTAGTCCCTGTGATTTTCATGGCAACATTTTTGGGAGTGAATTGACCTTGCCTCCTTCCTTAGGCTGTGAGAGAGTGACTGGCTGAAGATTACAAGGCTGTTTTATGCCTTAAGTAGAATTCACAGCTTAATGGTTCCTAGATTGATGTTGTAACTACTACACCAAACTGGCTGGTGGTTGATCCTAAAAGGCAGAAGCTATCTATCACTTCAATATCGTTGTTGCCACTTCTAAGGCTGGTTTTTGTGCCTATTATCATTAGTTTGGTCTTCTTTATTAATTTTAGTCCTGTTTCTTTACTGGGTTCCTTGACTTATTTCTAGAATTTGCAGATCCTTTGCAATTTTTGACTATCGGTGTAGTGTTATCAGCATAATGCAAATTATTGATGTTTCTTCTATTAATTTTAAACCACATCTCTCTTCTTTCAATCCAGCTTTCCTTCATTAATTAATTAACTATATGGGCTGAATAAATAAGAGGAGAGTATGCAACTTGTCACATTCCTTTTTCAGTCTACAGCCATGTTCTGTTCATACTGTGACTTCTTGACCTGTAGATTTAAGTGTCCCATGAGGGCAATGTGATCTTCTAGGATTCCCATTTTTCTAAGCACTTTTCACAGCTTGATATAATCAACACAATCAAACACTTTTCTCTTTTCTACTGAGTCCTTTTTTATATTCTTTGGCTTTCCCAACTATCCTGCATGCGTCAGCAATAATATCTTCTGTTGCTCTGCCTTTTTTTAAAGCCAGTTTGAACTTCTGACATCCCCTTTTCTGTGTAGAGCTCTAATCTGTATTGCATGATCCTAAGAATTAGTATGTGAGCATGTAAAAATAAGTTTACCAAGTGACAGTTTGCATACACTGTTAAATCTCCTTTTCCTATATTGGAATTTGACTCCTTCCAGTCTGTTGGCTATTGTGTCATTCCTCAGATTTACTGTCACAGCTTGATTAAAATCTTTACTGCCTCTTGGCTTTGTTGCTTGCCATGCTTCTGTGGATATTCCATCAGTTCCTGTAGCCTTCATATTTGGTAATGACTGGAGAATTAATCTAACTTCATCCTCTAGTACTAGAGGTTCTTGTAAGTAGGGAATATTTTTGGAACTATATCAAATATTGACAAATATTGATATTGATATCAAGTATTTCATTATACTCCTTTTCCAAAGCACCAGAGGGCAGAACAAGAAATAATGGATGGAAACTAATCAAGGAGAGAAGCAACCTGGAATTAAGGATAAACTTCCTAACAGTGAGGACAATTAACCAGTGGAATAGCTTGCCTTCAGACATTGTGGGTGCTTCATTACTGGGGGTTTTTAAGAAGAAACTGGACAGTCACTTGTCCAAAATGGTATAGGATCTCCTGCTTAAACGGGGGTGGACTAGAAGACCTCCAAGATCCCTTACAGCTTTATCCTAATGAAATTAGTTAGTATTTGTCTATTGATATCCTTCAGTATACCAATTCAAGGTTGGAAACTTCTTCTGAGTTCCATATCTTTGGAAGGCTTTCTTTGTTTTTCTATTATATCTTCTATGTGGCACATGATGGCCTGGTAGGCCCATTTTTCTTTCTTACCTGGTTCCAGATCCTCTCTATTTATCTGGGAAGGGCGAAAACAGCCTTTCTCACTTTCTCGGAGACTCTCCAAAGGCCTGAAACGGCCCATTTCCCAACTCCCGGTGGGACAGGAAGTGACATTTTTTGCTGTCCCCAGCCTCCAGAACCTCTCTAGGAATCTCTAGGAGCCCCTCTAGGAGTCTCTCTAGGAGCCCCTCTAGGAGCCCCTCTAGGAGTCCTCGGAGGCTGGGGACAGCAAAAAAGTCACTTGGGAGTCAGGAAATGGGCCCTTTCAGCCTCCATAGGGCCTCCAAGGGAGTGGGAAAGGCTGTTTTTGCCCTTCCCAGATAAATAGAGAGGATCTGGAGACAGGTAAGAAAGAAAAACACCCCCCCCAGGCCCTCCAGAGGTAGGAAACAGCCTGTTTCCCTACTTCTGGTGGGCCCAGAAAGCCCGAAAATCAGCTGGCCGGTGTGCACATGCGCCCCAGAGCTGAGCTGGCATGCCCACTAATATGGCTCCACGTGCCATCTGTGGCACACGTGCCATAGGTTCGCCATCACAGTTCTATGTCTTTACATATGTTATTGTAATACTACTACTTGTTTCTTCTAACTGGTCTCAGAAACTCATTGTTAAGAATAGAATAGAATAGAATAGAATAGAATAGAATAGAATAGAATAGAATAGAATAGAATAGAATAGAATAGAATAGAATAGAATAGAATAATAGAGTTGGAAGGGACCTTGGAGGTCTTCTAGTCCAATCCTCTGCTTAGGCAGGAAACCCTACACCACTTCAGACAAATGGTTATCCAACATCTTCTTAAAAACTTCCAGTGTTGGAGCATTCCAACAAAGTATCTTCTTGAGATTTTTGTCTTTCTCGGCTTTGGTTTCTATTCCCTTCTTAACAATTACTATGGTTTGTTCAGACATCAGTTTGATTTCTTCTGTTTTTCATTTTTAGTATTTTCTTTTCACCTTAATGCTTGATAGCATCTTTAAATTCAACCCACCATTCCTCTCATTCTCTATTAATGAGGTTAAGGACATCAAAGTGATTCATGATGTTCTCCTTGAAAGGGTAGGCATATGCTCAAGATCATATTGTGGAAACTGGTTGGCTTTCTTCTGCTTTAGCTTAACTTGGAATTTGCATATAAGCAGTTCATGACCTGTTCCATAATCAGCATCTGGTCATGTCTTTGATGTTATAACTGAGTTCCTCTATCTTGTTTTAGCAATAATGTAGTCAATTAGATATCTATCTACCCAGTACAATCACCATTTTGGTTGTTTGAAGACAGTGTTAGCAATGAGTGCAACGCTAGAGTGGCTGAAATTGATAAGTCATTCTCCTGCTTCATTTTGGTTTCCTACACTACATAGTCCAACATTTTTCTCCTTAATATTTCCAGTCACCATTCACAAGTGGCATATGTTGTTTGCATATTATGCCAATTTTAGATTGAACCTGGTCATAAAACTCATCCACCTCCATCTGCATCAGTGGTCTGAATTCACTGAGATGTCAATTTGTAGTCATTTTACTTCATCTTTCATTGTGTTGGATTTTCCTGCATTCCTACATCTTATATTCCATATTCCCATTCAGTTTGTCTTTGCAACTTTATATTTTTCCCCTTTATTTATTTATTTATTTTTATTTGTTTGTATGTCAACAAGTACAAGGAAACAAGTATCAGTATAGACATAGACATGGACACATGAAAAAAATGGCACAAATAAATGGATATAAATAGGCAAAATATAGCCATAAACACATAAAATTATTACATATAAATGGGGATAGTAGGACAGGGATGGTAGGCAGGCTGGTGCACTTATGCACGCCTCCTTAAGGACCTCTTAAGAAACGTATAAGGTCCATGGTAGACAGTTTAAGGTAAAAGGTATGGGTGTTAGAGAAACTAACAACAGGATCAGGTAGAGTGTTCCAGACATTTACTACTCTATTGTTGAAGTCGTATTTTCTGCAATCAAGATTACAGCAAATTACATTTAGTTTGTATCTATTAATAGCCCTTGTGTTATTGTGGTTGAAGTTAAAGAAGTCATTAACAGGTAGGACCAGTGGTGGGATTCAATCTTTTTAACAACTGGTTCTGTGGGTGTGGCTTAGTTGGGGGTGTGGCTTGGTGGTCATGTGACTGGCTGGTCATGGCTAGCTGGTCATGTGACTGGGTGGGAGTGGCTAGCTGGTCATGTGACCGGGTGGACATGGCTATGTGCATAGCGACTGCTCAGAGGGCTGAAAAAAGTCATTTCTGACTGGTCCTTGCACTTTTGACCGGTCCTCACACACACACAAAAAAAACTGAACCGTTTGTTAAATTGCTGGCTCGCCTGCCCCTCACCCACCACTATTTATTGGCAATAAATAGTGGTGCAGAGGGGCGGGGCGAGCCAGCAATTTAACAAACAGTTCAGCCGAAATGCCTAGAACCGGCAGAATCCCACCACTGGGTAGGACGTTAAGGTAAATAATCTTGTGTACTAAGCTTAGGTCGGAATGTAGACGGCGTAGTTCAAGGTTATCCAGGCCTAAAATTTCAAGCCTGGTGGTATAAGGAATTTTATTGTGAGCAGAGGAGTTTAGTACTCTTCTTGTAAAATACCTCTGGACTCTCTAATGTATTAATGTCCAAAATACAGTGTGGGTTCCAGGCAGGTGAGCAGTATTCAAGGATAGGTCTGGCAAAAGTTTTGTATGCCCTAGTTAGAAGTATAACGTTACCAGAGAGAAAACTTCGTAAAATAAGGTTGATAACTCTTAATGCCTTTTTAGCAATGTTGTTACAGTGAGCTCTGGGGCTTAGATCTTTTGAAATGAGTACTCCTAGGTCCTTGACAGAGTGTGGGTCATCTTTTAGATCATTTCCACCCAGCTTGTTCTGACTTTTATTGCCAATGTGCAGGACTGAGCATTTGTTAGCAGAGATTTGGAGTTGCCAATTGTTTGACCATTCAGATACATGTAAGGTAGTAGAATTGTCTGTGGTGTTAAATAGTTTTACATTGTCGGCAAAGAGGATGCAGCTGCTTGTAATATGACCACAAAAGTCGTTAATATAAAGCAGAAAGAGTGTTGGTCCTAGAACGCTGCCTTGGGAAACACCACTGTTAACTGGTGCAGGATTAATGGAACATCATCAACATGTTGTCCAAAAGACTTTAACTTAGCCACATCATTAGTACTCCAAAATATTCTCAGCTCTTCCTCAGCAGGATTTTGAGTGCCATCTGACCTGAGGAATCCTCATGTGGCACTATATTGCTAGCTATTTTATGTTTTCTATCCAGGTGGTTTTCTTGGTAAAAATATAGTAGTGGTTTACTATTGCCTTATTCCATACAAGCAAATAAACAAATGTTGTGTCTCACAGTGGGTTCCTCCTGTCACAAAATGTCTTCAAAAAGGAGAAGCGTGGGATGATGAGGCTTTGGCATTTAACCAAAGTGACCCCATGCACAAGCTAATGCATTAGGAAACACTCTCTTGAGTCTACGTCACTTTTTCCCTTAAAAATAATTGCTATGTAGCTGAGGTTTATTTTTACTTGCTGGTGCAGAATAAGGATCTGTTATAGGGCAGCATAATGACACTTAGGAAATGTTTCTTCCTGTATCTCTGTGAGATTCTGGATGTCACTGAATGTCCCCAAGTACATGTCAATATTGCATCTTTTATGCTTTATGTTTATGTTACTTGTTTCATTTTTATATTCAAGCAATTATCCCTTGCTCACAATTCATTTTCAAGTAATTTAGTTAATGTTCATGCATCCTTGAGTTAATAGAGTAGTAGAATATACTACCTTTTGTTTTAGTACAGTTTCCAGAATTATCAGTGAATCAATCAATCACTTTTTTGACATAAGAAAATAATCATGAACAATCATTCAATTATTCAATGTCCTTTTTATTACTCATCAACTGAGAACCACTAGAACATGGGACATTTTAGAATAGTTTTCAATGGCAACTAAAGTAGTGGCCAAAATTGTGGAAACCTTTTGGGAAAAGTGTATTTTCTAAAACTAACTAATAGCACCACTTTTTTTGGGGGGAATAGTACCATAAAAATTATTTATTTATTTATTTATTTATTTGATTTGATTTGTATGCCACCCTATCTCCATAGGACTCAGGGTCGCTCACAACAAATATATATATATATATATATATATATATATATATATATATATATATATATATATATATATATATAAAATATATATCAATGGAAAGATAATTTAATCAAGAATGTAATGCAATAACTTTTATGAAGGATTTGCTATTAGAATAGCAGTTAAAGTATAAAGAAGAAAAGTGAAACACGTAAAAAAACCGAGATATACAAAAATTATCACATCCGTTAATACTTAGTTGGGTAACCTTTAGTATGAATTGCCACGGAGTGGACCAAGTTCTGCAGCTGTTATAATGCGAAACCAAGATTGAATGATTGCTTCTATTAACTGGGTTTTATTGCTGGGTCACTTCTGATTAACAAGTTTCTTTAGTCAGCTCCATAGATTTTCAATTGGGTTAAGGTCTGGGCTATTCCCAGGCCATTCCAGCAGTGGAATATGATTATCTTGAAACTCCAAAAAAAAAAAAAAAAAAAGTGGTGTTATTAGCCATCAAACCTCAAAAATACACTTTTCCCAAAAGGTTCCACAATTTTGGCCACTACTGTATAATGTATAAACCTGCAAATGTAAAGATTTTCAATATCCAAGATATGGACAGAAACAATCCAGCATGTTTTCCCTCTGGACATAAGCATTCTTTTCTTCTTGTAATCATGAAATCTAGAGTGACAGATCAATGTATATTTCAGCCAACATTTCTCCTATTGAGAAGACAGAAACTTCCTTTTTGACTTCTATTTCTTAAGAGGTTGTTAACAGTTTCAGGGCAAATGGTTAAGGGGAAAATTGGTTTGATTCTAATTCTAAAATTCTGTTTAGAAATCTCACATCATAAGAACCATATCTATAGGGATTTATAGTCTAGTATATTTCAGAATCGTAAATGGTGGCTAGTCTTGGACACTGGAAAAGCAAAAGAACCAGTCTGTTTATTAATAAATGTAAGTAGAATTATCTAAATGAAATTACAGGGATCATATTCTAGCTTTCTAAGAAACACTAGGAACATTAGTAAAGATTGACTTATATCTGCAAAATTAGATGCAAACACATTTCATCAGGCATAATAAGAAATTTCTGTCACAAGTAAATGCCTTATTCTTTATTATGTAAATAGTACATGACCAGGATATCAGGGGTTAACTTATTCTTCACTACTTAATATATTCATACTTAACCACTCCTATATCTAGCTCCACCCCTTGTATATATAAGGAGCTGTATACTTTCCTTCTGTGCTTCTATCTGTGAATATTCAGTGAATATAGAATGCCTTCTGTAAATAAACAGTGCTTTATTTGAATATCTAATTCTTATTCTACTTATTGAGTCTGATCCTGAAAAATATCGTAACAATTTCTATTTCCAACTTTCAGGGGTTCTTGTTGGACTGTAAGATCTTTCCTTGAACAAGATGAAAATTAAAATGCATAGAAAATTATAATTCTTTGCTGCCATCTTGGTGTTTGGTTTGTTTCGAAGTCCAGATCCAGTAGTCCTCGTGTTCAGATATTTGGGGGCTGGATTTTGGATCTCCTGCAAGTCATAAGTAAATTGTTCCTGTTGATTGTACCAAAAATTAGACAAATTAAAAAATAATGCAAGTTAAATCAGGTATGCACTGTACAGCTCTTACTTTTTTTTTTCTAGGCATGGAAATTTTAATAAGCAAATTCCTTAAAACAGAGCATTTCTCTTTTTTCAGTCTCATCCAGAAGCATGAAAAAAGGTTAGGTTCCTTTGACAAATAACAGAGAGATGCTATGCTTGCACAACATCTTCATCACTTATCTGATTTTTGAAGGATGCAAAGCCCAAGTGCCTAGACATGTTGATTCCATATCTCAAAAATGCAGTTTTGAAATTCTTAAGGAAGTCACTATCTTCTAGCTGAAATCTTCATAACCATTCCAGTAACTGAAGGACATCTGAGGACATCATATTATAGGTTTCAATGTTTTAGTATTAGTTGGGTATGGACAACTGTGGGAGGATTGGGGCCTTCTTAGAAAGATTGTGGTTCAAGGGTTTACTGTTTGAGATGTGTTTATCCATACAAAAAATAAGGGGAATTAAATTTACCAGTGTGCAGAACAAGCTTCTTTAAAAAGTTGTCTATAATTATCAGTGTAGACGTGCAAAACAGTACTGTGTCTAATTCTTCTTCCAAGGACATAAGCATAGCCACAAGACCCTGTTACCTTCTGTTTTATTTTTCCACTAGTTTGCATGTGTAAAAGCTATTTTCATTATTACATGTGAGAGGCTGATTGGTGAAGCTGTTCTACCCCTTCTTTTGTTAGGATGTAGCTCTTCTCTGCTCCTTACACGGTACTTTTGGCCAAGCCATTTCCCTATTTATAAATATTGCAAGTATTTCAGGCAACTCTGAAATATTTAAGATTCTTTCAACACCTAGTGCTCAAATCAAGGAAACAATTTTAGCTTCTATGTGGAAGACACCATTATATTAGTGAAATAATTCACCACACTGTTGGATTAATTTTGCATACACATATGGCCTTTTTTTTCAGGTGATTGTGGTTGAACTGGGTTTGAAATTTTTCCAGGGAAAGGAAAAATTCTTTAACAATTTCTTAAGAGTAGGATTCCCTATAGCACCACTGCTGAAGGAATCTAGTTAAATGAATTACTTCTTAATCTCTTTCATGGGATTTAATGGACATGAAGAAAGGATTATACAATAAAAGTCAGGCCATTCAAACATAGCCTTCAACTACCTGATAACAAATAATGTAGAACAGGGCTGTCAAACTCGTGGCCTGTGGGCCAGATGCATCGTGCAGTGGCCACACCCACGCCAGGTTTAGCGAAGGGGGGGAAAAGTCACGATATGTCACATGACAACGCCGTGATGACACGGGTTTGACACCCCTGATGTAGAAGAAACTCACAATCCACCAAAAAAATTTCTCCTTTGATAGAATTTCTAAAGCAAATTTCCTTTCCTCTAATTCAGTGGTTTTCAACCTATGGGGCGCGCCCCCTTTGGGGGTCGAACGATCCTTTCACAGGGGTCGCCTAAGACCATCAGAAAACACATATTTTCAATGGTTTTAGGAATAATTTTATGGTTGGGGGTCACCACAACATGAGGAACTATATTAAAGGGTCGCGGCATTAGGAAGGTTGTGAACCACTGCTCTAATTGAATGATAATTTGTAGAGAAAAGAAGGAGCATCATTTATCTGCAAAATGCTATTCTGCCGGAACACGAAGATTTCAGTTGCATGGTAATGTATCGTGTGAAAGCCTAACTTGTAATAGCAGGCATCATAGCAACCCTAATATTAAATTGGCTTTAATCAAGTCACATCTGAAAGGCATTTGGGGAAGTGATCAATTTAAGCAGAACAGCCAATCCAACACCAATATACACAATATAGCTCTCTGTATGAGCCCTCCATCTGTGTCTGTAGTTCTTTTGAAAGTTGACTTACTACTTTTTAAATAAACTTGAAACTGATGTGAAAATTGTACTATTGGAATCAAAACTTTCTGAGTGTGGATTATTTTAAACACTAGATCCATGCAAAAAGCAGGGGGGACATCCTGCCAGATCAAAATTACTATTGCTTCCCCAAGAGGAGAAGAGTTATTTTATTACTCTTTAAAAACTGAGCCTTGGAAATCTTTACTGTTTTGTTACTCAAAATTCTACTAATAGATCCTGATCAATCTCCCAATCAATCTTGGTGCTTATTAGTAAGTTATTACAGTAGAAACAAATAACACCCATTGGTTAAAAGATGGAGATATTTTCTATCTTTTATTTATTCATTTGGGGACCAGATTTGCATGAGGTGTGTGTGACAGTGCATGCAACTTGTTATGTGGGGTGAATGAGGACGCAGCAAGCCAGAGTAGTAAGTGACAACAGCTCTTTATTATAGGGTGAGACTCCAGCAACTGACCTGGGGAGCCAGCTCCCTTTATATACCTTGCAGCTGTGGTGGTCAGCCAATCAGCTGAGGGTCAGTTAATTCGAACTTCCCGCCAAACAAACCTATTTACATAACACTCCTCCCCTCCCAGAAGTCACTTGGGGTGTTATTTGCATACAAAGTCTCTCAGGTGACTAGGGCGTGTGCGAGTCCTAGCTGACCTGCGCAGTTCAGTCGGAGGGGCGGCGTTGAGCAGGTCAGAGGGACTTTCTGTTTCTCCCTGCTCCGCCAATGAGGCCTCCGGGACTTCCTCGTGGGCGGCGACTTCTCCTGCTGTTGGGACTACCTCGACGGGGCGGCGCTGGATACCAAAGTCCTCAGCTAAGTCCTCCGCTCTACTCAGGCTAGTGGTTTGTGCTTCTGGTTGGTAGTCGTGGTCGGAGATGGGGCCGTCTGGTGTGTCTTCGGTGTCTGTGGTTACTCTTTTTCTTAATTGGTCAATGTGCCTGCACCAAACTCTCCCGTCCCCCATGTCTACCCTGTATGACTTGGGGCCTGTGATTTCTGTGATTGTTCCGGCCTCCCAGAGTGGGCCCTGTCCATAGTTTCTGACGTGTACCGGTGTTCCTATGGTGAACTCTCTAAGTTTCCTTTCCCCCCCCTTGAAGACCTCTGGGGAGTAATTGGGGTTTAGTCTGTCTAGAATTCCCCGGAGTTTCCGCCCCATTAGTAGTTCGGCCGGACTTCGGCCTGTGGCTGTACAGGGTGTGGAGTGCTGGGCTATTAAGAATTTGTCTACCCTTTCCTGCCAGTCTCCGGGGCTTAAGCGTGAGAGGGCCTCCTTTGCTGACCTCACAAATCTCTCCGCCTGTCCGTTACTAGCCGGGTGAAACGGGGCAGAAAGGACATGTCTGATCCCAAGTCCCGCTAAGTACCCCTCGAACTGTGTTGCGGTGAACTGTGGCCCGTTATCTGACACTAGGATGTCCGGTAACCCATGTGTGGCGAATAATTGTCTTAGCTCTCTGATGGTTGCGTCGGTGGTAGTGGCCTTCATTAGCTTGATCTCCAGCCATTTGGAGAATGCGTCTACGACGACCATGAAGGTCTGTCCATGGAATGGGCCTGCAAAGTCAATATGTATTCTGGACCAGGGTCCCTGGGGCCTTTCCCACTCCCTCACGGGTGCCGTTGGCGGGTCTGATCTGGACTCTTGGCAGGGCTGACATCTCCCCACCCACTCTGTAATGTCTGCATCCATGCTGGGCCACCAGACATAGCTCCTGGCTAGCCCCTTCATTCTCACAATCCCAGGGTGCCCCTCATGCAACAACGTTAAAACTTTTTCCCTTAAGCGTGAGGGAATAACAACCCGATCACCCCATAGTAAACAACCCCCTTGCATTGTCAATTCGTCTCGTTTTCCCGCGAACGGTTTAAATTCCCCGCTCCCAATCTTTTCCGGCCACCCCCTCATGACCCAACTTGCGACTGTCCGGATCACGTGGTCCTTGGTTGAGGCTCTTGCAACCTTGGCTGATGTTATGGGCCCAGAGTCCAAAACGTCTATCAGCAGGATGGGGATGCCAGGTGTGGGGTCTTCTAGGCTGTCGGGTAGTGGGCATCGGCTGAGTGCATCTGCGTTGCCCATGTTCGCCCCTGGTCGATGTACCAGGCGATAGGAGTATGCTGCGAGGAAGATGGCCCAGCGTGTCATCCTGGGCGACAGTGCTGCCGGGGTTGGTCGATCTCCCGCGAGGAGACCCAGGAGTGGTCGATGGTCTGTGATTAGCTCAAAATCCCTCCCGAACAAGTACTCGTGGAATTTCTTTACTCCCGAAACGGCGGCGAGGGCCTCCTTGTCGAGCTGGCTGTAATTTCGCTCGGCACTTGATAGAGTTCGGGAGTAATATGCGATGGGCGCTTCCAGGCCATTCGGGAGTCTATGGCTCAGGACGGCTCCCACCCCGAACGGGGACGCGTCACATGCTAGGACAAGGGGGAGCGTTGCGTTGTATTGAATTAAGAAGCTTTCAGCTGATAGTAGTTTTTTAATGCCGGCAAATGCCCTGTCTTCAGCCTTCCCCCATTTCCAAATGGCTTTCTTGGTTAACAGTCTATGTAGGGGTTCTGCCACTGTTGCCTTGTCTTTGAGGAAGATGGCATAAAAATTTAATAGTCCCAGGAAGGCCTGTAACTCTGCCTTGTCCCTGGGGGTGGGTGCTTCTCTGATTGCCCTGATCTTGCTCTCTGTGGGGTGTATGCCGGTGCCATCTACCCTGTATCCCAGGAATTCGACTGAGGGGACTGCGATCATGCATTTATTGCGTTTTACTCTGAGTCCCGCATCCCTGAATTTCCTTAGGACCTCCCTCAGCCTTTCTCTTAGCTGCTGCTTATTGTCCGCGGTGATGAGCACGTCATCAAAATAGGGCACCACCCCGGGGATCCCTTGTAGAAGCCGCTCCATGGTACTTTGGAACAGTCCGGGGGCCACGCTTACTCCGAATTGCAAACGGGTGCACTTGAAGTCCCCTCTGTGGGTTACGATAGTCTGTGCCTCTGCGGTAGCGCCATCTACTGGCAGCTGCTGGTACGCCTGCGCAAGATCGAGTTTTGCGAATATCTTGCCGGGGCCCAGGGAATGCAATAAGTGGTGAACGACTGGCACTGGATAGGCGCTCTGCTGCAGGGCCTTATTAATTGTGCATTTATAATCAGCGCATATGCGCACTGATCCGTCCGGCTTGACCGGTGTCACAATTGGGGTCTCCCATTTGGCGTGGTCGACTGGAACGAGCACCCCTTGTTTGATCAATTTATCCAGCTCAATGTCTATTTTGGGCTTCAGGGCAAATGGTACACACCTGGGCTTTAAGCGGATGGGTGCAATGTTGGGGTCTAGATTAAATGAAATCGGGGTCCCCACATACTTGCCAAGCCTCTCGTCGAACACGTCCTGGAACTCCTGCATCAGGTCTTCCTTCAGGGTGCTTCGAACGTTCCTTACCCCGGTGAATCCCATGCCTAGGGCTCTAAACCAGTCCATGCCCAGTAGGCTGGGAAGGTTGTCTCTGACGATGGTGAGGGGCAGTTTCTCGGTAACTCCCCGTACTGGACTTGGAACTCGCCTCTGCCTTCGACGGGTATGCGGTTCCCTTGGTAATCCTTCAGTCTGCGAAGCTGTGGCTGGAGCTGTCGCTTGTGTGCGCTGGGGATGACTCTCTTTAGGGTTTCCCAAGACATGATGGATATCGGCGATCCCGTGTCGATCTCCATCTGGCACTCCCGTCCCTCGATCTCGACCGTGGTGTAGGTCTTTTCTCCGGGCGAGGTGCAGGTCCGTGCGATGCGAATGGTGTAGGCCCCAGCATCTTCATATTTCGCGCCCTTCCGGTTTCCGCCATCCCTGTTGGGCCTTCGGTGTGGCGCCGTCTCGGATTGGGCCATTTGGCCACGTGGTCTGTAGCTCTGGTGTGTTTTCGACCTACAGACTCTAGCGATGTGGCCCCTCTTCTCACAGGAACGGCAAACGGCGTCCCTGAACTTACAGTTTTGTCGTGAGTGGGACCCTCCGCAGCTGGCGCATCCGTCTCTGGGCTCTCTGCGGGCTGTGCGGGGCTGCTCGGTGCGGTAGACCTCTTCTTCAGACTCCCCCTCGCTGGCGGTGCTTACGGCCTCTTGGTGCACAGGCGCCGTCTTCTGCGTTGTTCTGGTGAGGCGGGAGCTCTTTAGTTTCTCTGCGGCCTTTACTGACGACTCTTGTGCCCTGGCCTCATCTAGCGCGATGTGTAGGGTCAGGTTTGACCTCGCAAGCAGTCTTCTCTGGAGCCGGCTATCTCTCACTCCGCAAATTAGTTGCTCTAGGAGCATCTCATCCAGGTCTCGGTACTCACATTGGGTTGCGGCCTTACGCAGGGCGGCGACGTACTCGCTGATCGATTCGCCCTCCTGCTGTAGCCGTTGCCTGAAGTCGTAGCGCTGGACGTACTTCGATGGCGTTGGCGCATAGTGGTCTTTCAGCAGGGTCTGCAGCGTCGACCAGGAGATGTTGTGGACCGAATTCGGCTCCGACAATGCCTCGGCTGTGTCGAAGACCCTTGGCCCGCAGTGACTCAGGAACAGGGCTTTCTTCCGAACATCCGGTAGCCCTTGCATGTCGTTTGCCACCATGAAGCACTCGAACCGGGACATGTAGGATCCCCACTTCTCTTCCTTGGGGTCGAAAGGCGCTGGCGGGGTGTAGGCAGACATCGTTTCGGGATTCTCCTGTGTTCCGCTCGCTCGCCTGGCTGGATTCAGATGCGGTCTCGGGTCCCCTTCTCTGAACGTGGCTTCAGCCCCTTTGAGTGTGGCTTCAGCTCTTTTGCGTGTGGCTTCAGCTCTCCTCTGCTTCTGGCCTCAAAATCCCACCTTCGTCGCCAATGTTATGTGGGGTGAATGAGGACGCAGCAAGCCAGAGTAGTAAGTGACAACAGCTCTTTATTATAGGGTGAGACTCCAGCAACTGACCTGGGGAGCCAGCTCCCTTTATATACCTTGCAGCTGTGGTGGTCAGCCAATCAGCTGAGGGTCAGTTAATTCGAACTTCCCGCCAAACAAACCTATTTACATAACACAACTGATATGTGTGCCTATGTATATTGCTGGGTGTTTTTCAGATTGGATGCTCAGCATATTACAAAAGATTTGCTTTGGCAGGTCTAAGGATTGAACAATCCAATCCTCAACCGTACCATTTTGATTCATGCAGCTCTGGCAAAATAGCATGATTTTGGCTTAACAATTCTGGTGTATTAATTAGTTCAAATAAGAGTAGAAAAATGAAGTTTTGGGATGAAAAAAATTAACAAGAGATAAAAATGAGACACCAAATGCATAAAAGATTACTTTTGTGATCCCTCATTTTCTTTTTTTCATCCTAGAACTTCATATGGTAAGACAGAGATTTCCTAAAGAAATCTTACCTGGGTTATCATTTTCCTTACCTGGGTTATTACCATACATTAATTTTGGAAACTTCAGGCTTAAAAGATGGTGACTTGAAGAAGATAAAGAAAAAAAACCCTGTTTTTTATTCTCAGCTCTGCTCTTTGGACCAATCTCACACAGGAGCTGTTTTGTGATTTCTGCATTTGGCCATTCTGACCAGTTCTCTTAAAGCTGAACACTTTTCAAAGAGACAGTGTGATGACTGTTTGATGGCAGTAACAAACATTCGGGCTAGAAAGGGCTAACCATTCATGAGGAAAGCACTTTGGCACGGCTTCAATGGAATGAATCAATGTAAAGGAATAGAACTGGCTACTTAATGTGCCCGTGACAAATTTTTCTGGCAAAGGGCTTTCCCTTAACAACAAAACATTTTAAAAGAAGGTGCTTTTATGGGACTCTGATTTCCTTTGTTCTAAGAGCAATGTATGAAAATAAACAACACCTCCCTTCATGGTGGATATGAGAGAACAAAAACCTGTTACCCATTTTTTATTTTTCTATTTAATATTTTTTATTATATCTTCAACTTTTTCATTCTGATGATGAAAAGCTTCTCAGTGGCCTTCCTTATCTGTTTGTGTTTCTTAGCCTTTTTTCGTATTTCTCATCCCCACATTCTTTATCTTTTGTACTTCATATTCATTTGGTTGAAATGTCTTTCTTTGATTCATTTATTTCATGTTAATTTGGAAGAAAGGCTTTAAAGATTCCTCATCATGAAAAGTTTCCATTAAAGTTCCTCACTTTCTTAAAAAGGAGACAGCTGAACCTACACCTATTCCTCAATAATTTTAGGACATTTTAAACAATTTGTGAGAAGGACAATTTCCCGTCATATAGGCATATTAATTGATTCTGTTGCTATCACAGTCCAGAGACGTTTATGACATAAAGCAAAATCTGAAAAATTTCCTTATCAGAGGCAAATAAAATTGAGATACAAGATATGCAGAAATCCTTGTTCAAGCTATATTCAATACTGTGTAAACAGCTATGGTCTGTTTCTACCATTCCATATGAACATTTCTCCAATATAGTATGTACTCCTTGAATAGGACTTTTGTTTAATATACAAACTCACAACTTTATTTATTCAGCCATATAATATAATTTATTCAGAGGATAATGCAAAAAGTATGTAATGTCTCCAAAATTTAAATGAACAAACACAGGGTTTGAGAATGAGTTAACACTTGTCTGGAAATTGATTCCAGAACAGACTCATAATCTGATCTAAATGACAACCTCATAGAGAGAAGACATTTTTCTAGGTTGCTGTTGATTACAGTAATTGCAGTTGTCATATTTCTGTTATGGAGCTGAAAAAAATTCAGAGTTCCTCTCTGAAAAGGTTGTCCTCTGGTTTAGACGTTGTTTTCTGAAACAAAGCAGAATAAAGAGAAACACATCATATCATGAAGGGAAATATATGTAGCTTAACAAAAAGAGTTAAGCTTAAGCCCTTCCGCCTCCAATTTATTTTTCAATTTTAGCTCAGTGTCACTTGCACAAATCAGAAACATGTAACCCTAAAAATAAAACTACCTTATCACAAAAATGAATTCCTGATCACTTCTTGTAGCTTAATGGCAAAACAGATGTTATGTATTTCAAAAGCCCTAGATTCAGTTTCTATTATCACCAGATAGGATTGGGAAAGTCTCATCTCTAAAAACTTGTAGAACTTTATCCATTATCCTTCATTAGCTGGACCAATGGCCTCCTTCAGGAACAAAGCATTTTCCTCATTTCTTGAGTAATACATAAATGGGATATTGAAACTCAGTTCTAATACTTTAAAACAGGGGTCCCCAGGATCCGGGCCGTGGTAGGCAGCAGCCCATTTGGAACTGGGTTGTGTAAGTGGAGCTGTGCACATGAAATGGAGTTGAGCACACACACCTGCTGCTTACACAGAACCATTTCCTCTCTCCCCCCCACCCAACCCCAGCCACGCTGTGCCCTAACCCTAACCCTAACCCTAACCCTAACCCTAACCCTAACCCTAACCCTAACCCTGCTGGTACTCAATTACCATATCATAATCACTCAGTTATATATTCCTTGATAAAAAGCAATTTCTTCCATTGTCCTCATGATGTTGTTCTCATCTCTAAGTGTTCAGATATTAAAGTAATCCCCCCCCCCCTATTTCAATACCATCCAACAACAGATGGCAGGTAAGTAAAATCTGGTATGTTTTGCCACTTATTCAAGGAGAAGGTATTCAGCTGAAGAAAAGTGGGTATGAGCTTGTCCAGCTGCCATTCTGTAACTTAAAGAGTTATATATACTGGCATGCGCAATCTCAAAAAAACACAAAGAATCGAACAGTGACAGACAAAGCAGACTCAGGAAGACAGAGCCTTGAAATCAGACCCTCTCCATTTCTTCTCATTGGTGGGTGTTTTTCTTGCTAGCTGGTATAAAATGAGGATGGAGGAGGACACAGCCAGAGGATTAAACTAGTTACTTTGCATACCAAAAGTGTTACGCAAAAAATTAGGATAACATCATTGGCAATGGTGGCAAACACAGATGGAACAGAGTGTGGCAACAGGAACTGTATATTGCATACCAATATTGTTTTCTGACAACTGAAAAATTTGTGGAGAGCAGCACTTTTGTTTAATAATGGAGAAAGGTCCTAAGGTGTTTAATTAGCAGTTTGTGGCCCTTTTTGGCTAATAGCCTAAGAATCTGTGCAATGACAGCATTCAAATGACACATGTCATCTGATGTGCTGAACTACTAGTACTCATGAATCAACTGTCAGGATCCAAAAGCAGGTTTGAAAAGAACAAGCTAGTTATTGCTCAAAGACTTAAGTATTTTACAAAAGTCTTTAAAGAAAAGACTTTAAACATAGATATCTTAAAGCAGGTGGGTCTCTAAGTGTTGCTGTTGTTTATAATAGAGACATTGTAATAGAAATGTGCAATATATGTATTTTTCCTCTAACAGAACACAGTTCCTTGGTGGGAGACACTGGTAGGCAACCTGGTAATTTGGGGAACAGAGAGCATCAGGGCTTTTGACAACACATTGTATGCCATTTCTGATTACCGGTATTTACATTACAAGAATGGGTCTTCCTTTTTAACAACATCACTAAGGTTTATAATTAATTCTTAAGATTGCTTCTGTCAAAGAAGTGAATCAATTTTATGCCTATTAATTCCCAAACCTTACCCAAGGTCTGAAGTATCTGTACACACAAAGTTTACCACAGTTCTCTATTTTTCCATGAGTCTAAAGCTTCCTTTCTCTAATCCCTAGAAACACATAAATAAACATAAACACAGAATTTCCAGAGGTTGGAAAAACAAATTGTGCAAAGGAGAAAACATAAGACACTGAATGTAATCATTCAAACTAGTCCAATTTGTATTACCTATTCCAATTCTAGAGTTTCAGGTTTAAAGATTAATAACTAATAGAACATTTCTAAATGTTATGCACAGCTTTTCAAAAGGAGAAAGCAGTTCTTTGATAAGACGTTAGCTAAATGAGATAACATTTTCATGTCTTTCCCCTTTTTAAATGGAAATTTGGTTTTAAATTATTGGGGTTTTAAATTTGTTCAGCCAAATTATTTAATTCGTTTTAGTTTATTTTAAATGTTGTATCTATATGTTTTATTCTATGGCTGTTCACCACCCTGAATCCTTCAGTAGTAGGGCAGTATACAAATTCAATGAAATAAATAAATAAATAAATAAATAAATAAATAAATAAATAAATAAATAAATAAATAAATAAATAAATAAATAAATAATGTTAACATCTTTCTGAGGAAAAGCATGAACTCCAAATACATTTAGAGAACACTAGGTTGGAGAAAGCTGATAGGGGATAGGAAGAAGTGTTTTGAAACCCCACAGTTTTTTTCAGACATAAACTTGGAAATGATGTTGACAGGGAGAGAAAAGCTAGCACCAAATTTCCAGGATGATGTCAAGGAAACAGCAAGCTGTTGACTAGTCAAGGAATCATGTGTGCAAAAACTCATTCTCACTTCATACTCACTTCTTCCTTTCTGTCCAAGAAGGCATTACAAAAATCAGTTATTCTCTCCACAGAGACTTCATCCAGAAGCAGCACATCCTGCTCCTCATCTGCAGTGTAGTAGGCAGCCAGGGCAGGTAGCTGGGACTTCTTTAAGTGGAAATAAGACAGAACCCGATCATTACCCTCGATGCTGATGTCCACCAGGATAAATAGAGCCTTCAAAGAAAGAACAAAAACATAATTTTAAAAAGTTCATGGAGCAAATAAATATTTGCTTATATATTTTTTTAAATATAAAAAAAATATTTATAATGATGAGGAATTAAAGGATGATAAGGTTTCGCCAGAATTGTCTTTGTAAATCCAATCTTTAAGGCTTCTAAATTTATCCAAAGAAGTGTAAACCTGTTGGTTTAAACTACTGTTTTGTGCCACACAGGCCTCTTAGCTTCCCTGTTCATTCTATTTAAATACAGCTTTACTACTCTTTCAACAGCATGAAGACTATATTAAAACTGTAACCATTTTGGACCCTGGCAATAAAGCAAAGTGATGCCTCCCGCATCCCAGACCAAACTGACCATGGAAGACAGTGCTAATAATGAGAGAATGCTCCTATATTAAATGATTATGGAATCACCAGTATATTTTCCAAGGGCTAAGTAGTATTTAGGAAAATAACAACCAGAAATAACAAACATTTCATCCTCATAAATCCAGAAAAACTGATTTAGTGTCCTCAGGGCCCTGTTCATTTGGCAAGATTCATGGACAAGAGTGCCATCATTCTTGGAAGAAATTCTAAAGGTAGCTGGAATTTTCAAAGGCCCTGGAAAAAGGCAGATGGAGCACTAGTTCTACTGACTTCTCCAAATTATTTTCTGCAATTAAAGGGTGCCCCAGATACTATACAATAGAAAAGCTTAAGAAATAGAAACTGCAAAATATACCCTGAATGTGCTATAAAATATGCAATATTTTTACAGCCGCAGTTAACTACCAATATTAGACAAAAATTATCCAATTAACTTTTCTTTCTGCTGATAAAATAATTATCATTGTAGCATGGTGCCAGTAAATGGGTGGTGTAATGGAACAGTTAAATATTGAGCCTTCTTCATTTCATCAGCTTTCCTCTAGAGAATGTATGTGAATGGAGCATATGTTCCAAGTCCGTATTTACAAAAATTTGGTTTCTGTTTGCTAATCTAGTTTTAAGTCTCACACACATACACACATATATATTGAAAATACGAAGAAGCTTATAATTTGAATTAATAATATGAAATTATAGAGGGAAAGAAAAAATTAAAAAATCTTAGGTGATTTTTCTAATCAGAAATGTGCACAGAGTTGGGTCCTTCCAACTCCATGTATTTATTATATATAAAATTAAAAGTTTGCTGTGTCATTCTTAATTTGAGCAGGGAAGTTGTGGGGTTTTGTGCAGTATCACACTCATGCTTAATCCTCCTGCTTCCCCCATTTGTATTTTAATATATGAAATATGATGTAAACAGAACTAGCACTTCCAAAAAAATTTGTGATATTGAAAAGGAATATTTCAGATTTACCTTGCCTTGAAAGGCTACTGCTGCTTCACGGTACTTGTTAATCCTCTCAGTATGTAGCGGGGAAGTCTTGTCACTGAACAGAAGAAGATGGGTCTGAACTGCACTATCAAAGAGGCCGACTGCAGTCTGTCACGATTAACAGAACAGATGAAGTAATATGTTGATTAGAGAATGTAAGCATTAATCTTCACATGTTCCAAAAAACCCTCAGCCATGAGATAAATTTATAGTCAAGGGTTGGAAGAGAATGCAACTGAGTTGAAGGGCTAGAGAAACAACAAAGGCAGATGATGCTCAATAGCACAGGTAGGCATTATAGAAGTCACACACACCTGTTTTGGTATTTACAAAGCTTCACTTTTTTTTACTGTCCTTTAAATCACATTTACTTTTTTTAAAGTGGGAAGTTGATATATTCTAGTTGACCTGAAACTGTAAATAGAAAATTAAAATGGTGACTGCAGATAAGAGCTTAGTTTGAACCGCATCTATCTACTCAGAAAAATGACATAACTACATCAATTATAACAGGACTAAAAATTTTCCAAGCATGTCTGCTAAGCTTTGAAAAACAGACTGAACTGACTGTTTCATTTTGTAAAATCTCTTTATTTCTTTTTAAATCATTTGCTAGTGGCATTGCTGACATAAACACAATTTCCAAATGATGTATTTAAGGCTATTGAACCAAGATATAGGCCTGGTTTCAGAGAAATAAATATGAAGAGGAGGAAAGTATGACTAATGTTGGCACATCTTCTACTGAGTAAACTGTATACCTCATCCCCTATATTTGTCAGTAAACATGATTGATAAAATGACATGAAAGAAGTTATGTCAAAGGCTAAATCTCCAACCTAGGGCTTGCTGCAATCCACACCAGAAGTGGCAAATTTTCTTTACTGTTCATTTTAATGTTGATTTTTGTGTTTGACATGATTGTTGCTGTTGTACATCTAAATACTTATTTGGAGATTTCCACCCCACTCTTCATTTCACCTCACTTTACTTTACTTTAATACCTCAGTACTTATCCTTACTTGGTTCCAGGAGGCGCAAAGAGTACCAAAAACAAGGACTTCCAAACCATTTTTTCCATAAGGAATAATGTAATGAGTCACAAAACAGCTGACACTGACATATTCTAGCTTGTGTGTTGAGTACCAAATAAATGATGAGTACCAGGACAAAATTTTCATGTCAAAATGCATTGGATACCAAATTTGATGAATTTCAAAACAGTTGAATACCAAGGACCACTGTACTTTAATTTAATTTACTTTATTTTACCTTACCTTACTTTACTTTACTTTACCTTGCAATTCAATAGAAGGAAGTTTCACTGAGTTCAGTGCTTCATCTTTTCAGTTGCAGTCTTCTTTGTTTCTTACTTATTTAAATATTTAAATAACTTGAAATTTCATGTCCCAGTAATTTTTAATAAATGGATTGTTTACTTTCATCATGAATTTAATTAAATTGGCTGTATGGCATAGTGTGCTCTCTTCTAAGTCAGAACAGAGTGAAAGCAAACCTGCTGAAAATACTGAAATGGCCACATATGTATTCTCTCTAATATTACAATGATTAAATTATAAAAACATAGCAGAAACCTGGAAAACATCATCTGGAACTGGAAGCCACAAAGTTGGGGCAGGTTGGAAGAGAACACTAAAAGAAGGCACACATCACCTGGGGGTGGCATGATGGAGCAGCACACACTAGGTCTCTTTGAGCATCCTCCAATCCCCTGGCATTTATTGCATAGTCTCTAGGTAGTAGACAATTTGTCATCTGACTTTTCCTTTCCCCTTTCTCCCCCTGACACTTCCTGGACTGCAGCTGCTGCTCCCACAAGCCAAACAGAGAACTGGAGAGTCTGCAGCTGACCTGCTGCTCCTTCATGTGCCTCATAGAATCACAGTGAGAGAAAGACCTCTATGTCAGACCTTGCCAGCTTTTCCATTAAAAAAGAGGAATATGTGAGAGGATTCCAGAATTAATAAGAAAAGGTCAGTGAGTGCACTTCTTGAAGAACCTTCCAGCTCTGACCACTGGGACTCTACGTTGTGGGAGGTCCAGAATATTCTGGCCTTCAGTTTCAAAGCTCCATTTCTCTTTCCATGAAAATAGCTAGACTACAAAACTCAAGAAAAGACCAAGTCAGACATGGGCAATGTTCTGACTATTAACCCACAACAGGGACAAAAAAGAAATCTCTCAGCAAGAGATGTATTCCTCACATGCACAGTTCAAATGCAAATATCTATTATAAACCTTAAATTACACCTGTGCAACTTTTTCCAGAGCAAGGACTGCAACTTGCTTTTGAAAAGCATTGCTTGCAGGTCATATTTCAAAAAGAAGACATTAGGGCAAGAAGCAAAAGAAAATACAATGTTTATATTTATGTTTACATTTAATCACAATTAAATATACTTAATGCAGTTATTTCTCTTTTTTAGAATTACAATTGGTGCTCAACTGCTTTGAAATTCATTAACTTTGATATTCAAGGCATTTTGACATGAACATTTTGTCCCAGTACTAATCATTTGGTACTCAATGCACAAGCTAGAACTTGTCAGTGTCAGCTGCCTGGTGACTCACTACATTATCCTTATGGAAAAAAAATTGTTTGGTACTCATCATTTTTGGTACTCATTACGTCTACAAAAACCAATTAACAATGTGTACCAAGGTACCACTGTATAAGTCATTAATTTTGGAGCTCTCTGGAAGCCACATGCAACCTAACTCTGGGGCCAACCTAACTCTGAGGTTTGCCCTTTCTGCTCACATGACATGCACCAAGCATATGCCAATGTGAATTATTTAGGGTAACAGATAATCTGACATTAAAACTTTCCTCCTAATATATCAATTCTTTTCCTTATAAGAATAAATTAAACCTATTATTATAAACTAATCATTATAAACTCAGCAGTCAAATCAACTGTACAAGTTAGGTTGTAGAAAAATTCCTTTGTTACCATGGGGTTGTACTCAGTCACCCAACGGAGTTCATTCATCCGGACAAAGAGACTCAACTTTGCAACATCAACTTTGTTACCGTCTTGGATTTCCAAATCTTGCTTTTTGTTATCCACCTGAAGTGAAGCAAATAATCTTGCTATCACCACTGCATTTCAGCCACTGTTCTTTAAAACACTTGCAGAAAGCCTCTCTCCAAACAAATTTCTTATTCCATTCATTTCATTTCCCATCAATGCTTTTGCTTAAGATTTTCATAGTACTGACTATCCTAGAAAATTAAAACAATAGTCTTCGCTTTTTTGATTTAGCTAGAGAAATAGTTAACATAAATTTCTGAACTATTGGCAGTTGAATTAAACCATCCTGGATTCTAAAAAACAAGGTGGATTATTAAGTGTTTGTGGGGCTTTAGGAATGAGATCTTTCAAAAAAAAACCCTAACTTCTACTTTTTGCAAAAGTTCATCTGCTAATTGCATTACTTCTAAGCTTAATAAACACTGGCAAAAGCATGTATGGATTTCCTGGAAACATTGTGCAAGCAAGAACCCTCTCCAATAAATACAGGCATTTTTCCAGAAGATCAAGGAAAAATACTCAGACTCTAAAAACTCCATTTTGGGGAACAGATCTTCCACTAACATTTTCCGGGATCTTGTTGACAGTCCCTTAACAGACAGGCAAGTAAAACAGCAAATTCCAGAGGATTAAGTCAGTGCTCGGTTAAATTTCCTTATTGATATATGCATGGCTCTATAGAGTATAAGTGAATGATTTGCACCAGAGAGGGAGGGAGAGGGAGATCCTGGGTAATGCACATCTCTGTATTCTGTTATATCCACCAAGCAAATATGTTTTTTCCACAGAAATATCTGTCCCAATCTTTTTTATATATAGAAAGTCTTTTGACTTTGTTATTACTATATGCCTTAAAATATCTAAGCAGCCATTAATGTCAATTATTCTTTGACTGGTGGGAAGAAACTAAACCAAAAGTAACTCATAGAAAATAAGGAGTGTTAAACTGGTACAAAACAAGTGAGAGCCAGAGCACATAAACTCTTGAGATACTCTTCCAGTGACCATCGGAGTCAATGGAAAAAGCATTTACTAGAGCAGCGGTTCTCAACCTGGGGGTCGCGACCCCTTTGGGGGTCGAACGGCCATTTCACAGGGGTCACCAAAGCCCTCTCTCCCCCCCCACGCCTTCACTCACCCTCACTCTCTGCCTCTGTTGGATCGCCGGCCGTTTGCTTACCCCGCCCACTCCCAATCTATTGCTGCCTCCTGAGTCCCAGCTGATGGCTAGAGGCTAAAAAACTGTTTAAATTCTTGCCGCGGGGCTTCAAAGGGCTGCCCTACAGCTGATCAGTGTTAAAAGAAAACAAATGAGTAGATCGGTGCCTGCAAAAATAGAAAAAACAGCCCCTTTCAGCTTCAGGATAGGTTAATTAGCACAAGTTGATTAGATCAGCCTCGACTCTCAGCTGATTTGCTCTCAGCTGTTTTGCGGAGGGCTCTGTTGCTAGCTGCAAAAAAATCTCGAGCAGATTTTTTTTCCCCTAGCTATGCTGAAAAAACAAAACTGAAAGTAAAGCAGTGTCTTTGCTGTAACGTGACAAAATGAGGCAGAAAGAGATTTCTTTTTCTTTTTCCTCACCAAAAAAAGGTAGGTGCAAAACTGCAAACAATGGGAAATTTAGGGCAAAAAAGGAGGTTCAAGATTTTAAAACACAAAAGAAAAAAAGCTCTATTTAACTAGGGAATTGTAATAATTGAGATACTATTAATTGTATATTGTGTTGAAAGCAGAAATGGTTAAGTTGTGGTTTGGAGGAATATATGGGGGAAATTATTTGGTTTATTATTATTGGTAAATATAATTAATTGATTTGTAAGAAATTGGATTGTATGGAAATAATTGGAATATTCATGTTCATATTGATTAATATACAAAAAAGATAGTTATATAATTAATTGATTTATATTAAAATGTTGAATTTGTATTAAACAACTGTATTACATAAATACATAATTAACCAATGTGAGGATAGATATAAAAATAGATGACAATGGGAAGGGGTATAATATAGAATAGAAGGGAAAAATTGAATTTGATTAAGATTAGAGATGAGGATGAAGGATAATATTGGTTTTTTAAAAAAATAGATGAGGAATAAATATGGCAAAAAGGAAATATAGAAATTGTAAATTTAATTGAAATGACTAAACACTGTTTAAATTTGTGAACCGGCCAAATACTCTGTTCAAAGAAAATACGTTGTATGTTTGTATGTGTGTTTCTAATTACTGCTATTTATTCTTATTTGTTCTCTTTTATTCTTTAAAGTTTAACAATTCATTCTTTATCTTAATATCTTTATATTTGTTTGGGGTTGGCTTTCTTCCCTTTCATCTTTTTTATTGTACAGCAATCTTTCTCCTCAAACTTATCACCTCTCTTTTCTTTCCTTCTTACTTTCTCTTCCTCCCCCTCTTCTTCTCCTCCCTACTTCCTCTTCCTTTCTCCTTCTCCTCCTTTCTTCCTTCCTCTCTCACCCTCATTCCTACGCTAATTTCCCTTCCCTTCCTTCATCCCTCTCTATTGCTGTATCCTTTTATGCATATGGACTACTCAGAGAGCTGAAAAAGTTATTTTTGACTGGTCCTCGCAGTTTTGACTAGTCCTTGAACTTACGACTGTCCTCACATTTTACGTTTTTACCCTATCTTGTCACCATGGTGAAGAGAAGCAGTTGTGAAATGAGTGACACGGTTGTTAAGAATGCTACAATGGGCATAAATGATGACCAGTCATAAGTGTGAAGACTGGTCAAAAGTGCGAGGACCAGTCATAAGTGTGAAGACCGGTCAAAAATCACTTTTTTCAGCCTTCTGGGTAGTCCTTTTGTGCTCATGGACTACTCAGAGGGCTGAAAAAGTTATTTTTGACTGGTCCTCGCACTTTTGACCAGTTCTCGAATCTATGACTGTCCTCACATTTTACATTTTTTGTCCTATCTTATCACCATGGTGAAAAGAAACAGTTGTGAAATGAGTAACATGGTTGTTAAGAATGCTGCACGGGCATAAATGTGAGGATGGTCATAAGTGTGAGGACCAGTCAAAAGTGTGAGGACCTGTCAGAAATGACTTTTTTCAGTCCTCCGAGTAGTCCCTATATACATAGCCACGCCCACCCAGTCACATGACCTCCAAGCCACACCTACAAAATAAGCCACGCCCACAGAACCGGTAGTAAAAAAAATTAGAACCCACCCCTGGTTGGGGGTCACCACAACATGAGGAACTGTATTAAAGGGTCGCGGCATTAGGAAGGTTGAGAACCACTGTACTAGAGGTTGGAATGGACTACAGACTCTCTAAAAACAGATCAGTCCTATTCCAACGCTGTACATATTTTGTTGTTGCGTAAAGAATCTCCTATATCAGAGAAACAACATATATATGTATGTTCAAGCAGACCTTCTTCATGAAATTATTTGGGGAGGGTAAGTAACTCATCCAATGCCATTGGATTAGGCCTGGATTAGTGTGGTTAGTTTTTGATTGCAAAACTCTGATAGTTCCATGTCATCTTAATATACCCAGAAACCCCAAAGAATGTCAAGTATTGAACATAAACCCATCAAAAATATTTAATAATCTACTCATCTATCCCGAGTTTAATGTTTTCAACTTATATAGCACTGTAATTCCTGTTGCCATCAGTTTACATGTTAGCCTTGAAGATGTAGTCCAATACAGCAGTTAACTAGTTAGTTATACCCTCCATCTCTACATAACAAGGGAAGTCCTCGTTTAGTGACTGCACTTGAGATCCATTATTAAGCACAATAGTCACTAAGCAGAAAATCATGCGACCGTAATGGACTTACCACATCATTTCCTATTTGGTCATTAAGTGAGCCATCTCAAGGCTGTGATTTATAATTTTACTTCCATATTCTCCATTTATCTGCTTGTCACAAGTCATTTGGGAAGTACACAAATGTCAATCATGAGATTCGAGAATGCTACAACAGTCATAAATGCATATTTGTTGTGAAGTGCCTAAATGGCAATCATGTGATTGTGGGACACTATAACCATCATGTATGTAAGGATTGATTGCAAGCTATTATTATTATTATTATTATTATTATTATTATTATTATTATTATTATTATTTACTTTATTGATTAAACATGAAACTCAGTCAACTGAACATATAAAAATGCATCACAAATACCATTGACTGGCGTTGATGGTTGATACGGGTTGCTGCCAGCATCCTAGGTATCAACCAAGTATCTTCTTAAAGTTGTTTATTTATTATTTACTTTATTCATTAAACATGAAACTCAGTCAACTGAATATTCAAAAATGCATCACAAATACTATTGACTGGTGCTAATGGTTGATACGGGTTGCTGCCAGCATCCTAGGTATCAACCAAGTCATTATTCATCATCAATCTATTATTATTGTTGTTGTTGTTGCTGCTGCTGTTGCTGCTGCTGTTGTTAATTATTAATTATTAATGTAAATTCAGATGGTTAGGAACAAAGCAGTTCAGAAAGCAAGGACTACCTGTAATAGACTGGGGTGAGCAGATCCTCTTCAATAGTGGAAGGGGAAAAGAGGCCTTCAAGTGAATCTTGATTCCTGGCAATTACTGTACATAGATAGGTCCATGCAGTGTTCTTAGCAACAATTTTGGAAGTGACTCGCCACTGTTTTTTTCCTTAGGCTGAGAGAAAGTGTCTGGCCCAATGTCACCCAGCTGGCCCATTCCAGCATCTTAACCAGTATGCCACATTGAATGTCAATAAAAGTATTATTTGGATGTCTAATGGGAATGGATTTTTTAAATGAAGCAGATACATTCTGTGTTAGTTTAAGATGTTAAAAAGACATCATACTAACTGTCCAAGGAAACCTGCTACCAGTATCTCTACTCAAAGTAACTTAAAGAATTTTCTGTACAAATCAGTCAACTGCAAGTTCAACTTAGTAAGTGGAGACTGTATTTGTAATGCCTACCCTGTTCCTCAATAAGGACATTATTAGTTTAGCTACCTCTCAAGAAGGAAAAAAAATCTTCCTGACCGTACTTAATTTGCAGACATGATTTATTTTCGGTCTCTACCTCTTAATATTAAGGTTAAAAAGAAGAAAAAAAAATCAAGATTTATAGTAGAGAAACAAAATAGGGTGAAGGTCCTAAAACACGGATGTCAAACTCGATCACATCACGTGATGTATCGCGATGTTTTTTGTCTTTGTGGAGCCAAGGTAGGCGTGGCCTGCACGTGACGCATCCGGCCCATGGGTCACCAGTTTGACACCCCTGCCCCAAAATATACAAATGGAAAAATACCATTATAAATCATATTAGATAATACCCTGTTTCCCCCAAAATAAGACATCCCCTGATAATAAGCCCAATTGGGCTTTTGAGCGCATGGCAATAAGGCCAAGCGCTTATTTCAGGGTTCAAAAAAATATAAGACAGGGTCTTATTTTTGGGGAAACACGGTAAATATGCATAGCTATCAAGTAGGTATATGCAAATGTTTCATGGTGAAAACTCTGGAATGGACTGTTCCAACCCAACCAGACATATACCGATTTTCAGTTCAACTGACTCAATATTTTTTCCAATATTGTTGGAATGGTCTATTTTGAGGCTGAAATGTTGATACTAAAGTCAGAATAATGTTGGAACACTTCTGATAAGGCAGAAGCAGCCAGTTGGAATAGGACTTTTTAGAATTGGGTCATTCCAACCACAAAATCTTTTAAAGCAGTAACAGACAGTGCCAGCTGGTGTCTTTTCAGATTACAGAAAAGCAACTGGTTTGTTTAATGCTTTTGCATGTTTAGACATACATAGATATGTAAATACAGAAGCAATCCATGCCAAACCTATCAAAAAAGATGTTTTATAATATAGAAGTATGCTAGAATACTACTGCAATAAATAACTAAATGTTATATTAGCACTGTAACTCAGCCAATCATTCAACAAACTTACTATTTCTCTCCCTTTCACTTTTCAAATTCTGAAGGAGAACATTTAGAAAAAAAAAGGTATCATATGCTACTTTGGGTTTCATGGGCCCAAGTTGGATAAAGCAGCTCATTTATTTCTTCATAAAGTATATAATGCCCATATAGTTTGTACAATTCTCCTGGGCTGAAACTAAGCACAAATTCTCCAAGGTAAAATGGGGATGCATGGATTTTGGGGCAGCAAGGCAATGAACAAGCATATTACAGAGAATAAGCACAGCAGAAATGCTACTATTTAACTGGGGTGGGGGGGAGTATAAATTATCCAAATTTATAAAAATGTGTACTGATTAATATCATTTGATCTTGCTTTTTTAAATGCTGGAGTCATTCCAAAATATTCCATTGACTTTGAGGAGAGAAGTTCTTTTTTAAAAAAAGAAGAATCCCCATTGGATATCTTTCCTATGCAATATATTCATAATTTGTTTCTACTGCTCCTCGAACTATCACTTCATACCTCTATCTCTGCCTTCATCCAGATGATGTTTTAATGAGGTAATTGCTTTGCCATATTTATAGTATCTTAAACCAGACTCAACAATGCTGTTATTCTTTAGCTGTAACGCTCCCATTTTCCTAATGCATCATTTGCCATTTTTGCCTACCAAGGAGGAGGAAAGTATGATATAGTTATAGAATATTTTGTTTGCTTGCACTTTAAGAATTTTCCCCCTGGAAATACTCCTGAGTTGCATTGATGTTTCAGCCAGTCAATGATTAGTGAAACACATAGTCATGGAAACTTGTTTGATAATTGCCATTTAGGTAAATGAAGAGTTCATACCAAATATGTTCAGTCCTGCTTTTATCCCATAAGTCCATGTGGCAGGAGAATACTGGTAAATTTTTGTTCTGTAAATAGTGCCTGCTCAATTGATAATATTGTTGTTTTTAACATTTGCTCTACTTCATTGTACGGTTTACTTGTTTTGTATTTGAGCTCTCTAGTTCTAGATAGCATAGTACTCAAAAGGTTTAGTTTTTCAGCTACTTGTTATAGTGTCTAATGCTGCTTTGGGGACTTGATTGGCCCATAGACATCCAGCTGGTGTCCATGCAAAAGGGAGGACTAGAACATGGACTTCCCTAGTCTTAGCCCAGCATTCTAACCATTATGTAATGCTGGCTTTCATTTCCTACTGACAAGATATAAACCATCAATATTGAGAAGGCATGTTCCATGGATATAACAACAAGTTTTGTAATGAAGCATCTTGTGGTTTGGGCAACTCTTCACTCAGCTTCATCACTTTACCTTTGAGGACTGCCTGAGCAGGATGCTCAACAGTCCATTAAGTTTTTGAATTCATACAGCACAACTGAATCTAAGGGAAGAAAAATAAATCAAAAGTTGTCCTAATATAGTTTGGGGTTAAAACTAATTTGTTCTTACTCCAAAATTGGTTGAGTTAATAAGCTGCAAAACACTATCCTTGCGACTGACTCACTTAAGCTTGTTTTATGAACCAAACTTTAGAATACCATAGATTCCTACGTACCATAAATATGGCTGAAGAAAAGTCCCTGTTTATACCTATTAGCTGTAGCATTTAGATATTATTCAAGGAAGAAGCAGAACTGCAAAACAAAACCTACCATACGAAAGAGGGAGATGGTATTTTGGGTGATATTATAATGAGAAAGAACTTGAGAACTGGTGCAGATTCCAAATGGTACATCTGGTATATGTTTTACCATGGTAAGGAACTCTAAGGCTTCTGGTTTTTCTAAATCCTGAAAAAATAATGAACAAATTGAGAAAGATTTTGTGACACTATGATGTATATAGATTGGTTTTTGTCCCCAGAGCTATTCCATTCATAATTCTAGGAACAGGAAAGAGTATAAAAATTCTCTTAGAGCTTTTCCCACAGTGCAATTTTACCATCATGGAGCAGGTCCCACTTCAGAAATTTAACTTAATGCATTATTTAAATAAAGGTTTATCTGCCGCTATCATTCAATACTGAAGCTTCCAGAGCAACAAGCAAATTGGACAAAAGTATATTTGAGGCTTTGCCAATTTTTTAATTTATTTTAGGTACAAAGATAGATGAGGAGGATGAAAATACAGGAGAAAGAGGGGGGAAAGAGAGAGGGAGAAAGTGGGGGGGGAGATAAAAAGAAAACAATGAAAGAAAATGTCCCTGCATCCTGCATCACATTAAAGTTACCCTGATTATTGCCAATTAGACAATCTGTGTCCCCTTGGGTCATCATTCCAGAGATACTTTATTATCAGATTCCTCCATGCCTTCAACAGTAGCAGAGCTTCTAATGTACTGCCTTCACTGGAAAATTTCTTTACAATTCAGGGAAATTTTTAGACATGTAGCTGTCTTGAAAATAGCCTATGTTGAGCTATATAGCACAGTCAAACATCTGCAGTTTACCACAGGAAATGTTTTGGGATCATTTTTATGTCATAAAATGTTTTATCAAATTTACAAAATTTCAACTCTCCAGGAGCCATGGGTCCAGAATTTTGGATACATTCTGTAAGTTAGTCGTTTGATATACCTTGGTTCAAAAAGTATTGCCTTATGATGCACCATTTCACCCAGTTAAAGGTTACAAAGTTTAAATTGTGTGTCTGTGTGTGTGTGTGTGTGTGTGTGTGTGTGCACATATACACACACAGAGCTTGCAGGGAATGGTGTAAAGAGTCATCAACCTGCAACAGCCTTCCCCAATATGGGGTTCTTCAGAGGGCCAGTTAGGAGACAAGAGAGTTACAAGCCAGCTCTTGACTGTACTTGTAAGAAAGGTTGCCCTATGGCAGCAAACAGGTCATCTGTGATACTCAAATGTTGGTGAATTAGAACTCCCAGCATCTTCTTTACTAGTGATTGTTATGGTAGAATTTGGCAATTGTGGTTCAATAATGTCTAAACAGCTACAGTTTCCCTACAGCTATTCTTTTATAGAGATGTAGTGGGAGGAAAAAGGTAGAAAAACAAAGAGGACAGGAATATGAAGGTGATACAGTGGAAAGGCAAAATGGTGAGGACCAGAATTTTTTTTAAAAAAAATATAACATACAATGAAAGCAAGACATATTCTAAATGAAAATTATAATTCAGTAAGAATTTCTTCCAATTTGACTGTCTTTTACACTTAGCAGAAATTTAAGGGGAGAATGCTGACATCTGGTGGCTATTTTCACAGACTCCGTTGAAGATGCATTTTAAGATCATTTAAAATATACAAAACCTCAGAAAGGTCTTTTATGTTTATAATTTCTTGTAATCTTTAATAATAATGAATCAGCATGATTTAGAGAGTTAAAAGTGGTATATTGGTTTATTACAAAGTGTTTATTGTTGCTCTTGTATTTTTCTTCTTGGAGAGAAGCATTCTTGGAATATTTTATCACTAGTGTCAACAATATTTAGCTATGTTCAGATATAATATCCTTGGTACAGGAAAGGGAATTCCTGTTCCCCTCAAATAGCAAAATGTTTTAGACTATCTTTATGGAAAGTTTAAAAATGCCCTTTTAAAACCATAGTAGAAAAGTATCTAATTTTTGTAGGTAGGTACATTTTTGTAGGTAGAATTTACATGGGCCTTCCTTAACTTCACACCTGTTTGATAAATTGGACTATAATTCTCATAATTCCCGAACAATGTGGATCAAGATTGTGAGTTGTAGATTAATCATGTTTAATAGGACTTATTGATGCCCTTTGAGGAGAGACCCTTTGTAGCTCTGGCAGCTGCAGGAAGGTATCATGTGCTCAGCTGGCTCTGATTATGAGAAACAACCTTCAGAAAACATGTTGAGAAAATAGACAAACATATTATGTGCCCTTGAGGTTAATTTGGCACTGATTCAATAATGCAGCCGTCCCTAATCTGATGCTCTCCACATGTTTTTGACCCAGCACATCCTGGAGGGTAGCAGGTTGGAAAATACGGCTGTCATGATTTTTAACTCAGATTTGTCTTGTGTCCCTGTAACAGGCAGATTAATCTTTCCTGGATTAGTTGATATCTCAGCATTTTATAATATGCTAAATATACCTTTCCAACTTCCCACAATAAGTTCCTCAATTAACAAAAAGTTGTTAGTTTAAAAAACTTCTATGGCATTTTTAAAAACCCTTTAAAATAGTATAGCATAGAGAAATAATATAAAACATTAATAAACTGTTTTCAAAACAATGTTAAAGTAGCAAGAACTGTTTAAAAGTCTGAATTAAAAAGACAAATCTTGATTCTTTTTGAGAGCAATGAGGAAAAAGTATTTTCTGTGGGACTGAAAAGTGAAATTGGCCACAAGAAAGATGGTCCCCTAGGTCAGTGTTTCTTACCCAGCAAGTTTAAGATGCATATTCTTCAATATATTATATATTATTATAAGAGACTTATAATATATGCAAAATAAACTATCTCTGGGGGGGGTGATACAATATGCTAAATATGGTTCCCTTAAATATAGTTTATGAAATCAAACACATTTTTCATAGTTGACACAATGTGCTAAACTATAAATCATAGGTAATAAGCATAATGCCTAGGTTCTACAAGTACTAAGCCCAAAGCAGGCAAACCATAGTGCACTTTCTGTAAAACCAATCACTCGGTATCTTGTTGCATTTCAACAGACCTCAAAGAATCCAACAACTGCCACCTCAGCTCCATCAATGAAGGCTGCTGTACTTGGGATATCTTCCAGAAGCACAGGCTTCCTTTCCTCTTTGATAGTATCTGGAGGTAATAGAAGTGAGGTACTGTTTAGCCAGCATCTTTTTATGGCCAATTTCTACCGACTGTCATAAAGACCTGCTTTGAATTTTCATATTAACAAATCTTCACCTGGACAAATAGTTCTTTCACATTTTGTCTTTAAACAATGCCTGGGAATAACATAACCAATAGAAAAAATGTCCTTTCCTGGTTTTGGTGCCAACCTGCCATGAAGCAAGATCTGTTGTAGCATGGAGCATTCTTGGATGAGGTACCTAATGTTTAAAATTCCACTTCTCAAGTAAGGCCTAACGCCACCTGATTTTTCAGATGGGGAAATCTGCTTGTTCCATTTGGTTTTTAAGCGATAGATGGAGCTAAAGGATGACTAACTGCATTTAGGCTTCAAGTCTTATTCATGACAGATGTATTTCCTCTTAGTGTTTCTTTTCTGCAGCTGAATTTTATTCTTCTTTGTGATTATTTTTTTCAAATAAAAGGCTAACTAAAGCATAAATTGCTTTACTATGATCCATGGCTTTATTTCCCATCATGAAGAATTGAGACTGCTGTTTGAGTGATGTCATAATACACAGGAATTTGGAATGAAATAAGTAGCAATTTGGTTTACGGTGATCCCACTTGATTATACCGATGAAGGGGACCAGTCTGTGCTACAATCTCTCTTTTCAAGGTTTCCTAGGAAAATCATGAATCTGATTGTCCCTGAGTTTTTCCTAAACCATTTTGGGTATTGAGAATTATGTTCTAGCTAGGAGTTGAGCATGCTGCCTACTAAAACAGCATCACCACAATACCCCTCAGAAGGATTACTCTTCCTTAATCCAAACTACACTAGTGTAGCCGTGCTTACTGCCAAATGATGAGGGCAGAAATCCAGTACCTTTGAAGAGTACCAGTTTCTGAAAGCTGATTTAAATGTTGCTCTCCTTGTCTATTGATATATTTCTTGGTCTATTCACTATCCCTTTTTCTAAATTTGAGACAGGCTTTCTTACCTTCAGATGAAGAGTTTTTCTCTCCAGATCCAAAAAGGAGCACACCACTGAGGAAAACTAAAAGAAACGTATGCAAGAGGGAGTTTTCCATTGCTCTGACTTCTTTTCTCCTTCTCAGTTCTTGTGTTTCAGGCAGAAAAAACACCTTTGAGAACTGTCACTTAATCAGACGTGACAGCTCCAAAACCTGTGGGAGTGAAACAGTTGGGAATGTCCACCTGTACCTTTTTTTTCTTCTGATAAGAAACTAGTGGGGATATGAACTCCCAAGTATTTCTCTGATGTGATAAATCTAATTATTCTATTGTAAGACAAGCTCCATTTTCACATCTTAGCAAATAAAAAACAAAATATTGAAGTTCGGGTAAGTTAACATAGACAGAACTCTGCTTATTTCTGTACAACCAGGCTAGTATTACAACTGTTTTTAAGAGTTCGTTTAATTTTTTAAAAATCACTATAGATTTTGAATTGATTACATCTTCATATTGTCATGAATTCCAACCCCCTCCTTGGTGCCTGATGAGACACAGAGGAAAGAGAAAGAGAAAAAAACCTTCTCAGAGAAGTTTGCATAGAAAGAGATACTAGCATGTTGTCAAACACTTTTGAAACTAGATAGCAATATTTTAATTATAAAAATTAAATCGCCAATTTCATTACATACATATTTTCAATTGAAACAAATATTTTCAATTGGTTAAATATTGCAGTTCTATTTTCATAGATGTTATTTGTACTTGTTTGTTGGCCTTTACTAATATCACCCAGAAATCTTATGGACTGAAATTCAGAGTCTGAAAAATCATTTTTCTGAAAATTTGTTTTGTGGCTGTTTCATTTAACCTCTCTTATCTCATGCACATTTTGCCTGCACCACCTCCTACCGTTGTATTTTAGGTTTCTATGAAATGAGCAGTGCTTTCTCTTACAGAACCCGAGTAATTTCTGCCTATTACACAGAATAGCATTTGTAAAGGGAACATTCTTCAAGTTATTTGCTTATTCATTTTGTCCCTTAATGCTGTGATTCTGAATATAGCCTTAAATCATCAACTAGTTCTTGTTTCACCTCAACTCCCAGGTCAACTACCATGGGAGATACATGCATCCCATTTCCTGATTTTGCAGGTCTCCCAGACACAGCTAAGATCAAACTTCAAAATCCAGAGCAAATTGTTTTTGTGGCAAAACAGTTTATATTTTAGAGGCGAGACTGTGACACAGAAGCATTAGCCTTCTGCAAAGAAAACTTCCAACCAAACATTTCAGCCCTACAGGTTCAGAGTCATCATTGGCCATTTTAAAAAAGGGTGCTCCCCCGAGCAATATGTACTGCCTACACCTATCTTTAGCAAAAGAATAAAAATAGACCCATATGCTGGTGACAAACCATATTCTTCCTCTGTACAATCAATCTACTTCTCATGATACCCTGAGAGTGATCCAGTGGCAATGCCCATTATGTTCTCTACAATCCTAATCATTAAGTGTTCTGCTTATGCTTTAAACTGTTAAAATGATGCAAGAAGACTAAAGTGCCTGGATCTGGGGGCGGGAGAGATGTGAGGCAAGAACTGAAGTTTGATATCCCTAGTGTGTAAAGGGAAAAATACTTAAATCTATGTATTGTAAGAAACACAAGAAGCTCACTCTGAAGCAAAGGACAAAATTGGCTTTATTTTCAAAGACACTGCTATCGTTACAGGCCAGGTCAGGAACCATATCCTATATTACTAGACAAGGCAACTCCAAATGCAATTCTAGGAACCAAATTTAAACAAGACACTATCCGCTGACAGAACTTTTTATATAAGGCAGGGGGAAAGAGAAATTCCAAAGCCAACTCTCTTTCAGTCAACTGATGTGCCATGATAGCAATAGGTTTAAGTTGGTGACTATATATCTTCTGACCAAAGGCACTTCAAGAATTGATCCTGTGCAACCAGAGAAATGTTTTGTCCCTGTTGATTTTTGTGAGATTATTTTCAAGGTAGCAGGAGGAGAAACAGAATCTCTCCAATAGCCTATACTGGCTAAATTTCTTTTGACAATAAAAGGGTTGGGTTATGTGGAAGAAGCATGGCATGCATGTGCCAGCAACTGACACATTTGGAATAAGCACAAGCAGCAGAAGAAGGAAAAAGAGAAAACTGGGTAAAATTCATTCTGTCCATTCCTTTTTAATAGCCAAGTTCCATTCCCAGGTGAGATGGTTGTGCTTATCATCATCAGTGAAGAGAGACTTATTGCAGTAGTTTCCTCGGGCCACCAGGCCCTTTGGTGCTTCCTCAATAGGTGTCATGAATTCATACTCTTCTGGCCGTGGCCCATAGCTGCCCACCATGAATACAGCCTTATCCACTAGGAGAGAACAAGCCACAGAAAGACAATGCATCAGAAGGTAGGACAAAAATAGAATGGAACACAAAACACAAATGATTTTAAAATGCAATACAAACATTTAATATAATAATGATTGCAGTTTTCCATCGCCTGGATTGAATTCAGATTATATCATCCTTTAGTAGATTTATCAGCAGTTGCTAATGCAACTAATGCTCAGAAACCATCCCAGAAAGGAATTTGGAACAAACGTTAATTAATTTATATTCTCTATATGATAGAAAATAACAACAATAGCATCCTCCAAACTTCCAAAATACAGTTTGTAAAAAATGCCCCAAATCCTCCAAGATTATTAAATGTTTCCATATTTCAGTGTTCTCACATAGGATTTCAACCTCCCTCAATTTCCCTAGCAATCAGATAATCGTTTCTTCAGAATGCCATTAAAACTTGACAGTTTCAAACGGTCATGAGAATGGACTTGTTGTGAGTGGAGAATTTCTGGTTTTGAGAATCTGTTTTCTGCTTGATTCTTTCTTTGGCGTGAAGGTTTATTAAAACAGTTTTACATTTTTTCTTTTATGTGATTTTTTTTTTGTTGATACAATTTATTGTTTTAAATCTTATTGTAAGCTATCTAAGCCTCTTAACAGATTTTTCTGAAGCTTGTATACAGGGAGGGAAGAACGAGGGAGGGAGGGAGGGAGGGAAGACGGACTTGGGGCAATTAAAATTAGGATAGAAGAGACAGCCCAAGTTAGCTCAAGTCCTCTGATGTTATAAGAGAATTTTCTCTCTGGTGTCTGAGCATATCATATAAATATCTATAAATAAGGGGGGTTTCAGGCATCTAGCTATATGCCCAGTGTTTACCATGCAAATAGAAATATCAACAGAATAATTTCTGCTCCTGTGGATTGCGGTCTCTGTATTACAGTTTAGAGGCAAAGGCTTTCTGCTATATTTGCACTGTACAAAAAGGGAAAGGACTGCTTTATCTACAAAGTGTGAAAGGTGAGTTATTCAGCGCAACCACATCAAGGTGATTTTTGAAAGAACGTGCAATCAAGGCTATGTTTATAGCAGTATCATCTACAGGTATTGAAGAGAAGAAAAAAATGATTTCACATATTCACCTTTCACTCCTTTCCGGTAAGTGTTCTGGAGATATTTCAAACCAGATACAATCTCTTTGTTTACCTGCAAGAGAAAAACTGCCCATTGAGTGGGGTAATTCAGTTCAAATTATCAATACCCTTACTTTGGGATATGGTAGGGATAAAACACCATTCTGTAACTAAACTAAACAATTTATTCATTTATTTTTTCAGTTTATGAGGCTCCTGTGATTAGGAGTCTAATCATCAAAACCTAAATTGAAGGTAAGTTTAACAGCCCAAATCTTCATACATTCAACCATAGTAGTTCAATTTAAGATTCCTCACAGCAGCTTGAATAAGTCATATCAGATCTTCAGCTAGTTTTTATGTTGTGCCAATGAAACTGCCACTATCTCTTTATGAGACATTTACAATTTGAATTAATGTAAGCATCAGTGGAAATGAAACGCTAAATCCAGCACAATTACTAGCTATGATTGTCCAATTCTGGTTGCTCTTCTTTAAGAGGAGGAGGAAATAAAGCAGTTTTCAGCAATGTAGCCTATCAGTGTGACCACTTCTGCATTTTGCCCAGATGACACTTTCCGTTAAGGGGCCATTTTACATTATAATGATCAAATAAAATTTAGGAAAAGGGGAAATTTCTGAACAGATTTTTAAAGACCAGCAATTGGATATATTTAGGATTAAATATATTTGGGGGGAAAAAACCTAATATATTTTGGGACAATACACTTCTTAATGATATTTGTTGCTGATGCACTGTTCTGAAATATAGTAATAGATCTGTAACCTAAACAATGATATATATTAAGCTAAAACAATAAAAGCCAATTTAAGAAAAGTAATTGAGTTCATGTTTCTTTTTTCTGCTTCTAATTAAGTTGCACAAGGAAAAAAATAAAAACTTTTTATCTGTTTTGTTGTATCATAATGTAAGAATAATGTATAGTTTCATTTAAATTTATTTTGTCTTTAGTAGAATACAAATAATTAGTCCAGTTAAAAGAATTAAAGAATACAAGATTCACTGGAAATACTTTCCTTTCTGCCTGTAGACAATGCAAATTTCTTATTTTGGTTAATGCTTTATTATTTAAATTGACAGCTGTGACATTTATGAACCAGCAATGTACACATTTGCACTACAAGAGGCTGTAGTGAAGATATGCAGAATGGAATAGAATCCAGCTCTGGAAAATTTCTACAGGAAAGTCACTTACTTTGAAGTGGATCTTGACTCTATATTCAGCTCCTTCTTTTAATACAAAGGTCTCTTTCTTCAGAGCTTCAAGGTCCCCTGGAACAGGGAAAATGCCTTAATCAATCAGGTTAAAAGATGTGGAAGAAAACAGCTTTCTTCCCATGGATTCATTTGATTGCTGTACATTGGAGTACCATATATATATGCATAAGCAGTGATGTGCTGGTACACATTTAATGAAAGGCTCTGCTGACTCCATTGCTATCACACAGCTAGTTACCAAATAGCTGATAGGCACGCTAGGCGTGGTAGCTCAGCTCTGCTCTCAATCAGCTGGCAAAATTTCAGAAAAATAGCTCTTACAGCTCTAGCACTTTGTTGTGTATAAGCATATCTGGGTTGCAAACATGTTAGTATTGTGCTTGTTTTAACCAGCATGTGGCAGTTTAAAAATAAACAAATAATCAAGTAAATAAATTCAAAGAATTCTAGAAATTACATGAAAAGAGGAGGCGGTTTCTTAGTTCTATCTCCCTACTCTTCCACTGCAACATAATGTTTTTCCAAGGAAACAGAAGCCACCCTTTTATGTTTAATGTATTAAATATGTTGTTTAGATGTACCAAATAAGCATGCAGTAAGTATCTTGCCAATGAACATGAAATGTGAAAGTGCATGCATTAATAAACCAGAAATGTCTGTGCTGTGAATTTGTGCATATGAGCACACTTATATCATTCCAATTAACTAAAAAAACCTATTCACTGGAATCATTCATGCATAGCTACCAAAATGCATATTTGTGTAAGTAAAAGCTAGAAGCATTTTCACACAGATGATATAATGCATTTATCAACAAACCATTTGTGGACTTGCTTCCCCTGGAGATTTCAGCTACAGAGGAAGCATCTGTGCTTTGCTAAGCCATGACTTCCTCTCTTATCAAGCAAGAACCCATATAAGGCAAACTGTGACTATTTCTTGCTGATGTTAAACTCCTGGGAACACAGACTGTTACTTAAGTATGCAGAAGAAATTATTGCACTGGTGCTGTGCCAACAATGAAGAAATCTAAGCAGGCAGCCTTCTGGCTGTACTTGGAACACACTAAAAACTTGATATGTGAGAAGATTGACTATATCCACTACCACTATATTTTAGTTATTTAGTTCATTTAAATTATGTATTCTCTCAAAATACAACTCAGGACAGTGTATAAGTAAAACAACAATAATGCTATAAAATATTTATTAGGCCAGAGGCAATTGAACAATCAAAGATAAACTCTCCAGACAGATTCACAAAACCACCTAATTCAGTGCCTGGAAGAAAAGCTAGATCTTCAAAAGGCAAGAAGGATCAGAGCTATCCAGTTTTCATAACATTAGAGATATGGAGCATGTCAACTCTGTTAGAGCTTATCAGAAAAGGCAGAGATAATCAGAGACAAGTGGTTCCACAAATGACTAGGCCCCATTCCATTAAGAGCTTTACCAGTGATAACCAGCACATTGAGATGTGTCCAGAAGCCAACTGACAACCAATGCAGGTCAAAAAATAACAGCATAATGTAGGTATACAAAGATGAGCCTGTAATTATCCATGCCATTACATTCTAGACCAACTGTTACCTTCAGAGTGGATTTCAAGAGCAGCCATACACACTAATCCAAAGAAGAGGTGATGAAGGCATGAGTAACTATGAGCTGGAAAATATAGATTTCTGCAAAGGGCCTCTCAATCATGATTTCCACCTTCTCTTCGATAGATGTCATGAGCTTAGAGGTTCCTAGCCTGAACACTGGGTCTGCCTGGCAGAAAGCAACCCAATTCAGAACTAAAAGTGGAAGATCTCCAGGTTCATTAGGCCTCAAAATCTTCAACCACATGGACTTGTTTAGGATTAAGATTGAATCTGTTCCTCCCCATACAGACCCCAGAACCTCCAGACATTGAGTCAATGACTTGAAAATATTGCATGAGCAACTCGAGGCTAAGATGTGTAATTTAATATCATAAGTATATGGGCAGTACCTAACCCTATGCCAAAGGATGACATAACCCAGAGCCTCATGGAAGATGTCATACAGGAGCAGGGAGAGAATTGAGCCATGAAGCACCTCATCCCAAACAGAGATGGAATTCTTCCCCCATCCCCCAACCCCCACATCAACACTAACTGGAACTGGCCCTGGAGGATGGAGGGAAATCATTGCATAATAGTTTTTCTCCCAATCCCAGCCCTCTGAGCCAGTCTAGAATTATAATTTGATCCATGATGCCAAAGCTGATGTGAAATTAGGGATAGCCAGAATGGATGCACCACCCCCACCATACCCATTCTGGTCTCACCATAGGTCATCCACAAGCAACCCAGGGCTAATCCAGACAGAAAGGTGATCCATTTCTTCCTCTGAAGTTGCAGTCAAATACCTACTCCCCAAGCTCACCAAAGAAGATTTGGAAATAGGTCAAAAAATACCCAACACTGTAAAGCAGTAATTTTTTGAGGAAGGGCAGATTATTGTTTCCTTAAGAGCAGAGGGACAACCCCTCTCTCAAGTATTAATCACCCTGAACCCAGCCATATGACATCGCCCAAGAAACTTTGACAAGAATAGATCTAATACGCATGTGGTTGCACTAAGAGCTCTAAGAACCCTGTCCTCTTCGGATTAACAGGTTCAAACTCTTTTGCCATTTTATCCTCCAGAGTTCCTCTGAAAACCTGGTGACCCTCCAGGATTCATGTACAGAGAGAGGCCACGTGTACACATAAAAACCAATCCAATGCTGAAGCCATCCTCTCATTCCAAGAGGAGACTGTTGAATTGGGTATCAGAGCCTTAAGAAGTTCTCCAAGCATTGTCTAAAACCCAGTGAGGTCCATCAGATGCCTGAGGTAGACCAGTGGGTTTTGGAGAGTGCCTGGAGAAGTTCCTAAGGTGGCCTTGAGCTCCTAAACCACTTCAGTCTCTGCAACCAGGGAAGTTAGAGCGCAGTTTTCCAGTACCATAGGTTTAGAAAATTCCAAACCCAGTCAAAGCAACACAGCCACAACAAAGCCACAACACAGGAAGGAGGCTGGCAGCAGCAATAGCAATAACACTTACACTTATATACCGCTTCACAGTGCTTTACAGACCTCTCTAAGTAGTTTACAGAGTCAGCATATTGCCCCCAACAATTTGGGTCCTCATTTTACCCACCTCGGAAGGATGGAAGGCTGAGTCAACCTTGAGCCTGGTGAGATTTGAACGGCCAAATTGCAGGCAGCCGGCAGTCAGCAGAAGTAGCCTGCAGTACTGCATTCTAGCCACCGTGCCACTCATTGCCAGCAGCAATCCCATCTGTTCTCTGGAACCCAGCTACACAAACAGGATTTCACATCTAGTCGTCTGTGGAAAACTACTTCTGAAAGCCACAAGAGATTTCCAGACAGTAGTATCCATCCTCCTATCCCTACCTAGGAGATATAGCCAGTGCCACACCCCAGGCCCAATTGATAATATTTCTAAGAGCCCCATTCTCACCCACTAAGTCTCAGTAATACACAGCAGGTTGGCTCTCAGAAGAGCCTTCATTTCAGGCAGACCTGGCATTAAGCTGCTATAGCTTAAGCTAAGGACTACTGAGCACGTAATATCCAGGCATGGGAGCTAAGCCAAGGAGGCTAAAAAGCAACATCGGTACTAGCCACTAAGTGAACTTTCCCAGAGAGTGGTCCACCCTCCTTCAAGTTGTTCAAACCTTTATTGTCAACGCACAACATGTGTACAATGAGATTGGCTGAGCCTCCCTTAGTGCACCCCCCCAACACAATACATCTCAATAACTCAGTTAAAGAAAGAAAATCCCTAACTCAGTAAATCATACTAACAAACACACAATCCTCTATACATATATGTACATAACACTATATTATAATATATTGCGCCAATATGAGCATGTTGCACGTTGTGCCAGCCCTGCAAGTCTATCATACTACATACTTATGATGTTATGTGGCATTCAGGAGTCTGACAGCCCATGGATAAAAGCTGTTCTTCAGCCTGTTCGTACGACTGGCTATGCTTCTATATCTCCTCCCCAATGGTAGGAAAATAAAGAGGTGCTGACCAGGGTGAGAGTCATCCCTGAGGATTTTCTTCACTCTTCTAAGGCAGCTACCTTATCTCCCTCTACCCTTTCCTACTGCACCCACACTCCAATCAAGTCAGCATAATCCAAACCTTCTCTCTTTTTCCCAGTATATGACCTCATCCCATCCAACAATGATATGTCATCAACTAATTCCAACTAATCCCATTCTAGCTGGTCAACCAACATAGACGCAACACCCATTATAGAATTCTAAAGTTAGAAAGAGCCATGAAAATGCAGCTTTAGAATCTCTAACAGATGGCCATCCAGCCTCTACTTAGATACCTCCTACACTTTGTTAGTTCTTTTTAAATTTTACTTTTAAATCTTTTTTTAAAAATAGGAAATAACTCATGGTGGCCAGAGGAAATAAGAATATTAGGACATTAGATAGGTTAAAAATCAGAAATCCCCTGTTCAAAATCTCTCCTACCTGAAATCTCAGCAAACAGGCAATAAACTGTTTCTAAGATTCATCGCACTCTGCTCCCAACCCATCTGCAACTGACATAAATGCTTAAAACACCTTCCTTATAAGGAAAAAATGGAAGAATTAGTGTTTTTAATTAGTTGTGAGGAAATGCATACAGAGGCATCTGCTAGAAGTTTATATAATTACATAAACTAGACAAACAGAAAGGCTTACTTTTCTCTCGTAATTAGACCAACATAATTAAACTGGTTGATAATGGATTCAAGTCACTGCCACAAGAGTTGTTCACTCTTGATGGTTTATGGCATTGGACTAATTGATTTTCTGAAATTCACAAGTTCAATTTTGGACTATTTTTAGATAGTAGTTTAAGGGGAAGAATGATACAGGCCAGGAGGCTACCCATTCCAACTCCTGCCTTAAATTCCTTCCCTCCAACTGTCCAAGAACCTCACATTCCTTCACATTACATAACTGAATCAACAGTTGACCTCAGACCATCCGTCTTCCAGAAGGATGAGGACTGAGTTGCACTATCTAATACCCTGACATGGGTATTATTTTCAGTCCCTACCTCTTAATATTAAGGTTAAAAAGAAGAAAAAAATCAAGATTTATAGTAGAGAAACAAAATAGAGTGAAGGTCCTAAAACACGGATATCAAACTTGATCACATCACGTGATGTATCACGATGTATCGCGATGTTTTTTGTTTTTGTGGAGCCAGGGTAGGTGTGGCCTGCACGTGACGCATCTGGCCCATGGGCCACCAGTTTGACACCCCTGCCCCAAAATATACAAATGGAAAAATACCATTTTATAAATCATATTAGATAATACCCTGTTTCCCCCAAAATAAGACATCCCCTGATAATAAGCCCAATTGGGCTTTTGAGCGCATGGCAATAAGGCCAAGCGCTTATTTCAGGGTTCAAAAAAATATAAGGCAGGGTCTTATTTTTGGGGGAACACGGTACCTCAGAGGTTATCCATCCTAATCCTACTTAACTCAACATTCACAAAATCAACTTCAAAATGAATTCCATTCAACCTGCTATATAATAAGGAGAGAATGTTTCCTACCAGTGAGATCCATGGTGATTGGTCCTGGAGCAGTGTCACATACAAGAGTAAGTCGAGTGACGGTCACATTCGGAAGTGTTGGGTCTGTGATGTCAGGAAAAGGATAAAAGGTTTATTAACCAAACATTGAGAAACCTGAGGTGCTTCCTTTTTTTTTAATGCAAAATTTATCTTCCTACAGCCTTCATGTGCACAGGAAATTAGCATGTCACTTAATAGCTAATATAAACCGTTTTTCTGACATATTATTAGTTTCAGTCATGCAGGGAAATTCAATCCGATCTCACTGTTCCCACTCACACCCTCCGTAGAGGGACAGTAACATTACCTCTCTTCTAATCTGTTTCTTTAATAAATTTACAAAGCTGTCTTATCTCTGTCTAACAATTAAAACAGAATAAAAGCACAACCAATAATTAAAAACATAAATAATATGACACAGCATAAAATAGCTGCCAAGAATAATCAAATACCTTCCAAAAATAAATGTAATAAAATATGTAGCAGTCAACATAACCAAAAGGTTATATTAATTACATGAATTATCTTTGCTGAAATATATACCAGGGGCAGTAAATTAATGCTTCAGGTTTTGTTGCTAATGTCAAGTATTAATAATATAAATATGCCTCAACTAATTCCTTCATATGCTAAGAAATACACCAATAAGTGTCTACCTAGTACTGTTGTCAACTTGACTGGAAACTTTACTCCAGAACTTGGCTAGAAGACTCTCTCAGCATTGCTGATTTGATCCTTTTAAACTATGTTCTGGTTCCTATGCTGAATAGCAAAATCCACCACCCAGCTAGGAGGACAGAAGTAGACTTGCATACTGAAAATAGAATCCATGTCACCCAGTGGTGAAATGCAATTTTTTTACTACCGGTTCTGTGGACGTGGCTTGATGGGCATGGTGTGGCTTGGTGGACGTGGCAGGGGAAGGATACTGCAAAATCCCCATTCCCTCCCCGCTCCTGGGGGAAGGATATTGCAAAATCTCCATTCCCACCCCACTCTGGGGCCAGCCAGAGGTGGTATTTGCCAGTTCTCCGAACTACTCAAAATTTCCGCTACTGGTTTTCCAGAACCTGTCAGAACCTGTTGAATAGCACCCCTGATGTCACCTTAAAAGTAACACTGAAAGTTGATCTTCAATTATGGTAAAATATTCTCAGATCAACATAATACAGTCACCTGGAGTCGCTTTACCAGTGAGATGGCAACACAGAAATTAAATAAATAAATAATCACTTCTCTTTCATTTTTAGGATCAAATTTAATGTTCTCCATCACTGACAATATTAATTTCATCACACAGCAAATACAAATACTGCCTTCTTTTTCTACCCCAAAACATGATTCTTCCAAAGGACCTTTTTCCAGCTGTACCTGCAACCACTGGTACCTCCCCCAGCAAAGACTTCTTGTACTTTGCAAGGCTTTCATCATCTTTGTCCAGCTCCTGTAATTCCTGAAGTGTCTTTTGAGGTGGAGGCTTGTAGTTTAGTTTACCATCTAGCTCATCGTCATCTTCTTCCACATGTACCTCAGGGTCTTTCTCAGTCATGACTGTTGGCTACAGGAAAAAAAAAATGCCCGTTACTGTAAGGGCACTAAGTAAGGTACTGATTACAAGATTTGTAAATCCTTGACTTTCTACAATAAAGAGAACAATTGTGGGAGTGAAGGTCACAGGCACAGCCATTTAAATACTTTTATAAGCAAAAGGATCAAAGACATTTAACCTGGCAATAGATATTTTGTCAAATTCAGTTATCCAGTAGCTGGACTGCTTTTTTCTGTAAAGGAGAGATGCCATTTCTAGATAGAAGGATATAATCGCTCTTAACTAATAGACCAAAAAGAGCCCCTTCGCTGAATATTCTTCTCACTTGTAATTTGCTCATCCCAGATTCATGACATTGGCTGTATAAAAGAACACGAACTGATCCCCAGAATTTGTCAATCATTCCAGCTCTCAAACACTTTAATGGTGGGGGAGATAGCAAAAAAGAAAGCACCTGATCTGGCCACTGAAACAGCCACTGATATTCCTGTCTTCCCAAAATAGATTTAATCAATAACTACAGCAAGATAATTTTTAAACAATATCCTCTCTCTTTCTGTTTACACACACATGCATACATGCACACATATATGTAAAATGCTATACATGCTGAGTTCTCTTAACAAAGCCAATATGAGCTATAAAATATAACCATTTTAAGAGGTGTGGACTCTAATTCCCAGAATTCCCTAGCCAGCATTTTCCAGGTTGAGAAATACTATACTAGATTCACACATCAAGGTCAGCTCATAAGGTAAGACTCCCTCTAACCTCTGGACCCTCATCACCAGCTCTTTCTCTTTACCATTCACACCAACATATATCAATAGAAACAGCAGCAGAATCTCGCTGCTGTAAAAGCTTGATAATATTTCTTGACATCCATATTTCTGCTACAGTAACCCTGCTCTCTATGAAAGTACAGATTCTGGAATATGAGCTATTCACCCTCATCTTGCACAGCAAACCTGAATGCATACTGAGGCACCTTTCCCAATCTGGTATCTGCAGATGTGTAGAATTTCAATTCTTATATTCCTGGAATTTCATATTGGCTGAGAACTCTGGAGAAGGATGCTAATGTGAGTTTGTACTGATATACTTCCCACAATATACTCACCTTCTATGACATAAATCTAAACAGAGTCATACATGAGGATTCACCTTATGTGTAACAACCGAGAGCTGTAATTAACGAGCCAAACATTTACAGGCTAAGGACTGCAACTAGACTCAGTCACATTTTTAAAATATATGCTGGTATGCTGGGCTTGAAGTTCTTGAGCACAAAAATAAGTACGTAACCTTATTATTTGTATCCGTAACAAAATACTTCACACTGATTCCACAATGACCAGCAAATCCTCCAACTAAAGAACCTCTTTGTGTCACGTTGACAAAGACAAATAGACCTTCAGAAGCCATAGCAGCCACATTACTACGCAATAGTTATTTCAAATCTTCATTGACATGACAGCAATAGAAATAAATTGAATAGTTCATGCAATACCATACAGAGATTTACATCAAAAGCAGACAATGAAGGAAAATACCTGAATGGAATTTATTAACAATTTTTTTTAAGCTGATCAGTCCAACTGCATAAATATCATGTAATTTCCCAACTGCACAACATTTAAAATAGCTGTTGTCTGCGTGGTGACCAGGTCCCCTTCTTATGCAGGAAGGAAACATGTGCCTTGTTCCTATGACAACCCATGCCCTGGCTACAGACTCCAAGGATCTACCACAATCTGTAACACTGAAACTTCTCTGAAATTGGGGGAAGCAAGACAAAATTCAGTAAGCAATATGCTCAAGAAGGACTTAAAATGAAACTCCCTTTTTAGCACCAGAAGAGTCAGTCTGCTGTTAGGTTCTTGGCCAAGGAAGGATAAACAAAATACACAGTAAAGAACATAAAAAGCAGAGTAGAAAATTATTGCTAATCCATGGCACACAGTATCATGTTGCTCTTGTTTTTAATCTGAGTTCTTGAACAACTACAATGGAAGAGACATATGAACATCAAGAACAGATGTTCTGTTCTAATATCCCCCAACCTCACACATTCCAGATGCATCAGGGTTGCCAAAATTCATGTGTGCTATGATAAAGAATGGCATAAATTTTTGCTAACCTTTCATGCCCTTGCATGGATAACAGAAATAATAAATAAAGGCACAATATGGCAGGCAGCCTATTTTGCTCAGAAGAACAAAATATATTTATTTGAATTTGAATTTGCGCAAGCAATGGGCGCGCAGGTGCATGAAACCATCCCACCCCACTGATGAAATCCAACATTTTTTACTACCGGTTCTGTGGATGTGGCTTGGTGGGCGTGGTGTGGCTTGGTGGGCATGGCTTGGTGGGCAAAGGATACTGCAAAATCTCCATTCCCACCCCACTCCAGAGGAAGGATACTGCAAAGTCTCCATTCCCACCCCACTCCAGGGGAAAGATATTGCAAAATCTCCATTCCCACCCCACTCTGGGGCCAACCAGAGGTGATATTTGCCGATTCTCCTAACTACTCAAAATTTCCACTACCGATTCTCCAGAACCTGTCAGAACCTGCTGGATTTCACCCCTGCCTTCCCCCCACTCCCCTCCACCGGCTGCTGCCAGTCAGCAAACCTTTTGGCTCTATTGCAATGGTCGCCAACCTTTCTGGCTTTACAATCCAGGGTTGGGACCCCCTGCTCTATTGGATGCTTGGATGTGGATATTTTTCAGTGCAGATCATAACTTGAATTATGGCTAGTTTAATGCAAGGGTTATTCATGAACCATACTAAGAAGTTGGTTTATCTGAATCCTTAATTTGTCACATTCAAGCAATACAAACTAACTAATCTAAGCTAGAAGTAAAATTCTCAAACCTGCAGGTAAATACAAATTCAGCAAACTACAGGATGCTGAAAGTTGTAATTCAATAGCAACCGTTTGGACCTCAGATTCTTTACCCGCATATGATAGTAGCTAACTTAGTATAAGACTCCAACCATTATAATCCTCCAGCTTCACTTTAAATGAACATCACAGCAATAAGATACTTTTTTTTTTCATTCAAATAGGCCTAATACGGCGTTATGGCTTGCTCAAGATCACAGAATGATGCCTAGCCAGGTTCTGAAGAACCTGTTCTGGTCTCATAAAAATATAAATCTGAGATCTCACATAGGTCAGTTTTTCGTTACAGTCCGAAGTCAGTTTATTAAAAAATCATTTTTTAATTGTAAGAACAAGATAAAGGGATTGACTCGTGGTTCAGAAGATATGCAAATGAAGTTCCTGTTAATCTGAAGCAGATACTCACTGGAGAGAGAGGAGATTGTGCAATGATAGATAGTCAATATAATGTAAAAAATGACAAGAAATATTAAGAAATTAATTGTGCCTCAGATAATGCAGATAGCTGCTGACCCCCCAGTGATCTCATTTCAATTATGGAGGATTTTGGGACAGCTGGTACAAACAGGGTACCCTGGGATCTCTTTGGGTCAGACTGTATCCAAGCATGGCTAAGTATCAATAAGGTTTAGGATTTAAGTTATGATATGGATTGCTCATAGCCAATTATTATGAAGGAAACAATATCTTAAATTAGAAAGCCTGGAGTAACATGCAAGCTAATTAGCATTTGGAAACTAAAGAGTAAACAAAGATAAACCTGAAAATTTATAGATTTTCAGTAACTGTTGGTTACAAAAATTATTTTGAATTATTTTAAATTATTTAGGACATGACAAAAATCTAAATTACAAGTAAAAATATATGTTTAAATACTATGAAACTTTAACTGCAGATAAATTATTCACAAGTTACTTTTCTGCCTTTTAGTTTTAAAATGTTTTATACAAATAAGCAAATATTTTCTTTCTTTCACATATTTTTCATTGTATTTGCTACATATCTATTGTAGTGGTTCTGTGTTTATACCCTGTATTTTAAATTTTGTTCATAATATCACTGTGCTTTGATGTTCCCAGATTTTTTTAAAAAATCTAGAAGAGTTACTGCAAAAAAGGAGGAGCATGGAGCTAAACAGGAAGAAAAAGGTAGCAGTTTCACAGGTAAGAGTTTCTCAAAAAGGTGAATTCATCCTTTCCCTTTAATTAGAATTCCATAAATTAAAAGCACAACAAAAGAACAGTGAAATTCTCATTCTTCTTGTCATTGCCATATAATTAGCAATATTATGGAAAAAGAACTACCCTGTCCCAGAAATGCCATTTTACACCTCTGCTACTTATCTGATTTAGGACTCATCAAGCAATTATTGTATCTAGAAAGCTCTTGAAGGTTTATATTTATGTAAAGTATCAGGTTGCTTAATACAAGAATATATTTTAGTATTATTTCCTGTGCACCCAGCCATTAATGCACTTGTTTATTATCTACAAAGCATATGCAAATTCTGGAGCTGATAAAATTACTTCTTCCTGCCAGGAAACTTGACCACATCTTGCATATGTCAGCAGTACTTTTTAAAATAAGGAACATAATCTTTCCAGGTGAGATACTTGGGTTATGGGACTTTTCATTAGCAGGTTGATGAGCTTTTATAATCATCCTTTGGTCTAAACTAGAGCCCTACCACTTCCTACCTCTGTTAAGAGCTTCCCGATTATGCTTTTCTTGCATTTCTGTTTTAAATACTACATTTTGGAATTCATTAAGCCAAGAGGAGGGAAACAAGAATTTATATAAATTAATTAAATATATATGGCGTTTCTCTTGACCAATTATTCTTAATGGTGAATATCTAAATTCCTCATTCTGTATTGTGAGGACCTTGGATAGAATACATGTTCTTAGAAGAGTTACAAGTCAATCCAAAATCCACATACTTGTCCTGTAACTAACATCTGTGAACTGTCAGGAGTCAGCACATCTCCTAAACTACAGAAGTTAAAATGTTCCACAGAAGACAGTGTCTTTACTGTCAGTCAATAAGGCCAGTTAAGGAGCTTGCACCATTACCTTCCTCCTGATTACATGCTCTTAAGCTTATTATGTCATCAGAGCTTATATTAGTTGCCATGTGGAGCTTCTCAGACATAGAATTAATCACTGTTGGCAGTCATAAATTATGGTACACCTTATCCAAAACTGCAATTGCTTCAGATTTGGTTATCACTGTATGCCAGGCATGAAGGGAAGGAAAGATGAGAAGTCAGCAGGCACTTGCTAACCAGACATGTTGGTTAAGAATACCATAGGAAGTCAGCCGCACCCTTAACCCTTTGTAGCCAACAAACAGCCACTGCTTCCTGCCTGAAATTGAGCTAAGAATGGGCAATAAATTGTCAAGTTTCTCAGCCCCTATAACTCTAGATTATTTGTTCTGGTGCTTCCTGGGACCTAGGTGACTGCAGGATTAATGGCAATTGCGGTCCCAAATACCCAAAGGTCACCAGGCCACCTAACATTAGCCCACGCTAATGTTCACTGAATATCTATAAAATAATAGGGGTGGGGGAGAAGAAACATTCAGTCTATAGGTATGACGGAACAGGATGCGCAATGGATTTTACCGTGGGCAAGGATTGCTCCTTTCCCCTCCCCTCACCCTCAAATTGTGGAGCGGGCAAAATTCCTCAGTTTTTTGCAGCAAAGACGCCAAGCAGAACCTTTTGCAATCTTCCTTCGGCCGTCTCTCCAAGAAGTGACCCACCCACCCCCACGCAGCGGATTGTGCTGAAGCTTTCCCTGCATTGCAGAGCCATCGCCCTGAAGACGCTGCTCCTCCTAACCTCCCCCCTCCCTTTTGCTCTAGATTAGAGCCACCTTTTCTGCTCTGTTTCCCCGGTTTAAGGGAACCCTTCCAGGGGTCTTCAAGAGCCTCTCTCCATCTGCAGCGCTGGGCCGCCTCGCTTTTCGCTTTCTTCTTCCACTTGCCCTGCTCGTACTTACTTACTTGCTGGCTGGCGGCTGCGTCCGGGGTTCCTTTCTGTCTCAGCGTTTGGCAGTTAAAAGCAGGAAGGAAGTTGGTTAAAAAAAAATAATAATCATTTGCAAAAAATCCGACTCGAAGAGGAAGCTGTGGCGTTGCTGGTTCTTTTATCGCGCACAGTTTATTTAGAGCCCCTCTGTTCTGGGCACACATACACACAAAATACAATAAAGCATAAAAGATGATTAGCTGTATGTGTGAACTCCTTAAGTATCCTCGCTTGTGGTCCTTAGGAATTCGTGCGTTATTTCCTCTTGCTTATATGTATGCATTTCTCCGATATGTAGATCTTGGAAACTGTCCAAGCAATGATAGGTGCCTTGGATGCTATTCATGTTTGGCTGTGATGTTACCGAGGTTTCTAAAGGACGCTATTTCTGGGGAGAGAGTAGTTACTAGAGTAGGAAAAAAATCACAGGGTTCATTTTCCACCCTCTCCATTTAAAAAGTCAGTGTTTCATTTTTATGCTATCTGGATGTTCTGCCTTGACTATAATCACACACTTGAATCAGAAGCATTAGGTATTTGGGGAGGAGAGCTATTTTTAAAAATTAAATCCTAAGGCAATAGGAAAATTATTTTATTTGTATATGTATCTATCTATATGCAACCTACTTCATGAATTTTTTTTGCAAAAATCTATAGAATCTTTACTTTATTTCAACAATGCCCAGTCATGTATGCTTTCATTCTGAATAAAATTTGAAAACAGGAAAATTATTGCTGAAAGACCTGGTAAATACATCACCAAAAAGTAAATCTATTAATTGCACGGAGACAGAAACTTTTCATTGAGATCAATTGACACCAGAAATTCCATACACAGGTGAGTCCAACTTTTTTCCTTAAGAAAGAAAAATGGACATCTGTAATGCTGTACAGTTTAACAATCTGGGTTTTGATTCATAAGTCCTATTTCTTGAATCTTATTGAGAAGAATAAACTTATCATGTACAGATTACAGCCATTATGGGATACTTCCATTTCTTGACTGAAACAAATTTAGATTGTTTTTTATCGTATCAGTATTAAAGTAATGTTTCTACCCCAAGCCAATAGCATCCAATGGCAGCCAAGAAATGTATAAACTTAAGATTTGTCACCCATTATATGTTGAAACAGAAATCAGGGGAACAGCAGTGGGTGATAGCAGAGCTGGGCCTAATGGCTGCTTCAAGCTAATGTGAACATGTCCTTCCCCTCAGGTTCCTAGTCAGCCTCATCTGCCAACATTCTCTTGTCTCCTAACAGAGATGGACACAGCAAGCTCAGGCCAATGGTCTGTCATAATGTGCATTAGCAATTGATTGCTCAACCAGCAGTACTGCACATGCTCTAGTTCTGTGGCCCCCAAGTGGTTAGCTCAAGGCGGAAACACTGCAATAAGAGGAGGACCAAAGAATGTGGAAACCAGCATTTGTTGCATATAGGATGTGGATGGGGGATCCTAAATAGCCTTTTAACTCAATTCCTTTATTTCTCTAATCTTTTGGAGGGGTTATGATGGCTTGGAACTTAAGCACCTAGAGATGAGTTACAGAACCCTGCAGCCAGAATCTTTCCATTCCTGCCAAAGCACTGTGATGGGAAGATTTTCCCCATTCATTGTTCATACATAGAAGAGGGAAGACAGCAAAGCAGAGTGATTCAAACAATTGCTTTGCTTATCATAGGCTGCACATACCAAATCAAGACAAAACCATTCAATAGCGAGCCCAAAATTCATTAACAGAAGCAAGGTGTTGCTAATAGGCACAGCAAATTTCATATGCATATGCATATAATTTTTGGTTTACTCAATGAGAGATGAATAACATTCAGAAGTCTTTCCTTTTTTTAATTGATATATTCAAACAAAAATAAGGGCAGGGTTATAGTATTTCTGGTTTTCCAGCCTCCAGAACAGCAGAAACATCTGTAGTGGCCTTTGAGTCTGTTGGTGCGGATTCACAGCATTCATTATTTGGTTTCATCTATGAATTAAAGTGAATAGATGTACAGTAAGAGACACCAGGGCTCTTGCATATTTAATATCTTCTGCTATAGAGAAGATATTTCAGTTAGTGTAGGTTATCATACAAGCTTTTCTATAAAGAGAATTTATAAAATTTAAAGGTGCAGCAGACAATGATAGCCTAAAAACAGACTTTTAAAAGTAACTTCAAAGAATTATGACTGTTATTAATGTAAATTCCTTGACCTTGAAAAAATTAGTTATGCAGTTGTTTTGGAATGTTAACAATTTCCCCTAAAAAAAGCCTCAAGTTCATAGGAAATTTCTTGGTCATTCTCAATTCTCAAAAATAGCCAATATTATATGTGTAGTTTTTACGCTTGCCAAATGAGACTTTGGTGATATGTCTATCTTTTCATCACTAGAATAATTCTCTGGAAACTAAACAGAAGTGAACCAAATTTGGTGTGGAGAAGAGAAATTGGCAAAGGAAAAATCAAGTTCAAATATGGGGAGAATCAGCAAGTCTGCAGAGGGGAAATGGGGCAGAGCTTGTTGCTGATTCCTTCATTCTAAGCCCCTTCCTTCCCACTCACATGATCCAGAATGGAGCTATTTATTATTAAGAGGTCGGAAGACTTCCAGAAGTCATACTCTAACACTTTTCTTCCTCGTTTGCAAAACACTTGTTTTTAATGTTAACTATTATGATTGCCTCACATTGAGATTTCTCTGAGTTCTTTGAAGTTTAGTTCATTTTCAGTTGATATGCATCAATGTGCAAGCTTCTCTTATTGCTAATTTCCTGTTGGCAAACTGTACAAATGATTTGTAAAATACGACAAGCCTATTCAACTCTTGTGAGGTCCTTTTGAATACATGTACATTTAACCCACATTAAAAGCCATAGAAGAATCCCTTATGTATGTCTTTTGAAAGGCAATTGGTGTTTCAAAAAGTTTTCTAGTCACTTAGCAGTTGATAACTATGTATCTTATTTAATTACCAGTTTAATAGTATTCAATACTTAGGATATAGCAGGAATTGTGTCCAAATGAAAATTGGTACAGTGATGAAATTGGTGCTAATACATGTATAATAGATATATGCTTAAATAAACCCATATAAAACAATAAAGACTCTTGAATACATTCCTGTTAGCTACATTTTACATGTAGCTCATTTAATACGTTGATAAATTGCTTTATTATTTCAAGACTGCTGGGCTATCTTGCTCAGTTTAATTTTTCCTGAATGCTCACAATGCATTGAACTACATCTGAACCCTAATATACATTTCCTTTATGGTTTAGTGAGTCATGCAAACTTTTAAAAATGAATTAATTCAATAAACAACAGTTCATTTCACAATGAGTTAGCAAATTGACAAACACCAACAATATATCAATCTATAATGTTCTTTGTACATTATGGGATGCACACAGAATGGTGTGACCTTTTCAACAAATAATGATTTATCCAGTATATGAACCATGATACTGACTCTGGTCTGCAGACTTTAAGAAAAAAGATGGTTTTAGCTTTACTCTAAAACGTTTCAAATAAAATATCCAAGTTCAACAACGTATTTTTCTCAGTCATGCACTGTAGATCTGGCAATTGAAAGAGGAGTCATCTACCAAGAAGTAAGTCTCCCCCAAACATCTAACTTAATTACTTTTGGCTAACTGAAAAACAAGATATTGTAACTGAACTTTTGTTACAGAGGAAACTGTTCTGTTTTGGTGACAATCTTTGATTTCACCTCTTAATTGCAGATGTTTAGCCTCTGATTCATGCCAATGCAAGGCAGCTGCTTAATTCATGTCCCTAATTTAAAACTGAGTAAAATTCATAAGGTAAGTGACTATCCTTGAGTATGCTGATTAATTTACCCAACAAAGATTTTGGTGAGCATCCTTTTTGAAAAGTTGTTTGGTTCATTGAATGAAGAGCATTATGGAGCATAAGAATCACACTGCAGTCTTTTACCTCTCTAAATAAAGTAGAAAGATCTATTGATTTTAATAGAACATACTTTCAAATAGACATATAGAACTTCAACTTATATATTTTCTTGCTGTATACAGTATTTTAATCTTATTCTCTTCCTATTAAATCTTGTATGGAAAATATTTCTTGTTTCTTAATTCCTTGATATTGCTTCAGTAATTTCATTTCGATTCTTTGCATTTTAAAATTATTTTGAATACTATGTTATCTTAAAATTTAGTGCCTGTAATTGCAATATGAAGTTCACATTTTCTTCTAATTTGAATTATATTTACTGGCCAGTAAAACTCATACACATTTTTTTCGTAAAATACATTAATAAACAAAACTGGGACGAAGATTGGTAAATAAAGAAGACAAATATGGAATACATAGCATTATAAATTATGTTGATTTGTTAAGACTATTTTTATTAATGAACATTTTTAGATTTTACAACTTCAGTAAGAAACAATATGTTTTTTTTAAAAAAATGTCATGTGTACCATGTGTGTTTACCATGTGAGCTACTCAGACTGCTACCTGGAGAAAACTCTGGGTATGGGAACAATCATCTAACCAAATAAAACTATTTTAAGATTCCTTTCTCCCATATAAGTAATCATCAGCAAGCTCCTTGTCTTGCAAACTGCCATTTTATTACAGCAGATTTCAGCTTCTGTATAAATCAATCTAACCTACATTATTATCTAAAAATAACATGCTGCTGTTGCCAGACTGGTATATAATAAGAAACCTACCTCCATGATTTGATAGCATGGTTAAGGCCAACTTGGCATGGATAAATGAAATATGGTTGGGCATAGAGGGAGATGGTAATATGAAGCTTTACATCTCTACCCTGGGCTGGTGCCTGGTGAGGTCCTTTCCCAGTTATCTGGAGGGAGGAGAGGTTTGGATGGGAAAGAACAGGCTTTGATCAACCAATGGAGGACCCAGTAACTGTGGGTTTTAGGGCATTCCCCCAGAATGTGAAGACTTCCACTCAAAGGAGATTGTCTCCCTAGATTTAACTGGTGCACAATTTTGGACTTGTCTTCAATTCCCATCTTCTGATTGAAGGGCAGGTGGTAGCCATGGCTAAAGGGCCTTGGAATAAGTCCATTATATACCTCATTTGCACCTGGATCTGCATTCGGATGGTTCCAGTCTGCTGGCCTTCTGTAAATAAATATCTGATGCTTCCACAGCTTTGAGTTATGCCTCAGTTGTACCCTCTCCTGGACTGGGGGCCCTGCTAATGGTCACTCAAGCCCTCTTGACCTCCAGATTGGACAATTGCAACATGCCATACATGTGGCTGCCTTACAGAGTGTTTGGGAGCTTCAGCTGGTGCAGAATGCAGCAGTGCAAGCAGTTAATGGCAATATATGACACCACTACTCCATGAACTGCATTGGCTTTCTGCTGGGGGCAATTTCAAGTGCTGGTAGTACCTTTAAAGTTCTTCAGGGCTAAAGACTGGGTAACTATGAGACCATCTCTCTCCAATTGTTTTTACCTGTCCTATCTGGTCCAGCAGGCAGGGCATGTTGCCATTGGCTAAGGGATGTCAGCTGGCAGGGCTTAAAATGAGGGCCTTTTCTGCAGTGATGCCCACCCTGTTTAACACCATTCCTAAGGTGACCAGACGTCCCGCTTTTGGCGGGACAGTCCCGATTTTTAGCAATTTGTCCCGCGTCCCGCGGCGTTTCAAAAAAGTCCCGATTTTTCATTCTGCCTCCTGAGTCCCGCTGCCTCTTGAGCCCCAGCTGATGGCTAGAAGAAAAAAAAACTGTTTAAACTCTTGCCCGGGGCTTCAAAGGGCCGCCTTACAGGCAATCAGTGTAAAGAGTTCCTGAAGCAGTTTTTTTTCCCCCTAGCTAAGCTGCAGAAACGAAACCGAAACCAGGATCTTTGGTGCAACGTGACAAAATGAGGCAGAGAGAGATTTATTTTTATTTTTATTTTTCCTCCCCAAAAAAGGTAGGTGAAAAACTGCAAACAATGGGAAATTTAGGAGGAAAGTTCAAGATTTTAAAACACAAAAGAAAAAAAAGCTCTTTTTAACTAGGGAATTGTAATAATTGAGATACTATTAATTGTATATTGTGTTGAAAGCAGAAATGGTTAAGTTGTGGTTCAGAGGAATATATGGGGGAAATTATTTGGTTTATTATTATTGGTAAATATAATTAATTGATTTGTAAGAAATTGGATTGCATGGAAATAATTGGAATATCCATGTTCATATTGATTAATATACAAAAAAGATAGTTTTATAATTAATTGATTTATATTAAAATGTTGAATTTGTATTAAACAACTGTATTACATAATTACATAATTAAACAATGTGGGGATGGATATAAAAATAGATGACAATGGGAAGGGGTATAATATAGAATAGAAGGGAAAAATTGAATTGATTAAGATTAGAGATGAGGATGAAGGGTAATATTGGTTTTTTTTAAAAAATAGATGAGGAATAAATATGGCAAAAAGGAAATATAGAAATTGTAAATTTAATTGAAGTGACTAAACACTGTTTAAATTTGTGAACCGGCCAAATACTCTGTTCAAAGAAAATAAATTGTATGTTTGTATGTGTGTTTCTAATTACTGCTATTTATTCATATTTGTTCTCTTTTATTCTTTAAAGTTTAACCATTCATTCTTTATCTTAATATCTTTATATTTGTTTGGGGTTGGCTTTCTTCCCTTTCATCTTTTTTATTGTACAGCAATCTTTCTCCTCAAACCTACCACTTCTCTCTTTTCTTTCCTTCTTACTTTCTCTTCCCCCCCTCTTCTTCTCCTCCCTACTTCCTCTTCCTTTCTCCTTCTCCTCCTCTCTTCCTCCCCCTCTTACCCTCACTCCTACTCTAATTTCCCTTCCCTTCTTTCATCCCTCTCTATTGCTGTATCCTTTTATGCATATGGACTACTCAGAGGGCTGAAAAAGTTATTTTTGATTGGTCCTCGCACTTTTGTCCAGTCCTCAAACTTACGACTCACATTTTACGTTTTTTGCCCAGTCTTATCACCATGGTGAAGAGAAGCAGTTGCGAAATGAGTGACATGGTTGTTAAGAATGCTGCATGGGCATAAATGTGAGGATGGTCATAAGTGTGAGGACCAGTCAAAAGTGTGAGGACCTGTCAGAAATGACTTTTTTCAGCCCTCTGAGTAGTCCCTATACACATAGCCATGGCCACCCGGTCACATGACCAGGCAGCCACGGCCACCCAGTCACATGACCAGCTAGCCATGCCCACAAAATAAGCCACGCCCACAATGGTGTCCCTCTTTACCAATCTTAAAATCTGGTCACCTTAACCATTCCTCTTGAGATTAGGTTAGGCCTGGCCCTGCTGACTTTTCAGAAGGCCCTAAAAATTTGGTTTTCTGCCTAGCAGAGGCCCACACCTGCAACAGAGCCCATCTCTTGACTTTGTTCATAGTTATTTTATGAAGCTCAGCTGCCATGTGTTTTTATTTTATACTATATATTTTATTTATTTTCATCTATTTTATTGTAACCTGTATGAGTCACATATGTGAGACACATAATTATATAAATTAAATAATTCCCCTTCCAGCTCAAATGTTCTGATGAGCTTATCAGTCATATATCAGGGATGCTTTAAATTCCTGCATAGAACAGGATGAATTAAATACACCTTTTCAAATGAAAAATTCCATGAGCTTGGTTTTAGTTTCAGTCATCAGAATGTATTAGGCTGTCCCTGAAGAAAGCAAATTTGTAGGTGCTAAAAGACAATAACTGTGTAATTTCTTAAAACTTGAAACAGACTCTTACAGTACATATCATGGTCTTAATAATTGTTTTGGTCACACAGCAGTGAGACACTTCCAGTGCTTCTATATACAAGCACACACTTATAAAGCAATTTCTTCATCCTCCATAAGTGCTATAAATATTAGGTTGACTCTCAAAAATGTAACTAGTGAAGAGGGAAGAAATGATAGTCAGAATTTATATCACACAAAAGTTAATTTTGTCCTTGCTGCCTAGCTTGAACGAAATGGCTTATAGACTGTTTGAATATTGTTAAATTCTTTATTACGGTGAAATTTGACAAAGATAAAATAAAACTGGAAGATATTTTGCATATAACAGCCCACTCCTACCTCAGGAGAAGTCTACGCTGGCTTCCAGTTTCTTCCTGGGTGCAATTCAAGGTGTAGGTCATCACCTTTAAAGTCCTGTATATGGCAGAGGGCCAAGCTATCTGCAGGACTGCCTAAAGACACCTATCTGTCCTATCAGAGCAGATAGAGTGGGCATGCTCCTAGTCCCTTCCCCTAAATATTGTGATCTGATGGGAACTAGGAAGCATGCCTTTTCTGTGGAAACCCTTGCACTATAAAACACTCTTGCCCCCTAAAGCTTGGCAGCCTCTACTTTCCTAGCCTTCCTTAAAGCTTTTTGAAGACCTGGCTTTTTCCCCAAGTGCTGGAATAAGACAGAATAATTGCATATTGGAAGGTTGACATGGCTCCAGATCTTTGTTGTTTTTCTGTTTGATATGTTATCTTAACTTTTAATTGAGAGATGCCCAGAATTAGAAGATGGGTGGCTATGTTATTTATTCTAAATAAATAAATCTCAAATACAGCTTGCAAATTTTCTTTAAACTGGAATATTCGACAAATAGGCAAGAAAAAAATGATGAGAAAATCAATCAAAGCTAACACAGATCAAACAATCCAAGCAAGGAATTTGAATTTTAGTCCTAATATAGTCCACCTGAAAGGATTCAAAAGTTAATCCTTTAGTGTATGTGGGGAGGGAGGGGTCAGTCCAGTGCCTAAGAAAAGAATTTAAGTACGGTAGGTGTGTAACATGCATATTAGTAGCTCAGTATATGTAGCAGTTTTAGTCAAGTCGCTCACCTTTTGGATGCGGAACATATTATTTGACAGTAGGAAAACTCTCTTAACACGTAAGCATGTATTTTTCTCTAAATGGTTCTTAGATATGATTTTCCATTAGTTTTGTTGTTTGCTTTTGCTCTTTTAGCCAAATAAAAACTTTCCTCAATCTTGTGCTTCTTTAGAAAGCTAAACAGCAACACTTAAAATGATCAAGAGCTGGTCAAAATAATTATTAATGTCATTGTTATAGCTTTTTATTTCTTTAGTTATTACACTTTTGAAAAACTGTGTCTTTTGGGCAGCCTGTGAAGATTTTAAAATTCCCAAATGTCTTGGGCTTTGAAATATAAGTTCTCTCAAGGTTTTTCCATTGTGTAGCTTTATGACTCCTGGCTAAAAACTGGTGGGAAATGAATCCAGCTTAAAAATTGCCTTTCATTTTCAGCCCCTTTCTCTACTCCAGCTATAATGATCACCCACTATTGTCTCTGGACACAGTTGATGATACCTGATTCTTTATCCCTCCTACCCATGCCAGGAGAGCAAATAACAATTGCTTTCTTTTCTGTCCTTTCCATAGATAGAACATTTGTATGCATGCCTTTAGGTGACTCCCCTTCATCCCTGTCTACTCTAGGGCATCTACAAATAGACCCATAAAAAGAAAATATCAGCCTTTTATTATTCTTTTGGTACAGTACTTGAGTTAAAAGAGGAAGCTAGCCAAACTCTTGTTAATTTCAAGGAAGAAATGTGTGAACTTGTGGAAAAAAATTCAGAAACTCACTCGTCAAATCAGTTTTGAAGTCTAAATTTCAAGAAACATGTGGCACAAATCATACTACATTGGGCAAGCATAAGCCTTGCATCTGATGTAGTAATTTGGGAATACTTTAAAAAGACATAAGCTTCCATAGTTAAGTAGCAGCTGCTCTTTCCCTTATGGACTTTTTCATGAAAATGGATAAAAATGAACTGGTGATTTCTGAATTTACCATGGCTGTGTATGGGAAGAAAGGAACTATATTATGTAATTTATGTAATTACATAATTTATGAGGAAGTGATATCGCCTATAACTGCTGTAAAGAAGTTTGGAAATCCCTTAAGTATTTCTTTTTCTTTTTCTTTTTCTTTGCTCTATTGTTTTCAACACTTTTTATCTTTCCTGTGTTTCTTCTAATTTTTTTTTCATGTTTATCTTTATTTCTTTAATAAAAATTATGTAAGAAAATAATACCAGTTGATCTTTCCATGAACCAGCAAAATATTCCTATTGAATTGGGGGGCTGGATGAGCAGTTTTTTCAAGGCAATAAATAAAAAAAGATCAGAAGTATCTGTAAAGTGTTTTTTCTAGCCTTGTTAAATCTATTAGCCCAAGCATCTATTTTGCCTTTCCTAAGGGATCAGAGATTAAAGCTGAAAAAGGAATGGATCAGGAAGAAACTAAATCCAATTAATATAGAAGCATTCCTGTTTACAAGTCAACAAACAGGAGGAAAGAAGGACAGAGATTAACATAGAAGTAGGTTGCCATCTGATAGCATCATGATAAGAACCTTCTAGGGACAGATTAAACTAGGTAAAATTAGCCATCAACGCAAACAAGATGGATTGACTCCTATGCTAAACAAGGATATGTCAGAGGCAATTACACTGAGTTTCATGTTGAGAAGGGCAGAGAAAAGTGGGAAGAGAAAGAATATCATTTGCACAGTAGTCTTCGTCTTACTTCACTGCTATTGCCTACACTGATTTGGTCATCATAGGATTACTTTTCCCAAGAACTGTGAGCAATTTTATTAGAAGAATCACTTTGGACATTTCTTGAGTAAGGTAAGTAAATCTTTTTTTTTGGTTAAGACATTGAGAGAAAAAAATCCAAACATAAATAGGTAGGCAAGTGGAGAAGATGTTCAGTTAGTGTGTTAGGCACCGGATGTATTTTAGCAAAGTTGAACTGCTAAATAATTTATTTGAAGTATATTTAAAAAGTGTAGTCTGATTTGATGAAAGCCATCTAGAAACAAATTCATTGATTTATAATTAGGCAAGGTCATTGTAGAGAACTCATTGATGTTTCTGGTTTTGGTAGGATATGATTGTTATATGACTTGAAGTAGAATGTGAGAACCTTTTGTTAAGGATGAAGTTTTTTCTTACCCACTGTTTTTCATGTGAAGACAAGTAAAATAAGTTCACTTTAATTGTTTCCATTTTTTGCCATTTCTTTAAACAGTATGTTCACATACAGTACAAAGAAAAAATTGTGTAGATCTTGAGATCAGTTTGTGCTTATACAATTGGCCCTATAAAGGCAATTGGGAAATCAGGAGTTTAACTAAATTTGTGCTATAAATGTCACTGTCAGCCTGGTTAATGATTTCGCCTCACCCTCCTGTTTGCAAGAATTACATATTCCTTAAATCAGGAATGGATTCTTAAAGCAAAATATAATATATAACTAAAATGTTCCTGGGAGGAAAAGTAATTGCTAGTCCAACACGCAACAATGATCCAATGTCTATTTACTCACACAAGTATGCATACATATTTACACTCACACTGCTTTTAACGGGACTTCCAAAGAAAATATAATATTATTTCCTGATTAAATCCCCACTGAATTCAATATTCAGGGTGCCATCGGCCAAGTCATGTCGGCTGGCGAAACCCAGGGGGAGGGCCTTCTCTGTGGGAGCCCCAGCCCTGTGGAATGAACTGCCCCCGGAAATTCGTAAGATTTCTGACCTCCGGGTATTTTGCTGCGCACTCAAGACCCTGTTGTTCCACCAGGCTGGGTTAGCAACATAATTTTAAATTGGATGTTTTAAATTTTTGGGGTTTTAAATTAAGGCAAATTTATTTAATATTTTTAAATTATTTTAAATTGATGTTGATTCTGTTTTTAAATAGGCTGTACACCGCCCTGAGTCCTTCGGGAGAAGGGCGGTATAGAAATAAAATTATTATTATTATTAATATAACTTTTTTTCTGAGTGAACAAACTTAGAATTTTATACAAATGATATGTCTACATGCAAAATGTAATTCCAAATATGGCTCTTCGGCTTATAGTTATAGGAGATGCAAACCTAAATTGTATGAAGTTTGCTGCATCTATGACACAGCATAGATTTTATCAAAATACACAAATGGGTATGGAGATTATATGTTGAAATAAATGCTCTCACTTGACAAACAATTGCTAGAATATCTGTTTTATCCAAGTGTCACACCCTTCTTCTCCCCCTTCTACATGTCAGTTAATAATAAGAATAAAAAGAAGAATAAAAAAAAACATGGGAAGATAAAATATTACATGGCCAGTACATTAAAAAATTAGTTAGTTAGTTAGTTAGTTAGTTAGTTAGTTAGTTAGTTAGTTAGTTTACTTTTTTGTCATTGCCATCTTCAGTGTACATTATAATTATAAAAATAAAACGCAAACACACATCCTTCACATTCTATACAATTGAATTGAAAACCAATTTTGCATTAATATTACACTATACAGTAGAATTCAGTATAGTTACTGCCCTGGGATAGAAGCTGTTTTTCAGCCTATTTGTCCTTGTTTTTATTATCCTGTACTGTCTGCCAGATGGTAATTGTTCAAAAAAAGGGTGCCCAGGATGAGATGGATCTTTAAGAATGTTTTGAAGTTTCTTAAGGAAGCTCTTCCAAAGAGGGGAGAGGGCAAGCAATGATCCTCTGGGCAATGATATTAACCCTCTGGACTGCTCTCTTATCTGCCACTGTGCAATTGGCAAACCAGGCTAAATAAATACCAATTAGCAGGCGAAGCAGATAATAACAAGACCTGGCTATGGTTTAGAGTAGGAAAGTTGAAGAAAGAGAAAGAGGGGCCAATTCTGGTGGGCAAAGACCAAACATTAAGAACAAATGCATACAAAACCAGAATTGAGAAGACAGCAACAGAGAGAAAGAACTTTTGGATAGAAGCTGAAGAAACCAAACCACCTGGTTAGCTGCTGCAAGAAGATTACACAGACTGACTGTAAAACAACAAGTAGCAACAATAGTGCATTGGGAAAGCTGCCAGAAATGTTATTCGCCTACAAGCAACAACTGGTGGGACCTTAAAATATAGAAAGTAATAGAAACTAAGAAGCTAAAGTGCTCTTGGACTTTAGAATTCAAACAGACAAGCACTTGCTGCCTAACACACCAGACTTAACTATTGTCAATAAGAATGACAAAATAAAGTCTGGATAGTGGATGCAGCAGTACCTGAAGACAGCAGAATAGATGAGAAAGAACTAGAAAAGATATCAAAATACAAAGATCTGCAAATGGAAATAGAATGACTGCGGCAAAAGAAAACAAAGGCAGTATCAATAGTAATAGGCACCTTGGGTACAATCCCAAAACAACTGGAGCACTATTTGAATACTGTTGGCACTGATAAAACAACCATTGGTCCATTGCAAAAGGCAATTGGAACAACTTACATTCTGCCACAATATCTTTAGCACCATAAAACATCAGTATCTGCCTATCTCAAGCCCTTGAAAAGGACTTGATAGTTTGCCAAATTCAACCTAAACATCTGGATGATTGTGTGATGAACCAATAATATGCTATTAAATATATATGCAAACAAATTCCCACCATGTGAAAGACCTAGCTACTAAGATGTGCCCCTGTGTTTTGTAGATGTAATTTTTATTTATGAATATTATCAGTGCTCTGAATGATGATTTTTTTTAAATTGAGCATGTGAAAAGAACTCAAGACTTTATTAAGAATATACTGTTATGGTCTGATAATAAGGATTCATTTTTTAAAAAAAAAACAGCACTCCCTCTCATATCTCTATGAGTACATGCAAAGAACAAATAAGAAGTATAGAAATCAAAATACTTATAAGGAGCAGAAATTAGCAGCATGTGACTTTCCATATATGAGAGAGAAAAAGTTAAAGTCAAGCACTGGTCTTATTCTGATGTGAAATAATAAAGGAATCAGATATGGAGGAGGAGGATGGGATTAAATTTATGTAAGCATAAAACCTGTAGATTGCAAAGGAACAGATTGTTATCTGAGCTAAAGAACTCTAATTAGTACTTTTAACTGTATTTAGTAAATAGATTTCCATAAATGCACTGAAGATAATTTAAACCCATTGCAGCATTATTTTATGAGAGTGTTTTTAAATATTGAAAAAATAAGTTGGAGATGAAAAAGATAAATAGACATAACTTCTCTTTTTGTCAATGTATTTCTATGACCACATTCATCACCATGGCATAAGCTATCCATATTGACTGCTCTAAAATTTTATCCATTTTTTAATTCAGGGGTCATTTTATCACTGATAAAGAAGAAATACAGATCTATACATGAAACCAAAAAAAAAAAAAAAAGGAAAACCAAATCCTCTGTTTCAAGTGGGTGGGAGGAAAGAGAGAAATAGCATTATGTAACAGTATTAATTAGTCTATCTAGCTTGAAATGTATAATGACTCTGGACTAGTTAGAATTTTCAATCTTTGTGGCATCAAATGTTATATAAGACCCTCTCCTCTACATTATTAACGACATTATTTTCTCTTTTAGAAAGGAGAATCTGAAAAAGCCAAGTATCTCACTGAAACTCAAGATGTCTGATAATGCTGCATCTACTAACCTAAATGCAAAAGACTCAACAGGGCCAACTACCCCACGCAAGGGGCCTCCTAAATTCAAGCAAAGGCAAACAAGACAATTCAAGAGCAAGCCTCCTAAGAAAGGAGTAAAAGGGTAGGTGTTATTATCCAGAAATCAAATGATTACGTATCTGAAGATTCTGCAACAGCCTTCTCCAACTTGTTCCTTCCAGAAGACTTAATTTGTGGCTTTCTTAACTCTCAACTGGTCTAGTCATTGTCTTTTTCAAAGACTTCAGGGCTGTCTGGCATCTTGATAATGTCCAATTACACTTAGTAGATATAAGAATTTAGTAATAACAATTTAGTAGATACAAGAATTTAATATAACAATTACTAGAGGCATGAACCTAATATTCTCCACTATAAATGATCCTGTACATACCTCCTTAGAAGTAAGGTTTTTGAGTCCAGTGGAAGTTTCAGATAAATATGAATAGCACTAAAAATACACATTCTTAGTAGGAGGGGGAATATGCATGTAAATGAATATATTGGTGTGAGAATGTGTGGGTGTGTATTCTTCCTTCATTTACTGCTGCCATTAATTCTTTCTTCATCTTCTTTGTGTTAATTCTCATTTTTAAGTGAATATATATAGATAATACATAGAAAGTATACTATATTTCAAACCATGATATAAGTTACTAGTGCTGCAGCTACCTTGGTGTAATCTTAATGAAGTGCAAGGGAATAAGCTCCATGATACATAATGGGATTTATTTCTAAGCATGTATACATAAGATTATATTGTAAATGGAATAGATAAGTGTACTGTAGTTGGTAAGAGCTAGTCAACATAGTACCCCTTTCAGAACTAAAGATATAATATTCTTGGACTACTTATAAAATGGAATGATGAAATTTTCTGAACTATCGAATTGAATAACTACTGTACTTGCCAAAACCAGTACCTCTATGACTATTGGTTTACATATTAAATGTGTACATATATAATTATATTTAAATGGGACATATTTCTATGTTTGATTATTTTATATTTTAGGCCTTAGATAAGATACCTGTGATATGTGCATAGTTAATAAAGTCAATCAGGGTGGCATGATGTCAGAAATATTTTCAAAGGGCTACAAGAATTGTGTTTATTTGCTTTGGTCTTTGTTTTTTTTTAAATTGAAATAGCATTTTCTATTCTGTTCTGTTATTTCCTAAGGCAGGCAACTTGGACACTGAAAGTTCACTAGACATTTTAAGGAAGCTTTCATTCCTCTGACCTAAACCATTAGCATATAACTTATTTCAAGAAATAGATTACATCTTAATTTACATTGTCCTTCTATTTGTCCAGACAATCTATATTTTAGATCAGAACACTGTATGGCAAAACATGATAATTCAAATGTAACACACTAATGAAAACCACATTCAAGTCCTAGAGTTGAAAGAGTTCTTACATATTCATTTTTTGTCATTCTGCTCTTAGATTAGGAAAAAAGTATTGTTGTATATATATTTTTTCTCCCACCCTCCCTACCTCTCATTCATCTTCTTTCTCTGCTTTCTTTGTCCAAAGTTTTGGAGATGATATTCCAGGAATGGAAGGACTTGGAACAGGTAAATAATATAGGAAAATTGTGTTATTAAATATTCTGAATATTTAATACAGAGAATAATGACTTGGTTCATTCACCTAATTAATCTCCTACATATAATTAGTAAATTTTGCACCGGGAATCTTTATGAGAAATTAACCAGTTGGCTGGTGCAGGTCACTGTATAGGCAAGAAACAAACTGGCAGTTCGATCAAACCTTTATCAATGTAAGTGTCACCTCTTTGAAAAGTCTCTGATTTAAAAACAATATTTGACTCAATTCTTATTTATACCATTATCAGCACATATATGGAGTACTGCAGTGCACTATACATAGGCTGCTTTTCCAGTCAGAAGATACAAAATGTTGTAGTTTATTTCCTATAGGTACTAATGCCCAATAGCGTATTAAACTTGTGCTTAAGGCCTAGACTGGATGTCAATAAGCTTCTGAATGCAATTTAAAACACTAGTTTTGACATATGTAACCTTCTAAATTTGGCATCAATGCATCTGCGGTATCACTTTCTTGAGAATCTATCCACACAATATAATCTAAATTATTAAGGATTTTGTTAAATTTCATGTTCTTCATGTTCTTCTTGTTGTTCAATGTATCTCGTTCTTTATTTCATTTGAAATCTAGACTATCCTTTCTACAATCATACATGTAGTTCACTTATTTCAAATTCTGGCTACAGTGTTTTAATTGATGGTCTCCTTAATTCCTTTGGGGAGCTTTCCATTATTCTAGAAGCTACTGAATCTGATTTAATATATTATGAAATCACAGTGCAAAATTTCATCGTGCATAGTTTTGAAAAAATTAAAATGTAACCAAGGCACTAGTATATATTCTACACTGTTTACCTGAAAGTACAACACTCACCTATTAAGAAGGTGATCGTTCTGGAAGACATTTTATTTCAGCCAATTATAACCTGCCTTACTGGCAAGGATTAATGTTCTCAGTCCATATTAATGAAAGGGAAATAAAATAAAAGCCCAATGAAAGTTTGTTTATCCACACTTGCTAGGACAAACCGAGACCTTTATGTATGTATTCTAAATGGCCTGTAGTGCACAAAGTTAATGATATTCCTTTATTTAATAATTTGGTAGGCCAATAAAAGAGAACACTTGTTTTATTGCATTTGTCTGTGGAAAAAATTTGGGGAGCTATATCAGTTGTTACAAATAAATAAATAAATTATTATAATGTGTCACTAAGACCTGATTATTGGTACCAATTTTGTTATACTATTTCAGATGAGATATATACAATGCAAAAATTGGCATAATTCACTAGAGCTGGACTTATGACTCTAACAGAACATCTGCATACTACAAAAAGATTTTTGTAGTATAAAAAGATAGGATATAGAAATGCCTTTAGCTATTTCTCCTAATTACCTTCTTTTATGAGACACCATAATAAAAAAAGAAATACCGTAGCTGATATCTACAAAAAGAAAATAAATGGACTTGTAATTGGCAAATAATTTATAATGGTTTTAGAAATGAAATTTCAGACCAGAAATAGAACAAATAGCCATCAATTCCTAATCTGACTGATAGCATGTGTTAGATTAAGGGCTGCTTCCTTGCATTTCATATCCTCCATTTTCTGTGTAAATGTACACTTTAAAGTCACTTTAGAAATGTCTTCCAAGAGAACAGCTAAATTCTTCTTGAATGCTATTACTGTTTGCCACAAAATTGATTAGTTTTCCTTGTTTAGAAAGGTATAGATCCTCAGAGCACAATTTTAAGACTGTCATTTTCTGATTGCACAATATTGAGTAAAAGTCAGTGATAATTCACAAATTTATATTCATTTATTCATATCAATCATCCAAGAACTATCATTTCAGTAGCCAACAATTTTAGTTACATTTGAATTAAGTCTCTTACTGATCTTTCTTCTAATAATTGACAATTTGTTTTAGTAAGTAAATTAGCTTAGAGCAATCTTTTGCTTTACTTGTTATATAATACTCCATTTTATTTTTATTTTTATTGTGTTGAAGTTATACTGTTTTAGTCACAGACTATAATAATTAAGTTAACTACATTTTAAGAAAAAATGTTAACATGAGATGTTTTGCATGAAGTTTCAACTCACAGATACCCTTCTTATATGACCTTGTTATAGTTTGATCAGTTGCAGAAATTTCTTTGTCTTATTTGCAGATATCACTGTGATCTGCCCCTGGGAAGCTTTCAGCCATCTGGAACTTCATGAATTGGCACAGTTTGGAATAATATAATCAACCAAAATTCCTGCTTGGCTCTGATGGCATCTGAAGCTCCTATCTTCTTTACATACAATTCTTGTTTTCATCCTTCCATCTAAAATATTAACATTTTACACAACAGATGGTTTTGTAAATAAGGGTCAGCAATGTGAAACTTTGGTTTTGGATTCATTTTTCAGAAAATTATGAAAGTCTGCTGAAGTATTCACCTGGTTAATCAGCTAAGAAAGCTTCTGTTTCCTATGAAAGAGCTTGCATTTTTTTCTAAAATAAAATTGTTAATATCTAGAATTTTGTAATCTAGAATTCCTCAAGCATGGATTCATATTTCCTAATTTTGTACATTTTGTGTTTTGGGCATATATATATATATATATATATATATATATACACATACACAATCCTTGATCTGAACCCATGAATTAAACTCCCCCATGCATGTAGGCAAATTTGATATGCTAATCTCATAATCACTCCCTTGTGCTGTTGTATCACTAAATATAGGTGGAAATTTCCAAAGAATTATAAAACTAGGTTTTATTTTGGAAAAAGAATTTGTAACTGTTCTATGAATCACAGCACCAGAAAAAAACAAGGGCTTGATAATACTGTAAAATTATTGGCCTGATTTAGACATAATATGGTTTGGTTTTGCCTTAGTTTTTCTTGTGAAAGAGGATTTCTGGCAAGTTATATATGTGTGCTATGTAAACACATTCTTGTTTTCATGAATGGAATATTTCAAAGAGAACTAGTTCAAGAATACTGAAGTGGCTGTAGAGGTGTCTTTTATCCAAATTATTAATTCCAACCATCAGCCAGATCATCTGCGTGCCCCAATTCCATAACACTCTTGCCTTATGGCTCAACATAAACGTAGTATATTTTTCAAAGAATCCAAAAAAAGATAGTCCCAATCCATTCAGTTTAAGGCCCTTTTCACATCCCAAAAGTACAGCACTGCAGAGGTCTGTCATTTTCCTCAGGATAATATAAACCAATTCTTTGCCGATTATCTTATCGGGCTTCAGATATTGAAGGACACAGAATGGCAGTAATTTAGATTACACAATCTGGCCTACTTACCTTAACTTTCCTTTTACCTTTAGTATAGAAGAGGCAACCTGCATTTAAGTGAGAGTCAGCTGATAGTTTAGTCAGTTTTTGTAGATTGAATGGTAGTGGGATAGGGACCCATCTTAATTTTTCCTGATTTCAAAATCATCCTGATGCTTCCATTTATAGATTAAACTAATTAGTTTCAGATATCATAGTCTCACTGGTGGATTTGGTTGATAGATTTTTAGTTAAGAAAAGACGATGGTTCTCAAATGAATTAATAGTTTTCTGCACTTTTTCATTCCATAATAGGATGAATTTTCAGTAAAAACTAAGCTTCTTTCAAAAATATCTATTTTCCAGTAAAGACTATAACTTTCATAGCTATTTTATGAATAATGTCTTCCAATACTTGATTTTAGAGATAAAATCTTTTTGCCCTTTCAATAGTGATGAAATAGTGATGACCACTTAAGTTTCCTTACTTTACCACACCTATTCAGCATGAAATACAATTTTGCATGGTTCTGATTTATGGGTATGTTTTCCCCCCTTATACAGCTCAAGAAAACTTTATTGTGAACCAGCTAAGCTGTATTGTAGCACATAGATTCCAATGGTTTCAAGTTTTTTATTGGTGCTTCCAGACACAGCATTTACTCTCAAATGGCTGATTATATTCACATGTTTTGGTGGATCTATAATCTATTGCTTTTAACTCTCCATTATTTGTACATCATCTTCCATCTTTTTCCTTGCCAGAAAATGTCATTAAGAAAAGGAAAAGCAGAATAGTGGTGCAGTGCCTTTTTATTGATAGTATAAAACCTATCCATTTGGACACTCCATTTATTTATGGACGCATAATTATTACCCACCGTTTCCTTTAGCTTATCTTTGATATCTTATAGCTGCTTATATTGTTACTGCTGTTGCTTATCAACTCCACTTTCCCCTTGCTATAGTGGTACACAATTCCAGTAAATATTACTATTTATCTGATGATGATTATATATTCCCCCAATTCTATTCCACCACTAAGTCTTACTGTGTTATTGTTTTTTTTATATTTCGTTGAACTCACTTGGAATAGGCCCAGAAAATTTTAGGATTAATCTTTGCCTGAGAGGCAAAGTTGAAAATGTTGCTGATTTAGAACTCCCAGAATCCCTCACCATCATCTATGCTGATAGAAGCACTGGGGAGTTGCACTTTAGCAATATTTGAAGGACAGCAAGTTCATATATATCTTATTTTATTAATGAAAACAAATAAAGAGTGAATCAGAAGAAAGAGCCAGCCAATCCTTTATATCTTATATGCTGGATCTGGAAACGCTCTGCTGTCCTATTAGTAAGGTGAATTTTTTTACAATGAGAAGGAGGACACGTGTGTGTACCGTGTCATGTTTCGGTAAGAAGTAAACAAAGCCACTTGCACGCGGCACACTCTTGCGCACAGCGCACTCTCTCAAAACAATTCTCCTGTGCGGAGCGCATGTATCTCATAATCGCATCTTGCCGCACTGTACCAAGCCTTGATGAATCGTCATGTCAAATACGAATACGTCACATCACACGCAACGGATCGGCTTGGCATCGATCAAATATGGAGATCTACAGATTAGTCTTCAAATATTGAAAAGGAGGGCATGTAGGAGGACACTTTTTGAGAGAGGAAGAACTTACAAAAGAAGGACTGTCCTCCCTAAAGGAGGATGATTGGTCACCTTACTATTAGCAGCATGGTCACAAAATTCTGTAACCATTGAACTGACAGATTTATGTATAGTGTAGGATTTCATCTTAAATGTCTTCTATATGATATTATATTTTACTGTCTCATATTTTGGGGTTATTCATTTTTCCCTTTTACTGTTGATTTTGATTTGTACCTTTTAGAGAAGGATAGGGGTTGTCAGAGACTATTTTATTTACTTATTTATTCATCAAATTTCTACACTGTTCATCTCATCTAAGTTTACAAATAGCAAGCCATTAATTTGCATATACATGATTACTTCTGAACATGCATCTGTGATTCAGTTACTAATTGGCTTCTAGGTAAAATTTTCTTGCATTTTTATTTTTTTTTCCTAATTATACTTTTAATTCTGTTTTCTCCTGAAATTCCTGGTTTCTCTGCTCCATGAATCCCCTATTTCCTAATATATTTTTATATTGCAACCCAGACACACACTGAAATGAATTGGAAATCAATTACATACGTTGGAAAATGAGTTTTTTCACATAAATGTGTTTAGGATTATAATTTAAATCATATTTCTCTGCAAAAAAAATTAATAAATAAAATCCCTTTCTTAATTCTTGTTCTCAATTACCTAAGAAGTAATAGTGTCTCAATCATGGCTTCATCTTCTAATATTTATAAATTATTTAAGAATATAAATATGCCTTCATTCTTTTACTATAAACCTGTTTTTAAAATTGTAGTAATACTTGGATTGAATTCTCTTTTTAAAACTGATACATGCTTCATATCAATAACATTCCTCATGTAAAGTAATTAATTCAAAAAAGGTAGTTCGGGTAGGAATGAATGGGGTGGAGTCAGAAATCTGGCTGCAGGTATCCTAACATATATAGTAAGTGTTTAATATGCTTTACCATTAACTTCCATTACAAGCATCTTATGAAAGCTCACTCAGAAATTTGACACAATTTCAACAGAGATCTTTCAAATGAATCAATGAATGCTATCCTATTTATCTATTAGTGTATATAAAATGGATATCAAATCACAAGTTCAGTATAAACCAATATGAGTATTTATACACAAAGAGATACAATGCATTGTCAGGCTCCCTGGAGTATCTTATTCCATTAGTATAAGTGTATCACCATCACCATGGAAACCATCAGTGTTAATGTAAATAATTTATAAAACTTCATCCTTAACTTCTTTTGTACTGTATATATATTATCCAACAGTATGTATGTTAAAGAACTACTGAAATCGTTTTCAGTTTTCCTAAATTTGAGTTCTCTGGACATGCTTGACTACATTTCCCATAATTCAGTGGTTATTATGAGAATAATAATTCAACGTATCTAGAGAATGCCAGAAAAAAAAAGAAATATATATTATAATGGCACAGGCAAAAATATCTTCACTGAGCTGGTCCCTGAACTATATTTTCTATGATAAGAAAGCAATACCTCATTGACAATGCATCCTAAACTGACATCAAGTCACAAATTCTGCTAGATTCCAAGAGACAGAATCATTCAGAATCACAAATGAGCAAATTAAACACTTGTGTTTGCATAGGGAACCAAAGTGTGGATTTGGTTTTACTGTTTGTATATGATCAATGTTAAAGCTGTGCAATTAATGATTACATTTTAATAATCTTATATAAATTGAATGTGAACTTGTAAGCAACTATTCTCAAAATGTTCATGAGCAGAATAAGACAGCTCCCATTTCTTTTCATTTACTGAAAGCCATGGATTACTGATTCACATTTCCCATGGATTGTCTTCTGCTCATGGAAGGGAAGCTTGGTAGATTCTAAATTTTGTAATTTGTATTTATTCCTTTGGCAGGCTATGTATAAGAACAAGCTGCAAAGATCTTTAAAAACACTTTTCCAATGATACATAAAAATATGATTTATACTATTATAACTCATTTGTATTATTTATTCATTTGCTAATTTTTTCTTATCTATGCTTCTCATGCCACATTTACATTTTTGAATCATAAGCATTAAATCTTTGTTCTTTTCAATGATGCATACTAATGCTTTAGAAACATAATTTCCAGATTTGCTACAGTAAGCAAACAAATCACAAAGCTGAATTTAACATTACTTGTTAAAGATATTTACTATATTTCAAGAATTAGGATTCTTTCAGTCACAATCTTATTCCTATTCAATTTAGCCGATTTTAAAAATGGGATGTAAAATTATAAGCACATAAAAAGACAACAGCAGAAACAGCGGCAAATTTACTCAACGGTTCTATGCTTAGCAACATTTCCATTTAATCAAATCCCTTGCTCTTCCCAAATCTATTTCAGTGTTTACTTTCTATGTTTACACAAACAATGGAAAATGACAGTTTGTGGGCTGGTTCAAATTTCTTACATATTCCAAAAAATATGTCACATGTGATGTACTTTATACCTATATAATTGACAGTACAATTGGCAGTGCAGAAATTCTAAATGCTTCCAAAGTCAGAACCAAAATACATATATACACAATTTTTTTTCTCTCCCGTAAATTTTCTGTCAATGTACCTGTTCAAATATAAAAGCATGATAGGCTCTATATTTGTACAGGTAGCCGATTATGTCAGTGTGCAGAAATGTGGACAACTACTACAGGCAGAAGTTGCAAGCCCTCTGCTTTTCACTGCATGGTGATTCAGAGCTGAGATGAACTTTTGTCAATCTCTGCCGGATCTTTCCAGGATAGGAAGGCTGGGAGGGGAAACTCACAATCTTCACAAGGCCACCATGCAGGTAAGCGCATTTCTCGGCAATCTTTCCCCGTTTGTGCTCCTCACCAACTCTCTCTCTCTCTCAATAAGTAGCAGAGTTGCGAACAGGGCGAAGTGCAACCAAAGGGTGTAAGCCAATTAAGAAAAAGATAGTCAAATATTTCCCACTTTTCTCCTTCGAGGGGAAAGCGGAGGCAACTTATTTCTCGCCTCTCCTGCCGCGAAAGCAGGGCTGCCTTTCCAAATCAAGGCGCCTCCCGGGAGAAGGAGCGGAAAAGGCGAACGATTCTAGGAAAGAACCGGCTCGCTCGGAGTCCCTATAGCAACGCTCTCCTCGTTGGAATTCACGGCCGCCGCCGCCGCCGCCATCACAGGCCACGAGAGGGTGCCGAGGCCACGCCCTGGCAGCGCAGCGGTTTGACATTGCTGCGGGCTGGATGCTAAGGTCGAAACTGAAATTTAGCCATGCGGGGTTAGGGATTCCTCTTCTTTGCCCGGCACTCGGGAATCAGCAGTCACGCGTTGTACAAAGGTGAGGGAAGAGAACACAGTGGAAGTGTGCATCGCTGAGCTTGAATGATTCTAAGTGTGCGGGAGATAACGGAAACGCATCGCAGGCAGTGGAATGGTATAGGGCAGTGTTTCTCCACCTTGGCAACTTTGAAGATGTGTGGACTTCAGTTCCCAGAATTCCCCAGCCAGTACTTGCTGGCTGGGGAATTCTGGGAGTTGAAGTCCACACATCTTCAAAGTTGCCAAGGTGGAGAAACACTGGTATAGGGTATGTTCCTTGAGCAGGGGGCTGGACTAGAAGACCTCCAAGGTCCCTTCCGGCTCTATTCTGAATTGAATTAAAAATTGAATTGGATTCCAACCCCCCACGTTAAGGCGACAGCTTTATGAAGCCAAAGCAGATTGTCGACTAATAGCATGCAAGATTTTGAATTCTTCATAATGCAAGTGAGATGGGGGAGGGAGGATCTGATTGATGGATTATGATCTGAGATAATTTCCAGACTCATCTACTGAATCTTGAGCCGTATAATCTTCCACGTTCAACCAAATAGGACTTACGATGCCTTCAAGTTGCATTTTGGACTTTCTCTAGGGCTCCTGAAATAATTACAGTGCCCAGTTCTTGACCTGCTTCAAAATGCCGCATTTTGATGTAATAAATCCATCTGTTTAATTGGATCAGTCTCCATCCAGCATAAACTACCTAGAAATTATTTAACTAGTGTTTCTGCAGAGTTGATGATTTATTAAAGAGGAAAACTCTAGAGCAGTGTTGCTCAGTCTTGCAACTTTAAATGTGAACTTTCAACTCCCAGAATTTCCTGGAGAACTCTGGGAGTTGAAGTCCACATATCTTAAAGTTACTTAGATTGAGAAACATTTCCTTAAAGTATGCATCTGCATATTGCTTTCGATAGAAAAGAATATTCGTAGCTCACGTTTGAATTGTGATGCCCTTGGTGCCTCTCTGAGCTTGGTTGTTTTCCTGGAGATGTTTCATTACCCAACTAGGAACTACTAACTGATAAACAGGCTAACAGTAAACAAAAGTCTAATGAAGGAACCATCAAGAACACTTCCACCAACACTGACAGGGCAAGCCACTAGTATAGAAATAGAGAAAATCCCACTCCCTTCTAGCACTGAAAATGTTACCTTTTTGGGTAATGAAAGAAAATAACCAAGCTCAAGAGAGCAATAATTAAAACCACATATTGTTTTAATGTGCACTAGGAACAGATTTGCAATCTATGCTGATTTTTTAGCTTGAATCACAGCTTTTATCAGCTACCACAAGCTGAAAAATTAAACTAAGAATTATATTTCAGATGGGAGAATTATATACCTTTCCTTGTGCCAAAATACTTTTTTTTTCCAGGCAGAATAATTGCTTGCAGATACAATCATGTATTTTAGGCTGCATAACACGGCTCTTTAAAGCTGGAATGCTCTTTTAAAAAGTACCCACCTTTCTCAGATGCTTCTCTGCCTGCCTTCTTCTAATTGTAGCTTAAGCAAAGTCCATCTTTAAAGTACCCAAGACTCTGTTGGGCTTAGCTGTCACAGGGCCTTTCCCAAAATTGCACCTATATCAAAACAACAACCTTTTTTGTCTTGTCTTTATGACAGTGTCTTTATTTCACCCTCAACCAGTATAAATATATGAGGTAAACACAAGACGAGCAGCCCTAAGTTCTTAGACTTTCTAGTCAATTGCACCTTCAATGGATAGTTATTCTTGATTTATGTTTTGCTGTTGAAGGATAACATTACGGGGAGGCAATGGAAATTACTAGCTTTTTCTTTACAAATATAGTTAGAAGTTAAGTTTTTATAGCATTATATAGTAGATTTTAAGAAATTTTACCAGACAGCAAAATTAGTACAGAAGAGGCAGTCACTGTGTCATACTTTTTTGTTACTATGGATACATTTTAGTACACCTCACATGGCATAAAATAATAATTTAATAATAATAATTTATTACTTGTATGCACTGGCTGACTCCCAGCAACTCTGAGCAATTTACAAATTATTTAAAACATTAAAAAATAAGAAAACAAAAAGTGTAAAGATGGCAGGATGAAAAAAGATAAAGATAAATTATAATTAAAACACGGTCAAATGAGACCTCAATCAATAAATGAAAAATGTGGAAAGATATTTATCCTTTCCTCAATTATAAACCCATTAATATAGTAATAATGAAATATTTAAATAAAATGAGAATATTACATAAGTGTCAGGGGAAACATATATGATTTTAAGGATAGAACTGAGACTATAAGTGCAAGTGACTGAAAATTATTAATATTTTTGGTGGGGAGTATTGCAGATAACTCATAAGGAGTTACAAGATTATAAGATTGTTCATGGGGCTATCTAGATATTTATGCAAAATATTTAGGTTGATACAAAATAACACAGCTAGAATACCAAGTGGAATTGTATGTTATCATGGTAATGTCAGTACATATTTTACTTATTGGTTCCCAGTTTTCTTCCAGTAAAATTATGTCATGGGGCTGTACTATGTGGAAGAACATATGTAACATGTATTCCTTTTTAAGTTCTGAGATCATAGAATAAGGCCCTACTCCCAGTATTTCAGGTGCCTATTCAGGTGGGTCATTTGAAGTAGGTACTCCAAGATAAGGAATACTGTTTCCAGAAGTGTCCATGTAGCACCTGTTGAGTTACTGTTTCACCCTAGAGCTTTTTAATTTCCTAGAAATTCGTCTGAAATATAGTGCTTTTAATTAGTCTGTTTCAGTGGTATTTTAATGGTTGCTTCTTTAAACTGTACTTTTAGTCTTTGATTTTTAATCTTTTATTTGTGTTTTTACAGTATGTTATACTGCTATACTGACAGCTTTCAATAGCTTGACTAACATGTTTTTAGAAATATTAACAAAGGAAGCTGTATATTTACAGTGTTCAATATAATAGATTTTGATTATGTTTCAGTCTGTGGAGGAAAAATAAAGGGCCTGGTTTCAGAAGATTATGTCCGAAGATTCAAATAAGGACAAGCAGTACATAGAACAATTAACCAGTGAAAATTACAACTCAGTATGTTTAACCTTCAGTTTTGTATATTCTTCTAACATTTAATTAATTAATTACTGGGCTTGTATGCACTTCAAACATAGCTGATTCTAAGCTATATAGTCCATTTATTTGTTAAAGGGAATATACAGTAGATAACTATTCCTCTCCTATTTGCATATTTCCTCACACACATTTAAATTGTATTTGCCTAGGCAGTAGATACCATAACAATTATTTAAAATATACAGTGTGCACTTCCTTGCGTTATCTGTGCAGTATTTTCTCCACATTACATTTTTTTACATCCAATATTTTTTTAAAAAATGTGCCGTTTATAAAATCCAAACCTGCTAATCCCAAAATTGTACTGCCTCTTACAGAAATGTATTACATTTAAACTATTATAGAATATCTGTAGCCATTCTCCTATCAAATGCCACATATCCAGACACAGAATAGTTATCCATAAATAATTAACACATTTCCTTGTACTTAATAATTTTAGTAGAAAATAGAATGTATTCATATATAATTAATTCTTTACTACCATCATTTTTATGGTATCTCCATCAATGTCTCAAGGCAGCTCATGTTCTAATAGAAAGAACGAAATAATAAAGCAATGATCTAACAATCACAATACAAATGTATAAAAATATATTTCTGTCATTCCTTAGCAGACCAGACCTGAGCACTTGTTTGGAATCTTCTATTCCAAATACTATACAAGACAGGATCATCTTTATAGCCTCATTAATAGGCCATAATGTCAATAGTCTTCTTCAGCCCAAGTGATAAAATGTTCCAGGGGAAGGAGCTGGCACTGAGAAGGTCTGCTTCTAGACCAGGAGCATCAAACTTGCATTATCACAGCAGCGTCATGTGATGTATCAGGACTTTTCTCCTTCGCAAAACTGGGCGTGGCCAGCGTGTGATGCATCTGTCCCATGGGCCACAAGTTTCACAGTCCTATTCTAGACCTTCAACCTCCTGACATCTAAGAAAATAACCTCAACAAGTCCTCTCAGCCTGTTCATACCAGATGGGCAAAATCTACCAGATATGCAAAATCAAATACAGTACTTCAGAGGCAGAAATCTTAATTCATAGTAATCTTACCTTACCAAATAATATAAGATGTGTTGAATTACAGTTCCTCCCCCTCCCACACCTATGAGATGCTGAGAATACTGTGATATGAATTGTAATCTATTGTATACAACTAAAAGATATGCATAGTTTTGCTTAAGTGCCGTATTACTCTCTGCTTTGACCTCTAGCAATCCATGTTGTGTTCTTTACCAAATGTACACTGGGATTAACCCAGGGGTGCTATTCAGCAGGTTCTGACAGGTTCTGGAGAACCGTTAGTGGAAATTTTGAGTAGTTCAGAGAACCGGCAAATACTACCTTTGGCTGGCCCCAGAGTGGGGTGGGAATGGAGATTTTTTAAAAAAATTTGATTTATATGCTGCCCTTCTCCGGAGACTCAGGGCGGCTTACAGTGCGTTAAGCAATAGCCTTCATACTTTTGTATATTTTATACAAAGTCAGCTTATTGCCCCCACAAACTGGGTCCTCAATTTACCTACCTTAGAAAGGATGGAAGGCTGAGTCAACCTTGAGCCTGGCAAGATTCGAACTTACTTTAATTGCAGACAGCTGGTGTTAAATTACAGTGTCTTGTCCGCAGAGCTATCCAGCTCCTTTTGCAATATCCTTCCCCCAGGAGTGGGGAAGGAATGGGAATTTTGCAGTTTCCTTCCCCTGGAGTGGGGTGGAAATGGAGATTTTGCAGTATTCTTCCCCTGCCACACCCACCAAGCCATCCCCACAGAACCGGTAGTAAAATAATTTGAATTCCACCACTGGATTAATCTGTATTTATTTATTTAGAAAACTTATTATAGAAACCTCTATAATTGTCTGGTTTGGTTCTGTAACCCAACAAGACAGATACAGACTTCAGAGGATAATTAGAACTGCAGAAAAAACAATTACTACTAACCTGCCTTCCATTGAGGACCTGTATACTGCACAAATCAAAAAGAGGGCTGTGAAAATATTTACAGACCCCTTGTATCCTGGACATAAATTGTTTCAACTCCTACCCTCAAAACAATACTATAGAGCACTGCACACCAGAACAACTAGACACAAGAACAGTTTTTTCCCAAACGTCATCACTCTGCTAAACAAATAATTCCCTCAACACTGTCAAACTATTCACTAAGTCTGCATTACTACACTATTAATCTCATCGTTCCTATCACCCATCTCCTCCCACTTATGACTGTATGACTGTAACTTGTTGCTTGTATCCTTATGATTTATATTGATTGTTTCCTAGTATGATTTGATTGCTTATTGTACCCTATGACTATCATTAAGTGTTGTACCTTATGATTCTTGCGAATGTATCTCTTCTTTTTATGTACACTGAGAGCATATGCACCAAAGACAAATTTGTGTGTCCAATCACACTTGGCCAATAAAGAATTCTATCTTCTATCTATCTATCTTATATGACCACTTTATATATGATAATCCCAGGCAGCTCACAATAATACTCAATAGATATATAGCTAATAGAGCAATACATTTCTATAAGAGTCCCACAACATATTTATATGCCACAACATCCAAACAACTTTACATTTATAACTAGAATAGCTGGTCTCACTTCCATCCTAGCCCAATGCCTGGGAAAAAAACCAAATCTTCACTGCTCTCTAGAAAGCTAATAAGGTGGGAGCCCTCTGAATCTCAAAGGGGAGATTTTTCAAAAGGGTTGGGACTAACATGAAAACATGTCTGAAATCCCACCAGATGGCAACATTTAAGAGAAAGGACTGGAGCACATTCACCTTATTTGATGCCATAGGACAGGTCATCCTGATAGATCAAGATGCCTAATAATATGCATATTTTCCATATTGTATTCCAAAGATCCGAATCTATTTTTCTTTTTACCTCATTTTTTTTAGTTTTGTCCTACAAAATTAATAATTAAACATGAATTTTCTATTAATAGTTATTTTTACCAAATAACTATTAAATAATAGTTATTGCTAATTTTCATTTTGCAGGAAAGAATCACATTTTCTCTTTTATTTTATTTGTATTTTAGGATGAGGATTCCTTTATCCCATACGTAGCAGAAGATCTTGAGCAGTGTGCATTTGTTGCAGGTGTGAATAGTTCTATTTCTTGCAAATTGAGGGAACATATACAGTATATGGGTAATATTAAAAATGAATTGCCATGTAGCTGTAACAAAAGGTTGGCATACATAATGCCTTCTAAATATATTGGAACACATCTGAAGAAATTGTGTTCACTTTTTTGTTGATGAATTATCTCTTATACTAAGAAATAACATCCTGAAAAACATACCTATATGCTCATCATAACTAGAATTTTAATTAGGAATTAAGAAAGTGTAATCTACATAAGTTAAAACCACAAGATGATAAGAAAATATATCTAATTCTAGTTTACACAACAATATTTACTGTCTTGCCATACTTTTCAACCCTTACAAGGTATTCTTGTTTTGACCATGTCCATCCTCTTCTTCATGCATTGCCTTTTCTTCATTAAATTTCTTCCGTCTCAGTTTTTCAGGAAGTTATCAACCCCATTTAATTATGAAAGTCCTTGGTCGTCCCCTTCTCTTAACTCATTAACTCTGTAAATATTTGTTTTCTAACTTGGTTTATTCTCTCTTTAGAATAACTATCTCAGCATAATTATTTCATACTAGTTACGTAGTCATTTAGCTTCCATCCACCCCTGAGTCTATCTGTTGTTGTTTTATTATTTATACTTGTTAAGTACACCGTTCCTATTGCATTTTTTCTGACATATCTAATTTCCAGTGGACTGGGAGTGGAAGTTTGTTGTACTTCATTCAGCAAGCATTTATTCCTTGCAAAAAACCATGTACCGGTAATTCCTGCTTTCTGCCAGCATTTGTACATCTTCAGACTTCCTCAATTGTTTTCTTACCTTAATCAAACATTTCAGCAAGGTGTACACATTCATCTATTTCATCTAGTTTTAGCCATTTATGTAGCATATGGAACCATTTACTACATTTTCCCTGACAAAAACTAATTACAATAGTCTTTGATACATTTAATTTTCAGAATTAAATGTCTTGTTATAAATTGATATCATCCAAGTTCTGAAAAACATAATATCATCTGCATTACGAGATACATGTATATTCACATTTCCAACCAATACACCTCTAATGTGTCAGACTCCAAAAGTCAAGAAAGGCACACACAAGTTCTTCCAAGCAGTTTCTTTTAGCATTCTCCTCCTATAGACAGAAATCTTGCCAAACTAAAGCAGACTACTTGCACCATTAAAATATACGCTGAAAACTCCTAGGGAGGAATTGTTTTAATTCTCTCTCTCCCACAAAAACTTAGTTTTCTTTTGCTCCTCTGGAATGCACTCCCTCCCTCGTGGGAATCTGTGCTAGATTCCACCACAAATGTCACCAAAAGCATTCTGTTTATATTTGTTTATAAATAGATTTAAAACTATCATGTATCACACTCACTATATTCAGTTACCTTCACCTCCAGTGTTACACAAAACATTCCAAAATTCAACCTTATTATTATCACATATTTTATTTGAGTAATTGCACAATTACTCAAATGCACAATTAATTTCCTTTCTCACATTGCTACATTTCTCAGTGACTTGCTGAAAAATAAAAAACATGGCTTGTACATACACCCCGTCCCCCATAAAATGTTCTTTCCAACATTCCATCATTTCAGTTTATCACTTTTAATTCCATTCACTCTGCTCATGGTTCCTAACTTAAGATTTCTTTTCCATACTTCAATTTTGATTTAATTTCCATCAGAATAGTTCTAAATTTTCTATGCCCCTTCATTTTACCTATTTTTGTTCTTTTTATTGCATTCTTAGCAATCTTTTTTTCTGTACACTATAAATATGTTTCTACCATCCAGTATAATTCCATCATATGCTTTGCCTGTTTCATCATTCTGTCAGGTTTCCTTTTTCATACTTCCCATAGAAGACTGTGGAAGAATAACTCCACAATCTTCTATGGCACTCTGTAACATTTTTTTTCATTCTTTTTTCATTTTTCATAGTTTCTTAGTACACTTTCATTCATTCTGTTGGGAGATTCATCTATATTCTAATAGCTTTTCATACTTTCATGTTTTATTCCTGTCGTTTCCACTTTTTTCCTTCAAATTCATTTTTCTCAAGTTCTTGGCACTATCAAAACTGGTCTGTTCCACATTCAGAACTGTTCTTGTTTGGATCTTTAAATGTTCCAAATAATAGTAAAAAAAAATCTGCATTAGATTCATTTATTCATGTTACATTGCAGAATATTTTCTCCTAGTTGTATTGATTCAGAATGTTGCAAATCAGTCATCTTTGTTTTTCCATTGCCACTGGGCAATTCTTGCCAAACTATGGATTCTTTCAAATATACCCCCATCAAACTAGATTATGACACTATAAATGTCTAACCCTTCACTCAAAGTCAAGTCTTATAAATTCTGCATTTGTTTTGTGGAACAGTTTCTGTTGCTATTTTGGCTAATTTGCCACTTTTGCAAAGTTTGCAGTATGCCACAGTCATAAATAATATTTTTATTTGGGATATAGAGATGACAAGATTCTTGATTTGTTTGAGCAATATAATCCCAAAATTAAAAAACTCTTGTGCCACAACATCACAGTGAATAACTTACTTCTTTTGTCAGATATGAATGTAGAGAAGGTTTATAGCATTTAACAATCATATAAGTGATTTCGGGGCATTTAAGTTTTAGGAAAAAGATTTAAATTCTATTTATTTCTACTTATCCATAAGTCTATGTATTAAGTGCTGGGTTAAGTGTGAGAACACAATTCTTTGAAAAAATTGTATTTCAGAAAAATGGGTAGCTGTTTAAATCTACTACCCATGATTGCAGAGGGAAGAGTATTGAAGCATCAAGCTCAAAATTGATCAGTGATCAACACATGCACATATTTGTCTTACAGATTCTTTTTGTGATCAACTTTTGCCACGGACCACACAGATTTTATTGGAATATAACTCTGGAAAATGGGTGCCACGACTTCGTGAACCACGAGATTTATATGGCCTTTCTTCTACAGGAGATCTGCACTTAGTACGCTGGCCACATCAGTATGAAGTTATCAGAGAAAAAATTAAGCATATTGGTAAATAATAATTTAACCTTTTCTAATGTGACGTTTATTGATAGGTCACAAAGAAATAATATTCCCAATAAAGCACTTTCTGACTTGCTGCAACCACTTACTGTAAATAATTTTCTTGATTCATCACTTTGCATTGATGCAGTTAATTCAGCTTTCAAATTTAAATGTAAAGAAATGCAAAACTCCCTTATAGGAGGTTGGACATATTAAAAGAAATGAACAATTTTAAGAATTGACTATTCAACTACATCAAGCCTAAAGATTCTCAAAGATTGTATATATTTTTCTTGTCAGCGGAGCAATCCCATCCTTGGTTACAGTTCTATAGTGGTTGGAAGAGGATAGGATTGCAATTGTGCCAATTTGGATAATCCAATGATATATTAATGAATGTGTTATTGCTCTGTGATTTGATCAACTTAACATTTATTTGAATTAATTTGCAATGGCAGTGAAACACTGAAGTTAGACATGCGGATGAGTTTAAAGCATTGCAGTAGATAACAATAGAGATTTCATGATGACACAAGCATTTTCTGTGATCATCAACTCTAATTTCCAAGCTCTGAGGACTTTTTAAAGAGTGAAGCATTTGCTCCAAAGGGTGACAGAGATAAGGAGAGACATCCAGAGAGACAGAATGTAATGCCATGGTTTTTGCCTTATGATCTCAGGCAGCAGGCCTCCTCTACAAAGGGAACTGACCTTGGCAAAATAGAATACTATATGAATACTTTGTTTTGGATATATTCTTTTAATTTAATTTCAGATACAGCAAATGGGGAAAATCAAAATTAATTTAATACTCTTAAGATGACAAGCCTGACCTTTTATTTTGAAGACTTGTCTGCTTTTGTGAATCTCCATTTTTGATTATAGATAGACTACAGCTAGTAGTTTTTAGCCAACCTTGATAACTGATCTTGAGAAGCTACAAAAAGCCAGAATCTGTTGAATATTTTGATTGTGAGCACCAGGAAATTTCACAACTGTAGATGGGGAAATTTTCTACATTGAAGTAATTAGTGGCACATTGTTTCCTTATTATTGCCAACTAAACAATATGAAAGTGTCTATCTACTTACTAGAAATTGTATTGGAAAGAAATTTCTATTTGTTTCAGATTGTATAGGACCTTAGCAAAAAGAATTGTGCAGGGTTTTTTTTCTGCTAGTCTTGAGTTCCTGTGATGACACCTTCTGGCAAAAGCAGTCTTCTGCTACTTAAAATAAAATTGAATAACTTGAAGGTAGGATACATAGACCTACAAATTGTGGCAAACCTCACATATAATAAAGGAAGCATGTATATAAATTTTTATGCTAACATATTTTTATTGAAATGAAGTCACTCATTTCAATAAAGCTCTTGTGGCATGATAGAATATTCTACCAGTACAAATACACTTGATTTTTTAACTAGTCACCCTCTTCCTATATCTTTTTTTCTTTTTATGGCCTTGTAATCCCTTGATTCTGGATAGAGTCAGGGTGGCTCACCTGGTTCCTATAATTATTTTTATAAATTTTCTTCCTATTCCTAATAAAGTGTCAACATTGATGTTACTGTATAACTAGTTAACAATATAAGGAAGAATCTTACCTAATTTAAGAATTTTATCATAACTGCTCACTAAAATTCTGTTGCTCAGGTTATAAAGTATATTTTTGTAGCACAAGAAGAAACACAGTTCTTGAATAGTTGATTAAGTGGTGTTAATTTAATAAAACATAACAAAAATTTTAAAGGAAAAAAGAAAATATAACAACCAAATGTAAATGTTCTGTACAAAATTTTACACAAGTATATAATTACCTTATATTTTAATATATAATTACTATATTTTGTTATGGTTTTAAAAATTTCTACAGATTCTGTTAAAAAATCTGAACAGGAATATAATTAAAATAATTGATTAACATATATTAAAGCTACTTATAAAATGCAGATGAAAGTAATAATGAAACCATAATAAAAAGTAAATACAACAAGGTTGTAGTTGCAGAGCTGTACACACCCGTGTTTCCCTGAAAATAAGACTGGGTCTTATTTTCTTTTGGACCCCAAAATAAGTATTAGGGCTTATTTAGGTGTCTTTTTCCACCCCACCCTCCCCATGTACAGGAGGCCCACTTCTGCTTGCTCGTGGCGAGGCAGGAGGCTGCGTGGTATGCTAGTGCCGCTGCCGCCGTGAGGCAAAGAGGTGGAGCTGGCCCATGTGCCCAGCACCACCTTACCTCAGGGTTCCCGCAGCCAGGCCACCCACACCCCAACATCTGCCTTGCCTTGTGATGGCGGCTCCAGCAGCCTCGTCCAGCAGAACCCCATGTGGCCACTGGCCCACTTCTTCTGCTTGCTCGTGGCCGCAACAGACCAGAAGGCTGAGCAGCATGCCAGTACCATGGCCACAAGGTGTGGTGGGGGGCTGGAACTGCCCCATGCACCCCACACCGGCTTTCCTCAGGGCCCTTGTAGCCAGGCCATGCACACCCTGACACCTGCCTCTCGGCCATGGCACCAGCACACCACTCAGCCTCCTGCTTTGTTGCAGACACAAGCAAGCAGAAGAATTAGGCCAGCGGCCATGTGGGCTCCTGCTGCACATGGCTGCTGGTGCTGCCGCTGTGAGGCAGGTATCAGGGCATGGATGGCCTGGCTGAGGGAGCCCTGAGGTAAGCCAGTGCTGGGCACTTGGGGCAGCTCGATCACCCCCCACCTTGCTTCGTGGCCATTGCACTACGCCCAACCAGACGGAATGGGTGGGCAGCCGGCTGCGCAGGTTCTTAAGTAGGGTTTATTTTGGGGGTAGGGCTTATATTAGGTGCAAGCATAAAAAACATGCTATTTTCTCATTTTTGGGATAGGCCTTATTTTTGGGAAACAGGATTTTAGTTCTTTGGATTCCAAGAACAGTATAGGAGTGGTTATCTACTGCAGAAAAGAAATAATAAAATAGCGGGTACTGCACATATTTCAGCATTGAAGGCTTATGTTTGAATTATTGGCAATACTAAGAATCTCACTGTGGAGCAAAAATTACCAATTTATTTTATGTTTTTGAAAAGATAAAATGAAGGGCCATCAATATGTCTTTTTTTAAATAGTTGTTATTAAGCATTTTTCATCTTTAAAAACAGAAATAACAGAAATAACAATAAAAAACAAGACAAACATAACAATGTATCATATTTTTACAGCCTTCCGCGTCAGCAGCATCAATATGTCTTTTTTATTTAAAAAAAAACTAAGCTAATCATCTTCTTATAAGCAGGAATAAAAATATACTGTCCTTTGCACCTGAAAATATGTTTTTGTTTTTTAACACATCATTTTAAAGCTATTTTCTTTCTTTTTCTTTCCAGAATGGATTCCATCTCATCCGGAGCCTCTCTATAATCCCACAGGTTTAGAGATTGAGCCTCCGTGTCTAGATCCAGGGGAAGGTGCTGTCGTGTATTTAGCAGATGAAGGTTTGACCAGATTTTATTGAAAACACATAATTTAATTATTTACATCTTTCTTGTACAAAGTAATTTTAAAATAGAATTCTACGTGCAAATTCTAATACAAAAGACAAAAAAAAACTCTAGAATTTAGAATCCTAAATTTTAGCAGCATAATCTTTGTAACACTAAATGTACAATTCACAGCATTTTCCATAATCCACACCACAATTCTTTTGAAGTATATCAGTTTTAATAAATTAATTTTATTTCTGCCAGAATTGGTTCTTTTCTTTGGTTATCCTTTTAGTTAATGTACCAGATTATTAATTTTAAAAAGATGTAATTGCTGATGCCAGGTGGATCAAGGCAGTCATAAAATGGCTTCCATCAGTTCTTCTTGCTATGTGATCAGTCCATTGCAATTTGTGATTTCCATTGCAATTCTTTTACTCTCTGGATGATACCACATCAGGGGTGAAATGCTCCCAGTTCGGACCAGATCGCCGATCTGATAGCGATGGAGGCGGGTGGTTCGGAGAACCGGTAGCAAAAATCCCTGCCCCCCCCCCATGCCCAGCTGAGCCGCGCGATTATCGGAGGCTTTTTTTCTTTTAAATGCCTCTGATGATCCAAGCTGAGTTGCCTGATCGTCAGAGGCATTTAAAAGAAAAAAAGCCTCTGCTGATCAGGCAACTCAGCTAGGATCAGCAGAGCCTTTTGAAAGCATTTTTTTACAACCTCTTCGCTGAAGAGGTTGTAGAAAAAATGGTTTTAAAAGTTAAAAAAATTGGCCACGCCGACCCAGTCACATTACCCCACCATCACCAAGCCACGCCCACAGAACCGGTAGTAACAAATTTTAGATTTCACCACTGTACTACATACTTTCGTTTGTTCTTTAATCCATGTGAAGGTCTTTCTATCTTGTCTTGTAATGCCAAGCATGTATCTTTTCATGGTTCTTTGCACCACTTGTAGCTTTTGTATCAATTGTCAGGTTAGTGTCCATGTTTCACTGGCATATGTTAGAGCAGGTAGCACACACTGATTGAAAACTTCTCTCTTCAGGCATAGGGGAAGGTTATTCTTGAAAACTATGCTTAGCTTGTTGAATGTCTGCCGACTACATTTAACTTGCCATTCAATTTCCTTTATTGTATCACCTTCTATTGAGATTCATATATGTAGTGGTCTACAACATCTAATTCTTCTCCAGATATAATTTTTTTTCTTTCTTTGGTGAATTTATTAAACATAACCTGGCTCTTTTTCAACTTTATTTTAAGTCAAATGGTTTTCCTGCTTCATGCAGCTCTTGTTGTGTGTGTTTGTAGCTCTTCTGGGTCTTTTGAGAAGAGAACAACATCATCTGCAAATCTTAGGTTATTTAAATAGGAGCCATTGATTTTTATTTCATCTTTTTCCCAGTCTAGTTTGCGAAATACTTCTTCAAAGGCAGGCTGAGAAAATGATAGGTGATGTTGTATCGCCATGTCGTTCTATGTTGGTTTCCACTTTAAGATCATTAAGGGAAATTGTTGCCATTGTTTTTTCATATATTGATTGTAGTAACTTTATGTAAGCAATGTCTACGCCTTGGTTGAGCAATGCATTAATTATTGCTTGCTGAAATACTGATGGTTTTTTGTAGTCAATGATATATTAAGAAAATGTTTCTTTAACAATAATTTGCAACTGAAGATTAAGTATATTCTGTTCCCCTCAACAGCCAATAAGGACCCCAACTTTAGATATTCTCGAATAGGGGGAAGTTTCCCTTCAAAGCAAGTGCTTCCTCAATCATGGAATGACTGGGATAATACTTTGATCTTTGAAGCACGATTTGAAAGTGGAAATCTGCAAAAAGTGGTCAAAATGTAAGTTAAGGCATTAAGCTAATCCCTGGTAGACCTTGAATTTAGACAGCATGAAATGAGATGCAAAGTCCAGTTCACTGTTTTAAGAAAATAGTCATTATTAATAAATTTTACTTCATATTTTCTTCAATGATCTTTGCTGATTTCCTGGCTGTGACAAATGAAGCAAAAATTATACCTGCAATCCAGTAGTGGGTTACAAATCCTGGCGCTACCGGTTTGCTATCGGTAGCGCACGGGCATGCACACTTGCTTCGGGAGCGCACGGCGCTTCTGCGCATGTGCAGAGTGTTTTTGATGATGTCTGGGTGGGTGGGCAGAGCCTCCCACTGCCGCCACTACCGGTTTGCCCGAATCGGGATGAACTGGGAGCAATCACCACTGCTGCAATCTAGATATGCATTTATAAATTGTAAGTTGTGGTAGTCTTCAATTTATAACAGTTCATTTAGTGACCATTCAAAGTTACAGCGGCACTGGAAAAAGTGACTTATGACCATTTTTCACACTTATAACCATTGTAGCATTCCCATGGTCACATGATCAAAATTCAGATGCTTGGCAACTGGTTCATACTTATGACCGTTGCTATATCCCAAGGTCATGTGACCACCTTTTACAACCTTCTGACAAGCAAAGTCAATGGGGAAGCCAGATTCATTTAACAACTATGGCAAGAAAGGTCGTAAAATCAGGCAAAACTCATTTAACAAATGCAATACAATACAATACAATACAAACAATAGAAATTGCTTAACAATAGAAATTTTGGGCTCAATTCTGGTTGTAAGTTGAGGACTATCTGTATTTTCGATTTTTTTATTTCATATTTTATATTTTTATCTCTTGTGCTTTTTAATCAAAATGTGATGTGAATGTGCAATATGATTCAATGGTAATTTAGCAGATACTGCCCAAATACAGGATTTATGTATTTATTACATCATTTTATACACAGTTCCATTTATGAAGATTCTGAATAGTTTCTAAATTAATATCAGAACATTAAAAAAAAACATTTAGTACAGTTACAAATGCACCATCATTTGTGGTAGCTGGTATGCTTGTTTTCCTCTGTAAAGCCCTTCATGGCATAAGATCTAGCCAGCTGAAGCACTATAATTTCTGCTCATACTGTATGGTTTGACAGGTATATTTTGTGCCTTCTGCCTATTACACCTGTTATACTGCACCCTCGTCTTTCTCCACTTTTCTCTCTACATTCACTCTCCCAACAGTTTAAGGGAATGACAGACACCCCGTTTCTTTCCTGTTTGAACTTGACTGCATCCATCCATAACTGTAAAAGACAAACTAGATCCATCAACTGCATCCATCCATAACTGTAAAAGACAGACTAGAAATAAAAATTAAAATAAGCAAGAAAATGGTAAGAGAACACCTGTCTGACCTTGATGAATATAAATCACCGGGACCTGATGGATTACATCCCAGAGTTCTGAAAGAGCTAGTAGATGTTATCTCAGAACCACTGTATCATATGTTTAAAAAATCTTGGAGCACTGGGGAACTACCAGAGGATTGGAAAAGAGCTGATGTGGTTCCCATCTTCAAAAAAGGGGGGGAAAAGAGACCCAGGAAACTACAGACCAATCAGCCTAACATCAATACATGGGAAGATACTGGGGGAAAAAAACAGATCTGTAAACATCTAGAAACAAATAAAGTTATAACTAGTAGCCAGGTTTGTTAAAAACAGATCATGCCAAACCAATCTTATTTCATTCTTTGACAAAGTGACTAAATTAGTAGACCAGCAAAATGCTGTGGGCATAGTATATTTAGACTTCAGCAAGGCATTTGACAAAGTAGACTACAACCTTCTACTTGGTAAGCTAGAAAAATGTGGGAAAGACAGCATCACCACCAGATGGATTTGTAACTGGCTGACAAACTGTATTCAACGAGTAGTCCTTAATGGTACCACATCCACATGGAGGGAAGTAAGCAATGGGTATCACAAGGTTCTGTCTTAGTACTCTTCAATATCTTCATAAATGATTTAGATGAGGGAATAGAAGGAGAACTCATCAAATTTGCACATGACACTAAACTGGCAGGAATAGCCAACACCCCAGAAGACAAACTCAGGATCCAAAAGATCTTGACAGATTTGAACAATGGGCCCTATCCAACAAAATTAAATTTAATGTGGAGAAAAGCGAAGTTTTATACCTAGGCCAAAAAAACCAAAGGTACAAGTACAGATTAGGAGAAACCTAGCTCCAAAACAGTAACAGAGGGACCTTGGAGTCTTAGTGGATGATCACTTAAAAATGAGTCAGCAGTGTGCAGCAGCAGCCAAAAAAGCTAATACAATCCTTGGTTGTATAAACAGAGGTATAGAATCAAAAATCACGCCAAGTATTAGTACCACTTTATAAAGCCTTGACCACATAAAAGCCTTTATCAGTCATAAAAGCCTTTATAAGACCACATCTGGAATACTGCATCCAGTTTCGGTCACCAGATCACAAAAAATATGTTGAGACTTGGAAAAAGTGCAAAGAAGAGAAATTTAAGATGATTAAAGGCCTGCAGGCTAAAACATAGAACAATTGGAGGGTTTGGGTTTGGCTAGTCTAGAGAAAAGAAGGATTAGGGAGGCCATGACAGCAGTATTCCAGTATTTGAGAGGCTGCCACAAAGAAGAGGGGGTCAATTTATTTTCCAAAGCACTAGAGGGCAGGACAAGAAACTATGGATGGAAACTAATCAAGGAGAGAAGCAACCTGGAATTGAGGAAAAACTTCCTAAAAGTGAGGACAATTAACCAATGGGACGGCTTGCCTTCAGACATGGGTGCTTCATCACTGGAGGTTTTTAAGAAGAGACTGGACAGTGACTTGTCTGAAATGGTATAGGATCTCTTGCTTGAGCAGGGAGCTGGACTAGAAGCCTTCCTAGGTTCCTTTCAGCTCTATTCTGATTCTGAATCATCCAGTAATTGCTTTGGCAAAGTCAATATGAGCAATTCATTCATCTACACATGAGAATGCAATCCATTAAAGCCCCCCCCCCAACCTTCCTCACCCCCTATATACTGCTCTTATTTAAGTAAAAAATAAGTTTCCCCACAATTATTATTCAGGGGGGAGGGGGTAACCCTACTACAACCCTTCATAACATCAACATTTCTCCCAGTCTGATCCCACAAACTCCAGTTCAGCCATCAGACCCTCTTCAATTCTGTATTTTCTCCTCCCAACAAACAAATCCGTTACCTTAGATTTTGAGTGACCTGTAAAATGAATTCTTATTCACTTCTCCTTGCTTCTATTTCTGGAGTACAGGGAACTGCCCACCTAATTCCTTGAGTACAGTTACTCCCTTTACTGAATGTCTTCCTGTAAGTAACCAAGGAGTTGCCAATGCCGAACATAAATGTCAGATTCTAAGAAGACCTTTTAAGAGCTTTGGGAATCAGCTGATGTGCATGCAGTAAAATGTTGGCAATGGTAGCAGCAGCAATTCACAAACAGCCCCACTAGACTCCAAATTGCATTAATAACATCAGCAATCTTTTTTCTTCTCTAAGACCATCGCTGGCACAGTTTCAAACAAAGGATTGTCCTTTTGAATCTCTTCAGTCACTTTATACTGCATGCCCTCATACAAGCCGCCTTGCTGGATGTTCTTCTACATCCAGTTTCCCTTCCTTATTCTTTTTTTCCATTTCTTCATCTCCAGAATCTGCTCTCCATACTCCTCATTTCTGCATGGACCCTTTCATTTTTCTTGCCTTTACATTCTCTGCATTTATAATTGCCCAATCTGCTTTCTTCCACAAAATTTTCTTATCTCTGTTTCAATCCAAACCATTTTATTAATTGTATTCGATTACTTTAAGCTTTATCATGAGCAGCTTAGTTTTAAAAATATTTTTCTTCTGCAGTAGGGGACTTATTGAGCTATTAAAATGTCAGTTCCTTTGAGAGTGACTGCCAATCAGTCTATTTATATGCTTTATAAGACGAAGACTTAGTTGTCAGGAAAATAATGTTGTTTTCTCAAGTACAGTATACATAGTTTTCCTCCTCCTATTTTCCCCACAACAAACTTGTGAGGTGGGTTGGTCTGAGAGAGAGTGACTGGCCCACTATCACCCAGCTGACTTTCATGGCTAAGGCAGGACTTGAATTCACAAGTCTCTTGTTTTCTAGCCTGATGCCTTAGTCACTAGACCAAACTCACTTATGGAACCATGTAGATCTGTAAATCACATTTGGAGGGTACAAAATAAAAAACTGTTATTTTTCAAGTACACTGTTAAAATAATATCTACCCTGGATTTCCACATGTATCCAAATTCTAATATTAAAGCAATTTCTAGACATTTGTTATATAATCGAATTAAAAATGCCATTCCTGGGAAATTTAATGCACACTTATGTATGGTTTTACATCTGTAGCCTGTTTTACTTCCAATAAATGCAAAATGAGCAAACTTGATTTTCTTTTTCCATTTATCCTAATATCTCTGCAAAGTAGATTAATCTGATACATTGCAATGGGTCCCAGATTACTAAATGAATTTTGTACCTCAATACCACTCAATTTGTTTGGAACTCGGTATTAATGTTAGTGTTTATTTTTAAATGTTAAAATATGTCCATAAAAAAGTTCCATTCAAAACTGATATCAATAATTGATATTAGGATCTCTAAATATAATCTCAGATAAATTTGGCTTTAAGAAAATATGTGTTGTTAACAGGCATGAAGGAAATATGAATGGTCAAATATGAATAAATGACACAACATAAATTACGTTCTATGTATAATTTATATTAAAAACATTTTTCTCCTTTTTCCCTTGCTAGTAATGATTTTGAATACCAGTTGACACTGCGTACTGATCTCTACACAAACAAGCACACCCAATGGTACTACTTCCAGGTTACCAACACCCAAGCAGGAATGCCTTATCGATTCACCATTGTGAACTTCACCAAGCCAACAAGCTTGTACAATCGTGGCATGCGCCCATTATTATATTCAGAAGCAGAAGCAAAGATCCACAAGGTGGGGTGGCAAAGGACAGGAGATCAAATCAAGTATTATAAAAACAATTTCAGCAATGATGGGCACCAATATTTTTCATTGACATGGACTTTCCAGTTTCCACATGACAGGGATACTTGCTATTTTGCCCATTGCTATCCATACACTTACAGCAACCTGCAAGACTACTTGTCAGCCATCGCCAGAGACCCAAGGCGCTCCAAATTCTGCAAAATCCGTATATTATGTCATTCTCTGGCTAGGAATATAGTCTATATTTTAACTATTACCAATCCCTTGCAAGATTTTAATAAGGAAAAATGCAAGTCAGCAGTCATTTTGACAGCAAGGGTGCATCCTGGTGAAACAAACAGTTCATGGATGATGAAGGGCTTTCTGGATTACCTTCTGGGGGATTCAGATAATGCCCAATTGCTCCGAGACACTTTTATTTTTAAAGTGGTACCGATGTTGAATCCAGATGGTGTGATTGTGGGCAATTATCGCTGCTCTTTAGCCGGCAAGGACTTGAATCGCAATTATAGATCAGATCTTAAAGACTCTTTCCCTTCTATTTGGTATACCCGCAGCATGATCAAAAGGTAAAAAGGTAACACAATCACTTCTATCTGCTTAATACATTCATTTTCTGTTTAATGTTAGTTCACTGTTAATGAATGCATGATTTTATTATCCAGCTTGTTCCACTTTATTTATTTTTAGTTCAGAAGATTACTGGGTTTTTCTATATACTACTTTAATTTTTATTGTAACTATTCTTTTTTTGTAATTGACATGTGAAATGAAAAGATCAATTTCCGGAGGGGAAGAAAAGAATAGGTACTATATATAACAATAAAAGTCATACTCTATTTTAATTAAGTTATATAAAATGATAAAGCCCATACATATGATTTAATTTTAAAATATTAACCTACTATGGAGAGAGCATTTTAATATTGTATATTTAATATTTCCCAAAATTAAGGGAGATGGAACAAGGAGATGAAGCTGAATCTCCAGTGTATTCAATGAAAAAGCTTCTATTGAAACTGGATCACTACTAGTGGCTGTCATGCCTTCATATAATGGGTAACTTAAAATCTAAGCTATCTTGAAATGATACCCACAATTCCTAACGTAAACAAAAACCCCAATCAGAGTATCTAAGTTTCAATAACCAAAGCTCTCATAATGTGATCTTGTCTCTTGTAACAGAATAATGGAAGAGCGAAATGTTCTTCTATACTGTGACCTTCATGGTCATAGCAGGAAAGAAAATGTCTTCATGTATGGCTGTGAAAAAAAAGAACAAGATGAAAGGGCATGCTTACTCCAGCGCATTTTTCCTTTCATTATGAGCAAAAGTTGTCCAGATAAAGTAAGCCAACTTTGAATATTATATCTCAGATAATTAATCAAAACTGGAATCCCTTTGCATGTTCGTTTGATATTATACTGTAATGATCGTAAACTCAGAATCAGTCTGTCCCTCACTCTAATAAATATCAGATATATCATGTTAACTATTAATTCTATTAAGATATAAATACATATTTATTTTCAGGTTTGGCTTGGCACAATACTTAGTCTTTGAGTGTACTGTACTGGGCAGTAGTAGGATAAGGAGAAAAACTATTTAAAATTTAATAAATTAAACACCATCATTGTATATTCCAGGTATTTAATAATTTTTTATTTTATTTTTATTTATTTTATTTCATCAAGCATGTATTTTATGACAGATACAAGTGTAAACATAATTATAAATACATGAAAAGTATACGAATAAAAGAAAACATTAGGACAGGGACGGTAGACACGCTGCTGCACTTATGCCAACTTTTATACCAACTTTTGAACAAATATGTTCAACATTTGAACAATGTGCCCAAACCTTTGAGTAGAACTTTAGGTTGTGCATGTCTATACTAACGACAGTTTCCTAGATCTACCTCTAGAAGTTTGATCAGATTTTTGCAATTGCAGTGGGATTTTTAGTTCATATAAAACAATAACTACTGCAACTGTACATTATTTTCTCCCATAACTTAAAACCATTTTATTGTGGCTATGCTCTGCTGTTCACATTATTTTTATGCGTTACTCTAGTTTTTTATACAGGAGCAGAATGTCACATCGTATATTTCCCTTTTTTTCTTTCAGAAATGATGTGAATTATGCAAAGGAACCATATGAATTGATAGTTTGATGTTATAGCTTGCATGTTGAAGGGAGAGCATTATCTCATGTCTGCATATCTGCTCTGGATTGAATAATTTGTCTCTTTAGCAGGAATTGCTAAACTTTATTTCATTTCTTATCCTATTAAGTTCTCATTCCAAGATTGCAATTTTAAAATGCAGAAAGGCAAAGAAGGAACAGGTCGAGTAGCTATGTGGAAAATGGGTGTCAACAACAGCTATACCTTGGAAGTAACCTTCTGTGGCTCTAAACTGGGTAAAGGAATATTACTCCAGAATTAATAATTAATGCATTCAATAACATTGTAGAGATAATTGCTAAATAAAGATAATATAATCAATTCCTGGTGTCCAGATAGACACGTTCACTCTTGGCAAACCATGAAAGTGGTGTTGCCTTCTTTGAATATTTTTTTTTTCTTAAATTGCCAGCCTAGACTCTACTAAACTGTTCGAACCTTCCTCAAAACTGGCTAGGTTGAAATTAGCTGTTTACAAAAGTGTCTTAGAATTTCATTTAATTAAAGAAAAAGTAGTTATGAATATCAATTATCACAGATGAGCAACTATGTTTCAATTACTATAGTGTGCTACTTTTAGCCATATGGGTGAAATGGGGAAGCTAGCAGTTCCTAACAAAATTCCTAACTGCCAGAAAGTTTGGAGTAGAGTTTTGAGGTAACCATCGTGCCAAACAAACAATGTAAAGACACTTTAAAATATAGCTAATTCTTCAAGGATAGTTTCAGCACTTTGTATAGTTTGTACAAATTCAGCCATCCATCAATGATTTATAAAATGTATAAGAATGCTTTCATAAGAATTTTACTTGATAAATTCGTAAAACAGTAGTCAGAATTCAGTTTTCTTATATTCTCCAGAGCAGGGGTACTTAAATCTGGCTCGTGGAGGAGAATTAAAATGCTGATCTGGCCCTCGAAGAAATCCAGTTTGACACCCCTACTCCAGAGTATATAAAATTATTGCTGGACAATTCTTTTTTTCAATATGGTTTCCCTTTTGTATTATAGGAAATAGAAATGCTACCCACTTCAGTACTAAAGATTTGGAGTCCATTGGATACAATTTCTGTGATTCATTATTGGCATTTTGTACTGAAAAGAAAAGCAAGGTAATACAGAGGAACATTTTTTTCCATACAGAACTGAATAATAATAGGCACTGACTTTCACTGCTGACCCTGTGATCTTTCCTAGTACAATGAATGCCTGAAAGAATTGGAGGAACTAATAAAACAGGATGATCCAGCTGCCTCTTTCAATGATACAGGAGACAGAGGAGATTCTAGGTAAATTGATTGTTTCTCCAAAAATATTTCTACCCGTATTAAAAAGTGAAATCATTAGCTATGATGTGTTTCCCAGTTCTGTTATCTGATAAGGTAATTATGTAGTTGAGTATCTTATTAGTCACAATCCTGTAAATCAAAACAACATACTTGTTTTCTTTTGCAGTTCAGACAGTTCAGACTCTAATGAGTTTACTGATAAAACAGAAGCCCAGGTATAGTAAGATTATCATTCAACTATTAACATCACTTTTATACTTGAAATGTATTTTCTTGGCATTTAATATAGAGATAAACAAGATGGTTGGGATATATCAAAACATTATAATCTCCCCTCATTTAATTTAGAAACAATGTCAAAATAAAGTATATGAGACAAAGTGTGTGTTAAAAATAATTTCAAACATTTATATACTTCCTACATCCCTAGGATTGAAGCTAAAAGATATCAGTGATTTGATTTGCCTTGTTTGATTATTAGTTATTGGCATCAGATTAAGAATTCTATGTTATCATTCTTTTCTTTTGCAAAACAATGTAAGGGAAAGCAATACTTAAGATAAACTGTTGCATGATAAACTATGATAAACAATTGCATTGACCTAATTTGACAAAAAAAAAAATTATGTTCAACCATAATGACACTAAATTCGATAAGCCAGTTTCCAAATCCAAGCTAAGAGAAATCTTTTGATCTTCACAAAAGGCCCAGATGATAATTCCCATTCTTCTAACATGGAAGTAGCCATAACTGAATAAATTACCTTTTAAAAATATATTTAAAATGAAGGGACCTTTTAAAGGCCTTGGAAAGCCATAAAGAACAATAGGATCTGAAAAGATCCATTAGTGAAATGCAGCTTCCATATTGTCTCTTTGGCCTGGTATAACAGAATAACAAAGTTGGAAGGGACCCACTACTCAACAGGAACTCTATACCATTTCAGACAAATATTTGTCCAATCTCTTCTTAAAAAGTATCACACAGGAAAATAGATATTTCAGTTATGGCAGACAGACTCTCTGAGCAAGTTACAAGTAGCTAATTTAGTGTACATTAGACTTTACTCCAGATACCTTGCTATCCAGCAACAAGTTTGTCTTTTGAAAGGCACTGCTATCATTGCAATTGAGAGTTTGAGAGGAAGAAATATCTGCTGCGGGCCAGTAATCATTGTTATTATCCTATATTATGCATCCATTTCATGTTAGTTGCAAACAGGCCAGAATACAAAGTTAGTAAGAGGAAAGTAGCTGCAGAAGCCAAGAAAAAGAGATTCCCAAGTGCCAGTAAAAATGATTTTATTAAAGCCGAATGCATATCAGAAATATAATCCTTTCTCAAGGATACTCTAAAAGCATAAACATTGCCAGAAGGAATAGGCATTCTGTTAATTAGTGAGTAAATGAAACACAAAGTTCACTTTGTACTTTAAAGAGGGAAGATATATCAAGCTCTGGGTCTATGTACATAGTTATGTATTGATAGACACACTTGGGAAGGAACAGAAGGGAGTAGTCAGTAACAAGCAAGCCCTGTCCTAACGAGTGTTGCAAAGAAAGAGCAGGTCTTATCACAAGCCTCTGCTGCACACAGAGGGAGCTGATGAAGTAGGCAAAACGGCATCTCTCCCAACTGCAGTAATAAAATCAGAAAAGTTGGGTGATCAACCTTATTAGCAAAAGCAATGGAAAACCTATAAAAGTAGTCATTGGTGACAGAAGCAGCAATAAATAAATTAGCAGATCCTGACTTCTTTTCCTGCCTTAAATCAACCTGTGCTAGTGCCCTTTTGAAAGTGCATTTGACTCATTAGAAAGCATAATGTCAGTCATTTGCAATGAGATGACACTGCAGTAATCAGATGTCCAATTTCTTCTAGAAGCAAAACCAAACTACCCAATACCATGGAGGCAGGTGCCAAAAACCAAAGCAAAAGAGGGCATACCTCAAGTGTAAAACAGTCATTAGAAACTAGGCAGATCCCAACTCTTGCTCATATCAGCCACTTTTGAAAAATGGGTTGAGAAAAGAGTGAAAACACAACATTGAGTTGCTTCAGTTATGGGTGGATATGAGAGCATTGAAAAAACTTACCTGGGCATGTCAGAATAATTATAACAATTTGGAAATTGTAGGAGTTGACAGAGACATGTCATATTTCTTATAACCTTTGTATTTGCCTTTAAATATTTTGGAGAGAGTGAGGGATGGTTTAGTTTAATAATTAAAATAGACAAGTAAATATTCTACTATCTTTATCTTTAATCCTGTTAAGCTTAACTAATTTAATTTTCTCTTTCTTGGCAGACAAAATCAAAGAAAAAGTATTTGAAAGTAAAGAAGGAAAGAAGTTTTGTTTTGGAATCCTCAGGAAGAAGATATTCTAAACATTTACAAGAACCAGTGGTAGATTATAATTATTGTATAGTAACTACTCAGTACAGTTTGTTGATTCTTAACAGATGTTCATTACATACCAGTTATGCTATTTCCTTTTGGGATAAGAAATGTTATGTAGAAAAGAAGTAAGAAATAATAAGGCAAAAAAAGAAATCTTGAAATTGGCGGTTGTTATTAACGAAGGTCTTGGACCGAGGGAGGCCACTGTTCCTCAGACGGCTGGATGTGAGTCCCTCCTTGTGAAGTAGGGTCATAGGATGCAGTTGGGATTGCTAGTCATGTACCTGGCTCCCTGCCACATGGCAACAGCCCTGCCTGAGCTGCTTGATGTTATAGCCGCGGTGGTGGTTGACACCCCCAGGCTTTTGGTCATGGGGGATTTTAACCTGTCATCAGTTGGCGAGACGTCTGAAGTGGCTCGGGAGTTCATGGCTTCCATGACGGCTATGGACCTGACCCAGTTAATTTATGGTTCTACTCACATGGGGGGACACACACTGGACCTGGTTTTTGTCTCTGGACAGTGGTCGAGTGATCTAGAGATAGGGGATATAGCGATTGAACCCTTGTCATGGTCAGATCACTCCCTCCTTCGCCTGGACCTCCGAACCGCCACACCCTGCCGCAGGGAGGCGGAACCGACCAGGTGGTTCCGCCCCAGGCGCCTGATGGATCCTGAGAGATTCCAGATGGAGCTTGGGCCATTTCCTGAGGTTCTGGCACACGACTCGGCTGAGGACTTAGTGGCCGCCTGGGATAGGGCGGCGGCTGGAGCTTTAGACCGAGTCGTGCCTTTGCGGCCTCTGACCCGGCGCCAGTCTCACCTGGCTCCTTGGTATACTGAGGAGCTGAGGGAGATGAAGTGCCGGAAAAGACGCCTAGAGAGCAGTTGGAGGGCTAGTCGTTCTGAATCCGACCGGACACTGGTAAGATCTCATATTAAGAATTACCTAGTGGTGATAAGAGTAGAGAAGAGTAACTACTTTTCTGCTCTTATTGCGTCATCAGATAATCGCCCAGCCGCCCTGTTTAGGGTGACCCGCTCCCTGCTCCACCAAGGGGCGCGGGAAGACCTCTTGGAGGGTAGAGCTGAGGATTTTGTACAATATCTGTATGACAAAATCGCTCAGATTCGTGAACAGCTGGACTCTGACTGGGTTGATCCAGGGGAGATGACAAGGGCAGGTCCTGAGAATATTATTTGGGAAGAGTTTGATCCTGTGACTCCCAAAAGCATGGACAGAATACTGAACAGACTAAATGCGACCACATGTTTATTGGACCCGTGTCCCTCCTGGTTGGTACTGGCCTCCCGCGAGGTGACGCGAGGCTGGCTCCAGGACATTATAAATGCTTCTTTGAGTGAGGGTGTCTTTCCCGCCGCCTTGAAAGAGGCGGTGGTGAGGCTCCTCCTCAAGAAGCCCTCCCTTATCCAGCTGTGTTAGCAAATTATCGTCCTGTCTCCAACCTTCGCTTTGTTGCGAAGGTTGTTGAGAGTGTGGTTGCACGACAACTGCCTCAGTACCTGGATGAATCGAATTACCTAGATCCGTTCCAGTCGGGCTTCAGGCCCAGGTACAGCATAGAGACAGCATTGGTCGCATTGGTTGATGATCTCTGGAGGGCTCGGGACAGGGGTTGCTCCTCTGTCCTGGTCCTATTAGACCTCTCAGCGGCTTTTGATACCATCGACCATGATATCATGCTGCACCGGTTGGAAGGGTTGGGGGTGGGGGGCACTGTTTTACAGTGGTTCTCCTCCTTTCTCTCTGACCGGTCGCAGTCTGTGTTGACAGGGGGGCAGAGGTCGACCCCGAGGCCCCTTATATGTGGGGTGCCGCAAGGATCGGTCCTCTCGCCCCTTCTGTTCAACATTTATGTGAAGCCGCTGGGTGAGATCATCCTTGGCTTTGGGGTGAAGTACCATCAGTACGCTGATGACACCCAGCTGTACATCTCCACCCCAGACCACCCCAATGATGCCCTTGAGGTGATGTCCCGATGCCTGGAGGCCGTACGGATCTGGATGGGGAGGAACAGACTCAGGCTCAACCCATCCAAGACCGAGTGGCTGTGGTTTCCATCGTCCCGATATAGTCAGTTGGTGCCATCGCTGACTATTGGGGGCGAGTCGTTGGCCCCCACAGATGGGGCTCGCAACTTGGGCGTCCTCCTAGATTTGCGGTTGTCTTTAGAAGAGCATATGACGGCCGTGGCCAGGAGGACTTTTTATCAGATTCGCCTGATTTGCCAGTTGCGTCCCTTTCTGGATCGGGACTCGTTACGCACGGTCACTCACGCCCTTGTCACCTCACGCCTGGATTATTGTAATGCTCTCTACATGGGGCTCCCCTTGAGAAGCACTCGGAGACTCCAACTGGTCCAGAATGCGGCCGCGCGGGTGGTGACGGGAGCAATGTGGCACTCTCATGTGACCCCCCTCCTGCGCGAGCTGCACTGGCTCCCAGTGGTCTTCCGGGTGCGCTTCAAGGTTTTGGTTACTACCTTTAGAGCACTCCATGGCTCAGGACCAGGGTACTTATGAGACCGCCTCCTGCTACCAGTAGCCTCTCACCGACCAGTTCGTTCCCATAGAGTGGGGCTCCTCGGGGTGCCGTCAGCCAAACAATGTCGACTGGCGGCCCCCAGGGGAGAGCCTTCTCTGTGGGGGCACCTGCCATCTGGAACGAGCTCCCCCCGGAGATACGGAGGATCCAAGACCTCCGCATCTTCCGCTGTGCCCTAAAAACGTTTTTATTCCAACAGGCTGGTCTGGCCTAACTCTCCCTTTTAAATTGGCCTTTAAATTGGCTTTTAAATTGGTTTTTTAAATCTCTTTTAGATAAATTTGGATGCTTTAATCTTTGAACCTAAACCTAAATTATTTAATCTGTTTTTTAATAGTTTTTAACTTTTGTATGTCTTTGTATTTATTTATGGCTGTTCACCGCCCTGAGTCTCTCGGGAGTAGGGCGGTATACAAATATGAAAAATAAATAAATAAATAATAAATAAATAAATAAATAAATAAATAAATAAATAAATAAATAAATAAGGAAAAGTAAAGAAAAAGTGCAGAACATCATTTACTATAACTTTCCTTATCTTCCATCAAAGCACTGTTGCTTCCACTAGATCTGTTTTCTTTTTCATAAATGTATTCTTTAAATTTCTCATGTCCCTTTTTTTTCAGATCTCCTCAGTTCAACCGCGGCTCTCTTGGTCTTTTTAAATGTTTATTATTTTTTCCCCTACATAATATAGATATTCGCATTTCTGTATTATATTTAAAAATGGAAAGAAATTGGAAGAATAAACAATATGTGCTGTAGTTTAAAAAAAACTATAAGATTGGTTCAGACTATATATTAGCCCAGTAAATGAACCATTTCATGAAGATATATTAGTGCTGTTGTTGGGACTATGGTTTTGTCATTTCGCCTACAAAATTCTCTCCATCATAACATCAGAAGAGGTCTTAATCAGGGGCAATTTACCTTACAGAATATTTAAGAAAAAACATACTTAGAAAATTAAATACAATATTCTCCTATTATGGGATATACAGTAATTCAGAAAGATTGTATCCTGAATGTTTTGTTCTTCTGTGGAAATAGAATTAAAAAAGAAACATAGAATCTTGAAAATCTGGAAACAGTTCTATAATATCTTGAGTGATTGTTCCTTGTAGTGATTACCTTGTAGTGATTAGTTTTTTCTTATTTAGAATGAATCCAAAAAACCAGAAGACACTTCTCACAGAATTTCCAAGACTCAAGAACAAATAATTAAAAATGTAAATATTTTATTGTATCATTAAATTCTAATATAAAACTCAGTGATCTGGTACAGTGATCTGGTACTGATTCTACAGAAAATAATGAATAATTGACTTATAGGAAACCTTACGTTTACAATAAGTCATCCTAGCCAGTCACATTTGTTTATTTTATTTTGCTGCACATATCTGTCCATGCATAACAATATCAAATGAAAACTTATTTTCATTGATTTTTTTCTGAAATGTTTTCAACTGTCCTTCAAGAGTTAGACCAATGAGAAATATAACTGGTAATTTATCCAACCATCATTGTGACAGCATGACCATAATGAGGTAACCTTGATATAATTTCAGAACTGCCTGAGTAATTTTATGAAGTTTCTACAAGTCACTAATACAGAAATGAACTATTTCTGAATAAGTTAATTACTGTTAGGAGAAATGCTGTGTATATTTTTATAATTATAAAATACAGATTCTTCACTGCAGCTAAAGCAGTGGTAGGTTGCCCCTGGTTTGCACTGGTTCTGTAGAACTGGTAGTAAAACCAGCAGGAGGCTCCGCCCACTGACTTCAATGTCATCAAAATGCTTCTGCACATGTGCAGAAGCTTCTGCGCATGTGCAGAAGAGTGCAAGCGAAGCGAGTAAGCACACAAGGCCCCACTACGAACCGGTAGTAAAGGTAAGTATAACCCACCCCTGAGCTAAAGGCATTACCATTGACAATGTAGATGTGCATCTTTTTCCATATCAACATTACAATGTTCCTATCTACTGAACTTGTTTGATGCCACTTCCAATGCAGTGGAACACTTATCAAGACACACAATTACAACTGAATAAGAATTGCTTATCATAAACTAGCCTTCCCTAGTGGGTGCTTTCCAGCTGTGTTTGATTGTAATTTCATAGTTTCCAACAAACATGGCATGTAGGTACAATTTATAGATGTAGTCTAAATTTCTGGAGGCATTAGTTTTAAGTCTTGACAGTCAATTACCCCAAAAGCAAGATTCTCACAAAAGTCTCTTTAATCAGATTTATTGAAATGGAAAAGGGATTAAATTACAAAAATCTCAACAACTGGATTGTTTTCATTTTCAGAATTCATTTTATTTCCCAGACTTCTAAGGCAGAAATCTCCGTCTCTTAACTATGGCCTCTAAGTGAACTGGCAAAAAGGCATTTAAAAAAAAAAATTGTAAGAGAAGAATATCCAGGTGTCCAAAAGGGAATCTGTTTGAGGCACTGAACATATCATTACATCCAGATTGAATATTGTCTGTCATATGTGAAGTAATTTTTTTACCTTAAGCTTTCTTTCTGTTATCAAGGTATGTGTTTAGTTCTGTATATTAAGTATATTTGTTACCCATTTATTTTTCTCCACAGGCCCAGGTTTTTCAGAAATTAAAACTGATGGAATTACAAAACGTGGAAAGAGAAAAATATGAAATTACCAAGCAGAATGTAGAGACTTTTTCTAGAACAACAAATGCAAAAAAGGTTTGGCTGTCATCTTAGTAGAATAAATTTTGCAACATAAATAAGAGAATGCTGACTTTTTTTTCTACATACTTTTAAATCTTATTGCTATACAGTTGCCATTTGCAGATATATTCATGCAGTGCATCATTTAAGTTATTGCTGATGCTTAAATATATATTTAAATTACTGAAATGGAATTATATTGTAGAGCCATTTCTGCATTTCCCATTTCTTGCTTTTCCCATTCCTGACATCATAAATGAAGTTGCTATAGGAATTGTCGTGTGTGTGTGTGTGTGTGTGTGTGTATGCGCGCGCGTGTGCATGCGTGCAAACGTTGCATTTCTGTTAATTGGAATAGTACCTTTATTGTTCCTCTCTACAAAGATAAAAATAAAAAAGATTAAATGCAAAAACTAGGGGGTCACATTGGTAAGTATGGGAATGCTGAAAGCTCGGGATAACCATATAAGGAATGGCTAAGGTGACTTAAATGGGATTGGTTGTGGATTTGAATGTATATGTTTGTGGATGATGGCTAACAGTCTGAATCATTTGCAGTGAATATTGATTATATGGTTCTGAAAATTAATGTATCAAATTAGTAGATTTAACAGCAATTGCAAGTTATACATAGTGAAAAGCAGAGCAATATATGTTACTTTATAAAATTTCACTAATATGTAAACTAAAGTTGAGGAACTAAGTGGAGAACTGTAAAGATGTGCAAACACTGGTAGAAGACACTGCTACAATAGTATACTGGCTATTGCAAGGAAATATAGTATGTAACTAGCATATAGGCAGTTGTGTGTTTTATTGCAAGTAATGTTGTCCACAATACTGCAAAAGAAGGTGACATTTTTATGTTTAAAAATATGCTTTTGCCTGTTTTGTTACACAAAATGAAAGCTGGTTATGGTGGGAAGAAAAGTAAATTGAATGCACTGGAAATGAAGTATTTAACATGTAGGTATGGTAAAACAAGAAGAGATGAGTTCAAGAAAGATGGGAGCTAAGTGAATTAATATGGATCTCATTCAAAAATGACCAATGTGCAAAAAGTGTGTTCAGGTAATTTGATCATATACCAACCATGTATGACAATCAAATTGCAAAACAAATATATAAAGAAGAGTGACTTTATGGAGGACTTTACAAGAATAGAGAGGTCTGATGGCATTTCTGTAAACTAGACAGTGTATACTGTTGTTATAAACGAGATTTGGCTTTTTTCCCCTTTGCTCATGCCTTCTGGTCGTTTGCCTTAATATTTCCTATTCCTTTTCTATTCTTTTCTATTATTGTTCTTCATTCCAAAAGAGCGTGGTATGTGCATGTGCATGTACTATTTTTATAATTTTGTGTCTGATTAAATTATGTCTGATTAAAAATAAAATAGATGTGTTTATGCTTTAAAATGTTGACTTTACATGCAGAAAGAATATTTCATCTATAAGCATTCCCTTCTTTAAACCAGTCTTCCTCAGTCTGGTACCCTTCAAATGCATTAGTCTTCACTTTCTTTCATTCTCTCAATTTAGACTACAGCATCTACCTACATAATTCATTGGAATTATGGCCAAATGTAATGAGGAAAGATGCAGCAGTATTTAGCATACCCAGACTACTTCTAGTCTGTGCCATAAAACTATTTATCACATGTTTTAATTAGTCTTTACATACAAAGAAAAAAATGAGGGGGTTCAGAAATATGGAAGAATAGTAATCATACATTTGTCTCTGTTTTCTCTAATAGTTAAAGACTTTAGCAGGGGTTCATGAATTGTTTAAAGAAACTAGTTCCATTTTAAAAAGTAAACCAGATCAAATGGCTTTCCCCTCTAAAAAAGGTAAGAACATTTTTATCAGCTTGTACATTTTGTTAGTTAAATGGTGCACTATAAATAGGGTATGTTCTACATTTTATATAATCTTCCCAGTCCTGTATATTGTCCTTATAACTTCCATGGTCTGTTTTAGCTATGAAGTAGCAAGTACCTGCACTAGTGACCAACTTTCCCCTTAAAAATTATTAAAGATTAGATCAGAGTGACTTAGGTTAGATGACTGGAGTAGAAGTGTGATGAATAAAATAAAATGCATATATAAAATAATTATATTTTGAGGGACGGAGTTCCACTGGTAGTTACAACTGAATGAATGAGTGAGTGTAAGTCAAGCATATTAAAAATAACATCCATAATAAACTGTTTACTCATTTTATGACATTAAACATTACAACATTAAAAATTCAAAATACAAACCAGGAATTGTTAAATGCCAATTTTAAAAAATGATTTTTAAAATCTTTTTAGAGCCCTATCTTGCTTGCAGATTTAATGCTACTGTGAGAAGACAGAGGAAAATGTATTTTGGTGATAAAATATCTGTAAGATATTTGATCATGTGCTCTAACACTATACTTGCATTGGACAATTTAAAAAAAAATAGCATGGAAGGAGCTGGTCTTTCATTCCCTTTGGACATTTGACTCTCTCTTTAAATTCCCATCCAACATAATTGCAAGCAAAGATTACAGAAGAACTGGAATTTATTCTCAGATTAGATAGTTTCTTCCAGAATCTGAACAAAGACATCTTATATTTTATATTGTTCACTTAGTACATCTACTGGACATTTTCTGTGTTCCCAATTGTGTATTTTAATAGGAAATTAAGTGTGGAAACTTTATGTAAAAAAAATACATGATTCTTCCAACCTGCCATATAATTTCCTGATAAACTCATGGTGCATATAGACATGCTAGACGTTCCTGATACATTCCAGTTCTATAAAACACAAGATGAGCATGTCTTCAGGTCTGTAATTTAATTTATTCTTTAGTGAGCCTTAGTGTGAGTATCAGTGGTGGGATTCTGCCGGTTCTAGGCCGTTTGGCCGAACTGTTTGTTAAATTGCTGGCTCGCCCTGCCCCTTGCCCCGCCCCTCCTCACCACTGGGTGAGGGGTGGGTGAGCCAGCAATTTAACAAATGGTTTGGTGTTTTTTTATAATTTTATTGGCCTCGCAGCTGCCACGGGCTTCAAAGAGCCGCCCTACAGCTGATCAGTGTTAAAAGAAAAGAAATGACTAGACCGACGCCTGCAAAAATAAATGGGTAGACCCAGTGGTGGGATTCTACTTTGGTAGAACCTGTTGTTAAGTAGTTAAGTAGTTAAGCCAGTGGTTGCCAAAGTGGGCGGTACCGCCCCTGGGGGGCGGTGGAATGCTTTAGGGGGCAGTAAGAGGCAAGGGGGGTGGCAGGAGGGGCTAAATGGCAAGGAAGGTGGCCTCCACCCTTTGCCCTGTGCCTCGCAGCACTTACCTCCTTGCAAGCATACAGCAAGAAAAAACAGCCGCTTCAGCATCAGTTAATTAGCACAAGTTGATTAGATCGGCCTCCCGCCTCTCAGCTGATTTGCTCTCAGCTGTTTTGCCAGGGCTCTATTGCGCTCTGCAAAGAGTGCTCGAGCAGATTTTTTTTTCCCCCTAGCCTAGCTATGCTAAAAAAGCGAAACAGAAAGTAAAGCAGGGTCTTTGCTGCAATGTGACAAAATGAGGCAGAAAGAGATTTCTTTTTCTTTTTCCTCACCAAAAAAGGTAGGTGCAAACAATGGGAAATTTAGGGCAAAAGAGGAGAGTTCAAGATTTTAAAACACAAGAAAAAAAGCTCTATTTAACTAGGGAATTGTAATAATTGAGATACTATTAATTGTATATTGTGTTGAAAGCAGAAATGGTTAAGTTGTGGTTTGGAGGAATATAGGGGGGAAATTATTTGGTTTATTATTATTGGTAAATATAATTAATTGATTTGTAAGAAATTGGCTTGCATGAAAATAATTGGAATATTCATGTTCATATTGATTAATATACAAAAAAGATAGTTATATAACTAATTGATTTATATTAAAATATTGAATTTGTATTAAACAACTGTAATATTACATAATTAACCAATGTGAGGATGGATATAAAAATAGATGACAATGGGAAGGGGTATAATCTCAAGGTTGACTCAGCTTTCCATCCTTCCGAGGTAGGTAAAATGAGGACCCAGATTGTGGGGGCAATAAGCTGACTTTGTATAAAATAGAACACTGCTTAGGGAGGGCCAAAAGCCCTACTAAGCAGGTATATACCAAAGTATGAAGGCTATTGCTTAAAAGCATTGTAAGCCACCCTGAGTCTCCGGAGAAGGGCAGCATATAAATTAAATCAAACCAATAATATAGAATAGAAGGGAAAATTGAATTTGATTAAGATTAGAGATGAGGATGAAGGGTAATATTGGTTTTCTTAAAAAAGAGATGAGGAATAAATATGGCAAAAAGGAAATATAGAAATTGTAAATTTAATTGAAATGACTAAACACTGTTTAAATTTGTGAACTGGCCAAATACTCTGTTCAAAGAAAATACATTGTATGTTTGTATGTGTGTTTCTAATTATTGCTATATATTCATATTTGTTCTCTTTTATTCTTTAAAGTTTAACAATTCATTCTTTATCTTAATATCTTTATATTTGTTTGAGGTTGGCTTTCTTCCCTTTCATCTTTTTTATTGTACAGCAATCTTTCTCCTCAAACCTACCACCTCTCTCTTTTCTTTCCTTCTTACTTTCTCTTCCTCTTCTCTTCTTCTCCTTCCCACTTCCTCTTCCTTTCTCCTTCTCCTCCTCTCTTCCTCTCTTACCCTCACTCCTACTCTAATTTTCCTTCCCTTCTTTCATCCCTCTCTATTGCTGTATCCTTTTATGCATATGGACTACTCAGAGGGCTGAAAAAGTTATTTTTGACTGGCCCTCGCACTTTTGACCAGTCCTCGAACTTACGACTGTCCTAACATTTTATGTTTTTGCCCTATCTTGTCACCATGGTGAAGAGAAGCAGTTGTGAAATGACTGACACGTTGTTAAGAATGCTACAATGGGCATAAATGATGACCAGTCATAAGTGTGAAGACCGGTCAAAAGTGCGAGGACCTGTCAGAAATGACTTTTTTCAGCTCTCTGGGTAGTCCTTTTGTGCATTCAGAGGGCTGAAAAAGTTATTTTTGATTGGTCCTCACACTTTTGACCAGTCCTCGAACTTACGACTGTCCTCATATTTTACGTTTTTGCTCTATCTTGTCACCATGATGAAGAGAAGCAGTTGTGAAATGAGTGACACAGTTGTTAAGAATGCCGCAACGGGCATAAATGTGAAGATGGCCATAAGTGCAAGGACCGGTCATAAGTGTGAGGACCAGTCAGAAATGACTTTTTTCAGCTCTCTGAGTAGTCCCTATGCAGATAGCCACGCCCACCCGGTCACATGACCAGCTAGCCACGCCCACCCAGTCACATGACCAGCTAGCCACGCCTACCTGGTCACATGACCAGCTAGCCATGCCCACCCAGTCACATGACCAGCTAGCCACGCCCACCCGGTCACATGACCACCAAGCCACACCCCCAACTAAGCCACATCCACAGAACCAGTTGTTAAAAAAATTGAATCCCACCACTGGTGAGTATGTATGTATGCATCTACCACTTTCTTGAACTTTTTATATTTTATACAATAGACTCTTTTTCAGAAAAATGTACTACAAGAAAATATTATAAAAATTAGGATTAGGGTTATTTCTGGTCCCATAGATATTTCACCAAGGTGTATGCATTTTAGAGAGAGAGTTAGAATGTGAAACCTTGAATCTAAAATTCTGTTAAATCACAAAATCTATCATATGTCTTAAACTAATCAGTTACCCATTTTAGATTATTGAACTGCCACATCAGTCCTTACTTTTCTTCTTTTTACTATATCATGACTAACTCTCAAATTATTTTGTTAAATGTTGATTGTCTTTGCATTCAAATATGGAAATTATTATTACAAAATTTTTAAACTGTGTGTGTGTGTGGAGATATATCTATATATCTATATCTATATCTATATATATATGTTTTTCTTCTAGCCAGGTTTTCCCTACGTAGCCAAGGTTTTTTTTGTAGCTCCAGCTCAGTATATATATATACCCTGTTTCCCCAAAAATAAGACATCCCCTGATAATAAGACCAATTTGGCTTTTGAGCGCATGCACTAAAATAAGCCTCCTCCCGAAAATAATCCCTCTCCAAAAATATTTAAATGCAGAGCTGGAAATCAGGTAAAACGGCAAGAGGAGTCCCATCTTGCTCCATGCACCCCAAAATAATAAGACCTCCCCGAAAATAAGGCCAAGCTCTTATTTCGGGGTTCAAAAAAATATAAGAGGGTCTTATTTTTGGAAAAACATGGTATTTATTATTTATTTATTATAAAAATATTTATTATAAAAATAATAAATTATATTATGTTACAGCACAGTGCTGTTCACATGTATACAGTATACTTTGAGATGAGGAGAATGGAAAGGAGCAATGCAAGGATAGTAAGCAAACACATAAGCCTATTGCTTGTGTTTATTTATTCATCAAAATAAGCCATTTTTTTCATAGGGTATACTAATTAACATTAATTATGTGAACTTATATAAGAACTATCCCAGATATCTCTGTTTATCTCTTGGAAAGCAAAGTAAAATAGACATACTTTTAAACAAACTTTTCTGGAGGATTTATATTTTATGTGTATCATCATCATTATCTGTTAAATTTATATTGAGCCCAACTCTGGGCCATTACCAAATTTTATGGTACTTTAAAAGCTAACGGATAACAAATACCTTATCATATATAGTAAACCTTAATAAACTGTGGTATAATTCAGATGCATGAAGTTATGTTTGAGGGAGTGTAAACTGGGAAAGGTTGAGGATACTTACTAATTGCTGTGCATAAACAACCCAGCAAGATAAACACTATCATATAATAAAGGATACATCCACTGGTCTCTGTCATATATCCTACTCTATAAGCATTAGTCACCTTTGCCAGTGAACAAGGTGGCATTTTGTTCATTTATCTATGTTTTATCAATACAGATAAAAGCAACAGCCATAGGCTTCTGTGATGATGAGGAAAGGAATAAAATATGTCTAATGACATCCCAACACAAACTTCATGAATCATAATTCCTCCAATATTGGGATACAAGTACAAGAGATAGGATAGCATTTTTTATCATCATGAATGTCTATGGCCACAATAAATCTGTTACTGTATCACCTTTCATATCTTTAATTTCTTTTTCTCAGATGCTATACCGAATGTGCCAAGTAAATATACTCTTCAGTATCTGAGTCATTATTTCCCTGAGCAAGGATTAAGTGAGTTTATTTATAAGTATGATTAAGATAGAAATGCATGTATAAACAGTACATTTACAGGCAGCACAGTATAGTGAAATTATCACTATGAAATACATATTTGTAGCCAAGCTGTTTCAACAGTGCTTGTTCCCAGGTCTACTCACAGTTTGCAAGAATGCATTCTTTAATTCTGCATTTTATTACAGTGGAAGTGGACTATGCTTCTTGATTTCCATAGGCAAATTAAGAATTAGATTCCAGTGTGACAAATTGATACTATAGAAAACTACTGAAGAGTAAATACTATTACAGAATGTAAACAGAACATAAAATGTTCAAATGAAATCTAATCCCTAAAATGCTGACGGCTAAAATGTTCCTAACAGTCTTTTGGGTAAAAATTATCTTGTCTAAGGGTGGAAGTGGAATGTGGTGTGAAAGAAGTGGAAAGTGTTAAGTGTTTGATACAATTTCTATGGGCCAAAGACAGACTTACAAAATCAAGTTGATATAATTCTTTTTGCAAATTTGCAATTCTTGATAAAATAATTACTCTTCCAGGTTTTACGATTATGAGGGAAAATTAAAAACAAAATATGATTATAGTAGAAGTGTTTTACAAAATAAATTCATTAATGTGATTTTGCATTTTTCTTAATTTTCAAGCTTAGTTACATATGTTAGTAAACTTAATTGTACATAAATGTGCACACATTTAGCATTTTGTAGTTAATAAGATTGTGTGTGTGTGTGTGTGTACATACACACAGTATGAGAAAGCAAATCTAGGCACTTAAGAGCTAGATAGATTCCTTAACAATATTTGATACAGTCAATTTTTATCATGTCACGATTGTATTACAGTACTATGTCTGGGTTTGGTCTTTTATTTAAACAGATTTTGGATGGGACTTATCCCACCCTTTTAAGCACGTTGTTTCCCAGAGACTTTTCCTACCTCCCACTGCCCATAACCAAATGGGCAATACACCAAGGAAAAATAGTGCACTTCTGGGTTGCCGACTTCCTAGAGTGGAAAATATGAAGAGGGAAGTAAGCATCCATCAAAAAAGTTAAGTGTTGTAGCACAATATTATGAGATGGGGGAGGGGGAGGCAATACATAGTAAGAAGTGATCAACCATGCAGATATAGTAAATATATGGTAATTTCCTTTCATAGACAAATCTGATGGGAATTATAGACAGTTTTAGAAGCCTTCTGTAACCTGACAACCTTCAGCTGTGTTAGGGTGGGGGTATCAAACTGGCAGCCCACGAGCCAGATGCATTATGTGCAGGCCACACCCACCCCAGCTCTGTGAAGGGAAAAAAATTGCAATATATCACATGATGGCAATGTGACGCTGCAACTTTGACACCAATGTGTTAGGGCTATGACTCTGTTTACTGGTTCTCAGGACACCCAAAAGGTGACAGACTGGGAAGACTAAGTCATTTTACTCAAAATCATGTATATATTAGAAAAAATGTAGTTATTAGAAACCATCAAATATCATAGAGGTGCTTAGAAATTTTCTCATTTTTATCTAGACCAGTGATGTCAAACTCAAGGCCCGGGAAATGCTTAGATCTGGCCACAAGGCCAGCCTGGAAACAGCAAAGGAGTGGCCCACAGGGCCTCTGCTAGTTAAAATGGAGCTTGGGTGGGCTTCATGTTTTCACTGGCAGAGGGCTATCAAAACAAACTAAAAACAAAACAAAAGGAGAAATGTTTCCCCTTTTGCATTTGAGCATCCAAGAAGCCTGTAGTACAGTGGACTAAGCACTGTTATTAACATCTGCTGCTTGCAATTACTGCAAATTCAAATCTCACCAGGCTCAAGGTTAACTCAGCCTTCCATCCTTTCAAAGGTAGGTGATATGAGGACCCAGATTGTGGAGGCAATAAGCTGACTTTGTATAAATATACAAAAGTATGAAGACTATTGCTTAACGCATTGTAAGCCACCCTGAGTCTCCGGAGAAGGACGGCATATAAATTAAAGCAAAAAAAAAAAAAAAAAAGGGGGGGGGGGACAGGAAAGGAGAAAGGAAAAGAGGAAAGACAGAAAAAGAAGGAAATATGGGAAGAGAGCAAGGAAGGAAAAAGAAGGAAAGAAGGGAAGGAAAAAGAAAGAATGAAGAGGGAAAGAAAAAGAAGGGAAGGAAGGAACGAATGAACAAACGAACAAAGATTATAATGAGAGTGAGGGAGGGTCTCAGGACCACCACAGGTGCCCCCAACACAAGTTCTGTGTCACACCCACCATGGCCATGGCCACGCCCCACGCTTCCCCCCGCCTGGCCCTCCGAGATCAAACACAACCCTGATGCAGCCTCAATGAAATCGAGTTTGACACCCCGATCTAGACATCTATCCAATAAAGTGTGCTAAGTTACAACTTGCCCAAGCCCCAGTGTAGAGTTTAATGGCAAAATGGAGGTTTGAATTTTCATCTTATTTCATCAAATATAAGAGGCTTAACAGCAAAATCATTGCCAGTTGTTAATAACTGGCAATGTTTAGGGTTGGAGTTACACCATACAAAAACAAAAGGTTATCCTTTCTTGAATAGTACATACTATATCATTCTAGAATAGTTAAATATACATGACCTCAAGTACAAAAACAAATGTGCTTAATTTCTTGAGTTCTTCAACAATAATCTAAAATATCACAACAATAATTTTGATGTTCATAATTTTTGTGAGTCATGTTTTCATAAATTCTATATTTTTATATAATCATAGAGTTGGAAGGAACTATTTAGGCCAAGTCCAATTTTGTTTTGTTATAAATCATTAATAAATCAAAATGATTTTTTTAATGATAGAAGCTAAAATTTTGTGTTAAAAGTTGATTTACAATATCTTTAAAATATTTAAAACAAGAGGCCATGCCATCTGCTTAATTTTAAGTGTCCAAATGAACAAACATAAGCAGAATTAATTTCTTGTACAAAAACTACATTAGTAATTCGAAAATATTAATGTGGTTCTCTACTAGGGAAGAGAATAATGAGAAAGGGTTAAATTCCATGTAATAAATAAGGACCTTTATTTTTAATTATGCCCTATTTCGTCTTTGTATCTCTTATTTGTAGCATCTCTCATACAACTGGACAATCACCCAAGGTAGGAAAACTGTGTATTTGTTATTAGCGATTTCTGAAAGCCTCATATTAAACCTTAGGAAAAATCTCACAGAATCTAATTTAGTTTAATATGGATCAGTATAAGACTGCACATGTGCTTTATAAATTATTTTCTCTAATCTTTATTTTAATTAATATTTTTAAATCTTACAATAAATTTTACATTGCAAGTTTGGGTACAAGTACTATTTAGTGGATTTACTCTAAAGTTCACTCTAATTAACTGAGCAATAAAGTTCATATAACTTATATTAGAAGTAATTATTAAAGAAAATCTGCAAAGGGTAAAACATCGTTCTAAGATAATTTCTTCTCTTTCATATTAAAGGTTGGAGTGCTCTCTTCTGGGATAAAGCTTGCCATGACACTTACATATAATCTAAAGAGAGAGAAGAACACTTCTTATTTTAGAAATGATATTTTATTAGTGCAGATATAAGCAGTAGGTTATTCAGAAGTCATAATTTCACATTTTAAATGGATTGTAGCCCAAGTGGTAATATCTAGATCTTAATTTATTCAGCATTTTAATAAGTTTTATGATTCTGCCTCAACAGTAAGTTTTCTAACCCGAAAAATACTGAATGCTATAAAGTCATTTTACTGTTTATCAATACTTTAAGAATCCACTTATTTAAAGTGAATTATGGAAAAATTGCTTACAAAAAATAGAAAAGAAACATTTGCCAGGAGTTCCTGAAAGCTCAGAAACAAGTCAAAATTTTCATATCCAAATATAGCATAAATGCAAGCATAAGTACTATTTCACAAAATTGTTGAGTTCACTGTACTGTATATTTCAGAAGTCACAACATTTTTGAAGTGTATCCTTTTTGTATAAGATCTAAGAATTGGTTCATTTTGCATGTTATTTTCTTCTGAGTTTTGAGATGCTTAATCTTAATCTGTTTCAGCCCTTTATATCTGTCTCAGCCAGAAGCAGAAAATCACTCTGAAAGGGGCTGTGTCACACTACAGTTAGAAGAAAAAGAACTACAAAATATTGCTCTAGCTCAAGAAATCCATTTAAATGCTCCATATAACAAAGCTGCAACCTGGAGATTAGAAAAGTATCAAGCTGGAAAGACCAATAGTTGCAGAGAGAAGGCATCTCCAGATATCAAAGGTTTTTTCTCATATTGGAAATTAAATCTTTACCAATTACAATGGGTTTTATACTCTCATCAAAATTTCTAAAATATATTGACTAGTTTACTAGTCAATATTAAAAGGGGCTGGACCTTATAGTCTTTGAAGTCTCAATGAGCAACTTGTTACATAAAATATTTTAGTCAATTCATTATCTTTCTTAGGAAAAGGAACATTAACTTTAACTTGAGGATTTCTTAATTGATGAAGAATATTCTGATAAATTAATCAACTACAGAATCAATAATAGCAAAAAGTAGAACAGTAAAACATATTTGGATCACATATGCTCATGAGCAGCCATTTTAACCTGCCTGTCAAGCTGCCAAATCAGAGAGATAGAGCAAATTTTAGGGTTGGGTGGGTTACCATTTGTTACAAAAATAAAATGTTTTTCACATTGTATTTTCTCTTTCTCATTTACTCCTTCTCAGAGGAGAGGAATAACTGGAAATAATGCTTGAACTACAAATTTGTATTCTGGTGGGAAAAGCTAGTGTTTAGAAGCTGAAGAACGTTTAATAAAATATAATTTCCAAAGCTACTTTATGAAATGTACATCCAGTACTGCTCAAAAGAGGATATGGAGAATGAATTAGCCTCACATACATAAACCATATATATATATATACATAATGCCTTCTGTGAAAAGACTGATACAGAGTATCAGTTAAATTTAACAATATTTAAAATGTATTTTTAATAATTCACATTGTTATATCATTACTTATTTTAAAGTAAGATTTTGAAATATGCTTTTGATGTTGAGTGAACCGCTTCTGTGGTAGTGCAGCTAGTTCTTATATTTCCTCACAAAACTGTAGAGTGGACGTCTGAAAATAGATTACAATGGAAGTCAGTTTTTAAGACTTAAATATATATTGAGTTGAGATTTTAGAATCCCATTTTTAATTATTAATTTATTATACTTTTATATCACCTTCTATTTGGGTTGTGCATGAAAGAATTTTGGGAAAAACACATTGGAGTTTTCAGTGGAACTCTCTGCTATGTAGTTCATTAAATTATGAAACTAAACAAGCTGAACTTGCAAACTGTACAGCCTTCCTTCCTTCCTTCCTTCCTTCCTTCCTTCCTTCCTTCCTTCCTTCCTTCCTTCCCATCCAGGAAGGAAGGGTTGGTAGCAAGAATATACAAACAATATAATGACAGAACAAAAAATACAATTAAAAACAATCATAATACATTAGAAGAGTTGAGGCATCATACTTAGTCCCCAAAATGTGTGTATCAGAATCCAATAGCAGCCTGGCCCTAATGCCTGAAGGAAAAGCCAGGTCTTCTGGCTTTCTGGAAGGTTGAGGCCATGTGGATTTCGAGGTGGATGTTCCATAGCACAGGTATCACTACAGAGAAGACATGTCTCTTGTCTTGGGTTCCAGAATATAGTTTCAAATAAGAAGCCTGAAGCACACAGCACTATTGGATGTGGTGGGATGGACAAAAACTACTGGAGACAGGTGATCCTCAATTAAGATGGCCCTATAGGGTTTTAAAGGTATAACCAGTACTTTGAATTGCACCTGGAAGCCTACTGGAAACCAGTGGGGGCCATGCAACAGTTGTGTCATAGTGATGAACCTAATGCATCCAGTACTGGCCATTGCTGCACTCTGGACCATTTGAAACTTCCAAATGCTTTTCAAGGGCTGCCCCATGCAGAGTATGCTGAAATCCAAATGGGAAGTGATTAAGGCATGAATGACTACAAGCAGAGCCTCCTAATCCAGGAACAGGTAAAACTTGCATACATGATGGATTTGCTGAAAGGTCAAGGTCACAGATTTCACACCAATTCTGTCTGGGGCAGAGATATCCCAAACAGAGTTATCAACTGAAAAACTTTACTTCGAAAGAATTAAAAATTAATCTGGGACAGAATAATAGTTGGCTGAAATCCTTTGCTGAAGTTTAAAATGGGAAGCAAAAAAAAAAATCCCTCAGCAATGACATGTCACTTCCATATTACTGCCAAATAAACTTATTTACTTTCCTTCCTTCCTTTCCTCCCTCTTTCTCTCAGACATGCACACATTCTCTGCAAAGCATAGAATCCTTTTATTCATAAGAGACGGGGATTTGGGAAAATTTTAAAATATCAGCTTGAATTATCATAAATGAACATAATGATTTATGACACAAAGGCCAACTTGAAATACATTTTTTCCTAATTGAGTATAAGAAGATAAACACTCACATGACTACAAGATCTGAAAGAAGGATACTGCAGGGTGGGAGATTATTTTTCTTCTGTAGGATAGGCTAATGTGAATTTATTAATATATCACAAAAAAAATCACGTAAAGGGGGTTAAGACTAAATTGTGCAATTGTAGGTTAAATTGATCTTTGGAAAGATTGTCTCAAATTTACTTGTTTTTCATTACAGCTTTCCTTGAGACACAAAAAAGTACTTTACCTGGAAGCAAAGAGAAAGTAAAGGGATTGTCACCAGCAAGGAATGCTAAAACTAACAAAATTAGTGGAGGAAACTGCGAAGAAGGTCTTAAACTGAACAGGTCTTCTATTAATCAAGATTTACTGCTCTCCCTTCCTTTGATGTCTGAGGAAAAATACAGTCAACCCACCGAAAAATATTTGAGGAGTGAACGACATCTAAAATCCTTGGGCCGACACCGGTAAGTAAAATGTAGTATCTATTCAGTCTGACTTAATGCTTCCATCTAAAATTGTTTTGTGATTCCTGTTTTTAATGAGAAAATCAAGTTTCTGTAACAAAACAGATTTTGTTCAAAAGATCAAAAAAATACTTCACTGAAACACTTCATTTTAAATAATTTAAAGTATTTAAGAGATACTTTAAATTATTTTGCAAATAATATAAAGAAGCATTCTGAATAAAGAATGTGGCCACAGGAAGAAAAATATACTTAGCCTTATATATATTTAGCCTTATATAAATATATTTAGCCTTATATATAACAATTTGTACTTTTTCAAAATAAGCAGCTTCTAGTTATCTATTGTTTTACATCCTGATTCACTGATTCTTAAAAAAAACATGGCCTCTGTTGTGGTGGGCAGCCTGGATTATCAACAAGCATGTTATGAACCATATATATATAACTAGTTGAATACTCATGCTCCACTACAAAACTATGTGATCGGCCTTGATAAATCAACACTTACAGAAAATTAATGAATAGTTACGATTGGCCTCTCCTCTCCCCTTCTCTCCCTCAGCCTTGCCCCACAGAAGCCTCCCCTATCCTATCCCCTGCTTGCTGGGGAAAGTAAAACTGAAACTGAAACTCCTCTCCTCTGCTTCTGTTTTGCATTTGGAACAGATTTCTTTTCAGGTGGGGAGGGGGAGTAGAACTCCTTAGCATCAGAGCATGTTAATAATAATATAGGAAATACTAATGCTCTGATGGTCATTTCGAAAAATCCTTTCTTAGTGAGCACCTAGAAGCCAAGAGGAACATACGTGGCAAATTTCAAGCTTGTAGGCTTTACAGTTCTGGGGATTTTGTGATGATGTGTGAGTGGTATGTTGTTTTTATATATATAGAGAGAGAGAGATTAGCAAAACAATTTTAAGGTATAGCTGTTTAAAATTACTTTGTTTTGCTTATTTGTGCAGACCACGCCTGGCTACTTTACTGACTACAAAAGGGCCCAACAAAACAATTTTAGTGAAACATTCTGAAGACGATGAAACATCCAGGTCTCTATTACAAAGCAGGCCAAAAATGCCATCAAGAAATCTGCTTTGCCAGAGTGAAAGCAAATTTTTTCCTAAGAGATGTAAAAGTGACAGACCTTCAGTGCAAGATCTTCCAAACACAACTGAGAGGATTTCTTTTCATGCATAACCTGAGATGCAGTTTCTTTTGTACTGTTTCAAACTACCCAGCAGTGATATCATCCGAGCATACTGCTTTACCTCTTTAGACATCATACTGGGAAGATGTTGCATGCAGAGCAGTTGCACTTTCACAAGATTGGAATATTGGATACAAACTAGAACATCTGGGAGGGAGGTGGCTGTGAATAATATAAAGAAAACTAAAATATGATCTGATTTATTTATTTATTTTTATTGTTAGCCAATTGCACAGGGAAGCAAGTTGAATCATTTCATTTCTAAATATAATATTTCAAGAAAATGATCTGGAAAAAAATGAGATGGGAATTGGGTTTCTCAGTGCTGAATCATATTAAACACTAGTAGGATTTTCATTCCATAAGGTGTTGAACCTAAAAAGCAAAAAACTATAAACTTGAATGGTTTCTCTTTGGGGTTTGTCTTAAGAATGTAATAGAGGAAATAAGGTCACTTTTCCAATTTGGGCTGCTGTCATTAATTCCATGTTTCTTACGAAGAGGCAAAATATACATCGCTGTATATAAATGTCTTGGACAATCCTTATAATTAACTATTTCCAATTTCCAATGAACTCCAGCTTAATTATGTCAAATCTACAAATAACTGCCATGTGACCAATTTTGTATTGGAAGACACCAGTTTTTGCTGATCTGCGGCAAATTCCAAATATCAGTAATTATGTGTACCTGCCAGCTGATGGATCCAGTGAACTGAAATCCCATCCAAGAAAACTTATGTTCTAATACATATAGTTGCTTTTAAATCACATTCTTAATTTTTGTCACTTGCTAAGGCAATGCTGATGATAATGTTATCCATTCAGTCAAGTCTGACTCTTGGCGATTCTATGGGCCAGGTCTCTCCACATCTTCCAATCTTGCACTATTTTCTTGAGTTGTTCTCTGTTGTGGCTGGTGTCATGTTTGATTGTATCCAACCATTGTTATTTGGCAGCTTGGTTTTCTTTTTATTGCTAAATCTTCCAAACAATTGCTATCTCAATGAACATGTTAAGGCCATGATGGCGAACCTATGGCACATGTGCCAGAGGTGGCATGCAGAGCCCTCTCTGCTGGCACACGAATCGTCGCCCCAGCTCAGCTCCACCACGCATGCGCACGCACCTCCTGCCAGCCAGCTATTCTCTGCTGTGCATGCAGGGATAAGTGCACGCATGTGCAGGGTGGTCACACGTGCATACGAGGGGGACAGGGCACACACGGGGAGGGGGGGTGTCACGCACACATTGCATTATGGGATATAAGTACAGAGAGATCTACTAGGCCCAAAACAGGGCGCAGGAGGGTGACCCACCTCCCTCTGCGGCCCATTTTTGCTCCCAGGAGGGGCAGGGAGGCCTACTAGACCCAAAATGGAGCATGGGGGAGCACGGGGGGTCATGTGCGCATGACTTTTTTAGGTAAATAGGAAGGAAAATCAAAATTAAATGTATCTCATTTCCATTTCTATACCCACACACAACACTCAAAGTGAACTTGCTCATATTCAGATATAAGAGTATAAAGAACACTAAGATTTCATCTTAGCAGGTGGCTTCTACGCTGGGTAGACATTATACCTGTAACAAGAAAGGAGTCCTTGCTTACTGGCCACTTGTTCAGAGACTATTCAGTTACCCAAAGTGCTGAAAAAGATTTCCAACCAGTTGTCAAAGTTGTCCCCATGGTCACATGATCACCATTTGCAATCTTCACAGCAGGCTTTGGAAAAATAAAGTCAGTGGGGAAGCCAGCACCAAAATACAAGCTGCAGTCCAGTGACATGCTTAACAACTGCAACTGGAACTGGTGTCCTATAATCATAATTATCACATGATGTTTCACTCTGTGATCTGTCACTTAGCCAAGGAGTTGCCAGCTCCACTTGTAAATGAGGACCAGCTGTACAGATAAATTAGGCTGCACAAATGGATCACTTTTAGATTTTAGTAAGCTTTTTCGGATCTTATGTGAAAAGATCCTGAGCAATAAGACAGCAATGAAATATTCGCCCATGAAAGCATTAAAAAAAATTTGCTTGTTCAAATTGGGCTACTTAAGAAGAAAAACCCTGATAAGGCAAGCAACAAAATCCCAACCCTGCAAAAACAAAAAAACAGGAAGGAAGCCTACAATTACAACAGAGTTATAATAACTGCCTAGAAACAATGTACCTTATGCATTTTGTGTCTTGTGTCACGTTGATGCATATGTGCACGAAGGCACAACACTTTTTCATAAAGGTTTTTGCTCTCTGGCTATTGGCGTTTGCAGGCAGGTGGCTTGTTCTGCTTCTAAGAGGAAATCTTTTAAGACAGAGGTCTTCAAACTTGGCAGCTTTGAGACTTGTGGACTTCAAACCATCTCTCTCCTGGAAAGAGCGTGGAAATACTGGAGTGCCTTACTTAGCCGGGCCGTTTTAAAAAGACCGGGTTTCTCCATTGGAACAACTTTTAAGATGCGTGAACGTCAACTTCATACGGGCTGAGGAACGTTGGGAGTGGAAGCTCGCAGTCTTAAAATCGCTGAGGTCGAGAAGCGCTAGCCGAGACCTCCGCCCTACGACAAATCATTTCTGCTATCCTCTCTGTATTTACAGAAACGCTTATTAGGCCAGCTCTGAAATTTGGAGTCGTTGGGCCGTCTGTGTTTCGCGAAAGCCAGGAAGGCCGAAACAAAAGCGCCTAAAAACAGGGGTGGGCAATTGTGGTTCTTTTACAACCTGTGGACTTCAACTCCCAGAATTCCTGAGACAGCTTGGCTGTCTCAGGAATTCTGGGAGTTGAAGTCCACAGGTTGTAAAAGAACCAATCTTGACATTTCTGCCTTGTCACTGACGTATTTCTCACAATTACAACATTCATAATTCTGTGAGCTTTACAGAGGCGTGCCTAAATTGCGACGTGATTATTTAAAAAGCAGAAACACAAGACAATGTCAAACAGTGCTTTCTGAAAGATGACTGGATTCCCGGGGGTGCGGGTGGGGGGGATGCAAGAAAACAACCACGAGACAACACACACACACACACACACACATACCCTCTGGTAGGAAAGCACCCGATTGCGGAGAAACGTACACAAACGAAACCGAAAGGGAAATCGGCTGACTATAGCACGTGATCCGAAAAGTAAAAACAGACCGAGCAGTAAACAAGACTGAAAGTGAGTGAGCCTGAGCTCTAAGCAGGATCCCTTCCAGCAGTGGGACTTGAATGCCTGTGGATTCGCCGGCAAGTATTCTAACCTTTTTAAAATTATTACTACTGCTGGCTACTACTTTAAGCGTTCACGAGGTGTAGGGCCATTGTAATACGGAATTAAGAGATAGGCAAGAGCACTCTTTAATTCTCGGTTATTTTGCAATGGTCTTGGAATATTTGGCAGCCCCCGTTTTCGACCTCGCCTCCTGACTGGGCCGAGAGAACGGAGGCCCCTGCGGGTTTGCCAATTGAATTGGCTTCAACGGCGGGCACCCCAAACGAAAGCAAGCGGTCGGGGTGTCCCCCCCCCCTTTTTTTTTTTTTCTTTCTTTCTTCTGGTACTAAGTCAGAAGATCGCGAACGAGGTCTTTAACCCAGCCTTCCTCATCCTAATGCTCCGCGGTTGGGATGGATTGCGTGTTGCCTGCGATTTTGAATATGTTCATCGTACTTTTCAAACCGTAGATTTGTTTCTCTTTTAGTGCATATGAATGAAGTTGCATTTTTAATGCACGCTTAGTTCACCTTTAGATCTTATCCTCAACCTAAAGAGCATTCTTTGCCTACTGAATTTGAAGGACAAGGGTGTAATAAGTATTGTACACATGCTTCTTCTACCTTGTAAAGGGAAGCATGTCTTTATTCAATATCTAAATATAAGCGCCACCATGAATCATAGGAGAAGAAAGCCAATAATTATGTTATGATTTGCTTCAGCTGCTCCTGGTGTAAGGGACGTATTGCCTATGAAACTGGAGGTAATATATAACTACATATTGTTAGAACTATTATCTAGGAACTTGTATAATTCCCCCTTTAAAATGTTAACTAGGCTAGGAGCTAGACTTGGTCTTTGAAAGTTCTGTTGGGAGCATCTCCAAGCAAATTAAAAACATTCAAATTCATTCCATTTCTACAGTATGAAATTCTTTTTATCATTTGCACCAGGGGTCTCCAAACTTGACCACTTTAAGACTTGTGAACTTCAACTCCCAGAATTCCTCAGCCAGCTGAGCTCAGCCAGCTGAGGAATTCTGGGAGTTGAAGTCCACAAGTCTTAAAGTGGCCAGGTTTGGAGACCCCTGATTTACACATTACAATTTGTAATAACTTTTGGAAATCTCAATGGCTGCACCCAAACCTTTCCAGGAGTGTGAATGATCTTGTGTATGATGTATATTTACTAACCGTAGATTGTAAACCATCACGTATGGCTTGATATTGTGTGAACTAGGCAATTGTAATTTATTAAAAACACTGTTGATAATAGAAACATGGTTAGAATCACATTGTTATAACATTGTATAAAACTGGTCCCTAAGACAGTTGGGAAGTATGTGACAAAGTGGAGACATAGTTCCTAGAAGCCAACCTGTTTACTTTCTTCTGCTAGGTATTCAGGTGAAAAATGCAGCTGAAGATCCAAAAAACCATTGTTGAATTCATTAAAGGGTTAAGAAAGACAACCTACAGTTCCTGCCTCTTGTACCTGAGTCATTTCTCCCTTGCCATTAGTTATAATGCTTTGCTATTATATGCCCTTGTCTTGGAAGCTGGGAATATCGTCAACCTTCCCACCAAAAGAATTGGCTTCTACAATTTCTGTTTGTGGAATCAGAAAGGAGAACTGGATTGCCTTATGATCGAAGAAATAGAGAAACTGGGAATCAGCAAGGTTGCACTGGTGCTATCAAGACTCTGTGTATACATCAGCCCGGTTTTGTGTCTCTTCAGTGCCAGTACAATCATGCAGCAGGCCCTGTGTTTCAAAGACAGAGATGGGTGGAAACTGGCTCAGTTTCTTCTGTCCATTAGCAGTGTGAGTTTGCCTGTTGGTCTCATTTTGTTTATCTTTCCCAGTCAGAAATGGATTCAAGTCTCTGAACTCAGTGAGGGATTTGCAGCCCTATGTGGAGCTTACGTTTTACTTCTCCACCACCTGCTCATAATTACCATCTACCTTGCAAGTACAGACACTCTTCATAAGAGACCTCTCACTGCTGCCAAGAGCCTTCCATGAGTTTTTGTTCAGTTGACACACTGAACTGCAAAATAGACTACAAGAATTTGTCATGCAACACCATCCTCTGTTTATTTATGGTTCAGTGAACTGAGCGTGAACCCAGAAAATTGAGTTCAATAAATCTTAGTTGGATATGGAATAATTTGTGTGACAAATATGAGGCAACATCTGAATCTAACACACACTGTAGTGAGTTGAGTGGTGGAACCAGTGCAAAAACACCTTCCAAGATCTGAATAAATTAAATTTGGAGAATGCTTTCCAACATAAGTGAAGTGGAAGGGAGGTAACACTCTTAACATATACATTTAATGCATAGCTTCCCCTATTTCAAAGGCTGGAAGATCAACTAAAGCTCTCTCAAGAGGAACCACACTTAGATTTAAGAATGTACTAAGTTTGAGAAAAGGATTAAGGTAAAAAGGAGTAAAGCATTGAAGCTCCGTAAAATCCTCCCGCAAACTGTTTTTAGTCTTCTATTTTTGGAGCACAGTCCTTGCCATACAAAGCATGATATGGCCTATAAACTCAGAGAGGGAGAGGGAGAGAGGGAGAGAAAGAGAGAATTTCCATTGCTGAAAACGATTATTAGTTGAATCCTAGCACATAACGGAAGACTTATTCAGTCTCCACAAGTATTATAGGTATATCTCTCTTAATATTTGATTATTGTGCAAATAATATTTGGTTATTGTGCAAATAAAATGGTGGTAAGATTATCTACATACCAATGTATTGCCGTTAAGCCTTAAATGGGAAATTTTTCTTTCCCCAGGGTTCTAATTGTATGTGAAAAATGCTGAGCTTTCGATTAAAACTGAATTATTTGTATTTTTATATTAGTATATGCTAAGTCCATCTTTCTGTCAACTGACTTTCTGATAGAAACAAAGTAATTCGTAAATAAAACAATCTTAATTATTAATAGATATGTCAGAGTTGCATTTGTAAATAGCAATAGCATTTAGACTTATATACCGCTTCATAGGGCTTTACAGCCCTCTCTAAGTGGTTTACAGAGTCAGCATATTGCCCACAACAATCTGGGTCCTCATTTTACCAACCTTGGAAGGCTGAGTCAACCTTGAGCCTGATGAGATTCGAACTGCCAAATTACAGGCAGCCGGCAGTCAGAAGTAGCCTACAGTACTGCATTCTAACCACTGCGCCACTGCGGCAGCATGTCAAGGACATTTTTTTCTATATAGCATTTTTATATCTTTCCCGGTCTGACAGACATTAACACAATACTTTTTTTAAAAAGAAGCACATGTCCCAGATCCGTGGTTTAAAGTTACCACATGAGTAATAAATGCATTGAGATAAATTCTTGGTTCTTAGTCATAACCTGGCTAATTGTCAAATGATCTGAACATTAGTGGAGAAGAGACAGTTATTTAATGAAGACAAATAATAGAACCTGATCCAAAAATGCACGTCTTTAGGGTACTTGAGCACTTTAGCAGATTATTTCCTATTATTTCCTATTATTATATTCTTGCATCATAGGAATTTAATCATAAATTAAAATATAGGTAATTCTCATTTCCTGACCACTCATTCAGCTACTATTCAAAGTTGCAATGGTGCTAAAAGAGGGGAACTTAAAACTGGTCCTCATAGTTCTGGCTGTCACAATGCCTCCATGATCACATGATCACAATTCAGGTGCTTGGCAGCCACCTTGCACTTACAATGGCTGTAAGCATCACAGGGCCACATGATCACCATTTGCAACCACCCATGCGAGCTCCCCACAAGCAGTCAATGAGGAAGCCGCCTACCCAGGTTTTGTGGCTCCTGGTGTTTTCTGTGGGAAACAGGTATCCCTGTCTCTGCTTCTCTCTCTCTCTCTTTCTCATCTCTCATCTGTCTCTCTAATCTGTCTCTTCTCTCTCTCTTCTCTCTTTCCCCTGTCTATCTGTCTATCTCTCTCTCTCTCTCTCTTGTGTGTGTATGTGTGTGTTTTCCCCCTTGAACCATTTTCAAAAACAGGCGAGGGTTGGTTGTTGTTTTTTCTGATGATGTTTTTTCTTCTTTGGGTGCTTTTTACCATGATTTAAATCAAGAGTAATTTCAGGCTCCCAGATAAATGAAGCTCTTTTGTACCCCTGCTGTAGCTCTGTCAGCTGAACTGGCTGGCCCCACCCCGCCCCTCACCCTCCCCGCCTGGCCTAAGAAGGTAAGGGCGACAGCGGGAAATGGAGACTCACTCCATGTTCCACAGCAGGAGCAAAGCGCCCCTGTATTTACCTCATCTCGTGGGCGCTTCTTCCAGCCCTTGTTGGTGCTGGGCACACCTTGGTCATTCAGGGAGTCACACGACTTTCTGTCCGCCCCGAGACACTGCCCAGCCCAGCTGTGGCCGATGCTCTGTGTTGTAATGAGCTCCAGGATAAGGAGCTGGTGCCGTCTCCCACATTGTGAAGTGCACTAAATTTAACTGTGCTGTGTAAGGCGCTGCGAGAGCAGTGGCCAGGCCACGGGGGCGTTGAACACAGCCGCGTTGGGCCGGGCCAGTGTCTCAGGGCAGAGAGCAAGTCGCGCATCTCCCCAAGCGACCGAGGTGTGCACAGCACCAACAACGGCTGGAAAAAGCGCCCGTGAGATGAGGCAAATACAGGGGCACTTCATTCCTGCTCTGGAATATGGAGCGAGTCTCCATCTCCTGCAGTCGCCTTTATCTTCTCAGGCCAGGCAGGGAGTGACTGGGAAGGGAGGGGGCAGGGAGGGGCCAACCAGTGGTGGGTTCAGCCGACAGGGAGCCACAGCAAGGAGATGAAAGAGCCACATGCGGCTCCGGAGCCGCAGGTTGCTGACACCCGCACAGTCATTCACATTCCTGAAGCCTTTTTCTACCAGAAATCTCATACTTTGTAGCATGTGCCCACAACACACCCTCCCTGGCACCAAGCCCCTTGTGCACCCTGCCTCATCCGGCAGAAGTCACCTCAGCTCTGCCACACTCACACCACAGCAGCCACTTGTTCAACTGTTGGCCTGTTTGCAAGTTACCTGGGACTTCCCAGTGACTTTGTTGAAAACTGACAAGTTATGAGGGCCTCAACGACAGCAAAGGGGACTGTCGGGATTGCCATCACCAAGCGATGCAGTCATGTGATGTTGCATTTTATGACTGCATTACTTAGCGCTGGAAATTCCAGTCCTAATTACTGTTGTTAAGCAAGAACTACCTGTTTACAAAATGTAACAGAGCTGAAGATTGGATATTTTGTTCTGGGAGCCCAAAATTAGAGAAATAATTTTCTGAGTCAGGAATCAATTAAGTCAGATACTTCAGGAAGCTGGAACACTACTTTTTCTATGACTGGATTCACACAATTTGCTAAGCCAAAATGTTTGCTTGTTTTTAAGTATAAACTTACAAACTAGTAAAACCTTAGGCACATATACACCGAACTGTTATTAAAGAAATTGTAGCTCTTAATTTAGTATGAAAATGACCAGTGTAAAGAGAAGTCAGAACTACTTTCATTTATTCTTTAAATACAAAATTCAAGTCTTTAAAGTCAAGCAAAACAAAAGTGCTTATCAAACCAGGGAACCCAGCAGGATATTCCTCCATTCTTTCCCCAATGCATCCCATTAAAATCTCCAATTATAAAAATAGATTTCCAAAGTCTCTCCTCCTGATCAGTTTATTTCATGAAGTCCTACCATTGTGATTTTCCATTACTTCACCTCTGGCATATAAACCATCACTATCCTAGCTGTATCTCCTATTTATCAATTTAAAAAACCTAGATGTTGCTTATAAATGTTAAAATTATGTAAAGAAAATCTCCCTGACATATTTTAAGGCATCATCATCTTCCTCCAGTTTGGTCTCCTCACTGCTACTTAAAGAAGCTGACTGATCTGGAGGTGTGGATGGTACAGGAGGATCCTTGGCAATGTTGAGAGTAGTCCTTGGAAGATGACCATCTATCAATTCCTGTTGATGCTCTTGAACCTTATCTTCTGATGAAATCACATCACCTTCTATAGTCTTGCAATTCTAAAAAGGAAGCAATCACATTTTCTTTCATTTTGGGATGAAGCCACAAGTTTCTCTTTCTGCTATCTAAATCAGGATAAGTGAGATGCTCAATGCCTGGTAGAATATCTACAATCATGCCTGGTTGATAAATATATAAAGAAGTCTCTGTGGTCAAAAGAAATGTACCCAAGCATCCTTGAACTTATCAGTGAGTTTGAGCACCCAGTACAATTGGCTGTATTTAGGCCCAATTCTTTTTTCCAATTCTCAGAGAGCAAGATGTTCTGGCAAAATTAACTGAAATATGGAAAAAGGAAGAAGATGCCACCTGGGCAACATCTTTACATTGCTCACCTCAGCTAAAATACAAAGAGCCATATCGACCAACTCTGCTTCATTCATACAATATACAGTTTCAGTCCTACAAAAAAAAAATCATATTGTAAAGTATGTACAGTAAGAAGGAAGACCAACCCTCCCTTCAGTAAATATCAATTTATAGACAATCAGTAGATATCAGAAAATGCACATTAAATCTTGTCAAATTCTCTGTAGCCTTATTCAGTATATCTTATTTATTTCAGTCTAACTATATATATTTTAGCCCTGGTGTCAGGAAAAATAGCAAAGACCAACTCATACATCAATCAATTTTTTAAAAAAAACAAATAAAAGCATTAAAACAGTATCAAAATAAAAATAAAACCTGACAAAATAATATATTACAATTAGTGGTAATTACCAGCGGGCAGTTAGTGTCTACCTAATTTTGCATACATTATAACAAAATTTGGCGACATTCAAAGAAACTACTTCATACACAACTGATAACAGCAGTTGTAGATAAGAGTTCAGTTTGTCCACAGGGCAATCATCTCAAATATTTTAAAACTCTTTCCTATATCTCAAACAGCTCTTTGCCATGATCTCCCTTTAATTTTGGGTAATCTGTCTCCCACAATCACTGTACTGTATAACAAAATTGTGGCTGTTTTTTAAAAATGTTTCCTACTCTTCAAACTGTAAAGGGAAAGCTTTTTAATATTTAATCCTAATTTAACCTCAACTGAATCTAAAATATTTATTTATTTATTTGTTTGTTTATTTATTTAATTCATGTATTTATATGCCGCCCTTCTCCAGGACTCAGGGCGGTGAACACAAGTTAAAAATATGTACAACAAAATCCCATTTTAAACCAAATTAACTAATAAATAATACATAATAAAACCCAGAATCAGAGTCAGCCTATTTGCTTGAACAGCCAAGTCTTCAGGTCCCGACGGAAGGAGCGGAGATCAGAAGCTGTCCGGAGCTCAGTAGGCAACTCATTCCAGAGGGTGGGAGCACCCACAGAGAATGCCCTACCCCTGGGCGCCGCCAGACGACATTGGCTCGCCATAGGAACCCTGAGGAGAGCAGCCCTATGTGAGCGAACAGGACGGTGAGAGGCAGGCAGGAGAAGGTCCTGCAAATATCCCGGACCTAAGTCATGTAGGGCCTTATATAAAATATAAGTCAAACTTTCAAGATCACCCAGTACAATTGGCTGTATTTAGGCCCAGAGTTTAGCTATTTAGGATGACATATTCTGTAAACAGTAAAACCACAGCAAATACCTTTTTAATTAGTCACAAACTGATTCCATGGATTATATTGGATGTGTGTGAGTATACATGTGCGTGACTATTTAAGAGTATAAAAACAAAAAGAAATCAAAGAATGTGATAGTTCTAAAATTCTGGAGAAAATCTATTGATGTAACCACTAAGGGTCCACACTGATTAGATGTCCCCTAGTCTATCAATAGTTCTACACACACATCACACCACACACACAACCAACCCTCCTCCCAATTTGGCGTTTGGGGGTAGAAAAGGAAGTTTAGAACAACCCATTCTTCTCTGATTTTTAAGAAACAGGTAGGCAGCACACCTTGCTAAAGCTGTCTTTTTTTTTCTCTTTGACCTCATTTTTGCCCATTCTTTTGGTTCAGCTATATTCTTGGTCATCCATGCTGGGAGGATCCTCTTCTTTGCTACCTCAGGGGAACTCATTTCTGTTAATTCAAGAAGAAAGAGAACAATTTGTGTAACAAGAACACTTGAAATTAAACTTTAGCAATTGAATTAAGGGTTCCATGCAGCCTACTGTTCCTCTCCAAGACAATGTTTACATATCTCAGTCATTTGGTGGTAACCATAGACTGAATTGGCAGCAAACAGAGCAATTGAAACTACTTTTGGTGTGTCAATCAAAAAACAAACTGGCTCATCTTTGCCATAGCTGACCAGCTAACCTTTTATTTTATGAATATATTAAAAAAATAAATAAAACTATGCAATTACATTCAGAGTCACCAGAGATTGTGGGGAGGAAAGTTAAGTATCGTCCACTCCATTTGTGTTCCCTTTTCAATAACTTGCAGGGACAAGCATATATGTAGAAAAAATAACAGATGGAGCTCGACAGTTTAAAATATTCTAAATAAAGGACAGGTACTGAAGGTTTTTATGTTGCTTCAATTTGCTCCCACTCAGCCCCTCCCCCCCCCTCCAATGTTCATCCCTGGACCAAAAGATCTTCAAAAGGTTTTCTGCTTCTGGCTTCTACACAGCAAGCTCCCGAGTCTCTTGCATTAAGAGTTAAGGAGGCAATCTTTACTCTATAACTCAGAGGTCTTCAAACTTGACAGTTTTAAGACTTGTGGACTTCAACTCCCAGAATTCTCCAGCCAAGCCTTAAAGCTGCCAAGTTTGAAGACCTCTGCTCTGAAGACCTGTAACAATCTGAATTTGGGGATTTATAGACACTTGTGGGACATGCAATTCCTAAATTGGGCCAAATCCACCCAGTGTTGGAATTTGTCCAATAATAAGGGCCTCTCCACTCTCTCCCATGGTATTATGCTGCAAATCTAAATAGAAAAAAAAAAAAGTGGGAGTTCTGGATGAGAACCAGCATTAAATTGTTCAGGCATCGAATATTTCAGAGATTTACCGACATCACTAATCACAACAGGCAATGTTAACTCGTTTGCATTATGTACTTGGGAGCCATAACGACCAGGCACAAGAATGATACAAAGCCCCCACCCCAAAATTACCACTGGTGCACATATAAAAAAGAAAAGGCACGAATAGTGCTGTGCACTTAATTCAGCCTATATAGTCAGGTTCCCTATGCTCCATGACCGCTTCTTCTTCCCAAACCACCACACAAGACCGCAGGCTGAATCCAATTGCTCCCAGTTCCTCGGGCGAGAAGCTGTGCAGTTACTCTTTTAAATATCTCAAGCTAGGATCCGTAAGACCAATAAAGCCCAGTTTTTAAAAGAAAAAAGACCGCCCTGCGAATGAAGATGCTTCGCGTTGCTTGGATAGAATGGAAAGCCGGAGTAAGGGCGGGGGCTTTCCTCGAAAAGTGCTCATAGAAGGGGGGGAGAGAAAAACAACCCCCCCCCCCCCAATCGCACCTCCAAACACAAAGCAACGGCATAAATAACCTTTCCGCTGGCAGCCAGGGAGGGGGGGGAGGGAGGGGAGGGGCGGAGGGATGAGCAGCGCCGGAAACGAGGATTGACTCCGTCACGTGAGTTGCACAACTGGAGCTTCTGGGACTTGAATTTTAAGGAGACACCCGGAAGCAGAATGAGACGTGTGTTGCGTCCACTAGATTACGCAGGGGTCTCCAACCTTGGCCGCTTTAAGACCTGTGGACTTCAATTCCCAGAATTCCTCAGCCAGCAAAGCTGAGCAAAACTGGCTGAGGAATTCTGGGAATTAAAGTCCACATGTCTTAAAGCGGCCAAGGTTGGAGACCCCTGGATTAAAGCTCTTCGCCAGAAGGGAAAAAAGTGATCAAAACCAGGTGGTTTTTTTTTTTCAAACTTGGCACCTTTTAAGATGTGTGGACTTCAATTCCCCAAATCTCCTCAAGGGAGGGGATACCTTAAAGATAGTTTGAAAACTCACTGATCCAAATGTTGTGTGGTAACCCCCACTCCTCCGTCCTTTGAATAATTGCCAGTTCCTTTTGTATCATTTTTATAGGTTGATCTCGGAAATGTCCACATTTCCCATTTATCACAATTAGGTACTTTTTAAGGTGATAAAAGGTTTTTAGGTGCAGTTTTTAAATATACTTGATTTTTTCCTCTAAGAAATCTGACATGCATTTATTCTTCCTCTTAATTTCCTATGCTGTTTACACAAGATATTGAAATATACAATATCTGTACAGGTAATCCTCAATTTACAACAGTTCATTTAGTGACCGTTCAAAGTTACAATGGCAATGAAAAAGGTGACATGTTCACACTTACGATCTTTGCAGCATCCCCATGATCATGTGTTAAAATTTCAGATGCTTGACAAGTGGTTCATACTCATGACCATTGCTATGTCCCAAGGTCATGTGATCACCTTTTGTGACCTTCTGGCAAGCAACGTCAATGGAAAGCTGGATTCCCTTAACAACCAGGTTACTAACTTATCAACTGCAGTGATTCACTTAACAACTGTAACAAGAAAGGTCGTAAAATGGGGCAAAACTCACTTAACAAATGTTTCACTTAGCAACAGAAATTTTGGGGTCAATTGTGGTTGTAAGTCAAGGACTACCTGTATTTTAGACTAGGGTTTTGTTTTAATGAAATTAATGTAGTTAGTTCATGACTTGGTGTGTAATGTCAAGACCTTAATAAACCTTAATTGTTAACCATAAAACTTGTCATAGGAATGCAGCCACATTTGAACTCCACATATGAGTTTCTATTTACAGGAATGCTTAAGTATGGAAATTGCATATCCAACTCAGATTTCAAACTGTTGCAGTGTGGGTTGCTGCCATTTGAAATTCTATCTGCTCAACGCTTTTCCTCCAGTGAAAAAGACCTTACCAATAATGACAATATTCAGCCTTAAGAGGATCATTCTGGGCTCCCCTCCCCCACTTTTTAATCGGTCTATATTGCACTTCCATAAGCATGCTATGGTTGCAATGGTGCCATTTCATCTATCTCCGCCCTAACAAAAATAGAATGACCCTAAATTATTATAGGCTGTAGACCTGAACTTTTCTCCATTTCTTTTAACCATCTTCAGTACTAGCCAAACCACATTTATTCTTTTATAGACACTATTGTTCACCTTCTGCTTGGAATTCTGTTGTATTCAACCTGTTACAGCTGAAGGCCATAGCTGTGCCTCCTTAGATGTATTTCTGAGTGTAACTGCATTTGGTGAACTCAGGCTGATGACCAAGAATACTATTCACATTACAAGTACATCTAAAAAATTATGGATTGACATAAAAACAATTCCAAAGTATCATATGCTGGTGTGTGTTTCACTGTATTCTTATCCTCTCCAAACATGCAAATTTCTAGAAATATAGAAGAAAGCAAACAGAGAGTTCTATAAAACGCTCGGCTTTCTTTCGTAACAGAACTTAATTAGGATGAACTAATTAGTAATGAACAAATGCCATTTCATAACATTTTACTATCATATGCTTTTTGTAGTCTATATCAGATGTCCAAAACTCGAAAGGAAAATAAACACTATGAATGATATAATATTTTTTTCTTCTAGGAGCATAGCATGGAATGTTCTTCAAACAATCAAAGCAACATAATGTAAAGGCAATCAAGTTTTCTTCTAGTACAAATGCAGTCAATACTGTTAGAGTTTTGAACAAGACTTCCCACTCCATCTCCCACCTGCTACATCCACAACAAATCTGTACTCCATTTTGGGACTAACCCAGAGAATTATGGCTCTATGCTAATGAAGACCAAGGGAAAAAATGCGTTGATCCTTACTGAAAGAAACTTGATGATCGGGGAATGTTTAATATTTGTTGAAATGAACTGTTAGAATGTACTCTTCTAAGTGGCAGTAGTTTGGCAATTAAACTTAACTCCTAATTTAAAAAGAGATGATGACATTAAGACAAATGATTAAACCTTCCCTCCCTACAAAAGTTTGAAGCTAATAGTTAATACTGATCATTCATTCTTCTGTAAAAAAAAATTGTTCAGATCTTGGAGCACAGTTTCATTTAAGACTTCTGTGCAAGTAGAGTAGTTAGTTTGATCTTCCCATCCATGGATGCAGTGAGGCAGGTCCCACAGTCCATGGCTGTGCACCAGTCCACAGTGACCACCGGAGCCCTATGTCCTCCAAGGGAAAGACAGCTCTCTAGTGCTTTGTCATTGCTATTCAGCTGAAATAGAGAAAAGATAAATCAAAGATTAGCAAGGTTTTATGGTAGAAACCACTTACCAATCTGGAATCTAAAATTCTAGGACAACTCTGGTCCTTTAAAAAAATTAGAATATTACCCTGGACTTTAAGCCATAGAGCAGAGCTAAGACAAATAATGCCATAATGATTATTAAAGTACAATATATACTAATGTCAACACAGGCTACGTGGATCATAAAATAGACCAAAATTTCATCACTCTATTTCTCAAAATATGCTGCATTTACTCTGTCTCCACTCATGAGTTTCCCAGACACTTTAACTTTAACAAGATATATGACCATAGGAAAGACCTATCTGATGTAGTTAGCTGTTTTCAATATCTATCCAGATGACTACAAGAACCCTTCTGACCTTCTTTGGTAAATTCCACCCAGAGGCACTGCATGTAGTCAGATTAACATATAATACTACATTTCAATGTGGCTACTTGGTTTTGGCTTAGACATGTTATTTCTAAACCATTTATGCTTTCGCAAGTTATGCAAGTCCATCAGATTGATGCTTATTCATAAATCATAACTGAAGGCCTGGTTTAGAATGAAAAAAATCAGTTCTTGTTAGAGACAGCATGTAATTATCTTAACCGATAGCTAATACCTTGTAGATAACACCTCCAGTGGAAGAACAGGTTAACATGTAGTTTCCTTCAGAATCAAATGCAAAGAGCCTTCCACGTGGAAATTGGACTTGTTTGTATCCGCTATAGCCAGACAACACAAAGGGCCCAGTGGCATCTTTAGGGAGACTAAATTCAGAAATTTTGCATCCGCTTTTATGGATATTCCATTGAATAAACTACAATGGTAGAACAGATCCCAGTAAGATATACAATACACATGCATTCTTTACTTTGCAATAGCACCTACAGATACAGAGAGAAAAAATCACTGATACCAGAAGAAACGTAACCAATGGGGTCCCTACAAATTAGGACATCTGCTAGTTTTCAAAATGATTTATAGATTCACTGGATTAACAGCTTTCAGATGAAACTTCTAAAGATACAGAGGGTTGCATCGTCTTTTCCAGATAAGGTGACATTAATTAGATATAGTTACCAGCTATTTTGAGGGCCAAATATATCTCCAAAGAAAGACATATAAATACTGATATAAATAAATGTGTTGCTGTCATATATGTCAGTTTGGCCACAATTTTTTAAAACCTACCTTTCCATCTTCACCTATGCTGTAAACAGCATTCTCATCATAGCTGAATTCAACAGAATAAACCTCTCCATCGTGGGCTTTCCAGCTCATAGCACACTCATGCTGCTGCATATCTGGAAGACAGAAAGGAAAAAAGTGCAGGTGGATTACCTTTACAGGCTTCTAAATCAGTTTTTGAACTTGGTGTCTCTCTTGCCAGCCCTGTTGATATTCTGACAAGAAAGACTTGTGCTGGCTGGTATTATAACAGAATGATTTCTCTAGAGGAAGGAAACAATAAAGGAGGAAAATAATTATCTTCATAACAGTTACAATGGTGTTCAACATGACTAATTCCACTAACTCTCCATCTCCATTCTATGGCTATAGATGTTCTGAAACTTGGAAGACAGCAATTTGGTAACCTCCATTGATTTTGGGCACAATATGTATTTGTGGATTTCATCACTGGCTTTATTTTGGGAGAAAATGGGAGTTAGAACTTCATTCTTGGGGGAGGTGGGGAAGAAATGTTCCTCATCCCTAATTGAAGCTACGTGCAGCAACAACAAAAAGACAAATTTTGAAATGTTAACAATCTCTACCAAAACACAAACAATTATTAGTTCTGTTTATTCCAGTATGAGGTAAGAAAGCAGAGAGAAAAGAGTGAGCCAATTTGATTTAGTGGTTAAAGCACCAGTCTAGAAAGCAGGAGGCTGTGAATTCAAGTCCCACCTTAGCTATGAAAGCTAGCTGGGTAACCTTGGGCCAATCACTCTCTCTCAGCCCAATTCACCTCACAGGATGTTGTCAGGAGGAAAATAGAAGGAAGAAGGTGTGCTGGATATGTTTACCGCCTTGAATCATTTGTAAAAATAATAAAGGTGGGATACAAATAAATAACTGCCAAGTCTAACATGGAACCTGATATAGAGACCCTCACCCAATGTTATATATATACAGAATAATAACAACCTCTCTGAATGTTGTATCCTAGCTGAGAATTATAGGCAAAATATACATAAAGTGCACTGCATTCTATATATTAAAATGGGGGAATCTAATAAAAAGTAAAGGATTAAATGAGAATAACATAACTGGTTAACTTTTGTCAGTGTACCAGCCTTTGGCCCATTTTCCTACTCCTGCTCCACAACAAAGTGTCTGCTCAGTAACTGAAAATCCTAGGACCTACAGAATTTAAAATGGGGGGAAAAAAAGGAACAAAGCCATTTACCAAAGAGGCGAATTATGCCATCTGCTGCTCCAGTGACCAGGAGATTCCCATTATGGTTGAAGGCTGTGCAGTTTATAGCAATGGGCTCCGGTTCAAGAGAAAATTGGAGCTGAAACAGCAAACAAAAAATAGGGAACACAGAATATAAATTGTTTGTTCTTTCCCAAAGGAGCAGTTACTCTGAGATATCCATCTGAGAATCACGTTGAAATGAGATAGGCAGCAAATAATTCAAGTAAGTAAGTAAATAAATAAATCATCCAGTTGTTCAACCAAACTTACATCTGAGTTTTTTCATCTCCCACTGTATTCTGTAAATACTAAATGGACGCAAGGAGCTTTTCATATACTAGCCTATTTTTCCTGAAAGCAGAAACCAGCTATTTATAAAATGAAAAAAATCCCACCAAGAGAAATCTAAATATAACTTCAGATTAGAGAGGAAGGCTATCCTCCTGCAGATTCATTGGAGGAGACATACTTTTCTTTAACATGTTTTCTTTGCCGTTAAAAGTGGTTCATCTTAGAATGATTCAGTGCTTACTACAACTGTATCTTTTCCAGGAAGGATGTAAGCCCTGTGTCATTCAAATTGAACAAAAGTATATCTGGCCACAACAGCCAACTAGGCATCCTTGAGTAACATTGAATCTAGAAGGTGACAGTAAGCAAACATAAATTGGTCAACTTAGCATTAGCTCACATCAACATTAAGGCTGCTGTGATGACAATTATTCAAACGCTTTAAGCAACCATAATATTAAGGAGAAACATATGAAGGAGCTGTTAAAAACATTAATTAAGTACCTTCTTTTTTTGAGCTACAGATTAAGAAAACTTTATTTTTATCAAACAAGCTCAAGGGTGGGGGAAAAACACATACTATACCTGCTGCTTCATAGTTTTGGTATCCCACAACAGCAATTTTCCAGGAACTTGATTGATGCCCTTTCCTCCAGAATCTGATGTAGCATAATCTAGCTGATTGACAAGGCCAGATGCTGCAGCTGAACAGACAAAGGAAGCACCACTTGGACTACATGCAAGGGACAAGATCCTAAAATAAAGAGACACAAAATTTACTGTGGCTTTCCACATAGATAGTCCAGAGAACCAAGAGGAACACCAATTACTATTGGAGCTGATCAGAATTCTATATTGTCTTTTTTCGTAACTCAAAAACATGCATTTATACTCACTAATACTCACTAATACTATCTTCTTCACTGTCTCCTCCTCCAATCTCCGAAGATCTCTTAAATAAATGTAAATGAGTAAGAACAGCTATGGGTGACTATGACCAAATATCTGCAGAATAAAGGCTGTGTTTCAGCTCATGCTGCACATCTACAGGAAGCCCAGGAAAATCCTTCCCTTCCCTTCCCTTCCCTCTGCAACTTGGTTTAGCCTGTGCCTGACCATCGCACCACCCTAGAATTCTGATGATATAACAGCATTGTACTTCATCCTTCCTCTTTAACTTGGGTGCTTTTCTTACAACCCAAAATGGAGAAGGAGGTTTGTCCCACTTACCAGAAGTGGTAAGTAAAATTATTAAAATCTTATGTGGCTCTTATGTCACAAAATTTTCTGATGCAGAGAAGTCACAGTATCTAAAACATCCCAAATACAGCATTAACAATTCCTCCCCGAGACTGTTGAGATGGCACAGAAGTGACAGAAGCAAAGCCAAAAATACACTCATGATTTCAATAAAGAAGAATATTTGTAGCTCAGAGTTGAAATGAGGGGTCCTTGTTGCTTTCTTGGTTGTTTTCTTGCAGATGTTTCATTACCCAACTAGGTAACATCATCAAACTTTACCCTAAGTTGGCTGCAAGAAAACAGACAAGTTCAAGAGAGCACTAAGGACCCCATAGCCATGATTCCAATTCACAAATAAGCAATCAGCTTAAGCAACAATCAATATGTCATGGAGAAATAAATGCAGATCTCAAATAGATGCCACAAATAGCAGTATTGTCCTTATTCTTGTCACAAAAATCATCATCACTCGAGATGAAATATAAAGGCTAAAGATCAGGCATATACCTGGGCATATCTTCATCAATGCTAATTTCACAAAGATTCTTCTTGGCTTCAGTGTCATAGAGACGAACAGTACCAACTCCACTGCCAAGCAACAACTTCAAAGAAGCAACAGAGGAAAAACAGAGATGAAGGATACGATTGGTATTCCTCTGAAAATTAACAGATTCTTTCTCTCTCTCTCTCTCTCTCTCTCTCTGTGTGTGTGTGTGTGTGTGTGTGTGTGTGTGTTGGTGGTTTTATCATTCAGTTTTGGCCATCTATAGCTTGCTAGATAGGTATGCCTTCTTAAAGTTGGGTTACATATATTTTTAAAGAGGCCTGATTGAAAGCAATGCTGTGACTTGGAGGCTAGGGCAAGACCAGATCCTAGCATAGTAAATAAATAAATCAAACCTTGTCTTTGTTCTAATTAATTCTTCTTTAACTAATCTTGTCCACAGCCTAACCTGCAACTGTGAGATACTTCCTGATAAAAAAGGAAATTACCAGACATTGTCTGAAGGGTAGCCTTTTAAAATCTTGCAAACATAAGGAAAATGGGAGAAATTTGAGGAGGGAGAGAGGGAGGGAAGGAAGAAGGAAGGAAAGAAGGAAGGAAGGAAGGAAGGAAGGAAGGAAGGAAGGAAGGAAGGAAGGAAGGAATCTGAGTATTTCCGGATTCTCCTGGTATATTATTGTAAGGCTGTAAGCCATCTAGTCACCTCCAGGAAAGACAGGCAGCATATTAAGTTTAATAAAATAAATAAAAAATTATTGCAGACTTCCCCGTTCTTGTATACAAGGTGTTTTTATTCCAAGAATTCTATAATAGCTCCTATGGTAATCTTATTAACTATATATTTAACACAAGGCCTCTTATTTATTATTTATGTTTTTATTATTTATTTATTTATTTTATTTATTATTTATTATGTCTTACCAATGTTATTGTAATTTGTTTGATTGCTGTTAGGTGCCCATGGTGGTTGCCATGTAAATTTAATTTATTATTATTATTATGGATGGTCATATAGTCAGCAAGATATTTAAAGAGGATTTGCATTTTTATCCACCTGAGTCCTTCCCAAATAAGCAAATGTTGTTTGATGGTGTGAAAGGGGTCACAGGATGTAAATTGTTCCAAGAAACGCTGCCTTTTGAAATTGATGGGGATTTTGTCAATGCCAATGGTGTTCAAGTGGCGCTCCAGATGTTTGGGAATTATTATTATAGAATCAATTTAATGATTTGAGATGGCACACATTTAAAATAAATCACAGCATCAGCCAAGGAATACAAACAAGCTGTAAGAAATGATCAATTGGATAATCAAAATAGTTTTTAGCCACCGAATATTCCCAGTTCAGAGATCCTTATGCAGAGATCCTTATGCAGAAGAAACACAAAATTGCTCAGCAACGATGAGCTGATACCTGTTAAACTGATGGAAGACATTGGAAGAATGCTTGTTAGCCTAATATCCAAGCTACAATCTTTTAGTTTCACTTTCTGAATTTGTTTTCCAGAAAGCACCCAACACATAAAATTTGGATTCTGCAACATTTTTCTATTAATTTTGCATAACCCTAGTAGCTTCATCAGTGGACATGAAGATTATGCATGTCTACTGCGATGCCCTAAAACCGTAAGTGTCATCAGAGCCAGGTTAAGGTACTTTATGCCTAGGAACGTCCAAGCAAAAAGAAAGATAGCTTTAGTACAACTTCAATATGGTTCCCTCCTCATGCACTGGACTAAAAATCATCCCTGGCCAAAATTGTAGTCCCAGTAATTCACCCACCCACCCACCCACCCCACAGCTACTCACCAGTCTGTCCCGTTTGGTTGCCCATTCCAGAGAAAGCAGTGGAGACTTGGAAATTGAAGATGCTTTCGTCTGCATGATAGGATTGAAAGACCACACCTTGATGACTCCATCCACATCTAAACTGGCCACTCTTCGGCCAGAGCAGTCCACCCTGCACACAGAAAGAAGATATGCTTTTGCATTGAGTAAGTTCACAAAGATTTGGATTCCACTCTACTGAGATGATATTGACAAATATGACATTCAGTTTTCTAATCATTAGCCAATTGTTACCGGCAATGCATGATGGATGAGTGGTGTTCTCCATATTCCTCTTGACTCAGAACAATGAAGGGCTGCTCATGCCTGATGCCTCCAGCATCCATGCCAGTTCCAAATATTTTTGTCTGGTTTTCCAATTGTTCAGCATGAAGCTCAGGGAATGGCTCTGTTTCAATGGCAGTAATCTCCACTTTCTTCTCAGCATTCTGTCCCTAAAAAGACAGAGCCAGCTAGGGAAATCAATTAAACTGTTCAAACCTGTCTTGCCCTAAGATAGGTTTTAGGTAACTAAGGCTACAGATTTGTATCCTATCAGCAACAACACAAATATTATTGTGAAAGTTACATAGGGCTGGTTATACACATTTTATGGTGGAGATGTAAAAAAAAAATAATCAAAGGTAAATTGTATCACATGACTTGGCTGTATCTTCTGATTAAATATTCATTTTTATTAAGGATTCAAGTTTCAAATGTGTAAATATATTATTACATTACATTTACATTTCTAAAAATTTAGAAATAATCTATTTAGGATCCATCATGCTTGGATGGTAACAAAAGTTATTAAGTGTCTTAGGAAAGATACATATATAACAGGGACCAAAAAACTGGCTAGATTAAATGTGTGCACTCTCACTTTTCAAAATATTTCTTTAGCAATACAATAAAAGGATTGGACAATATGTTTGCCTGAGGTCAAGATTTAATTTGTTTTAAAAAAATAGGTATTATTTATTTCACTTTCCTTTTTGTACTTTATATGTTTTCTGCTTCTTTTCTATTCTATTAAACCATTTTTTATAAATAAAAAGCAGTAAATATTAAATGGAGGAAAAAATGGCTAAATATTAAATACTCTTCTATAAAGTATATTGCCATTCCTAAAATGTAAACTTTCTAAGCAGCAAATATAGCAAATGGTCCCATGCAGCCTTCAGGGAAACAGAAACGGGAACTTGCAAAAAAAAATCACTTCTACATAATGTTAGCTCCATGTCACAGAAGCATAATGATTTTAATCAGTAATCACATAGATTGCAATCATGTTGCATCCTCATATTTATGTTTGTATACAACTGTAGTCTGAAAAGATTCCCAATAATGTACACTATAACAATGCGGACAGACAAATCAGCATCTCCCAGAGACATGAATAGTCTATAGACATTTCTACCCTTTTTCAATATGTCCTTACCATCTATTTTGTTTTTAGAATATGATTTTATACTATAGAATATTTTGCATATCTACAAACCTTACCAACAGTACCCTGGACAATGAATTCTTAATGCAACAATTGCCAAACAGAACGTATTTTTTTTGGTTTAGAGAAGGTGATTATTGCCAAATTGAACTTGACATTCAGACACAGTTCTCTAAATTAATAGCATTAAGCAGGATTAGGCAGGAATATTTAGTATTTGCCACTTCCTCACTGAAAAATTGAACCACTGAACAATTTTGACACAAACAGAAGATAACATACTGTACAAAAAGAGGAAAAATATAAAGCACAAGCAGACACATTTTTTTCAACCATCACTCACCAAACAAAAATGAACCAATTAACCTTTTTTGTTGAAACAGTTAAAAATCAGAAAACAGAGGGCAAGATTAAAGGAACAGTTTTCAATATGAAAGAAACCAGACTCTGAGTTCCACATTAAAAATATTCTACACAAGGATATTTAATTTAGGTTGAGGAAACCAAGGCTTCTTCCAATATTGTAATACTCTCTGAGGATTATAACAGCAAAGATAAAAAAGTCCAAAAAGAGTATTTGGCACTTTTGCTACAAAATGGCTGATAAAGCTAATTCATTTCATATGTACATGCACACACAAACAAATACATTCAGCAACAAATTCAAAATTAATTCTTAACAGGAACCTTAATCTTCCTGAAGAGAGATCTCAGAGATCCAACAAAAAGCAAACAAACACAAAAAACTAAAAACTAATGAGACAAGTTTAGAATTACAAACATTTAGGAAAAAGATTGAGAACACCAAGTATCATAATGTTGTAATCTACACTGAAAATATTGTCAAGATTCTAACTGCCCAAATTAACAAAATATTGAAGGGCAATGAAGAACCTATATTCTAAGTTTATTTCTAAGGGTTCAATTTGAAGGACATTTTGTTTCTAAAATCTGTGCTGCTAAAATATCCTCTCTGTACATGTACCATGTCTTAGTAACATGTTATTTGCCATTAGAAAGGTAACTGTAAAAAAAGACATCATAGTCCAGTCAGTTCTAATAGAAGAGGCAATTGATAGCAACTTTCTACCATTCTAAAAATAAGTAACTGAGGGCTTATCAGAATCCACAAGAAGTGTTCGTATAAAATGCAATTATATTTTCTGACTCACATATCACATTGCATCTTTTGGTCTTTTGTAATCAAAAATTTTAAAGAGGGGAAACTGCTGCTTATCTCTTTTCTATCAAGTTTCAAAAGCTGAGAAGGCTTGCACAACTTCTTCTCCTACGTAATATTGCAGGAGAAATAGGCAACTGACTAGTCATAAGGCAAAAGGCCCACATAAACTTCTGCTGCTCAAACAATTTTAGAGAAAATTGTTTGGGATATTTGTCCCTTTTGTGATTCATAAGAAAACATCAGCTGGCAGAAGAAACAACACTGATGCTTCACTTCCCCAGTTCAAATAGGTGACTCATTTAAAAAAAAAAAAAACCAAACAAACAAGTAACTGCTCAGAAGCCAAGGGTCATTTTTCCTTACACCAATCAGCTGATTATGAGCAGAAAGCCACATAATCCACTTTACTCAGAAATACTCAGGAAAAGGAAAACTTGCCCTATCCACACAAGACACTAGCTGCACTACCTGGAAAGTTATTTTAGTTCCAAACTCTTTCTTTTCCTTTCCGTGATCCTGTAAACGTCTCTGATTCTGTTGTATCAAGGTAGGCTCCATGGAAACCACACCACTGACATGACTTTTTGATTCCTTGCTTCCAATTGCTGCCTCTTTCCCTCTGGGCACCTAGAAAACAAAGGGAAGATTTGACATGTTTTTATTCTCCAAAGCCCCATGCTAACTAAATTAATAGTTCAGGTACAAAACAGAATAGCATATACAGAAATATTACTGTATTGTGTACTCTGATTCTTACATATCACACAGGGAGAGAAACCACAATTATTTCTCCTCACCTGATGGTTTGGCAGCTCTTTTTTGCTTCCCTGTGTGGTTCCTGTCTGTGCTGAGGTGGCTGCTGTTGGCTGAGTTGCTCTTGCAGGGCCCTTCTTGCTCTGTGGTAGCAAGGAAGACAGAAATCCTCCTCGGGCCTGTAGAGAATGTGCAGTGCTTCTCTGGCTGCATATCAAGTCACTAAATGAGATGCAGGGAGTAGTGGTAGGGTGGCAAATTAATGGTGGTGAACCCTAAATCTCCATACCTGACAGAAATCCCGCTTTCCAAAAGAATTTTCATTTATGTCGCACAATGTTCATTTTCAGACAAAGTCCTGAACTAGACTTCTCCAACCTGCCTTGTTCAGAAATATTATAGGGTTCCATTTTCAGGTTTCCCACTTTGCATAGCCAGCTAGCTGACAATTTATAACAATATAATCCCAAAATTCTTCAAGGCACCCGGTTGGGGGATGCTTTCTTACATGAAGTGTATTTAACAACTCATGAAGATTTTTTTGTAAAAAAGGGATACCTAACCATCAGTTCTATGAGAACGTGGAATGCCACAGAGAGGGAGAAGATGCAAGACAAGCAATAATTTTCAAATGTCTCCTTATCTTTCTCTTCCATAGTACTGGTATCTATCTATGTTTCTAGGAAAGCTGACTAAGTAAATCATGCAAACACTTCTAAAAGGTCCAAGATTCCTCTGGGTAATCTAATTGACTGGCCTCTCACATACACTCACAGCTCTGAGTCTCCCAGATGGTCCATGTTAACTACATATGAAGGAAGCTTATGTTGAAGCGTCAAATCCTCCTCCTGCTCCTGTAGTTCTTCTTTTTTTATATGGGAGTATTCTGCTTGTAAAGCAAACAACTAGAAAAAAATGGGAGAAAAAATAAAAAATTGAATTGCTTTCCCTCTGTATGAATGCAAGCCATAGAAATGGAAATTAATTGGTCATTAATTTCAAAACAGCAATTATATTAGCACAACTTATTAGGCAGGAATCTTAGTTTATCAAACTGCATCATGAATGGGCAGCATGCAGAAGCATGCTTGCAAGCCACAAAGAAACATTTTTATATGACTCACTCAAGCATTTCAGGATAGTCCAACATACATTGCTTGAAATTTGGTTTATAAATCCTGACTTGTTTGATTCTTAATTCAAGTTCATATTATGAAGAACTATTCTTGCATGGTTTTTCTAACTACATATAGTGAAAGATTGAACAATATATTTCAGTGCCAAAACTGGGACACAAATCTTAATATACAGTTGCCAGTCTTACCTTTTGACAAAGGATTTCATTTTTTTCTTGCAGAACATTGTTCCGCTGACATTCTGCCTCGAAGTTCAGAATCACTGGCACAGGTAACAAAGGTTAAGGATAAAGAAACTTAAGATATTTACAGGTCTCTTCCCTTTGCATATGCACCAAACTTTTAAGTACTTTCTAAGAACTTTAAATTTTTTGGGAAATAACTTTGCCTTCCCTGATGCTGTTCTTGCCCTATGAAATATCACACACATACCCAGGTCCAACATTAAAAACTTGACTTTGTGAGTCCTTTTGTGCCAGGGCAATATGTGATCCCACCTGAATGCTATAATTTATAACAAGAATATTTTTCCCAGTAAACCACACAGCTATTTCTGAAGTTTAGCCAAAATTACATTTAGTTGGGTTTCTAGCATACAGTTCTAGCATGGCAGAGTGATGAATAATTATTTGAATGATGAGAGAATATATTAATTCATTAGTTATAGAAGCAGTTGTGCTAGAATGCAAAGATGATTCCTACTGCCCTCATAACGCGCACAGAAAAGCAGTTGATTCAGGCTTACAATATTCTTCCATATGGAAAAGGATATGCATGCACTGAAATAAAACACTGAGAAAGTTATGTAGAGAAACAATGAAAATATCTATCCACCGACGGGAAAAATACATGGCAAAGTTAGGGTTTGCATCTGGATTTGGGATAAAAGGCAAAACAAACCAGTCCTTCCATTCAGTCTGATTTTGAAGTTCAGAGGCTTGCTTGAGAAAGAATTCCTGTATCTTATCATTTCTGTTTGCCTAAAATGTACAAAAAAGAGCTTCAGATATCACTTTTTTCCCCACAGCAGCAGCAGCTGTTCAATCTTCAGCAGCTGAAAATCCAATTTTACAGCTCTCTAACAGAATAACAAGAATATATTTCCCACTAAACCATGCAGATACTTTCTGAAGAATTGTGTCAATCGTGTTTTGACAGAATGCAGGTAGTCCTTGACATGCAATCACAATTGAGCCCAAAATTTATGTGAGACAACTATGTGAGTTTTGCCTCATTTTACAACCTTTCTTATCACAGTTATTAAGTGAATCCCTGCAGTTGTTAAGTTAATCACATAGTTGCTAAATGAATCTGGTTTCCCCACTGACTTTGCTTGTCAGAGGGTCACAAAAGGTGATCATACAACCTTGGGCCACTGCAACTGTCATAAATATGAGTCCGTTGCCAAGCATCTGAATTTTGATCACACGACCACAGGGCTGCTGCAACAGTCATAAGTGTGAAAAATGGTCATGTCAGTTTTTTCAGTGCCGTTGTAACTTCGAACAGTTGTTAAATGAACTGTTGTAAATCAAGGACTATCTGTAACTATTTTTAACTATCCTTATTCTGAAGACTTATTAAGTCGATACAAACCTGCACAGCATGAATGAGATAATAGCGGTATAAACTGATTTTCAGCTTGTTCACTGTAGGCCGATACATATCTTCCAGTCGACTGAAAAGGCGTCTGTCAAGATAACTCCAGTACTCCCGAAGGGCAGCTAGATCATAGTTGTGAACATACTGCAGAAGCTGGTCCACTATCTTGTCCACCTAATTAGAAACCCACCAAAGTAAGTTATGTAACCAATAACTTCAGTCATCAAGAAAAATCACAGCAATAATTAGAGGGTACAATTATCTGTCACAGGATAAAGGAGAGAAGGAAAAAATCAAAATCATGTATGGAGAGGGCGCGTAACTTGGGTGTCCTCCTGGACGCACGGCTGTCTTTAGAAGAGCATATGACGGCCGTGGCCAGGGGGGCTTTCTATCAGGTTCGCCTGATACGCCAGTTGCGCCCCTTTCTGGATCGGGACTCCCTATGCACGGTCACTCATGCCCTCGTTACTTCCCGCCTCGACTACTGCAACGCTCTCTACATGGGGCTCCCCTTGAGGAGCACTCGGAGGCTCCAACTGGTGCAGAATGCGGCCGCGCGGGTACTTACGGGGGCGACATGGCGCTCCCACGTGACATCTCTCCTGCGCGAGCTGCATTGGCTTCCAGTGGTCTTCCGAGTGCGCTTCAAGGTGTTGGTTCTCATCTTCAAAGCGCTCCATGGCTTAGGACCCAGTTATTTACGAGACCACCTTCTGCCTCCGATAACCTCCCACCGGCCAACACGCTCCCACAGAGAGGGTCTCCTCAGGGTGCCATCTGTCAGGCAATGTCGGCTGGCGACCCCCCGGGGAAGAGCCTTCTCTGTGGGGGCACCTGCTCTCTGGAATGAGCTACCCCCAGGGATACGACTAATCCCGGACCTCCAGACCTTCCGCCGGGCCCTGAAGACATTTTTATTTCAGCAAGCCGGGCTGGGTTAAAAATTTTTAATTGGGTGAATTTTATGGGGAACGGGGTTTTAAATTGGAGAAGCCTAAGATAATTTAATTTTGTTTTAATGTATTTTAATACTTGTATTGTGTGTTTTTAATTCTGGCTGTTCACCGCCCCGAGTCCTTCGGGAGAGGGGGCGGTATAAAAATTTAATTAATAATAATAATAATAATAATAATAATAATAATAATAATAATAATAATAATAATTTTCCATGCAAATGCTTGCCTCCTTTACAGAAACAAGATTCAAATATATATATAATTAAAGTACATTTGACAGGATTTAATAGTCCACGGAAGGACAATAATCCATATTAAAGGGGAAGTATAGTAGTACATGTGGGGCTGTCTCTGTTACCAATTTCACGTGGGCAATTTTTCCTGATTTCCCTACTTCCTCTCCAAAAATATCGAGGGTCTGACAGTTAGCCTGGCTAAGAACAAAATTTTATGAAACACATGTGCAACATTAAATAAATGGTTATTGGAGACTAACATCCCTTGGTTAGCTTCTTTTTATTTAAGTTTTTGGTGATTCGTATCCAATATATTAGCCTACTCAAAAACCAAGACAATTGTTCTGAGAATCTACAATAAAGATTACTTCCAATTTCTTTGTTCCAGGATGAAATATAACCATGCAGTAGTATAAACAATGCAACTGAAAAGATGTCTCTCCAATTCCAAATGAAGCAAATATCTGAGGTAACAAGATACAATGGGAACATATCTGGGGTCCAGGATGCAGTTCTTGAAGAACTCCTAGCAGTCTGAAATCTTTATAGCAATAGACCTGGAAGTCACATAGCATTTGCCTAATTGTTTTAACTTTGAAAAAATCAATGGCAAATGGCAAGTAACTGGTACAGGTATTAAGTACAGGTAGGGAAGCTTAGAATAGTTCTGGAATGACTTTGGTTACTAACTGGAACTATTCTCATTTGCTCCCTTCAAACACTGAAAAGTACCTCTAAATTCCACCTATCTTTAACTCTATTATTGAGAAGACCGTAATCTTTGTTTTGGTATACAGGTAGTCTTTGACTTACAACCATTCGTTTAATGGCCACTTAAAGTTACAACAGCACTGAAAATGGTGGCTTACGACAAGCTGTTTGTCTTACAACTGCAGCAGCATCCCACGGTCACATGATCAAAATTCAAGTGCTTGGCAACCAGTATGTATTTATAACATCTGCACAATCCCAGGGTCACATGATCACCATTTGAGACTTTCCCAGCTGGCTCCCAATAAGCAATGTCAATGGGTGAAGCCGGAGTCACTTAATGGCCACATGATTTGCTTGACAACCATAGGAAAAAAGGTTGTAAAACTGGATGCACTTAACTATTGCCTTGCTTGGCAATGGAAATTTTGGTTCTAATTGTTATTGTAAGTCAAGCACTATCTGTAATTTGTATCCAATTTTTCTTCTTTATAATCCTCTGTCTCAAATTAATTTCAGCTATAAACGGAATTCAGGTTACTGGCCTGTGAATAGAGTAATATACAGGTATTGTCTGCTAAAACCAACAAAAATAGGAAAGAATAGGTCATTTCAAAAGGAACTTGAAACAGAACATATAAAGAAAAATGAGGGAATATAGAAACATTTATTATAATATGTACAGTAACTTTCCAAACAAGAGTTGCATCTAGCCTTTAAATGTTGGGTCAAGATGCTGCAATTCAAATTAGTTAGTAGGGTCAGGAGAAAAATATTTTATTTCATTTACTTTTGCCATTCTAGATTACTCTATGTTTCATAAGTTTCCCCTTCTACCATATTTTAAAAATTACAATTTGGTAACAAGTGTTCTGCATATTGATGAAGAGCTGGCTGAGACAATAAGGTCGGAGTCCAGGAATTGAAGAGACCAATAGGTACGTACAGTTATGAGTTGGGTGTGTGGTTTTTCTTAATTTTATTTTATTATTTCATTCTTTTTTCTCATATTGGTTTTATTGTTTGTATTTTTAGTCATTGTTGTTAACCAACCAGAGTTGTGGGCCACAAGGTAGCTAGCTATACAGAACTTTTAAACAAAATAATTTTAAAAGATCTATCATGACTGCACCCTGGCTTTAAATTTAAAGCATTTATTTCAAAAATTACATGGATTCCCTGAGGCTCCCGATTATGTATCTCTGTCCGATGAAATATTAAATCGACTTAATAGCTGTTAAAACTTTTTTATATGAGATATGTGCTCATTGTTTTATTTTGCATGAGATATGTGCTAATTGTTTTATTTTGATTGATAGTCTATTGGGCAGATTCAATAATGGAAAAATATGTTTTATATATAAGGGAAATGTCAGCATCTAAACCTAAACTAGATGCCGGGGCGATAATCCACGATGCCTATGGACTATCGCAGTCACTCACTCAGGTTTGAAAGGGATGCACTCTACACATGCTCTTCGTCTCCCCGTTCGCTGGGAAGACTGGTTCTAAAGAAGAGCTGCAAGGGACTGGTTGCCTTCTAACTAACGAATTGGAAGCAAATCCCAAAATCATTTCAAACCAGCCCCTGCTGAAAGGCAGGCCCGTCCAGCCAGAAACCACTGTTCCGGCAAAGCCGCTCAGAATTCCGGAGCACAACAATGCTTTCTCTGTTCCTGTTTTTTGGCGGCGGCAAATCAGCATGAAAAGGAAGACCGGGGAAGGGGCGTTCTGCCTGGACTAAATGCCCTCCCCATCACCTAAACCTCCTCAATCCAGCCCAGGCCTTTCCTCCCTGCAATCCTCACCCGGAAGCCTTTCTCCTTGTCTGCCTTGATCTCCGCATCTAGTTGTTTCAGCGTGGCCGTGAAGCCACGGAACAGCAAGTATTCCCGCACCATTTCGTCAACACGCTCCGCCGCCGCCGCCATCGCGCCCCCGGCTCGCCGACAAGACGAAGAGACGCCCGGAGTTCCATGCGCCGCCCTACGCTCGCTCGCTGCCCCAATCCTCCTTCTCGCTCCGCCCCTGGGTGGTTTTTTTTTTCCTTCGCTCCCCAACTTTTTTTTTATTACAAATGAATATTGACATGTATTTACAACTTGTGATTTTTGTTTTGCTTAGAAAACTGAGCCTTAAAGCATTGATATCCTCCAAAGACGTTCCGTTCCTTTGACTGATTGCTGCTTGAAATGTTAATTTATATTGCTAGTCCATGTATGCCATACGCTAAATAAATAAATCCTTTGAGAACTGGCAGCGCGGTTTAGTAAAGAAAACTCATAATTTTGGCACAACCCTCCGTATTTCAGGTTTTAAAGAACCTAGATGTCCCTTTACTAGTTTACCTAAGTTATGAATTTCCCTTAGCACACATAGAGTATGCAAATAATAAATCCTTCATGTGGATGGAACCACCAATTTTATTTGTCCTGTACATTAATGGTGTTTTACTGAGACACCTGGTCTACTCCAACAAGTGGGAGAGAGCATTCTGCTCTCTCTTGCCTTTCAGCTCTAACCCAGGAGCCCTCAAGCAGTTGCATCCACAACAAACCATTTTTTATACCAAATATATTTTACTGATAAATAAAGGGAGACTGGTATAGATCTGTTTCAAGCTTCTTAGCTCTCATCAGCCAGCCTTACCCTTACTTGGACTCTGGGCAACCCAGGTTCGAATCCAAGTAAGGGTAAGGCTGGCTGATGAGAGCTAAGAAGCTTGAAATAGATCTATACCAGTCTCCCTTTATTTCTTTATCAGTAAAATATATATTATATATATATATGTGTGTGTGTGTGTGTGTGTGTATGTATAGTGTTTCCCCGAAAATAAGACCCTGTCTTATATTTTTTTGAACCCTGAAATAAGCGCTTGGCCTTATTGCCATGCTCTCAAAAGCCCGATTGGGCTTATTATCAGGAAATGTCTTATTTTGGAGAAAACAGGGCATATATTAACATGCACGTGCAAGGCCTTTTTAAAGCAATTGCCCGAGAGGAGGGATTGGGGATTATTCAGTATTGACAATGGATTATTTTTCATTCAAAACAACAAAACTAAATTATAAAATATAATAAGAAATAATTCACTTGTTTGTCCTCTCATTACTGGGCTATTGATGCAACTGACACAAACAGGTCGACAAAAAAGGAATAGGATGCAGCAAAAAATTGGGCATGGTACTTTCAGCTTTCAGCTTCTGAGCTTCTCAATCTTAAAAGGTTCTGGTATTGCTATGTGAATATATTAACATCTAAATCAAGTTTTTAACAGAACAGGCTTCAGGATTTATTGGATTATGGTTGCAAAAAGCTGCTGTAGACCATGTTCTCCATCCAGTTAAGGAGGACTTATGGAAATGAAAAATGAACCATCAGTACAATTTCAAGAGAGGTAGTCATATTGTGCATATACTGATGAACATAGCTCAACATTAAGTTAATTATGGAGTTTCAATCTATAACCTATCTATAACAACCAATCATTAGTTTGTTACTGGCACCAGGGTATTCCTCAAGTCAATTCCTCTGGCTAGAGCAAAATTTACCCTACCCTTAAATTGAAATTATTCTTTAAAAAAAGAACTCTTAAATAATGGCATTATTATAAGTGTTCTTAGAATCTGTATGCTAAATTCAAAACTTTCAGTACCTCTGTAAAAAACGAACTATCATCACTTGGGGAAGATATAAGTATGGTGTATTTATCCAGACTATTAATAATTTCTCGTAGGCAAATTTGTTAAAGAAATAGGTGAGAGTAAAAGTAAATGCCTGCTTCAATCTGAGAACTGGATATGTTTTTAGGCACCTGATATTTATATGAAATAGATTATCAGTTGCTTTGGTACTACAAGCAAGTAGATCCAGATTAAATCAAATACGGAGAGCGCAACAGCCTTATTTGATAATCTGTACAGTACACACTGCAAACACCGTCCTAGAAGCAAATATGTAGAAATCTCCAGGAGCTTAAAAGTACGATGTGAAAACAACCCCATATCCTAATATATACCTAATATATAATAAACAATACTCAAATCAGAACTATTTCTTTTCCAGGACTCTGAAATCCCCACTTTCTCTACTCGCTTCGCCTCGTCTTATCTTTCCCGCGTTTTTGTTACCATTTCCGGCATCGCTTCGGTCAGAATCTCTTGCTTAACATTCGCGTCTTTCTATTGGCAGTTGGCGAATTCTCCTGCGATGTGATTGGTCATGTTATGCGCCGCTAAATTAATGCTATGGTGAGAGCGGGTGCAGGATGATAGGTGGGCGAGTGGAATGTATGCAAGGTGGAATGAGCGGTAGGACTTGGGGGTAACGAAGGAGTCACGTAACCCTGAAAAGTGTAGCTTTTGTCTCTCGTATTCCAGGGTCGAGTCTGTAAAGACGTCCCGCGTGGAGTGAGGAACTGGGAGCGTAACGTGGGGAAAGCATTGCACTCCTAAGGAAGGTTAGTCAGGCACGTTAGAAAAAGATGGTGAAAAGAAAGGGGGTGTCTACAGAAGGGGACGGGACAACCCCGGAGAATAGCTGTACGCAGACGGTGGTAGATACATAGAATGGCTGATTAGCTGTAGACTTGATAGAAAAAGTAGTAAGTTTTAACCTCTTTTATCTTTTGAAGTCAGGTGGGACAATGTTACTTGTAGTTTGAAAATTCTGGGAAAAACAAGCTGAGAAAATGATAAACGCTGCTATTTCAAATACCAGACATATTCACGGAATGCAATGTCAGTCCTTCTGACAGTCCTTCCAACCTGTCTATGCAGTAGCAGTAACACTCTGGGATTCAAGGGAAAAAAATTTCGCTCTTTTGCATGCAAAGTCTGTGGCTGACCAAATATATAAGCTATTAACCCCCCACTTTTTAAAATGCCCAAAACACATATATAGTCAGAAGCAAAGAATATTTCTCTTTCAATAAGACAACATCAGTGAAAGAAAGAAAAAAGGAATGGACCCAACTGAAACTGCAAGGTGTTTTCTGTTGCCAGCCAAATAACAATTGGAAGCCCATTAGCAAGAGAGGAACACTGCTGTATTGCCTTATTTCAATGCTGAAAGTAATATTTTGCTATTTTAACTAGTAGCCATAAATAGCTTTATTATCACATCCTGTGCTAAACACATTGAGCTTCAAGCATATTCCACAGTTTTTGGAGTCTGAATAAATAGCCTTATTCTCCATTAATTTATCTAAATCATCTTTATATCATTCATTTGAACTAATATTGTAGATATATTCATTGAATATGTAAGGAGGATGATTTTTGTAGTCTTCCTCACTGGAGTAAATAATTTCTGTTAAAAAATTTATATGCAGAGATACAGAGAGAAGCCTTAAAGTATAAAGGGACCTAATTCTGAAATACCATCTATGTACTTTTCAAGTTTCAATATCTCTCTTTTCATAAATAATAAAAGTATTACATGCATTTCAAATTGGCAGAACTAGGAGACATATACAGTGTTCCCACTTTTATTGTATTAAAATGATACACATTTATTACTGTATATAATAAGGCACTTCTGACATTTTCATATGGACAAACTCTATTCATAGTTGAACAGATAGGCCATATTTACATAAAAGAATTGCAGGTATAAATTTTGTGAGGTCAAATAAAGATAAATTTGAGAATTAAGGAAAAACATTGACCAGCTCTAGCTGGTTTTCTTCTAAGAGCTCACTGGTTTTATATTGTAATAAGACATGACCAACATTTCTCCATATAAATTGATAGCAAAACATAAACTGATTCACTGTATAGTTGTAAGCAAATTAACTTAGACCTGAGTATGTCTCTCTGTCTCTCAATTCCATCAGATTTCCTTCTCAGGCATACAGAATTGCTGTCAAATGTGTTGAACAGAAATTTCATGTAGGACTATAAGATTAGGCTTCAGGCTGGGACCATTTGTTTTCACATTTTACTTCAACAGCAAACATATTTCTTGTTACCTCTGGATCAACAGTATATCCTGAGAGCAGGATTATCATGATTAGAATGAAGCCTAGGTTTGCCTATATTCAAATCCATTTACTGAGTTATATTATCCAATTAATGTCTATTTGCCTAATTTTTCTAATGAAATTGTGTGTATAAATTCTGGTGTGTCATCTTGAGCCCACTAACAAAAATACTGAATTTAAATACAATTTCATTCAAAGATAGCAGATGTTCTTTTACTGTGTCATGCTATGGATGGAAGTTTATATGGTGAATGTTTCTTCATAAAAATAATGAAAATTTAATAAATAATAATTTAACTAATAGTACTATGAATAATAATTCTTTAAAGCATTGGAGTCAATATTATTTGGCATTAAGATATAACAAGTGAAATGACAAAATATTAAGATGAGGTAAAGTTTAGCACTTTAACCTTTATAACAGTGAAAATGTTGAACATGCATATATTTTCATCTATTTGGCCATTTTATTTGTCCTTATTGCATAAATATAAGCAATTAAAATGAATTTTGATCTAATTTACTCATAGTGATGGGATAACATTAATACAGTAAGAAACTGAGTTAAACTCATGTTTAACTCAGGTATTATCTTTCAGCTTTTGATGGAGATATCTGGAGACTGCAGCACCCCATATGCCAGAGTGACTCCTAAATACCATACTCGTCTGCAAGGTATAGAGCCACAAGTGGGCAAACGACGCTTATCTCAGGCACGTCATAGAGCTACTTTGGCAGGACTGTTCAACAGCTTACGAGAAACTGTATTTTCGCAGCAAGAAAATTCTGTCTCAAAGGTACAGGAATAAGTATGCAAATCTCTAAACGTGGAAAAAAAATACAATAAGAATAATACTTAGTAATAAATAGTAATAAATATTCTTGCTGTATTTACATGTTGTTACAATTGCTGTTTTTAAATTTTATTTCTGAAATTAAAGCCGTCATGGTAGTTTGATTTAGTGCTTGTTCCAATTTTGTCTGTAAATGTAGGGATTTGTCCTCTGAGTGCTAGAATTATATCTCGAATGAGAGCAGGCAGCCTTTTTAATAAAGAAGTCAATATCATGGGAGTGTGCCAACTCATAAAAAACCTGCCATGACACATAGAAATCCATTTATTTTTAAATTATTTTTTATTTATTAAATTTATTTACCACCCATCTGATTTCAAAACAACTCTGGGCTTTACCACTACTAACCAGCTATTTAGCTAAAGGAATCCCAAGGTTTCTCTTTTCAGTGTCAAACTGCAAATAAATAATATTACAAATGAATGCTTTGTTTTATTTTGTAACATGCTAGCTTCTTATTTTACTTAGTAAAATAATCTTTCTTTAAGTCAGATGTCAAGGACGTTGGTGGACACCAAGAGTCCTTCTTTTGGCTTATAGCTTTGAGCCAGCAAGGTGTGATGTAGAATGTGATATGAAAATAAGGATTTATAAATTGGTTTCTTTCTGGTCGATGACATTTTGTTATTATTTTAATTTATAAGCCTGTTTCATACTATTTCATTTTAAAAATGAAAGACTGAAAGACTGATTTAACCAGTGCTCTTAACACAAGAAAAAACATGTTAGGAAAACAAATATATACCCAGGCACAAATATACATTTTAATCTATTGTTGAGATTATTGAGGTATGTGCAAAGTCAAAGCAAAAACTTCAGCCTGTGAAAAATAGCTACTTCAGAGAACTCACCTCTATACTGAAAGAATAATTAAGGTTTAATGAAGACACTATTTTTTTCTGATAAAAGTATCTTCCCATAGAATTAGGTTTCCTGGAAAAATTAAATACATATTAAAGAGCTCAGGTCTTTTATACAGGTATGCTATAAATACAGGGAGTCCTCGGCTTATAACAGATCCTCTTTTACAACCTTCTGACAAGCAAATCAATGGGGAAGCCAGATTCACTTAACAACCATGTTACTAACTTATCAACTGCAGGGATTCACAGGGACACTTAACAACAGTGTCAAGAAAGGTCGTAAAATGGGGCAAAACTCAATTAACAAATGTCTCACTTAACAACAGAAAGTTTGGGCTCAATTGTCATAAATCGAGGACTACCTGTAGTCTATCCTCTCAAGCTGTTTTCAAGCATCTTGCTTCTCAAGTGGTAATCTCCTTCCTGATTGACTTATTTAGTGTAGGTGGATGACAATACAAGTAGTCCTTAACTTGCAACCATTTGTGAATGTTCCACATTACAATGGCATTGAAAAAAAATGAATTATGGCCATTTTTCAACTTACAGCCATTGCAGCATCCCCATGGTCAGGTGATCAAAATGTGCACACTTGGCAACTGGCATGTATTTATGACGGTTGCAGTTGATCGCTTTTACAATCTTCTGACAAGCAAAGTCAATAGGGAAGCCAGATTCACTTAACAACCATTACTAACATCACAGCTGCAGTGATTCACTTAACTGTGGCATGAAAGTTCATAAAATGTACAAAAGACTGTTCATTTAAATATGTTGATAAAAAATAAAAATAAAAAACTTTGCCAAAAATAAAATAAAATAAAACTCACTTAGCAACAGAAATTTTGGGCTCAATTGTGTCATAATTTGAGGACTACCTGCACGGATTGCCATAAGATATTTTACTCTTTCCCCACATGGATTTTGATTGCATATTTCATGCTTTTCACATGGGAGATCCTTTAATGCCATGATATTATCACATGTTATTTGATATATGGAAAATATGAATCCAGATCTCAATAATCAGTCAATATAAACTGAAAACCTGTATAGCAGCACTGGTTTCTCTCTTTTAACTTTTTTTTCTTTTCTCCTCATAACTTGATATATTAAATTCTTTCAGAGTAGCCCTCCAGGTCCCCAACTGACTGTAGCCAATGTGAAGGGCTATTGCGAGTGTAATTTAGCAGTTTCCATAGGCCATGAGTTCCCCATCAGACAGGAGCAATAGGTTGATTAGGGTGTTATTCAGGGTGATGTTTATCACCTATAAATCCCTTCATGGTATAGGACCTGGTTATTTGAGAGACTGAAAAAAGCTACAGAAAGCTCTCTCTCTCTCTGATAGCTATTTGCCTGCCCAATAGGATTGGGTAGAGTGGACATGCTCCAAATCCTTTTAATTAAATGTTGTCACCTGTTGGGCTTAGGAAGCATGCCTTCTCTGACATGAGGTCTGTCCACTGGAACAGCTTGCCCCCAGACATCTGTACAGCTCTCCCTTGCAGTTATTCTACATTTCTTTCAAAATCTGGCATTAATTTTGTTGTTTCTTACCTTTGGGATGGAAACCATTCAGAACTGTTTAGAAGTTGGTCTCAAAATCCAGTTAATTAATTAGCTAACCAATTAAATAAACACATGAATATTAGCCTATTCAGAATGCATACGAGTAGCTTTTTGGGTTTTTTTGTTTGTTTAGTCTCAGGTCTTATGCCAAGCTAAGAATTATATCCTGGAACTGGAGCAAACTTTGGAAAATCTGTTGAAGATGAAAGGTACTATATGGAAGTGCTTGCTAAATCTTTTTCCTCTGCTATGTCCTTGTTTCTTCTTTTAAAAAATTAGATTAGTGGCAAAGTTATAGAATCAGTATAAGGCTGGAACATAAGAAGATGAAACTTTTCCATCTCATATTTACTAGCAGAAGAGATCATTATGAAGGAAATCCCAACAATAGAAGGTGGGGAGGATGTGCTTAATCTCTAAGTGTTTTCACGTAGATTTCTTTCCATGTTTGATATTCAGTGAGCATTCATAAAAGTTAAAGACTCTTTGGCTTGATCTCACTGTGGGGGGCTTTACAGACATACCTATTGAGTTTTTCTTGGCAGCATTATGAAAGTGATTTGGCACTACTTTCTTCCAGAAATACCTTGAATTCCTGATCTAGTTCTCTCAAGACCTGGCTTTGTCATCAGGCTTGGGGGTCTCGGACAGATAAAATCTTGAGGCTGCTCCATTGCTGATTGAATCTCATGTGTGTGTGTTTATATGACTGACATACTTTTTATACTTTTTTTCCACATGGCCAGACCCCTTTCTTGTGACATGGCTGGCCATATAAATTAAATAAATTAAATAAATTAATCTATGGCCTTGAGATTTTTTTGGTGGTCTCCTACCCAAATACTAATCTGAAGAACCCTGTTTAGTCTTTTTTGGATCAACTAAAATTAAATAGGTGCTGAACTTAATATAAATGTATATTCAACCAAGCCAAAAAAAGGAAGCATCAAAATATCTGTTCAGAGGAATGGACAATTCTGGAGGGCAATGTCATTCATTCATTCAGTCAGTCAGTCAGTCAGTCTATTTCTATCACAGCCTATCTCAGTCAATGACTCTGAGCAGCTTGCAATTAAAAAATATTTTACAATTAAAATACTAAAAACATTTAAAAACTATCCTATATTTGTTATCTGTAGCTGTTATCCTATATTTGTTAAAATGTTCCCCATTTTAACAAATATACTGTAGGATCAGACGCATGTTTCTCTTCTTTTATATGATTCAAATCCAGACAATATTATAAGGTGGCAAAATTTGTCTTTGTCAAAATCTGTGCTTACCAAGAAAGGAAGGGTGATATAAAAGTTGATCTATAGATTAAGTCCAATTTTGCTGCTCTGTTTTAAATCTTACATTTTTTGAGCATTTTGTTGTTTGTTGTGGTTTTTTTTTTTTAAATTTGATTTATATGCTGCCTTTCGGAGACTCAGGGCGGCTTACAGTGCGTTAAGCACTGTGTATACTTTTGTATATTTTTATACAAAGTCAGCTTATTGCCCCCACAAACTGGGTCCTCAGTTTACCTACCTTAGAAAGGATGGAAGGCTAAGTCAACCTTGAGCCTGGCAAGATTTGAACTTACTTTAATTGCAGACAGCTGGTGTTAAATTACAGTGCCTTGTCTGCAGAGCTATCCAGGCTCCTATCCAGGTTTGTTGTTGTGTTTGTAATGGTTTCTTTTTATATTCCTAGTTTTGGACTGAAATAAAATATCTATTTCTCCCATTGTCAAATAAGTTTTATTAAATACAACTGTATTGTTATATTTGGATGAGAGAACTCTATTCACTTCCTTTTTCCATTATGACATTCAATTCATTGCTCATCTCATCATTTTCCAGCCTAATTTTCTAATTCTTCAAGCTGCTATTTATGAGTGATTTGTTTGTCTATTCAAGCATCACACACTGTGATTGGCTTTTGCCAATCATCTGTTACTAGGTGGCCTTAGCTGAAAATATGGGGAACTGAAACTTCTTCAGAGAACATCTGTGCTCCATCAATGAGCTATAGCCCCTCCAAAAATAGAGCTAGGTGAACTATCATTATCCATAGAACTTTCTGTCTTGTTGCTTATATAATGTTTGTTGCCATTATATTATCTGTTTTCGTTTTGTTGTATCGGTTGAAATTATAAATTTGGATTATTTTATTGACAGATACTTCATGTACTGTATATTGTTTGGGCAGCAACACAATATTAATATCAGTAGAGGTAACAGTACAAATAACCAATAATAAAGATAATAATCTGTTTTTTAAAAACATTTTCCTACAATACTTTCTTCAAATGCATTTGATTATATTCAAATTTCAAAATATCCCTATTAGTAACAGATGTTCTTTCTGTTGCCAACAGAAGTTTTAAATCTGGAAGACGGCAATCCATCCAGTTTGGAAGATGTAAAGGAGGAATATGTCAAGATGTATTTCAACAATCATAGGTTACAAAATTTAAACTTTCTGAAAGCATCCCTTTTAAATTTCCCAAATAAGCCTGTAATTATTCAGAAAATAATTACATTCCTATCCTATGAAATTTGCATGGACTTGCAATCTTTACTGAGTTGCAGAAACAACAAAGAAAATTAGTGTGAAATAGAGATTTTGAAAGTGGGATTTGTAACACGATGAATCTTAATCCCACTTTTTTATCCTTGTTTCTCTTTATTCTCTTTGTTTATATTGCTTCCCCATATGGTTTCTGTAGCCTAGTGTATTTCTTGAAGAAAAATTAATGCCAAACAAAATTTGTTGACTTCCCAATACATGTTCATGACAAAAAAAAAAATGGATTTCAGTAATCCCTCCATTTATTTTGTAGCATCGTACACTCTTCAGATGTTTTGAGTCAAAATGGCACCACAGTCTGGTACGTGATCCAAGAACATGAGAAACCAATTGTAGAAGAAGATGTAAGTCAAAGGCTAACACAGTCATCAACTACCTCTTCTCCTGATCTCATGGAGTTTGAACGGTACATGAAGAAATATGATATTTCTCCTTTTGAACTGATTCAACTAATACAGTTATATAGGGTTAAACTGCTCAAGTTAGTCTATATCTGAATAAATGAAGACATTTAGTAGTTTTTAGTAACTGCAGGATAGAAGAAAGAAAGTGGATGTTACATTTCACATCATAGCCTTTAAATAATGGAAGAATATTGTCCTATAAGAAATTACCTTATATTTTGTTTCTTGTGTAGCAGGGGAAGAGTACACCGACTGCACAATTGCACCAATCAGTGCAATATAGTATATTTTGTCTGTAGCTATAGTATAGCTTAGTGAAAAGGTTCATTTGTGTCACGTTATTCAAGAATCCTGGTCAACAAAGTGACATTTGCTTTAATTTTTTATATATAAAAGTTTTAATTCAGAATGAAAACAAATAAGAACCAATATTGAAGGGAAAAAGAGAAAAAAATGAGGGAAGAAAAAAGCAGAAACAAATGTGCAGAAATCAAAGAAAAGAAAGATGCAACAATAGCTCCAAATAAGCTGGAAATAAGTGCTTATTGATACAAATTGCAAATCACTACTTAACCTGAACTGCTTCTGAAAAACACACATTCTGTTTCTGCTGTTCTTAAATGTGCCTATCACATAGTATGACCCTGTGTACCTATTACATGGCATAGTATGTTTTACAGCAAGCTACTTTTTTCTGAGAAGTAGGGGCAGCATTGTAAGAATAACTATGAAATATGACCAGCAGGTGGTGCAAACGTATTTCAGTTACACAACGTGAGGCATTTTTTAAATAACCTATCTATTTTTTCAGAGATGGCAAAAATCATTACAAAGGTTTGTTTTTTAATACATGACCTATAAAATTATTTTGTGATTTCTTGTCTCATTCCTTCCCTCTTACAGTGATACTTTCAAAGCAATTATGATCACCGTTTTTATAATAATGCAAATTATTCATATTCTTCAAGATTTTAGTGTGAATTTGCTTGTATTTAATTTCTAATTCTACAGTTAGTCTCCTGATTAATGTAAGAAATTAATTCCTGTTTTTTTTAGGTTAAATTTAATCAAAAAAATTATTTTTTACAGGGAGGATACATAAGATATGGGTGTGGCCTACTGATGACAGCAAACGAGCTAGAAATGGATCTATTTAGGTCTCCCACCTAGCAGTTAGAGCTTGCTAGGTGTTAGAAAGGAAAAAAGCCCAGAACCGAGTAGATGTGATTCTACTGAGCTGGAGCTACAAAAACAAAAACAAAAAAACCTTGGCTATCTAGGGAAAACCTGGCTAGAAGAAAAACATATATGTATGTATGTATGTATGTATGTATGTATGTATGTATATAAATAAGACCAAACAGTCCATCCATCTTGATGTTGGTCAGCCTTTTATTTATTTTATTTATTTATTTTTCATATTTGTATACCGCCCTACTCCCGAAGGACTCAGGGCGGTGAACAGTCATAAATAAATACAAAGGCATATGAAAGTTAAAGACTATTAAAAACAGATTAAATAATTTAGGCTCAAAAAAAATTAAAAACCAAAACATCCAAATTTATCTAAAAGAGATCTAAAACCCGATTTAAAAACCCAATTTAAAAGCCAATTTAAAAGGGAGAGTTAGGCCAGACCAGCTTGTTGGAATAGAAACGTTTTCAGGGCACGGCAGAAGATGCGTAAGTCTTGGATCTTTCATAACTCCGGGGGGAGCCCGTTCCAGATGGCAGGTGCCCCCACAGAGAAGGCTCTCCCCCTGGGGGCCACCAGTCGACATTGTTTGGCCGACGGCACCCCGAGGAGCCCCTCTCTATGGGAGGGAACTGGTCGGTGAGAGGCTATTGGTGGCAGGAGGCGGTCTCGTAAGTACCCTGGCCCTGAGCCATGGAGCGCTCTAAAGATAGTAACCAAAACCTTGAAGCGCACCCGGAAAACCACCGGGAGCCAGTGTAGCTCGTGGAGGAGGGGGGTCACATGAGAGCGCCACATTGCTCCCGTCACCACCCGCGCGGCCGCATTCTGGACCAGTTGGAGCCTCCGGGTGCTTCTCAAGGGGAGCCCCATGTAGAGAGCATAACAATAATCCAGGCGTGAGGTGACAAGGGCATGAGTGACCGTGCGTAACGAGTCCCGATCCAGAAAGGGACGCAATTGGTGAATCAGGCAAACCTGATAGAAAGTCCTCCTGGCCACAGTCGTCATATGCTCTTCTAAAGACAGCCGCGAGTCCAGGAAGACGCCCAAGTTGCGAACCCCATCTGTGGGGGCCAATGACTCGCCCCCAATAGTCAGAGATGGCGCCAACTGACTATATCGGGACGACGGAAACCACAGCCACTCGGTCTTGGATGGGTTGAGTCTGAGTTTGTTCCTCCCCATCCAGATCCATACGGCCTCCAGGCATCGGGACATCACCTCGAGGGCATCATTGGGGTGGTCTGGGGTGGAGATGTATAGCTGGGTGTCATCAGCGTACTGATGGTACTTCACCCCAAAACCACGGATGATCTCACCCAGCAGCTTCACATAAATGTTGAATAGAAGGGGCGAGAGGACCGATCCTTGCGGCACCCCACATATAAGGGGCCTCGGGGTCGACCTCTGCCCCCCTGTCAACACAGACTGCGACCGGTCAGAGAGAAAGGAGGAGAACCACTGTAAAACAGTGCCCCCCACCCCCAACCCTTCTAACCGGTGCAGCATGATATCATGATCGATGGTATCAAAAGCCGCTGAGAGGTCTAATAGGACCAGGACAGGGGCCCTGTCCCGAGCCCTCCAGAGATCATCAACCAATGCGACCAATGCTGTCTCTGTGCTGTATCCGGGCCTGAAGCCCGACTGGAACGGATCTAGATAATTCGATTCATCCAGGTACTGAGGCAGTTGTCGTGCAACCACACTCTCAACAACCTTCGCAACAAAGCGAAGGTTGGAGACAGGACGATAATTTGCTAACACAGCTGGGTCCAGGGAGGGCGTCTTTAGGAGGGGCCTCACCACCGCCTCTTTCAAGACGGTGGGAAAGACACCCTCACTCAAAGAAGCATTTATAATCTCCTGGAGCCAGCCTCGCGTCATCTCCCGGGAGGCCAGTACCAACCAGGAGGGACACGGGTCCAATAAACATGTGGTCGCATTTAGACTGTTCAGTATCCTATCCACGCTTTCGGGAGTCACAGGATCAAACTCTTCCCAAATAATATTCTCAGGACCTGCCCTTGTCATCTCCCCTGGATCAATCCAGTCAGAGTCTTGTTGTTCCCGAATCTGAGCGATTTTGTCATACAGATATTGTACAAAATTTTCTTTTTCTTTTCCATTTGTTCTTCAAGTGAGAACTGTGGATTGTACTATTATGCATTTATTTGTTTTCCCAGCTATCCATGATATTATTAAGTTTTTCCAATATCGGAAGCACCAATACTTTTTATTCTGTGTCAGTACAAATTTGGCATACATAGAGTATCACAAGAAAAACTATTGTCATTATAATTCTAATCTTTATAGGTCATAGTAAATGTAAACGTTGGGGAAGAAGGAGATGGTGATCAGGCCTCTGAATATCATTTCCAGACTTTCATTGTTGCCTTGTCAGGTGCCACTTACTGTAATATATTCTAGTTGTTTTACTGTTAGTAGTTAATCCCAAAAAACAGAAGCTATCTACCACTTCAATTTATTGTCAGTTGGTAGCTGTGCCTGTTGTCATTAGTTTGGTAATTTTTTTGTATTTAATTTTAGTCTATTATCATTTGCTTTTGGGTTGGCCAAGTGAGAGTTTCAAGGTTATGTGCCAGTGCCTGGAGGCTATCTGTGTTTGGATGGGAAAGAACCATCTACAAATCAGGTCTACAAAGACTGAATGGGCGTGGGGTGGGGATCTTTGAGCAGCCCAGATCTTGAATATTCTATCTATGACCTTGGCTGGATTAGATGTAATTGTATGTGACAGGCAGGGAAAAGAGATGCATCCTACGGAACAATCAGACATGAGAGCAAAAAAACCCTTAGTTAATTAGAGAAAGAAACAAGGAGGACCCACCCTAAGTGATCAGGCTGCAAAAGGATCGTGGAAGATTTTTGCTTTCAGATTTGCAAGATTCTGTTAGTGTAGCCTTACAATAAAGTAGAATTAGCTTATGAGGTCGTGTTTCCTGTCTGGTTTTTCTGAGAGAACTGACAAATGATAAGCAATTTGGGGATATTCCTGAAGTCACAGCTCCTGTTAGCCTTTTCCTAGATCAAGGCCTCTTCAGACAATCACCCATTCTCACAATTTAACTGCAATATATTCTACGTTAGGATGCCCTTAAAGGCCACCCAAAAGTTTCAGTTGGTACAGAATGCAGTGGTGTAGGCAAGTGCTAGTCATACCTTGTTATATCATGCAACACTTCTGCTTTGTGTGCTGCACTGCTTGCCAGTTTACTTCTGGCTATGATTCATTGTGCTGGTCGCTATCTATAAAATCCTACCTAGCATAAGGTCTGATAACTTGAGGGAGTGCTTGCTACCCATAGTATCTGCCCAGTTGATTTGATCTGGCTTGGTTGGCTTTCTCTGTTTAGCGTGTTTTTTAAACAAGACCATCTGTTGGATCCAGAAGCATGACTCCTCCATAGCAATGCCTACCTTCTGGGATATGATTCCTCTCAAGATCCAAACAGACTACACCCTGATGATGTTTCAAGGGGCCTTGAAGCTCTAGGCCTTTAGCAAGGATGAATGAAGCTTCGTTGCATTATGTGGGTTTGTTTCCTTCTGTTCCTGTCTGGTTCTTGTCACATTTACCATTTTCACTGTTCATTTGTATCTCTTGTCTTTCTCTTGTTTTTAATGTTTCATTTGAATACCCCCTCCAAAGCTTCTGGGAGTCTAGTGGCATATAAATGTAATAAATTATTATTATCCCCATTGTTGTACTGTGCTCCTTTATCATCATTACTAAATGTTGCAGATCATTTACATTTTCAGCTATCAGTTTGAAATACTTTAGAATTTTATGAAAAATAAATGCTGGCAGTTCTGGATTTTATTTTGGATATATTCATTTTGTGAGGTCTCATCATAATTACATTATATTCCGTATAAATCGTGGTTGTAAGGTATGTGTGTTTAACATTTTGAGTTTGATTTTATGTGGCAAGCTGGTTGTTTCCATGAATAGCAAATATAAAAAATGGCATACAAACTTTGTGTTTAAAACAGGAACTCAATTTACAGCAAGAATTATCTTGATTTTCTCCTTCCATGAAATGTTTTAGAAAGCAACCTCTTGAATGTCGATTATGATAAAAGCAGACAGTACCATTTTCTTGTCCTTTTATTCCTTTGCTGCAGAACATTAGCAACAGATAATGTTAACATAGAATATTAAGTAGTTTAATTAAGGATGTGATTATTGGGTAACAATTTTCTGCAGATATTGCCTTGTCAGGCACCCTAGATAGAAAATTAATTTTCCAAATTATTTGATCATTATCATCAGTTTTGTTCTCTTACACTTTATTTTCTGTAGTTTAGCTATTAAGTTCTGTGCCCTTGCAATTATTTTAGAACTGCAGTTGAAGTAGCGATCTTCCTTGTCAAGCCTCTAGTATTTGTGACCTCTAGTATTTGGGTTGAAACATTGAAGATAATTGATTATTAATCAACATATAGGCATATTCATTTTATACTATCTTTTTACCATTATGTAAGCCACCCAGAGTCGCTGTGACAGTGAAATAGGCGGCATATAAATTTAATAAATATCAGAGTAGTCACTTCAGTATAGTACAGGTTATTTCTTCAATTTTAAAACTGCACACATCTTCTAATGCAGCTTCTCTCATTATATTTTCAGATAAGGAGATAATATACTGTATAGCCTTATCTTATTCTTTTGCCAACTAGAGCCAGTCTGTTTCATCATTTTCTGTGGCATCCCGATCTGTGCATAAATTTTGCATGAGGATAGTGAGATGTTCTGTCAATCCCATTTTTCTAAAGACAATTAACAGGTTGATATGGTTGACACAGTCAAAAGTCTTCTATAGTCAATGAACTGTACATTGTGGGGGTATTCTTTATTCTTATTTTTCTAAAATACATCTACAATAATATCTCCCTCTTCTAAAACCAATTTGAACAACTGAGTAAGGCTCTAATTCGTGTTGGATGATCCTAAATTTTATTTTGCTAGCATATCAAATTACAGTTACTTATTGTGTAGCAGTTGTACAATCTCTTAAGGATCTTTTATTTGGTACTGATATGTAGCCTGATATCTTCCTACCAGTTGGCCATTGTGCTCGCCACATTTCTAGCATAGTTCAATTAGAACTTTTACTGATTCTTCTTTATTGCTTGCCATATTTTTGAAGATATTCCATCAATTCTTATGGCTTTCCTACTTAGTAATAAGAGTGTTGATTTAACTTGGTATTCTAGTATTAAAAGTTTATGTAAGTAGGGAATATCTTCTAAGCTGTGTTGGATGTTGACATCTGTACTGTACAGAATTTCAACGTACTCCTTCCTTATATGTTTGATTTCTTTGAATCTGTCAGTTGACATCTTTATTAAATCAATTAGACATTAGACCCTCTTTCTAGTTTAATAAATCTTTTGGAAGACTTTCTGGTTTTCCATGTCTGTTTCCATCTTTGATGTCTTTATAAATATTATAATACTATTCCTTCTCTAGGCCATGGAAATTTTTAATTAGAGCCTTCCAGAAAGTTTTGTCTTTCTTGGTTGTTGCCTTCTCTTTTCAACAATTTCTACTGTCGGTTTCAACATCCAGTTCGGTTTCTTCTATTTCTTAATCATAGACATTCTCTTTTTACACTTTTTATTAACAACTTATTTGATGTCATTCCACAGTTCCTCTGGCTCCCATCAATAAGGTTCAGGACTTCAAAGTTCTCCTTGAAAATGGTGGGTATACAGTGTTCCATATTGTATTGTAGAAACTGGTTGGTTTTCTTCTGTTTTAGCCCTGTCTTAGAACTTGCACATGAGCAAAGAGTCTTATATTGACCACACCTTTGTTGTCGTAACTGAACTCTTTCATCTATTTATGCCAATAATGTAGCAAATATTTGATCTGGTGATGTTCCCTAGGCCATATAGTCCAACTAAATATCCTCCTTACTGTTTCCAGCTTTAGAATTCCACTTTTCAATCATAAGCAGCCTTTTCTGTCAATTTCAGATAGAATTTGACCATAAAATTTGTCAACTTCTTCTGTATCAGTAGTTGGGCCAAAATTAGAATAACCCTCATACTAGAGAGTTCATGAAATCTATTTACCTGCATTGTATCAAAGTATTGTCTTTGTACACTCTTAATGACAATAAAAACAATGGCATCCATTTTTCATGTTCTGAGCAGCAAACAGTATGATCTTTTGAATGAATGTGCCCAATTCCGATCCATTTCAATTCACTGATGCCCACTGTGTAGTCTGCTTATTGCTCTGTGCCTGTTAGATGCCATCCAGAAGATATTATGAGAGATGTCTCCTTTCCTATTTCATTCCAGATACTTGTATTTTTACAAGCAGACTGTAGACTTGCTGGTTGATAATGCAGTTGTAAGCCCAGAAGAAGTTATGCTTCCTGTGGTCTCCACAGCTGTTTCCCATCTGTGGCAGGGACTCCCAGAAGACAGGAAGGACAGTGTTTTGCAGTACTGTAGTCAAAGACAGAATTTCATCTCTGAGATCAAGACAGCTTCTCAAGAACCTGCCTGTACTAATGAGAGCAGTGTGAGGGACAGTGGAACCAATAGTCAGGAAGCCAGCGGTTCAGTAGCATCCACACCAGAGGAGGTGAGAATTGGTGTCTTCTACGATTATAGTTGAACAGTTAGTTAAGTGTATAGTTCTAACATTTAAAATTGCTGAGTCTCTGTATTTCTTCAGTAATAAAAGGGAAGACAGTATTATCATTAATAAAAACACTAGGAAATACTATGGCTAAATTAGCAATAAGTATAGATTTTGACAATGTTCAGAAACTGTTTAAAAAATAGCTTCAATTTTTTAAAAAAGGATTCCTCTAAATAAAATTGTAACCAAAATAACCTATATAATATAATCATCTTAATTACAGCACAATCACATTTGGTATTTTCAGAATGTAAGCACATGCCACGTCATTGCTTTATTCACCACTTAGCTCATATTAGTGATAACCAAAACATGTTGTTAGGTTCCAGATGAGATATGTGATTGGTAGATTAGGTGGAAAAACTACAAAGCCTCATTTATCAACTAGTATTTATGTGGGTTTCTCCACTAAATCCATGGTAGATAATAGGCATTGGGGAAGGATAAGATTATTTTTAATTCAGTAGGTTCCAGAGAAACTAATTCCTGTCCTAATGTCTTAAGCCCTAAGATGTTTTGACAGTGCCTTTTCCTGTTACACTAGCAAAGCAGCACTTGTGGGGTTTCACTATAAACAGCAGTTTCAGAAAAAGAACAACATCTAGTAAGGAGGCTGAGAGTAATTTAGTTATTCCCTTACACTGTTAGATTATTCTTGGACAATCTTAATTACAACCAAGCTCAGTGAGAACATAAAATAGAGATTAATAAACTGTTGCCTCCTTAATAATTAGAAATCATCCTAAAATATAAACCATAAAAATAAATGGTCTTGGCTAAAAGAGTTATTAACTATTTTTTTAAACTTGGGTGCTGAAAAATTAGTGGATAACAAATATGCATACCAACCAGTTTCATCTTCGAATAACCAAGTGCCACACTCCTTACTTATTTAGGAATCACTAGAATAAATGCTAATCAACAGCAGGAATTTAAAAAGAGATTTCTTGGATGATGCTTTTGGATGTAATGTCCAGAATGCTTTCTCTTTTAGATCCTCTTTGAAGATGCTTTTGATGTGGCCACTAGTTTCCTTGATAGAAATGAAGTACAAGAAATATCCAGTCAAAGGTAATGGTTTAACTAGATAAATTGCTACGTTGTTATATCAGGCAGACTAGAAGAGAAAGAATAGTAACAAGTTATTCTTCTGGAACAATAATACAGTAATTAGTGCCTAAAGCATTTGCCTGTTTACCTATCAGGTTGAAATTCAAGCACTGTCTAATCAAGTGACCATAAGTGAGAGAATGATACAAAAGGGCCTGGTGGCTCAGCAGACTGATAGCATTGTGATTAACACCAGCTGTCTGCAATTACTGTAAGTTCGAATCTCACCAGGCTCAAGGTTGACTCAGCCTTCCATCCTTTCTAAGGTAGGTAAATTGAGAACCCAGTTTGTGGGGGCAATAAGCTGACTTTGTATAAATATACAAAAGTATGAAGGCTATTGCTTAACGCATTGTAAGCCGCCCTGAGTCTCCGGAGAAGGGCGGCATATAAATCAAATTAAAAAAAAAAAAATCTAGGAGATGTGTTTTTATAGAATGGGGCTAATGTGAAAGTTATAATTTTATAGAACTGGTTTGGAAACAAGTAGTGTGACTAACTAAAAAACGGGCAGCCTTTTGCAAAATACTGTAAGTGTTCACTGACTTCCTCTTAAATGTCATTGTTGAGGTGCAAGAATAGATGTTTCTTATGAGACCATAACTAGCCCAAGATCACCATTACAGTGGTGGGTTGCCCCCGGTTCGGACCTGTTCTATAGAACCGGTAGTAAAACCGGCAGGAGGCTCTGCCCACCGACCCTGACATCCTCAGAAGCCTCTGTGCATGCCCAGAACAGCGCACGCATAAATGAACTGAGCATACGTGCGCGGCCCCATTGCAAACCAGTAGAACCCATCCCTGTACCAGTACTACTATGTTTGGTATGTAAAAGTTCAGTGCTATGGACATATACAAGCAGTACACACTAGGGGCTCTGATTTGGAGAATATTGCATTACTGAGATAGAGATGACAGGAAGAACTACAGTGGAAAAAGATGCACTAAAGGGAAGAAGGAGATTTGGAATCTTTAACTAGGTCAGAATAATTATTTGTTCCTATATGTCTGGGCTATTCATTGTCTTGGTCACCTTCAGGCCATATTCACATAGTCTCCTGACCCTGCCACAATCACTTCCTGGTCCCAGTTCTCATGTTCTTATACTTTTGCCTGTTTTTCAAGGCAGCCTATAGCTGGGGTACCTGAAAGAGGTTTTCTGGTGTTCTATTGTAGAAGTTATGCTGTGTAATATTCTGCCTCAAAGACTCTACATGCAGACAATATATGGCACATGAATGCTCATGGGGAAGGTTGTCGAAGCGTGAATCAGCCTCGTTCCCTCCCTGGGGAAACTGTAATTAATTAGAGGTGAATGGATCTTGTTTTCCATGCTGTATACTCTCAAAGAAAGAAAACCCGAAGTATATATTCTAAGAAACATTTTATTATAAAAACAAAACTAGATAACTACATCTTTACCGGACAAAGGAAAATAAAGTCAGGAAGTTAGAAAAGAAAAGAATGTAGACATGCGCAGTAGCCCAATGTCTCACAAGACCAGTTTTATTTCTATTGCTACAGATAAGTTCTCTGGCAGACTACCGTAAGTCTTAGGATGGAAGCTCAGCTGGCAAATACATAACGCAGTGACAAAGGCAGCCTAAAATCACATGTTCCAGCTGGTTCCACAAGTTTCCTTGGTGGCGCTGTGGTTAGAATACAGTATTGCAGGCTGATTCTGCCCACTGCCAGGGGTTCAATCCTGACTGGCTCAAGGTTGACTTAGCCTTCCATCCTTCCAAGGTCGGTGAAATGAGGACCCAGATTGTTGGGAGCAATATGATGACTCTGTAAACTGCTTAGAGAGGCTATAAAGCACTGTGAAATAGTATATAAGTTTAAGTGCTATTGCTAGTGGTATTGCTATTTCCTATGCAATTTCCTCTCTGCCCCTCAGTCCTCTTTTTGCTGTGAAAGTAATTAATCCTCCACAGCAAACCATTTTTATTTCCTTTAATGGATAAACTGCTTGACCAGTTGCCGACATCCCCCAACGGTGTTGGAGTGTCAAAGGTGAGCTGACCATATACAGAGGTTATCCTTATGAATATCGATTTGATTATCCTTATAAAGAGACAAAAAGCCACAAATTACTGAGCTAGCAACATGTTGATTGTGGCTTTTGTCTGCCATCAGTTGTGAACTCTGCCATGGCAGGCTGAGGGAGCAGTGATGCAGACCTGCTCAGGTGGCACCACAAAGGAACTCTTTGGGAGCAGCCCAATTTCAGGAGTCACAGTTTTCCACTAGTACTGGCATCACAATGAAAGCAAAACTAGAAAACTGTGTGAATTTCCTTTCAGTCAAACCTGTAATCATACAGGCCTTTATATGCATTTTCTTAAGGCAAAGGCATGCTTTCTCTTCCACACAATTGATGGGGAACCTCAATATAGATTATTTTGTTTGCAGCTCAGCATTCACAGTCTGTGCTTCAGATAGTCAAGAGGATAACCATCGTCTCTACTTGCAGATCATCAGCTTCTTGAAAAACCTGTTTTTTGCTAGCACACAACCATCACAGGTAGGATTTTGCAACGTGCTTGAAACAAGCTTTGTTAGGACCATTTCTTATGTTGTGGAAGAAGTACAAGCTGTCACAAAGACATTGAAGCAGTTGGGAAAAGTTGAAAGTGACTAATGCACAGTGATGATAAATCACTTTAAATCTACTTTCAGAGTCTCATAATTATGCCATTTCTCAGCTACTCATGTGGTAACCATTTTCAACCGAAACTGCCTTTGAGTTAGGATTAGGTTTGGAAATTACATGTATGTGGCTATGCAGTTTTCTTGGCAATAGTAATGAAATGATTTACTATCATTTTCTGGGATTCCCCCTACCCCCACCCCCCCACTTTAGCCTACAACCTTGAAATCTCCTGGTAATCTCTCACCCAAGTACTAACCACCATCAAACCTGCTTATCTTCCAAACCTAAAACACATCAGCCACATTCTGCCACCATCTACAGCAACATTTATTTTTTCTCAGTATTCCTTGAGTTGCAAATTGAGACCCTTCTTAAATCTCTGGAGAACTGTAGCATAATTAAACTGAGCATTTGAGGGGAAATGGGATTTCCTGAAGTAGCATAAAAAGCTGGAATTCGGTTGTAGTTGTTGAAGATCATGTCACATATGTATTTCATTGATAAAATACTCCCTGGATCTTTTAAGGCAGGGCTGTCAAACTCCCAGCCCGCGGACCAGATGCATCATGCACTGGCCACACCCACACCCAGTTTAGTAAATGGGAACAAAGTCCCGATACATCATGTGATGCTGCTGTGACGACATGAGTTTGACACTCCTGTTTTAAGGCACACTGTTCATGTGGAAAACCACAAGGAATAAAAGGAAGCAAAATTGTGTAAATGAAGGTATTTAGTAAGGGGAAAAAGTAGAGGTACAATAGTGTGGTTTACAGCAATTGGCACTTGATGCCTAAATATGTGGCCATTTGATTAGGTCTTATGGGCCTCTGACACACCTGGGACTCCTAAAATGACATTATTTAAGGAAGGGATCCTGTATCTGTGCATTTTATTCAAGTGTGTGGAACGGATAGATATTTTTTGGGAACAGACATCCCACAAACTACCCAATCCTATGTCCTAAAAAGGCTTCATAGGTGATAATCAGACACTCTGAACTGCAACCAAAAACTTATTGGAAACCATGCAGCTGGTAAGGCAGAAATATCACATGGCCACAATAAACTTATATCATCCCATGGTACTGCATTCTGAATCATTTATGACTTCTGGGTGGTCTTCAAAGGCAGCTTCACGTAGAGCAGTAATGAACAATTATTAGCAATAAATAGTGTAGGAGCACAAAGTAAACACAATTTCATTTATAAAAAACAAATGGTACAGCAATATTATTTAATTTCTTGTCTCTTGTACCTGAAAAATTAATCAGTGCTATTTCTAAGCAAGTGAATTTACCCCACATAGTAACTCTGAGCTTCATATCCAATGTATGTTTAATATTGCCAGACTCTTACATACTTTAAATACCATTTTGTTCATTAATAATCTGCTGAAGTATTTTTATTTTGTGCAGCTAAAATCCAGGACCAACACCTGTTTTCTCTCTTTTAAATGTAATTTATTATCATATGCAAATAAATTGCTTTTCATCTGTCTGTGTCTGATTGCTATCAAATGCTACCTAATTTCTACCTTGCCATAAAAATTATGTAGGTAGATTTCAAAACAGGGTGGATCACAAGATAACCACCTATTTTGCTTGTGCCCTCTAGTTTCAGGATCAAGCATTTCATCTTCCTTTAATAAGGTGGAAGAGAAATACCACAATAAAGGGATGGCCTTCACACTTCTAGATTTTTTTACAGCTTTTCTAGATTCTTGATGCAAAACATTTGGCACACATTTTGTTAATGTTGAAACAAGGAATCTAAACAGCTCATTTCACTGGCATACTCTCTGTAAGACAATTCTAATGTTTCACAGATTTGAAACATATTGGGTAAATGTAATGGTTAATCTTATTATTATTTTATTATTTCTTACCATCTGGAACATTCAGAAAATGATTTAGAGCATAATTTTTGGATAATGAAAAAAAGGTAACTGTCATGAAGAGTCACAGATTTATAAAATCAGAAATGGCATGAAAAGTATTAAAGCAGGTACGTTAACTTTCAAAGTGAAATTGACCTAGCTTTTCATTTTTAAAAAATATAAATTTCTTTATCCACATACTAATGTGCAATTAGTGTTAAGTATAGGTAATGATTTTCATGAAGGCTGGCTGTGGTATTTGATAAGCATGTATTTTAGAACCCAGTTGGAGCCCCTTGTTTTGTACAAACATAACTAACTGGAGTGGGGAGAGCAAATCCATTCATAAATATGTTGAAAATTAATACTGATTTATTACATTCATTAAGTCAGTATCAGCTCACACTGAATACTGAACATAAAGGTAGATCTTCTCCAGGATAATCTGTCCCTAGACTGGTCCTTTACAGCATTACTTCTCTAGGAAATTAATGTAGAAAGTTTTTTTTAAAAAAAACGAAAATAGAACAAGATTTGTGTATCTGTTGGATTAAATTTATGAACTTCCAAAGGTATTGGCTAATAGATACTAGACTGAATGGATATTTAGGGTGCTTCCACATCATTGCTTATTATATGTTATGTTGGGTTTGACTTTGACTTGACTGTTCTCACAATATTGATTGAGGAAATTGACATGTTTGTTGTCTGTGTTTCTTTTAATCTCTGGGAAACTACAAATTTTTGGTAATCGTTTTATTAGTGGGGAAACGTGCCTTACTCAGCCATGGGTTTAAGGCAAGACAGCCATTAATCTTCTTTGTATCATCCCAAAGTTCTACATCTTATTCCTAGACCTTTTCTCTAGCTGTATATTCTGTTTGGGACATATCTCTTCCTTGTTCCAATTAAAGTTGTAGAAACATGCAACATTCTCATAACTATTGGGCAAAGTGACTGATTTCAAATTTGCCAACGTGCTATTTCCTTTTGTGTGTAGCAAGGGTGTGGGAATTTGTATTGCTCCATGACTAATAAAAATGTTCTTTAAAGTCTCTTTTTGTTAGATGTAGGGGAAGCACTAATTAGCTTGTGGGATTCTCTTTGTGTTCTCAGTGTTTTACTGAAAGATTTGAAGTTATTTGTGCTTAGTTTCAAACTGATTTATGAGGAATGACAATGTGGGTGCTGTGGAAATGCTCATACTGTAAGCCTGTAAGTTAAAATAATGCCTATAATGGTTTAGGTGGAATAAATGATGCATATCAATCTAATTTTATGTAATCTGCTTGTAAAAGAATGTGAGACTGTTGAGCAATTTTATTATGGTGGCATCCCACAAAGTGATATATCCTGATATGCTGGCATTGCAGCTCCTCAATTACCAATTAGTTTGTAGAGAATAACATCTGCATTATGGAAAAACAATTAAAAATCTTTCCAGATCCTAGTATGGAAACATGAATTTAAAGAGGAGAAGAATAGCACCTGAGGAAGTGGAATTGCTTAGGAGAATGATTTAAAAAAATCAACTAATAAATCTCCAATGCAGGAAATTCCAGTCAGTGACCTGCAGGTGCTTCCTATTCTAATTCCTACTATCTCTATCCCATGCATCTTATTTATAGGTTGCCATACAACCTAGGTTATGAACCTTATCCAAAATTAATCACCTACAAGTTTTTCTTGATATCAGATGAAATGTAGATGTTTCTATTGTTTAAAAAAGTATATTGAATCAAAATCAATTCAGTAGTTTGTTTGAGAGGAGCTAATATATCGTACTTTATTACAACACATAGTTTGCAACTTATCTTACTCCTCATCTGCTCCTTCTGAATTTGTTAGTGTTGTGGTGATAAACTAAGCTTGATGGATGGCAATAAATGTTTATGTATATGTTTCACCACAAATCTTACAAGCTCAGTAAACACATGTGATCATATTAATCAATATCTTTAGTACCATGTTTCCCAAAAAATAAGACAGGGTCCTATTTTCTTTTGACCCCCGAAATATGGCCTTGGCCTTATCTTCTTATCTCTGAAGTGGGATAGGCATGGCCGGTTCTTGCCCGCAGCATTGCCGGCAAGGATTGGGTCACAAAAAACCCCCCAAAGTTCTTGTCGGCAAATCAGGTACAAAGGAGAACTCTCCACAGGGAGCGAGAAGAGCCAAGCGACAGCTTCCCAGCAGGTCTTAATGAAACCCTGCAAGAAAGGTGGCCACACCCAGAGGACTTGAAACAAGGAGCGACCGGACCCCTCCTCCACTTTGGAAAACTTAGGGTGTCAGAGCAGCTTCTCTCCTCCACCCCCGGGATGCTGCTGGGGCTCCTCTCAGTCTGGCTGCTGAGTGTTAGATCAGCTTGTGCCACAGCTATTTCGACGGCCCGCTTTATCTAGAGATGTCCAACGGGATGTTGCATCACTATTTCGTGCCCGCCAACTTGAAGTCACTGGGGGAACTGGAAAACAAGGTTTGACAGGGAATGCTGGTGCATCCACGGGCCCTCCTCAAGAAGACGCTGACCATCTTGGCCAGCCTGCGAGACAAGTACAAGCTGCTTGCGCTCACCATCTGGAGCCACGGCACCCGCCTCAGCCACCTCAAGATAGAGTATCTCAAGGGCTGAGCGGGAGCGGGCACCTCACTGGGCTCCAAGGGACCCTCTCTTTTCCGCTCCCCCACTCAGTGGCCGGCCATGCTGGTGGGACTCTTGTCGGCCACGCTTCCTCACAGACAGACAGACTTTCCTCCATCGCATGCCGACCGGGCATGGCAGGAGCTGGAAGTCAGGCAAGACACGCATCTCGTTTCTCCGCCGTGTTTTACCTGACTTCCAGCTCCTGCCATGCCTGGCAAGGGTGGGGAGAAGAGATGGCACGGGGAGCCCCATCTCGCTCCATGCATCTCACTTCTCCGCTGCCCCCCCCACCTGCCATTCCCTCTCACCGGCTGAAATCGGCAAGCCAGATTCGGGGAGCTGAACGCGCTGCCACCGCCCGGGAGGATAAGAACGTCAGAAATGGACGCTCTCGCAGCAGCACCTCCTCTCTCTCTTCTTCTCCCGAGTGGCAGTGGTGCGTCTGGCTCACCGAATCTGGCCTGCTGATCTCGGGCGGCAGCGGCTTTGATATTCCCCTTTCCTTTCCCCCCTGCACATGTGTCTAAGTATTGGGGGGGCTTATTTTCAGGGAAGGGCTTATTTTAGTGGATGCGCTCAAAAGCCCAATTGGGCTTATTATCGGGACATGTCTTAGTTTCAGGGAAACATGGTATCTTTTCTAAATTCTTTTAAAATATTTTTAGAATGCTAATATATGAGTTTCCCATTAACTGAGTTCTAGAAATCTGAACACTGCACTTAGCAAAACAAAAAACAAAAACCAGAATTACATCAGATACCAAGAGCCATATTCAAAAGAAAATGCCTAAGAGAATCAGTTCTCTGTAAGTTTGACTGTGTTTGTGTATTTGCTTTCTGATCCATAAATCAAAATTTCTGCAACAGGGAGAAGTTGGTTTTTCAAACTAAACTTTCTTAACGTTCTTTCTAAACATTCTTTAATTTTCACCTTTTTAAAAAATACACTTTTGGATTAGAGCTGCTCTCTAATGTGAGGTACAGAATTAGACTGGGATTTTATGTTCAAAATAGTATTTGGATAACTTTTTTTATCACATTATTATTGTGCAATGTTTTTTCTACATCTTGATTTAACTTTAGTAGACTTAACTTGCTGTATTTTTGAGCTATGAGATAGCCAGCCCTCCTGATAAAGAAAACAGCTGAAGGGACAGCATTCACATCCATAAATCAGCAGACTCTGATTAGTCTCTGTCACAATGTCATGCTGCATTTATGTAAAAACACAAGTAAGCTCAGTATATTGAGAATCTGGCTGTCAAAAAATTGTTCTGTAGATCATTTAAACTTGCTATGGGATGTTTATTCATTAACTCCCAAAATAGTCCAGCTCCTAACAAAACTTTAATTATTTTTCTCCCCAACTTTATTTTTGGCAGGAAGAAATTCTTCAGTTAGACTACGAGACTGTGATGTTGAGATGCACGGAAACATTTGATGATGATTTGTAACTGAACATGTTTGCATTAAGTGCAGAAATTTAGCTTCTGTTTAACATTTTCCCACTTTCCTTAAAAAAGGAAAAAGAAGCATTACCACGGGAGTTGTTACTACAATTTTTCATCATACATCATGTTACAAACAGTTCTGTTTATGTTGGCTTTGCAGTTTCTCAGCAGTTATTTTACGTGTATCAAAGTTTAACATTCATAAAGTTCTTTTTTAAATATATGTCTTCAGTGTTGCCAAGTGTCAAGTCACAGTCTTCTCACATCTTATAGTTAAAGTTAAAAACTAAGGGCAAACTACTTGTGATACCAATTGTTTCATTAATGAAAACAGCTTTCTCTCAAGCTGGTGCCTTTAGATATGTTAGAACACATTCCCAGAATTCCCAGCAAGCAAGGCCCCAGATTAGTGAAAGTCCCTTTAAAATTTAGATGCTTTCTGTATTGTGACATCATCTCAAGGAAAAATCACAATAAAACCAGTGTAGTATAATGGTTAAAATACTGGAATAGAGCCAGGGTGATGCAGTACTATCAACTGCTGTTCCATGCAACAGTTAAAGCACCTGGTCAAATTGTATCTCTCAGTTAATCACTAGGTGGAGAATACAGATACAATCTGTACAAAACTGAAGCTAAATCAAAACTGAAGCTAAATGAAGAAGCTTCTTGCATGAGAAGCAAAACATTTTCAAAGAAAAAAACAAAGTTCTTTTGGAAAAAGCATCCTTGGGACAACCATGACCTGGATGATTGAGAATCTCCATAGACAAAAAAATTAAAACACATCTTTCTGAACATTTGAAAACATAATGCAAATAGGCTTCAAGGCCCTGGGAAAGAGAGTGGTGATTTGAAAAATATTATAAATGCTAAATTTCTGTACATTCTTCCTTTATCAAGAAAAGGGGAAAAACACCACTAACCAATCTCCACCCTAACAAACTTAAAATATAAATTGGGTACTAAAGTCAGTGTACTCTGTTGCTAAATTTTCTGTAACCTAATTCCTTTTTTTCAATAAATCTAACTATGCCTGCCTATGAAAACCTTGCTTTTTGGTTATAAACTAAGAGACAATCATCAATCACTTTTTATGTGCAACTATTTGCACTTAATAGAGAAGGTATCCACATCAGAGCTTCCCTTGTACAGCAATGATCTGCATGGAAGAGTTACTGTAAGGAAAACTCATCTCCCAACCCCCTGTCCAAAGTATGAACTTCAATAAGCCTGAAAATTTTTGCAACAAACGTTGAACTGTCTGGTTACACAATCACACAAGATGCATTTGGAAAAAAGGGAATGAAGCATGTGAAGAAATGGACACCTTGCTAACCATGAAGCACAGAGGTCTCTTATATTTTCAGGTTAAATGGCAATCAGTGGCACATGCAATATTGTGCAGGTGGAATGAAGAATGTTTTCAACTATATATAAACATCTGGAAGTTAATGTCAGAAAAGAAACTAAAATGGGGCCACCTATCTTGGCAAGGCATTTTAAACTACCTCCAAATTAATTATGAAGTATGTACAGGAAAGAAAGCTAAACATTCTGGTATCGCTTTCACAGTCTTCAGAATTAAATATCGACAATGAGGGACCTGAGAATATTTGTGAACTAGAGGAGTTATGCAAGAAAGAATGAAGAAAATTTCCAAAAGCAGGAATGGAAAGATTCTTAACTGGTTAGAGCAGGGCTATCAAACTCCCGGCCCGCGGGCCAGATGTGTCACACACTGACCACAGCCATGCCCGGTTTAGCAGGGGCGGGAGTCCCAATATCTGACGCCACCATGACGACTTGAGTTTGACACCCCTTGGTTAGAGGAAATGTTGGGAGGCTATTTATGCAAAATGTGGAATTAAAAAAGTACTAACTGAAAAAAGTATTCAAAAATATCCCATATTCAGTTTCCTTACTTTGAGTCTATAAACAACTACACGTATTTACTAAGTATGCATGTATGTAGAAGAAAATATTTGTAGCTCAGAGTTGAACTGGGGCACCCTTGATACCTTCGTAGTTTTCTTGCAGGCTATTCATTACCAAATTAGGTAACATACCTCATGCAATGGTCATGTTATCTAGTGAGGATGTTACCTAGTTTAGTAGTGAAATGTCTGCAAGAAAACTACCCAGATGTTGTGTTTAACTTCGTAGCATGTAAAGGCTGTGTCAACTTCCATTCATGTGGAGATTCACCAAAAACCACTATTTAGCTAGGGGGTGCCTAAATCTTTTCTTGCACTTGTAAGGAAGTTCCCTGGAGAACTTTATTCTAGTTGTCAACTCTCTGGACTCTTAGGGGGCAAAATTGGAGACAGGAATGCATGTGTAGCATCCTAAGCTTCTGGAAAAAGTTGGGATGTAGATCTAACAGGTAAATAGTAAGTAATACAACTGTATTCTGGATAAAAATATGGCAATTTATTAAACTTTTTTCAGATGTCAAGGATGGACATTTCTAGAATAGGTCCAAAATACAGTAGTCTGGTAATTCTGTTGTCTCTATAGTACTTTTTTATAGCTTCTGTAAATAAACTGGAGAAGGGTATCTATTACTTGCAATCATGCAGTAGTGTTATGCTGCAAGGAAAGAAAGCAATTAAGGGCAGCTATTAACAATCTTCCCTTATTCAGCAGAGTTATCATTATATGGATATTTTTAGAAGTGAGACAGTACCATCTGAAACTGTTATGCGTAAATGATAATTTATTCAGTTATTAATGATATTCAATCCTAACCAACATATCACCAGTGTATTTGTTTCTGCTCTATTCTTCCAGGTTATGATATACTCAAGACAGTTTACAAAGCTGCCACAATACTGAAAAATGATTAAACCTATTACTTAGCCCTAGATATAAAAAGGGGGGTTACAATCTCACATATGCTGAATGCCATATAAAATACAGCTTCTGATAGCTTTTCTGAATTAGTTTCTGAATTTCCCATCTGCATGAGATCCTTTCCATGTTTCTTCTTCATTTGGAGCATGCTAATCAATTATAGAAAACGGAAGGTAAGTGAAAGCCAGTTTCTCTGGAGAGATTAGTGGAGACACTAATTTACCAGATACTTTGGAATACAATTTTGTCATATCAAAAATTAAGATTGGTCACACCCACTCATTGACCCAGGAAATCTGCCAGAGTGACTCCAAATTGATATTAAACTAGCCAGAATGTGATTTCCTGCTACTGAAATCATTTATCTTGTTTCTCTATACAGAATAATTATTTCAATCATGTACCAAAGAATTACTTCAAGATTTGAAATGTTAGGCTCAGCTGCCAATTGCTTGCCAGCCTGCAGATCAGCAAGTCCTTTTGCCTTTAGTTACAGTCTTCTTGCCAAATTTAAGTTAGTGATGATGGCTACAAGTACAGAAGGTGGCATTCATTTTAAGCACATTCTGGATTAGACTAGACTAGATTAGATCAGATCAGATTAGATCTGGATCCACCACAAGAATGACACAAATGTTCTTTTGCAATAACCCCATGCAGCTCTAAGCTCTGGATTCAAAACACTCATGGGATTCTATTAAAGTGAACTAATGGGATTTTAGGCTTCATTCCAATGTTGTTAATCATGAAAGGGACACAACAACTGTTGTGCATGTGTCTAGCTACTTTGATTTATTCCAAATATCTATGCAAACTTCAGATATATATGCGAGAGCTATGATGAGAAGCAGTGTTTGAAGGCTTCCATTCATATTTACTAATAACCATGTAGAGAAAGAAGGATGCAATTGCTAGGTTGAGAAGTAGTGTATGTAACTTATCCTTTTGTTTAGTTCAGAGTAATGATACTCAAAGTGTAAAACCAGTATTAAATCTGAAATGAACATTGAAGAGTGCACATACAGGTCTGAAAAAAAGGAAATACAACATAGAAATAGAAATAGAATATTTTATTTGGCCACATGTGATTAGACACATTTAACCATATAACAGGAAACTGAAATGGGCAGAAAGGACCTGATTTGGCCCTTCTATAATGCCCTATGATTAATCAGATGAAAATCCCTTTTTTCAGAATTTTAGAAAATATTGATTTGCAATGCAAACCCTAAATGTGATATGATGCAAACAAACGAACAAGTCATCGGTGCAAATCCTCCGGAAATCAGAACATAGGAAATAACTGTCAGCATGAAATAGGGCTTATTAGGAAACCAAAATGGCCTAACCCCAAGGGAATGATCAAAAGCATTTCCTCATGCATGTCATATTACTAATATTTTTCTTTCGGTACAGTTTAAAATAAGGCACAACATTATACAAACATATATTTATCTGGGTAAAGTATAGATAGCCCTCAATTTATGATTGGTCACTTAGCAAATGTTTGACGTTACAAGGGACACCCCCCAAAAAAGGTACATATGACCCAGATTCAAAATTCTGATGGCCACCCCACCTCCTTCCCCCACAATCACATGGATTCATTTTGGGTGCTTGGCAATCAGCCCTGATTTATGGCCATATGCAGCATCCTGTCGTCATGTGACGATTTACATTTTTACTATCCTCCAGAGCTTTTATAAACTTAACCATTCTGATGATTAAAAAAATAGGGGGACACCAAAAGTACAAAGCATGCAAACTTAGGGTTTGATCAATTGTATCCAATCAGTTCAGCTGACATAAAGTTTGAGGCTGTATTTATTGAAACTTTAGCCTGATGCTTTAGGAATAGAACAGGAACAGGAATTGAATTGAATTGAACTGAACTGAACTGAATTGAATTCTTTATTGGCCAAGTGTGATTGGACACATGAGGAATTAGTCTTTGGTGCATATGCTCTCAGTGTACATAGAAGGAGAAAAAAGAAAAAATACATTCATCAAGAATCATAAGATGCAACATTTAGTGATAGTCATAGGTTACTAATAAGCAATCAAATCATACTAGGAAACAGAACAACATAAATCGTAAAAATACAAGCAATCATAAGTGGGAGGAGAGAGGTAATAGGAAGGATGAGAAGAAGAATAGTAATACAGTCTTAGTAAATAGTTTGACAGTGGTGTGGGAATTAGTTGTTTAGCAGAGTGATGGCATTCAGGAAAAAACTGTCCTTTTGTCTAGTTGTTCTGGTGTGCAGAGTCCTCTCTGTGGACATGTGCATCAGCCAACTGCTCTCTTCTGGGATCTGGCGTGTACATATGCACCAGCCAGCTGGCGTGAAGACCAGCTGTCTGGTGCGCATGTGCGCGCCAGAACCCAGAAGAGAGCAGCTGGCCAGTGCCCATGTACGCCGGACCAGCTGTCACGCCATGCACGTGATGGAACCCGGAAGAACAGCTGGCCATTGTGTGCATGTGCACAGGCCAGCTGCTCTCTTTTGGGTTCCGGAGCGCCAGCGCTCCAGTGCACGTGCTCTAGTTTTGGCACTCAGTGCTGAAAAGTTTAGCCATCACTGGGGTAGAAGTTGAAACAATTTATGTCCAGGATGTAAGGAGTCTGTAGATATTTTCTCAGCCCTCTTTTTGACTCGTGCAGTATACAGGTCCTCAATGGAAGGCAGGTTGGTAGCAATTGTTTATTCTGCAGTTCTAATTATCCTCTGAAGTCTGTGCCTGTCTTGTTGGGTTGCAGAACCAAACCAGACAGTTATAGAGGTGCAGATGACAGGCTCAATAATTCCTCTGTAGAACTGAATCAGCGGCTCTTTGGGCAGTTTGAGCTCTCTGAGTTGGCGCAGAAAGAACATTCTTTGTTGTGCTTCTTTGATGATGTTTTTGATGTTAGGTGTCCATTTTAAGTCTTGAGATATGATAGAACCTAGAAACGTGAAGATCTCTACTGTTGATACTGTGTTGTCTAGTATTGTAAGAGGTGGAGAATAGGAGGGTTTCTCCTACAATCTATCACCATTTCTATGGTTTTCAGTGTGTTTAGTTCAAGATTGTTCCGGTTGCACAAGGCTAGTTGATTCATCTTCCCAAGATTTTCTGGGCAACAGTTTTCCATCATGGAAAAGAAAATAATTTCTCATGACCCACACCTGTACTTTCCACTCCTTAACTAAATGATTTTCTTCTTTTTTTAACTTCTATTGTTAAACTAAATGATTTTCTGAAATGATGCTATAAAAAAATTGACATTCAGGATTCTGAATGGGCAATCGGAGGCAGGAGGTGGATGGGAGAGGAAATAATGGAACTGTTTTTTGGACATTAGTCTTGAGCCACACACAACTCAAGGGCTACGAAACCCACAAAAAGGAAGATGATTTTTCAGAAGCTTAGGGAACCGGGGTTTCCCCCTCCCCCCCTTCTGGTGCAGATTTAAACCTTTGTGTTAATATCATTATCAGAGTTCCTTTCAAAATCAACTTTGTTACTCTTCTGTTCCTTTGCACCTTGGGTAGCCAGATGCTTAGGGCACACTGGAAGATATTTAAACCAGTTAGCAACACAGAATTTGGAACCTATTCCAAATGGAAGATCATAGATGTGCAGGTTATTCACAGCGCTATCAGACTCTTCATTATAATCTTTTCTCCAAGCGAGGAGTCCTCGTTCTTCTTGGCTTCCTGCAAAACGGAAGTAACATGGTGAATAGCAAGGCCCCTCAACCAAGTTATATTATGGTTAGGAAAGTATTTGCTGTTACTGGTAAATACCAGTACTAGTATCAGAAATACTAGTATCAGAATGTGTGATTTTGGAAAAGCCCACACAAAAGGTCAGGGAAAGTAGGCAGAAAATTTGACCATCTACCCACCCCAATTCTGTAGCAGAAGGAATTTCCCTTGTACTTTTTCTCCTCAATACAATAGTTTTTGCTCCCAACTATTCAGATAATTTAGGATACGCGCAGTATTGCTTTGAGGAAAGTAATAACTTGCACCACTTTTCTCCAACATGATAGATTATCTGGCACTCCTTCAACTAGCTGACCACATGTTATCACAGTTAGGAAGGGAGCTTCTATGCAAAAGCATCTGATTAGGAGGCTTCTAGTATTGGGGGGGGGAGGACGACAGCGTGCAACATCTAACAGCTGCAAGCCTACCTGTCCTTCAGGATGAGAAGATTACAATAAATATTTCCCATAATGTACTTGATCAGTGATAACAAGATTGTAAGCGACAGAAATATGTTTCTCACATTCATTCACTCTTTCCAAAATATGTAACATGAGACATGCACGAATCCACAAGACCAGTTCTAAATAGAAATATCTGTGATCCCACTCAACAATGCAACACTCCTGCTTTCCTCAGGTGACAACACCAAGAACACTGGTTTTACCAAGTGGGTAAGGCCAAACCACAGGATTCTTTCCTAAGGAATTGGCATGAATATTCCTATAGGCGCTGACTCTGTGCTCAGGGTTTATGCATGAATGTAATTATATAATTTATATTGCACCAAGTTCTGACACGGCTAGGTAGCATCTCAGTCTTATCTTCAGGGGCAGCAATTAGAAAAGTATAAATGGTTTTCTATTTTTATGTCAGATAGTACTGAACTGCTTGTGGAAAATGTTTTGTACTGTTCCTGATAATGGGATCTAGCCAGTTCCAAAACTAAGCATTTTACACAAAACAAAAATTAAATTCTGCATAATTTCTTTGACTTTACTTACAATTAAATAAAATTTTAATTAAGCTCTGCTGTGTTTTAAAGCAAGTGGCCATATAAATCTTTCAAATAAAATAACTAAATTAATATTTGGTGGGGTGATTGTTGCTTACTTTTTTATTACTTCTCCCATTTAAACATCATAATCTCTTCGCAACTTTTGCAAGTGGAGTATCATTGAGGGGGACCACTAGGTAGCCATGGAGTAAGAAGTTTTGTATCCATAGACAAATTCTCAAAATGCAAGAGTAGCCTTTACTCTTACTGCTGCACTACAACCATAAATGCTATCATAAATTCAACGAAGATGAACCATGATCAATAATTACCTGGAATAGTGTTATCAAGAAAAAAGCCCAGGAATCCGCCAACAAACATGCCAGTAGTTAGCAGTACCTGGATCACTTGGTCTAGCTGTACAGTTCCTAGAAAGAGAATCCATTGCGTATCAGAGCAAATCACAACCTCCTAATCCTTTCCTAATCCTTGGGAAGAAAGGCAAGTCATTTGAAATGTTCTTTTTTTCTTTCAATAATCAGGCCATGGCATTTACTTTACATAAAAACATTTGTAGTCCATGTGGAATGCTCATTTTGTTTCTGTCTTCTACACAGAAACCCTGGTATGAGTACTTCCCAAATTACTGCATAAATGTACCCCTGTGATAAACAAACAAGGAATATAAGAGTGTAGGATTCAGTTTTGCAATTTCACCTCAATAGACCGTTGACTTCAGCATCATGACTGGGATGCTTTCTGAAGGACTCAATTTTCAATACTCCAATTCCTTAATTAGCTCTCATCCAGCAACTGGTAATTTGATTGCTATGCTTCAACCAGTTGCTGATTCAGTCCTTCAATGCATCCTTTTTATGTTAATGATCTACTAGATTTATCTAACAGGAAATCATCCAAGTCTGAGCAATGCTTTAGAATACTGTATTGTACAAGATATGTGCAACAATCTAATTATAGTACTCAGTAAATTACCCAAAATGTTGTCATGAAGGTTCAATTGTAGCTGTAGTTTTGCAACTTGAATTCACTGAAGCCAAATTTCAGATCTGATACATACTGGCAGTTCAAATATAGATTTGCGTGTATATATTTCCCAAAGAAAGTTGAATAATATCATACAGTAGAATAAATAAATAAATGTATAAATCAGAGCTGGAAAACCTTAAACTATGTTAGATGCTGATAGTATCACTTAATATTCCTCATATTTAGCTACACTAGCTGGGATTTGCTATATTAGTAATAGCCTCCTCACTTCTGAACTAAATCACAGCATTTGCAGTCAAATTCTACTCATTATATAAGCCACATTAAACAATATTTTTGCATATCCAAAATATCTTTTAGAATAAATAGACAAGCATGGTAGACTAAGAAACCTACAGTGTAGAAGACTAATATATGATAATACCTCCCCATTTTTGTTGTACTTCTAATTATTGCTCTGACTTAAACCTTACTTCAGATGAAAGGCGACAATAAAAGCTGTAATCCTATGTACCTGTTTTTAGTTTTTCTGCATTATTCTCCACCCAGTGTGGAATGGTCAAGCCAGCAAATATAGAAAAGCCAAAGATGAATATGTTTCTTGAAGAATTCATGTCTGTGTACTGACCAAGAGATATAATTGAAAGAATAGATATTAATTTACGCCAATAATTTTACATGTAAACAGAACAGCATTATTATATCATACTAGGTACTCTGAGCTTTACCTAGCCAAACTTTGATTCTCCCAGTATTAATCAGGGTTAGCATTGATTGATACTAAGAAGGGGAACCTGCTGGAAATTCCCAGGTTGTTGACTAGATTGAGAAGTTATGAAAAGTCTCCTTGAAAAAGATACAGGTAGTCCTCGACTTACAACCTCAATTGAGACCAAAATTGCTAAGTAAGATGGTTGTTAAATGAGTTTTGCACATTTTCCGATCTGTCTTGCCACAGTTGTTAAGTGATTCACAGCAGTTGTTAAGTTAGTAATACGGTTGTTAAGTAAATCTGGGTTCCCCATTGACTTTGCTTATCAGAAGATCACAAAAGGTGATCATATGACCCCAAGGACACTGCAATCATCATAAATACTTGTCAGTTGCCAAGCATCTGAATTTTGGTCATGTGACCATGGGGATGCTGCAACAGTCATGAGTGTGACACAAAGTCATAAATCTCCTTTTTCACTGCTGTTGTAACTTCAAATAGTTACTAAAAGAATGGTGTTAAGTTGAGGACTCACTGTAGTAGCAAATCAGTTCCATAATGCTGCCAAGAAAAAAATGCATGAATGCTGTTTCCTGGAGTCTAATTCAATTCAAGGACACTTTTGCTTAACTTTACATACTCAGAGTGCAACAGGACAAGTTCCTGAGCCCAAGAACATAGATTTTAAATCTAACACTGGGGAAGAAAGAGCCAGGAGAGACAGAAGTAAAGAAGAGAAGCAACATAGGCTTTAGTAAAGCCTATATTGTAAATGAAGCATATATTGTAAATATTCTCTTCTACTAGTAAAGCATACTTATGGTAAAGCATATGACAGGACATAAGAATTTGGAAGCTAAAGTAAAGGCTTCATAGGAAAGACTGAAAAAGAGAGGTAGTTGATAGTCCCACAATAGAATAGGAAAAGAGAAGGGTTAGTGGGGGGGGGGGTTTAGGAGAGAAGACCTTCAGACAGGAAGGATGGTAGGAGTGAATAGCTGTGGAGAAGAATTGATTCTAATGACACTTTCTAAAACAACTAAAGGAATAAAATACCCAATGCAAAAAAAACGGATGTCAATACATGTAAATGAATCAGATTGCATGTATATTACAATAAACACTTTTTTTCTAGATCCAATTCCATTCAAGGTTTGCTTCCAGGTCAGTTCAAAGTGTTGGTTATTATTTTTAAAGTCCTATATGACTTAGGGCCAGGTTACCTAAGGAATCATCCCATCCCCATCACCTCAGCCCATCTCACCTGGTCAGGTGAAAAGGTATTTTATAGATCCATCAGTTAAAGAATTTTGACTGGTGGGGTCCAGGAAGAGGGCATTCTCTGCCATTGTCCTTGTCCTATCGAATATCTTTCCTCCAGAGGTGAAGCAGCCCCGGCCCCCAGCCTCTTGAAGAAGTCTGAAGCCCTGACTGCCAATTTGCTTGGGGCTCACTAAGCAGCATGCAACCTTGAGGGTCTTGAGGTTTGATGGTCCTGTCCCCGCCTTTTAATTTCTAACTTATTTTATTATTGTTTTAGCTGCATCTTTTATTGATATATTGTATTTTTATATGGTCTTTATGTTTCCTAATTTCATACTGCTCAGAATCACTCTGAGCGAGAATCTGGTATCTAAATTCAACAAATAAATTGGACTAAATTCTTATATGTGGGTAGATTCTCAATACAAGATTCCTACAAGTCAATACAACTAGAATTAGCATGGCCTTATAAAAGCACATAAAACATAACAAAAAGAATCAATTGACATATTAACAAACTGAATATTGGAGCTGATCATCCTTTTAATTTGGCACATGGAAATACCAAATGATATTAAGCACATCTCAATTTGGAAATCATCCTACAAGAAATTTGCCCATGGCTCTGGCTTATCCATGCAAAATTATCCTAGTGTTGTGGTCCGCCAGCAGCCTGCGGAGCTGGCAGCAGAGTCGGACAGTGAGGATGCAGGGGAGGACAATGGGCCAGTCCTGGAGTCAGGGAAAGGCCTGGACGAGGGCTCTGTGTCGGAGGCAGAGATGGGGCCAGGGCCATCTGGGAGTGATGCGCGGACTCGAGCCTCCAGAGGTGGATAACAGAGAGGCAGAGGAACAGGAGGAGCCTGTTCCTAGTGCATGCGTGCAAAGAGCTGCCAGAAGGTAAGAGCAGCTAAAGCAAAAAGGATGATTTGGGAGTAAGGCCAGGAAATTATTGGTCCCTCCCAGAAGGCTTAAAAGAGCAGCAATGGCTCTTGGGATCTTTGTAGGAAAGCAACGTTGCTACATTTGTTTCTTGTCAGCGTCTCTTGCTTCTGAACTTTTGCGAAGAAAAGTCTTTGGCAGAGTGCCAAAGAAGACAAAGGTTGGTGATAAAGCCGAAGAACTGTTTTTTTTAAAAAAGTTTTATTCTTTTATTAATACACATTATGATAAACACATAACATACAACATATAAATATATTCTCTTTTTAACAAGCGGTTCTTCATAAGTCGAAGAACTATTTATGAAGAATTTGTTTTGGACTTAATTTGGACTAAGCTGAGAATGAAGTAATTCTCAGCTGTTCTAATAAAATAAGTTTGTTTAGGACTGATTGTGTCTGGTAATAACTACTTGGGCCTACGTCACAACACCTAGAGAAAAATCCACCTACCTGTAAATTAGAAACTCCCACAGCCGTGATGATACCAAACATCACAAGAAACATTCCTCCGATGATGGGTGTTGGAATGCTGGCAAACACAGCCCCAATCTTGCCAAACATGCCAGTCAAAAGCAGAACAAGGCCCCCAGCTACAATGACCATTCTACTACCTACCTGTGGAGAGAGAGAGAAAGTAATTACAAGCAACAAAAAGAGGAGAAACCTGTTCTATGACAATTGTCAACTTTGATAGGATTAGAAGTAAAATTTCAAAATTCTTTAGCTGAGTCAAATATCCTTTACCTGATAGTATGTCCATTTAACAATTATCAAGCTAAAGGTGTCCCCTTAAAATCATTTTAAATAGTTATTGTAAAACATACCAAATAATGCTATTTTTGTAAAAGAGAGCAATACAATACACTTCTAAAATATAATATAATGGATCATATTATGATACAGTTAGCATTAATATGTAAAGATATAATATAACTAGGAATACTGACATGTTATTGCAATTTATTAAAAAATGGAAAGTAAATCCTATGAGTGCTAAGATCAATTTAAAGCTCCAACTTGCTCAGAGAATGTCTAAATCCCTTCACCTAGTGTTTGTTATTTTTAAAATCTGGAAGCTTATCAAACTCTGTGGTGTGCTTTGAATATAGGAGAGCAGAAGGGCATGTTTGTAATCGGTTGCTATTTTTAGAAGGCTGAAGAAGCACCCACTTTCGTCCTCAACTGTTGTGTGTCAGCCAGAATCACGCTTTTATGAAATAGGTGGCCACATAAATATGATGCGCATATTTTAGTTAAAACTATACCAAAACAGCGTTGTTGGTTTCTGAGTTTATAAAACTCAGGATTCCCTTTGCAGTGACCTTCCTTGCAGCGTGCAAAACCAGAAGAATATTAGGGAATTTAAATCATGGTCTCAGATCAGATACAAAAATGTCAATGCCTTATAACTGAAGCATATGCATCCTAAAAATGCCCCCAAGTTATCTCCGGAGCAGAAAATGCACAGACTTTTCTTCTATTATTCCTGGTCACACATGGCCACTTTTGGTTTTGATCATTCAGAATCAGACTTACCCGAGTGATCCCCAAAGCTCCAACGTTTTCACTGTAAGAAGTGGTACCATTTCCTGTTCCCCAGGCTCCAGCCAGAAGGCAGCCAATCCCTTCTACTCCAATTCCACGATTGATTGCATGCTTGGGAGGGGGTGGAGCACCAGACAAACGAGCACAGGCATAGTAATCTCCCACTGACTCCACCATGGAGGAGATCACTCCAGCTATGATGCCAAATACACCAGCCAAACTAATTGTGGGCACTCCCCACTGGCCTAAATAGAAGAAACAAGCATGCTAAAATTGAAGATCTGAAACTGGTAAATTTACCTGCAAAATTTTGATTTACAAAATTCAGAAAAGCTAAAAGCATGTACCGTTAACAACTCCTTGTAAATGTCTTGTAAAATCTTATATCAATATTGTACCCTAGTCTCATGTATGTTCATGCATTTAAATAAAAAGATAAGAGATAGTTCCAACAGTTTATCTAAATACTTTTTGGAAAAACTCTATACATCATCACAATCATATTTTGAATGCCCAAAGCAAAGGCAGATCCAGAAAGATATTAGAAAAGTGGTGGAGTCCCTTTGTTTTTTATTTGCTTCTGCACTGGGATTTTTCATTGTTCAGGATGCTTACTGTAAGTAAGTAGTACTGATCAAAAATTACTCCCAAGGAATTCAGACTTTTAAAAAGGCCAAACAGCTTGGACATAAGTGATGAAGAAATTGGATAAAATGGGGAGCTCCAGATCAAATGAGCCACAATATAAACACATTTTTGCATAGAAGAAACTGAGAATTTCTTCCATTTTTTTTTTTTTTTTTTTTTTTGCTATGCTAAACAGGAAAGAGCATCAGCATAGGAATACCTGGGTAAGGAAATCGAAACCAGGGTGCCTTGCTTATGACATCACCTTTGCTGTCAGTCCGAGCTAAATAACCATAAGTTCTTGTATCTGAAGGGAGAACGTTGGTGATGGTCAGTACAAAACATAATAGCCACGTAATTGTGAGAGCAAACAGCACCTATGTAGTTACAAATGACAAGGAATCTTTGTTAGTACAAAACATAATAGCTACATAATTGTGAGAGGTAATAAAGGAATCTATCTATTAGCAGGTAATTTAGACTTCAAAGCAGGAAGTTCATAAAGGCACATATTATACTTCAGAGGTGCATTAAAATATGTAATTATCACACATTATTCTTCTCGTTTATTCCTTTAAGTTATGTCAAATTTACAGTAGAGCCATTGAAATTGTCCCAAAAATGCTTCTTCAAGAGGCAACTGGACTTTCTGCTTTTTCTTTGAAGACATTTCGCTTCTCATCCAAGAAGCTTCTTTAGCTCTGAGATGTACTTGATTAGTCAAATATCATTAGAGTTTACTCACTGGAAAGATCTGGAAGAGGTAGATCTTGGAGAAATGGCATTTTTTGCTTTTTTGGTAAGATGGTAGTGGAACAGGCACATTTTTCAGATACTGAGAGAATAAAACTATAAAGGAAATGGTTCTAAAGAGAAAAGGGTTTCCATTAATAACATTCTGATTCAGAAATCAATGTAATACCTTTACAATTAATAATTTCATTGCTGATGTTTGCAAATATTAACGTATCAAATACTTAGTTAAAAACAGAACATCCATTGTCTACATAACCGACTTTCTTTATTTAGTTCATCTTTCTCGTAATATGCACAATATGATGGAATATAGTCCAGAGTCACAGGAGGGGGGGCTCTTTCCCAGGGAGTAAAGAGACAACATAGCTTGGAATTATTAGTATGCAAGAAAAGGATGTAGTCATACCCACCCCTCCACATATCTAATAGTTATTGCAAATAAGTGCTTTAGATCAGCAAGATTGCTGTCTATAGGAGAGCAACAAAAAAGAAACTATTCTGAAGCAACTCCTCCTGTCAGTCTTGGTTCCTTGGTTCCATTGATTTTGCCAGATTAAAGCATTTATCTGTAATAACTAACTGCACTGGAGACAATTTCCTTGTGTGTTTAATCACACTTGCCCAAATAAAGTATTCTATATACCTGTGATGGCGAACCTATGGCACGCATGCTGGAAGTGGCACACAGAGCCATCTCTCCGGGCATGCGAGCCGTCGCTCATTGCTCTTCTAGGTTCTGGCGCACCGGCCAGCTGGTCTTCATGTGCACGGGAGCGCCGGAAACCAGAAGAGCAGCCACCCGGTGCACATGCACACGCCGGGCAAATGCTCTTCCAGTTTCCAGCATGCACATGTGCTACGGCCACCTGGTCTTCCAGTTTCTGGTGCTCATGCATACACAAAGACCAACTGGCTGGAGTGCATGCACATTCTGGAAACTGGAAGATCATCTTCCCGGCGTGCGCATGCACTCCAGGCAGCTGCTCTTCTGGTTTCCCGGCACGCACATGCTCCCATTTCGGCACTCGGTGCTGAAAAGGTTCGCCAACACTGCTATATACCCTGTGAACTGTTGGGGGGGAAGTGGTTTCATCTTCACCCTTTTCCTGTATATCAAAGATTCCAAGCTATTGTCTCCTTGCTCCCTGGGGAAAGAGCCCTTTCCTTCTTGTAATTCTTCTACCTCACATTTATTTAGCACATTAGATATATAAACATACAAAAGCTAAGAAGTTTCTTTTTTAATTAATCCATAAAAGAAAAAGAAAAAAAGCATTATATTCTCAGTTTACATTACATCATTTTGGTCATTAAAGGAACACAAAACTTACATGGCTGCTATCCCCCAGTGTTCTCCAGCATCTTTTCCTGCGGAGCTAAAGAGAGGCAGCGCCACCAAAGTTATGGTTGGAGCAATAGTCAGAGGGCCAATGAACCGCATCAGGAATCCAATGAGACCCGAAAAGCCAACAAAAATTTGGAAGCAAGATGCTACCATAATTGCTCCCTGCAACTGAAACAACAAAGGCTGTAAATGCTTTTTATTCCAATGGAAATCCTTGTATTTAAGTTGCAAGTGGTGATGTGTGATTGGCAGTGGTTGGTAATTGATCAGGAGATAGTTAATGGAATTGGACGTCATCTTAGTAATCCTAGAAAACTTGCCATATGCTTTACATTTAGTAGGAAAACTAATTGATTGCTTTTATTAATTTGTCTTCTGAATGGTTAACAAATACTGGAAAGGAAATATCTTTTTGATAATGTTTCTGATTTGGAAGAAATTAAAGTTAAAGATAGAAAGCACAAAGTGGAAGCAGTGAGTTCCATTTTGTTCATGATCCATAAATATTTCTGTGGGACCATGATAGATCTTCTTAAACTTAAGAGAAGGGCAACCATCATGTCACTTTTATTTGACAGGCTGCTGTTCTGGAGGACATTTAGCTACTATTCTCAACAGCATTTAGGAAATCTAAAAAATAATAACAGTTAACTCATCCTGAAAGAAAATAAAATCTTCTCTCCATGAAGTTGATCAAAAACTATTTGAAAGGCAAAGTGACGTCACTCTCCTATTACCATGTCTTTTGAAGAAAGAGAAGTTACACAGTTTTGTCAGGTGTGCCACAAAAACAAAAAAATTCCACAAAATAATACATTTATACAAATATCCTCAGTGGATTACCTCTCTCATTCGAACCTGCCATAACTCAATGAAATTTGGGGAAGTAGGATCCACCATACTGGCATTATTGGTCCAATCAGGGCACTTCCAGTTGGGCAAACTGAGCATGGCCAGTGAAGGAGTTAAAAATGCAAAGGTTCCTCCTTGTAGAATAGGTAGCCTGTAATGAGGAGGGAGATGGAAATGGAGCAATGCATACAAAATACATCATCTACTTGTATACACACTAGATGGCACTGCAGTTTACTCACACAATTTAGTATGAGTCTGTTTTCCAAAGGCTTGCTAGAATAACCAGGTTTTGACAGTCTAGGAAGATCGTAAGGAAATAGGTTACCCTTACCTCTGACAGCAAACTGTTCTGAGAAGGGCATTCCTGTATATAATTACTATTCTATTCCCCCCCTTCCATTAAACAACTCAATAGGAGTTCAATCAGCACTCTGTATGCAGTGGGTGGTTATAATCAATTTAGATTCAGAAAAGAGAGTTTTGAAGATACCAGGCCTCAAGCCATGTAAGGGTTTACAGGCAATAACCAGGACCTTGAAATGTACTTGGAACCAGATATGTTGCCAATGCAACCTCACATTATTGGTGTTATGAGACAAAACTGTCTGTCTTCCTTTATCAGTTTATTAGTTTATTGGTTTGTTACTTCACTTTACGCACCACTCCATTTCCTAAGATTCCGAGGGGTACCCATTTATGCCCCACTATTGCATTCTGTATCCACTGAAGTTTCCAAATGCTCTTCAAGGGCAGCTCCTTTCACAGCATGTTGCAGTAGTTCAAATGAGAAACTATGGAAGCACAAGTGATGTGAGTAAGGCTCCTCAGTGTAGGAATGGGTGCAATTGAAACACAACAAGAAGCTTTGCAAAAGTCCTCCTAGCCACGTGTGCCACTTGCTTTTTGAGCCGGAGCTCTGAAACCAATCTTGGACAACCTGTCCATTCCACCTCACCCTCTTCCTTTGTCCCAAGATGGTAGGTTGGAAACTGGATGGAAATTGTCCAAAATGGTCAGGTGCAGCAATGGCCTCTTGAGGAAGAATGTACCACTGGGCCCTTAAATTATGTCAACATCCAAAATACCCTGTTTCCCCAAAATAAGACATCCCCTGATAATAAGCCCAATCGAGCTTTTGAGCACATGGCAATAAGGCCAAGCGCTTATTTCAGGGTTCAAAAAAATATAAGACAGGGTCTTATTTTCAGGGAAACATGGTAGCTTAGAGGATATTCTATACTTACAAGAACCTCTAGCACTAATTGCTGAAGTTAGGCTGACTTTGATTATTACCAACACAGAATGCTACAGGAATTGTCAAAATATCTGTGAAAATATGGGGAGGAACAGAAGAAGGATCAATAAAGATTTAAAGGTAGTAAGTAAAGGTAAAACTAAGCTATGCCAGCAAATCTGGAGAAAAACAAAGTGGCCAACGGATTCGAAGAGATCAGTCTATATGCCAACACACAAAAAAAGAACACTTAATAGAGTCTATGAACTATGATTACAATATCCTTAATTTCACATATTAGAAAATAATGCTTAGGCTCATCCAGTGCAAATTAGAGTTCCATGTGGAAAATGAGATGTCAGATGTTCAAGCTAGCTTTAGAAAAGAATGACAGAATCATAGGGTTGGAAGGGACTTTGGAAGTCTTCTAGTCCAATACCTTGCCCATGGAAGGAGCCCTTTCCATCCAGGACAAATGGTTGTCCAATCTTTTCTTGAAAACCTCCAGCAATAGAACCCTCACAACTCCAGGAGGCAAGCTGTTCCACTGACTAATTGTTCTGTCAGGAAAATTCTCCTTAGCTCCAGGTTGAATCGCCCTCTGACAAGTTTCCAAGCCATTGCTTCTTGTTCTGCCTTCAGGTGCTTTGGAGAATAAACCAAACCCCTCTTCCTTATGACAGTCTTTAAAGTATTGGAACACGGCTATTATGTAAGCCTTCTCTTTGTTAGGCTAAACATTCCTACCGGTAGTTCCCTTAGCCATTTATCATATGGTTTAGCCTCCAGACCCCTTATCATCCTTGTTGTTCTTCCCTGAAAAAAATGGATATCAGCATCTTTTTTGTATCATGGTAACTGGAACTGGATGCAGTAATCCAAGTATAACCTTACTAGTGCAATATAGAAGGGTACTATCACTTTTCACAATCTTGATGCTATCCACCTGTTGATGCAGCCTAGGACTGCATTGGCTTTTTTGGCAGCTGCAGCACATGCTGGCTCATACTTAAGCGGTGGTCCATTTGGACATCTCTCTCACACACACACAGGTTCTACTGTTGAGCCAGGTACTGCCAATTCTGTACCTGTATGTGTGGTTTTTCATGCCTAAGTGCAGGACCTTACTTTTCTCACCACTGAACTGCATTTTGTTGGATGGGGCCCAATATTTAAGTCTGTCAAGACCTTTCTGAATCTTGACTCTGTCTTCCAAAATGTTAATAACTCTGCCCAGCTTAGTGTCATCCACAAATTGGATGAGCACCCTTTCAATATCCTCATCTAGATCATTGATGAAGATATTGAAGAGTATTAGCCCAAGACAGAACCATAAGGTATCCTACTGCATGATACACTCCATATAGATGTAGTTCCATTGAGGACTGCATACTGATTATCATGGAGAAAATCTATCTGCAACTAGTCCTCACTAAATGATTGGTTGCTTAGTGACCATTTGACATCCCAACAGACCTCCAAAAAGGTACTTATGACCCAATTTTGTAGTTTTGATGATCTCATACACACACACCTGCAGTCATATATTGTATTTTTCAGAGTATAAGACACACTTTTTTCCCTCCTAAAAGAGGCTGAAAATTTGGGTGCGCTTTATACTCCGAATGTAACCCCGCCCACCCTCAGGCCCCCATCGTTTGGCCTCTGCGCATCCTCTTCCTGGCTGCAGAGATTGCCACCGACAAGCACTTGTGTTCTTGGGCTCCGTGCGTCGCATTTTCAGCCTCCAAACACTCAGTCTGAGAGCCCTTTCAGCCCTTGGAGGCTGAAAATGGAACACGCAGTGCCCAAAATGGCTCCCTATATAGCTGCTGCCTTCTCTTATCCCTTCTGCGCTTCACCTTCTTTAGTCACTGGAGCGCCCTCCGACAATCAGCTGTGCTTTTGAAGCTGTTTTTCAGCCCCAACGTGGCACTTGCGAGTGAAGTGATGTGCTTTACCTCAGGGGTGAAATCTAAAAATTTTCGCTACCGGTTCTGTGGGCGTGGCTTGATTAGTGGGTGGGGCTTGGTGGTCAGGTGACTGAGTGGGTGTGGCTTGTTCATCAGGTGGGCGTGGTCAAGTCAACGTCACTTCTTTGCCCTTTTTTAACCTACAAAACACAACACAACACAACTGGCTCATCCACAATGTAAAAGCAGGGGCAAAATGGCCCCTGCAACAAGCAGGAACCTCACACAGCCACAAAAAGTCCAAAAAACCCAACTTTCACACTTTACACACACAAAATTCCACATACAGCTTTGTGAGATTTTGTGTGTTTTAGTTAGAGTGAAACATTACAGAAACACACAAAATCTCAGAAAGCTGCACAAATATTATTTTATTTTATTTTATTTTTATATAAAAGCAGCTAAATTTAAAACTTCCTAAACTTTAAATGGCTAGGTCTAAAAAAAGAACAACTAAAAAAAACCCCAATTAACTATTTTTTAAAAAACTCCCAAAGGGGGAAAAAACTTACAGGCAGGCAGGCAGGCAGGCAGGCAGACAGATAGAGCTGCTCACTGATGAGCTTGATTGCATGCAGGGAGATTCAGTTGCTTGCTGATGCAATGGATTGCAGGGATTACAGCAAGCGAAGCAAGGCAGGCGTGCGAACGTAAGCAAGCTGGAGGCTGGGGGGAAGGGATTTTTGCTACCGGTTCTCCGAACTGCCCGCCGCCATCGCTACCTACTCGCCCGAACTGGGAGGATTTCACCCCTGTTTTGCCTGCTTTTCTAATTGCTGCTCCCTCCAACCATCAGCTGTGCTTTAGAAACTGTTTTTTAGCCCCAACCAGCCCCAACCTCAAAACCAGAGAGTGAACTAATGTGCTGAAGCTGACCAGGCTAAGGATGCTAGCAAGATGAATACCTGGTAGGCAGATTTTTTTTTCCTATTTTTCTCCCCAAAAACTAAGGTGCGTCTTATACTCCAGTGTGTCTTATACTCCAAAAAATACGGGTAATTGCATTTTGGGTACTTAGCAATTTGCTTCCATTTACGGTCATTTGCAGTGTTCTGCAGTCATATGACCAAGATTTTTGTGATTTTTTTTACAGGTTTCCAGAATGTACTTCTGGTTTCTAGCAAAAAAATGCCCATTGTGTTTGATGGATTTACCATCAAACATCATTAATAGCGTGGTGCACCATTAATACCGTGGTGTTTGCTTAATGAACAGTGCACGAAAGATTGTAAACTTGGGTGTGGTCACATGGTGACTCATTTATTGACTGCCACAAACGTCTGGGCTCAACTACAGTTAATGCACCAACCTTCTCCTTTTAGTATTTTTTCCTGAAATAGTTGTTACTAAGGCTAAATGTTTATATCACACAGACATTTACATAAAAAAACCTCAAGAAAATAAAGAAATTTTAAGGATTTTTTTTAAAAAATAGACTAACATGTGAAGAGTTTAACCATCCTCTTTCTTCTCTAAAGCACAAGATCTATTTCTTAGGGCAGGTTGGAAAAACATAGCCTTGTTAGACTTGGTTAAATAACAGGACTAAAGTACACTGTGTACTTTAGTGTACTTTAGAGTCAAGCTGAAATAAAACTTGTAAATTTGCTCCACAACACAAAAGGCTCCTTTTTACTTCCTTCCAAGAAGTCCTTTGATCTTAGTTCTCAAAGAATATTCTGCAGAAATAAGGACATCATTGGAATGTGGAGGTATATTCAAGTAATCTCTGTTTTTTATGCCCCGGGAGACACATTGTGCTATCATACAGTGCAGAGGTGGGTTTCAGCAGGTTCTGAAAAGTTCTGGAGAACCGGTAGCGGAAATTTTGAATAGTTCAGAGAACTATTTATTACCGGTTCTCCGGTAATAAAATTTCTGACTAGCCCTGCCCACATCTATTCTCTGCCTCCCAAGTCCAAGTTGAACGGGAGGAAATGGGGATTTTGCAGTATCCTTCCCCTGGATTGGGGAGGGAATGGAGATTTTACGGTCTCCTTCCCCTGCAGTGGAGTGAGAATGGAGATTTTATAGTATCCTTCCCCTGTCACGCCCACCAAGCCATGCCGAATGAGCCATACCCACAGAACCGGTAGTAAAAAATTTTGAAACCCACCACTGATACTGTGACAAGAAGAGAACACGGATCTCTCACAGAGGGATATGTAGGCTATGTAATTAAACTGGAATGTTGTCATGAACATGTCCAGCAGTCCCACACTGAATGGGCTCACAAAGCACACTGATCTGGAGTCTGTAATGCAGTTCCATAGATCCCTGCCCAGTACTTCAGATGTTGCAAAAAAACCTGCAGCAAAGACATATAAGGGCCTCTAAACACTACATGTAAGGAAAAGTTTTTTACATACCAGATCTATATACTAAGGATAAGTGCCTGCCCATGCAGATTTTTCTAAATGCTCCTTTATCCCACATTGTTTTCTTGTATTCTTTTTTTTTTACTTCTCCAACAATGAATTGTTTGAATACATAAATTCTCTTAACGATGTCGATCACTTCTCCTTCATGGTTTCAGAATTTAAAGGGTTGAACACCCTTTCAAGTTCAAAACTTTGAACATTTTTTTGATTTTATAAATCAGGACTCAGTCATTCTATTTTAAGAAATGCATTGAATCATAAGGCATTTATTAGAATCTTCCAACTCACAGAAAACTAAACAAGTAAGTATTAGGCAATATCAGATTACATCTGGGGCATTCATTAAAATGTCCCGGGTGTGGAGGAAATAGGATTCCTGAAAATATTAGCATTTTCATCTGTTCTCTTTCATTTCACAGTACGGTGTTGCTATTTTCTCAGGAGATTGAGAGAACTGTAGAACAAAATAGTTTTAGCACAAGAGAATTCCTCTTTATTTGTAAATTTATGTCATAGCTTCATAATCTGCTGTAGATCAACTAAAACTGCATTTCACAGTAAAAGCCACAGCTTGGACTTTCACTGATATTAAAAAGAATTCCAATAAGTATTTTACTGATTACCAACAGAGATTAAGGCAGTGGTGGGATTCAGCCAGTTCTCACCACTTAGGGAGAACCGGTTGTTAACTTTCTGAGCAGTTAGGCAAACTGGTTGTTGGAAGAAATCATTAGGACAGAGAACCAGTTGTTCTCTGGATTAAGGGATTTATACTTTACAATGGAACTATTAGCTCATCTGTCGTGGAGGTTCTGTAGACAGTAACCTTATCCACTTACAAATGCACCAAACAGACGAGCCAGAGGAGTTTAAAACAAACTAGTTTAATAAAACAAACAAAACAAAATCTACAAAAGAATATCAGTAGTCATCTCCCTTTCAGCAATGTTCATTCAGCTCTTTTGGAGTCGCTCCATGCGGTTGGAGCGCGGGTCTTCCTTCCTCAGAAGGAGGCTTCAGTGACTTCAGCTCTTTGTCTTTGACCCATGCAAGATGCTAATTGCTAGGTAGTTTTCCCGCTGGAGAGCAGTTCCTTATATACTGAGTGAGTGTCAGTTACAAAGCCCGGGAAACTCAAAGTCAATAGCTACACGCTGATTGGCCCATTCAAACCAGAAGCCAACCAATAGGCACAGCAAACCATGAGAGACGTTTTCTCTCACATCATCCAACAGGATTGCTTTTTGCATACTTAATTCCCACTCAGACTTCCGGTTTTCCAATATGGAGGTCACTTATACCAACACATGAAAGAAAATACATTTAAAAGTGCAAACTTCACCAAGAAAAAAAATGAATTTACAACAGCAATATTTATACTTAGAGGGAAAATCCCTCATTTTTACCTCAAGGCTTTGGCACTATGCTTTAAGTGCAGCAGGAGAATCACCGTTACATATCTGGTGTGTGATCACTATTCATGAGTCAGACCCATGATGATTTGGGATAGGCCCATGGCCCTACAGTGGTCATGAACTCCTGGGCTGCTTCTGAGGCCGAAGGGATGCCAATGAAAGTCCCTCAGAACCATTAAGTTGTGGAACTCCACTGCCAGCCCTGAGACAGTCTCCAGGAGCTTAGGCAAAGAGGTTGCCTGCAGTAGAGAGGCTGTACGCTAGCAACAATCCCAATTGATCCCATAAGCCCAACTTCATTACTATTTTATATAGATATATATATCAAATTTATATTTTGCTGATAAAGAAATAAAGGGAGACTAGTATAGATCTATTTCAAGCTTTTTAGCTCTCATCAGCCAGCCATACCCTTACTTGGATTCGAACTTCGGCTGCCTGCATGTTAGGCAGTTGTATTAACCACTGAGATACAAGTTCTCCTCCTTTCATCAGCTTGAGCCAGGGGAAAGATTAATTGTTTACCAAGACACCTGGTCTATCCAACATGTGAGAGGGGGCATTCTGCTCCCTTTCGCCTTTCAGCTCCAATCCAGGAGCCCTCAAGCAGTCGCATTCACATCCTGCGAGCTCCAGAACTTAAAAGTTTAAAATTTTAAAATAATTAAAATTTTATTTTACTAAGCTTTCATCAGCCTTAATTCCTACTGTTTCCTCCCTCCTAGCTTGCTTATCAGTGGGGGATGATGTTAGCCTGTCAACCATTGTGATTTGCTGCCTTGTCCGTGAGCTCGTGGTCAGCCAGGTTTGTTTCTCATTAAACCGATCTGTTACAGTTTGAGACAGCCCTGTCAGGTTGCTCTGTGTTTGGTCAGGACTAACTATGCCTTCACAGGCTGAGTCTGCATGCTCAGAGGTGGGGGATGGGTGCCTTTGGTTTCTGCTCACTGATGGAAAGCCGTCTCTGCTCCTCCTGCAGGGTCTTTCCTGGTGTCTCAAAGCCTGATAGGCCGGTGGCAGTTTGATATGCCTGTTGATGGAATTGTTATTGGAGAACCAGGCTTCTTTTAGTAGGCATCTTCCTTTAGTCCTATCATGGGCAATAACCTCAGCTTCTTGAAAATCAAATGTGTGGTTGTGCTCCTTCATATGCGTCCAGATCTGGGAGCACTGTTCCTTGTGTCGGACAGCCAGTTCGTGTTCGTGTACTCTGGTCTGTAACCGCTTGGCCGTTTCCCTTACATAATTGCTTGCACAATAACTACAGTTGATGTGGTAAACTATTGAAGATGTATTGAAGCTTAGTAAAATAAAATTTAAATTATTTTAAAATTTTAAATCTTTAAATTCTGGAGCTCGCAGGATATCTGCTTCTTTCTTTACTAATATACCTGGAACTCGTATTTTTAGAATAGTTTGTAATATATATATGCATACACACACATAGTCCGCATTACTATTACTACTACTATTAATCTTTTCATTGTTTCTATCACCAGTCTCCTTCTACTTATGACTGCATTACTGTAACTTTGTAGCTTGTATCCTTACGATTTATATTGATTGTTTCTTAGTATGATTTGATTGCTTATTTCTACCCTAGGACTATCATTAAGTATTGTACCTTATGATTCTTGATGAATGTATCTTGTCTTTTTATGTACTCTGAGAGCATATGCACCAAAGACAAATTCCTTGTGTGTCCAATCACAAAGAATTCTATTCTATTCTATTCTATTCTATTCTATTCTATTCTATTCTATTCTATTCTATTCTTCAGAAATCGGGTCTCAATATTTTCTCTTTCATATTTTTGTTCAAATGCACAGATTGAATTAATGGTCAGACCCTGAAAGGTTAATTCCTTTCGGAGATGGATCCTGAAGAAAATGGCAATAGCAATAGCACTTAGACTTATATACCACTTCATCATGTGTTACAGCATTTTCTAAGCAATTTACAAAAGCCAGTTTATTGCCCCCAACAATTTGGGTCCTCATTTTACCGACCTTGGAAAGATGGAAGGCTGAGACAACTTTGAGCTAGTGAGAATTGAGTTCCTGGTAGTGAGCTGAATTAGCCTGCAATACTGCAATCTAACCATTGCCCCACTATACATTCGTATGCAAATCTAGACTTCCAAATCAAGATCAATCTAAACAGGGATGTCAAACTCCATTTCATTGAGGATTGCATCAGGTTTGTGTTTGACCTTGGGGGGCTGGGGTGGGCGTGGCCAGGGTGGATATGGCCAGCTCAACATCACTTGTGTCGGGGATGCTCTGCCAGTGAAAATGGGTTCTCAAACTACATTTTGGCTGCAGCAGCCTTCTGCAACCCTCTGCCAGCAAAAATGGAGCTTGGAGTGCCACACGCAGCCCTTGCAAGCTCTGTTTTTGGCTGTGATGGCCTCTTGCAACCCTCTGCCAGCAAAAATGGAGCTTGGGAGTGCCGCACACAGCCCTCCCGCCCCCGTTTTTGCTGGCAGAGGCACTGCAGGCAGGACCATCAATGTTTCCAGGGCAGCCCCATGGGCCAGATCTAAACACCCCGGGGGTCAGATCCTGCCCCCGGGCCTTGAGTTTGACACCCCTGCTCTAAAGCAAAATATGAAGGTATATGTTTGAAATCCCATTTACCACATATCAAAGTTTATCTCAGCTCTCTCTGAGGATATAAGATAAGATAAGATAAGCTTTATTATCATTTTTTACTGCACACTGGCACACATTACAAATATTCCACACCCTTTTATTATTTGGCCATCAGGAAATTTGTTTTCTCTGTATGACCTGAATGATTGAGAAACCGAATATGAGACGCTTATATTGATAACATTTTCAAAAAGCATTTATTTATTTAAAACATTTTGTAGCTGCCCATTTTATAGCCAAGTCTGAGGGGTTCCCAATCAAAAGTAAAAACAACATAAAAATTACAGTAGAACTATAGAACTAAACATATTAAAAATTAAAAACAACAAAAACCTGGCACCAAGTCAATAACTCTTATCTCAGTGCCTGGGAGAAAAGATCTTCAAAGTTGTGGAAGGCTAGGCAGGTAGAGGCCTGCCAAACTTCAGGGGGCAGAGTGTTCCATAGCTCAGGGACTGCCATGGAAAACATGTGCTTTCTAGTTCCCATCAAGTGACAATATGTAGGGGAAGGGGCTATGAGTGTGCCTATCCTATCTGACCTGGAGGATGGGTAGATTCTTTAGGGAGGGGCAATCCCACAGGTAAGTTGGTACTATGTGATATGCAGCTTTAAAGGTGATGACTAGCACCTCGAATTGTACTCAGAAAGAAACTAGTTTGCACAAACAAAATTATTTTACCCCAATGCTGGATAGTCCTAGGATCATCTAAGAAGACTATACTGTAGGTACCTTGATTCAAAATTGTTGCAGTATAATGCATCATTTGGGATAACTTGAGGATATAAACAGACAAACAGATAACACAAAAAAGAGTTTTAGTAGTATGTGAATTGAAAGTCTCTCCTAATTGTTGGGTGGTGTTCACCAACTTTGTTCCTCATTCTACAGCAGAGGCCAAGCCTCTTGTAAAATACCATATATTCTTTGCAGCTAAGGAAGCACTTGGCAAAACAGATTTAATTTAGTAGCTGTGGAAGTGGTTTGCAATTTCTAGCAAAATCAAAGGGGTTATTGTGAAACTGAAAATCTCCTGAGAGAGTGAAGAAGGGAAAGGAGTCTTAAATAAATTAGAATCTTTATTCTAAACAAAGGGCATTTGTTGCCCAGTTCTGAAAGTTTCATTGTTGGGTAGAGAAAAAACTGTTTCAGAGAATTACTCTGCTGTTTTTCTTCTCTTTCACTCTCAAAAAAAATAAAGATGCATACAGAGCAACACATGTCCCTTTCAAAAAAGTCTCATGATACTCTGTAAAAGTTGTCCAAAGGGAATTCTGAAGCTGCTTCATTTTGGCTAACCGATCTGCTCTAATACTACTTGTCAGACTCCTAATATTTCATTTGAATTTGCCTTTCCTTGACTGAACTGCTCTTCCTCTACCGGCATGTTTATTTTCTCCCAGGACAGCCAACTATTTTGTTTTTCAGTATAGAATCCTTCAAAGCATTTTATATCAAGAGCATTTATGACTCAGTTTACTGAGTGTCTGCCCTGAAGCCATTTCAGGAGCATCTTCAGGGCTGCCACATCAAGGCCAGGTAGAGCTGTGGGAACATGAGGGGGGAGGTAGAGATAGCTGGGGGATGTGTAACCAAAATAGCATTCTTTCCCATGGGAGCCAAGGACGCTTTACCAGGTGTTGAAAGGGCGTGGACCAAAGCCAGCCAGAGTTGGAATTGCGACCTGATTGGATCATGTGATGGCCTGGGGGCAAGAACTTTGGGTTTTGATTTGGATGGGGAAAACCCTGGGTCCTTCAGAGTCAGGTTTTCATCAGCTGTGCCAATATGACATCCCAAATAAAATTATGTATCAGGGAATGCAAATTTAATAGCTGTAAACTGATGGAAAGTTGTAAGCGGAAGTAACTGAAAGCTGATGCAATGGGAGTGAGGCAGCAGGGTTGCTGCCACTTTAAGAAGCTGGGTAAGAAGCTGCCTATATAAGGGAAGCCATTAGGGGGCATCTCCCTTCTCCTCATGTTCTCTCTCTTCGTGTATCTCATTGCTCTTCGTGTGTCAGTAGCTGTATGATAAGGTATTTAACCACTTATAAGTCTGTAAATATTCAGCTGTATATAAACCACAGTTATTTATCTAAAGGCTCTGTGTGCTGTATTTTGCTCCTGGATTTATCTCATAATATTAGTTATGCTGCCTAAACTCTGACATTATGCTTTGAGAAAACTCTGGCCCTCAGAGTTTTAATTGCTTTGGGGTTGTTACTTGGAACTCTGACATTGAGATTACATTGATATTTTTGTAGTAGATGCTTGATATGAAATTGATATATCAAAGAATCTATAGAGTTGAAAATATACGTAGTCTTGACTTATGATCAGTTACTTAGTGACCATCTGAGGTTACCACCCCAAAAGGTACTTATCAGGGGTGAAATGCTCTGAAGTCTGCTACCGGTTCGTATCGCTACTGGTTCACTGCGTGTGCACATGTGTGGTGCATGCCAAACAAGCGCTTTTCACGCAGGTGCAACACAGGCACTACTGCGCAGGTCTGAAAAAGGAGGATTAAGAAGCCTTTTCTAAGGTAAGTAGAACAGCGAGGGGGAGAACAGCTGTGCTGAGCGATTTAGATTTGCTAGAAAGCAGGATTTCCTGCTTTCCAAATATAAATTGTGTGGCACAGCTGATCGTCGGAAATACCAGTTCGTCTGAACCAGTAGCATTTTTTTTACTACCGGTTTGCTTGAACTGGTAACTTTTATTACTACTGGTTTGGGCGAACTGGTCCAAACCGATAGCATTTCACTCTGGTACTTATGATCCAGATTCAAAATTCCAATGGAAGGCTCCCTCCATATTCTCTTGATTGCATTTTGGGTGCTCGTATTTATGGCCATTTGCCACATCCCATGGTCATATTGCCACAATTTAAGACATTTTCTTTGTTGGAAATTAGTGTTTATTTTCAGTTTCGAGCGAAAAACTCCCATTGTGGATAATGAGTTTGTTTAATGATCACGGTGTTCACTTAATGACTTCCGCAAAAAAGGTTGTAAAATCAGGTCAGTCACGTGGATGCCTTGGCTCATGACCATCATGATGTACAACAGTAATGCTGGGTTTCATTATTGTCATAAATCAAGGACTACCTTTAGCCATTTAGGCCTTTGAGTCTAATCCCAGTTTTGTGCATACTGCATATCCAAATTAAAGTTCTATCTCTAACCTTTTATTTCAATGCAGCTACAGTATATAGTTTTCTGATTTGTTAGCTAGAGTCAAGACACTGAGATAGAACTTTTTGCTTCATTTGGCACAGCAAGATTTAGGAAGGTCTCCATAATAGCATCCAAGCAGAAGTCCAGATTATTTATTTCAAAGTATTCCTCAATTAAATGAACTGGAAACATCTCCTCAATCCCAAGAGCCTATTCATCTCAGGTATAAATACATAGTTTAGTTAGGCTGTCTGCACTGATTTTGTTTAGAACTGTGTGAGTGATTGTTGCCTTCCATTCTTTTCTTTTGATTCTAGTTCCCAGTAAATTTTGTGGTTGTATCTACAGATTTAGTTTCATTCATTTAAAAAAGGAATTTTTCATTAAAAATTTATGCCCAGCTGCCATTATGTTTCTTAAGTTTGTTTTTGCTTTTCGCTACAAGGTCCAAAGTACTTTCCTTTATATTTTCCTAAGGCTGGACTGAAGGCAGAAACTCATGGTAGAATGACTAAAACCGAATCATCCAGATGAAGTAAGGCGTGACAGGATTTTCAGCCTGATTTGGACTCTATTTAACTCACCTGATCCTATATATTACTTTGTTTTTATTTTTAAAAAATTCATTTAATCTGGAGAAAAGGCATTTGAGAAGAAGACAGCTCAGGGCTTTAAACTGGAATAGTTCTTAACCTGGATTATAATCTGGAACAAATTTTCCTGCAGAAAATCTCTCCTTCACTCCCAAATCATTATTTATTCTTTATTGCAAACAAAAAAAATCACTCCCAAATCATTATTTATTCTGTATTGCAAACAAGCAAAAAAAAAAATCACTCCCAAATCATTACTTATTCTGTATTGCAAACAAAAATGTGTGTTTGTGGATGTGTGTGATTTTTACTGCAGAAAAATTAAGGAAAGGTGATCCAAATAAAGCACGTCTCCGATTAATGAGCTAAATTTTTCATCCAAAAAAATAAAAAACCAGGTTATGCATGTCCTTTAACACTCAAGAGGCAAATATAAGGAAGGTTATATATCAAAGAAATAAGGTGGATCATTTTGGAATACAAGTAGCCACTGCATTCCAACAGCACATGTTTAAATTCCCTCCATGATCATATGAATGGATAAATGGACCTTAACGTTCTTCTAAGCTGGTGACATTCCTTGTAAGGTCATGTAAGGAAGAAGATAAAACCCTACCTCTGCTTTAAAATTCCTCATCGTTATATTGCTTTAAGAGCCCCATACAAGATTTTGTTAATTCCTATTGGAAACAGTGGATAAAAAGTTTCTTTAATAATAATAACAACAACAACAACAACAACAACTTTATTGTCATTGTACATCTCTACACAGTATACCCATACAACGAAATTCACTTAACACCCAAAGACCAGGTCCAACACACATAACAATTCCCAAACACACTCCCACCCACCACAATTCCCCACCCTTAAACCACCGAAACATCCACACAACAGACCAAGTAATTTAAATAAGTATTGTTAACAATATGCCACTTAGCAGAAATATATCTGAATATTGTGCTATCCAGCCCCACAGCTGGCCCCAAAGTATACCAGTGCAGTCAATGGTATTGAAAGCCACCAAGAGAGCAAGGATTGTATACACTACCCTTATCCCTCCCTTGTCAGAGATTATCCACAAACTCAACCAGTGCTGTTTTTGTCCTTGAAAATGTGACTCTGGGTGACATACAATCACAATCACAATTAAAACAATATAACAATATTAATGTCTATGGAGATTCTCAGTCATCAGGTCATGGAAATGACTAAAAATGAAAGCATAAAAAAAATCCAAGATTGGGGGAGAATAACAATCACCCAACATCATACAACCACCATGCAGGCTTCCAAGCATCCTCAAAAGTTGCTGGGAAAACCAGATTTTAAGGACTTTCTTGAATGCTAAAAGAAATGGGATTAACCTCACCTTGGGGGTAGGGTGGAAATGAAGTTCTAGATCTGTGATGGCGAACCTATGGCATGCATGTCCAAAGTGGCACGTGGAGCCATGTCGCTTGGCATGCCAGCCGTTGCCCCAGCCCAGCTCCACCACACATGCGAGCGCACCTCCCACCAGCCAGCTGGTCTTCAGGTCTCTGCCACGCATGCATGGGAGGGTGGAGGGCATGCATGGGGGGCACTCACATTGTATTTTGGGGTTCGTACATGCGCACAGACCCCCCTCCTGCACACCATTTTGGGCCTGGAAGGCCTCCTGCACCAACCTGGAAGCCAAAACGGGGCATGGGAATGCTGTACGAGGCCCCCCTACACCTTGTTTTGGGCCTGGAAAGCCTCCTGCACCATCCTGGAAACCAAAACGGGGGGCCGAGGTGCATGCATGGGGGGGCATTTGCATTGCATTTTGGGGGGCCGGGCATGCACACATGCATTCACACATGTGTTCACGTGTGCATGTGCGTGCTTTGGGCACTCGGCACCAAAAAGGTTAACCATCACTGTTCTAGACAGTAAGAGTTAGAGCAGAAAAAGCACAACTTCTGAATCCCGCCAGATGGAATTAGGTTCAGCTTGTAGGTTCAGCTTGTAGGTTCAGCTGTTAGGTTCAGCTTGTAGCTTACTCCTAACCTGTTGGTCAGGCAATATATCTGTTTCTTTAAGAAACAACTGAGCCACGTAATCAGGGTTTGCTGAACCCTGTAATTAGGCTACAGTGCATAAATAAGCAGCACAGAGAAGCTTTCTTTGTTCCTGATTGTTCCTGTTGCTTCCTGCGTCTTTCTGCTGATTGGTGTTAGACTGGATTGTTATATGGTACTGTATACCGAGAGTTACTAAAGTCTGTTTGCTTTGGTAAGGGAAGATACTTACTGGACTGATATTACTGTTTATGACCTTGGACTGTTTTACCTACACCGAGACTGCTTATTATCTTGTATATAAAGTATTTTTCTCACACGAGCTGCACGTTTATCTCCTTCCCTGTGTGTTTCTGCTCTGCTCATTGCACAAGCAACAAATACTTTTTACACACACCCTAACACATGGGGGGGCATTTGCATGGATGACAGTTATGACTCTTTTGTTTCATCATTAGAAGTATTGTCTAGAGATGAATTAACATTGGCCAGTATAACTGGTAGGTTACTGGATGAGGCCAAACGTAGGCAAGAACAAGACCAGTTAAGGATGCAACAGCAACCAAAAGTGGAAGCTGTATATGAGAATGTCAATATTGTTAAACGCTGTTATGCATGTGGGGCTAAGGGGCACATTGCAAAAAATTGTAAAAATAAGACAGTGTCTGCTAGAAACTCTGCTAAACCCAGGAAAGGGTGTAATTTAGCAACCAGTTCATCTATTAATATAAGAGATGATTGGTGGGTGATTGATAGCGGTGCCTCTCAATCCATAACAAAAAACAGAAAACTGTTTCTAAACATGAAGAAAAGTACTAAAAAGGTCAAATTAGCTAATGGCTGGAATGTGACTGTAGCTGGGGAGGGACTTGTTCAATGTTCTATTAGTAAGCACCCTTTACCCATGCTTTATATCCCTAGTTTGAAATATAACCTTTTATCTGTAAAGTCATTACTACATTCTGGGTTTACAGTAACTTTTAAAAACAACAAATGTTTGCTGGAATGTGAAGGCACTGTAGTTACTGCAGAATTAGAAAACGACTTATTTGTCATTAGGGATAAGTCATTACTGTTAGTTCAGTCAAAAGCTAAATTTGGAAATGTAAAGCCGCATGATGAATGCGTACATTTACTACATAGAAGGCTTGGTCATTTGAATTTCAGGTTGCTGCATTCGACTGTAAAGCAGTCTAAAGGCATTAAATTAAGGGCTTGCAGCAAATACCTGAACTGTAATATTTGTAACCAGCATAAAAGTAAAGTTACACCTGCAAACCGCTGCAATGGGTTTAAAACAACTAAACCTTAATAGGGCCAAAGAAACCCAGTTTAGGGGGAGCATGCTATATTTTGAGTATAGTTGATCACTTTACCAGATATGGTTTTTGCCACCTTATGAAGTCCAAAAGTGATACGTTCCAATGTATCACAAACTGGCTTCGTTTTGTAGAAAGGAAGCAGAGGTTTAAGGTGAAATGCATTGTTACTGACAATGGAACTGAGTTTACTAACCATCAGTTGGCTAAGTTTTTGAAAGATGCTGGGATACAGCATAAACATTCTGCCCCTTTTCGGCCTGAACATAATGCATATATAGAACGAAGAGGCCAGACCCTACAAGCTATGACTAGGACTATGCTGGCTGATGCTTGTTTACCTGATAAATTGTGGGGAGAAGCAATACTATGTGCCAATCATATTTTAAATAATGTGGTGCATTCCTCTACAGGAAAAATTCCTTTTACTTTATGGCACGGGAGGAAGCCTGATTTAAGTTATATACATACTTTTGGTGCACCAGCCTGGGTGCATATACTGGTTAGTCAGAGAAGGAAGGACCAACAGAGAGCAAGGAAAATGATTTTTGTTGGCTATGAGGCTAACCATAGGTCCTATAGGTTCTGGGAAAAAGGAACAACAAAAGTTTTGTGTAGCGCTAGTGCTAAATTCCTAGAACATGAAGGCTGGGACAGGTTAGAAAAAGCAGACTATGGTTTTACAGATGTGGATGTTAAGGTAGACCATATTCCTGATGATAGTTCATCTGAGATGGATGATAAACCATCTATCAAAGTTGAAGAACAGGAACAGGAATCAGGGTTAGGGGAGGATGAACCCAATATACCTGATGTTAGTCCTGTTATGCCTAGACGATCTTCCAGGGACCGGCATCCACCAGATCGCTATAAAGCCACAGTGGTTTGCCAAGTAGATATCGAACCATCCAGTTATCATGATATAAAATTATATCCAGAAAAAGAGCAAAAAGCCTGGCAAGAAGCAATGGATAGAGAAATTGATTCATTGAAGAGGCTTGGTGTCTATGAAGTTGTAAGAATACCACCAAATGAGAAAATTATAGGCTGTAGGTGGGTCTACAAGGTAAAGAAAAGTGTAGATGGGGTAGTAACCCATAAAGCTCGGCTTGTTGCACAAGGGTTCTCACCGACAGATAGAGACTATGATGAGGTTTTTGCTCCAAGTTTACGAGCGAGCACTTTGAGAACGATGCTGGTTTGGGCAGCTAGAAACAAATGTTCTATTACTCATATAGATGTTGAAACAGCTTACTTGAACGCTCCGTTGAGGCATACAATATATATGAAGAAACCTCCTGGTTATGATACATAGGATAGCACTGAGTATTGAAGGCTACAAAAAAGCCTATATGGTTTAAGGCAATCAGGTTACGAGTGGAACCAATGTATAGTGCAAGAATTACATAACATTGGGTTCTATGAGGGCGTAGCAGATAAATGTCTGTTTAAAAAAGAACAGGATGGATATGTTTCATTGTTGTTACTCTTTACAGACGACATTGCCATAATTACTAGAACTGACGCTGAGGCCAGAGAGATTATCGGTCAGTTGCAAACAAAATTTAAACTTAGAAATCTAGGACATATACGGCATTATCTAGGGCTGGATATCCTGAAAACATCTAGAGGATTTAAAATTTCACAATCTAATAAAATCTGCAAATTGTTGAAAAAATATGGGATGGAATTATGTAAACCTGCCAAGACTCCTATGACACAAGAATTCCAGCAGGATAGTTTGCAGAGTCCACAGTTCAGTAAAGAACTGTATCAATCATTAATAGGCAGTTTGTCGTATTTGAGTAACTGGACACGGCCTGATATAGCTTTTAGTGTTAATCAACTAGCACAATATAGTTCAGAGCCTACTGATAGGCATTGGCAAGCTGCAAAACGTATTCATAGATATCTTAAAAGAATGTTACATTTTGCTATGTATTTAGAACCAAATGCCAATATGGTGTTAAAGGCATATGCTGATGCCAGTTTTGCCAGAAGATCTACATCTGGAATAGCAATCATGTTGGATAACTGCCTGATTGGATGGAGATCAATTCGCCAGAAACATATCAGTTTGTCTACCATGGAAGCGGAGTTTTCTTGTCTATCACTTACATGTACTGAACTGATTTATTATAAACAGTTGATGGAAGATATTGGATTCAAAATGGACTATCCTATTACGGTTTATGAAGATAACCAGGCAGCCATTACAATGGCAACGAATCTTGCTGTAAAGACAAGGACTAAATACACTGATATACGTTATCTGAATGTTCGGCAATGTGTTAAGGATAACATGATTACACTGGAATATTGCGCATCAGAGGACAATATTGCCGATAATTTTACCAAAGCGCAAGGTGCCATTAAACACACCAATTGTTGTGAAAGATTTGGATTAAGAATCTGAAATGTAACTGATACCACTGTACAATGTATGATTTGGATGTGTATGTTTTTTTCTGTATCTATTGTGTATATTGTCCTGCCCAATGGGGAGAATGTTAGGTTCAGCTTGTAGCTTACTCCTAACCTGTTAGTCAGGCAATATATCTGTTTCTTTAAGAAACAACTGAGCCACGTAATCAGGGTTTGCTGAACCCTGTAATTAGGCTACAGTGCATAAATAAGCAGCGCAGAGAAGCTTTCTTTGTTCCTGATTGTTCCTGTTGCTTCCTGCATCTTTCTGCTGATTGGTGTTAGACTGGATTGTTATATGGTACTGTATACCGAGAGTTACTAAAGTCTGTTTGCTTTGGTAAGGGAAGATACTTACTGGACTGATATTACTGTTTATGACCTTGGACTGTTTTACCTACACCGAGACTGCTTATTATCTTGTATATAAAGTATTTTTCTCACACGAGCTGCACGTTTATCTCCTTCCCTGTGTGTTTCTGCTCTGCTCGTTACACAAGCAACAAATACTTTTTACACACAACCTAACACATGGGGGGGGGGCATTTGCATTGCATTTTGGGGGGCCGGGAATGCACATATGCGTTCACACATGTGTTCACACGTGCATGTGCGTGCTTTGGGCACTCGGCACCAAAAAGGTTAACCATCACTGTTCTAGACAGTAAGAGTCAGAGCAGAAAAAGCACAACTTCTGAATCCCGCCAGATGGAATTCCTTAACAGGTGGGACCTGCGCATGCCCTTCCTGCTGAATCTGATGGGATGGGTAGATGTAATCAAAAAGAGACATCATGCTGTAGATATATATGACTACCTTACTCCAAAGATAACTTGAAGAAGAGTGCAGATCCCCGAGACGAAAAATATGGTGCTGATCAGTTGACTTTGTGTCAGAGTGTCATGCTCCAGACAAAGTGATTTGGAAAGGATGAGAGGAATTGCGACGAGACCTCCAAGTGCAGTCAGGTAATGCTAAGAAACAGAGAAGAGGGAAGAAATGCAATTAAGAGAAAAAGAGTCCTGCTTACCAATTGTAATGGTGAGTGCATAAAACAATACTTTTTGTGTGGTGGTGCCTATATTATAAAAGACCATCTTAAAATATTATAAGCTCCTCCTCTTTTAAGCCTCAGATATGGTACCACCAAACTTTTGATGTGATTTTTTTTTTAAAAAAAATTCTTTGTACTTTAGCCTGTTCTTGTTTTTATGATCAAGTTTACTGTTTAAATTAGTTTACTGCTTTTGCAAGTCTCAGTGCATTTCACTATAAAGGAAAGTGAAGTTTAAATGCCTACAATTAGAAAAAAAAATAGAAGAGAAAACTTAAACTATCATAGAACCCAAGGCCACAGTGATAGCTAGCATTCATTCTGCTGACCTTCCTTTTCTATTAAATTCCCTCAATTTGACAAATCCATGTGTTGTTGCAGTAACTGATGACAATGAAATCAGGAAATATCGGAAATCCTATTTGCAGAGAGATCAAAATTCACATTTTTGTATCTCCATTTCCCATCCAAACTATGCAATGGACTGAATGGTCTGTGACTTTTGGGTGGCATCTGTCTCTTATCTTATCAAAGGACAGAACTGACCATCTGCCAGAAGTCCTCTGACCATATAAAAACTAACTCAAATAAATTTTAGCTAAGAAACTGATACCGTATTTCAACTCAAATAGCAGAAAGTACTTTGAAGGATGATGGGATTTCTCATATAAGATTTTGAACCACATGTAGATGTCAAACTATTAATTATACCGTACAAAAGATTCCCTAGACTAGCATGGTACTTTGCATTAGGTTAAATGCTGAAGTATCTCCCAACTGGAAGGTGATTCCTTGCAGAAATCTCTACATTGTGGGTATTTTGAGCTTATGAGCAGCTTTGTGAGCTTTTGAGCAGCTCACAAGGAATTAAGTTTAAACTAGGCCATACTGTGAAACAATAGGTGTTTTTCTTTCATGTACATTCCTGTGAATTGCTTCATAAGTTATTCGTAGCATTTAAATTAGGTAATCACTTATGGAGTCCTTGGTGGAACCTCTATTTGATTTTTGAAATATATTTACCCAGTTGAAACAATACATTTACCCAGTTGAAACCAGAATTGATTTAATTCCTTTGCTAACTTGAATTGCTTACATTTAATCTATCCAAACAATTTAGTGCATTTTAGTATGATTCCTTCTCCATAAGTACACATTCTAAACCTGCTTAGGGTGTGATTAGCTATATGGGTGATGACTAGTAGCACTCTACCTCCAGAATGAGGAAGGTGTAGAATGGTAGAAACTCTCATCATGAATCCCCTATGTCCCAGTTTCAGCTTTCATACTCAGGTTAGTGTGAAGAAGTGACTTATAACCAAAAACTGCTTCTTCAAAGAACTGGTTAATAATGCTTTGCCAGTGTGCTGGATCTAGTAACATTTTCTACTTAAACAAGACGAGACAGGTGAAGTATTGTCAAAGACCTCAGGCAATAGAAAGAGAGAACAGAAATCCCTATGCTCAGTTATGCAAGGCATGGCAGTTGTGTTGTCATACTTCATTGACTTAGACAAAACTAGGAATTAATTTCTCTTCTGGAGAAGATACACGGTCAAAAAGAAGGGGACAACAATAAATTAGAAGCAGCTTCAGAAATACAAAAATATTTATTTTCTAAAATTTATTCATTAAATGTATAAGTTGCCCAGCTCACTCTTGAAGTGACTGACAGGATTTTGCACTAAGTTGACAGGAAAATCTCTGCTGCTATAAATTTAATACTTTGTAAAGACAAATAAAAGACTCCCAGGTTCTTTTATTTATTTATGTTTATATTTAAATATTTGGGGTAGAGGTTAAAGGCTGTGGACTGGAAACCAGGAGACCATGAGTTTTAGTCCCATCTCCAGCATGATGCCAGCTGGGTGACTTTGAACTAGTCCCTTTATCTCAGCCCTAGGAAAAGGAAAATGGCAACCCACTCCTGAAAATCTTGCCAAGAAAACTGCAGGAAAGATGATGATAGATAGATAGATAGATAGATAGATAGATAGATAGATAGATAGATAGATGATAGATAGATAGATATGATTAGATAGATAGATAGGTAGGTAGGTAGGTAGATAGATAGATAGATAGATAGATAGATAGATAGATAGATAGATAGATAGATAGATAGATAGATAGATAGATTATTGATAGATGAGAGAAAGAGAGATTATAGTAGGCAGCAGGCAGACACAGACTGTCTGCCTGACAGACATCCTTATATTGTGTTAGCTGACTCACATTTTTATTCACCTTTTTGCACAACATACCCCTGCCAAGAATTCCCAGCTAACTTGTTCTTTGAAGATTTACCTGAATTCCCAGGAAGATGCAAAGATGCCATGGAGGTATATCTGTGACAGTGTATGCCGGTTTGTTACCACCTTGCCTGCTGAAGTCTTCTGGTTTTTCTTCATAGTCTAGAACTGTAGCACCATCTTCAGTGAAGTTACAATGTTTACCATCATCAGTCTGCAGAAACAATGAATTTTCTTATATCAAGAGAATATATGCAGCTCAGGGTTCAACTGACACTAACCAAGTGCTTCATTACCACATTAACAAACCAACCTCCCACAAGAGGAGCTGTATAAAAACAGTATTACAACGAACACAAACCCAGAACATCAGGAAGAGGAAACAGACCCTCTATACAACATCTTCCAATAAAATGGATACCCGGGCAACTTTATCAAAAAATGCCTGATCATTCAAACAACTACCAGACAACTAATATAACCTTTAAAAAAGATAACAGTATCATACATCAAAATCATTTTGAAAACAACTAATACAAAAACACAACAGCACTGTAGCACACACACCAACTAAAGCCCTCCAAAACATCTTAAGGAAATCAAAAGACAAGGAAAAGAAAAAAGAAAAATCGGGCGTCATCTATAACATAGAGTGTAAAGTCTGTAACAGCCACTATGTAGACAGACAGGCAGAAGACTAGCAGGGCATATCCATGAACACCAACTAGCAGTCAGAAGATAAGATGAAAACTCCTTACCCTCTTAACACATGAGTAGATGCAACAACAATTTTAACTGGGAAACTAAGAGTATCCTGGACCAAGACAAATCAAAACTATTAGAGAATTCCTGGGAGCTTAGCATTCCAACAAATCAGCTATCAATAGACACATAGAAATGAACCACATTGACAGATAATGTAAAAGAGACAACAAAAATTTAAGGAGAAAATAAAAACGAAGGAAATAATTAAATTCAGACAACTACAAATTTCAGACTATAACTAAATGGTTATAAATGTAATACATAAACGGCATGCAGGAGTAGGAGAAGGAAGAAAGAAAGAACGTGCAAAAGGCTATAAAACTGTTTCAAGATTTCTTTTGATGAGAAATGGTATTTTTAAAAAACTCCAAACATATAATGTGAGAGAAATTGTAACATTATATTTGTCAAAGTTTGTTCTATTTTAGGTAGACTGTGAATAGCAAGAAATAATACATTATCTTTTTCTAAAAACTGAGAAGGAAATTACAATATCTGATTCATAGTGAATTAATAACCTGACAAAAATAGGAGGAAGGACACATATTAAAATGAATACCAGTCCTTTCTCCTACTTTTATCCAGAATAAAAAAAGGGAAATACAAGCAGTAAATGTTACAGCTTAGATCCGAATGTGCCAAATGCCGTTCTGTTAGATCTCAGGAGGAAAAGCATACTTTTTACAATAAACCGATCAAGTGATGGCATATGACACCAGCTATTGCCCACGTCATTCTTGCTCTTTATTTTATGTGATTGAAACTCTTTTATATAGTTATTTAATTTAAAATGAAAATATAAACTTACAATAAAAGTGGGATTGTCTACTCCATTTGCTTCTTTTTTTGCGTGGGTCATCTCCATGTCATGGGACGTCCTTGAATAAAGCAGAGAAAAAGCGGAGATGAGGCACCAATCAAACGTCATGTTTGGCACCCTGAACAACAACAAGTTTCAGGAATCCAAATTTCATTTCCAGGCATTCATGTGAGAGTAACTATAGAGTAATTCCTGCTTCCCCAGCCTGCTGAAATCATTTACTCATGATCAGCTCAATTATACAGCAGCATAAGGCTTTGAAAATGTTTTATTAAAAGATTATCCTGCTTGAGCAATAATGGATCAGTAACTGAAAGGAGGATTCTTTCTGCCAATATCATGGATTTCCAATAGCAGATCTATTGAGCATTCTTTTCCTATACAAAAAAAAATGTTTCGTACTGAATAGCAAAATTTGTCTGCTTCTTAGACTGAATAGAATAGAATAGAATAGAATAGAATAGAATAGAATAGAATAGAATAGAATAGAATTTTTTATTGGCCAAGTGTGATAGGACACACAAGGAATTTGTCTTGGTGCATACGCTCTCAGTGTACATAAAAGAAAAGATCCGTTCTTATACAAAAAGATATATGTTATTATTACATATAGTCCTCAACTTACAACCATTTTTAGTGACTTTTCAAAATTACTATGGTACTGAAAAAGATGATTCACAACCAGTCCTCGCATTACATCCATTCTACCATTCCCATGATCACAGGATCAAAGTTTGGATGCTTGACAACAGAGATGTATTAGTGATGGTGGTAGCATCTCAGGGTCACAGGATTGCCATTTGAGAACTTCCCAGCCAGCTTCTGACAAGCTCCTGCATTGACAAAGTCAATGCAGGAAACTGATAAGCTTAATGACCATGATGTGATTCATTTCACAGCTGCAATGATTCATTTAACAACTGTGGCAGAAAAGGTCATAAAATTAGGCCCAACTCATTTGCTTAACAACAGAAATTCTGGTTCCGATTGTGGTTGTAACTTGAGAACTACCTGTACAACTATGATGATTATTTTAAAAAGCACATTTGCCTAAATGAAAAAAAGGAAAGAAGTGTTAAAACTCGCTTCCTTAATTAAATCCTATCTTTGCTGTACTAGAAATAATATTATATTATCAGGCTAGTAAAGCTTCATTTTTACTGTTACTGCCTTTTTATTGGCCTTCTATATGCTTATTAAATACTAATCTCTTTCTTCCTCCATACCAAAAATCATGTCAATCCAAGTCTGTTTTACCAATTAAAAATATATACCTATTATATTGAGTATATAATAGGTTATATTGAGTAATGTAGTTGTAATTGCAATGTAATGATTTTAATGTAAATGTAATTGTAATTGTACTATTTTGTTCTGAGGTTTTAACAATGCAAATGAATGTTTTATAGATAAATTAGAAGTAATTGTATTAGATGAATGGAAGAAAGTGTTATTTTAATTCATTTATTAAATTTATTTGCACCCCATCTCACCATAGAGTTACTCTGGGCAGCTTAAAACAGTAAAATGTAAAATTATAACAATTGAAAATTTAAAACATAGTAAAAAACAATGAAAATAAAAAACAATGAAAGTACAGCAATATGCATTAAAAGATGGTGAAGAGGGAGCAGGATGCATGGAAGGGGTCTGCTGTTAGTCAATAACCATCTCCATGTGGTGCTCTCTTTTCTGATCCAATACTGTGTAGATATTTAGGACTAGAATTCCTATCAATAGCTATAGTGATTAAAATTGTAGCCAAACACATTCATAAGGAGCTAAATTGGAAACTCAATACACATTACATTAATCCTGCAAATATTTTTTTTCTCCAAGCTCTAATAGTTGACTGTAGACTTCCAAAGATCCAAAAGCTCTCTATAACAATCAAAATCAAGCTATCTGATACCCTCCAGATGTTTTTGTCTTTACCACCTGTCAGTCCCCAGTCTGCATGGACCAAAATAAGCAACTGTCATGGGCCAAAACACCTGGATAGCACAAGATTACTGGAACCTAATATAAAGTAGTGTTAGATTTGTTCAATAATATAAAAAGTCAGAATTCTGCACTTAAAAAGCTCTCACCTGTGTTCTGAAACAAGTTAAACGTAGTTTTGGCTAATAATGACAGGGATACTAAATCTTATATATAGCAATTGAAAGCATATTCAGCTAGTCACCTTTCTGGTGTTTAACCACAGTTATGAAGACTCTACCTTGTGTATGAATCCACAATCACTTCTTCCATCTGCAAAGTTAAATATCACTCCTTCCCTGTTTTTACAGGTTTATGGCACGACTTCAGTACACATTTTCTTTAAGCACACTATTCATTAACCATGAATAATTCACTGTGTAACAAACATTTTTGATCAATAATTCTCTCAAGGATGGTATATTGTGTGTCTACAATTATTAATGGAAGCATACCATGCCTGGAATTACTGTCTTGCTATTTTGCTCTGCATTAACTCAATAACTTCTTTTTAGTTACTGGGTTCAGGCATCACATTAATCATGGGTTATTGTAACACAAACTAGCCTAGCTTCCCCCACCACTCCAACACAGCTGCATATCAAAATGATTTGCTTGCCACTGGTTGTACCTTGCTATTCATTTCATGTACAGCCAGCAAACTGATTACTTGAAAAATAGAGATGATGTAAAAAATAGAGACTGTAAGAACGGAATTAAGTAATGAATGTTGCCTAGAGACAGAAACCAACAACAGATCAAATAATTTTGCACCTGAAGTCTTACCCAAGTAATCAATAGTCAAACCAGCCAGACAAGTTGTAAGCAGTGAGATTGCAGTGGCAATCTCAGAATAAATACTCCACTCAGATATTTATATTATATAACTGCTATTTGCCATTATTTCTGAGAAAAATCATAGAAGATGAACAGAAGAAAAAGCAGGAAAAGGAAAGGATGAGTAAGAGAGTGAATTCAGTTTGTGTGCCTTGACCACATGGCGATGTCACCACAGTTTATTATGAGGAAACCAAAAAGGGCACCCCTTGGTTCTAAGGTTCTAAGAAGATGATAATAACGTAAGATGATATGAGATTCAGTAGTTTCACTTCCAGACCTTTTTAGACCTATCTTTTAAAACCTGGGCAACTTGAGATACAGAGATTTCATGCACAAGGTTCTCAAAAACAGCAATAAAGACTGGAAGTTTGGGAGGTTGAATCCCTCATGACTGGAAGTTTAGGGAAAGAAGTGCTAGACAATGACAGTTCATCTCCATAACAAGGCCATTTATTTTGGACTACTACTGATTTCTCTAATAGATTATGAAAATTACTTCTACTGATAGTACTACTGGATAGTTTTAGGAGAAAATATGTCTTAGAAAGAAATGAATAGAATTTAAACAGAATTTTAATTTTCTATTATTTTAAGGATTTGTTAATTTTATTTTTATGTTTTATGTGAAACTATCATTTATGTCAGGTACATTGAGTACATTTCTAGAAGTAGTACATCAAGCAATCTTAATATGAAGATAATGATAATCAATACCCTGGCTACTACATATTGACAAATATGTATATATAAAGATCTGTGTTTTTATTTATTTATTTAATTTATTTATTAGTTTGTCAAACTAATGACAAGTATAAAGCAGGTATGAATATGAACATGGACATGAACGAGGGAAATGAATACAAATAAATGGGGACAGAAGGACAGGGACGGTAGGCACGCTGGTACGTTTATACACGCCCCCTTTACGGACCTCTTAGGAATGGGGTGAGGTCCACGGTAGACAGTTTAAGGTTGAAGCTGTGAGGGTTTGAGGATGTAATAATGGAGTTGGGTAGAGCATTCCAGGCATTGACCACTCTGTTGCTAAAGTCTTATTTTCTGCAATCGAGTTTGGAGCGATTTATCTTGAGTTTGTATTGATTGTTTACCTGTGTATTATTGAGGTTGAAGCTGAAGTAGTCATTGACAGGTAAGATGTTGTAGCAGACAATTTTGTGAACTATGCTTAGATCAGACCACAGGCGGCGCAGTTCCAGATTGTCCAAGCCCAAAATTTCAAGTCTGGTGGCATAAGGGATTCTATTGTGAGTAGAGGAGTGGAGTACTCTTCTTGTGAAATATCTCTGGACCCGCTCAATTGTATTAACGTCTGATACACAGTGTGGATTCCAGGCAGATGAGCTGTATTCAAGAATTGGTCTGGCAAAGGTTTTGTATGCCCTAGTTAGCAATACAGTGTTACCAGAGAAGAAGCTTCTCAAAATTAGGTTAACAATTCTTAATGCCTTATTGGCAATGCTGTTACAGTGAGCAACAGTTCTTTGATAAGCAACAGACCTTGAGCTTTTCAGTTATTTTTCAGTAATTGAGAAAGCAATTACAATACTTAAAAGAAACTATTACAACATCCCTGTGGTAAATGAAGAAGCCACAAGTGGCCAATATAATTATAACTAAGTAATTTATTGGGCCTTGCCCAATAGTTACCAACTGATAACTGCTTGGTTATGGATGAAGGTCCACTTAATCTCAAAGTACTTGGTTGATTTACCATTTTCTTACCAAAGGAAAAGAAAAAAAACTCATTTGCATAACAACAGAAATTCTGGTTCTGATTGTGGTTGTAACTTGAGAACTACCTGTACAACTATGATGATTATTTTAAAAAGCACATTTGCCTAAATGAAAAAAAGGAAAGAAGTGTTAAAACTCGCTTCCTTAATTAAATCCTATCTTTGCTGTACTAGAAATAATATTATATTATCAGGCTAGTAAAGCTTCATTTTTACTGTTACTGCCTTTTTATTGGCCTTCTATATGCTTATTAAATACTAATCTCTTTCTTCCTCCATACCAAAAATCATGTCAATCCAAGTCTGTTTTACCAATTAAAAATATATACCTATTATATTGAGTATATAATAGGTTATATTGAGTAATGTAGTTGTAATAGCAATGTAATAATTTTAATGTAAATGTAATTGTAATTGTACTATTTTGTTCTGAGGTTTTAACAATGCAAATGAATGTTTTATAGATAAATTAGAAGTAATTGTATTAGATGAATGGAAGAAAGTGTTATTTTAATTCATTTATTAAATTTATTTGCACCCCATCTCACCATAGAGTTACTCTGGGCAGCTTAAAACAGTAAAATGTAAAATTATAACAATTGAAAATTTAAAACATAGTAAAAAACAATGAAAATAAAAAACAATGAAAGTACAGCAATATGCATTAAAAGATGGTGAAGAGGGAGCAGGATGCATGGAAGGGGTCTGCTGTTAGTCAATAACCATCTCCATGTGGTGCTCTCTTTTCTGATCCAATACTGTGTAGATATTTAGGACTAGAATTCCTATCAATAGCTATAGTGATTAAAATTGTAGCCAAACACATTCATAAGGAGCTAAATTGGAAACTCAATACACATTACATTAATCCTGCAAATATTTTTTTTTCTCCAAGCTCTAATAGTTGACTGTAGACTTCCAAAGATCCAAAAGCTCTCTATAACAATCAAAATCAAGCTATCTGATACCCTCCAGATGTTTTTGTCTTTACCACCTGTCAGTCCCCAGTCTGCATGGACCAAAATAAGCAACTGTCATGGGCCAAAACACCTGGATAGCACAAGATTACTGGAACCTAATATAAAGTAGTGTTAGATTTGTTCAATAATATAAAAAGTCAGAATTCTGCACTTAAAAAGCTCTCACCTGTGTTCTGAAACAAGTTAAACGTAGTTTTGGCTAATAATGACAGGGATACTAAATCTTATATATAGCAATTGAAAGCATATTCAGCTAGTCACCTTTCTGGTGTTTAACCACAGTTATGAAGACTCTACCTTGTGTATGAATCCACAATCACTTCTTCCATCTGCAAAGTTAAATATCACTCCTTCCCTGTTTTTACAGGTTTATGGCACGACTTCAGTACACATTTTCTTTAAGCACACTATTCATTAACCATGAATAATTCACTGTGTAACAAACATTTTTGATCAATAATTCTCTCAAGGATGGTATATTGTGTGTCTACAATTATTAATGGAAGCATACCATGCCTGGAATTACTGTCTTGCTATTTTGCTCTGCATTAACTCAATAACTTCTTTTTAGTTACTGGGTTCAGGCATCACATTAATCATGGGTTATTGTAACACAAACTAGCCTAGCTTCCCCCACCACTCCAACACAGCTGCATATCAAAATGATTTGCTTGCCACTGGTTGTACCTTGCTATTCATTTCATGTACAGCCAGCAAACTGATTACTTGAAAAATAGAGATGATGTAAAAAATAGAGACTGTAAGAACGGAATTAAGTAATGAATGTTGCCTAGAGACAGAAACCAACAACAGATCAAATAATTTTGCACCTGAAGTCTTACCCAAGTAATCAATAGTCAAACCAGCCAGACAAGTTGTAAGCAGTGAGATTGCAGTGGCAATCTCAGAATAAATACTCCACTCAGATATTTATATTATATAACTGCTATTTGCCATTATTTCTGAGAAAAATCATAGAAGATGAACAGAAGAAAAAGCAGGAAAAGGAAAGGATGAGTAAGAGAGTGAATTCAGTTTGTGTGCCTTGACCACATGGCGATGTCACCACAGTTTATTATGAGGAAACCAAAAAGGGCACCCCTTGGTTCTAAGGTTCTAAGAAGATGATAATAACGTAAGATGATATGAGATTCAGTAGTTTCACTTCCAGACCTTTTTAGACCTATCTTTTAAAACCTGGGCAACTTGAGATACAGAGATTTCATGCACAAGGTTCTCAAAAACAGCAATAAAGACTGGAAGTTTGGGAGGTTGAATCCCTCATGACTGGAAGTTTAGGGAAAGAAGTGCTAGACAATGACAGTTCATCTCCATAACAAGGCCATTTATTTTGGACTACTACTGATTTCTCTAATAGATTATGAAAATTACTTCTACTGATAGTACTACTGGATAGTTTTAGGAGAAAATATGTCTTAGAAAGAAATGAATAGAATTTAAACAGAATTTTAATTTTCTATTATTTTAAGGATTTGTTAATTTTATTTTTATGTTTTATGTGAAACTATCATTTATGTCAGGTACATTGAGTACATTTCTAGAAGTAGTACATCAAGCAATCTTAATATGAAGATAATGATAATCAATACCCTGGCTACTACATATTGACAAATATGTATATATAAAGATCTGTGTTTTTATTTATTTATTTAATTTATTTATTAGTTTGTCAAACTAATGACAAGTATGAAGCAGGTATGAATATGAACATGGACATGAACGAGGGAAATGAATACAAATAAATGGGGACAGAAGGACAGGGACGGTAGGCACGCTGGTACGTTTATACACGCCCCCTTTACGGACCTCTTAGGAATGGGGTGAGGTCCACGGTAGACAGTTTAAGGTTGAAGCTGTGAGGGTTTGAGGATGTAATAATGGAGTTGGGTAGAGCATTCCAGGCATTGACCACTCTGTTGCTAAAGTCTTATTTTCTGCAATCGAGTTTGGAGCGATTTATCTTGAGTTTGTATTGATTGATTACCTGTGTATTATTGAGGTTGAAGCTGAAGTAGTCATTGACAGGTAAGATGTTGTAGCAGACAATTTTGTGAACTATGCTTAGATCAGACCATAGGCGGCACAGTTCCAGATTGTCCAAGCCCAAAATTTCAAGTCTGGTGGCATAAGGGATTCTATTGTGAGTAGAGGAGTGGAGTACTCTTCTTGTGAAATATCTCTGGACCCGCTCAATTGTATTAACGTCTGATACACAGTGTGGATTCCAGGCAGATGAGCTGTATTCAAGAATTGGTCTGGCAAAGGTTTTGTATGCCCTAGTTAGCAATACAGTGTTACCAGAGAAGAAGCTTCTCAAAATTAGGTTAACAATTCTTAATGCCTTATTGGCAATGCTGTTACAGTGAGCAACAGTTCTCTGATAAGCAACAGACCTTGAGCTTTTCAGTTATTTTCCAGTAATTGAGAAAGCAATTACAATACTTAAAACCATTACAACATCCCTGTGGTAAATGAAGAAGCCACAAGTGGCCAATATAATTATAACTAAGTAATTTATTGGGCCTTGCCCAATAGTTACCAACTGATAATTGCTTGGTTATGGATGAAGGTCCACTTAATCTCAAAGTACTTGGTTGATTTACCATTTTCTTACCAAAGGAAAAGAAAAAAAAAGTCATAATATTGATACAATGAGAAAATTATGAGTGCAATCTTGAGTGAAGTGACAAAATGTGTCTAGGGAACATTAGGAAAAATCACAACATAGAAAACACAAAGGAAGAGAGTGTATGAAAAATAACAAGTTTCTAATACGATGGGAATGGACACTTGTAACGGCTCTTGGGAGTATTAAAATTAGTTTCCTTATCTAAGACTAGCCTATAGAGCGGAGGTCTCCAAACTTGGGAACTTTAAGACTTGTTTGAGAAAGGCACATAGAATACTAAAATAGTCCAAGTCAATACATCATTAATTCAATGGTTGTTCCTGTCTATTTAATGAAACATCACCAAAGAAACTGGAGATACAATTTAGTTACTAACAGAGGGCAACTATGGTTTTCTGCATTATTAGCTATATATATAGCTAATATATATATATATGGGGCTCCCCTTGAGGAGCACCCGGAGGCTCCAACTGGCGCAGAGTGTGGCTGCGCGGGTGGTACTGGGCCACCAAAAGCCTCCCACCGGCCGGTACGCTCTCATAGAGAGGGGCTCCTCTGGGTGCCGTCGGCCAAACAGTGTCAACTGGCGGCCCCTAGGGGGAGAGCCTTCTCTGTGGGGGCACCTACTATCTGGAATGATCTCCCCCCAGAGATATGGAGGATCACGGATCTGCACACCTTCCGCCGCACTCTCAAGACCTTTTTATTCCACCAGGCGGGCCTGGCCTAATCTTTTCCCTTTTTAATATGAAAATTTTAATCTGTTTTTAAATGATTGGGGTGTTTTAAATCTGTCTGGGCCGAATTGTTTAATTTGGTTTTATTCTGTTTTTAAATTTTGTATTTATGTATTTTATCGTTTGGCTGTTCACTGCCCTGAGTCCTTTGGGAGTAGGGCAGTATATAAATCAAAGAAAGATAAAGATAAAGAAAGATATATATTAGCTCTACATTAGAAACAAAACTGGAAGAAACCTTGGAAATAACCTAGACCAAACTCTTTCTCTTTCCAATTATTTGGAAAATATAGTTTGGGGGTAAAATGTATAGTTAGAATAAATCAGTAGATGAAAATGATGATTTTAATCATTTTCCATTGAAGGATAACTATCTATTAAGTAGGATCAGTAGCTGAATTTAGAGTTGTTACATTAACATTTAGTGACAACTCAGTTTGGAGCTGCAGCATTTTTAACCTTGGAAGCATCTAGGCCAGTGATGGCGAACCTTTTCGGCCAAAAAGGGAGCTCATGTGCATGCTCGTCTGGGCTGGAAGAGGAGCTGCCCAGGGTGCATGTGCCCCCCCCCGGAAATGAACTTTCTGTTTCCAGCATGCATGTGCGCATGACAATCAGATGGCCAGCGCACATACTCATGAAAGAAAATGGAAGACCAGCTCTTCCAGTTTCTGGCACTGCCAAACGCAAAAAGGCCAGATGATCATCATGTGTGCCAGAAACCCAGAAGAGGAATGGGCGATACCATGCATTCCAGGTGACATGGCTCCGCATGTGACTTCAGGCACATGTGCCATAGGTTCGCTATCACGGATCTAGGCAATTATTAAATCTTATGACACAAAAATCCCTACAATTGACTTCCGGTTTGATGTCGTGGCAAGACAGTCGGGGAAATAGCGGGCTCTGATGAGCCCTGTGAAAATCCCGGCTACCGAACCGCCACCGATGGGTCTTCGGACCGGAACTGTCCTGCAGGGACGGGGATGGAAGAGAGGCGCCTCGGATGACCAGAGTAACAGGCAAGTTCCTTGGAGGTTGGAGGGAGCTCTCTGTGAGTCGGCGGTGAGGGGCAGCAGCCATGGCGGCTGCCACGAAGCTGGGAGAAACCGGGCAAGTGATGTGCAGGAGGAAAGCGGAAAAGAATGATGCCTTTTGAAGCCGGGTGAGTTACAACCAACCCAGGCTTGAAACAACGTTTGGAGTAATCACTTTTTATTTTGTAAGACTCCTAGCCTTAAATCAGCGGCTGTGGAGCTAAGGGGCATAGAAGATCTTAAGATGACATTTTTAAAAGAAAAGAAAAAGACCTGATTGAAAAACGATATTTGAATAGACTAAATTTGAAAAATAAACATTGAGACTTGGTTCAAAATTGAACAATTTTAAATTTGAATTAGACTTTTAAAGAAAAGAAGATAAAGAAGAATTATTATTTTTAAAACACAGAAGATGGAGAGAATTGGGCTGGAATGTTATATAATTGAAACAAAATGGCGATTTGCATGACTAAAGGAAATTGTGGATTGTAGAGGGACACCTTCTGGTTTAAAAAGAAACATTGTAACTGGCTTCTTGTTTGGGAACATTGTGAACATTTCAGATAACAACCGTGGGACTTTGGAGATGGGGCTGTTTTTTCTTTGTCTGCAGACGATTTGGCTTTGTTGAAAAAAAAGGGAAAGTATGATGGAACTCTTATAATTGGACTAATTGGCGCAGGAAGAAAAGAAGTTAAATGGTGCAGGAACAAAAGAAGAACATTGATGTGATTTGTTTGAAATAGAAGTAGGAAAAAGAACTAAATTGATATATGGAGAATTAAATTGTGAACATTGAAACTATGTTATTGAACATATTGAACATATTGAAACTATATGTTACAGACAAGGAAATGAGGAATGATATACACACGGCTGGAAAAAAGAAGATAGAAACAATGTGATTAAAAATAAAGCAATGTATTATAGATGGACAGTAATAATAAAAAGGAGGTTTTTATAGATTAATAAAAATGAATATGAATATGAGAAGAATTTGATATAATATGTAAAAAACTGAAATAAAGAAAAAAGTAAGAATATGAGAGTAATAGAATATATTAACAGAAATTTAACTATTTATTAACTAATAACTATATTAACTAATTTATATAAGGAAGTGTTTGGAGTAAGAACTAAGCCTCAATGTTAAATTGTTATAAAGATGATAATGATAATGTGATTGAATATTAACAAGTAATGTATTGATGGATGGTAAAGTTAAAAAAAGGGTGATTATGCTAGGATAAGCAGCAAACTAAGGTGATTGTGCTGGGATAGACAGCAAAACATAGAGAATTATACTGGATAGAACAGTAAAATATAAAGAAAATTATGCTGGGTTTGACAGCAAAACAAGATGATTATACTGGGTATAACAGTAAAGATAAAAATAATTATGCAGGTAAAAAACCGGAGAATTATAGACCAATATCTCTTCTGAATAATGATTATAAAATTTACACAAAAGTACTAGCCAACAGGTTGATGCCAGTAATTCAAGAGGTGATTCATGATGATCAAGCGGGATTTCAAGAGGGCAGATATATGAAGGACAATGTAAGGCAAGTTATAGATTTATTGGAATATCTTGAGAAGAATAAACAGATCCCTGCAGTACTGTTTTTTTTTTGGATGTGGAGAAGGCCTTTAACAGAGTGGACTGGAATTTTCTATTAAAGACTTTAAAAAAGATGGACTTTGGGGATCAATTTATACAGGTGGTTTCAGCAATTTACCAAGAGCAAAAGGCACAGATTATTATTAATGGAAGTTTGACAACAGACTTTAATATTGAAAAAGGAACAAGACAAGGTTGTCCGTTATCCTCATTGCTATTTATTTTAACACTAGAAGTCTTGCTGAATATAATACGTGACTCGAATATCTTGAAAGGTATAGTGATAAGGCAAGAGGACTACAGAATAAGGGCATTTGCAGATGATCTGGTTGTTACCCTAACACAGCCGATGGAATCAATAATCCAGATGAAAGACATTATAAAAGACTATGGTACAGTATCAGGATTTAGACTGAACCAGAAAAAAACTAAGATGATAGTTAAAAATATGATACAAAATCGAAAACACGAACTTGAAAGGAGGGCAGGCTTTGAGATTGTACCTAAGGTTAAATATCTAGGAGTTCAGGTTGCAGAATCAAATATGAAATTGTTTCAAAATAATTATGAGGTGTTGTGGCGAGATATACAGAAAGATATGGTGATTTGGAAAAAACTGCAGCTGTCCTTACTTGGAAGAATAGCAGCAGTTAAGATGAACATTTTGCCAAGATTTCTTTTTTTGTTCCAAATGATTCCGGTGCTTAAAAGTGATAAACAATTGAAAGAATGGCAAAGTGGATTGAATAAGTTTGTCTGGAATGAGAAAAAAACGAGAGTGAAATTGAAAATTATGCAAGATGTTCCAGAAAGGGGAGGTCTTAAACTTCCAAACCTACAGTTATACTATGAAGCAGCAGCTTTGACTCAAGCAAGCGATTGGTTTGGAAGGAAAAAGACTGGAATATTGAATATAGAAAGTTTTGATCTTGAATTTGGTTGGCATGCTTACTTATTTTATGAAAACAAAGTGGACAAAGTATTTAAAAGCCATATACTTAGAGATTCTTTGATGAGAGTTTGGAAGAAGCACCGATCCAAATGGGATTATAAAATACCGCTATGGCTGGATCTTGGTCATATCGGGTGGTTTTTATATAAAGAAGTTCTTTTTGCAGATGCAGGCAGATGGCAACTGAAGACGTTAGAAACACTGTTGGATGAAGGGATTAATCTAACTTGGTTACAGTATAATCAACTTCAATTGAGATGGAAAGCGGACCAAAAAATTGGTATAATGTTGCATGAGGAAGAATTGGTTAGATATATAAAAGAGAAAGGTCCAATGCATATTAAAAGGCTTTATAATGTTTTGTTAGAAAGGGATTCAGAAACTGAATTGGTTAAAGATTGTATGATTAAGTGGGCACAAAATTTTGCAGAGCCAGTGATGTTGGAAACATGGGAAAAAAATTGGGTTCAGAATGTTAAATTTACACAGTCGCAGAATTTGAGGGAAAATTTTTATAAGATGTTTTATAGATGGCATTTAGATCCTAAGAAATTGTCGTGTATGTACCCTAATGTTCAGCCAAAATGTTGGAGATGTGACTGCTTAGATGCTACATATTATCATGTTTGGTGGACCTGTAAGAAAGTTAAGGCTTTTTGGATAAAAATTTGGTGGGTTATGCAGAATGTTTTGAAGAAAAAAATTCAATTTTCTCCACAATTGTTTTTATTGGATATAGTTAAGGGTTTTACATTGGGTGAAACTAAGTTGATATTGTATATGATAACAGCAGCGAGATTATTGATAGGTAAATACTGGAAAAATGAAGCTTTGCCCACTATCGAGGAATGGACTTTGAAGATGGCCAGTTTTGCAGAGATGGCGAAGATTTCAGCATATTTAAAAGATCGCTCACAAGAGACTTATGAATGGGAGTGGAAAAAGTGGATAGATTATGTGCAGAACAAATATCAAACTAGGAAGTATCAAATAGCTTTTCACTGAAAGTATTATATAAAGATAGAAATATTTGAATTTTGTGAAGATGAAAAATTATATGGGGGATGGAGGGGTTCAAGCTTTATAAAAAAGGGATTTTGATTGGATTATATTCTATGGAAGTCCGGGGGGGAGGGGAGGGTTGGGGGGGGTTGGGAGAGTTAGGGTGGTTGGGGAGGTTGGGGCGGGTTGGGGGGTGGAAATGGGGTGAAAATGTAATTGTAAAACTTTTGCAATAAAAAAAAATAATAATTATGCAGGGATTGACAGCAAAAATGATGATTATACTGGGAATAACAGTAAAACCTAAGAAGACTATGCTGTGATTATATATTGGGATAAACTTTTAGAAATAAAGATGACCATGCTGGAATTGATACTAATAATGAAATGATTATGTTGTGATTAAAAGGGTTAAGATGAGATAAAAAGTAAAATGAAGATGATAAATGCTAACAGTTAAAATACTATGTAAATATTTTGTTGATTTATGTCTTTAAGATATATCCATTCATGTTAAAAGGAAAATAAATTGAAATGATATTGAATTAAGGATTTTAAGATTAGTGCAATGAGTTTTAAGAATTTTTTCTTTTTTCAGATAGAATTTATGGCAATAATGTTAGAGAAAATTAAGTTGTGTTATTTGAAAACTAAGATTTGTGGTGAAATAATAGAAGGTAATTGATTTGTGCAAAATGATATAAATTAGGATTTTTTTTCTTTTTTTCTTTTTTAATGGTAATTAGCAGGGATTCGGGAAAAGCTTTTGTTAAAGAGGAATTAGTAATTGTACCTACTTATGATCGGATCAATGGCTCGTTCTGAAAAGATTTTTGTATGTTTATATTTTGTTTTTTTTTTAATTTGTTCAAAAAAAATTCCCTACAATTACTCTTTATGAAATTCTGCTGGTAATGAACCCATTTCATGATAAGACCTGAATGTTTGAAGATAATAAAGACTTAGATTTGCATTTTGCCTAGACAATGAAAAGTGATATTTAACACCAAACCTATATTTTCAATAGTTTTTAGATTATATTTTATTCAAAGCCAACAAGAATGTTTCAGACTGGACTCCACTGTGTTTATATAAAACTATGTTCATAACAACAGACTTCAATAAATTGATATTTTATTGAAGATGCAATAAGATTACGGTAATGTTACATTTAAATGCATATTTGTACAGTGATACAGTTTTTCCATTTTTGAAAGAAAGTTGTTACATGCAGTCTCCTAAGTGTGAGACAGGCTTTAACATTTTCAGTTATGCATAAACTTTTTAAGTATGTTCTTGCTGTATGGAAATTGACACTTGGAGGACAGTAGATCGACATTCCCTATTAATTACTAAAAGATTTATTCTTCAGCAATAGAAGGATAACTATACTGTAGACCTGCTCAGTGGTCTACAGAAAACAATAAAATCTAACCTTCAAATACAGTTTGACTAAAATAAAATACAATGTATATTTGTTTAACAACTGTTTCACATGTATTACTTTTAGTAAAGTTATGATTCACTACATTGTCAAACTTATGTAAAGCCTTCATCACACTACACTTTGATTTCACACTTCTAAAGAACTCCTAATAAATCACTGTTATTGTAGAGATTAATATTCAATATGTCAATTTCTGTCAAACACTATAAAAGCACATTTCAATAAAAAGGTGGCACAGATCTTTCCACAGAAACCTTAGGTAATAGGGTTTCTGTGGAAACCCTATTAACCCTAGCACATATGGTTATCCCTCCGGCTATTCAATTCAGGGTTCTTGGGTTTATTTTGACAGCTGTCTTTCAGTAACTATCAGACTGAGGCCTTTCACTAAAAGGAAGTATATGTGCATATATGATTTGTATTCCACCTTTTGTATAAGAACATACGGTATTTACATACCTCTATTTTCCCTCATAATAACAGCCCTTTGAGGTAGGTTGACCAAGAGAGAGCTCTCTTGGTTAACCTAGTCACCCAGTGAATTTTTGTGTGAACTATAATCTGGATCTCCTGCTCCTACTAATCTAATTACTAAACTATATTTGCACTTACACGCACACTCCTTAGAGAAATTCAGCTCACATTTTATCCTCACTAAGAAATATGTAAGATAGTGGAACAAAAGAAAATGATTGTAAAACTATATAAATGACTACAGAAAAATTAGAATAATCAAAACTATATAAATGACTACAGCCAAACTAGAATAATCAAAACCAGACAGACAGACCTAGAATAAATTTATGCTAGTTCAGCTGCCTAAACCATCAATCCAATTGTATAACTTACTGATGATGAGCTTCAGACCATTGAAAATTCTTTGCTTTCTGTATTAAAACTGTTGCTCCAATACCACTAAAGTCAGCTGGTATGGTATGGACAGGGAGAAAATAACTGGAAAAAAAGTTAAAGTTTAACCAATTCTACTGATTTTATTGCATTCTGATCATGATTATGAAGAAGAAAGATTATTTTATATAATAAGATAACATAAGAAATAACCAATGGTAAAAAGAGCAGATTGTGTAATAATTTGAGTCAAATTAATAACGTTAACAAGCAAAAATGAACACTAGAATGATAATAGCAATGTATCAGCAATGAGACAAAATGCAAAGGTTAAAACTGAAGAACTAGAGTTATACCCTGGAAGTAATAAGATAACATTTCATCACCCATCTATGAAAATAAGATTGGCATGGCTTGCATATTCTTTTATAGACTAGCCATGAAGAAAAGCCCCATTTAGAGCACAACCCAAGGCCACATGCCCAGCCCTCAAATTTATCTTTGGTAAATTTCAAAGGTTTCAAATAGCACCTTTCAAATAATGGCCAAGTTTCAGGTGCTGGGCAGCAGAGTTCTCCAGTTATTTATATCTCTGGCCCCTTCCTCTGTTTTGTTTATTCTTAACAGTGAATGGAAGATGACCCCCAACTCACACATTATTATTTAGAGGAAAAAGACCTTTTGTCCTGCTATTTCTACTTTTTTTCAGTGTGGCCAGATGGCATGACGTTGAAAGGTCAAGTAAAGCCTTGGATTGGATAAATTGCACACCTTTGCTTTAAAGTAGTCTTCAGAATGTTCAACCTTATATTTACTGGCTAAAACCACAAATCTTGAAAAGTATGTGGTCAATGTATAGAAAAACATTACTTCATTTGGAACATCAGCGATTCTTAAGCTTGGTGAGGTCATCATTCATGGGCACTATTTGGGTCAGCCTACAATGGTTGTTAATCTGGGTTAAAGCATGACATCAGCCACAGGTGTGAGCTTTGACTGCCTTGACAGAATCATAGTAGTGAAGAGGTCCTAGAAATCATTAAATCCCTCACTCAGGGCAGAAAAACTTCAATTTCTTATTTATATGTTCATTTTTACTTCTGATTCAATGGGTGAAGTTTATAAACATCCTTCAGTTTCAGTTTGTTGTGGCATTTACCTAATAGAGTAGATAAGATCTGACCTGTGTTTCTTGTTCAAATATTTAGATGGATATATACATTTCACCACCTAAACACTAGTTGGAGAGTCAACAGAAACTTCTCACCTCATCATTTGTGATTTCAGTTCTGTGTATTAATTAATGTATAAAGGAAAAGAAACAGGTGAAGTGCAGGATCTAAAACTGGTGAGAACACTAATTATTTTGTTCTATTCTATTTATGAATATATTTTTATTCCAGCAACTTTAAGGTGAAATATGCTGCATTTCAGGCAATATTTTGACTAGCACTAAATAAATCCAGTTGCTGCAAAATAAGCTTTGAAGTCGAGTATTTTAATCCCTTGAATTTAGGAGACAGTGATTATATTCAGCACCTATTCTTACGTCTTGAACATGTTGCTTTGGGGGTGTAATCAGGACTTTTAACATCAGCGTCATCTTGTATCTTCAACCAGCCATTTCTTAGAAAGCAGCAGGAAACTCAGGTTCTATATCCAGGATGGCGAACCTAAGGCACACGTGGAGCCATATCGGTGGGAACATGAGCATTGCCCGAGCTCAGCTCCGTTGCACATGCGCAGTAAAATGAGGACCCAGATTGTTGGAAGCAATACACTGACTCTGAAAACTGCTCAGAGAGGGCTGTAAAGCACAATGAAGCCATATATAAATCTAAATGCTATTGGTATTGATATTACAGGTAGTCCTCGACTTATAACAGTTCATTTAGTGACCATTCAAAGTTACAACAGCACTGAAAAAGTGACTTACGACAGTTTTTCACATTTATGATCATTGCAGCATTGTGTGATCAAAATTCAGATGCTTGGCAACTGGTTTGTACTTATGATGGTGCAATATCCTAGGGTCATATGATCAGCTTTCGCAACCTTCTGACAAGCAATGGGGAAGCCAGATTCACTTAACAACCATGTTACTCACTTAATAAATGCAATGATTCACTTAACAACTGTGGCAAGAAAGATCATAAAATGGGCAAACTCACTTAACAAATGTTTCACTTAGGAACAGAAATGTTGAACTCAACTGTGGCCATAACTCAAGGACTACCTGTATTATCCCAAAGGTGCTTTTTCAAGAGGCAACTGGACTTTCTGGTTTTTCTTTGAAGATATTTTGCTTCTCATCCAAAAAAACGTCTTTGACTCTGACTAGATGGTGGGGAATGGAAGGATTTATACTCCTTGCAGACAGCTAGTCATTTGCATTCTTTTATCGAATCATTAAGGTCACCTGGAGGTTTATCTGTGTCATCAGGGCCACCTGAGTGGTACAAATGGTTGTGGTGGTATAAACTGTTGAAAGGACTGTGTTGTATTCAACAGTTCCAAGAAGTCTAGCTACTGAAATATTGTCATCCCCACTATAGAGCTGATCTTCGAGTTCTCAGCTGACTTTCCAAGCCAATGTAACAGGCTCTATAAAACCCCTACTTCCTGGCTAACCAGAACAACAACTTGTTGCATGAAGTAACAATGTTCCTTGTTTGACCCTTTTTGTTTGTCTATCTTTGCCTCATTATATAAATATAAACAAGTCTAATCAGTGCCTTTCCTTCATTAGTCAGAGAAGTCCATGTTTAAAAAGGAAGTGTCTATAAATTTGGGGAAAATCCAGGATTGACTGACGTATAAACGGATGTTCAGGACATTCTGAGGAGAATTTTTCTGAGCTATATTTAAACCAAGTCTTCTAAAAACAGGTTAATTCAATTCAATTCAGTTTATTACAATCATAGACCAGAGACCAAAACAAATAAAAACACTCAGTAAATATACAATTAAAAATTCTAATATAAAATATTAAATAACAACTAAAATCTATGATAAAATGCAATCTGTCAATTATACATGGTCTAACTATATTAAAATTATAATCCATAAAATGTGTGGCCCATTGTCAGTTTAATACTAAAAGGGAAAAGAATAAGCAGTGCAAAGAGTTTGCCACATTTCTTATATAACATAACTATGGTGGATTCTGACGAATCCCCACTGCTGCTGAGCAGAATCTAGCCACCTGCACTGCTGTTATGGATTGTTCATCCTTAAGCAGCCACTGGAGATAAGCAGTGTCGGAATGGCCAGGATACCTAGCAATTATTGGGAGAATATGTTTTTTCCTAATCTCTGTGTAAAAGGAACATCGAAAGATTATGTGACCCACAGTCTTCACCTCTCCTGAGCCACAGGAACAGAGTCTTTCAGTCAATAGTATCTTTTTATACTTGCCATACAGGGCGGCCAATCGAAGCGCATGGCACTGTGCGAGCGAAAATGCTTTCTGATGGTTTGCTGACTCCAACTGGCTAAAATAGAGTAACAACATATCTAATGGTGTCTGAAGCCAGAAACAGCAGAGGTTTCCCTAAGTTGGTTTGTCTTTTGGTATCCTCTACCCTTTGTCGCAAGGTTTGTTTTGCTTGGTAAAAGTGTTGAACATTGGATAATAAAGTTTCCTATTTCAGAACAAATTGTATTAATAATAAAATAAATCACAGAAATCTCAAATGGTATTTATTTATTTATTTATTTATTTATTTATTCAACTTGTATGCCGCCCTTTTCCGAAGTCTCAATTATTATAATTTCTGTCATAAACCAATTACATTAATCACTCTTTCTGCTGAATAACCTCTTCCTCTGCCTGAGCTCTTTCCAGCAGATCAATTTTCAATAGTGGAGTTGCCCCCAATTCCCCTGGCACCATTTTTTCTGCATCTTTTAGATTGCAGCCTATGCCACATATCTGCTGCCTTCTTTTATAAATAAATATATTTTTATAAATAAAAATGAAAATGCTAAAAAAAAATGAGAGCAGAAACACATAAGTAACTCCAAAGATACAGTGTGAAAACTATTTTACAGCTGCAAATGGTAATTTAAAAGAATCTATATTCCAGTAATTAATTACTGAAGTTCATTGATCAATATGTTGCTAATCTGGACAAAAATTCTCTTTTTCCTATCTTTTCTTTATCTTCAACAATATGCAGGTTTAATCATTAAAGCAACTATACAAACATACTGAGCTCTGATTAATAATTTCCTCCAATGTGCATCTTCCTGGAAAATAGTACATAATCAGAAGAGACATATAGCACAGAGAAGGCAACACAATTTTGAAATTGGGAAGGGAATAAAAAAGGGAAGCATTTTAGCGCAATGTAATTTGAACCAAAAAGTTCAGAATAGCCTACAATTCAACTCTGAGGTAATCTAATAGAAATCTAGTAAAAAAAATGTCTTTCAGATGTGTGTCTACTTGCTTCTGAACTTTGCTTATTTTTATGTATCATTTATGTAGACAACTTGGTTGAAGTCTTTAGGATCCATAGTCCAATAAGAAATTAAACTTCTTATGGTACAGCTAAACTCTGTTCTTCCTACTTAACTGGACAGTTACATTTTATATCTGAAACAGTAATACTTTCAAAACTGTTATGCAAGGCTTAAGAACAGGGTATAAATAGACACGGTATATTTGCCCTATAGCTGAATCATGAAAGTACATGTCAAGCAAATTTAACTAACTATAATACCACAGCATTTTCTATTTGCTTGGGTATACCTGATTCCATATAGTATATAATAATCAATTAAAAATCAGCAAATTACCTGATGTAATTAGCACATATAATTGTCAGATTATTGAGTAAAAAGATCAGTATCTTTTAAAGTTAAAAATTACAGGATCCTTTGAAGTTTTCCAAAGAATTATAATTATTGTTGGATCAAAAGTGTTTTGTAAAAGGTAGGCACGGAGTTTTTGAAAATGTGGTATATAAAAAAAATCAGGAATAAATAGATTCAAATTCTGCTTGTGCAATACAAGTTTCTCAATTATAAATAGCAGTTTATTACTGAGTCTATCTATTCCCTTTCATCTTCCCCAGTTCTTGAATTAGCAATTTGTTGCAACCATCTATTTTCAAAGTAATCAACAATGTAACATGGATAATGAAATGTGAATAGTTCTTTGGAGGTAGAGCTGGCCATCACATGCCTATATGTGAAGAATTGTGAACAGATATATGTTTTTAATAAGAGTATGATTTCTATTATTCTGGACAAAGGTATCCTATTTCACAGATGTTGAAAATAAACTTCTGGATTTATTCAAACCATATACTACTTTGTGTAAAGTTGATGTTTAACTTGTTAGCTCTAAGTTTCATTCTTTGAGGAGGAACATTCACAGTTTTCGCCATGTTTTTCAATTTATTGAACTTTATCATTATGAATTCTCAACAATCATGTTTTGGAAGCTTGTAAATCGAACTAACAAAAACATAAACAATAATCTGGGTGAAAGATAAGATTTGAAAATTAGAAAGGCAAGAGGGTAATGAGCAGTGGTGGGTTCTACCGGTTCGCCCCAGATCAGGCAAACTGGTAGCGGCAGCAGCGGGAGGGTCTGCCCACCTGCCTGGACACTTCTGCGCATAAGTGTCGCATGCACACGCGAGCACGTGCACACCCATGAGCGAACCAGTAGCGACGGGTTTTGAAACCTGCCCCTGGTAATGAGAGCAGAAAATTGAAGTCTCACCATCACAATGTAATCTTATAAACCTCTTAACCATTTCTTTGTTCAACTTCAAAATCTTAATCACTGTAATTTTTTATATCCCAAATGTTGCTATATTCTTATCTCTTTCTTTTCTTGATTCCTAAACATAGTATGTAACATAGTATGTAAGTATGTAATCTACAAAACACAAAACACACTGCAATAGACTACCCTTTTAACAACAAAAATGAATGTGTTTGTTCAGTTTTAAAAGAAATATTTTAACAGCCAAGTATATTGTGAAAGATTTTGAGTGAAGTTGCTTTTTCCTGATGGTTTGGTGACTTGTCAAGAAAGAAGAATTTAAAGAAAAATGTATAATGGGCAAAATTTTCCTTAGTAGCAAATGTTGAAAAATACTTCCAATTTTAATTAGTTTACGACTAATTCATGTAGTGTAGTATACTTTTCCACTTAGTGTAGTTGTTAAAGTATCTTCTATTTCAAATGCCAAAAAAATTAATTCAGAATAAAAATTTAGACACTGCTCAAAATTTTACTACACCAAGCAAAACATAGGGTCCATGCCTTCTGAATTATGTTGCATATTAGTTCTTATAAAGATTGAATCTTAACAATCGATGAAGTTCTTCTATAATTCTACAGATAAGATGAAAAGTTTCCAAGATCCAAACCTATTCTATTACTTATGCTGATTATATACCAGTTTATTTTTTTAAACACATTTAGCAAGTCATCTTATCATTCACCATATCTGAAGATATTATTTCCTGCCATTTAGATCTGATTATATTGTTAAGTCAGCATTATGGTAAAAAAAAAAAAAGAATGAAAGAAACATTTTGACACTTGGTTGCAATATAGTAATAATGCATCAGAAACTACCGGTACCCTACCTTTTCTTAGTGTAAAATTAGTTTCATTGTTCAGGTTTTATCTATAATTCTATAGATTTAATTATCACAATGGACACTGTTTCTAAGCTATATCTCTACCTTTTAGGCAACAACTTCAAACATTAAACAACCATTGATTGTTGTTTGCTTTCACATTTGATCAATTAGATTGCCACTTTTGTAGCAACAGGAGTCTATTTTCCAGAGGGCTTTTTGGTTTCTATTTTAAAAAAATATTTAATGTTCTATTTAAGGAAGTTAAGAAGTGGTACCTTAGCTCTTCAGTCCAACTCTACTTTTGCCCCCAAGATACTGTAGATGTCACAGAGCCAGTTGCTTTCTTTCAGGTTGAACAGCTTCTTAGAGTCACTGAATGCTGAGCTGGAGCACAAGAATAAATTGAAGAGCTGCCAGGATGTCAAAACCAGGTGATCTGTACGTGGGTGTAGATGGCACCAAGACAATAAAGGAGAGAGCTTTAAACTGATGTTAAATAATTACATATTCCACCTTGTTTATTATTAGAATGGACTGGTGTAGATTTATATATGTTCTACCCTGAATAAAATAAATATGCCTTTCCTTATATATCATTGAAAACAATGTTCCCCAAGTTGGTGCTTTCCAGGCACGTAGTATCTAGAATTCCTACACAGCAGAATGAGCACGTAGTCCTAAAACATCTGGAAGATGGCAAGTTGTGGAAAGTTACATTAGATGCATGGTAGAGGATTCCACAAATTTAAAGCCAAGTTGCTACTAAAGCAAAATGGAAACAACCATCGTCATTAATATATTTTGTTGAATTAAATATGTAATCCATGACATGCTGAATTTTTCGTTATTCTAATGCTGAGAGCAATTCACAGGTTTGAAACACTGCTAACATACCTGGACAAAACTGTGAAATCAAACGAATGTTGAACTGTACTGCCATTTTGCAATTTTAGGTAATCCCTCTTTTACAATTTACTTAGAAGTTAATTTAAAAACCTGGTCAGGTTTTTTATTACCTTAAATTGATTTGCCTATAACATGCCTATAACTTCCCAAAAAATTACATGCTATTTTCACACCAGTATTAGCCAAGTTTTAACCCACATTATAAATTTATTATGTAAATATATCATATACTGCAGCAACATCCATGGCTTGAGACATTTATCCAAGAAAATTTAGTAAAAATAGAAATAGAAAAAAACACTTCCAAAGGGATTTAGGGACAGAAGGCCTGGCACATGTCTGGACTTGGTTTATTCATTCAGTACTGCCTGCTTATCTAAAATTTTCTCACAGACCCATTCAGAGATCTTTCCTAGGCTCGTTGCCCTACAATATCTTTAACAATAGATGGTAAATATTGAATCTTGGATCTTTTGGCATATTAAGTTTTTTCTTAAATTGACATCCAAAGCACAGACATGAATTACTCTCAACATTTTAACCAATAGCTCAAGAAAAACCCCCCACAACAAATAAAAAAGTAAAATTTTAAGAATTAAACATAAAAATCTCAAATGATAGATTTTATCAGATTATGATTTTATGACTTTTCAATCATTTTATTTGGGGGGAATTGGTTGTGATGTGAAATATTTGCAGTATTTGTGTGTTGTGGGGATGCAAGTATGAAAGGCTAGGATTCGCACCATGCTTATTTTATCTTTTTGCATCACTGCAAAATCCCTATTTTTATTATATGAACACAGACCGTTAGCATAATATGTTCAGGCATGTAATAGTTTTTGTCCCTTATGAATTAATCTAGCCTCTCCTTGTCCCAAAGGTGTTTTTTCAAGAGGCAACTGGACTTTCTGGTTTTTCTCAGTCATCCAGGTCATGGTTGTCCCAAAGGTGCTTTTTCAAGAGACAATTGGACTTTCTGGTTTTTTCTTTGAAGACGTTTCGCTTCTTGGATGAGAAGCGAAATGTCTTCAAAGAAAAAACCAGAAAGTCCAACTGCCTCTTGAAAAAGCACCTTTGGGACAACCATGACCTGGATGACTGAGAATCTCCATAGACATCTAGCCTCTCCTTATTCTCAACTTATTTACTCATACAATTTATATAGCTACCCATCTCACAATATATTAATACTAGCCAGCAAACAATTAAAACCAAAGCGAAAACACTATAAATCACAAAGAGATACAACAAAACGAACTAAAACATAGTGTGAGGTTGTTGTGAAATTGCTTACTCCCCAGTATATTCTTGGAAATGCCTTGACAAGAGTAGATATTTTCTTGCAGAGAACAATTAATCCAACGATCAGAGAACATTTGTCAACTGTAGTATATAACAGTCAAAACTTGTATATTGGTCTATGCTTCAGGATTTAAATCTTGAGTTTTTTCCTTCTGCCTTTCTAAATCAAGGGATAGTTCACTGTTTGTTTTTTTAAGGCCATGAAGGCAAGTGGGATTTCTTGATATTTAGAAGGTTGAGAATTCAATCCTATGTAGTGGCAGATATTTCTCTCCTAGGGCACAAAGAAAAAATAACTGCTGTGAACCCCACGTGGCGTCAGGAAGGGCAACGAGTAAATGCTCAGATCCATCCAGTTGTCCCGACTCTACCACAAATTTAGGGATTACAAGATCATAAAAAGGGAGGATTTTTTAATGGTTCATTTATGTCCGGCAACTCTGTATTTCCGTGCTTCACTCAGTTTACCATGTGTTAATTTAACCAGAGTACGGTATGCTCTTGATCAACATATCAATGCTTTCACAATACTTTCCTTCTTACTCTTTCTATATCGTTGTTTCCTTTCCCAATACTTGGTAGCTCCCCCACCTTAAGTTATTTTCCCTCTTAAATAAAAACAGCGATAGAAATTTGTGGACACCTTGGTTTCCATCAAGCTTCAGTATACATGTTTCTTGTCCACATGTGATTTCATTTTGTTTATATAAATAGTATTATATGAACTCTGGAAACTTGAACTTTCTAGAAAGGATATGAGATATTGTAAATGGAAAGAAAATTATTAGATAAGAATATTTGGCTCTGCACTCATGGAATTGGATTTGAACCAGGATTGTGTTCAGTATTGTTCATCTAGTTTCACTTAATTAGATAAGACCTTTTTGTTTTCTCTGTTTTGCTAACATACCAAACTAATTATGAACTGCCCTAATGCTACCATGCTACCACATTTCCTTATTAAAATTAAAATGAGCGTACTCAACTGGCTATTCCACTTTCCTAAGCAAGTTACATTTTTCCTTTTCTTTCTAAGAATATTTACATGAAATTGTTACAACAACATTATATAAATTCTTCAAGTATTGGTATTTTGAAGCCCCTCCCACTGAACTAAATCCAGAGTCAAATATTTTATAATGCTTAAAATGACTAAAACAGGAATCCATGAAAAGTTTGGAAGGTGTAAACTTTCTGGACCTTAATTCTAGAAGAACAAATCCTGTACTTATTTGGTTGAACTGAAAGGTTTTAGAAAAAAACGTGCAACATAATCCAATCAGCCTTTTAAATCTAAAATCAGTAACAACTTGTGTCACCTAATGTTAGCTATAATAGTGTGATCTGGTGATCTCTGAACATGTGATAGGTCTCAATCCCGGTTGTGTACTGTAGCACCAGAAACAATTTTAAAAAAATAGAAGTTGTTGTTAGACATTTGAATAACCTATGAAAACTGCCTCCACTCTTTCTGATGCTTTCTGGTTATCATAAGTGGCTTATCTTCAAACCATTTCCTGGTAAAGTAGCTTATTTTCCAGTCTATATGAACAACAATAACAACAGGAAAAAAGCAAGCTATCCTTCTAGATAGGTGAAGTGGCTTATACATACGTTTTTTATATTTCATTTAACAATTCAAGTCTCTCATTTGGCAGAAGATCATTTGATAGAAAAATTACCTCTCTTATTGGCAGATTTGTCATTTATTCTCTTCTGAGCTCCTTTAAGTTGTGTTGCCTGAGAGACAGAATACTGAGTGAATTTGAACAAAGCAGTGACACTTTTAAAGGACATAATTTAAAAGACAATTCCATCCATGACCCTGATGGGATCCATTTACAATAGTAAGATTAATAAATTAACAGTAGGCACCAGTGTGGGAAACACTGACCTAACAACTACGAATTGCTCAAATCTAAATTTTCAAAGTCAAGACAATTTCCTATTGATACTGTTGTAGGTTGTAAATCTATAAAATTTTAGTTGGGAGCTGGATTTATCTTAAATAGTATAAAGGAAAGAACTGATGCAATTATCTTGGATGCAAAATCCATACTTAGTATTTTAAATCTAGCTTCCAAACACAGATGGCTGAGTTTGGGGTCTGAAGGAATTTGCTAATTGTCCTGTGATCACTGAAACATGCTTAATTTCCACTGCAATGAATAAATAAAAAATAAAAAATAATAATTTGTTACTGATAAAATAATCTTTTCTTATTTCATTTCAGATACTTCCTTAAGCTTAACAGATTTTATCATTGAAGTTGAAGCATTAGAAGAATATTTGGCATGAGAATGGAAATTCAAACCTTTAAATTTTTTGCAGGTTTAGGTTTTCTTTCTTTACTTTATTTTTTTTTATTTATTTTTTTTGATGTTGGAATATTTTAGATAAATCTTTCTTTTTTTTTAATTTTTAAAATTTTTATTAATTTTAGAAACCACATAATACATTTATAAATGCAAATAAAACAATTTACAACAAACATCATCTTTATAACATCTACCTATAATATCTAAATTATTACAATATCAATATCCTATATTCTTCAATATACAATATTTCTCTCACCCTATATAATGATATTATTTTATTGATATCTCGTATCTCTTAAATTTCATTTGATGTAAAAATTTATTTTACTCTATTGATATCTTTTCTTTTATTTAATTTTTCTTTCTTTCTTCTTCTCTTTTTTTTCCCCACTTCCCTCTAACCATTTATACCATTTTTGCCAGACCAGATAATATTCAGATTCTTCCTTTCCTTGGATCTCCTTGGTAAGTTTATCCATCTCAGCGCATTCCATAATTTTGAATATTAATTTCTCTTGAGTCGGGACCTCTTCTTGTTTCCAATTTTGTGCGTATATAATTCTTGCTGCAGTCAAAATGTGTGTTATTAAATATATTATTTCTTTTTCATATTTGCTTGTAGGTATTCCTAATAAATAAGTTTCTGGCTTTAAGGGCACCTTTTGAGTTATTATTTGTTCCAGTTGTATTTTTATATTGTTCCAGAATTTTTTAGCTTTGGGACATGACCACCATATATGATAGTATGTCCCTTTATGCGCTTTACATTTCCAACAGAGTGGAGATGTGCCGGGAAACATTTTAGAAATTCGTGCCGGTGGTAGATGCCACCTATAGAACAATTTATAAGCATTTTCTTTGTATGGTACAGATAATGTTAATTTATTAATATTTTTCCACAAATTTTCCCACTTATTTAATTCTATTGCATACCCAAAATTTGTCGCCCATGTGATCATATTCTCTTTAACTACTTCCTCTGCTAGTTTATATTCCAATAGAAAATTATAAATTTTGGTTATTAATTTCTCATTGGGGCCTAATAAAATTTTATCCAACTGATTCGGTTCCATTTGAATTCCAGTTTTTTCCATATCAGATTTATATCTGGATTTTAATTGCAAATATGACCACCACTCTATTTCCACATTTTGCATTCTCAATTCTTCTCTTGTTTTTAGTTTTCCTTCTTCATTTAAGATGTCCTTATATGTTTTTAATTTATTTGTATCTATTGAATTTGGATAAATATGTGCTTCCATTATGGAAGTCCACCTAGGAATCCTATCATAGTGATATTTTCTGATTTCATTCCATATTTTAAGCAAATTATCTCTTACAATATGTTTGCGAAATTGTTCTTGTTTTGTAATTTTCTCTCCCCAAAGATATGCATGCCAACCTCTTGTTAAGTCAAAACCTTCCAATATTAATGTTCTTATGTTTTTGAGTTCGATCCAATCTTTTATCCATATTAACGCTGAGGCTTTGTAATAATTCTGCCAATCAGGGAGTCCCATTCCCCCCCTCTCTCTTTTGTCTTGTAGATGTTTTAATTTGATTCTTGCTTTTTTTTCCCTGCCAAATAAATTTTAATATCATTCTGTCTAAATCTTTAAAATATGTTCTTCCTGGGTTTACTGGTATTACCCTAAATAAATATAACACTCTTGGCAGAATATTCATTTTAATGGTAGCAATTTTGCCTAAAAGAGACAATTGGAGTTTTGCCCATCTTTCCAAATCCTTTTCTATTTGTTTAGCCAATTTAATATAATTGTCTTCCTTCAAAGTTGATATTTTGTTTGTAATCCATATTCCTAAGTATTTAACTTTCTTTGCTATTTGTATCCCTAATATATTTTCCAATTCTTCTTTTTGATACTTGTTAAGATTCTTTGTTATAATTTTAGTTTTTTGTTTATTAATTTTCAATCCTGCTACTTCTCCATATTGTTGTACTTTTATCATTAATTTTGGTCCAGATTGTATGGGTTTATCTAAAATGAATACTATATCATCCGCAAAGGCTTGCAGTTTATATTCTTGATTTTTTATTTTTAGTCCAGTTATTTCTGTATCTTTCCTGATTTCTTTCTTTACTTTAAAATGGAACTTGGTTGGAGGAAGTAAGTTTGATTACATTCAATTTATTTCTCTTCATTTCACACTATTAATGATGGGGTGTCATAGAAGCATACCTATTAAGTAACATATAATATTATTGAAATTTATGACTTTGACATTCTTCCTTGTAGTTGATGGGAAACAAAACATTTTTATTTTCCATTGTTTCTCCATTGGTTTGCAACACCTCTCATTACTAATGTTCTTTATTATATCCTAAGCAGGACATGATTAAGAAACTTCTTTTTTAGGAGGGTTGCAAAATTCAGACAACCAGTTAAATTAGTTAAGCCTCCCTTAAGATTTATATTACATTTTGGAGAGTTCCCTGCATCAAATTAGTCAGGAAACAGAGAGCCCATTTTTTTAAAAATATAATTTTAGTCAAAGGGAGCTCTGAAAGCCAAAAAAATGGCAATAAAGATATATGCCCCAAAGGACGCAGTGTATGGATATATTTTGCCCACTGCTTCCAATCTTTTCTAAACTGAGCTCTGTTAAATCAAGGATTTCCTTCATCTTGATAAGCCAATTGACTTATTGTTTTGCCTTTTGTTTTTTCTTTAGTGGTAATATTCAATGTATCTTACAATGATTTTTTCCCCCAGTTTAAATATTTTTGTTGTAGGTTATCTATCACATCCTTCATAAATTGGCAAGCAAATTGCTTAAGTAATGCTGCCTCCTGCAGGTCAAAAAATCAAATGGGAAATATTCCCACATATATGAAAGAACTGATTTCTTATGACAATATTGGCTAGAAAAAAAATAATTCAAAAAATTTATTAATCCAATTTTGCATTATGAAACAGTATATATGTCTAAATTATTTAGTCAAAATGATAAAGTGAAAAGGGATAATTAATGGTGCCATTATTGGAAATGAAAAAGAAAAATTATAGAAATGGCATAAACCAAAGAGCAGGATACAGTACAATTGTCTGCCATAGATCTCCCAAAATAGATCTATTTAAAAGGTCAGGCTACTTCAGACTGTCATTTTTTTCATTATAATGTTTAAATTTTTGTATGTGCTCTTCTATTTTAGATATTTCCAGCACTGTATGGAAGAAAATGCTGAATTAGTAAAGAAGAGCATTTGAATTGCAGTGTGATCATCTGTACTATAGAAAATTCATTCTTAAACCACTCTTCCACACATTAAATACACAAAGTTCTTCTGCTGTAATTTGATACACAAAATATCCATATTCTTTGTCTTTTTTACTCTTAGCCAAATCCTTCTGGTGACAGCACCAAATGTTTCTTGCAAAACTTCAGAAGATTGGGAGAGACAAAATCTACCTGTATCTAAAGGAAAAGTTCACCATTTTTGATGTATCCCCCATATTAACAAGATCAACATGTGAAGTCAATTAAAAATGGTATTTTAATAATATCAGCATATTTTTTAGCACTCTGATAAATGGAATACCTACTGTCCAGCATAACGTGTAAGATCCTGTCTCTCTTTGCTCAATTTAAGAACATAAACCCTACAGGTAGTCCTCTACTTATGGCATTTGTTTAGCAGCTTTCAAAATTTTGATGGCACTGAAAAAAATGACTTACATATTTATGATCATCACAGAGTTCCTGCAATCACATGATCGTGATTTGGATGCTTGGCATCCAGTGATGACATTAATAACTGCAATGATGTACAACCAAAATTCTGTGCTTAATTATGGTTGTTACTGGAGGACCACTGCACTGTGGGTTATTTCTTGATTAGCCATACACACTACAGGAAGTTTTTGACTTACAACCACAGTTGGGACAGAAATGTCCATCAGTAAATGATGATGTTATTAGGTGTGTTGTGTCCAATTTTCCAAACTTTTGCCATGGTTGTTCCCTCATTGACTCTGCTCATCAGAAGCCCCTTGGGAAAGTTGCAAATGGCAACCAGTATGTACCGGTATTTATGACAGTTGCAGCATTCTGCCATGTGATTTTATGTTGGTTATTGACCAGCATATGTACCATTAAAACTGTAAAATTTTGCAACAACCCTTCCATATGAAACTACGTATGCCTACAGACTATGAAAATTTTATGGAAGAATAAAATTCCTAATAATATAGAAATAAGCAATGTAAAACTAAAAACTACAAAAGCTACAAGATGTTTTGATATTAATCATAGGAACTACCGTACTTTTTGGAGTATAAAAGTATAAAAGTATAAAACTTCCCCTTGCCCCCAAAAGAGAGTGGAAATGTTGGTGCGTCTTGTACACCTAATACAGCCATTTTTGGCCTCCCGAAGCCCCAACCTGCGCATCCCGCGCAAATGGGGCACACAGAGGGTTTGGGAGGCTTGCAGAGGGCTCCTGGGGGCCAGGGAGGGCAAAACCTTTTTCCTTGATTACTTCTTCAAAATCTTGGTGCATCTTATACATCGGTGCATCTTATAGTCCAAAAATATGGTATATGTATTGTTAATGCATAATAATTATTAGAACTCTTTTAAATAAGAGGAAAGAACCTTAACTGGCTAAACAGGATTATCTAATGAATGCAAGTTACAGAACATAATTTAAGAAAATCATACATCATGTGGAACAAACAGATGAATGTTTGTTGAACATTGTTGGACAAAAGCTGTCTAGGATAAGAAGAAACAATACTTAGATTTATTATTTTTTCTAGGTACAGAGCCTTTTTTTTAATCTAATAATTACTTCCTGATGTACTAACATCTTTCATAAAACATTTGTTGGTGTGATATTACAATCTTAATTAGTAAATTAAGAGATAGTAATGCATTCTTCTTCTTTTTAAAGTTCATTGAATTCAATTAAGTATTTTTTTAAATGTAGGAATACGACCAAGCAAAAGAAGGGCAAAGGAGAAATTATTGATTTTTCTAGTATAGGTTGTGTTTCATAACTGAAACTGTTTAAAAATATTTTTACCATCTTTGAATATGTGCAATCAAATTGTTGTTGACTGGTAATTTGGTTCTTCAACTCCTTCTATGTCATAGGAATTAATATAGAGGGTTTAAAAAAGGACTCCTAGAACAAAATTTGGACAATGGACTGTGCTTATGGACTTCTAGGGAATCTATTTGCCTGCTGGTTATTAGATGCTAACATTGGATGGCTATTAGGGTACTTCACATTTACAATGGCTATTGGCTATCCTCTTTTTCTTTCCATCTTTTTAACATTATGGGTTGTCAGTGGAACTGGGACTTTGCATTTTTATTTTTATTTTTGTGCCTTCAAGTCAGTCTTGACTCATTGTGACTACTTGGCTAAGTCCCTGCACTTATCTTGGCAAGATTTTCAGAAGTGGTTTGCCACTGCCTTCTTCCTAGAACCGAGTCCAACATTAAAGTGCAAAAACTTCAACTTCCAGTGGAGACAGGGTGAACTAAATATGCCCATGACAGAGAGGAGACAACAACTGCAACAAAGATCAAAGAGACTTTAATGATTGACTTATTTGTGTTATTCTTTGGCTTTCTCACTTACCCAGCATGCATCAGCAATAACATCTCTTGCTCCTTGGCTTTTTCTAAAGTCAGGTTGAATATCTGGCATCTCCCTTTCCATGCCAGCATTTCCCAATGATACATTGGATAATCCTAAACATTATTTTTCTAACGTGAAATTAAGAACCTTGTGCAATAGTTTGCAGATCCTGTAAAGACTCCTTTCTTTGGTATTAATATGTAGACTGACCTCTTCCAATCTGTTGGCCATTATATAATTCTCCACATTTCTTAGCATAATTTGCTTAGAATCTTTACTGATTCTTTTGTTGTTTTCATACTTCTGTAGATATTCCAACAATTCTTGCAGTCTTTTTCAATTTGTAGTTTTTAGAACATTTTCCTTCGTTTCTTATTTTTGTAATCATTTCATTTTAGTAAAATTCCATAACAATCCACATTCTGGTGTTAATTTTTCTAATGTTAATTTTTGTAGTTTTACAATATGCATTTTTGAAAGCAGCTTTTGTCCCTGTTATGTGGCTTTTGTAGTTTTTTTCTTCAGTGTATGCATTTGTGTGTTCTTGCTCTTAATTCACATTTCTCATTTAAAAACTATTTTCCAGAGAGTATTGAAACTCTAGTCATACTCCACCATCGGCCATATCAGTTATGGATAATGTGAAATAGAAAACACCTTGGCACATAAGCTTAGGAAATGCAAAGAGATAAGTTAACTTTAAAGGATAATGCAGAGTTACCAATTTCTAATGAATATTATTTCAGTTTGTGCAAGATATATGCATCACAAAAATTACTTAGACTTAATTATTTTACACAAAGAAAAAGTTGGCATGAATATTACTAAAACTATTTCCTGGAAATAATATGAATGGTCATAGGAATGATCTACCCTTGTGTACAAATATATTGCAGTTACTACTTCTAGCAAATCGTCTGGCACTGACTTTATGTCTGAGATATAGGAAATGAGCATATGAGTAAAATACTTTATTTGCCTTTTCATCAAGCAAAGGTTCAATATATTTTATATAGGCTGCACCTTGCACAAAAGCATTAATGAATTTCTTATCATCATCCCCAAATACTCTAAACTTCACCTGTATTCTTAATTCTTTTAACTGTTCCATATTACCCCCATATTATAATTAGGTAGAGTCTGAAGTACAGCAATTTGGTTAAAGAATGAATTCATAACTAGAGCCCAATCTCAGAGAAGCAGGTAGATATTAAAGATGATAGAGTTTTGAGCTCCATGTTCTCTTCGCCACCCACTTTTCTTGATCATTATTGCTGTTTATTTTTAACGTAAGATTTGATTGAACATAAGATTTAATGGAAAGATTAACAATAGCAAAATGCCCAAAAAAATCCCCAACATGGCAGAGGAACAAGGCATACATGGATGAGTCAAGATGGCTGAGACAACAATTTGTTCAGTGAAAAGAGGTTAAAGGCAATTGCCCCTTAGGAAGATGCAATACCTGAAAGCTACCCTTAAAAAACTTGGAGGTTGTCTCAACAGGAAATTTACTTAAACAACTAAATAACTAGTAGAGGATCTGGATAAATCAACCACTTTAAATTGAATGGGCTTGGCAGGTATGTTTGAACAAGTTAATAAACAGCTAAGCATTGTCTTTTCAAGTTTAAGAAATAACTCAGACTGTAAGAAAAAGCATGTGAACTTGCTGTGAAAAATGAGCTTGATATTGGAAAAGTTCACAAATATATCAATGACATTAAAATGTATTTGGCTGACTTATAGGACTGGGACAGGATAGATAGTTTCAGAGTTAGAGGAATTAGGGAAAATACAGCAAATAGCTAATTTATCTCAAAAAGTTTCCAGATTTGAAGATTTGCTCCTAAATTCAACAAAATCCAAAAACCAAGAAATATATTAATAAAATTTTAAATGATCTGGTGAAAAAAAAATCCATAGAAATTTTGCAGAGCTAATAGGTAAATTGAAACAGAGATATAGTGTTAGTTTTCCATGACATTAGTCTTACCATAATACAAGCTTCAAAACTCTGAGAGAATATTTATTAAAAAGAGAAAGAAGGTATAAATACTAGTTTTCAAGCTAATACTTCAACCCCAAGGAATAGATTTATACATTTCAGAAATGAAGTTTTCAAATGCCTTCATAGAGAATACAGAATAAACTTTAATGTTTAAGAAACTCTTATAACTCTATAGAAGATTTGACAAGGGGGTCTTTTAGCATTTGGACTCATAAAACAGTTGCTGGTTATAATTTACATGTTTGATAATGTTTCATATTAGCTAGGAAGAAAGACAAAACACAGAGAATTGTTTAAAAGTTGTAAAGACAAGGCTAGCTGGAAAGGGAGGAGATGGAAGTTCAACAATCCCCTAAATTAGACTAGTGAGAAGATCTAACAGGTTGGGAAGATGAGGGGTGGGGGGAGTAAAGAAGAGAACTAGGGATGGGTGAGGGAAAACAGTGTGGGAGCAAAAAGGATAATTAGTATGAAAAGTCATAATAACCTCACAAATTTAATTATTGCTATTTTGTAAGAATAGTAAGCAAGACAAGGATAGGTTCTTTAAATGCTGGAGGCTAGGTGTCCCAATTAAAGAACTAGAATCAGTTAATATTTAAGATCCTTCAATCTATAGGTTACAGAAAATATATACATCAGAAAAAAATTAAAGATTTTAGAACCAAGTCAACAAAGATAACCATCTCATTTTATGCTAATGTAGACATTATGTAGAAAAGATTCAAAAACATAAAGAGAAGATTGCTTTTTGTTAAAGGGAAATTTGATAGTAAAATTATAACCTGATCTCTACCTACATACCAAGTCAGAGTCAATCAAGTTTATACAAAAATTTATGAAAGCCTTAAATAAATTTGGCTATTATTTGGTTCTATGGACTAATTTAAATATTGATGCGGGTGCAATAGTTGATAGAACAAATAATCAGGAAAATAGAAGATAATTTTTAGCATCTAAAGATTTGCAGAATTTGATATAACTGCATGAACGTACCGATATCTCTAGCACAAAGCATCCACTCACAAAGGGCTTTTATCTATTATTCAAAGAGATACCAATCCCATTTGAGGATAGACTATATTTGGGCCTTAATTATTTTTTGAATAAATTTATCCAACTAGAGATAATCCAATATATAAGAGGTGAAAATACAATGTAGATAAGCAGAATAAAAAGAAATCAACATAATGAATGTACTATTTATTTGTATCCTGTCTGCATTATTTTTACAAATAATTCAAGGCAGCGAACATATACAACACATCTTCCTCCTATTATTTTCCCCACAATCCTGTGAGGAGAATGACTGGCCCAAAGTAACGCAGCTGGCTTTCATGGCTAAGGTGGGACTAGAACTCATGGCCACATTCCAGCCGGGTGCCCTAACCACTAACCAAATTGGGTCTTCTGGTATTATCTTCAGAATGTAAATATATGTGGATAAAATTCAGACCTAATTAATATATACACCTAAACATTAAGAAAGGGAAAAGGCTTGATATTTAGAAACTGGCATAATTATTAGCTCATTTTTTTATACTTAAATCAAAAATACTATGTATTTGACAATAAAAACTCAAGATTATTGGAAAATAAGCTTCCAAAAGGTAAAGGAGAGGGTTATATAAAGGCAATAAATGATCAATAATAAAAATCTTATTTAAAAGTTTATTTATTTATCAAGCTTGTATGCCACCCAACTCACTGAAGGCAACTCTAGTTTGCAAACTAGTACTTCTAAAAACCTTGTGACAGAATTTCTGGTGCTGTGAACTTAGACTGATTTTTACAATTAGAAGTTACAGTTTTTAAAAAAACATTGAAAGTAGAAAATTCCCAGGTTCTAACAGATGAGTTCTATAAAGCATTTAAAAATATTAAATGAGAATTTTTGTCATTAAGGTAATTTTCTTCTCTCATCCTAGTGCAATTCTAAAGTATCTTTAATTCCTAAATCACACAACGATTCATTGGAATTATCTTCTTACAGGCTTATCTTTCTCCATATTTATCATAAATAATATACTAAACTACCAGCCAAACTTCTCAATTTAATTATGGGAGAAATTATGCAGCCTAACCAATCAGACTTCATTCCAAAAAGAAATATATCTAGCCCCACCAGAAAACTGTTATTATTAACTCTTAATATTAAAATTAATGTTTCTCTATCAGTATGCTCATTAAAGATATTTAAAGCAACTGACTGTACAGAAAGCACTATTTTTAAAACAAACTTTAAGTCTGCCAATTACTTTTTCCACACAATAGATCAGATTTATAATATAATCAATGCCCAATAAAGAATTAGGAAGTATGAATCAGAAAATAATTTCAAGAACTACCAAGCATGGCTATCAATTATCCTAGCAATCATTAATTCTTGTTATAGAAATACAGTAATAGTTTTTATAGCAATAAAGAAATTACAGAGATAAATTCATTTTTTAGTAATGCAAATAAATATATTAGTATAGAATTTGAAAATTAGGGATGGTAGCAAAATTTCAAAATCACAACTGAGTTATTAAAGAAAATTCTTCCAAAATTTTCCTAAAGTACGAGGATAGCTAATAATTTAAATATAGTAGTGCGTTTAGATTTAGGAATTAATATAATTATAATATTATAATATCTATTATTTATATATTATAATTATATTATAATTAATATAATCAAAAACATTAAGAAACTGTTTAATAATAATTTCATCTCAATGTATCAGAAGATAAAACAAAAATGAAAATCAGGAATAAGAAAGATTTAAATATTTTGATTGAACTGAGGCAGTTAAAATGATAAAACTTTACTTTTTCAAAAATGTCAAACTGCCTCAATAGGTACTTGATAAAATGTTAACACTTTAGGAAAGAAAAATTAAGCTTCTTTGTTTAATACTAGAAAAATTAAGAATAGAAATGTCACATAAGGACTCAGACACAAGGAGACTGAAGAATTCCGTTTTAATTTTTTAAAAAAATAAGGCAGCATATTTCAGTTATATTGTTCCCTTCACAATGGAAAACTCAACAAGACATAGGTGCTGCTAGAAAACATTAAAGAGATTAATAAATGTTTTTCTTCCAGAAGACTTTATAATAGGTAATATAAGTAATGTATTTACATATTACGAGCCAGTTTGGTGTTACAGTTAAGGCACCAGAATGGAAGCTGGGAAATTATTGAGTTCTTAGGCATAAAGCCAGCTGGCCACCAGTCACTCTTTCTCAGCCCTAGAAAGGAGGCAATGGCAAACCATTTCCAAAAATCTTGAGAAAACTGCAGGGACTAGTTCAGGTAGTCACCAGGAGCCAAGTTCACTTGAAGTTACACACATGTACTCAAGTTCACAAAGCTACACTTCAATTTTGGGAGGAAATATGCAACTTTGATAGAGGGCATCTTTACTGGGACATCTAATATTCTTTAATCAGGACATGTCAACCTAAAAGAAGCCTTGAAAAAAGCTCAAATTGCAATAGGGTATGAGACTTCAACAGTAATAAGACATAAAGTAGATGTGTTTGAGTTACACATAAGTCCCCATCTATCCTGGCCAACAGAGCCCCAACTTATTTTTTTTAATAAGAAGGCTATAAAGGAGTCAGCATCTCATTGTTTAACTATGAAAAATTAGCAATTAATTGCTCATTCCAAACCAAAAGAAAAATGTAAATAATTTATGGAATGTTAGAACTGAAGGCGGGTGAGATCCTGTAGGTTTAAAAAGAAGCAATGTCACTAACTCACACGTTTTGTTACTTATAAGCCTAAGTACACCAACATAAGCTATTTAAACTCTGTGCAGTGAATGCATCAATGTGAAACCCATAAAATGGTACTATAAATTTGGTTTCCTGCAGTGGCACAAAAGAGTAACTCACCTCTTCATTGGGCGAATCCAAATTTTTATTCTAAGCAATAACAGTTTTCACCTTGAAGGTTTTTTATTGAATATTCTAATACAGAATATACAGGTAGTCCATTTTATGAACTTTCTTGCCACAGTTGCTAAGTGAATCACTGCAGTTGTTAAATTAGTAACAAAGCAGTTAAGTGAATCTGGCTTCCCCCTTGACTTTATTCCTCAGGTGGTCTCGAAAGGTGATCACATGACCCCAGGACACTGCAACTGTCATAAATTTGAGTCAGTTGTTAGCGCCTGAATTTTGATTACCTGAACAAGGAAATGTTGCAATGATTGTGTGAAAAATGGTCACAGGTCACTTTTTTCACTTAAAACTGTTACTAAACAAATTGTTGAAAGTCGATGACTACTTGTACGGCCAATACTCTATGTGATGCCAAATTTTATTAAATTTCAGAATCAACTCAATAATTTGCTATTGTATAACTGCCTATGTGGGATGATCTTCAAGTGATTTGAACTATGGTTTATTTAGCCTAGGAAGCCTAATCTAGCCTAGGATGAAATTATGTTTCTATATATGCTATCCTAGTACTTCTTCGTTTGGTAAAGGGCAATGGCATACCAGAACTAAAAAGTCCCACTAACAGCTTCATGGAGGAAGGATTGAACAATTTCCACAATTTCTAACTAACAACCAGTAACAATAACTTCCAACTTCTTGCTATGCTCCCAACTTTATATTCTGACGAATTCTTTAAAATCAGCATTTGCTGATTCAGATGTAACAGAAAACTGAATTCAGAAATTGATAGCTTTGTATAGAGTGCATGAAGTACATGAAGCTGGAAAGATAAGATAGTTCAGATACAACTTGTTCCTAGGATGGTATTGCATAGATTTATCAGACTAAAAATATAACTGAGGCAAGCCTTTACGGTTCAACTTCTTGATTATCTACAATAGGGAACAGTACACACTGATATGTAGCAGAAAAAAAGGCAAATACCACTATTTGTTCTCTGAAGGAAAGTCATTTCTGTCAGGAAATGCAAATTTTGGATGCAAATTTCTTGCTTTCTTTATATTTCTGTGACTCCTGTATTTGTGTGAAGTTGACAAGAATCACAAACGTACTTTTCAGCTTGCAAAACTCCTTCCCTGGATAAAATGTTTTCTTAACACACTGAATCATTTTCATTTCTAAAATATGAGATCTGATTAAGCTAGTGCAGTGTTTCTTAACCTTGGCCGCTTTAAGAGGGATGGGCTTCAGCTTGCAGAATTCTCCAGCCAGAGAAACACTGAGGTACTAAATATGATCTTTAAATAGTCAAATCATGATGTTTAAAATGAAGGTGCAAATTCAATAAGGCATGACCATTAGGAATATCTTACAAAATACCAGTTATAATCTAATTAAAAAGTCTGGTCTGTTTAAATTAAAAATTCTTGACTTTAAAAGCAAAGGAGAAAGAATTGTCAGGGAGGGTGGCATAACATTTATTTGAGAAAGTAAAAATGAGACATGACATAAAAATATAAATAATGGTGTTAAGGTAAGGACATCAAATGCTCCATGGGGAGTACACAGCCTCAAGAATTTTTTTGGAAATGTTATCACAGAAATTGAGATACATAAAACAGAAAAAAAGAGAGAGAATTCACAAAAGTTTGCCATCAAGTTTTCTTTTTTATTTAAGATTTTAGTTTTAATTCTGAAGAAAGAGGTACATTTCCTTGTTTTTAGTTTTAGCGTCAGGTTATAACCATGTTTAATTTTATGTTTCTTTTTTTCCCCGTCTTTCAATACTGCACAAACGTCCAGAAACTACAAGGTTAAGTAAAAGCTGCAGGCAGAGGTCGTCAAAGGTTGCGCTCCCGATGATGGTCTTGTGGCCCCAATGCAGTGCTATCTCAGAGTGTCTTAATCAGGTGATTTAAAAAATAAAGAGACTGACAAGAAGACAGAAAGATTGAAGTGAATATCACTCGTGTTTCAGCTGCTTATAATTATATTATGTATATGCTAGGTATTAAATCTGTGATATTTTTAAAACATTATATTTATTTGAAATCTAAAGCCAAAACTTTTAAAAATTCCCTCTGTTAAATCATTTCTTACCAACATGTCAGTTATTTCTACAGGCAAATTGTCTTTCACCTACTTTATGCCAAAACGTTACTGACAAAACTGTCCCACCCTTCAAGAGAAAAAAGAAAAAAAAAAGTATTTCCCTGTATAATCAACTCACAGAATGCAACACGAATGTTAGGCCACTGCTTTTCCTCAATATATTTCTACACTGGATTCTGAATTTTGTATTATTGTCTTCTATTGTCAACATGACATTTTCCTGCTACGCTAAAATAATTATGTGCAAAAGATTTATGAAAATATTATGCACTTTGATTTCTCTCGCTTAGTGTGTTTAAAGAAATAGTTTTTAAACAGTGTATTTCAAACACTGACTCAGCAAAACTTAAGAAAAAAAGATAATAGTTATGACCCTGTGATTGCATTGCATTTGGAAGCTGGTTGGGAAAGATTTTTGACCAGGAACCAGATTCTTCAGAAAGAAAAATATGAAAGAGGGGCCATAGGTGGGTACAGGAAGTCTGGGAGGAGCAATTCCTGCATTTCTAATGTTTTTGTACTTTTCCTAATGACGATCCAACGCTGAGCTCTGTAGTAAATCTGTGGGGGGTTTACTGGGAGGTCTGAAAGCTGTCTGAAAGCCTGGGGGAGGAGAGTGGAAACTGGCAGGGTTTGAAGGAGGGGAATAGGGGTTCCAACTGGCTCTGTGCAATGGAATTTGTGTACTGAAGGGGTTACTGTGGGGGGTCTGTGTTGGGGCAGCACTGGGGCCATCCATCTCTGTGAGAGCCTGAAGAGACTTTAGCCAATGCGGTGGATTGTCGTCTTGAAGAGAGTCTAAACTGTTTCCAGTGGAGGCTGGGATACCTAGGAAGAAGAGAAACACAGGAGGAGACATAGGTTACACAAAGCAAGCAAGAACTACATATATGAAGTAGGACAGTGCAATTTAACCAATAGCAAGATCAGAAAAATAATTGTTGGCTTGCAGAAATGAAATGACTATGAATACAGTTTTTCAAACACAATTGAAGCTGAGTTTTCCTGGGGAGCTTTTGTCCCTTAAGATGATTTTTCACACTGCCCAAACATTTTTCCGTAATATCATACAATTATTTCCTTTTCTACCTTTCCAAATCGTAATTAACCATTACAAGGAAAACAGCCTTATAAAGAGAGCTTTATAAATAGTGGAGTATGTCCCTTTTTAATGAAAAAAATAATCCAGTTAAAATCCAGTAGCATAGGAACTATATTGCACAGAAAAGCATGCCATCATGTTGATGTGGAAACCGACAGAAACCTCAGATATGCTAAGAAAGACGCCAGGCATGCAAAAGAAAATACTGTGGGGTATTAATGTTCATTTGTTCTAAGATTTCTGGGCCTCTTGAAAGTTGGTAGATGGAAGCTGGAAGAGACCACCGCATTTTTTTCCAAAAAAGGTATATTGATTAATTTGTGCCAAATATGCACTTGATCATTGTCAATGGAGCTGAATGAGCGAGAAATCGTTACCTGTGATGATTGCGGGGTCCATCCAGCTCCCAGGGCTGTCCCAATTCAGGCTGTCGGTTGTGGCAGTGTTGGACGTTGGTACACTGTGGTTGGCGTTGGAGGGGGAAGTAGCATTGGGCAGTCCACCAAAGTTGATGTTAATGTTCGGTAGAAGTGCCCTTAGCCCGTCCTGCCATTCCTTCATATTTAAACTCTCTACAGAACTGTTGTTGTCTGGGAGATTTATCAACAAAAAAAGAAAAAAGAAAATGAAAGATAGAAAATAAAAAGCTGAAGTTAGAAACAGATGCTGTTTTTAGTGAAAGATGGTGGCTCTCTAAGCATTTACAACTGTTTTTCTATCAAAAGAATGGGACGATGATAAAGATGAAGCTTCAGTGTTGAGCTGCTGTAGAATATAGAATTATTTAAACATCTAATGGTGAAAAAACTAAATGTTTCCCTACTAAATCTGGGCAGAAAGTCAACGGTTAAACAAAAGAATGAATCTTCCATTACTAGCAAGGAAAAAATCACATCTTTTATATGAAAGCAGTCTTACTTATTGATAAATTTGCCTGCTTTGCTGAATGGTAGAGGTATTTAATAGTTCCCTACACAAAGATGATACAAGCAAGATTATAGAATCCTCACCAGAATTACAGTTATAAAACCTTTCCAAATCTACTTTTTTTTTAAAAAAGAAAAGGTACTAAATACTGAAAGTGAGAACAGCCTGCTTTGTCTAAAAGAATGAAGAGAGAAGGACATTCTAACATTTTAAAGAAAGAATTAACAATCTCTAAAGTGGAAGACCAAATGCATTATCATACTAATCTGCAAAGCTGCACTAAGTCTATTTTTTAAGGAAGACAAATTTAGTGGCTATTTTAATAACAGGAAACTTCCAACAATTTGATTTTTAATCTCTTAACTTCTCTCAAATATACAATTTAGAAAATACCCCATCAGACATGGCAACAATCATTTGATTAGGTAGTATTGTATTTAAAATGGATTTGCCATAGTTATAGGAAAAATACTTTTCAACAGTAATCAAACTAATGGAATATCTACATCTTAAGGAAGTATGCCCTCTTTCGGGGAAATCCCATAGGTATTCTTAGGGGACAAACCTCAAATATTCAAGAGTCATGTAGCTAGCCAGTGACTACCAAAATGTTTCATATATAGAACCCACACAATGTGCTTTATTGTATCCTTCACAAAACAAAATATCATCCTTCTATTTTGACCATAGATTCAGGGACTAATTCAATAAGTCTGTGTTCAACATATTCAATATAAACCTGAGTTATGTAATTCCACTCATTGCATTTCAAAAGTACAGACCAAAAGGACTAGAAAAGAAGGAGATCAGATTAGCGCTGCAGAATGATTTCTGATTCAGTTTACATATCGATGTATAACTTGTCCTTAACATTTCTTTTTTGACAGGAGGAAACTGAATTACTTAAGATGTCTTCAATTAAGATTTGTACCAATAGCCAGCTCAAAATACTTCTGAATCTTTATCACAAATTTACACAGTGAAAACGAAAACCATACAGTTATACTACATCTAGTATTTTGCAGTAAGTCATTGCTATTAAACATCTGAATACAAAAAAATATTGCTGTTACCAATACATACTTGATTAGTTTGATAGCTGAAGCTTTTTCAAGCTGACTAAACCTTCTCAAGAATTATTGAAAAAATTCAAGATATGTTGGTAAAAAGATCCTATAATGCAGATGTCTACTCTTCAATACTAGCTAGATACATCTGCAACTCTTTCCTGTACTCTTCTTCTTCTTCTTCTTTTTGTCTTATTATAAATTGAGAGGTGGGGAAAAGAATTGGAAATTTCACTTAAATCCAGAAATTATAACCAATATTTTAAATTATAATTTGTTCAGTTTAATTCTAAATAATTATGATTTATATTACCTAGAATATTTTATTTACTGACATACACAATGTTTAATATGCTTTTGTTTACAAATATTTTGTATTAATAATATTAATATTCCTTTTACTTTTCAGTCATGAAAAAGGTACTTATGAAACCCAATTAATTTGAAGTCAATATTGTTCTTAAAAATTAGTTCTTTCAAGTGTTGTTCATTTCTCCTTAGTACTTCGAAAATTAGAAAGACCTCCCTTTAATGCTGTGCTTCAACAGCATTAAAAAAAGGAGAATTTTAAAAAAATCATTGTCATTATTTGTAGCCTATGACCAAACTTCCCTCATCAAGTAGATAAAAAACTGTAATGTTAGGAAGGAGATCTGTATTAAAAACATTTTATAATTATTACTGAGCATACACAATATTCAAAGGTTTTTGAGAAAAAAATGTCAGTGGGTCAGAAGTCACTATGTTTGGATTCTTTGGTACTTCATATATATTTATTAGGATTGTACTTATTTCTGGAAATTCTAAAGATCTCTTGATAAAAGTATACTCTCGTCCACAGCTAATAATACAATTGTGTAATAGTTATTTGCTGTGTTCACTAATTAAAAAGCTGTTCTTGACTTATAGTAGTATGTTTAGCGTATCCAAAAATAGTAGAAATAATATATGTCTAGTCTTAAATCTTTTTAAAGAAACTGTTAATTGTTAAGACACACTTGAAACAAATAAACAGTGAATCTACTAACAATAATTGGGCTATTATTACCATACTGGAAATTGAAGGTGTTATATCTACAGTTAAGTAGCAATATAACATTTTCTTTGTAAATAGAAAAGTGGAGACAAGAAAAGCACTTCAATGGAAAAACTGTTTGTCAACTCGCAAAGCATCCCTGGCCTGCTCTCGAGTTGCTATAGGCAGGAACTTTGCAACCGCAGCGAGGTAGCATGTCAGTCAAAACAAAAGCACATTCCATCCATATCTCTGTCAAGGCTGTCTCCACGGTTACCCACAGTGGCTGGAGGGGAGTGATCTCATTGGAGAATGTGACTGATGACACAGCTTTGGGGAGGGGGGAAAACAGGGTTAGAACCAGAACGAAAATTAAGTGGGGTCAGAGTTGGCTTCACTTGGAACATGCAGACATGAAGCTCCTAATAAATACCTGGATTTCTTTTGAAGCTTGGCTCGAGGATCATGATTTAATTAGGGCATCAGTTGGAACCCTGACAGCAAGCCAACTCTCCCAAAACTAATCAAAATAACCGGGACTCCTGAGTCCCAGGCTCTCCAGTCACTTTCCAACCTCTGGACTGCATGGAGAGAAACTCAGGCTACCATGGCAGAAGGCGGACTATCCGAAGAGAGCCTGCTCTAGGCGACCCAGACAGAGGTAGAACTTGCCTCAGGGACTTCTAGGACTCAGCAGCCCAATCGGAACCGGAGTGCAGCCCTCCCTGACCATCAAAGCCGAGACACTCACCCCAGCGACCAGAACAAAAAGGGATGAGTATTGGTGGAAAAAAATCCCTAAAGCAGCTGAGGTTGAGTTCCCCTATCTTAGTGCCCAAGGCTGGGGAAAGTCCCTGAGCGAGCTAGAAAAAGTGGAATAGATGTAGCACTGGGCACAGGCCAGGCTCCCAAAGCCCCTGATGGAACCCTTGGGGAGATCCATAGAGCAACTGAGGGAGGAATTTGACTGAGCCACCCTTCGTGATGAGGGGCCATTGTGCCGCCCAAAAGAGGGGAATTGCAGCTGAGTCCTTTGAAGTGAGGAGACACAGACGGGAACGCAGCCCCCCTTCTCCACCCACCAGAAGGAGAATGAGCCCGAGGCTGCAGCCAGTGCCTCCCCCACACAACAGGCAAGCTGCCCAGGGCAGGGGGACCCTCCCCTCTCTACAAACTAGAGCCGAGGAACACTGCCAGCCACACCAAGTGCAGGCATACAGGGGCCAACATGAGGAGGAAGGAGCAGTGCTGAATGAGCCGCCCCGATTCAAAGGGAAATTCAATGGGGACTCAGATCAGCTGGCTCTATTCCTTGGCTGAGGTCCATCTAGAGAGCTATGTACACCTCTACCCATCCCACAGAGCCATGGTGAATACCATTGCCGAGGGGCTAGAGGGAGAAGCAATGGAATAGCTAGCAGCCCTCCACAAGAGGAGAGCACCCCCAACTGCAAGATGTTGACAACTTCCTATGACAACTAGAAGCAAGATTGGAGGAGGCAGAGGAGGAACTGTACGCAGAAGATGAGCTCCGAAACCTAAAGCAGAGAGGGCAACCCATTAAGGAACACATCTGTAAGTTCAGGAGAGTCCGGGGGGGGGGCTTCCCCCTTTGCCAGAGCGGCTGTTAGTTCATTTTTTCAGAACAAGCCTGGATAAGCAAATTGCCCAAGTAACAGCCTATCGGGACATCCCGAACCGACTCTCTGAGCGGTTCCGAGTAGCCATAAAAGTCGATGGCAGATTGCACACCAATAACATGAAAAAGCAACCGGACACCAAGGAGAGAGGACAACCAGACCAGAGACCATCTGGCCGATGTGAGGCAACAGCACCACAGCCGGCCCCAAAACCAACTCTCCCACGAAGCCAGCTGAAAAGTTACAGATGTGGAGGGATACACCACATTGCATCAGCATGCACAACCCCAGCCCCGAAACGAAAGCCAGAGCCACCACCCAGGGTACAACCAGAACAAGGCCCTAGGTGTGCCACCGACATGTCCTAAAAAGCCCACCAGGCCATAGAGGTCCCTCCCCACCCAGCTGAAGGGGGGGGGGGAAACTCCAGCCAACAACAACCAGTCCCCAGATTCCTATGGCAGCAAGGATGAAGGTGAAAATGACCCAATGGTGAGTGAACCAATCTACCCTTTCGTCCTCCCAATATGCCTCACAGCCCCCAAAATAGGAACCCAGGGGACTTTTCAAGCCCTAATAGACTCAGGCTGCACTAGATGCTTGATCAACCTAACCACAGTCCTGAAACTGGGGATTAGAGCGAAAGACTGGCCACTCGATCAGGTTTGAACAGATCAATGGGTCCCTATTGGGGGGAGCCTATGCCACCCACCTGACCGAATCAGTGAAGCTAGAGCTAGCGAATCACTGGGAAGCAATTCGATTCATAATAGCCCCCAAAATGACAGACGCAGTCATACTGGGGTTCTTCTGGCTAGACAAGTGGGGCCCAACCATCTGGCAGCAAGGGCAACCGAATGTTGTGGATAGAGATGGACCCAGCCAAAGTACAAGCCGTCCTAGGCTGGCAGCCCCCTCGCATCCGCAGACAGCTGCAAAGCTTCCTTAGACAGGCAATTCATCCCCTCCTTTGCTAAGATTGCCAAACCCATGACAGACCTCCTAAAGACAGGGGGCCCAGGGACGAAGCCCCCCCTAGGTCTCCTTACAGTGGGACCTAACCTGCCAAAAGACATTCGAAACACTAAAAGAACTTTTTGCAAAGGAACCAATGCGGAAGCATCCTGACCCTGAACAACCCTGCATTATCCAAGCAGACGCCAGTGATGTGGCAGTGGGAGCAGTGCTACTCCAAGGAAATAGAAAACTACAGCCCTGCGACTAACCTCTCGCAAACTCATGGACACAGAGAGGCGATGGGCTGCATTGGAAAAAGAGCTTTTGTGATAAGATGAACACTGCTAACCTGGTGCCACCTGCTGCAAGGGGGGCAGAGACCATTCGAAATCTGGACTGTAATAGACTTATTCTCCAAGCAGGCACATTTCATACCCTGCAGCAGACTACCCTCAGCCCACCAGCTAGCCAAACTGTTCTTGAAGCACATCTACTGCCTGCATGGATTGCCACGGAGAATTATCTCAGACAGAGGGGTCCAGTTCACGGTTAAGTTCTGGATGGAGTTCCTGCGGTCCATTGGGTCGTCCCAGAGCCTTAGTTTGGCGTTTCATACGAGCACCAATGGGGGAGCAGAGAGTCTGAATACCATGGTAGAACCTAAGGTGTTACGTGAACTGTCAGCAGTCCAATTGGATGGACCTCCTGCCTTTCGCTGAGGTCACGTACAATAATGCTGTTCACAGTAGCACGGGACTAACTCAGTTCAAAGTAGTGAGCAGCATGGACTTCGTCCCAATGCCAGAATATCCAAGGGGTCCCCCTTCCTCAGTCAGCTTGACAGACTGGCTGTCAATGCTGAGAACAACCTGGGAGAATGTCAAGGGCCTCAGCGTGTCACGTTATTGGCCTCCGCATGGCCCATGTTCCAGGCTGCGAGGATTGCCACAGCACATCATCGCTGATTGCTGCCTCTGCATGTCACATTTTTGACCTCCGCACGCCTGTTTTTGGCCTCCGTGTATCACGTTTTCAACCAGTTCTAGGCGGCGGGGATTCCCAGGCCGAAAACGTGATGCACAGAGGCCAAAAACGCAATGCGCAGAAGCCAAAAATGCAATCCATGGAGGCTGAAAATGTGATGCGAGGAGGCGGCGATCAGTGGCGATGTGCTATGGCAATCCCGACAGCCTGGAATGGGTCTAAAATGGAGTGTGCGGAGGCTGAAAATGTGATGCACGGAGGCCAAAAATGTGATGCAGGGAGGCGGCGATGGGCTGTGGCGATCACCGTAGCCTGGAACAGCTGATTGGCAGTATTCCGAGAGGCCGATCCAACCACCAATCAACTGCTCGTGCTGCGATAACGTGCTGAAGCTGACCAGGCTGTTTGCTGCAAGGACACTAGCCAGATGAATACCAATGGATGCTGGTAGGCAGAGGGGCTTTTTTCTTGTTTTCCTCCCCAAAAACTAATGTGCATCTTATACTCTGGAACATCTTATAGTCCGAAAAATACAGTACTTGAGGTTGAAACTCCCCAGTAAGAAACTGGGACCAAAGTTCATGGGGCCATTCCCCATAGTGAACCCAGTCACAGTGCAATTAAAATTGCCCTGACTGCTAGGGAAGATACACCCGGTATTTCATAGCAGCCTCTTAAAACCTGTGGTTGGATCGACCATGAAGCCATTACTCTGTGAGGCCCCAGACCATGAGATTATAGAAGGCCAAACCCATTCTGAGGTGCAACAAATCCTTGAGTCAAGGTGGCACAGGAGACAGCTCCAATACCTAATCCAGTGGAAGGGCTACCACTTATCAGAGGTGTCTTGGGTAAAGAGTAGGAACACCCAGGCTGACTGCCTCATAGCTAAATTCCACGCAGACAACTCAAACAAGCCTGGGGGGATGGGAATCACAACCCTAAATCTATAACTGTATTCAAATTGTCTTTGCTTTGCACAGGTCGCCTTCAAGATGTGAGGGGAGCCGAATGTCAACTCGCAAAGCATTCCTGGCCTGCTCTCAAGTTGCCATAGGCAGGGAGAATGGGAAAACAAACTTTGCAGCCATAGCGAAGCAGTACATCAGCCAAAACAAAAGCACATTCCAGCCATATCTCTGTCAAGGCCGTCTCTGCGGTTACCCACAATGGTCAGAGGGGAGTGATCTCTACAACCCGCGAAATTGCTTCGTTGGAGAATGTGACTGATGACACACCTTGGGGGAAGGGGGGAAACAGGGTCGGAGCCGGAATGTAAATTAAGTGGGGTCAGATTTGGCTTCACTTGGAATGTGCCGACATGAAGCTCCTAATAAATAACTGGATATCTTTTGAAGCTTGGTTTTAGGCTCATGATTTAATTAGGACATCGGTCAGAGCCTTGATACTGTTTTTAATAGGAAGCAAATGAGTAAAAAAAAGGTAAACATAGCTAATGTTTTGCTATATTTTAAACTGAACATGCTACATAAGAAATGCATATTTTAAAAATGGAAAAAGTATCAGTATACTAGAATAAGATTATGAAATCATTTATTAAATATCCTTGACCTTATCAAAAACAGTTCTACAAACTTTTAAGAAATTGGTTTAGTAAATTATCATTAGTAAAAACATTTATATTTATTTTATATGAACAACCTATGCTAACAATTTGACAAGCATGAAGCATTAGATTTCCTTTACATTTCTACAAAAACCTTGCAATCAATCTGCACTGAAATACTAAATCTGCCAAATTAAATACAACATAGCTCAATTTTTGACAAACTAGCTAAATCCAAATAAGGCTTTCTTTCAGACATGCTGAGAATGGTAGTGTTAATAAAGTGAATTTACCATGGGAATATTTTCCTACATGTTATTAACGAAAGGTTGGTAAAATCGACAAGCAAAATAATTCTTATGTTCTATAAACATTAAAATAAAAGAATTAGATTTTAATACCTTCATTCTACATTATTGAAATTATAAGATACAGGTGCAATTAAGGTAATAAGTCCCTTTAAAGCCCTGATCACAGTAATCATGGTAGTCCTTGATTTACAACCACAGCTGAACCCAAAATTCTATTAAGTGAATTTTGCCTCATTTTATGATCTTTCTTGCCACAGATGTTAAGTGAATCACTGCAGTTCTTAAGTTAATTGAATCTGGCTTCCCTATTGCTTGTCAGAAAGTCACATGACCCAGGGAACCTGTAATCATTATAAATAAATACATGTCAGTTACCAAGCGTCCAAATTTTGATCATGTGACAATGGGGATGTGGTTGTGAGTGTGAAAAACAGTTTTAGTCACTTTTTCAGGACCTTTGTAACTTTGAATGGTCACTAAATAAATGGTTGTAAGTCGAGAACTACTTGTATCCTTGATCCTTTGAATCAAAAAGAAAAAGTGAAAAAAACTAAACATTTCCTAAAAACATTTCTTATTGTGGCATCAGTTTATGCTTGATTAAAAAACTGAACAAGTTATTCCTTTTTTGGCAACTAGATACAACATTTAAACGTTCAAGCTTTGATACACTACAAGGGCATAATTATACAGTTATCTCAGCAACAGTATAGAATATAACAACTACATATGGTACATTTCACCGAAAGAGGGGGAAGGGGGATTAAACATCTATGTATGCAAATATATTTCTATATACATGTACCAGAAAAGACATTTTAATTGAAGCATATTGATCTTCATAATGGAAGACTGTGTACCAGAGTTGATTAGCTTGACATTAATTCTAAATTCACTTAGAGATTATTCTAGGCATAACTGATTTATTACTTGAAAACTTTTCTTTATTAACCATATGTGATAGAACACAGTATCTATAAGCTCCTAAGGACCAATTTAATGATATGCAAATCTAGATTATGCATGTAGACTCCTAATTCAGACTTCTCTCCAAACAAGAGGGAAGGGAAAATCCTACATAAAATTAGGTGTCAGAGAGAAAAGTCTAGTTTGTATGTATAAAATTCTTTCTTCACAAGGAACATTTTATCATCAATCATTTGTGCCAACAATCTAGTGATGTGACCCAAGCATTATCATTATGATTATATAAACTATATTAATTATATTACATTACATTGATTGTGCATTATACATATATACATACATCAGACATACATCAGACACTCAGAATAGCCATTTTCTCTAGCAACATATTGGAACAGTTGGGCAAGATGAGCAAAAACAAATCTCAGCATTGAGTACCTTCAATGAGGTAATTACTATTTTAATCCCTTCAATTACTTTAATTTAGTATCATACAGAAGGTGCCTACAACAGAATACAATGGTGAAAATTAAATGGATAGTCCATTACATAAACCAAGTGATTCTTTAACCATTATGTATTTCACCATTTTTCAGAAGAGAGTTTTCTATAGTCAAAGGTTGCACATGCATGTTTCTTTCTTTCTTTCTGCTCAATACATAAAGAGCTTCAAATTATTGTTATAAGCAACCAAACTGTCACATAAACTTCCTTCTGTGTCTGAGGGAATATGCTTGCTTAAATTCCAGTTAAAACTTAGGATATTTCCTTTTGGTGAGATGAACACCTATATAAACTTGATTAATAAATAATGAATAAATATTTTAGTATTCTTATTTATTATTCTTATTTATAATTTATTAAATAAATTTCTATACCGCCCTACTCCCGAAGGACTCAGGGCGGTGAACAGCCAAGATAAAATACAGATAATACAAATATTAAAAAATCCATTAAAATTATTAAATATTTTGGCCGAAACACAGATTAAAACACCCAATTTATAAAATCACAAATTAAAAATTTAAAAGAGGAGAGTTAGGCCAGGCCAGCCTGCTGAAATAGAAAAGTTTTGAGAGCACGGCGAAACGTGCGCAGGTCCGGGATCCTCCGTATCTCTGGTGGGAGCTCGTTCCAGATGGTAGGTGCCCCCACAGAGAAGGCTCTCCCCCTGGGAGCCGCCAGTCGACACTGTTTGGCCGACGGCACCCTGAGGAGCCCCTCTCTATGGGAGGGTACTGGTCGGTGAGAGGCTATTGGTAGCAAAAGGCGGTCTCGTAAATACCCCAGTCCGATGCCATGGAGCGCTCTGAAGGTGGTAACCAAAACCTTGAAGCGCACCTGGAAGACCACCAGGAGCCAGTGCAGCTCGCACAGGAGGGGGAATCACATGGGAGCGCCACATCGCTCCCATAACCACCCGCGCTGCTGCATTCTGGACCAGCTGGAGCCTCCGGGTGCTCCTCAAGGGGAGCCCCATGTAGAGAGCATTGCAGTAGTCCAAGCGGGAAGTAACGAGAGCATGAGTGACCGTATTTAACAAGTCCCGATCCAGAAAGGGACGCAACTGGCGAATCAGGCGGACCTGATAAAAAGTCCCCCTGGCCACAGCCGTCATGTGCTCTTCTAAAGACAACCGTGAGTCCAGGAGGACACCCAAGTTGCGAACCCTCTCCGTGGGGGCCAATGACTCGCCCCCAATAGTCAGTGATGGCACCAACTGACTATATCGGGATTTAATTTTAAATTTAATTTAATTTCCAATTTATATACCGCCCTTCTCCCTGAGGACTCAGGGCGGTGTACAGCCAAGACAAAAAACATAGAATACAAATATTAAAACATTTAAAAATATATATAAATTTGGGCCGAAAGTTAAGAATCACAAACTAATTAAAAAATTTAAAAATTTCTTCTAAGCCAACCCGGCTTGCTGGAAAAGATGGGTTTTCAGGGAACGACGGAAGGCATTGAGGTCATGGATTCTCCTTATCTTCGGGGGCAACTGATTCCAGAGGGTGGGAGCCCCCACAGAGAAGGCCCTCCCCCTGGGGGCCACCAGCCTACATTGTTTGGCTGATGGCACCCTGAGGAGGCCCTCTCTGTGGGAGTGCACGGGTCAATGGGAGGTCGTTGGTAGCAGCAGGCGGTCTCGGAGATAGCTAGGCCCTATGCCATGGAGCGCTTTAAAGGGGATAACCAACACCTTGAAGCGCACCCGGAAGACCACCGGGAGCCAGTGCAGCTCGCGCAGGAGCGGTGTTACATGGGAGCGCCATGTTGCTCCCATCACTACCCGCGCTGCTGCATTCTGGACCAGCTGGAGCCTCCGGGTGCTCTTCAAGGGGAGCCCCATGTAGAGAGCGTTGCAGTAGTCAAGGCGAGAGGTGACGAGGGCGTGAGTGACTGTGCACAAGGAATCCCGATCAAGAAAGGGCCGCAACTGGCGAATCAGGTGAACCTGATAAAAGGTCCCCCTGGTAACAGCCGTCAGATGTTCCTCCAAGGACAGCTGCCTATCCAGGAGGACTCCCAGATTGCGAGCCCCTTCAGTGGGGGCCAAAAACTCGCCCCCAATAGTCAGCGATGGAGTCAACTGACTATATCGGGATGCCGGGAGCCACAGCCACTCAGTCTTGGAAGGGTTGAGCTTGAGCCTGTTCCTCCCCATCCAGATCCGCACAGCCTCCAGGCACTGGGACATCACTTCAAGGGCATCGTTGGGGTGGCCTGGGGTGGAGATGTACAGCTGGGTGTCATCAGCGTACTGGTGGTATCTCACCCCAAAGCCACGGATGATCTCGCCCAGCGGCTTCACATAAATGTTGAACAGAAGGGGCGAGAGGACCGATCCCTGCGGCACTCCACAGATGAGAGGCCTCGAGGTCGACCTCTGCCCCCCTGCCAACACAAACTGCGACCGGTCGGAGAGAAAGGAGGAGAACCACCGCAACACAGTGCCTCCCACCCCCAACTCTTCCAGCCGGTGCAGCATGATACCATGGTCGATGGTACATGATACAGCTGAGTATCATCAGCGTACTGATGGTACTTCACCCTGAAACCACAGATGATCTCACCCAGCGGCTTCACATAAATGTTGAACAGAAGGGGCGAGAGGACCGACCCTTGTGGCACCCCACATACAAGGGGCCTCGGGGTCGACCTCTGCCTCCCTGTCAACACGGACTGCGACCGGTCAGAGAGAAAGGAGGAGAGGTTAGAGGTGCCCCCCACCTCTAACTCCTCTAGCCGGTGCAGCATGATACCATGGTCGATGGTATCAAAAGCCGCTGAGAGGTCTAATAGGACCAGGACAGAGGAACAACCCCTGTCCCGAGCCCTCCAGAGATCATCAACCAACGCGACCAATGCCGTTTCCGTGCTGTACCCAGGCATGAAGCCCGACTGGAACGGATCCAGATACGATGATTCATCCAGGTACTGGGGCAGTTGTCGTGCAACCACACTCTCAACAACCTTCTTGACTACTTAATGTGTTGCTTTATGGCAGATTGGGCAATTTATAATCTGAAACCCTCAGAATAGCTTGCAATTGCTATACACGTGAACACAGCAGCTTGAATCAACCCATTATAGGACGGAAATAGCCTCATGATGATTATAGACTGTAGTTTACCAAGGTGGATAGGTGCCATTTGATAACCAGATATTTTTTAAAAAATTTCCAGTCTAGACTGAGAACAGGCTCCAAATCACGCATCCAACCAGCTTCTGCAATTACAGAAGGACTAGCACCTGAGTCTCCCGGCTCCTAATCCAGTGATCTAGTCACCACTCTGTACTGGTTATGTGTATATTATATTCATATATGTATATACACACATACAACCTTAAACTAACCCCAAAGAATGCAACGTTTTGCCCAGCACAACAGATACAACCTCTCTTCAGCTGCCAGATTGATTTTCTTTTTAACTGCAGACCCTATGATGAAAAAGATTGCCTATAACTTGATTTCCTTATAAATTGCAATGGCATACAAAATTTAAAAGTGTCTTTTGGTAGATTTATTTGCCAATGTGTAAGATTAGCAAGACTATATATGTTACAAAATTATGTTACATTAGTACTACTATAGCGAAATCTGGGATTAATATTTTTAATTTATTCTTGTATGTTGCCATAAATCAATACAATTCTTGGCATATTTTAATATCAAGTTCAAAATTGTCTTCAATAATGCAGTTTGTAGGAGTTCATTTTATTTTCTCTCTTTGTAGCTTTCAGAGTACTCTGGAACTATAAATGTACAATTACCAACTCCACCACTCATCTGTAGGTTAGTCAAGCCAACCTCTACAAAAGAGGAAAACACAATCCATCAGCCATGAAAACATTCAGACATTCTCCTTTCTCTTGTGAAAACAAGAGTCTCCCAGAAAGTAGAAAAACATTTTCAACCTATACATGATCTAAGCAAATGATATGTAATGATTTTATATTTTTGTAATATTTCATCATTACATGGGGAAGAGTTTCAGAATATTAAAAATATGTTAATTATTTTCACAGTATTTCTTAAAGGACATTTCATAATCTAATTTTTACTTTTTTAAACTCTTAGTGAAAAACATATATTAGAAAGAAATGCTTTAACATATTATCTGATTTTTTCCAATCCATTCTGCTAATGAGATGGAACTAAGGTTAAATTAAGAGATCTAATAACTAAATCTAATAACATGGGGGTTCTTGTAGACTCAACTCCTATTCAAAGAGCAGATGGCACTCATGGCTAATAGGATGTTCACACAGCTTCATATTGTGCACCAGTGGCTTCTTGTTCCTAGATCAGGAGGTTCTGCTCAGTCACTCATGCCCTGGTAACCTCCCAAATGGATTATAGCAATGAGTTTTACGTGGGGCTCCCCTTGAAGAATATCCAGAAGTTTCAGCTAGTACAGAATACAGTGACTTGGAAACTCATGTGTGCCCATGGAATGGAATATGTTACATCTTTGCTCTGTGAGCTGCATTTAGTTACCAGTTTTCTTCCAGGTCCAATTTAAAGTGCTGGTTTCAACTTTACAGCTCCTAATGGCATGGGGTTTGGTTATTTGAGGGACTGCTTCTTCTCAGTTACATAATTCCCATCAGATCCAGCAAAGGGGTACATTGCAAGTCCTGTCTACTAAAGAGCTACATCTTGTAGGATGCCGGACATGGGACTGCTCTTGCATGGCGCTTACCTTATGGAACATCATTCCCCTGAGGTTAGACTGGCTTCATCCCTGTTAACTTTTCACAAGTTCTCCAAGATTTAGCTGTGCCATTAGGTTCAGTGGCCCCAAGGGAATGGTGAGTTGTTGAGCTGGTCTCGCTGTTGTTAATATCTGTGACTCTCTCCTTGACTTTTAAAAGTTGTAATAATTATTTTATTGTTTTTATATTTTTTATGATGACTGGAGGTCATGTTTTGTCAGATGAGTAGCTATATAAATATGATGAATATAATTACTCAGTAAACGAGCAAGGACAATGATCTTTTTGTCCTTGCTCTTTGAATAAAATTTTGAAATACTGCTTATTCTCTTGGCATATACTAAATAATGACAAAAATACCTTCCAATATTCATAACAATTAAATCAATTGAAGATGATTCAGCACCTAATGACTTCACAGGCTAATTAATTGAACTGATCTGAAAACATAATTGTTTTAAATTTTATATACGTTCTAAAAATGCAGTCTATATCTCTTCCTGAATGCTCAAAAAAGTATGCATGTGTTACAATGAGCAAGAAAAATGCATTTTTCATAAAAGTGATGATCCCTGATTAATTTCAACTGAGGTTTCCTGATAACTTGATGTAAATACGGTCTATATTCCCTGCCAGCAGGCTTGCCTGCCTAACTAACTAGCTAACTGGCTGGCCACCCAATTTTATTAGCCAATCTCTCCAGAAGATCTTTGTGGCATACAAAAGCAAACATAGGAGAAAGAAAAACATAATAAGGACAATAAACTCTAAACAATATTCAACTGACAATGTGCTGCCGAAGGACAAAATCATAGATTATGCTGTCCCAGATAAAAGTTTAATTTTCTGAGTCATAGTGAGAGATATGTCATCTCACAGCACTATCTAGCACACAGTTTGTGCAATTAGACCATAAGCAGAGTTATCTGTACGAGTGAAAAATACATGAACTGGTTCTTAACAAATCTTACAAAACGTTCTAGAAAAAATTCTGCAGAGATGATGACAATTTTAAAGTGCTAAGATTTTTTTAAATTAAGCAGAACTGCAATAGAGGAAGGATAACAAAGGATCAGTTAATCATGCTGAATGCAATTATTTATATTCTTTATTATTCTTATAGCACCAATGTTGTTATCTAGTTGGGTAATGAAACATCTTCAAGAAAACAACCAAACTCAGAGCGTACCAAAGATCCCACCACTATTATCTGTTTTATACACAATTGTCAACATGATAATAATATTTGTTGAGACTCTAGAAAGAGTGCAGAGAAAAGCAATGAAGATGATTAGAAGAGTGGCTAAAACATATGAAGAACGGATGCAGGAATTGTTTATGTTTAGTTTAATGAAAAAACAACTAGGGTGACATGATAGCAATTCCAATATTTAAGGGGCTGCCACAAAGAGGAGGTCAATCTATTTTCCAAAGCACCTGAAATCATAACAAGAAGTAATGGATGGAAATCAATCAAGGAGAGAACCAACCTAGAATTAAGAGGAAATTATCTGAGTTAGGACAATTAATCAGTGGAATGGCTTGCCTTCAGAAGTTGTGGGTCCTCCATCATTGAAGGTTTTAAAGAAGAGACTGGACAACAATTTGTCTGAAATGGGTATACAGTCTCCTGCTTGAGCAGGGGGTTGAACTAGAATGACTATCTGTTACAGGTAGCACTCAGCTTACAACAGTTCATTTAATCGCCATCTGAAGCTACAATGGCACTGAAAAAAAGTGACCCATGACCATTTTTCACTCTTACAATGGTTGCAGAATTCCCTTGGACATATGATCAAAATTCAGATGCTTGGCAATTGACTCATATTTATGATGGTTGCACTGTCCTAGGGTCATGTAATCATCTTTTATGATCTTCTGACAAGCAAAGTCAATGGGGAAGCCAGATTCACTTAACAAGTATGCCCAACAACCCACCCCCTGCTAGAGAGAAGTTCCCTGAGGATGAGCTCCAGCATGAGTCCAAAAGCTTGGAAGACTAAACCTCTGGTCCCAATGACCAACCCAGATTGGATCCTGCAATTTATTTATCTGATATGTTTCATTTAACAGTGTCACTTTCCAATACATTAATTCAGGGATTCCATGTTAACTTTACTGGAAAATCATACTACTATAGATTTGTTTTTCTTTAGTTTTAGTAGGATTTGTACAATCATTACCTTTGCATCAGGCACGCTTTGAGCTGAAGGAAATGACTGGTCCAAATGACAGAGAAAGGATCAAAATCTACCAATACTACTTGTAATGTCAAGGCATCTAGATTCCATATTTAACAAAATGTGGAAGGTTTCAATTATAGCACTAATTTGAACATTTCCAGTTAGAAGCATTTCATCCTGGAGAGCTGATGAAAATGTTTTTCAGTCTTTATTTCACAGACATAAATAACTAAAGCGGAAAAAAGCACAGCATTAAGAAAGTTGCTACCATAAATGCACCAGCAATATAAGGCTAATACGTAATATTTTCCAAGTACATCAAAACAGTGCTTAGAGGCCTCTATCCTTCCTGCATTTTGAAAAAGCTTTTTAAAAAAAATATTTTAAGCATTTTTTAAAAAGTGTCCATCAGGATTCCCAATTTCCATTTTCATCCCAAGGTCATTTACCAAATATAAAACCATGAACAATTTCATCACAGATATACATAAAAGCATCTCAGAATTTCAAGATAGTTTGATATTAAAACATTTTTGAACTATTGCTGTGAACATGCAACAAACAGTGATGGCTCTTTTTGACATTCTTAGTGCATTGATAATTTGCATTCATTTTCCTACTGAACTGTTCGGACATCTAACAAAACGGTTATTTCCCAGGCAGTCTTTGAATTCTCTATTTGAATAAAGTGATAAGGACCTAAATGGTAAAAGACATCAACATCTAAAATGATCAAGAAAATTGCTGTTTGTATTCTTCAGATGTGGAGTGAGAATTAAGGATGTCAATCCAATATATATGAATGGCACCAAAGTTAGTATATGCATGTATTCAAACATATATATTAGTGCTATCTATCTGTATCAACTTTGTGTTTTAAAGCCTAGAATGAACCTGAGGGCAAGTATTAAAGGCAAGTATTCCAAGAGCTACAGAAAAAAAGATCATGGAGATTTTTTAAAATCAAACACTCTTTGCAATATGAAGCTGGAGCTTAATATGGTGAAGGAAATGCTTTATCTAAATGAGGCCTAAATCTAAATGAGGCCTAACTTCAATATTTTTCATTCCCTCCAGCAGTACTTGCTAATATCAAAGGAAGCAACGCTGAACATTATGAGGCTTGGGAGAAACATTACTGTATGTTTAATTCTATTGTACATTTTTGTGATAAAGATGTAAGACATTTTGACCTTACTCTAATTATAAGGATGCTACTAAACAAAACCTTGGTGCTTTCTCTATTAAACTAAATCACACAACTAAAAACAGAAATATTCTTTAAAAATTATCCAAACATCACCAAGATAAGATTAACATATCACTTAAACTTCATATAAAAATTGGCTTTGTTTAGCAATTCACCTAGCACAGCTTATATTAATGCAATTGTAGATTCCCACTACAAGACACTAAAATCAACAATTTTAGTATTTAATACCCTCAAATGCCATGATCTGCAAATGCAGGTAAAATGAGTTCTTTAATGTAAGCCATATCCACTACAAAGATGTGAGATACCCATGATCTAAAAATAGCTAATGTTTGATGTAAAAGAAGAGTGTGGGAGATATATTGGAAGCTGGTGTTCCCCAGGGCAAGAATGTTGGCTATATCAATAACTAATCCACCTAGCACTAAGTATGAAAAATACAAAGCAAGGTATTCATTAACCTGTGGATAAAGTGGGAGAAAGAAGCACCAGGTATAATCTGTAGAGAATATAAGAAGAAACTTCATTCTCATTTGGAGAGAGGACAATCAACTGTCAAAAATAAAAAGTATCTTTAATCTAATCTCAATAAGAATTCTTAACAAGCTGGGCTGAATATGAACCAGCTAAAGGAAAGAACCTTGACAGAATGTAAGGGATGTGGTCAAGATTTTGTTTTGTCTATTGTGTCTCCTTGCAGTTTTTGTGTTTCTCCTGATTCAAACTGAATGATTTGATATGCGTTTTATTATTTGTAAATTCTAAAGGCTATACTCTGTAGGCAAGTATGAACAGGCAGCTTTAGTTCATTCAAAAACAAACAAAATAAATTAAAAATATTCATCTTTTAGATAATATAAATAACATTTAGAGCTTGTGCAGGTACTGGCATTTAACTGTGTTGTCAACCTGCTAAATGAACTTTAATATTTCTATTGATATGTAAATTTTCCAGAGCAATAGGTCTTATTAACATTTAGAGCCACATGCATCAATTGGCCACCAAATGATCCAGCAAATAAATTCTTGCCCTAAGGATGAATGGTAGAAAATGAGTAAATAAATGTGTGTTGGCTCTTGAACTGGAATTTTGCCTGTACTGGGCAATGTTTGAATGCTGGTTTTTGAAATTGTAAAAACATTAATGAAATTATATACTTTAAAAAGTACTGTACTATAATTTTACATATTTATATAACACATAGTCAAAATCCCCTGTCTAGACAAAATAAGCAGATAAATATGCAAGTCTGATGCTTTACTCTGGCAAGCTTCTCTGTTTAAATGACGACACTACATAATGTTCAGCATTATGTCAATGTAGTATCTAATAAACTCCAGACCCTGAATATCTAATTATTACACTAGGCAACATAATTGCTTTCTGACAGTTAAGATAGTGCCCCTCTTTTAGAGTCAGTCATGATAAAGAAGTAATGAATTACATGTCCCCAATATCTGCAAACATTCAAGCCTGAACATAACTAATAGCTAAATAGACATACTGTATCCCAGGCTCAATGAGAAGTAAGAGCTAAGGAAATATTGATGATTTATCCAACTTATATAATTACAGCTGCTGAAGATTACAGTATGGATTTGAGTTATTGCTTTTTCTCTCCTACTTACATTTGTTGCAGAAGCCAAACCAAAGTCCAGAATGTCATGGATTCTTGGGCAAGTAAAGGAAGATTTAAAAGAAGACAAGTGTTCCCTTTGGAAAATCCCAGTTGCATAAAATATATTTTCAGGCATTGCTCAAAGCATAGATTGAAAACATCAAGCTCCTCCTCAAAAACAAATTACTTCTGAGTGAATTTGAAACAGAATTATGTACTAATGATGAACATGTTATTGCTAAATTGTATAAACTTTTGTTGAAATATGAGACAAGAAAAACAAATGATAAAATAGGACAAGTCGGACATATGCGATTGAAAGGATTGAAATTTATATTATGTTCCAGTCGTAAAGAGAATTTTTATAAAATTTATTTTTATAAAATAATATATCATTGATATCTGTCATCTATAATATATAAAGGTATTTTGAATAGCTGGAAATCACATTAAGGGACATTCTATCTTGTTTGGTAGACATATTAAAAAAACCAAAACAAATATGTGAATTAATTCAGAAGATTCACAAATATGTGAATTAATTCAGAAGATTTTAGGATTCAGAATTGGCAAAGATGGCTAAATTAACTGCTTTGATCAGAGAAAAAACAGTATTTACGTTTATGGTTGCCTGGAAACCCTTTGAAGACTTTTCCATAAAACAGAAAAAAAATGCAACTATGATTTGTGGCTTTGAGGATTAGAAAAGAAATCGAATAATAAAAAAGTTGAGGTTCTTTTGTGATTACAGTGTTAAGAGATACAGCAGCATAGATTTCTAATATGTGCTTTGGAAATTTGTGTGAAATACAAGAATGCTATATTTTACTTCTGAATATTGTGTGAAGTACAAAACTGCCAGCTTTCAGTTCTGAACATTGCTAAAGGGTCTGTTTAGTTACCATGCAGATAAGCGATTGATTATGTCCCATCAATTTTGTGTCAGCTCTTAGCCATCAGATAGTTTTTTTTTCATGTCCCTAAACAGGCTATCAGGTATGCAGACAGGTTTGGTAATAGTATTAAAACGGAGGAAAAAATCTGATCTTGCTACACCATTGCAGAAATATTTTGATCATATAGTACTTTTATTTAGCTTTACAAAAAAATTTCACAGGAGAACTGGAGAAAAATAGTTGTCTTGGAAATAAAATGGGCAAAGAAAGAAAAAAGACAGGAAAGAAAAAGGAAACCCACAGATTAATTAAGTAGAACAATTGCTCAAAGTGAAAAAATATACTGTTTATGTAGATTCAATCCTAAGAGTGACAAATCTGGAACTGTATGGACCAACAAAACCTAAAAGGTAAAGTACACATTACTAAAAGTTAAAACAATAAAACCTAAAGTGCTGTTAAGAAGCACTTAGCTGCCAGCTGCCTGCAATTATTGCAAGTTCAAATCTCACCAGGCTCAAGGTTGACTCAGCCTTCCATCCTTCCGAGGTAGGTAAAATGAGGACCCGGATTGTGGGGGCAATAAGCTGACTTTGTATAAAAAGAACACCGCTTGGGGGGGGCGGGGGGCGAAAGCCCTACTAAACAGGTATATACAAAAGTATGAAGGCTATTTAACGCATTGTAAGCTGCCCTGAGTCTCCGGAGAAGGGCAGCATATAAATCGAACCAATAAATAAATCGAACCAATAACTTATGGTAATTATTGAGTTATTTTTTATTACTGTTCAAAACTGCTTAAAAACTTTTTTAGCTGAGGTATGACTACTATGTAAAAAGAGTAGTAAACCATTCTAGGAGCTCATATAGTCTAAGAATTTTTTAAAAATCCTCTATATTGCAAATGTGTTGTTCCGATAGAAAAAAAGCTACTTTCAATATAATAAATTTTCCCAGATAGTAAATGAATTGTTACAAAAGATGAACTATAGGTCTCATGCTCCTTAATATGAACTTGATGAAGCATGTATTAGCAAATGAACATAGCAGGTAAAGTTGTCACAGAGTCACACTAGATATATTATGAAATGTAACATTAGATTTTTATGGTGAACCTGAATTAGAACTAGTGATGCAATTGCCCTTAAAAAGACAGAATTAAATAGTCTACTATCCAATTCATCATAGTTTCACCCTTTCTAGTGGAAATCAGCATAAATCCAAGGAGAATAAATTCTCTGGTGAACAAAAACACCCATGTCTAACCTGGAATAAATGTGTTCGAACATATATTAATGGCATTAAATTACAGTAGATTATACTAGATCAGAATGGCACTTTTTCCTCATCTTTTTTTCAAAGAATCAAATCTATTATGGCAAAATCGTCACTTTAACTGGAATCTAAGATTGTATAATCTTGACGTAAGCCTTTAAATTCGTAACATAAAGTTTACATTCTACAAGCAAAAGAGAATCTTTTTCTCTTCTTGGTTAAAATGAATAGGAACAGTTCTTAATGAACAATAGTGAAAATGGTGAATTTCAATTCTTTGCTTGCCTATTTTTTTAAAAACCTGCATCTCTAACACTTTCCACTAGGGGAATAACAAAGAGATTGAAATACTTTTTAAATGTAAGTGATTTGTATCGATTTAATCTCATTTTATTGGCTTTTTTAAAACAATAAAACACAAATTAAGGAATGAATGCACAAATAAAAGAAGTCTAGAGTACTCCAGACAGGAGCAAAGAACATCAAATTATTGAAATGCTAGAATACACCCTGATTCAGAAGTGGATACAACTCTAACAACTTCAAGGCTGACAGTCATCTCCCAATTATATCTTAGATAATACAAAACATATAGCACTGTAGAAAACAATTACATGTAGTTTATTTTGGGAAAGATTAAACGTGTGGGAAAACCACATATATACCGTACTTGTATATTTGGGCAGGTGGCAAATGAAAGTATGGTTGTACAATGGATATAAAAATGCAGTTTTAAAATACAGAGTACATATAAATTTATGTTGCTAAATGGATTTAGAATTATCCAAGCTTCTTAAATATAATACTTTTATTTTGAGGAACAATGGTTTAATAAATTCTGTAGATCCAAATGAGAATCAATGAATATATAGAATATTGCCCCATAAGAATACCTTTCTCCTAACTTTGCCTTTAATATTAATGGAAGTGAGATATATCCGAGCTCAGGATTGAATATAACAGTGGTGACATTGAGACACAGCCTATTCCACTCAAGCTGGTGTTTATTTTTTGGTACAGTCTTTCCTCTTAAGTCATATTTCATTAGGACAGGGTTCTCATTAAAATCAGCAATCACTCTGTAATCATGAATCTTTTCTTTTTAATGTTTATACAGACTCTGGATACTGGAATAAAATACAGTAGATATAAAAAGTCTATACACCCCATTAAAATACCATGTCCTTGAGATGTACATTTTTAAAAATCAAGATAAATCACTTCAGAATTTTTTCCCACAATTCAATTGAAAAATAATCTTTCAGGGGGAAAATGAGAAAGTTACAATAATGTGGTTGTAGTAGTTTGCACATCCTCTTACAAGTAGGGATGTGAGTGTGTTCAGAATTAACTAATCATATTAAAAATTATATTAAATAGTAGTTAGTACATACCTGCCACCAGTTAAAGTGACTCTGATCAAACCCACAAAAAGTTCAGTTGTTCTAGTTGTAAGAGTTTTGTGACATTTTCTCAGCTGCCTCTTATAGCGATAGCTGTGGTCTGCAAAGAGCTTACAAAGGTTGCTTTGTAAGCTCTTTGTTGAAACATATCAATCAGGAGAAGAGTACAAAAAATTTCCAAGGCATTGGATGTACCATGGAACACAGTGAAGACAGTCATCGACAAATGGGGCAAACATGGCATAACAGTGACATTACCAAGAACTGGATGTTTCTCCAAAATTGATGAAAAAACAAGGAGAAAACTGATCTGACAGACTGCCAAGAAGCCTATGGTAGCATTAAAGGAGTTGCAGGGATTTCTGGTGAGTATTGGTTATATACTACATGTAACAACAGTGTCCCGGATTCTTCATATGTCTGAGCTGTGGTGTAGGGTGACAAGATGAAACCTTTTCTTACAAAGAAAAACATCCAAGCCCAGCTACATTTCCAAAACCTACATCCAGTCTGACAAAAGCATGTATGAAAATGTGTTATTGTCTGGAGAGACCAGGGTTGAATTTTTTGGCCATAATTCCCAAGGGTATATTTGGTGCAAAAAACATTGTGCATCACCAAAAGTACATCGTACCCACAATGAAGCACAATAGTGGCAACATTATGCTTGGGGCTGCTTTTCTTCAGCTGGAACTGGGGCTTTAATCAAGGTGGAGAGAATTATGAATACTTCCAAGTATCAATCAATTTTGGTACAAAACATTCTGGCCTCTGCTAAAATGTTGAAGGTGAAGAGGAATTTCATCTTTCAACGCAACAATGACCCAACGCTTACCTCCAAATCAACAAAAGGATGGCTTCACCAGAAGATCAAAGTTCTGGAAGTTTTACCAGTCAGAGCCCAGACCTGAATCCAATTGAAAACCTGTGGGGTGACCCGAAGAGGGCTGTGTACAGGAGATGCCCTTGTAATCTGATAGATTTGGAGCACTTTTTCAAGGATTTTGCCCTGTACTTTGGCAAAGATTACCAAGGCAAGATACACCATGCTGATAGGCTCTTGCCCAAAAAGACTAAATGCTGTCATAAAATCAAAAGGTGCTTCAACAATGTATTAGGTTAAGGGCATCTTAAACTAATCTTTATAAAACCATGTTGTTGTAAGGTTTTATTGCTATTTTCCCCCTTAAAAGATTTCAGCTTGTTTTTCAATTGAATTGGACAGTTTATATATTATATGTGGAAAAAATTCTGAAGTGATTTATTGTGGTGTGATTTTTGTTTTATAGCTCAAAACCCTGGCATGTGTGTATAGATGTTTTATATGCACTGTAGATATTGATTTTTAAAATGAGGCGGGCTAAAACCTGAAATTAAAGTACCAAAGAACTTGTAGACCAGGGTTGTCAAACTGGATTTCTTCAAGGGCCGGATCAGCATTGTAGTTCTCCTCACGGCCCATCTGGGGTGGGTGGGTGGGTGTGGGCTTTTGGCCGTCAGGGGGCCATCCAAGCTGAAAACAGGGCGCAGGGGGCACACATGGCTCCCTGCGCCCTGTTTTGGCTGCCAGAGGTACCGCGGGCCAGTCCTTTGCTATTTTCAGACTGGCACCACGGGCCAGTTTTAAGTACCCCTGTTGTAGACAAAGCAAATGAAGACAAAGATATTTGAAAATTGAAACTTTTTAATGTTTCAATTATTAATAAAATGATATCAAGTAAAAATGTTAGTTTTCCTAGTTATTTTAAAATATTTATAAGAAAACCAAGAGTTTCATGATAGTTTAGAAAAATAAAATGTTATCTCCAAGTCATATTACTCCTAAGTGAGAATGCGATTGCTATGCACAAAATATTTTTTTTAAAAAAGCAACATTATGAATTATGATTTCCTAAATTTTGTTCTGAATTCAACAAAATCATGATTTGCCAATCATACTTCTTCGCGTATGTTAATTAGAATGTGCTCTACTTTCAACATTTTCACTGCAATTTGGAATGTAATAGATATACAAATAAAAATCTAGATAGTTAATTTTCTACCGTACTTACATTCATAAAGCATTCTGTATCAGTTGTTTCTGCCATCTCAACAATATTAGATCTCATTGTTCAGATGCTGAAAGTGGTAAATGATATGACTACTGATTTGCTATTATGTTCTCCAGGTATAATGTGTAGGCCAGGGCAAATGTTTAGATGTTGAAATATATCTCAAACTATAAATAAAAATCAATTCTACAGCATTACTAAGAAGTCAAGGCAAATGATAAAACTTAAAATATTAATTATTGGACATGGAATACTCCACTTTTCTTATAAAGCTCATAATTAGAAGGCTAAATTCAAATTTAATATTTCTCTTCAGAAATGTAAAAAAAACATGTTCCCAGTATGCCAGTTATACCACTATTCAGTAACAAACATCAAGTCATGGGCTGGAAGGCAGGCCTTCTCAGTAGTACCCACCACACTATGGAACATGCTTAATTAACCCAGCAGTAGAGTTAGTTCTAAGCCTCCTTGTATTCTGGAAAATCCTGATCATCATTTCATTTTAATATGAGTTTCACTTAAGAGTGCAATTGCAGGTGACCTTCTGACTGAATTTTGTGGACTTTAATGTTTTAATAGGCTTGATGAAAACAATTTTCTCCAAGTTATGCACCACCTAAAATCTTTCTAATTGGGGTGGTCTACCAAATATTATAAATAAATAAATAAACAAAAAAAACAAAAAAACAAACAAACAACTTTCCCCGCCCATTCTTTCTTATTATCCTGATTTAGAAAAGCTGAAGATATGACTCAAATGTATTGCCTGACTCAAGGCACTTACCTGCTATGGGAATCCCTCCTAGACCTGTGCTGTGTTGAGGTGGGAGACTTAAGTCCAAGAAATTACTATTTGAAGAGGGATTTGCTGTGTGGTTCAAGTGCATGATGTTATTGCGAGGGAAGGCCATCCAAGGATAGCGAGTTGCTTGGCCTGGAAAACTGAAGGAATTATAAACTGCTCGATGCTGTTGAAATTGTGGGAACCTCTGTGGCAAGACGGAAAATGTGCTATTGAGAGAATTGGCATTTGCGGGTGTAGCAGGATGCAGAAATCCAGATCCTGACCCTTTGGCAGTTGTAGTGTGTGAGGAAGGATTCTGAAGAGAAGTTGGTGAGAGAGACGGTTGATCTTGAACTGACAGTTCCTTCTCAATCAGGTCTGCTAAGGCTTTGCGGGTGATATCAAAGGGATCAAATCCCAAGTCATCTTCTTGCTGTTTGGATGAACCAAATCCAAATGCTGCCTGCCAGTCTGTAGAGGAGGATACTGGGATGGTTTCTGAGGAGAGGAGAGATAAATGCTTTTTCAATCCACCTATATCAAACTATTTACAAGTTTTTTATTTATTTTCTTACCCTCATCCCTGTTGTGCATGAAAATCTTTACGTTTGGATTCAAAGACATATTTCTTTTTGTAACTCCCCAAAATGAAGAGAACTTTAGCATTTTTGTCATTTGCATAACTATAACATATTTAGTACAAAAACATACTTATTAATTACCATTGACACTAGCAGGACTTAGTTTATGGTATATAGAATTATATTTGTAACATATTTAGAAATAAATGCAAGGCTAAACGGAGAGCAGGAAGATGGCTGTACAGGTAGTCAATTAACTAGCATTTATTCAGCAACCATTCCAAGTCACAATGGAACTGTAGAGGGGGGCTTTATTTGGGTGCTCAGCAACTGGCTCACAACTATGATGTCACCGAGTCCTATCGTCACGATCATCATTTCTGACTTTCACTGCTGGTCAATGGGGAACCCAACAGGAGGATGCAAATGGTGATAACATAATGTGGGATGTTACAACAGTGTAGGATTTCTTAATGATGGCAATTGGGACTGCCAGAATTGCCATGATAAGTTGATGTGGTCGTGTAATGTCATGCTTTATGGTCACGTCACTTATTGATGGCATTCCTGGTCCCAATTACCATCAATAAGCAAGGACGATCTCTATTTCCTGTCACATATAGGATAAATAAACTACTACTTCATGTTATGTATAAGACATTCTAAAACTAAATTACATAGCAAATAAATCACCATAGCTGTTTCAGTTCTGATTAGTTATGTAAATATATTATATTAATGAGATTAAAACAAAGAGTCTTTAAAGAATATACAATTTACTGTTATATAAGACACAGTCCACTTCATTAAATGCAACTTGACTATGATCTACCAAAGTTTAAATGGTAATAAATTGGCAAGTCTTTATTGTGAGATGAGACTTTTTATTATTTTCATGATAAAACACAAATATCTTAAATTTGTTAAAATATTTTTTTTTAAATTTCAGCCTCTAATGAACTACTGTATTAGGGGGTGAATTTTCAAAAAAGGAACATTCTGAAGTCAGCTGTATCAGCTGAGGTTGTACAGACAGTCCACGACTTACAACAATTGAGCCCAAAAATTTATGTTGCTAAGCAAGACAGTTAAGTGAATTTTGCTCCGTTTTATGACCTTTCTTGCCACAGTTAAGTGAATCACTGCAGTTAGGTTAGTGACAGTTTTTAAGTGAATATGGCTTCTCCCACTGGGATGCGGAGTGGGTCAGAAGTGGGATGATCCAGCCCGTCTGGCCAACCACTGAGTCGGATAAACTTGGCCACGCCTACTCAGGCCTCCCTTCCTCCCAGTTTATTCGACTCAGTGGTTCTGACCAGTCGCTTCGCTGAGTCTCTCACTTCTAACAGAATTGGAGATCGTTTCTTCTTGCTGGGGGCTTTTCAGCTGGAACGCTGTTTTCCGTTGCTTCTTGATATTCAAGGGAACGTGAGTGTTTAAAAAAAAAAAATCCTCTCAGCCCCCGTTCGCTTCTTGCGCTGTGCGTGCGGGCCATTTCAGTCTTCCTAGGCTGGAAACGCCGCCGCCGCGCTCCCCGGACAGCTGCCACCCCAGCGCTTCAGCTGAGGGGCGCGAAGATTGATATCGCTTTGGGGTCCGGCGCCTGGCTTCTCTCGCTCGCCAGTGCGCTCCGCTGCCACTCTCCGCCTCAGCATTGATCAGCTGGAGGTCGGAGAAGCCACAGAAGCCGCAGCCTGCCCGAAAGCTTCTTTCCGGCTCTGTTTGCTACCGCCGTTCTTCCCAGCTATCGGAGAAGACGGCGATTTGATTTTCGCTGCCTTTGTCTTGGCGTGGGGGGTGTCTGACACTTCACCGCCAAATTTCTGGGCCGCCATCTTGTTGCAGCCGTTAATTAGCCGCCATTTCTGCGCGCCTCTTTCATCGGCTGCTGGGTCCTGCCTGACCTCCTTGCTTGGTAAGCTATGGCACTTGCCCAAATTAAAAAAAAAAAAAAGGAGAAGACAATTGAAGCAGGGCTGTAATTTTGGTGATTTCGGTTAATTTACAGTTTACTCCCAACCATTGGCGGCCATTTTGTCTGTCCCTGGAGTCTTGTTCCCGGGCAGCCATTTTATCTCCCAACATAAAGAAAAATTTTTCCTTGGTGGATGGATTGTTGCAGCGGTCTCCCTGATTTATCTTTGGTTTAAGATATGTGGGGGAATTAAAATTGCATATGCTGTCTTTTTAATATATATATATATATATATATATATATATATATATATATATATATATATATATATATATATATATATATATATATATATATATATATATATGTTTTCTCAGGTTTTCGCGGGTGTTTGTATGTAGGTCTTTGGTTATTCGGGTCTTCTCCCACGTAAAATTGGAAGTGTCTTGGCGACGTTTCGACGAAGTCTCATTCGTCATCTTCAGGCTGGTGTTCTCGGCTTCGTGCTTCCAGGAGCAATGTGAGATCGCAGCTGTCTCTTCCTTTTAACTGCTAGTGGGGGTGTGAGCTGATTGGGTGGGAACTTGGCTGTGTTCTGATTGGGTGGAGGTGTGTTCTGATTGGTTAGGGGCTTGGCTGTGCTCTGATTGGATGGGGGGTTGGTTGTGCTCTGATTGGCTGGGGGTGTATTCTGTTTGGGTGGGGGCTTGGTTGTGCTCAGCTTAGTCTGAGTTGCAAGGGGATTTGAGCTGGTGAGCTGCGTTGTTGCTGTTTGGCTTCGTGTTTGTGGCCGTGCGAGCTCTTCATGGTGGGTGTCAGTCTGCTTCATGTATGGATTGGAGAGGTTTAAAGTGGCTAATGATGCAGCTGCAGTCTGGCTTCTGGTCCTTGGTCGTGGCTCATTATCAGTGTGGGTTTGAGTCTGCTTTCTGCGTGGATGTGTGGTGGTGACATCCTGTGTGGCTCTCGTGAGTGTGGGTCTGGTGTCATTCGTCGTGTTAGGGACTCGTTTGTCAATAAGGGCGGGTTTCCAAATGGCTGGTAGGCGGGAGGTATCGTCTCGTTTGTTCATGCTGTGTGGGCGTTTTTCTATCTCGATGGCTTCTCTGATTATTCTGTTGTTAAAGTGTTCAGTTTTGGCGATAGTTCTGGTCTTTTTAAAGTCAATATCATGTCCTGTGGCTTCAAGGTGTTGGACCAGGGAAGAAGTTGGTTCTTCTTTTCTGACTGAGTTCTTGTGTTCTTCTATGCGTGCACTTATTCGTCTGTTGGTTTGTCCGATGTATGTGGTGGGGCAGGCGGTGCATGGGATTTCATATACTCCTTGATTTTCTAACTCAATTTTGTCTTTGGGGTTCCTTAGGATGGTGGATATTTTTCGGTTTGTGCAGAATGCTGTCTTGATGTTATGTTTGTGGAGGATTTTGCTTATTCTGTCTGTGGTGCCTTTTATGTATGGGAGGAGGGCTTTGCCGTTTTCTTGTTCTGTGTCTTGGATTTTAGTGGGGGTTTCTTTTTGGATTAGGTTGGTGATCTTATTTCTTTGGAATCCATTGGATGTTAGTACGTTAGTGAGGGTGTGTAGTTCGGTTTTTAGGTGTTGTTCGTCAGCTAAGCGTTTTGTTCTGGAAATGAGTGTCTTGGCTACAGAGTTGATCTGGGCAGGGTGGTGGTGTGAGAGTGCGTGCAGATAGCGGTTTGTGTGTGTTTTCTTCTGGTAGATAGTGTGTCCTAGGGAGCCATTGGATTTTCTGTAGACTAAGACATCCAGGAAGGGAAGTTGGTTGTTTGCTTCTGTTTCCATGGTGAACTGTATTTTGGGGTGTAGGCTGTTGAGGTGTGTGAGGAAGTTGTCCAGTTTTTCTTTCCCATGTGGCCAGATTATGAAGGTGTCGTCCACATATCTGAGCCAGAGTTTGGGTTTATGATCAGATTTTTCTAGAGCTTGGGTTTCAAAGTATTCCATATAGAGGTTGGCAATGACAGGTGAGAGGGGTGATCCCATGGGTGCTCCTTCTGTTTGTTTGTATTTCTGTCCATTATAGATGAAGTATGTGTTGGATAGGCAGTGGTTGGTCAGATCTAAGATGTGCTTGGGGGGGTTATATTTGTTTTGGATAACTGTCAAGGCTTCTTTGATTGGTACTTGGGTGAAGAGGGATATGACATCAAAGCTCACGAGTAGGTCACTGTGCTGTAAGTTTTGTTGCTTTATGTGACCTTGCAATGTGACCTTGCATTCCTACGCAACTGCCGAGATCAAAATTTAATCCCCACAGGCTTCCAACTGAAATTCCACTCCAACTCTGCAGCCACCAAACGCATTCTGAAAAGAACAGAACTAGCCCTAATCAGAAATGAACTCCACAGAAAAAGATTCCTCCTAGACCGAATCAACAAGGATCTCCTCACACTTCACCTCAAACTCAGCAACAAGATCCACCCTGCACTTTGGGACAAATCCAAACAACTTGCCGTCTGGAGAGCCGAAACACAGACCACCCTCAAGACAGACACACACACCAACAAACTCCGAAGACTACAAGAACGCCAGAAACAATCCCCTCCACCCTCACAGCCACACATGAAACAAACAGTGCATAACATCTCAGATAGGATCCTCACCAAAGCCGAAACCAATGTCCTTTCCAAAGGATTCAACTTTGCAGTTGCTCCCAAAAGCATCCCCACTGAAACCATTATATGCGGAGTTGAAACCAGCCTGACCAAAATCAACCCCGACGATGCAAACAGAATCAGACTCGAAATCACCAACATCCTCTGCACCAGCAAGCCACCCAAAAGTAACTTACCCAAAGAGGAACAGACAGCACTACTTAACCTGAAAGAAGACACCAGCATAATAATCCTACCAGCAGACAAGGGCAATGCCACGGTGGTTATGAACACATCTGACTACCAAACCAAATTAAACAACCTACTCCAAGACTCCATATACAAACCCCTAAACACAGACCCCACCACCTACCTGGAAAAAACCACCAAATCCAAAATAAAAGCCTCCCCCATCAGCGAAGAGATTCAGCAAAGAATCATACCCAGAGAGAAATCATCCAGATGCCCTAAGCTTTATGGTCTCCCCAAGATACACAAAGAAGGAACCCCACTTAGACCCATAGTCAGCTCCATAGGCTCACCTCTACAAAACCTAGCCAAATTTCTCGCCAAACAACTACAGCCCTATGCAGAATCCATCACCTCATACGTAAAAAACTCATTCCAGTTCATAGACATCATAAAGCAACAAAACTTACAGCACAGTGACCTACTCGTGAGCTTTGATGTCATATCCCTCTTCACCCAAGTACCAATCAAAGAAGCCTTGACAGTTATCCAAAACAAATATAACCCCCCCAAGCACATCTTAGATCTGACCAACCACTGCCTATCCAACACATACTTCATCTATAATGGACAGAAATACAAACAAACAGAAGGAGCACCCATGGGATCACCCCTCTCACCTGTCATTGCCAACCTCTATATGGAATACTTTGAAACCCAAGCTCTAGAAAAATCTGATCATAAACCCAAACTCTGGCTCAGATATGTGGACGACACCTTCATAATCTGGCCACATGGGAAAGAAAAACTGGACAACTTCCTCACACACCTCAACAGCCTACACCCCAAAATACAGTTCACCATGGAAACAGAAGCAAACAACCAACTTCCCTTCCTGGATGTCTTAGTCTACAGAAAATCCAATGGCTCCCTAGGACACACTATCTACCAGAAGAAAACACACACAAACCGCTATCTGCACGCACTCTCACACCACCACCCTGCCCAGATCAACTCTGTAGCCAAGACACTCATTTCCAGAACAAAACGCTTAGCTGACGAACAACACCTAAAAACCGAACTACACACCCTCACTAACGTACTAACATCCAATGGATTCCAAAGAAATAAGATCACCAACCTAATCCAAAAAGAAACCCCCACTAAAATCCAAGACACAGAACAAGAAAACGGCAAAGCCCTCCTCCCATACATAAAAGGCACCACAGACAGAATAAGCAAAATCCTCCACAAACATAACATCAAGACAGCATTCTGCACAAACCGAAAAATATCCACCATCCTAAGGAACCCCAAAGACAAAATTGAGTTAGAAAATCAAGGAGTATATGAAATCCCATGCACCGCCTGCCCCACCACATACATCGGACAAACCAACAGACGAATAAGTGCACGCATAGAAGAACACAAGAACTCAGTCAGAAAAGAAGAACCAACTTCTTCCCTGGTCCAACACCTTGAAGCCACAGGACATGATATTGACTTTAAAAAGACCAGAACTATCGCCAAAACTGAACACTTTAACAACAGAATAATCAGAGAAGCCATCGAGATAGAAAAACGCCCACACAGCATGAACAAACGAGACGATACCTCCCGCCTACCAGCCATTTGGAAACCCGCCCTTATTGACAAACGAGTCCCTAACACGACGAATGACACCAGACCCACACTCACGAGAGCCACACAGGATGTCACCACCACACATCCACGCAGAAAGCAGACTCAAACCCACACTGATAATGAGCCACGACCAAGGACCAGAAGCCAGACTGCAGCTGCATCATTAGCCACTTTAAACCTCTCCAATCCATACATGAAGCAGACTGACACCCACCATGAAGAGCTCGCACGGCCACAAACACGAAGCCAAACAGCAACAACGCAGCTCACCAGCTCAAATCCCCTTGCAACTCAGACTAAGCTGAGCACAACCAAGCCCCCACCCAAACAGAATACACCCCCAGCCAATCAGAGCACAACCAACCCCCCATCCAATCAGAGCACAGCCAAGCCCCTAACCAATCAGAACACACCTCCACCCAATCAGAACACAGCCAAGTTCCCACCCAATCAGCTCACACCCCCACTAGCAGTTAAAAGGAAGAGACAGCTGCGATCTCACATTGCTCCTGGAAGCACGAAGCCGAGAACACCAGCCTGAAGATGACGAATGAGACTTCGTCGAAACGTCGCCAAGACACTTCCAATTTTACGTGGGAGAAGACCCGAATAACCAAAGACCTACATATATATATATATATATATATATATATATATATATATATATATATATATATATATATATAAAAATAATAATAATAATAATAATAATAATAATAAAATTCTTTGTTCCTATCTTGAAACCTTTGATATCTACTGATGCCTTTACCATTGTTCATTTGTGTACAGATTCCTGCTGTGACACAACCTAACCATCGCAATGGCAGACCAGTCATCTTGCAAGATTGATTCTGGCCATAAGGCCTCTTCAAAATAAAAACATACAAAACAGTCTCATCAGCATTCTTCTGATTTGACTACGCATACTCATAGAGATAAGCCAAACCCGGATACCGGTCTCGATTCAGGGGTTGCAGAGGAGGTTGATTTGTCCAAAGCCTACTCTCCAGAACGACAGGACAGCCTTCATGGCTCTCCACCTAGACAAGAGGGGGACCCCTTTGATTGTTCTATCCCTGTTCAGGATCCTCCACCAAGTAATAAACCTAAGTCAGATCTGGAGAATCTTCCTCAATCAGTTCAGATGTTAATTGCCAGGGCTATTTCTCATGGCATTCAAGCTGGCATCAGGGAGCATCGCTCTGCCTCTCTTGTCTCTGAAAGCCTTCATTCCAGAAGATCAAGGGTTTCTCCTGATGCCAGTCTCACTGGGTCCCCTGATCACTCTCCAGTTAGGTCTAGGGGCAGTGCTGATATTGATCTAGAGGACGAACCTCATAGGGAGGTGGAATTGTCGGATGACGAATCCACTGCTCCAGATGTACCAGCCTTTACGGGGCTTTTTCCCCAGGGACTTTTTAAATCATTGCTTCACAAGGCCAAAGTCACCTCGGGCCTAATTGACACTAATACTGTCCCGTCAACTTCTGCCGCTTCCACCAGTCAGGGCATATTTTCTGAGCCAGTAGCTGAGCAACTGTTTGTCCCGGCACCAAAACTTTTCACTGATGTGATTCGCAAACAATGGACTAATCCAACTTCTCTCCCTACTCCTAATGGCTTCGATTGTAGAAATTACAACATGGATCCTGCCCTGACTAGTCTTTTGCAGGTTCCTGAAGTCGATGGCCCGGTGGCAGCGCTTTCGTCGTCGTCTCCTTTCATCTCGGGGGACACTTCTGAGGGACTTAAACTGGAAGACCGTAAGTTTGATTCATCTTTCAAGAAAGCCCACCAGGCCTCTGCTTGGGCAATTCAGGCCGCTTCTGCGGCCTCATTCTTCTCACGGTCATCACTATTGTGGCTACAACAACTGCAGTCCCGCTTACCAGCTCAGGATGCCAGAGTCCATCAGGACTTGAATAAGATAATAGCTGCCACACAATTCACCTCAGATGCCACATTAAATGCCAATTTGCATTGGCATTTGCGAGGCCAAATTTGCCTCGCGGGCTATGGCCTCTTCAGTCACTTCCCATCGCCTCTTGTGGCTCAAACCTTGGCACGCTGACCTCAAGGCCAAATGGCGTCTAGCATCTACACCATATTCTGGGCCTAAATTATTTGGCGATTCCCTAGAGCCATTGTTAGTGGAGGATAGGGATAAAAGGAAGGTCCTTCCTTCCATTACTAGACGAGCTGATTGCAGGGCCACCCCATACTATCGCAGGCAACCGGGCCGTAGTTTCTTCCAGGAGGGTTCCAGTCAGAGGCCTTACTCACAGGGTTCCTTTCGTCCCCAGGATAGAGGTTCCGTCAGGGATAAGTCCAGACCCTTCTCCTCTCAGAAACGGCCCTTTCGTGGTAATGGCGGATGTCAGTTCCGCCGCCAAAAGTGATTCCCGTTTGAGAGCTCCCATTGGGGGGAGGTTGAGCCTGTTTCTCTCCGAATGGGCTCGCAGTACGACAGACCAATGGGTTCTTCATACCATCGAATTCGGCCTCCCATTGGAGTTCCTCTCCCACCCTCCGAGCCGCTTCGTACCTTGCCCTGTCTCCAGCTCTCCCAACAAGCGCCATCTGATGGAGCTCGCCATCCAGCACCTTCTGGAGATCAATGCTGTGGAGAACGTTCCACGGGAACAATGGAGACAGGGGTTTTACTCGATCCTTTTCGTGGTACCAAAGCACTCGGGGGGATGGAGAGCGATTCTAAATCTAAAATTCCTGAACACTCATTTAGTGTACCGCAAGTTCAAAATGAGTACACTGAAATCCATCCTGGAGGGAATCAGACCCGGAGACTTCCTAGCCTCCATCGATCTCTCCGAGGCGTACCTCCATATCCCCATAGAGCCAGCTCACTGGCGGTACCTCCGATTCAGCTACGTGGGGCGTCACTTATAATACCGGGCCCTTCCATTCGGCCTGGCATCAGCCTCACGCAGCTTCACCAAGATCCTGGCAGCCTTGGTAGCCCACCTGCGGTCCATACCGATTCGAATTCAGGCTTACCTGGACGATATTTTAATACAAGCCTCATCCCTAGACAAAGCCAAGACCAATGTGTATCTCACATTGCAAATATTACAGAATCATGGGTTCCTAGTCAACGAGCCCAAGAGTCAGTTGGTCCCACAAACTCGCCTAACTCATCTGGGGGCAGTCATAGACACGCAGGTAGGGCAAGTGTTCCTTTCTCAGGAGAGAAAAGACAGCATCAGGTCCCTGGTTCGGCATCTGTTACAAGATCCAACAGTTCCCAAGCTAGACTTATCTTGCCTGCTGGGGAAACTAGTTTCATGCACAGACATAGTTCCCTGGGCTCGGCTTCATGCCCGCAACCTTCAATGGCTGCTGCTCCCTTATCAGCGTGCAAAGACAGCGGCCTCCAAATCCAAGATCAGGGTTCCCCTGTCAGTTCGCCGATCTTTGCACTGGTGGCTATCCCCGGCTCTGGACAAATGTTGCGTCTTCTTGGACGTACATCCACTAATTATGACTACAGCCGCCAGCCTGACCGGCTGGGGCGCACACCTGGGTCCCCAGGTCACTCAAGGGCGATGGTCCTCGACAGAAGCCAGGTCGAGTATCAATCTTCTGAAACTCAGAGCCATTCGCCTAGCTCTTCTGGCCTTTCATCGGACTGTGCAGGGACAACACTTGCTGGTACTTGCAGACAATGTGTCGGCGAAGGCACACGTCAATCGCCAAGGGGGAACAAGGTCCAAGACCTTGATGCAGGAGGCTCTTCTTCTCGGGAGGTGGGCGGAATCTCACCTTCACTCCCTCAGGGCAGATCACATAGCGGGGAAGGACAACCTTCAGGCGGACTATCTCAGCCGCACCACGATAGACGTATCAGAATGGCGCCTCAGTCCCGCTCTGTTTCACGACATCTGTCTCCGGTTCGGCCAGCCACAGGTAGACCTCCTGGCATCCCCAGAGAACGCACAGCTACAACGCTTCTTCACGCGCTACCCATCGCCGGGGGCAGAGGACACAAACGCCCTCCATTGTCCCTGGCCTCGGGAGCTACTTTATGCGTTCCCACCGATCCCCTTGATTCCGCGGGTCCTTCGCAGGATTGTAGCCGAGGAAGCAGACGTAGTCTTCATCGCTCCTTATTGGCCAAGAAGGCCATGGTTCTCCGACCTCGTAGCCCTCTCAACGACGGACCCTTGGCATCTACCTCCGGAGAGAGTGTCCCTCAGTCAAGGAACAATCCTACATCCGGAGCCACAGTGGCTCAACCTAACCGCTTGGCGCTTGAAGGGCTGCTCTTAAGGGAGGCGAGGTACTCAGAAAACGTCATCCGGGTGATGCAGGCTGACAAGAAGGAGTCCACCATCAGACTCTACAACATCACGTGGAAGGTATTTGTTTCATGGTGCTCTGCGCGCAGAATTAACCCGTTGTCAGCTTCTGTTCCGCAGGTATTGGAGTTTCTCCATGACGGCTACAGCAAGGGCCTGGCACATAATACCCTCAAGCGGCATGTTGCAGCTCTCGCCACGGTGTTGTCTCCCAGGGACGGCGTGCCTCTGTCTCATCACCTTTCCATCCGGAGATTCCTGCGTGGGGTTCGAAATCTGCGTCCTCCCGTGGTACACCGATATCCCACATGGGACTTGCCACATGTATTGTCAGCATTGACTGGCCCACCCTTCGAACCTCTCCGGACTGCCTCTCTTAAATTTCTAACAATGAAAGTGGCCTTTTTGGTGGCCGTAACTTCGGCTCGCCGCATTTCTGAGCTGGCAGCCCTATCTGTCAGATCAGACTTATGTATTATACACCCAGATAGAGTAATTCTTAGACTGGACCCAGCATTCGTGCCAAAAATTAACTCACGGTTCCATCGTGAGCAGAAAGTTATCCTACCTAACTTTTGTCCAAATCCATCTCACCCCCTAGAACGCAAATGGCGGACCCTCGATGTTCGCAGGGCTTTAAAGATATATATCTCTCGGACCGCATCCTCAAGATGCTCCGAAGTCCTATTTATTTCCTTTCAACCCGCATCTTTGGGATCCAAGGTCTCTTCAGTCACCACAGGACGTTGGATCCGAGCTTGCATTTCCAAAGCTTATGACTCACGATCTCTCCCCATTCCACGTCATATCACGGCTCACTCCACACGGAGTGCTGCTACAACCGCTGCTTGGGCCACACAGGCCTCCCTTGAGAAAATTTGCCGGGCAGCTACCTGGGCCTCTCCTGTTCCTTTCATCAAGCACTACCGTTTGGACACCTTTGCCTCCGCTGAGGCAGCCTTCGGAAGGAGAGTCCTCAAACAGGTTCACCTGGCACCTCGATATCGACCTTCGTAGACTTCCCGCCCGACGAATTAACAAGCTTGGGTATGTCCCACTTCTGACCCACTCCGCATCCCAGTGGGAGAAGAGGCGTTGGACTTACCATGAACGCTCTTTCTCCAGGGGATGCGGAGTGGGTCAGCCCCACCCGTCTGCGATTTTTTCTCTCGTATTTTCTAGGCTTGAGACTGTTTTGCAGATCTGCCTTCGTCGAACAAACTGGAAGGAAGGGAGGCCTGAGTAGGCGTGGCCAAGTTTATCTGACTCAGTGATTGGCCAGACGGGCTGGATCATCCCACTTCTGACCCACTCCGCATCCCCTGGAGAAAGAGCGTTCACGGTAAGTCCAACGTCTCTTCCCCATTGATTTTGCTTGTCAGAAAATCACAAAAGGTGATCACATGACCCCAGATACTGCAACCATAAGGGTCAGTTGCCAAGTGGCCAAATTTTGCTCACATGACCATGGGGATGCTGCAATGGTCATAAGCGTGAAAAAAGCCATAATTCACTTCTTTTTAGTGTCATTGTAACTTTAAACCATTACTAAACAATTGGTTGTAAGTCAAGGGCTGCGCTATTGCGCGCGCAGACGCACACAATGAGAAAAAGGTTCGCCATCACTGCTCTAGGCTAATAAATGTATGCATCAATTTGTGTTGTTCATATAGAACAGGGGTGTCAAACTGACGGCCGACAGGCTTGATGCATCATGCGCAAGACAGGCCCACCCTGGCTCCGCAAAGGCAAAAAACGTCGTGATATGTCATGATATGTCACATGATATAATCCAATTTGACATCCGTAATATAGAAGCATGATTCCTCAGAGATTTATATTTAAATATATTAATGCCAGGTAACAAAGCCTATGATATATATATTAAGTAAATCACTGTAATTATAACAAAAATATTCTAATTAATCCTGATGTTAAATTATACTGCATTCATGTGTATAATTTTATATGTTAAATTTTATTTTAAGAAAGTATCTGTTAATATAAGATACAATGTTCATTTCTTTAATAAAGTTTATCATTACCCACACAGAAAATCTTTACATGGCTTTTAATAAGTAATCATGATTTACTTTAGAAGTGAAAATAAGCCAAACTACTATTTCAAATTACAATGTGCAAATATTTATTAATAATTATTCTTATACTACATATTATAATTATTTATTTATCATATTTAGAAAACAAACCCAATCTCCCTCTATATTACCTGATGTGAAGAGACTCTGTGGCTCTGGTGCCATGGGCCAGTCACTGGACGTCTGTGGGGAGCTGGGAAATGGTGGGAGTCCACTTGGAATTGGGTTGGGATGCCGAAAGTTGTCTGAGAAGAGGGACTGTGACTCTGTTACAGCTCCTTCAAATGGAGAACGTGCACTGTGATTGGATGAATTGATTGGGATGACTGAATTGGATTTTGATAAACCAGGAGGTGGTGATGGTGTGTCGCTATTTGATATCTGAGAGGAAAAGGTCAGGCAAAATAAGATTCAGTTTTGTAAACTATGCTACAACCGTAAAATAAAAAAATCTTAGAGAGGATTTATTTATTTATTTATTTATTTATTTATTAATTTTCAAATTTATATGCTGCCCTTCTCCCGTAGGACTCGGGGCAGCTCACAAAATAAAAAACAACACAACAATCCAAGTGCTAAAATTGGATAATGTTATCAGCATACTAGATAACCCATGACCCATTGAATCATTGTTTCAGATATATTACTTAAACAGAGAAACGGAATGACCATGGGTGGGCAAAACAAAAACAAAACAAAACAAAACAAAACAAGTGACTTCCAACTTCCTGCCAGCTTCCTCATTGACTTTTTTTGGGAAATGGGAAGGGAGTATTGGAAATGCACAAATGCAGTCACAACTTTGCCAACTTTCAATACCACAGAAAGGTCCTGGGTTTTGGATGTATTCTGTAAATTAGTCCATTTGAGGTATATAAGTTCAAAAAGTTTTCTATGATGCACGGTTTTGCCCAATTGAAGGTTACAAACATTCAAACAGACCCAAGAATTTCAGTAGTATATAGATATTTTTAAATCATTTCTAAAAATTTGGCAGCTGAGCAAAAAAATCTACTGTATTTACTCTAAGTTTAAATTAAAGACATATATTTTTACATACAGCAGGTCTCTCTTTGTCACATATTAGTTATAATTACAAAAATATGTAGCTAACAAAATTCAGAAGCGCTTGTTAGAATCTTACCTGTTGTAAGTTGTCACAATTTCCTATATTGAGAGAATCTGATGGCTTGTCAATAGAGCTAGAGAAAAGAAACAATACTTAAGCAAATGGAAAATGATACAAAATCAGTTTAATGAAGTAAATTACAGGAAGTAATTAAAACCTTTTACTACTTTAAAGAGAACTTTGTATTGTTTATTAGTAACTATTTTATATATCAATTTGCATATTTGCTTTACTTTTGAATTTCATTAACTTTACTTAATGAAAAATTCAATTAGAAATATCCTGAGTTAAACTGCATAAAGTTAACAGAATAACAGAGTTGGAAAGGACCTTGAAAGTCTTCTAGTCCAACCCCCTGCTCAGGCAGGAAGCCCTATACCATTTCTGACAAATGGTTGTCCGATCTCTTCTTAAAAACTTCCAATGTTGGAGCATTCACAACTTCTGGAGGCAAATTGTTCCATTAATTAATTGTTCTGTCAGGAAATTTCTTACTTCTAGGTTGCTTCTCTCCTTAATTAGTTTCCATCCATTGCTTCTTGTCCTGTTTAATTATTTAAACCTTATGTGCAATCAATTCTAGTTGTAATTATTAGAATAGAAATTTATTTGCAAGTATTTTTTTAATGTGACCTACAGATTAAATCAGGAATGGAATGACCCAGGTTGTAATCCCCTCTCAATCACATAAACTGTCAGGGTGACATTGGGCTAGTAATTGTCTGTCAGCCCAGTCTACCTCAAATTTTGTTTGGGAAAAGTAGCTGTCTTATGCTGTCTTGAACTCTTGAATCTAAGGTGAGATATCAGTCCAGTAAATAAATGAATGGAAAAGCTCTCAATGTGATTTTCAGATTGATAAATGAGATAACACTGGATTTCAGACTGATGGTTTATGTGTCAAGAGATTCTGGTATTAATATTAAATGTATACCAAACTAGTATACTAGTTTGGAAAGAGGCAGAAGGAATTGAAATTAATCCAAGTCTCTTTGAATCGTTTATTTTAACAGAAAAGTTATATTTTTTATGTGATGTCTCTTTATAGCAATTCTAGCCCCATGGTAGCACAATGGTTAGAATGCAGTATTGCAGATTAACTCTGTCTATAGCTAGGAGTTCAATCCTGACAGGCTGAAGGTTGTCTCAGCCTTCCATCCTTCTGAGATCAGTAAAACGGGGACCCAGATTGTTCAGAGCAATATATTGACAATGCAAACCACTGTAAATCACTGTGGAGCAGTATATAAATCTAAGTGCTATTGCTATTTGGAACACTGGAGTAATCTGAGCATTTTAAAACTGCCATTCACAAATTTACTCCACAGGTAAATTAGCTTGAAAAACCACTGTAACAGAAAAAACAAGGGAAGATCAATGCAATACATGGATGATGCTGTGATTCATAAAAATAGGGAAAGAGTGGCTTGAACGAGTTACAGGAATGTAGGTCAAATGCAGATAGTGAATCAAACACTATAAAGAATCAAGTGAGCAAAAAAGATTATGTAGGTACACATGCTGGATGTGTGTTTTTAACTGGAATTAAGCTATACCTATCTGCCTGTATAGAGCTCTTCCACTAATCCAAATAAATTTATCAGGAAACAGATTCATTGTCATGGCTGTTCAGCAGAAGAATAGTACATAGCCTACTACATCACTGATTTGGTAGAAGCTATAGATAAGAGATATAATACTGAACATCACTGGTTAGACATATTGTATTAAAGTTAATAAATTAACATGTAATTGTTAATTAACGTTAATAAATTAAGATTAAAATAAAACTTTAGGTGGTTTTGTGACTTCAAGATGGAATGCATCTCTATCACAAAGTTGCATAAATGCCTTCAAATATAACTTCATTCAAAAAATACCTTAGTCAGAAATATTGATTTTAATCTGTGATATGAATAGTGGAAAAAAGGAATTTGACACCCCAAAATTGAATTTAACATTTCCAACAATAGGTAAAGGAGTACTTGAATTCTGAAGTGCTTCTCTAATAAGGGCAGTGGTACAACAACCTAAATACTAACACATTTTTAATCCAAATATAATAAAAGCATTGAAAATATTGTAATGTTTGATAGAACATGTTAAAATAAGTACAAATCTACCCTAGTCTGTAAAGGCCTAATTTGGTGTAAATTCTGTGATTTCTCTCACCTTCCAGGTTCAAAGAAAATTACTTAAATCTGAGTCCTTAATTTAAAAAATTATTTTGCCAATCCTAACAAGTGATATATTATAAGCAATGAAATAAAGCTGGCAAAAGTTACAACTGTCTTCACATTGTAACATCAACTGCAGTAATGATTACTAGAACCTAATTTAAGCCACAAGTACAATTAAAATTATCCAGGTAATTCAGGTAAATAGTAAATTTTCCATAAAGTAACAAATTAGTTACTAACAATACAGATTTCCTTAAATCTTATTGAGGATAGAACGATCTTATGGGTAATAGTAATAATCTGGAAAAGTAGATGGAGAACTTTAACCAAGACAATGGTCAGAAAAGTGAAATCTGTGTCTGGGACAGAAAAGTAATTTGAGAAAGTGTCTCAGACATGACCTCCCTAGTTCTCATAAAAATAAAGGGAAAGTGGGGGAAATGCACTCAAATTTATAAGATTCTATTACTATAACCTTATAATAAAAGTAGTATTATCATTCATAACTCTGGTGTCCTAGTCTTTGTCTGAAGGGCAGACAAAAGAAGTCTTGGAATGTTCTGCTTTAACCCTGTATTTGAATACAGTACTGTACTATACTATTCTCTCTTAAACAAACAAGCATTTAAATAAACACATTTTAAATGTCCATATTTTTAAAACTGTAACAAAGCTCCCCTTTTATCCCTTATTTATTCAAACAAGATAGTGATCCAAACACATACCAGTACCAATATAATCCAGAACATGTTACTTTCATTTTGTTGTTTACTGATTTGTACACAATCCACGGGAGGAAAAAGTATTTTTAATATACACAGTCTATGGAGATTCTCAATCATCCAGATCATGATTGTCACAAAGGAGCTTTTCAAAAAGCAACTGGACTTTGTTTTTTTCTTTGAAAACACATCTCATCCAAGAACTGAATTTGGTGAACTGAAGAAACATATTGGATGAGAAGAGAAACATTTTCAAGGAAAAAAACGAAGAAAGACCAGTTGCCTATTGAAAAGCACCTTTGGACATTGTTATATGAGCTTTTCAGATTAGTTATTAGAAGAATAAAGAGAGAATAAAGGGAGTTGAACTAGAACTAAGTTAATACTTGGAAAAAATAGATAAAATAGATTTTCCTCTAAAGCAGTGGTCCCCAACCTTCCTAGCCCAAGGGACTATTTCGGGGGGCGGGGCGGGATGGTTTCATGCACAACCTAGTTCTTGTGCATGCAAAGATGAAGCTTTGCTTGCTCACCCACCGCTTGCGTGGCCCAGTTCCTAACAAGTCAATGACCAGTACTGGTCTGTGGCCCAGAGGTTGGGGATCCCTGCTCTAAAAAACTAAATTATGAAGACCTCAATTCTTGTGCTGGAATGTATCCTATGCAATTGATGATACAATATATCTCTGCAACGATCACTGCAACAACACATAACAATGGTGACATTTAAAATCCTATGGTCTAATAAAACGATTAAAAGAGAAAAGTAACAATAAAACTATAATTTAATCATCACACAGTGCAATATATAAAATCTGGATGGAAAACAATCAGATCAATATTCACTATTAATATTTTGAAGAATGGCATTAGCTATTTCATAGATGAAAGTGATATGGTCAATATTAAACTTTATAAATTCTTTATAAAGAATATGCGAAGCTAGTAAGACGAAGGAACAGCAAAAACTATTAATTAGTAGAACAAAAAACCTCAACATTCAAATTGTCTTTCTTGAAATTGATCCAATTGTCACAAAAGTGGTTTTAGTACTTTTAAAATATAATATAAATCCTAATTACTGGCAAAACATCCTAATGCGAGAGATAAAACTATTCTTTCCACTCCTGACATGTTTTTTAAAAAATTCTTTAAAAATTGTTTTATGCCACCCAGAATTGCCTGCAGTGAGATGGGCAATAATATAAATTTTACTAACAAACAAATGATTCTAACACTATGAGTTTTGATATTCAAATTAAAAATAACTTTAAACTAAGAAAACTGTTAGATGATTTTGTGTTTGTAATAATAAAAACAGAAATATTTTATTTTTAAAGTGAAAATATTTAAATGAAGCACTGAACCTAGGCACCCCTCAGAAATATAAAATAACTTCGTAAATTATTCTCACAATAAAGTCTAATCTTAAATCTACAACAGTTTATATTTCAAAAAGTGTCTTAATGCTCTAAGCCTATATATCCCAAGCCTATGCTTTCACTGAATCTAGTTAGGGCAACAAAAGTCATTACTCTCACAGTTGTGCAATTCACTTAACAACCATGGTGATTCACTCAATGATCATAGTAAAACTGGTTGTAAAATCTGGTCTGGTCACATGATGACTTGCTAACTGCATCACACTTAGCAACCAAAATTCTGGTCCCAACTGTGGTCATAAACTGGGGAATATCAATAGTATTTATTTTCAAGTGCATTTATTTATAATAAAAAAAGTGGCTTAAGTGCATAAGTCAGCGGAGAAGGTATATTCCTACCACCGTGTGATGGAGTGAGTTCCCTTGCATCAGCTGCCTAGCTTACCTAGCACCGTGATAACAAACCTATGGCACGCGTGCCGGAAGTGGCATACAGACCCATCTCTCCGGACACGCCAGCAGTCACCTGTTGCTCTTCTGGGTTTCGGCGTGCACATGCACGCCGGCCAACTGGTCTTCACATGCGCAGGAGCCCCGAAACCAGAAGAGCAGCCCTGGTGCACATGCGTGCATCGAGAAGCTGAGCTTCTGGTTTCTAGCGCACATATGCGCACCGGCCAGCTGATCTTTGTGCATGCATGCACACCAGAAACTGGAAGCTCAGCTTCCCAGCGCACCAGGGAACTGCTGTTTCGGTTTCCAGCACATGTGCGCTGGGGAGCTGCTCTTCCGGTTTCCGGCGCTCCCCCCGTGCACGAAAAGGGTTGCCAACACTGACCTAGTAGTTCAAAAGCATGTAAATGCAAGTAAATAAATAGGTATCACTTAGGTGGGAAGATGTTTCACTGTATGCTTTGTGCTGTGGCGTGATGCTGACCATATGATCATAGAAACATCTTTGGACAGCTCTGGCTCAATGGTTTAAAAAAAACAGAGGTGAGCCGCGCCTCCTAAAGTCAGCTACAACTAGTGGAATAAAATCCACAGGGACTCCTTTATCTTTACTTTTTATTTAAAATAAAATAGCATTTCACTACCTAATTTTAGTGACCTTTTTGGAACTTGATTATGCCAAACTTAATTGGCAAAAAGAAAGACAAAAGGTAACTTGGAAATTTATTTCATACACAGGGGTAAACTGGAAGAGATATAAAAAAGTGTATATTACATTTCTGTTATTTAACACTTTCTAAACATGTTTAAACTCAATTGGAGCAGATTGTATTTTTCAGATACTCAAGATTTAATGTTGAAATTTATTCCATCATATAATCATGAAAAAGTTGGATTTTTGCTGATATTTGGAGGTGGGCTGAGGAGGCCACACTGAAACCTTTGATAGGTTTACATGCAATCTTGACATCTGAAACTACAATCCCGATTTAGATGAAATGCTGGATATCTATCAAAATATATTTTTTATTTCTAAAACCAAAAGCATTAACAGAAAAACTTGGTCATTTTTCTTTCCATTTCCTTCCATAACTTAGATCCGTGATGGCAAACCTCTGGCACATGTGCCAGAGGTGGCACACAGCACCCTCTCTAATGGCACGTGAGCCATCACCCAAGTTCAGCTCTGCTGCGCATGTGTGCGCTCCCGCCGACCAGCTGATCTTCGGGTCTCTGCTGTGCATGTGTGGGGTGCGTGTGGGGTACTGCACGTGCTTGCATGGGGCACGCAGGCATGCGCAGGGGCATGCACACATTACATTTTTGGGGTTCAGGCATTCGGAAAAGGTTAGCCATCCCTGACCAAGATAATACAATGGGAGGATAGGAAGAAGGAAAAGCTTTATTTTATATATGGCTGTGAAGTTCCTGCTCAGCTGAAATTGCATTTAATTTTAAAAATATTTTCAGTATATTTCCTATGCTTATACCTGAAATAAATTAACAGTCACAAACCATTACCACACTATTTTATAACCCATTTTAGTAGATATCTATTCATTTACAATTAATACAATATAAAATAGACTACTTGCTTCTAGGTAGGACATTAAAAGAACATAAAATGCTTTGTCAAATGAAGAGTGGTGTCACGGATATATTCTTCTACAGGAATGGTGCATCCTGAAGTGTTCAAATATCATCATTAGATATGAAGCATTCATTCAATGCAAGAGTAACTATTGAAATAAAAGGCACTTCATTTGTTCATCTATTACTAATGTAATTGAGCAATTTGTGTATTGAACCTCATATTATTTGTTTCCTTATTACACAGTATTAGTGCAACATGAAATATACAAATTGAGCTACATCAATGTACTTTACAATATGCACTTTTAATCCAATATATAAAAACCCGTACAAAATATTCATGATGCCAGAGATTTCTAAAATACCAATTAGAAATCTAGAAACTTTTAGGAATGGGAAAAGTTAATGCAACTCAGTACAGTGCCATATTTGTGTAATACCAATATAATAATAGTGAATATTTTTATTTTTACATTTGGTTCAAAATATTTAAACCACTTAAGTAAAGGTCACCAGAAATCAGAGTTCTTACGCTGCAATACAAGTTTGTTGTTGAACTGTGATATTATCCTTTCCTAGAATGCTGATGTCAATGATTGTTTAAAAATGTTTCATCTCATTTGCAACCCTTACCTTTATACTGGCATCTACAGAAAAGCTGCTCATTGAATAATGAACAGTTTTTTTCATCCACATTAGGATTAAGAATCAACTGGGGCAACCATATTTATTTATAATTTTATCAGCATTTGAATTCAGCTCTCCAGACAGAGGCTGGAAAAAAATCATCCCTCCACAGCAGTGAGAGAGAAAGAAAACTAACTGAAGTATAAAAGGCAGCACAATTACCCGAAATCTGAATCTGGACCATCTGGAGTCATGTGTTCTGGGTCTGTACCATTTTCTAAAATAGGAGGCGTTTTCCTGTGTTCCATTGTTAAGCCGTTGACTGATTTACTTGAACTCTGTAATGATGGCCAGGCATCTTTGTTATTACTGTTGGGTCTGGAAAGAGGTGAAAGTAAAAGAGAGTTCAAGTTATAGAGAAAATCTTAAAACTGAAACAGTGGGGAAATTATTCCTCATTCCTTAAATGATGCTGAGGAACAGGAAAATCTTTAACTCAAATTGTAGTGTCTGCATGTAACACTGCAGAAGTAAAAGTGAGGAAGGGTTGCATTAGGTAAAGTAGTTACATTTGTATTTGTGAATATGTAATGGTCCAGGCAAATCTGACCATCAAAATTTAGAATCCTGAGACTTCACATTGTTTTTTATTACTTCTTGAATATGGTTCATCTTCCATCTGATAAACTGTATGCCTACAGTCTCAACACGAATTTTCCCTGTGCCGGCTGCATACTTCTAAACCGTATTAGTTATTGTAAACCCCAGCTAACCTACCTTGCTCTTAACCCTTTCCCATCTTTTAATCCCCAATACTTTTACCAATAAGCACATCTAAATGAATTAGGCTCCTCTGGAATGGAAAAGGAATTAACAGTTTAAATAAAATTTATAACATCATCTTTAGATATTTAGATGATTTCCATAGGAATACATGAACTTCTGTTCATATTAAAAGAAACATGATTATAGCTGTTTTCTTCTGCTTGCTGATCCAGTAGTTTTTCCTTGTTACTTTTAGAAAGTGCTATTTGTATGAAAAAAATAAAATATTTCAGAACCTTATACTACATGTTACATATGTGTACAGGTAGTCTTCAACTTACAACATTTCATTTAGTGACTATTCAAAGTAACAATGGCACTGAAAAAAGTCACCGTTTTTCACTTATGACCATTGCAACATCCCCATGGTCACGTGATCAAACTTCAGTTGCTTGGAAACTGATGGTTGCAGTGTCCCTGGGTCATGTGATCACCTTTTGTAACCTTCTGACCAGCAGAATCAATTGGGAAGCCAGATTCACTTAACAACTGTGTTACTAACTTAACAACTGAAGTCATGCACTTAACAGCTGTAGCAAAAAAGGTTGTAAAATGGCGCAAAACTCACTTAACAAATGTTTCACTTAGCAGCATAAATTTTGGGCTCAATTATGATCGTAATCAAGGACTACCTGTATATGCTCCAGCATTGATTTATATAGAAAGTTCTGGATTCTCAAAATGGTTTAAAAGAAATCAATATGAATATGTATATATGCATTTTAAAACTATATAAGCTGGTAATGGAACAAAAAACTCTTTTACAGTTTTCCATTTTTGGGATCTATTCACTGTTTTTCTTCATTAGTGCCTTTATCCTCTCCAGCAATGGAAGAAGATAAAAACAGCACAAATGCTTCAGTTACGTTTTTCAAATGGAGAATGACAATCTCCCAAATTATTTATCAGTTATCCTAATTTCTGCTTAAAAATGTCCAGTGTTCAGAATAAATTGATACCTAAAAATCTGTTTTAGATTAATATATTTATAATTGATACCGCTGAAAGGTTTTAATAAAATGGGCTTCCTAAAAATATTTTAAACAGAAAGTAGGAATTTGACAGTTCCTACAGAAGAACAGGCAATTTCTGTAGTGACTTTTCCACAATATATACATATACATGTATCAAAAATCTTAATGAAACATTATTTGGCACTAATTACATTGGTATTTTGAGAAGAGGGCCATCTCTGCCCGCCACCTAATAGCGCTTCTTTTAGGAACAAAGATAAGTAAGTTAAAGAGCTAAACTCAGTTCTTTTTTTAAAAAAAATGCTACCAAGAACAGCTTACTAGTCTCTAGGGCTATGATGGTGAACCTATGGCACGCATGCCACCTGGGCACGCCAGCTCAGCTCCGGCGCGCATGCGCGTGCCTGCCAGCTGATTTTCAGGCCTTCTGGAACCACCAGAAGTAGGGAAATAGGCTGTTTCCTGCCTCCAGAGGGCCTGGGAAGTGGTGGGGAAGGCCCATTTTTCTTTCTCACCTGGCTCCAAATCTTCTCTATGCATCTGAGGAGGGCAAAAACAGCCTTCGGAGGCCCTCCGGAGACCTGAAATGATCCGTTTCCCAACTTCCAGTTGAACAGGAAGTGATGTTTTTTGCTGTCCCCAGCCTCCAGAGACTCCTAGAGAGGTTCTGGAGGCTGGGGACAGCAAAAACGTCACTTCCTGTCCAACCGGAAGTTGGGAAACGGGCCGTTTCGGGCCTCCGAGGGGGTGGGGAAGGCTGTTTTCTCCCTCCCCAGACGTATTGAGAGTCTCTGGGGCCAGGTGAGAAAGAAAAATGGGCCTACCAGGCCATCGCGTGCCAGGAGTGGGGGGAAGGGGGGGTCACGCACTCATGTGCGGGACGGGGCGCATAGAATTATGGATGTGGGCACGCACACGCGTGAACCTCCCCCATCCCGCCCACCTGGCACGCAATGGCAAAAAGGTTAGCCATCACTGCTCTAGGATTTATTTTGATTCACTTTCACGCTGCTTGCTTTCTTTTAAAGTTTGATAATAAAGACTTAAATGCTGGGTGGCATAAAAATTTATAAACTATATTTATAAATATAAAATCTATAAATTAAGAGAATATATCTTGGGTCAAATAAATATATCACATATGCTAGTTTAATGTCAGTCAATTCTACAAAAAGATTATGAAGCTTTAGATTCCTTCTTTGTTGCGACAGGCCACATCAGAATTTGTTGCCATTTCAGAATCCAATGCTGTTATTTCTCCTTTTCTTATAATCCAACTCATTTTGTGAGAAAATTGAATTTTAACCTCAGTTGATGTTTCCTTCGATATATATTTCTCTCTTGAGACAGATATTAAATAGAGTATAACTAGATAGAACATCATCCAAACAAGACACGCAAATTAAAAAGATCAAGCTGATTCTCCTGTTCACTTGAAATCAATTGCTTGGATTAAGAAGAAAAGTCTACACTGTACTTATTACAAATTTTGTTAATACGTTTTTAACTTTACAAAGATCTCCTCAGCTTTCCTAAACGGAGGTTCCTTTAATTATTTCTCAAGATAATGCTGATCCTCTGAATCAACACGGGACAAAATGACAAAGAAATATAAGACCCTGCTATCTGAAAGTTTATTTGAAAAGTATTTTTACCAAGCCATTTTAAAAAAAGAACTTATTCTTGATCACCATCCAACCCTATCCAATCATTATACTATTATTTTGCTTTCTCTAAGATTAATTAAAAATGTATTTACCAAATGGTTTAACACAATACTTTCTAAGCATACAATTACCGTATTTTTTGGACCACAAGGCGCTCCAAAGTATAAGATGTACCTAGGTTTGGGGAGGAAAACAAGGGGAAAAAAATCTGTCTCTGCCTCTGTGAAATTTACCTCCTTGCAGCAAACAGCCTGATCAGCTTCAGCACAAGCAACTGATTGGCAGTTGGATCGGCTTCCCGGAATACTGCCTATCGGCTGTTCCAGGCTGCAGGGATCGCCACTATCGTCACTGCCCATCACGGCTGCTGCCTATGGCTGCCTCACGCGCCCCGTTTTCGGCCTCGATGTGTTCTGTTTTTGGCCCATTCCAGGCGGTGGGGATCGCTGTTGCCACCGCCTATCCCCGCCACCTGGAACGGGCCAAAAATGGGACATGCAGAGGCCGAAAATGGGACACGTGGAGGCGGCGATAGGTGGCAGCAGCGATAGGCAGCAATGCGGTGGTGATCCCCGCAGTCTGGAACAACCGATAGGCGGTATTCCGGGAGGCCGATCCAACCGCCAATCAGCTGCTTGTACTAAATCAGGCTGTCCTGAAGCTGACCAGTCTGTTTGCTGCTGGGAAGCAGAGGCCGGCGGGTGGGGGCTGGCGGGTGGGCGGTGCTTCGGCAACATTCGCTGTATAAGACATGCACAGTCATTTCCACCCACTTTTGGGGGGGGGGGAGTGTGTTTTATACACCAAAAAATACGGTACTTGTTCCTAAATAACAATATACTCATGTTAAGAGAGTCAGTGAAACTTTTAACTTGAGAAAACTACCCTAAAAAGTAAGAGACCCACAAACTGTTAAATAGCAGTACTATGTAAGCCACTTGAAGGACAGTTTGCAAAACAACCAAAATATTACTTTAAACTTGATTCCTGAAGTATTCCATCTACTTGAAGGTTCAGTACAATCACTTTGAAGGCATTCTCATGTCATCTGAACGTTTATGTGCATGTGCATGTAGAAAAGACACTTGACTAGGACTGACACCAAAGAAAAGTGCTGGTAGCAGCTGATACTATTGAAATAACATCTGCTGGAGAATTACCCTTAAGTGCATATGCTGAGAATTTCAGATAATGAACATTTGAATACACTTCCTCTCAAGTACTAGAATCTAAAAATCACCAACATATTATAGCTCAAATACATAGAAGCACAATTCAAATTCTTACATTACTAAATATAAGAAAATTTACATGAAGATTAATTTTATTTTTCAAAGGCTCTGTGGAAATATTACCTTCTTCTAAGTCTGACCAATTTGTTCAGTTTGCATTACCAAATTGAAGACCAGGTCTACTTCATAATAATAGTTTATAAAACATTTATTCAGAACATCAGTCAAACCGGAAATGAATTCGGATTATGCCCCAAAAACCTATCAGCATGGTTATGTCTGTGACATTCTATGTAAATGTATACATGCCTAACAGAAAGGCAATTTTCTGTTAAAAAATTTTAAATTTAATAAACATATGTACATAGTGCAAATATTCCACACATCTACTGTATATAAAAGACAGAAGTAATGCAAAAAGAATAATTTTCCATCTATATTGATTTAAGAAGTTATGAAGTAAAATTGATCAAGAAGAAAAGGAGTTTTGATGAAAAACAAGAAAACTCTGGTAGAGAACCTGTACTTACACATCATACCTCTGTAGAGAAGTCACTTTGTTTTTGTTCTTGTCAACTACACTTGTGGACAACTGGAGAAAGTTGGGGTTTAATTTGTATAGTTCTTGGAGTAACTTCTGTTCATATTCTTGATGCTTGCCAGCCTGAAGTGAAAGAAAAGTCAGAAGTAAAAAAAAAAAACCTGATTAACTGAAGCATATACTTTATTTCATGACATACTAATATCTCCATACAGTACTACTGCACAATATAAAGTCATTTTAAAAATTCCCAAATCAATATCTATTTTGGATAAGATAGTATAAGAGTGCCAAATCATTACAAATCATTGTCAGAAATGGAAAATCTGGTTTGTTATACAAAAAGTCTTTATTTTTTTAAGTAAGCAGAGTTGGGATTGACAATTCAGTCAATAAGTAAAGCATTCTCTAAGTGAAACCGTAACTATTTTATCATCTTATTTTTCCTTTCCTTTCCTTTCCACTCCTGCAAAGATTGTAAAAATGCAAGGACTGATTTCAAAATTACTTTCTCATAACTGTCATAACTGCAAATGGTAGCTAAATGAGGGCTACCTGCAAACTGAATTAGAGTTTTCTAGTATACCGAAATTTTAGTCCACTCCATGACATCTATAATTTAATAGTTTATGCTTATTTAATGGGAGTACTAATTTTAATTTGAAAAATAAGGTTTGCTATTCAAGTTTCAATTGATGTTAACTATTGCAAAGATCCTTACATAACCTTTGAAAAATGGATATATAACTTTTTTGCCCAATTAATGTGCTCTATCTATCCATTTCTAGCATAAAATATTTACATGTCAAATTTATTTTTCATCAATATATATTTTGATCAATACCTTTAAGGCTCAAAAAAATTCAGCTTTTAGGAAATTTTAATTTTGTAAAACAAACTACACAACAAAACCGTTGTTTCTCTCATGTGATTTGATTCAGATTTTGTTGAGTTACTGATTTACTCCTAACTTGCCATACCTGGTTTGATCAGTTTTATGTTAGCAGAAAGCACTCATTTAATTTTGACAGTGAATTTATTGAAGTGTTGGAGAGATTTTGCCTTTCAGGGTCAACTGACAACAGCAAAATCTATTTATTAGTAGATTATTAGTAAAAAAAAATGGGGCAAGGAGGAGAGAACAGAATTTTGGGACCATCACACAATTACATTTTAGTGATATTGTCCAAAATCTCACAATTTCAGGCCTCTCAAACAAAAGTATTACAAAACATTAATATTCTCATTCAACTTATTGATAGTTTCAGCTAGACCTTTCACATTTCAGAAGATCTGATTATCTTTTTATTTATTTACAGGGACAGTGATTTGGATTCATTTCCATAATGTTATTTACTGGTTCTGCTTAAAGCAGCTATATTATGTTGTGAGAATTATACTTATAGCCTTTAGTGCTTTATTGTGTTTAACAGCTCATTTTATAATTCTGCTTTATAGCTCGTTCTTTCTTAACCTTGATTCTAGGAAATCTGAAATATAGCAATTATGATTGGGGTGGTGGAGGTAAGCCATTTTGTCATATAGGATCAATCTTTGAAGAGAGGAGTGGGTTAGGACAAAAACATTAACCCTCAAAATACCTACCTGCATTTCTTCTTTTGTGAAACTGGCTGCTTCATCTCCTAATTCATGTAGGTACATACAGTCTGGCTTTGGACACTGCATGTTCTTCAGAAAATAACTGCAGTACTTTGTGGTTCCTAAAGATGCCTGATGAAAGATGTAGTATGTCAACAATTTTCAAAGATAACAAACAATATATTGCAGAAGTAGACTTGCCTTCATAAGGCAAGAAGGAAATGTCATATCTGTTACTGTTTTGTTGAATAACTCAATGCAAAGCCAATTTCTCAGGGTTTTTTGTTCAATTATATCACCATTAATTTGTTTAATGTTAAATACCATTATGTCCATATATATGTTAAAGAAGAAAAACACTTTAATGGGCTATACTTACTTTCTTAGTGATAGGAGTTGCTGGTCCCAATAAGGTTGTTAAGTGAGTACTATTTGTACTGAGCTTACCAAGCATGCATGTTATTCTGAAGAATTTATTTATTTCTTCAATTTCTATAGCCCAACTCAACCAAGAGATTCTGAGCAGCTGTCTCGTTGATTCAATGGCTGTTACTCCCAGATAAATTATGAAAAAGATTTTTGGTTCTTGTCAATCATCAATCCTACAATAGTCTATTCCCATTTAAGTTGAGTTGGCATAAAAGTACATTCATCTCATCCCCAGTTCTCCAGTAAGCATCCACAATTAGACAGGAAATGGGAGGGATGAACAAAAGTCATTGTATCTAGAATGAAGATTCTGGAAAAATCTGTGCCTCAACAAGGCAAAAGCAATATGAATACCTTCTTTTCCTCACCTGAATCTTCAGACAACTGGTTCACAGTATTTTCAACTAGATAAATGCATCTTCCACCCATTAGTTTTGCCTTCAACAGTGCCTGTCTATCTGCCAAATGTAAGAGAACCCTTCCTTTGTCTTTCTGTTGGATAAATCTGGTAAATACTTATACAGATGCAAATGCTAAAGTTATAAAATATTTGTTAACATTACCTTAAGTGTTCTTCCATCTACTACCACATTATTAACGCATTGTATAGCTCTGAGTGCATCTTCTGACCGGATATATGTTACATATGCACTTGCACTTGGACCCTAGATTTTTAAAAAAAATTACGTCAGATCCTTAAGTACTTAAAATTTTATGAAGTTGAAAGCCAAATGTAAAACTTAAGTAAAACTTAATTTATAAAATTAAGTCCAGATAAAGTTTTCCAAAATACTATTTACTTTAAAATTAGTAATAATTAGGACTGCAATGTATGATTAATGCACAATTAAACTCAATGTAAAAATAAAGCTTATTAACAAAGTTATTTTTATATGGAAAAAAATAATCTTAAATACTTATCAATATTCTTGCTGGCAAGAAATATCTTAAAAGCTATTTCTGCTTCATTACACAGATAAAAAATGTTTAAAATGTGACAAAATTGCAAATCTTAAAAATAAAATTAATTTTTTGTTTCAAGATCATTGCACATAGGTGTAAATGTATTCAACAGACCAAATCACCTAAAAATCATAAAAACAGTTTTTGGAAAAACTTTCTCAAAATTCACCTTTAATTTTATGACTAAAGAGATATTTGAACTAGTAAATATCAGATTTGTGTGCTAGTATTACTACCTAATTTTTTATATACCGGTAATTTTGTAGGTCAGTCAGGAAAATGCCAACACCATAATTATCAAAAGTCTCTATTATGCAGTTGGATTTACTTGTTTCCTTAGGATTCTATTTGTTCTTTTAGCATTTAAAATCAATTGTTCAAAATAATGCAACTGTGCAGCACTTTCAATTCAAAGGGAAATAGGTATACCATGGCACTTCTTAAAGTTGCTGATTTTTGAAGGCTGCACAGTCCTACCAAGTAATACACTTCGATATAAAACTGAATCTGAATATCAATATGCCATTAGCTTGCATTTCCTCAATATATTATTTTCTAGCTGAGAGGAAAATTAAAAACAACTACTTTCTTATTAGAAAATGTAAAGTAAATTTAGTATATTAATCACTGTATTAATTAAACAATGGTGATTGTTCACACACTTCAATATGGAATATGAACATATGTATTGATACCAAATGTTAATTCATTAACTGAGTCAAAATAAGTAGAATTCTGTAACTATTCTTATACAATGCCCATAATTTGAGAATCCTCTTAAATCATATCGTAGTAATCTAGGTTGTGTATTTGACTGCATTTTAGTTATTACATCACTAAGTAAAATATGAATAATGGTATACCAACACATAGCTCTTTACACTCCACAGAAATATTGAATTTACTTCTTTTCCTCAGAGGTATAGAACAATGTCTTTACCTGTGAGCCTGCGTATGATGTGCTGTTATTGATTACAACTTTGTGTATTTTACCAAATTTTCCAAAATATTCTGGCCTTTTCAAAACCTGTATTGAATAACATAACAAAAATAAATTTTATAATTGTAACTTGTTAAAAACAATTACTTTATTAGAAAATGTAAAATGTAAAATAAATACCATTGTTTAAGATATATTTTAACTATTTGTATTTGAAAAACATCTTTTAAATTTGGCTTCTAGGAAAAATAAAATGATGCTAAGTATCAGGCAGCTCAACTTATAAAAAAAAACAATACATGGCTATTGTATTAAATACTTCAGAAAAGTCCAGAATAATAATCTTATTTGGCAACCTTAACATACTTGATACAATGCAAAATTCAGAATATATTCTCAGAATCTCAAGTCTTAATAAATAAAATCTTGACTATATGTAATAATATTGTTCACAACTTCCCATAATTTCAATAAAATATCAGTTCATACATAGATAGTAATAGTGTTCTCAGATTTACATATTCTTTCTTTCCTTTTCTTTATTTCTTGTTTTTGTTAATGTTTGTATTTGGACACTTTTTTCATTCTATTTATAGATTGAAAACAATACCTTTTTAACAAGAGTACACTAGAGAAGTGAACAGTGCACTGCAAGAAACAGCTTACCTCTGGATCTGCTAGACGCTGGGATAAACCTACTACAAAAACAAGATTCTTCTGTACAACCCGTACACTGGCCAGATGCTTACGATTCTCTGATATCTTCTGTTTTCTCTCATTTTGTTTCTGCTTCTTTTCGTTTTTTATCCTCTGCAGCTCTTCTTGGGAGAGTGGTTTGTATACTGCTGGATCTTCTGGATATGGCTTTAAAAACAGGAATAAATATTTAAGAACTAATGCTGGAACTGACACTGCCTAAAAAGTTGCACAGAATGGAAAATCTTGCTGAGTGAAACAAACTTTGGAAGACGGTCCCTGATATTCAATAGGGACACCTAGCTAATAATATCACCTATTTTCAGGAATCCTTATTTTATTACAATCTACTATAAACAGCATCAAAACAGCATTAGAAGTGAGCAGAATTTTCTTTATACCTAAATACACTAAATAGCACTTAGGCATAAGATGCACAAAGCATGCTTATTTCTAAACAAGTAAAGTTATCAAGTAAATTAAATGCTACAATGATAGCATTTAGCAACCATGCCTATATTAAAAAGCCAGAAAGAGCTATGCTACCAGAGATTTCTAAGGAAAGTAGGGCCTGGTGGCTCAGCAGACTGATAGCATTATGATTAACACCAGCTGTCTGCAATTACTGTAAGTTCGAATCTTACCAGGCTCAAGGTTGACTCAGCCTTCCATCCTTTCTAAGGTAGGTAAATTGAGGACCCAGTTTGTGGGGGCAATAAACTGACTTTGTATAAAATATACAAAAGTATGAAGGCTATTGCTTAATGCATTGTAAGCCGCCCTGAGTCTCCGGAGAAGGGCGGCATATAAATCAATTAAAAAAAAAAAAAGTTAGATGTAGAATCATACATTTCTAAGGAATGTTAGATATGTAGACTAAACCAGGAAATCTGAAGACAATCCTTAAATAAATAATAGCAAACCATTTCTATACTATTACAAGAAAATTATTTATCAATGTAGTCACTAGGAATTAAGATTACTAAGTATATTAAATTAGCTTTTCAAAAAACTATAGGGCATTCTTGTTTGCCTACAGCAAATAATAATTGACATTCTAATCAAATAATATAACTTGAAGAAATTCAATCAGTAGTGGCAGAATCATAAATGATAAGTGCAACAAAGCAAGGGATATTGTCCCAAGAGGTCCTTGCCAAAATGCTTGCTAATTTGCAGTTATATACTGTAGTATTTAAAGAAAGCATGGCACTGTTTCAATCTCATGAAACACAACATTTAGCCTTCTTTATCTATTAGTCATGCATAAAAAGTAACCCATTGTTAAGTATAAACAGCTCTGTCCTCAGAAGCATTCAAAGTCAATGCACCAGTCAGAGTTATCAGAATTGCCCTCCATTCCCCCGAGGCCTTTGGGATTACGAACAGTAGGGAATAAAACCCCTATCCCTGCTGCCCCTCTGGAATCGGCTGGATAGCCTGAATATCCAAGAGATGTTGTATGGCCAATTCCATGAGGAGCTGCTTTGTCTGGTCCTTTGACACAGGGCAATGGATGAAAAACCTTGGGGGTGTGCAGAGGAATGTCAGGGAAAGGCCCGACCTCACCATCTCCCTGACCCAGGCATCCGTGGTGATGTCCTCCCATTGGCTGGCAAAGAAGGCCAGGCGATCTCTGATGGGAGGGTTGGACGAGCAGTCACCTCGAATGCTGAAAGGGGCGACCCCTCCCACCTCAAAAGGACCTTTTGGGTGGGTACCTTTGCCCTTGCCTATGCTGCCTGTCCTGATGTTGTCCTTGTCTGGGAAGAAAGGGCCTTTGTAAACGTGGCATTCCGAATCAGCTATCCGGACCACTAAAGGACGAGGGGCAAAAATAAGGGGACGGACGTGAGTCCGCCCTCCAGGACATGGATGGCAGAATCTTGCGCTTGTCCCTGGACTCGACTAGAATGGGATCCAGGCAGTCCCCAAACAATTTATCCCCAGGATATGAGGCGGATGCCAACTCCACTTCTTCCTGGCATCGGCTTGCCACTGTCATAGCCTTAGGAGACGTCGGGTTGCCACAGATGAGCTGATGGACTTGGCCGCGAATCTCGCTACATTCAGCAGAGCTGGGCTCATGAACACTGCCTTTTGTCACAATCTGAGTCTGGGAGCTTAGGGGTGTGGTGGAGGTCCATGTGACTCAACCCACTGTCACACCCACCTTCGGCTCCAGCGGCTTTTCCGGGCTTCAAAATGGCATGGCAGGCCTTCCTCATGCCTCAAGCTAGCGCTGTGGATCTATGCTCATGAGCGCTGCCTCGCCTGTGCTGCAATCAGGCATCTCCCAGGTAATTAGGCCGAAGGGGCATTGGACTTACCTGACACGCTCCTTCTCAGCAAGTTGGAAACATCAGCCAGGAATGGGTTAACTCCGTCTACCAATAGATGTACTGAGTCTGCAATTTGCTTAGCCACCTTCTCTTGTTTCTGACGAAGGCAATGATGCAGACAGGTGTGTGAATCTGTGAATAAAACACAAACATATGTCCCAGGGCCCCAGGACCGGACGCAAACTGGGCGGGTTTGGCTGATGTTTCCAACTCACTGAGAAGGAGTGTGCCAGGTAAATCCAATGCCCCTTCTCCAGATCGGTTGGAAACATCAGCCAGGAATGGGACATACCAAAGCTGGAAGTCCTATTGGGAGGGTGCTGTCCGGTCCAGATCGTCCTGCCCTGTAAAAATTGTCTGCAAAACCCTTCTACCAAAGGCAGCGTCCGCTGAAGCGTAAGCATCTAACTTGTAATGGCAGATAAAAAGAGGGGGATGTCCAGGTAGCAGACCTGGAGACTTCCACTAACGAGGCCTGCGTAGCCCAAGTGGCTGAGGTAGCCACGCTTCGAGTAGAATAGACTGTAATTTGTCTAGAGACCGGCAACGCCACAGCCTCATACACCATGGCGATGCACACTCTGATCCATCTCCCTATAGTGGAGGATGTGACCTTAGACCCCATGAAACTGGGTTGGAAAGAAATAAAGAGAGATTCCGTCTTCCTTATGGGAGCGGTTCTCTTCACATAGAGATGGAGAGCCCTCCGTACATCTAACATGTGCCACCGACAGTCCAAGTGGTGGACTGGAGCAGGACAAAAATTGGGTAAAACTATTTCCTGTGCTCTGTGGAACCATGTATTAATCTTTGGTATAAAAGTGGGATCTAAACATAGTACCACTCTATTTGAGCGAAAAACACAGAGGTCTTGTCTGATAGGGTGGCCAGTTCAGAAATGCATCTGGCTGAAGTTATAGCCACCAGAAATGCTACTTATAACTGTCGAAGACTGGAATCCCTCAATGGCTCAAAGGGAGCCCCCGTAAGGAAATTCAAAACCTTGGTCAGGTTCCACATGGGGAATCTGTGCACTACTGGAGGTCGAAGATTTGTGGCACCCTGGAGAAACTGTCTAATCACCAGGTGCTGAGATAAAGTGTCCTTTGACCCACATGTCAAAACCGAAGACAGGGAAGAAACCTGTCACCAAAGAGTATTGGGAGCCAAACCCCTATCTAACCCTTCCTGCAGGAAGTCCAAAATGTTAGCTATGGAAGCCCCAGTGGGAACCAACCCCTTCCGTGTGCACCAAAGGCAAAAAGCCCGCCAGGTAGCATTGTAAATACGAGAAGTAGAGTCTCTGTGAGAAGCCTGGATCTCGTAATGACCCTGGAAGAAATATTTTCCCCACTCAACAGGCGCTGCTCAAGCGCCAGGCGGTTAGCTGGAATCACTGGGGGTCCGGGTGGATCAGCGCCCCCTGGCTGAGGGTCCCTTGTGCTGAGGGAGCTGCCAGGGCCGAGCCACTGCCAGGGCCACTAGGTGTGCAAACCATGACCGCCTGGGCCAATGCGGAGCTAGAAGAAGTAACTCCGCCTCCTCTTCAAGCATCTTCCTTAGGACTCTGGGGACCAATGGAAGAGGAGGAAAGGCATACAACAGGCTGGGCGGCCATGGACTGCGAAGGGCATCCACTGCTTCTGCGGTCGGAGTTGGAAATCCGGTAAAAAATCTCAGGACCTGATGACTGTCCTGTGAAGCAAATAGGTCGACCATCAAAAGACCAAACCGGTCTGCAAGTAGTTGGAACAGGGACGGATGCAGGCGCCACTCTGCACGGTCGACTGAAGCCCGGCTGAGCCAGTCCGCCTGCACATTTGCTGCCCCTGAGATATGAGCTGCTCGCAGGGAAGGAAGATGGGCCTACGCCCAAAGTCCTAATCGTTTGGCCTCGGCCATCAGTGTCTTGGACTGGGTGCCCCCTTAGCGGCCACATTGTCAGTCAAAATCAGAATGTCCTTGCCTACCACTATGTCCTTGAGAGCTTGGAGGGCCAGGTGAATAGCTCGAAGCTCCAACCAATCTATGTTGTGAATCAAATCTGTCTGGGTTGACTTTTCTTGGACCATGTGAGACCCTAGATGGGCACCCCAGCCCCAGAGGCTAGCATCCATGGTGAGTACCAAGTGATGAGGTTCCCTGAATCTGCATCCCTTAGTGATAGCCTCGGAATCCCACCAGCTGAGCGAGTGGAGAACCTCCAATGGCACCCGAAGCTTATTTGGGAAGGTACTGGTGCCTGACCTTTGAAAGGGAAGTAAGAACCACTGCAGATCCCTGCTGTGGAGGCAAGCCCAAGGTGTGATAGCAACGGCTGAAACCATTTTCCCTAAAAGCTGAGAGAGCAAAAGAAGGGGAACTGTATGTTGCACCCTGACCTATCGTGTCAACTCCCTCAGACTAACCTGCCTGTCCTGGGAAAGAAAAACCCTAGACTCTACCGTATCAATGATGCCCCAAGATGGAGTAGCCTTGTGGAAGGTTCCAAGTAGCTTTTGGCATGGTTGATAGAAAAGCCATGGTCCTGCAACACCTGCATAGTGGTAGCTAAGTCTCTCCGCACCAGAGCCTTCGACCTGGACTGTATAAGAATATCATCCAAGTAGAATTGAACCCGTATTGGAAGGGTTTTAAGGTAGCCAGCCAAAGCTGCCATCAATTTAGTGAAGACCCTGGGGGCAGACAACAGCCCGAAGAATAAGGCCTGATACTGAAAATGTTTCCCCGCATAATGGAAGTGGAGATATTGTCTGAAATCTGGATGAATGGGGACATGGAGATAAGCCTCTGTCAAATCCACGGAAGTAAGGAAGTCCCCCTCCCTAATGCTCTCCAAGATAGTCTGGAGAGATTGCATTTTGAACCATCTATAAATGACGTGACGGTTCAGGGACTTAAGTCCATCCCCCTGAAGATTTTCTCACAACAAACAAATGGGAATAAAACTCTCGGCCGAATTGGTCCTGGGGAACAGGTTGAATGGCCTGAATCTCTAAAAGATGACTGATGGCCGTTTCCATGATTAACCGCCTGGAGGGATCCCTGGACAAAGGACAACTGATAAACATACTAGGGGGACTGGATAAAAATTCCAGAACTAAACCCAGCCTGATGGTTTCCCTACCTAACTCAACGATCAGTGGTGGTGACTTCCCACTGGCTGACAAACAGTGCCAACCTACCACCTTGTTGTGGCCTGTAAGTGGCCTGTGCAGCTAGTAGCTGGTGTGGCACTGCGCCAGCAGCCTGTGCAGCTGGCACTCGAGTCAGACAATGAGGAGGCTGGAGAAGATGTGGTGCCAGAGGCGGGGATTAAGCTAGGGCCTTCAGAATCTCCAGAAGCTCCCATAAGTGAAGAGGAAGAAGAGGAGGAGCCTCTTCTCGATGCATGGGCGCGCAGAGCTGCCAAAAGGCAGGAGTGGTTCCTCAGGAGGAGGTCTCCTGAAGAGTAAGGCTTGGGGCTAATTGGCCACTCCCTTAGCCTATTTAAGTAAGGATGACGACTGAGGCAATTTGCAGGGAACAACTTCGTTCACTCTCCTTCGCGTCCTGATCTTAGTTCTCTTATCAGTTTCCTGCAAATTGCTTCTGGGCTTTCTGCCAACCATAGTAAGATTACGATTATTTATTCTTTGGATTCTTGTAGGCTGTTAAGAAAGTTAATTAACAGCCTTTATTTGAAAAAGACTGATTTAATTTAGTAAACTAAGGTTTGTACATACTTTGTGTGTGCTGCGTTCTTTGGGGTCCGTAGCTGGGGCAGAACATAAGGACCCTGTCTGGAGGAATACAAACCTTGTGATCGCAGCCCTCCAAAACCGCTGTCCGTCCCTCGAAATGGCTGAAGACAGAAATAAGGAACCGGTCGGGAATCTGATCTATGGGCCAAGCTGGGCAAAACCTTGCGTTTATCCCTAGTTTCAACTAGAATAGGCTCCAGGGCATTGCCAAACAATTTGTCCCTGTTATATGGGGCAGATGCCAATCTCCATTTGTTTCTGGCATCAGCTTGCCATTGTCTCAGCCAGATGAGATGCCTGGTTGTAATGGAAGAACTGATGGCCTTCGCCGCAAATCTGGAGGCATTCATGTGGCATCAGCAGAAAATTCAATAGCTGCAATTATCTTGTTAAGATCCTGTTGTGACCTAGTGTCCTCAGCTGGCAATCGGTGCTGCAGCTGTTTCAACCACAATAAAGAAACTCTAGTAAAAAATGAGGCCGCTGACGAAGCTTTCACTGCCCATGCAGAAGTCAGATGGCCTTTGACCAGCGACTGTTCTGCTTTCTTATACTCAGGTCGAAAAAGTTCCTCAGGAGGACCTGTAAGGACAGACTGAGAAGCCAGCGACACTACCGGACTATCAATAGAGGGAACTTGAAGAGCCGTAGAAAGGTTCACCCCCATATTGTAAAATCGCCTATCCAAACCACTTGGATCAGGCTCTGATCAAGCAGGCCCTTAGCAGGCCCTAAAATCACCTATCCAAACCACTTGGAGCAGGCTCTGATCAAGGAGAGGCCCACTGCCTCTGCACAATATCCAGAAACATTTTGGGAGCTGGAACTTCCCCTGTCTCAAAAGTGGGTTCCATGAATAAAGGGTCCGTGGGATCCGAAGACACCCCCCCCTCCCTTAGAAGGGCTTGACTGAGCCCCAATCCAGAAGAAATCTTGGCCTTATGAAGCAAGGATTTAAACATCTGGGGACAGAAAAGACCCAGAAAAGCTGGCTGGTCAGGCAAAAGGCCTTAATCATCAGATATATCAAAATCACGTTGAATTTCATCTCGAGAGAGACGCTTGACTGGAAGAAGGCTATGAAGAAGCTAGATGTAATTCTTTCTCCTGTGCCCTGGGAGAGGCAGAAACCCTTGATCCTGCTCTTTGTTGGAGACCCTCAGTGATGCCTTGTTTAATGTCATTGGAAAGTAAAGCCCTCAACGAGGTCAGAATCTGATTCTCCAGAGACACCTCTTGTCTCAAGCCCGCAGTCGTGGGCATAAAGGTGGCCTCAACTGAGGAGCTCCCCTGCCTAACAGGTTGTTCATAGGTAACCACTTGTTCCTCTGCCACGCCAAACAGCAGATCTCTGTGGTCAGGCCGCTCCAGGGGAACAGCCATTGCTCAATCAGGAGTCCAAGTTGCTGCTGATGTTCCTTCAAGGGGATCATCCTGCTGGAGGAGAGCAGATGTAGCCTGAATAGAGGACTGTTCCGGAATCTGAGGCATTTTAGTTTTTTTCTCTGCCTGCTGTTGAGCTTTCTGAATAGCTCTTTCAGGCCTTATGCCTCCTTTCCTCAATCTTAGAAAGCTGCTTGGAAGCCTTCTTGGAAGAATGATGAGACTTCCCTTTAGAATGCAAAGCTTCTGAAGACCGTTCCTCTCTCTCCTCTGGTGCACGTATTCGCACAGAGCTTCCTGCCATGTGGGTGTGGTGCCCTTTCCTGGCAGCCACCATTTAAAATTTAATCAGGCTAATCTGGCCTAGAGGCCCAAATTGTTTCCTGGACGATAACTACATTGTAAAGTACTCACTGCCCTGCAAAGAGATCACCAGAGATATTTCCCCAAGGCAGCAAATCCGATTCCCAATGCTGCTCTCAGGTCTGGAAGAGAAGCGGCAAAAGCGGAGCCGTTTGCCACTCCCCACTGGCTCTCTGGCTTCCCAAATGAATGAAAATAGCGCGGAATAGCTCTTCACGCTAAAAAACGGCTTACGCTGCAGAGCTGCCGCTCGTGCACGCCGCCCTTGCCTCTGCTGCGATCCCGCAGCCTGATAAACAAAAGGAGGCGTGAAAGCCTCCAATCCGTGGGTCAGCGTTTCGGAGCTAGGATCGTGAGCGCAGCCCAAAGGATCTGCCAGCTGGCAGTCCTGTGCCGTCTCCGCAGCCCTCAGCAATTCGAGGCAAAGCCTTAGATGCTGGAATAAACAAACTTTCCTTTCTGTCGTCAATCTGTGTAAAAGATAAGCCTAAAGGATTAACTTCAGAAAAACACACCTAGTCCAAAGATCAACTGAGCCTGAAACTGGGGAGCTACAGGAGGGTGTGGCTAAGCAAATTGCAGACTCAGTCCATCTATTGGTAGATGGAGTTAACCCATTCCTGGCTGATGTTTCCAACCAATCTGGAGAAAAGGGGGGTGTTGAATCAAGCCCCAGGGTCAGCGGTTCAGAGTGAGGCTCGTGAGCGCTGCCTTATCAGATCTGCCAGCTGGCAGTCTGATTGCTGCCCACGCGGCCTTCAGTGGGGTCGGCCTGAAAGCCCTTCACGCTGGGTTAAGCTGAGCAGCTCGACCAGCTGAAACTGGGAGCCGCAGCCACAATGTAAATTTCTCTGGATTGTAGAATTTGTGTTGAAAGCATTCAGGAATGGATTAGTTAGAAAAAACACGTCTTGTCCAAGCTAGATTGAGTCTAAAAGCTGGGGACGTAGGCAGAGGAAGCGTGTCATCACAACTTTTAAGACTCAGTCCAATTAGCTGACAGACGGAGTTAACCCATTCCTGGATGCTATCTTCACCACTATGGAGAATAAAATTGTTTTTGTACTTTTTGCTTGCAAGAGACTAAACACTGTGGCATTCTAACAAGAAATCTATTAATAAACAAAACAACCACACCAAATATTTCATGAACATCTATGTTACATCTGAAAATTTCTTTTTCTTGAGAAAATTATTACTGTTAAACAAGGTAAGAATGAACTACAAAAGTTTAAATAATAACATTTTATTATTGAAAAGAGTCCCAGTACTCTTGAAACTACAAATTTCCAGTGGATTAGACAATTTAATTCATACTGTGACAGCAGTGGAACTAATCATCATCCTTTCCTTAAACAGTAGATAGAATAATATATGGATATTAGCAATAGCACTTAGACTTATATACTGCTTCACAGTGCTTTACAGCCCTCTCTAAGTGGTTTACAGAGTCAGCATATTGCCCCCAACAATCTAGGTCCTCATTTTACCGACCTCGGAAGGATGGAAGGCAGAGAGAGAGAGAGAGAGGGAGCGAGAGGGAGCTCTTTTAGGCAGACCTCAGAAAGTCGAGGTGTTTTCTCAACAAGTGACAGCACCTTGCAAAGTTCCCTGCTGGATTTCCTCTTGACCAGGGGTCCCTAACCCCTGCTCTGTGGAATGACACCAGGCTACAATATGCCAGAAACTGGGCCATGAAACAAGCAAAGCCCCATCTGTGGGATGTAGGTGGAATGCAAATTCACACAACCCTCCGATCTGCAGAAAAACCTGTCTCCATGGAACCGGTCCCTGGTGTCCAAAAGGTTTGGGGCCGCTGCTCTGGACTTTCAGGGAAAGACAGCAGAGAAGTTTGTAAATGGTGATCATGTGATCTTTGGCAAGCGGCTGCAGTGTTTAGTGATGACTATAGGGATGATGATGGGCAGAACTGTTTTGCAGGCCTTATATCACTCTTTCCAGGACCATTGCACTTCTAAATCATTGTTAAATGAACAATAATAAATCAAAGACTATCCATACATCAATGGAAATATTGCATTAGCCACAAATTACATTATGAGATAACTTTACGTTTATATAAAGCAATTGTATATTTTTCATTTGTTTACCCTTTATCCATTGACGTTTTTTTAGGAAGAAGCAACATTTCATTCTGAAATTGTTTTATCAAACAAAATATTTGTGATGAACTTGAGACAGATACCTTTCTACAAGCAGGACAAAGTCCATTCTCATCTGTGCGAATACGATGCCAACAGAAGCGACAGATCTGGTAACCACAGGTGCAAGGGAAGAAGTTTATGTCATCAATCTCCAGAGGCTCCATGCAAAGGGGGCATTCGACAGGGTCTTCCTTTGCATCTGGGCTGCGAGACATCTCTTCTCACAGAGCAGCAAAAAGTATGTAATAACTTAAGGGAGTAATAAGATCAGCACAGAAAAAAAATGAAGATATTCAAAGATCTGTAAAAGAAAAATAAAGATAAATGAATTAGCATTTAAGTATATACTGGGATGTAATCATTATTTTTATTCACTGCAATTATATAGCTTCATTATTTTCTGACAGAAGTACTTCATTATATAATTACCCAATCTCCTTATTTAATTTTGGATGTATCTCTTATAAGTTTTCAATTAACTGCTGGAAACAGCAGCAGGTAAACCAAATATCATTGTTAAACCAATTCAAATTACATATTATCAACAGGCCTTTCTACTGCTTATATATTGGCAATGTGGTTGTATTCTGTATCTTGATGATCACAGTAAGCTAGAAAAAGAGTAGAACTCTTTCCAGGTTTGAGACAGAAAGCCTAAAGGCAATGTTGCAGTGACCCTATTGTTTTGGCCCTCCACAACAGTCACATTCACATGTGGCCCATTGGGAAAAGTAGTTGCACATCCCTGTATTATGGGAAACTTCAATTGACTAAATAATGATAGATGGTAGAGATCAATATCCAGGAGCCCCTGACCATGACATTTGGAAGACTGCAACTTGGAATGCAACAAGAATTAATGGTGATCTGTATGTATGAATGAATGAATTAATAAAAATCATTTCACACTAATCTGCTTTATGAGTTGATTGTCCCTCTTCCCTACAATCTAATCAATCCCATTTTCAAAAATTCTATATTTTAGAGATACCATTTTACCATTTTGTTTTACAGAAACAAAAATGTCTGGTTTACTTAGATGAACCCAAATTGTTTGGTCTATAATTTCACATTCGGGCTACACCCAACATATAAATATATCTGGAAGGCTCTCCCAGATGTTTCTTATACTATCAAGTATTTGAAACTAAAACATACAACTCCAGGGTATGTTTAAATTAAATCCTCTTTTACATCAGCAACAGAAAAGTTCTATCAGAACCTGAAATATTAGTGATATTTACATTATATCTTCATCCAAGTTTCTCACATTAGGAGTATCAGCTAAGTTCTTTAGTGGCATTCAACAAATCATCTTACAAATAGTTTAAATTTATCTATGTATAGGTAACAACGTCATTCACCTATTAGGATGTACATTTTTAAGTGAAGATGGTTTTTTTTTAATGTAAGAACAGGCAAGTTCTTACATAAGGTAAGTTAACAAACTTAGAAATGTTCCTTATTACAAGCAAACATGATATCTATTATCTTAAAATTGTTTAAAACTATTATAGATTTATATTATGTATATATTAATATTTTCAGACAAATTTGCAAAAAGTTCATGTTATCCCAATGAATGAATGAACTTAAATTTAACTAATTGGTCAAGTCTGTTAATTTTCTTAGTTTAAAAGAAACTCCAAATGATTCACATCAGTAAAATATTATGTAGTAGCACTTTTCATACTCCTTGTTTTCTGATTTCTATCACTTGAACATACTATGCTATCATAATTTTAGAAAACATCAATAATTTAAAATGAACCAAGAATTAAGTTTTGATTGCAATATTGCAATTAAACTTTAGAGTATTTATATTCTATAGTGTAGTTTCATTTCCATTAATATGAAGCGATATAAATAATGACAAACCTATGACAACATCCTTCCAGATTCTCAAAATGGAGAGTATGTGAGACAAAGACCAATGTATATACATGAGCTGACTCTGGGCTTGTTGAGTATTATTTTTTCTCAAATGAGAAAGGAGTGCATTCTCTGTTTCAAAACTGCAATATAAAATTCAAGTTGCAAAACATTTTTCTATTTGTTTACCCTATTTTTACAGCCAATGCATAAGCATTTAAATAGTAATTTCTTTTAAATTATTATGCATTCTATTTTTCAGACAATGATATAAGAACACAGAGGAAAGAGCAAAAAAGAATAGTGTACCAAGGAAACTAAGAAATTAGAATTGAAGTGTTTCTATTGGACAGTTCAATTTTTCACGACTTGTTTTGCAATTCATGAAAAACGTTTATGATATATGCTGGTTCTCCTTCCTTTTTATTAACCATATATATGGTGGTAGATAAATAGGAAATAACTTCAAATCAAATCTATTCACAAGGTTTAGTATTGTCTATTAGGTCTGGCAGAGGTTCACTACAATATCGGATCAAAATTTTTCGTATAAGCTGCTAATCAATCCATGAAATAATGAAGATTATATCTGAAACATTCTGCATTTAAAATACAGACTCTACCACTCATCTCCCATCTAGTAAAGTAGAGATGATAGATAGATATAGATCAGTGGTGAAATCCAAATTTTTTTGCTACCGGTTCTATGGGCATGGCTTGGTGGGTGTGGTATGGCTTGGTGGGCATGGCAGGGGAAAGATACTGTAAAATCTCCATTCTCACCCCACTCCAGGGGAAGGATACTGCAAAATCCCCATTCCCGCCCCATTCCTGGGGGAAGGATATTGCAAAAACTGCATTCCCACCCCACTTTGGGGCCAGCCAGAGGTGGTATTTGCTGGTTCTCCGAACTGCTCAAAATTTCCGCTACCGGTTCTCCAGAACCTGTTGGATTTCACCCCTGAGATAGATAGATAGATAGATAGATAGATAGATAGATAGATAGATAGATAGATAGATATAATTTGATTGCCACATTGTTTTTGATTTGGTTATTAATATATTTTTAGTATTTTTAAATCACTTGAATTGTGGTAGAAAGGCAGCCTAGAAATGTAATACATTAAAAGGGTAGCAACACCTCACTCATCTTATCTGGATTCAAAATCCCAAAGAATTGGGCCTGTTAGCAATCTGATGAGAAACCGTCAATCATTGGGGAGAAAATAAAACAGCCCAGAAGAAAGCAGCATAAAATTATTTCCATGTTGCTGTCAAGAAAATTACATGGAGTTACTAGGAATTAAATCATCTTAAACATTTACCTTTTAGAATATACAAACTATGTTTCTCAGAGTTCTTTATACTAGCATATGATCTAGTACATCAAACAATTAAATAAACCAGCCTATAATATCTATATAATGTAAGGATACAATTTTAAGTAATGACAGGTGATATCTAAAGTAGTCAACCATAATAGCAGTCTGAAACCATTAAGATGATTCTTTAAAATAAAACTTATTAAACATTTTAAAGAAAGAAAGCAAAAGACTACAAGGGTAAGTAAAGAAGTAAAGTATCATAAAAATTATTTTTGTTCAATGTATCATTAATTACTTATACAAACTACATTGAATCATTTTTGAAGAAAGAACTAAAAATCCCTATTCAGCTTGAAACTCATCTTAACCAAGCATAAATTGATACCTAAAATCTTGTTCAGTATATCAAAAACTAAGTAAATTTACCTGATTTAATCTAACTTTTAATATATTTAAGATTGCAATGGGAATTCAATTTTCAAATTTTGTTCCATTCTAATATAAACCATTTTCCAAAGCTGTTAGGATATGTAGCACTGCTACCAAATGTAAAAATAATTACAACCTGATTATTACAGTTCTGAAATATTTTAGAAAATGAATTGCCCATGTTAGCAATCAAAACTAAACTAAAATACTAACAAAAGAACATCTTATATTAATTTTCTCAAAGCATTATATTGGGAGTAGATTGAATATTCTTTCACTGAAATTCCCATTGTTGCATCTTTAAATATTCAAATTCTACATCCATTTAATTACAGTCTTTGACATGGTCAGATTCTGACCAAATTCTGGCTTAAACTAATAGTTAATTGCATAACAATGCCTAATAAGGATCATGTTCTCTAACAGTTCACTAACCTTAACTGTTAGTGAAGTTGCTTATTAGGCACAAAAAAACATTAAGATTTCTACAGAAACATGGAATAAGATAAAATAAACCCACACATAATCTATATATTGACTTGATAAGAAACTAAGGCGCCTATAATCGTTTTAGTATAACTGAACTTCAATCCCAATCAGCATAATTACTAAAATACTCTAAATTCTACATCCTGGACATGAAATGTGTTTCTGTTATTTACTGCATATTAACTGTCATTTTCACTACTTCTAAAACAAAATTCCAAAATACCTTCACTAAATAGATGCTTCTCTAATAGCTAAAGAAAAAGCTGGTTAAAACCATTCATATGTTGTATAGAAGCAGTAAGAAGCAGCACCATGGACAGGGTATAGCAGAAAAATATATTTTTTCTACTTTCTTAAGAAAAGTAATAGGATAGCTGAAGTACTTAGAACTGAATCAAGAGCTAGAAGAGATGTGAAAAGTCATGGCAGCACTCAGTGTAACTGCCTGTCTGCTGCTTAGTCACGATCTTTTCTGTTGGGTTCCATAGCATTACCTTGTTATTCAATTTATAATATTTTAATCATTTTATGTTGCAAAAAATAAGAACATTTTAAGTAAAATTCACATCCACAGCAAAGGAACAAGTTTATATATACAAATCTTTTAAGCTATTCTTTTCTTAGAACAGCCATTCCTACCATCAACCTGCACTCTTTTTGACAGATCATTTTCTTTCTTTTTTTTTAAATTTGCTTTATATGCCGCCCTTCTCCGGAGACTCAGGGCGGCTTACAATGCGTTAAGCAATAGCCTTCATACTTTTGTATATTTATACAAAGTCAGCTTATTGCCCCCACAAACTGGGTCCTCATTTAACCTACCTTAGAAAGGATGGAAGGCTGAGTCAACCTTGAGCCTGGTAAGATTCGAACCTGCAGAAATTGCAGGCAGCTGTGTTAATAACAGGGTGCATTAAACCACTGTACTACCAAGGCTCTTCTGAAGTTCTCTCTTTAATACTATGTGTTTTATATATATACTGTTGGCTCTCCTGTAATTCTCTCCATATCCAATGGAGAAAAGGCTTAATTTAATTTGCACTCTCTTCTGTTCTGGCTAGATTAGAAGAAAATTTTCCAGGATAGAGAAGAATACAAAGTAAATTAAAGCACACATTTAAGCAAACCATTTATTTCATTTGGGTCATTAAGTCCAATCCTCTGCTCATTGCAGGAATCTAACAGAGCATCCCATACAGATTGCTATCTAGCCCCATATGAACACATCCAAAAGAGAGGAGCTTATGACTTTGCTGGGCAATTTGTTCCACTCAACCTAACACTCAATCACAATCTGCCTTCATGTATATGGAAGGGTAGTTGCTACAATGACAGAATATATCTGCTAGGTTCCTTCCTGGAATCTATATCCCCCTCCAGAGTTTCATCCTCCCTTTTATTAGGGTTCCAAGATCTGGACCAGGTCTGACAGGATTTCAAAGATGGTTACTTTGGCTCTTTCCAACCAGATCTAAAATGTGTTTTCGCGAGTTGACATGTACATTGCAAATGATATGCAAAATTGCAGAATCTTTCCTAGCATTTTCTGATGTAAGCCATAGCTAGGATTTTACCAGTATTTTAATAGGTTGCATTTTTTTATCACTTCCTTGGTCATGAAATGTCTTCATAAATCTTAAAGACAGAAATATACAGCATCTATATTCTAGCCTTCCATTTAACTTTGGAAACTTACCATTCCCATCTGGCCCAATTCAGATATTTATGAGCACAGATATGGATGGGGTAATTGCTTCTCTAGCAGCAAACTCCATTTACTGAGCCTTCTTGTTTCTTTTTTCTATATATATCTTTCATCTCTAGAGATAGAGATAAAATAGAAATATATTATCTCAACCTAAACCTTACAATGATGAAGATTGTTGGTCTTCTAAACCAACTTGTGGATGGACTAAACTGATGAAATGGTGAATTCTTTATTGCATTTCCCCTTCTATTAAACATTTTGGCCTGGATGCCTTCTTTGGCATTTGGGATAACTTCAATGCCCTCTTAAGACCATATATTTGCAACCTAATTCCTAGCTCTAAAATTAACTGTTTGTGATATCCAACAGCTAGAAATGTATCAAAATGTCCTGGTATTAAACATTTTGGGAAGATTTTACTCACTTGTATCCCAAATGTATCCCATATTACTCTGAATGGAGAAGATCCTATCTCTTCTAAACTAGAACTCAGAACTCAGCTCTGCTTGTTACTATGTACATTTAATCTGGATATTTTTTAGTCTTTTATAGCTTTTTACTGTTTTTGTATTTTTAAATGTTTTAGTATTTTTAACAGTAATACTTTTTTTAATTGTGAGCTCCCCAGAATCATTGACTTAGATAGGTGGTCATAGAAATTGAATAAATTAATATTCTGGAAATTATTCAAGATGGAGCTTTCCCAGAGCATTTGATCATTAGTATGCTATTACGATCTGTTTATTATTTCTATCAGGGTTAAATTTACACCATTAGCATTTTGCTTTTATTCTATCATTGTTATAGTCGATGTTAACTCTTAAACGTATTGATTTATCGTTTTATTTATTTTCTATATTTTCCCATTCCAATCCAATGATTGGGTAGTGGATAGGTTTAAAACAATTAAAACACTTAAAAACAGTACAAAAACAAGTATATACAAATGTATGCATCTAGAAAACTATAACTGTTACTATAGCCAAGGAAGAAGGCCCTTGATAACAATAGCCCACTTCATCCAGTGTCTTCTGAAGCTGCCATGTGATCACTCCTTTTAAGAAAACTTGAAAACTGGACAAAAACTGTCCAGATTAGTTGGGCCAATTGATAATCCCTTGACGAGGCACACCTCTTTAAGAGATGGCACAACGCTTCCTCTCTCAAAGAATTAACTACAACCCTGACCCAATCATTCATTCCCTCCTATGCAGCCTTAGCAAGCCAGGAGGGACACGGATCTAAAACTTAAATGGATGAACTAACAGATGCAAGGGCCCTGTCTACTTCCTCAGGTTCAATGGCCTCAAACTCTCCCCAGATTATACAAACTCCCACAACCTCCACAGATTCTATCTTAGTTATATTCCACTTTATTATTTAGATGAATAACTCAAAGCAACTAACATACCTAATACTCCTTCCTTCCTTCAATTTTTTTCCATAACAACCACCTAGTGAGGTGAGTTGGGCTGAGAGAGAGTGACTGGCCCAAAGTCACTCAGCCAGCTTTAATGCCTAAAGTAGAAATAAAACACATGATCTCCTGGTCTCTAGTCTGATGTTTTAACCACTTGACCAAACTGGCCCTCTCTAAAGACCAGAATCTAACACAGAGCGAATGCAAACAATTTTATGTACTAAACATGCCCCACATTCCTCACAACAACTCTGTAGATGAACCTCAGTATTACTCCCAAGGAGTGACCAAATCGCAATAATAATAATAATAATAAAAACACCGGGTCAGGTGTATTACCACTATTAAGTTACATGGATGACTTGGGATATGCTCTTGTAATGGTATCCATGAATTCTTTTACCCTGTGCAAATTAAAATCTATCAAGATATAAGCCCAGAGAACTCTATCACCAGCCCAGCCACAGAGTTAAGAAGGTAGCTATGCAGCATGGGGTCTGGTACAATAGCAACAATCCCAACTGATCTCACTTGGCGCCCAACTTAATAAACAGTATCCTACACCTGGCAATCTAAAGAGCAGGATCCATGGATGCCTCCAAATATTTCATATGACCAACACTATCCCATCTCCTCTATCCTGGGGTCTTGTCTGGTGCCATACCAGACTTTTCCTCTTGTCCTAGCCAGTTCTTGATAATGCACTCCAGATCAGCCTTTTCATCAACAATTAAATCATGAATAAGGGTGGGTCAATCTGGCATTCACCAGCAGTAGCTGACAACCAAGCTCTTCAAATTTGCCATCTGTGGCTTGGGAGCAAATTTAGAAGGTTGGAACGACACAATATACCAATTGCCCTGTGGGTGGCCCACCTTCTGTCTACCATCATATTTTCCCCTACCATCAATACTGAAATATCATAACCTGCCCTCATTTCTTCAGAGCCCTCCAGCCTTCCCTGTCCATAGAGGTCCATATCCCAACCCACAGCCCATCACCTGACACAATCTATAACCAGTCAACTGAGGGAAACCCTAATACCAGGGGCACATCTGCATACCACTCAACACATCTGGACAATCAAGGATCCACATACCACTCTTCCAATGCCTCAGTCCTCTTGTTGAGGCACCTAATCATACAACCAAATGATTTCAAGCTTCTCCTTTCCAGCTCTCACTGTGAGGATAGACAGAATCAGTCACAATCAGAAACCCACCAAGTCTATTAAATCAAGTCTGATTCTCAATCCAGTCCTCTCAGTAAGATCTTCTTAAATCCCACTCACTATCATTAAATGAACTCATACAGAGGTGACTTTCTAAATGTCTTCCAACTCTAGCCCGACAGCGGTAAAATGGTTATCCAATTGCATGGAGGAAAGGAACTGCAGTCACAAGGCCCTGTCAGCCACAGCCATCCCAATCCAGTATTGTATCTGCTACAATGAAAACTTAATCCCTCCCCCATGACTGTGATGAATAAGTAGACCACTTCTAATACCTGATAATTCCATCCAGCTCACTTTGTAGATCCATCTTCTTTGCAAAGTAATAGAACCTTCTTCATCATCAGTGCTGGCGCCCTTCCTACTGCCATGTTACCAGTCTCTGCCAAACAACCGGAATGTGTCCTGTACAAAGCAGTAGATCCTTAAACCTGTAGCCCAATAATCCAGCAACCAGCACCATTGCCTCCAACCTAACCACCACCATTGCTGACTCCAATCCCCCAAGACTAGCTCTCAATGTCCAAGTAAAGGAAAAGGCCTCTGAAGTCTCACATACTTTCCCAGGCACACTGACAGCCCAGGATAAAATATAAGCTGCATGAACCAGATGGTAAACCAGTTCTGATTGGCCTACTCAGGAGATGATCTTGAGAGGCTTTTCCACAATTCAATCAACGGCAGCAAATACCAACCATTCACAACATGCTAAATACCATCTTCCAGCAGCATCCATTCAGACCATGATGGGGAAAAAAACTTGTAAGATCTTATATAATCTTTAAAATATACTATAAAAATATAATATTACAAAATCCAAACATATTATTTTATATATCTCAATACTCATCTAATAATTATAAATTTTTAAATATAATATACAAAATATAAAATAATATAATCTTCAGAAATCCTACCAGTATAGTTATATCTTATATTAGCCAACAATGTTTTCTAATAAACCTGGTACATTTCATAGATTAAATTCTATTATGCAGAAAGCCTCATCCCTGAACTAGAATTATATTGCCCAAGATTGAAGGATCTAGTTGAAAAGACCAGATATCTACCAAAACCAAAGTCTCAGTCCATATAGCATCTTGAATAGAAACGTGCAGCGCATCCAAAACAGAACAGCAATGATACAGCCAGATCTTCTAGCTTCATTCACTATTCGCTCTACATTGTCTTACTCTGCAAAAACCTAAATCAGAATTTAGTCAAATGTAATTGACTGTTAAAAGATAAAACTGTGTGAAGGATTAAAACCAGCAAATAAATAAATCTCAAAAAAGGTACTCATTACCAATGTCGCTGTGAACATCTCAACATTTTGATTACAATCTATCACCCTTAACTATTACCTCTACATACGTCTAACTTTTAAAATGTGAGATCAAACCAGGAAAGACCTATCATGTTATTGCCTTTTATCAGTTCCTCCTGAGTACTTCAGTTTTAAACAAATGTAGTTCATAATCTTGTTTAAAAAATTTCATAAATGAATACCATAAATTAAATTCCATATAGATGGAAATCCTCAGTAAAAACCAAATAATTTATTATCTCAATAATAATGTGGAGACCAGTAGTGCAATTACTCTACAGTAGGTCAAACTTCTCAATAAATTGTGTGAGTTTAGAAAGTATTCAATATTTTTGTTTGATTACTAATTTCCTAGACTGATTTACGCCATGAGCAGTGGTAAGATCCTGATAGGTAAAATTGATTTCCTATTTTTATACCATCTAAAGAAGATGTGGAAGTAGAGGAATTTATTACCAGCCAATTATTACTTAGGCATTGCTTTTTAAAAGAGTTTGAAGTTATAGCAGTTTCATCTATTTAGGGTGGAAGACACCAACAAGTGGTTCTCTCTAAGACACTTAAGCAACCTGAAGAATTCAGAAACTCTTTACTGGATGTTAGTGGCTGGTGATTCCACTTTGATTCTACTCTTAATACTGACATTACTATTGATATAATTGCCTATCAGTGGTCTTATGTTATTACAGACCTTGAAGGGTCTACTGGTTTGATGATGATGTTCGCCCATCGTTTTCGAAGAGGACCTTGACATATAACGAGTTGTGGGCTATCCATGGTGTGTTCACAGGTGGCTGATAACTCCTATATGGATACTTATGTTATTATATAAGGGTCTACTAGTTTAGTTGAATTTTGGATATAGAAATCAGCTGGGAGACAAGCTGGATCACAAGTGAGAAAAAGTTCATCATCAACACACTGAACATGGATCAGGGTATATATTATTGCATCCACTGCAGGGTAAGGGGAACTTCGTGCATGAGGGCATGATGACCGCCGCTCGCGTGAGGAGAGTTTCTTGTGCAAGGGCAACTGGCTGCTGCTCGCACAAGGGGAGCTTCACACACACACGCTTGCCTGGCATCTGTGTGGCCGGGTTCCAAACATGCCATGGCCTGGGGGGGGGGGGTTGGGGATCCCTGCCTTAAGAGGACAAGCTCTGTTCTGAAGGAGATGCAGTGGCTATAAATTTCCTAATGAAACAAAATTTAGAGCATGATACAAAGACTTATACAGGTAGTCCTCAACCTACAACAATTCTTTTAGTGACTGTACAGTTACAATGTGCTGAAAAAAATATTTAGTACAACCATCACAACAGCTTCCTTGCCTGATTAGGCATTTGCCAATCAGTTCGCATTTATGACAGTTGCAGTGACCCAGGTTTACACCTTGGTGATTTGTGATCTTCCCAGTCAGCTTCTGGCAAGCAAAGTGAATGAGGAAACTGATAGGGAAAGTCTCAAGTTGCAGTCATGTTATGTCATACTTATTGGAGTGATTCGCTTAACAACTGCAGCAAAAAAAGGTTGTAAAATCGGGTGTGGTCATATGATGCAACACTTAATGATCACACTGCTTAATGATGGAAGTTTCTGGTCCCAATTGTGATCATAAATTGAGGACTACCTGTGTAGATTAGAATTGAATATTTAAGGGAGAACTTATACTGCCTCACTAAAAAAAATATATAAAGTTTTACAAAATAATAAATGTAAATGGACAATTACTCAATAAAGACTTATATGCTCTATTTTAAGCAAAATATTTGTAAGATAAATAAAATAAACTTCTAATATTCCTTTCAAAGTAAAGGAATAATTACATTCTGAGGAACTCCTAATGGAAAATCAAACAGATTCCTGACAAATATAGCACATGTCCCCCAAAATGTAGAGAAGGGAATTAGAGGGTCAGCCATACCAGTCTTAATTCTCACTAAGAGAGATGGGGGGGGAGGGAGTGACCATGCAATATTGGAATTCAGAATTATGCAAGCACAAGGAATATAAAAAAGTATTGGGCTTTAAGAGAGCTGATTTCAATAAACTTACGAGAAAACTTGGGAAGGATTCCATGGATGAAAATCCTCAAGGGGAAAATAACCCAAGAAGCTTGGGAAACTTTGAAAAATGAGATAATAAAAACTCAGTCTAGCACAATTCCAATAAAGAAGAATAAAGAAGAGATCTGCACAAAGAACTCCCTGATAAACTGAAAGACAAAAAGGACAATATGTAAAGTGGAAAGAGGGACACATAACTAAAACAGAATATCAGCAAATAGCCAGAACCTGACCTGCAAAGATGAAGTCAGGAAAGCTAAAGCTGAAAATGAACTAAGGCTTGCGACATATGTCAAAAGTAACAAAAAAGCTTTTTTGTAAAAATAAAAAAAAAAAAACACACGTAAAAAATAAGAAAAACGTCAAGGAAATGATTGGCCCGTTGATGGGACAAAATGGCAAGAAGGTGACCAACAGCAAGGAGAAAGCAGAATTCTTAATTCATTTTTTGCATCTGTCTTTACACAAAAGGAAAAAACAATCCAAGTAATTAAAAAAAACATACTGTAAAATGGAGATTAGGAATGCAAGTGAAAGTAAGCAAGAAAATGATAAGCGAACACCTATCCACTCTAGACAAGTTCAAATCACCAGGACTAGATGGATTACACCCTAAGACTATGAAGGAATTGGCAGAAGTGATCTCTGAACACTGAACCATATCTTTCAAAGAGCACTGGGGAACTATCAGATGACTGGAAAGGTGCTTATGTGGTTCCCTTTAAAAAAAAAAGGGGGATGGATCCAGGAAACTACAGCCTTATCAGCCTGATATCAACACCTGAGAAGATTCTGGAAAAGGTATTCTTCTACGAATACCTAGAGGCAAGCAAAGTCATAACCAGAAGCCAGCATAGGTTTGTCAAAAACAGATCATGCCAGACAAATCTTATTGTGTTCTTTGACAATGTGACAAAATTGTGAAATGCTGTGGATATAATTTACTTGGACTTCAGTAAAGCTTTGATAAAGCAGACCACAATCTACTACTTGATAAGATAGAAAAATGTGGGTTAGACATCATCGACACCAGATGGATTCGTAATTGGCTGACCAACCACACTCAACATCTAGACTTTGAATGAAACTGCATCTACATGGAGAGAAGTACATGTAATCCTCAACCTACAGCAGTTCATTTAGTGACTGTTCAAAGTTACAATAGCACTGAACAAGCGCAAGTGACTTATGACCGTTTTTCACACTTACGACCATTGTAGCATCCCTATAGTAATGTGATCAAAATCCAGATACTTGGCAACTTGTTCATATTTAGGATGGCTGCAGTGTCACGGGGTCACGTGATCACCTATTGTGACCTTCTGATCTGCAAGTCAATGGGAAAGACAGATTCACTTAACCATGTTACTAACTTAACAACCGCAGTGACTCACATACCCTGTTTCCCCAAAAATAAGACATCCCCTGATAATAAGCCCAATCGGGCTTTTGAGTGTATGGCAATAAGGCCAAGTGTTTATTTCAGGGTTCAAAAAAATATAAGACAGGGTCTTATTTTTGGGGAAACACAGTAATAACTGTGGCAAGAAAGATCGCAAAATGGAGCAAAATTCACTTAACAACTCTCTTGCTTAGCAACAGAAGTTTTAGGCTCAATTGTAGTCATAAATTGAGGACTACCATATGCAGTGGGGTACTTCAAGACTCTGTCTTAGGCCCAGTACTCTTCAATATCTTCATAAATGATTTAGACAAGAGGATAGAAGGGAAACTCATCAAAATCGCAGATAACACCAAGCTGGAAGAAGAGTCAATACTCCAGAAGATAGGCTCAAGGTACAGAAGGATCTTGACAGACTTGAACACAAGGCCATATCTAACAAAATGAAATACAATAAGAATAATAAGTTTTACATTTAGGCAAAGAAAATGAAATGTATAAGTACAGATTAGGCGAAACCTGACTCAATAGAAATAACTGTGAGGAGGATCTTGGAATCCTAGTGGACAATCACTTAAATATGATCCAGTAGTATGCAGCAGCAGCAGCTAAAAAGCCAATGCCATCCTAGGTTGCATAACAGAGGGATAGAAACAAGATCACATGAAGTATTAGTAATGCTTTATAAAGCCTTACTAAGACCACAATTAGAATACTGCATCCAGTTTTAGTCACCATGTTATAAAAAAGATATAGAAACTCTAGAAAAGAGTGCAGAAAAGAGCAACAAAGATGATTAGGGGGCTGGAGGTTAAAATATAAGAACGGTTGCAGGAATTGGATTTGGTAGTTTCTTCTAGTGAAAAGGAGGACTAGGATGACATGATAGCAGTGTTTCAATATTTGAGGAGCTGCCACAAAGTAGAGGAGCTCAACCTATTTTCCGAAGTATCAGAAGGAAAGATAAGAAATAGTGAATAGAAAGGTGAATAGTGAATAATCAAGGAGAGAAGCAACCTAGAAATAAGAAGGAATTTCCTGAAAATGTAAACAATTTACCAGTGGAATGGTTTGTCTTCAGAAGTTCTGAGTGTTCTATCACAAAAGTGTTTTAAGAAGAGATTGGAGAATCATTTGTCTGAAATAGTATAGGGTCTCCTGCTTGATCAGGGGTTGAACTAAAAGACCTCCAAAGTACCTTCCAATTCTGATTTTCTGTTATACTATAAATCATATGGAAACAAATCTTAAATTCCAGTAGAATTTTCATAAGTAAAAAAGAAATGTGTCAAATTACACATCAATCTATACATATTAAATATTTTAGGAAAATCACAAGTTAGCAGCAATACAACAAGTTAGCAGAAACAATCTACATATATTAAAGATTTTAGGAAAACTAATTTTATAGTAACAATCATAGATTTTTTTCCCTACTGAGTTCTGGTTAAAATGATTGTATGCCTATTTATTCTATTCTAAATTAATACCAGCACCTACAAAAGATAGCACTAAATCCTAAACTTTATAAATTATAAAAACCAAAAACCAGAAATCAGAAACCATATTGTAAAATTATGAAGATTTGATATTAGATATTTATAAATCTTCTAGTGCACTAATAAACCAATTAATTTAAGCATGAACTTTATAGTAAAAATTATAGTGTATTTTTTTATACCACTAATCATCAAAATAACTCATGTTATAGAGAAATTTTACTTGCCTTTCAACATCAAGTAATTCTATCAGACAGTAAAACCTTATAGCATATTCTAATTCTTCTTCAAATCCAAGCTGATTATGCAGTTCTCCAACCAACCAGATATCTCTATAATCTGTACCAGTTTAAAGTACAGGCCCTTTTTCTTCTGTCATTTATATTTTAAAAATTCACAAAAACATTTGCACAAGATTACCTGGCTTTTTTCTGCTAGAAAAAAACTTCTAAATGAAAAATTGAAAAAATACTTGATCTGATATGTGTGCATATATGATCAGTAGAAAAATTTGGAAATCATTAAAATAATTTTAATATTTTATTTTTTCAAGTAAAAAAGTAAAAATATCTACATAAAATCACACTCACACATATATAGTTAAAAGATGCATTAAAGTAGTTTTTTTAAATTAAATCATTGGGCACTTTAGATGGTTCTGTGGCATATAAATAAAAAAAGAAAGACTTTTTTTAGCAGACTACAAAGGCTCTGAGTTGTTTAGGTATTTGAGTTTGTGTATTAGATACAAACTTTTTCATATTATTAAATCAATACATGATTTGATTATCAAGTCAGTTTCTGACAATGTATTCTTGTACATATCTACTAAGAATTTTCATGAGTTTAGTTCAAAACTTATAATTAATACTGTGACCTAGGACATTTAAATATAAGTTTTCCTGGAATTTAAAAAAAATGGGATTTTCTCTGTGAAAACACCAAGTAGTAATCCATAGGACATATTATATAGCGCTTACATCTTCTATATATATATTTATAATTCCAGGGTTTTTATAAAAGGAAATACATTTTGTTACTATACTTTGCACTGTATCATAAATCATTTAAATAATTATAAAACAAATGGACAGCATTACAGAATATGGATACAGAATATGGATGATAAAGTCAGAATATGACTTTATCAAAAGCCCATTTACTTGAAATAATAAATCTTCAAAACCATCAAACTGTAATAGGTGTGACATTAGTAAGCTAGCTTTTAAATATGAAAATTCCACCTCTCATTCTTTTATTACAGTACGCATCATAGATAAAATATATGCCATTATAACTGACTTCTTTACTGACAAACTTGCTTAGCTTACCCTTACATTATCAGGAGAAACTCTCAGAGATTTGTTATATGGCAACATTAGAGAGCAAAATAGATGGCTGGTCCACAGCATCCCTTTAAAAGGAGACAAGGCAATCCAAAACTCTGAAGTGTGAAATCTCTTCTCTAACTGCTTAACTCAAGAATACCAAGAGACATAAAATGAAAGGAACTGGCTGCTGGGGAACGCAAAAAACCTAATAAGAAAATAAGAGTTTTCCATCCAGGGAAACTCAAATGGTATATAAAAATAGTGTAAAAGAGGAAACACCCATACAGTTAACTGACACCCACAACCAAACACACGTGCTGCTACTGTGGAGACTGGAATTTCTTCCCATTTCTTTTCAACATATGGAAAGGTAGATTTTGGTTAGTTTTGTTTTGTTTTGATTTTTTTTTTGCGCCCCACCTCATCTGAAACCCAGCAAAGCATCAATCGCTTACAGCAGCAGGTCCGGCCCCCTCTCACCTACTAAAGCTGGAAAACCCGAATAAGATGTCAAGCAGAGAAGTCCTGCACAGGTCTTTCCGCCTCCCTTTATTCCTGGCCCCCTCCCCACAAAGCCTGAGCCTGGGTTCCCAGGGTCAGTCGGATCTCCTCTCCGACCAGGAGATCTCCGGCTCAAGCAATGAAGCCCCAGAAGCCCCTTCCGCTGCCGGGCAGAGACTGTCGGCCCTCGCCGCTGGCATTGGCTCGCCGGCTCCCTTTGCCTTCCTCCTGCCTCTCCGCCCCAGAGAGACCAAGGAGCCATGGCAGGCAGAGGACCGAGAAAAGTTGAGGCCTTCGGGCTCCTGGAGAAGCCGCCTCCACGATCTCACAACTCGGGCTCCCCCAGCCCCTACTGCTCGCTCACTTACCCACCTCGTCGTCCCTGTTCCACAGCAACCGGGCTGTCTGGTGGCGGGGGCGGCAATACTCTCTCGGGCCCTGGTTCTTTTTGATGATAGCGGGGATAGAGGTCTCCACCGACGACCTTTATTTGAGAGACGGGTAATCTCTAGGCTCTGCGCGCTCCGCTGCCAGACCGGCCACCATCTTACATTAGGGTGAGACTGCCCGCCTGCCCCGGACGCTGCTTACTAGACGCATGCGCACAAGCCACCAGAGCGTCTTGTTGCGGGGGAAGGAAAAAGTAGAAAGACATGCGACGCAACCCGAGAGCATGATGGGACTAGTAGTTTTAGTGATCTCCTCCTTTTCTAAATTCGAAGGGTAGGTGTTGAGCCGCCAGCGAGACTGTTTTTTTTTTTTTAGGTGTTAGTAATAATCGCCCGTTTAAAAAGTTGTCTTTCAACGAATCCTTTCATATAATTATACGGTACAATATAAATAGACGGGTGTCAACTCGGGTTTCGGTTAAATATGTCTGGATTTTGTTTCGAATCTTCACTTCGTTACCTCAATGTATTTTTTTAAAAAAACAAGTTTCATACATCACGCAAGGCTATGTCTTGTTTATGTAGTTTAAAAATAAAATTAGTACGGAATAAGTTAATGTTGATGAAATTTGTACGTGCTGTATTCCAGGAAGTAGTTAGGAAATTGTTAGCGTTTTCTCCATTGAGCGCAGTGACATAACTGATACTTCTTTGTTGAACATATTTTAAATCCATAATGTTAATTTATCTGTCACTACCGTAATTGCAACTCTTTCTGAGTGTCATCTGTATAGTTCAGTGTTATGTCATCTGTATAGTTCAGTCTACTGGTCTACTTTTCCTTTGGTTTCTGTTATTTTTGTTATTTTTTTTTTAATACAGACAATTAAAAGACAAAACTCCAAGGGGAAAAATGGAATTTTTACAAGAACAAACTAAACTAAATATTGCAACAATAATAGCCTTCTCCACTTGCACTAAGGTCTAAGATTTATAAACTTCTACCATCTATTTGCAACCAATTGACCTGTTATATAGTACATCTAGTTCTTATAATAGTTAACAGTTTAATCAATAACAAAGTTAAACTTCAAAGCCCTTTGTTAACAATCTGGTGTAATTAACGTGTAAAAAGTCTACAGGTTTCTTATCTACTACAAAGCACCCCAATTGTTATCTCTAATCTGTCCAGGATCAAATACTCTCATTTGATTTTTAATAATGAAAACATTCCTTAGAATTTTAGTTGCGAACTTCCCCAACAATTGCATCCCATTTCCTAGAGCCGTAAGTCTTTGTTGTAGGTGTCTCTGAAGCATCCATTGTTCAAAAGGACTCTGAAAACATAAGATTGAGCTTGCCTAAAAAGTCCACTCCATCACTCATCAATTCCATTATCTCTGAATTTCTTATATTTATCAATCTTTTCTGCCAAATCTGTAATGTTCAGACCAGGTTCTTTCTTCTTTGTGTAAGGTAGCAACAAATCAGATTCCAATTCATCAAACTGCAAATTAAGTCCCACTGTTATTTTCTGCTTTTGGGTATCATCCTGGGTTTGATTCAAAACCATTGTTAACCCATCAAATTTTTTATTTATATCTTCAAAAAAAGCTTAGAAAGCATTCTTTTTTCAAAGGTTTTCCAGAAAGCTTTACCTCAGACATTTTGAAAAATACATTCTTCCTTCCAAGAACAAGAGAAACAGATATATTATGATAAAATATCCATAGAGAGAAGTTAAAATTTTATTCAGGGTCAAAAGTAATAAAAAGAAAAGGTATTTTTCCATGTTTCATTTTTTTAAAAGCTGGTAAGAATAAAATCCTTATTATATAATCCAATGTAAGTGTAAGTCCAATTGAGTGATTTTCACTACTGGAGAATGAATTCTCACCGACAACTTTCTTATGAAAAGTAAAAGTATTTTATAGTTCAATGGTAAACAATGAGAGAACAAAAGAAAGATGTAAAATCCAGCAAGAGTTACAAGATAGATCAACAATCAACTAGTCTATTAAAATATACAAAAAATAGAGGAATTTTTAAAGTGCAATTAAAACCAAGGCGTGTTTAAAAAAACAAAGCTGAAGGAAAAAGTCTCACCCTTCTGATCACTCCTTACTGAGAATTGCAATCTTCAAGATCTCTCTCCTCCAAAGCTGCACAATTGTTCAAAGTTCTTGGGTCTTTCGTAGTTACTTCCTTTCAATTCTAGGGAACAAAGCTGCCATAAAGCTTTGGCAGAAAAATCAGCTGTTCGTTGACAGAGAAAAAAAATACCTGCTGCTCATTTGGGGGAAAGTTATTTTTCCTTTATGTTTTGTCCCTTTCAATTTCTTTTATTTTCAGATCTTTATTGCTTACTGCTTTTTTTCCTGCCTTTAATTTTTTCTTTGCACTCTGCATAATATTACTTGCTCGCAAGAGAATAACATAATGAAACTTGTTGTATAACTAATAAAGAAATCTGGTCATTCTTTCGAAGAAATTTCAATTCAGATCTTTTGCACCTCAAGAGTTCTCAAGCCTTTTACATTTGTTATGTTTAATCTATCTGCACAACAAACATTTGTGGAAGAATAAAATGTGCTGAAGTTTTATACATTGACCTGAACACCCTTAAAAAAAGGTAGGATGTAAATGATGTATCTAAATATGAAGATAGACAATAATCAGGAATCGTACTATCCAGGTAAACAGTTGCCAATTGTAGTTGCACCACAATGGATATTACATGCTGGAAATATCAAGACTTAAAATCCCATATCTGGGAGGCTTTTGCCTTAAACTGTGAAACCTGCTGAGTGTTTAATAAAAAATTATTTCAGTTCTAATAATCTTAGTAGAACAATAAATAAAGAACTACGTTCTACCAGAAAATGCAGGCAGAAGAATGAATGGGCAGGATTGAAGCCTGAGATTAACAAAAATAAGGACTTTCCTTTGAATTAATTTAAATCTTTATAACCAGGTACACTGAATCTTTAGGCTGCAAAAAAAAAAAAAAGAAAAAGAAAAAAAAGATGATGGTTTGCTGCAAGCATGGATTTATTAAGAAAAATTATTGCAATTTGACTTCATTTTTTTTATCAAGTGAGTTCAGCAGTATATCCGGTATACAGTACAATTTCTACAAATATACAGGGAGTTCTTGACTTACAACCACAGTTGAGACCAAAATTTCTGTTGCTAAAGCTAGACAGTTGATAAGTGACTTTTGCCCCATGTTACAATCTTTCTTGCCAGTTGGTAAATGAATCACTGCAGTTATTAAGTTAGTAACACTAACATAATATTGGAAGAAATTGGAACTTAAAACTGACTTTAACGTTTTGTGAAAAAGGTAAAGTATTTGGGGGTGATTCTTACAGATGAAAGTCTAAGTTATATAAAAAGAACTAAGTTAAAATATGGAAGAAGATAAACTTGAATTTAAAACAGATGGCAAAAAGTAGAATTGTCATTGATGGGAAGAATTTCAGTAATTAATGTACTACCTAGAAGGCTATTTTTATTACAGAGTATACTGATATTGATTAAAGATTCTTCTTGGCAGAAAAATATATCTAAATTCATTTGGCAAAATGAAAAAAAACCATGAATTAAATACAAGCTCTTATAATATTCTAAAGAGAGAAGAGATCTGGGTTTGCCAGATCTTAGATTATACTATATTTGTTGTTTGGTATGGTTAAAAGATTGGATAACTCTAAAAAAACTCAAGGTTGTTAGGCCTCAAAGGCTCTGATTTGAGATTTGGGTGGCATGCTTATTTGTGGCATGACAAAGTAAAAAATCATATTATTAGGCAATCTATTGGGCACGTACGCTGGAAATATAAAAGAAGACTGACTGAAAGAGTTCCATTTTCGTTCTCACCTCATGAAGCACTACATAGAACAGAGATGTTATTGTGATGTAAATGGATGACATATTGGGATTTATTGGTATTTCAAAAAGAGGGACCAAAAATAAAGACAAGAAAACAATTAGCAAGTGATTTATTTGTGATTGGTTTAATTATTATAGAATTTTTAAAAGATTTAAACGTGTTTAAAAAAAGTTTTGTTTTCACAGGCATTAAATCTGAATTGGATATGAATTTATGTTTTGGAGATAGCTACTTGGTTGCAAAAGTATATGAAATGTTACTCAAAATGAATCTGGAAGACATATGTCAAAAATTGTATGGTAAAATGGGCAAAAAATTTAGGGATACCATAACACTAGATAAATCGGAGAATATATGGACTAATGGATTAAAAGTTACTTTGAATTATAGTTTGAAAGAAAATAAAATGATGTATCATTGGTATTTGACTCCAGATAGATTAGCAAAAATGCATAGAGGAACTTCTAACAAATGGTGGAAATATATATTTTTTGGAGTATAAAACGCACTTTTTCCCCCCTAAAAGAGGGTGAAACTTTGGGTGTGTCTTATATGCTGAATGTAGCCCCACCCACCCACCGGCCCCCACCCTTTGGCCTCTGCCTCCCAGCAATTTGCCTCCTTGCAGCAAACAGCCCGTTTCAGTTTCAGAACAGCCTGATTAGCACAAGCAGCTGATTGTCACCATCAGTTGTTTCAGGCTGCAGGGATTGCCATTACTATTGCTGCCTTTGCACGCCCCATTTTTGGCCTCTGCTGTTTGCTGCAAGGAGACAAATTGCTGGGAGGCAGAGGCAGATTTTTTTTCTTGTTTTCCTCTCCAAAAAAGGTAGGTGTGTCTTATAGTCCGGAGCGTCTTATACGGTAATCAAAATCCAGGTATATTTTATCATATGTGGTGGTCTTTCAAGTATGTGAAAACATTCTAAATAAACCTAATGATAATGCAGAAAATATCTGAGATACAAAAATTAATGAAAGCTTTTCTTTTAGGTATTATGGATCAATAAAAAAACAATTTGGGACGTTATTTCTTTATATGTTGATGGCTGTGAGGACTGTATTCGTTAAGTACTGGAAAGGAAAAGAGATGCCGATTGAATGGATTTTAAAATTGACTGAATTAGCAGAGATGGCAAAACTGCTTTGATTAGAAGCAATGGACTAGACAGCTTTATAAGAGACCGGAAGCCGTTTGTGGACATTCTAAGAATTAAATACAATAACAGATGATTAACAGAGAGTTTTGAAGACTAGTGTCATATTCAGGCTAATCTGTTAACTGTTCTTTTTTTTTACTTTATATATATTATGGTTAGATGCTATGTCAATTTGATTATTAGAGATCTCGTCATCTGAAATATTTGTTTATATATTTTTCTTGCTAAATAAGGATGAGAAAGCTTGCAGACCCATTATGTAAGGGGAGGATAATTTATCAGGGTTTTTAAATTTTCTTTTTGGCATCCAACTGGGGTGGAGGTTTTTGTACGTTCAATGTTAGACTTATTTGATGTTCACGTCATTTTTTTCTTCTTTGTACATAATTTTTTTGTTGTTACTTTTGGATGTCTGTTTTTCTGTTTTGTTTTGTTTTTGTTGATAAAACATATATAAACATATCAACTCATGTTTTATATAATATTCATTCTTCTTTCTTGATAGCATTAGTAAAATCGAACAGAACGGTGCAATACATACAAAATAAAATCTCACTGAATTAAATGGAATATACTTTTGCCTAGCTTCACAGAAGATCGTGCTGTGAAACTTCATACAGTACAGAACTGTAATTTGGAAACCTTTTTAAACTTGTTTTGCGTGAAAAAGGCAGTGCTATCATCTGCTTCATTTAAACAGAACTTTTTAATTACCTGAAAGAGAGGTAAGAAGACTTTTCTCATCCTTTGCTCCTCTAGCCTGCCTCTGCAAGCTCCAACTACAACTCCTAGCAAACATTGCTTCCGGAACCTTTGAGGGAGCTGCTGAGGGCAGCTTGGCGATTCTTCCATTTGTAGACAGATTCATTGAACCAAGTCTTGGTATCTTACCCACTACATGCGGAGAAAGTGGTGGTTGTCACCCTCAGTGGGTTGGAAACTGTTGCTGCATGAGCAGCGGCATTGCCGGGATAGGAAGAGATACTTCTAGTTTGGTGAAACTCGGTTTTGTACTCTTGGCATCCTCATCGGCAGGTTGTAATTCTGTTGCTTAGTCTCTTTGACTATCACATTAAAATCGGTTAAGGCGAGGTAGGTGAGGTGAGTTGCTCATCTGCTACTGTTTTAAGATGCACAAAATGTAGATCAGGTGAGGAAATCTGGACATCTGGCATACAGACTTCTCTCACACATCTGTGGGAACTCAGCCCTAACACACAGCAAGGGGAGAGCTGGAGTAAGGAACAACTTCCTTGACAACAAGTATGAAATTTCCTACTCCCCGTGTAACGATGTTTTTGGGGGTGGGTGGGGAGAGATCTAGGAGATTGTGCATTACATTGATTAGTTTTGTTATATTTAAACGTGAATGAAATCTCATCATTCACATTACATGTTATTACATAGTTTGAATGTAAGATTTTAAAAGCACCAAACAAGGATATTCTAATTGCAGCATAAATTTGTTGTCTGAATAAGCAGATGGAATATCCTCAATAAAATGCTGCTATGAAGTTCTCCCATTTTTTTTGTTTTTTGTTTTAATTTGATTTATATGCCGCCCTTCTCCGGAGACTCAGGGGGGCTTACAATGCGTTAAGCAATAGCCTTCATTCTTTTGTATATTTTATACAAAGTCAGCTTATTGCCCCCACAAACTGGGTCCTCATTTAACCTACCTTAGAAAGGATGGAAGGCTGAGTCAACCTTGAGCCTTGGAGAGATTCGAACCAGCAGAAATTGCAGGCAGCTGTGTTAATGACAGGGTGCACCAAACCACTGTACTATCAAGGCTCTTTAGTCTTTCAGATGCTCCCTCTTTTCCGTTCTCCCTGTCTCTCCTACTGAATTTCCTTAGAATTATATTGTTTCTCTCCACTATCCCATTACTGGATGTTTCAGAGAATATCTCCACTTCATCAGATTATTTTCGATCCTTTTGATAACCATTTGTGTGAGCAACTTTAATCAAATGTGTTGGAAGAACTTGAAGGATTGAGTCATTGTCAATATGCAATTTACTTTCATGCAACATGGCTATTACAGTGGATCAAATTTATTTCGTATATATTGTTCTGAAAGACTTGCTATTTTTTGTAGATATTCATGTTCTTAAGTATATAACTGTGATTTTGAAATAAACTAAAGGATAACAAAAATAAATGGCTTATTTCATTTTTATGATTCTAGACTGCTTTCCTGTTACAAGCATGGAAGAAAATGCAAGACTAATCTTTTATTGGTTTCTTATTTCTTTGTTTGAATAAACAGATTTAAATGTGAATAATTCTACAACATAAGACGTGTGTGCGTGTGTGTGTATAGCAGATTCCTGCTAATCGTGAGTTTTGTATTTCTGAATTTGCCTACTCAAATTTATTTGCAACTGCAAATCAATACTTGTGGTGCTTTCATCCTCATGCAGAGCAGTGGAAAATTTGAATCTCCTTATAGGCATGTTTCCAGTTGAGGTTTCAATATTTGCTACTGTTTATGGCGATTGTATAGAATGGAACTACTGCAAATAATACTGCAAATAAGAAAACTATATTGTTACCTACTACCTACACACACAGATATGTACATCGTTTTTATAAGTAGTTTCACTTTCTCTCTTTGCGTATTATTTTAAAATAAGTTTTAAACAGTTCCCAGTGCAATCCTTTCACACCAATATTGGCTGCTTAAATTGGCCACTGATATCCTAGTTCCAATTAAATGCAGAAGTCTTTCTCCTGCATATCTTTCATATGACAGGTTTGAGTTGTGTTATAGTGAAGGACCCATTTAGTTGAAGAGTGTTCTTTTTGCAGATACCCTGTTTTCCCCAAAATAAGACATCCCCTGATAATAAGCCCAATCGGGGGTTTTGAGTGCATGACAATAAGGCCAAGTGCTTATTTCAGGGTAAAAAAAAATATAAGATATGGTCTTATTTTTGGGGAAACATGGTATTTTTCAGGGCAGTGACCAAACAATCACATCCCACTATCCTAATTTTTCAGAAGTTCAACACTTAACCTATGTAAGCACAAAACATTGATATTATTTGTGTTATTGCAATTTCTTTAAGCCTCGTTTCCTGTGTGTATCTTGCACATCTGCATTATTTGACTTAAAAATTTTATTAAGTGTTTTGAAAGCCACTCTATCAAGAAATAATGTTAAAATTGAATATAGATGATAAGCTTCTAATCATCAGAGGGCATTTTAACTCTTCTTTTACTAAATGGCTACGCAGACTCAATTTGTAAGAATACATATATACATCCTAGAATTACAGTGTTCAATAATTTATTCCAGACTCAAGGACTGAATTTAGTAATGAGTATCAATGAAAAAAAATCTGCCAAAAGAAGAGCAGATATATGGTATATGTGGAAGTAATTTAACAGAACCCAGTCTTAAAACAATTGAAAGATTAGAATCCAATATATCCGGTATAAAATAGCAAGTACCGCACATAATTTGTCAGAAAAATAATAAGAATTATTGCCAACTCTTAGTAATTTTATATTTTGTATAAGAAGTATCAAAATTTTGATGCATAATATAAAAATTCTAAATACATTTAAATAATATCAAGGGATAACAAGCAAAAAAAGTGGCAAATTTAATACCAGTAGAGATCATTGCTTTTAGTCCAAAATCCTTTCTTTGAAAAGCAGGGAAAAATTCTAGTTGTATAGTTACCAGCTAGATTTTAAACTTATTCATTTTTCTACCAACTTTCTACCAACTTTTATTACACAATATTAGAAAGCAAAACATTGCATCTCAGCGGTAATCATAACAGAAAACTAACACCAAAAGTAGAAAAGTCCTGCATAAACACAAAATTGCAGCATCATGAAAACTTTTTTTGATAGTATGTTGGAACTGTTTTAATATTCTTAATTTCTATTACAGTGCAATAAAAATGATCTAGGCTTGTTTCATACTTAACATGTGACAAATGGGAGTTTCTTCCATATAAAGTTCTTTTGTTGAAAAAGAGCTATAGCAACATATAGAGGTAAATGTGTGTGTTTATGTAAAATGTTGTCTTCTCAATGGAACATCCCTGGAGGCCATCTGTCTTTCTGCAGTATTTATGTTAAAAACAATAATGGTTGTATGTTTTCCAAGACAGAAAGATAAGTTTTCTTTGTTGTCTGGATAAAGCAGAATTTCTGACTGTAATATGAAGTCCTTGCTGCTCTCTAGAGTTTGGTTGCTTGCTTGCAAACATTACTTTACCCAACTAGGTATCATCTGATAACGTTAATACCAATGCTACTGTTTGGGTAATGAAAAGTGTGCAAACAATAAAGCTCAGAGAACACTAAGGAGTCTACAGTTCATCCCTGAGCTACACATATTCTCTTCTATTTTAACTGTAATTCTGGCAGAAAAGCAGCTGATTCATTTTATCCAGTGGTTGCGGCCCTTCCAAATGATGATTTGTTACAAAACTGAGAAGAGGCAACTTGATCATTGTCCAAGCTATACCACATTTTTACTATAACCTGTCTGAATTTAAAAAACAAGCAGCCCTTCCATCCTTTGGAAAAAAATTAAGTAGTGCTTTTTCAGTATCAGTCCTTTTTAACATTTATTTTCATAATGAAGTGTAGCAGCATGAGGTCAATCCTTCAGAATATTTTTTCTTTGCACTTTTTTAATTTAGAGGATCTTCTCTTCTCTTTTCTTTTTCTTTTCAGCTAACATACCATTCCCAGGCGCTTATATCCTGATCTGGTGGATAAAAGCATCAGGATTATTACAGTAATGTTCTAGAGTTACGATGCATAGTTATTCCATTTTGATGACAATCCACTAGGCACACTCATTTATTTACTATATCTCGATCAGATTGATTTAATATAAAGCAGAAATGGAAAAAAAAGTTACCATTCTGCAACTGTTGATCAAGGCATCTCTTGGCTTTTTCAGTGTAAACTGTCCATCTTTACCTTCAGTTAACTGTTAGTCCACCAGGATAGGAGACCCAGGCCGGGTTCACTGATAGATCCCTTAATGAAAAATTGTAACAACATTTGAATTAATATGCGTTAAATATATTTTGAGTTGTCACTTGCTCTCCAGGCCTATCCCTTTGTAAGTGTTCAAAAAGTAGCATAAATATCTACTAATACTTAGGTTCTAGACTATACATATTTCGTACAGTCATAAACAAAAATCTAATGCCTTGCTTTACATTGTATGAATGCAAAACATTTAACAAAACTATATTGTTCAGCTCCATATTTAAGCTATACCTTCACATTCTACTCTCTTTCCCTCCATTCTAAGAAGCAAGCATAAACTACATGGGTACAAAATGTTATGTTTTTAGCCATTTTGAACATAAAACACCTTCGCCCAATTGCAGAATTGCAACTTGATTGCAGAATAGGAATGGTAGATTCACAGTAGAAACAGGATATTCTCCAGATACTTCAAAATGAAACGTTTTACACATCGTTATAAAAGCAACTACAATTGGAATTTCTTCTCTCCCCATGACTCATTAAATAAAATTAGAGCTGTTTATACTTGAAGGGAAGATCACCAGGAAATCTCAAGTCGTAGACAATACTAGGTGTGTGTGAGCGTCTGTGGATATTCCAGAGGAAAGCAATGTGTATTGCTGCCACCAAAACTATATGGATGGTTTACCAGGCATTAAACTTGATTTGACATAGTCTTTCCCTTTTATTTCTCTATTTCGGTATTGGTAAAGCTCTTCATTTTAAAAGGTTCCAAAGAAAAGTACATACCACAATAGTATAGGGTGCTTCTTTCTTCTGTGTCTCCTCAGTGCCACTAGATGTGGAAGGCTCTACAGAGCTTGGGCCTGTTGGGGATGTATCAATGAAATTTTCATCTACCACACGGAAACGAATTTCTTCTCCCATATCCATGTACAGGTCATGAGCTCCTTCTTCAGTCTCATATTCCCAAACCCATACCTGTTCCGTTTCATCACTGGGTACATGAAAATGTTAAGGCAACGTGACAAAAAAAGCAAAGAATTGTTCTCTAACATCCTATAGGGTAGGGCATTGAGTAATGGTTTTAGATGCAGAAGGATAGATTTTGGTTGAGTGTTAAGACGTTTTAATGGGACTGATAAGCATAGGAGATGGAGGACTCACATTCACTAGATGTTTTCAAACAAGACTAGGCAATCATATTTTCTTGTGGATTCCAGATTTAATAAATTAGTATCAATGGCTTAAATAGTGTATCTGTAAATTTTATGATACTAAGGTACTCCATTAAGACATATAATATGAAAAAAAATATTTTGTTAATGTCCCTAAATTCATCTCTACTGCATTTTTACCAGGATAATTCTTGCTGATTTTACTAAGGCTGAGGCTTGAAATAAAATATTTTCTAACGAAGTAAACAGACTTAAAAAAAAATTAAACAGAAATAAGCTTGATCTGAAAAGTTTTGTCATTATTAATTTGGTTGGTCACACATTAAACCAGATGTTCAGACTGGATTTGGCATTTTTATCCACCTATCAAGTCCTTCCCAAGGGCCTGGAAAAGGCAGATATTGTTTGATGGTGTTTAAAGGTATTATTTCTGGATGTAAGCTGTTCCAAGTAAAGCTGCCTTTTGCAATTGATTAATGGTGACTTTTTAATGCCGATAGCGGTCAAGTGGTGCTCCAGTTGTTTTGCAGTCGTACTCTAAATGCCGATTATGTTTGATACTATCTTTGCCTTCTTTTGCCAGAGTCTTTTTACTTCTATTTACAGGTCTTTGAATTTGTGATTTTTTTCCCCAGTTCTTCCTATTACTGCCTATTATTATTCTATTGGATGTACTGTTTTATAGAGCTACTTGAAGGATACAATTTGGCAGGCTGTTGTAGAGATTCTGGAGGAATGAGTATGTCATCAAAGAACCCAAGAGAAACTGTGGAAAGATCAATTAATGAAGTAGCCACTTAAATTCAACATAATAGCACCTGCTTAAGCCTTAGATTGCCCAATAATGTATGTGAGAAAAAAAGACAACACTCCTCTAAAAATAATATTGCAACGTTCAAACTAATCAGCTCTGGACAAATTCAACAATACTACTTAAATACAGATAGTCCTCATCTTACAACCACAATTGAGCCCGACATTTCTATTGCTAAGCAAAACATTTGTTAAGTGAATTTTACCTTTTTTATGAACATTCTTTTTCTGAATGAACATTGTTAAGTGAATCGCTGCAGTTATTAAATTAGTAACATGGTTGTTAAGTGAATCTGGTTTCCCCATTGACTTTGATTGTCAGAATTTTGCAAAATTCTGTCCCATGATCACATGACCCTGGGACACTGCAACCATCATAAATATGAGTCATTTGCTAAGCATCTTAATTTTGATCACATGGCATGGGGATGCTGCAACAGTCGTGTGAAAAACCGTCATGTCACTTTTTCCATTGTCAAACAGTCACTAAATGAACTGTTGTAAGTCAGGGACTGCCTATATCTAGTTAAAACTGCTCAGCTCTAACTTTTAAAGTGCATTTACAAAATAAAACTATATATCAATAAACACACCACTAATTATATAATCTTCATGTAATCTTCTCAACATTATACTTAAGGTTACAGTGACTACAGGTGCTTGCCACTTCTCAAAGGACAAGATTAAAAAGACATATCTTTATAATTTTACACAAAACCCAATAAAACACTATCAAATAATACAGCAAATATGTTGGTAACTGCTTTCTGATCCAATAAATAGATGTCAGTTTGATTCTGCTATCCCCCAAGTTTCTACATACTGGAAATTATTAGACTGATTTTAAATGACAGAAATAAAATTACTGAAACAGCGGATAAGAAATTAATCAATTAGGCAGGAATCAATTAGTTCCAGATTTGTTTTCATACAAGAAATTCATCAAATCTTGCTTACCTTGGTTACACACAACATACTTCCCACTATTTTTTATTACTTTCCGCTACATCTTTGAAAAAAAATCTTTGTAGTAACTATCATCATTTTAAATAATTAAAAAAAATAACGTACCATGTACACCTTCAAGACTGCAGCCTTTTATCTCTCCGACCAGAATTTCATCCAAAAATGGATGAAATACAACATATCTAAAATGTACTAAAAAAGCAGCAAACATCATAAATCTGAACAACTCAAGCTTACCTATTGTTTATTTTTATTACATACTGCAGTTAGCTAATTTAAACGGTGATTTTAATAACAGTTAAATGTAACAGGTTTGAATGTGCTAAAGTGTTTAACAGTCATTAAACTAAATTTGTTCTAATCCACTGATATTGATCCATTGATATTGTTACACTATTGTGCAAACTTTTCCATGTCATAGATGCATTTTGTAATTTCTATAGTTTCTTTTTTCCTTTTAAAAAATTAAAGTAATTAAAACTAAAACCAAATTAAAAGATTAAATTAAAACATAGATCTAATATATGAATCAATATATTTCTTACTGTATTATGAATAAAGGAACTGGCACTGCAAGATAGAACTGACAGTCATATGACATTGCAGACATTTCTTTTGTAAATTGAAAACTAACCTATTAAATGCCCTTTTTAAAATGCATATTTGTATTAGAATAGTAAAATTAGCTCCATTAGCAAGCTGAATGTCTACAGCATGTGCCAATTTGTTCATGATTTCTCAAACATCAATATCTGCCTTAATAATGATATATAACAGTGATGGCAAACTTATGGCACGCGTGCCACAGGTGGCATGCAGAGCCCTCTCTGCAGGCATGTGAGTGTCGCCCCAGCTCAGCTCTGCCGTGCATGCATGCGCACCTCCCACCGGCCAGCTGGTGTTTGGGTCTCTGCCGTGCATGCACGGGGTGCATATGGGAGACGTGCATGCATGGGGGTGCATGCAGGGGACGGGGTGCATGCGGGGTGTTGCATGTGCATTGCATTATGGGTGTGCGTCTGCGCACACGCGCTTTTAGCACTCAGTGCCAAAAAGGTTAGCCATCACTGCTATATAACGTATCGTATTTAATCATAAGCTAATTCACTATCATACTAAGTTAACAAAAATTGAACTAGGATATATCACAGGAGGACAAACCATTAATTCTCTAGAATGGAACATATCATAAACACTTTTATTTTATATTAAGGAAAAATGCTACTAAGAATAAAATGGAGTTAAATATTTTTAATTAAATACTGAATCTTGTGGTTCTCAGTTTCTCCATAAATCCGAAGAGGTCAAACATAGATATAGTTGTCAAACCTTTTGTGTGTGATGCACCATCTCCTGGAAATATGTAGGAATCCTCCAGCTTTGTAATGTCATATAGACAGATACAGAGGCCAACATTATATACAACCTGAATATAGTAGAATGAGGAAGAAATGGGAGAGGCCCAGAGAGCAACAAATTGCAATTATTAGAAAGTTCATGTAAGCATATGTTCAAAAGAAAAGCTACATAACTGAATCTAACTTATGAAGTGATTATGTCATTTATATTTCCAAACATCTCAGCCAGGTGATTCCGAGAAGTGTACAAAAATTAAAAACAAACAAAACCATGATAAACAATCCCTGGAACCAGAGATGAATAGAAAGAAACATGAATAGCCAGTCCTATTGTCCTTCATTACCTTTTGTGATGAACTGCAAATAATTTCTATAGTACTACTATGTATAAACAGTACAAGAAATGTACTAAATAAACTGATGAAAATTTGGAGGCCGTTTTTCAGTTTTCTAATTAAGGAACATACTTCTTAATGTCCCCTAGTGTTCAAACTGTTATCGCTGATCACTGTTACTTGCAGTTTATGGGAATTGTAACTTAAAAGAGCCGAGGTGGCGCAGTGGTTAGGGTGCAGTACTGCAGCTACTTCAGCTGACTGCTAATTCAGCAGATCAGCGGATCAAATCTCACCGGCTCAAGGTTGACTCAGCCTTCCATCCCTCTGAGGTGGGTAAAATGAGGACCCAGTTTGTTAGGGGGCAATATGCTATTTAGTATACTGTCCTTGGTGTAAACTGTCCAAAGTCCTCGGAGAGTGGCGGCATAGAAATATAACTAATAAATTAAATAAAAAATAAAAATAAATAAAATAAGGATACCACAAGCTTGCCCATCCCTATTCCAGTAACAACTGAGTTTCATAGGTTCTTCAAAATTCACAATTCTATTATGGCATAAATTGCCATATACTATAGTTTATTTCATCAAATATATGAATTATCCAGAGATAGAAATATGCATTAATAGTTTGATGAGGCATTTAGAATCAATTTGTTTGAACTTCTAATAATTACCTTATTGGCCAACTTCTTATTTAACTCTTCAGTGATTGCATCATTAAGCTTTCTTTCAAACTGCCATGGAGGAATTCGCACTGTATCTGTCATTTCTACTAACACAAACATGGTGGCCAGCAAAAGCACTATACCTAGATCTAAAAAAAAGAAAAGAACCGTAAGGCCTTTAGGAAAATAATGAGCATGTTTATTACCTCAACTACAGTTCTACTATTTGTGAGCTTTGATGGCACTTTTATCCCTTGTTGGATCAATAAAGTGTTTATATTTTTTCTCACACTGGTCACAATGGCATTTTCTCAAATCAATACTAGCTCAATATAATTAAGGAAAATGGTGCATTTCCAGAAGTCTAGTTGTGGTTTCATCAAGAGAATTGCCACCACTGGATTTCTGCTTATTTTAATACAATAGGGAACACCATTCAGCAGAGCACTTGAAAGGAATTGCCTCAATGAGTAGCAGTTATATTCTGCTAATCATATATAGAACCCAACCCCATTTAGAAATTAGTTGTGATATTAAGATTGCCAGCTAATTGTTTTTAATAACTGACAAAACTTCCAATATATGTCTTCGCAAAAATCAAGAAGAAAGCATAAAACAGAGCAGTATAATTATGAAAAATAGTTCCAAAGTGAGAAAAATTAGATTTCAAAAATTAAAAAGACTTGGGAAAATACCTATTTGCAAAACTGCAAAATATGCAGGATAATTTTACTGTCCATCTACTTAGACCATTTTTAAAAAACAAAAAGCATTTATAACATATCTTGATAGTAAAAAAAAAATAACATTAATTCAATTAAAGCCTATTTATATGGGAAGCAGTACAAACATTAATAAAAAAGGCTACTTAAACTGACAAACGTATCATCCCCTTTAAAGCACCGAGGCACAGTATCAGATTATAAAGAAACATTTTCTCAAGATGAGTTTGCTCTCAAATGGTAGAGCAAAAAGTTATTGAGATTGAGAAATGCTGTTTTAGATCATTTGCAATGTCCTGCAATGTTAGAACGCTGAAGCAGGGGAACTTAAGTTCAAGTTGTCCCAAAGATGCTTTTTCATAAGGCAATGGCGGTTTCTTGTTTTTCTTTAAAGATGTTTTGCTTCTCAGCTTCTTCAGCTCATCAGCTCTTTTTTAAGAAGAGATTGGACAATCATTTGTCTGAATGGTTACAGGGTTTCCTGCCTGAGCGGGGGTGGGGGAACTGGACTAGAACTGGTGGTCCGTGAGAAAATTTTGGTGGTCCGCAAAAAAATTATTTGCATTTTTAATTTTGCACTAAATTGCACTAAATTCTACTTATCTTTTTAAAAAAATTCATATTAGTGGTCCACGGGATTTAAAATTATGAATTTAGTGGTCCCTGAGGTCCAAAAGGTTGGTGATCCCTGGACTAGAAGACCTCCAAGGCCCATTCCAACTCTGCTATTCCACACTATTTGAGAGCCGAAGAAGCTTCTTGGATGAGACGCGAAACGTCTTCAAGGAAAAACAAGGAAATCCAGTTGCCCCTTGAAACAGCACCTTTGGGATAAGCATGACCTGGATGACTGAGAATCTCCATAGACATTAAGTTCAAGTTTTTGCTCGTATGTAACACGTGGTAACGTGGATGCCGTTGCATGCAGGATCTTTCAATCAATCCTACCCCACAGATTCCCCAGAAGATCGAGGAGCTCAGGCAGAGAAGAGAGAAGCCACGGTCAGTGGCTCCGGCAGCTCCATCGTTCCTCCTGGTCTCCACTTATCCCCATCGTCCTATCCGATCCCCGGGGCAACAATTTCTTCTGGGTCGCTGATTCTCTTCCACCACAATGGGCGTAGAGCTGGGTAGTTCCACAGACGACCTTTAGGCGAAAGACAGCCAACCTCCAAACTATCGACCATCAGTTGCACGCCAGCATCTTCTGCTAAAGCGGGGCTACCAGCATGCCCCGGAAGCTGTTCCCAAAGTAAATACGCACAAGCCATCAGCGAGTTGGCGTAACGGAAAGAAAAGACAGGAAGCAAAGCCACGCAGTCCGAGGAGTCCGCCCCCAGTAGGTGTACTCCAGTAATTTGGGGAACTGGTTTGGGGAATTAGGAGATCCCCCTGTCTATACAGAATTTCTAACGTTTATAAACCTCGCTTCATGAAGCGGTGATTATATATTTTTTTCCGGTATGGTTGGATAATTATCAGCCTGCTTTTGTTTGAAATGCGTTCAGATTTAAATGGATTGGATTCTACATTGGATAATATCAGCCTGAGTTCTTTTGAAAATACGTTCAGATTTAAATGCATTGGATTCTACATTGGATAATATCAGCCTGAATTTGTTTCAAAATACGTTCAGATTTAAATGCATTGGATTCTACATTGGATAATATCAGCCTGAATTTGTTTCAAAATACGTTCAGATTTAAATGCATTGGATTCTACATTGGATAATATCAGCCTGAATTTGTTAAAAAAATACGTTCACATTTAAATGCATTGGATTCTACATTGGATAACATCAGCCTGAATTTGTTTCAAAATATGTTCAGATTTAAATGCATTGGATTCTACATTGGATAATATCAGCCTGAATTTGTTTCAAAATACGTTCACATTTAAATGCATTGGATTCTACATTGGATAATATCAGCCTGAATTTGTTTCAAAATATGTTCAGATTTAAATGCATTGGATTCTACATTGGATAATATCAGCCTGAATTTGTTAAAAAAATACGTTCAGATTTAAATTCTCTTTATACCCATGTATTCTGGTACGTTAAACTGATGTATAAAAATCCACGCGTTGTCTAAAACATTGTCCCCCAAAAAAGAAACTAATCTCACGGGAACCGTGACAAGATGTTTCAATAACGTTGGAGAGCTTTCATCAGTGCAATTCTATTTAATCTTGTTCATTGAGGTATTGCGAAAATAGAATGTGTGCGAGGGAGAAACTTACATGCTACATTAACTATTTAAAGGAAAGATAGGCTATAATTTGCTAATCCAGGGGTCTCCATTCCAACCTTGGCCACTTTAAACCTGGCGGACTTCAACTCCCAGAATTCCCCAGCCAGCTTTTGCTGGCTTTTGCTGGCTTTTGCTGGCTGGGGAATTCTGGGAGTTGAAGTCCGCCAGGCTTAAAGTGGCCAAGGTTAGAATGGAGACCCCTGTGCTAATCAATCTGTTGTTGATTTCTGATGTACAAAATATATCTTTTTTATATAATCGACTTTCTTATCCATACTTTTGAACAAAATGACATATTTTGTGGAGCAATCCGCATCATCGTTTCAGCCAACGAATGAGATTTGCCCTCCACCCCACCGCTACATTGCAAGGCTCGTTAAATTTCCCGCGCTTCTCTATCAACGTTGGGCCAAACTACAATTCCCAGCATTCGTTACTTCTAGGGCCTGATTTATTTTTTTTTCTTAATTGTTGGGCATGCGGCTATCACTCTACTGCTAAAAAAAATTTTTTTTAAAAAAAAAATGTCCATTTTTATTTAACGAGCCAAAGGGACCATCCGCTAACCGTGCTGTGGAAGCAAGCAAGAGGTGGAATTATTCTTGGTAGGCTAAGCATCCTAAATTGGTGTGTCGGAAGATTAATAGCGCTACCGGGCAATCTCAGAGGTTGCCCCGTGTGGAGTTCTGGGCCTTCGGGCAGGAGGAGCGCTGGCCTCGCGTGAGGCAGCGTCCAAGATGTCGGCGCCGTTGGCGGTAATTTCAGGTAGGGAGGCTCGAGGGCGAGAGGAGAAATGGTGGTTGGTTTCGGGCGTCTTTTTTTTTCCCTTGAAGGCGGTACAAGTCGCGCCCGGTTTTCCCCTCATTTATGGGAAACTATTGAATCATTTTAAGGCGATCTTCCTTCGAGATGAATGGGTTTCACTCCCTTTTTTTTTTTTTTTTTGCTTCGCGCATTTTTTTTTTTTTAATTTAGCGGCTCAAAAAGTGAATAGAACAGCTGCTTCCAGGAAGATTTACGGGCTTGCTGCTTTCCTTACACTTCGTTTTGGATCTAAACTGTTTACAGCACCGGAAAAAAATAATCCCTTGGATCTAGCAAGAGCCGCCGATTTTACACCGAACTTTGTGCGGCTCCCAATCCAAAAAAATAAAATAAAAATAAAAATCAAATTTATCTCAATCAAGATTTTTTGATTAATGCGGCGGAGAAAGTGGGGAAATCTACTCTCTAATAACACAGTACATGAAAAACCAACATAAAACAATATAAATAATGGCGACCGAGAGCAGATCTAGAATTCTTTTTTTAAAAAAAAGAGGTTGTTCTGTGATGAAAATTCGAATTCTTAAACGTTCTTTGAAGGTTCAGAGGAAATCTGAATTATTGTCCTTAAGTTATTTTGATTGTCAGCGGAACAGTGGTTTTTTTTTTCCTTGCCACAATACAGGTAGTCCTTGACTTACAACAGTTCATTTAGTTTCCGTTCAAAATCACAATGGCACTGAAAAAGTGACTTACGACCATTTCCCCCACTTATGACCACTGCAGCATCCCCATGGTCATGTGATCAAAATTCAAACGCTTGGCAACTGTCTTCATTTATGACAGTTGCAGTGTCCCAGGGTCATGTGATCACATTTTGCGACCACCTGATAAGCAAAATCAATGGGGAAGTCATTCACTTAACAACCATGTTACTAACTGAATAACTGCAGTAATTCACTTAACAAGTATGGCAAGAAAGTTTGTAAAATGGGGCAAAATTCATTTAACAACTGTCTCACGTAGTAACGTAAGTTTTGGGCTCAATTGTGGTCATAAGTCGAGGACTACGTATCTGTTTACATCCTATCTTGGACATCAGAGAACATAGGAAGGCACTTTTTTATGAGTGGAGTCAATATTTTCATTTGTCTTTGTGTGTGCAATTTTGGAATGATAAAATGTGTAAGGGCTAACATGCTTGAGCTTTGTAGAATTGTAAACCATCATTTGAGACCTTAACTCACACAAATCCTTTGTGTCTGATTTTTCCCTCACCCAATTTTGGAATGTGGCAGTCAATATGTCTGTAGCCAAGTGTTCTCAAGCTGATAGAAGTTCATAATCCATCTCTGAGGCAGAGTAGAGAAAACACTATTGACAAATAATCATAATATTGGGAAGGTGCCACCTTGATTTCACTGCAATATTGGGGTGGTATTGAGAGCTGTGCTTGGCCACTGCTTTTTTCTGGTTCTCAGTTCAAAGATATGTTCAGATAACAGTATGAAGCAAGTAAGGAATAACATTCTATATGTCACTTATTGTTGCTTCATAGATAGAGAAGGAATGCAAACCGAAAACAGCAAGACTAAGAGAGGATAGTGTTTGGTTTTTGATGTTGTTTATTTTAGTGTTACTAAACTAGATATTTTGTTATGAATTAGTATGGCAATTGGGGACTATGGCTTTTTTAATCTCTTCAATTCTTAATTCAGGTTGTAGAGGTGTTTTATGTGTTGGTTATTTTCTTTATGGGAAATAGTTTGGCATAAGATCTGCAAACACATGCAAATCCCAGTGAAATGCCTGGGATCTTCACTGATGATAGTAATTTATGAGTTTTGTGCTACTTAAAATTCTGTATCCTTTTTTTTTTTTGTTAGAAAATTACATGTGAAGTAATTTGAAATTTAAGTTGCGCTCTACATGGGGCTACCTTTGAAAAGTATTTGGAAGCTACAACGTGTTCAGAATGCAGCAGTGCAGATAGTTTTGGAGGCCCCTCTGGTGGTACATGTAACACTGTACTGGTTGCCAGTTTTCTTCTGGGTCCAATTCAAGACGATGATCATTACCTTTAAGTCATTTTATGGCATGGGCCCAAGATATCTCAGGAGCTGTCTCACCTCAGTGGGACTAGCCCGTCCCATTCTCTACTTAGGATCCTATCTGCCAAAGAATTTCAGTTGGCAGGGTCTAGGAGAAGAGTCTTTTCTGCTGTGATCCCTACTCTCTAGAACACTCCTAGCCTTCCAAAGGAGCATTAAAACTTGCTCTGTCAGCTGGTCTGGACCCCCAGTAAGATGCTTGGTGGCCCACAGGGTAGAGAGAATATCCGCACCCCATGTCGTTTGTCCTCTTGGGTTTTAGTTTCTTATTTGTCTTAATTTTAATCATTTTGTTTTCTTTTACATTTTTATCATATTGTAAGCCATCCACAGTCACTGTAACAGTGAGATGGCTGGCATCTAAATTCAATAAATAAATACAAATACATCAGCTGACAATTCCCAGGTACTTTGGAAATTTTCTTTCGGTGTGGAAGATTGTGTGGTGGATATGAGCTATCAATAACACAATGAAATTTGTGTGCAGGTGGTCTTCAGTTAACTGCTAAAATTGGTCTCAGTTGATGTAATTAAGCAAGTTCTGCACCATTATTAAGTGTGAGGTCACATGATCACCATTTGCGACCTGCTCGATACCCCATTAACTTTACTTGTGGAAACCAGCAGCTAAGGTCACCCAGATCATGGTCACCTAACTGCCAGGAAGCTGCCACAGCTGGAACTTTGAGGGCTGATCATAAATGCCACTGATTCAGTTCTGTCCTAACTGAACGATCGGTGAACAAATGCTCACTAAGTGAGGACCACCTAAATTTCATATGAACATACCATCCTTTAATGCTTCAGTTACTGGTTTGTGAAGCATGAACTATTCTGTTGTGTTTATCAATGGTAAGAAAAGCCAAGACAATAATATATAGGCAATCCTCACTTAAAAATCACAATTGGGACTCCGTTGCTCAGTGATAACAATCATTAAGCAAGACATCATCTGACCACAAATTATAATTTTACTGCTGGCTTTCTCATCGACTCTGCTTTTTGGCAGCTGGCTATGAACGCACAAATGTTAGTGATGACTGTGGGATGCTGTGATGGGCATTTACAAGTTGCAAATCATCCAAAATTAATTACATGTCCATGGGGGCATTGCAATGTTCATAAGTGTGAGAACTGGTAGTAAAGTTCCTTTTTCAGCATCTTTGTAACTTTAAATGGTCATTAAACAGGGCAGTTGTTATGCAAGAACTATCTGTAATCTCATTTAAGATGTGGCTACTTATGACAAAAGCAATTATTATCACTTATCGTTACTGTTGTTGCTACTGATGTCTATGGGGCAGCTGAACTCTTGCTACTGCCATCACTTATAATTAATGTAATTTAAATGTTTTTTGTAAGTGTTGTATAATGTAGCAATGTTTTATCGTAATTTTATTTAATTGCAACACGTATTATTTTCAGCTGCCAGTTTGTGGGGGCCATACAAAGACATTTGGCAAGCAGTGGTTAATGCTATATGGAAAAGGCAATCTGAAGCAATACATCTTCTTGACCAGATTTTAAAGAAACACAAAGCTGATTTTATATCACTCTTCAGAAATCCGGTAAACAAACTTTTATTTTATTAGCAGGTGTGTAAAAAAGAGTTATGTAGGCATTATTCCTGTTCCTTAAAGTATTTTTTGTATTTTACTTGAATTAAAATTTTATATAATGATGTCAGAATGAAGTATTTTAATAATATTGCAGTGAAGGTATTTCTTCAGACATTTACATCACAAACTGATATTAGATAAGGAGAAGGGATTTTTGGTAGTATTTTTAAAGAAGAATGTAATTGCCCAGTGCAGTCAAGTTAAACGGGAAATGACAGATCACTTGAGAAAAATAGATTAGCCCAATAACTAAAATAATGATTTCTGTGCTAAGAAAATAGCTGAATGTGCTGTTGAAAAGCAAAATGCTGTCCTATAATTGAGAAGATGGGACCTGTAGATATTGATATCCATCACCCATCATGATGATGGGTTAGGTTAGCAAAGTTAATCTTAGTTATGCCACATTCAGCATTCCCTGTTAATGACAAAGATATTGGCCAGTTTTTGGCACATTTTGGATAGTATGTTTAAGTGTGAGCAAAGATAAATTTTACTCTAAATATACCTGTATATTTTATGGAAACTGAGATATCTAATCTAGATACTATCTTGCAAAACAGTATGCAGTTATATATTGTCCATCAAATAAGGCATATGTGTTAGGTACACATAGTCAGGATATTTTATATACGTGTTAACCAATAATCCATACTTCACAGAGCATGGTGAGTAGAGACCTAAAAACAATCCAAAATTAAGTACACTTTATTACAATATAGTACAGGGGTGTCAAACTCAAGGCCCGAGGGCCGGATCCGGCCTATGGGGTACTTAGATCTGGCCCGCGGGGCTACCCTGGAAACAGCGAAGGACTGGCCTATGGTGCTTCTGCCAGTGTAAATGGACTCCCAAGCTACGTTTTCACTGGCAGAAGTTTGTAGGAGACAATGGCAGCCGAAAACTGAGCTCGGGAGCCTGTTTCTCTGGCAGAGCACTAGGCCACCACAGGCACCCCCAACACGAGTGACATTGAACTGGCCATGCCCACCCCGGCCCCCAGAGGTCAAACACAACCCTGAGGCGGCTCTCAATGAAATCGAGTTTGACACCCCTGATATAGTACAATGTACAATCACAGTCAATCTAAATCAGTTATAGATTGTTTTACTGTATGAAAGATGTTGGAAATGTGAAATATAGGAGTCTGATCAGTGATTTAAAATATTTCATGCACGTTTGCAGAATTCATTCATGGGCAGAATTTTAAGGGAGATACTGAAATGGTCTACTTTCTACCAAATTTTCAAATTACCCAACCACATTCTGATGCATTCCAGAAGAAAAGTAGACTAATTCAGCATTCTCGTAGAACATTTTATCCATAAAATAGTGCGTTTTGTATTTCCTAGTACAATACTTTGCAGCTATATTTTATTAAAAAAATTTCAATGTATCTTTGAGAATAATTAAGCATTTTTAAAAAATTATTTTGCAGCCGAAGAATGCCCAACAGCATGAAAAAGTTCAGAAAGCAAATACGGAGGGAGTTGCTATCCAAGGCCAACAGGGAACCCGATTGTTACCAGAACAGCTCATCAAAGAGGCCTTTATTCTGAGTGATCTTTTTGATATTGGAGAATTGGCAGCTGTTGAACTTCTCCTGGCTGGTAATGTGATGAGACCCAACTGTCACTTCTTTTATTTTCTGATTCTGTTCAGAATTCCTATAAATGCCAAATGCTCAAGCATATCAAGCATCTTGTTCCAGGTACTTTCCTATGCTGAGGTGCAGTGCTTGCTAGGAATAATGGTTTTTTCTGCAAAAGTAGTAACCTAATCCAGCAACCGTGGATTAGAAAATTCCTGAGCAAGACACAGCTAGTATCTCTTTTTTTTAATAACTAGAGAGAGAGATGTTTTAAAACTTTACTTGCATCTAAACATATAAAAGTATTTAATATTCAGTAGAGTGTTTAAAATTGTGTCTGCCCATGCTTTTATTGTATGTACATTATGCATTTTCATATATGATTTTCAAATATTGCAAACTTGCCCTGAGAAAATGTTGTTTTGAAGCGCAGCATATAATTTTTTCAAATGAAAATAAATACATATGGATTATGTTATATTATATGTCCAGCTTTAAGTATAGTTAAATATTAACTAGGTATCCAGAAGGAATTGTTGGTTGTATTTGACTCATTGTACTAGTAAAATAAGCTAGGAAGGCTGAGAAGATTCTAGAATATGCATAAAAACTTTTAGATTGAAAAATATTCCCATATAACTTTCTTACCGAAAGCCAGTTACTATTTATTTTATATATTTATACAATTACTTGCTCATGGCAACTGAAGGTGGCTTACAGGATGTAAAAACACAATATAATATTAAAATCATGTGTTTTAATAACAATTTTAAATAATACGTTGCTTTGAAAAGTGACTTATTTTTTTGTGTGTCTTTAAGCCTTAAAAGCATTTATTTTTATCTTACTAAGAGCAACTTGAAAGTACATGTATAGTGACTAGTGAAATAGTAGAGAAAGGCTACTAACTATAGTGAAATATAGCTAGGATACAGGAATGTTTTACTGTGTAAGCTACATGCTCTATTACTGACCTATAATGGTATTGTGAAGTGCTTAGTTGTCACACTTCCAGTTTTGATGGAGAAATTGGTTGTTCTTTCTAATTTTTTTCTGTAGGAATTGGAAAAAAATACCATGATGCAGAGTCAGTTTATACATGGCAGAGAAGAGGGCTGCCCCTTAGTTACTGTTTTTAGAATATTAATAATGGGAACAAAATTGGAGAGGACTGAGTCAGAGGTGAACATGAGCATTTTATTAAGGAATATTCCATACTGCTCCCCATCCCTATTATTTGAAACTGGGTACAGGAGAAATAAGAAAATGAAAAGCATCAGAACTGTGACCTCATATGTGACTGCAACTTTATTTTCCTTTTTAGGAGAACATCAGCAGCCTCGTTTTCCAGGTCTCACTAGGGGTTTAGTAGCTGTTCTCTTATACTGGGATGGAAAGCGATGCATTGCAAATTCATTGAGAACACTTATCCAGTCTCGACGAGGCAAGACATGGACACTAGAGCTCAGGTCTGTCTTCAGCAAAGAGATTGGAAAAACCTCAGATGTTAGCAGCGTATTTATTTTGAACTTGGATTTTCAAAGCCTGATTTTTGCAATCGAAGGGAAAATTGCATCTATTTTCTATAGTATGCATATAGTATTACGTAGTTATATAGTATATTATGTATTGTTTTGATCTTTTTGTCTTCCTCATAATAGTCTTTATTTTGACATCTCCATTTTGGCTCTATTGTGTCTAGTGTATACATGCAGGAGGCTAATGAGTTAAAAAAGGCTGAGGTAGTACTGCAATTTACATCATTTTTAAACTATGTGAAGGATACTCAGTTTGAATATTTTCCCATGTGAATTTTCCAACTTTTATCGCTTAAAAAGATATATGTGTTCTCTTGAAAGCCTAATATTGTTGATATAACTTAATTTCTAATGTTCTACAGTACTGAGGAACATTCAGCAGCATGCCAAAATAAAGTTAGTTATGACACAACTGTCTCTTTCAATTGCAGTCCTGAGTTGGTGTCCATAACAACACAGTTTACAGATGAATTGATGGAGCAGGGTTTAACTCATAAAATTCTGACTTTGGTATCTCAAATTGATGTGAATGCTGAATTTGAAAAATTACAGAAAGAGCGAGGCCTGGGTAGTGAGAAACATCGCAAAGAGGTAATTAATTTTAAAATACTTATAATACTTTTAATATCAGAATACAATTAGAAAAGCAGCATTAGTTTCAAAATCATTTTTTTTAATTTCAAGCAGTATCAGGTAACCACATTAACATAAATCCAAGATACATGTAAATAGAAAAAAAGATACAAATTAAAAATAGATCTATGTGCACCAAGAGATGGCTACTATACATGTGAAAATTTATTATAATAAAGAGTTTACTAAAGTATAACCTATTCCTATTAAGGTAAACCGAATAATGCAACCAAATTTGATAAAATTGTGGTTCCTGCTTCTGAAGTCTCATTAATTTAATATTAATATTTAATGTTTGTATCTCTGTTTTTATGATGCTTACAAGCTGCTTGATAGTGAGATGGGTGGCATATAAATTTAATAAACAAATGTGGTTTTTTCCCCCCTAATGTGGCAATTGAAAAGGTCTTTCTACTTCACAATTGTTACGTTATCTAGAATTTTCCAATATCACACAATGATTGCTTTGCTAAAATTAAATAGGTAACAGTAATCCGTTCTTCATTTTTAAAGAACTTAAAGGTTCTTTACAGGTTTGGCCTGTAAATAAATGCAAGAAGCCTAACTCTGGAGAGCATTCAATTCTTTGTTTAATGATATTTATCTCTCCCAAAAAAATTAGCCAAAAGGGTATAATTTTATCTTGGTTCTTCTTCTCTTTTTTTTTTGACAATTTCTCCAATATTTGGAAGAATAATCTATATACTGTGTGTGTGACACAAACCAACACCAATTTGAAATTAATTCAATGGTTATAAATTGAATACTAAAATCTGTGGTAATTTATATTGTTATAAATTGTTATCGAGTGACATGACTGCATGGAAGATTCTAGTCAGTTGTCTCTTGCTCTTATACTACGAATGTATGTGTATATAACATACAGATATAATGTTTTAAATATATATTGTACTGTAGATGCAACCCATATATGGTATACTAAATTGCAAATTAGTGTTATACGTTTGAACTTGAATTCTCATACTTCAGTCCCATTGTTATTTTATTAAGACAAAATGTGATACTGCTTTCAATTCCTGATGATTTTTACCATGCAATTTTATTGAAAGTGTCACAGAAATGGTTTAGCATTGCTTTCTTCCAATTCCCACCAGTAGCCTTGTAATACCCCGGCAGTTCCCTTAATTTTAGTCAGAGCCTTTCTTGCTTAGCCTCAGAGATCAGCCTAAGTCACAACAATTTTGGCTTAACAGTGAACTGGTCTCTTGCTGATCCTGTTGCTCCTTTCTCTGCTATTATGTGTTAAATGCATCTTTGTTAGTTCAGTTATAGAATGGCACATTATAAAATTGCATGTTTTCAAATGTAATAATTGTATACCTATACAATTGTAATAATATTTTATTTTGAACTAGGTTGCTGATCTTATCAAGGAGTGTCGGCAGGCATTGGCTGAAAGCTTGTTTGTTTGGACTTGCCAGTCATCACTAAGTCGTGATGATATTTTAATCCTTATTAGTTATTTGGAGAAAGTAACAGTAGAAGCTGATGGGTCATTGGACAGAGTAAACTTGGCACTACTTTTGGCTGTTCTGTATTGTTTTGATGTCAGCTTTCTGGAACAGATCACTGAAGATCGAGACGGTAATATTTTCCATTTTAATTGGTACTGAAAGATGTGCCATTCATACATCATTAGTTTATAATTAAATGTCTATTAATAAATAAAATATAATTGCTCACATATTTATCTTAGTTGCTATATTCCTATGAGTCTCTGGTAGATTTTTTAAAAAAAGGATAGTTTCTCAGATATGAGAAGAATCTTCAGCAACTTTTGCATACTGAAATGATTACTTCCTAACAAGACTAGGGCAGACTATAGCAAGATTTAATGAGATATAACTCACTTAACAAATGTCTCATTAGCAATAGAATCTTTGGACTCAATTGTGGTCATAAGTAAAAAACTACCTGTACTCTGAATTCCATAATTTGGGGTAAAGAATGTCATTACTTCTACCAGAAGAATATTAGCTTGAATAAATTAACACAAAAACAATAGGGAAGATGGGGGATGCTTTTGATTTTTATTACATACATATAAAACTGCCTAAAGTCTTCTGAAAAATAAACATAATCTAAACTAAAAGTATTTATGATCAAATGTTTCATTAGTCAATTAACTTTACAGCGAACTTTTCTTTGGCAGAGAACTGCACTCTAAATTTCAAAGAAGTATAATACTAAATAAGAGCTATGCATTTATTCATAGAACTCCCATTTGTGTTAAAACGGAAATCCAGTGTACATTTTATTTTATCTCTGAATTTAACTTTTTATTGGTTGTGCTTCTGTACCACACTAAGCCATAATGTGATTTGCATGCTTGAATGCAGTCATGATACACATTGAACATTGTGTATCCATGATCTAATATGGTATAAAATTAGACAAATTAAGTATTTTTAAAAAATTTTCAATGGAATTGGACCATTTCATTGGTAGATACTTTTTATTGTTGCTCTAGAACTGATGCGCCAGTTGCCGCTACTAACAGAGAGACAGTATATAGCAGCAATCCATACACGCCTTCAGGAATCTCGGCCTTGGAAACTACCAGGACTTCAAGCTACTGTTAGGTTAGCTTGGGCGCTAACTTTGCGTGGAATTTCACACTTCTCTGATGTGACAGGTAAATTTGATTAAAAGTGGTATTTAGTCAAGGGACTCAATTCCATTCCCCTACCTTCATTTCAATGAAGGAAGCAGATCTGCACACATTCCACTGATTAAAATGGCAGCGCTAACTGATATTTCCTATGAATTATGATGTGTTATGATGTGTTATATGACATGCTTCTTCTTTCTTCTTTGCAGCATTTGCGGAATTCACTGAAGCTGATGAAGCAATGGCAGAGTTAGCAATTGCAGACAATGTTTTTCTATTCCTCACTGAATCTGTAGTGAGAGCAGAAAACTTTTATCAGGAAGAATTTTACATCCGTAGAATCCACAACCTTATCACAGATTTCCTTACCCTCATGCCAATGAAAGTAAGTTTCATGGGGAGAAAGCTAAGTTAGACTTATCTTGAATATAAATAGATCAAATATTTCAGTGTAATTTCTTTACACAGACTTGAAAAACGTTTTCATGGTCTAAACGTCTAAACGTTTTAGAAAAGATTCGAAACAGAAAAAAAATGATGATTTAAAAATAGAATGAGAATGAGACATGTCCTTCAAACAATATTCAGGCATAACAATTTATCTGTTATTTGACTATTCATCTTAATATAGGCTTAATTAAAAAGAAAAAATCTATAACTTATATTGAAGGTGTCTTTTCCAAATATATTAAAATACTTCAAACATTTTTCTTCATCTCTATTTCTTATATAACTAATCAGAATTTAAGTTCTTTGGAATAACTCAAATTGTTATATTTTATTAATCTATAGTTATAAATGGTTCTCATTTAATGATTATCGGTTCATTGACTCTTTACAACATTCCTCTTACAATCACTGGAGTGTCTTCAATGGAACCTCCTTGGAACACCCATTTTCACACGGATTTAGGTGACCCTGAGGGCATAGATAAACTCCCAAGTGGCCTTAATGACACTCAAAGAGAGTGCTAATAACCGGATGACTGCAAGGAAAATAAATCCTTCCATTCCCCATTCCATTCAGTCAGAACTGAAGAAGCTTCTTGGATGAAAATTAAAACGTCTTCAAGGAAAAAACAAGGAAGTCCACTTGCCTTTTTAAAAAGCTCCTTTGGGACAATCTTTTGGATTATATATAAAATATTTCAGAGATAGAATATTGATTTCAATGGGAGTTATTGTATGATTAACTTTCTACATTTTCCACATGTAGAATAGTGTCAGAAGTTTTGTCTTGCCTTATTTATATATAGGGTATATTAAATGTTCATATATTAATGTGATTTTTACATACTGACAAATACGAATCTCTTTAAAGGGCTCTGGATAAGTGTTAAAGGTTATTGTTCTTAAGGCTCAATGCTGGACTCAGCCAGGCCTTAAGCTAATCAAGCAGGATAGTTCTCATGTTTAGTTAAAAAAAACCTCTTTCCTTTTGTTCATTTATTCTGTCCAAGTTTAAAATGTTAATGGTGGTAAACCATTCAGATTTTTTTTCTTTCTTTATTTGTTTGACTAATTGTATAGGTGAAACAACTGAGAAACCGTGCTGATGAAGATGCTCGTATGATTCATATGAGTATACAGATGGGTAATGAACCACCTATATCTGTTAGAAGGGATTTAGAACATCTGATGCTTTTAGTAAGTTAATGTTCTTGTTTTTAATAGTACTTGTTCTTTTAAAAAAAAACACAGCAAATGTTTATGTTAAAATTTGTTTAAAAATTTATTTTTAACTACATATATATTTATGTATATATTATGTATATAAAAATATGTATGTTTATATAAATCACTTTTTTATTAACCTAATTTCCTCAGGGCACAACATTTTAAGAATAAAGAAAGCAATAGAAGTAGGTCTTGTAACTAAACCATGTTTTTTTAATTTGTTTCTGGAAAAATTGGTCTGCCCTCTCACCTAGAATTTAAACCTCAGAGCAGACAAAATACCTGATTTCTTTGTTCTTTGTTCTTCAGTAAGCAAATCTGTACAAATATTGCCTTGCATTTTTTGCCATAAAATAGTTTATGTAGCTGTGTCTGAAGTTCTGCTTTAAACAAGTTTATGAATGTGGGCTTGAGTGTCTACAGCAGCGTGTCTCAATTTCAAGATGTGTAAATTTCAGCTCCCAAAAATCGCCAGCCAATAGTAGTTCGTAGTTTTTGTGGCTTTTATTTTCACTATAACCTTTAATAAATTTATTGTAAAAAAGTTTGGGAAACACTACTTCACACCAAGCACTACTATTGCTGTGCTTGGTGTGAAGTCTAACTATGCTTTCCACTCCTATGATTACTTTAGGGAAGAAGAAATTGTTTTATGAACAGCAAAGGGCTTGTTTTTCTTGCTATATATATAGACTACTTTCTTTGGAAGCAAAGTAACATAAGAGGGCTTAATCTCCCCTTTATTTCTTTAGATGAGTTTTCTATATTGGCTTACGGAGAAATGATATGCAATTACTTCTCATTAAGCCAACAGAGTTTTCGATTGGCTCCTGTTTCTTGGGATATATTTTCTTGGCATAAAACGAATGTGTTATACATAGCCAAAAGAATGGCAATGGAGGGAGATATCTTTCTCTCTTTCTGTTGTATGCTTTTCTTTAGTTTTCCTAGTTTCTCTCATTATCCTTCTCTTTCTTGCCTTTCTCGGTATTGGCCTGTAGAATATCTGAATGTAAGTTTATCCCTTAAAATATAGTCTACTTTATAAGTTGTGTTAAGCAAATAATAATTTACCTTTATCATAATTGCTCAATAAAATCTGAAAAGATTCCACAGATTTTTAATAATATACCTTTATCATAATTGCTCATTAACATCTGAAAAGATTCACAGATTTTAAAAGAGCATATAACTTAAACTTAAGTGATCATGCATATGAATTATGTTAAATTCCTCGGTGTGGTCACATGACATGCTTTACAATTGCATTGTTTAGCAACAGAAATTCCAATCCTAATTGCTGTTATTAACTAAGGACTACCTGTATATTTGCTGAAATACTTTTTTTAAAATTTTTCTTCCTTTACAGATTGCTGAGTTATACAAGAAAGATCCCTTTAATCTGGAATTTGCTCTTGAATATTGGTGTCCTTCAGACTCTCTGCAGAGCTCCACTATCATAGGATCATATCTTGGGATAGCCCATCAAAGACCACCTCAGCGTCAGGTTAGAAAAATGACTTTTTCATTTGGAATGCCTGTGATTTAAAGTGCCTTCATTTAATTTAGATAGTTTTCTTGAAACATCTTTGTTGACTGTGTCCAGTATTAAAGGAAGAGTCCTGTTGAGAAGAAGTTATTGCACTCCACCTCCTTTTATTGAAATTAGAGTGGATTGCTAACCCCCTTTTCCCACCCCCTCTGTAAATACCAGTGTCTAAGTTTCAGGATTTTCTAAAAGTGTACCGTATTTTTCAGAGTATAAGATGCTTTGGCGTATAAGATGCACATTAGTTTTTAGGGAGGAAAACAAGAAAAAAAAATTCTGCCAGCATCCATCGGTATTCATCTGGCTAGCGTCCTTGCAGCAAACAGCCTGGTTAGCTTCAATGTGTTACTGCAGCCTGATTTAGCATGAATAGCTGATTGGCGGTTGGATCGGCCTCCCGAAATACTGCCAATCAGCTGTTCCAGGCTATGGGAATTGCCAGAGCCCATCGCCGCCTCTATGCGTCACGTTTTTGGCTTCTGCTCATCGCTTTTTTGGCCTCCACGCGCCCTGTTTTAGACCCGTTCCAGGCTGCAGGGAACGCCACAGCACATCGCTGCCAATTGCCACCTTTGCACGTTGTGTTTTTGATCTCCACGCATTACATTTTTGGCCTCCGTGCACCCCATTTTTGGCCTCCGCATGTCGCATTTCTGGCCTGTTCCAGGCAGCAGGGCATGCAGAGGCCGAAAACGCGACGTGCAAAGGCGGAAAATGGCCAAAGGGTGGGGGCCTGTGGGTGGGTGGGTCTTCGGCTCAGTTCGGTGTATAAGATGCACCACAATTTTCACTCACTTTTAGGGGAGAAGTGTGTCTTATATTCCAAAAAGTACAGTAGTTATAAAGATTACCTAAAATATTACATAAATGCTTGTAGTTTTAATTTTGCTTACTGTTTTAAAAATAAAATACAACCCAATCTCCAATATAAGTTCAGACCTTTTTTGAGTTTGAGAGAGATAAATGCATACTTAGTATAATCATCTGTATAGTAATCAGAAATATTCAGTGGAAGAGCCATCTTTTAAACCCCTGCTGAGTAGGCACTTGACCTGGTGTAGAGTATATGTGGGTGAGTGGAGACAAAAATACTAGAACTGTATATTTATTATTATTTAGTACACTCCCATCTATCACTTTTCAAGAGTTTTTGAAGGAAACATGAAAGTTTTTGATGCTGTAGATCTACTTCTGGTACACCATTCATTTATTGACATATTATTTATATTCCCATCTCTGCTGCATTTTTGAGGCACTGACAGAGGAAGTTTCTGTTGCATTCTATAGCAGGGGTGTTAAACTCGATTTCATTGAGGGCCGCATCTGGGTTATTGCAACTTTCACAGGAGGCTTCCAACAAGGAGAGTCAATGGGGGTGGTGGGAGTGGATTTGCTTACTGATTTGATTTACTTAATGACCACAGTAACTTGCTTAACAGCCGTTGCAAAAAGTCATAAAATTTCGGGAGATTCACTTACCAACTACATCACTTAACAATGAAAAAGTTGGTCCCAATTGTGGTCATTAGTTAAGGACTACCTGTATGTGGTAACCAGAGATATTTCAAAACAAATGTCAAGATTTTGTTTGGGTAGGTATTCCTACTTAGATGAATCTTTGTTTATATTGCAGGTTGTTTTATCAAAATTCGTTAGACAAATGGGAGACCTGCTTCCTTCCACAATTTATATTCCTTATCTGAAAATGCTCCAGGGATTGGCCAATGGACCCCGCTGTTCTCATTATTGCTTTACTTTGCTAAAGGGTAATGGTAGTACTCATGGTAAGAAATATAGCACCACATAGGCTGAATGTTTTGATGTCTTATTTCCATTCACTGTAAACACACATAAGCATAATCCTAAGAACAAGTGTTTTCAGGGAAATAATTGTTGTAAACGCTTAGATTGAAGCTTTTCATATTTACAGGTAATCCTCGACTTAACAGAAGTTCATTTGGCACTGAAAAAACCTGACTGACCATTTTTCACAGTTACAACCTTTGCAGCATCCCCATGATCATGTGATCAAAATTCAGATGCTTAGCAACTGGTTCATATTTACGACGGTTGCTGTGTCCCATGTGATCACTTTTTATGACTTTCTGACAAGCAAAATTGTTGAATGACCACACACAGAAAGGTTGAGGATATATGTGGTGTTTATTGCTTTTACAGAGTGACATTATATAATTTGTTACTTTCAGCCACAGAGTACTTGTCAGCATCCTATTGGCTCACAAAAGTCTTCCAAGCAACTAAAATCATAAGATCCTTGGTTAAACTTTACTGCTTGCTTAAGCACTTATAATGTTTATCTATAGTTAAAGTCTAACATATATCCCACTTCCTCTTCTCTTGCTCCTCTTATCTATAGATTTATAGTAAATGTTTTCCTACTGCCATTTCCTAGTCTGCTGCTATGCATGTAACTTTCCTTATCTGAGGTTTGCCGTCCAAGATAGGAAAATTCCTGCATATATGCAGACTCCTACACAAAATCAATGGTGAAACCAGATTCACTTAACAACCGGGTTACTAATTTAACAACTGCAGTGGTTCATTTAACAAGTGTGGCAAGGAAGGTCGTAAAATGAGGCAAAGCTCACTTAACTTTGCTTAGCAACATAAATTTTGGGCCCAATTGTGGATGTAAGTCGGGGGCTATCTGTATTATGTTATCACCCTTTGTATTGCCTATTCATAAGACATTTCAAGTTAATGTTCAGCGTATCTAATAAAGCTTGTTAATTAGGTAAAAATTCTATGCATTTTTAATTAGTATTTTATAGAACATGTTGCTTAAATGAAAGAACCAAATAGATAAAAGTTTAAAGGTACATATGCTATCCTTGATCTTTACATTCTTTATTTTCTTTCATTAACTCACATTTTTATGGGGAGATCATCATTAGGAAATCCTTGTTTGTAGTATAATTCCTGAAAGATTGATACTTCATAAAAAGCTTGATTTTTTTAAATAATTGGTAAACCAAACATTTTTTCTCTCTGTTTTATATGATTTCTGGTTTTTTGCACATAAGATCCAAAATGGGATAATTAGCTCACTTTTAATTATACATTTGCTAATTTTGTTCATATATAATGTCAGTGAACGAGGAGCAGCTTGTAGTGGAGTAGAGAAGAATGATGATAGCTGTTTGCTTTGAGATACTATGGACTCAACTCCATTGAGCAAAAAGATAATTTTTGAAAACCTGCTGATTTTCAATTGTAGGTGATTAGTTGCTGTTTATTAAGTACCGCTGAGGACAAATCAGTTTTCCAGGGAACTAGTCTAGAGTGGACAACGAGAACTAACAGACTTTGGATAGGGAGAATCAGTAATAACTAATAATAAATATAAGAGAACAATTACTCAGCTAATCTGGGAGTCTGAGATGGGAACAAGGAGGAATAAATCTTTCCATTTGTAGTACCTTAAGAAATAGAAGTGAGTATGAATAAATCTGCCATTCTGATTTGCATTCTTTGTGTTCCTCTTTGAAAATAAGCTCACATATATTTGCAGCATTGTAGCAATGAGTGGTAACTAACAATAGAAGTAAAAAAATAAAAATAAACTGAACAGTAAAGGCCCTAAAGCAAGAGATGATAAAGGAAGTCTTTTTAAGGAAAAGAATCAAACAAGGAAGCAATCTCCTATTTATTTGGGGAGCTTTAATATGCAGTCCTCCCTTAGAATGGGTTGCTTAGCTTGGGTCTAAATTATTTTAGTCACTCAATAAAATTGAGTTTAGGGAAATGTTTTTTCCACCTGTAATTTATTTAATATAATCTACATTATGAATTTTTTTTCATTCAGCTGAAAATATCCAAGGAGCAGGTGGAAGTCCTGTCTCTTGGGAGCACTTCTTCCACTCCTTGATGCTGTACCATGAACATTTACGTAAAGATTTGCCAAGTGCAGAGAGCATTCAGTATCGTCATCTTCCTCTCAGAGGCATCACACAGAAAGAACAGGATGGATTAATTGCCTTTCTGCAGCTTACTAAGACAATTGTGAAATGGGTAGGTAGTTACTTGACATATGAAGAAATTCAGTTGCTACTTTATTCAATAGTCGCTGACGTATTTGGCCCCAGAAGTAAATGCAAAAGGAGCTAAGAGGTGGCCATAAATTTAGTTTAACTGAAGGTAAATTTGGTGAAGAATAATGTGTGAGAAAAATAATGTGTAAGACAATGTTACAATTCACAATGTTACAATGGACATTGTAGCTGACAGGGCTTAATCTTATGTATATCATTAAACATCAGTGATAGTTTTTCTTAATTTTTCAGAGTGAAAATGCCCGATTGGCTCTCTGTGAACATCCTCAGTGGACACCAGTAGTTATTATTCTGGGACTTCTGCAATGCAGTATACATCCAATTTTGAAAGCAGAATTATTAGAAACTCTCTCAGCCTTTGGGAAATCTCCAGAAATTGCTGCTTCACTATGGCAGTCATTGGAATACACACAGGTATCTTGTAAGGGGAAGTTTATCTCTGCTCGGTACTTGTCCAACTTAATTTATGTTTTCTAATTTGGAAAATTGGCCTGCAGAATAAGAAATGTATTGAGCAAAACTTGAGTTCCTGACTGCCCTTCCAACTTTAGTATGTTGTTTTCCTTTATATTATAAATTCCTGCTAGTATATGGGAAGTAAATGATAGAAATACAAAATATCTGACTGTATAGAAGAAATAAAAAGGATTTTTACGTATTTAGTAGGAAACCTTTTAAACTCAAAATTCTGTTAACAAAATATATACTTAGTAAACACAAAAAAAGTATTAAAAAAGTATAAAAAGAAGAGTGCAGGTATTTTAATTTTGGTGCAGGACCTATCACTAATGGTTTGTACAATCAACAGTAGTTCATTCTTTTAATATTGTATTATTTTGCTAATAGTGACAAACATTTCATTTTTCTCCCATTTTATTTTGGAAGATATTGCAGACTGTAAGAACTCCAGGCCAAAGGCAAGTCATTGGTATCGAGGTAAATTGTCTGCACTTAGTCATTCTATTTTTGATGAATATTTGATTATATAACATGATACAGTTGTTATCTTTCAGTATCTTGATGTTAGGAAATACCCACAGGCAGGGGGATGCCTCAATCATAGATTTAGCCTTGAATTCTTGCACAGTTGCAAGAGGGCCAGGACTGACACTGAGACACACACATACATACACATTGGTTCTTAGAGCTGTATAGAACCTTACCTGTTCACAGGCTTAGGCTGGCAATATGTAGCAATTATGCCTGTGTAATAGGAATAAAGTAGTAACTTGAACCTTTCACATGAGGATCTGGTTGCTTGTGCCTGACACTTGAAAATATACTGCTTTTTTAAACAAAATCACAAAAAAACAACATAAATCTATCAAAAATCCATTATATCATTAACTAGAGCCTCAATCTAGTTTAAAATCTAGGATCAATAATCTGATCTGCGCAGATTTAAATCTTCCTTATTTTCTGGATACAATGGGATGAACTTGCAAGTATGAAAATAGTGATACTCAAATTGCAGCTACGTCCTTTTGTAATTATTTTATTTATTTATTTGGAAATTTTGTATTGCCGCCAAATTGAAAAAAAGATACAGAGGAGTTGAATACATAGATACAGAGGAGTAGCTTCTGATGTTCTTTACAGCAGTTATAAATAAAATTATAAATTACCTCTTTAAAGTTACAACATATGTTTCTCTTATTTCTATAATATATAATCTATCCTATTTAATCACCAAAACCCTAAATCAATTTATTTTGTTTGTTTTCCTCAAAAAGTCCATAGAGGTTTTTAGTCAGAAATAAACAGAAATGTTGCTTTTTCTCTAATCAAAGAAGCCAACTTAGCCATCTTCAGTGACTTCCATCATCTTCACCAACTATTCCTTCATTATAGGGTTTGCTGACTCTTTTTATCTTTGTGCCTACAATAATCTGATTTTAATTAATTAAAAATATAATTCACATATAAATATAATATAATTCACATTAATTTTGACTTTGCTGTATCCCAGGGAACCATGCCACCCAAATCTCAGGTCATGTGCTCTTAATGCCAAATCTTCTATTTCTAGCACACCAGCTGTTTCATCTTCAAACAGTCACTAAATGAGTGGTTGTAAATTGAGAACTACCTGTAGGTTCAACAGTCCCTTGTTCACAGTGGAACAGCATTTGTAGATTCTGTGAATGACAATAAATTATCTGTCTATTAGATTAAACATTATAGACTGAAACTGTAAATTGGTTTGGGTTTTTTGATGAAGGGCCCTTGAGAAAACTGGAAGAAGCATTTGCATGAACTTATTTAAGAGAGGTAAATGAGATGGTGTGTTGCCATTGTGTTTAAAAAATAACATGTTTGGAATTTGACTTATGTTTTGGAAGGTTGAATTGAATGAAGTAGAATCCCGGTGTGAGGAATATCCTTTAACTCGTGCTTTCTGCCAGCTCATCAGTACCCTAGTAGAGAGTTCATTTCCTTCTAACCTGGGTGCTGGGCTGCGCCCACCAGGATTTGAGCCGTACCTTCATTTTCTGAGAGAATCTATATTTCTTCGATTTCGGACCAGGGCCTACCGGAGAGCTGCTGAAAAGGTAAACATTGCTTTTTGTAAGGTATATTGCTACAAATCTATGCAAATTTGTCTTTGTAACATCTTTATTTTAATTATGTAATAGTTCTGTAATCTTATTCTTTTGAAAAATCCTATGGCAATAGTAATAACAATAAACAATGCACAGGTACAGTATATGTGGTACCTCGCTCAATAGTAGTAACTATGAGAGGGATATTGGAATCCTACTGGACAACCATCTAAATATGAGCCAGCAGTGTGCAGCAGCTGCCAAAAAAGCCAACACAGTTCTAGGCTGCATAAACAGAGGGTTAGAATCAAGAACACGAGAAGTGTTGATACACTTTATAATGCCTTGGTAAGGCCACACTTGGAATACTGCATCCAGTTTTGGTCGCCATGATGTAAAAATGTTGAGACTCTAGAAAGAGTACAGAAGACAAAGATGATTAGGGGATTGGAGGCTGAAACATATAAAGAATGGTTGCTGGAATTGGGTATGTCTAGTTTAATGAAAAGAAGGATTAGGGGAGACATGATAGCAGTGTTTGAATAGCTCAGGGGCTGCCACAAAGAAAAGGGAGTCAAGCTATTCTCCAAAGCACCTGAGGGTAGGACAAGAAACAAGGGTGGAAATTAATCAAGGAGAGAAGCAACTTAGAACTAAGGATAAATTTCCTGACAACTAGAACAATTAATCAGTGGAACAACTTGCCTTCAGAAGTTGTGAATGCTCCAAAACTGGAAGTTTTTAAGAAGATGTTGGATAACCATTTGTCTGAAGTGGTGTAGGATTTCCTGCCTAAGCAGGGGGTTGGACTAGAATACCTCCAAAGTCCCTTCCAACTCTGTTATTCTATTCTATTCTAAACTAAACTACCATGGTATTATAAGGGACATTCATGTATTGATTTGATTTGCTCTGTGTGACCTCCCACTCAACATGTAGCTGTGGATGGTGAACAGCAAATTTAAACAATAATGGAATCATTTTTAAAAAAGCCATTATAGAGTTATAAAATCTGTGGTTTCTCAGACCTTGTATTGAAAGTCAAAACTCAGAATATGTTCTGCAGTAGGACTGAAAGGCTGTTATTGCAAATGCTGGGAAATTACTGCTAAACTTTCTAGATATTTTACTGATCTGATTCAACACACTGTTTCAACTTTTAAACTGGAAACTAAAGTTTGAGACCTCCATTTGTTTTTAGCTTGTACAGCTTGCTCCTTTCCCATGTGTATACATTGAAATCTATATTATTTAAACATTGTAATTTTTGTTACATCTTTGTGACCTAAAATTCCAATCCAGACTTTTTTCAATCATATTGAAGTTCAAGACTTTTTTCTCTAAATGCAATCCTATACCAGCTAATCTGAAAAAAATGTGCTATTGGGATTTATTTGCACAATAATAAACTGAAGAAATTAATATGTACAATGTTACTGGATTTCATTTTTATAGAATGAGTATTGGCCAATGTATGTAGTGGGGCTTGTTTCATTTCTTGTTTCTTATTGGCAGTTGGTTGAATTGAAGATTTTTTCAAGATTTCTTTCCGTGTAACAAGTCTTATATCAGGAAATGTCTCATTAAGCTCCTTCTGTCAGGATAAAAATTTGATCCAACTCAGTGGATTAAAATATAACTTTATAACTATAACTTTTTAAAAAAATCAAATTAATGATATTTTGTACATGGCTTTTTGACAGTGGGAAGTAGCTGAAGTAGTTCTGGAGGTCTTTTATAAATTGCTGAGTGACTATGAACCCCAGCTTGAAGATTTTGTGGACCAATATGTGGACTTGCAAGGTATCCTGTTTGCTGATCTCTGTTTACCTAGTGTTGGTCTCTTGCTGGGAAAGAAAGCCAACAAAATCTCACGGAGTTTTTTTTTCCTGATCTGTTGACGACTAATTATATTCTAAATGCTTCTCAAAATATAAGCAGGAATATTTATAGTTCAATGAGATTTCCATGCACAATGTTACAGTAGGGAATAGTGTAGGTGCTTACATGTAGAAATGTGAAGAAGAATTGAGCTGCAGTGGCATTTTTAATACTGTAAGAGTGTTAAAAAATCATTTTCCGCAATGAACATTTTAAGAGAGACTTAGAAGTAGTATGGGAAGAGGAGGGACGCAGTGCAAAAGGAAAGCCTTTTAAAATAAGGCTAAATATCTGGAGATAGAATAAGTGATCCCAAGAAAGATTATATGGTTCATATAAAGATGGGAATTCAGTTTTTTGCTTTAGCTCACTTGATTTAAGAAGAGAAAAGGGGGCAATTTAGAGAAAAGGCAAGGTTTCAAGAATAGATGAAAGAATTTAGTGGGAAAATAGGGATTTTGCACTTGTTTGAATAGTTTACATGGAAAAAAGGGAAGGAGAAAATAAAAATGACAGTGATTAGATTTACATTTATTCTGGTAAATTGCAATCTCAGAAATTACACATAAATGTACATTTCATTTTGTAGGAGAGGAAGTAATAGCTTATAAACCACCTGGATTTAACCTGATGTATCATCTGTTGAATGAATCACCAATGTTGGAATTGTGTCTTAGCTTGTTGGAAGAAGGAGTTAAACAACTAGATACCTATGCACCTTTCCCTGGTGAGTTGCAAGTTTCTCTTTAATTAAGTTATCGAAATATCTACTTGACTCTAATAAAGGCTGTTGGGTTAGGGTTAGGGGGGAAAACTGATGACTTAAAACTGGCAGTTCTTGAAGGATTTTTTGTTTCTGTTGCCTCCATCAATGTACTTGTGTAAATTCACTGTGAATTATTCCCATTTCCCCACTGTGAGGGAATCATGAATGTGTGATTTGTTTGATTTTTTTTCTCTTCTTTAGGAAAAAAGCATTTGGAGAAGGCTGTACAGTATTGTCTTGGGCTGCTCAATCTAACTTTACAGAAAGAGAACCTTTTCATGGACTTCTTAAGAGAAAGCCATCTCTCTCTCATTGTTACCTCACTAGAACAGCTTCTGCAAGGAATCAACCCTCGGACTAAAAAAGCTGATCACGTAGTAAATATTGCTAGGTAAGTCCCAAAAATTTAGAAAGGCTGCTGTGCCTTTAGAAATACTGTGTTTTTACTCAGAGCATGATATCTTTTTCCAGGCGTTCCTATAGCATGAGTGTTTACAAAAATTCCATTAACAGCTGACTTCTTAGAAATAGAATACTGTCCCACTATTCATCTACAATAATTTATAGGATTGAGCTGTATATTTGTCAAGAACATTTCTGAACAATTTCTATTTATATGGTGAATAATATTATATTTTAATTTAATTAATTTGATGTTATAATCTGGGCATGTGGCCTGAAGAAATTGGGATTTAAGAAACAATTGAATTAGGAGATAAAGATTTGAATAAAGATATACCTACGTATGCCAGGTACATTGTAAAAAATACAGGTATAGGATTTCTCTGACAATCTATTCAACATTTCTGAATGAGTTTATACACCCAGACCAGAATGGATTTCTACCTAAGAGACAAATTAAATTAAAAATAAATAAATTAAAAATAATTAAAAATAAGATGAGGATTTTTGGAATTCATTGGAATACTATAAAGCACATCCTTATCTGTTGGCTGTTCACCGCCCCGAGTCCTTTGGGAAAAGGGCGGTATATAAATATAAACAATAAATAAATAAATAAATAAATAATTGTGGCTGAAAGAATATATAAATCTGAGATATAGACGATTATTTATTTTGGAGGGACATGACTTGCAACTAGGGTGGCATACTTTCCTATGGTATGGGAAAAATAAAATAAATAGATACTTCCAAGGACACTATATTAGAAATGCATTATGATTAGTATGGCCAAAAATTAGAGAAAAACACTATTGGAAAATACCAGTCTGGCTATCCACGATGGAGACACTGATACATCTGAATGTGGTTAACATGGAAAAAATAATAAGATGTAAAGACATTCTGAATGAGAAAGGAGAACTTAAAAGTAAACAGGAATTGAATAGTCAAGGAATTGATTTAGCATGGTGGCCCCATGTACAAATACAATCGAGTTAGGAGAAAGATGTTAAAACATATGTTTTTTATAAAGAACCTACAGAATTAGATCAGATCCTAACAGGAACAGATGAAAAACTAATTTAAAAAATTACAACTATCTACTGAGCATTAGAACAGAAGAAGAACAAGTAAAGGAAACAATGATAGTGTGGGCTAATAACTTTGGCTGCTCAATAGAATTAGATAAATGGCAAAAGGTATGGGAGAGGAATTACAAATTAACAATGTCAACTGCATATAAAGAAAACTTATATAAAATGTTTTATAGATGGCACTTTCCACCAGCAAGACTAGCTAAGATGTTCAAGAATATGTCTTCAAAGTGTTGGAAATGTAACCAGACACTGGGCTTGTATTACCACATGTGGTGGACGTGCCCAAGGGCAAAAACAAAATAGGACAAAAATACACACTTGAATAAAAAAAATGATAAAGGAACACATAGACTTAAAACCAGAAATATTTCTGTTGGATATCATACCAGAAAAATATAATAAAGGGAATATGTACTTAATAATACATGTCTTAACAGCAGCTAGAATTGTATTTGCACAACACTGGAAGAACATAGAGATCCCTACAGAAGAAAATGTAATAAAAAAATACTAGAATGTGCAGAAATGGACAGATTAACACATTAAAGACAGGGAAGACACTGAATATTTCTTAATATGGAATTGGTTCTATCAATGGCTATCGAGCAGAAACAGAAGTTAGATTTAAAAAAACACAAGAGAATGTCTAATTTTGTAAAAATTGTTTACTAAATGGATAAGTAAGTATATTGTCACTATATGTTTATTAATGTTATGATGAGACATCATATGATGACTACTACTGTTATGAATGTTATTATTATGATGATTATTAGTCAAAATAACTATACCTAGACAACACACTGTTTATATAGACATTGAATTTTTCGCTCTTTCTATAAATAAATAAATAAATAAATAAAACATGAGTTGCCACCACTACTTCTCTCTAATGTTGTATTTTAAAGGTACCTTTATCATGGTAATACCAATCCTGAACTGGCTTTTGAAAGTTCCAAGATCCTTTGTTGCATTTCTTGCAATTCTAACATTCAGGTCAAACTGATTGGAGACTTCACGCAAGACCAGGTAATTGCAATTAATTTTTTTAAGCAAGAAAAAAGGGAATGGTTACCCAATTATCAGGAAATGATTTATTAATAGTGATGTGCAAATGTTCAGGACTTGAAACATTTGGTGAGTGGAAGAGCTGGTTTGAGCTAGCCTGTTCTCAGACCCAACCCCATATTTTGCAACTTTTGATCTATATGTGGAATGGTGGATCTATTTTGCTTGGATACAGACTGAACCATGATTATTCCAAGCAAACTTTTTTTGGTGGCTGGGAGGAAGCAGGAAAAACCTAGGACTGGATCTTTCCTTTGTGATGCCATGTAAGGACATAAGTGGCTAAGAGGGTGAGGGCAAGAGACAATGATGGACAGATGGGGGATTTGTAGTGTGGCACATAAGGCATGAGGAGGGAAGGGAGGTGATGATGCACCCCAGCCTTGCTCTACTCACCCCATAAAATTATTTGGAGAATTCCTCACATGTTTATTTCAACTCAGCTGTATATCTCCACCCCGGACCACCCCAACAATGCCCTTGAAGTGATGTCCCGGTGCCTGGAGGCCGTGCGGATCTGGATGGGGAGAAACAGGCTCAGGCTCAACCCATCCAAGACCGAGTGGCTGTGGTTTCCGACGTCCTGATATAGTCAGTTGGTACCATCACTGACTATTGGGGGCGAATCGCTGGCCCCCACGGAGAGGGTTCGCAACTTGGGCGTCCTTCTGGATTCATGGCTGTCTTTAGAAGAGCATTTGACGGCCGTGACCGGGAGGATTTTTCATCAGGTTCGCCTGATTCGCCAGTTGCGTCCCTTTCTGGATTGGGACTCGTTACGCATGGTCACTCATGCTCTCGTCACTTCCCGCCTGGACTACTACAATGCTCTCTACATGGAGCTCCCCTTGAGGAGCACCCGGAGGCTCCAACTGGTGCAGAGTGCGGCGGTGCTGGTGGTTATGGGAACGACATGGCGTTCCCATGTAACACCTCTCCTGCGCGAGCTGCACTGGCTCCCGGTGGTCTTCCGTGTGCACTTCAAGGTCTCGGTTACCACCTTTAGAGCGCTCCATGGCTTAGGACCCCGTTATCTACGAGACCGCCTGCTGCCACCTGTAGCCTCCCACCGGCTGGTATGCTCTCATAGAGGGGGGCTCCTCCGGGTGCCGTCGGCCAAACAATGTCGACTGGCGGCCCCCAGGGGGAGAGCCTTCTCTGTGGGGGCACGTACTATCTGGAATGAGCTTCCCCCGGAGATACGGAGGATGCCGGATCTACGCACCTTCCGCTGCGCTCTTAAAACCTTTTTATTCCATCAGGCTGGCCTGGCCTAATTTTTTCCCTTTTCCGTTTTAAAACACAAATTTTAATTTGTTTTTAATTTATTGGGGTGTTTTCAATCTGTCTTCGGCCAAATTGTTTAATTTGGTTTTATTCTGTTTTTAAATTTTGTATTTATGTGTTTTATCTTGTGGCTGTTCAACGCCCTGAGTCCTTCGGGAGTAGGGCGGTATACAAATCAACTAAACTAAACTAAAGTAAACTAAACTGAAGCCTGGAGCAACTAAAATATTCTACATTTTGTTTCTGCTGAAACATGGCAGATCTGAAATGATGTAGCAGAACTTTTGTAATGTATGGTTGGCTTTGAATTTAAGCATATTTCTCATTTTTTGTATACCGCTATTTACATTCTAGGTTTGTATATATTTTTGTTTATATATCAGTAAAACATCTATTAATCTTATTATCTTGCTTTTTTAAACTTTTAATTACAAATCTAGAGTATCAGTCAGAAACTAATGGCTGGATTTGTGGAGTGTTTGGACAATGAAACTGCAGAAGAAATCATTAATCCTGATGAAGGTATGAAAGTTGTTCATTTTATTTTAATTTTTTATTTTCAAAAATGAAAATGTTTGAGTTTATTTGCAATGTTATTCTTTTAATTTCAGAAGATAGAATAATGATGAAAGACTGCATTTTGAAGTCTGTTCCATTTAAAATTTTAGTTCTTATAATTTTCAACAAAATTATAGCTAGCCTGCCAAAAGGCTGCCAAAAAATTACATTTAAAAAGTAATTTCACAATATATATTAGTATTCTGCTTCCCATAACATATATTTATAGATGAAGTGATGATTATACAGTTATTTCATAAACAAATTGATACCTTCTGAAATACTTTTAACAATAGCATTCAGATTTGTGTTTCTTTTTGTCCAGTTGAGAAATTTGCAGGTAGTCGTAAATTAGATTAATAAAAAATACATGTGAATTGACTGCATGCTTTCTGGATAATCCACTTTTAATATAAATGTTTGTGCTTGATTCTAAGAATTTGAAGTTGAAAGGAAGCAAGCACCGATATTCCATGAAACAAGGATTAATATTCTGAACCTTCTCATTGCCTCTCTGGAGTGCAAGCCACCCAATCTTGCTCTGTATCTTCTTGGTTATGAATTCAGGAAGCCTGTCAGCACTACAAATCTGCAAGATCCAGGTACCCAACTGAAAGTGCTCTGATGATATAGAGAAAGAGAGGGAAGTGGCTAGCTACCATCTGGAGAAAAAAAACCACACTTGGATGGTGATATTTTATTTTATTTTAATTTTCCAATATAGCATAATATTAATATGGTACACAGAATAAATGTTAAATGTTTTACATGTTAAAATCAGTGCATTGTGGAAAATGCATCTACATAAAAACTCTGGAAATCTGGGTACTATTGGGGTCCCATTATATCCCATTTGTAATAAAATACAACATTAAAGTAATTTTATTAAAGCAAACTTCGCAGCTTTAGATAGTATAGTAAAAAGTACACTAAAATGTCAAACAGAATGAAATTTGTTTTTTATTTTCCATGTGAATTGCCTTATTATGCTTTATACACTGTTTATCTAAACAAGTGTCTTAAATCTTTAAGGTGTGTTGGGTTGCCCTCGCACTTGCCTTCATGCTATTTTGAACATATTAGAGAATGGTACTGGAACAAGGTCTGATCCCACAGCAGTTCGGGAATCTCCACATCTAGCAGAGTTATGTTATCAGGTATGAAAGAAATTTTGAATAAATTTCAAATTTATATATACAACCAATCAGTTTTCAGTGTTTTTTGTAGCTTTTTTGTAGTTTTATTGTGCTATTTTGATTCTTAAAATAATTTATACTACAGGCCTACGTATCATTACAGAGAAAGATGCCTCTTTGAATTCAGGGATATTTTCTTTTAAATAATTATATATCTGAATCCTTCACTTTATAATATTGCTGCCTAAACTGATTTTTACAAATAAGAGCTGTTACATATAAATCATTTAAATCACTGAAGGCAGTTGTAATACTGCATTATTAATAATTCAGATATGTTTTTTTAACCTAATATTCTTTGTAAAATTTTAAAAAGAGTGCATGTTTTTTGTGTTTATACTCAAACGCACATGGCTTATTTTTTTATTATTATTATTAACAGGTGATCTATCAGTTATGTGCGTGCTCAGACACATCAGGACCAACAATGAGATATTTGAGAACTAGCCAGGATTTCTTATTCTCTCAACTGCAACACTTGCCTTTTTGTGTCAAAGGTAACACTTGAAATACACTCGTAATTGGATGTACTTTATTTTAATTGCTTTGAAACATTTATTGTTTAATTCTAAATTGAAATACTTACAATAAAAACTGTTTTTATTTCAGAATATTAGAAATCTTGTCTTGGAAGGAAGGGAAATACTTTCCCCTTCTTTCGTGGCACTTCATTCATCCTATCCTTTCTTTTTTGCTTCTTTTCCATCTCAGCATTGGGAAAGAATGTGTCAGGAAGCATGACCATTGAGTCATCTCATTTTGGGAGCGTTTACAGTTAACTGGACCGTATTGCAATATGACTGTTCTCAAACATTCTAAGCTAAAGTTTCAAAGCATGTCAGAGTTTTCCCAGTGTGTGTATTTTACTGTGTGTGCTGTTTCTGTCTGTCACTTCTACTCAGAACATGAGATTCCTGCCTTGAATCAGATGTCATGGTTAATGAAAACTGCATCTATAGAATTGCGAGTTACTTCACTGAATCGCCAGCGTTCTCACACACAGAGACTGTTGCAGCTCCTTCTCGATGATGTCCCAGTTAGATCTTATTTAGGTAAATGGAATTTGGCCCTATCTAAGGGTCAAGACTATTGTATCTAAAGGCCATTTTTTTCTTTTTGGAATTCATTGTCACTTTCATATCCAGTTGTTAATAACTTTTACCATAACAGTTTCTAGTTCTTCTCATAGAGAGCTTAATGTTATGATTTTAGGAGTGAGGGAAGCAAGTATTACTTAATTAATGGAGACATTGTTTTAGCCAAAGTTGATATATTATTAACAATCAAAGTTTATTCCGTATAACACATTGTTCTTGCCTATTAACAGAATACATAGCTTTTATTGTTCATTTCTCTCAGTGTAAAATTAGGATTGGGTGGAGTGTATTGCTATCAATATGTAACAAATTTATGTTAGTGTAAGCGAAGCACCTCTCTTCAGAGTATTAAAGTTTGCATCTTTCAGTTTGTGCAGCTGCTTTAAAGTGCGCAGACGTTTTGTATTTTATTGCTTTAAATTTATTCTGCGATAAAATTGGGTGGCTTATGAATTAATTTTAATTTTTAAAATTTAATTTTCTTAGCTGATGGTGAAGGAGGGATAGAAGATGATAGTCGTTCTGTCACTGGATTCCTTCACTTTGACACTGCTTCCAAGGGTAAGTTATTTGTGAAGACCTACTTTACAGATTGTAATTAAAAATATAGTGATTATTATGTTGACTGCTGTAATAAACCTTTTGCAGCTGTCATGCCTAAGACAGACTAGAATTCAGTCTCCTGGTTTCTATCCTAGTGCTTTCCCAACCTTTTTTATGCCCCACACTCTTACAAAATGATTGATTAATGTTCTCACCCACTACAAAAGTAATTGTGACTCATGACCCATCGCCAAGGGATACAATCCACTCTTTGTCGCACCCTGCCATCTCACACCCCCTGGTTGAGAACTGGTTCTCTCTTTTTTGCCTGCCTGATTATTATAATCAGGACATTCAGAAATTGTTGGAAAAACCATAATATACTTCAATTTATAAATGATAAATATATTTCTGTATAGTTATAGAATACATCTTTTTTGGCTTCTGGCATACATATGTTGTGATAATAGGAAGCAACTTAATACATTACAAAGAAATGAGTGGGCATAATCCAGAAATTAATAAATCATTTGAAGTTTTGGGATTTTTCCCTTTTGTTATTTTCTTAAAATATTATGTTGTAGGAGGAGAAGAGGCAGAGTGGGAAGGGAGGAGGAATTAAGCAAGTCATCAGCCTAGAGTTGTTACATTCCCACAAACGTCTAAGTCCAACCCCTCTTGAATTCCATTGAATTTTATCTTCTGCCAATTTAGCAATGAACGTTAGTTGACTAGAATCTTATGTAAAGGCTTAGCAATAAATCTTCTTGACTGCCACTTAAACTTTTGTCCTGATTCTTTGTGCCTGACAGTAATGTTCAGTATGACTAGCTCCAAGAGCATAAAACTTTTAACAAATGCTAACGTACTTACAGTTCAATTTTGTGCATTGTAATTACCTGCTGGATTGGAGCTAAACTGTTTCAGAATTTGAATGTAAGTATACAGTGGTGTCTCTGTCTGATGATGGAGCTTTATTATTCTTTTGGGATATAGATATAAATAGAAATAAAATGTAGAATTATAATAAATAGAAAAAATCTAAATCATAAAGTTTGTCATTTATATTTTTTGAATTCAGCTGAATTCTTTTTTGTCTGATTTCCAGAAATTTCTAAATTGATTTCTAATATCTTCAGTGCATAGGAAAATCTTGAGCATCCTTGATTCAATTGACTTCAGTCAAGAGATCCCAGAGCCCTTGCAACTAGATTTTTTTGACCGTGCTCAAATAGAAGAGGTCATTGCTAACTGTGAGAATAGGACTGCACATGGACCAATTATCTGCAATGTGAAGGTCAGTAAGTTTTGAGAAATGTTGGGGTTGTACAAAAATATGGAAACACACTTTAAGAGCTTGATCCACGAGAGAAAGAGACAGAGAGAGAGACGCTCTTTTAAAGTTATAGTCAGCTTCTTCATATATTGAACTGACTATTTATTTTTTTATTTAGCGTATGGCAGATACATGGACTTACAGTAGTTCAAATGTTAATGTCCACCCAGCCATTCAAGGACAGGATGCTATGATGAAAAAAATCAGACATTGAGCTGGTATAAGCTCTGGATGGACATTCGGACACAATGTGGTGGATATTTGTCAAGGAGCACCACAGTCACACTGAGGGGTAGAGACAATATCCCACTTCTTCCACACCCGTTTTGTTTATCCGTTGCCATGTATTTAGAGATCCAGGAGTTCTACAAAGATGTCTGGCTGCCAGCTATCATTAACTACCAATTCTTCAATGTAGTCTGGCTGCCAGTTACTGCTAGTCGTTTGGTTCACACTACCGTGCTATCCAGAGTGCACCACAAGGAGAACTAGCATCACACCTCATTGAACTGAGTGTTATAAACTGACATTTCATGATGGGTATTGTATTTTTCATGGGTAGCTTCATTAAAGTGTATCATTTTATCTAGGATGAAAGTAAAAATGGACAGAAGTAAAAAATCAATGAAAGGGTGAAAATGCTCCTCACGGTATTTAGTATTGTTACTGTGCATTAGACATGAGCCTTGTCTTTCCTCAATCCTAGCATCTTCACAAAGTTCTGATTGCTGAAGTTAATGCCTTGCAAGGAATGGCAGCCCTGGGACAGAGGCCTTTACTTATGGAGGTAAAGAAATGAAATAACTAGAATGTCTTCATTTTGAAAAAGATTATCAGGATATATTATTATTTGCTTTAGTAAATATTTTATATAATGCTTACCAAATTGGAAGTGATTATAAGCATGTGGTATTGCTAGAATCCCAGTTTTATTATTACTTTTAAAAAATGGGAATTTAAATATATCTAAGATTGTAATTGACAGGGATGTATCCAGTGTTGTCTTCTTTTTTAAAAATTTTTTGCAGGTAGTCCTTCACATATGACCATCATGGAGGTGGTTGTAAGTAAAGGACTACCCGTATTAAGCTTTAATAACAATACTGAAAAAAATCAAATTAAACTCAAAAAGAAAGGAAAGTAAAAGAAGAATAAATGATATACAGAGAAAAAAGAAAGGATGATTTCAGGTAATTTCTTAAAGTGGTTAGAAAGTGAGTGAATGAGTTCAGTGTCCTTTAAAACACTTTGCTGCAGTTGAGAGCATGATGGTTCTCTTCATCTCCCAGAACTCAAATCCACAAGAAAGGTCTGTCCTGTAGTCTCTTCATGAGGAACAAGTGTCTGGAGCACAAGTGAATCATCTCCTATCATCTCCTTATCCAGTGAGGTTCTGTTAGACCAGTCTGCTCAACGGTGCTTAGGTCTTAGTTGTGGTTGTCTAATTTGGAGATGCCTTAGTTCACCATTCCTCACCTGAAAGCCCCTTCCAGTTTTTTCTATGAATTCTCACCATCAAACATTTTGATGATGTTTAAAAGGAAATTCCATGAAAATAATATTAATTCCTTTTATGCAACTTGTTTTCAAAATCCCCAAAATATTTCTGACATGAATATTCCCTGCTTGGTTGTAAACTGATATCATAATAGTATAACTTGATTAATTGTTATTTGTTATTATTAGTGAATATTTTTTTCTATTGACTTCCAGGAAATCAATACAATTCTTCAGTATGTTGTGGAAAGGAACAAGCTTCTTCAGTGTCTGTATGCAAAGAAACATGCTCTGGAGTCCTGGAGGCAGCTGGTTGAAATCATATTAACTGCCTGCCCACAGGATCTCATACAATCTGAAGATAGACAGCTTATTATCCGCGATCTATTGCAAGATTTACATGATAAGGTCAACTATAAAGATATATTACTACATTATGTTGTTTAAAAGGAGATTCTTCTAAAATTAAATTATAAAATACGGAGTAAGGAAAGGAGGAATATATCAGAGACAATTTAATAGCAGCTTGAGACTCATTTGTTTTAGGTGTCATATTCTAGTTACTGTCAATCACATCTGGAAAGATGATAGAAACCATGTCACTTATATGACTTAAGACCATTATTTTTTTTTTCTTTCCATAAGATTTTGAATGATGATGCAGCTCAAGAGTTAATGCCTGTTGTGGCAGGAGCCGTGTTCACTTTGACTGCTCACCTAAGCCAGTCTGTGCGAACAGAACAAAAGGAGCCATTTGCTATCCCTATGCCTGGACGTTCCCAATTTGTCCTAATGTTGGATGGTTCTTTTGCTACATCACCTGCTTCTGAAGACTTGGCAGTGGGATTTGCCTCCATTGGAGACTCTTCTTTACATATCATATTGAAAAAAATTCTGGATTTTATTCTGAAGACCGGTGAATACATAAATCACTTATTAGAAAGGAATTCCATAAATGCCAATATGGAATTGAACGTATTTTCATTTTGTTTCATTAAATTAAAAATGATACTTAAACTAGGTTTGCACATCTTATTTAACAGTTAGAGCCATAAGCAGTAGAAGATACACGTGGGTTGTACTGACAAAAATAGAGGACAGTGGTTGTATTTTTATAATGTTTTCTATTTTAATTTTTGCTAAGAATGGAACAATTTGATTATTCTTGCTTCAGCTTTTATGGAAAAATAGTTGTTTTCATTGCAAAGTTAGCATTGTACATATAACTGAAGACATGCATTTGTATAATGCTACATGTGTTGGCTTCTCTCTTTCTCTCTGAATAGGTGGTGGGTTCCAGCGAGTGAGGACACACCTGTATGGATCATTGCTCTATTATCTGCAGATTGCTCAACGACCAGATGAACCAGATGTCCTAGAAGCAGGTAAAATACAATCTAATTATAGAAAATATGACATTCTATACAGTTGCATATACAGTCCGTCTCTACAGAATAAGCATTATTGTATTCTGTAGAATTATTATTCTACTATAAACATTAGTAGTGGTGATAGGAAGTTCTTAAATTTCTTAAAACGACTTTCAGGTCTAAAGTTCGACATTCCAGTGAGTATCTGTTTTCCACCAGCATTAACACTGTGAAGTTTTCAATTATCTGTTCTTGGGCCTAAGTTCTCAATGCCTTTTGCACAAAAAGATCTCATTTGAAAAGCTAAGCAGACTTGGGCTTGATTACTACTTCTTTAGGAAACTTCTAGAAGATAATAGGACTATATAGGAAAAGTTACCAAATTTTAAATGTTCCCAGAAAAAATTGGTAAAATATGAAATCACCAGGAATCAAATCTGGCTCAAAGCAACTTTACTCTTGTATGTTTTCTCACCGCTAAGGTATTATCCTTCTACAGTATATATTTTTGCAAAATACAATTTATGATACAGTTTAAAGAGAAAAAAGGTTATTTTTAACACTCTTTGATCTATTTTACAGCCAAAAAGTCCATGTGGGAGTGTTTAACAGCTCCTGAAGATGGTTTCAGTAAACTGCAGAGAGAAAACATGGCTATTATTGAAAGCTATGGTTCTGCCCTAATGGAAGTAGTCTGCAGAGATGCCTGTGATGGACATGAGATAGGACGGGTAAATAAAATTAGACCTATTAATTTTGAACAGACTTAAATCTTTGGGGATGGGCAATTACGTTGCAATAGTCAAAATGCTATGTATATTATAATAACAAATGATTATGTTGAACTATCAATACATAGTATTTAGGTAGGTTGGTTTTTACACAGTTGTGTTATAAAGGTATAAAATGCAGTGATATATAACCTACAAACTGCATTTATTATAATTTAAAATTGATAAGAGCAATTCAAGTTTAAAGATACAAATCAAATCTTTCTAAGCAGAGACTCTGCATTCTTGTAAAGTAATTTAATCTCTCTTTGTTTTTTTAGATGCTAGCACTAGCATTACTGGACCGTATCGTCTCTATAGATAAACAGCACCAGTGGTTATTATATCTCTCCAACAGTGGCTACTTAAAAGTGCTGGTTGACAGCCTGGCAGATGATGATCTCAAGTTGCAAAGTTTACTCATACCACAGCCTCCTTTGCTTAAAGCGCTGTATACCTATGAGTCAAAAATGGTGAGATTCTGTGCAAATTCTGCTTCTGTTGTACTCCAGCCTAAAGCAACCAGTCAGCATTTAGCACTAACACGTAACTCTTGTTATGTCACAAAAATTTCACTTTTTAAATCTTTGTATACACCGTGTCCATATCTGAATGCTCTCTATCTGTTAGCTAGACTAGAAGAATTTTCTATTTCATCTCTAAAGCATATTTTTATAAAATCATTATTGAAAACAGTTAAAGCTCTGAAGTCTAATCTGTTCTACCACTTCACGTGAGGTTTCTGCTTTGCAACACAAGCTTATTCATTTAAAAGAAGCAAATCATAGCATACTGACCGGGGTGGGTTCTACTTACCTTTACTACTGGTTTGCAGTGGGGCTGCGCACGTGCTTGCTATGCTTGCGCAAGTGCTCTTCTGCGCATGCGCAGAAGCATTTTGGTGACATCGGGGTCGATGGGCAGAGCCTCCCGCTGGTTTTATTACCGGTTCTATAGAACTGGTGTGAACTGGGGGCAACCCACCACTGATACTTACTATCTAGCATTCCCACAGCCTTCCCAATGAATTCTCTTAAATTACAACAATAAAAGCTAATAGAAACTATAAATAAAAAAAGAATTAAAAGGGAAAAAGTATAAGGTGCAGGGAAAAAAAAGTAGAAAAGAAAAATAAGAGTATAGAAAGAAATACACACCCATACATACATACACACACACAACTTCCTTCTTCCTGTCAGCAAGTATAAACAATTTTAATAATTTAGCACCTTCTTTTAAAATACAGCAAATGATCTCTTCTTCCCATATCTTATCTCTTATCTATAAACAAATCCTTAAAACCTCATCAGTCCTAATTCAGCAAGGTTCATTAGAGATAACATATCTATTTGAACCTTCATCAAATAAATCAACTTTATATTCCTCCCTTTTATTCTAATCCGTTCAAATAATATCCTTCTTTGTCCTTTCTGACAAAATTCTTCAATTTTGCAACCTCTTTTGCAAATCCAGTATAGGAGAATTATCTAGATCACTCTTGGTTTGTTATTTGTATACCTCTTTCAATTACTAGGATATCAGACAGTTTCTTTTGCATGCCCAATGTGACATGTTTTTCCATTTTTCATAGCATGTCATTTTTAAATTCACTTTCAAAACAATTCCTTTTACATAACATCTTTTAAATACAGATTGTCTACAGAGGCAGATAAGTCTTAAAATTAACTTCCGAGTTGATTGTTCAAAACTATCCTTCAGTATGTTCAATATAAAATATTTTGGTTCATTCATATTTGTAATTTTAGTTTGAGTCTTTTTCTCCTTTAATTGTAATTTTTAGTTCCCTTTAGTGTCCAATTATTAAAATTCTATTTTCTTATGATTTTAAGTAATTCAAAGTAATTCAAAACAAAAGCATTTTCCCCACAGGAAGGTTTCTTTATAATTAATTCCAAAATCTTATGTCAAATTTATCTTGACCTGTTTGTGTCTGTTTAGCAAGTCTGTTTGTGACTTGCTAAAATCAATATTTGAATTACTGTTTTGCTGACACAACATCACTCAATGCAGTGTCTTTCTGCAGGGAAGAAGAAGGGATGACCTAAGGAGTGAGATTTAGGAGATGAGCCTTCAACTACTTGCTATATATTCTGATTATTAGATCCTTGTTCCAGTTGTTAACAAATAAAATATTTACTTTTTTTTTCTCAAGGCCTTCCTGACCAAAGTAGCAAAAATACAACAAGGAGCACTAGAGTTATTGAGATCTGGAGTAATAGTGAAACTTGCACAGTTTCAGGTATATGATATGCGGCCAGAAATAGATCAACAAGGGTAAGTTTATACACCAAATTTCCAAAATAACATCCTGGTTAGGATAAAGCAATGTTTTTTTGTGTTACATGTTTATAGTGCATGTTTTGACTAGAATTGAAATTATTTCACTTGCTGGTAAACTTGTACATTTGTTTTAAAAATATTTATTTATTTATTTATTTATTTATTTATTTATTTATTTATTTATTTATTATTGAATTTCTATACCGCCCTTCTCCCTGAGGACTCAGGGCGGTGTACAGCCAGAATTAAAAAGACATGCAAGACAAATATTAAAAAACAATTAAAAGATACATAAATTTGGCCCAATTAAAACTCATTACCAATTAAAACGTTTAAAACATTTAAAACAGTTAAAAATTTCATCTTAAGCCAGCCCGGCTTGTTTAAATAAATGGGTTTTAAGGGCACGATGGAAGGCACTGAGGTCCTGGATTCTCCTTATCTCTGAGGGGAGCTGATTCCAGAGGGTAGGTGCCCCCACAGAGAAGGCTCTCCCCCTGGGGGTCACCAGCCTACACTGTCTGGCTGATGGCACCTTGAGGAGGCCCTCTCTGTGGGAGCGCACGGGTCGATGGGAGGTCGTCGGTAGCTGCAGGCGGTCTCGAAGATAGCTAGGGCCTATGCCATGGAGCGCTTTGAAGGTGATAACCAGCACCTTGAAGCGCACTCGGAAGACCACCGGGAGCCAGTGCAGCTCGTGCAGGAGCGGTGTTACATGGGAGCACCATGCTGCTCCCGTCACTACCCGCGCTGCTGCGTTCTGCACCAGCTGGAGCCTCCGGGTGCTCCTCAAGGGGAGCCCCATGTAGAGAGCGTTGCAGTAGTCAAGGCGAGAGGTGACGAGGGCGTGAGTGACTGTGCACAGGGAATCCCGATCAAGAAAGGGTCGCAACTGGCGAATCAGGCGAACCTGACAAAAGGTCCCCCTGGTTACAGCCGTCAGATGTTCCTCCAAGGACAGCTGCGTATCCAGGAGGACTCCCAGATTGCGAGCCCTCTCTGTGGGGGCCAATGACTCGCCCCCAATAGTCAGTGATGGAGTCAACTGACTATATCGGGATGCCGGGAGCCACAGCCACTCAGTCTTGGAAGGGTTGAGCTTGAGCCTGTTCCTCCCCATCCAGACCCGTACAGCCTCCAGGCACTGGGACATCACTTCAAGGGCATCGTTGGGGTAGCCTGGGGTGGAGATGTACAGGGGTGTCATCAGCGTACTGGTGGTATCTCACCCCAAAGCCACGGATGATCTCACCCAGCGGCTTCACATAAATGTTGAACAGAAGGGGCGAGAGGACCGATCCCTGCGGCACTCCACAAATGAGAGGCCTCGAGGTCGACCTCTGCCCCCCTGCCAACACAAACTGCGACCGGTCAGAGAGAAAGGAGGAGAACCACCGCAACACAGTGCCTCCCACCCCCAACTCTTCCAGACAGTGCAGCATGATACCATGGTCGATGGTATCAAAAGCCACTGAGAAGTCTAATAGGACCAGAACAGAGGAACAACCCCTGTCCCGAGCCCTCCAGAGATCATCAACCAACGCGACCAATGCCGTTTCCGTGCTGTGCCCAGGCCTGAAATCCGACTGGAACGGATCTAGATAAGATGTTTCCTCCAGGAATTGCGGAAACTGTCGTGCGACCACACTCTCAACAACCTTCGCCATAAAGCGAAGGTTGGAGACAGGACGATAGTTGGCCAATATTGCTGGATCCAGGGACGGCTTCTTGAGGAGAGGCCTCACCACCGCCTCTTTCAAGGCGGTGGGGAAGTAACCCTCACTCAACGAAGCGTTGATAACACCCTGGAGCCAGCTTCGTGTAACCTCCCAGGAAGCCAGTACCAACCAGGAGGGACACGGGTCCAGTAAACATGTGGCCGCACTAAGTCTCCCCAAAATCCTGTCCACATCATCAGGAGTCACAGCATCAAACTCCTCCCAGATAACATTCTCAAGACTATTCCTCGTCACCCTGCCCTGATCTACCCAGTCAGAATCCAAATCCCCCCGGATCTGAGCGATTTTGTCATACAGGTATTGTCCGAAATCCTCCACCCTGCCTTCCAAGGGATCCTCCTGCACTCCCGGATGAAGCAGGGAGCGGGTAACCCTGAACAGGGCGGCCGGACGATTCCCTGATGACGCAATAGAGGCAGAAAAGTAATTAAACTTTGCCGTCTTTATCGCCACTAGGTAGGCCTTAATATGCGACCTTACCCGTGTTCGATCAGATTCAGCGAGACTGGCCCTCCAACCGCTCTCCAGGCGTCTTTTCCGGCGCTTCATTTCCCTCAGCTCCTCAGTGAACCAAGGAGCCGCGCGGGATCGGCACCGGGTCAGAGGCCGCAAAGGCACGACTCGGTCCAAGGCCCCACCAGCCGCCCGGTCCCAGGCGGCTACCAGCTCCTCGGCCAAGTCATGTGCTAGAACCTCAGGAAATGGCCCAAGCTCCGTCTGGAACCTCTCAGGATCCATCAGGCGCCTGGGGCGGATCCATCTAATTGGATCCGCCTCCCTGCGGCGGGGGGCAGCGGTTCGAAAATCCAGGGTTTTAGGGTTTGATAGCTTTATAAACAGTAACTGGTTACATTAATCTATGTTTCGTTAAATTTTTTAATTTTTTGTTTTAATTGTTTATTATTTTACAAAGATTTGTGTATATTGCAGCCGCCTGGGTTGTGGGCTGAGAAATCATCTATGTAAATCAAATAAATAAATCTAAGATTTCATTCACTTTAATGTTAAATCAAAGCTGAATTTTGTTGGGGGGTTTTTGTTTGTTTTCCGGCCAGTTATTAAATAAATGTATCCATCTATCTAAATCATTACCTCCACTTAAATCTCAGAACAAATAGTAATGCCAAATGATCCTTTCCCAATCATCTGTGCTAGATGGCTTATACCAGAACTACTAATGAATAGTCTCCAGCAGACGTTTTATTGTTGGTCACCTGTTTTACAAAAATCTTGCCAGACTGAATACATTCCCTTGGAATCAGTCTGATGAGGCTTCAGGGATTCTGATAGGCCACTACACTTTCTGCAGTGCAAGGACTCTAAATCCCCCCCCCCCCTTTTTAAGACCTCTCTCCAATCTAGCTGCAGATTCCACTACAATTAAGGTTGTTACTGAAGGATTATCTGGATTTATATCATGTATAAACCAAGCTAGTACTAAGATAGATAAGTGTTCTGTGAGTATACAGAGATACCTTTTGTATTTTATAATTGTAAAATGTGTATTGTAGTGAATTTTCAAGGTTTTTTTTAAGATAACCAGATTATTGGTTTCCTTTTTGCTTCTTCTTTTAAGAATATTTGGTATGCGAGATCCTCCAGTCTTCATTCCTGCTCCTGTAGAGCGTTATCACCAGATTCTTTTGCCTGCTCTCCAGCTTTGCCAAATCATCCTTACTTCTAGCATGGCACAACATGCTCAGGCTGCCAGACAGGTAAGATGATAGAAACTTCTGGTAGCAATGGCTGTTCATTTCAATTATTCTTGAAGTTAGATACTATTGGATACTGGATATCATTCTCTTATTTCCAGCTCCCTGAATTAATTACACTTTAACTTTACTTTCCCCTGCCCTCTCCCTCCTTTGCTCCCTCCCCCTCTCTCTCCCCTCCCTCCCTCCCTCTTTCTCTCATAGGTTTTGCAGTTCCTAATATCCCATTCAGATGCTGTCCAAGCAATCTTGCGGTGTCAAGAAGTTAGTGTGGGAGCCTTGCAAGAATTGGCATTACTTACTGGAATAATCAGCAAAGCTGCTTTACCAGGCAAGATATTTTTTGTTTTTGATACAATACAACACACTGTCTTTTACTGGAATAACAGTAAATGTGTATAAAATATATTATAAAAATGTTTCATTTGTATAGAGCAGGAAGAGAAAGTTCATGGAAGCTTTTCATAGTTCATGTAATAGACCCGTGATGGCGAACCTATGCCACGCGTGCCAGAGGTGGCACGCAGAGTCCTCTGTGGGCACATGCACCATCACCAGTGCGCCAAAACCCGGAAGGGCAGCTGGCCACCACACGCATGTGCACCGGCCAGCTGCTGTCTTCCGGGTTCCAGCGTGCTCCAGTTTTGGCACTTGGTGCCAAAAAGATTAACCATCACTGTAATAGATGTTACAGTCTTGCATTCTAATATGACTTTTAGACTCACATGTTTATTATATTTTTTCAGGGAGTGAATCAATCCATCAAAATCACTATGTGTATTTTGAGAAGTTAGAATGCTAAACTATTTTATTTATACAGTTCAGCAGAATCTGCTTATTAGAAAAGCTCCTAAAATGGATGCTGGTAGCTTTATTTCTTGATAGACGGACATTGTGCAAAAGAAGTTTAAGTGTATTGTATTTATTGAATGAAACTTGGCTAAGGGTAATTTCATATATTCCAAGGATGTTATATTCAGAGATCCAACCAAAGGTTATTAAGGATCAAAGACAAAAGACAAAAAAAAGACCAACAATACAAAAAATATAATAAAAGAATTTTTTAAAATTGCAAGACAATCCTGAAACAATTAACAACTAAAAATTAATATGATCCTACTAAATAAAGTGATTTATGAGTGATTACTACAGCCTAACAGAGGATGCCCTTTTAAAAAACAATTTGAATCTATTATGTAGTGTTGTTTCATTAGGTGTGCTGGGTGACTTTGATCTTGATTTCAATGAAGGAATGCAGATTGAATTACAAGGACATATAGGGCGATTTCAGGTAAATTTCTGTAATTATAGCAATTGGTTTTTTTAGTACTTGCAACCACTTGAATCATCAATTCTAAGAAGCTTATGATAAAATAAGTGTTATACCCATTTTTATAGGCTATGTAAATATTTCTTGTCTATCCACCTTGTTTTTGACAAAAGAATAAATGTTATAATTTAGCTGAGATTTACCATAAAAGTAAACGTATTTCCTATGCTGTTCCAAAAATAAAATTAGTTGTGGCATAATATTTATATACAACAAATAGTTTTGCAGAATGAACTTTAGGGCGTAAAAGGTGTGCAGAAACAAGGAACATAAAGGGTCCAATTACGTACTCCATTAGGGAGTAGAATTTGGTTAGGGTTAGGGTTAGGGAGGTAAATAAAGTATGATACTTTCAGGAACAAAACGTTTAATTGCAAATTTTCAGAACAGATAAATCATTGAGAAAAATGGAAAAGGCAAGAATTTTAATTTAATATTGTCAGTTATGCAGAATATGATTTTATATCTTAAACACAACACATTGAATTTTTGTACAATTAATGGTAAACATCTGGAGAACAGAATTAATCATTGGTTTATTTTCATTTGTTTTTAGCGTCAGTGCTTAGGCCTACTCACACGGTTTGGTAGTTCAGAGAGACTGCGCCAATTCAGGTTGCAAGATGATCACACAGATGCGGATAGAGTGAACAAGAGAGATGATATTGAACTAGCCATGCAACAGGTGAGCCATTCAGTGAAATTTGGTGTATAAAATTGAGAAACTAGGTGATATAGTAGTTGAGGTGATGTACTAGGATTAAGAAGACCCAGGTTCTAGTTCAGTGTTGGAGAACCTTTTCAGATGGAGAGCCGAAAGGGTGCGTGCAGGGGAGCACCAGATTGCTTAGCGCATTGTAAGCCGCCCTGAGTCTCCGGAGAAGGGCCGCATATAAATCAAATTTTAAAAAAAACAAACAAACAAAAAAACCCCGGAAGAGCAGCTCCCCAATGTGCATGCTCACTCCGGGGAGCTGCTCTTCTGGTTTCTGGCACTACCGCACACACAAAGACCAGCTGGCCAGAAGAGCAACGGGCAATGGCTGGCACGCCCAGAGAGATGGCTCTATGCTCCTTCTGGCACGCGTGCCATAGATTCACCATCACGGTTCTAGTTCATTTTCTGCTGCAAAGCTCCCAAAGGGACTTAGTCAATTCCTCTCTCTTGGGTCAATCAATCCAATTTACTTCACAAGGTTATTGTTGCGGGGATTGTGAAGGAGTACTATGCCCACCACTTTGGCCTCCTGAACAAAAGGCTGATTATAAATAAAATGAAGAAACAAAGGCTGTTATTGCAACATTTTCAATTTTTTTTTAATTTTCTGTGCCTTATTCATAGCAGTAAGAGACATTGTATTTAAAAAAAACTTTTACATCTATATCTGTAGATCTGTGCCAATGTGATGGAATATTGCCAGCTTCTTATGGTACAGTGTGCCCCTACTTTTGAACACACAGTGTGCCTGTTTACTCCCAGCCTTTCTGAGTCCACCAATCGAGATGGATCTCGGCAGGGTAGGTTTACTTGGGTAACTTAAAAATGCATTCTAGATATTATAGTTAACAATTCTTCCCATATTCTCATGTACTAAGAATGTTCTTTATGTCATGTTTATAAGCCTGCTTTTACATTTGGGAGGTCAAGATTAATGCAGAAGCTAGACATTCTCTGCCACAGAGGCTGTTTTAGTTTGTAAAAGCACTAGTTCAGCAATATACTGAATTGTCATGGTTATTAAGTTTGATAGTCAGATTATCTTCCATATAATATGTCATACCATATACATCTGTGTGACTTTGCTCTCAATGTTTCCATATGTAGCATGCTTTATTACTTATTGTCTATATGCGGTTGGGAAGGCAATATCAAATACATGACATTGGAAGCCACACTTTTGTAATAAATTTACTCTTTAGTCCTTATTTTAGATTAAGTTTGTTTTTCATTTAATGGAATCCAACTTTATGGCAAATGTTCTTTGCTTTAACTTGGATTATTACCTGTTTTAGATACACAAGCACCAGTGATTCCATATTGGCGATTGCCTGGCCTGGGTATTATTGTCTATCTTTTAAAACAAAGCGCTAATGACTTCTTCAGTTACTATGATAGTCATCGTCAGAATGTTAGCAAGTTGCAAAATGTGGAACAGCTACCACCAGAAGAGATAAAAGAGGTAACCTTCCTGTATCCTTCTCTTGCTTTCGCTATTTCCGTTAAGTTTATCCTTTGATTGTTGCATGTAATGTTTTATATAACAGTAATTACAACAATCAGTGAAGGGGATATTAACAAGGTGTATCAGTACAATGGGGAGGGATGCTATTTACTACCTCTTTTTAGATCTGTATTGTAATAGTATAAATTCTGAATAAGAAAGCTAAATATTTTTGCTTTTCTTAGTAGAATAAACATACTTTTAAGTTTTTCTGTTCTTAATAAATCTTTAGAGATTATCAAGATATTCAGTGACTGATATCCTAGACATGCCAAATGTATTGAAGTTGCTATACAAGTAATATTCCAGAGTTTCCAACTGTAAAATTTCTCCTGAAGCTTATTTTTTATTTGGAATAATATGTGTGTTTATATGAAAAGTTGGTTTTGTAGAGCTCGAAGCTTGTATAGTGCTTACCTACACAATATTACATGTTGATATGTCTTTGTTTCTTTCCATAGTTGTGCCAGTCTGTTATTCTAGCTGGAGTAGACAAAATTTCTACTACCCAAAAGTATATTTTAGCAAAGCGACGTTTAGTGAAGCTGATCAACAATCGAGCCAAACTGCTTTCTCTGTGTTGCTGTATCCTTTTATCATTGTGTGGAAACTCATTTATTTTTTAGAGCAAACTTCAGAGATCATCTTTTAAAACTTAGGAACAAAATTAAGAATTTAACAATCATACATGGTGAAAAGTGACTTCCTCCACTGCTATCCAACTTAAATGTTTAATTTTTTAAAACAACCTTGCAAATCTGAATATTTTATGATTTTAAATAAGTTAGTTTTTGTTCCAGAGACTGTAATCAGATGTAATCATTTTTTAAATGTCAAAAATCTGCATAACCATTGAGCTAACATTACAATTTATAACCTTTAAAATTAATTAAGAAAATGAGACAGTCTCTTTTGTGAGAGACTGTTTAATTCTATTAGATGATGAAATTTTAAATGCAGCGGAACCTCTGGGAAGATATTTTCTTTAAGAGGAATTACATGCATTTTGAGATTATGATTATTGTTAGGAATATTAATTGAACTGTCTAAATGTAATTAACTTGCTTAATAATATTTGAGAAATCAATAAAAATAATTTAAACTGCAACCAGAGAATCTGGTTTTGCTTAAAAATGATAGTATCATCTATATGTATTCTGGAAGAAATGATTAAAATGTGGGGATGAAACAGATGCTTATTTGTCACTAACTAGCAAAAGTTATGATTAGCTGTTGCTTTATTTTGTTATATACTTGCCCAAGAATCTGTAAATTTAAACTCCTTTACTAGATATGTTTGCAGATATTATAGAAACCTGTCTTTTTATTCTTTGGCGGCATCTTGAACACTATCTACTACACTGTACACCTGCAGATTCCCAAACTTCTCTTTTGGCTCCCAGGACTCAGTCAAGGAGCAGAAGATTACAAGGTAATTTTCCTTAAATTTATTTAAATTCCTACATTATGTTATCCCTTGAAGTTTAATCATCAGATTGTGCAACTGTTTATAATCAATTAGGGTTGGAGACGTTTTAATGGATTCTATTACAACAAAACTAAAACATTGGTTTAAACAGTTTGTGATTAATTAGATGAATGAATCATGCTTATAAAGGCTCCCATTCCACGGAAGGTTGCAATTGAAACAGAAGTTGTAACTTGCCCCTCGGTAAGGGTTTCCACTTCTTCCTCCAGCAGGAAGCATGAATCCAGAACCCCCAGAATGCAATCCTGTTGACATGAGGAAGCATAACCCTTCTAGAATAAAATATTAATTTACTCTGGAGTTCAATTTCTAAATCCCACCTCTTGATTTTGCTGAAAATAAGCCTAAAGTTTGTTTCTTCCATCCAGTCAGTTCCTAACAGCCTCCAGGCATTGGGATATAACTTTCATTTACAATTCCTTATTAGCTTAAGGTGGAGATGTATAGTTGGGTATCATCAACATGGTACCTCATACTGTGCTGATAGATGATTAGATGCATGTAGAGATCGAAAAATAAAGGAGATGGCTGAGCCCTGTGGCACCCACAACTCACGTCCTACACTGTTCAGTGGAATACCATGACCAATGGTATAAAAGGCCCTCAAGATGTTGAGAAGATCATACTCAACATCTCCATCCAAATCATCTTACAATCATCTACATGTAAGTTGTAGTCTTACCTGATTATTGTAATTATTATTATAATTACTTTTATAATTATAATTAATATTTTTTATAATTATAATTCGTATTATAATTGTAATTATTACGAGCCGGAAAGAGGGCTGAGAAAATATATACAGACCCCTTACATTCTGGACATAAAGTATTTCAATTCCCCACCTCAGGATGCCACTACAGGGCATTGCATGTGAAAACACCTTGATACAAAGAGTTTTTCCCCCTGCCATCACTCTGCTAAACATCTAATTCCCACAGCACTGTCTTATGCCTAAGAATATTTACCCATGTAGTTGGGCTGTATTGCTATTATCCTTCTCATCTTTCCTATTACCTTCTATTATTATCTTAAGATTTATCACATTGTTGTTTGTATGTACATAGAGCTTACGCAGTGGAGACAAATTTCTTGAGTGTCCAATCACACTTGGCCAATAAAGAATCTTCTCTTCTCTTCTCTGAAAGGGATTCAGACAATCCTTTTCAACTACAGTGTTCTGTAATTGCTGCCCTACCACTTCCCTAAGGTTAAAAGTTCTCCAAAACATCTGAATGGAATTGGCTCCTTTAGGAGACGCAGTTGGTATAAGAATCTCAGATTTTCTCTGCCTCTCTATTATATGTACTAGAACAAATGTATCAATTGATAAAATATTTAATTTTTGATTCCGTGTATAGATACTATGCAACTCTTAAATAAATTTACATTGTATATTTTTAAAGCTTGCTTTGGATATAACTGGTAATTTTTAATTCCAACATTCCTTTAATTCAGAAACTAACTTCGATGTAACAAGTGGATTGAGCAGAGTAAGCCAACTTGATATAGATCAGGTAGGTTCTTTCAAAGGTTTTTCTTTATAAATAGTGGGCTTGACCCTTTATGTAACTTTTATTAAGTGATTATTGGTCCTTGAAAATAAAAGTTTTGATTAGTTCACTGCTACTTAACTTTGAAATTATTCAATCTGAATGGTCAATAAATACACAACAATCTAGCATGCTAAATATTGCTTCTAGAACCATACTTCTTGTGGATTATGAATGATATTAGTAATAAAGGATTGTGGGAGGGTTGGTCTCTGAGTCAGTTTTTGACACATAGTGACTGCTTGGACTAGTCCGGGCAGTTTTCTTGACAAGTTTTTTTGGAAATGGTTTGCCATTGCCACCTTCTTAGAACTGAGAAAGAGAGGGGGACCACTGTTACCCAACTAACCTAAACTCTAGAACTTAATCTCCCAGTTTAACCACTACTCCAAACTGGCTCTGTAATAAAAGAAATTATCCAACAGTATTTGCTTTTTTTTCTCTTCTCCTTTACATTTTTCTATTATAATATTAACTTTAAAGAAAAGCAGAAGCAAATATTGGAATTTTTCTTTTCATTTGTTTTCAATCAATTAACAAAATGTAAACCAACAAAAAGAAAGCATGCCTTGCCTTTTTTCTTTGCAAATTTTACATTATTAAAGAAAAAGCATATTAGCTTTAAAATAAAATTATATAATGCTTGTAATTAGTGCTGAAGAGTTGGGTTTTTTTCATAAACTTGAGTAATTTGTATTAATTTTTTTTTAATTTATTTTATTTTGAATTTGTATACTGCCCTTCTCCCTGAGGACGCAGGGCGGTGAACAGCCAAGTAAAAACATCAAATACAAATATTAAAATACAGTTAAAAATATACATATATAAATTTGGCCCCGTTAATTAAAAACAATAAACAAAACACTTAAAAACACTTAAAAAAAAATTAGGCCAGCCCGGCTTGCTGGAAAAGGAAGGTTTTAAGGGCACGGCGGAAGGCACTGAGGTCTTGGATTCTCCTTATCTCTGGAGGCAGTTGGTTCCAGAGGGTAGGTGCCCCCACAGAGAAGGCCCTCCCCCTGGGGGTCACCAGCCTACACTGTTTGGCTGATGGCACCCCGAGGAGGCCCTCTCTGTGGGAGCGCACGGATCGATGGGAGGTCGTCGGTGGCAGCAGGCGGTCTCGAAGATAGCTAGGCCCTATGCCATGGAGCGCTTTAAAGGTGATGACCAACACCTTGAAGCGCACCCGGAAGACCACTGGGAGCCAGTGCAGCTCGCGCAGGAGCGGTGTTACATGGGAGCGCCAAGCTGCTCCCATCACTACCCGCGCTGCTGTGTTCTGGACCAGTTGGAGCCTCCGGGTGCTCTTCAAGGGGAGCCCCATGTAGAGAGCGTTGCAGTAGTCAAGTCAATATTATTTGTATTTATCATTTTTCATATACGAGAACAGAAGTTTAGGGATATTTAAGTTTCTTGGGGGCATCCCTTTATCATCTTTTTCCAATCAAAATTTTAAAACTTCAAAATAATAATATTGTAATAGGCTTCCAATTGTTACAATGTTATAATATCACAATTGGATTTTCAGTCCCTTTTACTTTTTTAACAAGGACATGTTCAATCTAGGCATGGCATGATTCATAAATCTGTATGTTTACTTTTTAGATTTTAAAAAGCAAGGTTGGATATGCTTCAAATAGGATCCACTTATATAGACCACTACATCTAAATTAAAAATGCATTAAAGGACGATTTAATAAATAAAGATTATCTTGGTTTTGTTGTTGTTGTTTCTTTTTAGCTTCAGCTAGAGGCAATCAATAATTTTGGAGAATCCCTTCAGAAGAAACTTCTAGATATAGAAGGACTGTATTCTAAGGTGCGGTCACGCTATACTTTCATTCAAGCACTTGTTAGACGTATCCGTGGCCTGCTAAGAATATCAAGAGGATGAAGAATAATGTTTGTTCATTATTGATGTTTTTTGTACAAGTAACATTTTATAAATTATGGTGAAATTATTTTAATATGTTTCATTACAAGAATGAATAATTTTTGTGTGTTCCTGCCATTCATTATTACCTAAGTCAAAAAATAAACTTTTTTAAACAGCCACATTTGTGTACAAGGTTAATTACTTAGAAAAGAAAATAGGGTATAATTCACAAGAATAAAAATTCTGGTATCAGTATATCAGTGTAAACACTGGCAAAATTATTATTTTTTTTTAACTCTGGCAACCCATGTGAAATTGTGTATGTATAAAATAATTTGTCGCAGGTACCGCAGTCCTCAACCTACAAGAGTTCATTTAGTGACTGAAGTTACAGCAGCACTGAAAAAAGTGACTTATGACTGTTTTTTACACTGACTGTTGCAGCACTCCATAGTTGTGTGATCAAAATTCAGATGCTTGGCAAGTGTCTGATATTTATGACTGTTGCAATATGTTGCAGTCTTGTTGCAATTTTCTTCATAGATGTACCTGGAGATTTTCCACTTCAATATGCTGCTGCACCATCGCGCTTCATTCTTAAACTATGCAGGATGAAACATTGAGTTTAGCAATAAATAGCTAGGACACTGCAGACCCTCAACTGTAGCACTCTTTCTAACTAAAAAAATAGAAATACCATCAACGCTGTTTGGATAACTTAGAACTGCGTCGCTTGCAAGACCTAGGTATTGCATACAAAATTATACATAGTAATGCTTTACTTGTAAATGACTTTTTCTGTTTTAATTGCAATAATACGTGCACGAACAACCGCTTTACACTCAATGTAAATCGTTCTAAATTTGACTGTAAAAAATATGATTTCTGTAATTGTCAGAGTTGTCAAAGTCTGGAATGCTCTACCTCAGTGTTTATCAACCTTGGTAGCTTGAAGATGGGTGGAGTTGAAGTCCACCCATCTTCAAGTTACCAAGGTTGATAAACACTACCTGATTCAGTTGTCTCAGCTACAAATTTTCAGTTTCAGTCACAAATTGACTTCGTGGACCTTACCTCATAACTTAAATGGTCAGCAGAGGGGGTTAACTAAGGTGCCTATCGTCCCTGTCATTGTATTTTTTTCTTTTATTCTTGTTCTCGTTTTTGTTTGACAAATTCTAATATATAAATAAATAAAAACTGAAAACGCTTCCCGCAACTCCCGCCCGCCGCTTCCTTCCTATCACCGCTTTCGCTCAGCACCACGTGATCCCGGAACTCGAATAGCCCCGCCTCTATCACCGCCTACCAGCCAAATTCCTCCAATGGGGAAGCCGAGAGAGGTTCTGTCGCTCCGCTCTTGACCGAGCAGATTCGTCGCTTCGTCCTCAGTCGCGGCGACGCCGGTTCGTGTCGAAAATTCTGTTCTTGGTTTGGTCATCATGTTAAGCAGCTGGTGCGCATCGCGGGAGCGACTCAAGCAAGCAGGAGGCGACGTGGAACCTGCTCCTCGCCGACTTCCGGGTGAACGCCGCCGCCGGCAGCAGCAGAGGAGGAGGAGGAGGCCTGCCGGGAAGCTGAGCGGCAAACAGCCGGGGAAACCTTTACCGCCATGGGTGAGGGAAGGGAGAAAAGCAGGGCTTGGCTTGAGCGAGGGCTGAGGTGGCGGCCCGAAAATGGAGCGCTTTGGCGGGCGGGGGAGGGGCGGGCGGGGAAGGTTCCGTGAAGAGTTTTTCCCTCATGGCGTGAGACTCCGGGCCTCCGAGGCGCCCTTGTGGTTCTGGGCTATTTTGAGGGGCTATCGAGCGGTTGAATTCGCTCGCCTGGGAGTTTCCTGGAGGGAAAACTCGGCGTCTCGGTCGGTGTGGTAGAATTTCCTTCACGGAGTCAAAGGCGAGAGAAAACTGCGCAGATCCTCCGAGGGAGTGTGAAAAGTTAAGACCGCAACAACACTGAGGAGATGCAACTTTTGACGCCTTCGAACCGGCTCCCCTCCCCCCTTTTTCTCTTCCCTGTTCTCACGCGCTCTTCCCCCTCATCACCCCGTTACTCTGAGAACCGTCGGAAGGTAGCAGATAAAATTTCCTCTGCTCGGAGACGGTAACGTGCCCAAGCTCGTGATGTCCAATTTCCCATTCACAAGCTTTACCTGAAGGCATAAGGATAGGCCACCCGCGGGGACATCCATATGCGACGTGAGCTATAAATTTCAGCTGTCTGATGAGGATGGCAAACAAACTTTTGGACGAAAATTAGGGGGCACCACAGCCATTCCCCACTCCTTGCCTCTAGAACAGTGTTTCTTCACCTTTTTTTCCTCAGGAACTCCTCCCCTTCCCAATTTTTAAAATTATGGAAGACTCCAAAATAGGTTTAGTTTGTGTGGCCTATGTTTGTTATTATTTATCATATTCAAAGTTAAAAACATGCATTCGTGAAACATTTATTGAATCATGTAAAAATAATAGTATCAATCCTGTTGGATGTTAACAAATATTTTTCATAAAAAAAGCCTTGTATTTTAAAATGAGAAAAATGACATTGTTTTAATGTCATCTGACATTAATGTTTAATGTCAGATATTGAAGGTTTTAATAGAACTTTCAATATCTGGCAAATAATTTTGATGTTGTGGACCTATAAGATGGTCTTCCGGGACCCTGGGAGATCCTTGGATTTGCAGTTGGAGAAATTCAGCCAATTCTTCCTTGTGCTATGCTAAGACATTTCAAAGAAGAGACTAGTAAGTGGGTGCCTGCCACAACTTTGGAATTTAAAATTGCAAGATCAGTTCTTCCTGTTTCTCTTGGTTTAGGGAGTGTAGAATTGGTCTTAATAAATGATGTAAACTTCAGTTTTTTCTGTTATCTCCCTCAGCAGGGTTTCAGAAAGTTTAGCAGTACTTATTTGATCTTTTCTGAGCTTGGAAGCAAGCAGGATCAGTTAGTACTTGGATCTGACAACATCAGGGAATCCTAACTAGGTTGGGAAAATTTAAAAAGGAACATGCAGCTGTGAAATCATGAAATTAATTTGAAAAGTGAAATTTTTCATTGAAAGATGTTTGGAAATTAGGAAATTGCATTCACAAAAATACAAAACGATGTGTATTAATGCAGAAATTCCAATTTTTAAGATTACTAAGACTTGCTTTTGTATTGCATATGTGTATTTATTTTAAAAAACACATTTATTAAAAAGGACAGGAGCAAGAAAAATTGTTAACATAAGCAGATGTCTTAGAAGTAAAATGTATTTCTCAGGAAAGCTTTAAAAATTATTAATTGGGAACAGTCTGATATTGTAATATATTTCGAATAATGCTTGTTTCTTTTTCTTTCTTTTTTGTAGGTGGCTTTTTTTCAACAATCTTTTCCAGTTTGTTTGGTACACGGGAGATGAGAATTTTAATTTTGGGGTTAGATGGAGCAGGAAAGACCACAATTCTATACAGGTTACAAGTTGGTGAAGTTGTAACTACCATTCCTAGTGAGTGTTTTTTTCCCCTAAATGAAATATGATTCATAGCATTTAATACAATATTCTTATCTCTGATACATCTATTAATTGAAGTGTCTTAAAATCTTAAAGCTACTTCACTTTCCTTTTATCATATAGGTTGCACAAAAATGTAAATATTTAATTTACTAAATATTACTAAAGGAAATTTTATAACCTCTGAACAGAACAAATACTCTTATGTATAGGGTAATTTTTTCCTCCTATGAGGAAATCAGGATTTTCCAATACTGGCTTTTCAGCTGTAGAATGAATTTATTTCCTTGTCGGATTTATATGCCATTGGAATCAATGAAGACTGAATAATGTACATTTCAGATATCTATAGATCAGGTTAAACAATAATAAAATTACAATACAAAAATCATAGTACATTCATATGTAAATTCTGGGAACAATAGTTACGTACTAGTATTTTATACAGTTTTTGCAAAACATTTACATTAATGAAATATTTCAAAACCAGGCAACAACATAAAACCTCCAGCCAAGTTTGAAAGGCTTTCTAAAAACCGCTAGGATAGGAACCATTGAATTTTCAGTGGATGCCATTTTAGAAAAAGAAAGCAATATTTGAATTGAGTTTCTTTCATGAGATCTGCTGATGACATTACCCGTCTGAAGGGATATGGAGAGAGCCTACATTATAATATCATGAGATGAGAAGATATAGTTGGGAATAAGCAAGCAATTGTATGAAAACAATAGTTGTATGTATGAAAGCACTTAGACACAGTTGCTGTCTGCTCATTGAGCAGGAATCGTAAGTCAAGAAGGACCCCTAAATTCTGTATGGGACAACATAACCTAAAAAAGGAATCTGCCTAGAATTGGATGGCTCTTCTGCAACTACAGCTCTTCTCACCTATCCTGCCCAAATAGGGAAGGGTGTAGGTTATTCAATATTTATTATTTTCATTTATAGTCTCCTGTTTCATTTATATGCATCTTGACTTACAAAAAATTAAAACAATATAAAACAACAGAACAATAGAAAAGTTTAAAAACAATATAAAAATCATATTGAAATCAATAAAATTTATAAAATTCACACCTGAGATAATCCCATCCACCAATAACCCTCACTACTTAAGGACAGAGTATAGAGTGCCTCTTTCAGAGAGACAGCAGTCTCTATAAGGATACAATTACCTAGTCCAGCTTCTTGTCATCTCAAAGGCTTTCATCAACCAGTAATGGCAGTGAATCATGACTACAGACTACAGAGTTGAAACCCCCAAATCATATCTATTTCCTCAGAATTTACAAGTTCAACTTCATTCAAGATAATTAATAGTTGTGGTTGTGGTTTGCTCACCTGGTTAGGCCCTGCCCAGATACAAATGATTTTATCCTGCAGATGTCTTAAAAATTCTTCACACAATCCATCCTTTCCTAATAAAGTCCAAGGCACTTTTAGAAAGAGTTATATAGATACAGTGAATAATGACATATTGTGTTATGGCTATATTTTTAATAATATGGGTATTCCTTGACTTATAACCACAACTGAGTGCAACATTTCTGTTGCTAAGCAAGACAATTGTGAGTTTTGCCCCAGTTTATGACTTTTCTTGCCACAGTTAAGTGAAGTTAGCAACATGTTAAGTGAATCTAGCTTCCCAATTGACTGCTTGTTAGAAGCTCACAAAAGGTCATGACACTGCAACCATCATAAATACATGCCAGTTGTCAAGCATCCAAATTTTCACCATGTGACCATGCATGATAATTTCAAATGGTCAGTAAACAAATGGTTGTAAATCAAGGATTACCTGTACTGAATATTACTCAGGTATAATGAATTTATTTGAAATTAGAAAATCATGCAATATTTACCATATTCAAACTGCAAATACATTTGGATATCAGTTGTTTTTAATGTGCTAGTTAAATTTTGTTTTCTCTTTTAGCAATTGGTTTTAATGTTGAAACAGTCACCTACAAGAATCTAAAGTTTCAAGTCTGGGACTTAGGAGGACAGACTAGCATCAGGTAAAACGGTTCTGAAACCACAACAAATTTAAATATTTCACTGAGTGTTATGATATTTTCACAGTTTACAAGAAAATGTCTTTATATATCAGAAAACAATTCTTTGGGTTAGGCTTTCACACAGAGATTAAGCAGTGAATAGTTGTATCAGTTTCTACAGAGTTTGCCATTACAGTTAAGAAAAATATTTTTAGGCTGTAAAATACATTTAAAGAACATTCTGAAATTTCAAGTACCTTTTGAAGAAACTGAAGGTGCTAGTTGTTCAGTTGTAGATGAAGGACACTGGGGGGGAAACGTTTTATAAGCTTATGAATATCTCTGACTTTGATATCAATAGATAAGATTTGTTTTAAAACTCAAAACTTACAAAGCTTTGATTTTACAACTACTAAGAAACACTCTTGAAAGCTATGAATTCTCTGATACAATTTACATTTTTGTTTTCTTTTCTAGACCATATTGGCGATGTTACTATTCCAATACTGATGCGGTTATCTATGTAGTAGACAGCTGTGATAGAGACAGAATTGGAATTTCAAAATCTGAGCTTGTTGCCATGTTGGAGGTATGAAGTAATAAAATGGCTCTGGATACTGCATTTAAAATTAGGCTCATAATTATGAAAAGGTGTCTTACCCTGTTGCTATTCCTGTTTCTTCATTTTCAAGTAAAAATGCTTTTTTGTTACTAATCCAGGCATCATTTTAGTTCGCCCTTTAGATGAGCTTAATTTGTTTATTCTTTTGAAGGCTTTGGATTTATATATATTAATATCTGCTAAACTGTGATTCAGTATCAACAGTATGATGCCCAATTATATCTTTCAACTCTGGGCCAGCCAATTGAGGCTATTGAGATTCTGTCCTAAGGCCTGCAGTCTGTGAGTTAGGATTGGGAGGTACCATCTCTCATTGAGTCCCATTAAGATATAGTGACGGTTAGTGTTTTGACCACCCAGATCTGGGAATATTCCAACTTTGACTTTTGATAGTGTGGTACTTCTCCATTCAATGGTAGTACAGAGTTTAGAAGTCTTCCTGTCCTCACAGCTCCTGCTTAATGAACAGGTAGTAGCTGTGCGAAGACTTTTGCTCTGCTTCATTTGGTGTACCAGTTGCACATAGATTTGGTTGTTCTTCAGTTACATGCCATGGTCACATCATGCCATAACTACTGCAGTGTGCTCTATATGGAGGTGCCCTTGAAGGCAACACAGAAGCTTCAGCTGGTCCAGAATGCAGTGGCGCAGGCAGTGATGGACATGCCTCAGTATGCCCGTGTAGCACTGTTTGCCAGTTTGCTTCTGCATGTGATTTAAAGTGTTGGTTGCTACCTATAACAACCTACATAACAGAGGTGTGTTTACTTGAGGAACTTCTTGTCTTCTGTAGTATTTTCCGAACCAGTTCAATTTGGCAGAGTTGGCGCGATCTAGTTCCATCAATTAAACAATGCCTTCTTTTGGAACCCCAGAAGTGCATGTCAAGAGGGAATGCAGTTTCCACTGAGACTTGAATAATTCCAACCTTGTTGGTATTTTGAAGGGCCCAGAAGGCATGGTCTTAAATCCAGACCTTTGATGAGGACAATTGACTTCCTCTTCCTTGTTCCCATCAGGGTTTGTTTTTCCTGTCATCTGTTCTTTTAGTTTGTGCATAACAGTGGTCTGTTTACTTGAGGAACTTCTTATCTTCTGTAGTATTTTCCCAGCCAGTTCAATTTGGCAGAGTTGGCGCGATCTAGTTCCATCGATTAAACAATGCCTTCTTTTGGAACCCTGGAAGTGCATGTCAAGAGGGAATGCAATTTCCACCAAGACTTGAATAATCCCCACCTGCCCCAGAAGGCATGGCCCTAAATCCAGACCTTTGATGAGGACAATTGACTTCCTCTTCCTTGTTCCCATCAGGGTTTATTTTTCCTGTCATATGTGTTCTTTCATTTTGTACTGTTTTTGTGTTTTTGTGTTTCTTGTTTTTAAACGTTTTGTAAACTGCCCAGAGTCACTGGGAGTTTGGGCAGATAAATGTAATAATAATTATTCACTTGATGAATCATGCAAGAGGAAAAAAATAGAAATGTTGGTAATGTGATTTTCTGTTCTCTGAGGCTAGCAGGGGTCATTTCCTCTCCTCAACAGCTATAGATTCTAAGGGGAGTGGGAGGGGAGATGAATAAGAGGTCAATTTAAGATTTATAATCTGCGAATTACTGCGTATCATGGACATAACAGGGCTGATAAAGAGACCCTTTCCTTTGTTGCTGAAAATGCTGTTGCATGTCAGTTTATTTTGGTGGAACTAAGTCTTTGTCCAATCACACTTGAAGCTAGTAAGAGTCATCTTTTTGGCCTAAACTCCAATGAGTTCCTCTTCAAACACCTTGGATTATTTCAACGAAATAAGGTCTATACAGGCTTTCAGGGCTACTGTACAGGTAGTCCTCGACTTATAACCATTCACTTAGTGACCAATTGAAATTACAATGGCACTGCAAAAAGTGACTTATGAATGTTTTTCACACTTTACTGTTGTAGAATCCCCAATGTCATGTGATCAAAATTCAGATATTTGGCAACCAATTCGTATTTATGATGATTGCAGTATACTGGAGTCATGTGATCAGCTTTTGCGGCCTTCTGATAAGTATAGTCAATGCAGAAGCCAGATTCACTTAACAACTGGGTTACTAACTTAACTGTGGTGATTCACTTAACAACTGTAGCAAGAAAAGTCATAAAATGGGGCAAAACTCAATTAAGAACTGTCTCACTTAGCAACACAAATTTTGGGCTCAATTGTAGCCATAAGTCAAGGACTACCTGTACTAGCATTCTGTTAAATAGCAGGTGGTAAGATTTCATTGCCTGACAGGCTAGTATTCACAAATTTCTGATTACAGAGACAGTACTTTCTCCATGCAGAAATAAGATGATGGGCTTCAGAAAGTTCTGTGGAAGTCATTCAGTGTTGAAATAAATGTCTAGATGCTTGTTAAGTCACTTGAGATTCAGTTGGGTGCTACCTTAATTCTTTGGGGGCCAAAAAATAAATGAAATTGATCCAGAATTTTTTTTGTTCAATGTGAAAATGCAAGAAATTTGTCTTTTAGATGTTGGGCAAATTTCAGGGTATATCCCAGATAACTTTCAGTAGAAGTCTGCATTACACAGTGAAGGAGCGACAGTCCAGTGTTGCTATCTATCAAAAGAAAATGTTAATTCTTTTACTAAATCTAACCCAGATTAACTAACCTGTGGATTTAGACATCCCCACTCATTATTTAACTGTCTCTTGTCGCCCTGTGATAAAGTGCTCCATGGTGGAAGCATAATTTTGTATTGAAAATCTAATATAATCTTTTGACTGCTTTTTTAGGAAGAAGAATTAAAGAAAGCCATTTTAGTGGTATTTGCAAATAAACAAGATATGGAACAAGCCATGACTCCTACGGAAATGGCAAATGCACTTGGACTCCCAGCTCTAAAAGACAGAAAATGGCAGATATTCAAAACATCTGCAACAAAAGGCACTGGACTTGATGAGGCTATGGAGTGGTAAGTATTGTTGTTCTGGCTCCCTTAGAAGATTACTTATTAGGACTGAAAAGGAAAAAGGAAAAGCTAATTAAGAGCACATGGGGTTGGCAGTGCTCATGTAGTACCTATCAGCAGTTCCTTGAAGTAGTCTAATCTGAATCCATGATCACAGTAGGAGAGACTGACTAACTTTGAAGTAGCATATTGAGTTTATAAAGAAACTTACAAAAGAAGCCACATTTCATTTAAGGAGATGCCAACAGTACCTGCTGAAGCACATTCCAAACTACTTTTCCCTCTTTGAATTTGGATCTCTGAACAGTCCTAGTGCATATTATAGAAACCCAGAGTACATAAAGATGAATTTATTACTTTATTTTTAAAACGTTTGATCTTTAAATTTCAAAACAATTCATTTTTTTTCAGGCTGGTTGAGACCTTGAAGAGCAGACAGTGAAACAGCGAAGTTTTCTTCATTGGTTATGTGAATAAATGCAATGCTGTAAATAGGATTGACAGATTATCTTTTGAAAAAAATGGTGTTCCTGTGCAATCATTCTGAAAGTTTGCATACTATATATACTTCATATCTTATGTAAGTTACATAACATCAATTTTTATGATACTCTACTAAATATTGGCTAGAAAAATTGGAATAAATCTTTATTTTAAGTGTCTGAAACTATTTAACACTAATAAATATTTAACTGTCTACATTTTTGTCTCATGCTAGTTATATATAAGGAATCCCCATTTGAAGGTGAATTAGGGCACATTTTTTGTGTAACCTGTTTCTAAAAGTCAGGAATATTGGGTGAAGCTGTGAAAATTTATGTGGGCTTTTTAAAATTGTTAAACCATCATATTATACTTGCCCTGTTCCTTCAGGGAAACTTGTAAGTAAAAAAATCACCTTGATCCTTATTCAGGTAGTCCTCGATTTACGGCCACAATTAAGCCCAAAATTTATGTTGTTAAGTGAGACATTTGTTAAGTGAGTTTTGTCCCATTTTACGATTTTCCTTGCCACAGTTAAGTGAATCACTGCAATTCATTTAAGTTAGTAACCTGGTTGTTAAGTGAATCTGGCTTCCCCATTGACTTTCCTTGTCAGAAGGTCGCAAAAGGGGATCCCAAGACCTTGGGAGAAAGAAACGGTCATAAATATGAGTCAGTTGCCAAGCATCTGAATTTTGATCACATGATCATGGGGATGCTACAAAGGTCATAACTGAAAAATGGTCATAAGTCACATTTTTCAGTGTCGTAACTTTGAATGGTCACTAAATGAACTGGACTCAAGGACTAATTTAATTTAATTTAATTTAATTTATCGAATTTCTATGCCGCCCAACTCCCAAGGGACTACCTGTATTTCCTTTTGTTAAATAGTATGTTGCAGAGATATGGGAATGTCTCCCTAGCATTTTTACAGATAGAAATTAGATGATTCTATCAAGTATCCCCCTTCATTATACTGAATAACACAGAAATAGAAACCCCTTTCATGGTGTTACAAGTGTTATTAGAAGAAAAGTAAAATGTCCTAAAATGTTATAGTTTTTTTATAAAGTGTCAATAGTTCAGTTTAAAATAAAAAGCCAAGTTCATAAAGCAAAAAGGAACTTGTTTTCAACTTAATACCAGTGGCACCTGCAGGGTGCATGACCCATGTACAAATGAGATAGCTTGCCTCCCAACACTGCCATTCCTATCTTACCTGTTTTGGCATGCACAATAAATTCTGCTACTCAGTGCAATGTTTGAATTTCACCATTGGTGGCTTGTTCAACAAACCATGACTTAGCAAAAACTATGGACTGAATCTGACCTAGTAACTCTAAGCTTAAAATCAGAGAATCCAGCATATGCAAATGTTTTCTATAATGTTGAAAGAACTGGTACAGTACACAAATTAAAAAAATGTAGCCGATATTAAAGTGGAAAAATATAATATTTCACTAATATGCTGTTTAAAAGAGGTAGCCTTCTCATCAAAATAAATTTGATGGAAAGAGATTAAGCCAGTTTCACAATGAGAGATTTTGATTATGAAAAAACTAATGTCATGCTTGCTGGCACAAAATAAACTCTTAATGCTACAAGTAAATCTACCAAAATAACTTTAGCACAGTTATGAATAGAGTATTTTAATCAAGTTTAATAAAAAAAAACACATTTACCACAAGCTGTACATTAATGTACAATAATCTCTAGGACAACTGAAATGGCTGAGAACTCACCATCCTTAATCACAAGTTTTCTCACTGAAATGATTGAAGATTTTACAGATTTCTCAATATTACCACCAGCTGAACAGGATTTACAAAGAATAAAAATTATAAATAAATATTTAGTAAGCCCTGTAGGTGTTTCTTTCTGAAAACAAAAGTATGGTTTCCTGAAACAAATCTCAAACCTTAAAAGGCAATGATGTGATAGCCTCTGCTATATACTGCCTTTTAAACCATAAAAATACAAATTCTTAGTTGATAAAAGCTGTTGAATCTATTGTTCTTATTTTGTTAAAATCACATAAAATGTTTTCTGCCTTCTCTTTTAAGCAAACATGAAAAGATTAAATGTTTTGTATAAAAAGGTATGTGATAAGAGTTTTACTCAACCATTGCCAAATCTTTTAATGCATGGCTTCTTTGTTTTTTGGCTTTGTAACCAGGCCGTAGAAATTCTATTTTTCTCTTCTTTGCTTCAATTTTATTCTTATGCCTCTTTAACTTCCTCTTGGCAGCAATCTCAGGATTAGCAACAGCCTATTGGAAAACAAAGAATCATAATATTTTGACAGTCCCATTTCCTCCACACCTTCTGAAATTGCCTGGTTTTAATAAAACCTCTCGTGACAAATGAGATGGTCATTTTTTCAAGCAAATGCAGGTGAAAAATGAAGTAGATACTAACCTGTAGGGCTCTCTGCTTCTTTCGTTTAGCTCTCCTCTGACTGGCTTGTTTTTGCACAAAAGCAAATGAAATTGAAAAGTCCTCCAATCCAACTAATTTCTTCAGTAGTTCTATGATTTCTTGGGAAAGATTCTTTAGAGTTGGATCTGGCAAGGATATGATTTTCATTACTTAAAATCTGAGGACAGAAACTGAAGTATGCTATATATTGTTCAATCTTCTGCATAATTGTCCAGGTGTAGTATACTCTACAAAGTTCCATAAAATATAATATTCAAATGAAGGCTATTCAGAAATCAGCATTAGTATTTAATTTTCACACCAAAAATATTATTTGAAATACACTTTTTTATGGAGCCATAACTTTTTATAGGAGAAAACAGGCTCTTTTCATCCTCAGCCACCTCTTTTGGTATAGATTAAGTGCATCTTGCCAAGCCATCTGAACACCAAGAGACTGATTATCAAATCATCAATTTTCGATAAAAGTTCAGCTTAAGTAAATCTTAGAATCTGGATACACTAAACTGCAATTAACTTGGGCGAAAGAGGCCTTTCTTATCTCTGCCTGACAGCTATGCAAGAAGAATAAAAAGGAAAGAGGTGACTTTACAGTGAGAGCAGAAAATAATTAATTCAAGCAAGGTGGCTAACCTGAGGCCCCTCGCATAACATTAAGCCAGTAATGCTTGATTAAAGCCAAATATTTAGTACAGAAATAGATGCATGGGAAACAGCACTGATTGTTTTAGGTTTTGACCCACCAAGCTATTTATATATACCAAGTTCTTGCCAGATACTTGCTTAATCCCTTACTGCAGAATGCAGCCAAACTATCTGAATCCAAGAGCTTGCATTGTAGTCAACTATTAGGCTGTTACAAGGGGCAAGTGAATATATAAAGCAGTCTTTACTGACACACTGTTTTCCAGATATGTTGGATCTCAAGTTTCATAATTCTTATGCAATCTGACTGATAAGATGCCAAGGAATTTTAGGTTTCAATATCCAATACATGAAGGGGATACAAGAAGAGGTTGAGTCAGGCTTTTAGAGCATAGCAGATTAGTTTTGCATCCTGATGCCTAGATGAACCATTTGCCGTATCTCCATAAAACAGTTTAAAAATACACAGAAAATACTGTGTCTCACACCAATTGCCATGTTTAAAAACCTCTTCATCGAGTTACTTTATATGCATTGTAAAGATGAGAGACACACAATCACTTCACTATATAAGACCCAGAATGGAATATTGACATTTAAAAGAGCAGTAGCTGCAAAGAAACAGAGAACCTCAATAAGAACTCAATCTTTTAGACCAAAAGCAATATATGTAAAGTTGTTGACTCCAAAAAGCATAATTACCTTTTAAAAAAATCAAAATTACAAGTAGAAAAGTTTCATATGATCTTATTTTTTAAAAAAATTAGATTTAGCAATCCTACCAGTTTTAAAATTTAGTAATTTATTAAATTTTAAGAAAATTATGTTAATGCGCACCATATAAAACTGTTGCAGGTGTTGCCAAACCTCCTGCTTGCTCCATTTTAAGCATTAATAATAGATCCATTCTACTGGAAAAAACTGAAAGCTTCCTAGGTGTTTTAAAATATGGAAAGTATAAAATAAAAGTTTTTATGCCAACTACCTGAGTGCAAATTCCCTTACCTTGTTCTGCATACGTGCTACTCAGTTCTCTATATAGAGGGGCTATGATTGTTGGAAGATACGGTTTTACCTTCTCTTTCCCAAGGTCAACTGCAATAGCACCAAGAAACTTAAAGATGCAGATTCTCTGAAGAGGCAAGCACATTTGGTCAACAGATTAGCCCACAAAGCAACAGAACAACCCAAAGATGTTAACTATTAGTGGCAAGGTAGTACTTTCTCAGTGAAACTAAACATTTTCCAGCAGTTCTGACAACAGTTTGATTTGCTCAATATCTAATGTTAAGCCTAATTTGATCCTGCTTCCTCTTCTGTGCCTCTACAGCCCTATTCTCCAAACCTTTCATTTTTGTATTCCTTCTTACAATGCCTGGCAAGGCCAAATGCAGTCTAGGTAGCATTTCTCAGCACTCCATAGACCATACCCCTCGAATGCAACTGCAGAACCCAGCAGTCATCTGAAGAAAAAGGGGGGAAAAGAGGTCCTTTTCCCTTTCCTACATTACATTTGCAGGGTGAAAACCCAAATGGGTTAGAACCAGGGTACTTACGAGACCGCCTTCTGCCACCAGTGGCCTCTCACCGACCAGTTCACTCCCATAGAGAGGGGCTCCTCAGGGTGCCGTCGGACAAACAATGTCGACTGGCGGCCCCCAGGGGGAGAGCCTTCTCTGTGGGGGCACCTGCCATCTGGAACGAGCTCCCCCCGGAGATACGGAGGATCCAAGACTTACGCATCTTCCACCGCGCCCTAAAAACGTTTTTATTCCAACAGGCTGGTCTGGCCTAACTCTCCCTTTTAAATTGGCTTTTAAATGTTTTTTAGATAAATTGATGTCTTAATTTGTTCTTTGAGCCTAAATTATTTAATCTGTTTTTAATAGTTTTTTAACTTTTGTATGTCTTTGTATTTTATTTTGGCTGTTCACCTCCCTGAGTCCTTTGGGAGTAAGGCGGTATACAAATATGATAAATAAAATAAAATAAATAAATAAATGGCTTCTTTCAGTTTAACTTTGAGATGAGCATTTTATTTTAGTACAATTATTAATAGAGTCTCTGTGCCCCAGGTTTTATTAAGTAGGTAATGAAAAAAGCAAGACTTCTTGTATTGGAACAGGTTTCAAAAACCAAAACAAAATAACAGTATAACTTGAGCAAAAGCAGCAAAGAGAATTGAAGCGAGGATCTTTTGCTCATTTAAATTCTGCTCTTCCTATGAAGCTAAGGACAACAACTGATGCTGGATGCCTTCTTGCCCTGAACTGGAAAAATGCTGCTCCCACTTGCATGTCTATTTATGAAAGTCTCCAGCTGCCCTGTTTTTTTTTTAACCATTTGTGCTTGTGAACTGTAAAAGTCACTGATACCTTGACAGTATTTTCTGAACTGAAGGTGTTATTTGCAGAAGACAAACTAACCTTTAAAGAATCTTTGGGTGAATGAGCAGCTTCTCTTGTTGCCATGACTAGGAGTTTCTTCATTACCCACAACAAACTGGCTGGACTGCTCTTTTCTTTTGCCTCCTTACCCGAAACCTCTTTCTCATCTTCGCTTCCTAAGTCACCCTGATCTTCAGTTTCCCAAACCAGATCCTCACCAATCTCTTTGCCATCTTCTGGAGTAGGAGCCAGAAGGTACAGTACTTTGGATACAAACAGTAAATTCTTTATAACCTTCAACACAAAGAAAAAACAAAAAAAAAGATATTCAAATGACTTATAAAATGTTTGCAAAAGTTTTAGGGCAGTTTCTCAATGAACTGTTTTTCAGCTACTTGATTAAACTTCTTGCTTTATGACTTCTAAGCTAGTGTTTTTCAACATACTGTCTGGGGTATTCTGGGAGTTGAATCCACATATCTTAGAGTTGCTGAGGCTGAGAAACACTCCTTTAAGCCTACTGCAAAAGCTAAGATTTAGCATGGTTATCATGCCATTTGACTCTACACACACACAAACTATTACTGATGGGTAGTAATCTCTATCTCTATATCTTGCAGAAACCAAAGTATCACTCTTGCCTAAGGAACTAGCATTTCTACAGAAGGGGTTGGAACAATAATTCCTGACATGTAGAACAGTCTAAATTCCTTATGTACTGAATGCCTCAGGTAACAGAATAATTTATTAATAAAAATGGCTGTAGGAGAAAAAAAGCCAAAATTGAGAAAATAATTCAGATTACAAACATCCCATTAAAAAGGTTATTTCTGCTTGAGACTAAACATATCTGGAGTGCAGTCAGGCCCAGGAACTTGTAACTGCCTTTTGAATGGCATAAAATCTGGCTATTATTTATTAATCTTTCTGATCTTGAACTCTTACATCTGTTTCAACTATGTGTTCTTTCAGCAAATGCATTATAAATACAACAAAGTTCTACTTAATAATTTACCTGTTCTCCAAGGCTGTCACTGAGAAATTTGGATTTCAGCTGATGGCAGAAAGCTAAAGCAAGTGTTTTCATCTGTAAAGGAACATACAAGGCAAGATAATATGATGTACCTGGTGCTAAATTTGGACGTAAGTAAATCACTCTCCCCAAAGAAGCAACAAATACAACAAAAAGAATAAACTCTAGCACTGATGATCTATAACTAATGAAACCAATAAATTATATTGAAATTAATATTAATTTCTGCTCCATCCACCAACTGGAATAGGAATAGCACTTAAAATTATATACCACTTCATAGTACTTTATAGCCCTATCTAAGCGGTTTACAGGGTCAGCATATTTTCCCCAATAATCTGGGTCCTCATTTTACCAAACTCGGAAGGATGGAAGGCTGAATCTTGAGCAGGTGAGAATTGAACTGCTGGCAGTCGATAGAATTAGCCTGCAGTACTGGATTCTAACCACTGCGCTACCATGGCTTAGAATATGCAGCAATGTAAGTAAGATAGTAAGGTAACCTTTTCTCTAAGTTCCTCTATTAAGAAAATCGTTGCTGATGGCTCATGTGTCACTTGTTTCTTTTCTGTTTTTCTTTTGCTCCATTTATTAACAAGTTCTTCTGGCTTGTGAGAAGCAAACAGCAGGCCAAAAATCTGAGCAGAAGTCAGCCACACCCAGCTGTGTGGGTACCATAAATGGGACTGGACATGACCTTAAAAACAGGTGGAAAAAGACATCACTTGAATGAATTATTTATTTGCAGGGACATAAAACACAGTTATGCATTACACGCTTTTAAAATGCAGTCTTCATAATAAACATGCCAGGCACCAAAGTTTCTTTTTGCAGGAATGTAATGTTGAGAGCCAGTTTGATGTACTGGTTAAGATCTCAGGCTAGAAACCATGGATTCCAGTCCCATTTTAGGCACAAAGCCAGCTGGCTGACTTGGGCCAATCAGTTTCTCTCAGCCCTACAGAGAAGGCATTGCAAGCCACTTCTGGAAAACCTTCAGACACTTGTCCAGGCTGTCTCTGAGAACTGGACACAACTGAATGGAAGAAAAAAACATTACTACTAACCCCAAATGTTGATCAGAATCTCATGGTGTTTGTTTAATTGAATAATGTTGCACTCATTGATTAGTTTAACAAGCAAAGTTAGGAAGCTGAAGAGCAATCTGTCTGCCAGCTTTTCGTCAGTCTCTTCTTTAACCTTAAAGAAAAAGTGAATGTGGAAGATAACAAATGATATTCTGCAGAAACAATAGTGTTCAAGTAATTAATACATCCCTTACTAGTCTTCATAGCCTGGTTTAGGTTGCTGCCTGCTGATAATACTAATGTCATATTGCAAGTTCAACTGCAAATGGGAACAATGAGTCTATAATCTGAAACACAACTGAGCAGAAACAACACAAACACTTTTCTGATAAGGTTCCACATTCAATTTGAAATTGAAATTTGCAAAGGATTTCCTAGCCAAAGGAACACAAAGAATGGATGATCATCACATCTGTTTACACAGAAGTCACCATAAACTGCATATTTTGGCTTCCTAATAATTTTTCATTCTTTTATCTAGAAAATTCCACAACAGTCTCCTTCCCTCTGTTGTTATGGATATAGGGAAAGAGTAGGAAACTTTTCCCAATTAAGATCATGCTATCTCTAAACTGAATCTTTATAAATAATCACCTTAATTATGAAATCCATGGTCCATTCTGAAAATATCTACGTACTAATATGTCATGTATTACCCTGGCATCTTTCATCTGCATCACAAATGGATACGCCATGATTGCTGGCAAAGCTAACACATGCCAGATTTTACAGCACTGAAAATGGAGTTCTTATAGCTCTTATAAATCAAGGCCTATATTCAACATTTCTTAATAGTTTGCCACAACAATCAAAAATAATACCGAAACTCAACCATTCATTTCCTTCATACCCACTGAGGAAGACTATTCATCTGTAGCCTAAACAGCTTATAGAAGCTCTTTTCTCCTATTTTACTTTCCCTTATCCTCCTTACTAACAGCTACAATATATTATCTCTTAAAACTGTTTCAATAAGGCCCTTTTACACTTCTTAGAAAAATGACATGTTTTGCCACAAATAATTTGATAGATTTCTTTCATGAACCTGCCTTCTTATAAAATAATGAAGCATTTTGTCTCATTTAGGTGTTGGGTCAATATTCTCAGCTTTTCAATTTCCCAGAAATATTATTGCTGATTAACATTCTTACTTCTTCAAAATTTGAGGGATGAATTTCTCTCTCGATAACAGGGAGAATAGTTCCAAGTCTTTTCTCAAATTCAATTTTTTCAGCTTCAACAAATGCTCCACAGGCTTGAGCAGCTAATCTCTTCTGTACACTCTATCAATAAAGACAAACTCTCATAAATAAGACATTTTACAAAAAAAACCAAAAAAAAAAACCTAGTACTATTTGTCAGGTCTTTGTGGCGAGGAAAGTAAATAAATCAATTTGTGTGAAGGAAGGAAGAGCATCAATTTTGTTCACCCAACAAAATCTAGAAGAGAAGGGTTTTCTGAATCCCTATCCCTAAAGAATACAAACTACGTATATAGAAGATGGTAGGATTTCTCTGTTATTGCCCACCCGTTCTCTGGAATGGCATCCTAACCCTGCCTAACTCCCAAAATCAAATAATCCCTAGTGTTTTGAGATTTTTAATTAAAACCTGACCAACAAGATTTTGAAGTCTAAGAATTGATCTCTCCCTGTCGGGTAAGGTTTGTATGGTTAGTGTCATCCCTGAGCTAAAGTTCTTATTATTTATTGTTATTACTGTTTATTGTATTATGGTTTGCTGTGTTTTATTTTCATTGTAATATCCAAAGTGGTAGGTAAGCCACTCAGAATGAGTTTTGATTGAAACAGCATGTAAACACAACTGAATTCCAATGTATTTCCTCGTTACAAATAACAAATTTAACAGTTCCTACTGTGAGAACTGCTGCTGATCTGTACAGCCATGATAAGAAATAAGTCAGAATTCAGCCTGTTTAAAAATATGATTTAAATTTAATTTAAAAATATTGTCACTTCTTGAAATCAATGTGTCACATGGTGCAAACGGTATAACCCCCTAGTCTACCTGCAGATAAATGAATCCTTTACATGCAAGGAGGCCCAAACTGTTAAGTGTGTCTCCCTTACCAACAACATGCAATAAAATAAGTGTTCTACAAGAAAGTTTTACAAAGAAAATTCAGTTGGTTATCATTTTTCTTTGAATAAAAGTTAGACATTTGACATTCCCTTAATTTTATTCATGCCAATTAAAAGACTAATTGTCAATGACAACCTACACTTCTGCCCCATATACTACCTTTTTACTTGTAAACCACGAAGCAACCAGGGAAAACATCAGATCTCGGTTTGCAGAACTAATTTTGCTGAGAAGATTTTTGATCGCCAGTGCCGCCATCCTCTTGCACTTTGCTGAATCATCATTTACTATCATCATACATAATGGGACAAAGAATAGGCCACAAAACTCATGCAATAAGCCCTGCAGAAATAAAGTAGGAATCATACAGGTTGCAAATCTCTAAAATGACAGTTTTCCCCTGTAAACCACAATCAAAATAAAGCCACTCCTTATTTAGCGGATACCTCACTTAGCAACTGTTCACAAATACAAAAAATGATCATCATCATTTTCTCACCAATGCACGCATTTAAATTTCTGCACACAACAACAATGTATGCCAGTGTGAGAGTAAGCTATACAAGTTGTCTTTAAATGAGACAACAACCCCCAGTGATCTTTGCAGCATCTGTCTCTCTCTGTGACCATTTTGCTTCCAGTCCCCTAATCATCTTTGTTGCTCTTCTCTGCACTCTTTTTAGAGTCTCCACACCTTTTTTTACATCGTGGTGAGCAAAACTGGATGCAATATTCCAAATGTGGCCTTACAAGGCATTATAAAGTGGTACTTACACTTCACATGATCTTAATTCTATCCCTCTGTTTATGCAGCCTAGAACTGTGTTGGCTTTTTTGGCAACTGCTGCACACTGCTGGCTCATATTTAAATGGTTGTCCACTAGGACTCCAAGATTCCTCTCACAGTTACTACTATTGAGCAAGGTACCACATATACTGTACCTGTGCATTTTGTTTTTCTTGCCTAAATGTAGAACCTTACTTTTTTCATCATTGAATTTTGTTTTTTTAGATAGCGCCCAATGTTTAAAAAAAACATTAGAGCAGAGTTCCTCATCCTTTCTGGATTGGCGGCCTGGAGGGGGGAGGAGCAGGCACCTTTACGCACGAATGCATACGTGCAAACGGGGCCACTAGCACCCATGCAACACTCGCTAGCACACCCACCCACACAGGCCAGCCACTCATGCAGCCCGGTGGCCAACAGGCCACAACCTGGTAATGGGCTGTGACCGACAGGTTGGGAACCCCTGAATTAGAGGGTATTGTATCTGTGAGATAACTGCACAATACCTGAGGGAATGTTTCAAAGAGATAAGCAATCATTTCCAAAGCAGACTCTCTTCCCGTCTCATATTCATAACTAGAGTGAAAACAATTAACAGGATATAGTTAATACTTCCAAAATTGCCAAGATTTTTGCCCAAACAGCATAATGCCTGTGACATTCAATTAGATTTATTCTTACATTCGTGTTTAGAATCCCCAGATATATAAAACATTAAGCAATATATCTTGATCATACAATCTGCCTATGACACTATTAGATGTGCAGGGGGCTTTTGCTCCTTTAATAGCGAAGAAAGGAAATAAATACACATATATATGACAATCTTTCATTCATAATAAAATGGGAGACAGACTGCTAGCAGCTCTTCCATCATCTCTTTTCAGCTGTTCAGCATAACAAGCTCTTTGCCAGAACCAAACTACCTGGTATATATATTTTTTAAATGGACAGTATATCTAAGCTAAAAACAGAGCTATGCAAATGTCTATGTACTACATAAAGTTTTATTTAATAGACGCATCCATGGCTTAGAAAATTCAAGCATTAATAGAAATTTGGCAATCTAAAGGCCATAGGCCAATTTCACAGCTTTCAGGAGGCTCTGTATTCAGTCTTTGGCATCTTCAGATAAAGATTTTAGCTCCCAGAATTCCTGAGCCAGCCATGTTGGCTCAGGAATTCTGGGTGTTGAGGTCCGCAAGTTATAATGGGACCATCGTTCCCCACCCCTGAGATAAAGGAATGAGAGAAAAGTTGATGAGAGACGCACTAATGGACAGCACAAACTTGGTTAGGAAATAAATAAGATGTATTGCAGGATTTTATTTAGAACACATGCTTTTGTTTATCTCTGGGAAAACTAGAGAACAATTACAAAATAATCATTTAAAAGAAACAACGGAGCAAATATGTAATATTTATGCTCTCATGGTTTCATTTGAGAATTATATCCACCTTACTTACTTAAGCTGGGCAAGGATACACTCCAGGTTGGGTTTTAACTTTTTCCCAAGGGGATAATCAATTATGTATTTCAGGTAAATCTGGGGGACGAAACGAACAAGGAAAAATAGTACTCATATAAATGGTTTAAGTATATTCTCCAATTTACAAAGAGAAGACAACTATCCAAGTGTTAGCAAGCGGAAAATCTTCATGAGTTAATTTCATTAATTTAAATTTAGCAGCCAAAATAATCACTAGCCAATATTGAAAAATGTAATGTAAACACACACACACACCACACATACACATTTTTAAAAATTGGGGACAGTGGCAAGGGAATTTATAAAACAGTTGGTGTACAAATATGGAAGCAAAAAAAGAATGTTTATATGATTCTAGTCCAAGCACATTAAGAGTCTACATTCCACAGTGGGTAAACTTTCCATCTTAAGTGTGGTCCTTTCTACTGCTAGCAAATACCAATCAGTAAGCCTGTTAAGGGTTAGTTTAGCTCTCACACCTCAGATGACCATTATCTCTGATTTAATAAAATTATTTAAAATATCTTAGTGCTCCTAAGAAAATAATTATGATAATGAAAAGGATATTTTTAACATGTCTACAAACCTGTCTACATTGAATTCGAACTTGCTCGCTTTGGCCTGTAACGGCAAAATCTGCAACCTTCTGCATGACACCTTCGATTTCTGGAACTATCAATTTTCTAGATAAAATAGCCTTTTAAAAAACAAAGACAATAATGTATAAATGTGAGTCACGGTGAAGTTGTTCTGATCTATCAAAAGCAACTTACAATAGAATTTTCCTTTCTTTGCCCTGAGGATACAAAAACATCACACGCCAGAAACCCAATTATTTAACCAATCTGAGCACAAGGCCTCCGTTGAGATATCCAATCGGTAGAATCAAAATTATTTTACATCCAACCAGCCACTTCGGAAGATGTCATCTCTTCTGATCTGCAGTCAGATGGGCAAGACTGGAATTCTGCTCGCCTGATGAACAGCAGCTTATTTTCAAAGTGCTTATTTTCAAGGTGGCTTAGAACTATCCTGCTTGCTAAGATGCAATACAACAAGATGGTGCCGAATAATATGCCACAGGAGAAATAGCTAAGCTGAAGATATGATAGGCTGATGACTCATAGTTCAAAAACTTTAGGTCAGTATCAAGAGGAGACACTTACACCTGGCTTCCAATTCCAGGCTGGCTGATTTCAAGAGGGGATTTTCAATTCTCACCAAAAAAAAAAATACAAAATAAGTCATTCGATTTTCAAGCAATAATTCTTAAATGACACTGTGTTACGTTACTACCTTTAAGAGGCCAAAAGCAGTGGTTTGTCGTAATGAGTCATAAATATCTTCTTCAGCATATCCGAGCAAAATTTGCAGTTGTTTATCTGTAATCTGACTCTTTGTATTCCTCACCAGTAGACTTACACACTGCAAATTAAAATTTTGTGTTAAAAACTTAATTATATGCTAATCTACCAAATAAAAAATTTCTTATCTTACTCTATAGATGTGCAAAAACATCATTTTTTCCATGAAGATTACAGTTTTAAACAGAATTAAATAGGGACTAAGCCTCCATTATTGTTTTTAAAATTAGTAGGGTCTTTTCTCTCTGATGAATTAGACCCACGTAATCCTTTTCTGAGAAGAGATGAAGCTATACCTTTTGAACTTTTTGTTTTCTGCAGCTCAACACTCTTTTTTAATTAGGCATGTTTTTAATTTAATATTAAAATGGTACGTTGTGATTTAAATTCAATTCTTTGAATGTTCAAAAACATACAACAGGCAAATCCGCAGATATGAGGGTACATATAATAAAAATGATAAGTATTAGTGATAGGCAAGTTTTTGAATGATTTCCTTGTTTTGCTGTTAAGGACAGATGCAAATGGAAATGGAAACAATTCCCACGACCTTGAAACTGGGTCAGATTATTACAAAACACTTCCGTCCCGCCCAGTTTCATTTATCTCCAAATGAGGCACCTGTATAGTTCTTTTTTTCTGCAGACATTGCTGTGTACAGTAGGTTTTACAATGAATTATCTCTTTGGACAAAATGCTAGAAAACTGCTACTGAGATTTCTGCATGCACAAGAGTCTCCTCCCCCAAATCACCAATATAAGTACACTTCAGTACAATTTACTAACATAACAATTTACAAATTCCAAGGAGGCAGCGATACCTTCTTTACCACACAGGTAATATCATAAGACTGGCATAAAACCCATCCAAGATCAACACGGAACTGTTCCTTTGGTTAAGACTTACTTTGAAACAATTGACAACCAAATGAAAATTCTGCCCTTTAACTGTGCCTTGTTTAGCAAAATCCTTCAATAGGAGGAACAGCTGTGTCGTTAACTGTTCCACATTATTATCTATTGCAGGTAGAGGAAACTTTAAAACCCAGAGAAATGATTGGAGAGCACCAGTGATCACCTGGAAAGAAAATAACAAGAATGATTTATATGGCTCCCTGAAATCTTGGTAGGAATCAGAAATCTACTAAGGTTATTGAGTTTTAAAAATCTAGAATTACACATTTTCCACAAATGATCTCTTGCACCAAACATTAGTATCATGTGGGCCACCTATGTATCACCTAAGATAACACCACATGGGCCACTACTGCTGAATCAATAGTTTAGCTTACTATTATAATCAAAAGTCTACTATACAGATTATAAAAAAACAGACAATAATCAATTGGTATATAATCTAGAAACTAAAAGGGGAAGCAAACTTCTACCAAAGCAAAGCACCTTTAATTTTGCTAACCTTCTGGCTAACATGGAATATACTATGTACTAGAGCAGGGGTCTCCAACCCGCAGGCCATGGCCCACTACTGGGCTATGGCCTATTCGGAACTGGGCCCGTGGGCAGTGGGCCGGTGCACACACACGCAACTCAACTTGTGTGTGGCAGGCCTGTGCGTCTGCACATGTGTGCGTAGCTCATCTTACACAGGTCAAGCTGCACACGCATGCACTTGTGCACACGCCAGTCCACCGCTTGGGCACCCCCCACCCGGCCACCAAGCTGCAAAGGTTAGGGACCGCTGTAGTAGAGTCCAACTCTTGATAAACTTCTAATCCACTGAAACTACAGTCAGATAACAACTTTTAGAAATCGTTGGAGGCTTTGGGGGCTGATTGTAGCCCTAGGGTCTTCAGTTATGTATCTCTATTTTGAAGTCCTCTCTGCAACTGTAAAATCCAGATATTTGCATTTAAATAGAAAAATTTTAAGTAAATTTATTTTTCTTCATTTGTTTGATTTCTGTAGCCACCCATCTTAACAACTGACTATAGGCAGCATACATCATAAAATGTAGAAACAAATTCAAAACAATCAAAACAATGGGAAATAAATATATATGAACACTGAGTGGTAGTATTGCCATGGACACAGCCAAGAAACAGGACCTTAACCCAATTAGGATCCCAGGTCCACTAATACAACTAAATCTTCACAGGCTTATGAAAGGCCAACAGGATCATTCTAATCTCTAAAGGGAGAAATGCAAAACTCTTGATTTTCTGTACTGTCGTCTAAGCAGCGAATATGCATTTTCCCAATTCTATTACTTATCAAAGAGAGCTTTGTTCTAGGGTTGATCTCCGTAATCTTGTCTGCAGTGCTATAAAGTTGTAACATGTTGCTAAACATCATACCTTAATATCTGTGGACTGAAGGCAGCTGATAAGCAGTTGTACAAATGGATCCATCATTTCTAAAACATGCTCATCTGAAGAATTTATTTTAGATCTCTTCAAACTCATGTGCAGCAGCTGTACATAATAAAGAAGTATTAGGAGGCCTTTAATCTAAAATATCAAGTGATTTATTCAGACACAATGGTAATCTCAGATGTTATTTAACATAGCAGGATATTACAGTGATACTTTAGAGAAGCAGCACATTAATAGGGGAGACTGCAAACATGAAAAAGATTGAAGGCAGAAAAGAAATGGATGGAGAGAAATATATTCTTTCTTTCAAGCCTATTTAACTGTAATGCTGCTCAGGAGTTTCCTCAAAAACAGCTTTGTATTGTGTATTTACTACAAATAACAAATCTTTATAGTTTGGCTCAGTTAAAGCAGAATGATGAAAGTTACAGATCTCAATCTCTTAGTGACTTTCAAAGCTCTCATTTCAATTTCGTTGTGCTAATAATATAGAGCTCAGCAGTTAAGATGCTTATCGGCTGGAAAGCCAGGAGCTCAGGTTCGAGAACCAAGCTCCATGTGATGGGATGAGCTCCTGTCCTCACCCCAGCTCCTGCCAACCTAGCAATTTGAAAGCATACAAATGCACATAGATAAACTGGTATCACTTTGGTGGGAAGGTAACAATGTTCCTTGACATCATGCTGGCCACATGACTGCAGAAATATCTTCAGACAGCACTGGCTCAATGGCCTTGAAATGGACATGAGCACACACAAACGCTGCCCAAACACTGCATTACTGTGCAATGAGTGGCACAGTAAAATCTGCAGGGTCTCCTATGCTCATAATATATACATTCAAATAGAATGACCAGTCGTGATTTACAATTATCCTAGAAAGAAAAACTCAGGATAATCCTTCCATCATGTGAAGGATGGAAAGGGAATACAGTGTTACACACACTGGCAGTTTTCTCAAAACTGAGGGGATCCTGTCCCTTCAACTCTTTATTCTGGTCAAGTGACCCATCTCTAACATACAGGAAGAAACTAGAGCTAAGAAGTTATTTCAACAATTTTAAAAGTGGATTATGAGGTTTGATATGGCTTCTTCATAGTGTTCCTGCGCCTGAAACATAAAGGATTGGATTTACTTCATTAGAGAGACTACACATTTTAAAACAGAAAAAAAAAACCCAATAAAAAAGGGAGAACGAGGGGAGATGCCTAGCACTTCTTACCCGGAGCCCTGACTCAACCAAGACATGCATGTTAGTCTTGCTGCTCACAGGCGCTTTTTGACTTCCTCGAATGGGAGTCGGTGGCAGAAGGAGGCAGCTCTCTGGTTGCAAACGAGGATCTGGAGGAACTGCAGCTTTCATTCTAAAAAGTTGTTGAAGAAGAAAGCAAAAACGAGAATTTTGGTCTCAATAAAGGCAAAAAAGGAGAGGAAACCAAAACCAGACATTCAGAATGAACTGATATACTTCAAAGGTACGCCCAGTTATTTAATGAAGCCATTCCTTCTTCAGAGTTTGGAAAAGATCAGTCATATAATACCAATCTCAAAAGATTGCTGTGTGCGTTGAACGGCTTCATTAGAGGAAGAGGAAAAAAACCTCAAAGAAGGAATCAAATGCTGGTTAAAATAAATTATGGCTTCACTAGAAACAAAAGAACAGCAAGTAAACAAATGGGAAAATCCAAAATGGTAGGCATTGCAGAAACACAGAACCAGAGGTTACTGACTTCTTTGCATTTATGGTAATCATATGGGCTGCTTATAAATATTTGTGCTTCTGTGCGTTTATAAGACTTAGACATTCAGGTATAGATTTTCTATTAGAATTTTGTATGCAGTAATAACATTTATTGGCAAGCAAATAAAAGGGGGAATCAAACTAAATTTAGCCTTCTATAATTGTATTCCTCCTAAACTTACTTTGCTTTTTCTGTTAGCAATGGTAGATTTTCACTAATCAAACCATGGCTGAGCAGAAGAACAGTCTCTGCAGTCATGGCCTTGTTCACTATCAATCCAGACACAATTCGTCGTAATGTTTCATGCACCTTTCGAGACAGTTTTATGCTGGTTGTATTCTCCAAAACCTGCAGGACAACATTACAGTACAGCAATCACCTTACAAAGCAAATCCTGGAACAGAAATCTTTTTAGAATGACACTTTCAACACTCACAACTCCCCCTTTCTGCAGCCGAAGCATGTTCTGAAATAGGGGTCTCCAATCTTGGCAACTTTAAGCCTGGCGGACTTCAACTCCCAGAATTCCCCAGCCAGCAAAACTCTGAATCCCCTAACAGATCCTCTGTTTCGGATTGGGATCCTCTGAATACCCTAACAGACTGCAAAGTCATCTTACAGTAAGGTGCGCAATCTGAAGCTTCAGAACATTAAGCTCTTTTGTGCTCCTCAGAGCCTCTGATTAATGTTACTGAAAGTCCACTGCTTGTTTCCCAGTATTGTCCCAGATAAAGGAAAATTGTAAATTAAGTCAGAGCGAGGCTTTATAGAGAAAACAACAAAAACCACAACCAAATTCTCTTCTCCCCCCACCCCCCAAAAGGAAGAAATTACTGTCTGGCCATATCCATGACATGTCCTTTGCCTTGTTCTTTGACTCTTCCTAAAATATTAAACACCACTAGTCCCAGAAGTTTATTCATTTTTGCCTTAAACATATAAATGAGATTAACTGGTAAACCACATTCTTCTCAGCCAAAACTGGCACAGGAAGGACTAATATATCTGAAAAATTCCTGTAGAGTTATATTTATTTGTTTATACATAAAATGAATACACCATTTTTCATTACAACACGCATACACATATGCCCCGCAATGTTCCTAGCAGGACTAATTAGCAAAAAAAATGACATTTTTATGACCAGGGATTATATTTGGGACCAGAGCAATAATACAACGTGATAGAGGTGGGTCAGGTTTTACAGTATTTTCTTCTCTTAAGCCATTGTTAAACTTGCTTTAGCCATTATATTATAGCTTCTTGTATCAAAACGGTGAAAAGTTTTTGAAAGAGTGATCAAAGAGGATCCTGGAATCGAGGGCCAAGGAAAAGATGTTACATGCAGCTCTGGGGCTACAATTTACTCACTCTGCCCAGGAATGTCGCTCACTAGAAAAATAGAGTTACTGTATTCAGACATATCCCAGTATGAAGTCCCAATACACTACACCAATTTTATCTTCATACCTCTTTTAATGGAAGAATAAGCTTAATCACTTGGTTTTTTCCTACATATTTGGCAAGGATTTCATAAGAATCGTAACTTTTGCTTCTACGAGCTTCCATAATTTTGGAAACGATGCCTTTTACTTCTTTTTCTTCAGCAATTTCCCCAAACAATTCACGGTGGAAAATCTTTACAAGAGATACAAGACAAACAAGAATACTTTAGCAACAGATAATAATGAAATAGTTATAGTTGTTTCTATAGTTTTTAGTATAACTTTCCAGATAGCAGTCTCTTTACTTCATTGATGCACAAATTTTGTGGCACCATAAAGATTAATCACAAAAGTCTTATGCTGTTATACAAGGGAGAGGAAGAAACCCTAAGAAATACATCAGAAATACAATACCATAAACAAATACTTCTTCCACTTAAAAAAAAATTAAAAGCAAACCATAATGCTTTGTCCAATTCATAAACAAATCAATGCAATGTTCTCTCAGAGTGAATGTCAACCTAATGTCTTTTTATGCATCACATATCAACATGGATCATGTAACTGAATATTATGAAAGCCCAGCTAAAGATCAAACAGCTTTCTCTTCCTTTAAGAAAACAGCTCATGAACTGGGTTTCTTCAGAGAGCTAGAATTTTAACCTTGGCGTTACCCAACATAACATTTTCCCTGTGCAAGAGTTAAATTAAAGACCTGGTGAAATAAACTCATCTTGCATTTAATTTTTTTCATATGCTGTAAACACGTACTTCCATCAACAGTTCTATGCATGGATCCAAATCACCAACTTTAAGTTGCTCGTTGGCAAGACTCTTCAGCAAGAGGTGGACAGTGAAAGTTAACACATGGACCTATATATTTAGGAGAGATCATTATATTGGATAAATGAAAAGAGAACCACTAAATATTATAATTATATTATATTATAAAAATATTATAAAAATATAAGACAAAATGCTACAATGTACTGTATCTTTCCACAATTTTTCTACGGTTATCTAGTAGATCAGTCTTCAAGGTAATATCTTGTATTCCTCAAACTTTCAAAATAACTTTCTAATGTTATTTCTAATATTTCTAAGAGTTCTTTTTTTAACCTTGAGCAGACTCACTAACTAACCGAATATCAAGTGATACGTTTAATTAGGAGAAAATGCAAACATTCTTGCATATCGTTTTGCAAATGCAGTCTGTTACTCTCTACAATAATTATGGATTGGTAATAAAAAGCAGAATGAAAAAGGAATTCCAGCATCCTCCTCAAATCTATTATGCTTCCTCCTTACCTGGTAACCAGTGACAAGGATTGACACCATCTCTTTTAAGACATATTGCAAGTATTGTGGCCCCAAAGCCTCTATTATTTTCATCAAGGTGTTACGTGCAACATCCCGGATTTCCTGTGCTCTATTCCTCAGAAGAGAGCAGACTTTCAGAAGAATTCTGGAAACAAAGAGAGACTACAGTTACCTAAAGATGCCAAATAGAAAAATACAAAACACCAATGGGAGAAACTTCATTTCAACGTACTGTAAACAAAATTTTAATACTATGTTGACATGCTTTGTTTCCAAAGATTTATATGGTGATATTAATGGAGGTTGAAAAGATTTTTTATGTGGATGATTTATGGATTATAGATATAGATTATAAATATAATATTTACCCTGGCAGATTCTCCTCCATAGCATCCTGAGGAAGGGACTGCATTAGCTTGACCATTGCAAAAGCTATTGGCACTTGTACTACCTCTTCATCATTGACAATCTTGGATTTCACCATCTTGTGCTGTTCATCTCTTTTCACCTGTAGGTATCAAAACAGATATTCCTCAGGAACCATTTTATTATAAGATGCATTTTATATCTTTCTTCACACTGGGAAAAAAATTTATATTCAATCTACCTTAGTGTATAAACTAGATCTGCCTCCCCTGGATGGGCTTGACCGCAATTCCAATCATGTCCTAGCTAGGAGAAGTATTAAGTATTAACTAAGGGCATTTTAGATCTAAACCTTCTTTCAATCATATAAATCTCTGTATCTTTTGCACTCTGGCCTTTCTTGCACTATTATTCTGAAATAAAGGTAGGAGAAATCTCCATAAGGCCAACTTAAGTGCCTCAGAGAGAGAAAAGAAGGAAACGTTCAAATATACCTTTGCAATAAGACACCTGTGCAATTTGGGCAATATATTGCGAGTCACTGTTTCCTGAATATGTTTAATCAGACACTCCAACTCTTCCTTATTCCTGGGCAGGAATGAAGGTGGTTTTGTAACTTTCTGGAAATTCTCGTCTTCTTCATTAGCAGGCTGATCAGACCTAGATTCGGCATATTCTTTCTGTTCATTGACACAGGACTGTTCTTCGCTGGTCTTTTGGCCTTCTTCTTCTCCATCACTAAGTTCTACCTCCATGGTTTCATTCTCTACTTCAGGATTGATATCCACAGAGTCTACATAAGTTACATAAAATGAATGAAATCACTACGGCATTAATTAATCAAGATACCCTTTTGGAATAAGACAAAGATATAAAAACTGTAACAAAATACTTTAGGATATTAATAAAAAAATGTAAAAGGCACCATAATTTATTTCAAACAGAACAGATTCCCATGGGCCAAGGTACCCTCAATCAGATTAAGGAATTAAAAAACTTACCTTCCTTTTCAATAACTGAAAGCTGCTTTTCAAGAGTTTCATGGTCAAAATGAAAAGCCTCCAGCACCATTACTAGCACGCTTTCAAGTTAAAGAAAGAAAGAAAGAAAGAAATACATTTGAGTTCCAAGTTTCCAACTTTATCAAACAGTTTACAAAACTGTTTACAAAAATTGAGCCACTATTGTCCTGGTGAAAATATGTTTGAATTAATAGATGAATCTATGGAATACGTACAGCAATATAGTATAAATAACAGCTTTATAATCTTAAAAAAATTGAGAGTTAACTATAATGTAATAACACTTTTAAAAATCCTTTGGGATAACTATGATTTGGATGACTGAGAATCTAGATAGACACTTTTAAAAAAAAAACCAGTATAAGAGCAGAATAGTTTCCAAACTTCAAAATCATTCATATTTGTTTAGAGGCCCATAGCATCCAATGGCATTTATTTTTATTTAATGAAAATCAGAGGTGGGTTTCAGCAGGTTCTGACCAGTTCTGGAGAATCGGTAGCGGAAATTTTGAGTAGTTTGGAGAACCGGTAGTATAAATTCTGACCGGTCCTGCCCCTATCTATTCTCTGCCTTCCAAGTTCCCGCTGATCGGGAGGAAATGGGGATTTTGCAGTAACCTTCCCCTGGATTGGAGACAGAATGGAGATTTTCCCTGGCCACGGCCACGACCACCAAGCCATGCCATGCCCACCAAACCACACCCACAGAACCAGTAGTAAAAAAAATTGAAACCCACCACTGATGCAAATGGTTATAATTTTAATCTTACAACTGGCATTTAATGTACCTGACACCAAGTTTTTGATTGATCTGTCCAGTCTGCAATACGTGGATGAAATGTTTCAAATGGTAGAGATAAGCTGACCAAGAAAGATGTCTGCATACAGCTCCCACCATCTCAACTGATGCAGTTACCATGTTTTCATACTAAGGAAAGAGTATTATCAGGAAGATTAAATAACAGAACATGTTCAACATCAAGTCATTTCTATAGCTTTTCTTTTTTAATATAAAAACAAGTCTATAGTCCCCTTACCTGAATCAAAATCACTTCAGAAGATAGGCAGTAGGAAACAAACTTTCTGAACATGCCCCTTATCTCCATCCCCCATTATATGTGTGAAGTTTCAACACAACAAATTCTCCATAAGAGCTGTGGATTCTACTAAAGATAGTAGAGCCAATTCAATTCTTTTGCTTTATGAAAAGTTACATAAAGATCAGAGGTGTTGATAGAGCAAATCCTTCTCATGGCAATGAAGCAGAAGTAGTTTCACCCATTTTATGTTCAAAAGCTTACCTTAAGCATTTTCTCATTGAAAATGGTAGTGGTTGCATAAGGCATAATATAATTTTGAAGAGTTTTAGAACTCAGTATGGTTTTGCCTTCCACTAACTGCTTAGCTAGTTTCATCAGAGCTCGTGCCCTTCTGTGAATCTGAAAGAATATAAAAATTATATTAGAACTTGGTTGAGAGATCTTAGCCCACCAAGCATTTGAATAATAAACTAGATGTTTTATATCAATTGCAGATATTTTATATCAATAGAAAAAAGGAAATAAGCGCTATCAGTTTTTGATGCTATCACTTATCAGATAACTCATATGGTGCTTTAAAAGAATCAGTTAAAGCATTTCCTTTTACCTGAATATGCTTCATATTTTCAAAGAAGTCCATCTCTGGATCATGATAATCAGTCAGCTGGACCAAGTCATGAAACTCTGGATGTTCTGAAAATGCTCGAATCAAGTTTGATAGCAATGATGTGTAATCCTGTTGAATGCACTGAAACAGCAAAGAAAATATAAGTATTTTACTTTTACATCTGACATTCTAAACTATAGTCATAGCCTCCACTTTTTAAATAGAAAACTTTTTTTTCCACAGCAATCTGTTTGAATTTTCCCCTTTAAACTGCTATCCTAGGCAATTGTGACCATTTCTAAATACCGAACATTTATTATACTAAAACTAGACTTTGAAGCAATAACAGAAGTAGATAATCTATATAAATATTAGTTTGTTAAATTTATTTGCCATCCATCTCGCTGATGGGCTACTCTGGATGCCCTTAGTAGAACCTTAAACTAATAGTAATAATAGTAGGCTAATACTTAAATCTTAAACACATTATGATTGACAAAGTCTACCTGTTTCTAGCAAAACAGGTTTTTGCATCCAGGATAATATATGCAAGTGTCCCAAAGTGTACCCAATTTAACTCATTTAACATATTTGATATTTCCCATATTCAGCTCACCATGGGCTATAAGGAATGGCTTATATCTGTATTTTTTAATAACTTTCAATAAAACTTTTTTTTAAAAAAAGGAATGGCCAAGAAAAATAGGAGTCGTGATGGAAACAGATAATGGGATATTTATATATATCTATTGCAAGCCTTTAGTAATTTGAGGATAACTCATATTAATTCAAGCATAAATAACTAAATAAAAGTCATGTTAAAAATAGAGCTGGGACGGAAAAAAAGTCCTCCAAATTACTTTTATTTTAATAAAAGTGAGGTCTGCAGACACAGATTTTCAATTCATCCAGATTTTTATAATACAAAGCCCAGGAGTGCTAGGCTCTTCACCTCAATCTTGCTCTTTAGCCCTTTTCTCAAAGAATCCAGAAGTGTATGCTGAATAATTTCCTTGAATTCATCCTCTGTATGCTCAAGTTCAGAAAATCTTTGAATAATGGCAGTCAAGCAGAGAACAGCATTGTCACTTAAAGCCATTTCCTCTAACTGCAAAAGAAAAGGATCAGGACACATGCGATTATAATCATATTAATCCTATAAATTGGAGAAACAGTTAAAACTATGCACTAAAATAAACATAAACCAGATCCCTAATGATAGTTCAAAGCAGCTATAAAGTGATTAAAATTCCAAGTAATCTTCATTAGCAGCGAGATATGATCAAAACTGTATAAATTCACTGCAAACCTTTTATAGGCTTCTTTTTTCCCCAGAAAGAAAATAGAGTTTTGTTACTATATGGCTGGCAATCACAGCCCATAAACTTCTCATTCAGGAATTCATGCTGAGAGAATGCATGCTTTCCCTATCACCCAACCATCTCCTATTGCAGTTCATTATTTCCCCTTGTGTCACAGGAAAGTCAAGATGTTGCACAGATAAAAGGCAGAAGAGAGGAAGAAATTAGCAAGAATCCAAAGGAAATGTTTTGCAGGACCAGGCTCCTTTAGCTTGCCTCCATTTCTAACTATTTTGACTATTTCCACCTCCTACTATATTTTTCTACACGAGATCATTTAAAGGCCCCTGGTACTTAAAAATGCTTTTGCAAGAATGCAGATGGCATCCACATAGCTGTAGGCACAACTTTATAGAAATGATACTGGCACAGCTTTTTAGAAAGAAAACCAGATTAGAAAATGGAATGTGATTTGGAGTGTGCATGGCATACCTTAAAACAGTTGCTGTATCCTGAATAAAAGAGCGTTTGCTTTAATTAAATTAGAGAAATTTTTAAATCAAAGTTAAAGTACAATTGGCATCAATTTCACTCAGTTGGCTTTGCAAGAAACTGAAAGAAAGACTTTCAAGGATACCTTGGCTGGTAAGTAGATGTATTGTAGAAGAGTTAACAAAGCCATAACACAAAAAAATACAGCAACTGCTATGTATCTGTAAGGAAATAGATATACTGAAATACTAGAATTAGTAGAAACTTATTATTTGTTTCCTGCAACATATATATATGTATATATATATATATGTATGTATGTATGTATGTATGTATGTATGTATGTATGAATGATACTGTATATGATGTTTTTGCATACCTGCATGCTGTAAATATTTGTTTCCTGTGACACAGACATATATATTATGCCCTTTGTACTTATAACACAAACATACCACATTGACTAACTTCCTGGACTGTTATTGGGGTCTGTTGTGAAGTATCTGGCATTTCTCAAACTGTATGTTCCACCTTTTGATCAGAGCCTTATCTCTTCCCTCCCACCTGCCCAGAATGTATCAGATTGGAGATGCTAACACTCAATCTGTGTTCAGTTCAGTTCTCTTCACGCCAAGGGATCAAGTGGTCAATTGTAAGAACAAAGGAAAGAGGTAATGATGCTGATTAAGAGGCTCTACCCTGTTCCAGGGGATACACAAATCAAATTCCAGGGGACACACAAATCAAAGATGCTAGAATTTGAGGTTTATGATGTTCCTAAACAATATAAAAGGGACTCACATTCCCTCTCTTGTTTGTAGCTCTTACCTGCATGTATCTTCTATATGTTTGGAACAGCTAACCATTTGAGCTTGATCAAGATTAAATGCTGTTATTCAAGCCTCTGTTTAAGTTTCTTGTTTGGCATTTATGAGCTTAAACATATTATTATTGGACCTTACATATCAAATGAAACTTGAATAATTTATTGTGGAAACAAGATTAAAAGTTTTGGGTAACACCAACAATTTCCACTCATTTCTTTTGTTATTGTTGCTGTTGTTGTTTTAATAGATTCATTTGTTGTTAACAGGACATATGAGACTTTACTCTCACAACTAGAGTGACACATGACAAGCAAGAGAAAGTATGCAAATATTGATTTTTTAAAACTTCATTCAATTGTAAATAAGATAAAGAACAATATAAAATGAATATATTTCTAAGAGCCCAATCATAAAGCAAGCTCAGATATTTTCCATATTAATATGACTCACCTGTATAGTGTAGAAACAGTTATGCATCACTGGGATAAGGTAGTTGACATCTATTTTGTTCATCCCTTTGATATGAGAAATGATGTCCTGGAATGCTGACAAACGGACATCAAAGTTGATCTCATCAAGATGGTGCGGACTGAAAGCATTCAGCTAAGACAAACAAAATATCTAATCAAGATAAAAATCAAATTGAATTTTTTAAAAAATTAAGCATATGAGAAATACTGCTACATACCTTGACAGTTTCTGTGATATATTTTATATTACTTTCCAAATGAGATAATGTCTGTTAAAAAAGATTGAAAGTCATTAAAAGACAAAAATAACATAACTTACATTTATTTCGTACATTAATTTTTAGGCTGTTTTTAACTTCATAGAAGATAAAAATAGAGCAGCTAAAACTAAATGTATATAGACCATCAGTATGTAAATACACTACACCTTTGTTGCAATTTGATTAAGATTGCATTTGTTTGATCAATATTTGGAGAAATATAGTCCAAATCACCTTAAATATATCAAATTACCTATCTATGACCAGAGATTTTTAATAGAAGCTATCAGAAAAGCCTCTTCCTCCAACTACAGATAATACTCAATTTACATCCGTAATTGAGCCTGGAATTAGAGTTATAAGTCATGTCAGTTGTTAAGTGGGTCATTGTGTGATCATGGTCAATTTTACAACTTTTGCCAGTGGTTCTTAAGCAAATGAGGCAGTCTTAAGCAAATCCGTTGTCTGCAACTGGAAATAAATAGCAATAGCACTTAGGCTTATAAACCGCTTCATAGTGCTTTATAGCCCTCTCTAAGTGATTTACAGAGTCAGCATATTGCTCCCAATAATCTGGGTCCTCATAAATGTCAGTTTCCAGCAAAAAAAAGTCCTAAACTGCATAACTGCAGGCCGCTGCAACAGCCATAAATGCCTGCCAGTTACAAAATGACCCAGTACTGACTGCGTGGAGAGGCGCCTGCCCTCAGAACTTTGAATCCAGATTGTAAGTAGCCCTGGGAGGTCTGTTATAACTTCAAACAATGATGGGTCATAAATCAAGGACTACTTGTAGTGTTTTTTATGGCAAATAGATAGAAAAGGGTAATACTTAAAAAAGGACTTATAAAGGAGTCAAGATTAGCCTCTACTGTGGAACAAAGCAACTCAACACTCTGGATCATAATGTAATAAGAATATTTTTTTTAAAAAAATAAGCATTTATATACAGTAATACCTCAAAAACCCCACAAAGTGCTTGACGAGACAACTTGTTCTGAATAACAGAAAACAGCTTTGCCAAAGGTTTAAGGAAGCTTGCTGGAGTTAAGCAATGTTTCAGTAGATTTTGTACTGTCTCCAGAATGTCAATCTCTGTATCCTAAAAGAAACAGGTACAGGAAAAGGATTACAGGAATGCTAGTTTATTGCTTAAGGTGTAATAACAGAATCTTAAAAGCCTGTCAGAATATCCTAGTGCCACTACTTATACTGAAAAGACTCAAGGTAGCATAATCTTGACTTTCTTTCTCATGTCTTCTCCCTTTGCAGGACTAAGTTATCTCTTATTTGCCTTGTTGATTCTTGTATAACTTCTTCCTGAAGATGATCCATGCATTCCTCTAGGTCAAGGGTGTCAAACTGGCGGCCCATGGGCTGGATGCATCATGTGCAGGCCACGCCCACCCCAGCTCTGCAAATGGGGAAAATGTCACAAAACGTCACATGATGGCAATGTGACACCACGAATTTGACACCCGTGCTCTACATAAATACACTGCAAAGGACTACAATTGACTAGATTACTAAAGTACCTTTATGTGCTCTTCTGCGAATTTTAGAGATACCAAGTAAATTTTGGTTGAATAAACTACAGCAATCAAGGTACCATCACAAAATGAAGTACCTATCAAGAAGTCTAAATATTGAAGCTCCATCAAATTATCACAAATCAATAAATATTTTCAATTTTATCTTGTAAATAAACTTAGTATTGTTTTTTGTAGCTAGTCAAACAGGACGATCCTGATAGTGGATTTTATTGGCAGAAGGGGAAAAAGTCATCCAGTCTCGTTGTGGCCCCGCCCTCTGAGCCTATCTCATCGGAGGAAGAAGGCTCCGAACATGAGGGAGAGGTGTCAGCCAGGCCTCCCTCTCCAGGCCCCTCCCCTTTGGCACTGCCTCAGGTGCTGGCCGAGGAAGGGGAGATTGGCCAGGAGCCAGGTGTCTCTGATGAGGGCGAGGAAGGAGAGCCGTCGTTCCTGGATGCACGCCAACGAAGGCGTGATAAACGGTTGCAGCAGTTAAGGAGGCGTGCTAGGGATTATAGCTGAGTCACTGGACCACACCCCAGAGACTATATAAGAGAGGGTGGTGGCTGGTAAAACTCTGTGACGAACAAAAACTAACTCTGGCTAGTCACTTGAACAACGTCTGAAGCTGCCGAAGGGATATTGTTTTGCTGGACTATTTGCAATGCGTATGTAATGTTATGTTATCTGTTGAAGTAAAGCTCTTGGCAGACGGTGCTTATATTGTTGCCAAGTTTGAGAAGTACTTTCTTAACCCTCAGCTGGCTGTGTTTGTGTGTGTGTGGAGACGGGGACAGATCATCTCCAATAGAAAATTCCTTCTATTTCTTTTTATTATCATGTTAACCATGTGACATTCCTGAGCATATCATTTTCTTTTATGCATATTCACAATAAAATTGGAGTAAGAACTTCCCAATTAAGGGTCGTGATATTTCAAGATAAAAAAAAGTAAACTAAAATTCTTGATTAGGTTTTTGTCAGGTGCCGATGTTCTGAATTTTAAATCAAAAGCACAATTTAAAAGATTAAGTTAATGAACAAAAGTCATTTCTGGACTTCTTCACTTCTCAATAATTTTGCTCAATAAGAGTAAAATTACTGGTTTTGAGGAAAACAATTGCAATTTATCTTGCAACTTTTGGGGAAGTCCTTTAAACAAGGAGTAAAAAGAATGGAAGGCAGGATCAATTTGGGAGGCTTCACATTTTCCCTGTATGCTTATACAAGCGCTATTATGTGGATCCCTGCAAACATTTATGACAAACTTACTGTAAGCTGGTCATCCATGAAGGCAAATGAAGATTTCTTTTTTCTTATGCCAAGGTCAGATTTTCTTTTGTTCCCATTTTTTGCATAACTCAGGCAGGGCTGGTTTAGCAAATAACACCAAAATAGGCCTTTTATAAAACCTTGGTGCTGATTTGGAAAATTGTATTTATGTTTTCAAAGATTTAAAGATGATGACTTCAGAAGTAGATGTGGGGGGGGCTAAGAAATGATTTACAGTAAATTAACAAGATGTTCAAGAGGGCATTCTGCCCTCTACATTTGTATTTAGAAATTTCTATTTTATAATACAAAAATGTTACCTAAATACATAGATCAGTATACAACACATTAGATTCATTCCGAATCTAACTGAAGTGGTTATAGCCCAGGTTTCCATATTGTTCCCTCTGCTTCATCCACTATTTTTCATATCCTACTGAGCTTCATTCTTTGTTGTAGCTGTTACATAGCCCAGTTACCTTTCAGTCTCAGCCTGAATGCATGTAAAGTCCATAAGTGCAAAAACATTTAAAATGTCATCACAAAAGTAATCTAATCTGAAGGAAAATATTATTTTCCATACACTTTGTTGTAAACATACCTGCGTAATGTTGGTCTGTTGAACGAAAGGGAGCAGGAGGCCAATCAGAATAGAACTCTGGTTCTTATCCTTTATAAACTTGCTAATCCTAAAGACAACAGAAAATACACTTACGTTATATCATAATGTAATGTTTCAGATGTCTAAATTAAAAGCCAAGCTTTTTTAATATGCAGCCTTGAAAAGTTTTGAACTTCGGCATAGAAAAAACATGTCATTGCATTCACAGAAATCTGAGAGATGTAGAGGAAGAAAGAAATTTTTTTGCATCTGTTCTGAGTGAAAATGGAACAATTATCAAAGTCATCTAATTTCTTGCCTTTTGAGAGATTAGGATGAGATTGCTTCTACGATTTTCTATTAATGCTTTTCCCACCAAAGAAAAAGAGCTATTTCTTCACCACCACTTCTACAGCATTAAAATCTCTGTAAATATGTACTATTAGAAAAGATAAGAAACTACTTACTTTGAAAGAATGTTGAGTTCTTTGCTGAGTTGTGCATTATACTTTTTTTTCTTTATCCTATCTATGCTGATCATAGTTTTGTTGAGATACTGAAGAATTGAAGGGACGTGGGGGAGAACTAGCCTTGTCCCCATACTAGGAACATCTAAAATGAAGATGAAGAATATGGCCATTTAAAGTGAAAAACCAAGCCTTTTTTCCCCACACAGAAAACACAAATCCTTACAAAACAGCCTAGTAAGAGTGTTGTTTCAACTTTTTCAACTTCAGGCGCTGGCCTGAAGACATGGCTGTTCCAGCAGACTCCCTGATCATTCTACGAGGTTTTAAATTTGGGGATTTTAATTTTAGATTGGTTTTAGATTTTATTATTGTTTTTTTATTTATGTGAGCCACCCCGAGTCCTTCAGGAGAAGGGCGGCATATAAATTTTAATAATAAACTAAATAATAAATAAACTTTGTTATTATTTTTATTCATATACATTATGATGATGATGAACAATACATTTTTAAAAAATATTTAAATTCAGAAACTTTGCAAGGCAACAAAATCTTGCATATACTCCCATTTTTGAGTCATTTATTTTTTTTTTGGTCATTTTTGGCTATCAAAAAGATCATGTAATTGTACCAAACATTGAAAAGGTGGCTGATTTCAGGTGTAAGTCTTAAAAGCTGGCAACTCTGACTACTTTTTCAATCTGTGCCTCATTTTGAAGAGAGGCCCATATTAGGCAACTCTTCTGAAAGAGTTCATTCCAAGCTGAAAAGGTATTTCCTGTAATCACCACACTTCTGACTTCGAATTGCAGGAAGGCAAGTGAAGGCTACTTCAATGCAAAGGCTGAATATTGTGGGTCTGGACAACTCTTTAAGCATCCTAAGATAAGACCAGGAAGTGTCCTTCAGGTTGTTTACATATTCTGTGTAAAACAGCTTTGAATAAAAGTATATACAGGTAGTCCTCAACTTACAACAGTTCATTTAGTGACCGTTCAAAGTTACAACGGCAGTGAAAAAAGTGACTTTATGACCATTTTTCACATTTATGACCGTCCCAAAGGTGCTTTTTCAAGAGGCAACTGGACTTTGTTTTTCTTTGAAGATGTTTCGCTTCTCATCCAAGAAGCTTCTTCATCTCTTGAAAAAGCATCTTTGGGACAACCATGACCTGGATGGCTGAGAATCTCCATAGACACACTTATGACCATTGCAGCATCCCCGTGATGTGATTTACATTCGAATGTTTGGATCACCTTTTGCCGCCTTCTAACAAGCAAAGTCAATGGAGAAGCCAGATTCTAAGTTACTATTAGTAAGTAATGTTACTAACTTAACAATTGAAGTGATTCACTTACCTTCTGTGGCAAGAAAGGTCATAAAATGGGACCAAAAAAATTCACTTAACATATTTCTCATTTAGCAACATAAATTTTGGGCTCAATTGTGGTCATAAATTGAAGACTACCTGTACTTTGTACGTACTTCTATAAAGCTCAAATATAATATACTGAAGTCATTTTCATTTACAAATTAACACTCTGTCCTATCATCATCTGAATCTTCTTGTCTTTTTAAAAGTTGCTTAGAACTTAGCACTTTCACTGAGAGTTTGGGTCCAATGGTAGCTGGACTGCCAATTATATAGTTTTAATATTATGTGCCTTTGACTTTTTTTATAGATTTTCCTTGTTTTTCTGAACTCCTTCTGCCCTATGGAAGTGGACAGTAATGTAATAAACAAAAAGTGCCATCCAATTGAGACCTATCCATTCCTACCTCCCGCTATTTCTTCAAGTTCAATAAAGATGCAGTCAGTCACTGTCAAGCTGCTAAACTGGTCATTAGGTTCAAAGTCAGGAATATTGAGAAGATTGTCAATCACATCCATCACAGTACTAGCTGTTCCCTCTCCCAGAGCCTTGGCTGAGAGCACGGCAGATACATTTGATAATATGTCATATTCTGGATGTCCTGGCTTCTGCTTAGCTAGCAAAATGAAATACCTAAAAGCAAAGTGAGAAGGGGGAAAGGGAATTTTAAGAAATAAATTATATCTCAAAACTGAGAAAAAAAGACAAGTTTTTCATACTTCTGGTGCTTCAATTTCTTTTACTATAAAAACATTTATTACCATTTCCAGATATTAACAATGAACAAAAAGCATGAAATCCCCTGAATACTTGCTACCATATTCCAAACTATGACTGGAGTTTAGGAACAGACTATTCTATGAACGTACACACTAGCTTTGGAGATGAAAATATAACTGAGTTGAGTACGATTCTATCTGTAGGATTAAAAACACTTGAGAAGTTCAATAGATAGAACTCCTGCTATAATAAGACATGGTTCGTACATTGTATTAAGAGCAGGGGCGGGTTTCAAAATCTGTCACTACCAGTTCGCTTGTGGGTGCGCGCGTACTTGCGCATGCGTGTGACACTTCTGCACAAACGCAGAAGCGTCCAGGCAGATGGGCAGAGCCTGCCGCCGCCGCCACTACCGGTTTGCCCGATCCAGTGTGAACCGGTAGCAACCCACCCGATTAAGAGATACTGTATTTTTCAGACTATAGGACACTCTGGACTATAAGACACACCTAGCATTTGGGGAGGAAAACAAGAAAAAAAAATCTGCCTCTGCCTCCCAGCATCCATCCGGTATTCATCTGGCCCGTTTGCCACCACAACCTATTCGCCATCGCCGGCAATTCGCCGCCGCCGCAACCCATTCACCGCTGCTACCCATTCACCACAGCCCATTTGCCGTCATTGCCATTTGTTATGGCTCATTCGCTGCCACCACAGCCAGTTTGCCACCACTGCCACAGCCCATTCTAAAACAGCTGATCGGCGCCGCACCAACTCCCCTCCCCCCCCCGCCGCAATATTCACTGTATAAGACACACAGACTTTCCACATTTGGAGGGAGACTTTTCCACATTTGGGGGGAGAGGGAAAGTGTGTCTTATACTCCAGAAAATACGGTAATTAAATAATCACATTTTGCCTTTTTGGTTGTACAAAACCAGCCACTGACACTTGTAAATGATCGTTTGGGTGCAATGCAAGAAATCACTTGATTTAAAAAGATTGGGACTGAGAAACGTCAGAAGCTGCAGTGACGTCTCCTATAAGCCTCTCTGAATCACAAGCTTGCAATTTACTCTTGTTCACAGCTCCAGGAAAAGAAAAGCAGACAGGGAAAAGAAGAGGACAAAAAGGACGCTATATTTTGGCAGGACACATATTTGCAATACATGGTTCTAACCCTGTTTTGTCTGATCCCAGTATTACAGTTATCCTAACTATTTTGTTTCTACATAAAGAGCACAGGCAGACAACTAAAGCTCCCCATCTGTGACTGACATACAATATTTCTGCCAGCCCAATGAGCCATGTGAATAATAAGTGCTAATGGGGGTTGTAGTCTGTGACTAATGCAGATGGCAAAGAGTTTTAAAACCACAATTGCATGTTAACCTGCAGGGCAATAAACCTTCTGGATTTAAAGCTTTTAAATAATGTAGATAGTACAGTCTATAATAATTATTGGACAGTTTTATTTTTTGTTTTGCTAAAAACAAATAGCTTACCTGGGGTTTTTGCTCCAGATATGAATAATTTTGAGTAAAGGAGTAGGAGAATACTGGCTCTCAGAAGCCAGCCTAGTGATCTGGGGAAAAAAAACAAAAAACAATGCAGGAAGATAAAATCAGGAACCCTTAACAAGTATATCATAGGACAGCTATTCAGAATAGAAGAAGCAAGATTATTTGCATCTGAAAGAACAATGAACTATCTGGGCTCACATGCTGTACTATGCCAGTGGTTCCTTTCATCTTGACATAGCACAACATATGAATCTAGTATGAATGCAACCAATATTTGCTGCAATGCCTTTTGCACCAGAATAGCAAAAGCTGCTTCCATTGACCTCAAGCACAAAAATACTTTGAAGAGTCCAACCCAATGCCTGTTACTGTCAGGCATTGTCTTTAGTTCGCCAAGTGAGAGGGGCCTGCTGGTAATTTTAAAGAATAGTCTCTAAATCCCAGGATCCTAGCTCCAGAGAAAGGTGGATGTCACATACCATTTCTGGCTAAATTACAGAAATTTTCCTCCCAGCCTGAGCTAACAAGAAGAAATTTCATATTATTTATATTTAAATATTATACAATATCACATAACTACTATAAATATAGTTTATTTCATCTTTGTTGGTGGAAGTTGGCCTGACTTAAGAGGAAGAAGGTGAATTTATGAACTTGAGATTCCATTCCTACTCCACCAGGACTTAGCCAGTAGCTTCACCTATTATGGACGCCAATGGTACAAATGAAAATAAGGGAGGATGGAACTCTGAAAGCAATAACCTTTGTCCGGTAACTCTAGCTAACTTAAGGATATACATATTTCATCTAAAGGAGACTCTTCTGCAATTTTTACATTTCTCAGTTGCAAATGTAGCGTCGTATTTGCTGGTCTATGTCACAGTGATGAAAATTCAGCCAATATTTATTGAACCATATGTTCAATTGATGTGGACACCAATCTCAAGTTACTGACCCTGAGCAGCTAACAACATTAAAAATATAAAAGCAGAAAAGCAAAACAACATATCTATAACAGCAGCCAGGGTAAAACAGCTCCATCAATAACAATTAATACAGCCAAAGCACGGGCTCAACCCCACCTCTTGACCCTCAGACACCTGACAGATCGATAACATTTTAAGTAAAATATAAGCTATGAAAATGTGGACCATCTAAGGGGGATATAATGAAGTGAGATGCTTTATTTTAATATATTATTTTCCTTTTGCCCCAAATTTTACTCTTCTCCCAGAAGATATATGCTAACCTTGGAATCACTTACTGAAAGGAGCAGCCTTACCTGGGGCCACACCACTGCACAGAACACAGCATCAATCTCTTCTCCACTGAAGCTGTACATTTCAAAGTCAGAGAAAAAGTCTGCTATAAGCTTAAGTCCAAGGCGTCTTAAGTTTTTCAGCTGGTTGATAAATCTGAGTTGAATCTGTAAAAGAAACTGTGATTTTTTTTCTTTCCTTAAGCAAAACATTTTCAGAAAATTGCATTTTTTATTCATGTATTGGGTCAAAATATTTAAAATTCATTATTAGACATTATTAGCATGCATTATCCACATATTATACCTTCTTAAATATGATGATACTTTGAAAAGTAGCTTTTTAGATATTTTACTAGTTACACCTTGGGTAACTGCATATTATTTTTTCTCCATAACCTTCTTACTATGGAAATTGTAACTTCTATAATGTGTGAGAGATAAAGTCAGCACAAAATTCTGTAACACAAGTTAAGAACTTGAATAGCGGAAAAAGAAACTGTAAGCACCATAGCCACAAAAACATTCAGAATTGCAAACTTTAGGAAATTGTAAAGCTAAGTTTATTTATAACTATACAAAGTTAAAGTTTTAACACAAATGGGAATGTTTGTCTGCAATGTATGATTAACACATTCAGAAAACGACCAAGTGAAGTACAATTAGGGCTCTCACAGACTTTAAGTATCTTTTAACTCTTCAATAGATAATGAAATGTTAAATTCAGTTTAACAAATGACAATGGTGAAAGTATTTTTGGGGTTACTGAATTACAGATTTCAATTTCAGTGTTACTGAGTAACTTTATGCAAAAGTTCACCAGTAATTATCTTGCTAAAAAGATCAGCCTTTTCCCAGTTTAACCAGTTGCCTCATAAAGGTCAGAGCCTGAAAATACGTTTGAGAATCTAACGATGTAACTATTTTCCCTATATCTAAGGATTAGGATTATTGCTCTATGCTGGTTAGCGTATGGAAACTCTATGTTAGACCATAATAAAGATTTGATTTGATGTTGGTAAAACAGAGGAGGGATATCAAGATAATTGAATTAAATTTGACAAGCAAATTAAGCTTACTATTATGTAGCACTGAAGTAGTGTACTTCATTTAGCCTAGCATGACTCTCTCTGCCAAAAGTACACAAAGACTGTAACAGGTTACTAATACTATCAATAATATTTTGTTGATACTGTATATCTAAAATATACACACTGCACTTTTTGTTTTAAATCTAGAACCTAAACCAAATGTTTAACTTTGTAAAAAAAACTAAAATGCATCCTTGCAAGTCATGCTAATGTTCAGTAAGTATTTATCTTTATTACTTTAATTCAAGTACCCTAAATGTAGTAGCCTAAACACCAAATTAGCTTACTAGCATTCCTTTCTTAATTAATTACACCAAGATTTTTTTTTAACTCTCACCTGTCAGCTTAAATATGCAGCAGTTCTCACCTTTTCTCTTTGTTGAAGAATGTGGGATACTGTTGCTGTCATGCAAAGTAAAATCTGTAAAATCTCAGGCAGGTTCTGGCTGATTAGATGTCCCAGGTTTTTTAGTACTACTTCCAAGCTGTTGAAAAGGCTATGCTGACGGCCTAACGGGAGGACTTGAGATAAATCCAAATCTTCCACAGCTTGAAGTACTGCAGAGTGGCACTGTCCTTTAAAACAGAGAGAAAACATAAAAGAGGAAAGAAGAGAATAATGAATGTATATTGATAAACATTCTACATAATAGGGATACTCTTCAATATTTTGTATGCATAAATCTAGATTCAAGGTTTGGTTACAATAGTAGAAATTGGCAAATTAAGAATGGTTGTGCTTTAGCTACAAAACAATGCCCAATTTGGGGAATCATATTTTAAGATGATATTTTAAAATGATGGAAAACAACTCTAACTAATACAGAAGAAGAAGGCTGAAACCCTATAAGTGCATCCATGTTAATCTCACTTAAATCAATTTTCAATTTCAAAAACAGTATGTTTAGGATTCTAACACAGGATGAATGTTCATATTTTCAAAGTGCAACTGTTATTTCACATTAATCAAAACCTATGAGATATGATGACTGAGTTCAGTAACTAAACACTTAATATTAGGTATACGCAAAATCCACTAGATCAGAGGTGTTCCACTAGATCAGGGGTGTCAAACTCACGTTTACCATAATGTGTCGTATCACGACTTTTTCCCCTTCGCTAAAATGGGGATGGGCATGGCCAGCATGTGACGCATCTGGCCCGTGGGCCACGAGCTTGACACCTCTGCATTAGATAATGCTGATCCAGCATTAATCTCCAGAATTAGAAAGGTTTACTTTTCCATAATCAATTGCTCAACCAATCTCCTTAATATAATATTATTAAATCAACTTTCTCATCTGCTTCATTAACATTGCTGCACATGGCATGCTCATGCTCATCAATTTACATTGAAGAAAGTTGGGCTCAACACAAAATGACGTAGGACATAATTGTCCTAAACAGGCAGGTTCATGTTTCAAGATTCTGATCAGTCAGCCACAACCTCCTTTAGAATATTAGGGGCCTCATGTAGGCAACACCAAAGCCACGTAATCCTTGAAATCACCGGTTGCAGTTCACAACAATTCAACATAATTCTCAACCACTGTTACCACTGGCTTTACCTGTCATCACTACTGTACTTATGACACAGCTGCTGAAAGGCAACTTAACTCTTAAGAGTATTAGCATTCCGGTAAGAAGACTGAAAACCAACTTTAGAGCACTCTCAGAGCAATTGCCCACTTGACTAAAAGCTTTCATTCTTGCACCACAATAATTAGCATTAGCTCTGAGAGGTTTGATGGTTCATGACAGAGCCCATCAAAGTCATCATATTCTGAAGTCTTGACCACCCTAACAAATAAAACAACCAGGCTAAAATCCAAGAGACTGTGAGCTCTACTTCCGTTTTAGGCATGAAAGTTGGCTGGGTAACTTTGGGCCAGCCACTCTCTCTCAGCCCAATTCATCTCACAGGGTTGTGGTGTGGAAAATAGGAGGAGGAAAGAGTATGTTTGAGTTATTTATAAAAATAATAAAAGTGGGATAAAATATCTAAAGAAAAATGCAAGAAAATGGGTAGGAGACACAGGGGTGGGGAAGGAAAAGGAAATGGAAGGGAAGCTGCTTTTTCTCCATCGCTATTAACCGGAGTGAAAGTGATTGCAGTCATAAGAATGCGGTATTAACTGCAGCTACTAGGTCACCAGTCACATGGAAAATGCCATGTTCTACTTTAAATGTTAAGGAATCATGCATGTCATCCAATGCTCCACTTCCCACTCATTCATCTAATTAATTTCTTTATACATTTTTTAAACCATCTCAATCTTGAAATATTCCAGGCGGTACAAGAGAACAATAGCAATGAGCCAATGCAATAATGCATGCATTGAAATAAAATAATATTATTTTGCCATATATATTCAACATTCTGAAGCTACCAGCCATCTTCAATCTTCAATGGGCAATGTTGACAGTAGAGACACTTCCCATATGATTTTGTGTTATGTTTATTTCTACAAGCTTCAGTCCACTTTAACATGTTGACAGCTCCTTTATATTTGCCAACACTTTTTTTTTCCTATGCAAAACATACCATTATTGAAATGTCTCACAGGCTCAAAGAGCAGATCCAAAAACACCCTTATCTCTTCAGACAAAGAGCCTGCCAGGAATCTCAAAACAATAGCCATACGGGTCCCTGCCGATGATTTCCCTTGTGTTTTGCTTCCAGTTTTGTTTTTCATCCGTCCATACAGAATCCTTCAAGGGATAAAAAGAAATCATGTTAGCTTTTCAGAAGCAATAGGTCCATAGGCAAAAGGCTCTTTATGTGCTAGTCCTAGCAGAAATTCCCAGCATGCCACAAACCGCAATAATCATCCCAAATCAAAGAGGCAGTTTGGTGCAATGATTAAGTGCTGGTTTAGAAACTGGGACACAATGAGTTTTAGTCCTCTTTTAGGCATGGAAACTGGGATCATTGGATAGTCACTCTTCTCAGCTCAATCCACCTCACAGGGTTTTTGTTGTGGGGAAAACCGTAGCAATAAATATATTGAGATATAAAAGATAAAGATGGGATATCCGTCTGATCAATGATTATAATGAATGTTATTACAAAATAATTCACAACTGAAAGTTCATTCTTCCATCCATACTTACTAGAACTTATTTCATTCTTTGTCCACATTTATTTTATTTATTGATAATTTTATATTCTACAGTCTGGGCTGCATCTCTCCAAGCTTGACTGATATTGGAAAGCTAAGCAGGATCAGGCATGAAACTTTGACAGGACATCACCAGGAAACCTCAGGACTACAGACTACTGGAATGTTGAAAATAACCCTTTCTATATTGTTGCCATAAAATTATGTGGCCAAGTTTGATTCAAATAACCCTAGATTTAATTAAACCCCAGTTTACATGTATATGGTAAACAGTTTTGCCTCCATTTTATTTTTACAATATCTCTGAAATATGTTAGAGTAGAAAGTAGTAAATAGTTCAAAGTAAACTTCATGACTTAATGGTATTCACAAATAGCCTTTTTTTCCAATCCCAAATCAGCAATATAACTGTTTCACCACATTTGGTCTTCACCGGTATCTACCATCAAGCCCACAGTTGGGAAATCTGTCCTTTGTTTGATTAGAAATAAAGCTAGGTTTTATAATTTAAGAGAAAAGCCACTTTTTAAAAAATAAGTTGTGGTAGTAGTTTTATACAAGAACATGAGTTAAGTTAACAAGTTTATTACAAAGATAGTATGTTTACAGTAAAATCTGGACAATGGATCAGAATTTCCATCTTTTCTGGGAGGTAGGAGGTAATATTTCATTTTTAAACATACATCACAGCATGTATTGTCTGGTAAACTGTGCAGGTAGAAGTTTAAAATATTACACTCTTAAGGAGTAAAAACACACATTGCCTAAAGCAATAAAAAGTAAAACAGTATTTATATTAACATATAAAAGTCCCTTACCTCATCAAAACAGGAATAAGTTCTGGTCGGTGCTCTGGTTTTACTATACTGTTTTCTTCAGAAATACTAAAATGAACTATTTCTTCTTTAAAACTCTTGTCTTCCAATAGCCGATATAAATTCTCTCTGTAGGTACATAACACAACTTAAACAAAGATTCTTTACATAATTTATTAAAATACAAGATCACAAACTTTTTAGTACTTGAGAAGATACACGTGAGAGATGCTTATTCAATCAATGACCAGCAAAATTCACAAAATATATAACATGAAAGTAAAATCAAATGCACTGAATAAAATACCAACACAACAAGGGGCCTCTATTCATTTTTAGTATGTTCTATCTATCTTTCTGTCTCATTTTTAAATCGCTCATCTCCCTCACACTCTATAATAAACCTGTAACATAAACTAGTGTAATGCTACAGTGTATGTCATTAAACCAGGCAAGTATTCGTCTAAAATATTACAGTTCAAGAAATAAAAATGCACATCATCTAAAGCAATAGAAAGTAACACAATTACAGAATCTACAGTATATATTAAGTCTGAAGCTATATTTGTGAGTGTATGATCATATATAATTCAATGCAGACAAGCAGACATTATCTCTTACTTATACGGCAGAAGATGTGGATGCTTGTAAGTCATGATACAGTCAAGAGCTACTTTTTGCACATTTTGGTCTTGGTGGGTCAGCAGCTGAAAATAATGTTTTAAAACAAACTAGGGTTAAAACAGAGCTGTGTTATAGTAGCGTATTACAATCAATTCTCTTTCACAATTTACACTGTCCTTTTACTGAACAGAATCCATAGAGCATAGTAATTATGCAAACAGCAAAATCCACAAGCAGGGAATGCTTTTGCCATTTTAACAATTGTTCTTATACCTAGAGTCCATGAACTTCAAAAATGTGCACCACTGTAAAAATCTGAAACACATATGTGCTCTCTTATAAGACCATTGATCCTCTAATAATAATACCACTCCCAACGACCGGTAAGATCCCACAGAGTTGGTCTCCTCCGGGTCCCATCAGCTAAACAATGTCGGCTGGCGGACCCGGGGTGGGGAGGGCCTTCTCTGTGGCTGCCCCGGCTCTCTGGAACAAATTATCTCCTGAAGTCTGGACCGCCCCCACCCTATTGGCCTTCCGGAAAGCGGTGAAGACCTGGCTTTTTCGGCAGGCGTGGGGCCGTTGATCTCGCTGCTGCAATCTTGCGAGACCCGGCCATGAACGGAGTGTATGGGTTTTTAATCATTTTTTAAAACAACTTTTATGGTATATTGTTCGCATTATTTTTTGTTGTAAGCCGCCCAGAGTCCCCAGGGAGTTGAGCAGCATAGAAATGCGACAAATAAATAAATAAATAATAATTATCATATCATCTAGACTCTTAATATCTATCTCTAAATTGTGGTAATGCTTCATATTTCCAACAAGGAATTTGAGACAGGTAGTTCTAATTACTATAAAATGTTTTACATTCTATTATTGAACTCTACTGTAAAAATTGCACATTAAAAAGAATGATCTTCAAAACAGGAATCTCCAAGAACCAGCTCCTGGTCAAAAAGCATAATCAGTTGTTATAATCTAAAAACATTTATGCAATCCCCATACTATCTCACTTAAATTCTTACTTCTATAAGGCTTTTCCTTTCCCTAAAAAATTCATCATATACTTCAGCATTCCCCAATCTTTCTGGCTTTGATGACTGGCAGGAGGTGAGGGGATGGTTCCGCGCAAGTGGCGGGTGAATGTTCCATTTGTGCCTGCATGTGCTCACCATTCACACAAATGGAGCTGTGCATGTGCACAAAATCATCACTTCTGCAGCCCAGTTCCAAACAGACCACAGCCCAGTACTGGGTCACAGCCCGCAGCTTGGGGACCCCTGATATACTTAACAAAACTCAATTCTTCTTCAACTATTTGACTTGCTGGGATAGGAGACAGCAAGCCTAGATCTTGCAGCTGATTTTTCTTAATAAATTGAAGGCTGATTTAAGCTATTCCTCACTACTATCATAATAATTCTACCACCAGCCAAGAAAGATCATAACAGAGCTCAGAAATTATTACTTTCTAATGTGAACATCACAATTCAGTTTATCATGTGAATACATTTTGTTTTTCTTTTTTCCCTTTTCATTTTTCCCTATCTTATGTTTGCTTTACTTTTATTTATTTGTTAAGCAACTAATTGCTTGAGAATAATTTAGTCACTTTCATGCTGGCTAGTAATTCTGGAAGTGGCATTCTCAAGTTTCTCTGGAGACATCAGGTTGGGAACAAATTCTGAAACAAAAAACTTTCCCAAATTATTTCCAAGCTGTAAGATAATAAATACGCATGTGTATTAATCATTTTAATCATTTTTTTAAAATTAATCATTTTTAAAAATTCTTTACCTGAACATATATTTCATTCAATTTGGGTTCTAAATACAAAGCACGGGGATTTGAAAACTGAGTGAAAACTTGTAAGTGACTGATAAGCTGCCTGAAAAACAAAACAGAACAGAACAGCTGTCAGTAAAAAAAACACCAAAAAACAACATTTGACTTTTGAGATGAAAACATTTTAAAACTACAAACCAATTTATCAAATGCTTTCTTTTAAATGTTCTTATGTACTTAAGTTTACATAGCTCTTTGCAAAGATCACTGGGTTATTTTATTGAATCTAGTATTGACTGATAGCCTGTCTTGGTTCAGACATTATGAAAAGGAACAAGCCAGGACTGCTCATGTGATTTCAGATGCCTTTGTTTCCATTCTGTGTTAGCTACATTTATGTCACCCAAACCCCATTAACACTATCCTTAGCTAGTGATTAACAATAACAAAAAAGCCAATTCCATACAGCTTGAAATCTACTTCCATTAATCATATTAAGAATAAGACAGACTAGTTTATCTGGGTTTGGATGTTATGCTAAGCTGTAGAAAACTAAACACCTTTTTATCAACTAAAAACAGAAAATTCCAGTCTCATATTTCTTCCAGAGAAGGTAACACTAATGCATTTAATTTGGAAAAATCCAGAGGATCAATTTGTTGGTTACACACTTCTAGCCCCTCATGACCCAAATAATATCATTATGCCATTGTTATTTATCGCTACTTGCTTCTTTGAGTTTTTGAAGCAGACTTTTGGAAAAAGTTATTAGAATTAGAAAACCAATTCTCACATCAGTACTGAACTGAGGGTCTTTGCTCTCTGAACTTGGTTGCTTTCTTGTAGACATTTCATTACACAAACTAGGTAAAATCATCAGTGATAGTAAGCAATGTGGTTTGCTCTCAAGTTTATATTCTAGTGGCTTGACTCTCAACTCCCCTAAACAGTGCCTTCAAACCATCAGAGTCGATACTATAGATGAGGACAAAATCATAGTCCCATTTGATATCACAGCCCTTTTCACGTCTACAGATCCAGACTTAGCCAAAGAATCTATGACCACATTGTTCCAAAGCACACCTGACCTAACCAAATACACAAAGGATCTCATAATATTGGGTGTTTTAATCTTCGTGTATTTGGTTAGATCAGATGTGTTATGGAGCAATGTGGTCATACATTCTTTCTCTGCCTAACCACATACTTCCAATTTGATGGACAAACTTACCAACAAATTAAAGTACACCTATGTGATCACCGCTTTCAGGCCTTTTAGCGGAGGTTGTTATGCAGTGTCTAGAAGCTACAGCACTTCCACAAATACAACCCAAATATGCTTCAGATATGTAGATACCTTCACCATAATAAAAAGGGGCCAATTAAAGAATACCCATAGAACCTCAACAACATCTATAAAGGAATCTAGTTTACCAGAGAAGAAGAAAACAAGTCACTCCCCTTCCTGGACATTCTGATCAGCAGAGATTATAATGGCAAACTGGAAACACAAGTGTATAGAACAACCACCCACAACAAGTGCTTCACTACCAAAGCAGCAAGCTAACCTCCCACAAGAGAAACTGTGTTTTGGAACTTTGTTTAGACAAGCACAAACTCACTGCAGTAACCTTGAACAGCAGAAAAAGGAAACAGAGCATCTATGCAACATATTCCAACAAAATGGATATCCACACAACTTTATCAAAAAGTGCCTACACTCAACCCAATACAGCACAACCAAATCAAGCCCTTAAAAGAGTAATGTTGCCATACATCAAGAACATCTCAGAAACCACCAACAGATTATCACAATCACATGGAATTCACGTAGTACACAAGTCAACTTAAAGTCCCAAGTAAACAAAAAAACCTAGCAGCCCCAAAAGAAAAAACGGGGGTCATCTACAACAGGGGTCCCAAACCCCCGGGGCCTTGAGCCATTCAGATCTAGATCACGGAAGTGATTAGCAGACGTGAGTACGAATCCCCACTTCCACGAGCAGCGGGCAAGTGCATGCACTTGTGCAGAACCATCGCCTCTCCCCACCCACTGTCCACTTGTTTTGGAAAATTATGAACTTTACAGATAACAGCTGTGAGAACTTTGAGGGAGGATTTCTTTGTCTGCAAGTGGCTTGACTTTGGGGCGGGGGAGGGGGGAAAGGAATATAATGGAACTTTTAAAATTGGAATAATATTAACTCAAAAAGAATAAAATGGCACAGGAAATTAGAGAAATGATTAAATCGATGTACTTGACATGGAAAATGGAAATAAGAGAAATAACTACAATGTTACACGGAGGATTAAAATGTGAGAGCACAAAAGCTGAGATGGAGTATACGCAAGCGGACAAGGAAATGAAGATGGAGAAGCAAGACATAGAGGCTGAAAACAAAGACGATAAAGACAATGTGATTAAATATGAAGAAGTAACTGAACATGTAGATAGTAATAATAAGGAGGTTTTTAGAGATTACATTGGGATTAACAATGAAAAAAATAAAGAGGATGGAAAGAGACAAATAAGGAAGGGAGGATGGAACAGAAAGAATATAAAGAACTTAAATGATTACACTGGGATTTACAGTGAAAAGATAAAAAAGAGAGAAAAAGGGTGGAAAATAACAAGAAATATAGAGCAAAATAGAAGAGTTCAGGACTTTGAAATACAAAATGATAATACTGGGATAAATAATGGGATAAACAGTGGTGAAACAAAAAAAAGAGAAAAGAGAGGGGGAACAACGGGAAATATAGGGCAAAACAGGAGAGATCAGGATTTTAAGGCACAAAAGGAAAAAAGGGGAAAGAAAAGGGGAAAAATAAAAAGGGAAAGGGAAAAAAGGAAAGAAATGAAAGAGGAATATGATGTATATGACTAAAATTGAAATATGAATTGTAGTAAGAAATAATGTTAAATCATATGATGGTGAAAATGAATTGAAAAATAATTGGAATAATAATTGAAATGTTTTTAATGGTTTACGGTGGTGTGTGTACAAACGATTAAGTGATGATTTGGAATAATACAGGGGGAAAGCTATATGATTAGAGGATAATAGTTAAGAATATTTTTAAATTCAACAAAGGTTTTTTTTCTTCTGGTTCATATATAAATGAAAAAAGATATCTATATAATCAATTGATTTATATTAAAATGTTGGATTGTATTAGTTAAGGAAATGTATGTTATAAAATAAGTGAGTTTATTATTAATATAAGAATTAAATAACTGTAACACCACATAATTAATTTGATGATGGCTATAAAAGTTAGATGATAATAGGAAGGAGTTTAATATAGAATAGAAGGGAAAATGGAATTTGGTCAAAATTAGAGATGAAAATGAAGGGTAATATTGGTACAAAATAGATGAAAATAAATGTTATGGCAAAAAAGGAGGTATAGAAATTGTAATTTTAGTTGAAAGGACTAAAAATTGTTTAAATTTGTTAACCGGCCGAATACTTTGTTCAGCAAAAATACATTGTATGTTTGTGTGTGTGTGTTTGTGTAAAAAATAAAAAAAAAACTTTACAAAAAAAAGAGGAAGTGATTAGCGGATGTGACTATGAATCCCCACTTGCCCGAGCAGCGGGCAAGTGCATGCACTTTTCATGACTGTTTCACGATTTCTTGACTACAGTAAATTTTTAAGCTTAAAATGATAAAATTGACCACTATTTCAATTCTGCTGAAATTTCATGGGGTTGATCTTGAAATAATCTTAATTTTTTAAATATTGAACAATAACTTGTTTTTGTTGCCTTTTTCACCTTCAAAACTGTTCCTTAAATGTTCTCCCTTTTTCAATCCAAACTATATTTCTTCTAGTCCAAATTTCTTTAGATATATTCTGCATTTAAGCTCAATAAATAAGAGGACAGTATACAATGTTTGCATACATCTTTCCAAATTTTGAATTATTTAATTGCAACATATTCCATTCTGCTGCTTCCTACTTATCATACACATGAGGAACACCCAGGTTTTTAAAGAGTTATCCACAAACATAAGCAATTTACATAGTCAGTAAGTGAACTCCTTTCACTTTGTCTCTGATCCATCACTGGAATCCCATGTTACATTAAATCATGGGCTTGATTAACAAATCAACATTACTGAACCTGAATTGTGAGCCTAATCAACATATGACTAAAATGTTCTCCTATTACATATTCTAATGACTGGAGAAAGAGAAAGAAAGAATTAAGAAACTATGCAAGGCATGTCACAATTGAATAACAAGAACCACAGGCTAAATTATATTTAAATGCAGATTTTCTTACAAGTTTTGAAGAAAACCCTTATCATTTTCATTGCAGTTAAGACAAACATACTTTGTTGCCGCCCTTCTTGTTTTCTTTTTTGGCATCTCTTCAGTCATTTGGCCTTCAGAAGTTTGCTTCTCTTCTTCAAAGTCATGTGACTCATCCTCAGTTGTGTCTTGAAGATCCATTTTCTCTGGAAGATCTTTTACATCCTCACTACAACTGCTTTTCTTTCTAAGGTCTTGCACTGGGGCTATTTGTGAATCAGCAGGATAATACTCATTGCTGTAATAAAACAAAACAGAGGAGTTGGTGTTCCTATCTATCTTTTTTTAATTTATTCTAGTAACTTATTTGTGCCTTAATAAATAATAGCCCTGTTGTGTCACTGTTATTCTCTGTGGCCCTACCTCTCCCTCTGTTTTAATTTCTGTGTTATGCACACAAGCGTCAGGCAGACTCTTTATTTTTCCTATTGATATTGTGCTTCAAGGAAGACCAACTGGGAAACAAAGCTATAATAAACTACTTTTATTATAATGTTAGTAACAGAATCTAACACAATTGAATGCACCTCCACCAGCCCCCCACCTTTATCTACCTGAAAACTGAGGAGGATCAGGTCTGAAGCATTTTCTCAAAACTGCATTTCTGCTTTGGACTTAGATTTTATTTGTCTAATCAATGTCTTGGTTGCAGCTTTTGCTACTGCTCCTAAAAGTTATTCTTACAGGCCACTACACACCATGGTCTGTTTGTCATGAGTGCTTGGAGCAGGGGAAGCAGCAAGTACAGTCAGACGTCCTTGTTGATAAGTCATAATATGAATTATTCCATCATTTTTTAAGAGTAACCAAGTACTTCCAACAGTGTCTGTGAAACATGTATATAAAGTATTTCTTCCATAAAAATCCTCACTTACTTAATAAATCTTAGTAGAAGTGGAGAAAGTTCTCTTGACCTGGATTCCACCCTGTATGCAAATCTTGACATTGCTTTCCAAAGGAGAAACCTAAAGTTTGTATGATCCATTCTCTCGTAACAGCATGTCTGACATTTCAATTGCTCATCATACACAGCTCTGACATGATGCTGATAGATTTCCTCACTTCCAACATCCGTAACAGTTTTTGGTTCTTCTTCTAGCTCATTACGTAGCTCCTTTTCTATGGAAAAATCACCAAAATGAGCATTAAATCCAAAATAAACATTTTTTTTAGTCATGCCAGCTAACCTATTATTGCAAATTTACAGAAAATCTATTTATAGTCCAGGTTAATAAAGAATTTTTAAAAACTTAACATTTAAGAGTTCCACTTTAGTGAATACTATTCAATCACTGGGGTTCTGCAGCAGGCCCAGAAAATTGGGTACTTCCAGAAATTGGAAGGCCTATCAATAAAAAATAATTGTTTTGTGTTCTTTGAGAGAGAAAATAAAAAATAAAATTGCAAGCAACAATTCCAGATCACTGCAAGCAAGCCTGTTTTGCCACTGGAACCTGAGAGAGAGAGAAGGGGGGTAGGGGAGAAAATTCATGAAGAATACGAAGTCAGGCACTATTCGATTAGTTAACAAGCAGCTTTAGCCTTGTCTCCATCATTATTAAGTCTTTTATATGACAATGTCTTACCAGCATAGGATACAGCTTTTTCCAAATGTTCATAATAAACTTTCCAGAATAGTTTGTTTTCCATTTCATCTGCATGGGACCTAATTAAAAAAGGGATTTTATTTTTGAAAAAACAAAAAGGTAACTGAACAAATCAACTATTAACTACCATAGGCATGTCTTATTTTCTTCACAGAAAATAAACTATTTTGCAATGTTCTTTCCTTAATTTATGGGGCTTTATTCCTATTGTATCACAGTCCAAAATCATTTTGCTGTATTTTTGAAAAACAGAAGCATAAGAAATCTGATAAATATATCTAACTTGCTCATATCATTCCATAATCTGATTTGTTCCAAAACTGCAAAGTAGTTGAACACGAGAAAGATGGTACTGAAATATTCAGGAAATGGTGCTTCATTAAGTCACAAAGAGAAGGAAAAAAGCCACCATGTTGGGATTATTTCTTAATTCTTTTCTCTTTGAAAAGTTTCTGCTTGTTCAGTTTTCTTTTGCACAGTGAACTGATTTTTTTCTTTTTATTTATGGTCATTCTTCAGCATGTGCTTAAATTTCAGTGCCACATGTTTTAGTTCGGCCAGCTGCTTCTGAGAGATACGGTACTTTTTGCTCACAGCACAAACACAGATCAAGAACTCATTTTAAGGCTTATGCAACATCTTGTGCAACTGGGATTTCAGCTCTTTCCTCATCTCCACTCATGGAAAAGCTCTCTGGATTCAGCCTGCTCGATGTTTGTCATATGTGAGCGAGAAAGGACAGCCATTCCACCCAGAAACTCAATTACAGAGAGGGATGAGGAACTTGGTTCTCTACTCTTTGATTGTGCAAGAAGTCCTTAAACTGCACTGCTGCAAACATGAAACTGCACTCCTTCACTTCTCAAACATCTGCTCATTAAGAAAATTTCCTTCCCACAAATGTTTGGCATCATTCTTTTTCTCCCGGACTCAAGCTGAACAAAAGACTTTGAGGTCACATTCTAATTAATGTATATGGGTGGAACCAACATAATTCTATAGGACTAAATTCATTTATGAAACAAAACAGTTAGAACTGTTTTGTTTTGTTAGAACTGTTTAAAACAGGTAGAATTGCAGTGTGTAGATGTGGCAAAAAAATCAAAGGAACGAGGAATGCAATTCTGCAATAGTATCTTCATGATGAATGTGAAAGCTACGATTTTAAGTTAACTCAGGCATTATATACTATCTATTCATATCATATGAATCATACGATTCATAGTATATAAATCATCTATTACATTTAAAAAAAACTCTACCAGATGCCAGAAAATAGTAAGCCGAAAATAAAGAAATCATATTTCTCATAGGCTGAACAATGTTAATTATTTCCTCCTTCAAAAGAATGGCACATTCAACAGTCTCACCAGAAATAAGACATTTACTTCTTTAGCACATTAAACTAACTCTCCACCCTACATAATTCACAGGTTTATGATACAATTGATTTTTGTCCTTATTTATAACTACATAACTTTAGAACTATATTTGCTTTTCTTTCAGCAATTCAAAGTGACATGCACTACATTCTTTCCTACAACAATTCCCACAACAAAAGTTGGGTTTAGAGGAACTGATCCTACATCACCCAGTGAGCTCCCATGGCTTAGGCCTGAGCTGAATCTGAATCCTTAACCACGATGCCCAATTTGCTCTTTTCCTTGAAAAAACAAAGACTTACCTTATAAGCTCAATCACAGGTTCCCACAGTGGACTAAAGTTGATATAAAGCATTCCCAGTAAATATCGAAGAGGCACCTAGAATAACACGCTAAAATGTTTGATGACCTCTTTCAAAATCACCACTATTACATATTTAACAAGATCATTGGCCTACAAAGATATTCTTCTTAAATACTGTCAATATATTAGTATCCAATGTGTTAATTTTGTGAATTTCCTTAAATTCTAATAAGAATTAGCATAATAGTGGACTTTTCCTGAAATCTTGGACTACATATATTATATCCTCTTTTATTAGGTACACATGTAAGCCATTCTTGTATCAACAGCTGTTTTCTTAGAAGTAAATTCTTAATCAAATTTTGGATGACATGCCAGCTCATACTAAATCGCTTGACCAGTAACATACTGTAGTTATGGACTGTGATTAATGGTTCTTTCTCTCATCACAAAGGATGTTTCTTTCCAGTTAGTACAGTAACTGAAGCCACAATACCACCAAGTGCTCCATGTAAATGTGGTCTGTGTTAAAAAGGGAAAATGCACTGAATCTCACTTCAGCCTAGTAGTCTATACAATACTGAGTGCCCACCTGCAAACCTCTGACAATTTGACAGTCATTTGGTTAAGAAAATAAAAATAGTACTTCAGACTTACCAGAAAGATAAGCTACTATAATTAAATAAAGATAAATGCTTTTGCTTTAAAAGCAACAGAATAATTGCCCTTGATTTGAAACCTAATTGCTAACATAAATTAATCATTACCGGATATCTCCACATAAGCACAAATTTATTTGATCAGAAAATAAAAATAAAGATGGCTATGATTTCTATATACCATGGAAATCCTGGATCTTCACCACTGGTGTGAACTGATTTTGTTTCTCATCACGTTATTAAAGCTATTATGATAATATACAAAAACTGCATGATCTGCTGGTAGGAAAATGCAATTATGCTAAGACTTTTCACAAAGGACACTTTTACCTCCTGCAAAGCTCCCTCGGGGATCATGGAGCACACCAAATCATGTCTCAGCTTACTCAGGTAGAGCAGCTTCTCACGATAATCATTGATATTTGCTGGCACAAGTTCAGCTTGAAGCAACATACCAAATAACCCCACATCCTTAGCAAAAAAGAAAAAAAAATGCATGAGAAAGTTTCTTCAAAGCCAAATGCATTCATAGCTTATTTAGCAGAAAGTTTCCTAATCGTTGCTAGAAATCAACTGATAATCCACTATGTCAAAAAACATTCGGTGAAAAGAAATTTAGTGCATGAATATGAATAACATCAAATATTGTTTTCAACCAGGAAAAAAAAAACATCACCTCACCGGGGGCTGCAAATATTTTAACAACCGGTTCTCTGCCCTAATGACTGGCTGGGTGGGCGTGGCCAACTCAATGTCACTTATGTCTAGGGGCGTTTTGCCTCGCCCGCCCTCTCATGACTCTAGGGATTCTGCAACGGTCATAAGTGTGAAAAATGGTCATAAGTCACTTTTTTCAGTGCCATTGTAATTTTGAATGGTCACTAAATGAACTGTTGTAAATCAAGGATTATCTGTACAAAAATACAAAAAGCTTATTTGCTTCAAGAAAGGTGCCCTAAATACCAGTCATTAGAAATGGGGGAACACACACTGAAGATCAATGAGTCACAGCCATCATGGAAACCCAAACCATTCTGTCTGAATACCTTCCTTTTCCTCAGCAATACCTGCAACCTGGAATTACAAATCAGGCAGGTTGCCAGAGCACATTGAGAAATTAAAATAGTTAAAATACAAGGATAACAATCAGCAGCCAAGTTACTCTTGCTCATAAAGTGAAACCCTTTAGCAGAGAGGTCATTTAAGCTCTCCAGAAAGTGGGTTTAGTTTAGTTTTAGTTTAGTTTTATTAGATTTCTATACCGCCCTTCTCCCGAAGGACTCAGGGTGGTGAACAGCCAAAAGATAAAAACACAGAAAATACAAAATTTAAAATAGGGTAAAACAGATTAAACAGTTTGGCTAAATTTTAAAAATATCCCATAATATCAAATTCATGTTTAAAATTTAAATTTAAAATTTAAAAATTTTAAAAAGGAGAAGATTTAAGCCAGGCCAGCTTGATGGAATAAAAACGTTTTAAGCGCACGGCGGAAGGTGCACAGATCCGGGATCCTCCGTATCTCCGGGGGGAGCTCGTTCCAGATCGTAGGTGCCCCCACAGAGAAGGCTCTCCCCCTAGGGGCCGCCAGTCGACATTGTTTGTCCGACGGCACCCGGAGGAGCCCCTCTCTATGGGAGCGTACTGGCCGGTGGGAGGCTATTGGTGGTAGTAGGCGGTCCCGTAGATAACCAGGTCCTAAGCCATGGAGCGCTTTAAAGGTGGTAACCAAAACCTTGAAGCGCACTCGGAAGACCACCGGGAGCCAGTGCAGCTCGCGCAGGAGAGGTGTTATATGGGAGCTCCACGTTGCTCCCATAACCACCCGCGCGGCCGCACTCTGCGCCAGTTGGAGCCTCCGAGTGTACCTCAAGGGGAGCCCCATATAGAGAGCGTTACAATAGTCCAGACGAGAGGTGACGAGGGCATGAGTGACTGTGTGTAGAGAGTCCCGATCTAGAAAGGGACGCAACTGGCGAATCAGGCGAACCTGATGAAAAATCCTCCCGGCCACGGCCGTCAGGTGCTCTTCTAGAGACAGCCGTGAATCCAGGAGGACGCCCAAGTTGCGAGCCCTTTCCGTGGGGGCCAATGATTCGCCCCCAATAGTCAGCGATGGCACCAGCTGACTATATCGGGACGTCGGAAACCACAGCCACTCAGTCTTGGATGGGTTGAGCCTGAGCCTGTTCCTCCCCATCCAGATCCGTACGGCCTCCAGGCACCGGGACATCACTTCAAGGGCATCGTTGGGGTGGTCCGGGGTGGAGATGTACAGCTGGGTGTCGTCAGCGTACTGGTGGTACTTCACCCCGAAACCACGGATGATCTCGCCCAGCGGCTTTACATAAATGTTGAACAAAAGGGGCGAGAGGACCGATCCCTGCGGCACCCCACATATGAGGGGCCTCGGGGTCGATCTCTACCCCCCTGTCAACACAGACTGCGACCGGTCGGAGAGAAAGGAGGAGAACCACCGTAATACGGTGCCTCCCACCCCCAACTCTTCCAACCGGTGCAGCATGATACCATGGTCGATGGTATCAAAAGCCGCTGAGAGATCTAACAGGACCAAGACAGAGGAGCAACCCCTGTCCCGAGTCCTCCAGAGATCATCAACCAACGCGACCAATGCCGTTTCCGTGCTGTACCCAGGCCTGAAACCCGACTGGAACGGATCTAGATACGACGATTCATCCAGGTACTGGGGAAGCTGTCGTGCAACCACACTCTCAACAACCTTCGCAACGAAGCGGAGGTTGGAGACTGGACGATAATTAGCCAATACTGCCGGGTCCAGGGAAGGCTTCTTGAGGAGAGGCCTCACCACCGCCTGCTTCAAGGCGGCGGGAAAGGCACCCTCACCCAATGAAGCATTTATAATCCCCTGGAGCCAGCCTCGCGTCACCTCCTGGGAAGCCAGTACTAACCAGGAGGGACACGGGTCCAACAAACATGTGGTTGCATTCAGCCTACCCAGAATCCTGTCCACGTCATCTGGGGTCACAGGATCAAACTCGTCCCAGATAATATTCTCAAGACCTGCCCCCGTCACCCTCGCTGGACCTACCCAGTCGGAGTCCAGACCTTCCCGAATCTGAGTGATTTTGTCATGCAGATATTGTACGAAGTCCTCGGCTCTTCCCTCCAAGGGGTCCTCCCGCACTTCCTGATGGAGCAGGGAGCGGGTCACTCTAAACAGGGCAGCCGGGCGATTATCTGATGACGCAATAAGAGCAGCACAATGAGTACATTTTGCTGCTTTTATCGCCACTAGGTAATTCTTAATATGAGATCTTACCAGTGTCCGGTCCGATTCAGAAAGACTAGCCCTCCAACTGCTCTCTAGGCGTCTTTTCCGGTGCTTCATCTCCCTCAGCTCCTCAGTGAACCAAGGAGCCAGGTGAGAACGGCGCCGGGTCAGAGGCTGCAAAGGCACGACTCGATCCAGAGCTCCAGCGGCCGCTCTATCCCAAGCGGCCACTAGGTCTCCAGTCGAGGCGTGTGCAAGATCCTTGGGGATTGGCCCAAGCTCCCTCTGGAACCTTTCAGGTTCCATCAGGCGCCTGGGGCAGTACCATCTTACCGGTTCCACCTCCCTGCGGCGGGGTACCGCGGTTCGAAGGTCAAGGCGCAGGAGAGAGTGATCCGACCATGACAAGGGCTCAATAACTATGTCCCCTATCTCAAGATCACTCAACCACTGTCCAGAGACAAAAACCAGGTCCAGTGTGTTTCCCCCCCTGTGCGTAGGGCCAGAAATTAACTGGGTCAGGTCCATGGCTGTCATGGAAGCCATGAACTCCCGAGCCACCTCAGATGCCTCACCTGCGGACGGCAGGTTGAAATCCCCCATGACCATAAGTCTGGGGGTATCAACCGTCACTGCGGCGATAACATTGAGTAGCTTGGGCAGGGCTGCAGCCACGTGGCAGGGAGCCAGGTACGTGATCAACAAGCCCATCTGAACCCCGTGACCCCACTTCACAAGGAGGGACTCACAACCGGCTGTCTGAGGAACAGTGGTCTCCCTCGGCCTAAGGCCTTCTCTAATAATAACCGCTACTCCCCCGCCCCTCCCGAGGCCTCGGCTGATGGAATGCGCGGAAGCCTGGTGGGCACATTTCTACCAGAGGGACCCCTCCCTCCGGGCCCAACCAGGTCTCCATAATACCCGCCAGGTCCGCTCCCCCCTCCTGAATAAGATCACAAATGAGGGGGGCTTTATTTACTACAGACCTGGCGTTGCACAACATCAGTCGAAGGCCTGGGTGGGCATATTCAGCTACAAAATGCTGAGCTAAAGAGACAAATTAACAAATTAACATCTTGAGTGAGGGCTAATCCCATTCTGCCTTTGTTCAGACCTTGCTGCAGGGAATTTTTGCCTATGAATATAGCTATCTATCTCTTAAGTGCTGACATCTTCTGTGGGCTATTAAGGAAGGTGGGGGCTGCTTTCTCTCTCTAAGAAAACATGTTTCTCCATTTCTCATTCAGGGAAATATATTCTTCCTTTTTAATACCGTGTTTCCCCGAAAATAAGACCCTGTCTTATATTTTTTTGAACCCTGAAATAAGTGTTTGGCCTTATTGCCGTGCACTTAAAAGCCCGATTTGGCTTATTATCAGGGGATGTCTTATTTTGGGGGAAATAGGGTATTTCTCAAAATATTTCATTCTTGTAGAAAAGGGATGGGTGCTAACTTTCTACAATTGGTGCCATGTTACTATGCTATATTATCAGGAGAGAAAACTAAAACAATCCACTTATTATCAGTGAGCAATCATGTGCCTTGCCCACTCCGAAGCAATGCAAGAGACTCCTGTCCCAAAGGTGCTTTTTCAAGAGGCAACTGGACTTTCTGGAAACTAAGAAAGTCCAGTTGCCTCTTGAAAAAAGAACCTTTGGGACAACCATGACATGGATGACTGAAGAATCCCCATAGACAAGAGACTCCTGTGCTCAGAGAACTGACAAAGCATAGTTTCTCATCCAGGAGAAGCAATCATTAGATCCATTTGCACCACTTAAAGATACCAGCTGGCCCCATAAGATATCCTTAGGTAATCATCCAGATTTAAGGAAAGATCACATGCCCCCAGAAAGGCAATAAAAAAATCGGACAGAATGCCAAGCTTGGATCCTGCCTGTCAGCCATTTCTTCTATGGCTATGCCAATCCTTCTGTAAATAGCTGTTCCAGCCGTGTTGGAAGTATACTCCAAAAAGCTTAAAACAACCCTTTAACAATCTTTAAGAAAGTCAAGCCCCAGGAAGAAAAGTACCACAAAAAACTCGGGGGGAGTGGGGGCATTCCGGACAAGCTCAGTCTACAGACAGAAAGTCTGGGCATAAGGCTTACAATGTAACAAACTTAACCCAGAGGCAGTTTCTGAAAACACTTAAAGCAGCAGGGCAATTAAGATAAGGATTAGGCTAGAAATACAGGCATACCGGAATGTTTCCTTCCTGCCTCCCTTGCAGGATTAGCCCTGTAAAGTGGGAAAAGATTTCTTCCAACAACCAGTTCTCCAAACTGTTCAGGAAATTAACTTCTCCCAAACCGGTGCGTACCGGTAGCAGCCCATCTCTGCATCACCCTAAACTTAAACCAGAGCTCTTCCTAGCAATTCATTATTGGTTTAAATCAAGGGTGGTATTCACTTACATTCGCTACCGGTTCGCAAATGTGAGCACATACAAGCGCGCTACGCTCACACGCGTGCCTCCTCCACACATGCGCAAAGTCTTCTGCGCATGTGCAGAGGGCCAAAAACAGAACATGATGACGTCCGGATGGGTGGGCGGAGTCTCCCGCCACCGGCACTACCGGATTGCGCTATCCGGATAGAGCCAGCTGAATTTCACCACTGGTTTAAATGAAGAAAAAAAAAAAGAAATTCTACTAATCTATAAAATATTTTGCAGGAATCAACCTTCATCAAGTGCAAGTTCTAAATGCACCAAAAATAATGGCATACCAACATTCAGAAATATAAGTTAGAGAACACTACTAGACCTATACTATGGTTTATCTATCACTGCAATTTTAGCAATTTTAGGAACACCGGAGAAGCCTCTTTCCGCATGAATGCTGTACTATTTGTTGCACTAAATTACTATTTGAACCATTACCTGAGTTCCTGTTGAAAGCAAGTCATCAAAACGACTTAAAATCCGTATGGTTAGCAGTCGCACCTGTTCCAAAAATACCATGCTTCATTAATTCATCTAATAATATATAAGCCAGCAATAGATAACCTATGTCTCCAAATATTTTTCGCTTCGTCTTCCATGAGCTTTTGCCAATATCACTAAAGTTAGTAATTTTTTAAACTTCAGATTACTTGGATAGGAATAGTGTATTCCGAATACAATACATATATTTCTTTCCTGTTACCTATCATATTTAAATAGGGGTTTTTTTTGCCGACAAGTGATCTATGGTCACATCTTTCAGACTAATAATTTAATTTATATCAAAATCTGTTACATCAGATGTAGACAATATAAGGAAGTAAAAAAATGAATATCCATTTCTGTATTTTTAAAAAATTGCAATATATTACTATCATAGAAAAAAGTAGTACAATTACAAATTCTGACTTCTTGGAGAAAATATCAAGCTGATAATTTATGTTTAAAGTAAAATGGATGAAATCATATTTTAATAGGAATTCATGTTCTACAATCCCATCTTCTATTCACCCCTCAAACTGATTTTCTTGCAAATAGCTATCCTTAAGATCCGTGAATGTGATTATAGAGATTTAAATATCCTCCAATGTTTGTTTTGTGCCCTGATTTATTTCTTTTGAGTCATTGCCAGAGACCATTCTTGTTCATCTGGGTAGTGACAGAAGGGATTCAACACAAAGTATTATGTATGTAACACTAATTGACATGAGGGTGAGAACATACTAGATGCCACCAGACTGCTGATTGCATTGCTGCAGTTTTACTGCACCTTCTGCAGCAGTGACTCTTTGTGAAGCAAGAAAGAGTTGAAAAGCAAAAAAAAAATAAAAAAAAAATCAGTTGGAGATCAGCTTACTTTAGGTACACTGGAAGAAATATTGAATTGCAATTTAGAAAATAATTCCATCAGAGTCTCTTTAGACAAGTGTTCGTGATAACCACACAATGCTAATCTTGTAAAATAGAGATCGGCCAACAGTAAGGCAGATGGTTCTGAGGGAAATGTCCTAAGGAAAAAGAAAACAGAAATCAAGATACATTTTAAAAACATGAGTTTTACTTTATTGTACTTTGTTATTGTCTTAACTCAACCCCAAGCTTTCTACAAAAATCATCTTATATTCTTAGTGATGTGGCACAGAAAAAAGGATGGCTAGACAGTGCCATTTGTGCAGTGAACATGAATTTGGGCAAACTCTGAGAGAAAATGGAAGACAGGGTGGCCTGGCATGTTATGATCCATGATATTGTAAAGAGTTGGTCTTGACTTAGTGACTAACAACAGAGCTGGGGATAGGGAGGAAAAAGGAAAACAAGTAAAGGTACATGGACATTAACTGGCCAGTTTCAATGGAAGGGGCCAAATGAGATGTCAAGTTGGCTCTAGCACCCCCTAAGCACAGAATCTTGTTCTTCAAAGAGCAGTTGAGTATGATAGCCTCCAAGAAGATGGAGGATAAATTCAATCCAACTGTTAGCAATAAGCAAATACAGCAGTTCTGCTGTCTGCTTTCAAATATTTAAGTTCTTCTCCTGCATTACTTCATCTTAATCCTTATAATACCTTTACAGAGTTATGATATGTTTTATCTCTCATATTGCAAATTTAAATGACAGCACAACATGGTTGCTTTAATGCCATCTATTAAGTTTATGCCAGGGTAAAACTGCACTTTATTATTTGCATCTTAGTCTTATATCATTTTACCACACTGGTTCTCAGGTTATCAATAACCTATAAAGAACCCATGTCTTATAGAACAATTGTTTTATCTGTTGCTAATGATGCTGATTATTCCCTCACTAACATGCACATCAGTGACAGGTATGATGGCAATGACAATCAAACCTAAGCCCAATTGATTACAAAATTAAAATAAAGCTCATGCAGCAGCAAGCTGCATGAATCCCATTACGGGATTTGATATAAGCCTCCTGAATTTTGCTCCATATCATTTTTACCTAAAACTTTAAGCTTATGGGAACTGAACCCCTTAAATACACAGATGCAATTTTTCCCAGCACAGCTATATTTCCAACGACCCTTTACAATAATTGGAATTTCTACCATGATGTATTTTTTTCCAGTAGTCTGAAAAACTGTCTGTGATTATTAACCTTGGGGAATTTCTACAGGGAAAGAAAAAGTCCCATCTCTGCTGTATAATATGGAATAAACACCAATTGTGTCTTTTACACATTCCATGTAAAAAAGAAGTTTCAACAGATATTAAACTCTAGGTCCAGCAATAAACATGTAAATATTAAACACAGTACAAGTAGTCCTTGGCTTATACCCATTTTTTCAGCGACCATTCAAAGTCAGAGGACTTCTGAAAAAAATCCAGCCAATGCAGCATCTCCATAAGCATCGCTGCAATTATGATTGCAATGGCAGCTTCAGGAAGCCATGGTCACATGATTGCTATTTGCGACCTTCCCAATTTCTCACAAGAAAACTGAATAGGAAAACCAGCAAGAAAGGCCACAAGTCACCCTGCTAATTCCCTCCCACTTTTTTTCTTGGTTGCACCATCCCCTGACTCATGCAAAACTTCACAGGCTCTCCCCCAGCTTCCTATGACTCACATATACCCTGCACAGGCCCTCCTATGCTCTTCCCTGGCCTCTTCAACCCCATGTAGCATCCCGGTGCCCATTACCTTGGACTTCCACCTCTTCCCACTTAATCACTCACACATCTTGGGGTTATCGCAGCAACTGGGACTGTCCGGGATTGCAATCATTAAGCAATGCAGCCACATGACATAGTGCTTTATGACTTCATCACATAGCAGCAACAATCCCCGCCCAACTGTTGTCATATCCCAAGGATTACCTTTCATTTCTAATCAATATATATATTTCCTTGTCTCAGAAACTTCAACCTAGTTTTGGGTAACAATATAGAATAAAATAGGCTAACTTCACCTAGAGTTGCTATTTCATAGGGAAATGTTTTCCTATTATACATACATCAATAAAGTCTTTACGCGTTCCACTGGTAACATATCTAAAATTTCCAAGGATTCCACTAAACTAAGAAGCGTGCTCACAGCTTGACAAGCCACAAACAAGTTTCCTGAGAAAATGAAAAACAAATTGTGTTTTAGTCCATATGCCCATTTCAGAAATACTTTAAAAGTTATAAAAATAAAATATTATTTCAACTTCTTACAAAACAGGCACACCACCTGCAAAATATGTATATTTTTATATAAAATTACAGAAAAGATGGATAAATATGAAAAAATATTAACTAAATTTCATAAGGTAAATTAAATGCACAGCAAAAGTCTAACATATTGCTTAGATATGAACCAAGTTAAGTATGACTATCAAAGATCTGGACACTGGTTTGAATAAGAAAAGCTGAAGCCTATCATATACAGAGAATAAGTACCAGATTAGGAAAGATTTCTTTCTCTTTCAATATATTTCATGCAAACATCTGCACATCAGTAATGTAGATGTATCTTTCTAGTATGCATCTTCCCCAAAACAATAATGCACTTAAACAACCTTAGTGTAATAATGCAATCTGTATCAGAAGTTCCCATCATCATCATCAGAAGTATCAGAGTACCGCACAACAGAAATAAGTCGCTATAAGAACAAAGCTTTTTCTCATATAATCTTGTCCCTGTGTTATTTATTTATCTCAACTGATTAATGCTGTATTAAAAGCAAATTAAAGCATTAAAACAGCAGATTAGGCCAATCAAGCAAATAAAAATGTTTTAAAATAGAATTGCCAAACTTTTTACAGCCAAGAGGCACATTTGTAATTTTGAGAGCATTTTTATCAGTACTTCAAAAATGACTGTCATCATGGTGAGGCTGATCACAAATTATCCATCTATTAGAAGGCAAATTAAAGCATTGGGCTGCAGCCCCCAAATGTTTTTCTAAGAACGATTTTGGGATTCATGCAGGACCAAAATGCACAGTTGGAAATGCAGGCTGTACTTGAGGTTAATGATTACCCTTGAGCAAGTTGGCTACCCATTCATTTTTTTAAAAAATTAAAAAATAGAAAAATTAAATATAGTATGGGAAGGAACGGGATGGTGCCAAGAAACATGTTGGCAACCGCAGTTACCTCCAGGGATCATGCTGGAAAGGCGAAGTTTTTTAAAAATCTGGACAAAGAAGGGAGTGTCAATCCAGCAGCAGTCAAAATTAACCACATTTCTACAAAGGAGGGGGAGGGAGCGGGAAGAGTCAGGGAAGAGTATAGATCATATTTATTTTTACTTGACATTTACAAAGAAAGAACAGGTAAATCTAAAGAGCTAACCTTTGCAGAACTCTCCTTTGTCAAGGCCAGCAAAGAGACTCTCAGAGAACCTTATAAACACTGGTGTAATTTTTTCTTTCACAAGTGGCCTGTCAAACATGTAAATGCAATCATAAGTTACAATTTTACTGAAGGCTAAGAACTGTGGTTTTATTTTATTCTCCAATGTACCCAAAATCATGAAAAAAGAAATAGAAGTAGTGAATTCTAATTAAGGAGAAGAAAATTAGAGAAAATTAGAAGAGGGAGAATTTGTAATGTCAGATGTATCTGGTTCTCTTTACATGCAACTCCAAATTAAGATGTCTATCTTGCAAAATTAGTGGGTCTTTGGAAATAACATATTTGAAAAAAAGAAAGAAATCCAAGCCTCTATTTTCTATTAAAGTTGCTAATTTGTTAACACGATTGTTAGCATGACTGCAAACAGCTTCTGAGTAATAATCGAGGAAACAAGGGATCAATAATAAATCCAGGAAATGTGCTCAGGTATCATTGACAATACTGCAACTGTTGGATTTCTAAATAGTCATTTAACCAGCAAAGTATTTGGGATAATTTTACTATTTCTAACTTCCTAGTTCTGGTTGATGTTGTTCTAGAAAGCAGAAGAATATGTCCCGAGATCTACACGTCAATTATAATACATGTACTCCAGTATGTGGAAAGAAGTAAAAAATAAGCTAAGGTGATTTATAGTTGCCTTATATGTGGAAGAACTACAAGGGCTGCCCAGGATTGTGAAATATCAGATGTGTTTCTGCTTGTGGGGAATCTGATGCAAGACAGAATATGATCAAGCACAGTCTTCTCTTCTTTTTCTCCCATCTTCTTACTTCTCAAATATCTTCTACTCAGCCTAAAATAAAATTGAATTGATACTATAGCAGTTACATGAAATTGTTTGCACTATGTTTTTTCAAAGTTATCAGATTTTAGAGATTATTCTTTCCACCTATGCACTAGCCACTTGCCCAATAAAGATCTCTCACATACATACATACATACATACATACATACATACATACATACATACATACATACTATTAACACAAAAGAACAGATTAGGTTCCTACACTTTTGGAATTTTTAATTTTTGTTATTTTTCTTTATTATAAAAATTTTGATCTGATTCATAGATCACTGTTTGTTTTTTTAATTTAGTGTGATATACAAACTCATACTAAGTAATAGTTAAAAATGAGCCAAGCCAATATGCTTATTGGGTATGACCAGACCAGTTTAGTCTAGTGGTTAAAGCACCAGGCTAGAAACCAGGAAATTGTTTTAATTTCGCCACTGGGATGAAAGCTGGCTAGGTGACTTTGGGTCAATCACTCTTCTCAACTCAATTTACCTCAAGAGTTTTTGTTGTGGGAAAAATGGAAGGAGGAAGGAGTGTTAGGTATGTTTGCTGCCTTGAGTTATTTGTACAAAATAATAAAGGCAGGATTTAAGGAAATCTAAAAACCCACGACTTCTTTGGGTTTCAACAGAAAGTTAATTTGCATAGTTCTCCTTTCATTATGGAGTTGAATCAGACATGAACTTGCACTCTTGATTCTTAAAGGGTGATATCTGAACTAGAAAGCAGCAACACAACCTGAGAAATATTCTAAATGAATTAATTACTCATAAAAGATGGTCCTAGTTAGCAACTGCCTTGTTTAACAACCATTCACAGTTATGATTAAAAAAAAGCAACTTTATGACCACTCCTTGCATTTACAACCTTTGGAAATCTGTAAAGCAAAGGAAAGCTGAAGTAAGACAGTAAGTCCAGTTGTGGTTTCACTTGCAATCACCTCAATTGATCCCAACTGGTGCCTGTCGCAAATGTGGTTGCTAAATAAGGCATTTTAAAATATGAAATTATGACATTGACCCAACACTAAAGATGAATGCATTGACACAATCAATAGTGTTTAAATACTTAAAGGGCCAGATTAACTCTTTATCACTGGCTTAGAACAGCCCTGGCAACCCAGCCACTTCAAATTGGGTTAATAGAAATCAATGAATTTTAGTACTGATAGAACTGCAGCAAGATGATGATTCAATTAAAGTCCCTCCTGTTTTAAATGTAGTAATTGCAAAACAACTAAACCAAAATGGGAGTTAAAGAATCTTTATCTGGGTGTTAAAACAGATCATTTGCTTGACTATCTAAGTTTACTTAACAAGTTCTGAGGAACATCATTTGTATAATTCCAGATAAGGTTAAGACATACATACCCTTTAGCTGATTCTGCAAAAACAAGAGGATACTTCTCATATGCCATTGATCCAACAGAGGGAGGTTCTGCTTTCTTTAGGATAAGTCTAGAGAGAACTGCTAAGGCTACTTGCTGGATCACAGCATCATCGCTGTAGATGCAGTGCTCAATGTATTCAAGGAGACTGGGAAGAAATTGCTGAAAAGAAAAGGACAGGACAGTACAGGTAGTCCTCGACTTACAACAGTTCATTTAGTGACCGTTCGAAGTTACAACAGTACTGAAAAAAGTGACTTATGACCAGCATCCCCATTGTCATATGATAAAAATGTAGATACTTGGCAACTGACTTATATTTATGATAGTTGCAATGTCCTGGGGTCACGTGATCACCTTTTGTGACCTTCTGACAAGCAAAGTCAATGGGGAAGCCAGATTCTTTTAACAACTGTTACTAAGTTAACAATTGCAGTGATTCGCTTAACAAGCGTGACAAGAAATGCCGTACAATGGGGCAAAAGTCACTTAACCAATATCTCACTTAACAACATAAAGTTTGGCCTCAACTGTAGTCCAAAGTCAAGTCAAGGACTACCTGTACAAGATTTTTCAAGTTAGGACATAGATACATCAGAATCAGGAAGCCAATTTTCCACATAAACATAGAACTTAGTCTTATTTAATTCTAGCGGCTTACAAAGGGTATGCTATAATCCTCTAAACCAGGGGCAGCATTTTTTTTTTAATCTGGGGCTTATACTGCCTATGGAAATGCCCATGTGTGTGCCATTATTTTAAATCTTCAAGAACTCTTAGGGGTGGATTTGGGGAGATGTATAGAAAACAGATATGCTCTTCCAATGGCTTCAAAACAATTCCCCCCCACCCCACCATTTTAGCTGTCAGAGAGTGAAGGGGGAAAAATCACAGTCATAAATGGCTGTTGTGCTGCTATATTACTAATGCATTTTAGAGGGAATCTGGGAGTGGCAAAAACATACCTGGAAGGCTACAGGTTGCCCATCATGCCTTATGTGAAGGATGCAATATGTGGGAATCTAACGTGTGCTTTCTTCCCTATTTTCTATCATTTATTTATTTACATTAAAAGTTTACATCGGCTGTTTCCTAGCAACCCTAATCAGGCAGCTCTATTTCTCATCTTCTTCAATCAAATCTCTCAGGGTCTTAAAAGCAAATTCAGGGAAGTGGCATTACTTAGCCATACCCTACTGGTTTCTAAATGCAAATGTAGGGAGAAGCTAATAAGAAATTCAAAGGCTACAGAACAGACTGAACAATTTAAACAAAAAACCAGGAAAGCTCTGATGGTAAATTATTCTGTTGTCAAGAAACGTATCAGCAAAGTTTCCAGGAATCAAACGTGACTCAGAGGAAACTATTTGATTAAAAATAGTTAAATGAACTACCTTAGCTATTAAAAGCAACCTCTACATTTCAATGTAAAAACAAAATTAAATTAGTTTGTCTCTTAGGGATACATTTATAACTTCTATATCCGTCTCTAGCATTCTTAACCTAATTGCAAATCTGCATGGGTTGCATATTTCATGCTCCTCTTCCCACTCTCCCCCTTCATAACACTTTATTCTGCTGTTTCCGTGATGTACTGTTTCACGATAAATGTCCATCTAAACTTTTGTACCCTATGAAATGATGTTCTCTCCTCTAAAGAGACAGACGCACGGCTTAAATTGTAGATCTGAGAAAATTTACTAAACTTCCTAAGATGTAAAGGTAAAAGTAAAGGTTCCCCTTGCACATATGTGTTAGTCGTTCTCAACTCTAGGGGGCGGTGCTCATCTCCGTTTCAAAGCCAAAGAACCAGCGGTGTCCAAAGACGTCTCCGAGGTCATGTGGCTGGCATGACTAAACGCCAAAGGCGCACGGAACACTGTTACCTTCCCACCAAAGGTGGTCCCTATTTTTCTATTTGCATTTTTTATGTGCTTTCGAACTGCTAGGTTGGCAGTTATTATTCAGGCTATTGAATATTTAAAAAATTGGATTCATTCTAAGAGCAGCTAAATCTATAAGCTGGGCATGGGAATTCTGCAATTCATCTCCCATTGAGCTACATGCTCCACAAGGTGTCCTGGTAAGCACTACAGGTAGTCCTTGACTTACAACCATTCGCTCAGTGATGGTTCAAAGTTACGATGGCATTGAAAAAAACAACTTATAACCAGTTTTCACACTTACGACTGTTGCAGCATCCCAAGGGCCACATAATTAAAATTTGGGCACTTGCCAACTGTCATATATTTATGACAGTTGCACTGTCCCGGCCTCATGTAATCACCATTTGTAACCTTCCCAGCTGGCTTCCAATAAGCAAAGGCAATGGGGGAAGCCAGTTTCACTTAATAACCTCATGATTCACTTAACAACTGCAAGGATTCGCTTAACAACTATGAAAAAGAGATTGTAAAATGGCGCACCATTCCTTTAACTGTCTTACTTGGCAACAGAAATTTGGGGCTCTATTGTAGTCGTAAGACAAGGACTACTTGCATCCCCCAGCCTCATCCTATCTGCAATGTGAGATAACATTGGCATTACTTATTCAACAACCCAGGGCTTACTGGAATAATGAAGTGCATAAACCTGAAGTGCTCTTATTACTCACTTCTGTGAATGTTTACATACGCTGCATAAAACAAAACATGCTAATGTTAATTAAGTACATGCATTATATTTAAACCAGATTTTCAAGAATCTAGCAGCTATTAATTTGATAGTTGTGAGCTGTGCAAGTTTCATATCCAGGATATTCTTTTGAGATTTTGGATCTAGCATAAATCAATTATTTTATTTTTATTATTAACTGGAACACAAAGAATAGAATAAATATAAAGCTATCTCAGAACAAATAAATACAGCCCTAGGCACTAGATCCTCTTAGCCAATGGCAATTAGATGTTACAGACTATAAACACTATAGGCATTTCTTGAGCTTCTTTCCACATAATCCCCGCATTAATTAAAACATGGGTGGGCAACCTGTGGCTGAATTAGAACTCTCTGCATTTGACATTGTTGGAGATGACTGCTTGGACTGAAACTCAACAATATACAGAGATGCTTGTATTGTTTCCCCACAGGTGAAAAGGTGCTGAAACGCTTACCTACCTTTTCAAATTGTTTCATCAGAAACATTGCTTTAGAAAAATTCAAAACAGAATACCATTCAAATCCGCCTCTGAAAACCTATTAAAAAGAAAAACAAAGGACTGGTCCAGATTCAATATGACTTTTCCAAAGGACTCTCAAACTGATTCTGCAAAGTTTGCCCAAAGATAATTATGTCACAAAAGTTAACACTGATTCACGAGGGGCATCTTTTCAGAATTAACTGTATTCATATATACAAGCATCATCACAGATCATGCTAAAAAATGGCTGAAACGAATCTGACATGTCAATATGCAAAAACTGTGCTCTGTCTTCAGCTCTTGCCCTCCCTTACATATTTAGGCACTTTTCGAGAAGTCCATCTAAAAGAAAACTAAAACATTTAGCTAAGTAAATGTAAAACATTTACAAATTTAAAATTTAAATTAAAAAATAAAAACATTTAGAGGAATAATTCTCTTAAGCCATGAACTGCAGATTTAATATTTGGCCAGCCCTTGGCAAAAATCTTCTTATTGCTATAAAATATAGTATTTTATTTAACCTGATATTTCCTCCACTGCACCTTGAAATGGCACAATATTTTGCTGTTGTTGAAATGCTTTTATGCATTTCATTTCTGCTATATTGACTGTGGTCTTTTATTTAAAATGTAACCTCCCATAAATATGCAAAAAAATGTTTTGCAGGAAAAATTCGTAGACCAAAAGAATTGTTACTGTCCTCTTGTTCCATTTTCCAATGAGTTTTTTATCATTGACATTTCAGTTTTGTACCCATTTATTCTTTTCCATATATATTTGGGCAGTTTTTTCAGTGAAAGTTAGTTATGGTTAACAAATGGTTGATATATATAGTAACTTTCCTTTTGTGGGTGATACACTTTACATTTGATGAAGTAGACTATGATCCATGAACAATTTTAATAAATTTCTTAATCCTTAAGGTACCATAAAACTCAAATTCCTTAAATAACACATATCATGCATTTCCCCCCCAGTCAATATACATATAGGTCATTTCCGTTGCTGAGGATAAATTAGACTTGTCATTTATTATCAGAAATATTTAGATCTATTCCAGAAAAATGCAAAGCAAACATTACAGTACAATGGGCAAATGTTCATTAGATTTTTTACCGAAGTTTACATATTAATTTAACTTAGTACCTTATTACCTTTTCAACAATTTCTTTCACCGAAGAATCAGACAATAAGACATTCTCATGAAGAAGCAAAACAGAAATAACTTTAAGCAGGGAATCACAACAAGGCACTGTGAGATCAGATGTATCTATTATTTTTGTTAAAGTCTGGAATAGAAAACAAATAATGATTTTCAAAATTCTAAGACATTCAGGCAAAATAACAATATGCTTCAATTAATATTATTGTTTCTCTCATTATTTCACATATACAGCAGTACACAGAAAGAATCCTCACAATGTGAAAATGTAAACAAAATACTGTTAATATTCCTTTATACCAAAAGGTGTCTATAAAACACTTTTTCTCAGAAAGTTTTCAGCAGGTGGGCTGAATATGGAGACTAAAAAAGAATGACATATTTAAAAAGATAATCTAATTGCATTTAAGATTTAGAAACACATTATGCGAGTTTGGCACATTGCCTACATTTCTTTCAATGAAATCTTTTGTTCTAATGGCAATTCATTCTAGTATATATGGTGACTAATTTTAGTGAGAATTAAAATGTTTCTTTGCTTTCTTTCCAAAATGTGGGTCTTTTAACATTTCTTTCTGAAGCCATGAAGTCTAAAACATTTCTGTTATTTGTTCATCTAAAAATGTTGTCTTATCTGACACCTTATTCAGTGTTTTATTCTATCACACTGTGAGCTGTGCCTATCTCTCAATCTCTCTATTGTCATGTTCCTCTCAGCTGCTTCTTCCTTCTGAAGCAATATTGCCAATATTGCACAACAGTATAGTAAGAGAGTCAGTGAGGTATTAGAAAAAAGAATTACACATTCCGGCACAGAGAAGTTTCCTGAGGATGAGCCCCAGATGAAAGCTCCATCTGAAAGCTCAGATGACTAAACCTCTAGTCCTGGTAACTGAACCAGATTGGATCCTGCAACATTAACATGGGACACGTATATTTGCTTTCATTCATAAAAGAGAATCTATCTAGGAATCTTTTTCAGATTGTATAAAATGATTAGTAAGATTTATTCTTCAGAATATTCTTCAGGTTAATGTCATATATCATTAGATATAATCTTTTGACACAACCTATACAGCAGTTAAGTCATACTGCTTGCCTGCCTTTCCCAACCTGGTGCTGGTTAAATATATTCAGACTACAATCATTAATATTCCCAAAATTGTCATTTCAGTTTAGAAATGCCCCCAAGAGCATCAGATTAAAGAGGTTTTCCTCATAACAAACCCACATGACCTGCCCCAATTTTTTTAAAAAAGGTTAACCTTACCGTACAAACTTCTTCAGGTTGTGAAATTTTTGAGCCATATGCATACTCTACTATGATTAAGTAGACCTGCAATAATCTTTCCATTTGTTCAGAAGCTTCACAACAGTTGTCCTTGGTTACCTTTTCTTGCAACGTAAAAACTGATTCCTGATTTTTTTTTTGACAAAAATAGTTTAATTCAAAGTTTGGATTAATAAAAATAAGACAGAAGATTCATTAAGATTAATGAGATTCAATGTTTGTAACTTTTGTGTTTTTGTCTTCTTCCTTATTTCAGAGATAACTATAGCAGTGGACAGCCACTCATTTCCACACGGGCATATGATACCAATAAAGAACCAGTCTCAGTAAGTACAATAATTTTGTTTATCTCTTTGTTTATCTCTGGGGCTCTTCCACATGACTCCAAAGCTGAACTATCAAGATTTCAACTCATACAGTAGCTCCAATATGTGCCACTCAAAAAGATTAATAACAATATACTTATGGAGTCTGGCTCATCACTGGTGTCATCAAAGCAGCATTATAGATGGGATGGATTCTGCCCTGCTATTCGCACCGCACTGCTTTATAACACTTAAATGAGGCTGATGTGAAAGCAATATTGGACAAAATATTATTTTCACACAACTTTTGGATGAATCTGTAAACAGTATATATCGATATAGTTGTTTGTGACTACAGGTAGTCCTCAACTTATGATCACAAATAGCCCAAAATTTATGTTGCTAAGTGAAACATTTGTTAAGTGAGTTTTGCCCCATCTTACAACCTTTCTTGCTACCATTGTTAAATGAATCACTGCAGTTGTTAGATTAACAACACGGTTGTTAAGTGAATCTGGTTTTCCCACTTTGTCAGAAAATTGCAAAAGTTTATCACATGACCCCGGGTCATAAATACGAACCATGTACCAAGCATCCAAATTTTGATCAGGGGGAAGCTGCGATGGTCTTAAGTGTAAAAAATGGTCATGTTACTTTTTTCGGTGCTGTTATAACTTTGAACTGTCGCTAAATGAACGGTTGTAAATCAAGGACTACCTGTACATCTGCTGTATTTTTTCATCAGTTCAGCTTTCAGAACAGTTTTCCCCAAGCATAAGTCTATAGTAATTGGAACAACTACTCTTATATATCACAGGGAGGACAACCATTTTGGGATGGCTTATATCAGTGGTTCTCAACCTGGGGGTCGCGACCCCTTTGGGGGTCGAACGGCCATTTCACAGGGGTCGCCAAAGCCCTCTCTCGCCCCCCCCCACGCCTTCACTCACCCTCACTCTCTGCTCTGTTGGATCGCCGGCCGTTCGCTTACCCCGCCCACTCCTAATCTATTGCTGCCTCCTGAATCCCAGCTGATGGCTAGAGGAAAAAAAACTGTTTAAATTCTTGCCGCGGGGCTTCAAAGGGCCGCTCTATAGCCAATGGTGGGATTCTGCCGGTTCTAGGGGGTTCGGCCGAACCGTTTGTTAAATTGCTGGCTCGCCCCACTATTTATTGCCAATAAATAGTGGTGGGCGAGGGGCAGGCGAGCCAGCAATTTAACAAATGGTTCGGTGTTTTTTTGTAATTTTATTGGCCCACGGAACTTCAGCATAGGCTAATTAGCCCTTGATTAGATCGGCTCCCGAGTCTCAGCTGATTTGCTCTCAGCTGTTATGCTCAGGGCTCTGCTGCTTGCTGAAGCAGATTTTTTTCCCCCTAGCTATGCTGAAAAACAAAACTGAAAGTAAAGCAGGCTGTTGGCTTTGCTGTTGCTGCAATGTTGGAAAATTAGGCAGGCAGATTTCTTTTCTTTTCCTCACCAAAAAAGGTAGGTGCAAACAATGGGAAATTTAGGGAAAAAGAGGAGTGTTCAAGATTTTAAAACACAAAAGAAAGAAAGCTCTATTTAACTAGGGAATTGTAATAGTTGAGATACTATTAATTGTATATTGTGTTGAAAGCAGAAATGGTTAAGTTGTGGTTTGGAGGAATATATGGGGGAAATTATTTGGTTTATTATTATTGGTAAATATAATTGATTTGTAAGAAATTGAATTGCATGGAAATAATTGGAATATTCATGTTCATATTGATTAATATACAAAAAAGGTAGTTATATAACTAATTCATTTATATTAAAATGTTGAATTTATATTAAACAACTGTAATATTACATAATTAACCAATGTGAGGATGGATATAAAAATAGATGACAATGGAAAGGGGTATAATATAGAATAGAAGGGAAAAATTGAATTTGATTAAGATTAGAGATGAGGATGAAGGGTAATATTGGTTTTTACAAAAATAGATGAGGAATAAATATGGCAAAAAGGAAATATAGAAATTGTAAATTTAATTGAAATGACTAAACACTGTTTAAATTTGTGAACTGGCCAAATACTCTGTTCAAAGAAAATACATTGTATGTTTGTATGTGTGTTTCTAATTATTGTTATTTATTCATATTTGTTCTCTTTTATTCTTTAAAGTTTAACAATTCATTCTTTATCTTAATATCTTTCTATTTGTTTGGGGTTGGCTTTCTTCCCTTTCATCTTTTTTATTGTACAGCAATCTTTCTCCTCAAACCTACCACCTCTCTCTTTTCTTTCCTTCTTACTTTCTCTTCCTCCCCCCTCTTCTTCTCCCTACTTCCTCTTCCTTTCTCCTCCTCTCTTCCTCCCTCTCTTACCCTCACTCCTACTCTAATTTCCCTTCCCTTCCTTCATCCCTCTCTATTGCTGTATCCTTTTATGCATATGGACTACTCAGAGGGCTGAAAAAGTTATTTTTGACTGGTCCTCGCACTTTTGACCAGATCTCGAATTTACGACTGTCCTCACATTTTACGTATTTTGCCCTATCTTATCACCATGGTGAAGAGAAGCAGTTGTGAAATGAGTGACATAGTTGTTAAGAATGCTGCACGGGCATAAATGTGAGGATGGTCATAAGTGCGAGGACCTGTCAGAAATGACTTTTTTCAGCCCTCTGAGTAGTCCCTATACACATAGCCATGGCCACCTGGTCACATGACCAGCTAGCCATGCCCACCCAGTCACATGACCTCCAAGCCACGCCCACAAAATAAGCTACGCCCACAGAACCGGTGGTAAAAAAATTTTAGAACCCACCCCTGGTTGGGGTCACCACAACATGAGGAAATGTATTAAAGGATTGCGGCATTAGGAAGGTTGAGAACCACTGGCTTATATAGAGTACTCCACTGTTTGCTGGAATACAAAATAATACTAGATCCTTGCTAGTTCAACATAAAACACTTTTCCGAAGTTTTTCATTATGTAATCTTATCACTAATATTAGGCTGAGAGTTGGGACTTCTCTTTGTATTTCAATCGTCTTCAACTCACCTGCAAACATTTGAAAAAGGTATCAAAATGTTCCCTATAGATGAATCTAGCAGCTGATTGTGCCATATGTTTGCAAACTTCTCCAATGGAAACCCAAGGGAGTATAACTTCTGTTTCTGTAACTGGTCCCATCTTCTTCAAAATTAACAGTATGGCCTGCAAAAAGAATCTCAGATATATGAGGACTATTTTCTAAATAAAAATTTTAAACAGTTATTGTCAATAACCTCTACAGTAATTGGTTATTCTATGTGAAATGATCATTATGGAATACAGAAATCAGAAATCAAAAAGTTAAGAGATATAATTCTTCCTTCCATAGCCATGATTTCTGTCCAATTCAGTATTTCAACTAATCAAAGGATAATAATTCAATATTGGATCAAATGTCTAAAAAGTTTCCTTTCAGTCTATGGGAGAAATGAGCAATCTACCACACTCACTCAATAGTACTGCTGAAAAATTTTCTCATATGACCAGATTATGGTAATGTGGTGCCAATCTAAGAGAATATTTGTAGCTCAGAGTTGAAATGAGGGATACTTGGTGCTCTCTGAGCCTAGTTGTTTCCTTGCAGATGTTTCATTACTCAAACTTGGTAACATCATTAGTGCACTAATACAGGTAGTCCTTGACTTACAACAGTTCGTTTAGTGACCATTCAATGTTACAAGGGCACTGAAAAATGTGACTTATGATCGTTTTTCTTATTTACAACCTTAGCAGCATCCCCATGATCATATGACTAAAATTCAGATGCTTGGCAACTGGTTCATATTTATGAGGGTTGCAGTGTCCCAAGGTCATGTGATCACTTTTGAGACTTTCTGACAAGCAAAGTCAATGGAGAAGCTAGATTCACTTAACCAGATTACTAATTTATCAACTAGAGATTCACTTAAAAACTGTGGCAAGAAGTCATAAAATGGGGCACAACCCACAATAAATGTATCACTTAATAACAGAAATGTTGGGCTCAATTGTGGTCATAAGTCAAGGATTACCTGTAATTAAGTTCAGAGAGCATCAAGAACCCCTTATGGCAGGGGTGTCAAACTCAAGGCCCACAGGCCAGATTCAGTTCACGAGGTTCTTAGATCTGGCCCACAGGGCCACCCTGGAAACAGTGAGGGACCAGCCTGCAGTGCCTCTGCCAGTGAAAACAGAGCTCGGGAGGGTCGCTCCGTTTTCGCTGGCAGAGGGTTGCAGGAGGCAATCGCAGTCAGAAACGGAGTTCGGCAGCCTGTTTTCACTGGCAGAGTGCTTGGGCTGCCACAGCCACCCCCGACACGAGTGACGTCGAGCTGGCTACGCCTACCCTGGCCATACACATCCCGCCCCGAGGTCAAACACAACTCTGATACAGTCCTCAATGAAATCGAGTTTGACAATCCTGCCTTATGGTAATGTGATTTTGTCCTTTACAAAATATAAAACAGATATGTTAACTTCTGATGGATACGTTTTACTAAATATATATATTTTTAAGACCTTTCAAAATTGAATTCCACTGTTGGCACTTACTTTCAGCCTACCCATTGACCAAGTAATAAGCAAAATATTCTTAAATAGTGGTTAATGGTGCTTAAAAGGTAAACAATCCAAATCTAAGCTAACCTAAATATAGCAGATCAGATACTCTATTATTTAGTGTATGGTATATCATACATGGAGTAGCATTATATATTAACATTTCACCTAGATTAGTAAACACAATAACATATAAATGTTAAAAAGATATATGTTCAAATACAATGTCTAGGCCCGTGATGGCGAACCTATGGCAAGCGTGCCACAGGTGGCACACAGCGCTTTCTCTGTAGGCACGCAAGCCATCGCCCCAGTTCAGCTCCACCGCGCATGCATGCGCACCTCCCACTGGCCAGGTGGTCTTCGGGCACATGCGTATGCGTGGGGCTGCACACACTTTGCCTTTTGGGGGTTCCGGCCCGCTTGCTTTGGGCACTCAATCCGGAAAAGTTTAGCCATCACTAGTCTAGGCCATGAAGCGCAGCACCATCTATATTTTAAAAATCAGATTCTGGACAGGTATATGCCTCTGTTTACGGACAGACACAGTGTGATCATAATTATAGATCTTCTATAAATTAGGTTATATTTGTTCCATGCACCAATAATTATTTACCTTTTCTGCACAGGAATGGAACATGTTTCTAACCCCTTTGCACATCTCAAAAATTAATTGTCCCACACCTTCCACTTTCTCTGGATGCTCTCCCAAATCAAGGAACATAAGGTTTAAAAGGGCATTTTTGTCAGAAACCTGTGAGACAAAATTGAAGAATGAAAATGTAGTGTTCCACTATCACACTCAAAATTTAGTTAATTCCCAGTGATACGCTGACTTCTCCACCTGAAATTCTCAACACTGTAGTGCTATTCCATTTTACTTAAACTTAATTGGAATAAGTACGTGGACGAACACCATAGCCTATTAGTATTACTATTATAGAAAGACTTCAAATTATAATTGGCTGCCTGACAGTATGTTTATTATTACTAACATTTTACTGTCCTATTAATATTATTGCTTGCTATTTTATTGATTTTATATTTTAATTGAATGTTACGGTTATTTGGTTTTATTTACACTTTAAACTACCATGAGTTGGTTTATGTCATCAACAAATTAATATGATAAATATTTTATTTTCAATAAAATTCTTTCATTTCATAATGAAAAATATTTCATTAGTTGTTTTATTAGGTATCTCATTCTTTTTCTCAGGAATTCAGACCAATTTGAGATTTCAACAGCCTATCAAGTCGATCAAACAGAGCAACTAATTCATGTTTTCCTTGCAATGTAGTCCCTGATGGGAAGAGAAAAAAAGGTAAGTGGCCAGCTGTTCAGCAAGATTTTAAATAAAGCTACCCTTGTTCTAAGCACTCATGATAATCATGCTGCAGAAATGTGCATGTAGGAAAGTTAGTTGACCTGGCATGTCAACTCAAATCACATTAACAGCACTTTACCAAATAACATTTAATTATTTGGTAGAAAAAGTAGATAAAGAATCCACAATCGCTTACAGGAACAAAATATGAACAGTTCCTGTAACAGGCTGTTACTACACCGAGGACAAATAAAACTTATCTCCTACACACAAAATAATTACTGACTCTTTACATACTGTGGTCAGAAAAAAGGAGGCATAGAAATTTGAACACTGATTGCATAAATAAATCTTGTATCTGATAAAAGCTGTATACATCACTGAAATTCTATTGTTATAGCTTCTTAGCTTTACAGCCATAAAAACATATCACGTTTCTGGAATCTTGATTGCCTATTTAATCGTGAGAATCCTGCCATGACAAACCTGATGTCTTTTTTTTGGTCATACTATGTATAAATTATTAACGTTGTTGTTGTTGTTGTTGCATGATTACCCAGTAAAAGTTACAGCCTTCTGTGTTATATTTCTTTGTTTTTAGTGAGTTGGTTTATTCAGTAATATATGCAGAAAACTGGAAGGACCTTATGAATGTCACCAGCTAAAAATATTCTTAGGCTTAATAGTATCTTGGCAAGAACTAAGTTAGTGTGCTATTTATATTATTGATAAGAAAAGAATTGTGTGAAAAACTCACACAATTATATGGTTTTCCAAATGTCCATCTGTGTTCTTCAGGAAAAAACATTCAACACTATCATAAAATGTTATGTTTTCCTTCTTGCCCTGTTCCCCATCCATTTCTATTGTTGTTTATTACAGTCATTCATTGCCTTAAGATCACTATAGTTGCAATCACTATAATAGCAACAATCATACCTATTGATTCTTGCTATCAAGGTCAGATGTATAAGCACAAGCCAAACTTGCACATCACAAACTGAAACAAAATTTCTTATGCTAGATAATTAAACTGAGACAAGAATCTCGAATTAATACAGAACATAATTTACCACACTTCCCATTTAATAGTTCATAGTAGAAAATTGAAAAATTCTGAGCTCATGCAGTAGTTTAATTCAAGAGTTAGAAATCCTTGGTTCAAATCAAACTGCAGGCATGAACACAACTGGCTCAGATATAGTTCTTCCTCTGCCAGTTCCCTAATATTTTCCCCGAAAAAATACGACCCACCCCGAAAATAAGCCCTAGTGAAGGGGGTGGGCGTGGCCAGCACAGGAGGTAGCCTTTCCCTTCCCCAGTCACCTCATGGCTGCTGGGCCCCTTAATCACAGCCCGTGGATCAGCTGATCCAGCAAGGGCTGGAAGTTCTGTCTCTCTGGGCACCTGGAGATGTTTCTGGTGCAGCCAAGGGCCCCTCTCTTTCGCAGCTCACCTTGTGGCTATGGAGCAAGTGGCGAGCACAGTTTGCGCTCCGCCAGGCCTGGATCTCGGGTGTTGTTCAGGCTGCTGCTACGATGAAGCAGAAAGTCATGTGGCCTGTCAGAATCGGCTCCTCCCCCCGCACCTCTACCCAGCTGTTGGGCCTGCTGCACCTGCTGCTGCTGCCCTTGCAAGGGGCTCTTTGCCCTCCTGGCTGTCTTGCTCTCAGCAGCCCTCCTGGGCTGCTCCTGCCTTGCATGAGGCAATTCAGCCCAGATCTACAACCTCCGGAGCACCTCCCCCATCACTGGCCTGGCAGGATCCCACTAGCAGTCGTGCTGCCATGAGTGAGCTCTATGGCAGCTCTGCAGCAGGACGGAGGAGGGAGGGGGAGATTACCCCTTCTTCCTATGCATCCCAAAACCCCACCTTTCCTGGCCACTCTCGCTGGAACAAGACATGCAACTCAGTTTTACCTGTGGAGGCCTCTCAGTGCAATGCTCTGCTGTAGCTTTGGAGCAAATGTCCCCCTTGCAGGATTGCAAGGCTAGAGGCTTTGAAGCCGAGGCAATTCAGCCCAGATCTACAACCTCCGGAGCACTTCTCCCATCACTGGCCTGGCAGGATCCCCACCAGCAGTCACGCTGCCCTGAGTGAGCTCCATGGCGGCTCTGCAGCAGGACGGAGGAGGGAGGGGGAGATTGCCCCTTCTTCCTATGCATCCCAAAACCCCACCTTCCCTGGCCACTCTCGCTGGAACAAGACATGCAACTCAGTTTTACCTGTGGAGGCCTCCCAGTACAATGCTCGTAGCTTTGGAGCAAATGTCCCCCTTGCAGGATTGCAAGGCTGGAGGCTTTGAAGCCGCGGAGGGAGCAGTTTGGATGTGCGTCTGCAAGGCTCCCCTTTGAACCATGCTCGCCACCTTCTCCAAGGCCACAAAGTGAGCTGCGGAAGAGAGGGGCCCTCGGCTGTGAGGTTGCCTGATGCCGTGGGGAAGGCTGGGGCTAGCAAGAGTGTGCCAGAAACATATCCAGGCGCCCAAAGAGACAGAACTCCCAGCCGTCGTTGGATCATCTGATCTGCGGGCCACAATTAAGGGGCCCAGCAGCCATGAGGTGACCACGCTTGCGGCCTCCTGAACCTCAAAAAAATTAAGACATCCCCAAAAAGAAGCACTAGCCATTTTTGGGGGGAGAGGTGAAAAGAAAATAAGACCCAGTCATATTTTCAGAGAAACACAGTATATAAACTGGACATATCTTGGGAAGTTGCAAGTATTATATAATTGTTGTGGCCCGCCAGCAGCCTGCGCGCATCGTGGCTGATCCCAACAATAAGGCTGGTGTGGGGTCGCGCCAGCAGCCAGCACAGCCAGCGCTCATGTCGGACAGTGAGGAGGCTGAAGAGGATGTGGTGCCAGAGGCAAAGACCTCAGCCTGGGCCTTCAGAACCTCCAGAGGCTCCTTCAAGTGGAGAGAGCGAAGTGGAGGAGCACACAGGGCTGCCAAAAGGCAGGAGTAGCTACTCAGGAGGAGGAAGTCTCCTCGAGAGTAAGGATTGAGGATAATTGGCCACTCCCTTAGCCTATTTAAGTCGCACGCAGTTAGTAATTTCTTGCTGGAAACAACTTGTAATTATCATCAGAGCATTTTTGGAAAAGTCTTATCGTATCTGTTCTGGGCTGGTTGCCAATCTTTGTCGGACTTTGGTTTATTCTTGCTACTTAATAAATTTGATAAGGACCGTTGGTGTGTGTCAATATCCTCGGGAATCCGGAGCTGGGGCACAACAATAATATACATGCATATTGGAAGAGAAGAACTACTCTTAATACTGTGACTTCCATATTATACTTTGAGAATTGATATTACTGCATAGTTATCTAATGAACCCTTGACTAAAACAGGATTATAGCTTCTAACATGTATTATTAAGAAGAGATTATCATTCATGGTAGAGTATATGCTCTTCATGAAACAAAAATAGATGTCAGTGCCAAAGGGATCCCTGGCAACTGTTTCCATTGACTTAAATACCATGGCCAACTGGTCTCAAGGAAAACTATCCCTTTCCCATTCATTCTTCCCAGTATTGCTCCCCCTGTCCAATACAACACCTACCTTCCTCATCAGGAAGGTGAAGCTTTCTGCTGCAAAGTTTCTGATGTGCTGTTTGCGATGAGCCAGAAGGGTACTGTACAATCTGTAAACACAATATTTTCATGTACAAAAAAAAAAAGAATGAAAAGTAGCCAGGTCAACTGATTCTTCCAGCAACATTTTGCAGACTCATCAATCTAATTCAGGATAGGTCATATTTTGTTATATGTACAAACAGAACACATACACCAAAGTAGGATAGCTCATAAGAATGGGGAAAAATTGACAAAGTTCACTTAGGCAGGGAGGAAACTGGTGACACAAATTGCAATGGTTGTTCCTAAGTAGTTCCATGGAAGCACAGGAGTGGGGTGATCAGAAGATTAAAGAAAAATACATTCCTGTTACTATATTCCTATCAACACACACACACACACATATACACAAGAATGTAACAGAACAGTAATTAGTTATTCATTCATTATACTGGACATTTTTACAACCTAATATCATACACATATAAGATATTAAACAAATACAGATATGAAAGGCAAATGGAACAATTGATGACTAAATAAATAGTAATCTATTAAATCTAAAATGGTTTAAATATCCGTACCAAAGTACTGAGTTTTCTGTCAGGAATAGTTAGATTTTGCTCTCAGCACATAATTGTACCAGGTTGCAGGTATATTTCCTTTACCTTCGATGGACACCCAATTCCTTACCAAAACCACATTCTGTGCCTGCCTGAAATCATAATTCTGAACATGTGAATATTTCTATATTAGATATTAAAGGTTTTCATTCAAAACAGTTTCCCAAGTAGTTTACAATATTATATTTATATGATTAATGTGACAAAATTTTCCTCTTGGGATAGGGTTCTGGTCCATTGTGCATTCTGTTTAAAATTAATAAGTGTTAGAAGAATTTTTATGGCTTGTACCAATCATTGATTTAAGTTTATTTAACTTAACGTTCCATGCAGAGATCAGAAATGAATTAGGAGAAGTCAAGGAAGATATCAAGACCATGAAGGAAAAAATTGGGGGCATTCAAAATTCTATAGCAGAAAATCAACAGAGAATTAGGAAAACGGAAACAAAAATAGATCATGTGGAATTAAAAGTAGAAGCAATGGAACAAAAAACCCTACAACTAAATAAAGAAATGTCAGATTCCTTGGCCATGCTCGAAATGGAAAAGGCCTCATACTTCTTGCGTTTTCAAAATGTTCCAGAAGAAAAAAATGGGGATTTAGAAGGAAAGATGGTGGAGATTACTGCAGGAATGATAGAAAAAGAACCAGAAGAAATAAAAGGACAATTGGAAGAAACTTACCGTGTACAAACAAATTATATAAGAAAACACAGATTGGCGAGAGAGGTTCATGTTAAATTCTTTAAAAAATCAATCCGAGATGAAGCTTATAAGAAATCTAGAGAAGAAACAGTGATTTATAATGAAAAAGAAATTATAATTTTAAAACAGATACCCCGAAGAGTAAGAAATCTACGACAACAATATCAGTTTTTAACACAACTATTGATTAAATACAAGATAATGTATAGATGGCTGCCAATAGAGGGGATCTTAATTACGTGGGAAGACAAAAAATATAAAATAGACACTCTAGAAAAGGCAAGAGAATTTCATAACATACATTTTAGACTAGAAGAAGAACGGGAAAGCAAGGAGGAAATAGATAGTAAAAGTCAAGAAGAAGAACCAATAGAAACAAATGAAGAAAAAGAAATAAGACGGAAGCAAGAAAAAGAGAGAGAACAGAGAGAAGGTGCAAAACCTAGGGAATGGATGGAAACAAGAAACACAAAAAAACAGATACAATAGGCAATGGATGAACAGATCAAACTCTTTTTGGTAAACATTAATGGCTTAAATGCCCCAAAGAAAAGGAATCAAATCTTCACAAAATTACGAAAATTAGAAGCAGATGTGATATGTCTGCAAGAAGTACACATTCAAAAAGATTTTCAAAAAATTCTAGAAAACCCCAAATTAGGAAAACTATATTTATCTCTGGCCCCAAAAAAAGAAAAAAGGAGTAGTGATTTACGTAAAAGAAAAAATACAATCTAAACTAGTCTATACCGATGAGCAAGGTAGAGTGGTGATGGTTGAATTAGAAATAGGAAAGAGGAAAATGTTAATTGTAGTGATTTATGCACCTAACCAAAAACTACAGGTTTTTTTTAAAGACCTACATATAAAATTAGCAGAATTAGAATATGATGATATTTGTGTAATAGGGGATTATAATGCAATAGTAGATGCAAAGAAGGACTACAAAACCGGGAAGAAAAAACAAAAGAAAAAAGAAATACTTCCAAAAGAATTCTTTACTATGGCTGAAGAATTAAACCTGGCAGACGTACGGAGGGAAACACACGAAGAGGCCCAATACACCTTTTACTCCCATCCGCATAACTCCTGGTCAAGACTGGACATGGCATGGATGACCCCAAATATTAAAATAGAAGTAGAAAAAATTGAGATAGGCACAAACCAATGGGCAGACCACAATCCACTATTCATAAACTGGAAAGGGGAAAGAAGACGTAAGAGATGGACAATGAACCAAAGATTATGTAAAGAAAAAGAATTTAATTTGATGTTAGAAAAGGAAGTAAAAATATTTTTTCAGATAAATAAAATAGAGGAAACCTCTTTACAAAACACATGGGATACTTTAAAAGCATATATAAGGGGCCTAGTAATAGCATATACGAGGAAAAAGAATAAAGAGAAGAAAAAACAATTAGATAATTTAGAGAAAGACCTAAAACAAATAGAACAAAAACTCCAGGAAAAGCCCCAGAACAAAACAATAAGAGAAGAATGGGAAATGATTAAGCATAAATTGAATTTGATAAACCAAATAGAACTAGCCCAAAAAATAAAAATGGCGAAACAAAATTATTTCAAACACGCAAACAAAACGGGCAGATGGCTAGCCTATAAACTGAAAAAAGAACAGAAAAAAAGAATGATATACCAATTGAAAGATAATAAAGGAGAAATTCAACATAGTAAAGAGGCAAAAAAAGAAATTATTAAGAATTTTTATGCGAACCTATATAATCAGGGGAAAATAGAGGAAGACAAAATAAAACAGTACATAGGGAAATCAGGAATGCCAAAAATCACAGAAGAACAAAGAATTACTCTCAATAGGCCAATAACCAAATTAGAATTAGATGAAGTACTGAAAAAGCAAAAAAACAATAAAACACCGGGACCCGACGGGCTACCGGTAGAAATATACAAAACAATGCAAGAAGTATTGGGAGAGAATATGTTGCGATTATATAATGAAGCTATGGAGAAAGCCAAAATACCAAATTCATGGACAGAAGCCATAATAACAATCATCCCAAAAGAAGATACAGATCTCCAGTTAATACAAAACTATAGACCTATTTCATTATTGAATGCCGATTACAAAATATTTGCAGCAATCTTGGCCGAAAGGATTAAACTAGTATTAAATACATATATACACCCAGACCATAATGGATTTCTGCCGGGACGCCAAATAAAGAACAACATGAGAATAATACTTAATGTCTAGAATATTATGAATCACACCCAGAGAAGCAGGCAGCGTTGGTTTTTCTTGACGCCCAAAAGGCCTTCGATAACCAAAACTGGAAATTTATGATTGAACAACTACAAAATATGCAAATTGGGGAAAAATTTGGGAAAATTATAGCAGAAATCTATACCAAGCAATCAGCAAGGATAATTATGAATGATGACATAACAGACAAATTTAATATAACAAAAGGAGTCAGACAAGGCTGTCCACTTTCCCCCTTACTATATATTCTATCATTGGAAATCCTGTTGAAAAAAATTAGAGAAGACCAAGGAATTGAAGGTTTAAGGATCAATAGAGAAGAATACAAAGTTCAGGCCTTTGCTGATGACTTAGTGTTTTTGACAGAAAATCCTATGGAATCTATACCTAATTTGTTTCAAAAAATAGAAGAATTTGGAGAAGTGGCCGGACTAAAAATCAATAAAAGTAAATCGAAGCTAATTGTTAAAAACTTTACGGAAATCCAAACAAAAGATTTGACAGATAATATACAAATTCAAACAACAAAAAAAATAAAATATCTAGGAATCTGCTTATCTACAAGAACATCAGCAATTAAAGAAAACAATTATGATAAATTACTAGAACAAACAAAGAAAGACTTAGAAAAATAGAAAAATTTACACATTTCATTCCTAGAAAGAATTTCGGCCATTAAAATGATTATATTACTAAATTTTTATATTTGTTTCAGGTCACTCCAATTAAAATAGATAAACCGTTTTTTGAAAAGCTGAACAAAATAACATCTAAATTTATATGGCAAGGGAAAAGGCCACGAATAAAATTTAAACTGCTTCAGGATACAAAAGATAGAGGAGGAGCTGCACTCCCTGACTGGGAGATATACTACCAAGCAGCAGTACTATCGTGGGTTAAAGATTGGATAGAATTAAAGGACTCTAGAATTTTAACAATTGAGGGACACAAACTTCAATCTGGCTGGCATTCCTTTATGTGGGATGAGAAATACAAAACACATTCATATTTTAAAACACACACAATAAGGAATTCATTATTACAAATTTGGCTTAAAATTAAAAAACAACATTATATGAAGATACCAAATTGGCTAGCACCGGCAGAATCAATTAGGCACCCAAATTTAACAGATAAGACAAAAATAATTAGATATAAAGATATAATTGATTATCAAGGCAAATTAAAGACAAAACAACAATTGGAGACAGATTTACACAGAGGAATAGACTGGTGGACTTACACTCAAATACAATCCAAATACAGAGAACATATAAAAACATATGAAATTTATAATCAAAAACAAGAAATAGATAAAATTATATTAGATTCAGAAAATAAATTAATTAGTAGAATTTATAAATTTCTTCTACGCTATAAATTGGAAGAAGAGACAGTCAAAGAAACAATGATTAAGTGGGCTCAAAATATCAAACACACAATACCTTTGGAAAAATGGGAAAAGTTCTGGCAGGTAAACCTAAAGTTAATGATGGCAACGGCGTACAAGGAAAACCAACTGAAAATGTTTTATCGGTGGCATATGTCTCCAACCAGATTGGCAAAAATACAACCTAAAAATAGCCCAATTTGTTGGAAGTGCAAAAAGGCACAAGGGACTTTCTATCATTTATGGTGGACGTGCCCGGCAGCAAAGAAATTTTGGTCTAACATCAAAAAATGGTTGGAACAAATAACAAAAACACAGATTGAAAAAGAACCAGAAACATTTTTATTAGGAATCTTTAACAAATCATACCCTAAGGATATCAAATATCTTACAACTCACATATTAACTGCTGCAAGAATAACTTACGCAAGAAATTGGAAACAAGAACAAATACCAAGTGAAACAGAAGTAATAGGGAAAATTTTAGAATGCGCTGAAATGGATAGGTTAACCAAAGAATTACAAGAAAGAGAAGAATCAGACTATTATAAAATATGGAATAATTGGTATAATTGGTTAAAAATCAGAAATATACAAAAAATATAGGGGATATATTACTGATTGATATATATATATGGAATATATATATATATATATTAGATATATATATATATATATATATATATATATATATATATAATAAAAAATATTATTAGATTAAAGAGAGGTGAAGGAATATATTATAAGTAGAATTGTAGAACGTCACTCTGAAAAAATGCTTAAGAAGAAATTACACTCTTTATGTGTATATGTTGTATAAATGTTCATTGTGTATATGTTACGTATGCCTTTTTTAATATTTATATTCAATAAAAACTATTAAAAAAAAGTTTATTTAGTTTTATGGAAAGGTAGTTTATATAGCAGTTAGGGGCTGGACTGGAAAACAGAGTCTATGTATTCTAGTTCTCTCTTAGGCAGAAGAACTGGCTGAATGTCTTTGGGTCAGACATTTTCTCAACACAATGCATCTCCCAGGGTTGTTGTTATGGAAAAAATAGAAGGAGCAAGCATTAGTACACCATCTTGAGTTCTATAAAATGAAGGAGATATGTATGTTTAATCAATGTTATTGCATAGATATTCTTCCAAAGTTATTTTTTAAGATATGTATTTGCTTTTGCGTGTGGTGAAAGGTTCTAGTACACTAAGGACTTTGGTTAAAATTAATGTCATAAGAATTAGGAGACGTGTTTAAGATTAGTGACAGACCCTGATATACGTTATGGTTGAGATTTTCTTCTAGAACTAGATTCACATTGAGTTATGGAGTTAAGGTTCTAGTTCATTAAGGACTTTGGCTAAAATTAACGTTACAATAATTATTAGGGTGCATCTTAAGCTTAGGGTAGACTAACATACATATATATTACTATTAGTATTTCCAGGGCTAGGTGTATAGCATATATTTTGCATGGTCAGTAAAATGAATTAAGGATTAGCACTCAAATGATGGGAGTTAATAAAACTTGTATACAAAAATCCTCTATAGTATTTTTGATCAAAATGCTTACCCGTAAATGTTGGTCATGTCCTTCACCATAAGCCTCCATAAGTATTTGTATAGGTAGGAAAGTGATGTAAAGGCCCATTCTAACAACTCTGTGTCCTGAGTTTCTAACAGACTTGTAATGCAGAGAAAAAAATCTTGAAAATGTGGATAAAAATCTGTTTGAAGATCACGGGCCAGCTGTACCACCAAACTAGATTAAAAAACACATAGCAGAATTATGACTTGATTTGCACGCTGTATTAAGCTATAGTTTGTTTAACTGAGTACCCCTTAATTGGATAGGCTCACACAATATGTTCAGCTAAAAACTATGGTTTTCAATTATAGTAAGTTGTATGGGGTACGAAATCAGAATGAAACAAATAACATTATAGCATAGTTCAATGTGTGAACACAGCCTGTAACAAACATATACATTTAACAATAATTATAAATAGCCCTGAAAATTTTTGCTGGCCTATTGTGTGCTTAGAGTGCAATGTATTTATATAATGTATTCTTATAGCTGAAACATTCCTCAGCTACAGTTTTGAGAAACAGATATAATTTGTATTATTGCTCCACTATTAAATAGTCAGTTGATTATATTATGCATATATATGAAGTATTTAATCTGCAGTATAGTACTTTTTCCAATACTGTTGGAAAAGGGTAACAGTACTGTTACCCTTTTGATCCATTGGACCAATTTCTATCATCATTTGGTCATAAACATCTATAGAGAATATATCTGCTGATATCCAATACAGCTGGAAAACATCAGACTGGAGAGGACTATTCTACATTAAAATGTGATGTAGGGCCTACATGAATTATGTGATTCATACTGACTGGTTACACATTGTACTGTAATTGATTTTATCTCATACTCTAAACCAAAAGTACAGAGGTCACATTATAGGTTAATGCATTGTGTGAAACCAATCAAAGTGTTGTAAATAAAACAGAAACAATCATTAGGATTAAAAAAAATTAAAGGCATTCAGTACCACAGAATCATACTCTTTTTATTTACAGATAAAAATACTCGCATTCTTGTCTTGTGTCTGAAGAAAATGTATATCTGATGAAACATATACTTACTCCAAAAGGGGTTGAAATGCAAGACTGTTTTTCACTTGCAGGTGGGTTTTCAAGCTTTTTACAATATTATTCTGATAGTATACTATTTGATTGAAAGACTGGCATTTGTTGACTACCTGTCTGTAGAATGTCACTATGTAAAAGAAATAAAAAATAAAAATTAGGGAAAAAATTAGGGGAAAAACTGAGAAAGCAAAGTAATTAGTAACAGTTATAAATAATTCAAAGAATGATACTTTTTTGTCAGGGCTAAGGGACTAAGGGCTAAAGCTCTCGTTATATACACTCAAGAGGATGAGTCAAGAAGAATTAACAAGGGTAACTTCTTCATTCTTCCTACTTCTTATACAGAACACATCAGAAATCTTCCAATTTTAAAAATTAAAAATAAGTAATTCATTCTCTCTCTCTTGCTCTCTCTTAACAATTGTGGCAAGAAAGGTCATAAAATGGAGCAAAACTCATTTAACAAATGTTTCACGTAGCAACAAAAATTTTGGCCTCAATTGCGGTTGTAAATTGAGCACTACCTGTACTACTATATTGGTACCAGGAGATGATGATCCTGCACAAATGCAATAGATATTATATTCCTGTCTAAAATGCTTGCTAATAAATGTTGTTAGCAAAGTTATTTAGACTGTAATAATCCTATATGGTTTATATTTGCATTATGTGTCACTAACAAGCAACATTTCAGTTATTTAGATATTTATCAATTTACAGACAGAGAAATACATTGTTTTGGCAGGCTACTTCTACACGATATCTATCTATTTAATCTAATGTTAAAACTGTGCAAAACCTGCTTGGTGTTCAATATATATATATATTTACGTATAGGAAAATATGGTTTATTTGATACAACAACCTGACACAAGAGTTGAATGCAATGATTTAAATAAGGAAAAAAAGTAGTAGAAAGAGAGAAGTTGCATTGCATTTTTAAAATATCCACTCTTGCTCAAAAATCTAAATGGATGAATTAAGCAATGTTGTAGCAAGTTCTAGGGTTAAATTAAGTGAAGGAACCAACAAAGTAATAGTGTTTTTGGTATATTACTATCCATCCAATCTAAGAGGAGATGTGGATAATGTGGAAATTACTTAACATTTGTTATGTAGCCAAACATAATCCTTCCAGAAAATTCCTGGCTGTCTTACAAGCCAACTCTGTTTTTATAGAGGAAGGAGGAAAGCACAGAAAAACTATTTTTGACTTGATGCTAACCAAAAACTGAAGACTTAGTTTAGAAACTGAAAGTAGCAGAAACAATGGGATAAAGTAACCATGTAGTACTGAATTTGTTATTGTAAATACTTGGATTTCTGAGTGAAATGCAATATAAAAATTTTTTTGGGGGAAAAAAGAGTATACCAAAATGCCATGTCAGATTCAGCTCTCTCCATTTCTCAAGTCCTTCATGAAAATAGGTGTCAACCTCCTACCAAAATCAAGCATATACATTAATCAGCAGACATACGTATTATTTTTCAAAGAATAAGGCATACAAACAATATTTTCTATGGTAGATCGATATTTTATGGTATATAACAAAAAAAACCTAAAATATTCCAGTGGTTATTATCTTGCATATATAATTTGAAATGATTTGCCAATGAATTACAAAAAGAACTGAAAATCCTAATAAATCAATGACGATGGCAATATTTTATAATCCAATAGTAATGATTTGACAGTAGGAAGCCAAGTGCCAATTTTTGTTACAGTAAGATATTAATTTCCTTCTATTGCTTGTTTTCACTGTTTTACTACCAAGAAAGAAAGAGTGAGAAGAAAAGAGTAGAGAAAAATAAGAACATTAGGAAGAGACTTTCTACAGTTAATGTAAATTGTCACTAAAATTAATAACAGTATTTTACAGCCAGATCTTTCATTACACTACATGAAATCGTAAACATGTCAGCATTATATAAGATAATGGGATATGTATGTAAATTTTCCTTCATTTTTAAAAAAATTGTTTCTTCTTTTTAAAACTAAACAATCGTATTCAGAAGCTGATTTTGACATGTTGCAGATCTGCCTAAAATAGGGTCTGCATCTATATTATAATTACTGCTGAATTGAAAACAATAGTGTTTATCATAGCATTTAAGAGTAAATAATGAGAATCCATTCAATAATTTTTCTCAATTCAAGGACATAGCCATGACAACAATTCTTCCATGATGCCATAATTTATATATATATATTTTATGCACATGCGCACGCATACTTGTAATTTGAGATGTGGTACAATGAGGCCCATATGTGTTTCTGCCATAGTTCCTCTTCTGTACAGGGGAGCTACAGAACTTCTTTAATGTATACGTCAAACTTTCTAAACAGTGGCACTCAAGGCAGCTAATTGCATCATGGGAATAATATAAGAATGTACCAAAAAGGGATAGTAATCTTGTTACCAGACTTGGAGAGAGGGAGGACAATGATATCAGCTGAGATGAAAGAATTCTAAAGGGCAGCTATTTCAGCAAGTAAACAAAATAAGATAGAGAACTGTTCCTATCACTAAGGAATATGAAATATGGCAATATTCTCACAAGACAATATGACTTTAAGACTGTTGGTCTTACCTCAGCATAGCTTCCTGTTCTATCAATGCGATGTATAATGTCAATGTTTACATTGCTTAAACGTTGTGAAAAAGTGAGGAACTACAAGAAAAACACAGAAGATACTCTGGCTGAATATCAGTAATTCATGAAATCACATTGTAAAAAAAATACTTTGTCAAATCTGATGCCACTGCATCTTTAAAATATTTTTCTTATAATGGCATGCTTGAAAACACATGGCCTATACATACACTATAACTTTCTGATACTGACACATGTCAATATGAATTAGTCCTTTTTTGCACTTAACCACATGTTCCACATTCTGGATAATAATTAATAATAATAGTATGCTTTAAGCCTAAAATAGTGACAGTTGGCTGAAAAACTTGCTCCAGTCCCCAAATAGGAGCCTTCCCAATCTAGTACTGTAAATTGTTCTGTCTGGACGAATTTGCTCATTTCACCTAATTGTAGATGATTCCTCTGTTAAACTAAACATTATTATAATGTATATGCTATTGGATGGGCAACCAGAAAGGACATTATTTTCATTCGCAAACTAACGATTTAGATAGTCTTTAGTATCATTAAAGACACCTATTAATTTCATAATTCTAAAATGAAAATAGATGTCACAATTTCAGGTCTAACTCAATAACGTATCCAGGATTAAATTAACAGCAACGCATCTATTAATTCTCCTTTGCGGTAAATCAAATATTAAATTGACCCGTGTCTCACCCGATGCGTGTTCTCAGTCTTATGAGCTGACGATTTGGTCTTCATGTGTTCGACAATTTAAACAACAACAAAGAAGCTATTTTGGGAGACGATGACGGTAAACTAAGCAAGAGATCTTGCAAAAAACGATGTATCGGACACCCGTACAAACATGTGCCTCTTCAGCTCCAGGAGGCTACCATCTTGATTGAGGGATTCTGGGATACGGCCATCATGTGACACGTAAGCCGGAAAACAGAAAAGTGGAAGGAAAACTTGGCGCGGTGATGTCATTTTACAAATCTTTCTGGGTCTCTGGGACAGATAATCCGAAGGAGTTTGTGCCTTTTCATAATTTTTGTCAGTTGAAAAAAGCATTACTAGACTCCTAATTTTTGTCGCTATAACTTAAATACGGCTCTTCTTCTGTAGAGGCTGGTCTACGTGTGCATTGCTCGGCTGCGAGAGAGCGTGCTTGGGAAATAAAGCAGAAGGCTGAACCTAATCCAATAAGATAAAACCAAGTAACTGGGTGGATTTTGAGATAGAGCCATAGATAGGGGGTCCCTGGAAGTTCAAACAGTCTAATATAAATAAATAATTGGACAAACGATCAAACACTATAATGGGAATCTTGTACTATTGATAGTCTGATTGATGTCAGTGATGAGTTTGGGGCTAGGAGTTGCCGTTGTTTTTGCAAGTACGTTTCTAAGATAATACTGAAAAATCTACAGTCCAATAGATTTACAGTAATTAAAGCTATAATTAAGCCTTGACCTTGGGGACAAAAGCAGGTTAACTACTGTTCTGAAAATAAAGTTGTAGGCTGGCAAGGAAGTATTTAGATCAAGATTATGTGGGTGCATATTTGCATATTTTATTTATGTATTAGTTTATATCCCACCTGTATTCACCTTTCTTTTGTACAACTCAAGGAAGTGGATATAATGCTCCTTTTCTCCTCTTACAAAAACTTTGTGGGGTTGGGTTGGGCTGAGGGAGAGCTACTGACTCAAAGTCATCTACTGAGCTGCTGTGCCTGAGGGAGGACCATAACTCACAGTCTTTCTGTTTTTAGTCTAGGACTTTTTAACTGCTGTTGACATATTTTTACATTACAGTGTATTAGACTCTCTCACAATAAAAAAGTTAATGTATTTGACATCTGGATACCTGAAAACATCATGATTTCAATTAGTTTAAACTGCAGATATATTAATAAAAGTTTTAAATAGAAGTAGTAGTAAAGCATGTAATGTTGTTGTAGGAGGAGAAGAAAAACAATGCAGTTTGTCAAACTAAATCTGCCATTTTTGTGACACCAAGATAAGCAGAGGCATTAACCATTAGTATGCTTTTCTGTAACTACTATATACCGTACTACTAAAAGAAAATTATCAATTCTGTAAAAGTAGGAAGTATAATTAAATTCTTATGTGATTTTTTTTTGTACTTTACATAAATTCAGTATAACAACAAAATGTTTAGAAGCCAATATAATGCCACACAATGGGACATTTTTTTTAAAAAAGGTCACAAGTAAGTTAGAACCAGTATCGGTGAAATAGAGCTCAAGAAGCCATTATCAGAAAGTGAGAGAAGCATATCAACATCTTATCAGATAGTTGTCATATCAAACTTTGAGAATCAGAAAAGAAACTGTAGAAAACAAATCTTAGAAGACCAAAAGGAACCATGATCACAAATGCGATAATGAGGGCAAAATATTTTATTTTTCAATATAGCTTTGCAATTAGCAGAACACTGTGTTCATAAGTCACTGAAATAGTCTAGCTGCTTTATTACCTTAGGATAGGGGTGTCAAACTTGTGTCATCATGGCAGCATCACGTGACATATCAGGACTTTTCCCCCCTTCGCTAAACGGCATGACGCATACAGCCCATGGGACATAAGTTTGGCAGCTCTGCTTTAGGGCCTTAAGGAAAATAGGGAAAGGAGTCCTATTGAATGGTGTGTACTTGTTTTCCCCTTAGCTATTCAAAATTAGCTTGTCTAAGATGCCCAGTCACTGTCATCTGTGAATACTTCATCAAATTAAGTGGGAGGAACTTGAGTCTGTGCACAAAGAGAGAAAAAAGGAAGTACTTGGTTAAAAGTGGAACTAATAAAGCCATAGGAGTAATTAGATAATTGTATAATTAGCAATAGCAATAGCACAGACTTAGATGCTGCTCCACAGTGCTTTGCAGTACTCTCTGAGTGGTTTACAACATCAGCATATTGCCTCCAACAATCTGGGTCCTCATTTTACCAACCTTGGAAAAATGGAAGGCTGAGTCAACCTTAAGCCAGTCAGGATTGAATTCCTGGGCAGAGTTAGTTTGCATTCTAACTACTGCACCACCACAAGTCCACCATTCTAACCACTGTGCCGCCATAATTAACACACTGAAGTGGGTCTATTAAGGATGATGTGCCAGATTTTCCTCTATGTTCTCCTGTTCTTACACATAACATGACGTAGTAAGGTATCAGGTTTTAAAGAAAGTCTCTAAGCTTTTCATTTCCTTCCCCAGTTCCCTCTGGCTATTTTTCAGAGCTTTTTTCTCGTCTTCTGAGGCAGCCTAGTTCAAGAGTATTATCTTTTTTTTTAACTGAGTCATCCTTCTGTGGTATGGAAAGTCTGGTGTAAGAGCTGGTACTGTCTCATAAAGCTTTTGATAGCTAATAGGCAAGACATATAAACTTTATATGTTCTTAAGTAGAACTTTCAGTAGTATACTATATAACTTTCAAGTCCTTCCCAAGGCCTTTTCAGTTTGGATCTGATTCCTGAGGAAAGAACATTGGCTATCACTACCCAGGAAAACTGCTGTTGTTTGTTGTTGCTTTTGATGAAATGGAGCTCTACTAGCTGAAGATACAAAATATGTTCTGTATTCAATTCTTCAACGTACTTGGCTGAACTCACTGATAACTATGGAGATTCTATTCTAATAAACTATGATTATTCAGGTCATGGTGGTCCCAAAGGCGCTTTTTTAAAAGGCAACTTGTCTTTCTTTGTTTTTGCTTGAAGACATTTCACTTCTCATCCAAGAAGCTTCTTCAGTTCTGAATGAATGGTGGAGAATGGAAGGATTTATGCCAGTTGCTCTGGCATCTGTATGTCAGGTTCCGAATCTGGTTATTAGTACTCTGAGAGTCATTGAGACGCTTGTTTCCTTTATCTCATCGGGCTGAACTGCAAGCGCCATGTTGATTGCTGCTACTGCCTTCACGCCCCAATCCCTAAAGCTGCTCTTTCAAACCAGCAGCAAGCAGGAGGCTGCTGCAACACCGCCCAGGTCGGGACCAAATGAGGCCTGCAGGGACGCTGGCTTTGTAGCAGAAAAGCAACAGTCTTTTACTCAGAGGCTGGCAAAGCTGTTATCCTTAGATCCAGGGGTGAGATGCTCTGAAGTCTGTTACTGTTTCGCTGCGCGCATGCATGCGCACCAAATGCGCCAAATGCATGCTTCGTGCGCACTAAATGCTGAAAAAGGAGGCTTAAGAAGCCTTTTCTAAGGTAAGTAGAACAGCGAGGGGGGGAAACAGCTGTGTTGCGCGATTTAGATTCGCTAGAAAGGAGGATTTTCTGCTTTCTAGCGAATATAAATCACGCGGCACAGCTGATCGTTGGAAATACTGGTTCATCTGAACCAGTAGCATTTTTTTACTACTGGTTCGCCTGAACCGGTAGCTTTTATTATTACTGGTTCAGGCAAACCAGTCCGAACTGGTAGCATTTCACCCCTGCTTAGATCTCACATTCTTACAAGTTCACCAGCATCTGAGTGAAAGACTGCTGCTTTTCTGCCACGTGGGTCAGTCTGCTCTGGAACTCTGGAAATCTTCAAAAGGTAAGTGAGTGATCGGAAATGGGGTAGGGAGGAGCAAATGGAATCTGTGAGGCTAGCAAAACAGGCCTGGTGCCTTGGTGGAGCAGAGTGGGGGAGGAATAGGCATGGGGCATGTTGCAGAGTCTCTATGATCAGTCATAAGGGTGAACAACCGCTGTGGTGTTCCAACATACATAACTTCAGGATCATGTAGTAAGTATTTTTGGGGTTGCAATTTTGAATGGTCGCTAAGCAAAATGTCGTAGCTCAAGGAATATCTGTACTATCATCCTGGTTCCCAAGAAACCCTTAATCAAGGAGCTGACTGACTACAGACCAGTTGCTCTGGCATCTGTATGTCAGGTTCCGAATCAGGATGAGAAAATAAATCGCAGACAATAGGGTGGATATTGTTCTAAAGTTTTATCTTCCTAAATTTGGCATGCTCCGACAATCACCCAGTGCAATTACAGTGAAATATTGTCAGCTCTAACCTTATTGTGCTTTTCCTTCCCATTTTAAACCTAGCACGGCCCACCCCTTTACTCCTCCCCCAGATTCCACCCCAAATCCCTGTGCTGATTGGAGGGCTCCAGCTGCCTTCCTCTGGCCAGTAATTCAGTGCAATTAGTCCTGGTTCGTTGGGGCTGTCCTGATTGGGATAGGTCTGGTAAGCCTCCATTAATGCTGGCTAACGCAGCCAGCACCTCATCCATGCAAGTGCAGTCCTATCCGCCCTCAGCTGGAGGCCCTGTGAACAGCTGAAAGAAGAGGATTCAACTGTCTGTATGCAGGAGGAGGCAAGTGATGGGAAGGCAAGATATCCGGGCAGGAACGTGGGGCTACATACTCTGTCTACCTCGGTTCCCACCGGAATGACAGCCCCGACGATGTGGGCTGACACTTAGTTATGAAAACCTTTGAAAGGTTAGTGTTGGCCCACCTGAAAATCATCATGGATCCACTGCTGGACCCCTTGCAGTTTGCCTGTGCAAATAGATCATCAGATTATGCTATTAATATGATGCTACGCTACATCTTGCACCATTTTGAAACCTCAATGTCCTATGCAAGGTCCTCTTTGTAGACTTCAGCTTGGCATTCAATACCATCATCCTAGAAATTCTCCATTCTAAACTAACTCAGCTAGCTGTGCCTGTCCACACTTGTAGGTGGATTATAAGCTTTCTGACAGATAGAAAGCAGCAAGTTAAAATATTAGGCAGGAATCAGGTGTGGCTTGGTGCGAACAAAGAGGTGGAGTCCAGGTTATCTCTCTTAAAACAAAAGCACATTTATTCAGCTGAACAAAGGTGGGTCCTCCCGTAAATTGAAAGAACCCTGAATGCAGTTTGAAGCAAGTATATATAGATTTCTTATTTTTACTTGGTTACATAAGGAAATAAGCACACAGTGAATAAGGTAGAGACGTTATAAAAAATGCTCATGTATACCTTCTGCTGTTTGAATCACATATTTAACCCACAGGCCAGTAGTGGGTTCCACTTACCTTTGCTACTGGTTCGGAATTGTGAGCATGTGTGTGTGCACGCTCGCTTCGCTCACGTGCAGCACTTCTGCACATGTGCAGAGCGTCCATAATGACATCCAGGCAGGTGGGCGGAGCCTCCCACCGCCACCACTACCGGTTCACTTGAACCAGGGCAAACTGGTAGAAACCCACCACTGCCACAAGCTTATGATTTCCTATGGAACTTTCCATATCTCTAAAAGCCAGTAAGACCTGACATTTAATTCTGCCATTTCAAAATAAGAATTTTTTGACCCATTACCAGAATTATCAAAATCCTGATCAACAAAGTTAGATAAAATCATATTGAATACTTGTTCAACAGCGCCCCCCCCCCGCCCCCCCGGTTGTGTGCTCTCTCTCTCTCTCCATTACTCTTTTCTCTATATATCAATGACTACATCTCAAAGGATCCCTCAGTTAAAATATTGAAGTTTGTAAATATCACCGGTCTCATTCAAGATGGTGATGAGTCTGCATATAGATGGGAGGTTGAACAACTGGCCCTGTGGTACAGTTGGAACAATCTGGAGCTGAACACACTTAAGCTGTAGAGATGAAAATGGATTTTAGGAGGAGCCTTCCTATTCTACCACCTCTTACAATATTAGACAATACAGTATCAACAGTAGAAAGCTTCAGGTTTCTGGGTTCTATAATCTCCCAGGATTTGAAATGGACACTTACAGTAATATTAGAACCATCGTTAAAAAGGCACAACAAAGAATGTTCTTCCTGCATCAACTCAGAAAGTTCAGACTGTCCCAGTAGCTGTTGACACAATTTTACAAAGGAATTATTGAGTCTGTCATTTGTACTTCTATGACTGTCTGGTTTGGTACAGCAACCAAACAGGACAGGTACAGACTTCAACAGATAGTTAGGACTGCAGGAAAAATAATTGTAATTAGCCTGCCTTCCATTGAGTACCTGTATACTGCATGGGTCAGAAAGAGGGCTGAGAAAATATCTATAGACCCCTCACATCCTGGACACAAACTGTTTCAACTTCTCCCCTTAGTATGCCTCTACAGAGCATGTCAAAACAACTTGACACAAAGACAGTTTTTCCCCTTGTGCCAGCACTCTGCTGAACACCTAATTACCACAGAACTGCCTTATGGCTAATGATATTTACCCATATGGTGTGGCTATATTATTATTCTTTTATTCATTAAAGATGAAACTCTTAAAATGTACAATGTTCCGAGTAGCACATTTTTTTACAGTTCCACTGGTGTTATTGCAGGAAGCTGCAATTTCTTGATGTATTTTGCAAAATTCTTGGACATGGTACCAAGTGCCCCGATGACAATGGGTATCACAGTTACATGTTTCATACATAATTGCGTAGTCGATGGCCAGGTCACGATATTTTGTGATTTTTTTCCAGTTCTTTTTCTTAGACTCTGGCATCTCCTGATACAGCAATATCAATAAATTGTATGCCTTGGTTTTCGACAGCTGTGATATCTGGCATGTTGTGTTCCAAATGACGATCCGTCTGTATTCGAAAGTCCCACAAGATCATCACCTTCTCATTTTCAACAACTTTTTCCACTTTATGTTTCCATGACTTTTCAGATACAGGTAAGTCGTATTTTTTACATAATGACTAGTGAATTAATTTAGCAACTTGGTTATGTCTAGCTTTGTAATCAGTTTGTACGATTTTGCTATACTCACATATTAAATGTAAAACAGTTTCAACTTTGTCCTGGCAATGTCGGCAGTTTGGATTGTCTGTGGATTTTTGTATCTTTGCTTTCATGGCATTAGTTTGTAATGCTTATTTTGAGCAGCCAGTATTAATTAAACCTTCTGTTTCTTTCTTGATGGTTCCCATCTTAAGCCATGCTTATGTCAAGTTGTTATTGCATTTTCCTTTAATGTTTTTCAGGTGCTGTCCATGCAAAGCTTTGGTTTTCCATCCATTTAATCTATCATCCAGCTGTTTTTCCTTATATTCTGTCTTTGTTTCTGTTGTTTATATAATGTTTTCTGTTTTCACAGGCTGCAGCAATTTTTCTGTACTTTGGTTCATTCAAACTTCATTTTTCTTCTTCTACAGTTTGATGGATTTTCAGTAGCCCTCTGCCTCCTATTCTTCTTGGCAAGTACAACCTGTCGATGTCACTTCGTGGCTGTAAAGCATGATACATATTCAAAAGTTTACACATTTTCCAGTCCAGGTTTTCCAGTTCAGCCACAGTCCAGTTGATGATAGCTGGGTAGCGTATCACTGTAACTGCCCATGTATTAATGGCTTTAATTATGTTTCCAGCATTCAGTTTTGATTTTAATATTTTTGCAGACCCTCCTGTTGTATTCCTTTTGCATTTGACTTTTCCATTCAAGATGTTATCTGCTTCCAATATGCGTAGGTATTTGTAAACATCATCCTTTGCTAATGCTTTCACAATGCTTCCATTTCCCAGTTCTATTCCTTCTATTTTTTTCCATTTTTCCTCATTGCATGTATAGCATAGCACATTTTTCAAGTCCAAGTTCATTCTGATGTTGCTACTGAACAGTTGAACTGTGTTGAGTATTGATTTAAGTTCAGTGGGGCTTTTTGCATATAGTTTTAAGTCATCCGTGTATAGTAGATGGTTTGTCTTGCCATGTTGCCTTGAGATTTGGTATCCCAGTTTTGTGTTTGTAGGATTATTGTTGGTGGAATTAATGCAATGTTGAACAGTAGTGGCGAAAGTGAATCCCCTTGGAAGATTCCTCATCTGATGTTGACTTCACCAATGTTCACCAATTTGCTGTTAGAACTGTTTTCCATTTTTGCATATTTGCTTTAAAATATGTACAAATATTTTTGCTGATTCCAAAGTTTTCCAGACAGGCGTTAATCAAGCTGTGGGGTGATGAGTCAAATGCTTCTTGTAATCTATCCATGCCATATTTAAATTCATTATTCTTCGTTTTGCATTTTTTAGTTCCATTTTGTCAATAAGCAGCTGATCTTTTGTTCCTCTTGATTTTTTATTGTTTCCTTTTTGTTCTACCAGATACAAACTGTTTTTCATCAGATGATTGAATACTGAATTTCCCAGTATTCTTGTAAAATGTTTGAACATTGTGGCAGACAAGTGATTGGGTGGTAGTTACTTGGTTCTCTACTCTTTTCTGGATCTTTCATTATCAGGTATGTTCAACCATCTGTTAACCATTCTTCGCTTGTTGCATTTTGAAGCATTTCATCAAACTGAGTGGCCATGCGGTGATGGAGGCTGGTCAGGTGTTTTAGCCAGTATCCATGCAGTTTGTCCAGGCCAGGTGCACTCCAGTTCTTGACCTTTTTTACTTGTTTTGCAACCATATCAGTTGTTATTACAATATTCTCTATTTTGTTTCGTGTTGCTTGTTTTTGAATATCTTTGATCCAGGAAGCAGTTTTGTCATGTTCCACTGGGTTTTCCCACAATTGTTTCCAAAAGTTCAAAGTTTTTTCTTTACATGGGTGAATTTGACTTTGGACTCGACTTTCATCAAATGACCTGTAGAAGAGGTGTTGGTTTCTTCTAAATTGGGCATCTTCAGGATATTGTGTTATTCATCCTTCATATCTTTCTGAGGAAGATACGAAACCTCCCCTCAGGATGCCTCTACAGGGCATGCCAAAACAACTTGACACAAAGACAGTTTTTACCCTCATGCCAGCACTCTGCTGAACACCTAATTATCGCAGTACTGCCTTATGGCTAATAATACTTTTCCATATGGTATGGCTATTATTATTGTTGTTGTTGCTGTTGTTATTATTATTGTTATTATTATATATTTTATTCATTAAACATGAAACTCAGTCAACTGCACATTTAAAAATGTATCACAAACATAATTGACTGGCGCTGATGGTTGATACGGGTTGCTGCCAGCATTATAGGTATCAACCAAGTATCTTAAAATGTACGATGTTCCAAGTAGTGCAGTTTTTTGTAATTCTGCTGGTGTTATTGCAGGAAGCTGCAATTTCTTGATGTATTATTATTATTATTAATAATGTTATTATTATTTTCTACTACCTTCTCCTATTGGTATTTTATATTACCTTTTTGTTTGTATGTACATTTATATATACACAGTTTATATATACACTGATTATATTACCTTGTTGCTTGTATGTACAGATAGTTCTCGAGTGTAATGGGAGCCTGCCCATTCCATTCGTAACCCAAGGATTTGTGGGAGTGAATCTCATACCTTGAACAGGATCACTCCCTCCTTTTGCCCATGCCTTCACTAAGCGAATGTGAGGCTCGTTAAGTGCACAAGGTATTTCAGGGTGGGGTAGGCCAAGAGGGGGACTACTGATGGAGCAGGTCACTTGCCTAAGACCACCCAAGGCCTCCCCTGAACCATTGAAATATCTCATGCTCGCCACAATTGCTTTCTCCCCCAACGTGCTGCGCCAGGTCACTTACCTTGTGAAGATCTAGCAAGCAGTCTCCTCTCAGCCACATGTGCCCTCTGCAGTTCTATTCGGGCCTCCGCAGGCCTCACCTGGCCCATTGCAGGCCAAAATGGAGCTTCCAGGGGGACAGATCGCTAAGGGAATGCTCATAACCCAGGATTACCTGTACACTAAGAAGGTCAAGCACTGTGGAAATTAGTAGATTCAGGCAGTTTTAATGAGTATAAAGATTTATTGCAAGCTTAAGTTTTCTACAAGATTCTCAGCTACTAAAAGTCAAAACAAAATGGCACTACATAAGGGTCAAAGGAATTAAAAGTGGGTTGGATTTAGATATCCTATGGGTGTACAGGGACTCATGACTGATGACACATTTGATCTCTCCCTCAGGCTCAGTCTGGTCATTTCCTATATTGAGCTTATGCACTAGAGACAAGTTCCTTGTATGTCCAATTACATTTGGCCAATATTCTATTCTGTTGTGTTCTGTTCTATTTTCTATTAAACGTTAACATTTTGTATTAGTTGCCTTGTCCATGAATATTATATCTTGCCATTAAAATTATTCATTTGCTTTGTTCAATAAACTTATTTCAGCTTCTATCACCCTTATGTTTTATTGCCTTCCAATGTACAAACTTCCCCATTTTATAGTGTCAAATTACATGCAGGGAGAGGAGCAAAAGAAAAAAGAGCATCAACAAATTTTGCAAGTATAATACTACTAAATCAGATCTTAGTTAAGGCTAACTCTTCAAATGTAATTTGTGTAAACAGACTTCTTATATTTTAAAAAAAACTTTGTAAAGCAACAATTCAAGGAAATCAGAAATCATAAGGAATCAGACAGTTCAAAAAAAACAATTGATTTCCTTTTAATTAAACACATTTGATTCTAATTTCTGCTTTTATAAAGTAACTTAGTTATGGGGAAAAGTTAAATAGAGACAATACTGGGAGCGACTATAACTGTCTTAATGTAATCACAGAAAAGCAATAATTTAAGGAGAAAGCAAGAACTAATTTGACATCAAGAGTTGGCAACTGAGGACAATCATCAACCTCAGATTAACAACAAAAGGAATTAAGAGAACTGATCTCTATAATTATCTTCTTTGTCACCTCTCTCAGTCACCTTTCTCAGCTCTTTCACTTAAATTAACCTATAGTTAGCAATCTGGTTAAATCATAAATCTGTTTTTGTAAAATTAGAAACCTTAAGCAAACAAAGGAACAGTTTGAAAGCCAAAAGGATAAAGTACAAATACGTGTAACTGATCTCTTGCCATTAAGTTTAAGCAGCATTTGAACAGAACTGGATGTGACATTTCAGCTCTTTGCTGAACTGAACACTAATTATAATTTTGTTGATATTCATAAAGACTTTCTAATTTTCTACATATACCAGTATTACAGAATACATTTTAAAAACCAACTCATTAAAAACAAAGAAATATATAACACAAAAGACTGTAACTTTTACTGGCTATTTATAAGAATAATATACATAGTGTATGACAACAAAAACAGTGTGACATCAGGTTTTTCCTAAAAGGATTCTTGGGAAGCAATTAAGTGGACAATCAAGAATCCAGAAACTTGTGATAATTCAATTTTTATGGCAGTAAAGCTAAGAAGCTACAACAACAAACTCTTGATGACTTACACAGCTTTGTACAGAAGATCTATTTATACAATCAGCGTTCAAATTTCTATGCCTCCTTTTTTCTGACCACAATATGTAAAGAGCCAGAAGTAATTATTTTGTGTTCAGGAGATACAGTTTTTATTTGTTCTTGTTCTAGTAACGACCTGTTCTAATATGGTTTTCTTTCACTCATGTGAGAACTAACTTTCACAAGAGATCGTTGTCTAAAGGTTTATAAATACTCAGCCCCATAGATCTAAGCAAAACAGTTTGGCTTTAATACAGATTAATTTTACTTATTAGTAGACCATGTTTACATCTATCAGACATCATAAAGTTGGAGGTAATTCATTTTAGCAAAGGATTGAGCAGAATCCTCCAGCACTGCACATCAGGGAATATATATATTTGTCATTCTGGGATGGCTGCATAGATGTTCCATTTATATTTCTGCAAATGTAATGCTCTGGCTAGGGGGCACTCAAATAGCAAAGCACAGAACAGGAAGTTGGCTCAACCAATCAACACATAGGACACGCACCTCCACACAGTTGGAATTTGGGAGGTGTGTGTGTTGAAGGTCTGCAGCCTATGCTTACCAAACAACCCATACATGCAATTGCCGGCAACTCTATATCAAGCTTAAGTTCATATGTCATTCTAAACATTGTTCAGAATTGTTTATTAACTAAACCATAGTTGGCTGAATTTATATGATGTATGGGGCTGTTTAACATACTTTATAACCTCATCAGTTCATATATATAATTTGATTTATATGCCGCCCTTCTCCGGAGACTCAGGGCAGCTTACAATGCGTTAAGCAAAAGCCTTCATACTTTTTGTATATTTATACAAACTCAGTTTATTGCCCCCACAATCTGGTCCTCATTTTACCTACCTTAGAAAGGATGGAAGGCTGAGTCAACCTTGAGCCTGGTGAGATTTGAACTTACAGTAATTGCAGACAGCTTGATGTTAATAACAGTGCTTTAGTCTGCTGCGCCACAGGGCTCCTATATTGCCAACCAAATCATATTAAAAATGTATCAACCTTGCCTTGCAAATATTAGCTTGGGTGAGTGTAATATAAAGAATAATTCACAAATATTCTACCTGGTTCTAGAGAAACCGGGAAAGGTGATTCATTCCTGCATTGGTATAAGAGGAGGAAATGGTGGAATCAATTTATCAGCAGAGATTAAATAGCAAACACACAAACGAACACCTTTTGAGACCAAAGATGGTATCAGTCAGACAGTTTAAATGAATAAATTAATGGAAGCTATGGATTCTTGGCAGTATGCTTAATCCACCGGCAAGACTGGGTCCTGGTTCTCAGGATATTACATTACAACGTGTTGTCCGGATGAACGAATCCAGTACTTGAATAATAAGAGATAGTAGCTGGGCGGGAGCAGGGATGACTATGGCACTCCACGCCCTCAGGTCACCACTTGTATTCCACAGTTGAGAAAGTCTTCCTGGTCTGGACCGGTTAGGGCTGTTCTCTCTTTCCCTCCCCTTTCGATGCTCGGAACGATGACACTACTCCGGTACTGAACCCGGGGATAAAAAGGAGCCTATCCATTAAGTGCCTCCTCCTCAAAGCACTAGAGAGAGGAGCTCGCTCAGTAGGTTTGGTTTCCAATCGCGTCAAAGACAGCAGGCGGGAAAGGCGTCAGGCATCAACACCGGCATTACTTATTGTTGGGCGCCCGCCGAGCAAGGGACGAAGGACGAGCGCCAGCCAGTGGAACCCGTCCAGAAAGGAGCAGCTTCGTCCCGAAGGAGAACAGCAGCAGTTTCTGAAGTTGTGCGAAGCGAAGGTTGCCGGTGAAGCGGCCGTCTCCTCCGCAGAGCGCGCCGAGTTTTGCCGGGCTTTGTGACAAGTCAAAGCGCGCTCTGAGCGTGGAAGCGAAGCCGGCGGTCCAGAGCGCCACTGAGGCGCACGGAACTCAGCCATGGTCACCTGCAGAAAAATCGGAGGGTTCTCCGTTTGGGACTATGTGGTCTTCGGAATCATGCTGTTTATCTCCGCGGCCATCGGTGTCTACTACGCCTTCGCGGGCGGTGGCCAGAGGAGCCGCGAAGCCTTCTTGATGGGGGGCCGCAGCATGTCAGCTCTTCCCGTGGCGCTCTCCTTAACGGCCAGCTTCATGTCGGCCGTGACGGTACTAGGCACCCCCGCCGAAATCTACCGCTTCGGGAGCATGTTTAGCCTCTTCGCCATCGCCTACGCGTTGATGGCGGTTATAAGCGCGGAGATCTTCCTGCCGGTCTTCTACCGCCTGAAAATCACCAGCACCTACGAGGTAGGGAGGGAGGGAGCGATCGGCTAGCCTTACCTCCTCTCATACTTGCTTTCTGGAGAGGCACTCGCCCGTTTCTCCTTGGCTGCCGACTATTGTTTTATCCACATCCTAATAATTGTACATAAACAATTACTGTCGTATTGTTTTCCCCATTCCATCACTCATTTTCAACTAGGAGGTGTCAGTTGGAAAGGGTTGAAAACGTTCTGCAGCTTGTCCTATAGACTTGGACTCTGCTGATGAATCTCCCATTATCATGTGATCCCAGCAGGCATGAAAATAATGTCAAGTAGTTTCAACAACTTGATAGGTGGATGTCAACTCCTAGAATTCCTCAACCAGCATGCATCCACACATCTTAAAAGTTGCACACTTTAAACATTGCTAGCGTTGGTTTAGAGAGCACAGAACAGCTTCTGGCAAATGAGTCTGCTTCCTTGTCATATAGCCCCCTAGACTGAAGTGATTGTTTCATTTTATGAAATGGAATTATGTGTGACTCAACACACAAGTCTTACTGGATAATAATAATTGTGAAACCTTGTAGTAGATGCAACAAAACAATTATGTATAGAATAAAGCTTGATGAGGAATGTAGATTTATATAAACAGTATAGAATGATAAAGGTGGACAGAACAAAACAAGATTAAAGAGTTAGACAACTCTAAAGTAATAATTCTTCAGGAAAATGTTAATTCTTTCTTCAAAGTTACACAAATGTTACAAAAGATTTGTTTGTTACAGTACCTAGAAATGCGGTTTAATAAGCAGCTGCGTCTGTGTGGAACAGGACTCTTCATTATACTAACGGTAGGAAAATTAATTTTATACTTTTCTTAATTATGAGATTTCTAAAGTGAATTGACTCAGCCTGCCATCTTTCCAAGGTTGGCAAAATGAGGACCCAGATTGTTGGGGGCAATATGCTCATATTATAAACTGCCCAGAGAGCATTAGTAAAGCACTATGGAGCTGTATATAAGTCTAAGTGCTATTGTTATTGCTATAGCTAAATTTTAATATTTAATAGCTCTGCAGTAGATTACATAACTAAGAAGTTTAATGTAGTGTAAATAATAGTGTAAAATAAAGTTGGTTTTTAAAAACAGATATGAAGTTATGAACTATATTATTTTATATGGACTGAAGTACGAAGTAAGGAAAACCTTCATTCCCCAATGACAAAGAGTGTTTGATTGCTTATTTAAATTGTAATAGATGTTTAAATAAATATACTAAAAAGTTTTGAACAGGAAAATGTTTTACTGACATTTACAAACTTCTTTATTTCCTGTAAAGTGGTATATTTGCCATTTAGTCCTTTCGTTGGAATATACCTTGGATTCAAATCTAAAATAATTTAAAGGTGTCTTCAGTCATCTTCTACTCCATTAAATTTTTCATTATCCTAAAAATTTTCTGGCACACCGGAGAATTAACTTGTTTCTTTATTTAATTGATCAAATTTATAGGTCACCCATCTCACTTTATAAGTGACTCTGAGTTGCTTACAAGTAATTACTGTTACTGTTACTTTGCCTGTTCCAGACAATAATGTTCTGCATTTTATCATGATTATGATAGCTTCTTATTTATTGATTTTAAAAATGAAAACTATTCTTATTTTATTGGTATTTTGTATAAATATTATTGAAACTTATCACTTTTATCAATATGTCTGTCTGTCTTTTATTGTTTGGATTTAATTCACCATGCAATTCAGTACTGTACTGTTTCCAAAGAGTTCTCGGAAGGCCAAGATGAGCAATCTGTATTGTTTGTTTATTTTTCAGGTACTTTACACTGGAATTGTCATTTATGCTCCAGCCTTAGCTTTATATCAAGGTAACTAAAAAAATAAAATAAAATGAATGCAGAACAATTTTGAGATTTTTTTGACTGTTAATTCTGAACACGTTTATATAACTCAAGTTGCAATATCAGAACAATAGGTATAATAATGTTGAAAAGTGATATAACTAAATTATGCTACTCAGCTGTAAATAGCTTAGGTTTAATCAATTCTAAATATTAAATAAAGATTCACATGCATTATAAAAGTATTAGAGATAATTCTCGACTTATGACCACAATTGATCCCAACATTTCTGTTGCTCAGCAAGACAGTTGTCAAGTGAGTTTTACAACTTTTCTTGCCACCGTTGTTAAGTGAATTGCTGCAGTAGTTAAATTAGTAACACAGTTATAAAATGAATCTGGCTTCCCCATTGACTTTGCTTGTCAGAAGTTTGCTAAAGATGATCACATGACCCTGTAACATCATAAATATGAACCAGTTTCCAAGCGTCTGAATTTTGATGACATGATTATGGGAATGCTACAACAGTCATATAAAAAATGGTCATAAATAATTTTTTTCAATGCCATTGTAACTTCGAACAGTCCACTAAATGAATGGTTGTAAGTTGAGAACTACTTGTACAATTAATTCTTTAAAAAATGTGATCAATTCACAATCTTGTGTGTTATATTTGCAATACAATGCATATTTCTGTTATGATTTTCATTCTTATTTTTTTCACAAAAACCTAAATATTTATATTCTACATTACTTTTATAATAGCCTTCAATAATACATATATAATAAACATGTATATACCAGTGGTGGGTTGCCCCGGTTCAGACCGGTTCTATAGAACCGGTAGTAAAACCGGCGGGAGGCTCCACCCACTGACCCTGACATCATCACAAGCGATCTACGTATGTACAGAAGTGAGTGCGCGCGTGCGATCCCATTGCAAACCAGTAGTAAAGGTAAGTAAAACCCACCCCTGGTATATACATATCAATCTTGCAACAAGAAAATGATTAGACTCACTCTTTAGTTGAGTTTTACTTTTGTTTGCAGATTTAGATTATCTGCATTATTCCAGGAGAGTTTTCTATTCAAGAACATATTGGAATCCCAAATCAGTTAATTTTTAAAATTATGTTGAATATACTTTGAATTAATCATTTTTGGATTAATCATTTTCTGCTATTTTTATTTTTAAAAAATATTTTGTACTTTTTCTTCTCTAGTTACAGGAATTGATTTATGGGGTGCAGTTATTGGAACAGGAATAGTCTGTACTTTCTACTGCACATTGGTAAGTCTGCAATTATTTTGAAAATTGCTAAAACTGCAAAGCTTAAACACTTAATTGAACAAATTCATTACTGTATATTCTATTATTTTAAGTACAGATAGTCCTCAACTTACAATCACAATTGAGCCCAACATTTCTGTTGCTAACTGAGACATTTGTTAAGTGAATTTTGCTCCATTTTATTATCTTTTTTGCCACAATTGTTAAGTGAATCACTGCAGTTGTTAAGTTAATAAGACGATTGTTGGTGCCTTTGTAACTTTGAACAGTCACTAAATGAACAGTTGTAAGTCAAGGACTACCTGTTACCTGCATTAAGTGAAGATATTTGTATGACATACACTGAATGTCTTAGACTCCAATGACTATTATATTTCTTTTAATATTAGTTAGTTCCCTTGTATTTTAATCTATGTCTTTTCTTATCCATCCAGGGTGGACTAAAAGCAGTGATTTGGACAGATGTTTTTCAAGCTTCAATCATGATTGCTGGATTTTTATCTGTGATTATACGTGGTGTGATAGTACAAGAGGGGTTTGGAAATATAATAAATGATGCGTATGATGGAAGAAGATTAACATTCTGGGAGTAAGTATTTAATTTCTTTGAGCTGGAGAAGAAACTTTCAAATATATTTTATTTGTTATGTAGTTAATTTGAACCATTTATATCAAACAAACGATATTTTCCAGTAATAGATATAGAATAAGGCTGATTCTATATCTACTGATCAGAATGCTTAAATTATTGGATTAGGATCAGGAAGATCTCATTAATGAAAAATCACTGTGTGACATTGAATTACTCACTTTTTCTCTGCTCAAACTTTTTCATAAAGTTATAATGGGGGAGATGAAATAAAAAGAGATCTCCAAGTAAATTGCTTTGATGGGAAGGCAGGATATAAATCAAATAAATGAGAGGGAGAGAGAGAAGAGAGGGGTGGGGGGGAAACAAGTACAGATTTAAAAAGACTTTCATAAAGTAAAAAGCTTACCTACCTATTGTAGGATGTGTCTCCCACATGCTTTTGTTTGTTGGAAGAATCCAAAATAGTACATGTATAGATAATAAAGAAGACTACAATACTGTAGGTCACAAAAGATGGAAAAAAACAGATTGGATGTCCAATTTTGTGTGAGCTTAAACATTTTTAATACAATGTTAGAATTTATTCATAAGAAATCTTTGCATCTTCAGTGATAAAATTAATAATGATGTACATGGAAGCTCAAGTTATTACTCGTAATGAAGCTTGTCCATAAGGGTCGGAGGTTGGAATAAATATTAAATGATATGCCTCAAGTAACGACCAACCATCCCTGCTCTACCCAAGGTATTCATTAATCAAATGTATGGGTCATTAAGTGGAGCAAGGGGTGCCTCAGGAGTGGGGCAGATCCTGGGAGGCCTAGTGCAGGCACAAGCCACCTGCCTTGGGACTTCCAAGGCCTCTCTTACCCCCTGAGATATCTCAGCCCCTTAGGAGGCTCCCACCCTTGCCTCACTGCACAATTGACTGCCTTCTAGCAAAAAACAATGGAGAAGAAAAATGCTGGACATGCCCGCCTTTCCTGGTTCTGCCACTGTCCCTTCTCCTGACAAAATGCCCCTGCCTTTCTGGAGCAAAAAAGGACCAATTCCCTAACCTTTTAGAGCTTTCTGCCCTATCAGCTGGCCATTAGGAGACTGCAAATTTCACCTGGCTTTTTCTAGCCTTAGGAAATCAGACTAGAGGAATAGAGAAAAGGAAGCAAGCAAGCAAAGAAACTCTTAGAGTCTAACTGGGTCCTACAAGCAATCAGACAAACAGCTAAAAGCTTTGTAAGGATCTCGCTTCTGTCTCATAGATGGCTATACTTTCTGAGCTGACTATTTTTGCTCAAGGCAAAAAGCTGCAGAAAGAGTTTCTTTGCTTGTTTGCTTCCTTTCCTCTACTCTTCAGCCTGGAATCAAGGTAAGCTTTTCAAAAAGGGATAGAAATTGGAAGGCAGACAAGTTTAGTTTTATCACTGGGAGGAGTGGAGAAAGATTAACAACTCTGTCCGTCCTAGCTTTTTTTTGTGTGTGTGCTTTATTTATTGAAAAAATAAAGAAGAGAGGAACCCCCTTTCTGGAGGAGAGAGGGGGTTAAAGTAAGGGAAAGGTTTTGGGAAGCTTGGCCTGAAGCTGCTACCTTAGCATGCAGGGTCTGGTTACCCAAAGACTAGCAAGTGCCAGGAGAAGTTTGCAGTCTCCCAATGGCCAGCTGACCAGGGCAGAAAGCTCCAAAGGCAGTGTCATTTTCTGCAAGGAATTGTCAGAGCTCTGAAAATGACAGCTGCCTCCAGGAGGCATTGGGAGCAGGCCCAAGAGCTGCAGAGTCATATCATGGCAGGAGGGAGGGAAGGGAGAGAGGTGGCGAGGTGCTGCAGCGTTCCCAGGGTCGGTCATAAGGGTGAATGACCACGGGGGCACTGGAGCCATCATAACTTTAAAACAGAGTGGTTTGAAGTATGTGTTATAATTTTGAACATTCGTTAATTGACCTTTTGTATCGGGAGAACTACCTCTATATGATAAGTTTTTAAAATTGTTCCATGCTCTCAATACCTCTACTTAATATTTAACATTTCTTAATATGTTTTCAAATTAAGCTTGAGAAATATTCATTGAAAGAAAACATAAAGCAGTGTTTAATAGACATATGATCAGTTAGCTAATACTATAAAATGCATTTTTATTCAATATAGCTTCAATCCTAATCCTTTGCAAAGGCATACATTCTGGACAATTGTTATAGGTGGGACTTTTACCTGGCTTGGTATATATGCAGTAAATCAGTCTCAAGTTCAGCGATATCTTTCCTGCAAAAGCAAATTTCAAGCAAAATTGTAAGTTAACGTTCTGTTTGTTTCCTCAAGGATTTTAATTTAAATTGCATTCTCAACATCAGTGTCCAATAATGATACAACCTGAATACTTATAATGTAGTATGTATTGTAGCCTTTCTTAAATGCAAAACTTTAGTAACAATGAATTTAGCATTACATATGACATTCCGTTGAAGGGCATAAACCATAACTATAATGATCAATTATCAAATTATTTATTACCAATATTATTAAAATCTCAAACAGGTATGGAACTTTGATTTTGTAAACTCTGTCTGATTTATTACCCATTTATGTATGTGTAAAGAATGTCCTTATGAAGGGCATAATTAACTGTTGACATAGACATTGGAGATTAAATATCCAATCTGTGTTTTAAGCAAAGAACTAATTTTGCTGTTCAAGGGATCTGCTGACAGTGTGATAACAATTAAAAAAGAGCAGCATTTGCATGGTATTTGGAAATTAGTTCTAACAGATTATATTCCTTACTTCTTGGCAACTGTATTTTAAATTTTCAAAATGACCTGAAGGCAGTCCAAAATAATATGTCATACTGTCCAATATGATGCACATTCTTGTGTGTCCAATCACACTTGGCCAATAAAAAATTCAATTCTATTCGATTATTCATTTATTTGTCTCCATATTTTTCTAACATCTTACACTTGGGGTACATTTACAATAATAAGAAAATTACAATGTTTTAAATCCTTATAAAAATAATTAAACACCAGGAAGAGTTGTTTTAATTCATGTGGGGAAAACCTCCTGAAATCCTGGCAAGTCAGATAGTGATTTTTACATGTATGTAACTGTTTACATTTTCTGGAATATTTGCACAACTTTTTAAGCCAAATAAACCAGTACGTTCCTATCTAACAGAGACTTTTTCTTTTCCTGCCAAATAAGAAATGAATGCAGGTACAATACAATGCAATGTGTACTTATATAATGCTAAAAAAAATGTGATATTTCTATACAAAGTAAAAAAAACAACCCTTGTTTGTTTCCTCATAGATCTCTTTATTTAAACCTTGTGGGACTCTGGATAATTCTTTCATGTGCAGTGTTATGTGGATTAGTAATGTACTCTATTTTTAAGGACTGTGACCCATGGACAGCAAAATGTGTGGAAGCACCAGACCAGGTTTAGTATTAAAACATTCTTAATTAATGCTAAATAAACATCAGGGCTATCATTTTCAGTTTGCTTTTGGGATATGATTTAATTACAGGCAGTTACTAGGAACAATTATAAGAAACCCTTTTTGAAGGAAACAGTTAAAGAATTAATAACATTACATTTTTGGATAATGTCTCCCAAAGGATGCCATGCATAATTGAGGAATTAAATTAATGTTGTATTTTTATGCCAATTTTGAACCACGAATTTACCTTATATTAAAAAAAAGCAGTTTGAAAGATTATTTTACACATACTTTTAGCACGTAAAAGTATTTATCTTTTATTGTAAGTGAGGCAGAAGAATGTATGAGAAAAACCACACATAAAAATAAAAGTATAAAATATACGTGATATTTGCATTTTTCAGCTCATGCCTTATCTGGTATTGGAAATTCTACAAGAGTTTCCAGGAATGACAGGCCTTTTTGTTGCTTGTGCTTATAGTGGAACTTTAAGGTAAGTCGATTCAAAATTCAGTAGACAGAGAAGTTGGGGAGGTTTCAATGGAATCAAATGACAATAGCAACATTATAACAAATGCAGTGGCATACCCATTGAACTCAAGGAGTCTTATTTCTTAACAAAGATGTATGGTTGTATTTGAATGGGATTTCCAAGTAAACAGATGTATATATTTTTCCCTTAAAACCATCTATACAGCCACTCATCCCAGTTCTGCATATAGGATTATGTAGCACAGCTTCACTGTTTATACAATTATTTTAAGTGATGCAGATATTAATTCATCTAAATGTGAGCTGAGAGCACATACTTTATTAGTATGTTAGATTGAACATGTAACTGTATTTTATGGGAATACTATTGCTCTTTGTCTTAAAATGTTTTAACTAACAACTTTTAGTAACAATAATATTAGTAAATAAAAAGAAAAGCAAACTTAAGAAAATTTTGCAGAGAAATGAAAGTCACTGGATTGGTACATTATGCTAAACCAAAATGTGCTTTTTTTTAAGCATAATCCATTGTGGTATATTCTAATCATGGCTTATTATAACATCTGGTATGTTATAATAGGTCAATAATTTTTTTATTATAGAGACTGGTTTCTTTAAGGTTTCATTAGGAATGTCTTTGAACAGAATGGAGAGTGTTTAAATTACGGGCTTTTTTTCTAAATAATAGATAAAACTATTTGAAAAACTAATGTCCTTCAATTATTGTAGTAGCTGCTTAACTTTAACAGCAGAAATAATAAGCACTATAGTAACTATTTGATTGCAAATGAAATACACCTTTAAATTGATATGAAATTACATGATTTCTATTTTACCCACCTTAGTACAGTGTCCTCTAGCATCAATGCTTTAGCTGCTGTGACTGTAGAGGACCTCATTAAACCTTATTTCACGTTAACTGAAATTAAATTGTCCTGGATTTCTATGGGAATGAGTAAGTATATATTAATATTTATTTTAAATTTAAGTTATCTTAAGGAGGATAGTGTTTAATTGGTTTTTAAAGTGGTTTATTAAATATTAAAACTTACAATTACTATTTTTAATATATATTAGCTATTATTTTGTAGTGATTTATATAAGCTAAATGGCTATATGCTTAAAGAACAAGTCTGTACGGTGAAAAAAGCATATTATTATGATTGGTTGCACAGTCAGCCAAATTTGACATTGTTATTATTGTTGTTATTGCTGTTGTTATTGCTGTTGTTATTGCTGTTGTTGTTGTTGTTGACAAACTGTTATTTGACCTCTTTGTGTGCATCATCCACCTAGGTTTATTTTATGGTGCTGTGTGCATTGCTATGGCTGCTTTGGCATCAGTTCTAGGAGGATTATTACAGGTATCTTTAATAATTTCTTTGTCAAGAAATCTCTCTGGAAAACAAAGCAACCCTTATTCCTTTCAATGGATTCTTCTTTTTTATACTTTGGACTTACTTTAATTGTAGTATTAGCATTGAATGAACCTCAATAATGTAAGTCAATGCAGTCAATAATCTTCACTGAAGAGGCCTTCATCCTGTAGTGAATTGATTCAGCATGAGCACAGGATAAGTGCCGTGTAAGAGTGCAGCACAAACATGTGATGTGTCAATAAGACATTTACAAATAAAAGTCAGAAAAAATCAACTAAAAGTCAGCATAAAATTATTTGTTTTTCTTTCTTCTTTCCTTTTCCTCTGTTTGTGTCTGTCTGTGTTTATATGCATTATTGTTTTAAAAGCTATTTTAAGGTGAAGCAAATGATGCAGAGGAAATATAAAGGAAGGGAATAGTTTCCTCATAGGTCATTTCTGCTTTCCAAGGCATGTTCCTTTCAATTATATTTACCTCTAGTTTGAAAAATCAGAACCCAACCAATTCATCATGGGCAATTTGAAGTGGGGAAATGATTTGCAAGGAAAGCAGTGGTGGGTTTCAGCAGGTTCTGACCAGTTCTGGAGAACCAGTAGTGGAAATTTTGAGTAGTTCGGAGAACCGGTAGTAAACATTCTGGCTGGTTCCGTCCCCATCTATTCTCTGCCTCCTGAGTCCCAGCTGATCGGGAGGAAATGGGAATTTTGCAGTAACCTTCCCCTGGATTGGGGAGGGAATGGAGATTTTGCAGTATCCTTCCCCACCAAGCCACGCCCACCAAGCCATGCCATGCCCACCAAGCCACACCCACAGAACCAGTAGTAAAAATTTTTGAAACCCACCACTGAGGGAAAGGATTAACTATACCTTCTCATCACCCTTTCCTATTACTAATTGTGCAGTATCTTAATATATAGTGTTTCCTATTTGTAAATTAATATACTATTGCCTATCTGGTGTCCTACACATGTGCTGGAGAGGATCACAGTTTCCTAAATGCCTACCTACAGCGTATTTGTTAATAGCTATGCTGGCTGAACATTCTTGAGTCCCAACATATCTGCAAAACATCGATTAGGAAATATTCTAACAAATAACCACTATTGTGGTTCTGATTTTTTTCCCAGCAGAAATGGATAAGTGTATTGTAAATAAATATTGTCTTTTCATTTTAACATGAAATGAAAATGAAGCTATTTAGCAGTGTTTGTAGATTTTAATCTTTCAAATGTATAATTTAATGTTTTCCTTAGGCAGCATTGACCATTTTTGGCATGATTGGTGGGCCTCTCCTAGGACTCTTTTCCTTGGGAATCCTTTTTCCATTTGTCAACGCTATGGTAAGAAAATCTTCTGTTTACTATTTATTTAATTATTGCCCCATCTTCTTATTCAAGACATTCCTCAGTCTCCTTGCAAAAAACAAATTAGTCAAATGTATTTGAAGCTATTAAATGTATTGATTCAAACCATGGTGAATTGCAAGGATTTTGGTAAACTTTAGCTTTCTTTTAGTTTTGGTGTACTGTAGAGGCATAATGTTTATCTCAGAAATAATATCAACAGGATGACTTGGAGATACTTCTCTTTCTGGATTTCTAAATTATATTAAAAAGTTCTGTGGCTGCTTTCAGTTAGGAAAGTAGTATACACAATCCTAAATAACTAATGTAACATCTGTTACATTACTAAAAGTACAATGTTCAGAAATTACAGTGGGATTTCTTCCTTTCACCTGTACTTTTCTTTTAAATGTGATCATTCTATTTCTTGTTTTATAGGGTGCATTTATAGGTCTCATCTGTGGATTTTTTCTTACTCTTTGGGTTGGAATTGGATCTCAGATTTATAAACCGCCATCATTAAGGACCCTGCCATTAACTCTTTCAGTTACAGGCTGTAACATCAGCAGGCTAAGCACAGATGTTTATGCAATGGCTTCCACAGAGCTGCCAGCTTTCACCACTGAAAATAGTGAGAGGTATATGCCAAATTTATTAACCATCCACTTAATATGTAACATTTAATTATGCCAGGCACAGTAAGTCTTTTATTTCTAACTAATGTTGTTATTTTTTGCATAGTAGGATTTGAGACCCACTCAAGTATTCATTTTTCTGTTCATGTTTACAGGATACCGTAACACTTTGCACATCACATGCAGAGAATGTGATAATTGTTCATTTCCATTCCTATTGATTGTGTGAAGCCATTATTTGTTTAACCATGATTCACTAAGCCACAATTGCCTATGTTATGTTATATATTTGCCATTGCCACATTTCCATGACTGAATATATTACACACAGTCAAAATCAAATAAACCAATATGTTTAATATGTTAGGTAAACCTGGCCACCATAGTGTGTCTCTTGCAGAGAAACATCATGTTCTAAAGACCTGAAGTCAAATCTTTAGTTACGGTAGATATAATTAGAACAAATCTGGGATTATGTTTTTATTGTGACTGCTTTTAATCTATGTATCATATTCAGATACAGAGAAGAAAAGCACCTACTTTGCTTTGGTTTTCCCTTAGCTTGAAACTCCAGACTCACTTTTGAGTAATCTGTGACTGTAATCAAGAGTGTGCACAAAGTGGCCAAAGTCAAGCAGAATGACAAAAGGAATTTTATGCTGTTGCAATGAAACCTCTGCCTGCTTTGTGCATACACAATACTGTTGCGGGCACAAGACTGTTTTCTTTGTATGAATGAAGACAGCAAGAGCTTCTCATTATGACTGCATTACTGCTTTGCTAAACTGTTTTAAATATTTACATTTAATATAACATTGTCATTGTGAGATTTCATATGAATTGTGGAAGTACATCAAAAAATTCTATTTTTGCCCCTCTAGACCCGTCCTGGCAGATTCTTTGTATTCCTTATCCTATCTGTATTTAAGCCCACTTGGAACTCTGGTTACAGTTGGTGTGGGAATAGTCATTAGCCTTTTGACAGGTAATTAATGATTCCTCTATTTTTGCTTTTATTCCAGTATAGATTTATTTCTAGAAGACCATAATGCAAACCCTGCTCTACATAAAATCATATCTAACTTTATAATATCAAGATGTAAGGATTAGGTTTCTGCTGGATACCTGGATTTTTAGAATCCAAAAATTAAATATCCATTGGGAATTGAGTTTTAATTTTTGGTTTATTTATAATATTAATCTTTTAATTTACATTTTTCCCTTCTTCTATAATAAAAGTCTGTCCAAATTTCAGAGCCTGGGCAAATAAAGTATCTTATTCATTAAAATAATATACATTGATTTAGAACAATTGGATTTCTTATTGCACAACAATTTCTTTTATTACTAAAGCCTATACACAGGAATCTTCTGACTGATGGTTTGCACCTACCTGGGTGAGAGTAGATAAAGTTCAGTAGCATTCAAGGCAGGGGTGAAATGCTTCCGGTTCAGACCGGATCGCCCAATCCGGTAGCGATGGCGGTGGGTGGTTCGGAGAACCGGTAGCAAAAATCCCTGCGCCCCCCCCCCATGCCCAGCTGAACCGTGCGATCATCAGATGCTGTTTTTTTTTATTTTTAAAAGCATTTTTTCTACAACCTCTTCGGCTGAAAAAAATGCTTTTAAAAGTAAAAAAAAAGCCTCTGATGATCGCGCGGCTCAGCTGAGATTGTCAGAGGCTTTTCAAAGCATTTTTTCTGCAACCTCCTCAGCCAAAGAGGTTGTAGGAAAAAAAATGCCTTTAAAAGCCTCTAGCGATCCCAGCTGACTTGCCTGATCATCAGAGGCTTCTAAAAGCATTTTTTTCTGCAACCTCTTAAGGTTGTAGAAAAAAATGCTTTTAAAAGTAAAAAAAAAAAAAAGTTGGCAACGCCCACCCAGTCACATACCCCACCACCAAGCCATGCCCACAGAACCAGTACTAACAAATTTTAGATTTCACCCCTGATTCAAGGGAAGTTGTGTCCTCATGTGTCTACTAGGGCAGACTTCCCCACTTTTCCAGTTTTGCTCACCAGCGGGGGGGAGGGGGGATAGTTCTGTGTGAGCGCATGTGCTCGCCTGCTGCCTGTGCAAGTCGGGATGCATGCCCGCAGTCGCTCACCACCTCCATGACGCAGTTCCAAACCAGGGGTGGGGTTCAAAACCAGTCGCTACCGATTCACTCGTGGATTCACATGTGGGTGCGCATGCGCAGAATCGTCCAGGCAGGTAGGCAGAGCCTCCCACCGCCACTACCGGTTCACCCGATCCGGGGTGAACCAGTAGCAACCCACCATTGTTACAAACGGCTTAAGGCCCAGTAGTGGGACATGCCCCAGGATTGGGGGGAGGACTGCACTAGGGATTCCCTGCTTGACTCTTCTTTCTGGCTCAGTCAGTCTCTCTCCAACATGGAGGTTGCTTGAATAACATCTGATTCAGATGATTGATGACTGCATACAAATGTACTGTGATGTAAATTGTGCTCATTTCCTACACAATTTGAATTTGTTATTTGTACATCTTTAAACAATTTAGAGCTAGAACATCTAAAGCATGATTGCTGTCCTGTAAATTCCTTCTTTTTTAGATTATGTGGAGGAGTCTTTTCCAACCTGTCACCTTCCGTGTGTTACAGACTATTCCCAGAATTTCCAGTCTGGCTGTGGTGTAACATAGGTTGGAGAAGACTGATTTAGGAAGTGTTTGATAGACTTTGGCCAATCTCTCTCTGTCTGTCTCTTTCTATTTTTCTTTCTCTGCTCATCCTACCTCACAGGGTTATGTGTTGTGGGGAAAATAGGAGGAGGAAGAAGTATTAGGTATGTTCATCACTTTAAATTATTTATAAAAATAATAAAGGTAGGATTTTAAAAACATATAAATAAATAAATAAACCTCTAAACATCCCAGTTCACATGGTTCTTCTATGTCAAAAAGCATGACCTTTTATCTTACGCTTGCACTATTTTATATGAAGTTTCTTATTATTACCTTGATGTCTTTATAGATTCAATGATTTAACTCAACTTGGATATGTTTAACTGAAGTAAATAGGTAGGATATAGATTTGTAATAATGAATAAAAAAACTGTACAATTCAAGAAACATTGTTTGTTTATTCATTTATCAAATTTACATACTGATCATCTCTCTGAAGTGATTCTGGGCAGTTTACAAATAAAGCCATACAACCATATAAAAAAGACATACGCAAAAACCAAGTTAAAAACAGAAGTAAAAACAAGTTAGAAAAATTAGAAAGTGATTACACACCATCTCATGCCACCTCATGTTAATACTAGTGTTACTGTTTTACATAAATAATGATTTAATTATACAGATTCTAAACTGTGTGTGAATATATTTTAACAAACCACATAAATGTTTTTCAGGAGGACTTAAGCAGAATGTGGACAAAATATTCTTACTCAAAAAAGAGGATCTTTTTTGTAATTTCTCACGTGGTAAATTGAAACAAGTATGTATACATTATTTCATTTGACTCCAGACAGATAAGGATTGCAAAGAAACAAAAAGTCCAAAAATGACAGAGGGGTCCACACTACAGTATATAAGAAGAGGGATCTATTAGATACTCCAACTTCAATCCATTTAGTGCTTGAAGTGCTTTGAACAAACCAGTGCTTTGAATTGAGCACAGAAACAGTACACCTATTGACACACTCCAGTCACATAATTGGATAGTTTGTCCCCTAATTAGTCAGATAATCATTATATTTGATTAAATTAAGTTTTCATATTATCTTCAAAGATAGGTCCAAGTACAATCCATTGCAGAGGTCTAAATTATTATGATTTATTTCTATGATATGGTTTTGCTGTTATCAGTTCTTTTTGCCCTCAATATTTACTCCATCAATATTACTCTTGATTGTTATCTGAATAAATAATTGGCTACTGTCAGAATGACATTGAGTCATGAAATATGTATAATAGGGATATACATATTATAGATGATATTGGTCACAATTTTCTTTGAACAGCCAACTATGTACTTTAATCTCACCACAGAAAAGATTTAATGTCTTTATGAAGACATTTCATATGCTACATATAATTCAGATATTATGAAACAGTATTTTAAATATTAGATAAATTCTGCAGCTTTAAATAGTCACCCCACTTTTGCCTTTCTATATAACTTTATAGTTCCAAGAAGAAGTAGATTAATAAATTTGTTTAAATTTGTATCGAATCTAGCATATAAATAGTAAATTTTATATGTTGATAACCTGTGGGAAAGTAAATTTGATCATTATTATACTTTTCTGGCTATGAAATATTATTACATAAAAAAGAAAATCAGTATTGAAGAAGTTCTGGATCTTAAAAGTACCTAATTCTTAACTAGCTTTTGTTATAGTGCTGAAGGCACTAAGGATATAACAGAAGAGTCCTTTATCAGATTCTGCTACTGGAGAGGAAGGTCAAAATCTGCAAAATGGAAGGTATAATATCATGATCTAAACTCTACCTCTTTTGTACATGCACTGACATTGCATGCAAGTACAAAAATGGCAGGGCTTTGATTTTTCACATCATACCCACCATTTTCCAGATATTAATACTCTTACCTGGATGGACAAATCTGGCAAGTGGAAATTTTTATTACATTCTCTGCTATATAAGAGCACTAAAAAGCCGTCCCAGAAATTATTCCACTCAAGAGATCCACAGTTTGTCAAAATGTTAGATGATCAAAGCCTGGCTCCATGAGTTAGGCTATAGACGTTTTTGCACAGTGCTTTCTTTTACAAACAGAAATCTTTTTTATAACATTGTCTAAACCAACCAAAAGTCAGAAACAACTCTTTTTAGGCACTATATCTTAAAAATGAAACTCTTGATTAACTTATAACTTATAAAAATTTATTTACAATAAAATTGATTCTGAAAAGCTGAAATAATTTGTAATTATATTATTAATTACCATTTCTTTATTGGCTATCTTTTATTAACTATGTGAAAAATTTAGCATTCCTATCTGAAAACTAACATTAGTGAGGGAATTGTTTATACATAACTTTATTCAAGGAAAGACTTTTCAGTTCCCTTTGGAAATCTTGTCCCTTCTAAACTTCCTAAATGATGGTGTTCCAAAGAAAGGGGTGGGGGTGGGCATTGGAATTTTGTATTTTTCTTGGTAAGATACTAGCTTTCAGTTTATCATATCTCAATTAGGACCCTGTTTCAAAATTTATTTGAAATTTATTTATTTATTGAACAAATTTATATGGCTGCCCCAACTCACATAGAGTAATTCTGGGCTGCTTAAAAAATTAAAAATCCATAGCACAGAAACCCACGCCACCCTACCTCCACCTCCCCACCAACTTGGTAATAACCAAGAAGTAGGGCCTATCTTTGAGATATTTAGGATTTAGACTTTTTGTTGGTATCTGTATCTAGGTTTTTGGTTTCAGTACAGAAATTGAAAGCCTATGAGGATGCTCCATTTGTCTTATGTACACTTGGCAGCAGATAAATAGATATGTTAAATAGAAAGAACAGACTGTTTTCACCGACCACCTGATAGAATAAATACACATTGCAATAATCTAATGCTGCAATTGTCAATGAATGAGATGATCAAATGTTGTTTTTCACTAGCCAATGCAGCTAATGTATTGACCCAAGCAGGTAAATATTATCCTGGACCACCACTGTGACTTGGGCATTTAAGAAGAATGCTGGAACCTTCTCAAAACTATCTGATCATTCAGGGGATTATTAAGAAATAAAAAGCACAATTCCCCAAATCTCTAAATTATTTTTAAATTCTGTTTTGTTTATGATTAAGTATAAACTCTCATGAGCACCTCATTTTATTTTTTATTTACTTGTATCCTGCTTTTATTACTTTTTTTTACAAGTAATTCAAGGGAAGCGAACATATCCAACACATCTTTCTCCTGCTCTTATCCCCACAGCAACAACCCTGTGATGTGAGTTGGGCTGAGAGAGACTGATTAGCCCAAGGTCACCCAACTGTCTTTCATGGCGAAGGCAGGATGAGAGCTCATGGTCTTCCACTTTCTAGCCTGGTACCTTAACCAAACTGTTTATTCATAAGGTGTGGCACACTGGTCATTTTTAAGTATCATTGAGGAACTAAGTAATTTTGTAATATAAGGAGCGCCAGTTTGGTCTAGTGGTTAAGGTGCTGGCCTAGAATTCATGAGATGGTTATTTCTAGTCCTATTTTAGGCATGAAAGCTAACTGGACTATCCAACCCACCTCATAAGGTTGTTGTTGTGGAGAAAATAGAAGAAGGCAGGAGGATTAGGTATGTTCACTGCCTTGAATTATTTATATAAAAAAAATAAAGGTAGGGTAAAAATCTAATAAATAAATAATTGGTCCCTTCTTGAGTACAATTCAGTATCATGCTATTAATCCTTAAATCCCTGCATGGTTTGATACCCAGATAGTTATAAGAGTTTTTCTTCTCCGTCAGGAACCTCTTCCCCAGGATAATTTGCCTGGTATAATATTACTATTATTTTGTCACTAAGCAAAATCACATCTATTTACTGAGCTGTTACATTTATTATTACATTTATTGTTCTTTATTACATTTATTCTAAACATATATTTTGTTTTCCAGGAAGATAAAAAAGTTTTGAATTGCACACCATGCAATGAAGGAACTGACAATCCAGCCTTCAATCATATTGAAATGACGACAGACAGTAAAAGCGGAAATGATAGTTATTTGTGAAAATGTTGGATACTTTGCTAAAGTTGGCAGCTATTTCAAATGTATTAACATGGAATACAACTAAAAGTTTTGGTCATGAGAATACATTAGAAATTTCATCCTAACCCGAACTTTTGCCCATCTATATTTTAACTTCATCCCATATTGGCTGGGACAATGTTAAAGAATACATTATGCAAAAGGTAACTGCAAAAATATGGAAACAATAATATATCTAACATTCTGATTTCAGAAGATATGTGAAGCTCATGTTGGAAATTAATACCTGTCACACAATTGTGTGCAAAATGAAAACTATGTTATGAATATTTTTTAATTATTTCATTGGCTGTTGGCTATAATCTGTGTATTTGGGAGTAAAATCAAATAACTCAATGACACTTTACTTCTGACATGACAATTGCATTGCCATGTTTATTTTCCAAAAGCTTCATTTATTTGTCTTTAGCATTACCCAGGTGGTTACACATTTCTTCATGCTCTGATTTTTGCATGTTAACATGGATAATTGCCCATGTGTAGATCTCATGTGGAACTTTATTCTCCTGGATCCTTTATGGTCAGTGTACTAAAATCGCAGAAAGGCAGGTATATTGATGGTTACATATAAATTTCCCTATTTCAAATGTCTTTCTTACAGCATCTATCACAGTGCAGTAAGAGCGTTTATGTTATCAGATTAAAACTAAAAACATAGCCCTGCAATTCTTTCAATTGATTTTGCATCCTAATGCAAATTTGTGAGAGATGGTCCAGTGTGAATTATTCAATAGAGATCAGAATGTAATCCCACAAGTTTACTCAGAAATAAGTCCTTTTATATTAAAAGAGAAATGTTTTTATTGCAATCCCAAACTTCTTGGTGCTTCTCAAGTTAGCTGTGCCTTTTTATTTAAAATCTTAAAAACTTTTAAAACTTTTTTTTTTAAAAAAACTGGAAAGCAGCAAAGCTACCATCCTCCTTTTCTTTGCCAAAGAATAGATCTTACAACTCCATGGACTCAGAACACTGAATAAAAAAAAATGTGGTACAAGTCAAAGATTGGAGCTTTTGGGCTAAAATTGGGAAAGGGACTTTAAAATGCCAATGAGAGTTTGGGAATTCATAGTATTTGTATGATGGAATAATGAGGTACATGGCTGTGAATCTCTGGAAGACTGATTATCTGTGTATGTAATAAAGACTAAAGGTTTGTGAGCTAACCAGAAGAATAAGAATATTTTTAAAGGAATGATGGGGGGGGGGGGGTTTATCTCGTAACACTATATGCATATATTTGGAAGAAAAATTACTTGGGTATGACCTGTCTATGGAAAATCAATTAATTAATTTCAGAATAATGCATTTAAAGTTATTTTGGGAGCAAGATATCCTTTCTATGAAATAAGTCTTTTCTTAGAAAATAAAACTAAATTGGGAAAAAAAAACTGTTCTTGACTATTAATCTCAACAGTATGGCTTTTTATTTTTGAGCAAGCAATTTGTGATGGTTTCTCCAAAACGTCTTAAAAAATATCCAGATATAGCCAAGTGTCTTAATATAAATATATATATTGAAGAGCCCAATTTAATCTATTAAAGGGATTTATAATCTACTACCCTGAATTTTAGAATATAAAGTTTAAAAGTCACATATTTCCCTTTCAGACTTTCATGAAATATGTTGCTGAATTTGAATACTTCAGCTTCAAGAAACCTGGCTAAATAACAGCTTTTTTAATAAGTAGGTATAGATGTTTGCAGCAGTTCCCGGAGCAGGATGAGACAGATTATGTGGTAGCTTAATGTCAGGCAAAAGCAACCAGAATAACTCTGGTCAAAGTAATTTAATGTTGTTCTCCTAATTACAAGAATCTCGCTAGACTAACAGCATTTTCTTGAGAACAGGAGATAAAGGTTTCAGGAGTCTGGCCTCTTCCTCCCATGAAGCGACTGTAAACTAGCCAGCCTCTTTACTCCCTCCTCCATTCTACCTAGGGATTCCACCACACCTAAGCATACAGATTTCAACTGACCTATGTTCTAGCATTATAGTTAGATCCAGTGGGGTGCTTGCTATACAACATCTGTGCAGTTAAAACCTAATAATGTATTACTAATGGTCAAATTCTACCCTCTACCTGGCTCAAAACAGGTTCCAATTAAACAGTTTATGGGCCAAACTTGAAACATACAAAAGTACCTTTATGCTTAATAATCCTTCTGTTTATGTAATAGTTTCGGATAACCTAAAAACATTGGTTTGGGTTAGCGATGAGACACTTTTTATTCAGTTCCATCAATACCTACAAACTAATTATAATTTCCTATGTATCAACCCAGTAATCTAAATATTCAAAAGTGGATTGCAAGATTGTGTTTATTATAGTTAGCCAACTACATTTATATCTTTTGAATGGATCTATCAGCAATGATTTCTCAGACAAATTGTCCCACTGGGTTGGCTCAAGACTTTCCTTAATTGATTAGACTTTAATCTTATCAAATTCAATAACTTGTATAAAACCTTTTTCTACTTAATTGGCCTGGCAGAGATCATCTTCTGGTATCACTATTATAAAACTTTTCAACAACTGTTTTCTAGATACACAATCTACTTCAGTTTTGGAAATGGACTGTCAAATGGACTCAGCAATTCAATGAACAAACTTTTCAGCTGCTTCTGTCTGGAACAGCACTGTAATTTTATAGTTAAAAAGAAATCTGGGAATTCTCTTCTGCACTCACCCAACTGATTTAGTTATTTTAGCCAGCCAATGTTCTCCATCTAGACAGCTAGGAAAAGAAAAAAAAAAAGAGAGCAAAGTTTATCTTTCTGAGCCCTGGTTTAACATGGAATGGTTTCAGACCAAAAATAAACTGAGTAGAAAATCAAATTATATAGAGAACCCAGCTGAACGCTCAGCAATTGATAACAGCATTTCAAGCCAGAAATCCCATTATATTCTTGTGCCTAATAGCTTTTTATCCAATTGATACGTCAATTTTACTTTCCCACCTCTTCTTACCTGAATCTGCATGGGAGGACAACTTTACAGCATCGTCTTCACAATAAGAATCTCCTAAATTTGAGTCAAATGTAAATGCTAACCTGCTCCCTTATTAGGCTCCAGTTTTAAGTGCTGAAATAAAAATACTTATAAATCAGCTAAAGTCTGGTAAATCTCCAGGCAATGACTTTATTATTCCTGAAACATTACACAATAATTTGGAATAATGGGCCCCCGTTTTTGTTTCCCTATTTATCTATATTGATTGCACTGTGTAAATCCCAAAAGACTAAAGGTTAGCCTTAATGTAGTGCACATTTATATAAAGGGCACCCAAGATCTGTTTAATTAGCCTTATTGGCCTTTCAACTATAATAAGCAGGCTCTATAGCAGACACTTAAGACAATAAATTAGTTGACTAAATCAACCTATAACATATATTGTCAGATGAGCAAACAGGCTTTAGGAGCAGGCATTCTATCTATGGACATGTCCTTATACTTCAACACCTGACTGAAACAATGCACATATAAAGCAGGTTCAATATTATATGCTGCATGTATTGATTTTAGGTCCATATTTGATCTAGTTTCCAGAGCACGGCTATGGATTAAGTTTATGAATTGTAATAGAATGTGCATCTGCAGGAGTAGTAGGGGAGAGTTTTGGCAGCACATAAGTCTCCAAAAAGAGACCCAAATTAAGAGACTATGCAGTCCTAGATTGGATGTTGGAGGGAGGAAAGGATTCAATATAGCCTAGAATCTCTCAGGATATGCCTAGTAGGTTAGAAAGTTATAGCTTTAGTTTGGCAAGATTTTGTCCATTAGGTGTAAGCAAATGGATTTTGTCCATTATGCGTAAGCAGGTGTAAAGGATTGGGCTCAACTGGACTTCACAGTGTCATCTCTGGACTTGGGCCTGATATGAATATTGCCATTGACAGACGGTTATTATTGCTTATGTGAACTCTTTATAAGAATTCTAGAATCTAAGTTTGATGTAGTATGCAAAGGCAGCATACTGAGATTCCAACGACAGAGGAATGAGGCAGGGATGTATTTTAGCCTCCTTGCTGTTTAATCTGTACATAAGTCCACGTATGGCAAAAAAAAAAATCAATTAGACTATCAACCTCCAAAACTAACAAACAAAAACACATATTGCAACTTTGTTGTATGCAGATGACATGGTACTTCTATCTTAAATAATGTTGTTGATGATGTTATCCATTCAGTCCTGTCTGATTCGTGGCAATTCTATAGGCTAGCTTCTTCCACATCTTCTGATCTGGCACTAATTGAGTTTTTCTATGCTTTGGCTGGCGTCAGCTTTAATGATGTCTAGCCACCATGTTCTTTGATGGCCTGGTTTTCTTCTGCCAATAGTTTTTCCAAGCCTAATTGCTTTCCCCAGTGAATTCCCCCATAGGACATGGCCAAAATAAGCAAAATGCAGTTTCATGATTATTATCTTCTAATGACATGTCTGGAGTTATATGTTTCAGTACTTTCACGATAGTCCCTGTGCTGCCCAAGGAATATGCAGGAGCCTTCTCTAGCACCAAAGCTCAAATGAGTCATTTTTTTTTCCTATCCTGCTTTTTAGAGTCCAGCTTTTACAACCATAGGGTAGCTATGGGGAACACAAAGTATTGATTAACCTACATTTAGTTGCCAGGTTGATATCCTTGCTTTTTCATATTTGATTCATGTTCATTTCTGCTATGCGATCCAGTGCAATCTGGGCTGGATTCACCACTTTGAGCTATCTGCAATACTAGGAAAGTGAATTTTTCTATGCATTCTATCTGTTCACCGTCAATTTCTATTTTGTTTCCATTCCTTGCAGTGATCATGAGCTTGGTCTTTTTGAAGTTCAGAAACAGATCAAAATTCTCATTCTTTCTTGATCAGATGTTCCATGTCTTTCTGTTTCTGAGAGTTGTATCATCAGCATATCCAACACTGTTAATGTTTCTTCCACCAATCTTTACTCTGATTTTTGATTCTCAAGATCTAACTTACTCATTATCATTTTGGGATACAAGTTGAATAAGAAAGGGGAGAATGTAACCTTGCTGCACACCTTTATCTTAAACCAAACCGGTGTCTCAATACAGTATTTGCACAGTGACCTCCTGATTTGTGTACAGTGATTGCACCAATTTGACAAGATGCATTGGTACCTTCAGGACTTAGAGAACTCTCCATAGCTTCACATGATCAACACAAATGAAGTTTCTTATAGTTGATGAAGCGCATGTAAATGATCTTGGTTATTCACAAGTTTTTTCCATTATCCAGCACAGATACGCAATATGGTTGCAGGTGCCACGACAACCCCCCCTTTGGAAACTGGCTTGGACATCTGGTAATTCTTTTGATGATTGGTGCTAGACATTGTTGAATCATTTTAAGCAGAATCTTGCTGAAGTGAGGGATGAAAGCAATTATGTGATAATTGGAACAATCTTTAGTGTCACCCTTTTTTGGCAGTGGAAGAAGCATTTGAGAGACAGATATTCTTTGCAGCTGAAAGGTATTTCCAGATCACACTTTAAGTATCAGAAAATTTGCCTGGTTCACAACTCCCTCCAAAAATTGGCTATTTTGCAAAGTTTGGGCAAAGGAAAAAAGGTATAAAGAAAAAAAATAACACAAATCTCAAACACGCCACGGGAAAGTGTTAGGTAGAAAAGTCTGTTCAGCTCAGTTGGGAATAGGGGATGAAAAAAGAGCAATCTGAAAAAGAGAACAGCTGGGCACCAGAAAAACCCGATCTAGGAGACCATGCTTACAACCAACGGGAGGAAAAGCGCACGGAATTGGAAAAACAGCCCCGCGCGCCCTTCTCCAAGCTCTGCCAGCGCTTCTAAGTAACGGGGCGCAGAGGCCTAGCCTGGACGGTTGGCAGCACGTGTCTTCCCCGGCGCGCGGCTAGGAGGGCTTCCGTTGCGTTAGGCTGTGGAAGGAAAGCAGCCCTTCAGGTTGGCGAGCCACCGACCTTAGGCCACCCGGGAGGTGCTTTACTTGCGGCCGCTGCTTCTCAAGGGAAGATTCTGTGCCACCTCTTCCTTCTATCTAGCCCAGGATATTGCTAGCCCTCGAGTGGGCCGGATTATCATGCCGGCGACCCGCTCTCAGCCCGATCTTGGCCCTGACGTAGTCAATCAACGTTTCACCACCCTGGACTATGTCATCTTTTCAACAATGTTGCTTTTGTCGGCTATAGTCGGCGTATTCTACGCCTTCGAGGGAGTCCTAAAAAATCACAAGGACTTTCTGATGGCGGGTCACAACCTAAGTTTTTTGCCTGTGGCATTTTCCCTCGCGACCAGCTTCATGTCGGCCTCGACAGTGCTGGGAACTCCGGCCGAAGTCTACCGCTTCGGAAGTGTTTTTCTCCTCTTTGCTTTCTCGTACGCCATCGTGGTGGTGATCAGCGCAGAGGTGTTCCTACCCGTCTTTTATCGCCTGAGACTCACAAGCGTTTACGAGGTCGGCAGAGTAGCCCTACTCCTACGCCGTGGCAAGCTAAAATTTACCGCACACGTTATTACGTCATAACTATCTAGTTTAATATTAAAACCTTTCCAGTGTTGCTGGAGCTGGACTTGTAGATTAAGATTTCGCTTGGATAATGAGATGGGATGGGCGGGATATAAACTTAATAAATACAGATTTCTGTTTTTTTCTCAAGCTGAGTTTGCAAGATAAATGGGTTTGTCTATCTAATTTTCATATTGAAATTGCACGGACACCCAACCGGAAAGGTTTTAATTTCTGAATCTTTCTTGGATTTCAACCAGTGGTTTATTTTAAATTTACAAATAGTGAAATGCAAAATGTTTCGGAACTCCTCCATCTAAATTCCTATTTCTTTGAGAGGTCCACCTGTTGATCATTGGAGCAAGTCCTGTGTCAATTGCTATTAGCAATTGCCATTTGTAAAGTATATACGTACAATATATACTTTTCATTGATAATTTAAACCTCTCCGTGCTTTTTTCAATTCTATTAAAAATCCATTAACCAACCATTGGCACAATATATGGTTAACTAAATTAACTAATTAGTTAATTCACTAGTTAATCTAATAAATTAACAACAATGCTAAAAAAATAAACTTCTTTCCAGTTATCTAAAGCTGAAATTAATTCAAAATGAAACCAGGTTTCTTGGAACTCAGTGGAATTTATTATATTGCAAAAATAATACCTTAGAATAATTTAATTTTCTGGCTTCTCTTAAAATAAGTGCTTTAATTTTTGTTCCAAAAGCATAATTTATCAAGATTCCCTAAAAAAAAAGATGTCTTCTAAAATGGGAACAGTATGGATATATTATTGATTTCCTTCTCCCAATTGTGTCCTTGTTTAGTTTAATCTCGGTTTATGGGAATAAAATGCAATCTTTTCACATAGCTCCCCATTCTAAAGAAACTAATACTTGATTCTAACCCATACCAGCCTTTGGAATATAGGAGTGGAAGAATCTATTTAGACCCCTAAGTAAATATCCTACTAAGGACAATAATCCCAAATAAAGTATTTCAGGAAGAGGGCTAGCTGGCCTCCACTTGAACAATATCCAGTGAAAGGAGCACTGCACAAACTTTTTCACTCTTTCAATTGGAATCTTCCTGTAATTTAAATTTGTTCTTATGTCTTGCACTCTGAAATGAAAGAGAACAGATCTTAATTTTCTCATTCACCCTTTAGAGTAGCATATTCTCCACTTTTATCAAGTATGATGTCCAGAAGGACATGCTACTCAAAGTGGGATCTGATCATAGCAGAATAAAATGGGATGATAATTATGTGCCACAATTTGGAAAGTATATTTTTTGTTGGTGATCTTAAAATTGTTTTTGTCTTTTTTCTGGATTCATGGTACACTGTGGTCATTTTCTGCTTATAATCATTATTCCAATATATTTTTTATAAGTACCAAAACCAAGGTAAATATCACCCTTCCTCAAGATACCTCCATTGTAATCTGCAACTATTCAGAAAATGTTTGATACTTCACAAGCAAATTCCTTTTTTTCCTCTGATTATTAACTGATAAATTTGTGGTATTTCTTATGTTGGCTTTCTTGTTAAAATTTGGGCATTAAAACTTCTTTGCTCTTTTCCTTTTGTACACTGCATTTTTCTGTACACATTTATTTTGTTTTAATAACTTACCTCTCTTGCAGTACTTGGAGCTTCGGTATAACAAGTATATGCGTATTCTTGGAACAATGATGTTTATAATACTAACGGCAAGTAAAATCACAAAATGTTATTGATTATCTTTAAATCTTATTTAAAGTATTATAAACAGTAGTTTTTAAATGCAGTGTTATTTATTTACAGATAATATATAGATTTGGTATTATAAATGGTATGCTCCTAGTTTAAAACTAAATTGGCTTTTAATGAGAATTTATAAAGGGTCATATTTATAAGAAAAGGCAGGTTCCATATATAATCTCTCATATATAAAAAGTATGGAAATGGGGCACTAAAGGTATATTGAAACTATAGTAATAATTATTCTATTACTATTGGTTCTTAATAATAAGAACTTGTTCTTAAGTCATCATATAAGCTGGTTTCTTCTTTTACTTGATCTGAAGTAAAGATCACCCTATTGTAACTCTTTGGGTACAGAGAATTTACTATAAGAAATCAGGTGTAAAAATAACAGTTGCTTAATGAAAAATACAAAGCTGTAATGGGGTCTTACAGTCTGGGTTTTCTTCTCATCTTGAATTAATATTGTACTGGTCAAAACTAATTTTTATTACAGTAAATTTACATAATAATTATTGGTTCATATTATATTCAGTATAAACTAAGATAAAAAATATTTATGAGGATACTTATATGCTCATGCTTCTTTCTTTCTGTTATTTCTCCAGATATTATACACCAGCATTGTTATATATTCTCCATCACTGGCTTTGAATAAAGGTATTGTGAACATTTATATCCACACTATGATATAATGTTCTAACACAAAAAAAGCTGCATAACCTAGAGATACAACTTTATTGAACTTTATGGAACAAAAAAAAAGATGACTATGTAAACAAAATATAGTAGCAAAAAATAATTACTGCAGGAAAAGTCAATGTGTCTAATTCACATCCACAGACCTACTTTTGATTTATTATAAAAAAACTTGTTGAGAGAAAAGTTTCCAATTAGTTCATTGTTTTATTGATTTTTATGTAAATTAATTATTCAGATTTTCTTTATTACTTAGAGGACTTTTATGGCTGCCTACTTCATTTAATAAAACTAGATGACTCACAGCAATCTATAAATTCATAAAATTAACTTTATGTGAAATGTCCATCAGTTATGTGAAAAAAAATGTGTTTTGTGATCAATTTCCCCCGTCCTGCAATACTGTTATATTATATAATTTTATATTAAAATCTATTTATGGATTTCTGCATTTCAAATTTTACATTACATGTAGTCCACAATGTTCAGTGACCATTTGAAGATACAAAAGTGCTGAATGAGTAGTAATTTCAACCAGATCTCAAAACTCTGGCCATCAAGTAATCACCATTTGTTGGCTTCCCACAAGCAAATCCAATGGAGAAGCTGATAGCAAGACACTCCCACACTTTTTCTCTTGAAGATTTCTACAAAGGAATATGAGATCCCAGGAATCTCATATTTTGTAGTATGCACTCAGGCAGAAGCATCCTCTTCCCCCTCCCAGCTACACTCATGTCTTATAGTAGCACCTGTTCATAGCATGCATGCACTTGTATGGTTCTACAACAGCCTTTCCCCAGTCCACATGTTCTTGTGCCTCTCAGCAGCATCCCCTCCATTACCTGTTCACAGTTGCATGGTGCAGCAGCATCCTCTCCCCAGCCTGCACACACTCACACCTTACAGTGGCACCCTCTCCCACTCTGCAAGCACTTGCTCCTTGCCACAGCACTGTCTCTCTAGCGTCCCTTTGTCTCTTCTCACTCTAATAAGTTCCCTGCTTGTGAGCCACTCAGAACTTGCAACTTTCTACTGGTTTCCCCATTGTCTTTGTTTATGGGAAGTTTGCAGGAAGTTGGAAGTCACATTCATGTGAGGTCCTCACTTAATAACTTGGGATCCTTGTTTAATGATGACAATAATCACTGCAGGGATTGCTGTTGTTAAGCAAATACGGTCGTGTGCCATCACACTTTACAAACACATTGCTTAGTGACAGTCTCTCAAAATAACGAATAAAAGTCTTATGGGAAGGTGGACCGAAAATAAATTTGCCTTTCATTCATACAGCAAAGTCTATGCTTGAGAGAAAGATGTGTACTCAGCTGAGACACTCAACTGCCTACCTATGGTCTTCTATTAACTAAGAGGTTTTCAATCTATGTATGCACTACATACACTATAATTTATGGTTTTTCTTATGTGTGTCTGGTTTATCTTTCCTTTAATGAATTTAAATATATTTCTTCTATACTATCCTAGAAATATTTCAAAACTGTCTTTTTTTTTCAGTTGCAGGATTTCGGTTGTGGGGATCAGTAATAGCAACAGGATTAATCTGCACCTTCTGCTGCTCAGTAGTATGTTAAAAATCTCTCTAATTCACATTTTCTAAATTATTAGTAAAGCAATCCAAGTCTATGGAGATTCTCAGTCATCCAGGTCATGATTGTCCCAAAGGTGCTTTTTTCAAGAGGCAACTGGACTTTCTGGTTTTTCTTTGAAGACGTTTCACTTCTCATCCAAGAAGCTTCTTCAGCTCTGACTGGATGGTGGGAAATGGAAGCATTTATACTCCTTGCAGACAGCTGGTCATTTGTATTCTTTTAGCAGATCATTAATAGACCTATTTTTAAAAAGGTACCATATATGATGTCGTATCCCTCCTCCTCTGTTGAGACAGGGCTGTTCAATTTTGACATAGATGGCCTCTTTAGCCCCTCTTTCAAACCAGCGATCCTCTCTGTCCAAAATATGGAATTTGTTGTCTTCAAAAGAGTGGCCTATGTCTTTTAAATGCAGATGGACTGCTGAATCTAGTCCTGATATGTTTGTTCTCCTATGTTGTGCCATGCGTTTATAAACCATTTCATAAATGCATGGCACAACATAGGAGAACAAACACTGCTTTTAAGGGCCTGAATTTTCATCATGTAAACATTTTTGTATTATATAAAAACCAATCTATATACAAATATTTTTCTGTATTAATATTGTAATATAACATAATTAGAGAAAAAAGGCCTCCAAAAGAATATCATCAATACAGGAGCTTGTATTGTTTTCAGAAAAAGAAGCTGGTATTATTTAGAATATGAATATTAATTTATTCAGTTGAAACAAATCTGAATACTAGCATGTTCCGTGTTTCCCCGAAAATAAGACCCTGTCTTATATTTTTTTGAACCCTGAAATAAGCGCTTGGCCTAATTGCCATGCGCTCAAAAGCCTATAAAATAAGCAAAAGTCTTATTTTGGGGGAAACAGGGTAAATGAAAGCTCAACTTTTAAAAATTTTCTTTTCTAAAGGCAAATTGATATATACATGATCTACAGTATGCCAATACTTTTATATTTAGTGGGTAGTTTGTGCAAAGATCAGATTTCATATGCATGTTTATATAAGCAGAACATATATTTTACTATAGGTTATATCTCTTGTTTCCAACTAGGGTGGCCTAAAGGCAGTAGTCTGGGCAGATGTTTTCCAATATATACTGATGATAATTGGTCTGGGAGTAGTATTTGCAAGGGCTGTGATCATTAAAGGAGGATTTGGCCCTATTCTACATGATGCTTACCAGGGAGGAAGATTAAACATTTGGGAGTAAGTATTCTTTTGCATGGAAACTAATAAAAATGCAACTTTTATTAAACTTTTTAAAGTTTGTGAATTTGTATTTGAACTAGTGGACAAATGATATGAATCTTACTCATTTTAAAATAGCAAATTAACAAACTAAATAATAATAATAATAATAATAATAATGATGATGATGATGATGATGATGATAATGATATTTGTGATACATTTTTAAATGTTCAGTTGGCTGAGTTTCATGTTTAATGAAATAATAATAATAATAATAATAATAATAATAATAATAGTATGATTGATAGATTAACAACAGATTCTACTTTACCCCCACCCTGCCCCTGCCCTTTCCATCTGTAATTAGATCATAGCATTTGCTCATATTAATTTATTTATGTTTTTAGGATATCTATACTGTATATATTTTTTATGATTATACTGTAAGCCATCCAGAGTTGCCCTGTGGTAAGGGCTTGTCTCTTCACCTAAATCTTCTATATATGAATGCCAGATTAATTAGAGAGTGGTCTTTCTTAGTGATAACCGTTTGTATTAAAAGAAATAGAAGATATTCTTGAATAACAACTCAGGAAGAAGAGTTTCTATCTTATTTAGACTATTTGTATATGAGCAATAAAAAATACATTGAGTGTTTTGAAAAGGAGACTTAGTTATCAAGATTAAGTATTTTTATTATCCTAGTAAGTTTATAAAGATTGACCAGGAGGTAGGAATTTTTGTTGGACTGTATGAACCATAGCAACAGGATTCTTTTCTTTTGAAATTTAGAAAGTAAAATGTCTAAAAAATGTTAGCAGTAATGCCAAAGCTGTAATTAATTGTACAACAATTCTAAATCCTTGCCACTGCCCTTTAATGATGAGATGTGACTGACTCAGGTGATTCTCACAGTATGTTGACATAACAAGTATATCCTGTGAAATGCCACAGTCACTATTTCAAGGATTTATAGGTAGTCCCTCAGAGAAAAATTTCTCCCCGAATAGTTTTCAGATCTGTACTGTGTCTTGTGTGCTAAGTTCAGAAATTAGCCTTCTCTACAGCCTTTTCCAGAAAGACATAAGATATAGTTTTGCCAATGCATAGTCCTTCACCTTTCCCATTTGAGCCAAGTAATATTTTCTCCAACTTACAACTGCGAGAGAGAAAAAATGGCAACTATTTGGAGTTCCACACCTATCTTTGGGGAACAGAGAACTTTGTACTATTGTAATACGTTATAGGCAAAATAGGAGCTTGTGATAGATGATTGTATTGGTTTGATAGCATGAGAAGTGTCACTTGTAAGACTGACTTTTTAAATTATTTATAGTTTCTATATTTATACTGGGAAAAAAATGAATTTTATTGTTCAATAGTCTTTTTTTTTTTGACTAAATTCTCAAGTTCTTTCAGTGACAATATTTAAATTATTTTCTTAAATTTTCTACGAAGCTTTAACCCAAATCCTTTGAAAAGGCACACTGTGTGGACTGTTGTGATTGGTGGCACTTTTACTTGGGCTGGCATGTATGTAACAAATCAAAGTCAAGTTCAACGATATTTTGCTTGCAGATCACAATGGGATGCCAAATGGTAAGTCTACATATTGTAAATGCATTGTTCCAATCCAAACATCCTTGTAGTAATAGGATGTGTGTGTGTGTATGTGTGGTGGTTGGATAGTTTAGTGGTTAGAACACTGCCTTTGATGTGGGATACCAGGGTTCAAATCCCTTACCACTAGGTGTCCTTGGACAAAAAAACCCAAACGCTTCACCTTCCTACCTAGAACCTAGAATTAATGGACTGCTGCTACAATAGTAGATCTAATGAGAGAGGATATATAGCAATAGCACTTAGACTTATATACTACTTTACAGTGTTTTACAGCCCTCTCTAAGTGGTTTACAGAGCATATTGCCCTCAACAATTTTGGGTCCTCATTTTATCCACCTCAGAAGGATGGGAGGCTGAGTCAACTTTGAGCCTGGTAAGATTTGAACTGCCAAATTTCAGGCAGCCGACAGTCAGCAGAAGTAGCCTGCAGTGCTGTACTTTAACCACTGTGCCACCATGGCTGTATGAAACATGTGGGAACTATGGATGGACAGAAGACCTGTATTCACATACCATCTGAGAAACAGCTAGTTACGCAATGCTTTAATATAGTGAAGAGGAAGCTGTTCTCACAACTTGAAATAGATCCATTACACATTACATCCCATACTCAAGAAGACCTGGAAAAACAACTGGATGTGCAGCCAATCCCTGAAGCTGGGATGTCATTACCACCCTCTCCATTACAGAGCACAACAGCTGATAGGAGACATAGATCACGGATAAACTAGCTGCAATCAATCCTCGAGATTGATTGCAAGGCTCACTGAGAAGTAGTATCGGATAGTATTCTAAAAGAGGCTGTTCTGCATAGGCTTGAACTGCACAGCTAGATAGCCACAAGGGCTGGATATGGATATATGTTCAAGAGTGGAACTACCATCAGTTACTGTCTGTACATGGATGAGTAAAACTCCATCTGCGCATGCATGGGATCCAGGCAGCACACAAAACCACCTGTCCTCATCGTCCGCAGAAAAATCGCCGTCCATGGAACTGATTCCTGGAGCCTAAAGTTTGAGGGCTGCTAACCTAACAGACATATAGCCCAAAACCCACAGTCACATGGGAACCATGAGGATGAAGCAAGGAAAACAGTAACATCCAAGTATCACCAAAGGATCAGACAGGTTTTGAAGAGCCAGTTCTATGGGAAGAACAACTGTCAACATGTACATCCTGCCAATCATCAGATACCCTGCTGGTATAGTAAACTGGCCAAAGAAGTACATAATAATTTAAAACTATAAAAGGAAAGCACTAATACTTCATATTTTGCTCAATGTAAAAGTATTACAGCATATAAATGTGGCATACTTCTATGATAATGTAATTTTAGAAAGAAAATTTTCTAATCTTCCAAACATTTATTCAATTTTATTATAGTGCTCTATATCTGAATCTTGTGGGCCTCTGGATAGTTCTGATTTTTGCATCACTGGATGGATTATCAATGTATTCAATATATAAAGATTGTGATCCATTGACATCCGGAATTGTATCAGCCCCAGATCAGGTTTAGTATTTGGTACAAGTGAAATAATTTATCATTTGGATTTGTTGTATCTTTTCTTTGCATCTCCCATGTAAATAATTTATGGTCATATTATTTTGGAAAAATTAAAATGTTTATACCAAAAATGTACTATTTTATTAGAAATAGATGTAAATCCATGAAGGAAGAGAATGATGTATTCTGGAGTGGGGAGAAACTTAAAATATATGTATTTTAGGGAAAGGGGAAGGAAGGAAGGAAGGAAGGAAGGAAGGAAGGAAAAAGAAAGAAAGAAAGAAAGAAAGAAAGAAAGATAGATAGATAGATAGATAGATAGATAGATAGATAGATAGATAGGTCGGTCCAATCTAGGTCAGTCATTGGGACTAGAGGTTTACTCTTCCTCTGAGAAATACCTCTGGTCCTGGTAACCGACCCAGATTGGATTTTATAACATTATCCTGGGACATGTATATTTGCTTCATTTGTGAAGTGTTTTCAAATGTATCTGATGCAATATAACAACTACTGTTAACATGAATGATGGCTTCTCTCTGTTTGGTAGCTAAAATAAATTAAAGTTTGTTTAAGACTCTGTTTCAGCATTGTATGAATACCTATATATCTTACTTCTTGGAACTAGGTTTCAAATTAACATTGATTTTAGTCTGAAATTTGAAACTATTCTTTTATACATGCATTTTGCTTTTTGAATAGCAGGGAATAATGGTGACTAGGATGTTTCAGATTAGTTATATCTGATATGTACCTAACATAAATATATGTACTGGATATCAAGGATCTTCTCACTATCATTTGTACCTTAATGAATTTATAGATTTTTTTTCTCAGCTACTTTGGAAGACTATTCAGAATTTCGCTTGCACAAAATACCTTGATGTATTTTCTTACAGCAGCTGTGCAAGGGAATATGTACTATCTATCCTAGTTAGTTCATTGACTAACTATTAATTTTTAAGGCAAACAATTTAAAATGTTTATGGGTCCAATTTTTGATTTTAGTCAGAGGAATACAAATTTTCCTGATCTTATGTTGGTAGGAACAAAGCCATTTTTTAAAAAACAAAGAGAATAAAATATATAGATGTAATTTTCCCCTTTGTCACAACAAATATAAACAATTTTAAAAACTTATCACTTTATCTTAAAAAACAATATCTTCATCCCATATCACATCTCTTATTTATTGACAAATCTTTAAAACCTTGATATTCAGTCACGGTAAGCACAGTTCATTAAAGATTAACAGAAATAATAACATCTATTTTAATCTTTATCAAATAAACCAACTTTATATTTATTCCCTTTATTTTTTAACAATTTTAGTCTTTAATCCCTTCAAATATTGTCCTACAGTACACCTTTATTTCTTTTCTTTTTTTCTTGTTCCTTTTTATCAAGTTTTTCAAAATTTTTAACAGGTCTCCTTTATAAGTCTAATATAAAAAAATTATCCCAATCATTCTCCAAGTTTGTTATTTGCATGTCCCTTTTAATTATTAAGAGAGTATTTGGATCATTTGTATATCTAGTATTTCATGTTTTTTCCTGATCATTCTTGTAGTCAGTCATTTTTAAATCTATGTTCAAATCTATTTCCATCTTATCTAGTTCTAGATTTAAATCAATGAATATAAATGATAATTATCTAATGCAACAAAATATAAACATGTCATAAAATCTATAAAAAAGGATTTGTGGATAAATTTTCCTTTTTTGATTAATGGATAAATTTTCCTTTTTTTTTTATTGAAAAAGTTTTTCAAATACAAAATTTTTTCCCCCTTTTTCCTCCCTCCTCCCTAACCCCCCTCCCCCTCCCCTCCCCCTGTAACTTCTTCATAATAAAACCCAAATTCATAACAGATTATATAATACTTTACCATCCCCTTACTCCATCCCCATATGCTGACCCTTTCTTTCTAATAAGATTATCATATCCCCCTTATACTATACATTTCAAAATGACTTTCTACTATAACATTATATAATAACTCCTAATTTAGCATAATAATAAATCAAATCTTTTATGTATATTAATCTATCATTTCAAAACAACCTTCCGCTATAAAACTATATAATAAATCCTAATTTAACATTTATTCAGTTCATAGTCTACCCATTTCCTTCACCCCCATCGTTATATCTCTTAACTCAAATCTTTTACATATATTCATATCTAAACATAATATCCCTTTTCTTAAACTAAACAATCAATAAGCTAACCTGTCTCCACCCACTTTCCTACAGGACTACCATGCATAATATTTTTAATATCTTTATTCTTCTGCCCACTCCACTAAAAAATATTCCCTTATGTAAATAAAATCCTCTTAAAAAGGCTTTAGGCTTGTAATCCATATAATATCTTCTGTAATGTCTTTCAACTGGATTATAAACTCCATCACCCATATTAGGGTAACATCACATCCTAATTCCAACAGTATGTTCGGTATCTTCAATTACCATCTGCCCCCATCAATAGCAAATATCTTCATAATAAAAAAAACAACAACAACCACCCGAGTGTATTCCATATAGTGTCTGTAGAGGTGTCTTTTATCCAAATTATTAATTCCAACCACCGTAATAGGGTAACAACCAGATCTTCTGCATGCCCCAATCCCATAACTCTCTTGCCTTGTAACTCAGCATAAACGTAATATATTTATCAAAGAATCCAAAAAAAGATAGTTCCAATCCATTCAGTTTAAGGCCCTTTTCACATCCCAAAAGTATAGCACTGCAGAAGTCTATCACTCTCCTCAGGATAATATAAACCAATACTTTGCCTCAGCTATCTTTTCATGTATTCAATCATCTCTTAAATAACTGGCATTACACTGTTGTTTAGTTTAAAAGTTTTTGTTTTTGTGAGACCTGCTTCTTCTTTTCTTAACTTTTTGTGGGTTGGATCTCCATCCTGAATTCCTTTCTGTAGATTGTATATTATTTTTTCCGTTCAGTTAGAAACACTTGTAAAATCATTAAAATTACTTGCGATTTAGGGTCCCAGGTACAAATCTCGCTGTCTTTAACTGAACCATCTAAACCATCTGTTATTTTATTAGTTGGTCCGGTTCCGGCGCCTAGCTCTGCAAAAAGGCAAAGTCCTCCCGAAGCCCGGAGCAGCGGTGAGCGAAAATAGGGAGCCCCACTCTGCTTGTCCCCAAGAGTAAAAAAAAAAACTCTGGAGACTTCGCAGAGGGCTCTACCTGCCCTCGCCTGCTCTGGCTCACAGTTCCATCAGGAAATGGAGTTTTTCGAGCCGCCTTTCAGATGTAAAGGCGGCTCTTTACAGGCAACGGGGCTGGCGGTCACGGAGGACCGTCTGGTGGCGACCGATAAATTTTCCTTTTTTGATTAGTGGATAAATTTTTCTTTAAAATATAAATTACACTCCATTTTTTAATATCAAGATACTGCTGATATTAAATACTGCTTTCCCAATTTTTGTCGAGGTCAACCTATATAAAAAGGAGCATAATATATGTAGATTAACAACTAGAGAATAATACAAGTTTGTGTAAATCATAATTATTGAGTTCTCAGATTACATGACTGAAATTAAATATATTTCAATTTTGATTTTCAACTATAGAGTGTAAAGAGCAAAATAAAAATACATGTTTAATATTTGTTCATTATAATTTTTTTAGCTCATGCCATATTTTGTCCTGGATATTCTGGAAGATTATCCAGGTGTACCAGGACTTTTTGTGGCTGGAATTTACAGTGCTTCATTAAGGTAAGCTTTAAGTATCACCTTATAAATCCTTACTGCTAAATTAGTTTTTACTGTGATAAGTTAGTGTAACTTTGGTTGTTAAATGAATGGTTTTAAGTCAAAGACAATCTGTATTATAAGACAAAATTTATTAAAAATGTAGTATCTTTTAAAAGTAAGAATAAATCCCGCAATCTCACCATTAACAGTATCATCACAGACATCAGCATTAAATGCTGAAAATGTTATAAAAAAGAAGGTACTGTACATTCTATTTATTAAGAAATCAGGGATGACCAACTTTATTTAAGGTCTAAAGTCTTGAATTAATCTCTAGGAAGGGGGATTAGAATCAGGTTTCCTCACCAGGGATTAGAAATTTAAATTCCTATCTCTTTTTCCAATAATGATTGAGTAACAGGATGAATGCCTTTTACTGCCGCTCTGTTCAGGGCATACTGAGACAGTAATGAAATATGAGTCTTTAAATGAATCTAGATTGTATCAGCTGATTTAATCAACCAAAATCTGACTTTATATGATCTATAATTCTTTAGGAGTACAATGTAAAAGCAGGTCTGGCAAAACATTGTCTTTAGAATAGTAAACTTTAATAGAGTTCATTTTATCAGCTTCTGCTTCCAGCATTGCTGTCACCCAATTATGATCCTCAATGTATGGGATGTCCATGAAGGCACTTTCAAAAGTGCAGTGTAATGTATAAGTGAAATAGCTTGGTTATTATTAAACTTCATACATTTTTTTTTGTTATTGCTGGATTTTTTGACGGTCTTTCTATGGTTTTAATGTTTCAGTAATAATGGTAATAGTTTTAAGTATTTACCGGTATTTATAAAATGCCATTGTATAATTTATATACGAGGTCTCCATCCAAAAAACTAACAACTAAATCAGTTCCTAGCAAGAAAGAATGGATATTAGGCCCCAAGTTACTGGCACATGTTCAATTTCTCTGTGGGAAATTGGAGTGTCAGAAATTCCAGAAGCAAAATGAATAGCAGTAGTGAGAGGATTGCTTGGAAATTCCTTTACCACTGGGCATCAGTGGTAGATTGCTACCGGTTCAGTCCAGATCTTGTGAACTGGTAGTAACAGCGGCGGGAAGCTCCACCCACCCACCCGGATATCATCACGGACGCTCTGCGCATGCACAGAAGCTTCTGCGCACATGCACGCTCCTGTTGCGAACTGGTTGCAAAGATAAGTGGAACCCACCCCTGCTGAGCATGACGAATCAGCTATAGCAGAGGCCCTCAACATTTTGGACACCAGGGACTGGTTCTGTGGAGAGAGATTTTTCCGTGGACCCAAGGGAGCATGGTTTCACGTGCTGCGTGCATCCTGTGGATGGGGCTTTGCTTGTTTGTGCGGCCCAGTTACTGGCATGCTATGGACCAGTACTGGTCCATGGACCGTGTGTTGGGGACCTCTCAGCTACAATATCAACTAAAAAGCATTTTCATTTATTTCTAAAGCAATGTGATTAGATAAACCATTCCATTAGGACCTTTTTCTGTATTACAATTTGGGGATAGCCCTATGCTTGCAATCATGCCAGTGTAGAAAGGAGATTAATGACAGGAATAACAATCTGCTGAAGCAGAGAAGGATAGAGGCCAATCTGGCATGGGGACTTCCAATTTCACCCACTTCCAATTTCAATTTCAACTTCTAATTTCACCCTCAGCAAAAATAAGTTCCAGATTTCTAGGGCTAACATCTCTTGCCTTGATTCCTATTGCACTACTTTGAGCATTGCTTATTTTAATCTCTCCTGGCTGCTAACATTCTGGGATCCTTCTTTCCCTCCTTTGTATGTATGTTCAGTTTGATACAATTGCATAAAACTGTTTCAGCTAACAACTCATTCATTTTTTTTCTATTGCCAGACCTTTATGGTTTCTGATTCTTACTTGTGGCAAAAATCCATACACAAAGTATTTGCTGAAACCATGTGCTACTACTTTCTAGACTATTTGGACTGAGTATTTGATAAAGGTTTGAATGAGACTCTTATATTAATCTCCTGGGTGCTTGTCCTCTATTTAGAAGTATGCAAAGATTTTAAACCAATTTAGTTTAACTGTTTATAAAGTCATAACAGGTACCAGTAAATTAATTTTAGTTTGTAATAAAGCAGCTTTGGTGACAGGGCTTTGTGCTGGCCAGACTATCCACAGTATTCTCAGAAGTCTTTTCCAACATCAAAGTTCAAAAACATTAATACTCTTCCTATCCTGCTTCTTCAAAGTCCAAAATTTGTGACTGTGTCACAAGGAATACTATTCCTTGCACAAATCTGATCTTTCTATGCATAGACAAAGCATTTTAATATACACTGCTCAAAAAAATAAAGGGAACACAAGCAGAAGACATCCGAGATCTGAATGAATGAAATAGCCTTATTAAATACTTTGTTCTTTACATACAGTAGTTTATACACTGCTCAAACAACTAAAGGGAACACAAAACTACTGTATGTTAGTTTTGTTTACCTTCATTTGTGTCACAGGGTTGTCTTATGTTCTAAAAATATAAAGAAATTTAATATTCAGTGATATTATTACTGAAACATTTACTTGCTAATATATTTAATAAAAATGAAATTCAGGAGTGATCAATTTAAACAGTGGAAAATAATGATATATTGGAACTATAAATAAAGTTATATCAGATTTTATTTTTGTTTTAAGTCCTCTAACTCGGAGGCCACTTCTGTCATTCAAAAGCCAGATATTATAATGTGCAACTGTTATGTAAATGTTTAAATAAATATTGGGGTACATGTAATATTACATGAGTAGTTTTCCATTGAGCAGTGCCTTTTGTGGGGTGCAATAATGTGGAAAAAATACTGTTTTCATTATGAAAGTTGTTTCATTGCTAGATGCACATCATTGCGTGCAATCATTAACTGCTGAAACACATACCGACATCCTAGAATAGATATTCATATTTGGTTGACTTTTAATAATGTTCAAGTTCTTTACACATTTTTTCATGGATAAACCCAACTGAATTGCATTAGGAATACAATCTTGGGAAAGGATTTCTTAAATTTTGCTCAGACTGAAAGGCAAGGTAAGCTACTGTTCTATGTTAATCATTCCATATATATATATATATTGAATTAGTTCTGAATGGAATGCCAACTTGGTAAGGAAGCTGTCTATAGGTTTTCTTACTATATGTTCTATCAAACTGTCTGATTTTAAACTAGTCAGAACTTTTAAATAAAACATATTTTAAATAAGTGAGACATACGTTGAAATGGAAGCCTCTTTCTTCACCCAGAAGAAATTAATTAGCCCTCCAAAAAGAATATAATAAAGGAAAACCCATAGAAATAGCAATAAAATATTTCTTTGTATGTATACGTAATCAGATCAAGAAAACATAACAACAATAAAATTACCATCAAACCATCAGCTCTGTCACCATAACATAGACACAGAAATATAATTTTGCAGGTTGTGTTTGGTTTTGCTAACCAAAATGCAAAATCATTATAAAATCACAAATATTATTTTTCCATATTTAAACAATTTATTTTAAAGAGTTGAAAGTCATGGGGAAATAATAGAAAGGCATTCCTTAAAAAGCAGTTCTAATCATGAGACTTTAGTTCAGGCATATACTTTCCAGGGTAGTGTCACTTATACTACACTTATTTGCTAACATAATCAACTGATCAACAATCCAGTGCAGATAACAAAAGCTGAGAGTTGGTTTGGATTGTAGTAGGATATAAATGAATGAAATAAATAATAGGTCTGTATTTTGCTGCTTCTCAGATTAACTTTATTTTTCTTCTCATTATTGCATTTTTTAATATTTGTGAAATAATAATCAATGCAAGTTAAACATTAACAATGCTTAATTTTATATTTTTTTTAGTTCAGTGACTACCAGCATCAATGCATTAGCAACTGTAACTTTAGAAGATTTTATTAAGCCTTATTTTACACTGTCTGAAGAAAAGTTATCATATATTGCCATGGGAATAAGTAAGTTTACCTTTGGTTTTCTGCTTTGAAAATTTATATGTAAATGCTGTAGAATCTTACTAAGAATAGTTTCTATGATGATTTCTTCCCTTTTTAATATGTTGATGATTTGTCATTAAAAAAGTATAGGTAGCTCTGAAGACTCTATGCAAAGCATTTGAAGGCTACAGATGACCCTGAATTTCCAAATTGTGCACCACTGATTTATTTATTTTTAAGTATGTTAGTATGCTAAATTACCATAACAAAACACAGTCTACATTGCTCAGTCAAGGCAAGACGCAATTACTGCTAGATAAGCTCTTTCTGGCTTGCAAAGATAGCCTTTGCTGGCTTTCTAACTGTGTTTTGCATCCCTCGGTGTGCCTGTCAGCAGCTGCAGAAAAAGGCAAAAGTAAGTAGACCCAGTTGTAGTGTGGGGCAGGGAAACGGCTCCCAAGCATGAAGGGCCATGGCCTGGGCCTCCTGGTCTATGGCAGGTTTCCACTTGCTGGTGGGCTCAGTATCTGGCTGAAGCCTCCTGGCCTGTGGCAGGTTTTCACATTCCAGTAAGTGCCAGGGCTTCCAGGGTCAGGGAGGCACTCTGCATGATTACTTACTACCACAACTGAGAGAGCTGGGATTGCAATTTTTGAGCAAAGCAGTCACATGTCATTTCACTCAACCATCACTTTGCTTAAAGACCAAGAGTTTAGGCTGAATTGTGGCTGTACATTGAGGACTACCTGTGTAAGTGTAAACCCTCTGCGAGTCATATTGTTCCCCCCTCAAGCCTAGAAATCCTAAATATACTCAAGCAGTCATATATTTGCCTCCAAATGACAATTTCAGGGAATGGAAACGGATGTCTCCTGCCAGGCTACTCTTTTATTTGTTTTTGTTTTTTTATTATGTGGCGGTAGTTATTGCAGAATTTTAGAGGCATAATATTGTGTGCCTGTTAATATTGGTTCCTTTTATATAATATTATTATAATGTAATGTAATGTAATGTAATGCAATATAACATTGTATATAATAACACAAAACAATATATACTAATAATGGTATCTTTGGTGACTTGTTTATGACAATACATGGACTAAAAGAGGTTTGAATTAGCAGATTGTCTTTTGGAATTAAAGTTTGTGGATCCCTTACAGAATTGAGACCAGGGGATTCCCCCCCCCCCCATTATATTATGATAGGCAGTCTTTCTGATTCCAGCAATCATTGGCATGAGGTTGATTATTAAGGCTTTATTTTTAAAATGGTTGTAGACACGAATAAGTATGGGGACAATGATGAGCAAAGACTTGTTTAATGTAATGCCAGGGACCAGCTATGGCCATCCCTTCATGGTTAATTTTTAAAGAAGTTAGTTAAACGTAGAAACTATCAGAGATAGATTTTAAATCTTGGGCCATTTCTGCACCTGCATCTCCAAATAATATCTATCTTGTAACCTCTTAACTGTAAGACTTAACTGTAAGAGATTTTTAAAAAATCAACATGTTTCATATGGACTACTGGATAGATCTTTATAGGACTAAATCAATGTCTAACAACTGGTAGTTTGATTTTTTCCCCTTTGCCAAGAGAACATTTTTATTAATTATTCTGGAAGCAACTCTTAATAGTAAATTCTCTGCTTAATAGTGTAAAATAGTTTTTATAAATCATATAAACTTCATATAACTTTATCCATATAGGTCTATTATTTGGTATAGCATGTCTATTCATGGCTGCATTAATATCTGTTATGGGTGCTTTATTACAGGTAAGACTTAATGGCTTCTTACATTAATCTAAAATAAGTTTATATTTAATATGTATTTTCAAAAAAATAATGTTAGTAATAGTTTGTAGTGCAGGTGTTAGCCAGAGGTTCCATTTTCCCAGTGCAGATTTTTGTGTGATTTTATTTCTTAGGTTCTTCCATGAATTAGTAATTTATGTTTCATAATTTCTACCAATGAATGATATACATGTTGTCCTCAACTTGCAACCACACCCAAAATTTATGTTACTAAGTGAAAAATTTGTTGAGTGAGTTTTTGCCTCATTTTACGACTTTTCTTGCCACATTTGTTAAGTGAATCACTGCAGTGGTGAAATTAGTAACACAGTTGTTAAGTGTATCTGGTTTCCCCGTTGACTTTGCTTGCGAGAAGAGGTAATCACGTGACCCCAGGATATTGCAACTGTCATAAATGTGAGTCAGTTTCCAAGCATCCAAATGTAAATCACGTGACCATGGGAATACTGCAATGGTTGTAAGTGTGAAAAACGGTCATAAGTCACTTTTTTCAGGGCCGTTGTAACTTTGAATGGTTACTAAATGAACTGTTGTACTGTAAGTTGAAGACTACCTATATTAATAGACAGCCTTTGATGAAGAAAACTCATAAAAAAAATTAAAAGTCTATGTTTCTTATCAACATGCTTTTTGATATTCCCGTACAATTTTGAAAAGTTCCCCCATGATTTGTTCTCCTGATTTCAGTAGACCTTTCTTAGCCATTTTAGTCTGGAACCATCCCAATGGCCTCACTTTATTGGATATAGCTTCCTTCACGATTCCCATTGTATGTAGAAGAAATCAATGCTTATTTTCTGTGTTTACAAAAAGTTTATAATTTTCTTTTGTTTCTTTCAGGCTGCATTCAGTGTTTTTGAATTAATTGGAGGACCTTTGTTAGGAATATATTCTTTGGGCATCCTATTTCCTTTTGCAAATTCTAAAGTAAGTGTTAATAACATATCCTATTGTCATTAAATAAAAGAGTATGTCAAATAATTCTCTAAAAATTATTACTTATGTCTTTACTTCTAATAGCTTTATGGGGGACAGATAGTCCTCAATTTATGACTACAATTGAGTCTGGAATTTCGGTTATAAGTCATTGCAATCATAAGTCACAATGGGCCTGGACAATGGTCATTAAGTGAGTCATTGCAGTGGTTAACTGAATCATGTGGATATTAAGTGAATTACATAGTCATAAACCTGAATTCAACTTACTGAATTGGCGTTTTTGCTGGAAAACAGCAAAAAAAGTTTCAAACATGATTGTGGGATGGTGCAACTGGTCATAACTGTGAACCAATTACCAAGTCCCCAAAATGCAATACATGACCATGGGGATGGTGCAACAGTTGTAACTTTGAGAACAGGTTGTAAGTAACTTTTTATGATCACAGCATACCTCCAAACTTAAGCAACTGGTATAAATCAAGAAGTATCTGTATATCTACATTTTCCAAAAAAATTGAAACCAGGAATGAAAAAGTCAGGATAATCTACTCCCACTACCCTCTTCTTCCTGCATGCAACATTTTTTTTTGTTTTTTACTCTTTTTTGAAGCAGATCAGAACCAGCAAAATATTTTTACCTTAAAACATCTTAGAGTAGAAGCCCAGTGAATACAAGGGAGGCAAAAAAATAAAGTATGGGATCATATACTTAAATGTACAGATTACAGAACATTACTCTATGCCCCAAATAACCCAAGAAACTCAAAGACTGTAATAATATTCTGCTTAATTTAAAATACTTTTTTTTGTTAGATGTAAACATTTCTAGAAGCAAGGCATAGTTGGTGAAAATCAGGTTGAAGTTTTTTTCCCTTTTTTCAGGACCAGAATCTAGATTGCCAAGAGTTAATAATTAGAAGCCTGCTGGCACAATTTCTTTGAAGTAGTAGACCAACCCAAATATGGGATATGTATATATAACATTTCAAACAACATGTATTACTTCTTTCATATTTCCATGGCTTAGAAGATCTTGTAATGAAGCTTCCTGGAAAAAAAATCAATTTTGCCTGTAGAGTGACAAATTTAAACATGCTATTTTTTAACTATCAATGTTTTTATTCAATATTAATATCACATTACCATTGCCATAAGGATACTTGACTATAGAAAAATGAAGTCTCACATGCTGGCGAAGAATTCTCCAGGAATAAATAGATTGGATAAAAACCAATATAATAGCAATACTGGTTAAATAAACACATTTATTTATTAGATCAAGCCTATTTACTCTGCAGTTAAACGCAGGTTTCTAGTACAAAGGAACATGTATTCCTAGGCATATGCATAGATCTTGTGCCTTTACAGGTTTCTTTCTTGTATATCAATAGATGTGAGGGTCTACAGCACTTCCTCCATTGTAACAAAAGGAAACTCTGTAATTGCAGGACATAACTGGATTGAGGGCAAAACCCATGCCTGAGTAGGTAATATTAGCTTCCAGTTATAAAATTAGAGGTATCACTTCTCTTAATGTTACATACACTTGAGTTGTATATAATTTTCTGTTTCTCAGGGTGCATTCTCAGGTTTTATTTGTGGATTTTGTGTAATAATGTGGATTGGAATTGGTGCTCAGAAGTACCCACCTGGACCTCACAGGACAGTACCATTACCTCTTTCAATTGCAGGCTGTCAAAGATCCAATGACAGTGCATTTGTATCAATGATTGTTACTAGTCCTTCACCAGCTCCTTCAAGGTAGGCCCAAGAAATAAATCGAGATGAAGTATCTTTGGATGTTTCACACATATATGTAGTAATTGTTTGGTACTGTATATACTGCATACATATGTGTATTTTTTAAGAACATGTGTTCATTTCTTGGATTTATATTCTGGCTTTTATTCTGGAGTTCGAAACGGAATACATATCACTCTCTCCTCTTTATTTTTCTCAAAATGACCTAAACACTGGTCCCAAGTCCCAAGTGAGTTTCTGTGATTGGAGTTCTAAGTGTTACAGCATGCTTGAGCCAGTGGTGAGAGGTTGAAGTGCCTCCCTGGAAGAAAGTCATTGGATGTGTGCCAAGATCATGTTTTCTTTTTTAAAGAAAAGCAGGTGATTTAGCACATGACCAAGAGTACAGTATGTAGGCAGAAAAGGGGAAAATGCTAGAAGACATCTATAGTGCCATATGTATATGTCTGAGTGTAGATATCAAAAGAGCCAGGAAGAGCAGAGAAATGAGGGGTGGTATTTCAGATACTGCAGCTCAGGCTACTGAAAAGGATGTTATCTAGTTAATGTGGAGTGGAGTAGAGCCTGCCAAACATAGAGATTCTGCCCCTCAGGTGGGGAGGAAACCAGGAGGAAAATCCTGGCATTGTTTGTGAAAATGTGGGAAGACATAGAGGACTGATTTTATTCTGACTATGGAGAGTCAGATGCTGGAAAATTGTACATTGTGAGTTAAAAGTTTTCTTAGACAGCAAGACATCCAGAGGAAAACTCCCAGATGTCCAGTATCCGTAATTGAGATGAGGGGAAGAATAAGCCAAAATAAAGCACAATAGGAGACTTGAGAGGGAGGAAAATTAAACAGGCTAAGAGTTGATTTCTTAGCTTTTTAATGTCCGGAATAAAATTCCTCATTTGTGTAAGTACTGGCTGTGTATTTATATTAGTTGCTATCCTGACTGACTCTCAGTAAGGGTAAGCAGAGGAAACCTCTTAATACATGGCAGTGTAATTTCTGTATCAGAGGTCATTTTCATTTATACCAGTCATGTACTTAATTGCTGAACTGGGAGGATATACATAACATATAACAGTGTTTATCCTGTTAATCTCTTTTGAAATGTTCCCATTCTGAAAATTTTGATTTCTGTGCCTAATCTGCAATAGGAACAATATCATCACCAAATATCTCTTTGTATCTACCTGAGCCCTGTTACTACTTTCTTTGGCCCTTGGAAAACTTTTGCTTACCTATCTCCTTAATACGGAAGAATACAGAAAGGCTCTTGATCTAAATATTTGCCACCATTTGCTCTGCTATAAATTAGCAGTGAGTCTTCTCATATCGTGCTTGAGATTGAAAGTTATGTATCAGGGATTAGGATTAACAACTGCCTATATATAGCCAGTCTAGACTCAACACCAGAAATTCTATCAAAAGGAGAAGGTGAAATCAGAAATTGGAAACTTAAAGAAACAAACTGAAGATAAATTTATTGGAGTCCAAACACCAAGGTAAAGAGCACAGCTGAAAGAGCAATCCAAAAATTTAAAAACAGAATATCAAAATATCACGATAGGAGTCAGGTTTATGACATTTTCAGCATTGACTGCATATTGACCTAAATAATTTATAGTTGGATTTTTCAGCACTTCTCCATTTCTGATGATTTCAGATTAGTGTTTCTCAGAAATTCACTTATATTTCATAATATTGAATGTGGAGGCCACTGTGTGTCTTTCCAACATGCAGCTTCCTGCATTTGCGAGATTTCCGGAGAGGACCAGAATCTTCTTGTCGATAATCTTTGGGCTGGACAAAATGGGAAATGACTTTATTACCAAGTGTTATTTGATAAGACAGTATTTCATGAGCCTGCCACTCTGCAGAGAATTTATTAAACGTATATCTCCCTATGGATTCATAAACAACATGTTCATATCAGCCTGCTAGAAAATCTAGAATTATACCAGCTTGTTACATGATTGCAACTGTTAATATTCACCCAAGATTGCAATCTGAATCTTTGGATCAAACAGAGATGATTTTTTTTTGGCAAAGAGCTCTCTTATTAATATGTCCTAATGCTTTTATTTATTTATAACTTTTATATAGGTGCCCACCTTATGGGCAACTCACCATCAAGAAGATAATTAGCTTATCTCTCAACCAGGTGAGGGTTGGTTCTTTTTAAACCAATGATTCTTCAAGTCTTCATTGGGAATTCATCCAACTCTCTGGGTTCTGTAGGATATCTTTTGCCTTCAGGTATGACCTGCTGCATTGGTCATATGGGACAATGTAAACAGAATAGGAGTGGTTTTTCTTTGTTAAAATGGGTTCTATCAAAAATGTTCAGTTCTGAGTAGGGAAGCCACATTAATATATTTATTAAACCTAAAGCAGTTTAAATTTGTAGTCTGTTTTAAGTGATCTCTAATCAACAGAACAGGAAATACTAAACTTTTTTTTCTTTCAGATCATATTTTCAAGAGAACTGGTATTCAGTGTCACATCTATATTTCAGCACATTAGGTGCTTTGATTACATTTATTGTGGGAACAATTATAAGTTTATTAACAGGTAATTCTATCTAATTTATATTTATGGAAATTCACATCCAGTTTATTAAAAATTATCTTGCAATCTTTACTGATGTTTGTATTATATCAATTATCTTATACATTACTTGTGTGTTACAATTCTTATGTAGTATAAAAGGCTATTTATCAATTTTCTTGGCTAAGATGCAAATTAGTAATTGCTGACTTACTTGATTTATAAATCAACTTTAAGTAGAAACTTGTACTTAAGATGGCTAACAATGTTAAAATAAAAAGTTTAAACTAATTTTTTAAAAAATTTAAACAATTAAAAGCCCAATGAAACTTCTTTCCTTTTTTCCACATTCATTTCTTCAAAAGTCCACTTTTGGCATTAGCAGATGTGTGACAGACTATTATCTGCTAATGCCAAGATAGTATGTTTGGCAACTGGAAACAGATCCCAGGGGTAAAGTATCTCTTTATTTTGTATGGCATTACTTCCAAAAACATTTCCAACTTTCATTTTTGTTTCAGCATCTTATGTTTGGAATGTTTAAATGATACAAAGCTCATCATATCAGTGCTTAAAGTGCAGAATTTTGGTTATATTATTAAACTTTCTTTTAGGTGGTTTAAATAAAGAGGTAGACCACAGACTTCTGTTTACAAAAAAGGATTTTATGGTGAATATTCAATACTGGAAAGACAAATTTGTAAGTATAGTTTAAGAGTGCTATTGACATACCTATTTCCAGTTAGATAATATGCTAATAGGTCACAATTAGATTACAATTAGATCACAATGAATTAGAGCAAGTGGAGTTTAGGTATTCTTCAACCTTACTTGTTTCAGTGGAATTTAAGAGTATATATTAATAGAGCTGTGCAGATTTGATTTCAGTAAGATGATTTGAAGAACAAAGGAATGAAAACATAGCAATTAACAGCAACAGACAGCAGTAGATGTCACATTTTTCCCCCCTGGTATCACAGGGTGCTTGCAGAGTTCAGCCTCTGCTCAAGAAAAGCATAGTACCTGCTTTAAAAAGTTCCAGAAAAGTACTACATTTCTGGGTTTATATACCTTGATACATTTGGAATCAAATCTGAAATGCTACATATTCCATCCTTTGATATTTTAAAGGCTAGAACCTTATTGGAGTTCTATAAGTCCTTGAAGAATTGGCTTTTCATTTGAGCATTGGGCTTCATTGTAATGATGGAAGTTGTACAATGGAGTTGGTCTCAGTTACTTTACATCTGTTTCCTGCTATTTTTTCCTTGTCAATTTTGCGGTTTTAGTATTGTATTAGCTGATCAGAACCTCAGTTTGTAAAATGGGCAGCCACATAAATTAAATTGATAAAGAATGTGGCCTTGGTAAAGGAACAAAGGTGCCTTGGTAAAGGAACAAATGTTCCTTTGAATAGAATAGAATAGAATAGAATAGAATAGAATTCTTTATTGGCCAAGTGTGATTGGACACACAAGGAATTTGTCTTTGGTGTATATGCTCTCAGTGTACATAAAGAAAAAATAAAATACATTTGTCAAGAATCATAAGATACAACACTTAGTGATAGTCATAGGATACTAATAAGCAATCAAATCATACTAGGAAACAATAAAAACAATATCAGTTGTAAAGATACAAGCAACATGGATATAGCCATAAGTAGGAAGAGATAGGTAATAGGAAGGATGAGAAGAAGAATAGTAATACAGTCTTAGTAAATAATTTGACAGTGTTGTGGGAATTAGTTGTTTAGCAGAGTAATGGCATTCGGGAAAAAAACTGTCCTTGGGTCTAGTTCTGGTGTGCAGTTAGCATCGTTTTGAGGGTAGAAATTGAAACAATTTATATCCAGGATGTGAGAGGTCTGTAGATATTTTCACAGCCCTCTTTTTGACTCATGCAGTGTACAGGTCCTCAATGGAAGGCAGGTTGGTGGCAATTGTTTTTTCTGCAGTTCTAACTACCCGTTAAAGTCTGTGTCTGTCTTGTTTGGTTGCAGTGCCAAATCAGACAGTTATAGAGGTGCAGATGACAGACTCAATAATTCCTCTGTAGACCTGAATCAGCAGCTCTTTATAAAGATCATGTTTTTTTTTTTAATTTTAGTCTCTTTTTAAAGATTATGTTGTTTTTAATTTGTATTACATTTGCAGTCAGCAAAACAGGTTGCTCCAGAACAAGGCTGATTCAGAGGACAAAACAGAAAAGAAGAGCATTTCTATAAAAAAAACTTCTGTAAACGAAACCCATGGAATACAGTAATGTAGAGCATATAGCAATCTCTGGTTTTTATTCAGTGATATTTGAAGTGGAAAAACTTTTTTATTTTTCAATAATTATTGAAATTATTTTGGTTATGTTATTACCCGAATATCAAAGCATAAGCATGTTTTGATAAACTAAATTCTATAGAAATGCAAAAATATTTATTATAAAAGTTAGGAGTAGTACAGTGGTTTAATGCACCCTGTTATTAACACAGCTGCCTGCAATTTCTGCAGGTTTGATTCTTACCAGGCTCAAGGTTGACTCAGCCTTCCATCCTTTCTAAGGTAGGTAAAATGAGGACCCAGTTTGTGGGGGCAATAAGCTGACTTTGTATAAATATACAAGAGTATGAAGGCTATTGCTTAACACATTGTAAGCCGCCCTGAGTCTCTGGAGAAGGGCGGCATATAAATCAAAATAAAAAAAAAAGTTTAATATATAACATTCCATTATTTTTTGAAGAACATTAAATTTGTTTTATTTATGCTTTTATGTAAAATAGTTAATGCTTTGATGAATTCTAAATTTTGAACATAATTTTTACAGTAAATATTGTTAAGTAACAAAATATTCACAGTATAACTCACAAAAAGAATTTGTCCTAGTGTATGTGGGTATTTTGTGTGGTTTTTCTGTTTTTCATCTCTTTTCCAAATAAGCGTTGTAATTTACAATGCATAAAACACATCCCACTGACTATTATGTAGCAGAACTATATGATGGAGGTTTTATTTTTAATGAAAAGCTATTAAAGGAAGTTGCAAATGGGTTTGGAAGACTAGTAGGTTGAAATTAAAATCTTTACCATTCTGCCCATATGCACAAAATAATTTTTTAGATTAGTGCCTTCTCAGATGAAAATTGATGCATGTCTTTCAACTGTCCTTATTAGGAATAAGCAAAAAGCCAGTGTAAATATACTTGGTTTATGTCTAGATTATGGTTTTTAAACTGTGTTCCATGGAACACTGAATTCCACAAGAACTTGCGCCTATTTTGTGAGAAATTAAGAACAAAATTCATCAGGAGTGTCCATAACAATTTTCCCAAGATACAGCAGAAAAGATGGGACATCAACTGAAGTTCTTCCTCTTGATTAAAGGTTTTGGGATTTGTTCATATATTTTACTAACAGGCTCCTCAACCTGGAAAAAAGTTTGAAAATATCCTCTCCCTAGTCCATTTAATTCAGGTTTTGCAATATGTGCAATTTCCAGTGCACATTCTCTTGAAATACCAAAAATAATGAAAACCGAGTAACATTTTCATTTGTTTTTCATTTCTAACAAATTAATAGATACTTAGGAACCCTTTCCACTTTTTGAGAAAGCCCTCAATATTTTGGAGTATTAATAATAACAAATAAGAGGAACTTTGTAACATTCCACTATTGTATTACAAACAATTAGACCAGTGTAAAACAAAATTAATGAAGATGCAGTTAGAGGGCAAATGGCCCTTTTGGAGGACTGGTTACTTTGGATTAGTGTCTTCAGTGGGTAAGCATCAGAGATCCCATTCATTCTTCTCCACTAAGTTTGTGGAGTTTGTTTCAGAGAACTTGTATCCTGTGCCTGAGCCATTTCCTCCCCACCTCCACCCCACTTCCTGAGGAACTTTTCTTTGCAGGGCAACACTTCCCTAATAAGTGCTAATGGCTAGGTAACAAGCTGTACTCTGTGACCTTAATTAGTTGTTTCCTACAAGCTGCCATTGCTGCCTGAAATTAATAAGATCCCTGCCTTGACCTTCATAAGCTAATAGCTGATGGGTTTTGCCTCGCAAGTGTATACTAGGCAAATAACCAGCCTTATCACTTTCTTTTCATGTGAATTCCATATTAGGCACCTTACTCGCTTGTTATTTCTTCTTTTCCAATGAATGTAAACACAATTTCCTTCCTGTTAAATCACGTCAGCGCTGGGGTGAGCAGTCCAAAGGGCAGGGAATGTCACTGGACTGGAGCACTTCAAAGTAGTAACTCACATGAGTTAACCATTTTACTTTGAGATGAACTAATCACCTGGGAAAAAGCTTCTTCAAGCTCTTTTTACTGCTTGGGAATAGAAAAGGCGTTGGTCGTACCATGAACGCCTCTTCTCCAATGCTGTGGAATGGTCCAGAAGTGGGTTGATACAGTGCAATCTGCCCAGAGACTGAGTCATAATTTTGCTGGCCACGCCACCACTCATGTCCATTGGGCCCAGTTTTCGGCAAAGATAAGCCTGGAAGAAAAACTCAGCCAAAAGTTAGTAATGACCAGCTCCAGGCCCACAGAGCTGGGTAGGGCTGGACCATTCCGCAGCATTGGAGAAGAGGCGTTCACAGTAGGACCAACGCCCTTTCTCCCAATGGACTGTGGAATGGTCCAGAAGTGGGACATACCAAAGTCTGGCTGTCCTAAGGGCGGGATACCATGGGGACTGGAGCCCCTGGGGCTAAATGAACCTGCTGAAGGATTCTCCTTCCAAAGGACGCTTCCGCTGAAACATGTACATCCAATTTATAATGCCTTATAAAAGGCGAAGGAGTCCAGGTGGCCGCCCTGCAAATCTCTAGGAATGCTTGTGTGGCCCAAGCAGCAGTGGTACTGCCCCTTGTATCGAATGCACAGTAATGCACTTGGGAACTGGCAATATCTGAATTTTGTATGCCCGGGCGATACATGCCCTGATCCAGCGACCAATAGCGGGAGAGGACACCTTGATGCCCAGTGATGTCGGCTGGAAGGAGACAAAGAGAGCCTCAGACTTCCTGGTGGGCGCAGTTCATTTGATATAGGTCTTGAGGGCCTGTCGAACATACAAGGTATGCCAAGCTTTTTCCAAGGCATGGGAAGGCCGAGGACAGAAATTAGGCAATATGACTTCCTGTGCTCTATGGAACCAGGAATTCACCTTGGGAATGAACGAGGAGTCAAGTTGCAAGAGGACCTTGTTCGAATGGAATACACAAAGGTCGGCCCTCACAGAAAGGGCTACCAGTTCAGAAATATGCTATGCCAATGTGATGGCCACCAGGAATGCCACCTTAAGGGTGAGGAATCGGAGGCTCGCCGTCTTAGGGGCTCAAAAGGTGGTCCAGTGAGTGCCTTCAGAACTCTGGGCAAGTCCCAGGTAGTATAACGGTGAACAACCAGAGGACTGATGTTACTTCCACCCCGCAGGAATCTGTGGATGATTGGATGGTGTACCAGCGGCTCCCTGTCTGCAGTTGACAAGACAGTGAAAGGGGCCCGCTACCTGCCTTCTGATGGTGTTGTGTGCTAGCCCTTTGTCGAGGCCCTCCTGCAGGAAATCAAGCACCTGTGAAACGGAAGCTGAGACAGGGTTAAATTGGTGCTGTGTGCACCACATAGTAAATACCTTTCATGTTGAATTGTAAATCCGGATAGTGGACTGCTTCCTGTCCACCTGGATGGTCCTAATGACCTTGTCCGAAAGGTTTTCCTTCCTCAAGAGGATCCCTTCAAGTGCCAGGCAGTCAGCTGGAGCCACTGAGGCTCCGGATGGAGCAGGACCCCCTAGCTGAGAGAGATCCTCTCTGGAGGAATCCTCCAAGGCCTCAACATAGACAGACTGAGTAAGTCCGCGAACCACGGCCTCCAGGACCAGTAAGGGGCCACCAGAATGACTTCTGCGCCGATCTTGCAAATCACTCCCGGTACCAGGGGGAGGGGCAGGAAGGTGTAAAGGAGGCTGGGAGGCCAAGTGCAGCAGAGGGCATTGGTCGCTTCCGTCCCGTGGGTCGGAAACCTCATGATGTAGCGAGGAAGATATGCATGCAGACGTGAGGCAAAGAGGTCCACTAGCGGTTGACCGAATTGAATTCAGATGTCCCGAAATATGTCAGGGTGGAGACGCCACTCGGCGTTGTCCACCATAGTACTGCTCAGGAAGTCTGCCTGAGTGTTTGTCGTGCCGGCGATGTGTTCTGCCTTGAGGGAACATATATTGGTTTCTGCCCACTTGCCCATTTTTGACTGCCCACTTTTGAGTGCCGCTGCGGTACGCATGATCCAAACAGAGGAAAAGGGGGGGGGTGCGCAAAAGCACTTTGCTCCAATAAGACAGAACCCACTCCGCAGCTGACAAACACAAGGAGATCGGGCAGATAAGAACGCTTTGCAATGGCCGCTGCCTAAATGGGTGATGCGGCGAGCCTGGAGTCAAACGACTGATCGGCAATGGTGGAAAAAAAGGCGTGAAAGCTGCCAAGAGGAAATCGGGCGGTGCGAAGACGTCTCGTTTCCAGTGGCTGCGCCTGCGGAATGTGATGGAATGTGAATGCTGAGGCTGAAGTCAGTTCAGCCGGCATCTAGAACCGCCATGGCCACAATCTGCAGGAGAACCATCAAAGCCTCCCCGCATAAGAGGATGACTGGCAGCGAAGCGGCCAGTTGGCCGTGGCGGCAGTCCGGGCTGCTCTAAATGTTCGGCGGCACTGTCAGCAAAGCTGAACCTGCCAGTACAAGACTCCAATCGGGCAATGAAACGGGGAAAAACCTGACCCGTAAGACTGTCCAGAATGTCCAGAAGTGGATTGAAGCAGGAGCAACGATGCAAACATGTCTCTGTCAGATGACTGAATCAAAAACTGGGCCCAACGGACATGAGTGGGGGCGTGGCGAGCAAAAATTATGACTCAGGTCTCTGGGCAGATTGCACTGTATCAATCCACTTCCTGACCATTCCGCAGTCCATTGGGAGAAAGGGATGAATCCCACTAGAAACATTTTCAGCTAGATAAAGACTAAAAGACTGAAGACTGGTTATCTTTTCAGCCATCCTGCATAGCAAAATCGTAGGATCATATAATTAATAAAATACAATTTAGAAAAGGAATAGTAAACAACATATACCATTCTTATAAATAGTACATAAACAAGGAAATTAATAGGAGAAAAATAAAGTACCATAAATCTGTCAATAACTATTGCAATTAAGTTTTTTTTTAAAAATCACCAAAAGAGAAACTACACTAACAAAGCCTGGAAGATTCACAGTGGAAAGACATGCTGGAATGACTACCAGATTACAGGAAAACACTGCAGTTTTGTGCTCACTTGGGGAATTTTTTAAGGTGTCAGAGAATGGGTACCTGATAATTATTCTAATTTTGGGAGCAACCGATTTCTTAATATAATGTGGATTTAAATGAGTAATATGTTTTAAAAGACAAAATCATAACAGACTTTCATAAAATATGTTTTTTATTCTTTGAAAAATAAGCACAAAAGCAAAAATTTAATTCATAACATGTTTTAAAATTTATTATATAACTGTAGGAATGCTAAATATAGCTTTATGATTAATGGTATTCTATAAGTGTGCAAAATTGATTTTTATGTTATTTTTTGGTATTTACAAATAAACAATATATACAGTACATATTCATCAATGATATATAGCATTTTCTTTAAAAATCGCAATGCAAACAGTATGTCTAATGTACATAACAGTAAAAAATACTACTATGATACCGTTTCCCCCAAAATAAGACATCCCCTGATAATAAGTCCAATCTGGTTTTTGAGCGCATGGCGGTAAAGCCAAGTGCTTATTTCAGGGTTCAAAAAAATATAAGACAGGGTCTTATTTACTGGGAAACACGGTATGCTTTTAATCAGTGATAATGTTATATATATTTCTATTTACAAACTCAAAAATGTCACATGAAACAACACAGAAAAGAGCAATCAGGCTGAAAAATGATCCAGGGTGTATACATTAGGTTTATTTGTTTGTTTGTATGTTAGACTTTTTTTTCTAGATTCAAAAGCAATCATATGCAGGCTGCCTCATTATTCCAAATAATAAACTACTTGAAATGTTTTGCCCCATTTGCTGTTTTAAAATTGCCCATGAATTGACATTGCATCATTTCCACTTTCCTGAAGTGTCCTGAAGACAGGGTTCTTAAGGAAATACAAAAAGGAAAAGAATATAGGTCTGCTACTTGCAGATATGAACAACACAATATCCAAACATTATTTGAATATTGCATGGTATCCCTAATTTAAATGAAGTGAATCTTGAATATGTAAAACTTGTCCTCAGGCTTGAGCAACATCTATATGGAAAAAAAACAGTTGCTCTTTCTTTTTCCGGGAGCTTCCATTCACAGAATCTCTTTGTTTGTTAAACAATTAAAAAAAAAATCCTCCCCAGCCCTACACAGCATAAACAAAAATCAGCTGAGCTCTCATTAAAACTTTTATGTGTTAATAGTTTTTCTTTCCATCTTCCAGTTAAATGATTAGGGTGCATATGCCTTTTCTATATTAAATGTATTAGTTAAATGTAACTAATCCTGAATCCTTAAACTTGTACTATGATTGTAATATGATTACTAGAATGCTAAAAAATAAGTTTCAATTTAATTTAAAACTGAATAGTTAATGCAATATATATTTCTCTAATTTTTTTCTTCTAGGTTTTTTTTTTTTTTTGGCAGCCTAGGAGACATAATCAGATTGCAAATAAGTATCATGGAGGTAGGTATCAGATACTACTGAGTATGCATGCCATTCCCTTCTTCCTCTCTATCTTTGGAAGAGGAGGTCCACGCATATACAGCAAACAGGGAGAGTTGGTCATATTTCGAGACCCAAAACATATTGGCAGAAAGATGACATATATGTCAAAGAAAGAGAAGAGAGATGCTAATATCTATACAGTATTCTGGAGCCACCTGAAGTAATGTTAATGAAAATCCATCCTTGAAATATTAAAGAATTCACTTCTCTGGAAGAAGCACAACTACTCTTTAAAAGTTTTTAAACGGCTACCTGTGTGCCTGCATTTCCAGCAGAAGCGTGGCCTGGGCATGCACATGTGATGAACAGGCAGCCAGTAAAAAGTCTTCAAAGTACAGGTACTTCTTGTTTAGTAATCACAATTGGCACCAGCCAATCAGTAGTTAAGCGCAAAGCAGTTCTTAAGCGAAACTACAACATTGCTTATGTTTCAGCATTGCTGTTCTTTACAGACCTGCAAACGTCATAAATGCAAGGACTGGTCGTAAAGTTACTTTTTCCATTATAACTTTGGATAGTTGCTAAATGAGGCATTCTCTTAAAAAAAAAGGATTACCTTTAGTATGCTTACCCTTTTGCAGAATAGAGTCACTTTAATGCTTCTGAAAAATATATTGCTAAATCCTATCCATAGCTGGATATAAGTATGTTATATTGTATCCTTTAATGAAAATACACTAACTGTGGAAAATGTGCAGGTTACTGATTTGTGTTCAGTACCCCTGTTCAATGTCCTCATAAATTACTCCTCTGAACTTCTGATTTATTTGAAAAATTACAGTCTACTGGATAATTTACTTTACACCTGTATTTAGGAGTAAATACTCATTCCATTAGTTATGGCCATTCCTTATGGTAAGATTTTCCATTTTTCTTCCTCTCCTTTTGTTCTTTTTGGAGGCGCTCAAGTTCGGCTTCATACATCATTTCCTGAATCAGATATTTTTCTCTTCTCATACGATCCCTTAGATCTTTAGGAAGATCTGGGATTAAATAGGAAATCAAGTGTTTTATGCAAAACACAAGGTGCTGTAAAGAAAGTTTTAACAGCAAGTGAGTTTATTAGCATAATAACCTGAACACTTATACAGTAATATTTATTATTAATAAACGTAATGGGAAAAATACAGTTGTCTCCACACAGTCTTTATATTTCTGTATTTCCTTTTTTTAAAGAATCAGTTCATTTCTATTAACATCCTCACATCTCAAAGAACTACTGGTATCTATTCAGATAGCAATGTTAATTGCTAACTGTACTTATTAGTGTCAATTTATTTAGTTCACTACAATAGAAATAGGAGGAGGAAACAATCCAGATACATTTAAGAATTTTTTTTTATTTTAGTACTAATTAAATTAAATTTTAATTAAATTAAAATTAGTGAATTATCTGTGCATCCATGGTACTATGAGCCATCCTAGATACAAACAGCAACTATTTTGAATTAATAGATTCACATAGGAAGATCTTATACTGTGAATGTATATGAATAGTGTTGTGAAAAAAACATTTCAGCAACCTTTCAATAGATATTGGAAGAGAAAAAAATTGAGCACAGGAAACCAGAATTTATTATACAGGGTCAGCCTACCCAGTGTTAATAGTATCAGCATTTTTAAGTTTTACGTTTAGAAGGCTGCAAAACTGAAACTTACCTCAAAAACAATAATAAATGCCAATCGTGCAGCTAAGACATGCCAGAACTGTAGTGTGTAACCATAGGGCACTGGAGAATGAGGGGGATCACGATAATCTCTGTACCTGAAAGGACAAGCAAAAAAAAGATAAATTTTGTCTATTAAAATGCAAAATGTCTACTGAATGTATATCAACATTACTATGATAAGTCTGTCTTGAAGCCTTTGTTCAACATTAAGCCCATTGATAATTGTAATTAAAGGTATTGAAAGATTATGAAAATTCCCAATATACTGAGCTTCTAGACAAACAAGATGATTTAAACCATTTATGTTTGCATAATGTTGTTTGCCATTAAAGAGAACAGTATGACAGTTGTAAATAACTGGGTAGGTAATAATTTGAAGAAGAATGGCATACCAATTTTATTTTGTTATTGACATCCCATTCCACTGAGTATCTTTGTGTGGGACACATGAAATGATGAGGGAGAAAGGGGACACTTGCCAAGCTAGTGAGACCAGTCAGATTAACCATCGCAATCAATGGGTTATGACATCATATGTCACAGGTTGCCACATTTATCTACATAAATATCTGATTTTTGGCTTATTATGTGTGCTTCTTACCTATTTCTTGTGTTTCCATCCCTTTTCTATCTATATCTTGCTCTTCTTCATCTTTTGGTATTAAAATTCAAACACAGCTTCTGCATTACGTTTAAGTGCTGTTATATTTTCATAACAGATTTAACGTGACTACAGATAGTCCTCAGGTTACAATGGCAATTGGAACTGGGAACTCCATCAGTAAGCAACATGGTTGTAAAGTATGACATCACATGATCATGCCATTTAGTGATGCCAATTCTGGCAGTTCCAGTTGCCATTGTTAAATGAAAACCATATGGATTGTTAAATGGGGGCCTCCTATGATTGACTGCAATGGTATGGTAGAATGTCTTTGGGAGAATAGGCAAAATGATGCTGTCTAGGGAACAGTCAGATAAGAGCCCATAGCCCATAGCTGCATAATGGGCAGAGAAAGGCTCAGGAAGGACCTTTCTTAAGGTGATGGAGGGAGAACTGTAGTTTCACACTTATAGAATTCTGTTAATACAATTTTACAATAAAGTAGAAATAGCCTATGTTTCTTGTTGGGTCTACCTGGTAAGGCTGACATTGTGACTTCTGACTTCTGGCTGGCTTTCCCATTGTCTTTGCTTGTGGGAAGCCAGCAGGGAATGTTGGAAATTGTGCTCATGTGACCAGCGGGACACTGCAAAGCCAGAATTCTGAGGACCTATCCTAGATCTCCCTTTTCAATGCCAATGAAACTTTGAGCAGTCACTGAATGAATAGTCATAATCTTAACTACCTGTACAAATCACATCTTAAAGGTCTTAAATAGTCTACATAGCTACTAATGTCTCCTATCTGTGGGATGATGTCAGAACAGGCAAGGTGGTGAGGCTCTACCAGTTTGTATATGATTCAGTGTCATGCACAGGGGTTTTTATCATGCTACAGCTACGTTGCCAGTTTGTCCCTCCCTGTGGATGTTAGTGGATAATGTTCTAGCTTTTTCTATAATAAAATGGTATCCAGTCTGCATCTTAGTCCTTTGCTTCATATGCACTATATTGGATAAATTAGTATTTTTACCATCCTAAATTGCTGATGGAAGTTGTGATGGAGACCTAAGAATAACTCAGGAAAACCCTGATTTGATTTCATACGGCATAAAACACTTTTATTTTATTTAAGCAAGCATTTAAAGTTTTCTATTTCTGAAAATGGATTTTTGTAGCTACTATTGCTTTAGGTCAGGGGTGTCAAACTGGCAGCCCGTGGGCTGGATGCGTCACACACAGGCCACACCCATCCCAGCTCTGCGAAGGGGGGAAACATCGCAAAACATCAAATGACAGCAATTTGACACCTGTGCTTTAGGTCAATGTTAATTTTTTTAAAAAAAAGAGGTATACTGTTTTGAATAAAAATGATGGTAAAGCAGTAAAAATTCTGATAAACATGCAGCATTTTCACTTATATTTCTTTACCTGCAATATTTTAAAGATGCATCAGAAAGCTCACTTCCATTTGATGATGGCTCTGAACGATGTTCAAAATCAGACACCAAAAATAGTGATAAACTTGCATTAACATAGCCAACCATACACCTAGAAAGAAAGAATGGTTTTACTCAGAAGTCAGCCTTCTTACACCAGATTCTGTAATAAGTACTCACAAAAACTCAGGTCCATATTATTTAGATTATTTGTTAACAATGAACATCCTAGGAAGAGCTGTTGGATTTAATTCTGGATTGATGAAAATAATACAGAAATTATCTGCCAAGTTTCTGATCATTTACAATTGGGAAAATAAGAGTAAACATCTCTTCCAAAGCATTAGACTGGTTATTTGTATGTTGAGATAAATATACACTGAGGATTTTATTATCTGGAAAAAACACAAAATTGTTCAGTTTTTTTAAGGGCTTAGAGGTTTTTTATTCATAACTTCAAGAGAAAAATACTGATTCTCAATTAAAATATTTGCTCTGCAATCACGTTATGTAAAATTATTTAAAAAGAAATCCCAGTCAATGGAGACCTGCACATGAGATTCTAGTTAGTAATGCAGTAAATGAATACACTTAATTTTGGTCACTGACCAATTTTTAGTTAATTTATTTTTAATACTGAGCCAAAGGGCTATAAGGAAAAGATACTTTTTTCACAGTTGGAATGAAGAACAATCTTAATAAAATTAAAAAATACACAATATCCACTGGGCTCAATGAAATCTTAATCAAGGCTAACTTAGATTATATTGATTTCAGTTAAAATGAATGGGATGAACTGATAGGATACACAGAATACAATAGGGATCCAACCATTTTTATGTTACTATATTCTTCCTAATAATACTTTTTATTTTCAAACTATTATAATAGATCTTAGTTAAATATTTATTTGTGAACATGCTGAATATATACTTCTCTCATGCTCATTTTTTTTTTTGTATTTTCAACTTCAATTGGCTTGAGACAGGTATGAATTTTTTAAACTTCAAATCAGTTTACTAATCCTAGGAAAAAAATAACATATAATAATGAAATGTCATTAAAGACAAATGACAATAGTGTAGAATTGCCTTGTCTTAGAATTACCTTCATTTGTCCTCAGATATAGCATAGGATCACATCATTAGCTACATGAGACTTCATTACTTCCAAGATTTTTTTTTTAAAAAAATGCCATTCCACCCCTAGGTAAAGCCCCTTTCTGCACTGAAATGGAATGATACAAATAACTCAAGCTCTGGAGAGCCCATCATAGGAAGAGGGGCAGCTTAGAATTCATCAAAGATTTTGCCAGTGATTGGTTGACAGCTACAACTGGAATGGAGTTCAAGCACTTTCTACTGGTCACTATGATGGATTAAAGAAATAACTTTATTGGCTTTCTTATAAAACGTGTTGTTTAATCTGCTACATTTCTTCCAGTTCTCACTGCTGTTCTCAATACTAGCATCTTAAGATGAAAAACTTCATATAATGCAGCTTCAAAATGTTTTTCCTCAGAAAAAGCAACGCAGCTATCCATTGCTAGAAAGGATAATCAATAGTTCAGCTCCTTACACTCAGCTTTACAGGAAATTTTTTTATAGAAATTAAAGCAAGAGAATATAGGCTTTTCCTCTGTAATTAAATGCCAAATCCTTGACTCATTAATGAATGAGCAGAAATGCATACCCAAAATTATAACTTTGTGTCTTTTATCCTATGACAAAGCTGCAATAACATCCAAATATATTCAATCGAGAAAATTTTGGAAATAGCTTTCTGTATAACAGGAATGCAAAATATAATACATCTAAATGGTTAATGAAACAAATGCTGCCAAGCTTATTCTGATTCAGTCATATAGATATGTGAGGTTTATTTCATAAAAAAGAAATATCAAAATAGAAATAATAGATCTTATTGGTGTCACAGGAACATTGTTTTATGTGGTGGTGTTATTTAATATTTTAAAAAGTAGTTATCTTTAATATGACAATCACATGTTCAATAATCTTAAACCAAAGTTATTTGCTTAGTTATTGGCTTCAGAATACTTGTTCTTTCTAAAAAGCTTTGTGGCCTGCTTTCCCATAAATAGCTAATAAAAGCTGGTTGTATTGGTGGTTTAGTCTCCTTCAAATTATTTTTATTATTTTTGCAGTGGAATCAAACAGCAGGATAATTTGGATGCAAAGAAGAAGCTTAACAATGATATTTCTCTTTAAATATCTCATTAAAAAGTTCATAGTCCTACTGAATGAAATCTTAGACATATTGTTATGAGGTTCTAAAACTGAAACTGCAAAAGATATTTGTATTATTTTGTAGCATATTTCTTAAAAAATTACTTTTGTCCAGCCTCTCCTTGACCTGCACATGGTCCATATTTGTAAGCATAAACAAGCCGTGGGATAAAATCTGAAGTCACAGCAATAACAAATGCATTTGTGATGACAGAAAGAATTCCAATGCCTTCAAGAATTCCATACCAGATTCCTAACAAAAGAAAAGAGGCATGTCAGTTTTAGCTTCTGAAATTATTAGCTAAATTGTAGCATTTATGCACTACTTTAATCAACATTATTTATGGCCCAGTTCTAGTTAGGTCTACCAGACTGCCTACAAAATGTCAATACCAAAGATTTCCCCATTAGATGTTTTTTCAAATGAATGTAAAAGATCAGAACCTGGTAGTACTCATTGATAAATCTTACAAGTTTTTGAAATGTGTTAGTTGGAGAAGGTGCTCCCAGGCTCCTTTTAATGTTTGCCACCATAGATTTAGTTGGTTATTCTCCTATGGTGTCTATAAATGAATTAACACTAAAAGCTTGCCACCCTGAGTCTGATATCTACAATTCTTTTTTTGATTTTTTTTTTCCTGATGTGAAAATGAGTGAAAATTGTTTCAGAAATAAGCCATTCAGTGAACGCTATTTCTGGAAATTGCAGCTAGGGGGATATATGTATGTTTGAGTCAGTGGTGGGTTTCAAAATTTTTTGCTATCAGTTCTATGGGTGTGGCTTGGTAGGCATGGCATGGCTTGGTGGGCGTGGCAGGGGAAGGATACTGCAAAATCCCCATTTCCTCCCAATCAGCTGGGAATGGGAGGCGGAGAATAGATGGGGGCGGGGCCAGTCAGAATTTTTACTACTGGTTCTCCGAACTACTCAAAATTTCCACTACTGGTTCTCCAGAACTGGTCAGAACCTGCTGAAACCCACCTCTGGTTTGAGTAATCTATATTGTTAAAGAAATGCTTTGTACCAGTAATGAGCTGGCACATTTGGATTATGGCTCTACTTATTGTCCAAGTAATCACTAACAGTTGATCTTGGCTGATCTTGAAACAAAGCTAAGTAAGATTAGACCCTGTCACTTCTTGGATAAGACAGGATCTGATAGGTTAGTCTGAAAAATATCCCAGATGAAGACTAGATGGTCTTAGATTATAAATTTCAACTTCAATTTGCACCAACACTTTACACCCATTAAAGATTCTGTTTACCAATATCTTTTGCTTTGGAAGCTAATGGCCGTCTCCACTGGGTGACAAATTTATATGCATCAAGGCGTATTTCAATGATATTGTTCAATAAAGCCAGAAGTGGAGCAAGTGGAAAAGCTGCTACAAATATAGTTGTGAATCCAAACTGGAGGACTGAGAAGGAAAATGAGAGAAGGAATGTCATATTTAGCCATGTATATTTTATGTGTATTGTATATTATCAAAGGCCAGTAAAAGTGTACACTAAAAATTAAATTCAGAATAAGGGTCGAATATGATTTCTACATAGAAAATCATTTCTTCTGCAACCCACAACAATACTAACAATGGCAGATTCATAAGATATTCTTTCTGTACAGATTGGAATATCTAGACAGTATATCCCAGAATAAACAGTATATCTACAGATTTGCAGACTACATTGCTGCTTAAAATGGCAAGATACAAATCAAAATGTACAATGTTTTATCTCCAAAATAATGAAAAGAATCTAAGCTTCTAGATTAAATCAGTTTCTTTTCAGTACCTCTTTATCAATGCTATAGTTTGAAATGCTAGAAGGCATAGTATCTACTCTTAGAGTCATCATGCCTGGTTAACCTAATTTCATTTACACTTAGGTCAGTGATGCCTGAGAATTTATATCAAAATGCCACAAGAGATATTTTTGCTGAAAAATGGCTATCTCTCTGAAAATAATTTTACAAGCTTACAATGGATGCAACATTGTCCTGGAAGTTTTTTTTTTTTAAAAAAAACACATTTTTATATCAGATCATGAGTAATATATAAAAACACCAGAATCAGGCAACAAAGAAAAAATTGTTCATACTCATTTCGAGGTATTCATCAAAGAGTCCATAGGCATTCAAAGGCAGCAAGTTGTAGTCTTTTTCCCATTGTGGTAAAGTTATTTTTTGCTGTGAACCATACTCTTGCCGCAGTCTTCGTCTGGTCCACCAGTTCTGAATTATCCTGCATATGTGAATATTATTTTTACATATTTTTCAGATCACTTAAATTTCAATTTTTTATTTTTGCCATACATTTGGGGTTTTTTTAATAGAGGTACTCATTTTCACACAATTCCAAGAAAAATAGCCACATAACAAAAACATAATTAAAATAAGCAATTTAAAGTATAAAATAAAAATTGGAATAACCAATGTACTAATCTGATTGCCAAAAATGCAAAATTCCCGTGTGGCGGATCTAGCTGTGAATGTCTGAAGCTGAACTTCTTCTCAGCAAGATGACACTTTGGTCCTTAGCTCCTATCAAAAACACTGGTAGGATCTGAAAATTCCTCTGGATGAAATAAGAACATATCCATGCCGTAGGCATATAGTTAGAGAGACCTCTATAACTCATCACTGTTGGAACTTCATCAAAATGAGCAGTGTTTAAGACTTAGAGCTATCCTGGAGGATCCAGATGAAGACATCCAGGAAAAAATGACCCAAGCTCTAGCTGATTTCTTTGCTTGGCAAGTAGATTTCAAAAATAAATAAATAAATAAATCCATATATGACAAAATATATAGAATTAACACTTTCCAAGAGATTTGTTGGTGCATTTTTTAAAGGAAAGTAACGAGAACAAATCCTCCAATGCCATTTCAAATCCAAATTGAAGCTCAACAATGTAGAGGTAATTATTTTGAAAGAAATTCTTATTAGAATCCTATGTATAAGAAAAGACTTTCCTAACTGAAATATTAAAACCACTCATTTTGTTGGGAAAAGTTAGAATACATAGATTTTACCTTCCAACAAAATAGATTTAGACTAAATACTATGCAAAAGACCAGAGAGTTTCTAGAGAAATACAAAAATGAATTACAACAGACCCAGAAAGGCACTGAGGAGCGAATATCCAAACAAATTGAGAGACAAGTTAAATATATAACCAGCATGAAATAAGAAAAAAAGGTGAGGGCTCTGGACACAGACTTTTCAAAAACAATTCATTAACTATATAATAAAATGCTTAATCTGGAACATAAATGGCGCCAACTCCCCCCTCAAAAAGGAGGAAAAAAAACCTATTTCACCACCTTAAAAAAAGGATATAATGTGTCTTCAGGAAACATATATTAGAAATAAAGATGTAAAATACAAAAATGTATATGAATTTAGCTCAGCAGAATCAAACATGGCAGTGTTCTATACATCGGCCAATAAAAACTATAATTAATAACAACTGTTCAGGACGGTAAATATGTAAGGGTAGAAACAGAACTAGATGGCCAAAAAACCTGTGTGCTGGGAATTTATGCCCTGAACAATAGAAATACTTTCTACAAACATGATGGACCTAGTGTTAAATCTACCATACCAAAGTTGGTTTCTGATAGGCGACTGGAATGCTATGGTGTTTTCACAACTGGATAGAATATCTGAAAAAATAATCAAAACTACCCAAGGAAAATTGTCAAAGTGCTTCTTGCAGAAAATTTAACATTAGTCAATATCTACAGATAAAAAAATGATAATTCTAGGGAATACACCACTTTTTCACCAATCATTTTCAAAATAGACATAAGAATTTCAAAAAAATTAGTTATTCTAGCCTCAAAAGCTTTCTTTGATCACAATCCAGTTGAATTGACTTTAAGAAAGAAATCAGCAAACTTTAGATGGAAATGAAACTTTATTACAGAAAGAGTGAATAGTAAAGATGTCAAAGAGAAATTAACAGAATTGTTTGACAAAAACCTAAACAAAGGAATAGACAAAAAAGAGTATGGGATGGAAGCCAATTGAAAAATCTGGGAGATCTTACAAGAAATTAAAAGTAAAGAAGAATTAAAGAAATCAAGATAAACATTCTAAACCAAACTTATTATCTATGTGTTTAAATAATTAGGGAATAAATTGAACACCCTTAAACAAAATAACTTTGAACATGTAAATAAACTAAGAAGGTGTTTGGTCTATATATTAGGGAATGAAAAAGAAAAGATGATTTTGAAATGATGACGCAGTATAACAAATAATTTGGCAATACAGAAACCTTTGATTACTATTCCAATTTATATAAAGCAGGGGTCCCCAACCCTGGGGCTGTGACCCACTACTGAGCTGTACCCCATAGCCTATTTGCAACTGGACCATGCGAGTGGTAGGCTGGCACACGCATAACTTGATGCACACAAGTGGCAGGCTGGACCGCACATGCAAGTTGAGCTGCACAGATGCCGGCCCACTGCTTGCGCAGCCCGGTTCCCTTCTCCCCCTCCCCCCAGCTGGGCCACCAAGCTTCAAAGATTAGGGACCACTGATATAAAGGATCTGACATCTCTTCACAATAAATAGAATGTTATCTACAAAAGCAGAATGAACAGGTTACATTGCCCAGGAGGTATCTGTCAGCAAGTATTCTGTACATGTTACAATAAGCAAGCATTAATATGTATATTTTTAAAAAGCACATACGTACGGGTAGCCTAATTCCATGAAGTTGTTCCAAGTCTGCTTTAGCACCATTATAATACCCATCTGCATACAGAGATCAATAAGGCATCCACTAGGGTGGCACTGCAGAAGAGGCAGGCAGCAAGGGAACAAAAAGAAGTTTAAGCCATGCTGACTGGGAATTATTGGAAGGAAACACCAGCATTCATACTGAGGAATACTGGAAATACACATTTCACAGAACTCAGCCTTGTATGTATCCTTATCGTATCGTTATTATGTACATCATTCAAACACTTTCTTTTACCTTGCTGTTTAAAATTGCACCAGGGTACTTACGGAAGAAGAATTTACATACTGTTTAAATTTATGCATAAGTGCTTATGCTAGGTTGGGCAATTCATAACCCATAGAGGGTTTTTTTGAGTCAAAGAGGCTAGGATATGAGCTTTGGTCCCTGGGAATATCAGTTTAAGGTGATGTCTTGCATTGCCATTAATAACAGAAGCTACAAGGATTGTGTCATAAGTAAATGCCTTATTCTATAACAAGAGATATGTATATATGTACAGGATATAAAGGGTTAATTTATTCCTCCTCCTTTAATGTATTCATGTGTAATCACCCCCTTCCTTGACTCCTCCCCTTTGATATAAATAGAGAGTGCTTTTACCTCATGCTTGCTTCTCACTGTAAATCTGACAAGAATAAGTAGAATGCCTATTATGAATAAACACTTCTTTAACTGAAGAAATTGCTTCTGAATTCATCATTGAGTCTGATCCTCAAAATATTGTAACAAATTGGTAGCAGAGGATGGTTGAACTGACTCAATAAAATCCAACATGCCTAAGAAAGAAAACCTCAAGAATAAAAAAGAAAGACCCAATACCAGGGCAAATGATAAAGAAACAAAAACAGATCAAGAAATGATCGACGAACCAATAAATACAACAATCAAAGAATCTGAAGATAACACCACAGACATCGAAGAAACAGCAGATGAAACCGACAACCAAGAAGAGAACAAATTAAAAGACAAAGACCTCAGATCGGAGATACTGAGGCTAATAAAAAGTCAAAAAGATGACCACAAACTCATTGCGGAACTCCGAGGCTTCTTGGAAGAAAACGGAGCAGCGAGAGAAAAAGACATTGAAAAAGCCAAACCCGAAAATACAAAAATGGTGAGCGAACCTACAACGAAAGAAAAAATAACCAGAAGCAAGACCAGAGGTCCCGCTCAAAATTTTGAAAGGCAGCCATCTTTTCTTCAACCGGCCACAGAAATGAACACGGCTGAACCAATCAGAATGCACCATTCAAAAACTCTGGCGCGAAAAAACACAAAAAATAGCAAAAAATATATTTATTCTTCTGAAGAGTCAGAAACAGATACAGAAGAATCATCCACCGAACAAGAAATCGAAACACCCATGAGAAAACTATTTAAAACGTTTGGCACAAGTCTAACAATTTCAAAAGAATCGATAAAAGCCAATAATGCAAAAATACAAAAGAGACGAAGAAATAAACAGACACCTCAAAGCCTGCACGACTCGATCCGGACAACGATGATGACGACGCCTGAACCCAGAGGGCCCTGTGAAATTTCCCCCACACCACAAACGATCCAAAGAACAAAATACTCCAAGCAAGAAAGCTCCAAAGAAAAGAGACGAACCACAGCTGCCAGCAGAACACCCAAGATCAAGCCGGAGACCGAATCATCAGAAGGAGAGCACTACGAGGGAGCTACAGCAAAGAGAACCTCTCCCAGCGGCTTCAGCAAAGAAATGACCAACGCGCATGCGCAGATGAACACAGAGAACTACAATGAACTTTATGAAGAAGGAGAACCTTTCAAGCTCATCAGCAGAATACCCACACCATTCTGCAATTTTCAACATCTACAGGACCATGGACTACCCACAGTTGTAAGTAGTGGGAATAGTAATATTGGGAATCTACCTAGTGATTTCCCAAAACTTAGAATTGATGGCATCAATTTACAGGAATGGTGTCAACAAATTCAGGTTGTCTTTATGAAAGAAAATTTATTATTTTTTATAACCAATCCTCCCAAAAGACCTTGGACTCTAAAAATAGACTGCCTGCATCACAGAGCATTCTATTTAATAATTTCTAGCATATCACCTGCCATGTACTACAGTATTAAGCATAATCTTACTGTTTCAGAAATAATTCAATGCATGTTTAAATTGTTTCATAGTGAAAGTGTAGCAACAACCACTAGAATGTCTAAAGATTTCTTTTCAGCCAAATTAAGATCTGGAACCACCATAAGTGAACATTTAATATCCTTAAACAAAACCAGAGCAGAATTACATCTAAGAGGAGAAATAATATCAGAACAGACAATGAAAAGCGTTATCCTTAACTCATTAGATTCATCATGGGATAACTACATATCACACTTAGACTCAATCAATCTAGGATACTTATCCATAGAAAGTCTGTCAAATAAGTTAATAGCTGAAGATAATTTGAGGAAAAGTAGATACAATGCATACACAGAACACAGACAGGCAAAAGGGGTAACCTTCCAAGAGAATCACCAAAAAACAATTGAATGTTACAATTGTGGATCCAGAAAACACTCTAAGGGAGATTGCCCCATGTTTCATAGGGAAAGACAAAACCGTGATTATAGGGGTAGATATCAAGACAGGCAATCATCTATTGATAGATACAGATATAGAGACTCCCCAAACTACAGAGAACGCAGAAAGGATAGAGATAATTCAAGGGACAGAAAATCAGGATCATTAAATGGATTAGATAAACATAACGATGTCATCACACAAAAATCAAAAAACAATACTTGGCTCATAGATTCAGGGGCGACTAATCATACAACAAATAACAAGAAAATACTGTCTTCATTCACAAATGATAAATTTATGATAAGAGTAGCCAATCAAGAAAATGTTCAAGTCATAGGGAAAGGAGATGTAAATATACCTGGTTTAGGTAAAGTAGAGGGGGTATTGTTGATACCAGAAATATCACATAACATACTTAGTGCAGTGAAATTAAGCCAAGATTCCAACATAAATATAATCTTCTCTGGGGGAAAAGCAATACTAGAAAAGGATGGGACTAAATTGAATAGTGTAGTTATTGAAGGGGGCCTACCCTTCCTTGTAACAGAAGATAAATGGTTGCATAACATTAATACAAACACTGATGACGACATCAACATAGACAGTGAACATAGTAACAACAATGACAATGAAGAACCCAATACACACTGTAATCACAAAGACACACCCACTAGTGATACACACAATAACAAAAGACCCAATATAGGCAAACCAATTCATGATGAATGTGCACACATGTTGCATAGAAAATTGGGACATGCAAGTTTCCCTGTAATACAAAAAATGATTGAACATGCTGATGGCGTTAAAATAAAGGATTGTAAAAACTATTTGGAATGCTCAGTATGTAAATCCTCAAAACTCAGAACAAACCCAAAACCAAAGAGGGCAACAAGGACCTCTAACCAAATTTTTGATCTGGTACATATGGATCTGGTTGGTCCATTAACACCATCCATCACATACAAAAAAAGATATTTCCTAACTATTGTAGACGACTATAGCCGTTATGGATTTGTTTATACTTTAAAACACAAAGATGAAACTTTCCAAAAATTCAAAGAATTTTACAAACGTGTAGAAACACAACACAATATCAAAATAAAACAAATCATGACAGATAGGGGATCCGAGTTCATGTCAAAAGAATTCTCACAATGGATAAAAGACAAAGGAATGCTACACTTCACAACTAGCCCATTTTCTGCTTTTCAGAATGGTACAGCAGAACGAAAGAACTCGACACTGCAAACCATGATTAGATGTACATTAGAAGATGCTGGTTTAGGAAAACAATTCTGGTCAGAAGCATTACTATATTCAAACTATACCCAAAATAGGACCTGGTCTAGCATCCTAAATAAAACACCATACGAAGTGATGTACAATAGGAAACCAAAAATATCACACATGCACATATTTGGAGTTACAGCAGACGTACAAATAACAAAACAATTAAGACGTAAGGGAGATAACGTATCCAGAAGGCTCAGATTCATGGGATACGAAACAGGCACAAAAGGATATAGATTCATTGACAGTAATAACAAATTCATAGTCTCAAGAACAGCAGTATTTCATGAACAGGCCAACTGGTCTAAGATACATCTTAACGAGATAATCCAAAATACAAAACCAAATATTGAACAACAAGACAGAATAGAAAGAGAGAAACATGAACATAACACACATGATGACAAAAACAAAACATGGACAGGTAACCATACCAGGATAAAAACAGATTCATTAACCAAAAAGGAAGCAAGGTATCTACACGATAATGAGAGCATTCCAATAAGAACAATCAGGTGTAACAGAAAACAATTACCCAATAAGTATAAGGATTATATAATGTGTGTGAATGACGAGACGCCAACACCTAACACATACGAGGAAGTGTTGAAACTTCCCATGGAAGAAAGAGAGAAATGGGAATTAGCCATAACAAAAGAAATGAACAGCTTGCGTGAATTAGGTGTATTTACACCAGTCCCTGCCCCTGAGAACAAGACAATTATAGGCACCAGATGGATATTCAAAATCAAAGATTTAGAAGAGGGTAATAAATTATATAAAGCTAGATTAGTCGCACAAGGTTACGCTCAAAAATATCCTGAGGATTACACTGACACATACTCTCCCACTGTAAGAACCGAAAGTGTTAAGACAGCTTTAGTCATAGCGGCTATACTCAATCTTGATGTCTTTCAATATGATGTGCAGACTGCATACTTACATGCAAAGCTCGACAAAGAGATATATGTAAGGGCACCTCATAGCCAATGTACAAATAGAAATGAGACCTGGTTACTTAACAAAAGCTTGTACGGATTAAAACAATCCGGCAAGCGTTGGTATGAATGTCTAGTCAGCGTGCTTAAAAATATGGATTTCAAAGCCACAACTGCAGACAATTGCTTTTTTGTTAGAAAGGAAGGTGAATCATTAGAATTTGTGTTAATCTATGTGGATGATATTTTGTATATAGGCAAACATAAAGAAAAGAAAGACTTATTTGTATCCAAGCTAAGTGAACATTTCTCTTTAAAGTCGCTAGGAAGGGTAAACAAATACCTTGGAGTTCAAATCAATAAAACAAGAAAGGGATTCAAATTATCCCAGAGAGATAAAATTATAGAACTTCTGGAAAAATGCAATTTAAGAGATGCCAAACCTTGCGATACTCCTATGCAGACTGATTTTCTAAGGAATATGGATGAATCTTCACCTGAGTTCGAGAACAATACATTATATAGATCAATTATTGGTTCTCTCTTGTATATATCTAATTGGACCAGGCCTGATATAGCTCTGCCACTTAATTTATTATCTAGACATGTAAGTAAACCACTTATGTATCATTGGGAAGCAATTAAACGAATACTAAGATATCTAAAACACAGCATGGATTTCTGCCTACTCTTAGAACCCAATAATATTAAAGAACCTATTATCACCAGTTACGCTGATGCAGACTGGGCAGGTGACATCAAATGTAGAAAGAGCACCTCAGGTTATGTATTATTTTTAAATGATTGCCCAATATTCTGGTACACTGGGAAGCAAGATTTAGTAGCGACTTCCACAACAGAGGCAGAATACATCTGTTTATCTAAAGCCTCAAATAATTTAGTGTGGTTTAATGATTTATTATCTGATATTTGGAAGAATCCAATACTACCATTTGTCATACATGAAGATAATAAGGCGGCTATAGAAATATCAAGATCTGACGCCATTGGTCAAAGGTCCAGACATATAGATATCAAATTTAAACACGTGAGACAATTATCTCAGGATGGATTCATTAAAGCAATCCACTGCGAAACCTCAGAACAAATAGCTGATATATTAACTAAACCTTTACCTTCTAAACAACACAAATACTTGACATCAAAATTACAAGTACTATATAGTTCTGAATCCGAATGCAATCATTGTTATATGTCGAATCGGCATTTAGAGGGGGATTTGTCATAAGTAAATGCCTTATTCTATAACAAGAGATATGTATATATGTACAGGATATAAAGGGTTAATTTATTCCTCCTCCTTTAATGTATTCATGTGTAATCACCCCCTTCCTTGACTCCTCCCCTTTGATATAAATAGAGAGTGCTTTTACCTCATGCTTGCTTCTCACTGTAAATCTGACAAGAATAAGTAGAATGCCTATTATGAATAAACACTTCTTTAACTGAAGAAATTGCTTCTGAATTCATCATTGAGTCTGATCCTCAAAATATTGTAACAGATTGAAGTGGGAAATCAGTTTTTATTTGTATGACCGATTGGCTGTAAAGTTTGAAAACCTTCCCAGACCTATTAATGATTAGCTGTGCATTTTCACCTGCTAGGAAAATGATTTCTGCAGAATGGGCAATGAGGTCTTCAGACTGGTCAGTCTGGGAGTGGTCAAAACCTAAGCTTTAGTGACATCTGCCTGCTGCCATGGACAATACAAAGCCAGAAAAAGCTTGAACAGTAGCCGTCAGTCAAATGTAGTTAAACTGGACTATTTTCTGAACAACTGTGTACAGTTATTGGATTTAAACTGCAGTGTATCCTTTTATTACAATTCCACATGCATTTATATAGAAGTAGGCCACATTAACTCAATAGCAATTACTTCCAATAAATTGCACCGTTAATTACTTCACACATTATTTTTAGTACATTAGATATATTTTAGATACTATAAAATATGATATACTTCCAGATACTTCTGCATAACCTATTTCAACCCTAGAACGTATGCATGGAAACTTTGTACAATATATTTCAATATTAATATAAAACACTTACTTCTTCTAGTCTCCATCTGTTTATCAGTCTGAGGTAGGCACCAGGGTGACCTGTAAACCTTCAATATAGGAGAGGTCATCATCTCTTTGCAGGTACGTTTTTGATCAAAACAATAGGAATGTAAGAGGAGAAGATCAAAAACGAGAGGCACAATTGTATTTTTCCATGGAAAAGGGCATTAAATTTGCATTTAGTATTTAGTACTTAGTATTTGAATGTACAATGTACCAATTGTTTTTTAACAATATTTTTGTGGTTTATATAAGAATCTAGATCAGGGGTGTCAAACTCGATTTCATTAAGGGCCGTATGAGGGTTGTGTTTGACCTCAGGGGGCTGGCTGGGTGTGGCCAGGTGGGTGTGGCCAGGTGGGCATGGGCGTGGCCAGTTCAACGTCACTCATGTTTGGGGCACCTGTGGTGGCCCAGGTACGGCTGGGAGGATCCACTTTTGCTAGCATTTTGTTTTGCTAGCACTCTACCAGCAAAAATGGAGCTGGGGGGGCTGTTCACCCCCTTGGGCTCCGTTTTTGGCTGTGACGGTCTCCTGCAGCCCTCTGTCAGTGAAAACAGAGCCTGGGGGGGGGGGCTGCGTGTGGCCCTCCCAAGCTCTGTTTTTGCGGGCGGAGGCGCCATGGGCCGGTCCTTTGCTATTTCCAGGGCGGCACTGTGGGCCAGATCTAAGCACCCCATGAGTCAGATCCGGTTCGTGGGCCTTGAGTTTGACATCTCTTATTTTATTTTTCCTATCTGTGTAAAAACAAGATGTTCGCTAACAATAATAATTTTGTTCTTGGTTTCGATTCATAGATAACTGTTTCAGCTTAGCCATATCAAAATATTCATGATAAAGCACATACTGATCTTTCAAACAAAAGATACATTTGATATTTTTCAGGTGTTGGTAAACATCCCCAAAACATTTTATTAAAAAAGTGAAACATTCCAAATGATTATTTGATGCGTTGATGTATTAAAAGACAATAGGGTCTTCACAGTTGCAGTACACTGCTGACTCATACTTAAGCAGTGGTCCACTCAGACACCTAGATATATCTTTTCATTCACCTATTTTTTTTTTAATTTGATTTATATGCCGCCCTTCTCCGGAGACTCAGGGCGGCTTACAATGCGCTAAGCAATAGCGCCACCTATTTGTGGAGTTAGTTTGCAACATAATATTTAAACTGCTGGTAGAGATCTTATCTAGTGTAGAATAGCCTCAGCACACTTGGAATAAATCTGGGCTTCAGTTATGCTTGTGACATATTGTCCCAAATATAGGTAGTTCTTGGGTTATGATGGCAAGTAGGACTGGAATTTCCATCATTAAGTGATGCCATTACAAAGCATAATATCACATGACCACATTACTTAGCAATCACAGTCCTTGCAATCCTAGTTGTTGCCATAACTCAAAAACTGCATGGGTTATTAAGCGTAGACTGTCATGTGGTAAAATGGGAAATCACGCAAGCAGGATGGCAGGTGAGAGCTAAGGTCAAGTAGGACGGTGCTTTGGGAGAGCACAGAGTGTGGGAGGGTATCAGAGGCAGGCACTACAGAACGTGCATGACCGGGGAGACAGGCAGGTGTGGTACAGACTATAGGGAGGTGGGTGCCATGGGAAAGTGCTATAGAGCACTTGAGGTATAAACCTCAAATGGACTAATTTATAGAATGAGTCCAAAATCTGGGACCCATGATTCATGTGGAATTAAGATTTGGTAAATTTTTTAAAATGCAGTATGACATTATGACATAAAACTACCTTATAACAGTTATGACATAATAGAAAATGTCATAAAAGATTCACTGTGCTGATGTTTGACTGTGCTATACATCCCAACATGGGCTATTATCAGTATGAAATGAATGTATCCCAACTTTTCCATTGAAGGCAGTGCATTAGAAGCTCTGCCATTGTTGAAGGCACTGAGGAATCTGGTAAGGAAATATCTCTGAAATGATGACCCAAGGAGTTTTAGATTGCCTAGTATTTATTAAAGATGGGGAAAAAATTGATGGAAAGATTTAGGTTTTGCACATGATGGCAATACATACTGGTAATATGTATGCAAGGAATTTATGTTTATTAAAAGAAGCTAAAATGGCTGCTTATAATATACCTTTTCATCCACTACATTACAAGAAAGCTGTATGAGGAGAAATTTAAAAGTAAGACCAATGCAGTGGGAAAGATTTAATCAAGAAATATTTAGTAAATTTAGAACAGATAGTGTCAAGAATGAATAGATGCTTAATGAATGTGGACTGAATACTGAAAAATGGGTGATATTGTGGAATACAAAAATGGTATATGATTTATTTTTATTAAATTTATATGTTGCTCATCTCACTGTTGAACAACTCTAGGCAGATGTGATGGAAGTAAAACATGCATGGGAATAATTGAAATGCTTAATTAATGACTGAACAGAGAGTAAGATAATATTTCTTTCTTGTTTAACATTTTTATGGATAGTATAAAAGAAGGTTGTTGAAAGGGCTTGGTTTTATATAGAGAATGAATTATTAAATCACACAAAGAAGATTGAATGGGTTGATAGTAAGGAGAAGATAGACAAAGTGGTTTTGGATGGAACCAAGCTGTGAAATTTAAATAACAAAAGTCAATGGATGAGTTAATGGATGGACATAGTGAAAGAAAGATGGAATTTATTGAAAGATATAGTGAATGGGGGTGGGAATATTTCCCCTATGTTCTACCTTTCATTACTCTTTCTTACTGCTTTTCTGCACTTGCTGTAACATTACTTAACCACAAGGGAATAGCATGTTCTTATGTAAGTGGTATTACAGATAAAAATACAGAAGGTATTAGACAATGTGACTCCCTAAAAGTGTTTTTAGTGATCACAGTTAATCTACATTTATGAACTTTCGAGGGACATACTGTATTCTACTACTTAAGGCATACTTAACATGAATTCAAAACAAAGAGGCAGATATCATATTATTTAATCTTACCTTCCAAGGAAAAATGCTATATAAAAAGTAGAACTGTTCAGATTAACAAACTGAAAAAGAAACATTTTCAAAGTGAAGCTGTTTTCCCATTCAGATTCAGTACGAGGCTGCTCTGTAATGGAAAAAAAATGGAAATTGTACTCTTTATTGAAATTTGAACGCTGGATTTGGGGAAACTGCATGCACCCTACAAGTCTAGAAATGTCTCGGTAAACTTAGTTACAGATCTTGCTTATAATGCAGCCCATATTCAGGGAAAGTCTAGTTTCTGAGACAGTACTTCTCAACCTTGGCAATGTTAAGATACGTGGACTTCAACTTCCAGAATTCTCCAGCCAGAAAAGCTGGCTGGAGAATTCTTAGTATTGAACTCACACAACTTAACATTGCCATGGTTGAGAAACACTGCTGGATGAAGTAGTATACGGAGTGCAGGCAGACAGTATCCACCAGCAGGAACTTGCAGGTTCTGCCTGCTCTCTATACAGAAAGTTTCTTGTTTTCAGTTTTCCGGTTGGAGATGCTTGTAACTGAACAGAGAGATCTGAACCTGGAACCATTCCTGGCCTTTAAAAGTGCGAAAAATGCATGAACTCAATGGACATCAAATGGGATGTGAGTGGACTGACTCATATAGTATTCTCAGCAGCTCAATTGTATTTAGGACCCAAAAAGGCCAACTTTAAATTTTCTGTTATTTTGTGGAGAGAAAAATATGATGATGTGGGAGGAACTGATGTCCAATAGGACTTTCATATACTTGGCCATATGATCTAATTTTAGAAAATAGGAGCTAGTACAAATGTTAGTTGCAACTACAGTAGGTACAGTAGCTGTAAGAAAAGCTACCCGTACTAAGGATCCTATCTGAGTCAGTCATTGGGACCAAAGGTTTATTCTTCTAAGCTTCTGGGCTTGTGCTGCAGCCCATCTTCAGGGAACTTCTCTCTCTCCAGAGTATGTGCATTGGGCTATTCTATGCATTTTATTTTATATGGTACCTGGTTGTGTGTAGCTTTTAGTTGTTAATTAGTGTTGATGGCTGGCTATTAAGTCGTTGATTTTTATTTCCTTGTGTCCCTCGGCTCCTATGTACTTGATAAGTTGGTGGTAAATCTGATTGCATCCTCCAACATTATCCTAGGCCATGTAGATTTCCCTTCATTCGCAAAACTACCAAGGTTATAAACATTCTACTCAGATGACTTGTTACAGAGTTCTAACAAATAAACATTGTTTTACAGAAAGAACGTCTGGTCCCACATGGTATCTTTTGCATTTGGTCCTTTTGTACCAAAGTCTGACAGAACACGTTCTAAAATGCTGGGCAATATGTTTCAAAGAGAGTTGTTTGGAGAACTTTCCTTCCTACTGCATATTAATAGTGCCTGAAAAAACAACACTAAAACATCTTAAAGATGCTAGTTAAAAAATTCAAGCACTTAGTTAGGCAAGGCATGCCACATAAACACTTGGTTGTAAACAAACTCTGAGAAATAAAGCAGCATGTATATTGTTTAATGTAGTGAAGGGGAAAATTCAATCTGAAATCAAAGACCTTTTTTTGACATAGCAAAAACAACTCCAGCTTTTTACAAAGTCTGTCTCACACTGATGGTTCTTAAATAGATTGTACAAGTTCAGAAACAGAACTAACAGTCCATTTTATACTGCTTAGGACAAGTAACATCAGTTACAGTTCAATCTAAACATACGAATAGAATTTTTGTGCAAAAAAATTAATACATATGCACAGTAGTGGGCTACAACCGATTTAACAACCGGTTCTATGAGTGTGAGTTTCATGCCCGCCCGCAGGCTTCACACATGTGTGTGCCTAATGCACTTGCATGCAGTGTTCAAAATACAGCAATTTGAAGCTCAGCTGCTTACCTTCTAAGACATCCCCGGTAAGTAGAACAGCCGAGGCACAGAAATCAGCTGTGCTGTGCAAATCAGCTGAGCCAGAAAGAAGGAAATATAGGACAGGATAGGGCGGGTGCAGGTGGGCAGGGCCAGCTGATTGTCTGAACTACCGGTTCTCCCAAACCGGTCCAAACCGGCAGCAGCCCACCACTGCATATGCAACTGTATCACATAGGGATTCAACTAGTTACCTCTTTTGCTTAGTATTGTCTATTATACAAGGAATTGTTCCAGGTCTTATTTCATTGCATCCTTGCTCTGTAGGATGGAAGATTGGATGAATGGGAAAACTGGCATATAGAAAAGTAAGTTGACCTGCCAGAACCTGCAGGTAAACCTAAATTTAACAAAAGCAACAGCATGCAAGGAAAACCAACTGAAAATGTTTTATTGGTGGCATATGTCTCCAACCAGATTGGCAAAAATACAACCTAAAAATAGCCCGATTTGTTGGAAGTGCAAAAAGGCGCAAGGGACTTTCTATCATTTATGGTGGACGTGCCCGGCAGCAAAAAAATTTTAGTCTAACATCAAAAAATGGTTGGAACAAATAACAAAAACACAGATTGAAAAAGAACCAGAAACATTTCTATTAGGAATCTTTAACAAATCATACCCTAAGGATATCAAATATCTCACAATTCACATATTAACTGCTGCAAGAATAACCTACGCAAAAAATTGGAAGCAAGAAAAAACACCAAGTGAAACAGAAGTAATAGGAAAATTTTTTGAATGCGCTGAAATGGATAGGTTAACCAAAGAATTACAAGAAAGAGAAGAATCAGACTATTATAAAATATGGAATAATTGGTATAATTGGTTAAAAATCAGAAATACACAAAAAATATAGGGGGAAATATTACCAATTTAAATATATATATATATAAGAAAAGTAAGTTGATTTGTGGAAACATGAACACATACAAATACACATAAATACATACAGTAACACAGAGAAACAAATAATACAGCATACTGTTAGCTACATTCATGCAGGAAATGAAGGTGCATGATAACCATGAAACATATTACTTCATTTTCATTACTTACCTAAGTTTGTCAGAAAAAGAGCAACCTTTTCATGCAACTGCAAAAAATGAAAAACAGCGTATAATTTTAATGTAATATATAAATCAGATTTGACGAACATTATGTGCTTACTACCTTCATTCCTTATTTCTCTATTCTAGCGGTGATAATGATAGCTTTAGAGGCAAAATCTTACTGACCTTTCTTTTAAAAATGCCTACTGAGTTAGTTTAGAGCATTTTGAATCCCACTGAGTTTGGATATTCAATATTGGTTTGCATTTGTAAAAATCTAAATTTCGAATCAAATAAGACAGTGCTTTGGGAAAGGTACATTTGAGATGAATTATTTATGTTTATATTTATTATAAATGCAAATAAGCATTTTGTTTTAAAGTTAAAACTCTAATCACTGGAGGAAAAGCAAGAATAGAAAAGAAGGGCAATTTATTCCTGTTCAAATATTACTATGGCCTTGGTGTGAGAAGAAACAGTGTTTTCATCCAAAAATATATAAATGCACTACATTTTTCAATTTAGCAGACAGATTATAAAAGGGCCCATTTTTCCATATTTGTTTCTCCAAGTAATTTAGCATTTATCTAATATTTATACTATAAAGAAACTCTATGCAGTCACTAGGAGTTGACATCAATTTGATGGCATATAATCAATAATGTATTTATTAGATTCACATAGGATTTGCACTGCTAGTATCTAATTTTTTACATACTTTAAAAAGAGATGGCATTGTTCACTTTTCAGCAATGGGACTGCTTTTGATTAAGATACTTTATCTATTTTATTATAAATTGTGCTTAAAAAATCAAAGTGAAGAACACTATTTTTCCAAATTATATTTCCAAACCAAGTTAAATGGAACAGTGGGCTCTATTTTTATATTTTAAACAATTTTCAACCATTACTCTATCTTTAGTGAAATATTTAATAATGTCTCAATTTTTTAAATAAAATGAGCAGCGGAAGAAATAGTTTTTTCACATTGTAAAAATGCTGAAGTCTTATTCTATTGATCTATCTGTCTGTCTGTCTGCCTATCTATCTTATTTGCATTTATAATAAATACAAAACATCAAGACTCAAATATATCTTTCTCAAAGCACTGTCTCAGTTATTTTGAAATATAGATTTGTACAAATGCAAACCAATATTGAATAGGCAAAATCAGCAGAATTCAAAATGCTTTAACTAGCTCTGTAGGCATTTAAAAAAGAAAGTAAGATTTTGCCTCTAAAACTGTTTCTATATCTATCTAATCCATCCATTCATGTCATACTCTGTTCTACTTCCAGGAGCTTCCCAAAATTAAATATGTAATTTTTGTTGAGATATTCCTCTTGAATTTCTCAAATTCTTACTCACACGTTTGATCTATTCAATCTGCAACTTAATTTTGCTATTGTTTATTTTTAAATGTTCACAGTGGATCTCTGTTATGCCAGAAATATGCAGGAAAAGCAATATTGATACAATCAGTGTAATCCTGTATGTGTATGTGCATTTATAAAACATTTTATGATTCATTTAAAATAATTCTATATCAATAATCTTTTTAAATATAAACAAACTTTGGCTAAACCACCATATACTACAAGTTGTGCTATAGTTCTGATAAGGTTATTTCTTATTACAGAAATCTGAGTACAACTAAGAAACAACCTAAACACAGATTGAAATTAATCAAGGTATGAAGAAGTTTCCTTACAACATTCAGCAGCATGATGATGCAAAAATTGATGCATACTGCAGTCCCAGTTGTTGCAACCTGAGAGTTATTCTTGATTAAAGCCCATTTAAAGGCAGCAAAAGTGCTGACAGTCACAACACGATATATAACAATGCCAAAAACAGCGGCGATCACCACACAGATCTAGAGAAAGAGGTGATAGAAAGAACATACAGTATAGCTTACGATTACAGTAGCTCTCAACAACTGAATAATAAATCCAAGTAAGTAATCTATAAATGTACTCTGATTTTCTTAAATGGGATGTGTGTGGGGGTTTATCCCTAATTTCCTTCCTCATTTTAATGTGATCTCTTCCTATTATTAGTGTCATGGCAAGAAATAATGTTCAAGGACTCAAGCGTCAGATTAACAAGGTCAATTATGCAATTTAATTTTCTGAAGATAAGATTTCATACTTGGAGGACTTTGTGTTCTGTGAGTTTTCACTTCTCAGTGAACTTACTTAACCTTGCATCATATCCAAGGGCTGGCAGTTTTCTCTAGTTTTTTCTGAAGGATTCAGTTAGGCTGAGATTCAGAGAAGCAATTAAACTAATAGTTTGTTAATTGCTGCTCTGATTAAAAGAGATAAAGAAATTTGCTTAATTGCTCTACTGTAGTGAGATTTGATTACAAGAGCAGAACCTATTATGATGAACCGTTTCTCACAGAAAAGTCAATTAACACTTATCTGCAATAGTAAAAAAAAAAACCCAACAAGTCTTAGAAGAGAATTGAGAGAAGGAAGTAATGACCATTACCATAAATATGGATATACAATTCTTGGAGTAGTCTCAGTATAGAATAATTATGGAATGCTTTGGGACCTATAGATATTGAAGCACTTATTTGATAGATACTATTGAAAATAAAGGAGATAATCAACAAAAGCAAGGAGATGATAATTTACTGACCTTCACTTGTAAATAGATAAGAAGCAAGCAAGCAACAGTCAAATAAAAACAGGCTAATAGCTGCTTTAATAATCCCTCGATTTTTGAAAAGTGCTTAGCTCTTATACAACAGTAACAACATAGTAACATTCAATTCCCTGTACTGTAAAATAAATGCTGGCTCCATTATTTTTAATACTAAATGACCCCTATAAAAGGAAGTTCAGCTGTTTGAAACAGATATTTTCAATATTTGAAGAATACATTTCAACAAATAATAAGTTTTAAATTAAACATTTCCTTAACCTTGAATCAAATAGCAATAACACTTAGACTTATATACCGCTTCATAGTGCTTTACAGCCCTGACTAAGCGGTTTACAGAGTCAGCATATTGCCCCAAAAATCTGGGTCCTCATTTTACCGACCTCGGAAGGATGGAAGGCTGAGTCAACCTTGAGCCTGGTGAGATTCAATCTGTCAAACTGCTGGCAACCAGTGATCAGCAGAAGTAGCCTGCAGTACTGCCTTTAACCACTGCGCCACTGCGGCTCTTATGCTAAAGAATCAGTTTCAGGCTATCAATTATTTTTATTACATAGCTAAAGTTAAGCTCATATAAATAACAGTCAAAATAAAAACTATAAAATAATAGTTTATTGTTTTGAAATTTAAAGTTACTGTAGGCATATGTTTTCTTCTACTTCACATTCAAGAGCAAGGAGACCTCTGTACCATAACCACTACAATCACCTTATGCTGCAGTGGTATCTGCAGGAAGCTATAATGACACTGTACGAAGTCAGCACAACCCCCCAGCCCTCAGCAAGGAGGCTTTCCTATGAACAAATCATACACTTCTCTCCATTACCAGGAAAACACTCCAAGCAGTCCCTCCAAAATTTAAGTTTTATGAATGAGATACTTTTGTCTCTATTGAGAAAACTGGAGCTTTCCATTCATTATACATTTACATATGTATTTTACAGAAAACCAGACAGCTCCATTCATAAACAAAATGCCTTCAGTTACAGCTCCCAGAGAAGGCTGAAACTGATGGGGTTAAAAGCAGAAAAACAGATTCCTAAAATCTACATTCCCTATCCAGCTCCAAGAACAGGGCATGACTGCCCAGCCACAATGGGAGGCAGCAATAATTAGAATACTAAAAGGGCATACTCAAGCATAGGTCAAAGTACATTGCACAAGAACAGGCATCTTAATCACAAAGCCCCATAGAATGTATAAAAACCCACCTTCTCTCAACCCCATTTTGTCAGTCACCCCAGAAATATGTTGCTGTCAGTAGTTTCTGGCTACCAAATAAACAGATACTTACTTTCCTGCAACCTGCCTCCTTTTTATTTCCACCGTCTTTCTCTCGGCTTGGAACCGGACCGGATTTTACTTCCAGCAACACGAAATGATATGCATGTCATAATGTCATGGCATGAATGCTGTTATTATTTGTATCAGGTACCCTGACACAAAACCATAATCATTATGTCATTATGTCATTATTCATGTGTTTTCATTTATTCCAACCTATCCCATCCTGCCCCTCATCCCAGTCAACACTCATTCATATAAGTGTTCAGAGGTAAACTGCTAGTCAGTTTACAGAATACATAATTCTACTCTAAGAAAAAGTAGATCTGAATTTTGCATTCAATATTAGCTTGAATTGTGCAGAGGTCTTTAATTTTTTAAAAAAAGATATAAATCTATAGTGTGTATGCTTGGAGGGGAAACATATCACACAATAACTTGAATTAATCTGCACTAATATTAGATAGGAACACTTTCCTTTGCTAGATTTCCCTTGTTGGAGTTTTTTTAAAAAAACATGCTAGAGTTTTGTTTTATTTCCACTGTTTAAATTGATCACTCCTGAATTTCATTTTTGTTAAATTTCTTTACAGTTTTAGAACATAAGACAACCCTGTGACACAAATGAAGGAAAACGAAACTAAAAAAGTCAAGATGGCTTAATGCTACTTTAAAATATATACTGCTCAAAAAAATAAAGGGAACACAAGCAGAAGACATCTGAGATCTGAATGAATGAAATAGCCTTATTAAATACTTGTTCTTGACTTCCGGTTTCCTCGTCTTCGGCGGCGACGGTGCCTTTTTAAGCGCCGCCAGCCCCGCCACTCGTAGAGCCGCTTCTCGATTGCGAAGCGGCTTGAAACCTTCAAAATCTTTAGGATTTATGAAGAAGAGGCAGCAGGGTACAGGTTGAGCCCCTGCAACCCCCCCAGGGAATTGTTTCTGGGGAGGAAACAGGGCGGCTCCCTTTCAACCTGCTGAGACTCCGGGCGGCGTGGGACGTCTCTGCTTCCGCAGAACAAGCCGGCTGCAGGAAACTTTTAAAGAGCGAGGAAATAACCCAAATAAACACTTGAAATCTACTTGAACCCTGAAATTTTGAACTGCAAGTATTAGCTCTTTGCTGATTTTTTATACTGAAGTGAAAGTTTCTGAATGAATGAAAGTGACTGGGAAAAAATATGGCGCTCAGCATTAGAGTAAATGTATCAGCGGGTGTGGATTGGTGAAGTCATCTTGCTTTGTTACAAAGTTAAAAAGTTGCTATAAAGTTGCTCCGGCTGTAACAGAAACAAGAAGAAAATCTCTCCCTTTTACCTGACTTTGCTGCATTATAGCTTTGCCTTGAATAAATCTGGGGGACCTTTTTAGAAGGCTTTGTGGAGGTGGCAGAAGAAGCGGAACCTCCCTTTTTAGAAAAGCTAGCCTACGTGGCAGGATGGCTTCAAAGAAGCAGGAAGGCAAAACGGGGGGGGGATCCCCCACACGCAAACAGGACACGCAGTCACAAGCCCAGAAAAAAGATTTTGATATGGGAGATTTAAAAGAATTTATTTCAAATATCCTGGATGACAAATTTCAAAAAGCTCAACAGGAAATAGATGATAAAATAAATAAAATAGATGATAAAATTCAAAAATCTCAACAGGAAATTATGCAGGAAATGCAGCAGAACCAAAAGAAGGTGACCAAAAAAATAACAGATGTGGCGTCTAGCCTGGCAGGATTTATTATGAAAGTTGAGTCAAAAGTGGATGAATTTAAATTAGAAGTTAATGCTAAGATGAAAAATAATGATCATAAATTTTTTGATGTTGATGACAAGATGCAGAGAGTTGAGAACGAGATTGTTATGATGCAATTCCGGGCAATGGAATTTGCTATACGGCTTCGAGGAATTAGAGAAGAGGAGAGACAAGATTTGAGAAAGATCTGTGCTGAAGCCCTAGCTGTGATCTTAAAAATTGATCCTGATATGGTCTTTTGTAAAATAGACAAAATTTACAGAGTCAACTCTTGGGTGGCTAGACAAAGACAATTGCCTAGAGATGTGGTCATATATTTTACAGACAGAGCAATAAGAAATGATATCCTGCAAAAATCTTTTCTTACTTCTGTGCAAGTGAGCGGATCCAAGATTACAGTCTACAAGGAGCTTCCACCTAAGATGTTGAAATCCAGAAAAGATTTTGGCTTTCTTGTTAAAGAATTGCAGAATAATCAAATCCCATTTCGTTGGGACGCTCCAACTGGCATAATTTTGAGATATAAGGGAGAGAAACACCGTTTGAATACTGTGGAGAAGGCGGAGCAATTTTATACTCATATTTTTAAAGAAAGAACACCATCCCCACGTACATCTACAGTTTTGGAGACTAAAGAGAGTGATAAGAATCGCAACAACAATCTAAGCAGGAATCAGAGGAGTTGAAGGGCGCTGAAGGAGGTTTTCTGGATGAGCCTTTGCTGGAACCTTCTCCAATCTTGGAGCCGGCTTGGATGGCTGAAGTCAAGGACCAGCATATAACCCGAGCAAAAGCCAAGCAACTTAAAGAAAAGTTACAGCAGGAAAGACAAGACGAAAAGGCTGGGGCCGTGGGGAATGCAGGACAGAAGATTTCGGATGAAATCCGAATGTTCTGCTCTTTGCTCCAGAAGGAGAATAATGATGATTAAATGTTTATCTTGGAATGTGAATGGGTTGAATGTAACACAAAAAAGGAAGAAAGTATTTGCATATTTAAAACAACATAATAATGATATAATTTGTTTACAAGAAACGCATATTACAGCTCAAGATCAAAACTATTTGAAAAATTCCAAACTAGGAACACATTTTATATCTTCAACTAACCAAAAAAAGAATGGTGTGGTTATTTACGTAAATAAAAAATTAACAGCCAAACTTATAGAAGCTGATCAAGATGGCAGGTTTGTAGCAATTGAATTACTTTCTGCTAATAATCAAATTCTTTTGATAGGAATTTATGCTCCTAACCAACAACAGGACTATTTTTATAAAATGCTGCATACAAAAATACTTCAATGGGATTACAGATCTATCTTAATTATGGGAGATTGGAATGGAGTAATTGATTCTAAATTAGATAAAAAGACTTTGGCGAAGTCAAGGATTAGATTACCACAGACTTTTTTTGATATGAAAGAAGATCTGGAATTAAAAGATATTTGGAGAATACATAACCCAAAAGAATTGGATTATACTTTCTTCTCTGACAGACATAGATCCTTTTCCAGGATTGACTTCATCTTGTTGTCTGATGATTTACTTGTCAGGACAAAAAGAACAAAGATTCTGCCAAGAACTTTGACTGATCATAGCCCAGTGTGGATAGAAATTGAGACACACAAGACTGAGAGACGCTCTTGGAGATTAAATGAAAACTTATTCAGATATGAAAAAAATATAATAGAACTTAAAAAGTATTTGAAAGAGTTTTTTGAAATGAATTTGAATAAAGGCACCCCAATGGAAATTGTGTGGGACGCAAGCAAAGCTTATATGAGAGGGGTGCTTATATATATGAACTCTAAACATAGGTTGATTCGACAAAAGAAAAGACTTGAATTGGAAGCAGAAATAAAGAACAAAGAACAGTTACTTATTAAAAATCCAACAGATGAAAGAATACTTGGTGTCATAAAACTTTTGAAAGACCAATTCCAAATGCTTATAGCGGAACAAGTTGCAACAAATTTACAATACGCGAAGCATAATACATTCTGCAACGCCAATAAACCGGGCAGGTGGTTGGCTTACACATTAAGGAAGAAACAGAGCATACGGACTATTGATAGTATTGATATTGGAGGGAAAGAAGTTTTTCAACAGAAATTAATAAAAGAAGCTTTTCTTGAATATTACACTAAACTATATGCCAGAGAGGAAGTGCAGAATGGACTTATAGAAAAATATTTAGACAACAAAAGAGTTACAAAAATCACTGAGCAACAAAAGGAAAGAATGAATTATCCTATAACAGAGGACGAGATAATAGTAGCAATAAAACAATTAAAAACAGCTAAAGCTCCTGGAACGGATGGTCTGACTGCAGTGTATTATAAAACTCTGCAGGCAGAAATGGTGAAACAACTTAGAGACTTATTCTGTAATATACAACAAGGGGGAAAAGTACCCCCATCATGGACTACAGCTTATATTTCTTTGATACCAAAAGAACAAGCAGGTTCCAAAAAACCAGAGAACTACAGACCAATATCTCTCTTGAATACGGATTATAAAATTTACGCAAAAGTATTAGCCAACAGATTGATGCCAGTAATTCAAAAGGTGATTCATGATGATCAAGCGGGATTTATTGAGGGTAGGCACATGAATGATAATGTAAGGCAAGTAATAGATTTATTGGAATATCTTGAGAAGAATAAACAGATCCCTGCAGTGCTGTTTTTTCTGGATGCAGAGAAGGCCTTTGATAAAGTGGACTGGAATTTTCTATTAAAGACTTTAAAAAGGATGGACTTTGGGGACCAATTTATTCAGGCGGTCTCAGCAATCTATCAAGAACAAAAGGCACAGATTATTATTAATGGAAGTTTGACAACAGAGTTTAAAATCGAAAAAGGAACAAGACAGGGATGTCCGTTGTCCCCACTGTTGTTTATTTTAACACTAGAAGTCTTGTTAAACACAATAAGGGACTCTAATACTTTGAAAGGTATAATGATAAGGCAAGAGGATTACAGAATAAAGGCATTTGCAGACGATCTGGTTGTTACCCTAACACAGCCAATGGAATCAATAATCCAGATGAAGGACATTATACAAGACTATGGTAAAGTTTCAGGTTTTAGATTGAATCAGAAAAAAACTAAGATGGTAGTTAAAAATATGACACAAGATCGTAAACTTGAGCTTGAAAGGAGGGCAGGTTTTGAGATTGTACCAAAGGTAAAATATCTAGGAGTTCAGGTTGCAGAATCAAATATGAAATTGTTTCAAAATAACTATGAGGTGTTGTGGCGAGAGGTGCAAAAAGATATGGAGACTTGGAAAAAACTGCAGCTGTCTCTACTTGGAAGAATAGCAGCAGTTAAGATGAACATTTTGCCAAGATTTCTTTTTTTGTTTCAAATGATTCCGGTGCTCAAAAATGATAAACAACTAAAAGTATGGCAAACTGGTGTGAATAAGTTTGTCTGGAACGAGAAAAAACCAAGAGTAAAAATGAAAATCATGCAAGACGTTCCAGAAAGGGGAGGTCTTAAACTTCCAAACCTACAGTTATATTATGATGCAGCAGCTTTGACTTTACTAAGTGACTGGTTTGGAGGAAAAAAGACTGGAATACTAAACGCAGAAAGTTTTGATTTGGAATTTGGATGGCACGCTTACTTATTTTATGACAGTAAAGTGGATAAAGTATTCAAAAGCCATATACTTAGAGATTCTTTGTTGAGAGTTTGGAAGAAGCACCGAAACAATTGGGATTATAAAATACCGCTATGGCTGGATCTTGGTCATACTTTGTGGAATACAAATATAATGTCACTCGGGGGGTTTTTATACAAAGAGGTTCTTTTTACAGATGCGGGCAGATGGCAGCTGAAGACATTACAGACATTGTTGGCTGAAGGGATTAATCTAACTTGGTTACAATATAATCAATTGCAATTGAGATGGAAAGAGGACCAAAAAACTGGTATTATGATGTATGAGGAAGAATTAGTTAGACACATAAAAGAGAAAGGCCCAATGTATATCAAAAGACTTTATAATGTTTTGTTAGAAAGGGATTCAGAAACTGAACTAGTTAAAGACTGCATGATTAAGTGGGCACAAAATTTTGAGGAACCAGTGATGTTGGAAACATGGGAAAAAATTTGGGTTCAGAATGTTAAATTTACACAGTCGCAGAATCTGAGGGAAAATTTTTATAAAATGTTTTACAGATGGCATCTAGACCCCAAAAAATTGTCGTGTATGTACCCTAATGTGCAGCCTAAATGTTGGAGATGTGATTGTTTAGACGCTACATATTATCATGTTTGGTGGACCTGTAAGAAAGTTAAGGCTTTTTGGATAAAAATTTGGTGGGTCATGCAGAATGTTTTGAAGAAAAAAATTCAATTTTCTCCACAACTGTTCTTATTGGGTATAGTTAAGGGTTTTACATCGGGTGAAACAAAATTGATATTGTATATGATAACAGCAGCAAGATTGTTGATAGGTAAATATTGGAAAAATGAAGCGCTGCCTACGATTGAGGAATGGACTTTGAAGATGGCCAGTTTTGCAGAGATGGCGAAGATTTCAGCATATCTAAAAGATTGTTCTCAAGAGACTTATGAATGGGAATGGAAGAAGTGGATAGATTATGTTCAGAACAAATATCAAACTAGGAAGTATCAAATAGCTTTTATTTGAAAATGTTATATTAAGATAGAAATTTTTTAAGGTTAAGGATGAAAATTTATTAGAAAATGTTATATTAAGATAGAAATATTTTTAAGGCAATCAGGATGAAAATCTATTTGAAAATGTTATATTAAGATAGAAATAGGTTAATGTAATGAAGATGAAAACTTGTAAGGGGGAGGGAGGGGTTCAAGTTTTATATATAAAGGAGGGTTTTTCCTTTTATTTGACATGAGTATACTGTGAGGAAGTCCGGGGGGAGGGGAGGGTTAGGGTGGGTTAGGGAGGTTGGGAAGTTTGGGGTGGTTTGAGGGGGGGGGAAAGGGATGAAAATGTAATTGTAAAACTTTTGCAATAAAAAAAAAAAAACTTGTTCTTTACATACAGTAGTTTATACACTGCTCAAACAAGTAAAGGGAACACAAAACTACTGTATGTAAAGAATAAAGTATTTAATAAGGCTATTTCATTCATTCAGATCTCGGATGTCTTCTGCTTGTGTTCCCTTTATTTTTTTGAGTAGTGTATATGATCTCCATTTTGCTGATGTTTTAAAAATCTAGTTTTCAGGAAAAATTAAAAAATTTCAAACCATAAAAAATATTCCAGATGCAGAAACAATCATTCTGCTGCATTTATCTGCAAATGCTTGATAAGGCTCTGGTTTTCCAGATATAGGATTCACTCTCTCTTTCTTGGAGTACTTGGCTTCAAACTGGGGGCGTACTTCTTCCTAAAGAATACAAAAGTTAAAAAAAGAATTAGATATAATTGTGTAGAGAGCTTAAGATTTTAGTAATTTTATGAAGCTTTTATTAATACATTATATTCAGCCAAGCCAGTAGGCCAAGATGTTAAAAATATTTAAAAGCATTGCTAAGAAACTAATAAAATACTACTGTAATCCTTCAGAGAGGGGTAGAGATATCTTTACAAAGCTAAAGGATTATTTTAGTTTTTGACAGGATTATTTTAGTTTCCTGTACAGTACAGGAAAATTCTCCAAAGTTCAGGAAAATTACTGTTTCTTCCCTCGTTTCCTTTCACTATAAAAACATAACAATAGGAGGTCAATTATCATATTTTTAACTAAGTATCTTGCAGCAATGCCAAAGAATTAGTGTGGTTGGGACAGCATCAAGAGAATCAAAAATCACAAAAGGACCCTTTGTGAGCTGTCCTCAGCTGTCTGGCCTGCTTGATCTCATAAGATAAACATCTTGGCCCTACTGCTACTTTTTGCCATTAACTCATTAATTGCACTCACTTCTTTCAATGGCATCTTTCACTCAAAAGCTGCTCTTATTATGGGAGCTGATTCTGAGGTGATGCTTTGCTTGATTCTGTAATAGCAGTGACCTTAGATGGCCTAAGATAACACTGATGTTTGATGTTTGCCTCTGGGCAAATTAACATATTGGCAATTACTGCTATAAACAGAGTGCTGACCTGGTTCTTATGTGGGGATAGAAGGGTTCAGTATTTCTTTTATACGTGCTTATTATACCAAAAGAATTCCAAATGAACACATAATTTAATTTTACACATCCCTTCATTTATCTAAAAACCAAACAACTGACACATTGTGTAATTAGGTCCTTATTTTCTTGGAAAAAAAGGTATGATTTGCTGCCAGTTTTCTCCAAATTAGAACTATAGAATAGTTGATCACTATACCATTATATGAGTTTCTTCTCTGCAAGAAATGGCTGTAAAATTCCTTAACATTGCTTGGCCTTTTTTTTTTTTTTTACAGTTGCCCATCATTTTCTGTTCACTGTTTCACATTGGTCAGACTGTTGACTGATTTGTGTCTTCTGCAAGACAGTGACTCAGCTAAAATGACATAGACTAGAATAGCTAAAAGAGATACCAGGAAACAAACTAAGCTCTATGTGACAGGCAATCATCTTCAGTATTTTCTCTTTATATTATAACCGAGTCTGTTAATAGTACATTAATATTAGTTAAAATTGTGACATATTATCCATACAAACCTCCTCTTCTTCCCAGTCAATTAAGTCCCAGTCATAAGCAATTACTGCTCGTCTTCTTTTCCAAAATTCCAAAAAAACAGTGGCTACCGCAGAAAAATAAAAGGAAAAATGTATCTGGTCATATTATTGAATGAGAATTTGCAAGATAGCTCTGTATTCCCCCCTGCAACCAAAAAATGTGTGTGTGTGTGTATACATATATATACATGTTTTTATATATAACAATATATATATAACAATTCTTCTGATAAATGTGATTACTAAGTTTTATGAAAATGGCAAGTAGTGTATAATGGAAAAATCACAGAAAGAAGGATGCTTTATTAGCTTCTCAGCAATAGTATTTTAGTGCCCCTTATTCTTGGAAATGTAGGAAATGAACAATAAATGAAGGTATTTCATCTAATTTACTCTGTGGGCATGGCTAGTAGTGATAATCCTTCGTATTTCAGAAAGGAAATATTTTCACTAAAAAAAAGTCTGCATTTTTTCTGATTATTTTTTCTCTGCAGTCCTGACCAGATCTAGGTAAGAATGAATCTAGCCCATTTTCAGTCAATCTTTTTTTGTTGGCTACTATTCTCACACCAAATTTGGTGCTGTTCAGAGAGCTATTCTGCCAATAGCTCAGATCTGTAGACAGACAAATATAGTACTGAGCCCCTTCATATAATTGCAATAGCAATAGCACTTAGACTTATATACCGCTTCACAGCCCTCTCTATGCGGTTTATAGAGTCAGTATATTGCCCCCAACAATCTGGGTCCTCATTTTACTGATCTCGGAAGGCTAGAAGGCTGAGTCAACCTTGAGCTGGTGAGAATCAAACTGCTGGCAGTCAGCAGAATTAGCCCACAATACTGTATTCTAACCACTGGCGCCACCACAGCTCTAATTTCTTCTCAACGTTTTGTTCGGTTGAAAAGAATGGGGGGAAAAGTTTATGGAATACTATATATAATTTGATATAATATTGTATGACCTAGGACTGTGATGGCAAACCTATGGCATGAGTGCTGGAAGTGGCATACAGAACCATCTCTCCGGGTACGCGAGTCATCACCAGTTGCTCTTCCGGATTCTAGCACGCTGGCCAGCTGGTCTTCACACGTGTAGAAGCACCGGAAACCGGAAGAGCAGCCGCCCAGTGAGCATGCATGCGCCGGGAAGATGATCTTCCAGTTTCCAGCATGCGCATGTGCACCAGCCAGCTGGTCTTCGCGTGTGCATGTGCGCCAGAAACGGGAAGACCAGGTGGCCGGTGTGCATGCATGTGCCGGAAACCAGAAGATCATCTTCCCGGCACGCACATGCGCACCAGGCAGCTGCTCTTCTGGTTTCCAGCATTCGCGCATGTGTGCGTGCCCGTTTCAGCACTCAGTGCCGAAAAGGTTCACCAACACTGACCTACGAATTCTTTAGCAGAGATTCAAGTTGAAAGGATCCTGAAAATAAAGCATGAAATTCGATTATATTTGATATAAGGAATACATAAATAGAAATATACAAATTAGTCAAAATTTGGTCAGTGTTGGTGTAACACGTTTCCACATACTATTTTGTTTTCTGTCAATTTTATTTTGCACTTAAAAAGTATGAGAAAGGAGAAGAAGAAAAATACTATAGATTGCTATTCATGTTTTCTCTTAAAATATAGTGCTTTGTTTAAAACTTTTTCTAATGTGTCAACAAATGTTTTCATTTTCAATAGCAATAGCACTTGGACTTATATACCGCTTTACAGCCCTGTCTATGCAGGTTACAGAGTCAGCATATTGCCCCCAACAATCTGGGTCCTCATTTTACCGACCTCGGAAGGATGGAAGGCTGAGTCAACCTTGAGCCGGTGAGACCCGAACTGCCAAACTGCTGGCAGCTGATGATCAGCAGAAGTAGCCTGCAGTACTACATTCTAACCACTGTGATACTGCAGCTCTTACCAACAAATCTATTTTAGATACATATTTGTAACATGTTTTTAATACAACAATTTAGGTGGAGAATGATAATTGATATTGTATTCTGTTCAATGTTGCCAATCTGCTTTAGGATACAATCAGAAAAGATCATCTCTTTCCGATCTCTAGTTTAATTATCTGGGATAATTCAATTATGTCCCTTAATAACAGAAGAAACCTACAGTTATCTTGTTGTGCTAATAACACAGGGGAACAAATGGTGAACTGTAAAGCTGATTAGTTCCATGAAAAGCTAATGATGGTAGTGAAATGAAGAACCAGTGAGTAGAACAGTTCTTCATAGATCTGTGTGGTCAGCCCGGATCCTCCTGATCATCTGAAGAGCCTAAAGACCTGGCTCTGCCAGTTGGCGTGGAGCTCCAATGGGGGAATATCACAGTGGACGGGGTGGATCAATTAACAATAGATACCACCTTCACCCCATCCTGCTCCCACCCTCCCCATCTTTTAACTGGGCCACTAAATTCTGGATTTTATACAAGGTTATTTATGTTTTTAGCTTATATAGCAGTTTTTTTAATGATTGTAAGCAGTTACTTTGAGGTAAGATGGGTGGCCTATAAATTTTATAAACAAATAGATAAAATAAATGAATAATTCTGCTCTGCACAAGAAGAGAACTTGAGAACACCTTCAAGTGCTTCAGACACTTTCTTTTCTGAGGAGATTGCAAGACTCTGGTAGGTTTAGAGCCCTGTGAAATGATCAGTGCCTTTGAAAGTTTATTGGATTTGCATCAGGGGTGAAATCCACTTACCTTCGCTACCGGTTTGGGAATTGGACTGCATGGAAGTGAACATGCACCTCTTCTGCGCATGCGCAGAGGGTAAAAAACCGGGACGTAGTGACGTCCCAGTGGGTGGGCAGAGCCTCCCGCCGCCAGCGCTACCAATTCAGCGAGCTGAATAGAACCGGGCGGATTTCACCGCTGATTTGCATACTTCCTTTTCTAATCACTTTTGGAAATTGCTTGTTAATTGTTTTTCAACTATCTATTAGGGATGCTTTGATATTTATTTATTGATTGATTGATTGGTTTGATTTATATGCCGCCCTTCTCCGGAGACTCAGGGCGGCTTACAATGCGTTAAGCAATAGCCTTCATGCTTTTGTATATACCTGCTTAGTAGGTCTTTCGGGGGCCCCCAAGCGGTGTTCTTTTTTATACAAAGTCAGTGTCAAGTTTCCGAAAGATGCCCTAATTAATTTATGAGCCATGATCCAAACTTCAAAGGAAATATATTCATTTATTAGGAGCACCATTCCGGCAATACAAGCAGTTAGGACTGATCCTACGTAGATTTACGTTCCCCTATGACCCTGTCTCTCCCCTCCTCTCTGGCCATGTCATAAATCACATTCTCCAATTAACCACTTTGGCTGGCTGTGAAACCTAACACCCTCCTGATTGCAGTGAGAAAGAATGTATGGAATTCACTTCAGTTCTCCCTCTCTCCTGCTCATGGCAACTTGAAAGCTTTGCAAGTTGACAGTCACCTTATTGCCCCCACAAACCGGGTCCTCATTTTACCTACCTCGAAAGGATGGAAGGCTGAGTCAACCTTGAGCCTGGTGAGATTTGAACTTGCAGTAATTACAGGCAGTTGGTGTTACTTAACAGCAGTTTAGTCTGCTGCGCCACCAAGGCTCATAGTTTGAGTTTGAGGAAACCAAGTTCCTTCAATCCAAATAGCAAATGAAGTTTTAAATACAAATTTAAGGACTAATTATTTTTATGGAATAAACAGCAAAAGGGTGATTAAATTTTTGATTTTTAGAAAGCTATAGACAAACTAAGGATATGGAAAAATTTGAAATAAGATTTTGGAATTAATTATAAAGAAGCCTCCATGTGGGAAACACTTTTGTTTTAATTTCTTTTAAAAAATATGATAAGATTAATGTCTTGCTGCCATATACTGTTCCTATTTAGTTTGCAAAGATGAGAGCAGATAAAAATAGAAGTGTTCACTTTTAAAGGACAGAACAGAGTAGAAGTACTCCAAGAATTCCATATCATTGATCTAAGTCTGCTGAAGTTAAGTATATCCTTCATGTAGTTATTTTAAACAAAATTATATTGATATTATTCCCTTATCATCACTTACCCCATACTGCCATGAAAACAGCAAAAAAAACAGTTGCTCCATTGTCAAAAAGATGTGTTACCTGGAGAAAAATATTTTTAACTTAAATTCATTTATTTTTTCTTAATTCACATTGGTTTGTGATTTCTAAACTAGACATAGTCTAAATCAATTTTTATTTCTACCCCTACCTTGGGCTCAGCCTGGTCATCGCCTACATTTTCTATGTACTGGTAAGTGAACTTTTACAAAGAATAGTAAATAAATAAACCTTACTGAAGTTTAAAGCTAAATATTATTTATTTTATTGGAAGGAATTGTTATATAATTTTTCATAGTTCTAAAATGTTTTCACTAGATTCTACTTGTCTGGTTCTCATGGGAACAGAAGAGGATCTTTGCTAATGAGATTAACACCATTCTACCCAACAGGTTGTTTCTTAAAATGTCCAATTTAGGTATAAATCAGAGGATTTGTTTGTGGATAAAGGATTTTCTGACAGACAGGCCACAGTCAGTAAGGATGGGATCTCACCATTCCTCTACTCTGATACTAAGCACAGGAGCCCCCCAGGGTTGTGTGCTAAGCCCTTTCCTTTATTCCTTGTATACATATGACTGCACCCCATTGTATAACACCAACACAATTATTAAATTTGCAGATGACATGACAGTGGTGGGGCTCATTAATAAGAACAATGAGTCTGCTTATAGAAAGGAAGTACAAGGGCTGACATTGTGGTATAAAGAAAATAATCTTACACTTAACACCAAAAAAACCTAAAGAACTTATAATTGACTTCAGGAGGAAGAGATATGTACATTTATCATTGTACATAAATGGAGAGGAGGTGGAGAGGGTTGGTAGTTTTAAAATTCTGGGCATTGCTATCTTGGAGGACCTCTCATGGACTATGAATGTTAACATGCTTGTGAAGAAGGCACAGAAGAGACTGTACTTCCTGAGAATACTCAGGAAGATAAATCTATCTCAGCATCTACTTCTGTCCTACTATCGCAGCACCATTGAGAGTGTCCTGACATACAGCATTCTTGCATGGAATGGGAGCAGCTCTGTAGCGAACAAAAATGCTCTACAGAGAATCATTAAAACTGCCCAGAATATCATTAGGCTCCAGCTACCAGCCCTGGACGAAATCTTTGAATCTCACTGTTTGAGGAAGTTGCATAACATTCTCAGACACTTTTCCCATCCTGCTTACAATCTTTTTGGACTGTTGCCTTCTGGCAGAAGATACAGAACAATTAAAACTCGGACCACATGTTTTCTAAATAGTTTTTATCCCAGAGCTATAATTGCACTCAACAATGAACTAAAGGGCCACCATCAGTGAGCTGTTGGACAGCATTACTTGGTCTGTTGTGTGGATGTTTGGATGGTTTAGGAGTGGGGAATTTGTGGTGGGTGGGAGTGTGTTTGGGGATTGTTATGTGTGTTGGACCTGGTCTTTGGGTGTTAAGTGAATTTCGTTGTATGGGTATACTGTGCATACACATACAATGACAAGGACTATTTTGTAGGACAATGCAGGTAAAAAATGGGCTTCACAGTACATGAAGGCTCAAATGTAGCATCTGTCTGAAACTCCTTAAAGCAGCTGTATCTTTCCCAGGATCCTGGGGCAAATACAAAGTGTTGCATTTAAACTCTCACAAACTGTGAATTATATTTTCCAAATTATTTCTTAAATGCAGCACAACTCCTAATCCCTGTTCAACAATTGCCTTCAAAACCTCACTGAAAAGTTTTAACGGTTTATGAAAAGTCATAAACAGAATCCCTAATCTCTTAAGAGGCTCTTAACTTTCAATAATAAAGTCAATATAAAACAGTAATAATTTTATGCAACCTTTAATATAATATAGTGACCTAGAGACCATAAGAATTGGACCATAAGAAAGGCTGAGCACCAAAGAATTGAGGCCTTTGAACTATGGTGCTGGAGAAGACTCCTGCGAATCCTTTGGACTGTAAGCCGATCAAACTGGTCAATCCTAGAAGAGATCAATCTGACTGCTCTTTCGAAGGCCAGATCCTGAAGATGAAATTGATATACTTTGGTCACCTAGTGAGAAGGAAGGACTCACTGAAGAAGAGCCTAATGCTGAGAAAGATTGAGGGAAAAAGAAGAAGGGGACGACAGAGAATGAGGTGGCTGGATGGAGTCCCTGAAGCAGTAGGCGTGAGCTTAAATGGACTCCAGAGGATGGTAGAGGACAGGAAGGCCTGGAGGAACGTTGTCCATGGGATCACGATGGGTCGGACACGACTTCACAACTAGCAACAACAAAGTGACCTACAGACATTAAAAACTTGCTGTTCTCTCATTCCTCACTCATTACTTTTATCTATCAGCAAATCCTTTTAAAAAAAACTAAGTATGCTTAATATTTTAATACCTTAAGAAGCAAGCTCTTTGAAGTTGTTGCTTTCAACTCTACAGGCTTAAATATCTAGCATTTTTAAATGCAATGTCTTTATTTTGAATACACACACACACACACACACACACCATACATACATACACATAGATAAAACTATTAGTAGAAAAAGAAAAGCAGCATTTATTTGTACCTTGGCATAAATGCAGCTATCTGACAACCTCATGAAGGGACAATATTTATCACAAATTGGGCACATAATAATCTCTGTAGCCTGGCAGATTTCTTTACTGTAAAAGAGAAGAGATAATGATTATTAACCCAAGTTGTAACTATTTTGTTTTACTTCAAAAAAAACCCCTCCCATTATTTAGACACTAGTGGAGTTGTAAAGAAAAGGTGGCTTTTTTCTGTAATAACTGCACCAATAAAATGTTTTCTTTTTGGCTTAAAATTAATTTAAAGAAAACATCAATCAATAGTTCAGGACATTAAATTCAACACGTGTACAATTTTTCTCCACATTTATGTACCAATTCCCATCTGTGCATGTTACACATCATTTGATACTGTTCCCTCATTGACTAATTTCCATAAATATATATTTATTTTGTAGAACCCTGAGATGATTCCTTATGCCGCAGGCAGGAATAAGGGGGAAACATTTTCTGGGTATGTGTGCTTGCTGTATTTTTAAATTTTCTGCCTTCTTTATTGTGACAAGAAGCACTTGGCAATTAGGAACCCTGACAGCACTGATGTTAAATTTTGCTTCCCAATCGTTCTTTTTTGTGTTTCATTGAAATTATTGTAATAAATTCTCCTGGAATGGTTAACTGTTTCGTTATTTAGAACTTTTCAGACTACATTAGTCTATATTAAACACCTTTAGTGTTTCATCCCAGTACAAGTGGCACTTTGGAAGGCCATAGTTTGTAACAAATATATGCATCTTTACAAGTCAGAGCAGGACAAAACTCTTATTTTACCAAAAAATTCTGCATACAGAATAAATAAATCAAGACAATGAAACAAATGAATCAATCTATACTATTGTAATGCATTTTGATTGCTGACTGACAAGGAATTAACCATTTACAGAATATTTACAGAATATTCTGGAAAATATTTTCCCCATTTTGACTGATAATCATTTTGGCTGATAAAGGAAGAACCTAAATCAATTAAAGCATCTGAGAAAATGATAGAGTATGGGAAGATAGAAGTAGGATAAAGGAACACAGACAAAGAGTAAGTTGAGCAGAGTATGAGAGAAAAAAATCTGATTAATTTTCTTAATCATATTATTTACCGTATCTTTCAGAGTATAAGACACACCTTTTTCCCCCCTAAAAGTGGGTGAAAATTTAAGTGCGTCTTATACACCGAATGTAGCCCCACCCACCCACTGGCCCCCACACTTTGGCCTCTGCCTCGCAGCAGTTACCTCCTTGCAAGCAAAACGGCAAGAAAAAACAGCTCCTTTCAGCTTCAGCACAACCTAATAAGCACAAATTGATTCCATCGGCCTCCCAACTCTCAGCTGATTTACTCTTAGCTGTTTTGCGCAGGGCTCTGCTGCTTGCTGCCAAGAGGTAAATTGCTGGAGATTTTTTTTTCCTTGTGCTAATCAAGCTATGCTGAAAATGAAAATGAAAGTAAAGCAGGCTGTTTGCTGTTTGCTGCAACGAGGCAAAATTGCTCAGAGGCAGAGGGAGATTTCTTTTTCTTCTTTTCCTCACCAAAAAAGGTAGATGTGTCTTATACTCCGGTGGGTCTTCTACTCCAAAAAATATGGTAAATTTGGAACAGAAATAGCTGTCTAGTTTTTTTTAAACAGAACATATGGACTCTATGATCAAACTCATGAACTTAAATCAATAAATCAGTATCCAATCTGGGATGGTCACTGGGACCAGAAGTTTTGTCTTCCAAGCTTTCAGATTTGTGCTGGAGCCCATCTTCAGGAAATTTCCCTCTAGTTTGATCTAGAGAGAGAAGTTTCCTGAAGATGGGCTTCAGCACGAGTCCAAAAGCTCGGAAGACAAAACCTCTGGTCCCAGTGACTGACCCAGATTGGATCCTGTAACATTATCCTAGGACGTGTATATTCACCTTCATTCGCAATAAATCAGTGTTTGAGTGGCAGAATGATTCAGTGATTATTGTACAGTATTGAATTGGATTATGACCTGTTAAACAAATAATAGGATTTTTCTGATATAAAGATAGCAAGGTTTGTCAGCAGATGCAAAATACTATATGGTTGGCCGTTGAAAGTAATTTAGGATTCATTTGTATAGCAAGAAAAAAGAGGAACTTTCCATATTGCAGGAACATAACAGCAATATATAATAGGCTAGAAAGGGGAAGTGAGGTAAATACAGATTATTAAAAGAAATCATACGAAGAGAAAAATAAATGTATCTCAGAATGTCAAGACTTTTAGTAACACTACCACCTTCCAGACTACTCATAAGCATATTCTCTACCATCTTTTGTGCCAAAAGAAAAATTAGACATAATATAATAATATAATAATTTAATTTAAAAAATAAAAAGTAACTATTAATATAATTATTTTAGAGATAAGCATGTTGGCTTCACCTGACTTGGCAGTAGTTCAATGTGGCTATTCCATATAAAAAGACAAACAGTCCAATGAAGGCAGCTGGAAAGAGCATTCCTGTATACCAGCCTAACCAGGCAAAATATAAACCAATTTTTTCACCAAAATACCGTCTGTTCAAAAATACAAAAACAAATAATTTTATTAACATTTTTGAAGTAGAATTTATTAGTGGTTCTAAATATAAAATAATCCAGAAATGTATGGACTTCCCATATATGAATAAGATCATATGTTCACATCTTTTCACCCTTATTTTTTTTAAATAATATTGTTATATTGATGCAGATGCATATATCAATGCAGATAAGCAATACTGAATATCATATTACCACGTGTTTCAAAAACTGATTATCGCTCTTCAGATTACTCCTTATACACTATTAGACCAATAGTCCTGCCTCTTCATTTATTTAACCTTGTTAGAGATATTTGCTATTAATTTTGACAGACTGAGTTTTGCCACAAAGTATTAAAAACGAAGAACAATTCGTTTCATGAGATAATTTCAATTTCCATGAGAGTTTTGGCAAAACTGCTTCTCAGTTTTTCACCCAGGATCTTTAGAATTAATTTACATAGCAAAATTGATTATATAAGATAAGATTTCTATGGGTATAGAAGACCCTTTCAATCTCAATATTATTTCAGATTGATTTTATAGTGTTATTGCATCCTACTACTTGCCTTGTCAGAATTTGCCATTTTATGGCATGTGATTTCAGAAATTTAACTAGATCCTAGATGTAGAAACCCTGAGAATCCCCAAATAAGCCTCTGCAGAGCTGGATGCAGTGGATATGGGCAAAGTGTCCTTGGGCTGCTTTTTTCACTTGGTTAGCCCTGGTAGAATTATTTAGTAGTAGAAAGATCATTTTAACCAGTTAGCAAATAAATATGCAAAGGGAAACAAGTAAAATTTCTCCAAAAGACTGGAAGAAGATCTCCATTCCATATAAATATTCCTTCTATATATTTAATTGAACATGCATCAGTTCCTGTGCTTCTGCTGTAAACCCACTGTTTGAAATTCTTCATTCCACTAATATAGTAGGTGCTAAAGGCTTTCAGGAATCATTTCTCATATTCCTCTCTTAGTGCCACAGTTCTCACAAGAACAACATCTGTCAGAGGAGGCCTTCCTAAATGGAGTTTACCATGTTAACTATCACTTCGATAAATCAGAAAAACATATTACACCATTTTGACATATTACACCATTTTGATATGATGTTAATATGCAGATATAACACTTGTTTCATTCCCAGAGAAAGCAGCAATAGGACATATTTTTCAGTTTGTCAGTGAAAAAGTAACAGGGCAGGTTAGTCTCCTGGCACTCACAAGAGTTCTTGAGAATTTCAAATAGATATTGTGAATCTCCTCAAATAAAATCTCACAATATATTTCAGTATTTTAGGTTACCTATACATTCCCAATACAAATGGATTTTTTTAAAAAAATTACCGTATAAGATCCAAAGGTTGGTATTTATACCAAGCTCCCCATGAGGCCCAGCATTCATAAAGTAGATGCCTGTGGTTTTCTGCCCCATGACTTCTTATGGAATTTTTACTTTTGTAACTACCCTAAAATACAAGTAAATAAAGAAGAATTAGTTAATAGATATTTATAAATATCCATGAATATTTTAGAGTATTAAATTCATAAATATAGATTTAGCATCTTATCACTGAAATTATCTTTTATCATTGAAATTATGATTAGCTTGTGATCTATACCATCTCAGAAACTTAAGAATGAAGCTATACATCTGTATACAATTTGAGAATAAATCTTACTGAACACAATGGAGCTCATGCTTGAGTAGACTCCATATTTCAAAGAAGCAACCATAATTTTTGAAGTTTGCTTTGTAAGAATGGAGGTCTTTAGTTCCAGATCTTAACTCAGTGTAAAAATAAGTGCAGTGTTCATAATGAAAGACTGGATTTGATATTTTGTAGTAAAGCTATACATATTATAAAGTTAATCAAAAAGAGAAAATACTACAGTTAGTTACATATGTATAGAAACCTTTTTCCAAATTCTATTTCTCTTAAAATATGTAATTTTGCCCAATAATTACAGGTAAGTCTTTGTCTTATGACCACAATTGAGCCCAAAATTTATGTTGCTAGGTGAGATATTTGTTAAGTGAATTTTACCCCATTTTATGACCTTTCTTGCCACAGTTGTTAATAGTTGTTAAGTTATTAACATAGTTGTTAAGTGAACCTGGCTTCCTCATTGATTTGCTTGTCAGAAAATCACAAAAGGTGATCACATGATCCCAGGACACTGCAACCATCATAAATATGAGTCAATTGATAAGCTTCTGAATTTTGATCACGTGACACGGGGATACTGCAATTATTATAAGTGTGAAAAATGGCCATAAGTTGTTTTCTTCAGTACTGTTGTAATTTTGAACCATCACAAAATGAACTATGTACGTTGAGGACTACCTGTATACAAAATTAAGCTAGGTTCACACAGAACGGCTGTCTTGCATGTGCAGTGTTATACCTATCCTAGACAAAAATGTGGAAGGCCTAATGATTGGGAATGACTGTATATTGAGTTGTTAATTGTTGTTATTGATTATAAATCTTGTACTTGCTGGATTTATTTCTTCTGTAATGTCAGTTAGGCAAGCATCAGAATAACTTATTCATATGTCTTTAATTTCATCAGGAGAAAAGCACTTGAAGAATATATATTGGTAAATTCATGATTTGATTATAAAGGTTCTCATTTCTGTGGGAACACAAGTTGTGAAGAAGAAATTCGACAACCATTTATCTGAAATGATATAGGGCAGTGATGGCTAATCTTTTTGCCATCGCGTGCCAAAAGTAGGGGGAGTGCGGGATGGTCGCGCGTGTGCGTGCCCACACCCATAATTCTATGCGCCCTGCCCCCCCATGCATGCGCGCGACCCCCCTCATGCTCCCCCCGCTTTTGGCATGTGATATGGTGGACCCGGTAGGCCTGTTTTTCACCCACCCCAGGCTTCAGAGGCTTTCAAGGAGCCTGGGGAGGGTGCAAACAGCCTTCTCCACCCCTCCCCCGGAGGCCGGAAACAGTCCGTTTGCTGACTTCCGGTGGGCCCAGAAGGCTCGAAAATAAGCTGGCCAGTGTGCGCATGCGTGCTGGAGCTGAAGTATGGCAACGCTCACGTGCCCACCAATATGGCTCCGCATGCCACCTGTGACACGCGTGCCATAGGTTCACCATCATGGATATAGGGTTTCCTGCCTGAGCAGGGGGTTGAATTAGAAGAACTCCAGGGTCCCTTCCAACTCTGTTATTCTGTTATTTGGACGTAATACCATTCCCCTGAAATTTCCACAGATGATCCTGAATTTATACCTTTTCATTCCATCATTCATTGTTTTTGACTTAAAAAGCTGTAGGTCACCTTTTATGAACATCATCTTCAGACATATTTTCTTAAATATGAATTTATACATCAAACCTTTAAATTACTCTGTCTTTGACTTTTTTTGTCATTATTTGTTCTGAATTCAAAGGCATAACTTTCTAAAAAAGAATCTGAAATTGCATTTTGTTTCATTTGCCAAATGAGATGACTTAAATGGACTGTCCCCTTAATACAGTGAAAATCAGAATTAATGGTCCAACAATAATGGTGGGAAGTAATTGGATTTAAAAAAATAAAAAGAAGGAATACCTCATGAAGAGGAAATGCAGCCTCATAGGAACCATTAGTAAGCAACCGATTGAGACCTAGAAATAGAAATATTTAATATATAACAGAAAAAGCTGGAATGAATATAATATATAGCATCCAGCATTAATCTAGAGTCAGATGTGCTTAAATTGAATGAATCAATCAATCTAATATGACTGTGCATTCAGAGTGGGCAGTAGGTGTAAGCATGAAAAGATACAACTTACAAATGGTACACACACATTTTAGTATTTTTTTCTGAAAGTTATTATTGAATTAAAAGGTACAAAAAGGAACAATTTTGGTAGCTAATAATTTTATCAAGAAATATACTAGTATCAATAGTCCTCAACTTACAAACACAATTGAGCCCAAAATTTCTGCTAAGACATTTGTTAAGTGAGTTTTGCCTGATTTTACAGCCATTCTGGCCACAGTTATTAAGTGAATCACTGTTGATAAATTACTAACCCGGTTGTTAAATGAATCTGGCTTCCGCATTGACTTTGTCAGAAGGTCGCAAAATGGGATCACCTGACCTTGGGACATAGCAATGGCCATAAATATGAACCAGTTGCCAAGCATCTGAATTTTGATCACATGATCATGGGGATGCTACAAAGGTTGTAACTGAAAAACGGTCATAAGTCACTTTTTTCAGTGCTGTTGTAACTTTGAATGGTCAACAAATGAATTGTTGTAAGTTGAAGACTACCTGTTTTGTCGCTTCTTTTAACTCTATTCTATATAATAGGAAAGGTTGAAATGGAGTAAGATTTGCAGAAATCCCACGCTTACCGATTTTATTTTTTCCTTCTTCATATTTCACTCTTTGTAAAATATGATGAACAATTCTACTTCTTATAGCATTGTTAAAAAATGTGTCCTTATTGTGAATGATAAAGCTGTTTTGAAAATACAAGCAAGAAATTGCAATTATTGTTTCTGACAACTGAAAAAGTCTCACTAATATTTCTGAGATACAACAGTAAAACAAAAAAAATATAAATAAATGAATCTTCTATAAAAGTTCTAATGAACCGCACTATTTCTAGAAATATTTTAAATAAAGTCTATTGCTTATTAGAGTTTGTAGAATATATAGTCACAAAGAACTAAATCAGCTTCAGTGATATTCTTTGTAAAATGAAAGGATCATACCAATTTATTTGTGGATGAAGCAAACGATGAGTTCCTTTTTATGCTAACCAAATTGGCCACTGAATCTTAAATCAATACCAAACTTGAATGAAAAAGTATCATGTGATTCCTTACCAGATATGACAAGTCAACATTAAGGCTGTGCTTAGAATACAAAGGTAAAAAGGTGTTCCAAAATACAGGAAAAGCTGCAGCTGTTTTAAGAAATTGTATCCTACATATACTGAAATACCTTTTAGCCTTCAAATCCAAAATGCCTCACACCAGTTAGTATATAACCAGTGGTTGGTATCAAAAATGTTTGCTACTGATTCAGTGGACGTGGCTAGGTGGGGGGCATGTGACTGAATGGGCATGAGTGATGTCAAATTGGCCACTCCTACTCAGTCACACGACTCCCCCACTTAGCCACGCCCAGAGGAAAAGGTAGGAAAATTTTTGGAATTTCCACCTATCTACCCCCGCCCTCCCTTCACCAGTTGCCTGTTTTCCCTCCTTTAGCGGCCCCAGCCCTAGCCCCGCTTCCTCCCCCACCACCAGCTCTTTGTTCGGGCTGCTTACCTTCCGTAGCCGCTGGTCCAGAGTCCGGAAGGCAAGCTGACCGGAGTTTTGGGTAGCCCCCAGCAGCCACTGCTGCTGGAAAGTGGCTGACAAAAATCGCAGGCCGCCGAAAAGTACCGGAGGTCGCGGAAAAAGCTGCTGCCATCGCCATGTTCTTCGTGCATGCACATCCCATTGGACTTGCAAGGTAATGGGATGCGTGTGTGCGAAGAATATGGTGGCAACGAACATGGCGGGTGGGATGAGCAACCGGCGGACCGGTTTGGGGGCGTGGCCAGCCAGCTATTGCTACTGATTCGGCGACCTTGGCCAAATTTCCGCCAACGATTCGTTTGAATTGGTGCGAACTGGCTGATACCAACTCTGTATATAACCAAATGTACCTGCAAGCTTTGGAAACAACTGAAATGCCTAGCACAAGACAAGTGAATTTTGGGAGGACAACTGGATAATGTAAACTGGGATTACAAAATGTCATTTTATTCACTTTTTGGACACATTCCTTTTTAAAAATATTGAATACTAGAAATACAATATTTTCATTTGTTATACGGTAGACTAAGATAGTGGTCGTTTAGATATCTGAAAGTGCTCTCAATGTGACATAAAAAAGCAGAATAGATGTGCTTTGAATGCAGCTGGCAGTAAATCAGCCAATTAATTAATTTTGATTTATCTAGATTGGAAATGTTCTAAATGAAAAACCATAGATTTGGGTCAAATGTACTGATTTCCTGTAAGAAAATTTAGGCAAGACATTTTTATCTACTGCAAGACATGCAAAGATAGATTGAGCCTGCTTTACTTTGCTATAATTCTTTCAGAATACTAAGATACACGGCATTATATCAAATAAAAATAGCCAGTTTTAAAAATATCCCCCATGTACTATATGGATCAGAAAGGTGTTTAACTAATTTTCTTTTTGCATTTTGGTGGTAATGGTTAATACAGAATTCAACATGAAATTTCCAAAGATAAGATAATTCAAAATTTATTTTCATATTAAAACATCTATTTTCTTTCAATACAATTGAATACAATTAATTCAAGTACAATTTTTTTCATTTTCCATTTATATACCTCTTAAATATTGGTAAAATAATAATGATGCCATCTCTGGGCAAACGTAAGTTTCTGAGGCTGATGGTGAACTTGATCCTTGATCTCTATAGGCCTAGACTAAAATCCCAACCACTGTACTACACTAATTCTCCAACTTTTTATTTTTATTTTAATGTTTCTATAAAATGAAATAAGATCTACATCTTGATCAAGTTAAGGACCTCTTTATGTCTGAAAACTGTTTGTTCCTTTGATAGATGTAATGGAAATCCATAGATGCATTTGTTATTGTTGTTAAATAGTTATATAAAATGCTTTGTAAAATATAGATTTGAATTATGAACTACCGGTATATGCAGAAGATTATAAGCATTTAAGTAGATCAACTATCGCAGCTTTTTTATTTTGATATTTTGGTCTTTATTTCATAATTGATGTATTGATGTTATATTTTATGCTGCATAGGGTATATTTTATATGGAGAAGTTGGATCAAAGTGTAAGGAAACAAACAGAACTAAATACATTGCTAGCCTAGTGTTTTTATTTAGCTATTATGCACCCAGCGAATACTTAGATGGTAAAGGATAAGTGGACTTTTTAAGTATATGTTAAGGAGGATTTAGAATTCACCATTTGAAAAATTCTCAAGCATTATATCCCATTTTTCACGTAAATATAAACATTTCCCCTTTCACATTTGCCTTTTTAAATAAAACTCACTGATGAATCCTTTGTTGACTGAATGGAGCCGTGTAGCAGTCATTTTCTTCCAAATCTGGCAGCCTTTCCTTGTCCAAACTCATTGGCTTTCTAGGTAACCATCCTCGAAACCTGCTTAATTGCTTCTCAATTCTGCAGGAGATGAAAAGGAAGGCAAACTTAATATTTAAGTGGAAATTAGCACTTTCTATACATAAACATTTTATGGATGCAAGGGATATAAAATGCAATAATTTTCCAGACATTAATCATAATTAACCTGGGCAATTAACTGTGTCATGACTAAACAGTCTATACCTGTGTGTGTATATACAATCTATATATAAAATAACTGTCAATCTAGCTTGTTTCATAATAGGTAGCATGGAGGGTTCTTCAGATAAATCTCTTAGAATCACATCTTTGCTTTGATAAAGATTTTGAGAAGGAAAAGCAAAGGAATGAAGCATTTAGATTTCTCCTGCTTTTAAATGTCTCAGTTCAAAAAGCAATTAAGAGCTCTAAAGACTGTAGCAAATAAGAAAAGATGCTATGGCAATCTAGTGCTTTATCCACTAATTTTTAGCACAACATTTCAATATGGACCATTTATTAGCAGTTTTATTTTCAAAAGGTTTAACTCTTTGATTAAAAATTTAATCTTATCTGAAAAACTGCATAAAATACAATAAAAACTTCCTAGAATCATTATGAAAGGTTCTGGCAGCAGAACTTTAGGGCAATGATTTCGCTGCCATTTTCTTCCTACTCATATGTCACAAAGAGAACTTTTTAAAAAGCACTGCTATCATAGTTTGTTTCAAAAGTACTTGTTTTGGTCTAGCTAGGTAATTACGAAAAGCTAATCAGGATAATGTCTGGTAAGTGTTTGGATAAGAAATTTAGAATAGGCTAGTCTAGGAAAGAAAATGTGGAAGAAAACAATCCCAAATCACTTCCAAGAAAACTTCCTGGATGTATCAATCAGACACCAAGTACTGAGTTTTATCATGCACGCTGGTTTTCCATTCCCAATCCCAAAACTCTGAGTTTGTTTTTTAATCAAAACAGTTACCAGGAGAGTAATCAGTCACTACATATTGTATCGTTCAATCAAGATTGTGACTGTACAAATAGTATATATAGGCAACATGAACTACATGGCTTGGGATCGGGTTATCTGAAGGACCATCTTTTTCCAAGAGTCTCTACCCATTCAATTTGGTCCTGAAGATCCCACCAGAGTGTTAGCTGACAGGGATCAGAAGATGGACCTTTTCTTTTGTAGACCCTGCTCAGTCAAATATTCTCCCTTTGGAGATTAGAATGGCCCCAGCCCTGTTGGCCTTCTGCAAGGCCTTAAAAACTTTGCTGCGTAACCGGGGTCTGTCGCTCTGAATTTGTTAAGGGCCCCATTTCTTGGCTTTACTGTTAATTGATTAATTATCTCAGTTGTTATATATATTTAGTTTTGGATTGTTTTTATTAGTTTTAAATATTTTATTGTTTTAGAATTATAAGACACCCAGAGTCACTTGGTTGAGAAGGATGACTATAGAAAATAAATAAATAGCCAATGTTAATATTTGTTTTCTTGTTACATTGTACTGAAAAGTAATGGCATTAATATAAGTGGCATATGATCTGGTGAAAGGTGAAAAAAACAAACAAAAAAATCTAGAACATACTTGTGGCTGTCTGAATATCTATTCCTAGCTGAAATGTCCTATCTTTATTCTTATTTATCAATGTTTTGTAGGATATTTCATATTATTATTTGGAGAATACTCCGTGAAATATATTTACTTTCATCATAATTTATTTTACAAATAAATCTCTGTCGTTTGGGCTGATCATATATTCAGTGACTCTCTGAGGTAAAAGTCTTTAACAGATTATTTGTTTCTTTCAAAATTTTATACTGCTTTTATCTATTATGTTTTCAATCATAAAACTTTGGTTTCTTAGGGGGAGGAACAAAATAACAAAATTAAGATGCACGATGGGAATTATTTTGCTAAAAGTGAAAAGCAGAGACAACAGCTCTATTTTATCTTAGGAACCAGGTGGAAGAAAAAGTTAATAACTCCTAAACTTACTCTCTACTTACAAAGATGTGAGCAGCACAAGCAACTTATTCCCAGTGACAAGTCATTGAAGTGAAAGTTGGATTTTGAAAAAGCAGGAAACAAAAAATACAGATAGTTCTCGCCTTATGACCATTTACTTAGCAATTGCTTGAAATTATGATGCCATTGAAAAAGTGACTTATGATAATGACTGCAGTTTCCTGGGGTCATGTGGTCACTATTTGTGATTTTCCCAACTGGGTTCCAACAAGCAAAATTAATGAAAGATAGATTTGCCTAACAACCACATGATTGCTTAACATTATCAAAAAGTCATAAAATAGGGTGCAGTCATATGATGATTCACTTAAAGACCACATCGCTTAGTGATGAAAATTCCTGAAACAGATCAAACCAGAGTTCTCATTTTAGACAGAAATGGCCAAGCTCAAATTATCCTATTTTGAATAGATTATGCTGAGGCTTAGCTTCCTGAAGAAGGTTCTAAGGATCTTGAGAGAGGAGGAAGTAAAGAGAAAAAGAGACTAACCTAGTGGTGGGTTTTAAATTTTTTTACTACCGGTTCTGTGGGTGTGGCTTGGTGGGCATGGCATGGCTTGGTGGGCATGGCTTGGTGGGTGTGGATACTGTAAAATCTTCATTCCCACCCCACTCCAGGGGAAGGTTACTGCAAAATCCCCATTTCCTCCCGACTTGTGAGGCAGAGAATAGATGGGGGCGGGGTCAGTCAGAATTTTTACTACCGGTTCTCTGAACTACTCAAAATTTCCACTACCGGTTCTCCAGAACTGGTCAGAACCTTCTGAAACCCACCTCTGGACTAACCAGTGGCAAGATGGATAGACTCAGTTACAGTAGTATTGAGTGCACAAGGTTTTTTAAATTGGGTTTTGGTAGGGGTTTTAAAATGATCTTAGTTGGATGTTTTAAATTTGGCCGAATGATTGGATTATTTTAATAAGCTTTTAATTTTTGTTGTACATTGTTTTTACCATGGCTGTTCACCGCCCTGAGTCCCTCGGGAGAAGGGCGGTATACAAATATAATAAACTAAACTAAACTAAACTAAACTAATGGAAGACCTGAAAGACCATGCTGGAGGCAGTTCATCATGGAGAAAAGTTACTAAGAGCTGACACTGACTTGTGGCATATAATCAAGCAAGCAAGCAAGCAATTAATACCTTACCTTTCCAGACTTTAATTTCTATTGGAAACCCAATTTACTCTAAAAAAACCATTAAAATGCTAATTTCATGAATAGTGTCATATACCATTTCTCTTCAAAGAAATACACCCAGGGGAGTTGCCATTTGATTGGTGCAGTTACTTTGGATTTGACATCAAAAAGCCACTTCAATGAATGCAGGAGCATGAACATAGCCCCTTCCTGCCACTTCATAAAGAATCCATCCCTTAACTGGAATTATACAGCACTGGGAAGCCTTCATAGCCTTGTTATAGACCTTTAAGTTAATGAAGTGGTATATAAATATTATCACCATATTTGAGAAATAAGTGATGGTGCCTGGAAGAGCTCAATTAAAATTATAATTACTGCTTTTATGGAAACCACAGTTTAGGTTTTTCTTCTGTGATTTAACTTTTTGATTAAACTGAATTCCCAAAAAATAAAACAAAACCCACTAACTTGTTCAGGATCTTGTAACGTCGATGCAGGTAATAGATTTTTCTCCTGGAAGAACAGCAAAAATGAAGCCAGTCGAGAAGAAAACCCATCGTCAGTTACAGTATGAACTAGCAAGGAAGGAAAGGAGATTGAAGATAGAATCCTGTAAGAAGTGAAGAAGAAACTAAAAAGAGATTAACAATTAGAACCATCAAAAACATCCTTAACCTCTCTCTCACTTTCTCTGTATGTGTGTATACATTCATGTATGTTCATTACTTTCTTTTTTTCAATTAAGTCATGTACCTTGAAGCATTTTTTGTTCAATAAATCAAGAAACTGAAATGAAATAAAATGCTAAGCTTTTATACTGATAATAAAATGCTTTAAATATGAGAATATAAAATAAAATTGTTCTAGTTATACATGCAATACATGATCAGGTGATGTTGGTGCTAGTGATGCAGTTTTGAAAAGATTATATTCATGCACAATGATACTGAGGCATTTAGTATATGTTTTCCCTACCAATTTTATATATCTGTGATGTGAGTATGAGATTCTATTAGTTAGAATGGCTTTTGCATTCTCCATTAGTAATGTGATGTAAGAAATTCATGGGACAATGCTACTAATTCAAATTAGCATTAGGTATATGCCTTGCAGAGACAGGATCATCCTATCAAATGGGTAAATATTTGTTGCCGTGGATGCATTTTGGAGTTACAGCTGAAAGATGATGAAAAAGTGCACTGATACATTTATTAAAAACAAAAATAAATTCCAGTGGAAGAATCATTCAGGAAAAAAAAGTCGTTTAAAAACATTTCTATTATGAACCAGCAACCATCTATATCTCATACAAGTTTTGTCTCTTGCATTATTACTAGTAATAGTTCTGAAACTACTGGAGTTAGAGATCTACAGTGTGGCAATACAGTTTTTTATTTCAGTGTTGATTATTGTATCTGTACATATGTGTATAAATGTGTATGCATTTATACCTATGCACACTGTGTATACACAGCCACTCCTCATTAAACTATCTTACTCATGTGACTGTGATCACAAATATGATTGTAATAAATGGTATAACAAAATTCATTTTTCAACAATATGTGCGTTTACAACTAAACTGACAATACATGCTGGAGTCTCTCCCTCCCTCTCTCTCCGTCACATGTTCACTTAGTAACCATTTTAATTAAGGACATGATCATTGGAATGAAATGCAGTCACTAAACAAGAAGCGGAGGTATATACATTCAGTTTAATATTCTATGCATGGAAAATGATTGGCAATTGCTTTTCTGGTACAAACAGTTAGGAGAGCTCAGCAGCATAACAATTGTCCAATGGTAGCCTGCAATTCAGATAAACACCTTGCATGTCAAAGGATCTCAGCTTCTCCAGGATATTCATAAACTGATCTAGAGTAAAGCTGAACAGGCTAGAAACAGAATGGATATGCCCCCAAACAACTGCCATTACAAATTCTTTCTAGGTGTATTGGGATTAAAGTTATCATCTTCTTTTACTCTAAGTTTATTGGCAGCTATAGTCCAACACATTTAGGCTGCATAGCTAGACTGAAGAGAGTTGCTTTAGGAACACAGTGAAAGAACTTCTCTGTTCCTGTTGCTGAGGTGATATGGAATTCTGCTCAATTAAGATTTAATTTAAAATAAAAGCAGAACTATAAAATTGATAATGGTCTTACTATATTAACAATAAGTCTTAAGCTTCAAAAAAATTACCTCACAGCTTTAAGGGAAGTATTATTAAGAAAATTGAGATGAAATTTTTCATAGGGCTTAAGGATTATTGTATTTTGAAGTCTATAAGAACATTACATGCTTAACTTAGCTAAGAATTTGGTTATTAGAAATAGAAATGTCTTTCCCTTTCTGGATGTCAGAATTGCCGATGGAAAGGAAAAGCTGCATAATTCATTTATGAAATTCACTATAATAATATGAGATGATAGCTACTTCAGTAGGTCCTATGCAGGAGAACAATTTGCAGAACAAAACCAATTGGAGGACAAGATTGAACAGAGAAGTCTCATATTTGTTGGGCCTGTTCAATTTGAATACATTACTTGGCTTTTCTAATCTGGTGTTGTATCATAAAGATCTTATCATTTGGGGAATTTGGTAGAACTAAGGGAACAGTGTCCCATAGTGACCATATATGCCCATATTCATGAATATATGCACCATCATTCAGCAACGGAATTATCAAGAAAAAAAGCAATAGAAAATGGACATCACTTTCATATTCCTTTTATAAATTTTCCAAAGCATATTTTGCATTCTTTTCAGATCATTTCCCTTTTTGTTAAAGAATGCTGGAAACAGAATGCTAGCCCTAAAGAATTTGGGTCAGCATTAAATTTATAGACATACACACTTTATTACCCAAACTTTTTTAGAATTAAGTTTAGAGCTTACAATGAAAATTTAGTCAATGCTGAAATCATTAGAGTTTTAATTCCAACCTCGTATATTTACAGAAGGGAGTTAAAATTTTAAAAATCATGTCTTTGCAATTAACTCTGCATATTAATACATATTTAGAACATAATTAGATCAGAAAATTCTACATAGTAAGAATTTAATTTTTATTTATGTAGAGTATCCTTTGTAAAATTTAGATTAATCAAATGTCTTTTAGAACAGTCATATAAGTCTAAGATGAACTAAGATGAACTAAGTTACGTGTTATGTTACGTTACTATTAACCACTTTATGCTAATGTAACATATGCCTAATGCAACTTGAAATACCACATTTCTAACAATATGATATAGGAATCAATTTTAGTCAATTACAATTCTTTTAATATATTCAATTTTAGAAAAAATATACAGTTAAATATATCAAAATTATTATTATTATTATTATTATTATTATTATTATTATTATTATTATTATTATTATTTTATTTCTATACCGCCCTTCTCCTGCGGGACTCAGGGCGGTGTACAGCCAGGATAAAACATTTGCGTACAAAATTTAAAAACAATTTAAAAACAATTAAATAATTTCGGCCCAAGATATTAAAATAACCCAATTAAAACCAAATTCAATTAAAACTGAGAGGATGGGATCAAGCCAGCCCAGCTAGATGGAATAGGTGTGTTTTCAGGGCCCGACAAAAAGTCCGGATGTCTGATATCGTGCGTATCTCAGGGGGTAGGTCATTCCAGAGGGTGGGTGCTGCCACAGAGAAGGCTCTCCCGCTGGGGGTCTCCAGACGACACTGTTTGGCCGATGGCACCCTGAGGAGGCCCTCTCTGTGCGAGCGAACCGGTCGGTGGGAGGCTATTGGCGGCAGAAGGCGGTCTCGCAGATAACCCGGCCCTAAGCCATGGAGCGGCCATGATATATTGTTAATTGTGGATTATCACATTTTAACAATTCTTCTTCAATAAACAATAAATATTTAATTTCTCCCATATGAATTCTTGAATGTTTAGGTGAACTTTGTTTCTAATAATGCAAGTTACATCATAGCTGATCATAGCCGCTAAATATGCCACATGGTTCTGACAGACTGGCACTTGGAAGTTTGTTTCCTTTCACTGACTGCAAAGAAGTCCCTTTAAAAAACAGAGGGCATGATTTGGCCTCTAGTAATGAAGGGACTTAAAGATAGAATGTCCCATGAAACTAGCAGCACTGCAGAACATATCATGTTAAGTCAAAGTCAAAACTGAATCAAAATTGCAGCTAAACCATAATTATTTCAACTGAATCATAATCACATCAACTTCATGTTCATGTTAAATTCTCCACGATTATAATTAAACCTACCTGAACGGCATTCTTACATTCATAAGTTCTGCAAATTTTCCCAGGACTTCCCAAGGGGCATGCAACTTCACAAAGATGATATCACTGTTTGACAAAGATGACTGCAACAGATAAAAGATAATAAGTTAAATTCCTACATGTAAAAAATGTAAATTTTTATTTTAAAATCTCTGCAAACCTTGGGAATCTCCCAATTCTTCTGATGCTTTTTTCTCGTGGGTAATACCATTTTAGCTTACAAAATACCATTTTGTCCTACTAATAGGACAAATTATTCCGAAGCACAAGGAAACATCTGAACAGGGAAAAGTTCTGTTTTAGTGCAGAAACTATTTAAAAAGTAGGAATGTGATGACTAAAAAAATTAAACAGGATATTTTGAAAGTATCCCTCAAAATAAACTGAATGAAAAAATTGATACGTTGTTTAAAAATCACAGATTATTTGAAAAATTACTCTCAAATATTTTCTTAATATAAATGGTTAAGTAGTTAAGAGTGTAGAAAGCCAAAAAATATGAATCATCATTTAAGACCCAAGATGAATCTACTTCAAGTGTTTCATTCACAGACTCATTAATAAAATGTATGAAAATCCCATTCAGAACTGCGTTTCTGCAAGGTTAGAGATGCAAGTTGTAGAATACTGAAGAGCTTGTGATGATGCTTGTAAATCAGTTTTAGCATAGTAAAAATATTTTTGTGCTTTCCAACTTGTGAATTCACATTTCTTTCATAACTTGATTGCAGAATACTATTGAAATTATTACATAGTCAATATGTCTGTGATGGAAGTTTGTATGAAATATCTTTTAAAGGTGCTTCATAAAACATCGAGTCCACTAACTCTTAGGCATACTGGCTTCCTTTGCATTTGCTCCAAGTCTCCTAACTGGAACAAGAAAAACTGATTGAAATTATAATTGCTTTTCAACTGATCAGATTTACTATTGAATTATCTAGTTATCATGCAGTTATAGGAATATTCATGTTTGTTAAGTGCAATGCCATAAGCCTTACACACATTTTTTATAAAGCAAAACACAAAACCATAAAGTTAGTGTTCATTGATTCAGTATAAAGTGCGTATTACCTACATGAACAACATAGGTATTGGTTTTGTGTTAGTGTTCTTTTTATAGTACTGTACATTAAATTCATGCAAGCTCTAGCCAGAAAGAGACTCAAGCACTAACTACACTTCTTTCTAATGTATTTTAATTCATACTGTATTTATGAAGACCACAAATAGACAAGTGTGGTCAGCATATTTTAGAGGCTTTAATGGAAGACAGATGAGGAATTAGACCCTTGCCAAGAAGGCAACAATCTAAACCAGGTTGTTGTATACAGCATATTGCAGCTTCAAAGCAGTCTTTAAAGAAAGATTCAGACTTTTAAAAAACAAGAAGCTTTAATTTCTGGAAAACAGCCAAAGGGAGATTAAAATATTGATTTTGGAAAATTAAGGGACTCGATGGACTTGAAAGAATATTTCCTGTGGGTGCTTAAAAATATATAAGACAATACATGGTCTTTGAAATCAGTTTTAAGAAACCCTTCTACGAGAAAGTTTTGTTGTTTGGAAAATAAACAAGATGATAAGAAGAGGATGGAAGGCTGGCTATAGGGAACCAAAAGAGCAAAGGATTACTCTTGAAGGAAGACAGGCCATTTATTACAATGGATGAACACTATTTGATTATTATTATTTTTTTAAAAAAAAGGCTGTTTGGGAACAATGTACTGAGTGCACTGAGTTACTTTCAAGATTGTTTAATATTATAGCAGGGAATATAGAAGAACAACAGATTTTATTGGATAAACAGAAATTGAGACTGCTTTCAATGTAGATTTTTAAAAAACCCTGGATTATAAAAGTGATACAGAAAAAGATGTGGTACAAATATAGAATCATAGGGCTGGAAGGAACCTCAGAGGTCCTCTACTCCAACCTCATAACAGCTTTCGTCTTAAAACATAAAGTATGATTCTTGAGAAAATTTACAAAGGCTGATCCTGAATATAACTTTATGTTGATTTGTTTCTGTTGCATATCAGATTTTATGTTACTATATTCAGTTTCAAAAATGTGGCTTTTCAAACCTCATTTTGGATCAAGTTTTAGGTCAAATCCGGAAGCCACTGTATTAGACTGAGATGAATCAGGTCATTGCCTAAATCACTAGATTGTATTTAATCAATTATGTAGGTCAATGGACATTTGAGGAACCCTCTTGAAACCAGCTGTAAATTATAAATTGCAATGAAATACTCTTGCTTCCAGACCCCCTACCTCTTTCTCCATCTGAAGTCCTTCTGCTCTAATATTTCTTTCAAATACTTCTCTTTTCTCTGCTTGCAAGTTAGATTTTCTGTACACCAAGATATAATCAATGCGACATTTTCCATCTCTGAAGTATAGTCCACTGGATTTATTTTTTTCTGGAATATCCTGTAAAGGCAGTCAGTACAGTTGTCAAATAAAAATCCCAACAAAACGACTAGTGGCTTTAACAATTTTGATTAGAAAAGGATTCAGAACAAAATATCTGAAAACTACTACAGAACATATAAATATTCATAGCATAGCATAGCATAGCACAGCACAACACAGCACAACATAACAAAATGACATAACATTGAAATAAGATTTATTAAACCTCGTAAGAATTTTCCATATAATCATGTCATACATAGTTATGATCACCATATAGTTGCTCTCCTATTGCAGTTATTTTCTGAGTGTGCCTATTACATGTTTTCAAAACTTCATATTATTTGTCCCAGTGAATGCTCTGACAGATCTTTCTTTAAAATAACTTGGATCCACTATAATTCAATTTTTAACTATTAATGAGTTGCACTCTTCCAAAAGAAGCTGATCCAGAACCTGTGGATTCTTTGGAATTATGACTCTTGCTGGAATAGAAGATAGAAACTATGGTCTGTACAGGAACACTTGGAATGCTTGATACAACTGTTTCTAAAAGAAGATGCCCTTGTAACTGTCACTCATACCCTGATCATCAAACATTCGTAATGTGCTTTACTTGGGGTTGCCTTTGAAAGAAAAGGTTGCCTTACTTGGGAACTACAACTGATCCAAAATACTACAGCCTGGCTTTGGAAGTAGGCTTCCAGATACATTTTGAAGCGCTAGTCACTGCCTACAAAACTTTTTATGTCTTTCGTCATTAATCTGTATGGGATCCTTTCCTCTGAATAGAATCTTCCAAGTGGCATATTCTATTTAGGAACATTTATTAATTGTTCCTTCTGCATAGATACATTAGGAGATGGTAATACAGAGGCAAGTTCATCTGTAATCCTTTGAAATTCTTTTTCCATGAAGATACAATGGCTCCCTCCATATTTGTTTCAGAAAGAAGTAAATATTATTTTTTATCATGTCTTCAAAACATAAAATGAATGCTGGAATGCTGGATGTTATGGCTTTCATGATTGGAGGTGATTATTCTATATTTGTTATTTTATTTTTAGTAGGCTGCATATAAATAGTTTTAAATAAATAAATAATTTGTCATTCCATGTACTGTTTTAATATGCTTGTTTGACTTTCTGTCACTCATATGACAAAGCAAATGTTTATTTTCCACACAAGAATGAGCTATGCTGTTAGGGGAATCCAGGGGTGTAATTTTGCAAAATAATCTGCAAAATACAAGAATGATGAAAACACTGTGATTTTATAGTATATTGAACACACAGCTCTATATGGAAAGTAAATTGAGAAGTAGCTCAGAGCCACCTAAAGGAAATCCATAAATAATATTTGTATGAAAATGTCTTACCTCTTCAATAGATTCCAATCTGCTAGTATCATCTGAAGTACTAGTCAAGTTTCCATGGTGAAGCAAAGACTCATCATCTTTGGAAGAGTTTGTTATTTCTTCTAATTCATCAAAAATAATATTGACATCCTTAGCTACTAAAAAGCAATGACAAAGAATTAAAACATTAGTGCTTTAAATAATAAAAAGTCAAAAATTTTAGGTATCTTTTCAAAATTGGCATGGATGAGCTCAGCACATCTAGTAGGAACAAGATCAGTCTGGCCTCTGCAATAATTATATAATGTAAAATAATTATGTAATGTGTATCTATTATAACAGAATTTATTTATTTAGCGTATGGCATCTACAGAAGTCGTGCAATCACTGATATACAAATACTGGTATAAGTTTAAATGAAGCATCAGCAAGGTATGTATGTGTATGTATGTATGTATATATGTGTGTGTGTGTGTGTATATATATATATATCTATCTTTTATACCACATACCATAAAAGGCATATGTATACACACACATTATATACATATACATACATATAGATACACACACACACACACACTACAATATATAAGATAAAATATTACTGTAAATTAACATAAAACCATAATAAAATCACCATAATATGGCACCATATAATTGCACTGAGATAGATGTTATAATTCGATATCTAAAGAAGCTAACCATCTAACTGTTTCTGGTGTGGCTGCAATGAGATCATCCAGGTGCCTAGAAATTTCCTGAGGGGACATTCTATAACTATATGTATTATCTTTGTTCTGGTGCATCACAAACACACTGCAGGTTCAGATTATAACAGATCATGGTATATGAACAAGCAGAGCATCTTCTAAGTGGCAGTGATTCATACATACATGTTCTGTGTTTTGACCTACAGTACAGTTTTTAAATTCATGATAAATATTAGCAGCCATTTAACTTCTTTTTTTTTTTTTATTGCAAAAGTTTTACAATTACATTTTCAGCCCCTTTTTCCCCCCCCACTACCCCCCCCAAACTTCCCAACCTCCCCAGCCCACCCTAACCCTCCCCTCCCCCCAGACTTCCTAGTATGCTCATGTCAGATAAAAGGAAAAAACCCTCCTTTGTATATAAAACTTGAGCCCCTCCCTCCCCCTTACAAATTTTCATCTTCATTACATTAATCTATTTCTATCTTGGTATATCATTTTCAGATAAATTTTCATCCTGATTACCTTAAAAATATTTCTATCATAATGTAACATTTTCTAACAAATTTTCATCCTTAACCTTAAAATATTTCTATCTTAATATAACATTTTCTAACAAATGTTTATCCTCAACCCTAAAATGTTTCTATCTTATATAACATTTTTAAATAAAGGCTATTTGATACTTCCTAGTTTGATATTTATGCTGAACATAATTTATCCACTTCTTCCATTCCCATTCATAAGTCTCTTGAGAACAATCTTTTAAATATGCTGAAATCTTCGCCATCTCCGCAAAACTGGCCATCTTCAAAGTCCATTCCTCAATCGAAGGCAGCGCTTCATTTTTCCAGTATTTACCTATCAACAATCTTGCTGCAGTTATCATGTACAATATCATTTTTGTTTCCCCCAATGTAAAACCCTTAACTATACCCAATAAAAACAGTTGTGGAGAAAATTGAATTTTTCTCTTCAAAACATTCTGCATGACCCACCAAATTTTTACCCAAAAAGCCTTAACTTTCTTACAGGTCCACCAAACATGATAATATGTAGCGTCTAAGCAGTCACATCTCCAACATTTAGGCTGGGCACTAGGGTACATACACGACAATTTTTTTGGGTCTAAATGCCATCTATAAAACATTTTATAGAAATTTTCCCGCAGATTCTGCGACTGTGTAAATTTAACATTCTGAACCCAAATTTTTTCCCATGTTTCCAACATCACTGGTTCCTCAAAATTTTGTGCCCACTTAATCATGCAGTCTTTAACTAATTCAGTTTCTGAATCCCTTTCTAACAAAACATTATAAAGTCTTTTAATATGCATTGGGCCTTTCTCTTTTATGTGTCTAACTAATTCTTCCTCATACATCATAATACCAGTTTTTTGGTCCTCTTTCCATCTCAATTGCAGTTGATTATATTGTAACCAAGTTAAATTAATCCCTTCAGCCAACAATGTCTGTAATGTCTTCAGCTGCCATCTGCCCGCATCTGTAAAAAGAACCTCTTTATATAAAAACCCCCCGAGTGACATTATATTTGTATTCCACAAGGTATGACCAAGATCCAGCCATAGCGGTATTTTATAATTCCAGTTGTTTCGGTGCTTCTTCCAAACTCTCAGCAAAGAATCTCTAAGTATATGGCTTTTAAATACTTTATCCACTTTGCTGTCATAAAATAAGTAAGCGTGCCATCCAAATTCCAGATCAAAACTTTCTGCATTCAATATTCCAGTCTTTTTTCCTCCAAACCAATCACTTACTAAAGTCAAAGCTGTTGCATCATAATATAATTGTAGGTTTGGAAGTTTGAGACCTCCCCTTTCTAGGATGTCTTGCATAATTTTCATTTTTACTCTTGGTTTTTTCTCGTTCCAGACAAATTTGTTGATACCAGTTTGCCATGCTTTTAGTTGTTTATCATTTTTGAGCACCGGAATCATTTGAAACAAAAAAAGAAATCTTGGCAAAATGTTCATCTTAACTGCTGCTATTCTTCCAAGTAAAGACAGCTGCAGTTTTTTCCAAATCTCCATATCTTTTTGCACCTCTCGCCACAACGCCTCATAGTTATTTTGAAACAATTTCATATTTGATTCTGCAACCTGAACTCCTAGATATTTTACCTTTGGTACAATCTCAAAACCTGCCCTCCTTTCTAACTCCAGTTTACGATCTTGTGTCATATTTTTAACTACCATCTTAGTTTTTCTCTGATTCAATCTGAAACCTGAAACTTTACCAAAGTCTTGTATAATGTCCTTCATCTGGATTATCGATTCCATTGGCTGTGTTAGGGTAACAACCAGATCGTCTGCAAATGCCTTTATTCTGTAATCCTCTTGCCTTATCATTATACCTTTCAATGTGTTAGAATCCCTTATTGTATTTAACAAAACTTCTAGTGTTAAAATGAACAACAATGGGGACAGTGGACATCCCTGTCTTGTACCTTTTTCAATTTTAAACTCTGTTGTCAAACTTCCATTGATAATGATCTGTGCCTTTTGCTCTTGATAAATTGCTGAGACCGCCTGTATATATTGGTCCCCAAAGTCCATCTTTTTTAATGTCTTTAATAGAAAATTCCAATCCACTCTGTCAAAGGCCTTCTCTGCATCCAGAAAGACCAGCACTGCAGGGATCTGTTTATTCTTCTCAAGATATTCCAATAAATCTATTACTTGCCTTACATTGTCCTTCATGTGCCTACCCTCAATAAATCCCGCTTGGTCATCATGAATCACCTTTTGAATTACTGGCATCAGTCTGTTGGCTAATACTTTTGCGTAAATTTTATAATCCGTATTCAAAAGAGATATTGGTCTGTAATTCTCCGGTTTTTTAGGACCTGCTTGCTCTTTTGGTATCAAAGAAATATAAGCTGTAGTCCACGATGGAGGTACTTTTCCCCCTTGTTGTATGTTGCAAAATAAGTCTCTGAGTTGTTCCACCATTTCTGCCTGTAAAGTTTTATAATACACTGCTGTCAGACCATCCGTTCCAGGAGCTTTGGCTGTTTTTAATTGTTTTATTGCTGCTATTATCTCCTCCTCTGTTATGGGATAATCCATTCTTTCCTTTTGTTGTTCAGTGATTTTTGTAACTCTTTTATTGTCCAAATATTTTTCTATAAGTCCATTCTGCACCTCCTCTCTAGCATATAGTTTAGTGTAATATTGAAGAAAGGCTTCTTTTATTAAATTCTGTTGAAAAACTTCTTTCCCCCCAATATCAACACTATCAATAGTCCGTATGCTTTGTTTCTTCCTTAATGTGTAAGCCAACCACCTGCCTGGTTTATTAGCATTGCAGAATGTATTATGCTTCGCATATTGTAAGTTTGTTGCAACTTGTTCCGCTATAAGCATTTGGAATTGGTCTTTCAGAAGTTTTATAACACTAAGTATTCTTTCATCTGTTGGATTTTTAATAAGTAACTGTTCTTTGTCCTTTATTTCTGCTTCCAATTCAAGTCTTTTCTTTTGTCGAATCCGCTTATGTTTAGAGTTCATATATATAAGCACCCCTCTCATATAAGCTTTGCTTGCATCCCACACAATTTCCATTGGGGTGCCTTTACTCAAATTCATTTCAAAAAACTCTTTCAGATGCTTTTTAAGTTCTATTATATTTTTCTCATATCTAAACAAGTTTTCATTTAATCTCCAAGAGCGTCTCTCATTCTTACATGTCTCAATTTCTATCCAGACTGGACTGTGATCAGTCAAAGTTCTTGGCAGAATCTTTGTTCTTTTTGTCCTAACAAGTAAGTCATCAGACAACAAAATAAAATCAATCCTGGAAAAGGATCTATGTCTGTCAGAAAAGAAAGTATAGTCCAGTTCTTTTTAACATTTTAACAACTTCTTAACATTTGACTGGAATTCCAATGTCTATTATTCATTTTTATATCCACTCTACAGAATCTAATTATTTTCCAAGTCCTATGAGACGTAAACCTATTTTCTTAAGAAAACTTTAAAGCTGTACCCCAAAATATTGTCTAAGTTTTATATTTGGCTAAGAAATATCTTCTCTTGACTCAGTTTAAATGATGTAATAATATTTCAATTTATTTTTCATTCATGAAAGAAACAAAAAACAAGCAAATACCGGTAAATGATCAATATCTTATTTGTATTATCAAGTTGAGTTTGCTACATTTGTAAACCTTTTCATTCCCATCTCCTGGTAATCTGCTTCAAATTTATTAATGCGTATGAAATAATTGCAATAAAAGTGCCAGCTTGGAGTATATGTACTGTATGTGTACAAACACCATTAGTTTAGAAAAGTGAAAAATTAGCCTTGTATAGAGACAGAGACATATATTGTAGTCACACACATATACTATAGATACATAAAATATATACCTTATGTATATACAGAATACAGACATACACACACACACACACATACATACAGATGGAATATAATTCTAATGAATAAAAGTCAAGTCTAGTCCTTTTATTCACATTCAGGGATGTATATCTACTGGAATTCATGTGCCAGTATCAGGTAAATATTTAGTCCCGAGGACTATTCTATTTTTGAAAATGACTGTATTATAATGTAAAGGATTTTCTTTTTGCATTGTTAAACAATAGCTATAGCAATAAGAACATAATAATGGTATAAACAGAAAAGAACAAATGTCTTTTGAAATTATATAAAAATAATAAATAATTAACAGTGAACATAAATAAATATCACAAAATTAAAAGGAAAGAGAGTAGAAAATGCGTACTATAGGTAATTGATCAAATGACTCATAAATCCTCTTCATAATCATCTCTTGACAAACTAGCATACTATTTCACTTCACCACTGTGTATTAAGGATCTGTATATTAAGGATCCATAGTTAGATATCTTGGTAACTTGGAAATATAGGAAGAGATGTATGTTTCTTTGCTAATCAACAATCTAAGGTCAAGCTGATAATTTTTTGAATTTCAAAGCAAAAGCCAAGCCGCGTGAGTTAATGTTTCAAGTTTTTTGTTTTGGCTCCCATAGCAACCCTTTATGGAATGTTCTCTGAGGGGATTCAATGTATAGGAAGCAAACTTTTTTGTTGTAGTAACTGCATTTTAAGATCAGGAGAGACTATTTGTACCATTTTTAATATAGTTTTTATTGCTTTTAAAATAATAACAGAAAAAGGAAAAACAAAAGGATTATTATATAGAGAACTGTAATTATTATTGTAATGACATTATGCACTATATTTTTATTTTTATTTTTTCTGTTGTATTTTTCTTCATTTTTAATTACTTGTTCTGTATTTTTTTTATAATGTATGCATCTTTTCATTTTAATTAAATTGAATTAAATTAAATTGTTAATTTACCATTTTTAAAACATCTTACCACTTTACCAATATTTGCAAAAACAAGCTATTCAAGCTTATTCTACTTGAGCTCAGGAAAAATGGGAATTATACAGATCCTATGAAGTTGCCTGAGGTCTGGCATGGCAATCTGGGAAGACTTGATCCATAGGTAATGGCTTGTTTCAACGACAATTTTTTTAGATAAACTAGAAGGGCTGAATTCAGATATAATAACCGTAAGAAAGCAAACTACATTATGAGTTAGTGTGACATCCAATAATAATGGCTTCGTGTTGAGGCAATACAGAATAAGCAGAGATATATATTTAATGAATTTCTCTTTAAGATGAAGACTTCTAACAATTAAGTATAATAAATAACTATATTATTCATAACAGCAGAAGAAGTAGTTTATATTGAAGAGTAAATGTCTTTAGTACACATGCATCATGGTCTAATGGACTCTATAGCTATAATAAAGAAAGCTTTAATAAAATAAATGTTACTTGTTTCTTGTCTACTAAGAAAAAGTTTAATAACAGCAGCCTATAGCATAAAAATCTGGTCCCTGTTTTCTAGAACCATGCAATAACATTAGGAAGATATAAAGAAGGTAACAAAATAATCTCTACAGCCCTCACTTTATGAAAGAAAGCAAAAATGTCTCAGTTTAATACTTTACTTTAAAATATATTGAGACGAAGTATATACTACGGTATTTTCCTTCATTATGCTAGAAGTCAGTTTACTCAAATTCATTGGCAGCAAGTTCAAAAGAAACAAAATGAAATATTATTTAACAGGATGTGTAACTGATGCATTGAATCCACTGATACTGAAATCAGTAATGGCTATTAGCTTGAATAGCAATAACATCATGAAAAAGATTATCTATCAACAGTTATAACGATATTGACCAATTGAAACTAAGGTGTTGGCATTTGTTCTGCCCCAGCTACGGACCCCAAAGAACGCAGCACACACAAACTCTATACAAAACTTATTTTACTAAAATAACTTAGTCTTTATCATTCAAAGACTGTTAACGAACTGTCTTAACAGCCTACCAGAATTCTAAGATAAGGTAATCACAGTCTTACTAGAGTTGGCAGAAAGCCCAGAAGCAATTTTGCAGACACGAAGGAGAGTGAACTAAAGTTGTTCTCTACAGCTTGTTGCAAGCGGCGTTCCTTCTTAAATAAGTTAAGGGAGTGGCCAATTAGGCCCAAGCCTTACTCTCAAGGAGACCTCCTCCTGAGGAGCCACTCCTGCCTTTTGGCAGTTAAGCGCCCGTGCATTGAGAAGAGGCTCCTCCTCTTCGTCCTCTTCATTTAAAGGAGCTTCTGGAGGTTCTGAAGGCCCTGATTGAATCCCTGCCTCTGGCACCACATCTTCTACAGCCTCCTCACTGTCCGACTCGAGCGCCAGCTGCACAGGCTGCTGACGCAGCACCACACCAGCCTCGTTGTCGGAATCAGCTACAATCTGCACAGGCCGCTGACAGGCCACAACAGCATTATGGAAGTGGACAGGATCTCTTGAAGCCTGTTCCCAATCTCTACCTACTATGGAAATCATTATGCTGTAGCTTCAAAAGGCCTGGATCAAGTAGATTACCTGGATCCCTTTCATCAGGTTTTAGACCTAGGCACAGCATTGGCTACATTTGTTAATGACCTGTGAAGGGACCTGGATGGATGTGATGTGCCAGTTGAGCCCATTTCCGGATGGGGAAACCCTGCTGACAGTCATTCATGCCTTTGTCACCTCACAATTGGATCACTGCAATATAAAGAGCTGCCCTTGATGACCACTTGGAAACTTCAGCATGGATAATTAAAGGCATAATCCAATGGGTCCATGTGATATCTCTATTTTGTGAATTGCAGTGATTACCAGTCCACTTTCTGGATCCAATTCTAGGTGTTGGTTCCATGAAGCAGAGCCAAGCTACTCATCTACTTCCATCTACTCATCTACTTCCAATTATTTCTTTCCATCCAGTAAGAATGGATAAGGTTGGCATGTTCCATTCCTTAGGCAATACCATCTCTGTGAAGCAGGAGACATGCCTTCTTTATTGTCCTAGTGGCCTTTGGAACAACATTCCTCTGAGATTTGTCTGGTTCTGAGACGGCCTGCTTACCTTTCAGAAGCTATTAAAGTTCTGACTACTTTTTCAAGCATTGGTTCTGGTAAAGGTCTGAGTCACTGGAAGTTTTTTTTCACACGTTTTTCCAGTTTAGTTTATGGTTTTATGCTTAGACGATAAGGAGGAAGGCCTGTCACTTATATTGACATTTCAAGTATCTTACTTCTAAAAGTCTTTTCCAGACATTCATTTTTTATCAAACTTAAATATAAGAAGCAACCTTCAATTCTCGTAATTATAACCACTCTAGCTCATTTTTTGAATCACATATATGAACACATATTATATAATTAAGATTCACAAAATAACTTACTTTCTTGTATTGCATTAAGAATCTCTGAAAAGTCCACATGTGTCTTCTGAGCATCAGGCCCTATTGGTATTGGTGTTTCCAGCTCACAATCATGACATTGCTCTCTTCTATCTAAAAAAATTGAAGAGAATTAGGGGGAGTTTGCAACAATTTAGTAGTGACTGCAACAGCAATGAATGGAAAAGATACCATAGCAGCAACTATTGTGTATTTATTTTTGTGTATACAATAGTGCAGGGAAATATCAGTCAAACAAACACTCCCAGCAGCATACATGAATCAAAACATCATGTGAAATTAAGTCATGATACAAATATCATGATTATCAACTTGTGTCATAATATATTTTGTTGGAATTTCTTTAAAGTAATTACACACATGTTATTATTTGCCTTCCTTACCTCTCCACAGACATTTACTGGCCACTTAGAAAGTGACAATATATTTGACTAACTCAGGAGTCAAATGCTACCTGTTTGCTCCGGTTCAGGAAAACCGGTAGTGATAAAAACTACCAGTTCGGGTGAACTAGTAATAAAAAAACCCCTACCGATTCGGTTGAACTGGCAGTTTATAAAGCTACCGGTTCGCCTGAAGTTAGCTACAGCTTTGGATGAACCGGTAGTTAAAAAAAACTACTTTTTCCTCCAAACCGGTATTTCCGATGATCAGCTGTGCAGTGGGTTTTAGCTTTGCTAGAAAGCAGGAAATCCTGCTTTCTAGCAAAGCTAAATCGCGCGCCATAGCTGATCCCCCCCCTTGCTGTTACTTTCCCAAGCCTCCTTTTGGCATGTACTGTGCGTGTGTGTGCACGCAGCCCACACCAAAAAGAGGCTTGGGAAGGTAAGCAGAACAGTCGGGGTGGGGGATCAGCTGTGCAGAAGTTTAGCTTTGCTAGAAAGTAGGAAATCCTACTTTCTAGCGAAGCTAAATTGCACGCCACAGCTGACCCTCCCTCGCTTCTACTTATCTTTCCAAGTCTCCTTTTGGTGTGCACTGCACATGCAGCACACATTTGGTGCACAGTGTGCATGCGCGGCCAGCGGACCAATAGCAAACTGGTTAGGATCTCACCACTGGACTAACTGCATTTGCAAATTAAATCACTGTTCCAAAGCACATACCTTTAGCCAGGGAATATTGTTTAGCTTTTCTTTGCCAAAAGTATACAAAATGTAGCATTACAATATACACTATGGAAATTATTTTGAACCAGTAAAAATTGTTGTTTGTACTTAACAAAATTTTACAAAACATAACAGAGGCTAAATTATCAATTTTCCAAAATTTATTATTGATAAATCATCTTTTCACATGTGCAGTTTTAATAATTTATGTTAAAAGGAGTTATTTCTGCACATATACTGCAATACCAAATAAATGTAATCAGGATCTAAATTAGTCATAAATATGTTGCCCGCCAAAGCTCTGGAAACTGAAGACTGATATATTCTTAATATATAGTTGTAGCAGAGAAGAGCTAGCATCAACAAGGTGTCTGTGTGTATGATATATAATGACACAAGCATAATGATGTCATCACACAAAAACTGCTATGCATACTTTGCAAGTATGTCATAATGATGTTTGTGTGATGACAACATTATATGCGTCTGATAATTTTGCCCTCTTTGGATCTATGAATACTGCTTGCAAAGAAGTGAGGTGTCTTGGTCATCACCACACTATCAAGCTTGCCAAATTCATCCCTGGATCTCCAGACATTACTAGAAGTTGTGTAACTCTAGTGCTAATTTAACATTGAAATAATAGCAAGCAGAAGAAGAAAGACAATAAAGAAAGGTAAGTTGCAATATTACATGAGGCTGAGATCCACATACAAAACTGACACTTATTTGTTCAAACAAAGATAAAGGGACAAAGAATGGGGACACATAGTTGTAAAGTCAGCACTGCAGATAAGTAAACTATGCTGTAACTACACTCTAATTTTCTTGCCAATGCTATCTATCTGATTCCAGTTTTCTGATTTTTTTTAGTACAAGCCTAAATCTTAGGATCAATCAGACAAAATCTGGATTTTGTTCTCCTTGTTTCTATGAGAACTTTAAACCTTCTTTAAAGTTTAAATGACAAAAAAAAAACCCTTCCTGATGACAAAAAAAACCTTCTAACTTCCTTTCCTTCCCAGTCCCCTCCCCACTCCCATTGGAGGAGGGCAGGAGCTTAGAAATATAATGTAAGACTCTTTGTGTTCTGATAGACCACTCATTTAAGAGTCAAGAATCTGGATCTTCTAACTTTCTGCCTTTACAGTGAGACTAGGTGAGTGAAACTGAAAGTATAAGGGTTCCAGATTCAGAGAAGCTTTTCAGAAGTTTAGAATTCTTATTTTAAACATAAATCATAATAAAGCTTTGACATTGGCATTTTATATTCTCTACATTAAGTGATCTATATTCCATGAAGCATTATGAGAATTCATTTTGTGATTGCAAAATTCTGTATAATTAGGTTTATAAATTGTATCACAAATACAATTTATACTAATGTACTAATAATTGTATAAAATGTACAAGTGCACTGGGAAATTAAGACAAACTAATACAGTCAAAAGTGGACCGTCACCCCCTTCTATTAGCAGTATGTATAAATATAATACCAAGCCCAACATTAGGTCTACCAGATTAAGTTTGCAAAAATATGTTCAGCTACTAGGGATAGCAGAAAAATGTGGTCCCAACAGTCAAGTATAATAAATAATTATAAATTATAACAATGAAGTATGATTAATAATTTCTTTAGGATAAGTAGCAGAAAAATTTTAGCACAAAAAATACTGAGGGTTAAATGTCTTTCCACCTGTACCATATTCTACTGGACTCCATATCTACAATAACAAAATTAAAAAAGAGAGAAATTTAGTTATGTACTGTATTTCTTGTGTATTAAGAAAATAAAGCAAATAAAAACAGTCTATGAAATTAAAAAATGATTTTAGCTCTAGTAACCGTTTTTCTAGAATGATGTCCCAGCATTAGGAAGAGACAAACGTAACAAAAAAATAATTTAACTCCTACTTTATAAAAGAAAACAAAAAGTGTCTCAGTTTAGCAAGAGAAATATTGGACATATATTTAATTTATATTGGAAATTTAAATTAAAAACACACTGAGAAAGGATGTATATTTTTTTCTTCATCATGCTAGAAATTATTTTGTTCAATTAAATTGATTTGCAGGAGGTTCAAAAGAAATGAAAGAAAGTATTATTTCACAGATTGTGTAATTGATATATTGAACTTATTGATACTGGATTCATTACTGGCAATAGCCATTAGTTCAGATTGTAGTAAAATCATAAAAGAGATGTACATCAACAGCTATGACAATAATGGCTGCTTGAAATTTAATATTTGAGTATTAAGTGCAAGCAGATACATAGGATGAGAGGCAGCTATCACTTTCATTGTTACTGTGCTTGTTATCTTCTAAGACATTAGGGCTTTCTAAAGGAAAACTATAGATAATATAATGCAGTTGCTAAATAGATTAATTTATGTTCTTTTAATTTATACTGAAAAATTAATAAATTATTTTTGTATAATTTCCACTGCAAGAAATACTCATTATTCATAAACAGTTTATGATAACAATGCAATTGCTACTGAAAAATGAAAAAGAAAGAATTTTTGATCTGACTCAGTTACAAAATGATGTAACTCAGTCACATTCATATTTTATTATTAGTTATTAGCAATTGTTATGAGCAGTTCTATTTGTTGGGGGTATTCAAAACATGCTGTCCTTTAATAATTTTTACTTTTTAGAAGTGTTGCATTATATTATTATCGCTGTTTTGCATATGATGTGGTCATAGGATGAGAAATAGTTAATTGCTAAAAACAAAGAAATGTGCTTTTTTCAGTGAGATAAACTATAGCAACATTTTGAACAGGCATTCCATCCAAATGCTGAATCCAAATGTTTTCCACACTGAAACTAGAATACATTCCATATTTAGATGCACAACTAAAATATGCTTCCTGATAACTGCATACTTGACTTTCCAGCATTCTTACAGCAATGTTTATTCCCAGCCAAACTTTCACACAGTTGAAAATGCACATTTTGCCAAATGGGCTAAATAAGGCAACATTTCTGTTTCTTGCCTTTTTCTTTCTCCTTTACAGTTCATACCAGCAACATATCTCCTAGCAATTGAAGAGGTGGATTTCATCCAGGTCTTTAACACCCATTACCTCTATGCAAGATTTGGGCAATGGGAATGCTGCCTACATTCTTAAGTTAAATATCTTTCACATTTGATGTTTCAAATCATAATTGTGATAGAGGAGAATATTTGTACCTCAGCATTGAAATGAAGGGTTCTTGGTACTCTCGAAGCTTGGTTGTTTTCTTGTAGATGTTTCATTATCCAAACTAGATAATAACATCAGTGCAATAATTTGGTAATGAAATATCAGCAAGAAAACAGAGAGCACCAAAAACTTCTCAATCATAATAGCATCATGGAATATGTCAAAGTTGGATGAAATCAGCAGACAAAGCTGACCTTTCTTCCAGGTTTGATTTAAGTATAATCAAAGACCTTATTGAAAAGACCTTGATTTCAAGGTCTTTTCAATAAACCTATTGAGTTTAAGAGCTTTCCCCCTCTCCTTATCCCTTATGTTATGGGCACCATTATGAAAATGTCATAGAAAATAAAAGATTTCTAGTTGTAACATATAGCTCTGAAAGCTGGACCATTCAAAGGCTGATTTTTTTTTTTTTAATGCTTTTGGACTATGGTACTGTAGAAAACAGTTGAGAATACATTGGACAAAAAGTGTGAATAACTGAATATTAAATGAAGTAAAACCAGACTAATTAATAGAAATACTAATTATGAAGCTAAAATGTATACATTTAGGGAACATAGTGTGCAGGGAAGTAAGAGTCATTGGAGAAGATTCTTGGGAAAATCCAGGGCAGTTGAAAAAGAGATTGATAGAATATATTATGACCAAAGCACGAATGTAAAAGAGCTCAAAGAAGTAGTTACTGACAAACAATCCTTGCAAAATGATGCCCATCGGGTTATTATGAGTCAGAAACAACCGAACAATGGCAAATGTATAATTGGTAAAAATGTCAAAAGAATCTGTATAAAAGGGTTATGGGAAATTCAAATTTTGTATAAAGGGAGTATTTTTCCCCTAACCCTTATACATTTTAGGATAGGTTGAGACTACATGCATGATAAAGGTAAAATCATAGGCCGTTATTTAGACAGACAACTTAGAACATGTCAGAAAGATAAGGGCAATGACATTTATTGTCTTTCTTCCACTGAAGCCAAAATCACAGAAAATGTAATATAAATATTATATAGGTAACATATAGGAAGTAAATAGTAGCAAAAGAATTAAACATTCAGCATTTCTATACAAATATCAGGAAAAATTCCAGGAAGAAAGAAATTATTATTATTTTCTATAATTATGACTAGAAACTACCATTTACGAAACAAAACTTTCTCACTATCCCTTCCTATCCCTCATGTCAGTCCATGATGATTCAGAAGGTCATAAATTTGATCTAACCGGGACAACAGTTGTAACCCAGGCAAAATCAAGGAGAGAGAGAATTCCTTGAAGCCTGGTTTTCCACCAATAATTCAATAAACAGGCACATTGACATCAACCCAGTCTACCAATTGCTGAAACGAAAGAATTGCATCAACCATAATCCCAAAGGTAGCATTTAAAAAACGAACAAACAGGCACTCCACTAACACAACAACAAAATTATAACCCATTGTCTCAAAAGAAATCGGACCACGTCTCAGATGCACCCAGTTAAACAATTCTAATCCTAATCTGCATCATACAGACAGTACTTAACTTTAGCCCAGCAACAACAGCCAGCCAATCAAATAGTCTGAAATCAGATCATGACTCAGAAATATCCGAACAAACAACATTCAGACTAATTTGCATCTCATAAAAAGGTAAAGACCTGAACTCTAACGGACGAGCCCAATTCAAAACACATTAACAATGTCTCCTCAAATGGTGATGAAACATCTGCAACCAAATTGCCAAGCTCAGAGCTCAAACCAACAGCCTAATTACCAAGCCAAGCTACTAATATTCAAACACATTTCAAAACTTTCTTATGTCTAGCCTCTTCCTCCCAGTTTGGTATTGATGATAAATGGAATGTTTAGAAATAAATGTGCCAGTTATTGGAAACAGGTTTATGAGATTTCAGGAGGTTTCAGATTTAGATTTAACTGATTTTGGACAAGGCTCATTTTGATTCAAAAATTTGTTGGATGAATGCAAAACATACTTCTAGAAAATACCACATGCTTCATAAGTAAAAGTAGCTAGAACCACTGTCCTCTTCACAAATTTATAAATTTATAAATATTGGAGCTATGATTTTAATACTTAAAAACAATTTTTAAAACTTAGCCTCATTATAGTTCTAATTCATTGCCCTCTGTTGTAGAATCATGTCCTTTAATATCTTTAATCATTTTGAAACTTTAGATTAAATCACACTATGAGCCCTTTCTAGGCCAAATGGCAACGTATAAATGCCGTTAATGTTTTTATGCCACTTGGCTACATCTTCAATTGGCTCTGCATGCCTGGTAGTCATCAGTCAACTGGACAATAATCACAGAGTGAAGCGATATAACAAAGATAGGCAATGTTCTTTACTTATTTGAATTTATATAGGCACATCTGGGTATATGAAGATATAATTTAAGTTATTCCTACGTAGATTTAAAACACTAGACTGAGGTGACTTTCTAACAACTGCACAACAATTGGATGCTTATGAATATTTTGAGTGTCAGTAATTTGAAAGTGATCTTGAAAGAAAAAAATAAAAATAAATGCTCTTGCTGCTCAAGAACTCAGAATCACCAGAAAGCCCAATGATATTTCAAAAAAAGATTCCCAGCAGCTACTGTTGTCCTCATTGGTGTGAAAATCCTTTTGATGCATGTTTGAAGTACATGTTGCCTGAGTAATAAGCAATTATAATATATCAATTAGATTAATGTGAATTTATCTCTATATTTCAAACATAATATACAGATAAACTTACAATTATCTAATTTGTTTGTATTCAGAGAAGAAATATAGCTACCGTATTTTTCGGAGTATAATACACACCTTTTTCCTCCCCTAAAAGAGGCTGAAAATTTGGGTGCGTCTTATACTCCAAATGTAGCTTTTTCGAAGTTTTTTTTTTAGCCCTAACGAGGTGCTAATGCGGCGCTAGCAAGTGAAGCGATCTCCATGCTTTGCTCTGATTCTCAGCTGTTCTTTAGAATAGGAGTCATCAACCTTTCAGATCTCAGGGACCACTAAATTCCTAATTTTAAATCCCACGGACCACTAATATGATTTTTTAAAAAAGATAAATAGCATTTAGTGCAATATAAAAAATGCAAATAATTTTTCTGCAGACCACCAAAATTTTCTTGCAGACCACCAGTGGTCTACAGACCACTGGTTGGTGACCACTGCTTTAGAAGCTTTTTTTCAGCCCTAACTAAGCGCTAGCCGAGTGAAGCGATCTCCCCGTGCTTTACCTGCTTTTCTCATTGCTGCTTCCTCTCAACTGTGCCTTGGAAGCTGTTTTTTATCCCCAAGCAGGGGATAAATAACCAACAAACTAATGTGCTGAAGCTGACCAGACTAAGGACACCAGCCAGATGAAATACCTGGTAGGCAGATTTTTTTCCCTTATTTTCTCCCCAAAAACTAAGCTGTGTCTTATACTCTGGTGCGTCTTATACTCCGAAAAATATGGTATTTTGGCATGGCTTTTTTAAAATACAAAAGTGGGCATAACAATACTGGATGACAATAATAGAGTATCTTAGAAACAAAATCTCAGTTTCTCTAAGATCTCCCAACCATCTCTGTTCCTGCTCTCCTTATCAATCATTATGACAATTGCAAATAACTGTAGTTTTATCTATTAACTGACAAAGAGATTAATTCTATGGAGGTTGATAGATATTCTAAACACAGTATTTCACAGCAGGGATAATTTTTGTAAAGCTGTTAGGAAAACAATAGAACTAAATACCTGTGTGATGAGAAATTGGTGAAGTAACAAATCCAGAAGAGGAAGCTTCCATGTTTATTGAGTTTCTAACTTGTGGAAATGAAGAATGCCTAACCACAGATGGATGTAGCCAATTATTTGCTGTACTTCTCCTGTGGTAGACCCGTGTACAATTTTCAGCCCCATGAATACACAAGCTTTTACCTACCAAAAAGGAAAAGATAAAAGTTTATAGGAGGCAAACTTTGAACAACTAGTACAAATTTTGGTGTAGAATCTGAAATGAAAAGTTGAAAGAAATGTCTAAATTTTATGCTAATCTGGATTCATAATTTAAATCTGAACATTTCCCAGTTTTGAGAATTATTGTTGCAATATACTGTATTAAGTAGGTATACTTAAGTATCACCTTGTTATGAAGGCTCTTAAGGTACTTGCAGATTAATAGTTCCTAATAGTACCAAGTAATGTGCTCTCTTCAGTATGAAAAAAAGGCGATGGGAAACTGGCAAAATAACAATAGAGTTTATTTGCTGCTAATAAAATTCTCACATCTATACAAATATTAAAGATACAAGAATCTGTCTTTTTATATCTTATTATTACTCACTTAGTGATTTTAAAAGATGGTAGAGGAATAGTTTATCTATATTAGAGGAAAGATCCTGAAAAGGAGCAGATGAACTTCATTAATAACTTTCTGTTTTACCTTCAAAACTAAATCACTGTGTCAGTGTATTTACTCTCCTTATTTATAACCATAGTTATCAAATCAAATTTATTGTAATAATTAAAAAATCAAGATATATATATGTATCCCTTCCTTCCTCTCCAATTCTTTGATTTCAAAATGTTTTCGTGAATAAAATTAAGTTCTAGCTTATTGATACAATTAGAAATTTATATTATATTAATTATATTATTTATTCTATTTATATATCCTATTTATATTCATACACACATACATATTTTAAAAAGATTGATTTGAATAGCCAATGATAAAATGTCACTTCTTTAAAAAGAACAGCATCACAGTAGTTACAGAGGTGAGCTTAGCTTTCCTTTCCTAATGCTAATGCTTTGAGGAAAAATGTCAAACTATTCTGATTGTATAGTGGAAAATAATTTACAATATTTCTTAAGGGAATGACGAATCTATATATGTAAATTAAAAATGGAATTTATGCTTCCATTCACTTTTTATATCAGTCCTTCCCAAAGTAAAGATGCTAGATGTTTTTGACTACAAATCCCATTATTCCCACTAAATCTCTATGGGTTGGGGAAGCTGGTACTAGCAAACTGGTAACAATAGAATCATATGAAGCCTTCAGTTAAAATATTTGCACTGGTTAATCTGAGCCAAACTGAGCATTTTGGAAATTACAACGCAACTGGTTCTAATATATTGCTGCCTACAACTAGGGAATAAATAGAAAGTATCTGGCTTCATATATTTGGCCTGGGCTCATTTGGTCCATAGAGGAGTTAGAAACTTAGCATCTACATAAGTGCTTTTCTTTGAAATAACGACAAGCCGATAGATATTGCTTGAGATTTTAAAAAACTTGAACAAAGACCTCTTAAGGCACCGAAACAAATTCAACAGTAATGGAATAAAAGGATAGGTGTTTTTGTGAACTGGCAATTACTAAGAAAACAGGATGGAATGGAGAAATTAATGGGTAATGACTAAAGAAGGTGAGGGGGAAGGGCTAGTGTTTTTTAAATTTGTACACAGATTATCTTGTTTTAGGGCTGAATGGTAACCAGCAGAGATATACAGACCTAAAAAAAATTCAAAAATTACCAATCAAAAATTTTAGAGAACTGAAACAGCTCCCTTATGAAGAAAGATTACAGCAATCAAGGCTCTTTAGTTTGAAACAAAGAAGGGTAATAGGAGATATGGTAGAGATATATAAAACATCAATCCCCCACCTTTCCATTCAATTGTGTCGAATTCTTAGAGACTGCTTGGACTGGTCCCTGCAGGAACACGAATACTGGTCAGATTAAATATCTAATAATGCTGGTAGCTGTTTACTACGCTATCTTCTAAATTATACATAACCTGTCTTAAATACTGATTGACATTGGAAGAATTTTAGTGTCCTTTAGTCCTGGCTTCCTAATGCATACAAATGTCCTTTGTGTAACACAAAATGCTAGACTAGACTAGGACTAGATAGGGCTATGGCCTGATCCAACAAGGCACCATTTACATTCTTGCTTTTCTATACTAACTTTAACATCTGTGTAGATTTTTAAATGCCATGCTATCTTTATCATCTTCAAAACATAAATAAATCTTTGTAAGCCCAAGGAGCTTCCCTTTTTTAAACATAAAAACAAATGCTTTAACTAAAAGTCTGTAGAGATTCTCAGTCATCCAGGTCATGGTTGTCCCAAAGGTGCTTTTTCAGGAGGCAACTGGACTTTCTTATTTTTTCTTTGAAGACGTTTCGCTGAAGCTTCTTCAGCCCTGACAGGATAATAGAGAATGGGAGGATTTATATTCCTTGCAGACAGCTGGTCATTTGCATCCTTTTAGAGAGTCATCGAAGCACTTGGAGGTTTATCTGTGCCCTCACGGTCACCTGAGTAGTGCTCCTGATTCCTGTAGTCTGCAATTTTTTCTGATGAGAAGCGAAACATCTTCAAAGAAAAAACAAGAAGTCCAGTTGCCTCCTGAAAAAGCACCTTTGGGACAAATGCTTTAACTACATGCAATTCCTGCATAGACTGGACGTTGGTCTTACCTGATACGTCCGTTCTCGCTATGGAGGAAACGGCAGTCAGATTGGGAATGACACCTCTATGCAGCATAGGACCGAGTCTGCTAAATTTGCATGGCTCCGCCCTCCTGGCCCAGTGTTTCGGTGAGGGCGCTGTCACAGACCGACGTGTCTTCCTGCAATGAGAGAGAATTAATAGCCACCCACCCCATCGACCCGTCCGGGCCGGACCCAGAAGGGTGAGGCTGACTGCCATTTCCTCCATAGCGAGATCAGACGTATCAGGTAAGACCAACGTCCATTCTCCGCATAAGAGGGAAACGGCAGTCAGATTGGGGACATACCAAAGCTGAATGTCCTCCAGGGCGGGAGAGCTCCGGCCCGGAATAGTCAAGGTTGGTGTACCGCCTGCAAAACTCAATGGCCGAAGGCCGTGTCCACTGATGCGAATGAGTCCACCCGGTAGTGACAAATGGAGGGAGTGAGGGTCGTCCAAGTGGCCGCCCAGCAGACCTCTTCCAAGGGCGCCCGGGTGGCCCAGGCCGCAGACGTGGCTGCACTCCGAGTTGAGTGCGCCGTTATTTGTGGAGGCACCGGGAGACGAAGTTGGTACGCTGTAGCAATGGTGGCCCTAACCCAATGTCCCAGGGTGGGGCCTGTGACCCGTGTGCCGATAGAATCTGCTTGGAAAGATACGAAGAAAGCTTCCGTTTTACGGAAGGGACTCGTCCTGGAGATGTAAATCCTAATGGCTCTACATACATCGAGAGTGTGCCAGGAGCGCTCTAGTCTGTGAACGGGGCGAGGGCAAAATTCCGGAAGAACCAGCTCCTGCGCCCAGTGGAAGATTGAGTTCACTTTAGGTAAAAAGGCCAGGTCGAGGCAGAGGACGACCCTGTCAGTATGGAAGATACACATCCTGGCGGATGGAGAGAGCCGCCAACTCCGATATATGACGAGCCGAGATGATTGCTTCAACACCTTGTCCTTCAACACCTTGAAGGACAAGAAGCGCAGGGAAACCTGATGAAGAGGTTCGAAAGACGCCGCTGTAAGGGCCCGTAGGACTTTGTTCAAGTTCCAAGTCGGAAACCGGTGGACAACCGGCAGTCTCAGATTTGTCGCCCCTCGAAGGAAACTGCGGAGGAAAGGATGTCGGGCGAGTGAGTCCATGGAACCGCAGGACAACACTGTCGAGATAGCTATTCTGTCCCCGTCTCACACACGCACACCAGCAGTCGAACAAGAGTTAAAATAAACCAGCAGACAAGAATTTCCTTTGATAACAGAATTGGCAGCAATCCAGTGGCTGCTTGCCAAACGTTTTTACTTACAAAGGGAGGTTTATCTCTTCTGAAAACATCAAAGTAAGTCCACAAAAGCCAAAGAATAGACAAGTCCAGTCCAAGAATCAATCCAAGCAGAGCATATAACAAAGTTCCAGAAATGCAGAATGACTTGCTAGCTTTCAGTTTTGTCCGTCACAAAGCTTGAGTGGCCACCACACCCCCTTTTATCGCCTGTGGGGTGTGGTCCAGTGACTCAGCTTAATCTCTGGCACGCCTCCTTCTCTGCTGCGCGCACTTGTCTTTCCGATGCTGTCGGGGATCCAGCCAAGACTTATCTCCGTCGCTGTCTAACTGCGGCTGTTCGGAAGTGCCTGGCTCCTGGCCTATCTCTTCTCCTTCGGAAGACACCTGAGGCATTGCCAGAGAGGAGGGTCCTGGAGAGGGAGCCCCTGCCAACTCCTCTCCTTCACTTTCGGAGTCTTCTCCCTCCGATAAGACGGGCTCGGGGGTTGGAGTCACAACAATAGCCGCCAACTGGTGACGCAGAGTGTTAGGGGCCAGGCCCACATCAAAACCCTCCTGAAGGAAGGTAAGTACGTTAGCTACCGAAGCAGCGACAGGATCAATATTGGCCCAGCCGCACCAGGCCGAGAAGGAAGCCCAAGTGGCCTTGTAGATCCGTCGAGTTGAGGGACGGTGAGCCGCTTGCATAGTTGAAATGACCCAGGCTGGGATACAGGCCGCTGTTGGAAGGCTCCGCTCAGCCGCCAAGCGGTTAATTGGAGGCTCGAGGGGTCCGGATGATGAAGGGCGCCCTGAGTAAGAACCAGGTCGGAGAGCGGAATGCGCCAATGGGCTGCCACTGATAGGGTTTTCAGGTCCGCGTACCATGGCTGCCGGGGCCCGTGAGGGGCCAGAAGACTGAGTTCCGCCCTCTCATTCAGCATCTTCCGAATGCAATTGATGATCAGAGGAAGGGGTGGAAGGCGTAGAGAAGGCCGGGGGGCCAGGGACTGCGCAAGGCATTCGTGGCTTCTGCCCTGGGATCCGGGTACCTGGAGAAGTACCGGGGTACACAGGACACCAAGGGAGTCCCGAAGCGGTCCGCAATCACCTGAAAGAGAGGCTGCTGGAGGCTCCATTCGCCCTGGTCCACCCAGTGACGGCTGAGGGCATCTGCCTGGATGTTCGAGGCCCCGGAAATGTAGTCCGCTTTGATGGAGCGCAGATGTTGCTTGGCCCATAGACCCAGACACAGGGACTCCGAAAGAAGCAGCCACGAGTGGGTTCCCCCAAATTTGTTGATGTGAGCCTTTGTGGACACATTGTCCGTGAGGACAAGGATATCCTTCCCCTCCACCAGAGTCTGGAACTGAAGGAGGGCCAACCTGACAGCTCATAGCTCCAGGAAACTGATGTTGTTCTGACGTTCCTGAGCCGACCACAGGCCCTGAGCCATATGATGGTCGAGGTGCGCATCCCAGCCGGACAGGCTGGCATCCGTAACCAGGGACAGGCGAGGAGGCTCCCGAAAACAGGTGTCCCGAGTTATGGCATGCGATGTCCACCACCGGAGAGATGCAGAGACTTGGGGCGTCAGCCGAAGGTGAACCAGCAACAAACCCTGACCGGCCCGCTGGTGCAGGAGCAGAAACCACTGGAGCTGCCTGCTATGCAAGCGAGGCCAAGATACTATTCTGAAAGTGGACACCATCTTCCCCAACAGACGGGATAATTTCAGGGCAGAGACTGAACCTTCCGACCTACACTGAAAGGCCAGAACCCTAATGCTATCCTGATGATCAGGAGAGAGGGATACCATCGAAGAGATGGTGTCAATGGCCACCCCCAAATGCACAATGCAGGGACCCGGGGCAAGGTGACCAATTTATAGAAAAACCATGACTCTGCAACAGGGAGAGAACTGTAGACAAGTCCCGGTGGGCGTCCGGGAGGGAAGAAGAGAGGACCAAAATATCATCTAAATAAAATTGTAGACAGACGGGAAGAGTCCGGATATGTCCAATTAGGGCGGCCATAACCTTGGTAAATACCCTAGGGGCCGAGGAGAGGCCGAAGGGCAAAGCCCGGTATTGGTAATGCTTGCCTAGGAAACTGAATCGGAGGTAATGGCGGTGGGGGCGGGCTATGGGGATGTGGAGAAAAGCCTCTGTTAGATCTATGGAGGATAGAAAATCCCCCGGATGCACACACTCGAGGATGGTGAACAGAGTGTGCATCTTGAACCATCGATAGATTATGTAATGGTTCAAAGCTTTTAAATCAAGAATGGCCCGCTATCCCCCCAAGGCTTTCCTGACAACGAATAGACGGGAATAGAACTCCAGGCCCCGTTGCCCCCGGGGCACCCGTTGGATTGCCCTGATATTCAACAGGTGGGAGATGGCTGAAACGATCAGTTCCCTCTTGATCCTGTCCCGAGAGACTGGACAGGCGAGGAAAACGGGTGGGGGGAGGGAGTGGAATTCTAAATAAAGCCCTAATCTGATGGTGGACAAAACTCAGGCATCAGAAGTAGACGCCTCCCACTGGTGGAAGAAGACGGACAGGCAGCCCCCAATGGGAGGGTCCGTGTGGGGACTAGTGGGATCTCCTTGGGAAACACCCCCTCCCTCCCCAGAAGGAGCGTTTGGAGAGGAACTTGCCCCCCTGTCTGACCTGGGAATCCGGGTGTTGGGGCCTGGATGGAAAAGGACATTGGTATCGTGGCTGGTAAGTACCAGATTCGGGAGCTCGAAAGGACTGGAACCAAGACAGAGCGGAGAAGCGGGAATCGGATCGCCTGGTGACGGAGGGAAGAATCTTGCAATGGTCTCTTGTCTCGACGAGTAGAGGTTCCAGGGGAGGACCAAAGAGACGTCCGGAGGTATAAGGAGTGCATGCCAGTTGCCATTTGCTGCGCAGATCAGCATTCCAGTTCCTAAGACAGAGGAGGCGGCGAGAAGTCACACTGGAGCCAAGGGCTTTAGCCACAAACCTGGTGGCATTCAATGTTGCATCCGCTGAGTATTCAAGGGCTGCAGAAATTTTGTTCAAGTCCTGACGAGATCGAGTCAGAAGGAGAGATACAGTCCTGAAGTTGTTTGAGCCAGAGGAGGGCAGCCCTATTAAAGAAGGACGCCGAAGTTGAGGACCTGATGGCCCACGCAGCCGCTTGATGACCCTTGAGCAACGTTTTCTCAGCTCGCCTATCCTCCAGGCGAAGAGATTCCTCCGGAGGGCCAGTAGGATGGGAAGAGTTGCAAAGGGACACAATAGGAGGATCCACAGATGGAGGTTGGAGGATATCTGAAAGAGCGGGTGCAAAATTGCAAAGACGTTTGTCAAGCCCGTTGGGGCTGGGTCCTTCCCCCAGGATAGCCCACTGATGGTGAAGCACATCCAGATATAGCTTGGGAGCAGGAATGGTCTCTGAGTCAACGGTGGGCTCTGCAAACATGGCAGAAGCAGGATCCAAAGAGGTGGTCGATGTAGGATCAGCAGCAACAGTTCCTAAATGACTAGTCGCTATGGCTTTATGCAGTAAGGAATGAAAGACTTGAGCCCGGAAATGGCCAATAAATGGAGGTTGGTCAGGGACCAGACCCTCACCGTCAGAGAGAGCCGACTCTGGCACCTCATCGGCCTCGGAAACAGAGGCCTGGTCAGCTGAAACTGGAGGTCCTGCTCAGATATGGAATCCTCCATTTGCACAGGTTGCTGTGTATGACACACAGCCGTTGAGTCAGTCAGCAAATTGCCCTGCTGCATGCATTGGGCCAGGCCTAGTCTGATGGCCCTAGCCAGGATGATTTCAAAGGCCTCAGGTAGCTGAGGTGGAGGAACAGGTGGAGCAGGTGCAGAAGCTTGGGCCTCCCCCTGTACTCCATGAGGCCCTTCAGGAGCAGGCAAGGTTTGAAATAGGGGCTCCGTCCCTGGGAAAGGGTTAGGGCCAGTTGCTGCCGGTACATCAGGAGAGAGCTCCCTAACAGAGCTGCCAGCCTGGGATTGAACAGGAGACCTGGCCCTGGAAGGAACATCCTGAGGCGGGGATGGGACGACAGGAACCGCCTGGGATTGGGCCCTGTTAAAGGCCTTCTCTAAAGCCTTATGGCGACGCTGGTCCACCTTGGAGGATGAGGAGACCTTAGTAGTCTTAGAGCATTTAGGCCTTGATTGACGGCCAGAGGAACCCTCATTGGATCATCCTGTGCCTGCTGCTTCCCTGAGGAGCCGGTGCTGATTGAGGCCTTGGGCCGCATGGCGCCCACCATCTTGGATAGGCCCGTAGGAATGCAAAATGGCCACCCGGAGCGCGAAGAAGGGCGCGAAAGGGATCGGAGGCGGGCTCACCTCACAGGACCGCTGCAGCCAGGTAAATCGCCCAGAAAACGCCGCTCCAAGGAATGCAATGATGGACGAATGCAGGAGAGCTCAGATCGCTAGCCAAGGGGCTATTACCGCGATCGCCGCTGACGGGAGAGCCGCTGACAGCTGAGGCGCCTCCCGAGTGGAGAGTCAGGCCGCCAGCCGTCCGGCTGTTACCGCAGCAATGAAGTCTTCAGAAAAATATGCCGCCGGTCCTGTCCCCAATGGCACCGGATCGCCAGCCGTCAGCTGTGAATACGATCGCTGGGACTCAACAGTCCAACTGCAGGGCTGTAAAGCTACTAGGACAAGGCCGTCAAAAAGCAGCTCGGCTGCCCCGATGGCCGGGGAGCGTAGATGGTAGCGTTCACAGCTCGTAAAAATTGGCTGTCAGCAAAGGGGCTCAGCAAAAATAGATTCAAAGCAAAATAGCCCCGAAGAGCAGAAAGCTTTATAGTTAAGCAAAAAAATTCCAAGATTGACATGGCTAAGCTGGGAAGACACGTCTGTCCAGCATAGACCGAGTCGAAACACTGGGCCAGGAGGGCGGAGCCATGCAAATTTAGCAGACTCGGTCCTATGCTGCATAGAGGTGTCATTCCCAATCTGACTGCCGTTTCCCTCCTATGCGGAGAAAAAAACAGGTTCAGTTGCTGACTAGAAAAACTGAGCTATGCTGTAACCAAGTTTATTGTCCTTAAAGTATGTTCACGGGTACGTATTGTTGCTCTTTATAAAGCCTGTTTACCTGACTTAAATTTAATTTGTAATAATTCTGTATTTGTGTAAAATAATATATTAGAAATCACAGTTTATGTCCTTTTTACATTAAATATGGATTTAAGTTTAAAAGGAACAACCGCTTCCAAAAAAGGATTTTGTATGCCATCAACCGAGCCACCTTTAGACCCATAACTTGATTTCTTTCTCAGGGACCTACGTAGGTACGATTACCATTCCTGAGATCTGGAATATACTCTCTCAGGATTAGCCTATGACTCCATTCATTTATTGTTAGCTGCCTTGAAAAGTAAAATTGATTAAAAAATTGGGGAAATGAATACTGTATATACCATAATTTTCCAGAGGCTGAGTAGAAGACATCAAAGCACACTTATATTCTGAATTTTTAAATTAAAATACTTTCAGAGAATTTCTCAGTTTCTCCCATTTTCAACAACCAAATTTTATTATCTGAATTTGCATGTGTCAACATTTCCAACTTATATTTCCAATTTATGAGTTAACTTATAAGCATTATTATTCTCCTGTACAATTATTTAGTCTACTAATAAAATAATTTGTAAATAAATCTAGCAGGATTTCCTATTTTTCCAATCTCAGAGAATATTGTTATATTTTACAGACGTTGCCCATTCATAGCAATGTTGTCCATAAATGTTATTTTGCCCCTTTTACATATTGAAATCTTGCCAAAATTATACTCAGATAAGTTAGTTTCTAAAAATATCTTAAACAGTAAATATTATTTAAGTTATGTTTAATTTTGTAACCCGTAGAGTCCTGTTTGAGCACACCACCAAATTTCAGTTGTACAATAGAGTCTTATCATCACAACAATAATCATAATAGCTACTCTGAGGAAAAAAAATCATGAAAATTGTAGTGTAAACTCTAGAATATGTTTGCTACATAAAAGCAAAGTTAAAGAATTTAACTTTCCTAAAAAGAAATTTGGTCTCCAAATCAAGTTTTTTAGCTCCTCCCCCACAAATAATTTTGTTAGTCATTTATCTCTAGTTCCAGCATTTATCACTGAGGACTTCTGAGTAATATTAATAGGCTTTGGGAAACAAATACAAAAAACGGATAGGAAATAATGGGAAATGCCTCTGTACCTCCAGAAATCATTATAAGGAGCCTAGTAAAGAGTTTCTAGATACTGTCCAGAAATTGACATTAAGGAAGAAAAAAGCAGACGTATTAACGCAGGGTTCAGATGTACCGTATTTTCCGGCGTATAAGACGACTTTTTAACACATGAAAATCTTCTCAAAAGTTGGGGGTCGTCTTATATGCCGGGTGTCGTTCTCCTGTAACCAGGCAGACCAGCCCGAAAGGCTCTGACGAGCCTTAAATGGCTCTGGCGATTCAAGCTCTGACGATCCCAGCTTTGCCTGCTAATCAGGCAACTCACTGGGAGGCCAGAGCCATGTTAAAGGAAAAACTTTTTTCCTTTTACGTGGCTCTGCAAGCTCTGACGATCCCAGCTGAGTTGCCTGCCAATCAGGCAACGCAGCTGGGATCGCCAGAGCCATCGATCCAAGCTCTGACGATCCCAGCTGAGTTGCTGCTAATCAGGTAACTCAGCTGGGATCGCCAGAGCCCAGAGCCCTGTAAAAGGAAAAAAGGTTTCCCCTCCAGCTTGCTTACCTTAGCTGCTAATCGCAACGCTTGCCTTGCTTCGCTTGCCTGAATCCATTCCATCAGCAAGCAACTCCCTGCCTGCAATCAAGCAGACGGGAGTTGTGGACTTCAACTCCCAGAATTCCTCAGCCAGCAAAACAAAGCTGGCTGAGGAATTCTGGAGTTGAAGACTACAAGTCTTAAAGTTGCCAAGGTTGGAGACCCCTGTTCTATTGGGTAAGTTTTTTTCCCCTTTGGGAGCTTTAAAAAAAATAGTTAATTGGGGTTTTTTTTAGTTGTTCTTTTTTAGACCTAGCCATTTAAAGTTTAGGAAGTTTTAAATTTAGTTTTCATATAAAAATAAAAATAAAATAATATTTGTGCAGCTTACTGAGATTTAGTGTGTTTCTGTAGTGTTTCACTCTAACTACACAAACACACAAAATCTCACAAAGCTGTATGTGGAATTTTGTGTGTGTAAAGTGTGAAAGTTGTTTTTTTGGGCTTTTTGTGGCTGTGTGAGGTTCCTGCTTGTTGCAGGGGCCATTTTGGGTCTAGCACAGCTGCTTTTACATTGTGGGTGAGCCAGTTGATGTTTTTTAATTTTTATTTGGTGTGCGTTGGAAGAGGGGTAGTCTTATACGGTGAGTATAGCCCAAACCCTATATTTTAACAGGAAAAGTCGGGGTCGTCTTATACGCCGGAAAATACGGTACTTCCCCAATATTTTTACAGTACTTAGAACCAAAAGGTTACTGAGTTAACCTTCAGTATTAAATACAGAACTCAGTTCAAATTATGTTCACATTTAACACAATCAGAAGCAAACCATAATATCAGAAATAAGATTTTATATTTGCTTCATAATGATGGCTATCAAATTAAAACAGTAATCTCATAAGAAACATAGCATTTCAGCTTGTTTAAGACCATTGAAAGTAACTAGATTTTGGCTAAAATTCAGTCAATTAAGCAAAAAAAAATCTTGGCTCCTTAAATCATAAAGGTTTAAAAAACAGATGCTATTTGCAAAATTGTCATTATACAAGATGATGCCAAGATTCTATAACAGCAGTTGATTTTCTTCATAATTTATTCAAAAGTTTATATCATTAATTTTTATTATATTGCAATATATGCAATATATTTCCTCTAAGGATTTATTTCAGTTGAAGCATTTCCAATCAGATATTGGATAAAAATTCTGCATTTATGAAATAAGTAAAGAGTTTAGTTTCCATAACATGCATGTGTGCTTTTGGGTCACAATTAAGTCTCATATGTTCAGTGGGAATTACAAATAATCTTGAACAGGATTGAAGTGCTAGGTCTTATGCATATTAGTTCTGTACTCCTTTTTTAATTTTTTTTTTCCAAAATCACTTAATATTTTAAGCAAAGGTTTAAAATTACCTGATATTATACCCAAGTATCCAAAATAAATCATTTCGTATTATGCCAAACTTATATGAACATCCACTTAATCAAAAGAGTTGTGTAATTATTTGGAAAAGATACTGCAATATTGTATACTGTTCTCCCCAATTATACTATGGATGAAGAAAGAGGAAAAAGTGACATTATAAGCTAACATTACATTAGAACCTCAAGGAATTTTTTGTTCAGAGACCAGTACAAAGGACTAAAATAAATAAGTATTTATGATGCTATTGGGCTGCACTAAATCTGTGCAATAGAACTTCTAGAAGCTGATTTCTTTAAAAGAATTTGAATTTTGTCATCCTTACACTCAGGATGCAAAAACAGTATTTTTGCTTTTCTATAATAGTTACAATTTGCCTTAATTCAAATACTGTAAAATAATCATGGAGACTAGGGGTAGTTTCTACTTACCTTTACTACTGGTTCACAACGGGAGCACTTGCGCGCGCTCGCGCTTCCATGCATGTGCAGAAACTTCTGCACATGCGCAGATCGTACTTAATGAAGTCCAGCAGGTGGGCAGAGCTTCCCGCTGCTTTTACTACTGGTTCTCAAGAACCGGACAGAACTGGGAGCAACCCACCACTGATGGAGACCAAAGTACCAATTAAAAGAACCTATATTGATCACAAATAATAAACACTAAAAATGCACATATTAGCTGCTAGCAATATTTTATAAAACAAGTAATCTTATTTAAAATTTTTAGCACTAAGACTATCAGAAATATTTGAGCTGATTTCCTGGCTTTCTGTCTCCAAAATCAAAACACATAGCTGCTGTTGCTACATATGCTAAGGGCCTGATTATTTTAATACCACAACTATTTGTTTTCCAAGAAAATTACCTACGTATGTTCACTGAAGATGCAAACAGGCTAGAATTGTTGGCTGCATCCTTAATTTCCATGCTGCATTTGTGTCATATTGGGCTGAATACATCTGCATGGATTTGACCTTTGGGAATACGGCCAAAGAAGAGAGGTTATTTGCAAAACTTTAATCCTGTATGTTTTATTGAATAATTGCAATCTCCAATACCAAACTACGTTCCTCTTGGGCATCCCACAATTTTTTCTTCCGCAAAGAAATGTAAGCCAACTCTCTGAAATTCACACTTGCTTCACTTTCTCTTTTGCTGATGCCTACACTGCTTGTTGATGTGCATTGAAAAAGTCACATAAACATAGGTAGTTATGTTTCCTTATTTGGATAATAAATAGCAGCCTTCCCTCTCACTATACATCTCAACTAGCATTATAAAAACTTACATCTATGATCTAAATCAGGGCTGTCAAACTCGCAGCCCGTGGGCTGGATACGTCACACACTGGCCATGCCAACGCCGGGTTTGGTGAAGAGGGAAAAAGTTGCAATACATCACATGGTGCCACCATGATGATGCAAGTTTGACACCCATGATCTAAACTAAAACCTTTAAAAAGTTTTGTTTTTCATCTTTCTTAGACGAAGCCCCAATATTATTATTTGAGTTGATTGACTTCTGATAATTATGGACCAGCAGTATTTCAATCCCTCCAAATGAAAAAAATTGCATAATTAGGTATTTCCTCAAAACTCTTTTGCAGGAATGGACAACACACATGTAGCTAATGGGCTGCATGTGGCCACCAAGATCAATTTTTACAGTCACAAACTCTCTATGGAGAATCCCTTGGGCCAGTCACTTTCTCTCAGCCCTGGAAGGAGGCAATGGCAAACCACTTTTAAAAACCTTGCCAAGAAAACTGCAGAGACTTGTACAGCAGTCTCTGAAAATCAGTTAGAATTGAATGGAAGAAAGAAATATATAATATACAAAAACTATATAGGGTTGGACACAAGTTAGAATGTTTTCTCTTAAAAATAAGTCCAAATGTGGAAAAGCCTTTCACCCAAATACCCATGCATACGTCTTTGACATTTGGTAGATAAATGTCATTAGGGTCTAATAAACATCAGCCTTTTATGAATTTATTATGATGACCAATAGGAGATGAAAACTTTTATTTCCAAATCTTACTTTGTATGTGTGGTGAATCAAGCTGAATTGGACTGATCTGACAGAGCCTGAAGACATGAAGTCTGACTCTTTATAATGTCATTTCAGTTCAAAAAAGCAAACAGTTTAGTTTGAAAATGCATAATGCTGTTAAAGTGCAAAAATAATTGCTTATACTAAAATACAATTAAAGCTTTATCTATGAAGACAACATCAACACAAATCCCACAATTATTACAAGGGCATTTTAAGCGTGTTCACTTAAAAAGCAAGTCCCACAAGGATCAATTGATTGTTCTTTAGTGTCTTTAGAATTCTGATTCTAAACTATGAACCAATATAAATTGATTTTTAAAGTAAAACTTGACATTATGCTATTTATTTACAGTGATTTCAATTTGCTCACTGAATGTAAAACATAGTTTTTTAATTATTTCTGTAGCAACAATCTGTGCAGTCTTCAGGCAACTTGCAGAAAGAATTAACACCATGCTGTGCAGCAAAGCACTACTTCATGTGCTGCGAGAGCTAAAACCTACAGTAGGTCCTCTGAAGCTGTCTGTCAATTAAAAGCACTGATACCAATAAATATTTAAATAATACTATTATAGTAACCCCCATTGTTTTTGCTTTTCCTTTCATATTTAATGAAGGCTTATCTCTCAGTGAGCACTGCTACAGATATGGTGTCTGTTATCAGCATGAATTATCATCTCCCTGAATTTAGCGACTGGACTAGTGTTTTTCTGTCATTGTCAAACAGAGCATTAAACTCTGTGATGAATGTTGTCTTTTTACTTTTTGCATTTCCAACATAAAAATAAAGCTACAATACCATTGCAGGGCAGATTTTATGAAATAAATGCTCTATCCTCATGTCTCATACCTTTTTCTAGAGCTCCTGATGGAAGCAGAACCTTAACTGCTTGCTGCTGCTGTTGCTAGATTAAGATCCTATTTCTTCTAGTCTCACTAGCTACCACTTTTCTGTTTTAATTCACTGGTCAAAGGTGGCCTTAAGGAAGAAGCTTAAAAGAGAAAGAACTACCACTTTCATTGACATTTGCCATTTTATTCTGGCTTGTAGCTCCTAAAACAACTTAGTGATCAGTCTCCTAACATAGTAAAACCAAAGAGTACAAAAACCTGGAGTTGGATTAACACGTAGAGATGTAGTTGATCAACATTTTTCTAGAATATAATGTGTACAATACATACGGAATGAAAGATCTACAGAACTCCATGTGTTGTTGATATTTTTTCATCTTTCTTAACTGTTGGTCAGATATGATGGGGCTCAAGAGAATTGGAGTCCAATAATAACTGATTAATAATAATATTATTATTGTTCCTTTTCTCCAGCCTCATTCCCACCACTTAAAGCATATAAAACTATTTATTAAGTAGCATTATATTTCGAGGCTAGCATTTGAACACTTAAATAATTAAATAAATAATATATACTCAAAGAGCTGAAGTTGGGATAACAATGTAGCACATAATACTAGCTTGTGTCTAGTACAGGTAGTCTTCGATTTACAACCACAATTGAGTCCAAAATTTCTGTTAAGTGAGTCAGTCATTTAGTCAATTTTGTCCCATTTTATGACCTTTCTTGCCACAATAATTAAGTGAATCTCTGCAGTTCTTAAGTTAGTAACTTAGTTGTTAAGTGAATCTGGCTTCCCCATTGAGTTTGTCAGAAGATTACAAAAAGTGATCACATGATCCCCCAGACACTGCAACCATTATAAATATGAGTTAGTTGCCAAGCATCTGAATTTTGATCATGTGACCATGCAATGATCGTATGAAAAATGGTCATAACTGACAATTTTTTCAGTGTTGTCGTAACTTCGAACAGCAACTGAAAATGAATTGTTGTAAATTGAGGATTGCCTGCACAACTAGACAAAAGCTAGTATTGAAGTAGCTGAAGAGTTGTGATGCCCATTTTTATTTGTTTTGTTGCTTTGTTGATTAATTATATGAGCTGCCCAGAGTCACAAATGTGAGATGAATGACTATACCAATCAAATAAATAGTGAGTGAAGAGCTGGACTTATTCAACTGTGCCCATAATAACAATGAACTCCATTTCACAAAACTCAAAAGGAATCACTGTTCATGTTCTTTTTTCAATTCACTCATCTGCCTGACCTGCCAAAGCTTTCTTTTATTTGACGACTCTTCTCCAATCTGGTGCCCTTAATGCATTTTGGGTCACAGTTCCCATAATCTCTAGCCAGCATGACCCATGTTGTTTAGGGTTAATAGGAATTATAGTTTAACTCATAGATGAATTGTACAGGACAAGGCTTTGTTGTATTGAAATGTAACAAAGGAAGAATCCTCATGATAGCTGTTAAAAATAGAAACAAGGAGTTTCTTGCTTATATACATATTGCTGCTGTTATACTTATTAGCTGGTCACTACATGCAATAGGAAGAGAACATGTCACAGTAATCAGTTTTCTGTCTTTCAATAAATTATATGATAAATCATTTTGATTATATAAAAATAATTTTATTGCTTTTGATAGGATGCTTTGTTTGATCTTGACAATCTCCTGCAGGTGTTTCTCTAACTCAATAGTATTTTAATAAAAGTTATACAAAATAGGCTCTGTAGATGAAATTTTATCTGCTACCATTTTAAGATATCATGTTGATGGGTTCTACTAAGTTTCTCTGGGTTTCAGTAATGGAATAAAAATATAGTAATACAGAGCAATCCTTTGAGTATAGCATAAAATAGACATAGTTCACCTGAGCAAAACACAATTTTCATCCCATGCACTAACTGTGAAGTACATAAACACATTTCTTGTTGGGACATTTAAGAACTATTCATTTTGTTAGTATTCTGACAAATAAATACACTGAAAATAATACTTTCACACTATACCTAGTGTAAGTTGGCGATACACTAAAATTCTACTAATCCTATTAAACAAACTCCAAAGGCTGTTTTATCTACAATTTAGGAATTGTATTTTAGATCCCTATAGTTTAAAATTTGATTTTTCTGAAGTTCATGAACATGCACGCTTAAATTTGCCACAACAGAGGAAGTTCCCATTTTTGTTTTACAAAATTGTTACATGCCTTGCTTACCCCCCCCCCCGCACTTTCTACATTAATTACTGCAATTCAGATTTTAAAACATCTCTAATCCCATTTTTCAAGCACCAATCTTTTTCTGAAGAAAGGTTCTTAAAAATAAAACAATCTTATAGTAAGACTAATAAAACATGTTGCTTCAATGTACATTTGTATCAACAGAAAATGATTTCCCATTTTACCTGGAATGGCTACGTACCCTATGCATGACACCAGGATCAACTTAACCATAACTTTTTCAACCCAACCATAAAAAAAATCAGGAAGAAGACAGGGGCAAACCCATTTTGTAGTTGAGCCAAGAACATGACTTGGATTATGAATATGGTAACCACTAGTTGATGCTAATTAGGAAATATTTATTTTTACCATACGGAACAATGTAGCTACTGAGTCTCCACAGCACAAATCCAAGAGATCACTAAATGGCAGCAAAGGGTTGATGTTTTCTGTCCCTTTCATGTCATTTAGTGATTGTCTAAATGTCTGCAACCCAAATCTTGCAACTCTGTCCTCAAGCCTCCAGAGAAAAGAGGGAATCAAACATAGGTAAAATATGGGCAGGCATTTCTTTTCCTAGGTGTGATGTATGCTATCCAAGCAGGCAGCTGTGGTCTTCTGTGAAGCAGCCAGTACAATGTGACCCTCAGTTGCCCTGGAGCCAATTATGCTGGTGGAAGAATGATTCATATGAAAAACAATAAATACTTTTGACAGAAAGCACATGGATTTCTACCAATATATCTTTGATCCAAGTACTATACATTAAATTCATAATACCTGAAATAAAGTCCTGGTTTTTATTTTGTGGCACTTTGAGGGTTTATTATTGTTTATGATAAATGATATCATTGAAATTGTTAATACATAGTGGAAAAATATTGTGATATATGATTTCATAGTAAATTATGTACACATTTTTTATTTTTTTTAAACAGGAAGCAAGAAAGAAAATGTGAGGGTTTACTATTCCAAAAAGCTGCTGTTCTGTACTGTATAATGATTCAATTCTGCTTTTTACTAAACACTCCTGATATTCAAGTTAAAGTTGCACTAACTGACAAAAGTAGGGTCAAAACAATTACATTCTCCATTATGTACCCTGTTCTTTCTTCATGAAGAGCTGCAACACATTTCAACTTTTCAGATTAAAAACAAAACAACCGCACGATTACAAATCTACACAATCTCCTGGATCAAATAGCTTTCCTTTCTAATATTGACTTCACCCTTCACTCAGACAAACAGACACACACACAGGTCCATTCAATGTCTGTTAAGTCACCCCGCCCCAGATATTTGTACTTTAGTACTGCAGCCGCGTTAAGGAACTGTCTTTAATGACAGGGACCAAGTGCCGATGAGAACACGTGTGTGTGTGTGCGCATATCTGTCCCACCCTCCCCACTTCTTAATGTCCTGGAATTACGCGAGTTGCTTTCCTTCCCTGTTCTTTGCAGCTCGAGGATATTTTGCTCTGGGGAATGGACTGTAATCCGGCATACAGAAACAGCAGTAACACCCCCCTCCGCTCCGCAAACACACCATTTTATTTCCGCGGGATTTCTCTGTATTGTTCTAGCACAGCAAACCGGCGCTTGTTCCATGCCTCCTGCGTCAAGGACAAAAAGGATTTCGGGCAAGGGGCTTCGGCGGGGTTGCGAGGAACAAAATCAGAAGAGAACTGCATTGACTTCAATCAAAGCACCTGAAGAAAATGGGCCAGCAAAGGAAGGGCGCGAGGCTTAAGTGATCCGGAGGGGTGAGAGCGAGGAGGAGGAAGAGGAGGGAAGGGAGGTAGAGCTAGAGAGCACTGCAGCAAATACACCTCCATCTATGCACACCCGCCACTTACCACACGAATCGGAACATCGGAGGGGAAAAAAAGCAGCTTAGGAAAAGGAGGCGTCCTTTAGAAAGGCGATCTTAACGGCACGAGATTCAGGCAAAGCTCCGGCAAATAGTCATCTGGAGGACAAGAGGCAAAGCGAAGGAGGCGCGATGCGAGACTCAACACACACACAAACACATACACAAACACACACCGCGCGGCAACAGGGAAGCCTTTCCACTATCTACCAAACCTGTCAGCGGCGATTCGCGGTGCGGCAGTGGCCAACGTTGGGCGCAGGGCTCTGCCCCTGGAGCACTGCAGCTAAACGCAGGCAATTGGGTCCTCCCTCGCCGGGACACACGCCGAAGCTCCGCGGTGAGGATTCTCGCTTTGCCCTGCCGCCTTCCTAAGCTCGCGACTATTTGCGCGCGCCTGCGTTTGTCTAGGTGTGTGTGAATATGTGTGTTTAGTGTGGGGGAGAGGCGGAGGCGCGCGCCCCTCTGTGGAGCGGGGGAAAAAGTGGCGGAAACGACCCTGCCAGCATTAGGCTTCTTGCTCGACCGGCCGTTGGCAAGAGTGCTGGCAGCCCGGCACTGAGGCGAGCACACCTTTCCCAGGCTGGGGTCGGAAGACTGCTGGCCTCCCGAAGGCGTTCGCTGGCTGCCCGCTGACCCTGCTATCTGAGGAGGGGATCCGAAGCCCCCCGCGGTCCGAATGATTTGGTGTCAACCGCACTATTTCTCCCCTACGCGGCAGTCATCCCGGAGTCACGGAGAGGACGAGGTGTTACAGGCAGAAAAGCAGAATGAGCACGTTTAAATATCTTACAGAAAATAAATACACGTCTTGCAGTAGGGCCGTTAGGCTTTTTTTTTTTTCTTTTTGCCCTGCAAATACTGTACAAATCCCTGCAATAGCAAACTAGGCATCCTTCAGCCCTGATGCAATATGCATGCATGCATTTCTAACTGAATTCATCCAGAAAGCCTGGATTCGGTTTAATTCTTAATTTTGTACACCATGGAAACTAAAATGAGAATATGGCTTACACGTTTGCATGCAAAATAAAATTATTTTTTCTGGAGAAATAAGAAAAGTGTATATGTCTTGAATGGAAGTATATGGGTACCATTGAAAATAGACTTGTTTTTTTAAAGTTATCTGATACTTTAAAGAATTATATAACTATAACTACAATCTTGCTTCTCAACTATAGGGGTAAAAGATTAGAATTTCAGATTCCAAATAACTTTTTACAATATAGTAGCATATTTCACTCACTTAAAAATAAACTTAATAACATTAGCAAAAGTATCTGGATTTAAATCTAAAATAGAATGTTTTGACACATGAAACATAGTTTTCATATTGCTGCAGGTACAATTCCTAAAATAGCAATTTATCAGTTTCAAAGGCTAATGGAATAATTTTGCAATCAGAGATCTGACACTTAAGAAAATATATTTGTAATATTTCAGTAAAAAATCTGAAATTATTCTTACCTTCAGGTCAAAGCCTAGAGACGACACAGCAAAATCCAATTGAGTTCAGTCCTTTATTTGCTTACATCTGGACAAATTTTTGCCAAATAAAAGCTTTCTACGCTACTAGATATTTCGTGAGAGATTCTAGGTTTGTCTACCCTGAATTTCTTTCCGTGTTCCCACCTCCAGATTGGGACTGCACAATCTCTAAATTTGGACCTCTCTCTAGGAAAAGCTATTGTGTTGCCAAAAGTCTCTCCCTCTGCTCCTGCAGCTGCATATTCCATCATATTCACATGCAAAATTATTAAAATACATAATTTATAAATAAGTACATACAGGAAAAGCTAAGATAGATCAATATTCATAATACATATAAGAATGTGCATGCATATTCTGTATTCTGGAAATACGCATATTCTTAACTTTTGCTAGAATCAATTTACTTGCTTGGTTGCCTTTAAGTAATAATCCTATTTTTAAAAATCACTTAAATGCATAACTGCAAGATTTCAGGGTAACAATTTGAAATACATTGATTTAGATTAATAGTATGCTAGCTTTCTTAGATGGCCATAATGTAGTTATGTAGTTAAGTTAAGACAGAAGGTCCTTCTCCACTGTTGAACACTTACAGAAACTTTCATAAATATAAATCTTCCAGAATAGTGTTTTTACTCCTGATAAGTACCGTATTTTCCGGCGTATAAGACGACTGGGCGTATAAGACGACCCCCAACTTTTCCTGTTAAAATATAGGGTTTGGGCTATACTCGCCATATAAGACTACCCCTCTTCCAACACACACCAAATAAAAATTAAAAAACATCAACTGCCTCAACACAATGTAAAAGCAGCTGTGCTAGACCCAAAATGGCCCCTGCAACTAGCAGGAACCTCACACAGCCACAAAAAGCCCAAAAAAACAACTTTCACACTTTACACACACACACACAACACAACACAACACAACTGGCTCATCCACAATGTAAAAGCAGCTGTGCTAGACCCAAAATGGCCCCTGCAACAAGCAGGAACCTCACACAGCCACAAAAAGCCCCAAAAAAATCAACCTTCACACTTTACACACACAAAATTCCACATACAGCTTTGTGAGATTTTGTGTGTTTGTGTAGTTAGAGTGAAACACTACAGAAACACACCACATCTCAGAAAGCTGCACAAATATTATTTTATTTTTATTTTTATATGAAAACTAAATTTAAAACTTCCTAAACTTTAAATGGCTAGGTCTAAAAAAGAACAACTAAAAAAACCCCAATTAACTATTTTTTTAAAGCTCCCAAAGTGGAAAAAAACTTACCCAATAGAACAGGGGTCTCCAACCTTGGCAACTTTAAGACTTGTAGACTTCAACTCCCAGAATTCCTCAGCCAGCTTTGTTTTTACTGGCTGAGGAATTCTGGGAGTTGAAGTCCACAACTCCTGCCTGCATGATTGCAGGCAGAAAGTGGCTTGCTGATGGAATGGATTCAGGCAAGCGAAGCAAGGCAAGCGTTGCGATTACCAGCTAAGGTAAGCAAGCTGGAGGGGGAAAACTTTTTTCTTTTTACAGGGCTCTGGGTTCTGGCGATCCCAGCTGAGTTGCCTGATTAGCAGGCAACGCAGCTGGGATCGTCAGAGCTTGCAGAGTCACGTAAAAGGAAAAAAGTTTTTTCCTTTAACATGGCTCTGGCATCCCAGCTGAGTTGCCTGATTAGCAGGCAAAGCTGGGATCGCCAGAGCTTCGATCGCCAGAGCCATTTAAGGCTCGTTAGAGTCTTTTGGGCTGGTCTGCCTGGTTACAGGAGAACGACGCCCGGCGTATAAGACGACCCCCGACTTTTGAGATGATTTTCATGTGTTAAAAAGTCGTCTTATACGCCGGAAAATACGGGTAGTAGATTACAAAATAAGAAGTTGCAGAGTAGGAGGGGGAGCACAGACACTGTGGCTATGATAAATCCTTTCTAAACCAGATTTATAATCAATATTTGGGGTTTTTTGTGTTTGTTTTCATATTAGCATTCCTAGAAAAAGTGCTGAATGCAAACATAATATCTAATGAAGCCTAATTTATGTGCCTTTCCCAATCCATTCTGTTCGTTGAAACTTTCTGAGATTTCCTGAGATTTTGATGTACAAGAGTTCAACAATTTCTCACTTAATGATAATGTTAAAGTCCCACTTTCCTAAACAGTCACTTTGAGATCTGCTTTAAGTGTCCTGGGAAGTTGAAACACTGTGATATTACTTTATTACTTTAAGATGCCTGGGAAAGCCAAGCGAAATCATCAAAAAGCAAAAATTAGAATATTTTGGACATGTGATGCAACACCCAGAAAAATACTCCATACTTCACTTAATCCTCCAAGGAAAGATTGAAGGCAAATGAGGTCCAGGCAGAAGAAGAACATCATGGCTTCAAAATCTAAGGAACTGGTTTGGACAAAACTCAACAGCACTTTTTCGTGCAGCTGTTGATAAAAATAGGATCATCAACACGATTGCCAACGTCCGATGATGGATATGGTACAAGAAGAAGAAGATTACTTTATACTTGTTTTGAGTCGTGATACCAATTTGTATCCATTAACTATTTTATGCAAGGTTTGTACCATTTGTTCTACATATAATGTAGAGGAACATTCCTGGCAAATTATTGCAAATGTCACAAAAGCTTACGCCTTTTAAGAAAATTTGTTATTTGGGAACAGTGCTATTAAGCTCTTGATAGAAACAGTGACAGAAAAAATAATGATTGAATGCCACTATGTCATTTTATAAATAATGTTGGAGTTTTCTATATAGAAGAATTCTTATGCCATGCAAATCATGAGCAAATGCATAATTGATTGTTATATCTGCACATATATAGATCCAGAAACAAGAAAGATCCCATACAAATTGTACAGATGTATCTCCATAGCCTCCAGTATATGATAATGTTTGAATGCTATTAAGTATGGTATAAACTCATCCCTTTGTAGTAGACTATGTAATAACCTTTTTAAAAGTTGAATGCAATGCTTACTTTAAATATGCTGCTTTATCAGTTTAGTTTAGTTTAGCTTAGTTTATTTGATTTATATACCGCCCTACTCCCGAAGGACTCAGGGCGGTGAACAGCCACAAGATAAAAACACATAAATACAAAATTTAAAAACAATAAAACTGAATTAAACAATTTGGCCGAAGATAGATTTAAAACACCCCAATAAATTAAAAACAAATTAAAATTTGCATTTTAAAAAGGGAAAAAAGGGAAAAATTAGGCCAGGCCAGCCTGATGGAATAAAGTATCAATCTTAACTACATAAATGCATTTTAAAGCAAGAGGCAGCTTTTTTTCAGATGTGATAATTTGGCAATTAAGAAACTGAAAATAAAATTATTTTGCTTAAGCACAGAAATGTTGGTGTGCCTGAAATTAATCACTAAAGGATTCATCACATCTGAAAAGACCTTTAAGAATGATAGTTCCCAAAAGTATATTAAAACATCTCAGAGGATATTTAGCTATTTGTACGACTGCATTCTAGACCAGTTCTAGTTCCAGATGGTCTTCAAGGGCATATGTTACAATAGTCTAATTGGGAGGTGCACAAGAATGAGAGGTCATGGGCAGGTCCTCCTAGTCCTGGAACTAAAACTCATTGCTTAAGTTAAAGCGTGTTCTTCCCCATCAGATTCAACAGCTTCTGAGCACTGGAAAAAACATCTTAGGAGTAGTAGCTCACATCTAAGGGTAGTAGCTCACATGTAAATGTTCAAAATAGAAAAGAGTAGCTCAGGGTTGAAACATTGAGATGTTGGTATTCACTAAACTTGATTTTTTATCTTGAAAACATTTATTTATACTAGTTAAGATCATCAGTGCTCTGATAGGCAAGAATGGGGTTTGCTGCCTTTTATGTATGACAGATTATTCTACCCATCTTGGTAGGGATTGTAGACCATAGTTTATGGTACTTGTTTATGGTTCACCTAACTGAATCAATTAGTTGTATTGGTTAATCTAAGATTGTTTCTGACTGTTGTGTTGGGTTTTACTTATCTATGTATTGTTTTCTAGGTATGTGATAAGGGAAGATGTGTCCCAGAATGTTTTCTTCAGTCTTGGCCTTTGCTTGCTTTTTTAAAAAAATAATTTATAATTAAGTTTATTTCTATATATCTGTTGATAGTTGATCTATCAGAACACTAGACTTCTAGAAGTTCTCTTGCATTAACATTGTAATGGCCAGATAATTCTGTCAGAAACTACATCAGCATTTCATTCTGTTTTAGCGATAAATTGCATCAATTAATTTGTATATGAAGTAAATTAGAAAAGAAACCAATACAGATTTATTATACCGAACCTACAAAAGGCTAGTAAACAGAACAAGCATCCCTTCTAATCCACGAAACTTTTCTAGATTTGCCTCAGCTTCATCAGAGGATAAGAACTGGACGGGTCTACTGGGGTCAAATCAGGTACAGAACCATTCTACAAGCATCTTAGGATCTAAACCAGTATAAAAGCTATTAAAGGGAGGTTAAAATAGGAAAATCAATGAATCCATTAATGGTTTTTCTCCTTAATATTGTTCATATTATTGAAATCAAATGAAAGCTGCTTCTTCCATAAGTACATATAGAAAATGAGTCCAAATATTGGCTGGGTGAAGACTGAACAATTGCATTTGAAAGCTATTTTAGTATAGTGCAACAACAAATACAAATAGAAAAAGTCCTGACTGAGCAACATAATTAGCATTTCCAGTACTTTTTTAAATAAATGGATTCTTTTCCTTTATTATAAATGGCATGAAAAATTAATTACCTATGAAGTCAGGGAAGGGCAATGATCAGTGGTCTGAGTTATATCCTAGGTATAGCGCTTGAAAAAATATTTAATCTTGAGAAGGGGGAAATATGATACTGTAACTACAGGAAGGAAAATGCAGCAATGGCGATTTGTGATTTTTTTTTACAGCATTACCTTGATGATTTAGCAGTTAGATCTGAAAAGGAGGAAGCAAGAGCAAAAGAGGAGAAAGGGAGGAAAAGAAACAATGGGAGTTTGGGAGAAGAGGAAGAAAGAAATTGAAAATGAAGGAAACTGGTACTAGCAATTGATTTTCCTGCCTAGGGGATTTACAAGAGGACTGGCTGGTAAGAACAAAGATGGTACATTCCAGAAACTTTTTGCAGTTAAGCTTCTCATTAGGACTGGGCAAAGAGGGAGAAAAGATTGCAAAAAGCCTTGATTTATAGGCTTCCTTCCAATATTGTTTTTCTCTCCTGTAATAAAGTTAAAGGTACCTGCAAGACCGACTTCTGCCACCAACAGCCTCCCACCGGCCAGTTTGCTCCCACAGAGAAGGTCTCCTCAGGGTGCCATCAGCCAAGTTATGTCAGCTGGCGACACCCAGGGGGAGGGCCTTCTCTGTGGGAGCCCCTGCCCTGTGGAATGAACTGCCCCTGGAAATGCATAAGATCTCCGACCTCCATGTATTTCGCTGTGCCCTCAAGACCCTGCTGTTCCGCCAAGCCGGCCTATCAATGTAATGATTTTTAAATTGGGTGTTTTAAATTTTTGGGGTTTTAAATCTGAGCCGAAATTATGTAATAATTTTAATTATTTTTAACTGATGTTTGTCTTTGTGTTTTTAATAGGCTGTACACCGCCCTGAGTCCTTCGGGAGAAGGGCGGTATAAAAATAAAAATATTTATTTATTTTATTTATTTAATAGGAGAAAGCCTGTTAATTTTTCTCCTTTACAACTCAGAACAATAAGCTGTACTAAATACTGGAGATTAGTATTGTAAAGGTACCAGCTAAATGAAAGAGACAAGATGGACTCATTCCTACACTATGAGATATGAAAAGGAAAGAATATTGACCTTAGCGTTCTTATAATTCTGGCAACAATGCTCTTCAACCGAAAGATGTTTCGGTTGGTCAAGACTGATTTTCTATCATTGCAAAGTGGAGTTATATAGTAATGGATTATATTACAGGAAGGTAGATTCTAATTTAATTTTAGAAAGAATATCTAATAGTAAGAGGAGTTTGATAATGGAATCAATTATCCATAGAAGTGATGGCCTCCCATTTCCAGCTTATATTCAAGTGTTGATGAACAGTCATCTATCTTAGAAATTTTAATTTGGATTCCTGCATGGAACAAGAAAACAAATTTGATAATCGAATGTTTAGTCATTTATTCATAATTAAAACATTTATTTTGGAATTTTTGCATTTACCATAGTAATTTCATGTTTTCATTAGTTGTTCTAATAAGAAATAATAAGCTAACAGGTTGAATACTATAATTATCAAATTCAGAACTTGCCTCAATAAATCTTAGCACCTTCACAAAACTTATCTGGTAAGATGAAAATAAAAGTTAAAGAAAATATAAGATATTTAGGAATAATATTATCAACAAAGATAAATGAAATGAAAAAGTTGAATTATGACAGACTGATAAGAGAAATTGATGAGAAAATCAGGAAGTATAAGAAATTAAATTTCTCTTGGTTTGAGAGAGTGGCATTAAGTAAAATGATGTTATTACCGAAATTCAATTTCCTATTTGAAATGCTCCCAATATATATCTCTGAAAAGGATATGGAATTATATCAAAAGAAAATTGACAAATTTTGTAATGGTGATAAAAGGTCTAGGATAGTTAAAAAATTACGGTATCAAAATCAAAAGGAAGAAGGTCTTGGGATACCTAAATTGATTAATTATTATAGATCCTTTCAAGTGAGGACTGTAGTTAAAATAATTGTTGGTCAAAACGAACTATGGGGAAAATTGGAGTTGGGAGAAATTGAAAAATGGGGAAGAATATATTTTATGGAGAATATAGTGGAAAAAATTAAAGTTAGAAATGATTTGTTAAATAGTTTGTTGAAAACTTGGAGTAAATTTGACAGAAAATTGATTCCAGACAGATTACAATTGGGGAAGTTGGAAGATGGGGATTTTCCCATAAATTTAAATAGGGAGAGGAAACAGGTGTTAAAAGAGGAAAATCTGGAAGGAATAAAAGAATGGATAAACGTGGTAAGAGATTATTTTAAAAAAGAGGAAATATATGAAAAGTGGAAATTGAATTGGTGGGAGAAGATACAGGTTAATAATTGGAATAAGAAATATAAGGATAAAACGAGGGCAGAAAGGTTAAAAACGGAATTTGAAGAAATAGTATCCCAATTAGGAATGGAAGAAATTGGAATTAAGGGATTGGTTAGTAAGGTATATAAAATTATTAATTTGGATAGTAATTTACAAATGGTGATAAAAGATAATTGGGTAAAAGATTTAGAAACAGATATTACAGAACAGGAATGGATTTTGAATTGGAATAGTAGAATAATGAGGACCTTATCAATAAGAATAAAGGAGCATAGTTATAAAGTTATCTGGAAATGGTATCTGTTCCCAATAAGATTATATAAAATGAATAAAAGTGCTAGCAAATTATTTTGGAGATGTAAAGTGGAGAATGGGACATACGAACACATGTGGTATGGATGTCATAAAGTGAAGAATTTTTGGTTACGAATAGAAGAATCTAGTAAAATAATTAAAAAGAAGATAAAGTTGGGAGTAGATACGATCCTCATATTAAAGTTGAATGACAAGGTGTTAACAATTGATGAAAGAGAGCTTGTAAGGATATTGGTCATTATGGGACGAATTGTGATTGCAAGATACTGGAAATTGAATATTGAATACAAAATAAATGAATGGTTCAGAGAAGTTTGGAAAATTGCTCTTAATGCAATTAATGTGTGATATAAAATTCAAAAAAGGACTATTGAAAGAAAATATATTTTGGAGGATATGGCAACCATTTGTGGACTACGCAATTGGGAACTTGGAAGAAATAATGCCAGTGCCAATGCAAAGAGAATTTTGGAAGACCTGAAGATGAAGAAAAAATTCCCCCGCTTCTCCCTATTTTGTATTATACACTGGGTGTGGTTTTGTGTTTTGTGTTTTGTCTTTAATTAAAAATTTAATAAAAAAAAAGATGAAATCTGCCCATAGATATATATCCTTTGTTCCCTTTAAAGACAGAAAATACTAAGGGGTCAGGCTTATTTCTCTTGTGGCCGCACAACGTCTCAAGGCTAGTTCCCCGCTTAATGCCACCTCTTTGTCTGGCTGGGAGTTTCCCAACATCTGGTTCCTTTTGGTTTAGGATAATTGTTTCTTTAAATGAAAATTCATGAATAAAAGAAGCTTGGTTTGATTAAGTGTCTGTTTAGAATCAACTATTCTTCTACTGCAGTGGGCTGTATTTTCACATTTTATAATATACTTATTCTTTAGACACATACAAGAATAAGACACAGGACCTGACAAAGCACTCTACTAATGCATACAAATTTCATTTCAATATCTTTTTAAAAGTTTTTGCAAAACCTGACAACTAAGTACTAATAACAGAATTTCAAGAGAGAAAGGCTTCCTTTTTCTCCATTATGCACTGCCTTGATCATGAACTCATATCTGGCTTTGATTGCTTTTCTATCCTAATCATGAAGCTCTTCCTGCTAGATAACTTTCATTCTCCATTATTCCGCTTGTTTTTACTTTCTCTTTGATATTGACAATACCTCAAAATTATCTTAACCAACCATTGTCCATTCCTTGTAAAACTCTAATAATGATCACCCTACAATTTATTTGGTCAATTTTCATGTAGGATACAATTTAGGAAGTGGCTCTGATCAATGATGTGTAATCTTTTGTGCATCAAGAACCATGCTTGTCCTTTAGCAGCATGTTACTAAGTGCAATTAAATATCACTAATTATTCCTAGTTTTTTAATAATTTTCTCCTTCTGTAATACAAATAACAATTTTAGGTTATTTCCTGGAGAGACCTAGGAGACTATGCACAAAATTTTAAAGTTCATAAATGAGGTATCAGATTATGTACTTATTCTATATACTTTAAGCCAAGAACCCCAATGCCAACATAAAAGCTAGGATCCCTTCCCCCAAATCCTTTTACCTGTGAGGTTTTCATTTAACGAATCCTCACTGCTGCTGTCACTGTAAGAAGGCACTGGAGTGACAGAAAGTGAAGCTGGACAGGACAAAGGAGCAGATAAGTTGGCCTGTGGGACATAATACTGACATGTGCGTGTCTCTTCATAGAAAGGGAAAGGGAGACGATGGAAAGCTTGAGAGCAGGGATTTTTCCAATGAGAAAGTCCAATTGAAAACTGGCCAGAAGCATCAAAACCTGAAAATAAGCAAGGTATGCATTAATATAGGAAGAGCCTTACTGGATAAACAGCCATATTTGACAGAATAGCAGATTTGGGGATCGGGAAGAATTCACCACTCTCTACTGTTTAGAGAGAGATTCATTTAGATATGTATTTATTTGTGTATTATTATTTGTATTGTGTATTATTATCATTAATACACAATACTATTATTATTATTTATTTATTTATTTATTTATTATTTTTACAAATAAATCAAGGTGGCAAACATATCTAATATTCTTCCTTCTCCTATTTTCCCCACAATAACAGCTCTGTGAAGTGAGTTGGACCTTGTGTGGCCCAAGGTCACCCAGCTGGCTTTCATGGCTAAAGCAACACCAGAACTCACTTAAAAACAAGACCAAACTGGCTCTAATAAACCAGCTAGCTAGCTAACTATTTGGTCTTATTTAAAATTGTTTATTTGTCCTTAGAAATGCATAGTGGATATGTCCCTTTTCTATGTTCACTTCTAGATTTGCTCCAGAATAAAAGAAAATAAGAGAAATTTTTGCTGAGTGAACAGAAATCTGCACATGACATTAAATACAGCCTTTTTTTAAGCCAGTCACATTTATAATAATTCAGTTTGAAACCAGTTATGCAAAGCAATTTCAGACTGTATAAAACTCATGACCTACTATGCAAATGTGTTCAGAGTCTAAAAAAACAATAGAATCTTGTTTCCTACATACCTGAAGATTAGGTTTTGAAATTCCCTTTCAAATGTGTAAATAATTTTTTCAACAGTTCTAACAAGCTGGTTATAAAAATAGTTCTAATTCTAATTGTGATATTGTCACCAAAATAAATCTTTAGTAGTATATATAGAAACCTGGCTATTTGGCTCCTATATACATGGTCCTCAATTTATGATTGGCTGCCTAATGACCATCCAACACACACCTCCACAGAGCTACTCACAACCCAGATTTGAAGTTCTGACAGCTGGGTCCCAAGCACAGTCATGCGATTACATTTATGGCTATTTATAGCATGCCAGGGTCATATGACTGTAATTTAGGATGGGTTCTTTTGCCAGAAACAGATATTTACTTCCAATTTCCAGCAAAAAACCCCATTGCTGAAGGTGGATTTGTTTAATAATCACTGTGTTCTCTCTATAACCGCCACATTTGCTTAATGAACACCATAAAAAAGATAATAAAACCGGGCACAATCACACAGTGACCCACTTAATGACCAGCACAATTTAAATCCACAATTCCAGGCTCAGCTATGGTCATAAGTTGAAGACTACCTCTAGTGCAAACACAGGAAGGAGTAGTTATGATTAAAGTTGTAAAATGAACAGAATAAAACTCTTTATAAAAGAGAAAATTCAATAAGGTGACTTAAGCATCCAGTTCTTAAAGACTTGAGATTAAATATACTTATTTGTAGAGTTTTGATTAGATACTTCTTCAAACTTTATTATAACAAATATAAAGCAACCTTCTGCCTCAGGTTCTTCTAGAAGCGCTTTCTTCAAAGTGGTTGATTGCAGGAAATATTTGCTGGCCCTACTGTTCTCCCAATCACCTAAACCACCCATGTTTTATTTCTTAAGGGTCTTTTTATATCACATTGGAATATTTTCACCTTCTTGAAATTTGTATGGAACTTTTATCGATTGACAGTTTTGTGCTGGTTTTCTAGACAGAGAAGCATGCCTCAGTTTTTGGCTAATTCCTATTTACAGGTATTGGTCATATAAGACATTTGACCAGTGGTGCCAAAGATCTTAAACTTGATATTAACTCACTAAATTTCCACAGTATTAAAACAAAGGACCTCTGAATCTCTGCAAGGCGCAACCTGGGCTGTTTGAGCCAAGGATATCTATTGCTTATCTACATGAACCACATCACCAGTCAGAATCACTGATCTCACAATCAACACAAATTGTAATGCATTATGTGTCTGGTCCCTATCTAAATCCAAAATACCTTATTCAGCTGTTTAATGACTTTTCTTGAGCTACAGTTACAGTGTAGCAGCTCTCCAAATTCATTTATCTATTTATCTCCTTTATACAATTTTTATAGAATATCAGGCACATATTTTTTGTCGCAAAGCTTGTGCATAACATTGTTACAATATCTACTGTAAATTAGTAGAAGCACAAGTGTCAACATTAATTTTTCTATAAACTAAAAGGAAAACAAAGGGTATCCAATTTCTTACCTACTGTAATTTGGCTGATGCAACTATGGTAGCTGGTTCCAACAGAAAGACTACTGCTGCCATGAGAAATATTATTATCTAAAATAAAAATGCAGGAGAATATATATATATATACAACACAATGGTTGCAACTAAAACTTTGTGAGTATTAGAGTCTTAAGCATTCCTACAAATCCTCTTTGGGCTGCACATTTAGACACTACAATAAAGAGGAAATGCATATATATATATATATATATATATATATATATATATGCAAATATATAATTTTTCTGTACTTAATATATTTATCACAGAATGTTAGGCTACTCTATTCTTTAAACAGCAGTACTTTCTCCTTTAAATAATGGAATTATGATTATGACAATTCAACTTATATGGTATGTGTTTGGATATGCGTGGATGCCTGCTATCTGCTTTGATATGAAGGTTCTGGTTTGGACTAATGCATTTCAATCATTTCTGTAATTAATTATACTGCTGAATAATTTGTTCAGAAATCCATTTGTGAAAGGGAAATACTTTAAAATGTAGGGATAAAACTCAACTTTTGCTATAATTAGTCTCTATTTCTTTTTACTGATTATTAGCTATTTGCTTTTCTACTGCTGAGAATCTCATCTTAAATAGCATTTTGTGGATCTAGCACTCATAAATAGTATACCAACATTTATATGCCAGAAAGAAAAATAGCAATTAATAAAACCTTGATTTGTGGAGATGCTGCTCTTCCTTTACTATGCAATAGATACATATACTTTCCAATTCTTCCAAATGATCACTGGTGGTATTTTTAGTCTGGCATTAATGGCACTAATGTTTATAAATGATTATTTTTGACAGATCAAGTGATACCCCAATGTTTTAAATGGCAGCAGATAAAATGTTTGCTGTAAATTTTAAGATGAACTTTTAACAGTACTAATAGAGAAACCAAAATAGCAGCATGAGCCCCAAACACACATTTGCAAAACGTTCCTACGTGTATTTACTCAGAAATAAATTCAGTTCTATCCAAAACTACTTCTGTCTTAATATGTATAAAAGTTCAGGCTACATTATTCTTTCTGGAATTCTCATACTCAGTTCTAGCATTTCACTGCATCTGAAACCAAAACTGTAAAAATTGTCTTAAAAGTACAATGAAGCATTTTCTCTTCAGCCAACAAAAGTGAGTCTATCTTAGACATCCAATGGCTGCGTTCACACAACATGCTTACCTCATAGTTAGCAAAATATTTAATTTCCTATTTTAACCTAATTTTCTGTGGTTGCTCTACACAGAGAACTCACAGTAAACTGGGCACATGAACATGCTAGGCTAAAATGTAAAAGATGTAAAAAATGTAAAAGTAAAATGTAAAAGATAGTAATGTGCCATGTTTCATATGAACATAGTCATACAGTTTTGGGGGTGAGTAATTAAAAAGACAGCAAGGTGATTTTCCATAATGCTGCTTCTTCCTACTGAAGAACCTAATACTTTGTTGCACACAAAGATACCATAATGATCTCATATTTTTATACAAATATAAGATCCTCACTGCTAATAATATATATATATATATATATATATATATATATATATATATATATATATATATATATATATATATATATATATATATATATATATAATAGTAAGCGATGTTTTACCGTATTCAGTCAGGGAGGCCATTCTGCTGCCTTTCTCGAGGGTGTTATTGACAGGGGTACAAAATATAGTCACATCTTTCAGTGATGTTTGCAGTTCTGCTTTCTGAATAGTTCCCATTTTGCAGCAGATCTGATTCCTTGTGCATCGGCTTGGTTGAAGTCTTCTCTGCAAGTTCCCCTCTGCCTCTGAAAGTGGCAATGTGCAGAGGGCCCACATTCCAAGCCAAGCTCAATGGTATTGCCCCCTCTGGAGCTGGAAGTTGTTCTTCCTCCAGCATGCTAGCTAACACATGGGCTGATTTTCTTCCGCATGCTGCTTTTGCTGCTGTTCCGAAACCAACACTAGGGTGGATTCATTTTTGTATCGTTCTTTGGAATGCTCAGAAATAGCAGGCTTTTAGCTGTTTCAGATGCATAGATATATGAAGGACAATTAGGAAAGAAAGGTAATCCTTAAGCAATATTCCCAATGTAAAATTCCCCCTTCAACCATTTTTTATAGACAGAATAAAAACACACTTGAGCAACTAATCCAGCACAAAGCTCTGCGAGCCAAATAAGGTGGTTTCTTGTCTAGGTAAGGGCATGTTGTATTAAATCATGGTTTATTTAAATGTGGATCATGGAATAAATGCCTAGGTTTATCCAACATGCTAATCTATAAACCATGGTTTATAAATCACAATTAGTAAGGTCACATAACACACTAAGCCAAAACTTAACAAGCTGCAGTATACTGTGGTTTAGCATAAAGTGTGAATTCACTTCACACTTTTAGTATAGTATTACTGTGTCCAATCTTTTTCCTATGCAAAAAGAAAATGATGAGGCCGTGGATTAGAAACAAGATTTGTTTGCAAGATGATCACTACGGAGTTTCCATGTAGAGCTCTCTATTGTAAACATAGGTTTTCACAAAGATGAGAAGTGGCAGGGTAGTTTTATTAAAAAAAAGATTAATCAAGGAAAAAGATCTACCCTAACTAAAGGAATAAGATATTTATGTGTTCATTTATTTTTAAGGTATTCAAAGTGCTGGCTTAACGAGATTCCTTATTTTTGAAAAGTTTACTTTTTTTAAAAAAAAAATTATTTTTGATTTATATGCCGCCCTTCTCCGGAGACTCAGGGCGGCTTACAATGTGCTAAGCAATAGCCTTCATCCTTTTTGTATATTTATACAAAGTCAGCTTATTGCCCCCACAACTGGGTCCTCAATTTACCTACCTTAGAAAGGATGGAAGGCTGAGTCAACCTTGAGCCTGGTGAGATTCGAACCTGCAGTAATTGCAGGCAGCTGGTCTTAATAACAGGGTGCTTTAAACCACTGTACTACCAAGGCTCCTTTATATTATTATTTATAAATGGTTAAATATAAATAATTAACCATTTATATGCTAATCTTCAGCATTCAGAGTTCTCATTTACAGCTTCAAAAGAAAACATCAAAGTACAAATGCAAGCAAATAAGGGAAAAAATCTCCCTGAAAAAATGAAAAATAAAAATGGCAACTAACTATATATGACTATTATTAACAGCTCTGATATATTATTTACAGAAGGCTGCTTTTCAAAGTTCTAGTAATATCATAGCCATCTACAATATAATGATATGAATAATGATACTGTCCTAAATAGAATGCTGAATGAGACAAGCAATAGCAAATGTATTCTTTGCTGCTATATATAAACTGCAATATTTCAATATTGTTTGCATAACTGTCTACTTAGATCCGTTCCAGTCCGGCTTCAGGCCTGGTTACAGCACTGAAATGGCATTGGTCGCATTAGTTGATGATCTCTGGAGAGCTCGAGATAGGGGTTGCTCCTCTATCCTGGTTTTATTAGATCTCTCAGCAGCTTTTGACACCATTGACCATGGTATCTTGCTGCACTGGTTGGAGGGGCTAGGAATGGGAGGCACTGTTCTACGGTGGTTGAAGTGGTTCAGGAATAATGAGAGGCACAAGCAAGCAAGTGACAACAGCTCTTTAATATACAGTGAGACTTCAGCAAAAACTCAGAGGCTGCAGCCCTCCTTATATACAATCCAGGAGGGACTGTCAGCCAATCAGAAACGTAGGCAGGTTTGAAACTCCCGCTTAAAAGTATCAATACATAACACCCCTCCCTTCCCAGAAAGCACTAACATTCAGAAATTTACATACGTACACACAAAATCTCGCAGGTGCCTAGGATGAGTTCTCGCCCTAGTTGACCTGCGCAGTTCAGTGTCTGGTGAGGCGTCGAGCTGGTCGGAGGGACTCTCCGTCTCTTCCGGCTCCGCCAATGGAACCTCCTGGATTTTGTCCGGGGCGTGGTTATCCCCGGCTGGGAGTGGCGACTCGCTGGGGCAGCGCTGGAACCAGGGCTTGTCAGCTAAGTATTCTCGCGAACCCGGGCTTGAGTTAGCTGTTTTGGGAAAGTTGTTGTAGTTAGGTTCGGAGATGTCTAAATTGATGTTTGCCTCGCCGACCACCCTTTTTCTAAGTTGGTCTATGTGGCGCTTCCAGAGTCTGTCCACCCCTACGTCTACCGTATACGATTTTGGGCCTGTTATACCCACTATGGTTCCTGCAACCCATAGAGGTCCGCTGGCATAATTGTGAGCGAACACCGGGGACCCAACCTGAAACTGTCTTAGGCCGCAGGTTTCTCCCTTGAAGTTCTCGTGCGAGTAGTTAGGGTGAAGCCTGTCTAACACGCACCGGAGCTTCCTGCCCATGAGGAGCTCTGCTGGGCTTCTCCCTGTTGCTGTGCATGGTGTGGCATGCTGGACTGCTAGGAACTGGTCTATCCTGGCCTGCCAGTCCCCGTTGTCTAATCTGGACAGTGCTTCTTTGGCTGTCCTAACAAAGCGTTCAGCCAATCCGTTCGAAGCCGGGTGAAACGGAGCTGATAGGGCATGGCGGATGCCCAGTCCGGCCAAGTAGCCTTCAAAAAGAGTTGCTGTAAATTGAGGGCCGTTATCAGATACCAGGGTATCCGGCAGGCCGTGGGTGGCAAACAACTTCCTTAGGACCTTGATAACTGCCTCAGCCGTTGTTGATGGCATTAAGATGATTTCGAGCCACTTTGAGTAGGCATCAACAACTATTAAAAACGTTTGCCCGTGGAAAGGGCCGGCAAAATCAATGTGGATCCTCCCCCATGGGCCTTTTGGTTTCTCCCACTCTCGGATGGGCGCTACTGGGGGATCGGGACGAGACTCCTGGCAGGGTCTGCACTTCCCCACCCACTCGGAAATGACTTGGTCCATGTTGGGCCACCAGACATAACTGCGGGCTAAGCATTTCATCATAACAATGCCCGGATGCCCTTCGTGCAGCAACTCTAAAACTCTATTCTGTAGCTTCGTTGGAATTACCACCCTGTCACCCCACAGCAAGCAACCCCCTTGCATAAACAGTTCGTTGCGTTTGTTGGCATAACCTTGGTACTCCCCTCCATCCACCTTGACCGGCCACCCCTTTAGTACCCAACCCATAACAGTTCGGATGATTGGGTCTCTAGCCGAGGCTTTCGCCACCTCGCAAGAGGAGATAGGGCCCAAAGTCAAAGTGTCCAACAAAAGAATGGAGGCTTCCGGCGTTGGGTTGTCAAGTAGGTCGGGAAGTGGGCAGCGGCTAAGGGCATCCGCATGACCCAGGGTTCGGCCAGGTCGATGGACGAGCTGATACGAGTAGGCCGACAGAAAAATGGCCCATCTGGTCAAACGAGGGGAAAGGGCAGCGGGGGTTGGCCTATCGCCTGCCAAAAGTCCTAGCAAGGGTCTATGATCAGTCACAAGTTCGAATTTTCGGCCATAGAGGTATTTGTGGAACTTTTTAACCCCCGCAATCGTAGCCAGAGCCTCTCTGTCCAACTGACTATAGTTCCGCTCTGCGCTGGACAGGGTGCGAGAGTAAAACGCGATGGGCGCCTCTAGGCCATTCGGCAGTCTATGGCCTAGGACGGCACCAACTCCTACGGGGGAGGCGTCGCAAACTAAGACAAGCGGCAGCGCTGTATTGTACTGAATCAGGAAGCTGTCCTCAGACAGGAGTCTCTTGACTGCCTCAAAAGCGGCTGCCTGTGGTTTCCCCCAGACCCATGGTACATTCTTCCCTAGAAGCTTGTGTAGGGGATCTGCAACCGTGGCTTTGTCCTTCAGAAACATGGAGTAAAAATTGAGCAGTCCAAGGAAGGCTTGGAGCTCCGCTTTGGATTTGGGGGCAGGTGCGCTCTTAATAGCTCTCACCTTGCTTTCGGTAGGGTGGATGCCTGTGCCGTCCACCCTGTACCCCAGAAATTCAACGGAGGGGACAGCAATCATACACTTGTTTTTCTTAAGTTTCAGTCCTGCTTCTCTGAACCTGGACAGGACGTTCCTTACTCTGTCCCCTAGCTGACGTTCGTCCTGGGCGCTGACTGGAACGTCATCGAAATAGGGCACCACTCCTGGGAGTCCTTGCAAAAGGCGCTCCATGGTGCTTTGAAATAGGCCGGGTGCGACGCTCACCCCAAACTGGAGCCTGGTGCATTTAAATGCACCCCTATGAGTTACAATTGTTTGCGCCTCTGCCATGGCGTCGTCAACTGGTAACTGCTGATAGGCTTGGGCCAGGTCTAATTTGGCAAAAAATTTTCCGGGCCCCAGGGAGTGTAGTAGATGATGCACGATCGGCACTGGATAGGCGCTCGGCTGCAAAGCCTTGTTGATCGTGCACTTGTAGTCGGCGCAAATTCTTATTGAGCCGTCGGACTTTACTGGGGTCACTATAGGGGTTTCCCACTTGGCATGGTCAACGGAAACTAACACCCCTTGCTTAATCAATTTGTCCAGTTCCACATCGATCTTCGGTTTCAATGCGAACGGCACCCGTCTGGCCTTAAGTCTTACTTGGGCTACGTTGGGGTCTAAGTTTAGTGAAATAGGGGTCCCCACATACTTGCCCAACGTGTCCCCGAAGATGTCCTGGAACTCGGACAGGAGACTGTCTTTCAGAGTTGATTTGGACATCAGGTGGACGCCGGTGAAACCCATGCCAAGGGCTCGGAACCACCCCATGCCAAGAAGGCTAGGGAGCTGCTTTGTGACGATGGTCAGTGGCAGGTCTCTTTCATAGTGTCCGTAGGTGACTCGGAACGTGCCCACGCCTTCGAGGGGGACTCGGTTCCCCTGGTAGTCTAGGATGCGCAGTCTCTGCTTGGAGAGCTGGTCCTTCCGGAATGACGGCAGGAGGGTCTTTAGGGTCGCCCACGACATTATGGAGAGAGCTGATCCGGTGTCGATCTCCATCGAGCATGGCTTTCCGTTGATCTCGACCACCGTGCTGACTTTGTCCTCGATCGCCGTGCTGGCCTGGTCGATATGTATGCTGCGGCCATCTCGCGGTTCAAATTCGCGCCGTTTTTTCGCGCTGCCTTCTCTCGTTGGCTGCTTCTGGCGCGCTGATTCTGGTTGGCTGCGGCGCTCACGTGGTTGGTGTTTCCTGGGCGGAATGGCTCTACAGACTCGCGCCAAGTGCCCTTTTTTCTCGCAGCGCCTGCAAATAGCCTCTCTGTATTTGCAGGACAGTCTATCATGGTGCCCGCCACAGCTGGGACAGCTTCGCCGGGGGCTGCCAGTGTCTTTTCTCTGGTGCTCCATTCGGAAGACGTCCTCATCCGACTCGGACTCCGAGCTGGATCCGGCGTCTTTTCTGTGCACCGGGGCAGACTTGGGGCTGTCTTTGCTGGTCAGCGGACGCTGCAGCGTTTCTGCGGCTTTTGTGGAGGCTTCATGAGCCCTGGCTTCGTCTAGGGCTCCAGCAAGCGTCAAATCAGGCTTGGCGAGCAGGCGCCGTTGCAGCCTAATGTCCCGAACACCATAGATAAGTTGCTCAAGCAACGCATCGTCCAAGTCTCTATAGTCGCAATGGGTTGCGGCTTTTCTCAGGCTAGCCATGTACGCGCTGACCGGTTTTCCCTCACGTTGAACGCGCTGTCTGAGTTGGTATCGTTGCACAAACTTGGAGGGGACGGGAGCGTAGTGAGCCCGGAGAGTTGCCATCAGGGTGTCCCAGGAGACGGTTTGAACCGGCGTTGGCTCACAGAGTGACTCGGCCATCTCGAACACGTCCGGTCCGCAGTGGCTTAGGAAGAGGGCTCTCTTTCAGTTAGCAGAGAGGCCCTGCATGTCGCTGGCTTCAAGCGAGCATTCAAACCTTGTTAGGTACGAGACCCATTTTTCGTGGGTCGGATCAAAAGGCTTGGGCGGAACGTAGGCAGACATGTTGGTATGCCTCCTGTGGTTCGCCTCGTCGCCTAGCTGAAGCTCGTGGTCTCACTGGTTGGCTTCTTGTAACCTCAATCCCACCTTCGTCGCCAATGAAGTGGTTCGGGAATAACGAGAGGCAGAAGCAAGCAAGTGACAACAGCTCTTTAATATACAGTGAGACTTCAGCAAAAACTCAGAGGCTGCAGCCCTCCTTATATACAAACCAGGAGGGACTGTCAGCCAATCAGAAACGTAGGCAGGTTTGAAACTCCCGCTTAAAAGTATCAATACATAACAGTGGTTCTCTTCCTATCTCTCTGACCAGTCGCAGTCTGTGTTGGCAGGAGGGCAGAGGTCGACTTCAAAATACCTTATTTGTGGGGTGCCACAGGGGTCGGTCCTCTCACCTCTTCTGTTCAACGTTTATGTGAAGCTGCTGAGTGAGCTTATCCGTGGTTTTGGGGTGCAGTGCCATCTTTATGCTGATGATACTCAGCTGTACATCACCACCCCAATGATGCCCTTGCAGTGATGTCCCGGTGCCTCAAAGCCGTGCAGATCTGGACGGGGAGAAACAGGCTCAGACTCAACCCTTCCAAGACTGAGTGGCTGTGGCTGCCAGCATCCCGATATAGCCAGCTGATACCATTGCTGAGTATTGGGGGCGAGTCATTGGCCTCCACGGAAAGAGCTTGCAACTTAGGTGTCCTCCTGGACACGGGGCTGTCTTTATAAGAGCATGTGACAGCTGTGGCCAGGGGAGCTTTCTATCAGGTTCACCTGATTCGCCAGTTGCAACCCTTTCTAGATCGGGACTTCTTATGCACAGTCACTCATGCCCTCATCACTTCCCATCTGGACTACTGTAATGCTCTCTACATAGGGCTCCCCTTGAGGTGCACACGAAGGCTCCAACTGGTCCAGAATGCAGCTGGATGGGTGATATTGGGAGCGACATGGCGCTCACATATAACACCTCTCCTATGCGAGCTCACTGGCTCCCGGTGGTCTTCCAAGTGCGCTTCAAGGTGTTGGTTTTTACCTTTAAAGTGCTCCATGGCTTAGGACCTGGGTACCTACGAGACCACCTTCTGCAACCAATAACCTCCCACCAACAGCACGCTCCCACAGGGTGGGCCTCCTCAGGGTGCCGTCACTAAAGGAATGTCGACTGGTGGTTCCCAGAGAAAGAGCCTTTTCTGTGGGGGCACCTACCCTTTGGAACAGGTTACCCCCAGGGATACGAATGATCCCAGATCTTTGTACTTTCCGTCATGCACTTAAGACCTTTCTGTTTCCCCAAGCCGGGCTGGCATAAATCTCTTCTAATTGTTCTAAATCTTTATGCTGAAGATTCTTAACCAATGAACCAAATTAGCTTAATCATCTTATATTCACATTTTATATGTTTGTTATTTTAACTGTTCACCGCCCTGAGTCCTTCGGGAGAAGGACGATATAAAAATTAATTAAATAAATAAATAAATAAAATAAATAAATAATGTACTCAGAAAAAAATACTCATCCTTAGATGGCTACTATTCTAAGCAATTTTGCAACGAGAGATTCCACAGATCCCTGAAACTCTAAATTATACCTTGGGCAAGTTTAATATACTCTGAACTATGGTTATTTCAGTCAACCATTCCAATCACATCTGATGCAACCATACATGTTTACTTTCAAATACAGTAAAATATTTTCCTACTGTGGTTCTTAACTAGAAAATGAGATTTCTAATCATAAATGCTTATTTATGAATTTTTTAGTAAAGGAGATTTTTCATTGGCCAAACATTAAACATACTGACCTCAGTTTTATCTAGCTTTCTTTTAAACTTCTGTTTTATTATACATCAAAACAGACATTGCCATGAGCATGAAGGAAATGTTTCATTTCTATTATGTTAACATAAAGGTTGAAACATCCATGTGGAGTATATAGTCAACAGTGCATGACAATTGTGAGCATGACCAAATGATCAAAAGCCAATTCCCTTTTGCGTGTGTGTGATACATTTTAAAAGGGGTCAGACCAGTGGTGAAATTTGTGTACTACCGGTTCTGTGGGCGTGGCTTGGTGGGCGTGGCAGGGGAAAGATACTGCGAAATCTCCATTCCCATCCAACTCCAGGGGAAGGATACTGCGAAATCTCCATTCCCACTCCACTCCAGGGAAAGGATACTGCAAAATCCCCATTCCCTCCCCACTCCTGGGGGAAGGATATTGCAAAATCTCCATTCCCACCCCACTCTGGGGTCAGTCAGAGGTGGTATTTGCCGGTTCTCCGAACTGCTCAAAATTTCTGCTACCAGTTCTCCAGAACCTGTTCATCCCTGGGTCAGATCTTTGATCTTCTAGTTATGCTTGTCAGTTTGACACTCTTGACCAACTTATGCATGTCCATGAATAAAGGTATAGTCTTCCACAACTCAAATCTGACTCCCACTATTTGGACTTGGACATGTTCTCTGGTTGTGTTGCTTTCGTGCCATGCCCTGGGTCATCACAGTTCTCTTGCAACAATATAGAAGCAGCAACTAGTTTTTATCTCACTTGGATCAGCTAAATTCAGCTAAAGCTGGCTAAGTGCTGTCTCAACTGTTTGGGCCACTGTAGCCAGTGAGTACTCCTTTTCCCCAAGAATTGGGAAAAGGTAACTATGAATATTTCAGTCCCAAACTGGGACTCAGCAAAACACAGTACATCTTTGTTTAATGTAGTTTGCTTTAATTAAAAAAACAAACAAACTCTGGAAAGCTTTAAAAGAAACTGGGGCATGAAGAAGTGTATCTAATGAACTGAACAGAAAAAGTATAATCCAGAAAATTTTGGAAACAAGTCAACAAGATGAATTTTCTCCCCCCCCCCACCCCCCACACCATACATCTTCTTTATTTTCGGTGAATAAATAGGTCACAGATGTTTCAGCACTCCACATAGACATGCATTCTGTTCTGAAATAGAAAAGGGATGAAAAATATTTCACTTAGATACATTTAATATAATAAAAAAATACCAAAGCTCTTTTCGGGTACAGCATGACAGTACATATATACAATGGACATTTAAGGAGGATGTTTTATTAGTTCATTTTTTGTAGCGATTATCCAGTAGTCTAATTTTCTAAACGAAAAAATGTCTTTTTCCATAGCTCTTCCTTGGCCCTCTACACAATCACATTCATTGATATGATTCCTCTTGCCTCAAGGAGCAGCCTGTTGCGATCAGAACAAACCACCTGACAATGGCTGGTCTTGAATTAGAGGCCTGGAAAGCCAGCCTAAGAGGGGAACCAAGAAAAATCAACCTTTATTCTTGGCTTAGAGAAGCAGTGTTCCTTCCTTGTCTAAGTAGCTCTAAAAGGTAATTTATAAAAGGAAAGATAGAATAAAAATAAAATAAAAAATGATCTGAATATATGAGACTTCCACAAGCAGAAATCCACACATGGAGCATACAGTATCTATTGGAGGGAAGAAAATCTTCACTGCTTGCATTTTGTCCTTTTGCCCCTGAATATCTCTACTTAAGAGGAAATCTGACTGGCTCCAATCTGATCATGGGGACTGTGATTCAAAATTGAAGATGGCAACCACAACAGTGCACTCAGAGCTCCATCTTTTTAATGTGTACTGATTGTATTGAATAGTTTTATGATGAACAAAGTGTAGTCATATTTTACTGCATTTTTATTACAATTTAGAGGAGATAGTTTAATTTTTAGGTATTTTTAAAACACCTTCAGTACCAGGGAGGGATGTTAGTTCTAAATATTCATAATTATTTTTTACCAATTTTTTGGGGAAAAGAAGTACTTATTGGGTACAATAGCCAAATTTTCTAAGTGTAAGACATTAGTGGCTTCATGCAACACTAGTGAAAAAGTTATTGATAAGGAACAGAATGGAATTACAGAAATCATGCAGCACAAAAGATAAAACAGTTCTTCCTTATATACAACAGTGTGGAAGATACGGCACGGAAGTTTAGTGGCAAACACCTCTTTTGCTCATGCTTATAGATTATATTACAGTTTGATTAGATTATTAGATTATAACAGTTATATCAGGCAGTTTGAAAGCATGTAAAAAATACAAGTAGAAAAATAGGGACCACCTTTGGTGGGAAAGTAACAATGTTCTGTGTGCCTTTGGCGTTTAGTCATGCCGGCCACATGACCACAGAGACATCTTCAGACAACGCTGGCTCTTTGGCTTTGAAACGGAGATGAGCACCGTCCCCTAGAGTTGGGAACGACTAACACATATGTGCAAGGGGAACCTTTACCTTTACCTTTACCTTTACCTTTACCTTATATATTATATTAGTTAAATCCATTTCTTTCCCATCCTGCTTATATTAGTGAAATAGTTAAATTATTATTTTTCAATGATACATAGGAAGCTTGGCTTAAGGTAGATGTATGATTTATAGTAAATATGTTTTCTTGCTATTTCGTAAAACATTGCTTAGGTTTAAGATATACATGTTTAAGTTATATAATTTGTAGTAATACATTCCTTATTATCCTTCTGAGAGGCATAAAGGGACATAAAGGAACCATTAGTATTCTGTTTCATTTAATAAAATCCCTGAATTTTTTCCTCAGTTTCTCCTTTGAAGCTGAATTAAACTTACTACCTTGCTAAGGCAAAACAATCTGTAATAAGAAGTAGTCACCTAGACTGACACCTAAGCTGAACACGTGTTCTTCTTGGCTCACCTTTTCCTGATAAACTGCATGCTTACCCATGCTACATCATCATTCTTATCTGAGTAGACAGATCAGCGTCTACTAAAGACTTTTCAGTCTCTCTCATATTTTGAGATCAGTTATTAAATTGCCATTGTTGGTAAAATTTAATGAATCAAAAAGTTGACGTTACATTCCTGATATCAGCCATGAATATTATCAAATATTTTATTCATGGAAATTCTAGTCTGCATCCCAGCAAAATAAATATAACATTCATATTGTTTTTTACATAGCACTCTCAAAGTTAATACAAGGACTCTTTGAAGTAGCAAAAATGCTGATAATTTATTTTTAAAAAAATGCTGTGGGTGCAATGCTGTTTTGACACCGGTAATAAGTACTTTTCAGGTATTACAAAGGTTTTAGTTCTGTAATGTATACGCATAATTTATGATGCCCTTATTTCAATGCTAGACTCAGCAGAACAGAGCTCCATTAGACATACTATTCATCAGAATAACACTTGGTAATAATTATATTTTTCCAGCGGCCATCACAGGGACCAATACAGAATGATTCATAGTGTTTTTTCTACAGAAAGATTATTGCATCATTCTGGCTAAATTGGTAGGAACAACTTGAACCCTATCAAATAGACCGATTTGTAATAAAACATTATATGGACAGATAAAATGAAATTGATCTTTGTTTATTAAATTATTAAAATATTAAAATATTTAGTACCTATTTTTTTAAATCTCCAAGATAGTTTGCAAAGCATCAATAGCTAGAAAATGTACAAATAATATAAAACAGATTCATCATATAGGGTGTAAACCTGGAATTTACTCAAGATAACTTCAGTGTAGAACTCCTAAAGAGAATGTTGATGACTCTGGCCAAATGGTCAGACATGTTGTTTTGTTTGGAAGATGCCTCTCAAAGGATTACTCTGCTTACAAAGTAGGTGCTTTGGAGCAGAAAAGGGTTCCAGTTTCTCTTCATTCAAATAAATTCAGGTTTAAATTGTTTAAAGTTGTTTTTACTGTTTTTCATTTTATTTTCTTAGATAACTGCATTCTTCAAGATGGGATTAGATAATTGCTGGCCTCAAAGTGTTGCTAAATTACAGCTCCAAACATTTCTCCTCAGTGGCTATACTTGAACTGCAAGAAATGCAACAATTCAAAGTCTGTTGGTTGTCCAACGTTAGCATAGCCTGTAACCAGGGCCGGATTTAGATTGGAAGAGGCCCTAGGCTATTCCACTTATGAGGCCCTTTCACCAGTGGTGGGATTCAATTTTTTAACAACAGGTTCTGTGGGCGTGGCTTATTTGGGGGTGTGGCTTGGCAATCATGTGACTGGGTGGGCGTGGCTAACTGGTCACATGACTGTGTAGGCGTGGGTAGCTCGTCATGTGACCGGGTGGGCGTGGCTGTGTGCATAGACTTTTTTCAGAGGGCTGAAAAAAGTCATTTCTGACTGGGCCTCACACTTTTGACCGGTCCTCACACTTATGACCATCCTCACATTTATGCCCGTGCAGCTTTCTTAACAACCATGTCACTCATTTCACAACTGCTTTTCTTCACCATCTTCACTATCTTCTTGGCAAGATAGGGCAAAAACGTAAAATGTGAGGACAGTCGTAAGTTCGAGGACTGGTCAAAAGTGCGAGGACCAGTCAAAAATAACTTTTTCAGCCCTCTGAGTAGTCCATATGCACAAAAGGACTACCCAGAGGGCTGAAAAAAGTCATTTCTGACTGGGCTTCGCACTTTTGACCGGTCCTCACACTTATGACCATCCTCACATTTATGCCCGTGCAGCTTTCTTAACAACCATGTCACTCATTTCACAACTGCTTCTCTTCACCATGGTGACAAGATAGGGCAAAAATGTAAAATGTGAGGACAGTCGTAAGTTCAGAAATTTACAATTTCTATATTTCCTTTTTGCCATATTTATTCCTCATCTATTTTTGTAAAAAACCAATATTACCCTCATCCTCATCTCTAATCTTAATCAAATTCAATTTTTCCCTTCTATTCTATATTATACCCCTTCCCATTGTCATCTATTTTTATATCCATCCTCACATTGGTTAATTATGTAATATTACAGTTGTTTAATATGAATTCAACATTTTAATATAAATCAATTAGTTATATAACGACCTTTTTTGTATATTAATCAATATGAACATGAATATTCCAATTATTTCCATGCAATCCAATTTCTTACAAATCAATTAATTATATTTACCAATAATAATAAACCAAATAATTTCCCCCATATATTCCTCCAAACCACAACTTAACCATTTCTGCTTTCAACACAATATACAATTAATAGTATCTCAATTATTACAATTCCCTAGTTAAATAGAGCTTTTTTCCTTTTGTGTTTTAAAATCTCCTCTTTTTCCCTAAATTTCCTGTTGTTTGCACCTACCTTTTTTGGTGAGGAAAAAGAAATCTGCCTGCCTAATTTTCCAACGTGCAAAACCAACAGCCTGCTTTACTTTCTCTTTTGTTTTTCAGTATAGCTAGGGGGGAAAAAATCAGCACTCTTTGCAAGCAAGGAGCAGATCCGTGAGCAAAACAGCTTAGACCAAATCAGCTGGGGGTCGGGAGCTGATCTAAGCAAGGGCTAATTAGCCTCTGCTGAAGCTCCGGGGGCCAATACAATTACAAAAAAAACACCGAACCCTTTGTTAAATTGCTGGCTCCCCCGCCCCTCGCCCACCACTATTTATTGGCAATAAATAGTGGTGCGGAGGGGCGGGGCAAGCCAGCAATTTAACAAAGGGTTCGGCTGCAGCACTGGCTCTAGGGCGGCCCTTTGAAGCCCCGCGGCAAGAATTTGAAGGTTTTTTTTCCTCCAGCCATCGGAAGCAGCAATAGATGGGGAGTGGGCGGGGTAAGCGAACGGCAGAGAGGGAGGGTGAGTGAAGGTGGGGAAGTTGCTTTCTCCATCCTGCTCTCTTGCATCCGGAGCCCACGTGGATCCCAGGCAGCGGAACTCAGGGGAAGGGGTGGGCAATTGTGGCTCTTTTACAACCTGTGGCCTTTAACTCCCAGAATTCCTCAGACAGCCAAGCTGCATCAGGAATTCTGGAAGTTGAAGTCCACAGGTTGTAAAAGAGCCACAATTGCCCACCCCTGGCTACGGTAGGCTGGCGCCGCGCGGGTGGGGGGCGAGGGGCGGGCGAGCCAGCAATTTAACAAAGGGCTCGGCCGAACCCCCTAGAACCCCCAGAATCCCACCACTGTGTAGGCCCCTCTTGATCTTGAGGCCCTAGGCTGAAGCCTAGTTAGCCTATAGGAAAATCCGGCCCTGCCTGTAACCATAGGTAGTCCTTGACTTACAACAGTTTATTTAATGACCATTCAAAGTTAGCACTGAAAAAAGTGGCTTATGACCATTTTTTACACTTAATACCGTTGCAGCATTCCCATGGACACATGATCAAAATTCAGAGGCTTGGCAACTGGCATATATTTATGACTAAGATCATGTGATCACCTTTTGCGACCTTCTGACAAGCAAAATCAATGGGTAAACCATATTCATTTAACAACTGTGGTACTGACTTAACAAATGCAGGGATTCATTTAACAACTGTGGCAAGAAATGGGGCAAAACTCACTTAACAACTATCTTGCTTAACAACAGAAATTTGGGGCTCAATTATGGTCGTAAATCAGGTATCATCTGTACTATGCAGTTGTTAGAAAATGTAACTTTTCCTACACTTACTTTTAAATAGGGATAAGAGAAGACAACATAAAGAGTGGCTCATGAACTACTTACTTGTTCTTACTAAGCAATGTCAGGGTGTTTCTTTCTTTTTACATTCTTTTTATTATTCTGAATAATAATTGTAACAGTAGAAGTAAGAGTTGTAGGTGAAGATAGACTTCTTAGTAAAATGTTTTGCTCTACTAGGCTTCACCTTGCCAACAATATACAAGTTCTGTTAAAAAAAAGTAAGGAAAGCATGCAAAATATGACTTCTAGAATTCTTCCCAATTGTTTTATCACTCTAGTGTTGTCCACTAGAGGTCCCCAGACTATCAAGAAGTTGTCATTTTACTTAAAAAAAACTTTTCAAGCACATAAAGTAAGTAAACAAATTGGATATTTAGTGAGCAAGAAACAGATGACAGCAGAGTTCATTACTAATTTTGCAATGTTACTGTTATTATTTAGGTAGTATCTGAATGTTTAAGCAATATGTCATGGGCTGTATATGAATGAAGAAGGTATAAAAATATTTAACGTCAAGAAAAATCTTTTAAATTGCAAGATCAGTACATAGTTATGTTCACATGCTAAATTAAAATTTAGTGCACTGAGCACATGGAAGCATATAACTTTTAGAGCACTCAGTGAACTGAAGCAAGCACCATAGAGTAGGGATAAGTGAAAGGTGCCAGGGCCTTTCTATGGGCAATATCTGTATTAAGCCAACTAAAGGATTTTTAATGCACACTTTTGCATCCCTAAGAATTCATTTTCGGTCAAGATAATAGACTGAAAAAGGGCTTAGAGGTTTTTTAAAAAAAATCTAACTTTAGTAGTAAATTTAGTGGTAACTAATATCAGAGTAGACCAAAAGGGCAAAGAAGCAAGGTGCAGAAAACTATATCACCAACTATTATTAATTGGTCTTCCGAGTGCGCTTCAAGGTTTTGGTTATCACCTTCAGAGCGCTCCATGGCTTAGGACCTGGCTATTTACGGGACCGCCTGCTGCCACCAATAGCCTCCCACCGACCAGTATGCTCCCATAGAGAGGGGCTCCTCCGGGTGCCGTCGGCCAAACAATGTCGACTGGCGGCCCCCAGGGGGAGAGCCTTCTCTGTGGGGGCACCTATGATCTGGAACGAGCTCCCCCCGGAGATACGGAGGATTCTGGATCTGTGTACCTTCCGTCGCGCGCTTAAGATGTTCTTATTCCATCAAGCTGGCCTGACCTAAACTTTTCCTCTTTTTAAATGGAATTTTAAATTTGGTTTTAATTTATTGGGGTTTTAAAATGGTTCAGCCAAATTTATTTAATTAGTTTTATCTCTATTTTAAATTTTGTATCTATATGTTTTATTTTATGGCTGTTCACCACCCTGAGTCCTTTGGGAGTAGGGCGGTATACAAATTTAATAAAATGAAATGAAAATGAAATGAAATTGTCCAGATAAAACTATTAAAAACCTAAGACTGCCAATATTTTAATTAGTGGTCTCTACTACTAATAATTATGGTTGTCAAATCTGGGTGGGAAAAAGAGAGAATGAATTTCAATTAAATATTCATATTAAATATTTAAACTGGGGTCAGGATAAGCTGATAATTAGGAAACAAATATATCAAAATGGCAAAGGGCCCATTTTGCTGATTGTATTCCAAGTCTCAAAAGGAAGCACAAGCTTTTGTTACATCTTTACTCAAATTTTCTCATATAAATACGCAGAAAGTTTCATTGCTGCAACTCAAAAAGGCATTAGGTAAAAAGTGATACTGAAATTAAATCAGGAGATTTGAAATAAGAGTTGATGATCCACTGTCAGATGCTAGGTGGCATTGGGTATTCTGGAAGTAACACCTAATGTAGTAATCATAGAAGTATATTAGAGATTTTGTACAACTTCAGGAGAGCAAAACCATAGAAGTGAAAAAAAAATAATTGATAAGAATTCAGAATGTGCCAATCCCTGCCTTGTTAAATAAGCTACGATAATTGGAGACAAATATCCTGGCCCTAGGCAATGGAGGTTTCACACACACATGCAGACATCTATCCGTATCTATATCTACAGAATATCTTTATACCCATACATATATACTGGTACATAATATACCTTTTGCCTGTAAACTCACTACTAAGCAGTGCGGTTCATGAAGTTATTAACTAATAAATGCCTATTGTGGCTTTATAAAGGATTGCTATATTTTAAAATAACTTGTTGAATTGAGTTGAGCAGGCAATTTCTTTGGAAAAATCATTGAACCCCAAACCTGATTTCTATTCCATATATAGTAGCATCCTACAGATAATCCAATAGTCCCCTCCTGTTCATGTACAGAATCTGCTTCCTTCCATGTTTTGCAAGAACTACAGTAACAAGTTATTTTGCAAGAACTACTATAGTTCTCTCCAAGAAAACAAGCAAGCTCAGAAAGCACCAAGGACCCTTCATTTCAACCCTGAACTACAAATATTCTCCTTTATTGGAACTACAGTATAGTTAACCAAGAAAGTCATCACACTGTGGTTTCTAACCACCATGTCATATCATGGCTTGGAGCAGAGGTGGGTTTCAGCTGGTTCTGACCAGTTCTGGAGAACTAGTAGCGGAAATTTTGAGGAGTTCGAAGAACCGGTAGTAAAAATTCTGACTGGCCCTGCCCCCATCTATTCTCTGTCTCCCAAGTCCCAGCTGATCAGGAAGAAATGGAGATTTTGCAGTAACCTTCCCTTGGATTGGGGAGGGAATGGAGATTTTGCAGTATCCTTCCCTTGCTATGCCCACCAAGCCACGCCCACCAAGCCACACCTACAGAACCGGTAGTAAAAAAATTTTGAAACCCACCACTGGCTTGGAGGCTATTCCTTTTAATGTTAGAACTATGGTTTCCCAATTAGCAAGAGTGACACTGGATCACCTATAATTTGAAGATAACTGGAAATAAGAAATCAAAATACAATATAAACTAACATAACAAAATAATCCTCAGAATTTAAAAACAATGAGAGACTGGAACAATAGAAATAATAAGAGAAGCAACTGAGGCCAACAAATAGTACTTCATTCAAAAGTCTTACCTTTCATATATCTCCCTGTTAAATTTGAAGTCTATGTCCTCAAATAGGGTATAATATCAAATTTTGGAGAACTTTCAAACTATATCCAATAAGACAGTACAGATCAGATGCCAGAATTTGGGATGTGTTGCAATAAGAATACAGCAAGCTGTGACTTGGGATCTTTATAGCTCTGATTCATTTTTTTCTTAGCTGTAGATGCAGCTCAGGAGATACAACTGCTCTAACGAAAACTTATACTGAACAGAGGGTAAATCTGCTGTCTGATGTCCTGTTCCATCAGTGCCATAATGTGTATTCTGGGGCAAGTGGATCAATTAAGCTTCTTCAGTAAAACCATAGTTAAATGTCTCTTAATGCAAAGCATAGCCTTGTTTCTTCACAGAGGCTTTCTTAGAATTAGAAACTTTAAATAATGGTACATTAATGCATTCTCACCACTAGATGGGATATGTTCTCTAGCTTTACATTTCTACTTTGGTTTTTTTTCTAATTTTTGTAATCACAATTATTCATTTATATTATTACTCTAACTTCTATATTCACTGATAGCTTAAAATATAACATTTTAGAGCATGAATGGGGAATGAATAGGAAAATTTTGCATGAGGGAGAACGGTGATAAGCGAAGTCAAAGCTGCAAGTAAACTGAATTGTACTGAGCTGTATGGAAAAATGGGGTCAGCTGAAGACCGAAAATAGGATAAATTCAAGCTGCCCAAAAGGCGATAACACATAACTGAATACTGAAGCCTCTAAGAAAATGGCATGTGGCCTGAGAGCTAAAGAATTTGCAAAAGGTCACAAAAGGCTTGTGAAATAAAGAACAGCTGGATGAGTCCCAGGGTGAGCTAAGCTGAGTGACACCAAGAAAAGATTTGAGATTACAGGTACAGACAACCATTGAAGGTCTGTACGTATCAACAGCTGAAGCATTTGAGGTCATGTATACTCTAACCATGGGCAAAATGCTTGATAATCTGAGGGAAGAATTATTCTGCTACATCAGGACTGTCAAACTCACAGCCCACGGGCTGGATGTGTCACGTGCTGATCACGCCTACACCCGGTTTAGCGAAGGGGGAAAAAAGTCCTGATATGTCATATGATGCCGCCGTGACAACATAAGTTTGACACCCCTGTGCTATATAATTGTGTGTGAGGTTTAAGAGAACATTGTTATAAATTGTATCTTTAATAACTTTAGATTTTATAAATTTTGGGATTGGTCTGATCCTTGAATTATTCAATAGCCCGCTTTTGTAATCGTGCAGTGCAAGGCTGATATTCTGGTCTGTGTAGGCTGGTAGATAATTCTTTTAGAATTGTGTCTTATTTATTTGACATGTATAGCCACCTATATTGTAACAACCCTTTGTGGCACATCAAACAGTAAAAGTACCAACCATCAATATAAAACTCAACAAAAAACCATGGCACCTGGGGCAGCACTCTCCCATACATCCACACACTATCTTATTGAGATCCAACCACATCCTACTTCAGTCTTTGTGGGGAAAAAACTGTTCTTTGAGGCATTCCAGAAGAGATGAGGGTAGGGGCTTGCCAAGGTTCTTGGAGAAAGGTGCTCCACAAGGCAGGGGCAGCTACAGGAAAGGCACACTTCCTAGGTCCTGCTAGGCAATCTAATTTAAGGGAAGAGACCTGAAACATGCCATCCTATCTGACCCAGTCGGATGGGCAGACATCCTCAGGGAGAGGCAGTCCTGCAAGTAGCCCGATCCCATGCTGTTTAGGGATTTAAAGATCATAACCAGCACATTGAATTGACCCATTAAGAAACTGGAAGACAGTGCAATTTGTCCATCAGCAGCGTAACATGGACAAAATGTGGGGTGCCCATAAAGCTGTGCATTGCCACAATCTGGACAAGCTGTAGTTGCTGAATGATCTTCAAATGGAGGCTCTTGTAGAGCACATTGGAGTAATACAACAGTGAATGACGAGGGTATGAGTGACAGTGAGCAAGCCCTTCCTATATTTATTTTGTGCATAACAATTACGTGCATTACGTTGGTCATATTTACTTGGCTAGCACTTCTTCATGAGACAATAAATTTCCCATGGGCAAAGATTTTGAACCATCACAGAGAAAAATAAAAGCTTCAGAGGAATGAGATTTAGATAAAAATGTCACATAAATTATTTCACAACTTGATAAAGTTTATTTCTCAACACAATGGACATTCATTTAGAAGATAGGATAGGGATGAAAACAAGTCTGATAGGAATTGAAAATGCTGTTTCAGAAGAGACTCGGTCTTCTTAAAGGTAAAATGTTTATTGAAAGATTTTGATGAGATTTATATAAAGTAGCAATTCTACATATTAAAGTTTTTTTTAATGGAAACATTTTACCATCCAAATGATATTCCTGGATTCATAGTATTTTGATAGAATATTTGTCCAAACCTAACTTAGTAGATATTTGGCAGTCTACTAATCTTTTTTTAATGAGAATATAGTTTGCTTTTTCCACACGTAAGAATTGTTCTAGGCTAGTTTTTTCCCCCTCTGCTAATTCATTCTTTGATATCTAAAGTTAATGCTTTGATGTAGATCTTATTACAATTTCAGACCATGCTTCTGTGAAACATACAGCTTTTTAAATGGCTCTTTAATGTGTCTTTGTTGAATGATACAAATTGTATAAAGCAGAGAGCAATGCCTTGGTATGATTACTGCTAAAAGTTTTATTTATTCATCCATTTTTATTTTAACCCTCTTAGAGTTAAACTCTGGGAGGCAAACAAATAAAAACGAAGAATTACATTAAAGCAAATATTAACTAAAACCACATAATGAAGGCTCAGTAAAAACACAAACTGTTAGAAACTCCCCACACACAACTAACATCCCACCATCAATGTCTGGTGGAAAAGCCAGATCTTCATGGCCTTGCAAAAGGCCAATAGAATAGGAACCACTCATATTTCAGGGTGAAGGCTAATTCACATGGCAGGTATCATAAAGAGAAGGCATGTTTTGGGGGACCAGCTAGACAGTGTTATCTGGAGTACATCTACTCTACCAGAACATTGATATGTAATTGAATTACCACAATACAAAAAAGAAAGTAAAACAATTAGTATTGTTCAGATCCATTGTTGAATTGATATAAATGTTTGGTATTTGCAAAAAATGAATTCAACAAGTACCAACATATATTTTCATACTTTGCACAAAGCAACAATATTGTGGAAAGGGAGTAAAATCTATTATTAGTTTTCAGGTTTAAAACAAATTAGTAAAATAATATTGTGCCTTCTATTTAGGCCACAGTGGAATGCGTCATTAAACAAAAGATTAGTTAAGATTTTCTTTTGCACTAAATAGTTTTACCATATTGATATCAGGACTTAGTTTTTAATTCACTTTTAAAAATCTGTTATTACAAATAAACCTATAAAACTGGTGAAGTTTCCATTGGTTTTGTTAAAAAGTATATCAGACTTTTGTGTTGTACATTGCTAGAGTTGCATGGTAAACCTTTTTCAATGAGTCCCTGACTTTCAAATTTTAATGAGCTATCACAGATATTCTAAATATAGCACGATGTTCTAATGACAGTGCCTCCAACCCACAATATATTTATACAGGGTTGTCAAATTTCTAACAATATCAGACAATAGCACAAAATAGGCAAGATCCAGAGATATAATAATTTGATAACAAATTATTTGATCTTGGAAATGTGTGAAGTCTATATTAACATGTTATAAATTGCTTCAAAGTTTTATATTTAGGATAAAACGCATACAATCTCTAAGAGTGAATATTAACCATATGCTCTCTTCTTTGTTAAATTTATAGTTATGCCCTAAAATGCCGTTCTTTTCTTCTACTTTGCCTTTAGAATAACTTGGTTGCATAATCAGAAATTCTAAAAATATTAAGGCAGTCACAGTGGACTTTGATGTAATGGGTAAGATGCTAGGCAATCACATAAATATGAATTCTGGGGTCCCCCCCACCCGCACCTTGGGCATGAGAGTTGGCAAGATAGCTTTTGACTAGAAACTCTCTTCCATACTTGAAAGTAGACTAGGACTTGGATTTTCCTGTTCAACTCCTTAATTACTACACCAGACTGACTGGCTGTGTGTACATGCATGTGTGTATAAATCTTATGTAATCATTTAGAACTCTTATTTCCCTTCAGAGACTTTGGATGCAGAACTCATTTGTAGCAGAGAAATTTCAACTTGTTTAGCTGTGACACAAGAAAGGAAGGATAACTTGCTAACCATTTGAGCCATGGTAGCAGAGTGGTTAGAATGCAGCATTGATAATTCTGCCGACTGCTGGCAGTTCGATTTTCACCAGCTCAAGGTTGACTCAGCCTTCCATCTTTCCGAGGTCGGTGAAATGAGGACCCAAATAGTTGAGGGCAATATGCTGACATTGTAAACCATTTAGAGAGGGCTGTAAAGCACTATGATTCAGTATATAACTCTAAGTGCTATTGTTATTTGTAGCAATTCATTGATTATGTATGTGGGGCCAGGAAGTGGTTGCTGGGGTAATCTATATATATAAAAGCAAAATACCACTCACGCATCATCACAAAATCCCCAGAACTGTAAAGCCTACAAGCTTGAAATTTGCCACGTATGTTCCTCTTGGCTTCTAGGTTCACTAAGAAAGGATCTTTCAAAATGACCATCAAAGCATTAGTATTTCCTATATTATTATTAACACGCTCTGATGCTAAGGAGTTCTACTCCCCTTCCCCACCTGTAAAGAAATCTGTTCCAAATGCAAAACACAAGCAGAGGAGTTGTTTCAGTTTCAGTTTCAGATCAGCACGCAGGGGATAGGATAGGATAGGCTTCTGTGGAGCAAGGCCGAGGGAGAGAAGGGGATAAGATAGGGGAGGCTTTTGTGGGACAAGCCTGAGGGAGAGAGGCTGATTGTAACTACTCATTAATTTTCAAGCTGTGTCAATTTATCAAGCCTGATCACATAGTTTCATAGCAGAGCACGGTTATTCAGCTAGTAAGAAATATTTTTACAATTGTTCTCTTTACAACGTATTTTACAATTACGTAAAATATATTCTTAGGAATGATTTAAGTTTGAAGCCGATTCTATTGAATGTATATTTTTATTTCATTAGTTTATCACAATAAAATATCTGCAGACTAGGATCGGATGAGGACTGGGCAGTCAGGATATTTCTCGCTCCATCACTTGCAGAGTGGCCATTTGTTTTTCTTCTTTTTGCCTGACTGAATGTAGCTATTCCAACTCCTCTCCCATCCATTTTGTATATTCTGCCACATTCAATGTCTACAATCCCAGCATCTCAGCTGGATTTTTCTGGATGCTGACTCTTTGGCTGAAGAACACCAGTGTAAATAATCCAGTAGTAAGAAATCCCTTTGGATTTTCTACTCTGGATAGATATTTAATAAAATTCTCAGTAATTATTTTCCTGTTCTGCTATAAAATACAAGTTTAGTACAGCAGGAGGGTCTCATTTCCCTCTCAGCTTCTCAAACTTGAAACTAATTCTATACGCAGAGGGTCATAACCCAATCACACCGCAATTGATAGTCAATATATTGTAATGATTATTGTTCTGCTAGGACTAGAGAGAACCCATTTAGCTAAAAGTTTCATGTGTCAATTTTAGCCATTCAAATGAATGTCATGTGAATGAATTTGGTGATAACGTGCTCTTAGAATTCAAAACAGGTAAACATGCAGTTAAATCAAATATATTTTTAATTAGAAAAGGTAATGTGTTTCTAACATCATAAACAATTTATTCCTTTATTATGGCAATAGCTTTTATCATGAATGCAGACTGTTTTGGTTGTTTTCCGAGTTCTTCAGTATAAACTTTAACCTTGAACTATAGGTAGTCCTTGACTTATGACCATTTGTTTAGCAACCATTTGAAGTTATGACGGTGCTGAAAAAAAGTGGCTTACAACCTATCCTCATATTTATGAGACTGTCACAGTCCCTGTAGTCACATGATCATGATTTGGGCACTTGGCAACCAACGTGTATTTACGATAGTTTCAGTATCCCAAGGTCATGTGATCACCATTTGCAACCTTCCCAGTCAGATTCCAACAAGCAAGGTTGGTGAAGGAAAGTTAAATTTGCTTAACAACCATGGCAAAAAATATTGTAAAGTTGGTTGAGGTCATGTCATGACTTACTTAACTGCATCATGGTGGAAGTTCTGGTCCCAACTGTAGTTGTTAAGTCCACCACAACCTGTACACTTCCATGGAAACATGCATGGTTTCTAAAATCAAATGTTTAGTTCCCAATTGAAGCCATATAGCCGTTTCATGCTTTTCAATGCTTATTTAGTAAATACAACAATTCTACAACCCCATATCTAGGATTTTTTTATATTTAGCATTGGAGGGCAGAGAAAGAAATCAGGATAGTGTCTTCTCTGTTTTAAGAATACAGGGACCAACTGTAGCCAGTTTTGAAATTGTTCAAACATAAACCTTAACGCTGTGGCTCAGTGGCTAAGACGCTGAGCTTGTCGATCGAAAGGTCAGCAGTTCAGCAGCTCGAATCCCTAGTGCTGCGTAATGGGGTGAGCTCCCATTACTCGTCCCAGCTTCTGCCAACCTAGGAGTTCGAAAGCATGTAAAAAATGCAAGTAGAAAAATAGGGACCACCTTTGGTGGGAAGGTAACAGCGTTCCATGCGCCTTTGGTGTTTAGTCATGCCGGCCACATGACCAAGGAGACGTCTTCAGCTTTGAAACTGAGATGAGCATCGCCCCCTAGAGTCGGGAACAACTAGCACATATGTGCAAGGGGAACCTTTAAACCTTAACTGAAAACAAAAATGTGTTGATATACTTTTCTTGTTATAACTTGTTATAATTTGACACACTTTTTTCCCAAATCCATACATTGTTGAAGTGCAAAAATGAATATTTAAAAATCCTTGTATTAGATACAAATTACTTTTGTATGTAACGCTATCCTATATCCAAGACATATGCAGCATGGGCACTGAAATGCCATTATTTAATATGGTTGCTTTCAGGTAAGTAGCTATAAGATTACAATCTCAGAGTAGTCTGATTCAGCTAAGGATATCTGTGTGTATAAGCAAGTCTGGAAATATGGATATAAATTTTCATTGCCTAAGAATATCTGACTGTATGTTTTCCTCTAAAATAAGAATATATACTAAAAAAATGTAACACTTGTCCACATGAATCTCAAGGAACCAGACACAATCTATTTTGAAAATGCAACTAGAGCAAAGCCAGGAAGTTTGCTTAATTAATTTTTTCAACTCTGGCCACAACCAATTCACAATTTTTTGTGGAGGCATAGGGAGGAAAACATTTTCATACAATAAAATTTTTAACTTGATTTTCAACTACTGGCACTGAGCCAAGTAGCATTTTAACCAACAGTGAAATTAAGAAGTTTTTCTTACTTCCTAGGGGAGGGGAACACAAATTTGTTTTAAAACTTGCTTCGAAACCCCATAACAAGTGCAACTGTGCTTAACAGCAGTATATACACACATACATAGTGTATACCCGTCAGAGAATACACAATACTGAATGCAAACCTAAAACTAAAAAAGTACTTTTCCTTCAATGTTAGTTATTTATATTATAAGTAAAATGATTAATGCAATAAGGAATATATTCTACAGCTAAAAATGAAATAGTGTGAAACATAAATATAAAAATTCCAAAGGCAGCTTATTTGAAAGGTTTTCAGTTGTGCTTATGAATATAACCCATTTTTGAAGCTATTCTCTCACTTTCTAAAGACAAGTAATTTCCTAGAAATAAACTGGGGGCTCTTCTTCTATAGAAAGATTGTCTGTCACATTTTAAGAGTGAAGCACTGTGCTGGCATAAATATTAGTCATTTCAGAAAAGCAAACATAAAAAGGTTACACAGTGCCAGCATCATCATTAAATTATAATTGAATGCATAATTTTGTTCATATAAGTCCAGTTGGTAATAGTAGCCCTGAACACAACCCATAATAATTAGAATACACATTTGAGCCATTTTTCAGTCTTTCCTGTAAAACAGCTAACGAAGCACATGATCTGTGAAGGCACTAAAATTATTGTCCCTAAAGCCAAGAACTCTTGTAAAATGTTCTTAGTGTTCTCTGTGCACTGAAAGGTTAAATAAAATTTAGCATTATAGATATTTATTTGGAGTTATTCTTAACTCAAGGCTATTTGACAATTGCTTTTCTACTTAGTAGTATGCACACACAACAGTAGTAAATACCAATTCTCATGCTGATGTTTGACCAAAGCCCTTACCAAAAACAAATATTCATCATAGAGTCAACAAATGACTGTATTATCAGAAGATATCATTTTTCTGGGAGATGTAACTAATAATACAGCCAATTTGCTATGCTGTATTTCTCCTTGGAGATGGTAAACACCACCTTACAATTCATTAAGAAATATTTGCCACATGAAACTGAGCAATAAATAGCCTATTAGGAGCATCCTTATCATCTTAATATCAATGTGAGAAATAGATCCCAAAATATTTATAATTAAAGATTGTGATAAAGTGCCTATTTGTAATCAGTCAACTATTGCACTTGTGGGGACTAGGAAACCTTTTAAACTCTCCTGTTCCAAGGCAGTTAGCATTCAAATTATTGTATTGTTATTTAATGTTAAGGTCCCAGGTATGAGGTGGCTAGTAGAAAAACATGTTGCAATAATCAATTAAAATTCTGGGTACTTTACTTTCTTAGTTTCTTATTCCCAGTCACAACAAAGTAATTATCATCCTGTTTTGACTTTACTACGGCATCCTTTAACCTAATCTGTGTCCCTTTAGTTAGAACAGTTGCAGCTTTTCCTTTTAAAATGGGATCCTTAGTGGTTGAATCCAGGTCTTTATCATTCTTCTGGGAGACTTTGACCTGTGCCTGACTTTTGACGTTAGCCTTTACTGTTTTTTTCCTTGTCCCGTTTATGGTCGATGTTTGAGGAAGACGCACAATAGATAAGGGCATACGATCAGAATGTGTTGTTGCATCAGCTGTTCCCTGTATTTTCATCCTACTAGTTTGAACTGGTCTCTTCTTGGCAGAAGAATAATTATTAACAGATGAAAATGAATTTTTACTCTTTACATCTAATGTAGATGTCTGCTCAGTTGTTTTATCATTTGTAAGAGAGGAATTAGAACTCAGCTGTTTGGGGCTAAGAGCAGTTTTCTGTTTGGTTTGCTTAGTTTCCAATTTCCCTCTGTGCGAGTAAAACTGTGTGGGTAATGTTTGACTACTATTTTGGGAAATTATTTTTGTAGGCATTGTAGATGATGTTTGAGGGCAAGATGGCTTAGACACATGTAAATTTCTGTTAATTGTCTTTGCTGATTTTGCTGAGGTTTTTGAAAGGGGCCTACATTTGGCTACATTTTTGAGCCCAGCTGCCCTATCAGAAGAATCATGTTCTTCTAGACAGCCTTCTCTTGTAGCCATTTCAGGCAACCTGGAAAGTTTATTGTTTGAACAACCTAGAGCAGAATGTTGTACAGTTGGAAAGTTTTGGGAACATGCAGGCTTGGTAGATGGTGCAGTACATTTCTGAAGAGATGCTGAGGGTGTTAAAGCAGTTCTCCCCTGAGCTGATGATGAGCATTTATTTACAGTTTGTCTATATTTTGAAACAGATGTAGGGTTATGAGAAGGTGGTGCTGGCTTTTTGGAAACCGGTTTTGATGCTTTGGGAAATGGCTGAACGTTATTTACTGATGAATCTTTTAATTTGGGCTGGTTTAGTGTCAACTGGTCTGTAGGTAAGGAATGCTTTGCTGCTTCTGAAGAAGAAAGAACTGTTGGTTGAGATGACTTACATACTGCCTGTTTTCTATTACCTACCTGAGGAGTTTTTGAAACAGAAACCATAGCAGAGTGCTTTGAACTTTGTTTATGGTAAGCATCAATGGCAGATATGGGATTCATGGGTGGAGGCTGTGGAGGTTTAGCAGATGAATCAGAAACCGTATCACCAGATGCACCTTTTTGAAATGACAAAATCTTTTGTTCCAACGTTGCAAACTGAAGCATTCGGCAAGGATCATATTTGAGAAGAAAACCTTGAAGAGTATCCCAGCCTCCACCAACACGTACCATTACATGTTTGCCATGTAACATCTAATAAAAAAGGAGATTAACAAAATAGTTTGATTATAACTGATTGCACTTAAGCAACATAGGTATTGTATGAAATATTAAAATTAACATTCAGTTTTCCCATTTGCCACCAATCCCTAGAAAGCAATAGAAGTATTGTACACACATACACCCTAAAAAAAAGTGCAGACCAAGAGATGCAGAGGAGTACAAGCTGTCCAGTATTATGGCAGCAAAGAGACAGAATGATTGCTGAAGTATTCCCAAGCATCAGTAACAGTGGGACATTTTCAGATAGGCAATAAAACTAAGCAGATGATATCACTAAAGTAAGGTAATGCCAATTAAATTATATTGTCATATCTTGAAAAGTTTCCCACCCAATTAAGATTGATACTTAAGTGACCAAGCAAAATCACTGAAAACTTGTACTTACTCGAATGAATAGTATTTTGTCTCCCAATCTATAGCGCCCTTCAGACAAATACTCAATTGAAAATCTATGAGAGCAGCTACAAGGAGGATCTTCAGCAATATGCTTAACCTATAATGTACAAAAATTTTGTTACCTTCATATAATATATATTAAAACAACACTAAATATGAATTACAGTTTTTGGACCTGCCCCCAAGATGAAGTTCTGAGGCAGCAGAAATGTTTGTCTCCTGATGAGAGACAGCTGGTGTCACCATCAAAGCTGGCTCTTTGGCAGCATGCTCCCTGGTTATAAACGGGGACTACTAGGAATGACTCATCTTGACTCTTTGATAACTATGGACCTACCTGAGAAGAGGACCTAGAAGGTAACAATTCTACATGGAGTGGTCAGAGAGCTGAGTCTCTATCGTTTTTTTGTCCACTGTCTGCTTTTTTAAAACAGCTGGATTTTAACTGCACTTTTTGATTTTTTTAAATATCTACTTTTAAATGTTAATCTACTGTTGAATGCTGATTCAATTTACCCCCCTGCTAGATCTTAAAGTGGCTTTTTAATGTTCTTTTCATCTTTTTATTAGCTGCTGTCAAATTCTGTCTCTTCCGCATGGCTCTCTCCTGCAATAGGTCATGGTCTGACAACAAAATGGTTTCACCTTTCATGCTACTTCAGAGTTTATAAAACCATAAACTTAGTAATTGGTGGATCAGATGTAGTACCAACAAAATTCAACTAATTTGTTTTACTGTAATCTTGACCAACATTATAGCAATAGCACTTAGACTTACATACCACTTCATAGTGCTTTCTAAGCAGTTTACAGAGTCAGCATATTGCTCCTAACAATCTGCACCCTCATTTTACCAATCTCAGAAGGATGGAAGCTGAGTCAACCTTGAGCCGCTCAGAATCGAACTCCTGGAGTGAGCAGTGAGTTAGCCTGCAGTACTGCATTCTAACCACTGAACCACCACAGCTCATTAATAGATAGATTTTTGATTGGAATGAGATTTCTAGACACTTGGGCTAGGTTCACATTTTATACTGAACATGGTTTGCCTGACTATGATTTGTAAAATAAATCAAAATTTGCTGTTTTTGTCTAAATGCTAAACTTTAATTACAGTTAATAAACCACAGTGACTTGGCTTGCATAATATGTTATTCCAAATTGAGCAAACTTGGACCATAGCATGATCTAGTTATTCAAAATATCTAGAAAGTTTACATAGTTCATCACTGTGGTTCTTGGGGTTACAGATTCCAGAAAGATTTAGATTATAGCTTCATAGGCAGAAATATGCATGCTACTTACTGCTTCATGTAATTCTCCATGCTGACAGCACAATTTGTAGGAAACTATAGGGGCTACATTATCAGAGGACATTAACAAAGTTTCTTCCAATTCAATTTCCTTCTCTAACTTTACTAATACTGGTGGTTCAACTCCATGTCTATAAAAAGAAAAATGTATAAAATACTACATTTAGAATTTTAGCAAAATTCTAAGACAATAACCATAGGGCGAGAGTGGCTATTACACTGAGCACTTTTGGGAATAAGGGTAGAACACAGGAATAAAACATCCTATTGTCCTATGGGTTATGGCTTCTTTGGTAAAACCTGGTGCGCTGCCGTGGAACAGTGATAGTAGATGTTCTTTCATTATCTCACCCAATGGCAAAGGAAGACTTCCTTTTCCACCTGTAGGTGGAAAATGCAAAATATCCTATGACACCTGGTGCTTTGCTAGGGAATATAGGCTTATACCTGAATGGCTGTGTTTTCATAACACTCTTAACTTAAATGAGGTTTATCAATTAACCCAATTTTCAGAACATGAATACAAAACCGTGAACTAATCAGGTACCAGTTAAAATGCACTAGGTTAGTTTGTAGTACCATGTGTCTCATGAAATCAGCAAATCTCTGTTGCGAAAACTCTAAGAACCTTTGGGGAGACTCACTATGCATTCAAAGCATCTACTTGGAGAAAGCAATGAATACATACCTTGATACAATGCGACCAATTTCCAGTAAGCAAAGGTACACTTGTCTTGGGTCTTTATGCAGAACTTTAAAAAAAAATTAGTGCAAGTAAGGAAAATAAAATAATTCAGTGAAACCTAGATAACTTGCCTACATTCAATGGCATGGATCAAAATTTGGAACACATGTAACTCATATGTAAATATGTAAGTCTGTACCAGCAAGTTCTTTTCTAATCTACTCCTTGGTGTACTCTTGCTTAGCATCCAGACCTTTCTTTAGCTATCATCGATTTGGAAATCTACCAGTGCATTTATGTATGTATGTATGTATGTATGTATTTAAAACATTTATATAACTCCATCTTCTAAACAACTGGGAGGCTCCCAATCAAAGATTGAAACAACATATAAAAGACTATAAAACTATAAAAGCACACACATTACAACATTAAAAACAAAAAAACCCTAATGCCAAGTCAAACTTCTAATGTGCAATCATCCAATCTTACTCCAGTGCTTGGGCGAAAAGGCTTGGAAAAGCATTCAAAGCTTTACGAAAGGAAAGATAGAAGGATAGAGGCCTGCCAAATCTCAGGGGGCAAAATATTCCATAGGGCAGGGGCTGCCATGGAAAAGGCATGTTTCCTAGCTCCCAATACTAACAGCGATCCAATTTTAATTATGCATGGCATGAGGTTTGTGCTGGAGCCGTACTAGCACTCCCTTTGGGATTTGCTTGGGCAAACCATAAGACCATACCCTAAAGATTTTCCTTCCCTCTGTCCCTGGACAAACTGTCCATAAAGTTTCATTATGTATGTCCAGTGGTGGGATTCAGCCAGTTCGCACCACTTCAGGAGAACCGAAGTTAACCAGTTGTTAACTTTCTGAGCAGTTTGGTGAATTGGTTGTTGGAAGAAATCATTAGGGCAGAGAACCGGTTGTTAAATTATTTGAATCCTACCACTGTGTATGCCTCTCTTAGTTATGCCAAAGTGACCTGTGTCCTTTTCATATGTCTATCGCAGAATCTCCCAGCAATGAGAAGGAACAGAATCTAAGACATCTCCTGAAAAAAACTTCCCACAGTATTCTGAAATATAAGCCAGCAGGGTTAGTTAAAGGCCTTGGTAACAAACCACAGTTCAAGAAGACATCCAATGATAAGGGCCATTGTTTACATTTACTATTTCCTACTGGGGTTGGGAGGAATGCTTAAAGCAGAAACCATGGGTATTGGCATAGTGGAACCAGTGTAATTGCCAGGGCCACCAGCTTACTATAAGTAGCGTGGCCGATTAAAGTTTTCCATGGAGGAAGAGGTAGGCTCTCCAATATCCCTCCTTGACTGGACTTTTGGAAAGGCAGGTGGGGAATATAAATTCTTAGTATGAAGTTCTTCAATAAAATAAGTCCTTTCCCAAACTGTCACCTTTTGAGGCAGAACAGAAAAGCGAGGCCCAAATGTGTTCTAACTTTTCCGTTTATCTGAAACCCTCTAGGAATTCCCAACCCTCACTTTGAGAAATCCGGCTTTATCCTGTGTGATCTCTTCTTTAAAAAATTTTCAGCTACAAGGAAAAATGCATTCAGGATGTATAATAGAATAGATGCATATTATTCATAATTTTCATAGATATTTAGTGTACACAGTATAGAATTCTAAATGTGTAAAACAGAAGGCAGCATAATCTGGGCGATACAAGCAGAGGAATGCTTGAGACCTTCAGTTTGTGTTATAAACTTGGCATTATATATATATAGTATTATAATGGCTGGATCAATTACCAGATTTATCTAAGAAATAAACTGCATAAAATATGGATATGGATGGTTACACTGAGAATCATCAATCATTTTTTTTCCAGAAGAGTCAAGCTTTCTTTTCCTTTCACCAAAAGGGCAGGAGCAATGAAGCAAGTTTGGACAGTTCACTTTTGAAAGCAGAATTATCAATACTTGTATTTCTTTAAAATAAATTTGATTAATCAGAACTTAAACAGACTTGCTCCGTGAATGTTCCACTCTTGATTACTGTGAGTTTGGACAACCTGTGTCATATTAATATGTCTAGCCCCTGTGATGAGGCACATCTCACCCAGCTCAATGTTTTGTACAAATTGCTTATAGCAGGTTTACAACTGCAAAGTGAGCGTAGCCTCTTTCTAAAAGTATAAAGATTCAATGGCACTTGTAACGATGAATGCAGTGAAACTCTTTTGAGACCCATATGCCCCCTACATGAATATTGTCTAGGCACAAACCCACTCTTTATTTCACCCCCACAAGCTTACAAAAGGGTCCTTGCAGATCTTTGCCAAGAACACACAAAGCATATATTCATGCCACAAAACCAGCTACTGTAATCAGTAACCACTTTCACATATTTTGAATTATGTCCTTAAAACTGCAATATAATACAGGCTTGATGAACCTACACCCTGTTCCTTTATAGAAAAAAATAACTGAATGTAGATTAAAATATGCTGTGTAGGAGATATATGAATCCTATCATTCTTGGATGACATTGTATCTTATAAACCCTGTCCTGTTAATTACATTGAAAAACTGTTTACAAACTGAACATTGCCATACCTTTAACAATACTGAACAATATTTTTTAAATTTAAATACACCCACACCATGCAAAGCATACATAAAGAATACTCTTCAGGAAGGATATACAATACCAAAAATTTAAGAAGTGATTTTATATAGGCATAGGACTTACAGTTATGTCTATCTATTTTTAAAAGGGACAATGTTAAAAACCTAATTAGCAATACATCTCCAAGCTATTTTTCTTAATGAGCACTACAAGATTTTAGTCCATCTGTAAAAATTTGGTCTGGCAGCTGCTGGTTACAAGATCCAACCTGAAACAACAAGAGGTAGGCAGTCCAATCCTTGACGTGCAAACCCAACAACAGATTTTTTTTAGGATGAGTAATAAACTGAGGGTAGCAGCATTAGGCATAGTTAACAGTTTGTATTTTTATACAAACTGTTAACTTCTGTCAAGTTAGAAAGAAGTAAAAAAGGTAGAATCCAAGACTTGAAGCAAAAGATTAATTGTCAACAGATTATTAACTATTAACATTAAATTCTTCATCCAATGGCATTAATAAAGCCATTATCACATTAACATCTTCCAAAGATATCAGAATAACCTGATACAAATTCACGTTGCAAAAATCCGACAATCCCAACACTTTTTAAAAAAAAAAACCTCTCAATTCTATTGGAAAGATATTGCAATTATTAAACATGTCAAACTAAAATTTAAAACTCTTATAGTAACTTCTATTATCAGATAGTCCCCCCCAAAAAAGTTGTTTTAATATTTCAGACCATGAAATATTTTGCCCTGTTTAGTATTTGCATTACTACATGTTTTTAACAGAGTTTATTAAACATACAAAGATATTTTTCCAATGCAGAAGGATCTTATTTATGCAAACACCTCATCTTTTAAATTTAGAAGTGAATAATAGCCTATATAAGACATTAGTTTAATATAATTCAATGCAAAAAAACAAGTTACCTAAGCCTTCGGATTCAAAAAGATAAGTCTCATCCACGCCAATGCACCTACACCAATTCAAAAAGTTCGCTGTGTTATCTCTGGCAAAGAAAGATCCTGAAGGAGCATCTTTTTTACAGGGGACTTTTCTCAAAGGGAAATTCTGGAAAGTAATGTAGAAATTTTAACAGTAAACATTCCAAAACATTCACAGAAGCTTTTTCTAAAGTAGAACCAGTAAGGAAAGTGGGGAGGGGGTTCCTTCTTCCCCCCCAAAAAAGATTACATTTCAAAAGAAATTAATTTCAGCTGTATATAAATAAGCAATGGGGAAATTTGTTTAAAACAGGATTGCTGAGGACTCAGCTAAAAGGCAAAAAAAGCCACACACCAAACTTTGTGGCATTCACCTTTAGTTGTCAGAAAAAAGTAGATGACCCATTTACTTAGCTGAAAACATGGCTTGAAAGATACAAGAAGGGCAATAACATGTATCACATGAATATCCAGAACAAACCCTCCAGGTTATTTATATACAAAATACTACTTCAGTATTTTAAAATTAGAACAAATCTGTCAGCAGCTTGAACATATGATTCACATTTTTCTAATGAATTTCAAGTCATGTACAATTTTAATCAGCAGACTTTCATCTTCCAAATTACTTTTCCTTTTTCACAGAACCTAATCTGAGGCACAACTTTCATGTACCGGTATTCTGTACCATGTCAAGCCACTGTATGTATTATCCAAATAATATTTTACATCTGTTTATAATTCTAAGTGCATCTAATTTGTGTAACATTTCCTCCAATTTTTCACTATAGCCATGGTATACATTCAACGATTCTTTCAGCATCCTTTTATGACAGATCACCTGACACCCCAACTTCAAAAGTCCTAAGTGCCAACATCTGTACCAGCTGTAACACTTCCTATTTTCAGAGCTCCTGCATGGTATTTCATGCTTACCAGAAATCTTTCTCAATAAATATCATCCTAAACCATCTGACTGTTATATGTAGATTTCTCAAGCTCTGAAGAACACAAAATGTATTAAGTAACATTAAGCTATCCCTGGGCAAAATGTATGTGGCTCATTAAGGTGGGAATATGTCCATTTACACAGCATATTAATCCAAAGCAAACCTAACCACTCACTGTTTTATGAGAACTGAACCAGATCAGTATTCCCAGAATTCTAGAAACGTAGGTGCAGGAGTTCTAATATTCTTGCTTTATTTCCGTTAGTTCACATGAGAAGTTGAGATACACAATTGTAGTAGGGAGTGAATGCAGTAGCATAAAGCAGAAGATGAATTCCAAGAATTGCTATCTGAATGCATTACTTGAACATAGGATAACATTAAAATTAAAGTAACTTTGGTATTAGGGTGAAATATTCAGCACCATACTTTTTTTTAATGCAAGAACATTATGACTACCTCCGCACATTTGAAAAAAAATAATGAACTGTCTAGTAATAGGATTTTTACGTTTAACATTCTTAACTATCTTCATTTGAAGAAAAGCAATGTACTATATTCATTTTAGAGGAAGACTAAATTCCTCCCTATTCAGTAATTTATATTTAAAATATAGAAATAATCTTAGATTTGCTAAGCATATATTAGTAGAGTACTTTTGCTAATGTTCCTTTAAAACTTACATGCAGGATTATCTTCCTTTCGGGTAAATACAAGCACATTTAATAGGAAAATCTTGCTCACATGACTTTTCATTAATTTAAAGAAAAGTTAATTGCTATTTTTTTAAAAAATGAACTTACTTTTAAATCATTTGAGTTACTTTTAACTATGTTCTGAATGATTCCAATCAAAATGCACAGCAGTACCCCGTTATCAAGTTCTTCCAATAAATGCTCTGCTTTAAGTTCAATACCTATAGAAGAGCCGTGATTCTCATTAGTACAGAACAGATAAAACTCAAACTGATAACTCAGATATAGTTAAGCATAGCTTCAACCTAAATCAACTGGAAAAATACTGTTTATTTATTTATTATTAAATTTACATGCTGACATCTCGCTATTCAGAGCCTCTGTAACATTCCCTTTTATTGTGGTTTATCTGCAGTGGGATTGTGGCAATGTCCAAACTGATACTGAATGTCACAGATGTCACTCATAGACCACATGATCCTATTGTATTTTAAAGTAATTACTGTATTTTTGGGGAGATAGATGCACCTTTTCCCCCCCTAAAAGAGGGGAGCCTCTGAAAAAAGCCTCTGAAACAGAAGTTTCAGAGGCTGAAAAAAAAAGCAAGGCGCAGAGTTCACAAGCAACGAACCTGTTGCTAAAGTTCACCTCTGGGAACAGCTGATTGGGGGTATTCCGGGAGGCCGATCCACTCCCAATCAGCTTTTTTCTTATTTTCCTCCCCAAAAACTAAAGTCTTATACTCTGGTGCGTTTTATAGAATGAAAAATACGGTATTTATATCTCAAACTGTACATTGGCCTGTAGTTTTAACTATACTAATTAGGAAAAATATTGAACCTCATACTAGTCAATGTTTCAAAAAACACACATGCCTTTTAAAACTGTTTAGGGTAAAGAGATATTATGTACACTTAACAAATGACTAGACTTCTATAAAAGGAGAAACAGTAAAATTAGTGGTTTTAACTTCTAACAGCATGAACTCTAAATCTAGCTCTACCCCTATATCTTCTTCTATAGTAATTACATGGTTCTTGAAACAAACCCAATAAGCCAGATAGCCAGATAGCCAGATCCTCTTGCATAGGAATCAAAGTTGCCTCATGTCGGACAGATATCCATTGGTCATACAGTAAAACATCAGCCAGGCCAGGGCCATGCCTTGGAGTCAATGGACTGCGTGGACTAATAGGTAAATCATCTCCAAACCACACCTAAGGTACATATCAACAAGACTGATTACAATTTCAGCACTATGGAACAACTGATCATATTTGCAATCCATTATCAATGACTTTAAAAAATGGAAAGTTCATAATATGTTCCCCAAATGATTCACTATTATTTTGGAGCACTGTAGCTCTATTAAAAGCTGAATTTGGCTTGTATAATCCATCTAGATTACTCTGCAAAATACCAGTATTTTAAAAAACCAAATGTTTTGACAAAACAGGCATAAAATTCCATTAGAGTTGAACATTAAATCAATAGTCAGTTATGTTCTTTAGATACATATCAGAAAGAAGGAAAATATTTAATAGATATAGCTGTAATATTTTAGTTTGCCTACCTGAACTGTATGTTGCATGGTAGCTGGTTGTTCCTAGGATTAGGAGGAAAAAAGATACTTTCAGCTAAAAGTGTCAAATTGTATTTTATTTTTCTTCATTTATCTGTAACATTGAAAAGACGGCCAACAGATCAACAAAAAGTAAACCAATCCAAAATTGGGACTTCAATATATTTCCAATACTGAATATAATTTTTTCAATTTTCATGCTCAGTATCTCCATAATCCTTATAACAACATTCCATGTTTTTAATATATCAAAAGTAGATTAACATCTTTAAACCATATTGGCAAATATGAGTAAAAAAATCAAATGGTGCATTACAGTAGACAAGCCTAATTCATATATGTAAATATTCCCTTCCATTTTATATTTCTATCAGTGGGGTGATGGATGTCACAGAAAGATCATTCTCATATTTATTCCTACTCAATTGCTTGAGTTCCATAAATAAAATGATGTCAAATTACCATACATGTCCTACTGTAAATTTGAAATTTAGATACCGAAAATCTAAGAGTCTATGCTTTCCATTGAAAATTATCAATTCTAACAATCTAGTTAAAGTTAATTAAAATGTTAGCATAGGAATAATTCTAAGTATATCAATATGAAATAACACCCAGTGCTTGCACATTTGTTTCCCATACATTTTAAATATTGTTTATATTTTTACATTTATCTCTGTTTTTAAAAAAATTATATCGTTGCCTCAAATGAAAAACATTTCCTCGACTATTGCCAAATAGAAAGAATGCAAACTGCAATTGAAATCTTAATTGTTACAAATTTCCATAGAAACGTTTAAAGCATACGAGACTTCAATTAATTGAATAATTAATACTGTATGGAAAAAAAATCTACATTGCAAACAGTTGTATTGGAATGCAAATCCTAGTGTATGACAGTATTTAGAACAAAAACCTCCATGTAGATTTCATTTTAAACTAATCTTCAGATCACATATTGAATTCACTTGCCTACCAATATTGCTAAAGTGGTAAATTTAAAGCTACATCAAAAATCTCAGTTCCAAGCCAGCTGGGAACACAGATCCTAAACAAATGCTACCATTTATTATTTGAAATAAGAAAGTCACGTCCTCCTGATATTTTTCTCCTTTATACTACACAAAAAAGACAGAAAGTAGAACAAGTCTTTACTAACTAATGTATTCAGCTTCCCACAGTGAGTACCAGGGAATAAAGTTCATTTACATAAAAAGCTCTTTGTCTTAACAGGCCAAAGTAAGGGGCTTCATTGACATTTTAGAAGGAAAAAAATATGGTGGCAACAGCTACCAAAATACTGCTCTCATTAAACGATGGAACACTTACACATTTGAACAAGGTCTTTAACAAACCAACTGCCACAGTAACAAAAAGACTGCCCAATATGCAAGGCAGCCTATCAGCTTGAACAAAGGAAAATATTCAAAAAAAGAACTATTAGAAGAATGTTCAGCATCTTCAGTTTTCAAGAATGTCACACAAAGCCTGCCTATTTTAGGGAAAAACTGCACACTTGAAAGAAAATGTCAGAGGATTTTTATATCAGCTCACTTCATAATATTACATCTGTCTTTGCAATCAGTTAAAATACAAGTATGACGCTCACAAATTGATGACTAGAATTTTGCTTCTCGCATATAGACTTAGTAACTGAATTTACATACCAAGTTCAGCTGTGGATTGTCTGATTTTTTTATAGAATAAGCTAGTGTTTCAGGTTAAAATTCAATAGTCCAAAACAGAAATCTCATTACAGCTCATTATGGGTAGTCCTCAACTTACGAACATAATTGAGCCAAAATTTCTGTTGCTAAGAGAGGCCATTGTTAAGTGAGTTTTGTCCATTTTACAACCTTTTTTGCCACAGTTGTTAAGTGAATCACTCCAGTTGTTAGGTTAGGACCATGGTTGTTAACTGAATCTGGCTTACCCATTGACTCTGCTTGTCAGAAGGTTGCAAAAGGTGATCACATAACCTTGGGACACTGCAACCATCATAAATATGAGACAGTTTCCAAGTGTTTAATGTTGCAATGCTCATAAATGTGAAAAATGGTCAGAAGTCACTTTTTTCAGTGCTATTGTAGCTTTGAATGGTCATTAAACAAAAAGTTGTAAATCGAGGACTATCTGTACAATGTGGCTTGCATTTTCTGGCTGAATGGGACCTTTTCTAAGCTATGTTTCAGGGCTTAACTTGTTTGAATCTATCAAATTGTGATTTATTCAAAAGTCATAGTTTAACATTAGTCTTTTGTACGCAGCTTGTTTGAGTAATCATATTCTTTGTTTTTCAAATCAAGATTTGGAGGCTTGGGAACAAATAAGAAGTGTGTATGTTTTTTTTGTTTTTTGTTTTAATTTGATTTCTATGCCATCCTTCTTCGGAGACTCAGGGTGGCCTACAGTGCGTTAAGCAATAGCCTTCATACTTTTGTATATTTTTATACAAAGTCAGCTTATTGCCCCCACAAACTGGGTCCTCAATTTACCTACCTTAGAAAGGATGGAAGGCTGAGTCAACCTTGAGCCTGGCGAGATTTGATCTTACTTTAATTGCAGACAGCTGGTGTTAAATTACAGTGCTTAGTCTGTTGAGCTATCCAGGCTCCTATGTGCCTTTTCACTCTGGTTTTTTCTTTTCTTTTTTTTCCCTTTGGCCTTTAAAGGCTTGCAAATCACAGATTTATAGTTCAATAATCACAGGAAATTGTGGTTTAAGAAAACCAGGAAGTCTTCTATGGGAAAAAATAAGAAGAAAAAAGATATACAAGTATTAAGTTTGTTCCTTTTTCTCTATCATAAAATGGTGAATTAGGAATGTGATGTCTGAAATACAAAATACACCTCAGTTCATACATCATAGCCATTGTGATTTATAAATCATGGCTTATGATATTACATGGGAAGAAGGGTATATGGTTTATTTAACAAATTCTAATTAAAATAAACCATGGGTTAAAATACATAAACCCAGTCATAATATAATCGTGTTCATATACTTGTGTGGAAATGCAATGGGCCAACTACAAAGCAAGCAGGAACAGGAATCAGCTGCATGTGATAATTTCAGATAATATACTATCTTGTAGTATTCAACTAAACTAGGGATCGGCAACCTTAAACACTCAAAGAGCCACAAAGATCCTAACTGGAAGCCCCCCATTCAATTCTGGAGCCAACTAGAAGTCCAGTTCCCCCACCATAGAGTCTCCTCCTAGCGCAGCTTCCTTTTTCCTCTACCTGTCCTAACCAAAATCCCTATCAATTGTGGAGCCGACCAGCGACAGGGAGCCGCAGCAGTGGGATGAAAGAGCCACATGTGGCTCCGGAGCCACGGGTTGCTGACCCCTGAACTAAACCTTTTGAATGCTATTTGAATATTACAAGAGATGCATATTAATTTCTGGTACAATTAAAATACTAGCAATGATCTTTCAGAACCAGGAAAAAAGATACTTTATTCAGAGGAGTCCTTGTCTTAACAATTTTTCAAGAATAGTTAGAAAAAGGGAGAAGACATTTGGGCAGTTAACCCAACAAACTTATTTTTACAAAGGATGCACGTCTTAATCTTCTGGAAGTTGAGGAAAATCATTTTTTTAGGAATACATGGCTTTCAATATTTTGATTGTTCTTGTGAGACCCTTCATGCTATTTTCACACTTTATCGTTTAGCCTTCAAATTGTAAACTGAAAGGATATTTTAAATTATTTGGGGTTCACATCTCTGAACCTGTAGGACTGAACGTGAAGTAGAATTTTACAACCAAACAAAACAACTTCACTCATTTGCTGGGGACGCTGCAGCTGTAGTGAGAGATAAGTGTTTCACCCTCAGGTGAATTATTACAGAAATTATATGCATAATCACATATACAATTATGTATGCGATGTTAGTAACACGCCTTATAATTGCATCCCATTTTTAAGGTTAACATGTAAATCCATAATTAAAAAATAGTTTATTTAAACTTATACCCTACTGCAGTTTATGTTATCATCTCAGTAGTTTAGGATTACTTTACACCAGTAGGTTTCAAACTTCATCCATGCTGGCTGGGGAATTCTGGAAATTGAAGTTCACACATCTTAAAACTTGCCAGTTTTGAAAAACACTTGTCTTACATTGTTGAAAAATTACTAGAAGACCATTTAACCTTGAATTCAGAATTTGCAAACTCCAAAATCAGCCAGGGTAAGGAACAACTTGCCACAGGCTATTATACTATGTCACATCCTTTTCAATGTTTTTGAGTTTCAGTATTTTGAGTATTTATGCCCTTGGCAAAATGCGGTAAAAAGTCACCATAGCTTCTATTTCAAGTTTTCCCCAAGTTTTGGTTCCCTGTTGGGACTACAGTTCCCATTTTTCCACAAAATACCTGCCGGAATGAAGGCTGAGGTTGCAGAAAGCCGTTTCCTCCGGGCGAGAAAACTGCTGGTCAAGACTGCATGTGCGTCACTGCAACAGACAGCAAGAGCTGAATTGATTTTCTTCCCCTTTTCTGGGTAAATGGCCAGCACTTTTCCATAGCCCTATTTCAAAAGGAAGCAAGGAAACAGCATTAGCGCCTTGAGGTTTAAGGCAACCCATCCCCTTGTATGGCACAGGGAATTTAAGAGGCTCTAGGGAGCCATAAACAACCCACCAACCACGCTTCAGCTTAGCAGGTTGTGATCAGTCCCAAATCTGCTTGGGGGACCTACTGCGTTTCAGCCAAGAGACATCACACGTCAATCAAACCATCTGCTATCTACCGGGGAAACTTGGAGATACTTACGACGGGGAACCCCAGAGTCAGAACCCTCCGCGCATCCTCCGCCTGGTTGTGGGGTGGGGGGGGAGCACACGTGAGATTGCGGCAGCGGCAAAGGAATCCTCTCGAGCTCCAGCGCTCCGTGATTCATTCGGCCGCCTCCGCCCGCAACAGTTCGAAAGGCCCAATCAGCTGACGCGAGGCGGGGCCCAGGCAGGCGAGGCGGAGGCTGGGGCGAAAGGGGAGGGAGAGCGAGTTTTCCGGATGGGTGCCTTGTGGCGGGAGTCCGTAGCGAAAGGCTGGGGTGGCGATGCTGGTGCTCGGGGAGGATTCGAACGGAGGGGATGCAGTGGTCGGGTGTGTGTGTGTGTGTGAATCCGGCGGTTGTGTGTGTGAGGTGACAGTCGCCGCGGATTATTATCTGGACCAGGGGTCTCCAACCTTGGCAACTTTAAGACTGTGGACTTCAACTCCCAGAATTCCTCAGCCAGCTTTGCTGGCTGAGGAATTCTGGGAGTTAAAGTCCACAAGTCTTAAAGTTGCCAAGGTTGGACCCTTGTCTGGACCGAGTGTTGGCATCTCCTCAGCTGAGAGGGAAGGCAGGGGACGTTCGGGGATTGGGACAGCGCTTGCTAAAGTTCTGCCTCTCTCTATTACAACCTGCTTTGGATTTCACCCTCCTCTATGTTTTGTGTGTGTGAGGGTGATTAGAGCAGGGGTGAAATCAAATTTTTTCCCTACTGGTTCTGTGGGCGTGGCAGAGGAAGGATATTGCAAAATCTCCATTCCCATCCCACTCCAGGGGAAGGCTATTGCAAAATCTCCATTCTCACCCAACTCTGGGGCCAGCCAGAGATGGTATTTGCCGGTTCTCCGAACTACTTAAAATTTCCACTGCTGGTTCTCCAGAACCTGTTAGAACCTTCTGGATTTCACCCTGGATTAGAGGTTGCAACACCCAGCAACCCTAACTAGAAAAGTCAGTGTGGAGGCAGAGAAATGGATCAGAAGCACAATCAGAGAGGTTCCTTATCTCTCGGTATAAAACATGTGGCAACACAACCCTACACACATTTATGGCTGTGTTTGCCACAGAATAAACCGTAAACTTGGTTAACAAATGCAGTGATATGTCAGCGTAAGTACTGGTACTGCTCGATTTACAATCGCAATTGGGCCCAAAATTGTTAAGTGAGACATTTGTTAGGTAATTTTGCTCCATTTTACGACCTTCCTTGCCACAGTTGTTAAATGAATCACTGCAGTTCATAAATTAGTAACCTGGTTGTTAAGTGAATCCATTGATATTGCTTGTCAGAAGGGGACATCACATGGGAGACACAGCAATGGTCATAAGTGTCTATGGAGATTCTCGTCATCCACTTTTGGTTCTTCCAAAAGTGCTTTTTCAAGAGGCAACTGGACTCACTTGTTTTTCTTTGAAGACATTTTGCTTCTCATCCAAGAAGAGCTGAAGAAGCTTCTTGGATGAGAAGCAAAATGTCTTCAAAGAAAAACAAGAAAATCCAGTTGCCTCTTAAAAAAGCATCTTTGGGATAATTGTCATAAGTATGAACCAGTTTCCAAGCATTTGAATTTTGATCACACGATCATGGGGATGCTTCAAAGGTCGTAACTTTGAAAAATGGTCATAAGTCACTTTTTTCAGTGCTGTTGTAACTTTGAACAGTCACTAAATGAACTGTTGTAAATTGAGGACTATTGTATTGTATGCTGTATCATTTATTGCCTAGATCAGGGGTGTCAAACTCAAGGCCCGAGGGCCAGATCCAGCTCACAGGGTACTTAGATCTGGCCAGCGGGGCTACCCTGGAAACAGCAAAGGACTGGCCCACGGTGCTTCTGCCAGCGAAAACGGGCTCCCAAGCTCCGTTTTTACTTGCCACAGCCTCCTGTGGCCCGCCCGAGCTCCGTTTTCACTAGCAGAGGGTTGCAGGAGGCCGTGGCAGCCAAAAACAGAGCTCAGGAGCCTGTTTTCTCCGGCAGAGTGCTCGGGCCACCAGTGATACAAGTGACGGGCTGGCCACGCCCCCCCCTTCCCACTCCCCCCTGCCCCCCTGCTGAGGTCAGACACAACCCTGATGCGGCCCTCAATGAAATCAAGTTTGACACCCCTGGCCTAGATCATTGTATTAAATTATTACATGGTGTTGGATTAGTTTGGTTGGGTTAGTTTGGTTGTGGACTCAAGTGTTGTGGTTTGTTAACTATGGTTCATACCATAGTTTAATGTTTAGTTTAGTTCTATATAGACAGGCACAGCCTACCTAGAACTCACTATCCTATTCTATATAGAGACCACTTTTGGACTTTTTTCTTTAGAAAGAGAGAATAAGTGGTTATTTTATATAGGTTTAGTTTTTCATTTAGAGTAAGGAGTTATTTTATTATAAATTTGTACTGAAAAAAGTCAAAAGTTGTTTTTGTATTTTTTCCCCTTTTCTCCCTTGATTCCCTCCACGTTTCTTTTAATCTTTTTTTTTTTTTTGTTAATTTGTATTTGGTCTTTTTAAACTTAATAAAGTTGCTTTAAAAAAATATTTGGGGCTGAAACCAAACAATTCCATGACCTCTGCTCTGGTAAAGCTAACCCACCACAGGATTTAATTGACATATAGTGGGGAAAAGTCATTGTAGTGTCTCAGCCCTAGTCTGCAGGTTCTCTAAATCTGTCCCATTGTGGGTTGGTTGAAAAGCATAAGCAAGCAACATGGCATGTGGACCAGCTTGGCCACTGTTATGAACCAGAAAAAAATATTTTTCAACACTGATGCTAACCATCCTCAGTACACACATTGTGTTATGTAGGTATTGAGTTACTTTATCTAGGAGGAGAAAAACAAGTTTATTTTTACCCAGGCGAAGGAAAAGATTAGTGATAAAGAGAATCATTTAAAATAATCAGGATATATAATTTCCTGCACATACCACGCCTTACTAATGAACAGCATGGATGCCTTTGAAATTTGCCAGTACTTGGGAAAGATTTAAACCTTTTTTCTAATATTTCCATAGTGTTTTTCTTCTATTTCCCTGCCAAATTACCTGCTTTCCTCCCCTTACCTCTATGTCGTTTCCCCCTTTTCTGTCATTCTCCATGCAGCTATTTCTTCCCCTTAATTCACATCTATTCTATTTCTTTGCTCCTTTGAAACCAGGGAAGGTAATGTGTGGTTCTGTCTGTGTAAGAAATGATTAGCTTCTGCAGATGGAGAGGGAAGGTCCATTAAGTTTAGAAATGAGATTCCTCTTAAGGAATTTATTTGAGTCAATTGACATTAATTCAGTTAAAATGAAAGTAGTTATTTGTCCAGACCTTTCCCTGCTTTGGAGTTTGGCTTGTGAAAGATGTACACATGTATGTATGCATACACATATGAATACATAAGTGAGTCTCAAAGCAGAATATTTATGGGTGGGAGACTGGCTTCACTTAGAGTTGGTAGACCTAAATTAACAAGGTCGGGAAGTTGGGCACCATTTGAGTTGTCTGTGTTAATTTTTTGCCACATATTCATTTTGGGATCAGGTTAAATTTGGTGCTGTCTTCCATTTGGTAAATAGTGTTATTAGTTTGGTTTAATAGGACATACAAGAAGGGGGCTGCAAAACTGGACCTTGGAGCTTTCTGCATCTCTTTGCTGATGTTTGTCTAGATTTGCATAGCCCAGATATGGCAGTGCTTGTTTAGGAATTTGGTTTTAAAGCCATGTTTAATAAGCCATAATTGACACAGTATAGCACAGGTTAGTACAAAGAATTAAACATAATGGATTCTGTATTTTTTATGGAATGGTGGATAGGTCTGAGCCTCTTCTTCAGAGAGATGGTCCTTATTTACTCATTTGATTTATCCCACATATAAAAATCACAAACATAGGTATGGAGCACTTGCTCCTTCAGTTTTCTCTAGTAAGATAGTAAGATAATGCTGAACCCCTATATAACAGGTAATGTAAGCAGAATAAAGATATTAAGAACACTGCTCAATCAGTGTTCAAAATTACTCTACCAGATGACTTCTGAATGCTGGAATAAAAATTGGAACAAAGATTTGAAAGATGGCTGACCCTAGCTGTCTAAACATCTTTCCCAGCCTTGATCCACATTAAGGAGAATTATTTGTGCATAGTTTTCCCATGAGATGGTGATATTGGGTAAGAAAGGAGGGAACCCACACGTTTGTCTTTAATACATCTTGTAATTAAGGACAGCAGCATTTGCCAACGTTGTATCTACAGCAGAATAGATAGTGTGTTTTATGCAGGTATAGTTTCCAATAGTTTAGGACTTAGCAATTTATCAACTGATAAGTAGTGGTTTATAAAGAACAAAGATGAAAATAAAAACAAGAAATTGTAGTATACTACTTTAATTTCAAAAGAAATAATAGGAACTTGCTTCAGGCAAATAGAAGTTCACTTTTGTTTCAAGGAACTTAAGAACTATAGCAGATATTCTATGTAAACAGACACAAATGTAAACTTCAATGAAAATGATTTACTATCAATTATTTTAAGTGGTTTAAGAAAATATTTACAATTCAAAAACACTGAATGAATACACTGATGTTATGGATTCAAGTTTGTTGTCCCAGCTAACTTAGTTTACGATCCAGTAAAAACCAGGTTTATCACTGCACATCCCATATTTCGCAAAGAAGAGGTGTGAATTTGTGATTGTTAACTCTCCATGACATCAACATATCAGCATGATGGTGGTTAAAAGTCCGTAATTCTGTAAGGCGACCAAGAAGACAAGCAAAATGTTGAGGACTATCCATGTGATGAAGCTTGCAGAATGTTTGCAGAACTTCAAGCAGAGGCTCTTGAAGCCGTTCAACAGAGTCTCTATCCTTTATGTATTGCCGATCTGGTTTTAGTTTTCAAAGAAGATGGGGAAAAATAGTAAGCATTATTTCATATATGTAAATTATGAAGACCAAAGTCAAATTGCAAGTGAAATACAACATTTCTCTGTTCATAGGCTATTTTGTTCCCATATATTTATTGTATGCAGAATTGCGTGTCTATAAAAACTTGCAGTGTTGATGGGATTAGTTTTACTTATTAGCTTGCTTGATACTACAGATTGTTATAGAGAAGGTTGCATGCCCTGATCCTGAGATAATAGAAATAATTCAAAACCCTATTATTGCTAAAATATTTATCTCTGTTATGCAAATATAGCATAACAACTCTGGAATACTTTGCCTGCAGTAGAGCTGCTTCTTTCCCCTTAGAAAGGCACTCAAAACTTTTATTCTCACAGGCCTTTGGCTCCCAGTATTGTGTTAAATATTGCTTCATATTTTGTTCTTAGTAGTAGTATTTTTGTACTTTTGCTTCTTGCCCATAATCTTAACAATGGTAGCAATAGACAAAATAAAAAAATAAATATGAGCATGTGTTTTAATTGGTTTTGTTATATTCTTCCTTCAAGGAACAAAGTTACAATCTTATCTCTATAAGATTTTAATTTAAAAAACTATCCCGTGCCTACAAAAATCAGAAAATGAATTTTTCCCCCTTTCAAATCCTATTTCTATTTTCTTGGTTTCTGCCTTTGGAGATGGGTCAGGTTGGCCATTTTTAGGAACTGAGAAAAAACAGGTAGTCTTTGATTTATGACAACAATTGAGCCCAAAATTTCTGTTTCTAAGTAAGACAGTTGTTAAATTGAATTTTGTCTCATTTTATGTCCTTCTTGTCACAGTTGTTGCCACAACTGTTAAGTAAATTACTGCAGTTATTAAGTTAGTAACACCATTGTTAAGTGAATTTGGCTTCCCCATTGACTTTGCTGTCAAAAGGTCACAAAAGGGATACTGCAAGCATCATACTTAGGGATCATACACTTAGGGGAAAAGAAACCCTCTGGTAGAGTACAGTATTGGGGGTACAGTCAGTGTTAGTACAATAGAAGGAAAAGGTTTGGGTGTGCTCATAGCAGACGACTGCAAAATGAACAAATAGTGTGGCCAGGCAGCTATTTTGACAAACAAAATTCTGGGATGCATCACTAGAGGGATCACCAGCAGGAAAAAGGAGCTCCTAATCCCACTATACAGGGCTTTAGTCAGACCCCATTTGGAATACTGTGTCCAATTTTGGAGACCTCACTTAAAAGAACATATTGATAAGATTGAATAAGTTCAGAGATGAGCAATAAAAATTGTGCAAAGTCTGAGAAACAAAACATATCAGGACAGATTGGAGGAACTGATTATGTACAGCCTCAAGAACAGAAGGGAAAGTGGGGGCATTATTGAAACTTTTAAATATTTTAAGGGTGTGAATAAAGTTCTGGAAGGCAGTATTTTCAATATTAAGGAAAAATCAAGAACACGGGGGCATAACCTCAAACTGACAGGAGGGAAGTTCAAAAGTAATGTGAGAAAGTATTACTTTGCAGAAAAAGTAGTGGAAGCTTGAAAACAACTTCCAGTGGAGTAGTGGATCTATCATCAGTAACTGAGTTTAAACATGCTTGTGATAAAATTAATAAATAAGAAAACAACCCCGCCCCCTTAAAGGCAAGGCTTCATGGGCCACTAGGTCTTTTTCTGCCATCCGTTTTATATGTTTCCGTATTTCTAAATACATGCTAGTTGCCAAGCATCTGAATTTTGATCACATGACCATGGGGATACTGCAGCAGTCATAAGTCACTTTTTTCAGTGCCGGTTTTGAATGGTCACTAAACAAATGGTTCTAAGTCGAAGACTACCTGTAACACAAATGCCACTAAACTCATAGATTTCTTTTAGCTAGGCCCCTTTCATTTTATGCTGCTAGTAATCATAAATTTGTACTCACTTTTACAAATATATCTACGTGTTTGAAATATTTGGCCATAACTGTCCATTCCAGGGAAAAATAACTGCTTAGATAGCTCCCTAGTATGGAGGCAAAGGGATGAGTCTTCCACCTGCACTAGAACTCCAAATACTAACCCTGGAGGATGCAGTCTAATGTAACATGTAGTTTGTCTTGTCTTTTGAATGTAAAACAGGTTACTTGAAACATTTAATGTAGAAATGTCTATGATTAAACAATTGCATGTGAACATTTGTAATCATACAAAGAGTAGAATTTTACAGGTTTCTTTCCAATGTATTCCTTCTAGTACAGGGGTGTCAAACTCAAGGCCCACAGACTAGATCCGGCCCGTGAGGTGCTTAGATGTGGCCCACGGAGCCGGCCTGGAGATAGTGAAGGACCAGCCCATGGTACCTCTGCCAGTGAAAACAGGCTCCTGATCTCCATTTTTTGGCTGGGACGGCCTCCTGCAACCCTCTGCCAGTGAAAATGGAGATCAGGAGCCCGTTTTCACTGGCAGAGCTGCCTGGCCATCACAGGTGCCCTCCAACATGAGTTACGTCAAGCTGGCCATGCCCCGTGGCCATGCCTCTGGCCATGTCCTCCGCCTCCCCGAGGTCAAATACAACCCTGATGTAGCCGGGGCTGTCAGTGAAATCAAGTTTGACACCCCTGTTCTAGTAAGATGCTAGAAGGAAATCTCATTCACAAAAGTATACATTTGGATTACATTTGGTATGAGGAGGGAAGCTGGTGAAAGATTGAATTTAAAAATGGGTGAGATCTGGGCAGGGGTGGATCGGGCTTCAAAAGGGGCCTGGTGCATCCCTGAAGGAGGTCTTGAGTAGCAGCTAGGAATACTGCTGAGTGCTCCATTCTAAGGCCGTCTTCATTGCATGAACAGAAGAGGAGAGAGCATTTGGACTCTATTTCCCATGCCCATACATGTACATGTGGAGTGAGGCAAAGCGCACACATAGACAACAGATAGGCACTCACTCTAGAAATATTTACCCAACATACTTTAATAACAGTTACTGTTTTTGTATAAGAAAGTAGCATTCTCTTTTTCATGCCTCTTTCCGTTTTTCTTCAAATTTGGTAACATAATTCAGAATTGATTGTCTGGAATATGGTTTTTCAAACTGATGCACCCTAGGGATCTGAGGTCTAAAGCAGCTGAGAAAATTAATTACCTGGTGATAAGATAACAATTGCTGTAAGCAGAGCATATTCTTCTTGTGTCATCTTGAGTTCCCCAATACTTTTATAGAAATGGAACATAGGCGTTATGTATTCATCTGAGATACCTATAAGGCAATGGGGTAAAGTAGACTTATAATAGAATTATGATGCAATCCCTGGTAATTAAAATTCAGACAATTCAACACCCAAATTATGCAAGAACCAAGATAGAAAGTATCGTATGAAAATTCTTTTACTTTAAAAAAAAAACCCTTCCTTTCTATTTCCATATCAGGTTTATTTCCCTTGTTTGTTTTTTTTTTTTTTATGGTTTCATTATAGGATGGCTATATGCTATTTTATTCACAAGAGGGCGCTATTTTCCTGTAATAACATAAACTAGCACAAATTCTGCAAATCTCATAAATAAATATCAGTTTAAAAATTCTGTATGCCTTTAACGGAACTCAAACTGTAAAATAGATAAATGCAGCACATTATTAATATTATTTGCTGTCACAATATCATTACACTGTTAACATTCTTCTATTAATCAGAAATGGGGAAACTACATCCCTGTTGCAGAATGTTAGCTCCCAATATCCTTTGCCATAGAGTAGACCATGCTGATCAGGGTTACTGGGAGTTTTAGTTCAACCACACATGGAAACTCCCTACTGTTGATCTGTTTGAAGAGTTGATTAGTACATGTTTAATTTGAATACAGTTGAAATGGCTTATCTATAGTGACCTATTCAATAGGACAGAAGTAGCACAATAGGATTTTTGTTATTGTTGTTGCAATATCTTAAATATATTTTGGGGAGCTGAATCTTGTTTTGTAGTGTATACATAAGTATCCTACTATTGCGCTCCTTAATTTCCAAGAACCATACAGGTAGTAGAGAAACGTTTCATATGAAATTCCCAGGAAACAGTATGGGAAATTGGGCTCAAATCTAGATGTACAGGTTTAACTGGATGTTGAATCACTCTTGAGATCTATGGATTGCATAATATTTTCCTGCTACATAACTATCTCAAATTCATTTCAATATGTGAAATTTTAGGGAGGTTTATCTATATCTATTATATCTCTACCCATACAATAATAAATTGAAATAGCATAGTAAAACAAAGCCTAGAATATTTTTCTCATTGGTTAGATAAAATCAACAATAGTCTATGAAAATTTCTTTAACTTTTGACCAAGATCAAATATAGGTAGATTAGTTTCTACATTATTAATGGTGACTGGATTCATATTACACAAAGCCACAGTTTGGCTAAACATAGTTTATTAATAAACTATAATTGGCTGGGTTTAACATAATGTGGTAAATATTAAAACATGGTTTAAAAATATGGCAGTTGGGTTTAGACAGACTACGCTAAAACCAAACAAATCATTCTACTTTACAGAAGTGTAAAATGTGAACACAGCCATTATTGCAGAGAGGAATATCTCCTCTATAATATTTTATTATTCAATTTAGACATTCTAACTGATTCCTAACTGATACTGAGTGATTCACAATATAGTAAACAATAAAAACAAAATGCTAACCAAGTAAGCAAGTTGGGATCCAGTTACTCAGTAGAAAAATGTAGACAAAAATACATTCAGCAAGTGATTCCATCCACCTTATCCCAAGGCCTGGGAGAACAGCCAGATCTTCAAGGACTTATGGAACATAATGAGTGCCATAAATATTTCAAGGAGAAATGTTGTTCCAGAAGACAGGCATGATGACAGAGAAAAATCACAATAGATGGTGCTGTTTAATCAAATGAATTCTGAGTCACCAGCTCTGCTGGCTTATACTAGCTGGGTAGAAACCAAGGGAGATAGGCAATCTCACAAATAATCTAGACCCGTGATGGTGAAGCTATGGCACATGTTCCACAGGTGGCATGCAGAGCTGTCTCTGCGGGCCTGCCAGCCGTCACCCCAGCCCAGTTCTACCGTGCATGTGCATGAGCCCCCCACCAGCCAGCTGGTCTTTGGGTCTCTGCTGCACATGTGCAGGATGCATGCAGGGGATGCATGTGCGCATGCATGGGGGTTCGAGGCACATGCATGGGGGGTGCAGATTGGTGCAGGAGGCTTTCCAGGTCCAAAACAAGCTGCCCGCGCCCTGTTTTGAGCCTGGAAAGCCTCCTGCATCAACCTGGAAGTTAAAACGGGGGCCATGCACACATGCGTGGCGGGTACTTGTATTGCATTTGGGGGGTTCAGGCAGTGGTGGGTTGCTACCGGTTCGCCCCGGATTGAGCGACCTGGTAGCAGCGGCAGCAGGAGGCTCTGCCCATCTGCCCGGACCCTTCTGTGCATGCGCAGAAGCGTTGCATGCAAGAACTCACACACCCACACGCGAACCGGTAGCAACAGGTTTTGAAACCCATCCCTGGGTTCAGGGACACACGTGTCCATTTGCACGCACACATACGCACACCTTGGGCACTCGGCACCAAAAAGATCATCACTGATCTAGACCTATTTTAGATAGGACTTTATTTGTGATAAAGGACTTTATTCGTAACTCATACCTGAGAGCCAGTAATGGGATTCAAATAATTTAATAACTGGTTCTCTGCCCTAATTATTTCTTCCAACAACCAGTTCACAAAACTGCTCAGAAAGTTAACAACCGGTTCTCCCAAAGTGGTGCGAATTGGCTGAATCCCACCACTGCCGAGAGCATATTACAAACCAGTGTAGCTCATGAGTAGAGACATCACATGAGCATATCAAAGCATGCTCATCACCAGTTGAAGTTTCTGACATATTTTTAAAGGCTCCCTGTAGAGCAGCTGTGAGGTGAGTAGGACATCAGATCTAAAGGGCCTTCCGATCAAGAAAGGGCACACCTACCCCATAAAAGGAAGGCCTTTTGGTGACTTCTGCAACATACTCTGAGCAGGAGTTGTGAAGCACTTGAATTTTGAGAAAATGATTATGGGGTGCAGGAACAGCGGTAACTTCAGGCACAGGTCGTAAGTCCATTCAGAGCGTTATAACTTTGACTAATTGCTGAAGAAATAGTCATAAGTTGAGGACTCAATATTCTTTCTGTGTTTATTATTATTATTTTTAATGATTTTGATTTACTTTTTCAGGTAAAACTTCCATCTAGAGGGAGTTTCCATTCTTGAAATGACTTGTGTTTTTTCATATGGGAAATTTTTTACTATGAACCAAGTAAAACACAATTTCTGAAAACTATTCTGATATTATTTTAGCAGCTTCATTGTTTAGCTGAATTGTAGATTCAATTTGTATTTGGTTACTGGTATAATTCAAAATTTATGTCTGTTTTCAGACTTCTGTTCTTTATACATCCTATTTTAATTTCAGCAATAAGCATTGTTCAGCAGTAAGCATTCAGTTTATGTATTTATTATAGCTAGATGTTTAAATTAAAAGAAGAAAAACAGCTCTGAGGAAGGTGGTTTGGAGCTAATTAATTATAACTACGACAGCTGTTAATATGGATGAAGAGATCTTTCATCTGGATAGGCTTGAAGCTGCCAGTAGATATTAAATCAAAATGTAAATTAGTTCTTGTGTTACTGAGAAGTAAACACATATTAATTACTCATACTGTTTTACCTCATTCACAGTATCTTATCTATTCAAAGTATTTTCTTAATTCCAAATCTTTCATTAGAGGCTTATTTCAGTTTTTCTGAAAGCTTTCACTTATTGTATCAAGAAACTGTCCATTGCTACCAATATATGCCTGTCTAGTATGAGATTCAAGAAAGTATGTGATTCTGTTGGGAAAATTAAAAAACAATGAGTAGGTCACAGTATTTTCTGAACTGATTGTTTTTCATCTGTTTGTTTTTTTTAAAAAAATCTTGTTAATTCCCTCCTTGGGGTTTTCCACCTGGCTTTTCTTTGCATTAGTTGTAGCTGTCCAGATTTTTCCAAATCCAAATAATTAATCCTTTTTTAAAATGTTTTTTATGACCTGTATGGGCTTTTGGAATTTTATGGAATAGATTTTAATACTGCTGTTTATGTATTGAAATCTTGCAAACTGCCTTGAAAGAGTTTGCAAGTATAAACCAGGACAAAACCCAATAAATACAATTTCACTGCCAAATTATGGTTTTCAAACATCACATTTGCTTTGATTTTAAAACCAAATGCACCAAACTGTGTTGGACATTCTTTGCAACTAAAATGCATGATTATAAATGAGTATTCAGAGTTACCAAAGAAGTCATTTAAAATGCATTTATTAATGTTACATCTTTTTTTTTGCCCATCCCCATGAGTTAGCTTGAGTTTTGTGAACATTAATGAAAACTGATCAATAGCTATAGGCTATTGAAATAATAAGTCCATGAAATAAAGAGGAACTATTGGTACTGAACAAAAGCAGGTGAGAGTGTTGCTACTAGATAGAAACATTTTTTAATCTAATATTTATGTAGAAGAAGTCAGGGCTATTTGTAAGATAGTGTTCCATCTCACAAGTTATTTGGCTGTTAGTCTTAGTGCCGCCACTGTCACCACCATTATCCATAGAGTACTGGCTTAACAGAAGGATGCTAGGTAAGAAAGGTCACCACTAAGCTTCCTTGTCACATAGAAATTCAAAATGCCCGTCTGTCTATGAAGGGGAAAGCTGATAACTGTTAAGGGAATTCAGAAGCCTGGGAATCAACCTTGTGGCAGGTGACCAAAATATGAACATCTATTGGCATATTTATATTTTCAGCTTTTGTTGCTGCATTTCACATATGTGGACAATAGGAGCTATCTGACAACTTGACGTTCACTTTCACATAAAAATCATCTCAAAAAAAGCCACAGAAATAATCCTCAAAATTTTGTTTTTCTGTCAGCAGCAGTTTGTATTCGTTAGACATTTTAAATACATTTATTTAAGATGTATAGTATGTATTCATTAGAAAGTGCAACTACATATTAAAACCCCTCAACCCTTAGCTATAATTCTTAAGAGAATTTCAACGACCCGTCTTCAAGAAAATATTAAGAACGAGATATATAACACATTAACACAAAAAACAAATACTACTAAAACCATCTGATAGTAAAATGCTCTATGTTCAGTGATGGGATTCAGCCAGTTCGCACCACTTCGGGAGAACCGGTTGTTAAATTCCTGAGCAGTTTGGTGAACTTGTTGTTGGAAGAAATCATTAGGGCAGAGAACCAGTTGTTAAATTAGTTGAATCCCACCACTATGTTCTATTAATTCTAATTTAATTCTAATACTATAGTTGCTAACAGAGTAGCACAGATTTATATCTTAGAGTCAGAAATACTAAGCAGTAATAGAACCTGTTCCCATATAAATGGGTATAAAGTTGCAACCTAACTCCTAGATGTTTATCTTATAACCCCCATTCATGCCTAGATCATCTTTGAAAAAAGCAGCAAGAATTTTCCCTTCTTATCTCCCTCTGCAATTGTTCATTTTGTTTCTCAAACATGTACCTTCCAAATATGAAATCCAGAGCATAGACAATGGTTCAAATGATAAAAACTTATAATGGCTGACATACTTATGTATACTATAACTGTATTTAAATGATAACACATTTTGTATACAGAAAGCAGAGGTAGGTTTCAGCAGGTTCTGACCAATTCTGGAGAATCAGTAGTGGAAATTTTGAGTACTTCGAAGAACTGGTAAATACCACCTCTGACTGACCCCGTCCCCATCTATACTCTTCCTCCCGAGTCTCAGCTGATCGCAAGGAAATGGGGATTTTGCAGTAACCCTTCCCTGGAGTGGGGAAGGGAATGGAAATTTTACAGTATCCTTCCCCTGGAGTGGGGTGGGAATGGAGATTTTACAGCATCCTTCCCCTGCCGTGCCCACCAAGCCACACCCACCAAGCCATACCCACAGAACTGGTAGTAAAAATTTTTGAAACCCACCACTGACAGAAAGGTGCTGTAAAAGTAGTAGTAATGATAACCAAGCATATCTTGTGAAACCAACCATACTGTTGTGGTCCGCCAGCAGCCCGCGGAGCTAGCAGTGGAGTCGGACAGTGAGGAGGCTGGGAAGGACCATGGGCCAGTCCTGGAGTCTGAGGAAGGCCCGGATGAGGGCTCTGCATCGGAGGCAGAGATGGGGCGAGGGCCATCTGGGAGTGATGCGCGGATTCCGGAGCCTCCAGAGTCGGACAGCAGAGAGGCAGAGAAACAGGAGGAGCCTGTTCCTAGTGCACACATGCGCGGAGCTGCCAGAAGGCAAGAGTAGCTAAAGCAAACAGGAGTAAGGAGTATGGGAGTAAGGCCAGGAGATGATTGGCCCCTCCCATAAGGTTTAAAAGAGCAGCAAAGGCTCTTGGGCTCTTTGTAGGAAAGCAACATTGCTAAATCTGTTTTCCAGTCGGCATCAGTGGTGGGTTGGTAGAACCGGTAGTAAAACCGGCAGGAGGCTCCGTCCACCAACCCCGACATCATCAAAACTCTTCTGTGCATGCGTAGAAGCTTCTACGCGCGCGCAGAAGCGTGTGCGCATGTGGCCCTGCTGCAAACCGGTAGTAAAGGTAAGTAGAACTCACCCCTGGTGGGCATCTGTTGTTTCTGAACTTCGTGGGGCTTTGCCAAGAAAGGCCTTTGGCAGGGTGCCAAAGAAGATAAAGGTTTGTGATAAGCCGAAGGACTTTTTCTGAAGGATTGTTTTAGAATTAATTTGGACTAAGCTGGGAATGAAGTAATTCTTAGCTGTTATAATAAAATAGTTTTGTTTGAGATTAATTGTGTCCTGTAATGACTAAGTGAGCCTAGGTCACAATACATATAGTGAGTATCATATACATCAGTCATGACCAAATATATTTTAGATGAACTAATATCAGTTTTTCCACTCAATCTATACTTGTTTTATCATTGCCATTCATTTGGATGGGTGAGATTATTTTACTGAGCTTAATGAGAAATGACATATCCATTATCTGATCTTTTACATATCCCCAAATATGGCTTATTATAATAGAACAAATTTATTTTCAGTATTTGTATTTTTATAATACAATTATAATTCCTTGATAGTCTTGAACTCCAGGCTGATTTTTACTGAATGCTTGAGAAGTTTGACATTCACAAAATGACTGATTTTTTGCTAAACTTTCCAAAGAACAGTTTCTTTTGCTGTTAATTAAGGACACTTACCACTGTTGCGGATTCTTTCTTCTAAGAGATCAGCATGTCCTCTAGGAAGTTTCCTGTTAAAGATTTCAGCTGATCTAAGGAACATAGCTTCTACTGCTGAACCTTTCAACAAAGCAATTTGATCTTCATGATCCAGGATTTGAAAACCTGAAATATAACATAAGAATATTAAACTAGCAGTCAGAAAAATGGTTGCTAGAGTGACAAAGAAACACTGTAGGATAACTAAAATACATAGATAAATTACCTTTTTTAGCACAAAAAAGAAGCTATTTAATTATAAAGACATATTTGAAGGGTGTATTTGTTTCAGTTCCCAAGCCACCAAACAAGAATTCATCTAGTTTTTTTCATATGTACACATTTTCTTAATCTAATTTAAAATCACAAAGTGATTACTCTCAGCCTAATTAGCATATTACAAATTAACTTCCTGTTTGTGGGTTAGAAGAGAACTGATGTGTTATCAACTTTCAGTATTTAACTGGATACTTTCCAACTCTTTCTTTCATTTTTTGTTCTTGCTTTTCCTTTGTTCTAATTAGCTTAATGAAAAGAGACTATGTAAAAGAACTTTATATATAATATTACATAAAAAATAAGGTATCATGTAGTAGAAAGGATTTTTATTTATCAAATTTAGGCACCACCCATTTCAGTCTAAGTTTTCAAATAAAGATCTCCAAACCTATATTAAAAGTGAATTATTAACATTGGCAATATTTTAATCAGGTCTGCTTTCTAATTATAACAACTATGATCTGTGTTCTCTTTATAAAAGCACAGAGATAACTAAAAGTGTTCTAGCTTAGATGCATTTATTTATTTGTTTGTTTGTCAAGCATATATAAGATAACAGGTAAAAGTATAAACATAATTTGAATACACAAAAAGAGTAAGTAAAAAGGAATATTAGGACAGGGACGGTAGGCACGCTGGTGCACTTATGCACGCTTCTTACAGACCTCTTAGGAATGGGGTGAGTTTAGACAGTTTAAGGTTAAAGTTTTGGGGGTTTGGGGAAGAAACCACAGAGTCAGGTAGTGTATTCCAGGCATTGACCACTTTCTTATTGAAGTCATATTTTCTGCAATCAAGTTTGGAGCGGTTTATCTTGAGTTTGTATCTATTTTTTGCTTGTGTATTGTTGTGGTTGAAGTTGAAGTAGTCATTGACAGGTAGGACATTGTGGCAGATAATTTTATGTACTACACTTAGGTCAGACTGAAGTCAGCATAGTTCTAAATTGTCTAAGCCCAAAATTTGGGTGGCATAAGGTATGTTATTGCGGGTAGAGGAATGGAGGACTCTTCTCGTAAAACTAGTCATAAACTGATATAGAAGAGAGCTGGGTTAGCTGTGGCGGAGGCTTGGCCTATCAAGGTGAATGGAATATGTCTTCACCGATCCCCTTAGAGCCATGTTAATTTTCAGTGCCCTGAAAAAATTATGAAGATATTATGAAATCAAACAAACATTTATAATATCTGCCATACTGAGGCTTGGTATAACTAGAGTTAAAATTTATATTTAAGTTAAATACCTATAACCTGATATTGTTTCACTTATTAGTAATTTAGAACAGTATAATACTACGTTTACTGACCACATTTTATAATATCTACTGCTAATTGTTTCCACAGGTAATTTTGCTTTTTGCTTTTTTTTAATAGTAATTTTATTAAAAATTACCATTGCAACAATAAAAACTAACAAAGTAAAAAAAAGAAAAAGAAAAAGTAGAAAATATAGACACTTTCTGAAAATAAAAGAATAAAAATATAATAAAAGCAGAAATATATGACTTCTCTCTTCATCAAAAGTATGCACAATTTTAATAACTTATTACCTTCTCTTAAAATGCAACAAATCCTATTTTTTTCCATCTCATCTCGTATCTATAAATAAATCCTTAAAACTATGTCATTTCAATCCAGATGTCATTAAAAGTCAATTAAGGGTTACCAGAGATAACAACATATTTATTTTAACCTTGATCAAATAAGATATCTTTATATTCTTTCTTTTTACTTCTAACAATCTTGATTTTTAATCCCTTCAAATAATTCCTACAATAGAACCTGATTTCTTTCCATTTTTTTCATTTCTCCCTTTTCATAAAATTCTTACATCAAGAACCCTTTATAAATCCAATATAAGAAAGTAATCCAAGTCATTCTCTTGGTTCATTATTTGCATATCTCTTTTAATTATTAGGTCACCAGCCTTTTGTATGTCCAGTGCAATATCTTCTTCTCTGTCATTCTTGTAGCCTGTCATATTTAAATCCACTTTCAAGTCAGTCTCACTATTGTCAAATAAAATTGGTTCCTCTTCCATAATATTTTTTAAAGACAATCTGACTTGTAGTTTCTTCTAATTGCTTCTAGTATCCAATTTTTAAAGTCTTTTTTTAAAGATGAATTCAAAACAAGGCATTTTCCCATGGGAAGAATTCTTATAATTAATTCCAAAAAATTATTTCAAATTTATGAGAATGATTTGTAATTCTCTAAAAGCAAAGGCTTAATCACTCTTTTGCTATATATCCCTTCCCTCCAATTTTTAAGGGCTTAAACTTAAGACATCATAAGAAGAAAATGCACAGTTTTATATGATCAGAAGCAGAAACTGTGCGACCATTTTCTCCGCTGCAAAATTAGTACCCATAGACTCTTATTTTTTAAAAAAATTTTTTTATTAAAAAGTTTTATAAAATATTACAACAATTTTTCCCCATCCCTCCTCCACCCCTTCCCTCCTCCACCTCCCCATCACCCCTCTTCCTCCAACCCCTCTCCCCTCACCCTGGACTTCCCAGAGCAAATACAGGGTATAACATTTGACAAACATAAACTAAAATATGCTAACTTTCTGTAGGCTCTTAATTCCCTCTTGCCCTTTAACTCCCCTTTCAACTAACAAAACATAATTCAAAAAGAAAAAGTTGGTTTCATTCATAAGCTATTTGAAGCTTTTTAGTCCGATATTTGTTTTGAATATAGTCAATCCATCTTCTCCATTCTGATATATATCTTTCATTTGAATGGTCCTTCAAATACGCTGAAATTTTGGCCATCTCTGCTAAATTCACTACTTTTAGTGTCCATTCTTCAATAGTAGGCAAGTCTTCCTTCTTCCAATACTACGCCACCAAAAGTCTGGCTGCTGTTATTAAATTTAAAATCAACTTAGTCTCTATAACAGTACAATCTGTAATTATACCTAACAAAAAGAACTGTGGAGTAAATTTTATCTTCTTTTTGAGAATATTTTGAATAATCCACCATATTTTTATCCAAAATGCCTTAATTTTTTTACATGTCCACCATATATGAGAATATGTGGCATCATCACATTCACATCTCCAACACTTAGGTTGCACACTTGGATACATACAGGCTAGCTTTTTAGGATCTAGATGCCATCTATAAAACATTTTATAAAAATTCTCTTTTAAGTTTTGGGCTTGCGTAAACTTCACATTTCTAACCCATATTTTTTCCCATGTTTCTATCAATATTGGTTCTTCAATATTTTGTGCCCACTTTATCATACAGTCCTTAACTAACTCCGTTTCTGAATCTATTTCTACCAATGCGTTATACAACCTTCTTATATGCATTTGACTTTGATCTCTAATCTGTTTTACCAAGTTCTCCTCATTTTGCAAAATACCAGTTTTCTGATCTTCTCTCCATCTAGCTTGCAACTGTACATATTGAAACCATGTTTGAATTATCCTTTCTTCTCTTAGTTGATTCAAAGATTTTAATTGTAGTATACCTCTTTCCTTGTTAAGAAGCTCTTTGTATGTAATCACATCTTGTTTTTGCTCTAAACTTATATTCTCTATTACGTGTCTGGGTATTGCCCACATTGGTAACTTCTCGTCTAATTTATACTTCTACTTTTTCCAGACACGCAATAAAACATTCCTTAATATATGACTTTTAAAAGTCTTATCCATTTTCTTATCATATAATTAATAAGCATGCCACCTGTAAACCAAATCATATCCCTCAATATTCAATATTCTTTCTTCTGTTGAGTTCATCCAATCACTCATTGCTGATAGGGCAGCTGCCTCATAATATAGTCTTAAATTGGGCATTTTGAGACCTCCTCTTTCACGTGTATCCTGCATTATTTTTTGGTTTATTCTCTGTCTCTTCCCTGCCCAAACAAAATTATTAATATCCTTCTGCCATATCTTCAAATTTTCAGGTTTTTTAAGTATTGGTATCATTTGAAAAAGAAACAAAAACTTAGGCAAAACATTCATTTTTACTGCTGCTATTCTTCCTAACAAGGATAATTGTAATTTTTTCCAATTTTCCATCTCTCTTTGTATTTTTTGCCACAACGGATCATAGTTATGCATGAATAATTTTGCATTTGATGTCATAATATAAACCCCCAAATACTTAACTTTTTTTACTATTTCAAATCCTGTTAATCTTTCTAATTCATCTTTTTGATTTGTAGTCATGTTTTTAGTTATTATCTTCGTTTTCCTGCATTTATTTTAAATTCAGATACTTGCCCATATTGCTTAATTATATCCATTAAACCTACAACGGACTGTAATAGTTGGGTTAAAGTAACAACCAAATTGTCTGCGAATGCTTGTACTCTGTAATCATACTGCCTAATTTTAATTCCATTTATTTTGTCCGACCCATGTATCTTACTCAACAAAAATTCCAAAGTCAAGATGAACAATAATGGAGACAAGGGACATCCTTGTTTTGTTCCTTTTTCTATATTAAAAGTATCTGTTAAACTACCATTAATTATTATTTGCGCTGTTTGTTTCTGATATATTGCCTTAATAGATTGTGTAAAATATTCTCCAAACTCATCTTTTCTATTACTTTCAATAAGAAGTGCCAATTCAATTGATCAAATGCTTTCTCCGCATCAAGAAATATTAACACCGCAGGGATTTGGTTGTTCTTCCCCAAATACTCTAATAGGTTAACCACTTGCCTTACATTAGTCTTCATTTGTCTACCATTTATAAAACCAGTTTGATCATTATGAATCATTTGTTGCATGACTGTCATTAACCTATTTGCTAGTATTTTAGCAAAAATCTTATAATCTGTATTTAAAAGTGATATAGGCCTATAATTTTTTGGCTGAGTGTGGTCTTGCTCCTCTTTTGGAATCAGAGAAATAAAAGCTGTTCTCCAGGATGGGGGTACATCTCCTCCAGATTGTATGTTGGTAAATAACTCTTTGAGTGGTCCCACCATTTCTAACTTCAAGTGTTTATAATAAGCAGCTGTCAAACCATCCGTCCCAGGGGCTTTACCCACTTTCAACTGCTTAATTGCAAACATAATCTCTTTGGAAGTTATTGGTTGATTTAAACCCTCCGTTTGCTCTCTTGTAATTATAGGAATATTCTCTTTCTGTAAATATCTATCTACATCTATACTTTGAATTTTATCACTAGCATACAACTTCGTATAAAATTCTAAAAATGCTTTTTTAATCATATTTTGCTGATAAACCTCTTTACCTTTATATTCTATTTTCTCTATGATCCGTGACTTTTGTTTTTTCCTTAACAAATATGCTAACCATCTCCCTGGTTTATTAGCATTGCAAAAAGTATTATGTTTAGCATATTGCAAATTAGTTGCGACCTGATCTGCCATTAACATATTAAATTGCCCTCGCAAATTGCCCCTTTTATTGTCTTGTCTGCTGGGTTCAATATCAAAGCTTGTTCTTTTTTTTTAATTTCCTCTTCTAAATCCTTCCTTTTTTTTCCTGTTTACGTCTATGTTTATTATTCAAATATATCAAAATACCTCTCATATATGCTTTATTTGCATCCCAGACCATTTCCATAGATGTACCCTTATGCATATTTATAATGAAAAATTCTTTCATAAATTTTTTACATTCTTTTACATTTTCCTCATATCTAAACAGATTTTCATTTAACCTCCAAGACCTCTTAAATCCCATTCCATACTCTAGTTCCATCCAAACTGGACTATGATCCGTTAAAACTCTTGGACAAATCTTCGTCTTCTTCACCCTAGAAAAAAGATCATTAGTAATTAATATGAAATCAATCCTAGAGAAAGATTGATGTCTATCAGAAAAAAAGGTAAAGTCTTTTTCTTCAGAGTTCCTCTCTCGCCAGATATCTCTCAACCCCATATCATCCATCATTTCAAAAAACGATTTTGGCAATCTAGCACGTGTTGAGATATTTTGCAAGAGCCCCTTCTTATCTTTTTAGTGTCCAAAACTCCATTCCAATCGCCCAATAAAATGCATGATTTGTAATCCCATTGTAGTAACTTGGAATGTAAAAGCTTATAAAATTTTTCCTGTTGTTGGTTCGGTGCATATACTCCAATTAAAAGTATTTTTTCTCCTTTTATTAAAAGTTCAATTGCTATAAATCTTCCTTGATCATCTGCTTCAATTAATTTGGCAATTAAGTCTTTTTTTAGGTATATAACTATACCATTCTTCTTCTCAGGAGCAGATGCAACAAAATATATACCTAACCTTGCATTTATTAAATATTTTTGATCTTTATTTCTAATATGAATCTCTTGTAAACAGTTTACATCATTTTTAAACTGTTTCAAATAATGAAATATTTTTCTCCTCTTTTGTGGTGAATTTAGGCCATTAACATTCCAAGTCAGAAATCTAGTTGCCATTCTTGGGTCCCTGAAGCTTTTGGAGCATCTGCTGGAAATCTTCATGCATTTTGCTTTTTGGCCTTGCTCCTCCCACTGCTTCTGTTTTTGTAGTTTCTTGAATCATCTGAAGTTGCTGCACTCTTAATTCTTCTTGACACTTGGCTGCCGCTCGGATCTGTCTTTGATCCTTAGGTTCTTCTATCTCCAAGGCTTGAACAGTAGTCGAAAGTTGTATTAAATCTTCTTGAGTAATCAAAGCTCTCCTTTGGGCCTGTGCCAGTAATTCTTCCTTCTCCCCTTTCTTGCCCCCTCTGCTTCCGTCTTCCTTCTAACTTCTGGGGACTGTGGGCATCCAGCCTTTAGTACATTGGTGTAAAAATCTCTTGCCTTCCACACTGAGTTAAGATGATATCTCTCTCCTGAATAGTTCACCACTAGTCCAGCTGGAACCTCCCATCTGTACTGTATCTGACGGTTTCTCAGTTCTTCCACCAGAAAGGCATAATCCCTTCTGGCTCTCAACATTTTGGGGGGGATTTCTTTCAGTATTAAAACCTTCTGCCCCTGCACTTGAAGTTTGTTTTTAAAAGTGACTTGTAGGATTTCATTACGTATTCTCCTTGTTGTAAAATAAACTACAATGTCTCTTGGTAGATGTTTCTGTCTGGCAACCCATGAATTGACACGGTAAATTTTGTCAATTTGCCATTCAAGATTTGCGTTTTGATCTCCCATTATCTGTGCAAATGCTTCTGAAAGAATCTCTCTCAAATTCTCTTGCTTATTTTCTTTGAGTCCTCTTATTCTCAAAGCAAATTCCATATCTCTATATTGTATCATTATCACATCGGCCTCAACTCTTTCCATCTTATTCTGGACATCTCCCACTTTATTTTCCAAATTCTCATTAGACTGCTTAATTTCTTCCACTTTTTCATCTATTGCCTCAATATGGCCTGCCAGATCTTGGACTGCCATGATAATATCTTCTCTAATTTCCTGATTATGTTTTTGAATGAACTCTTTAATTTGAGCCGTCTCCTCAGCAACATCTCGAATTTTATCCTCAAACACCGAAGTAATTTTTTTTTTTCTATAACAGAAGCTTGTGTTTTAAGGGCTGCCTACAACATTTCAGGTGTTAATATTGGTGGTTCCGTTGGAACAGAGAGAGATTGCAATTTGGACATTTGAGCTGGTGAGCTCCCAGCACTTTTAGGAACAATAGTCTTTATTTGTTTTGAAGTCATTTTTAGTTTCCAATTTAAATTTATTCAGCAACTAGAACAACAAATCCACCAAATCCAGAGATTTCCAGTCTTTAAATGATATCAATCCTTTTTTTTAAAAAAACAACAACACTGCTATAGTCTTTTTAACTTTTAATCTTCTTTCTTTCCGAGCAAAAATCTCTAATTTTAGACCGGGGCTGCCAGCGCTAAATGAAACTTTCCTTTTTAACTTTCGCTTTCATGCCCCATTAAAGCTCAATCGCCATCTTGGTTTCACTTTTAGTAAATCAGAAGGAAGTAATACACATTTGGAGTTAAAGTTCAGTACTTGCAAATCTGATCTCTCCTGAGTTTGCTCAGCCTGCTTCCGAATGATGTTTTATTCCAAGCATTGTTTGCAGGGGTGGCCGCGTCGTCTTCTTCTGCTTAAAGCAGAAATGTCCCGGATCCGGAGCTCTGTCGGGCTTCCAGGGAGCTCTCACCCTTTGAGCCCCAGAATTGTTCCTGTGGCTTCTTGGGGAATTCTACCTGCACCCGTCTGCTCTCTTCCTCCCCTTTTCCCGGGGAGAAAGTTTTCAAGCTGCTAGACAGCTGATTTGCGCTGTTCTAGCAGCTTTACGAGATCGCTGGCTGGCGCTCACAAAAGGAGCGTCTTCGGTGCCTACGGTGCCACCGGAAGAGCCCCCATAGACTCTTTCTAATGAGAGGGCTGTATGAAGATCTTTATATGTGTAGGAGATGACTAGGCTGAGCCCTAGGGAGGTATTAAATGCATCATCAGTCATGAGTTCCCTTGTGCCCACAAAATATCTAAGACCAGCCCTCCTTGAATTCCTTTCTATTCTTAACTTGACCATTAGTAGCTCAGATTCTTGTAGAGGGCTTAAGCTTGCAATAAATCTTTATACTCATTTGAACTGCCTGAATCTCCTGATTTCCCAGCGCTTGATAATATGCTGTCAAATTAACAATAGATCTGGTGGGGCTCACTTAAGAATTTATGAGTTAATAAAAGATCACTGTAATTATATACAAGTAAAGAGTATAACAGATTTTTTTTCCATCAATGAAAAACCTGGAATGAAGATGCTGAAATTTATTATTTGATTATTTCAATACATTGGGGCCTAAAATGAAACTCTTTACTCTAATTGCTATAATAACTTATATTACCTGCTGAACAATTTGCTATGCAACAGATCTTGTAGGTCAAAGGTAAGGGCATGAATTATGGAGGGTGGAGGCTGACATAATTGATTTCTGTTTTCCAAAGAGGTTGGTCAAAGGTGATTCTAAGAGGGAATGAATGTTCTGGAGTGAAAGAGATGCTAGTATGCCATACGATATCCCCAATCTATTAAGCAGAAGCATTGAATTTAAAGTGGTTGTTATCCTGAAGTTTATGTTCCTCCTCGGTATTTATAAAACCTATAAAACAACTTTCATCGGTTATTTAATTTTTAAATGTTATTAATATTATTGTTTTACTTTCTATTTTTTTAAAAAATTTTAAATATTTTATTAGGTGCTTTGAGTATTAATTAGATTAGAAAGATATTAAGGAATATAAAATAAAAAATTCTCTCTGACTAAAAATCAAATTTGACCAAACTTATTCAACATCTCATTACCTGGTAATCTTTTAGTGAACTCCACAAGCATTTTAACATGGCTAGTGGCCATTTCTGTTAAAACAAGGAAATTTTCTTCTGCACTGTAGTCCTCTTGTAACTGATAATCAAAACAAAATAATCATTAATTATAACTGATAAAAAAATAGGAATCCTAGAAATGAGTTATTAATTTTTCTTTAACAACTATCTGAAATGTATAGGATTAAATATCAAATAGTTGAACAATTATTAAAGTATGAACATTACAGAAAAATGATTATTTTAGGCCACAATAAGAGAAAATAGATGGAGATAGTATAGCAGTTTAAAAGTCTCATAATCCTATACACTGCAGATGGAAAATACAGGATGTTCCACATTCAACATTTTGTACAACAAATAAAAACTTTCTGTTCTGCTTGTTAGGAGATCTGAATCCAAATTCTGTGCTTTCACTTGATGCTTGACCAGACCAAATATAAATAGCAGTACTTCAGTTAGAGTGTCAAAATCCAGAAGATGCCCAAATAATGACAAGTTAAAAGGGTTTTTTTTCTTTTTAAACTTTGCCGCCACCTAATGGCCCTCTGACTTTTGTAGCCAATATGGTACAATGGTGTCAAAATAACCATTAAAACCCCTACTGTTCATTGGCGTCATTTGCACACTACTTTAAGTCAAAAATATTGATCACTAAATCATTCTATGAGAGATAAGGCATGTATACTTACAAGCTTTTTGGTAACTTCAGGAGGAATCCGCTGTTTATTATAGGAATCCATTATATAACGAAGAAGATTTTGTTGTTCTGGGCTTAATTTTACTTTCTCCTATACTGGCAAAAAAATTAAACCGTAACTGAGCATGATTTTCTACTTCATACATAGATTTAACTACACACATTTGAGCATCTTTCCTGATTTCAATAATATAATGGAATCATTTACTTTTGCATTATAGGTAGCCCTCAATCCACCAATTGGAACTAGAATTTCCATCACTAAATGATACAGTCATAAAATGCAACAGCACATGACTACATTACTTAGCAATCACAATCCCAGCAGTCTCTGTTGTTATTGCAGCCCCAGGACCATGCAGTTTGCTAAATGAGAAGAGGTTGGAGTCCCAGGCAAACAGTGCAGGGAGGAGGGCATGTTGGTGCTGTGGGTGTCTGTGTGCTAGAGTACTACAAGTACAGGCAAGTAGGCAGGGTCCACAGATGGTTGATGGGTTTGCTGAGGCTGCAGGTAGACTTTACAAAATATAGATGGACTGGTAGGAGCCATGGGAAAGTGCTATAGAGAGTGGATCTGGTGGAGTGGTGCTACTGAGTATGAGATCCATAACAGGGTATTTGGGAAGGAAAAGTGGCAAAAGCAACTGATGGGTGCAACTTGCAACCTTCCCTGATATCTTCTCCATTGACTTTGCTTGTGGGAAGCCAGCAGGGAAGGTTGAAAATGATGATCAATAACTTCAAAATGCTGCAGTCACCATAGGTGTGAATTGGTTGCCAAGTGCCCAGATTGTGATCATGTGAACTTTGAAGACTAGTCATAAGTATCACACATTCAGTATAGTCAGAGCTTTGAATGATCACTAAACGAGTGGTGATAGCTCAAGGACTATCTGTATATATGCAAAAATCAAACAATAAATACTTCTTTTCATTAATGACTTAGACATACATATTTTTTCAAGGGATTCAAGGCTATATCAAGCTAGTAATAATAATAATACATTGACTAGTCATTAGTCCACATCAGAATATGAAATGTAGAACAGAACAGTAGTAAGATCATATGCTATACAAACTATGTGTATATGATGGGAACACCCTATTGCAACCAAGATAAAACTTGTCAGACCTGTAATTAATTAATTCATTGTGCCTTAGAGTCCTGGGGATTGTCTGGACTAGTCTTTACAATTTTATTGGCAAGATTTCAGAAGTGTTTTGCCATTGCCTGCTTTCTGAGGCTGAGAGAGAATGACTGGTTCAAGGTCATCCAGCTTATTTTGTGCCTAAGTCAGGACTAGAATTCATGGTCTCCCAATTTCTAGCCATGCAGCTAAACCCCGACAGTGAATTAGCCCCATTTGTTATTGCATCAATTCTCTAGGTCAGTGGTTCTCACCTTTCCTTCACCACTGACCCTCTTAAATATCTTTTGACCCCCAAGACTTAACTCAAGATTTAAATCATAAGATTTCTTAAGCTTTCATGGACCCCCAGTGGTCCACAGACCACAGGTTGAGGAACCCTGCTCTAGATGGTTCATATACCATTCTAAGCCATGGTTTGCTTAATCATGGTTTACTGAATAAATCACAATTGGCTAGTTTCATACCATGATCTATGTTAGAACTAGATAAACAATATTTTTGGGGTGATCATCACACTGAGTATATCATAGTATAAACTGATATACTCTCAAGGCCATCAATGACACTTTTTTCACATAAATAACATCTAAATTATATTTGTACAGTTACTGTATATGGTTTATTCCATCAAACAGAAGATTTACTTATTTGCATTATTTAAAGTTCACCTTTCTATAAGGTAGTAGAAATTTCCTTGTCAGAATTCTTATTCAGTCTTCCATACATACTAAATGTATCATACTATAGAACTACAGTAATTTTATTACCTTATACAATTTAGTTGTAGATGACACTTGCTTCAGGTCAGATCTCTCAGGATCTTCACTAATAGTCTCCTCTGGAGGCTGTAACGTGTTTTTTCTTAGTCGTTTTGACTTGCATTGGATTTCGGTTAACAAACCTGAATATGAAAAAATGAATACTTATAATTTGTACAATTGTCACTTATTCATGTTGGTAATTCCAAAAGTAACAAATAAAGACTCAATGTGCAATTACAATCTCCTATACCATCTTTTTTTAAAATTAATTCACATGTTCAGGAAAACTTGTCCAGGGTAGATGCAACTACATCCATTCCTAGACAAAGTTAGTTTGGCAACTAGGGTCATATGTCCCCAAATGCTGCTGAATGATTCTTCCTATCACTCTGAGGGAAAACAGGAGAAGAAAGGTTTTGCTAATTTAATCATCTTCTTGTTCTATGAGAGTCCCTTCTCACTGGGTGGACCAGCTATGTGAGACTATACAGAGAAAGGCAAATCTATGTCCCCAGAAATATTTTTCATGATGCAGAGACCCAGGTTGAAATAGCTGGATGGAAATCAAGAGCTCATTCGACATATTATATTAAAACTTAAATCAATTCCAAAAATACATTCTCAGAAAAATTAAAGAGATATTCACTCACTGACATTATTTCAACAAATTATCTGTTCTATTAATACTTGAAACATGGTGGTGGAAACAAAATTGTAAAGTTATTGCCAAAGCTGGATCTATGTCATTCTTCCCACCTATAACAATTGTTCAAAGGAATATAGCCAACTTCGGTCAACATATTTCTCTACTCAGAATATTAAAAATGTAATCTTACTATATCGGTTTAAGAAGATAAAATATTGTTGTCCAACAATACAGAAATGATGATGCAGGGCTATAGCAACCATAACAAATGGAATACTTTTGTGTGTGTGTATATATATAAATACATTTTTTTCACCTGGGAGAATGAATAAAAGAGACTAAATATTGTTGAGGAAGATATCTATGAAAATGCTTAATTCAGCAATGAATAGTTTTAATATCCTGTATATCATAAAATCATGCACCACAGAAATCAAACTTCCTCTATTACTGAAAGAAGAGGAAATTTAAGGGATTAAAATAACAATTCCACATAATATCTCCAAAGATTAAAATGGCATTTAGAATCACAACATAGGCACTAGACTTAGTGCTGACTGATTGTTTCAGCACTGAGCAAACTGGCATTCTCCAGATGTGTTTAATGTAAATCACATTATGAATACTACCAAAGGGTGACAGTTGCTTCATATGCTAGAGGAAAAAGACATTTTCATATATCCATGAATCAGAAAACATATGGTTATACATAAACCAGGGCCAGATAGCTTATTTCATGCATTCAGATGGAGGACTCTTGTTCTAAATAACAGTACCAAACAGTACTGAACAGAACAGCAAATATCTGACAAATAGTTTTATTGTATTAGTTCCCCGCCCCATTTTTTACTGTATTCTTTTATGTCTTTTACTGTATTACAAGAACAGCCATATATCCTTCTAAGCCATTTAATAAAATCTCAGAATTATTTCCAATGACAAGCTTGTCTTTCCAACAAAGCATGAACCCGATTTGAGTGAGGATCACTTTCTACTTTTTGAGCATAGAAACGTATCTCTAACTGCACAAAAACTTGATGTGTAATCACTAGATCATGATGATTCAGGAATGCACAAATAAAGTAATAAAAACCGTAAGATTGCCCCCTTTTTTGCAGCATAGCAACATTTTACAGGAATAATTGCAGTACTGTCTTATGAGTAAAGGCTCAAAGTCCAAGGCAATGTTAATTTCAAAGAGATCACTTTGCTTAAAGTCAATTTACAAAAAAGTTACAAGTTTAACTATCCAGCAAACCTTGAAGGTTGTTTTTAAATTAAAAATGAACAGCACCACTCCTTATTCGAAGGTAGTTACAACTTGCATGATGTCCTCATTCCTGTACTTTACAAGAATCTGCTTATGTTTAAATTATGAGTTATATGACTCTCATAGTAACAAAGTACAAGTTTCCATTTCAGAGGGAGATTTAAGTCACTGTGCCTTTTTGCTGATCTTTGCTTCACTCAAGACTATCTGAGAAAATGGCCAGCTGGTTTGAAAGTTTCCATTTCCTTGGGCAGCATTAGTTACATTGCCCTATTTTTTCCTGTTTATTTTATTATCAGATACTGAATTACTGACAGTACTGAAGATACACACATTCCCTCTTTCTCTGGGAACAACTTGACTTTATTTTTAAGAAAGCTTATTTTTATGGCAAGTTTACAGATTCATTGAGGGGGGTCTGATCACCATGGCAGCCTCTTTTGTTTGCCGGCTTGTCCACTGAGGGCAGAGAGGGCATATAGCAAGATCTTTGTTTTTAAACTGACAGCATGAGGGAGTCAATTATACTATAATTTTTTTCATTAATTCTGAAATGCTAATAGAGTCTATTGTTTTCTACAAAGCATAAGAGTTGATATAGCATCTAGTGATCAGATTGGGAGGCATATTAAAAATTCAGAGTAGATTAATTTCCGGTATGAACTTAAACTGGTTTGATACTGCAATTATGCTAAAATAACTGAAGCTATCAATAGGAAACACCCAACAGCTCGAATCCTATCCTTGCATATTTACAAAACACAACACATGCCAAGAAAGTAAATTTTAATAAAATACAATTATAAGTCTAATGTTAGTTAAGTACAATACCCACAGTGAATCTGATCTTCACTTTTTTCCTAAATGGGTGAATGCAAAGACTATATAATCTTTTCCTAACTATCCATAGCTCCTATATTATATATTAAAAAAATGAAAATAGCTGTATACATACATTCTGCCAACATTCCTACTGCTTTGCACTTTTGTAGACGGCACTTCTGACATTTTCTCCTCATATACATGTCCATCTCACAGTTTCCTCCATTTTTACACTTATATTCAGCATTTTTAGTGATACTCCTTCTGAAGAAACCTGATGATAGAATAATATTTCAGATTTAAAACCAATACTAAAATGATTATTATATGAATACCACTAACTTCAGCACTAATTTCAGCAGGCTGGCCTGGCCTAACTCATCTCTTTTAAATTTTTAATTCGGGATTTTATAAATTGGGTGTTTTAATCTGTGTTTCGGCCAAAATATTTAATAATTTTAAGGGATTTTTAATATTTGTATTATCTGTATTTTATCTTGGATGTTCACCGCCCTGAGTCCTTTGGGAGTAGGGCGGTATAGAAATTTGATTAATAAATAAATAAATAAATAAATAAACTTAAGATGCTTCTAGTTACACAAATAGATCACAGTAAAAGTTTCTAGGCTGAATTTCTAACGAGTATAAATGGTTAGTTCTAAAATATTGCATATTCTGTTATCCTCTAAGTAGGTTCATATGTCATGCTAAGTTACAGTCAACTTTTTTGTTAACCCATAAGCCATCATTTACCAACCACATAGGCTGAAGTTCATATATGAAGTACCAGTCATGGTAGTTTATCATGCTATTTGAACTAAGTTGGCTTACATGTTGTACTGCATTGCAATGTAAATATGTTGGCCTTGGCTTAGGGTGTTCTGTCATTCCAGTCACAATAACTTGTCATCTTTGGTACATAGTTCCAAACATGTGGTCCTGTCCGACTGGGGCTAAAAACTAAATAAATCCAGTTGCCTTTTGAAAAAAGAAAAACCTTTGAACAACCATGACCTGGATGATTGAGAGTCTCCATAGACAAACCCCAACTAAGCAGTAGATTAATGTACTAAATAAGATTTATAGTTGAATCCATCATGTAAAGACAGCAAAGAATTGTCTCTATTCATTACTTAACATCCTTAACATCCTTACTTAACTTAGATTTATTTATCTTAACAAATCAATTATTATCAGATCATTCTGCTGTTACTTCTTTGACTATAACTAACTATTATTTTACAGTTTGTACAGTATACCGTAGTTTGTTTTCTAATCCTTTTTAGATATTTTAGAACTCCCCCTCCCTTTTCCCCCTAATTAGTTGGGACTTTCTTTTTTTATTTTCTGATTTGTGACTGAATAAAAATTGATCAAATGATTGGTTGATTGCAAAGGCGGCATTTTCAGTTTGAGCAAGGCTTTTGAAAACTACATTTCCTTAAATACAATATTCTATACCATATATATAGGCTTCTAAATCCACAAAGATATCTTCTGGAGAAATATATTTTCACCCAATTTAGAGTAGAATGCTTGCTACTCTGCTCTGATTTGTTACAGAGTGTTATTTCTAACAATGTTCCTATATATATGCATAGAACAATGTGATACTTGGAGCACACATCTCTCAATATTTCAATTGTGTGACCGATGGCGTAGATAGCTGTACCAGATTATTGCATGATATTAAATACAAAAGCTATTCCAGGTAAGGAAATTTTCTAGTCCTAGCAAAATAAATGCACTAGAAAGGAATTTTATTTATTTATTTTATTATTTTATTTTATTTTATTTTATTTTATTTTATTTTATTTTATTTTATTTTATTATTTTATTTTATTTTATTTTATTTTATTTTATTTTATTTTATTTTATTTTATTTTATTTTATTTTATTTTATTATTTTATTTTTATTTTATTATTTTATTTTATTTTATTTTATTTTATTTTATTTTATTTTATTTTATTTTATTTTATTTTATTTTATTTTTTTATTTTATTTTATTATTTTATTTTATTTTATTTTATTTTATTTTTTTATTTTATTATTTTATTTTATTTTATTTTATTTTATTATTTTATTATTATTTTATTTTATTTTATTTTATTTTATTTTATTTTATTTTATTTTATTTTATTTTATTTTATTTTATTTTATTTTATTTTATTTTATTTTATTTTATTTTATTATTTTATTTTATTTTATTTTATTTTATTTGTATCCCACCCTTCTCCTAGTGGACTCAGGGTGGTGCACAGCCAGAACTAAACACATAACAATACAAAATTTAAAATTATTAAAAGAATTATATACTTTGGCCCAAATTTAAAACAATTCGAATTAAAACCCATTGACAGATTAAAAGCTAAACAACTAAGAAACTAAAAAAAGGGGTGGGGGGTTTCACGCCAGCCTTGCTTGATGGAAAAGAAAAGTTTTCAGGGCACGGCGAAAGACCCGGAGATCCGATATCCTTCTTATCTCCCCATGTAGAGAGCATTGCCCCAGGCGGGAAATGACGAGTGCCTGAATGACTGTGCGTAAGGAATCCCGAATCCCGAAATATAAGATCAATACACCTGCCCCATGGACTTCCGGTTTGCTGCTGGCCGCCGCCAGACGTTCCTCTGGATCGTCAGCTTCCATTGCCTGTCAGAGCCGCCGCCACAGCGGAATGGTGGCTCGAAAAAACTCCGTTTCCAAGAGGAAACGGAGATAGAGCCGGCAGGGGTGGGTAGAACTCTCTGCAGAGTCCCAAAAGTTTTTTTTTTACTTTTGGGACGGAGCGGATGAGAAGCCCCATATCCCCTGCCGCTGCTCCGGGCTTTGGGAGACCTCTGCTTATGCAGAGCCAGGCGTCAAGAGCAAGCCTGCGAATTTAACAGAATAATTAAAGAAAAGACGAGCTGGACCCTTAATACTGAATCGCAAGTATTTTACCCTTCAAAAAATTATTTAAGAGAAAAGAGGAGAGGAAAGAGGGAAAAAGAACCTTTTAAAATGGCGTCTGCCGTGGCTGGAAAGGGTTGAAAGGGAAAGTCCTTCCGTTTCTTATTACTACAATGTAGCGGAATAAATATCACTGGCTACATTTGTAGATAAAACCTCGCTCCTGTGTCTTCTCTTGCTGTTGATTGAAAAGAAGTTTTTTTTTCTTAAGGGAAAGTCCTTTTGTTTTCTACTTTTTCTCTCTTTTTTTGCTAAATCTTGTCTGTGTGGGAAATGGCATCGGGATTTACACAGCTGGACAAACGGGGGGGGGGAACTTCCCCCATTAAGAAACTGCACCAACAAATTCTAACTCTCCAGTGTCAGAAACCTGATTTTAATATATTAGAATTTCTCCTTGAAGAGATTGTAAGAAGGGATGAGATTGTGAACCAGCAATTTGAAAAATTTAAGCAGGAAATTAAAGAAATTGGTGAATTGGTGAAATCAAAGTTTGACTTTTTGAATCAAAAGATTTTAAAATCAGCTAATGGTTTATCAGACTTTCTGATTCGGGTGGATGCAAAGACTAAATTATTAGAGTCTAAAATGAAGGAAACTGAGGAGAATTTGGATGACATGACTCAAAAAATTAAAAAGGATTTGATAAACACTCAGGATAATAGCTCAGAAGACAAACCTAAAATGGAGGTTGACCAAAAGAATGGTAATGAAGAAAATGTGCAACAGAGGATTGAAAGAGAAGTTTTAATGATTCAATATAATTTTACAGAATATGCAATTAGACTGAGAGGTTTGCAGGAAAATAATAGAGATGACCTAAGGAAAATATCTTCTGAAATTCTGGCTGGGATTTTAAAGGTTCAACCTGATGAAGTGTATTGCAGGATTGATAGAATTTACAGAATAAACTCCTGGTTGGCAAAGCAAAGGCAATTGCCTAGAGATGTGGTGATCTATTTTACAGATAAAGAAATTAGGAATAATATTGTGCAGAACTCTTTTAATTCTACTTTGCAATTTCATGGAAGAAAGATTTGGATTTTTAAGGAGCTCCCGACTAAAATGCTGATGGAGAAGAAGAAATGTGGCTTTCTAGTGACTGAGTTAAAAAAAAGAAATATCCTATTCAGGTGGGACACCCCAGTTGGTTTAATATTGAGATATCAAGGAGTAAGATATCAATTGAACACTGTTGAAAAAACGGAAGATTTTTATCAAAAAATTTTAAAAATAAATTTAACACCTTTAGGCATAATACAGGATAAGCAAAAGGAGTTGGAAACAAAAGGAAAATATCAAATTATAGAGATTGTTGCAGATAAATTGTCTTTGGATTCTCTGGATACCCCAGCTGGTCTGTCTATAAATAAGAGAGTAGTGTCATCCGACACCAAGCTGATGAACCATCAAGTCACAGACAAGTGCGCAAATCAATCAGTTGACATACAAGTGACGGAGAAGAAAGATGAGATGATAAAACTAACCCAACAAGAACAACCCATAAAGCAGAATGAAAATCAACCAGTTGACACACAATTGGTAGGTAAGAAACGAGGATGGAAATTCAAAAGAAAAAGAAAAGAAATAGATCTCATAGAAAAAGCAGTTTCTAAACCATGCAACAGTGAAGCCAGGGACTTTAAAAAACGAATGAATATTTGAAAAGATAGTGGAGGCGAACAATTGTTTAATACTATCCTGAGGATTGTGGCAGATCACTGCAATGCCGTGATTTTGGGATGTGAAAAGAGCCTCACTTTGTTGGATTTGAATCATTTACTCTGGATTTTTTTTTTTTTTTTTTTGGTAAATATAATTATTTTGAGTTATAAGGCAGGAGAGTTATGTCGGGGCATGCAGAAGATCTGGATGTTACTCAGTAGGATGATGGGAATTAACAATCCTGATGAATACCACAACTATAACTATATGGATATAATTATAATGTCACTCGGGTGGTTGATTTTACTTTTATACAGATGCGAGGATATTTACTACTGATGGGGGCAGAAGATGATTGAAGATTTTGAACAAACTGTTGCATCAGCATGTTATTTTACCCTATTATGGGTGATGGATTTAACAATCCAGTGGAAAGACACCAAAGAAGATACTATATGGATTATAAATTTAAAGTTATTGTCTTTTTTCTTTTTACAAAATGGAATGCATATATAGATATGTGTATATCTTAGTAAAGTGGGTAGTGGATTATATTTAGAATTGTATTGCATGATTTTGTAGGAACTGAAGGGTTGAAATAGGTTAGTTTATTGATTGATTAGTTTATGAAAAAGGATCTTTAAGTCATATATTTAGGGGAGTGGAGGATTTAACAATCCAGTGGAAAGACACCAAAGAAGATATTACATGGATTATAAACTTAAAGTTATTGTCTTTTTTCTTTTTACAAAATGGAATGCATATATAGATATGTGTATATTTTAGTAAAATGGGCAGTGGATTATATTTAGAATTGTATTGTAGGATTTCAAGTCATATATTTAGGGGAGTGGAGGAATTGGATAGAATTGAATAAATGTTAAATTTGGATGTAGGGAGAAGGTCGCTTTAAAATGTTATATCAATATATATAAAAGATTAAATGTTAAATAGTAATAATATACTATAAGTTTAGGGGAGGAGAAAAAGGGCAGATTATCGTAAAAATGGGAGTTATAAGAATAATATGCTAAGGGTCAGTATTCTGAGGAGGGAGTAAGGGAAAGGAAAGATATTATGTATGTAACTAGTTATGAAATAGCCTATTGTTGTGCAGAAGTCACAGGGGGGGATGGGTGGAGAGGGGGGGTTAGGGAAGAGGGGGGGAAAAAGGGGGAAAACTTGTACTTGAAAACTTTTTCAATAAAAAAAAATATATACCTGCCCTGGTATTTGATTGCATTTCCAACATTTAGCAGGCATGTCTTTAAACATCTTTGCTAGGCTTGCTGGTGGCAAATGCCACCTGTAAAACATTTTATACAGGTTTTATTTGTAGGTAGTTCCCATTGTCAATTTATAATTCCTATCCCAAAGTTTTTGCCATTTATCTAATTCTATAATATATCCAAAGTTTTTTGCCCAAGCTACCATTGTTTCTTTCACTTGTTCATCTTCTCTTTTAAGACTTAATAAATAGCTATATATTTTCTGTATTAATTTTTCATCCATTGCTAGTAGTATCCAATCAAGTGTTGTTGATAGAACTTTATAGAAACCATATATCTTTGCATCTTTCTCATATCTTGATTGTATTTGCAAATATGGCCACCATGCTAGTTCTACCCCTTGGTTTTGTAATTCCTGTTTAGTTTTCAGTTCCCCTTTCTCATTCAAAATATGTTATGTTTTTCCCCAAGTTTACAACATTTGGATGGATCAGTGCTTCTGTTGTTGAAAGCCTGACTGGTATTTTCATGTAATTTTTGTTTTAGCTTTTTCCCATACTAAGAGTAGAGCATTCCTTACATACAGTAGTGTCTTTGAAAATATCTATGTATTTTATTCTTTTTATACCATAAAAAGGCATGCCATCCCAATTGAAGATCATGTCCCTCCAGCAATAACAGTCTTCTATTTCTGAGATTTATCCATTCTTTCACCCAAGTTAATGCAAAAGCCTAGTAATAAAGCTTCCAATCCAGCAACCCAAAGCCCCCATTGTTTTTTGATTCTTGCCCTCCTGACTTGATAGTGAAGCAAATCTACTTCTGAAGCTTTTGTTAAACAGTTAATGATCTTGTCACATAGTTCCATCTGTTGACCTCTCTGTAATCACACAACCTTATTATAGTAATACTACTGACAGACATTTATGAATCTAAACAGTATTTCTCAACCTTGGCAACTTTAAGGTAAAATTTGTCCTACCTTTGCAGCCTTCACAAGTCAGGGCATTATAGTGGTACCCAGAGGCCTTGTCACCACAGACAACACACAGCTCTTTATCTTTTGTTCTTCCAGAGAGTAGATCCATCCGAGATTTCTTGGCTACAGGAATGTCTACCAGATCTGTCTCCTTGGTTTGTAAGTTATTAGAGGACATTTTTCCAAGTTCATACATTACAGGGGAGTGCCATTCTTCAGATTGTTGAGGATGAAGACTAAAACTTGAATAATAAGGTGGTAAAGTGATTGGAGGCTGCATTGGGCAAAAATGCATAGAGTTGTACTGTGAGTAGGATGACACATCGGTATCTTTCACTGCAGAAATCGTTGGATCCGGATGTAAACCTCAATAAGAACACAATATATATTTCTAAGTCAATCTTCTAAGAACAGTTATTTTCACTAAAAATAATCATTGTAATTTTTTCCTCTTGTACATGCTTTGAGAGTATATTAATGTTCAATCATTCTGAGCTGAGATTGTTCAGTGTGCTTCGATGGGTCTCATTATAGTGACACCTTAGATTAACAAATTTGTGATATGAGATGGATGCTTACTTCATTTAGACAGCCCCCTGATTTTATAGATTAAATTAGGGTGTTGCCCTTTATACTGAGTTTTTACTGAATATGGCAGGAGTTTGTCAATTACATGATTTTACAGAGTATTCATATTGATGAAAATGACAGATATGAATTTAATAGAAATTTTACATTAGTGGATACCCTCTCCCCTGAATGGTCTATTAAACCGAGATTCTACAGCAGGGGTTCCCAACCCCTGGTCCATGGACTAGCACTTGACTGCACATGCCAGAAACGAGACTGCGCAAACAAGCAAAGCCCCATCCTCGGGATGCAGGTAGCACATGAAACCACTTCCCCTTTGGTCTGTGGAAAACCCTCTCTCCACGGAACCAGTCCCTGGTGCCCAAAAGGTTGGGAGCCTCTGTTCCACTGTGATGGATCTACAACATACATTTTTAAAAAATAAATGTGTTTCTTTTTTCTCATTAACTTCGCTGGATGCTCATTCTTTTTAGATTTGATTAGGTGTCTGTGGATATGTATATAAACTTTATGCAGGAAGATGTGTATGCCAGATGAGGGGAGTATACACATATACAACACATATGCCAATTAGTGGTGGATTGTAGGGCTGTGGTAGGGGCTATGGAACAATTTCTATATTGCATATGAAATGTTTCCCCAGGATTCATAGGCCTGCTTTTCCATATAGAAGGCAGTCTTTAAAAGTAAATGGGAAAGATGCAATGGAGATTGCTCTCTTGTCTCCTCCCTTCCCTAGGTGAGAGACTACTCAGCTTTCCAAAGAAAAGCCTCTCTCTTTCCCCGTCCCTCGTCACTCCTATCCCAAAGATATTTACATAGTGGAATAAAAATGGTTGTGTGTCCATCTAGCTCTTGGTTCTAAATATTGAACTGCCAGTTGCTAAAACTATATGAGTACATTTGCTGACAAAATCATGTATAAATATTGCTAGACTCCAATGTAGGTGGCTTGTATTGTGTGAACAGAATCAATGAGTTTGAAATTATGATTAAATATTTCTAAGTGAACTCAATGCAAAAACAGTTGCTCTATTCATTTTTCAGTATAAATATTCATAGGAACCATTTTAAAAGTACAGTGCTGAAAATCTGAAATTACTACTTTCTTACAGTTGTTATTTTTCTTTTCAAAGAAGGCTGCAATTTGATTCAACCAATAAAACATTTTGTTTTTACTAAATAATCAAAGTTCTATCTCTGTCTTCCTTAAATTTATCTGACACTTTAAAAAGCCATTGAAACTAGTAGCTTTGCTAAATAAAACATTTCAATAGTCAATTATAAATCTTACATAGTGGCATTACAAGGGTTAACAAATGCAAATTCCTTCAAGCAATATCAAATCAGATTATTTCTATCTGATCTTGGTAGCCTTTTCCTCTGTTTTTCCTTTCCCAGATATCCTCACAAACTAACCCAGCCATATTTTAGACTAGAACGAAGACCAAAGCTGTATTTAGAATATAATCAGTATGTCATATAAACATTGGGTTATTTAAGCAAATTATGGTCAAATGAATGAGTAAATTTATTCTGAAAGCACAATAAAGAAATGATACAATATTGTTTTTTTACAATTATCTTAAATTATTTTACTTTTTCTCCAGTACAGGTGGGAGGAGTTTTCAGAGGAGTAAGACTGAAGGAATATGAGGTTGGTGTTTGTCAGGATAGATGTATATTATGTATGTAACTTTTTGTTACATCATTTGTGTTCATAAACAATACTTTTTAAATATAAGCTATGGACTACAAAAGAAAGATTGACTGATTTCTAAAGAACCATTAAATCATTAAATGCTACTAGCTTATTAATTCATTAAATAAGATTATGTAACAAACACTAGTTTTATCTAGTTAGTAAGCGTCCTTGGTTATCCTTTTAAAATCAAATAAACATTGTAATAATGATAATACTATTAATCACAATATGGAGCACGATGGCTCAGTTGTTAATGATGCTGAATTTGTTAGCTGAAAAGCTGACAGCCTGGGTTCAAGATCCAAGTGCTGTGCAACAGGGTGAGCTCCCATTATTTGCCTCAGCTCCTACCCACCTAGCAGTTCAAAAGCATGCAAATGCAAGTAAATAAATAGGTACCACATAGGTGGGAAAGTAACAACATTCTGTGCGCCTCAGCATATAGTCATGCTGGCCATATGACCACAGTGTCTTCAGTGTCTTCAGACAATGCTGATTCCCTTGGCTATGAAACGGGGATGAGCACCACCCGCTAGAGTCAGACATGACTGGAGAGGGAAAATCTTTTCCTTATTAATCACAATGTTATTCACAATTGGAATGTTGTATTATCAAATTATCAGAAGTTAATATACTTGAGTCTTAATATTATATTTCAATTTCTCAAACCAAATAGTCTACATGTTTTAGAGTATTTTCAACCTACCTATGCTGATTGGGGCAAGATGACAGCTGTAGTCTAATACATCTGGAGGATACCAGGAAGGAGAACATTGGTCTACCATAAATCAAAAACAAGAAGACCCAAAATCACCATATTAGAAATTATTGTGTTGACTAAGAAAATGCTCACTCCAAACTGAATCAGTTATACATACAAAAAGAAATAATAGTATTTGGATGTCTTAGATGTCTAAGCATGGTTTCATTATAACTGCTATAAAATGATCTTATCTAGTATTAAGAATAGCAAATGAGTAAATTGGCCTGATATCTTACCTTTTAAGAGCACACCACTTTGACAATTTAAATAGCGTTCCTGAAAATTTTGTAATTTTGTAATATGGTTTTTCTTCTGCTTTCTTAATTTCCAAACCTCTAATCACAAATGATAAGTAAAACTTCCGCTGAGACCAGCCAAGGAAACAGTAGGGCAGAGGTTACACAGTTTACTGATTAACTTTATCATGAGAAATAAGTTGAGGAAATAGCTATGACAAGTGTCCAGCCCAATTTGGTGAAATTTAGAAAAATTACTCTCAGAAGAAGCATTCATAACTATAGGCTTGCCTGCTGTATTATTTCTTATGTATTATTTCTTGTTTTTTTTAATGAATTATAAAAAATACTGCTTGATTAAATAAGCCAATCAACCAATATAATTCACAATGGAAAAAAATTATATGAAAACTTATTCTATCCCTAAGACAAGGACATCTGAAACCATTACTGAAACTGCTGTGGGAAATGAACTGCTTCATCAAGATGCCAGCAAGTCAATATGACAGTATTGTAAATAGGTTGACTGCTTGATGCCAAATTATATTTTCCTCTTGTATTTGCCAGAGTTGTTTCTAGAGAAGGACTGCTCTTTGTCTCATAGTGAAACACATGTTATTCTTTTCCCTCCCCCCAAGATAAGAGATCTATTGGGAGAATCACCTCCGTGTTAAAAATATAAATGACTTGATTCAAGCATGTTTATAAACAAGGGAATTCTGAAGGAGGTTGGGGGCTTTTCATCATGTCTCAAGTTGGCCAAATGCTTTATGCTGTTGCTGGCCATCAGTATATTCCAATCAGCTTTTTCTGCAATGCAGTCCTGCTACCAGCTGGGCTCCTCTCATTTCACTGGCCAATGGTTCTGAATCCAAGTTGAGTGATCTGCTGCCATGTGGGAATATACCACATTAGCTGCCTGCCACTGACAAAAGGTGAGGGAGAAATTAACTCCTACCAAAAAGAATCAGTGTTCAAAAAAACATGGTGAGGAATACTGAGGAGTTACTGATTACCATGGCAAAAATATCCAAATAAAATTCTTACATTCATTATATAGCTTATTTGTTGTACACATATGTCCAAATAATGCTAACTATGTAATATATGAAAAAAATCACTATGTACTCAAACTATTTTACTGTTCATTTTATAAAAAAACAGTTGTATACTGAAAGCAATACACACACACACACACACACACATATTGTCTTAAATTTATATTTACTGACAAAGAAATAAAGGGAGACTAGTATAGATCTATTTCAAGCTATTTAGCTCTCATCATATATATATAAGCAAATTGTATTTTATACACTCTCAGAAAATCTTTTCTATTTAAAACCTGATGTCACCTGCTCATTGCTTGCAAAACCCATCTAGTCTTATCTTTTGGCTGAGTTGATGGGATGCCCTTATATGCTGACAGCTGAAAACAGAAAAGCTGTGACAGACAGACTAAAGGAAGTATTATGAAGAAGATGGAAAGATAAACATCTGAGGGGAAGAGGCAGAGAGCAGGAATAATACAGACATTCAAAGAATGCAGAAGAGTCGCAAAGGAAAAGCAGTTAACACCCCCTCCCATCTTCTTCATCGTCAAGACTTCACTCCAGATCACCTACCGCATTCTTTCATCTATATTTTCAAACAAAACAAAACAAAACCTACACAAGAGTTTATGAATTTCTCACATGATATATACTTTGACTAAATGTAAATGTTGCTGAATGATGGGGAAAGACATGATGGGGAAAGACATTTGGACAGAGCCAAGAAATAGAATTGGTTGAACCACAGAATTGATTGAAGAGAATACTTATTGTTCAAGGTTAAACTGAGGGTTACTTGGTACTCTCTGAGGTTGGTGGTTTTCCTTCAGACATTTCATTGCCAAACTAGGTAACATTAACAAAATATTTGTAAGAAAACCACCAAGCTCAAAGACCATCAAGAACCATAGAATGGTTGAACAGCTGAGGAGTCTGAATTCTTGAATGTTCAGTAATTAGACTGTAATCTTTTTTATACTGAGCAAAGCACTGACTGATATTTGCTATCCAAGATTTCAGACAGGAACTTTTTAGTAAAGGACACTAGCTGGGATCTTTTTCTATACAGCAGGGGTGTCAAACTCGCGGCGTCATGTTGTTGTTACGTGATGTATCGCAACTTCCCCCCCCCTTTGTTAATCTGGGGTGGGCATGGCTACCGCATGATGCATCCGGCCCACAGTCCGTGAGTTTGACATACCTGCTATACAGTATATGTTTTCTCCTATTGCATTAATAGTGTGCTTTACCATTGAATTGCCTTTTTTTCTTTAATTTTCTTTAGTTATTTACTGTGTTATTATTCATTCATTTTATAGCATCAACAAAAACTAACTGGGGCATTTCTAAAAATAGTCAATTGGTTAAAATTATAGAGAACTGTATTTTTTTTTATTTATTTATTTATTTATTTATTTATTTATTTATTTATTTATTTATTTATTTATTTATTTATTTATTTATCTATTTATTTTCCTTATTATTTTTTACAGATAACTGAAGCTGGCAAATATATTCAACATACCAGTGGTGGGTTTCAATTATTTTTGCTACTGGTTCTGTGGGCGTGGCTTGGTGGGTGAGGCATGGCTTGGTGGGTGTGGCTTGGTGGGCGTGGCAGGGGAAGGATACCATAAAATCTCCATTCCCACCCCACTCCAGGGGAAGGATACTGTAAAACCTCCATTCCCTCCCCAATCCAGGGGAAGGTTACTGCAAAATCCCCATTTCCTCCCAATCAGCTGGGACTTGGGAGGCAGAGAATAGATGGGGGTGGGGCCAGTCAGAATTTTTACTACCGGTTCTCCAGAGTACTCAAAATTTCCGCTACCGGTTCTCCAGAACTGGTCAGAACCTGCTGAAACCCACCTCTGCAACATACCTTCCTCCTCCTATTTTCCTCACAGCAACCACCCTAGGAGGTAGATTGGGTTGAGAGAGAGTGACTGGCCCAAGGTCACCCAGTCGTCTTTCATGGCTAAGATAGGACTAGATTGACTGTCTCTTGCTTTCTAGCCTGGTGCCTTTACCACTAGACCAAACTGACTCTCTGTTAGCTTTCTTTCATTATAAATATTGTATTTCTATTAATGTAAGTTCTGATTTACCAAATAAATTAGGACCTTCAGAAAGAAAAAATCCATCTGGTGAAGATAGCTGGGGATGGTTGATCAAGTTCATCTCTGATGCCATAGAATCTTTAATGTAAGATTTGCAAACAGCGATGAAACCTAATAAAAAATAATATTATTAGTAAAAAAAATACAAAATACTGGGACTTGCTGATCAAGGTTGAATGCTTATGGAGAAAGAAATTTATTGTTATCGCAATTGTGACTGGAGTCCTTGGACAATACTTAAAGCTTATCTAGAAATATAAAATTTATCAGATGTTAATTTTACAAAAATAAAACAAAAGCCCACCACTCTGTTTGGAACTGCCTATATTCTTAATAATTCTTAGAACCTTGGTTAGGATTTGACAGCAAATAAAAACAAGCCTTATAGTCTTCCATGTGGATCATCCCATGTATGTAATACTACAGTGTGATTGTTTTCAGGCTAAGAGACTTCCCATTTTTAAAATAGATACACTTGCCTAAAACTCATGCTGGAAAGCATTACTGTCAGGACCCAAATTGTTGGGAGCAATATGCTGACTCTGTAAACCACTTAGAGAGGGCTGTAAAGCACCGTAAAGCGTCATATAAGTCTAACTGCTATTGCTATATTCATTAAGTCTTTGTCCATCCACAAGTCATATGCCATTATCCATGAAGGCATTCTCAGTTACTGCTATTGGGGGCGGTGTTGAAAGACAGCTGTTTTAGATTTTGATAGCCCCAAAATTAGGAATTTGGTACCACTTTTTTGACACATTTTATTTAAAAATAATAACCTTTCAGGAGCTGTTGTTTACTTCATCAGAAGCTTAGTCCATATTGGTATAACATGCTTCAAATAGATTCATATTTTGGTGGAAATATTCCACATTTTCTCATCTATTCATTTATTATTTATTAGCCTTCATCCATGGGCTACTGTATTTAAGGTGTCTCACTGTCAAACATCAAAGTATTGGAAAATACAAAGTTATTGGAATTGTTTTAGTGGACATTAAAATGTCTGAACTAAGATATAATCCAACATACTGTTCACAGGCTCTGTTCTGATAATATTTATCTGACATTTCCAGCATCATGTATATATACTAATATTATATTAATATTGTATTATTACATTCTATGTATTATAGAGAGCAATTCAATCATATTTATACATTTTGATCAGATGACTAACTTTATCTCATTGTAAAGGCAGGGTAAACAATAAATTAGCAAATATTCTGAAAATAATTCCAAGTATTCGTTATTTCCAAGATATATATTTATTGATGATCAAGTAAACTCTGTAAAATCAACTAGTCATTTCTACAGAAGCATAACATTTCCCTAGATGTTAGTGCTGCCATATTCAGGCCTTTTTCAATCTTGCATATTTAGATGTATATGAATTACAATTCCAAAGCTTTTGCAATCTTGGGGAAAAAAATCTGGGAAACCTCACAAATTTGAAGACACATGATTTACAACATACCACTTTGGCCATGTACAGCTATTTTATATTAAAATTATCAAATTAAAATTTAAACTTGTATTATTATACAATTGTCTATTAATACTGTTTAGATAAAAGAATCTAATTTCTTTGCATAATTATTTATCTCTATGCAAGCTTTCTATTACTTTCCTTGTATGAATCTTTATGGCTTTTGCGTAGGAAGTAAGGCCAAATTCTTATTTTGCATCCTGGTTTGTTTCATCACTATTAATCGAATTAATCTCACTTGGCTGGGTCCACAAATTATGCCAAACCAAAGCCAGATAAGCTACATTATGGCTTAATGTAATGTGTGAATTGAATCCATATATTTCAGTTTTGTTCATTGAAATTTATTGAAATCAATATTGTTAGAGTATGCAATCAAATTCATATTTTTATCTTTGGATATAAATATTCATCAATTAAGCATTTGTATTAAAAAATTTATTAGAAAAGGTTAAAAAAATGGCTATTGTACGTAAAGTGACCTTATATGTACTGAGCATTACAATCATTGCCTTCATTTGTGTTCTGATATTTTATTGCAGCCTCTATGTATGGTGGTGTGCTGTTGCCCATATTTTTAATTTTATTTTGAAGTAAGATAAACCTATGAGAAACGAATGAATAAAGAACGACATAGAGTATTTGTACATCCAATTAAATGTGTCCCTTTATCAACCAAAGTAATAGTACTGCCAGGTGTCAGGCCTATGTGATCATTATAAGATCAATGCCGGCCCAGAGATTCTATGAAAAATGTTTATACTAAGAAAGTAATGTAAAGACAAGTTTTATATTTCCTCTTAAAAGAGAAATAAAATCATACAATGAAGAGTAATGATGAGGTACTTAGTGATATTAATGTCAAATTTGCACAAGTATTTTTTTAAATATTGGAGGAAAGAAAAAGGATTATCAGAACCACTGAATTGGAAGTGGCTGTTATAATAAAGAAAATTCATTCCACCTTTGTCAATAAAATTAATGCTAAAAAGAATATGGAAAGGTGATTTTGCATTGCACAAGATTCTATGCTTGTAAATCCGTAATAATAATTAATTTTTTCTGTTTTTTTTTCTTTCATATTACACACTATGGCAAAACTTCACATTTTTGGATCTGCAGCAGAAATATAAAACAAATATCAAATTTCATCAGGACACTTGCTAAATTTAATGAAAAAATGATCATAAGCCAATTTGAAAGTTTATGTAATTATTAATATTTAATCAATCATCAATATATTTCAACAATGGAAAAAACAATGCTTTGGCAGATAATCCCCACAGATTAATGCAAATTATAATTTTTTAAAATAGGAGTCCTTTATCACACACTAAATAAATAACAATGCCCTATTTTTCACTTTATTGCAAATTCTTGTGTTAGTCAAAACTTCCAATAAGACAAAACGAATGAAATTGCAGAAAACAATGCACTCAAAATTATAAATTATCCAAACTACAAGCATTAAGCAACCTGTACCTGATATCGTGCTGTGTTCATAGAATCGGCGATTTTGCTTTGAATTGAAACTCCTAATAATTTTTCAGCAGGAACATTTTTGTTTTGATTTTCACTTTCACAGGATTGTTCAGTGAAAACATGACCACTTTAGCGGACTTCTCCCCTCTCCATTGACTCAATTCTGCAGTAGACAAAGTTTACTCATTAACAGTACTTTCTTTCTATCTAAACAGGCTTGAAATACAGGAACTTTATAAAACTGGATACAGCACAGTTCCTGGGCAGGATATGTTGCTTAACGTGATTGGTTGAAGATTCTTATTGGGCAGCAACTAAAAAGTATGTTGACAAATGCCAGTTTATGCTTCTTTGAATAAGACAACCAAAAGGTGTATGAGATCAAGGCCAAGTGGAATTCCAGGTATTGAAAAGGGCAGGAAAGTGCCAGAAATAGAGCAGCTATGTTTATGCCTTTTTAACAACTATTTAATTGTAACTTAAATATTCTGAAAACAAGTTAATTATCATCACAGTGATAATCTGATCTCATCACCAGAAATGCCAATTAAAACTGCTACAATTCCCATCCACATAGCCACAGCTAAGAAATGTACACATTCATCTTGCATTGAGATTAAGAAAGATTTAGCCTAACAAATGTTAGGTGAATGTTTATGTACATTTATTTATTCTTGCGGAATTTATTTATTCTTTAAACTATTTCTGTATGAAATGTGTTATCAGAACATCATCCAAACATGGATTATTCCAAAACATAATTGCCAATTAAATGCCAGGTCAACAGGACATGAGCAAAATACCCTTTTACTTCAGATCTCAAAAAAGATCTGTTATTGAGAACAAATCTTAATAGATAGAGCTACTTCCTCAGAAATCTATACAATTCATAATTTTATGAATGAAATCCACAAACAATACACCCTCTCACACACCTGTTAGCATATGAGGAGACAAGAATTATAGGGAAATTTAGCTTGATAACAGTAATGCCTGTTTCTTTCTGATATGTAAACTGATAAGATGGAATACATTGGAATAAAACTCAAAGAAATCAAAATTATATATCAAAATAACATTTTAAAATATATTTTGGCATCTATCATTCCTACCATTTTGAAACATCCCTCTATAATTTTAAATGTTGTCTGCTTTTACACCCTGTTCTATCCTTTTTTCATATGAATGCAGTTAGTCTGTTAAGTTTCAGATGAATTCCAAATCATAACATAGTATTATCTTTTAAAATAAATAGCTGTTTTATTTCAAATGGTGCCTACTATAAATTACTGATCCCATTACTCTCTTTCATTCCTTAGTCATTACATCTGATATCAGCTGCTTCTCAGAGTTTCTATGAGTTTCTCATCTCCCAATGCTGTACACATAATCAGAATGTACATTTGCAAGACATTTTGTTTACAATCTAATCTATAGTTTATGAATTATTATTAGGAATTAAATATGATACTGGTAGTATGTCGTATGTGTTAAAAACTGAAAGGAAATATTGTGCAGAATGTTGGCTTGTTTTCAAGGATAAAACCGTTTATGACTTTCAAAAATAAGTGTGACATAAAATCTCTTTTAAACATTTACTGTATATGCTTTATTTTATTCATTTAATCATTGACCTAACTATTGCTCCATCTCTTCAGTACTTAGGCCTTTAAAGTCAACAGATAATAATGTGAAATAAATAAAACCTTTGTCACCCACTGCTACATAAGATTTTACGTAACTCCCCTAAAAATAAGAAACTTTTGTACAGCCTGCCAGTAATATACATTGTATCACAAAACAGGTAATCAAATTTAATTTGGAAAAACCATGCTGTTTACAGAAATTGGCTAAATATTCAAACCTCTTATGAAGGGAATTGTTTAAGTCTGTGTTTTATCATTGTTATTATTGTTGTCTATCACACATTCGTCTACTTTTTATTTCCAGTTTTAATAGTTGTGTGATGTTATCTTTGTTTCTTTCTGTGCTGCTTAATTAATTTCAATACTATTTCTAATATTTTCTCTGGAGTATTCTAGTCCAGTGCCTTTATTTTATTATTTATTCATTTTCTACACCCGTTTCTTCAAAGTCATTTTATCAAGTATTCTCAACAGGCAAATCCACCCAAAGATCAATGGTGTTGCTAGTTTCATGGCTTGATGTTGTTACACTAACAATTACTTTTTAAAAACTTTTTTACATCAGTCTATAAGGAGACTGAAGGCATGTTATGAAAGTCACCTAGAAACAAAGAACTTCAAGCCTTTGGTTCTAATATGAAGGCAGAATGATCCTACCATCACTGTATTTAATTTATAATGAAACAAAATTTAAAGTGGTTTTAGTGATACGGATTAGAATGGAATTTCCAGTGCTGCATATTTATTTATTTAAAAGCATTTATATACCGTATCTGTTCGTTTTAAAACCAACTCTTGATGGCTTACAACCCATAAAACAATATATACAATCATAAAACCAACTATATGACAAAAACAGAAAAACCATATGGCATATAGTCCCCAGCATCGGTCACTTCCTCTTGGAACAGAAGTGAATATTTCTGTTTTAGGGAGAGGAGAAATATTAAGACATGGATGTCTTAAGCATCTTAACTCTCCCTGTCAAGGAAATCAAGAGGTTGGATTTGTTGTACTTTGGCAGAGTTTCTAGGTCCATACCTCCCCGGAACACTGAATTATGAAGGACAGAACACAAGACCCTTTAGTCAAAGTTTATCTGGATGAAGGCCCTTATGAAGAAAAGAACATTCTGGTGCATAGAGAAAGTTAGTGATAGAACAGGAAATATATGAATCTTTGCTTCAGAGGAAATTGTTTTTGATACACAGAACAATATTTGGTCTCATTTGGTCTGAATGAAGGTATTTGACTTGACTGGTATTTGTCTCATATAATTCAATCTCAAATTAATAAATTTGTGTGTGGGGGGTGTATCCTTATGCACCTTAAACCACAGTGTGCTGTAAGTACTTGTAGTGGCTTTTAAAGTGTGAATTTAATTCAGGTGATTGCAGTCTCCTTTATATTGATTTTTTTTAATGATCGGTACATTATTTAGTATTTATATTATTGAGAGTATTGGGTTGCAGGATCCTGGGACACATATATTTACCTTCGTTCGCGAAAGTACTGGGTATTTTACCTGGAATAAAGTGAGTACTGGAATTATTTGTTACATATTTAACAGTCAATTAAATTGAGATTTCAGTCATATTAACTGTGTTAGTGAGGAATTAAGAGCGGAGACTATTGAGGGGATATTCAAAATATATCTGACCATTTTTCCTTCAGCATTTTAAAACCCCTTTTCATTTTGTTCACATACATTCTTTATTCCCTCCTCAGAGATCAGAAATTTTACCAGATAATATTTCATTCATGGATTGTTATAGACAATTTAACTGTCAGCATAGATCCTATATTTATATAGATATAAATATAAATACATATTTATATCTTTGTAACAGTATTAATTCTTGAATAATCTTTCTACAGTAAATAAACTGTATGTTCACATTGCAACTCAACTGATTATTGCTTTGGCTTATCTCCATTATTTCCTCTTCAGAAGTCTGGAATAAGAAAGAACAAGCTTTGATTCTCTTATATTTGACATCCTTTCAGATATTTAAGAGTGATTTCGTGATCACTTATTAATATAGCAATCACTTTCACTTTCCCTTCATTTTTCATAGGGCTGCTTCTAGTTCCCTGATCATTTTCATTGCCCTGCCTTTCCCTGAACCCTTTGGGGGGGGGGGGTCTGATCAGTGCAGAATACTTACAAAAGAACTTTTAAAGTGGAATTATTATTTCTTACCATTTGGAAATTATCTTTAATTGATGCAGTCTAAAACTGGACTTGATTTTTTTTTTTTTTTGCAATTATATCACAGTGTTGGCTCATACTCAGAATGCAAAAAATGGTTATTGACCATTTCTGATTTTTCCAAAGTTTTCAATTTGTAGGGCTATCATCTGGTTTACAAACTCTTGAATGGAGTTGATTTTAGAAGGCCATTATTATAGATTACTTTTGAAAAAAAATAAGAGGCTCAATCCTATCCTGGGAACGTTATAAAGGTAACCCAGAAAACATAAAGAAAAGAACTTCTGATTGACTCAGGTGACTATATCCACATAGTTTTCTTGGCAGAATTGTGGCAGTAGTTCTGGAATGGTTTTTTTTTTGGCTTCCCAATTTAATGTGTAGCACTGGACTTTTCTGATAATTTTCCATCCAAGTCCAACCATGCTTAGACTTTTGGAGCAGAGTCAAGATCACCTCGGTTTTGCCAAATGCTGTGAATCTATTATAGTTAGGACTTAGCACATTTTCATTATGCATGGTTTGCTTCAATGGCTTAAAAAAAAAAAACCCAATAGGACATAAAGAAGCACCTGATTTTCACATTGTAGAGGATGTTCATTAATGCTATTTTTCTCCTTTTCACCATAGTATAAAAGAGACCCCCTTCACCAACAAGTCCTAAAAAACAGTTAGACCTGACTGATGAAACATTGCTACATAATGTAAAGCTGTACATTTGTACCCAGAAATTATTGCCATTACATTCAATAGCATTTCTACATGAGGGAATATAGGGTGGCAGCTTTACTGTATGATCAGTGCATGAGCAATTCAAAAAATGAGCAAGCTATATCACTCACAATGAAACTTTATTAAAGGCTATATAACAATAAAAAGATTGTCATCATTTATTGTGCAGTGATAAGAAGTGTGAGTACTTTAAAATATTTGGCTATACAGTGCATCCATTCTGGCATTTATTAAGAGACCTGTCATAAAGTAATTTGCAGTCCAAGAGATTACTGAAAAACTCTTTGAGGCACTACTTTAACACGGTTGTGGATTTGTGTCTTCTGAGAAAGATGAGAGCTAGATCATTTCAAGCTGGAAAATAAGATCAGCAAGCTAAAATCAGATGCCAGAAAATTAGAGCAGATTAAAGAAAAGCAGCTGGAGGAGAAGAAGAAAATCAAAGAATACTTTGAGGAGAAATATTATCTGGAAACAATAAAGATTAAGGAAGCACTGGAGATAATAAAAGAGCAAATAACAGCTATAGACATACAAAGCCAGAATTGAGAAGATAGCTAGATAGCTATTTTTTGCAGATTTCCCAATGCACCATTATTACTACTTAGTCATGCAATTGCTAGTAATCAGTCTGTGCAATCTTCTTACAGCAGCTAACTAGGTAACCCACTGTTTCTTCATCTTCTTTGTAGGGAAGGCATTTGCTATCTAATGTCCTCCATGCAAAGAAGCTGTAGAAACAGTGGATTACCTAGTTAGCTGCTGTAAGAAGCTGCACAAACTGATTACAAGCAGTCGCATGACTAAGTAGCAATAATGGTGCATTGAAAGATCTGCAAAATACCATATGCCTACAAGCAAGAACTGGTGGGACATTAAAATAGAGAAAGTCATAGAAAATGAAAAAGCTAAAATGATCTGGGATTTTAAATTCAAAAATACAAGCACCTGTCACATAACACCCCAGACTTAACAATTGTCAATAAAAAAGATAAAAAAAGTCTGGATAGTGGATATGGCAGTACTTGGAGACAACAGAATAGAAGAGAAAGAACTGGAGAAAATAAAAGACCTATAAATAGAAATAGAACAACTCTGGCAAAAGAAAGCAAAAGTAATACCAATAATAATAGGTACTTCGTTTGTAATCCCAAAACAATTGAAGCACCATTTGAACACCACTGATATTGACAAACTCATCCTCAGTCAATTGCAAAAGGCATCTTACATCCTGTGATGATACCTTTAACACCATCTGATTTCCACATCTCTCTATCCAAATCCTTGGGAAGGATTCAATAGGTGGATAAAAATTCCAAATTCAGTTGACTGTGTGATGAACCATATTATTCAAAACCAAGCTTTGGCTATCACTTTTATTTCGTAAGGATAATTATGAGATTTACGGAGAATCCAGCTTTTCTTGGAAGTAAAAGCAATCTTGATGTTAGCAGTTTGTAGCACTGTTTATTTTTAAAAAATATAATAATAATTCCTTTTTTAAAAAAACACAAAAGCATTTGAATCCTCGCAGGTACCTAGCCAAAAATTACTAATATGTTCCCTAGCTCCAGATAGGAGATGCAAGACTTAGAATGATATGTGACTGAGTGTCCCTACTGGATTTTATTTCTACTTCTCATTCAATCCTATGGACACTTGGAATCTATTCCTATTATCAGTTACTTCTCAGCTTTACAAAGATTGAAGTCAAGGTGAGCCTAGGTTATTTTGAAGATCAGGTTGAAAAAATATATAGACATGATTATATTTGAAAAAGTAGAATGCGAACTCAATATATTCTTTAATGGAACATAAAGTGGAGAGGAAATTTATTGGGGTTGGGCAATAGTATTGGAGTATTTTAAGTTTCCATTTGCTCAGGAACAACATTTGCTCAGAGGGATTTGTTATTTTGTGCTTGCTCAAAACAATTGTGTCAGCTTTGTCCTATTATTCCATGTTTAAAACCAGTTTAATCTGAACAGTGGGGAAGGGATAGTACTTTCCACTTCAATTTAGGGCAGCAAGCTATTCTGGAGATGCAGTGTTCAGCTATATAGCATACAGTTTTCTACTACAGATGTCAGTCATTCACATTTGCCATTATAAATTACGGCTTTGTATTTTTTTTAATGGTAGGGCTGGTCATAAAAAGCAGGATAGTTACGTAGTTAATTTCCTATTATTCATATCATTAACTCTCGGATCCTTTTTAAGCTTAATTCTTATATACGATCTCTGCTGTCAGAGATATTCCAGTGCCAGTTTGAGAAGTCAATTATTCATAGATAGAAGAAAGTGGGTATCTCAGTTTACACGAGTCTTTTTTTCTTTTTCTTTTTCTTAGACCCTTACCACATTTGCAGACAGCAGGGAAGGAGGGAAGGAAAGAGATCTGGATTTTAGGAATGGGGCATAAAATCAGCATATTTCTGAAGGCTATGCGAGACTGGTATCATTAGCCTAGGATTCTGCTACAGGAATGGACTATAAGTCTGAAACTTATAGCAGTATCTGAAACTAACAAATAACCTAATCTTCACATTTCTCAAGAAACAAATTCTGATATGTTCCAGAAATGATATAGAACATGTTTCAGAGTTTTGTTTGTATTTAGACACCTGCTCTCTCTGTTTCAATTTTATATCCAGTTGTGACTTCTGTATTTCCATTGTTGCTTTTTTTCTTGTTCTTCACTTGAGACAATAAACATTCATACTGCATGGTATTTTCTTCTTTCAGTCCAGTCAACTACCAACTATAACTTAATCTTGAATTGTACAATGTTTCCAAATTCTTAATGCTTTAGCCCCTATCCCCAACCTACTACTTTTAAGTCTTTCAAATTAATTTAATTGAACTCACAACCTTGACAACATTCCTTCTCCTCCAAATACATACTTCAGTCTCATCTTGTTTTTAATCTTTCATCTTGGAAGATAGCTCTTTATTGTTTCTCATTGATTACTACTTTTATGTTGGCATAATCTACCTCTCTTCTATTTTCTCTCTAATTTCTCATGGCAATGGTGACTGTGCATTTGGGAAACAGCAATTCTATTCCAAATATTTAGAATGAGGCAGTTTTGAATTAAGATATGCTATTTGATAAGACAGATGTTCAGTTTGATGAGAATAAATAGATAAATGGCAATTTAAATGAGGCCTCATTTTAAAACAATATTGTATTAGAAAAGAAGTACATTCCTAAGGATGAAAAAATTACTTGGAACATTTGAGTTTAGCAAAAAGGTAACTGATGAAAATTACAATTTATAAATTTATGTATGCTATTGAGAGAGAATAGTGGAAAGTTTTCTCTCTCACTGAAAATACTAGAACCTGTGATTTTTCTATGAAACTGAAAGATGAAAGATTTCAGATAAATAAAATGAAGACTTCTTCACACAGTAGTACTCACTATTATACTACATACTGATGCAATGCTACTTTAATAAATTCTCCACTTTCTCAAAAAGTTTAAAATAATATCACAAAGCTAATTATGCTTTTTTACTCCTGCACCTGATAATAAGGCTTACTTATTATAAAGAAATAATGCTCTAGTTTTTATTAAAACATTTTTGACAGTTTAAATGACTCAGTACATGATATTTAACATTTTTATTTTCTAATTATGATTGAAAACATATAACTCTACTTTTTCACTGCCTATCCAGGATTTTTCGTGAAGAGAATGCACTTAATTACCATTTATTTTCAAACATTAACCTCAGAATCCACTAGAAATCACATAGCTTCTGATACATTTAATTTAAGTATTTCAGTGGAAAATATCTCTCAGTAAAAACACTTTTAATATAATAAAAGTAGTTCCAGACAAGTTTCATTATCATCCGAAGGGCATTTCATTCCTTTCTGAGGAAAGTGAACTCTAATGCCTTCAGTATCAAAGATCCCTCAAAAAATTAGTGGTATCCCCAAAGTATGGAAGAATATATAATTAGGATGTTATATCTCTGTTGTCATGTTTTCCTATACCTTAAATATTGTTAAAACAGAACAATTAAACAACAGGGCTCTCAATAAAATACACAATGTAGCAGAATATCTTCACTTGCAATTTTACTGATAGTGATAGCAGGAAAACAAAATCATCAGGTTAGAAGTCATGCAACATGCTTCCTGGATATCTCTCACAGATTATGAGGAAAATTCTAAAACACCAAGTGTTTCAGGTGTATTGCATGTAAATCCGTTATAAGAGCTATAACAATCAGCACATTATTTTTTAAACAATAAACTCCTGCAAATACATTGACTGCTTACATAATGTCAAGTGAATGGGAAAATAATATGTATAAATCCTTTGAGAGAAAAGCAAAGGGTCCAAGAACACATTTGCTGTTTGTACTATATGAAGGGATAATTTAAAGCAACTGTTCCTTGGGGTCCCTGCTATTCATGTTTTTAGTTTGCAAGAAAATATATAAGAAATGTATAAATATGTAATTCAGAAACAAAGAACACTATAAATTCCCCAAATGCTTGTTCTTCTCCCATGACTGAATTGTCAGTTATTACAGGTAGGTCTTGATTAGTGCTGTGAAATGATTGCATTATTTGAATTCAAATAATTATTATATTATTAGATAATAAATAATAATAAAGTAATAAGTTTATGGAAAATATAACAACTGGTTCCAGCTCAATGGAAACAGGTAATGAAAAATGTTTAACATAATGTTTCATATGTATGTTGCTAAAACAGTACAGTAATGGATAAAAAATAATATACTTATAATTTGAATTTAGGGTTAACAAAAGTCACAGGGTGGTTATCGAAAGCAAAACAAAAACAAATTCTACTGCAGATTCAAGTATTCCAACATCTTTTCCTATTTTAGTATTGCTATGACGACCCTCATGTTATTTAAACTGGGAAAGCAACATGACAAGAAAAGCATTTTTTTGTTCCAATGCAAGTCTCTTCTTTCTTAAACTTCTAAAATTTGAACCACCTGTGCATGCACTCGCCTCAATTGCACATGCATTAGACTCACATTAATTGAATTTTGGGTAGCATTAAATACAGCCTGGTATCAATTTACAGTCTATGCTAAATTGAATATTGCATTATTTGAACTTGCACAAATTGCAACCTGTCTGTATCTGCCCTGATTTGGTATCTACTTAAATATCATTTATCTAAGGGGTTATTTTTGTTCATGTTGGCTTCCCAGTTCATGAAGTACAGGATAAAATGACATACTTTAAACCTCATTTGACAAAAGTCTTTCCAATCAGGGCATGTAAGGACTGTACTTGGAAGAATGGTCTGAGTTCCTCCTATTTTCAATGGCTGGCAAATAACTGATATATTTCAGGTGGATTTGGTATGGAAAAGATACGGTATAATGCAGGAACACAATTTTATTTGGGGGGGGGAAGAGTCTGAAACGTTGGCCCATTTGACCTTTGAGAGGAGATCTGGAGGATACATGCAGACGTGGATGTAACCAGGGCAAAAAGTAAATGATTTAATTTATCTTAAATTAATATTAATTTAATATGTTTTAATAATGATCCCCTTCGATTACATTAAAAATTATAATTTAGTGACAATTTTTGGGTGGCTCAAAGGGTTACATTCAGGATCTTGAAGAAGCTCAGGATTTTAGGTTTGCCTCAATGACTTCAACATAATTGAATGATTAATTATGCTAATGAGTTGATCTTCATTTATAGTTGTGCTTGGTTTATTTTTATGTATAATTTGAGTTTGAGGTTGTAATGTGATAGTCAAGTAGGATAATGGATAAATGTTTTAATAATAAACTTATAGATCTAAAATTGTGGACCAATGGCAAATATATTTTTATAACAGGTATATATTTTTGGAGATGGTCTAAAAATATGTATCTCATTAGAACTGATTACATAAAGAGTTAATAGATGGCAAAAAAACCATACAGCAGGCTTTTAAAAACTGCATCTAAACAACTATTGCAGGTATTCCTCATTTAATGACCACTCGTTCAGCAAGTGTATGACAGCACTGAAAGAGTTATTGTTATGACTGGATCTTGTACTTATGGCCATTGCAGCATCCCTATGGTCACATAATTGCAATTTTCAACCTTCCCTGTTGGCATCCCACAAGCAAAGTCAATGTGAAGCTGCCAGGAACTTAGAAAGTTGTAATCATGTGAAGTCCTCACTTAATGGCCTGCATGGTCTTCATTTAACAACAGCAACTGGGACTGCTGGAATTGCAGCAGCAATGTGGTCACATGATTTTTTAAATTATATGTCACTTAACAACGGTTTCCAGTCCCATTAACACTTTGCATTGTTAAAGGAGGATCACAATCTGTACAGTATAATTTCAACTTAAACACAGTGCATCCTCCATTGTATACCGTGTTTCCCCGAAAATAAGACCCTGTCTTATATTTTTCTGATCCCTGAAATAAACGCTTGGCCTTATTGCCATGTGCTCAAAAGCCCGATTGGGTTTATTATGAGGGGATGTCTTATTTTGGGGAAAACAGGGTATTACTATGGAAATGAACTGAGTAGAAAATTCTGCTTATGGGATTTTTACATGGTTATAATGTTTGAGTCGTGACTATGATTGCATTGCTGAAGTGTGGTGTATTAAAAATGTCATTAGTAGCAAAGCTCTCCGTATTAAATGACCGTGGCTTTGCAAACCCAAGGGCTGATCAGAGACCCTACACATATCAGATGTATTTCTATTAATCCATTTCCTGTAACACAAACTGAAAATGACTATGTCTTACAGCCAATCATTTGGCAGGATTAGCCACAATATATAATAAATTCAGATAGAGCTTGCTTGTATACACTGATGGTAATGGTCACACAACCCATAAACACATTTACAATGAATCATGAAAGTTTCCATTTTCATACTGATAAACAGTCTGTTCTTCGACATTGTGCCTCATTTCCTTTTCCTTCTGCAATTCTTTCCTTGGTGCTTCGTCATGCTGAACAGTAGCGCCATATGTTTTCTTTGTGTTAACAAAAGTATCATTGTTCAGTTCAGTCTCTTCAGCCAGTTCATCTTGTTCAAGTATTCCACATTTCTCTTCATTCAGACTTTCTGGATCAGCCCATTCCTGCTTCTCACCAGAAGCAAAGATAGCATAAAATACCACTCCACTATAGTGGACTAACGCAGCTATTAGAAAGACATTTTGCCATTCTTCACGAGTCTAAAGAAATGACATGGGACATATTTCATGTAGATTAAATTTGCATTCCATTTTTCCACCAAAAATAACATTTAAAAAGTTTAAATTTAAAATATATAAAGAAAACAGCAAAGCTCTAATTAAAATATTAAAACTCAGGAACTAAAAACTTATCAAATAATATAATAAATAACATCACCTTAAAATATCTTGATTTTATTAGCAAGATCTCTTTGGAGCCAAATAAAACTATTTTTATGCCAAAAGAAAGCCTGGGCTACTTTAGCAGATAGAATCTAGGAGCATCTGCATAAAAGGCTCCTTTCTTTTGTTACTATCAACTATGGCTGTGATAGTGGAGGAGCCAACAGTCTTGAAGGCAAGAAAATGTTATATTTCAAACCACAAAAAACTTGGAGCTAATAACCAGCACTCTGAATTGAGAGAGACCTGTGGCGGTGCAGGGGTTAGAATGCAGAATTCCATCCTTCTGAACCTTCCATCTTTCTGAGGTTGGTAAAATGAGGACCCAGTTTGATGGGGGCAATATGCTAACCAGTGGTGGGTTTCAATTTTTTTTACTACTGGTTCTGTGGGTGTGGCTTGGTGGGTGTGGCATGGCTTGGTGGGCATGGCTCGGTGGGTGTGGCAAGGGAAGGATACTGTAAAATATTCATTCCCACCCCACTCCAGGGGAAAGTTACTGCAAAATCTCCATTTCCTCCCGATCAGCTGGGACTTGGGAGGCAGAGAATAGATGAGGGCGGGCCAGTTAGAATTTTTACTACCGGTTCTCTGAACTACTCAAAATTTCCGCTACTGATTCTCCAGAACTGGTCAGAACCTGCTGAAACCCACCTCTGATGCTGACTCTGTAAACAGCTTAGAGAGGCCTGTAAAGCACTATGAAGCAGTGTATAATCTAAATCTAAGTGCTATTATTATCACTATCCTGGAGACAAACCAGTAACCAGTGAAGCTATTGTAACGTAAGAGTCACTTTCTGTGGCTAGTTAATAATGTAACCACATTTTGAATCAGTTGGAAATTGTGGAAACTTTTCAAAGAGAGCCCAGTGTAAAAATTATTTTTGCTGAAATAAAATCTCATATGCCCACCATGTTTTTCAAAATGACCAGGAATTGAAATTGGCGAAACTAATGATGGTTTAATAACAATAACTGACTGCCATGCATTTGGAAGTCATTTAGGGAAAAAATAAATCTGAACATCATTACCTTATGTTTTGTCATTGCACCAACAATGAGAGGGCAGACCATTCCTGACAATGTCCCAACTCCATTAGAAATGCCCATGAGAATGCTGGCATACCGAGGTGCAATATCCAAATGGTTGACGTTAAATCCTGTAACACAAAATATTACATCAACAGGGTGTATTCTGTCAGCATGAGAATGATTCAAGCAGCTGAAAACGCAACTGCTTCTTTTAGGCTGATCCAAGACTTCACTGTCCTCTGGAATTTGATTTAGTCCCTGAGAATTTCAAACATGGTTACCAAATAAGGCATCAGAAAAAAGGGATTAAATACATTAAGGCTATTTGTGTTTATTAGATTTAATTTAATGTCAATGTAAAATTAATTAAAAATATTTGAGTTTGGGTCCAAGCCTCAGCTTATTTTTTTAAAGTGTGGACTATGTGCATAGCCCTGGTTTCTCAAAGAAGGAAAATGATAAATAAAGCATAGAGAAAAACCATTATTTTGAAAATAAAGCACTGAAAATATCATAACTTCTCATATTTCATAGACAATTCAAAGGTTTTAACTGTCAAGATGAAGTTATATTACTGATTTTGAATATTTTAAACACATAAATAATAAAACAAACATATTTAAGTAGTCAATCACTTACTACAGCATAATTGTGCTTCTTTTTAATTTTTATGAAGTAAAGGTTTCATTACAAATTAATCAGTTTAAGAATGTCAGAATAGCCTTTAATTAAAATTAAAAGTCAAGAGCCAAGATAATCGGCAGCCTAGGGATGAGGATACCCAGTATAGAAACAATAAATTGCAATAATAATCCTGTTGATATTAAAATACAATGTGTTGAACAGTTTATGTTTTTACCTGAAATAGCAAATCCACTAAAGCCTACTGCTAAAACCAAGAATGAAATAGCCACGCCTCTCGTGTGAGAATATCCAACCACCAAAAGTAAAGTAGCTTCCATCCCAAAACCTGCAAAGGAAATGTATGAAGAAGGTTATTAATTCTTCAAAATACACCGCTTCAGGAAGTATTAAAACGATTTATTTATTTTTGATGTTGTTTTTATTTTATTTTTCTTTAAAATTAGTTCCAGACCCTGAGTACATACAGATTGGTTTCTAGTTTTCTCTGCTTTTATAAAAACGTCATACCTCTCATTTTCTCTCTCTCTGTCTCTCTGTCTGTCTGTCTGTCTGTCTGTCTCTCTCTCTCTCTCTCTTTCTCTGCATGTGTGCACATGTAGGTGTTCATGGGCATTGTCATTCTTGCATACATTGTTTGATATTTATAAATTGCTTAGATTTTGTAAGATTAAACTGACATAAAAGTCACAATAATTCCTTCCTCCCTCCCTCCCTCCCCTCCTTCCTGCAGTCCCAACAGATTATCTCAGAAGGAATGAAACTTTTAGCAAAAAAAAAAAAAAGTCTGTCCTCATGTCCTCATATATTTTGATAATTCAATCCTCCCTTTCAATGTACAATATACAAAATACTTCAGATTTTGCATTTATTTTTAAAATCAGCAAATCAGTCTGATAGTTAGGTAGTAACATATAAATCACATATAAGATCATACCTCCACAATTCATGATTTTTCTGACAGCAGTAGTTGTTAAAATTCTGCTGCTGCGCAAGAAGTCAGCGAGTTGGCCTCCAATGGGTACAATAACAGTCATTACCATGTGCGGAACTGCAGACAAAAGGCCAACCTGGAAGTAAATAGATACAATGGAAATCAGAGACCAAAAGAAATATGTTTTTTCTCTCAATATATGAAGTTAATTAAATGAATATTTGAAGAGCACATCATTCCTTAGCATAGGTAAATTTAATATATTTTGCACTAGAGAATTGAGCTGACAAATTTCCATTTGTCATCAGCCACTACAAGTTATGGTGACATCTACCATAAAAGAAATTGTCAAAGTGATTGTTAAAAAAATAATAAAGGCTGCTCAATAGAAACAGCAGACAAAGGGGTGTAGCTCAGAAATCCTAACTAGCTACCATGCCCTCCTATGTCTCAGATATGGTTTTTCACCAACAAAGTAAATCTTAATTTTCCAACACAATTAACAGGTTTATATGAACATTTGCTATAGATAAAAATTAATGTCAAATATTGTACAGGCCTCAGTTTAACACTCAGTACTCAAACACCAACAGTTCAATTAAAAATACACAATGTTTGTATACATATACAATATGTTGGGAACAAACATCCAAAGAATTTAAGGACTGCCTCCAAAGACAGCTTATAATGCTGTTATGGAATGTACAAGTCACTGGATAACAAAAGATCATTTGTATCAGTGGTGGGTTGCTACCAGTTTGCCCCGGATCGTGTGACCCAGTAGCATCGGTGGTGGGAGGCTCCGCCCACCCACCCGCCCAGATGCATGCACAGAAGCATCATGCGCCCATGAGAGAACCAGTAGCGCCGGATTTTGAAACCCGCCCCTGATTTGTATCATAGCACAATTGATATACAGGTTAGCTCTTTTCTCTCCCGTCAAACAGTCCTTGATTTTTATTATGTCATTTGTATGTTAAGCAGCTGGCACTGACTAACAGTGAGCTATATTAAGAGAAGATTCAAACATGCCAATTTATGAGACATAATCAAATGAAAATCATTGAGAACAATCAGCAATTTACCATCAGGCCTTTAGAGAAATTCCTTGAGTTTATATTTTTACCTTACTTATTGCAAATCCAAAGACTTCTTCAAAATAAGCAGGCTGACTTATGAGCAGCAAGTAGAAAGTCCAGCTTCTGCAAAAGTTTGCCACAACAATTGCATAAACCGGCATCGAAGTGAAAAACTGCTTCCAAGGGGTGCTAAATCTCTAGAAGAGAGAATGCCAAAGCTTTAGAATGATGGGAGGCTGTAGTTCACTTTAGTAATGTTAGGCATCAATTTAACATTCAATTTGTCATTCATATGTATTATTTGGGTGAAAGTATTTTCATTGTAGAAAACAATATTTGAAAAACAAACATGAATAAGTAACCTCTCCTTTTGTTATCTACATAATGAAAAGGACAAGATTCTGCAGAAAGTAGCATCAATTCCACTCTGTTCAGCATGTCATTACCAGCCTGGGAATCCATGCTCGGCCCCTTTGTTGTCAAGCAGACATTTGAAACCGGCAGGCTGGGTGGCCTTAGATTTTGGCTCAGAGATGCAATTCTAATTCCACTACTAGCTGAAGGGCACAGGGAATTCTCTTCTAGTTTTTCTCCTCGGCTGACACTCCCCCGCCCATTCACCACGGCAGTCAGCCATGGCCCCTCCATCCCACATGCTTCGGCACAGCCCATTCGATGCCACACTGTTTGTCCTGGGCTTTTAGCCTCCCGAGATGATTAGCCGCCAGCCAATTAGTTAATTGCCAATACTGGCAGCCAGAAACCCAGGGGGACAGGTGGAAGGGAAGAGCAAGGATGGGGATGCGGATAGTAAGGCAGCTTCATCCAAAGGAGTTTTTGTTTTGGGTGGGTATCCTAGCCTTAGAAAGAGAGAGGGAAGGAGGAAGGGAAGGGAAGGGTGGGGAGGGAGGGAGGGAAGGAGGGAGAGAGAGAGAGAGAGAGAGAGAAAGAGAGAAGAAAGAAAAGAAAGAGAAAGAAAGAAAGAAAGAAAGAAAGAAAGAAAGAAAGAAAGAAAGAGGGAGGGAGGGAGGAAGGGAGGGAGGGAGAGAAAAAGAGAGGAAGGAAGGACCACAAACCCTCCCTCTCTCCTTTCCCTTCCTCCTTCCCTCTCTCTTTCTAAAGCTAAGATACCCACCCGAAACAAAAACTCCTTTGGATGAAGCCGCTTTACTATCCGCACCCTCATGCCTGCTCTTCCTTTCAACCCCTCCTCCTGGGTTTCTGGCTGCCAGCATTGGCAACTAGCCGATTGGCTGGCGGCTAACCATCCCGGGAGACTAAAAGCCCAGGACGAACAATGTGGAACAGTATGGCATTGAATGGACTGTGCCGAAGTGTGGGGGACAGAGGGGCTGGAGCTGATTGGCTGGGGTGAATGGGCAGGGGTGCGTCAGCCAAGGAGAAAAGCTAGAGGAGAATTCCCCCAAGGCAGAAGCCTGGCGGAGAAGCAGGCGCGGCCAAGGGTAGGAGGTGAAAAGTCCCATTCCGCCTGAAACATCAGTAGTCCCTGAAATCACAATTGGTGGAGAAGAAGGCATTCTGATAGAAGTATCCCCTTTAAGGCCTGCTTTATAGTACAGCCTTATGCATATTTGTGGAATTCAGATTTAATCCTTCTTAAAAATAAACTGAATTTAATGCTAAAATGCAAACTTGATCCAAACTTTCTTTTTATACAAGGAGCAGAGAAAAAAATTAAAAGTCTTTATATTACAAGCTTAGAAACAAGAAAAGAAGCATTGTTTCCCAATCTGTTTGATTTATACCAGGGGTGTCAAACTCCAGGCCTGCGGGCCAAATCCGGTCCATGGGGTGCTTAAAACTGGCCCGCAGGGCCAGCCTGGAAATAGTAAAGGACCGGCCCATGGTGCCTCTAGCAGCCAAAACAGGGAATGGGGGGGCGTGCGGCTTCCCTGCACCCCATTTTCGGCCTGTGCGGCCTCCTGCAGACTCTGGTAGCCAAAACACCCCTGATTCAGGGATGAAATCCAGCAGGTTCTGACAGGTTCTGAAGAACCGGTAGCAGAAATTTTGAGTAGTTCAGAGAACCGGTAGCAGAAATTTTGAGTAGTTCGGAGAACTGGCAAATACCACCTCTGGCTGGCCCCAGAGTGGGGTGGGAATGGAGATTTTGCAATATCCTTCCCCCAGGACTGGGGAGGGAATGGGGATTTTGTAGTATCCTTCCCCTGGAGTGGAGTGGGAATGGAGATTTTGCAGTATCCTTCCCCTGACATGTCCACCAAGCCACACCATGCCCACCAAGCCATGCTCACAGAATCAGTAGTAAAAAAATTTGACTTTCACCACTGCCCTGATTTATACCATATTATGATTTCAAAAGCCCGAGATGAGAGATGGGAGACTGGAAACTGGATATACATCTCTTTTTCTTTCCGTTTACAATTACATATTAAGACCGTTTTTGTTGCTGAATCTAAAAATCATATCAAGCAAAATCTGAAATCTAACAAAAGGCTTCAGGGTCAAAGCATAAAATGCACAGAACAAGCACAGAACAAGAGGCAACTGGACTTTCTTGTTAATGTCTGAAGATGTTTCACTTCTTATCCAAGAAGCTTCTTCACTTCAGAGCGAAACATCTTCAAAGAATAACAAGAAAGTCCAGTTGCCTCTTGAAAAAAGGGACAATCATGATCTGGATGACTGCGAATCTCCAGAGACAAAAAGCACAGAAGTTCAGTAGTAAGATTTTCTTGTGTTAGAACTTTCACAAACATTTAGTTACAGTAGTGATCTGACAAAATACAGATTTGTTGTTAATTGATGTCCCAAAGGTGTTTTTTCAAGAAGTAACTGGACTTGCTGGCTTTTCTTTGAAGATGTGTCGCTCTCATCCAAGAAGCTTCTATGGCTCTTCAAGCTTCTTGGATGAGAAGCGAAATGTCTTCAAAGAAAAACCAGAAATTCCAGTTGCCTCTTGAAAAAGCACCTTTGGGACAGCCATGATCTGGATGACTGAGAATCTCCATAGACATTTGTTAGTTGATGGTTTCTACAGTAATTTTGGACAATAAATCATTTCTAAAGAGAGGGGAAAAACTATAAAGTGAAACTATAAGTAACTTACACTGGTATTGATTAAGTTGGCTCCACCTATACTAGTTTCTATGTAAATTTTTTCCTCAGTGCTTATTGTTGGATGAACAGCTGGGCTCTCATATGCTTGCAGCAGCCAGAACATATACCAGGTTATCCCAAAAATTCCTTTAAATGTAGAATGAAACAGGATTTTGACAACAGTTAAAATATTGAAAAAATATTTGTCAGCATTATTTCAACATATATTACTTTATCTATGATATTTTTTCTTCACTGGGCAACTTACCATATGTATAGAAGACAGATGACCATCCTATATATTGCACCAATACACCTGCAAGTGGCATAGCAACTACTGCCCCAGCATAAGAACCTGCAACAAAAATCATATATGTATGAGTCAACAGTTGTGTTCCAACATACCTAACCCATTATATCACTAAAAATAAGTGGTCTGTTTGGAAAAATACTACATTGCTAACTAAAGTTTTATAAGCCCAGAGTTGCTTCAATAGTGAGATGGGCTGCTCATAAATTTAATAAATAAATGAATACACCCAATTTTGCAGTAAGAGAGATGAAAAATTTGTACAAAACTGTTGGAGTCATGGATTCTTATATTATGGAACACACTTGTTCCTGTTATTTTATTTATTTTATTTATTTTATTTTATTTCAAATTTATATACCGCACCTTCTCTCGAAAGACTCAGGGCGGTGTACAGCCGGATAAAAACATACAATACAAACATTAAAAAACAATTAAAAGGATATATATTAATTTGGCCCCAGTTTAAGATAACAAACCAATTAAAAATTAAAAATATGTTAAAAAATATGTTAAGCCAGCCCGGCTTGCTGGAAAAAGAAGGTTTTAAGGGCACGGCAGAAGGCACCGAGGTCTTGGATTCTCCTTATCTCTGGGGGCAGCTGATTCCAGAGGGTAGGTGCCCCCACAGAGAAGGCCCTCCCCCTGGGGGTCACCAGCCTACATTGTTTGGCTGATGGCACCCCGAGGAGGCCCTCTCTGTGGGAGCGCACAGGTCGGTGGGAGGTCATCGGTAGCAGCAGGCGGTCTCGAAGATAACTATGTCCTATGCCATGGAACGCTTTAAAGGTGGTAACCAACACCTTGAAGCGCACCCGGAAGACCACTGGGAGCCAGTGCAGCTCACGCAGGAGCGGTGTTATATGGGAGCGCCAGGCAGCTCCCGTGATTACCCGCGCGGCCGCATTCTGGACCAGTTGTAGCCTCCGGGTACTCCTCAAGGGGAGCCCCATGTAGAGAGCGTTGCAGTACTCCAGGCGCGAGGTGACGAGGGCGTGAGTGACTGTGCACAGGGAATCCCGATCAAGAAAGAGCCGCAACTGGCGAATCAGGCGAACCTGACAAAAGGTCCCCCTGGCTACAGCCATCAGATGTTCCTCCAAGGACAGCTGCGTATCCAGGAGGACTCCCAGATTGCGTGCCCTTTCCGCGGGGGCTAAAGACTCGCCCCCGATAGTCAGTGATGGAGTCAACTGACTATATCGGGATGCCGGGAACCACAGCCACTCAGTCTTGGAAGGGTTGAGCTTGAGCCTGTTCCTCCCCATCCAGATCCGCACAGCCTCCAGGCACTGGGACATCACTTCAAGGGCATCGTTGGGGTGGCCTGGGGTGGAGATGTACAACTGGGTGTCATCAGCGTACTGATGGTACTTCACCCCAAGCCACAGATGATCTCACCCAGCGGCTTCACATAAATGTTGAACAGAAGGGGCGAGAGGACCGACCCCTGAGGCACTCCATATATAAGAGGCCTCGAGGTCGATCTCTGCCCCCCTGCCAACACAAACTCCGACCGGTCAGAGAGAAAGGAGGAGAACCACCATAACATGGTGCCCCCCCCATCCCCAACTCTTCCAACCGGTGCAGCATGATACCATGGTCGATGGTATCAAAAGCCGCTGAGAGGTCTAACAGGGCTAGAACAGAGGAGCAACCCTGTCCCGAGCCCTCCAGAGATCATCTACCAACGCGACCAATGCCGTTTCCGTGTTGTGCCCAGGCCTGAAGCCCGACTGGAATGGATCTAGATAAGATGTTTCCTCCAGGAATTGTGGAAACTGTCGCGTGACCACACTCTCAACAACCTTTGCCACGAAGCGAAGGTTGGAGACAGGACGGTAGTTGGCCAATACTGCCGGGTCCAGGGACGGCTTCTTGAGGAGAGGCTTCACCACCGCCTCTTTCAAGGCTGTGGGGAAGTAACCCTCACTCAACGAAGCGTTAATAATTCCCTGGAGCCAGCCTCGTGTAACCTCCCGGGAAGTAACCAGGAGGGACACGGATCCAGTAAACATGTGGCCGCACTAAGTCTCCCCAAAATCCTGTCCACGTCATCAGGGGTCACAGAGTCAAACTCTTCCCAGATAACATTCTCAAGACTATTCCTCGTCACCCTGCCCGAATCTACCTAGTCAGAGTCCAAATCTCCCCGGATCTGTGCGATTTTGTCATACAGATATTGTCTGAAATCCTCGGCCCTGCCTTCCAGGGGATCCTCCCGTGCTCCCGGATGGAGCAGGGAGCAGGTCACTCTCAGCTCTCTTGCCATCACCCGAAGCCGGAAATAAGCCACGCTGCAGTCAATGGATTTTGAAGCAGGAAACGGTTTATTCAGCGTCAAAAGGTGGTGCAGAAACTCGCTGAGTTCAGGTGAAGATAATACAAAGTTGGCGTTGGGCGGCGCCGCCACGCAATGCCTTTTAAACAATCGCGCCCACCACTGCCCTTCCAGGCTCCGCCTTGCCGGCACGCCCCACTCACAAGCGGCAACACGTAGCAGCTGCTCAATACCCTACCGCGGCCGCCAGGTGACCGTCCGCCTGCCTCCCTAACACCCCCTCCACCAATCTGTGTTTAGGGCAAAGTAACCCAACCCCCACCCCCATAGCCTTGTCGTGTTGCTTCCGCGTCTGCAGAGGTATTCGTTGTCAACGTGTCGAGTTTGGGATCTCGACAGTCACCCTGAACAGGGTGGCCAGACGATTCTTTGATGACGCAATAAGAGCAGAAAAGTAATTAAACTTTGCCGCCTTTATTGCTACTAGGTAGGTCTTAATATGCGACCTTACCAGTGTTCGGTCAGATTCAGCGAGACTGGCCCTCCAACCACTCTCCAGGCGTCTTTTCCGGCGTTTCATCTCCCTACCAAGGAGCCACGAGGGATCGGCACCGGGTCAGAGGCCGCAAAGGCACGACTTGATCGAAGGCCCCCAATCCCAGGCAGCCACCAGGTCTTCGGCCGAGTCGTCTGCCAGATACTCAGGAAATGGCCCAAGCTCCATCTGGAACCTATCAGGATCCATCAGGCGCCTGGGGTGGACCTATCTAATTGGCTCCGCCTCCCTGCGGCGGGGTGTCGCGGTTCGAAGGTCCAGATGAAGGAGTGAATGATCTGACCATGACAAGGGTTTCATGTCTATATCCCCTATAACAAGACCACTCAATCACTGGCCAGAGACAAAAATCAGTCTTGTTAGACAAAACTGCAGTTATTAGTATTGCTGAAATATAGATAACTGAGAATGCACTTTGAAATGCTACAATCCTTGTCTCCCAACATTAATCTAACATGATCTCAGATTTTAAAAAAAATCTATCCTCATTGTTTGTTTCTTGACTTCATTCAATTTAGGTACCAAACCAGCCCTGGACAACTCACGGTATAGCAAATCAAGATAAAAACACACAATATAAAACAGACAAATGGAATGTGTCTGTATACAAAAAACACATACAACTTGCATTGACCAACCCTAAAATTCCCAGGATTGTTATTAGTCTAGGAAATCATCATCATCATCATCATCATCATCATCATCATCCTGAGAAGAAAGCCACAGCAACCGAATTCCATATTGTTGTGAACGGTATAGGACCAGGCAATCTTAGAGCACACCTACTTGAACTAAACACTGGCTGTTCAGCTTGGGTGATGGGTGAATAAAAGAGCACTATTCCTATTATGTGGAAGATTCCCTCCTAGTATGAGGTTCAACAGGAAGAAATTGAGGCAGACATTTTGGGAGGCTATTCCCTTTCTTTGAATTATCTGTTCCCTGATGCAAGGATTGCCCCCGCCCCACCACCCCAATTCTTAGGGCCTGCCAGAGAATAATTAAGACTTGGCTTTTCCAAGAGCTCTTTGGTGATTAAGCAGTCAGAGGAAGATCTGTGCCAATATTGTTTCTCATTTTATCTAGTTTTATTGTTTTCCATCCTATTATTCTTTGTACTGTGCTTTGATACTGTACATGCCTAGAGCCTCTGGAGTGAGATCATTTATAAGTCTTATTAATAAAACAAAACTTCATAGTCATTTCCTGGAATCATCATTGCTCAAAGAACACTTTATTGGGCGAATGCTTTATTTGGAAATATACACATCTGCCCAGAAAAAGGTCAAAAGGGTGTGGATGTGGTAAAACCCATCCTGAAATGCTAGAAGGTTCAGTGGAGGAATCTCAATAGTTTGTTTTCTGGTAAATGTGTTTTTGTACACATATATGCACATAGACACATATACATACAAAAATACTGGCTGTGCCCATTATGTCTTCCATTATGAGACGTGTTTATATATTACTCCCAAAATTTTAACTGTGCCTTTTGGTCCTGAAAACTGAGAATGCCTTTTCTACAATATTATAACATGAAAGAATAAGGACATTACTGCTGTAAATAGTATGATGTGATGATTTATAGGAAAATATGCTACTAGTAAATGGTTAAAAAAAATAAATGGCATTTGGATCCTATTGAGAGCTCATAAAGACAAGCCATGAAATTTTATTTTGGCATTTACCAGTGTTGCTAATTAATTATTCTGGTAGATGCGTAGACTCAGGTGTTCTTTTTTCCTCATTTGAAATTAGTTTTTATTATTTAATAGACAGTTAACTTATGTACGAACTATTGGGCATCTTGAGAACATTGGAACTCTTCTTGGAATAATTCATTAGCAAACTAGTTCAAAATGTTTATCCAAATTGTACCTTAAAAGTAATTTTCCAACAATTCTTTTAAAACACTATTTGAATCGAATATAATAAATTGCTCAATGGTTTTTAGGTAATTGTACTGTTGTACTTCGGCCAACATTCAACTTGTCTGGAAATAAATCAAAAATTTTAAAGAATAATAAATATTTGTTTAGGAAAGGCAGCCTAAACTCAGAAGAGGAATGAATTAATGATATCAATAAGTTATAGGATGGCTGTATAAGTAGGAATTAAGTTTGATTATTGATTAGTATGTTCACACAACACATGGAATCATGAACTAGCCAACTACATTAACTTAGCATTTGGTAATGTGAACTGAGCCTTGCAGTTACAACTGGCCCTGTGATGCAGCAAAAACAACTTAGAGCTGAACATGCTTAAAACTGTAGAGGTGAGAGTGGATTTTAGGAGGAGCCTTCCTTTTCTACCACCTCTTACTATAGTATCAACAATAGAGTCTTCAAGATTTGGGTTCCATAATCTCCCAGGATTTGAAATGGATATCCAACATTAGAACCATCATTAAAAAAGCACAACAAAGAATATTCTTCCTGCATCAACTCAGGAAGTTCAGACTGCCCCAGGCAGGGGCTGTTGATTCAGTTTTACAGAGGAATTATTGAGTCTGTAATTTGTACTTCTTTAACTCTCTGATCTGGTACACCAACTAAACAGGTGACAGTACAGACTCCAAGAGATTGTTAGGGCTGCAGAAAAAACAATTGCAATTAGATTGCCTTCCATAGAAAATATGTATATTATGTGGGACAGGAGAAGGGTTGAGAAAACATCTACAAATTCCTCACATTCTGGACATAAACTGTTTCAACTCATGTCCTCAAGATGCCACTATAAGGCATTGCATGCTAAAACAACTAGACACAGGGACAGTTTTTTCCCTCGTGCCATCACTCTACTGAACACCTACGTCTCACAGTAGCGTTTAATCTATCTATCTATCTATCTATCTATCTATCTATCTATCTATCTATCCTTCTATCTCTATCTCTGTCTGTCTGTCTGTCTGTCTATCTCTCTATATCTATCTATCTATCTATCTATCTATCTATCTATCTATCTATCATCTATCTATCTCTACCTTTACCTCTCTATCTCTATCTCTATATCATCTATATCTATATCTATATCTATATCTATATCTATGTCTGCCTATCTATCTATCTATCTATCTATCTATCTATCTATCTATCTATATCTATATCTATATCTATATCTATATCTATATCTATATCTATCTATCTATCTATCTATATCTTTGGTTATTTGGGTTTTCTTCCACGTAAAATTGGAGGTGTCTTGGCAACGTTTCGACGAAGTCTCATTCGTCATCTTCAGGCTGGTGTTTTCGGCTTTGTGCTTCTAGGAGCAATGTGTGTGATCGCACATTGCTTCCTTTTAACTGCCAGTGGGGGTGTGAACTGATTGGGTGGGAACTTGGCTGTGTTCTGATTGGGTGGAGGTGTGTTCTGACTGGTTGGGGGTTTGGCTGTGCTCTGATTGGATGGGGGGTTGGCTGTGCTCTGATTAGATGGGTGTGTGTTCTGTTTAGTGGGGGCTTGGTTGAGCACAAGTATATATAAAATATACCCCTATTGTATGGCTGTGGAATTACTATTATTCTTCTTATCTTCTTTACTAACACTCTTATTTGTTTTATGATTATTATTACTCTGTTGCTTTGAATGTACACTGAGAGTGTCTGCACAGAAGACAAATTCCTTGTATGTCTAATCCAAATAAAGTATTCTATTCTATTCTATTCTATTCTATTCTATTCTATTCTATTCTATTCTATTCTATTCCATTCCCTTCCCTTCCCTTCCCTTCCCTTCCCTTCCCTTCCCTTCCCTTCCCTTCCCTTCCCTTCCCTTCCCTTCCATTCCATTCCATTCCATTCCATTCCATTCATGTTTCTAAACCTCAAAAAGTTACTTGAATATGCAGTACAACAAATAAATAAGCAGTATAAGCAAAGTCACTATCTGGTTGATATGAGTAACTGGATTTATGTTAAAGAACCAAAAATCTAAGCATTAAAAGAAAAAAAAATCTTATTGAAATTGCCATAGAGAAAGTAGAAATCATATGTGCAGAAATGTATCATAAGATAAGCAACAATTTTATAACAGACACAAATAGCAAAAATATATGTCCTTCAGATATTAAGAAAGTTTTTTGGCAACTAAATCCTCAAATGAAAAACAAGTGAAGACCTCGATGTTAGATCGGCACAGGAATGGAAGACGCGACCAGCTCGTTACAATGTAACTTTATTTAGAACAGAACAGAATGGCTGCGCGCTGCTGGAGCTCTCCTTATATTCGCTCCGGCAGTCGCACCACCCCTGACAGTGATTCAAATTTTCCCGCCCGATGGCTGGCAGCCAATCCGGGCGGATGTCCTTATAAGGACATAACACTCCTCCCCTCTTAGTCCGAACAGTCAATGTCCATTAATAAAAGTCACGTAATCACGCAGGTACGTAGGACGCCTCGGCACCCTAGCTGACCTGCGCAGTCTCACTTCTTCCTCGTCCCCGACCTGGCCGGACGGGGCTCCTGTGTCTCCTGGTTCCCTCCCCGGAACCGGGCTCAGTTCGGCTGGCGAGTGTGCGGGGTCACCCTCAGCACCTCCGGCCGGACCGCAGACCTTGGATGGCTGGTTCTGGTGGTCTTCCTCCTGGCCTGTGGATCTCTCGCCTCGTCGGGGCTGTTGAGCGAATCTTGTGGATTCCCTTCGCTCTGCTTACTGCGGCAGCCGCTTTCTCTGAGATTTCGGATGCGGTGGCTTCCTCCACCACATCCTTGAGCACGAGTTTCTTCCTGCTCAGGAATTTCTTTTGCAGGCCTCTGTCCCTCATGCCGAAAACCACGCGGTCAGCGATGGCGTTGTCCACGTGGTCAAACTCACAGCTGGCTGCAATTTGGTGCAGGGCGGCCACGAATTCTTTGATGGTCTCACCTTCCTTCTGGTCCCTCTGATGGAAGGTGAAACGGTTCGCCACTGCTGTTCCTGTTGGGGCATAATGGTCTTCCAGGATCTGCAGCAGGTCCGTCCATGGCACTTCTTCGATGTCTTGTGGTGCTACGAGATCGATTGCCATGTCGAGGACTTCGGAGCCGCAGTTGGCCAGGAAGATGCCCTTTTTTCGGTCATCATCGGCATCCCTGATGTTGTTGCCTCTCAGGTATTGCCGAAATTTGACCACGTAGGATTTCCACTTGTCCTTCCCTGGGCGGAATGGAGCAAGGGCTGGCAAAGTGACTTCAGCGGATGCCATGCCTTCGGAAATGCCTACTGTGGTTCAGGTGCCGGAGTCTTGGTCTTGTTGGCTTGGCGCCACGAGGTCTCTTGGTCCTAGTCCTTCGTCGCCAGTGTTAGATCGGTGCAGGAATGGAAGACATGACCAGCTCGTTACAATGTAACTTTATTTAGAACAGAACAGACTGGCTGCGCACTGCCGGAGCTCTCCTTATATTTGCTCCGGCAGTCGCGCCGCCCCTGACAGTGATTCAAATTTTCCCGCCCGATGGCTGGCAGCCAATCCGGGCGGATGTCCTTATAAGGACATAACACTCAAAATGGGTAAAAATCAAAGAAAAACACTATTTGAAAATTCCAGTTTGGCTCTCCACAATGGAAGCACTAACATTTATTTATTTATTTATTTATTTATTTATTTATTTATTTATTTATTTATTTATCATATTTGTATACCGCCCTACTCCTGAAGGACTCAGGGCGGTGAACAGCCAAAATAAAATACAGAGACATACAAAAGTTAAAAACTATTAAAAACAGATTAAATAATTTAGGCTCAAAAAACAAATTAAAAAACATCCAATTTATCTAAAAACATTTAAAACCCAATTTAAAAGCCAATTTAAAAGGGAGAGTTAGGCCAGACCAGACTGTTGGAATAAAAACGTTTTTAGGGCGTGGCGGAAGATGCGTGAGTCTTGGATCCTCCGTATCTCCGGGGGGAGCTCGTTCCAGATGGCAGGTGCCCCCACAGAGAAGGCTCTCCCCCTGGGGGCCATCAGTCGACATTGTTTGGCCGACGGCACCCTGAGGAGCCCCTCTCTATGGGAGTGAACTGGTCGGTGAGAGGCTACTGGTGGCAGAAGGCGGTCTCATAAGTACCCTGGTCCTGAGCCAAGGAACATACCCAAATGTGATGGATATGGGAGAAATTGTAAGATACAAAGATATTTTAAATGAGAAGGGGGGATTGAAAAACAAACAGGAATTGAATAGCCAAGAGATAAATTTAGTATGGTGGCCACATGTACAGATACAATCTAGATACTATAAAGATGTTAAAACATTTTATAAAGAACCAACAGAATTGGATCAAATTTTAATAGTACTGGAGGAGAAACTGATTAAAAAATTCTATAATTATTTATTGACTACTAGAATGGAAGAGAAGCAAGTAAAAGAAACTATTATAGCATGGGCTAAAATTTTTGGATATTCCATAGAATTGGACAAATGGCAAAAATTGTGGGACAGAAATTATAATTTGACAACGTCCACTGCATATAAAGAAAACGTATACAAAATGTTTTATAAATTGCACTTCTCTTCAGCAAGATTAGCCAGAATGTTTAAGAATATGTCTTCCAAGTATTGGAAGTGCAACCAAATCCCGGGCTCATATTTGGACATGTCCGAAAGCAAAAAAATACTGGATTAGATTACACACCTGGCTAGAAAAGATGATAAACGAACATATAGATCTAAAACAGGAAACATTTCTGTTGGGCATCATACCAGATAAATAAAGTAAAAGAAATGTATACTTAATAATACATGTGTTAACAGCAGCCAGAATCATGTTTGCACAACATTGGAAGGGCGAGGAAATCCCCACAGAAGAAAAGATAATAACAAAAATTTTAGAATGGACAGAAATGAATAAACTAACATTTGAAATTAAAGAAAAGGAAGTCACTGAATATTTTGAGGTATGGGATCTGTTCTATCGATGGTTGGATGAGAGAAACAGGAGTTAGAACTTCAAAAATTACAAGAGAAAAAGTAATTTTATTATTATGTTACTGTAACTTATTAATTTTGATTAATTTTGATTAGTCTTAATAATTAATATTATGAGGGAAAAGCACTGTTATTATGAGATTACTATTAGAGAATGCTATTATTGTTACTATGATGAATGTTACTTAAAAGAATTGTAACCAGACAACACACTGTTTATATGGATTTTGAACATGTTGCCCTTTTTATCTATATTAATAAAAAAGAATAAAGAAAAGAAAAAGAAAAAGAAGTGAATACCTATTGTTTTATAATCAGCATAGTATTTTTCATTAAACCCATCATGCAGGCATTTCTTTAAAACAAAAGAAGAAAAACCAACATACCACAAAATGAAATAGTTGCCAACCTGCTTCTTTCCATTGGAGGAGCCCATTTACTCCACATTCCATGGCATGCTGGATAAGTCACCCCCTAGCAAATTTTGCACAGCATTAAATTTTTGCATTTAAACTTTTCATTTGTGCTCACATTTTTATTACATGCAAGTAACTGATCTTATTGTTTTAGACAGGAATCATCTGCAAAAGGAAGCCATCTCACTTAACGCTAAGGGATTGACTTCAAATGTGTGTTCGTGTATATAAGTGCATTTGTACATACACATATGTATATAATACAGTATAGAAAGGAAATAATGATTCTCAGTGTAGAATTCTGTTTGAATTTTGATTCCTTTATTTGCACAAGCTTTTCTATCTATATTTCCAGAGACGTAAATATCACAGACTAATATCTGTGAAGCTATTTTATTAAATTCCTAAATAGACCAAATAAATCCTGCCCTAGGCATGAAGTTTTGTTTTAATAGATATTAATAGTTTTAATAGATTTAAGAATGGAAAGGATTTGAAGGATCCAGTTACTTCAAATACTGATTTTCTTCAATGGGAACCTACTTGTTATTAGTTGAAGCTGAAACTATTAGTTGAATTTGCACTTCTCACCTTTTGGCATTCACAAATGAAAATTAAACTTCAATTCATTTTGTTTTTTGCAATTTTACAATAATAGCATATTTCCAAAGGCTTCTGTCAGCTCAGATGCTTTAGTCAAAATGATGAAACCATTATTGTGTTGTTGTGAATGAGCTTCCCCTTCTGCGTGTGTGACATCACAATGTGTGTACAAGAGATGGCACTTGTATTGCTATGGTGTGAGGCTGCTTTCATCATGTTTTTCTCTCCGACCTTGATATCCACCATAGATGGATCTGCAAGTTCCCCTCCTGTTCTTTGTCACTAAGCTTTCAAATATCAACAAATAAGTATTAAAAGGTAACCAAGGTAACCAAAGATAACCAAGAGATTCAATTTTAAAACAGTTGCAAATAAATATCCACATTGGTACTTACCTCCACAAGGCCTTGCAAAATTCTTACAAACATAACACACCCATAATGTACTCTGGCAGCTGCAGGAATGAACATGTTTAGAGTTGAAGTTAGGAAAATTGCTGCTCCAAACACCCTAAAAAAAGGAGAAATATAATTTTCCCCTATAATTTCATATTGCCATAATGCCATGATACTATATATTGAATTGAGAAAAGCTGGCCTAAACAAAAGTTCAAAATTATCAATTTTTTAAAAAGGGACAAACTAAACTTTCATTGAAGACTTTATATTCTAGAATTGCACATAGCCAGCTGATATCATCTGAGCAATGTAGTTGAACACAGATTAAAATAGATGATATTTGTAGTTATTTGTTTTGTGAACATTTTTATAAATGTTACTCTCAAAATGTCCAATATTAAAAACATTTAGTTCATGCCGTTCTTTACTAAGTTCTTCTAAAATTAGCATCATTATTTTTATTTCAGAACACCAAGATAATCTGACAAGCTTCAATTAACATTAGCTATCAGAGAAATTACTGGTAGTTGTAGTTTCACTGTAATGAACTATTTTTGTGCCTCATTATATTAAATAAAGATTAATATTAACAATAGAATAGAATAGAATAGAATAGAATAGAATAGAATATTCTTTATTGGCTAAGTGTGATTGGACACACAAGGAATTTGACTCTGATGCATAACCTCTTAATGTACATGCAAACAACAAAGTAATATAATAATAAAATACCATTAGTAGAAGGTAGTAGAAAAGATGAGAAGGATAATAGTAATACGGCCATATTACATGTAAATACACAAATGATTATACCTTGTTTAAAATGTTGCATTCTAAAAAAGTAACATTATATTTATACATATTTATTACATCATGTGTTTTTCTAAATTCTGTATTGCATTATAATATATGTGTATATTACCTGTTAGCTGCTAGTTTATTTGCAATGAAGCCTCCTGGAATTTGTGTAACAATATAGCCCCAAAAAAACGATCCATGAATGAGTCCTACTATTTCTGGATCCCAGCTGAATTGAGCTTTCTACAAATAAAACAATATTAAATAGTAACACATAGCTAGCATCTTGATATTTGTAAAATATGTTTTACTGCAAAATCCAGATATTGCAGTTATCATTAATCAATATTTATCCTCTAAGAGCTTTAAAAATGAACTTATTTCATGGAAGGGGAAAATTTTGTCAGTTCTTTTTTATTAATTAAACTGTACTTAAATTATACATAATATGCTTAGAGTATTAAATAAATTTGTTTAATTAATTAGTTAATCAGCTAGTATGTTCTCAAATTGATGGACTACACAATTTTTTTTTTTTACAACTGAGTGTTTGAAAGCTTTTGCTGATATACTTACTGCCCACAATCATATTTCAAAAACAAGAAAGAAAAATATCTGAGGCATTGTTATTGCAGTTATTCAGCTAGGTCAGAGGTGGGCAAATGTGGCCCTTTTACAACCTGTGAACTTCAACTCCCAGCTTGGCTGTCTCGGGAATTCTGGGAATTGAAGTCCACAGGTTGTAAAAGGGCCACATTTGCCCACCCCTGACCTAGCTGAATAATGCCTTTGCTCTAAATACAGGTATCTTCCCCAGTTATGCTACAGTTGTCCTTGATTTAGTGCATTTTTTGTTAATGTATTTTCATTCAGATTGTAATTTGCAGAATATTTTAAAGGCACCTTTCAACTGGAGACCAATACATGTTACAATGAAGCACATATTGGTTTATTGACAGAACTTGCTTAGGCAAAACAAGCCTAAAAAGGTGGTGGGGTTACAGTCCCTCTTTACAGATTTATGTGCATTGGAATATATCCAGGTATTTTATTGGATATAACACGTCATGCACCTAGTGAAGACAGTGAAGCCTGTAAGGTGATATGTCAATACAATGGGCTTTTGAAAGAAGAAGAAGGCTGTTATTCCATGAATATAATTTCTTTCCAGGGTGTTACTTTCTTTCATTCTCCTTGTCTCCCAGTATCTTTTCCCATAGAATCATGACCTCTTGTCCTTCTAAATGTTTTGTGGCTGAATTAACAGTTTTAGTTTCCAGAGAAGATATAGTAGGATTAGGAATGTTTATTTTGACCCAAAAATGCTTCAATTCAATGATATTGCTTTCGGTTTAAATTTCCATTTTTACAGTGCAGTAAGTGCTTTACGATGCTCTTTGTCCCATATAGGACTATTTACTATCTGTCAGCCTGATCTACTTCACAGGGTTATTATAAAACCTGAGTATTGGCATATGAGGAGAAATGTGTATGCCACCTTGAGTTCTTTGGAAGAAAAACAGGCTGTACATCTAATGAAAAATCACTATGGGAGTTAAAACATAATATTTCATAAATGCAGCTAAACTTTTAATAGAAAGCTAGTTTGGTATAATGGTGAAGGAATTAGGCTAGAAACTAGTCCCATTTTAGGTACAATACCTATTGGGGCAACCTCTCTCTCTCTCTCAGCCCTAGGAAGAAGGCAATAGCAAGCCACCAGCTGCTGTGGCCTAGAGGTGGAGCTCTTGCCTCACAATCAGGAGGTTGTGAGTTCGATCCTAGGTAGATGTAAGGTCTCCTGCTTGAGCAGGGGGCTGGACTAGATGATCTGCAAGGTCCCTTCCAACTCTGTTAATCTGTTAAACTTCTGAAAAGCTTTGCCAAGGAAATGTCAGGGATTTTCACGCAGTTATCATGAGTCAATACTGACTGGGAGGCACACATGCTCACACACAGAGACAAGCTTTAATATCACCATATCTCTCTATAGCACAAGTAGAAAACACTTTCTAGTAAGAGAAATAAACCTAGTATAATATATATCTTGTGAGCCAAAATTTCTGTCTGAGACTTTGGAGCACTGATTTATCTGAGTAGAACATTCTGTTCTATATCAATTACAAAGACCCTAATAATCTTATACTATCTGAACATCTGCTAATGCCAGTGTTTATTGAAAAAAAAATTGAAAAGAAAATGAAGAAAATAAACTTTTTAATCTGATCTCTTCTAGAGTAATAGGGTATTATTTTTCTGTGTTAAAATAATATATCCTTCTACCTACCTCAGTCTCTGGTTTTCCATTGATGTAGACTGTGTTGTTATTAACCATTTCCACAATAGCAACACCAAGATTGCATCTAATTCCAAAAGAAATGCAAAATCCCAGACCACTCATCATAGCAATAATATAGCGTTTAGGTAATCCACAGCAATAGCAATCAAATAAAGGCAGTTTGGTTGTTGCTTGCATAGGTCTTCCGTCTTCATTCAGCTCTATGGCATCTCTTTCACAGTTGGTTCCATCAATTTTTCTAAAGCCATGTAAAACAGAGGCAAGGTGTGTTCAGAGAAAAATATACTCTCAGAAGTTACTGATACACACTTAAAATAACTAAATACTAAAGTGCTTTTGTTGCATTCCCATATTAACTGTTCCTAATAAGTTATGTTTAAATAGCATGGAAAGAAAGAAGGAGCCAAAGGGTTTATAGATAGTGACAGTAGCATTTCTGATGATGCAACTGCAAATCTAGTTTATTAAACCATCAGGCAGACAGTCATAGAATAAAACCTGCAGTGTTAGCAAGTGAGTCCTAAGAGTCCCATTTATTTTATTTAAAAATGTGTTTGAATGTGATATTACTGAAAACATGGATTGGGAATCTGTTGTCTCCCCCCCGCCCCCCACTGTTGCTGAACTACAAAAATCATACTCTTCTAAGCTTTGTTGTTCAGTAATAGCTTGAAGCTTTCCACCTCCATTTTAAATCGAAGGCTTGTATGATTGAGCATGGAGAATAAGATTCCAGAACAGAATCCATTGCTTGCCATTCCTTTGCAGAACTTTATGTAGAGGTGCTTTGAAGAACTTGTAGAATAAAATGCAATATAGATCTCATTAGCAAGTCTATTATTCAGAAGTATGTTTGATCTTCAGCTGTTTTAGGAACTCACATATAACTTTGATGAGGATTGTATTCTCTATAACTCTCATTAAGCTAGTCAGATTTGGCTTTTTTTAAACCTGAAAATATACTATACTGTCAGAAAACCTGACAGTTCTTAAACAGTTAAAAGATGATGATGATGATGATGATGATGATAATAGCCTTTATTGTCATTGTACATCATGCATTCAATGAAATTGCTGGAAAGAACTGTATTTCCTACATACCATTAAGAATTACATTAGTAACAATAGCTCAAATTAGAATATATACTTCAGTAAAATAATACTATAAATGTATATTTGTATTCTGAACATCGTATGTGGTACTGTGGTTTTTGTACTGGATTATGTTTAACTATATTTTCTGCTCTTTTTATAAAAGTTTTCAAATTGTTTTTCTTGTGAGCTGGCTTCCTAGGTGCTTAGAGTTATGTATTTAATATGGGTGGCCAAATAAATTTTCTAAATAAATAAACATTTTCTAAATAAATAAATAAGGAATGCAAAGCCATAAGAAGTTTCAGAGCCAAACCCAGGGGAGAGCTAGAAGGGCAAATAATGAAATGTGAGTTGTGCTATCTCAGTGCAAAGCCCATGACTAAGGACACAATTAAGGACACAAGTACAAGTGGTGTTTGCACTGTGATATCGCAATACATGTTTGTTAGTTTTTTTCATCATTTCCGTTTGTACCAGAAACTTGTTTTTATTTTTCAAGAACAGATTGTGCATGTTTCATACGGAGATTTTCCATTTTAGGGAAAGGAAGAGTGTATTCCTTTATAGTTTTTTATTACCAAAGGACAAAAACCTCTCATAACATGTGTATTTGTATGCTGTTTTCTATTTATTCCAGGAGTAAAATATATTAATCATTATCTTTTTTACTTCTACTCATATTACTTATGTTTAAAGTAAAATAAAACACAATATCATCACCAGCAGTAATTCTTAAAATAATAAATGTCATCTGAAACAATTACAAGCTTTTTATATACTTTACATCCAAAGGAATTATATATAAGAGAATGAATGGATATCCTTCCAAGCACAGTGTTATATGCATGGGCATTTAATGTAAATCCACACAGCATCATAAATAAAATAACAGAATAACAGAGTTGGAAAGGACCTTGGAGGTCTTCTAATCCAACCTCCTCCTCAAGCAGAAGACCGTATACCATTTCATACAAGTAGTTGCCCAATCTCTTCTTAAAAGACTCCAGTGATGGAGCATCCAAAACCTATGAAGGCAAGCCATCTCACTGATTAATTGTTCTGTCAGGAAATTTCCCCTTATTTCTAGGTTGGTTCTCTCCTTGATTAAATTCTATCCTCTTCTTTGTAGCAGCCCCTTAATTATTGGAACACCGTTATGTTACTCCCTAGTCCTTCTCTTCATTAGATTAGACATACTCAATTCTTGCAACTGTTCTTCATATGTTTTACCTTCCAATCCCCTAATAATCTTTGTTACTCTGTCTGCACTCTTTCTAGTTTTGACATCTTTTTAATATCATAGCGACCAAAACTGGATGTAATATTCCAAGTATGGTCTTACCAAGGTATTATAAAGTGATACTCACATGACCTTGATTCTATCTCTCTGTTATGCGGCCTAGGACTATGCCAACTTTTTTGGCAGCTGCAACACACTGCTGGCTCATATTTAAGTGATTATCCACTAGGATTGTCCTAGATCACTCTCACAGTAACTGCTACTGAGCTAGGTACCAGCTATTCTATAACTACATTTCATCTTTCTTGCTTAAGCATAGAACCTTTCTTTTTTCACCATTAAATTTTATTTTGTTCGATAGGGCCCAGTGTTCAAGTCTCTTGAGATCCTTCCGGATCTTGAGCCTATCCTCTGGAGTTTTGGCTATTCCTGCCAACTTGGTTCCATCTGCAAATTTAATCTTCATCACACAAGGAACTTCTCAGCTTTAGAGGCCAGAATTTCCAGTCCTAATTGCCCTACCGGATATCTTTTCTATTGTTGTCTGCCAGTCAATGTTTAAGTTCAGTGTGTCCTTTATGATAGGTTCAGTTTAAAAGTAAAAGGTAGGAAGGGACAGAGAGGAAGGGACAGAATAAAATAAGTAAATCCCTGTGTGTGTGTGTGTGTATAATTCTTATATAATATTGCTCTTTCAATCAATGTTTTAAAAGTTCAGTAGATAATATCCTGTTTTTACTACCCATATTAATCCAAAATGAAAAAAGGGTGATGTGGATAAGGTAAAAGGATAGACTGATAAGAACAATACAAGAGAATGTTGAAAAACTCCGATTATAGGATATACTTCAGATAAACAGAATCATTCTAAAAAAAACCTTGAGAAAGGACATTACTACTGTTTTCTAATTTATATAGCAAAAAGGCTGCAAAACTGAATTTTGCAATTTAGTTTTAAATTTTAATTAATTTATTAATTAATTAGGTAATTTTTTTTTATCAAAAGTCTACTTGTACTTATCAGTTTGAAATGTGAAAAGAGCCTTTTTTTATAAATTCTTGCTGTCAAATGGTGTCACTAAAAATTTTTACGTGATTGTTTTTCTTTTTTAAATAAATGCCTTTCTTCTTCTTTTTTAAAATCAGGTTTATGAGTCAAAATTAAGTTTCCAAGGGTTCAGAAGGACTCTCAATATTTGGTTGGGATGACATATAGTATTGAGTCTATTACTCTGACAGTTTCTGTGGATTGTTTCCTACTGTGATATGGAGATTTCTTTTCAGCATACCTGTCGCAATATTTAACAGAAGCATAGAAATCAGAGTTTCAACCCAGACCGCTTGCAATCTAGTCCATGTTCAAAAAAGAAATGTTCTGTATGTCTAATTTCAGAGCCTTTCTTGTGGGGGATGCAGCTGTCCTATGCCACACTCATGGAAGAACTTCAATTAAAGATATTGTTCATTATTATTTGAAATTATCAGGCAGATCAACAGTTTTAATTCTAGCAGTAAAACTGTTTAAATATAATCCCAAAAGTAATTTTAGTAGCTTAGGTTTCCATACACAGAGTTGAAGTCAAGTTATTGGAAAGAGACTCAAAAGGACATTTTATTTATAAAACTCCCACAGTTCTAAAAATTATTGAGTACTTTTAATTTAGAAAGACAACTACAGCATGATTAATTTCTCATCAATACTGGGCAGTATCATTTATTTCATTTAATTATAAGAATTATAATCCATTCATGTAATATAGTGCACCAACAAATAATGTTGATATTTTGTAAATAATATTAAATAAACATTAGGTGCATGGTTTAAAAATATTGCCTGGTGGTTCGTCACTCATTACAGAGTTTACTAAATATTTTAGGCAAAGGTAATCTTTGTGTTAGATTGTTCTAGATGGTCTCATAGAGCAATGCTTCGTGTGTGGGGTTTTTTTGTGGGGGGCAGCAAGTTGGAGAATCTATCTTATCTATCATATTTCTATTTTTACGTCCATAAGCAAAAGAATTTTTAAAAAAAGAACCAAGATGAAGATTTTGGCAAGCCGTTTGGCATTACAGTATCAACATTGTAACAATCCACCAGGATACAATGTAAATTGCAAAATGGATATATGGAAAATAATTCATATATATAAATTTCCTTATATATATGAATCTGAACGGAATTGAAATAGAATTTAGAAAATAATTCAGTAATAAAAATATTTCTATTTTTGCAAGAATGCCAAAAGGCTTAGGTCTCATCTATGCACAACTGAAATTATTTGTCGATATTTGTAGATATATCTTCATTTAAATGAGACAATAAATATCACACTCAGAAATGTGATATTTATCAACAATAGCAGTAAACTAAGATTTTGGAAAAATATGAAGAAATATCAGTTTTGGGCTAATTTGCAGGTGGCTTTTAAATTTTTATGAATTAAAAGTAATTTTCCCAGGAAATCTAGAAAAACATTTATTGTTGGTGCTCAAATTTAAAATGTCTCCCTCATTAAGCCTGCTTTGCCTCTTTATGACTCCACAATTCATCCATGTAGTTTTCTTAACCACATTGCAGAAATGGTTTGCCTTTGCTTTCGTCTGGGAGAAGTGATTATTGTTATGACTTCACAATATAAAAACGCTCATTCTGCTATTTTTCTGGAGATCTCTCACATAAACCGTTTAGCTTTTTGAAAATAGTCAAGTCAAATGAATGAATGAATGTGTATATTACAGACAAAATAAGGAGATGAAGTAGTTTGTTCCCGATAAAGAAGGAAAGCATGGATTGAAATAGTTATTCAGGACAATACAAAAATAGCACAGAGAAGTTGTTTTTCTGCAGTTATGGTAGTATCTGCAATTAATACTGTAACATAATTCTATGGATGTTTATATAGAGAAATGCTCTCTTCCCTTGAGAGATATTTAATTGTGGTTAAGCACATTTGATGGCAGTTTTGATTGTAGGGCAATTATATATAATAGTATTTTTACACTGTAACAATAATACATTACTCCTGTTTATGCTTTTATAAAATATTGAAACATTAACAGAAAATGTTTTGTTACAGGACAGCACATCAATGACATAACTGCTGCTTTCAGAAAATGAATAACATAAAAACATGCCAATTAGACATTGTAGGCATTTTTTTTTCTTGTAAAAAGTTTACTGTTTGCATAAAAATTAGTTTCTATAGGAACTTAATAAAATATTCTTTTTTAACATGCAAGACTTCTAACTTTTGTTATGACAATTTAACACTGTTCTTTTCTAAAATATATTATGAACTTTATACTTTAAAATATATTAGAATGATTAAGTAAAAAAGCACATATTTTTATTCTAACATAGAGTACAAAGGTAAGCACATATTTGTCGATTTAAGAGCCTTTAAACACAATGAAGATGAAACATAATTGCTGTTCACAATCACAGCAGTGTAGCTAAAATACTTCATGATTTTAGCTGTACTAATTTAAAACTACAAAAATAATTTTGTTTTATCAATAACATTAAGGATGCCTAAAATTATGTTTCCCCCACCCCCCCGCCTGATTTACTAGGACACACCTAATGAGTGATTGTCCTTACTTTCAGCTAAGGTATATCCTTGTATATCCTCTTTTAGTCATTTGTTCCTACATATTTCACCTATGTATTTCACTTCGTAATTTTACTATAATCTTTGTAGAAGTTAACAGTACATGAAACTGTTACCTTTGCAAGTGTCCTAGAGAGTCACTTACAGTATTCTTCACCTCTTCCTTCCCAGGCTTTAAAAGTCTCTCTTTTAATGAATTTAACACTTCAAAAGGCATCTTCTGTTCTTTCTTAGATAAATCCTTTTATGTAAAATAGACTTGTCATCATCAATTTTTTTTCAATTCTAATAGTCTTTTTTTTCCTGTTCTTTTTTTTTTCTTTTCTTCCTTGAGAGAGTGATCTGGCAGGTATGTTAATCTTCCAAATAAAATAACCACACCAAAATTATCAGTAGATTCTCCCAAAGACTGTCAATAATTCAGTGTAAATTGCAGGAGGTCTGTTTTGCATCTCTTGTTATTCTGCAGTCTTCAAAGGAATAAACCTGAAAGTAATACTGGACCTGATGTTAAGCTTATGCGTCTGACTAAAGCACATTATAACATGCTGCTCATCCTCTTTCTAGGCTTTTTTCACACATGTGCTCAGTGATGCTATAGTAACGAACATAATACTGTCTCTCTGGCCATTTGAGCTTCTCCCTAGCAAACTTTATTAAACATTTATGCATTTTCTCTCCCAATTTCAAACCATGGCTTTTGCTCCTATTTTGCTCTCCATTTTCCTGCTGAACCCCAAATAACAATATTGCCTGACTCACAGAGAGACAGAGAGACAGACAGATGGACACACACACACACACACACACACACACACTGATATTCCACTTGTGACTGATTAATATCTCCCTAATACAGAATCACTATATACTCTACAAATGGTATTGGATACAAATTAGGTCACACTGCAAGTTAGTGGAGAAGAAAGGAAGAAACTGATATTGAGTTACATCAAAATTTAAGTGCTTCCAAACCGAGTTGGCATAAACAAACTGCTCAATTCTGTCGTCTTTGTAAAACAACACACACACACACACATACACACACTGATGTCAGACCTTCTCATTTTGTTTAAATAAGTGTGGGGATCCAATTATACCAGTTAACATAATCTTAATGAAATGTGACTTTTGTAGATGTGTAGAAAATACAATGATTCAGATATTACAATAATATTGTACCAGAGGCCAAGTGTTCTCTTTGCAGGAGTAATTATAGCCGATAGTTAGAATTTATATTTATTATTGTTGTGAATGTGGCAATTTGAATTGTATTACACATGGAGAAATGGAAAGCAGAAAATGAAGATATGTCAGGATAAGCATTGAGGTGGTTAATAAACTAAAACCTAGGACTCCATTTAATAGATAATTAGAAACTTTAAAGGAAGAGTATGATCCAGTAATACCATTGCAATCTCTTGTTTTCTTCTCCCAAACTACATTAAAAGCTTCTGAACAGTTTAGGTAACCTCTATAGTGGACCTGGTTAGTATTTGAATGGGAGATCACTATAGAAGCCCAGGCTGCAAATCTAAGCAAAGAAGAAACCCTCACACAAATCAATCTGTCCATCCATCCATCCGGGTCAAGACAACATTGCACCAAAAGAACACAAATGCAGTAAACAATGACTAAATCTACCACTATGTAGTTTTGTCCTGATATCTGATTTATTTATTTATTTGTTCAACTTGTATGCTGCCTTTCTCCAAAGACTCAAGGCAGCTGATGTAATTAACATGCAGTTTTATATGGTGACATCATGGCACATTCTTTGTTGTTCCACACTGAAGGATTTAACATGTTCCTTATAACAAATTATAAGAGCCAATTATAAAACTATTGCTGGAATATACTAAATTAGATACTCAAGAGTACAAGAAGTATGGAATAAGGAATTGAAATGTCAAGGACAAACTATCTGGTTAATTACTTAAACATTTGGATAGTATAGACAGTAGTATTCTGTATATTATTAGTTGCCTTTTTTCCTATTGTTCTGCAGTTATATAAATGTTAACATTGATATCACTAATATATATGTGTAATTAGTGTTTATTTAATATATAAAGTATATGCTTCGGTGAGTGATTACATTCCTTTTTTCTTTTCAAACAAAATAAAATATAAAATACAGTGATGCATATATATATATATATATATATATATATATATATATATATATATATATATATATATGTTTATGTAAGTTTTCATGGGTATGTATGTGTGTATAGTTAATATTTCGGGTTTCTTCCCGTGTAATTGTGGATATATCCCTAAAAGGGTAGAAGCGACGTTTCGACAGAATCCCATCTGCCATCATCAGGCTTATGTCAGCAGTCATTTTGTACTAACTGCCGTTGCCCTATATAAGGGGAACAACAGACAAAATTAGCAAAGTACTACATAAACACAACATCAAAACCGTATTTTGCACAGATAGAAAGATATCGTCCATTCTCAGAAACCCCAAAGACAAAATAGAATTAGAAGATCAAGGCATATACGAAATCCCATGTGCTTCCTGCCCATCAACATACATTGGACAGACCAACAGAAGAATGAGTGTGCGCATCGAGGAACACAAAAACTCAATACAAAAACAAGAACACACATCATCATTAGTTCAACACATAAATACAACAGGACACAACATTAATTTTAATAAAACAAAAACAGTTGCAAAAATAGAACATCTCAATGGCAGGATAATCAGAGAAGCAATAGAAATGGAAAAAAGACCATATTGCATGAATAAACGGGATGACACTTCACGTCTGCCTACTATTTGGAAACCTGCTCTCATAGATAGACGAATCTTAACACCGTATATAAAACATAAACCAAACATTAATCAAAAAAATCCCAACCAAATCATATTCAAACCAGCCACAAAGATGAAGCCCTGCCACCTAGTGGAGAAAAACCGACCATACACCCGAAGCCAAGCCAATAAACACATACTGGGACTCCCAACCAATCAGAATGAAAAGGTGGAGCCATCCCAGAATACCAGCACCAGATTTGAAATACCAACGGCAGTTAGTACAAAATGACTGCTGACATAAGCCTGATGATGGCAGATGGGATTCTGTCGAAACGTCGCTTCTACCCTTTTAGGGATATATCCACAATTACACGGGAAGAAACCCGAAATATTAACTACACACACACACATATATATATATATTGTAAAAAACTAACTAAAATTGTAACTATATGATGATTTAAACATTTCAGCTCTAAAGAATAAATAAATTTACTAAAATTCTAATGCATTTGGAGTGTGCATTTGTTAATAGTTTACTAAATTTTGTAAAAAAAGCAAACATACTCCTGACCACAGGAACATCTAAGATAGGAGAAAGTAGCAGAAAAAAAATCTACCTGTAGTAATCATCCTCTTGTATGAATTGAACTTCAGTTTAATGAACTTCAAATCACAGATGATTTAGAACTTCAAAACATAGGTGATATGTATGTATCAGAGGTAGGTTTCAGCAGCTCTGACCAGTTCTGGAAAACCGGTAGTGGAAATTTTGAGTAGTTCGGAGAACCAGCAGTAAAAATTCTGACTGGTCCCGCCCCCATCCATTTTCTGCCTCCCGAGTCCCAGCTGATCCGGAGGAAATGGAGATTTTGCAGTAACCTTCTCCTGGATTGGGTGGGAATGGACATTCTACAGTATTCTTCCCCTGCCATGCCCCCCAAGCCATGCCATCCCACCAAGCCACACCCACAGAACCGGTAGTAAAACTTTTTGAAACCCATCACTGGTATGTATGTACGTACTGTATGTATGTATGTATGTATGTACCATGTTTCCCTGAAAATAAGACCCTGTCTTATATTTTTTTGAACCCTGAAATAAGTGCTTGGCCTTATTGCCATGCGCTCAAAAGCCCGATTAGGCTTATTATCAGGGGATGTCTTATTTTGGGGAAAACAGGGTATGTATGTATGCATGTATGTATGTTATTATAGTTGCCCATTTCTCAAATGTGACTCTAGATAGCATTCAATAAAATAAAATAAAAGCAATTAAAGCAATTAAAACAACAGTTAAAGATATACAGTATATCAATAAAATGATAGGAGAATAGATGAGTATCTTACATACAGTGTAACCATCTCATAGGCTCCCTATTTTCTTGAGATCCCCAAACCTGTGTGAAAAACCATGTTTTGAGTGATTTCCAAAATGCCAGTAGCATTTATCCTTACCATTACCATTACCATATCCTTACCTAACCCTATCCATTAAAAATGGTGCATGTACTAGATCAGACTATTACTAAAATGCACACTAAAACATGTACGCAGAGGGGGAAAATTACAATTAATTCAGTGTCTGAAAAAGGAATATTCGGCACTCAAAGTGAAGGTAGCCTTCACTTAGCTACTGTTTGCAGTTGGCACAATGATGAAAAAGTAACTTTGTGACCAACATCTTTGGCAGCATCTCTCTCTCTCTCTCTCTCTCTCTCTCTCTCTCTCTCTCTCTCTCTCTCCTCTCCCTCCCCCCTCTCTCTTACATGTTTACATTACAATATGCATTGTCCTGTGTAAAATTGTAATCCTTGTAATTTTTCACTTAATTGCTTAATGATCTAGTTGCCTGTCCCAATTGAATTGGTAAGCGAGGATTACCTTTTCACCCATTCTAAGGGTGTTATAGAGTTGTCAGTATGAGGAAAATAGGAGGCAGGAATATTAGGTATATTTGCTGCCTTGAGCTGACCAATATATTCTCCCTCCCACTCTATCTGGATAAAGCTATGAGAATGAGAACAATATTTAAACAAACAAGTACCTACGACATAACACCTCAGACTTAACAATTGTCATTAAGAAAGAGAAAAATTGTGGATCGTGGGCTTTGCAGTACCTGGTAATAGAAAAATAGAAGAGAAAGAACTGGAGAAAATCACAAAACACAAAGACCTGCAAAAAGAAGTAGAATGACTATGGCAATAAAAAAAATATATTTGCAATTCCAAAACACTTGAACTACTCTATTGGCATTGAGAAAATCACCATCAGTCAATTGCAAAAGGTAACTTTACTTGGAATTGCTTACATATACAGCAATACCTTTAAAGAACTTCAGCCTATCATAGTTTCATGGGAAGGACTCGATAAGTGGATAAAAGTGCCACATTCAGTCTAAACATCCGACCGGCTGTGCGAACAACCATAATAAAAATAATGAAAATTTTTGTCTTGAGGAAGGCTAGTTTGTTATCAGTTTCTTTATATGTATATAGCTCTTATTTTAGTTCTTCAACACAAATTCATACTCTGTAAGTAAATTCTCCTTTTAAAAGCAGTGTTTCTGTGGATTCTATTACATTCCTTACTTTACTTTAATAAAAAACTATTTCTGAAACCACCAACATATTTTCAAATGAACCTAGAATCTTTAAAAAGCCAAAGCTCAGCTAATGTTATTTTGTATTTTGGGAAAAAGTGGTATTAACCTAGTAAGGTCTGCTTTCTTGTGGTTCAAGTTTGAAACATCATATGACAAAAAAACATTTTCAAATTTCAACCATTGTCCTCAATATAAATACTGCTGCTAAATTTACTAACTTTCTTTGACAGTGCAGATTTCCGAGAGAACCCATGCAGCATCAGTGGTGTCATAGACAATTATTCCAATAGTTTCTAAAACCTGCATCATTTTGCATTAGTGTCATTCAGCCCTTGAATCAATAATACCACCTTCTGGATTTTTTTAAATTTGCAGTCTCTGAAGACTGCTACACTATGGCTACCCAAATGCAAGGTATATTCTGATATTTGTTTGTCTTGCATAAACAATTATTATTCCATAATAAAGATAATTATTTCATTGCATCTGTCAAGAAAAATATATAGGTTATAATTTTTAATGGTTTAATAGTTTAAAAAAATCTGTTTGAAGGTGGGTTTATGGGTAAAAGTATTTTGTGTGTCAGTTTCTATGTGTGTGGTTGTCTTGGTTCTTAATTTTATGTCACCTAAAATTATAACACTGAGATGGGCTGTGTTATATATTTAATTAATGTAGATCTGTAACACAATTTATGAAATATATACAACATGTGTTTATTCAATTTATAGCCACTTTTATGTACAGAAGCTTAAAGGGATCTATCTGTCCAGCCATCCATTTCTCTCTCCCCTTCTCTTTCGCTTGTACTCTGATCTATCTCTACCTCTATTTCAAAATCATGCAGTAGTCTTCTCTGGCAGAGAATGAAGTAGAGTATGTGTCTCACCAGTCCTAGTCTCTTAATTTAACTGCACCACTGATTCTGTGCCTGTATGAGTATATTACATTATGTTGCATATATGTTGTAATATATTATACATTATTACACATATTAATATATATGTTATATATGAATATAAACTCTATAAAGAAAACATAGATCAGGGGTAATTACTCTTCTTTTGCTTGCTGGCAGAACAGTGGTGGGTTTCAACTGGTGTAATAACCGTTTTGCTTCGTGCACGCTCCGCACATTGCATTTCAGAACAGCTGAGCTGCAGCAATCCGCTCTGCTGCGCCTATCAGCTGGGCTAAAAATGAACGAATATAGGTAGGTATAGCGCAGGGGCAGACAGGAGGGCCCAGCTGATGGTCGGAGAGAACCGATTCACTCTCAGCTCACCATCGGTGCTACCGGCTCATGCAAACCGGGGTGAACTGGTAGAAACCTACCACTGTGGCAGAAGAATAAATACATTTTTAACAAGTTACTGTTTACTAAGTGAATTGCACTAGTTGCTGAGATGGGTTATGCAGAATTTAGTTGAGTTTATTTATCATATTTATGCGCCACCCAACACATAAAAAGGTGACTCTGAGCAGTATACAATCAAATCATATGAACAATAGTTACAAAAATATTGTAAAATGAAAACATAAATACTATTTTAATTATTAAAATACAAACAAAAGATAGGGAGTGTATAGATATTACACACAATGTAGCCAGCTGATTAAATCCCCTTTTCTGTCAAACCTCTTAAGCTTGGTGACATAACCAAGTTTTAAGGAACTTCTAGAAGGACATCAAGGAGGGGGAACTGTCATATCTTGGGGGCAAATGATGCTCCACAGGGGGAGGGCCATAGCAGAAAATGTCCGTCTCCTGGGTCCTGCCAAACAGTTCCTTAGCAGATGGGATCCAGAGTATGCCTCTTTTGAGATGTGTAGAAATAATCAGGAAGAGGCAATTATCAAAGTTGGCCCCATGTCATAAAGGACTTTAAAGTTCAAAATCAGCATTGTGAATTGGATCTGAAAGCAATTGGCAGCCAATGCAGCTTGCAGAGCAGAGGCATAATGTATGCCACTCTAGGCCACATATTGGTTGTGTTTCTATTTTTTTCTTAACTTCCCAGTTTATAACAAATGGTGGTAGGATTTAATTTAATTTATTATTAAGATATTTCTATGCCACCACAATAAAAGAGATTGCAGACTGTTTACACATACAAATACACATTAAAATACCCAAGGTAAGAATAAAGCAACTACAAAAAGAGTAGAGAAATAAAAAGCATACAAAGAAGAAATAAAATAAAAGTAGAGGTGGCAACATTCACATCAGGGGAAAGTCATCAAGAGCTTCCAAAAACCAGTAAGGAGGGAACCAATCTGATCTACATGGGGAGGCTGTTCCAGAGTGTCGGCCTTGCTACAGAAAATCAGGATGATTGCATCTTGCCTCAGAGTTTCAACTTGCCCATGGGCAAGATTTGCAGCAGTTTCACCCTGATAAATCCAACTGGTTGGGCTGATATTGTTCATATCTGCTTTAAATGTGCAATTGTTATTTAGCTGTGGCATCATCTTTTTTTAATGTTTAAATAACTTGATTAGGCATATATTTAGGTAGTTTGAAAGTTAATTTAAAACAAACTCTTATTCTAAATTTAGAATATTGAAATTAGTTTTTCTATAAACTGACACTGACACTGACAACATAATAGAATTAGTTTTCTGCCAGATTTTTTAAAGCGGGGTAACAATCATAAAACTATGCATGAAGAATAAATTGTGGAGGATCCTGAAAAAAGTACAGTAAATCTCATTAGTTATATACAGTGAAGTTATATATAGTGAAGATCAGTGAATCTTATTAGTTATATGCAGATGCAACCAAAAGTACAGATAGTCCTCAACTTACAACTCTTGGTTTAATGAGTGTTTAGTTACAATGGTACTTAAAGAAGTAACTTATGACCATTTTTTCAGGCTTACGACTGTTGCAGCATCCATATGGTCACATGATCAAAATTTGGACACTTGGCAACTGACTCTTATTTATGACAATTGCAGTGAACTGGGATCATGTGATCACCTTTTGCAACTTTTGACAACCAAAGGCAATGGGGAAGCCAGAGTCACTGTTACCAATTTAATAACTGCAGCTGATATTATCACTTAACAGCTATTTTGCTTAGCAACAGAAATTTTGGGCTCAATTCTGGTCATAAGTCAAGGACTACCTGTATTGATACCTCTCAATTTTTCCTCCCTAAGAATTCCAATTTGCCATGAAATAAGTTGAAACTAACACAAGTAAATGGCACCCACCTTTCTTTGATCCATAGACCATACAGCAGGCACTTTACTTTTGATGTATGACTTGAATGGAGTCATACATCAATGAAATGAAAATGGGAAGCATTTGCTGTATGGAATATGAAATAAAGAATATGTTAGTTTATATTTATTTCTTGGCAAATTGGGATTCTGTGGGGGAAAGAGGGATACCAATATTTAGCCAAGTTGTTATAATTTATTATATTTTATCCCAACTTTATTACTTTATAATTAACCCAATGCAGCGAACATATATCATACCCCTTCCTCCTATTTTCCCCACAAGAGTTAAACTGATACAATGAAATGCTTAGGAATTAGTTATTTGATCCTTATTTTGCATGACTCAAGGTGGCATACATAATGCTTCTCCTGTTTCCCCCCAACATTCCTGTAAGTGTTGTTGGGCAAAAGTTCATTTTCTACCAATACATTCATATTTTTAAAAATATTTTTCTAAGTCAGTTTTTCTCAATCTTAACAGCTTGAAGATATATGGAGTTGAACATCTTCAAATTGCTAAGGTTGAGAAACATTGCAACGTACTCATTCTGATGATATTTTATTTTCTTTGCTTTATGGAGGCATGGTTTTAAAATTAACTGGCATCACAAACAGCTGGCTACTAAATAAAGATTTTCTATTTACTAATTTAATTTACTAATAAAGTTCAAATGTTCTTTTCAATTAGAACATCTTCCCAGCCAATTGTGTAAAACCTTTATTTTCCATCTAAACACGATCCATTCTCATTTGAAAAATCAAATATATGGAAAAAACACAAAACCTTTATTCCAATAAAGCGGTATCATTGACTATTTGAAAACTACAATTATTCATTCACAGTACAAAATGGTAGGAATTTCTTATAACCATCACTGTACATTTTACATATTTTAAGTGTTAATAGTTTTAATTTTGATATCAATATATTTGTTTCAAAGAACAGTAAAGGTTCAATAAATCAAAATAGAATTTCATGTTCCAAATATTTATCTCATACAAACCACAATGACACTAGAGTAATATCACTTTACACATAAGAATTTGAGTGCTGTATAATTTTAAACATAGAAATTAATGCTTAAATAAAAACTGAACAATTAACCATCAAATAATTTCAATCAGGCCTGAGTCCTCTGTCTGTCTCTCTCTATTTATATATAAAAACACATATAAGGAACCTGTATATTTTTAAGAAGTTGATTGAAATCCAAGTAAGTTTAGGCGTAATTTTAGACTAATAATTCCTATCTATTATATACAATGGTTTTGAGTTCAGGATAATGAATCACACAATGAAAAAATCCTTATATATTACACAAACAAAAGCTTAATCTTTTTAGGATTGCTAAATGTGTTTTGAAAATTATTTTTTAAAATCTTGTGCTGCACAAGCTCATCAATATTTAGAAAATATCCACAAAGTCAAATTGGAAGTATGCCATTGGAGTATTATTTTATTTTAAATATTGTATCTGCCTTTTGTTGGTTACATTAGACTGATGTAGCTATAACATGAACATGAACAGGTTCAAGCAATTATTTTTTATATGGATCATCCCTATGGATAACTAAGCCTGTTGTCATACATCACTGTACAGAAATCAAATATCAGAAGCCTTCATTAAAGTATATATGTTATTTCGTAGATTTATTTCTTACTATAGTGTAAGACCAAAATATTGGATGTATTTTAAAAGAAGCTTGTTTATCCAACTCGAATCCAGATACACCTTCTGTGTTTAAAATAAAACACAGACGGAAGAAAAAATTGAATTTTATAATTTTAAGTTCAGAAAAACATGAGAATGGAAATGTTTACTTATTTTATCTGTTACTTTCTTAAATTTTGTTACTCTCTAACTTTTCTGAGCGTGGTCGGCATCCATTAGACTGGTCCTCTTCTGCAGACAAAAGATGATTTCTTTCCTTTCATACACATTTCACTTGGATTATTAACTAGGCAGACCTCAAGCTTTTTCTTATGGCTATGGCTCAGTGGCCTATTTTATTCATAAATTTTAGCTCATGCCAGTAGACAGAACTTGATTCTACTTAATGAGATCAGAGTTAAAGTTGGTGTTATCTAAATATATTTTCCTTCCAAACTCCTGAAACCATTTTTAAAAGCACGTTTTTTGCATTCTAAAAAAATTGAGATGAAACAAATCACTTTATTCTGATTAATGAAATCATTTTAAAAAAGGAGAATTTATGAAGTACTTCCTGAAGAAAAATGCTTCTTGACTTTAAATGGCTTTTTAAATTCCATGCTTGTGTTAATATTCATTAAAGGTTGACAACATAATATCACTGATAGAATCCAAGCATCCTCTTAAAATAGTAGCAGTTCATTTGTTTGACTCACTGTAAAAGAAAAAGTAATCTGCTATAAAGGCAGCTGCATCTATTCACAAGCCAAAATATCTTTTAAAAAGCCCCATAATAAATCAAGGGTCATTGTATCTAAATTATTTTTAGACATAGACTCATAAAAGAAACAGAACAAATATTCTTTTTTCGGCAAATCAGTGAAGTGTTCTCTTTGAAATTAAGGTACTATTTACTATTTTGGAAACATGTAAACTTTATTAAAGAGTTATAATAGCGAACTATTCATATGCCATTATGAAAACTAGTATAGTATTTGGTTATACAGTTATATGATATTGGCCATGTATAAAAATGCTTCAAGAATTTTTATACAACTGAGGCATGAAGGCTCCCTCCCCATTATTGTTTATATTCCATGTAGTCTTACATCAAATGAAATTTCCACTGTAAAACACTTGTATCATTAGTTACTATCAAAGCTTTGCAAGTTCCAGTGATATAACATTGGAATGCAAGTTTTTATTAGTGAGGTGAAGTTAAAGCAAACTTCACCTTTTCTATAGCTATCTTAAGAAATTCAGATTACATTATAAAAGCTAAATTTTTAACAAACAACAGCATTGTAAAGATATACTGGTATTTTACATTTTTTGTAAAAGTTTTTCATATATTATAGGAAACTTGTATCTTCAATATATTTATTTTTTTAAAAAAATTGTTTTAATATTTGGGAAATCCTTCTAGGCCATAAATAAGAAATTTAAAGAAACCTGGAACTATACAAAGAACTGCATATAGAGCATTCATAATTTTTACACATGTGGCTAATTAAACATACCTCAACAAAATATTGACTGTACATAAATAGCACAAATGATTTTTTGTGATAAATAATATTATTACTGGTCCAAAGATACAAAATAAAAGTACTAAGACAGAAAAATAAAGCAACTCCTCAAGATATATTTAACACCATTACTGTTTATAACTGAAAATATAATTTAAGAAAATACAATTCACATTCACAGCATAAGCACCTTTGGTTTCTTAAGCAGCAAATGGAAACAGTTTAATCAATGAAAGGTACTGAAAATAAAATGTTAGCTTTCTTTCTAACAAAAAGATCACACATCTTCTCAATATAATTTGCTACATTCCAAAGAATTGTGTATAATAGATCACCAATGTTCTGGAAAAGAAATAATAGAAGCGGGGGGGGGGGGGACTTCTCATTTCCCCTCTAAAGCAGAATTTACTATTGGTTTTTACTGAAAGCAAGCTTTTACATTGAGAACTATATTCAGATGAAAGTTGATTGTTTTCTCCAAGCTGATGTTAAGTTTATTCTTCTATATATTCTGACAGGGCCTCAATGAGAAAAAAAACACATTTCAGTAAATAATATTGTCTTATTTAAAGCTCATCTACTTAAATCTTAAATATGAAGAAACAAAAGCTTCTGCCAATGGCAATCAAATCCGATTCCCTAACTAATATTTATCTGAAGATTTACTGCTTGCGTTTTAAGTCAAGAAAAATTACCAGCTTTGCTGCTCAATTGACTTCTGTTCATCAATATGCAACTTATTATTTTAATGGTTGGATGTTAAGTATAATAAGCACGATAAAATTAACTAAGTTTTTAAGATAACATTTTTAAAATTTATGCCAAAAATTTGGTGCTCTGGTTGGGCAGACTTTAGGTATTAAGAGGTAAATCAGAGCATTCATAGTTTGCAGTATTTTTCAATGTAAAAGACGTTATTCTACAAATATTTTCAAAACGCTCTCTATTGGGGAAGAATGCTGTAGGGTAAATAATTGTGGTTTTTTACACCAATCTTAATACATTCAACCACAAGTCATCTTTATTTCTAACTAGATATCATATCAAATTCAGACAGAGAAAAATTCAAAAGCCAAGGTGTAGCACATACTTCAGATGCATATGCTAGACTCTGGATTGCTGATAAATCATTTGCTTGTATTTGTACAAATATACAGTATTAGGCTATCAAAAAGAAATGTAACAATTGGCCTGCTCTGCTGTACAACAGGTGATGTAGTATTTATAGGGTTATTGGATGACATATTTGTTGTTGGCTACACATGTTGACAATCCCAGTGAAATTAGCAGTAGTGAACGAATTCTGGCTTATGTAACGATTTCCATGCCAATTCCAGAAAGCTGAAATCCCACATTACTACCTAGTCTATCTCACTTAATGCACCCATTTTCAGGTCTTGTGCATTTGGAACAACCCAGTTTGCAACTGGATTTAAATTATCTGACTATATTTATCAGTAGAAGATAGCAAGAACAACCAGCACATAAATGTCTAAAATTGGTAGATATGCAGTCTTTATTTATTAATCATAACTCTGGATGCTCAGATTGATACAACCTGATTTAAAAACAATGAAATTAGGGGCAGAGGCTTGTAAATACTTAAGAAAAGTAAAACAGATAGACAAATGAAATATATTAGTCACTGTGGAAATATTTTTCTCATGTTCATTTCATTATATCAAATTTACCCAAATCAGCTTTTTAACAGGCATAAAACAATATTAATCATCTTGCTCAGAATTAAAACTATTATCCAAAGAGGTCATTTAAGTCCTTGCTAGCTGAGCTGCTGTTTACCATGCTGTTCGTTGGTTGTGTAAAGTTCTGAGGATTAAAGAAAGGATTTCCCTGTAAGCCAAAGCCAGTTTGTCCCATTACATTCATCTGTGTTCCCAAAGGACAACTGTTGGTACCCTGAGGAGGTGCAAATTGATTAAGCCATTGGTTTGTTTTCTGTTGTGACAACTGATTCATACTAACTTTGGGTTTTTGAGGCCCAAATAGACTATCTAAAGCAGACATATCAGGTTGCCTGCTTTGCTGCACAGCTGGTGATGTAGTGTTCAAAGGGCTATAAGATGGCATGTTTGCTGTTGGCAACATATTCATGTTAGCCATTCCAGTGACACCAGTATTACCAAAGAAATTCTGGCTTGTGGTAGCAATCCCCATGCCAAATCCAGAGGGCTGAAACCCCATATTAGCATTTAGTCCATTTCTCTTAGTGTTTTCAACAGATGATGAAAATCCCATTCCAATACCCACTGAAGAAAAGCTACTTGAAGAAGGAACTTTAGGTTTGCTGATGGGTTGAGTGGTCAATGAAGCTATGTTATCTCTCAGAGTATCAGTCAAGTCCTTTGTCTAAAAATACAACAGCAGACAATTAAAATTATTTTACAGCAGCATCAATTGTTATCACTTAAATTATAAACATCAGTGAAATGATTTTATTTTAAAAACTATAGACATAGTTCTTGACTTATGACTATAATTGAGCCTGCAATTTCGAAGTAAGTTGTGATGGTCATAAAGCAGGTCATCACATGTCCACACCCAATTGCAGTGGTCTTTAGGAAAATATGGAGGTAACAAAGCAAACACATTGTTATGAGGCATTTTGTGCCAAAACCAGGAAGTAAAGACTGGTTTCTGTCAAAAACATCATAAATTGTAGTCAAATAATTCTTGGAAGCTGTAAATGAAGGTAAATGCTGGCTGGTTACCAAGCATCCAAAATGTGGTCATGTGACCATGGGGGAAGGGGCGAATATCAGAACTATGAACCCAGTTATAGCTAGCTTTTTCAGGGTTTGTGGTAAATTTGACTACTCATTAAACAACTGGTCATATGTCGAGATCTACCTGCATATTATATTGTGCAACACAAAGGCAGATTTACAACATCAGCATGTATAAGTGTTTCTTTAAGTAAATGTTTAGATGATATTACATTCCAACTGAATAAAACACCCCCTCCTCTGCTCTAGCATATTTCTTGGTCTAATATTTTAAATGTGCTATACTTACACAATGTTTTGTTTTTACTATGTGCCTCTTGAACACAGTCTAAATAACGGTGTATGTTATAATGTGGCTGCTACTGATAGCTAGAACTCATGAATTACTGTTGGGAAACTACGGGCTCCTCATCCATTGTCTGTAAAGAAGGCTAGTATTTATAACTTTTCTTGAGAAAAGATCACTTTACCAAATGTTTACATTAAGATTAGGTGGACAACAAAGAAGGACTTTACGATCTATCTCTACTTTTAGGGGAGTTTGCTGGTATCTCAATATCAGGTAAAATCACTTTCTGAGATGTTTAAACATACCTGCTGAATTGGCTTTCTTTAATTGCTACTAAGATTTTACTGCTTCTTCATTTTCACTTATTTGCAGTCCAATATATTTATGAAATCAATCATATCAATGGATCCATACCTGTTTCACTGGTGCAATAACTGCATGAGGCTGGGGTTTAAGCGGCTGTTGATTTTTCAGTTTTTGTGCTTGCTCCTGTTCCTTTGCTAACTTCTGCTTTTCTTCAAGTGTAAGTGACCCCTTCAAAAGAACACATTTGTTTACTTTTATTGCCTGAATTATTATAACAGATTATTGGGAATAACTTCCATTTTATATAAAAGTCTATGAAAATATGGATACAAGTAAACATGATAAACATGATAAATATGATAAAAAAAGACTGAGTGGCGTAGGAGGCTAATGCCTCCTACTAAGGCAGCATTTAACACCCAGCTGCCTGCAATTACTGCGAGTTCAATTCTCATCAGGCTCAAGGTCGACTCAGCCTTCCATCCTTTCTAAGGTGGGTAAATTGAGGACCCAGTTTGTGGGGGCAATAAGCTGATTTTGTATAAATATACAAAAGTATGAAGGCTATTGTTTAATGCATTGTAAGCCGCCCTGAGTCTCTGGAGAAGGGCGGCATATAAATCAAATTTAAATATATATATGAATCCCTGGTTACAGGTCTGGCTAACAGATATCATTGTAATTTATTAGAATTGTGAACAATGCCTTGTAATATAAAAAGTATTGTTTTCAAGTTTTGAAAATTCAGTTGCACTAGGATACCAGCTACATAAGGACTTCTATATAACTTCCACATGGCAGCTGAAATGTGAGCCTTTCCACAAAGATAAAAGGACACTGTCTCTCCCTTTCCCAGAGGAATCCCATTATCAAGTCAGCTGCTCTTAGCCAAGAACATTGAAACAGAAAAATATTTGCCCCCTACTGGAGATGGACATTATTTGTCTCATTTTTAAAAATTTGGGAGATTGGTGCTGTGTCCTTCTCTTTAGTGGGAGTAAGAGAAGTAGAAGAATTATGACAAAAAAGTCAATGGTCTCATTCGAGATGAGCCTGCATATAGACGGGAGGTTGAATAATTGATCCTGTGGTGCAGTTGGAACAACCCGGAGCTGAACATGCTTAAAACTATAGAGATGAGAGTGCGTTTTAGGAGGAGGCTTTCTATTCTACCACCTCTTACTATATTTTGATAGCATAGTATCAGCAGTAGAATCCTTCAAATTTTGCGGGTCTATAATCTCCCAGGATTTGAAATGGACATGCAACATTAGAACTATCATTAAAAAGGGACAACAAAGAATGTTCTTCATGCATCACCTCAGGAAGTTCAAACTGTCCCAGGAGCTGTTGATACAGTTTTACTAAGGAATTATTGAGTCTATCATTTTTACTCTATAACTGTCTGGTTTGGTACAGCAACTAAACAGGACAGGTACAGATTCTAACAGATAGTTAGGATTCCAGAAAGAACAACTGCAACAAGCTTGCCTTCCATAGAAGTTATGTATATTGCATGGATCAGAAGGCCTGAGAAAATATCTAGACCTCTCATATCCTGGGCTTAACTCCTTCCAACTCCTCCCCTCAGGACACTATTATAGGCCACTGCATGCCAAAACAACTAGACATAGGGACAGTTCTCCCCACCCCCTGCTCTCACTCTGTTGAACACCTAATTTGAAATATAATTACAGTACCCATGTTGTATGGCTGTAGCATTACTATTATTCTTCTTATCTTCTTTACTACCCCCTCTTATTGGTATCATGATAATGATGATTATTATTCTATTGCTTTGCATCTACACTCAGAGCTTCTGCACTGGAGACAAATTTCTTGTGTGTCTAAGCACACTTGGCTAAGTATTTTATTGTATTATTTGTGCAAAATATTCTAATCTAGCTTCTTCAGATCCACTGTCTGAAAGAAACACTAAAAGACAACAACACCTAGGCCTGAATATAATCCAACACTTTTCAAAGTGAGAATCCTCTGTGCTTTTCTACCTTTGGTGAGATGGAATGGCCGCTGGTTGGTAAAATGAACATGATGATTGATATATGGATAGAATCTGTTCTCATCTCTCCCTCTTCTACAAAAATATTTTAGTATTTTTATAGAGTATTTGTTTATCATTTAAAACAGAGTCAATGGCGTTAAACTTAACAAAATTATTTGCTATTTCAACAGAGCCAGACTGTTTCCAAAGGACATTCACTTTATGCTTGATTATGCTTTCAGATTCTGACTGTCTTGAATAATAATCTCCCATCTGGAAGCCAGCCTACATATCTATCATACTATTTGCCTTAAGATAAGTGACACATTGCAAAGCATCAAAGATGTGTAATAAATAGTAAATTGATGACATGATACAAGATTATTAATCCTAACTTGCAAAGACTAGTATCAGTATTCTTAGGATAACTTTGGGTTATTGGTTGTTTGCATTTATAGCATATTGGCCAAAATGGGCCAAAACTGCTCAGTACTTTTGTTAGCGCCAGCAGGGAATGTGCATATAGAAGAGATACAACTTAGATCTGCTCTTTTTCTATCTTATTAAAAAGGTATTATGTGAAAGCTATGATTAACTAAAGCCATGATGGCACAGATCAGTGCACAGATCAGTATCAATAAGCCCATCTCGTAACAACTATGGTAAAGAAAGAACTGTAGTTTAGTATGTCAGAGAAGCAAATGGTAAAGAGAAGGGTAAAATGAAATATAAGATTAGCAAATGAAATGAAATAAAATTTGTATGATATTAATATAATAGTTCTGAATAATGGTAGTCTGATCTTGTTGAGCAGAGTTGATGAATATGTGCAAGGAAAGTATATACCCTGTTTCCTTGAAAATAAGACATTCCCTGATAATAAGCCCAATCGGGCTTTTGAGCACATGGCAATAAGTCCAAGTGCTTATTTCATGGTTCAAAAAAATATAAGACAGGATCTTATTTTCGGGGAAACACAGTATTTAGTTAAAGTTTACCCTGTAGACAATAAAATATGGATTCTTTCCCATCTCTTTGTTTTTGGTCATGTCTTTTATACTATAACTATCAACCCTAGATCAGACTAGGAAACCAAAGTCATACTTTTATTAGGTTACAGTAACAAAATCTTGAAAATATGAATTCACCTCCTTCCCTCTTCCCTTTATCTTTGCTAGAACTAGGGAGAGCCTTGTCTAAGACACTTGTTTGGATCAAATCTTGTCCCAAACCAAATTGCTTTTATCTGATTGTCTTGGTAGTCGTCCTGTTCTTTTTGCCCATTACAATGACCCAATAATCAGAAACCATTTTGTTTTTTAAATTGATTTATACTCAATAGACTACAGTTACCATATACAGCAAAATCTTTATTTGATGGATCAATTCTGTCTTCCTGTCTTTCTAAAAACTCCAGGTTGTTTTGCATTAAGTTAAAACCCCATCAAATAAAAAATAAATAAATAAAGCAGGCCACATAACAACATTCAAAATTAAAACTCCAAACATTTAATAAAACAGCATTGTCTTAAAAGCTTTGCATAATTCTAAAAAGGAAGTGCCAGCCACACTTCATAAAACAAGGTATTCTGAAAAAATGGAAGCCACCACAGGGAAGAAGTGTGTGCAGGACCATATCCTCTAGAATTCCCTTATACATCAACCCCTAAGTTTTCTCTCCCTGACTGCACACAGATTGGTCCTTCCTAAAGTACCCTGGAGCTAAGACAAGTATAGAGTCCTGGTGGGTCAGTAGTTAGAATGCAGTATTGCAGGATAATTTTGCTCACAATCTGGAATTCGATCCTTATGGGTCAAGGCTTACTTAGACTTCCATCCTTCTGAGGTTGATAAAATAAGGACCCAGATGATTGGGGTAATATGTTGACATTGTAAACTGCTCATAGAGTGTTGAAAAACACTATAGAGAAGTATATAAGTGTTATTCCTATTGTTTTATAGATAAAAACCAGCACTGTGAACCATATTTGAAAGCCTACTGGTAACTGCAATAATTGGGGAACTGGTAGTCTATTACAATAGCATTCTCATTTGCTAATATCCTAACTGATATAGTTGCAGTTTTTAACCTATATCAGTTTCCAGGTTGTTTTCAAAGGAGGACCCATGTAGGGCATTTTACAGTAGTCTAAAAGGAGATTAATAAAGGCTTTGTTTTCTGTTGCAAGAGTTTCATAATTCAGGTAGGTCGACAATTGCTGTTTCCTATGAAGTGATTGTCCATGGTTGATGACAGATCTTTTTAAAAAACCAAGAGCCTGTGATTTACTTATCATGTTTAAAAATGGGGGCTGGGGATAAGGCAAGTCCATTGCTTTCAAATATCTGTTAAATTGAAAATTATATTATTCACAACAATCTATGTCATTTGTGTAATGATTCATACACTTGTTTAAATATTAGAATAAATTTAACTGTCTTGTCCAGATTGCTTCAGATGCAATGGATTTGTCTATAATTTTAGGGAAATCTCCAGACAGTTTTGTCAGCTATATCTGAAATCCTTTAAATGGAGGCACATTAAATGAAGGTTTCATTGCAATTGTTTTCAGTAAATTTAAAAAAATGAGCATCATATATATCTCTTCTATGCATATTCTTTACAACATTGGACTGCTTGATTTTCCTGGCCTTATCTTATATCTCATTAAATATATATAATTTATATCACTGTATCTTATAACTCCTTAGTTTGCATTAAAACTATGAAGATAACACCCAAAATGAAGAATTCTATCTGACCAATCCATCATATTGAAATCTACCATGGATTACAGACTCAATATGCATGCGCGCACACACACACACATACACACACACACCCATTATTAAAGCTTACCTTTCTTTGATTTGTCATCAATCCATTCTCTTTACAATCAGGTCCGCTAGTTAACATTCCTATATTGCTAAACGTTTTGTCCACCTGTTTGAATTAAAACAAGATTAATTTTTTTTTAAAAAAACAGTTACTTGAAACCAGTATTATATTCATCTAATAAACCTAGTACCAGCTGGATGCCTATATTTCAATCACTCACTCTCAGCCCAAGTGATCTTACAGGGTTGTTATTGTAGGGAAAACAGGAGGAAGAAGGAATAATATGTATGTTTGCCACCTTGAGTTACATATATACATACATACACACAGATACATACATACATACATACATACATACACCTTACTTGATTGCCTGTACTGCTGACTTTTGATTCTTCAAGTGGTTTCATTTGATTAGTTATATCCAAAGATCTGTAAAAAGGTAATTATAATAATTTATAGTTTCAATCTCAAAAACAACCTAGAAATACATTCCAACAGAATGTAACAGAAATACATTCCAAATGTTATCATTACAAATTAAAAATAATTTGCTTTGAGTTTCTTTTTCAACATAACAACATTAGTAATTATATTATTATAGAGGTCACATCAGTCTCTATATCACAGGTTAAATCAAAGCACATAAATTCACAGGTTAAATCAAACTAATAAAATAGAATTAACACAACCGGGTCACTGTACAATAGACCACAAAGGATGGCTGGAAAAAAAATCAATATTCAACCCTCCTCAGCTCTTGTCTGCCACAGCAATTTAAAAATTCATCAAAGTTGATATAGTTTTTCTTTTCTATTTTGCATGCATGCTGGAACAATTAAATTTTTTCCTCCTTCTCTTACTACCATCAGTAAGATAACTATGCATGTGTATTATTTTTATCTTTTCTCTGCATGCAGAATAATTTTGGGGGGAACTCCGGAATGCCTCCTTTGCTCCCAATACCACATGTCTATACTCAAAACAATCTCTTAAAAAATAATAAAATAATGTTTTCACTATTGTCATTAAATCACTTGCATTAATAAACTATAAAATGTTACCTCATTTAAATTATATGAAATGCATATAACAGAGTATAGATTCTTCCAATTTCTCCTGTTTTTCTCATTTAACTATATAACAGTATTGAATATAAATTGAAAACACATACCTATAGTGTATTCAAATTCTATTACAGACATCATGCCCAAGGTATCTTTTAATTTAAACACACCATTGGTTCAATTCACAGATTATACTAACCCATGGTTTGTTTTAACAATGCTGAAGTCATAACTCATACATAATACAAATCCATACATTTATGTGGCTAGGTTTGCACACCAGCTCATGAACTCAAATCAAATGATTATTGTGGTTTAACATGTACTGGTCCAGCCATTATTGAGTGTGGTTTGGTGTAGAATACTAAATTCCTATCCAGGATGATGAAGATAAAGTTCATAGTCTGCTTATATGGAAAATCTATTCCAAACTGTTCAACTGTGAAGATGAATGGCAGTTAGCTAACTTTATAGGACTGTGAAGAAGTTAAGAAACGTATCATAAACTTCCTTGCAGTAGAATATTAATAGCCAGCTAACCTATTAGTAAATACTATTAATAAAGTTTATCTAGTTCTTTAGACAGAAAAACTTAAGAGAACCAGAAAATTACCTAACAAAGCAAAGAGATAATATGAATTCATTGTGACAGCATGATGTTTCACATACTTACTTTTGTTGTTCCTGCATAACATGGATTTGTTCAAGTTTGGTCTTGTGTTCAGCTTCCAATTTATTTAACATCTCTTTTATGACTGAAATAAAGGAATTAAACTAGAAGAGAAATATATTTAACATGAAGAAATATGAAAAACACCAGTCTTCTAATATAGTATATGCACCAAGAGAAATCTAACAAATTAAAATGGGCACTACAAAACCATTATGTGAGGAGCACAGTGTGACATTCAGCAATCCTATGCACACTTAATTAGAAGATATGCTGAATTCAATGACTTTATTTATATACTTACTGCAAAGTATATGTAATATAAGAACATGTGCCTTGTGGGCTTTTTTTTTATATTTTTCATTAAATTTATAAGGATTGTAGTGATGTTAAAGGTGTGTTGACTAGTGAAATAAATGAATCTGTATTTTTTATAGATAGATGCTGCTATGGTGTTGGTTGAGAACCTGAATATGGTGAAAAAAGAAGTATGGGAATGAAAATTAATGTACCATAGAATGCTTCTTAAAGACGGGGAAATGGATAAAAGAGAAATATTAGGATATGCAAATGCTGGTAGAAAAAAATACTCCAAGGAATGAATGTTTATAAAAGAAGTTACCATTTCTGCATATAAGCCTGTACTTCTGTCCACTTTGTTATATGGAACTGAAGCTGGAAAAAAGAATGAGGATCAAATTGCAAAACAAAAGAGAAAGGAAACAAGAAAGTAATGGTTGGATGGAATTGATAAGAATCTCAAAAAGAACTGAAAAAATTCAAGAAAAAAGTAACATACTAATTGAGGTATGGATGTCATAAAAACAAGAATGGTTTGCAAGGACAGAACTGTATAGAGTCATCACAAATGTTGGTACAAACTACTGTTCAACTTCCTTCTTTTTTTCTACTAACATCTCCCTCCAATTTCTTTTTTTTACTATTTCTTTCCCCCCCGCCCCCTGCATTTTGCAAAACACTGCTTATCCTAAAAGGGAATAGGGTGATGGGTACACATGCATATATGTGTACACAACACTGCAGTATTAAGGTCTAAAATAGTACCATCTTAAAATAATACAAAATAACAAATGGCCTTGTGAAACTGTCCCCAAAGTACACTTAAATTATTTTCTGTACTTAACATGATCTATGCATGTAAATGTTTTATATTTAATTCCCAAATAATTCAAACACATTTGTACCCAATATTTTTTTTCTCTCAGTCTATGTGTATGTGTGGGTCTCAAGCAGCTCTTTTAACATTCCCCTAGACAATTGCCCCTTCCAAAAGCCTTCAGGCAAATAAATTTAACGCTATTACTCAATAATGGGATAAAACAGTTCAGTACACTTGGATCCTGAAACTTTATTAGTGATTTAAATATTAGGACATGGAAATGAAGTTTGCAGAAACAAATATATTTCTCGTCAAGTTTTCCATAAAAAGTGGATTTAAGTAAGGACAGGGATGGAGGCAAGGGTTTGTTGTTTTGTGATTAACAGTTCTAGTCTCTTGATCACAATAGATAATTTTTGTCAGTGATCACAACTTTGGGGGATATAAAGCAATATTTCACAGCCTTATTCCTATGCTTTGTGCTCTTTATAAGCTTTCTTTCACATGTTTGGAAAATGTTGGAAATCTAATCAGGTCACTGTACTTTCTGTAATATTGTTGCCAATTGAGCAAAAGCGAAAGAAATAAAATAAATGAATGTTTTATTAATTAAAACGTTTGAATCCTCACATTATTTTACTGAAATTGTCCAGATTTATTTGCTAGCAATACACTTTTCATTCAAATCACCAACCCCCTCCAGTTTGCAGCTTCTTTTTTATAAACACCATTGTATTTGTATTTCCTTAGTGAGATCAAAATATATTCATGGGCATTTGCAGGGAGGGAACAAATGAATGCCATCCCATGATGGAGCCACTACAACTTAAGACACAGGTGTCAAACTCGCGTCGTCACGGTGGCGTCATGTGATGTATCGGGACTCCCCCCCGTTTGCTAAACCGGGCGTGGCCAGCGTGTGACATATCCGGCCTGGGAGCTGCGAGTTTGACAGCCCTGATTTAAGATTTGCATCAGACATCAGCTTGCAAGTATATAAGGGCAACACTGATGTCACTGTGTATTGTCTCTTTGGCATAATTGTACTTCATTGTAGAGACTATACATATTACCTATGCTGAAAGTTATTTTTATAATTTCCACCATCACCACCATCTCAAAAAACCAAAACAACTCAACCGGTGCAAGTTAAGTGTGAACTTTTCTTTAAAGAAGGCTCCAAATTGAAAAGTCTGCTCCTTCACCAAAAGAAATCATGGGATGAAATCAAAAGCAATTCAGTTCCCTGTCTTTTGCAGAATTGCATTCAAAATAGCTTTAATGCAACATAGTGAAATGAACATCTTATCTGTGACCCAAGTTTGGATTCTTTATGGATAACTCCAATATTACATTTTTATGCTGAAAACATATGATTGATCATCTCACCTGATTTAGATTAAGATTGTTCTCAATGCTAAGAGGAATCAGATGTGGGAGCACCTTTCCTGCAAGTTGTTCTTTTGTAATTCCCAGCTTTTTGTGACTAAATGTACATTTGTAAATGCCTGTTAAGAAACATTAATGGTTAAGCTATTTATCTTGTTATAATGAATCACAATCATTATATTTTACTCTGAGCACAAGACTAATTTCAATTAAATGGAAACTTTCATTGCAGTTTATATATATAGTTGCATACAAACATATCAATAAACCCCAGTCTACATGCTTCAAAAGAATAGAAATTGATACATAACATAAAGAACTATTTAAAAAAAAGAATGAATGCATACCTATTATTTATCTGCAGTTGCTTACAAAATCAAATAATACTGTATTGAATATGACAAGAACAAAAATTTGGCACACTTCCAAATTAATCACATTATTTTAAAGTTGTTAATAAGGCCCCAAAAGATGGTGACTCACTTGCTACAATTACCTAGGTAAAGATGATTACTCTGACACTTTTAATGTCTCAAGTTGTGGGTGTCCTATTTATTTTCAGCCACCATGATCTCCTCTAGACACCTGTCTGCCTATTTGAGAATGAAGATAATTTATGTTTATAAAGCAGGGGAAATCTGTTAAAAAGAAATCTCTAAACACTTTCTGCTAGCCATTTCAGTTGCAAGAAGTGTTATTAAGAAACAGAAGCTACATGTAGTTATTGAAGTCAAGGCAAGGAAGACCAAAAAAAATCTCTGCTAGAGCTGTTCCCAAACTGGTAAGATCTAGAAAAATGGAACTCACAGATCACTATAAAAAAACAACTGAAAAGTTTGGCTAATTCTAGAGTAACTGACTAGACCTTTTGCTTACATAACAAAGATCTATGTGTTCAAACAGATTTGTTAAAATTGGGACTTCCTATTTGGTGCTGGCATTCAGTAATTTAGTAGATTTAGACTATTCCAGGGGCTTTGAATTGTTTCAGTGCATTGTAAAATTGCCAATGTCAAAAATGACACTGGAGCCCAGTTTGCTAATTCTTGTGGGCCAGAGACTGGTTTCTTAAACTATCACTAAACTGAGTTCCGAAGTACAGTATTTGGCCGTATCTCTGAGTCAGAATGTAGAGAAGTGTCTTTTGGAATAGCAAAGACTACAAAGTACTAGAATCCTTTGGGGTTTTATAATCAGTGAAGAAAATGAAGCTGGTAACAATCAATCATAAAGAACTTGCAGAAAAGTAAGACAAAGACTTTAACATGTACTTTGCAGTTCCCAGACCGGAATGTTACTGAAAATCTGCAAGGAAATAATCCATTGTATATAACAAGACCTTCCTGAACCAGTAGACGTCTTCAAGAAAGAGTGGAAAATCTTCCAGAAAGAAGAAATAGAAAGCTGGCTAGAGGGAATTTTGAAAGTTTTTCTGCCTGCCAAATGAGATATTACAAAATACTGATTGAAAGAGCAAAAAATGGTGGCAAAAAAACAGAAGGACCTTTTTATTAAAAGACATTAGATGACTTTGTGCACTGATTGATGTAGGATTTAAATCGTGGTGAAACAGAAAGTTTGGGGGGGGGGGTAGACTGGTTATGCTAATACAGGTTAAAAGTGAGACAGATACCCAGATAATTTTGAATCCATAAACAACTGCATATAAACAGAACATAGTACAAGACAGAGATTGGTGTTAGCTTCTGTTCATTCAGGGATTCATTGAAACTTAAATTTGAGCAGGGCTGACAAAACTGTTGCATGCAATTATAAATGTATAAACATGTTTTATATTTCTTTTAATTTGAGGGGATAGGGAAACAAGATGGTGAAGTTGATTATTTTTTCAACTAGATATAATAACATGTTCCTGGGTAGTTAATATATGTTGATACAGAGTTTGAACTTAAAAATATTGAGAAAATATTGGGAAACTAAACAAGTTATATACCTCTGAGTCATATTATAAACATATTGTTTTTGAATCAGTACACCGAAAGTACTGTAGAGGAATTACAGTAGAGAACACAAAAAATAAAAAAGAATATTACCTAAGATTCCCATAAGGACTGCAGGTTCTTTGGAAGGAATTTGTTGCAAAAAAGGCAGAATATCATCAAGAACAAACCACTTATCCAAGTATTCCAAAATTTTTCCCAAGCAGACTAAGGAATTTACACGCACCTAATAAAAATATAAACAAATCCTCTGAACATTTATCAAAGGTGATTTAGAATGAAATTTCATAAACAAGCTATTAAAACCTACATATACTGTACATGGGATGCAATTCCTATATTTCCTTTCCAGACTTAAAACGGTGTGGGTTTATGTACAGAGACAACTTATTCTTACATGGGAAGTTTCAAAAACAATCTAATTTTAATAATTTGTTGCATGCAAAATATAGTAAAAATTCTGCAGTTTTTTAAAAAAATCAGACAGTCTAGGCAAATTCATTTGTTAATTAAATTGTCTTATTGTGGGGCTGTTCTAGGAGGTTACAAAAATAAAAAGGAAGAAATGAAAAGAGTGTAAACAAACTAGAAGTAAAATAACAGAATAAATAAATAATGAAAAAACAAGAATATATCAATGTAAGAAAAAAATGGATGGGTGGACAGAAGAGAGCAACGGAGAGAAGTGGAGTCTGCCATCAAACCAGCAGCCATTTCAACAACAACAACAATAATGCTTATTTATAAAATGCATATGCTATACAGACCCTTAATGGCTCAAGATGACTTACAAAAATACAAAACTGTGCTAAATTGGATTTAAATCCAAAGTGAAATGGATCATAACAATCAATTTCATTTAACAACTCTGGTAGCTGTAAAGCTGCTGTTTTGTTAATCAGCTTACCTAAATATACCATTTGATATCAGCTGATAGTTGTTAAAATTAGTCCAAATATAGTTTATTAAGCAGGGATCTCATCTCTGCTTTTTTAAAGTTTGGGAAATTCTGCCTGATGGGCAAAACATTAATAGTTTGGATGATCATTGATAGGATAGATCTTTGGAAATTTTTAGAAGCCAAGTCAGGATTCAATATGCAGGTAATGATGCGAACAAATATAAAAACAATATCCACTTTCCTCAAGAGACTAATTATGAAACTGACTCAGACAAATGTTATTAAATGGTACAGCAGACACATTAAGATACAGCTCAGTGGTGAAATCTAAAATTTGTTACTACCGGTTCTGTGGTCGTGGCTTGGTGGCGGGGTAATGTGACTGGGTGGGCGTGACCAATTTTTTTTTTACTTTTAAAACCATTTTTTCTACAACCTCTTCAGCGAAGAGGTTGTAAAAAAACACTTTCAAAAGGCTCTGACGATCGCAGCTGAGTTGCCTGATCATCAGAGGATTTTTAAAAAACCCTCTTCCGATCAGGCAACTCAGCTTGGATTGTCAGCTTGGATTGTCAGAGGCATTTAAAAGAAAAAAACTTTTTTTCTTTTAAATGGCTCTGACAATCCAAGCTAAGTTGCCTGATTGCCGATCAGGCAACTCAGCTGGGATCGCCAGAGCTTGGATCGTCAGAGGCATTTAAAAGAAAAAGGTTTTTTCTTTTAAATGGCTCTGACGATCCAAGCTGAGTTGCCTGATTGCCGATCAGGCATCTCAGCTGGGATCGTCAGAGGCATTTAAAAGAGGCCTTTTTAAAAAAGCTCTGACGATCAGGCAACTCAGCTTGGATCGTCAGAGCCATTTAAAAGAAAAAAAGCCTCTGATGATCGTGCGGCTCAGCTGGGCATGGAGGGGCAGGGATTTTTGCTACCAGTTCTCTGAACCACCCGCCTCCATCGCTACCGGATCGGGCAATCGAACCAGGAGTATTTCAGCCCTGGTACAGTTTCAAGTGACATCTGAAGAAACATGAATTTAAGTAATTTTGTTCTTTAAGAACTATCATAATAAAGCTTAGACAAATCCTCATGCAGCCAAAAGTACTAAAGATCAAGTCACCCAATAATTTTAAATAATTCCCTTGGATGATTTCCTGCAGATACAGTTAGGGATAAGACCAATGCTTCTACTCCCTCAGTGCTACAAAATAAAGCTTATATGGATGCTACATTGTATTCAGAATAACAGAGTTGGAAGGGATCTGGGAGATCTTCTAGTCCAACTCCCTGCTCAACTCCAATATCATTTTAGACAAATGGTTGTCCAATCTCTTCTTAAAAACCTCCAGTGATGGAACTGTCCCACTACTATAACTACAATCATCCTAGAGCAGGGGTCCCCAGCCCCCAGTCAGCGGGCTGTGGCATGCCAGAAACCATGCCCCATCCATGGGATGCAGGCAGCACATGAAACCAGACTCCCTCTGGTCCGCCAAAAAACCTCTCTCCATGGAAGTGGATGTGGTGCCCAAAAGCTTGGGGGCCAGTGTCCTAGAGGTCTGTTCTTGTTATTTCATCCCTTGTATCTTTTGTTATTAGTATACAAATGAGGTAGCAGATACTAAAAAGCCAGTGCACTAAGCACTTGGGAAATGTCCACTAAAACATGTCCAACTAGTACAACGGTATCCATCAACCTCTGGAATGGATTAATCTAATTTGATTCCAACATCAGGAGGAAGAAATATGTTGTCGTAGTCCATTACTATATCTTACCTATCCACTGAATTAGAATTACTAGTAATCAGGAAGTAAAATACAACCTAGATATCAGCTACTTAAAGCTTTTAATTCTAAGTATTTCAAATCAGTAGAGCAGCTGATGAATGAAATAGAGAAATGAGAGAAATGGATGTAAATTTAATAATATAATAATCAAGTAAAGATAAGATTAAAGATAAATGGGAAAATTTAATTTATGATCAAACCTTAATCTTTCCTTAGAAAGGCATAGGACTCTACAGTTCAAATTTTGTAGGAAGTAACCATGTTCTGATAATTAATCACTTTAGCCCTGAGCAATGTTTGTGTCAAAAAGAGATTTAAATTTAGTCATTGAAATTGTTACATTGATAATTCCAGCAATCCTTAAATTGCTAAATTCTGCTTAACATTTTATACAGAATTTCCTCATATGTAGATATCTAATGCAATTTGAAAAAAATCTCAACATCTGTTTGTTTAATACATATCTGTGTATACGAATTCCAATATGTGAATATTCACTGAAAATTGAAAAGTTCAGGAATACAATAATATGGTTATGTGAAGGGTCCCTATGCTATTAGAAATTCTATATAATTGAGACTGCTTTGTATTGAGAATCTAAAACGTAGTTCTTTTTGGAAATGGGGGCATAATGATGTAAGGGTGAGACTAAGTAGTAAGCTCCCATTTCACTCTTCAAATATTAGCTATATACAATCAAAACAATTTTGGGCAAAAATACAAAAAAAACCCCACTCCCACTAGAAATCAAGTAATATTGTTCAAATTAAAAAAAAGCAAAATACAAACAATTATAAAGAAGTCTGTTTTAAAACTTACAGCAAGAGATGAAGTTTGTAAACATGCATTTTTAATTCTTGGTATCAATGAATTTTTCATTGACGGATAGTCTATAAGGTTGGCAAATGTGGGAATTATATTTAAACAGAGTTCCTGCAAATAAAAAGACCACAATCGTCATATAAAAATTGAATAAGGTTAGAGTTAACTTTTTATAAAATGTAATTTTCAAGCCATTGTTTTTAATTTCTGTTCACACTAAATGATAAATATTTTAAGACAAAATTTACACCTAGGTCAAAGGTAGGATGAAGGATGGAGTGTGGGAAGCACAGTTGTGTAAAACATTTTGAGGCTGGATCACTCTCACCTTACCCGAATCACAAACTTAATTTGGAGCTCTATTCATTCATAAAATAAGCCAATACTGAAATGGGACCATTCCAATTGTGAATGTTCAGAATGACCTGCTTTTAAGCCAAATGCTTCCATTAAAGTTCTAACGGTATGCCCTGACTTTGGAATGCTTTTGTGAAACTAGAACAGAGAGCATTTGAAAGCCAGAATGATACATTTAGGATCAGAACTTTTTAACCTCGAAACATTTTATACACTTCTAGAGAAAAGAATATTTATTTGTTTATCCTTCCTTTTGACCTGAAAAACTATCAGTTCATATAGTCAACGTTGTAAGAAAAAGTGATATTCCAAAATTAAAGAAATGGAAAAAATAAAAATTATCATACTGCTTTTTAAATATTTTTAATACTTTGTAAGACCTTGTTCTAAAGACTGATAGAAACAAATACAAGAAATAAAGATAGGATAACAGCATCTTTCAAAGATCCCAAATACATTTCAGTTATAACAAAAGTTGAACAAAATATATGATTGTCAGACCTGTATTTGAATTGATGGTGCTTCTAAGGCTCTATAAACCATTGGCAGAACACTGTTCTTTATTTCATCTGGAGGTGTTTTGGTTAGCAGTAGATCCATTTTTTGAAGAAATATCAAGAGAATCTGTTTATGAAATGTAAATTTTTTAAAATTACTTTCACTTATTTTGTTAATCAGACTAATATTTCAGAATAACTTTCAGTGTAACATTTGGTACCAATCTGTATTCAAATGTCAGTATATATAGCAAATATATTCACTTACCATGTTGCTAGCCTGGAAGCATGGAAAACAAGAACATCAATTTTAAAATAGAAATTACCAGTACGTACTTATTGGAATGTGGAGCAGAATGCAGTAAATCCACAAAATGCAATATACTAGACTTAGAAACTAAGTCTGCTCACCTGGCAGAAATCTATTCCAGGGAATTCCATCTAGGATTCTGAAATAAACTATGGCTGGAACTTTATAGACTGAATACATTTTTTGAAGGTACAACAGTTCTATCTTTTCTTTTCAGCATGTCAGTATAATCTGACTTTAAGGCACACATTTTTGTCAATATTTAATGGGAAATACAAAATGTTCAATAATAGGAAACAAGACTAAAGTTTAAGATATAAATATACCTGGATTGGTTCCTGTTGTCTAAAGACAGGGCTGAGGTCAGGTAGAATTAGTTTAATGTATTCTTCTTTGGTACATTCCTCCGCAATGAGCAGAACATTAGGCAGAACAAAAGGTACCATGTCTGGATTTACAAATTCAGATGTTAAGCAAGGCAAAATTCTTTGCACTATAACACGCTGAAAGAAAATAGATATCTTACTTTTCAAAGATATAATAAGATTTTTATAATTAACCTTAAATATTACAAATAAAAATGCAGCATTTTCAAAAATAATTTTATAACTGGTGCATCCTAGAACTCTCTTTTGTAAAACATGTGAAATCAGCAACATTTATCAATCCCAAAAGGAAATCATTAGAATGCACATTTCATTTACAATATACAGTATTGTGCAAGCATTTATTAAGATATTTGGAAGTTGCTAACCTTAGGTAGTTTTGGTAAAACTTTTGGCAGCCCTTTGAAAAACTGTGATTTTTGAAGATTATCCCTTTGGAATAAAGAATCAAAGTATTGTAATGTCATGGCCCCAACATCATCAAAGAATGGTATCTAAAAAAAGATAAGAAAGGATTATTTAGATGATAAATAGTTTATATATTTGGCTTATCAAAAGTACAATAGCATTTCATTTTAATTAAGATTAATAGGTTATTTTATGAATTGTCTTGAGTGTCTGGGAGTAGGACAGTATACAATTTAATAATAAATAAATGAAATAAAAAATTAAAAAATAAAGATAAAAATCGAACATCAAACAGACATTTTTCTTGATGTATTTCGTAAGAATCACTTATTTCTAACAATCTACAGACAGTCTCTAAAAAGATATTCTGCCCAAAAAAAAAAAAAAGAAATTCTAGGGAATTACTGAGAACTAACTCTGCTAATAAGAGAAATGTAATCACTTACATTTCCCATAATCCCATAAACCAGGGTATTTTAACAAAACATTTTAAAACTCTATATTCATTGTTTGTTATAACAATTGAAGACTTACGTTCTGCAGTTACTCACTTTAGTCATTTGGTCTGCATCTGGTCTGACTGCAGGAGTGACATTTAACAACAGTTTCACATGTTCACGGACGTCGTCTGGAATGTTCTGAAGATTACTGGAATTCAACCGACTAAGCTGTACAGAACACATGCCATCCATCATTAACAACAACAACAAAATTCTTGCCTGTAATATGTGTATTATATAAAAATCTTTCGGTTTAGAATTTCACCATATACAATATACATTTTCATGCTCACAAATCAAGTCTAATATCTGAAATCAGCCATTATAAATCAACACAGGCAGTCCTTGAGATACAACCATAATGGAGCCTGCCCATTACAGTTGCATGTCAGTGACCTTTAAGCGAAATAGCCTCACTTAACCATCCCACTCCTGGCAAATAAATGGGGAAGAAATGGAGGTAGTGATAGATTTCAACAGAGATGGGGACTGCAGCCAAGAAATTAAAAGCTGCTTGCTCCTGGGGAGGAAAGCTATGGCAAATCTAGACAGCATATTAAAAAGCAGAGACATCACCCTGCCAACAAAAGTGTGTATAGTCAAGGCTATGGTTTTCCCAGTTTGCAATGTATGGCTGTGAAAGTTGGACCATAAGAAAGGCTGAGCGCCAAAGAATTGAGGCCTTTGAACTCTGGTGCTGGAGAAGACTCCTGCGAGTCCCTTGGACTGCAAGGTGATCAAACCAGTCAGTCCTAGAGGAGATCAACCCTGACTGCTCTTTAGAAGGCCAGATGCTGAAGATGAAACTCAAATACTTTGGCCACCTAATGAGAAGGAAGGACTCACTGGAGAATAGCCTAATGCTGGAAAAGATTGAGGGCAAAAGAAGAATGGGACGACAGAGAATGAGGTGGCTGGATGGAGTCACTGAAGAAGCTGGTGTGAGCTTAAATAGACTACGGGGGATGGTAGAGGACAGGAAGGCCTGGAGAAACGTTGTCCATGGGGTCACGATGGGTCAGACACAACTTCGCAACTAATAACAACAAACCATCCCACTCCCTTGTCTCCCTGATGCAGATATTAAACAAAGCTGAAGGTGTTAAATGGAGCACATGGTACCTCAGGTGGAGGAGATTCTGGGAGGCCTCTGCAGGCCCACGATCATCTGGTCCATACCTCCCATGGCTACCCAAACCCTCTGAAGCAACACATATTTGGCTTCTCATCCCATGGGGTTCCCACAGTCCTTCAGCGTTCTTCCCACCCAGCAAGCAAGGGAAATCAAGCCAGCTGGAACTTGCAAGCTTCCAGCGGCCTTCCCACCCAGCAAAGACGTGGAGATCAGGCTGAACAGGGTTTTCAATCTCCAACATGCAAGGGGAGATTAATCCATCCAGAGCTTGCAAACCTCAATTGAACAATGGGAAATCCGACCCAAGGACTCTTGTTTGCTCAGCAAGTGCAGGACTCTTGTTTGCTCAGCAGTGCCCAACTTACCTTTTTGTTTTTTGCATCTTCAGAAAGAGACACCTGGCCCAATATAGCATCAGTTTCTTACAACCCCAGACTCATGGCAAACTCCTGCTATTTTGCAACAGGTTCTATTCTCACAATACTTATAGTTTTGTTTTAAGGAGGCTCCACTTTTTAAGGAGACTCCATTTTTTTGTGGAATTTATGAAGCCTCCTTAAAAAGGGAACTCCCTACAGATTTGCAAGAATAACACCTGCTTTGCCAGGAGGCTAAATCAGTAAGAAAGCTGATCCTTTATTGGGCTGGGTGCCTCTCTCAGAAGCTGCAAAAAAACCCCAGAAAGGTGAGTATTGCTGGGCTGTGAAGCATGCCGACTCCTGAAAGTCCTTGAGTGGGAAGGACGCTATCAAGCACCAGACAGCTGATCTCCTCTTGCTTGCTGAATGAGAAGGCTGCTAGTGATAGCTTGCAAGCTCCAGCTGACTTGCATCCACTTACAGCCAGCCTGATTTCCCTTGGATGAATGAGTGGCTGAAGGGATCCAGTAGGGTAGATGAATGCTGCACCATCCCTGCTTTCAGCCATAAGGGCAAACGACTGCAAGAGTGGTGTAGCCATTGTAACTTTGAAACCAGGTTGTAAGTAACTTTTGGGGAGTCTGTTGTAACTTCAAAAGGTTGCTAAGCAACCAGTCATAAGTTGAGGACTACCTGTATTTGAAAATACGTATTAATAGATTTAAATGTACCTGATCCAGCTGTCTGCTGAAGCTTTTATATATATCTTGTTTGTTGACCTCAAAAATTGGCTTTCCATTATTAAATATAGCATATATAATTGCCCCTAGAGAATACATGTCACTAGCTGTTTCACAGCTTACTGAAAGGATGTATTCTGGTGCCAAATACTGAGGATTTGGAAGACACAAAGATGGTAAATTTGGATCCCATTCTTTAGAAGAGAATTTGAGCTGCAATAAGAAGTGTAATCAAGTCATATATTTTGAAATGATAAAATTTAAATCAAATTTACTCTAGCCAAGTAATATTAACATTCAAAAATACTACCTTAACTACTTATCTATATTTTTAATAGATATATTACCATTTTAATTGAAATTCATTTAATTGTTTGTCACACATTTTTAATATTACGTGAAAAAAGCAAACCTTTTTTTCATAAGAACATATAATATATATAGTACCGTTTCCCCCAAAATAAAACATCCCCTGATAATAAGCCCAATCAGGCTTTTGAGCGCATGGCAATAAGGCCAAGCACTTATTTCAGGGTTCAAAAAAATATAAGACAGGGTCTTATTTTCGGGGAAACACGATAAATATATCATCATGCTTAATTTTAGGGTTGTTAGATACCTAATGGATGAGGGATAATAAGCTTCAACCATGGCAAGATCAAGTTGCTGGGAATTTTAAGGCCCCCTTACTCTGGGGATTTTCCATCCTTAACTCTGTATGGGGATGTATTTGAGAATCCTTTTGAATTCTCAGGTCCCACTTGAAGAACAAGTGACAGCCATGGCCAGTGGGGCTTTTGCACAGGTTTGCCTTGTACGTCAATTGTGGCCATTTCTGGATTAGAAGACCCTGCTTATAGTGACTCAAGCCTTACTCACTTCCCAACTGGATTATTGAATGCATTCTATATGCCTTTGAAAAATACACAGAAGCTGCAACTGGTCCAGGATGTAGTGGTGCAGGTAGTGTTTGGTATTTCCTGTTATGACTATAATACCAGTGTTCTATGAGCTGCCCTGGCAGAAGACTGCCATTATCTATAAAACCTCCATGGCACATGACAGGCAATCTGTAGGACTGTCTTCAATTTATTTTATTTTTTTTTTGACTCACCAGATCTAGTAGACAGATAGTCAGATATGCTCCATGTCCTAGCAAACTATGCCATCTTGCAATAGTGGTGAATATCTGTGATCTTGTTGGACCCCAACCCTCTTAGCCTTTTACCAACCAATGAAAACCTGGCAGTTTCCCCAGGCATTTTGGGTAGATGAGTTGTTACTACTGATTGTGACTGAGGCTATTGTTTATCCTTGGGCACTAGGCAATTGTTTGCAGTAGGGTTTTGTTTTTTTATTTTATAAACTATCAAAGTCATTTTTGTGAGTTGGTGACTATATAAATAATATAAAATAAATAAATAATTCACTAGCCTGTCCTCCATAACCTCCTCAAAAATCCATAAAATCTTAATTTGTACTAAAAAGTACAAACCACAAATCTTATACAAAATTATCTATGATAATATCATGTGTTTGTCTATCTGGTAAAGTAAAGGAACTATTGTGTATTGACACATTGTAAACTTTTAAAAATTTAAAATCAGCTAAGTATTAGACTCTTAGTTTTTCAGCTGGGCTTCATTTAAGAAAAATAACACATTAAGCAATTTATTACCTCTTGTTCAGATGGATTTATTGATTGAATGCAGAAGTCAAATCCCATAATTTTCCATGCACCACTTTTATTCAAAATTATGTTTTCAGGAGTAAGGTTGCCATGGACCATTTTCACGCTGCTGTGTAGAAATGACAAGCCTTCTGAAACCTGTTGGGAAGGACAAGTTATATTATTTATTTATTTATTTATTATTTGGGCTTGTATGCCGCCCTCTCTTCAAAGGACTCAGGGCAGCTCACAACAATAAATACACAAATTCAATTATAAAATATAACAAATATAAGAACCCATTAAAATCACATTTAAAATCCCTTCAGTCCAATCAGGCCAGGCCAAATAGCCATGTTTTAAGATCACGGCAGAAGGAGCGAAGGTCAGGAGCCACCCGGAGCTCCAGGGGGAGCCGATTCCACAGAGTAGGCACACCCACAGAGAAGGCCTGCTCCCTGGGAGTCACCAGTCGACACTCTCTGGCCGACGGGACCCCAAGGAGACCCTCCCTGTGAGAACGCACCGGGCGAAGAGGAGCTGTTGCTGGCTAAAGATGGTCCGCCAGGTATCCTGGGCCTAAGCCATGTAGGGCTTTATAGGTAATTACTAGCACCTTGAATCTCACCCGGAGGGCAACCGGTAGCCAATGCAGGTCCTGCAGGAGGGATGTAACATGAGAATGTTGGGACACTATCCACGCGGCCGCATTCTGCACCAGCTGAAGCCTCCGAATGGTCTTCAAGGACAGGCCTATGTAGAGAGCATTGCAGTAGTCGATCCGGGAGGTGACGAGCGCATGAGTGACTGTGCGTAAGTCATCGCAGTCCAGGTAGGGGCACAACTGGCGCACCAGACGAATCTGCGCAAATGCCCCCCTGGTCACAGTCGTTACATGATTGTCCAGAGTCAACCGTGAATCCAGGAGGACACCTAAATTGCGTGCCCCAATTTTCTGAAACTTAATTATGATGGATTATATTTTTGCTTGCAACCACTATCTCAATACTCCACACAATGTAACCAAGACATACTTGCTCATCCAATCAATTGTAATTAGGTCTTTAAGCCCTTATTGGTGAGAAATGTTTGCACAATTTACACAAAAACAACAATTCTAGAACATAGACAGTAGCATGCAAATGATCAAGATATCTGAACAAGATAATCTCTTGAGGAGTTCCCAAAAATCTTTTAAGAACTGAAAGCAGCTGAGGACTGAAGTTTTTAACCATATAAAATGTGTGAATTCACTTGCAGATTATTTTACAACATGCAAGGAATTGATGTACAAATCTATTATAATTTTTATTATAAACAATACTTTTATTGTTTTTTTCTTTCTGTAGAAGGAAAATAATGTGGACTAAGTGCCTCCTTTATATATGGAATACATTAAGGTGTTCGAAAATAGAGCACAGCATGCAAAATGTTACAAGATCCACTTCTTCAAATATGTTTACTTTCATATCTTTAGTCACATAAGGTCCTCCTGCCTCCAAGTGGTAAAATTAGAATTCATCTGCTCATTTATAGACACACACACACAATTTTGAATGGATTACAATTATGATGCATCATAATTGATGTAAGTTATAAGTCAATGTATACCTGAAGTAAGCCATATTTCGTTTCCACATCATACAAGTTATATTCTTTGATGTCAGATGGTAAGGGTGAAGGAAGATTCTCCCAGTTACCCAGTATATTAGCCAAACTTGCACTAACTGGTTCTGTACAAAATGCTAGACAATCTCTAAAAGAAAAAAAGAATAGTTTTACTAAACACTCCAAACATTCAATTTTAAAAAAGAGATAGGTATACTAATGCAGGTAGTTTATAGGTTGTATAGCACACTGGCATCTGGAAAATTCACAAGACGTTATGATAAGTGAATATATTTCTTATATATTCTTAACAGCAAGTACCAAAATCCCAACTACATAAATCACCATTATTTTGCAAGAATAAACATCAGTTAAAATCCTTTAAAGTTTCTCAGAATTACTGGAAAAAGAAGATAATGAAATTTCTGAATATTTTAAATAGATCCCTTTGATTTTTCCTTATAAGACTCTTGCATTCATAGAATGCAAACTGAATTAAATGCATGTATTTCATCACCCATTATACCCAGGGTATAAAATATTTGAAAAGTATTTAAAATGTGTGTTTAAGTTGTAAACCCTTGCTTTATTTAGAAATCTATGTAAGTATTTGAAAAAGAATTCAGTTTTTTAAAAATTCTGTATGCTATACTGCACTTTGGTTGTCTATTTTCAAAATTCATCAGAATCCAATTATTAGACTGTTTTGACTTTGAATCTATTATTACTTTAGCATCAGAATTTTTTACCGGGATTCTTCTAGTGGATGCTGCACAGTTAGCAGCCGAGGATGTCGAAGTCTTGTCAACTGCTGAACTCCGCGTTTTAAGCAATCAATAATTTGATCCTTCTCAAATTTCTGATATTTATCCATAAGTTTTTTATCAAATACGAAGACTGCCACTTCCTAAACATAAGAAATACAAATGTAATTAATGAACCATTTATATTTTGTGTATCTTACTAAAGAAAACTACATTTAATACTTTACTTTAAAATAATTCTTCTTGATGCCTTTTAATTGAAAACAAGTCATTTCACCACTGTAAGAGAATTGCCATCTTGTACAGGTGGTCTTCGACTTACAACCACAATTGGGACTGGAACATCTGTTGCTAAGCAAGACAGTTATTATGAGTCGTGCTCAATTTTATAATTTCTTTTGACACAGTTAAACAAAACAATGCAGGTTTTTAAGTGAATCATGCAATTGTTAAGTGAATCACATAGTTGTTAAGCAGATCTGACATTTGCCATTGACTTAGCTTGCTGGAAGTTGGTTAGGAAGGTCACAAATGGTAATGATGTGATCCTGGGATGCTGCAACCAGTAAATACATGTTGATTGTCAACTGCCCAAATTTTGATCATGTGACCATGGGAATTCTGTGACAGTCATAAGTACAAGGACCAGTCATAAGTCACCTTTTTCAGCACTATTTTAAGTTTGAATGGTCATTAAATGAAAGGTCTTGAGGACAACCTATATACAAACCACACTTAAACTACTATATCTATTCAGAATTTTCAAACTATGTCTTAAGTAAAAAAATAAGCTTTATGTTCAGGCACCTGATGGTGTCATATTCTCTTTACATGTGATAGAAAGATTTTATTAAAAGTAGAGTTTTAACTCTATTACATAATGGTGCTGAAAAATTCACTGGAATATTAACACAGTAAGTACAACAGAACAATTTTCCTGATAAGTGACATTCAGCCAAATCTAGCAGAAGAAGAAAATAATAGAGTTAGGTCCTTGGAGGTCATCTAGTTCAACCCCCTGCTCAAGCAGAAGACCCTATACCATTTCAGACAAATGGCTATACAATCTCTTCTTAAAAGTCCTTGAAGTATTTGAGTCTGTTCCTGGGATCACACTCATTATATAGCACAATCTTGGGAAAAGGCACATTTAAAGTGTCACTGACTACTGACTTGTGTACCTATGCATGCTTTGAAACACCTTTTCTTCGGATCCAATTACATAGCACTAAAATGTGAGGGAAAAAAATCAGAAAATATACATATATGAATGATTGATAGATAAAAACATTTTCAAAGCTTTAATAAGGCTCAGAATACCTAGAGAGATTATCTAGAGAGATAATGAAAGAAGGAGTAGGGATAACATGATAGCGGTCATCCAATATTTAAGGGGCTATTACAAAGAAGAGACGGTCAACCTAATGTCCAAAGTACCTGAAGGCAGGACAAGAAGTAACAGAAAGAGATCCAACCTAGAACTAAGGAGAAATTTCCTGACAGTGCCAACAATTAATCAGTGGAATGGCTTGCCTTCAGAAATTGTGATGCTACATCACTGCAGATGGAGAGCATGGTGGTGAGAGCAACTGTGGTTGGAATGTGCTGTAGCTTTGTGCCATATTGCTGCAACTAGGCTTTGTGCTGTAGCTCAAAGGCTGCTTTTTACAGCCCAGAATCACAGTGTGTCAAAAAACTGCCTTGTGCCATGCTACTGGCTCTGTAGGGTGGGGTGAGTGAAGTGGCTGTGACTTCCTGGGCATAGCAAGCAGCCCCAGAGCCATGCTATTCTGCTACTATTTGCTATACACAAGAGTGTAACAGCCAAAAGAACAGAGATGGGTGGGGGAAGATTGATGGCTGGGGAGAATTGGAGGCAGTCCCTTACTTACTGAGACTCAGGGCTGGGAAGGACCAAGCCTGGAATGGTTGGAATTGGGGTAGGTCTTTGGCTGATGACTGGTGGAATTTGCTTAAAGAGGGCAACTGGGATTGTCAGGATTGCCTTTGCTAAGCAATGTGGTCACATGATTCTCGCTTTACAACCATATTGCTTAGTGTTGTTCATAAATCAAGGAATCTGTGGTAGCATGTCTATGGAGATTTTCAATCATCCAAGTCTGGATAACCAAACTGATGGAATTGAAGAAGTTTCTTAGATGAGAAGCAAAATGTTTTCAAGGAAAAGAAAAACAAGTCCAGCTGCCATTTGAAAAGCACCTTTGGGACAACCTGTGGTAGCACCTACATCAGAGTCAATGTAAATATAATCTATTCATAATTGTTTGATCATCTAGCACTACAGGAAACAGAACAAGATCTTTGTTACAACAACACCTATCAGATACCTACTACCCAACCTAAGAATTTCTCACACCTTCCTCATTCAATCAAAACAAGTCTACTAAATCCATAGACATACAGTCCTCCAAGTAACAAATTGCAGAAATAATAAAATCAATATAACAATTGATTTTATATTTGTTTCTCAGGTATCCATAGGCAGATCATATTATATGGTCTAAAAATAATTGAGGTGAAAAAGAAACAATAATCACAACTATTTAAAAGACACTAATCAAAATTAACACAATTAAATTTACCAAAAGCTTGGTAAATTAAATGAAAAAGGCCTTCATTATATCTCAGCAGTAACAGAGTAACTGATGGAAGATTGTATTATATAATTATAGTTCATCTTTTTTGGTAATAGAATGTACAACAAACCTAATAAGAACAACAACTGATGGACAGATTTATGCAAGAGATGCTCTTTAGATATAAAAGCCACATTGCAATTTATACATAGTAATCCACTCTTAAAACAGTTGGCCCAAAACTGTCTCGGTTAACTAATGTGAATATTTTTTTTTAAATATTCACATTATTTATTTTAAAAGTGTAGAGCTAGAACAACAAAATAATTACTAATTAAAAATTACATATGACATGAAGTATCTTATTTATAAATCTATCGAACTCATACATAATCACTCTCACCTACCAGTATTTCTGACAACAACCCTAATTTGGACTGGAATTTCTATCACCAAGTGTAGCAGTCATTAGGTGATCATTTTGATAATGTGATCATGGGGGTACTGCAACAACTGCATTATCGCAGGATTAATGCAATAATCCCACCACACTAAGGTAAAGATATATTCAAGTTGTCTTATTGACATCTTACAATGTAAGCACACACGTCTGAGATAGTTTAGGATAGATTTTATATATCTAATTACAGATAGACAACCTCCTTAGATTGAAATCTAAGAAGTTATAGTATATTTAATTTTCTTTAATTTTCTCGTAACTTTTAAAGTCCGGAGAGATGGCATGGAGCAAGGAAGAATTTATGGGGCTTTTTAGGGAAATTTTTAAAGATTTTAAGGGGTTCTGGGGGAGGGGGTTGTAATTATTCTTTTAAAGATACTGGGAAGACGACTATGGCGGATGGGGGGGGGGAAATCCACCAGGGTCAGAGCCGTGCCCGGCACAGGGTAATGATCCGGGAGGCACCGGACGAGGGATTGGAAAAGAGATGGGGGGCGATATCTATGAGGGCTGTACCATCGGCACGGTGAATGGGAGGGGCAGATATGGCGGGAGCAGGGGACCACATCAGGTGTTGGGGGCTCGCACTTGCTGTTTGAGAGCAATTGCCTGCCCCGGTCCCCAAGGCTCTGCTCGGATACTAGGTGGCTTAGATACTCAGGAGCTGGGCCTTCGGCTGATGCTGTGCAATGCCAGGTCCGTGGTCAATAAGGCCCCCCTCATTCATGATCTTATACAAGAGGGAGGAGCGGACCTGGCGGGTATTACGGAGACCTGGCGTCCCTCTGGTTGAAATGTGCCCACCAGGCTTCAGAGCATTCCATCAGCCGAGGGCCCAGGGGAGGGGCGGGGGGGTGGCGGTTATTATTAACGAGGATCTGGGTCCGAGGGAGACCACTGTGCCTCAGATAGCCGGATGTGAGTTCCTCCTTGTGAGGTGGGGCCGTGGGGTTCAGATAGGCTTGTTGCTTACGTACCTGGCTCCCTGCCGCGTGGCAACAGCCCTACCTGAGCTACTCGACGTGATAGCCACGGTGGCAGTAGATACACCCAGGCTTTTAGTCATGGGTGATTTCAACTTGCCATCCATCGGTGAAACGTCTGAGGTGGCTCGGGAGTTCATGGCTTCCATGACGGCCATGGACCTGACCCAGTTAGTTCATGGCCCTACTCACAGGGGAGGTCACACTCTGGATCTGATTTTTGTCTCTGGCCAGTGGTTGAGTGGTCTTGTTATAGGGGATATAGACATGGAACCCTTGTCATGGACTGACCACTCACTCCTTCGCCTAGATCTTCGAACCGCGACCCCTCGCCGCAGGGAGGCAGACCCAATTAGATGGATCCGCCCCAGGCGCCTGATGGATCCTGATAGGTTCCAGACCGAGCTTGGGCCATTTCCTGAGCATCTAGCACATGACTCGGCCGAGGACCTGGTAGCCGCCTGGGATCGGGCGGCTGGTGGGGCCTTGGACCGAGTTGTGCCTTTGCGGCCTCTGACCCGATGCCGATCCCGTGCGGCTCCTTGGTTTACTGAGGAGCTGAGGGAAATGAAGCGCCGGAAAAGACGCCTGGAGAGCGGTTGGAGGGCCAGTCTCGCTGAATCTGATCGAACACTGGTAAGGTCGCATATTAAGGCCTACCTAGTGGCGATAAAGACGGCAAAGTCTAACTACTTTTCCGCCTCTATTGCGTCATCAGGGAATCGTCCGGCCGCCCTGTTTAGGGTGACCCGCACCCTGCTCCATCTGGGAGTGCGGGAGGATCCCTTAGAAGGCAGGGAGGAGGATTTCGGACAATACCTGTATGACAAAATCGCTCAGATCCGGGGGGATCTGGACTCTGACTGGGTAGATCAGGGCAGGGTGACGAGGAACAGTCTTGAGAATGTTATCTGGGAGGAGTTTGATGCTGTGACTCCCGATGATATGGAAAGGACTTTGGGGAGACTTAGTGCGGCCACATGTTTACTGGACCCGTGTCCCTCCTGGTTGGTACTGGCTTCTCGGGAGGTTACACGAGGCTGGCTCCAGGGCGTCATTAATGTTTCGTTGAGTGAGGGTCACTTCCCCGCTGCCCTGAAAGAGGCGGTGGTGAGGCCTCTCCTCAAGAAGCCGTCCCTGGATCCAGCAATATTGGCCAACTATCGTCCTGTCTCCAACCTTCGCTTCATTGCGAAGGTTGTTGAGAGTGTGGTCGCGCAACAGTTTCCGCAATTCCTGGAGGAAACATCCTATCTAGATCCGTTCCAGTCGGGTTTCAGGTCTGGGCACAGCACGGAAACGGCATTGGTCGCGTTGGTGGATGATCTCTGGAGGGCTCGGGACAGGGGTTATTCCTCTGTTCTGGTCCTATTAGATCTCTCAGCGGCTTTTGATACCATCGACCATGGTATCATGCTGCACCGGCTGGAAGAGTTGGGGGTGGGAGGCACCGTGTTGCGGTGGTTCTCCTCCTTTCTCTCCGACCGGTCGCAGTTTGTGTTGGCAGGGGGGCAGAGGTCGACCTCGAGGCCTCTCATCTGTGGAGTGCCGCAGGGATCGGTCCTCTCGCCCCTTCTGTTCAACATTTATGTGAAGCCGCTGGGCGAGATCATCCGTGGCTTTGGGGTGAGATACCACCAGTACGCTGATGACACCCAGCTGTACATCTCCACCCCAGGCCACCCCAACGATGCCCTTGAAGTGATGTCCCAGTGCCTGGAGGCTGTGCGGATCTGGATGGGGAGGAACAGGCTCAAGCTCAACCCTTCCAAGACTGAGTGGCTGTGGCTCCCGGCATCCCGATATAGTCAGTTGACTCCATCGCTGACTATTGGGGGCGAGTCTTTGGCCCCCACTGAAAGGGCTCGCAATCTGGGAGTCCTCCTGGATAGACAGCTGTCTTTGGAGGAACATCTGACGGCTGTTACCAGGGGGACCTTTTATCAGGTTCGCCTGATTCGCCAGTTGCGGCCCTTTCTTGATCGGGATTCCTTGTGCACAGTCACTCACGCCCTCATCACCTCTCGCCTTGACTACTGCAACGCTCTCTACATGGGGCTCCCCTTGAAGAGCACCCGGAGGCTCCAGCTGGTCCAGAATGCAGCAGCGCGGGTAGTGATGGGAGCAACATGGCGCTCCCATGTAACACCACTCCTGCGCGAGCTGCACTGGCTCCCGGTGGTCTTCCGGGTGTGCTTCAAGGTGTTGGTTATCACCTTTAAAGCGCTCCATGGCATAGGGCCTAGCTATCTCCGAGACCGCCTGCTGCTACCGACGACCTCCCATCGACCCATGCGCTCCCACAGAGAGGGCCTCCTCAGGGTGCCATCAGCCAAACAATGTAGGCTGGTGGCCCCCAGGGGGAGGGCCTTCTCTGTGGGGGCTCCTACCCTCTGGAATCAGTTGCCCCCGGAGATAAGAAGGATCCATGACCTCAATGCCTTCCGTCGTTCCCTGAAAACTCATCTTTTCCAACAAGCCGGGTTGGCTTAGAATAAATTTTTAAATGTTTTTTAATTAGTTTGTGATTCTTAACTTTTGGCCCAAATTTATATATATTTTTAAATGTTTTAATATTTGTATTCTATGTTTTTTATCTTGGCTGTACACCGCCCTGAGTCCTCAGGGAGAAGGGCGGTATATAAATTGGAAATTAAATTAAATTAAATTAAATTAAATTAAATATTGAGACATTTTAGAAACCTAACAGGAACATATACGAACATCACTTCCACAAATATTATAATGTTGAGCATAGTCAGCAACTTTTATTCTGCCATTGTAAACTACATACTCTCTTTTGAAATACCACTCTGATTATATAGATTTCTTTCTCAAAAAGCTTACCTGTTTTGTTGACTTTTTAAAGCCATTAAAAATTTTCCAAGCAAGTTTGTTGCCACCACTAGCAATGTGCCGACCAACATCAAATTCCCTGGTTACAGGATTTCCCATGACTGCACTTGTGACATCTGCAGTCACTTTTGTAACAGTGCTCTTCAATTTATTTAGCATCAACTCCATTATTATGGCAATTCTGCAGTATGTTTACCTATAAAGGAAATTATTAAAATTGTTTTGGAAATTTTATTAATACAAATAGTAAAATATACATCATTTACTCACTAAATGTTACTCACTTTCATTATTTAAATGAAAGCTTGATGCCACAATAATAAAGAATTTTAACATTTTTGTATCCCTTTTTGAATTTGAACAATGACTTTTCTCTACACATTTTCCAATTTCTCAGCATCCTTCTTGTATTGTGATAACCAAAACTGGACACAGTATTCTAGATGTAGTCTGACCAGTGCAGTGTAGAAGAGAATGATCATTTCCTGTAATCTCAACATATATCCCTGTGATGCAGCCAACCATCACATTGGATCTTTTCACAACTGTATCACATTGAAGAAGTACTCCCTATTCTACCTTGTAGTGTTGATATATTGACTTCAAATTTGCTAAAATACCAGTTGTCTAAAAAAATATTGAAGAGCACTGGGTCTAGAATAGAATTCTGAGATGTCCCATTGCATACTACTCTTCATGTAGACACAGTCCCATTGATTATCTGCCATCAAGTCATTGGTGACTCTTAGTAACTTCACACATAGATTTTCTCTATGATGAATACCTCCACTAAAGATTACATATTGGGTACATTTTTTTTATTATTATTATTATTATTAATAATAATAATAATAATAATAATAATAATAATAATAATAATAAATATAATAATAAATATACATCCATATTGTGTGTAGAGTTAGTTTTGGGTGTCATTCATATTAATCCAATTTGCAGTAACAATATTAATAATCTCTATCACATTTATCAAATTTAAGTAATCCTCATTATATTGTTTAAACATACATTTAAAAAAATGCCTAAGATCTGTAAATTTCTAATCTTTCTATTATTTTTATTCATTCTATAAAAATTTATATTCTAATATTTCCCCTATCTAATTTTATTCCTGCCTCTTTCAGCTTACAATCAGGCTACTTTAATATTTAAATGGCAAATCCTTCTATTTGTCATCTCTTCTTCTGTTTAGTGCTTCAATTCTTATCCATTTTTTAATTTGCCTCCCACATTCCTCATCTTTGTCTTTATCTTCATCTATATCTTTCTTGTTCAATCTAAACCTTTCTCACAGTAGAATCTTATACTGCCACTTCTTCCAGATGTCTGCCCATGTCCCAATCTCCTTATCAAAGGTATCTTCCTGTCTCTCCAGTTGTGGATTTGTCTTTTTATTTTCTTCAGTCTTTCTCCCTTTATCAGCTGGTTTGTCAGTCCTATTTTTTGCTCCAGGCCTTGATTTATTTGTTGATGTGCTCAATCCATCTGTTCTCTTCGCTCCTTTTGCTTATCATTTATCTGGTCTTCCTCTTCATCAAGCTGTTGCTTCATTTGCTGGTTTTTCTGATCCATATTTTTTCCCTGTTCGTATTCAATTTGCTGTCTTGAATAATTCATTTCATCTAGACTTTCTGTTGCTTCCACCAGTTCATGGGCAGTTTGATCTTTGTTCATTGTAAAATGTTTTCCATTTTCTCATCTATACCATCAATTGAATCCATAATATTTTGTAACAACAAAGTCATCTTATTAAAATGTCCTCTCATTTCCATAGCTTCAAGTCCAGTCATAATAGCAATAAAAGTGAAATAAACAACAAAATTACAATCTAGTTCAGAAAGAGTCCAAATTTCCAATCATTAGTAAATGGGGCTCTCCTCTCAAATTTCCATGCTGCCTTTTTCCACAGGTATTTATGGATTTACTCAAAATCCATTTCTTTTAAAACAAAGTCAATTATTTAAATGAGCCAGTTCCAGTATTTACTCAATACTCTGATAGCCCAAGGTATTTTCCAAGTTCTTTAAGTCTGTTCTGTGGTTTTAGTCTTATATTCTAGCTTTCCAGAATCTCTTTTATAAAATGTCTTTCTTATTTCCACCTCTCGTAAGCATAAGGCAATAGTTAAAAGTGATAACCACCAAATATCAAATATTCCTTTCCTCCTCTGTAAATTTCCAGAAGTCTAGGAGTCGCTTTCCCCTTCATCCGTAGATGGCGCTTTCGGCTTACTTTTCAGCATAGATCTCTTTATCAAATCTCTTTTCTTTCGCCGCTTAAACAGTTATATTTTTAGAATCTCTTCTCTAGGATTTTTTTTTTTTTCCCCTTGGGGTAATTTTTAAAGAAACAAAAATTCATCTCACCCAGAAACAATCTCTGTTCATTGTTCTCTTCGCTCCTGCATTTTCTTAGGTGTTTTGGCTGTCCCCAGCTTCATGGCAGCCATGTTGACGGCCACTGCTTCTCATCTTCGGATGAGGGGGATTTATCAAGCCAGGGAGGAGAGATGCGGCTCTCTTCAACCTGCAAGGTGCTCCCCTTTACTTCACCACCCCTACAGGGTGGCTATGGCTCCTTTTGGAGCCCTGTGACAGGGAGAGCACATAGTGGGGCTGCAGAGCTCGTGGTCCTTGCCTCCAACGCCACCAGAAGCACAGCCGGAGGTCTACATATTGGGTACAATTGTTCCATCAACTGCAAATCCATTTGGCAGAGGGACAATCCATCTCACAACATTTCATCGCATTAAGAAAGAGGCTGCATCAACTGTATCAAGTGTCTCACTGAAGTTTAGGTACAGTAATCTGCAGCATTCCCTTGGTATACTAATTACTTTGTAAAAAAAAAAAAGTAAGATTGATGCTAAGGCAACAGATCTGTCATTTCTATTTTCCTTTTTTAAAAGTATGGAATAATAGCCTTTCTCTAATCTTCTGTTACTTCCCCTGCATTTTAGGAATACTCAAAAATTAGTCAATGATTCTGAGATTACAAATTACTTAATTTTAACTATAATATTCTCCTTACATCAGTACAAGAAATTATGCTTCTGGCAATCCAGCAACATTTGAACAGACAGTTCAATTATAAACAGATATGGATTAGATTATTTATAGGGCATCATATTTTGGATGGTTGAGATTGTATTTATGTATTTGATAATGGACTAGGGATGACATAATAGCAGTGTTCCAATATTTGAGGGGCCACCACAAAGAAGAGGGGTGTCAAATCTATTTTCGAAAGCACCAGAAGGCAAGACAAGAAACAATGGATGGAAACTAATCAAGGAGAAAAGTAACCCAAAACTAAGAACAATTAACCAGTGGAATGGCTTGCCTTCAGAAGTTGTGGGTGCTTCATCACTGGAGGCTTCTAAGAAGAGACTGGACAACCATTTGTCTGAAATGGTATGGGGTCTCCTTCTTGAGCAAGGGGTTGGACTAGAAGACCTCCAAGGTAATTTCCAATTATATTATTCTATGTTCTGTATAATCTATTTCCTCCAACGTACACAAGCTTTTACTGTAATTTCATCATCAAATCTCAGCTATTTTAATCCCAGAATAAAAATATATACATTATATCAATTGTGAACTTTGCTTTCAAGAAACAGTATTTTCTTATCATATTTTCTACAGAAATGATAAACATGTCCTACACAGAACTATCTGTTTTGAGAATAAAATCATTAATAACATTTATATTACATTCCATTTGTATTTAATAGAATACTGTCACCAGTTATGGGCTTTCTGATATTCAATTAGCTAACATTGAACTAAATGCTTAAATCATTCTTAGCATGGAAATGGAATGCTACTGCTTGGATACCAACATTGACTTGTGATGAGATGGATGGCAAACAAACTTAATAACTAAATTTGATAAATGAATAAATAAACATTCTCAAGAAATCAATTAACTGCATCCCTTTTTATAAGGTCTGCACATGGTACTGAAACAATATTGTTTGATGTTGCAGCTGACATATGGTGGGACATTGATGGGAATTTTTCACACTCTTAGTCCTGCTACATCTCACAGCAACTAAAGACAGGACCATTTTATTATTTGGGTCACTTGAGAGTGTTGATTAAGGGCACTGTTTGGCAGTGGTTCTGTCCCTTGTTGAGGGGACAAACTTGTATGGTATTAGTGGAGGAAACTGAATCTTTGGGTAGTGTGATATGATGTACCTCAGAATACAGTTTCTCCATTTCTTTTAAACACCTACATAAAGCTGTTGTGAGATAATCATTTTGGGATTTTATGTCATCATGATGATGATGAATCTCAATCCTAAACCAAACAGGAGATGCAGTCTTGACCGAGTGCATACAGGCAGTGTATGTCAGCCCTACAAGGTAGACCAGGCCAAGAAACTGGTGCCACGTAGACCTAAAACTACTTTCATTGAGATTAACTACCACAACAGAATTTTGCAAGTCTGAATATGCTTGTTCTCCTCCTCCTTTTACTTATTGTGTGAGTTAGGATGGTGCCTATCTAAGATGTTTTTTATATCCCGCCTCCTCCATCTGGCTTTCTGCAATATTTATTTGCTTGTTACTTTGGTAATAAATCTTCTTCGGTGGATGTTTTCTTTAATGTACGACTGAACAAAGTTGAACAGATTCATACTTAATCCTAACAAAATGAAACTGACTTTGTTACAAAGTTGTTCTATATTCATGATTGTTCCATTTACTGCTTTCAAAGATGCGGTAGCGCTGCCAAAGAGCAGACATGCAATCTGGGGATTTTCCTTGACATATGATTCCTGATAGAAGAGCAGGTGGAGGCTGTGGTCAGAAAGCCTGGTTATCTGACAACATTCACCTGATGATTAATATTTTGATGTAACAGAAATTGGAATCAGCTATATTAGTTTTGAAAAAATCTTTGATATTTTTCATATTACTTTTATGAAGAATGGCCTGCCCTAAAAGGTTATGGGTTTCCATCATATTTTTTTCCCTATATTACAATTTTATATCTTCATGAAGCAGTTAAAGTTATTTTGAATTGATTTGTCTCAACCTATCAAATTATATAAATGTTTTCCAACCTCAGCATCTTTAAGATGCGTGGACTTCAACTCCCAAATTCTCCTGTCAACAATTCCCAACCAGCTGACTGGGGAATTCTGTGGAATGAAAAACTGGAATACTATATCCACTTCTGGAGAATCAGTGATTCCAGTTGTTAAGAAACAAAAAAAAATATGATTTAAAATGAAATTATTTCATCAGATGAAATAACTAGGCCCTTTAGAAGGTTTAAAATGGAAGAAAATGCAGTTTTATTGATTTCAATATGTCAGCAAAATTTTTGGGAAGAAACGTTATTCTCATCTTAATGAGAAATGGAACTGTATTTCTGAAACATGGATTTTGTCATTTCAGACAGAACTTTGGCTATATTGAGGCTGGAAAAGATGATAATTTTATGAAACTGTAAATAAGGATTTTAAGGAATACATCTATATATAAGACTGTTATCTATTTTGAAAAGCCTATATTCCAAAAATGAGAAGATGAAAATATATTTCTATGTGGTCTAGGTTAATTATTAGTTTAAGGACAAAATTAATTTTGCATTATTACCTATGTTTTGCCCCTTTTTAAGATTTTCTTTCTTTATAGCATAACCACTCTTTTCCTCATCTCTGCTTTTTTAATGTTTGTGCTGAACCTTTTTGTTATTTTACTATCTATGTGTGCTTTTTTTTTTCTAGAGCCTTTGGACAGTTCTGGTTGGACTACCAGCTGTGACTTTTCCAGATGAAAAGACAATGAGGTTAATAACTCTAACTCTTGTTGTCCCAAAGCTAGTCAGTGGTAATTTGGTCTACGCTAAACTGCTTTTGAAAATGATCTATAATCTGCAGCTGATACAAAATGCAGCTGCTTCCCTATTAAACAGTATTTACTGATTTAATACGGGGAAAAAACCCCTCATCCTAGAAGTGCTGATTACTAGCAGGCTTTGGATTTGATTCAAAATCTATTAACTATGAAATCCTATATGATTTAATCTCTTGTAAATTTCAAACAATGTGTTCTGGTGAAATATACCTACTCAATGGGTGGGGCACTATGAGTATCCCTCTCCTGAGAGATTAAGGGGACAGGCGCCCATAAAATGGCTTTCCCAGTAGCACTATCCTCATTCTGGAATACAGTACATCTGCCTCCTGAGATCAGAATGTCACTTTCCCCTTTTGACATTTAGGAAAGAGTGAAAAAGCAAATCTGGGAATTATTGCTCTGCTTTTTTAAGCCTGGAAATAAGTATTTCAACTCCGTTATTTTCAATGTGAAGTTAACTAATATACTTTTGACTGGAACATCAGTAGCATTTCGGATATGTGTTAAAGGCAGTAATTTCGATTTAACTGCTTCCATCTCACAAAAAATACTTTTAGCAAGTTGTCAGAAAAAGTATGTGTTATGTTATGTTTTATGTTACAACACATACAAAAGTAAAGAATTTAATTCTCTGTGAAGCAGTACTCTTCAAAACAGGGCAATCCCATTAAGTGTTTTGGCTTAGATTTCCCAAGCAAGTTTTCTCAGACGGTGCAATACGTGGACAATTAAAACAGTTGAAATACTCAAGCCCATATTATTTTTATGCTCCGTTTGGCATTTCAATATACATGCAAACTTTTAAATATGCTGTAATATCATTTGCATTGTCCATTTTAAGAATAGATTAATCAACTATGGGATCACTTAAGAGCAAAAGTGCTTCTATTCTTTTTTTTTTAAAACGTTGGCATTTTTTGAGATGTCAGACTAGATGTACGAATAGCAGCCCATTCTTTCGGATAAGAAAACGCCTAAAACAGATACGAGATTTTCACAGTGTAAGCAGAAGGTTGAAGCAGCCCTTCCTCTTAACCGGAAGAGCCTGTTAGCTTGCTTTTATTTCTCTTTTTTTCCGCCACGTCGCTCCCGACAGATCGAGAAAAACACCTTAGCAGAAAACACGGTGGAGACGAATAACGTCACCCAACTCTCCCTGTCCCTGCCTACCCAGATTACACCGTTCAGGCCCTCCTTGCCATTCGGAGGGAGAAAAACGGGGCCCTTCCCCGCTCCAAGATTTTAAGGCCACTCGCCGCCCTCAACCCGGCTCACCTCTCCCTGAAGAAACGATCCAGCCCCACTGTGGGGCGTGGTTGACCAAGTGCAGACCAGGCTCGGCTACGCCATGGCGACCACCTCAGCCGCCCAAACCTGACCCGGCTGCTCCTTCCCCTCAGCTTCCGCCGTCTGCCTCGCTTGTTTTCACTGCGAGAGAAACAGGAGATGGGCTCAGGGCCGGAAGTTGTGGCGGAGGAAGCTCCGCCCACCGCTTGCGCCGCCAACGGTAGTTTCGGTGTCAGGGGAGCTTGACTGGTCTGTTCAGGTGGTCGGCTCTGGAGTGAGGCGGCCGGGGAGCTGCTGGTGGCTGTTATGGATGCGTTCCATTCCCCCAGGCGAGCGTTCCTCAGGAGTGCTTCAGCTGAAGCTTTCAGACCGAAAACGCTGCAACTTCCCTTTCGGTTTTGGCCTCTCCTTTGATCTCGAAGGCTGACTTCACTCGTTGCAATATAGGGCATAGTTTTAGCTTACTGTGTGGTAGCTTAGTACAGGGGTCTCCAACCTTGGCAACTTTAAGCCTGGCGGACTTCAACTCCCAGAATTCCCCAGCCAGCAAAGCTTTAAGCCTGGCGGACTTCAACTCCCAGAATTCCCCAGCTAGCAAAGCTGGCTGGGGAATTCTGGGAGTTGAAGTCCGCCAGGCTTAAAGTTGCCAAGGTTGGAGACCCCTGGCTTAGTATATTGCATGAGCTCTGCCAGTGGTACAGGTAATCCTCGATTTAGAACAGTTCGTTTTGTGACCGTTCAGAGTTACAACGGCACTGAAAAAAGCGAGTTATGATCATTTTCACACTTATGGCCATTGCCACATCCTCATGGTCACGTGATCAGAATTCGGAAGCTTGGCAACTGGTTCATATTTATGACCCTTGCAGTGTCCCAGGAGTTATGTGATCACCTTTTGCAACCTTGTGACAAGCAAGATCAATGGGGAAGCCAGATTCACTTAACAAGCAGGTTACTAGCTTAACAACTGCAGTGATTCACTTAACTGTGGCAAGAAAGGACGTAAAATGGTGTGAAACTCTACTGTCTCGCTTAGCAACATAAATATTGAGCTCAATTGTCGTAAGTTGAGGACTACCAGTACTTTATTTAATAAACAGCAATGTATAAATTGTGGGCATCCAAAGGAACGGGGAGAGCAAATTATATATGCTTAATTACCTCATCACACACATCTGTTTACATACTGTATACACCATCATGAAATTACATAAACATACTTTACAGAGTTATCATTACTCGTATCGGCTGCTGCCACTTGTTGCAGAAATTGCTGATACAAAACTGATTTATATATTCTCTGATTCTGAAGATCAGCATGAGAACTGATGTACTATAATAGAGTTATGAGAAGATTCAGGTTTTGTGGATCATGGATGTAAAGTCCAAGATGCATAAACATCTTGGCATTTAAAAGACTTAACAGTTACTTCTCAATATAATCTTTTGTCTTAGTATTTTTGAGGAGACTGCTTATTTTAGCATGTACTGTAAGAAAGATTCCTGCTTCATCCTAGTGGTGACATTGACAACAAACAAGGTTACCATAGACTCAGATACTTTTTCAACCATAGCTGAATTACTCTACTGTCAAGTGCTCTAATCTGTAAGCAAGTTCTGAAGAAAGTAATGCTCCAGATAAATTATTCCTGTTTCTCATGTGCATGCCTGAATCCTGGAAGGGATCACATGATCCATTTCATTTTAGATCTAATTAATTCCCTATAATTTGTAGAATCTTGCTCCAAAAGATAATTTTGAAGACAAGGAATCATCGAATACAGTTGGATAGAAACAGCCTCTTCAAAAGACAGCATATTACCATTTCTTTTGAGGCTAGTGGCATTTCACCCTCCCTAAGAGAAAAAATTATCTCCTGACTCCCAGCGACATGCATCCACAACCACCCCAAGGAGCCAGGTTATACATATTTATTCCTATTATAAGTAAAATTTATGTATGAAAGACAGAATACTTGGTAGAGTACATCATAGAATATTGTTGGAACAAATATCCAATTGAAATAGATCAGGCATTGAAAATTTTGTCAATCCCCATCACAACTACTTTTCTATATTCAGATTTGAACTCAGTTTGTAAAGGATTTGGAGAAATTATCACAAATTTATAGAACAGCAATGAGGGTTAGAACTATAATGAAGACTACAAATTAAATTCTATGAGGGAACATTAATAGAGCTAGATACTTACAACCTTGTGAAAGCTGAAGCACTACTGTATATTATAGCACTTTTCTATTAAACTCCATAGAAGAGGATATGGATTTAAGTTACAAAAAGATATATTTCAACTGAATGTTAGGAAAACCTTCCTCACAAGTAAAAACATGGTGGGGTCTGGAAAGTTGAGTTACTCTGTGATGTTTTCTAATCCAACCAGTACCCAACCTGTCCAATCTTTGCCTTTTGTTAATATGAAGGCTAGACGGTCTGAGAGAATTGAAACTGAATTAAGTTTCAATTGAATCAATCCCTACATTAAGGTCTAAACTCAATAACTTGAATGGCCCCTTCCAATTTTAATTCCTTGGAATATTTCTCTATTTGACACTGCAGTTTGTTACCTTTGTCTTCAGTTTAGTAGCTGCTGCCCTTTTCTTCCACCAGATCTAATAAAAAGGACTTCTGGATAAAATTACCCATTTATTAAATTGATCAAGATTAAATATTTTTTAAAAAATGAACTAGCTTTCTTACATTTGAGTTATACATCATTATCTTTCTAGAATCCAAAAGTTTCATATATACATTAAAGTTTCATATGTACTGTACATTTAAAAATTTGTAAGTCATCTCTGCCACAAAACATTCTGATATATTAACACTTCCTTTAATTTCTAGTTATTTTCATTAGAATTCATATATTTATCATGAATTCAGTGATCAGTAATAAATATATATAATACATTTGTATACTCATGTACACAAATAAGTATACACACATAATCAGTTCATAAATATTGGTTATTCTAGGACACAGCACCAGCTTACAACATATTGTCACTACAATGGACAATCTATACAACACTCATATGGAAGTAATCTATTTAAATATCAAATTTTTCTTCACATATGCTATGTCCGTTTTCTTCATAGTCTTCTCTTGTTACTACCATATCTTCGAAATCATCATTTTCAGAAATCAACTTTCCACCTTCCCAGGAATAAGTAATAGGACTGAAAATAAATAAAACAGCCTTTTAAAAAGCAAGCTATATAAAATTATGAATTAATATTAGTTCACATTAACCATACTAGGAAACATTACTTGTATAATGCATGTACAATGAATGTACTGAAGACCAAGTTGGTTATGATTAATTCATTTCCATGGGGGAAATAAATGGAATGATTACAAGTTATGCCTACCCATGTGAGGAGATAAAACCAGAAAATCAGAGCAAGCATATGAAATTGTGTACCTTGATGAATATTTATTAAATGGATGGAGAAGTTTTAACTTACATATTTGCTTAGAAATGTCATGAACAAGACAAGGTTTGTAGTGAGGGATGAATCTTTGTTGGAAGAAACAAAAATGGATGTATGTGTGCTTTTTCCAACTTCATAAACTTTCAATGGCGTGGGAATGATTTATTTTAAATGTATTTGTGGGCTCCTCTTTATGGGAAAGGTGTGAGGTGCCTCAGATATTTTATAATCTAACCTTTGCCCAAGACACAAATCCTTTTATCATTGTGGGCAAATGGCTATCCAAACTAAATGAAACTGGATTGCTAAGTATGGTTTAAACTCAATAACTTGAATGGTACCTTCCAATTTTGATTCTTGGACTATTTCTGTATTAAAACATTTGACACTACAGTTTAATACCTTTGCCTTCAAAGACAAAGTGTCAAGTATAAATGAATACAAAGTGAGTCATCAATATGAAAGAAGTAGGTTGGGGGTCCTTGGTTTATTTACGAAATATCAATGAAGACGCAGTCACAATAGAAAAATAGGAACCTCTTGCCACAGGATGTAAGAACCGCCTTCTCTTAGTTTTCAGTAAAAGCCTTAAAACCTGGCTATGACAGCTAGCATGGAGTCCTGAAGGAGAAGCTATTGGTGGAGGTGGTTGGTGCATTAATAGAGAATTACCTCCATCTCTTCCCTTCAAAGCCTTGGTTTCTTAAAGCTTATTTTAGTTTTTGTAATGTTATTCTTTTATTTATAATTATCAGATGTTTGTGTGTTTTATCTTGTCAACTCTCAGAGTTGCCAATAGGACAGGAAGGCATATAGAAATGTAAGGAATAATTTCAGTCTTTCTTTCCTTTTCTATTATATTCTACTTTAATGTTTTGCCCTCTACTTCTACTTCTTTTTTATAGGTAGCATAACACTGTTTACACCTAAAGGAATAATATGGTGAGTACATATATATATCTAGCCAACAATGCCAGAAAGAACCAGAATACATTCATTCCTAAATTATGGGCCTGGTGGCTCAGCAGACTGATAGCATTGCGATTAACACCAGCTGTCTGCAATTACTGTAAGTTCAAATCTCACCAGGCTCAAGGTTGACTCAGCCTTCCATCCTTTCTAAGGTAGGTAAATTGAGGACCCAGTTTGTGGGGGCAATAAGCTGACTTTGTATAAATATACAAAAGTATGAAGGCTATTGCTTAACACATTGTAAGCCGCCCTGAGTCTCCGGAGAAGGGCGGCATATAAATCAATTTTTTTAAAAAAAATTAAAAAATTTAATACAAAAATTGAAAAATTATATTTTAAAATTAAACTCTATTTGTAAATTGAAGACTACTTACTTCTCTGGTAGTACAACTGAAACTTCATAATCTGTTGGAGTGAGGCATCGAACCTCAGAATAAACACGATCTCTAAAGCCAGGGAACAGAGAATTCCCACCTGTTAAAACAATATTCTTGAAGAAATGAGGCTGCATTTCTGTGGAAAAATCAGATTAATATAATTTAATATTCTAAATTAATTTGTTTGGTTTTATGGTAAAAGAAAAAGCAATTGCCAGTTTAAATTGCCTCAGAGGTAGAAATAATTCAGATTTGTCTTTTTAAAAGTCTTCAAAAAAGTCTTCAAAAAAAGTCTCCAAAAAAAAAAAAAAGAACACAAGTCATGGGTCAGGACGTGGATTCACCTCCCTGTATTAATCTCTGCACAAGAACTGGAGGTTGTCCATGAATTCTTGGCACCACCTGGCAGGACAAAGTTCCAAATAGCGCAGTCTTGGAAGGTGCTGGAATTTCTAGCATGTATACACTATTGAAACAGCGACGTCTATGCTGGCTGGGGCATGTGAGAATAGCTGATGGTCGGATTCCGAAAGATCTCCTGTATGGAGAATTATGCAGGGAAAGCGCCTCAGAGGGAGACCACAGCTTTAATATAAGGATATCTGCAAGAGGGACTTAAAGGCCCTGGGAATGGACATTAACAACTGGGAAACCTTGACCTCCGATCGTTCAGCTTGGAAGCTAAAGACGCAGCATGGCCTTCTCCAATTCGAAGAGACACTTGTTCGGCAGGTTGAGGCAAAGAGGCAGTCCCGGAACCAGCGAAATCTGGGGGCTGGGCAGGGGACAGAATGTATCTGCCCTCAGTGTGGAAGGGATTGCCACTCTCAAATTGGCCTTTTTAGTCACACTAGATGCTGTTTTAGGACCTCTTTCCAGAGCATGAAACCATACTCTTGAGACTGAAGGATGCCAATGTCTTTTTTAAAAATAGTAATAACTGGGATTATTGCTGATATTATGGAATTCTGTAAGTGTAACAGGAACAGATATGGTCCTCCTGCTAAAAGGTCTTAACCTGAGCATAACTAATGCATACACCTGTCATTCCCTTACTAGCAGCCACCTGATAGGATTAAGACTGTGTTGTTAACCTGGAATAAATACATGAAGGCACTCCTACCATCATCTTAATATTTATGTATTTTACAAACATAATTGCTTATTTCCACAAAAGGCTAAAGCCTCTATTTCACAATACTTAATACCTTTAATTTACTTTTGTTCAGCATTCTTAATAGCGCAGAGGTAATGACAGCAATTTTACAATATCACATTAATACTAACAATGGTTTCCTATGTAATGTGTCATTATATTTTAACTAGATATTTAATCATTTTTAATGTTTTTATTAAATTTGATACCAGAGAAATCAGAACAGGAATTCTTGTATACCAGAAGCTATGTTTATAGAGCAAAATATATTGATTTCTAAATTTATCTACTGTAAATTTTATAGATGTAGCATCCTTAATATAAATGCAGGTAGTCTTAGGGCAGTGTTTCCCAAAGTGTGGTACGCATACCCCCAGGGGTACGGGAAGAGTTTGGTGAGGGTATGCGTTGCACCGGAGTTTAGTGGGGATCACGTGGGAATATCCACTGCACCGTGCTTAGCTGCGCCCACAGAACAAGGAAAGAAATAGGTGCGTATCACAGTTTTTACACGGGAACTGGGGCCATCGTACATCGTATCGCAACTCATAACTTCTGCGCATCCTTCGCGCAGCTCGGGTTCGGCCATTTTTAAACTGTGGGAACATTAACAGTTGACGTTGAGCCGCGGAGCTGTTTAAACGCCGGAGAATTACAGTGTTATCTAAGTGTTTCCCAAAGTGTGGTACGCGTACCCCCAGTGGTACCATATGTTTTTTATGAGGGGTACTCAGCGTTACGAAAATTATAGAAGGGGTACACATATGTCAAAAGTTTGGGAAACACTGTCTTAGGGTTACGGTGACAATTGGGACCGGAATTTCTGTAACTAAGCAATGCAGTCGAAAAGTGTGATGTCACATAACCACATAGCTTAGACCATTGACGTTGTTAAGTGAGGACTGCAGATCATTAAGTGAGAGCCTCCTTGCAACTTCCTGCCAGTTTCCAATAAGTAAAGTCAATAGGGAAGTTAGCAGAAAGTTGCAAGTCCCAGGTGGATCACAAGTAGGCTGACAGGTAACTGGTTACAGTGGGATACAGGAAAAATGCATGGGTGGCTGTCATGCAGTCTGAGGGATGGCTGCTGCCTAGTGGAGGAATGTGCACAAATGGCTGTTGAAGGTGGCATGAACATAATAGGGACTGGCTGTGGCTGCAGCCAAGTATGTGAGGACACTTGAGTGATTGTCAAGGCATAGCACAAATATGGCAAGGCCAGGGTTGGCTGCTGTTGAATGAATCAGCAACCATTTTTGAATGTGGTGCTGCAGGGGGAAAAGTGTGTGTGAGGGTGTGTTGGTGGTGGTTGGGAGGAGTGTGTTCAGGTACCACAGTAAGGCTCCTCAGAAGAAAAAGCCACTGGAATGTGAATGACTTGCGATTTTTCCTGCAAGCTTCCCCATTGATTTGTGTGTGGGAACCCGATAGGGAAGGTCACAAATAGCAATCACGTGTTGTGGGATGCTGCAACTGTTGTAGTGTGAGCTGGTTACCAAGCATCCAATTCATGACTGCATGATCATAGGGTTCCTTGGACAGTCAGAATCTTGAGGACCGGTTCAAAGTATTACTTTTTGGTGCCATTTTAACTTCAAATGGCCACTGAACGAGTGATCATTGATTGAGAACTACATGTAATTATTGCAAATATTAATATTAAAATAGTTGTAGACAATGAAGCCATTGCCTTTAAAACTGTAAGCTATTTAAGCAAAATAAAATGTTTTGTTGTGCAATATACTTCACGGATCCTTGAGAATGCAACACCATTTTAATAAATGTACCTTCTGGCAAATTCTGAATTGAATAAACAATGGCTTCTGGAATTCCCATTTCTTGAATGCCAATATCCGAAGGATGGAAGAGTATTTCTGGAACTGCAAATCGCTCATTTGTAAGACGAAGTATTTGTTCACCAGTTTTGTACTTTCCACTTAATACCATTTCTTCTCTTGGCTACATCAAACAATTATAAAACACATAGTGGTAAAGTCTATATTTTTCATTAAGTGTTATTCGAACATTATATTTAATATGCAAACACAACATACAACAAATTGACAAATGTTTGTCATTTACTTGCACACACTGAAAACTTTAAACACAGTTATAGTCATTTTATTACCTTACAAAATCCTTTTTTTATTGTGCTGAAGTCTGGTAAAACATAGTCCAACATCACTGTATTCTCTTCTTTTAACCTGGAACAGAATTCATTGAGAATGCATTAAGTAATTTCTTAAAGTTTCTCAAAACAATTTATTCCACAGCAATTTTTATATTTTAATATAATGTATAATAACTTGAATATTCTTGAAGAATGAAATGGGCTTTTAAAATAATTATTAGGTAAATGCTGGAGGTAGAAAAAATGTGTAGCACATCCTTGATCTTGAATATCATTATTTCTTCTATTTAAAATATTTTAGGTCACCTTTATGGGCAAAAATGTCTATTTAAAGTGGACTAGAAAATGACATCTCTCTTCTTCCATGGATCAGATCACAAACTGAAATCCTAATCAAAGGTCTTCTCAAAGATCTTTGTCTCTCCTTCCAGATTTGTATGATGGGGCACAGAAGATAAAATAATTCCATACATGCTCAAAAGAATATCTTTTTAATTACAAAAATGTCAGCCTAACCAGGTGGCATGCTTTTTTAGGATCAAGCCCTATAAATTTCTAAACTTTAATAAAATAAGCAACACTTAACTAATATATTTAAAAAGACCATACTTTGCGATCTCCATATCCTTGAAAAAGTCTTGTGAAACATAACATACATCTTCTTTCACTTGATTAATCACATGAGTTTCATCCATAACATGGAGCTGCCTAGAAAAATTACATGAAATTTTTTAAAAGTTATTTATTCTGTTTGCTTTGCCAATTTATTTTAAGTGTTGAAGGACATTTACTTAACTTTGTATTTCATAGTCCACTGCAAGATTATGGAAAAGAACATTTAATGTTCTACAAATTTAGGTATGCTACTAAATTTAATGTAAATTGAGGAATTAAAATCAGAATCATTACAGTAAGTTCTAGTTAAAAATTTGTTGGGCAACACTGCTAAACTTCATAGCTCCTTGAATCTGAAGGATATGGCATTTCCTTTCCAAGATTGCTCCAATGAGTTAATAGGTAGATAATCAGAGCTTGAAACAGTTTTAGAAGTCATCTGTTCCAATCTCCTGCTCAGCGCTGTATCTCCTTTCTTATAATTTTAGCTATTGATTTTGGTTTTGCTCTTAGGAACAGGAGAAAATAAGTCCCACATTTCCTTCTATGTAAGATCTTCATATATTTGAAGACTGCTATCTTTTTGGAAGACTAAACATAACCAGATAATTTAACTCCTTCTCAGGCTTGCTTTGCATACTCCCCCACTGGATTTACTTTGCCACTGTCCATTTTTGATATGTAGTGACTACGTTTGAATAGAGTTTTGTAAATGGGACTTGATTTGTGCAGAATAGAACAACTACTCCCATGATCTGGACTTTTCTCCCATTTAATGTACATGCTATCCTTGTTAGCAAACAAATTGAGACTGGCAACTTGGTTATAAGTGATCACTAAGTGAAACCATTACTGTGCTAATGATCTTATTTCAGCTTTCCTTAACTTTATAGACCTGTGAAGGTCATAGAGTGAGATTGGTCATAAAGTTATTTTTTATCACCCTTGTAACCAGAATGGTTGCTACATGAGGCAGTTACTAAATGAGGACTATATACTTTAAGATAGCATTTGCCTTTTTAGTAACTGCACTGCATTCCTGGTTTATGTTTAACTAGTGGTTAATAACAAAACAGAAGAGAATCTTTGTCACGTGTATTATGGCAAAGACAAGTCTCCTCCAACCTATATTTGTGCTGTACATTTTTTCCTACCAAGATGCAGAACTTTATATTTCTCCCTGTTAATTTCAATCTTATTAATTGTAGTCCACTTCTCAAGATTTTCTAGATCTTTGGATATTTTCATTCAGTCAATTATCTATTTAACACCAGAATCACCTAGCCTATATTTTACTATTTCATTAAAGAGAATATCTTGAGACATTTTGTCAAAGTTTTGTTGAGGTCCAGATACATACAGTATGACCACAGTATCCCTCTGATTAATTTAAGTAGCAATTCTCCCAAAGATGATAAACTTAATCTAACATGATTTGTTTGATGATGGGGTTCAATAGGGTACTTTTGTAGAGTCAAAATAAATGCTTTACCTGTAAGAGATTATTTCCTTTAAATGATTGGTTAAGAGTTTTCCTCCAACATTAATTCTGGAAATTAAAAACAAAGCTTGAAATTTTCATATATTTTTAAAATAAAATTTCTTTTTTTATGAATCCGTAAATGTTTTACCTTATTATTGCTTCTTTCTTCTTTTTACTTCTACAGTAAGGCACAATGTGTGTAAAAGAATATCCACTGTCCACAATAATACAACACAATTCTGATGGGTTATCTCGGAAATATCTATGGGCACTAAGAGCTCCAGCTGAAATATAATATGCCATATTATAGCTATTTTTATTAGCAGACTGACATAATAATTTTTAAATGTGTTGAATCAATGTCAGGATGAAGAGCACCATACATTTTCTGGACAGTGAACAATGTCACTCACCATTTACTCTGAGAACTGCTTGGAATTGGTATTCTTCAAATAATATTTCATTCATAGACTCTTGAATTGAGCTAAAGTTGAAATAAGGTTCTGTGATGATTATGTTAGTATCAACAAAATCTACCTGTAAAGGAAAACATTTTAAGAACTGGAAGTAGCTTTAAAATAAAACTTGAGACATAACAACTTTCTGATATTAATTCAAAATCCATATTAAAGCTATATTTTATTTTTAAATTGACCCACATAGTCCCACTAAGTTACTGTTCTGAGCAAGTTTTAGATTGTATGTAGAATTTTCCCAAAATTGCTGAATAAAATGAATGAACAACCCATTTTAAATATATTTTCCACAATAAATTAATATAATTTATCAACTGGCAGTCCATTTTCAATATTTAAGAATATCCATAATGATCAGTTGCATGTTTGGACACAGCACATTTGAAGCTTTAAAACAGATTGGCATCCACAGATTATCCAAATCAAAACGTATTTTCAATCATTATTAATGTAGCAAATGTTTTAAATACCATGATTAAATGCCTTTTGCAGCTGTCTTATTCTATATTCAAGATAAAGAAAAATGCAAGTTACCTGATACATTTCTTTTCCAAAAAGATAATCCCATACTTGTCTCTGAACATCCCAATTAACCAAGTATCCCTATTTTTAAAAAAAGAAAAAAATATGACACTTGCATAATTTTTCGACCAATATTTGTTGGACATACTGTATTACTAAAAGAAATTAAAATGGAAATTCATTAAATTTTGATGAAAATGTAACTGCTCTTCCTTTGTTCATCTGAATGAACAACCATGTAGGATGAAGTTATCATTATTTTAAAAATTAAGTGGGAAAAAATTATGTATATTGAGGCATATTTCTAGTTACCTTCTGAAAAGGGAGAATATAAAAAAGTCCAGACGGATCTTTAATTTCATCCAATTGGTTAGCTGTAAATGTTTTCAAACGAGCAGTCTTTGATCTGAACTGACAATTGGGAATGACACTGTGGGAAGGAGAAAAAAAAAATCTAATGGATTCCTAAATATGTATTTAAACAAGCTGTCATCTGTAAGTGAACAAAGCAAATAACAAAATACTGTCAATATCAAAACACTTTTCAAAGGAAAAGCTCTATTAAGTTAAATATTTCATTAGAGTTGGATGCAGCAAACCAATGTCTGCAACCAAAAAGGGGCCTAAAACTCAATAAAGTTTCATATAGTTAAGTCAAATTTTCAGTTCAAGATTTTTCAAGATTTCTCAAAACATTTACGCATATTTTCTGCAAAAAAGCCTCATGATTTTACTCGCAGAAAAGCCATAAAAACACAAATGAAACTTAAAGGAGACTCAGGATTTAAAATACTATTAACTCTTATTTTGTGCACTACACATAGACAATTATCCAGAATCTAGTTGGAGGATTAGTTCCTGTGCATCAGAAGGCTCCAAATAAACTAAGTATGCTATGAGGTGTATTTGCAAAAATCGTTGATCCATCTGTAAATAGAAAACAGATTCTTCAAAATTCCCCTTGGTGGAAAACATTTTATAATGAACAACACAGTTCAATAAATGACGTTTTCATAGTTTAAAAAAAATCTGGGCGTTTGTTAAGGAACGTACAGTTTGGGAATGTTTCTCTCCATTCACGGGAGCAATACATCCTGATCCATCCCTATATGAAACATGTAAGAAACCCCATAGATTAATCGTAAATTGTCCTAAAAGGATGTCTCTGAACACAGGCTTCCATTTTGTCCATAACTGTTTCGAGCGAAAAAACCAACCTCACCTGACATGAGCATGACTGTACCCGATCTTGGCATTATAAGCGCCGTTATCCAGCACGAGCGTCGCCATTTTTCTTTCATGTCTAGGTCCCTCGACTCCGCCCCATTGTCTACGGAAAAAAAACTCCTAAAACCTCCGCATCAGGCGAGGAAATTTCTCTTCCCTGGTTATAGGCTACCATTGCAATGTTCCCACGAATGGGAAAAGACCCATATAGATACGAAAATCACCAAAAAGCTGAGATACAGGCATATAAAAATTATTATTCTAATTTATAGCCCTTCCGGGTTCATTATTTTAGTTCCGGGGTGGAGGTGAAACTAGTCCATTTAAACAAGACGCGGTAATATATAAAGCGGTTCTTCATTCTTTATACTGTATGACTTACTAGGAGTAATGATTTTATTTTTTAAAAAAAGTTCGCACATTCAAAAACTCCAGGTCATTGCCTTTACACTGGCATGAGAATGGGAGAATATAAAAGGGGTTTTTGCGAGCGACTTCTAACGAAATTTAAATCGGAATCAATCCTATTTTTACAGTAATATCAATGCTTTGTAGATTGGCGGAGTTTGATTTTTTTTCCAGCTCCGCAATTCCGAGTAAATATATATTTTATTACACAGGAAGGCTGGGGTGGTCAATTACTTGGCACGATTTTAGAGGTTTGTTTTTCCCAAAAGTTAAAATACACTGCTCAAAAAAATAAAGGGAACACAAGCAGAAGACATCCGAGATCTGAATGAATGAAATAGCCTTATTAAATACTTTGTTCGTTACATACAGTAGTTTTGTGTTCCCTTTAGTTGTTTGAGCAGTGTATAAACTACTGTATGTAAAGAACAAAGTATTTAATAAGGCTATTTCATTCCTTCAAATCTCGGATGTCTTCTGCTTGTGTTCCCTTTATTTTTTTGAGCAGTATATATTTCTCCATTACTCTTAGTATAAGGAACTCAGTTTGCTATCTGATGTTTGTATTTATAAACAGCTACAAATAACCTATACAATGAAGTGTTTCACTCTACCCTATATTTCTCTATTTATACTTAGGTAAGAAGAAGACATTACTATTTGAAGTAGCTGCAATGAGATTAAACTATTCAACTGGATCACACATGTGAATCACCATGTGATGCACGTTGCAGATTTTTAAAATACATTTATAATTTTAAATTGTTTAATGGAAAGTCCCACTGGATTTTTCTTAGAGCCTTGTAATAAACAACAATTCCTTTCCTTAATTATTTTCAATACAGGGAGACTAATATTGGGCAGCTTCATGTTTGTAAGATAACAAAATGTAAAAGAATATTATTGACTAAACTGGCTGAATTTCAGAAGGTGACTCTACTTATAAATCTCTAACCCAACACCCTTCCACCCCCTCGCGTGTTGCCTTGCCTATACCCCGTGCCACCTCCACCGCTACAATGTCTTGCTGCTTCGCGGTAGAATGTTGTGAGTAATATCCTCCACCGTTTCTCCTTCCCGTCCCCTCCGTATGCCGAGCACACTGGGCTCGACAACGATTTCCAAAGATGCATCAGCCTCAAATCTATATTCAAAAATTTTCAAAAATAAAAGCACGGGGAGGAGCAATGTTGAAGAAGAAAGTATTATTGAAGAAAAAGGACTGGAAAAAATATAGAAAGAAAGGAAGAATTGAAGATTAGTTTCTTTTGGGGAGGATTTTAATAATTAATTTGAAAAGTTTACTGAAATTAGTATTTTTTAAGTTTAAGTAAAAATGTTTAATTAAAAATGGATAGCTTTTTTTAAAAAATTATCGAGGTATTAAAATTATTAACTTTAAACTTAATTGATAATTTTCTGAAAGTTTTGAAATTGATATTTTGAAGAATGAACTCAAGAGTTAGAAATAATTTAATTCAATGGATTACTAGTATTTTTAAGATTATATGGATAGTTTTTTTTTTAAAAAAAGGTTTTGAAACTTATATCTTGAAGAATGTCTTATTAAAGGTATTAAGAGATTTTAAAAGGTTTAACTTAAAATAATGTATATATATTTTCTTTTCTTTTAAAAATATATGCTTTAAAGAAAGTTTTAAAATGTTTAATTTAGAATTTTAAAAGGGGAGGTTGATGAACAATTTTTAAAAGAGGAGTTAAAGAATGTGAGAGAGTTTTGAATCTTGTAGTAAGTTAGTATATTTTAGCTTATGCTTGTTTAATGTTACACCCTGTTTTTGCTCTGGGAAGTTGGGGGGAGGGGAGGGGGGGTTGAAGGTTGTTGGGGATAAAATTGTTGTTTAATTTTTTAATAAAACTAAAAGATAGATAATAGAGAAGTAAGAAATGTGTAATAAAGGAAATGATAATATTAAGATATGATAAATATTGGAGGAGTAAAAAGAAGATACAAAAGATGTACTCAGAAGATATATTGAATGACTGATTATGTATTGTTTGTTTGTTTGTTTATAAAATAACTGTTAATTAAAACATTCAAGATCAAAGCAACTTTTAAATAATAATAATAGATCTGTTCCTATCACTCTCTTTTTTTAAAGAGAACTTGCTTTGATCTTGAATGCTATTTGTTTTGAATTATAGCTGAATTTATTTCCTTCAGATATTGGAAAAAGAGGCAGTTTGTGATTTGGTTGGTCTGCCATTTCCAGTTAAATGCAACTAAATAACTGAATTTCTTAGTTAGAAGGCAAGCCATTAACAGACAAGGCAGCCCTTCATGGTCTCTTAAGTACAGCTGTCAGAATCTTCTGCAAATCCAGCAAGGCTGGTGGCTGTTAGCTATTAACCGTTACAGTAAGTGTAACTATGGATAAAGCTGGAGGTGGTTGGCACCTTAATCACCTTCTGGCAGCCTTTTAAGTTTTAACTTATTTTATTCTTTTTTGCATCTGGCTCTTTTATTGGTTTATTGTATTTTTATATAGTTTATAAGTGTTTATGTTTTAATTCTACACCACCTGGAGTCCCAAGTGAGATTTTGACAAATAAATAATAAATGTATGGGAAAAAAAAGTTAGAAAAAAAGAAAAGAATGTGGACATGCGCAGTAGTTCAGAAATAAGGTGCTCAGCATCTACCGTAAGTCTTAGAATTCAAGCACAGCTGGCAAACACAAAAAAACGCAGTGACATACTTGGGCCGACAGGGCCCTCAACATGTCTTTCCTGCCAGTACAGGTAAGGCTGGTCAATCCCAGTAGGATGAGACAGTCCCTCAAGTGGCCAGGACCCATGCCATGAAGGGCTTTAAAGGTGATTACCAACATCTAGAAATGCAGCCAGAAGCGGACTGGGAACCAATGCAGCTCAAAGAATATTGGTGTTACATGGGCCATTATTTGGGCCCCAAGAACTGTCCATGCTGCTGCACTCTGCCCCAGCTGTAGCTTCTGAATGCTCTTCAAGGTAGAGCCCCATGTAGCGCGCATTTCAACAGTCTAATTGTGAGACGAGTAGGGCCTGAAAAACATTTTGTTCATCGCTACCTCAATTCAACATTACTGGAAATTAATTCATCATTTTTCATTTGTAAAATGGAACAAATTTTGAAATTTGTTGCAATTCCATTTTAACCTGAGATTAATTTCTAATCCTCGCTAAAGAAAAATGGTTAAACTGTAGGAATATGCTTCAGCCTAAAATGGCTTCATATCTTTAAATCTTATGTAGAATGAAATTGTGCTACATTCTGAATTTGGAGTCTAGAGTTTATATTTCAATGTGATATACATCCTACACATTCTTTACGGTATCTTTTTAATATACTGTTTACAATATACAGCTTTTTTCCCCTCTTACTAATTTCAATTGTGTTAAGCAGATATTTTTACAGTTCAGCTAAAATATCTCGGAGCCAAACATTGGGTATGAAATGTCTTATATTACTTTAAGTGGATAGTAAGAGAGTCAGTTTGCTGTAACTAGGACACCATGCATTCTAGTTCCATCTTAGGTAACTAGCTGGATAACTTTGGGCCCGATGTTACTTTCATAAGTGACTCTAGATGGCTCACAATATTATTGCTTATCCTTTCCACCCTTCCTAACTATACTCTACTATCTTATAAACATGTATTTATAAAATAATAAATAATAAATAAAAATTTACTTTTTCCGGAAATTATAGCAACACCTTTGTAAAAGGTGTATGTACTTTTTAGTTTAACAGGGCTAACTTCCTGAATATGTTCCTAAAAGTCAATGAAAGCATCAGAAATATATTTGCCAAATCTCCCTTTAAATTAGAATGCAAATTATTATTTGTATTTCTGTAATAGAAGTGTTCTGGTTTGAAATAAGATTAGTTTTTTAAAAAAAAATTCTTCTAGGCTTAGGATGCCCTAAAGAACATCTTTGTATTTTTGGCCATTGTTGAAAAGGTAGCTAAGTTTAACTATAAAATTTATATAGTCCTCGATTTATGACAATTGAGCCCAAAATTTCTGTTAAGTGAGTTTTGCCCCATTTTACGACTTGCCACTTGTTAAGTGAATCACAGCACTTGATAAATTAGTAACCCGGTTGTTAAGTGAATCTGGTTCCCAATTGACTTTGCGTGCCAAAAGGTTGCAAAAGGTAATCAATCACATGACCTTGGGACATAGCAATGGTCATAAGTATGAACCAGTTGCCAAGCATCTGAATTTTGAACACCTGATCATGGGGAATGCTACAAAGCTTGTAACTGTGAAAACTGGTCATTTCACTTTTTTCAATTGTACTTTGAACAGTCACTATACGAAGTGTTGTAAGTCGAAAACTATCTGTATTGAACGATCCACGTAGTGATGATAATTGTACATTGTTTCCGATATTTTCAGTATTTTTGCTGACTAAGAGTACTTATATAGAGAAGCAACTCCGGTTTTAACTTTAGCGACGCCTGTGCGTATGCAATTGTGAACAGGGTGAATCAGGATTGCGTTGCTCGCGCCGCAACGCTTGTGAATTCATTGAAGTTACTGCAAGAAAGGCGCGCGAGACACAACTCCTCGCGCCCCTGCTCGAAGCCAGAAGCGTCAGCCGAGAAAGGGGCGGCGCACTCACCGTCTCCGCGCCTCCCTTGTCCCCGCCCCAGTCAGCTCAGCCTGTCAGCTGGCTCTACTGCAACCAAGGTGGCGGCGGAGCCGGGAAGAGCGTGAGCGAAAGCGGCTGCGCTGCTTCTCTCGGGGATGGAGGAGTCCCGCGCGGGGATGGGCCAAGCAATCACCTCCCTTTGCTTTCCCTGAAGAACCGGGCGACGAGCCGAAAACCATGGCGGGCATTATCAAAAAGCAGATCCTCAAGCACCTTTCCAGGTCGGTACCCTGGGCGCTTTTCCTCAGAAGGGGCGGATATCGGTGTTCTGCCCCCTCAGTGTTTGGCAGGACGACTCGGCAACGGAACAAGCGGAAGCGGAGCATCCATTTTCTTCAGTCGCCAGGTTCAAAGTCCTGGGAAACGTCTGAAGGGGCCCTGCGGAGGTCGCTCTTCGCTCGTTTCTTGGTGGCTTTGCGAGCGCTAGAAAATAAAAACGCTGGTTTTGAATTCGCGGGGGCGAGAGCAATGGCGCTTGGTACCAGGCAGCTGAGGGGAGTAATCCTGGGGGCGGGGAAGATGCCTTTCCATAAAAGTACCCACCGGGGGCTTTTCTTCCCGCACTCTAGAAGGCCTTCGCGGCTCGTTCTACCGGTGCAGAGAGGAGGTCGAGATAAAGCTTGGTTGCCCGAGTTATGTACCCGTAACCTGTCAGTGCGACGGGGCGCCGCAATTGAACAGCTTGTCTCTAGAACACCGTGGGTCCAGGAAAGCGCACGGGGGAGAGTGGGTGGATCGTTAATTATACTTGACACGTTGTCCGTAGGAGGAGCGAGCGGCGACTTAGCTGATGTCACCGTGAATATTTTCTCTTAATGCCAGATTATGTTGAGATGACCGCTAGCTACCCTGTTGGAAAACGCGATGCCTGCTAAGGGTTGTGATTCAGCACTGCGCTCCCTCCCTGCCTCCCTTAGTTGTAGCTGAAAGGAGGAGAATTGCTGAGCAGTTTTTTTTTTTATTATTATTATTATTATTATTATTATTATTATTATTATTATTATTATTATTATTATTATTTAATTTATTTAATTTATATACCGCCCTTCTCCCCAGAAGGGACTTTATAAATCTTTAACGCTGGCTAGGCGTTTGAAGCGATGATGTTTGTTTATTAGATTTATGTGCCGTGCCGTGCCCTCCATCTCTGTTGGGGTTGACTGAACAATGTCTCTTTACAGTAGTATAACACGGTTCAGAGGTGGGCATGATAGTGAGTGAGGTAATTTGATGCTGCTTTTCGAAATGCTAGGAGCAGTGGGAGAGGGATGTACAATTATATATCTATATCTGCAAAACTAAAGAAATGTATTAATAAGAACTAAGTATTTTTACACTTGGTCAACTGATTTGTACTTTTGTCTTGGTTTGGGTTTTACAACAATTTCGTGACTGAAAAACTAAAGATGCAAGTTTTGAATATGCTGTTGGTGTAGAATAGAATCCTGTATATCTGCTTAAAAATAAACCTCATGGAATTCAGAGGGACTCTTCATTTATAAAAAGAATAGCTGGTAAAATTAGAGAAAACTGAAGAATGAGTGTGTGGCAAACATGGGAACAATAATCTATTTTACTGACAATAGTGAAATTATGTATATTAATAGCCAGTCAGTATTTTGATTGGTTCATATGAATTGAAGATCTGGAGAAAATAATAAAGTAGTTTTCTGACTGACTGGCAGTTTTTCCTGAATGCATCAGCTTTTTGATAAAGCAAAGTGAAATATCAATAAAAATTATATAAACAATAATGGTCAGGATTATTTCCTAAGCATACATGCCTTTGTTAGACTGAAGCAATTCCAAGATGATCAAATGTCTTTTTCCCATGAATTATGAGTTTGACTTGGTGTATTGTACACCCAGAGACACATAGCAAAAATAAATGCATTGTCCTTATTAATTTGTTTTCAACTTAAACTTTTAAAATGAGGTTCTTTTAAAATTAATCCAAAACAACAGTATTTTAAGAAGCATTTTTAATAAAAAGAAAACACTGAAAATTTGAAATACTTATATATAATTATGAAGAAGCTATTTTTTTACAGTGTTTAAGACAAAACTGTTTAAAATATTTGGCTTCTGTGTTTGTTTCAAATATTCCTTTATGTCGTGCACTTCATTGTCTTTGTCATTCTGACTGTATTAGACTAGATCATATGAATTTAGTGGAGAATTCTGCATGATCCAAGGAACTGGATGTGATGATTTTTGTTCATTCTGGTTTTTTCCTGTGAACAATTATTTAAATAATAAAGTGAACACTGTTGTAATGTTTTATGTTGCTTTACTAGCATGCAGGTTAAATGATGATCCATAATAAAAAGTAATCTGTGTTCTTATGCTAAGGGTTATGCAGATACTCTTATGTCATGATTTCCATAGTGAAATCAGGCAGTCCCAAAAATGATCTGACTACTGACCTTTAGGTTTCAAGGCAGTTACGGGAATTTTCATAAATTTACTTGACTCATAATAAGGTCAAAATGTCAGTTTCCCACACAACACATTCAGTACTCTTTCATTTAGAGTTAGCCTAACTATTGCCATCTTCAAAATCTCTTAATATTCAAGAATGATATCTAACTTGGCATTTTTTGAGTTAAATTCTCAGGCAAGCCTTATTTCCCCCGTTTTCACATTCTGATCCTTTTGTGCAGAATTCTGTAGTTTATGTAGCATTTAATTTTAAAATATGGAATTATTTTAATCTTTTCCAATAACATGCTCTACTTAAAAGTGTAGCAGTACAAATATGTATCTGCTCAAATATAACAGACATTCTATGTAAATTATTTTAATCCATGTCATCTACTTAGAATCACATTTGACATAAAGATTTGCAGTGATGGCCCCAGTTAAAGGAAAAGACAAGCATGCTCTTAAGTGACGGAATATAACTAAACTATTATTGAATTTCCCAAATTACTGTTCTGCAACTGTTCAAAATAGAAAAATGAAGAACTAAGAGGGCTGATACAAAGATCTATGGAAGATGTTTATGTTTGATAATGTAAAATGAATATTTTAACACTTTTTGGAAGCATCTGTCATTCAGTGATTAAGAATTTTTATTATTTTTTTCTACTTAGATGTTGACAGAAGATCTGATAACATTTAATTCAGAAAGTGCTTTTTGTTCAAATAACTCACTTGAATTACTGTATCTTATTTTCTTTTGGCCAATACAGCATGCAAACACATGCTATTTCTTTGTTGGCCAATACGGCATGCAAACACATGCTATTATGCAAAATGTAAACAATGAGTAATAAGTAGTGAGCAGAAGAAATTAAAGATGGGAATTAAAAGAAAAGGAAATTTAACTCAATATAGTTTCATGCAACACTGTTTACCATATCTGTTAATACTTTCTATCCTTGCAAACACTAGTTTTCACCATTCCCTCAATCATGCAATTTTTTTGTTCATTAAACGTCTTACTTTGGTCATCTTAAAATCATATCAGTTCCATTCAAACATAAGGCGTGGTGGCATAATGGTTAGAATTCAGTACTGCAGGCTAATTCTGCTGACTGATGTCTTCCAGCAGTTTGGCAGTTCATTTCTCACTGGCTCAAGGTTGACTCAGCCTTCCATACTTTCAAAGTCGATAAAATGAGGACCCAAATTGTTGGAGGTAATATACTGACTCTGTATCAATAGCAGTAGCACTTAGATTTATATACCGCTTCACAGTGCTTTACAGCCCTCTCTAAGCGGTTTTACAGAGTCAGCATATTGCCCTCAACAATCTGACTCCTCATTTTACCAACCTCGGAAGGATGGAAGGCTGAGCCTGACACTTAAACTGCCAAACTGCTGCCAGCTTGCAGTCAGCAGAAGTAGCCTGCAGTACTGCATTTTAACCATTATGCCATCACGGCTTATGTTTGCACCACCATGGCTCAGTAAACTGCTTAAAGAGGGCTGTAAAGCACTGTGAAGTGGTATATAAGTCTAAGTGCTATTGCTATCTCTGTCTTCAGCTTTCTGTCTATCCTTTTTCAGATATTTGTTTTATTATTTGATCTTCATTGTAATAAAATAATAAAAAATAATTAAAGGATTTTTCGTGTGCAACAAAAAATAATGAATTAGTTGAAATGGTTTTGAAATGTATATCTGTTTAAAGTGCTAAAGTAAATGTTTAATAATCATAATATTTTCAATACTTTTTCAGAACACTTATTTATAGTATTCATTTATCTGTTTACATGAATTTTCAGTTCGGTAAATTATTTAGGGAAGTAACTTTGGTGTCTATGTTTATTTTTAGGTTCACCAAAAATTTATCACCTGATAAAATCAACTTGAGTACATTGAAAGGTGAAGGTCAGGTAACCAATATAGAGCTTGATGAAGAAGTACTTCAGAATATGCTAGACCTTCCCACTTGGCTTGCCATCAACAAAGTATTTTGTAATAAAGCTTCTATTAGAGTGAGTAAATTACTATTCCAGCTAAGGAATTTGGACAATTTTTATTCATGTTGCTCTTAAAATACTTTGAATCTAGTATTTGAAATAGTTTTAAATCTTTTTTAAGTTCAATAGGCTGTAATAAATGAAACTGTTTATGAAGCATTCATGTCAGGTATGCCTCCTTTCAGTACTCAAGAAAGAAAAACCCTGACTCCATTTTCATAGAGAAAAGTACTTTTACTGAGTATGAACTGAATGCAATCAAAGAAAAGCAAGGCAATAGGCGTGAAAATCACATATAGAAAGCATCCTTAAAACCCTCCCCCCAATGGTCCAGTCCGGATTATCCAATCCACATTCCCTCAAGGTCATGTGGGGTGCAGCTTCCGATGGCTCCATCCTTCTGGTATGCCAGGACAGTTGACCTTGAGTGGTTATCAGCGCATCTCCCAGCTGCAGAGAAACGCTGAGGAAAGCTTTCTCCAATTTACTCCACCAGCTCACTTCCCCCCTCCCAAATATCTAGACAGCTCCCCTCTCCCCACATTACAATGGCAGCCGAGCAAGCAAGTAATATAAAGGCGGAGGCTGACACTTCAGTTTTGAGGTAAAGTCCAGGATTCTTTCAAAAGAATCAAACTACATTCTTTCTACTTTTATCACATTTTTCTTCTTCTGTCTTTCTCTGGTAGCTTTTTATCTGCCATTTCCTTTCTTTGTCACTCAATATGTCCACCATAGACACCAAACATTTATAGAAGGAGGGCATTTAGGGACTGGAAAATGAAGTCTGTAATAATAGAGATATTACTGCATAGAATAAAATGAAAGCCATTTTGATCTAGTGCAGGGTTCCCCAACCTCCCAGCTGCGGCCCACTACTGGACCGCAGCCCATTCAGAACTGGTGTTACAGATTATTTGAAGAAAGAGCTAACTCTCCTGATGGATTTTTGAATCCATTTCCCCTCACAGATCCATGAATAATATGAATATCAGCAGGTATGAAACCCCAGAAATTAGCTGAAGAGGACTTTTCCCCGTTTTTGTCTATATAGAATATGTTGTTCCCAGAGATCAGATTCATTCCTTCCTTCCTTCCTTCCTTCCTTCCTTCCTTCCTTCCTTCCTTCCTTCCTTCCTTCCTATTTTATCCTGAAAAATGATAGAGATAATTTGATTTTGTTTTTATTGATGTAGACAAAATTATATGTTCCTTTTACCTCATGTTCTTTCTTTTCTGGAGGGAAAGTTCATTACTGCTTAAAATATTTTCTCTTGTATTTGTTTTCCATTACAGATACCATGGACAAAGTTGAAAACACATCCAATCTCTTTGGTGAGTTTTGAATACAGCCACTTCCTTGTGATTTTTAAAGTAATATATATATATATATAGCTTATCATTTTCTGGAAGTCACAAAAATAATTGAAAGAATATTTGTGTTACAATAGCACTCATGACCATTCATTCAGCAACTGTTCAAAGTTAATAGTGGTGCTGAACACATGGTGATTATGACTAGTCCTCACAGATCTGACTATCTCAGCACCCCCACCATTTGTGACCTTCCTGACCAGCCTCCCCAGAAAAGTAATGAAGCCAATAGGGAAGGTTGTAAGTCGATGAGGTTAGTGTCCCCCACCCTCGCACCCTCACCCAGTCTCTCCTTTCATGCTACACTGGCCATTTGCGCACAATTATGCACCTCCCCTGAGCCTTGCCATGCCTCTCTTGCATCCTAATACGTGCACCCCTTCATACCCATGTGCACCTCCTGAGACCTTGCTATACCTTGCTTGCACGCACGCACACACACACAGAGAGAGAGAGAGAGAGAGAGAACTTCATCCTGCTTCTCTCGCAACTTCACCCATACACCCATGTATGCTTTCCCCAGCCCTCCTTGCATCTCCCTCATGTCCTCTGCATGCTTGCACATTCCCGTGCACCCTCCGTAAGCTTTTCCACATCGCCCTCACACTTTTGCACACTCACCACAAGCCTTGTTACATTGTCCCTGTAGCAAGGGACAGTTATTCAATTACTGTTGTAAATTGAGGACTGCCTGTATAATTACACTAAGAAGGGAATTGTAGTCAAAATAGCTGAATAGCAGCAGTACAGATAGTCTTTACCATACAATCACAATTGGGACTGGAATTTCTGTCATTAAGTGATATGATTGTAAAATGCAACTACATTGCTTAATGATGGTAATGAAATTGCCACCATTAACTGAATCCCACAGTATTAGATGGGGCAACTTCCTTCTAGAATCCCACAACCAATTCAGTGGGGAAGCTGGCAAGAAATTGCAAATCCCAGGTGTCTTACAAGTAGGCTGACAAGCAGGTAAATGGCTGCTGCTGAGTGGGGGAAAGTGCAACAGGTTGCATGAGGGTGTTAGACTGGCACAGCAAGGTTCAGGAAAGGCACATAGGGATACAAGGATGTGTGTGATGGTGTGAGGGAGGGTAATGGAGAGTGCACAAAGAATATGCGAGTGTCTAGTTTGGCATGAGTGCAGAGAGATCTGGGGAGGGTGTGCAGGCTGAGGAGACTTACACAGCAATTTGTAGCCTTCCCTGCTGGTTTCCCCACTGACTTTGCATGTGGGAGGCCGGATAAATTTTACATGAAGCTTCTCCTTTAGGATTTAAAATTACTTATTAATGCATGCAGTAGCTAAATTTTCTGTTGCTGAGATGAAAGTAAAACATAATTGGTTAAAGGCATTAATAAATGGTTGTTTTAAATACTACTTTTGGTTTGATACGTGTTACATGTTAACTTATAAATTGTTAGAGTGTGTATGTATATATGTGTGTGTGTACACACACACACACACACACACACACACACACTATAGTAATATATATAAATACCAAGATCATCATCATGGGGGTACTAGAATGGGTGTAACTCCCAGGACTGGTTATAACCATCATTTGCTCAGAAATTATAAAAGTATATCTTTGCAATTGCAAATTTCTCCTTTTAGCTTGCTTCTTATTCACCTGTGGTATTTGATAATATTTGAGTTCTTCAATTTTAAGAGAGGAAGTTGAGCCTATGTGTTTGGGGAGGGTTTCTTTTTAAACTGTTGTCTGATAAATTGCTATATATTGCCTATTGAAATATTATTTCTTAAAAATTAGAGTAGCAAAATGTAGTCTTATCACAGTATAGTTGCCAGATTCATGAAGAGTTTGACTGTACTTAGTAGCCTTAAAGTGTATGTTATGCAGACTCTCAATGGCTATATACTGAATTAGGCTTTATTTAAGACGAACAATACAACACTATTTTGGTTCATGGACATTACCATTTTATGAATTTTTAGAAACCCAACTTTGTACCTGGTATTGCTATCAGAAATAAATTTTATTTATTTATTTATTTATTTATTTATTTATTTATTTATTTATTTATTTATTTAATTTGTATACCGCCCTTCTCCCAGAGGGACTCAGGGCGGTGAACAGCCAAAATTAAAAAACATACAAATACAAAAGTTAAGATAATTAAAAGAATTAAATCATTGGCTACCCAATTTAAAACCCCAAATCCATAAAATTTAAAATCCCAATTAAAAACCATTTAGGCTAGGCCGGCTTGATGAAATAAAAACGTCTTCAGGGCTTTACGGAAGGTCCGGAGGTCCGGGATCAATCATATTCCAGGAGGCAGCTCATTCCACAGGGCGGGTGCCCCCACAGAGAAGGCTTGCCCCGTGGGGGCCGCCAGCCGACATTGCCTGACCGACGGCACCCCGAGGAGGCCCTCTCTGTGAGAGCGTATTGGCTGGTGGGAGGTTATCGGTAGCAGCAGGCGGTCTCGCAAATACCCTGGCCCTAAGCCATGGAGCGCTTTAAAGATGAGAACCAACACCTTAAAGCGCACCCGGAAGACCACCGGGAGCCAATGCATCTCGCGCAGGAGAGGTGTTACGTGGGAGCGCCACGTCGCTCCCATGATCACCCGCGCGGCCGCATTCTGCACCAGCTGGAGCCTCCGGGTGCTCCTCAGGGGGAGCCCCATGTAGAGAGCGTTACAGTAGTCCAGGCGTGACGTAACCAAGGCATGAGTGACTGTGCACAAGGAGTCCCGATCCAGAAAGGGGCGCAACTGGCGTATCAGGCGAACCTGATAAAAAGCCCCCCTGGCCACGGCCGTCATATGCTCTTCTAAAGACAGCCGTGTGTCCAGGAGGACGCCCAAGTTGCGAGCCCCCTCTAATTATTACAAGTGATAATATAACAGGTCCCAGGGAACCATTGTGTATTTTAGTGTTTCCATTCTGTATGGTGTTGGCTGCATAGATGACATGCATGGAATGCACTTTGAAATGTATTTCAACTGTGGATATTGAGCATTTCTTTAACATATTTAATTTAACTGAAGTTAGTTTGCATACAATTATTAAAAACCTAGCAAATTACTATCATAGATGGGCCTAATATTGTATAAAATTTGCATGTTCATGATAAACAAGTTGAACAATTGCTGTAATTAGGTTTCTTTCTTAAAAAAATATTCGGTACAGTATTACATTTTTCTTGACAACCTGCAATATTTAGAGAGTTTTATGATATAAACTTTACCCAGCCATTATACATAAATAGGTAAATTGATTAAAAAATCAAAACAATTCAATTTGTATTTTTTTCCTGTATTTCTCAGTCATTGGATAAAGTAATAATGGAAATGAGTACATGTGACGAACCCCGTGCTCCTAATGGACCATCACCTATAGCAACTGCATCAGGACAAAGGTAAATTAAAGGCTGCATCAAAATTAACTAAGAAAAGATCAAAAACCAGATACACATGCAATAGTAAGTGTTCTTTATGTGATTGCTACATATGAAGAAAACTCCAGGGTGGAGATATTGTTATCCTCTGAGAATAGTAAATATTTTTACTAGCTATCAGAACCATAAGGTATTTGAAAACCAGTAGAATGACTGAAAGGACTGGGTATGGTTAGTTTGTGAAAGAGAAGACTGGGGGGCCGAGGGATATGATAGTGGCCTACAAGTAACTAAAAGACTATTCCGTGCAAGAGAAGACAGATTTATTCTCTGAAATAGAGTCATACCTTGTTACTTGACTGCTTTAAAACTCGTAGAATTTGGTAGTCAACTCATTTTGCCGCAAAATATTTGTCCCAGTACTTATCATTTATTTGGTACTTGATGCATAAACTAGAACATGTCACTGTCTGCTGCCTTGCTACCCTTTCCAGATCCAGCATCCAGAGTTGCATGTTAACTCATGTGGTTTGTTTGGTACTCATAGTTTTTAGTACTTATCACACCTCCTGAAACCAATTAATGATGAGTAACAAGGTATCACTGTAGAGAGGAATAAAACCAGGGGTGAAATGCTCCTGGTTCAAACCGGATCGCCCGATCCGGTAGCGATGGTGGCGGGTGGTTCGGAGAACCAGTAGCAAAACTCCCTGCCCCCCCCACCATGCCCAGCTGAGCCGCATGATCATCAGAGGCTTTTTTTTTTAACTTTTCAAAGCATTTTTTCTACAACCTCTTCCGAGGTTGCTTTTTTGCTTTTAAAAGTAAAAAGAAAAGCCTCTGATGATCGCGCAGCTCAGCTGGGATCATTAGAGGCTTTTCAAAGCATTTTTTTCTGCAACCTCTTGGCCAAAGAGGTGGTAAAAAAATTGCTTTGAAAAGTCTCTGACGATCCCAGCTGAGTTCCCTGATCGGCAGAGAGGCTTTTCAAAGCATTAGAAAAAATGCTGTGAAAAGTTAAAAAAAAAAACCAGTTGGCCACGCCCACCCAGTCACATTACCTCCCCCCACCAAGCTACGCCCACAGAACCAGTAGTAACAAATTTTATATTTCACCCCTGAATAAAACCAAACTAAGACTGGAATTGAAAGATTCAGGCCAAATATTATAAGGAATTTCCTTACAGTAAGATCTTAATGGTGGAATAATCTGCTCAAAGCAGAAGTAGAGTAGTAGTGCTCTGCAGATCTAAGGGGGAAAAGTCCTTGAACCAAGCATATATTTTCCTTAGTTCACTCAGCAGTTATTAAATATAGCTGTGTGTAATTGGAAAAAACACTGTTGCTTTGAGAATGGTAGAAAGATGGTATGTAAATAGGCCTATATATTCTCAAGCATCCTTTTGTTTTTTAACCTAAAGGGATGCCTGATCCTAGTATATGTCTTACTGTTGCAGGTTTTCAAATGGGAACTTGATGGCAACCTATCAGAGATAATTTAGATCATTCTAAGCAATGGCTGTGGTTTATTTAGAATTCTGGTACAGGTAATCCTCAATTTACAACAGTTCATTTAGTGACCGTTATAAGTTACAACAGCACTGAAGAAAGTAACACAACCATTGCACCATCCCCAAGGTCACATGATCAAAATTCTAACACTTTGCTACCGACTTACATTTATAACAGTTGCAGTGTCCTGGGGTCATCTGATCACCTTTTGTGGCCTTCTGACAAGCAAAGTCAATGGGGAAGCTACATTCATTTAACAACTGTGTTACCAACTTAGCAACTGCGTTGATTCACTTAACAGCTGTGGCAAGAAAAATCATAAAAACGGGCAAAATTCACTACACAAAATGTTTCACTTAGCAACCAATTGTGGTTGTAAATTGAGGACTACCTGTATTTGAAAACCACACATCTAAAGGTTGGGAAGATTGGGAAACACTATTCTATAGGACTGCTAAACTGAGCAAGGAGTTAAACTGGATAACCTTTAAGGTCCCTTCCAATTCATACATGGCTTCTCTATATTCTTGATTACTTTGATCAATATAAAATGTCTGACACCAACTATGGCAGTGGTTATGTCTTCTGTTATTTGAACTTCTTATGTTGCTCTAAAGTATATAATCTTATTGATCCAGGAAATCAAAAATATAAACTGCTTTTATACATCAAGCAATGAAAAACCCTTGTACTGTTCTAGTATAATATTTTCATGAAACACAAGAAAATGCAATTCACTATTTTAGTGAATAAATTTCACTCCTTTGAATTGGATTTTTTAGCAATCTTGAATCTGTTCTGGATTTTGTGAGGATCTGAACTCTTATCTACATCAGTACATATATTGTCTTCATTTTGACCAATTGCTAAAATGTTTCATTCATAAACACTGAAGTCTAATTTAAATCCCTGCATTTTATTTTGGCAGCGAATATGGTTTTGCTGAGAAAGTTGTAGAAGGCATATCTGTTTCTGTAAACTCCATTATAATCAGAATTGGAGCAAAAGCTTTTAATGCTTCATTTGAACTTTCTCAGTTGAGAATATATAGTGTAAATGCAAAGTGGGAACATGATGATCTAAGATTTACTCGATTACAAGAATCACAGCGTGGAGAGGTAAATCTTATTTTTTTTCTTTCCCCTCTTGTACAATGAGACTTTATTTTTCACATATCTATTTCACACATAGAAAAATAATTCTAGCAGAATCCACTTTCTTTATTTAGTATTATATAAATACTAACATTTAAATAATGTCTTTATAGTTTTATTTAGCAGCTATATGTTATCATAATTGACTTCTGGGATTTTTTAGGATTTGCCAGTTAGCCTATAACCCTGGTATTCCTGGTGACCTCCCTTTCAGCCCTTCTTAGCTTGTGAGCCTAACCAAAACTGATCAGTATTTTATATGGTTATTTTGATATTAAAATTATATTGTAGTGGCTAACCATTTTAAGTCAGTTGCTACCGTTTATATATGAGCACAGCTTTGAATCATATACTTGCTACTAATTCAATTATCTCACGCCATTTGCAATTTGTGAAAAAACTTCTCATGTGGTTACAGTATAATTATGCTGTTCAAATTTCTGATTCAAGAGAGGACTATCATTTTTTGGTTTAAGAAATACTTTGCTTGTGAAATTATGCTTGTGAAAGCCTTTAATGGGGCTCGACAAGTATGTAGGAAACAAAATAAGTTGTAAACGGAATCTCAGTGTCATAGAAATCAGGACTATAGAGCATCTAAATGTCTACATATAATATCCTCCATGGGTGGGATTTAGGGAATTTTTTTGATAATCTGGAGAAAATAGTAAACATGAAGACTGAATCTGTTGCAGCAAATCCAAGAGCCCAAACCTTTGGAGTCAGTGGGCTCATTTAGATTTTGAGCAGATTAGGGATACTAATTGTTTACCATTGTGGTGGTAAAACCATTCATCAAAGAAACTAAATGCAGTCCTCCACAAGAAACTTTGATCACAAGGCCAAAATGCCAAAAATAAATAAATAAATAAATTCAGGTTCTAAATAATTCTAAAGGAGAAAATGGAAACAACCTATTCCTGGAACGTTTCAAACTCTATTTCCTATCCTCATTCTTAATATTTCCATTTAAAAAAATGGGATGAAAAAAATTGAGCCACTCCATTTCCAGTGACATTGCTGTGCCATTTCAGCCGTGATTATGCATAGTGTCCATTTGGGGGTGTGAAGTTTTGTGTTGCCATTTTTGTTCAGGTGCATGCCCAGTCTTTTGATTAGGATGAGTTACAGTTAAATAAACATACAAATTCTAGGTTTTCAGAAGATGAGGCTGAGTTGCAGCTCCTATACCCTCAAACATTGGTTATCATGATTTATCAGAATTCACCATTTTATTTTCTAAAATTCTCTGGGATATATGTGGGTTCCAGAGGCATTGCTGGAAATCCAGGTTATGCTGGAGATTACTGGATTGCTTTGAAACTTTGATTTCTGCTTTTGATAAAATAATCTTAAAAAGGATGAGCCAATTTTCTTGACAGGGGTCAAAGGCTATGTAAGCAGCACATTATTACTTTTGGTGCCACTGTGGGAACATACTATACATTTAAATCATGACATAAATTATTTTATTGAAGAAAATTAGGCTTAAGCATCTGGAATTGCAATGTTCAGATATATGCTCTTATAATCATAGATTTTAAAAAATTGGTAGGCACCATAGAGGTCATCTGGTCCAAGCTACTGCTCATTGCAGAATACACTAGCATCTTTTAAAAATAATCATTCAATCTCTTTTTGAAAACTTCTAGTGAAAGAGAATTCACTGACTCTATTTGTAAGTCTATTTCACTGTATGATCAAACATCAAACTCCTGTATGATAATGTCTAGTCTGAACTTATTTTCTTGCAGTATTTACAAACTGATTCTGGTCCTGCTTTCTGGGGCAATAGCAAATAAGCCTGCTCCCTGTTTTTTGTGACAACCTTCCAGATTACTGTTCTACTGTATTTCCCTCAGTTATATTTTCTACAGGTTAAATAGATCAGTCTCACCAGGGCTTGGTTATCATCTTCCTATCCCTCTTCTGATTGTGCTAGAATATGGCACTGTACTTTTTGAATTCTGGGTCCCAGAACTGGACACAGTATTCCCAATAACCTTTGGCTAGAACAGAATAGAATGGATTATTACTTCCCATGATCTGTGGAGTTATTGGTGTTCTCTGAGCTCTCCCATGACCTAGACTCTTGTTTTGCATAGTTCATTCAATACTTCCTTTCTAGCCCAAATGAAGCCAATAATGAACACTCTTTGGGTGCAGTTGTTCAGCTGTTGCTGAGTTCATGTATCAGTGTGTTCTGCCCCAGCTACGGACCCCAAAGAACGCAGCACACACAAAGTCTGTACAAACCTTAGTTTACTAAATTAAATCAGTCTTTTTCAAACAAAGGCTGTTAATTAACTTTCTTAACAGCCTACAAGAATTCAAAGAATAAATAATCGTAATCTTACTATGGTTGGCAGAAAGCCCAGAAGCAATTTGCAGGAAACTGATAAGAGAACTAAGATCAAGATGCGAAGGAGAGTGAACAAAGTTGTTCCCTGTAAATTGCCTCAGTCGTCATCCTTTCTTAAATAGGCTAAGGGAGTAGCCAATTAGCCCCAAGCCTTACTCTTGAGGAGACCTCCTCCTGAGGAGCCACTCCTGCCTTTTGGCAGCTCTGTGCGCCCGTGCATTGAGAAGAGGCTCCTCCTCTTCTTCCTCTTCACTTATAGGAGCTTCTGCAGGTTCTGAAGAGGCTGAATCTCCGCCTCTGGCACCACATCTTCTCCAGCCTCCTCATTGTCTGACTCGAGTGCCAGCTGCACAGGCTGCTGGCGCAGCACCACACCGGCCTCCTCGCTGTTGGAATCAGCTACTAGCTACACAGGCCGCTGATGGGCCACAACACAGTGGTACCTTTTAGCCCATATTTTATCATTTATTAAGGAGAAAGTGTTAAAGGATTACATTTAAGGCTTTGCTAAGGTCTGGGTTTACTAAATCTCTGTTATTTCTGTGATCTACTAAGCTAATAATTCTGTCAAAGGAGATATGGTTAATCTGGCATGATTTGTTTGTGACAAACACATGCTGGTTCCTCCTAAATGCAGCTTACCTGCCTACAAATAGTCTGCTCAATAAGTTATTCAAGGATGTCTCCTATTATAGATATCAAACTGAGAAATCTGTTGTTTCCTACATCCCCTTCCTTCACATTTAGTGATGACATCTGCTTTTTTTCAATTTTCCGGAACCTCATCAGTTCTACAGGAATTTTCAAAGATTAATGAGAATAGTTCTATGATATCTTCTGCTAGTATGAAGGAATATAGAGCTGACTTTGAGGATAGGGAAGAAATGAGCCAGCTGTTGGGGAAGGGCGGTGGGACGACTTTCAAAAAAAATTACACAGTCCAGAAAATGAGGAAAGCAGAGAAAGAAACTGAAAATTTATCCATCCATCCAATTTCTATAGCCCACCCAACTCAACCTATGACTCATGGCAATTGTTTTTATTTTATTTGGTAAAGATGGCAAAGTGACAAATGTGGATAGGCTTTCATGATTTTATTATTCTATACTATAATAAAGAGCGTTCCTGGTGTGACTGTTTCATTATCTTATTTATTTGAAGGGCTATCAGCTAGTCCCTTCAGCACCACACAGTGTAATTTACCTCACACTAGAGACTTGAATTCCTTTAAATTAGTTAAGCTGTCATTTACCATATTTTGACATATGGATAAACAGTGAATTTGCATGTTTGCAAATTATATTATTCATCTTAATGAAATTAAAAGTGATTATGAAGAGCTTTGGAGCAATTTCTTTAAACTTTAGTAAGCACAAAATGATACATTTTGATGCAAATTTCACATATAGATTGATGGGATCAGAATTGTCTGAAACTAATCAAGAATAAAATTTGGTCATAGTGGATAATTTAGAGAAAATGGTGACTTGGCAACTATGAAAAAGTCAAAAGAGTATTAGGAATTTTGTGAAAAAGACTGAAAGTAAAACTGCCAATAATACACATTAGTACAACAGATCAAGATTAGCTAATGAAGTTGTTTGGAAGGAGATTAATAAAGATTAAAGAAAATATTTCTTCACTTGGTATATAATTAACCTGTGAAATTCATTACCACAATTTATGATAATCGCTAAGATGGTTTTAAAAACTGGTTGGACAAGTCTCTTCATTGTTGAACAGAATTTGATGTTGAGTGGTAGAATGCTTTTAGTTACAAGAATATTATAAGAGAGTAACATTCATGCTCACTGATTTCAAAGATTACAAACATACTTAGGTATGATCTAAATAGAAAAAAACGGTGTAGACAATTACTTTTCTTTTGCTTTCTCATATGCATATGTGAATGATTGATGTTCAAAGATCTATCACACACAGTTTCAATTACCGTGTATTGTACCCTGCCACAATCATGCATAGACTCTTCGCAACCTGCAACATAAAAGAAAAATAATAATAACCATTAAACTGTTACAAAATAAATCCAAAAGTCAAAATACACAAACCTACACATTACATTCTTAAACTTGCTTTTTGTTGACTTGATTTAGGATGTTATTTTTTTTCTTTTTAGTTATAAATAATAAATTTGAGTTTTTAATCTTAATGAATGAAAAGCAGCTATGCCTACTTTATACATAAAATACACATACATACACACACTTAGACAAACTCTACTTAATGTTTAATTAATTTATGTATGTTTTATTATAGGTATTGACATTTAAAGAAATCAACTGGCAGATGATCAGAATAGAAGCAGATGCAATCCAAAGCTCTCAGCATGAAATCATGAGTGCTCCAGTTCGTCTGATTACCAACCAATCCAAAATTAGAATCATACTTAAAAGAAGGGTAATTCTCAAACTGAGTTGAAATCAGTTTGATTTTTTTTATTCAAATAAAAATAATGTTAATAATTAACATAAATAATGTTAATTTGATTTATGAGCATTTTAATAGCAGTGGATAAAATGTTATTAGAAAGGACCTAACAAGTCATATTTCTGGTCAATGTAGAAATCCACTGAACATTCTGTGGCAGATTTCCAGTTTCATATTATTATAGTAACTCTTCTCTGAAAACTTCACTAGTTTTTCTCTTTTAAGGTACATATATAAAACTGAATAAAGTACTCCAATGACAGTCAGCCTAGTGCAGAGTACAGTGCAAATGTTACTTCCTGGATCAGTATGCTATTCTTCTGTTTATATGGCACACAGTTACAGTATATTGGCCTTTTTAACTACTTAACTGTACTGCTTCCTCAGGCTTAACTGGTGATTCCCTTTGACGCTTTTCGAATGTTATATAAAAAGCTGCAAATTCTCTGGATCCTCTTCTCCACGTTTATCCACCTTGTTCACAAGGATATTTTTTAAAAATTGGGTGAAACCCTTTGCTTGTTGCTTTTTTAACTTTCATTTTAGTCTAGAAGTAAATTGAAAAATCTCCTTTTCTCATAATGAATATTGGGGAGAAAAGCAGTGAGAATCTTGCTTCTTTTTTCATTTCCAAGATTCTGTTTGGAGTCCCAATCCCTCTATTCAGATACTATGTTGGATCTCTGATCTGCCCTCAATCAAGTCTCTTTTTGAAGCACCCTGACCATTGATACTTATTTACTTAGCTAACGTATATGGACACCCATTTCATAGAATGGCATGATCCATGATGCAAAAGGTAAATGATATGTTCCGATTCTAAAATCCTGTTATAGCTGTGTTCGCTTAACCTGACCTGAACACCTTGGGAAATAGCCAAATCTTCAGAGTCTTAAAAAAAAGAATAGAGTTGGACTTTGGGGGATGCTGTCCCATAAGGCAGGTGCTGCCTTACTTTTCCTTTTGTAAGCACACCTTACTTTTCCTTTTGATGAAATGGAAGAAACTTTCTCAATTGACTTGTTAAAAAGCTGGCCTTATTTTTTTAAAAAAATGTCTTCAGTACAAGAAGCTAGTTCCTTCTATAAAGAAATTGGGGACAAACCCAGTTCACCAATCATCATCCCTGCTTTAACCATTTGACATTGGTTGGGCAAGGCTATTAATATCATTTAAAGCAGATTATAGCCTAAATTTTATATTTTACCTATTTTGTATTTATTTAGTACATTGCTGTATGCATATTTCATTTTGTTAATTGATTATAAAGGAGAGATAAGTAAGGAATACTATTTTATTTCTGAATGAAACGTTTTTTGTAAAAATTCTAACCAAACTACACAAAATAATTCTTAAAGAAAACACCAGTGAACCTCCCAGTTGTTGGGATAGAATAAATAACAATTTAGATTTCAAACAGACAGGTAACTTCCACATAATATCCCAGACTTAACAACTACCAATAAGAAAGGCAAAAAAAAAAAATCTGGATTGTGAATCTGGCAGTACCTGGCATACAGATAGAAGAGAAAGAAATGGGGAAGAAAATAGAAAGACCTGCAGATAGGAATAAAACAACTGTGGCAAAAAAGCAAAGGCAGTACCAATAATCATACATGCCTTGGGTGCAATTCCCAGACAACTGGAGCACCACTTGAACACCATTGGCTTTGACAAATTTACCATCAGTCAATAGCAGAAGGCAGCTTTACTCAGAACAGTTTACATCCTGCGACGATACCTCTAACAACATGAAACATCCACATCTGCGTATCCCAGGTCCTTGGGAAAGACTCAATAGGCGAACAAAAATGCCTAATCGAGTATGAACATATGGCTTACTGTTTGACAACCACCACTACCAATAATAATAAGCTTACTGATTACTGGGGAGACCAAAGTAGTCTACAAGAAAGACCAAATGAAGACCAGAAGGTTAGAAGGATTAGAAATGAATAAATCAAGAGAGTGAAGATGATACTCCAAACTCAGTAGAGGAAATACCATCAAGGCAATCAACACCTGGGCAATTCCAGTCATTAGGTACACAGCTGAAATAGTGGAGTGGAGTGAAGCAGAACTAAAGGCCCGGGATAGGAAAACCAGAAAAATAGTGTCAATGAATCATGCCCTTCATCCACGCATTGATGTTGAAAGACTCTATTTACCAAGGAAAATGGGTGAGTGTGGAATGTTACAATTAAATAAGATGGTTGAAGAAGAAAAAATGGTATTGGAAGAATATCTGAAGGATAGTGAAGGAGATGCATTGAAGCTAGTATTCAAGGAAAGCCTAATGAGTAAGATGCCCTACAAGAAGGACCAAATGAAGAACAGAGTGGAGGCATGGGAAGACAAAGCATTACATAGCCAGTACTTTAAAAATATAATGGGAAGCAGATAATACCCTGTCAATGGTTAAGAGCAAGAAAGTTGAAGAAAGAGAGAGAAGGCTAATTCTGGCTGTACAAGACCAAGCCTTAAGAACAAATGCATGCAAAAGCCAGAATTGAGAGGATATCAGCAGATAGCAAATGCCACCTCTGCAAAGAAACTGAAGAAACAGTGGATCACCTAGTTAGCTGTTGCAAGAAGATCACACAGACTGACTATAAACAATCGCATGACAAAGTAGTAATAATGCTGCATTGGAAGATCTGCAAGAAATATAATTTGCCTGCAAGCAAGAACTGGCAGGACCATAAAATAAAGAAAGACATAGAAAATGAAGAAGCTAAATTGCTCTGGATCTTTAGCATTCAAATAAACAGGCACCTACTACATAACACTGCAGATTTAACAATTATTAATAAGAAAAACAAAGAAGTCTGGATAGTAGATGGACAGCACCTGGAGGACAGCAGAACAGAAGAGAAAGAACTGGAGAAGATAACAAAATACAAGACCTGTAAATAGAAGTGAAACAACTGTGGTAAAAGAAAGCAAAGATAGTGCAATAGCAATAGGTATCTTGGGTGCAATCCAGAATAACTTAGACACTTAAACACCATCGGCATTGACAAAATCACCATCAGTCAATTGCAAAAGCAGCTTTACTTGGAACAACTTACATCCTGCTATGATACCTTTAACACATCAAATAATATCTGCCTATCCAAATCCCTTGGGAAGGACTCTATAGATCAGGGATGTCAAATTCAATTTCATTGAGGGCCACATCAGGTCTTTGGTTGATCTCAGGGGGGCGGCCAGACATGGCTGACTGGGTGGGTGTGACCAATTGGGTAGGCGTGGCCAGCTTGACACCACTCCCCAAACTGCTGGCATGTTTCCTTTTTGCATTGGGTAGACTGGGCCGAAGCTACGCTGACTGATCTTTCCTCTTCGCACTGGGTAGACTGGGCCAAAGGTATATTGGCCTGATCTTTCCTCTTTACACTGGGTAGACCGGGCTGAAACTATGCTAGCCTGATCTTTTTTTTCCACACTGGGTAGACTGGGACAGCTCCATGGGCTGGATCTGACCACATTGCAGACTGGATGCAGGCTGTGGACCTTCAGTTTGACACCCCTGCTATAGATGGATAAAAATTCAAAATCCAGCCTAAACATCTAGCTGACTACAACCACCACCACCACCAATTATAAGGCTTAAAATTCATGGGTGCCTATGGTGTTTATTCACTGTTTATTAAAGGACTTTCCATGTAGGACGTGGAACAAAAATTCTAGTTTGTAAACTAAAGTCTTTTCATTTTGTTTAAAATTTCTCCCATTACCTTATATAAAATATAACTTCCAAACTGATATGGTTAACAGTATTTAAAATTCACTGGCAAAGAAAAAAATCAAGAATTGAATATTTATTCTTGTGGGTTGCCAAAGAGAGAGGTCTGGGTCTTTCAGATTTAAAATTGTATTTTGAAGCATGTTGTTTGGTCTGGATGAAGGAATGGGTGATCTAAAGAGTAAAGGATTATTGAACTTGGAAGGTAATAAACTAAAGTTTGGATGGCATGCCTATTTATGGTATAATAAACTTAAAACGAATGCAGATTTCAAGAATCATTTTGTGAAGTGTGCCATTAATAGAGTAAGAAATAAATGCAAAGAAAAGTTTTTCTTTAAAATACCCCTTTGGATGTAACCAAGAAGCCTTATTTAAAGGAAGAAGATGACAGTGATCGCTAATTGGTGGATTTAGAATGAAATAATGAAAATTCATTCAACGTGAATCCTCTCCCAAATCAAAAGAAGACTTGGAGCTAGAAGATCGTACATGTCATTGGTTTACCTATTTGCAATTAAAAGAAAAATGTGGTTTTGAAGCTGCTAAAATGAATTTGAAATGTTCATCATTGGTACAAAGTATCATCTTAGAGCTAAGGTTTATAAAATCCAGTTACAGTTAAACCTGAAAATGAGTATTTTAACACTGTATGATTCAGTGGGCAAGAAATTTTGGTTATAATGTTAGCGCAATGGGAAAACGTGGACTAAAAGGCTGATATTCACATTGAATTATAATCTTAATGAGAGCTTCTGTAAAGTGATGTACTGGTTATATTTGATGCCAGATAAACTATCGAAGATGTATAAGGATGTTTCAAATATTTGTTGGAAATGCAGCTGTAAGGAGGGTACTTTTTATCACATGTTGTGGATATGTTACATTTTGTAGACTTTCTAAATACAATAATAGATTGCTTATGGATTTGAAGTTTAACTTTGCTGTTCTTCTTCTTGTGCCATATCCGTCATTGGATGTTGGCGAACTTATTTTTATCAACAGCCGCACGAAAATGTGTTGTTGAGTTTTGTCCATACCAGTTCCTTAGATTTTGAAGCCATGATGTTCTTCTGCCTGGACAACATTTGCCTTCAATCTTTTCTTGGAGGATTAAGTGAAGTATGCCGAATTTTTCTGAGTATCAGATCACATGTCCAAAATATTCTAACTTTCACTTTTTTATGGTTTTGATTATTTCCCTTGGCTATCCCAGGTGGCCTATTACCTCTTCATTTCTGATTTGGTCAATCCAATTTATATGTAACAGCCACCTGTAAATCCACATTTCAAATTTTGCTGTTAACTATCTTTTTTATAAATAGTAGCTAGTTAACAGGCCAATTGGTAGCAAACAGATTTGCAGAAGTTTATAAATTGTGGGCCTGCTTTGCAACAGGGAAAAACTACATAATATATTTATCAGTATTTGACTTTTTTTCCTTTGACAGTTAAAAGATTGCAATGTGGTGGCATCCAAACTAATTTTAATACTGGATGATTTACTGTGGGTTTTGACTGATTCCCAATTGAAAGCTATGGTACAATATGCTAAATCTCTTAGTGAAGCAATAGAGAAATCAGCTGAACAGAGAAAAAGCCTTGCTTCGGAACCTATGCAGGTAAGCCAATCGGGTATTTTATGTGTTAATATTATTGATACAAATTTGTTTAGAAAACTCTACACTATGTGCTTCTATGGGATTTCAAACATTAGGGTTTTTTTTCCAAAATTGGTAGCATCAATTTTAATTATTTAAGAAATAACATAACAAGGGTTAAATATTTTTTTAGTTTGCTGTGTAATATTCCTCTAAGAAGAACCAATTGTTATGAACATTTGACCAGTGTTATGAACATTTGACAGTGTAATAACTAGTATATCATAGTGGACAAAGTTAGAATTAAATTAGTTTTGTATATTTTAGTATTATTTTCTGCTTTGAATCTCTTCATAACTTAATTGCACTAGGTGGCAAAGACTTATTGGCCAGACTGCCATCTTGTAGTTATTCTTATTTTTCTTGTTCTTAATTTATTTTGTATTCATTATTCATATTGTATTTTATTGAAGTTGTATTTTAAGCTGTCTAGCTTAAAAGCTGTCTGGAGTCAGCTGCCCAAATTGAATAAATTTAATTAAGTCAAATCAAATTAAATAAATTCTAGAAACATTTTGAATACTACTTTGAAAAAAATCTGTTTCACAAGATCTTGAATTTAAATTGCTGCATTTCAGCAGTGTCACCTTGTTGCTATTCAAATTAGTAGCAATAACTGTGCCAAATAACTTTGTAAAGTATAATTTATATTCTATTTGAAAGTATTATTTCATATAGAAGCATGATTTTATGTTATGGTGTTTCAGTGAAGTTTATGTTGTGCTTAAATTGTTTCAGAGTTCCACGTCAGCATACAATTCTCAGGAGATGGAAACTCAACAGTCTTCAGCAGCTTCTGATCAAAATGATGCAATTGTAAGACTATTCAATGATTTTGATGTTAAGGAAACATCTTATCATCTAGCAATTTCTCATTTGGATCTGCATATCTGTGATGATATTTACACCAAAGAAAAGGGCAAGAGTTTTATTTATTATCTTTATGATTGACCAAAATCGTATGACTCTATGTTAAATTACTATATATTTCCAGTTTATTTTGCTTGTACAGTTTTAGGTCTTTGCACTAGTTCTTAAATATCAATTGGTGCATAGCAGTATCTTATTTGTTTATTAATCCAATTTAGATTTTTGCTATCTCCCTGAAGACAACTCTGAACAGAGCAAAACAAATGGATAAAACCAGATATGAAACTACAAATATAAAAATCACTTTAAAAGCAAATATTATGAAAACAAAGAATCAAGTTTAGGCAAAGAGAAGATAAAAATAGTCATGGAGCTGTTTAAACATGTCTTTGTTCACTGGGAGTCCCTGTTCTATCCCCAACCCCACGCAAACTAGCCGGCAAAATCCTTTTCCTTATAACGGAACTTGGCAACAACCTAGTGGCTGCCTGCCAAGAGTTTATTATTTATAAAGAGGAGAGATAACTTCTCCCCACTTCTGATACATCAAAGGAAAGCAGCTCAATAATTATGGAATTAAATCAAGTCCAGAGATACTCCACCAAAGTCTTAAAGCAAAAGTCTGGCAATGCAGAATGGCGTGGAAGCTTTCAGCTTTGTTCGTCACAAGGTTTGACTGGCCACCACGCTCCCTTTTATATCCTGTGGGGTGTGTTCCAGTGACTCAGCCTAATCTTGGGCATGCCCTTTCTTCTGTTGCACGCACTTATCTCTGCAACGCTGGCATGGGTCCAACCAAGACTCATTACCCTCATCACTGTCCATCTGTGGCTGCGTGGGCGTGCTTGGCCCTGGTCCTATCTCTTGCCCTTCGACGGACACTGAAGGCATTGCCAGAGAGGAGGGTCCTGGAGAGGGAGGCCTTGCAAACTCCTCCCCTTCACTCTTGGAGTCCTCTCCTGACGATGACACAGGCTCTGGTAACACAGCCACAACAGTCCCAGGCCTCATACCAGATCCTGGTGGTCTTTTGGTATATCAAAAGGATTGGAAGCTAATTTAATGGTGGTGGTGGTGGGAGAGAATATCCCATATGGTAGGTTGCATAGCTAAGAAGGCATGCCTCTTGGGATGAATAGAATAGGGCAGGGCAGGGCAAACAAAACACTTTATTTGGCCAAGTGTGATTACACACACAAAAGGCAACTTTATTTGGAACAGCTTACATCCTGTGATTATATCTATAACACCATCAAACATACACATCTGCCTATCCCAGATCCTCAGTAGGTAGACAAAAATGCCAAATCCAGTATGAACATCTGGTTGATTGTGTGACAAACAACAACAATAATAATAACACCAACAAGTGGGCATAGTAAAGATAAGAAGCATAATAATAATACTACAACCATACTATATGGGTAAATATAGATAGACATTACACATCACTATGAGAATTAGGTGATCAGCAGAATGATGTCCAAGGGGAAAATTGTCTCTGTGTCTAGTTGTTTTGGCCTGCAGTAATCTGTATCTCTGTCCTGAAGGGAGGAGTTGAAACATCATGTCCAGAATGTGAGGGGTCTGCAGATATCTTCTCAGCCGTCCTTCTGACCCGCACAATGTACAAGTCTTCTATAGAAGGCAGGCTGGCTGCAATTATTCTTTCTGCAGTCTTAACTATCCATTGGAGTCTATACCTGTCCTGTTTGTTTCCTTTACCAAACCAGGCAGTTGTAGAAGTACATATGACAAACTCAACTTTTATAGAGTTTCCTCTATAAAATTATCAACTTTTAGAGCATTATATAGTACAAATAACTGCAGGTTTCAATTTAAATTGATGGAAAAGAAAAGATGCAGATTTATTCTAAGATATTTAATCAATGCTTCTGAAGTAGGTTGTGTCACTTAACAATTCTAGCTAAATAGTTTACTTTTGCAAAAATTGAAAGGAAGAGATGCATATGCAAGGGAACCATTAATCCTGTGGCTGGCAATTCTAAAAATGCTGTTTTTTCTATTTTTCATAAATAGATAATTATAGTTCTAAGAATTACAGTTCTTAGAGAACAGGAGGACAACTTCAACAAGAATACATTTTCCCCCTCAATGCTCATCTATAGATATAGGCTAATAAGGCTAGTACCATAGAAATTGAGTATCTCCCTGTTAGTGATACTCAGGCTGTTCTTAATGCACTGTGTGTTATACCTTGTGTCACAGGTTCAGATTTGCTCTGAAAGTGGTGGTACTCAAATATTCTTAAATGTAAGGAATTTTCACAATTCTGGAAAAGTTAAACAAAAGAAAAGGCCACAATAGAAATTTACATAATCTTTTGTTTTCCTAAACAAAATTACAGTGCAGCAGATTTGAGAGCCACCAAGAAGAAACACACGTTGCTTCAAATGAACCACAATACTTTCCTTCCAGATGAAATAAATATGAACGATGACATGTAATATTATTCATTGTATTATTTTACAGATGCAAACAGGCGTGTTTCAGGAGGTGCTATGCAGCTGTCCTTTAGTCAGTTAACTATAGACTACTATCCATTTCACAAAGCAGGTAAAAGTTGAATTCTGTTTTCTGGTTGCAAAACTGCTTGATCAGCACTTAATTTATCCACACTAAATCTTACATATAATACGTTATTGACCAAAGTGAATTGAGGATGCTGCAGATATAAAACTTTGCACAATAGGTTATATTGTATGTTATCCCAATTCAAAAAGATACATAAATGTTTGGAAATAGTTATTCATAGTGTTCTGAGAATTTCAGTTATTCTAGCAGCTTTTAAAAACAGTCTTTCCCAATCTGTTGGCATCTAGATGTCTTCAGTCAATACACTCATCATCCCCAGCAGCAACTCCAAGGTTTCCAAGCTGGAAAGGATTTAAAAAGAATAATAAAAATCAGTAGGTTTGAAAATAATTACTATAAAGAAAGGCTTTGATGTTTGGGCCTTTCTTGTTAAACAAGGGTAATTATGATGGAGTAGTGGCAGTTGTGGTCATTAAAGTAGTGCATAAAATTATATATAGAACGGAGAAAATTCTATGGAGGATTTTTCCTCTCTAAATACTAGATATAAGTTATCCAATAGGGATATAAGGATAGGGATATAGTTATCCAGCAAGAGAGTCATTTAAAAAAAGTATTTCTTTACACAACATGCACAGCTAATACTTGATTTATGACCACAGTTGGGACCAGAATCTTGGTCGCTGTTGAGCAAAGCGATCATTAAGTGAGGTGTCCCATGACTGCTTCACTCATCGGCCACAATCCCAGCATTCCCGATAATGGTAGCTAAGTGACAAATGCTGACAAATGCTGGATTAGATGGATCTTTGAAATGATACAGTAAGGCTTTTCTTAAATTCATTACATCTTTACAACCATAATACTGATGTTAGGCAATTACAAACTGGAATCTAAACAAATAATTTAAATAGTTTCAAATATTTTAAAATACATCAAATAATTATAAAAATATAAAAATATTATAAATGGATTTAAGTAGGTGCTTAAATTCCTTTTCATTTTTATTAAATATATGCAATTGTAGATGAGAGCTGCAGCCATTGGATGCATTACAGTGATGCTACAAAAACCAGAAGTGAATGGGCAGAAGAACTGCTTCAAGAGTTCAAAGGAAATGTTGAATTGCTTAAGCAGGCTGTGAAGGATCACAAATTAGATTCTCCAGTTAAATCCCCGTTCCAGGAGTCTCCACAGCATATACAGATAGGTATTTAGGATTTTTCATTTACTTTTACAATCTGTTTGTGGACACAGGTCCTATTTATTTGATTTGATTTGATTAGAAACACCAATACATTTGCTTTGAATAAATTTGGCTGTCTTTCCTTATATTTTGGTAATCTTTATTCATACTATATTGTAGTCTCCCATGTAAGTATAAAATTAATTTGGGAGATTGATGCTTATAATATAAATAATATTTATTAGTGAAGATAAATAATGTATTAGGTTTCCAATCCCATATGAATTGTGCAATTAATGAGTCACTTTATACCATTTCCTTTCATTGCTTTCTCTTATTGAAATTTTAGTTTATTTTAATTATTTTTACATTACCCGGCAACATGAATAGAGGGGATTTTAGAAGGTAGCCTAAACCATATGTGTTTTTATGTTTTTTGTTTCTTGTAGGCAAGGATCAAATGTCAAAAGGAATTTCTAAGACTTTTGTGTCATCACAGCAGCCAAAGGAGAAATTGATGTCTAGCCCAGTGGTAGTTAGACTTGCCGATGTCAATATTTATCAGGTACATTTAAATAATGACTGCTACAACAAATTAATATTACTCTTCTTTTATGTCCCAAATTATGAGGTTCTTAATACAAGTGTTGACTTTCAATCAAAGTGTCACAGATTTTGCCAAACTAATTGTTGGCATAAAGGGATATTTTCTTATGTGAAACTATTTGTTAGTTTTTAATCTTATAATTGGCAGAAAAAAATATTTGATCAGATTAAGTGGACATTCTGTCATCTGCCATTACTTTTGCCTTTCCAGTTTATAACCTATCAGAATGAAAATCAGGAATGATTTGCTGATTAATTTTTTTAATTTTTTTCCCCATTGCAATTTAATTGGAGAGTTGGCCCATTTCTTAAGTTTGATTTAGACTTGCCCACTACTGTTCATAGGCATTGATGCATACCTATGCTGAAGGGGGATGAGTATAGTTTGCAGATGATTGCAGATGGTCCGATGTACACACCATCCAAATCTCAATTATATATTGTATGGAGAGGCATATCTGCATCCTGATTGGCTGATCCAACATCCTATTGGGAGGCAGGCAGAAAGCAAGGCACACTGAAATAACAAAATAGAGGGTTTAAATGGAAATGCAACAGCTAGGCAACCATCTCCAAATGACAGGTGCATACATTCCCTGATGTGCAGTGTAGCAGAAGTCTGCTCCAGGCTTCATACAATGCTCAGCATGCCCCTTTGAAGATTTCTGAGGTCAGGAGAGGTTTTTTAAAAACAATATTATTACGATTGACTGTATCTTGAGCTTAAGTTATAATTATTTATATTCTAAACCATGTGTAGAACTTTTATGAATAATACATACCACTCCATATCTGGTTATAATAAGTAAGCAGTTCTTTACCGTATGTTTTTGTTGCATGATGAAAAGTATCACAGTTTATGCACAAAATAAGTATATTTTGGATTATCTTGTTTGAAGAGGTAACAGGTTAATTTTTCTGTTGTGCTATATATAAAGCTTATTAAACCACCCATCTTGGGATATAATAATCTGCTTCCAGAGGATATATCTGTTATAGCATTTAACTTTCTGGCATGAAATTTCTGTGGCTGATCTCAGAAGGAAGAAGAATCTTAAAAACATAGTTGTCCTGGGTAAACAGGACTGCACTTAGTTGATTCTTCTTAAACTGACTCATTCTTAATGATTGTATAATGTTTGCAAATTATAGTATTAGAAATTTGGATGTTAATATAAATATTTTCTATCTTTCTAGCTAATGCTTTAAATGGTTTCTAGAACCTTTGTATCTATTTCAGGCAATTTCATTTATTTTTCTCATTTTTCTTACTTGATTTGATTAAATATATAAAATGTGATAAAACAGTAAGTTTAAATACATGTTAATTTATAGTACATATGGTACATACACAAATTATTAACATTAATTTTAAGGTATTATATTTTGTATCATAATAACACATTTTTAAAACTCTGATTTTAACATCATTAGAACCAAACTAAGCAAAGGGCTTAGTTATACAACTGTTTAAAATTAAGAAATAATTATTGAAATGGTACAGCATATTAAGAATGACATTTCCTGGTATGCTGTCTACAAATCCAGTTCCATGCATCAAGGGTCATAAATGGCCACAAAAATGATGTATTTGTTTTTTGGAGGAGGGTTATTAAAATGAAAATCTGCTTCCTAATAACTGTGAAAAGTGACAGGTGAGAAGCTGTTCACATTCATATTTCACAAAACCTAAATGCTGAATTTCTTATTTTCAGGTCTCTACAGCAGACCAGTGTCGCCGTTCTCCTAAAACTCTTATTTCTTGCAATAAAAAATCTCTCTATCTCCCACAAGAAATGCCAGCCATTCATATTGAATTCACTGAATACTACTATCCAGATGGCAAAGACTTTCCTAGTAAAATGTTTTCTTATCTTTTCCCCTTTGTTAAAATATTGTAGCTGTTTTGAAAGTAGAGTGGGTCCTCAGTTTAATGGATTCATATTTAGCAGTCTGAAGATACAGTGAATCATATTTCTATTTGGAAATCTCCTTCAAATAATGCCAATCCCTTTGAATTCAAAGTAGTCTGAATAAGACAATTAAATTTTGTCATATTTTCTGCAGCAATATAATATAACAGAGATTATGTTTTTTAAGTAATTATGTTGGTATATAAAAGATGAAAGTATTACTGAAATGTATTTGTTAATTACTTTCAAATAAACAGACATTTGGGAATAATGAATACTCCTACTTCCTACTCGAACCATTAAAATAAAGTTTCTCCTATATTCAGGGCAGATACATCTGAGAAAAAAAATAGGGTTAGGTAGATATTGATAAATCAGATGTAGGTTTTTCCTAGTTTTTTCAAAACATAAAAAAACATTAAACAACTATCTAGTGTTAGATAAACTGACTTTCTACTGCTTTGCTATACCTAATCCCAGCATTTCAGAATTAGAATTCCTACTTATATGGAATGTGCTAATATTTTTTTTCAGTGACATGTTCTATCTATTGCAACCTAAGAATGGAAGAGAAGTGGAGGATTACATCATAGGGCAGGTTTGATAAATATTTCAGAAGCAAAGTTTAAGACTATTTACTTAGCACCACATATAACACGTTTATCTTGTTTAAAACAAGATTTTCCAACCCCCAGACTATGGGTTGGTAGCAGTCTGCAGCATGTTGGGAACTAGGCTGCATAAGCCATGTGTGAGCACACGAAGCACCATTTGCGCATGTGCAGGATTAGGTTGCACGTGTATTACCATCCCCCTCTGCCACCATAGCTGGCTGCTACTGCTACTAGTCCTCAGAGCCAGAAAGATTGGGGACCACTGGTTTAAAATATTAGATATATGATTAAAAATTCAGTCTAAAAATAATGCTTCATTTTTTTCACTTTAATATTGTCAGGGCTCTTCTTTAAAACTGTTATATTATTGCCCAATGAAAAATTATCCATACGTGGTAATATGAAGGATGCTTTCACTGTAGAGAAATCATTATAAGATCGTGAAGCTAAAATAACCCTACCTTTATAATACTCTCTGTCCGAAGATGCAGCCCTGTTTACCACACTAATCAAATACTTAAATGCTGACACAGAAAACTGTGTGTTTTCTGTTTAGTCTTGTTTTTTTCTATTGCACATTTACATTGATTTTTCAAATAGTTGTAGATGCTATGTCTTTTGCTTTTGCTTTTGCCATGTTCTCGGTTCATTATAGCAAGTAACTATGTAATAGTCATGACAAGTTGATTTTTTTTCCTAGAACTCCTTTATACAATATTATATCAGATACTTATTAAGTGGACATTTGTATAAATGATCTCTCACTAGTAACAGGCATTTAAAGCAGAAGAAATTATCTAAGTAGTGGTTAGATTATTACCAGACTTTTCCCCTTCATAGTTTCTGCCTTAGTGTTTCCTTATTATTTTTTTTTCTTTTGATTAAAAAGTTTTAACAAATATTACAACAATTTTTCCCATCCCTCTTCCCCCACTTCCCTCCTCCACCCCCCATCCTCCCTCTCCCTCCAACCCCCCTCCCACCCACCCACCCACCTCCAGACTTCCCAGAGCAAAAACAGGGTATAGCATAACAAACATAAGCTAAAATAATCTAACTTTCTGTAGTCTCCAAACTCCCTCTTGCTCTTTAATTCCCCTTTCAACTAACAAAACGTAATTCAAAAAGAAAATATTGGTTTCATTCATAAGCTATTTGAAATTTTTTAGTCCGATATTTGTTTTGAATATAGTCAATCCATCTTCTCCATTCCGATATATATCTTTCATTTGTATGGTCCTTCAAATACGCTGAAATTTTGGCCATCTCTGCTAAATTCACTACTTTTAGTGTCCATTCTTCAATAGTAGGCAAGTCTTCCTTCTTCCAATACTGCGCCACCAAGAGTCTGGCTGCTGTTATTAAATTTAAAATCAACTTAGTCTCTATAACAGTACAATCTGTAATTATACCTAACAAAAAGAACTGTGGAGTAAATTTTATCTTCTTTTTGAGAATATATTGAATAATCCACCATATTTTTATCCAAAATGCCTTAATTTTTTTACATGTTCACCATATATGATAATACGTAACATCATCACATTCACATCTCCAACACTTAGGTTGCACACTTGGATACATACAGGCTAGGTTTTTAGGATCTAGATTCCATCTATAAAACATTTTATAAAAATTCTCTCTTAAATTTTGGGCTTGCATAAACTTCACATTTCTAACGCATATTTTCCCATGTTTCCATCATTATTGGTTCTTCAATATTTTGTGCCCACTTTAGCATACAGTCCTTAACTAACTCCGTTTCTGAATCTATTTCTACCAATGCATACAACCTTTTTATATGCATTTGACTTTGATCTCTAATCTGTTTTACCAGGTTCTCCTCATTTTGCGAAATACCAATTTTCTGATCTTCTCTCCATCTAGCTTGCAACTGTACATATTGAAACCATGTTTGAATTATCCTTTCTTCTCTTAGTTGATTCAAAGTGTTCTGTCCCTGTCTCACACACGCACACAAACAGTCAGCCAGGAGTTAAAATAAATTTGCAGACAATAATTTCCTTTGATAACAGAATTGGCAGCAACCCAGTAGCTGCTTGCCAAAAACTTTAGTTACAGAGGGAGGTGTTCCACCTCCGTCAGATAAACCAAAATAAATTCACAAAGCCAAAGAATTGTCAAGTCCAGTCCATAATAAATCCAAGGAAGGCAGATAACGAAGTTCCAGAGACACAGTATGACTTGCTAGCTGTTCAGTTTTGTCCATCACAAAGCCTGAATGGCCACCACACCCCCTTTTATCCCCTGTGGGGTGTGGTCCAGTGACTCAGCTTAATCTCTGGCACGCCTCCTTCTCTGCTGCCTGCACTTGTCTTTCCGACGCTGGCGGAGATCCAGCCAAGACTTATCTCCGTCGCTGTCTAACTGCGGCTGCTTAGAGATGCCTGGCTCCTGGCCTATCTCTTCTCCTTCGGAAGACACCTGAGGCATTACCAGAGGAGAGTCCTGGAGAGGGAGGCCTTGCCAACTCCTCTCCTTCACTTTCATAGTCTTCTCCCTCCGATAAGACGGGCTCGGGGGTCGGAGTAACAGCACAAAGTTTTTAATTATAGTATACCTCTTTCCTTGTTAAGAAGCTCTTTATATGTAATCACATCTTGTTTTTGCTCTACACTTATGTTCTCTATCGCGTGTCTGGGTATTGCCCACATTGGTAACTTCTTGTTTAATTTATACTTATACTTTTTCCAGACACGCAATAAAGCATTCCTTAATATGTGACTTTTATATGTCTTATCCACTTTCTTATTATATACTAAATAAGCATACCACCCGTAAACCAAATCATATCCCTCAATATTCAATATTCTTTCTTCTGTTGAGTTCATCCAATCATTCATTGCTGATAGGGCAGCTGCCTCATAATATAGTCTTAAATTGGGCATTTTGAGACCTCCTCTTTCACGTATATCCTGCATTATTTTTTGTTTTATTCTCGGTCTCTTCCCTGCCCAGACAAAATTATTAATACCCTTCTGCCATATCTTCAAATTTTCATCTTTTTAAAGTATTGGTATCATTTGAAAAAGAAACAAAAACTTAGGCAAAACATTCATTTTTACTGCTGCTATTCTTCCTAACAAGGATAATTGTATTTTTTTCCAATTTTCCATCTCTCTCTGTATTTTTTGCCACTATTTATTTATTTATTTATTTATTTATTTATTTATTTATTTATATTTCTATACCGCCTTTCTCCCGTAGGACTCAAGGCAGTGTACAGTCAAGAAACATATAGACACACAAACATCATAAAATTGCTAATTAAAATTATTACTTAGTTTGGTCAATTAAATAAAACCCAGAATTAGATAATATTTAAAAAATCATTGACATGTTCGTATGTTTAGCCCCGCCTGTTGGAACATCAGGGTCTTGAGGGCACAGCGGAAAGCACGGAGATCAGGGATATTCCGTATCTCTGGGGGCAGTTCATTCCAAAGGATTGGAGCCCCCACAGAGAAGGCCCTCCCCCTGGGAGTCGCCAGTCGGCATAATTTGACTGACAGTACCCTGAGTAGTCCCTCCCAGTGAGAACGAACTGGTCGGTGGGAGGCTATTGGTGGCAAAAGACGGTCTCGTAGGTACCCAGGTCCTAAGCCATGGAGCGCTTTAAAGGTGATAACTAACACCTTGAATCGCACCCGGAAGACCAGCGGGAGCCAGTGCAGCTCACATAGGAGAGGTGTTACATGGGCGTAACGAGCTGCGCCCATAATCACCCGCGCGGCTACATTCTGGACCAGTTGGAGCCTCCGAGTGCTTTTCAAGGGGAGCCCCATGTAGAGAGCATTAGAGTAGTCCATACGGGAGGTAACTAGGGCATGAGGATCATAGTTATGCATGAATAATTTCGCATTTGATGTCATAATATAAATCCCCAAATACTTAACTTTTTTTACTATTTCAAATCCTGTTAATCTTTCTAATTCATCTTTTTGATTTGTAGCCATGTTTTTAGTTATTATCTTCCCTTTTCCCTGCATTTAATTTAAATCCAGATACTTGCCCATATTGCTTAATTATATCCATTAAACCTACAACCGATTGTAATGGTTGGATTAAAGTAACAACCAAATCGTCTGCGAATGCTTGTACTCTGTAATCATACTGCCTAATTTTAATTCCATTTATTTTGTCCGACCCACGTATCTTACTCAACAAAAATTCCAAAGTCAAGATGAACAATAATGGAGACAAGATATATCCTTGTCTTGTTCCTTTTTCTATATTAAAAGTATCTGTTAAACTACCATTAATTATTATTTGCGCTGTTTGTTTCTGATATATTGCCTTAATAGATTGTGTAAAATATTCTCCAAACTGCATCTTTTCTATTATTTTCAATAAGAATTGCCAATTCAGTCAATCAAATGCTTTCTCTGCATCAAGAAATATCAGCACCGCAGGGATTTGATTGTTCTTCCCAAATACTCCAATAGGTTAACAACTTGCCTTACATTACTCTTCATTTGTCTACCATTTATAAAACCAGTTTGATCATTATGAATCATTTGTTGCATGACTGTCATTAACCTATTTGCTAGTATTTTAGTAAAAATCTTATAATCTGTATTTAAAAGTGATATAGGCCTATAATTTTTTGGCTGGGTGTGCTCTTGCTCCTCCTTTGGAATCAGAGAGATATAAGCTGTCCTCCAGGATGGGGGTACATCTCCTCCAGATTGTATGTTAGTAAATAATATTTTGAATGGTCCCACCATTTCTAACTGCAAGTGTTTATAATAAGCAGCTGTCAAACCATCCGTCCCAGGAGCTTTACCCACTTTCAACTGCTTAATTGCAAACATAATCTCCTCAGAAGTTATTGGTTGATTTAAACCCTCCCTTTGCTCTTTTGTAATTGTAATATTCTCTTTCTGTAAGTATCTATCTATATCTATACTTTGAATTTTATCACTAGCATACAACCTCGTATAAAATTCTAAAAATGCTTTTTTAATCATATTTTGCTGATAAACCTCTTTACCTTTATATTCTATTTTCTCTATGGTCCTTGACTTTTGTTTTTTCCTTAACAAATATGCTAACCATCTCCCTGGTTTATTAGCATTGCAAAAAGTATTATGTTTAGCATATTGCAAATTAGTTGCGACCTGATCTGCCATTAACATATTAAATTGCCCTTGCAATAAGTTAATTGCCTCTTTTATTTTCTTGTCTGCTGGGTTCAATATCAAAGCTTGTTCTTTTTTTTTAATTTCCTCTTCTAAGTCCTTCCTTTTTTTTTTCCTGTTTACGTCTATGTTTATTATTCAAATATATCAAAATACCTCTCATATATGCTTTACTTGCATCCCAAACCATTTCCATAGATGTACCCTTATGCATATTTATAATGAAAAATTCTTTCATAAATTTTTTACATTCTTTTACATTTTCTTCATATCTAAACAGATTTTCATTTAACCTCCAAGACCTCTTAGATCCCATTCCATACTCTAATTCCATCCAAACTGGACTATGATCCGTTAAAACTCTTGGGCAGATCTTCGTCTTCTTCACCCTAGAAAAAAGATCATTTGTAATTAATATAAAATCAATCCTAGAGAAGGATTGATGTCTATCAGAAAAAAAGGTAAAGTCTTTTTCTTTGGGGTTCCTCTGTCGCCAGATATCTCTCAACTCCATATCATCCATCATTTCAAAAAACGATTTTGGCAATCTGGCACGCGTTGAAATATTCTGCAAGAGCCCCTTCTTATCTTTTTTAGTGTACAAAACTCCATTCCAATCACCCAGTAAGATACATGATTTATAATCCCATTGTAGTAACTTGGAATGTAAAAGCTTATAAAATTTTTCCTGTTGTTGGTTCGGTGCATAAACTCCAATTAAAAGTATTTTTTCTCCTTTTATTAAAAGTTCAATTGCTATAAATCTATAAATCTTCCTTGATCATCTGCTTCAATTAATTTGGCATTAAGTCTTTTTTTAGGTATATAACTATACCATTCTTCTTCTTGGGAGCAGATGCAACAAAATGTATACCTAACCATGCATTTATTAAATATTTTTGATCTGTTGTTCTAATGTGAGTCTCTTGTAGACAGATTACATTATTTTTAAACAGTTTCAAATAATGAAATATTTTTCTCCTCTTTTGTGGTGAATTTAGGCCATTAACATTCCAGTCAAAAATCTAGTTGCCATTCTTGGGCCCCTGAAGCTTTTGGAGCATCTGCTGGAAGTCTCCATGCATTTTACTTTTTGGCCTTGCTCCTCCCACTGCTTTTGTTTCTGTAGTTTCTTGAATCATCTGGAGTTGCTGCACTCTTAATGCTGCCACTCGGGTCTGTCTTTGATCCTTAGGTTCTTCTATTTTCTCGAATATCTACAAAGCCTGAGCAGTAGTCGAAAGTTGTATTAAGTCTTCTTGAGTAATCAAAGCTCCCCCTTGAGCCTGTGCCAGCAATTCTCCCTTCTCCCCCTTTCTTGACCCCTTTTCTGCTTCCGTCTTCGTTCTAGCTTCTGGGGACTGTGGGCGTCCAGCCTTTAGTACATTGGTGTAGAAATCTCTTGCATTCCACACTGAGTTAAGACGATGTCTTTCTCCTGAATAATTCACCACTAGTCCAGCTGGAACCTCCCATCTGTACTGTATCTGACGGTTTCTCAGTTCTTCCACCAGAAAGCCATAATCCCTTCTGGCTCTCAACATTTTGGGGGGGATGTTTTTCAGTATTAAAACCTCCTGCCCCCGCACTTGAAGCTTATTCTTAAAAGTGACTTGTAGGATTTCATTGCATATTCTCCTTGTTGTGAAATAAACTACAATGTCTCTTGGTAGATGTTTCTGTCTGGCAACCCATGAATTGACACAGTAAATTTTGTCAATTTGCCATTCAAGATTTGCTTTTTGGTCTCCCATTATTTGTGCAAATGCTTCTGAAAAAATCTCTCTCAAATTCTCTTGCTTATTTTCTTTGAGGCCTCTTATTCTCAAAGCAAATTCCATATCTTTATATTGTATCATTATCACATCGGCCTCTGCTCTTTCCATCTTTTTCTGGACCTCCCCCATTTTATTTTTCAGGTTCTCATTAGACTACTTAATTTCTTCCACTTTTTCATCTATTGCTTCAATGTGGCCTGCCAGACCTTGTACTGCCATGATAATATCTTCTCTAATTTCTTGATTTCGTTTTTGAATAATCTCTTTAATTTGTACTATTTCCTCAGCAACATCTTGAATTTTATCCTCAAACATTGAAGCAATTTTTTTTCTGTAACAGCGGCTTGTATTTTAAGGGCTTCCTGCAACTTTTCAAATGTTAATATTGGTGGTTCTGTTGGAACTGAGAGAGATTGCAATTTAGATGTTTGAGCTGGCGAGGTCCCAGCACTTTTAGTGACAATAGTCTTTACTTGGTTTGAAGCCATTTTTAGTTTCCAATTTGAATTTATTTAGCAGCCAGAACAACAAATCCACCAAATCCAAAAATTCCCAGTCTTTAAATAATATCAATCCTTTTTTTAAAAAAGTCACTGCTGTAGTCTTTTTTGCCTTTAATCTTTTTTTTTTTTTTTTTGAAGCAAAAATCTCTAATTTTGAACAGGGGCTACCAGCGCTAAACAAAACTTTTCTCTTTAACTTTTGCTTTCACGCCCCATTAAAGCTCAATCGCCATCTTGGTTTCACTTTCTCCCCTTAATGAGTCAGAAGGAATGAGTCAGATAGAGTTAAAGTTCAGTACTTGCAAATCTGATCTCTCCTGAGTTTGCTCAGCCTGCTTCCGAATGATGTTTATTCCAAGCATTGTTTGCAGGGGTGGCTGTGGTGTCTTCTTCTGCTTAAAACAGAAACGTCCCGGATCCGGAGCTCTGTCGGGCTTCCAGGGAGCTCTCACCCTTCGAGCCCCAGAATTGTTCCTGGGACTTCTTGGGGAGCTCTACCTGCACTCGTCTGCTCTCTTCCTCCCCTTTTCCCGGGGAGAAAGTTTCCACTAGACAACTGATTTGCGCTGTTTTAGCGGCTTTACGAGATCGCGGGGCTGGCGCTCGCAAAAGGAGCGTCTTTGACACCTGCGGTGCCACCGGAGGTCCCCGTGTTTGCTTATTATTCATACCATAAAGAACAGTAAGTATTTAGGTGAAAGCTCATTGTTGTAAAGGAAGTGTTGTGGCCTGCCAGCGGTCAGCAGAGCTGGGAGCAGATTCGGACAGTGAGGAGGTTGGGGAGGAACATGGGCCAGTCATGGAGTCTGGGGAAGGCTCGGACGAGGGCTCTGAGTCGGAGGTAGAGAGGGGGCCAAAGCCAGCTGGTAGTTTTTTGCTGTCTCCGGAGTCTGACATCAGCGAGGCAGAAGAACAGCGTCAGCCTGTTCCCAGGGTGCACATGTGCAGAGCTGCCAGAAGACAGGAACACTTAAGAAAACAGGGTCAATTTGGGAGTAAGGCTTGTAGATGATTGGCCCCTCCCATGAGGCATAAAAGAGAAGCGAACGGGACATGAGCTTTTGCAGGAAGCAATTAGTTCATCTGGTCGGTAAAAGTTCTGGAAAAGCTGTTTGACTCTGTGCTAAGTTTGGTCTTGCCCTGCATTTGGCAATTAGTTCTCTGGCAGCATTCCAAGAGAGATAAGGTGAGTGTTTGTAAACACTCCTCTGATAGACTGTTTGAGAAGCATTTCGGACTGGGAATGACAATAATTCACAGCCATATCAATTAAAGAGGTTTGCCGGGACTAAGTTTGTGCTGTATACTTTCTAAGGAAGCCTAGGTCAAAACAGGAAGATTAGACTGCTCAGGAGAGCCTCAAGCTTTGCAGAAAAAAAGGTTTTAAGGACTGTCTTCCTGAATATAATAAAGTCAGAATGTGCTCAACATCACAAGATTTTTAACATCATTAAAGTGGATGGTAGAATAATTACAAAGGAACTGAAACTAGAATTGGAATGAATATCCTAAAAGGGATAATAGCTATATAAAAAGCTATGTATTGAAATTTTTTTGTTGTAAATTTCAATGGTGTTTGATTTTTTTTCAAATCTCAATTCTACTATGGCAATTATCAAAATATTATTGGAGGGTAAGATCTAGTGCCACACTAAGGAAATCACTGCCATGCTAATAACATCACTGTTGTCCTTGTTGCCAATATTCTTCAAGCAGCTAGCTTATTATAGTCATAGTAACTCTACTTTTAAAACATTTTAATATAATAATTTTGTTTTCATTTCCTTTAGTTCCAAATGCAAACTTGTATATTCAACTAAATGCACTACAGTTGACTTTGGATGAAAGAAGTATTCTTTGGCTAAATCAATTTGTATTGGATATGAAACAGAGTCTCAGTCAGTTTATGGCCATGTACAAGTTAAATGACAATTCAAAATCAGAAGAACATGTTGATGTTCGAGTTGATGGATTAATGATAAAGGTACAGTTTGCAAAAGCATAACACAACATTGCTAAGTGTTTCTTTCCTATATAGAATGATGCATGATAACAGTCCTTGTTTTGAAACTCTTTGAAACTGGAGCTGTTTTTAAATGACATCATGGACAATGTGCCAATGATTGCCTTGGTTTCTAACTTTTATAGGACATTTGACCTTTCATGTTTTTAAATTTTCAAATTTTTAACATAGCTGAAAGAACCTGCATGTTTTTGAATATATAACACTCAGTATAACACTGATACCATACAATATTTCCAATGCCTGTGATTGTATATTATAGATAACATTGATTATTAGCTTTTTATAAAAGGTTCTAACAGTTGTGGGAGAATACACAACATTTAAGAATATGTATTCTATGTTCATAAATTAATGGTAATTTATAAATTAGCCTCCACGCTATGGGGTTGGAAGATTTAAACTTCCCCCACTCATACACAACTATGGGCAGCTTCTAAATATTAAAGCAGCAATATAAATGCTTGGGGCAAACAAATCAAATAGGTGGACTGTTTTGAACCTAAAAAGAATGACAGTATAATAGGCACATCAGAAAAAAATATTCAGAGATTCAATGATGTACCTGTAGTCGTGGAGATCAATTTATAAATAAATAGCATGTTGGGGATAGTAGTTGTTTGATAGTCAAGGGCATATGGACTGCTTGGGCATAGAAAACTTTAAAGGAATACATTCCTCTGCAGAATTACAAGCTGAGATTTATTATTACTTTGATTTAAAACTTGACCAAAAATTATAAAACAGGGCAGGTTATAAGTAGTCAAAATATAATAATAAAAGGAGTAAGATGAAAAAGAAAAAAACATTTAAATAAATCAAAATACTTCTGCAAACAAAAAGCCCTTAACTAGTACTAAAAAAATGCAGTAATAGTAGCATTTATGTTTACATGAGAAGTTCCATAATTGGAGACTACAAGAGAGAGGACTTGCTGCTATGCAATGTATCCAAGCTATTTTAAAAAATACTTTCTGACCATATTAAACAAGGACTGGATATTATAGCTAGAGATGATCCTTCAACTATTTGAGATGGCTCAAGGTTTTAAAGATCGGCAGATCCAACTTCTTTAGACTTAGGCCAGATCAACAGTTACTGTTTGCTCCATAATCAGTTGTCATTCACATAATCAGTGTCATTCACCTCATCCTGAGTGCAAGAACAATCCTCCACCTAGTCCAAGCTTACTGCAAATACAGTCCCAACTTCCGTTTTGAAAAGCACTTCAGAAGTATTGTTTTACATTTGAAGACATATTAAGCCATTTTGAGTATTTAATCAACTGTGCTTTATTCCTGTTTAGTGACATCTGCAACTCCAATTGCCTGTAGTGCTTGACTTGCCCATTGTCTCTGGTGGCTGATGATTTTTTCACAATGAGTTGCTATGGTCTTAGCTAGTCAGCATCCCTTTTTTTTCTTTCTTCCAGTTGATCCAATGGCTCATAAACATCATGGAGTCTAATATATTCATTCCATTCCATTCTGTGGGCAACCTTATATTTCCTAGCCATCCTCTTCTTTCTTTCTTACATTGTGCTTACTGTTCTGCAATGATCCTTCCTCTCCCTTAATGTTCGAACAATATTATAAAATATCAGTGAATGGTACTTCCTTGCTTTCTTGAATTTCAGCTATCAGTTCTTTATTGACACAAAATTTCTACCCAGTACAGTGGAACAAAGGAACAATTTGTTCCCTGTGTTTTAACAATTGAAGCTATGGTGCAGTAACTTCGAAGGAGAAACACGGGAAAGATGTGTGAAGCCATTCATGTATGTAACATCTGTGAAACAAATGAACTAGTAAAGTGGCAATATTTAAAAGGAGAAGGCAGGAACTTGTAACACCACCAACACAGGAGCCAGATAGCAAGGGTTGCCTTTCCTATTTATAGCCAGACAACAAGGATTGCTTTCCCTTCTTGGATGGAAAGAGCAGATAGTGGAATGATCAATCAGATACTGTGGTATCACCATACCTCTCTTCTCTAGGCTGGAATTTTTAAATCCTGTTTTCAGGAACAGGTGAGAGACGCATAGGAGACAAGCAGGATAGGTTTCTAGGTAGAATTGCTCCTAAAGGAAATGAGTAGCCAATACAGTTCCTTCAGAATGGATATGTTATTCCATTTGACTACATTATTCATAGTACTAGCTGTTTTAGTCTGAACTAGCTGTAACTCACACATTATCTTTAAGGCTTTTTTTATATACTGCTTGTTAAAACTAAATAGTAAGTTATTAGAGTATAAACTACCATAGCAAGCCTTTTCCACCATGGTCCCTGCTCTATGGAACATTGTCCCTTTGGAGGTTAGAATGGCGCTGGCCCCGTTAGCCTTTCATAAGGACCTAAAAACCTGGCTATGTTCCAGTGCCTAGGATGCTGAATGTGTTAAGGCCCCATTTCCTGGCGGTCTTATTAAGTGGCCAAGTATCTTAGTTACTATGTGTATTTAATTTGGATGTTTCTGCTGGTTTTTATTATTTTAAAATGTTTTTAGTATTTTAATACATTTTTGAACTTTAAGCCTCAAAGAGTCATTGACTGAGATAAGCAGCTATAGAAATTCAATGAATAAATTTAAAAAAATTAATTAGCTTGACTATTTTATTAAGTCACAAGGCATTTCAGCCTTTATTAGCCATATATCCTAATTCTTCTTCAGGAAATTATTCTTTAATGTTGTGCAACAATACTCAATTAACAAACTCATCTTTTCCTTTGCATCATCAACTTGATATTCAATTATACTTTAGACTTAAGACCAAATCCACTACCAGCCATTGCAGACTGCTATTTTCCTCATTCTCTTGTTTAGCCGTTTCGGGGATTGTACACCCACATTTTGGGGAGCTACATATATTAATAACTCTTATGTGTATTGATCAGATACTCCTTGGATAATTTACTTTTCTTTCTTGTTCCTAACATTTGAAGAATATTTATTCAATGAATTCTGTTTGATCCTCATATACGTTTACTTTTTTATCATTGTAGCTCATCATTCCTTCTGAAAGGAAGCAAAAACATAAAGATGATCCATATGCAATTTCCATTCAAAGTTCTGAAATGATTGCTACAAATGCTAGACATTCAGCAAACTGTAGACACTCTGATTTGGAAGCAGCATTCCAAAACTTCAAAGACTCTACATTCTTCAGTAGAACCTTCACAGAGTTTCCCAAATCTTCTGATTGTTTTAATCTTTTGCATCCCATTTTTCAAAGACATGCCCATGAACAAGATACAAAACTACACGATATCTATAAAGGTATTATTACTCCTCAACTGAATAAATGTGCACTTAAAACTTCAGCTGCATCAGATGTTTGGGCAGTGCATTTTTCTCAATTTTGGATGGACTATGAAGGAATGAAGAGTGGGAAAGGACGGCCGATAAGCTTTGTGGATTCATTCCCACTTACATTTTGGATTTGTCAACCTATGAGATGTGAACAGTCACACAAAGAGCCTTTTTGCAGTCAGGACTCTCTCAACATTCTGAAAAGTGAATCTTGTGACCTTGCTAATCGCCTGCAGCATAAAAAACGTCTGAAAGAGTATTATAGTACTGAGATGGAAGCCTTCCCCAGTGGTACTGAAAATTTGTGCTCCACTAAAAGCACTTCGGGATCTCAGTCAGCATATGTTGCAGACATTCATGTTTTACTTCATATTCAAAAACATGTAAGCATGCAGATAAATCATTACCAATATCTTTTCTTACTTTACCTACAAGAATCCCTTGCGTTACTCCTGGACAACTTGAGAAAGGATGTAGAGACTGTGACAGGGAATCCAGCAAAAGAGGCAAATGTCTGTATTGGGATCTTATTGAAAAGTGCTGACATAGCTTTGTTGCTTCATCCACTAGTGCAAGGAAGCATGTGCAACCCTCCTATTTTAGAACAAGGAGGTCCAGGGACATCAGCTCTCTTACCCATGGAAAACAGAGAAGCTTATGAATCAGAAAGCAAGCTAGTTTCTACTTCTACTACACAGATGAACAATTTAGATATTAATGTTGTAACGAACTCTGGGTCTCTGAATACTAATCTTAATCTTCTGATAGATCCAGTTTTAAAATCAAATAGTGACATGGATTTGCCAAGTGAAAGTTCGTTTTTGAATGATGCAGCAGAAAAACTTTGGAGGAAAATCAATGAAGAAAGTAATAGTGGGCTTTTCAGTCATAGTGATTCAGAAGAAATTTGTGAGTCACTAAGTGACAATTCCTTTCCTAGAGAATTGGCTGATATGTCAAATTATAGAGAAGATCCTATCAAAATGCTGATAGGCAAGGAAGAAGAGAAAAGTGGTTTCTCAAATAACAAAAGTAAAGCAGAATGCTCAACTGTTAGAGTCATAGAAACTGAAACTGATTCTGTGGGACAGTCTGAGAAGTTTGAAAATGGCAAAGAAAAATTGAACACAGCAAAAATGCTTGCATTTCAGTCTTCATTAAGGTACAGAAAACATTCTACAAATTAACATGGTTTAGATCCGGGACTTAAGGTCAGTAGAGTAAAATTAGAGGGATTAAAGGTGTTCCAAATCTTTAGATTATTTGTTGATTCTATGAAGCTGGAAATTGGCTCAAAATTTTAATGTGTTTTTTTTTAGTATATTTCATTGCATCTGTTCTGTACTGTAGTCATAATTTACCAAATTAATCACTTAAACCCTGTTTTCAATTCATTTCTTTTGGCAGCAGCTAGCATACCTATAAGAATGCTCCATGTAGTTCTGAATACAATATATTGGAACAATAATCAGTATGCAGTTGGAGCTGGAGAAAAGTCCCTTGTGGTTGAAATGAATCAGAAGGCATCATTATTTTTTCATACTCCTATCTATTACATTCTTACGTTACAAATTCATTTATAAAATGGTAGTGGTTGTGAACATTGCATGGATTTCCTACAATACTTACTTTAGGAAATTTATGAAAAATGCAGTTGCCTGCTAGATAAAGGATTTTCTCTTTATCCGGGATCACTTGTCATCTTAAAACAAAATCACAAATCTATTATCCCATAATATGTACATAGGCTGTTGGTGCTAACTAGTTACAGGATTGTAATATGACTACTGAATGCCAGTGTGAACATATTACGGGGTATAATTACTACTTGTGATTTCAGAATATATTTTCATAATATTTCTTTCAGAATATATTTTCATCAACATTTCTTTTAATTACGTATTTTAAAGGATTTTATTTTATTTTGTAATTTTTTTCTATCTTAAGTAATGATTTCCTAATATCTTTATATCAAAAAGTGGAAAGCCTAAGGAATCGTGCCAGTCCAATCTCCCTGCATTCTCTGTTTCTTATAAGAACATGAAGAAAAGTCCATCACAAGCCTCTTTGGATACCATTTCTACTGACAGTATCTTCTTTGAGGAGCACTACTTGGAAAGTGATGGAAGTGACAGCCAAAGTTTTTTTGAAAAAGGTGTTCAAACTTTCTGACACACTTTTGAATATAAACAATATTATCTCTTTTCTTCACAAGTACAACTAACTTTAGTTCGTGTTTTAAAAAATATTTTATAGATTTCAGATGTATTGTTTTGGCCTACAGTACAATAAACAAATTACCATAATTAGATATATAATATGATATATTGATGGCTCTTTCATTTGTTTGATTGGTTTAATATATCACCAGAGAGTCTGAGGTTCAGATAACTGTCAATATGATTGTAAGCCTATAATTTGCAAAGTTATGGGTACTTGTTTATTTACTGTTACATTTTCAAAACTTAAAAACTTTAGAGAAGTTTTAGATAAAATGCAAGAAAGAATTCAAACAATCAGGTTTCTTTGTAGCTTTATAGCAGAAATCTGCATCCTATTTTGGTTAAATATTGTGCTGAATCTTCCTGTGTATTTGCAGTTTCCCTACCTATCAACTAACTAGATGATAATGTGATATCCTTTTTATGTCTCCATCTCAGCTTAAATAGCAAAATTTAATCAAATTAAATTATTTAAAATCGGTTTATTATATAGTTTGATGTGCAACTAGATTAAGATACCTTGAATGTTTGCATGTGAATATTCAATCTTTATTCACAAAACATCTCTTTTTTCATAATGTGATTATGCCAGCTCTCTTATCCAATAAACCAGTGGAAAATATACCTGATGAAGGCACAGAGAATGAGAATTATGGTGAATCATCTCCAGATGTCCTCAGTGCCAATTCAGAGTGTACTCAGGATGCTAGTGAAGAAATGGTAATGCTCCAAAAATAAAGAACACTTTTATATATCTAAACAACTCTTTGCAAAACTAAAATACTTTTTTTAATTGTAGAGGGGGAGTGTTAATGCATAGTCTTGATATTAAAAAAAGGTGCTTGCCAAACAAAAATTCAATACAATTTACTACTTTACTGTTATCATAAAAGTTAAATAAACTTCTAATTTGTACCTCAGACTCTACTAGATTATTAGAGTTTCAAAATGCTTCAGTAACAAACAATAGAATAAAACGTTGCTAATCCCTAATCCCCTGTCTTTTCTCCAGACAATATCTTTGGTTGGTAGAAAGGCTATTTGGAAAAATTGGCTTCTATGGGACAGTCCTATTCTTCAAGAGTTACAGTGGTGCTTTAAAGTTTGTGAAGCCTTTTGATTTTCAATGTTCCTGCATAAATATGCCTAAAATGTCATCTCTTGTCTACATATGTTCTAAAACTAGATAAAGGGAATACAATTAAAACAAAGAAATGAAAAACATTACATTTATTCATTTATTTATTGAGCAAAATAATCCAAAACTACATATTTGTATATGGCACAAGTATGTGAGCCTTTGCTTTTAATAACTGATGTGCCCTGCTTGAGCAACAATAACTGCAACTAAACATTTCTGATAACTTTTGATCAGTCTTATATATGGGCTTGGAGGAATTTTAGTTGATTCCTACGTATAGAACAACTTCAGTTTAAGGAGGTTGGTGGGCTTCCTCTTGTGGATTACCTACTTCAGGTCCTTCCACAACAACATTTCTATAGGAAATGTAGAAGGACTCGGGGCGGTGTACAGCCAGGTAAAAACACAATACAAATATCACAATTTAAATTTAAAAATTGTTAAAAGTATTACATTTAAGGCCAATTAACTAAAAACCCAAAAATTTAAGAACTCCAAATTTAAAACTCAATTATGAAGCTAGCCCTGCCTGTCGGAAGAGCAGGGTCTTAAGAGCACAGAGGAAAGCTATAAGGTTAAAGTCAGTCAGGACTCTGACTTGATCGTTTCAAAACATTAACTTTTTTCTACTTTAACTACCGGTAAAACTTGTATGTTTTGGGTCATTGTAAGGTAGTCAGCAGAACTGTCTAGGAGCCATATTTAAATTCTGGATTTCTATTACAGGTAATCGTTGATTTATTACCACAATTGAATCCAAAATTTCTGTTGCTAAGCAAGGCAGTTGTTAAGCAAGTTTGCCACATTTTATGACCTTTCTTGCCACAGTTGTTAGGTGAATGACTGCAGTTGTTAAGTTAGTATTGCGGTTGTAAAGTGAATCTGGTTTCCCCATTGACTTCAGTTGTCAGAAGATCGCAAAAGATGATCACATGACCCCAGGGCACTGCCACTGTCATAAATATGAGCCAGTTACCAAGGGTCTGAATTTGATCATATGACCATGGGGTTGCTGCAACGGTCGTAAGTGAGAAAAATGGCCCCAACTCACTTTTTTCAGTGCTGTTGTAACTTCGAATGGTCACAGAACGAAAGGTTGTAAATCAAGGACTACCTGTACTAAATGGTTGCCTTGCCTAGCCTCTGTAAGCCTTTTTTTTTTTGCATCTGAAAACTTTCAGTTGCATTGATTCTGTTTGAGGTACTATATTGCCTGTAACAAATGTTTTATAGGAGATCATTAGGATGTATTACACATCTATACATAGATATATATTTGTAATTTGATGAAAATATAATTAGCATATTTGATTTAGCAAAGCATCTTTTCAGTATCTTGTAACTAGAAATATTAAAAATCTAAACAAATGTGAAATACAGACTATAGTGTTTGCTATTAGCATCTATAATACTTCTAACTTAGATCAGATATAAACAACTTTATTTAGAGTATACAGAACATTTTGAGATCAAAATGTTTTGCCTAAAAACCCAAAAAATTGTCTCAAGTTATTTCACCCATCCTGCAAAGTGTTTTGTTTCAAACTTGAAACATTTATGTAATGGTGGGAACAACACATGTTAAACTTGAAACAATTGTTTTTAACTCAAAATGAAGTATTTCAAGTTAGAAACATTTTGAATGTGAAGCGTTTTGTATATCTCTGATTCACAGAGTGAGCAGCAAAACTTCCTAAAACTACTAAATTATGCAAAGTATTTGAAAAGGAAAAAAACTGTCTGAATCTTAAGAGATTATTTGCTTTTTGTTTTGTTGACAGATGTCAGTGGTAGTTTTTAAAATATTTGGTATTAATGGTGAAATCGACATCAGAGGTGAAGACACAGAAGTATGCCTTCAGATAAATCATGTTTTACCAAATCAACTGGGCAATATCAGTGTTCGACATTATCTCTGCAACCGAACAGCAGGTAAGAAATAACACAAAAGGGCACTAACAATATTTTCATTTTAATAACAGTATCTTGAACAACTGCTCTTTTTGTTAATGGATTATGAAAAATACATTATCGTGTTGGACACATATAGTTTAGAGACCTATAAATATGTATATGTACTTTAAAAAAAAATCTGAAAACTGACTGCTTTTTTTTAAACTTCAGAAATTGAAACTACCATTTATCTTGTTGAGCACTTGCATCAGCTATATATACTGTAGTTGATATTGTAAAATGCAAGTTATTTGTCATCATAGAACATGGGTGTCAAACACGTGGTGTCACATTGCTGTCATATGACTTTTTTTACAGAGCTGGTGTGGGCATGGCTTGTGCGTGACACATCCGGACCGCAGGCCACCTGTTTGACACCCCTGCCTTAGAAAAAGGAAAAGAAGATTCCAAAACAGTAACAGATACAGAGTGCCCTGCCTTCCCAAAACAGACAAGACCTGTTTCCTCTATGCTGAAAAAAAAATGCAGGGAAATTGATAGTACTTTTGCGGGCATTGATTGCCCCACCTCTCCCTCCCTCCCTCCCTCTTTCTGTACAAACACACACACACCGCCATTTGAAAGTACAGTACTTACTACAATTTTTGTATTATAATCTTAAACTTCTTTTTGGGATTTACTGCTTTAATCTAAATTGCAAAGAGGGAAGCTGGACAGTACTATTGTCAATACTTAATACTATTCAATACATCTAAACATGAAGAGATTCTGTGGAGTTTGTAATATTGGCATTGGGAGAAATGACTTTAGACAAATAAGAATGCATGAAAGTGTGAGAGGAAGAACATACTATACCTTATTGATCCTTTGAATTTCTATAGGGATTAACTATTTCTACTTATAGTGTAAAATTATGGAGGCAACCATTTATCAAAATATAGATCCCTTTATTTGGACTGCTTTCATATCATATTAAAAATAGGGTCTATAGAGATTCATTTAATAACCTATAAAGTTTAAACCTATAACCTAATTCCATATTTAATTTTATAACAGGTTCAGATCCTAAATGTGCACCTGGGCCAATTAAACCAACTCCTGAAGTAAGACTAAGATGGGAAAGTGGACCCAGTGCTTTAATACATTCATTGCAATCTGAAAAAACTGGGTTTCTACAATGTCATGTAGAAGATTTTACTGCTGACTTCCTAACTTCTTCACTTATGAACATTCAGCGTTTCTTGGAAGACGAAATGCTTGCAGAAGTGATGCCTATGAATGTAAAAATTTCTAATACAAAAATCAACATAAAAGTAAGTCATTTTTAGTGAGCTTGATACTGTATTTGTTCAGAGTTTGTATACACTATATGAATAGCCTAACTTTTATAGAAACTATTTCTTTAAAAAATTACTTAATAATTCCCATAATTGAAACCAATATGTGCATATTTTTAAAAAGTGTTGTTGGATATAAACTGACTTTCTCAAAATTGTATTGTATATGGAGTACACTTTCTCCAGATATATAGTACAATTGTGATTCAGTAATGAAGAGCTTTTTTCATCTGAGTGAATATTCCAAATAATGAACAATATCAGAACTTGACACCTGTGAAGATGAATTCACAGTAAGAGTGGCTAGAAAGTCAGGTGTCTATATTCTCCTCTCAACTGTTCATTTTTTAAAGTGCATCTTCGTTTTAACATCACTTTTTGAATTTCTTTTTTTAAAATTTACATTGTAATTGTTAATTATCTCCTTGAATGCTGAACTATCCTAAATTCCCTTACTGTATTATAATTATTTATTATTGTTTATTTCTGGAGTTACAAAACACTTTTACTTTTTCTCCATGGAAGTCAATGGTACTGGAACTGAAAGGTAAGGCCAACAATTTTGGCCTGCAGACACATTCTAGAGACAGGGAAGGTGAAAAACGGGCGCACAAACAGTCATTTTCGCCTATTTTTGGCCTGCAGAATGCTTCTGGAGGCGGGGGAGGTGAAAAATGAGACACAAAAATGCCCCAGGAGGTAAAAAATGGACTGTTTTTGTCCATTTTTGGAAAAAAAAATGGGCTGTTTTGCCTGTTTTTGGCCTGCAGAGATGATCTGGATGTGGGGGACATGAAAAACAAGGCGCACAGATGCCCCGGGAGGCCAAAAACAGGCCCATTTTCTAGCTGCTAGATAATAACTACTGTAACTAGCTAGACAGATACATATAGACATATCTATAGTAGATATATCTATTATATAGGCCAGTGATGGCTAACATTTTCCAGACCGAGTGCCCAAAGTGCGCCTGAACCCCCAAAATGCAATGCACACAGCCCCCCCACATATGCAGCAGAGACCCAAAGACCAGCTGGCTGGCAGCAGGCATGGACGCATGTGTGGCTGAGCCAAGCTGGGGTGATGGCTCACGTGCCCACAGAGAGGGCGCTGTGTGCCACCTCTGGCACTCATGCCATAGGTTCGCCATCATGCATATAAGCCGTAGTATTAGTATTATTTATCCTTTTTACTTACTTTACTTCCCCTTTTATTGGTAAAATTATTATTCTGCTGCTTTGCATGTACAAAGTGCTTCTGTACCAAATTCCTTGTGTGTCTAATCACACTTTTAATGTTCCTACATGATTACAAGTTCTTACTGACCTTGTCACCTGAAATTTACTTTATTGCCAGAAAATACTTCTGCATGCAGAATTTAGCCTTAGCACATGTTAACAGTTTTTATATCTTTTGTATTTTCTAGGATGATAGTCCTCGTGATAGTTTGTCTGCTCCTGAATCAGTTCCAGTAACTGTGTATATTGATCTGCTTAGGATACAGAGGAAAGATGATGGCTCATTTTACATTACAGGTAGAACTTTTCTTCCCTTCCCCATATTTAATACTAGCAACATTCAATGTAAATGTTCTGAAAAATTGATTAAAATCTGCAAGATTTTTCTAAATCTTAACATTTTCATAGTAGTAATAGATAGCAAGGGGTGAGGAAAGCAAACAGAGCCATTTTAAAAGTTTCAAACCAAGTTCTCTAAGTTCTGTGCATTTGTGATTCATTTTATATTTTTGGTTATTATTTTTTTAAAAGATGTATAATGAGAGTCAATCATTAAATATTTTAAAGTATTAAAATATACAGGAAGTCCTCGACTTATAAACACAAGCCCAAAATTTCTGTTGCTAATTTCTGAGACAGTTAAACCAGTTTTGCCCCCTTTTATACCTTACTTGCCACAGTTGGTAAGTGAATCCCCACAGTTGTTAAGTTAGTAACATGGTTGTTAAGTAAAACTGGCTTCTCTATTGACTTTAATCAATCAATCAGAATAGAGCTGGAAGGGACCTTGGGGGTCTTCTAGTTCAACCCCCTGCTCAACTTTGGTTGTCAGAAGATCACAAAAGGTAATCACATGAACCCAGGTTAGTGCAACTGTCATAAGCATGAACCAGTTGCTAAGCATCCCTATCTGTAGAGATAGTACTCACTTAAATCTACATAATTGGAAGCAGAATTTCCATTGCTAAGTGAAGCAGTTATTAGGCAAAGTATCAGGTATGCTGCAGTTTCAGTAGTCCAGTTGAAGTCATTAGGTGCACACTTCTCATTTCTCCAGTCCTGAGTCCAGTATGAACAGTCAGCTCTGTCTCACTGCCACTTCCCCAGCCAGACCTGGCAAACTCCCTTTGGCAGACAAAACTCCACTGTCCTTCTGCACTTGGCGAGCACATCCTGCAGCTGTGTACTCATTCAGTGGATTATGGCCACAGTGGGAGGAAGAAGACAGCAGAGGTCATCTGGAGATGAGGGGTGGTACAGGTAGATTGTGGCATAGTGCAGGGCAGCGCAAAGGGCAGAATGGGGAAGAGATTGATGGGGAAGAAGTACATGCTGCAGTCATAAATGTAGGCCGGTTGCCAAACAGCCAAATTTTGATCCCCTGCAACTGCTGTAATTTTGAGAACTATCAATAACTACTATTCATTCACTTTGAATAGTCACTAAACAAGTAGTTGTTAAGCAAGGATTACCTATAAATTTTAGCTTTTGTTTTATCCATACTGGGTTTCAAATAGGATATTCAATTGAATTGGAGACTGATTAAAAGTACAGAAAGTCATAATGAATATAAAGAACAAATTAAGAAGTGAACACCAAAGGATATTTGTGGTAATGATTTACCCCAAATCAAAATAGCTGAAAATCATTATTTACTGTTTGTTAATTTGAATCTCAATCTGGTTAGAAATAAGGCAAATCACATTCCTGAGGTAAAGCATTGTTATTGTACTTTCTCCTAACAACACATTTTAATGAGCGGAACAAAATCTCATTACTAAATATTTCATGTTTTTTCTGAACTTTTTAAGTTATCTCTATTTAATAATAAAATTTGTTATGTTAAATGTATTAGCAATCTCAGTTAATGAATAACTGCTAGTTGCAAAAATAAGTATAGTTGTCTACTGATTACTTGTCCAAAATAATTTTCTACCTATGTTGCATGTTTATGCATTTCCTTGATATAATTCCCATTGCATAGCTGGACTTACTTTTAGAAATCAAATTAAGATTGCATTACATCAAATTAAGATTGCATTACATTAGCCACTAATTTTTTTAAAATGCAGTTCCAGTTCCCATGTTTTTAGTCAACATCATTTGGCAAAGACAGCATTACTGAATCTGTTTTTTTCCTGTTTTTATTATATTACTGTAAATCTTAGTATATTATTATATTGTTTGGCATAATACTTGTACAGTATTAATTAAAATTGACATTTTATCACTTAGATAACTTAGAATATTTTTTATCTTTACTTTCTAATACTCTTTCGGTATTAATTACAATTTAGAATATTAGTCTTGCAGACATAAAATTTATTGACCTTTTCATACAAATTTAAATATGTCAGGAAAAAACGGCTGCGGATTACATCAAAGTATTTGTTATGTAATAAAGATTTTGATCTTGAGTTAGCTAGTTAGTATGGAAACCTCCACTGTAAAATTGCTTCATTCAAACATGTGCGCGCGCACACACACATCATGTTAATAAAAAGAAAAAAGTACAAAAAACAATTTAACAAGAAAAATGCAAATAAGTCATTTAAAATAAGGAAAAGAACTATTCGTTCTCCCAGAAGGCTGCAGAGTGGGTCAGGAGTGGGATGATCCATTTGATCTGGCCAGTCACTGAGTTGAATTGTTTTGGCCACGCCTCCTCGTGCCTCCGTCGCCTCCAGTTTTTATTCGACTCAGTGGATCTGACTAGACGGTTTTTTTCTGAGTCCTCTGACTCCTGACCGTTGTTCAGGGTTATTTTCTACATTTACTCCTCAACTTCTATGATTTCAAGCAATCCTGCGCTGTGCGAGCTGGCCACTTCAGTCTTAGGCTGAAAATGCCGTGGCCGCCCACTCTACACCTGATCGGCACTAATGCTCCCAGTGCTTCACCGCTTGTGGAACAAGCGCCGGCCGTTCCCTCAGCCACTGACCGCAGGATCGCGTCGTCGGACGTTCCACAGCTGCTAGCCGCAGAATCGCTTTGCTAGCAGCCGCCATTATCGCGCCATTACCATCGCGCCAACGGCCGCCATTTTAAAAACAGCGTTTCTTCAAAGTGCGAGCGCGAAGACAGTGGCACTCCTCACATCAATTGAGATCAACCCCAGGTAACAATCTATCGGGGGGTTTTCCATTACAGTTGCGGGCGGCCATTGCGGCATTGTGAAACTGGGCGGCCAATTATTGCTTTTGTAGCGGCCCCTTTTGATGCCATTGCGAGTACGATCCTTGTGGGTGGCCATTTTGGTCCATTTGAGATGGCCATTTTGATTGCAATTCTCCATGTCCGGTGGCCATTTTAACTGGGGCAAGAAAAAAAAAATTGCTCCAGAACTCAGCGAAGGCCACATATCTGCTCTGCAATACAAACCTCAACGCTGTTATCTTCAGGCCCCTTTCTTTAGCTGCTTCTGGTGCTGGCATACCCCAGATTTCTGGAAAAGCTGCCCATTACTCATCAAGAAGTACAGGCTATTGCCCACGTCCTTCATCTGCTCTGCTCCACTATGGTGAAACGGTCATCTGACAACAAGGCTGAGACTGCCTGCAAGGCAACCTCTAAGTCTGCTTCAGGCAGAAAGTCTAATCACAGAACGAGCTCAAAGACCTCCAACGACACCAAAGGGCATTGCAACAACAATTTTTACAAGCCAAGCAGGAGAGAGCTGAACATGAGGTCGACACCACAACGGCCCAGACTGGCTCTCAAGACCAGGATACCAATGATGACCTTGACCTCTCCGGGACTTTGTCCCCCGAGAGAACTGACCAGCAATGTGTTTGTTCTCCACCTTCCAAGGCCCAGCACAAAGGGGACCCCTTTACTTGTGCAATTACCCCTCAAGACCTTCACCTGCACAGAATTCTAACCCTTTGGACCTGCAGGTTCTGCCTGAGGCGGTTCAACATTTAATTGCCAGAGCCATCTTGCATGGCATTGCAACGGGCATATGAGAACACCGCTCAGCTCGTGGTCTCAGAAAGCCTTCATTCACGGTGCACCTGAGTTTCACCTTCTGCCAGCCTCACTGGATCTCCTGAAAGGTCCACAACGAGATCAAAGGGCAGTGCTGACCTGGGCCTGGAAGACGAGCCACAGAGAGACACCGACCTCTCAGATGACAACGGTGCCCCTCCGGATGTTCTGGCCTTCACAGGCCTATTTCCTCAAGAGCTGTTCAAGTCACTATTACACAAAGCGAAAGTCACCTCAGGCCTCTTGGATCCTGCTACTGATCCTGCCTCAACCTCGACTGGCCATGGTATCTTCTCGGAACCAGTTACCGAACAACTTTTCATCCCGGCACCCAAATTATTCACAGACGTGGTCCGCAAACAGTGGTCCAATTCGGCATCTCTTTCAATGCCCAGCAGCACTGACTGTTGCAATTACAATATGGAACCTACGCTAGCTACCATTCTACACATAGCTTCAGTGGATGGCCCTGTGGCTGCCCTTTCTTCCCCTTCCTCCTAACTCTCCAGAGACACATCTGAGGGCCTTAAGCCTGAGGACAGGAAATTTGACCTGTCCTTCAAGAAAGCGCACTAGGCCTCAGCCTGGGCTATACAGGCCGTATTGTGGCCTCTTTCTTCACCCGCTCCTCCCTGTTATGGCTCTAACAGCTGCAAGCTCATTTACCTGCCCAGGAGGTCCGAGTCCATCAGGACCTTAACAAAATCATTGCAGCTACTCAATTTGCCTCCGATGCCACGCTCAATGTAGCCAAGTACGCCTCTCGAGCGATGGCATCATCAGTCACCTTGCGACTCCTATTATGGCTACGCCAATGGCCAGCCGATCTAAAAGCCAAATGGCGTCTTGCTTCAGCCCCGTACACGGGGTCTAAATTGTTCGGTGACTTGAGCCTTTATTGGTCGAGGACAAGGATAGGAAGAAAGTTTTGCCTTTCGCCACTAGAAGGGCGGATCGCCGGGCAACCCCTACTACCATAGGCAGCCTTCCCACTTCTTCTCTCAGGAGAGCACTAGCCAACGCCCTTACCCTCAGGGCTCCTTTCGTCAGGACAGGGGTTCCTTTCAGGACAAGCCAAAGTCATACGGCCCTAGTAACGGTAATTTTGTGGAACTGGCAACCACCAATTCCGTCGTCAGAAATGACTTATTTCCTCAATGTCCCCATAGGAGGCAGGCTGACCCTCTTTGTAGACAGGTGGGCCCGTATTACGACCGACCAATGGGTCCTCCATACCATCGAATTCGGACTTCCATTGGAATTCTTTCCAGCCCCCCGAACCACTTCGTACCATGCCCTGTCTCCAACTCCCATCGCAAGCGCAGTCTCATGGAGCTTGCCATTCAACATCTCCTAGAGATCAAGGCTATGGAGGAGGTTCCTCCCGACCAATGGAGACAGGGATTTTACTCAGTCCTATTCGTGGTACCGAAACGCTCTGGGGGCTGGAGAGCAATACTCAACTTAAAATCATTGAATGCCCACCTTGTCTACAGGAGGTTCAAAATGAACACTCTGAAGTCCATCCTAGAGGGGATCAGGCCGGGAGACTTCCTAGCCTCCATAGACCTCTCCAAGGCGTACCTACACATCCGTATCTCACCGGCCCACCGGCGTTATCTCAGGTTCAGCTACGTGGGGCGACACCTTCAATATCATGCCCTCCCATTCGGCCTGGCATCGGCCCCGCGCAGCTTCACAAAGGTCTTAGTGGCTCTGGTGGCACATCTACGGTCCGTCCCGGTACGGCTCCAAGCCTACCTGGACGATATCTTAGTCCAGGCCCCCACCCTCCTAAGGGTGCAGGCCGACCTACAACTGAAATAGCCAATTAGAACCCCGAACCCGCTTAACACACCTTGGGGCAATAATCGATACCCAGGCAGGACAAGTATTCCTCTCTCACGAGAGGAGAGGCAATCTCAGCCTACTCATCCGTCAAATCCTCCTGGAGCCGACGGTGACCAAACTCACCCTCTCAAAACTGTTAGGGAAACTGGCATCATGCATAAACATCGTGCCTTGGGCCCGACTCCATGCGCGCATTCTCCAATGGTTTCTGCTACTGGACCAACGAACCAAGACTGCTGCTTCCCAAACCAAGGTCAGGGTTCCTCTGTCAGTTCGCCGGTCATTGCACTGGTGCCTCTCTCCAGCCCTGGACAAGGGATGTGTATTCACAGACAATCAACCAATCGTCATTACAACAGATGCCAGCCTACAAGGGTGGGGAGCACACTTGAGCGGATAAGTAGCTCAGGGTCCTCCAAGGAAATGCAGTCCAGCATCAATCTGCTGGAGCTTCGAGCAATCTGCATGGCCCTTCTAACCTTCCAACAGACAATACAGGGGCACCATATTTTAATACTTACTGACAACGTTGCGGCGAAAGCCCACGTAAATCGCCAAGGAGGGACGAGGTCCAGGACACTGATGCAGGAAGCTCTCCAGGTCGGGCAGTGGGCAGAGGCTCTCCTCATCTCTCTACGGGCAGACCACATCGCCGGCAAAGACAACCTCCAGACGGACTTCCTCAGTCGGACCATGGTGGAACTGTCAGAGTGGCGTCTCCACCCCGATCTCTTCCAAGACATTTGTCTCTGGTTTGGACAACCTCAAGTGGATCTGTTCGCCTTGGCAGTGAACGCTCATCTTCCACACTTCATCACTCACTTTTCATCTCCGGGAGCGGGGAACATGGATGCTCTCCGTTGCCCTGGCCACCGGGGCTAGGGGTGGAAGCACCAGTGCTTCCACCCCTAGCATTAATCCCACAAGTGATACGCAAGATAATAACGGAGGAAGCGGAAGTCATTCTCGTCGTCCCTCATTGGCCAAGGAGACCTTGGTTTTCGGACCTAGTGGCCCTTTCAATAGTACGTCCTTGGCGGTTTCCTCCAGAGAGGGTGTCTCTCAGCCAGGGGGCAGTCAACCACCCGGAGCCCCAGTGGCTCAACCTGACCACCTGGCTCTTGAGGGGCTCCTCCTGAGGGAGGCGCTCTACTCCGAGGACGTCATCCGAATCATGCAGGCAGACAGAAAGCAGTCCACCATCAGACTCTACAACATCACCTGGAAGGTATTTATCTCTTGGTGCTTTGCGCGCGAGATTAATTCCCTTTTAGCTTCTGTCCCGCAGGTCCTGGAGTTCCTCCATGATGGTTTCCGTAAAGGACTGGCACTCAACACGCTCAAACGCTATGTTGCTGCACTCTCCACTGTATTGTCACCTAGGGACAGAGCACCGCTGTCTCGTCACCCATCCATTCACAGGTTTTTATGTGGGGTCCGAAATCTCCATCCCGCCGTAGTCCACCGGTATCCCACCTGGGACTTGCCATGGGTACTAAAGGCCCTCACCGAACTATCATTCGAGCCTTTACGTACATCGAGCCTCAGGTACCTTTCTCTAAAGGTTGCCTTCTTGGTGGCCATTACTTCGGCCCGCCGCATTTCGGAACTGGCAGCCCTCTCCATCTGGCCTGACCTATGTATCATACACACGGACAGAGTTGTCCTCCGCTTGGACCCGTCCTTTGTTCCAAAATTAACTCCCGATTCCAACGGGAACAGGAGATTATCCTTCCCAATTTCTGTCCCAGACCAGCTCATCCATTGGAACACAAATGGCACACTCTGGATGTCCGCAGAGCTATTAAGATCTACATCTCGCAGACTGCCCCTTCCAGGCGTTCTGAGGCTCTATTCGTATCATTTCATCCCGCCTCATTGGGATCTAAGGTATCCTCGGCCAGCATTGGCCACTGGATCCGGGCTTGTATTGCCCGGGCATATGAAACACAGTCTATTCCTCCACTGAGGCGTGTCACTGCTCTCTCAACTCGCAGTGCAGCTACCACCGCTGCTTGGGCCACGCAGGCCTTCCTTGAGGGCAGCTACCTGGACTACTCCTGTCCCATTTATTAAATACTATCGTTTGGATGTCTTCGCTTCTGCGGAGGCTTCTTTCGGCAGGAGAGTCCTCCAACAGGTACACCGGGCCTCGAGGCTTCCTAATTCGCAGGCTTCCCGTAGGGCTGACAAGCTTGGCTATGTTCCATTCCTGCGACCCACCCACAGCCTTCTTGGAGAAGAGGCGTTGGACTTACCGTGAACGCCGTTTCTCCGGGGGCTGCGGAGTAGGTCAGCCCCTCCCGCCTGCGATTTTTTCCACGACTTCTTGCTAACTGTTGGCAGAGGCTGTCTTTTAGATCTGGATTCGTCAAACAAAACTGGACGCGATGGAGGCACGAGGAGGCGTGGCCAAAACAATTTGACTCAGTGACTGGCTAGACCAACTGGATCATCCCACTCCTGACCCACTCTGCAGCCCCCAGAGAAACGGCGTTCACGGTAAGTCCAACGCCTGGTTTCTTATTTCCCCTATTTTGTATATCTGCTATTTTAACAAATTTATTATTTTAAGCCCCTTTAGAAGCCAGACTGAAATCAATGATATTTTACATGCAGTTTGGTATATTATATCTATAGGAACCATTCTTGCTTAAATTTGGTTAAACTTCTATTATGTGCATATGCTGACTCTGTTAAAGTTTTAGATGTACACAAAATCAGATTCAGAGCCTGATTCAAGAGTTTAGAAGATGATTGCTTTAAATCAATTGAAAAGGCATATAGTCCAATTCAGCACTAAATATGAAGCAAGTTTTGGCTTTTGATTTCCAGTGACTGTAAAGTGATAATCTAAAATTTTTGCAATGACAAAACCATCAAGTGGAATGAAGCTTGGCAGCTTTAAACCAATTAGTGAAGGAAAGTCATTGGCTTTTTTTTTTAAAGTTTTAGTGCTAGATTTAATAAAAAGCATAAAATAGAGTAAGCAAAACATTAATGTATACAAAATTGAGTATCTCTTATCCAAAGCGATGCAATTAAAATGTATGGTGACATTTTTTCTTGTAAGTAGAAGTTAGATTTTTCATTCGCATTGTTTCCCTCTTATTTCCATATTTTGAAAAATAGAAGCAACTTTTTTATTTTTTGCCAATACATAAGTCAGCTTTTTTTTGCAGACCACTGAAGTGTCAGAATACTCATAAACTCTTATTAGATAGCTTACAAATTATTGTAAATACCTAATTGGGGAATTTTAATTTGGTTCTATTAATTTCAGACCTAATTGTGTTTTGTCTTGAAAACCCAATAAATTCAGGTGGAACAGGCAAATTGATCAATTTGTCAAATGAATCTACATCATTAAAACACATTTGTATTTTCTTTGAGAATATATTCAAATTAAATGCACTGCGAATAATGTTCAGAAGTTTAAAATCATTTCAATGTAAAAATAGGTGATTCATCTGTTTAAATCTATGAGAAGTAACAAGTCTGTTTAGATTGTCTATATTGTTAAGAAAAGGGTTGAGGGTTAGAATAAATTTTAAAAAGGTAGATTTTGGGGGGAACATTTCTTTCTTTTTAAAATAATATTTTTTGAAAAATAAGTTTGATCTGAGCTCTTGCTACTTGACTGATACTATGTTAATGTTATATACATTTAACAACAATATTGGTAAGAGAGCATTGAAAGTATTTTGTGCCATCTTTTATCAATTTCTGCTTGATATAGTTTATATTGATGTGATGCATTTTACTGAGTTATTGATATCAGTATCTTTGTATAATCCTCTTAATTCTCTGATTTATCTTAACAGATCACCAAACAGTTAGTAGTGATTCACCAAAGACACAAAGCAGAATAGGCAATCAGGATGCTGAAGCTAGTACGCACAAGAAAAAAAATTTTCAGTCCCAGTCCACACAAACATCTCCAGAAATTAACACTCCCCAAGAATTTATGACTTTACCCATAGTAATCAAAGAACAGGTAATGAAAAATCTACTATATTTTTTTCCTTCCTTCCTTCCTTCCTTCCTTCCTTCCTTCCTTCCTTCCTTCCTTCCTTCCTATAAAATTGGTTTTATAATGGCAGTTAAAGATTTTATATTGTAAAGGACAGCAAATTCTTTTGAAGAAAACTGGAAGACAAATTTGGTTTTCCACAAGTATTTTACAGAGTGTTGTGGAGGATACATTGTTTAGAGTATGAGGTTATAAATAATAAACAGAAAAACTTTTTTGTTACATAAAATGATGACCTCCTATTTATTGGAACAAAAGGTTTCATAAATTATAGCAGTCAAAGCAGTTTCAATATGAAACATCTTGATGGAAATGTGTCCAGATAATCAGATGACAAGTATACTTTTATTATATGCATAATTGTAAATTATGTACACTTTAAGGAAATTAAATAATGAATGTAAGTTAAAAACTTTAATAAACAGAAATTTATAGCTGGAAATTGACAAACATACTGTAGCCATTCATAATTGAAAATTACTAATATATAATTTAAATATCTGAAAGTACTGTACATAAATGTATGAAAAAGATGGATATAATTTTAATATGTCAGGTGAAATAGATTGTTTTTTTAAAATGCATTTACAGAAATTGTAAAAAATTAGGTTAATATGTAACACTAAATTACAAACCATGGCTCAAAGCAAAACAGTAGATTTATAACATATTTTTAAACCCTTGCAGTAGAATACTTTTTCCCCAATACTAAGGTTAGTTCAATATGTTTTTGTGTTAACTAATGTCATAACATAAACAGCGGTCAGGTGACAGTGCCTGCTGAACAGGTTTATGCATATGCAGTAAATGATTAAATGATTTCTGGTAAATCTATTGTACCCTTCACAAACCAGCTGATGTGACTTTTTTACATGTCTTACAAGTGGTTTTTTAATGTGTGTTAATATGTAGCACTATCAGAGTCTTCTGTTGTTAAATTAGTGAGAATAGATGAGTAGTTTACATCCAGTTATAAGTAATGCTAAAGGCCAGAATTGTATTGCAGAGTAGTAATCTTGAACTTAGTAGTAGTGTTGAACTTGAAGTTGTTATACAAATCTACATTTTATCAGTCTAGAGAATGAGGGTTTTTTTTTAAAAAAATTGACATTAAAAAATGCTGTAAGTGTATTGCAAAGCACTGAAAAAGAAAACCAAAAAAGAAATAAACAAAAAAAACAAATGAAAAGCATAGAATTCTTTCATAAAGTATACTTTGTTTATAAAGCTGTTTATAAAATCTTATCCAACTTAATTTGGCATTTTAAGATTAAAATTATTTATTTACTTATTTATTACAGCTTATAGAAGAAAATGAATGTCTAAAACAGGAATTAGCCAAAGCCAAGATGGCCCTTGCTGAAGCTCATTTGGAAAAAGATACCTTGCTTCACCATATTAAAAAAATGAATAATGAAAAATGTTAGCAGACCCTATACATTAATGTGAAAGAGGAAAGGACACATTTTATATTATTTTTTGTTTATGGAACTGAACTCAGAACAACATTTCTGTAGAAAATGCACTTGTAAAAAGGGATAAGAAAAATTAGATTTTTTTTTCTTTTTAAACTCTCTTAAGTTGCAGTGATGTGAAGAAGAACAATTGCTATTATACATCATTAACTTGTGAAATAACTGGTAAATGAATAAAATATTCCTTTGTCACTGATAGGATAACTTCATCTTCATTTGTGAAGATAAAAAATCTTCATTACAACAAAAGGACTGTTCAAGAGATATTAAATTTGCACTACACATAAAACGATCCATTATGAAAATATGTAATAGTCATGCAGAAATAGTTCAGGCACCAACAGGATGTGCTTAAAGATTGGCACCTTCAAATCTCAAAATATATAACTACAGCATGGGAAAGGATAATATGGTGCTGTATGTTGGGAAAAATTGGAAATTGAACAATCAGTTGGACGATTTCTTATTAGCTCACAGAATAATAGGGTTGTTGAATCTGAGCTCTTTTTGAGGATCATTAGTCATTTTTTTTGCTTTGACAATGAATCTCAGCCATTCTTAAACTTTTACATTTTTAACAGTTGAATGTTCTTTTGTAAATTAACATTGCTGTATATTAAAAACAGTTATATAATTATTTGAATTTGTAACACTTTAACAAAATGTAAAGTTGCATTTTATATCACAGATTATGTGTAAAAATTAAACTTTAAATTTTCAGTTTAAAAATTTCTGTAAATAAGTAAAGTATACCAACCTGTGCAAAAGATTCTTAAATTTTTAAAATAATAACTAAATCCCTGATAGAACACATATCAGGATGATAACAGTATATAGGCTATTCAATGATCTTTCTCTATCATTACTTGAAGACATTGTAAGGGGTATGTATTTGCTATACTTGAACTGTAAAATAATTCAGGGAATGATTGATTTCTTTTTTAAAATAAAAATAAGAGACCAAACAATTAAAATCTGGTGACTGAGTTACCAAATTGGAAATAAAAAATAATAATTTGAACTGAAATTATTTTAATCAAAGTTTATCTGATGTAACTCATATTTACTGGATTAAAATAATTGAATTTTTTGCAAAAAGATGACAAATCAAGATCAAGTTATGTAAAACAATTATATATGCATTTATTTTAAAACATAATAGTCTTAATTTTATGAAGATCAGCATACTTTTCATCTCCTATTTCTTTCAATTGAAATTATCATTTATCTTTATTTCTTCCTAAATATTATCTCACTAGTTCTCTATGCTTTGTTCTGCCACTTTAATTAGTTTATCAGAAACAAAAGTTATATATCTCCAAATCTCCAAAATACTTGACTAAATAAATGCTTGTTAAATCCAATTGATTTAAATGATAAGTTATTTTCCAGATTATTTTTGTACAGGTTATTTATGTATAGTCCATTTTAAAAGACTACACATAACTAACCACCATTTAAATCAATATTAAGATTCACTTAGTTTTCTGCAGTTTTATTTCTAAGTAGGCATATGTAAAATTATATTACAAAATAAATATATACAGGTAGTCCTTGGTCAATGATAACAATTGGGACTAGAATTTCTAAGGTCAATTTATGTAGTCATAAAGAGTGTTGTGACCGTACCGCTTAGAGATAGCAGTTCTGGCAATTCAAGTTGCCAATGTTAAGCAAATTCCACAATGTCACATTGTTATTTGTGACTTGACGGCTTCCCCATTCACTGTGCTTGTAAGAAGCTAGCTAAGAAGCTGAGCAACCAGATCAAATGACATGACTGTGGGGACACTGCAGAGACTGGAACTTTGAGGACTGGTTGTAAGTACCATTTATTCAGCACCATTGTAAGACATGTAAGCACTGTAAGGTGGAAATTGCTTGAAATTCATACTGTTCTCTTATTTCATGCTTGTCATACTATGATATCATAGCAACGGTTTGGTAAAAAAATAATAGAATGTGGTTTTGCTCGTTTGAATTCACTGAACAAATCTAGTGCTGTAAGTCTGGCCTATGTAGACCAGACAGGAAACACAACCAGATCAACTAATTCTACTTTACTGTAAAGCTACATGAACAGAAACTTGTAAATCTGAAACTACAATTCTCCCACTGTCACATTTGTAGGCGAAGAACTTAGATTCCCTTTTGAGCTTCTTGCTCTACCCACTTTAAAGCTGTGGGCTATATTGTCTCTTATCCAATTGTTCCCTAGGCAGCATCTCTTCACCCAGTCTCTCAAGATCTTTTCCACAGAACATTAGAAGCTACTATTTTATACACTTCGCAGTTCTTTATAAGAAAAAGATTTTTGAGTTAACAATTTTTAAAGCACAGAATTGTCATTTTAAAGCAAAGAATATTTTCATTTTCTGATTCAGTTTTTTAAAAAATCAATTATTGGTGCTGTGAAAATAATCCTTCAAATACTAAAATTAAAAATTGTATTAATAGATTCCTATGAATGAATTAAGGCCTCTTACTTCATGCTTCCCAATTGGTATGGAAGAAGTGGATTGGACTTTGCATGATCATATCATCTTTTTGTTATTTATTGCAACATGCATTTTTTTCAGGTTTTAGTACATGCCTGAAAAAGAAATGTTGCTGCTGAAATGAATCGCATAATTAAAGCAGTATGTATTTAATGAAATTCTTAATGTGGCTGCATCTTTTTTCAACTTGTGTGAAAACCTAAAAAAAAGAAAGGTGTGTTTTAATAAATTGCCCAGTGGTCTGAAGCACATTCCATAAATTATTTTGAATTGTACATATTCTTATTTCACATTAAGTAAAACCTTATTTAGGAAACCACACACACACATTTTTTCTGCTCCCATTCAGAATACACAGAAATTCATTATTTATATCCAAGTAACAAAGTTCATCTCTTCAGACCTATCGGATAAACACATGATGAGTATAACTCAAGCATGACTCAAATATCTATGGAAATTTTGCAATAAATAGATCAACAGGCCTTCTATAGCACATCAAATTCACAATATAATAAAACAGAATACCACTTATTAAAAGCCAATTCTGGATGGTATTTCCTTTCATAGGCCTTGCATGATGATCTATAAGTAGATATCGTTTAGTGGTCAACCACAGTTGCTTATAGTCATTCAAGTTAAATCGTCTGTTAAGCAGCAGGAACAGCAGCACATCAGATTACAATGGATTGAATAGATCCAGATGCCAGTTCTGCACTAATCGTTCTTCAGTGCCCAAATTACAATGGAGGCTATGTTTGCAGTAATCTGCATAAGTTTTCTTGTATACATAGAGCCGTATTACATGTGAGAAAAATATCACAGCAATCTTTTAACTTGTATTAGGCAATTATTTGTGCTTCAATTTCAAGTAATAAAGTCAGATTAAAATTACCTACTGTAATTGCAAAATTGTGCTTACCACATCATTTGGGAAATGATTTTCTCTGCCATTGTGAGTCTTAAGATGATGGGATTTTTCTCTGCGTTGGGGTGAACCTATTTCTGTATATATGTCAATTAGGGCCAATAATGTGGATTCATTGGTTAAAAACACTGAAAAGGAGGAACAGACTTTTCTTTTAAAAAAAATAGTGATAACAGATTTTACTTCGTATCTCAACTTTGATAAATGGCTTATTTAAAATGAAAACTGGAAATTATGAATAATTTGTTTATTTATTTGCATTCCGCTCTTATTCTGGGGAAACTGATCTTGACTTTGATCTTGATCAAGTCCATATCTGCACTTTAAAAATTAGTATACGACCTTATATCGTATACTTATCCTCCCTATAATATATGCCACTTTTATTAGCAATTCCATACTGCAGTAAAGATATACTGCCCTGATCTCTATGTAATACAATGGACTTAGAGTATATTTGACATCAGAACTATCAGTATACAAAAATGAGGGAACAAATATCTCAATTTCTATAGATCATTGTATTATGATAATCTGATTTGTAAAGCAATTATAAAAAGTAGTTTCACTGCAAAGTATCAGAGAAGCAGAGATTTTAACTTCCTTAGGGATTAATGAAAAGCTAAGGCTATTTATCAGACAACACATTACAGCTATGCAAAGTATTTGAAAAGGGGTGTTTTGTGTAATTGAAAAATTTAAAGTTGTGCATCTTTCAGAACACTCTAATGCTTTAAAGTCTTTTCTTGCTCACTTCAAGGATATTTGTAGCTATTTCATTAGTGATTTCAGGGGATATACTATCTGTGTATGCTTGCACATGTGGAAACACCTAGAAAACACCTTTTAAAGGGTATGACTTTAAATGCTTCAAGAAAGAGTGCTTCACTTACAGAACACAATTTGTGAAGAAGACTTTTCAAATATTTTGCAGATCCCTACTACATAACTAGTTAGAACAGGGGTATCAAACTCGCTGCCCATGGGCCAGATGTGTCACGTGCTGGTCTTGCCCTTGCCTGGTTTAGTGAAGAGGGGAAAAAGTCCCAATACATCACATGATGCCGCCATGACGACGTGAGTTTGACACCCCTGAGTTAGAATGTTTCTATCACATTTTATTATTTTAAGGTCACTAAATATTTTCTTTCTTGGTACCTGCAAAATATTTCTAAAATATATTTATTTTTATCCCCACTTTATTATTTTTATAAATAATTCAAGATGGCGAACTATATCATATTCTTTCCTCCTCCTATTTTCCCCCACAACAATAAGCTTGTGAGGTAGGTTGGGCTAAGAGTGACTTGCCAAGGTCATCAGATGGATTTCACACCTAAGGCAGGATTAGATGATCCACAATAATGTCTATGCTTAAGTGCCAAAGTTGTTTCAGTAATGTAAATAAATCAGTTTCTGCATCAAAATATTCTATATACTTTTATAATGAAAAAGATAACATAGAAAATAGATCAACAAATTTTGGGGAGCAGGTAAGGACATTTGGAGTTTTTGAGAACATCTTAGTGGGCATTGTTAAAGTTTATTGAGAATAATTCATCAACCAAAGAATATTTTTCTTATCTATATTTGATATAATAGTGTTAATCCAGTGGCTGGCACAGTGGCGAGCATATAACAGTATCTTTGTTTGCTTTGAATATAACAACAGTAATGAAAGTAGAAAACAACTAAGACTTCATTTTTCTTAATGACCTTTTTTAAAAAGGTCCTGCCCTCACAGTCTTCTTTCCTAAGACCATTTTTGGTAATGAAGTTTTGCACAAGCTATTTAAATAAACTTTCCAGTATTAATCATGGTTTTACTTATAAAAATGTCATATCTAATGTACTTTAGTTACTGCATTTATTCTATGCACAGCTTCACACTTTCATCTATATAAATGTAAAAATAAATAAACTTCAGCTCTCTTTTTCAGGTCATTTCCAATAGATCAGTCAAGTATTAGAAAGTATCATTCTAATGTTTAAATGTCAAAAATCTCAGATTATATATTAATGCTAATCCTAACTTCAGTCTATGACATAATTCACTTGATCATATCATTTCAAATATTTCTCGATAGCTAAATAACTTTTAGCTCTACATCATCAGTATACATCACTCAGCAATAAAATAAATAAATAAAAACCAGTATAACTGCTGATTCAATTGTTTCCTAAATTTGAAATGGTGTATTCCAGAATTATTTGAATATATTTCAGTTATGGTAATATATCCAATAGCTCCTTTAGAATTGGTACTATTTACTCTTACTTCAGTTATAGCCAACTGAAGGAGGCGGTTACTCCTATAATGAGGAATCTATGAAATTGGTCCTGGGATTTGGTTATTTATATCCTACTTTCCTCTAAAAGCAAAAGGCAGGCTTCTGAGACAAGCCAATGGAACGTTGTCTTTTTTAATGTGCATCACATGTTGCATGCACATAAAAATGGGGGTGGGCAAGTTTCAATTGTCTGATTTTGAATCCAATGACACACTGCTGCATACACTCCTGTGCAAGCAAATATATGAGGGTAGCATATTCAGTGATAGCCTATATTTTAGTTACAAAGTTTGAAGCCATTGATTTAATTTAATCATCAACTGTTAAGATAATACGGTAGTGGATTTAATAATAAATTAATTCAATTATATATAATAAAATAAGATCCCACAGTCTATCTTATATAATTAATGGTTTCGGTTTTTCAAAAGCCAGTTTAGCAATTCAAGCCACATACCAAATGACCATCAAATTGTTTCCAGTGAAATTGGTGTCAAGCTCACAAAAAAGAATTTAATTCCCAAACACTATACAGTTTTACTAGGCTTAGGTTCAACTCAACTGAAAACTTGTGACTTTACTAGGCTTAGGTTCAACTCAACTGAAAACCTGTGAAGTTCTGCAGTACAAGAAAATCCAGTGTGGGGAAAAATATGACAAATTTAGGGCTCTTCCCAACACATTCATTGGTATTCTTTTCTCCCATCCTTTAGAAACGTCCTTCTGTTCTCCCTACCCAGGGATTCTGCTCCTGCTATCAAGGGAAAAAGAAGCCACCTTTTCCCCTTCCCTGCTACCTGCTTGCCTTCTCCTGTGGCTCAGATCCTTTGCTACCTCATACTGAGGAGCTATTTACCTCTGTGCTTGCTTCAGAGCGCTGCTGGTAATGGTGACTCTGGTGATAATGTGCTTTCCAGGAAGTGTGGAGGGAGGCAAAGGCATTGGTTGCCTTCACTCTGGTAGTCAAATCCTAAAATGGGTATGATAGCAAAAAGCCCCACAGCTGAATGAGAGAGGATGATCCTGCAGTGAGTCAATTGGAAACCTGTAGGTGACTGACCTCCTTCAGGCTTTTCTTCCTCAACAGAGAGCATTTGTATAGAGAAGGGCTTAATCCATTTTCTACTGAAAAATATTAATTTCATACTTCAGCTCTTGTTTGGCTTCACCCTGCCTCAGTGGCAGCCTGGCCTTGAAATGGAGGCTCCAGCTGGAGGACATGTCATCAAGGACTAGTAAGCAGCCCATCTCAAAGCAATAATTCTTTAATGTATTAAAAAGAGTCATATTGATGAAACCTGGTGTTTAACATAAAGACAGACAATTTAATGAACATTTTTGAAATAAAATTTTTGTGGTTGATTATTGTGTAAAGTTCAAAGTATGAAGAATAATCCAGAAATGATGGAAGTCTATTGAGGAAAATAAGGAGAAGCCGACCAGTTCTATTTGTTAGCACTAACAACTCCTAAGAAGTATAAAATTAGCATCTTGTATGCAGTCAATCTGACATTTTGCTGTTGAAAGAATGAATTATCTGACATTTAACTGAACACAATGCAGTTATGTTCAACTGCATGTGAATCCTTGAATTTAGCCAGCTTCTCAGTTAGTAGAAGGGTTACTTGTGATATAATTTCCAACGAGTTAAATTGAGAGATTTATTAGCTGAATTATATGAATACAATATTTTTTATCATTTTTCCACCAGAAAGTAAACTGTAAATATATATCAATCAAGGAGGATGTATGTAATTGTAAATATCTATTTTTAAACTAGTTATACCAGACACCGTAGCCTGGTATAATTATGTACCAACATCACTGTTGATAAATATTAAGTCATAACAAAGACACTCTAACATTGTAATGTAGGGGCAAATAGTCCCTTTTCCTTATGGTTTTGGAGTGTACATTAGATATAGCAGATGACTCTGCCAAATGACTCTGGGTGAGGGGGGGAGAAACTGTTAACAGAAACCAGGTTGTCACTTTTTTCTTGGCGTGAAAATATACATTATATGGGTATAATATGAGCCAATTTGATGCAGTAACTAAAGGCACTAGGATAGAAACTTGAAGACTGAATTTTAGTCATGCCCTGATCGCATTGTTGTTACATAGTGCTAATATCAGTAAAAAGAGATGGGCTTTGAGCCTTTGTAGGGGTGTGGAATTTAGATGCACTGGTCTAATCATAGTAAGGGCAGACCTTAGTGTGGCTGTAAAGGTCATATGATGATTTATATTGCTTTATTTATCACTCCTATGTAACATTTCTGGGGTATATAATCCATAACCTTACTTAGTTCAGGGCTCTTTGGCATTCTTTTGGCCTGAAGCCCAGGGATATCTAATTCATTATTTTTTTATTTATTTTATTTTATTGTGCATGCCAATAAAATATACTTTGTTGCATCTATCTCAAAATGCTTTGGTTCCTGATTTAAAATGGACATTTTTCCCACAATAGAAAGCTGGATCATATATAATGCTGTTTTAAACCAAAATTTTCCATCTGTCAGGTGAACTCCATGTGATATTTTGATATATTCTTTGTGTAATTTTATGCCAAGGGTTTTGTTTAAGTACGATTGCCTGATCCAGTCCCAGCTTTATCAGCATCTTACTTGAGAACCTCAGTTTATGTAATTCGTCAATTATTTGGAATTTCCAGGAAAAATAATATTTACCTGATAAGGTAAGATATAACAGACTTTGGGATGAAAAATAGCTTTTAGGCAATATCTGAATTCATACAACCATGCTCTTCTTTTGATTTGTTATAAACTTACCCCTAAACATACAGCAGAGTTAAGCACATATTTTGCTATCTGAAATTCTTAGGAAACTAATTTGAGCTGTCTCCAATTTCTCATAGTTGACACCTGGATTTTATTGTACTCCATAGAAAACCTATGCCAATGTATTGGCTTCAAAAGCTTCACAGCAGCTAGTACATATTGGGCTTTTCTAGTGAAAAAGAGAGGATTGCTAGGAAACTCCTCTGAGTGTTCAGAGCTATCTGGTTAATAGGAGTATGTTACTTCCCTGAAGAATGCAGTACAAACCCCAAGTATTTAAAATGAAGGATTTGTTCAATCAGGGGTGGGATTCTACCGGTATGGACCAGTTCGGGCGAACAGGTAGCTCCAACTATCAATTGGGCACGAACTGGTTTGTCCCAACGTTCAGATGGGTCCACCTGCCGCCTGCGCTATTTTCCGACCTTTATCTTCTCAGCTGATTTGCGTAGTAGAGCAGATTGCCACGCGTATCAGCTGTGTTACTCCTCCAAAGAAACTAGGAAGTGAAAATTTCTTCAAACTGTGCACGTGTGGCAGCAAATTGTGCAATCACCAAATAGGGTAAGCAACTGTTTATCAATTGTAGATGTTTTGAGTGTTTCTAGAGATGGAATCCAAGGCCTGCTTTAGATCTACAAACAACGGGAAAAGGGCTGACTTAGATGGTTGAATATATTTTTCTTGAGCATATCTAGTTTTGAGCCATCACCAAGCAGTCTCTCTGAAACCTTACCTGTAATTTTGATAGGAGTTCTCTTCTAGCCCGTTTCTTATAAAGATGGCACAGATCTTACTCATTAGGCTAAAGATGCTCACAGGGCACCAAGTGGCTGGATGATCTTTCATTGTCTTCTTCTAGTTAGCAATAATTATGCCTGTTCCCCCCCCTTCTGTTAAATGTGCTTTGTATTAACAGTATTAAATCCTGCCTCTGTAATAATGTATGCAAATAACATCACATTTGAAGGTAAATATATTGCATCATGATTTTTCTTTCCTCAAATGTCTTATGTTCTTAGCCATTCTTAGCATATTTTAGGCAATAAAGCAACTCTGAAATATCATGCATTACAAGCAATTTGGAGAAATAATTGGAAGCAATCTGGTTTTAATGATAAACAGGAAGGTTGTAAAAGTACATGTATTTAGAGCACAACCCTCCTTCAAGAACTACTTATGAATTTTAAATTTTAATTTGCTAGTGTAAGTTATGATTATTGTACTTCTTATGTATTAATTATATTAACTGGTTTACTTAATTTAAATAAAATGTAAGTTTTCAGAGCAGCCTCATTCAATTCTTTAGATTGGCCTTATTTTCTGGAGTGCACTCTCTAAAATATCATTCATATGACAATTCGGGCCCTTTTCTTACCCAAGAAAAATACACAATCCTGCAATGTGCTTTCATATTTATATGAAAATGTGGATGTTATATGCCATGGTGTTTAACTGGACAATTTCCGCCTCTAATCCTTGCCTTCTTCATACGTCCCAAATACAATCTTTTTAAAAACAATTGTCCCCCTAAAACGGTTCAGAAGGCTCATCTTCGAGGTGACCAATTACAAAAAAAAGGGGGTGGGTGGTGGGGAGAGGAGGGGAAAAATCTGGAAGACTGAGGTAGTTTCTAAGATGTAATTCATTAAAAGAAAAAAATAAGCAGGGTTGCAGCCAAAGGACCTTCGTTCAAATGTATAGACGTGCCTTAAAATCCCAAATAATTTTATAATAACTCTGAAAAATCGGAGTGGTCCTCACTTCCTTTTTCGAACCGCAGCCAATGCTACCCTTCCTTGCCATTCCCGTCACAACGTTAAGTCGTCGCAATAGCACATCGATTCTTCGTTGAATCATTTTTGTTTACTTTCCGGAGTAATCCTCCTGTCAGAGAAACGCTACCGACTCCCACCAGAGACTCTGCCGGCGCCACTTCCTTCCAGCCTTCTCCCTTCCTCTCCATCACCCGATTCACCCCGCTTCCTAAGGTGAAGTCTTGAGGGGAGGGAGAGGGAGCGCGCGCAGCTCGCCACTCGGGCAGCTGTTCTCCTTCAGCGCGCGCCGCAAGGCCGGTAGAAGCGCGCGCGCGCGCGACACCGCAGTAGAGCGCGAGGCGGGCTGCTCGTCGCTGCCACCGCCGCTCTTTGGGAGGGCTGGCTACCTCAGCCAGGGCAGCAGAATCCCCATTGCGTCAGGATCGAGGGCAAGGGCACGCCAATGGGAGGGAAATAGGGGAGGGGGCGCAGTAGGCCGGCCAGCCATTCAGAAGCGGAGAACTCTTGTCTCCTCAGCAACCGGCCTAGATAGCCAAGGCTGCGCCTCCCACATCACGCCCTGCTGGTCTTCCATACCTTCTTCATTCTTAACCTGCTTCAGCCTGGCTGAGGAGCTGAGCTCTCCATTCCTCTTCGCTGAGCTAACGTATCGGCGGAAGGCTCCCGTAGCTTCTTTTTCCTTCTTCCACGCTCCACCCAGAAATTGTCTAGCGAGGAGTGCTTTTTTTTCCCTCTCTCTCTCTCTCTCCCCTCCTTCCCTTTCTTTCTTTCCCTTCCCTCCGCTTTCCGCTAGTCGGTGAAGACTGTGGGAAATACCCTCATTGCTCAGTCCGCTTGAATGGAGAGCGGGGAAGATTGTTTTTCTGGCGAGGGTCGCTGAATGGGGAGACGGGGGTAACCGCGCAGCATTTCTGGAAGGGTTGCGGGGTGGGCAATAAGATTCGCTGATGATTCCCGACCATGGGCAAGGACCAGGAACTGCTGGAAGCGGCTCGCACTGGGAATGTGGCTTTGGTGGAGAAACTCTTGGCTGGCAGAAAAGGAGGGCTCCTGGGCAGTGGATCTGGACCTATTCCTTTATCCAACTTGCTGAGGTAGGGATACCTTTCCCACCAGGACTGGGATAGTAACCTTCTCATTGTCGTCATCATCTCCATCACCTTCCTCTTCATTCTGGTCTCTTTATTATTCATAGTAACCAAAAAAAAAAAAAAACCCACAACCCTGTCTGTCTTCTGAGCATGTTCAGGTGTGGAAAGAGGTTTGTATCATTACTTATGATGACATTAAGGCAAGAGCCTTTGGGTTTCTTTCTGCCAATGCGTCAGAAAGTATTTGATTTGGTGGGTTTCTTTCACTGGTACAGAACTTCGGCATGTATTGGGCACTCAAATGTACACATTGGTATTATTCCTTTCATTTTTTTTTTAATGACCATCCCTCCTCCCCTTCTAAAAATTACTCAATCTCCCTATTCATGTAGGACTGCCAGATCTGGGCTGCAAAACTCTGGTTGATTTCTAGATGTCAGAAAAGACATAAAGGTTTTCTGTATCCCCTTTCTGCCATCTAGAGGTCATCCAGATTTTTGCAGGCCTGATATGTAGACTTAGTGTTCGTACCTGTAGCAAATCCTATGTGGATGGCATCTCCAGGATAAATCAGGCATATGATATGGCATATTGTGAAAACATTTGAACTCTCAACTGAGAGGCTGCCTGTAAAAAATGGTGTACATTGTGTGCAGCAGGTGATCAAGGTTTCTAGAGCTATGCAGAACTGGATTAGTAAGCATTTTTTAGAAGGAGGCAACAAACTTTTAATTCAGAAAGACTGTGTAACATGCAGGTTTATGTTAATATCACATATTAATAATATAATGCTAAATATACTGTTGGTAAATCATTTTTCATAGATGTTTAACTAACCAAAAGATTTCAGCACACTTTTTTAAAAAAATTAGAATTACACTAATGTCATGTATTAACCTAATGTTTTAACTAATAATTCAGGTGCATCCTCACAACAAATAAAAATATTTTGAAGTAATGAAAATTGTTTCAGTAATAGGCAAAAAGAGCATTTAGTTTTCAAGGATTCTTTGCATTTTGTCAACCTGTCCCTATCTCTATGAATACAATGTTTAAAATGGTTTTTAATTGTTTCATTTTTAATTATAAGCAGTAGTAGTTTAGTTAGCTGTGCAATTTTTCAGAGTGGCAATAGCAGAATTTTTCTTAGCATACATGTAGCATGTTATAGATAACTTTAATACAATATATAACATAAGTAAAGAGGGTAATATAATGAGAGCAATTTAAATACATTTTGAATTTATTTGTAGCATTTGTGTTTGTATGTACAGATGTACAATTTTTATATTAATGTTCCTCATTTCATAATAACTGATCTATCTTTACTGTAATTATTATTTGCATAAGATTTGCTTTAATATAACAGATAGCTGTACAAATCTTTTTGTTTACGTGTTGAAAGATTGAAGAAATATATTTTTACAAACTTTGTGTAACTTGCTATTATAGAAAAGAGATGATTAATAAATTTAGAAAAATACTTTATTTACTATAGGCATTTTTAATTAAACCCACAAAAAAGTTTTGTTAAATTAAACAATTATATATTCTCTCCTTTGGCATTTCAAAACAAAGTATAGCATAAACTTCACAAATTTATATTTCTAAATACGTATATGTATTAAAAAAAAACTATTTCTAATCTCTTAAGTATTCAGATAATAGTAGAGCAAATATATATTCCAAAATCAACATGTTAGGTGGTGTAGTAATTTTTCTATGTATAATTTATAAATTAATTAGAATATGTATTGATATAAAAATGAATTATATTTCACATTAATTTAAATAAACTTTAATGGTTTTAACTTTCCTTGGTAATATCACTATTTTAACAGGTCTGTCTTTTCAAGATCAAAAAGCAATTTGCTTTAATGAAATGAAAAGATTTCAGCTGTGTCTATGAAGATTCTCAATCATCCAGGTAGAGTTGTCTGAAGGTTGAATAATTGCAACTGGACTAATTTTTTGTTGTTAATTTGAGAGATGTTTCACTGCCCATCCAGGCAGCTTCCTCAGCCAGAGCAAGGTAGTTGGGCAGTGAGTTGTTGGAATGTACTAACTCCTGCTACACCAAACTCAAGGGTTTCTTTCCCCAAGGGAAGGTAAAGGAATTTTTCAACGCACTTTGGGAAGGAAATCCCTGAGTTTAGTGGGCAGGAGTTGGTACATTGCAATGGCTCTCTGGCCAACTACCTTACTCTAACTGAGGAAGCTGCCTGGATGGGCAGTGAAACATCTCTCAAACTAACAACAAAAAATTAGTCCAGTTTCAATGATTCAAACTTCAGACAACCTTCAGATTTCAGCTATGTATTTGAATATTGACATCTATGGAAAAATCAAGAGGGAATATAATATATTTCCTTTTATACTGAATTCAGGTTCTGCTGTAAGTACAAGATTAATAAAGCCAGTAATTTGGAACATAAAATACCTTACAAAAAAAGTTAAACATGCTTTAACCAAGAGGTTTTGATTTTGGGAACCTATGAAACATTATAAACTATTGATCTATGGCAGTGATTGCTAACCTTTTTGCCATCGTGTGCCAGAAGCAGGGGGGGTGCGGCGTGTGCCCACACCCATAAGTCACGCACACATGGCCGTCCCCCGTGCATGTGCACATGACCCTCCCCCTGCTCCTGGCCCCCAATGGCATGGTAGGCCTGTTTTTTGCTGTCCCCAGCCTCTATAGCCTTTCTAGGAGTCTGAGGAGGGTGAAAACAGCCTTCCCCACTCCCCCAGAATCCCTCTGGACTCCGAAAATGGCCCATTTGCCAACTTCCGGTCCCAGAAATTGGCCGTTTCTGGCCTCCAGAGAGCCTCCGGGGAGTGGGGGTGGGGAAGGCCGTTTTCACCTTCCCCAGACTCCTAGAAAGGCTATGGAGGCTGGGGAGAGAGAAAAACGGGTCTTTCCCACCACCCTCTGAGGTCCTCTGGAGGGAGGAAACAGCCTGTTTCCCTACTTCTGGTGGGCCCAGAAGGCGTGAAAATCAGCTGGCGTGCACCAGAGCTGAGCTTGCGTGCCCACCAATATGGCTACGTTGCCACCTGTAGCATGCATGCAATAGGTTTGCCATCACAGATCTGTGGAATACAGATTATATCACTGGAAGGATGGGACAGAAAATTAAAAGCTGATCAAAGTGGCTTGCTCAAATCACTAGCAGCTGATAGTATAAATCGTGGAAGTGGGAATGATAATAATACCACAATAATACCTGGAATCTTTCTGAAAGTTACTGAATTTTAAGCAGGGTGTAATTAAAGGGGAGGCACTCTTTTTTCCTTTCTCAAGACTCTCAGTACTTTTTGCTATATATAGAACAATCAGCTCCAAAACAGAATTCTTAACTGTTATTTAGTGTACCACAGGTAGACTTCAGTGAGTTGAGGTTTCCTGCCTTTGCATGGAAAAAAAAAGTAGAGATTTCTGAATCTCATGGATTTAGCAAAAATTATTGTTGTGTACTCTAAATGGTGTGTATCAATCCCATAGCATAGCCTATAAAAGTTAAGAAAAAATTTCTTCTAAGTACTATCATCTTTTCAATGAAAGAAAATTACATAATCCCTGCTCATGGAAATAACTGATGTAATAAATATTACACATGAAAGTGTATAGCTAATTATATGTGTCCTGTATTTTAATAGACAATTTAACCGTCCACTTTCTTCTTTATAATCATTTTTTAGATACGTTGCATGAAGCATTAAAGTTTTCAGGAGGCACAGAAACAATCCAGATTAGTTTTGAAGATTACATTCCTGGTCCTGCTTGAATCTCCTTTGAAATTTGAGGAATTTCTCAACTTTCTTAATGCCGCGACCCATTAATACAGTTCCTCATGTTGTAGTGACCCCCAACCAGGGGTGGGTTCTAAATTTTTTTACTATTGGTTCTGTGGGCGTGGCTTATTATGTGGGTGTGGCTTTGAGGTCATGTGACTGGGTAGGCGTGGCTAGCTGGTCATGTGACTGGGTGGCCATGGCTATGTGTATAGGACTACTCAGAGGGCTGAAAAAAGTCATTTCTGACAGATCCTCGCACTTTTAACTGGTCCTCACACTTATGACCATCCTCACATTTATGCCTGTGCAGCATTCTTAACAACCATGTCACTCATTTCACAACTGCTTCTCTTCACCATGGTGATAAGATAGGGCAAAAAACATAAAATGTGAGGACAGTCATAAATTCGGGGACTGGTCAAAAGTGCGAGGACCAGTCAAAAATAACTTTTTCAGCCCTCTGAATAGTCCATATGCATAAAAGGATACAGCAATAGAGAGAGATGAAGGAAGGGAAGGTAAATTAGAGTAGGAGTGAGGGTAAGAGAGGGAGGAAGAGAGGAGGAGAAGGAGAAAGGAAGAGGAAGTAGGAAGGAGAAGAAGAGGGGGGGAGAGAAAGTAAGAAGGAAAGAAAAGAGAGAGGTGGTAGGTTTGAGGAGAAAGATTGCTGTACAATAAAAAAGATGAAAGGGAAGAAAGGCAACCCCAAACAAATATAAAGATATTAAGATAAAGAATGAATTGTTAAACTTTAAAGAATAAAAGAGAACAAATATGAATAAATAGCAATAATTAGAAACACACATACAAACATACAATGTATTTTCTTTGAACAGAGTATTTGGCTGGTTCACAAATTTAACCAGTGTTTAGTCATTTCAATTAAGTTTACAATTTCTATATTTCCTTTTTGCCATATTTATTCCTCATCTATTTTTTTAAAAAACCAATATTACCCTTCATCCTCATCTCTAATCTTAATCAAATTCAATTTTCCCTTCTATTCTATATTATACCCCTTTCCATTGTCATCTATTTTTATATCCATCCTCACATTGGTTAATTATGGAATTATGTAATACAGTTGTTTAATACAAATTCAACATTTTAATATAAATCAATTAGTTATATAACTATCTTTTTTGTATATCAATCAATATGAACATGAATATTCCAATTATTTCCATGCAATCCAATTTCTTACAAATCAATTAATTATATTTACCAATAATAATAAACCAAATAATTTCCCCCATATATTCTTCCAAACCACAACTTAACCATTTCTGCTTTCAACACAATATACAATTAATAGTATCTTAATTATTACAATTCCCTAGTTAAATAGAACTTTTTTTCTTTTGTGTTTTAAAATCTTGAACCTCCCCTTTTGCCCTAAATTTCTCATTGTTTGCAGTTTTGCACCTACCTTTTTTGGTGAGGAAAAAGAAAAAGAAATCTCTCTCTGCCTCATTTTGTCACGTTGCAGCAAAGACCCTGTTTTACTTTCAGTTTTGTTTTTCAGCATAGCTAGGGGGAAAAAAAATCTGCTCCTCTCTTTGCAGCTAGCAACAGAGCCCTCCGCAAAATAGCTGAGAGCAAATCAGCTGAGAGTCTGGAGGCTGATCAAATCAACTTATGGTAATTAACCTATGCTGAAGCTGAAAGGGGCTGTTTTTTTCTATTTTTGCAGGCACCAGTCTTCTCATTTGTTTTCTTTTAACACTGATCAGCTGTAGGGCAGCCCTTTGAAGCCCCACAGCAAGAATTTAAACGGTTTGTTTCCCGCCAGCCATCAGCTGGGACTCAGGAGGCAGCAATAGATTGGGAGTGGGCAGGGTAAGCAACCGGCGATCCAACAGAGACAGAGGGTGAGGGTGAGTGAAGGCGTGTGTGTGTGTGAGAGAGAGAGGCCTTTGGCGACCCCTGTGAAATGGCCGTTCGACCCCCAAAGGGGTCGTGACCCCAGGTTGAGAACCGCTGCTTTAGAGTTAGGGGAAAGGAGCAAAATGAAAAAAAAGAAATAAAAAGAAATCCTACAGACAGCATTTTGTGTCATACCTTCTTTTTATATCTTGTCATAGGAAGGACTTTCAGCAGGCATTCCCAGATCATCCAAATTGGTTGGACTGAATCTATCTGGGAAAGTTTTTTTTAAAATACCCTGGTTCAACACCATATAATATAGGGCTTTATAGGTAATGACAATACCTTGAGCTGTACTTAAAAATACTAATAACCACTGCTGTTTCTGAATGATATAATGTAGGCATACCAAGACTGCTCAGTATGCACTTAAGCTGCTGCATTTTAGACTAAATGAAGTCTCTAGTGATCCTCAAGGGAAGTCCCATATAGAGTGAGTTGGAAGTCTAGTAATCCAGTTGTGAGATTAGAAAGATATTTGTGAGTGTCCTCAATGTATCAGAAGGTACATCAGAATGGAGGCAAAGGCCCTCTGGGTCAAAGCTTCTGTTTGCTCTTTCTGAGAGAGCACAATCCCATTGAAAGTCAGTTGGTATTATTATGGAATCAACAGGCTTCTGAATTATTAGTCATTCTATTTTGCTTGAGTCTAAACCTGTTTCTCTTTGAGTTCTAACAGTGTCCAGGCACTGAGAAAAGATTTCTATTGCATCCTCTATTTTTTTGATGACATACACCAATGGTACATCATTTTCTAAACATTCTCTTAAAGATTATAACAATGTACATTTCAGTTCTTTCAACCACATATAGCTCCAGCTGTATATTATAACCAAAATTTTTATCCCACTTTATCATACTTGACTTGGAATGGTATGTGAGAAAGACCTTGAGAAACAAGGTGAGAGATGCTGCTCAGGGAACAATCTGATAAGAAAGGATACAGTCTGCAGCAGCCTAATGGGTGGGGAAAGAGGCTCAGAACCCTAACTTTTCAAAGACTGTAAAGGAAATGGCAAGAGATTTGTACTGTCAGATTTGCACGTTTCTGTCTTATAATAAAGTAGAAGTAGCTCAAATGGTCTAGTTAGGAAGCTCACACTTATTCTTCTGTTTCAAATTTCAATGGAAGTTTATACATTTTAGAAATTGCATTTTTACATAATAGCATTTTAGACTCAGTCTTACAGTGTTCAAAACCATAAACTCTTGTCTGTTTTAAATCTTTCTAATAACTGTAAATAAAGCCATTGGCAAGTACATAATCAGATTTTGTCTTGATTCTATGTTGTATTCCCATATGTGTTTGCCTATTGTCTATAAAATGCTTCTTGTGCTGAGAGCTACAAAGGCATTTTTAGATACAACCTGGATATGTATTTATTCCATATTCTCAATATGGTATATCTAACATAATGATTTTTTTTACTAAAATAAAAAATAGAAAAGAAAGTATTGTAAAGAAATAAATAAAAAGAATTGATTTTCATCTTCATAACAAGCATAAACAATTTTACCTCCTCTTAAAATACAACAAAAGATGTCTTCTTTTCATATCTTTTATTTATAAATAAATCAATAAAACTTTGTTTAGTCCTGGTCAGCAGAACTCAAATAATATCCTAGAACTAGATTTCTTCTAATTTTTTCTTTGCCTTGTCTCACAAAATTCTTCAAAACTGTAAAAAATCTCTTTGGTAAATTCAGTATAAGAAAGTTATCCAGGTCACTTTTTTGGTTTGTTGATATCAGCTGGTTTCATTTGTGTACCCAGTGTAGGATATCCTTCCACATCATTTCTGTATTTCATCAGTTTTAAATTTACTTTCAAATCAGTTTCAGAGCTATCCAGTAAAACGTGATCCTTCTCCATATCATTTTCCCATGATATAATGGCAGACACTCTTAAAATTAACTTTTGGATATTTATTCACAAATATCTTTCAATATGTCCAATGCATTCAGTCATTCTACACCTGGTCATTTCATGGTTGGACTATTGCAATATGCTCTACATGGAGCTATCCTTGAAAAATAGCTCCATGTAGAGTGTATTGCAATATTCCATCTTCTGAAATATTGTGCTTCCCAAGGTGAAATCTACACCCACCCTTTTGGCCTGACTGCCAACTAGCCTGGGACCACAAAAGGGAAGTGACATCCTGGAGTTGGTTAATAAATTAGCAATAGCAAAAGGACTTAGACTTATATAATACTCCGGAGTGCTTTACAGCACCCTTTGAAAAGTTTACATCATCAGTATATTGCCCTCAACAATCTGGATCTCCATTTTACTGACCTCGGAAGGATGGAAGGCCAAGTCAACCTTGAGCCAATCTAGATCAAATTCCTGGCAGTGAGCAGAGTTAACTTTCCCAAATTAGTGTTCTAATTGCCTTTTTGCAGTTTATTCCAAAAACATAGATTTTTAAAAATCCTTAATGTCCTTCTTTCACTAAGGACTGAAGTGTAGTAAAACTTGCTGTTATGTAGTTTCCTAATATCTAAAAAATAGTTAACAAGCAATTTCTGAAATGATGAAGGAAGTATGTGGACTCAGAGTTTATAAAGATGCCGACTGCATTTTGGTCAAAGATGATAATTTCTTGTCTTCCAGAGCAATAAACCTGCTAGAGATCAGTGTTTTACAGTCTCCTTATTGGGAATAACTGTCTGGGGCACGTGTGGGTGATCCCAAGTCCTTTCCTTATCCAGAGAAGAATTCCAAAAATTCTTGTCTATTTAGGCCAAAGTAATTTCTTTACAAACTAATCCTAACAGTTATATTATCATGTTTGTTATCAGTACTATGATATCACAGGGTCTTAAAATTGTGTTTGTGTTTGTGTGAATTAGAGAAATTGTTATTACTTTCTGTTTTTCATGACTGTGAGGTCTAAGGTCTATGAACAATTCATATTTAAGTGGTAAAAAGAAAGATAAAGGTCTGATAAATGAAGTCTTGTGAAGAGAGATTGGGTATATTTAATCTTGAGAAAAGATAACTGAGACAGATTATAACAGTGCTTTCAAATGCCTTAAAACTGTCCATATTGTCCACCATTCCAGAATTTTTTAAAAATATGTTTTTATTATAGATGATGGCAAAGATGACAGTTATATGGTATTAATATGTAGTATATCTAGGGTAGTCCTTTAAGATGTTACTAAATCTGGACTATATAGAGACATATTTCTCCATCTTCCCATTTTTAAAATATAATGATATTTCAAAAAGCAACTCAACTGTTGAACACATTCTTTGACAGTTCAAGCGTGTTTTCTTTATATCTATGCTGTTTAATTAATTTTGCTGAGTTCTAGGCTCAAATCAGGCATTGATTCTATATTTCTGGAATTTAATTCAGCATCCATTTACAACTTTAATTATTTTTATTTCCCAAGGAGACATACAACTTCAGGGTTGTTTTATTAGATAAGATTATCTGATGCTAAATATAACAGGAGTGTCAAACTTGCATCGTCACGATGTTGTCACGTGATGTATTGCGACTTCCCCCCCCCTTTGTTAAAATGGTGGGCGTGGCCAGCACGTGATGCATCCGGGCCGCAGGCCACAAGTTTGACACCCCCTATCTTACTCATCATCCGGGCTAGATACAATGAGTCAGAGCATCATTAAATCTTCTACAATGTGCCCCTCCAAACATTTTTTAAAACTTTTTTTAGGGGGCGCAATAAACACAGAGCAAAACCTGATGAACTTACTTCATCCTTTGCTCATAAAAAGTATATTTAACATCTCTTAAAACTTGTTTCACACAATGCACACACATCCCATGCCTGTGAAGCTGCTGGAGCATCTGAATCATGTTCATACTGTCAGGGAAATAATTCTAAGTTACATTCAAAACTTAAATTCTTAAATAATTATTACTAACCAATTTATTCAATATATTAATCACTTAATTGGCCCAGAAGTTCCGAGGTCCATTTTCTGTGACCTTCAAATTAGATTTACTTTACAGTGTCAGTTTCTCATATAAATCTAGCTGAAAGTTTAACTGCTTCCTAATTCATGCCCAGTTATGTCTAGCTGGAGGAATCAGACATTGTTCATTATAAATTGACCCAAGAATTTTGCCAAAATTTCAGATATGTTTATTCTTAAAATGGGCCCTAAAAGGGTAATAATAGCTTTTAAAATCCATTACACATCAATATAAATGTTAAAATAAAAGACAAATGATAAAGTTGAAAATCTGGTGAATTTAATTCATCATCCTCGTAAGACAACTTCTCTTTAGCTGGAAAAGATTGGGAACTTATTCTGACATAAAAATCTTTAATATTTTACCAATCTGTGCCAAATTCAGATCATAAAAACTTTCTAAAAACTATTGTTTTCTAAAAGACTGAATAAATAAAAAGAAAAATGCTACAGATATATAATATCTATAAATTGACAAAATAATTACTAAGATTGTACAGTAAGTATTCAGAGTATTTTAGATATTAATCATATAAAACATTAAATTATTTTAACAATGTAAGTATTTAAAACTCTGAGCTAAGTGCTTGAATTCTTCACTATTGTTTAAAAATGTAAAAAGAAAAAACCCACTGAAAAAATATAGATAAATATTATTCAATCCTTATAATTCAGAACAATCTAGGGGCTCAAAGATAATTTTGACCAATGATTTAATCCATTAAGTAAGCAATGGTTTAAATCCATATAAGTATTTAGACAATTTTAATTCAACATTTTGAGGTATTTGAGGAGAAATATAAAGTGTAAAACCCACTGTAAGTTACAATGAAAGAGAATATATGTAGCCCAAGGCTGAACTGTGGATTGTTCAGCCCTGTGATATTTTCTGAGCTCAGAGAGCATCAAAGACCCCATAATCTGAGGTTATTTATAATCCCAGTGGAAGCAAATTATATTTCTTCCAATTAATGATATATCCTAAATATTGTACAATTTCACTACTTAGTTACTATACTATAGTATAGTATTATACTATTATACTTAGTTACTATACTATATTTGTGTTTTTGTGCAGGGATGAGAATTACAAGTCAAAATAGATGAGGAATTGGTAAGGGAACACATATTAGTTTTGAATGAATTTAAATCCCTGGAACTGATGGTTTTCATTCTAGAATGCTAAAGTAATTGATGGATGTGATCTTAGAACCACTGGCTGTAATTTTTGAAAATTCATGGAAACAATTATGTGCCAAAAGATTAGAGAAGGTGTAGTAACTACAGTCATGGCCGTAAATGTTGGCACCCCTGAAATTCTTCCAGAAAATGAAGTATTTCTCACAGAAAAGTATTGCAGTAACACATGTTTTGCTATACACATGTTTATCCCCTTTGTGTGTAATGGAACAAAACAAAAAAGGGGAGGAAAAAAAGCAAATTGGACATAATGTCACACAAAACTCCAAAAATGGGCTGGTCAAAATCATTGGCACTCTTTACTTAATATTTGGTTACACACCCTTTGGAATAAATAACTGAAATCAGTCGCTTCCGATAACCATCAATAAGCTTCTTATACCTCTCACCCGGAATTTTGGACCACTCTTCCTTTGCAAACTGCTCCAGGTCTCTCTTATTGGAAGGGCGCCTCTTCCTAACAGCAATTTTAAGATCTCTCCACAGGTGTTCAATGGGATTGGGATCTGGACTCATTGCTGGCCACTTCAGAACTCTCCAGCACTTTGTTGCCATCCATTTCTGGGTGCTTTTTGACGTATGTTTGGGGTCATTGTCCTGCTGGAAGACCCAAGATCTCCGACGCAAACCCAGCTTTCTGACACAGGGCTCTACAGTGCGACCCAAAATCCGTTGGTAGTCCTCAGATTTCATGATGCCTTGCACACATTCAAGGCACCCAGGGCCAGAGGCAGCAAAACAACCCCAAAACATCAGTGAACCTCCACCATATTTCACTGTAGGTACTGTGTCCTTTTCTTTGTAGGCCTCATTCCGTTTGCGGTAAACACTAGAATGATGTGCTTTACCAAAAAGCTCTATCTTGGTCTCATCTGTCCACAAGACATTTGCCCAGAAGGATTTTGGCTTACTCAAGTACATGTTGGGAAACTGTAGTGTTGCTTTTTTATGTCTCTGTGTCAGCAGTGGGGTCCTCCTGGGTCTCCTGCCATAGCATTTCATTTCATTTAAATGTCGACAGATAGTTTGCACTGACACTGATGCTCCCTGAGCCTGCAGGACAGCTTGAATTGCTTCGGAACCTGTTTGGGGCTGCTTATCCACCATCCGGACTATCCTGCGTTGGCACCTTTCATCAATTTTTCTCTTCTGTCCATGCCCAGGGAGATTAGCTACAGTGCCATGGGTTGCAAACTTCTTGATAATGTTGCGCACTGTGGACAAAGACAAATCTAGATCTCTGGAGATGAACTTGTAACCTTGAGATTGGTGATATTTTTCCACAATTTTGGTTCTCAAGTCCTCAGACAGTTCTCTTCTCCTCTTTCTGTTGTCCATGCTTAGTGTGGCACACACAGACACACAATGCAAAGACTAAGTGAACTTCTCTCCTTTTTATCTGCTTTCAGGTGTGAGTTTTATATTGCCCACACCTATTACTTGCCCCAGATGAGTTTAAAGGAGCATCACATGCTTCAAACAATCTTATTTATCCACAATTTTGAAAGGGTGCCAATGATTTTGTCCAGCCCATTTTTGGAGTTTTGTGTGACATTATGTCCAATTTGCTTTTTTTCCTCCCCTTTTTGGTTTTGTTCCATTACACACAAAGGGAATAAACGTGTATAGCAAAACATGTGTTACTGCCATACTTTTCTGTGAAAAATACTTCATTTTCTGGGAAAATTTCAGGGGTGCCAACATTTACGGCCATGACTGTATTTTTAAAAGGGAAGAAAAAGTGGAGCTAGGAAACTACAGACTAATTCCCTTGAGATCAGTACCTGGAAAAATTCTAGAAAAGAGTAACAAGGGAACAAAGTGATTACTAGAAACCATCCTAATTAGCAGATCAATTGAGGTCCATTATCAGAAATAAAATATTTAGGGAAGTACTATGGAAGAGATTCAGAAAAAAATGTGAACATGGAAATCCCCAAAATAATAGCACTTAGCAATAGCACTTAGACTTATATACTGCTTAATAGTGCTTTTACAGCCCCCTCTAAGCGGTTTACAGAGTCAGTATATTGCCCCCAACAATCTGGGTCCACATTTTACCGACCGCAGAAGGATGGAAGGCTGAGTCAACCTTGAGCCAGTGAGATTTGAACTGCCAAACTGCAGCTAGTAGTCAGATGAAGTAGCCGGCAGTACTGCACTCTAACCACTGCACCACCTCAGCTCTCTACTAATAGCAGAGCAATAGATGAAACTCGGATCATAATAATTGGAAATAAGGAAACAGCTTATTATGAACAACAAAAATGATAAATTAGAAGAAATAAAAAGAGAAAACAAACCGCACTGAAACAACCTATGAACTGACCCTCCATCATGAAGATTTAAGAGAAAATTATGGCATATACAGAATTACCAGTGGAAAGACAAAGACTGGCAGCATTGAAAGTAGCGCTACACACACACACACACACACACACACACACCCCAGTGGTGAAATCTAAAATTTGTTACTACCGGTTCTGTGGGCGTGGCTTGGTGGGGGTGTGTGATGTGACTGGGTGGGCGTGGCTATTTTTTTTTTTAACTTTTAAAACCATTTTTTCTACAACCTTTTCAGCGAAGAGGTTGTAAAAAAATGCTTTCAAAAGGCTCTGACAATCCCAGCTGAGTTGCCTGATCGGCAGAGACTTTTTTTCTTTTAAATGCCTCTGCCGATCAGGCAACTCAGCTTGGATCGTCAGGCATTTAAAAGAAAAAAGGGTTTTTTTTCCTTTTAAATGCCTCTGATGATCCAAGCTGAGTTACCTGATCGTTAGAAGCATTTAAAAGAAAAAAAGTCTCTGCCGATCAGGCAACTCAGCTTGGATCGTCAGAGGCATTTAAAAGAAAAAAAGGGTTTTTTTCTTTTAAAAGCCTTTGATGATCCTAGCTGAGCCGCGCAATGATCAGAGGCTTTTTTTTTTACTTTTAAAAGCATTTTTTCGGCTGAAGAGGTAGAAAAAATGCTTTTAAAAGTAAAAAAAAAGCCTCTGATGATTGTGCGGCTCAGCTGGGCGGGGCGGGGTCAGGGATTTTTGCTACCGGTTCTCTGAACCACCCACCTCCATCGCTACCGGATCGGGCAATCTGGTCTGAACCGGGAGCATTTCACCCCTGACACACACACATACACACAAATAGATTCTTCATCTAGACCAAAAATCTGGTATGTTATCCCAAATTGGATTCTTAGACTTAAACCTGGTGCAAGGTAGAGAGTTTAATATTTTGTGTATCAGTATATATCTAGTAATTGATAGTCTGTTTATCTTATTCCCCTCTCAGCTATGTGATGACTAAGTCAAGTCAAGCTTATTCCTCTCTCAAACTGTTTGTTGTTGTCACCTAAGATCAAGAGGGAAAGAAAAAAAGAATGAAAATGGAGCCATGAGAGTGGTGTGGATTTAAGGATTCCAGATACTATTCTCACTGGATTATTAAGATGAAAATCAATCGTGTTGGTATGAAATCTTCTTCCCCATACAGGTGTGCAGTGTTCGGTGACACAGTATATGAAATGGTGGTAGACTTTAGGAGAAACCCTTCCATACTTCCACCTCTCACAATACTAGACAACACAGTATCAACAAGTAGAGACCTTCAAATTTCTAGGTTCTACCATATCGCACGATCTAAAATGGACAGCTAACATCAAAAATGTTAGCAGAAAAGCACAACAAAGAATGTTCTTTCTGCGCCAACTCAGAAAGCTCAAACTGCCTAAGGAGCTGCTGATCCAGTTCTACATAGGAATTATTGAGTCTGTCATCTGCACCTCTATAACTGTCTGGTTTGGCTCTGCAACCCAACAAGACAGACACAGACTTCAGAGGATAATTAGAACTGCTACCAACCTGCCTTCCATTGAGGACCTGTATATTGCACGAGTCAAAAGAGGGCTGTGAAAATATTGCTTAGGACCTGGTTATTTACGGGACCGCCTACTACCACAAATAGCCTCCCACTGGCCGGTATGCTCTCATAGAGAGGGTCTCCTCCGGGTGCCATCAGCCAAGCAGTGTCGACTGGCGGCCCCCAGGGGAGGGCCTTCTCTGTGGGGGCACCCACTATCTGGAACGAGCTTCCCCCGGAGATACGGAGGATCCCGGATCTGCACACCTTCCATCGTGCTCTTAAGACCCTCTTATTCCAGCAAGCCGGCCTGGCCTAATTTTTCTCCCCTTCTTTTAAATTTTAAATTTTAAATTTTAATTTGTTTTAAATTTATTGGGATTTTAATTGTCGTGGGCCAATATTATTTAATTTGGTTTTAAATTGTTCTTAACTTTTGTATTTTTGTATTTTATCTTGTGCCTGTTCACCGCCCTGAGTCCTTCGGGAGTAGGGCGGTATACAAATTTAATAAAACATAAACATAAACAAACATTTACAGACCCCTCACATCCTGGACATAAACTGTTTCAACTCCTATCCTCAAAACGACACTATAGAGCACTGCATACCAGAACAACTAGACACAAGAACGTTTTTTTCCTGAATGCCATCACTCTGCTAAACAAATAATTTCCTCAACACTGTCAACTATTTACTAAGTCTGCACTACTATTAATCTTCTCATCGTTCCCACCACTCATCTCCTTCCACTTATGACTGTATGACTGTAATTTTGTTGCCTGTAATCTTATGATTTATATTGATATTGTTTCCTGATTGCTTATTTGCACCCTATGACTATCATTAAGTGTTGTACCTTACGATTCTTGATGAAAGTATCTTTTCTTTTATGTACACTGAGAGCATATGCACCAAGACAAATTCCTTGTGTGTCCAATCACACTTGGCCAATAAAAAATTCTATTCTATTCTATTCTATTCTATTCTATTCTATTCTATTCTATTCTATTCTATTCTATTCTATTCTATTCTATACAAGTTTTATTGGTTTTTCCTCCTCTCCTACATTCACCCACATCTTCTTTTTTTCTGAACAGAGTGTTGGCCGTTTCTTATCTTATACAATTAATCAAATTCAAATACATTTTACTCAATTACAATTCTTGCCAAAATCGTCTTCCCCCCCCCTTTTTTTAACATATCTCAATATTTTTATACTTGCATACATAAACACCATCTTCATTTGTCCCTAAATTCTAACTTTACTGCATATTTATTCTCTTTTATTCTTAAACAGTTCATTCTTTAATATATTTATATTTGTTCGGCGCTGCCTTTCTTCCACTTCATCTTTTTTATCGTACCCTCTCCCTCTTCCCTATCCCTTCCTACTTTCTTTCCCCATCTCTTCTTCTCTTCTCTACTTCCCCTTCCCTTCTCCTTTTCCTCTCTTCCCCCTTGTCTTACCTTCACTCCTACTCTAATTTTCCTTCCCTTCCTTCCTCCCTACTCTTCCATCCCTCTCTCTCCTTCTTCCTCCTTTCCACCTCTCTTCTCCTTCATCTCTCTCTATTGCTGTATTCATTTTCAATTTAATATTTTCCACCCTGGAGTCCAGGCAGCCCCGATCCCTTGTCCTTTTAATTATTAACAGTATATTTCATCTTGTTTCCTTTTTTTCCTTCAGATCTTTACTCAAACAATCTTCTAATCCTTTATCTTTTTACTTTTACCCATGTACTTTTTCTGCTTTACTTCTTGCAAGTATAACATTTAAATCATTTTTATCATTTCAATTTCATTGTTTTACATTCAATTTCAATTATTGCATATATTTCTCAAAATATTTTAACAATATATTTCCACTTATTCAAATATATATTTATAGAGCGCATCTTAATCATTTCTCATTTTACCCAATCCAATTAGTTCTTAAAATATTCTTAATTTTCCTTCTTTTCTCTTTTTGATTGTTTCCAATACATAGTTTGAAATATTCCAATTATTGCATTTCCCTCAACAAGTTTATTCATATTATTAAAACCTATCATTCTATAGACCTCCAATCTTATTAAGCATATGATATTTATTGCAGTTTCTCCAGTTTTCAGTAGAGCATATTTAAAAGTTAAAATATAGAGTATGTCTTATTCCCTTTATTTCATACAACTCTATACTCCCCTTATTTTAAAATCACTTAATTAATATCACTGTTTTATCTTTTTTTCTGACATTAAACTCATCTATTAAATTTTACAGTTCTGAATATATTTTCATTTCTTTCTGTCTTTTTGTCTTTCTCCTTTTCTGCCCTATATTTCCCATTGTTTCTGCTTTTCCTTTCCTTTTCATTGTTAATCCCAATGTACTTATTTTGTGTTTTAAAATCATGAAATCTTTGCCTTTATTTTCCATTGTTTTCCATCCCTTTTCCCTCTTTCTCATATTTCCACTGTAAATCCCAGTGTAATCATTTATGTTTTTAATATTTTTTCTTCTCCTCCACCCTCTTTTCTTTCTTTGCCTTTTCTTTTTCCTTCTTCTTCCTTTCTTTTGTATTTTAGAATTCTGCACTCTCCTATTCTGCCCTATATTTCCCATTGTTTCGCCTTTCTCTTTCCTTTTATGTGTCTTTTATTGTTAATCCCAGTATACTTATTTTGTATTTTAAAATCATAAAATCTTTAATTTTGTCCTTTATTTCCTGTTATTCTCCATCTCTTTTCCCTCTTTCCTATATTTCCACTGTAAATCCCAGTGTAATCATTTAATTTTTTTATATTTTTCCTATTCCACCCTCTTTTCCTTTTTTTTTCTTTTCTTTTTGTCCTTACTTAATATTACAATTGTTAAATTTTCCATAGTCAATCTCTTTGTCTTTGTCTTCTTTGTTATCCATCTCTCTTTCTTGTTTCTCATTGGTCCTTTCCTTTTCATCTTCAGTGCATTCTAGCTCAGTCTTTACATCCTCGAATTTTGATTTTCCATGCAAATGAATAATCATATCCTTTATTTCTAAACACATCGTCCTTAGTTCTCGCCAGTTATCGTTTTAAAAGTTGGTTTATTTTTTTTCCTTGATTCTTCAAAGATTTCCTCAAAACAGACAATTCCATGTCATGCTCTTCTTTCTCCTACAGATGTCTCTCTATAATCCACTGTTCCACTGAGCTAATTAACAAATCGCCATTTTATTTGTAATCCACAGGCGTTTTTACCGAGACAAAAAAGAGAAAAAGCCAGTTTTCCCATTCTTCTTTCACCTTTATATACAACCAATCAGTTTGCAATTCAATCCAAATTAGATCCAAGTTCCAAATTTACATTTCCATTTATCAATCACTTTTAATTCTTTGGTCGGGATTCTTCTATGGCACGCTTGTCATTCCCACTTTCTCTCTCCATCCGCCATCTCCCCCCATTGCTATTTAGCCGCTATTTCCATGCCGGGGTAATTTTAATAATTTAAATATTTGAAGTTCTTTTTATTGTCTATGAATGGCCAATCACTCACCCAGCACCAACACTCTGTCCAAATCTTCCCTCCTGCACATCGCTTGCTCCAGAGGCTCCAGCTTCATGGCGATTCACCCTGATCGCCACCCCCGTCACCGGATCGAAAAGTTTCTTGGGCTATCCAAAGGACTTGCCTGTCCCTCTTTAGCCACCGAGCTGCCTCTCCTTCTTCACTGTCCCTACAGGACAGTTTCGGTCCGCAGACTGTTCATCTGGCTGGATGCCAGTGACTGTTCATCTGGCTGGATTTTGTCAAGCTCGTTGGAGCCCGGCGTTTTCCCAGCCAGTCACGCCATGCCGCTTCCAGATTTTCTATTCTATTCTATTCTATTCTATTCTATTCTATTCTATTCTATTCTATTCTATTCTATTTGTGCCACTATACGCAATGTCTTTGCTTGAATCCCCAGCCTGTTCCTGCAATTTTCCTAATTAAATTATTCCCAGTTTTCAATTTTTGTCCAATTAATTCAAAGTGTTTTCCAAATATAAGGGATTGGCCAAAGATTATTCCAAGACAGTTGGCAGTATCCTCTTGCCACAGCAATATACATTTAACTCTTTCTTTGCTGTACAATTGCTTAGATGGAAGGCACATACTTAGATTTTATTTATGTTAGGGTACAATCCCCAGTTTTCATGATATTGGCTTAGGGTTTTAATGCAAGGATTAAAATAGCATCTATCAAGCAGACCAATCAGCTTGCCTGCCGTACAGCAATATGGTTATAGAAGAACTGGCTGTTAAAATTAGAAAATCAAAACCAAAATCATATTCAACCCCAAAGTGGAAGATCAGACTAGAGGCCAGGATAAAGAAATTAAGATCAGATGCAAGTATTGTGAACAATATGCAAGACAAAAAACTGAAGAATGAAAAGTAAAAGTGTTACACTCAATTTGCCAACAAATTTGGAAAACTCAATAGTGGCCACAGGATTGGAAAAGGTCAGTTTATATTCCAATTCCAAAGAAGGGCAATGTCAAAGAATGTTCCACCTACCACACCATTGCACTCATTTCACATGCTAGTAAAGTTATGCTCAAAATCCTACAAGTTAGGCTCCAGCAGTATGTGGATCAAGAACTACCAGAAGTACAGGCAGGATTTTGAAGAGGCAGAGGAACTAGAGATCAAATTGCCAACATACACTGGATCATGGAGAAAGCTGCTTCATTGCTTCATTGACTATGCTAAAGCCTTTGACTATGTGGATCACGACAAATTGTTGCAAGTTCCTAAAGAAATGGGAGTACCAGACCATCTTATTCATTTCTTGAGAAACCTATATGCGGGTCAAGAAGCAACTGAGAATTTGACACGGAATCACTGATTGGTTCAAAATTGGGAAAGAAGTTCGGCAAGCTGTACTGTTGCCCTGCTATTTAACTTACATGCAGAGGACATCATGAGAAAGGCGGGGCTAGATGAATCACAAGTTGGAATTAAGATTTCCGGGAGAAATATCAACAACATCAAATATGCAGATTATATTATTTAATGGCAGAAAGTGAAGAGGAACTAAAGAGACTCTTGATGCGGGTAAAGGAAGAAAGTCCAAAAGTTGGCTTGAAACTCAACATTAAGAAAACTAAGATCATGGCATCTGGCCCTCTCAATTCCTGGCAAATAGATGGGGAAGAAATGGAGGTAGTGACAGATTTTATTTTTCTGGGCTCCAAGATCACCACAGATGGGGACTAAAGCCAAGAAATTAAAAGGCGTTTGCTCCTGGGGAGGAAAGCTGTCTAGCAAATCTAGACAGCATACTAAAAAGCAGACACATCACCCTGCCAACAAAAGTGCGTATAGTCAAGGCTGGTTATGGTTTTCCCAGTTCCAATGTATGGCTGTGAAAGTTGGACCATAAGGAAGGCTAAGCGCCAAAGAATTGAGGCATTTGAACTATGGTGCTGAAGAAGACTCCTGCGAGTCCCTTGGACTGTAAGGCGATCAAACCAGTCAGTCCTAGAGAAGATCAACCCTGACTGCTCTTTAGAAGGCCAGATCCTGAAGATGAAACTCAAATACTTTGGCTACCTAATGAGAAGGAAGGACTCACTGGAGAAGAGCCTAATGCTGGGAACAATTGAGGGCAAAAGAAGAAAGGGACGACGGAGAATGAGGTGGCTAGATGGAGTCACTGAAGCAGTCAGTGTGGGCTTAAATGGACTACGTGGGATGGTACAGAAGAGGAAGTCCTGGAGGAACGTTGTCCATGGGGTCACAATGGGTCGACACGCGACTTCATGACTAACAACAACAATGCTTAAACTACTCACAGGCATAGTGGGCAACATCCAAGATTATATTAGAAGAAAATAACATCCTTCCAGTAGAACAGAAAGGAAATAAAAGTATAGTAGTATAATATAGCCTTTATTGTCATTGTACATCATATATACAAACAAAATTGGTTTAGCCTCTCTGGTGCAATCCATAACAGAAAATAAAAAACAGAAGGAAAAATAGAGGCACAAAGGATTAACTTCTAATTGATAAAATAATTTTACAAAAGCCAAAAAACCAATTTACATATGTTTTGAATTGATGATAAGACATTTAATTCATTACCACAAAATTAGATCATCACATGTTTGGAAACAACTGATGTCAGTTAAAACATTACAATGTTTATAGAAAAAGCAATGAGGCAGTGGAAGATAGAATTCGTGGTTGGACATGAAAATGTCAACATTAGGAGAGGGATCTTCCAGGGTGACTCATTTTCACCCTTATTATTTGTCATTGTATGAAACCACTTTCAGTGAGTTTGAAAAAACAAATCTTGGCTATCAAACAGCGAAAATTGCTAATAAAATCCCAAATTTGCTTTATACAAACGATCTGAAGTTTATGGAAAATCAGAAATTGAAATGCAGTAATTGACAAATACAGTAAGAATTTTTAGCACAGATACAGTACAACAATGGAATTTGGCCTAGAAAAATGTGCTGTAATAGCAATAAACTGGAGTAAAATCAGTAAGAGTAATGGAAATGAAATGCCAAATGGTCAAACCAACAGGAGCCATTAGAATGAAACCTACAAGTAAGTAGACATTTTACAGTTGTATAACATCAAACACTGATAAGTTAAAAATGTGACTAGTTAAAGGATAAATCCAAAGAGAGAAAATTTTATTAAATACAAAATTGAACAGTGGAAAGCCATTAATACCTGTACTGTAGCTGTTTTACGGTACTGGCAGTGCTTTCAGTCTATTCTGGTAAATCATGGAAAACATTCTTTCTATTAGGAATTGTAGTTGTTTACATTTAACTTTATTGTTGAGAAACTAGACTACTTGATATAGGAAAGTCATGGCAGAACATTTATGAGATAAAACCCCTTCTCATTTCTGAGCAATTTTTGTTTTTTGTTTAAATAAGCGATACATAATTCAGGATGGAATAGATTCCTTCAATTATTATCCCAGTTCTCTGTCTTTTCCTTGGTTGCACCTGCTGCTTTTTATCTGTTGGACCCCAATCAGAAACTCTATATGAAACTCTACATGAAAAATAGTGGCTTTTCTCTCAATCACTACAGCATCAATGTTTAACACTTGGAATAATTTGCTAAAGTTTCAAGTTAACTATAACACATACCACAAAATCCCACCCCCTCTCTTATTAGTTGTATTTGAGGGTAGACTTGGGGGAAAAAAACTAATCAGGCTATACAAACTTAATAATTTGAAGTGAGTTTCATATACAGTATAAAAAGGGACATGCAAAAAGAAAGGAAGTAAGCTGCAGGAAGAACTCTTCATTCCAGCACATGCAAAACACAAATGTAACAAGCTTGCCATTAATAACTAAATAAATATGAACATTATATTATAATTACATGTTTTACTAGCAATCTGTCCTCTGAATTGTTCACTCTCTTCTATTCAGAACCTTTCTCCCCTATTCTTGGGTAAAGAAGGAAAATAATAATAATTCCTTAGTAATTATAAATAAAGTAACACAGGAGTTTCTTTTATACTGTAAGGCAGAGCCCGATATTCTTGAGAAAAGAGTTTTATTCCTCTTTATTTATTCCTGACCAACAAATTCTTCAATTTACACTCTTGGATACAAAGTATGTATTTCAGGTAGGAACATGAAAATTAATCAGTTTTTCTGAGAACGGCAATTTTTTTTCCTAGGATTGCCATCAGTATGAAAGTTTCGATGTATAAACTAATCATAGCTCGTTTTTCAGAGTTAAAATTAAAACATTACTCTTTATAACAAATCTAATGTTTATTATTTGTTCCATATTAATCTTTAATCATTTTAAAATGTTTGTATCTTTATATTGTTACAGTGGAATTTATTCCTTTTATTCATATATAAAATATATCATGTTTTTAACTGTTAAAATTAAAACATAACTCTTTTACCTTTATAACAATTAAAATGTCATTGATTCATTGCAAAGTAATATTTAATCCTTTATTAAATATTAGTAACTTCATACTGTTATAATGGAGTTTATTTTTTATTTTCAGCATCTGGCGAGGACCAAATATAAATTGTACAGATAGTTCAGGATACACTGCTTTACATCATGCAGCTTTGAATGGTCACAAGTAAGTACTATATTACTATTATGTTGGAATTAGTTTATATTGCATGTTTGTATTGATGCTAGGCTGCATAAAATCATCATATTTTTGTGTTTATGTTGATTTTAGCGGAATACTATTCCAGTTGTGCAGTTGAAGAAGCCTACTGTAGCAGGATCCAATCCAATGATTAGTAAAGTTCTAATAGTGACTTTTTAATGAACAACACACGAATAACGTACAGATATGGACTAGGTTGTTGAATCAGTAAATTTTTAGATTTTAAACTTACATTTTTTATAACTGATTAGATTTGACAGGATAGAGCCTCTTTGAGACAAAATAGATTTCTAATTTATTTTAAATAGCAGTAAAAAGTCTTATTTATATTAAAAATTGATCTCAATAATCTTCAATCTTACATTGGCATTTTTATATAACCTTCTGCAGTTGATAATAGTTAGACAATACAGCTGCCATTAGGAAAAAAATGATTTGTGGGGGCCATTCTTCAACCTAATGGATGGATTGTGTTAGCATGAAGGTGGAGACATATGATATTGTTGTATTATTTCTGGAATTTTGGGTGGCTTCCCAATAGCTCTTGATACCATTAAGTATTTGTTGTCCTGGACTGATTTTTTAAAATATATTTCAACACTATTATTTTGTGATTATTGCTTTTTTGGGTTGGTGAAAATTAGGTTTCAGCAGCTACTGTTAGGTGATCAGTGCCCTTCCCAAGTCTATGATATTTCTCGAAGTACTTCTGGTCTTTTTTATTTATTTTATTTGTTTATATTTATATACCACCCTTCTCCCGAAGGATTCGGGGCGGTGAACAGCCAACAGATAAAACACAAGAAAATACAAAATTTAAAAACAGTATTAAAATCCAATTTTTTCATTATATCTGTGGATTTGCAAATATACTAGAACTGTAAAAGCTTTTTTCATCCTCTATTTTTTTTATGCACTAGCAGCATAATTGGGAACATTGTCTTGTACATTTGTTGAGGTGGTTAGTTGTCTTAGAATTTCGCTACTCTTTTCAAGCCCTCAGCAATTGCTCAGAATCAAGAAAGGTAGCTTTTCAGTGTCTTATTAACCCAATTAATTGAAATAAAAAATAGGAGTTATCTTACAGAAATCTTGGTGACCTCATACATTTATGGTAGAATTCCATTCATCTCTAAATTCATTACAATAGGGATGCCTCAGTCTTTTTGCTAATCATGTGTTGAAACTGCTGGATTTTATTTTCGTTTGATAAAGAAAGAATGTGCAGATGTCCCAAACTTGTAACATTTCCCAAACTTCCATCCTATTTCCAATCATTATTATTATTTTTTATCCTTCCTTAATTTCTGGTTGTTTCCTCTTTTGTTAATGCTTTTTTTCTCATGCTAAGTTTGCATCTGATCCTTACTTGCTTCTGGTTTATGGGCCAAACTGTTCTACATTGGAAGTTTTCCAACTCCAGGAACATTCTATGAACATTAGCAGAATTAAACTTGATACTCTTGCCATAAATATATCCTCTTACTTTGCAGCAATCTTGGTAAGAAAACCAGTTCAGTGAGTGATAGTGTGGCTAAACAAGTACGACATTTTGTCTTCAGGCCACCATCTACTCAAAATTGATGACTTTCTTGCCTGGCTATATATTCTAGGCTTGGAAAAACAGGATCAGTTGCATACGATTTTGGAACTGAGGAGACTTTTCAGGTCCAGCATTGTACATTAACTATTCTATTACAGACTTTGCTTTCAGTTCCATTATGAACTTCAACTTTGGTCATCCTTCTGGTACTATCTTCAGTATTAGTAATGCAATGTAAGTTGTTAGGCTGACTTACGGCAATGCAGAAAAACCAAGTCATTTGTCTGTCTTGTAGTCTGAGGCCAAGACTATTTCATTATTCTTCTGTACTGCTTAATAATGAAGTAGAACAAAACAAAAGGAAACAAATTGCATATAAACATGTGTACTAGAATGGACATTTTCTTAATGGCAACATTTTCAGCACTGACAACTTTAATTCCTCTTATAGCAGCATTTAAACTGCAATTCTTTTGTCATTAGTCCAACTACATGAATTTCATTTCAGTTCTTTTCATTAATTCCAGTGCTTGATAGGATTTCTCCAGTCCTTGAACTTTCACATTTGAATAAAAGTCAGCCTATGAAGGAGAAATAAAAATAATAATTGATTGCTTAGCAATTTCCCTCCATTTCTATGGTCTTGACTTGCTCACTTCATTTGATAGCTCATTCTAATGTTTTTTTTTAATTAGAGATTATGCCCAGATTTGTTATACTTCTCTAGAATCTTACTGTTCATATTATTTAGATTACTAGATTCCGAATTTGGGGGGGTGAGGCAGGGGCAACATAGCAGGGACAAATGCAACTTTGCTTTTGTTGCTCTTCTTCTCAGAGCTGCTTTTCTCATTCTCCTTCTCAGAGCTGGGGCTGAAGTTCTGCAGGCATTGAGAATTGAAGAGATACTGCCCTAGAGAGTACTATGAGTCCTATTCAAGATGTAGGTAAGGCTGGTAAAAGTTGTCATGATCGTGCTGACATTCAGCCATAGACATAAGGTGGCTTCACCTTTATCCAGACTGTTAGCATAGATCACTTTGATCAATCAATTATCTTTATACTTGTCTCCAAAGGAGTTTACCCAGGAACTGTCACTGGTGTTTCATAATGAGGTCTGTGATTTAATATTTTGCTACGGTAAATTGCTAATAGCAAGTTCTGCAATTTGGAGAAAATGAACAGACAAATGAGCTGAAAGTAAGATATGATAATTGAGTTCATTCCAAAATGAATCCCTGAAAATGGTGAGATAAAGCAGCACCTTCCCAGATTAGGTCTTTCGTAAGGTTTACTTCTGAGAACATTTTTAATCTTATATAGTTAACCTGATTAATCGTTACTGTAATTAACTAAATTTACAATCTAGATTTAGTTCTCTGCTGCTAAAAGATACTGCTAACAGTACACACCAGAACAGGTGCTTAACCTTAAAAACTGGTTAGGGCAGACTGATCACAGATTTGAGCTAAACTGTACCAAGAGTGTCTAAACTCCTTGCAAGAAAAGGAACATGAGAGAGAATATAATTGTTTTGAGAGAATCTGATGTCCCAAACAGGTTTTATACTTAAGGACGCATATGGATATGTCTTCAGATGAGGAAGTGGAAGACAATAATCCTGGATTGGGTGATTCCAGCAGTGTTGGACTCCATTCTGGCTCAGACAAATCCAGCAAACCCCAAGGAATTCTTCCCTACCCCTACAGCCTGCTTCTAGATTCTGCAGTTCAGCTACCCAGTCTTAAGAAGAAGTGTGTGATAAAGATCCAGTAGCAGAGATTGAGTTTCATAGGTTAGAGGCTTGTCAAAGAGCAGGCCAACAGAAAAGCCAACACTAATGAGGTTGTAGCTTATCTGTTCATTTGGGTGGAGGCTTGTCATTGCTGATTTATTGGCCTCAGTCCTTGGGAGAAAATGCAAAGAACAACTTTCCAAGTCTCAGATTTATTGGGTTTATTTTGCTGTGCTGTGCTTGGAAGTCTAGATTCCATTCCATCCTGTTTCCTGTCTCTCCCTTCAGATTTGTTGCTTGATTATTCAGTTCTTTGTCTTAACCTATATTAAATTTGTTGACTACATTTACAGTTGTTGTTCTAAGATACTGGTAAAGAGAATTTTTTGCTTCCAAAAGATTGTTTTGTCTGAATTCCTTTATTGCTCAATTGTGGCAAGAATCCAGCCTGCTAGCTTGTTGGCTGGCAGCCATCAAGACCAGCACAGAAAAGTAGGTTAAATGTGTTTAAAGTAGGTGTACATTCCTATTCAAGTAGCAACTGTCACTGCCTGGAATAGAATGGAAAAGAAGAGACTTCTCATTAAGTTCTGCAACCTCCTTCCTTACATATTAAAGCTATATCTAGGTGCTGCCATTGTCTGTCTACTGTGATCTTTCTTATCTTCTTTGGAGAACGTTTTTTTATTTTGTTTATACGTATCACAATATCATGTGGAACAGCTTCTTCATAAATAATGGATATACTGTAAAGTTCAGTTCAAATTTTCTTGCCAGCACATTTTGTTCTGGAATCTGGTATTTTATTCCTGCTTCAGGAATAAGCAATATAGTACAATTAATTCCATCAGGTGGTAGACCTGAACCATTTGAATTCTAGCTACTTAACTATCCTAAAGAAGTTCAGTGGTTAATATTCTATCCTGGGTATAAGGGACATGAACATTTTCCTATTTACATAAACATTTCACAGGGTGAGTCCGGCAACCAATTTAGATATATGTGGTATTATTTATATAGGTATTGCTAAAAAGTATTTACTTTCGTTTACTTACTATACTGTACCAAATATATTCCCTGTAGTTTTTTTTTTATTTCTGTTTCATGGTAGTCCATCAGAATATATTAAAAATTACTAGTTTTTCTATTTCCTGGAGAAACCTGCATCTTGTCAGTTGTGCTCATTCTATACCAATATCACATGAATACAAAGAACTAATTTCAATCAAGCTTCTTAGCAAAGCATTATTTTTTAGGAACTTTCCTGTTCCTTGTGGATCAGTCTGTTTTTGTCTTTTCTGGCTTCCTTTTCAGCCATTGAATCTGCTCAGGGCTATCCATTTATTGCTCAGCAATCCTCCTCCTCCTCCTCCTCCTCCTCCTCCTCCTCCTCCTCCTCCTCCTCCTCCTCCTCCTCCTCTTCCTCCCATGAGAATGCTCTATGATAGAGTTACTGACAGTCATAGTATTTAGAAACATAAAAACTTAGAAAAGTGATAGCAGAAAAAGATGTAGTGGTCCATCTATGCTCATCTGGATGTTGATTGCTGGTGGCAAGGTGTTTTGGTCTTTATGTTCCCTTTTGGGCTTGTTAATTCTCTCTTTTGCACAGTATGTAGATGTTGTTTATGTCTGTGTGTCTATTGGTGGCCAATTTGTTGGAGTGCCAAGCTTCCAGGAATTCTGTAGCCTTTTTGGATTAGGCTTGGTCTAGAGTGGCCACAGTTTCCCAACTGAAACTATGCTTAAGTCTGTCCATATGTTGTGACTATGTAATATTATGAAAACTCTTAAATTTCACAACATATGAATATAGATTAGCATAAGAACAACAGTTAAGAAGTAAACAATACCCCAACCAAGGAACTGCCAAAAAGGTAACAATAAACAGCTCAACCAAAGAACATCCAAGACCCCTCCAACCAACCATAACAGGAACAGCCGCTAGAATATAAATTAGGGCAAACCCCACTCCTTACTAACACTGATATTACCTAGTTTGGGTGATGAATTGTCTTCAAGAAAATAACCAAGCTCAGAAAGTACCAAGAATCCCTTGTTTCAACCATAAGCTATAAATACTCTCTTTTATTACTAAGCCTAGAATATGGTCTCCTCTTGTTGGGCATTTTACTAACTGTTTTAGAGAGGCACCTTTTAATGCCTCCAACATATTCCTGATCCTGATGTGATAAGTCACATACAGGACTTATTGATGTTCAACTTAACCATACTATGAGGCTAATTACTGGGTGCATAAAATCTACCCTAGTTACTGACTACCAGTTCTTAATCACATACTTCCCCCGCACTTACGACGACAAGAAGCTCTCATTCGGGAGTATAGTAAGATCCTGTTAAATTCCTCTCTACCTATTCATGGCTACATTCCTGATCTCTTAAGATGCCGATTAAAGTCAAGAGATCCACCACTCTTGACAGCACTTAAGCTGCTGGCCGATCATCAGAACACCACACAAAAGTGGATGGAAGCGTGGAGTAGCTATTCGCCCTAAGATATTTTTTAGCATATTAATCCTAATAGTATACCTCCAGGATTTAATCTACCCCAACACACATGGGTGACATACAATAGGATTAGAACGACTCATGGGGTGTGTGCCGACTCCTTGTATAAATGGGGAAAGACACCTTCAGCGCAATGCGATTGTGGGGGCCCCCGACAGACTATCCAACATATAGTGAGGGAATGCTCTAACAGAAGGTATCCAGGAGATTTTAGGGACTTCCTCTGCGTAACAATGATAGCTACTGACTGGCTCTCCAAACTCGACATTAAACTCTGAAATGTTATTTCTGTTTTCCTCTTAGGTTTTCTTACTGCTTTTTTAAAATTGTTTTAATTGTTTTAACCTGTAAAAATGAAGTGTTTTAATATTGTGTGTGACCAGTCATACACTAAATAAATAAATAAATCCCTGATCCTGCTTGCAAGTGCAATTGGAAGATTCTAGATAAGGTTAGGCATGTTGAATTTGAAATGTTTGAATCCTCCATGATCAAGCTGCTTAAATAATATTGCTACCATCTTTTATCTGAACAAGCAATATCCAGAATTTTGATGGATTTAGTCCAGGATGTCTAAAATGAGTATTACCACGCAGTGGGTGCTTATCATAGTGCACTGAAAAAAGAAAAACCTTTTAAGCTATACCCATATAATATTTTCTTGAATTTGTCAAGAATGGAAAAATCAGAAGTCCAAGCAGTTTAAATAAATATAAAGGTTTATTGCTTATGCTGTTTACAAGAATCTGAACTAGTAATGGTTAAAGCAAATTGGGGTAGATAAGTGTCAATGGTATTCAAGGTGGGCTGGATTTAGATTTCTTGGGGCATGAAGGGACTCAAGAATGATGGTGTGTTTGACCCCTCCCTCAGGCTGAGCCTGCACATCTCCTACAGAATTATTGCAAATTATTGTGAATTATTGAATGATTGTAAAAGTAACTTCCTTGTCAGAATTCTTGCCATTTACAACAATGCAGTCTGCAGACTCAAATCTTTTCAATAGCCATTCCCATGAAGAAGTAATGTTCTTGTCACGTACACAGTTTACCACAGACCATTGCTTTGCTGAAAACAGAAAAGCTAATGCTCTTTTAGAATTACAAGTAAAATGCCGGAGAAATAACTGGATCAAGACTGAAAAAAAACAAACATGTTTATCATTTCTTTGTAGCCTCTGATTCAAGCTTTGAACCCCAGAAAAAGAAAAGTCCAAGTAAAAGCAAACAAGTTCCTTTACTTCAAAAGGATTTTATACTGTAGCTGTAGAAAAAGATACAATATTCTAACCAGGAATCTGCACTTGATTTGTAATTTGTATTTCTGTGTCATGCTAAAGTCTACAGATTTTTTATCCATAAAGGTTGACTGAAAGCATATTCAAAAAGGTATTCTTTTTTGCCTCTAGGATATTCTTGAGATATATAATACTTTGTAATAGTCTTAGTAAAGAACATTTACTTTGTAGCAGACTAGTGCCATCTTGTGACCTACCTGGAATACTGAATTTTCTTTTTTGGGGAAATTTTGTTTTACCAGTAGAAGAGCTAGTTCTAGTTACTTAGTTGGGTAATGAAACATCGGTAAGAAAAGAACCAAGCTTGAATCTGTCTACTCCGTAAGATCTAGTAAAAGAGGATTGCTACATTCCCCATATTTGGGAAAATGTCATCTACAATGATCCCTTGCTTGAGCCTTCTTAGAGTTGTCTTACATGTCTGAAACTATTCTCAGGTCAGATGGTCATTGGTTAATGACTACTCATTCAGCAGTGGTTCAAACTTGCAATGGCATTGAACAAATGATATTTATGACTGGTCCTCAGAGTTCCATCCATTTCAGCTTCCTTGCAGTCACTTGGTCAACATTTGTAACCTTCTTTGCTGGCTTCCAACAAGAAAATGTGGGGAAGCTGACAGGAAGTTGCATAATGACTGTGTGACATTCGCACTAATGGCCTACAGTGATTCATTTATTGGCAACATTGAGTGCTGGAATTGCTGTTGCAAAATGATATACAGTCATGTGATGCCATGTTTTAAGATCACATTGCTTAATGATGGCAATTCTAATGCCAATTACCATAGTTAATTAAGGACTATTTGTATTAAGATCATATACTTCGTGTTATGTTTTTGAACTGCTGACTGTTCATGGCTGTTCAGAGAAACATTTGGGTATGCTTGAAGACTCTTCTGTCAAACATTAACACATCAGGGAGGCATATTTTTAAATTTAATTTAATTTTTGTTATTATCAGTAAGCTGTTAGTCTTTAGAAATCTAGTAACATATAACTTGAATGAATGGACTATAGTGGAATCACTGGCTAAAGTACAGGGGGCTCCTCTAGGGGGAGTAAAGAAACATTCCAGTTTGGAATTGATTTGGGAGAGGTAATGTTTATGGTCAAGACAGATAGTTCTTGTAATATAAGTGATGTACAATAAAATATCTATTTGGGCCTATGCACAAATGGTTCTGGCTGCAGCTATCTGACATGGATGGATCAATGGATGAATATTGGTTTTTCACTGTCTTTCAAAAATAAATTTGAATGTTTTATTTAGCATATTTTATTTGCAATGTACTCTCTTTTGGTACATGCAATCCTTTTAACTGCTATGCTCATATCAAATATTTTCAAAATAGAACTTCATAGAGAATCTAATATAGTTCTTGAAGGGTACTGGAAGAAAAGATAGTGAAGAAAAATCTGGTACTTCAAAAGATCAAAGAAAGGGAATCAAAATGTGATTAGGGAATTAGAATCTTGGAAAAAAAAGAAGGTATATGCAATGCGGAAATAGAGTTGGAATATCAGAGTTGAATCATATGCAGCTTGTCAGCATGAGATAACCATCAAGAATCAACAATTGTACCAAAAAAGAGTAGACAATAGATAAAACTAGTTTTCAGAGCCAGAGAAGTAGTAAGGAATGAAGAACAGGCCAGAATTTATTACTATTACCGAACAATCAAACTATATAGGAGCACACCAAATCTGATAAAAATTATGCTGCTCAGGAGAGGTTCAACAGGAATGGGAACTTTTTCTGTAACCTTTCTTTTCCAAGAAGATTCAGTGGCCAGTAATAACATAGGGCAGCCATGCATGCCTTCTGTATGTGATATCCAGAATTCTCAGCAATTACTTATCGCAGGAGTCCCCAGCCCCTGGTCTGCAGTCCAGTACTGGTTCATGGCTTGTTGGGAACCAGTCCGCAAAAGCGGCAGGTGCCTGCATGAAACCATCTTTTTTCCATCCTCCCATACTGCTGCCATCGCTGTCAGTCTGTGGACCTGGAAAGGTTGGGGACGTTGAGTTATGGTGCCTAGTTATGAACAACTATTTGAAATTCAGTGGTTCATGAAACAAAATTCCAGTCTTAGCAATTCTTTGTAGCTAGGGAGATAGTTCACAGAACTTATAAGAGTGACCTTTTTAAACTATTATATGATTGAAGGAAGATAGGAGTTTCAAAATCTTTAACTGTGAACTTCTAGTATGAAACATTTCTGTAATTCCTGTGATTTATATTTGTTTTGTAATATAAGATCTAGCCATTAACTACCAACTTCCAAATTAAAGCATGTCTCAAGAGAGTAAACCTTTTATGAATATATAATTCCTAATCTCTTATTCAGTGATGATTTAAAGAGTATGATGATTATAATTGTTATAATCATTTCTAAATTTCTTAAACACATCTGCTTCCTGCTTCTCATTGATGACAGTGTCGTAAGAATAATTTTGTGGTTGTTTTGGTATATTTTGTCAGTATGTGCTATAAATTCAGTTTTGTAAAGGAATCTGTCAATCCTTAGTGCATTTTTAAAATATTTTTCAGGGATGTAGTTATCAAATTACTTCAATATGAAGCATCCACTAATGTGGCAGATAATAAAGGGTATTTTCCTATACACTTGGCTGCTTGGAAAGGAGATGTAGAGATTGTGAAGATTCTTATCCATCATGGGCCATCACATTCCAGAGTGAATGAACAGGTGATACTATTAAATTTATTTGTTTATATCTTCAGCAAACACAAGTAAGTATCCTTTTGTTCTTACAGAAATATGACTGGATTCATATGAAGTTCCTTCACGGCAAAGCATTATTTATCTGGGTAAGGGTTATATGGATGAGAGGTTTTATACAATATAGAACAATTTTGCAAACATCTGACATCAAAATAGATTTTTTTTGTAATTACTATGATATTGTATTTAGTTCAGTCTTCTTTTTTAGCAGATCTTATTTTATCATTGAGATAATAAAAATAATATTTGGAACAAGTGCTATTGATTTTTATAGATTGGTTGTGCTACAGAGAATCATTGTAATTCATGTTGTAAATGAATAGCAAAATTCTATTGTTATGCTAACAATTTTGCATCTTAAAATCAAAAGAGACTGAAGTAATATTAAGAGCAGGTCTATTTAAATTAATAGTGGCATATTATTTCTGTAAATATTTTTTATGAAGAATTTTAAAAACTGGGAACTTGTAACAACTTTCCTACTATCTTTAAAGATTTGTAAGCTCTGCAAAATGTTAATTCTCCCCAACCATCTTATAAAACAACAGTATTGAATATTAAACACTCTGGTAGCATTTCATAAAATGAGATATGTATACTATTCAAATCTACATTAGATTTGAATTTATTTGAATGGCTGCTTATTTCATTTAGGTGACTCTGGGCAACTAGCAATAGCTTAAAAAAAATCAAATAAAATAAATTAAGAACCAATATAAAGACATATAAAAATGATCTACAATCGATTAAAAATATGATCAGCAGTATAATTCGTCATCATATTATCTGTTGTTGCTCAAAAAGTCTTGATGATTATGTACAGTCTGATAGAATGGTCTATTAGATTGCAGCAGATATAATCCTAGAAATATACTACCACTTCCATGTAGTCCCTTAGAGTGATATTAAAACAGCAAAAATTCTTACTGGCTTTTCTCTCTTTCCAAACTCTAAGTATTATCAGACAATGTATTCTAGAAATGCATGCCATTCCCATTACAGTATTGTTTTCTAAAGAGTTTGCGTCTAGAAAATATTATAGCATAATAGGATGGCAAAGGGTAAACTGTTACTCCCTTAAACTGGTGAAGAGAAAAGAGTTGTTTTTTTGCATCTGTAGCTATTACTGTGTAAGACCATTAAGAGGCAAGGAAACCGTTCTAATCATCCTTCTTCCTTTCTCCTAAAATATATTTAGGAAAAGCTAGAAAAAATAAATATACTGTAAATCTGATGAATCTAGAGAAATTTTCAAGTATATTTAATATAAATGAATTTTACAAAATGGAAAATTTGAGTATTTAGCTTGTTTGTCAGATTTCTAATTGAAAAGAGCATAGAATGTATGACCTTTTAAAATAACTTTTATTTCATTGTTAAATTGGGGAAAAAAGGATTCAGAATATTACTTTTACATACTGTATTTCCTATAGTTTTGGTATAAGATCATCTTATGTAGAGTTTCAGAATGTTGAAAATAACATTTATTCCCAGGAATTGTAGCCATAGAATATAGTAGCTGCTTTCTTTATAGGCATGTTTATGAAAAAGAAATAAATAAAAATGTATAAAAGAAAGTTACTGTATTTGAAATTATAGTTTACCTCTGGTTACCTTTTTTTTTAAAATCAAATTGCTCAATTGCAAGTACTGGACAAATTATAAATTTAAAATCATAAAATTGGAGTGATAAGTATTATTTATGACAAAGTGTAATGTTAGAATAAAGAAATAACAGTATATTCATAAACAATCATTGGGTAGGTGACTGTGATGTTTACTAGGCAAAATGTTATAGTATATAATTATAGTAATATAGTAAATGACTACGTGAATAGGCAGAGAAAGAAAGTTATGTGACGTATAGAAGGATTTTCTTGTTTTTTTATATGTAAATGAGGAATCAAGTTTAAAAGTAAACTTGTTAAACAAGTATTTGAAGTTGACATTTTAAACAATTGGTTAGAAATTATGTTGAAATACAATCCCTGATTCACATATAACAAGCCAGGAATCTGTTAAACATATCAGGATTTGTTACTTTTCTGGAAATATGGATGAAAAGAAACAAGGTCCTTGTTTGTTGTTTATTTTATTTTGTTTGTTTATATATTGCCAAAACTATAAGGACTCATTGTATAAAACTAAATATAAAGCTATTAAAGCTATAAAATTAGTAATGCAACTTGATAGAATCAGCCTAGCATCCATATTAACTGAGCATGCAAATTCTTAAAAATAATAAATCTTGCTAAATTGAGAGATCTGTGGAAAAACTTGGTTCGTAAGCTTTTCTAAATATTATCCAGGAAGATGCTGTCCAGTTTTCTGGGGATAAAATAAAACATAGAAATGGGATGACATTTAAATAATAATAATAATAATAATAATAATAATAATAATAATAATAATAATAATAATAATAATAATAATAATAATAATAATTTTATTTCTATACCGCCCTTCTCCCGAAGGACTCAGGGCGGTGTACAGCCTATTTAAAAACACAGACAAAACAACAGTATAAAATTTAAAATAATTAAATAGGTGGCTCGAATTTAAAACCCCAATAAATTTAAATACCAATTTAAAACTATTGTGTTGATAGTCCGGCCTGGCGGAACAACAGGGTCTTCAATGCGCAGCGAAACACCCGGAGGTCGGAGATCTTACGAATTTCCGGGGGCAGTTCATTCCACAGGGCTGGGGCTCCCACAGAGAAGGCCCTCCTCAAGGTTTTCCCCCCACTGTCATTTCATGGAAGGAGATAACTTCAGTGGTCCTTTTTACAGTTTACATTTATTTCTGAAGTATTTTGGAGATACTTACAGGAAAATCACAACACATTTTAATATACCCATTGAAATAGTTTTAGCATGGACATTATCTTAAGAACATGTGTATATATAGACCAGTGTTGGCGAACCTTTTCGGCACTGAGTGCTGAAACGGGAGAGCACGCCTATGCGCGTACACACCAGAAACCAGAACAGCAGCTGCCCCGTGTGCATGTGCGCACGGTTTCTGGCGCACATGCGCACACAAAGACCAGCTGGCTGGTGCACATGTGCATGGCAAAAACCAGAAGAGCAGCCGCCTGGCATGCATGTGTGCGCCGGGAAGGTCTTCTGGTTTCTGGTGTGCACATGTGCATTGGCCACCTGATCTTCCAATTTATGGCATGCATGTGCATGCAAAGACCAGCTGGCTGGCGCGCATGCACGCACCGGAAACTGGAAGAGCAGCCACAATTGCGCATGTGCGTGCTGGGAAGATGATCTTCTGGTTTCTGGAGCGCACATGCGCACTGGCCAGCTTGTCTTCGCGCATGCATGCAAGCCAGAAACCAAAAAGACCAGGTGGCCGGTGCGCATGCGGGTCAGAAACCAGAAGATTATCTTCCTGGCGTGCACATGCGCACCGGACGGCTGCTCTTCTGGTTTCTGGTGGTCCCGCGTGCGTGAAGACCACCTGATCGGCGTGCCGGAACCCAGATGAGCAACAGGTGGCAGCTCATGTGCCCTCAGAGATGGCTCTGTGTGCCACTTCCGGCACGCGTGCCATAGGTTCACCATCACGGATATAGACTATAAAATATATAAGATAAATAATGAACTGATATTAAGTTTTTAAAAATGCATTAAAATCAAAACAGCAATAACCACAATCCAATAATAGGGGAACGGATGTTTACAGAGAAGAGTAGGACATATCCAGGCTGGAATAATTAACTCTCAAATTCAAGAATTTTCTATCTAGCTCTGAAAGGCATTTTAACAGCAATTTGATCTTTTGAGATATGACATTTCAAGTAAAAGTGCCACATCTTGTTTATTATCTCAAACATAAAGAGAAGTAAGCAAGATCTTCAACTAAAATAAATTTAAAATTTAAATTTATGTTTATTTGAGAAGAATTATTACTCTTTTTAATAAATAAATATTAATGCAGAATTATATTCTGACTTTAAGCCTTTTATAATCTCATTGACATATGTTTTATGTGAAGAATCACATAAACTGGGTTCATATCATAATAATCTTTGATGTATGAAAATATCAAAAAGCTATATGGAAAGTAGAGAAGTTTCAAAAACTGTTTCCTGTTTTCTATTCTTTTCATGTCCTTTGTGTGTCTTGTTCTGTAAATCTGTTGTTTTCTATCTTCCTTATTTCTGTCTTTCTCCTTGCTTTCTACTTTCCCTTCCTCTTCCTTTTTCTCTTAGGGTCAACTCAGCAGTTTCAGGGGTTTTATCAATGACATTGACAGAAGATTGAAATTGACTAGACACTCTCAGTTGTAGTCAGTTTCAATCTGCATCTTGAGTCCAGGTAAAGTCATCCTGAATTTTGCTGGAACATGCTCTTTGCAAGTATTTTTCATGTACATTGAATTGGGTAAAATGTATAACCCAAACTCAATGTGTGCTTTTCCAGATACATATTTTAATTCCTGTAATTTATGTACATGAATTATCAAACTAACCATCTATGAGAAATTGAATACCTCATTGCATATTTTAATTAAGCAATTATGCATGCATGGCTTATAAAATATATTCATTATGCTTGTGGCTGAGACTGTTCTACTAAATATTTTCTGGCAAAAATCTATATTGCAAAAATATAATTAAATTGGGAAACCCAATACTTGTATATGAACACAGTACTTTTTGTTACTTGTGTTAAATATAATATCTATCCAATGTAAACAATTGTAATAACACAGTTGAAATGATAGGACTAAAATAAAGTTTGTTAAGATACTAGTTGTCATGATTTGCAATTTTTAATATCTTTATATTGAAAGCTGATTAGAAGAAGAATGAGAATTTGATATTGGTCTTCAGAGAATTGATGAAATTAAAGTATAACTTATTTTTAAAATATTTCTATGGATTAAATTATAAATCTGGATTGTTCTTTTCCTGGAAAATAATGGCTGATCACTGTGTGTATATTTCAGGGGTGAAATGCTCCCGGTTCGGACTGGATTGCCCGATCCGGTAGCGATGGAGGTGGGTGGTTCCCCCCACTCATGCCCAGCTCAGCCACACAATCATCAGAGACTTTTTTTTTTTACTTTTAAAAGTATTTTTTCTACAACTCTTTGGCCAAAAAATGCTTTTAAAAGTAAAAAAAAAAAGCCTCTGATGATCGTGCAGCTCAGCTGGGATTGTCAAAGGCTTTTAAAAGAAAAAACCCTTTTTTTAAAAAATGCCTCTGACGATCCCAGCTGAGTTGCCTGATTGGCAGAGGCTTTTTTTAAAAAGCCTCTGCCGATCAGGCAACTCAGCTGGGATTGTCAGAGCCTATTGAAAGCATTTTTTACAACCTCTTCCCCTAAAAAAAAAAATGGCCATGCCCACCCAGTCACATTACTCCCACCACCTAGCCCGCCCACAGAACCGGTAGTAACAAATTTTAGATTTCACCACTGGTATATTTGATTATATTTATAAGTGACCCCCCCAACACTACCAGCTTCCCAACACTAAGAAATTATTTCAACATATGTGAAACTGAAAATATAATACTTTTCATATATCTTTTTGTCAGTTCATTTCCTTAAAGAGACATTTTAATTCTAAATTTGACAAGTAGAAATATTTATCTACTCATCTAGATTTTTTAAAAAATATATTACTGTTACTAGTAATGCTCTGGAATGAAAGATGTTTCTGTCTGCCCTAAATATTAAGCAATATTTTTAAAATTTGATATTCTAAAATAGAACTAGCATCAATAATGTAGTATTTCAAGCAAATCAGATCAAGGTTATTTTAAATTATTTAGGAAATGTATATAGCCACCTATCTCACCAAAGTGGCTTTAGGCAATGCACAGAAGGTTAAAATCAAAATCATAACCAAACAGTTAGTATTTAAAAATTTCAATATTAGAAAAACAGTGACAATAATACCCACAAATAATCTGATTCTGTGCCATGTAGAGCTTTACAGGTTGATAGCCAGCACCTTAAATTATACCTCACCTTGTATTGCACCTAGAACCTAAATGGAAAACAATTCAGCTCACAGAAGTATTAAATTGGCATATCCTGGCATGTCCCAAACCGCCAGCTATTATTGCACTTTGGACTACTTCCAGTTTATCAAGGGCAGACCCATCTAAACCACATTAATGTAAAATCCACCAAGAAGTTCATAAGGCATTAATGACTGTAAATAGGGCATCCAAATCCAGAACTGGCCTCAATTGGTTCGCAAAATGAACCTGTGTAAAGGCCTTCCTAGCCAGACTACCATCTCCCCTTTCAGCGGGAGTGGTGAGTCTGGGAAGACCCTCAAATTGTGCTCTAATTCTAAAGATGGAACATCTGTAAATCCAAGAGTCAGGTCTTAAAACCCATAATCACCAAATGAACTGAAGTATGTTCTTCTCCATCTAGGCTTCCATAGCTTCTGGGTACCAATAGCATCATTTAGTCAGTTCAGGGCAAAAATATATAGTTGAATATCATTGCTGTATTAATGACACTTCACCCAGTTTCAGTGGATGACCTCTCCAGGATCTCATGGAGAGGTTAAATAGGAACAAAGAATGAATAGAGCCCCGAGGAACTTGCGAAGCAGGGCATTCAGCCATGGAACTCTTCCCACCTACCAGAGTGATAGGAATCAATCCTGAAGAACTGGTGCAAGAGCATATGTTTCACTCCCAATCCTCTGAGCTGACCCAGAAGGATACCATGATTGATATTATCAAAGGCCACTGGGAGACTGAGGGCCAGGATGGATACATTACCTCCATCCTGAGTCTATCAAAGGTTGATAAATATTGTCTATATGCTATTACCAGGACTGAATCCTGATTGAAAGGTGTGCAACTAATCTGCTTCCTCCAGGACCATGCGGAGTTACGAGACAACAAACTTCTCAACAACCTTTGAGGAGATGGGCAACATATAAATTTAATAAATAAAACTTGAAAAGGGAAAATTGGAAACCGGATGAAAATTACCCAGTTCTGTTGGTGTCCAACAATGGCTTCTTTAAGAAAAAGTGAATGATTGCCTCTTTCAAGGCACACCTTCCACAAAAAGGCATTCACTACCACATGGATTCAACCAATTACTTCCTGGGATGTCTTGACTAGACAAGAGGAGAATGCATCAGATTATTTAAACAAATATTGTAAGCAATCTTGGACATTGACATGAGATGGAGAAATATACCTGATAATATTTGTTTGTTTATTTATTTAATCAGTTAACAGAATAATAGAGTTGGAAGAGACTTTGGAGGTCTTCTAGACAACCCCCTGCTCAAGCAGAAAACCCTATATCATTTCAGACAAATGGTTGGCCAATCTCTTCTTAAAAACCTCTAGTGTTGGGGCACTCACAACTTCTGGAAGTATTCCACTGATCAATTATTCTAACTGTCAGGAGATTTCTCCTTAGTTCTAGGTTGGTTCTCTCCTTGATTAGTTTCCATACATTGTTTCTTGTCTTGGCTTTAGGTATTTCTCGTCCGTCTTTTCCTTAATACCAAATTCCTGTAACAGTTCTTCATATGTTTTAGCCTTCACTCCCCTAATCATCTTTGTTGCTCTTCTCTACATTCTTTCTAGAATCTGTTTTACTTTGTGGCAACCAAAATTGGATGCAATATTCCAAGTGTGGTCTTTCCAAGGCATTATAAATTGGTATTAACACTTCATGTGTTCTTGATTCTATCTCTCTGTTAATGCAGCCTAGGACTGTGTTGGCATTTTTGGTAGCTGCAGGACATTGCTGGCTCATATTTAAATAATTGTCCACTAGGACTCCAAGTTACCTCTCATAATTACTACTATTGAACCAGGTACCACCTATTCTATATCTCTGCATTTGGGTTTTTTTGCCCAAATGTAGAAACTTACTTTTCTCATCATTGTTTTGTTTTGTTATATAAGGCCAGGTGTTCAAGTCTGTCAAGATCCTTCTCTATCTTGAGCTTATCTTTTGGAGTGCTGGCTATTTCTGCAGCTTGATGTTGTCTGAAAATTTGATGTGTTCCCCTTCTATCTGCTCATCTAAATCATTGATAAAGATATTGAAGAATACTGGGCCTAAGACAGAGCCTTGGGTTACTCGACTGCACATTTCCTCCGTTTATTGCAGATGCTGTTCCATTAAAGACTAAATATTGGTTCCATTAAGGTCTGCACATTGGTCTGTCATCTGTTGGTCAGCCAGTTATGATTCCCATTTATTGGTGATGCTGTCTAACACAGATTTTCTATCTTATCAAGTAGTAGGTTGTGATTTACTTTATCAAATGCCTTATTAAAGTCCAAATAAATTACCTTTCTCTGCTCTATTTATTTTGTCACACTGTCAAAGATTGCAATAAGATTTGTCTGGCATAATCTGTTTTTGCCAAACCCATGTTGGCTTTTGGTTATGATTTTGTTTGCCTCTAGGTGTTCCCAGATTCATTGCTTGATTATCTTTTCCAGAACCTTCCTAAGTATTGATGTCAGGCTGACAGGTCTCCTGGATCTGTTTTTTTCCCTTTTTTGAAGATGGGAAATACATCAGCCCTTTTCCAATCATCTGGTAGTTTCCTGATGCTCCAGGAGCTTTGAAAGATGGTTCAATGATTCTGAGATCACATCAGCCAGTTCCTTTAGAACCTCAGGGTATAATCCATCTGGTCCTGGTAATTCAAATTAGTACAGAATGGATAGGTGTTCTTCTACCATTTTCTTGATTATTTTGACTTGCATTCCTAATCTGTATTTTAATGTTTTTTTTTATAGGTTGGACTATTTTTTTCCTTTTGTGTAAAGACAGATGCAAAAAACGAGTTAAACAGTTCTGCTTTCTCCTTGCTGCTCTTCACCTTCTTGCCATTTTCTCCCATTAATGGATCAATCATTTCCTTGACTTTTTGGGGGTTTTTTTTACATGATGAAAGAAGCTTTTATTGTTATATTTGACTTTTGTCACAAACCTTAGTTCATTTTGAGCTTTAGCTTTTCTGACTTTATCTTTGCAGGTTCAGGCTACTTGCTGATATTCTGCCTTGGTAATGTGCACCTCTTTCCACCTTTTATACTTGTCTTTTTTGTCTTTCAGTTCATCATAGAGTTCTTTGTGTAGTCAGGCTGGTTTCTTTTAAGATCTCTTATTTTTCTTTTTCATTTGAATGCTAGACAGGGCTTTTATAATCTCACTTTTCAAAGTTTTCCAAGTTTCTTGAGTTGTTTTGCCCTTGAGGATTTTCATCCATGAAATCTTTCCCAAAGTCTCTCAAGTTTGTTGAAATCAGCTCTCTTAAAGTCCAAAAATCTAGTTTAACTTTCTTCTATTGCTTGTGCTTGCATAATGTTGAAATCCAATATTGCATGGTCACTCCCTCTCAAGGTTCTTGTAACTTCAACACCACCTATCTTTTCATCTGTTAGTGAGAATTAAGTTCAGTATGGCTGACCTCCTAATTCCCTATTCTATTTTTTGGGAGACAAAGTCATCTGCTAGGTTTGTCAGGAATCTGTCTGGTTTTTCACTAGGTGCAGAGTTTGTCTCCCAATTGATGTCAGGGTATCAAAAATCTATTTCCTCTGCTTGGTTAGGTGTTCTGTAGTGTACACCTATGGCAATGTAATTCCCCACCCCCTTTTATACTGACCAAAATGCATTCAAGGCAGTTTTCATCATTGTTCTATTGTATTTCTGTAGAGATATAGTTATGTCTTATATATAGCTAGTCCTTTACTTGCAACAGTACATTTAGTGACCATTTGAAATTACAACAGCACTAAAAAAAAGTGATTTATGACCATTTTTCACACTTACAACCATTGCAACATCCTTATGGTCATGTGATCAAAATTCAGACACTTAGCAACTGACTCATATTTATGACGGTTGCAGTTTCTTGGGGTCATGTGATCACCTTTTGTGATCTTATGACAAGCAAAGTCAATGGGGAAGGTGGATTCACTTAACAACCATGTAACTAATTTAACAACTGCAGTGATTCATAAATGTGGCAAGAAAGGTTGTTAAATAGGGCAAAACTCACTTAACAAATGTTTCACTTAGCAACAGAAATTTTGGGTTCAACTGTGGTTGTAAGTCGAGGACTACCTGTATAGCACAACTCCACCTCCCTGCAATACTGCATTCTAACCACTATGCCACCAGGGCTCCTTTTAATACCTTTTAATTGATTTATTATTTGTAATATTTGTAAATTGTTACCTTGTGTGCAAGGTTTTATTGCCTGTTCTACAACTGTATCAGTATGAAATTATGAATGCAGTTTTTTCACACAAAAAATAATTCTTTTTATAATATAAATATGAATTATAATTAATAGGAGGGTAATGAATTCTAATGGGTAGGTGTGTAATTTTAACAAACACTAATGCTACTATACAATGTACTTCTTTAAAAATACTATATAAAACATGAGTATTGCTTATCTAATTAAGAGATATTTGCATGAGGTTATACACTGTGTTTTGGTTGTATGCAAATGTTTTCTTTGAAATAAAAATGAAGAACGGCTATACTTATTTCTATATATTTCTATAGTAATCTGTAGGAATGAGATATATGAGATATATGGACAGTTCACATGAATGCACTTTTGATATACTATAGATGGACTTGTCTGATATAATAGTTTGGTTTCACTTTAAATATCCTGTTGTGTAATAGAAAGCACTTCATCTTATGATTGTATCTTCAATCCTTATTATCACTCAAAAACTGGCATCTAAAGATTTGCAGTCTGTCCAGTGTGAGTTTTAATGTACTTACGGAGAAAATTAATGAATCTTTGTGTAACCAAAGGGATTCTGTTCATGCAATGCAATTTTAAAATCCAAGCAGTAGAAATAGGGTTACTTTGAAGACAATCTTCAAAATTGTATAATTAAGCTTTCTATCAGTCAATGGGTATTGAATTGGCAGAAAAAATAGCTTTCAATATCAGACAATAGCCACTGAGATTAATAATAAAATGAATATCTTTTGTTTTGATTGTTTACATATACAAGTAGCCCTTGACTTACAGCTATTTGTTTAGTAACCATTTGAAGTCACTGAATGTCACTGTCACTGAAAAAAGTAACCTATGACCATTTTTCACATTTACAACCATAACAGCATCCCGATGGTCATGGATCAAGATTCAGACGTTTGGCAACTGGCATGAATTTATGACAATTGCAATATCCAGGGGTCATGAGATTACCTTTTGTGACTTTCTGATAAGCAAATTCAATGGGAAGTCAGATTCACTTAAGAACCATGTTATCAACTTAACAACTATAGAGAGTCACTTAACAAGTGTGGCAAAGGTTGTAAAATGAGGCAAAACTCACCTAACAACTGTCTTACTTAGCAACAGAAATTTTGGGCTCAGTTGTGGTCTTAAATCGAGAACGTTCGTCATGCACAAATCCTATCCTGATAGCAGTAACTCAGAATGTGAAGCAATGCTTTTGTTTGTTTTACGATTTTTAATTTTACCGTTGAGACAGAATATATAAGAATGGTATTGGAAATAGTTAAGTACAAATTACATTTGAGCAAAATATGCAGATACATTTTCAAGTGAGACTTTATATACAATCAAGATTTGTGTCCCTCTTTCTAATGAACAGATTGCATCATTTAGAGAACAAGAGAAACTGAGGTAACAGAACTAATTCATCTAAAGGCTATTAGCAAAACTAATTTTTGATTTGCTGCTAGATCTGCTCAATGTGTTAAAAACATGCCTCAGAAACTATTGTATTGTATTATAGTATTCTGGAGAAGGCGTTTAATTTTTTTCTCTTTTAACAGAACAATGAAAATGAAACAGCTCTTCACTGTGCTGCCCAATATGGACACTCGGAAGTGGTTGCTATTTTGCTTGAAGAACTTACAGATCCCACAATAAGAAACAACAAATTAGAAACTCCATTGGATTTGGCAGCTTTATATGGCCGACTACGGGTGGTGAAGATGATAATCAATGCATATCCAAATCTGATGAGCTGTAACACAAGAAAACATACTCCTTTACATCTTGCTGCACGTAATGGTCATAAAACTGTGGTACAAGAGCTACTAGAAGCTGGAATGGATGTCAGCTGCCAAGTTAGTAATTTTTTAAAAAATGTTGCATAAAAAATGTTGATTAAAATAAAGGATGGCAAATCATATGACCCTATAGTTTTACATTTAACACATTCATAATGGCAAATAATAAGCACAACTTATAACTTGTAGTTTGGGCATAACAAATGGCTTTTGCCCTCAACTAAATTATGTTTCCTAATATTTTTTGAGTGGGGCAAGCTCAGTAATACTTGGACTCCTGTAAAAAGCAGGTTTGTGACTCAAATCTGATTTAGGAATGCACTATCCATCACTCTCTTAAAGTGTCTACAATAGCCACCTGGTGCTAGATAATTAAAGTTTCACAACTGTACTAAAACTTGCTGTCCTGATTAATCATTTTCCCAGCCATTTAGAGAAAGTTTTTTAAAATTAATCTTTATGGTGACTTATTTCTCCCACAATATTGATAGGCAGGCCATAATTTTATTAACAGTTAGAACCATTCTAGGTTGCAGTTATACCTATCTCTACAGCATAAGACATTATTAAGGGCTCAGCTCTAGATTTTCTTTAGCCTTTTTCAAATTGTTTAGAGCAAAGAAGCAGATAGCCTGGCATCATCTTTCAATATATTAGATGTTCTCTGTGATTCTGGCTCAGCAATAGTCAGCTCCCAGGGAACAGTATTGGTTCGATTTGGCTGCCAAGGATTTCTTGCCAGTTATGACTAAAAATCTTAGCTCTCCAAACCCTGAACCTTATATTCAAAACCTAGCTTCACAACTAGGGGTAAAGAACAGGACATGACTAGGACGTTCACTGCAGCTCTGATTTACATTCTTTGTTAAGACAGGTTGGTTAATTGTAATCTTTTTGTATGGAGAGGAATCACCTGTTCATTTTAACAACCATGTTTATATCTGTCCTGGCACATGTTAGTTTTCCCCAAGATTCTGTGAATTCTTCTTGTGGTAGAGTTCATTTATTTTTTTTCCCTTGTGCTCCTGATTGTTCCTTTCTACTTTAGCACTTTAGAGCTTCAGATTGGTTCTTCCAATCTTATTGTCCAATCTTTAATAGCTGCCGAATTTCTGAAGGCTAGAAGAACATCTGGAAAACTGCCGGGGCATAATTAGATCAGAATACATATACAAATGACTTGTAATTTAATCCTTCTAGAACTGAAACTAAGAGTGCTAGATGGATAATCCCTGAATGAACCTAATTCCCTTATTTAAGAATAAAAACATATGAAGGAATGGTAGTACAATGTATTTGTTCTTGGAATCTTCCTGGAAAAATAGCATTATAGAGAGGGAAGGAAAAAGGAAGAAGTGAACTCTTGTAGAATTTAGGATGGGAAATCCAGTGAATTTAGATGCCTCAGACCCAAATCTTCCAGTATATGCTTGACTCTAGCGCCTCATAAATCTTTAAGTAGTTATATCTGCCAAGGGTTCAAATATTTGTCCTTGCTCTAGAATTTGGGCTGAGAAAGTTTGTTTACCAGGCCCATCCTTCCAAACAAACAAGAAAAAAAATGTACCAAGAGAACCAGGCACTCTGTGACCACCTGTTAAAGTTAGCGATTGCAATACTTAATAATCAACATACCTGAAGAATCTTGATATTTTTGGTATCATGTTGCCCCATAGCGCTTTCTGAGAAGTTTGAAGGATCCTTGAGCTATTTGCTACCTTCCTAGTATAATATATATAACAGCATGCATCTAAAAGTTTTCTTTTGGAAGTTTATAAAGTGGGATTAATTTTAATTTTATTGACAGGTTCTGCAGCTAAATAGGCCAGCCTATGCTTTGTAGCTAAAACTACCATCCTAGAGAATTAGAGAATCTTCATAGAAGAGATCTCTCATACTTCTAAAAATCTTATCAACATTGATAATGCACCACCTATGCCAAGGGTGATACAATACCTCTGGGCTCAAACTAATAACAAAGGGCCTAGAATGATACAGAACTTCTAGATCAGTTCGAGGAAGGATTGTTAAAATAATCTTGGATGACCTGGTTTGGTCCTACTACATTATACAAGCTGATCCAATTTTGTGTAGGGATTCCTGGCTGCCTTGAAGCACACAAGGTATAGTGGATCCACACAGGTTCTGTCACCAAGTCTTAGTAATAACCATTAGCAAGAATTAGAACTTGCCCAATGAGTAAGGTAAAGGTGTCCGTACAGGTTTTACCCTCTAGTTGTGACCAACTTTAAGGGGCAATGCTCATCTCTGTTTTGTAAGGTAACATTGCTTGGAGACGTTTCCATGATCATGTGGCCAACAAGAATCATGCCACAGCACAAAGCATAGGGCAAAAAACAGAATGCTGTAACCTTCCTGCATGCTTATATGTGGTACCTATTCATCTACTTCAGTAGTGGGTTTCAATCTTGGCCATTACTGGTTCGCTCATGGGCGTGTGCATGCGCTCATGGGTATTCATGTGCTCACATGTGCATTGCTTCTGCACATGCGCAGATGCTTCTGTTCATGTGCAGAGCCGTCCGGGCAGGTGGGAGGAGCCTCCAGCCACCGCTACTGGTTCACCTGATCCAGGGCGAACCAGTAGCAACCCACCACTGATTTACTTGTATTTGAATGCTTTTGAAATGCTAGGTTAGCAGGAGCTGAGAAAAGTGACAGTAGCTGACTCTGCCTCATGGCACTTGGGTCTCAAACTGCTGAACTATAGACCTTTAATAATCTAAGATTCAGTGAGTATCATGTAGCAAATGTAAAATCATCCATACAACTTAGTAGCAGTCACAGTCAACTAACTGAATCTGAGAAGAATCAACAGCATTAGATAAGTGTCAAATGCCAAATTGGTACTCTAACAGTATACCCAAAAATATTTCAAGGAGCATCAGGTGGCATCTTCCCTGTCAGTCTGAGGCATTAAATTCAGGCGTGAAATCGACAAACCTGAATAACTTCCAGATCCCATTAGAGCTATAGGTTCCATTATTGCCTGATCCAAATATATACAACCATCAGTTCTAGAGTATTTTGCAGCTTCATTAACATTGCCTTTATGGACCAGGGCAGAATCCCTATATGCATAATACTGTAGTATCAGTCAAGACTATCAATGGATGCTCCCTGCAACAGTGATCTTGCATACGTAGCAGCACCATGAACAGTTCCAACTCTTGGTCACAACAGCTGTTGACTTCCAGCTTATCTTGAAGCCTCTATGGTTGACCCAATGATTTCCTTGTCTACAAACACATTGGTATTCTCTGTCAAATGATGCCAAAAACATATGGAATCTTGTGGGCCACTCAAAGAAACCAGAGTCTCTGTTGGCCAAATATATGGTGTTCCATGATGCTTTTGCCAAGGTGGTCAAGCATCTTCACCTTCACTATTTACAGGACTGTCTCTCCCCAAATGTCTTTACCTGTCTACTCAATGTAGCAAGAGGAGCATGCTTTGGGTACCATCAGTTAAGGAGAATCAGTTTGCACAATATTTTGGTTAATCCAATGTTTCTTCTGTGTTCAAACATTAATTAGATATTACATAATAATTTGAAAGTAATGGATCAATCTGATAACCTTCATGATTAGTATAAACTCATTAACAATAATTCAAATGGTGTTTTATTATGATAGTTTGTCATGTTCTTCTGCATGCATTTCATCTAACTTTCAAATTTATATTACAGTAACTGATATTTATAGGCTATGTCTTTGTTTAACACAAAGCAACACTTGTTTATCAATTTGTACTGATTCATATTAGTAAGTTTATTATATACAAATTCGTGGAATATTTTTTGTATCACAATGATGTATTTTTAGACTAACTTACTGGAACAAGGCAGGGTTAATGTCCAAAATGGTCCCTTCCATTTCTGTGATTTTATAAGTCTTCCACTAAACATTGCAGAATCTAGACTTATTGTAGTAGTCACTTGTTTGGACTGTCTTGTGGACTATGCCTTAACTATTGCTTTGGTTGTTATGTTTACATGTGCAGGGACTAAAATAATTTTTTTAAACCCACACAATTATTTTTATTCAGGGTGAGAGTAGTACTTTAATTTTACCATGGAAACAATTCCAAATTTTGAAAACATTGTACACTAAAAGGCAGAAAATATTCAAATCTTGACATGCACGTAATCCTTTTCTGCCCTGCTTTGGTGTTTACTACCTGCTGCCACTGTTAATTGTCTTGCTGATACCATAAGCATCATAAGATTAACATAATTTATGTTACAAATAATAAAAAAGAAACTGTCTACAGTAGTTTGAGTAAGGAAGTGAACTACTGCATTTTTTTTTTTTAAATCTACAATAGAGCTTGATTAGATTCTGCTGCATGACCAGTCAGGAGAGGGAGCCATAGAAGGAAAGTTGATGGTGTAGAATATTTATGTATAATTTCTGTTCCAAGTTCAATTACTTCCATTCCATTTTGCTCACTATGGCAGAAAGTCTGATTGTTACTACAATCATAAAATTGCTGGCATACTGCTTTTCATGTCTTCCTTTCATTCAGGCAGTTCTTCTCATTCAAAAATAGGAACATTATATTATAAAACTTTTTAAAAATCATCCAGAAGTACCATCTGTCTCTACATGTTGTCCATTCATACCCTTTCTCTATCTCACAAAGCTCTCAAAGTAAGCTTAACATAGTTTTTAAAAAAGAAAGAAAATAACCATATCTTTAAGAACCTGCCATTTTAACTATTTCACATTCTATCTTATTGTTAAATGTGATGGTCGGCATCAAAAAGTTATTCTAAGTAAAATCAGGTATCAGTGAAGCAGTTGATAATTCATATTTTGAATGAGGTTTTCATGAATATTGATATTATCATTCCATTATATTGATTCTCATGGGCCATATTCCAGAGTTTGTATTATTATTTATTAAACCCCAGTGAATGATACCTCTGTAGTTAATGTTGATCATGACAGTTATTTCTGATTGCCATAATTAGATTATTTTACATAACAATTTCTATTAATGTTTCCTTTTTCTAGACAGAAAAAGGGAGTGCATTACATGAAGCAGCTTTATTTGGAAAAGTAGATGTTGTACGCATTCTTTTAGAAACAGGTAAATAATGATTGCCCAACTGATTTTTAGTTATTTTTAGTTATTTCAAAATGTTTAAAAATGCTATTTAAACTTCTTTGAAACCAGTTTTCAGTTTTTATCCAGTTCCAAATGATCTCTTATACAATGACCTGACTCTCATACAGGAATTTTTCTTATTCTTAAATCAAATAGGTATTAGATATTAGGAATAATCTGTTTGTTTGTTTGTTTGTTTATTAAATTTATATACCATTTGACTTTCAGTGGCATTGGATGGCCTGAAATTGTTAAATATTATAGCAAGAAAACAACACAAAACAAAAAAGAACAAAGGTGGTAGAAATAACAAACCTGGATGGAAACAAAGAAAAAGAAATAGAGGGCTTCAGTCACACTTACCAGAGGGTTGCATATTGTAAAGAGCTAGGCCTTCAGGCCCTTTGAAACTTTAGTAGGGTGGGGATCATTCAAATATCCTGGGGAATCTCATTCTATAAGGCAAGTGCTGCTACAAAACCTGTACTTTGTGTTTTGGTAGATGGTATTGTTTAAGCAAATGACACCAAAATATATCAAACCTGTCCAATCGGACGAGGCAGGCAGATACTATGGGAGACAGATCATCCTTCATTTTAATCAGGCCCTATGCCATATAAGGCTTTATAAGTAGCTACCAGCACCTTCAGTCATACCCAGAAGCAAACTGGCAACCAGTGCAGCTCATAAAGCAAACATATTACATGGCCAGTTTGGCATAACAGTTAGGGTGCTGACCTAGATTCCCTTAGACAGGAAAGCCAGCTGGGTAAATAGGAGGTAGTAGTATTGGTATGTCTGCTGACTATGTATACTGACTATGCAAAATAAGAACAACAACAACAAGGCATGCCCATCACTGCCTGCACTGCTGTATTTTGAACCAGTTGAAGCTTTTGGGTGGTCTTCAAGGGCAACTCAGGTAGAGCATGTTGCAGTAGTCAAATCCTAAGGTGATCAGGACATGAATGACTATGAAGAGTTGCTGATCTTAGAAGGAGTATAACTGCATATACCAAGGCTGGTGTTTAGTTACAGTATGTTTTAGGTGACTTAACATAATAGAATAATGAAGAGATTTGGAAAATATTTAAATTTTGTAGGCACTGGCATTTATATAGTTCATAATATAACATTTGAGAAGGCTAACTAATTATATTTGCATGAGCCAAAAAGTACTGTTTTGAATGTAGTTGTTGCCTTTTAATTAAATAATCAGGCCTGAAGTATTTAAGTTTATGTTCAAGAGAACATTTATTTCAGAATAATATAGAGCAAATGGGAAGGGTATTTATCTAACAATTCCAAAGTCCGGCTAGTTTAGCTTGGGTAGAGCTGAATGATATATGTATTATCTGTGTTTGTGTTTCTGTAAATGCATATTAATAGTTTATTTTTCTTAAATTACTGACAGTACTGTTTGAATACCCACCCAGTTGATTTTAATGCAAGGGAAAATACTGAGAACAGTTCCCACATGATAGGACTGAAGATAGGAAACCAAGTGGCTTAGATCCAGAGGAGTTAAGTCATCTCTGTTCTCCAGGATATTCAAGGCCTGTTGCTGGCAAAAACAGCAATGCCTACCAAGCACAGGTTTGGACTAACTGGAGAGATCTGTCTGTCTGTTGGCTGAATTCCTCTTTGCTGATCTCATATTTTGTTCAACTTGACTTAATCCCCTCACTATCTAGGCAGAAAATTTGGATTTTAGAATTGGAATCTTAAATGTTCCATATTATATCCCTTTTTTCCTATTTTCTATTCTGTATATTTGTTTCAGGAATTGATGCCACTATAAAGGACAACTTAGGCAGAACAGTTTTAGATATTCTGAAAGAACATCCATCACAACAGTCACTCCAAATCGCTGCATTGCTTCAAGGTCAGTCAGTTACATCATGTAAATCATATAAAAATTATTAAATTACAAAAATCTCAATTTTATTTGTATTATTTTTATTTTCATATTATATATTAAAATTACCACTTAAGCATATTTGGTACATGGTACATTTAAACTCATCGATTTATATGGTTAACATTAAAATAGAAATATGTTTGCTTGAGAGCCTGTTTGGTTTGGTGGTTTTAAAGTTCCAGGCTAGACATCAGGAGACCTCGAGTTCTAGTCCTGCATAAGGCATGAAGCCAATTGGATGACTTTAGTCCAGTCCTCCTCTCTTGGCCCTAGGAAGAAGGCAATGGCAAATCCAAAAATGTTTCCAAGAAAACATTATAGAATTGTCCAGGAATTTGCCAGAAGTCAAGATAAACCTAGAGCCATGATGGCGAACCTATGGCACACGTGTCACAGGTGGCACGCAGAGCCCTCTTTGCTGGCACGTGAGCCATCACCCAGATCAGCTCCGCACTGCATGTGCACGCGTCTCCCACTGGCCAGCTGATTTTTGGGTCTCTGTCACACATGTGTGGGGGGCCTGCATGCGGGAGATGCATGCACATGCCCGGGGTGGAGGTCACGCGAGCATGTGGGGGGGACGCGTGCATAGGTGCAGAGGGAGCATAGATGGGTGTGGGTCACCCCACCCCCGTGGCCCGTTTTGGCCCTAGCAGGCCTCCCTGCAGTCTCCTAGGACCAAAATGGGCCGCGGTAAGGGTGCACACATGCATCGGGGTCACACGGGGGATCACACGTGCATGCACAAGGGAGCGCGGGGGATCATGTGTGCAAGGGTGTGCATGCATTGCATTATGGATGCAGGCACGCGTGCGTGCTCAGCACATGGCAACAAGAATGCTAGCCATCACTGACCTAGACACACACATTCAAAGTATTTTAGTATAATTATTAAAGATATGTATAATTTCCCCAGTGTTATCACTATGAAGGGTTATGTGTTTTCTGTTACTTTCTCTGGGTTAGACTTTGCAGGAGATGAAGATTTACTTCATGATTATTTTTGTGGCTTCTTTGAGTATCTGTTTATGCCTTTGCAAACTACTGTTTCAGTAGATTTCAAAGTGAGTTTTCAGGGCAGGACTGCTCTATGCTATCTACAGAATACTGTCAAATTCTGTAGCTTCTCTTTTACTTCCACAATATCATGAAAAACTCTCCAACTCTTCTTTCTTCAGGCACTATTGGATTCTGTAGTTTCTTCATTCTTTTTGTTTATTTTCCTCTTTATCTTTTTAAACTGTTTTCCATCTATGACTTCTAACAGGCATGATCTGTGTTGCCTTTGTTTGCATTAGGATCAACAGATATTGTGATTATTCCTAGAATTTTATTCTATAATTACATTGTAATTGTTCAACCATGCCTTAATCCTTGCTTTTGGAGCAAGCCCTATATTGGTTGTAGATTGCTTTCAATTTTTGAAACTGTGATATAAACGCCATCACTTGGCTCCAATTCTGAATGCTTTCTTATTGAAATAGTGCTGGCTCATGCTAACATATCAATAAGGATATGTTTTCTCATTTGAACCAAATAACTACAACTCCCTTCATTCTAGGCTCAGCATTCTCACATTTCCAGTGAGTTTTAATCTGAGCTGCCCTTAACCCTGGTCTAAAAATTCAACTGGTTATGATAATATTCTAAGAAGTTTCATGCTAAGTGTGATTTGGGATTACCTTGGGCTTCCTCTTCTATAATCTTCTATAATCTGCATTTGGGATAATCTCCCTTGGATTTGATCATTATCTCTGTCTGGTGGACTTTGCTTCCAGGATTCCTGATATCTTGTACTCTCAAATCTTCTGAAAAGGACTTCAATATCTAATTGATTAGAATTATGTCTGAAGGGTTACTAGTGGGAGAACATAGAACTGGTGCATGGTTCACAATTCCTCTGTCAATTCTAGTCATGAGACCCATAGAAACTTGGACCAATAAACATAGTAGGAAAAGATAAAGGAGTAGTGTGCAAGTCATGCAGATAGAAACTTTATGAGACTGGAGAATCTCCCGCTGCTTCAGAATTATGAATAGCTGCATCAGCATGATGGCCTCAGTAGATAAACATTTCCTTTCCAATTCCTTAGTGCCACAAACAATTGACGCTTCTTGCTGTTTTATCTACTCTCTATGTTTGTTATGACTCCAAACATGTGGAGTCCTAGGTGCTTTCTGACCTTAGTTGTTTGCTTGGAGATATTTCATTACCTGCCTAGCTAACATCATGAGTACATGATGTTGAACTGATGATGCTATCTAATTGTATTGTAATGAAACATCTGCAAGCAAACAACCAGCTAGAGAGCACTATGCACTCCACAGTTCAATCCTGAACTATGTCTATTGGATCCAGAATGTGTGATCTGGGACCTTTTCGTCTTTTGACATTTTGTATTATTTCTTTCATATCTGTGTATTTAATTGTATTTATAAATTGTATTTATATATATTGATCTGTATTTCTCTGCTTTTGTGACTCTCTACACTACACAGTTAACTTGGCTTTGCTTGTTTTATCTATTAAAATAACAATAATTTCCATAGCTTTTAGAGCGGTCAAGTAATGTTGCATTCAGCCTGGCATCTGCCTTACTCTCTTCTCCAAGAAAACTGTACCAAAGGATTCTAATCTAATTCCTAATTATTTTATATTTAAAATTAAGTAGTTCTGAAAATTACTCAGTTTTTTGATCTAACACTCTATTTCCTTCATTGCTTGGTTATCACGAAACTGCAGATTGCCCATTAATGGCAATACTGGATGACCTGATATGTCCTCTCCCTTTAATTTTACTTTAAGAAAAAGCTTTCTATATGTGCATTCCAACATACAAATACAGAGATAGTGGGAAGGGTCTGTGGACACTTAAATAATCCTACCTCCCTATATTTACATGTCTTGCTGCCTTTAGTCAGAGATCCTGATTTGATCCCCAGTAAGCATGAACAGGCTTATAAAATCCTATCTTTACAATTCAGTCGGTTTGCAGAAAATGACCCAATAATTCTTCTTGAACCTTCCCCAATCCTATCTCACACCCTTGTATAACCTTCCTGACCCTTCCTGAGCAACAAATGCCTCTCATGCAGTCCCTCATGCTCTCACACACCCTCTTTTACCCAGGTGACACCATTCACATATACTTTTGATTATACACACCCCTCATGAACCCTCTGTTGCACCCTTGTGCATCCTCCCCAACTCATGCCATGTCTCTTCTGCACTTTCCTGCATCCTCCTTTGCTGTACTGACCAATGTAGCACCTCACATGTACTCCCTCACATCCTTTTCATACCCTCTTGCTTCTTCCTCCACCCAGTAGCAGTCACTTACCTGCCTGTTGGCCTGTGACTTACAATTACCCACTGGCTTTCCCAGTGATTTTTGTTGTGGAAAGTTAACAGGAAGTTCCTCATTTAATGACAGAGGGAGTCGGTTAATGATGACAGTTAGGACTGCCAGAATTGCCACTGCTGGGTGAAATGGTCACTCTTTATATTTGCATCTCTTAGTGACAGAAATTCCAATCTCAATTGTTGTTGTAAGTTAAGGACTACCCATAACATTTGTTTATAGAGAAGTAATACTGGGATAGAACTTTGAAAACTTAACTATACTACTGAATCAAATTTTCTAGAATGAAGTTTTAATTTATTTAGTGCAGTAAAAATTTTTAGTTGTAGATATATTTAATTGTAACTCATCTCCATTAAAATCAGGAAATATCATAGAATTGGCTGTATGAGTTATGATTGCCCAATATAAGTTAAGTTACATAACTTAAATACAACATGAACATTACATGAAAACATACGAAGAATTCCAAAAATATTGTCAGATGAATTTTCAAATTTTATTTATGGAATGTATTCTTACCATAGATTACATAGAAAAAGGAAATTCAGAAATTCCAGAGGAATCCATAGAGGAATATTTAGTATCAGATCACCATTCCAGTGTTTTATCCCCAGAAGATTCTCCTATACAAACAAGTAAAAGTAAATATTCTATTCTCAATAGCTTGTTGTGTGTTAAATGTGTTAAATTACTAAATGTTAATAATCAAAAACATAGTCAATATGATATTGTACCTATTTTGCAAATTACTAGAGATGTAGTAAAAAAATTAAATATATCCTTCTTTGCTTATAAAATGTTAATTTTTGTAAAAATATTACATAATTGGCTTTTTAAGTATTCTAAGGTATATTTTAAGTCTTTAAATAATCACTACTGATTACCAAGTACTATATTTTGTTACATTGTAAACCTAATTTATCATACACTTCTACTAAAAACCTTTCTATATAGTCAACAAACTTTTTTCACTTATACAAAAAATTATGTTTATACCAGTACAGTCTTTGCTTATGAGCTGTATCGTTTTAATAATGGGTATGTTATGGCAACATATTTAGTGCATGTTGGACATATGCCAACCATCTTCTCAAAATCAGGTTCTAAGGAACTTGTTATAGTTTCTAAAGCTTGAATTTAAAGCATTTCTCCCATTATTTAGAGTTCTTATGGCTATACCAGTGGTGGGTTGCTCCCGGTTCGCACCAGTTCGCAAGAACCAGTAGTAAAAATTTCTAGTAGTTCGGAGAACCGGTAATAACATTGGCTGGTTACACCCCCGAACCAGTCCCCGGCCCGGTCGCCGCTCGCTTACCCCGCCCACCTCATCAGAGCCTTTTTTTTTTACTTTTAAAAGCAGTTTTTCTACAACTTCTTCAGCCAAAAAAATGCTTTTTTAAAAAAAAAGCCTCTAATGATCGCGTGGCTCAGCTAGATCGTCAGAGGCTTCTAAAAGCATTTTTTTCTGCAACCTCTTTGGCCAAAGAGGCTGTAGGAAAAAAAATGCCTTTAAAAGCCTCTGGCGATCTCAACTAAGTTGCCTGATCATCAGAGGCTTCTAAAAGCATTTTTTTCTGCAACCTCTTAAGGTTGTAAAAAAAATGCTTTTAAAAGTAAAAAAGTTGGCCACGCCCACTCAGTCACATTACCCCCACACCAAGTCATGCCCACAAAATAAGACATGCCCACAGAACTGGTAGTAAAAAAATTTAGAACCCACCCCTGGGCTATACCAATATCAAAATCAATATAGCCTGTTTAAAAATTTAAAATACTGTAAATAGCAATATATACTGCCAAATTGAAGGCAGCCAGTAGTCAGCAGAAGTAGCCTGCATTCTAATCACTGCGCCACGATGGCTAAATTATGTTTCAAAAAAATAGTAGAAAGCACCAAACAAACATAAATGTAGCAAAAGCATATTGAATGCTTTTGAAGAAATGAAATAAACTATCCAAATCACCCTATACCCGAGCTACAGTATTCGCATATCCAAATACCTATCCAGCAACATATGCAGACTTCAAACATGGAAAAACAAGGAAAGTCTTTCAAAAGAGCTCTGAACTCAGAAGGAGTATTATGAAAAATATCAGTGGACAAATAGTAATTGATTCAAAGGAGGTAAAACAAAGATGGAAGGAATATACTGAAATATTATACTGTATTAATATCAACATTAAAGATTCCTTAGAAGTTATTCCCAACTTATAAGAATCTTTAGTACTAGAAAATAAAGTTAGAACAGCGCTTCGATCATTACCCAACTGGAATGCTACAGGAATTGATGGAATACCCACAGAAATATGGTAAGCATGGAAGAAAAATCAGTAAAAGTTCAAATCAATCTAAATCTGGAGAACAATACAATGGCCAATTGATTGGAAGAGGTCAATATACATTTCAATACCAAAAAAGGAAACTTAGCAGAGTATGTAAACTATAGTATAATATTCTTAATTTCACAGTTAAATAATGCTTAGGATCATCAAATATAGATTAGAGCCCTGGAGATGCCAGATATTTAAAATGGCTTTAGAAAAAGCTGAAGAACATCGGACATTAATGCTGATATATGCTGGATAACTGAGGAAGATAAAGAGCACCAAAGAAAAATCAGTATGTGATTCATTATAGAAAGGGCTTCAACTGATGATGTCAAGCTGGGGAATATGCTTAGATAAAATGGAAATCCTGGAACATTTCATTGTTCGGACGAGAAAGTTATATACAGGTCAGATGGTCTTAATATAGACATAACATGGTAAAAAGACTGACTCCAGATTGGCAAAAGAGCACAACAAGGCTTTATATTCTCCCCTTTTTTATTCAGTCTAAATGCTAGATATACATTATGGGAAATTGAATTGGAAGAAGACAAGTGTGATTTTACCACTGGATGAAGAAATATCAATAACTTTGGTTATGCTGAAGATACTACTCTAATAACTGAAAATGCAAAGGATCTGCAAGTAATAAAATATAGTAATGAAATGCAATGGACACAGTGAAAAATGGGACTAAAATTAAATATAAATGAGATCAAGCTAGTGACAATAGGTACAAACTGTCAGTTGTCTTACAACTGACAACAAAGATACTGAAGTGGTGAATAGCCTGTTCAACCATCAACAGTAAAGTAACACACTGTTAAGATATACTCTACAGACTAGTACTTAGTCAGGCAGCCAGGCATGTATTGGAAAAGATATGTATATGCTTTGATGTGTCTAAACTTACAAAGATCTGAATAATGCAAGTAGCGCTGTTCCTTGTGACAGTTGATGAAAACAAAATTTGGAGTTTAAAGAAGCAAGATAGGAAGAGTATTGATGCCTTTGAACTTTGGTGTTCGAGAAAACTCTTGAGAATACCATGGAAAACCAAGAAAACAAACAAATAGATCATAGAACAAATATTTTCACAGTTCTCACTAGTGTTACTAGAGGAACGACCAAGGTCAAATTATCTTACTTTGGATACATTATGAGAAGACTGAGCTTGGGGGAGAAGACTCTAATGCTTGGAAAGGTCAAAGAAAGAGAAGAGGATGCTGACCAGTAAGGTGAATGGACTCAGTTACAGTGGTGATGAATGCACCATTAAAGAGCTCACAGAACAGGTTAGGCACAGATTCTAATAAGGAAAATCTGTCTAGAAACATTGACTTGATAGCATCAATAATCAATCTATACAAATCACACAAGAGGTGTTTTAAATCCCAAGATTGTAGTTGACTAAAGAGTGAGAATGAGCAAAGAAAGCCCAATAGCTCATATCTGCCTCTGTTTGAACTTATAATTAAATATATTTCATTTATTTTTGAATTTTTGAATATAATTGACATAACACAAGAACTGGTTTTTAAGAAAATAATTGACAACAAAACAATAAAATCTACAGTATTATGATAAATACACTCTCTCTATCTATTTGAAAAAAGCAGGAAATAGACATTTCAGCCTGAAAGCTGCTCAATAGCTCCATTTTGGCTTCCCAATTTACTTATTGACCCATACACTAATGGATAGATGTGTATGAGAACTTTGCCTTTGTGATTATTTGCAAATGATCCCCAAAATGCCAAATCCGTATAGAAATACCAAATAATGATAATAAAGCAGTATTATAATGAAATTTTTTTGAAATGGATTTCTGAAAAATTAATTACAGAAAAAGTGAACATTGATTTAAAATTTAGTATTTAGAATTAACAACTGAGCAGCATTCATATTACAATCAACCACTATAAGCATGTATGATGGAATACCTGTATAAATCAAATGTGTTCTACAGAATGACATTATTTAATCATGTTAGTCTCCAAACTTTTGATGTGCGTAATATTACATCAAATAATATCAGAATAACACAGATAATATCCATATAAAAGAGAAAAAGGAACATGCTGATTATAAAATTAACTCTTCACCTGCTTCTGCTCTTTGATTACATCAAGAAGAACATACTTTGAATCTTAAATTGACTTATTTTCTTTTACTAGTGACTGATTATTATATTTTGGCTCTTGTAAAGGTGAAGCTGTGACTGGTGAATTATCAAAACTATTAGATGAAATCAAGCTGTGCCAAGAAAAAGATTATTTAGAAGATAAGAGCCATACTATATCAGATGATTATCTGGATGATGCTAGCAAAATATCAGAAGAAGAAACAGTAGCAAATGGAAACAGAGACAAGTCTAATATAGTAAGTGAGAAAGAGTATAGTTTAAATTCTAGCGATTGACAGTATGATTTAATTCATATGTTGTGTATTAAAATGTTTATATGCTGCAACAATTATTTCCTGCATAAAATAATATAATTAAAAATTATATAATAAACTGAAGTGGCAGTGGCATAACAAGACTCTTCAATATTTCCCTGAAATCATTATATTGAGTGAGGGTTTTTTCCCAGCTAATTACTGGGAATTTACTGCCCATTTATTTTGTTTTTATAATTTTGTAAATTCTCTCCATCTTTTTTTTAATTAAAAATTTTTTTAATTAATCCTATACTTACCATTTTCCTTCAGTAAAGATATTTCAAACCATAATCGTAGGTCTAGAATTGACCCTGATATAACTATAGCAAGTAATAATTCAACACCTATTTTTCTCTGCTGAACAATGTGGCATTCTAGTGAATTCTATCTTTCTTCTGTACAAATCATATGTATTTACTTAATCATTAAACAAGTATATCTAAATTTGACAACAAACTTATGACTAAAACCTAATTCATAATTAAAGTATTACAATAGTTAGATTTTGTTTTTAGCTATCCATCTTCCAGTAGATGGCAGTATGGTTCAGTAAAGAAGAGTATCAGCCATTTTATACAATAGAACAGCGGTTCTCAACCTGGGGGTCGCGACCCCTTTGGGGGTCGAACGGCCATTTCCCAGGGGTCGCCAAAGCCCTCTCTCGACCCCCCCTTCACTCACCCTCAGCCTCTGCCTCTGCTGGATCGCCCGGTCGCCGTTCGCTTACCCCGCCCACTCCCAATCTATTGCTGCCTCTGAGTCCCAGCTGGTGGCTAGAGGGGAAAAAAACTTTAAATTCTTGCCGCGGGGCTTCAAAGAGCTCGCTGCAAAGAGGTAAATTCCTGGAGCAAGTTTTTTCCTCCCTAGCTATGCTGAAACCGAAATTGAAACTAAAGAAGGGTCTTTGTTGCAACGTGACAAAATGAGGCAGAGAGATTTCTTTTTCTTTTTTCTCACCAAAAAAGGTAAGTGCAAAACTGCAAACAATGGGAAATTTAGGGCAAGAGGAAGTTCAAGATTTTAAAACACAAGAAAAAAAGCTCTATTTAACTAGGGAATTGTAATAATTGAGATACTATTAATTGTATATTGTGTTGAAAGCAGAAATGGTTGTGGTTTGAAGGAATATATGGGGGAAATTATTTGGTTTATTATTATTGGTAAATATAATTAATTGATTTGTAAGAAATTGGATTGCATGGAAATAATTGGAATATTCATGTTCATATTGATTAATATACAAAAAAGATAGTTATATAACTAATTGATTTATATTAAAATGTTGAATTTGTATTAAACAACTGTATTACATAATTAACCAATGTGAGGATGGATATAAAATAGATGACAATGCAAAGGGGTATAATATAGAATAGAAGGGAAAAATTGAATTTGATTAAGATTAGAGATGAGGATGAAGGGTAATATTGGTTTTTTTTAAAAAACAGATGAGGAATAAATATGGTAAAAAGGAAATATAGAAATTGTAAATTTAATTGGAATGACTAAATACTGTGTTGGAAGAAATATCCTTCTGGGTTCTGTTCCAAAAAGTGGGGGAAAAGACACTGGAAACATGGAGACTGCTTGGAAAGATGGTTTAATGGTGGACAGGATCACATGGCTTGATGGGGCCCATTGTGTTAGTTTCTGTTGCTATTGTGTTGCAAATGTCCTTTGACACAGGATTGACTTTCTGCCTCTGGCCCATTAACAAAGGGTGGCGGGCAGGAAGGTGGGAGCTGCTTTGTAAAATATGCTTCTCCATTTCTCATCCAGGGAAATATAATATTCTGCCTTTTTAATATTTCCCAAAATATTTCATTCTGCTAGGAAAGGGGTGGGTGCTAACCTCCTAAAACTGTTTAAATTTGTGAACCGGCCAAATACTCTGTTCAAAGAAAATACGTTGTATGTTTGTATGTGTGTTTCTAATTATTGCTATTTATTCCTATTTGTTCTCTTTTATTCTTTAAAGTTTAACAATTCATTCTTTATCTTAATATCTTTATATTTGTTTAGGGTTGGCTTTCTTCCCTTTCATCTTTTTTATTGTACAGCAATCTTTCTCCTCAAACCTACCACCTCTGTCTTTTCTTTCCTTCTTACTTTCTCTTCCCCCCTTCTTCTCCCTACTTCCTCTTCCTTTCTCCTTCCCCTCCTCTCTTCCTCCCTCTCTTACCCTCATTCCTACTCTAATTTCCCTTCCCTTCCTTCATCCCTCTCTATTGCTGTATCCTTTTATGCACAGGGACTACTCAGAGGGCTGAAAAAGTTATTTTTCACTGATCCTCGCACTTTTGACCAGTCCTCGAACTTACGACTGTCCTCACAATTTACGTTTTTGCCCTATCTTGTCACCATGGTGAAGAGAAGCAGTTGTGAAATGAGTGACACAGTTAAGAATGGTACAATGGGCATAAATGATGACCAGTCATAACTGCGAAGACCGGTCAAAAGTGCGAGGACCTGTCAGAAATCACATTTTTCAGCCCTCTGGGTAGTCCTTTTGTGCACAGGGACTACTCAGAGGGCTGAAAAAGTTATTTTTGGCTGGTCCTCGCACTTTTGACCAATCCTCGAATTTACGACTGTCCTCACATTTTACGTTTTTTGCCCTATCTTATACCATGTTGAAGAGAAGCAGTTGTGAAATGAGTGACATGGTTGTTAAGAATGCTGCACAGGCATAAATGTGAGGATGGTCGTAAGTGTGAGGACCAGTCAAAAGTGCGAGGACCTGTCAGAAATGACTTTTCCCAGCCCTCTGAGTAGTCCCTATACACATAGCCATGGCCATCCGGTCACATGACCAGCTAGCCACGCCCACCCAGTCACATGACCTCCAAGCCACGCCCACAAAATAAGCCACGCCCACAGAACCAGTAGTAAAAAAAATTTAGAACCCACCCCTGGTTGGGGGTCACCACAACATGAGGAACTGTATTAAAGGGTCGCGGCATTAGGAAGGTTGAGAACCACTGCAATAGAATGATCTTCCAAATGCATGTTTCTTGGTTAACTTATTAAGAGTGGCTGGAAGGTTTTGGTATGGATCCAAAAGGATCCCTGATGATTGGACTCCAAATACCATGCATTGACAGTCTCCTATGGACTGTGTAATCTTTAGGATAGCCAATAATACCATAAATTATTAAACAAATTCCAAAAGTCATAATAAATTTTTTATAAAAAAATTGTGCTAATTATGTTTCAGATAATTAAAAAAGAATCAGTTAATGATTTATGAAAATTTGGTACATTACAGTATTAAATTAAGTGAAAGAAATTCAAAGAGTTCAGAAGGTAGCATGTTAAATTCAATGATAAAAAAATGAAGCAGGAATTCAAGAAGTGACAAGGAGAACATGGGAGTTTCCAGAAATGATTTATTTAATACAATATTCACTTATTTAAAAGCAGCAATTTCTAAGTTATTCCAAATGCATAACCACCATGTTAACATATAACATCATTGAGAATAATTTTAGGTGGAATTATATTGAATTTTAATATAATATGACCTATTTTAATTGATATATTTCCTTTAGATGTGTGTGTGTGTGTGTGTGTATGTGTGTGTGTGTGTGTGTATGTATGTATGTATGTATGTATGTATATATATATATATATATATATATATATATATATATATATATATATATAATTCAACTGTATTCATATTCACTTAAGTTTGGAAATACTGCTACTCTGTCCTCAGAGATCATCTTCCACAAATCTGGAACAAGCAGAAGAGGAAGAAGAGGGTGGAACTGAAAATAGTTGTGGACCTACAGGTTTGTGGGAAGCACTGACACCTTGCAATGGATGTAGAAATCTTGGATTCTCCAGTCTTACACAGGTATTTATCATTTTAGATACAAATCGTGCTTAAGTATCTTCCCATTAATATATTGGAAAATTTTACCATGAACCTTGTTATCTAGAAAGTTTAGACAAGGACAATGGATGCCATTGCTCCCAAGTAGCTCTGTCAGATTACAGATCCCAGTGGTCGGGTTCCATTTTGCATAAAAATACATCCATAAAAAGAAATACTCCCTCTTAATGGCCTTTTGACATATTAAACATGCCTTTGACTCAATTTCCAGAAATTAAAAAATTCAATGTCAAGGTCCTCAATCCCTACAGTATCTATGCCGATAATGCCACCACAATTTCCCAAACATGTATAGCATCAATATTAGCAATATTTTGATATTGCAGCAAATCACCCAATGGCCACCCAATAATCCTGGACAATAGGAGGGCAAAAAATAGAGCAGGTTACTTTTCTTTGAGGTGGTTACCCCTCTTAAGGCACCTGGAATATACACCAGAATCACCAATAGTGCAGATACTGCTTAGATTTTCAAATGTTGTTAAGTGCTTCATCTACACAAGTGGAGACCAGTTAATTCCTGCAGCATTAAAACTTTTTAAGGTCAAGTCATTGGCCCAAACCCTTTATGGTACACAAGTTGGAATTTATAGAAAAATATTGTAGAATGATGCACTGGAATCAGTGTAAACAAAAAATTGGAGATCAATCCTCACTGCACCCAATGGCACAGCAAATGCTCAGTTAAAGTTTGAGATAGGCAAACTTGTAATCCTGGCAAAGGCCTGGAGGACAGTGATAAACTATTGGCTAAAAATCCAACTCTTTCCTTTGGACTGACCCCTGTAGTTTTAACAGACAATTTTCCTTCTCCCTGGAAATAGGCTGTAGAGTGAAAGCTGGCATTATATGAGTTTTCTTTACTACTCCTACTTTCTTTAGAGAATGACTAAGCCAAACAACTGCTCACCAAAAAGGTGTGAAGTTTCAGCTGAAAGTTAAAAAGTTGGCCCAACATGGCAAAAAATAGATAAATACACTTGGGAACCAGAAAAATACCTTAAGAAATCCAACTTTCCCCAAGTTCAAAGCCAGGGATAAGAACTTACCAGAGGTGGGTTTCAGCAGGTTCTGACCAGTTCTGGAGAGCCGGTAGCGAAAATTTTGAGTAGTTCAGAGAACCAGTAGTAAAAATTCTGACTGGCCCTGCCCCCATCTATTCTCTGCCTCCTGAGTTCCAGCTGATCGGGAGGAAATGGGGATTTTGTAGTAACCTTCCCCTAGAGTCGGGAGGGAATGGAGATTTTATAGTATCCTTCCCCTGGAGTGGGATGGGAATGGAGATTTTACAGTATCCTTCCCCTGCCATGCCCATCAAGTCACGCCCACCAAGCCATGCCACGCCCACCCACAGAATCGGTAGTAAACAATTTTGAAACCTATCACCGGATCTTACCCTCTGCAGTGTTGCAAGTTAATTAATTGTGTGTTTCTGCCCATGGGAGATTGAAACAATTTTCTATGTATTATTACAAGTTATATAGGGATATCAAGCCTGCTTATTTTCTTCCCTTAATATGTTCATTTCCAGGAAGGCCAGACAATTTCTATATGAAACAGGAAAAAAATTCACTTATGCAGTAGCCAAATTTTGTGTTGCTTTGTTGAAGCCATAACTGGTCACAGAAATAACCTCTTCTATTTTATTCATCACTTCAGGTTTAATGTGGTAGCGATCTTGTTTTAGGTGATATATATTTTTCCTTTATTGACAGTAATAATTCAAATTTAGACCTACACATATAGTAGCTATATTACATTTTATCCTTTTATGGTAGTATTTCATTTTGTCTATGTATTTAATTTTATGTTTGTGTTATATTTTTAAATATTGCTGATCATTTATCAAATAAAGTACAGTAGTTCTTGCCTTAAAACCACAACTGAGCCTGACAAGGACACGATCAGACCTGATTTTATTATCTTTTCTGCAGCAGTTGTTAAGCAAATGCTGTGACTGTTAAGTGAATGCTGCATAGCAAATACCCATTGTTTGCTATTGGGCAGTTTTTGCCAGAAATCAAGTAAACTGCTGTATTTTACAGTGGTGGGGTTTCTGGAGCCTTTTTATTGATACAATATAGTCATGTTAGTGTGATTAATAAGCCATTCTGGCCACTAACAAAAGAAGGACTGCTATGTTGAAGTGCTTTTACTCATTGTTAGAGATTTTAATCACATGGCAACTACCATCTGCCCGCTTGGTTTATCACTGTACTTTTTTATAGCACAGGTTCTAAGTTTCACTTGATTAGCAAAAGAAAACTGTCTGGTATAGGCTGTTGACAAATACATTGAAATCATTTTCGAGATAAGTGCCTCTCTAAAAGAAATTTCTAGCCTCTGTTAATAAAGTCTTGACCATCTTTGCTATCTCTTTTGTATCTACTTAAATTGTATGGAATATAAATTGTAGAGCACTATAAAGGGATGAGATATAGTTTATAGTCTAGTCAACTTCATATCAAGAGACAGCTTTAAGATCCCCAGAATGAATCCGGTAGCACATTTTAAGGCTAATAAATATTATTAAAAGGCATTTTGAGAATTACAGCTCACTTGATCAGATGCATAAAATATAAAATTGAAATTGGGATGGTAGGGAAGAATGGAGGAAGACAGGTGGTTTTTCACATGCAGGATACATACAGGACACATTGTAAGTATTCTATAATTAACAATTGTAATGTGTTTTTAAAAAAACCATTTCTGAGGTAGCCTGAAACCTAAAACCAGAAACAAACCTTTGATATCAGCGGTCTGTTGGTCAATTGTGCTGGTGAACTTTTTTGTTCTGAAACAGCTATTATGAAATCTGTAATGGAATGTCCTGGTTAGTTAAAACACTGTGACACATTATTTTATTGTTATTTTGAGTCCTAATGTGAAACTTACAGTTTCTGACCTCTTTATCTTATTAGCATCTTTTTCAAGTAAAAGTTTGAACTGCTTTTATTGTTGCCTGACTATAGACAAAACATTTAGTAATGTATTCTGGGTGGAGGTTGGAAGACTATAAGTATACATCACAAGTATGTTTCCTGGATAATGTAGTATTTATGTGTGTTCATTGTTTTACTGTGACATCAAAAAAGTGGGCTTATTCTGTCTATAGCTCAAAGCTAAATTCATTGGTGGGGATAGAAATTAAGGTCCTGATGGAATATGATGAGAAACATGTGTTTATACATATATACACATTATCTGCCCTAGTTGAACATTGATAAATTTATTACAATATTAGTTTCTCCCATTGAGAAACTCCCATATATCTTTTTGCAATTTGATCTGTCATCTATCTACTATATATAACAATAAAGTAGTTAACAGGTGAACCAACAGCAAAGTAAAACTTCAATACCGTCTGTTAACAATCTATTGTTGTATTTAACTTCTAGAAAGACCACAAAATCTTCTTATCTACCACATATCACCACAGTCATTATCTGTGATTAGGATATTTGGGAACAAATATCCTTGTTTGATTCTTAATAGAAAAACTTTTTCTTAAAATTTTGGTTGAGAAGAGGGCATTCTTTACTTAAAGGACAAATGAAATTACTTCAGAAACTTTCTTCAGGGAATTTGTCAATATCAGTGACTACTTCTCCAATAACTTTTAGAGAATATACGACATATCATATTTCTGAAATTGTAAAAATGTTTAATTTAGGACACTTTAACTGAAAGATAACTTGGAGACTACTAGATTTCAGCAACAGAAATACATGAGAAAATGAACTAAACCAAAATGAAACAGACACATAATATATACATATACAGTACACATATAGAAAGCTGGGGTTTTATTTTACTATTTTAAAATAATCTGTAACCTTGGATGAATTTGTTGAAATTGAGGCTGAAATTCCTCAATTTTTATGAATTCTGATTGGTCAGACTAAACAAAAAAACCAGACAAACAAATATTCTTTGATCACTAGAGGGAGCTAAGATGTCCAAATTTGAGCACATTTTAAGGGAGGTATTTAAAAATACTCCACAGAAAATTATTCATTTTATAGACTGATTAGGTTCTAAATATATAAATAATATAGACAATATTAAAAAAGAACAAGAGCTGCAATTATATGTAGAGAGCAATCAAATTACTGAGGCAATTTCACAAATACCTGGCAATGTAAAGGATTTAACTGCAACTTTGGAATATAAACCTGACACCAATTTTTATTATGATGGTAATATAATGGTTTGATGATACGATGGTTTGAATATAACCCTCGCAGTACAACTGAAACAAGAATTTCAAGCAAATTCACAACTCTCAAGGATACAAACAAAGTACAGAATTATTTGAGAAAAAGAGACTCAATAGATATTTCAGAGAATGAGGATGAGCTCCAAGCAAATCTACAACTTTCAATAGAACATGTTTGGGACTTTTTCTTCAGGATATTAACAAGGTTGAGTATTCCTTGAGAAAGAGAGACTTCATAGACATTCCAGAAAAGAAAAAGATTTTATTCTACGAGGTTAAGCTGGAGGGAGTGACTTAAATTTAATGAGCTAATTGGAGTTAGGATGGATTTTTAGAAGTGTGATGTAATTGAAAGAAAGCTCTAATGTAGTTTTGTGTTTATCAATTGGGTTTCAAAATGTTTTTTTATTCTGCTTTTAAAACAATGTTTGAGTAATTCCTAAAGTTTGTAAAATATTACTGAAAGTAAATTTGAAAGTATGAATGATTAAGGTTAAAGAACTTGAGAGAGTGTAGTAAATTATGTTAATATAAATGATGATAGTTTATAAAGATTAATAGGTATAAACAGAAATATATATTATTTCCCACAACAAAAAGAAAAAAGGAGAGATGGTTAAATCGATTTTTTTTATTTAAAGAAAAGAATCTACCTAATTTTGTTTCCATTTGGAAATTGTTTCTGGATTTTGTGCTTGTGATGGAAACAATGAAACTTTGATTTTGGTTTTGCTGATTTGTTTGTTGTTATCGAAATGGCTAGTATATATCATTGTGTAAAAGTATTATCTTCTACTGTGCTAAAGAGAGTCAAAAATCAACGCCTTTTTTCTTTTTCTCCTTTTACTTATATTTTTTCCTTTACCCTTTTTCCTCCCTTAATATCCCATTATTTTCATTTTCTTTGTATTTTATATTCTGATAAAGTAATAAAAATTTTCAAATCTCCAGAGACACAGTGAATTATATAACTATAGGGCTGATAACAGGACCAGGTCTGGGCCTCTACTTTCCCAAATATCTGTGCTTAGTTCAAATGTTTGGAGAAAAGATTGGAAATCTTCTAGAATATAGTCAATGGAAATGACTCCATGCAGCTTATGAATGGTGCATTCAGTACAGTTGAAGATGTCACTGTGGTCCTAATGGATGTTAGCATGATGAACCTGAAACCCGTTCTTAGAACTAATGAAAAATTCAAGTAGGAAATTAAATACAGCTGAGGGGACTCTTGGTGGTTATAGTTAGTGAGCTGTAGTTGTTTAATGTCTCCTGTAATTGGACTTGAACATAAAAGCCAGCCATTAATTGTTTCAATCCTAATAGGAAGATGGGAATGATTTTGGGATACAAGACCATAGCTTAGACGATGGTCTGATAAATGATATTTGAGTCTAAACAAGGAGGAGTGGCAAAAAGAAGGGACACTTTCTAGTTTTCAGATCAGTAAAAGTAGGGACAAGAAGTGGTATTTTCACACAAAAAGATAGACGGGAGGTGGTACTTTCAGACCTTACAAGACTAACAACAGGCTAGGTTGATAGAAAATATTTGCATGCAACAATGATATTGACAATAGTACAAAGTGTGTTAAAATTTATAATTAGATTAGTTCAAGATAATAAATGGCTAACTGATCAGTAACTACTGTATGCTCTGATATTTATAGTTCCTTTCTACACATCTGAATCGGCACCAATGATACTCCAAGCAAAATTCCCAGCATATCAATAGTAACTATTTAGGAAGGAGGGAAAAGTTCTTTGGGGCCTGAGTGATGTTCTCATCAGTATGTTGAAGACAAAAGTTCAGCAAGAGAAAGGACAACTAGACTGTTGGTATAAATGTGGAGGACAAGTTAGACATTAAGTTTAGCCATTCCATGTATCTGGTGACACAAGCTGTAGCTCCAAAAGCTTATGCATTTTAATAAAATTTGATAATCTGAAAAAGTGCTACTAGACTTCTTCAGAATTTTAGCTATTGATTTCACAGGAGTTATGGAACCTATATTTTGGATGCAATTTGTAAGTTAGCCCATTTGGGGTAACTTGGTTCAAAAGGTTTTGCTCTATTGTACACCATTTCACTCAAAAGTTATGGGAATCAGAGTTTTAGTGATATATAAATAGACAGATTAACACAACACTTTCCCTCCTATGTATACAGCATGTTATTTTGTCCAAATGGATTGAAAAATAGAATTTGTGGCTAAGGAAGACTGATCAACATACTAATGTTTACTTGACTTTGTTTTTTCTGTTGTCAAAAATACAAGTCTCAGGAACCATAATTTTTTCTGCTGAAATAGTAATAACAATTTTTTTAAAAAAGTAAAACCTATCTTTGCCTAATATGAGCTCAAAAACTGGAACATATAACAAAAAATCTGCAAGATAGAAAACAAACTGCAGATTAAGAAACCGAACAAACGAGAACAAAAAAGAATAATGACACATGTCCATTGTATCTCTTATGTCACTAGAAAGCCAGTTTAAAGACTGAGAAAAAACACATTTCTTCAGTTCAGGTTTTAATTCTGCTGTTGTAACTTCTTCCAACAATGGAAATTTATCTTTTTAGCACTCACCCCAGCTCAATAAATTTATATAGGGTAAGCGAGAAGCAATCTTGATGAATAAAAGAGAGAACTAGGAGATGTAGGCATAGTATAATAGACTTTGATTAAGTGCAGTTGGCAAAAATGAGTGAAAAAAACTTAAATGCCATTATGTAGGAAGAAGTGATATTGTCAAATTCATTCTGCTCTGCATTTTGACTTGTTCCCAAGCAATAAGTGCTCTTCTCGGGAAGAATAGAAAAAAAGCATTGTACCTGGTGTTAGTGAGTGGGACTTCTGAAAATGAGAAAAGGTAACTGCATATTGGATGCATATGTGGTTTAAACTGGATAAATAGAGAAGTGTGTTTTTTGTTAAGAGCTAGAAATGCTGCTTTCCATTCTGGTGATGCGCTACAGTATAGCGAGGCAAGAGCTAAATCAAAAAAGGGTGTCAGGGATATATTTTTTTTTAATTTGATTTATATGCCGCCCTTCTCCGGAGACTCAGGGCAGCTTACAATGCATTAAGCCAGTGGTTCTCAACCTGTGGGTCGGGACCCCTTTGGGGGTCGAACAACCCTTTCACAGGGGTCGCCTAAGACCATCGGAAAACACATATTTTCAATGGTTTTAGGAATAATTTTATGGTTGGGGGTCACCACAACATGAGGAACTGTATTTAAAGGGTCGCAGCATTAGGAAGGTTGAGAACCACTGCATTAAGCAATAGCCTTCATACTTTTTGTATATTTATACAAAGTCACCTTATTGCCCCCACAAACTGGGTCCCCATTTCACCTACCTTAGAAAGGATGGAAGGCTGAGTCAACCTTGAGCCTTGGAGAGATTCGAACCAGCAGTAATTGCAGGCAGCTGTGTTAATAACAGGGTGCTTAGACCACTGTACTGTCAAGGCTCTTTGCAGATTAAGAAACCGAACAAACGAGAACAAAAAAGAATAATGACACATGTCCATTGTATCTCTTATGTCACTAGAAAGCCAATTTAAAGACTGAGAAAAAACACATTTCTTCAGTTCAGGTTTTAATTCTGCTCTTGTAACTTCTTCCAACAATGGAAATTTATCTTTTTAGCACTCACCCCAAAGCTACGTACAGACGGAGGATTGCACATCTTTCTGAGAACTCAGACTCTGGTTGGGTATGGCAAGGCCTGTGACAAATCACGGGGCAGAGCAATAAAAATAGTTTATCTAACAGTAGTGACTCTGGCTGAGCAGCTAAATAAATTTTTCAGCCGTTTTGATGTGGAAACAGGAACAACCATCATTCCAGCATTTACCACTGATAGTACACCATTAACATCTACCATTGATAGACAACCATTTCTACAGCAGATCTCTGATGTGAGATGCACTTTCCAGAATATTAATATCCAGAAGGCAGCTGGGCCTGATGGAATCATGGGATGAGTTGTTAGGGACTGCACTGCAGAGCTAGCTGGAGTGTTCACGGATATTTTCAATGTATTCCTGTCGCAGTGCTCTATCCCTACCTGCCTGAAGACATTTATTATAGTGCCAGTCCCTAAGCAGACAGTAGTGGTCTCCCTTAATAATTATAGATCAGTAGCTTTAACATCTGTTGTCATGAAATGTTTTGAGAGGCCGGTGTTGAACTATATTAAGGCTAGTCTTCCATCTACTTTGGACCCATACCAATTTGCATATAGGAGTAATAGGTCAACTGACGATGCTATGTCTATTGTTGTCCATACTGTATTGAAACATTTGGAAAAACAGGGAACATATGTGAGGCTGTTATTTGTGGATTGTAGCTCTGCCTTCAATACCATTCTACCCAACAGGCTGTTTCTTAAAATGTCCAATTTGGGTATAAATCAGAGGATTTGTTTGTGGATAAAGGATTTTCTGACAGACAGGCTATTAAATTCTGTCTTACTCACTGTCAGGATCGGCACGGAGGCTATAACAGCAACAGGTTTATTTCATAACTCAATTACAAACGGAACGAACAACCCGCGCTTGACAGCTCTTTATATGTAACCCGCTGTCAGAGGACAACCAATCAAACGCCATCCTCCGAATCCACCAATGAGAACACCCAGCAACCCAACTTAATATGTAACACTCCTTCCCACTAAAATTTAACACTCCTTCCCACTAAATTGGCACACCTCCTTAACGCACACATTCGTATTCACTTAAGTATGCCGGACGCCTGCGAACCCTTCCAGATCGCCTTGGCTCCACCCCTTCCACCTGTACGGGTGTTGACGTAGATCGCTCCCCTTGTGACAATGTATCCCCTTGGTGCATCCTATTCTCACACCCTACTTCCTCGGGCTGGCCAACCCTGTCCGGCAAGCGTAAACCCCCTGTCTCTACCCTCTCTGGGGACGGTCCCCTGGTTGCCTGATCAGTCATAGGACCCTCAGCCGCCGAGGAGCCTTTCATGTCGCTCGGATCGCCCCCCTTCCGTCTATAGTCTGGCAGTTGCTTCCATGCCCGTAATTGTTCCTTGTGATGTTTCCAAATTCGCCCGTCCTCTACCTCTACGTGGAATGATCGTGGGCCCGCTATCCCCACTACGGTCCCCGCTAACCACAGTGGTAACCCTCCATAATTCCTGGCGTATATCAAGTCCCCTATTTGGAACTGATGGAAATTTCTCTGGGAATCCAATGGTTTAGAATGCCCGTATGAGGGGTGAAGCCTATCCAATGTTGTACGGAGCTTCCGACCCATAAGAAGCTCGACGGGGCTTCTATTAGTTAGTTGGCAGGGTGTGGTGTGCTGAGCTACGAGAAACTCCTCCACTCGTTCATCCCACGACCCGTGGTCTATCTTCCTCAGCGCCTCCTTAGCGGAACGCACCGCCCGTTCTGCACATCCGTTGCTAGACAGATGGAATGGCGAAATCAAACAGTGCCGTATACCCCTATGAGCTAGGAATCCCTCGAATTCGGCAGCCGTGAATTGGGGCCCGTTATCTGAAACAACCAAATCTGGCAACCCATGTGTAACAAACATTAGGCGTAAAGCCTTAATGACAGCGTCTGACTTAGGCGAACGTAGGGGAACCACCTCCACCCACTTAGAGAACGCATCAGCTACCACCAGGAATGATTGACCTTGTAGCGGGCCAGCGAGGTCAATATGCAAACGGGACCAGGGTGCGCCCGGGGCCTCCCACTCCCCAAGCTGGTCCTTGGCTGGCATGGGCATGCACGCTTGGCACCGTGAACATGTTGCGACCCACTCTGTGATGGCCTGATCTAACCCAGGCCACCACATGTAACACCGGCCTAAGGCCTTCATACGCACCACCCCCGGGTGACCCTGATGCAATTGTTGCAGCAACGAGTGTCTAAGGGGTGGGGGAATAACCACCCTATGCCCCCACAAGAGGCAACCCGCTTGAGAGGACAGTTCATAACGTCTGGTAGCGTAGGGCCGAAACTCTGGGGCAAAAGGACCCTGAGGCCAACCCCTGGCCATCCAATCGAGGACTTGCGACAACACACTGTCCTTTGCAGAAAGACGGGCAACATCTGATGCGGTGATTATCAGGGGAGAGTCATCCAACAGGAGGATTGAGGAAACAGGAACTGGGTCCACGAGAAGGTCAGAAACGGGGCAGCGACTCAAAGCATCCATGTGGGCGAGGTCCTTGCCGGGGCGGTGTACCAAGGTATACAAATACGCCGCCAGGAAGACAGAGTAACGAGTCATCCGGGGAGACAAGATTTGTGGTGCCTGTCTGTCGCCGGCCAGAATACCTAAGAGGGGTTTGTGATCTGTATACAAAGTAAAAGGACGGCCGTACAGGTAATGGTGGAATCTCTTGACCCTGGCCACCAAGGCAAGCGCCTCTTTATCCAGCTGCGAGTATTTCCGCTCTGCCGGGGCTAAGGTCTTCGAAAAATAGGCAATGGGCAGTTCCCGGCCTGATGGCATCTTATGGCTTAATACAGCCCCTACCCCGAACTGGGAAGTGTCACAGGCTAAGGTCAAAGGGAGGTGAGACGAGAATTGAGTGAGTACTGCGTTAGAGACCAGGAGCCTTTTCACAGCACGGAAAGCCACAGCCTCCTTTGCGCCCCACTGCCAACACGCAGCCCTATCCAAAAGCCGGTGCAATGGCTCAGCTATTGTAGCCTTATGAGGAATAAACACTGCATAAAAGTTAAGCAGACCCAGGAAGGATTGGAGGTCAGCCTTACAACGTGGGGGCGGGGCATTTATAATAGCTGATGTTTTGGCGGCCGTCGGATGAATTCCCGACCCATCAACTAGGAACCCAAGGAATTCAACTTGGCGCACTGCAACCTGACATTTATCCCTCTTAACCTTGAGGCCTGCGGCGCTAAACTTACGGAGGACTTGCCGTAGCCTATTCATTAACTGTGACGTGGACGTGGCCGCGATAAGTACGTCGTCAAAATAAGGGATGACCCCGGGGATTCCTTGTAACATCCGTTCCATCATACTTTGGAAAATCCCCGGGGCGACACTGACCCCAAATTGCAGGCGGCAACATCGAAACGCCCCCCGGTGGGTCACAATAGTCTGAGCTTCCGCCGTCTGGTCATCCACCCGTAATTGTTGGTAGGCCTGGGCCAGGTCAAGTTTTGCAAAGACCGACCCCTGGCCCAGGGAGTGCAGCAAATGCTGCACCACGGGTACAGGATAGGCGTGACCGAGAAGAGCCTTGTTCAACGTGGCCCGGTAGTCAGCGCATATGCGGACCGAACCATTCGCCTTAATTGGTGTCACAATCGGCGTTTCCCACCTGGCAAACTCAACTGGTTCTAAAATCCCTTGTGCAATCAATTTATCCAGTTCAGCATCAACCCTTGCTTGCAGCGCAAAAGGAACCCGGCGAGGTTTCAGCCGGCGGGGGGGGGGAATCTGAGGATCCAAACTAAAAGAAACAGGGGAGCCTTTGTAGCAACCCAGTTTACCATCAAACACCTCTGGGAATTCCTTGACCAGCGAGTCCAGTTCGGACGGCCGTATCGCGTTCACACCCTGAATTTCGAGTCCCAATCCCTGGAACCAGTTTAACCCCAATAAACTAGGTAACGGGGCTTCCACTACGATCAGAGGTAGTCGTCCAGAAAATTTCTTAAATTGAACCCGGAACTGTCCACAACCCACAATGGCAATGTCGTTGCCCTGATAGTCCCGTAATTGTAGGTGGCAGGGATCCAGGCGACGCTTGGATATACGGGGTACAAGCCGTTTGACCGTGCTCCATGACACAATCGAGTTAGCTGACCCCGTGTCTACTTCCATACGGCATGGGCGGCCCTCAATGGTGACTGACAAATTGATTTTAGGACGGGCAGTGCCGTTAGACTCAGGATACACCCCATTAACGCCACCCGGCTCACGGGCCCAACCTGTGCGTCCCAGCGACCCTGCCCCTCGCCGTGCAGGGCCCCTCCTATTTCCCGTGGGGGGGTAGTCTTCTCTGCCAGCTGCTGTGCACGGCACACACGTGCGATGTGTCCTCGGCGCCCACACCTATGGCATACCGCGTCTTTAAATAGGCAAACAGCTCTTTGGTGACTTCCCCCGCAGCTTAGGCATTCCCCTTGCGCTTGCCTCGACTGCCGCGAGGGCCGCTGGCCGACCTTAATCCGATCCACATCACTGCCCAGTCCAGGGTAATCGTCATCGCTGCACTCTATCTCATTGGCATGTACCTGCTCTGTATTATTTTTGCTTGGAAACTGGCCTCGGGGCAAATCAGCCAATGACAGATTGGCGAGTTCTGCGGTGCACGCTTCATCAAGAGCTTCCTGAAATGATAGCTCAGGCTTAGCAATCAGGCGCCTCTTGAGGTTTTCATCCCTCACACCGCTTACCAGTCTGTCTAGTAAATAATTGTCAAGATTCACAAATTGGCAATGTCTAGCCGCTTTCCGTAGTGCCGCTACATATTGACTAATTGACTCGCCGTCAGCTTGGTCCCGATGATAAAAATGCTGACGGCGAGCGATTCGGGACGGCGCGGGGGCATAGTGATTTTTTAACTTTGACATGAACTCCTCCCATGTCCCTGCGTGCACAGACTGTGGCACCATGAGAGTCATCGCCATTTCGAACATTTCCGGGCCGCAGAAACTCAGGAAATACGCCCGTTTGCGTTCGCTGGACAACTCATGGAAATCATTGGCGATTAGATAACAATCAAATTGGGCTACAAACGCCTCCCATGACTCCGTCGCTGAATTGAAAGGAGCAAAACTCTGCGGCGCCGCCATTTTCTCCTCCCGTTCTCCTGCTCACTCAAGTATGCCGATGTGTGAGGGATCTCAACTCCACGGCACCCCCTTAGCTCGTCTTTCAGGGGTCCGCTCTTATCCCACCTTCGTCGCCACTATTAAATTCTGTCTTACTCACTGACAGGATCGGCACGGAGGCTATAACAGCAACAGGTTTATTTCATAACTCAATTACAAACGGAACGAACAACCCGCGCTTGACAGCTCTTTATATGTAACCCGCTGGCCATAATTGAACTCCTGGCAATTGGCAGAATTACCCTGCAATACTGCATTCTAACCACTGTGCCACCACGGCTCTTGGTGGCCATGGGAAAGGTTGTGAAGGAGTGTTGGGAGAGGTTTTGGGCATTTGCCTTTTTCAGGTGAGAGAAAGTAGGGTGGGAGTTTTGATTGGCCTGTCAAACTGGCAGTCCATGGGCCGGATATGACACACGCAGGCCGCTCCCACCCCAGTTCTGCAAAGGCAAAAAACATTGTGATATGTCACAATCCGGCCCATGATGCTATTGAGTTTGACACCTATGGATTAAGGAGATATACTGTAAGGATGTACTATTTTTTTTCCTTCTCTCCTTGGACTTACATGCCAAGAGCAGGATGCTGATGGGGAGCTAAATTGATGGAACTTGTCAGCTAGATGAACTATGTGGCTGCTGAATGTTGAATGTTAGAGCTGCCCTTCTTATTGGTTGGTAATGAGATGAGTAGAGTGGGGGCCCTGGTGAGTAGGGGCAGGGATTGAGGATGATGGATATTGTTAGGGGAAGGAGACAATCAGTGGCCTACTCCTGTCGCTTGCAATATTTCCCCATGCCTGTCATCACTGTGAGCTTACTATGAGGGAAAGCAGCCATGCTGTTTGGTATCAATATCAGGTTCTAGCCCCCCACATAACTCTGTTTTATTGTCAAACAGTCTACTATTGTTTTCTTTGTTATGTGCACTATTAATATGATACTTTTAATATTAAGTACATTTTGGGAACTTTCTACTATTTCTAAGATAGAACTAGTTTAAATTATTTATTACCAAGTAACTGATATATGATAACATATTTTTTTCTGCATGCAATCGCAGATAGCTTTGACATTTCAGATTAGTTTGTAGAGTTTGAAAACTGAATCATCCCTAGTTGAGACTAAAATTAGACTGATGGATGTCAGAATTTGAGTTTCAATATATTACTCAGTTATGAAACAACAATTAATATATTCTTGAAAATGCATTAAATCTCTTTTTCCAGCATGAACATGTAGGACAGTGTAACCTTCTTTTGTGAGGAGTTTGTTTCATTTGTTCCAGTACAATTATCTTCAGAATTTGTAGCCTGAAAAATGATAGTGCAAAATTCCTTCTGTTGAAGTTCTTTTCTTTCTCATCTCATCCAACCCTATGCAAACTTTTCAAGATTACTGTTTTAGCCGAGAAGCAGCAATCTTGCTAAAGACTGAAAGTAGGATATAGCTATTCATTTTTCTCTTTTGCTATTATTATTAGTAGTAAAAGTATTAGTATTATTATTTTGCTATTATTAGTACTGGTAGTAGACGATGTAGAAAAGTGATTTTCTGAATTTCCAGATGCTCAGCTGATTATAGATCAGTTAGCTGGCAGATAAAGCCTTGTGAGACTCCCAAGATTACATAAGCTAAAGAGAGAACACAACAACTGTAAATGGGCCATATAATTCTATATGCATATAGAATTTCCATTTATATCAGCAAGGTATATAATGATAACTTTCCGCATGGAAATAGAAAAAGTTCTGGAAGATTTGAAGACAATGCCCCTTTGTCATTTTCGAAGAAAGGCAAAATGTCCATAGCTTGTTGAGGCAGTGATATTTGAATTGAATTGAACTGAATTGAACTTTATTTGGCCAAGTGTTATTTGATACAAAATAAATTTATCTTGAGTACAGAAACACTTAGTGTACATGCAAAGCAACATCATCATTATCATCCCCACAATAAAAGGGGGGAGCAAATAAGATAATAAGAAGGATAAATAATGATACTAAAGCCACGCTACATGGGTAAATATACATAGACATTACACAGCACTCTAAGAATTAGGTGTTCAGCAGAGTGGTGGCACAGGGGAAAATATTGTTCCTGTGTCTAGTTGTTTTGGCATGCAATGCCCTGTAGAGCTGTCCCGAGAGGAGGAGTTGAAGCAGTTTATGTCCAGGATGTGAGTCTACAGATTTCTTCTCACCCTCCTTCTGATCCGCACAATAGTCTTTTATGAAAGGCAAGGTGGTTGCAATTGTTCTTTATTTACATATATGTTTATGCAAATAATAATAATTTAATAGTATTTTTTATTATTAAGATGCATTAGTAGGTAGCTTTTTAAATACATTTTTGTTTCAAAGATGTACTTGCAGAGCTCTAAAAACTAACTTTAATCTTAAATTATTTTTTAATGGAAAGTTATTTTAAAAATCCTTATAATTGTTGTAATCGACTTTCAGTAAATATGATAGTGTATATATGACAATTATAAATAGTTTTCTTTTCTGTCCTCTACAAGGCCAACTCTATTATATAATTCTATTTCTATATTTCAGGAAGCCTTTCCAAAGAAGAGAAGTGCTACACTGGAAGCAGTGCCATCTGTTTCTTCAGAAACATTTCCTGTAGAAAATGAGAATGGTCTCTGTGATTTTCTTGATACAACAGTTACGAAGAAACCTTGTTCTTTAGAAATAACAAGAGGAGTTTCATCAAAAATAGGTGTTTTTACTGGTTTTGATTTTATAAGTATTACTACTTGTGCTACCTAGATTTTTGTTTATACTATTAGCTGATTTTGAGAAATATGCAGGAATTTTATTACTTAATGCTTATCTGTGCGGGAAGCACAAACAAGCATTAAGGACAAATACAGTTGAGTTGTAGTTGCTACATAAATATGGCATTTAGAGAGAAGGATACTTATTGTTTCAATTTCTCCAGACCATCTCCTTGTGAGAAAGAGTAAACCACAACAAAAAGTTGTAGTGTATCTATTGCTGCTTTTAGCTGCCTAACCAGAGGATGTTTTAGCACATAACAAATTCATGCCACTCCCAAATATGGTCTCAAGGTATATTTGAAACTAAAAGAGGGCATCCCTAGCTTTCTTGAGACAGATGTTAATTCAGTCAAAGTTGTAATAGCACACAGTGGATATCCAGCTAGATAGATGTCTGCGCCTTTCTAGAAGACTAACTTCCAAAAATATTTTATAGTTTTAAATTCCTGTGAAAAAAAGACTGGGTTCCATATTCTTCCTCTCCAATACAGCTTGCAATGCTTTTTTTCTGTCAGCATTTCAGTTTCCATTGTTCTGTTATACCTTCATTCCTATTTCTAGAACAATCCAGACCAAAGTATGTAAACTTTCAAGATTTTTTCCTGGAGTGAAAAAATTGAAGAGCAATAAGGAGGTGATTGAATTTCAGTGTCTGAAATTACTATACATATGCTATTTTTCTCATATAATAAACTCTGCATTATAGTAATCTTAAAACTGTTCTGGATTTTTTGTCATTTATTTATATATATATTTATGTATGTATGTATGTATGTATGCATGTATTTATTTATTTATGTATTTATTTATATTTTTGCCATATTATTTTTATAATTGTGGTAACTTCTCCTATTTCATATTTTAAAAGAAAAATACAAGTATTTGAAGGAAATGTCTTTTATTTATTTAAAATATGTATATAGCTGTCCATCTTGTACCAAACTCTGGGATATTTATAACCAAGGGATAAAATCTAATCTATGTATAATGAAAATATTTAAACCAAAGTCATTAAAGCTCAAAACCAAAACTTGTTAAAGAGTAGATAAGTCTTTGACTGTATAATGGTACGTAGGCCCAATTTGTAGACTCCTCACAATTTCTGCTCTCTAGATAATATCCAAGTGTCAGTATAATTGAAACAGTTTTTTTCTACTACAGTAAATGAGAGAACACTGATTTTCGAGCAATCACATATCATAATGCCTCAATATCAAGAAGAAAAGAATTGTGCATACATAAAATCCATTTGTTATCCAAATAAAAATAACTCATTTGTTATCCAAATAAAACAAACAAAATGTTTAAAAGTTATATTTATGTAGTTATTTACCAAGCACATCTGGATGGGGAGGAACAGGCTCAAGCTCAACCCTTCCAAGACTGAGTGGCTGTGGCTCCCGGCATCCCGATATAGTCAGTTGACTCCATCACTGACTATTGGGGGCGAGTCATTGGCCCCCACAGAGAGGGCTCGCAATCTGGGAGTCCTCCTGGATACGCAGCTGTCCTTGGAGCAACATCTGACGGCTGTAACCAGGGGGACCTTTTGTCAGGTTCGCCTGATTCGCCAGTTGCGGCCCTTTCTTGATCGGGATTCCCTGTGCACAGTCACTCACGCCCTCGTCACCTCTCGCCTTGACTACTGCAACGCTCTCTACATGGGGCTCTCCTTGAGGAGCACCCGGAGGCTCCAGCTGGTCCAGAACACAGCAGCGCGGGTAGTGACGGGAGCAGCATGGCGCTCCCATGTAACACCGCTCCTGCGCGAGCTGCACTGGCTCCCGGTGGTCTTCCGGGTGTGCTTCAAGGTGCTGGTTATCACCTTCAAAGCGCTCCATGGCATAGGGCCTAGCTATCTTCGAGACCGCCTGCTGCTACCGACGACCTCCCATCGACCCGTGCGCTCCCACAGAGAGGGCCTCCTCAGGGTGCCATCAGCCAGACAGTGTAGGCTGGTGACCCCCAGGGGGAGAGCCTTCTCTGTGGGGGCACCTACCCTCTGGAATCAGCTCCCCCCAGAGATAAGGAGAATCCAGGACCTCAGTGCCTTCTGTCGTGCCCTTAAAACCCATTTATTTAAACAAGCCGGGCTAGCTTAAGATGAAATTTTTAACTGTTTTAAATGTTTTAAACGTTTTAATTGGTAATGAGTTTTAATTGAGCCAAATTTATATATCTTTTAATTTTTTTTAATATTTGTCTTGCATGTCTTTTTAATTCTGGCTGTACACCGCCCTGAGTCCTCAGGGAGAAGGGCAGTATAGAAATTCAATAATAAATAAATAAATAAATAAATAAATAAATTATATTAAAGTAACCAAAATATCTGTACAATCCTCAAGGCATGTCACAATTTTTGAGCACCCCTAATGTTCGGAAAGTTGAAAAATTTGACACGCCCTATAAATATCCAGCATTCCAGATGGCTGTAGCTTGCAGATAGTATTTAAGGACAGCAATATGTATAGAATGTTGCAATAGTCCAAATGAGAATTAACAAGGACATGAGTGGAATGAGCAGGAAAGACCATAACTGCATAAAGCTGGATCTGCACAATGTCCTGCTACTATCTGCTCATCAGGCAAAAGTTATAGGTCTAAGGAGGATTTCTTGCTTATGCTTCATTTTAAACAAATGGCTACTATTCAAGCCTGTAATGGAATTCTTTCTGACACACTTCCCATTCTTGAAGCCTCCCATTTTTCCAAGAACAGAATATTTTCTTGTGTCTCCTAAAAGAGTAACTGAATTAAGCCATTGCCTCCTACAAGCATTCTGCTGATGGTAATTTCCCTCCACCACATTCAAGATTGGAGACCACATCTGATTTTCATCTAGATATTTCCACGAGACCAAGTTTATTAGATCATTTTTGGTATTTGCATAGATAGTAATCTCACTGGCAGCTTCCAGCTCTGCTGAAATGCCTTGCCTTTTATGATTCTGTCCTGGTCCTGGACTTTCCTTTTGCTCACTAATTCTGAGGTAAAATGTACTTGGCATAGGAAGGGAAGGGAAGGGAAGAGTGGCATATCTGACACAGGAATGCAAATGAGGAAGCAAGATAACAGTTTCCAAAAAAAAAAAAAAGAGTTTTGGAGAATGCTCTTACATAATTCCTGGTTTTGCCTAAATGAGGACTCCTCCTCTTGAGGAGTTGTATAGGTCTCTGCTGTCATTCATCCCTCTTTGGTGGTGATGTGTTTTAGGGCTTAGTATTCTTTTGAGGTCAGGCTCTACCTCCTTGTTATATGAGTCAGTAGCTCCCTGTGCTGGGTTTGATTCATCACTCACAGGTGCTGACAACCTATTAATTCCTCAGTTATAACCTGACAGTCTTCTAATTTCAATTCTTCAGGTATAGAATCACAGGAATCCATAACAGATACAGTAGATGAATATGAAGCAGAAAACACTTTGTTGGTTGTAGTCAAGGAATGATGAAACAGGGGAAGAGTTGCATGCCCTTCTAGGTTTCCATGATGAAGATTGAAGCTGGAGAATTCTTGAAGTTGAAATCCATGATCTTAAAATTTCTGAGAGTGAGAAACACTGATTTAATGAAAAGGAAAGAGAGCGATTCTTCCACACCTTCTCATTCTCTTACTTTTTAAAATCAACTCTCTTTTGACTTTGAAAGAACATTCTTCCCTACAAGTCCTTCCTCTCAAATAGGGCTACATGTTTATTTAAGACAATTAATCCTTCCAATTAAGTGTGCACATATGTGCTAGTAATGACAATATACAGTACGTGTTTGCTCATTTTTATTGTCATTTTTTTTCTGTGAACACACTAGCACATATTAAAAAAATGAAATTCTAATGCCCTCCCTCAAAAGAAAATAAGCCAAAATATTGAAAGTCCACCTAAGCTAGCAGCAGTATTCGGGACAGAATGCTTTAACCAAATTTCCATTGCAATGATAACACAGCAGTTTCTCATTTGCCAGTTTGTTATTAACTCTAGCTTCATGTAATCCATTTTAGGCTTTAAGGAGCACATTAGCAAATAGATGGTAGTGGCACTCTATATTGGTTAGCCTTTAGCCTAGTGGTTAGCCCTCCATGTTTTCCTCATTATACTCACCACCTATAAGTATATACAAATTAAGTATAAATTAAATATTTAAGTATATACAAATACTTAAAAAGAGCTTTTATATATTTTAGGGTCAATAGTTACATCTGGACTATATTCCTCTGTATAAAATTCCCACTTAAGACCATATCTAGGCAGTTAATTTGACTCTTATATTCATTTGAATGATGATAGTGATGATTTTTTTTTTTTTTTTTGTCATTGAATTGGTTGGTGGGGCAGTCCAGTCACCAGTTCACATCCTAATAGACAAGCTGATTTTCCCACAAGTGAGTTAATACCACCTGTTGGAACTTAAAAAGCCTTTAGTATATTTCTCCATTCCTATACAGAAGATATCAGAACTATAATTTTTAACCATCTATCCATTTTTAAGTACAGTAAGTATCATACTAATATTCCTAAATTCCTAATTTCCCTCTCACACTTCCAGTTTCCTCTCTAGTTTTGATAGGCAACCTATGAACATAAACCTTTTTCTGCACATGAATAGTTTCCTGCATTGAAATGCTAAGATTAGCTGTGATCAGTGACAGTCTTTGTAGAAAACAATAAATGAATATCTCAACCTGAATGCAAACAATATGAATTATAGATCTAATAATTATAATAAATTATAAAATACTGAATCATTTGTCTTTAAAGCCATTTTCTGTTTTCACAGTATATTCTGTGTAATATTGTGTAATCACCAGGACACTATTTTTATTCATAGATAATGCACCTCAAGTAGCAATTACTGCACCAGGTACTGGTAACCATAGAAACAGTTCAACAGGCCCAACACCTGACTGCTCTCCTCCATCACCAGATACCGCGCTGAAAAATATAGTAAAAGTTATACGACCTCAGGTGAGTAGTCATAAATCGATATTATTTCATTTGAGTTTATCTGAAAATAATTTTTTTTTCTTTCAGGTTTCCAATATGAACAATGTAATATGGCTCGTTTAAAGACTTTGAAATAGAATTCCTAAACATTGCAGAGAGATGTATCTTGTTTGGATACGAAGACATGAATCTATATTATTGCTTTAGTGTTAAATACATTACACCTGTGTGTCTGACAAACCAGTTAACAGTTAAAGAACAGCCAAATCAGGGAACCACCAAGACCACTTCCAATGCTGATAGGGCAAGCCACTAGTAATGTACGTAGTTGTCTACATTGCCATTCTTTGGTAGATATTAGAAGAGAGTTTGTGGGCAACAACACCTAGCATTCTGTGCCTGAGCAGCACAGAGCCCAATTAATGTTCCCTTGCTCTTTTGTTTTCAGTGGAAGAATAAATCAACTTTCAATTCTTTATCTAGTGCTTTGCTTGCTTTTGCATGTGAATTATTATCATTTGTGGAATAAATTAAAGTCAATTGGTTAATAAAACAGTAAAAAATTGGAGTTTGCTTAACTGGTCTGTATAGAAACCATATATGCTTTTAAATGCTTATTCCTGATTTGCACAAAATGATAAATCAGAAATCCAGCAAAGTGAAACCAGAGCAATCATTTCTGTACACTTGTTTTCATGTATACATGTAACATTAAACTATGATTTGGAATTGTATACATTCTTAACTGTGGCAATTATGTATTTAATTTTTAGTTTTATTTATTGCCTCACAGTCTCCAGGCACTGAGCAGGACATCAACAGCACTACTTAGTTTGCCAGGGAAAGAGACATACAGCTAGGTATCATCAGTATACTGATGATTCCTCACCCCACAACTACAAATGAACTCACCCAAGGACTTCATGTACATGTTAAATAGGTGTGGAGAGAATACTGAACTCCATGGAACACCACTTAATATGGGCCAAAGGCAAGATTTCTAAATCCAAGAATCAGTATCCAGTATTTAGACTTCTGGGAAGGGTAAGGCTGCTGAGATGCTGCTGAGAGCTAGGATAGATGCACTACTCCTGGGATGGTGAACCTATGGCACGCGTGCCACAGGTGGAACGCAGAGCTATATCTGTGGGCAAGCAAGCGTTGCCCTAGCTGAGCTCCAGTGTGCATGCGTGCTCCGGCCAGCTGCTTTTTGGCCTTCCAGGCCCACCAGAAGTCGGGAAATGGGCTGTTTCCAGTTTCCAGGGGGTGGGGAGGCCATTTTCACTCTCCCCAGGCTCCAAGAAAGCCTCTGGAGCCTGGGGAGAGTGAAAAACAGGCCTTCTGGTCCCACCGGAAGTTGGAAAATTGACTGTTTCCGGCATCCAGAGGGCCTCCGGGGGGCGGGGGGAGGAGAGGCTGTTTTCGCCCTCCCAGGCTCCAAGAAAGCCTCTGGAGCCTGGGGAGGGCAAAAAACAGGTTGTCATGCCCCTGTTGCAGTCTGAATCTGAAGAGGAACAAGAGCAGCTAACAGGGAGTGAGAGAGTGGATCTGTTGGCTGTGGAAGAAACTGGGAAAGTGCAAAGTCAGGCTGGGCAGAGCAGAAGACAGGTAGAACAAGGGAGAGGGGGTTCAGATGAAGACCAAGCCCCACCCCCTCCTCATCCTAGGCAGCATAGGAAGGAATGGAGAAGAGAGCAACGTGGGTTGCATGGCTTACGACGGAGGAAAGGACCCAGTTCTATTTACAAGGCACAGCTACTGATGGAGTTTAAAAGGAGAGGCAAATGGGAGGAGTGGTTGTCGGGAACAAATGCTGAGTTCATCTGGTATTTATCTGAGTTCCTGGCATCCTCCCAACTGGTTTGATTTACTGCCATGCTACTTCACTTCTGGAATTCCCTATTTTGCTTGCCCTGTTGGATTAATTACCTTGTCTTGCCTTGTTGGATTTTTAGTTGAAAGTTTTCTGCTTACAACGTTTGGAACTGAAGTACTGTCAGCCAAAGACTATTACAGGTTAGTGGAAGAGCTTTCTCCAGGCTGGAGAGTTGAAAGGGACATTGGGGGCACAGTTGGTGATAATAAAGGGACTCATATCGGTTCTCCGGCTGTGTTGCCTTTGTGTCACACCTGGGGTCATCTGGGCCCACTGGGCCCACTGGGCCATCACATGCCAAAAGTGGGGGAGCGCGGGGGGTCGCGCTCCCCCGTTTTTGGCACATGATGGCAAAAAAGTTACCTATTACTGGGCTACTCCATGCTTCTGGTGCCAAAGATCATCCAAAAGTGCAACCAGTGATATCTCCATTCCATGCCTGGGGAGTGGTGGTTTCATGTGCAATCTATATCCCATGCGTGCATAGATAAAGCTTTGCTTGCTCACCTGTTGCTTGAGTGGTCCAGTACCCAAAGCCATGTACCGGTACTGGTCCACAGCTGGGGATCCCTGCACTATATGACTGCAGTCCCCAATCTTTCTGGCACCAGGGACTGTTTTCAGAAGAAAAATCGTCTCCCACATTTAGCTTCAGTAAAGCACTTTAAATTCTAGCATTGTAAGTGATGCAGAAAAACATTCTCTACCCAAATTGTGTTTGGGTGTACATCTCTCAGTGTGTGTGTATTTTGTGTTTGGGTATACATCTCTCAGTGTGTGTGTGTTTTGTGTTTGGGTGTACATCTCTCAGTGTGTGTGTGTGTCTCCTTATATCATGTCCCTCAGTCTAGCTTAGTGCATTGGATATACATGTATCAAAATAATTTTATTTTTAAAATGATGAGTAATCTTCAAGGTTGATAATTAGGTCCTTATTTCATTATTTCATCCACTCTTTCAAAAATACTGAATGATATAATGAATGATTAGCTGAGTAATGTTCTCTAAGTGAATCCACTGGGAATCTTGCCACTGACTTCAACTAAGTTCAGACATTGAATTAGTAAAAAATTAATCAAAGATTATGCTATTCAATGCTCTCGATCCATCTGTTGACAATTCCATATTGAAAATAACATTTAAAAGCTGTTTCACATTATCACACAATAGCTTATTTTAACAATAATTTTTATGCTTCTTTGTTTTTATGCTTGCCAGCAAATGGATGAAATATCTGTACAGATAGACATATGGCATATACAATTGTTACAAAGAGAGTAGTAAGAAATCTTTCAGAAATAAAAGGAATTTTTCAGTAATATAGCATAAAAGCAAATAGTATAAATATTGGATTCTGATTTCTTGAATATGATTGAATTTTAATACAATAGTAAAAACTTAATATAAATTGAACTTAGAAAAAGAGGACAATGGAAAAAAGAATTAAAGTGGTAGAAAAAGAAATGAAAGAATACATTAAAGAAAAAGAAATAAAGAAGTGACTTCCAACTTTCATCACAATAAATATAAACACATTTAATAACTCTTCAATCCCATAAAGGAACATATATGTTTCTTCATCTCATATCCAATATTTTATCTATAAACAAAGCCATAAAACATAAACTTTTGAATCCTGGTGTCAGCAAAAAAATCCATAAAGGGTTTCCAGAACTTGACCAAAAAAATAATATTTTAACCTTGATCAAATAAATAACTTTGTATTCCTTCCTCTTACTTTTAAAAATCTTAATCTTTAATTCAATCAAATATTATTGATTCATAAAATTTGATTTTTCTTCAATTCTTTATCCAATCATACAGATGTCTTTAACATTTTAACAAGCCTCTTTTGTAGGTCCAATAAGAAAACATTTTCCAGGTAATTCTCTTGGTTCATCATTTGTATTTTCCTTTTTAATTTTTAAAACTTTGAATGGGAAACCATTGTCCTATGGTTTCCTCAAAGGTGCAACTATCTGGAGCACATGTGAGGGGCATCCCATCTTCTACTTCTCTGGAGAAGTTCCAAGGAACCAGTCTACTCACTATCCCAAAGGTGCTTTTTTCAAGAGGCAACTTGACTTTCTGGTTTTTCTTTGAAGTCATTTCTCTTCTCATCCAAGAAGCTTCTTCAGCTCTGACTGGATGGTGGGGAATGGAAAGATTTATACTCCTTGCAGACAGCTAGTCATCTGCATTCTTTTAGCAGATCGTTAAGATCACCTGAAGGTTTATCTGTGTCATCAAGGTTGCCTGAGTGATGCAAATCAGTTTATCTGTGTCATCAGGTGACCCTGATGACACAGATAAACCTCCAGGTGACCTTAACAACCTGCTAAAAATGCAAATGACCAGGTATCTGCAAGGAGTATAAATCCTTCCATTCCCCACCATCCAATCAGAGCTGAAGAAGCTTCTTGAATGAGAAGCGAAACATCTTCAGAGAAAAACCAGAAAGTCCAGTTGCATCTTGAAAAAAGCACCTTTGGGACAACCATGACCTGGATGACTGAGAATTTCCATAAAGTCTACTCACTAGTTCCTTGATCTTGGCCATGATTATTGGTTCGGCTTTTGTGGAGCTATCTTTGATTTGCCATACCTCCCCCAGAAGTCTAAATACTGGATACTGATTCTTGGAGTTAGAAGTCTTGCCTTTTGCCTATATTAAGTGGTGTTCCATGGAGTTCAATATTCTCTCGAAACCTATTTAATATGTACATGAAGTCCCTGGGTGAGTTCGTTTATTGTTGTAGGGTGAGGAATCATCAGTATACTGATGATACCTAGCTGTATGTCTCTTCCTCTGGCAAACTGAGCAGAGCTGTTGATGTACTGCTCAGTGCCTGGGGATTGTGAGGATCTGGATGGGAAACAACATGCTTCAGTTGTATCTTGACAAGATTGAATGGCTCTTTTGGGTCTTCTGGAATCTGGTAATTGGATGGGGTGTCACTGCCCCAGATAGATGTGATGCTTGAGAAGCAGGTAGAAGTCTTAGTTAAGAAGGTGTTTGCATGACTTTATGTTGTGTGTCAGTTGTGCTCCTTCCTGGAGAATAAAGTTCTACTTATAGTTACTGATACCCTGCTCAACTCCAGAATGGTTTACTGTAACACGTTCCACATAGGGCTGCCCTTGATGAGTATCAATAAGCTTCACTTGATGCAATATGTGGCTGTTTAGACAGTTTTGTGTGCCCCAGGATAACACATGTTATACTCTGTCTACAAATTGCATTGCAATTGCATTTGCTTCCAGGTGTAATTCAAGGTGCTGGTTTTAATCTTTGACTACAGTGAGCCTGCAAGGTAACTATATGAAGTGAGATGACTGTTCTCTGAAATCTTGGGGGTTTTATGTTTTGTTTTTCATCTGCCTTTGAGTGTTTCATGATTTTTAATTGCCATGTTTTTATTGCCATTGCTGCTCAGAGTAATCTTTTGTGTGGTGGATGGCTGTATAAATCTGCTAAATAAATAAATTGAATTCACTATAAGTGTGGGATGAAAATTTCACTTGCAGTTTCCAAGATTGCAAAGAAGGACTAACATTAAACATGTGTCAACGAAACCTTTTAATTTCAGGATCAATCAGCCTTTTAAGATTGTTTATTTAAAATAAAAAAAATATTTTTAATTTTTTTAAAAAATGATCCCTGTTTTAATTTTTGTATTATCTTCTTTTATGATAGATATTTTGTGGTTGATTTTTTAATCAAATTATTCCTTTTTTATTGTTCTTTTTAATATATTATTCTAGGCTTCTTCAGGATGAGCAATTGAAAATAAATTTATATTAATTGTCAAACTATGGAATTTGTTGCCATTGATGTGGTTCTGTTGTTGTTTGGCAGCTTTCGATTCTTCATGATCCAATCATTTCATCCAAATTGTAAAGCTATAACTGTGGTTTTTGGGGGGGTTGTTGTGAGGTCATTTTGTGTCATCAGTAATAATACCTAATAACCTTGTCTTCTTGTAGCCTCTTTTTCAATTGCCTTCCATTTTTCCAGGGACATATATTTTCCTTAGTTTTTTTGAACTTTTTGTGTCCAAAATATTTAAGTGTTAGCTTCATTATTAGTACTTCTGCTGCAAATGTGGTTATAACTATCAATTCATTATTTTAAAAATAATATTGCTTTAATTTGTCAAAAATACCAATGTTTTATAGTTTTGATGGTTACATGCTGCGGCTTGAATCATAGGTTGAATGTGTTAAATATCCACTATCCAAGAGGAAACTGGGTAATGTTGTTTTATTTGGGTCATTGGCTGATCCCTGCTCTATCAGGAATTTTCTTACTTTTATCTTCCCATGTTGTCTTTTAAAGCTGAAAAGAATTTTGAAACTGCTAATATTAACCTTTTTTCATTAGTGTATATACCATAATTTTCAGTGCAACTTTGGTTATAGAGGGTAGGTATTTTATAAATAAATATTTTGATATGTTCCAAGAGTTGGATTTTTTAAAAATTGGCATTCAGGTTGTTTTTGTGGAACAATGAATAATGTTACCTTGATTTTGTATTTCTGATTATAATACATTTCTTATTCTGGGTGTATTTAAAGAAGTTGATAACAATTTTTAGCATCTGGTTTTAAAAACTAAACAGAGGAAGTGAGCTGTAGCTGTAGAAAAAAATAAAGTAGTGTCTACTTCTAATTAATTTATTTTTGCAGGCCAAGCAACGTACATCAATAGTATCAGCTTTTGAATTTAATCGATTAAATCAGAGCCACAACTATTTTGAAATCAACTCCTCTGTAAGATACACAAGCTTTAATTCCAGCTCTCCAGTTAGTCCAGCCAACTGCTCCACTGTGTCTGTTGAGGACAGTATTGAAGAAAATAACATACCAGGTAAACAAAGATTGAAGTTTAACACTGTGGGTGCTGATGAAAGCTACAATCCAGGTCGCTGAATAATTATTTTATGAGTACCAAAACCAATACAAGTAGTCCTCATTTATTGATCACAATTGGAACAGATACATGAAAATGCAACTGTGCTTATTTTCTTACTTTAGCTTTCCTTTGCTTTTAAAGGATTGGTTATAAGGTTTTGCACCACTGTCATAAATTCAAACAGTCATTGAACAAGGAAGTCATAAACAAGAACTACCTGCTGTATATAAGAAATTTAAGTGATACATTTATTTATCTAACACTTATAGTTAAATATTTTATATGGTCTTAAAAATTAGCCAAGTATACACACACATATATCAAGGTATTATTATTATTATTATTATTATTATTATTATTATTATTATTATTATTATTATCATCATCATCATCATCATCATCAATTATTTGTTTTTAATTCTTGCTGTATAAATTGTCTGAAAATATCTACCAATAGTATTTTAAAATTTTGTTTGACAAAATCCTTCATCCCTAGTCTTTCCATTAATTTCATCAGTTCTAATTCATTTGAATTAGAATGAGAAGTAAACATTTCTTAAGTCTTATATTCTTTTTTGTGTATAATGAAGATGCCTTTTCCAAAAATGATTTTCAAAATGTGTATATTTGCATATTACCCTTGCAGTGGTGGGTTGCTACTGGTTCGGTCCGGATCTTGCGAACCGGTAGTAACAGTGGCGGGAGGCTCCGCCCACCCGCCCGGACATCATCACGGACGCTCTGCGCATGTGCAGAAGCTTCTGCGCATGTGCAGAAGCGGCACGCGCAAGCGTGCTCCCATTGCAAACAAGTAGCGAAGGTAAGTGGAACCCATCCCTGCACCCCTGTCTTAAGTTTATTCATCATTTTTGCCTCCTCACAATACTCAATATTTTCCATAAGCCAACCACTTCTTCCTCTGCCTGACCAATGATGGAATGCAAAAATTGGTATCTGTCTGGAGGATGAAATTTCTTCAACATTTCTATGGTCATGATAGCCAAAGATCAGCATAGTAAGAGTGTATTTGTAAAATAAAAGGTTGTTGAGATATGAAGAATTTGGCTTATCCCACTGCCAGAAAATATGTTGTACGAAAAATTGGGCTAAGTAATTCTAGTGAAGAGCAAATAGTTCTAATTGAATGAGAAGTCTGATTTAACAGATTATAAACATGGTGTCATTTTTTTGTATTATGTCTAACTTTAATTTACATCCTTGGTTCTTCTAAATCTTGGTAGCTGCTTCATCCTCTTTTCTATACTGATTTCGTTTTGTATACCATCCAGCAGAAGAATTTTACATTATATTTGTGCTTTAATAAACTTGGTTATTTTGTATCTGTTCCTATGCTCATTTCGAGATCTGTTTCCTGAGAACTTTTTTTCCCCCAGTCTCCAGCAATTAGTGCTGACAAATTAGCAATAGGGAAAGACATACAAGACAAAATGAATGCAAAGCTTTGTCTCCTAAACCCAATTAAAAGAATTCTGGTCAGGATTGAGATAAAGGGTCAGAGAGTTTAGGAAATTTTCTTAATGAACCATAAGGAACTAAGTACATGTCTGTAGATGCAACTCAGCTCAGCATTTATCAGTTTATTAGAAAAACTATTTAAAACTTAGGTGGTAAGCCTGGAAATGAAATGGAATACTGTAATTTAAAAATAAATGGTGGTTTCTACATATCAGTCTTAGCTGAAAAATGATTCTTTTGGGAACTGTATTTGCTTTCTCCTACATTTTATAAAATTGCTCTCATCGTGTGTTGAATGTTCATTGAATATATTATATATATTTAATGTATTTGTTTTTATTTTTAAAAAATTGGACTTATTTGTGTGTGTATGTTTCATACTACAAGCCATATAAAATATTTCATGCTAACAGAAAGGTAACAGGAAATCAAGTAAACAGATATACAAAAGTACTGTGGTGGAAGTTGAAGGAGAAGAGTTGCCTCTAGGGTAAGGTGACCAGACGTCCCGCTTTTGGCGGGACAGTCCCGCTTTTGAGCAATTTGTCCCGCGTCCCGCGGCGTTTTAAAAAAGTCCCGATTTTTCATTCTGCCTCCTGGTTCCCGGCTGCCTCCTGAATCCCCGCTGATGGCTAGAGGGAAAAAACCTGTTTAAACTCTTACCGCGGGGCTTCAAAGGGCCGCCCTACGTTAATTAGCTCGGCTTCCCCCTCTCAGCTGATTTGCACAGGGCTCTGCTCTTGCTAAATTGCTCAGTTTTTTTTTCCTCTTTGTGCAAACCAAGCTCAAAACGAAACTGAAAGTAAAACAGGCTGTTGGCTTTGCGGTTTGCTTGCAACGTTGCAAAATTAGGCAGCAGATTTATTTTCCTTTTCCTCACCAAAAGGTAAGTGCAAACAATGGAAAATTATTCAGGGCAAAAGAGGAGAGTTCAAGATTTTAAAACACAAAAGAAAAAAAAGCTCTTTTTAACTAGGGAATTGTAATAATTGAGATATTATTAATTGTATACTGTGTTGAAAGCAGAAATGGTTAAGTTGTGGTTTGGAGGAATCTATGGGGGAAATTATTTGGTTTATTATTATTGGTAAGTATAATTAATTGATTTGTAAGAAATTGGATTGCATGGAAATAATTGGAATATTCATGTTCATATTGATTAATATACAAAAAAGATAGTTATATAACTAATTGATTTATATTAAAATGTTGAATTTGTATTAAACAACTGTATTACATAATTACATAATTAACCAATGTGAGGATGGATATAAAAATAGATGACAATGGGAAGGGGTATAAAATAGAATAGAAGGGAAAAATTGAATTTGATTAAGATTAGAGATGAGGATGAAGGGTAAAATTGGTTTTTTAAAAAAATAGATGAGGAATAAATATGGCAAAAAGGAAATATAGAAATTGTAAATTTAATTGAAATGACTAAACACTGTTTAAATTTGTGAACCAGCCAAATATTCTGTTCAAAGAAAATACATTGTATGTATGTGTGTTTCTAATTATTGCTATTTATTCATATTTGTTCTCTTTTATTCTTTAAAGTTTAACAATTCATTCTTTATCTTAATATCTTTATATTTGTTTGGGGTTGGCTTTCTTCCCTTTCATCTTTTTTATTGTACAGCAATCTTTCTCCTCAAACCTACCACCTCTCTTTTCTTTCCTTCTTACTTTCTCTCCCCCCCCGCTTCTTCTCCTCCCTACTTCCTCTTCCTTTCTCCTTCTCCTTCTCTCTTCCTCCCTCTCTTACCCTCACTCCTACTCTAATCTCCCTTTCCTTCCTTCATCCCTCTCTTGGTGTATCCTTTTATGCATATGGACTACTCAGAGGGCTGAAAAAGTTATTTTTGACTGGTCCTCGCATTTTTGACCAGTCCTCGAACTTACGACTGTCCTCACATTTTACGTTTTTGCCCTATCTTGTCACCATGGTGAAGAGAAGCAGTTGTGAAATGAGTGACATGGTTGTTAAGAATGCTGCACGGGCATAAATGTGAGGATGGTCATAAGTGTGAGGACCAGTCAAAAGTGTGAGGACCTGTCAGAAATGACTTTTCAGCCCTCTGAGTAGTCCCTATACACACAGCCATGGCCACCCGGTCACATGACCAGCTAGCCACGCCCACCCAGTCACATGGCCTCCAAGCCACGCCCACACAATAAGCCACGCCCACAATGGTGTCCCTCTTACCAATGTTAAAATCTGTTCACCTTACCCTATACACATAGCCATGGCCACCCGGTCACATGACCAGCTAGCCACGCCCACCCAGTCACATGACCAGCTAGCCACGCCCACAAAATAAGCCACGCCCACAATGTCCCTCTTTACCAATGTTAAAATCTGGTCACCTTACTCTAGGGAGAGAAAAGAGACATTCCAGAATAGAGTGGAAAATTTGGGGAGAAAATGTCTGAGATCAAATCTTTAAGACTATATTTGCCTTTTCCCAGTCAGTCTGGCAAGATTCTTGTAAATAATGTTCAACAATAAAGAAATTGCTTCGCCTATTCACAGATTTGTTCTGGTTGCTTATCCCTGACAGGTATATTTGTATTTACAACAATGCCTTTAAAAATAACCCAACTTTACTCTTATCCAGTAAATTCCAGGACCTATGTAATGCTGTAACTGATCTTTTGTCTCAACTACATTTCACATAAACTGAAGACAGTTTTACTGATCACCAGATCATTTTACACATTGCATTCTGTGAAATAGAGTCTATCAATAAAGTGTTACATTTCTGGCCTGAATGTCTGACAGATTATTTCAGTAAGAAGCATAATAATTTTACAGGCTTTATAGACACCTTTAAGTATTAAATTACTGTCAGCACCTGTGAGTATATTAAACAATTGGTAAGGTCTAATAAAAGTAATTATTGCCTATCTTGTGGAGTTCTTGATGCTCTCTGAGCTTGGTTGCTTGCAGACATTTCATTATCAAAATAGGTAACATCTTCTAGAGCGGAGTGGGGTTTGCTCTCTGTTTATATACAGTAGCTTGTCCTGTCGGTATTGATGATGCTGTTGTTTTCTCCTTGGTAGTTTGTTGATTACGTTGTTGTTTATTGTTCGCTTGTGTGTCTGCCTTAATCCTGGTGTTAATTCCTGCTTATCTGGGTATTGATTGCTGGTGATGAGGTATTCTGATCTTATTGTTTCCTTTTTAGCTTTTTTAAGTAAATGTTGCTCATTGTGCCTGTTGATGGTTAATTTGTCTGAGGGTCAAGCTTCCAGGAACTCCCTAGTGTTTGGGGATTTAGCTTGGTTTAGGATATTCACAGTGTTCCAGTTGAAATTATTATTATCCATTTATTGTGAAATTAAGGAGTGTTCATTGGATCTTGAATGTTGATGTTTTGGGGGGCTTGGGTTGGTTTGTGGTGCTGGATGGTTGTAATAGTCTTTTGGTTCTTTCTAAGTTGATTTTGATCTATTGAGTTATCCCTTTTGTAGCTTGTGTTTGTTGTGCTGTAGTGAGTTAAATGGTTAGGCACTTTCTGATAAAGTTTTGTGGGTAACCATTTTTTTGGAAGATGTTATTTAGGTTTCCTTTTTCTGGTGTTATGGGTTGCTGCAGTCTGAATAAAGTTGTTACACTTTATAGCAGCGGTTCTCAACCTGGGGGTCGCGACCCCTTTGGGGGTCGAACGGCCATTTCACAGGGGTCGCCAAAGCCCTCTCTCTCCCCCCCCACGCCTTCACTCACCCTCACTCCTCTGTTGGATCGCCGGCCGTTCGCTTACCCCGCCCACTCCCCATCTATTGCTGCCTCCGATGGCTAGAGGAAAAAAAACTGTTTAAATTCTTGCCGCGGGGCTTCAAAGGGCCGCCCTAGAGCCAGTGCTGCAGCCGAACCCTTTGTTAAATTGCTGGCTTGCCCCGCCCCTCCGCACCATTATTTATTGCCAATAAATAGTGGTGGGCGAGGGGCGGGGGAGCCAGCAATTTAACAAAGGGTTCGATGTCTTTTTTTGTAATTTTATTGCCCCCCGGAGCTTCAGCAGAGGCTAATTAGCCCTTGCTTGGATCAGCTCCCGACCCCCAGCTGATTTGCTCTCAGCTGTTTTGCTCAGGGCTCTTTTGCTTGCTTGGAAAGAGTGCAGATTTTTTTCCCCTACCTAAACTGAAAAACGAAAGAGAAAGTAAAGCAGGCTGTTGGCTTTGCACGTTGGAAAATTAGGCAAGCAGATTTCTTTTCTTTTTCCTCACCAAAAAAGGTAGGTGCAAACAACGGGAAATTTAGGGAGAAAGAGGAGATTTTAAAACACAAAAGAAAAAAAGCTCTATTTAACTAGGGAATTGTAATAATTGAGATACTATTAATTGTATATTGTGTTGAAAGCAGAAATGGTTAAGTTGTGGTTTGGAGGAATATATGGGGGAAATTATTTGGTTTATTATTATTGGTAAATATAATTAATTGATTTGTAAGAAATTGGATTGCATGGAAATAATTGGAATAATATACAAAAAAGGTAGTTATATAACTAATTGATTTATATTAAAATGTTGAATTCATATTAAACAACTGTAATATTACATAATTAACCAATGTGAGGATGGATATAAAAATAGATGACAATGGGAAGGGGTATAATATAGAATAGAAGGGAAAATTGAATTTGATTAAGATTAGAGATGAGGATGAAGGATAATATTGGTTTTTTACAAAAATAGATGAGGAATAAATATGGCAAAAAGGAAATATAGAAATTGTAAATTTAATTGAAATGACTAAACACTGTTTAAATTTATGAACCGGCCAAATACTCTGTTCAAAGAAAATACATTGTATGTTTGTATGTGTGTTTCTAATTATTGTTATTTATTCATATCTGTTCTCTTTTATTCTTTAAAGTTTAACAATTCATTCTTTATCTTAATATCTTTATATTTGTTTGGGGTTGCCTTTCTTCCCTTTCATCTTTTTTATTGTACAGCAATCTTTCTCCTCAAACCTACCACCTCTCTCTTTTCTTTCCTTCTTACTTTCTCTTCCTCCCCCTCTTCTTCTCCTCCCTACTTCCTCTTCCTTTCTCCTTCTCCTCCTCTCTTCCACCCTCTCTTACCCTCACTCCTACTCTAATTTCCCTTCCCTTCCTTCATCCCTCTCTATTGCTGTATCCTTTTGTGCATATGGACTACTCAGAGGGCTGAAAAAGTTATTTCTGACTGGTCCTCGCACTTTTGACCAGTCCTCGAACTTACGACTGTCCTCACATTTTACGTTTTTGCCCTATCTTGTCACCATGGTGAAGAGAAGCAGTTGTGAAATGAGTGACATGGTTGTTAAGAATTCTGCACGGGCATAAATGTGAGGATGGTCATAAGTGTGAGGACCAGTCAAAAGTGTCAGAAATGACTTTTTTCAGCCCTCTGAGTAGTCCCTATACACATAGCCATGGCCACCCGGTCACATGACCAGCTAGCCACACCCACCCAGTCACATGACCTCCAAGCCACGCCCACAAAATAAGCCACGCCCACAGAACCAGTAGTAAAAAAATTTAGAACCCACCCCTGGTTGGGGGTCACCACAACATGAGGAACTGTATTAAAGGGTCACGGCATTAGGAAGGTTGAGAACCACTGCTTTATAGAAAATTGGATTGTAGTTTTGGTAGTAGAGCACTTGGTTCATATGGGTAGTTTTATAATAGACATGTTTCTAATTTGCCACCACTTCCTCTGTTGATAGGAATATCCAGGAATGATAGTCTGTTGTTGCTTTCATCTTCCCTTATGAATTTTATTCCTTTGAAGATGTTGATTGTTTCATGTGTCTTCTCTAGTTATTATTTTTATATTATGACAAAGGTGTTATCTACATTTCAGATCCATACTTTTGGTTGCAATGCATAGGAGTCCTATAATTTCTGGATGCTGCATTACAGTCTCCGTTATATGTCCTGAGCCTATCCTCAAGAGTTCAGTGTCTACCCTCAATAGATTTAAATTCAATCTTGAAGAAGTTGCTGGTTAAAAGATAGATATGTGTAGCACATAGCATATAATTGTAAATGACGCAAATGGAGAATCTGTAAAAATAAGAATTCTAAGTACTGACCATTTGAAAAAATGAATATATGCATTATGTGAAATATTAGTTCCCTTAATTACAAGTGCCTCATTTCCTTTTCCTTTTTTAAAAGAAGCAAGCTGTTCATTTTATTTCTGTTCTCAATTTCGATCTAATCAAGATTCATCTAGTACTAACAAAAAGTTTTAATTCCTCAGTTGCTACATAATCTGTTATATGCTCATCAATCTCAGTGATTTTTAGTTTCTTACATATTCTCAATATTTTTCAAAAAATGGTATATATATATATATGATATTCCTAATAGCTTTAAAAACAATAAAGTTAGTTTAATTATATAATCACAATATTTAAAAGGTAAGAATTTTGAAATATTGTTAACAAGTTATTTTTTTACCTGTGGTTTCATACTGTTCTTTGTTTGGGCTCTTCTGAAACTTAATAGAATAAAATCTTTAACTTCATCAAACAATAACTTCTATGAAGTTGTTGAATTAAAAAGCTAAAGTGCTCTGGGACTTTAAAATTCAAGTACCTGCCACATACACCAGAGACTTAACAACTGTTGTTAAGAAGGACAAGAAAGTTTGTACAATGGATGTGGCAGTATCTGGAAATGTAGAAGAGAAGAGAAAAAACTGGAGAAGATAACAAAAGCAAAGATCTGCAAATACAAGAAGAATGTCTGAGGCAAAAGAAAACAAAGACAGTATCAATAAAAGGTCCTTGGGAAGGACTTAATAGGCAGACAAAAATGCCAAATTGAGTTTGAATATCTGTTCAATGAACTATAATAATAATGATACAATACACAAGCTGGACTGGACAGTTTGGACCCAAAAATCAAGAAAGCTAATGACTATTCAATATGCATAATAACAAGAACAAGAACAACACACCAGATATCATGGTTGTTGAGGTCCAAAGCATACAGTTTATTGATATTGCTGTACCAGGAGACTCCAGAGTAAAGGAAAAGGAGCTGGAAAAAATCACGAAATATTGAAACCTGGCCATCGAAACTACACGGTTATGGATGAAACATGTAACAGTGATACCCATTGTGATCGGGGCACTTGGTACCATGTCCAAGAATTTTACAAAACACATCAAGAAATTGCAGCTTCCTGCAATAACACCAGCGGAACTGCAAAAAACTGTGCTACTCGGAACATCATATATTTTAAGAAGATACTTGGTTGATACCTAGGATGCTGGCAGCAACCCATATCAACCATTAGCACCAGTCAAGGTTATTTGTGACACATTTTTAAATGTTCAGTTGACTGAGTTTCATGTTTAATGAATAAAAGAGATAATAATAATATTGATAGATTACACCTTGGATGCAAAGGTTTACTTCAAACAAAAGTTTCAAAGAAGAAAAGTATGTATTAGCTGATCACATAAAAGATGATCAAGAATAAGCACCAATGCAAATTAAAAATTGGAATTTATATATGTGCAGGAAACAAAATATGAATAATGAAATATTGTAGTAAAAACAACAGAATTTTGGCTAGGAAGAGCACTTACATGGTCAATTTCTTTAAAAAAAACGAGGGAAAAGTGGGTAAAGGTAAAACCTGGTTAATGGCTTCCAAATGAATCATGAAAAAGAAAAAAAGAAATTAGAGGTTTGATTTTGATTGCTCAAGAGCATATTATTTAAATTAATGCAATCAAGGCCAGAATTGAAAAGTTGTCGAAGTATTCAAAGTGTGGATTGTGCAAAAAAGGTGGAAGAAACAGTAGATCATATACTCAGCTTATGCAAGAAGATTGCACCAACTGATTATAAACAATGACATAATACATTCACCAAAATGATTCATCGGAACATCTGTAAAATTACCATGTGCTAGTAATGAAAAATTGGTGGAATATAGTTGAAATAGTAGTTCAAAATTAGGTTAAAATATTGTGGGATTTTTGAATATAAAGTTTTGGCTCAAAACACATCAGATTTAATTGTGGGTGAGAAGAAGAAGTGGGTGTGTATAAGTGATGTGCTGATACCAGGGGATATAGTAGAATTGAAGGCAAAGAATTGGAGATCAGGAAAAAACTAGATCTGAAAATTGAAATTTGAAGATTATGGCATAAACTGGCCTGGAGATCCCAGCGCAGGTGTCATACCCAAAAAATTTTTATGATTTTTGTACTTAGAAAATCTGTGCATTGACATAATTTCTATATGTCAGTTACAAAATACCACACTGCTTGAATATGCACATATATTATGCCAATATATTAAAAAATCTCCAGTTCTTGAGAAGAGCTCAAGGAGTATGAAGCCAAAGAGTTAGCAGCTGTGATTTCACATTGTTTTGAAATAATATAATAACAAACCTTTTTGTGGTTATTATTCATAAAACCATCATGAGAATCTGTGATATGAACCTTCTTTCCATGTGAATTTGGCAATTCATTAGTTCACTGTCAGATACTTATTCCTTGTCCCATTGGGATATAAGAAGAATGTATTTTATTAGTAATACTTTAATTACAAAATTTCCCCTTGAGTTGTTTTGTTGGCTCTTTCTTTAAAGAGCTTTTGGCAATGGTGAAAACTTTATTATTTTGTTAGAAAATCAAGTCATTGTAAACTACTCTCATCTGAGTAGATAATTTTAATAGTCTGTTGAATGCACATCCCCTCTCTCTTAATATACTTTATAATTGTAATATGTTTTTATTATGTAAAAGGATCTGGGGTAACTTTAACAACAGAAAGGCAATAAATAAATAGATGGCGAGAATTGCTGTTCAAAGGCAATTTTAATTTGCTTTTGCAGATCAATTTGAGGAAGAAGGGAAATAAGAAATATCAAGTATTTAAACAATACAAAATGAAAACTACATTAATTCTGTAAACTGAAAAGATTTACTATAACACCCCTAGATGAATAAAATTATTTTATTATGGAATAAATATTCCTAACCTGTAATGTTCTCAATAATATCTTTTTCTGTGAAGAATATACAGTGTATAATCATTATTTTACAACTGCATGTAAAAGAATCCTTAACTAGATTAATAGGGAAACAAATTTTTGAACTAATCTTGATTGATGGAGCTGAATCATTTTATGTAGGCTTTATTTTGAATGCAACAATTTAAGGAAATTTGCTTTAAATCGTTTAGGTGAGGAACATTAATTTTGAATAGTGTTTTTAGAATTGGGTTTTATGTCTCATTGCCATGATTAAAAACATAATACAATTATCCTAATGGATGATGGATCAATGATCATTTTTTAAAGAGTGAAAGAAAAAGATTTAGAGAGAGACAAATATTTAGCCTCAAATCTTTTAAAAGCCAAATATTTAGCCTCAAATCTTTTAAAAGCTGTTTAAAAAATAAAAATAGACAGAAATACATTATCTGAATAGGGAATTAAGTTTCTACAAATTAATTAGGATACACTGAATGGCATATTATAAATATGCAAGAATATAAATAAATACTTGTAAAATTATTTTTATGTAAAAATTATGTAAAAATAAATAAATACTGACCAAGAATTATAATCAGTATCAATATGATTTTTGTTAGCATAATGCAATCCATATGAAATTCAGAACTACTTTTATGTCAAATAAAATAAAATAAACCAGTGAAAGTAACATCATTATTGCTTAATGGTAGGATACCGTATATACAGCTATAATTGCATGTGGATAATCTATATAATGAAAATTGTGAATTAATGTACTGTACTTTAGTGACAAAGAAACAATCAATTTCCTGTCACCTGGAGAAAGAGTAGGAAGAAAACATTTGAAGGTAATTTAGCCTAACTATTGGAATTGAAGAAAGTAATGACAGCTATGAAAAGATGTATTTTTATTGCTAAAATGTACATAAAATTCCAAAGAGCAATGTAATACTGTAATAGTGTGTGGTTCTAGTCAGTGAATAGAAGAAAGAGGAAGCCTTACATGGCAAGGAAGAACCAAAAATAACAGAAGCAGGCATTATTTGAAGAGTGATACCTTCTGCTAGAGCAAGCACAGTTTAACTGAAAATCTCAGTTAAAAAGCATTCTACTTTTATGTTTTTATTGTTGTGATCCCATTACCCTCCATTTTGCTGCTATTTTTAATGTTGATGCAATGGGCTTCACTGTAGAAAATATTCCACTTCAGCCCCTAAATGTAATTTGGTTTTTCAGCTGCTTGAAAATTCCCACTGCATGTACTGAAAATTAGTCTCTACTTGCATACCTTTTTATATCTTTATTTTTGGCTTTCTTTTCTTTGATGACATGAAAAGTGGACTGGTGCAAAATAAACAAACATAGGCAGGAAAACAATTCCTTTCTAATAGACACAGTGTGAATTCTCTAAATAGTAATGCCCTAATGTGTCCATCTATTAAAGACATAACATGCAATAGTGGAACAGATTGTTTCTCCCCTCCATCCTGCACAAAGTCTAATGAGCAATTAGAATGGTAAACACATTACCACCTGATGTGGTGCAAGAAATAAAATAGGCAAAGCTGCAAGATGTTAACCATGTTTGCTTGAAAGGCAGCTCCACTAAAGCAACTATACAAGGTGGAATTATGGGTTTGCTTTTAGCAAATTATTAATGGAAATGATAGTCATACTTTAGAACAATTTATTTATTGTTCTTAATCCAATAATTAATCCAATAATCCAAATGCCACATATCCAGTCCTCTTGCAAACTGTAGGGAATAATCAGCTTTTTTTTCTTTCAAAAGTGGATATTCAAAGGAAATGCAAATTTTAAGAACACAATGGAAATAGTTATTTCAGAACAGAAATTATTTTGATTATTATTGAACAGATGCTTATTTCAAGTAAAGTAGAATGAACTAAGTAATTTGTTTTTGCCAGCCATCTGCTTTATTGGGCAGATTATGCCATGTTCACAAAAGCCAACCTGTAGTTAAGGATGGTCACACAAAGAAAAAAAAGATGTTTTTCTATAAATGTTTTTTTTAACAAAACATGGTATCATAGAAGGGACCTCAGAGGTTTTTTTTAATTCAAACCTCTGCTCAAGGCAGGAACCTTATACCATCCCATTTTATCCCTTTTTGTGATCAGAATTACACTTTAATTAGAGTGAGTGCCAAATTTTACTTTATTTGGTTTGCATCATATCTTGGTTTCTTATCTGCTAATAGTGTGAATGAATGTATTTATAAATCACTATTGTATTGATACAACAAACACATTGTTTTTTATGTTGCATATTTATGCATGTAAAGCCTTGTCCTGGCATAATGAATGCTAGGAATTTTCTGATAGATGCTTGGCAGTGAAATGAAACTAATACAAATTTCAAAGAAGAAATTTTAAAAAAATTAATCACATATATTAATAAATAAGTAGAAATTTAATGAGTTGCTCTGACCTAGATGATATATTTCCTACCTCCTACTAAAACTACTGATTATGCCATGTATATTGGAAAAACCGACAAACAGCAAAATTCCTTTTATGGGAAGCAAACAAGATTCCCTTGGGTTGAAAGAATTCTAGCAGCTGTATCTTAGTGCCCGGGACTGAGGCAGAAGAAAAGAAGAATTCTCAACATGATTGCTCAAGCAGAGATAGAAGGGAAGATTGCTCAAGCAGAGATAGAAGCTTATAGAAAAGAAAGGTTATTTCTGTCTATTTGCTTTATTGTTGCAACCTTTGTGATAAAACAATATGAATTTACTAGTATTTTATTTTTTTAAATTTAATTAAATTATTTAATTAAATTATTTTTATTTTTTATTTTAAGGATTTATATGGTTGCCCACTCACTCTCAGTGACTTTTAGTGGTTTACAAACAATAAATAGTTATATGTTATACAATAAAAACACAAACAATAAGTCAGGTTATAAAGATTTAAAAAGTACCTATTAATAATAGTTGAAAAAGTTGCAATAAAAAGCAAGGAATGTTAGTTTTATAAAAGGAGGGAAGAACATACCGGTATTTATGTGGTTGAGATACTTCACAAGCAAATGCAAAGAATGGTTTTTAAGTTTTCAATCAAAATTCAGACTTATGGTGATCTTGTGTGCTTTCATTTAAGGAGAGGATCCAGATATTTGGAGAAGGTAGCAACATATATTGTACAGTGAAGAATGTACAATGTCTTCTAGATTTCTGTTTAGGCAAGGGAAGATGTGTGAGAATAAGAAAATTATTTGTAGCAGTTGTCAAATATAGTAGAGGGCATTCGTTGCATCTGGAATTCTGTTAAGTTAAATTTTATATTTTACTTATTGCTTACATTCCACTCTGGTTTTTACTATTGCATACCTAGGGATAAGTTTGTTAGGGTTACAGTTAGGGTTAAGAGCATAGGATAAACCATATATCCTTGTTGTTTTTCTCTTTGTCCTTCTCATTGTTCAGAAAGAAAGAGAAAGTTTTTGTTTTATTTATTTATACATGAGACTTAGAAACCACCCATCTTGTCCATAGAGCGACTCTGGGCAGTTATGCCCCAAGGCTTTTTTTGTGTGTATGAACTGTGTTCTGTATTTTATTTTTTATTCAAAATGTACCTCTATGACTGTTCAGCTTGAAATATTATATACATCGCTATTTATTTTGCAATACAGATTGTATTTATTTATGGAATTTTTGTACCATTTTACAATAAAATATCATATTCACAGAAGGAATTTGCAATGGTGGGGGGGAGCCAGAGATACATAATTCAAAAATATTGATCATGCATGATTATTACTGTAATGATTTCATGGGATGTTGGTATTTTATTATTCATTACTCTGTTTCAACAGAGAAGTATAGAGGAGGTCAGGTGGAAAGGGAAGCGATCACCTTGGAGATGTGGGGTAGAGCAACGCATTAAAGTGGTGATGGATGTGAAGTGCTATGGGAGCCAGAGGACAGGTCATTACAAGGGAAGATGCCCTTGATGTGATATACCAGGGGGTATTCTAGCCATGTTAGCTGATTCCCAGGCCCTGGACACCATACTCTCAGAGGCCTGGAACTTTGGCTGATGATGATGAATGCTAAATCAGTCAATATCAAGCATCCCTTATTCAAGATCTTATTGAGGAGGAGTGAGCCAACTTGGCATGCATCACTGAAAACTGGTTGACCAGGAAAAGGGGGGGGGGTTTCTCCTCTCGGAGATATGTCCAGACAGGTGTCCAGACAAGTGGCAAGACTGAATGGTTTGGGTACATGAAGCTTTAAGATCCAGGACTTTGATATCTTTAGCTCAGGATGGGATGACACTACCACAGTCAGACCCAATCTGCAACTTGGGGGTTCTCCTGGGCTCATAACTCCAGTTGCATCTAGGAAAACCTTTGCACAACTTCAGATTGTGTGCCAGTTGCTGCCTTTCCTGGCTCAGGAATCCCTGTGCATAGTCATTCAAGTCCTGGTCATCGCACGATTGAACTACTGCAGTGAGCTCTATATTTGAATAGCATGCAGAAACTTCAGCTGCTACAAACTGCAGCAACACAAACAGTCCTTGGAACCCCTAGAGTGGCCCATGTTACACCACTGTTCAACAAGCTGCACTGACTGCCAATTTGCTTCTGGTTGCAATTTAAGGTGTTGACTATTACCTATAAAGCCCTGCATGGCGGGGGTCCAGGTTACTTGAGGAACCATTTCACCCCCTATGGGACAGGCCCATCCCACCCATGCCAGCAGAGGAGGCATGATGCAGATTCCATCAGTCAAGGAATTCTGGCTGATGGGATCCAGGCCTTCTCAACTGTAACCAAGGCCCTTTGGAACATCTCAACCCCTGAGGTTTGCTTGTTTGTTTGTTTGTTTGTTTGTTTATTGGTTCAATTTATATGCCGCCCTTCTCCGGAAACTCAGGGTGGCTTACAATGTGTTAAGCAATAGCCTTCATACTTTTGTATATACCTGCTTAGTAGGGCTTTCGGCCCCCGCAAGCGGTGTTCTTTTTTGTACAAAGTCAGTTTATTGCCCCCACAATCCGGGTCCTCATTTTACCTACCTCGAAAGGATGGAAGGCTGAGTCAACTTTGAGCCTGGTGAGATTCGACCTTGCAGTAATTGCAGGCAGCTGGTGCTATTTAACAGCACTTTAGCCTGCTGCACCACCAAGGCTCTTTTAGATTGGGTTTAGGTTAGATTGGTTCCCATCCTCCTGGCTTTCTTCCAGGCTGAAGACCAGGCACTGCCAGCTGGCTTGGGGCCCCAAGGTGGGGGGAGTATCATGCTGGAGGTGTTTGATCAATTAATAGCAGTTCCTACTTCCTCCCATGTGTTGCATTCCTTTCCCTCCATATTTGAGTTTTAGTTATAATTTGTGTTTTTATTATGATTTTATTGTGATTTTATATGTTTGCATGTTTGCATGGTTTTATTTTGATGTTGGAAGATGCCCAGAGTTGCCTTGCAGTGAGATGGGTGGCAAACAAATTTAATAAGTAAATAGATAATTTTTAAAAATTCACCTTCCAATTCATATTCCAATAACTAGGAATTATATGCAGTCATACACACACATACACACACACACAAATACACATATGTACATGTACATGTACATACACATTATATTAAATTTACATGTGAGATATATATATATATATATATATATATATATATATATATATATATATATTTACTCATATAGTTACGTATTTATTATTAAAAATAAATAGTTATTAATAAATAATAACTTTGGTATTTTTATGTTTATAGAAACATCTGTTTTTTGTAGTTAACAGTTTTTATTTCATAGGACCATCTATCCAATTTTATTTGTTATTTAAAGAGAATGATGAATCTGTGCTGTTTATTCATGTATTTATTACAAATATATACGTATATCCTATCCCTTCATTAAATTCTATAATCTCTTGTGAAATATTTTTACCTATTTTATGAATCTTACTTAGCATTTCTCATTCATATAAATAATGTGATATATGATGAATTAAGACACCTGTTCACTGCTTTGTACGCATCAATATTTTCTTCAACATACCTTGAATAAAGCATCAGCAACTTGCTGAATGCAATGATTGCACATTATATATTTTTAGAAATATTTTTAGATTTTTATTACTAATATTTCCTTCTAAATCAAGTATAAAGATAATTTAAGAAGATTAGCAGCACAAGTGTCATAATGTGCTTGTTACCATAGCTATGGCACACATTTGAAACAAGATATTTTGCTTCATACTAGAATCCTTTGCTATGGCAACCACAGGGCTTATTATTGATATAATATGATATAGTTTTTTTTACAAGTATTATTCATCTAATAATTTGATTCTCAATGTAAGCTTTGCAAAATAATATTTCACTTAAAATAGTATTTCAAAATATATAATAGTAATATGTATGCGGATGTGGATGTGTACATGAATGTTTATGATATTGTTATATAGCTTTAGTATATAAAACTAATTAAACAAGAATAAATACAGTACAGTAAAATTAATGAAAAAATATAATCTCAACCTTAAGAATACTAATAATAATTTTAAAATGACTGAAAGCTTTGGAAATTACTATATAAACCGAAGAACTCTAAAATCCTTTACCATATTGCAGAACAGTCTTCTTCCCTACCTCTCTGCTGAAAATAAAAGCTAACTGAAATATTGACAAGACATCCTCTATCAATATTGCTGCCATTTGGGTTTAAATTTGTCCCTTCAGTGTTGTTTAATAATCATTTTGTCAAGCTTCATGCTCCTGAAAATTAGCAATCTTGCTATCTTGATTTTGTTGAATCCACTTTTTACCACACAAATTTGTGATTTTCGCAGTGAAAAAATCATACAGGATATAATTGCTAAAGTACTGAGAATTTAGCATTATTTAATGTAATTTAATGGAACAGATGTAGATGGCCAGTAAAAATGTAAATCAACTCCACAGTTAATTTATTTTAATTTTACCCTGTATATTCTAGACCTTGTTACTCAATTGTCTTCATTTTTATAAACCTGTAATCAGTTCAAATTTACAATCTGACAATAATCCTCTGAAATTTTATAGCAAGATAAGTAAAGAAGACAAATCCTAATCTAAAACCTTAGTCCTATTACTTTGCTGGGTCTTCTAAAAGTTAATTCTATAAATGTTTTCAGAAAGTCTAATTACATTAGCAATAAGTACTAAAATAAAATTAAAATTATAGAAAGAAGGTATCTTTGATGTGTTCATAAATTTGATCAAGGAGGAATTATACAATTAATAATAATCCATGATTTAAGGTTTGGATGAATTATGTCAGTCTAAAATATAAAACTTTGGGGAAATTCCAAATAAGACAAAACTGTTTCAGAAACTTCTAAGAATCATATCAAAAACTTTTTAAAATCCAACTAAGTTTAGCTGTGGTATCTTGTCTGTTTTTATTTAAAAGCATGAAAGCAAGTAAAATTCTCATATTTGAATGTACATTTCATGACACTGCATAAATTGTTAAAAGACATTTCTTGTAGTTAAGAAAAAAGTATATATATCTGTGAACAGAAGTCCCAAGATTATGTATATCCTGCTTTACATAATTTTGAAATTTTACAAGTGATTACAGAATTGATTACTACAATTTTATGCAAAATGTCAGGCACTAATTTTGCATAAGTGTGTAGTACACAATTCAACTTGCATGAACATTGTTTTACAAAAGGGTTCCCGGATTGAAATCTTTGTATAACTTTGGGACTATTTGCATCAGAGGTGGGTTTCAGCAGATTCTGACCAGTTCTGGAGAACCGGTAGCGGAAATTTTGAGTAGTTCGGAGAACCGGTAGTAAAAATTCTGACTGGCCCCGCCCCCTTCTATTCTCTGCCTCCCAAGTCTCAGTTGATCAGGAGGAAATAGGGATTTTGCAGTAACCTTCCCCTGGAGTGGGGTGGAAATGGAGATTTTACAGTATCCTTCCACTGCCATGCCCACCAAGCCACATCCACAGAACTGGTAGTAAAATTTTTTGAAACCCACCACTGGTCTGTATGCGAAAACCAACAGAGGAATTGTGAAAGGGATTTTCATTACAAAGTTCTTAATATTCTTCTGGAGGAAGAAGCAGTGAAGAACTGATTAGATATATGTTTTAATCTTTCCAGAAAAAGAAAGATTGCACATAAGTGCTTGAGACAGTTACTCCTTGTGAGAAGACTGCAAGATAATGGTCTCTAGTGGATGTGGAGCACTGGGAGATGAATGAATAGCCATGATCAGCATCTTTAAAAGGATACTGGTTTTACACACTTCCTTTTCTAATCACAATCAGAATTACTTATTAACTACTTTTCAGCTATTAGAAGCCAAACCTGCATGAGCACACTTCACTCTCTTGCATGTGCATGCTTCTGCACATGTGCATGCTTCTGCACATGTGCAGAAGCTTCTGCACATGTGCAGATCACCCTTGATGAAATCGGGGTGGGTGGGCGGAGCCTCCCACCAGTTTTACTACCGGTTCTATAGAACAGGACAGAACTGGGAGCAACCCAGCACTGATACAAGCATAAACACTTTGTTCTAGAAGATTTTACATGGATAAAGGGTCCAAATACATTTGAAAGATCTGGAATTAATTATAAAGACCCCTTCTTGTAGAAAAATGGATTTGTTTTATTTTTTTCTAAGGCAAAAAAGATAAACTGGACACATCAGGGAGCTAAAAACTTTAATTAAAGGAAAAGAATATATAAACCAAATTAATAGATACAGAATAATGCAAAATATTATAACATTGAAAATAATGAAGGATACTTTTGAAAAATAGAATCTAAAATTAATAATAACAATGTCAATAGCATTTTTGCTTTTATGGATAGAGTATGTCCAAAAGATATTTTAGAAGAAATGACAGAAGAGAAACAAGTTTTATCTGATAAGACAGAGTTGACACTGGAAATGATAGGCTATCAGAATGACATGGAAAAAATATTTTATTGGACACAATAACAATAAAAATGATTCATGCTTTAAAAAAGAGAGAGAATTACAAATAATAAATGAAGAGAATGACCTGGATAATATTTTTATTTGATTTACAAAAAAAGTTTGTTAAAGTTTGGATGAATCTTGTGAGAAGGGGTAAAAAAGAAATGAAAAAGTATCAAAATTTATGACATTACTTGAATAGACTAAAGATTATGATTGTTAGAAGCAAAAGGAAGCAATATAAAGTTGATTTACTTGATGAAGATTCAAATAGATATTTACTTTTATTTATTTTATTTTTATTTTTATTAATTACAGTAATTGCAGACAGCTTGATGTTAATAACAGTGCTTTAGTCTGCTACGCCACCAGGCTCTAATTTTCTTTAATACGACTATCAGATTTTTTTCTAATTGTGCAAGCAACAAAGCATTACTCCTAAAGAAATGTAAGTTTTCTGTTTAAAATAATAAAATAGCAAGGATCATTATGTTTTACAGGAACCCAGCAAACATCCATTGACAGTGATCATTTAGAAGCACACCCTTTTGAGCAGTTTGCTGGCCTTCTTCATGGATCGTCACCTGCTTGTGACCCACCGGAAAATCCGCTTCAGCTCTACAGAAAAATTTGTCCAAAGGATGACTTGAATCAGAAAATTAGTTTGAACCTCACTATTTTGAATCCACAACATTCTCTGCAAGAAAATAGCGCTGTTCTTCTGGTTAAAAAGAAAAAACCACCAATTTTAAATAGAACTATATTCCCTTCTAAAAACATTCTAGGAGAAGCTAACACATTGGCTGGTATCACAAGAACTGGAGATCAGTGGGTAGTTAATGCTGCAGGAATTGTAGAACGTGCTTGCACTCTTGGACGAATACGATCTTTGCCAAAGACACTTCTTGACATTCATTTATCCAAATACATTTCCAAATCAGATTCAAATCTTGTTTCTTATCCATCTAATGATCACAAAGCAAGACAGAATTGGAATGAATCTTCAGCTATCCAAGAAACCTCTAGAAGAAATTCTGAAAGAACACCATCATTTACTTCAGAATGGGAAGAAGTAAGTATTCATGGGGAAAGAAGAGTGAATAACAGAACTGCATTTCAACCGTTGCCATGCCTCCCACAATATCCTCCCACATTATCCTCAAATCTTGCCACATCCCTCATTCCTTCACTCACTCAACAGCAGACACTCACTTACCTGCCAGCCTGGGACTTGCAATTTCCTGCCAGCTTCCTCACTTACATGGGTTTTGGGAAATCAGCATTTTTGTAACAGTCTAGGGACACTATCTAGCAATACTAATAGCAACGTGGTCTAAGAATGCCAAGAGACAGAGCAGCTTACTCTTATTCTGCAATGCCTTTCTTTCTAGCCCAGGCAGGGCAAGGTATCCTGTGAACTGCAGGGAGAAATGAAGGTGGTAAAGTGGTTTCTCCCAGCTTGATTTCTCCCAGCCTCCCTCAACATCTAGCTTTCTGCTTTTAGCTTTAATGATCACTTTGGGGAGAGAAGAGATTGTGTGTGTGGGGGGGTGTCATTAAGTGAGGTGATCACATGGGCACTTCACTTAACAGCCATCACAACTTGTGACCATAATGGGCAGGCTATTGAGGACTACCTGTTTAGATTAGTCAAAAAGACTAATGCTTACTTCCTACGCCATGATTGTTATCAGAGGGGGCCAAACATCTTGATCTATACTAACTATCATAGTTTTAGTTCATCAAAACATTCAAATAAGGCATTTTAGTAAGACAAAGAAAGAATGAACTAAGTTACTAGCCTTAGTTGTACCCATATCACATGCAACTTTCCCTGATTGTGGTCAGTTTGGGTATATTGTAGTCAGGATGCCACATGTGCAACCAAATCTGAATTTTATCCTAAGGATGCTTATGTTATTCAATGAAAGCTGGGATCTTTGCAAGAGACCACCTTGCAAATATACAGATGGCCATATTCCATCAACTATTAATATCAGTAGAGTAGTTTTAGGATACTTGTCAGTATCTTGACTTCTTTTTCTTTTGAAATACTTATATGCAAATCAAACTTCAAATGGGACTATCTCACATAAAGGAATATCTTTTTATTTCACTTAGTAGTGTTCCAGATCAATTGACAAAACATTTGAACTTGCTAAACATTCTGAAAAAGACATCAACTGAAATTTGTGAAGCTAAGACATTAGTTGTGATGCAGTACATTTAGGAAAAGTCAATAAACAAGTGTCTGTATATACCCCAAATTGAGAAAAATAAATAACGTGTGCCAAGTCTTTCTGTAATAATACTTTTTTCCATGCAAAATCTCTGCACAGAGCATGTAGAACAAAGATGCATATAGAACAAATACAAAGAGCCTTGGTAGTACAGTGGTCTAAGGCACTCTGTTATTAAGTTGGTTATTAAGACCAGCTGCCTGCAATTACTGCAGGTTCGAATCTCACCAAGGCTCAAGGTTGACTCAGCCTTCCATCCTTTCTAAGGTAGGTAAATTGAGGACCCAGTTGTGGGGGCAATAAGCTGACTTTGTATAAATATACAAAAGGATGAAGGCTATTGCTGAGCACATTGTAAGCCGCCCTGAGTCTCCGGAGAAGGGCGGCATATCAATCAAATTAAAAAAAAAATACGTAACAAACAATTTTATAAAATATGCATACCTTATACTTGGCACTTTCCTAAGAAAAAGAAAAGGTAAGGAAATTGGTGAAATACAAGTACCGTGTTTCCCTGAAAATAAGACCCTGTCTTATATGTTTTGAACCCTGAAATAAACGCTTGGCCTTATTGCCCGCTCTCAAAAGCCCAATTGGGCTTATTATCAAGGGATGTCTTATTTTGGGGGAAACTGGATAAATCATTCAAAGTGTGCCTGCTTTTGAGAAGATTAAATATTCAGATTTCATGTATCATTTTTTCTTTTTTCCTTCCTTCCTTCCTTCCTTCCTTCCTTCCTTCCTTCCTTCCTTCCTTCCTTCCTTCCTTCTTCCCTCTCCCTCCCTTTCTCCTTGTTGTATAATAACATCCATTGAAGACCTTTTTAGGTGGTCATTTAAATACATATTTAATGAAATGTTTCCAACACTGTGGATACTATATTATGATAAACTGAACATCTTTGAAATTCATATTAATAATAGTTCAGCTTCAGCTATTCATTTTGTATTATTTGTAGATGTGTGTATACTTTATAGTAACATTTAAATAACAAAAGTAATTATTTTGTCTCTACAAGCCTTATTGTATACAATTACATGTTACTTTACATTACAATACATCTTTTAAAAATCCCTATTTTTCCTTGCAGATTGATAAAATAATGAGTTCCATTGATGCTGGTATAACTACTGGACTTGAAGAGATTACTGATGGTACTGCAAGTAAGAAACAAATGCTTTATTTCTTTTAAGATTATATTAATAAGTTAGAAAAATAGCAAATTATACCAGTTTATTCAAAGTGTCTTATATTTATATTGGAGTGTATTTCTGACCACAATTAATTTCTTTCATTACATTAATTGAAAGTGCAGAGTTTTCTGGATATAATTAATCAATCAATCAAAAAGTTGAATTATGTGCCATCGAGTAAATGTTGACTTTTACTGATCACATAGATTTTCTCTAACCTAGTCCTTCAAGTCTTTTAATGGCATACACAATGGTGGGATTCAAATAATTTAACAACTGGTTCTCTGCCCTAATGACCACCTGGGTAGGTGTGGCTGAGTAGTCATGTGACTGGGTGGGCATGGCCAACTCAACATCACTCATGTCAAGGGGTGTCTCGCCTCTCCTGACCATGTCCGGCCTGTCTCACCCCTCCCCTCCCACTTACTCCTTGTCATGCCTGGCATTGCCTTGTCTGGCCTTTCCTCAATTTATGACCTCAATTGAGCCCAAAATTTATGTTGCTAAGTGAGAAATTTATTTAAGTGAAATTTGCCCCATTTCATGACTTTTCTTGCCACATTTGTTAAGTGAATCACTGCAGTTATTAAGTTAGTAACATAGCTGTTAAGTGAATCTGGCTTCCCCATTGACTTTGCTTGTCAGAAGGTTGCAAAAGGGGATCACATGACCCTGGGAGACTACAACCATCATAAATGTGAGACAGTTGTCAGCCATCTGGATTTTGAACACATGATCGTGGGGATGCTGCAACGGTCATAAGTGTGAAAAATGGTCATAAGTCCCTTTTTTAAGTGCCATTGTAACTTTGAATGGTTACTAAATGAACTGTTGTAAATCAAAGATTACCTATAGAAAAATACAAAAAGCTTCTTTGCTTGCAAAAAGCTCCCCTAATACCAATCGTTAAATTAGAAATGGGGGAATACACACTGAATATCAATGACAGTCACAGCCATCATGGAAACCAAAACCATTCTGTCCAAATACCTTTCTTTTCATCAGCAATACCTGCAACCCAGAGTTACAAATCAGGCAGGATGCCAGAGATCTTGAGGAATTAAAATAGTTAAAATGCAACGATAATAATCAGCAGCCAACTCTTGCTCATAAAGTGAAACCCTTTAGCAGAGAGGTCATTTAAGCTCTCCAGAAAGTGGGTGGGCACACTTGGGTTACAAAATACTGAGCTAAAGAGACAAATTAACAAAGTATATAGGGGACTCAGATTCAAGTCTCTGCCCTCCCAAACTTGTCAGGATCACAATAAAATTAGTACATGCCACAGATATCTAAATAAATGTCAAGTCTGGTGCCATGTTATCAATCCTTATTACCATGAGACAAAACTAAAATGAATTGGAGGGAGGATCCACACCCCTACCCCCTATTTTTTTAAATCTTACTGTCAGTGAGCAATCATGTACCTTGGCTACTCGAAAGTAATGTAAAAGACTCCTGACCCAAAGGTGCTTTTTCAAGAGGCAAGTGGACTTTCTGGAAACCAAGAAAAAAGCACTTTTGGACAACCATGACCTGGATAACTGAAGAATCCCCATAGACAAGAGACTCCTGTACTCAGTGAACTGACAAAGCACCCTTTTCCACCCAGGAGGAGCAATGCTTAGATCCATTTGCACCACTTAGAGATACCAGCTGGTCTCACTCACCTCACAAGATATCCTAAGGAAATCATTACAAATCCAGGAAAGAAAAAGGTCCGTGATCACCCCTCCTACCCTTAATTGGGGACAGAGGAGGCAAGGAGTGGCTGGGAGGGGATTCAGCTGTGTTGGAAGTACACTTCAAAAGGAGAGTGCCAGAAACCACTAAAGCAGTGTAAAAAGCTTAAAATAACCCTTCCCCTTTAAGAAAGTTAAGCCCCGATATAAAAGTACCAGCAAAGGAAAAAAACTCCAGAGAAGCCACTCAGGCTATAGAAAGTCTGGGTGTACTGCCAAGAACCATTAATGGCTGTTACAATGTAACAGGGCTTAACCTCAGAGGCAATTTCGGAAAACACTTAAGCAGGGCAATAAAGAACACCTCCTTCCTTCCTCCCTGACAGGATTAACCTTGTAGGTGGGACAAACAAAAGACTGTTGGAAGAAGATTTCTTCCAACAGCTGGTTCATCGAACTGCTCAGAAAGTTAGCTACTGGTCTTCTGAACTGGTGAGAACTGGCTGAATCCCACCACTGGGCATACCCAGTGGTAGGATTCAGCCAGTTTGCACCACTTCGGGACTTGTTAACTTGTTAACTTTCTGAGCAGTTTGGAAAACTGGTTGTTGGAAGAAATCATTAAGGCAGAGAACTGGTTGTTAAATTACTTGAATCCCACCACTGGGCATATCCATTGCTATTATAACTGTCCATCATCTTTACTGTTGGCTCACTTCTTTGCAAAATGATCTTTTTGCCAGTACTAAAATCACAAATCTGATTTTCTGATATTTCACAGAAAAATAAACCTGACATGCAAATTATGTGTTTAAATGCTTTCTTTCTTTCTGTTTTTTCTATTTCATATGAAAGGAAAGTTCAGTTTAAAAATAGTTATTGAGACTGTTCATTTATTTCTATAAAACCTTATAATTCTTCCTAAAATTGTAAATAGATCTAGAGAATTTTCCCTATTAATTGCTGGAGAATGTTAATATAGATATGGTATTTTTATGTGTTATATTACATAATGACTATATGGGTAGAATTGTTGTAGGAAGTAAGATACAGAAGGAATGAATAGAAAAATTGAGACAGGACATTTTGGTAGAGAATTAAATTTAGACAGATTTTAATAAAATTGATGATGTAGGTTAAAATTAACGCTATAATACTGGCATGGATACCTTTGGAAACCATAAATTGTATTTAGTTATCTTAGAATGATCATATGGGCATGCTCATCAGCATATAAACCTAAGTATTATTATTTAAAATATTATTATTCTGCAATAACAATAATAGAACAATGAGTATGATTCCATAATTTTAAAACCTTGTCTTATATTGAAGTTCACTGTTTTATTGTGGAGGAATAGTGAACTGAAAACTAGATGTTGTGCATATACCTGAAGAATTTAAAACTTCTCTAAATTCAGTGTCATAATAGAACTCAATTATAGGTTGCATTAAATTAAATAAATTCTGTAAACTTCTTCAAGGATTTCTCCATACATATAAAGTACAAATACTGTTTAACACATACACATTTAGTAGATGTTGGAAATAAATCCTAAAATTGCATTTATAATTAATTTATTTTATTTTCTGGGTATCAGTTATTATTAGAACTAGCCAACAATTAAGTTTTATTTTGTCAGTACGATTGCTGCTAAAAAATCACTAAACCTCTGAAATGCTTGATAACATACATGCAAGAACATGTAGCAGAAATGCTGCATTCTGCTTATTTTTGAAAGGACATTTTTTAAATCAATGAAAGAAATGACAGAACTGCTACTGATATTCAAAAATGAAATTTCTATGAGCTCAATGGATCCAAGAAAGTAGTAGTATGAAATACTTTACAAATGCAAAAATAAAATTCATCTGTTCACCTAAAACCAGGGGTGAAATCTAAAATTTGTTGCTACCAGTTCTGTGGGCGTGGTTTAATTAGTGGGCATGGCTTGGTGGTCAGGTGACTGGGTGGGCGTGGCTTGGTGGTCAGGTGGGCGTAGCCAAGTCGACATCACTTCTTTGCCCCTTTTTAACCTACAAAACACAACACAACACAACTGGCTCACCCACAATGTAAAAGCAGCTGTGCTAGACCCAAAATGGCCCCTGCAACAAGCAGGAACCTCACACAGCCACAAAAAGTCCAAAAAACCAACTTTCACACTTTACACACACAAAATTCCACATACAACTTTGTGAGATTTTGTGTGTTTGTGTAGTTAGAGTGAAACACTACAGAAACACACAAAATCTCAGAAAGCTGCACAAATATTATTTTATTTTTATTTTTATTTTTATTTTTATATAAAAGCAGCTAAATTTAAAACTTCCTAAACTTTAAATGGCTAGGTCTAAAAAAAGAACGACTAAAAAAAAATCCCAATTAACTATTTTTTTTTAAAGCTCCCAAAGGGGAAAAAAACTTGCAGGCAGGCAGGCAGGCAGGCAGATAGAGCTGCTCACCGATGAGCTTGATTGCAGGCAGGGAGATTCAGTTGCTTGCTGATGCAATGGATTGCAGGGATTACAGCAAGCGAAGTAAGGCAGGCGTGTGAAGGTAAGCAAGCTGGAGGCTGTGGGGAGGACGGATTTTTGCTACTGGTTCTCCGAACTGCCCACCGCCATCGCTACCTACTCACCCGAGCCGGTCCAAACCAGGAGCATTTCACCCCTGCCTAAAACTGTACCATCTAAGTGAGATTTCTGGCATTTCTAAATTATATAGTTATATATCTGCAATATTTCATTAAAAACAATTGAGTCAGATCTTTTATTTAGATATGAAGAATGTTAAAGAAAAAATTAGATACAGATACCTGACAGACAGACAAATGCCTGAGGGAATATGTAGAACTTCACTGGGGAGTCTTTGGTGCTCTCTGAGCTTGATTGTTTTCTTGAAGACATTTCATTACCCAAACTAGATGAAGTCCAAGATTAACATCAGACCAACAATGAAGTAAACAATACTCCAATCAAGAAACTGCCAAACAAGCCAACAATAAGCAACCCAACGAAAAAAACACCAAAACCACTCCCACCAACACCAACACCAACAGGGCAAGCTACTAGAATATGGAATGAGACCAAATCCCACTTCTTACTTGCACTGAGGATGTTACCGAGTTTGGGTGATGAAACATCTGCAAGAAAACAACCAAGTTCAGAGAGCACCAAAGACCCTCATTTCAATCCTGATCTACTAATATTCTCCTTTATTGTTAGAAATTCACTGCCTTGTGAAAGGCCATGCATTATGTTTTCAGTCAATTCACATTCAATCTAATGAAACAAAATATATCATAGTATTAATCATCTTTAGTTAATACTGCAGGATCCAATCTGAGTTGGGCACTGGGACCAAAGGTTTATTCTTCCAAGCATTTAGTTAATACTATATTACCACTGTACCCCAAAAAAGGATGCATCTTATATTATTGCATGCTAAATTGCAATAGTATAATACGTATCATATTGTTGCATCTTATAATACAACAAAGCAGTCTTTTTTTAAAAAGGAAATGTGTAGGCGGATCAATATAAGGCATAATTACAGAGTTGTTTGTTATATATTCTGGGATAATTTATTTCTGGTTTATTCGGTTAATTAGTCACTGTAACTGTTGTCAAATATAGATGTTAATATACTGTTTCAGTCTACAATGAAGAAAGATATGAATGTCTCATAAATATTGTAGAAAGAAACATAATAATAACGCTTGTGTTTATATTCATATATTATGGCCATATATAACCTCAATTCAGGTTTCTCTTCATGTAAATTTGTTTTATGAAAATTATCTATTATGTGCTTGATCATTTCTGATCAAGAGATTGCTTTATATGATAAAAAAATACACTGTTATGTGATTTGTGCAAGCATTGACAATTTATATCAAAAGTCTGGAAACATGCCAAGAATTCTTCCTACCAAAACCTCTTAAACATTTTCTTTGCCAAAACCCCCTTTTGCCCTCATTTACACATACACTGTTCTGTTGTGAAATTCTACTAGGGGCTTTTGTGGCCACTTTCATACCTTCAGTACTATTATTACAATGTCAAAACAACCCTTAATATCTGTTCTTCAAAATGGAAAAGGAAAAGGCTTTTCTAAAATTATAAAGAAATTGTTCATATTGTGTTGCTTCGAAACTGGTGAAGGACCCTTCAGTCTCAGCAAGGACTGAGCTTGGGCGAGTCTAATATGCACAATGTAACAAAGAGCTAATAGAATTCTCAGAACCACTATGTATTCTATCTCTTTGTTTGTCATGATAACCACACACATTAGAGATTCATCTGTAGAAAAGTTGGGGAAAATACTTTCACTGTATGTAGTACCCAAGACTAAGAAGCAATCATGTTTGAGTGATGTAGTCCTTAAGAATAAGGCTTTTAAAATTTATGAGCACATTTATCAGTGCATTTCGTTAAAAAAATGACACTCTATCCTACAATTGTGTCCTGGATTGCACAGAGTCTCAGGCCCTGGGTCCTTGACTGATGTTATGTAATGCCAAGTTGGTAATTAACAAAGCCCCCCTCATTTGTGATCTTATTGTGGAGGGGGGTGTAGACCTGGCTGGGATTACGGAGACCTGGTTGGGCCAGGAAGCGGGGGTTCCCCTCATTGAAATGTGCCCTCCAGGCTTCCGTGCATTTCATCAGCCGAGGGCTCAGGGGAGGGGTGGGGGAGTAGTGGCAATTATTAGAGAAAGTCTTTGTCCGAGGGAGGCCACTGTTCCTCAGATAGCCGGATCTGAGTCCCTTTTTGTGAAGTGGGGTCGTGGGGTGCAGATGGGTTTCTTGCCTACGTACCTGGCTCCCTGCCACATGGCGGCGACCCTGCCTGAGCTACTCAACGTGATTGCCGGGGTGACGGTTGATACCCCCACACTTATTGTTATGGGGGATTTCAACCTGCCATCTGTCAGTGAGACATCAGAGGTGGCTCGGGAGTTCATGGCTTCCATGACAGCCATGGACCTGACCCAGTTAGTGCAAGGACCCACTCACACAGGGGGATACACTCTGGACTTGATTTTTATCTCTGGTCAGTGGCTGAATGATCTTGGTAGAGGGGACCTAGACATTAAACCCTTGTCATGGACAGATCATTCGCTCCTTCGCTTAGACTTTCAAGCCACTTCCCCCCGCCCCAGGGAGTCGGAACCGACTAGATGGTTCCATCCCAGGCGCCTGATGGATCCCGAAAGGTTCCAGATGGAGCTTGGGCCGTTTCCTGAGACTCTGGCACACGACTCGACCAAAGACCTGGTGCCCTCGTCACCTCTCGCCTTGACTACTGCAACGCTCTCTACATGGGGCTCCCCTTGAAGAGCACCCGGAGGCTCCAACTGGTCCAGAATGCAGCAGCGCGGGTAGTGATGGGAGCAGCATGGCGTTCCCATGTAACACCGCTCCTGCGCGAGCTGCACTGGCTCCCAGTGGTCTTCCGGGTGCGCTTCAAAGTGCTGGTTATCACCTTTAAAGCGCTCCATGGCATCGGGCCTAGCTATCTTCGAGACCGCCTGCTGCTACCACCGACCTCCCATCATCCCGTGCGCTCCCACAGAGAGGGCTTCCTCAGGGTGCCATCAGCCAATCAATGCAGGCTGGTGACCCCCAGGGGGAGGGCCTTCTCTGTGGGGGCACCTACCCTCTGGAATCAGTTGCCCCCAGAGATAAGGAGAATCCAAGACCTTAGCGCCTTCCGCCGTGCGCTTAAAACCCACTTTTTCCAGCAAGCCGGGCTGGCTTAAGAAGAAATTTTAAATTTTTTAATTGGTTTGTATTTTTAATTTTGGGCCAAATTTATATATATTTTAATTGTTTTTAATATTTGTATTTCATGTTTTTTAATTCTGGCTGTACACCGCCCTGAGTCCTCAGGGAGAAGGGCGGTATATAAATTTAAAATAAAATAAAAATAAAATAAAAATAAAAATCTGTGATTTTGGGGTGAGAGTCCATCAGTACGGTGATGACCCAGCTGTACATCTCCACCCCAAACCACCCCAATGATGCCCTTGATGTGATGTCCCGCTGCCTGGAGACCGTGCGGGTCTGGATGGGGAGAAACAGGCTCAAGCTCAACCCTTCCAAGACTGAGTGGCTGTGGCTTCCGGCGTCCTGGTATAGTCAGCTGGTGCCATCGCTGACTATTGGGGGTGAATCTTTGCCCCCCACAGAGAGGGCTCGCAATCTGGGTGTCCTCCTGGACTCACGGCTGTCTTTAGAAGAGCATATTATGGCCGTAGCCAGGGGGGCTTTTTATCAGGTTCGCCTGATCCGCCAGTTGTGTCCCTTTCTGGACTGGGAAGCCTTGTGCACAGTCACTCACGCCCTCGTCACCTCCCGTCTGGACTATTGTAATGCTCTCTACATGGGGCTCCCCTTGAAGAGCACTCAGAGGCTCCAACTGGTCCAGAATGTGGCCGTGCAGGTGGTTATGGGCGCACCTTGTTATGCCCATGTAACACCTCTCCTGCGCGAGCTGCACTGGCTCCCAGTGGTCTTCCGGGTGCAATTCAAGGTGTTGGTCACCACCTTTAAAGCGCTCCATGGCATAGGACCAGGATCTTTACGGGACCGCCTTCTGCCAACAATAGCCTCCCACCGACCAGTCCGCTCCCACAGAAGGGGCTCATCAGGGTACCGTCGGCCAAGTTATGTCGACTGGCGATACCCAGGAGGAGAGCCTTCTCTGTCGGAGCTCCTGCCCTTTGGAATGAATTGCCCCCGGATATTCGTAACATCTCTGACCTCCGGGTCTTTCGCTGTGCCCTCAAGACCCTACTGTTCTGACAGGCGGGGCTGTCTAACTGAATGATTTTAAATTGGGTTTTAATATTGGGTTTTAAAATTTGGCCAAAGCTATTTAATGATTTTAATTAATTTTAACTATGATATTGTATATTTATGTTTTTAATCTTGGCTGTACAGCGCCCCGAGTCGTTAGGGAGAAGGGCGGTATATAAATAAAATTATTATTATTATTATTATTATTATTTAATCTTTAGTGAGATTCACAGCCTTTGAAGCTGGTTAATAGCTCAGCGGCTCGAGTCCTAACCAAGGACCTAGGAACTGTTAAGGTATCGTCGGAGGATGTAAGCTGTTCCGAGTAAGGTGGTTTTTTGTAGAGTCAAAATGTTCAGGTCCGGCAAATTTAGAATTTCTAAATAGCATGGTAGCCCTTTGGGTATTGCTCCAAGGGCTCCAATTACAATCGGGACAACACACGATTTCTTTTTCCACAGTCGCTCAACTTCAATTTGCAAGTCCCGGTACTTTGTGATTTTTTCTTGCTGCTTATCTTCAATCCATGCATCACCAGGTATTGCAATGTCAATGAACCATATTTTTTTCTTTTCAACTATTGTTATGTCAGGTGTGTTGTGGACCAAGTGCCTGTCAATCTGAATCCTAAAGTCCCACAAGATCTTGAGTTTCTCATTCTTTAAAACTTTCTCAACCTGATGTTCCCAGTGGTTTTTGCTGTACTCAAATCCAAACTTCTGGCACAATTTCTAATGAATGATCTTAGCAACACGGTCATAGCGTTGTAGGTAGTCAGTTTGTGAAATTTTGCTGCATCCACTGATCAGGTGGTCGACTGTCTCATCTTTCTCATTGCAGAGGCGGCATTTGCTGTTGGTGGTAGGGTTAGGTGTTAGGGTTAGGGTTAGGGTTAGGGTTCCTTTTTCCACTGATTCAGTGTGTCTCACTTTATGGGCATTCATTTATTCAATATTTAATTTAATATTTCTACTTAAAGGCTACAATGACTCGAGGTGCATTAAAAGGAACTTAAAAGAAAAGAACTCATATAAATGAAAAGGAAATACAACAAACTCCAAAACTGACCCCAAAACACAAAAGGACCAAAAGGACACCAAAAAGCCCAAAGGAGTTCAACCACATTTAAACCCAAGAATACCAGATTTTCAACTATTTGTGAAAAATTAGTAAGGTGGGAACAAAACAGATATTCAGTGCAATATAATTTCAAAAGACAGGAGCCACCACTGAAAAGGTATGCTTCCTTAGTACCATAAAATGATATTGCTTAAATAATTCTGCTTTAATTAACATTAAAGTAGAATTAACAGAGAAGATTGAAATAAAATCGTAAGTCATGATTGTGTGATGTTTCATTTAATGATTGAAACAAAAGTGAGATTATAAATCCATTAGGTCATGATATAATTTCATTTAGCAATTACTGCATTTAGTGATGTACTTGCACAATTGGTCCCAATTGCGATCACTAAGCGAAGTCTACCATACAAATATCTGTGGAAGATATTAACGTTTATTTTGCATTTGAAAGAGGAATTTAGTTGTTCTATCGCTAGAATATATGTTGTGTATTTCTCATTAGACCCTTAACCAAGCTCTTTTGAGGCAAAGAACATATACAAGATATTGAATCTAATCAATAATATACATGAGTTTATACCTCTGAAACATATAAACCAGCAACATCAAAGCTATAAGGAATTAAGTAAGTTGTAAGTCACTTCCATTATTTTATTTAATAATATTATATAGGAAGTTGGGGATCTAATGAAAGCATCAGGCTTATTAAAACATAATCAGAACATATAGAACCGATGTTACCTAATCTGTTTCAAGTACACTTAGTTTTATCCCCTGTATGTACCAAATGCATAGCTGGCAAACTAAAAATAATCTTTGAAGATTTTTTGTGCAGCCCATCATAAATAGTATAGATATGATCACTGCCAATCTCTCCTCTGTTCCCCACTGCCCATGTTCCCCATTGCCCACATAGACATAAAAATATTTACATACTGTACCATTCAAAAGAGACAATCAAAAGGCCAAAAGGGAAACAAAAAAACTAAAACCTTACCAATTTACACCCAAATAAGCAGATATTAAAACCAAGATTAATACTAGACCATCAAGCAGTAAATAATACCCAATCAAAGGAACTACCAACTCAGAAAAATAAGCTAATAGATACATCCTAATAAGTACTAAGAACACTCCCACCAATATTAGTAGGGCAAACCACTAGTACATAAACTGAAAGTAAAGCCTAATTCCTTTTAGCACTGATGATGTTACCTAGTTGGGTAAAGAAATGTCTGCAAGAAAACAACCAAGCTCAGAGAGCAGCAAAGACTCCATAGTTCAGCTACAAATATTCTCTTCTACCAGTTATATAAGCATCCCTGTAAACTTAAATATACCCTGCATGCCTACCAAGCAACCCACTACCAATTATAACAGTCTTTTCCTGCTTTGTGTTTTATACTTATTTAATTTTAGCAGATTTTATTTTTAATTCTGATCTGTATAAGTCTATATAAATTATATAAGTAGAGACATCCTAATGAATTATCTTCCCAGTGAAATTGTGCTCAATCAATGAGGTTGTTTATAAAGCCCAAACTATATTATACATATCATTACATTACTTCAGTGCAACTCATGTAATAGAAATTCTTCACAGAAACTCTAGTTGTAGGTTATCCACAACAATGATTAATTCAATGGATGTGTAGGGATTCCTGACAAGCAGAATCAACTGATCGCTGGAGAACAAATTTTCCTCAAAAGTTTTGTTTCAAGCTGGACACAAATATAATTTCAGAATGACTGTATCATATAGATATCTTGGGGAATATGAAATTAACTGTTAATGAATATAATGTAATTAATTGTATAATATTTCCACATGCTGCATGAGTTCAACGGGGCCAAAATGTTTTGCTGCTGATTTTCATTTGTACTCAGTGTCTGATGCATCTCACTGCAGTGTCCAACATTAGTCAGCCAGCACTGAGGAATTTTATTTGCTCTGATACTCTTTTTGGAAATGTCCTGGTGAAAACTTTCACTATGTTCATCACTGATTGCACCTAGATTTTTGGAAAAGAAGTCCAAATGTGAATGCAAAAAATGAATTTTCAGTGACATGTTGCACTTTATGGTTGTATTTGCTGTAAGAAGTTTGTCAATCAGTTAAATGCAGTTTGGTAGCTCTGTAGTTGCCAAGAAAATTCTTGATGACATCCTTGAATGCTTTCTAGGTGATTTTCTCTGGCGCCACTAACAGATCTTTGACCCTCTTGTCATTAATGACTTATCTGATCAGTGGACCAACATAAATGCCTTCTTAAACTTGTCATCAGTTAGTCTTGGAAATATCTGCCTCAAATAATGAAAAATTTCAACTTCCTTGTTCATCGCTTTCACAATTTTTTTCACCTATCTGAAGCAGAGGCAAAAATATTTTTGTCAGATCAATAAGTGGTTGCTGTGTCACATTTTTCTGTACTAGAACCAAATTCTTATTTTTAAATTATTTTTTGTCCTCTATTAGCATGCACACTTCAAATAATTATGGACTTTTTTAAAAAAAATATGAACCTCTCTTAAATATTAATGTTTTCATAGTTCACTTATAAGGGTATGTTCTCAAGCTTTTGCTTGTTCTTTTTTTGCAGCTTGGGTAGTTTAAAATTCTTCAATTCAATCAACGTTATTTATTATTGTTATTACACATTTGCAAAACTGAAGGTTTGAAATATTTATTTGTAATTCTCATCTAGGAAAGGATATATGCATTTTAAATTTTAATTAAATAGCTGTAAATTTACTGTGCTGACTGCAGTATTTTTAATAAATTATACAAAGAATATATAAGCAATGTCTTACATAAGCTTTCCTAATTTTTCATATCAATACTAATGTTTCCATAATATGGCATAAACTTTCTTATTTTCACTTATTCCCATTGCTGGAAACAGGCAGAGATAAAAAATATGCATAGTTTTTTTCATAGATGTCAACTGCCATTTATAAATAAGAATTCCCGTGTTTCTACTATGTTTACATGAAAAAAAATCAAGATATAAAACATGCTATATGAAAGCATGTTGTATTGTATATGACTAATTCTGAAAAAAGATGTTCCTGAAAAAGACATATCACTTTTTTTCTTTATCCATCATATTTTTCTTGTTCTGCATCATGTGTTTTGTTGTTTTACAGCAATTATTGGAGTGGGGCTAGTCACTTAAAAAATACCCTCATTAATGTTGGAATTACTAAATGGATATGGAATCATTGAATCAGTTTTCATGGTCCTATCGATCATATTGGCCTGCTATATATGCTTCACCAAATATTATCTTATAGATTACATTTCTAAAATATAGATTTCTGGGTTAGCATATCTTGTATTCTAGCCCAGAATTGGTCTAATCAATTTAAGTTGACCTTCAACAGTTGGAAAACTGCTAGGCAACTTTGGCACAATCATTCTTTTGCAGACCAGTTCATTGCATATTATAGTTCCTGTAGAGAAAAATGGAGGTGGGAATGTTACCTACACTACCTTGAGCTCCTGAAGAAAGATAGGATATAAATGTAATAAATAAAAAATAAGTTTGAACTGAACTCACATTTCTGTTGTTTATCAAGAGCCACAAAAACAGAAACATTAATTTATGAAATTTATATGCCACCCGATTCCCAGTGATTCTGGATTGGACTGTAAACTTCAGGAACAGGAGTGCAAAATAGAAGGAGGGATGTATTTCTGATCAGTTCCACAAAAATAATATGTTAAGACTTTAATTGTCTATTCCCCATTGCACAGGAAAGACAATTAGTGTTCACACATTTACTTTAAGTCTGAAGCATAAAATTGTTGGGAGGAGATGTCTGATTCATAAAATAGCACAAAGCAATTACTCGGAGTCAGTTATCTTTGCTTTATAGCAGCAACCAATTTCACAGAAAAGAGGGAGGAGAATGCAGTACTAAAAATGAATAGAAATATAAATAATAGGATAAAATATGTTTAAAATTTAAAATGTAATATATTCCATAAAATAGCTTCACTTTTTAGATAATAATAAATAATACAGCATCCTATAGACATCAATGTTGCACTGACATGCTCAAAACAAAAGTCAAGAAGAAAAGCAATTGTCATGCCCCCATGATAACCCTGAAAGGCTATGAAGTGGTTCGGGAATAACGAGAGGCACAAGCAAGCAAGTGACAACAGCTCTTTAATATACAGTGAGACTTCAGCAAAAACTCAGAGGCTGCAGCCCTCCTTATATACAATCCTGGAGGGACTGTCAGCCAATCAGAAACGTAGGCAGGTTTGAAACTCCCGCTTAAAAGTATCAATACATAATACCCCTACCTTCCCAGAAAGCACTAACATTCAAAAATTTACATATGTACACACAAAATCTCGCAGGTGCCTAGGACGAGTTCTCGCTCTAGTTGACCTGCGCAGTTCAGTGTCTGGTGGGGCGTCGAGCTGATCAGAGGGACTTTCTGTCTCTCCCGGCTCCGCCAATGGAACCTCCTGGATTTTGTCCAGGGCGTGGTTATCTCCGGTTGGGAGTGGCGACTCGCTGGGGCAGCGCTGAAACCAGGGCTTGTCAGCTAAGTATTCTCGAGAACCCGGGCTTGAGTTAGCTGTTTTGGGAAAGTTGTTGTAGTTAGGTTTGGAGATATCTAAATTGATGTTTGCTTCGCCGACTACCCTTTTTCTAGGTTGGTCTATGTGGCGCTTCCAGAGTCTGTCTACCCCTACGTCTACCGTATAAGATTTTGGGCCTGTTATGCCCACTATGGTTCCTGCAACCCATAGAGGTCCGCTGGCATAATTGCGAGCGAACACCGGGGACCCAACCTGAAACTGTCTTAGTCCAGAGGTTTCTCCCTTGAAATTTTCGTGCGAGTAGTTAGGGTGAAGCCTGTCTAACACGCACCGAAGCTTCCTGCCCATGAGGAGCTCTGCTGGGCTTCTCCCTGTGGCTGTGCATGGTGTGGCATGCTGGACAGCTAAGAACTGGTCTATCCTGGCCTGCCAGTCCCCGTTATCTAGTCTGGACAGTGCCTCTTTGGCCGTTCTTACAAAACGTTCGGCCAATCCATTAGAAGCCGGGTGGAACGGGGCCGATAGGGCATAGCGGATGCCCAGTCCGGCCAAGTAGCCCTCGAACAGGGTCGCTGTGAATTGCGGGCCGTTGTCAGATACTAGAGTATCCGGTAGGCCATGTGTGGCAAATAGCTTGCGAAGGACTCTAATAACTGCCTCGGCTGTGGTAGAGGGCATTAGGATTATTTCGAGCCATTTCGAAAAGGCATCGACTACGATTAAAAATGTTTGCCCATGGAAGGGGCTGGCAAAATCAATATGGATCCTCCCCATGGCCCTTTTGGTTTCTCCCACTCTCGGATGGGCGCTACTGGGGGATCGGGACGAGACTCCTGGCAGGGTCTGCACTTCCCCACCCACTCGGAGATAACTTGGTCCATGTTGGGCCACCAAACATAACTGCGGGCTAAGCTTTTCATTCTGACAATGCCCGGATGCTCTTTGTGCAGCAATTCTAAGATCCTTGTTCTTAGTTTCTTTGGTACTACCACCCTGTCACCCCACAGCAAACAACCCCCTTGCATAAACAGTTCATTACGTTTGTTAACATAACCTTGGTATTCGCCCCCGTCCACCTTGACCGGCCACCCCTTCAGCACCCAACCCATTACAGTGCGAATGATTGGGTCTCTAGCCGAGGCTTTTGCCACCTCGCAAGAGGAGATAGGCCCCAAAGTCAAAGTGTCCAGCAAAAGAACGGAGGCTTCTGGCGTTGGGTTGGCAAGTAGGTCAGGTAGGGAGCAGCGGCTGAGGGCATCCGCGTGACCCAAAGTCCGTCCGGGTCGATGGACAAGCTGATATGAGTAGGCCGACAAAAGAAATGGCCCATCTGGTCAAACGTGGGGACAGAGCAGCGGGGGTGGGCCTATCGCCTGCCAAAAGTCTTAGCAAGGGCCGGTGGTCAGTCACAAGTTCGAATTGTCGGCCATAGAGGTATTCGTGGAACTTTTTAACCCCCGCAATTGCAGCCAGAGCCTCTCTGTCCAACTGACTATAGTTCCGCTCTGCGCTTGACAGGGTGCGAGAGTAAAACACAGTGGGCGCCTCTAGGCCATTCGGCAGTCTATGGCCTAGGACGGCACCAACTCCTACGGGGGAGGCGTCACAAACCAATACAAGCGGTAGCGCTGCATTATATTGGATTAGGAAACTGTCTTCAGATAGAAGTCTCTTGACTGCCTCAAAAGCGGCTGCTTGTGGTTTCCCCAGACCCATGGTACATTCTTTCCCAATAGTTTGTGTAGGGGATCTGCAATGGTGGCCTTGTCCTTCAGGAACATAGAATAAAAATTGAGCAGTCCAAGGAAGGCTTGGAGCTCCGCTTTGGTCTTGGGGGTAGGTGCGCTTTTAATAGCTCTCACCTTGCTTTCGGTAGGGTGGATGCCTGTGCCGTCCACCCTGTACCCCAGAAATTCAACAGAGGGGACAGCAATCATGCACTTATTTTTCTTTAACTTGAGTCCCGCTTCTCTAAATCTCGAAAGGACGTTCCTTACTCTGTCCCCTAGCTGCCGTTCGCCCTGAGCGCTGACTAGGACGTCATCAAAATAAGGCACCACCCCGGGGAGCCCTTGCAGAAGGCGCTCCATGGTGCTTTGAAATAGGCCGGGTGCGACGCTCACCCCAAACTGGAGCCTGGTGCATTTGAATGCACCCCTATGCGTTACAATTGTCTGTGCCTCTGCCGTGGCATCGTCAACTGGTAATTGTTGATAGGCCTGAGCCAGGTCTAATTTGGCAAAAATTTTTCCTGGCCCCAGGGAGTGTAGTAGATGATGCATGATCGGCACCGGATAGGTGCTCGGCTGCAAAGCCTTGTTGATCGTGCACTTGTAGTCGGCGCAAATTCTAATTGAGCCGTCAGACTTTACTGGGGTCACTATAGGGGTTTCCCATTTTGCATGGTCAATGGGAACCAGAATTCCTTGTTTAATTAATTTGTCCAGTTCCGCATCGATCTTTGGTTTCAACGCGAAAGGCACCCGTCTTGCCTTGAGTCTTATTTGGGCTACGTTGGGTTCTAAATTAAGGGAGATAGGGGTCCCCAAATACTTGCCCAACGTGTCCCCGAAAACGTCCTGGAACTCGGTCAGGAGACTGTCCTTTAGTGATGGCTTGGACATCTGGTGGATGCCGGTGAAGCCCATGCCGAGGGCTCGGAACCACCCCATGCCTAGAAGGCTAGGAAGCTGCTTCGTGACGATGGTCAGTGGCAGGTCTTTTTCATAGTCTCCGTAGGTGACTCGGAACGTGCCCACGCCTTCGAGGGGTACCCGGTTCCCCTGGTAGTCTAGGATGCGCAGTCATTGCTTGGACAGCTGGTCCTTCCGGAACGACGGCAGGAGGGTCTTTAGAGTCGCCCATGACATTATGGAGAGAGCTGATCCGGTGTCGATCTCCATCGAGCATGGCTTGCCGTTGATTTTGACCACCGTGCTGACTTTGTCCTCAATCGCCGTGCTGGCCTGGTCTATGTGTATGCTGCGGCCATCTCGCGGTTCAAATCACGTGGTTGGTGTTTTCTGGGCAGAATGGCTCTACAGACTCGCGCCAAGTGCCCTTTTTTCTCGCAACGCCTGCAAATAGCCTCCCTTTATTTGCAGGACAGTCTATCATGGTGCCCGCCACAGCTGGGACAGTTCCGCCGGGAGCTGCCTGTGTCTTTCCGCTGGTGCTCTGTTCGGAAAACGTCCTCATCTGACTCGGACTCCGAGCTGGATCCGGCGTCTTCCCTGTGCACCGGGGCAGACTTGGGACTGTCTTTGCTGGTCAGTGGACGCTGCAGCGTTTCTGCGGCTTTAGTGGAGGCTTCATGAGCCCTGGCCTCGTCTAGGGCTCCAGCAAGCGTCAAATCCGGCTTGGCGAGCAGGCGCCGTTGCAGCCTAATGTCCCGAACACCACAGATAAGTTGCTCAAGCAACACATCGTCCAAGTCTCTATAGTCGCAATGGGTTGCGGCTTTTCTCAGGCTGGCCATGTACGCGCTAACCGGTTCTCCCTCTCGTTGAACGCGCTGTCTGAGTTGGTATCGTTGCACAAACTTGGAGGGCACGGAAGCGTAGTGAGCCCGGAGAGTTGCCATCAGGGTGTCCCAGGAGACGGTTTGGACCGGCGTCGGCTCACATAGTGACTCGGCCATCTTGAACACATCCGGTCCGCAGTGGCTTAGGAAGAGGGCTCTCTTTCGATTAGCGGAGAGACCCTGCATGTCGCTGGCTTCAAGCGAGCATTCGAACCTTGTTAGGTACGAGACCCATTTTTCAAGGGTCGGATCAAGAGGCTTGGGCGGAACGTAGGCAGACATGTTCGGTATGCCTCCTGTAGTTTGCCTCATCGCCTAGCTGAAGCTCGTGGTCTCACTGGTTCGCTTCTTGTGACCTCAATCCCACCTTCGTCGCCAAAGAAGTGGTTCGGGAATAACGAGAGGCACAAGCAAGCAAGTGACAACAGCTCTTTAATATACAGTGAGACTTCAGCAAAAACTCAGAGGCTGCAGCCCTCCTTATATACAATCCTGGAGGGACTGTCAGCCAATCAGAAACGTAGGCAGGTTTGAAACTCCCGCTTAAAAGTATCAATACATAACAGGCTATGAAGAGGGTAGTCAGCTCCAAATCATTCATCCCAATTGAACTGCTCAGAACTATTCCTTTTTAGGTCTTTCCATCAAGGAGAAATAGACTTCTATCTGAGAACTGAGGATGATTTTTCTATACCATCTGCATTTTCCAGTAATGAAGATGAGTGAATTTGCTAACTTGGAATCATCAGAAAATGGGGGTGGACTGAAGGTATCATCTGTCTTGCATACCCAACTTAAGTTGTCTGTTGAACATAGACAAATAACAGTTGTTGTCAACTTGCAAAGCTTCAAGGTGCCATGAGCAGGAGGGAGAGAACTTGACAGTTGCCTTGTTTAGTATTAATCCAGTATGTAAACTCATGCAATGATCTCTCTAGGGTTCTGATATTGTTGGAACCTAAATATTTTTGTATGTGGAAAACAGAACAACCAATTCCTAGCTTGTTTTCTCTGTGTTTATAGCCAGATTAGACTATCTGTTAGCTACTGCTTTCTTTTAATCACTGGGTGAGTACAGATTGACTGTATTGCAGCCTAGATTCTGACTGTGGTTTCTACTGTTTGAACTCATATTTACATATAATAACACACAGTTCTCTTATACATATATAGAGGCCAGCAAGCATATGAAGCTCTTGTGCATGCTTGCCATTTAAATTTATCACATGTTTACAGTCAGAAACTCAAATATAATGAATTCCAGATCACCCAAAATTCAGGGAGTGCCTTCAGTGTTCTGCTTTGTGCTATTTCAGACTATGGATGCAATCTTTTGGTTGTCTGGTAACCCAAACTAAGATTATTTTTCCATAGCTTCTGGTTTGTTAGCTACATAAATGGCCATAGTTTTTTTAGGTTTACATTCAACAGCAAACAAGGGTAAATCTATAGAGCATTCCAAAATGTAGAATAGAGGTTAAAAAGTTGGATTTGGACTGGAATGACCCAGTTTCAGTCTCCACTTCACCATAGATATTGTACATGACTTTGAATTCCAAGAGAAAAGTATGGTATTAGTGCAACACCAATTATTTATTTATTTATTTATTTATTTATTTATTTATTTATTTATTTATTTATTTATTCAATTTGTATGCTGCCCCTCTCCAAAGACTCAGGACGGCTCACAATGCATGTAAAATCATTATAAAAACATTTATAATTATCACTCAGTTTTCCTTAAGGTTTCAGCTGATGATAGGTAGGAATTGATAGTACAACTTTCATGGTGAACTGTGCAAGGCCCTAGATCTGGATGTAACCTTTTCCAATTCAATTAAAAGAAACTGAATATATTCACTAGTCTCTATACAAAAGCTTGTATCTTGTCTTTTTGAACTGACAATGTGTTGTTAGCTTTGGTCTTAGAACACTGACAAGAAATTGAAGAAATTGAAATTTATAAAAGTTATTCATAGTGAAAAATCAATATTTCATAAGTTAGTTCAACATTTCAACATTCAAACAATGTATGAATGACTGTTAGTGAATACAGCATAATACAGATTATCATGAATAGCATAGGTAGAAATAGTCTTTGAAATGCAGAAAATATTCTCACTTTCCCATCTTTAATTCCCAGCAAAATTAAGCCCTCTGCCTCTGAAGTTCTCTAGAATCAAAGTTCGATGCAGCATGCAAGGCCACTATGCTAATGAAATTCTACCCTATAGAAGTGTAAGGCAAAGATGCATTCTAGCTCCTCTGCTGTTTAATCTCTATAAACCCACTTGTGGCTCAATTAAACTAATTAGAGCACCATCCCCCAAAACTAGCTACTAGACATATTACATCCCTGTTGTATGCAGATGATACACAAGTGCAAATTAGACTTACACAAGCCTTGAAAGCTCTGGCTAGTTGCTGCTCTGAAGAGGCCTTTGAAATCGACTATAGCAAAACTAAGATCATGATCTTTGCAAAAAGATCTAAATTGAATGCCTGGAATATATATGGCCAGAACATTGAATAAATCAAATCCTTTAAATCCTTTAGTGCAAAGAAGAGCAACTAAGATGATAAAGGGCCTGGGGACAAAAACATATGAAGAACAGTTGCAGGAATTGTGTATTACCAGTCTAGAGAAAAGAAGGACTAGGTATGACATAATAGCAGTATTCCAGTATTTGAGGGGCTGCCACAAAGAAGAGGGGGTCAACTTATTTTCCAAAGCACCATAAGGCAAAACAAGAAACAATGGATGGAAACTAATCAAGGAGAGAAGTAACCTAGAATTAAGGACAAACTTCCTAACAGTGAGGACAATTAACCAGTGGAAGAACTTGCCTTCAGAAGTTGTGGATGCTTTATCACTGGAGGTTTTTAAGAAAAGACTGAACAGCCACTTATCTGAAATGATATAGGGCAGCGGTTCTCAACCTGGGGGTCGCGACCCCTTTGGGGGTCAAACGGCCATTTCACAGGGGTCGCCAAAGCCCTCTCTCTCCCCCTCACGCCTTCACTCACCCTCACTCCTCTGTTGGATCGCCGGCTGTTCGCTTACCCCGCCCACTCCCCATCTATTGCTGCCTCTGATGGCTAGAGGAAAAAAAACTGTTTAAATTCTTGCTGCGGGGCTTCAAAGGGCCGCCCTAGAGCCAGTGCTGCAGCCGAACCCTTTGTTAAATTGCTGGCTTGCCCCGCCCCTCCGCACCATTATTTATTGCCAATAAATAGTGGTGGGCGAGGGGCGGGGGAGCCAGCAATTTAACAAAGGGTTCGATGTCTTTTTTTGTAATTTTATTGCCCCCCGGAGCTTCAGCAGAGGCTAATTAGCCCTTGCTTGGATCAGCTCCCGACCCCCAGCTGATTTGCTCTCAGCTGTTTTGCTCAGGGCTCTTTTGCTTGCTTGGAAAGAGTGCAGATTTTTTTCCCCTACCTAAACTGAAAAACGAAAGAGAAAGTAAAGCAGGCTGTTGGCTTTGCACGTTGGAAAATTAGGCAAGCAGATTTCTTTTCTTTTTCCTCACCAAAAAAGGTAGGTGCAAACAACGGGAAATTTAGGGAGAAAGAGGAGATTTTAAAACACAAAAGAAAAAAAGCTCTATTTAACTAGGGAATTGTAATAATTGAGATACTATTAATTGTATATTGTGTTGAAAGCAGAAATGGTTAAGTTGTGGTTTGGAGGAATATATGGGGGAAATTATTTGGTTTATTATTATTGGTAAATATAATTAATTGATTTGTAAGAAATTGGATTGCATGGAAATAATTGGAATAATATACAAAAAAGGTAGTTATATAACTAATTGATTTATATTAAAATGTTGAATTCATATTAAACAACTGTAATATTACATAATTAACCAATGTGAGGATGGATATAAAAATAGATGACAATGGGAAGGGGTATAATATAGAATAGAAGGGAAAAATTGAATTTGATTAAGATTAGAGATGAGGATGAAGGATAATATTGGTTTTTTACAAAAATAGATGAGGAATAAATATGGCAAAAAGGAAATATAGAAATTGTAAATTTAATTGAAATGACTAAACACTGTTTAAATTTATGAACCGGCCAAATACTCTGTTCAAAGAAAATACATTGTATGTTTGTATGTGTGTTTCTAATTATTGTTATTTATTCATATTTGTTCTCTTTTATTCTTTAAAGTTTAACAATTCATTCTTTATCTTAATATCTTTATATTTGTTTGGGGTTGCCTTTCTTCCCTTTCATCTTTTTTATTGTACAGCAATCTTTCTCCTCAAACCTACCACCTCTCTCTTTTCTTTCCTTCTTACTTTCTCTTCCTCCCCCTCTTCTTCGCCTCCCTACTTCCTCTTCCTTTCTCCTTCTCCTCCTCTCTTCCACCCTCTCTTACCCTCACTCCTACTCTAATTTCCCTTCCCTTCCTTCATCCCTCTCTATTGCTGTATCCTTTTGTGCATATGGACTACTCAGAGGGCTGAAAAAGTTATTTCTGACTGGTCCTCGCACTTTTGACCAGTCTTCGAACTTACGACTGTCCTCACATTTTATGTTTTTGCCCTAACTTGTCACCATGGTGAAGAGAAGCAGTTGTGAAATGAGTGACATGGTTGTTAAGAAAGCTGCAGGGCATAAATGTGAGGATGGTCATAAGTGTGAGGACTGGTCAAAAGTGCGAGGCCCAGTCAGAAATGACTTTTTTCAGCCCTCTGGGTAGTCCTTTTGTGCATATGGACTACTCAGAGGGCTGAAAAAGTTATTTCTGACTGGTCCTCGCACTTTTGACCAGTCCTCGAACTTACGACTGTCCTCACATTTTACGTTTTTGCCCTATCTTGTCACCATGGTGAAGAGAAGCAGTTGTGAAATGAGTGACATGGTTGTTAAGAATTCTGCACGGGCATAAATGTGAGGATGGTCATAAGTGTGAGGACCAGTCAAAAGTGTCAGAAATGACTTTTTTCAGCCCTCTGAGTAGTCCCTATACACATAGCCATGGCCACCCGGTCACATGACCAGCTAGCCACACCCACCCAGTCACATGACCTCCAAGCCACGCCCACAAAATAAGCCACGCCCACAGAACCAGTAGTAAAAAAATTTAGAACCCACCCCTGGTTGGGGGTCACCACAACATGAGGAACTGTATTAAAGGGTCACGGCATTAGGAAGGTTGAGAACCACTGATATAGGCTCTCCTGCTTGGGCAGGAGTTTCGACTAGAAGACCCCCAAGGTCCCTTCCAGCTTTATTTTGATTTATTGATAAATATCTGGGTATAGTTTTCCATAGCTCTACTAAACACAGTGCAGTGGTAGCGATTCAATCTTTTTTTTCCCAGAGGAGCACAATATATTCCAGCAACACTGAAGTTATGCTCAGCTAAAGCTTGTGCACAACTACTCTTTGCTGAGACCTTATTTCTCTTTTACTCCTCTGGAAAAGGTGCAGCCCAAATTCTTACCGATAAGAGCCACATTTCAGGTAGCACACTGCTACCTGAATGTAGCACTAAGGAAATGTAGTACTAAGGAAGGAGGCAGGACTAACAAAAATCGAAACAGGTGCATGGATTTACATTTCTGCACATCAGTTAAAACTACTTTTTTCCACCTAAAGGTTTGAGTTCTGTCCTAATAGAAGACAATTTTGAATCAGTATGGTTCAGGATCAGGGGTGGATTCTAAAATTTTTTACTACGAGTTCTGTGGGCGTGGCTTATTTTGTGGGCATGGCTTGGAGGTCATGTGACTGGGTGGGTGTGGCTAGCTGGTCATGTGACCGGGTGGCCATGGCTATGTGTATAGGGACTAGTCAGAGGGCTGAAAAAAGTCATTTCTGACAGGTCCTCACACTTTTGACTGGTCCTCACACTTATGACCATCCTCACATTTATGCCCGTGCAGCATTCTTAACAACCATGTCACTCATTTCACAACTGCTTCTCTTCACCATGGTGACAAGATAGGGCAAAAAACGTAAAATGTGAGGACAGTCGTAAATTCGAGGACTGGTCAAAAGTGCGAAGACCAGTCAAAAATAATTTTTTCAGCCCTCTGAGTAGTCCATATGCACAAAAGGACTACCCAAAGGGCTGAAAAAAGTGATTTCTGACAGGTCTTCACACTTTTGACCGGTCCTCTCACTTATGACTGGTCATCATTTATGCCCATTGTAGCATTCTTAACAACCGTGTCACTCATTTCACAACTGCTTCTCTTGACCATGATGACAAGATAGGGCGAAAAACATAAAATGTGAGGACAGTCGTAAGTTTGAGGACTGGTCAAAAGTGCAAGGACCAGTCAAAAATTTTTCAGCCCTCTGAGTAATCCATATGCACAAAAGGATACAGCAATAGAGAGGGATGAAGGAAGGAGAAGAGAGATGGAAGAAGGAAGGAGAGAGAGGGAAGGAAGAGAAGGGAGGGAGGAAGGGAAGGGAAATTAGAGTAGGAGTGAGGGTAAGAGAGAGAGGAAGAGAGGAGGAGAAAGAGAAAGGAAGAGGAAGTAGGGAGGAGAAGAAGTGGGGGAAGAGAAAGTAAGAAGGAAAGAAAAGAGAGAGGTGGTAGGTTTGAGGAGAAAGATTGCTGTACAATAAAAAAGATGAAAGGGAAGAAAGGCAACCCCAACAAATTTAAAGATATTAAGATAAAGAATGAATTGTTAAACTTTAAAGAATAAAAGAGAACAAATATGAATAAATAGCAATAATTAGAAACACACATACAAACATACAATGCATTTTCTTTGAACAGAATATTTGGCCGGTTCACAAATTTAAACAGTGTTTAGTCATTTCAATTAAATTTACAATTTCTATATTTCCTTTTTGCAATATTTATTCCTCATCTATTTTTTTAAAAAACCAATATTACCCTTCATCTTCATCTCTAATCTTCATCAAATTTAATTTTTCCCTTCTATTCTATATTATACCCCTTCCCATTGTCATCTATTTTTATATCCATCCTCACATTGGTTAATTATGTAATATTACAGTTGTTTAATACAAATTCAACATTTTAATATAACTCAATTAGTTATATAACTATCTTTTTTGTATATTAATCAATATGGACATGAATATTCCAATTATTTTCATGCAATCCAATTTCTTACAAATCAATTAATTATATTTACCAATAATAATAAACCAAATAATTTCCCCCATATATTCCTCCAAACCACAACTTAACCATTTCTGCTTTCAACACAATATACAATTAATAGTATCTCAATTATTACAATTCCCTAGTTAAATAGAGCTTTTTTTCTTTTGGGTTTTAAAATCTTGAACTCTCCTCTTTTGCCCTAAATTTCCCATTGTTTGCTCACCTTTTTGGTGAGCAAAAAGAAAAAGAAATCTCTCCCTGCCTCATTTTGTCAGTTGCAGCAGAGCCTGCTTTACTTTCACTTTCATTTTTTCCCTAGCATAGCTACTCATTTGTTTTCTTTTAACACTGATCAGCTGTAGGGCGGCCCTTTGAATCCCCGTGGCAAGAGTTTAAACAGTTTTTTTCCCTCTAGCCATCAGCTGGGACTCAGGAGGCAGCAATAGACTGGGAATGGGGCCAAATAAAGGGTAAGAATAACACGGGTGTGTGTGTGTGGAGGGGCGGGGGGGAGAACCAGTTCGGTGACATTATATTGTCACCGCTACCGGCTTGTGGGAACCGGTGCGAACCAGGAGCAACCCACCACTGAAGTATACCTTTTCCTTTGCAGCCCCTGGCTTGTGGACACTCTTACCTTTACATTTTGGTAAGTCCCTATCCTCCTAGCTTTCTCCCTCAAATGCTGGGATGGGGTGAGATGGATAAGAGGATAAGAGGATTTTTTGTGGAATTCTAGATTTTAGGCCAAATTCCTGCAGTCTGCGCTGAACAGTCCTTGCACTCAACTTCACATTGCATTGCACCATTTCATCTTGTATACACCCAGATGATTCTTCTGTCACGTAGGCACAGTCTCTTAATTCTTCTATCATCACTTGCTGTTGTGCACCTTTTCCTGCCTTTACCAGTGTGGTTTTGTAGTGACTGAGTCTCCTTATACCTCTTCAAAAACTTAGAAATGCCACCTTTCGTTAAATTTCCACCAATTTTTCTTCTAATTTCTTTATAACTGTAGCCTTATTCACTTAATACTATTTTTACTTCACTTTCTGGGCAACCAGTCAACTCTTTGAACCATTACTTTAATTTTATTACGTTTTACAAGCTCACTAAATGAAAGAGCACAAAAAAACCCAACCAACTTGATAGTGATCACAAATGTCCTCCTCTCAGCTTCAATACATGACATCAATAACGGAATCTCACTGTGATCTGATTGGCTCATTGCCAAAACAAGATGACACCTGATTGGCTCTCTAAACACTCATGCTCATTGGCTACAATCAGATGAAGGAAAGCTACCTGATATCAACCTAAGCAAGTTGTGCTTCCTTTTTCTGGTTATTTGGCTATAACTTTTCATAGAATACAGGTAATTGAACAAACTTTGTTGCATTACATTCTTGATTAAATTATCTTTCCATTGATATATAATTTTATGGTGCTACTCCAAAAAAGTGGTGTTATTGGCCATCAAACCTCAAAAATACACTTTTCCCAAAAGGTTTCCACAATTTTGGCCACTATTGTATATCAAATATTGAAAAGTAAATTTGAAAAATATTGAACTTGAAAGCTTAGATAACCTTATTTCCCCCCCCCCCCACCCAAATTCTCTCTTCGCCCATGGTCTTCCCAGTTAATGAAGTACCATAAATCTTCTCGTCTGCAATCAAGTATCCAAGCTTTGTTTTATCTTTGTATTCCTCATCTCTGTTGATCTCTAATATCATGGCAGAATTTGAGAATGCTAGATGGTCCAGAAGATCTGGTTTTAGAAGAGAAAGGTGGAATATATGATGAAATGAAGCCAGAGCATTAACATTGCAGGGTTGAGATGGGGAACCACTTGGTGATGGGATTAACAATGTAATGCCATCCTGTTTCCACCTTCCAGGTCTTCATTAGTCAGATGTTTCATGTACAACCAGGGTTTCTGTCTTACTTTAAAAAGTTTATCTATTTGCCATCAATAGTCCATAATATATTTGTAATTCTTTTAGTTGTTTCAATTGCTCTTGTAAAACCAGATGAACAGCCTAGAATTCATGGTTTACTTCAGATATGGAAGAAAAGATACTGGGAGACTAGAAGGTTGTCTGCTGAGGGGAAAAATCCTGGGAATTGTTGTATGTTGTAAATCAATTCTGCTAAGAGCAGCACCACAATCATTTTTTGGGTAACTGATATTGCACCCTTTAGTATTGCTTTAAAATGGCGTTAGTCTGCTCTGTTGAACCAGCTGACTGAGAATGATATACAATGAACAAGTTCATTTCTAGCAACTGGAACAAGTTCATCAAAACCAAGCATTGAATTGGGCCTTTCTGTCCAGAATTAGATTTGGCAGGTTGTGTAATGTGAAAATATGACGAGAGGAAATAACTCATTTTAATAGTTTAATTACCATCTGGTTGATGCTATGACTAGCAGACTGTTTGAAATATAGTTAGAGTATATCATCTTCAAGAGATTAGAGAAAGTTGATAAGATCATCAATAACCCTGATGACTTGTCTGCTGGATCTTTAGCTTCTACCAATGAGGCTGCATCAGCCAAAGCTGAATGCCACCAAGGTCTTCTGTTAAAGACTTCAGTGCAGGTAAGTTCTGTTACTTGTTCCCAAAAGACTAAATTATGACCAATACTGTTGTCAACTAAACTCTCCAGCTTTTTAGTCATATAGTGATAACACCAGGTTGCATAAAGGCTTGAGGTGTATGTAGCTTTTCTGTATTCACTTATTCATTCAGGATCTTGTCAGTCAAGTGTACCTAAAATTGGTTCCTTAATGTGGACTGACTTCATGTCAGATCTTGATTTACCAGTCTAAACTCACTAATAAATTTGTCAGAAGCCTCAATCCTTTTCATAGATGTCCCATGCATGTCTTGGCAATATCAATTTTCAGAGGGTCTTCAAATATTGAGCGCATTTTTCTTATAACTCCAGCACAGTTTGGAAGTGTAGCTATTGTAAGTTATTATTTTATTCATCTAGATGACTTGAGCATGATCACCTAGAAATTATTAATCACATAGTTAAATAAATAAAATCCTTTATGTTTGGAGTCTTATGAAACTCTCTGTATTCCCATAATATTTTTAAAATGGAAAAACTGACATTTTCAGACAGATGAAGATTTGGGTACAAACAGATTTACATTAGTTTGTATCATTGTGCTCTTAATTACATAGTTTGACCGTAGATTGTTTGGGTTTTTTTATGCTAGCCTCTCCATCCTACCTTTTGCTTTGGCTGGAACAGGGTTAATAAACAGAGTAGTTGTAAATCAAGACTACCTACTATTGTTCTTGGTGTAAAATAGTAAATCAGCTTTTAGCCTTTCATCATGAGTTGTAAGACAGTTGTTTTGAGTTGTTCATCAGACAGTAGCAATGTTCAAGTGTCATGGTTCCTACAAGCAACCCATATATAGTGTTAGGGTTCAAGAATTCCTGCCCGGGGATTAAGAAATTCACATTAGCACAAGGTACACAGCTTCAAGATAAGGCTGTCACTGAATTTTTCTAGTAAGAAATTTGACAGCTGAGGCACATTAAGTACATTCCTGCTTTCTCCACTCTGGTGCAGTTGAAGTAAAACAGCCCTGATTTTCTAGAATCTGTTTCTGTGAAGCTTCTGAATTGCTTCTAAAGAATCTAATGGTTCTCTACCAGATACTGCCTGCATTCTTGAGGACTTTATTTTATTTTTATTTTATTTATTTCGTCAAGCATGTATTTTATGACAGATACAAATGTAAACATAATTATAAATACATGTAAAGAATACAAATAAAAGAAAACATTAGGACAAGGACGGTTGGCACGCTGGTTCATGCTGGATCACATATCTAGTTTCAAGTTGTAGTTTCTATATCAGTGTCAGAAGTGGTGGTGCTTGCATCCGCTTATTCAGAAGCTTGGCTTCATGATTATTGGGTTTTTTCTTCTCCTGCCACATTACAGACATTCATCCTCTATACATTGGGGGAGGGTGGGGACAAAGGAAAACTCTGGGGTTAGTATCCCTTCGACTGGAATATACTGTTGCACATGTTTATAATATTGAACAAACCTAAAAGTTATAATCATATTTATCTGGGAGTGAAGACTATTGAATTCTAGTTTATCTTCTTTTATTTTTTGTTTAACTCATCTACATTGCATTTTATTTCTGTCCTTCCTCTTCCCTACTCAATGCAGCTACTCCTTCCATCCATTTTTTCTTTTTCTTTACTTTTGTAGTAGTAATAATATGGATATGTATTTGTGTGTGAGAAAAAATGGTTTGGGGTATATAGGCAGATTGGGGAGCAATTAATTTTACAAATGAGACATCTTATTTCAAAGACATTTTACTTTAATCATTATTAGTTCATTTAATATTAAATTAAACATTTTGTCCCAAGTCTTTCCTGCCTGTAATGTGGCATCTGACCAGTGTCTACACACACAGCATGCCCACGGAGGGGGGGGCAAGGTGCATCACACCAATATCAGCAGTGTTACTGAACTGTGCTGCAAACCCCACTTTTTTTCTATGTGTCATGATATCACATAGGTGCTGAACAGGTTTGAATTTTCTCTGTAACATTGCAATTTTTATTTCATCATTATGACAAAAGTAATAATTTTCTATGAATGCTGTTGACCACACACACAGAAACTCATATGCAAGTATATTATTTTTTTAGGGAATGGAATGTCTAGGATTGGTTTTACCTGAAATTGGCAGCGCTCCCTTGACAAAGTTGGGAGCTGGACATTACAAAGAATAATCCTTTGTTTTTATTTTTTAATTCCAAGCTTCTTTTTTCAGTCTCATATTCACTCAGGTAAATACAATATGTAACTGTTTTCATTGTTTCTGTAAATCACATTTTAAATATCATTGAAATACTATATAGAAATAGTATTTGAAATAATCCTATGTAGTTTAACAAATCATCATTTCAGGTATTTTATATTATTCTCCTCTGTTTTCAATTTGGAAATGCCAGAATATATTTCTCTATTGCACATCCTCCCATCAAACCAACACAATCCCACCATTCTTTTGTGTGATTTTGATTCTCTGTAATTCACAGATTCAACAACTGTGCATTGATAGTATGTTACATGAAATGGCAGGGAGGGGGCTCTGTATTTTCTCTGAAGAACACTACAATGCCTTAATTAGTTGTTGTTTTAAATTTGCATCTTGTTGAGTTGGGTTACCTGATTCCTCAGATTTATTGATTAATCATAATTGTTATTTTTATTGCTTTTGATTGAAAACTGACAAATATTAATTTGTTTTGCCAGTGAAGGGATATAAATTTGCATCCAATTTAGATAGTTACAACTTGTAATTCCCTTTATATAACATTTCAGAAAAAAAGGCTATTCTGTATTTTAGTCATAAGTGGGTTGATGCCTAAGCATAGAAGAAGAATAAAAAAGAACTGTAATCTGAAGACTATCAAAATACTAACTTCCTTTATGAACTCTTTTTTAAAATTTGTTAATTGCAAGTTGGCAGATTGAATGCAGATTGAATGTAGATATTATGATGTACATTAAATTTAACTTTGACGATGAGAACTGCAGTCCTTAAAAAAACCTGCAGTCTTGTGCAGAATTAAGCCCTTCAGTATCAGTGATCTTATATGTATTTAGCTTTTCATAGGACCAGATTATTACTGGAAAGTAAATTTTACTTAATTTACTAAACTTGTTTGAATAAATACACCCATGTTTTGCTGAGTTTTACCTTGCACTTTGATTCCCTAAGATCTTTTCACAAAGAGTCATTCTTTTTTTCATTTTAGTGAATTGACATTAATAAATATAAGAAAGACACCCAGCCAGCCAGTCCTAGTCAATTCTATTAATTTGAAGTCTTCTATTAGCATTTGCCCATTCAATAATGTTTCAATGAGATATCAATAGGTTCAATAGTAGCAAGGTTGCAAGATTTGAATATGATATACAGAGTACCCAAGAGCCTTTCTTTCATTCTCAGAAGCATTTCTTGTATTTCTAATTTTTACATATGTAACTGGTATACAGATTTTGGTTGAGGGATTGTGTACACCGATTTGCAGTGTGTGTCTGCCATGTAACAGGCTTGAACTGATTAAAAATACTCTGAACAAAGAAAAGCATATTTATCTACTAATGGATGGATCTTTTTAATGAAAAATAATTTCTCTACATATATTTAGAGTGGTATTTGAAATACCCTTCTGTACTTTCCTTTCTGGATTGCCAAACATATAAATTTAGAAATGTTAAATGTTATTTTTAAAAATTATAATATTCCTATGGCATCCTTTCAGTCATGCTTCAATTCCTGTTTTAAGAAGAATGTGTGTGTCTTTGTGTGTGTGCATGTGCATGTATGTGCATCTCTCTTTCTCCAAAACATGAATGGTTGAATTTTAGCAGATGGTATTTTATTTTCTGATTGTGCACTGTAGCTGAAAAATCAGAGAGATGAAGAAATAATTATTGAAATGTTAAAGATGTTCTACAATTTAGATTATTTTCAATTTTAAGAAAAATTGACCAGTTTTTCATAATTGGATGAAAGATTAATAATAGGAACAACGGTTTAGGATATATTGTGAGCAGAGCAAATCTCAGTGCAGTTTAAAAAAAAAAAAAGCAAATAGCAAACTGTGACACAGACCCCAGTTTATGCTTTTCAATGCCTGATCTCCTTTGATACATGAACAATTTACAACAAGCAAATCTCTCTAATGCATAACAGACAAAGGTTCTATTCAGATTTTAGCATGTTAGCTTTCCTCTGATGACCCGCTATTTTCTGCATTTGTTTTGACTGCTCCCATCATTCAGGGTTGATGCTTGGATGGGTGTGTAGGTGGAAACCGCAGCAGCAGCAAGCTTAAAGCTTGCAGACAAAAAACGTTCTTGCCTTTTCTGATAGCTATTATTGAAAATGTGAGGTAGAGCCTAGGCTGGGTAATAAAGGCAGGCAAGCAAGGGGGAGCAAGGAGCATAGAGCTGCATACTGATGAGTGTGGGAGCACGTCATGAAAGATTCCTTGCTGCTAGCAGATCGTTGCTCATTGTGGAGTATTTCAACAATCACATATAACGGAAAACAGCTTAGCTGACAGCTTGATATGTTTCCCCCCCACTGTATGACGTACCGGTCTGTAGTACAGATTAATGCAGATGAAATGTTCAGTTAGGAGCAGTTCTTACTCTATAGTGTGCCCCGGAAACTATGTGCTACTTCTGACTTTTGAATTTACTGGAAGCATTAATTGGACAAGCTGGCAGGTTCCTTTGATACCAATTTTGCCCGGAACACAATGTGGCAATGCCACCTCTCAGCCCAGGACCATCGCTATTATCCTGTGGATGGATATTCATTGCTTAAACGCCTCCCTTCTCAAACTCTTTCAGCACCCAGATGCCCTGTCCAGACTGTGGGACAATGGTTGGAAAATATTGGGCTACCTCAGTATGAAAACCACTTGCTGGCCAATGGATTTGACAATGTACAATTTATGGTAAGTGTTCTTTTCTGTGTTTATAGCTTATGGTGGTAAGTGAGTCTTTGCTTCTCAAGAGTCTGTACTGAATGGAGTCTGTTTTATGATCTGCAGTGTTTAAAATATACATTTTACAAAATTGTATCTGTTATCTATATGAGCAAGGGACATTCTCTTTGCTTCATACAATAGGTAATTTCCAAGCATTTTTACATGAAAATGAAGGAATAGTTCTTCTTGTCTATTCTTTGACAAAATAATCCTTACAGTGATGAAAACAAATATCACTGTAGGAAACAGATCAAATATTTACAAAGGTTTGCTATTTATTAAGATTAAATGGTGCTTTTTTCAATAATTCCAGCTTGAATTCTGCATGTTCTAACAAAGAAGTGCTGAATTTTGAGCTTTCAAATTAGCAATTTTCCCAATGTTTGGAAATAAATGACTGTTCCTTTAAATATTAACCTAAAACTATTTTACTGTTAAAGAGTTAACAGACATAAACATGACAGGTATCTTTTGCATGTAATATATATATTTCAAACCCATGAGAGCTTCCTATAAACATAAATGTGAGCAAAAGATAACGTTGGTTATCTAAAAAAACAGTTTCAAAATATTAATCTAAAACCATAAATAAAAATAAAAATACTTATTTTTTTAAACAAATATTTCAAGACAGTTTTTTACAATTTAGTCTCTCTCTCTCTCTGTGTGAATCCAATACAGATGTAATAGTACCACATCTGTTGCTTAGAATCAGAATAGATTTCATTGTCTTCCAATTTTTCTGCAGTATTGTTGTAATGTATACATAGAAAGCTTAGGTATATTATATGACATTGAATTGTGCACTTATATGTGTAGAAGGTTTCAAAATATTATCTTTTAAAAATGGTTAAATGGGACCTTTTTATTACATTACTGTTTCTGCTTTGTTGACTAAAATTTTTTAACATTTAAATTTAACATTTAAAGCAGATTAACCTTATTCAAATCTAATGGTAGTACTACCTGGATTAGGGTATTGTACCTTTTATTCAAGCTTCCATAGCCATGAAAATTGAAATCAATTAATATATATGGAAATAAACCTCACGGTGGAGCAATCAAAGTTCCAGTGGGATGGAGTTCTTAAGTAGACAAGTATCCATGTGGTAAAATTACTAATATGTACTCGAGGAAACATAAAATTCAGTTTATAAGAGAATATAAACACTGTTGTTAATCTAAAATAATGATTTATTAGACTGGAAAGTCTGACTTTCCAGTCTGAAATCATGACTTTGATTGGAAAGTCATGAATGGGTTTAGAGTGAGAATCTTTGTCTTTCAGTTATGTATCTGTAGAGATTGCTCATTTATGTAAAATATTTTATAAAGAAGCATTAGATGTAGAAAGTTATTCAGGATGTATATGTCCTTAAATTGTTTCCAAACCTTTGTATTATAACCAGGTTCATGATGAATAGCACATTTATGATTTACTAGAAGAGATACAGGTGGAATATTATATTATTAATAAATTGAAAATCACAACTGACTAAATATATATTTTAGCAGTTTTATTGAAAGACAAAGCAATATCCTTCACTTTCTATCAACTGATGTTAAATTATTTATTCCTTTTTTAGTTATAAACAGTTAATCCCTTTATATTGACATACTGAAAAATGTATTATTAAATCTTAAGGAATTTTACATATGTATACACCAAAGAGGAGCTATATAAGTAACAAAGATCACCTTGACCATAATAAATATAGTTTTTTGGCATTAACTAACTTCCATTCACAACATTTTGTGAATTATAGTTTTATACATGAAAATCAGGTCTATGTTAAATGTGATTTAGTGCCAAGTAAGCTTGTATAAGGTTCTGTGTCCACCAGCCCCATTGAATATGAGACTTAATTCTGAATAGACGTCACTGAAACTGCACTATTCATTGATTTATTCAGACTGCTTTCATCAATGGGATATTAAACCAGTTACAGTATTTATTGATACGACCATTCTAGTGTTATACCAAGACAAGCAATATCGTTTTAATATTTATGTTATTTTTAAATATGGATTTCAGCTGTTGTTTTCTTAGAAATACATTCTGTGCTTATTTGTTTTCCTGTTACCTAAGCAACACAACCTCATGTCTGTTTAAAATTAGTATTACTGTATTGTTTTGCTAGAACTACCCTTGCCTCAGGAGAAAGCTCCGCTAGAAAAGGAGACCTCTGACAGAGAGTATCCAGTCTTGCCCTCCCCATCAGCACACTTCTGTCACACTTTGCAATAGCTGGGGATTCTCTACTTCTTTGGGTTGGGTAGATAAAATTATATTAGATGAGTGGTGTCCAGGCCCTGAGTAATATATATGGTTTTAGAGGTAATAACCAGAATCTCATGACTTGCATGTGAAACATATAGTTAGCCAGTGTAGTTTCTGCAGCAAGATTTATCATATGTCAGAAGCAAGACTCCAGGGTCTTTTAAAATAAAATTTTAGTATACAGTTGAAGAAAGGACACAGATGATAGCAACAATTTAACAACGTAATATTTAATGTCTTATTTATCTGAATACTAAGACATATTCTGGCAATAAAAATACCTCATAATTTCATAATAAAGAATAAGTGAGTTGGCATGATTTTTTTCATTGTTAAAAATCTAATACACTGTAGATTTTATAGACACTCAAACAAAGTAGTATAAGATATCTGCCTAGAATAACGTTTGAAGTCAGAAAGTGTAAGAGTGGCATCTTTACATATATGGATAATAACTTTGCATCAAAACCTAGACAGTACTTAATAGAACAATATTCTCTATTTAGTGTACCCTAAACAAGCCCATTTAATTTTGGGCCCCCGCATGTAGGTAGACATACTATGAATTTTGCCTTGGCTTGGAAGCATTTGCATTGTGATCTGGAAAGCATTACTGCTAATTCTTTGCTATGATTGAGATCACTTTCTGATCCTGATGAGTGTGACCCATGACTGCCACAGGACATGTATACCAATTGGAATAATCTGCCCAGGTGTCTCATGGTTTCTGATGGATTCCTGATGTTCTTTGGAAAGGTTTCTTTGATTGCTACTGTCAGATCCCGTATGTGTCTCTCTCTGTATGCCAATCCTGGATGAGTTATTGATTTATTGAAGAGCCGCAGGAGATGAAGTGGCAGAAACAATGTCTAGAAAGCAATGAAGACTACAAGTGCATGCACATTTCAGGTTATCATTCTGGTATAAAGAAGCACAATCACTTCTGTATTATTGTGTAGCCAAGCTGCACAATAATACAGTCATCTTTGTTTAGAAGTTTCAATTATTTTGGGGGGAGGAGGCATCAAACAGAACTCTTAGCTGGTTCCCAAACTCTTGATTCATGAGTGGTATTCAGTATTATAACTACCATGTTTCCCCGAAAATAAGACCCTGTCTTATATTTTTTTGAACCCTGAAATAAGTGCTTGGCCTTATTGTCATGCACTCAAAAGCCCGATTAGGCTTATTATCAGGGTATGTCTTATTTTGGGGAAAACAGGGTAGGATAATATTTTACCATGTTACCTAGAATTTGTTTTGGTTTGTGGATTCTTTGGTATTTCTTCAGCTACTTAATACTTGGATCAATGCTCTCTGTGCTTCTTCAGGGTTTCGGAGTGCATGATAATCTGGCTCCAGATTTATTTTTAATGCCTCAGTTTGGGATGGGGTGATACCTGCAGATTTGAAATGAATTGTATGACCCCCTCCTTAGCAAGCTATCCCTAGATCTTGACAGTCTTACATACAGTATTTTCTCTAATCCTTCCTTTTGGGGAGAAGATCAATAAGGTTGTGGTTTCGGGGCAACTATGGAATAAGATAGAGTAAGTAGTTTATCTGGATCTTTAGTTAGCATTCAGTCAAGGCATGAGATAGTATTATTTGTTCTTGTAGGTAATCTTTGTCAGGATTGAATGGAAGCTTGTAGTAGTACCACTTATTTTATTGATAATTTCCTAATAGAAATTAGGTTCAACCTTACTGTCCTGGACTTGTGGAAATTTCTGAAAACTGGTTGGCAAATCTATAAACAATACCGATATATGAGCAACATTTATTTAATGTACAAGATATTGTGCATTCTGTTTCCTTCAGAAATAGTTTCCCTCAAAATTTCTAGAACCTAATCTTATAGTACATATAATAGGTACACTCACATACTGTCACAAATCTTAGGCAAAATTCCCTCCTAGTTGAACTACATTGCCTTGATCTTATTTAAATCAAAAGATATTTTTGAATATACAACATCAATATTATATAAGAACGGAATATAAGGGAATATAAGAACCTTTATAGTTCTATTCTTTCATCCTTTCCAGTCAATCATTATGGGAAGGATTAAGTTTAAAGGAAACCCAATCCCTCATCCAAAAGATCACTCTGGGGATATTCAAGTATCTAATGAAATGGCTCCATTATTGCTATCGTAGTCTAAGAATAGATTAGACTTTTAATGTGCCATGTGTCTTTTACTGTGTTTTTAAAAAGGAGCTAGATTCAGGAACAATGAGCCAAAGTTATTTCAGAAAGGGAAGATATGTTTTTGTTGTTTTTTTTTTAATTTGATTTATATGCCGCCCTTCTCCGAAGACTCAGGGCGGCTTACAATGTGCTCAGCAATAGCCTTCATCCTTTTGTATATTTATACAAAGTCAGCTTATTGCCCCCACAACTGGGTCCTCATTTCACCTACCTTAGAAAGGATGGAAGGCTGAGTCAACCTTGAGCCTTGGCGAGATTTGAACCCTGCAGTAATTGCAGGCAGCTGGTCTTAATAACCAGCTTAATAACAGGGTGCCTTAAACCCCTGTACCACCAAGGCTGTTCTTACTTTGCTTGGAATAGACTGTCAAGAGGATAAAAATTTGGCATACAAACATATTGTTTAATCCAATTTTTCTTCCCTTCCTTGTGTTCAGAATTGCATTCTCCCCAAAAGGATTAGCTTTTCTTTTGTATTGCAAAAGATCATTATGAGAATGGACTAAATTCAAAAACAATCTAATCCTAGTACAAAGAATTGGAGCAGGAAGCCCATGACTTGAGTGGTCCAAAAGTTTCCATATCCATATTCCTGTATTGGACAAACAGAAAACATACTGTGATACCCTCAAGAGGCATGAAGAAAAACATACATGATCATTCCTAGTGCCAGGGGCATTTTATTAGGGAGATGAAAGTCATTCTCCCCCAAAATTATGAACTAGGAAATGTGTCACGGAGACTTTCCCTGCTTTCTTTTCCATTTCCATTCTTTTCTATAGACAAAGCTATTGTTAAAGTTGATAGTTGAACACATTGTCCCAATGCACATGTTTTCGTTTGCAAAAAGATACAGTTCCTTTTCAACTGAACTCAAGTATTGGTGACTAAACCTATGTGATTTTCTTGGCAACAGTACAATATGCAACTGCCAATGCCTTCTTCCAGGGTTTTCTTTTTAATTTTTTAACTTCCCAGTCTAATTTACAGTTCTGAGATTTCCTGCTGATCTGATGTCAAGAACTAAACAAGTCTGAACTTGGTTAACATTTTCCAGATCACCTAGGGTTAGCTTTTTCATAATATATTCATATTTTATCTCTATTGTTCTATTATAGCACTATTTTATGTGAACATTTTTTATTCATTTTATGAATTGCAAATTGAAACAGAACATTGTGAAAGTATGGATTTTAACAAATAATATGCAAGCAATGTTTCAGCTTGCATTTGCTACTGATGTAGCAAATTTCTGTTGAAATAGATATTATTCCGCTTCAGTCACAGAACATTCTAGCTATTTGACCAGACACTGTAAAAGCAGGAAAACAATAGAGAAAGAAGTAAAAATAATAATTCATATAGCATCTCTGTTAAGCAAAACACTGAATGATTATAATGAAGAGCCCTGGTAGCGCAGCAGACTAAAGCACTGTTATTAACATCAGCTGCCTGCAATTACTGCAAGTTCAAATCTCACCAGGCTCAAGGTTGATTCAGCCTTCCATCCTTTCTAAGGTAGGTAAAATGAGGACCCAGATTGTGGGGGCAATAAGCTGACTTTGTATAAATATACAAAAGTATGAAGGCTATTGCTTAACGCATTGTAAGCTGCCCTGAGTCTCCGGAGAAGGGCGGAATATAAATAAATAAATAAATAAATAAAACATTGAGACGTGGTTTTATCAATACATAATGAAGTATAAGTACTTCTTAACCAGTTAAATCTTTATGACTGGAAAAGAAAACAATGATTCCAATTTATTTATTTATTTATGTATTTATTTATTTGTCAACAAATAAGAAAACAAGTAACAGAGTAGACACAGACATGGACACATGAACAATTTTTGGCACCAAAAAAAAAGGATATAAGTTGGCAAAACATAGCCATAAACACATAGAATGATTACATATAATTGGGAACAGTAGGACAGGGACGGTAGGCACGCTGGTGCGCTTATGCATGCCCCCTTAGGGACCTCTTAAGAAACATGAAAGGTCCACACAGGGGTGAAATCCAGCAGGTTCTGATAGGTTCTGGAGAACCGGTAGCAGAAATTTTGAGTAGTTCAGAGAATTGGCAAATACCACTCTGGCTGGCCCCAGAGTGGGGTGGGAATGGAGGTTTTGCAGTATCTTTCCCTTGCCATGCCCACCAAGCCATACCCACTAAGTCACACCATGCCCACCAAGCCATGCACACAGAACCGGTAGTAAAAATATTTGGATTTCACCACTGGGTCCATGGTAGACAGTTTATGATAAAAAGTATGGGAATTAGAGGGACTAACAACAGGATCAGGTAGATTGTTCCAGACATTTACTTCTCCATTAAAAAAGTCATATTTCCTACAATTAAGATTAGAGAGAATTACATTGAGTTTAAATCTATTGATGACCCTTGTATTATTATGGTTGAAATTAAAGAATTCATTTACAGGTAGAACGTTTTGGTAAATAATCTTATGAACTAAGCATAGGTCGAAACATAGACGACGTAGTTCGAGGCTTTCTAGACCTAAGATTTCAACCCTGGTGGTATAGGGTGGTATAGGTTTAGAACATGTGATTTCTATTTATGGAGATTCTCAATCATTTAGGACATGCTTACCTCAAATACCAAGTTTTGCAAAAAAAATAATAATCTAAAGACTAGAAAAATTAAAATGGAAAGATGAGGTGATAACCCTAATAATTTTTATTTCTGTCATTTTTATATATCTAGGTAGCTCTAATTAAATTATATTGGGAACACCTTTATATAATGTGCACAATCAATAATACACATCAACAAATTTGATTAATTTAAAGAAATGTGAGAGACAAAGATTTGGAAATCGGAATAAATTGAGAGCCTTTAATACCATAGGCAACCAATCATTTGATTCTTGGAAAAATCACAACTTTCATTCTAGTAACAGAGCTCATAGGCTTTGTATTTAAATTTAAAGGTACCCTTATATTTGTATTTAATTTAACAGTATTAATTTAACTATCCTACATGGATCAACTAATCCAACTATCAAATCCAACAGCTATTATACATTAGATTCTATAGATCATTAATTAATGCTAATTCTATTTAATGGACCAGATTCTAGCATTACAAAAAATATCTTTCTCTCTTCTTTTCTGCATCTTTAGTATAAAGATATTCTTTTCTGAAGTCACATGACCAGAATTTCAAACAATATTTCAGTTTTATAAATAGTAGAAAAAGCATACTGGACAAATTTCCTGTATGTATATTTCTACTGGTTTTATGAAAACATGAGGGTACTCAAGCTACTCTCTCTCTTTGTTAATTGAGAATTTAATAGTGGGTTTGCCCCATTTCTCCACTACTACCATCCTTTAAATAATCTCATTCAGAAAGATCTATGTTGATAACTGAAAATTATTTCTTCTGATCTTATCCTCCAGACCAAGGCCAATATGCCTAAATCTGTGGATGAACTCAGCTTTTTATTTATTTTTCCAGTTTTTCAAACAAGACGGAATTCCTTTAAGCCGTTCTGATAATAGTAAAACGACCTAAGAATGTTTTATGTGTCATTATTACTCACGTGTTCAGTAATACTTGTTATTATTGTGCATGCCACTTTTCGAAGGAAGCTTTTATTAGGCATAAATAGTATAATTGTTTTCCAGCTTGGGATAATAGAGCAATTTGGAGAATTTTTAATTCAGTTAAGGCAGAATGAATATCTCTCCACTTTGTCTCTGATCAAAATCCTTCTTGAAGTTCCTCTTCAATTATGTAATTCAGAAGCTTTGCCACTCTACAAAGAGGTCGCTATGGTAACTGTGCCTTAAAGAGAGGATACAATTTAAACTGTTTTGTCACTTGACTATGTAAAATGCCTTTGAGGATAGTAAAGGAGTGTGGGATTCAGTGATCAATATATCTGTCCTAAAACCAGTTGAAATACTGCAAAATAAAGACCAGAAACCAGGGTGAGAATTTACAAGGCAGGAGTCAGGCAAATCATGCAAGAAATGGTTTGGGAGTGATGATGAGAGCAAAATTTCGCTGTATTCAAAAGATGTACATACTAGGATTGCTGTGGTGCATTGTGGGGGGAGATTTAAAATTATGGTCTACCCTGGAAAACAATAGGATCATAACCTCCTAAAGAATGGCCAGAGGAGCATCCAGATGGGCATTGGGGAAAATTTCTTTTCTCCTGCTTTTCTTCACCTGTTACTAGGCTGCTCCAATTCTTACTTTTCAGAGCAAACTGTGGTAGTGCTGTAGTTGTAAGCTGTTATAGTATGTAATTGTTATACACATACTTGGGCATAACATGTTTGTTTCACTGTATTATAGTTCATTGTATTATTGTTGTACTTTGCTTAGGTATTACTACTCAGTGCCCATAACTGGATGCAATATTCCATGTGCAGTCTGATCAATACATAATAGAGCATTGAGACTTGCTCTCAGACAACATGCTGCAAATGGAGATGCTTCTGAAGGAAACTTGGAAATTTCAGCAGGCTTCTGTTAGATGTCTCCTGGTAGAAGCATGTGACTTCTGTTCTGTCGCATCTTGGTATACTGGATACCATAGATTTCCAGATTAAATTCAAAGTTCTTGCTTTAAATATAAATTCCTAAATTGCTTAAAGTTCTTTCTTGAAGAAGAATCTTCCCCTGAATATTGTAATCATCTTAAGGATCTATCATGTGTATCAATCTAAACTCAGTTGGAATTCTCTAGGATAACAAGTTGACTAGAAATCAACTAGAAGTATGGATTGCTGTCTTGCTGCTTTGCTTTATGGAAAAACTAGAAAGTTTAAATCCTTTTCTTCTAGAAATCTGTTTTTATGGCTTTTAATTTGATTGACTCATGTTTAAAGTTATGAATGTTAAATAGTTTATTTTTATTGTTTTTTTATTATTTACAATATTCTGTAATCTGTAGCATTTATTGGTGATGTGCCTTGATATGTAGTGTAATCTGATATAGAATGGCTTGCTATAAAAAAACCTGGGTTCTAAGTATTTATTTATTAGATTTTGATAGCAGCTCATCTCAGGTGACTTTTGTACATTAAATAAACATTTTCCTCCTCCCTTTTTTAGCAAGTTTATTTGAAGGAAACACTAATTCCAATGTTTTAAGTGATATACTCACACATATACTCACACATATATATTAAATAATCTCCCCTTTTTTCTTCTTGTAAACAAATGTTTGCTTGTAAGTCTTATTCCTATCCATCTGTTCCAGTTTAGAATTAGCTATCTATGTCCAACTTATTTCCTGTAACAATCTGACTCCCCAAACAAGCAGGACAAATAGAAGATGAAAGAGGAAATGATACAATCAAAGGGAGAGCCAGATCAAAGTCTTCTGATCAAGGAAGAGGGAAGGTGATTTCTACAGGAAAATTTATTTTATAAAGTGACTGCTTCTTTTTTGAAACTGGTGGGTGAAAGTGAGGCAGGACCAAATATTGAGAAAAGAAATTTTCTCTGACTACAAGCATAAGATGGATTTCTGCCTACTCTGTGAAGGGTTCATCATGAATGCATAAATTAGCTGCCCAAGTCAAGATCTGACGATGATGGTTACCTAGAGAAACTAACAGATTGCTCACCACAACCTAACTGCATATAACCCCAAAACAGATAACAACCATTTGCAAATACAGTAATAATAAACAGTAGTAAAGGGTAGTAAAAATCATTTTCTGATTAATGGTATATATGGATGAACTTGGGGGATGAGAGGGATAGATGCTGTCTAGGAAACAATCAGACAAGAGAGAGTCAGAGGAATAAACTTAGGAAAGACCTGCCCTAATTGATCTAAAAGTGATGGCTAAAAGTGATGGGAAGCTTCTACCTTCAGACCCATATGTTTCTGTTAATGTAGTCTTACAATAAAGTAGAATTGGCTCTTGTAATTATGTTTCCTGTGCAGTTTACCTGGGAAGGCTGACATCCAACCACTTACACCCAAATTTCCATACCTGACTAATGAAAAAAAGGACTAGGGGTATATGATAGCACTGTTCCAATATTTGAGGGGCTCTTACAAAGATATGGAGGGAGGTGTCAAACTATTTTCCAAACCACAAATAAGCAAGACAAGAAACAATGATGGAAACTAACCAAAGAGAGAAGCAACCTAGAACTAAGGAGAAATTTCCTAATGGTGACAGAAATTAACAATTGGAATAATTTTCCTTCAGATGTTGTGGGTGCTCCATCACTGAAGGTTTTCAAAAAGACTGGGCAACCATTTGTCTGAAATGATATAGGGTCTCCTGCTTGAGCAGGGGGTTGGACTAGAAGATTGCTGATGAACATGAGGGATAGATTTGACAACCACATTTCAACTTTATGGTCAGAGAGTAAATCCAATATGAAAAAGACACTTTATTAGTATTAGCTACATTGAATGTAGTATGTTGCCCCAAAATTGTACTTGATCTTAAAGGGTCGCCATAATCTTAAGGGGCCAACATCAAGATCATTCCAGCAGACATCAAATTTTCATCAATCTTGTAGACAGGTTATATGCATTTACTGGATAATTTCAGTAAAAAAAAGGGAGGAGCAAGCTAGCCTGGTCTGGAACTCCACCTAACTACCATTTCAATGTTGGCTGTTTGAGCAGCAGAGGCTCCTCATAACATGCCATAAATGCCTAATTAGGCCATCCTTTGACATTTGGACTGAAAGATTTTAACTAAGATGGTTTCTGTGCTTCAGCTGTAACTTCATGGTTAACATCTTAAGTGAAGAGAAATCAGATTTTGACTTAAATGGTTTTCTCAGAAAAGATTTTAATTTTTTTGTTTTACTTTTTATTTGAACTTCAGAAAGAATTACAGCTAACTGTTATTTTTATTAATGAATTTGAATAACAATATATAAGACTAGCAATAAAACTGTATTATTTGTACTAATGTACTATACATTAAAAAGATGAAAGAAAAAATAAAAACTGAACATTAAAATGCATTAAAGAAAAAGAAAAAGGACAGCACCACCCCCAGGATGTGACAAAAGAAGCCTACATTAAACTAAAAATCAAAATCACAAAGCAAAACACTGAAGTAGCTAATTTACGTCTTTTTCAAAATATGGGGCAAAGGTATATATATGGGGATACTCCTGAAGTAGCATGAATATGTAAATTATCATAATCTTTTTTCTTTGCCACATTCCATGCACAATACATTCAAAGTTCTTCCTAGTCAGAAAAATTACAGATTTTGGGGATGTAATTTAACAAAATTGATTTATTTAACCCATAACTGCCTTTGAAGAACTGGTTCAACATAGTACAAATAATAATATTTAAATATTCTGGAATTGAAAGTGGACATATTTTTTACATATATTCCAACTTCCTTTAAATTTATGACATCTCCAGCATAACAAGGAACAGAACCAACTTTAAAAAAAAACAGGTTCTGAGGATCAAATAGACTGTAAAAACATTGATTTTGATGAATTTAGCCAAATTTTTAGGCTATAAGAAATATATATGTTCTTTAAAGCCTGCAGTCATTGACTGAATAATGTAGGATATTCCCATTTACTATTCCAAATAGCTTGGATTTTTCAAAAAAAAAGTTTTGATTTTTTAAAATATGACAATAATGATTGTTGGCTTAAATTTTATAAAAGGCATGTCCAACACTCTTAAAACGTCCAGTGTTTCTGAGATCAGAAAGGCAACAGGGCCAAACAATTATGGATAATATTTTTTTAAAAAATTAAGGTATTTTAGTTCTAGATAAAATATATTATATGGATAATAATTTTTTTTTAATTAAGGTATTTTAGTTCTGGATAAAATATATTCCTGTTGTAGAATTTCAAAAGTATCATTACTTAATAGCAGACTGAGGATAATGATTTCATTATGACCCCATGATTTACAGAAAAATGTATTATTTTCTAACAAAAGTTACTCCAAAATGTAATTTTCTTCTGAGAAGAAAAATAAAATCTAAATTTTCTGCCCAATAAAGCACAAATATGGTTAAATATGTTTAACCATGCTATAAAAATAACCAATTTCTTACTATTATCAGTGCCCAGCAATTGAAAGGTTATAAGGATACTGAGTAACAACTCTAAAGCTGAACCCACAATAGCAAATATTCAATATTGTTTCTATTCCAAGTTAGTAAGTTGAAGTTAATAGTAAGTACAATAATATTGTTTAAAATTGGAAAATTAAAGCCAGTCTCAAAATATGATAAGCATAACTGTAATGAAGAAATCATGGGTATTTATCTCTTCCATAAAATGTTAACCATTAACTTATCAATCTATTTAAAATATTTAAGTGAAACCATGCAGGCATTGCTATCAAAATCAGTCATGATGCAAGATTCAGTTTGGCATTAATTCTTCTCCACAGGCTTAAAGGCATTCTTATTCACTTCTTAATATCCTCTTTCATGTGGATAATAGATTCTGAAATGTTCTTATCAGCTAAACTAGATATTTTCCTGGAGATAATAATATCCAGGTAATTAATAATTTCTGGACAATAAATCACTCCCACTATCTCCATCTTTAGAAATCTTCTTAGCAATTGACATGATATTTTACTTACTCCAATTAATTGTGTACACAGAATATTTACCATTACATACAATTTCTACAAATTTGGTTAAAAATGTTAATAAACATAAAAAACACATACCAAAATATAATCTGCATAAAACAGAAACATGTATTCAATTTGGATGGGCACTTTCATATTCAAGAGAAATATGCAACTTGGGATCTTCCTGGATTCACAGCTTCTATTCATTGAGTGTGGTATGACACTTGTGCTCTTTTCTAGATTGGGGACTTTACGGACAGTCATTCATCCTTTGAGTTACCTCATGGCTTGAATATAGAAGTGGATTCTACATGGGCTTGTTCTTGAAGACCATCTGGAAGCTTCAGCTTGTCTAGAATGCAGCAGCATGAGCAGGGATGAGCATGCCTCAATATGCCTATGTAATAATTCTGCTTTCCAAGCTGCACTGATGGCCAATTCGTTTCTGAATGAAATTCAAGCTGCCCATAAAGCCCTACACGGCATAGGACCTGGTTGTCTCCCATCGTATCTGCCTGGCCAATACAATCTGTCAGGGTTGGTACACTCCGGGTTCCTTCAAATAAGAAAAGCCATCTATGGGGACCTATGAACAGTGGTGGGTTGCTACCGATTTGCCCTGGATTGGGCGAACTGGTAGCGGCTGCGGGAGGCTCCGCCCACCCACCTGGACGCTTCTGTGCATATGCAGAAGCATTGCACGTGTACATAAGCAAAACAGTGGCAAACTAAATTGAAACCCACTACTGCTTATGAAGTACACTTTCTTTTCTGCAGCATCTGTCCTGTGGAATGAGATTCCAAGATTTGATCACCTCCCCAACCCCTGTTGGTGTTTAGAAGGGCCTGAAGACCTGGCTCTTTGTCCAGGCTTTTGGAGAGGATAACTGGAAACTTCTTTGCTTTTGATTCCATCCAGTTTGTCACTCTGCCAACTCTACACATTTTTGTTTCTTGTTTTTTTTATTGTCATGTTTTTAATCATTCGTTAACTGCCAGGCTTGCTGTGCATTGGTTGGCTAGAAATTTAAGTAATAATAACATTTTTTCTGAAATTTGGAGATAACTTCTGAAACCCTGTCGAAATATCTGGTAAAACCTTAGCATCAACATTTAAAATAATATTAGAAAATAATTTGTGCACTGAGTAAGTCATTACTGGCCTTCAAAATTACAGTAATATAAGCATGATAGTATGAAACTGATGGGACTTTATTTTCATAAGATGTCTGAAATATCTCAGGAGTACAGGATCTACTTTCTCCTGAAATTTTCAATATTATTCTGTGGTTATTCTGCCTGGTTCAGGTTTTTTCAATTCCATCATACCAGTAAAACTATAGATTTCCTGTAAAGTTATGTGTGCAGCTATCTCCCCCAAATGAACATCTCAGATTACTGGAAAACATTTTTCTAACTGTTTACCTACATTTGTAGAATATAATTTTTACAACAATAAAAATTAATTTAATTATTTAAATTAATTATTTAGTTAATTATTAATTATTTAGGAATTATTGAGTCTGTTATTTGTACTTCTATAACTGTCTGGTTGGTTCAGCAATCAAACAAGACAGGTACAAATTCCAACAGATAGTTAAGACTGCATAAACCCACCTGCTTTTCATAGAAGACCTGTATATTGCGTGGGTCAGAAGGAGGTCTGAGAAGATATTTGCAGATATCTCACATCTGGACATAAATTGTTTCACAAATGAAGGTAAATATACATGTCCTGGATAATGTTACAGGAATGAAACATTAGAAAGTTGAAAAATTTGACATGATAATAATAATAACTTTATTATCATTGTATGGGTATACACAGTATACCCATACAATGATGATCCAATCTGAATCGGTCATTGAAACCAGAGGTTTAGTCTTCTGAGCTTTTGGACTCGTGCTGGAGCCTATTCTCAGGGAACATCTTTCTACTGGAATGTGTGTAAAAATTGTTCCAATTCCTCCCCTTGGGATGGTGTTATAGGGCATCACATGCCAAAACAATTAGACACCAGGACAGTTTTTTTCTCCCTCGCGCCATCATTTTGCTGAACATTTAATTCTCACAGTTCTGTCTAATGTCTATGTATATTAACATATATAGCATAGCTGTAGTATTATTTTTTTTATTTTTCTTATCAGTCTATTCTGTGGCATTCACTTTTAATGTTTTCATTGTGATTCACAAGTCTTTTTCAGCTATGGGGAAGAAGTATTTTACCATAAACAAAATGCTTTAAATGTAACTCAATCTATCACCTAGTTGAAGTTATTTGAAAAAAAAAGTATTTCTTTTGTAGTTCCACAAATTCCAAGTCTTCCAGTAAGGAAGTATTAAAATATCATCACTCAGCATCTGGGTATTTTCCCCACACTCAGTGAAATTACTATATTAATTCCTGCATGGTCAGAAATTATAACTAGACTAATGTAATATTTTGCCACTAAACTGACCAACGAACATATCTGAAACCTAGTCAAATGAACCTAGTCTAGTTCTGAACAAGTTCCATCTGGGCTAGATTAAAGAAAAGTATATGATACCAAACTGGTGAGAATTGCTTTGGAAGCAGACTCAAGATTCAGAAGGATCTTGATAGACTTGAGCATTGGGGCCAATCCAACAAGTTTCAATTGAATGGTGAAAAAATTAAGGTCCTGCACTTTAGACGGAAAAAACCCAATATGTACAGGATATGTACAGTAGTGCCTGTAAGAGGGATCTAGGTGCCCTGTTGGACCAATGCTCAAGTATGAGTCAGCAATGTCCTGAAGCAGCCAATAAATCTAACACAGTCCTAGATGGCATCAACATAGAAATAGCATCAAGATCATGGGAAGTAATAGTGCCACTCAATATTGCACTAGTGAGGCTACATTTGGAATGCAGCATTCAGTTCTGGTTGTTGGATATTTATCCTACGGTTGGGTAGGTAATATATAGAAAAACTTTTGTGCCTTTAAATGATATAAGAAGAATGATTGGCTGGGCTATTATCAGGCAGCCATAAAAGTAGACAGGAAGCCCGGGAGCTCCTGCTCCTGCTATTTGATGATTGGTCTCCTGAAGAGGGACTGTGTGTGACTGAAGAGAACTGTAAGCAAACTATGTTTTGTGTTGGAGAGTGATTATTCGATACTGAGGTCCTAGAAGGAATTCAGAGAAGAGTACAGAGATGATTAGGGGTTTGGAGGCTAAATCATATGATGTTTAGCATAATATAGAGAAATTTAGAGAAGACATGATAGCAGTCTTCCAATACTTGAAGAGCTGTGACAGGGAAGACAATATCAATTTATTCCTTAAGACACCAGAAGAAGAGGACAAAAAGCAGTGGGGAAAGCTTGTAAGAGGGAGATCCAACCTGGAAATAAGGAGGAATTTCCTGACAGTGAGAATAATTAATCACTGGAACAGCTTATTTCCTGGAGTTCAGGTGCTCCATCACTGGACGTCTTCAAGAGGGATTAGGCAACTATTTGTCCAGGATGATATAAAGACTCTTGCCTTGGATATGAGACTAGAAGACCTCCAAGGTCCCTTCCAGTCCTATGATTCTATATTCTTATCTGTTTGGACTAAATAGTTTCCATATATCCATTGTCACCTGTAGCTGCCCAGAGTTACCTTGTAGGGGATATGGGTGGTACAAAAATACCTATCTAATAAAATATCCAAAACTAAATTAAATCAAATAAATTGAAATCTTCAATGATGATTATGTGATCAACTTGTAACCCCAAAAGATTACAGAACAATTACATAAATCATTTGGTTTGTTCATTCCAAAGAGACAATAAAAAAGCTAAAAAGGAAATAAAAAGACCAGAGCACCTCCTCGTCAGCAATCAACATCCAGACAAGTGAGTGTTAACTCCAGGATTAACATCAGGCAAACAATCTAGTAAAATAAACTTTACCCAAATGAAGGAGTTATGAACTCAGACAAACAGTTGAGCAATAAACCACAACCTAACAAGGAACTACCAAGGAGAAAGCAATACACCTATCAACACTGAAAAAGCAAGCTATTGTATATAAATCCAGAGCAAATCTCACTCCCTTCTAGCACGAAAGATGTTATCTAGATTGATAGTGAAATGTCTGCAAGCAAATAACCAAGCTCAGGGAGCACTAAGGACTCTACAGTATTTGTTTTAGTTTTCTCTGAACTGTAGAAATTTATTCACACCATTTGAAGATTTCCATAGTTAATTACTAAAAATATATAATGACTTTCAGAATCTAAAATTGTTTAACTATAAAATTAGGAGATACTCCTCTGGCAGATTTTGAATTTTCCATGTGGGAATCTGTTCAGTCTATTTTCTTGCCAAAAGTTTTTTCTTTTCAATCTAATAACATTCAATTCCCTTGAATTCACTTTAAATAGAATATGTCTTCATTTAGGCTTCTTTGCCACTCATTTAATATTGCATAGCACAAAATTCTTTATCATTTAAAAATTCTGAAATACGTGTTTATTGCCATGGATTCAAACAACAGAATATTTCTAAACATTCTATGGCAAGTTATTGCTAAATAAATTGTCACATAACGTTAATATAGTATAACAGTCCAAAATGGAAGAAATAAAACATTTTAATTTATGTGTAATTACAATATAATTTTAAAAAGTATTATTGAAATATTGATATGAAGAAAATGGGGAAAATAAAAATAATTAAAATTAAAATCAAAACGTAGGAAGAAAAAGGTAAACTTAATGTTAATACTTCTGGTAGGGACTTGCCAATAACACAGACTTTCTTCTTCTTCTCTGGGCTGCAAATGGAAGAGAAAAAGAGAAGACACCAATAAAAAAAAATCTGTATATTTTGTAAACCTCTTACCCTACAAACCATAGATCATTATGGAATGGACAGGCATGGAACACCTACAATTCAGTACGTGGCCTTCATTTGATCAGATAATTAACAACTTGTTCAGAATCATTAAATTTCTAGAGAAATTCCATGACAACAGGATCAATACATTATAAAGACTTATATCTAGATAGGGCGCCTTAAAAGATTTAGTGCAGTCTATGTGAAACATATTAAAAAAACTTTTTAATATCTTCTATCAAAGTTTCTTTATGCTGTTGATAGGTGAGACCAAGCAAACATTTTTTTCTGTGTTCTTGACCTTGAATATAGTCCAATGATCCTTAGCAGGACACCAGCTCACTGTTATCTTTCAAGCAATTAAAATAGCAATACATTTCTCATTTGCTTCAGTCTTAAAGTCTTGTTCTTGGTCTCACCGCATCTCTTTTCAATCTTTTCAATCTTATCGTAAATCTTTAAAAAATATATTCTCAGTAAACTTAACAAAATGAGGATCTCAAAACTATCTACTTCACAAAGAATTGCATCAGATGATAAAAATAGATCTCTGTATATCTCCAGTTTCAATTGGGGTTTTCATCTGGCACAAAGGAAGAGATAGCCTGCCACTTGAAGTCTCACGTACCAATTCTACTGGACAGAAGCTAAGACTAAAGTAGAGAAGGAGACTGTACTGTAGGAGAAGAAGAAGGATGCTTGAGATTATGAGACATTTTTATCTTTTCTAATTACTAAATGTGGCAGAAATTTAGATTGTCTGGTCACCAGTTTCTCGTCAAATACTGCCCACAAGTTTTATTTTTGCAGCTGATGGAGAATCGAGAAAGAGAATAAACTGCATGTTGCCATTTTGCTTGAAATACTAACTCTTTTCTTAGAAAAGATCCTAAAGGAATACAGTAAAAGCTGGATTCCAAGACTGAATAGTCTTTGTAGCTTAAATTCTCATTTGAGACATGTACCATATACAGCCCTTGGCTAATAAATAAGCATTTCTGCTTGGCAACTTGGGCAACTCAAGGTGAAGGAGAGCATCACCAGCGATGCTGCTCTGAAGTTTATGATTGTTCATGTAAGTGATCCAGATTAGAGAAAAAATATTAGGCCACATCCAGGCAGAATGATATGGACCATCCCAAGAAGAACCAGCAGCCAGGACTGGAATTTCAGTAGGGATTCTCCTTGGTAGACAGAAGAATACTAAATGTAACTTAGGGAAGGATACTCGATACTGCCAGGAAGAAGAGAAAGCTCTATTTGTTCGGCTAGTAACTTTGAAGGCTCCATTCTATGTTACCTAAATAAATTAGAGGAAAATGAGACAATTATTCTGCTCTTTTTTGGATAATCAATGTGATATACAGTATGATGTTAACCCCACTAGATAGACCAGACCATGAAATCAACTTTAAAGGAAAAACTACCATACTTTCATTGTAGTTAGCTATAATAACCTATAATAGCTACAACAATCTTGCATGTCTGATTGTCCTCCTCCTCCTCCTCCTCCTCCTCCTCCTCCATCAACATCATCATCTAGTTCAGGGAATTGCGGAAATGTCTGTCTGAGCCACTTCCAAATGTCATCTGGACATTCTAGAGTTAAAAAAAAATACTTTAGCCTTTTTGCCTAAGCACCAACACCTGCATATCTCCATCTTATTCTCTATATCTAGCAATAGGATGAATTACATCATCCTGCCTCCTGACCTGTGGAATATTCTCCCCCTGAGGTGAGGCAGCCCTCCCCTGGCCTTCCAAAAAGGAATCAAAACATGATTCTGACTTTGCATGGGAACCCAGAGAAGCACATAGCCATGAGTTTGGCTGGTGCCCTGAGAGCTTTTTAAATTAATTTTAAGGTGTTTAATGATCCTTGCAACATTTTTAATTTTTATATACTGTCTTTATATTTTAACATCAATGTCAAACTATTTACTAAATCTGCACTACTATTAATCTTCTCATCGTTCCCATCACCCACCTCCTTCCACTTATGACTGTAACTTTGTTGCTTGTATCCCTATGATTTATATTGACTATTTCCTAATATGATTTGATTGCTTATTTGTACCCTATGACTATCATTTAGTATTGTACCTTATGATTCTTGATGAACATATCTTTTATGTACACTGAGAGCATATGCACCAAGACAAATTCCTTGTGTATCCAATCACACTTGATTGGATTAAGTAAATAGAATAAAAAATTCTATTCTATTCTATTCTATTCTATTCTATTCTATTCTATTCTATTCTATTCTATTCTATTCTATTCTATTTTAACATTTTACTGTATACCATCCAGAGTCCCTCTTCTGAGGGAGATGGGTGGTTCAAAAATGTGAAAAATAAATAAAAAACAACTGCTTAGAGAAATACAGTACATATCTTGCCTACTATCCAGCACCCTAAATGAAAGAAAGTTCTTCAGGAAAGGTGATGTGCTCCACCTGGATATGATTTGATATAGCAATTTGTTTTCCTTAAAATGAGTCTCTCCTTGCAAGACTTTCCCAACTGCCACTAGATGGAGAAAACGGGAAGACCGTATCATACCACCAACCAACTGCCCACATATTAGTTGGTGTTGTTTATGTAAAACTAATTTGTGTATTTGTGCATATGTGGAAAACTAATTTCCATAGAACACTAGTTCATCAGGCTCAATGACAATCACCAATGCATTTGATCAACAGTCCATCCCATCATATGGAAGGGGAGGTTTGGTTGCATGGTCATACTTCCTCTCTTGGCCTTTTTGTTTTATCCCCACTATATTAATACTCCTTGAACTATTATTAAATCACCTTTTGCCCCACTCCCCACCCTGCCTCAACTGTACATACAGATCTCAACTGTATTTTTGTCCTGGTAGGAGCTATCTGTATATGTTTTTACGAAAGTAATACCCTTTTGGAAAATAGATTACTATCAGGTAAGAGAAATAAATTTTCATTTGCAAATGAAGCAGAGCAGATTGAGCTGATCTTCTTCCAGATGTTAATGAAGCAGATTGGATTCCAGAAGGCTCTGGAGAATGTTTTCTCAAGCCTGGCTGATCATTCTGTCAGTGATTTATTTACTTATTTATTTGTCAAAAAATAAGAAAACAAGTAACAAAGTAGACACAGACATGGACACATGAAAAATTTTTGGCACAAAAACAAGGATATAATTTTTCTTTTATTTGATTTATATGCCGCCCTTCTCTGAAGACTCAGGGCGGCTTACAATGCGTTAAGCAATAGCCTTCATACTTTTGTTTATTTATACAAAGTCAGTTTATTGCCCCCATAATCTGGGTCCTCATTTTTCCTACCTCGAAAGGATGGAAGGCTGAGTCAACCTTGAGCCTGGTGAGATTTGAACTTGCAGTAATTGCAGGCAGCTGATGTTAATAACAGTGCTTTAGTCTGCTGTGCTACCAGAGCTTGGCAAAATTGGCAAATTGGCAAAACATAGCCATAAATACATAGAAGATTACATATAATTGGGAACAGTAGGACAGGGACGGTAGGCACGCTAGTGCACTTATGCACGCCCCCTTAGGGACCTCTTAAGAAACATGAAAGGTCCACGGTAGACAGTATATGGTAAAAGATATGGGGATTAGAGAGACTAACAACAGGATCAGGTAGATTTTGATATTTATCAATATCAGGTAGATATTTGGTTGCTATATGAAACAATGAAAGCTCCCAAGTATTTGATACAGTAGCTATTAAGCATTCTCTGTCCAGTGTCATAACTCATAGTGCCTCTTGGTGTATGGAGTGATTGGAGGTCATTTTCACAGCCTTACTAGGCTCTAGTGGAAAGTAAACATGGATGTCATAAATCAGAAAGACACACATTTTTGTACTTGGTTGTAAAGCTGTTAACCATACTTTAGCTTTTTTTTTCTTGATGTACAAGGGATCAGACAGTAGAAGTGTTCTGAGTCAGTCAGGAGTCAGATTTCCAGCAAGCAATCTGAGTACAACAGTCAAATTGTACTTGTTGTTGTGTTAACTGTAAGTCAAGCGTTTACCCAGCCCACATGACATACTGCTTTAAGGTATGATATTGCAGAAATAGTTCTAGTGACCATTACTTTATCTTTTATCTTCTGACTCTTTAAGTGCTCCTGCCAGTTTTCCTGAGAGGTTGAGAACTCTTAATTCCTATTCCAGGTCCAAATCTTCTATAGCAAATTTGGGAAGCATTCCTACCTTTATGCTTTGTTGCTGGGGATTGGATCCTTGCATTTGGGATTGCCAAATTCACTGACATAGATTTAGTCTTGGAATAACTTTATTGTCACTTTGAATGTACACTCATCAGCATACATTAAAATGAAATTCCATTGCATACAGATCTCAAATGGTCGCCACCTCCAATACATAAACATGAGAAAATAAATAAATACAAAAAATATGCATATACCCACATATATGCTTATTGGCTTATTGGCTTCCAAAACTCTGGACTTGAACATGAATAAAGTATAAGGAAAATGGCTTACAGTGACAGTTGTACTGTAGGTATAATGATAATGTGCCTGCAGCACAATTACATGCACCATTACTAAATATGATCTGGAATAAAAGAAGCAAAATTTTCTGGTATATTCAGAGATGGGTTAACTTAAATTTCAGTTTGGTACTATTTGAGCTGATGCATAAAAGAGTCGCTCTGAAGGGGAGATAGGTGGCATAAAATTTTAATACATAAATAAAAATGAATAAATAAAATAGTTCCTGCTGAACTATATTCATATCATACCTAGAATATCCATTATACCATCTGACAAAATTTATCTGACAGTTTTCTTCTTAACTCTTAAGAAAATAGATAAGGTTGATGGATCAATTTGTGTCTCTTTATAGCAGGTAGAATTCCCACTTGCTTGCTTGTTTGCTTGCCTGCTTGCCTGCCTGCCTGCCTGCCTGATTTATTTATTTATTTATTTATTTATTTATTTATTTATTTATTTATTTATGTATATGTATTTATTTATGTGTATATTTATTTATACATTATTATTTATTAATTATATATGTTGCCTATCTCACTGCCCCAAGTGACAGCGAGAGACGTAGTAAGACTAAAAAGGCCACCATTGAGCCCAACTCCTATTAAATAAGTATAGGTCAGTGTATTTCTGGTAAAGAAAAAAGTAGTGTTGAAGAAGAAAAGAATTATCTAAAGGGTTTCCATCCAGAAGTAAGTTTGCATTTGGCACAAAAATGATTTTGGTTGAGGGTTTCTCAAATTGAGAACCCTAAGTGGGCTTGTGAGAGACTAAGGGCAAAAATAGTTAGTTTTCTATCACTAGAGCTTTTCCTCTTGCTCAAGGACTCCAAGGGGCCTGGAAAAATGCCTTGTCCCAATGATTGAAGCATATCAGGAGGTGAGAAGTGCAAACTTGGTGATACTTCAGGATTTCTTATCAGTTTTGATACTACTGACCATTTACCAAGATATAGTCTTGCAATTACAGTAAATAGAAGTGCAATAAATAAACTGATTGCACTCTACCTAGAAGATAAAGACTTTGGATTGATGGTACATACATTGGTAAACTCAAAATTGGATTATACAGTGGGTTGTTTGTGATTTAGCCCTTTGAAAATAGTCCAGTGATTTTAGCAATCGCAGAATGTGGCACCACTGGTCATAGCTGGTACCTTTTGGAAATGCCACTTCACCTTCGTATTCAGACACTGGTTGCAGCAGCTTTATAATATGTGTGTATGTATATCAGTGTGATAAGTGTGATTTAAATTGTCAAAATAATGTAGGAAATGGAATAAAGATTACAGTCTCCACATCCCCAATTTTCTCATTTAAAAAACAGTCCCCATTCCATGGCTAACAGAGTAACAGAGAAGTGGGAAATTTAATCATGTTTATCCAGCAAAGCTTTTAGTATGGAAGCATTACTGAAGAAAACGATTCATAAGAATGGCTCTTAAGTCTAAATCACAAATTATATTTAAATGTAGGCAATACTTTTCTTTAAACAATACTGAGAATATGTGAAAAACATTTTTCACTACTAACTAATGTATATTTTTGTTAATATTATAAAACAGATATTTTTAAAACATTCTTAATTCAAGAAAACGTGCTATAGCAAAGGTTCTACTCATATATATATATATATATATATATATATATATATATATATATATATATATATATATATATATATATGAAGCATATGTGATCATATCACAGCAGTAATCTTGTTACCACAGTAACAAGTCTGAGCTGGCTAAGTAAGCTGCCACCACCATTACCACCACCACCACCCTAAATTAGAAAGAAAAAGGAAAACCCAGCCTTCTTCCTGTGTGAAATAAATTGCTGGAACATTCAGGAAAAAACAAACAAAGAATTTACCAAGTATGAAAAATTATTTTCATATTTTTAGGGATGACCAGGTGGGGTGGAGAAAATGAGGAAGATAGCTATAGCAAATTAAGCCAAGAAAATTGCATAGACATGGCCACAAGGTCACCAGGAATCAAAGAAAGTACTATTTTTATAAATCTTCAACAAAAATATTTACAGAATGGGGCTTCCACGTAACTTAATAAAGTACCTGTAACAATGTCAATGTTATTACTGTATTATTAAACATGGTCTTGCTTTGTTGAAGAACCCAGTCAATGGAATCAGACTACATCAACATTTTGATACTATTTTGGGGTTCAGCATATATTTTCAGGTTGAGCAAACAATCTTCTCCTGCCAGAAGCCTATAAGGCAAAGATGATATATCAGTTTGATCCATACAGCTCTATCCCTATCATAAATTAGAGAAGTGTTTTCTATATTGATACTCAAAATAGCAAAACTGGTAATAATTAATAAATAAGGTAATTAATAAATAAGGTATTTTTTTTTTGGTTACCACACCCTTTAAATTACTGAGGCTGGACTACATGCATTGAACTCTCAAATACAGGTCTGACTTGATGTCTAGAACATGATTTTACCAAATAAATCATATACTATGTATAGTAAGCAAAAATAATTTCAATAAATATGATTATGCATAGTAAGCTCCTTCGGCTAACTACTTTTTGGTCAAACTGGCAACTAACATAGTACAAGTCAGTCATTTTGAGAAACAGAAGAAAAAATAAGTAAAAGAAATTGAGAAATGTTTAAAGACTCATTATTTCTATTTATCTCATTCAATTCAAACATGTATTATACAGTTTTTATGCATCTGAAAGTATGCAATTGTTTTATGGTATGTATATCCTTATTTGAGAGTCCAACTTCAGCCAGAGTCACATAGTCAATTATCTGCAAGGCAGGCTCTTTGAAAGCCCATAATAACTCATAGATGACAACTGCAATCCATTTCCCCTCCTTCAGGAGCACATCTGATGTCAAACATAAAACCCAGGTGGGTACTTTCTGATAACAGACCTGCCTCCCTTCCTGGTACACCCAGTTTTTGGTAAAAAAGCTAGGTTAAACACCTCACCCACTAACAATTCATGTATGAGGATAATTTTATTATGGTCTGACCCAGTGGTGAAATCCAATTTTTTTTACTACTGGTTCTGTGGGCGTGGCTTTGTGGGTGTGGTGTGGCTTTGTGGGTGTGGCTTTGTGGGCATGGCAGGGGAAGGATACTGCAAAATCCCCATTCCTTCCCCACTCCTGGGAAAAGGATATTGCAAAATCTCCATTCCCACCCCACTCTGGGGTCAGCCAGAGGTGGTATTTGCCAGACTGCTCAAAATTTCCACCACTGGCTCTCAGAACCTGTCAGAACCTGCTGGATTTCACCCCTGGCCTGATCTGGTGTTCAATAGCATGCCAAGGGTAATCTATATGAAGGTGGGAGGGTAACAAAATTAGCCTGCTTTCTTGGAGATTTCTGAGTCCTGGGTTGCAAAATTGCTCTCAAATAGATTATCTGTTATCCATAATAGCAGCTTATCCCAAGGATCCTTCCATATCTTTCTGTGCCTATTTTAATCATCAAAATAGATCCGTTCCAGGTTGCCAGGATCGCCACAGCACATCACTGCTGATTGCCACCTCCGCACATCGTGTCTTCAGCCTACAAGCATCACATTTTGGCCTCTGCATGCCCCATTATTGGTCTCAGTGTGTCACATTTTCAGCCAGTCCAGGTGACAGGGATCACCTCCACTGCTACCGATCCCTGCCATCTGGAACCAGCTGAAAATGCGACCCGTGGAGGCAAAAAACAGAGCATGCTTTTGATGTGCTGTGCTGTGGCGATCCCCGCAGCCTGGAACGGGTCTAAAATGGAGTGTGCGGAGGCTGAAAATGCGATGCGCAGAGGCCAAAAACGGCCGAAGGGTGGGAGCTGGCAGGTGGCCAGGGCTTCGGCAACATTTGATGTATAAGATGCACAGACATTTCCAGCCACTTTTGTGTGTGGTGGTGGGGGGGGGGCGGAGAGCATCTTATACTCCAAAAAAATACGGCATCTAATGTGTAATATAAATGAAGCAAATGCTTCTCAAAAGAGATATTTTGTCCAATACTTAAAAAGATTAAAAGAGGATATCACTTTGTACAAGAGAATCATATTACTAAAAGAGATAAAAAATGATATATAAAAATTTGGATAAAGAATTTATTTTAGTAGGAACAAAAAAAAATGTACAGACTTTGGGTTAAAGGGTTAAAATGCAGACTGTTGGTTTAAAGGGATGAAGCTGACCTGAGAAGATCTAAATTCAGTTTCCACCCAACCAATCAGAAAATTCATTGAGCCCTACCTAACTCTTAGGGTTGTTGTTGCATGCTACCTTTAGTTTAAAGGAAAAAAATGAGATACTGACTAATTAATTAATTAATTAATTAATTAATTCATTTATTGCTAAAGGAAACTTCAAACTGGATCTACCTGGGCGAAACCATCTAAAGATCTCATTTGAACAAAAGCATGTTTTTAAAGCATAGTCAATTTCTTATTAATTTAGACACTCTTTCTTACATGAAGAGTCGAGTCAGAGTGATCAGGCAGTATTTCCTAGTATACTTGCTTGATTTCAAATATAGTTCCTACCCCCCATTGTTTAATTAGTATATCAAAGAACATTACTGAAAATGCTATAAAGTATTTTATGTCACATGTTAATAGCAATTACACTATTTTTTATAGTGATTCATTTTGTACCAATTGTGCCAAATTATATAAGTAGAAAAAAAAGGAAAAACTTAAAAGTGCTTCATTCAAATAATAAGTGCCTATCAGCAACCACCTTCCATTAGCACTCTAAGTCTGTTAATAAATATAAATAAATAGATTTTATTTTGCTCAGTTTCTCATTTTTTATAATATTGTTTATTCTAGACCCACTTTCATATTTGTTTACATTTTTTTCCAGTCTGCATAAAAACCCACATGCAGGTCCATACACATTTGAATGAACAAACTTTTGCATTCTCTTTTCATATTTACTCCAAGTTATTTTGGAAATAATTTTATGGCTGTTTTTCCTAATTTCAAAAATGGTTCTACCACTTTTTTATTTGTTCAATTAACTGATTTAAAGTGGTTATTGTTATTTATGAGAGTTAAATTTCAACAAAAACTATGGATAACAAAACTCCAAATAAAGAAATTTTCATTCAATGCCAATTGGGGAAAGTTAGGTGCCAACACTCATGATCATATTTTTTCTCCTCCAATCTTTCATAGCAGTTGTCTGTGAAATATATCTTTATTTGCTTCTTCTGCCTTGGTCATGGCAGATCTTACTGGGTCAGCCCAATCACAAGGCTTCTCATGGAAGCTGTTTTTCATTTTCATCTCTGCTCACAGTGGCATCACTGCTCTTTAAAGCTCTTTCATATCTATAATGGAAGACTCTGTCAATCATGTTGCTGGGCAGCAGTGCTGCCCGCAGACTGCTTGTGGGCTGCAAGCAGCACTAGCATCCAACAGTGTAATTGAGAGATCCACAGGGACATTTTACAAACTACACAATTTTTTAGGACGAAGTTAAGAGGTTCCTTTACTGAGATAATGAAAGATGTACAAAAGCTACTATGAGTCACATGGTGCAAATAGGTTTATCTCATCACCAATCAAATGAGTCACTCCCAAAAAGCCACTAGGTAATCAGGCTAACTCAGAAGGATGCATCACAATCCGTTTTGTGCAGACAATCTAATCCTAGCCTTTAACCTAATCCTAGCCTTAGCCTTTATACTTTACAAATGCACAAAAGTCTACCTACCACTTTGAATATCTGTGAAGTAAACAAGGCAAAAACTATTGATAACTACGTATAAACTTTTACGTGTATATTGCAGTCTGGTCATTATTAATCATAGACACATAAAACAACAGTTAACAAGATCATGAATAATGAAGATGATCTATACGTTGATGTATAACTCTTTATGGTCATGTAATAACAGTTTGGGAATTGTAATTTTTTATTTATTTTCATATTGTTGAACTGTCTGTCTTCCTCAGAAGTAAATGAGGTAAATATGTACAAAAATGTGTTAATTCAATTAATATCTCACCTATCTTTACATCTATCTGAGCACTATGAACTTTAAGGATAAAACATAGCTGAACCATATATTTCTCAAATTTCACAAACCTATTAAAACAACTGCAAGCACTATATTATATCAGATATTTGAACATTATAAACTAATATTTTTTCATGTTTTTCTCTTTTCAAACTTTTTCTATACACTCACAGAGAAAACTATATACCAGTTCCTGACTTCCCCTAACACTTCTAGAACTAGAGGAAACTTGTCAAAATTGTATCTTATGTATATTTAATTTTTATTTAATCCAATTAAGACACTCTCTTACTCTAAATCATCTGGACAGTTCACAATATAATAAACAATAAATATACAACAAAGATCAAAACATGATGGGATCCAGTCACTTGGTAGAATAATTTAAACAAAAACACATCCAAGAAGGCGTTCCATCCACCCTAACCTAAAGCATGGAAGAACAACTAGATCTCCAAGGCTTTACACAATGCCGGTTGTAAGGGAGATTTCAGGGAAGATTTCATTCAGAGGACAGGTGCCACTTCCTGGTTTATGATAGTTGGCATTGTTTAATTAAAGGAATTTGGACCATGCTAACTGGAATGTACTAGCCTAGCAGAAATTTTGGGATATATGGTCTCTCAAACCCAGAGTCCCTTGGGAGTTGGGTGGCATAGAAATATGATTAATTAAATTAAATTAAATTAAACCTGGCCCTATATTTTGTTGGGCTTTATAGATGGTGACCAATACCTTGAATTGTATTTTAGGATGTTGGCAGCCAGTGCAGCTCCCAAAGATGCATTGCTCAGAAGTGGCTCCCAAAGGTGCTTTGTATTCATACCAATGAATACTCATCACTGCCTGTTACACTGCATTCTGAATTGGTTGAAGCTTCTGAGTGGTTTTTAAGAGCATTATCACATAGAATGTGTTACGGTAGTCAAGTTGTGAGGTGACTAGAGCATGGGTGACTGTAGGAAAAGCCACCTGATTTAGGGAAAGGTGCAACTGGCACATTGGATGGACTTGTGCAAAGGCTGCCTGGCCATATCTGCCACTTGTTCTTCAAGAAAGACCTCTGAATCCAAGAGTAGCCCCAGCTTCATATGATGTTAAACAGAAAGAGAAAGAATATTGAACCCTGGTGTAACCCACAAATGCCTAAGGGACAGCCTATCTCCCCACCAACTTTGTCTGGAACTGGCCATGGAGGAAAAGGGAGAGAACCATTGTAAAATGGTGGTTCCTGACCCCCATAGCTGGTCCAGAATGATACTGTGGCAATCATATTGAAGCCACTGAGAGTTCAAGGAGGACAAGGAGCAATGTGCCCATTCCATCTATGCTTCAGGTCATCAGCAAGTATAACTGAAATTGAATCTCAGCCTGAAACCTACCTGAAATGGCTCTAGATAATTTAAGTTATGCATGAAGATTCAGGTTTTGCTCCTCTCTATCAGTAGAGACATTGAACTAACATGTGATTCTCCATTGTTGGAAAATGAAGAGCTGGACAGCACAGCAGCTGTAAGCAAGCAATTTCAACAAATGCAAAATGCTCTGTAAAGTAATTTTTTTTTCTATTTTTGGAACTTTCTTCATTCTTAAATCTTATTCCCTTTTCAAAAATGCAGTGCATATATCGTAATATTGCCCAGAACTAAAGTTTGGATTTAAAGGAATACTGTGTTTAAAACTCATAATATAGTCATATTCTACAACTTGGCAGCTATTTAATATCAAGTATCTACTTTATTGCCTAACAGATATGGGAAACTAAGAAACAAAAAACATGCTTGTGTTTGCCAATAAATTTATCATACATCTATTCCCAATTTTAGAGCCTTGATCACACAGTCACCATCTTATGAAAAAAGTTTCTATATGTTGTATAAACTGCAAACTCAATGAAATAACCAAGTTTTCTAAAGATTGTAGTAGAACAGACATAATTTAAATGAGGCTAAACTGACCAATGCTTAAATGTTGTAAAATATAACTTCTATACATTTTAATTTGATTCCACCTCACACATGAGGGGAATTGGGAGTATTGTTAATTGATCACTTCATCTTAAAACCTTTAGGATGATAAAGTCATCTTTTGAAAATCAGATGTAACATCCAAGGTTGTCTATCAAATGCTATATCAACTAGGAAGGGAAGAAAACAAGATTGCATTCTGTCTCTGCTTTTGTTTCAGATTAACAAAAACAACATGATGTATTACTTTAATAAATGACATTTTGATCTTTCAAGTTGCTCTATTCAGATATTCTCATAATGACAGACTGTTCATGTGTTTTATACAATAGTGCAGGGAGGTTGGCTTGGAAATAAGTTAAAATTTTGAGTTGTACCAGAGATGAACTGCTGGCATGTAAATAGATAATCAAGTGGTTTTCAAATTTCAAACACTTATGAGTGTTTTTCCATATACGGTATATAATGGTAGGAAGACCACTCCTTTATTGCCCAAAATGCTCAGAAGAAGATAACTGCAATAATTTTTTTATGTTCAAAAGAATGTCGTATAAGCAGCCTTTAAATTATTTTTGGCCCTGAAAGAACTGTTTTTATTTCAAGAGAATTACTGACAACTTGAATAACTTTCAAATAATTACTGCTATTGTGAATGTAATTTTTCCTATTTTTTGCTTCTGAAAATAACTTGCAAACTTTTCATTTCAGTCTATCTTAAGATAATTAATCAGGATTTAATCTGTAATTATTTAGCATGGCGTTAAATATTGTTTGTTAAGGACTATGTAATTTGAAATGTAATATTATTACTTTTTAAATGTATTAAAATATCTATCAATATTGTTTATTGTTCACTTTAGGGAAGCAATGTTATGGAGGATCAGGATCTCTTGGAAATTGGAATACTTAATTCTGGACACAGGCAAAGAATTCTACAGGCAATTCAGCTTCTTCCAAAGGTATCTTTGTTGTTGTTACAATATCTGAATTCATTAAAAAATAAAATAACTGACAGTGTACAGTGATGCCTCAGTACTCAACTGCTTCAAAACTCATCAAATTTGGTACTCAGAGCATTTTAATGCAAAAATGTTATTTCAATACTCTTTGTTTGTTTGGTACTCAACACGCTATGAAAGGAGAACGGACAGGAAGTTGGCCATGCCGGGAAGGTTGCTGCAAAAAGAAGAGGGGACTGCTGTAGAGGGTGACCAGGAAATTGGCCATGCTGGGAAATCTTAGTCTTCATCGTAAATTAATATATTAAAAAAATTCAAAATAAATTTTACTGTGGATTTTGGTGTAGCTGTTTCACTGGGCCATTTTGATTTAAATGTGGCTGTTGTTTGCTTGAGTTTGGGATTTTTAGACAGCCATATTTTCACTTTTCTTCATAAAAATAACTTTAAAAATTATCTTTTAAGAGAATCATAATAATTCTGCACAGTTCTAGTAACAATAACCTTATTACTAGACACATGCAACTTAAATGTTTTATGATTTTAATATTTTTGCGATTCAATAAAGATGCATTTTCTCCCAAATACTGTTGTGTATTTACAGATTGGCCCAGTGAATTCCTCCAATAGCTCATTTAGTATCACCATGTCTTGCTTTCTGATGTACAAATATTCCTTGTCCAGTCCTCTGTTCCAAAAATCTTAATTTTTCTATTGACCAATCTATGTGCAGTCTTAAACAAAGGAAGTATTTTTCATCCTATTCTACATGTTCCCCAGATTTCAATAATTTTAGACTCTTTAATCCAAAAAAATAATGTTTCATCAGATTTGCTAAAAGTATCGATCTACTAAATATCTAGATGCATGATGAAAATTTTATTACCACATGAAGAAAGGCAGGACAGAAGTTACTCCTTATTTATTTGTACAAATCTAGCACCATCTGAGGGGGGGAGCGGGGAAAGAAAGGGGAAAGTATTAGCATACTTGGGAAAGTTTTTTTTTTAAAAAACACAAATTTTTAGAAAAGATTTTCAGAAAAAGCCTTATAAATAGAGTATCCTGTAAATAGGCTGACATTGTTTCTAATTATCAGCTCTTGTATTTGTTGTTAACATTCTGAACTAGATGCAGCTTTTTCTGTGTTTCTGCTGTCCTGATTCTTCTGTTTTCCATTCATGATGTGTTCTGTTTTTAATAGCCTTTCTATATTTTTAATATATTTAAGTAATTTTGTAATAATTTTAAAAATGTATTGCTTTTAATCTAATTATGTACCAATGGTTTTTGCCACTAAATCTGTCAGACTGGAGATACTCTGAATCCTATCAGTAAAACAGCAGGCCCCAGGAACTGTGCCTTCTCTATCATGGTGCCCATCTTGTAGAACAACATCCTCACAAGATGTGGACAGCCCCAAACCACTTGGCTTTTAGGAAGACCTGGCTCTCAACTGAGGCATTGAAGCCAGGATGTTAATGGGGCTGTGGTGGGTAATTGGTTTTGTTTGATATGCTGATGTTGTGACTTTTAGGGACCTCAACCCAGTTGCTCTCAACTTGATTTCTATAGACTGATGTTTTTTTATTTTTGTTCCCTACCAAGAGTTTCCTTGGGTAGGTTTGTTTGCCAGGAAAAGTAACACAAATCTCTAAAATGTGTTACATACATAAAATTCAACATTCCATATCCCAATTTTTAGTTGTAACAAAATCCCACCAAAGGTATAAAATGGTCCAAATATTCAAATGTAAACATAATAAAATAATACCAAAGTTTAACATGACAGAAAGAAACCTTTTTTTTTTGACAAAAGACAAGCTCTAATATGCAACATTTTCCCATTCCAAATACCAATTCCAAAGAAAACCACTCTAAATAGCAATTTATCCTAATCAAATAAGCATTCCATAACTTTAAACTATAGACCAGGGGTGTCACGAATCTGGCCCACAGGGTGCTTAGATCTGGCCTGCGGGGCTGCCCTGGAAACAGTGAAGGGCTGGCCTGTGGTTCCTCTGCTAGCAAAAACAGAGTGTGAGGGCTTCCTGAGCTCTATTTTCTTTGGCAAAGGGTTGCAGGAAGCCATCACAGCTGAAAACAGAGTTCGGGAGCCTGTTTTCTCTGGCAGACCACTCAGGCCACCACAGGTGCCCCTGACACGGTGAGCTGGCCACGGCCACTCTGCCCCCCAAGGTCAAACACAATCCTGATGCAGCCCTCAATGAAATAGAGTTTGACACCCTTGCTATAGACAAATAAAGAAAATAAAATTTAACAAACGAAGAGTTATAATCTCTCTTTTACAAAGATCACCAAACTTCCTTATTTTCAATATAGACAGTTAATACAAAACCACTTTGCATACTATGTAGTTAGGATACATTAAGTAATCATAGACAAGAGAACTTAAACACCTTATTAAGCAATTCCAGTATACCACATTTTTAAAATCAAAGATATCTGCAAATCCAAAAAGAGGCAGCCAGAATAATACATCCTATTTTATTCCTGATCAAATAAGCGAATTTTGTACTTTTTTTGTCTTCTAAACAGAATAATCTTTATCTTTAATCCAGTCAGATTTTTTCAGTGCTTTAAACAATCTCTCTTGCAAATCTAACAAAAAGAAATTATTCCAATTGACCTCTGGGTTTGTTATTTTTATTTTCTTCCTAATTTTTATTTTCTTCCTAATTTTTAAAACCCTTTCAGTGTTCTTTTTGTATCTGATAACAAGTTCTTATTTAGAGTCTCAGTCATGTTTTCCTTGGGTAAATTTTGTGCATATTTTGTTCTGTAACATCTTATTCTGGGAACATACTGTTTCCAAAAAGAGGCAACATAGCTGACATAATTAATTCAAAATCCTGATGCTGGTTCTTGAAGATATCTTTGATCGTTATTTTAAGTTACTTGTCTTATTGCGTTCCAATCTCAAAAAACATTTCTCTTTCCCATAAAAATGCAATTACTCTTTAACAATACTTTAAAAATCCAATATTCTGATGTTTTCTGAGTCCTTAATTCATTTTAAACTTTTTGTAGTCAAAACCTTGTCTCACTTTTTGCTGTTTATTTTAAATTCTTAAGGATTATAAAATATATCTTCATATTCATAAATTAAGAATAGAAACGACTCATCCAGTTTTCTTTAAATTCTTTGTGGCAGTTAATAGATAATTAAAAGGTAGCTAGCAAGGGAAGCGAGACGGGGGGGTTTCAAAACCCGTGGCTATTGGTTCGCTCGTGGGTGCGCCTGTGATGCTTCTGTGCATGCAGGGTGGGTGGGCGGAGCCTCCTGCCACCACCGCTACCGGTTCACCCGATCTGGGGCAAACCGGTAGCAACCCACCACTGAAGTGAGAGAACTTTGAAAAGGGCTCCATTGGCAGCTGGAGCAATTTTGGCACACTCCCTTGTCTGCCAACCCCCATTCCCCAAGATCACTCTTGTGGTTTCTTTGTGAGAAACAACTGTAAGGAGAAACAACTTGGGCAATATTGTGTCCTCTCTTTGTCCAGAGAGGATTGTAGGAGCTGAACTACTCATCAGTCTCCTTATTTATGGCCACATCTGCTGTGTTTTGCACAAGTTGTCTTCAACCCCATTAATCACAAGTTACTTGGTCTTTCCCTTTCATTTGACTCCTCATTCTTCCCTCATATAATTGGTTGATTCCTTCTCTCTGTTTGATACACTATCTTAGTAAACATTTGTACAGTAATTTTCGTAGTCTGTTTACATTCCTAGAGGGCCCATTCATTCCTGACCATGTCTCTTCTTGTTATATCACATACATTTCTTAATTACTCAGTTTCTATTGAATTCAAGTTATACTTCTTCTAACATACTAATTTCCATATAATAGTCTAGGTAAAGACACATTTCTTGATGGCATCATATTTCTCTGAAGATTAATTATTAATTAATCATCATTAATTATCATTAGATGTCTATGTAGTTACACCAGTCATTTCAAGAATTTAACTAACTAACTGCCTTTACATGCAGTCCAGAAACTTAAAATAAAACTAGTGGCTGTAGTAATAAAAACTGCCTTTTACCACTTTTGGCTGATACACCATCTGTAATTGTCCCTGAACAGGGACAATGTAGCCCCAGAATCTGTGTCATTATATACTGCCCTTATGTATGGCCTTAAATCTTCAGATGTCAAATGGAGCAACTCACCACATCTGTACTGAGTCTAGCCCTTGGCACATAACACCACTGCCTAAAATGCTTCCCTGGCAGCATATTGTAGTGTCTATTCAGACACATATCAGTTAGGCTATATTTTGCTGTCATTCTATAGAACACTAAATAACTTGGCAATTGGATAGAAGGACTTTTGTCTCTCACAGAGATTTGCCAAACATAGTCATTAGCAGAGATCCTGCTAGTTCTGCTCACATAACCATTCTTTCCAGATGGAAATTTTCACTCATAATTTTTTTTAGCAAGTTTAGAGGAAAGGTATTTTAGAACTGCAAGAACAGTATTACAATGAATTTTGACACTTTCTTGTGTTGTAAGGATTTATTGTTTTGTACTATCAATGAACATATGCAAGTGAACATACACATATTCAACATTCTTTTATAAGCATGTTTACCTAAACATCTAGAATGTCAATACTTTTATGTAAACAATCTTCTTTAATCAGGGGCGGGTTTCAAAACCTGTCGCTACTGATTCACTCATGCAACACTTTTGCGCATGCGCAGAAGTGTCTGGGCGGGTGGGTGGAGCCTCCCACCACCACTGCTTTGCCCAAATCAGGGTGAACAAGTAGCAACCCACCACTGTTGTTATTATTATTATTGTTATTGTTATTATTTATTCAATTTATATACCGTCCTTCTCCTATTGGACTCAGGGTGGTGCACAGCCAAGGATAAAAAACATACCAATACAAAATTTAGAATTAATTAAAAGAATTATACAGCTTTGGCCCACAATTTAAAACAATTCAATTAAAACCCAATTTACACTTAAAAAACTAAAAAGCTAAGAAGAGCTAAAAGAGATCTAAAAGGGGGGGGGGGATAGGTTCATGCCAGCCCTGCTTGATGGAAAAGAAAAGTTTTTAGGGCAGGCCGAAAGGTCTGGAGATCTGGTATCCTTCGTATCTCTGGGGGCAAATCGTTCCAGAGGGCAGGTGCTGCCACAGAGAAGGCCCTCCCCCTGGGGGTCACCACCCGACATTGCCTGGCTGACGGCACCCTGAGGAGTCCCTCTCTGTAGGAGCGTACTGGTCGGTGGGAGGCTATCGGCAGCAGAAGGCAGTCTTGCAAATACCCAGGTCTGATGCCATGGAGCACTTTAAAGGTGATAACCAACACCTTGAAGCGCACCCGGAAGACCACTGGAAGCCAATGCAGCTGGCGCAGGAGAGGCATCACATGGGAGCGCCCTCTTGCTCCCATAATCCCCCGCGCGGCCGCATTCTGCACCAGTTGGAGCCTCCAAGTGCTCCTCAAGGGAAGACCCATGTAGAGAGCATTGCAGTAGTCCAGGCAGGAAGTGACGAGCACCTGAGTGACTGTGCGTAAGGAGTCCCAATCCAGAAAGGGACGCAACTGGCGAATCAGGCGGACTTGATGAAAAGCCCCCCTGGCCACGGCCGTCATATGCTCTTCCAAAGACAGCCGTGTATCCAGGAGGATGGATGGCCACACTGGTGGCCGTGTATCCATTGGCCACCCATGGAGCCCTCTGCGTGGGGGCCAATGATTCGCCCCCAATAGCCAGCGTTGGCACCAGCTGGCTATATCGGGACGCTGGAAGCCACAGCCATTCGGTCTTGGAAGGATTGAGTCGGAGCCTGTTATTCCCCATCCAGATCCGCACGGCCTCCAGGCACCGGGACATCACTTCAAGGGCATTCGTGGGATGGCCTGGGGTGGAGATTTACAGCTGCGTATCATCAGCGTACTGATGGAACTCCACCCCAAAACCACGGATGATCTCGCCCAGTGGCTTCACATAAATGTTGAACAGAAGGCACTCCACAAACGAGGCGCCTCGGGGTCAACCTCTGCCCCCTTGCCAACACTGACTGCGACCGGTCAGAGAGATAGGAGGAGAACCACCACAAAATGGTGCCACCCACTCCCAACCCCTCCAACTGGTGCAGCAAGATACCATGGTTGATGGTATCAAAAGCCGCTGAGAGATCTAACAGGACCAGGATAGAGGAGCAACCCCTATCCTGAGCCCTCCAGAGATCATCCACCAATGCGACCAATGCCGTTTCCGTGCTGTACCCAGGCCGGAAGCTGGACTGGAGCAGATCCAGATAGACAGCTTCATCCAGGTACCCAGGAACTGTCGCGCCACCACACTCTCAACAACCTTCTCCAGAAAGGGAAGGTTGGAGACCGGATGATAGTTAGCCAAAACAGCCGGGTCCAGAGCAGGCTTCTTGAGGAGGGGCCTCACCACCGCCTCTTTCAAGGCAGATGGCAAGACACCCTCCCTCAACAAAGCGTTGATAATCCCCTGGAGCCAGTCTTGCATAACCTCCCGGGAGGCTAGCACCAACCAGGATGGACACGGGTCCAGTAAACATGTGGTCATGTTCAGCCGCCCCAGTATCCTGTCCACGTCCTCGGGAACAATACTTCTATACATGCATATATATATATATACTGATATTTACTTATAGTCACATAAAATCTCATCTGTAAATTTATACATAAACATTTTCTTGGATACATAAACACAACTTTGATATTATCCCCATACTGATGTGCTGCAGAAGATGAACTCATTGTTTATCAGAAGCAAACGAAGGCAAATAAATGTAAGTTTAAAGAGCATCAATACTACAAAGAAACAATTATTGGACAAGTAATCTCTCAAACAACACTGGAAGCATGCCTCTGGTCAGGCACTTTTTGATAAACATTTACAGGAAAGCAGAAAGAAGCCTACATCATCAGCTAGCACTGCCATCCATGAGAAACATTTCAGAAAAAGCCAACAGACTATTAAAACCACACGGTGTCACTATAGCAGGCAAACCAACTAAATCTCTCCAAATGTCTTAAGTAAACTAAAAGACCCAGTAGCCCAAGAAGAAAAAACAGAAATCATCTACAACATACAGTGTAAGGACTGTAATAGCCAATATGTAGTACAAACAGGCAGAAGACTAGCAGAGTGCATCCACAGTTAGCAGTCAGAAGACATGAAAACAGTTAATGTTTAACACATGGACAGACTCAACCATAATTTCAACTGGGAAACTGTCAGCATGTAGACTAAGCTAAATTAAAAAAATATGAGGGAATTCCTCGAAGTTTAGTATACAGATAAGTCAGCCATCAACAGGCACATAGAGATAAACAACATTACATACCATTTCCAAAGAAACAATAAAAAAGCTAAAAAAAGGAAACAAAAAGACCAAAAGACTATTGCAATGCACTGTATATGGGGCTACCCTTGGAGAGCATTTGGAGGCTATAGCTGGTGCAGAAATAACAGTGGTGCAGACAGTTTGGGGGTCCCCAAGAATGACCCCTGTAATACCACTGCTCTGTGAGCTACATTGGTTGCTGGTCTGCTTTTGGGTGCAATTCAAGGTGTTGCTTGTCACTGCGTTCTTTTATTTACCAGCTGAGCTCTCATTTCTGGACTATCAGACTTTCCGTAGCTTGCCAAGAATCCTTATCAGTAAGCTAAACTACACATGTCATCCACCCACATTCCTTCTTCACACATTTTTCTTTTCTTCTCCTGCCAAGAAACGTCCGGCTGAGAAATAGCCGGCACGAACTTTTGCAAAAATATAACAATTAATTTTCTTAGTTAGTATGATGTTTTATTTTCTTTATAACAAATAAATGAGTTTAATTAGAAGATATATCTTCTGGTTTTGTTTTCTTAAAGCATGCTGGCAAGGAAAAGTCTCGATCCACTCCTCTTAATCAAGGTGCGATTATCCCAAACGCAGAAAGGGATTAATCAGCACCCTGACACCTGGTAGCAGAGGGCGGTTTGAATTATGGCTTTTTCCTTGCTTTGTTACTTTGATAAGACCTCTAGGCTAATTAGACAGATGATTATTTATTTTGCGACTGAGGAATGCTAATTAATTGTCTGCTAAGATGCCAAAAAAGAAGAAAAAAGGAAAAATGAAATTAAGACCACTCTTCGTAAATGATTTGATTGATTTTTCAAACGAAGAGGAAGCAGAAAGGAGGCTTTCAAGTTTCCAGCCGCTCGCCTCAGCCACCCGGCTAGAGGGAGCCATGGGAGGAGAAGAAACGGATGAAATGCTCTTACAAAGAGTTCAGAAGGAAGATAAAGACAGAGCTGCTTTTGAAGGCGAAGCACTACGACTGAGGTCAGTAACGCCCCCTTCTAATTATGCAAGCTCTCAAACTGTCTCCCCAGAACCTTCTGAATTTGTAACGCTTGGTGCAGGGCCAGATTTTCTACAAACGGCCGAGCATTTTCACCCCCACGCAGAGAGAGAAATAATTCATTATTCTCCTCGAAGCTCTCAGCTCGCCCTGGATGAGCAAACTATAAAAGCCTATCGTGACCAGATAGAAATTTTTGAACAGAAGCTATCTCAAACAAAAATGGCTTTATCTATGTTTGAGCAAGATAAGAGAGAGTCTAGTGTTTTCAAAATCTCTAAAAGCACCATTTTGGCTCCTTCTTCGGAGCCAAAGACACACCCCCTGGTGGATTTTGTGTCAGGCCAATCAGAACAGAGAGCTGTGCACACGTCACATGTCTTACATAATCACTTCTATTCTAAGATTAAAAGTGCCACATCTGCAGAGAGATTAGCTGAGCTGCCCGAAACTAAAGGTGCAGCACCATCTGCTGGCAAAAGTAATTTACTAGAGAAAGCTGAAAGGCATCGCAGCCTATATGAACATTTTGAACTATTACAGAAGACTATTAGAGATGTCTTCAACTCACTCAGAGATTCAGGCTGCAATGCAGCAAGTGTCTCCACAGGCTCAATCTCCAGCACCCCCTGGTGGTGCTGATGTCCTTTTAGATGGAACACAACCACGCTTAATGCAGCAAAGGCAAATGACTGCATCTCCAGCAGGTCATGTTAATATTGCAGCTCAAATGCCACAGCAGCCACAAATGCATGCACACATGCCTCCAGCTGTACAACCAGGGCCAGCTCCTGGTCCACCTCCAGCGCAACAAGTGCCTTTACTTCCACAGCCAGCACCTCAAATGCACATTCCTCAACAGGCATCTTCTGTTGCTCCACTGGCTGGTGAGTCAAAATTAAAGATGTCAGGACAGAATTATAAGGCCTGGGTCAGTGAGATTGGATTGTTACTTCACAGAGAAGGCACTCACTGTATGATTTTTAATCCCCCTGCTCAGCCATGGTCCCCTGCAATAAGAGATTTAGAAACTAAAGCTTACACAACATTATTGATGCCCATGGATACTGAACTGCAGGTTACATTTTCGCCTGATGCAACCGTCCAACAAATTTGGGCCCAATTGGAAAATTGCTACAGGCCTGTCTCAATTGAATCTTCATGTTTGCTCATGTCTAAATTCCATGGTTCGAGATTGAAACCTGGTGAACAAATTGGAGGACATTTGACCAAACTGAAAGGACTGAGAAAAGAATTAAGAGAAAGAGGCTATAATATTGATGATATTCAAATGATCAGCATTATTATTAACTCATTGAATTATGAATGGAAAGATGCCAATGGAAAGAGCCTTGGTAGTACAGGGGTTTAAGGCACCTTGTTATTAAGCTGGTTATTAAGACCAGCTGCCTGCAATTACTGCAGGGTTCGAATCTCGCCAAGGCTCAAGGTTGACTCAGCCTTCCATCCTTTCTAAGGTAGGTGAAATGAGGACCCAGTTGTGGGGGCAATAAGCTGACTTTGTATAAATATACAAAAGGATGAAGGCTATTGCTGAGCACATTGTAAGCCGCCCTGAGTCTTCGGAGAAGGGCGGCATATAAATCAAATTAAAAAAAAAAATTACAAAGATTAACCAAGTCCCTATTGCTCAACACACAGTGGACAATGTATGCAGACTTTTAATTAAAGAAGAAGCACTCATGTTAGCCATGCCACATTTGAGAGGACCACCCACATCAAGAGCTCCAGCTAGGCGCCCCTTCCGAGGAAGGACCTACGCTCCAAGGATGCCAAGATGCTACGTCTGTGATCGTGTGGGACATGTCACCCGGGATTGTCCCCAACGAGTTCCAGCTCCCGTCATGTACCAGCCCAGAGGAACAGACTCCAGAGGCAGAGGCAGAGGCGGAAGACAAGGTCGTTGTGGTCCCCGGCGTGATCCACAAACTCCACTCGCCACATTGGCTTTAACCAATGATCCACAACCTCAACCAGAGTACAACAGACGACTCCTGTGGACTTTGGACAGTGGTGCAGCTTTGCAAGTTACCTACAGAAAGGAACTTTTTACAGAGATGCACGAGCCTGAACCTGAACTATGTGAACTTTATTCTTTTTCAAATCATCCTTGTCAGGTCAAAGGAAAAGGAACTGTTTATGTTGAAGAGCTCGATGCATTCATTCCTGATGTTTATTATATACCAACAGCAACCAGTAATTTGCTTAGTCAGTGTCACTTGTCTAGAGCATTAAAGTTCCAGGTTCACCACCTTGAAAAAGCAAGTTACATAGTTAAAGATGGAGATATTGTTGCTGAAACCATATTCATTAATATGAACCTGAACTACGTGAACTTTATTCTTTTTCAAATCATCCTTGTCAAGTCAAAGGAAAAGGAACTGTTTATGTTGAAGAGCTCGATGCATTCATTCCTGATGTTTATTATATACCAACAGCAACCAGTAATTTGCTTAGTCAGTGTCACTTGTCTAGAGCATTAAAGTTCCAGGTTCACCACCTTGAAAAAGCAAGTTACATAGTTAAAGATGGAGATATTGTTGCTGAAACCATATTAATTGGTGGTGTCTATTACTTAAAGCCAAAGCCTAAACCGCAAACACAGGCAAGTATGCAAACTCCAAAAAGGGAGAGCACAGGCCCAGAGAGAGATGCTCCAGTGAGAGATCCTGTTGCTGCTCCAAAGGCTCCTAAAGCCAACAAGAAGAAAATTGGGAAACAGGTTGCTCAGAGCAAGCCTGAGGTTCCTCATAAAACTGTTAATGTTGAGAATTCACTAACTGGTAAACCTTTGCATTCTAGATGTATCCATAAATGGCATAGAAGATTGGGGCATGCCAGTTTCCGTGTTCTTAGGAAGATGCCGGAGTTCGCAAAAGGTTTGGATCTAAAGGGGTGTAAGGTGTTTTTGGATTGTGCTGTCTGCAAAAAGGCCAAATCCAAAGCAGCAGCCATTCCCAAACGCGCTACACGCCTGTCAACACGCATTTTTGATTTGGTACACACTGACATAGTTGGTCCTTTTCCGCCATCTTTTGGTGGTAGAAAATATTTTCTAACAATTGTTGATAATTACTCTAGGTATGGATATGTATATCCTATGAAAGAAAAATCTGAGACCTTTCAGATCATTAAAGACATTGCAGCCCTTGTTTCTACCCAACACCAAGTTCGCATTGCCAGAATCCAGAGTGATCGTGGTGCTGAATTCATGTCTCAGCGTTTCCAAGACTGGATGCATAAGAATGGAATTCTTCATCAGACTTTGGCCCCTTACACACCGGCTCACAACGGAGGGGTACTGCAAACCATGATACGTTGTCTCCTAGAAGACGCCAACCTTGATATGATATACTGGGGTGAAGCTATAAAATATGCAAATTACATTGTGAACCGTACTTGGAGCACTGTAATAAATCAGACTCCTTTCTTCATGTTGTATGGCTACAAGCCCGATCTTAAAAACATCCATATTTTTGGTTCATATGCTATGGTGAACATTCCCTTAGCTCAAAGAAGAAAAGGAGGTCCAGCAGCAAAAAGACTAAGATTTATGGGTATTGATGATAACTCAAAATGGAGCAAATTTATTGACTCTAAACATGTAATTGTGATTTCCCAATCTGCTAATTTTGAGGAAGATGTTGACTGGTCCAGGATTCATTCCAATAATCCTGGAGTTTATTTTCTTAGAGATGATACTGCTGATGCCACGCAGATTGATGATCAAGATTCCACTGGTTCTTCTCAACCCGATGTTCCGTCTTCGCAAGCCACGGATGCTGACGCTAGCGACGAATGTGAGGACGAGGACGAAGCAGAAGAAGACTGGACTGTTGTTCCGAGATGTTCCAAGAGGGCCACAAAAGGGATCCCTCCACAACGATATTCTTGGCAACTGACAAAAGCATCCTTGCCTTTGATTTGCAATGTTACACTTCCACCTGATAATTTCACACAAATCAAGCAGCTTCCTGATTCAAAGCAAGACAAATGGTATGATGCAATGCAGGTTGAAATGGACAGTCTAAAGAAACTTAAAGTGTTTACACCTGCAAAACCTCCAGCAAACAAAAACATCATTGGCACTCGATGGGTCTACAGAATCAAAAAGAAGGCCAGACTTGTAGCTCAGGGTTTCGCTCAACGTTGGACCTTGGACCGAGTCGTGCCTTTGCGGCCTCTGACCCGGTGCCGATCCTGCGCAGCTCCTTGGTTCACTGAGGAGCTGAGGGAAATGAAGCGCCGGAAAAGACGCCTGGAGAGCGGTTGGAGGGCCAGTCTCGCTGAATCTGATTAAACACGGGTAAGGTCGCATATTAAGGCCTACCTAGTGGCGATAAAGACGGCAAAGTTTAATTACTTTTCCGCCTCTATTGCGTCATCAGGGAATCGTCCGGCCGCCCTGTTCAGGGTAACCCGCTCCCTGCTCCATCCGGGAGTGCGGGAGGATCCCTTGGAAGGCAGGGCGGAGGATTTCGGACAATACCTGTATGACAAAATCGCTCAGATCCGGGGGGATTTGGACTCTGACTTGGTAGATCAGGGCAGGGTGACGAGGAATAGTCTTGAGAATGTTATCTGGGAGGAGTTTGATGCTGTGACTCCTGATGATGTGGACAGGATTTTGGGGAGACTTAGTGCGGCCACATGTTTACTGGACCCGTGTCCCTCCTGGTTGGTACTGGCTTCCCGGGAGGTTACACGAGGCTGGCTCCAGGGTGTTATCAATGCTTCATTGAGTGACGGTTACTTCCCCACCGCCTTGAAAGAGGCGGTGGTGAGGCCTCTCCTCAAGAAGCCGTCCCTGATCCGGCAATATTGGCCAACTATCGTCCTGTCTCCAACCTTCGCTTTATGGCAAAGGTTGTTGAGAGTGTGGTCGCATGACAGTTTCCGCAATTTCTGGAGGAAACATCTTATCTAGATCCGTTCCAGTCGGGTTTCAGGTCTGGGCACAGCACGGAAACGGCATTGGTTGCATTGGTTGATGATCTCTGGAGGGCTCGGGACAGGGGTTGTTCCTCTGTTCTGGTCCTGTTAGACCTCTCAGCGGCTTTTGATACCATCGACCATGGTATCATGCTGCACCGGCTGGAAGAGTTGGGGTGGGAGGCACCATGTTGCGGTGGTTCTCCTCCTTTCTCTCTGACCGGTCGCAGTTTGTGTTGGCAGGGGGGCAGAGGTCGACCTCGAGGCCTCTCATTTGTGGAGTGCTGCAGGGATCGGTCCTCTCACCCCTTCTGTTCAACATTTATGTGAAGCCGCTGGGCAAGATCATCCGTGGCTTTGGGGTGAGATACCACCGGTACGCTGATGACACCCAGCTGTACATCTCCACCCCAGGCCACCCCAACGATGCCCTTGAAGTGATGTCCCAGTGCCTGGAGGCTGTGCAGATCTGGATGGGGAGGAACAGGCTCAAGCTCAACTCTTCCAAGACTGAGTGGCTGTGGCTCCCGGCATCCCGATATAGTCAGTTGACTCCATCACTGACTATTGGGGGCGAGTCATTGGCCCCCACAGAGAGGGCTCGCAATCTGGGAGTCCTCCTGGATATGCAGCTGTCCTTGGAGGAACATCTGACGGCTGTAACCAGGGGGACCTTTTGTCAGGTTCGCCTGATTCGCCAGTTGCGGCCCTTTCTTGATCGGGATTCCCTGTGGACAGTCACTCATGCCCTCGTCACCTCTCGCCTTGACTACTGCAACGCTCTCTACATGGGGCTCCCCTTGAGGAGCACCCGGAGGCTCCAGCTGGTCCAGAACGCAGCAGCGCGGGTAGTGACGGGAGCAGCATGGCGCTCCCATGTAACACCGCTCCTGCGCGAGCTGCACTGGCCCGGTGGTCTTCTGGGTGCGCTTCAAGGTGCTGGTTATCACCTTCAAAGCGCTCCATGGCATAGGGCCTAGCTATCTGCGAGACCGCCTGCTGCTACCGACGACCTCCCATCGACCCGTGCGCTCCCACAGAGAGGGCCTCCTCAGGGTGCCATCAGCCAGACAGTGTAGGCTGGTGACCCCCAGGGGGAAGGCCTTCTCTGTGGGGGCACCTACCCTCTGGAATCAGCTCCCCCCAGAGATAAGGAGAATCCAGGACTCAGTGCCTTCCGTCGTGCCCTTAAAACCCATTTGTTCAAACAAGCCGGGCTGGCTTAAGATGAAATTTTTAACTGTTTTTAAATGTTTTAAACGTTTTAATTGGTAATGAGTTTTAATTGGGCCAAATTTATATATCTTTTAATTGTTTTTTAATATTTGTCCTGCATGTTTTTTTAATTTTGGCTGTACACCGCCCTGAGTCCTCAGGGAGAAGGGCGGTATAGAAATTCAATAATAAAATAAAAAAAATAAAATAAACGTTATCCTGAGGACTACACAAATACCTATTCACTGACAGTCCGAACTGAGAGTGTAAAAATTGCTTTAGCAACTGCAGCTATTCTTGGTTTAAAAGTTTTCCAGTTCGATGTTGACATGGTTTATCTACATGCAGACCTAGATGAAGAGATCTACGTGAGAAGTCCTCCAGGATCCCAACAGCAAGAACGGGATACCTGGTTTCTAAACAAAAGTCTTTATGGTCTGAAACAGTCTGGTTTAATGTGGTATTTATGTCTTACTGACAAACTAAATTCAATCGGCTTTATTAAGTCCGAAACTGATGAGTGCGTGTTCACAAAAAGATCTAACAATGCATATGAGATAGTTCTTGTTTATGTTGATGATATTGTTTATATTGGTCCAAATAAGCAAATGAGTGAAATTTTTGCCAAAACTTTGCAGCGATACTTCACATTGAAATCATTAGGTCACATTAGCACTTATTTAGATGTTCAGATTGAAAAAACACAGAAGGGGTTAGATTTTCACAACTTGACACAAGAAGCAAGTCCTGAGTTCGAGGATCAAACACTTTATCGTTCAGTTAACGGGTCACTGTTGTACATTAGTAGTTGGACCAGACCCGACATTGCACTTAGTGTTAATCTCTTGTCTCGACACGTAGGTAAGGCAAAACAGTTTCATTGGACATGCGTTAAGAAATTATTGAGATACCTAAAATACACTAAACACATGAAGTTACTGTTAGAACCAACACATACTGATTATGCAGAATTATGTTGTTATGCAGATTCTGATTGGGCAAGTGATAAGAAATCACGTAAAAGTACTTCAGGTTATATGATGTTCTTAAATGGATGTCCTGTTTATTGGCAAGAGCCTTGGTAGTACAGGGGTTTAAGGCACCCTGTTATTAAGCTGGTTATTAAGACCAGCTGCCTGCAATTACTGCAGAGTTCGAATCTCGCCAAGGCTCAAGGTTGACTCAGCCTTCCATCCTTTCTAAGGTAGGTGAAATGAGGACCCAGTTGTGGGGGCAATAAACTGACTTTGTATAAATATACAAAAGGATGAAGGCTATTGCTGAGCACATTGTAAGCCGCCCTGAGTCTTCGGAGAAGGGCGGCATATAAATCAAATTAAAAAAAAAAGTGCGTAAACAGAATTTTGTTTCTTGTTCATCTACTGAAGCTGAATATGCTTGTGTTTCAGATGTATGTAATTCTCTAACTTGGTTTGATGCTTTAGTCACAGATATCTGGACACACCTGATACGACCAATTACCGTGATGGAAGACAATGAATTGGTGGTTTATATTTCTGAATCACATTTCACAGGTTCTAGGTCCAGACACATTGACATCCGTTATCAAAACATAAAACATTTAGTGAAAAAAGGTTTTGTTAAAATGCAGTATGTATCTACACATGATCAAATTGCTGATATGCTCAACAAACCACTTCCAGCAGCTCAACACAAGTATCTGCGTAAGAAGATGTGCCTTATTTGATGATGTACCTGATATTCGCTCAACTGGCAAAAGAAGGGGATTGTCACTGCGTTCTTTTATTTACCAGCTGAGCTCTCATTTCTGGACTATCAGACTTTCCGTAGCTTGCCAAGAATCCTTATCAGTAAGCCAAACTATGCATGTCATGCACCCACATTCCTTCGTCACCATCTTTCCTTTCTTCTCCTGCCAAGAGACGTCCGGCTGAGAAATAGCCGGCACGAACTTTTGCAAAAATGTAACAATTAATTTTTTTAGTTAGTGAGATGTTTTATTTTCTTTATAACAAATAAATGAGTTTAATTAGAAGATATAGCTTCAGGTTTTGTTTTCTTAAAGTATGCTGGCAAGGAAAAGTCTTGATCCATTCCTCTTAATCAAGGTGTGATTATCCCAAAGGCAGAATGGGATTAATCAGCGCCCTGACATTGCTGATCACCTTTGAAGCCCTTCATGGCATGAGTCCACATTACTTGAGGGATCATCTCACTCCATTAGGATTGGCCCATCGCACTCATGCCAGAAGAGGAGGCATGCTATGGGGCCCATCAGCCTGATTATTCTGGTTGGTGGGAACCAGGAGGAGGGCCTTCTCTGCTATTATTCCTGCCTCTGGAACATCTTGTCCCCCAATGTGAGGTTGGCCCCTTTCATAAAGGCTTAAAGTCCTGGTTCCCCCAGTTCAATGGGGGAAACACACAGTGGTGGAGGTTGATCGAGTACAACCTCCCCCCAATCTATCCTGCCCTCCCCCTATATCCTTAAAAATTAATCTTTGCTTTTAATTTATTTACATTGTAATGTAGATATATTTTATAAGCAGAATGTAAATGTTTTAAATAAATAAGCAAATAAATTAAGGATAGAAATGTATGCATGTAGGAAGTACAGGTAGAACCCAACTTATGACCATAATGAATCTTGCCAATTGTAAGTCATGCTGTTGTTAAGTGAGTTGCTCATGTGATTGTTTTGCTTAATGATCAAAATTTGTGCTTTCCCTGTTGCAATCATTAATTGACTATGTGCGTTTTAAGTGGAGTACAGGGACCTCAGGAGTTGAGGATGTCCTGGGAGACCTGGTGCAGGCCTAGGCCCGCATTGCAACATCTCCTTCACCCCTAAGTCATTCCGTGGTCTGCTTTCAGTCTTGCTGGGTCCCCAGAGACCATGGGACTGCTTCCTGCCTTGCTGGGTCTCACACCCTCCTCCCCCCTCCTTTCTGAAGATTGCCTTCAGGAAGAAGCAGCCAAGCTACCATAGAGCCTTTCTATTTAGAGGCTGTGTAGAGTGATGGCACTGTTGCAGAAGTGGGTTCCATTTTGGAAATGACCACAATTCTCACAATCTGAGAACTGTGTTCGCTCTCAAAATAGTGCCTGCTTCTGGGATGGCATTACACAGCTTTTTGGTATGGAGGCCTCAGGGTGGATTCCACGTTCTTCCACCTTTTGAAGGTGATCTCCCAGACTCCATATAGAAAGTTGAAGACTACCTATAAAAAGACATATTATTTTGACAACATTCTGGTCTTTTTATCAGGTTCGCCTGATTCGCCAGTTGCGTCCCTTTCTGGATCGGGACTCATTAAATACGGTCACTCATGCCCTCGTCACTTCACGCCTGGACTACTGTAATGCTCTCTACATGAGGCTCCCCTTGAGGAGCACCCGGAGGCTCCAGCTGGTCCAGAATGCGGCCGCGCGGGTAGTTATGGGAGCAGCATGGTGCTCCCATGTGGCTCCCCTCCTGCGCGAGCTGCACTGGCTCCCTGTGGTCTTCCAGGTGCGCTTCAAGGTCTTAGTTACCACTTTTAGAGCGCTCCATGGCTTAGGACCGGGGTACTTACGAAACCGCCTTCTGCCACCAATAGCCTCTCACCGCCCAGTATGCTCCCATAGAGAGGGGCTTCTCAGGGTGCCATCAGCTGAACAGTGTCGACTGGCGGCCCCCAGGGGGAGAGCCTTTTCTGTGAGGGCACCCACCATCTGGAACGAGCTCCCCGCAGAGATACAGAAGATTCCGGATCTGTGCACTTTCCGCCGTGCCCTCAAAACATTCCTGTTTCAGCAGGCCGGCCTGGCCTAACTTTCCCTTTATATTGCTTTTGATTTTGTTTTAAACTGGGATGTCTTGAATTATCTAGGACCAGAGTGTTTAGTATATTTTAATTGGTTTTTAACGTTTGTATTACATGTATTTTTATCGTTCGCTGTTCACCGCCCTGAGTCCCTCAGGAATAGGGCGGTATATAAATTTAATAAATAAATAAATAAATACAAATGTATTTGACAACATACACAGGAAGGGGAGATGAAAATTTCTTTCCGTTGCCTACCATGAACTCTTTGGTGTGTATGTATCTGTGCTTGGTTGCTATCAGTTCACCCTGGATCGGGCAAACCGGTAGCGGTGGCGGGAGGCTCCGCCCACCCACCTGGATGCTTCTGCGCATGCAAGCATGCATGCACCCACGAGCAAACCGATAGTGACGCGATTTGAAACCCAGTACTGGTATGTATGTTTGTATGCATCAATTCCATATCTATGCTAAGTATACTTTTACACCATATGGCACAAGGTCATGCAATTTAGAGCATATTACAAATATGAAGAAATATTTGTAATATGCAAATTGAAGAAATTTAAAAAGTATTATAATAGAAGTACATTTTAGTATTTTTCTAATTTAAATATTCTGATGTAATGTTCTTTTTATTTTATTTATTACAACAAATCTAATAATGATAATATACTTGAAAATTACTTTGAATATTTTTATATTTCAGATGAAACAGACAGGCAGTGATGGCTACAACCCCACCTCTGTAGCAGAATGGCTAGATTCTCTGGAACTGGGAGATTATATCAAGCCCTTTTTGATAAATGGCTATACATCAATGGACCTTGTAAAGAAAATATGGGATATTGAATTAATTAACGTAAGTTGATGCATTTCTTTCTTTTTTAAAATATCTCAGTTGTAATTCTAATGGATGAAAAATGTTTTACTTTTTCAACATAATATGGCTAATGACATCTGTGTTCAGAAAATGCTGAGGCTCAGCAGTTCAGAATTGCTTCTTCTACTTAAGCAGATATACTAGGCTATTCCTGCTAGCCCAGCTCTCCAATGTCACATCCTTTTTTCCCATTCAGTCATGTCCAATTCTTGAGGACTACCTGAACAAGTTCCTGCACTTTTCTTAGCAAGATTTTTCAGAATTGATTTGCCTTTGCCTCCTTCTTAGGGCTGAGAGAAACTGACTGGCCCAAGTTCACACAACTGGCTTACTTTTAGCTGCACACAAACATATTCACACTGAGACCTGTTGCACACTTGTCACCTAAAACACTTTCTTGTTGCCATTTTACAACAGTGTAAGAAAACAAAAAATACAATTATAAAAGTATTATTTTCTTTTCATGATTGCTTTTAATAAGCGATTATTACCGTATATCAATTGTCTCACATCTTTGTAAAATATTTGATTTCATATTACATAAGCATACAAATAAGGCATATATAATGAAACTATTTTGTATGCCCAATGATTGTACTCACAGATAAGAGTTGGTATCTCAAATAATATTCAGGTGAAAATTTAAATGTGGATTCCAAGACTAATTTCAGAGATACAATAGCAACATTATGTTGATATCAAACTATCAAACAAAACAAAAACAAACTTATTGGGACTATCTGGATTTTAATTGGAACAGTTTTGTTTTTAGTGATAAGTCATACAGATTGTATTGGCTTTGTTTGAAAGTATTAAAGTATTATTTTGTGTCTCTCTTTTGAAATTTTAGGGAAATCTTATTAATATTAATATTAATATGATAAACTTATTATCATATTCTAGTATGCCAGTTTATGGCATACTAGAAAATGTCTACCATTTCTATCAAAGTTTTTCTCCTGAAACAAATGACTATTCAATTTTTGGGGACAATGTATTTAAATGAGGATAGAATGCATTTTGCTCTTTTCTTCTGGCCTGGAGAACGACTTTTATGAAAAATACTACTTTTGATTTATTGAGAATAAATGTAACTACCTAAGGGGAAAAAGCAATCTTCTTGTTCTACTTGCTACTACTCTCCTAATTATCCCAAATGATATTTTCAGATCAAGTACCAAAAATTAATTCTTTTCATTTACTGTACTTCAGATATTCCTTCAGGTATGAGGAAATTATCACACAGACAATGAATCATTTATGATGAATCATGTTATTACTTAACAATTTATTACAGGGTTAGTTTATAGTTCCTCATATAAGCCATCCAATCAACCTTGATTCCTGAAATCTGCCTGGATTACTTTTCTTAGAAAGACTTTTGGGAGTGGTTTGCTATTGCCGTCTTCTTTCTGAGTATAAGAGAGGGTAACTGGTCACCCAGCTAGCTTTGCTGCCTAAGACAGGACTAAACCTTAGAATATCCTGACCTCTATTCTAATGGTTTTTAACCATTATATCAAACTGGTTCTCAGATGATGTTGGTTGAGTATCATCGTTACACTTCAAAATGTTACAATATACAACTTTCTACTTTTGTTTTTAAGCGAATATGCTAACATACAACCATATCTAAACTGCTATCACATTTCCCCATTTTCTATGGTATTTCACCTATACTCTTAGGCAGAAATAATATGACATCTAAAGAATTTACAACATTCTACATTCAAGCAATTCAGATTCTCAGGATTTTGGTGGTGGTTATAAATCCAGAGCTTTGCATTGGGAGCCAGTATAGTGTGGAATGTATTGAAATGGAAGTGGGAAAACCCTGGTTCAAGTCCTCCTTCAGTCACAGAATCTCCATGGGTGATTTTGGGACAGTTATTATCTCTCACCCCAAACTATTTTATTTGGTGGGACAATAGTTGTGAAGAAATAAAAGGAGGAAGGGTACTGTATACACTATCTTAAGCATCTATACAAAAAGTGGAATATATATATCTAACAAAAAATCTTAAACAGAGAAAAAGGGCAGTAGGAGACCGCTACCAACATAAGTCATAAGATTCCAAAACTAAAAGACAGTAAAACTCATTATTATATGCATGAATTAGACTGTTGATCCCTCAAATGCCTAGAAGAAAATGAAACTAGATTCTAGGAATAATAGTTAAGGACACTTGTCTGTAATTCTTAAACATAAATACTATATTATCGTAGGGTATCTAGAAAAATTAAGTTCTAAAAGCGTCTAAGCCAGTGGTTCTCAACCTTCCTAATGCCGCGACCCTTTAATACAGTTCCTCATGTTGTGGTGACCCCCAACCAGGGGTGGGTTCTAAATTTTTTTACTACCGGTTCTGTGGGCGTGGCTTATTTTGTGGGCGTGACTTGGAGGTCATGTGACTGGGTGGGCGTGGCTAGCTGGTCATGTGACCGGATGGCTATGGCTATGTGTATAGGGACTACTCAGAGGGCTGAAAAAAGTCATTTCTGACAGGTCCTCGCACTTTTGACTGGTCCTCACACTTATGACCATCCTCACATTTATGCCCGTGCAGCTTTCTTAACAACCATGTCACTCATTTCACAACTGCTTCTTTTCAACATGGTGATAAGATAGGGCAAAAAACATAAAATGTGAGGATAGTCGTAAATTCGAGATCTGGTCAAAAGTGCGAGGACCAGTCAAAAATAACTTTTTCAGCCCTCTGAGTAGTCCATGTGCACAGAAGGACTACCCAGAGGGCTGAAAAAGTGATTTCTGACAGGTCCTCGCACTTTTGACCGGTCTTCGCACTTATGACTGGTCATCATTTATGCCCATTGTAGCATTCTTAACAACTGTGTCACTCATTTCACAACTGCTTCTCTTCACCATAGTGACAAGATAGCGCAAATACGTAAATTGTGAGGACAGTCGTAAATTCGAGGACTGGTCAAAAATAACTTTTTCAGCCCTCTGAGTAGTCCATATGTATAAAAGGATACAGCAATAGAGAGGGATGAAGAAAGGGAAGGGAAATTAGAGTAGGAGTGAGGGTAAGAGAGGGAGGAAGAGAGGAGGAGAAGGAGAAAGGAAGAGGAAGTAGGGAGGAGAAGAAGAGGAGCAGGAAGAGAAAGGAAGAAGGAAAGAAAAGAGAGAGGTGGTAGGTTTGAGGAGAAAGATTGCTGTACAATAAAAAAGATGAAAGGGAAGAAAGCCAACCCCAAACAAATATAAAGATATTAAGATAAAGAATGAATTGTTAAACTTTAAGGAATAAAAGAGAATAAATATGAATAAATAACAATAATTAGAAACACACATACAAACATACAATGCATTTTCTTTTGTAGGAAGTTAGCACCCACCCCTTTCCTGGAAGAGTGAAATATTTTAGGACATATGAAAAAGGTAGAATATTATATTCTGGGGAATATAATATTCCCCAGGGGATAAGCATGTTTTGAAGCAGCTCCCATCTTCCTTCCCCCACCCTTTGTCAATGGGCCATTAAGGCCTGGGCCAGTCTATTCTACATAACAAAGATCTACCTCCTTCAGGCAGAGCCATAGTAGGAATTGCCCAAGATCCAATAAAGATAGGATTAGCCCTCTACCCATCTAGCAACAGAAACTCACCACATGTGACCTGGGAAGCACAGGTGACCATCTAGCTAGCTAATATGAAATCATGTATAAAGAACTCAAAACTTTCAAATATTTTTACATATAAAAGAAGTAGGAACATATATTATAATGCAATCCACTGCTAAGGAATACAGAGGACAAGAGAAATATACGTAGATGCATACTACTTTAAAACACATGTTTGTTATATTTTAAAGAAACTTTTATGTGAACTTGATTCTTTTTTCTTGATTAGACAGAACCTCACATATGTATATGCTTTATAGATTATTATATAGCTAAAACTTGTGTTGCATTATAATAAATTTATTTAAAGAAAATTATTGTAGAGATAATTAAAAAGAGCAAGCCCCCAAGGCTAGTTTTGCTCTGCTTCTTCAATATATCATAAGCTAATACCAACAGAGTGCTGTACTGAATGGTATATCATTTCTTCCAAATTTGTGTTAATCTACAAAGACCGAAAAAGCAGCTAAAATTCCCATTTTGTCCATATTGTCTCTGTTTTCTTCCTGGAAAAAGAACTTCGTGGAAATTCAGCACATTTGGGGGTTTGCATTTAAGGCTATTCTTAGGATAAAGTAATGTGAATAAAGTGGTAAATGTTGTGAAAGAGACAGGGCATACTAGCTTTTCAATGTACATTAGAAGCAGCTAGTTTGAAATTCTGGAACACTAATTTGGAAATAAGTTTGACTAGAGCCTTCCAAATAAATAAGCATAAGAAATAAAATAGTTTAAAATATTTAGTCTCATTCCCTAACATTTTTATTGATACAAAGAATTCAAAGAAAACTAGCTGTCCCAATTCCAAATGACACAGCTTCAGAGTATAGAAATAAATTAAATGAAAACAGATATTTGGTAATATACTGTATGCTATTAAGGATATCAATTAGATGTAAAACAATACAAGACATCCATTTGCGGGATCTTTCCATAATAAAAATAAAATAAAAGGACTGACATTGTTTTATATGGTAGACATTGTGGATTATGACATTGTATCATGACATTGCATCAGTTGAAGTTCACATTGCCCAGTGGCATGGCTTTTTCTAAGCCACATTGCCCAGTGGCTTAGTCCAGTCTGGAGCTAATAGCTTTCTCTATACAGCTGGATCATATCTGGGAAGGGGGATTTGTGGGGAACAAAAACCCTATTGTTCTGTGTGCATTTGTATTGTATTGGATGTAGGCCATTAGATTTTTTTAAAATTATTGTTGCTCTCTGTAGCTCTCTAACCAGTTCTGTTTTATTTTGTTCTATTATTTGTAGAATTTTCTGTGATTTGGTAGCATTGGTGGTATAGCTACCCTGTTTCCCCCAAAATAAGACATTCCCTGATAATAAGCACAATCTGGCTTTTGAGTGCATGGCAATAAAGTCAAGCGCTTATTTCAGGGTTCAAAAAAATATAAGACAGGGTCTTATTTTCGGGGAAACATGTTATATCTGTTTTTATTTTTACTATTTATATTTTGTTGTCTGCTAGTCCAATTCTAGTCATTCAGTAATCATTCTAGTTACTGAAATTATATGTTGCTGTTGTTGATTTATTCAATGGAGCAGTTGCACTAGATATATTCTTTCTTAATCAGCAGAACTGTAGAACAAAAAAAGATTATTGAACAGATTAGTCTGTTGACCCATATAGTTGACCTGTATACGTGATAGATTTCCCCATTTCACAAATAACTACACTGCGATAGGAAGACATTTAAAGGAATAATCTAAATAAAATGAAAACTAAGGGAATTTAATATCACCTCTTATCAATTACCAGGACCTACAAGCAATTCACTGTATCTTTTGATCCCTCTTCTGTTTCCTTTGTTTTTCTTCTGAAATGTATTATACAGTATATTTTTAAAGACTGAAGAATAACAGGTGAGTTTACAGGTATGCAACCAGTATTTTTTTCTTTCTCTTTCCTGGAAAAATGTAACACTGAAAAATTATGCTAGGTCATTGACTGGCAGCAATATTACGCTCTAGCAATCAAAATGGAGTATTCCAGATGCCTTACGTTTTCTGCTTGAATAACAATATCCTCATTCTTGCACACAGTTCCTGTTTCCCAGTTGTCTCCAAACACAGTATCTTTTTTAGAAATATCTTAATGGAATATGTCATTGTTCCACAAATGAATTAATCTGATATACAGTACTGCCTAATGCATTTTCATACATTTTGCTATTTGGGTACCCTGAAGGATATCACTCATTTAGAAAAAGGGCTAAAAAAATTAGGCTGAATATAGAGTTTCTACTGTTTCTGAAGAAGCTAAAACAGCCTCCCTCTATAGCACACAATCCATCATACAACAAACTGATAAAATAAATAGTCTCTAAATGTTTTGTTGCCCTAGGCAACTACTTGTACTGCCTACAGCACATCTGAACATCTTTGAATATCTTTTTAACTCTTTCGTAGTAACATACTATGTGGTTCTATCAAAGACAGCCATGTGCCACATATTGTAGATAACCATCCATATACCAGTACCTGAGTTATTGACAGTTAATCAGAGGCAAATTTCTTACTATGATTTTTTTAGAAATCCATATTCATAAACATTGAAATCATAACTTAAGTTGTGATTTTAAAAAGATATTTAAAAGATATGGTCGCCACAATGTAAAAAAGAAGTTGACTCTAGAAAGAGTGCAGAGAAGAGCAACAGATATGATTAGGGGACTGGAGGCTAAAACATATGAAGAACGGTTGCAGGAACTGGGTATGTCTAGCTTAATGAAAAGAAGGGCTAAGGGACACATGATAGTAGTGTTCCAATATCTCAGGGGCTGCCACAAAGAAGAGGGAGTCAAGCTATTCTCCAATGAGGGTAGGACAAGAAGCAAACTAATGGAAACTAATCAAGGAGAGAAGCAACTTAGAACTAAGGAGAAATTTCTTGACGGTTAGAACAATTAATCAGTGGAACAACATGCCTCCAGAAGTTGTGAATGCTCCAACACTGGGAGTTTTTAAGAAGATGTTGGATAACTATTTGTTTGAAGTGATGTAGGGTTTCTGCCTAAGCAGAGGGTTGGGCTAGAAGACCTCCAAGGTCCCTTCCAACTCTGTTATTCTATTCTATTCTATTCTATTCTATTCTATTCTATTCTATTCTATTCTATTCTATTCTATTCTATTCTATTCTATTCTATTCTATTCGCCCAGATATCAGAACCTAAAACAAAATTTATTTATCCCTGTAACTGAGGAGGACCAATTCCTGTCTAGGCATCAGACAGCCTACAACAGAAGCAGTTGGAGCAGTTATAAAGGACATTTTTTCTTTCTCTTGTTTTTCTGTTTTTATTATAAAATCTCTCTTCTCACCCGCATGGGTAGTATGTGTCTTTCTCAATTTCGGGACCTCTATAAAAGGCTTGGGAATGTAAGAGTTCTGTGCAGGATCTTAGCTGTTTCTAGTACTACACTCTTCTGGACAGAAAGCTCTGATGTTGTTCCTGAGATCTGCTGGAGCCATTCTCCAAGCTCTGGTGTCACAGCCTCATTGGGATCATTTTGGCCTATTCTTTCCACATAGTATAAAGTTCCGCTTTCAGGCCCTGGTACTTTTCTAATTTCTCATACTCCTTCTTGATTTTGCTGTAACTTGGCATTATTACATCTACCACCACTGCTGACTTCTGCTCCTTGTCTACTAGCACAACGTCTGGTTTATTGGCCAGCACATGCCTGTCTGTCTGGATCTGGAAATCCTGCAGTGTATACACATACACTGTGCTATATAAAACATTATTTATGCATTGAGAAGGCCCTCCCCCTGGGGGTCACCAGCCTACATTGTTTGGCTGATGGCACCCTGAGGAGGCCCTCTCTGTGGGAGCGCACGGGTCGATGGGAGGTCGTCGGTAGCAGCAGGCGGTCTCGCAGATAGCTAGGCCCTATGCCATGGAGCGCTTTAAAGGCGATAACCAACACCTTGAAGTGCACCCGGAAGACTACCGGGAGCCAGTGCAGCTCGCACAGGAGCGGTGTTACATGGGAGCGCCATGTTGCTCCCATCACTACCCGCGCTGCTGCATTCTGGACCAGCTGGAGCCTCCGGGTGCTCTTCAAGGGGAGCCCCATCTAGAGAGCATTGCAGTAGTCAAGGCGAGAGGTGACGAGGGCATGAGTGACTGTGCACAAGGAATCCCGATCGAGAAAGGGCCGCAACTGGCGAATCAGGCGAACCTGATGAAAGGTCCTCCTGGTGACAGCCGTCAGATGTTCCTCCAAAGACAGCTGCCTATCCAGGAGGACTCCCAGATTGCGAGCCCTTTCAGTGGGGGCCAAAGACTCGCCCCCAATAGTCAGTGATGGAGTCAACTGACTATATCGGGATGCCGGGAGCCACAGCCACTCAGTCTTGGAAGGGTTGAGCTTGAGCCTGTTCCTCCCCATCCAGATCCGCACAGCCTCCAGGCACTGGGACATCACTTCAAGGGCATCGTTGGGGTGGCCTGGGCTGGAGATGTACAGCTGGGTGTCATCAGCGTACTGATGGTATCTCACCCCAAAGCCACGGATGATCTCACCCAGCGGCTTCACATAAATGTTGAACAGAAGGGGCGAGAGGACCGATCCCTGCAGCACTCGACAGATGAGAGGCCTCGAGGTCGACCTCTGCCCCCCTGCCAACACAGACTGCGACCGGTCGGAGAGAAAGAAGGAGAACCACCGCAACACAGTGCCTCCCACCCTCAACTCTTCCAGCCGGTGCAGCATGATACCATGGTCGATGGTATCAAAAGCCGCTGAGAGATCTAATAGGACCAGAACAGAGGAACAACCCCTGTCCCGAGCCCTCCAGAGATCATCCACCAATGCGACCAATGCCGTTTCCGTGCTGTGCCCAGATGTGAAACCCGACTGGAATGGATCTAGATAGGATGTTTCCTCCAGGAATTGCGGAAACTGTTGCGCGACCACACTCTCAACAACCTTCGCAATGAAGCGAAGGTTGGAGACAGGACGATAGTTAGCCAATATTGCCGGATCCAGGGACGGCTTCTTGAGGAGAGGCCTCACCACCGCCTCTTTCAGGGCAGCGGGGAGGTGACCCTCACTCAGTGAAGCATTAATGACGCCCTGGAGCCAGCCTCGTGTAACCTCCCGGGAAGCCAGTACCAACCAGGAAGGACACGGGTCCAGTAAACATTTGGCCGCACTAAGTCTCCCCAAAATCCTGTCCACATCATCGGGAGTCACAGCATCAAACTCCTCCCAGATAACATTCTCAAGACTGTTCCTCGTCACCCTGCCCTGATCTACCCAGTCAATGTCCAAATCCCCCCGGATCTGAGCGATTTTGTCATACAGGTATTGTCCGAAATCCTCCGCCCTGCCTTCTAAGGGATCCTCCCTCAGGATGGAGCAGGGAGCGGGTCACCCTAAACAGGGCAGCCGGACGATTCCCTGATGACGCAATAGAGGCGGAAAGGTAGTTAGACTTTGCCGTCTTTATCGCCACTAGGTAGGCCTTAATATGCGACCTTACCAGTGTTCGATCAGATTCAGCGAGACTGGCCCTCCAACCGCGCTCCAGGCGTCTTTTCCGGCGCTTCATTTCCCTCAGCTCCTCAGTAAACCAAGGAGCTGCACGGGATCGGCATCGGGTCAGAGGCCGCAAAGGCACGACTCGGTCCAAGGCCCCACCAGCCGCCTGATCACAGGTGGCTACCAGGTCCTCGGCCGAGTCATGTGCTAGATCCTCAGGAAATGGCCCAAGCTCCATCTGGAACCTATCAGGATCCATCAGGCGCCTGGGGCGGATCCATCTAATTGGGTCCACCTCCCTGCGGCGAGGGGTCGCAGTTCGAAGATCTAGGCGAAGGAGTGAGTGGTCAGTCCATGACAAGGGTTCCATTTCTATATCGCCTATAACAAGACCACTCAACCACTGGCCAGAGACAAAAATCAAGTCCAGAGTGTGACCTCCCCTGTGAGTAGGGCCATGAACTAACTGGGTCAGGTCCATGGCCGTCATGGAAGCCATGAACTCCCGAGCCACCTCACCAACGGATGGCAGGTTGAAATCACCCATGACTAAAAGCCTGGGTGTATTTACTGCCACCGTGCCTATCACGTCAAGTAGCTCAGGTAGGGCTGTTGCCACGTGGCAGGGAGCCAGGTACGTAAGCAACAAGCCCATCTGGACCTCACAGCCCCACCTCACAAGGAGGGACTCACATCCGGCTATCTGAGGTACAGTGGTCTCCCTCAGACCCAGATCCTCGTTAATAATAACCGCCACCCCCCCCACCCCTCCCCTGGGCCCTCGGCTGATGGAATGCTCTGAAGCCTGGTGGGCACATTTCAACCAGAGGGACACCACCCTCCGGGCCCAACCAGGTCTCCGTAATACCCGCCAGATCCGCTCCTCCCTCTTGTATAAGATCGTGAATGAGGGGGGCCTTATTGACCACGGACCTGGCATTGCACAGCATCAGCCGAAGGCCCAGCTCCTGAGTATCTAAGCCACCTAGTATCCGAGCGGAGCCTTGGGAACCGGGGCAAGCAATTGCTCTCAGATAGCGAGTGCGAGCCCCCAACACCTGATGTGGTCCCCTGCTCCCGCCATATCTGCCCCTCCCATCTACCGTGCCGATGGTACAGCCCTCATAGATATCGTCCCCATCTCTTTCCCAGTCCCTCGTCCGGTGCCCTCCAAATTGTTACCCTGTGCCGGGCACGGCTCTGACCCTGGTGGATTTTTCCCCCCCATCCACCATAGTCGTCTTCCCAGTATCTTTAAAAGAATAATTACAACCCCCCCCCAAGAACCCCTTAAAATCTTAAGAAATTTCTGTAAAAAGCCCCATAAATTCTTCCTTGCTCCATGCCATCTCTCCGGACTCCAAAGTCCATAATTGAGATAGGCCCTCGATAATGTGGGGGGCCAAACCTGCGAGAGGGGAGAATCTCGCAGGGTGAGGAGTTCCGACACCGAATACATATAGTCATCAGGGGAAACAGTCTAAGGGTGGGGGACTGCTGATGTTACAGACATAGGGAAAATTCCAGTCCATGGTCAGGCCACCAAGCTCCACTGTCCTCTCACAACAGTGCTAAGGAGGTGCATATCATTCGACCCTGAAAGTTTCCAGGGCGGCCGTCTGTCACCAAGGCCAACCCATGGAGACTTTGATAGAAAGCTCAGGGGTGAGGATAGCCATATTCCGCCTCCTCGGGCCTTATGTCCATAGAACCAGTATCCCTCCTGGGATTAGCGGCATCAGGGAATCCAATATCCAGCTCAAAGGAGGTTTAAGTTCGTAAATGTTCGTCAAAGAAGTTCTACATGGTAGGGAATCCAGACAGGCCAGATGGAAGTGGGGAAAAATTAGGAGTAGTTCAGCAGGCCAAGATGGATGGGAAGCTATGATCGTAGTAGGCCAATAGGCCAAAACTCAGTCCGAAGGAAGGAGGAGGGGGGGGGATTCAAACTGCATAAGTTTGTAGTCATTTTCCGGCCCCTGTAACCCTCAGCCTTCCATTCTAATGGGTAAAGTTCCCCTATTTCGTCCCCCCCCATCCAACTCACCCTGGGGGGGGTCTCTGGGTCTCCCTGGAGGTAACCCTTCCACCAAGGGTCACATACTCTCCAGTCACCCCGAAATCAGATCTAAATCCACTGCTGAAGGGTCCTGGGCCGTCTGTTTGGAAGTCTGTAGGCCCTTGGGAGCTGCCCCAGCCTCAGGCGCCATCGCCACGGGCACCGCTGCGGCCCAAGGACCTGAGATAGGGATATGTTGTTGTTTGTTTTTTAAAGGTTCTTTTTAAAGGTAGATGTAAGCTGTTCCAAGTAAAGTTGCCTTTTGCAATTGATGCTGGTGATTTTGTCAATGCCAATGGTGTTCAAGTAGAACTTATTTTTATTATTTCACAGTACTCAACTAACTAATTTTAATCTCTCTCACCCATTCTGCCATGATGCTTATTATATATTTTCATAAGCTTGAATAAAACAATTCCACCTTTCCTCTTTTCTTAATTTTTCTAATGGCCTTATTCCCTTTAATATTCTCTGGAAGACTCACCTACTATCCATTGTAGACTGAATGCAATTAAGCCCTATTCAGAAATCATTAAAAACAGAGCTCTCATCATGTGAACAATTTCGATAAGCACTCCTACCTCTAGTGTCACTCAAATAATATCTGTAGGAGGAAAGCTGTTAGATACACTCTATGTGATGTGCAAAGTCATGTAGGATGCATGAAAGAATCATATCATTTGAGTGAAAGGAGAGATTTCTCAAAAGTGTTCACTATAAATTTTATTTTATTTTTACAAAATGAACTAATAACTGTTGAAATAATGTGGAGCACTGAACAGATTAAGATATGTATTTTATATTTATTTAAAACATTTACAGTATATGCCACTTTCCATCAAATATTTTGAAGTGATACACATATTTCCTTTCCAACTCTGAAAAGAAATCTTGTTACTCAAATGAGAGTATCAAGGTTCTCAAAATTTCAGTGAAAACATAACCTTCAGTTTGACTGCTTTTTTCCTCTCTCGCTTAGGATAGCTAGTTTAATTTTTTAAATATTTATTTGTCTCCTCAAAATGGAAGTAAGCTTAATTGACATTTATATTTTGGAAATCTCCAGATACAAAGTTCATTTTAAATAACAGATGTGTTGAAATATATGTAAATATAAGTTGCAATAATTTAAATTATTATTCATTGACAATGAGGTGCATTCTTAGTATTTGTTCATATGAATAAAATCAAGTTAAAGCAACATAAATTATAATTTATCGCTAATGTTATTGGGGGGAAATTATCATATAGCCTATGATTTTCTAGCTATTATTATGGTTAGGTTACATGATGACTTAAATAGACAGATATGCACCCTTTAAAACAATATCCACAGTTGTTTTTTCCTTCACTGCAGCCTACTCCTTGCCACTCACAGAGGAGTAAGCTGGTGATTCTGTGCCATTTATAACCATCAACTTCATGCACAGGAAGAATCTAGAATTTAATAGCCAATTTTCTCTTTTGTGCCCTGTGATTGCAAAATGATATGGAATGACATGGTAAGAAAAAAGAAGGGACTTTCTGGGTGAATCTGGAAATGTGCATATACATCCTTACCTGTATGATCGTTTAATGAGCTGCTGATATTCTCTATACTTCCAGATATAATTTAGAAACATAGTTTCCATTCACCAACTTCTGGCATTAAAAATGTAGCAAATGCATGTTTGATGCTAATGAAACATGAATGAAAAATAATTTGGGATTAATTATTTTAGTTTTATTTAGTGTTTATTAAGTGAAATAAATATGCAATAAATATTCTGTTTTGTGCAGATCCTTAAGATTTTATCATTTTTACTATGGATTTAGGTTATCCTAGTTCAGCTTTTAATCTTTCATTGGTGTTACATAAGTCATTTAAAACTTTTCTCTCCATGCAAAGCAGAAGCAGAATATTATCTGAAATCTTGATGTGGAAGATACATTATTTTGTCAGGAAGACCAAAATAGATGAGCAACTTGCAGATGGAAAAGATGGAGGAAATTTTTTAAAGTCAATCTCCTTGAATTCTATGGATAATACAAGCCTTGGACGTAGTACAGAAACAACCAGGTTATCAATAGGAAAATCTAAATTTAGATAAGCCAGGATGAAGCTGAGATGAAAAATTATACTAGAAATAGATAATAGATAACTCACGCCCTTGTCACCTCCCGACTGGACTACTGCAATGTTCTCTACATGGGGCTCCCCTTGAAAAGCACCCGGAGGCTCCAACTGGTCCAGAATGCGGCCACACGGATAGTTATGGGCGCAACTCGTTGTGCCCACGTGAGCCCCTCCTACATGAGCTGCACTGGCTCCCAGTGGTCTTCCGGGTGCGATTCAAGGTGTTGGTTACCACCTTTAAAGCGCTCCATGGCATTGGACCTGGATACCTTCGAGACCATCTTCTGCCACCAGTAGCCTCCCACCGGCCAGTTCGCTCCCACACAGAGGGTCTCCTCAGGGTGCCATCGGCCAAATTATGTCAGCTGGTGACACCCAGGGGGAGGGCCTTCTCTGTGGGAGCCCCTGCCCTTTGGAATGAACTGCCCCCAGAAATTCGTAAAATCTCTGATCTCCATGTATTTCGCTGTGCCCTCAAAACCTTGTTGTTCCGCCAGGCTGGGCTATCAATGTAAAGATTTTAATTGGTTTTTAAATATGGGATCTTAATTGGGGTTTTATAATTGGGCCTATCATTTAATAATTTTAATTATTTTTAAATTTTGTCTGTCTTTGTGCTTTTAATCAGGCTGTACACCGCCCTGAGTCCTTCGGGAGAAGGGCAGTATAGAAATAAAATAAATAAATAAATAAATAAATAAATAAATAAATAAATAAATAAATAAATAAAAAAAAAAAAATAGAAAAAAGGAATTAATAACCAACGCTTCAAAGTAGAAAAAATAAGCCATGATTTGTTGACTAATGAAAGTTCAATAATTCAAACAATCCAGGATCAATATATTCTGGTACGGTGTTAATCCTTGACATAAGTACAACAATGTAAAACAATTATTAATATTATCAACTTATTGCAGATAGGAATCCTGAAACAACTTGCCAGAAACAAAGTTTGAGGCCCATTTTATAACAGCAATGAGCAGTGAACCAGAAAGGTGTTAATTATATTTGTAATATTTTCAACTAGCTGGATACCCGTGCTCTGCTACAAAACTATGTGATCGGGCTTGATAAATAGACACAGCTTGAAAATTAATGAATAGTTATGATCGGCCTCTCCTCTCCCCTTCTCTCCCTCAGGCTGGCCCCATTGATCCTCTCCTATCCCCTTCTCTCCCTCAGGCTTGCCCTACAGAGGCCTCTCCTATCTTACCCCACTTATCTCCCTCAGTCTAACTCCTTAGCATCAGAGTGTTCAGGTGGGGTGAGGGAGTAGAATGTCTAAACTTCCAGCCCGCAGGCCGGATGAGTCACATGTTGGCCACACCCATGCCCAGGTGGCAGTTGGAGCAGCGTATATATATGCTAGGTGGCAGTAAAATGATTCAAAAAAGTGTAGGAAATGAGAAACAAATTGCTTGATAAAATGGCTATTGTCATCTGAATATATTATTCCAATATATGATACATATTTGTATTCATCTGTACATATGGATCCATAATCAGTTGATCAGAGATTTAACATAGCTGAGGATTGTACAAAAAGATTTATCTTAAGGGGAAATAATAGGGAATTTACAATTATATCTGGCACTAGAATGATATTGGGGGCCTTGACCAGTGATATGAATATACTATATATTTTATTGGAAAAAGTGGATTTTTATAGCTAGTTAATTAATTGGACTTTATATGTTTTCTTAAAGATATCTGTTTATTCTATAGGATTTCTAATGCTTCTCTTACACATTTTTAGTCAGTCTTAACTTCTTGTTTGGTTGAATATAATATATAATAAACATAGTAAGAATGATTTAGTGTACGTTATCTGTTTTATACTCTGTACAAAAGATTGAAGGCTTTTAGTCTGAACTCTTGATATCCCTAATTTCCACATACCATTGATTTTTACAAATTGGTACAAAGTTAATGTAATAAAACAAAATTCCACTAGATGGATCTGGAGTTCTTTAAACAGGTATTCAATTATATTTAAAATGGTGTCATGTAACAGAGGTATTTTACCATTGCATATCTTTGTGTGAGTATAGATTAAATAAATCTTCTCTAAACATTTCTTCAAGTATTTAATTTGCCAGTAATATTTTAAGAAATAAAATGAGTATATTTAGTAATAATGATCTTTGTCTAAAATCTGAAATGTTGTTTAGCAAGGTGTATATATTTGCACTTATATCAGTGGACGTTACTATTTTAGTTGGTAAGAAATTCTTTGTATATCAAAAATACAAAATTATATGAAATAATATTATTTGGAATGTTTTTCCTTGATATAGTACCGTAATAATTTCCAAAAATCCAAATTCTGTCTCGCTCTTTCTTCAATCTCTTGCAAATTTAAGTCTTGCAAATTTAAATTGTTGTTTTTGCAGATGTGTTGGGTAATTGCATTATTCATTTGATATAAACAATGCACAAAGTGTTCATGTAAGTTAGGAAATGTTTTTTGGAATACTAATGCCCAAAACATGAATTGATCATTTGTTTATGTTTTTATTTTAGAATAAAAATGTGCTAGCTAAATATTTTCATGGGGGAAAAATCAATATGTCATTGTGTTTCAGATTTAGCAAAACCTAATTTGCTAACACCTACCCAATTTGTGTTAATCTCACATCTTACACTTTACTTAATAATCTGAATATATCAATACTATTTGTTTATATAGGGAAATTTATTGAGAAGGTTGCTAGGAATAGGTTGTGGAGGATTATAGAAGAAACAGATTATCTGAATCCCTTTCAGCTAGAATTCAGGCCCAGACATGGGAGAGAAACAAAATTATTCACTGTAGTACTGTAGATGCCTACATTGGACCCTGGATGAAGTGTTTGCTTTTTTCTGAGTCCATCAGTAGTCAGTACTAATTATAATATCCTTCTGGAATAGGTAGTTTCAGTTGATAATCTGTTGATAGGGTCACAGAGGGAGTCTATATCTTGGAAGTCCTTCTGGACATATAATCATGTCTTCTGCTTAAGCAGTAGGGAAAGGACATAGTCATCTTTAGCTGCTGCATCGCAGACCTCTTTGAAACAGGATGTTTGGATGACAGCAACGCATGACATATTAAACAAACAACTGGATTGTTGCAATATGTTTTACATGGAGCTATACTTACTTTCAAATTCAATTTTAAACCTTTAAACCTGATATATGGCATGGCACCAGGATATATGCCAAGTATAATTCTGCACATCTGAGAGAGACTTGCTAGAAATCTCATTCCCACTGAAGTTAAGGAAGCTTGCATTAGGACGTATGTCATAAATTTCCCTCAATATGTTTTTTGGCCCTTACACTTTTCTGTTCATGAAGTCTAAGGGGCTTCGGGTCCTAAGGTAATAGTAGATATCCAGTTATTAGGATGATGATGATGATTTATCATTATGGTTATTTTAAAATACTTTGAGATACACTTTTAATTTATTCTTTTTTGCTTCATATTAGTATGATTTAGATGGCACATAAAGGCTATAAGACAAATATATACAATTCTTGTTATATTTTTTTAAATAAATGTTATCCATTTCACTTGGGAATATGTATTTTAAGCTTTGGCATCAGTCATTGAACCATCTATTGCTTCTGCACTTATTAAAATAAAAAGTGACAATCCAATTCTCTATTCCTTCAATGTTCACTTCAATGAGTAACTGAAGGGTGATAATTAAACCAAAAGTATGTATAAAAATCAATTCTGGATGAATTAAAATGCTGGGGAAAGAAATGAAAATATGGAATGAAGTGAACCATATGACATGAAGATGATTAAAATGTTAAAAATAAAGTGATTAAAACAATTAATGAGTCAGATAACATTCTATTGATTAATATTTGAGAGTGGAATATAAGAAACCTTAATTCTGTCAGGCAATATTGAAGCACAATATAAATCCACAAATATTGCTATAATGGAGCTTTAAGGATTTTTAGTTGATTTCTCGGTAGGATGACAATTTCGCTTAGAGTTTAATATTATCCAATCAATAGCACAAAGTATCCTCCAAAGTTGAAAATTTTAAAAAAACATACATTTTCAAAAAGAGAAATTAAGAAATAATACCATAATGGAGATAATAGGCTATTATATGAAAAGTGCAGGCAAAGAAAATAATTTCTTTCAATAAATAAAGCCATGAAACTTTATAGGCAGAAAAACTTTAGAAAGAAACAGAATATTGCAGTAAATAACAAAAGATTATCCAGCCTGGAAAATCCAAAAATGACTTGCCTGTGCTGAATTTAGGGAGAAGATGATACTCCTAACTATAACAAGCAAAAATAAAAACTGATTGAACACAGTATCTTCTATTTTTCTAATAATATTCCCTTATATATTACTAGTTGAATTTAGAAAAACCGTATTATTCCCAGTTAAAATTAATTAGGAATAAAATTAACGCACTATTGATGCATTTCCGTGCCTAAAACTTTATCTTTGTGTCTGCTCCTCAACTACTCACCATGTTCTATAAATTTTCTTATAAAAACTTGAGGCATAAATATGTCTAATCCAAATACATTTTTGTTACAGAAATTGAATAGGCATATACTCCGTAAACCTGTTTTCCAATCATTAATTGGAACAGAACTAATACTATTGTTTCGAATTGGAGTTTAGTATAACAATGTATCAATAAACCAGTACCTTTATTATTAATGCTAATGATAAATTATATGAAATTATTAATAGCCCTAAGAAAAAAGGAAATAGCTGATTCATGTAACACAGTTACACAGTAAACCAGGGTTGGGCCCCTCTTAGCCCGAGATTCAGGTAAGCCCAGCTGCTATTTTGTGCTCCCAAATATTCCTCAAACCATGCCACCAAAATGATTTTCAGTGATGCATTTTTTTTATATAAATAAAAAAATTAAAATTTTTGTAAAACTAAATGCATTCAATTCTGTCCTTATTTTTAAGGCTCAAAATATTCTACCCATTCCCACCTGTACCATCAGAGAGATTTCCCCTGCATCTCATAGTGGAGGTTTTTTTCAGTGCATTATCTTTCAAGGAATTAAGTAATTTTCTGTAAAGGGGAAGACCATGGTCTAAGAATGTTTGTCTGGAAAAAGTGCCCTAGTACTGCACATGAATTAAATGTTTAAATTAAACAAACAAACAAAAAAATCAGCTTCTAGCAAGCATCCTTTTGTTTGAATAGGGGAATTAATCATAGCTTCTTAAAGCCAGGTTTGTCTTATTCATGATCACAGCACCTCTGTGTGTAGTGTGCAGGCTAATGCACAACATTCAGCAACTGTAATACAAGCTTTCCTTTAGCCATGATACTTTGAAAACATTTTCTGTAATAAAGGCAACTGTGTTAAATGCAACTAAACTAAAATTGTGCCCATGGCAATTGCTTTGACTTTTTTTGATAAGGTTGCAGAAAGACAAGATATTGTTCCCTTTGTACTCCTTTCCCGACAACAGGCAGGTTGCATCCTTTCATCATATCCTCTCCTTTCTGTTATTATTTCAGGTTTTGTTCTAAGCCACTTTCAATTCCTACCTGTGCCATTCTCCTGACACAGTTGTTAACATCAAGCTGTAGTCTGTCAGTAAACCACAATCCTCCCTCTACACTCTTGTGGTAGCTATCTAAATAGACAAAAATAAAAATGGAATGCCTTTGGCCCCAAGGATTCTCATGAAGACATCCCTTTTGGAAGTTGCCTCCTTCTTTATCCCTTTGTAGGGAACCCATAAACAGAGGAAGCTGTTCTCCACCAGTAGAAAATAGGCAGCATGCTATGAAATAGAATCACTTCCTTTCTGCTATCCTGGACCAAAAGGTATCTTCCTTCTAATCATCTCACCTCACAGAAATGTGGGACTATGAGTAGCTTCCCACTACAGAATCTGATGGGTTGGGCCAATTCTGGTTTAAGTAGGTGGTCCTGTAAGTATGCAGGTGTCAAACCATGAAGGGCTTTGCATATAACTATCAGCACTTTAAATTGTACCAAATTACAAATTGGCAAGCAGTGCAGGCCTGCAGAATCAGAGTCAGGTGCTCCCAATATCTAGAGCTGGGAAATTGTACCAAAGTAGAAAGACTGTTGCATTTTGAACCAGTTGCAGGTTTGGAGTAGTCTTTAAGGACAATCTCATATAGAGTGCATTGTTGTAGTTCAACTCCATCTAGAGCAGGGCTGTCAAACTCCCGGTCTGCAGGCCAGATGTGTCATGCACTGGCCATGCCCACACCAGATTTAGTGAAGGGGGGAAAGTCCTGATATGTCACGTGATGGTGCCGTGACATGAGTTTGTCACCCCTGATCTAGAGTCACAATAAGAAACGCAGTCACCTTTGGTCAATGCCTCTCGAACCACAGCCCCCACTTAGTATTCAAGTAGGAGCTGTGAGTCCAGTAAGACCTCTACATTCTGGACATGCTCTTTTACCAATTGTGCTCATCTATCCAGAGATAACAGTAATATTGACAGAAAACCCTGATATACAAACAGGAACTCTTTATTTGTCCAGGCCCTTTAATGGCAAAAAAAACTTCCTTGTTTTGGGAAGTTCTATCTAGAACTTCCCAAAGCACCAAGTGCCCAAACCGGAGCGTGCGCCACAGCCCCGGAAACTCAAAGATCTGGTCTTCTGGTTTCCAGCACTCACATGTGCATTGGCCAGCTGGTCTTCGGGTTTCTGGAGCTCCGGTGCACGCGAAGATCAGCTGCGCACTGGAAACCAGAAGACCAGCTGGCAATGGTGCATGTGCCCACGGAGTGGGTTCTGCAGGCCACCTCTGGCATGTATGCCATAGATTCGCCATTACGGGTCTAGAAGCTGTAGAAAAACATGTTTCAGTAGAATATTTTGATCTTCTTGAATGAAGGATCATTAAAAACAGAAATAGTTTGCTATTATCCATCTTTTCTTGTTATTGGTCCCAGTTACCATGGTTTCTTTGCCTTTTTAAAAAAAAATCTGGCAAAACTGTGAAACCTTGCTCAGCAGAAATGAGTATCTTTCACAGGAAAAAAAAAGTTGTCTACATAGTTGATGAAGGCAGCTGCATTTGGATGAAAATTTGCTGTAAGACATTCCTACTTTGTGAATCATGTTTGGGGATTTCCCAGTTGCTGTAGGAATTTTGCAGATCTTAATGACACAACATAAAATCAGAGGCAATAGACCAACTTTCAAATGTATTTGCATAGAAGAATATGTTTATAACTCTTGAGATTATTATGAACTAGTTTCAAAGAAGGAATTGTAAATATGCTTCAATAGTATTTTAAAAATCCATGTAACAAATTTCTGTAAATTATATGACTCACTTGCTTCCTGGACCTTGCCTCCTGGAGTTGTGGTGCTCCATTGCTGAAGATTTAAAAAAAAAAAAAAATTAGACAACCATTGTCTGGGATGGTATAAAGTCTTCTGCCTTGGGCAGGGATTGGACTAGAAGACCTCCAAGGTCCCTTCCAGCCCTATTCTTCTCTTCTCTTCTCTTCTCTTCTCTTCTCTTCTCTTCTCTTCTCTTCTCTTCTCTTCTCTTCTCTTCTCTTCTCTTCTCTTCTCTTCACAATAATCTTCAAGCGATATCAGCATCAACTACATTACTTGAATGATCAATGTTTTTCATTTTGTTCGAGTCTTTTTAGTCATTTCATTTATTGATATTTGTTAAATTTATGTAGCACTATAATTTCCAAGGACTTCTGACAGGTAAAACACAATAGAAAAAAATGAAAGAATAGGTAATAAAATACCAATGGTGATATTTTCATCAGTTACTTCCAAATGTTTTTTGTTTTTCACTAAGTTCCAAAGGGCTACATTGAAAGGAGCAAATCTAGCTTCTAGTTGGCTGTTCCAGATGCCATTACCAAGAAAAAACTCTTTTTGTTATGCTTATATTTCCAATGAAATATCTGCAATGCTAGTTTAAATCAAATTATCAGGGAAGTAATGATTCTTAAGAAACTTATATTTAAATATATTTCAAATTGGAAGATTGTTTCACTATAAAGTTATAACATGATACATATCTAGCTGTATGTTTTACTGTAGCATTCAGTCTGATATTTGAGACTGACAGATTCATATACTCTATTTGCATATAGACTTCTGCATCTATGTGCATGTAAATTCAAATATTCAGCTCAAATTCAAAAGTTTTGGTTTTATTTGACTTCTCTCTACATTTATTAAAACAAAAGAATAGCGTTTACATTCTGTTTACCTTTTTATAAAAATACTTCACAATATTCTTTTTTTTTTACAAGTGACTAACAAATTTATGTGTTAATGACACCTAAGATTCAAAAGATGATATTAAATGTTGATTAAATAATTGCTTTATTTGAGAGATTCATAGCTTACTGTCCATGACATTCAACTACTGAATATCAAACATCATACTGTTCAAGGAAGATTGTACTGCTGGCAACCATGCAAATACTCCTGGTGTAGTTATTTATGGTGGCTTCTTCCAATTGAAAATTTGGTCCAGTGACCAAGAATAAGAAGATTTAGTGGAACAGGAGAAAGAAAAGTGGTGCAAATTATTTCCTTCCCTTCTTCCAGCGGAACTGCATTTCTCATTACATGTTATAATTTTTAAAAAAAAACATATGTAAGAAAGTTATGGTCAGAGTGCAAATAAGGTAGCAGATGTATTCTTTAATATTTTTCAGTGGGAAACCTTGAGATTGTTTGAGCATTCAGTGTAATATTAAAAAAACACAATGCGTGAGGGAAGCATGCCAACTTCACAAGAAATAAATATAATAGGTTGATTCACATAGTTCCAAAGATAGACAAATTGGCATAAAAGAACAAATATGAGCTGCACATTAAATTAGGTGAACCTTAATTTGTTCTGACAACTTGTTTGTCCTTTGGCAGCCAACGGCTCCTAACCTGGCCAGTATATTTGATCAGTTTTCTATTATCTCTAAATTGGTGTTTATACAGTCGGTTCTGTTTTGTATGATCATGTCATTATTGTTTATTTTGATTTGCTTTCCCCGCTTTTACAGGGTACACTTTTCTTGAGATTAGGGCTGCATTTGGATTTCGGTTAGGATAATAGGCTATAGTCCAACAAACAGCAGTGAGGGACAGCAACAGAAAAAGCACTAAAAAGTGCTTCCTTTTCTTGAACCATTTTACGTTAAATCATTGGTGAAATGTAAGTCATCTTTAGTAATATTTTATTTATTAGCTCTTTAGAAAAAAGAGGAGGTACTTAGTAATCTCCATAGCATCACCCCCACACAAACAAACATAGTTCACTAGTCTGTGAGAATATCTGATAGATGCAGCAGGACAATATTATTTCATGACTGAATTGTGGCTCAGGCAGAGAATTAGAGAATTACATCTATCCAATCTAGTCTTAGGGACAAGATTAGTTTTGCATGATGAAATAATTGTCCTTGCCTCACAAAGATGCATTATACCTTATTATCATTATTTATATTTCTCCTGTTTTTTTTTAAATGACTACATTTACATTTAAAAAGAGTTCTAATTATTGTACAGTATAATACAGTATTCACATTTGGCATACCTTCCTTCAGATACTAATACAATCAGTGTTGTCTTATTCATATTTAAGAAACATTACATCAGTGTATTTTTAAAGGAAAACGGATAACAAAATATAATTTTGGGGGGGGCTTTTATGATAATTTTCTAGAATAAATTTATTCTATTTATTTAACATTAAAAAGTGGCAACCAGGTTTTAAACAATAAAGGAAAGCTAAGAGAAGGACATTGTGCCTGAATTTAACATACAGTAGCCGTAGGGAAGAACACATAAAAGTAATTTGTCAAGTAATATGCATAAATTATTTTATATTTAATATATACATACATTCTGAATATTTTCTCTTCAAAATGCATTGAATACAAAATTTGACAAGTTTCAAAGCAGTCAAGTACCAAGGGTACTGTGACAGTGATACCCTTGGTATTCAACTACTTTGAAACTTGAATTTGGTACTCAACAGATTTTGAGGAGAAACTTTTATCCCTCTTCTTGTTGTTTGTTTGGTACTTGATGTACAAGTTAGAACTTGTCGGTGTCAGTTTCCTCATGATTTACTACCCTTTCCATCCAAAATAAAGGGTCATGTGTTAGTCACGTGGTAATTCTTACCCTGTGCACATCTTCTTGTGATCTTAGCTTCTGTGGTCATTATGTGTATTTTTGTGCTTTTTTTTTTCTTATCAAGTGGTTTTTATTTAACTTAATTTAAATATTTATTAATTTTTAGGTTTATTTCTCATGTAAAGTAACAATATACAATCCTATCTTTTTACATATTGCCTTAAAATGTACATTGTCACATTAAATTTATTTACATTATTCCTTATGGGAAAAATTTGTTTGGAACCCGTTGTTTTTGGAACTCGCTGCACCTCAAGGAAACAGTTAACAAGGTACTGCTGTATATTAAAAATACCAGGTATAAACCTCAACTCGGCACATTAAAAAGCATGAAAAAGCACTGTAAGCAACAATAATGATCAATAGATTAAGACATCTGTCATATGTTGATAGTTAACCTATAACTCAGAAGACAGGTAAGGAATGGAGAACCTGAAGTTGTTTATGGAGTTATGTATGCTGTAAAAATATGAATACAGAAGACTTTGTCTTTTCCTCCCATAATACTTTCCATAATATTAGAACTCAGGGTCACCCCATGAAGCTGAATCTTTGACCATTAAAGATTAAAGATTCAAAGAAGATAAAAGCAAGTATTATCTCTATACCACACATAGTTAATATGTGGAATTTGCAACCACAGTATGGTTAATACCATAATTTGAATGGGTTTAAAAGGATTTCAGTCTGATTCACATGGGGAAATGCTGTAAATAGCTAATATTTATGAAAGATTTTTATATATTGTCAGCAGTTATTTAACTTAAATGACTCTAATTACCCATTTCTGAGGATCGTGAACATTTCTATTGTGCTTCTTTGTTGTTTTACTTTGTTTTTATTTTATTACTAATTTATGGTCAAAGATCAAAAAAGAAAATGCATTACACAACAAAAAGCAGATGATAAAGGGATGGTAACATAAAACTATTAAAATAACCATACAGTACCCACAAAGGTAATATACTCCAGTGTCACTCATTCTAGCTGCCCTCCTGAGATTCTTTATGTTTCTTTCACTGATCTGAAAATAGTCTTTGAGTCAATCTCTTGTGGGCATATATGGTAGAAATTAAGTGTTATTTCCATCAATCAGTGTTTATTGTAGCTTATCGTCTAAACATAGTTAAGTTCAAATTAAATACAATGCCAGTGGCATACTTGTATCCTCTATTCTTGGATAGAAGGATATTAAGCAATGCTGTATTTCCCCCCTCCCCTCTTTTATTTAACGTTTATGTCAATGGCTCACTCACGTTCTAAGCAAGAACTTCATCTCCCTTCTCCCTTAAACAACAGTATAATTTCCTTGCTTCTTTTTGCAAATGACATTGTTGTCTTCTTTTTGTCAGAAGTAGGCCTTTCTTGTAAACTATGGGCTTTAGGTGCTGCTTGTGTAGGATCAGTCCCATAAACATCTACAGAAGTTGGCCATTATGCTAGAATAGGTGGCCTCTGATCCAGTGGTGAAATCCAATTTTTTTGCTACCCGTTCTGTGGGCATGGCTTGGTGGGCGTGGTATGGTGTGATGGGTGTGGCTTGGTGGGCATGGCAGGGAAAGGATACTGCAAAATCTCCATTCCCACTCTATTCCAGGGGAAGGATACTGCAAAATCGCCATTCCCTCCCCATTCCTGGGGGAAGGATAATGCAAAATCTCCATTCCCACCCCAACCTGGAGCCAGCCAGAGGTAGTATTTGCCGGTTCTTCGAACTACTCAAAATTTCAGCTACCGGTTCTTCAAACTGCTTAAAATTTCTGCTACCAGTTCTCCAGAACCTGTCAGAACCTGCTGGATTTCATCCCACTCTGATCTGATCAAACCAGTGGTGGGTTGCTACCGGTTCGCCCTGGATCAGGTGAACTGGTAGCGGTGGCGGCAGGAGGCTCCGCTCACCTGCCCAGATGCTTCTGCGCATGTGCAGAAGTTTCATGCACATGCGCGAGTGTGCACGCACCCACAAGCGAACCGGTAGCGACGGGATTTGAAACCCACTACTGGATCAAACCCTCTTTTTACCTTTTTAATGAACAAACCCAAAATAATAGCATTTTATTAAACTGCATTTTCTTTCAGAGAGGGTCATAACAATTGTAGGAATAAGGAACCATCATGAAAAATAAGTCCTTTCACTTGTTCATTTCTAGTGAGGGAAGTGAGAGAAGAAAGAAATGCTGCTAAAAAAAAGCTGCAGTTTCAACTTATTTCAGTAATTCTTGGTACTTAGGAAGCGGGAATCTGCATTAGATCATCTGAGATGCCTAAGAAAACACAAAGTGAAGAAAAGTGAAGGCTGTTAAGAAGAAAAAGAGATATAAATAAAAAATAAAAGAAATAAAATAATTTTAAAATATTAAGTTACAGGATTATCTATGCACATAAATATTAAAGCACTGAAGAATGTTGCTGGTTTTTTATGGTAAACATTTTTGTACTTTTTATATGTTCCTGTTTTAGTTACATTTCAAATGAGGGAAGACCTCCATAATTTTTTTTGGGGGGGGGAGAGGAGAAAGATTAAAATATATTATAAAAAATTAAAATTAAATCATATTGAAGTTAATTAATTAAGCTTATTGAGACTAAACCAACATACTTCACATGCTACAGATAGTTCTTTTAGGAAACATAAATGTAAGGTTGAGATTCCTACCAAGAGGTGTCTGGTTGTGCAGTCCATAACCCATATAGGGAATCTCAACTGATTTGCTCATAGATGCAAAATGCCAGCTAAAAGAGGTGGGAAATGAGATGACCCATTGTTAAAATAAATTGGAAATTAATACTAAGATATGAAATAACTTATAGCAAATTAAGTCATATGTTCAGAAGGCTGAATATACATTACAATTATATTAAAGTGTTTCTAAAAGTAAAATGGAAAAGGATTGCATGTTTCAAACAAAAAGATAAAGAAAATGATAAGAGCAATCTAAATACACTATTCTGATTCATGCTATCCATGGGAATTAAATCATACTCAAAATAATGAATTGCATCATTATACAAATTTTAGTTCAGGTTAGGCAGTGTCTAGATCTTTTTTCTAGTTTGCCCCCAGCCCCACAAATAGCTGTTGTGGGAAGTCTTATACGTTCAGAAAATAGACACCCCCATGGGCAATCCTACCCATGTATTTATTTTTAGTTATTTCTAAACCTCCAGAGACATGGTGGCTCAGTGATTAGGGTTCTAAATCTTAGACCATTAAAAGTCTACAGCTCAGCAGTTTGAGATCCAACAGCTGCAAGATAGAGTGAGCTCCCATCACTTGTCCCAGCCAGCTCCTGCCAACCTAAATGCTTGAAAGCATGCAAATGCAAGTAGATGAAAAAGTACTGGATATAAACATGCAGGAAAATAACAGCATTCTGTGTTTTGCTGTACATGTTGTGCTGTGGCATAACGCCATGCCAGACACATGATTGCAGAAATGTCTCTGGATACCCTGGCTGTTTGGCTTAAGAAATGGAGATGAGTACTACCCCCTAAAGTCAGTCACAATTCGGGTTAATCACAATCTTTATTTTTACTTCTAAGACTCCAAGATTCTGTCTATCATCCCAGTTGATCTTTATTATTATTCTGAACAGGAAATCTACTTCCTATAACCACTATATAACCACTCACTATTTTTCTAATAAATGGTTGTGATGCCTTTCTGAAACTTCAAAGCATTCTTGGAAATAAAGGCTGGTGCTTGCTTTGGGCTTATATGTTTTCTGTTCAATATTAAATTATATTGAATAAAAATAACATAAACCATTAAAATCAAGTAGGTCAAGTGATAGGTACTTTGGATACAAAAAAAACCCACACTCTAATGTACTAAACAAGGCTAATCTTACCTAAATATTAATTGTGTGTTAAAAAAATTAAATAAATAAATTACTAAACCATAAGTCAGTTTACGTAATAATAGTTATCAAAAGGAAAACTAAACATGTGACTTAATGTGTTCAGGCTAAATTTTTTATGTAATTTCTAACAGTAAAATATGTTCACATGCAAAAAGAAACAATACATTCATCAGATCATTGTGCAGTTAATGGGAAATGGATGTGGTTTTATTTATTTATTTATTTATTTATTTATTTATTTATTAAATTTATATCCCACCCTTCTCCCCGAAGGGACTCAGGGCGGTGAACAGCCGAGAATTAAAATAACATGCAATATAAAAGTTAAAATAATTAAAAATAAATTAAATTAAACGGCCGCCCCAATTTAAAACCCCTAGCAAATTGGTTTCACTATTTTTTCAAAAGAATCATAATAGTATAATTAAATCTATTCCCATTCTCTGTGCCTTAGCTTCCAAATTACTAGCAAATAATTCAAAATAATATGACCTTTTATAAAAGCCTAAATTGATATGTTAAATTACATTCCAACAGTTATTTTTTTTCTCTAATTTTGTATAGAACCCAGGGTTCATTGGAGTTGGGCAGCTAATAACGTTAAATAAATAAATAATAAATAATAACAATTGCATCATACGAATTAAGAAGTCTGATTTTGAATATTATTATTTCTGACAATGATTAACCTAAGAATTTCCCTGAAAAACCACAAATGTGTCTAATCTTTTCCCTGCGCATGCGCAAGATGGCGGACCTCCGAGGGGCTCGCTGTTGAGGTTGATGGGGAAAAGGAGAACTTTGGAAACGTTGGAGGCCGTTTTAGTGATCTTGGGCCCCACGTTCAGCATGCCGATGGTCTGACGGCTCGGATGCGCCATCCCTTATTGGGATTGGCCCGGGGATGGCAGAGCTACAGTGAAGAGATGCAATCGGAGCGCTGCAAGGAGGGCGGCGGCGGCGATGACGGCCTCCACGATGACTCCACAGTCACGGAGCCCTGGAGATCGGGCATTTCATCCTACGGACCGACTGCAGGAGGTGAAGGAGTTAAGGTGGTCCGGAGAGTGTAACTGAGCCGGATGGAGAACTGAGGGAGCCGAGGGAATCATCTATAGCGACCCAAGCCTCCCTTTCGATCTGACGGCGGCCGGAAAAGAGCTGGGCTGCCGGGGGGGGTGCGGGAAGCGGAGGGCGATGGACCCGGCACCCGGAGGCTCGGAGATCGGTAAGCTGCTTCAAACAATTATTTAGCCCAGATTTGAGGCTTGGGGTGTATGGTCCAGCGGTCAGCTGTGCCTGAAAACCCCCCATATGGACTGAGACCTGGGAAGATCGTGGCAGAATTTGCTCGGAGAAGACGGGCAGGACTATTGGGGGTGATTTGGCCCGGAACATCGAAGGGAGTTGGGGAGTGATAGAGGGGGGGATTGCCTATTACCATCTGGTTTCCCCCTTGGATTCGCTCCCCCCCCCCTATGAAAATGGCCTCCCCCCTTTGCTGCCTGGACTCTCTATTAGGTCGGCCCATTTTTACCATCATTTTGACTCTGGGACTTTATTATCACCCTCCTGGACTTTTATGTTTGATCTCTATCTCCTTTTGCTGCTGGCTAGTTTATTCCTGCCGCCTGATTACCACCTTTAGGCCTTGGCTCGGGGGAGGAGAGATTGCAGGCTGGAGGGAGAAGCTGAGAGTCCAGGTCAAGGACTGCTGCTCCATCTGCAGGGAGAGAGTGACTATTGTTGGCCTTGACATCCAGCCGTGGTGAGAGAACGGCTGTGGCCATCCGCCTGCACTGCAACCATCTGATCTGGTCGCCCCATCACTGTGAGAGAGTGAAGGGGCCCCAGCTTCATCCTGGCCAGCCTCTTTTGCCATCTCTCACCTCAATGACTATCTTTAAATTTCGCTGACATCCAAGGTTTCCCTTTTCCATCTCATCATACTTGTATGGCTTATACCTCGGCAGATTTGCTCGCGCTGCAAGATGCCCCCCTCCCGCGGCGATGGCCTTCCACCCTATCGAAGGCCTACCTTAAGGATGGGCTTTGGAGCCCCGAGAGGTGGCATGTTTTAAAGCGGGGATTGAGGGGTTTCTTAATTAGGGTTTTTAATAATCTTTTAAGGGGAACTGGGAGGGCGACCAAAGGGGATTGGGGGGGGGAGGGTAATCCACCTAGGTCAGGGCCCAGCCCGGCACAGGGTAACGGTTTGGAGGGCGCAGGACGAGGGATTGGGAATATCATCAGCACAGTGGATGGGAGGGGCAGATATGGCGGGAGCAGAGGACCTTATCTTGTGCCAGGGGTGCGCACTCGCTACTTGAGAGCGATTGCATGCCCCGGTCCCCAAGGCTCCCTTCGGATACTAGGTGGCTCAGATACTCAGGACCTGGGCCTCCGGCTGATGCTGTGCAACGCCAGGTCCGTGGTAAATAAGGCCCCCCTCATTTGCGATCTTATCCAAGAGGGGGGAGCGGACCTGGTGGGTGTTACGGAGACCTGGTTGGGCCCGGAGGGAGGGGTCCCTCTGGTTGAGATGTGCCCACCAGGCTTCAGAGCATTCCATCAGCCGAGGGCCCAGGGGAGGGGCGGAGGGGTGGCGGTTATTATTACCGAAGGTCTTGGTTCGAGGGAGACCACTGTGCCACAGATTGCCGGATGTGAGTCCCTCTTTGTGAGATGGGGTCATCGGGTTCAGATGGGCTTGCTGCTTATGTACCTGGCTCCCTGCCGCGTGGCAACGGCCCTGCCCGAGCTACTCGATGTGATAGCCACGGTGGCAGTTGATACACCCAGGCTTATGGTCATGGGTGATTTCAACCTGCCGTCCGTTGGTGAAACGTCGGAGGTGGCTCGGGAGTTCATGGCTTCCATGACAGCCATGGACCTGACCCAGTTAGTTCATGGCCCCACTCACAGGGGGGGACACACGCTGGACCTGATTTTTGTCTCTGGCCAGTGGTTGAGTGGGTCTTATTATAGGGGATATAGACATGAAACCCTTGTCATGGTCAGATCACTCACTCCTTCGTCTGGACCTTCGAACCGCTACACCCCGCCGCAGGGAGGCGGACCCAATTAGATGGATCCGCCCCAGGCGCCTGATGGATCCTGATAGGTTCCAGACGGAGCTTGGGCCAATTCCTGAAGATCTGGCACACGACTCGGCCGAGGACCTGCCTGGGATCGGGCGGCTGGTGGGGCCTTGGATCGAGTCGTGCCTTGGCGGCCTCTGACCCGGTGTCGATCCCTCGCGGCTCCTTGGTTTACCGAGGAGCTGAGGGAGATGAAATGCCGGAAAAGATGCCTAGAGAGCGGTTGGAGGGCCAGTCTCGCTGAATCTGACCGAACACTGGTAAGGTCACATATTAAGACCTACCTAGTGGCGATAAAGACGGCAAAGTTTAATTACTTTTCCGCCTCTATTGCGTCATCAGGGAATCGTCCGGCTGCCCTGTTCAGGGTAACCCGCTCCCTGCTCTATCCGGGAGCGCAGGAGGATCCCTTGGAAGGCAGGGCGGAGGATTTCGGACAATACCTGTATGACAAAATCGCTCAGATCCGGGGGGATATGGACTCTGACTGGGTAGATCAGGGCAGGGTGACGAGGAATAGTCTTGAGAATGTTACCTGGGAGGAGTTTGATGCTGTGATTCTCGATGATGTGGACAGGATTTTGGGGAGACTTAGTGTGGCCACATGTTTACTGGACCCATGTCCCTCCTGGTTGGTACTGGCTTCCTGGGAGGTTACACGAGGCTGGCTCCAGGGTGTTATCAACGCTTCGTTGAGTGAGGGTCACTTCCCCACCGCCTTGAAAGAGGCGGTGGTGAGGCCTCTCCTCAAGAAGCCGTCCCTGGATCCGGCAATATTGGCCAATTATCGTCCTGTCTCCAACCTTCGCTTCCTGGCGAAGGTTGTTGAGAGTGTGGTCGCGCAACAGTTTCCGCAATTCCTGGAGGAACCATCCTATCTAGATCCATTCCAGTCGGGTTTCAGGCCTGGGCACAGCACGGAAACGGCATTGGTCATGTTGGTTGATGATCTCTGGAGGGCTCGGGACAGGGGTTGCTCCTCTGTTCTGGTCCTGTTAGACCTCTCAGCGGCTTTTGATACCATCGACCATGGTATCATGCTGCACCGGTTGGAAGAGTTGGGGATGGGGGGCACCGTATTACGGTGGTTCTTCTCCTTTCTCTCCGACCGGTCGCAGTTCGTGTTGGCAGGGGGGCAGAGGTCGACCTCAAGGCCTCTTATATGTGGAGTGTCTCAGGGGTCAGTCCTCTCGCCCCTCCTGTTCAACATTTATGTGAAGCCGCTGGGCGAGATCATCCGTGGCTTTGGGGTGAGATACCACCAGTACGCTGATGACACCCAGCTGTACATCTCCACCCCAGGCCACCCCAACGATGCCCTTGAAGTGATGTCCCAGTGCCTGGAGGCTGTGCGGATCTGGATGGAGAGGAACAAGCTCAGGCTCAACCCTTCCAAGACTGAGTGGCTGTGGCTCCCGGCATCCCGATATAGTCAGTTGACTCCATCACTGACTATTGGGGGTGAGTTGTTGGCCCCCACTGAGAGGGCTCGCAATCTGGGAGTCCTCCTGGATACACAGCTGTTCTTGGAGGAACATCTGACGGCTGTAACCAGGGGGACCTTTTGTCAGGTTCGCCTGATTCGCCAGTTGCGGCCCTTTCTTGATCGGGATTCCCTGTGCACAGTCACTCATGCCCTTGTCACCTCTCGCCTTGACTACTGCAACGCTCTCTACATGGGGCTCCCCTTGAAGAGCACCCGGAGGCTCCAACTGGTCCAGAATGCAGCAGCGCGGGTAGTGATGGGAGCAGCTTGGCGCTCCCACGTAACACCGCTCCTGCGCGAGCTGCACTGGCTCCCAGTGGTCTTCCGGGTGCGCTTCAAGGTGTTGGTTATCACCTTTAAAGCGCTCCATGGCATAGGGCCTAGCTATCTTCGAGACCGCCTGCTGCCACCAACGACCTCCCATCGACCCGTGCGCTCCCACAGAGAGGGCCTCCTCGGGGTGCCATCAGCCAAACAGTATAGGCTGGTGACCCCCAGGGGGAGGGCCTTCTCTGTGGGGGCACCTACGCTCTGGAACCAACTGCCTCCAGAGATAAGGAGAATCCATGACCTCAGTGCCTTCCGCCGTGCCCTTAAAACCTTCCTTTTCCAGCAAGCCGGGCTGGCCTAATTTTTTTTAAAGTGTTTTTAAGTGTTTTGTTTATTGTTTTTAATTAACGGGGCCAAATTTATATATGTATATTTTAAACTGTATTTTAATATTTGTACTTGATGTTTTTACTTGGCTGTTCACCGCCCTGAGTCCTCAGGGAGAAGGGCGGTATACAAATTCAAAATAAAATAAAATAAATAAATAAATAATAATTGTTGATTAATTAATTGGAATCCTAGGTCTAGACAAATGTGACATTTGTCTTGTAATATTCATGTACTCTAAGTTCTTATCTTGTGGTTTCCAATATTCTTGATAGTCAGGATTTATTTTTAGAAAAAAATCATACAACTTCCATGAAAGTTCATAAAGTTGAGCTGCTGACACACATTACAATAGAAAATTATAACTTGTTTTATTATATAAAAATGTATAATTTAGAGCCAGCTGGAAATCGCATAACATTCTGACACGAAGTAATTCTTTCCAATATATTCATGACATTTTTATAGCACTAGTTTTTTTATATAATTTTGCAATAATTTGTCCTTTTTTTTTTGTTTTTACCAGGAGCTGGATATAAAAATCCCTTCAGTATATCAGGGATATTAGGCAAGCAATGTTATGAGAAAATGACACATATTCTGACTGCGAGACTTAGCAGACCTACATGTAGCGCTGCCACTGGCTTTGGCTCCTTCTCTCACCAGCCTACTCACCAGCTGATCCCTCGGCAGGATTACCAGAAAAACAAAATTAGATCAGAATCAGATAGATAGGATTGGAAAGAAATTCAGACTATGTAGCATCAAAAAAGAGAACCTAGCAGCAGCCATGTTTTATAGGATTTGTTTCAGAAGAAAATATCTCACATATTGATAAGGATGACTAATTAAAATTATTTTTCTAGTCTTGGCTCATGAGGAACAGTTAATATGAGCTGGTTAGCAAGAATTCAATAACGAAGAGGTTTTATAATCTACCTATGGAGTTAACATAATACAGCAAAAGAAGGAAACATTTTGGGGAGCCATTTCTTGTCTAATGAATTCTTAGATAATTATTCTGAACCTTATTATTATACTTGAACAGCAAGGAACAAAACTCCAGTCTCTCCACAGCAATTTTACATGCTTTGTAAAGGTAAAGATAAAGGAGTCCCTGCAGGTTTTACTTGCTAGCTGTAGCCAACATTAGAGAGCAGTTCTCATCTGTGTTTCTTTAAGCCATTGAGCCAGCACTGTCCGAAGATGTTTCTGCAGTCGTGGCCAGCATGACATCATGTTGCAGTGCCCAGCATGTGACGAAACACAGAGCACTGTTACCTTCCCACCAAAGTGGTACCTGTTTATTTACTTGCATGCACTGTGCACATTATAAAATGCTACAATATGTATACTTAACTTGTTTGAACTGTTTCATTGGAAGAGTCTGACTTTGTCTATTCTGTTGAACAGAAATTTTGAAAAGTGGTACCAAATGAAATATTAGCAAATCACTGAAACATGTGAAAGTTGCTCAGCTTGTCTAAAACAAGATATCTAAGTGTCAGTGTCAGCTTCAGTAAGAATGAAGTCTCCCCCAACCCATTTCTATAACTGATTTGTGTGAATCAGGTAAAATAATTAAATATCACTATATTCATATTTAAATATGAAACATATTTCAAGCATTATACTTTCCAGTTCATTCACCTTTTCATAAATAATAAAGCCATTAAAAAAATCCTGCTTACTCATTGAAATTGAGAATGAAATATAGTCCAACACACAAGATAAACATTAGGAACATTATCGTGCTAAAATAGTACAGTTAAGGAAATAGAAATTATCACATTAAATTTAATTTATAAAAAGTGAAATACTTTTGTTTAATAACATTTTTCTTCTTATTTTTTTAGGTTTTTATTTTCCTGCTCTGGACAGCTATTCCTTCCTTTTCCAAATGCATCCCCCCATCCTGAAGTTTCAACTTATTTTTATTTATTTAACAGTAAAATTAAAACTATCCTTGAGTTGCGTCTGAACTACTTTGTCTCGGATCACAATAAAGCATTTTATTTTAGTTATTAAAAACAAATCTAGATACCTTTAAGAACAGAAGCTCTTTGCAGTTGAAGACAATGTTTGTCTGCTATTGAAAGTGTTATATTAATAAAAGGTTCATATAACACATGAACGTTTTCATTCCCTTCACTACTATCTTTTGAGGGAAAAGATGCCTACTAAACATAATGTGCAGTTTACCCATTGTTCTCTGCAACTAATGATAAAGCCTCAATGAGCAGAGTGACGTTCATTTCATGGATACATGAATATATGATATTAGAATACAACATATGGATGTTAATTCTGAGTTGGGATTAAATACACTAACATTAAGGTACAATTGAGGAAATTGAATTTGAAGTGAGTGACATAATGATGAACCTGTATTTGGAACAGATAACTGCTCCTTAAGAAAAAAAAAAGATTGAGTATAAAGTCTCTTTTCCAAACACAAATTATTTTGATTTGTTTTATCCAGTTTAGAGTGTAGTTAAGAATATCTCTGCTATTTTTGTCCTTTCTTTGCTACATGGTAGATACATTAAATTAATTTGTAATATTTTTGATAATTTCAGAGGTTGCAAATGGTCACTACATGACACCCTTGATTAATGATGATGCAGGGTTGGCTTAACAATGGCAACCAGGAATTGCTGGATCTACTATCTTTAAGCAAAGTGATCATATGATGTGCTTTATGACTGCACTGCTTAGCAATGGAAATTCTGGTCTCAATTTCTGTCATTAATTGAAGACTACTGGTAGCTGTATAATAATTAGCTACAAACAGGTTTGAATTCGCTAATAGCAAGTTTGAAAGCTTAATTTAGGACACAAAAATGGAAAAAAGGATTTAAACTTCATTTCACAAATGCTATCCTTTAGCTAAATTTGGATCGTGAACGAAAGCAAATATATGAGCTGTAGGATAATGTTGCAAGATCCAATTTGGGTCGGTCACCAGGAGTAAAGGTTAGTCTTCCGAGCTTTTGGACTCATGCTGGAGCCCATCCTCAGGAAACTTCTCTCTCACCAGAATATGTATTGAGAGAGAGGAGAGATTCTATAAACAGTTGTTCCCTAAGGATGGGTTCAGCATGAGTCAGAAAGCTCAGAAGACTAAGCCTCTACTCCCAGTGACCGACCCAGATTGGATCCTAAATTCTGATCTTCCAGCACAGGTTTATTCATATTATTTGGTTTTGCTGTTAGTGCTTCATTCTTACTAAAAATAATTGGAATTATTTTATTTGTTTATTTTAAGTATTTTTATTTATTACATTTTTATTCCACTCATCCCACCTACAAGGTGACTCTGGCTTACTTTTTAGTTTAGTTGGTTAATTATTTAAACCAATTAAATTAATTTAATTAGTTGGTTAATTAACAGAATGAAACACTGTTTTCATTTGGAAATGTAATTGATTTTGAATTATACTTTACTTTTACAGCCTTTCCTTCAATTTCAGTCTTTACCACTACTTCATTGTATAGTCAATCCATTATTCTGGAACATTTTAAAAAGTGTTCAGTTAATTAAACTTTGTATCTGAAGGGATTATCATTCACTGACCATTATTATAAGAATTTATTGAAAGCAATAAAGATGAGAAAAAAGGTAGGATTAAAAAAAAAAACAATGGAGAGAGGAGCTGACCCACTGAGAAAAAAATATTGTAATTCTTATTTCAAAACAGCTCATCCCCTTTCTAATAACAATTGTTTATATTTTTAACAAGTTCAGAAATGCCTCTTCTTAATTTTCTTTTATCTAAGGTAAAGAAATCCTGCTTCTTGATTTCTAAGAAAAATAAGTGATCTAAAATTAGTAAACAATGTGACATTGCACTGAAGTATTCTAATGGCTGTTTTCACTAAAAAAAATTAACAAAGGACAATTGAACACTACAGATTAAAAATATCTGGTGATATATGTGTTACATGCAGTTGAGAAAAGAATCTGTATCATAATGCCAAACTGGAAAAAAGGCTGGGTTCAGCATACATTTTAAAAAAATAAATAATTTTTAAATTACCAAATGTACTTAACATAAGAGTTCATCTTCCAAGGAAACTGACATCCCAAACAAGTTAGCACTTAAAATATCAATAACTCAAGAAGCCTTCATGGAGTCCTTTCTGCTTGTGAACTTCAGAGGCTCCCATAAAGAACTGAAAGACAGAAGGATGCAGTCAGTGGTTCTGCCAGAACCTCTGTCTCTGCTCTTCATAGGGGAGTGGCGGTGTGAAAGTTCCTAATTGCCCATGGATCAAGCAAGATGTGTACTTTTTAAATAACAAGATCCTTTTTTTTAAAAAAAAAATCAAAAATGGAATAGTTATTCTGAAGATTGAGACTGTAGTTTGTGAGATAGGCTTTAACTGTTCTCTTGTTTTCTCTCTTTGAAATTCTAATTGCAATTACTTACTTACTTACTTACTTACTTACTTACTTACTTACTAGCTTTATATCCTACCTTTACTTTGTGCAATTCTAGGCAACATATATAATGCTTCCTCCTCCTATTTTCCTCTCAACCACAACCCTGTGTGGTGGGTTGGGCTGAGAGAGAGAGTGGCCGGCTGTTTTCCAAAGTATTTCTGTGGTCAATTAATTTAGGATTTGCAGGTCAGATATTCAAGATGGTGGACAATATATGTGGTACCAAAACCAAAACAGCATCATTTTTATTTAAATTGTTCCCATTAATTATTTACAGCAGCAGATGGGGAGAAACAAGCTCCGACTCAACCCCTCCAAGACCGAGTGGCGTGGTTTCTGGCGTCCCATCATAGTCAGTTGGTTCCATCACTGACTATAGGGGGTGAAATCTTGGCCCCCTCAGAGAGGGTTCGCAACTTGGGTGTCCTCCTGGACTCACAGCTGTCTTTAGAAGACTATCTGACGGCTGTGGCCAGGGGGGCTTTTTATCAGGTTCTCCTGATCCACCACCAGTTGCGTCCCTTTCTGGACCGGGACGCCTTGAGCACGGTCACTCACGCCCTCATCACTTCCTGTCTGGACTACTGTAACGCTCTCTACATGGGGTTCCCCTTGAAGAGCACCCAGAGGTTCCAGCTGGTACAGAATGCGGCCGCGCGGGTGACTATGGGGGCAACTTGATGCTCCCATGTAGCACCGTTCCTGCGCAAGCTGCACTGGCTCCCCGTAGTCTTCTGGGTGCGATTCAAGGTGTTGGTTGCCACCTTTAAAGCGCTCCATGGCATAGGACCTGGGTACTTACGAGACTGCCTTCTGCCTCCGATAGCCTCCCATCGACCAGTACGCTCCCACAGAGAGGGTCTCCTGAGGGTTCCGTCTGTTAGACAGTGTCAACTGGCGACCCCCAGGGGGAGAGCCTTCTCTGTGGGGGCATCTGCCCTCTGGAACGAGCTGCCCCCGGAGATTCATCGGATTCCTGACCTCCATACCTTTCGCCACACCCTTAAAACACTATTATTCCATCAAGCAGGGCTGGCCTAAAATATTATTTTAATGGGTTATTTTATTTTAGATTATTGGCCAAACTATTTAATAATTTTAAATTGTTTTTAACTTTTATATTGTTGGTTTTTTATCTTGGCTGTACACCACCCTGAGTCCTTCGGGAGAAGGGCGGTATAAAAATTAAAAAAAAACAAAAACAAAAACAAAAACAAAGAGGTCCTTCACCTATTGCCACAGTGATTCTTAGAGGCAGGGAGGATCTTCACAATTTGGTTCACAAAGGGGTTACTTTTTATAGCCTTACAACTTTTCTTCTCCCCTCCCTTCAGAGCTGCCTAGTTATAGCACCGTGATGGTGAACCTATGGCACGCGTGCCACAGCTGGCACACAGAGCCCTCTCAGTGGGCATGCAAGCCATTGAACAGATCAATCATGGGATAACCACATTACACCAATTCTCCGTGAGCTGCACTGGCTCCCTATTGGTCTCCAGGTGCAATTCAAGGTGTTGGTCATTACCTTTAAAGCCCTATATGGCTCAGGGCCAGGCTATCTTCGAGACCGCCTTCTACCACATAGCTCCCAGCGACCGGTAAGATCCCACAGAGTTGATCTCCTCTGGGTCCCATCAGCTAAACAATGTCGGCTGGTGAGCCCGTGGGGGAGGGCCTTATCTGTGGCTGCCCCGGCTCTCTGGAACCAATTACCTCCTGAGGTCCGGACCGCCCCCACCCTATTGGCCTTCCACAAAGTGGTGAAGACCTGGCTCTTCTGGCAGGCCTAGCAGGCCTGGGACCATTGATCTCGCTATAATGATCTTGTTGTGACTCTGACCCCCGAGCCCATCTTATCGGAGGGAGAAGGCTCCGAAAGTGAAGGAGAGGAGTTGGCCAGGCCTCCCTCTCCAGGACCCTCCTTTCTGGCAATGCCTCAGGTGTCTCCCAAAGGAGAAGAGATTGACCAGGAGCCAGGTATCGCCAAGCAGTCACAGTTGGACAGTGACGGAGATAAGTCTTGGCTGGATTCACGCTAGTGGCGGAGAGACAAGCGCACGCAGCAGAAAAGGAGGCATGCCAGAGATTAAGCTGAGTCACTGGACCACACCCCACAGGAGATAAAAGGGGGTGTGGTGGCCATTCAGGCTCTGTGACGGACAAAACTAAACAACTAGCGAGTTGCATTGTATCTCTGAAACTACGTTATCTGCCTGCCTTGGATTTAATATGGACTGGACTTGACAATTCTGTGGCTTTGTGTATTGGTTTTGGTTTATCTGACAGAGAAGGAATACCTCCCTCTGTGAGTAAAGTTCTTGGCAAGCAGCTACTGGGTTGCTGCCAATCCTGTTATCAAAGGAATTTATTGTCTGCAAGTTTTATTTAACCCCTGGCTGATTGTTTGTGTGCGTGTGTGAGACGGGGACAGAATAGATCTTGCGAGACCCGGCCACAAATTGGAGTGCATGGGTTTTAACGATTTTAAAGTTTTAATGTTTTAATGTTTTTCTTTTTAACATTTTTTATGGGATTGTTCGCATTGTTTTATTCTTTGTTGTAAGCCACCCAGAGTCCCTTGGGAGTTGGGCGGCATAGAAATGCGACAAAATAAAATAAATAAATAAATGGGATACCAGCTCAATATTCCCTGGCTGGCTTTCATGGTGAAGGGAAACTGGAATATTTGGTCTCCCTGATTTTAATCCAATCATTTAACCACTACAGCAAATTTTATGATATAGAACTTAATAATTTTATGACAAATTATATATTGGAAAGGTATATCTTCTTTATCTTTCTTCTTTATCTTCTCTGAATGTAGTATCACATTTGTGGAGTCCTTGGGCTCTCTGAGCTTGGTTGTTTACTTGTAGATATTTCATTAACCAACTAAGTAGCATTTTCAGTACAGAGCATCAAGAACTCCACAGTTTAACCCCCGAGCTACATGCAGTATATTCTCTTGTACTAATTCACATCATCTCAATTAGGAAATATATATACTCATACCAATAATTTCTCACACAATGGTTGCCAAATAATCAAGAGTTGTTGCTTCAGATAATACTTAAGTATACCTACAAAGGGATTAGAAGAAGACTAGCATAAAAGCCTATAAACTATTATCTATAGTTTGATATATCTGTTTGTACCAAAATTTATTAGGTATTTTTGTTGTTTCTGGGAATAGGTAGTAGTATAGGAAGGTAGCTGTGAAAATATCTATTTTGTCCTTTTCTTCTATGTAAAAAGAGGTTTCAGTATAGAAAGTTGCGTTGTTCATCTACTATCATTAATGTAGTGACTTTCAGAAAAGAAAGAGAAGGGAAGGGAAGGGAAGAACTTTATTGTAGTACAATGATATTCACAAATCATATGTTCCTAGATGTCCCTTTTTGACAATTCAATCCCCCTCCCAAAGGTAAAGGAGGAGAAAAGAGGGAGAAAAGAAAGATAGCCACAAGTGCATAACCCTCAGATATTAATAAAATTAATCATATACACTCATATTTTATTTATTTATATTTATCCTGCTTTTATTATTTTTACGAATAACTCAAAGCAGTGAATATACCTCATACTCCTTCCTCTTCCTATTTTCCCCACAACAATAATCCTGTGAGTGGGTTGGGCTGAGAGAGTGACTGGCTAAAATTTACCCAAATGGCTTTTATGCCTTCAGGTGGGACTAGAATTCACAGTCTGCCAGTTTTTAGCCTGGTGACTTGACCACTAAATCAAACTAGCTATATTATATGTTATAACACTAAATTACTGATATAAGCAGTAATATAAGGAAAGAAGCAATCCATGATAAGTGGCCAAGGAATATGATTCATCCTTGGGCCTTTGATTCATTACCCAAATTCCCTTCTCAGTACCAACCTTGGAAATGGGGAGACTACTTTCACACTTTTAAAGTGGCTTCCACTCTAAAATCACAAAGTGTTTGTAGCAAGCTCTCTTACTTTTGCTCCATTCTGTTCTGGTTCAGAGTGCCCATCTTGAAAACATGAGCCATAGAGACATTCATCAATGTATTTCATGTGGTTGGCAACCTACCACTACCCTATAAAGATCCTACATAATACCATGAAAAACAAAATCTTGGAGTGGTCACCTAATTTGAAATAGATTACACTTGATTTGTTTTAATAAGTGAAGAACAATAGAAGTCTCATGCAGTCTTCAACTCTGAAAGCACTGCAGAATCTGCCCCAATTACTATAGGTAGTTTACTGTTTATGGTATCAATAGTGTTTCAAAGAGTTATATTGTTTTCAAAACGCTGCCCTCAAAAATCATTGAAGACTTTGCTTCTTGCATCTACGATATCAGTTATATGGGAAGTAATCCATTGTGCTAAACTATTGGCACAACCTATTCATCATGCAGAACTGGCAGTTTTTATTCTGGCAGTTTTTATCCACACATGGTGACCTGTGGCAGCCAATTGGTGTACCATGGGGCTTGAGTGTACATGCATTTCAATTAACTATTGTGCTGCTGTTAATTTTAATCAAATATGACCTGCACCATGGATATGACTGATCTTTTACTGGAATTTTGGATTTGGGGACTATATGTTATAAAACAACTTGAATTCTCTCTTACAAACTTGTAGGTGAAATATAGTTCTCATACATGTTTAATATCTTACCATAATGTTCAGCAATTAAATAATGCTTTTAAAAAACAAAAAAAATTGGGAAAAATTGTTGTAATACTTGTTAAAACTTTTTAATAAAAATTTTTTTTTATGGATTCAGTTTAGCATAACTTTTCAGCTTTAAAGACGCTGAATCTAAGATTTTGGATTTGATTTATGGTTTAAACACTGCAAAGAAATAGGATAATTTTTCGTTTTCAGTGATATAAATGCCAAGTGAGAACATGGCGAAGTAAGAACAATAAGGATCAATTCTTTAATTATAGGAAAGAAAATTGTATAGTATAAATATAAGGAAGGCAGTTAATTGTGAATTTATTGAGCCAACTTACTAATGTAATTTGCCATTTTTATATAGCTTTTGGGATTCAAACTGAAAGGAAGCTTCTGAATTTGGGTAAAATAAGAAAGAAAAGGTTGCATCAGTAGGCATCCACATGCTACATGCTTTTAATTGTCTTGGATCTTAGCATCATGGGTAGAGCCTGTTGCTGATCCTAAGTTATCTAACCAAAGTTTTTGCTCAGTAAAGAAAATGCAGTGCAAGATGCAATGTAAGAAAGAGCATCAGAAAATAATTCAGTTCTTTTTATTATGCACCAGTGGTATTTTGGTAGCTAGTGGTGCAATAAATTTAAATAGAATAGCAACAACAACTCTTTTGCATGACTCTATAGATATTTGAGACCACTCTAATATCTCACTTAATCTTCTCTAGGATATCTCTCTTCTGTCCGCTCTCTTGTAAAATTTACTTCCCCTCACCATTCTTATTGTTGCTCTCCAAGTATTCTCCCATTTATCAGTGTTCTTCCTGAAATGTGGTTCCTAGGATGAGACTAAATATTCCAAACATGGCCTAATGCACAACAGAGCAGAACTAATAATTCTGTAAACATCTGTTGATACAATTTAAAATTATGTTTATTAGACTGTTGGCTTATATTTAATTTGTGACTGACTAAAGCACATGTATTACTGGAAACATGGGTTTCTTACCCTATATAATACTATTTTTGAAATACAATGTTTTATTTGCATTTGTTAAAAAAAATATTTTTAAGTTTGTTTTTTTTTAATTTGTCAACTCAGGCTAATTCTATCTTCTGCCAATTGGCTCTCCTGGTTTTGTGCCATCTGCCTATTTGAGATTCCTGAAAGCCTTGATTATAAACACTTTTCAAAGTTATTATCTGAATGTATTACCGGTAATTCAATTTAGTTTCTTTACTGCAAAAAGATAATATTCAGTAGAGGAAATAGATCTGTACAATGAAGGATGAGTTGGATATTTCCCCTCTTTGTAAATCAAAGAGTAGGTTTATGGTGAAGAAATACATGAGGTATCCCAAAATATATGAAGTACCCCATACACGAGGTATCCCAAAATATATCAGGTATATTTTGAATGTTGTTGACATATAAATCAGAAAAGTAAGAAAGGGGAGATGGGAACTGCTGGTAGCTGATCAACCAACTCCAGTGTGAAATTCTTCCACTTGGGCCCCAAGTCAACTGGCAGAGACAGGTCTTCAGGCTCTTATGGAAAGGAATAACCCCCACATCACCATTCCTTGACTCAGAAGGGAAAACCATGTCTTCAGTTATTTAAAGAAGACTCTCAAGGTCAGAGGAAATGATATAGAGCAAGTACTATATCAGAAAATACTTTCTTCCTGTGTTCTATCAGGTGGCATTCTCTCATTGATGGAATCCACAACATTGATGGAATCCAATGCTGGCTCTGATGGATGGGGCTTAATTGGGGAAAGATAATTCCACAAATAGCATAGCCCCCTGCCTTTAAATCAAGTCATCATCATCATCTTAAATTGAATCCAGAAGCAAACTGGTAGCCAATGTGGCTTGCAAAGCTGAGATGTGTAGATCTAGAAGCAAACATAACTGCCCATGTCACTGTATTTTGCACCAACTGAAGTTTGTTACAAGACCCCCAGGTTGTGCACCAAGTCTTGTATATTAATAATTTGATACGTAGAAGCCTATTAGGATACATATAGAAAACTTTACTTCACTTTTCTTAGTGTGTGGTAGTCAATGTTTAATCAACTAGTTTCCTATTTCAACAAATTCAACAATTATGCTTGCCAATTGCAAAGCAAATCATGATTTAAAACTGCAGTTTAAATTTGGATTAAAATCCTGGACCTCATCTACCCAACCATCATCCACCCCCACCCCTGATTCTGAAGATTCCAACTTGTTATCCGTTGAAACCTAGTTCTTCTCCAGATGCTAAAGCCAGGATGCTAGCTGAGTCCAACCTGTCTAGATAAAACAGATATTTTGTTTGTTTATTTTTTTGTACATCTAGGCATACCATATATTTTATGAATGTTTTAGATGATTCTGTTATTACTATAGTCCTTTTAATTTTTGCTTTTGAATTTTGGGGCGCTTTTAGCATCCCAGAATTATAAGAACACTGAAATAAATAAATAAATAAATAATGAACAAACAAATTAATAAATAGCATCAAGACTCAGGCTTGTTACAAAAGAAGCATTATTTTTCATAGATATATTTGCTTCAGTCAGCACAATTATGCTAATTAGGAACCTGAATCAAACCGCTATAATTAAATCATTTTGCTAATCATAGGAGATATAATATTCTCTTTGCCAAAGAAACTCTGTACAAATTAAGTGTGAATTTATTCAGTAGGAAGAATTTTGTATTTTAATTGTCTGAATAAAAATAAAAATTACTGAAAAAAAAAGGAAGAAGATTGAAATATAATATTTAAGGTCAGAAAACCGATACAATGTAAGAAAGATGATTTTGAAAAAGTATTTTTCAATTTATTCCATAGTGAATACTTGGCTGTATATTTTTGGCTTTTTAAGGAATCTGGTAAAAGTTTAGTAGGATTGTGTCTCTCATATGTATAATTATGTCAATCTTGCTGAAAAATAAACTGGGTCTATGATTGACAGAAATTGGTGTATTTACTGATACAACTACTGAAAGGGCGGGTGATGAAAATGACTCACTCAGCTGAGGCCCCACCATCACAACTGAGGCTGAGTTATTGAGAGGAATGCCCTAGATTGTTGGTATGGAAAATTAGTAGCAGAGTTAAGAGACTTACCCATTTTTAACCAAGGAAGATATATAAAGCTCTTACTGTAAATGGATTTGACATTATTATTTTCCCAGTCTGTGCAGATGTTCTCTTTAATGGATGACTTGCTTTCTAAGCTACCTGTGCATAATACTGCACAAATTGTGAAAGATAGAAGACTGATGTGACTGACATTGAGAGATATTTTCTTTATATATTTCTGAATTTTCAATGGAAATTTTTTTGTTCTTAAAAGTATTTTGGGGCAGGAGGATTACCGGTACATAATAATTCAAAATAATTAACAGAGCAAATAACTCCAAATAATTGAAAAAATGGTATATACCAAACTGAATTATACTCAAGGGGAAAAATGAGAAAAGGAGAACCTGAATTCAAAATGTTGTCTTGAGAGTGTTTCTTCAATCAGCAGTTAATAGTTATGCCATCTGCATCAAACATTTATTAAAGAGGAAAAGGTTCCAAAAAAAGACAGAATAAAATGCAATTAGCTCTATTTGTTTACTAATGAATAATTATAGATTAATTCTTGGAAAATTAAAACTGCTAGTATAGTTTGGGCTGTGAGGGGTTTGTTTGTTTTTTTGTTCTATTTTTAAAATGCTTGAGATGGGTTATGAAAGGTTATGAAATGTTTCACACGAAGTTTTTTAAAAAGTTGATTACCTAAGGAGCTTCAGAACTCAAGAGGGAATGTTTTGAAGGAAGAAGGGTTAGATTCGTCATATACAATGCTCAGCCTGATAGATACAGACATTTATTTATTTATTGGTTCGATTTATATGCCGCCCTTCTCCGGAAACTTAGGGTGGCTTACAATGCATTAAACAATAGCCTTCATATTTTTGTATATACCTGCTTAGTAGGGCTTTCGCCCCCCCCCCAAAGCAGTGTTCTTTTTTATACAAAGTCAGCTTATTGCCCCCACAATCCGGGTCCTCATTTTACCTACCTTGAAAAGATGGAAGGCTAAGTCAAACTTGAGCCTGGTGAGATTAGAACTCGCAGTAATTGCAGGCAACTGGCAGCTAAATGTTATTTAACAGCGCTTTAGTCCGCTGCTCCACCAAGGCTCTTTTATTTATAGGTTATTTATAGATAAATAACCTATACAGGTAGTCCTTGACTTACAACAGTTCATGTAGTGATAGTTCAAAGCTACAACGGCACTGAAGAAAGTGACATGACTTTTTCACACTTACAACTGTTGCAGCATCCCCATGGTCACGGGACCAAGATTTGGATCAGGGGTGGGTTCTAAAAATTTTTACTACTGGTTCTGTGGGCGAGGCTTATTTCGTGAGCGTGGCTTGGGGGTAATGTGACTGGGTGGGCATGGCCAACTTTTTTTTTTTTTACTTTTAAAAGCATTATTTCTACAACCTTAAGAGGTTGCAGGAAAAAATGCTTTTAGAAGCCTCTGACGATCAGGCAAATCTGCTGGGATTGCCAGAGGCTTTTAAAGGGATTTTTTTTCCTACAAACTCCTCGGCTGGAGAGGTTGCAGGAAAACATGCTTTTAGAAGCTTCTGATGATCAGGCAAATCTGCTGGGATCACCAGAGGTTTTTAAAGGGATTTTTTTCCCTACAACCTCCTCGGCTGTAGAGGTTGCAGGAAAACATGCTTTTAGAAGCTTCTGACGATCAGGCAAATCTGCTGGGATCGCCAGAGGCTTTTAAAGGAATTTTTTTTCCTACAACCTCCTCGGCTGGAGAGGTTGCAGAAAAAATGTTTTCAGAAGCCTCTGAAGATCCCACTGAGCTGCGGGATCATCAGAGGCTTTTTTTTAACTTTTAAAAGCATTTTTTCAGCCAAACAGGTTGTAAAAAAAATGCTTTTAAAAGTTAAAAAAAACCCCTCTGATGAGGTGGGCAGGGTAAGCAAGCGGCGACTGGGCTGCGGAGGGTGTGTGGCTCAGGGGTGTGGCCAGCCAATATTATTACCAGTTTTCCGAACTACTAAATTTTTTTACTATCGGTTCCTGCGAACCGGTGCGAACAGGGAGCAACCCATCACTGATTTGGATGCTTGGCACCTGATTCATATTTATGATGGTTGCAGTGTCCCAGAGCCATGATGTGATCCCTTTTTGCAATCATCTGAAAAGCGAAGTCAATGGAGAAATCAGATTCACTTAACAACCATGTTATTAATTTAATAACTGCAGTGATTCACTTAACAAATTGGAAAGTTAATTGGCAGCAGATACACCCAGGCTTTTAGTCATGGGTGATTTAACTTGCCATCCGTCGGTGAAACGTCTGAGGTGGCTCGGGAGTTCATGGCTTCCATGACGGCCATGGACCTGACCCAGTTAGTTCATGGCCCTACTCACAGGGGAGGTCACACTCTGGATCTGATTTTTGTCTCTGGCCAGTGGTTGAGTGGTCTTGTTATAGGGGATATAGACATGGAACCCTTGTCATGGACTGACCACTCACTCCTTCGCCTAGATCTTCAAACCGTGACCCCTCGCCGCAGGGAGGCGGACCCAATTAGATGGATCCGCCCCAGGCGCCTGATGGATCCTGATAGGTTCCAGACGGAGCTTGGGCCATTTCCTGAGGATCTAGCACATGACTCGGCCGAGGACCTGGTAGACGTCTGGGATCGGGCGGCTGGTGGGGCCTTGGACCGAGTTGTGCCTTTGCGGCCTCTGACCCGATGCCGATCCCATGCGGCTCCTTGGTTTACTGAGGAGCTGAGGGAAATGAAGCGCCAGAAGAGACACCTGGAGAGCGGTTGGAGGGCCAGTCTCGCTGAATCTGATCGAACACTGGTAAGGTCGCATATTAAGGCCTACATAGTGGCGATAAAGACGGCAAAGTCTAACTACTTTTCTGCCTCTATTGCGTCATCAGGGAATCGTCCGGCTGCCCTATTTAGGGTGACCCGCTCCCTGCTCCATCTGGGAGTGTGGGAGGATCCCTTAGAAGGCAGGGCGGAGGATTTCGGACAATACCTGTATGACAAAATTGCTCAGATCCGGGGGGATCTGGACTCTGACTGGGTAGATCACGGCAGGGTGACGAGGAACAGTCTTGAGAATGTTATCTGGGAGGAGTTTGATGCTGTGACTCCCGATGATGTGGACAGGACTTTGGGGAGACTTAGTGCGGCCACATGTTTACTGGACCCGTGTCCCTCCTGGTTGGTACTGGCTTCCCGGGAGGTTACACGAGGCTGGCTCCAGGGCGTCATTAATGCTTCGTTGAGTGAGGGTCACTTCCCCACCGCCCTGAAAGAGGCGGTGGTGAGGCCTCTCCTCAAGAAGCCGTCCCTGGATCCAGCAATATTGGCCAACTATCGTCCTGTCTCCAACCTTCGCTTCATTGCGAAGGTTGTTGAGAGTGTGGTCGCGCAACAGTTTCCGCAATTCCTGGAGGAAACATCCTATCTAGATCCGTTCCAGTCGGGTTTCAGGTCTGGGCACAGCACGGAAACGGCATTGGTCGCGTTGGTGGATGATCTCTGGAGGGCTTGGGACAGGGGTTATTCCTCTGTTCTGGTCCTATTAGATCTCTCAGCGGCTTTTGATACCATCGACCATGGTATCATGCTGCACCGGCTGGAAGAGTTGGGGGTGGGAGGCACCGTGTTGCGGTGCTTCTCCTCCTTTCTCTCCGACCGGTCGCAGTTTGTGTTGGCAGGGGGGCAGAGGTCGACCTCGAGGCCTCTCATCTGTGGAGTGCCGCAGGGATCGGTCCTCTCGCCCCTTCTGTTCAACATTTATGTGAAGCCGCTGGGCGAGATCATCCGTGGCTTTGGGGTGAGATACCACCAGTACGCTGATGACACCCAGCTGTACATCTCCACCCCAGGCCACCCCAACGATGCCGTTGAAGTGATGTCCCAGTGCCTGGAGGCTGTGCGGATCTGGATGGGGAGGAACAGGCTCAAGCTCAACCCTTCCAAGACTGAGTGGCTGTGGCTCCCGGCATCCCGATATAGTCAGTTGACTCCATCGCTGACTATTGGGGGCGAGTCTCTGGCCCCCACTGAAAGGGCTCGCAATCTGGGAGTCCTCCTGGATAGGCAACTGTCTTTGGAGGAACATCTGATGGCTGTTACCAGGGGGACCTTTTATCAGGTTCGCCTGATTCGCCAGTTGCGGCCCTTTCTCGATCGGGATTCCTTGTGCACAGTCACTCACGCTCTCGTCACCTCTCACCTTGACTACTACAACGCTCTCTACATGGGGCTCCCCTTGAAGAGTACCCGGAGGCTCCAGCTGGTCCAGAATGCAGCAGCGCGGGTAGTGATGGGAGCAACATGGCGCTCCCATGTAACACCACTCCTGCGCGAGCTGCACTGGCTCCCGGTGGTCTTCCGGGTGCGCTTCAAGGTGTTGGTTATCACCTTTAAAGCGCTCCATGGCATAGGGCCTAGCTATCGCCGAGACCGCCTGCTGCTACCGACGACCTCCCATCGACCCGTGCGCTCCCACAGAGAGGGCCTCCTCAGGGTGCCATCAGCCAAACAATGTAGGCTGGTGGCCCCCAGGGGGAGGGCCTTCTCTGTGGGAGCTCCTACCCTCTGGAATCAGTTGCCCCCGGAGATAAGAAGGATCCATGACCTCAATGCCTTCCGTCGTTCCCTGAAAACTCATCTTTTCCAACAAGCCGGGTTGGCTTAGAAGAAATTTATAAATTTTTTAATTAGTTTGTGATTCTTAACTTTCGGCCCAAATTTATATATATTTTTAAATGTTTTTATATTTGTATTCTATGTTTTTTATCTTGGCTGTACACCGCCCTGAGTCCTCAGGGAGAAGGGCGGTATATAAATTGGAAATTAAATTAAATTAAATTAAATTAAATTAAAAGAAAGTCATAAAACAGTCACAAAACTTAACAAATTTCTCACTTAACAACATAAATTTTGGGCTCAATTGTGGTCGTAAGCTGAGGACTACCTGTAGTTAGTCATCTCAGTATGACTAACTAACTAGTATTTGTAAGATTGTTTCCCGTCTCCCTTTTGTTCTTGTGGCTCTTTGTTATCTTTCCATTTTTTATAGATTTTTCTTAAAATATAATGTCCAGAATTACTGTAAACATATTACTCAGGGAGAAGGCTGACCACTAAAAAATACAATACAACTATTGCTTTCAACGATTTGGAAACTGTCTAAATATTTTAATCCACAATGGTATTTTCTTTTTAGCAGCCATATCACTTTATTCTCCTTCTATTCATTCAAGTAATTAACAAAATACCCATATCAAGACTGAACTTTGTGACAACTAGCTTGATGTCCCCTCCTTTGTGTTTGCTGGAGATCTCCCAATGCACATTCTTTACATATGGCTTTCCATTTGCTATGAATCCACCTAATACATTTGTCTTTGTTTGAGGCATAAGACACAAATATGTACAAGATTGCCTACTAACAGAGGTGAACTTATTCCTATAAAACATTATTGTTATATATGAAACAGCAAAAGTCACCCATAAGCTCCGTTTTTTCTTCAAATGATATGTATCATTTGCCACAATATTTATTTATTAGTTCAATTTATATGCCGCCCTCCTCCGAAGACTCAGGGCGGCTTACAATGCACTTATAGGAATAGCCTTCATTCTTTTGTATATATCTGCTTATTAGGGCTTTTGGCCCCCCATAAGCAGTGTTTCTACAAAGTCAGCTTATTACCCCCACAATCCGGGTCCTCAATTTACCTACCTCGGAAGGATGGAAGGCTGAGTCAACCTTGAGCCTGGTGAGATTTGAACTCGCACTAATTGCAGGCAGCTGGCAACTAAGTGCTACATAACAGCACTTAGTCCGCTGCACCACCAAGGCTCTTATATATTATATATCAATATATAATTGATATGTTACAATAATGATTACAGACTTCTGGAAAAGAAAGAAACCAACAGATTCTAGTCAGAAACATGGTTTTGGCTTGAGCAAAGGAACCAACAGCAGGCAAAAAGCTTAGAAATAGGAATCTAAAAATGTCCAGCACATGGGCAGAAATAGGTAAATTTCTGGTACAAACGCAGAAAGCATAAATCTATGGCTAAAATGTGCAAAGTTACAAAAACAATTCAAGAACAGATACAATGCCAAAAAAGAATGAATCTGAAGATTATTTATAGGTTCAATTAACATGAACAGGATAAATCATCACGAGAGGCTGGATTGAAATAATACCTATTAATGGAATCACCACCACCTATAAAAATGGATACGGTACTGCTGTACAAGTCTTTCTAATAACTGAAAATAGCTGCAAAAATTGAAACCTAAGTTAAACCAGTACCAAGAAGCCATTCATATCCAGCCTTTCATTGAAGACCTAATAGTAACACAAAGTAGCTGTTAACTCACTTTGAAATGGTAAGGCACTCGATATGATAGTAACAAATCCACAAAGAACCATCCTCAACCTAAAACCATGTAAAAAATTACAAATAGTCAATTGTGTTGATTCAGGCATATTGATGGTACCATATTATCACAGAAAAATGCCTCCATGGTTCAGCAGATATAAAGAATCTTTCATGATACTGGGTATCATGTAACTCTTAGTAAAGATGCTGCTATACAAATTATACAGAGCAGATGTGTAATCAAGAAACCAAACAGAATAACTAAACAGAACTGTGTTGGCCGTTGTATAAATAGGTTGTTTTATTTAGAAAGAGAAGGATATAAGAAAGTCAGTATTTAGCAAAAGTTGAACTTACCCTTTTTGTTCCAGACCAGATTTGAGTCCAAGCTCTTAATGAATTCATCTTTTGTATCATTGCTTGAACATAAATGAGCAATATACTTACCAATTGCATACAGAAGTTAATATATAATGAAAGTATCTACGGAATAGCTGGGGCATTTTATTAAAATAGATTGAAGGTAGAAAGACTAAATATTTCATAAATCATTACAATAATGTGATCTGTATTATAATAATTACATTATCCTCAATGTGTTCTAAACTCAGGCTTTTTTAATCTCTTGGGATTTACATTGGGTTTTGCATTTGGTCATTTGTTCTGTAGTACTATATTTCGTACAGAAAAAAATTAGATTAGATGCATTTTAAAAATATTAAAATTTATTTATTTATTCCATTTATCTCAGATACAGGACTCTGAGTAACAATGATTAAAAACAAGATAAATTATTATAACAAACTAATAAATAACATATAAAGGTAGTCAATTTATGACCACAATTGAGCCCAAAATTTTTGTAGCTAAGTGAGGCATCTGTTAAGTAAGTTTTGCCCCATTTTACGATCTTTCTTGCCACGGTTGTTAAGTGAATGACTCTACTTGTTAAATGAGTAACACAGTTGTGAAGTAAATCTGGCTTCCCCATTGACTTTGCTTGTCAGAAGGTGATCACATGACCACGGAACACTGCAACCGTCATGAGTCAGTTGCCAGGCATCTGAACTTGATCACATGACTATGGAGATGCTGTAATGGTTGCAAGTATGAAAAACAGTCATAAGTCACTTTTTTCAGTGATGTGATAACTTCGAACGGTCATTAAATGAACTGTTGTAAATTGAGGACTACCTGTATAACAGCTAGATTAAAAGACCAACCAATACAACAATTAATACAACCATGACATGGACTCAACTCTATTGCCACATCCCTATGCTTAGTAAAAAACCCAAAACTTTAAGATCTTACAAAAGACCAATAGGGTTGGGGCAAATCTAATCTTTGAGGGAATGTTGTTCTAGAGAGTGGAAACCACAACTGAAAATGTTCCCAAAGAATGCCTCTTCTGTCAGATCTGACAGGATGGGTAGACACAACTGGGGACAGAGAGTCCAAATACAAATACAAATCTAAAGCAACCAATTTTCTTCAAATAGTCTTAGACCTGGGAAATTCCCATATTATAAAACTACCGTATTTTTCGGAGTATAAGTTGCACCTTTTTACCCCCCAAAAGGGGGTGAAAATTTAGGTGCGTCTTATACAACGAATGTAACTCTGCCCACCCACTGGCCCCCACCCTTTGTCCTGTGCCTCGCAGCACTTACCTTCTTGCAAGCAAACAGCAAGAAAAAACAGCCCCTTTCAGCTTCAGCATAGGTTAATTAGCACAAGTTGATTAGAGCGGCCTCGCAACTCTCAGCTGATTTGTTCTCAGCTGTTTTGCGCAGGGCTCTCCTGCTTGCTGCAAAAAGTGCTGGAGCAGATTTTTTTCCCCTAGCTATGCTGAAAAACGAAACTGAAAGTAAAGCAGGTTCTTTGCTGCAATGTGACAAAATGAGGCAGAGAGATATTTCTTTTTCTTTTTCCTCACCAAAAAAGGTAGGTGCAAACAATGGGAAATTTATGGCAAAAGAAGAGAGTTCAAGATTTTAAAACACAAAAGAAAAAAAGCTCTATTTAACTAGGGAATTGTAATAATTGAGATACTATTAATTGTATATTGTGTTGAAAGCAGAAATGGTTAAGTTGTGGTTTGGAGGAATATATGGGGGAAATTATTTGGTTTATTATTATTGGTAAATATAATTAATTAATTTGTAAGAAATTGGATTGCATGGAAATAATTGGAATATTCATGTTCATATTGATTAATATACAAAAACATAGTTATAACTAATTGATTTATATAAAAATGTTGAATTTGTATTAAACAATTGTAATATTAAATAATTAACCAATGTGAGGATGGATATAAAAATAAATGAAAATGGGAAGGGGTATAATATAGAATTGAAGGGAAAAATTGAATTTGATTAAGATTAGAGATGAGAATGAAGGGTAATATTGTTTTTTTTAAAAAAATAGATGAGGAATAAATATGGCAAAAAGGAAATATAGAAATTGTAAATTTAATTGAAATGACTAAACACTGTTTAAATTTGTGAACCAGCCAAACACTGTTCAAAGAAGATACATTGTATGTTTGTATGTGTGTTTGTCTAAAAAATAAAAAAAAAACTTTAAAAATAAAAACAACTAAAAAAGGTAGGTGCATCTTATACTCCGGTGCATCTTATACTCCGAAAAATACGGTATATGGCTAACTGTTGTTATTTTGCAGATATTAATTAACTATATGTCACAATGGACAAATAACCACTGTTTAAGACTTTGGTGAAAAGACTACCACACAATCTTTTGACAATCCTTTGTTTGCCATTATAATATGAATGATTGGGAATCCAGTATTTTATTCATAGCTTTATTTCTGATCACTTCATATGTTTCATCAGAAGGCAGAAGTATCTGATGTCAAATTAAGTTAATGTAGAAGATATTGCAGGCTTTGAAATCGCATTGAATGCAGAGTTTTAAAAGTGAATGCCAGCATTTAGTTTGTACACAGAAATGAATCTGAGGCCAGTGAAGTTTGTTCAACATTATCTAATATGCGCCATTATGATCTAGTCCCAGATATGTCTTGAAATAATGTCTTGGAGTTGCCTTTAAGCCTGAGCTGGAAGTCCAGGTTGTCAATCTAAGTGATTTTTAAAACTGAAGAGTGCTTTTCAGATTTTGAATGAAAAATGTATGAGAAAAATAATGGCTCAAAGTTTATCAGTGTCAACAGTACATCAGAAAATACATATTTTATGAGTAATTAAATTAACCAATGTGGTTTTATTAGTTTTCTTGGTTTATGTATACAGAAGGTAATTTGGGGGTCAAGGACCTGATGGCTTTTATTTGAGGATAAAATATTGTATTTTGCAATTTAATCTAATATTATTAACACTGTTGGTCCAAAGTATAATATTAAATGGAAAACAAAAGTACTTACCAATTTTTAACTTTTCTTGAGATTGAGCTTCAAATAGTTGAGATTTCAATAGTCGGCAATTATTTTCAATCATTTTTAGCATTATTTATCTGAATATTATGTAAAGAAGATCTAGGTGATAAAAACATAAGGAATTTTCCTGGACCCAGCCATAGGACCCTCCAGAACCTCTCTAGGAGTCTCTTGGAGCCTCTCTAGGAGTCTATAGGAGCCTCTCTAGGAGTCTCTGGAGGCTGGGGACAGGAAAAAACATCACTTCCTGTCGGGAAATGGGCCCTTTCAGCCTCCATAGGGCCTCCAAGGGAATGGGAAAGGTTGTTTTTGCCCTTCCCAGATGCATAGAAAGGATCTGAAGCAAGTAAGAAAGAAAAACAGGCCTTCCCCACCCCCCCCCCCAGGCCTTCCAGGGGCAGGAAACAGTCTGTCTCCCTACTTCTGGTGGGCCCAGAAGGCCCAAAAATCAGCTGGCTGGCACGCACATGTGCCCCAGAGCTGAGCTGGCGTGCCCACTAATATGGCTCCGTGTGCCACCTGTGGCACATGTGCCATAGGTTCGCCATCACGGTTATAGGCTTTCTTTGTTGATCTAATTGATTTTGTGGTAGTTTTTCTACCTTTACTTCTATTAAGGTATTCCAGGTGTGGTCTTATCACAGATTTATAGACAGTATTTGAGTTGTATTGTATTGTGTCAATGTCAGCTTTACTTCAGTTCCCTTTGCGTAGCTCTTTGGGTTAGATGTGTGTTTGATATTCCTGCTAAGTTACAGTATTGTAAGTTCAAAAGTCATCTACATATAAACAGAAATATAGACTTGTTTGGAGTGGGGGGACAATATTTATCACTTTACACTTATTTATATTGAACAGATTGGGTCTATGAACAATTACTTGCTTGCCTGAATTTTCCTATTAAAGATGTTATAGTTGCTAAACAGAATATATTTATTAAAATAAGTAGAGGTAGTCCTCCACTTACAACCATAATTGGCCCGGAATCTTGGACATTAAGTGAACTGGTCGTTAAGCAAGGTGCCACATTTGCTTTGCTGAACAATGGCAATCCTGGCTCTCACAGTTGTGGTTGTTAAACTACCATACAGATCATTAAGTGGAGAGCCTGGATCTCTCCCTGCCCCAGTGGGAAGAGTGATGGCATTTGCTTGAGCTTTTGCCAGACTTAGAATTCTGTTCCTCAGTGTGTTGGATGAATGGACCTCAAATATGGTCAAAACATTAGTGAACTCTATTGTTTTGGAAGATTCAGAATGCTGTCTTTTGCTAGCATTTTCCCCTCCGAAAGTCAGCATTCTGAAAGTCATAAATTTATACAGTCATAAATGCAAACAGTTTGCCAAGCACCCAAAATATGGTCATGTGACATTTTATGACAGCCAGAAGTACTTTACAGGCTGTAAAGCACCTGTTCTGAGGTCACTGTTGAGTGTAAACTGTCATTAAATGATCAATCATAAGTCAAGGGTTACCTGTAGCTCTACGGGATTTTTACTTGTAGCTGTTTAATTGTTTAATATTACATGTCCAAAGATTTATATTGAACTAAAGAAAAATATTACATGAAGACATCCTGGACAAAAGTATATAAAAAGTATAAATTATGACAACTGGAGCAAACTTTATTAAGCTGAGATGTTTCGTTACTCATCCAAGTAGTTTCTTCAGTCAAAATGAAATTTTTTTGGTTAGGCGTAGAGTCAGAGCATTATTGGAATGTATTAACTCTGCCATACCGACTGCAAATTTTTTTGGCTTAGGCATAGATAATAGTTTCCATGATTTAACCTTTTTAGATACTTTTGGCCTGAAAATCAACTTTTCATTTTACAAAGTGCGTTTCATTTTGGGGAGAAACTCCCTGTGGTCAGTAGGGCAGAGTTAGTACATTCCAATGACCCTCTGATTCTATGCCTATCCAAACAATTTTCATTTTGACTAAAGAAGTTACTTGAAGAAGTAACAGAGCATCTCATCTTAAACTTTGCTCCAGTTGCTGTGATTTAACCTTTTTAGATAATGAAAAATATATTGGGGCTTTTGGAGAAAAGATGTATATTTTCTTTGCATGCTTATATTCCACCATCATCTCTTCGGAGGATTCTCTTCGGAGGTATGCCAGTGTGTGTGTATTAGCATTGTTGAAGCCATATTTTTATAGACATCTTAATAAAGTGAATCAAGGAAGTGCATAACAACTTAAAAGCAAAAGTGAAAAATGCACCCTTTTATCCTTCTGAAAGTTTATGAAGAATAGGTCTTCCCACAAGCATTGGGTTAGGAAGGGGCTGAGCTAAATCAGGGTGTCCATGATAAAATGAGAAGGGTTGATTTGTTTGCATTAATATTTATTGTTGGTGAGGCCCCTATCACTGGGTGCAATAGGCAGTGATAAATCTTGTAAATAACCAACCAACCAACCAACCAACCAACCAACCTAGGGTCTCCAGTCTCCACCTGATCGCTGGCCTTCTCTTAGCTGCTATACATTAGTTTACTGAGAGAAAACACAGCGGGGACCAGGTAGCAAAGATCTCAGAGCATTATTTCCTCCTTTACTTCCTCCTCCCCTGGCTTTTTTCTGTGGCTAGGATAGTTGTGCTCTGGATTGGGTGGAATTACCAAGAATCTCTTTAAATAGCAGGAAATTTGCTCCCTACTCCTTAAACTATCATCCTGCAGTTCTGGAGAGGAAGAAACATTCCTCTATTTCCCATCTTCGGTTTGAGTGTGTTCGCTGCGCTATGAAAGTGTATGTATTGAAAAAACGGTCTAACGCAATTTCCAGGGGGCAGGACTCTTCTTATGTCATTTTTTTTTTTTTTTTGGTTCCTATTTCCTTGGTATATCAAGAAATGGGCACCATTTTTCCGCGGTGCATCAGATGGCTCTTTGCTTCCTGCAATCAGGAGAGCAAAAGAAAGATTGCATTGTTACTGCAGTGAGGTTCCCTGAAATAGGACGCCCTGAAACAGCAAATACACCCATCCTAGAATAGGGATCGGGACGCGGCAACGCGCCATAACTCGAACCGGCTACCGTACTGCAGAACTCTGCCGCTGGTTTTTAAACCCGCCGGTTACTGCCGAGCGATGCCAGGCTTCCCGGGCGATTCTCAGTAGGGATGACCAACAGGATTAGGGGCTCAGCAACCGCAATGGCCCAAACTGTCGGGGGGGAGGGGGGGGCTCGCGGCTAAAGACCCATCCTCCCCTACCGGTCGGAAGCTCCGAGCTTCCCCCTTTGTGCCCCGACCTAGGGGCGTTCTGCGCGCTCTCGCGTTTTTGAGGAAGCGGGAGCGCCAGCAGCTCCCAGCCTTCTTTCTCCCGGCTCAGGCTCGGGGAAGCAGCCGGTGTCGGCGGGACAGCAACCAAGCAGCCTTGCGGGGGCTGAGGTCGGGCAGAGAAGCGGCTGTCGCCGCAGCAGGAGGGTCATTGAAGCGGCGGCATGTGGGCGCCCCTCGAGCAGCTCCTTCCCTCCCCCTGTGCAGGCGGGAGCGGAGGAGACACTGGGAGAATATCCATAGTAACAGGGGATGCGAGAGGAGGGAGGCGCGGCGCTGCGCAGCGGTAGTTCGGCAACGTGCCCTCCCGCAACCGGCGCGGCGTGCTCCGAGACTCCTCCGCTCCGCACGGGAAAGCCCGGTGAGTGATGAATGGCCGAGGCCCTCGGCGGGACAAAACGGGGAGTCGGGCGGCGCGGAACGGCTTCTGGCTCAAGAGCGAGCGGGCGGCGGGAGCGCGGGAAAGGAGGACCCGAGGACGCGCGTTCGTCCTCCCCCTCCTTTTTTTTTCGCTCTCCTTCCTCCCTCGGCTGTGGCGGGCGGAGGTGTGGGGGCCGATATCTCGGTTCGGTTCGGCTCGGCTGCGGCGCCCCTGCCTAGGTCGCCGGGAAGGAAAAATGCATAAAGGCGGAGAAGCATCGCTGCGGAATAGAAATATCCCCGGCTTGGCTGGCGGCCCCCGCCTGCTCGCGCTCGCCTCGCTTCAGTCACGGCAGCTGCCGCCGCCGCCGCCGCCTTGCTGCGCCTAGGTGAGAGGAGCGGCTGATGAGTAAGCGAGGGCGGGATGGCTGCCTCTGCATGCGCGGCTCGCAGGGAGAGCTGGGCCCCAGGACAGCCTGAAAAGGGGACCCGCGGTGAGGGGAGGGGAGTCCGGTTGGAAGGCACCTGTCCCGTTGCCACCTGCCACCAGTTCTGGGCTGTTGCGAAGTGGACGTCAGCTCCTGGTGGCAGTTTCGGGCTCTTGCTCTCTCCCCGCCCCCGTCCCCTCCGAGCGCCAGGCCTTCAGGAATGTCGCGGTGCCTAAAAATAGTCCTTTGGAAAGAAAGGGGGGAAAGTGGCAAAATGCAGGGAGACAAAGACGCCGAACATGCGTGCCTCTCCTGCTCTTCTGGAGAGCGCCTGAACTGAGGGAAGGCGTCTTACTAGGAGTGACGTGCTGGAGGGGGAGGTTTCGTCGTCTCGGGGTGCAGTGATGCCGGGGGGGGGGGGGGGACGACGACGTTATTTTCAGTGGGTTTCTTGCCTGTATTTTAAAGCTATGGTTAAAAGCGGGTATGTACTTTTCAGTGGTTGAGCACTGGAGAGTCTTAAGGAGAAATTAGATTCCAATATTTATTTATTTATTTATTTATTTATTTATTTATTTATTTATTTATTGCTCCGAGCTATTCTCCGTTGTTAGATTGTAAAGTTTCATGTTGCGGGCTTGCCTAGGACTGCGGCTTTCAAAGTTCCCAGGAATAGAGGCGTCCGATGTAGAAGTGAGTCTCAGACTTGTAGAGTTGCTGTTCCTTTTTGCTCTTATATATTTTCAAAGGCATGGGGTAATGACTTGATCCACAGGTGACTCTATAGATTGAAATCAGAGATCATCATTAACCCAGAAGGTTTATTATCTCAAGGTAACAGTGAGTTCAGGGTGCAAACCTTTATAGTGTAACCACTGTCTAGTAGAAGGGTGGCTAAGTGGAATATTGCTGCATTTTCAAAGATGGAATACTTTTAGGTCTCATAAACTATTATTTTAGAATATTACAGTTCCACTTAATTCAGTGGGATTAAGTTAAGTAATTGATGAGCTTGCTTCTTAGTTGTAATTATGTGTCAGGTTATGAGCACGTTTACTTGGAAAAAAATATTCTATACACATATATTTGCAATATATTTTATTGCAAATTGTATTCTGCTAATATTTTTCCTTCACATATTTTCCCTGCAGACATTTGTAATCAGAAAGGATATATGAAGCAGTTTCTATTTTTTTCAAATAGTAAACATATATAGAACTTGTAAGAGTTTGAATATATAGTATGATTTGACTACTTCTCTTGTATGAACTGGAGTGACTGATTTTTTTAGTTGTAATTAAAACAAGACATGGTTTATACATGAAACCAATACATTTAGCTGTATCGAAAGTAATATGAAAATTCAAAGCAATATTTGAGCAACAAGAACAAATACACCAATCAACTGCTGGGAAGTAAGGAGAAAATGGCATGAGGAAAAAAAGTGTTCTTTATTGATAACTAGTTTCACAATAAGTGGAATTAGTTAGAAATATACATGTATAGAAACAATTACCTAATGTATACAGATACAATATAGAAACAACAAGTGTAGTATGAAGGAAAAGGCAAAATAATATGAAACATTTAAAAAGAATGCAAATATATATTTTGACAATAAATAAAATAAGATGATGCATACTTTCTAAAGGAAGCACCCTTGTGTCTTAGATTTTACATATGTTATATATCTATTTCTAATTTGTTTAATTAATTGTAAAATTATTTGTAGAACTTTTGTTGATGATCTTTGGCGATAGCAGAATGGGGGTAGTGCAACCATCAATCATGGCAACCTTTTGGGTTGGCTATGGGGCTGGAGCTGAATGGCACAGTCTTGCGCTGGTTTGGCCAGTCCCAATCAGTATTAATAGGAAGTGAGAGGTCCAGCCCTTGGCTGCTATCTTGCGGTGTGCCACAGGGCTCGGTATTCTCTTCATTCCTTTGTAACATCTATATGAAGCTGCTGAGTGAGATCATCCGTCACCATGGGGTGAGGTATCTGCAGCACACTGACGATACCCAACTCAGTATTTCCACCCCTGGTGACCAGGTGATGCTGTTGCTGTCCTCTCTCGGTGCCTGGAGGCTGTGGGGCTGGATAGGGGACAACAGGCTTCAACTGAACCCCGACAAGACCAGATGGCTTTGGGTTCACAGGACCCTAAAATCTGGGACTTTGCCATGTTTATTTCTGAATGGGATGACACTACCCCAGATGGATCCAGTCCACAACTTGGGCGGTTCTCCTTGAACTTGCCATTCCTGCTCAAGAGAAAGTGGCAGTCGCAGCTAGAAGACCTTCATGCAATTTCAGGTTGTGCACCAGTTGCAGCCTTTCCTAGATCAGGAATCTCTGCGCTCAGTCATTTGGCCCATCATCTCACAGTTGAACTATTGCAATGTATTCTACTTGGGGCTACCCTTGAAGAGCATTTGGAAGTTTCAGCTGGTGCAGCGTGGGTGGTTCTTGGGGACCCAAGAATGGCTAATGTAACATCACTGCTCTGTGAGCTGCAGTGGCTGCCGGTCTGCTTCCAAGTGCAATTCAGATTGTTGGTAATCACCTTTAAAGCCTTTCATGGTATGGAGCCAGACTACTTGAGGAACCATTTCATTCCACTGGGATTGGCCCATTCCATGGCAAGGGAAGCATACTGCGAGCCCTGTTGCCCTGAGTATTTCAGCTGGCCCCATTCAGGAGAAGGCCTTCTCTGCTGTTGCACCTGCCCTCTAGAACATCTTGCCCCCCCCCCACTAATGGGGTTTGCTCTCATTTTATATACTTGTAGCTTACCTTTTCAAAGTTGGTGGAAGTGGTTTTGGTAGTTCCTTGATTGGATGTACTCTGCTAACTTTCTGCCTGTTCTACATAGTTTGCAATATGTTGTCTGTATATTGTAGACAATTCCTGTTTTTTCTTCTGGGACTGCTGAGTCTTTTGGTTTACTTTGAATGTTTTGGAGGGCTTTAGTTGGTTTGTGTGCTACCATGATGCCATGTTGTTGTAATATTCTGTTGGTGGTTTCTGAGATGTTTTTAATGTATGGCAGTGTTATTCCTTTCACACCTTTTGTTGATTGTGTTATATTGGGTTGAGTGGTCAGGCATATTTTTTATAAAATTGCATGGAAATCCATTTTGTTGGAAGAGGTTGTATAGATCAGGGCCCCCAAACCTTTTGGGTACCAGGGCCTGGTTCCGTGGAGGTGATTTTTCCACGGACTGGGGGTGGGGGCGTGGTTTCACGTGTTACCTTGATCCTGCACATGTATAGATGAGGCTTCACTCACTTGCACAGCCTAGTTCCTGGCGGGCTATGGACTGGTGGTGGTCCACAGCCCAGATTTTGGGGACCCCTGGTATAGATGATCTATTTCCTTTTTCTGATTTTCAAGATTTCTGCAGTGTGTTTGTGCTGGTCTAAATAGTATTCTTACAGAGCTCTTGTAGGAAGTGGTAGTGATAGACTTGTGTTTCCAATTTGCCATCACTGCCTCTGCTGATGAGGATACCCAGAAAGGATAGCATGTTGTTTTCTTCTTTCCTAGTGAATTTTGTTCTTTTGAAGATATTGTTGATGGTTTTGTGTCTATTCTCTAGTTGGTCCTTTTTTATTATGACAATGTTTCAGCAGAGGAAACAAGCTGCTTAAGGTTGCATTGTGGAAGAGCCCAGAAAGAAAGAATGACAATTTCTGTGACACTTAGTATGTATTTTATTTTATACACATATAAATAATTTTACGTAAAGCTTTCTTTTTCTTTAGCCATGCACCATTACTTTTAATTCCTGATGTTAGTGTAGTTGCAGGCAAAGATAAACAGTGTGTGGATGGCTTATTTATTTAGGTTTTTGTTTGTTGTAGTTAAAGACTTTGCATGTTATGGTCATAACAACAATAATAGGGTACAATTAAAATTACATAACATAAACCATAAGCAGCAGTCCCCTTAATTTACATCACATATAAATAATGAAATAGCCAACCCCAAAGCCTTAAAATAGAGGGTGATATCTATTATTTAAAGATTCTCTACAACGAATATGTGTTTAATTATTTCTTTAAACCTAACAAGCTAAGAACTGATTGCATTTCAAGGGATGTTAAAACATTTGTGGGTCTCCATTCCTCACAGAAATGGAGTGCTAAAAGATTCCCTTGTTGCTCTGCAATGGATGGTTGGAACTGAGTAGAGGAGACAGTCCTAACAAGGCGTTTATATTTTGAAAAGTAAAAACAGCATGTTGAATTGTGAATGAATGGTAACAGGAAGCCAGTGCAAGGCCCAGAGGGTAGGTGTCATAACCTCATGTTTGTAATACCTGTAAGGCAGCCCCACCTAGAGCACATTACAAAAATCGAGTCCAAAGATGGTAAGAGTAGGAGTCACTATCGTGAGTTTTTCCTATCTCAGGTAAAACTGCAACTGACATTAGCCAAAGTTGACCAAAGTGTCCTCTGATCATGGTCTTTACCACCACACAGGCAGTGTGTCTGTTTCTGTGTTATCCCCAGTACTGAGAACAACATACTAAGAATTTAAATTTGGAGATTGACTAAATGACAAAAACAAAATATTTGAAAAAAAAATCTACACCTGATTTGCTATTAATTATATATATATATATCTGTCTGTCTGTCTGTCTTTGGTTATTCGGGTTTTCTCCCGCGTAAAATTGGAGGTGTCTTGGCAACGTTTCGACAAAGTCTCATTCGTCATCTTCAGGCTGGTGTTCTCGGCTTCGTGCTCCTAGAAGCACGAAGCCGAGAACACCAGCCTGAAGATGACGAATGAAACTTTGTCGAAACGTTGCCAAGACACCTCCAATTTTACGCGGGAGAAAATCCGAATAACCAAAGACCTACATACAAACACCCGCGAAAACCTCAGAAAACAAATACACACACACACACACACACACACACACATGTATATATAGTTTCTAAATAATTATGTATTTGTTTACAGAGTGTCAAGGGAAAATACTTCTGAGCTATATGGCAGACGTTTTTAGAGTTATATTTATATTTATTACATATTTCCAGATCTTTTTCTTTCCACCTCTTTCTTTATTTTATTTTAAAAAATTACTATGCTGTTAATTCATAACACATTGATTCTTTAATGCTGTTGTTTGTACTGTTGAAAATGTGTTTAGTATAATATTTTTTAAAAACATGGCCAGTGGAAGAAAAGCATAATTACAAGTATAATTCCAATTCCACAAAGTAGGTGTAATGGAGGGCAGTAGAAGAAGCTGATAAGATTCTAGAAAAAGCACAAAGAATGTCTAGAGGCAAAAAGGCATATAGAGAATATGGAAAGAGGGTCAAGTCACAAAGGAAGAATATATAGACTAGACTAGAACTATAAAGCTGGTGTCAGGAAAGCAGAAGTTCAAAATGAGCTGAGGAAAAGTTCTGAAAACTACTCTACATATTAGTGATAGGATCTAGTTTTATGTAATGAACTCTTTATATGAATGGATATCATCATAATCATCATCATAATTATCACCATCAAACATTTTACAATCTTATTTCAGCCTTCCTCAATTTAATTTTCTCCAAGTATGATGGACTACATACCCACAGTCTCCAAAGCATATCCAGTAAGAATTATAAGTTGAAGGAAGGACTTCCAAATCTACAAAGTATATTCTGAACATTTGAATGAACTACTTAAATGTAGATAATTTCAAACATTATGTTGACATTAAACCAAGCTTGTTTTTGAGAGTAGCAGTGAAATATTTGTTGCTAGGTAACATGGTAGAGCTATATTGCTTTATTTAGAGAAAGAACAGATTGGTTGCTCCTAGCAGCAATGACATATAAAAAGTATAAGAAGTTTATATGGGGATGGCTTCTTACATTCTGTTTGTACAAGTAGACAGTTGTTTTTATAACATATGAAAGGAGGTACTTTTCAATCTTGAATTATAACTTTCTATTAGTGTCGAATACTACAAGAGGCATGGATACAACTAAGACTATGAAAATAGTGTTATGTAAAAGCTTTGCTTGACCAGAAACAGGATGGACAGTAAGTAGAGACAATATTTACGGGTGCATCTGTTGATGGCTGTGACATATGGAAAGATTAGGACAGGGTATGTAAGAGACGTGTGGTAAAGTACATGAATTAATATATGAAATAAAAAATATGTTATTTGTGAAAAAAATTCTTGAAATATTTAAGAAAAGTGAACAATGTAATAAATCTGAATTAAGATGTTCTAACATAGTTGATGAGATTGTGTGCATGGGAAAAAACATAGTTTTCAAGATGTCTGAATGAATAAAATGACTAAAATAGTATTAAAGAATGAACAGATTGCGCTAGTGGAGACTAAATGTTGAATTGTTGGATCCTTAGAATTCTCTAAGCTTGGTTTTGTTCTTGCGGATGTTTCATTATCAGATTAGGTAACATCATCAGTACTAAAGAGTAGTTTGTTGTTTGTTTGTTTTATAGCCTTGTGTAAGTTTGGACACAATGTGTTGGTTGGTTGGTTTTGTTTGGCATATTATTGCCTGGTGTTTATTATGATCAGGTGCTGGTTCTTATCTGGGTATTTAATAGGTATGTGATAACAAAAAATGTGCTCCAGACTGTTTGCCTCTCTCTTTAACTTTTAATTCTTCCTTTTGAAAGGTTCATGAAAGTGAGTTTCCCCCCCCCCCATGTTGATAGTTAGTGGAATGCAAAACTTCTAATAATTCTCTTGCATTCTTAAAAGTATCTTATTTAAGATGTATACAATACAGCTTTCTAGTTGAAAAGGTAATTGAACACTTTCTCTCCTGTGAAATTAATTTTATAATGTCTTCTGATTGCCAACTGATGTCTATTCTGCCTGTTTGTCCTGCGTAGTATTTTTCATAGTAAATGATTGCTGTGAATAACTCTATTTTGCCTTTAATTACTGAATCTATAAATTTGCTTTGTTGTTGTGTAGGCTAGGGTGATGCCTATAAAGGGGTTGTAGCAACCTACTGGAGGTTTCTGAAATGTTTTTGATGTATGGAAGAGGTATCCTTTTTGTAAGTTGTAATGGTTGATTGGTTGATTGATTAGTTGTATAGATAGACCCTTTTTAATGAAGTTGTGTGGGTATTACATTGCAAAATGTTATATAAATAAACTCTGCTTTCTGGGGTTCTGGGTTACTGCAATGCATTTTTGCTTATTTGAATAGAGTTCTTATGCAGTTTCTTTTGGTATTCTTGGGTTGTTGCTATGGTAGTTGAGTACTTCGTTAGCGTGGGCTGCTTTAGAAAGGATTTGGATTTTTGGTTTGCCATTGTTTTTTCTGCTAATGTGAATATCCAAGAAGGGTAGTCTTTTGTTCTCTTCTGATTTTGTGAATTCATTTACATTAAAGGTGTTGTTGATTGTGTGTGTTCTCTAAATGTTCATTTCTTGTCATTTTATAACTAAATTGTTGTGAGTATATATGAAATGGGTCATTCAGAGATCCAAGAAGAAATTTTTAGTTTAAATAAATGGCTGAGGAAAACATCTGCTGTTTTAAAACATATGATTTAAATGTAAGTTTGTTTGTACACATACATGATTGAGAAATGAATATGAAAGTATGATTTATTGATTTAGTTGTTTATGATGAAAAATTTAGAGAATTGCTGAAAGACATAAGGGTGATGAGAGGTTCTGAATATAGCACTATTAATGTATTAATGTTAAGGGTGGACCTTTGAGGAAAAATAGATATGAAAATAAAATTAAAAAATAAAATCAAACAAAATAGTATAAATAAACCAAGAAATAACATCTCCTGCTTCTGAAGATTTTATAGAATTATAAATAAATCTCAATATTTAAAGGCACAAACATTTACGGGCTACTGATGACATGAGGTTACTATATAGCCCATATGACTAGCTAGAGAAGTGTTTCTTAATCTGTTTGCTTTTTGTTGATGGTACTCTAAACTTAAATATGCTATGTGCCAGTTTTACAGCTTGCTTCAGGAATTGTAATGGTAGGTGGAAATGACTTTGGAAGATGAGAGAAGAGCTGAAGGAATATGATCATGACTCATGACAAGTATCTCAGAAAGTTCCCTGTGAAGGTGAAAGGAAAATATACTTTCAGACTTGCAAAATTCTGTTAACATAAGCTTATAATAAAGTAGAGCTAGTTTTGCTGTGTATACTACTTGTCCTGACTATCCTGCAAGAGTGATAGTAATGTTTATGGTAGCTATAAATTGAATTATTGGATATAATGAAATGTATAAGGATCTAACCGTACGTATTTATTTTAGGAAGACATCTTGTTGCATTTATAACTTCAATAAATATCTTTAAAATAAATTAGCAACTTTGGCATATTTCCATTATTACAAAATAATTGAAGAATCAGAAATTTACCAGGATTTAATTTCTCTTGTCATCAAATGGAATGCCTGGACTTAATGAGAGTTACATAGTCTTTTAATGTTAGGCAGAGTATGGATAAATTCTCAACTTTTGTCAACCGTCTATAACAGTGATGGTGAACTTTTTCAGCACCAAGTGCCAAAAAGGGACTGTGCGCGTGTGTGGCACCAAGTGCCGAAAAGGGAGCACTTCGCGCGTCAGGGCCGTGACCAGGAAGAGGACCTGCCCAGGGGGCATGTGCGTCAGCTAGCAAGTCTTCTGGTTATTGCCATGCGCCAATCAGCTGGCCGGCGCACATGCTCCCGCCAGAAAATGGAAGTCCAGCTCTTCTGGTTTCCGGCACTGTCGCACACACAAAGGCCAGCTGATCATTGTGTGTGCATGCGTGCCAGAAATCCGGAAGAGGAACAGGCGATGCTGCGCATGTCAGGCAACATGGTTCCGCATGCTGCTTCGGGCACGCGTGCCATAGGTTCGCCATCACGGGTCTGTAATATCTTTTTTACTACCCAAACAGAAAAGATGTTGAAAATTATATTGAGACTACTAGAGCCCTTTTTTCAATCTGAGGGTACAAGTAGTCCACACTTAGTAACCATTCATTCAGCAACCATTCAAGTTACTATGGCACTGAACAAATGCTAGTTATGATATTTGCTGCGTTCCCATGTCATGTGATAAAATTTGGGCACTTGGCAACTGCCATTTATGACTGCTACATGCAGCCCACCAACCCATCAAGACCAGGGACCAGGAACTTCCCATTGTTCTCACCGACCATCCCTGGAGTGGAAGCCAGGCACCCTGAGGTACTATAGCTTCTTTAGCTCTCAGCACTGTCATAGTACCCAACTGCCACCTCCTAATGGAAATTAAAGCAACACCTTAAAAACTGTTGTTGTATAGCATTAGCATCTCTTATCCACCAGTAGGCAGACCACTACATTTAGTACCAACTGTGGTTTCTGATTAGTCTTCATATGCAGAGCATTTTAGGGTTTTCTATCATTGAGGTATAAGGAGATGAACTAATGTGGTCAAGGCTTGTTCTCAAAAAAGGGCTGTAACAGCTAAAACTGGGAACACGTTCCCTAACAGCAGCCATGGAAATGTACTCCTATACTGCGGACCTGGTCTTTTAAAGGAAGCACCACCCCATCTAGAGCAAAAACACTCTTATAGCCTCATCACCCAATTAACTCAAGTTCAGTTTTTAATCTATAACAGTATATTTTTTCATAAGTACAATGATCAAGCCCAGTTTCCTCCATTCTATACCTCTGTGTTTGAAGTTTGATTCCTAAGTGAAGAATTTTGCACTTGTTCTGTTAAATTTCATTCTATTATTTTCAGCCAATTTTTCTAAAATTTACCACAATCATATTGAATTTTATTTAGCATTTCTAGGATTTCAGCTATCCCACCAAGAAGTTTGTGCCCAGTGCAGATTTGATGAGTACATCCTCCAATTCTTCATTCAAATTAATGAAAACATTGAAAAATAAAAGATGAAAGTCTATTTCTCATAGCACCCAAGTTAATATATATTTCCAATTTCATGAAGAACTATAGATGAGCATTCTTTGAGTATAATTTTCAGGACAGATCTGCATATGTTTGATTGTCCAATCATCCAGCCCTTACTCAACTAGCTTGCTAAACAGCATACCTTGGAATAACTTGTTGGAAGCTATTTTGAAGATTTCAGCATCCCCACAATGCTGTAAGTTACCTGATCAAAAGTATAAGATAAGGTTTATCTGGCATGGTTTGTTCCTGAACAGTCATGGAAATTACTGCACTGTTTTTAATCTGTATTAAAATATCCCCAGAAAGTAATGTTGGTCTGATTGTACTACAGTTTGTTGTCTTTTCCTTCTCACCCTTTTTTGAGTAAAACTAAAGATTTCCCTGTCCAGTCATGTATGACAGAGTTCCCCAACCTTTTTGGCTTTGCAAACCAGCGGGGGATGGGGGGGAGAGGGGATGGTTCTGCGTAAGTGATGGGCACACACACATGTGCAGCTCCATTTGCACGAATGGCGTGCATGAGTGTGCACTGTTCACGCCAATGAAGCATGTGCGCATATGCTCACTTGCTGCTTGTGCAAGTGGGGGTGGGTGTGCATGTGCTTGCCCGCCACTTACGCATCAGGTTCCAAGCAACTCATGGACCGATATTAGGCTGCGGTCCAGGGGTTGGGGACACATTGTGTTTGACTCAGGCTTGGTGCTGATCTCTGCTTCTTGGCCAAGGGAGCCAGTGTTGTCCAAATACATTTTTGTGGTCATGTGGCCAACTTGGCTATATGCCAAAGGCATATGGAACACTGTTACCTTCCCACCAAAGTGGTACCTAATTATCTACTCACATTTGCATGCTTTTGAACTACGTGGGCAGGAGATGGAGCAGGGATGGAAATTCACCCTGTTGCACAGCGCTTGGGTCTCAAATCTGGGCTGTCCGCTTTCCAGCTGACAAGTTCAACATCGTTAACAGCTGAGCATTTGTGCCTCCTACCTTTTTTTTTTTGAAGGCAGGGAAATATTTGCTCTCTTCCAGTCTTTTGGGCTTTACAAATTCTCCAGGATTTCTCAAAAATTAAACTGTAAGTTATTGGTAGTACACAAGAATGTATTTGGACTTAAGGGTTCCTTAAGGGTTCTAGAGGATATCTTTGAAGAGGTAAACCTTTCCTAATTGTACATTTCATACATCATGCCAACTTTCTGGCAGTTGTTTTGAGTATGTTCATTACATTCTTTCAAGATTATGGAATGAAGTTTTAATTACTAAAGAAGATGATCTATTTTGAGATGTGTATTAAGTGCAGACATAAAGAATGCAAGTTTATTCAGTATACTGGCTTCTGCTAGAAGAAGGTACTTATATAACAATTAGGGCTTGTTGCAGTAGTTTGACTATCATCTGGAAATGTTGCTACAAAACATATGGGAACATGAAAACAGCATCTGCCTAAGAACAATACAATCATTAAAAATGACATGTTTCCTTTCGTAAGTCATAGACAGTGATATGTTCTGGCTAATCATGATTTAAATTTGCAGGGTTAAACTGAATTGCTAATAATCATTTCATTCTTCCTAGTACTATTACTATTTCCTTTCTTCTCTGTGCTATAAGTTTGATTTCATTTTCTTCCTTCCCTTAAATAGGTTCAGTGCAGATAAGTTGTGAATTCCAATTGAATTGCTCTAACTATGCAGAATGGAACAAAATAAAGAATAAAATGGACATAAGACAAATGAGTTATAAGAAGGGGAATCTGTGTGGACTGTTCCAACTGAGTACGAAAGAAAAATGAAGTGGAAAAGAGTAAGCAACTTGAAAGAGAAATGCAGAATTGCATAGATGAGGAACAATGAAAGATGAGGAACATTTGAAAAGGATTTGAAATAACTGATAGTTGATGAATTTTTTAATATTTGCAGTCAGTAAATTCAAATTAATACTTTGGCTGGCATAAAAAATCAGTTTTCTTATTCAGTTTGTGATATGCACATATTGATTAATTGCTATCTTGCAAAAGACATTATTATTACTAAGTTTTATTCAAAGCAGAATTAATTATACCCAAGAGAGTTTTGAGAAATCTTTGTCTGAACATCATGTTTTCTGACTATCATTGCCTAAAGATAATCCGTGAGGATATTTTATAAAGATAATCCAGGATAAGATACTGTGATATCTTCTTAGCACGACTAGTATAAACTAGCACTGGCAGATCTAAGAAGAAATCGTAGTAATTTATGCTGGCTGGAGAGGAAAGGATTACAATGGAAGCAAAAGTGACTGGATTTCTTCTTCTTGATTGTGCCACATGGCCCAACAAGGGAGAGGCCTTCTCTACTGTGACTTCCTGAGCTTGTCAAAATGTAAATAAGCGAATGGTGATGGGGTGGGATATGGAGAAAGCCCATAGGGTTTTAGTGAAACCAAGGGGCAGGAGGCAGAGCATGGGATATCTTAGAGGGTGGGGGAGGCCTTCTGGGAGTGCCTGTGCCTACACTAGGCCTCCCTCGGTTTCTCCCATGAATCACCCCATGATCTACCTACTGACTCACGCATTCATTTAATGAATGCATTGGGGAAAGCAGGGACAGGGAGGTTGTTAGCTAGGTGCCTCATTTAATGTAGTCCTCAACTTCTGACATGTATGGGCAAACTCCATTAATGTCGTAAGTCAAGGACTACCTGTTTTAGCCAACTTCTGTGATTCTTCTGATGGACTCATAGAAGTATAAGTCATAGAAGTATTAAGGTGTATAAATCCTTCCATTTCCCACCATCCGGTCAGAGCTGAAGAAGCTTCTTGGATGACAAGCGAAATGTCTTCAAAGAAAAACCAGAAAGTCCAGTTGCCCCTTGGAAAAAAAGAACCTTTGGGACAACTATGACCTGGATGACTGAGAATCTCCATAGACTCTTCTGATGGATGAACATTATTTCCAGAAATCACTTGTCCAATCTTGTTCATTTCTTGCTTTTCTTATTTCTTTATAACAGCTTGCTTTCATGCAGGGAAATTCCTTATCCTGATTAACATTAGCTTTGCCTTTTGCAGTTGGGCAGCCTTCTTCTGAAAATGTAGTAATTGATATGCATTGCCCAAAAGAATTTAGAAGAAGAGCAGTTTCATTGTCAAACAAATATTCCAGTAGAGATTCTTTTATTTGGCTGACTCTTATAATCAAGAGAAGGTATCTTATGTATGCAACACAAGATGGCTAACAATTGCCAATATTTAATATATGGCAGACAGGACAAAAATGCTTTAAATTGCTTTGATAAACTGGTTTCTTTATACTTTAAAAATTATTCTTATTTGTCTTGGAGTCATTCCACACACACATTTTGTACTTTTGTGGCATTGATTTTGCATGTTTCCCATGCCATCCTCAAACTTACTCTTTTCCTAGGTTAAATTGCAAAACTTCTACTTTGATTTACGATACTGAAGCTCTGTGGAGCTTTGAGCCAGGCCATTTCCCTAATTCTAAAAATTGCTTCACTCATCATCCCGTTGCTTGAATTTGAAGATTTCTAGTATGTTTCAGAGGTAACTTTATCAGTGAACTGATCTTACACTTTTTCACACAATTGACTTTGTTCTGCCTACTGTCAGTATGCAGCAAAATCTTGTGTTATCCTACCTCTGTTTCTAGGATTGGTTTAGTTGTTCTCTGATGGAAGAATGCCTGCAAAGTAATAAAGTTATGCTACATTAGAACTTTAAGTGAGAATTGATATGCAGAAGGAATGACGCCTTGAAGGCCATTGAAGGTCTGAGCAAAATTTTCTTCCAAATAACATACAGCGTGAATTGAATATGGAGAAGGCTGGTGATTTAGTTCTCCTTTTTGTGTGAAGTGGATCCTGAGAGGACTTTTGATTCAGGCGATGGGAAACCGTCTAATGAATCTGCACTCTCCTGCTGGCTGGTTGGGGACAGCAATGATTGCCTCATAGTGTTCTTTTTGTATTTGCAGCAGTCTGAGTTTGAAAGGTATGAGGGATTCCATGTAGAGATTTAAGATATTTTGGAATAATTTGCAAGTAGAGAAACAGAATAGTGTGGATTTATTGTTTTTAAGGACTGTAGGTATTTCAGAAAGTTGGAACATTTTAGATTTTTCTATTTTCTTAGAGTGAAATGTCTTCCATTTCAATGATACAAGGTTAAAATGATGTGAACAGTTAAGTAGTTGCAGTAATAGCTTGTTTGTATGAAGAAAGGCAACATTTTCTCTAAGAGGACCTGCCCATTTCCCACTGGCGTCTTCTCTGCAAGCCTGTATGAAACTTGTATTGAATAATGCAAATTGGATATGTGCTAACTAGTTCAATAATTGCCCCCTAATTAATGGAGCCCAGCATTAATTTACTTTGCAAACAGAACAATCAATTTAGTGTTGCTGTTCATAGGAAAATTATGCATACATAAAATCTTAAGAGGTAATATTGAATACTGAATTAATATCTAAATTACACTGTAAATTTCTCGAATCTAATTTATTATTAATCACAGCTCTAACAATGAATTTTATATTGTAGTGAATAATTTTGAGCCATTCTACTTTATACTCAGGAAAAGATAATATGAATTTTTTTATAGATGTTATTGATTAATTTCCCTCTTACTTTTGATTATATAATCTTAATAAAACTGTCAGTTGCCCATAATGCATCAAGAATGAGTGCATTTCCCCCTTTTCCTCTAAAATACATTTTAAAAATATAATTTTCAGTCAGAGCACTGATTTTGTGGACTGTAGAAATTAGAGCTTTGCATACATATGAGTGTGTACTTCTGTAGCCTTGCCACAAATTCTTATTTTTTTAAAAAAAAGTATGTTGGAGTAGTGAAGTACAGGGTATCTTTATTATTAATGAACTCTTCTTCTCTTATCTCTGACCTGTTATGGATTTGGGTTACACAAAATTGAATGGGAATGTGTATTCTCATGTGAATTAAATGGGTAAAAATGAGTTGAGCGATATGGTCCATAGAAACAATACCTGTACTGAAGTTATTGCTGTTACATTCTTCCAGGGTATTCATCTCCGTATTCCACCATAAGCAAATCAAAATGTTTATCACAGGTAATTAGAGCAAACATTTTGGCACAACACGAGGAGTCAAGCAGGATGCAGTTTCTTCCCTTTAGGCATAGAGGGGACAATAATAAGAGTTTCAAGTCCACTCAGTATTTTATTACATAATATGGCACTATTTTGTCTATACAATGGCAACAATTTTTATTCAGTATCATAGTGCATTTTTTAATAATATGACGTGGACTTAATTGGTCAAATTGTAGTGTGAGATAATGCATTTCCTCCCCCTAAATATTATATCTTTTTAAACAAGTTACCTTTATCTCTTATCTATAAAAAATAAATACAGTTCATTGCTTTTCTCATATTGATATATTTTAAATCTTTGACTTTAGGAGAGCAACACGGAAAGGAAAAAATTGGGAAGAGAAATTTGGGGAAAAGTAAAAGGGCTGTACAACATACATGTAGTCCTTGACTTATGACCACAATTGAGCCCAACCTTTCCATTGCTAAGCAAGACAGTTGTTAAGTAAGTCATGCCCCATTTTACAAGATTTTTTTGTCATGGTTGTTAAGCAAAATACTGCAGTTAAGTCAACATTAAGTGAATTTGGTTTCCCCCATTGCTTGTCAGAAGCCAGTTGGGAAGATCACAAATGGTGACCACATAACCCTGGGACACTGCAACTGTCATGCCTATACATGCCAGTTGCTAAGCATATGAATTTTGCTCACATGACCATAGCAATGCTGCAACAGTCATAAATGTGAGAACTGGTCATAAATCACATTTTTCAATGCCATTGTAACTTCAAACAGTCAGTAAATGAATGATTGTAAGTCAAGGACTACATGTACTTGGATACTGTCATTGATCTGCAAACTATTAGACCACATTTCATTCTATTCGTAACCCTAATCTCTGGGCATGGTCTCCAGATTTATTACTGCAGATGATATTTTTATTCTCTCCTTTCATTCACTATAAACACTTATCAGTTCAGAGTCCTTTAATTTTTCATGTTGTGGAATTCCTATTGAAAACTACAGTGTGTTACTGTTTTCTTACAAGCTGTTTTCTGTTATGTTTGAATGTAACATTCCCATACTATCTATTACTATCATGTGTTCACTATGTTCATCTTGAAACTGAACTCTTACAGAACCTTCATTCTTAAGTAGTTTAAATGATATTGTATCACAACCAGATTTTTTTATTAAGTGATTGAATGATATTGTATAATATGTTATAACACTTTCCAGCAGAAATATGATTTATAGATTTGTTTTTCTGATTTCCTAAAATTTTGGATATAATTGTCTAATTATATTTAGAATTTGTATTTTTCTCTAGAAATAATATAGTAACTTTCATTGTTTGCTCTTTAGACTGATAACCATATAGTTACTAGATCATAGAACTAGATATCAGTTAAATAGTCTATAATAAGGAAGCAGCATTTCATGTGAACAGATCAATCCCAATTTGTTTTCTTGACTTGTTAAGTGCACTGAACATTGTAGTTTTTTGGGTATGTATCCAAGTCAAAGAGTAAATTCCTTTTACGTTTTGCCAAAGTGTTCAGTATGAATTTTCTTTAGACGAAAGACTGAAGTTATAGCGTATTTTTCTGTGAATTCAAGTCTGTCTTTGATTTAATTATGTTTAATATTCTATAATAATTTCCCATTATTCTTGAGCTTTACTCTAGATTGATTGATTAAATATGCATCATCAATTTGATTTTGACTGTCTGTGTGGTCACTAGGAGTCAAAAATGACTTGATGATAGATACTCAAGAAGAACCTCATTTTGTCATTCCAAGCAATTTTCATTCTGTTGTATGCCTTTCTTTTTTTAAACTTCACTTCTTTTGTGAAAATGATCCTAATTATGTATTTATCCAGGTACTAACTTCAAAACTCTGTTGTTACTACTTTGCCTTTCTGAAACGGCACATTTTTCAACCTGCTTGCCTTCGTCTCAGTTGGTATCTTGGATTTTTCTTGGGATTTTTCCCATAAGCAGATATTCTTAAGCATAAATATATGCCACACTTAAACACTATGGATTATGTGGTTGTAGTTCGCTATGCACACTTCTATAAAAGGTTCTTAATTGATTTATTATTTTTAAAACATTTATTTTACAGGTTTTAAAAATCAGCTTGCTTGGCCATAGAAAACGTATTTTGGCCTCACTGGGAGACAGACTTCACGAAGACCCACCTCAGAAACCACCACGTTCTATCACCCTCAGGGTAGGTTCCATCAAATCCTTGTAATATCTGAAGCATATATTGTAACTCATAGTATCTTCCAACACAAAGAGAGATTATTTAATAACTGATCTACCACCATTCAGACAATTATTACATTTGTAAATTTCTATAAGGGTGCTTCGGTTTATAGTCAACAAAACTTGCTTTGTGAGATGAGATGAGGAGAAAAAAAATGATGAAAATCAGAATTTGGGCTTTTAAAAAAATCAATTTTTTTGCATCTTCATAATTAGCTACTAGAATGCTGTATATAGATAGTCCTTGTCTTATGACCACAATTGGGACTGGAATTTCAGTCATTGTAGGCCTAAATCAAGGCACCACATGACTTGACCTGATTTTTCAACTCTTATTATGTCACTCATTAAGTGAATAATGCAGTCCTAAACCTTGAATCACACACTCATTAAATGAATCATGCAGTCTGAATCCACTTTCCTGACTGGTTGTTTGTTTGTTTTTTGCTGGAAACAGGCAAAAAATAATGGAAAACAGCAAAAAAACCTCTAGAAACCAGCCCAAAAAATCCATAAAATTCAAGTTTTACTTCATTCATTCATTCATTTAAATGTCACCTATTGTAAAACTTTGGGTGGCTCAAACAACAGTAGAAACAAGACAAAAAAAATATGGAAATAGTAAAATCGAAATCTGCTGCTTCAGCAATCCTTACTCAACCCATTCCTCCGCAAACCAAACCTGGGCTCCAACCTGACCCTATCCCAGTGCTTGGAGAAGAGCCAGCTCTTTTGTGAGGTGGTCTCACAAATAAACTGGCCCTATTCCAAGTAGAGCTTTAAAAGTGATAACTAGTACCCTGAATTGCATTAGGAAAGATACAAGATGACAGTATAGCTCACACAAGGATGGTATAAGATGGACAAACCAAGGGACATCCAACACTGCTTGCACTGCCACATTCTGGACCAGTGGACTATATTCAAGGGGAGTCCCATGTAGAATGTGTTACAATAGTCCAATTGGGAAGTCATTAAGCATTAACATAACTACTTAAAATTTTTTTGTGAACGGTATTAAATAGTCAGTTAAAGTCAAGTCTTCTATTTTCTTTATTTTTATTATTACTCTGATTTGTAACCTAGCCTTATTTAATATCTATGTACTGCCAAGCCATAAAACATTATTTTCTTATTTCATTAGCTGAAATTTCTTATTTGATGCAGGAACCTAGTGGTAATCACACTCCTCCCCAGTTGTCTCCTTCGCTCAGCCAAAGTACTTATACTACTGGTGGTTCCCTGGATATACCACACATTATCATGCAGGGAGATGCAAGGAGAAGAAGAAATGACAGCTATTTTGACGATATTCCTCGGTCAAAACTGGAAAGACAAATGGCTCAGGTAAAGTTGGAAAATTCCAAGTTCATTAGAAATGTATTTTTAAACATTTGTTTCCCTAGCATTGTCTTTCAGAAATTGGTGTTTGATTTTTTTTCCAGCTGAATTTGCCTCTTAGTTTTTATATTTTTAATTCTTTTCAGAAAAGTACACTTTTCCTAGTGCTTTCTGTAAACTTACAGTTATCTGTACCTGAACAATCCTGGGAGATATGAATAAAATGAATGGGTAAAATGAAAAAAAAATCTACTTGTCTTTGAATAAGAGAACTACTTTTTGTACTTTCATGATGGAAAATCTATTTCTCCTTTGTCTGAATGATACAGCTAAGCCATCTGATAATTGTTGGTCTGGTCTAGTCAGAGGTGCACCACCGTTTTGTAGCATGGAAGGTTAATTCAGTAATTCTTATCCTCTTCCACACTATTTTACTCCACTGCCTTCCCCTCTGGTTTTGTTCTTCCTAGTGATATGAATATTTCATTGACCCATTTTGCTTTATCTTCATTCTTCTTTTCTTCCTTAAGATAGTGGTAGTTAGTGGTGATGTGTGGTGATTATCAGCTTATCATGATGATTTATTCTGATTCAAACATATAATATACTTCACTCTTCTATGTAGATGATGTAGTTTTTTTCTACCTAAGGAGAATAGAAGTAATTATAGAATATAGTATTGTCCATCTCTGTGAAATATTTTTTTTAAAAAAATTGTAGCAATAAATTTTCATGTAAGTGAAAATTTGACAAGATTTGACAAGCTGTAGAATGAACCTGTTCTTTGCTGCCTACATGACTGTGTGTCATGTAGGAATGGGTGTTACACAGTACTAATAATAGAGAGGTGGACTTCTTTCAGTTTGAGTATGCTATGGTTATCAAGAAAAGGGAAATATTTTCTCCACATAGAAAAGACTTTCACACAGTGAAATAGGCTAGTACAGCTGAAAATCACTTGGGAGATATAGTGACCATTTCTCATGAATTTCTTGTGAATAGTTGGAACAAATTGCAATCTAATTGCAGTTCAAAATTTTTGACTCTGTTGAGGTCGTGTAGCTTTTGTATTTAAAAAAAAATCAATATTTTTTGATGGAAAATAACTTCTCAATTAGTTTTTATAATTTAAACTATTTTTAAAATAATTTGGATAAAGATTTTACAGTGGACAGGCCAACAGAAATGTAACCAGCATAAAAAATAAAAATCGTCCTAAGGGAACTGCTAAGCTTTCAGAAGACATAGGTTTAATTAAGAATATTGTCCTTTGGTAAATTTGTTTCTTATATTATTATTTTTTTAAAAAAGACACCTTTATAAATTAATCAGCTCTGAAAATCTGTTCAGTTCTTATTGTTTGCAATTTTTGTATTTTTAGTACGCAGCTAATTTACAGCTAATTTGTAAAAATCCACCTTTACCAGTGGAAATGTTTTTTGGATAGAAATATTTTTATAAAATTGGCATACAATAACAGAAAATTAGTATTTTAGAATTAAATTGCAGAGTACCTCATTATCTATACTTTTAGATAATTTGTGATGGGATTTGTTGAAGCCTTCCTAGTATATATAATAAATTATTTATATGAAATCAGTTTATTTTCTAATCTTAAACTAGACATGATTAGTCCATTAATGACAATAAAGCAAACATATAAGTATATGATCAAACAATGTTCCAGATTTCAATCTAAAGGATAGTAGAGTTCCTATTTGCAAAACTGCCTTTGGATTATGTAGATTATTGTTTGGTGGTGCATAAATGACAGAAGTCCTCTACCATGAACCATATTGTACCCATCAGAAACTATGAACACCTTAAATAGATGTGAGGTCATAGTTGAAGTCACAAAGTTTGATGGTGACTTGACCTGACATCTAATGTTTGTTCAAGTAAACTTTTCTGTGAACCTTGATTTTATTGTTTTTTATCTCTCAGTTTTCAAAAGAACAGTTTATTTTCTCCTGCTGAATTGGATTTTCTTTTAACCTCTAGTTGAAAGAACTGGAATAATCTGTCTAGAATATAAAACAGCTTTAAAAACTGCATAGAAAATACATTATTAAAAACCCTTACACATCAGTTAAAGAGTTTGAATATGAGAACTGCCAATGCTTTTAATAATTTATTTTTGTAATTAATCATTTTTGACAACTGAATTTCTTGCTATATGAAGAAATATTGCTCATAAAATATATAATATATACGTTATTTTTTTTAAAAAAATGGGTATTGAATATAAATGGATAGATCTGAAAGCATGTTCTGACCCAGCTCCCCACACACGACAAACCCTCTGAAGTTAACTCAAAGATTCCTTTATTAGGAGCTCCAGCAACCTCAACAAAAAGTTTCTTTCTCACCACAGGCTAACAAGTCCGTCTGGCAGGGAGATAAAGAGTTGTCTGCAGGGTGGATTTGATTTAAATCGAGTTGATTTAAATCACAATTTAAATCATGATTTAAATCACTAGTAAAAAGGCTTGATTTAAATCAACTCGATTTAAATCATAATTTTTAAAGAGCAACTATCATCTCTGCTACTCCTTTGACCCACTGTTGACTCACTGATAGTCCCAGTGTTGCAGAATATAGAGCCTCATGCTACATAACTAAGATCCATTTCATGCTGAATAAACTAAATTATTTATGTATCTTAAATAGAAAACTATCTTACGATAGATTTTTACCCCAAAAGTTTTTTATTAAAATAAATTTGATAAAAAAAAATCCGATTTAAATAAAAAAAATCTGATTTAAATCAAAAAAATCTGTTTTTTTTTAAAAAAAATCATTGATTTTTCTCCACCCTGGTTGTCTGCCACATCTATTCATCTCCGCCCCCTACCTTTTATTCCCAGAGCTAGGATGGGGCTTCGTTAGCAGCGGTAGCTCTTTCTTCCCAAGGATCGGCACACAGATTTCCACTCCTCTCCTCTGCCTTCTGTGCATACACGCATCAGGCACTTGACCCAGCTGTTCCTCCTTTTCCTCATGAGCCACCTCCAGACCTGGGGGCTGTTGACTCTCCATCTGAGGGCTGACGGATGGTCCAGGCTCCGCCCCTCTCTCTCTTTCTCTGCCAGCTCCATTCCCTCTTCCCCCTCAGAGCTCTCAGGTTGCCTTGATGCTGACCCTGACACCCATGCCTTTTCCTCCTCTGATTTGGCTTCTGAAAGGACCGCCAGCCGCCAGGCCACAACAGCATAGTTCAGATTTTAAAAAGGGCTTCCTAATATTACTTAAGTTTGATATTTTTGAATCTCTGAAAAAAGCTGAACAAATCTTAGTGCTAAAACCAGGAATTAGGAAAATCTGACCAGATGTCTTAAACTTTATGGTCAGACCACTGTCATTAAAATTTATGTATCATGAAAATCACTCACTATGAAACATATTAAGCTATATAAAAGCTATTTACATAGGCTTTCCCAAAGCAAAATCAAATTTAAAAAGTATATTGGCTATGGTATTTTGAATTCCAAAAAGTGTGTTGGCTATGGTCTTTTTAACTTTAACTATAAATACTTGGAAATCAGAATAATATTTGTATGCCGGAAAAAAAATTATACTGATACATTCTCTTGATTATTTATTCTTTAGTTTTTATTTAGATACCTGACAGAACCAAAAATTCTTTGCTGTTTTATTTGTTTTTGAGTGTTCTTAGCTGATTTCTAACTCTTCTGGTTCTCTATTTACAAAATACAGCAACGCACTAACAGATTTTGAAGGAAGTTATTGTAACATATGCTTTGTCTTTTGCAGTATTTTGCACCCAAAACAATAATTTTGGAAATACTTTGACTATAAAGTGCACATAGTTATTTTTCTCTTGTTTTCCTTCTAAATTCATGAAGCTGAGTAGATCCCCTAAAGAAAGAAAATATGCATAATCTAGAGATTCGTTTTTAGAGGAGATATCTGGGTCAAAACAGAGAGGCTATGCATAAGTATTTACGGAGTCTATTGTTATCAAAATAACAGCTGTGGAATGCTCAAAATGGATGAAGTATCCACAACATGGGAGGGTGTCAGATTCTGACATACCAGGCTACAATCTCAGTCAAATGTGTATATTCAAACTCTCTGAAACTCTCTCATCCTGAGGCAAAAGGATGAAAATTATGCTTTACTCGACACAGGATACACCCTGTCCTTCTCTCCAATTTTAATTGTGTTTATAAAACAGGCATGTAAAATGTTTTCACATATTTTACATATTTTCATTTGGGACTCCTTCTGTGCTGTTGCCCTGAATATGGTAGATAATACAATTCATTTTTGGCACTTGTATGCAAAGCTAGCTTGGATGCTTCTTTAATATAGTTTTCCTTACCAATAGAAATAGCAAGTCTTAAACCCTTTTTCATCCATAGTTTAGTTTTTCTTATACAAAATTCTCATATCTAGTAATTGAAACATTACAAGACAGAAAACTAATTAAGGAGTAAAATAAACCCCTGGGCATGACAGTTGTCAGACTAAATTATTATCAGAATCCTACTAGATCTTCTTTTAGAACATTTCAGATCTCTTTAATTTTTATTTTTATTTTTTATTTTTTTTTTGGAAAAAAGGATCTAATAATGCTAAAAGTAGTAAACAGCTATCTGAAAGGCAATTAGATTTTTTATTAGAAGTATAATCTGAGCTAGGAAAAATGCCTTTTTTGTTATGATCTAGATACCGGGTCTCCATGCTGCCTTTGTTCCCCACAACTGGCTATGAATATTGAAATTGGACTGTTAGGGTATTTGCACTGAAAATTTTTGTGTTTCAAACACTGAGAAACTATGTTATTCCACAAGCCATCAGTCCTTCTAAAGCAATACCCCTTGCACATTATAAAGTGCAAATTTAGGCCATGCTTTCGGCAGACTCCTTGAGGAGAACTGCTGAATCTGGTATGTTTATCTATTTTTGTCCTCAGGCTTTTTGCTGCCTTGTTATTTTTTTCCCCCTATCCAGAAGGCCTCTAGCCTGTTGCAATCTTTGCCCAGATTAAAATCCAGGTAACACTTGATACCCTTGCTACATTTTTCATCTTCAAATCTTATCGAAGAAGCAACCACTTCATAATCTTACAAAATTACACATAATACTTAATTGCCAATTATCCGATATGTGTAACTGGTAAATGGTTTGGACTGTTTGTTGCCAAAGTATCTGTTTTGTTGAATAATAATAATTGCTTGATTGTGATACAAATTCTTAGCATTGAACTGTAGGATTCTTTCTGGGCAGTTCAGAGAAAGTTAGTCTCTAACACCCTCAGAATGTTATTAATGATGTAATTTATTAGTGAAAGAAGCTCTGATTTCAAAGACGAAAATGCATTTCAAGTGAGATTTTCTCACAGGAAGCTGCGTCTGTTTGAAATCCAGTCTTTATTTAGATACCAGTATTACATTTGCGCTCTTTGTCTTAACTGCTGGCTGTGCTTTGTATACTGTGGTTAAGCTATTGATGTATTAATTGCTACCTACTTCCAAAGAATGCAGTTGCTTTTCTCATCTGTTTAAGGCCTTTCATTGTTGTCCACTCAGGAGACTGCAGGTAGCTACTATATTAGGTGCTTTAGTTGCTTGGCTACTATGAACTATTATCTTGGAGTCACTTGTGGTCTCCAAATAAGGAAAAATACATCAGGAGTTACTGTCTGATGATAGAAAACTGATTTTCTGTTCTTTTTGACACAGTTGCTGCACTGGGATCTTTCCTGACTGGCTGTAATTATACTTCCAACAAATTGTAGCATTTGAACTGCTATTTTACAACTATGAGTGCAGTTTTTACTGCTAATTATTGCAGCAAATAAAGTGTGGTGATCTATTCCGAAGAGTTGTCCTCCCTTTTGGTGACTTACCCATCAAAACAGCTGAAGTTTTGCTTGTACTGCAGTTAATATCCCAAATGTTAATGCCTTTTGCTCAGCAGTGACATTTGTTTGATAATTTATTTGATTGTTTAAGGTCCTTCCTTCCTTCCTACCTTCCTTCCTTCCTTCCTTCCTTCCTTCCTTCCTTCCTTCCTTCCTTCCTTCCTTCCTTCCTTCCTTTCTCTCTCACACCCACCCACTATATTGGAACTGCTCAGCTACGGAATAAAATGAAAGACTGGAGTGTGACAGGAAAACTGGATTTCTCTGCTGTGAAAGCTTTAATCCATAATCAGGGAATAATTTCATTGTTCTGAACTGGATTATGCTGTGTTTTATTGTTCTGTAATGATTTTATCAGCAATTACATTAAAAAGAGTATTGACAGCTCCAATAAATTAATAGTTCTTTTAAAAAAAATTTGCAGTTACATTTTATGCTCTGTGCAATGTTTTAATTCTTCTTTTGTTTAAGGGATTATTATTATTATTATTTATAAGATGAGATACAGTTTTCTATTTATATCAGCAGTCGTCTGTCTGTGAAATATGGACCAACCAGAATGCAGGATATCCTTACTCAGCAGTTCATCAGGTTCATAATGTAAGATATGTCAATAAATGGTTTTGTTGTCACTGCATTGCTGTTCATTGTGCTGTTTTGGTGTTGATATAGGTGCGTTGCTTTTTGGAATTCAAGAGGCAGTATGTATTTCTAGTAATTTCCAGGATTCTGTTTGTTATGTATTTGTTTTTCATAATGTGCAATTAACATGTTTGAAAGAGGAGGGTGTAACTGAATACTAGTTTTTAGTGCTGCAGTGTGCAATGTCTGATTTTTTTCAATTCCTTTATTTGTATTTCAGTTTTTGTTTCAGGTAGGGCTGTCTTTGTTCATCTTTAAAGTCAATAGGTGTAAACTACATACATTTTGCAATTTGGCAGTATTATGTGTCTTTGTGGTTTACTACCCAGAATGGTCCTCTTTCTAGTCTGCCAAGACTTTTTCTCCAAATGTCAACAATAGTTAACACAGTGTACTTCATAGATAGTGTTTTCTAGTACATACTGGTATTGGTCCCTGTTACCCATCTTAAAATTTCCTGATTTATATGCAAAGTAGATAGTACTGGATCTCCTGGTCATATTCATAATACATACTTTTTCCAATGGAAATACTCATATTAGTATAATGAAACAAAACATGGAAATAACTTCCTTTTATAACAAAAATAGGAGGAAAATTATCATGTAAATATCTGTCCATTTTTACAGCCATGGTACATTACTTCTCATTTAACACTATCAATTTTGACTGTTCTTAATATGACATAATAAAAATTTATTATATGATATTTATTAATGCAAAAAATTAAAGATGACTTGTTTACTACAGATAGTCCTCAACTTACAACAGTTCATTTAGTGACCGTTCGAAGTAACAACAGCACTGAAAAAAAGTGACTTAAGACTATTTTTCATACTTACCACTCTTGCAACATCCCCATGGTCACAGGATAAAAATTCAGACACTTGCCAGTTGATTCATATTTATGACAATTGCAGTGTTCTGACGTCATGTGATTGCCTTTTGTGAACTTTTGATCAGTAAAGTCAATGGGGAAGCCAGATTCACTTAACAACTGTGTTAATAACATAATAACAATAGTGATTCACTTAACAACTTTGGCAAGAAAGGTCATAAAATGGTACAAAATTCACTGAACAACTGTCTCACTTATCCATAGAAATTTTGGGCTCAACTATGGTCTTAACATCAAGAACTACCTGTACTATAATTGAAAAGAAAGGGGGAATGCTATCAGAATCAATTCCTACATTTGTCCCAATAAAGAATTAGGTTGGAGAAAGAAAGACCAGAAAGTACAACAGATCAGTATCTTATTTTTTCACTAGGTCAAGGCATGAAGTAGGGGGCATCCATATTTTATTTTCTTTCTACTTGAAAGGAAAATGGGAATGTCAATGGTTGAGCTATAGTACAGAGCTATAGTAGAGAAACAAGAGATTCTACATCTAATTGATAAATGACATCCCAACAGATCAGGGTTTCTAACACAATTCAGATGGAACAACATAATTAGGAATAAGCAGTGTGTAGTTTTTTCCTGGATAGCCAAGGAATTTTTAATATCATAATTAATTCTTATCCTGTTAGTGGTACCTCCTTCTCCTAAAGCATAATCATTTTTCAAATACATATCAGCATTGGGAAGAGCTGCTAAATAAATGTAGGTTTTAAATTAATTTGAATTATGATATTTTTTGATATCAATATAAAATGGTAACATCCTCCCCCCTGCTAATCCTCCTCCCTCCTCCCCATCTTTTAGTTATGGCTGATAATTTGGATTTTTATAGATTTTTATAGTATTTTATACTTATTGTATGAATGTTTTTGTATTGTTTTATTTTTTTTAACATTGTAAGCTGCCCAGAGTCACCTACTGGTGAGATGGGCAGCAAACAAATTTAATAAATAAATAAATCTAAAAATGTAACATTTTAATAAGGCTGTGTAGACTTTCCATATCCATTGTATATACTGGATTTCTTTTACTTTGCTATATTGTCACTTCTAGTTCTTGAAACAAGAACAGTTCTGGAAACAATATGAATATTTTTCTTATAATATCTGAATAATAATGCTTCCCCTTGTATCTGCTTGTAGTTATGCAGCTTATCTACAATAAAAAACTAGGTCGTGGATATACAGCTGGCTATAACTGAACAAGGAAAAGTTCAGTGAAAAAGAGAATCATTATTTCATTGGTCTCTGGGCTTCCTGTCTTGATCTGTGGTTGACTCAGGGAGAACTACAGTAGAGAGAGAAATCTTTCCATCTTTGCCTTTGGCTTTTAAAAACTATTTTGTGGATCAAACCTTTAAAACAAGTGCTACCTTGAATGTAGCCTTGACAAGCAATTCCAGTAAAAGCAAAAGCAAAAACCTCTGAAAGCAGTTATATTTCTTTGAGTGAAATTAATAAAATCACTTCAGTAAATGGACAATACAATTGCATCTTTTATGCTTGTTGATAATATTAAATTGCCATTTCTGTAAACAGTTCTAATTACTGAAGTATATAAATGTGTGTGAAAAATTCCAAACTCAAATAATTCTAATGGGTGGATTAAATTTATTTATTTATTTGATTTGCTTGCCGCTCATCTCACCTTGTATGCTTAATTATCTTAAGCATAGTTTGGTTTCTCATAGTCTTTCTGACATAAATAAGATGTAATGCATCTTGCATCTCTTAATTAAGAGTTGGACTTGGTGGTGTTAACCAGATTTCCAAATCAGATCTTCCAGTCTTCAGGGTCTGTCATCAGTGTGTATTACTGTACTGGCCAACTAGTGAAATGGCAATCATTTTCAAGAAATGTTCTCAGTGTATGAGTGGCAGGTAGCATGGCCGATCAAATACTACCTTTATAGATACATGACCAATAATATACTGGATCAGAGATAGTCTCACTTCACTTAGTCTCCAATATTTTCTTTTGTCATCCTACTTCAAGGACAGAGTTTGAATTTTCAGCTGTCTGCTGATTATGTACTCTGTTCTCAAACAATTAAAATGTTCATGGCTTCTGCTATGTAAATTAGATAGCCAACATTTGGCATATCATTTTTACAGTGCATGCTGATAATGCAAAAGAGACACCTGAGGTAGACATAGAGAAGTCAAAGAAGAAGGGACAACCTTGTAGCAGAAATGGAATCATGTAATGGGGGAGTGGGGTTAGGAGATAAGAAATGAAAAATAACAAAAAGGAAAGAGGACATATAAGATAGAGGAGAATATAGTACAATTCCCCAGGCTGGCTGGGAAATTCTGGCAATTGAACACACATTTTAAAGTTGCCAAGTTTGAGAAACAGAGATAAAGTGGCATAATACAGCTAAAATAATTAAGGTGGCATTCCCTAGAACACATTTGCCCAAATCCTATAAACCTTTTTTTATAGTAGCACTAATATACATGTGGGAAATGATTTGTATTAAAGGTAAATAAGTTTCAAAATGGATAATTCTAATGAGTGGAATCTAGTTTTAGGCAAACAAAACAGGTTTTGTAGAAGCAGCTTTACATCTCTCTTCTTCTCACAGCAGCCCTTCTAAGACCATAAACTATTACTTAGACATTTTGGTAGCTATGCTGAATAGAAAGCCTGGAATGACACAGATCCATACAAATTGAGGAGATTTTCCCTCAGGGAATCAGAGTTCCAATCATAAATGTTCCCATCTTATTTGGTGAAAGGGAAAGGTAGAGAAAACTGCTTTTGCAAAATCAGTTGCATGGGTTTAACATTTGATTCAATCTAGAATTAATTGCCATTATTAATACTGAATACTATTAATATTTGTTACAAATGCATTACTCTGCATATATTTGCTATATTGCACAAGAAATGCTGGCATTGCCCAGCATTAAGAAAGATAAAAGAGAAAAATGCATCTGCTCCAAGGATGGAGCGACTTATTCACTACTGCTTTATTAGTCGCTTTTCTTATTAAAAAACAAACAAACTCCTTTCATTTGGAAAATGCAAATGTTGAAATAGCTATTCAAGATATTTTAAAAGCACTTTTAAGAAAAGAAGATGAATTGCATTACTGTCAGCCTTCACCTAAAATACAGCAATGTTGGCACAAAGCTGTTTCTGTTTGCTTCAGTTTCTGTAGTCTTGCTTCGGTTTCCACCAAACAAGAACATTTTGGTGCCTTCAACTTTATTTTGTGCTTGTCACTGTAGATCTGTAAAAACTTCTGTCTTTGTCTTTAATGTGGCTCATAAATGTGAGAGATACATATATGTATATATGTATATAATGCTTATTATGTTTGCTTTGTCCTGACTTGAGAAATCAAAGCACACTTTCTTGTGACCAGAATTCTTAGTAAAAAAATATGCGTTTCTGTTGCTTTTGCTAATGTGTTATGTTTCCAAGTTTAAAAATGATTAATAAAATGTTAATGATTAGTTGCCATTTCTGTCCATCCAAGAACAGTTCAGCAGGAACAAAGAACTTAAAAATGAACTAAGAAATTATTTTTAGCATTTAATTTAATGTGTTGTTTTAGTAAGTGCCTTTTAAGTGTAATTGTTGTGTGAATTAAAAGAAAACCCTGTAGATTTGCTCCAAAATTAATTCCATTTTATTCAGTGAGGCTTACTCCTAAGAAAATTATACTAAAATGTTTATTTATTTCCTTCTGTAAGAATATTAATTTTGTAATGCTTAGCAATTTTACTTACTTTTATCCCGCTGGGGTTTTACAAAATTTACTTTTAAATACTTATAGGGTGGTGCAATACTACAGTACTAATAGATTTTCTTAGGAGTAAGTCCCACTGGACAAAATAGGATTTTCTTTTCCATGAACCAAGCCTAGTTGTAGTGAACATTCTAGGTGTTTACTTTCAGGTACTTTGTTTAATTGAATTTCCCATTTTGAGCCAAGTATCTGAAACTGTCTTTAGTTTCTCCTGTAATTATTATTATGTCAATAATCCTCCCCACTTCCATTCAATCCTGTCCGGTTCTCTGAGGCTGCCTGGACAGGTCAATTTTATTAGCAAGGTTTTTCAGAAGTGGTTTGCCATTGCCTCTTTCCTAGGGCTGAGAGGAAGTGAGTAACTCAAGGTCTCCCAGCTGGCTTTGTGCCTAGGGCAGAACCTGAACTCACAGTCTCCACAGTTTCTAAACTTGTCTTAATGTCAGTAATAATTTCCTTTAAATAATGCTAAAGTATTTTGGACATTACCTGCTGTTTGCCAGAAAATTCAGATGAAACGTAGTATTGTAATATGAAATGTCCCCATAGCATTAGTGAATTAGTTTATTAGTTTATGACACATGCAGTAAATAATATTCAATTTCAGAATCAGTTAATAAAAACTGATTACAAATGCAGAAAAACATAATTATCAGCTAACCTTCCTATAGCTTACTTTGTTTTGGAAATGTGTCTTATTTTCAGACTGGAGACTGGGGTGAACCATCGATTACATTGAGGCCTCCTAATGAAGCTACAGGATCAACACCAGTACAATACTGGCAGCATCATCCAGAGAAACTCATTTTCCAGTCATGTGATTACAAAGCATTTGTAAGTTAATCAAACAGAATGTGTCCATTCAAACAGCTGAAAATCGTTCAATTTAGGGGAGGCAATTGGATTGTCAACAAGATGGCTAATTAGTTTCTTTCCTTAATATAAACTGTAGCAGTGACTAGGTACAGGTAGTCCTCGCATTACAACCATTTGTTTAGTGATCATTTAATGCTTTAGTGGCAATGAAAAAAGTGACATGACCTTTTTTCACAGTTAAACCACTGCAGCATCTCTGTGGTCGCTTGATCAGAATTTGGACCAATAGCAATTATCATATATTTATGATGGTTGCAATGTCCCAGGATCACGTTTTGCAATCTTCTGACTAGTAAAGAAAATGGGGAAGCCAGATTCTGCTTAACAACCATATTACTAACTTAACAACTGCAATGATTCACTTTAACAACTGTGGCAAGAAAGGTCATAAAAGAGGCAAAACTCACTTAAGAACTGTCTTGCTTAGCAATAAAAGATTTGGGCTTAATTGTGGTTGTAAGTCAAAGACTACCTGTATTGCTTGTATGATTAAAATGATTTCAACAAGAATTTCCATATTATGAACATTCAAAGTTCTAGAATTATAAAGTTCTAAAAGTATATGTTTGGGGGAGAGGTGGTGGGAAGTGTGTATTATTTATTTATTTAGCAAATTTACATATCTGCTTTTCTCATAAAAGTGACTGGGTAATATACAACAAAACAGTTAAAAACAAATATAAACAACTATAAAAAATTAAACATAAAAATCAAGATTGATGGAAAATAGACACATTCTAAGCACAATTCAAGCATTCTGCAAGTTCCCTGCTCCCATGATTGCTGGAAAAACATGTTTAAAAGACTTTATGGAAAGCTGGTAGGGATGGGGCTAACCTCACCTGGGGATTACTGTATGCACCGACATGACTGAAAAGGATATTTTGGGGTTGGTTAACTAGCCAAATCAAAGTGAAGGAGTAGCTATGCAAGGAAAGAGAACAAAAGTAGCGAACAAAACTAGTTGAAGATGAGGCAAGGGAAAGGGCCAGGGGAGAGAAAGACATCTTGCTCATATATTACAAAAAAGTTGAAATTTACCATCTCAGATCCATTTACCAATTTGGTAGTTCGGAATATTTGGAGAACATCATGATTATGACCAACATGAGCTGCAGTGGTGCAATGGTTATAATGCAGTACTGCAGGCTACTTCTGCTGACTACCGCCTACCTGCAATTTGGCAGTTCAAATCTCACTAGGCTCAAGGTTGATTCAGCCTTCCATCCTTTCGAAGTTGGTAAAATGAGTACCCAAATTGTTGGGGGAAATATGCTGACTCTGTAAACCTCTTAGAGACGGCTATAAAGCACTGTAAAGTGGTATATAAGTTTAAGTGCTATTGCTATTATTCAGTACAAAAAATGGAATAGCAAATTTGCTTCAAAACTTAAATTATTTACACTGTTCTTAACTAAAGAAAAAAAATATTTGTGTATCCTTTAAGTATTTAGGTTCTATGCTGGTAAAAGAATTAAGAGGTACAGAATCTACACAAGATGCCTGTGCAAAGATGAGGGTGAGTAAACCATTACTTTTCCAAATGATTACAGGAGACAAATCTATCATTTGAAAAGATATCATCATCATCATCATCATCATCATCATCATCAACAACCTTACTACTACTACTACCAAATCTACATCCCATCTTTAGTTTGTACAATTCCCATTGATGTAAATAATGATTATTGTGATTATTTTATACAGAGAGATAATGATGCCATATCCCCCTATTTTCCCCATAACAATATCCTGTGAAATGAGTTGGGCTGAGAAACAGTGACTGGCCCAAAGTTAGTTAGGTAGCTTTCATCCATATGGGAAGACTAGAACTTATTATCTGCTAGTTTCTAGCTCAGTACTTTAACAACTACATCAGTAGCTCTCTCATGCTTAGGCTTCACTTAATTAATTTTTTTCAGATTAAACAAGATGTGCTAAATATCAAAGTAGCTACCATGGTGATATCAAAGCCACCATGTCCATCTTACCCATCTAGGTTGGCAACACTGGCATTGGAGATAAGGATGGGTAGTTAGGCTGTAGATGAATGGTGATGGGTAGTTTAGTTCAGGTGCTAAAATGATGACAAAAACATTTAAATGAACTATGAGTCTGTCTAGTCTGTGATCATTCAGATAACATAAACCAGTGACTCATCTCAGCATAAGCTGCTGAACATTTACTCCAAATGAGCTGCTGCCTGAGAGAGAACTACCATACAGGATGGTGGGAAGATAATTTCTAATAGTATTAAGCATGAATGAGATATGTGAGGAAAGTTCAGCAAGAGGAAATTACCTTAAGAACTCAACCTTGAGAGCTGGGATATCATCATTTCAAGAGTACATCCTTTCACTGAGGATGCTGATTGATAGGCTGTTTCATTATCTCATCTTCCTTGGGTAATGCAGAATTGAATGTTTTATTATCCAACTCAACATGCCAATGAACAAGATCTTCTTTTCCTTTTAATAATGCATCAAACATATTATCCCAAGAGAAGTCTGACCTGCTTAGTTCCACCAAAGAGAATCTTGTATTTGAAGCACTGGCGTCTGGACATCTAAGCTTTTCCTCTTGGATAAACTTACTCATTTTTCCAATATCTGATTCACTTCCACAGCCAGGAGCTTTTCTATCAGGGGAAATTGTAATTACTAATGATGTTTTCCTTCAGCCTTTGCTCTTACATGCTGGTAAGCATGAATGCTTGCAAATCATTTAAGAGTTTCAACCAATGATTCAAGAATGAATTTAGGGTCGGTTATGTTAGCTGAGGTTGCTGGAGTTCTGTTTCAGAAGTATCTGGGATGAGATAAGTAGTTGTGCTTGTATATTAACATCATTTTCTTGACCTGATGAATGATTGTTTACTCATTTTTAGGTAGTTATTTTGCAATGCCTTAATTAGGTAAATTATAAATATTTTAAACAAAAAACAAAATTTACTTTCATCTATAGAAATTCTTATATAATCCATCTATATAAAACTATCTATAATGCTCTCCCTATAGATTTCCGTGATTCTTCATTGTTTTGTATAAAAGGATCAGTAATAATATTTTGTATTGTACTCCATTAAATATGTAACCTAGAAAGCTGACCAGGAGTCATGGAATGTTTTAGACCAGGGGTGCCAAACATGCGCCATTACGTTGTCATGACGTGATATATCACGACTTTTTCTCCTATTGCTAAACCGAGGTGGGCGTGGCCAGCACATGACACATCTAGCCTGTGGGGCATGAATTTGACAGCCCTGTTTTAGACTAATTTTCTTTCATGGGTGAAATCCATCCAGAGATAGTGAAGCCTATTCTTGAAGATCATTCCTGAATGGTGGTGCTGTGAAAATGATCTTTTTTAACAGTAAAAGTGACACAAAGCATAAATCTGAAATGCCCCTCTTTTCGTCAGGTATATCATTGTTTTATAATAATAGGAAAAGACTGATATAAATGATAATGGAGAACCCTCCCAACACCTGTCAGACTTTACACCAAAAGGTTTCTTTCTTAGAAATTTCACTATCAGGTGCTTATTCTGCTAAAATAAATATATTTAAAGGCATGAATAACAGAGTTGGAAGGGACCTTGGCGGTCTAGTCCAATCCCTTGCTCAAACAGGAAATCCTATACCATTTCAGACAAATGGTTGTCTGAATCTCTTCTTAAATGCTTTTTATTTATCATACATTTATCATAAATTGTTAAATGGCAAATAATTGCATTTTGCCAGATGTCCCAGTAAAAAATTAATTTCAAAATAGTAAACTTTGCAGATCTAGAAATCAAACATTTTAATGTAAGCACAAAATAGAATATGTTGATTCAATAATAACTCTTACTTTCTTGTTCAAATATTCTTGCTGTTAACAGCTGTTAACAAAATTAGGGCAAATACATTCAGTTATGTATTATCTTCTTGCATGAAAGGAGACCTCCTCCACGCACACTTTTAAATAAATTAAAAGTAAAATAAATTTTTCCCTCTAGTATCTGGTGGGTATACTTCGACTATTTTCGTATAGCTACAACAGATCATAGGTGTGCAGTGCTTCAGATGCACAGAAAGCAAGTGCTTTGAATGACCAGAGGTTCAAAAGTAGTACTTGTTTGCAGTTCTTGAAAGCAGCCACGCCTTTTGGAGGGAATTGTATGGCTGCCTTTCACATCTGCCCCATAATCACAACAAAAGGCAGATTTGGTTTAGTTTGTTGCAGATAGTTACCACAATACTTGTCTATTTGCTCTGAAACATTTTCTGTCTTTTGAATGAAGCACTGCACAACCATAGCAGGTAATGTATTATTTATCTTGATGAGAAGAAATGAAATAACAGAGTTCCCCAATCATTTTTACATTTGTTTTTAATTTCAGAAGTCTACCGAACAAATGAAGAAAGTTCCTACTATTGTTCTATCTGTCTCCTACAAAGGAGTAAAATTTATTGATGCAACAAATAAGGTAGATATCATTTCTTATTTCATTTTAAGTAGTTGCAAATAGCTGCTCTCCATGCCTTTCAACAGCAAATGATTCTCATTACATTTTGAAAATGATCAAGTTTATTCTAGGTGAAGCTTTGATAAGCTATGATGCTTTCATCAGATGCATGAAATCATAGCCTGAGTTACAAAGATACTGTTATATCAATATTAATGAGAGAATGTGTTCTCTCATAGGCAGTGAATTTTGTATTAAAGGTAGAATAATGTAAGTATTTGTGTCATTCAATACAAAATCAAAATCAAAATGGTCAGGACAAATCCAGAATTACTTTCTGTCACCGACAATTCCTTGCTAGTATATTTTTCAAATCTACCAACAATCATTGTGCACGACAGTACATTCTATCATAGGACTTTAGTAGAGGACTTTTTTTAAAGAGAAACTATCTAACTTAAATGCACGCGCGCACACACACACACACACCAATGCAGCCAAAACTACAGATACCCCTCCACTTTCCCAAAGAATCCCAATTAGCCATGAAATAAGTTGAAATGGACATAAGTAAATGGCAATCAGCCATGCTTTATTTCATAGTCCAAACACTTTGCTTTTCATGTATGATTGAACATACTATAGAACAATTGAAAATGGTCAGTACCAATAATTATGTCTACGCCCTTTTCATTTGTTTTATTTTTGTTTTGTTTATATTCCCCTTTGTGATGTAGATGTCTAATTAAAATCACAGGTTAAACTTTTCATTGTTATAAGAATGTCTAAGCTATCAGACATAAGCAAACATATTCATATTTAGTTAACAAACTATATTGATGATTTTTGTCATGTTTTAACCTCAAACGATAATGGTCTATTCACAAGTTGACTAATGTTGCAGCAGTTTGGCTTAAGATAAACATTTGGCTTTGTCCATTTTATGTATATTTGATCAGTGAATATTGTCTCATCCAAGTGATAATTTTACTGTCCAATACTATTTCTTTTTTAATACATACTATCCGGGCCAGCTTCAAAATAAGATGCATAAGGTATTGAAATTTCATGAACCTGCTTGTGTCTATGTCTGTTTCCTTGAAATAATCACAATTTTTACATACATTTCCAACTTAAGTACAAACGGAGCTTATTGCAGCTCTTTAATTATGTCTTTCCTTTCATAATTGAATATTTTATATTACCTTGAGAAAAATAAGATTTTTTTAGGAGTCTTCATTGTAATTTCAAAGAAGGCAAATCATCTATTCTTTTAAAATTCATGATGCCTCTGGGAATCACCTGAGAAACAGGGAAGAGTGGCATGATTATAGCAATAATCCAATAGATATACAGAAGGAAGGATAAATGGCTAGGTGCACAGCCATTTGGTCCACAGTTCATTGCAGACTGGTGTACTGTATATTTTCTTTTAACATGGCTTTGATTGCATTTTCCACTTTATGTTCTTTTATGATCAAACTGGCATTAAAAACTAGCCATTGCACTCCAAAGGCCCTCTAGAATAGAAGAAACTATTGGGGAATGGCAGTCCCTAAGAATTCATATAGCTCATACATAGGTGTAGGCCAGCACCTTAAATTCCATTTGAAACTAAGCACGTGTATTGCTCTGTTGCAACATTAGACACAAAGATGATTAACTATGGGGCGTTAATGAAAGGACAATGATTTTCTCTGCTTTTTAGTAAAAGTAGACTGCATATTTTATTCATTTATTTAACTAGCTTTGGTTCTCTTTATTGAAGTTTCTTATAATATAATATAAAGTACATGAAAATGAAAATAAAGATTAAACAACAGGAGAAAAGGGAGAGGCAGAATAAAAAGAAAAGAAAAAAAGAGAAAAAAGAGACTCCTGACTTTTCCCAGTACAATAAAATGCTTACTATATTTATGGCCTCCATGTTTTGTTATTACAAACCATTTCTATACTACACAATTATTCAATCTTCAAATTTAAGTCTATTTTTTTTTCTGTTTTGAGCATAAAAACTTGAGTCAATTTCCTCAAGTTCCTGAGAATCAAAGCAAATTGGGAAATTGCCTCTTAACTTGCTTTGGTTCTAAAGAGCGCTAGGTAGCATATAACAGTAAAAACAAAAGGAAAAGAAAAAAAAAGGACTACATTTACAGTTCTAAATCATAGTTTAGTTATTTTTACTTATATTGAATCAAAACTAGATTTATGAGTTCCATGCTTTTAGGGGGAAGAGAGGGGATTTGAACTAAAGAATTCAAATTTTAACAGATCTTTCAGTGAAATAGAACTAAGTTGGAAATGTACATTAAACATGACAAAGCTTATTAAGCTATTCCAGTTTCTGGTTTTGGCACAAATACTTCTAATTCCCTTCTGAGAATATTGAAGACTTTTTCTTAACAGTATTGCTAATTTAGGCAAAAATTATGGTTTCATTTGCAGAAATATATTATATTCAGTGTAAACATAATAGCAATCCATAGTGTTTTAATCCAACAGTTTTGAAAGTAGCAATAGAAGGAATTAAAAAAACCTGAAATACTGTTTTGCCAACATAGCATAGAATTAAGTAATTTTAATTAAAATGTTAGTTTAAAGAATTTTAAAATTAAAGCTTATTAATGTGATTGTGATTTTTTTGTAGGCAAAATATATGTAGAATAATAGTTACTTAGCTTTAATGAAATAAGTGCATATTTTTATGAAAAATACTCATAAAATGGATATAATAAAGATATATATATATATATATATATATATATATATATATATATATATATATATATATATATATATATATATATATATATATATATATATTAATAAAACTGGAGTGGTTATGCAGATCCTTTGATGCCAGATTCAGTTTTATTTATATTGGTTTATATTTTCTAATGCATGTTGCAAACCATCAAGAGTCCTATTGGATTGAGGTGGTATATAAATTTCATGAATAAAGTAATAAAATAAATAACTATTTATGTTACAGTAATCTGGATAGTATCACTAAGTTTATATGGTTCAGTAAATTGTCTTCACACTCCTGTTAAATATGTATGTCTGGCACCATAAATTAACTTCTATAGCATTTTATATATTCCATTTACTGATTCCTAAATTTAAAAAAGAAAGTCTACAGAAAGATTTTGTATCATTTACTCTGATAACAGAATATATTTGTGAACTAATACATTTTGACTTTTATCTAATAGAGGAATTAAATATTAATCACTAAATTGGTACATGAATTCTATTTGCATATTAACAACTAGTAACATCTGTAATATAATGCTGTTTTTTCTTGTACCATCAGTAATCAGTAATTATCTACCACATCCTTTCTATTGTCAGTATCATTAGAACAGGTTAAAACTTCATGTTCAGTAACTAATATGCAAAGAAAACCTTTTTTAATAGATATTTCTACAATATCTTACTATTTTTAAAGATATTTTAACTTTCAATATCAGTTGAGAGAGGAATAATGATTTAATGAATTCAGCTATAAAATTAAATGTTTAGAATCACAGAACACCAAAGGAAACAACACATTTTGCTTATTGCTGAATTTAAATACAGCTACATCGCTTGCTTATCATTTTATTTGTATTAGCAACAATGTAAAACCTAAGTATTATAAAATATTGGGAACCAGATTGGCTCATTAAATATATACAATTATTTCTTTTCTTTACATTTAGAATATTATTGCTGAACATGAGATTCGTAACATTTCCTGTGCCGCACAAGACCCCGAAGACCTCTCAACATTTGCTTATATTACAAAAGACTTGAAGACAAATCACCATTACTGTCATGTGTTCACAGCCTTTGATGTGGTTGGTCTATAATTTTTTTTCTATGTAATAGCTAACAAACCATGACATTTCCTGTATAATTTCAGTTATGAAGAAGGTTGCTGTAGAACAGTTCTGGTACCGATGAGTAAATTGCATAATAACCACTATTTAAAATTTAATATAAATGATTCATATCATTGTGATGTTACAACTAAGTGCTTTTTAAAAAAGTAATATATTGCAACTATCCCATGAAAGCAAGAGGCTAATAAAAAGTTAGGGAGTTTAAACACCTACATTTTCAAATGACCATCTAGATGCTCATGAAAGTTCAAAGTACAAAGTGAACATAATATTTTCCCAATAACTAATGTTGTATAAAGCATACTGCTTCTGATATTAGAAATAACATTCAATCAACATCTAGTGAGCCATATGCACCATTAATCTCCCTTGAAGCAAATGCAGACATTGTTATATATTAGGACAGCAGATTCCATAGTAGACTGAGGTATTTTGTCATGAATCATGCAGCAAAATGTGTACACATCTGCAATTACAGTTCTGTGCACTTAGAGCAGGGATGTCAAACTCAATTTCATTGAGGGTTGTGTTTGATCTCGAGGAGCTGGGGGAGCATTGCCAGCTCAATGTCACTTGAGTCGGGTGCACCTTGGTGGCCCAAGCGTTCTGCCAGTGAAAATGGAGCTGGAGAGGGCTGTGTGTGGCCTTCCAAAGCTCTGATTTTGCTGACAGAGGCACAATGGGCTGGCCCTTCGCTGTTTCCAGGGCGGCCCCGCAGGCCAGATCTAAGCACCCCACAGACTGGATCCAACCTGCGGGCCTTGAGTTTGACTCTCCCTGACCTAGAGGGTCAAACAACAGAGAAAAGACCTTAAAACCATTGCACTGAGTCCTTTATAATATATGGAACTTGTTATTCCTTTGAGGTAGTCCAAAGAAGAAGCACTACCTGGACTATCAGCATTATCTTTATTGTAAGGTAACAACAAACAAAAACTTGCAAGTCTGAAAGCATTTCTCCCTTTGTCTCTTTTTAATCTCTGGAAAACTAGGGAGGACCCCTTTTGAAATGCTTCCCTGATTTTCCTTCAGTTACCGACTGAGCTGTCTCTAATCAGACTGTTGCCTAGGCTATGGGTTTTCCTTCTGTCTCCCAAGGTCATTTCCATATACCACCACAACACTTCAAAACTTTAAGTAATGGGTTTAAATGAAGTGCATAGCACTAGTCTGTGTACAGAGCCTCCATCCTCTCAAAGAAAATTGAATATATAAAACTAGAAATTTGAAAACTTGAAAACATGATCAGGGGAACCATGTGCATTCTATTATAGGGATGGTGGAAATATCTGAGCTGCATAGTCTTCTGGTACCTCAACACTTTACACAGATGATGTTTGCTAATCATCAAATTAGGGGTGAAATGCTCCCGGTTTGGACTGGATTGCCCGATCTGGTAGCGATGGCGGCAGGTGATTCGGAGAATCAGTAGCAAAATCCCTGCGTGCGCCCCCATGCCCAGCTGAGCTGCGCGATCATCAGAGGCTTTTTTTTTTTACTTTTGAAAGCATTTCTTCTACAACCTCTTCGGCCAAAAAAATGCTTTTAAAAGTAAAAAAAAAAGCCTCTAATGATCGTGCAACTCAGATGGGCTCATCAGAGGCTTTTAAAAGCATTTTTTCAGCAACCTCTTCAGCCGAAGAAGCTGTAGAAAAAAATGCTTTTAAAAGAAAAAAAGCTTCTGATGATCAGGCAACTCAGCTAGGATGGTCAGAGGCTTTTAAAAGCATTTTTAAAAGCCTCTGATGATCCCAGCTGAGTTGCCTGATCATCAGAGGCTTTTAAAAGCATTTTTTTCTGCAACCTCTTTGGTCGAAGAGGCTGTAGAAAAAATGCTTTTAAAAGAAAAAAAGCTTCTGACGATCAGGCAACTCAGCTAGGATGGTCAGAGGCTTTTAAAAGCATTTTTAAAAGCCTCTGATGATCCCAGCTGAGTTGCCTGATCATCAGAGGCTTTTAAAAGCATTTTTTTCTGCAACCTCTTCAGCCGAAGAGGCTATAGAAAAAATGCTTTTAAAAGTTAAAAAAAAAAGTTGGCCACCCCCACCCAGTCACATTACCCCGCCCCCCAAGCCACACTTACAGAACCGGTAATAACAAATTTTACATTTCACCTCTGCATCAAATGGACAAATTTTAGATTAGCCCTCCCTTTAAATTGTAATTGTAAGGATGGGGGCCTTTTGATGGTAAATAATCTCATTCTTAATCAGAGATGTAGGTTTTCCAGGTCAAAGTTTTTCAGGTAAATTTAGCAGCTTCACAATTGTACGATACTTGCCTCACAGGTGTTCATTCTAAAATAAATCAAAAAGCAACAGCAGCAGGGATTTCTGGTTCCAATGACTGGAATGGCTTAGAAGTAATCAGCTAGAGAAGCTACAGAAAAATCAAGAGACAAGTAACTCTTGTTCTTCTTTAGCACCCACGTGGACAAAGTATGAACTTCCTGCAGGCCAAAGGCCGCTTCACATGTGTCCTCTCTTGATCTTGGCAACTCAGTTATTACCCTGGGTAATGGGTATCCTTGAAAGGGATATGTGCTGGTAATCCCCACCTCAGGCCTGAATCTCACACAACAATAAATGTATGGCATTGTTATGAAGAAACTATTTCAGGTAAGAAGAAGATTGCCCAAAAGAATATTCTAATAATATTACAAGGATGAAGAAGGATTTAAGATAATGCAGAAACTTTTGTAAAAGAACACAATCATTTTTGTTTCTGAAAAGCTAATAAAATAATGGGACGAAGAACAATCATCTGAAAGAAGCCTACATCAAGAATCCTATGTAAGTATATTGACTGATATTTGCTAGGTTATTTTAATTAATATTTGATTTGACTAAGCAGTGGTCCCAGCACTTATGACTTACAAAATGATTTTAAAAAGCAAATGAGAAATTAAATAGATTATATAAAGTTAAATCTTAATCCAAAGTTTTTTTTCTGGCTGGCAATAACATGGATTCCCTTGTTACATTTGACCATAGAGTTGAACAAAGAGATTATATAAACATCTCATACTCTAGATGAGTTATCTGGTGTAGATTGTGATGTACAGTGTTTTCTTGATGTAAAACAGAGAAACAAAGCTTGCTTACTGCAGCTATTTTTTTCTTCAAATCATTCTAATGGAGGGAAGAAACAGATAAAAATATTAATCCCTTTGCTTTATTGCAGGAACTTGGTAACGCAAGTAATAATTTGAGAAATCTTGAAGTTCAAAGATTAATCACCAGATGTACTATCCATGTTTGTACTATCCATTTTAAGTTCATGTCAAGATGGTCAATTGACCTTTATTGAAAAAATGTTAAAAGAAGATCAAGGAAAAATAGACAAGACAATGGCTAGAACTATATTTGCAGGCAGCGAGCCTCCTGTTGTGACTGGAAACCATTTCTGGAAGGAACATTATGACCTAATTTGCCCATCTTATGAAGTGTCATCTCTATTGTTCTACTTTACTGCTCAATGTTTGTTTCTAACATTCCAATAAATTTTTTTCTCTACGTATTGATGCTTTTAGTTTATTTCTATGTAAAAGTTGAAAATTCATAAAATAGACTAAATGCAATATTTTTTAGATCAAATAGTGTACCCCAAATGCTACGGTAATGCATATTAGGGAAATTGAGACAAATGTGCATAGAAAAAAAAAAGTTTTATTTCTTTCTAGAAAATGCACATCTCTCTCTATCCTTCCTCATATATCTCTAAAAATGACCCAGAATCATGCCAAAATGAATAAAATTAAGCTTTGTGGTTTTGTTTTTGTGAATCAATCTCTCTCTCTCTCTCTCTCTCTCTCTCTCTCTCTCTCTCTCTCTCTCTCTCTCTCTCTCTCTCTGTGTGTGTGTGTGTGTGTGTGTGTGTGTGCGTGTGCATATGTATCTTAAGGACTCCAAAGAGTGAACTATTTCTGTTCCCAGGCATACTGCCATCCCAGTAACAAAAATAAGCTAAAAATGTCAGTCACATCTGTTCTAATGTTAGTATGCTGTTAATCCCTATGTGGGTCTGGTAAATTATTGGATTAGGGAAGGATTGCTGGATTTATTAAGGTAATGCATATTTGAGTCTTTATACTTAGAAATATGTACTAATGTGATGTTATGAACATGAGAAAGCCTTGTTAAAGAAAATTGATACTCTCATAAAATAGATGTTGTACAAAAGGGTTTTTTTGCCTAATGATTGTGTTAAGACAACATGTCGTCATTTATTTTTCCCATAAACTAGTAGTAAGTTGAATCTATCAGGATACATATCTTGAGAATTCAAATTTATATTTTAATGTTTTAGAAATCTATTTTCCATCAGGCAGAGCCAGTGCTATAAACTGTCAATAATGAGAAAAGATGAATGCATTATAAAATATTGCATTAAAGTCTTCCTGGATAGTTGTGTTGGACAAATTTAATTAAATATAGACAGAATATTTGCAGTACAAGTGTGCCATGAACTTCAGGTTCCTCAAAATATGTTTTTCCAATAAATATTTAAAAATTAGACAAGGAATATTTGAACACCTTTCTTTATTATGAGTTACTGCTTCCCATAATAAAGGAGGGTAGGAATATCTGCCTGTCTGTCTTAGCTGTGAATCTCCTAGAACAAAATCTGAGCATATGAGGAATAATTTTAAAGCTCCAGTTTTACTAAGAATATTTTATGTAATTTTTGCTAGCTTAATATTCAGATAGCTCCTCTCTCTTTCCTCTATGCTTTAGTCATTAACTGAAATTTTAAAAGTAATCAGGCTTTGTCTGAAGCTCTCAGAACTCATTACCCAAATAAATGCAACTGAACAGGCCATTCGGTCTGCCTGGCACAGGCATGATACAAGCTATTTTTCTTACGTACTTCTATGCCACAGGTCCCCAACCTGCGACCCACTGGCCCTGTGCTTGGCTGCAACCCCTTCAGCTGCGGAAGAGGTGGGCAAGTGTGTAAGTTGCATTTGTGAAGCAGTGCACAGGCACACAAAACGATCCCCTCTCCCCTCTCATACCACTGCTGCCGCCGCTGGTCTGCCAAGACACAAAAATTGGGAAACGCTGTTCTATGCAACAAGTCATCCTTTTAGAATCACTGTGGTTAGAAATGGATATTTATGGGCACATGTTGAAGAAACTTTGCTGACTATTGCTGTTTACATACGATTCCATACAAGTGAAATAATCCAACTGAGGATTTTTATGCATAGGCAGAATATCTTGAATAAGATTTTCATGCGTGTACTTGCCTGAATAGCCAATTTATATAATATTTTTGAAAATTTTGAAAAATTATATTTTAATGATACGGTTTGAGAAAAACTTAAAAGAAAACATAATGTAACACATATAAACATAGGGCTGGATTTTATTGGGCTCACTGACATTTCAAACCACGAGTTTTATCGGGCACAGGATAAGAAAGAAGCTGTCTAAAGCTGCTACTACTTCTCTGGTTGGGTTATGGTTAGGTTGGGCTCTAAGCAGAAGCAGAATCTGCAACCTCTCAGACCTTCTTGCCAAGTGGTTTATCCTGTAACTAATTTGCTGCTTCTTCATGACAAAATAACTGGGAGTTAAGAGTTATTGTCAATTGCAATGAGCAACTAGTAACCACCAGTTCTGCATATGGTTCACAAAGCTCCATAAATTCAATCTATCCAAGCATATAGTGCTATATTCTGGGACAAATAATGATTAGTTCAAAATTTTAGTGTATTGACAAAAAAGGATAAAGCAATATTTTCTGTGAGATAAGCAACATAAGCCTTTTAAGACTTGTATCTCAGCTTAAACCCAGTGAAATTTGCCATAATTATATTCCTTAAATGCTGATAAAATGTGAATTTTTATCTTTGCAATAGTGCTGTTTATCACTGGCTATCAAATAATTTGTGAATTAAAATGCTGGGTTTTTATTAGTATTCCTGTGTGCTGTGGGCAAATTTTCAGTGTGCCTAAAACTTGAAAAATGAGTTTTGTTAATATTGCATTTAACAATCTGATCTAAAGCATATAAGCTATCATTTCAGATGTGTTTCTGCTGTAAGAATTTATTTATTTATTTATTTATTTGTTTGTTTAAATTCCTATACCGCCCTTCTCCAAAATAGGACTCAGGGCGGTGAACAGCCAAAGTAAAAAACAATACATACAAAATTTAAAAGCAGTTTAAAATAATTAAATATTTGGCCGAAAATTAAAACAACCCAATTTAAAATCAATTTAAAATTAACTCAAGCCAGCCAAGCTAGTTGAAATAAATGGGTTTTCAGGGCCCGACGAAAAATCCGGAGGTCTGTTATTGTACGTATCTCTGGGGGGGAGGTTGTTCCAGAGGGTGGGCGCCGCCACAGAGAAGGCTCTCCCCCTGGGGGTCGCCAGCCGACATTGTCTGGCGGACGGCACCCTGAGGAGGCCCACTCTGTGCGAGCGTACTGGCCGGTGGGAGGCTATTGGTGGCAGAAGGCGGTCTCGTAAGTACCCCGGCCCTAAGCCATGGAGCGCTTTAAAGGTGGTCACCAACACCTTGAAGCACACCCGGAAGACCACCGGGAGCCAGTGCAGCTCGCACAGGAGAGGTGTTACATGGGAGCGCCTCGTCGCCCCCATAATCCCCCGCGCGGCCGCGTTCTGGACCAGCTGGAGCCTCCGGGTGCACCCCAGGGGGAGCCCCATGTAGAGAGCGTTGCAGTAGTCCAGGCGGGAAGTGACGAGTGCCTGAGTGACTGTGCATAGGGAGTCCCGATCTAGAAAGGGGCACAACTGGCGTATCAGGCGGACCTGATAAAAAGCCCCCCTGGCCACGGCCGTCAAATGATCTTCTAACGACAGCCGTGCGTCCAGGAGGACGCCCAAGTTACGAGCCCTTTCCGTGGGGGCGAGTGATTCGCCCCCAATAGCCAGCGATGGCGTCAGTTGGCTATATCGGCATGCCGGAAGCCACAGCCACTCGGTCTTGGAGGAGTTGAGTCGGAGCCTGTTTCTCCCCATCCAGGCCCGCACGGCCTCCAGGCACTGGGACATCACTTCAAGGGCATCGTTGGGGTGGCCTGGGATGGAGATGTACAGCTGGGTGTCATCAGTGTACTGATGGAACTCCACCCCGAAGTCACAGATGATCTCACCCAGCAGCTTTACATAAATGTTGAACAGAAGGGGCAAGAGGACCGACCCTTGTGGCACCCCACAAGCAAGGTGCCTTGGGGTCGACCGCTGCCCCCCTGTCAACACGGATTGCGACCGGTCAGAGAGGTAGGAGGAGAACCACCGCAGAACAGTGCCCCCCACCCCCAACCCCGCCAACCGGTGCAACATGATACCATGGTCGATGGTATCAAAAGCCGCTGAGAGGTCTAACAGGACCAGGATAGAGGAGCAACCCCTATCCCGAGCCCTCCAGAGATCATCCACCAACGCGACCAATGCCGTTTCCGTGCTGTGCCCAGGCCAGAAGCCGGACTGGAGCGGGTCTAGATAGACAGCTTCATCCAGGTACAGGGGAAGCTGTTGCGCCACCACACTCTCAACAACCTTCGCAACAAAGCGAAGGTTGGAGACTGGACGATAGTTAGCCAAAACAGCCGGATCCAGAGAGGGCTTCTTGAGGAGGGGCCTCACAACCGCTTCTTTCAAAGCGGCCGGCAGGACCCCTCAATTGCAGCCTTATAATGCAGACATATATTTGGAATTAAATTCCAACAGTAAAATGAACTATTCATTTTTAATATATATATCTTTTTATCACACTATAGATAGAAACTTTGGAATTTCAGAGGATGTTACAATTTCAGATGTTTAGTTTAATTAAAATAACTGCTAGTGTTGTGGATTGTGATCTGAAAAGTATGAGCTTTAGAAGCTCATAGAATGTCGGCTTGAAACATTTAGAATGATTTGTTATGGTTCCCCCAACATTATACTGTAGTCAGACTTCCCGCTGAATTTTCAAGTTTATTCTTCACTTCCAGGCTGCTGTAGAACATTTTAATCCAATAATCAGTACATGAATATGTCAAATAATATTTTAAGTAGTATGTTGCCAGAATGGATCATCACATTCCAACAAATCATGTGTAATTCCGCAGAATAAGCTTCATAATTGGCTGAATAAAAATGCCAATAAAATACATACAAATATATACCACCTACATCAATATTTGTAAACCTTGTCTATCACAACTGGCTGAAAACGAAATGCAAATACTATTTAACAACGTACAATTTTATAATCACTAGCAAAATAAATATTACAAGACTAGTAGGCAAGTTTGCTGTTGCATAGTTTCTTCTTAAAAATCTATGTCAAACATACCAAAATAAGAAATCTGGATGATTAAGGTTCAAGAATCCTTCAGCTTGGAAATTTAGTGGATAACTTTGGTTAGTCACTTATTCAGCTCAATCTGTCGTTTTATTGTAGGGAACAAGTAGAGGCAGGGATACTACATATGATCCTTTTCACATTAAGATGTGTAACATTATGTGGGAAAGACTTGGGAGATTGGGCAAAGATATGCTACCAAGAGAACAATTAGATGAGAGACAGCATAGCCGGCAACTGGAGAGTGGATGGGAGAAGAGGCTCAGAAGAGACCCTTAGTTTCTTGGGCTATAAAGGAGACTGAGGGAAGGAGGAAGAATTGTATTTTCATACTTACAAGATTCTTACAGTGTAGCTTTACAATAAAGTAGAATTTGCTCACCTGGTTGTGATTCCTATCTGGTTTACCTCAGAAGGACAAGAGAAAAGTTATTAAATTAACAGATAAATAAGCAAACCTACATTTTAGTAGATAGTTTTAGTAACTAATTTATGGAGTCTGCTTGTTTCATTCCCTGATGTTAATGATTGGACAGTGATAAAAGATAAATTGTAAAAACAATTGCTGTCTTTTGTTGCAAGTTTAATCCAATTTACAAAAATATCTTTAAAAGTTTCATTTGGAAGTATTACTGGTTTACAAATAATGGAAGTTTCAAGAAGGCAGATCTCCCATTTCATGGCCAGTGTGAGGTCAGCATTTATGAATGGATTTATGAGTATTTTAAGATTCTGATGAAGTAAGCCAATGTACAGTTGCTATCTGTGTAAAGAATTGAAAGTTTGCAAAACATCAAATCTTTTATCATTCTGTTATTGTCTGCATTTCAATGTGGATTATGATGTTTTATGTTATGCAGTAACCTATAAAAATGAACACATGGTGATTTCAATTGACGTGACCAAGTAAAATAGATTGTTTAAGCTCACAGTACTGTTCTTAAAGTGATAATAAGTATAAATAAATAGGAACATGAGTTTCTCTTCCCTTTTTACTTACCAAATAATTAGGAGGGAATTATCTGTCATTAACTGGTAATAGAGGATGCTATTGAAAATAAAGAAGTAACTGGGAAGAAGTAATTAAACTGGAAAGAAATGAGAGAAACCATGTTTATACATCAGCTCTTCCCCTCACTTTCTCTCCATTTAGTTTTGTTCTGTTTCCCTTTTCCTTCCCTTCCCTTCCTTTCCCCTTCCCAATGCAATTTTCCCTCCCTCTCTATATTGTCCCTTATCCCTTTGTCTTTACAATTTCTGCTGGAATCAGGAAGGGGAATGTGGTGTATACTTGTGAGTTTCTGATTATGACAGTATTAATTTTATAAATGCAACAATTAATTTTCAAGACAATATATTTGTTGGTTCTGGCCTTACCTATTATTACAGTGTAGCTTCTGGCAGATACAGTATACTCACATATGTATATGCATATGTGAATGACACATAGACACATTCACATTGGTGCAAGAGTGTTCGCCAGAGTTGCTTTTAGACAGAATTGGCAGTCCTATGTTGAAAAGCTGGTGGAGCTGGATATTGCACAGAATTGTTAGGTTTCTAATTTTTTCCCATGTACTCTTCATGGAGGAGGGTGCATTTAGAATTCAGAAAGAAGTCCTGTTCCTTCCAGGTAAATACAGTATTGTTTGCAGAATTCTGTGTATTCAGTATGTCCTACACCCATTATCTTCCTACAGACTGAGTGATTGAATATTTACATTTAAATGTTCAATTTATTGTAGGTGAGGGAAGAAATCAAGTATGTTGTCTCTACATTTTTTTTTAAAGTGTTAGTTGTAGAAAATGATAAAACACCACCCATGCACAAAAAGCTATTAATATAGCCTTTTCACAATTAGTCAAAGCTACCCTATATTTAAGATTTTCTTTTAAACTTACATTCATATTAATTAGCTTAATCCTGCTGTTTGTTGCTATTCCAGAATTTAGCCTATGAAATAATTCTCACATTGGGACAGGCATTTGAAGTAGCTTATCAACTGGCACTTCAGGCTCGAAAAGGAGGCCATTCTTCAACACTTCCCGAAAGCTTTGATAATAAACCTACCAAACCAATCCCAAAACCACGTGTTAGCATCCGAAAATCTGTGGTGAGTAAGAAGCATAATCCATATAGAAGAAACTTGATATCAATGTGTGATAAATGCTCTTGGCCTGTGTTTGTAAATTTTACTCCGAATATGCATTTACTGTAACTAGCTAGATTTTTTATTTTAGTTTCAGAAGTTTGATATTAAAGACATTCTTGAAGGTAATTCTAACCATACTACTTGTAAAGTCTTTAGCAAATAATTGATAATTATATCCAGTATAAGATTATGCCTCAATATATCTGCTGTTCTTGGTTCAATGATCAGTAAGTAAAGTAAAAGAAAGGCACTTCAAGCTCAATTCCTGATGACTACATGGACACATCCATGTAGTTTTCTTAGCAACCCTTTTGCCGTTGCTTTCTTTCAGAATGTTCTCTTTTGACTTTTTGTTCTGGCTTGCCGCCCAGGTGTTTTAATACAGATCGGTAGATGCATCTCTCCAGATATTATTGAATTCATGATCCCTATAGCCATATTTTTCAAAGTTATTATGACTGAAGGGGTAAAATGAAGAGGCATGACCAAACTCATAGAAGATTTGTAACAAACCAAAAAGTATCCATCGTCAACCTGTAGATTGGGGAGGAACTGTAAATTTTTTTAGAGAACTGACAAAAAATTAACTTCCTAAATTGTTATTATAAAGATCAAATTGTGAGAAATTAATGCCTAATACTTACTAGTTATTAGTATCACTTATACCCATTTGTAACATTTATTGTGTATGATTTACAATAATAGGTGTTATATCAGTTACAAAAAGATAAAAAAAAAAAACAAAATGAAAATCAGAGCATCTTATAAATAAAATCCGGAGTAGTAGGAGATAATATAGTTGGCCAATCTGATCAGATTGGTATCTCCCCATGTGAAGGTTAAAACTGTACGTATGAGTGGAGTGGTTTTTCATGCCTTACTTTACAATCACTCCACTCAGACTGTTGTGGGAATAACACGAAGGATGATTCCTAGGTAAACCTGGAGATCCTTACCTGGCAAAAAGGTAGGAGGAGGAGGACAGCTATATAAATATTTGATTCAATGTATTAAAAAGTCCATATGGTTGGAAACAAGAATTCAAATTATATCTCCATCACAAAATTTATAGGAGGGATGGGAAAACCCTGTCATCTTTTAGCAGCCTAGATATCCCTCTTTTCATCTCAAAATCCAGGAAGAACCAAACATGTGATATTTAAGTTTATTATGTGCTCACTACAACAAATATTGTACTACTTTCAGCCACAGGAAAATTTGCCAACATTGAATCTTAAGTATTTGTGAGTTTTCATGAAAAAACCTTTATGTTTTGGTAGTTTTATGATTGTTGTTGTTTATTTTATGATTTGAACACATGAAATGTTGTAATGCATTCATTACAAGCCAGCTGAGGAACACTGTTCACTATTTATGTTTTATATGCACCTCTTTCAAATTGCAGGAGATGTATATACTTGGCCCTCCTGATTGCCTGCTGCTTTTTGTGATATTGACTAAACAGTTGTACTTTGAATATATGTACTTACAGTAATTTCAAAGTCAAAAGAGAATGTGAGTCTTGCAGTCCAACCTGCTTTTCAAATCTGTAAGCTTCACATGCTGCATCATGGTGTAAGGTTATTCTACAATTTCAGATTTAGTGTAATGTGTTTCATTCCAGCAACACAATTTTGTGAGGGCAGTGAAAATTAACAATCAGTGTCCTACTGGACCATCAGTAGGTAAAAACCAATATATGGTATCCAGGTAATGTACCATGTTGACAAACTTTAAACGTAGTTTTAAAATTCTGTAATTTAAATAGATAAAGCATTCCTGTGTTTATTTGTTTCAAAGCAGATAGATCCCACTGAACAAAAGACTCTTACCAATCTACCATGGATTGTAGAACCAGGACAAGAAGCTAAAAGAGGAATTAATACCAAGTATGAAACTACAATTTTCTGATAATGAACTGTTCATCATTTCTTGTTGTGCCTTGCACTCAAAGCAGTCACAGCACAGCCTTTCCATGATAAGCAACTCTTCAATCTAACAGAGAGGAAGACTGCACTGAGTGGCCTTGAAACTAGCAAAAACATAAATATATATAAATAAATATATATATAAATATAAAGGCTGCTGGTCATTTCTGGTGATTGTTCTTCCTGCAGCGTTGACAGAAGAATGACATGGGATGAAGACTTTTCAAAGAGCCCACAAGAGGAGTGGGAGATAGTTTTCGTGCACGCAATTCTCTTAGGACTTTGCCACAGTGCTTTCTTTGATTTCATATTTTAATGTTCTACTTTTACAAAGGTCTCTAACATTAATGCTGCTTAGTAATACAATGTTCAGTTATAGTTGGGTTTCTTATTTGGCAAATTGAACATTGAAATAGACCCAGATTATTTAATACAATATTTGAGAAATTATGAAAATTCTATAATTTTTGTTTTAATATGTTTAAAAAATAATAATAGCAAGTTATTAATTTCCTTCATTTGTTAGTTGCTGTTTTTTGTAAACTACATGCCATTTAATCATCTGGAGAAAAGAGGTTCTATATAGCAGTGTGTTAAGATTGATAAATGGTTTTAAGAAGAGGAATTAATAATAATGCATGAAAATGCACCTTGTATTAAATATTTTTGTGTGACAGAGGAAAAATTATATGAAAAAGTGTGAATATTTATGATAAAATCATTAATTATGAAGAGAATTTGGATTTAATTTGAAGTTAAACTGCTGCTGTACTGTTTGCAACAGTGGTAACAGTGGTGTCATCTATAAACTGGATGCTTTGTACTTTGGAAGAATAAAATAAAAGCTGCCAGCAATTGCACTAAGGTACATGCAACTGTACACAGTTTTTCAAGTTATTATAGCCATGCATTTAAGCTTATCAATGTTTCAAAGATGGTTTTAATCCAACTGGAATTTTTATTAAATTTTCTGTCGCAGCTGATTTTAATGAAAAAGTTCAATTCAAAAGATTTTTTTCCTAAATAAAGTTTAAAAAAATCCAAAGTAATACATTGTTTCCACAAAATAACCTGTTGAGCACTGGCTTAACATGGAATTTAATGAAATTTGCTTACAGTTTTGTTTCAAGTATTTTAATTTTTTAATGTCTTCGTGGAGTATTTGTACAATAACATTTATGTATATTTCAGTGGAACTGAATAAATTACAGTAAAAATATTGATCATAGGCGAAAAACAGCATTTTAAATGTATATTCTATCCAGTCAAATTGTGAATCATTTTGGACATCATTATAGAGATATTTATGAATAGTGTGGTTGACTTCAATGTTTTTTATTCTTCTTTCATATCTAACTGAAAATTCAGTTACACTCAATGGAATTTTTAGCAAAATTGATAATGAAACTCGATTTAAAACTGAAAATTGTATATGGTTTAGTTGATCCTAATCATAGCACTGGATGACAAAAGAACCTTTTAATACAATATACTTGAACCAATTAGTTCCTTGTATATATTTTGCCTATCATTGTTGATATGTATGTAGTAGGCTGATATTAAACATTGAAAATAGTACCCAAAGGAACATTGTACAGGAACAAGCAAATAGCCTCACTGCAACAAATTCTTCTCTGTAAATATGCTTGGGCTTCCAGTTATAAATTTTGTAATTTTGGTCATTATTTATATCCTTCAAAAGCACACAAAATAAATTGAAGTTGTACAGTCAGCATTGGCTTTTTCACAATTTAGTAAGGATAATATTAAACATCAGGCATTCTGAAATGACAAGGAGCATGGAAAACATAATGGTCTAATGGCCAGTGTAATCTGAAATTCATATTGTCTACTTTTAGTGCAATATGATAAAAAAAAAAACCTAACAGTAAAAAGAGGCTTTTGTTTTTAGGAATTTATTCTGTTTCAGTACAAAGCAATGGAAGGAGAGATGTTAAAATGGAAGAAGGAATAAAGCTAGAATATGGGCCTATATGTATTTCTTTGGTTCAATTTTGAAGTAAAGAGTTCATGAAAAAAAATTACAGATTTGGGAACGTATTTCAAATACAGGTAGTCCTCAACCTATGACTATTTGTTCAGCACCATTCAAAGTTATAACAGTGCTGGACAAATGGTGGTTACAACTAGTCCTTGGCATTCCAGCTGTCCCAGCATCTGCATAGTCATATGATCATGATCTAGGCATTTGGCAATTGGTTTGCACTTATGAACCAGGTTCCAACACTCATAAAATTACAAGTGCCTTTTGTGACTTTTCTTGCCAGCTTCCCCACAAACTCAATTGGGAAGCTGACAGGAAAGGTTGCCTGTTGCAGGGTTAGTCTGCTCCACCTGTGCACTCTCCCCCAGTCCTTCTGGGCTTCTGCCATGGTTATTTTCAAAGGGAAACTCACAGAAAACATGTTGTGTAACCTGGATGAGTAGCAATGAGAGTATGGGTCACTGTTTTGAGATCCTCCCACTTAGGTCGCTGCTGCGACCATCACAAGGCATAATCAAGGAAGCAAGAATTATACAATAATATATTTAATGTAAGTATTATATAAAGTACATGATCTTGGAAACATCAACAGAACTTCATTTATTAGCATGCTAGGCAAAATCATTATAGAAGAGTGCTCTAATTCACAATTCTCACAGATGGTACAGAAAGATACTGGAGCTATGGTACTTAAGCCTGACAATAGCCCTAATAGGGCTCCAGACAGCAACATTCCTCTCATCCAAGCTCCAGGAAACGTCATTAACCAGGAGAGCCAATGATGTTTCAGTCACATAACCATGCTTGAATCCAGATTGAAAATGTGCCAGATAAATCTTGTTTCTTCCACAATACTTTGAAGTTGATTTTCCAGCACCCTCTTACTCTACCAGCAAAACAGAAGACTGGAAATTGGCAACAGTATCAAAAATAGAGAAGAGTTTGTAATAACCTATTTCACAAACAGCTGCAGACTATCCTCCAGATCCAGCAAATATGCTTTTTCCAGACCATATGAATCAAGAGGGACAGGAAGCAAGCCCAGAGGTAGCAGAGATCATACTTCAAAGTATCCCTTTTACTCCACAGGCTAAAAGAAGTCTCAAATATAATGTTTTCTATTTCAGCACTCATCCCATCAAATCCTGTCCCTATAGAGTCGACACTGATGGATTTGAACATTATTGGTGAAATGTCATATAAACTAGCTATAGTGGCCTGGTAGAGATCTACATGCTAAATCCTAACAAAAAGTTGGCAAGGGTAGACTGTTGGCCAACAGCCCACCAACACAAGGGAGCAGTAGAGATGTTTCACCTCCCTTATCGGCATAAAGTAGACTTGAACATAAGCCCTGCCTTGTACTTAATCTGATTCAGTTTTTGTATTTAAATATTGGTGCTCAAGGTATGGCTTCTGCTGTTTCATCCTTCAAAAATCTTATTGAAACCAAGCTGCTATCTGGGATGAACCAAGCACCTCAGGAGAAATTACACTGAGAGCCCAAGATGCCCTGAATGCAAGTTTACCAGACAACAGAACTCCATCAAAAAACAAGGGACTCAAATCCCAACCTTATGATAGCCAGGATCCTTAGTTTGTCTCTGGCCCACGTTAACACATAGGTACTCATACTTGTCACTCGAAACCACTGTCCATTTTCTCCATTACTTTACCCCCCCTTGGGGCCTGTTACTAATGAGTACCTGCTTAATATCCAAACCTTTCATTGCAGGTGAGGACCATTCTTCTACAACCTCTTCTTCCACTCAGTCTACAGTCCAATCCCTGAGAACTTTGTCAATTGCCACAGGTCTTTTCTGGCCCTCTTCATGTCAGGGCTTGGCCATCTCAGCTTTTTTTTCTCCTGTTCCAACCTGGTTAAGTTGTACAGTAATTCTTACTATGTCTGTTGGGATAGAGATATTTAGATATTTTTGTCTGGAAGGGCATTTTATTCTTGGCCAACCTGTTTCAAAGACCTGATGTTTGCAAATGACTCAATGTCAGTTTGGGTGTTAATATCTTAAGATTCTGTTAAGATATTGCCTTGGCCTGATATCCGACTGAAAGTAGGCGTGTTGAGAGTCAAGCTGCCAAACTGCTTTTGACAAGTTGGTGCTCCATATGGTGGAAGAAATGTGCCTACCTGTTCTTCAAGGCATATTTTTGGTAGCCTTTGGGTTCCATTCAGAAAATGAGCTAAAAAGAGACAACTAGAAATCTAGCAGAAGTTTCTAATCTGTCTATCAGCACAACAACAATCACATGAGTTCCTCCCTCTTCACTTTCCATGTTGTTATTTGTATTTGTGCACATATGCACCCCAAGAGAACAACTTAATTATCAATTTTGTATCCTGTGTATACCTAATCATCTGTCTCAAATTAGTATTAAAGGACAATAAGCAACTTATTTGAAAATATGTCATCTAAAGAAGAACATTTTAGCAGATAAATTTTATTTAAATATTCATAGACAAAAACTAAAAGAAATACAGGTTAGGAAAAAAAATCAAATATACTTTATTTTTTAAAAGGAAACAAGAAAAATGCAAAATAATCTTAATCATACATTATCTTTAAAAGTGAAATATTCTTCCCAATACATTTTTTGTAGTTTTAATACAATTAACTGTCAGTGACATTTTAGCCTGATTCAAAATAGAATATGTTAAGCCAACATCCAAACTTTTGGAAAAAAATTATCTTTAGAAAATTGTATTATGTTTTTAAGCAAAGAACAAGACTGAAACATGTGCTCTTATATTATTATCTTTGAAACAGGACAATACCAGTAGGCACTTTATGCCATGGATATTTTCAATTCACATTGTGTATCAAGACATCACCTGTCAATCCAAAGGCATCAAGACAAAATTACAATAGTAAAAAAAAAATCTAAAACAAAATCTTGGAGTGGCAAATGTGCTTATGATTTAGAAACATTTGCTATTAGATCAATGACTGCATTATCACATATTGCTCTTTCTGGTGATCAAAGTATAGTGTAATTATATTCAGTGCAACTTCCAAGAGCAAAATATATTAAAGAACAAAAACTGCATTTTCATTCTGATCAACCACATATTTTTTTAAAAAGGTGCTGATTTGGAAGAAATTACAAATGTATCATGTATAGTAAAAAAATCACAGTTTCATGAAAGTTAGAAAAAAATAAGGAAATGATTCACTTCTGGCTCAAAAATACTATAAATATAAAAGAGATTACAACTTAAATTTACTCCATAATCCGTAGCACATAAAGAATGCCTAGATTATCCAGTGTCACACATGTTTTGAAATCAGGGGACACATGCAGTGATTTGAGATTTGTTCCATTTGTGTAGAAAGTTTGTAAGGATTGATTAGTATCCACATTCCACCACTAAAAGGAAAAGAAAATATATTTATAATTAAGAAAAATAAAAATCTGACAATAACCTATAAATACACCACAACCAAACTGGCATACTCCTCTTGCTGTGCTACACATTTGAAAAAAGGGCAGTATTCATAAGACTCAAATTTCAGAACACAAGGATTCATATTACCTATACAAATGTAGATTTCAAAATCTGCCCTAAAGCATGATTATTTTCTTGAAATTTACTTCCTATATTAGAATTACACAGATCTCTTAACTGAGAGCCTTGGGTAAGGTACACAAGTACTTCTAAATTGTCATCAAATTGTAATCTATGGGATAGAATAGGCAAATTGTAGAGTTATTGCATAAAATTCTAAATTAAAGATACATACACAAGAGATAAGTTTATTTTTCCCTAATTCAATCAAAGAGATGGTTTTTAATGACTCTCAAAAAAGTTGTGCACTCTTAGCTTATATAATAATTATAGAAATTGCACTTTTTACAAAATTTTATTGAGCTTACCTTGATGTATCCTCCAGAAGAAACAAGCACTTTACCATCAGGAGAAAAATGAAGGCCTGTCACCCAGCCTCCATATGCTGATCCTCCTTCATTTGTTGTGGCAGAAAAATACAAGTGAAGTAATTTACCTGTTGATATGCTCCAAACCTGTAATACAAATGCAGTAAAATATTACATACAGTTTTAAATTTTTCTAAGCTATCTTAGAGAATACAACTAAATGGTGTTGAAATAGAAACAAAAAATAAATCCAGCTACAAATATTTCTGGAATTCATAAGGCACAATATCTTGTAGATTAGTCACCTCCATAACTTCCTAAATGTATTATTTTATCAAGCAAAATAGACCAGTCTTCCTTTTAAATTAATAAGAATCAATGGCCTTCCTTTGATATTAAAATGCAAATAACTTTGGAACCAGAGAGCCAGTTTGATCTAATAATTAAGATGCCAGTCTAAAAACCAGGCAACTGTGAGTTCTAGTCCTGCCTTATGCATGGAAGCCATTTGTCAGACCATATCACCTCAGTTATTGTTGGAAAAATAGGAAGAAGGGAAAATATTAAGTATATTCATTGTCTTTAATTATTTATAACAATAATAAAGGCGGAAGTAAAAAAAATCTAAAACCAGTAATGGATAACAGGCACTGAAGTGTATATTGCCTATTGTTTTAACTGGAATGTAAAAACACATTTAAAATGATGTGGCATAAGAGGGCTATGAGGAATTTGGAAATGTTGGCTTTTTCTTCCAATGTACAGGTAGTTCGCGTTTATGATAGCAATTGGGACTGGGATTTCTATTTGCTAAGCAATGCGGATGTAAAGTATGACTGCACCGCTTAGTGACAGCAATCCCAAAGTCCCAGTTGCATGATTAATCAAATCCCACAGTTATTCAGTGAGGCAACTTCCTGCCAGTTTCCCACAATCAAGTCAATAAGAAAGCAGGCAAAAAGTTGCAAGTCCCAGGCTGTCAGGGAAGTAAAAGGCTGCTGCTGTATGGGGGAAGGAGGGAGAGGATTTGCAAAAAGGCAATGGAGGGTGTGGCACCAGTCAGCGGCTGGTGAGGCACAAGGCCCAGAAGGGATGGGGAAGGGTGCGCATAAGTAGGAGACTTAGGTACATCGGCAACCTTCCCTATCAGTTTCCCAATGACTTTCTGGGGAAGTCAGCAATGAAGACTGCAAATGGTGATCACATGGTCATGGCAACCAATTGTAAATGGGAACCAGTTGCCAAGTGCTCATACTGTGACCATATGACCCTGAGGTGCTGGGACAGCCAGAAATATGAGGACCAGTACTAACTACCATTTGTTCAGCATTGCTGCAACTTTGAACAGTGCTCATAGGTCAAGAACTATTTGTATATATGACTACAGATAGTTCATGTTAACAAATACTGAAAACTTTTTTTTGCTACAGAAAACATGTTCCTGAAAGACTACTTTTTAAAATTAAATGTTTATATTTCACAGAATAAAAACTACAAAATTAAGAAAAGTATAAGTAGTAAAATAGTAAGAAATAAATAAAATAAAAAGACACAAAAAGAAAAAGATATGGGGTAATGTCTAACCTTCTTTACAGCAGTTATAAATGCATTTATTTTGTTCTCTCTCTCTCTGTTATATCATAGCATCCCACTTTCCATATTTTACCCTACTCATCAACCTGTATCACTACTTCATTTTTTTCTGTTGTGTGAACAGTTGGATTCAAGAAATGATTCATGCCCCCTTGAGGGAGGGGATTATATCTGCTGGTTTGAAGGAGGAAAAGCTTTCATCCCTGCTTGAGGATATATCTCTTGTTCCAACAGTGATGGACAAGTTTCATTCATTCATTCACACTTACCTTTTTGAGAATGTATTAGAGAAAAAGTTGCAATTACAATTAGTAAAAAAAAAAATCCTGCATGAAATTGATTATTTTGGAAAAACCTGCATTGGTTATTCCTGTAGATAACCTGAATTAGCAATTGGATGGGTATGCATGTACCTTTCCTTGTCCTATTAGGTTTCATGCAACATCTGATATTATTGTATAAATCTGTGAGATTAGAAGTTGGAAGTATTGTTTTGAGCACTTCTTTTCATTCCTGAGCCAGTGGTTCCAACTGGTAACCATGGGACTAGTTAGATCCTATCATCCTGTATGGGACAACACTGGACTTCATGCTCATTCTTATGTTATTTAATGTCTATATAAAACCACTGGCAGTGATCATTTGTCAGTTCAGGATGAGAAATCATCAGTATGCTGATGATGCTCTATAATACATTTCATCCTGGCTAGACAGAGAATAGAGTGGATGATGTAGCTCATCTAGACAGTAAGAGAATAGATGGGAAAAGACAATAGAAGGCTGAATCCCAGCAAGATGGGGATGTTCAGAAACTGTTAGGCTTGCCATCATCCCTTACACTTGCTGTGAATGGGATCAAGCTGGTCTTGCCGGCATCTTGGTATTGTGATAGAACAAATAAAGTAAAAAGGGTCTGTTGCTCATGTCACATGATCTCCCAAATGTACATACTTTGAAAAGTGCAGACTATAAAGCTGACCTGGAAAAAAATGTTAATAAGCAGTTAGATTTGGACAAGACCTTTCTCAGATGGAAGAAGTGAAAAGGGGCTGATGTGCTGGCAAGAAGATAAAAATGAGTTTATCTTGGAATGAGAATTGTTGAAGTTTGAGGAGGAAAAGAAAATGTTAGACAAGATGGGAACATACCAGAGTGTCTCAGATGACTACTGAAAATGAGAGGCAGCTAATGGAATATTCCTAATGACTGACTCTGCAGTGGACAAAATGGCCACAAGCCAGGATAAAATTGTTTTGCTAATCTTAGAGACAGCAAGTAAAATATAATTAATATCTCTAAGAACAGAGAAGGAATTTGAGCTAGATATACATCCACATGCGTTCAAGTAGCCATTCTACGTTTAGAAAAGGCTTTAGCTTGCATAATTAGCTCATGCATGTTCTGATGACATGTTCACAGTAGAAAAATGCATTTTTGCACAGCTCAAAACTAAACTGAACTTTTCCTATATCTGTTGATGATAAAAGATGTGGGAAAGAAATATATATATAGAGAGAAAAAATCATGTAGTACTGTATATGTCTACATTTATATGTTCTACAGGAGCAGCAGTTGGGAGTTTGTTAGCTAGCTTTAGTTTATCTGCTAGCTGCAATAGAAAGCCTACTGACAGTGACTCATGCCATCACTACCTTGAGACTGCATTATTACAATATAGCTTAACTACTGCTGCTCCTGAAGACCACCTGAAAACTACAGTTGCTACTGAAGGCAGAGCTGGCCTGCAGAGCTATTTTAATGATACAAACTCTGTCTTGTTGAATGAAGACAGGGGAGAATTCTGCAATTTTTTTTCACTGTAGAAAGATTATTTCAGGGGTGTGGGGGTCTGCTACTGAGAAAGCCTGTTTCTAGTTTCCACCCACTTTCTTAGCTATCTTATAGAGGTAAATGCATTCTGTATTCCTAACATTTTTGTTAACAGAAAAATCCTTGAAATCCTTCTTTACCACTTTAATATTGTTGCTTTGAAGTGATAGCAGAACCATCCAAAAACTCATCAATATAAAAAATATCAATCCATAGTAATAATAATATATTATGCCAAATATTAAATAAATAATGAAAAAAAAATACCCTTATTTCTCCATGGTCATCTCCTGTGGCCAATAATTCATTATTAAGAGAGAATGTACAGCATCTCACACAATCTTTGTGGCCACTCAAAATATGAAGAGCTGATGAACTTCTGAAGTTCCATATCTGAAGATTTAAAATATTAAAATATTATATTAAACAAAATGTTTAATTTACATACAAACATGAACATACAAATAATATTTACACCTCATTCATTCAGATACCAAAACTGGTATCTGAACTTCATAGATAATTTAGGGTACAATAAAAACTGTAAGTGTAGAAATGTGATCAGAACAGAATAAACTAAAAAGAATATTTGTAAGAGCTGGATTTAGTTCTCCAAGGCCTAATTTTGCCCAATACATATTTGATGGCATGCATAAATGAGCAGCAGCAAGCATATTTCCTAAAAACAGTCTGTGCAGGTTGAAATTTGCTTCAAACATATTTTCTCACATAGGGGCTAGGAACACAGACCTCAAATTCTCCTTTAACAATCTGATAGAGTACCTTAACAGGAATGGTGTTATGATATTATCTCCTGATGCAGAAGAATAACAGGTACAACTGCATCTTATCTAAACAGACATTTACAATGATCAATGCTAATTTGTAGTATTCGGCAGTAGGTACATTTAAGTTCTGATTCATATAAATGAAAGAAAAGTGCAACTCTTTCACTGAAATCAATATACAGTAATAAAAAAACTACTTCTCACTTCAAGAGTAGAAATGGTGAACTGAAAATGGCTCTGTTCTCAACTGAAAGCAGAGCTGATGACTGTGGTGGAATGAAGTGCCAGCAAGTGGACTGGCTCTTTGGGATTCCTCTCTAGACAAAGAGAGGTTGGGATTGTTCTCAAATGTTTCAGATAGTTATTCTTCGTGAGGAGACCGCAAGACAACAGTCCTCAGCAGTTTAGAACTCTGGGAGAGGAGGGAACACCAGCTTTGCCTAAATTGCAGTCGGACACAGGGTTTGCATACTTCCTTTTCTAATCCCGTTTGGAAATTGCTTATTAATTGCTTTTTGAAATGACAAGTTTTATAGCATTGGGTGAATCGCCTTTGATACATCCAAAAAGAAGTTTTAAATACAGGTTTAAGGACTTTAAATAATTCTCTCTTTTTTTGGAATAAACAGCAAAAGGATGATTAGAATATTGATTTTGGAAATTTATAAATGGACTAAGCATCCAGAAGGATTTGACATATGATTTAAAATTAATTTTAACAATTCTTCCGTTTTTTTAAAAAAATGACAGAATGGAACTTTGGACACTGGAGGGAACCTGGAGGAACTAAAAGTTACAATTAAAGAACCCTTATATTTGACTGAATGACAGAATGGAGCAAAATACTTTAACATTGGATGTATTGAGGGATATTTGTGAACAATGGAATCAGAAGTTAATTTTAAGATTGTCTATATCATAGACAGGCTGTCTTTAAAGATGTCATGGAAGAGGAACAGATTTCACCAGAGAAGACAGACTGATCTGAAAGCGGATTTAAAAATTTCAGGCTACAAGTATGATATGGAAAAATATGCTAAATTGGATGTAAAAATGACACTGCATAGATATTTCAGACATTGGATAAATCATTTTACTTTAAAAATCAAACTGATGATTCCAGAAGAGTCTATCTGGCAGAAAAATATTTTACAATTTGGAAGAGACAATGGTACTATTTTATGTTATATGCTCATGACTGAAATATGTAAAAAGGAAAGGGTATAAAAGATAGAATATTGAAGCTACATCCGCTTCTGGCAAAAAAAAACCCTAATTCCTCTTTACATGGCTGAGGTTCAGACACACCTGAAACACTTTATAAGTCTTAATGTATAAATGAATTAGCAGTGATTTAATTATAAAGCTGTATTAAACAGCCTTTTTGTTTAATACAGATCAAACACTCACTACTGACCTTGGCAGTTTTGTCAGCAGAGGTAGTGGAAAATATAGTGGCATCAGGTGAAACAGCACAAGAAAGAACAGCATCTTCATGACAAGTAAGATCTTTTTCTAGTACTCCAGTAAGTATATTCCAGACCTGAGAAATACAGTGAAATACACCAGTGATGAATGCTGATTGTATGTGGTTGGTAAGCAAGACAGACAGACACTTATGCAAAAGGAAGAGGACCCTGAATTTAAGTTGATTCTTTTCCCAAAATGGAAGTGTATGTCTTCATGAATGAATCAAATGAAATGTTCAGCTCCGGATAAAACAAATCCTGAAGATCTCAACTTTCCCACTACATATTGGGATATATGTCTATATGTGTATTCATGTACACATACACACCCAAACATACTTTATGTGTCAGAAATCACATTCCAAAAAAAAAAGGCAGGATCATAGTGTGTAGGTGTAGTGATTAACAATTACCTGTAAATCAGATATCCCATTTATAAAATTAATGGATTCACAAAAGCATGTACAGGTAGTCCTCGACTTAGAACAGTTCATTTAATGACCATTTGAAGTTACAACAGCACTGAAAAAAGTTTTTTCACACAACTATTACAGCATCCGTATGATCATGTGATAAAAATTCAGATAATGGGCAAATGATTCGTATTTATGACGGTTGCAGTGTCCAAGGATCATGTGATCATCTTTTGTGACCTTCTGACAAGCAAAGTCAATGGGGAAGCCAGATTCACTTAACAACCAAGTTACTAACTCAATGACTGCAGTGATTCTGTAGCAACGTGAAAGCAACGTGCTTTCAGCCGTGCCCTCAAAACCCTGATGTTCCAACAGGCGGGGCTAAACATATGAACATGTGAATGTTTTTAAAATGTTATCTAATTTTAGGTTCTATTTAATTGGGCCAAACTATGTTATAATAATAATTTTAATTAGCAATTTTATGATGTTTGTGTATCTATATTTTTCTTGACTGTACACCGCCTTGAATCCTACGGGAGAAAGGCGGTATAGAAATATAATTAATATAATATAATATAATATAATATAATATAATATAATATAATATAATATAATATAAATAAATAAATAAATAAATAAATAAATAAATAAATAAATAAATAAATAAATAAATAAATAAATATTGCAAAATGGGGCGAAATTCACTTAGAAACAGAAATTTTTGGCTCAATCGTGGTCATAAATCGAGGACTACCTGTACTGACCATTTTCTTGTATATACGCAAATTAGCCTCATAGATAGAAAAAAACATGACAAATATATATATTCATTCTTATGTTCAGTAGGAATGGCAAAGGAGGAGGGGGAGGTGCAAGAAGAGAAGTGAACAATGAAGGGAAGAAGAAAAAGAACCACAGTTATATCCCTCAGATAACCCCCCAGCCAACCCAGCAGCAATTGAAAGCAAAGGAATCATGCTTTTCAATAACAACTTCTGCAGCCATAGGCATCTCTATCCATTGTCACATTTATTGTTCACATTAAGATAATCCCTACAATAAGGACTGCTAGGGCAAAAAAAATGTTTTCCTATAGAATAAATATGCAAATGTAAAATTACATTTAGAAATGTAGTAGATGCATTTTTCAAAATTTAATATTTTTAAACTGTAAAATAACTATTTTAAAACAGTGTTTGGATGTATCTAATTTAATTTAATTTGCTTTCTATTTAAATAGCATTAAACCAACAGATAGTTCTATAAAAGAGTTTCAGATTGGTTCACTGATCAATGACAACATGATCACTTTACTCCAACTCTTGTAATTTAAAAAGTTACAAAAAAACCCCACACCATGATTGGGAGTGGGGAAAAAACCTCCAGAAAATTCAGGCATTCTTAATTTTCTGTTTCTTCATCACTTTATCAGTGGAATTGCAAAGTTAGTATCTTTTAGATGTTTTGGACTAATTCCGTGAGTCCTACTAGAATGAATGAAAATGTTTTGAGGGCATTATATTGTCTATAAGTGCTACAATACATATACATATTTGTGATCTATTAAATACTAAAAGAATAGAAAGAATTTAGAAACAATGCCATCAAAAAATGAAACAGCTTTTCTTCCTATTTATCCCTCTATTTTAGCCTGATAAAATGCCTGCTTGTTAACATTTATCAAGCAAAATCTGATGACTTTTATTATTTGTAAACCAAATACAGTACAAATTTCATACACTACACATTTAATTTTATAGACACTAATCTAAAATAATGAGTAAATTGCTTTTATTTACTTTAACTGTTCCATCAAATGACCATGAAAGGAGTCTTGATTGCTTCAGAAGATGAAAATTCTTGACAGGTTCTTTATGTCCTTTCAGAATAATGCATTTCTCTGACTGCCAATTCCATATCTAAAAAAGTTTAAACATGTATGTAAATAAAGATATCTATGTGTTTTGAATAACAGCATTGATTATCTTGAATATAGAAGATTTTTTTACTGGATAAATATCCTAAAACACGTGTGAAAATTAGTTAATCTACCTACATTGGTCTAATGCCCTGTTGGCGAACCTATGGAATGCGTGAATCGGCACGCATAACCATCCTGCGAGGGATGTGCGGCCTCGCTGGCTCCTCGTCTGTGTTCCTATGCACACATGTGTGCCAGTCAGCTGGACTTCGTACGTGCAGGGTCATCAAAACCCGGAACAGCAGCATTCCGTTGCGGATGTGCAAGCTGGCCCCCAAACTTCTGGGTTTATGTCGCACGCATGTGCGATGGCCAGCTGTTCGTCAGGTGCGCGTCCGTGCCGGAAACCGGAAGTTTGGGTGCTGGCTCGTGCATGCATGATGGAACACTGCTCTTCCAGGTTTCAGGGTTCCCGCAAAGGCCAGAGAGGCTGTGTGATCCAGGCGGGATGGTTTCGTGTGCCATTTCCGGCACGCAGGCCAGCATGCGGTGATGTAAAAAGTTAGCTATCACTGGTCTAGTGGTTAAGACACCAGGCTGGAAAGATGAAGACTTTGAATTCCAGTCCTGCCTTAGTCATGAAAGCCAGCTGGGTGATCTTGGGCCAGTCACTTTTGTTCAGCCCACTCACCTTACAGGGTTTGTTGTTGTGGGGAAAATAATAGGAGGAAGGTCTACTGGATATTTTCGCAGTCTCGAGTTATTTGTAAAAATAATAAAGGCAGGATACAAATAAATAAAAAGAAAATACAACTTGGGTGGCATCATGGGAATAATTCTATTCTCTTGAGGAATATTTATCCTCTGTGATAAATAGCATGTATTCATTCCTGACATACTTTACAATAGACAAATTTCCATAATGAAATACTGCAAAATATTAAAATGCAATGTTTATTTTATTATGAGTAAATTATTACTAGAATGCTCAAAATGTTTTGATTAAAAAAAAGTACATGGATAGGATAACATGGATAATTTCATGGCTATCTCCAAAATCTGTTTTCTCTGAATGTTAGCTTTTCAGAAATATGAACTGGAGAGCACTACTGCATGCATGTTCTGCCTGTAAGGTTCTTAAAAGTATTTGATCATACTGCAAGTTTCTTACTCTTTTTAATCTCCACATAACTGGCAATATAACGATATATATTATCATTATATTATGCATATGCATATATAGTAAATGCATATCCCAGTAATAAAACAGGATTTAAATTTGAATGTATCTCTCTTAAGACAACAATCCAATTACAACTATAAAAGTTCAGAAACAGTTATAGCTTGTAAACTATCATTTTTCCTATTTTTCCTATTCAACAGCTTTTTATTTTTTAAAATACCGATCCTTCTGAAATGACATAAAATTAAAAACGTAGAATGGATAAACTAACTAAATTATATAAATATATATATTTATAACAAACCGAAACAATTTCAGAAAAAAATATAATTTGAAGAACTGCCTGCCAAATTTTGAGCAATAGAGTCAGTTCCTAAGCAAAACTTGTAGCATTCCTGTACCTGTATAGTTGAATCATCGGAGCTTGAAATAAGAGTTTTTCCATCAGAAGTAAACTGGCAGTGCTGTACAGCTTTCCTGTGTCCAATTCTGGATTTTAAAACACTCCTATCTGATACATTTAAAACCTGTTGAAATGAGATCAGGCGTTAGTATGTTGTGAAGAATTCAATATGCATGATTTTTTAATCCTGAAAAATCCTGAAAAACGAAAAATATATTTTTAAACCAAATTTTGTGACAATCTTCATAGAATATGCTGTCATTGGAACTAAGAGATCAGGCCTTGGACTACAACTTTTTCACAAACCATATGCTTTTTTAATAGCTGCACTGAAAGGAACAATTTAACATTAAATAAATTCTGGATTTATTTCAGATCTGAAGAGTTTCCAGCAAAAATAGCTAAAGTGAACTGAATTGAAAACACAACACACACACACACACACACACACAGAGGTGGGGGGGGGGGAAGGAAGGGAAAGACTCTAAAGTCCAAAACACAAAATAGAAATGTACAATATCCTGAGATTATATTTAAAAATCAAACAAAAAGAAAAAGAATAAAAAGCAAAAATAAATAGTGAATCATGCCTTCTCTGCTGTAGCACCTGCCCTATGGAACATTCTTCCCCCTGAAATTAGAATAGCTCCTTTTGATATTTTGGAAGGTGCTTACAATCTGGTTTGGGATTCCTAGGGAACTAGAGACACACTTAGATGGTATAATTGCTGAAGTAGGTATTGTTATCCTCTCTTTACCACTGTTTCTGTATCTGTCTTTTATACTTTTTTGTTTGTTGTTTTTTAATTTGTTGCTTTATCCACTTGCGCACTGCATAAGTGGGTGAGATGAGTGTCTATATTATATATATATATATGATGAATGGATGGATGATCACAGGATGGTGATGTACCATCAACACCATGTCAATATCTTGCAGGCATATAGATTTTCTCCTGCTTATATTAGTTTAGATTACAAGGTTATTATGTTATCATAAAATATAAAAAATTCACTGGGTAATTTTCTGTAAAAAGAATGTGTCCTCTTAAATCGAAACACCCAATTATTTTGCTCTGATATTGGATGTGTAGGTCTAGAGGTTAAGGCACCAGGCTAAAAATCAGACGATTATAAATTTTAGTTCTGCCTTAGGCATGAAAGCTGGCTGGATGACTTTGGGCCAGTCACTTTCTTTCAGCCCACAATGTCATGCTCAGGCAACAAGCCACTTGGTCAATTCCTGTCACAACAAATGGATTGACACTCACTTAATCCAAAACTGCAAAAAAGAAAAACCCAAATCTTGCACTTATGGACAAATGCTAGGAAGAAAAACTTTAATGGGTAAACCATTTTTTCTACAAAAAAAACCCAAAAAAACAAAAAACCACCAGTTAAATGTGAAATGAACATCAGAAAAATGAGTGTGATTCTAACATTGGCTTTAGAAATATATTCTCATTATTACAAACTTGTAGTCACTATTAGGAAAATATATTCAATTGTCCTAAAATTATTAAAACAGAATCTTCTCAAATTCATTTTCTTACTGATTTTGACTTGTATAATGCTTCCAATAATTGGGGAATGAATTCAAAAGTCACTGATTCAAAATTTAAATTCTGGTACTTCACCTTTACAATTCCATTTTCATCTCCATATGCAGCAAACTGTAGATCTTCACTCAAACAACAGCAGCAAATAGAAGACTTCTGTTCTTCAGTCAAATAAACAGCATCGCCAGATCCGTTAATTAGCTATAATGCAACAAATAACTGGAAATTACTGAGCACCATTTAATATCTGCTGTTTCTTTGCTTAGGGTGTTTTAAACCATTTTTTCCTCAGAGTTAAAAATAAGAACCAGTAACATTATTGTAAATAATATATAAAGTCATGTACAGATAGATTTCATATATTAATATAAGTGGTAAATGTGTATGACTAACACATCTTCATTATTGCCTTGGTAGTGATGCCTAAACTTATTTTATAAGCCTCATTTTTCTGACAACTATATAGAAGCACATTAGCAAACACACACTTATTTAACTTTAAAATTGATTTTCCACATCAAAAAGAGTTTGTAATGATCTTTTCAATAAATTCTTTAAGTATTCAGTGCTTTATGAAAATGAACACCGCCATAGCAGAACTACGCCCTTTTCTGTTTCTTGCTTTCTGTTTCCATAGCAATATAATATTTAAACTGAAAAAATGAACAGGAAACAGCTTTACATTACCCTTATTTATAAATAATTTTAGAAAAGGATGACCTTTGTAAAGATTTAACCAGTTCTCCAATTTTCTAACCCCAATAAAGGGCTAATGAACCCAAAAAAGTTATTTTTATTTAAAGAAAAGAAATCTTTTATACAGGTTCTCTTGCGATGGAAAAGTGCTGCATAGTCTAATCTATAGAATTCTTAGAATGGGATGTGTCACAATCCACCAGTAGAGGGGGATATAGCACACATAAATTTCATATATGAAATGAATTGATAACATCACCAAAAGTGGCTGAGAGCTATTACATTGATACCATTATCTTTCTTTGGAACATCATTAACAGGCACAAAAATACAGATTCCTTCAGAATACTGCTATAATACTAAAATTGGAAATGATCACCCATCTGATATTGGGAGTGCATCAGAATGATAGCATAAAATTTGGAAAGCAAGCAAGCAAGACTATATCCTTATTACAATAAAAGTTAGGGGTCTGTTTATTTATTGATTATATAAATTTTCACCAGACTTGCTAATAAACCCTATCTCTATGTAGATAAAGCAGTTTTACATTTATAAGAACCCATATTTAATAAGTTAATAATGTATTAAAAGTTATTAAATCATATATACCAGTGATGGTAACCTTTTTGTCGTCGCGTGCCGAAAGCGCGACCATGCGCCCTCACCCATAATGCAATGTGGGAGACCCCCGTGCCTCCCACCCCCCATGCATGTGTGTGACCACTCCATGCTCCCTGCCCATGCGCAACCCCCGCACATGTGCCCCCATGCTACCCCTGCATGTGCCCTGCCCCGTGCATGCACACAAGACCCCTATGCATGCACATGCAACCCTGCACATGCGTGCGCGAACCCCTCGCCTCCTCACACATGTATGTGCATCTCCCACATGTGCCCCACCCTCCGCACATGCATGGCAGAGACCCAAAAACCATCTGGCCGGTGGGAGGAGCGCGCGCATGCAAGGTGGAGCTGATCTGAGGCGACAGCTCACGTGCCCGTAAAGAGGGCTCTGCGTGCCACCTGTGCCATACGTTCGCCATCATGAATATATACTATTAAATGCTGTATGTCACTTTTTACATAATCAATTAGACTTCAAAAATGATTTGGAATAGTGGTTTAGAACTTCCATAAGCACAGCACTTCTTGCTTATTAAAATAGCACTACTATTGTCACAGTCATATTACTGCATATGAAGTAAATAAATACATGAAATCAATATTAAAAAATTGAAAATCCCTTTGAGCAAAGATGGTTACAGATCCTATCAATAGTTTATATGGTGAGATATAACAAACCAAATTTGAATTAAGTAATATCTTCCTGCAAATATAAAAAAGAATTTTTAACATTTTTACTGTTATGTCAAAGTTATTGGGAAAATGGTAAAATATCTGCTTAGATCTCGGCAAATCTTTGAAAGAAAAAAATGATGTTTTCACTAAAGCTAATAAATATGAAGAAGAACTGTGGAGGTTCTCTGAAGATCTATAGTTTTACTTTCTCAAATTTTACTCAAAGCTGTATTTAATAACCCTGAGGATGTATACATGAAGTGTCAAGATTTTTTTTGTTAGCAAACAGCAAGAGACACTTAGGAAATCTCTTGCTGTTTAGGTCAAAAATGCACAGGCAGGTTTTGCTTAAATCGTACAAGAAAACTGAAATTCTATTCTGAATAGAAAGCATCAAGGTGCAGTGATATCACTGGATGTTAAAAAAGCCTTTGACAATTTTTTTTACTATTTGTTTCAAATGCCTACTTTAGATTACATGTTATTTCATATTTCTTTATAAGTTATAAACTAATATTATACGCAAACAGTATTGTATTATTTATGTCTATACTTAATGCTTTCATTCCAGCTTTGAGAAAACAGCAGGATATTCAATTAACAGGTCCAAATCAGAACTGATGTCAGTAGTTAAAAATCCCTTCATTAATTCAATAAGTAGTTATCAATTTCATATATGAAATGAGCATATTGGGGTATGTAGATTAAGCATATTGGAGTTATAACATCTTCTAATGTATCATAAGTTTTGATAGATTTAAACCTTAAATTTTAATAGATTTAAACCATATTTAAAACTTCCCCCCTTGAGCAAGATTAATACTCTTAAGAATATGTCCCCAAACAGTGATTCTCAAATATTTTAATCTTAGAACCCCTTTATGTTATTAAAAAAGACCGAGTTCCCCCAAGAGTTTTGGGTTAAGTGGGTTACATCTAGAAATGTATTAGAAATTACAAATCAGATATTTTAAAATATTTATTTAGTTGACTCTCTGAAATGGCCTCAGGGACTCTGAGGGATCCCCAAACCAGATTTTGAGAACCAATATACTATACCAGGGGTCCCTAACCCCTGGGTTGCGGCCCACTACCAGGCCATGGCTAATTCGGAAACAGGCCACGTGAGCAATGGACTGGTGTGCACATTCAGCTCGACTTGTGCGAGCGGTGGACCAGCGTGTATGCATATGCAGTTCAACTTGTGCAAGTCGAGCTGTGAACACATGAATGTGTGCACCGGCCCGCCACTCACAGAAGTTGAGCTGTGTGCATAGGCCCACCGCTCACGCAGCTGGTTTCCCTCTTCCCCACACGCCGGACCACCAAGCCACAAAGGTTGGGAACTGCTGTCCTATACAATTACATATTTAGTGTGGGAATTGAATGAAAATATTAAAAGATCACCTTTGAATGAGACTGTGTCCAGGTGGAGGAATAATTGAGCATTGTTTTAAATTGTCCACTTTATACAGACACTCACCAGTAATTATTATCTACATTACTAAACAACCTGGTTGCTGTGACTTGTTTTATCTTCAGTTATCAGATCATATCAGATTTTACTTCTCTGACCACAGCTAAGCACAGTTCTATAGTTTGTATGCCATAGTATTTTTTCTAATTCTAATTCTAATACTTCTCAGATAATTTAGAACAATTATTGTTCTTTCTTTTTATCCTAATTAATTGTGATGTTCTTGTTTTATTTGCTGGTCTATGACCAAATTAAAAAAAAAAGCTTGATTTAGTGTAGTTGCTATATATGATAGCTTAGATCAGTGATAGCTAACCTTTTTGCTGTCACGTGCCAAAAGCGGGGGGGAGCACAGGGGGGTCCTGCGCATGCATGCCCATACCCATAATTCAATGCCTCACCCATGCTCCTCCCCTCTCCCCATGCATGCACGTGCAACCCCCCCCCATGCTCCCCCTCTTTTGGCACACAATGGCAAAAAGCTTACGGGTGGGCCTGGCAGGCCCTTTTTTTTGCCCTCCCCAGGCTCCAGAGGCTTTCTAGGAGCCTGGGGAGGGAAAAAAACGGCCTCCCTCACCCTCCGGAGGCCTTCTGGAGGTTGGAAACAGCTCATTTCCTGACTTCCAGTGGGCCCAGAAGGCCTGAAATTCAATTGGTCGGTGCGCTCATATGTGCTGGAGCTGAGCTAGGGCAACACTTGCGTGCCCACAGATATGGCTCTGCGTGCCAGCTGTGGCATGTGTGCCATAGGTTCGCCATCATGGGCTTAGATGGTCGATAATTCTGAAAGGATGAACTCCTGACCTGACAAAATCCAGTTGGCCTACCAAAATCCAGTTGATTACTACAAAGCAGAGAGGATTTAGCATACTCTATATCTCTGCAACCATATAATAGTTGTCAGGGGTTTTGCAACCAAGATATGGTAGCCCTAATCATTCATGATTAAGCTGTGCCAAACCTGCTAACAATTTTCAATATAAATGAAGTATCTAAATATTTACCTGCAAATGCTTCAGACTACCTATTGCCAGGATGTTGACTTTATTATCCAGAAATGAAACATCTATTTCACGATTTAACACAATAGCAGAGGACTTGCATACTTTATTTGTTTCCCATATCTGTTGGAGAGAAAATGATGATTAGAAGCTATGTCACCCAAGCTGTAAAAGTTTGAGCATAGATAAATTAAACTGTAAAATTTAGGGCTATAATTAGAAATTAAAAATAAACACCAGTTTCTTTTATTTCCATGTATAAAGTTGTTTAATGAAAAATTTATCTGTGTGTCCCAAAGATGCTTTCTTTCAAAAGGCACTGGACTTTCTTGTTTTGTTTGAAAAAGTTTCGCTTCTCATCCAGGAAGTTTCTTCAGTTCTGATTGAATGGTGGAGAATGGAAGAAGTTATATAACAGGGAAAATGTAAATCCTCACCATTAAGTCAGAACTGAGCAAGCTTCTTGGATGAGAAGTGAAATGTCTTCAAGCAAAACAAGAAAGTCTAGTTGCCTTTGAAAGAAAGCACCTTTGGGACAATCATGACCTGGACAACTGAGAATCTCCATAAAAAATTACCTGTGTATTTTGTGAAATCACATATTAATCAAAGTCTAGTTCTTTTATTCAATTCAAAGAAGCAGGCTTTGTTCCAGGTTCCATCATTTGTCTTAACAGAACAGTTAAAATGAGGCCTTCTCCATCTTAGCTTCCATAACTATGGAGTTTTTCAACAAAAGGTACTCATTAGATTTTCATTCTAGCAGAGATGTTGCACATTTCCACTTGCTATGATTGTGCATTATTGTTACTACTGCTTTATTTGTTTAGATGTAATATATTTATCCTATTTTCTAAACTGACTTTAAAATGAAGGGTTTTTTAATAATAACCCATCTTAAGACTTTTTTTATGTCATCCAAACTTTAGATAATAACTTGTTATGCCATCCATTTCCCCATAAGACTCTGGGAGGCTTAAGAGAGTTTAAGAGCTATGAATTATATAAATATACAGATACAGTTTCATATGTAAAAGTATTACCTATGTAAAATGTAAAAGTATGTAAAGTATTTTTCCACAGCATTAAATTTAAAAACGATGGAGGATAAAATAAAGATACAATGCAACTAATTCAAATATGCTAAAAATCTGTACATGTTCTGATAGCTGCAAATCCTCATTTGACCCATTATGAAATCAATGCATATATCCTGAACTTCTACTGCTGGAAAATATAACATTAAACAATTATTTTGCTCTCTTTTAAAAATGTCCAGCAAAGAACTGAGGGAAAAACTTACCCTTATTGTTTGGTCATCAGAAGACGTGACAAAAAAAGACCCATCAAGAGAAAAATTCACAGAATGTACCCAACTCATATGTCCTAGGCACTCAGCTATTTTTGAAATGGAGTCGATGTTCCATATCTAACAGATTTTTTTAAAAAAAACTTTTAATATCAGAACATAAGTCTAGTAAATCATATCAAATAGTGACAAATCATTATCTCCCAGTCTATCAATATGCCCTGAGAGGTTTGCAAAAGGCATAAACACTGTTATTTCCTGGTAATTGGTACTCTATTTAGAATCAGAGCTTTCATCCATCAATGGCCAGAATTTGCAGAATTTTTTTTAAACAAACATTATAATTAAAAATAGCTCACATTCAAATTGCTTCCTTTTAAAATGTTAGGTTGTCACCAGCAACTACAAAATTACAAAAAAAAAAATGTACAATAGAGATGTAAATTCTATAGAATTTTAATGTATAGTAATATATAATGTACAAATGTATAGAATTAAAAGTCCTTGTATAAAAGTAAATGAAATTGAAGATTAGATTTTAATTGCTTAATTCTGCTATTTCAAGAACTCTTTGCTATTATTTTAAGGTAACTGGAACCATCATAGACGTTAAACAATAGATAAGCATTAGAAGTATAAGGTATAAAAATATAAATAAATAAAGATTTAGTAGCATACAAACAATTACAAACTGTTAATTTGCTTTTTTGAATTCCCAAGCAAAATGGTTTATCAAAGTGTCATATGGACCTTAGAGTTTCACTACTATTTTTCAGTAATAATCGTGACATATGCCCCTGGAATTTTAATTTTGATTTCAAATACTAAATCCAAAATTATAGATATGTAGATCATTGATTTAAACTGTTATAACTGTTGTATAATAATTTTATTTCAATTTTACTGAAAAAACCAGTAATGATTATTTGCAAGGATCATTATTCTGAGTGTTAATATACTGCATCTATCTGCTAGCTAGTGGGATTTAAGCAACAGGATGATAGCTTATAATAGAGATGCTAGCTAGTATGGAATAGCATAAACATGGTATTCTTTATTTCATTGCAGGGGGTGATAAAAAGTTACAACAAACTGTCATCCTAGACAAAAAACCTATATTATTTTGGTTTGCCTACAGTTTTTCTTTTGCTTCTGAAGTGACAAAATGCTTTTCTTGATGATGTTGCTCTATTTCTAATTGTTCTTATTGTACATATATTACGGAGTAGATTTGATATTTGCTTAAACATTTGCTTAAAATTTAACAATAATCTCATTTTAAGATTCTCAATTTTACAGAAAGTTACTCTTATCTCTTATCTTTAGCCATCAACAAATGTTTAGCTTTTAGCAAAAGTGAAAATTATTTTTCAGCAAAATCTGAATTAATTCAAATTGGTAAGATGATCCTGAATCTATACAAAAATTCAAATGTTTACATTTATAAATCCATGAAGCTTCTTTGTGCAGAATTATTTTCAATTGTACTTCCTATGATCATATCTATCTATCTATCTATCTATCTATCTATCTATCTATCTATCCATCTACATCTACATCTACATTTACATCTACATCTACATCTACATCTACATCTACATCTACATCTACATCTACATCTACATCTACATCTACATCTACATATATATATATATATATATATATATAGCTGTTTTCAGATATGCTTGGAGTTGCAACTGGATTCTTCTGCTTTGAAAAATTAACCATGCAACCACATGCACACAGGAACAGCTTGGAATAGCTTCCAAACAGCTGTGGTGAACCTTGCAAACAATGTGGCTATTTTAATTATATGAAAAATAGCTGTTCAGTATGCCTTCAAAGATGCTACTTTGCCCAATTATACTATTTACACTGAGCGGTGACTCATTCCTATTGTGAACTAATACATTATAGCAACAAGAAATTTGAGGATGGAAATAATATATTTACTTACTTCAACAGAACAATGTGAAAAAGCAACTGCTACTATTTGACTATTGGGACAGAAGTCACAGTACTGGATTGTGTTGTGGTGGCTCAAAAGAGCCTCTGCCAATAATTCCTTGGTTTTAACATCCACAAGCTGTAAACATAATAAATATTTTTAGACATTTATTTCCCATGTTCTTTGGAAAGTTACAGTTACAGTTATATAAAGTTGCAGCTGTGATATTTATGCATGCAAGCAAGCATGTGTGTGTGTGTTTGTGTGTATGTAACCATCATAATAAAAAGGATAGATTTTTACTTTATAGCTGTAATATTCAGGAAGGTCTCCCATCTATTATCTATCTATCTATCTATCTATCTATCTATCTATCTATCTATCTATCTATCTATCAGCATGTACACAACATTAATGATTTATTAATGTAAATATCTTAGTCGATTCACATAAAAAAACACATGTTAACTGACTTCTTGATGGTTTTCAATATCATTGACTGTGGCATCAAGAATTCTGACCTAGGCTTCCTTAGAAAGCATGAAGCAAAGTCTTAATCCCAGTAAAATCTCTTTTAACATGACTCTGAATTCCGTTCATTCAGTCAACAAGGCTTTGGCAAACAGTCTTTCAGAGGAATGTTTATCAACCCTCACCTTATCTCACTTGAAACACTGCCAGAGAACCAATTTCCAAATGCAGAGCAAAGCCAAACTTGGCACTGAAGTCTATTAAGAGTCACAAACAGAACTTTCCAATCTTGAAACAAGATGAACTAATTGCTTCCTGCAAAAGCCCACATCCCGTTCGCTTCTCTTTTATGTCCTATGGGAGGGGCTAATCATTTCCAAGGTGTGGCCTTACTCCTCAGTCTACCCTGCTTTCTTAATTGCTCTTGTCTTCTGGCAGCTCTGTGCATGCGCACACTGGGAATGGGCTCCAGCTGTTCTTCTGCCTCGCTGCTGTCTAACTCCCTCTCTGCCTCAGATGCAGAGCCCTCATCCGAGCTTTCCTCAGCCCCCAGGACTGGCCCAAGTTCCTCCCCAACCTCCTCACTGTCCGACTCTGCTGCCAGATCCACAACAGGGATGGCGAGAACAGTTTGTGATGGTTTACCTCCTTCCTCCGGGACCAGGCCCAATCAATCTTATCAGGGAGTAAGAGGTCCACCCTACAGCCCCTGCTTTGTGAGGTGCTGCAGGTTTTGGTTCTGTCTCTATTCCTTTTTAAGATCTACATGAAGCCACTAGATAAGACCACTCATCACCACAGGATGATACCTACGTGTACATCTCTGTTCCCTTCTTTCAGTCACTCATGTCCTGGTTATCTCCTATATGGATTGCAATGTGCTCTACTTAGGGCTATCCTTGAATAGTATCCAGAAGCTGCAACTGGTGCAAAACTGCATGAGCGGTTTTGGGGGTCCCTACTGTAGGGTTGCATATAACACATCTGCCATTTCAGCAAGTCTCCAGTAAAAAAAGGGGGAAAAGAAAATATTCATACAGCCATTGCTATACAGTATGAAAGATCTGATTATAATATCGAAATATGGTCTCTGAGCCACGATGCAGGCCTACAGTATGAGCTACACTATGCATTACTTTGTGTTATTTTAGACGAAATAAATGTTAGGGTCACAAAAAGGTAGAGAATTGTTCAGATTCAGTTTGGTGTCACATATACTATAGCTGGAGTATTCTCTCACAAAACAAGCTGCTGCCATCCTAAAAGTCTAGGGGGAACTAAAGCCTTGGTCTCTCAGGGTATGTCCTCCTGCTATATGCTGATACTGTTCTTGAGCTCCCTTGACTATTTAAGGAAACAGGAGAAGCTTTAGAGAAGTTATCCCCAGATTCTGAGATAGATCAGTAGATGCTGACCCCCAGGCTGGAAAATAGAAGGGGGTTTCAAGGATTCCCTTTTTAACAAACTAATTTCAGACTCTGCTTCACAGTATTTATGTATTAACATTATATACTGCCCATCTCTCCAAGAGGTGACTTTAGGCAACATTCCTGAATAAACATACAGTATGATGTGGCATGACATTGTCCTCCTTTCACTTTTTCTACCATATAATTTAAAACAAGTAATACTGATTTCTAAAGTCATAAAACTATCTGAGCTGATAAAACACAGAACTATTTTCTACCTAAAAAAATTAATTTGTTAACACTGGTATCTCAAAAGAAGTTTTAAAACAAAATGAAAATACATTACCAATATATTATTAAATACTTACAAAAAGTTTATTTTTAGCTGCTACTACTATTGCTGTACCATTAGATGACCAGGAACAACACTTCACTAACACTTCCACTTCATCATGGTATCCATCCCCATTTTTGAAGAAGTCTCCTATATTGATAGTTTTCAGTTCATTTGCTGTCTGCACATTCCAAAGCTTTAAAAAACATTTTCTGATTAATATTACTGTCAGAAAATAGCAACATATTCAAATCAAGCAGCTAAGTTGATATAAAATTTCTTATTCATTCAGATTGATTTATTCCTAATATTGCTATTTCAGAACCATTTCAAAAAACCTTTTGAACCATTTCAAAAATACCTTTTGCTAGATAAGATGGTTATAAGTGTACATGAATAATTTTATGTTTAACCAGTACAGAAAATAAATTTATTTTATAGTCCATTTATTCAGTATAATATCCAATATATATTTAAGTTTTCTCATATAATAATTTTAAAAAGCAGTTTATTTTAGTTCATTTTTCATATAGCCATTAAAATTATTTATATAATGGATGTATTCTGTTTAGACTCTGACAGAAAAATCAATTCATATCGATCTGTATAAATTAAACATTTTCCATTTTGCTTTTCTAATGATTTTAATATACAAATTATTCTATTCATAAAGTCCAAACTCTGCTTGTATCAATGTTAATGAAATCCATTTCATAAACTTCCAATATGGAGCTATAACTTATGTTGTTACTGTTAATAAAAAAAATGTTTTTTTATTAACAGTATATACTACTAAATATATTTTAGAATCTCAGTTGCTGGATTTGCTTGATATATTATTTTTTTATAAAATTTATCTCTATAAAGACTTCAAATTCAAATTATATGCCTATTAGAAATGGAAGATTGTTTGATTCTTTTTTTCTTATAAAAAACCAAACAACTGTGTCATATTACAAAATGCAGTTGGAGTACGATCCTACTTACTGGTAAGTTATACTTCCCACTTCCCACAATTACAAAGGCTCTGAAAGGGTGGTTACAGTTTGTAAAGGACTTCTGGATATCCTAAAATGTCAAAACTGCCCCCTCCCAGTGGTCATTTGATCATGATCTGATCTGGGTGATCAAGATTTGGGTGCCTGGCAAACTGTTTGCACTTACAACTAGTTGCCAAGCACCCTGTGATCACATATTCACCACAATCTTTTCTGTCATCTTCCCCAGAAAGTCAATGGGAAGTTGGCAGGAGAGATTGTAAGTTGTTGCTACCCATAGAAAGATTTCCTCTCCCTTCTGTGCACATGGATGGTGGTAATGGTGGGAAATTCTTTATTAAGTAACAGAAATGAAGCTCTGATCTTTGGTATTCATTTCTCCAGCCAAGCATACAAGTTTTCTTCCAAACACAGAAGGGAACTTTCTGCCCTTCTTCAGCAGGTAACTCTTTTGCTCTATCCATTTAACAATCTGCCCAGTCCCTTAACAACTGCAACTGGGAGAATCAGGATTACAATCATTGAACTAAGTGATGATATCGCTTAACAATTGTTTCACTCAACAACTGAGATTCTGTTGTTGAAAGTTGAGGGTTACTTGTATTTTTGCTGATAATGAAAAGGCTTTTATCATACAGAGTACAAATCATCTTTTTTCTTCATTTTAGTCCAATTTTAGGGTTGCCATGCTAATCCTTTTTTGTTGTCTATATAGGTAGTTCTTAGTCAACAACTGTAATTGGGACTGGAATTTCCACTGATAAGCAATGCAATCATAAATTACAATGGCACATGACCACGTCGCTTAGCAATGGCACTACCCATTGCCATTGTTAAGCAAGAATGTTGGGAACTCAAGCAGTCTGGCAGACAGGTAAGGCATGGTGGGAGTACAGTGGGGGTGGGAGTGGTTACTGCCAGGTGGAGATGTGTGACTGGCCCAAGAGGTGTGGAGGAACTGGCTGAACTGGGGGGGGGGCAGTGCACAAGTAACCAACAAGTAATGGTGTGGCTAGTGGTGGCTTCTGCCAGATTGAGAAGGCTGCGTGAGTGGCTAAAGAGGCGCAGTGCAAGTATAGCGGGGCCAGGGCTAACAACTGCCAGTCAGAAAAGGATGAGTGACTTACCAGAGTGATTTGTGACCTTCTCTTCTGCTTTGCTTTGGGAAGCGGGCAGGGAGGGTTGCAAATGGCAATCATGTGACTATGGGATACTGCAACTATATTTAAGTCCAAGATGGTTGCAAAGGCCCTGGATTATGTTCATATGACCCTATGGATGCTCTGACAGCCAGAATTTTGAGAACTGGCAATAAATCTCCTCTTTGAGCACCATCATAATTTTGAACAATAACTGAACAAATGGTTGGTAAGTGACAATTAACTATAATTTAAACTTTTGCTACTGTACATGGTTATTGTTAGATCAGAATTTACTTTATTTATTTATTTGTAACCTGCCTTATTTTATTTTTTTTTACAAATAATTCAAAGCAGTGAACATATCCAATACACCTTCCACCTTCTATTTTACCTACAACAATCCTATGAAGTGGGTTGGGCAGAAAGAGATTGACTGGCCCAAAGTTACTCAGTTGTCTTTCATACCTAAGGTGGGACTTGAATGCATGGTCTCCTACTTTCTAGCCTGGTGCCTTAATCACTGGAACATATGGTCAAATATACATAGACAGATCATATTCTATGGAGTTCAAACCCTATAGAGTAGGGGTGTCAAACTTGATCACGTTGCGGCCTGGATCATGACATATCACAACATTTTTTGCAAAGGTAACATGCACTATACATGAAACATGCTCCAACAATAATTTAGAAGAGAGCATGTATGAGAGTATTTCAAATTAGGGAACTAACAATAAGGAAAGTATAGAATGCTTTTCTCAAATATTTCCTACTTCAATCTGGGTATAGTACTACATGGCAGAGCTGAAGCAACAAAGGAAGTCATCTGATCAGTTGTATAGGTTCTCTGGATCAAAGGTCCCTTATTTCTCCTAAATAATAAATTAGCCAATTTTTTTAAAAAAAATAAATTTACAGCTAGCTGTCAGACATTTTGTGACAATTTATTTTTCACTAGGTACTTGCATATTATAGAAAGGAATGTATAAAGCCTTACTTCAGTGAACTCTACTTAATATTCATTTTTTTGGAATTTGCAGCAATACAGTGGGAAAGGAAGGAAGGAGGGAGGGAGAGAGGGAAGGAAGGAAGAAAAAGAAAGAAAGAAAAAAAGAAAGAAAGGAAGGAAGGAAGGAAGAGCCATAATAAAATTATTGTTTCTAGGGTACAAAATACTGAATCAAAAGGTGCTACCTACAATAATTCAGTCTCAAGACATACCTTTAAAGTTCCATCAGCTGAACAACTAGCCAAGTATTTATCATCTGGTGAAAATCTGCAATGGGTTACAGATCCTTCATGACCAAACAATGTATTGCGACAATACTTACTATTCAGGTCCCAGAGCTACATTTAGGAATAGGACAAAGAAACCAAGAAGAAATGAATTAGTATTAAAATTAGTTGAGAAATATTTTGCAATATTCATATCTTTTGTGTAGCAATGAAAACAAATTTGCAGCTTGCCATTTTTATTAGGAACCCCCAGACTGTTTTGTCAAACTTTATTTATTATATTCTATAAACAGCTATAGAAACACAAGTATTTGGGAAAATGGAAGGTTATTCGCTATGATGTCAGTGTGCTTCAAAGGACAATTCTAACCCATTTTTGCAGTTTAGCATTACCTAAATGGCCTCCAGTGGCTAAAAGTGGGAACAAAGTAACAAATCAATGCATTTCAGGAGTCTTTCAAAAATTATCTACTATGAAATATCCAGAAACATAATTATTAATATCAAAATATCAATATGATTTCATTTACTACTTACTTTGATATAAGTATCATTTGAACATGTTGCTAATAAATGATGACTAAAATGGCAGAAGTTGACCTGCTCTGTATGTTCTTCGAATTCACACACAAGTTCACCTATTCTTGAGTTCCAGACCTAAAACGTTATATACAATAATTCAAACATTTAAAAATATATTTATGCAGTATGTATCAATTTCTAATCTAAATACTAGGCAACGTTGAAATATGTTCAATTTCTTCTATGTACATAAATATTCCTTAAATTTTAGTTGAAATACTAAATTTTAACCTTCAAATGTAAACTACAAATAATAAGAATTCAAATTCCAATTTTTTTTTAATATAAACTATCTCATAGGTTAACTAAAGGATCTGTTTCTAGATTGGGAGATTCTTCAGACAATTACTCATGCTCTCATCTTCTCTTTTTTTTTTTTCCTTTCCTAAGTTTTTCCCCCTTTTTTCCCCCCCCCTCTTCCCTAACCCCCCCTTTCCACCCAACCCCCCCCTGTGACTTCTTCACAACAATAGGCTATTTCATAACTAGTTACATACATAATATCTTTCCTTTCCCTTAATCCCTTCTCGAAATACTGACCCTTAACATGTTAAGCTTATTGAGTATTATTACAATTTAACCTTTAGTCTTTTATATATATATTAATATAACATTTTAAATCAACCTTCTCCCTGCATCCAAATTTAACATTTATTCAATTCTGTCCAATTCCTCCACTCCTCTAAATATATGACTTAAAATCATACAGTACAATACAATTCTAGATATAATCCACTACCCACTTTACTAAAATATACACATATCTATATATGCATCCCATTTTATAAAAAGAAGAAAAAAAAAAGAGAAAAAAATATATCTTCTTTAGTATCTTTCCACTGAGTTATTAAGTCCTCCACTCCCCTAAATATATGACTTAAGAATCCTTTTTCTTAGACTAATCAATCAGTAAGCTAACCTATTTCAACCCTTCAATTCCTACAAAATCATGCAGTACAATTCTAGATATAATCCACTGCCCACATTACTAAGATATACACATATCTATATATGCATTCCATTTTGTAAAAAAGGAAAAAACAATAACTTTAAATTTATAATCCATATAGTATCTTCTTTGATGTCTTTCCTCTAGATTGTTAAATCCATCACCCATAATAGGGTAAAATAACATGCTAGTGCAACAGTTTGTTCAAAATCTCCAGTCATCTTCTGCCCCCATCAGTAGTAAATATCCTCGCATCTGTATAAAAGCAAAAACAACCACCCGAGTGACATTATAATTATAATTATATCCATATGGTATAGTTGTGGTATTCATCAGGATTATTAATTCCCATCATCCTACTGAGTAACATCCAGATCTTCTGCATGCCCCGGCGAAACTCTCCTGCCTTATAACTCAAAATAGTTATAATATATTTACCAAAAAAAAAAAAAAAAAAAAAAAAATTTTTTTTAGATGATTCAAATCCAACAAAGTGAGGCTCTTTTCACATCCCAAAACCATGGCCTTGCAGAGATCTGCCACAATCCTCAGGATAGTATCAAACAATTGTTCGCCTCCACTATCTTTTCAAATATTCATTCATTTTTTAATGTCCCTGGCATCACTGTTGCATAATTTAGAAATTGCTGTTTCTATGCGATCTATTTCTTTTCTTTTTCTTTTCCGGGTTGAATTTCCATCCTCGTTTCTTGCCTACCAATTGTGTGTCTGCTAGTTGATTTTCATTCTGCTTTATGTAATGTTCTTGTTGGGTTAGTTTTATCATCTCATCTTTCTTCTCCGTCACTTGTATATCAACTGATTGATTTGCGCACTTGTCTGTGACTTGATGGTTCATCACATTGGAGTCGGATGACACTGCTCTCTTATTTATAGACAGTCCAGCTGGGGTATCCAGGGAGTCCAAAGACAATTTATCCATCACAACCTCTGTAATTTGATGTTTTCCTTTTGTTTCCAACTCCTTTTCCTTATCCTGTATTATGCCTAAAGGTGTTAAATTCATTTTTAAAATTTTTTGATAAAAATCTTCCGCTTTTTCAACAGTATGCAATTGATATCTTATTCCTTGATATCTCAATATTAGGCCAACTGGGGTGTCCCACCTGAATAGGATATTTCTTTTTTTTAATTCAGTCACTAGAAAGCCAAATTTCTTCCTCTCCATTAACATCTTGGGCGGGAGCTCCTTAAAAATCCAAATCTTTCTTCCATGAAATTGCAAGGTAGAATTAAAAGAGTTCTGCACAATATTATTCCTAATTTCTTTATCTGTAAAATAGATCACCACATCTCTAGGCAATTGCCTTTGCTTTGCCAACCAGGAGTTTATTCTGTAAATTCTATCAATCCTGCAATACACTTCATCAGGTTGAACCTTTAAGATCCCAGCCAGAATTTCAGAAGATATTTTCCTTAAATCATCTCTATTATTTTCCTGCAAACCTCTCAGTCTAATTGCATATTCTGTAAAATTATATTGAATCATTAAAACTTCTCTTTCAATCCTCTGTTGTACATTTTCTTCATTACCAATCTTTTGGTCAGTCTCCATTTTAGATTTGTCTTCCGAGCTATTATCCTGAGTGTTTATCAAATCCTTTTTAATTTTTTGAGTCATGTCATCCAAATTCTCCTCAATTTCCTTCATTTTAGACTCTAATAATTTAGTCTTTGCATCCACCCGAATCAGAAAGCCTGATAAACCATTAGTAGCTTTTAAAATCTTTTGATTCAAAAAGTCAAACTTTGATTTCACCAATTCACCAATTTCTTTAATTTCCTGCTTAAATTTTTCAAGTTGCTGGTTCACAATCTCATCCCTTCTTACAATCTCTTCAAGGATAAATTCTAATATATTAAAATCAGGTTTCTGACGCTGGAGAGTTGAAATTTGTTGGCGTAATTTCTTGAGAGGGGAAGTTCCCCCCCCCATTTGTCCAGCTGTATAAGTCCCGATGCCATTTCCCACACAGACAAGATTTAGCAAAAAAGAGAGAATAGAAAACGAAAGGACTTTCCCTTAGAAAGAGAAAAAAAAACTTCTTTTCAATCAACAGCACAGGAGCGAGGTTTTATCTACAAATGTAGCCAGTGATATTTATTCCGCTACATTGTAGTAAGGAGAAACGGAAGGACTTTCCCTTTTAGCCCTTCTCCAGCCACAGCAAACGCCATTTTAAAAGGTTCTTTTTCCCTCTTTTCCTCTCCTCTTTTCTCTTAAATAGATTTTGGAAGGGTGAAATACTTGCAGTTCAGTATTAAGGGTCCAGCTCGTCATTTCTTTAATTATTCTGTTGAATTCGCAGGCTTGCTCTTGACGCCTGGCTCTGCATAAGCAGAGGTCTCCCAAAGCCCGGAGCAGCGGCAGGGGATATGGGGCTTCTCATCCGCTCCGTCCCAAAAGTAAAAAAAAAACCTTTGGGACACTGCGGAGAGTTCTACCCACCCCTGCCGGCTCTATCTCCGTTTCCTCTTGGGAACGGAGTTTTTTCGAGCCGCCATCCGCTGTAACGGCGGCTCTATACAGGCAAAGGAAGCTGACGATCCCAAAGGAACGTCTGGCGGCGGCCAGCAGCAAACCGGAAGCCCTGCTCTCATCTTCTCTTGACCGGATTACTGCAAGGTGATGCTGCCCTTGATGCTGCCCAAAATACCATTTGGAAGCTATCGTTGGTCCAGAATGCAGTAAGGTGGGTAGTAGTAGGCACATCACTTTGCACCCATGTGTCATCTCTGCTTTGCAAGCTGTACTGGTTGCCATATGGCTACAAGAACAAGATTACCATTGGTTATCACCTAAAAAGGCCTACATGGTATACAATCTGGTTATTTAAGAGACTGTCAACTTCTGCCCTACCAATGAAACCAAGCAGAATGGGCATGATGTAGGTCTCCTCAATCAAACAATGTCATATGTCAGGGCCTAGCACATTCTCTACTATATGATGCCTGCCCAATGGAGTCATATGGCTCCCTACCGGCAGATGTTCCAGAAGTAGTTAAAAACACAACTCAGTTCCAGGCCTGAGATTAGGGTCAATGCGAAGCATTTGTTAGTTGTTACTAGTTTGGGATATATTTAGTTGTTTTACTGTTTGAAACGAATATATTTTTTACGATTCTTTTCTTTGTATTATACGCTGCTCAGAGTACTTTGTGAGCTGGGTAATCTCCAAATTGAATAAAATTGAATAAAAATATAAGATGTGATATGCTAGAATAATAAAGCATTCATTCTTAAATTTTAATCACCTTTGGAAATATAGATGGCACATAGGTTTAATAAGTAAATAAATAATCATAATGCAACAACAAATCCTGAAGAGTCAGCTTCTGTGGTCCATGGAACATTGTAATTACATTATTAAGGAAGACAAGACTGAAATATTAGAGCTTTGGTACTTAATTTTAAAACCAAATGTTTTAGAACTTGTTTTAATAATAATAATAATAATAATAATAATAATAATAATAATAATAATAATAATAATAATAATGTTATTAGTATGATTTTAGAGAACTCTAAGGGCTGCAAAAAATGGACATTCTTTTAATGTATTACTAAAATTAATTATTTTATTGGTTTCAATTAAAAATACCAGGTACTCCTCACTTAATTACTCTAATTGGAACCAACAAATCTATCATTAAGCAAAACAGTTAAGAGAAGCACCATGTTCTGACAGTCCTAGCTACAGTCATTAAATAAACTTGATCTTATTAAGCAACCCATCACACGATTATAATTTACAACCTCTCACTGGCTTTCCCATTGATTTTGCTTGTCAGAAACCAGGTGGGATGCTGTGACCATTGTAAATACACAATAGTTGCCAAGCACCTGAATCATAATCACAGTAATTTAAGGGACACTGCGACAGTTATAAATATGAGCACCCGTCCTAAGTAACTCTTTTTAGCACTCTCATAACTTTGTACAGTCACTAAATGAACAATCATTTAGTGAGGCCTACCTGTATTATTAATTCAACTGATATTAATTAAAGTTCAAGAGGATGATTGATTTTTCATAATATGCTTACTTTTACTTTTTTATCCATTGAACAAGTGGCTAGAAATCTGTCATCCATTGAAAAAGCACAGCAGAGCACTTCATCATCATGAGCTTTTACTTCTAGGAGCTTTTCTCCACTTTCGGTTTTGAAAACCTGCAATCAGAACAACAAAATATAAGAAAGTAGAAGAGATATAGGACTGTTATATCTGTATACAAAACTCTCTCTCTGTGTGTGTGTGTGTGTGTGTATTACAAACATATATTACTGTACATAGTCGTGATTCTATTTTATTAATTCTCTTGTCTATATAATTGAGTTTTTGTTAGTTCAAAAGGAAAAAAATGGAAAGAGTTTATTAACTTTCAAGCCAACCCCAGCAATACTAAATAAGAATACAGGAGAATATTTGTACATCAAGGTTGAAATGAGGAGTGCTTGGTGCTCTCAGAGCTTGGTGTTTTCTTACAGACATTTCATTATCCAAACTAGGTAACATCATCAGTCTAGTAAGGAGTGGGGTTTGCTCTCAGTTTATGTTCTAGTGGCTTGCCCTGTCAGTGTTGGTGGGGGTGGTCTCAGAAGTTCTTTGTCAGATTCTGTTCTATTCACTGTTGGCTTGTTTGGCAGTTCCTTGATTGGGTTATTTTTTACTCAATTGTTAATCTTGGAGTTAATCTATGTTCATTTGGATGTTGATTGCTGGTGGGAAGGTGTTTTGGTTTTTTTGTGCACTTTTTGGCTTGTTGACTGTCTTTTTTGTTGAGATTCTCAGTCATCCAGGTCATAGTTGTCCCACAGGTGCTTTTTCAAAATGCAACTGAACTTTGTTTTTCGTCTCATCACCTTGGTTGAGAAATGAAACTTCTTCAAAGAAAAACAAAGTCCAGTTCCCTTTGGAAAAAGGACATTTGAGATCTCTTTTGCGTAGTATATAGATTGTTTATGTCTATGTGTCTATTGATGGCTAATTTGTTGGAATGCCAGGTTTCTAGACAATAAGGGTTTTTGCACTTGGTTGGTTTAGGATGGTCATAAACCAAAAAGGGAACAAAAAGACCAAAACACTCCCTACAAGCAATCAGCACCCAGATAAGCATAGATTAACTCCAAGATTAACATCAGACCAACAATCAAATAAACAATACTTCAATCAAGGAATTGCCAAACAAGCCAACAGTAAGGAGCCCAAACCAAAAAACTTATAAGATCACCCCCACCAACACAGGCAGGGAAAGCCACTAGAATATAAACTGAGAACAAATTCCACCCCTTACTAGCACTGATGATGTTACCTAGTTTGAGTAATCAAACGTCTGCAAGCAAACAACCAAGCTCTGAGAGCACCATGGACTCCTCAAAAATGAGAACTGACACTTTTTATAACAAATGAATATATACATGTTAATCAATCAATAATTTTGAAAGTTTTGGAAAAACAGAGCGTCTAATATCTACACAAAAAAAAATATACTAAAGGTAGTCCTCAACTTATAAAAGTTGATTTAGTGACTGTTCAAAGTTACAACAGCACTGAAAAAAGTGACTTATGACCATATTTCACACTTATAACCTTTGAAGCAACCCTATAATCATATGATCAGATGTTTGGCAACTGATTCATACTTATGACCATTGCTGTGTCCCAAGGTCATGCAATCACCTTTTGCAACCTTTTAACAAGCAAAATCAACGGGGAAGCCAGATTCACTTAATACTGTTAGTAATTTAACAACTGCAGTGATTCATTTATCAACTGTGGCAAGAAAGATAGTAAAATTGGACAAAACTCACTTAACAAATATCTCGCTTAAAAACATAAATTTTGGACTCAAATGTGGTCGTAAATTGAGGATTACCTGTAAATCACAGAATAGGTAACATTTCAAAAGCGAGGAATACATGGAAACCTAAGCACTGGACAACTGTAACCAACCTGCAAACTTTAGTTACATGTAAGGACCTGCTGCCAAGCACACAAGATAAAAAACACAAGGGGAGTTAAACATATGATACAAATAAAATCTGATTGTTTCTCTAGGGTTTTTTTAGAGCGTAGAAATTAATACTTCTTTTATTTCAAGCATTTTGAACATGTATCAATGTATTTTATGCAGTTTAAGTTGGTAGAAAGTGGGTAACACTGCAGTATATCTCTGGAACAAGATGGTGTTCTAGACCACAAAACCACATCACGGTATACATTTCATTTAAAATAATCCAAATGGAGGGCTCCTTATGTTACCAATTAAACAAACTGGGTAACTCTTCCATCTTTCCTTCCTTAATGTGCAGAATAATTGATAACAAAAGACCTATCAGGGACAAGCAACCAGAATCACTCATGAATAACAAAGTCAGTAACTTTATTACCTATTACCTATGTTATAATAATCTCACCAGACTTTCTTCCCCTGGAATGACCAGATAAGGTCTCATGGATTTTGGGGGAGGTCAAGCTTCTGCCACTTGCAGCTGGGCAAGGATTCCAAGCTATGCCCTCACTTGACCCCTCCTTCTAGCCCATCTGGCAGTTTCCCAACAAGATCAATTTGAAAATATGATTTCTAAAATATGCATGTATTCAATTGATATGTAATATATATAATTGATATCTTGTTGTGCTGATATGATAAACCTTTACCTGCAAAGTTTTATCAGCTCCACATGTAGCTATTCTTTGATGGTCCTGGGAAAAACAAGCATGGTAAACGGTAGCTGTATGTGGATGCACAACCAAACGGTACATGTTCTTCACTGATGTTTTATTGCTAGATTATAGAAAAATAAGAAAGGTATTATTTTACTATCTTTTAACATTAGATATACATTAATACCTTCAATTTATCAAATCATAACAAGCCATGCAACACATGTGTAAACATATTTATGTTCTGTAAATAACTATTTGTTTATTTTTGAAGGATTGTAGTTCCTAAAATAATAATTTATTTTCAAGGACTCAAGGGTTGTTTTAAAAATGTTACTCTTTTTTAATTGATTTGAACATTTCACATAATCAGCAATCACTTTTCTATATTTCTTGGGTATATATAATTTTAATTCCACGTAAAATTGTACGTACATATCTCAATGGAGAAAAAACAAATAGAACAGTAAAATAGATGTACAATTGATCGTCATGTATGACAATCTATCTGTAGTCTGAGAAATCTGTCCTCCTCATTGTCTAATATAGAAACACTATACATACAAGAAATCTATGTGCACTTCCTGGCTGAGGAATTCTGGGAGTTAGAGTTCACACAGCTTAAAGTAGCCAAGGTTTTAGCAATTGAGTCCTACCCTCCTTAGTGCAGGGATCCATCCCACCATCTCTTTAGGTAACAGGTTCCACTTTCAAATTACCCTTTTCAAACATGAATTGGAATCTAATTTCCTCTAATTTAATTCCATTATTCCATGTCTTGCAGCATCCTCATTTGGGCTATATCCACAATTCTGAAGAACTGCTTAAAATATTATCCCTATTTAAACCTAGACAATATTTAAATGAGTCAGTATCCAGATAATCTAAACGATCTGTGCTAAAAGCAAGCATTTTCTATTTTTTCCTCAACCAGAAATTCAGTGTCCTAAATTAAAAAGTTGGTACTGAAATATTTTGAGAAACAAAAAAGTTTTAGCAGCCAGTTTTTATAAAGCCTGAATAGAATATTTTGTATTAAAATACAGAATATAACTTTTAAATGCATGCCTACAAAGTTTGCTATTGACTTGGGATCAAATATTTCAATATTGTATCTGTTTAACAAACTTGGAAAGAGACATTAAAAAAAAGATATATGTTTACATCCATTCCACATAAAGAGATCCTTTATTAAGTTCTTGCTGAGCTCGCAGTTTTGCTTGTCGATACACTTCTGAATTTTCTGGCTGACACAGTCCCAGCTGTATAATGTCTAGAAATGGAAGATGTCCAAGGAGATGCCCATTCAAGGACAAAAATTCCTGGAAGTTTTCACGTGCATTAGTATCCTGTGAATAAGAAATATTGTTGTATTAAAATGGAAGTGCAAGGAAAATTGAATTAGATGGAACCTTTTAATGACTGCATCAAAGCATTTACCCTTTCTTTCCTTTCCCCACATTGTTGTTTTTTCTAACTGTTTATGTATAATTACAAATGCACTAGAGAGAGATATTTTTATTTTCTTTACCAAAAAAATTCAGAGACTCATCTGTACCGTTTCTACATAAAGTACTATAATAATCATTTACAAAACATCCTTGGAAGTTTTGTGTTCATGAATCAAGTGACAAATTTTATTCAATAAAACGTAAAATAATTTTAACTATAAAATTTCTGTTGAATTTAACTGGTAACTTATCAAAGTTGAACAAACAACTATTACAAATTATTTTACATATCATATTATACCTTCTGATCCAGTATTTTACTGTATTCAACATATTCATGAATCAAATGAGCAGGGCCTATTCGTTCTGTTTTTATTTTAATCCAATCTAATGAGAACATGAGACCACATAGCTCCTGTTAGAAAAATGTAGAGAAAATATGTTATATTCAAGAAAATTTTAAACTGTTAGGTAACTTAATATTTTTAGGGAAAAGAATATGAATGTATATTCCCAACGTTCCTTCACGAAATACAAGGAGGCTTAGAAATATAACTGAACTTTATTTCATTATTCATATATGCCAAATGACTAATTAGACTTTATTGTATATGCACATTTTATCATATCTAATATATTAAAATCATTTGGCTGTGTGGCCTTAGAAATTGGATTAATAACTTTATAAATAATACACAAGGTAGTCCTTGATTTACAACCACAGTTCCGAATTTTGGTTGTGATGCCACATTACAATTTGCTCAACTTTGGCAATCCTGGCATTAATAGTTGCGGCTGTTAAGCAATCGTATGGTTATTAAGTGTCCAAAGGCCCGGGTCAGGCACAGACCCTGGGCTATGGTTGAGTACTGCTATGCAGGATATCCTAGATGTGTTGGGGGCGGGGGGAGATAGTCATTAGAGGGAGTTGGAGCATCTCCACAGTTCTATGAGCAGGCATGCTACCAAGCACCTAAATTTTCTTCTTGTAACTGTGAGAGCGATGCAACATTTGTAACTTTGGGCATGGGCTGTAATTCACTTTGTTCAGCATTGTTCTACATTCAAATGGTTGGTAAGGACTACCTGTACACAATTACTTTATATTTATTACATTCGTAAACAATATAGTTGCAAAACTTAAGCCAGTGTTTTCAGATTGTTATTCTATATAGGTTGTCTTTGACCTATGACCGTAATTAAGTCTGGAATTACAGTAAATTATGCTGCTCATTAAGCAGTTCATTACAGTGACCACACCCAATTTTATGACCTTTTTTGTAGCAGTTGCTACATGGTTGCTACCACTAGCATCACAGTTGTTAAGCACACACATTATACCCAATGACTGATTTCTGCTGGAAACTGGAAGGCTGGTTTCCAGCAGAAAATTTTGTATACTGTGGTCATGTGTCTGAGGGATACTACAAATGGCCGTACATGTGGGTGGCTGCCAAGTGCCCAAAATGCATTCATGTGGCTGGGGCTATCATGGCCATCAGAACTTTGGAACTATGTCATAAGTAACTCAAGGGAAGTCCATCTTAACTTTGAACAGTTGCTAAACAACTATTTCAATTTTCATAGAACCTATTATATTCAAATTCACAAAATTAGTGAAATACTCAAACCTTCTTTTGATTCTGCACTGATTCGAAGCAAAAAATATTTCATTTTAAGAAATGCATATGAGAATACATATAGTAATGAAAGTATAGAAAAACATATTTTGTTTCTTGCAGGTATAGAAACAAAAACATATTTCATTTAAGCTATAAAACATTTTACAAAGTTTCACAAGAAAATTTATTCCCCTAGAAAAAAACTATTTTCTTATATACAAGGTTATAGAAATAAAATCAGTGCAACTTACATCATACATATTGGCACCTGCCATATGGTAAGCCAGAAAATTACACCAATACATGCAGTCCTCCTCTGATGAAATAGATATGTAACACTTATAATGTTTCTTGAACTGATGAACTACTTTTTTATGTAGATCCTACAAAAATCAAATATCTATTAATACAATAACGGCATTCAAACTAAAATAGTCTCACTATTTTGCAACACTATATTAAATTAAAATCTTCCAAAGATATACTGTTATAAAAATAAAGTTAAGTCGGTTTTTTTTTTTTTGCCATATTCACAAACTGAGAATGTTATGTTCTGGTGAAACTCTATTACTGCATGAAATTAAAAGCAAAGCCAACTGATGTCTAGTCCTTTTAACTCTAACTTGAATGCTTGTCTGGATGTAAATATGCACAGTATTCCAAGCTTATAATGGTAGCAGGCTAAATTCACATATACAACCAATAGGAAGATGGCCCATTGAACAAAATAAAACCAAAGCTGACTTTAAGAAGTATTTTACCAGGCAACATCAGAGAATCAAAGAATAATTTAAAAAAAATCTCTGGCCACCACCAGGAATGTTTGACATCTACTTTTCTGTAAACTGAGGAGATCTTATGATGGCTTTACCTACTGAGCCATGTATCATCGCTCTTCTTTGCAGATTCAAAGTAATATATAGCTGAATAATCTTAATCCACTTCTCTATTGCTCCAGGCCTATAGTTCATTAAAATTCATATCAGAATTAAAGTACTTTTCTCTCTTTTTGCTTGTATCGACCCATGGCTAGTCCATGTCACAAGGATCTATTAATAAATAATTTCCAACATGAACGAAACATATTTATAGAGTACAATTCCAGAACTATCTGAAAAGATGAATTAATATCAAATTAAAAATAATATCTTCTTTGAGCTATTGATTATATTTGTTTGTGTATATGTCTATGTATATGTACACTATTACCATATATAATGGTAGCACTATGAAAGTGGTTTGCTTTCTTCCCAGTGCCAAGTCTAGCTATACAGTAGTTGTGGTGCCTGGTGATATCCCATCTAAATGCTGACCAGGTTTCTCCCTCCTTAATTTTTTGAAATCCTAAACAGCAGATGCTGCCACTAATAAGTATAAAATAGGAAGTGCAATTACATGAAAATGAATTCTAATATTATATTAGTGAATTTTATATACTGATTATTATTATACTTGGCTTCCTAAATAAATCATTATTCAAAATTAAAACATACTTGAAGCTCACTGCGATTCTTCTCCATAAGAAAATCAAGTTGGAGAGCATGCAAATAATAACAGAATGATTTTCCATTTCGATCGCAAAATAGGAGAGATTTGTTAACAAATTCGTGCAGTATGTCTTCAACTTCTTCAATCTCCATATCCCAAAGAATACAAAATACCTAACATGCAAACAAACAAACAAGCAAAAATAGGTGAATGCAATGAATAAGCAGATTATTAGTTTTCCCTTCATTAGGTAAAAATAAGCTGAAAAATTCAATAGAATATAATGAGATCTCATTTGCAAGTAGCGAAAAAATAAGATTATTAGTATGGAAACCATTCCACAGACAATATACAAGCAAATCCTGAGTAAGACTATTTTCAATTTCCTAAAATTGTTACTATGCTATTTATTCTGTTAAATATTGATTGAAATAAGCATTTTAAAGAATATTTCTCTACTATTGAGAGAATAGTGACCGTCCTTTAAAATAAAATAAAAAAATCTCAAATTTAAATTTGCAACTCTGATTTCAGAAATGAAATGAACTAGCACATTGAATTGCTAATTATTCACAATTTTCCTTAGATATTTAAATAATATACAGGGAAGCAGGAATAATGTTTGTGGTACGATTATCAATATTGCAAATTTTAATATGTACTGGTAAAATTTATACTATGACGGAGTTATTTACTTTTTGCTTCAAGAAATTTATAATCCTAAAGGATTTTAATTAAATTACTTTAAAATGTTTAAAATATTGAATAAGATATCTAGATATTTATACAGCAAGCATAATAAAGTTAAATATTGTTAAGATTGCAACCATATTCATTCTTAGGTTGAAATATGTACTAATAAATACAGTAGAAATCCTATTGAATTCAGTGGAAGAATGAATATAAACTAATCTTGCACAACAATTTTCCAGATAGCAAATATTATTCTGTCACTGCAGCATTCAGTTAGATTTGCTAATAATTATTATTATTTTAAAAGTCATTTTATCTGTGTCATCTTGACTGTTAACCAGCCCTGCACAACTAGCACTGTGAAGTATCTATGGAGATTCTCAGTTATCTAGGCAATGGTTGTCCCAAAGGTGCTTATTCAGGAGATAACTGGACTTTCTTGTGAAAGTCTAGTTGTCGCTTGAAAAAGCATCTTTGGGATAGCTCTATGAAGGTACATAATGACTTGTTAGTCAAATCTGAAACTTCTGGTTTTTTATTGAAGGAAAAGAAATTAAAAACCACAAATTAGTAATAAATGCCATGGTTATAAGACAGATGAAATATGCTCATGGATGGATATCTTTAAGCAACCAGGTTTCTTTATAATGCTATTCAAAAAACTTTTAGCACCTTAAATCATGCTTTACCTTCAAAATACGGTCTTAAACTGTATTTTACCTTTGAAGGCACTTTAACATCCTTTGGAAGAACAGAAAGATCTCTGTAATAACCTTTAAAATTTTCTGGCAACATATCAACACTTATAGACATTGCTTCATCAAGTGCTTCATAATCATAAGATGAGGATTTCCTTATTCTTTTAAACTGTTTGTTTTGAAGTTGTCTAAGGTAGTATTCCCAGCGATTGGGAAAGACTTGTAATAATGCTCCTATTAATGATACCACGAGAGGAGAACCTAAAATAGAAGAATAGGTAAAAATAAAACTGAACAAAAAGAAATCAAATTGCTTTTTGAAGGCATTATTGAAGAAAAATATTAAAAAAACCAAAGAAGTTAAAAAATTCCCTAATTATTTCCTATCATATGAAATTACCCTTTTCATCTTTGTATTCAAAAGTATACAATCAATTAAGAACAATTGATTGAATTAGCAGACGGCAAAATTAACTGCTTTGGTAAGAGACAATGGACCAGACAGCTTTATAAGAGACTGGAAGCCATTTGTGGATGGTTAACGGAAGGATTTGAAGATTAGTGTAATATTTGGGCTAACCTGTTGACTGTTTTTTTAAAAAAAATTATATGTATATTTACGTGTGTGTGTGTGTGTGCGCATGTGTGTGTCTGTGCATGAAGTTGGTGTGTGAAGTTGGGTCAATTTGATTATCATATACTCTTATCACCTGGAATATTTGTTTATTTAATACAGTATTCTTGTTAAATAGGGATGGGAAAGCTTATAACTAAATGTAGGCCTGTTATGTAAAGGGGAGAAGAATTTATCAGGGTTTTTATTGTCAGCATCCAACCGGGATGGATTCTTTATGTTTAATGTTACATTTATTTGATATATGGGTCATTTTTTTCCTTTCTTGTACATGTCTTGTACAAGTTTTTTTCTTTTGTTGTTGTTGTTGAATATAGTGTTGAATATGTGTTTTTCTCTTTTGCATTTTATTCTTGTATGTGTATATATAATAGATATATATATCCATTCCAAAATAGTAATTATTTCTTCTGTCCTTTAAAAATATAGAATTTTAACATTCTCAGGGTTTATTTGCAGCCTCCTCCTTTCTGACTTCAGGTGTCTGAAGCTAGATGCAAGCACAGAAGAAACACAAAGGGAGTTTAAATAAGGCTTCAAGAGTAATGCAAGTACAAAGTTTATGAAAATCAGAAATATTTTCCAGAATTTTTTTTTGCATGTAGTACAATTTTTTTTTTGTATTTTCTAGTTATTAGAATAGATATTGAAATTCTGGAATGGCAAATCATACAGGTTAAAGTAGCAAATAAAGCTCAAGTTGCTTTGTCTTTTAAAATTTAAAAACACTAAGTTGCTCAATGACTACATTTCAATTTTAAATTAGCATATATGCAGTTATAAATATGTTGAAAATCTATTATTTTTTTGATGCAGAGGCCTATTAACATAAAATGAAAAAGTTTACCTTTGCATTCTCTAACGATATGATCAGCTTTTTCCGGCAGCTCTGTTACTTTCATATTAACGAACAGGGATAATATTTCAAGTGCTTTTTCATGTGCTAATCCACTTTCTACAGAAACTTCATATTTATTGCCTGAATACAGCATCAGAAATAAATATTTGATTTAAAGCATAAATAAGAGTTTCTCCACAACTTAATTAAAATGCTAGCCACCCATCTCTGAATCTTTGTATTGCCATGAGGTTTGTTTCCATTGCCAATTCTTGTCTTGCCTCAGTTTTCATTTACTTTGAATAGTTCTGTTCCATGCATCCACGTGCAATTATGGTAAGCAAAGCAACTGGTTTATCCTATAGGCTTTGCTTTGTTCTGTCTTCTGCAAGACACTAATTGGCGTTTAAAAAAAATCATCTGCCAATCATTACATTGGAACAGGAATTAAACAGTCTGGTTATTTTCATTAGTTTTTGATGTTTAAGGAAAATGCTACATTTAAGGCTGGATTCTGTTAGCATTTTCTTATATAACTGTTTCATTTTATCAATTTATACAGAATTAATAGGAGGTAATATTCATTATTCAGTCGCACTGTGTATTTTATAAGATTGCATGATATATTGTTTGTATCATCTCTAAAAGAGTTTGGGATTGTTTTATACTAAAGCTGAACATGTTATTCTAAGTTTCCAGAATTCTTTAGATTTCCAATTTCCATTTATACTTTACTTCTTACAGAATATATTTTGTTTTTAATATTTAAAGGCACACTTTGACTAATTTTCCCCATAAATCTCAAACATGTAGGTTACATTATTCAGATTATTTTCTATAATTTAAACATAATGGCAACAAGATAATCTTTCCTCTTCCAATCTCTCTGTTACTACTAGTAATATATTGTACAATTTTCTCAAGGTAACATTATTTTTTGGTTTAATATAATGGATGTATCACTGCATAGCAACAAACTCATACCACTATGAAAGGTAATATACATAAAGTAAATTAAATAAAAATTTATAGCTTATGCAGGGGAGGAATAAAGGAAAACACAACCCTTACCAGTTACAGAATCTGCTACACTCCTGTCTCTACTGGTGATAAGAATCTGACACTGATTATCAAAAGCTTTTAAAACCCAGGAATCCCAAATATCATCAAGTACCAAGAGAGATCTGTTACAAAAAAAGGATGATAAACAGAACATTTACTTTAAGAAGGTTCTTCATATGTAACAATACATTTCCTTTTTTAAACAGGGGCCCAATGTAATTCCAGAAAATAATAGCAATATTTTATGATGTACAAACAGGTGGTATATACCCAGTTTCCCCCAAAATAAGACATCCACTGATAATAAGCCCAATCGGGCTTTTGAGCGCATGGCAATAAGGCCAAGCACTTATTTCAGGGTTCAAAAAAATATAAGACAGGGTCTTATTTTCGGGAAAACACGGTATACATACTTTGAAGCCCCTTCTGAAATCAAGTCCAAAGCACTGTGTAATATTTTAATTTCATCCTTCATAGTATTTGAATGTAACTATTTTAAACTTTTGTTTCTTTTTTAATCAAAAAGAGTCTTACAGATTAATGCATTTTTTAAACATAAATTTGGCATTTGGGTTTAATGGGGGGGGGGAAGGGAGACAAGACAAAATAAAAAGTAAATATTAGTCTGAATATTTAAAAAGCATATATTTTTGCACATTCACAATTATATTTCTCAGTATTGTTATGATATTCTCTTTCTGGAAATTTTAAATCATTTTTTCCAAATTGTAAATCTTCAACAAAACACACCAGCAAAGAAAGAATGATATATTCTTAGTACTATTTTTTATGCATAAATCACAGCAGACAAATCAAATTATTTTGACTGATCTTTCAAATGAATCATGATTTATTTATTTTTAAATTTATATACTATTCTCCCTACAAACAATAATATTTTAATATTACTTGGCCTGAGAGAAAGAAATTGGGCCAGTGGGTGTTTGTGCCAAATAGAGGACTATTACTCATGGCCTGCTGGTTTCTAATCCAGCAATTTAACCAGTACATTACACTGTACTGTGTACCTTAAAAGTCTGAAGAAGAGAGTCAATGCACTTCAGAAAATAAGCAATTATAATTTAAGTTGATAGATACTAATAAGTTTGAAATTTACTTATGCAGAAAATAACATACTATTGATTTTAATTCAGAATCCCTGATAATCAAGCGTTAGACTCCAAAGTTGTTCAATGAAAGAATATATAAACTGTGTTTGCTAGAATTTTAAGCAACATAGAATATTTATTGGAAACCCCTATAAATGTAGGAATTTGAAAGAAGTAATTTTAATCAAATTTATTTAAAATTAAAGATATCAAATGCAACTCTGTTCTATTGACGTTACCTTGGGCTCGTGCGCAACAGCAATAAACGAAGGCGATCTTTTGCTTCCTCGATATTAAATGGTGGCCTTTGTGAATAAGTGAAGTCCTTGTCTAATTTCAGGCAAAGATTTTGGAGTTTCATTAACAGACCTGCTTTATCCTGTTTTCCAACAGAAACCCAATGCACTCCTCCTGGAAAGCAATCTAAGAAAAAATGCATGTTAAAATTAAAACAGATTAGTGAACATTGAAGAATCCTAAGAGAAATCCCCAAATATAGTGAGTTGGGGGCCCCAGGGGTGCTATTCAGTAGGTTCTGACAGGTTCTGGAGAACCGGTAGCGGAAATTTTGAGTTCTACAGAGAACTGGCAAATACCACCTCTAGCTGGCCGCTGAGTAGGGTGGGAATGGAGATTTTGCAATATCCTTCCTCCCAGGTGTGCGGAGGGAATGGGGATTTTGCAGTATCCTTCCCCTGGAGTAAAGTGGGAATGGAGATTTTGCCGTATCCTTCCCCTGCCACGCCCACAGAACCAGTAGTAAAAAAAATTGAATTCCACCACTGGTTGGGGCTATATAAAAAGGTGACTGAACAATGACAGTCATTACTTTCCTCCGCTTTTTTGTCTTCCTTAGTTATTACTTCTTTTTTTATAAGGTTAAACATTGAAAACAGAGGCTGTCTTCTTTATACATAAGTCAAATTATCCTCAAAAGGAACAATAGTATGAAACTCCTAAATATTGGATGGCTCTATGAGGCCCAAAATGCTACATGTATCAAGCTATGTAATTCTATTCTTATTATTTTTACAATTTTCTGCAGCATTTTATTATCCTGGCTGATACTGTAAATGCAAGCAAGTTTGAGATCAATTAGTACTCAAACAGGAGAAAAGCACAAACGCCAGAAGTAGAAAAAATAAACTGACGGTAACGAACTACTTCCATTCTGTTCCCAAGCTATGATCCTACTAAAACAGGAGTTTAGCAGACAACACCATATTTTTGTTATTCTTCATAAAAATATAGTGTCTAAAGGAAATGATTTCATGATCAGCAAGGGTTTATTCTCCACTTTCCATTTATTGTTATATTTCTGTATATACTGAGGATTTTAGGTGCCAAAAAGAGATTCCAAAAATTGGATTCAGCTTATTCACGGCTAGACTTATTCACAAGTATCTACAACAATACTTTTAAAAAATAACAAAATATCTTATATATCTCTCTCTGTGTTTGTGGATAAGCCTAGCAACAGAGGAGCAAACCCTTGAATTTTTAACCAAGTACCATGAAAAATGTGCCACCTCCAGATAAGTCAATCATTGACATTTTTGTGTTTTAATTTTCATAGTTGGCTTATCCATCACTGGTACTTTCCACAGTATTTTGGTTAATACCTGAGGGTCGGCTTCTACATAGAGAGGCTTACATACATACAACTCTATACAGGATACTGTTGATATATTTTACTATATAAATTGCCATGAGTCTGTGGAGTTGGTTGTAGTTCTCAACTTACAACCGTTTGTTCAGTGACCATTTGAAGTTATGATAGCACTGAATAAATGATGGTTATGACTTGTCCTTGGAGTTTTGACTATATAAGCACCACCATAGTCAGATGATCACTACCTGGGCACTTGGCTAACAATTTGCATTTACAACCAGTTGTGGCGCACCTGTCATCAAGTATCACCATTTGTAACCTTCCCTGCCAACTACCACAGAAAGTCAATGGGGAAGCTGGAAGGGAAGGTTGCAACTAGGGTAAGGTAACTCTTGCGCCCACTTTCTCAGCATCTTTGCGCTTATGTGAGTCACCTGAACCCTCCATGCCTCCCTCATATCTTCCCTGCTTTTCATGTACCCCCTCACACCCTCACCTCTTATGCACTTCATTAACCCACACCTCCTGTTCACCCCCTCATAGCCCTGTGAACCCTTCCCAACTTGCACCACACCTCACACAGATCCTTGGTCCCTTTCCTACCTGGCAGAAGCTACTTATCTCCCTTACTCATATTCCAAAATTATATTTTGGTACTGTATGTCATTTGGGCACTATAAGATTATTATACAACATGTTCAAAACTAAATTGGAAACTTCTGTTTGAAGTGGATTCTAATTTGAAGATAAATTGCAATCTTCAATAAACCATGAATGTGAATTAGGATACTACATTAATAGAAAATATATAAATACCTTTTAAAAGATTGTGGTTACGTAGAGTTTCTGCTGCCAAAACAGATTTTCCACTGCCAGCCATGCCATAAATAATCACCCATCCTGGATCATTTCTTAACCTGCATAGCTTCTGCTCTATTTTTTTTAGTAATTCTGGACGAGTAACAAATACTACTGGCCTCTGTGGAACTCCACCTTCACATAGGGTAGTCTTAACTGAAATTCAGAAAGGAAAGATAAACAAAAATAATAGCAGCCAGTATCTTAAAATGGTACAGAATAAAGAAGCAAAATAATTTTGACTTTAATATTTAATACTATCTTCCCCTCCACTATGGCTGGTACTGGCCACAGGGAAAGGAGTCATTGCAGTCCCTCCTATGTGCAATCCCTGGAGATGGTCCAGCAAAGTATCCTTGGACAATGGTATTGAAAACAGCTGAGAAATCCAGAAGACCCAAGATGGGCAAACTATAGCTCTCAAAGATTATTCACAAATGTGACCAATGCAAAATTTAATTCACGTGTTTTCATGCTTTATTGGTCTGGGACTATAATCACTTTAAGATGAAAAGGATACTATATTAGGAAAATTGTGAATACTATTAACAATTAAACTAGCTAAGAAATTGGAATAATCCATTATTTTGTTTCCTTATTTATTTATAAGAACAACACAATTTTATGTATCAATATACATAAAATACAGTTTTTGGTAGCTTAAATTCCTGTACATTACTCACAAAATTATTACAGTCCATTATAAAAAGCATATAAAGAGCCAGCAAATGTTAAACCATTTGGAAATGAAAAATCATTTAGAAATGGAGATTATGTTGTAATTCAGTGTTTCTTGAAATTGTAACTTGTTTTGTTGTAATTCAATCAAATTTAACTTAAAAATATGATTGAGTCAGTGAGAAACACTTTTAGGTAAATTTTACAAACCTCCCACTCTTAATAATTATTTCTGTGAAAAAGTACACATACATACACCATGTACGAAGTCATGGTGGGGGGCAGCATATAATTTCTAGTAAATAAAAAAAATAATAACTAACCATATGAAGTTATACCATTCTCAGAATTTGTTTTATTTGAAGGTGAAATAATAGGGAGGCCATCTTGAAGGAGAGCAGCAAGATCTTTGTATCCTTCCTGTTGTAAAGCATTATAAAAAGATATATATGCATAATTGTCTTTGGCAATAATTAATTTTAGAAGCATAGATGCCCGTTCTTTTTGTGTAGTCTAGAAAAGAATAAAATGAAGATTTAGTAGAATTTATTTACCATTTCAGCTCTAAAATTCTACAATTTCAATATGCACTAGAAGGTGATATGTTACTAAAATTGTTTATACTTGTTGTGAAAACAGAAGTTATTTCTGTGTTTTTCATTTTCTTTAGAACATTCTTAATTTTCCTTTCCTTTCTATTTTTATTTTTTGCACTTTCTTTTCTTTTTATTTTTTTCTTTAGTTTGTATTAGTGTTTATTGTTGTGTACCAAAGAAACCCTTTCAGTATGCACTTGATTTTTTTTTTCTGGACTGATGCATCAAACTTAATCAAGAAAATATGACAAATACTACATTATTTAAAAAAACATTGGAATATACTTCCAGGTGAATGTTCACAGATCTGTATAGGATTATTGGATTTTTCTTAGTATAATTATTAAGCACATAATATATATATATTATCTTCACCTGAACATACAATTGTTCTTATATGGACAACTGTTTATAAAGCCTTAATTCCAAAAAAAATTGTATGTCAAAAATATTCAGGCAAGGTAGCCTTGGTAGCATAGTGGACTAAAGCACTGTTATTAACAACGGCTGCTTGCAATTACTGCAAGTTCAAATCACACCAGGCTCAAGGTTGACTCAGCCTTCCATCCTTTCAAAGGTAGGTAAAATCAGGACCCAGATTGTGGGGGCAATAAGCTGACTTTGTATAAATATACAAAAGTATGAAAGCTATTGCGTAACGCATTGTAAGCCGCCCTGAGTCTCCGGAGAAGGGCAGCATATAAATTAAAGCAAAAAAAAAAAAAAAAAAAAAAGGTAACCTCTTTAAAGAATTGCAATCCTCAAAGTAGGAAAATTGAAAGAATAACAATATAGAAAAGGCTTTTTATTTGAAAGATGTATAATCAACCCTTTTGAAGAGCTGAATGCAGTTTAATTTTGTCCTCACACAGCAACCTATTAAGTAGCTTGGGCTGAAAGAGACAAACCGATCCAAACACACCCTATGAGCATCATGATTACGCTAGACATGAATTCAGATTTCCATAGTCTTAGTCTAGCACTTTGATCACTACATTATAATGACTGATTCAAACAGAGCATATTTATTTTGTTTATATACTTAGATGTAATTTGATTGCTATTAAGAGTTATTATAAAGCTACAACCCATTACTTAGATTCAGAATGAGGCTGCTATTCTATATTTACTAATTCAGGGAGTCTGTCTTTGAATTCTGCTGCAGAGGGGGGATATTGTATAAGACAAGTATTAGTGATTCCTGGGGCATTTTGATAAGATAGTTCCTGTATATATTTATTTTTAATTCTGCATCAGGTATGAATGCTATTTACTGTCAATTTAAGACTGGAGCATCATACCAGATCAGTAAGTAATAAATAATAGTAATTAAATAATTTAATTAGAATTACAGACCAGTCAATCTTGAGAAGACATACGTAAAACTACTCCAAAAAGATTATCCTAATGAAAAGTAAAAATATAAATTCCTACTTAATTCCCACTGAAATGTGCAACTAATTTCATATGTAACCCACCTAATGTTGTTACTAAACTTCTATATATTTTTAATACTGATATTTGTTGTCAAAAAATATCTAAAAGCATTCTGACACTCAGCTTCAACAAGCTGTTATATTAATACAAATGTAAGCTAGAACAACTTTAGAAAATGTAATTGTAATTATTTGCTATTTCACTTCTGCAATATTTATTATATCTAACCCCTATTTTGCTAATTGTTGTTACATTAACAGACTAATAATTACTAGTACTTTTCTGCTCTTGTATCTTCTGAGTCCCTTGTATACAGCAATATTTATTTTAGAGTGAGATACACCCTTGAGTGAGAGGGGTTATAGGTTATTCCTGGAGTCTGGGTGCAGCCACGTGTAGCCTCAAGTCTCACATCATGCCCCTCTGTTCTAAAACTTTATGTATTAACAATATTTCTATTCTAACATAAACAAAAGGACAAAAACCTTTAATAACCTGAGCTTTTATTTTCTCTTCTTCCACCACTGTCAAGGTATCATCAGCAACCATATGATCCATTATATAAGATGTCTTGATATCCGTTTCCAAAGCTTGGCGGTTCTGAAGCAAATAACTTCTAGCTCTCTCATCCATGTTTATTGTTCCTTTTAGCTGAGTAATCCTATGAGCTAACCAAGACACAGAAAATTTCACAGTTATAATGTATGACTATTACTTATATGTTACTTTTAAAATGATAATACAGAACCTTGGATTACTAACATTAATCAGTATTTCAACTTGCAGTAAATTCTTGAACAGTTGTCAGCTATCTTTGGACTTCAATACTGATACCTAGCCAACAGTGAAAAATGATCACCTTTTGTGATCTTCTGACAAGTGAAATCAATGGGGCAGCTAGATTAATTAACAACTGTGTTATCAATTTAACAGAAATTATAACAGAAATTTTGTCTCCAGAACAGAGATTTTGGGGTCATTAGTCAAGGACTACCTATATACAAATTATTCAGTTGATCAGACATTTTTTAAGATGCATTATCCAATATTTTATTTAGATCAGGTGGATAAAAATTGATTTTTTCAAAAAAAATTAAAAAATTGAATTTTTAAAATTTAAATTGAATTTTTAAAATTTAAATCGGATTTTTTTATTTTTATCAAATTTATTTAAGATTAATAATGTATTATTAATTAATAATTAATAATTTAGTTTATTCAACATGAAATGGAGCTTAGTTATGTAGCATGAGCCTGTCTATTCTGCAATATTTACATTTTTGGTAAACTCATTTAATGAATCCAAGCTCTGCAAGCTGAGATAACATGTACTGCTTTGATGCATTCACACAATTTCACAGTCACTATGAGATAAATTATAAAACAAAGTTCAGGAATATTCCTTTATCCCATTATTTTGCAAATCTAGGTACACTACAAACTTTATGATTGTTTGAAGAGAAATGCATCTGTACTACTAGGCTCTAAGTGTGAGGAGGAAAGGCAAGCAGTAAAAATGAAAGTGAAACCTTCTAAGCAGCTTATAAATATAATATTAAAAAACACCTGTCATTTCAGATCCATCATGGCAGCGCCTGTTAGCAGGCATCCACTCACCTACTACCTGCCATGTCTCGCACCTTGTTGTGTCACTGCTGTAGTCAACAGTGGGTCAGAGGAGCCGCTCCGGGATAGAAATAACAGTTGCTCTTTAAAAATTATGATTTAAATCAAGTGTTTCTACTAGTGATTTAAATCATGATTTAAAATGATTTAAATCAACTCGGTTTAAATCAAATCCGCTCTGATTTAGATGCAGTTCTTACCAAAGTATTTTAGCATTTATTTAACAAATTATATAAAGTAAATTAACTTCAAGTATAAATTTGCTTTAAACAAAGATAAGAGTCTAGTTTGATATCTTTAAGTGATATCCTTGCATTTCTAGAATATCACATATACAGTATTTACAATTGAAAAATAAAAATATTTATTTTTGTATTAAATTTGTTTCCCGCCCATGTCATCACAAGGGGCTTACAATGTTAAAAGGAATAAAACTGTACAAAAACATATATATATAAGAATAAAATACAAAGTTTATAATCATAAGAAGCAAGGTTCAGAAATAAACGCAATCAGAAAGTTAATGTTTAACACAAAATACTACTTAAGACACAGAAACAGGTTTACGGAAACAATATAAATTAATAAAATATGCTATTGCACAGTATTCAGTACAAATTTTATATAACAGCAAGTTAAAGCAATATGCAGTAACATTTTGAAATTTAAGCGCAAAGTATTAGAACCTAACTGCACATATTTTAATGTACATTATCAAACGCCAGAACTACAAAGATAGTTTAAGTAAATTGGATATACTCCGATTACACAAAATTGCACATAAAACATATACTGTTACATTGCTTGCACTATGACTATTTAGCTGAAAAATGTATGCAACATAAAAATTTATTTCTTCAACAATACTCTAACTTAAACCTGTTCTGTCAAAAAAAAGAGAGAAAGTGACATCTAGAGGATAGAGTTGTAAGTTTTTATGATTGTGTAGGTTTAATTTGCCCCTATCAGAGACATATCAACAAATTTGATGCAACAAAACACTAACTTGGAGATTATCTACTTGAAGTTCATTAGGACTGTCTTGTACAGATGTGTTTACTGCTGTACGCGACTAATTTCAGGAAGTTAAATATTCGACGGAGGAAAATTCTTGCCTCTACTTCAAACATGCACTTTACACTACTTAATGCTACTTAAAATGTTCAATATCCAAGACACCACTTGCCTTCCAAAAATACGGGAGTAGATTTTTTCAACACAGAACCCGTTTCTTTACGTAGAATAGTTCTATCCAAACTAAAACCGAAAATACAAAGGGCGACTTTCCCGATCAACCTATTTAAGGAAAGGTGACATCCTGCTGCTCAATTCTCTACTGCCCGCTCCGCTCCTATAGTTAGCCCATACTATTTTTTACCTCGATGGCCCCTGACCTCTCCAACCCACCCTTAACGCGCTTTCATTTTTATTTTCCCTCTCTCTCGTTGCCTCGTCTACCGACTCCCCGCCCTCAGGCTCGCTGCACGGTTACCTGAAGCGTGAGCAGTGTTCGTGTGAAGGGAAGGGGGCGACCCAGATGAAGCCCTTGGTTGGCGCCTCTCAGCCTTGAATTCATCCCATCTCAGCTGCCCCCGGGACGGGCACTCGGCAACTAGCAGCCACTTCCTCCTTCGCGAGGCGAACCGAGGAGGCAAAGGGCGAGAGGGGCGGGGTAAAGCAGAGGCGAGCCTCGGCTAAATTTCCTCGGGGAAAGGGAGCTGGGAAGAAGCGGAGCGGCTCGCCGCCCGGCAGCCACGAGGCTCGAGCGAACAAAGCCTACGTCTCGTGCCCGAGCCACTCGCTCACCGTCTTGGCTCGGCTCGCGCCTGGAAAGGCAAAGAGAGCGCTGTGGCAGCCTGAGAGCGCGCGCCTCCCGGCCGCTCGCGCCGCGTTCATCTCGTCACACACCCCTCCCTCCCCCCCCCCCCCGGCAATCCGCCTACATTGACTAGCAAGGGCCCCGCGAAAAGAAGCGATGGCGGAAGGGGAGGGGGCGCGCATCGCCGAGCATGCGCTTGGACGTGGCGGTCCATCTCGGAGCGGCGGTGGCGAAGGAATTTCCCATAAACTTCGAGTTGGGCGCTGGGCTGGAGTACGATTGGGAGGGTTACCATTTCAAGTGTTTCCACTTTCTATTGCGGAGGTACTAAAGTGTGTGTTTAACTAAATGGGATTTATTTCTAGATAAAAGTTCAGGGTGTGGGGAATGTAGGGAGCTTCCTTTGAAGGAAAAACTATTAGGAGATTAACACACTTCTTCAATTCAGTGCATGAATCCTGCATCAAGGCATGTCCGAAGTCAAGCGGAGGAAAGGAAACGTTTCCAAGCCAAACGAAGATGAACAAAAGAAAGACGTTGCCAAGAGTACCAAATCCATGAGGATGGATCTGCAAACAGCTTCGAGTTTGTTATCTCTTGTTGCCAGTCTAGGGCTAGCATGGTAAGCAAAATTACAGAAAATCTGATACTGTATAGTTCTGGTGAAATACTGTTCGCATGATCGCTAAGAATCAACTCCTCTTGACGGCTCGTAATGAGCCAATGGGAAAAGACAACAAAAGTGTTACTTCTTGATTTTGGCTGGGTGGTCAGCTTTTTGAAACAGAAAACTGATGGCAGAAAAATGCCTAGAGGTCCACTGAGTCTGCCCTTTGAGATTTTGTGTTCTCTTTCTTATTTTTATTTTTAATTTTTTGTCGTATGATGGACGTGTTTATCCCAAGAGTGTTTAAACTCAGTTACTGATGATTGGAACCACTACCTCTGCTGGAAGTTGGTTCCAAGCTTCCACTCCTCTTTCTGTGCAGTAACTTTCTAACATTACTTTTGAACTTCCCTCCTGTCAAATTGTGGTTATGCTCCTGTTTTTTTGATTTTTGCTTAATATTGAAAATACTGCCTCTAAGAACCTTATTTGCTCTTAATATATTTAAAAGTTTCAATCATGCCCTTCCTCATGTCCTCCAGGCTGTATATACTCAGTTTGTCCAATCTCTCCTGATATGTTTTGTCCCTCAGACCTTGCACCATTTTTGTTGCCAATCTCTGGACTCGCTCAATCCATATCTTTTTTTAGGTGAGGTCTTCAGAACTAGAAACAATATTCCAAATGGGGACTGACTAAAGGCCTTTATAATGGGGAAAAGACCTCTTTTTTCCTGCTAGTGATGACTCTAGTGATGTATCCCACAATTTTGTTTGTCTTCACAGCTGCCTGGCCACACTGCTCATTTTGCAGTCATCTGTTATGAGCACACCTAAATCTTTTTCTTCTGTTGTTCTGCTTAACACTGTGCCCCCAATACTGTACTCTGCGGAGGATCCTTTTTCCCCATCACATGATCTTACATTTAGAGACACTGAACTGCAGTCTTACATTTTTGATCAATTTTCTAGTAATGCTGAATAGTTTTTCATGTTACAAATACACCCAGGAATGTCAACTCTATTTCATACTTTTCTATCAACAACAACAACAAAAATTAGATTTAAATAACCTTTTTATAACATGATGTTAATCTTCAATTTGCACTTATGTTAAATGTTACATTTATATTTCAGTTATGAAGTCAAGATGAAATAATCTTTTTTAACTGCTTGGAAATAAAAATCTAGTGTTATATGTATAGAAGTAGGCTGTCTAAAGAGTTAAATAACCAGATAAACTGACATAGAGGTCAGTTTATCTGGTTATTTATGTCAAATTTTATAGCTGAACACTATTCTTGAAAATAAGATTTAAATGTTAATTGAACAGCAGAAGCAGGTGTTAATAAAAATATTTGTACTTAATAATGACTGGATTAGCTTGTTTGCTGACATTTGATCAGTATTTTCCTACAATTTTCTTTCTCTAGGCACCTCTGAAAACCTGCTCTTGTAGATTAATGCATGCATCTGTAGCAATTAGCAAATTATTGTTTATAATCAGCAAAAACATTTCTGATTTGTGTAAAACCATCATAATTCCATTTAATTATATATTTTTGTTGGATATTAGAGTATAAACAATTCCTTATATAGGCTTTTGTGCAGATGTGTTAAATTGTTACTGCAATTTATCCTAAAATTGGGGAAGCAACAGTTAACTTTTAAATGTTTTGTTGCTAAACATTTTATTTTTCTACATTTTTTAGGTTTCTTTTTCAACAGTCTGTTCAGTTGGCTGCTGTAGAAAAGAAATATCGCATATTAAAGGAAGAAGCTGTAAAGTTTCAAGATATGGAAAATAAAATTAGCACAATCTCTGAAAAGGTAATAATTCATATATTGTAGATATTACTATAAAACTTGGTATCTACTATCTGAAATCTGCAAGATACTTTGCATCAGACATTTACAGTCTTAAGGAAAATCTGTTGAACCATTAACTATTCACATCTAGGTTGAAAATTAAGTTTAATATTCAAATCAGTAATTTGATTGAAATCTAAATAGTGAAATATACCAAAGACTGTAATACTATATATACTTACTTGGAAGTAAATGCCATTGGATTTAGTGGATCTTTTAAAAGTAAGTGTACATAAAAATTGATTTACCTGCAATCCTGTTCTAATTTAGAAATAACTTCCACTGAATTTAGCTAGCGTCAATTTGAATCAGTAATATATTATTTGTTAAATCTATAACTTGCTTTTCATTAAAATCACTGTACATAGCACTCACTCTTCCAATTTTTCCCACCAAGAGCACTGTGAACAGTTTACTACATAATAATTTAAATCTGATTTAATGGCATGTTTAGAATGATCTAGAATCTGAAATTTTCAGTATGGTTTTAAGAATAATTTTTGGAAAATCATAGTCAACTGATTAGGACCATGAATGCTTCCAAATGCAGCTGTGTTCTGCTCATCAGTTTTGTCTTTTGAAATAATGTTTGTTTCAGGGAGTAATTGCCATAATTAAATATTATAAAATAAAAACAATATCTTTTATTTTTCTTCCTTCACATTGTTAATATAAATTCTCTTCTTTGTAGCCCTATTAGTTCTATTACTCTATCTGCCTTTCTGTACTTAGCACTAGCTTGTTGTTTCTTTCATTGTTTCTTTTAAAATAGTAATGATTTTTGCTTCGTATTTATCTTGTTTTAATGTTTTAAATTATTTCGATTCTCCTCTGTCCTTTTGCAGTTTGCTTTTGGCATGCCATTCAAAGGTTCATAGTCAGATAAAATTTAAATATACTGTATATACCTTGCAAACAGTAAGTGAAGATGGACATTGTTTTGTGTTAAAAATGCAGTTTGCATCTTCGAGCGTCCTGCAGGAGGCTGCTTCATATGTTTCCATGATAACCGATTTTGAGCAAGAAGTGTCTAGCCTTCATAACTTCATAGAGGATATTCAAAATAGTCAACGGGCATGTTCTAAAAAGTTTCAGACTCTTAGCAAAACCTTTCAAAAAGTGGTAGACTCCTGGAAGACGAGCACGTCTGAGATGGATACAAATACCAGCAATTTAAGATTGGATACCAAGATTTTACATAGTGAAATAATTTCCCAGATCAATACAATGGATCAGGGACTGAAAAAACTTTCTGAAAGACTGAAAGATCTAGAAGACAGTACAATAATGAATCTTAAAACATTAAATGGGCAAGAGGAAACTGAACTGCTAAGGATTGAACAGCAGCTGCAGTTGGATAAAAACACAGCTGAATTATTAAAAGAAGAGCACAACAGTCTTTTGGTCAGAAGTAATGATCTGTACCAGAAACTTGTATTTTCTGAACACAAACTGCAGGAATGCAAGACCTATTTACCAGTAATCGAAAATGCTATTTATTCCATTCTTAGACTATCAAGTGAGCTTGTTGCTGCAGAGATTAAAAAAGAAGACATGATCACAAAGGTAATCAGTGTAGAAAATGAAATAATGAAAGCTACTACTGAAATAATGAACATACAGAATACTCTTGAAGACATGCAATCTGAAGATAGCTGAATAAAAAATGAAGAAGCATCTTAATATCACAGAATCAACCATTAGTGTTACAAACAAAGCTTAAAGATTTTGCAAAAGTAGCAGAACAAGCCCACCATAGTGTGAACAGTATTGATATTGGCAGCTGTATAATCTTAATGTTTCTTTGGCTATCTATTTTTTTTGGAGACACATGTATACAAAGAAAATAAATATTAGAAGATTTGTTAAAATTGTTAAAATTCATACTGGAAACATCTCATATATTTTTTACAGACATGTTGCAAATAATTTGGTGAGTATTAAGGTCATTATTTTGGTTATATGTTATTGAGTCAGTTTCGATCACAAAGATCTTCAGGATGATTTGTCATGAACTTGATTCTTCAGGACTTACAGTTGCCATTGTAATCAAGCTCTTGCTGCAGGTTGACCTTCCACATGTTTCAACATGATAGATTTCTTAAGAGATACAGATCTTTGCATAAAATATCTAATAGCTGATAATTTTAGTATGGTTATTTGTGCCTCGTGAAAGCTCTCATAGAGATTTTGTGTATGATCCATTTGTTTTCCTCACTATCCATGGTATTCTCAGGAGTCTAATCTCACATCAAAATTCAAAAGCATCCGTACTGATTCTACACTACTTTAGATCCAACTTTCGTTTCCCTAGAGCAGGGGAAAAAATTGCCTGCATGATACATCCTGGCATTTTGAGTATCTTTCCTAGGCCTTCATTGCTACCTTATCAAGTACTGCACAGTGTGCGTGTGTATATAAAAATTCTGGTTTATTTATTAGTGATATAAAAGGCAGAAATTATCTATTACCTCAATGTTTTCACAGTCACATTCTAAATATTTATTTTGATTTCTTTATAAATTATAGTAATTTTTTCACTGTTCCTTTTATTAGAAAGAATCAGATTACTTGCAGATCATCCATATTTTCAGCTATCAGAATAGTGTCATCAGTTGTGTGCAGCTTGTTGGTGTTTCTTAAGCCCATCCAGATGGTGGCTTTTTGTGCTATGTACAAATTACGCATGAGGACCGGGATGATTCCATTTTCTTAAGAATTACAAGTCTAATTTGGTGAAAGAATGCAAAATGATACTGATGGTAAACTTGATAGGCTCAATAAAGTATCTGAAATTTTACCATTCTCTAACATGCTTGAATTTAATAACTTATTATAGTTTCAGTTGACAACTCTGACATGTTGAAAAAGTTGAGAATGAGACTTATTTTGATGGAAATGAAAAGACTAGGAAAAGGGGGGAAAATTCTACAAAGCAGATTACAAACCTCTTTTGTATGTTGCCAAAGAAAAGTGTAGGTAGTCCTCAAGTTACAATGGCAATTGGAACCAGAATTTCTGTTTTGAAATGCTGCAGTGGTAAAATGTGACATTACTTGACCATACTGCTTAGCAACAGCAATCCTAGTAGGCCCCGTTACTTGTTAACTGAATCCCATCAGTCGTTAGCCAAGCCATTCCAAGCTTGGTCCCTCTCAGTCTCAAGCCTAGATAATATAAGGAACTGCCTCGTCTTGAATTTCCCCCACCTGCTTATCTCCCCTAATCTTTTCCCCTTTTGGTTAACAGCCTACTTAACCAGTTGCTCCTGCCACCCACTGCAGCCTACAATCTGTGTGCCATCACTGTACCAGCTGAGCCTTTTTTCACACGTTTTGCACCAGTGCCACCAGGGTTTCTCTTGCTCCCTACCTGGGCTGCCATTCATGCCTTACTCAGTACCTCCATTTGTGCACCACCAGGGTCTTTTTCAGAAAAGTACCCATCTAGAAGGCTCCTTTCATAAGTCTCTCTAAAAAGGCAGAGACGTGAAAGGAGGATCCTTCTACCTAGATCTTGTTTTTTTGCAAAATAAGGCCTGGTTATGTGAATTGACACCCAGAGAAGGTGCAGACACGCTGGGCAAGGTGTAAGAGAAACCCCAACAGCACTGGTATGAAAGAGGGCGGCATGAAAAAAAGACCCCAGCTAGTACAGTAATACTGTACTGTGTAGTGGGTGCATAGACGGGCAGAAATGGGTGGTGGTGGCAGCTGGCAATATGTGTTCAAAATGCAGTTATAAATGCCAGCAGGCCTGAATTTTGTTCATGTGACTAGGTGCAATGCAATAATCAGAACTTCAATAATGTTGTGTACGTCATTTTGTTCAATGCCATTGTAATTCCAAATGGTTGCTGAATGGATGGACTTTCAGCAAGGACTACCTGTACATCAAAGTGTCTATATACTACAAGTCAAGCTTGATTCTATGATACAGATAATGAGCAGCTGTGTAAGTAACCAGTCTAGTGTAATAGATAAGGAATTATGATTGAGACTAGGAAAACCAAGATTCAGGTAGCATGGTAGTTCACAGCCTGACCTTGGTCCAATCATTTTCTCTTATCCCAAAATACATCACAGGGTTAACCATGGGAAAAAATAGCTGGAAGAAATGCTAATTATATTATTATTAAGTTTTTTATGTGTGTGTTTTAATTTTATGCTTTTTAAAAATTAAATGCTTATCTCACTCTCAATCCAGTAAAATTGAAAAAAGATGCCAAATTGCTTTTATGCTGGTCTATGGTGCAGTCATATTTGCTGGAAATCACATGAATGTTTAACAACAGGCAGCGGGGGCTTCTCATAATTTTTACAGAAACCACGATATCCAAGTTCTATAATATTAGCATAAAAGGCTCACAAACCTTATTCTTTATTTAATAAGCTAAGGAAAACATCTAAGAATATTCTCCTTTTCTGACAGCTTTCTGATAAAACTGGAGAATTTTAAATTACTTTTCATTGCAGGAAATCTGAACATTTTAAATTTCAATATAATATTATCAGACTTTTTACTTTTTAGTGTCAGATGGTACCAACTTTGACAAAACAACTGGAAGATCTTAATGTAATTCCTCAGATGAAGCATCTGCAAAAGGAAATTAGCATCATGCAGATAAGATCCAGTCGGTTAATTCAAGAAGAGGAAGAGCTCCAGCAAAATTTAACATCTCTCTCTGATGCAGTTGCTAAACACGAGGAAAAAACTAAGGGCATCTCTGTAAAAATTGCAGATGTGAAGACTGACATTAGACGCATTTCAGGTCTTCAAACAGATATATCCTTATTAATAGAGAATCTAGAAATTCTAGAAGACAAAGTAAATAAAGTTGAAAAGGCCATAATACAGAATATAGGGGATCTGCTCACTAGTAGCATTGACAGGACTACAAAGCTACAAAATATTGCATCTGAAAATACCAGAGAAGTAAAGCACATTAAGGCGAAATCACTTGAGTTGAAAGCCGACTCTACCAAGCAATTCAATAAACTTTTAGAATTGGAAAGTGATCAAGCTAAAGTTCGGACAACAGTAGCCTTTGCAAATGAGTTAAAACCTAAAGTCCACAATTTAAAGAATGATTTGGCACATTTGCTACTTGTATTAGATGAATTAACATTGCGAATTGGAAGACTACTTGGGGATCTATTAGAAAGCCAGAAGGAACTTGCTCTCCTGAATAAAAAGCTATCTAATTTAACTTCAATTCAAACTCAAACTGAGTGACAACTATTTCAAATAGGAACAGATCTAAGAATATTTTAATTCTAACAAATCAGAGTACCTTATTCTAATAAAGTTGTATGTTAAATCATAAAATTTTTAAAAATAATCTGCATAGTAAATTTAATTTTCAAATAGGCAATTTTGTTTCGATGACTGAATTAGACATTCAAGTGAAATTACAAGTTTTAAATTAGTGAAAATGCAATGTTGCCTTTAACATTGGTGAAAATCTGATAAGATTTAGGTTTGCATCATGTTTCTGCAAAACATTCCCAGCATTTTTGTAAAAAAAAACCACACACACACACACACACACACACAAAACCAATATTGGAGAATTTCTGATGCAAGACTCAGGTTTAAGTGGTTAAGACAAAATCATTTTTAAGCATTTTCATATTAAAATATTTTCCTGTGCCTGTTGTAATTCATTAACATGAGATGGGCATAATTTATGATATGGTAAGATGCTTTCAAACCAACCTCAACAAAAATGTTGTAGACTACTACTGAGCCTCCGCTCATTTGGAACCGGGCCATGCAAGCGCAGCTTCACTTGCCTGAGCAGGGGGTGCTCGCGCTTGCGTGCAAAGCTCCATTTGTGCAAGTGGTGTACATGCCTGCAACTCATATAGAACATACCTTTCTCCCCTGGCCAGCAAGCTAAAATGTTGGGGACTACTGACTTAAGAAATGTAATCTTATATTGATGGTTTCCAAAATTTATCTATTTACTTTTGAAAACTTAGTAACTTTTCTCTTTAATTCTGAACTTCAGAATCAATTTTAAATATTCTAATTTCAAATATTTTGATAGTAGATACTGTATAGATTCATACATAGGATTCAAACTGAATGTTTGAAGTAGGTCTAACCTGGAAGCAGGTATATTTATAACATACCGTATTTTCCGGCGTATAAGACGACCCCCGAATTTTCCTGTTAAAATATAGGGTTTGGGCTATACTCGCCGTATAAGACTACCCCTCTTCCAACGCACACCAAATAAAAATTAAAAAACATCAACTGGCTCACCCACAATGTAAAAGCACCTGTGCTAGACCTAAAATGGCCCCTGCAACAAGCAGGAACCTCACACAGCCACAAAAAGCCGAAAAAAAACAACTTTCACACTTTACACACACAACACAACTGGCTTACCCACAATGTAAAAGCAGCTGTGCTAGACCCAAAATGGCCCCTGAAACAAGCAGGAACCTCACACAGCCACAAAAAGCCCAAAAACCCTTTCACACTTTACACACACAAAATTCCACATGCAGCTTTGTGAGATTTTGTGTGTTTGTGTAGAGAGAGTGAAACACTGCAAAAACATACTAAATCTCAGCTGCACAAATATTATTTTATTTTTATTTTTATATGAAAGCTAAATTTAAAACTTCCTAAACTTTAAATGGCTAGGTCTAAAAAAGAACAACTAAAAAAAACCCCAATTAACTATTTTTTTAAAAGATCCCAAAGGGAAAAAAAACTTACCGAATAGAACAGGGGTCTCCAACCTTGGCAACTTTAAGACTTGTGGACTTCAACTCCCAGAATTCCTCAGCCAGCTTTGTTTTGCTGGCTGAGGAATTCTGGGAGTTGAAGTCCACAACTCCCTGCCTGCTTGATTGCAGGCAGGGAGTTGCTTGCTGATGGAATGGATTCAGGCAAGCGAAGCAAGGCAAGCAGCTAAGGTAAGCAAGCTGGAGGGGGAAAACTTTTTCCCTTCTCCATGGCTCTGGCGATCCCAGCTGAGTTGCCTGATTAGCAGATCGTCAGGGCTTGGATCGTCAGAGCCTTTCGGACTGGTCTGCCTGGTTACAGGAGAACGACACCCGACGTATAAGACAAACCCCGACTTGAGAAGATTTTCATGTGTTAAAAAGTCGTCTTATACCCTGGAAAATACGGTACATTTGCAATTTATTCTTACTTTATTAATTTGCTTGTGACAGCCTTAATGGTATAGGATATTTTCCTGCCTAATGTAGTTTTTTTCCTTAGCAGTTTCTCTAATTAAAATATTTTGTTGTATTGCACCATTGATAATATACATGATTATTACTCATTTAGATCACTGTTTTGAAAACCATTTAATTCATATTAGAACAAATTATTACATATAAATGTAAAATTAAAATATGTGCACTTTTCCTTTCCTTTCAGATTTAGACAGGTGAAAGGTAGAACTTAGTAAATAAAAGACCGTTTTCATAAATATGTTGTTTCTTTATTAGGATGACAGTATTTCCTCCTGTCAGACTTAAAATTATGAAACAAAGTCTTTCTAGTTATTCTTTATTTTCACCAACAATGACAGCCTGAGCCAAGCATGTTTCATTGTCCTATACTGCCATGAGAATAGAGTTTCACAATGTTTCATCATCAGCCATTCAGTCCATCATTCATCTACTCAGTAAGACCAAGCTTTTTCTTCAAGGAATCTGGCATCTCAGGTGGAGGTGGACGAGGCAGCTTGAAATAAACTTTCACAGAGTCATAGATAAACCACTGTAGTGCTGTCAGGGTACCAATCATAATGATACGGGCAAACAGACCCTTCCATACTCCTGATGAGAAAGACACCAGTGTTAGTAACCAAAAACATTCATTGATTTTCTTTATTAAACAAACTTTTATTTTGATACTTACCTGTGAATCCCAGCCTCTTCAGTACTGCCAGAGCTGAACTGCCTTTTTCTTTGTTCAACACAGATACCACAGAATCAGCAGGATGTGAGACAATGGCACAGAAGACACCAGCTGAAAAGAATTAATTTTCAATTTTTTGTTAGTGCATTATTACAGGTAGCCCTCAGATTAAGACAGAAATCTGGATCAGAATTGTCGTTGCTATATAATGTCATAAAGTGCAATGTCATATGGCTGCATTGCTTAATAATGGCAATCCCAACAGTCCTGGATGCTGTTGCCACCACACAACTGTGCAGGTCATTACCCAAGAGGCAGGAATGTTTCTGATGTTTGGCCAGGCTGGCAAGGTCCACAGGTAGTACTGAAGAATAGGTGGGCCAACATGGGTGGGAACTGGGGAACAATGAGGGTCTGGCATGAGCAGATGAAAAGATGCTATGTGGATGTAACCAGATGCTAATGAGTGTCGGTTGGGGGTTGCAGATGGGTTTACCCTATTGAGTACAAAATTTCTGGGATCTTTCTCTTGTATTCCATTGTAGGGCTCCTTGGGAGAAAAAGTGGGTGAGAATGGCTTCTAGAAACAACTTGTAACCTTATCTGCCAGCTTCCCCTTTGACTTTGCTTGTGGAAACCCTGAAAGGAATAATCACATGACTGCAGCTTGTTGCAATGTCTTAATCACAATATTGCCGCAGCCTGTCATAAATTCCCCATATTCAATAGATATGTGTAAGTGGTGCAATAGAAGCTTTATATTAAGATTAAATTCCCCTGTAACTGCAACAAATATTCATTCTAAATTATTAGTCATTACCCAAACTGAAAATTAGCACATTCTTGTTGTATCATATTGAAAAAAACTGGTCTATTGCAACTACTACCACTATTACCACCATTTTTTAAAGTTGAGAAATGTTTCTTACCAATATAGCCTGCTACAAATGTAACAACCAGCTGTTCTCCTTTTGAACATTCACTTCTTGGTTTGGGAACAACATATTTGTAAAGAGCTTCCACAGTTCTTTCAAAGCAGGCAAACTTCATCATTGTGTATGGAATCTGCCTCATCCACAGTGGAGCAACTCCTTTGTAAAAACTGCAGAATAATCAGAAATTAGGAAATTTTCTTGAGCTTTTATTAAAGGGAATGGCAAAAAAAAAAAAACATGGTTCACTTCTATTACCCTAAAATTAAACTCCTAAGAGAAGAGGTGTAAATTTAGATATGGATACATTTGCATTCAGAATTAAAAAGGAATATACAGCAACCAGCAATCAACTCAAAACCTTTAGGTACAGTGAGCAAAACCATGCCAAAGGTGGTAAAATTCTAGTTTTAGTAGTCTGTTGCAGGTCAAATACCATTCAGGAGTTTCATAAAATTAGGTGATGTTAATTGTTAGAAAGGTAGAAAAAAATGGATATAGATGTCTTTCCTGGCTTTAATTGCAAAAACCATTTAGCTGCCTTTTATAAATGTCCACACTCCAGCCAAATTCTGATAGGAGAAAATGACATACAGTACAGCCATTTCTATCAGAATATAAGTGACTAGAATGAAGGTATATTATTCTTACATGCCAATGACTCAAGCATCTTTGACTGTGCAACGGTAAAGTTGCTGATCCCTCTTAGCTGGAGCTACTCATGACAAAATCTATAAGCAGAACTCAGCAAAGAGATATCAAACAAAGATGGATCTAAGGAAGCATGTTGGCTCATGCTGTTTTTTTAAGAAATCTTGCAGTTCAATCTGAACATGTCTTAATTTGCCTCTATAAGAGAGTTAATAAGATATAAAATGAGTCTGTGCAGGAAATTTCAAATACTTACGCCCAAATACCTTCTTCTGCATACATTTTGGGGACTGCTTGCCTCAATGTATTAGCATATCCAGGCTGTGTCTGAATGCGAACCTTAGCAGCTTCCATTGGAGCCAGAGCAATATCAGCAAAGAACTCTGCACTGGCAGATGCAGCTAAATACAATGATGTACGCCACAAATATGAGTTTTCCTAAAAGATTATAGCAAATCAGAAAGTCATAAAACTTCTACTGAACAAATAAGAAGAAAATGAAGCTAAGCTAAGAAGTGCAAGAGCTTACCTCTCCCAACATGTTGCCATACAGAATTTTGAAAACTTCATAAAAACCAAATTTGCAAAGTCCTTGCATGGAATAGCCAATAAAAGTTGGAGCCCATCCCTTTCCCAAGCCACGAACACCATCTTCTTTTAGAGTGACTGAAAATCCTTTGAAGATACTCTTATATTTTTGAGGATCCACCTAAACAAGTTTTTAAAAGTTAAAATGAGCATTATAAATAATTGCTTGTTGAATGACCATTCGTTTACCAACTGAAGTTATGACAATACTGAATGAGGGGTATTTACAACAGGTCCACTTAGTTGTGGTCGTTACAGTGTCCCTGAATCACATGATTGCCATCTGTGACCTTTACTACTGGCTTTCGAAAAGCAAAGTCAATGGAGAGGCTAGCAGGAGGTTGCAAATGGTTGTCATATGACTGCGGGATGCTGCAACTGTGCAAGATTTGCCTAAAGACAGCAACTGGGACTGCCAAAGCATCGTGCAGTCACTTGTCACACTTTACCACCACATTGTTTAGCGACAGAGTTGCTGCTTTCAATTATCAATGTTAAGAGATATAGTTTATATAGTTTAAATGTGTACATATACATACCACATAAATGATAGAAGTCTCATTAAAGAGCAGTTAGAATCTGTATTCAAGTGGCTAACAGACTAGGATGAAGGGGAAAATCAAGCAGTAATGTTTAGTTGCAAGATAAATGTAAGAGTCATTAGGAAAGTAAAGGCTCTGTTGAAATAGAGAATAAAAAGGAAAAAAAAACTATGTGAAAAGTATTAGCAGAAAGTTCAGTTTCCAAGTTTTGATGCTGCTAAAATATATGAAATATAAAATTTAAGTAAGCAATTTTAACTTGTGTCCTAATTGTTTTATCAGCATGCTGCAATACCATGTTGTTGTTCAAACAGTGGGCAACAGTATGTTGGTTTGCAAGGTAATTTCCAGATTCGAGATCCTTTTTTTATATATAATAATGTAAGCTTGCTTGAGGTAAAACTGGACTTTGTTTGTATATACTGGCCAAAATTGACCGATATTCTTAGTATGAGTAGAGAATGATGAATGTCGTGAGGGTAGCTATGTTAACTAAAAACATTATCTGCCTAAAGACAACTAGTTTATGTGAAAATCTCACTAAATCAAAACTATTACAAGTATTGATGGACAATACTTATAACCCTATGTTCTGTGGAAGACTGCAATTTGGAATGCAAAAGGCTAAGGTAAAGAGAGTGAATTTCTTTCATTAAATTAATGAAATGTGTATGAAATTTCTGTGTATGAAATTAAAAGACATCGTAAAGTAATTTGGTATTACTGAACTAACACATCCATGAAAGTAATGTTTTATTATGAATTAAAAAGTTAATTTCTATATTATCTAGAGTGTTAATGCGTAATGAAAATATTTTATTAACTGGTGATAGCTGCATATTATTATTCTATTGAATGATAATAAAATAACCAGGAATGTATTTGGGAAAAAACTGACAACATTCTGAATAAATGCAATCTGTGGAATTTATTCATCACATGACATGACTGGATTGGTAGGAACAATATAAGATAGCACAGAAAACCTACCATTCCATTTTAAAACCCCGAAATGAATGGCAATAGTGATTATTTGGTGAGCATCTGATTAGAAACAGGTCTAATCTTTTATTCTTTTAAGGAAAATCTTCATTCAAAGATACTAGGTGGCTTAGATACTCGGGACCTGGGCCTGCGGCTGATGCTGTGCAACGCTAGGTCTGTGGTAAATAAGGCCCCCCTCATCCACGATCTTATCCAGGAGGGGGGAGCGGACCTGGCAGGTATTACGGAGACCTGGTTGGGACCGGAGGGAGGAGTCCCTCTGGTCGAGATGTGCCCACCAGGTTTCAGAGCATACCATCAACCGAGAGCCCAGGGGAGGGGCGGGGGGGGTGGCGGTTATTATTAAAGAAGGTCTTGGTTCGAGGGAGATCACTGTGCCTCAGATTGCTGGATGTGAATCCCTCTTCGTGAGATGGGGTCTTGGGGTTCAGATGGGCTTGCTGCTTGCGTACCTGGCTCCCTGCCGCGTGGCAGCAGCCCTGCCTGAGCTACTCGACGTGATAGCCACGGTGGCAGTTGATACACCCAGGCTTATGGTCATGGGTGATTTCAACTTGCCATCTGTTGGTGAAATGTCTGGGATGGCTTCCATGACGGCCATGGACCTGACCCAGTTAGTTCATGGCCCCACTCACGGGGGGGGGGGGGGGGACACACTCTAGACTTGATTTTCGTCTCTGGCCAGTGGTTGAGTGATCTTGTTATAGGGGATATAGACATGGAACCCTTGTCATGGTCAGATCACTCACTCCTTCATCTGGACCTTCGTACCGCTACACCCCGCCGCAGGGAGGCGGACCCAATTAGATGGGTCCGCCCCAGGCGCCTGATGGATCCTGATAGGTTCCAGACGGAGCTTGGGCCAATTCCTGATGATCTGGCACACGACTCGGCCGAGGACCTGGTAGCTGCCTGGGATCGGGCGGCTGGTGGGGCCTTGGATCGAGTCGTGCCTTTGCGGCCTCTGACCCGGTGTCGATCCCTCGCGGCTCCGTGGTTTACCGAGAAGTTGAGGGAGATGAAACGCCGGAAAAGACGCCTAGAGAGCGGTTGGAGGGCCAGTCGCGCTGAATCTGACCGAACACTGGTAAGGTCGCATATTAAGACCTACCTAGTGGCGATAAAGACGGCAAAGTTTAATTACTTTTCCACTTCTATTGCGTCATCAGGGAATCGTCCGGCAGCCCTGTTCAGGGTAACCCGCTCCCTGCTCCATCTGGGAGCGCGGGAGGATCCCTTGGAAGGCAGGGTGGAGGATTTCGGACAATACCTGTATGACAAAATCGCTCAGATCCGGGGGGACTTGGACTCTGACTGGGTAGATCAGGGCAGGGTGACGAGGAATAGTCTTGAGAATGTTATCTGGGAGGAGTTTGATGCTGTGACTCCCGATGATGTGGACAGGATTTTGGGGAGACTTAGTGCGGCCACATGTTTACTGGACCCGTGTCCCTCCTGGTTGGTACTGGCCTCCCGGGAGGTTACACGAGGCTGGCTCCAGGGTGTTATCAACGCTTCGTTGAGCGAGGGTCACTTCCCCGCGGCCTTGAAAGAGGCGGTGGTGAGGCCTCTCCTCAAGAAGCAGTCCCTGGATCCGGCAATATTGGCTAACTATTGTCCTGTCTCCAACCTTCGCTTTCTGGCGAAGGTTGTTGAGAGTGTGGTCGCGCGACAGTTTCCGCAATTCCTGGAGGAAACATCTTATCTGGATCCGTTCCAGTCTTGTTTCAGGCCTGGGCACAGCACGGAAACGGCATTGGTCGCGTTGGTTGATGATCTCTGGAGGGCTCGGGACAGAGGTTGTTCCTCTGTTCTGGTCCTGTTAGACCTCTCAGTGGCTTTTGATACCATCGACCATGGTATCATGCTGCACCGGTTGGAAGAGTTGGGGATGGGGGGCACCGTGTTACGGTGGTTCTCCTCCTTTCTCTCCGACCGGTCGCAGTTCGTGTTGGCAGGGGGGCAGAGGTCGACCTCGAGGCCTCTTATATGTGGAGTGCCTCAGGGGTCGGTCCTCTCGCCCCTCCTGTTCAACATTTATGTGAAGCCGCTGGGCGAGATCATCCGTGGCTTTGGGGTGAGATACCATCAGTACGCTGATGACACTCAGCTGTACATCTCCACCCCAGGCCACCCCAACAATGCCCTTGAAGTGATGTCCCAGTGCCTGGAGGCTGTACGGATCTGGATGGGGAGGAACAGACTCAAGCTCAACCCTTCCAAGACTGAGTGGCTGTGGTTCCCGGCATCCCGATATAGTCAGTTGACCCCATCACTGACTATTGGGGGCGAGTCTTTGGCCCCCACAGAGAGGGCTCGCAATCTGGGCGTCCTCCTGGATACGCAGCTGTCCTTGGAGGAACATCTGACGGCTGTAACCAGGGGGACCTTTTATCAGGTTCGCCTGATCCGCCAGTTGCGGCCCTTTCTTGATCGGGATTCCTTGTGCACAGTCACTCATGCCCTCGTGACCTCTCGCCTTGATTACTGTAACGCTCTCTACATGGGGCTCCCCTTGAAGAGCACCCGGAGGCTCCAACTGGTCCAGAACGCAGCAGCGCGGGTGGTGACGGGAGCAGCATGGCGCTCCCATGTAACACCGCTCCTGCGCGAGCTGCACTGGCTCCCGGTGGTCTTCCGGGTGCGCTTCAAGGTGTTGGTTCTCACCTTTAAAGCGCTCCATGGCATAGGGCCTAGCTATCTTCGAGACCGCCTGCTGCCACCGACGACCTCCCATCGACCCGTGCGCTCCCACAGAGAGGCCCTCCTCGGGGTGCCATCAGCCAAACAATGCAGGCTGGTGACCCCCAGGGGGAGGGCCTTCTCTGTGGGGGCACCTACCCTCTGGAATCAGCTGCCCCCAGAGATAAGGAGAATCCAGGACCTCAGTGCCTTCCGCCGTGCCCTTAAAACTTCTTTTTCCAACAAGACGGGCTGGCCTAACTCTTTTTAAGTGTTTTTAATTGTTTTTGTTTATTGTTTTAATTAATGGGGCCAAATTTATATATATTTTTAACTGTATTTTAATATTTGTATTTGATGTTTTTATTTGCCTGTTCACCGCCCTAAGTCCTCAGGGAGAAGGGCGGTATACAAGTTCAAAAATAAAATAAAAATAAAATAAAAGACTATACATATAATAAGTTTTATTACTGAAAGAATATATTATTTTTTTAATAGAAATAGTGTTAAAACAGCAAAATAGATATGGAGTAGAAGCACTAAGAGAAAAATATTATTCCTGATATTTGGGAAAACTGCATAAATTCTTAAATGCCATGAAACAATGAAAATTTCTTAGCAGTTATTCTTGGTTTACCTAAATATGATAAAAAGTTAACTCTTCAATAATCCTAGAATATTTTATTAATAAAACATAGTAATTTAGATATTCAGTCTCTCTGTTCCTACCTTCCTACCTCATGCCGCCCTCTACTGACTTGTTCCATTTCACTTTCCTCTTACTTTCTGGCTTTTCTGACTTCAGTATAAGCAGGATTACAGTTTCTGCAATATGTGTTTGGATCACAAAGTAGTAAAAAAGATTCCTCAAGATATTTAACTGCTTTAGAAAAACATAACAGTTGAATTAAATTCTCTGAAATTAAATTCTTGCAAGATTTCTAAGCAGCTGTAGTTATCATTTAATGCAGGGATGTCAAATGGAAGACCCGTGGGCCAGATCTGGCCCGTGGTGCAGACCTGGAAACAGCAAAGGACCAGCCCGCAATGCCTCTGCCAGTGAAAATGGAGCTCAGGAGGAACACACATTTTCGCTGGCAGAGGACTGCAGGCCATCGCAGCCGAAAACAGAGCTCGCAAGAGCTGCGGGTGGCCCTCCTGAGCTATTTTCACTGGCAGAGGGCTACAGGAGGCTGTCACAGCCAAAAATGGAGCTCGCGAGTGCTGCAGGTGACCCTCCCAAGCTCAGTTTTCACTGAGGGTTGAAGGCCGTCATAGTCGAATGGACCCTGATGCGGCCCTCAATGAAATTGAATTTGACACCCCTGATTTAATGTAATATTATACAACCACATCATTAGAAATAGATATTGATTCATGATTTTAAGAACTAAAATTTATCCTAATTTCAGCATTGGCATGATTATTATGGAATTCATCTTTCTTACCACCTCAAAATTGGCAAGATTTATTCAAATTTTGATGCTCCCCCAGTTCCAAGCAACTCTGGGCAGCTCAGAAATATTATTTTCACAAGGAAGATGATTATCCTTTAAACTGCATTTCAGTTACAGCTGCAGTGTTTAACTTGAAAGCATATATCCAAATAATGAAGTGATAAAGGTTTCAACTATTTATGAACCTATCAAGAACAAATAGTAAATATTACTATTTCGTCTTTTTAAAAATGACATAATGCAAATTTGATTCAGTTCAAAATATTATGAGAAATATTTTTAATGCACAGTATGTTTAAAATGATTTATGTAATTGATTAATATTATTTTATATCTTAGTATGCCTTAATTACATTTATCAGAGTTAAAAGAAATAGAAGTGGAAATTGAATGGAATTCAGTATCTTATTCTTATTAATATTCTAAAATTTGGCAATATACAAACCTGCATGCGACATTTCACTAAATCCAAAGGTACGACTGCTGTATGTGTCAGACCACAACTTAATATTCCACCAAAGCCACAGAGAGCATAAAACTTGAGTGATCCATATTCACAACTATATTCTTCTGTAGTAAAGAAAAGACACACCATGCTGTTAAGGAAATCACATGCAAGGCTGAAACTTCAGTGAAATATACATTTTCATTAGATTAGTAAGATCTCACACATTAGCATGCTATATAATTCATTTCATCTGACATGCAAATCCAACCTGAATTCGGCATTTAACAAGATCTAAGGGAACCAATGCTGTATGTGTAGTACCACAACTAATAATTCCACCAAAGCCACAAAGAATGAAGAATCTGCCAGAGCCATATGCACAGCTATATTCATCTCCTTAAAAAGAGAAATAAAGTTTTCAAGGAAAATGATCAAATAATTTCAATAAGTGAATACAACTTAAAATATAGCTATAACTATCATTCATGAAAAAATAATCATCCATTTATTTTAATGCAGTACTTTTCTGTTGTATTCCCCATACCAGAAAATACTAAGATTAGGACAATATCCAATTAGATGAATCTAAAATTAGATTAAATTAAAATCTAATTAGATTAAATGTAAAAATGAGGTATTTGTTTCATATTTAAAACAGCCTTACAGATCTTGAGATCTAATTCTGTTGTAAGATCTTAGCATTTTTTCCCATTTTTTAAAGTATACCTATACACATTCATAGGTACTTGGAGCATCAAGTGAACAACTCTTTATCTCTGCAATTATTTGACTATAGCCTGATTATTTATTCAATAGTAGTGTTCAGAAAGTTCTGAGTTACATGCAATAGTGACCCACTGAATATCTGAGTATAACATAGCCCAGGGGTGTCAAACTCATAGTGTCATGTTGGCGTTACGTGATTTATCACGACTTTTCCCTTTGCTAAATGGAGGGGGGGGGGAGCATGTGATGCATCTGGCCTGCGGGCCACGAGTTTGACACCCCTGACATAGACTATCTGATTAATATTAATCTGGTCAATAGCCATATACATATCCCTCTATAAGTAATATTGCCTCATCCTGAAAGGGAATAGTATAATAGGTATGTTTGAAATGTTATGCAGAAGCAGCAATAGGTTGCTGTAGTGATAAAAATGCTGCACTGATGCTGAAGAGATCCAAGTTCAAATCCGCTCTCAGCCACAGACATTTACTCATGATTTGGGCCTTTCATTCTCTCCCAACCAATCTATCTCCAAAGTCATTGTGGGGAGAAATGGGAAAAGGCACCATGTATATAATGTGAATTCTTGAATAAAAACAAGATACAAATCAATTTGTTTCACAGTAAAAAAAATTATAGTATAAAATACAAAGTAGAATGAATAAGTTGCAGTTTTTCCCTTTTTTTCTCATTCTGCTTCTTAAAACATGTTATAAGAAGGAGGGCTGCAGAGAAAAGAGTAATGGAAGGGGGGACATAACTGAGTTCAACTAACAGATCTACAGGAGAGTCTTAAAACATGTTTCTCTTTAGGTTGAATATTTTTTAATCTCAAAGGATGAATCTTTATTCTCAATCAAGAGGCATACAATTCATGGATATGTAAACCAAAAGAGAGGGCGCTATACAAGGTAGTATGGGCTGTGAAAGTTCTATAAACCAAAATATTTAGACTCCAAACTAGCACTGCTATGAACATTCACTGTGACAAACCACCAATAAGATTATTTTACATTACTTTTTATGCAACATGTATATTTTTAAAAAGTACAAATGCCACTGAAATGAATGCCTCATGCATCTGACAACAGTTCTCTAAGTCTTTAAAAGTCACATGAGGGGGGCTGAAAGATTCAACAGGTTTGCTTTAAGAGTAAGATGGATGACCTTTGAAATTTAATAATCGTAATCTGTAATAAAGGCTGTAATCTTTAGTGTAAGTGAAACTTAGCATTTATGAAAATAAGCATTTTAAAATACGAATTTAGTGCATTAATAATGTAATACATATTGACTAGGGTAAAACATGTATTATGAACAAATGCAGCACTTTTTTCAACTCCTCCTCACAACTCAATATCTTTTATCATTACCATTATCAATTTCATTGTGGCCTCCAAAATCATGTTCTTTGCATTAGGAAGCCTATGCTAATTAGTTACAGTAAAAGCAAATTATTTTCTTCCACCCAGGGATTAGGTTTTTTTTTTTTTTTTTTTGGAGTATTATCCTTTGAAATTATTAAACCTCATAATTTCCTGAATTAAAACAGGTCACTCTCAAGGTCACAGATTAATGGTTCTAAAGTAGGGTCGGGACCCTAAATGACCCATCCAGGCCTTCAGCGTCAGAAAGGCAAAGCAATTGGATTTTAAATTAGGTTTCACAAATTGATCAAAGGCTCGGTGACCTTACTTGTCCTCAAGGAGATTGCACATGGATTCCCCTACTAACACCGTGCCACCCGAAGGATCAGGCGCACGAAGAGACGGCTGAGACCCTTCCAAAGAAGGAATTGCCCTTCCCACCCATGCCTCACCTTCTGAGGAAGCGGCTGCCAGGCTCCGACGAGTGCAGGAGGCCTCTTCCGATTCAATCAGGCGCTTCCTCGGGCCGCAGCTGTTCTGGTGCAACTCGAGTTGAGGAGCATGGAATGGATTAAGCCGCACAAGCGGCGCGATAGTCGAAAACATGGCGGCAGGAAACTTCAAATGAAAAAAAAAATACAGTATTTAGTATCAAATCTTCTCCTGCAGAACATTCACCATGGCTCTCCCATGGACAAACTCTCACTCGCCACAATGGGATGAAAAATGAGAAATATTAGGCCTCCTGACAGCCCCCTCAGCACTTTTACCTCCTAAAATGGCGGAACACCCGGCCTCCTCACCGACGGGCGACTCTTCTAAAAGGCCGAAAATCAACCTTCCTCAATGACTTTGTCCCTCTCTGACGCAACGGGCGGGGCAACCTCCCGGAAACTCGCGCTTGCGATTGGGCAAGCAAGGACCTGGAATGTACGTCATTTCCCCGTCTCAAGAATTCCTCCTCCCATTTTGCTTTCGGTTCATCCCGCCCTGAGTACAGCGGGTACTCAGAATATTGGTAAAATTGCATTCGACGTCATTTAGAATTTGACCTAGGCTTACAAAAGGTCGGTTGGCCCTCGGCTCTAACCGTGTCTCGGAGGAAAAGGGTTGGTCAATCCTGGCCTGACGCCTGTCACAAACTCACTTCCTCCACTGCTCCGCCAGTACCAATAACCTCCGTCAGGGACAAAGTCATTGGGAAGGTGGGGAAGATGGGGAAACTGTTCCTCCAGCGGCGACGAATTCCATTCCTTCACACCGGAAGATGTGTCCGAAGAAGGTGGAAACAAAATTGAGGCGGAGCGGAGAAAATGATGCAAAATTTCCAGGACAACACAATTTACGTCGGGGGGAATCCCTGACTGCCGCGGTACCGCGAAGGATGCAGATAACCGCGGCTCTCGGGATCACAAAAGCTGGAAAATTTGTCGGATCCGGCGAACTGATTTATCACAGCACGTTTACAAGAGCCATACATCTGTTAAAAAAATATGGATACAGCCAATTAAGGTTATGGATTTAATTGGCTGTTTGCTGTAAAGTCACTACAGTAACCCTAGTATCAGATACAGTATTTTCATTTATGACCCATAGAACATTGTGTCAACCTTTATCTTACATACATATAATACCTATATACTGTACACATACACCTCACGTTTAGTATATTATGTTATGTATGCACACACCAACTTTACAATTTGTGTTTGTGTATATAGTGCTCATGGTGGCATAGATCTACTGGCATAGATGCTTTCCTTCTATATACAGTACCTTGAAAATGGGATAAACTTAAGTCATGAAATTTGTTTATGTGACTAGAACACATCTTTTGGATTGAAATTTTGAACTCTGATCTCTTCATATCTTTGCAAAATGTGCCTTTTTCTTCAAATTGCTTTGAACACTCAAACTGACCATTCTTTAAGTGGATTGTGCAATAAAACAATTTTATATGATCAATCATTATTCATGCAAAGTTATTTTGTTTTTCCCTTGCTGTTTTTGAAAAAGAGTATAATAAAGTGAAAAGGGTTGAATGAATTGGAAGGTTGGTCGCGAATGTGATAAGATAGATGATGAAAATAAATGGAGTATTTAGTGAATTCTTTGCATTAAAATCGCAGAATGTACAATGTGTTGGTTGGGAACATTGCTACATATATTTTCATATGCAGGCAATGTCCTGTTGAAAACCAGTGATTATTAGACTGAATAATCTGAACACTGACACATTAAAGAACAAGATACGGTACTTATATTTGGTAAAGAAAATGGGGTGAATATTACAAGTTATACATAATTTTTAAAAACTGTAAGGGGAAGCCACTGAATTTTGTAAACAGTGAACCTTTCTTATAAAACAAAGAAAAATTGGGACATATTAAGATACAAAATGCTTGCAGGTTAAAGATAGCATGTGGTGTATTATACAGAATGTTGAAAAAAATATCTGTGTATGAGTGTTTCTGTCTACTTTGTTAAATCAAAGTAACAAGTGTGTCAAAAGTCACTGGAAATTGGGCAGCATATAAATGTAATATAATAATCAAAATAGTCTGGATAGTCAATATGTCAGTATCTAGAAATAGCAGCATAGAAGAGAAAGAATCGAAGAAAATCACAAAATACAAAGACCTACAAATAGAATGACTGTTGCAAAAGAAAGCAAAGATAATATGAATCGTGATAGGTATGCAATCCCAAAACATCTGTAGCATCACTTGAACACCATCAGCATTCACAAAAATCCCCAGCAGTCAATTTCAAAAGACAGCTTTGCTTGGAATAATTTATATCCTGCAACAATACCATCAACACCTTTTTAGATCTTTGGGGAGGACTTGATAGGTGGATAAAAATACCAAATGCAGTCTAAACATCTGGTCCTTCAGGAGGTCTTGAATTACTAAATGTCCACATCTTAGACCGTGAATATGATTTTAGATTACCGACACATAATAATATAAATCAAATGCCATGTTAAAATAGTCAAGAATAAATGAATGCTGATTTATGCTGATTTGAGCATAATGATGAAACAACTGTATAAATGAAATATGTTGTGGTTTGGTTTAACAGAAATGATTGAATTGCAAAATAAATATTGAAATGAAAGGGTAAATGGGTTCCGAGGAAGAGTATTGCAGAAAAACTCATGACTAGATGAAATTTAGAAGTGTACTGTAAAGTACAAAACAATGCATGGAATTGTGTATAGATTTTGAGGAACTATATTTTGAAGGTAGAAAGATACGGACAGGTAGAGTGAACGATAAACTACATTGCTGTAAACTATTTGGGTGCATTTCCTAGATTTAAATACATTTGCACATGACTTTTGTGTTATATCTCTACTAAACGCTGACTATAAAATATTCATCTTCAGCCAAAAGGCTGAAGAGATTTTTGAAGGAATTCATACACTCCTGAGGTAAATATAGCAAATAAGAATAATGTAGATAAAAGAAATAATGTGAATAAAATAGGAATCATACAGAGTCAGATATATGGGCTCTGGGGGACCCTCTCTATTCACATTATTATAAGGGGAAGACGTGCTTGGATACATGAACTCTGAGAGACCCTCTCTATTCACATTATTATAAGAGAGGAAAGTGCTTGTTGGAAATTACATTAACAGTTAAACCCCATTAAGTGGTAATATATCTTCTGAGACCTAGAAGTCACGGAAAGGACTGCCATATGGAAAAACATCTGAGTGACCTCACTGAATGACACAAAGACCTATATGTTACAAAGAGTTACTTAATCCAATAAATTTACCCAAGGACAGTAGTAACTCTCCCATTAGCAACTCCGAGCACTTAAGAAAAGTTGTGCGGCTAAGATAATTTTGTAAACTAAGATTAATGCTTTAAGTTATTAGATGAACTTATTATCCAGTGTATGTAACCATATAAGGAAAATCGGATGTATAATCTCATGATTAACCATATATGGAAAATGTATGATCTCACTGAATCCTTTGTCTTAGAAATGTATAAAAACCATTGTATCAGAGTTCTTTCTTTGTTCAACGCTTCATGTACAGAGGTTTGAACCTATTGCGCAATATACAATGTCTCTGGCTAACCCTGAAAAGTTGTGTTGGTCTTATTAAATCCACAACACTCCAAAATGGCTTTCTACCCTAAAGGCAGATAAGAAACAATATGAGACACATTGGAATATTATGAAATGCATAGTGAAAAATAATTGGCACTGTTGTTTTTAGATGCTCAAAAGGCGTTGATAACATGAATTGGAAATTTATGTTACAACAATTAAGATATATGGACTTTGGAGATAAATTTATAAATATGTTTAAGGCAATATACACAAAGCAGATAAAGTCTCTTGATTGATGTATGTGGAGATAGATCATGGTAATATCTCTGTTTCCAACTACCATGCAGGCATTTATGAATGTTTTGAAAATGTATTGAAAGATCATCTCAGTCACTGCAGCCTTAATGATTATGTGGACTATAATTGTCATGCAGAATTCCATGTTTGTAGCTCAGACTGCAGTACCAGGACTATCTTAAGACAGTTCTACATGACATCCAGCTTAATGGGATATAATAGCATTTGCTATGTTTGGCAAAGAACTGCTTGATAAATAGTTCTTATCTTTCAGTTTAAAAGACTAGCCTGTTTTACTTCTTAACACATTTTATCTTCGCTTTTATATTTTCAGATGCCAAATGGCTAGCAAAACAGATTCATATAAAATTAAACTGCAACAGGAATTTTTTTTAATTAAAAAGTTTTATCAAATATTACAACAATTTTTTCCCTATCCCTCCTCCCCCCCCCCTTATCTCCTATATGTACTGTAATAACTAAGTAAAAGCCCATTTCTCAGTAGGAGAGTAAGTTAACATCTGTGCATTGTTTTTAATAAGGGATCTAATTTCAGGTTCTTGTCATCTGACATGATCTGTCTAATTCACATATTTCTTGATTAGGGACTTAGCAATAGTTTGAAATATTTTAGATCTATTAGATTCAGTACTTAAACATTGAAAAATATGATTTATATGTGGAATATTGAATTCTGTTTAAGAAAGTATGACATTGTTTTGATACTACAAAAATTAAAGTTGCAGTTTTCCAATTATTCACAGAAGAAATGGAGATTTTTTTAAAGCAAATGTGTAGTTTCTTGATTTTAAAAGGGAAAATTATGCAGTTACTTGGCAAAATACCATCTTAATCAGTATTTCTCTATTTTTTATGCAGGGGAAATTTGCATATGTTGAATAGGCTATGCTTATTTCTGCATGGAAAGATGATTTTTGAAAACTGAATTAAAATTACTTAAATTTTGTGTTACAGATTTGTGACTACTATGGAAAACAATGAGCTTGTATAGATCTAGTTGATATATTTTTGAAATTACAAAGCAGAACAATCTACCTGAAACCCAAATGTTTTCATTCTTTGGCAATGTAGACAAAGAATTATTCCCACAAGTCTGTTCAATTACTGAAATATGTTAAGGATAAGAAACAGGAACCTGCTAATCAAATACTTAATCAAAACAACAGTTACTCGGTTTTGAAAAAGCTACAAAGATAAAAAAAAGTAATTTGATTTCATTGACGGCTGCATCAGGGCTGTGTTTGACCTCGGGGGGCATGGCCAGGGCCAGCTCAACTTCACTCATGTCAGGGGCACCTGTGGTGGCCCGGGCAAGGATCCATTGTCTCCAGCAGAGAAAGGCGAGATCAGTGAGAGCGGCCCTCCCAAACTTTGTTTTTGCTGGCAAAGGCACTGTGAGCCAGTCCTTTGCTGTTTCCAGGGCAGCTCCGTGGGCTAGATCTAAACAGCCCATGGGCAGGATCCGGCCCATGGGCCTTGAGTTTGACACCCCTGTTCTAGTACATCTAAGCCCAGCTAAAGTAATCAATAGTATGCAACTCAAAATCCTGGAATTGTGATTTTGTTGTTAAGAAGCATGGGAAAAAAATCCAATGATCATATCCAAGATTATCAGATTCTAATAAGGACCAATAGGACATAAAGAAAATGTTCCTTAATCAACTTAGTACCATAAGCCTTACTGAGAACTTTTTTGCAGTTCTAGACAAATCAGTGCTAATACTTACATTTGTGCAGCTTCAAAATGATGGGAAAGTCTCAAAGGAATGACAAGTCTGCAAAAATAGTTCCATTAGCAGATTAAATGCTAATATTCCTAGTTGTCTCATAGTCCTCAGATGTTTTGGACCAGCATCAACGATCACTTGTAAAAACTGGAAATACTTTTGTAAAGCTCTATTGCACATTGAATATTATTTATCAAATGTGTATGTCACCTGACTCCCAATGACTCTGGGTGGGTTATAAATAAAACAAGAAAAGTACTATTCATAACAGGTGAAAAATAAAAGATAGCAAGAACAAACTGGACAGGTCCTAAGCAATTACGAAGTACAATTTTCAGAAATTAGTATGAGGAGTATTTGCAGCACTTGGACTTCAAATGTCATATGGACATTAAATAGCATACTATGGATATAATATTGTATATCTGGAGTTTTCATATTACTGGAATTAATACCTGGGTAGGTATCCAAAATGCCTAGGTAGATGGTACATTTTAAGGCAAGAATTTCTATATAAAATGTAAAGAACTTCTGAGTGCATGAACACCAAGTCAGTCAGAGGAGAGTGAAAGTTATGGTTTAAAATAACTTTATTGCAATTTTGTATTGAATATGCTGTAAATTGATACATTCATTTGATATGTAATAATCCACAATAAAAATGAATGTTATATCATTGGAAAAAGCAATTTGGGACAAGTCATGGTGGACCAAAATAATTGCATCGTTTAAACATATTGATGGGCAACATGTTTAAGTTTTGTTCATCACACGTGTGTGTGTGTGTGTGTGTGTGTGTGTGTGTGTGTGTGTGACAAATGGCCTTTATATACCGTTAAGAATTATAGCTTTTGTAATATCAGTGTTTTAAATAAAATACCATAGAAAAATATGAAATCTAAAAATGTAATTCATGCTGTGGTACATGACTCTTTTGAAATAAGTATGCAGATAAAAATGATTTCACATTTAGTTAAGTAAAAATAAGTAAACCAATTTATTTTATGTAGCTTTATTTCAAAAAACTATACTAATAAATATTGTTCTAAAACAATAGTCAATTAGATCAGGAATTATAGATTAAGCACTAAAATAGGTAACTATGATTAAAAATTAAGGATAAGTTCAAGTATAATTACAATTAAAACTAAGACAGATGTATACAATAAGTTTACCATTTATTTATTAGATTACAGTATTCTACAGAAAATGCTGAAACCCCTTAAAACTACACTGCATTTAGCTGCAGTTTTCACAAAATGCATTCAAAAATGCATTTCCTTTTATCAATGTATCTCTTTCCACCCCCAATAACATATGAAGTAAAGAAAATTTCAGTACAGTATCTTAGCCTGAAGTAAAAACATTTAAACACATCTTCACATTTTACTATCACTTTTGCCCATTTTGAACTTCCAAGTTTATAAAATCAAATATACAATCTCAAAAGAACATAATGAAGTCCACATTAAAAAAATAAATCCTACAAGTAGTTCCAGAGAAATATAAAGATACTACTTATGGCACAGTGATCTCCTAATTTTGAAAGAAGTTGGTGATGTCCATTTACTGTCCTGTTTTATTCCAGTTTTCAGTTTCAAGATGAGGAAAGATGAAGTCATCTCTATAATTAAAAATAGGAGACCCAGTTGTATGTGCCACAGAAAGAAAAATTCAATTTGTTGTTTTCTGTGGACTCTCGGCCGTAAGGAATTTGGAGAATGGATTTCCTTGATTGATTTCCATGGATTGATAGACGAAAACCAAAAAGATTGCAACAACGAAAAAGAGCAAAAATTTTATCCACAAAGGAATGGAGTGTTTTTTAATTGTTTTTTCTTTTTGGACTTCTGCTGAGGCAACATATTTAGGAATATACTTCGATGAATATGTTTCTTCCAGCCGGTAATCACTGAACTCTATAGGTCGCCCAGCAGCGCCTTTGATTGGTCTGCGGCAGCTTGCACTATAAAGTAATATGTTTAAAATTAACATTAAAATGTGCTAGAATACCTCATATATATAGTACTTACTAAAGAAATCACAGTAGCAATTATCCAAAAGAGGTCTGGTGTCAGGTAATTCCAACTTGCAAGTCAAGGTAGGCCAGAGTGCCTTCTTGGGAGGGGGATTGTGAGGAAACTCCCGCAGCAGATATCTCATTAGGCCCAAATTCTTATTAGTTCAAGCTAGTACCTTGCTGGCTCTAAAAGCTCCAAAAAAGGACACTTGTGTGTTTTGATAATTCACTGCTAAATTTGATATAGTTAAGTATGTCATAATTGCTGTTGCTGGGAAAAAGAAAGGCTAAGCTAGGTGTAGCTAGACTTGGGGAAGAAAAAAGTGTTAATTATGTATATAATTATATCATCCAAAAAGTGTTTGTTTTTTATTATCTAAAACAAATTGCCATATATCATATGAACTTGCTTGTCCATTTCTTTATATGGAAGTGAGAGCTGAGTATGGCTAAAGAAATATTGAATTTAAAAGGAATTTAAAAAATAGCAATGTATGAAACAGCAAGAAAAAATAAAAAGGCATGGAAGGGTACAATAATTGGTGTTAGTGTAAACTAATTTTAAATGTGTTGTTTTATATGTTTCCTGTTTTTAATTTTGTTTTACTGCTTCTGAATTCTGCATAACATGGCTAAAAGGAATTATTTCTTGGATACTGACATGTTCCTATTTATGCACTGTTACTGTTAATTTCAAAATAACAGAGGTAGTCATCACATGCAGAAAACAAGGTTGGCTAGTTGGGCATGGATAAAAGGAGTAGCAATACTGTACAAAGGAAAGTCATCTATAAAGTTATGACTAGGGATATGCAAAATGTTCTATGCTCAGATTAGCTGGTTTTTGACACACCAGGTGCAAACCAAAATATATGAGTTTGGGAAGAAAACAGGAAATCCTAACATTAGCTAAAGAGTTTTTCAGAAGCTTGGGGGATTAGCTGATTGGATCTGCTGTGCTTGACACTAAGACTTGTAGCTGAAAGGATAAGAAAACGAAGGTGCTAGGCAGATCAGTGAGCAGTGCACTGGAGAAAGAAGGGAAAAACAAGATGTGCACCAGGTTTACTGTACTTATCCTGTAAAACCCACATGATTTTGTTCTAGTCAAAACTTGGAGCAATCAAAATATTCTAGTTTTGGCCAAATTTATGAAACCCTGTTTTATATTCAAACAAAACATATTTTTCCATGCAAAGAATTTCAGGGGTATTTAAGAAAAGCCTTCCTGGATCAGGCCAAATACATTCTATATCATAGAGTTGCTAATCAGAGAGAGAACCAGGCAATCGTGGACAGGAAGGCAATAATCCTGTTGTGGAATATTATTTCTAGTTTGCAATTAAAATATGCCAGCAAGAAAAACCTTATTTTTATTTTAACTTAATCACTGTCTTCTACTTGTTCTCTAGAAGCTGCTGATATTAAAGACATGCTGCCTTTTAGTAATTTATTTATTAACATTTATTTAGCCATCCATCTCACAAAAGTGATTCTGGACAATATACAACAATTAATATATAAAAATAATCATCGTTAAAATTTTTTAAAAAACCATAAGGCACAAAAATTAGCATTAACCACAATAGTAAGCCATTTTAGGGTTTCACCAGTTTCCTGGAATTCCCAGGTCTGATGATATAGCCAGATCTTGAAGCATGCTTTTCACATATGTGCACCTTTCCTCTGCAGTATTAATTAAATGTGGGCAGTTAAAGTCAGATTTCTGGTTAGGGTTAAAGAAATCCAATATACATATCTATTTGAGAGTTTGCTATTTTTTATTGAATTCTTTTGTAAGGGGTCTTTATATATACGTATGTAAACTAGTTATTAGTAAACTAGAATTCTATAAGGGCATCCATATACATTTTCCAAATAAACATTTTGATAGTTAAAATGAATCTTGGTAACCTTGGTTTTAGGAACTGAGAATACCACTTATTTTGCTTCTTCAGTTGTCTTTTTAACCATGTAAAGAAATTTTAAGAGAGTCTGAATCAGAACACTGAAAAATCAAGCCTTTTCAGCTGCCACTAAAAATCAGGAAATTTGCAAACTAGCACAATATTGTGTAACACTTATTTTCAAGACTTGATAGGGCAGTGAAATAAAAATATTGCCTTGTCAAATCCAATGTCTTTTCAGGCCAAAACCTGAAAAATATTCATGCATACGAAGAAACAAAACAAAAAAATAGCTACAGGTACCTAATTCCTGTGGGTGTTGATGCTTCATATGGAAACATTTCTTTAAGAATATCTCTTTCTAATCTTGTGTCCTCTGTAGACATTTTCTCGATGACCTACAGTTAGAAAATGGAAAAATGATAATCTTACCAAATTTCATTAGAAGCTGTACTAAAGAAAATAAGGGAGAGGCAGAGTGCAGCCATGTTCCGGTGTCATTTCGAATAGTACACCCATGAAATCTAAGAAGACTCCTTCATGGGGTTTAGCTGTTGATCAAAATTTGGTTACATTTATCTATCTAGTAATTTATTGTAAATCCAGATGTCTCCAGCAAATATCCTTTGTTCTTTCAAGATGAAGAATAATGCTATTTTATAAAGATTAATGTGATAAAAACCTAAAAAAGATATTTTCACCACTTCTAATTGAATTGATCAGATACTGGTGATAAGGATGAATATTTTCATTTTATATCCTCCCTTTGAAAAAATGTAAGAACCATTTTTAAGCAAAGCATACAATAGTTTTGCTGTGGAATATTCAATTATTTTAATAGCACACACGGCTGATATAAATTTCCTTTAAAAATAGAGCTCACTTACTTTAGATTGTTCTAGTTATCCTGATTAAATTAGATTGGGAAACAGATTATTTACTTTAGACATTCCAGATCTGTATATACCCAACACATGCGCCCAAAAAAAAAAAAAAAAAAAAAAAAAAAGCTCTGAGAAGGAATCTGAGGCTAGAAAAGTCCTAAAATATATCAGCTATCATAGTTTTAATTAAAGATAAGTTCACCCTCCACCCCTTTCTATCCACCAATCTATATTTAATTCATTTACTTCAGCTGTCATCAATGGTTTCTTTGGTGTTCTTCTTGGCAATTCTGAGAAGTCACTGATTGACAGTATAGGATCAGCATGCTTGGTATTTCCAGGTACCCTATTGACAACCTGCTGAAATTCAAATTTTTCAGACTCAGAATAAACAGAGGAAATTACAACAAAAATCTTAACCAAGCCAGGCAGCTTACACATGAGATACTATCTATCCTAAATGGTGAATATAGTCTTTTTTTAAAATGATAAGTTGCTTTTAATATTTATAAGTATTATCCTGTAACATATATATAAAGACAATTTTTGACACACAGGGGAAAAACTTTCAGAAGATCCACAGTAACTGAATATTGCTCCTTCTGCCACTTAGTTGCTCTTGGTTTGCATTAGACTGAAGAATAGCAGCCCAATGTTTGACTTAAAAACCTTTTTTCCCCAAGAAATAAAGGTTTATTCAAAATTCTTCCATGAGAAGAAAATGACAGAATACCACCTAATGAAAATTCAGTATATTTACTAGAGTCTCGTTGCTTGAAGCCACTACAGCTATGGGAGTATTCTCTGATATTACTGGATCATGTACAGGAAATGGAACTGTAGTTTCAACCTGTTTGTTTAAAAACAAAAACATAACAAAATAAGTGTATAACTGTTACTAGGGCTCTGAGAATGTCAAAAATAAAGATCTAAATTAAAAAATAGCCTTGCGTCACCCTTTTCCTTGGTGTTCTTCTTGAAACTCTTGAAGATTCCCTAGACACTGCCTGAAGAAATCCACTTTTTGAAGATCCACTTCTCCAGAATGTCTCAGTAATGCCATCCTTGGATATTTAAGCATTAAACATATTAGCAAACATGAATGCTCTATCTTGAAATCAGATTATCCCACCTAATGCCATAGCGTTTTGCATGAAAATTGTGCATAATATTATCATTCTATGTTCCTATGTTGGGTAGAAAAGCATATTATTACAGAGAAATAGTGAACACAGGATAGATATTAATGACATGCCATTAAAAATAAGTACATACTTTGATGTGAAAGACATTTCAGATTATTAAAATGTATGGCATCTAAATATCTGACCCCTTTTTTATCTTTTATTAACTACATTAGCTGATATCCTTTTTTGCACTGATACTTATTTTTCAATCTCAGATAAAGAGATTCTGATTCTGACACTATATATGCCCTTACTAATATAAGTTCTTTAAATGGCTCTCTGAAGCAAGTGATGCTACATTTTAAATCTGTTACTAAATTTAAAATGTTCAGCATCTTATCCATATTCTACTTAGATTTAGAAGTTTAAATTTGACTGGTAATGATTGCAAATCCCTTTTCCCTTAAAGCTGAATGGGACTGCAGCCTTCATTCTGTGGAAATTAGTGTATTCTTAGTATAAAGATTACAAAAGGAGGGAATAACCTTGCAAGCGTTAAATCTGTCTGATAGCTTAATAAGATTTGCTAGTCAGGAAGAGATTCTAGGGCATAGCATAATGGCCAATCAAATTATAGCTAATTATTATATAGATGAGACAGTAAACCCTGAATTCATAGATTAGATGTGGCCATCTACCAAAACACTTAGAAATGGATAGAAAATTACTTTCTATCTTTTCTATAGATAGAAAATTACTTTCTGAAGTCTATATTGGTATGTTAAGGTGAACAAGAAATATTCTTTTGTCTGGATTTAATAATAAAAAAATTCAGAGATGTTGGGAGGTTTCCTGAATATAATTGATCCATGTGTAAAATATAAGACAAGCTAAATTTAAATTTAAAAAATTAGTGCCTCATATTTGGTTTTGAACTTTTTCAATTTTAATGAATATTTTAAAAATAAACTTTTTATTTATAGCAGTATAATTCATTTGAAAATGAGGTATATTTTCTTCTTGATACTGAATTTTTAATTACAGTAGTCCTCACTTACCAAGTACTTTGTTTAACTACCATTTGAAGTTACAATGGAAAAAAAACCCAACTTTATGATTAATTCTCAGTTTTACAACCGTTGTAGCATTCTGCAGTGATTGGCATTTTGTGCTTCACAACTGGTTTCCAATAATAGAGAATGTTAACTCACAAGTTGCAATCACATGTCTTGCTTAATGACCATGGTGATTCACCTAACGACTGAATGGGAAATGTTGTCTGTTGTGGTCATGTGATTTTCTGCTTAGTGACCAGAGTGCTTACCAATATTCCTGATACAAATTGTGGTCACTAAGAGAAGAGTACTTAACATTTACATTTTGGCAGAAACCAAAAGTAATAATTTAATTATAGCAGTTTCTTGAAAACATGTCCCAAAGCATTCCCAATTGTTTTAAATAAAAAAAGTATCTTCCTTCCTTTTAATGTTCTAAGCAGGCCACAAAATTGGGATCTCTTTGGTAAACTGCCAACTTTGAAAACATATCCTTAATGTATTGTATTATTTTATTCACTATATAGTAACATGGTTAACTTAGTTAGTACATACCATTACTGCTGAATACAGGACTGGTTCCAAAAAAAAAAAAAAAAAAAAAAAGGAAATTTCAAAGGATCCCCTTCTCCTATTAAGATACTAAAGGAGAGGGAGGAGGCGGCGAATGGAGTTTTTGTAGTTATTTTTATCTCCTTGATTGTTTTCCTTAGATAAACTTATCTACATGAAACATTTCAAAAGGCTGATTTGCTTCATCTCTTTACCTGGCATTCAGGTTGGCAGCAGCATTGCATTATGAACTTTTTTGCAATCCTGTTAAACTGCTGCTACAGTTGTGCTCATAAGTGTACATACCCTGGCAGAATTTATGATTTCCTGGCCATTTTTCAGAGAATATGAATGATAACACGAAATTTTTTCTTTCACTCATGGTTAGTGTTTGGCTGAAGCCATTTATTGTCAATCAGTGAAAGAAAAGTTTTCGTGTTATCATTCATATTCTCTGGAAAATGGCCAAGAAATCATAAATTCTGCCAGGGTATGTAAACTTATGAGCACAACTATAAACTTTTTTTTTTTCAGCTAAAACAGCTCTTCCTCGTAATAGTGTGTCCACATTAGATTTTATTAAATGAGAATGGCACTGAATAAAATTAAACTAGTTTAGATCACAAATATTGTCCTTATTTTGAACAAATTTTCTTTGGTGCCTGTAGGTTTATTATATTACAATTAGGAAGAAATTATTCAAAACCAGCATGAAAAAAATAGGCGGGGTTCAGAAACTTACAATTTCCCCCCATCGGCTCCTTTATTACATCAAAATGCTAGCTAGCAATTATCACACTCTGCCATAAGTTCTTTGTATTTCATTTTTTTCCCCTAAAGGATCAGATGTGTGCTTTATTTTGAAGTAAATATTAACAACACCAGAAATATAAACTTTTAAAATGTCATTTTGAAATATACATTTTAACAATCTTTTAAAGAAAATTATTGTGGTACCTGGTTATTTTCAGCAATTCTTCTTTGTTTAAGTGATAATGAAGTTTTTGTTTTACTCTTCAGTGGTTCTCGCTTGTCAAGTCTGAACTCTGTTTTAGGATCTGTAAATAAATATATTATTCTTTTGCAGCTAAAATGTCACTACTATTAATCAATGTTATTAGAATCTTTTAAGAGTGTTCAATTATTTTTCCAATTTACAAAATACATTGAAAACTAGTAGCAATAAAGATTAAGTTCACAAAAGGTATGTTCTGAATGGAATACATCTGAATGAAAAATTCAAAAAAGTGGCATCTTGAATTCTTTATGTCTGTCTGTCTACCTACCTATATTTGGATTAACCTCTGGGAATATTTTTAAAAAATCAGTTTTATTTAAAAGCTTTTTAGTAAGTAAGATTTATTTTTTAAAGAAAACACAAGACTGTACTATTGCAGTAATATAACTTGCATTTAAAAATTAATTAGGGAACACAATGTTGCTCCTATAATTCATAATTAATTCATTTTAAATTATTTCAATTTGGCTATTTAAATATAGTCCATCATAAAGAAGGTAGTGGAATTTATATCTACTGCTCCTAATCTCACTGCACATATTAAGGCCAACTATGTTTCCACTCTCATTGCATACAAAAAGGTAAAAAATAAAATTGTTATATTTTTAAATCTATTTAGTCATCTTGCATTTTATTATACCTTCTTCATTGTCACTGAACTGATCCGAATCATCATTTCCATTCTGCTTATTGTTTTCTGCTGATGAAGAAAATGTTGGTGTAGCTATGAAAGAACTTAGCTCTTGGGATGGTTCTTTCAGTTTCAGTAGCTTCTTCTCATAGAGATTTCTTGTCGTAGCTGCAACAGAGCAGGAAAAATTGGTTACATGACTTAGACATTTAGTGTCCTCTATGTGCATTTATATTATTACTACCTTACTTATCAAAATATGAATATAGTAGCAACTGTATTTTAATAGAATGTAAAACTGTTAAAACCTGTTTCCTTCCATTTTTATTTTGAATTTTTTTAAAAAAATGCTACAGTAGACCTGACAAAACATGAGACAAGCTATAAAGGAAATAAGAATTGCCTATAACCATTGCCTAAGTTCATGAATGGTTTAGATGTGGGCAAACAAACTAAAATTAAACTCCAGCAAAATACAAGTACTGTTCCTCAGTAGAAAACTACCCTGTTTCCCCTAAAATAAGACATCCCCTGATAATAAGTCCAATTGAGCTTTTAAGTGCATGTGCTAAAATAACCCACCCTCCTGAATATACCCCTCCCCTGAAAATATTTAAATGCATGCGCAGCGGGTCCCCATTTCCTCTGGTTAGGGTTGGGGAGACAGAACTGGAAATCAGGTAAGATGACAAGAGAAGCCCCGTCTTGCTCCACGCGCCCCAAAATAATAAAACATCCCTGAAAATAAGGCCAAGCACTTATTTTGGGGTTCAAAAAAATGTTAGACAGGATCTTATTTTTGGGGAAACACGGTAGCTGTGTACTGCAGTTCAGCTTTTCTGAACAAAACTGCAAGGGAAGTGTTCTATTAGAAGATGCTCCTTAAACTTTGTTTCTGGATTCCCAGGTGACAAAAGTGATACAGTTATGTTTCATAATTCAATTACAGCTGTTCCTGAATGAGCTATAATTGCCAATAGTCAATCCTGCTTTGATATTCTAATTTGACTCCTGCATTATACATTATATGGGATGATCCCAGAACTGAAATATTAATTACAATTGGTACAAAATACAACAATAGTGTGCAAGCCTGTACAAGTTACAAAAAAATATACACACCCTTACACTGAAATCATTTACCAGGTTTAATTTAAACTATTTATTAATCTTAAAAATATAAAGTTTAGGACTAACAATCTGTAGTAATTAAGATCTATAGGAGAGATCATTGGTATTAATAGCTGTAGGAGAGACCATTCTGAATAGGTTCATAGGTAGGAAATTGTTTATCTGGCACATAAGGGAGTGATTGTTTCTGCACTGCTTCTATTGTTATAAATACTCTCCTTTTGGAGTTGTGTTGAGTTAGTTTTGATCTGAGAAGTGCAGCCAAGTTACATCTCTTTTGCTATCTTTTTAAAGGATAATTTATTAACTTGTATTTAAATTTTAAATATTATATTATGTATGTTAATTCTGTTAATGGATAATGTAGAAAACAGAATATAAGATAAAGGAAAATTTTTGACGTGCTACAGCCAGGCAAAGCCTACTTCAACCCACTTATGTTTGCTGTGTAGAACTCTAGCTAGTATAAAAAAAGTATATATCGGTATACAGTACATATAATAAATTACTAAAAGTAATGTTTTAATTTATTTAGCAAATGGTTACTTTCCATCTGTAGTTAAATAGTTCACTTTCATATTATTGGTAATGTATCTTAATACAACTGTATACTATGTTTGTCAACAAGCAGTTTTTTATTTAAGTCCTGATGATTGATTCCGTAAAACAGTTTATGCTTCTACTGTATTTGAAAATAGTTCTTAGCAATATGTGAAATAACCTGAAAGGATAAATTATTTCCTACTGTAAACTTCTAATCTTTATTATCATCTAAGATGATCAGCACAATAATACAGATGCAAGTCAAGCTTAGTTTCAGTAGTTAATAACAACATGGATTTGGGCAATTATTATTACTGAGGAAGTGAATGTAACCTTGTGTCATAATCCACAAAAGTACAATATTACTTTGCCTACTGAGATTTCAAATATTTAAAGAATGCAGATTGTCATCACTTTTTCATCTACATTTCTTTTTGTTTTCAGCTTTTATATTCATATTCATTCATTCATTCATATTCGTTATAACATAACATAACATAACATAACATAACATAACATAACATAACATAACATAACGATTTTAAATTGGGGTATTTTAAATTTCTGGGATTTTAATTGGAGCCTAATTATTTAATGATTTTAAATTTTAATTGTTGTTTTGTTCTGTGTTTTTAAATAGGCTGTACACCGCCCTGAGTCCTTCGGGAGAAGGGTGGTATAGAAATAAAATAATAATAATAATAATAATAATTATTATTATTATTATTCATACACATACAAAAATATATTAGCATTTACTATATTAACTTACCAACAATAGGACCTGGATTCACACCATATCTCAGGAGTTGCTCTTTGAGTTCTTCATTACTGAGTTCTGCTATATCTATATCATCCTGTTCAAGTCTTGACTTATCCGTTTTCTTTGTTGCTTTCTATAGAGAGATATATTTTAACAGTATTATAAAAATGTAATGCTAAGATATACATGTAAATAAAGATTTTTAGAATACAACATAACCATGAAATGCATAACTCCATATATTTGATGCATTCTTTTGCAAAGTTACAAAGTATTCCATGTACCTATTGTTCCAAGAATGGAACATCTGGTTTGGGATTAACTGTCCCTGAATTAAAATTCACATCCTGGATATTTTGGTCCATGCTGGAGTGAAATGGGGCTATATTATAAGGAGTCAAAGGATGAACTAGTAAGATATACTATACTATGACATTGGAAGTAGCAGCAGCTGAGGAAAGGGACAAAACTAATTGGCTAACGGTCAGGACAATCAGTGATATATGAAACACTGGACTACTGACGGAAGGAAGGATGATATGTACCAGTATTACTCTACTTGCTACATGTTTTTTAATTGAAAAACTGGAATAACCAAAATAATTCAAATTTGGTTTGGCTGTGAGATGGTTAATGCAATGATTTTGGCAAAACTTCTGAAATGTGATAATTTTCCCATTTGAAGAAAACATTTTTTACCTTCAGCCTGCTTCCCATCTGCTTACTATTTCAAATTACACAACAAATTTAGAAACGTAACTATCTGAAAACACAAGGTGTCCCCTATTTTATAGTACATGAAATCATGAATTCCTTGAGTACTCTCTTTAAATTATTAACTGCAAATTAGAAAAATTATATTTTAGATTATTTTTATAGGTATATAAAGATAAGAACTTATTTACTGCTGTCCCTTTCCGGGGTTTCGTTTTTTAAAATTACAACCTATACAACAAAACTGAGAATTTTACTGGCGATTTTCCTGCTTAATTTTTTTGAATCAAGAAAATATAGGTGAATGCTGCCACCTAGCTGCAAATGATGTACACTGAAAATATTATCTCAATAAACATTTCAAAATACTGTCCTCTATTTTTTCTAGCTTATTCATTTACATAAATAATAATTCTTTTCCTGGAGTAGTGTCTCTTTAAAATCGAATCCCCGTTCAACTTAATTTCCAAACATCACAGAGAGTTTGGGCCTTTTTTGCACTAAAGAGGGTCATGGTGAGAAGGTCTAGTTATCCATAAATGATGCTGTGGATGAAGAACTGCTGAGGGACATAAGAGGAAATTGTTTTCTGCTTTCATCCATGAAGTCATTGATTTAAAAAGAACACTTTCTTGCTCTTAAAAAAGTTGTATTTTCAGACAAAGTAGCTACACACACAAACAATGCCACATATTGGAACTCAGGAAGCACACTTGAGATGCTTTCACAGATCTGTAAGGCTTTCACACTGGGATGGTGTTTTGGAAAGCCTTAAAAACCTTGCTATTCTCCTAGCAAGGTTTGCGTTGGGGTGGAGTGGAGTGGACCCATTAGCACCTCGTGTTGGGGTGGAGTGGACCCATTAGGTGAGTTTCTGTATTTGCAGTGTATTAGTTGGACAGATGCTACCTTGTTTATACTGTATTTTTAAACTTTTATTTGATATTGTGAGCCACCAGAGTTGTTTTCAATGAGGTGATAGCTAAATCCAATAAAATAAAAATAAATACATTTAAATTAGATAACTTCTCTTTTACTCTCTTCCTATCATGAACTAAAGTTTCCTCCATCTATTATAGAAAAAAGGATTGACAGCTAGAGTCTTGATTGCCTTCTGAGAAAGACACATAAAATACTAGTTAAAACAGTTTTTGAGATATTTTAGAAAGTTCTCTGTGTAGCCATAGTAATCTTTGTTCATAGTACAAAATGTTTGGTGGCACCTTCTGGATCTCATTTTGCAGGGCATGGTCCCAGAAATGAAACTTTCTTTCATTGTACTAACAATTACTAGGACTTTAATGGAAATAGGTAAAAACTTTTCTCCCTCAGCATTGCAAACCTTTGGATATGACCTATCTTACATCTGAGTACCTTCCAACCAGCTCTTCTAAAAATAGAATGGAAAGCCAAATTTCCATAAATAAATAAATAGAAATTTTCTGACAGTGAGAACGATCAACCAATGAAACAGCTTGCCTTCAGAAATTGTGGGAGCTTCATCACTGGAGGCTTTTAAGAGATTGGACTGCCATTTGTCAGAAATGGTGTAGGGTCTTCTGCTTGGGCGGGGGGTTGGACTAGATGACCTACAGTACAAGGTCCCTTCGAACTCTGTTAATCTGTATCTAAATACCATTAATTTATACTATATATATATAGTCATGGATTAGCTAAGAATTTTAGGTGCCAAAATGCACTCAAAAATCAGGTTAAGCTTATCCATGTGAATATTTGGTAATTTTTAAAAAGATGTACCTGTATTTCCTGTACAAATATGCTCTACCTCCATCCACAGATAAGCAGAACCTCATCTTTTTAACCAAAATACCATGAAAAATGCATGACAGCTTATCTGTGGGCAGCACATTTTTTTCAAAATATTTTGATTTTAAAAGAATGGGGATCTGCTTATCTGTGGACTTCATCGGCAAAAATATATGGTACTTCACTGGTTATATTTTTATATGTAATGAAAATTTAGCATTATCAATGCTTGTGGACCCTGATGTAGATTTTACCTACTTCCATCAGGGCAATTGTTTTGTCATCACATAGTTCAGTAAAAGAAAATTTCAGTTCTGGGACCATAAGTAGCTAAGTTTGGGCCCTATTGGGCTGTAAGACTGGATTTTGATATTGAGGTCCATGAAAATTTAATTTTATGGAAGACCTCCATTTAGAGGTTGTGTGTATGAAAGAAGAGCAATCATGATTTAAATCACTAGTAAAAAGGCTTGATTTAAATCAACTCGATTTAAATCATAATTTTTAAAGAGCAATGGTCATGTGTCCTGCAGCAGCTCCTCCTGACCTGCTAAATTAAAGTATTTTTAATAGAAAACTATATTTAGATAGATTTTTACTCTAAAAGAATTTTATTAAAATAAATTTGATAAAAATAAAAAAAATCCGATTTTAATTTTTTAAAAGTCCGATTTTTTGATTTTTTTTAAAAAAAAAAACATCAATTTTTATCCACCCTGAATAAAAGGAATTTATTGGATCTGCCTCTTGGCAGAGCTAATTTTCAGATGTGAAGAAGCTGAAATCTATGGTTAGTCCTTAGATTATGACCATACATTCAACAACCATTCCTTACAATGCACCTTAGTGCATTGTAAGCTGCCCTGAGTCTCCGGAGAAGGGCGGCATATAAATCACATTTTAAACGAAAAACCATTCAAAGTTATAACAGTACTGACACAGTGCTAAATGAGGTGGTCCTTAAGAGTTCTGGCTGTTGCAGCAAACCACAGTCACATGATCACGATTTCCAATGTTCCCTGCAGCTTTGCATAAACAAAGTTAATGGGGAAGTCAAATGTCATGATCACATGATTAATGAACTATGTGTCCTTGTTTAACAATGACAACCAGGACTGCTGGAATTGCTGTCGCTAAGCAATATGGTCACATAATGGTTAACAACAGAATCCCCAGTCCCAATTGCCATTGTAACCTAAAAACTACTTGTAATATTTTCACCATCAGGCAACTTTTTGAATGTTGAATTATTTTATAGAAATGCTTCATTCATATCTTTTACTTATTTAGGCTGACTATAATAAACTCTCTCAACATTACTTTTCTTTCTCATTTTATCCCAACCTAAATTCTCGTAACAGTATTTCTATGTTCCAATTTTGTGTAGTTTCCTGCCTGTATCCACCCTCTGCCTGTATGCTTCTGCCTTTGACCCCTGCACTAGAGGTTCCAATTATTTATAGTATACTTGGTTCTAGGTTTTTGCCACTTTTGCCTTTTGCTCTTGACACTCTTCTGATGAGATTAAGACCTACCAAATATTTCCTCCCTGCTTTTAATGAAATATAACTCTTCTACTGCAAAGAATCGCTCACGTACATGGCTCAGTTCATGGTCTTAGCAGCAGCATCTATGTGACTAGTTCAATTCCAGGATCTTGTGCTCTCTTTTTGTACTATAAGTCACCTGCAAGAACTGGCACTACTTGAGCTCTCGATTCCTTAAACTCTATGCCCAAAGACTCATTATCTTTCTTTTCTAAATTATCTAAAGCCTTTTCTGGCAGTGTCATATAAACAAACCTAAGAAGAGGGATAGCACCATATCCATTTTACACAATGAACTTAATGCATAAAATGTCATACTCTACTAGGTTCTATCATCAATTAAGAGATTTCTCCTTGACTGTAGTATTTACAATATGTATTTGTAAAAGGTTCCACTTTATTCCCCATGCTATTTAATAACTTCATGACCGTGCTAGTAAGATCATTTGGAGGTTTAGAGCAAATGTTATCATACGCTAATTGCAACCAGCTCTACCTTTCCTTTCCACTGGATATGCTGAAAAGGACAGCAAACGGACCAATTGAAGATGGTTAATGGAAAAAAACTCTGCTCAGGCTGGACAACAGTAATAATTAATTTTAGTAGTAAATTACTAGTTAGTAAATAGTTAATCAGCTCATAGTAGAGGAATTCATTATGTTCTGGATGGAGTTACACTGTTCCAAAGGATCAGTTTCACATTTTGGGGATACTTATGGATGTATCTTTGACACCAAAGATATAAATAATCTGTGTGTGAAGCACATTTTACCAGCTTAGACTGGTATGCCAGTATGATCGTACTAGAGACAGCCTTGTTACAGTAACTTCTTATTTTGATTACTGTAATGCACCATAAATGGGGCTACCTTTGAAGACAGTTAATAAATTTTGTTTCAGATTTGAATTTGAGGTGCTAGTCTTAATGTAATTCATCATAATTTGGAACCACATCATCTGAAGTAACATCTTTCCCTATAATGTAGGGAATAATGTCCCTCTCAATAATGTAGGATGACTTTTAGAGCCCTTACAACCACATGGTAGATGGCTATGCAGCACATTCCCCCCACCCCCACCCCTTATTGGCTACTCTCCAGTTTAGAGAGTGACATATGCCTAGTGCCATCTTTATTTTTCTGGAGCTAACCCTTTTTATTATCTCAGTGCCATTTTGCTGTTTTTCCTCTGCTTTTTCTTGTTATAGCTTTGTTATTTTATTATGTATATTTTGTAAAAAAGAGTAATGTATATGTTAAATGTTCTAATTGTTTTAATTATCTAATTTACTATAAGCTGCCTTTAAATATGCAGCAAATATTTAAATAATGCAGAACACTCTGAACCTGCTAAAAGAGCTTCAGAAAGATGGTATCATGAATATGCCCTGTCCCATTTACAACCAAAGCAGCAATACGTTCCTTACAAGCTAAGGACAATCAAACATTAATAAACAAAAAGCAGGTCAAAACTAGGTAGGCAAGAAAATTGGTTCATTATACCAAAGGAATCCACAATGAAGATCCAGAAGCAAGAAATGGAAGCAAATCTGATTAAATGACGGCAGTGATTGGTAGAAATTATGGGTGACTAAACAAACAATTGCAGTTGCTGGTGACACTGGGAGCTGTTACAGTTTTAACATCATGTTCAAGGTATTTCTGTAGGAATCCAGATATTGTTAACTATCTGAAACTATGGGTAAATTCTTAAACCTGCATGATCTGTGTCTCAATTTCTCATTCCATTTTGCCTCTTCATTCTTTAATATCAGTAAGAACTGAAAGAATAGAATGGATATACCCACAGCTCATAAGCTACCATTTAGATACGAACCTGCAGTTGCTTCAATCTTTCCTCACCTAACCTTGAGATATGCTTCCACTACTCCCCTTCTCAAGGCCCCATTTTTATAGCGGGGTAGTAGGTATGAAAGCCCAAATCAGCAAGTCTCCACACATAGTATTTCTAATCTATAAAATACTAAAGATTATCTCGGTATTTCTAGGAATCCAATGAATTCAAATTCTCTTCCTCTTCAATTAATTTCAATAGACTATAAGGCTAGCTTTTGAGTATGTTGCAATATAGGCCTGGAGATTGCACTCATTTCAAAAACACAGGCTGAGTTTGGAATTCTCCATGACTCAGTAATGTGCAAGTACAGGTACTCCTCAACTTACAGCAGTTCATTTAGTTACAACTGCACTGAAAAAACTGACTTATGATCATTTTTCACACTTATGACTGTTGCAGCATCCCTATAGTCACATGAGCAAAATTCAAATGCTTGGCAACTGATTCATATTTATGAGTTGCAGTGTCTTGGGGTTAGCTTCTACGATCTTCCAACAAGCAAAGTCAATGGGAAAGCCAGATTCGCTTAACAATCTTGTTACTAACTTAACAACTGCAGTGATTCACTTAACTTTAGCATGAAAGGTTGTAAAATGGGGCAAAATTCACTTAACAAATACCTCACTTAACAACAGAAATTTTGGCTCAATTGAGGTTGTAAATTGAGGACTACCTGTAGTAGTATGGTTAAGAGTATGCCAAGTACTGTACAATTCTTCTTGAGATAGCTGGATTTAGTAATTTACACTTAAATCTTCACTGGCTGTCAATTTTCTATAGGGCACAATTTAAGATGATACTCTTGACCTTTAAAGCCAAATGGCTTGAGGCTTTAGCTGTGGAACCATATTAAGATCAGCAAGAGAGGCCTTCCTTAATATGCTTAAAATCTTTTTAAAAATTAAATTAATTTGCTGATTAAGTTGAAAAGCATTATTACATTTTATATAAGATGTTTTTATTCTTATAAGTATACCCTATTAGATAAGCAACAAAACAAGAAGAAATTCAGTAATAAGCAACGAAGCTATTGGCCTGCACATGGAGAATGCAAAAGGAACAATTATAAAGTAAAGCAGACTTCTTCAATCTGATTTTATCAAGTATAATACACTGAAAGGCCTATCATTTCCTATAAGTATCGATAAGCTAAGTGATGGGAATTACAATGAAATGCAGTGGGGGGGCAGGGGTACATATTGATGGAGACAAGGATAGGGTACAAATAAAAATGACTCTGTGAAACCGTGCTCTCCCTCACCAATTTTAAATTCTGTAAGGGCTGTATTAGCATCGCTACAACAAAGGCGGCAGGTGTCTATTAGGGAAGATTACTTCCGTATGCATTTCACCATTACATGCTATTAGGGCCTCTACTGCCTTTTTTCAGACCTCTTAAATGCATCGAGGGTCCACATAGCCTGCTTAATCCAAGGCGATTGAGTCAGGCTTTACCCACGGCGCAAGCACCGTTTCTCTTCTCTTCTCTCCCCTCCCCACCCCTTCAGTCAGTGACAAGACGTCGCGCCGCCCCCTCAGAGAAAGCGGGAAAACTCTACTGCCCCCTCAAGTGGGGAAGGCCGCGAAGAGAAAAGGAAAAGCCCGTTTGAAATTCGCGAAATAAAAAGAATCGCCAAATCGCTTACCCGGCCCACAGCGACGGCAGCAGCGCTACCCCCTCTGTTCCTGGCGGCAACCGGGGTCGACTCCCTCTCCTCGTCACTGGAGAAGTCCGGCTGCGCGGTGTCTCCAGGCACGTTGCGAGCGGTGAGGTGCTGAAGGTAGAGCTGCACATAAACATCCTTACGCTGCTCACCTCCGGGCAGGCTCACGTTATTAGCAATCAGTTCGTTCTTCAGCTTCTCCTTGGTGAGCACCGACGGGTCCGCCAAAAACTCGGGCATTGCCACACTCCGACTCTTCCCTGAGGCAGCAAGAAAAGGAACGGCCAACAAAGCGGAGGGGAGGGGGGGGGAACCCAAAGGGAAGAGAACAATCCGCACGACGCTCACCACAGAGCGCACAAAACAACGGACAGCTTTGCCCACATGCCAATAAAATGTATTCTGATTGGTCGGCGGAAACCCAAATCGGTCCTGGGATTGGCTGCCTGGTCTAAGAGGCTGCGCGCGGGTTCCCCTCAGAGCCCGTACGTTGAGTAAGCCTCTCAGTCGCGTAATTTAAAATCGACTCAGGCGAGAGCGGTGGGAGGCTGGGTTTTTTCTTTCTTTCTTTCTTTCTTGCCTGGGGCTCAAGTTAGTGAGGGGTACCGCTACGTTACAGATAACCGAGTCTAACGATTAGTAGTTTAGTATAATATATAGAAAATCATTTTGAGAAAACGACAGAAGTTCTGATTTCACAGATCATCTCGACCAGAAAGAAGAGCTGTTAGTTCTGTGAGGGGAGAAGTTTTTTATTGAGCACAACCATTCTTCGACAGGAAGCTGTCGTTTGTGGTTTCATGAATAAGTTGAGCGAATGATTTATTGAAACATGTCACGGTCGCCTCCTGTTTTCCTTTAATAATTGTATTTGAAACACTGTTTCACTTACCCTTCTGGATATGGTAGAACCTGTTTGAAACCGCAAAGCATTTTGTATACAAGCTTATGTAGGACTAACCCAACTTTTTGCAAGGTAGCTTTTTTTAAAAAAGTACATTAATTGAATGACTAGCTCTTAATTTTGTTAAACTGGCTTTGGGATGCTTCATTAGCGTTGTTTTTATTTCAATTTAGATGATTGACAATTATGAGTCTGACTAACAGCAGTTAAAAACACCAATAATAATAAATCCATAATTAGCCATAATCATAAACTTTAACATGACCAACTTACAGGATCTGCCATATGCTCCTGCTGCCCTGTCTGGTGACTTAATCACATATTCAGAGACTTTAGAAATTATTTGTACTATTGTATCCTAATCTCCAAGGAGATGATGATCCAAAGAGACTATTACAAAAAAGTCTCCTCGGTATGGCCAGATGGCACTCTTTAATACACAGGATCCGTGGTGGGGCTCCCCTGCTGGATGTGTACAATTGGGGAGAGTCATTTCCTCAGATACCCTGCCCGATGCTATGAATGGATTTATAGGTAATTACTATAAATCTGGAGGCTAATATTTATATAAAGAATAGATGCTGGAATTGGGTATGTCTTATTTAATGAAAAGAAGGACTAGGGGTGAATGATAGTAGTGTTCCATTATCTCAGGGGTTGCCAGAAAGAAGAGGGAGTCAAGCTATTCTCCAAAACACCTGAGGACAGGACAAGAAACAATGAATGGAAACTAATCAAGGAGAGAAGCAACCTAGAACTAAGAAGAAATTTCCTGACAGAACAATTAACCAGTGGAACAATTTGCCTCCAGAAGTTGTGAACTCTCCAACACTGGAAGTTTTTAAGAAGAGATCGGACAACCATTTGGCTGAAATGGTATAGGGTTTCCTGCCTGAACAGGGGGTTGGACTAGAAGACCTCCAAGGTATCTTCCAACTGTTATTCTATTCTATTCTACTAATACCTTGAAACTGGAAGCACACTTGCAATCAATGCAGCTCTCAGAGTAGAGGAATATAGGCATCAATTGAGCACACATAATTTGCCTGCGCTGCTGCATTTTGAATCAGTTGCAGCTTCTGCATATTCTACAAGGACAGCCGCATGTAAAGTGCATTGCAGTGGTCCATTTGGGAGATGACTAAGGCATGAGTGCCTGTTTTGTTTTAAAATGATTGGATTGTGATAAGATAAATATCTCCTCTGAGGTAAATCCAAGTCCTGATAATATGTCCAAGTTTTTCTTTTCTTGACAATAATATAGAGGTGGTTTGCCATTTAGTTCTCAGTCTAGTTTACAAACATGAAATTTTGATGTTGCATTCTAGTCCTAACCAGATCCCAGCTGTGGATCTTGGCAGTCTGAAATCAACCAAGGTCTGCAAAATAATTTATTTTACTATTTATTTTGCTCTTAGAAGTTGGAGAAAGGAAAGAGGATTATCCACTCTATTAATTTGTAGGGAAAAATTGTGAAAGAAGTGGCAGTAGCCAACACTTTGGGAGAAAGTAGCTCCACAGTTGAGAGCCAGTTTGGTGTGATGTTAACATACAGAAGAAAAAAGAAAACTATGAGTTCCAGTTCAGCCTTTGGCACAAAGCCAGCTGGGTGACTGGGCCAGTTACTCTCTCTTATTTCCACGAAAAAACTGGCAAACCAGTTTAAAAAAAAATATTGCCAGGAAGGGACTAATCCAGGCAGATGCCAGTAGTCAAGACTGACTCCAAAGCAACAACCCCGCCCCAATTATAAGTGTTAAAAGAAACTAAAACAATATAGTTAGATACATATTTTCAATTTCAAAACCTTTAATGAGGTAATATAAGTAATAGGATTCTATGGCAGACAAAGCTAATGGAGATAGGAACTTAAGGTTAAGTGGGAGGGTGGAATAATAACGCTCAATTGCAAATAATTATAATGAAAATAAGTTAGACATTAGAAAAAGAATCAAACATGCCTTTATAAAAAGTGTGAAGATCTGAAAAACAATATATATATAGGAATAGAAAGTGGAACCAATATACCAAGGAAGTGTGAACGTCTGAAATTGTAGAAATAGTTTCAGAAAAGTTAAAACTTAAAGTAAAAACAGCTTCTCAGTTCCGGTCTTGGTTCAGTGTTTTACAAGGAGGAAATGTATTGCACAAAGCGGCTGTGAAGAACAGATAAAAGGGTAGGAATGGAATTTGCACCTGATTGAAAAATGGCCTGGGAATACTGTTGTATTCTGAATGACTATAAGTTTCCAAAGTCTGTTTAGGAAGTAATAGTTATTTGATGCTTTGTAATAAGACTCCATTCACAGCATCCTTCCCCAGTATGTTATCTTTCACCTAGATTACTTATCACCACAAAGCAATCTCTTTCTCTAAGTAGGTAAAGGTAAAGGTTCCCCTCGCACATATGTGCTAGTTGTTCTCGACTCTAGGGGGCGGCACTCATCTCCGTTTCAAAGCCGAAGAGCCAGCGCTGTCCGAAGCCATCTCCATAGTCATGTGGCTGGCATGACTAAATGCCAAAGGCGCACGGACTGCTGTTACCTTCCCACCAAAGGTGGTCCCTATTTTTCTACTTGCATTTTTTACATGCTTTTGAATTGCTAGGTTGGCAGAAGCTGGGACAAGTAATGGGAGCTCACCCCATTACACGACACTAGGGATTCCAAACGCTGAACTGCTGTCCTTTCGATCGACAAGCTCAGTGTCTTAGCCACTGAGCCACCGTGTCCCTTCTCTAAGTAGAGGAACGTATATTTTCTTCCCACTTTGTGTCTAGAAATAAAAATTGTCAGTATTTCACGTAGGCCAATTTATTTGTTTGTTTGTTTGTTTATTTAGCATATGGCATATTATACATGGACTAGCAATATATATTAACATTTCATCTAGATTAATATAACACAATAAAATAAAATATAAATGTTACAAAGATCTATATTCAAATACCAATGTTTAGGCTATCTACCCATTGAATCATGGTGCACTTGGATAGCGCAACAGCTAGCAACTGCTGGCAGCCATACTATTCTGTAGACTTTCGTAAAATACATGGCAACAAAAACAAAAACTGGACTTTTCAGGCCCAAATGGCAAGAGAGACCAGGAATATTATTCGAATTTGCCAAATCAATGTCATGGGGCTCAGCAGATCCAAGAGCCAATATGTTTCCAAACTTTTTTGGGACAGTAACATAGACATGATCATCCTCCAAGAAACTGAGACCATTATAAAGGTAAAGGTTTTCCTTGTACAACCAGTCTGACTCTAGGGGGCGGTGCTTATCTCTGTTTCTTAGCTGAGGGAGCCAGGGTGGTCCAATGACCCTTCTATGATCATGTGGCCAGCTTGACTATATGCCAAGGAGCATGGAACAGTTACCTTCACACCAAAATGGTACCTATTTATCTACCCATTTGCATGTTTTCAAATTGCTAGATGGGCAGCAGCTGGGACCAATAATGGGAGCTTACCCGTTGCACTCTATTCATGTCTAGAGTTGAGCTGTCAGCTTTCCAGCTGGCAAGCTCAGTGTCTTTAACTGCTGAGTCATTACGCCCGTCTAGCCATTATACTACATCAATTAAATGCTTAATTTAATTATAAGTTTTTATCAATCCATGCTGTTTCTATATTTCTATTTAATTTCTATAGGGACATGTTAAAGGGCTGCTTTTAAATATGATCAGGGGGAAAAAAACTTAGAAACTGTGGTTTATACTTCTATAATTGCTCCAAGAATTACTTCGTAAAAATAACTACTGCTAGATCCTTTAGGTTTTTATTTTAGTTTGTAATAAAACTTGTGCAGTCACTATGAAGCTAAATGCTAAATCCAACAGTTATATCTTTTCCACAAATAGATTATTTTTCTTTGGTGCAGAGAAACAAAACAAGGAATAAAACCAATTTTATTTTTTGCATTAGTATACCCAGTGGGTGTTAGCAAGTGGAAGTTATAGACTAGGAAACTCAACTGACTGCTATGTAAAATTTATTTTGCTTTTCATATTTTTATGACAACCAATCTTTTTTTTCTTTTTCCTTCCCCATTGCTGGATCCAATAACCCTTGATAATTATTATCCTGTCTCTAACCTTCTCTTTTTAGGAAAGGTGATGGAGTGGGTGGTCCGGATTTCTATACTCTCTTTTCTGTTTAAATCTACAGGAATTTCTGAGTGAAATCATCCATCAATCTGGGTATCAAAAGTATAGTGATGATATCCACTTGATAATCTTGACCTCAGGCTGACCAAGACTGACTCGGCCATTGACGTCTTAGCTCAGTACTTGGAGGCTGGGCAGGTCTGGATGGGGGAAGAGCACACTCAATCCTGACAAATCTAAGTGCTATGTCTGTTTAGTCCCTCCTCCCCCATTGAGATATTTCATTATTAATTCTTACTGGGGTAGTATTTCCCGATTCAAGATCTGAACTACACAATTTAGCGGTCCTTTTTATTCATGAGCAGGTACCAACTATAACCAAGATGAATTTTGTGCAGCTTGTGAGTCAACTGTCAATTGTGAGTCATATGATCCTGCTATTCTGTGAGTTTCACCAGTTGCTGGTGTAATTTAAGGTGCTGGTTATTGCCTTTAAAACCCTTTGTGGCATGGGACCCACCTGTATGAAATATTGCGTTTCTCCAAATGTTTTTTTTTTCTATCTGGGGTGATCAAGCAGGGAGGGTGCTTTCCAGCTCCCATGAGGAGCCTTGGTGGCGCAGCGGACTAAAGTGCTGTTAAGTAGCACTTAGCTGCCAGCTGCCTGCAATTACTGCGAGTTCAAATCTCACCAGGCTCAAGGCTGACTCAGCCTTCCATCCTTCCGAGGTAGGTAAAATGAGGACCCGGATTGTGGGGGCAATAAGTTGACTTTGTTTAAAAAAGAACACCGCTTGGGGGCCCTGAAAGCCCTACTAAGCAGGTATATACAAAAGTATGAAGGCTATTGCTTAACGCATTGTAAGCCATCCTGAGTCTCCGGAGAAGGGCGGCATATAAATTGAACCAGTAAATAAATAAATAAATCTGTCAAATAAGATTTTGTAGAATGCACAAGACATACATTCCTGGTTGCACTGCCTATCCTCTGGAATTATATTCCCTCCGAATATAAATAGTATAATATAACTATAAATGCCTCCCTAAAATAGTGTAATACATTTAGAGGCAAATATGAATAGAACAGCAATGAGGACACTGTTATTCAATATAGTGAACTTTACTGGAATGCTAGCAAAATATTACAAATCATGGTAGTATCTACTATGATAGTATATACTGTACTGTGGAGCACAGAATTACCTTTACAGTACCTTAGACAACAGCGATAGATGCAAAGATCTTTTAAAAATCTGCTACAGAAAAAATTTAAAAAAGGGTACAAACTTGGATTGAATGACTAGGTGAAGCATATCTGTATTTTACTGAAAATTACTGGGAGCAATTTCTAGTTTAGTCTGCACCCAGTACATGCAGTCCTATGTCCAGATCAGTGCAAGCACATACTATATGTCATTCACTTCAGCTAGTAAATAAATATAGCATCTTTATTAAATATCAGCAAAGATCAAAACAGTTGAATTACAAAACAGGGCAAAAGGCATACAAAAGGGGAAGAGGGGCATGAACAAGGAAGAGATAAATGGGCATAGAATTTATCTGTGTTTTCTATTATTTAAGGTACTATACAGAATTTTCCAGAGCTACTAGAAACATTATTGTGAGCAATTAGGATGGATGCCCCAACAGAGTTTTTAGCTTTTGGTTATTCCAGCTTTAGCCCTTTTATGTACATAATTGCTGCAGAATATACATGGAAAGTAGAACACACGGATCCATTTTTTATTCTGCACTATGATGGGAGATGTATACAGTATTCCATAATCCCCATGCACTGAATTCTGTACTATGATGAGTTCTGCTACTGTGTACTGTTCCAGCATTGTGTCCCAATACTTCTCCGCCTAAAGAAGCACTTCTTGCAATGGCTTGGCAAGTGCATCTCCACCATATCATTCAGTTTTCCTTGCCCCTTTTGTATGTCCTTCACATACTACACTTCAACATTTACATGTTTCACATTGGATCTTGTGTTGGCTCACTGATCATTCTTTAAATTAGTTTTTATTAAAGAATTTTACACAATTTAAACGCAGTACAATTTAAGAAAACAAAAAAGTAAAGAGTGAATATATATAGAAAAGAAAATGAAAGAAAAAGAAGATAAATATAAAGAAATGGATCCCAATCTTCTTTAAAGTAGTTACGAATCATTTTTTCATCTTCCTCTTTAGGGATATATCATCATTCCTTTCTTTCCCTATTTTACTCTTCTAATCATTAATTCTATAAATTACCAGTTCACATTTTTCCACTTTCTCCAAAAAGTCCATAAAGGGTTTCCAGTCACATAAATGTAAGTAAATGACACTTTTAATGTAATCTACCAGATCCTCTGGATTGTCCGCATGGATTGTCCCTGTGACTATGTAGGACAGATGGGGAGCAAGCTAACCATCAGATTGCAAGAACACAAGCGAGTGATCAGAAGACCCAAACTCATTGGTAGCCTCATATTGCAATGAACAAGGGCATACATTCAATTTTGCAGCTATAAAGATGGTTGGCCGTGCAGATACAAAGATAGCCAGGAAAATGATTGAAGCCTGGGACTCCATGCCAGTCAAAAGGACTGCTGATTTACCACTAGATTATCAGGTACTTAGGGGTCGAGAACTTGGCAGCATAAGGAAACAACAGCCAATCATCAGCCATCAACACATCAATCAACTAATAGGAAGGCACCACATAAATATGACACATAGAATAGTTCAAAGCACATATTTTGGTAGAGAGAAATTTCCTGAGGATGGGCTCCAGTTTGAGTCCGAAAGCTCAGAAGACTAAACCTCTGGTCCTGGTGACTGACCCAGATTGGATCTTGCACCTAACAAATGTACCTATTGTCTTCTGCCTAATATATCAAGTCAAACTTTCTACCCTGACAGTCCAGATGTATTCACAGATGCTAACTTCAGTATTGTTTTGGGGCGGGGGTGAAATTTAGCAGGTTCTGACAGGTTCTGGAGAACCGGTAGCAGAAATTTTGAGTAGTTCGGAGAACCGGCAAATACCATCTTTGGCTAGGCCCAGAGTGGGGTGGGAATGCAAATTTTACAATATCTTTCCCCCAGGAGTGGGGAGGGAATGGGGATTTTGCAGTATCCTTCCCCTGCCAGGCCCACTAAGCCATGCCCACTAGTAGGGGAAAAATTTGAATTTCACTCCTGGTTTTGTGGTTGGGAGTGGGAGGCATTCTATTGTGTTGGTGGTTGTCCTAGTTCTGAGTGGTTGGTCTCAATTAGTATTGACAGGAGAGATGATGCCCACAGCATGGGTTACTATAATGTGCTGTACATGAGGTTTTCTGTAAAGACTGCCTGGAAGCTATAATTGGTTTTAAATGCAAAAAACAACAATTGGCCCATTACATTGCACTCACATTACCACTGTTTTGTGAGCTGTATTAATATTCAGTACTATAGACTTCCAACTGCAATTTTAGATGCTAGTTGCCACCTATATGTCCTTTCTTAGCACAGAACCTAATTACCTGACGGACCACCTATCTTCAATTGTTTTTACCTGTCTCGTCCATTAAAGTATAGTGGAGATATTCCAGATCTCTTTAATTAAATGTTGCTATCTTGTGGAATTGGGGAAACATGCTTACTCTATTGTGACCCCTGTCCTCTGGAAAAGCATGCTCCCAGAGATATGGATGGCTCCTACTCTCCTGGAGTTTGGAAAAGCCTTTAAGACCTGTTTTTGTTCCAAAGCCTGCGGTTACTGTGGTATTGGAAGGAGCCCAGTCTTAGTTTTGTAATGTTTATTATTCTAGTTGTTTATGTCTGGGTTACTTGTTTATGTGGGTTTTAATTTTTGTACTTACTGTTTTTTGGGGATTTTCTAAGCCACCCAGTTTTCTGGAGTGGGTAGTCATAATAAATCTAATACATTTGTAGGAAATTACCAGCTGAGCCCAAGGATGGGGTCAGATGCTTCGGGTAGCCATCAGAGTGGTCCTTCTACATGAAAGTAGTGATGCCTGTTGCCCCCTGGCTTTCTTCTTGAGCTTTAACCCTGCCACAACAGAATTATTTTTAACAAGGAGCTCTTGGCAGTAAAATCCGCATTCTAACAATGGAGACACTTCCTGGGAGGCACACGTTTTCTGATAGACCATAAGAATTTACATGACTTATAACAGGCCAACCCGCTTTCGCCCAGACAAATTAGATGGAGCCAATTCTCCTCATGCTTTGATTTTTACATCCAATATATCCCAGATATGAAGAACTTGATACTCTTTGTAAGAAGCCAGAGTATTTTCAAGCCCAACATGCTCCACTAGTCACCTCAATTTTACAAGATTCTTATTTCTGGCCACCACCATACCACCACACTCTGAGAAGTTGGGGGCAACCCAGTTGCACCAGCAGAATCAACAACTTCTGGCCCACTTCTCCTGGGCCCGGATGGATTATCTTAAGGAACCACATTAGGTTCTGTATCCCTGTTCATTATGGTGGGAGAAGCCTTGAAGTACAAGGCTCTGTTAAGGATATGGCTCATAACCAATGTTGTGGGTTATTGAGCATAGTACCTTTTGAGTAAACACATGAAAAGTGACTGGGAGTGGTTGTGAACAATCATGGTTAACATACAAACACACTGAGTTCTGGTAGTCTTTTACTTTTAAGAAAAAGTAAAGCAAAGTCCAAAATCAATCCAAGTCATACACAGATAAGAGAGTTAAAAGATCAATCCAGGGATATTTCAAGTACAAAGTCTTCTTACCAGTTGTAGTCATACACAATAAAACAGTTCTTCTTGAATTTCAAAACAGGAACAAGTTCAATATAAAAACATTCAATAAATAGTAGAAAGCAACATGTAGCTATGATCAAACAGTGATCATACAGAGAGATCAGATAGAGAGTTACAGCAAGTAAGCAGGTAAAATGGTGTAGTATCCACACAAGCCATGATTCAGACTTCCCTTAAGTACATTGGCTACAGAGCTTAGCCAATAAGGATACAAGATGATGCAATACAGTCTTAAAGCAATATAATACCTTTCTGACTGTAAACATACATTGTCGGTTTATATATTGCCTGACCAACTGGTTAGACAAATAGCCATTTCCTAACAGGCTCATTAGTGGTCTTCCCCGTTGCAGAGAAGAAAGTTTGCAGCTTTGCCACAACAACCAAACAGAAGGGCTTAGGAGAGCATTCAACCTCTGCACAGAATATTAAGAAGTTTTGGCAGCCTAAGATGGCAGCAGACATTGAGGTCTATGTGGCATCTTGCCACACATGAAGAAGGGCCAAGTCCCTCCATCAGAAGCCGATAGGCCTCTTATAACCGCTTTCCCCTCACACATACTCTGTGGCATACATCTCTCTGGACTTCATTACTGATTTAACCCACCATTCCTGTCCAAGACCTCACAATCATTTTGGCCTAGATAGATCTTTTCATCAGGATGGCTCACTTCATACCTTGCAGAAGTTTACTCAATGCCAAAGAACCAGCTCAGCTTTTCCTAGATCACATCTTTTGCTATCATAGAATGGTGTCAATATTAATTTCAGAAAGAAGCCCGCCATTCCAATCCAGATTTTTGCAGGGCACTGTTCCAGCTCTTGAATGTCCAAGTCAGCCTATCTTCAGCCCACCACCTACCCACAAATGATGAGGCAGAGAAGACTAACCAGCTTCTCCAACAGTATTTAAGATGTTATATACATCCAAGACAACTGGCCATCGTTGTTGCCTCTTGCAGAATTTTGTTATAACTTTCTCCATATATTGATTTCAATGACACCCTTTCAAGCTATGTATGGCACACTCCCAAAAGCATTACCAGACCACCCTGCACTAAAGTCATCTGTCCCAGGAGCTGCTGACTTCTTACAGGAGTAACTCACTGTCCAGGCCCTATTGAAGCAGCAGCTTGTCCAAGCTAAGCAGTCTTACAAAAAGGCTGTGTATGCCCACCGACTGGAGGGATTGCCAATAGCAGTAGGGGACAATGTCTGGCTTTCTACCAAGTTCTTACCATCTTCAAGACCTTCCAAGAAGCTAGATGCTAAATTTGTGGGGCCATTCAAGATTCTCCGACAGATCAATACTGCTGCCTTCCATCTCCAATTGCCTCCCTCTGTAAAAGTGCATCCAGTCTTTCATCGATCTTTGCTTTCTAAAGATGCCCCTCCAAGTGCTCTGCAATCCTCCCACCACCACCAATCAAATGCAGCGGCAAAGGCATCCAGTATTTGATTCACTGGAAAGGCTGTCCTGTTTCTGGCCAAGGTCCCAGGCCCCCAAGCCACACTGCCTTCTCCAGCAATGAAGGAATTAACCAACTTTTCTGAATTGCTCCGGGTTGGGGGGGTGGGGGGAAGCAGGCTTATAATGGGCCTTCTACCTCCGGTCTTTATCACCCAGGTAGGGGAAGGAAGGGAACTTCTAACACTGTTTCTGTATTTCAACAACTACCACCTGGTTCACCAGTCACTTCAAAAGAGGAGAGGAAGATTCTTTTGAGACTGCTGCCCTTGCCAAGTTCTCATGAGAACCCAGGCTTGAAGGAGGTGGAGAGCAGCTCTGAAGAGCCCAAGAGGAGGTGGGGCAAGTTGGTGGTGGTGGGGTGTGTGATGTAGGAGATGACCATGCTAAACCTGGCCAAGCACATTATCAGTGTGGTCTTACTATGCTCTCACAAGAGACCTAATCCAGCCCACCCTTCCATTGATGCTTATCTAGCACCAATTTGCCTTGACCACTAATAGCTAAACATCTGTTTTCCTTTTTATTCTAAGTATGTTTAATTAGAAAAAAATAATTAAGGACTATATTGTCAGTGAAGGAATATTTAGAATCTACTGTGGTTTGATATTACCCAGACTAATATCTACTACCATTTTAATTATGCCAGTCCACCCAAAGTGAATCAAGTTAGATGCTTAATTAAGATTCTTATATAATTATGATAATGATCCCAATGAGTTTAGACATACATGCCAGAGTTTTGCTTAGAGCCAGTAGTAAGGTAGTTCAGAAGCTAGTTGGAGTATGAGGTAGTATCATCCTTCACAATGCTTTTCTTCAGAATGAATTACCCTGAGCTTTCTGAAACCTGGAGTAGACCTATGATTTCTCCAGCAGCATAACCTTTGGAACAGATCTTAGATTGTATACAATTCTACAATTGTACATAATATAGCCATTTAACTAAATGTGCAAATTCTCAACAAATCTGGATGTATTATAAGATATGGGCTACAGAATTTATTATAAAGTTCAAAATAAAACAAATATGAATATGCAAAATAATAAATTATTAAAATTGGTAGTAGGTTTTTTCAGGGTCTAATTTTACAGGCAGTAAAACAGAATTTGTCTATTATCAAGGAAACTAAATCATACTGATCTGAAAGCAAGAACTGTACATAACAAAATCAGAACTCCCGCCAGGTGTTTTACCATAGTAAGAAGTTGTAAGGTGGGTCTTTAGAATCTTTATAGAGTGTAAAGTATAAGAGGACATCAGCTGTAATTTCAATAGCCCCTTAACTGCAGAAGCAAAGTCTTAGCTCATAAGGAACTTTTTTATATTACCCTTTCAAGACTGCTATGGGGAGGAGAATGTTGAAAAATATACCGGTGTAAGATTTCACAGCTGCTATCCATTAGGGTTCAGGGTTTGGTGACTATTTTATTTCATTAAATTATATTTAATTATTTAATTTATTAAATTACCATTTTTATTAAATAAAATTTGAAATATGAAACCTGATATTACCATTTCCTCATTCGGAAGAACACTAATTTGGCATGATACAATGCTCTTGTTGGGCAATGTTGTATTCCAGGGTTCCAGGAGAACAGATTTTCTGATATTTTACCAGCAACTATAGCTGACATCTTCAGAGGCAAAGATGCTGGCCACATTGCCAATGAAATGGCAGGCTCCCTTGGCAAGAGTCTATACATGAGACAATATGCGTTGAATGCTGCCATAGGCATGCTCATTATAGGAATTCCTTGACTTAACAACAGTTCAGTGACACTATCAAGTTACAATAGCACTGAAAAAAGTGACTTATGGTTGTTTTTCACTCTTATGACCCCTATAGCATCTCCATGGACAAGTGATCAACCCTGGGCAGGGGTGAAATCCAGCAGGTTCTGACAGGTTCTGAAGAACCGGTAGGGGAAATTTTGAGTAGTTTGGAGAACCGGCATATACCATCTCTGACTGGTCCCAGAGTGGGGTGGGAATGGAGATTTTGCAGTATCCTTCCCCTGGAGTGGGGTGGGAATGGGAATTTTGCAGTATCTTTCTCCTGGAGTGGGGTGGGAATGGAGAGTTTGCAGTATCCTTCCCCTGGAGCGGGGTGGGAATGGAGATATTGCAGTATCCTTCCTCTGCCATGCCCACAAAGCCACCCCACAGAACCGGTAGTAAAAAAATTTCACCACTGGTCCTGGGGCCATGTGATCACCTTTTCTGACAAGCAAAGTCAATGAGGAAGCCAGATTCACTTAACTGTGTTACAACTTAACCACTGCAGTGATACACTTAACAACTGTGCCAAAAAAGGTTGTAAAATGGGGCAAAAGTCACTTAACAAGTGTCTTACTTAGCAACAGAAATGTTGGGCTCAGTTGTGGTCATAAGTCAAGGACTACCTGTACTGTCCACTTTCAAATCCCAGCCATTTTTTTCTAGCTTAAGAAAAGGGAGGTGTATTACTGTTAAAACTAGGGAAATATGGTGTAAAATCTATATGAAGGTTTTATTCCTTCACTGGCTATAACCTTTATTCGATTAATTATCATTAACGACGAAACAGGTTTTCAAGAAGGAAAGCGATCAAGAACTTTAAACCCACGAGGAGAATAGGCTAAAAAGCTGACCCCGACGTGATTCGAACACGCAGCCTTCTGATCTGGAGTCAGACGCGCTACCGTTGCGCCACGAGGTCCTGCGGATTTGCACCAGGCAAAGCTGTACAACTGCCTGAATGTGACTTCTTCGCGTTTCCAAAGCAAAGTTCTCTCGCGGTTTTGCAAGAGCAGCGCACAACGAAAAAGAGAACCTCGGTCAGTCTCACAATGAGACACGAACGTCCATTCCGAATTTTCCCCGCAGGGGCCGGGTGACCCGCTGGCTTCGAAAAGCAGGCAGGGTGAACCACTATGGAAGTCTTCTCCCTACTTTCGGCTCGGAACAAAACCACCTATTTTATTTACCTTCCTGTTCCTTTGCTTGGTTTCTTGAATTCAAGCAGCCTTTTAGGAAAGCGGACACATTTCTACGCGCCGTCCATTTGCTTAGCAAGGTAGCAGACTTTTAACCCAGGGGTCCCCAAACTTGGCAGCTTTAAGACTTGTGGACTTCAACTCCCAGAATTCTCCAGCCAGCTATGCTGCCTGGAGAATTTTGGGAGTTGAAGTCCACAAGTCTTAAAGCTGCCTAGTTTGAAGACCTCTGTTTTAACCTAATAGTGCCTTTCCTTTCCCGAGCAGACGCCGCTCTGCGCAGCTTCGACTGCTAATGCGTTAGACTCTCCCTTTGTTTGTCTCCAACTTCTGGTGGGGTTTCTAATTAAACCTGCCTGGAAAATTTACATAAAATTCAACCAACTCAGATTACAGCGCGACCTTTAAAAGCGATATGGGTGGGAGAAAAAAAAGGCGATGTTATCCACCTCCTCGTTAGTATAGTGGTAAGTATCCCCGCCTGTCACGCGGGAGACCGGGGTTCGATTCCCCGACGGGGAGAATGGAATTTTTTTGCTTCTATCAATATACGAGCTGATCAGCCCCACTGCATGATTTTTAAATGCTTTTTGGCCAGTTAAAAGTGAAAACTTTTATTAAGTTAAATTCAAGTCTCTTTTTTCACAGCCAGGGCTTACTATCGCTACGCTTTGCTTGCGTATTTTTACTTAGTAAAATTGCTTTTTGTGCCCATGGTGCTGCAATTGTCATGCAGATGTTAATCAAAATCTAGATAAATCTTTCCAATTTAGTATTCTCCAGATGTGTTGGATTTCAATTCCCAGTAAATCAGCAGCAGGATGTCTGACATCCTGGCTCGGGAATTCTAGGAGCTGAAGTCCACACACCTTAAAGTTCCCAAAATTGAGAAACCCTGATGTAATGACTGCTGTTTCCTTTACTGTCCGTTGTTGATCTTAAAAGGCAAAAGCTACTCACTTCTCTTCCTTGACAAAACTCTTCCTTTTTAGTTCTAAGGCCAGTTGCTGTATTTGTTACTAATTACGTCTTCTTTACTTTTGATCTTAGTTCCATTTTTTTTCATTGTGTTTTTTGTGAGTTTTATTATGATATCCTTTTTCAACGGTCATGATTATATCAGTAGAGCATTTTATTGATGTTTATTCCTACAATTCCAACAGACTGCTCATCTCCTGCCAGTCTAAGTTTCTTCAATATATATTGGGCACATGCTTTGAATAAATAGAGAATATAAAGCTCTGTCTCATACATTTGCTGATCTGTTTTAATGTTTTCCATCCAGAATACAGCACCTTGTCCTATACAGATAGTCCTTGACTTATGATTGAAGTGTAGGAAGAAATATCCTTCTGGGTTCACCTCCAACTGGGGAAAAAGACACTGGAAACATGGAGACTACTTGGAAAGATGGTTTAATGGTGGAGAGGATCACATGGTTTGAGTTCCTGAATAGAAAAGAGGGCAGAGATACAGTGAGTCCCTGGGTTTTATGCTCTCTCTGGCTTTGAACTTCCTGGGGCCCTGAAAGAGTATCCTGATTGATTGTCAGACTCCCAGGGGGTGGGGATCTTAGCTAGCCTTGCTGGCTGATGTAATCTTCCCAGGTGCCATGTGGTGAGTTTCTGTCCTAGATGGGTCCTATTGTGTTGCAGATGATGGTCCTTTGACAAAGGATCGAGTTTCTGCCTCTGGTCCATTAACAAAGGTGTGTGTGTGTGGGGGGGGGGGGGGAGGCAGGAAGCTGCTTTGTCTTTAAAACATGTTTCTCCATTTCTCATCCGGGGAAATATAATATTCTGCCTTTTTAATATTTCCTAAAATATTTCATTCTTCCAGGAAAGGGGTGGGTGCTAACTTCCTACAGAAGTTATGACAGTCCTTCCCAAAAGCTAGTTATTATGGTCTTACATACGTTATGGCCTCTGTATTGCTCCTGTGCTTGTTCACCCTTCTGACCAACTACAGGAATTCTGCAGTGCCCCCATGTTGCGATAATTCGAGGATTGGACTCAATGAAGGATTCAGAAAAAGTAGTATTCAAACGAAGTATTATTTATTTACAGTAGGCATTCTATATTCTCTGGATGATTGCAGATAGAAGGAAGAAGGAGGAGCATGTATGCTCTTTTATATCAATAAAGCAGAGTTAGGGGTAGGAGTGGTTACATATGAATACATTAAGGAAGGGAGAATAAATTAACCCTTGATGTACTATATACATACATTTCATATATTTGAGAATAAGGCATTTACCTGTGACAAATCCCCCTCTAAATGCCGATTCGACATACAGCAGTAATTACATTCAGGTTCAGAGCAATATAAAACTTGTAATTTTGAAGTTAGATATTTATGTTGTTTAGATTGCAAAGGTTTAGTCAATATATCAGCTATTTGTTCTGTGGTTTCACAATGAATAGCTTTAATGAATCCATCCTGAGATAATTGTCTTACATGATTGAATTTGATATCTATATGTCTAGATCTTTGACCAATAGCATCTGATCTAGATATCTCTATTGCAGCTTTATTATCTTCATGTATAACAAATGGCAATGAAGGACTTTTCCAGACATCTGATAATAAATCATTGAACCATACAAGATTATTAGAGGCCTTTGACAAACAAACATATTCTGCCTCAGTTGTTGATGTAGCTACAAGATCCTGTTTTCCTAGATGCTACATATTATCATGTTTGGTGGACCTGTAAGAAAGTTAAGGCTTTTTGGATAAAAATTTGGTGGGTCATGCAGAATGTTCTGAAGAAAAAAAATTCAATTTTCTCCACAATTGTTTTTACTGGGTATAGTTAAGGGTTTTACATTGGGTGAAACAAAACTGATATTGCATATGATAACAGCAGCAAGATTGTTGATAGGTAAATACTGGAAAAATGAAGCGCTGCCCACGATTGAGGAATGGACTTTGAAGATGGCCAGTTTTGCAGAGATGGTGAAGATTTCAGCATATTTAAAAGATTGTTCACAAGAGACTTATGAATGGGAATGGAAGAGGTGGATAGATTATGTTCAGAATAAATATCAAACTAGGAAGTATCAAATAGCTTTTATTTGAAAATGTTATATTAAGATAGAAATATTTTAAGGTAATGAGGATGAAAAATTTATTTGAAAATGTTATATTTAGAAATATTTTAAGGTAATGAGGATGAAAATTTATTCGAAAATGTTATATTAAGATAGAAATAGGTTAATGTAAGGAAGATGAAAATTTATAAGGGGGAGGGAGGGGTTCAAGTTTTATATAAGGAGGGTTTTTCCTTTTACTTGATATGAGTATATTGTGTGGAAGTCTGGGGGGGAGGGGAGGGTTAGGGTGGGTTAGGGAGGTTGGAAAGTTTGGGGTGGGATGAGGGGGGAAAAAGGGATGAAAATGTAATTGTAAAACTTTTGCAATTAAAAAAAAAAAAGATCCTGTTTTCCAGTATACCAGTAGACTGGGCAGTTGTTAAGAAAGAATACATAACCAGAAGTGCTTTTCCTGCACTTAGTGTCACCTGCCCAATCCGCATCAGCGTAACAAGTGAGAATAGGTTCTTTAACATCGTTGGGTTCTAATATTAAAGAGAAATCTATGCTGTATTTCAAATATCTTAGTACTCGTTTAATGGCTTCCCAATGATACATTAAAGGTTTACTGACATATCTGGATAATAAATTAAGGGGTAGAGCAATATCTGGTCTGGTCCAATTAGATATATACAAAAGGGAACCAATAACTGATCTATAAAGTGTATTATCAGTAAACTCAGGAGATGATTCATGTTTCTTAAAAAATCAGTTTGCATTGGAGTATCACAAGGCTTTGCATCACTCATATTACATTTATTCAATAGTTCTATAATTTTATCTTTTTTTGTTAATGAATCTGTTTTGATTTTGGGACAATTTCCTATCCATGTTTTATTGTTGCTCTTTTGTGTATTGTGGTCGTGTTCTTCTCTTTCTTTCTTATCATGATTATCAATGTTTGGTTTTGTACTTGGAAAGATCTCATTAAGATGTATCTTAGACCAATTGGCCTGTTCGTGAAATACAGCTGTTCTAGAAATTATGAATTTATTGTTATTGTCAATAAATCTGTATCCTTTTGTGCCAGTTTCATATCCCATGAATCTGAGCCTTCTGGATACATTATCCCCTTTACGTCTCAATTGTTTTGGTATATGTACATCTGCTGTAACGCCAAATACATGCGTGTGGGCTATTTTTGGTTTTTTATTATATACTAATTCATATGGTGTTTTATTTATGACACTAGACCAAATTCTGTTTAGGGTATAATTAGAATATAATAAAGCTTCCGACCAAAATTAATTGCCTAAACCAGCATCTTCCAATGTGCATCTAATCATGGTTTGTAATGTTGAGTTCTTTCGTTCTACCACTCCATTTTGAAATGCAGAGAAAGGGCTAGAGGTGAAGTGTAACATTCCTTTGTCTTTTAGCCATTGGGAGAATTCTTTTGACATGAATTCAGATCCCCTGTCTGTCATGATTTGCTTTATTTTTACATTGTGTTGTGTTTCTACACGTTTATAAAATTCTTTAAACTTTTGAAATGTTTCATCTTTGTGTTTCAAAGTATAGACAAATCCATAACGACTATAGTCGTCTACAACAGTAAGGAAATATCGTTTTTTATATGTAATTGATGGGGTCAATGGACCAACTAGGTCCATATGTACCAGGTTAAAGACATGATTTGATGATCTTGTTGCCTTTTTTGGTCTGGGTTTAGTTCTGAGTTTTGAGGACTTACATACTGAACATTCCAAATAATTTTTACAATCTTTTATTTTAACACCTTCAGCATGTTCAACCATTTTTTGTATTACAGGAAAACTAGCATGTCCTAATTTTCTGTGTAATATATGTGCACATTCATCATGAATTGGTTTTCCAATTATTGGTCTTTTGTTAATATGTGTATCTTTAATTGATGTGTTTTCATGGTTATGATTTGTTTCATGTTCCTCGTTGTTACTGTCACTGTCATTTTCATTTTCTATGCTATTGTCATTTTCCATGTTTGAATCAATGTTGTGTAGCCATCTTTCTTCAGTGACTAAGTATGGTAGATCTCCTTTGATAACTATATTGCCTAAGTTTGTTTTGTTTCTCTCTAGAGATGCTTTTCCTTTTGAGAACACTATATTTATGTCAGAGTCTCTGCTCAACTTTATTGCACTAAGAATGTTATGGGGTATTTCGGGTATTAATAAAACTCCCTCTATTTTCCCTAGACCGGGTAAATTTACATTTCCCCTTCCAATGACTTGAACTTCTTCTTGGTTGGCTACTTTAATTACAAATTTATCTTCTATGAAAGAAGATAATATTTTCTTATCATGTGTTGTATGGTTTGTTGCCCCAGAATCAATGAGCCAGGCATTATCTTTTGGGTTTTGATTTTTGCTTATGTTATACTTATCTAATCCATTTAATGATCCAGACTTTCTCTCTCTTGAGTTATCTCTGCCCCCTCTACGTTCTCTGAAATTTGGTAGTTTCTATGTTTGTCCCTGTCAATAGATGATTGTCTGTTATGGTATCTGTTTCTATTGTCATGATTTTGTCTTTCCCTAAGGAATTTTGGACAATCTCTTCTATAGTGTTCTTTGGACCCACAATTATAACATTCAATTACTTCTTGATGCCTGTCTTGAAATACTACCCTTTTGGTCTGTCTGTGTTCTTTGTGTGTGCTGTAGCGGCTTCTCCTTAAATTATCTTCAGCTATTAGTCTATTTGATAAACTCTCTATAGATAGATATCCTAGATTAATTGTGTCCAAATGTGATATGTAATTATCCCATGATGAGTCTAATGAATTAATGATAACGCTTTTCATTTTCTGATCAGATATTATTTCTCCCCTTAAATGAAGCTCTGCTCTAATTGAGTTTAGTGATAGTAAATGCTCACTTACAGTAGTCCCAGGTTTTATCCTGTCTGAGAAGAAATTTTTAGACATTCTAGTTGTGGTTGCTACACTTTCACTATGAAACAATTTAAACATACAATGAATTATTTCTGAGACAGTTAGATTATGCTTAATACTATGATAGATAGCAGGAGATATGCTAGATATTAGTAAATAGAATGCTCTGTGATGCAGGCAGTCCAATTTTAGAGTCCATGGTTTTTTGGGAGGGTTAGTTATGAAAAATAATAAATTCTCTTTTAAGAAAACAACTTGGAGTGGTTGACTCCATTCCTGTAAATTAATACCGTCTATTCTCAATTTTGGGAAATCACTAGGCAAGTTTCCAATGTTATTTGTTGCATTACTTACAACTGGAGGCTGTCCATGATCTTGTAAGTGTTGATAATTGCAGAATGGTGTAGGTATGCTAGCGATCAGTCTGAATGGTTCTCTCTGTTTTTCACTGTCTCTATATTCGTCTGCGTGAGTTCGCACATGCGCGTTGCTCATTTTGTTTCTGAAGCTGTCGGGAGAGGTTCTCGTCGCTGTAGCTCCCTCGCAGTGCTCTTCTTCTGACGATTCGCTTTATGGCTCGGCTTTTGGTGTCCAGGTGGGGATCGGAGCTTGTTTCGTTCTGTCGTAGTCGTCTCGGTTGAGGCCTCTGGCTCCCGGGATTGTTTACGGTGTGGGCGAGTACTTGCAGGGTCCCCTGGGTTCGGGCGTCAGCGCTCTCGTCGTTTGGGCTGGAGTGGATGGAAGTAGGGACGCTTGTCCGCTTGCTTCTGTGTCCTTGGATTGAGTAGTTTGCTCTTTTTTCGTTATTTGATTTACAGTCTTTGGTATTTTCGTGATTTTTTTGTGATTTTCAGATTCGGGCCGAAGGCTGCGAAGAGTTTTCTCATAGCTGTTTCGATTTGTATTTCAGTTGGCGTTTCTTCGGTGTCTGTATCAGATTCTTCTGAAAAATAGGATTTCTCCTTTTTATTCTTTATGCTGGGTAAAGTCTTTCGCGCCAGCCATTTTGAATTCTGTCCTTTGATTGGTTCTGAGCTAGCCATTTTGGTGTGCTGGCTAATCCAAAATGGCTGCCATTCAAAATTTTGCGCGGGACCGTTAGTCTTCCTTTCGGTTATGTTTTCATCTGTAGGTGATTTGCTCACCATTTTGAGTTCTTTAGGCTCCGGTGTGTTGATGTGCTTTTCTCTCGCTGCTCCGTTGTCTTTTATAATGTCTTGGAGGTTCGCGATGAGATTTTTGTCATCTTTACGGTTCTTCAGCAGTCTTAATATTTCTGATCTGAGTGTATCGTTTTCTGTCTCGCTCTCTTCTTGATCATCGGATTCATCGATTACCTCTTCTTCGTCTGTGGTGTAGTTTTCAGGTTCTCTTGTTGTTTCAGTTGTGGATTCATCGATCATTTCTTGATCTGTTTCTATCTCTTTATTGTGTGCCCTGGTGTTGGGTCTTTCTCTCTTTTCTTTGGAGTTTTCTTTCTTTGGCATGTTTGTTTCTTATTGAGTCAGCCAACCATCCTCTGCTACCAGATTGTTGCGATAATTCGAGGACCGGACTCAATGAAGGATTCAGAAAAAGTAGTATTCAAACAAAGTATTATTTATTTACAGTAGGCATTCTATATTCTCTGGATGATTGCAGATAGAAGCAAGAAGGAGGAGCATGTATGCTCTTTTATATCAATAAGGCAGAGTTAGGGATAGGAGTGGTTACATATGAATACATTAAGGAAGGGAGAATAAATTAACCCTTGATGTACTATATACATACATTTCATATATTTGAGAATAAGGCATTTACCTGTGACACCCCCCCTCCCCAATCTCCTTCCTCCATCCCACCAAGTGCCCGCAGACCTTTGGCCTGTTCCCAACCCAGCCAGTCAGCCAGCTCCAGGACTTTATATGCAGGGTCCTTTTTAAAGGGGTTCTCTTTTTAAGGAGACTCCAGAATCACCCATGGTTGCCGTGAGGCAGCCTCTGTAGGAAAGCTGAACATCATATAACATTGCATCAAGTGGGAATCTCTCTGCAAAACACAGAAATATAATTTGCTGGGCTTTGGATGTGACTAAGGAGCAGGCAGAGTCCTTCAAATCCCTGGTTGGTTTCTGCTGCTGACTTTAGGCTTCCTTGAATGGCTGGGTGGATGGGTGGGAAACAAACCACGGCCTACGGGGACCTGATGAGGGAGAGACCAGGCCCAAGGCTGCTTCCCCTGAGGGGTGAGAAGCAGAGCATGAAGTGTCTCAGGGTTGTGGGAGGCCTTGGGAAGCCTAGGACAGACCAGCGTGGGCCTGTGCTAGGCCTCTCAGGGTCTTCCCAACCACTGAAGCACGCTTAATGATCTGTGCCATTGTTTAATGATCACATCATTAATCTCACTTAACAACAAGTATGACTTGCAACTATAACGGGCAGACTCCATTACTGTAACTTTAGGGCTATCTGTATATAAGATTTGCATGAGGACAATGAGATGTTCTGGGATTCTCATTTTCCATAATTTGACATGAATGATATAGTCAAAGGCCTTTATGAAGTCAATGAAGAACACACGGAGTTCTTTTTGGTATTCTGTGGTTGTCTCTATTTTTCAGCATGCATCAGTACTAATACCTTTTGTTTTTCAGTCTTCACGAAAACCAGTTCAAGCATTTGGTCATTTCCTTTTCCATCTAAGGTTCTAAACTATATTGGACGATTCTGAGCATTATTTTGCTACAATATGAAATTAAGGATATTGTACAGTAGTTTGCACAATCTTTTAAGTCTCTTTTCTTTGGCATTGATATGTAGACTGATACGTTTCAGTCTTTTGGCCATTGTGTTATTGTCCAAACTCCTTAACTGATTTTTCTTCTGTTCTTTGCAAGATTTTTGTATGTATTCCATCAGTTTAGTCTTTGGACTTGACCACAGCATTGATCTAACTTCCTCTTGCAGCAATAGAGCCTCTTTCAGGTAGGGAATATTTTCTAAGTTACCTTGGATATTACCATCTCTGCTATATAGAATTTAAGTATATTCCTTCCATTTTTGTTAGAACTTCTTTGAATCAGTGTACCAGTTCAAGGTTGGAACTTTCTTTTGAGTTTGGAGATATTTTAGAAACCTTCCTTTGTTTTTCTGTGTCTCTTTCAATTTTATAGATATCGTTTTAATATCGTTCCTTGTCTTTTCTAACACCTTTCTGAAATTCTTTGTTAAATTCCTTCATGACAGCTTAATTTTTCTTGGCTTTAGTTTCTATCTTCATGGAAGTTTCAATTCTCTGTTCTAACATCCAGCTTACTTTCTTGGTCTTTTGCAGTCTCTTTCACATTTATCCTTAACTACTTCTTTGTTTCCATTTCACAGTTGTTTTGGTTCTCTATTAATGAGGTTTAGGGCTTCAAAGTAATTCATCATGTTATCCTCAAAAATGGTAGGGCTATGCTTAAGATCATGTTGTAACTTGTTTGCTTTGTTCTTCTGCTTTAGCTTGACTTGGAACCTGCATATAAGCAGTCAATAATCTGTTCCACAAACAGCTCCTGGCCATGCCTGTGCTGTTATATCTGATCTCTTTCATCTCCTTGTACTAATAATATAGTCAATATGATTCCACAGGGGTCCATCGAATGATGTCCACATAGATAGGGATTATTTTTGTTTTTTGAAGAATGTGTTAGCAATGAAGAAATAACCGGACTGGCAAAAACTGATAAGTTCTCATGCTTTCTGTTTCTTAAGGAATACAATTCAACTATGTTTTCCTGCTTAATATTGCCAACTTTGGCATTCCATTCTCTAAACAGAAGCAGCATATCAAGTTTGCATGTTTTGTTGATTTCAGATTGTAAATGAGTGTTAAACTTGTCAATCTCCTTCCTCTTCATCATCTGGCTGGGTGTAAACCTGAATAACCATTATATTAAAGGGTTGTCCATAAAGTCTTAATTGACATTACCTCATCATTTGACAGCTTTGTACCCAACTACTGTCACTGTATATCCTTCCTCTCTATGAAGGCAATACTGTTCCTCATTGTTTTTCATGTCCTGAGTAGTAAACAGTACAATCTGACTGATAGCATCCAGATCCAATGCATTTTAATTCACTAATATCTGAGATGTCAATATGTATATATAGTCCTTGTTGAATGACCACTCATTCAATGTTTCAAGTTACGATGGCAATGAACTAAGGCAGGGGTGTCAAACTCTCGTCATCATGGCGGTGTCATGTGACGTATTGGGACTCCCCCCCTTTGCTAAACCGGCAGGGGGCGGGGCCAGCACGTGACGCATCTGGCCCGCTGGCCACGAGTTTGACACCCCTGAACTAAGGGATATTTATGGCTGGTCCTCATAGTTGAGGTCATTTCAGCATACTCTATGGGCACATGATTGCAATTCAGATATTTGACAACTGATTTACAATTATGACAGTCACACCACCCACTGGTCACATGATCACCATTTTCAACCTTCACTGTCAGCATCTGACAAGCAAAGTCAATGGGGAAGTTTGCAGGACATAGCAAATGGCAATCACATGACCACAGAATTGACTGTGCGGAATTCACGTAACAACAGCAATTGGAATGACAGCAACTACTTTCATAAGTTGATGTTATCATGTGACATTGTGCTTTATGACCATGTTACTTACCAATTATCACTGTTAAGTGAGGACTACTCATATCTGACTCCTTTAATATTTCATTTTATTGAGCTTTTCCATATTTATGCTTTAAAAGTTCCATATCCCCACTGTAATTTTGTCTTTGTATCTTCAGATGACCTTTTCTGCCTAGTAATTTAGCAACCAGACATTCCAAAGGCTTTATGTTGAGTGCCATTTCAATTGAGGGTTCCATCATCCAGCAATGTATAAACAATTCATATTGTCTATCCATGTGCTTTTCTTAGTAAAATACAGGAATGGTTTGCCATTGCTTCTGTCATTCAGTTTGAAATAATAACTGTGTTGCTGTCACTAAAGTTATCATCTCACCCCAGCATATTTTTATACATATCTTTACCTGATACGAGTGTGTATTTGCTGTACCTGGCTACTTACTGGGAATACACATTTTTGACATATATTCCAGGCAAGCTTCACTTATCCCTCTCAGGAAACCCCACATCACCATGAAGAAGCACCATAGCAGGATTGGGGTTATTATATAATAATGTTATACAATAATGCATGTATCATTGAGACAGTAATCATGATAAAAATATTTTAAAAACTGAATCCATGTAATAATAATAACAGAACAGAATAACAGAGTTGGAAGGGACCTTGGAGGTCTTCTAGTCCAACCCCGTGCCTAGGCAGGAAATGCTACACCACTTCAGACAAATGGTTATCCAACATCTTCTTAAAAACTTCCAGTGTTGAAGCATTCACAACTTCTGCAGGCAAGTTGTTCCACTGATTAATTGTTCTAACTGTCAGGAAGTTAGGAATGTATCAGTGCCATTTGAAGAGTATGTATCTGGCATGGAAATACATATTTATGAATCAACTGTTGTTAAAATCATTCATGGATCATTTAGAACATCATTTACAAAACATGACAGATGTCAACATTTACTAACCTAACCTAAACCAGCTAACAGTAACTGTGTATTAGATTTTCTCTCTGATCATGGGAAAAAAAACCTGAGACATGTCAGTCACGGAGATATCTAAACACATTTTGTTTTATTTCTTGCAGGCAGGGAAAATTGAGCATATTTTTGAGAGTGGTTTTTGTGTGTGAGTTACCTCTTTAATAGTCATCTGTTATAAGGATGAATAATGGAAAATAGTGCTTGAAATCCTTATATGCACTGCATGTAGATTTAGTAAATGATCTTCCCCCCTCCTTTTTCTGTATAGAACAAACTATAAAAGCAATTAACAAAAATCCCAGTAGTTACACTGTGACAAATTAAACATTCTGATAAATGGACTCTGTGTTACTATACTTAAAGCCACAAGGGGGAGCAAGTAACACACCTAAATATTCTGTTCCATACAAAATTTCTAACTACTTTTTTGTACAAATTAGGTGAACTGTCTGGAGAGAAAATATGATGCTGTTTAAAACAACATAAATGCTTGGCTCTCTCTTTCACACACACAAATTTTATATATATGAAAATCCAGCACAATTGTTTTTCATTACTTCTAGAAATGAATTTCAGTTCACCTGGCTGGTAGTCCAGTTGATCTGTTCATAAGTACAGTATGAACAATGGGTTTTTTGCCAATGCAAGACCAAAGGAATAAGGCCATTCCAGATATTTCCTTCCTGCCTTTTCTTTCCAGAGAGAGTATTCTCAATGAAATGAACAGACTATAACTACATTTGACTCTCATAAGGGAGTTTCTTTAGAAATTGGCATTGTCACAGCATGGTTAACTCTTGCCAATTCTCTTTTCAACACCTGGTAGCTTTTCTTTGGAGCAAAGGAAGCAGCTGTGTTTCGGGTATTCTGTGGAGAATTAATGGATGAGGGAAAAAAACCAATAGTACACAACTAGAAACAGACATTGGTTATAAGCCATTGGAAGAAAAAAGTCAAAGGAGCCATTATATATACTCACAATTTTTGATATTTTAATTGTACTGTTAGTTCTAATTCTTTGATTTAAAAAAAAATCTCTGGAGAAATACTTAGTGCAGACTAGAAGGAATCTCACTGTTTCTTTGACTTTCATATTTGATAAATTTCTATCATGTTATAGCGATTCTTACATTCTTTGCCTTTTTGTATTCTATTAATTGGCTTTTTCTTTTAATGACCCTGTAATCACTTGCATCAGGGTGGATGCAATCACTTGCATCTGGGCGACTGAATGGAATGAGCATTTACTGGCCAGATGTTCTTCCTGATGCCTATGCAGAGTTCACAGCAATATTTTCTCTTTGCGCCCAGAAAGAGAAATATCTGCCACTACCTAGAACTGTGATTGCAAAACTATGGCACGCGTGCCGGAAGTGGCATACAGAGCCATCTCTCTGGGCACGCCACCCATTGCCGTTGCTCTTCTGGGTTCCGGTGACCAAATGCATGCCAGCCAGCTGGTCTTCGCACGAGCATGTGCACCAGAAACCGGAAGCTCAGGTTCCCTGTGTGCGCAAGTTCACCAGGGAACTGCTCTTCTGGTTTCCAGCACTCCCATGCATACATGCCAGGAGCTGCTCTTCCGGTTTCTGGTGCTCAACCGCATGCACCCCTGTGCTCCCATTTCGGCACTCGGTGCCGAAGAGGTTCGTCAACACTGACCTAGGATCAAACTCACAGGCTCCTGATTGTGAGGCGAGAGCTTCACCTTTAGATCACCATGCTGCTCCAATTGATGGTATTCAGTACAACATATCAAATAATAGAAACAACAAAGTTACTGGAAACAAATAGCAGGCCAGAATCACTCAGCAGTGAGATGGATGGCACCTAAAAGTAATAAATAAATAATTAAATTTACCAAAAAAAAAAAAAAAAGAAAAAAAAAGAAAAAAGAAATTAACAAACATCTTTTTGAACAAAACAATAGTATTAGAACATGGCTTAGAACCTTAGCCTTCAGAAAATATAATTTCTAAATATTTTGAATATAATTCCAGTCAACCATCAGGAATAAGGTGATACCTGGAATATGGTGGGAATTGTAACACAACTGGAAGGGGCTGAGATAACTGCTATGAAAAAAAATAGAATATATCATATCATATATCATATATAGCATATATCATCTTCAAAAGATCACACCATTTATATAGTCATGTTGATTTTAAGATCGTTTAGAAATACAGCATTTAAGATAGAAATGCAGCCATGTTAAGTCCCTCAAATGTTTACTGATCGAAAGATCAACAGTTTGCTTAAATCTAGCAATAAATTTGTAAAATTATTCAATTTTATCTAGTTTCATATTCTTACTGTACAGCTAATTATTAACTTTTAATATTAGAGTCAAGCGAAACTCAATTTCATTTATCTTTGTACTTGAATTTTGTTGGTTATTTTGTTCTAATTTTCATATTGTGTGTAGTACAAATTAAAATTAATTAGATTATTAATAATGTTTTCTATTCTTCAGTTCACGTTTACCTTGATTCATTAATCTGCCATCATCAAACATTTGATCTTATTCCCCCTCAGGAGGGAATTCTACCTTTGTTTCTGATATGAACTTGAATGGTTTTCAAATATTTATTTTAAAATGTCTACTTATGAAAATTTTACAAGGGTCCAGATGCTGTCATTTTCTATGTGTTATTCTCCTCTATTTTTTCCACTACTTTTTGCAACTTTTATTCTTATATCGAAAATTCATTATTAAAGAAACAAAATGAGAGCGCTCTAAACTGTTAGTTAAGAGTTGTCTACCTAGAAACATTCTTGCTTCAGTTGTGTTCTTTGTGTGCTCATGTTTGCAAATTATTCCTGTTCATGTTTTTAGGTGTTCTAAGCTCCAAGTGTGGGCCAAAATAGTCAAAACAACACAATGAAGGTTGTTGCATTCTGAATTAACTGAAGTTTCCAGATGGTTTTCCTTAGCAGGTTGCAGCAATCCAATCTTATGTTAAAAAAGACAGGAGTAAAAGTTCTCAGAGCCACCCATTCCATAAGTGACCACAACTGGTGCATCAGCGAAAGCTGAGCAAAGTTTCCATGGCCTAGCCTCCCCTGTTTATTCATCAAACAAAGGTTGTGGACTTGCTTCTTCAGAATGAATGCAATTCCATGCAGGGCCCATTTAGGGATTATTGCTAAACCTGATGGCTTCTGAACAAACAGCAACTATATCTGTCTAGAATTTATTTTAACTTATTTCATTCTACCCAATTCCATACCTAAAGTAGATGCTGGATAACAACTTTCACTGTAATTGTCGAATCCAGTGTGGAGATATATAGCTGGTTATCGTCAAGAAACCAATTATATCTCAGTCTAAAGTGGTGGATATCTTCATCCAATAGTTTCAGATAGATGTTAAACAAGATGGGGTAAAGAACTGAGATCTGTGGCAATCCATATAGAATGGGTTGATTGCTCATTCTCCATTACTATTGACTGAACCTACCTGCTCAGCTCTGAAAACCATAGTTGATGAAATCAAACATGCTGAAATAACTATGTATCGAGCCCAGCTGCATGTTCGACAATGCTGATGCGCGATGAAGTGGAAAATGGGACAAACCTGCATTCACAAACAGTGTGGGTGGCACTGGGTGTTAGGCGGTCGTGTACGGGGTGGGGGGGAAGGCGGATACGGCGGGGATAGGTGTTATAGTTGTTGGTTCGCTGTTGAAGTCCCGAGGAAGGAGAGCTGACGGACGCCGTTTTCGAGCTGTATCCAGACCAGGAACTGCTTGTTACGGGGCAGGGGCGTGTTAATAAACATGACGCACATGGGGCGGGTTATTTAGTTGTGCCGAGCCGCACAACTGTAGCGCTAATTTCACCTCATTTTTGAGATCGCAGTGTGTGCCTGGAGTGAGCGCGCAATAAACCAACATTGAAACAAGCTGAAAGTACTGGTGTTTGTGTTTTGCTGCGTTTTGCCTGGGAACCCTGAGACTATGGTAACATGAGAAAGCTCCCCTTCCTTTATCTAGGTCCCAAAGGTCACCCACAAGAACAACAAATACATGCCTGAAACCTGACTAAAATGGAACTACAAAAATCTGCTTCATTCAAGATTCTTTGCACCTTCTCCCAAATCTTCTCCAAAAGAGAAACGTTGGAGACAGGGTAAAAATGATCTAGCACAGATTGGTAGAGAGATGGCTTCTTCAGGAGGGGTTGCATTAACAACTCTTTTAAGGAAGGAGGTACAGCTTCCTCTCCCCCAAATGATAGATTTACCACTGCTTGAATCCAGTTGCCTCCTCCCGCAACACTTAAGAGAGCCAGGTGGGACATGGACATAGTCTGCAGGTGGCAGAACTGAATTAAATATAATACAATATATATAATGAATATAAATAGAAACTTGATATGCAGAGCCTAGGATGCTTTTCTGCAAACATCCCATGTAGACAGAGGGGAATGTGAAGGAGTACAGCATCCTTTCCCAATGTAATATCTTGCAGATGTGTTGGGACTGCAATGCCCATGGCTGAATGCCATGTTTGCTGGAAATACTTGGAGCTGTAGTCCCAGTCCATCTGGAGAGACTATCAGCCTGGGCAGACTTCTCTCATGTGTTCTGTAAGGTTGCCAATGTTTCTGTTAGTCCTGATTGTAGTACACCAAAGCAGGGCAGAGAAGTAGAGTGAAAAAGTTCTTTATGATGGAGTTACAGTGCCAGGTAAAAGTTTATTAAATGGCACCAATTGCACTTCAGGCTGCTTTTAAAAGTATAGGAGAAAAATCTGTTGGAAACCTTAATTCCAGGTGGTTAAAAGTATCAGTTGAGTGTGTGAAATTGAATGTGCATATATCAGGGATGAAATCAAGAAGGTTCTAACAGGTTCTGGAGAATAGTGGAAATTTTGAGTAGTTTGGAGAACCGGTAGCGGAAATTTTGAGTAGTTTGGAGAACCGGTAGCGGAAATTTTGAGTAGATTGGAGAACTGGCAAATACCACCTCTGGCTGGCCCCAGAGTGGGGTGGGAATGGAGATTTTGCAATATCCTTCCCCCAGGAGTAGGGAAGGAATGGGGATTTTGCAATATCCTTCCCCTGGAGTGGGGTGAGAATGGAGATTTTGCAGTATCCTTCACTTGGAGTGGGGTGGAAATGGAGATTTTGCAGTATCCTTCCCCTGCCATGCAACCAAGCCATGCCCACCAAGCACACCACACTCACCAAGCCACACCCACAGAACAGGTAGTAAAAAAAATTGGATTTCACCACTGACATATATGCATATGTAGGTGTAGGTGTAGGTGTACATTTATATGTATATTTATATATACATGTGTGTATTATCTCTCCACACTTTTGCTTCAATATAGAGGTGCCCTAATTAGAAGTAATACAAGTTTTGAGGAGGGCAAAAATAGTTTTAAAAATATAAATAGGCATCTAGGAAGATGGAGAAGTAACCAGCAGGAAGGTGAAACCTGAGGAGTATTTTTAATTACCTTTTAATGTGATTTAGTCCAGAAAGTCAGAAAGTTTGATTAGGGGCTAATTAAGCATAAACATACATTATGTGTTAGGGGCAAAGACTGCATAAATCAAGTGTTCTTGGAGAATTACCTCAGGATGCAGTGAAAATGACTAGTTACTTTTTGTAGTTATTTTCAAATAGCACATTTTCCCAGCAGTCCTCCAAGGGAGAATATCAAAGCATGACATTGAAACAGCATCAGTCTCTCCATTCTCCTAAATCGTATTTCCCTTCCTTAATTGGCTCCTGCCTGCTTTAATAGCTTCATAAATGATGCAAGGGAATAATTAAATTGTACATCAGTTGAAGTTGCAGAAAGCATCGAACTAGGAGGGATTTGCAAACATGCTGGAAAAAAGAGCCATGAGAAACTCTCCCAATGACATTTTCCAGGCATAATCAACCCAGCAAGACCATCATAAAATGTAGTGTCACAACTACAATGTTCTAGAAAAACTGTGGTAAAAAGATCCACTCTTGTGTTCATCACATTAGTTATTTTCTTGCATGTAGTCATATGTTCCCTCAAGGGTGACTAGAAGTTGATTTGTCCTTTTAAGGTGAGATATATTGTCAATCAATGATCCTGAGGACACCCTTTATTTCTTCTTTCCCAAGTAGACTTGTGTTAGATCATAGAGGTGATGACAGTGATATGGTGATGATTGCTGCAGATGTTCTTCATGTCATTGTGTTAGCTATATGATTGTGGGATAGAAGTTTCATATGCAGAATTATGTTATATTTTACCTGAAATTATAAAGGTCTGAGAATGATAGTCTGGAGGAAAGAACTATGTTAGAAATAATCCTGTAAATGTGTATGTTTTGTTTTAATGATTGCTAACAAAGTATATTTGCAAAAAAGTGCAAGGATAATATGATGCAATTTAAATGCATTTGTCTTTAGCTTCTCTTCCACTAATGGGTTTGCTGCTTAGAGAGAAACCTAAGAATGGTGTCACCTTCATTAATGGGTCTAACAGACTTAATAGCAGGCTGCAGTGGATATTTATTGTTGAAATTTTCCTAAATGCTCCTGAATGTAGTATTGCTCCAGGGCATTGTAGCAATTTAAATTGTCAACTAGACTCAGCCACTTAGAATCAGGTCCAGGCAACTAGCATAAGCTGAGCTTTGTACAATAAAAGATAATCAAAGAATTACAACATGCCACATGATGAGAACGAGGGATGTGGTGGTCGAGGTGGGAGGCAGAACAGACACCGAGGGATATTCAGTCAGCATGGAACTGTTTTTATAAACCTTATTTGAATTCAAAGTAATTAGCCCAGTTTCACAATACAGATTGTAGACGTATTCCAGTTCAGAAAAGACATTCTTGAATTATCAGTTTAGAATAAACAATTAGCACAAACATAAACATGCTTTATTTAATCTATTATTTTATTTTGAATTAAACTTTATACCGAATTATTTCCTTTTCTCAGGGCTTTTTTCCTGAACAATATGAATTTTAATGCTTGAGTTTCCAGGCTAGTCTCTGAATTACAGATGAATCATTTCAGAATTTATATTGATAAGTTTAGCTGTGCTAATGATGTATTTCAAAGTGCCCATGGGCTAAGATAGCAGGAACTGGGGGAGGGAGGGAGGGAAAAGGGGAATGCTTTAACAATGAATATCGTATATAAAATTCAGCCTTTGTTATGCTACCATTCTACACAACTCAGTAATTATATGTCAAGAAGTTACTGTATTGCAGTGGCAATTGTTCCAACTTTCGCTTCATTAAAGAACTTCTTAGCTATATGTTGTTCCTTAAATTCAGCTATGCACACCCAATTAAATAGGGATAACAATTGTGATGTGCCATCTTATTAAGGAATATTTGAAGCTTTTAAGAAATGGATTCTAAATGATATTTTTAGAGTACAAACATATAAATCAATTCTTCTGACATATATTTGTAAGAACGATTACAAATTTTTAGTGTGTTCTGTTGGAAGAAATGTCCATCTGGGTTCAGTTCCAAGTGGGGAGAAAGACACTGGAAACAGGGAGGCTGCTTGGAAAGATGGTTTAATAGTGGACAGGACCATGTGTTTTGAGGTCCTGGGCAAAAAGAGCACATGGGTGAGAGAGGGAGAGAGATTTATACCCTTTCTTGGGTCCCGCTTTGGAGCTTCCTGTTCCTGTGTAAGGAATGTACTCTGATTGGTTGTCAGACTCCCAGGCCTGGTTGAATCTTGCTGGGTGATGATGTAATGAAGGGGCTTTGGGCAATTCCTATTATGGCTTAATGGCTTTGTCCTGGTTTGGATCTTGAGTGAGGGCTAATCCTATCATGTCCTGAGGGCCGTGTCTTTTGTGTTATAGATAAGCTGGCCCAGCCTTTGTCTTGTCGATAGATTGGCACCAAAATATCTGATGGGGAGGATGGGGGGGGGGAGGTGGCAGGGAGCTGAGGCTCTGAGTTTGTCTTTAGAAACATGTTTCTTCTTTAGGGAAAATATAATATTCTGCCTTTTAAATATTTCCTATAATATTTCATTTTTCTAGGAGAGGGGTGAGTGCTAACTTCCTACACTCCAAAAAGTAAATAAAAACAATTTTTCCTAAAATTTTTTGAAAAAAATCACAGTACCACAAGAATGCAGGTTGATGGGACACATAGTTTACTGATGTAGTTTGGTTGACTAGAAAAAGAAGGAAGAGCCTATGATCCCAAAATTAATTGTTTTATGTTCCCATCAAGTATTTGTTATATTCTTCCCCCATGAATCCAAGTGCTATTTAGTCTTTTCTGTAGAGCTTAAAAAGCAAACATATTGGTGATTATCTTTCTGTATTATTGTTCACATGCTAGACTGTCTTGTTTGTTTTGTCCACATGGGGGAGAAATAAGATTGATTACTTCAAGGGGAGCAGAAATAAAGCCAAGGACTTGCAATATTTTGGAGCAAGTTAGAGGTTGATGAAAGGATTAACTCTTTAGTCCTAACCTATTGAAAAAAATAGGGTTCCTAGGAAGACTCAAGCAGATATATTACTTTCAAGACTTCCTAAAAATGGAATGCTTTTCCTAGCCAAAGCTGTGTTTTATTAGGTGTAAGAGAAGCATTAATGTTATTTTTATTTTATTTATGAATTTATATGCCACTTCAATTGAAAGACATATACAACAGCCAGGGCTAAGCTAATACAACAGTAAAACATAATGTCCAGCGAAATCTAGTATATCACAAAAGAGTTAATTCACAACATGCAAGTCCCTACAATCTTCTAAAGGTAAAGGTTCTCCTCGCACACATGTGCTAGTCGTTCCCGACTCTAGGGGGCAGTAGTCATATCCATTTCAAAGTCGAAGAGTTAGCGCTATCCGTAGACATCTCCGTGGTCATGTGGCCGGTATGACTAAATGCCAAAGGCACACGGAACGCTGTTACCTTCCACCAAAGGTGGTCCATATTTTTCTACTTGCATTTTTTACATGCTTTTGAACTGCTAGGTTGGCATAAGCTGGGACAAGTAACGGGAGCTCACCCCGTTACGTGGCACTAGGGATTTGAACTGCTGAACTGCCAACCTTTTGATCGACAAGCTCAGCATCTTAGCCACTGAGCCACCACATCGCTTTTTAACTATCTTCTAGAACAGCCAAATTTTAACAAGTTTCCAAAAGTCTATATGCATGAGACCTTCTTTCACTCCTGGGGTTGAGCTGCTTCAGAGAATGGGAGCCTCCACAGATAATGGTACAATCAGAAAGACCCTTAAAAGGCAGCTTTTTGATTTCTTCTCTTTCTACAAAGGTTGAAAAGGTAGCTCATGCACATCTCTTTCATGGAGAGTAGCAGAGATGTCTGTGGAGGGCTCAAAGGACAAATGATGAAACAAGAATTGCACTGTCATGATGCAATCGTTGCCTCTTTTGTAAATGTGTCCTGATATTGTATTTATCTATGAAGGGTCTGAGCTTCTAGGGCAATATTCATCATGTCATTTTGACAAAAGAATCCTATCCTGTAGATTCATCTGGAGAAAAGTGCAGACTCTATTTTCAACTGTTAAAAAAGAAGCATTAAAAAAAACACATATCCATTCATATTTATGTTTCAATTCTAATATATTGGGTGGGGAAGATGCAAATTTAATACTGTAATGTAAGGTATCTTTTCTTGAGCCCAGATGCAGCTATTTGATCAAAATTGCAGGAGACTCAATTCTGCAAGATCTCTGTCTCAAAAGAGAGTTAGCTTTCCCTACAAATCAGAGAAGAATGACAGGCATCATCCAGTTAATATACTGGTAGAACTCCCTAATTTTGAGGAAGGCTGCTTTGTTCATCTGGGAGCTGTGCCTTGGCTGTTTTTTTCTGGATCTTTATTCAGCATTTGATCTTCTTCCTCCTTCATCAGTGGTAAGCATGACATTTAAGCCTGGCAAAAGCATCTGAAAAAGTTCATAATCTGCCCAAATTTGCCAGAATCTTTGCCAGAATGATTGCTGGTACTGAAGGCTGAGAACTGCTGCTATAAGTTCTTGTTTTCAGACTAATGGTTTGTGATTAAAACTACCGTTTCTTAACTTATTTTAATTATTTTAATTACTTTAATAACATTTTTTCTTTATGCCAGAGTTCTAGAGAGTTGAAAATTCATACTTTATTACTCATTGTTGCTCTGAGCTAAGTCGACCAAATTATTCAAACAATAAGCCAAGTTCCTTATTTATTGGTTTTACCTGACCACTGCTTAAAGCAATTAACCATAACAATTTACTCCTCACATGGGTATATCCTATACTCATGGAAGATACTGATTATAACTGATTAGTCTCAGTTTTGTAATGCTTGGTGGTCAGATTTTTAACAATAATTTCCCTACTGCTTTTCCTCTGCACCAAAAAAGGACATTAAAGACTTAAAAAACAGTGTCTTAAGACAAAGCTTGGGATCCTATCCTGCAGGATTTTAAAAGACCAGTTTATTTTGGCTGCAGATTGTTTGTTTGTTGGACTATACAATACCATGGAATAGCATAGTGCATTAGTGCATGTGAGGAAAAGTAATACCGTATGTGCTATACATTTTTAAAATAAGGTTTCTGCATTTTCATCTGATTGGTATGGGAACAGCAGAATATTATGTATGTTAACTTAATTTATAATGGATACAGTATGGTGTCTATGGACACTAATGAACCAATAGTGGGTTTCAAATCCCAGTGCTACCGGTTTGCTATCGGGAGCGTGCATGTGCGCTTGCTCGCTTTGTGAGCACACAGCACTTCTGCGCATGCACAGAAGCTTCTGCGCATACGCATAGTGTTTTTTTTTTTGTAAATATTTTTTTTTATTTTTTTTCAAACTTAAACATAAAATATAACTTTCAAGAGCAGAGTCTTGATCCGGTCCATAGATGGTTACCACGCTTACATTTCTTTAACAAGCTCCATTCACAATTTCCCATTACATCTTTTACAAATAAAAATTCAAAACATAAAAGAACAAGTTTTAACATAAATTCTAACATCTTCATCTAAACAAATCCATTATATCAATACAATTTTAATTTCAAATTAACTTTCACTCATTTTTATATCTATATATCAATCTTAATTATATCTTGTTCTTCACCTTATATCTTTTACCATCAGCATCAAATTTTTTTAACAATATTCTAACCTCTTATTCTAATTATTTACCCTACAATTTTATCACCACAAATCTTAATTTCAAATTCCATACCACTCCATTTTATTACACATTATAAAACAAAGTTCTATCTAATTCTTAATCTCTTGACCCTTTCCTCGATTCTTAATATCTTAAACTTTATCAATTTATCTTTGATTTTATTCTACTTATCATCTATTACACTTTTCATGTTACACAGATTTATCACAAAAACATGTTTTATTTAGTCTAATTTCCAGCATATTTTCTTCCATACCTGCCTCTATTATTTGGCTATTATCCAACATATTATGTTTGGCTGATTCCCAGCATATTCTTCTCCAGAGCACCAACTGTTTTTGGCTAATTTCAATATAGTCTCCTCCAAGCCTACCACTGTTATTGACTGATTTCCAGCATATTTTGTTTGGCTGATTTCCAGCATAGTCTCCTCCTATACTCCCTCCATTGTTTGGCTGATTTCCAGCATATTCTCCTCCAACTCTCCTTCTGTTTGTTTGGCTGATTTCCAGCATTTTATTGGCTGATTTCCAGCATATTATGTTTGGCTGATTTCCAGTATCGTCTCCTCCAGGACTCCCACTCTTATTTGGCTGATTTCCAGCATAGTCTCCTCCAACTCTCCTATAATTGTTGGCTGATTTCCAGCATTTTAATTAGTTTCCAACATATTTTCTCCGAGTCTCAAACTCTTATCTAGTTGGTATCCATCCCTCTTATTTTAACTTCCCTTTAACATATAATTATCTATTTTATGTCAGTTTCCAGTGCAGTCTTTCAAATTAATTCTCAATATATTTCATAATAATCATTTCCAGCATATATTAAATTAAATCACAATTTGTCACTAATATCTGTGTGTCTGATAGTTTGTTCAATAAAACCTTAATCCAGCATAATCATCAATCTAACATTTGTTTGCAAATTAAAATTAAAACATATTACATCAAGCAGTAAATTTTTCTTAAAGTTGTCTCACAGAAATATATACTCTTTTTTATTGTTTTAACCACCTGTATATCATCCTCTATTTTAATTGTCATCTCTTATTTTCTATTTTTATTACTCCAGAAGCCTTTCTGTTTTTTATCCAAAAATTATATATACCTTTACACTTTGAATCTTTACATTTCAGTTTAGTTACATTTAAAATTTAGACCTATTGGTGGCAGCTTAGCAGACGGGGTTTTGGCGAAGCTCTGCGGAGCTCGCCATTTCCCTGTCTGTGTTCCTGCGGTGCCAACTGGAAGTCTCTGCATACGCATAGTGTTTTTGATGACATCTGGGCAGGTGGGCGGAACCTCCTGCTGCCGCCACTATCAGGGTGAACCAGTAGCAACCCACCACTGTAATGAACTCCAAACATCTGCCTTAGACTCCTAGATTCCCTGTCTAATCTGATTTAAAACATATATTCTTAATAAAAAATTACAAAATCGAAAGCTAGCATATTTGCACATAACTGTAGGAGTGCCTGTGGTTTCACAAAATCTAACTTGTTGAAAGTCCATCTCTTAAATTGATAGTTTGTGATTGGGTTTAAGTAGACAGAGACTTTCATTTTTCAGCTAATGGATTCATATATTGCTATAAGCCATAATTATTTAACTGTGATTTGTTGAAAATCTTGAACTCCAAATCTGTAAAACCTTTTACACAAAAGTAGGTTTTATTCTTCAGATTCTTCAGTAGTTTTTAAGGTCTGCATTCCTTTTTAAAAATAACTATACTTCCATTCAATCATGTCCAATTCTCAGAGACTGCCTAGAAACATTTCTGCAGTTTTGTTGGCAAGGTTTTTCAGAAGTGGTTTGCCATTGCCTCCTTCCTAGGGCTGAGAAGGTCACCCAGATGGTTTTGTGCCTAAGGCAGGATTAGAACTCCCAGATCTCCTGGTTTCTAGTCTGATGCCTTAATCACTACACCAAACTGGCTCTCAACTGTGGAGTAACTTTCTCCAAAAATAAGGGCTTCCACTACTTTTTTGATAAATTATTCTCTATAAGTTGATCAAGGTGTTAGAAGAAATATCCATCTGGTTCAGTTCCAAGCTGGAAGAAAGACACTGGAAACATGGAGGCTGATTGGAAAGATGGTTTAATGATGAAACAGAACTACATGGATTTGTGGCTCTGGGCAGCTGACAAAATGGAGTTGAGAGTGGCAGGATTTTATATCTTCTTTGGGCTTTGTATTTGAGCTTCCTGTTCCTGTGCAAGAGTATGTATTCTAATGGCTGTTGTCAGATCCCTATGGGGTCATGTAGAGGTTATGTAGGGGTTATGTAGGGGACATAGCTGGCTCTATAGGCAAAAGAGGAAATATAGGTGTTTGTCTGAGCACCCAGGTTTGGTTGAAGTTTGGACTGTTCTGAGTGGTCATGCAATGTCTGAAATGCCCTTAGGAGATTATTCAATGTAGTGAGCTCTGTGTCTTCTGCTAAATGGTAGTGGGTTGATCCTATTATGTCCTGAAGGATCATGTCCTGTTCTTAATCCCATCACTCTGAAGTCTGCTTCCTGCCTCTAAAAAACCATGTTTCTCCATTTCTCATTTAGGGAAATATAATATTCTGCCTTTTTAATATTTCTCAAAATATTTCATTCTTCTAGGTGCTGACTTTCTACAAAAGGTAGCTGATCCTCTTTCCTTTCTCCAACTTCTATGCTGAAATTAGTTTTTCAAAACTGATTTTGAACTTGTCTTAAATTTAAAATTTCTATCCCTTTGTCCAATATAGAAAGCTGTATTTGCAAGGCACTTTGGGAACACAGTTCACAGTGGAAAGAAACATTCAGCTTTTATGCCTTTGTAGAATGCATTCATGCTTCAGCTGTGATTTGACTAGTACTATAATTCATTGTATCAGCTTGGTTTAGGGGGATTTGGTAAAGAAAATGAAGTATATTTTAATAATAGATGTTGCAGAAATTACAAAAAAAAGATCTACTGAGAATCTGCTTTTTATTTCATAGATTCATAAACTGCAAATACTACAATTTATCATGGAAGTCAATGTCCAATACCTTACCCAATGCATAAAACCATCTCATCAGCACCTCTAATAAATTACCTTCAGGCTTCTATTTAAATACTTCCAGTGAAGGAAGTCTATTCTTTCTTCAGACAATGCATTCAGGACATTTTTCCTGATATTCAAGCAAAGCATATTTCCTTATAATTTAAATTTTTTATTTCTTCTTCTGGCTGGTAGAAAAACTCTGAGTCGTTCTTCCCTCTTTTCTTTATACCACTCCTTCAAATACCTGAAGATGTCACCCTGCTGTCTGCTCCAGTGCTTCCACTGTTTCTCATGTTTTCCTTCCCGGTACTTTATCATCTTGATTTCTTGCCTGTAGACATCCTCCAGATTGTCAATGTCTTATTTAAAATGCATTGCACAAAATTGCCTTCGAGTTCTCCTACTCAGTTGTAGGGCTAGATATTTTTCCCTATTGACACTGCCTTATATCAAAAAAAATATACATGTTCCACAGAATATGACGTACATATGGAAATGTATGACTAGGTTTTTTTCCTAACTACTTGTATAAGGATTATTCTTTATATTATTCATGTTGTTTTGTATTCTTGTATGGACTGCACCAATAAAGGCTAGACCAATTTAGTTGTATACATGATATACAATGACAATAAAGGCTTTGAACTTTGAACTTATGTTTGCTATTCTACTCCTCAGATCTGTGTTGTTTGCATATGTGATTACTATATAATATTTTTTCTAATCCAAATAATTTATAATTCATATGGTACACAATCTAGTATGAAATTCTACTATGGGATATGAACATACCAGCTCTGCATCCACCCACTCAACTTGAGTACTTTCCCTGAATCTTATAGGAAATTTTGGTGAATGTGGTCAATAAACTGATAAAAAAGGGAAAGGAGGGAAGAAGAAAGAAAGAAAGAAAGAAAAAGAAAGAAAAAGAAAGAAAGAAAGAAAGAAAGAAAGAAAGAAAGAAAGGCATAATTTATTTTTAATAAATTCAGCATGGCTGAGCAAGCAATGGATTTATTTTTAAATGCTCACAAATTAGCTACATAATAAACTGTTCTCTGTAGTCTGTATTTAACCAAGTTCTCCCTTTTCTCCTCTCTGAAGATAAGAAGGACATTTAATCTTAATCTCCATGCTTCACAGAAAGGAGCTTCAGGATACATTCCTTATCCATACATTTCTTCAAGATTCTCAGGTGATCTCATGTTTAAACTTGCTTGTGGTTGCTAGGGCTTCTTAATCATCTCTTTACTTACTTTGAGTTGTCACTATCTTCTCTTTTCAGTTGTTTTGCTTAGATATAGATGAACTTAGTTTCCCTTTTGGGAAAAAAGAGTGAATAAAAGTAGACAACAAGGAGCTCTTCCATCTCCCAGTCCATTTCCAGTTTCCTTTCCCCTGTACTATACTTCACAGGGTGCAGAGGTCTTAGCATGCAATCTCTCTCTCTCATTGTCTCCCAAAATACTTTATGTCAGTACATTTTTCTTGGGATAAGTGATCTTGTAGATAACCAAGCCCCAAGTCTTTACAGATGATTACCTAACCCCTCAACTGCATGCAGAAACAAACTGGCAGCTAATACAAACTCTGCAGTACAAGTATTATATGGGTATATTGAAGCACTCTTCTCAGTGAATTAGTTACTAATGCATTTTGCATCAGCCTGGAAAATTTTAAAGGGTAGTTTCAAATAGACTAACTTGTAGTAGTACAGGAGGAAGATGATGATACTGATGACGATGACATGATTTACTACTACCAATGCCTTCCAGGAATGACAACTGGAGCAACAGCAGGGCAAAGTCTTTCCTGACTACAGATTTCAACTACTGAGAACCTGGAGAATCCCCATTTTATAGATGAAATACTTTTGTGGTGGCACAGCATCACCTGAAGTTGTTTAAATTGTCCTGGTCTTAGTTTCTGAATGAACAGGCTCTCTGTCTTGTTGGAGATATGTTGCAGTCTGTTCCTTCCCCCTCTTGGTTTAAATTTCTATTACATCTCCCATTCATTTTTGAATGGAGATGCATAACTAGGCATCATCTGTGTATTAATGATACCATGCCCTAAATTGTTAAATAAGCTCAGTTCTTAAACTATTCTGGCAGCTTCATCTAAATAAATGGAAAAGTGAATTGAGCTCTAAGGTTTAAATTCTGATTCCTACAACTTTGACTGGGACCATCTACACAGGAAGAGGCATAATCACCACAAAAAGTTTCCAAGCACCAATTCTCTTGGATAATCCATAGATACCATGGTCAATGTATCAAGGCTGCTGAGAAATCAAGCATATACTTTCTTTCCATTGGTCATTGATAAGGATGAACAGTTTTATCCCTTGTCTAGGCTGTAAGACTGACTAGAAAGGATCAATGATCAAAACTCATTTTTTCTAGAGCCTTTTGAAGCTACAGCAGCTGCTGATAAGATTATATATTTTATTGATATCACTTAGCCTAACTACAACAAGGTTAAAAACTGGGAGATCCAAATTTCAGTCTTCATTCAACCAAAGAACTCATTAAGTGACAAATTTAACTATTTAATTGTGATATCACTCCTTGACATTTCATCCCAAATTAAATTTCTTCAAAAAAAGTTCTTGATGGGATAATATTATCTTGGAATTCTGCACGGATTTTGAGCCATCTCTTTCATTTCAATCATCTTTAAAGCCACATCTGGAAAAATATCAGCCAGCATACAAGGTAAATTGCTATGAAAATTGATGCCACTATGTGGCAGGCTTCCTCACAAATTTTTTTTATTATTATTATTTTCAAGAAGTTCAATAATGATGGAGCTACAGATGCTCATCTAAAGAAATCTTTTTTCAGCAGTATTTGATTCCATCTTTACTGTCATATCTGATTGAACTGATAGACATATTATAGGAAAGCTATTTTTACGCTTGCTTGTGACTGCAGTTGCAGTCCATCTAAAATCAAATCAGTAAAAAAGCACATTCTTTCAGAAGGCTAAATATGATAAATGATTAAAAGGTAATGTTAAACTGCCTCAAATACATTTTAAAAGATGATTGGGTTTTTAATGATTAATTATTTCATTTTTTTACATGAAGAAAAATATAGTTCTTTGAGGAAAACTAAGGATACAGCAGTTTTGAAAAGCATGTACTGCATATTTTTTAATGCTGTGGTAAATCTAACCCATAATTTGTCCCACAACAGATATGATTGCATGTTGAAAATAAAAATGCAATCTTAGGTTTTGAATAGAACAATCCTTTACATTTCTTCCCTTGATCTTTTCTCTCCTGAAAATAGGATCAATTTTGTTAGCTTGTGATAGAACTCTCTGTTCCTTTCTATGGCAATTAGAAATTCAGGAAGTCTCTGTCTTTCTCTCTCCCTCTCCCTCTCCCTCTCTCTCTTTCTCTTTCTCTCTCTCTCTTTCCAAAAATAAATAAGTTAAAACCAACCATTAAAACCCATGGGGAGGGTGGGGGCAAGGTAGATAGGAATCACAAAGAAAGAGTTTCCAGGGTTGCACCTTCCTTCCTTCCTTCCTTCCTTCCTTCCTTCCTTCCTTCCTTCCTTCCTTCCTCCCTTCCCTTCCCTTCCCTTCCCTTCCCTTCCCTTCCCTTCCCTTCCCTTCCCTTCCCTTCCCTTCCCTTCCCCTTTTTTCCTTCCTTCCTTCCTTCCTTCCTTCCTTCCTTCCTTCCTTCCTTCCTTCCTTCCTTCCTTCCTCATCTACCCTATAATTCTGGGTGGCTTACAATTTATGAAACCAGTAGAAAAAAATAATTTAAATATTAAAACATCAAAACTACACAGATTAAGATTTTAAAACTATACTGAAACCAGAACTAAGAGATGAACGGGATGGGGAGGAGGTCTTCTTACCCCATCAGCTAACCGTGAGTGCTGCCCTAAGGCCCCAGGCCAGCCAGCAAAGCCAAGTTTTAATACCTTTCTGGAAGGCCAAAAGGGTTGGTGGAGTACTGACGTCTGGTGGCAGTGTTCCACTCTAATATAAATAAGATAAATGTAACATATCAAAGTTGCGATAGTTTGGGACTTTTGACTCTGCCTCTGCACTAGGCATTTTGTCTTAGTATGCAAAGGACTAATTTTCCCCATGGCATTATTTGGTTGGAGCATACAGCTGGATTAGAAGTCTGATCATTTCCTAAACCTAAAGGAGCTCCAGTATATGCCTTTTTATATTCTGTAGCTTTAATAGTGAAATGACTTTGAAGACTATTCAAGAATGCAATATACAAGAGCTCAGTATTTGGCTCAGAAATGTAATTTTATTGAGAAGATGTAAAAAACAACAGTTATTACATTGTTAAAGATGAGTTAAAATGACGAGGGAAAAAAGACAAAGGAAAAATGATGTTGCAGTGCAGTTGGATTGGTACAAATTGCTTTAGTGTCTTAAGAAAGAGGGTGGAAGGGAATTGAAGTTAAAACTGAAAAACTGATGAGATAGTGAAAGGACGAAAAGAAATACAGTTAAACTGAAAGGTTTGCAGCAGCATTCCAGAGTGCTGCGTGCTGGGTATACAATGATGAATTGGCCTTCACAGTGCAGGTTAGAGGCTGCTATAGTTGAATTTTAGGAAAGTCTTTTGACATTAACTTGCTTGCACATCTGCTATACTTTGTTTTATCACTGAGGCATTTGGAGAATGAGGGAATGTTCTGGAGCTCATGATTGAGGCTTTTGAGGTGCAGTTGAGCCTTGGTCATCATCATTTCATTTGAACCAAGCCAATTCTGCACACATGAGTTGATCCAGTCTCAGATTGGTGCCATGTTCTTGTGTCTGCACAACGCCACCTGTCTTTTGAAAGCACATCTGAAGCTGGGCTAATTAACTTGTGGTTCAAATGATGCTCTGGTGAAAATGCAGCCAAGATAGTTTTGAGCAGAAGAGTATTCCTGATGTTTCCCCTCCTATACTATGGCTCTTCCTTTCCCCCCCTTCCCTTTTTATTGTGAAAAATATGTAAGAATGAATGGAAAGTATGGTCCTTCCAATACTTGGGTAAACTAGGTTGCCCTGATTTAAAAAAAAAAACAACAACACTTAATCTCTCCCCTGGTACAGCTGACAAAGTCAGGAGAACCTGTGGTTTAGGTTTATACAGCTACCTAATATGCAAGCCACCTAGGTTTGAATCCCAGAAGAGCATGGCTATTTGATGAGAGTGAAATAACTTGAAATAGATCTATACTAGTCCCTCTTTATTTCTTTGTCAGTAAATATAAATTTAACATGTAAGAATGAAGATAAGGGAACAGCATGATGCTAGTTTTTACATTTTGTCATTGGCTAATTGGAGAGAAGACAGATCAGCTTTTAAGGAGAATAACAACAGTGATGGCTCTTGAAAGATAACATGAGAGACTTCAGGGAGGCTGGAAGATAAAATCAAATGTTATGAGGATATACCCCAAACATGCTCAATGTTAGTACTGATCAGTAGGAATTAGCAGAATTTAGATTAGGTTTCAGGGAAACCTGGCCACTAGTTTTGTTCTAGCTAAAAGCCCCAAACTAAACCTGAGCAAGCTCTTGAGGAACTCCAACATTTAAAGAACACTATTGTGTTCTGTGAGTACCATGAAAAGTGGTCTTTGAATTGTTCCAGGACTCCAGCAGAAAGTCACAGTGCCCTTCTATAAGAAGATGCAAGTCTAATTTGTTCAAAATATCACACAATATCCTAATTGCTATTTTCAGTGTGGTAATGAAACATGTGCCAGATCTGTCTGCTAAACAGCTTCTTAGATCCCCATTTCTCAGTGCCTCAAAGAAAAAGTCAAGATATATTTCTGAACAGTGATCTCTGTAGGAGATAATTATGCAGGAAGAAACAGATCCTTTATATTCAGCAGCGTTGCTTCAAGTAAAGTGCAGAGATTTATAACATTTGAAAAAATGCTGTTTAATCTTTCTCGCCTCTCTGGGTAATAAAGATTAACGGCCTCCTAAGCAGCAGAATGCCATCATCATTTGTTGTAATGTTTTCTTCTAAACCCACTTATGTGCAGAAGCAAAGGTTTAAATGCAATGTTGCTGTCAAAAGCCAGCCAATGTCGCCTGAAGCTAGGATGAACAAAAGGACCAAGGTCTGTAGAAATGCTACAGTCTTTTGATCTCTAAAAGCCACTCTCTCACTGACAAGCAGCTGTGCTTCTATAGATCCAGTTGTTCATCCACTACCTAACTTGTTTTTCATGGCTACTAGCCAAGATTGTCATTGTCCCTTTTGTAAGACAACGCCATAGGGAAGCACCATTATCCTTTGAGTATGAAAGAACTACTATCAAAATGGTAGTGGGGCAAGGCTGCTGAAAAAGCACATTAGAATTAGCTTAAAGTGTATCCCGTGAAGTTAAACCCAGTACCAATTTGAAGTCCTGTTTATATTTAGTGTTATATTTTGAGATGCATGTGTTTATCATGGCAATTCCAAGGTGCTGCAATGAAGGACCGAACAGCCAGCCAGCTGTAGTTTGTGTATGTTTGTGTGGCTGGGTGCACACACAGATATATTCACACACATAAATAACAAGATTTTTATTTAAAAAAAATACAGACAAGAGCAAATTATAGCAGAAATCTACTTGTTTCAGTTTTTTTAATGACAAGGAAAATCTGTCCATTGTTGTTGTGAGTGATTTAACCAGGATGTAAAATTGGATGAGCATTGGGCTATTTTCTCTATACAAATCCTAATGAAAACAAAACAAAAGAAAAGAAAACAGCATCATACAGCATATTTTCCCATTTCTCAAACCAAAAAGTCATAATCTTACAAGTTAAACGTAAAATTCATTCTTGAATCTCTTATTTAGGACAGTCAATAATCAAATGTTTAAACTAATAAGAACGAATGCTTTCATATCCATTTCCAAATTAAGGCTCATATAATGGTAAACCAGTTATGAGTTATTAGAAAAAGAATTTTAGAAAACCAGTCCTTAATGATATAATACTTTGCTTTATCATAACCAAAGGGTAATAAAAGCACTGGAAGAAAATTAAAATATATAATTTAGAATTGGAGATTTTCATCCAGAGATAATTAAGCCATTTGTATATGTGTGTGTTTTATAAAATTGTACGTGAAAAGGAGAAGTGGAGGTATGACCAGTTCAAGGATTTTTCATCTCCAAGTCTTAATTGTCTATTAAGGATCAAACAACCTCCCAAATACTATGCATTACAGGAACAGTTCTCAGCAATATATTGTTAATTGGAAAATCTGACCTTCCCCCCAGCTCAACAGCTCCTGCAAAGATTGCACTAAGCTTACAGGAACAGGGAAGATTGAATAGGATGGCAGATGATGTAATTGTTCCTGCTAATGAAAATGGTTCTTGAACCCTTTGAAACAATCATATCTATACTGACCCAATCAAGTGGAACTGACCCCAACAAACTACACAGATACCAAAGAGATAGTGCTTGAAATGAAACTGCATGAAGAAGGTTATGGCATTATGGAGTATGCATTCTATTGTACATTTCACTTCTGCTTTCTCAGTTTACCAGGTCAGTTTCTGTAAGACAGAAATATTCTTGTTCATATCTTTCTGTTATGTATCACCCTTGTAAAACAATCATAGCCAATTTTTAAAAAGCCAGAAAAAGAATGAATAATCATCTCTGCCTAAAAAGAAGGCTAAAAGCAACCTCTTCCATTCAGATGTCCTTTTTAAAAATGTTTTATTATTTTTTTTATTTTTAAATACACATTAATATCAATACATGAACAGTGTGGCCCCTGGGTATAATTCATTTTGATACAAATATCAATAATGATAATCATAATAATTATTATATTAATCAAACTTATATAGTTCTATACAAACGTATATAAACCAATACACATGGTTTTTTAAAAAAGTAGCTATTCAATATTTCAACATTCCATTTTAATTCCAATAATGTAAGAATGCATGGTAATACCATCTTTCCCCATCTAATATTTTCCATCAAATTATTACTTACTGTATTTTTTGGAGTATAAGACACATCCCCCCCCCAAAAGAGGGTGGAAATGACTGAATCCCATACAGCAAATGTTGCCGAAGCCCCGCCCACCCACCAGCCCCCACCCGCTGGCGGTTTTCAGCCTCCATGAGTTACATTTTTGGCCACCGCATGCCCCATTTTTGGTCTCTGCACAAAAGGCCTGTGCATCACATTTTTGGCTGGTTCCAGGTGGCAGGGATCAGCAGGGATCGGCGAGGATCAGCAACGACAATTCCCACTGCCTGGAATGGCTGAAAAACGTGACACACAGAGGCCAAAAATGGGGGATGCAGAGGCTGAAAATGCAACATGCAGAAGCACGGAGCCAAAAACGCAATGCGTGGAGGCCAAAAACACGATGCGCGGAGGCGGCGATGAGCTGTGGCGATCCCCGCAGCCTGGAACAGCTGATTGGAAGTATTATGGGAGGCCAATCCAACTGCCAATCAGCTTCTCATGTTGAATCAGGCTGCAATAATGTGCTGAAGCTGATCAGACTGTTTGCTGTTTGGTGCAAGGACACTAGCCAGATGAATACCGATGGATGCTGGTAGGAAGAGACAGAATTTTTTTTCTTGTTTTTCTCCACAAAAACTAATGTGCCTCTTATACTCCAGAGCATTTTATACTCCAAAAAATACAGTATGTTCTATTATATATATATAATATATAACTAAGGAGCAATCAATATATCTAGAAGCACCAAGCCGAAAACACCAGCCTGAAGATGACGAATGAGACTTTGTCGAAACGTCGCCAAGACACTTCCAATTTTACGTGGGAGAAAACCTGAATAACCAAAGAGACACACACACACACACACACACACACATCAGATCATTATTGCTAATCTTAGTATTAGTACACATGTTTATATAAAGTATAGCCCTTCATTATTTAGTTGTTCAAAGTCACAATAGGCCATTCAAGTACTTCAGGCTCTGCAGCAAACATAGAAAGTGACAGCTCTGACCTCGCAACACACCCACAGCTTCTAAACTAGATAAGAGCCTGAAGATGACAGGGCTGTGAGCCTGTAGAAACGTTGCTATAAAGAAAAACTTTTAAGGTACTGGTAGGATTTTAGCTAAGGTTTTAAAGGACCTTGCAGAGTGCTCTGTAAGGATTTTTGGAAGATTTTAAGCTAAGATTTTAACCAGAATTTTAAACATTTTAACTAACTTATTTAACATGACGCGGGAAAACACCCGAGATTTTAATTTTTTGCATATACACACCTGCGAAAACTTAAGAAGACGTGTGTGTGTGTGTGTGTGTGTGTGTGTATGTGTGTGCAAGTTTTGGTGTATTTGGGTCTTTTCCTGTGTAAGATTGAGAGTATCTTGGCGACGTTTCGGCGAGGTCTCACTCGTCATCTTCAGGCTGGTGTCTTTGGCTTTGTGCTTGTGCGAGGAAAGTGTGATCGGAGCTGCCATCTCTCTATAAATACTGGCGGGGAGGTGTGGGGTGCTGGCTTTGATGCTGTGAGCGGGTTGGTTGCCTGTATTGTTACATCTTGATTGGTTGATGGAGTTAATGTCTGCAGATTATTCAGCTGTTTCATAACATCGTGTGTGGGTGAGGTCCTTGATATGTGCCCATTAGTCTTTTGTGTTTTAATGACCTGGGTAATGGGCTGTGTGTTAACATCCTGAGTTCTAGTGTTGTGATATCCTGAGTTTTTTGATGTAATGTCCTGAGCAGATGGCTGTGATGCCACATCCCGGGCTTTGGTTTGGCTCCGAGTTTGAGGTCTTGCCATGTGTTCATGGCATGTGTCAGTTTGCTTTGTGTGGGGATCGGAGCGGGTGCAGCAGCTGGTGATGCTTCTGTGGTCTGGCTTCTGGATCGTGATTGTATTTCATCTATGGGATGGGTTTGGGTTTGAATCTGGGGAGGATGATTGTCATGATTGTCATCTGGTGAGGTGGTGTCATGTGTTATCTTGGGTCTGGTGTTAATCTTCATGGCTGGGACTCTTCTGTTGACTAGAGACAGTTTCCAGATGTCCGGTAGGTGGGAGGTATCATCGTGTTTATTCATGTTATGGGGGTGTTTCTCTATTTCGATGGCTTCCATGATTATTCTCTTGTTGAAGTGTTCAGTTTTGGAGATTAATTTGGTTCCTTCAAAGTCAATTTCATGTCCGGTAGGCGGGAGTATCATCGTGTTTATTCATGTTATGGGGGTGTTTCTCTATTTCGATGGCTTCCATGATTATTCTCTTGTTGAAGTGTTCAGTTTTGGAGATTAATTTGGTTCCTTCAAAGTCAATTTCATGTCCTGTTGTTTTAAGATGCTGGAAAAGGGAAGAAGTTTTTTCTTCTTTTCTGATTGCATTCTTGTGTTCTGCAATGTGTGCATTTATTCTCCTATTAGTTTGTCCAATGTATGTGGCTGGGCAGATTTTGCATGGCATTTCATAGACTCCTTGGTTTTCTAGCTGGATCTTGTCTTTTGGGTTTCTTAAGATGTTGACTATTTTTTGGTCAGTGCAGAAGGCTGTCTTGATATTGTGTTTGTGGAGAATTTTGATGATTTTATCTGTGGTACCTTTGATGTAAGGGAGGAGGGCGATGCCATTGTCCTGTTCTGTGTCTCGGTTCTTGGGGGGTGTCTCCCTTTGGATTAGGTTGGTAATTGTGTTTCTTTGGAATCTGTTAGAGATTAATACATTTGTGAGAGTGTGTAATTCAGTTTTCAGGTGGTCTTTGTTGGCTAGGCATTTGATTCTGGAGATGAGAGTCTTGGCTACGGAGTTGATCTGTGCAGGGTGGTGATGTGATTGTGCGTTTAAGTAGCGATTGGTGTGTGTTTTTTTCTGGTAGATGGTGTATCCTAGGGAGCCATTGGGTTTTTTGTAGATTAGGACGTCCAGAAAGGGGAGTTGGTTGTTAGCTTCTATTTCCATAATAAATTGTATTTTGGGGTGTAGGCTGTTGATATGTGTGAGGAAGTTGTCCATTTTTTCTTTTCTGTGTGGCCAAATTATGAAAGTGTCATCTACATATCTAAGCCAGAGCTTGGGTTTGTATTCACACCTCCCCACCAGTATTTATAGAGAGACAGCAGCTCCGAACACGCTTTCCTTGCACAAGCATGAAGCTGAAGACACCAGCCTGAAGATGACGAGTGAGACCTTGTCGAAACGTCACCAAGATACTCTCAATCTTACACGGGAAAAGACCCGAATACACCAAAACTTGCATACCTCTATCCGTGAAAATCTACGAAAACACACACACACATAAACACACACACACATATATCTCCTTTCTATCCATCATCTCTCAAAGTTTTAATACTTCAATTTTTATTCATTTTTTTGGCTTGCCTCCCATACTCCTCTCTTGGATCTTTATCATCTATATCTTCAACATTCAGACTAAATATTTCTCCCATCTCTATCCTCCTAACTTGCTAGGTCTCCAGAATATCCACCCAAGCCCCTATCTCCCTTTCAAAAGTATCCTCCTTGTTATCCAATTCCATTTTTAAATCTCTTAAAGTTCATTTATTTCATCAGTCATTATTATCTTTATCATCTTCTTCCCATCTTCTTGCTTTGTTTGCTGGTTTGTCCATTCTGTCTTTTCTTCCATTCTTTCTGCTATTCCCTCTCTTTCCTGGGCTATTTGATCTTCATTCATCATCAGTTGTAGCATATTTTCTATTTTCCCATATATGCCTTGCGGTACTTTATATCTCTGTGATTATTTCCATAGTACCCCTAATGCTTTGAAACATCAATGTCATTTCTCTTGAAATCTCACTTCTTTTCCCCTGATGCATCCCCTGAGCATCTTGTCTTAATTTAATAAGTCCTGCTCTTACTCAAGTCCAAAAACAATATATTCCAGTCCAATGTTACTCCTCAGAAAGTTCAGTAATCAAAGTCCTTTACATCTCAGAATTATTAATCAATTTCATTTACGTAGTCCATGAAGCTTCTGCAGGTCAAAAATCACTTTGCTTTACTTAAAAATCTTCCTTATTCTCATAATAGAGTCTCCAATAATCATAAAGTAACAGTATAGAACAGTCACCATAATCCTCCAAATGAATGTTATTTATTTCTTTCATCAAAAAGTTTTTCTAAACTTGTAGGGGTCTGGTATATTCCCTTCACCAGTAGATGGCGCCCTCAGCTTAGGTTTCAGCGTTGTTTCAAATCTTATAGATTTAATTAATCCAAATTTAGTTTCAGTTTATGGAAGCAAAGTCAACTATTCAAGTAAATTCAAGTATTTACCAGCATTTTTTAATGCCTTTCCAAAACAACACCTGCCCAATTAAAAAGTCCAATTTTCTATGTTTTAAAAGGTCTTTAGCTTTTCTCCCCTTAGTTCCTTTCTTTCAAGTCTAGGATTTTTCTCTGTATGGTAGTTTGCCATTTTAAAAAATAGTTCTAAGAGTCTCTTTTCCCGGATTTTCCTCTTTCTTTTTTTCTTTAAAATTAGGGTCCAAATAAAAAGGAATCTTCTCACCCAGCTCCAATCACTGTTCATATGCAGTGCTCCTGCACATTTCTTTGTTGCCTTGGCTGCCTCAGCTTCATGGCAGTTATGATGGCTGCCTCTTCTCTTCATTGAGGGAGAGGGAAGAAGCCCTGATTCCAGCAGGAGAGTTGCTGCTCTCCCCGAACTACAGGGCAACCCTTTTCTTCACCACCCCTGCAGGGTGGCTTTAGCTCCTTTTGGAGCCCTCCAACAGGGAGATCTCAGCGTGGGAACATGGCGACCTGCTCCTCTCATCCAATACTGCTGTGACATCAGCTAGAAGCCCATTCAGATGTCCTTTAGAGGTGTTTGATTCCCATAACTGATTATTTCCTTTATAGTCTTTGTCATTGCTGTGATCTGTATCATTAGCAATAGCAATAGACTTATATACTGCTTTACAGTGCTTTACAGCCCTCTCTAAGTGGTTTACAGTGTCAGCATATTGCCTCTAACAACTGGAATCCTCAATTTACCAACCTGGGAAAGATGGAAGATTGTATCAACCTTGAGCTGGTGAGACTTGAACTGCCGAATTGCTAGCAGCCAGCAGAAATAGCCTGCAGTACTACATTCTAACCACAACACCATGTAAAATCAGGGCAGCATCATTGGGCAACAGGTCAGAACTGTCCAAGAGAAAAAAAGTACAACAATTGCCAATGTAATCAAGAAATCCATTCTGCAGTAGGCAAAGGCCATAAGAAACTAAACCAACAAATCATATAAAATATCTTTATATGGTCTTTGACCAGCCTTTACAATAGGAAAAGAGAAATGGTTTAGTACAGCAATTAGTTATCAGGGAAAAATAAAATAATAAGACAATACAACGTATCTTATTAGAGGTTTTATGCATTTGTTTGACTTAAAGGAGATATTTGGCCATCTGGTATGCATGTATAGGGTTAACTTCCCTTAAAATGTAATAAATCATAACATTTATTAGTGTGACCCTCAAATTTATAGATAATTGGGGAGATCAAATTTATAGATAATTGGGACAGTATAAAAAGGATATCACATCAGGACATGATGAGAATTTCTGTCTCCTTGGGTCCATAGGGCAATGTCAGTAAATTATCCTATTATCCTATTCTCTTTGTGCAAATGGAGGAAAATAACATGTACATCGCAACAAAGAGTTTGGACTCACTGAGGAGAAAAAAAATCATAAAGGTAACTAGTACTATTCTAAAAAGTACAGGAAGAAATAGATAGAAGTCCTGCAGTGTGAAGAAGTGTTTTGATGATGAGGATAGGATAACCCTCTTGCTGGCATAAATTGGCCCATTTAATCACAGCAGGCTTTGCTAAGGCAGGCAGTTTAGTGATCTTTAATCCTTGTTAAATGTGGGATCATATTCTATCCAGTACTTGGATAAAAATTCATTGGTTTTCAGGGAAGGATGTACTGAGAGAGAGAAAACTGAGAATATGAATTTGATGAACTATTATTATCATTAAATTGTTTCTGTAGACATTATATGGTGCTATTTAGAATTGTGATCATGAGTTAGAGAACTGTCCCAGCACAAATTTTACCATCAATTTATTATCACTAGTTATATTTGAATGAATTGAATGCTAAAGTGTTGTGTTCCAATATGAGATGAAGATACAGTGCAAAGTCTGCCCCTTATTTGCTGGATCATGTGAAAAATTGTAAGTGGATGGAGTGTGGGGAAGAGAGTGTGGGGAAGAAAGTCGTATATGAGGGCTCTATCTCTACCTCCTTTTGTTCTGACACTTTTTCCTTTGCCAATAAAGCAGAGTTCTAAATCACGTGGACAGTTGTATTTATGAGTTCAACTTTTTCAGACTTCCTTATTCAACATGTAGAGATTGGGAGAGAAAGGCACATAAACAGAAATATGTGATGGTAAGGAATTGAGCCAGCCCTAAACAGCTTCATTCTCTATTTGTTTATTAGTCCTTGCCTATAAGTGAGTGCCAGAATAAGAATATACACTTAGAATGGGGTAGAAGTTGACATTCCTCTGCTTTAATCTGCATATCAGAGATTAGTTGCCTGGGTCATCTTAGCCTTAGTTGAATAAGAACAAGCTCAAAACCTTCGGTTACTTATAAAGGTGGTATAATGATCTAATAATCTGCCTGTTGCAGGTCCTTGGGAAGGAATAGGTGGATAAAAATGCCCTATTCGGTCTAAACATCTTCTAGTGCCATATCCATCATCGGACATTGGCGATCATGTTGGCAATCCTATTTTTGTCAACAGCCATATGAAAAAGTGCTGCTGAGTTTTGTCCAAACCAGTCCCTAAGGTTTTGAAGCCATGATGTTTTTTTGCCTGGACCTTTTTTGCCTTCAATCTTTCCTTGGAGGATTAAGTGAAGGATGCCGTATTTTTCTGTTGCATCACATGTCCAAAATATTCTAACTTTCGCTTTTTAATGGCTTTCCTAGGTGGCTTATCACCTCCTCATTTCTGATTTTGTTAACCCAGCTTATACGTAACAGTCATCTGTAAATCCACATTTCAAATGCTTCCATCTAAACATCTGGTTGACTGCAATAATCATAATAATAAGACAGCCGAATAGAAGTGAAAGAACCGGATAAAAACACAAAATATAAAGACCTACAAATAGAAACACAATGACTGTGATAAAAGAAGGCAAAGATAGTACCAATAGTAACAGGTGCCTTTGGTGCAATCCCAAAACACCTGAAGCACCACTTGAACACTATCAGCAATGACAATCATCATCAGTTAATTGCAGAAGGCAGCTTTACTTGGAAGAACTTGGAAGAACTGAAAAGAGCCTTGGTGGCGCAGCAGACTAAAGTGCTGTTAAGTAGCACCAGCTGCCTGCAATTACTGCAAGTTCAAATCTCACCAGGCTCAAGGTTGACTCAGCCTTCCATCCTTTCGAGGTAGGTAAAATGAGGACCTGGATTGTGGGGGCAATAAGATGACTTTGTATAAAAAAAACACCGCTTGGGGGGGGGGGGCGAAAGCCCTACTAAGCAGGTATATACAAAAGTATGAAGGCTATTGCTTAATGCATTGTAAGCTGCCCTGAGTCTCCGGAGAAGGGCGGCATATAAATTGAACCAATAAATAAATAAATAAATAAATAAATAAATAAATAAATAGATAAATAAATAAATATTGGTACCTTTGATACCTTATGATATACCTTAACACCATCAGACAACAAACTCTCCCTAGCCCACATCCTTGGGAATTACTTAATAGTTGGGTGAAAATGTCAGGCTGACTGTGCAACATACTATAATAAATTATTTCAAAGCTGTTTTTACATTACTGATAAATGTACTTTTTACACTATTGTCAAGCGAATAAAACCACAGTATGCTCTAACACCAATTCTCTAATTTTTTTTTAAAAAAATCATATACTAAAAATAATACAACTCTAGATTCCATTAAAATATCTTATCGTTCTAATGAGCTTAAACATCTGAAAAGAAAAGAATTCTGATTCTGAATTCTGAAAAGAATTAGTGCCATTTTATTTTTTTGATATATATTGCTGACACTCAAGACAATGTGTAATTTCATCCAGAGGTGGGTTTCAGCAGGTTCTGACCAGTTCTGGAGAACTGGTAGTGGAAATTTTGAGTAGTTCGGAGAACTACTCATCCCCATCTATTCTCTGCCTCCCAAGTCCCAGCTGATCGGAAGGAAATGGGGATTTTGCAGTATCCTTCCCCTGGAGTGGGGTGGGAATGGAGATTTTACAGTATCCTTCCCCTGCCATGCCCACCAAGCCACATCCACAGAACCAGTAGTAAAATTTTTTGAAACCAACCAGTGATTTTATCACGTGCCTAGTGATGTGCGAATCTATACAGATAAAACCTACAAAACTCAATATTAGGGATATTTAGGGATTCTTTTACAATTCATTGTTTATTTCATTTTTTTTTTTTAAAGAAAGCCACAGTCCACCTCTTCGCACATTGCCAGGTAGACTAGAATCTCCTTATGTTAACTTTTTCATCTCTTCCACTTCCTCATCTCTCTGTTAATATGTGTCTATTTCTTATCACTTTGCAATGCACATACTTTTTTCATTAAATTTAAATATTTATAAATGCCTTCTGGGCTAATTTCTCCTGAATGGGAGAAGGCATCTGCACTCTTCCTTCTCAGCTATGCACAATGAAAATTCTGAATAGTTTTGCTGGGATTCTGGACCATAGCGAGCCTGGGAAAAGAGGACAAAAGGGCACGATGTATTTTTCATAGGGATCCTATCCCAGATGTTAGATTCTCTGAGGAAGAACTGCTTAGAAATAAGAGATCAATCACACTTCAGATTCCTAGGAAAAGGCAGCATTGTGTCAGGTATCACACAGGCATAGCTGCTCTCCATCTGCTTAAATTCTATTCAGGATTTTGCTTACTACTGCAGTATGAGTCTCATGGAAACTTAGCAATATCAGTCGTGTTATAGCAAATAAAAATGAAAATCATACACATACAGAAATGAAAGCTCTTGTATATTTACATTTAAGATTTTTTTCATCCTATATCCTACAGAGTTAACAGATAACACAATGTTTTCTTGACGGCCTTAGAAAATATCAGATTTGAATTCACAGTACAATTCTCTCTAGCGTGGGAACTTATTCATTCTTTACCAATAGCTAAAATAGATCTTTGGTTTAGATATTATGCTAACTATTAGATCCTCTACTCAATATCTTTATGACCATATCCAGACTGATGAATTATAATGCTCTTTCCTTTTCAGTATAAATTTAGTAATTACAACAATTCTTAATTTCTAACTAAGAAAACTGTACAAAAACATGCATTACATGAATACCACTAACACAATATTGTTATTTCAAGCTTCAGTCTTTGGGATTCCTGATTGTAGGAGTTCTTGATTGAAAACTAACTGCAGATTTTGTGAAAGAGCTGATGACAAGAAATGTGTAAACTGTTAGCGTGAATGGAGTAGAAGTTTGTCAGTTTTTGTAAAAGTATCAAAAATACTGTAAGCTTGAGGCTAGGGTAAAAAATAGCAGAAAAATTCTTGGAATCTGTACAAAATGTACAAGAATCCTGAAGCAAAACATTTAGATTTTTAACTGTAGAATATAAATATATGCCATATGTAAACTCTTTCCTATGTATACAAAACCCAACAGATGTTCACTATATTGGCAAAACATAAAAAGAACCATATTTTAACACAAGTGTAAATTAAGCTGTTAGAAGAAACCTCAATGAAATTTTCACGACATAATTTGACACTTAATTTATGAAACAAGAATCTTTGCCAAGGTTTCCTGACAATTGTAATTTCATACAACTCTTAGAAGGAAAGAAATGTATTGTGAGCAAACATGATAAAATATAGGCTATATGTATTTTGTCTTGTGTATGCAGCCCATTTTTTTCATTGAGTCAGAGTTATAATATTCCTAACTTTGATATGTTATTCTAAAAACTAATAAAATATGAATATTTCAAATTAAGCAAACTGAATCACCTTTTGAAATAAAAACCCTCTTTATATTCATTTGAATTCATTTGCTGAATAGTGCAGCATCTTCCACTGGAAAAGTTTGACTCAACACTGCAGTTTAGTTGCATACCAATTGCTTAACTAAGAATCACTGTTTTGGAAAAAAATATTGAAAATATGATAGACCAGGAAATTTTGGACCCAAATTACAGCTACATTATATTCGTTTGTAGCAGTTGTGGCCTCAAAAGAGTTGAAAAAAAAAGTTCCATTTGTTTTACAGTGCTCCTTTTCTTGAGAGTTGATGATAATATGCTATATATAATTTAGGACGAAGGAAAATCAAATGAGGGTAGGCTTCTTTTTACATAGAAAACAAATGAATAAGACCATTTTGTTTGTTTTCTAACTAAGACTGTACAAAGACATGCATTATATGAATACTATTTAATGGTATTCATCAATTTATTCTGAATTTAATATATATTGGGGCCAGGATGGTGCTAGAAACCTGAGAGAAATATTCTGAGATTCAGAAGGACAGATTGCCATTATTCTAATTAGACTTTGTGCTGTCAATATGTACAGAGCATTCAGAAAGTATTCAGACTCCCTTCACTTTTGTCACTTTGTTATGCTGCAGCCTTTATCCAGTTGTTGAAATTCATTTTTTTCTCATTAATCTACACCAGGGGTCGGCAACCTGAAACCTTCAAAGAGCCACAAGGTCCTAACCGGAAGCCCCCCGTTTAATTCTGGAGCCGACCGGAAGTCTGGTTCCCCCACCATAGAGTCTCCTCCTAGTGTGGTGTCCTTTTTCCTCTACCTGTCCTAACCAAAAGCCCTATCAATTGTGGAGCTGACTGGAAAACCCGCCCCTTGCCATAGAGTCTCCTCCTGGCATGCCATGCTTTCCCCCTAACCAGGAGCTCCTCTCAAAATTGTGGTGCCAACCAGCGACAGGGAGCCGAAGCAGAAGGATAAAAGAGCCATATGTGGCTCCAGAGCCACGGGTTGCTGGCCCCTGATCTACATTCAGTACCCCATAATGACAAAGTGAAAGCAGAATTTTAGAAATGTCTGTAAATTTATTAAAAAGAAAAAAATGATAGAATCAGGCTGCAGCATAACAAAATTGGTAAAAGTGAAGGGGGGTCTGAATACTTTCTGAATACACTGTATATACATATTATTGGTTAAATGCTTATTCTGTTTACCCTGAATTGTCTTTGTAACACCATATACTGTTTTCAAATCTGTCTGCATGTAACATTATAAAACCACACTGTCTAACTGATCCCTGATTAACTAGATACTAGTTAGTCCTGAATAAGAACTTTGTTGGGTGTTCATGTTAAGATATGGTTTGAGCCTAACAAGTTGTCCAGGCAATATATGTGTTCTGTGACTTTAATATGAATATGTATTGTGTGACTTTAAAGTTTTCCTGCTGATTCATTGTAATGCTAAGTCATGCTGTAATTAGGTAATGATTGGTTGTAACGTATTTAAGCAAGGTACTGTTACGTATTCAGTTTGATGAAGATGATATGATATGCTACCATTGTGTGAGGAGTTGCTATGATATGCTTCCATTGTGTGAGGAGTTGCTATCATTCTGCTATCATCAGTTGGATGGATCTGCTACCATCATGGTTTGTTACCAGAGTGAGTTTGTTATTCTAACCAACTACTGTTTGTGTGGTAAGAAGATATTTGTATCACTGGACTGATTTAACTGTAAAAGACTTGGATTGATTTAAAGACTATGAGATTGTTTTTTCACTATAAAGTAAACTTTTGATAAACCAATTTGCACATCTCTTATTCATTGCTCTCAGCAATGTTTCTCTGTGCTCTACACTCTGCTGGTTGGTAACACAACAACAATATCCCTAACAGTTCATATAAGCACCACTTCTACCGAATAAAAAAATAGTAGCTGAGCATAGACTGTAGGCAATAACCCAAAAGAGCCTTGGTAGTACAGTGGTCTAAGGCACCCTGTTATTAAGCTGGTTATTAAGACCAGCTGCCTGCAATTACTGCAGGTTCGAATCTCACCAAGACTCAAGGTTGACTCAGCCTCCCATCCTTTCTAAGGTAGGTAAATTGAGGACCTAGTTGTGGGGGCAATAAGCTGACTTTGTATAAATATACAAAAGAATGAAAGCCATTGCTTAGCGCATTGTAAGCCGCCATGAGTCTCCGGAGAAGGGCGGCATATAAATCAAATTAAAAAAAAAAAAAGGTTGGAAGCATGGGTGGGTTATATTTACCTTTATTACCGGTTCGTAACAGGACCACATGTGTGCACACGCTTCGCTCACTTTCTCACACTTCTGCACATGAGCAGATCACCCATGATGATGTTGTGGCAGGTGGGCAGAGCCTCCCGCCGGTTTTACTACCGGTTCTATAGAACCGGACTGAACCGGGAGCAACCCACCACTTGTTGGAAGGGAAGTTACTGAAAATTGCTAAATATAGGCCTGAAATGTTTATTATTTTATTAACTAAAGCAACCTTATGCAGGTGGTAGTGTTATAACATATGGAATAAGTCTTGGTATACTAGTGGAAGACAGGTCTGACAGCAGATCAGCCAAAATGGGGCAAAGTCATTAGCAAAACTAGACACTTCAGAAGACGAATGAATAGCAAATATGCAGGTCTTCTACATAGTTCCTTCCAATAGAAAAACTTTCTGTTAGAAGAGAATATCAACCATATCCACAATGCTGAACATTGATAAAGACAGCCCAGTGGAGATGAAAGTAGGGCATAAGCATGGAGTGGCTACTCAGGTATCAACACAACTTTCTTTGTAAATATCAATTGCAGGGGAATATCAGCAGGAAAGGTCTTAGGTTCTTCCTTGCTTTGTTTAATTGGCAACCGTGAAAAACTAAGTACTGGACCTGTCCTGATCAAGCAGACCTATTTTTATATTTTCATGTTTTCTCTTTATTCACAGCCTTTCTAAAACACCTACAGTGTCTCCAGGTTCTGGGACAATGTGATCCTGCTTTTGCAACTATTCTCCAGAGGTATACTATTTCCAGGCTTTAGCTACTCTCAACCTGTGAACCTGAAGGAGCCAAACAGGCTCAGGCTCAGGCTCAGGCTCAGGCTCAGGCTCAGGCTCAGGTTCGAATAGAATAGAATAGAATAGAATAGAATAGAATAGAATAGAATAGAACAGAGCAATAGAATAGAACAAAACAGAACAGAACAGAACAGAACAGAATAGAATAGAATAAACTGGAAGGGACCTTGGAAGTCTTCTAGTCCAACCCCCTGCTCAAGCAGGAGAACCTATACCATTTCAAATAAGTGACTGTGTAGTCCAGGGGTGTCAAACTCACATTGTCATGGCAGCGGCACATGATGTATTGGGACTTTTCCCCCTTCGCTAAACCAGGTGTGGGCATGGGCAGCGTGTAATGCATCCGGCCCATGGGCTGGGAGCTTGACAGCCCTGGTCTAGTCTCTTCTTAAAAGACTTCTTCTTCTTCATCCAGTGATGGAGCGCTCATGATTTTGTAAGATAAGCTGTTCTACTGGAAATTAGATGTGTTTGTTGACCAATTGACCATGCTTGTCTTATTTATTGAAGAAACATGTACGGCTATAACTTCCCACCCCAAATGGGATGGATATTCTGTAGAATGTTTGAAGTAGTGGCTAGCTTGATGCATTTTCCTCTTCTCCTTGGCATATCTCTGACTACCATTGCTTATCACAGTCAGGGCTGTTTCCTGCTGTCTGAGACAGGCAGGTTATAAAAATTATAATATAGGTCCAATATGATCTGAAACCCAAATCTTATCTTGCTCCAAATCCATGAAAAAAAAAAAAAATGGAACAGTCTGGTTCTATTTTGGTATTTGATATAGTCCCAGCAATTCTGCATCCACCTTAAAAATGGAGTTGAATTTCAATAAAAACCATCCATGTTCCAGTAAATGTCAGACATTTAAAGGCATACTTCCTAAGCAAGTATACCAAATATCCTTTTCTGTCATAATGTATATCTTATATAATATTTAAATGTTTTAAATTGAATATTTAATTTTTATAAATGTAAAAACAAAAATAAATTAGAAATACAAGCCATCCCAGCTGATATTCTTGAATAACTGTATGCTACTATAGAATTTGTGCTATAGGTTAAGTCAAAGCATCAAGTGACCCAAACCCATTGCAACTGATCTGTGGCTAAAATAACCCCTTTTCCTCCTCTATCTTCACTTTCCAGAAGTAATTGGTACACATCAGCGAAGCAGGGGCCAGGAAGGGAAGAGAGATCTTTTTTGTCAGATTAATCTAACCTTATAAAATACCATATATAAAACTCTGGGGAACTCCATTTAACAGAAAGACAAAACACTGAAGATGAGAAAAACAGGGAGGAAAAAGATGAAATTTGTCTGGTAAGGGCAATGAATTCATTTCAAGAAATGCCATCATTATATTTCTGTCTGTGGCTAAACTTTGAAAGGCCAATTTCATTTCCACAAGTGGAATCATATAAGCAGCATCTTTTTATTGTCCTGTTGGAAAACAAGTATTCTATTCTCATTTATACTGTACTTGAATTGGATAATTTCAACCTCTGCTTATTTCCTGGATTTCCATTAACGACACCCAGAATTGGAGCTACCTAAGTGAGTCGCCTACAGTTTCATAAGCTGCCTGATTATGAATAAGCAAGCACTCATAAGAGGGAAATATCCACAAATTATTCTTTAAATTTTGCAAAAGAAAATCTTCTACATTAACAAGGTTTTAGAGGTGACATTAAAAATGTTTAACAATACATACCTAATTATTTGAAATAAAATCATTATCTTATTTCATTTACAGTATCAGACTCTGTTTTCTTTAGTTTACAGATGTCAAACTCAATCATGTCACGTGACCTACTGTATTGTGACTGATCGTGCCATTTTTTGCCTTTGTGGAGTTTGACATCCCTGCAGTTGTTTAAGACCCTTTAGCCTGGAGAAAAGGCTCCAGGTAAGATGCACTTCTTACACTTCTGTGATGTAATTTCCCCAAAAAGGTAGCATAGAGAGCCATTGGACTTTCTCACATAGGTTTACAGTGATCCAGAACGCCTTCTATCATGTCAGTATATTGATGCATCTAGCTCAGTATTGCTAACACTGATAGAAGTGTATAAGTGTTTCCAACAGAGACACTTTCTCAGTTCTACATAAGCTCAGGAGATACACTGTACTATGATAACTCTTTGTGTTGGACTGCTGTTCCCATCATTGTTCTGTTGCAACTGTTAGGTTGTTATTTCTGCTTTCTGGGGAGGCTGTAGAAAACTTAACTGAACACTTCATGGAGGAAAGAGATGGTGGCAACACAAATGTCAGAATTAAATAACAGAGCTGAACCTCAAAAGATGTTTGGAATGGCTTGTTGATTGGCATATTTCAGAAAGTTTTTCCATAAGTATTGATTCATAACAACAACTGTGTTCTGAAGGCCATTCAACGCCATCAAAGGTCTGATTCTTTAACCATGTTAACAAATATGCTAGCAGAATGTTTGCCTCGTATATATTGTAAGGCACACCCCCATGTTAGCACAGTACAACCAGTTAAAATGTTATGAAATTGCTGAAGATTTATGAAGCATAAGAACCCAAAGGCAAGCAATCACCTTTAAAGGAGAATGATTTTTTGTGTAACAAACAGAAAATGACCATTGTCTCCGGCAACTTCTCAACTTCTTCAGAATTTTTAATTGTCTTTTTTCAATGTGTACTAATTTGAGACCAGTCATACTGCTAACAAGCATTTCATCTGAATATTTTTAGTATTAGAACGTAAAGATTTCTTCTTTGCGGATTTAAGTATTGCTTAGAGAATTTAAATTAAGGTAATTATACAATGAATTTGGCATTGTCTGCTGTAGAACATTAATTGTTTTCCTTAGTTCACTATTTCCTTTAATCAGAATTATCACACTGATATGCAAGAGATCTACAGGATACCTTCTTCAGAGCTCATCTTTTAATAAACCCCATCCTCTGCCAGTATAGGAGCTCCTTTCTATTACTGAAAACATCCAAATCATGCACTGCTTTTCCCATTTTGCTTTTCTGAACAGATGCTCTATGTCCTTTTCTGTTAGCTCAAGGGTATCACTCCAAGGGCTTTAAGGTAGTGTCAGTCGGAATGTGAGCAGCCTTATGGACTATGTGTATTAATAAATCAGTTCAAGAGGCCTAAGTATATATACTAATAAAGCAAAAATAATTATAATTGGAAGTAATACCAGGCTTGCAATAAGCATTTTCACCTTATTAAATAGTACAGAAATAATCATCCAGATCTCAATGAGATGATAATGAGGATCTAATTTAATCAGGGCTTAAGTTAAGTTACAATATTAAGAATCTCTGCTTCTGAAATATGCCAACATTAATGATTATATAATGGTAGTAGAATCAAGCTTATTGTTCTTATTATTAGGAGCTGTCTAATACACTAAATCTTAGAATGCATGTCTCAAGGTTTTTATACTATTCTGCCTTTATTCTGTCTATCGATCCTCCCATGCACTGACATTGTGTGGCCAAAGAGTTATGCTTTAGATAGAAAAGTTTGTACCCAGTGGTGGGATGCAAATAATTTAACAATTGGTTCTCTGCCCTAATGACCGGCTGGGTAGGCATGGCCAAGGAGAGGCCAGTTGTGCCCAGGCCTTCTGATAATGCCCTGGGCCAAGGCAGAACAGGTAGGTCCCAAGGTGTTGTGACCCAGGCCCAAGTAAGTAGTAGGAAAATCAGTCAGTGAAAAAACAAACAAACTTTATTCGAACAGCTGAGAATTACTTCATTCTCAGCATCGTTCAACTAATTTAAAGCAAATTCCTCCCAACACAAATTCCTCAGTCCTATCGCAAACCTTGTCCAATTAGGCAAATTGCCAAAGGCCTTTCTTGGCAAATGTTCAGAAGTCCCAGATACAAAAATAAATACAAGATGTAGACGAAGAAGAAGGCAAAGCTACCAATGTTGTTTTCGGCAAAGCCCAAATGCCGTTGCTGGTCTGTTTTAAGCCTTATGGGAGGGGCCAATAATCTCTTAGCCCTACTCCCGAGTTGTCCTCTTTGCTTGAGCTGCTCTTGCCTTGGCAGCTCTTCTCATGCGTGCATTAGGAACAGGCTCCTCCTGTTCCTCTGCCTTACTCCTATCAGTCTCTGGAGGATCTGAAGTCTGCACCTCACTTCCCGATGGCCCTGGCCCCATCTCTGCCTCTGATGCAGAGCCCTCATCCAGGCCTTCCCCAGCCTCCAGGACTGACCCATGTTCTTCCTCAGCCTCATCGCTGTCCAACTCCGCTGCCAGCTCCACAGGCTGCTGGCGGATCACAACACAAGGTTCATGCTTGGGGGCTTATAATGGACTTACAATAAGTGGTGAGGCATGGTATTCAGCTGGTTCACTGAACTGCACAAAAAGTTAGCTACCAGTTCTATCGAACCTGTGGAAACCACCTGAATCCCACCACTGTTTGTACCATAGAACAGCAGTGAGTTGCTGAAGACTGAATTGAAGGCTGAAGTGTAGGAGAAGACAATGTGGACTTTGGACTTTGCTATATCCTCATGTTGCTGGAATGTATATTTTATGAGTATAATGCTGAAAGCATTATATCCTTAGCCAAGAAGGTGATCTTGAGGCTGTGCTTGTATTTGGAAAAAACCCGCAAAGGTCCATATCAAATCCTATGAAAGTATTTTATCTCCAGAGGCAAAAAGAGTTATATTTGTATAGCTAGATGTATGTGAAATGTAATTAAGAAACATCTTTGCTGTAATTTCTGTGTTAGCATGTAGGTGAAGCCTTTTCCTTTCCTCTCCTCTCCTCTCAATATTGTCATAATATTTTGCACAAAATGGCTTTATTACTAATGTGCTGTTTCCTCACTACTGTCTGCTGCAGGTTGAGATAATTTTGGGAGCCGAATTTCCTAATCACTAGCATCACATTAAGTAGCAAGAATTGGCACATCCAAACTAGGCTGCCTTTCTTACTTCTTGATAATACTCATTAAAGGGTCATTAAAATGCAAATAGAGCTATGATTTTAGATGACAAATTAACATTATCAGTTAGTCATGCCAAAGGTCATGGCAACTGTATAACTTAATTCCTTAGATAAATGTGTTCAGCTTTCTACATTTTATTTAAAATTCAAAATTTTATCTTTAGCCAAATACTGGCAGTTTCAGTAATTGGCAGTTGTTTGCATATATGGTCTGTCCATTGTTATCTTTATAAAAAACAAAACAAAATAAAAAAAACTCAGAAGTTGCATGTGTATAATTCACTTCTGCTATCATGTAGCTTGGAAAAATGAAAAGGCTATTACTAATCTATAAAGGAATAGAAGAATAGTTGGCTTGCATCTAATAAGTTTGTTCAGTATGTTTTATAGGAGAAGATGAAAATGACAAACTATAATATGTGTTATAAGATATGTATTATAAGAGAGTTTTGCTCAGTTTCACTCACTTAGGACCCTCAGTGTCATTGCAATTGCATTTATTTTTCTTGTGTTGTTTTCTGTTTTTGAATTGTTAGTCACTCAAAGTCACTAGGGTGAGATAGGTTATGTTATAAATTTAATCAATCAAAGCATCCAGAGTCACTAGGCTGAGATGGGTAAGGTTATAAATTTAATCAATCAATGTCCTATTTTCCAATGACTAGGGAATTCCAATCAAGATAAGTATATGGAAAGTATGATAAAAGGCACCTAGAATTCTATCACAGCAAAGTGCATGCAAGACTCTTTCCATATTTTGCTGCCATTTTGGCTGTCTCCTACATATAATAGTATGAAATAATAATAATAAGTATGAAAATATTTTTAATGTTATTTTGAAAAATAAATTAATGTTTAATTAATTAATTAATTAATATTAAAATTAAAATATTAATGTCAGATTTGTGACATTGGCCTCTCCAGTGCTTTAAAATGCATTGGTTCCATCAAACACCTCTAATGAGCCTAGAAGCAAAACTTTAATTTACAATTTTCACTGAAATAGTTGTATTCCACTTAAGAGTTCTCAGGACATTTATTTCTCCAATGAGAAAGTTATATTTCCTTGTGTATATCAGAATTTCCAATGGGGCAAGTTTATGAATGAATTTTCTCTGCTTGAATTCCAGCTTGGTGAAGTAAAAATAATTTGATACTCCCTTTTCATTCTGATTTTAAATGAGAATAGTTTTATATTTACATTCTCAGATTTCTCCATTGACATCTTCCCGCAGTATGGGAAGATCCACAACCATCTCTTGGGAGTAAACCACAGGAATTATTGTTTTACAGATTGCTTTTGAGTTGAGCAACTGGAAGTCAGAGGTGTTCACTTTATTCTTAAAGTATTTTTAAATATAATTTTAAAAGCTTTTGAAAATATTGTTTTATTAAATAGCAAAATGATACTTAAAATATGGATTTTAGAAAGTTTAACAAAGGATTAAGAGCTGGGATGGACTTGGAATTACAATTTTAAACTTGTGCAAGAATTCTTCCTATTGGAAATTGTCATTATTTGCCTTTTCTGAGTCAAAATAAAATAATGAGACTTTAAAAGTTGGATACTAAAAGGAACTAGAAGATAATGAAAGAAAGAAATACTCTAGCCTGCCTCCACAATTTTGGGATATTAAACTTGGCTATACAGTTATTCATCAATTGCAGGAGCCACTCCATAGTACAGAAACCAAAAATTACTGAAAGTATTTATATATCAAAACTAATAAATATTACATAGTATATCATTATGTACTGTATATTATATACCAATGAAAATATCCATTGAACAGCACCAGAAATACAAACCTATATAATCAAGCAAACCAATTTTGCATTTTTTTTCTTCTTCCTCTCAGCAATCTTTAAGTCCTGTATATCAAATTGTAATTTTTTTTGTTATCTTTATCTCTTCTCTCAAAACCCTTGTCCTCTTTATGAAAATCCATTTACACTTTCAGTATAACCTCTCCAGCAGATCTCTCGTATTTCAATTTAAATGAATACTCCAGATCATTCTTCGGTATCTTATTTATATATTTCTTGTTTTGTAAACAGTCCTCCAGTTCCATTTGTAGATTGAATATTTCCATCTTTCTTATGGGTTAAAATGTTAGCGTCCTCTATAATATCCTTTTCAATATTATTCAAAGGAGCTTCATTCATTTTGGTTGCAATATAGAGTTAACTAATTCGCAAAGTTATTGGGTCCATTGGTTGTAATTTTTTTTTTTTAACAAAGCCATCTGGTGTTTTTCTAATGAGTAGCCTTCAAAGCCTTTTTATCAGCAATTTATAGACACAGATATTCTTTCCCACAGGAGAGAATATTTTTAACTGGCTTCCACATCTTTCTTTAAAAAACAATTTCATCCAAATTCTTAGTATTTAAAAACTAAAATGAAACTACGGTCCTTCTTTACTGTATATTACAAAAAATAAAATCTTACAGAGCTGAAACTGCCTCCTTTTCTTTCTTTCTCAACAAATTAAGGAAGTATTTTATTTTTATTTTTCCACTGAATTCAGTAATCTACTGAATACAAATCTTGCAAATTCTGAAGGCTTTTCAATCTTAAAGAAGTAGTAAAAAAATTAAAGTCCAAGGTGATTAAAAGAGTGAGGCTAAGTCAAACTTTGAGTCTTTAAGGGCCACATTAACATCTCAGAGCATGATGGAACCTACGATTCTCTGCTGATTACAAGTGGCTACAAAAGCCTCTGTTTCTGCTGTTGACTCTGCTGTCTACAAGCAGAATAGAATACATGTGGGTGATCTCAATATCTCTCTTTATTCCAGAGAGAATTATTAGCAGTCTGGTTCTCACATCCAGCTGCCTTTCAGCTGCAATGTCCTCCACAAAATGCAGAGCTTCTCTTCGCCTGCTTCACTGGAAACGTCTTCAATACATAAATTGTTAAGAATGCAATGGAAAAAAAAACAAACTGTTTCTTCAAAACCTCCAGATGGTAGAACCCATAGTCTCTAAAAAGCTGTCAATTCCACTGTTATAGTGCATATCTTTTTATTAAGAAGGATTTTTCCCTTATATTTAAATAAAATTTAGACATCAACAGAAAACCAGTTTGATGTAGTAGACTTGGAAATGTAAATTGTAGCCCTGCCTTAAACACAAAGCCAGCTGGTTGACCTTGGGCCAGTTACTCTGTCTCAGCCCTAGGAAGAAGGGAATGGCAAAAACTGTTGAAATCTTGCCAATAAAGATTTGTAGGGACTTGTCCAGGGAATTCTAAATTATAATAACAACAATCCTGCAACATATAACTGTTATTCCCAATCTTTTTATGCTATGAAAAATAATTCTTGGCTATCTTCCCTGTACCTTTTCTTGATGTTTTCTTGTGATCTGCGAGATCCAGCCATGAATGGCGTGAATGAGTTTTTAATGTTTTTAATGTTTTTAATTTTTCAATGTTTTTTAATAATTATTTTTTAAAATGTATTGTGAGCCGCCCTGAGCCTTTGGAGAGGGGCGGCATATAAATTTAATTAATTAAATTAAATTAAATTAAATGTTCCCAAACATAGCTATCATGTTTTACTTAAGTCTTCTTTTCTTCAGACTGAACTTTCCAAGTTCCTTCAGTCAATACATATAATGCATGTCTTCAAATCCCCATAACCTCTTTGTTGCCCTCCTATGAATTTTTTATAATTTGTCCTTATCTATAAAAAATGTACCTAGAACAGAACAGAATAACCAAATTGGAAGAGACTTGGATGTCTTCTAGTCCAACCCACTGCTCAGGCAGGAGACTGCATACCATTTCAGACAAATGGTTGTCCAATCTCTTCTTAAAAACCTTCAGACCATCCACAAATTCTGGAGGCAAGTCATTCCACTGATTAATTGTTCTAAGTGTCGGAAAATCTCCTTAGTTCTAGGTTGATTGTCTCTTGATTAGTTTCTATCTTTTGCTTCTTGTTTTGCCTTCAGGTGCTTTGGAAAATAGATTGACAGCTTCTTTGTGGCAGCCCTTAGTTATTGGAACACTGCTATCATATCACCCCAGTCCTTCTTTTCATTAAACTAGATACCCAATTCCTTCAACTGTTCGTATGTTTTATGAAGATCATACTTCAAGTGTGGCTCACCACTGCCAAGTGGAGAGAATTAATGATGTAATGTAGCAATAGCATTGTCCACTAGAATAATTGTCCTGTCAAATAGAATAGAATAACAGAGTTGGAAGGGACCTTGCAGATCTTATAGTCCAACCCCCTGCCCAGGCAGGAAACCCTACACCACTTCAGACAAATGGTTATCCAACATCTTCTTAAAAATTTCCAGTGTTGGAGCATTCACAACTTCTGCAGGCAAGTTGTTCCACATATTAATTGTTCTAACTGTCAGGAAATTTCTCCTTAGTTCTAAGTTGCTTCTCTCCTTTATTAGTTGCCACCCATTGCTTCTTGTTCTACCCTCAGGTGCTTTGGAAAATAGTTTGACTCCCTCTTCTTTGTGGCAACCCCTGAGATATTGGAACACTGCTATCATGTCTCCCCTAGTCCTTCTTTTCATTAGACTAGACATACCCAGTTCCTGCAACTGTTCTTCATATGTTTTAGCCTCCAGTCCCCTAATCATCTTTGTTGCTCTTCTCTGCACTCTTTCTAGAGTCTCAACATCTTTTTTACATCGTGGCGACCAAAACTGAATGTAATATTCCAAGTGTGGCTTTACCAAAGGCATTATAAAGTGGTATTAACATTTCACGTGATATTGATTCTATCGCCTTATTTATGTAGCCCAAAACTGTGTTGGCTTTTTTGGCAGTTGCTGCACACTGCTGGCTCATATCTAAATGGTTGTCCACTAGGACTCCAAGATCCCTCTCACAGTTACTACTACACAGTTACTACTATTAAGCAAGGTACCACGGTATACGTATACGGTACTTGTGCATTTTGTTTTTCTTCCGTAAATGTAGAACCTTACTTCTTTCACTGTTGAATTTCATTTTGTTAGATAGCACCCAATGTTGAAGTCTGTCAAGATCCTTCTGTATCTTGAGCCTATCTTCTGGCGTGTTGGCTATTGCTGCCAGCTTGGAGGAGACACAATTTGGACAAAGCCATTTGGCTCTTAGCAATCATGGCACAGTCTTTAGGATGCTCATAAATTGCTTGCTTTATTACTTGCTGTAACATATTTCCAGTCTTAAATGGACTCACTGATCAATAATTACTGGTATGTTCTTTTCCCCTTTCTTGAAGAAAATCCATATTTGCTCTTCTCTAAATCATTCTCAAACATTCTTAAATAATGTTTCTGTTACAATATTTTGAGGATCAGACTCAATGATGAATTCAGAGGCAATTTCTTCAGTTAAAGAAAAGTTTATTCATAATAGGCATTCTACTTATTCTTGTCAGATTTACAGTGAGAAGCAAGCATGAGGTAAAAGCACTCTCTATTTATATCAAAGGGGAGGAGTCAAGGAAGGGGGTGATTACACATGAATACATTAAAGGAGGATGAATAAATTAACCCTTTATATCCTGTACATATATACATATCTCTTGTTATAGAATAAGGCATTTACTTATGACAAATCCCCCTCTAAATGCCGATTCAACATATAACAATGATTGCATTCGGATTCAGAATTATATAGTACTTGTAATTTTGATGTCAAGTATTTGTGTTGTTTAGAAGGTAAAGGTTTAGTTAATATATCAGCTATTTGCTCTGAGGTTTCGCAGTGGATTGCTTTAATGAATCCATCCTGAGATAATTGTCTCACGTGTTTAAATTTGATATCTATATGTCTGGACCTTTGACCAATGGCGTCAGATCTTGATATTTCTATAGCCGCCTTATTATCTTCATGTATGACAAATGGTAGTATTGGATTCTTCCAAATATCAGATAATAAATCGTTAAACCACACTAAATTGTTTGAGGCTTTAGATAAACAGACGTATTCTGCCTCTGTTGTGGAAGTCGCTACTAAATCTTGCTTCCCAGTGTACCAGAATATTGGGCAATCATTTAAAAATAATACATAACCTGAGGTGCTCTTTCTACATTTGATGTCACCTGCCCAGTCTGCATCAGCGTAACTGGTGATAATAGGTTCTTTAATATTATTGGGTTCTAAGAGTAGACAGAAATCCATGCTGTGTTTTAGATATCTTAGTATTCGTTTAACTGCTTCCCAATGATACATAAGTGGTTTACTTACATGTCTAGATAATAAATTAAGTGGCAGAGCTATATCAGGCCTGGTCCAATTAGATATATACAAGAGAGAACCAATAATTGATCTATATAATGTATTGTTCTCGAACTCAGGTGAAGATTCATCCATATTCCTTAGAAAATCAGTCTGCATAGGAGTATCGCAAGATTTGGCATCTCTTAAATTGCATTTTTCCAGAAGTTCTATAATTTTATCTCTCTGGGATAATTTGAATCCCTTTCTTGTTTTATTGATTTGAACTCCAAGGTATTTGTTTACCCTTCCTAGCGACTTTAAAGAGAAATGTTCACTTAGCTTGGATACAAATAAGTCTTTCTTTTCTTTATGTTTGCCTATATACAAAATATCATCCACATAGATTAACACAAATTCTAATGATTCACCTTCCTTTCTAACAAAAAAGCAATTGTCTGCAGTTGTGGCTTTGAAATCCATATTTTTAAGCACGCTGACTAGACATTCATACCAACGCTTGCTGGATTGTTTTAATCCGTACAAGCTTTTGTTAAGTAACCAGGTCTCATTTCTATTTGTACATTGGCTATGAGGTGCCCTTACATATATCTCTTTGTCGAGCTTTGCATGTAAGTATGCAGTCTGCACATCATATTGAAAAACATCAAGATTGAGTATAGCCGCTATGACTAAAGCTGTCTTAACACTTTCAGTTCTTACAGTGGGAGAGTATGTGTCAGTGTAATCCTCAGGATATTTTTGAGCGTAACCTTGTGCGACTAATCTAGCTTTATATAATTTATTACCCTCTTCTAAATCTTTGATTTTGAATATCCATCTGGTGCCTATAATTGTCTTGTTCTTAGGGGCAGGGACTGGTGTAAATACACCTAATTCACGCAAGCTGTTCATTTCTTTTGTTATGGCTAATTCCCATTTTTCTCTTTCTTCCATGGGAAGTTTCAACACTTCCTCATATGTGTTAGGTGTTGGTGTCTCGTCATTCACACACATTATATAATCCTTATACTTATTGGGTAATTGTTTTCTGTTACACCTGATTGTTCTTATTGGAATGCTCTCATTATCGTGTAGATACCTTGCTTCCTTTTTGGTTAATGAATCTGTTTTTATCCTGGTATGGTTACCTGTCCATGTTTTGTTTTTGTCATCATGTGTGTTATGTTCATGTTTCTCTCTTTCTATTCTGTCTTGTTGTTTAATGTTTGGTTTTGTATTTTGGATTATCTCGTTAAGATGTATCTTAGACCAGTTGGCCTGTTCGTGAAATACTGCTGTTCTTGAGACTATGAATTTGTTATCCTGTCAATGAATCTATATCCTTTTGTGCCTGTTTCGTATCCCATGAATCTGAGCCTTCTGGATACGTTATCTCCCTTACGTCTTAATTGTTTTGGTATGTGTACGTCTGCTGTAACTCCAAATATGTGCATGTGTGATATTTTTGGTTTCCTATTGTACATCACTTCGTATGGTGTTTTATTTAGGATGCTAGACCAGGTCCTATTTTGGGTATAGTTTGAATATAGTAATGCTTCTGACCAGAATTGTTTTCCTAAACCAGCATCTTCTAATGTACATCTAATCATGGTTTGCAGTGTCGAGTTCTTTCGTTCTGCTGTACCATTCTGAAAAGCAGAAAATGGGCTAGTCGTGAAGTGTAGCATTCCTTTGTCTTTTATCCATTGTGAGAATTCTTTTGACATGAATTCGGATCCCCTATCTGTCATGATTTTTTTTTATTTTGATATTGTGTTGTGTTTCTACACGTTTGTAAAATTCTTTGAACTTTTGGAAAGTTTCATCTTTGTGTTTTAAAGTATAAACAAATCCATAACGGCTATAGTCGTCTACAATAGTTAGGAAATATCTTTTTTTGTATGTGATGGATGGTGTTAATGGACCAACCAGATCCATATGTACCAGATCAAAAATTTGGTTAGAGGTCCTTGTTGCCCTCTTTGGTTTTGGGTTTGTTCTGAGTTTTGAGGACTTACATACTGAGCATTCCAAATAGTTTTTACAATCCTTTATTTTAACGCCATCAGCATGTTCAATCATTTTTTGTATTACAGGGAAACTTGCATGTCCCAATTTTCTATGCAACATGTGTGCACATTCATCATGAATTGGTTTGCCTATATTGGGTCTTTTGTTATTGTGTGTATCACTAGTGGGTGTGTCTTTGTGATTACAGTGTGTATTGGGTTCTTCATTGTCATTGTTGTTACTATGTTCACTGTCTATGTTGATGTCGTCATCAGTGTTTGTATTAATGTTATGCAACCATTTATCTTCTGTTACAAGGAAGGGTAGGCCCCCTTCGATAATTACACTATTCAATTTAGTCCCATCCTTTTCTAGTATTGCTTTTCCTCCAGAGAAGATTATATTTATGTTGAAATCTTGGCTTAATTTCACTGCACTAAGTATGTTATGTGATATTTCTGGTATCAACAATACCCCCTCTACTTTACCTAAACCAGGTATATTTACATCTCCTTTCCCTATGACTTGAACATTTTCTTGATTGGCTACTCTTATCATAAATTTATCATTTGTGAATGAAGACAGTATTTTCTTGTTATTTGTTGTATGATTAGTCGCCCCTGAATCTATGAGCCAAGTATTGTTTTTTGATTTTTGTGTGATGACATCATTATGTTTATCTAATCCATTTAATGATCCTGATTTTCTGTCCCTTGAATTATCTCTATCCTTTCTGCGTTCTCTGTAGTTTGGGGAGCCTCTATATCTGTATCTATCAATAGATGATTGCCTGTCTTGATATCTACCCCTATAATCACGGTTTTGTCTTTCCCTATGAAACATGGGGCAATCTCCCTTAGAGTGTTTTCTGGATCCACAATTGTAACATTCAATTGTTTTTTGGTGATTCTCTTGGAAGGTTACTCCTTTTGCCTGTCTGTGTTCTGTGTATGCATTGTATCTACTTTTCCTCAAATTATCTTCAGCTATTAACTTATTTGACAGACTTTCTATGGATAAGTATCCTAGATTGATTGAGTCTAAGTGTGATATGTAGTTATCCCATGATGAATCTAATGAGTTAAGGATAACGCTTTTCATTGTCTGTTCTGATATTATTTCTCCTCTTAGATGTAATTCTGCTCTGGTTTTGTTTAAGGATATTAAATGTTCACTTATAGTGGTTCCAGATCTTAATTTGGCTGAAAAGAAATCTTTAGACATTCTAGTGGTTGTTGCTACACTTTCACTATGAAACAATTTAAACATGCATTGAATTATTTCTGAAACAGTAAGATTATGCTTAATACTGTAGTACATGGCAGGTGATATGCTAGAAATTATTAAATAGAATGCTCTGTGATGCAGGCAGTCCATTTTTAGAGTCCAAGGTCTTTTGGGAGGATTGGTTATAAAAAATAATAAATTTTCTTTCATAAAGACAACCTGAATTTGTTGACACCATTCCTGTAAATTGATGCCATCAATTCTAAGTTTTGGGAAATCACTAGGTAGATTCCCAATATTACTATTCCCACTACTTACAACTGTGGGTAGTCCATGGTCCTGTAGATGTTGAAAATTGCAGAATGGTGTGGGTATTCTGCTGATGAGCTTGAAAGGTTCTCCTTCTTCATAAAGTTCATTGTAGTTCTCTGTGTTCATCTGCGCATGCGCGTTGGTCATTTCTCTGCTGAAGCCGCTGGGAGAGGTTCTCTTTGCTGTAGCTCCCTCGTAGTGCTCTCCTTCTGATGATTCGGTCTCCGGCTCGATCTTGGGTGTTCTGCTGGCAGCTGTGGTTCGTTTCTTTTGTATTTTTGCATTATTGGCTTTTATCGATTCTTTTGAAATTGTTAGACTTGTGCCAAACGTTTTAAATATTTTTCTCATGGGTGTTTCGATTTCTTGTTCGGTGGATGATTCCTCTGTATCTGTTTCTGACTCTTCAGAAGAGTAAATATATTTTTTTGCTATTTTTTATGTTTTTTCGCGCCAGAGTTTTTGAATGGTGCATTCTGATTGGTTCAGCCGTGTTCATTTCTGTGGCCGGTTGAAGAGAAGATGGCTGCCTTTCAAAATTTTGAGCGGGTCTTGCTTCTGGTTATTTTTTCTTTCGTTGTAGGTTCGCTCACCATTTTTGTATTTTCGGGTTTGGCTTTTTCAATGTCTTTTTCTCTCGCTGCTCCGTTTTCTTCCAAGAAGCCTCGGAGTTCCGCGATGAGTTTGTGGTCATCTTTTTGACTTTTTATTAGCCTCAGTATCTCCGATCTGAGGTCTTTGTCTTTTATTTTGTTCTCTTCTTGGTTGTCGGTTTCATCTGCTGTTTCTTCGATGTCTGTGGTGTTATCTTCAGATTCTTTGATTGTTGTATTTATTGGTTCGTCGATCATTTCTTGATCTGTTTTTGTTTCTTTATCATTTGCCCTGGTATTGGGTCTTTCTTTTTTATTCTTGAGGTTTTCTTTCTTAGGCATGTTGGATTTTATTGAGTCAGTTCAAACCATCCTCTGCTACCAGCTTGTTACAATATTTTGAGGATCAGACTCAATGATGAATTCAGAGGCAATTTCTTCAGTTAAAGAAAAGTTTATTCATAATAGGCATTCTACTTATTCTTGTCAGATTTACAGTGAGAAGCAAGCATGAGGTAAAAGCACTCTCTATTTATATCAAAGGGGAGGAGTCAAGGAAGGGGGTGATTACACATGAATACATTAAAGGAGGATGAATAAATTAACCCTTTATATCCTGTACATATATACATATCTCTTGTTATAGAATAAGGCATTTACTTATAACAGTTTCCAAGATCTAGCACTCCTGAGTTCTGTGGGATTGAATCTAGCAAAGTTATGACTGCTTCAGTGCCACCCCAGAAAGGGAAGGTTGCATGGCACAAAGAAACATAGGAGGAGTCTATCCCTACCTTCTTTCCAGTATTCTTCTGGCCCCTGTACCTAATCGGATGGCTGCAAATGATAATTGGCTGCTTTGGAACCAAGGCCAAAGTTTGAAATCTCTTAATGGTGGTGGGTGATGAGGGAAAGTTAAAGCTGTGACTCTCCTGCGTGTGGGTGAAGTAGGCCTGGCTTGCAATCTCCAGCAATCAACAAGAGAGCCTTCTTCCTCCATGCAGAGAGAGGATCTTTGGGGATATGCCAGACAGGAAGTGGAGGTGCACTTTTACTCATAATCTGAGGCTACCTTTGTTTCCCTTTCCCTTCCAACAAAGTGAAAAGCAATTCAGTGGATTGGCTGAAGAGAAAGAAGAGTGATTTCCAATGCTCCCTGCCAGCTTCCCATAGGCAATGTCAGCGGGGAAACCTGAAGGAACTCAGAAGTCACTTCCACTGCCACTGGTTTTTTTGCTCACCATTCTGTTTCTTTGTTTAGGTAAAGAAATCTTTCTGAAATGATGACCCAATGGGTCACTGGTAGTACCTAAGTGGGTATGCCAGAACAGATAGATTTTTTTTCAAACAATAAGCTTTTTATAGAGATTGTGTACTTTTTAGTTCTGAACAGTCTGATTAATAATTTTATTATCACTGCTTAGTAAATTAAAAAAAATCTAGCAATTAAGTCAGGATTGAGACATTATTCTAACATAATTAAACAATATTTTAACTGGTATATTCTTCTATGTTTGCTTAACTTTGGATTATACATTCTTTTGGATAGGCATATTTAGTACTTGACTACACAACTGTTCTTTGCTTGTTTTTCTTCACTTAGCTTTAAATGTTGTCCTTAAAAGGGGGGGGGGAATGGGACAGATGACTGCCAACTGTAAAATGAGTATAATATTTAAAAAGTACCACAATAATATGAAACAGGTATACAATCAGAGGTGGGTTTCAGAAGATTCTAACCAATTCTGCAGAACCAGTAGTGGAAATTTGGAGTAGTTCAGAGGACCAGTAGTAAAAATTCTGACTGGCCCCACCCCCATCTATTTTCTCCCTCCCAAGTTCCAGCTGATCAGGAGGAAATGGGGATTTTGCAGTAACTTCCCCTGGATTAGGGAGGGAATGGAGATTTTGCAGTATCCTTCCCCTGGAGTGAGGTGGGAATGGAGCTTTTACAGTATTCTTCCCCTGCCATGCCCACCAAGCCATACCCACAGAACCGGTAGTAAAAGTTTTTGAAACCCACCACTGTATACAATGGATATTTTATAATTAAAATGTGCAGATATTGCATAAAAATATGCACGAATAAGCCCAAATTCTGATGTTGAGTTTGATCATTTTTTGCAGCATATTTATCAAGATGTAGAATATGTGTGTACGTGAGTGTATGTGAGTGTGAGAATATGTGGGGACATTCTTCAGATTTTAAAATATTTTTATCTTTCAATTCTTCATCTCTGCTTTGTAACTATGACAGATGGTTTACATTTTTAACTTTTAAAAATGAGATTACCCAGTTTATTTTAATCAGTGGCACATTTTAATCATAAGAATTGGGAAGCCCAATGGACTGATTTACAGGTAGATTCTGCTTGATGAGTTTTAGACAAGTATCTGCATAAAATCTTAAAGTTATATTACAGTATTTTATAAACTAAAAATAGGCTTTGCTTTATAATCTAGGGATTTCTATAGTACAGCCATTTATACCTTTGGATATAAAACTTTGTTAGTGAAACCTGAATTGAATGGTTTGATTCTTGTTATACACAGTATAGAGAAGCTATTCATCCACTTGAGGGCAGTGTATCCTAGGTCTAGTATTTCAGTACCTTTTGCATAGAATCTGACATTTTTCAGAAAAACACTAGATCTGTAAAAGCCTATTCAAAACACAAATGCTAAAGGTACTAAAACTACCTTAATTGAATAATATGCCAACTCCACTTCAATCACCCTATCCACCAAGGAAAATCCTATTATAAATTACATTTTGAAATTATCTCAGAATCTTTGCATCCAGAACAGAAAATGGAACATTGATAAGATGCCAGATCTAAGTTAGGGATTAAATCAATGGTGGAAGAAGAAAAATATACCTTCTAGGTTATTACAGGTGTGTGGATTTGTAACTCCATTTCAGGTAACATTTCCATTTAGTTGCACAAATACAGATTCAATCCAGTAGTCTTTAAACCCGTATTGATGATTTCAATTTGTTTCCTGCCTTTCTATCTAGAGGACTTTCAATATAACAGAAACATTGAAGGTTATCTCTCTGAAGATATTCAGAATGCATTTATTTCAGAAATAAACAAAGTTAGCTTGAGAGTTCACTAAGTTTTGAACAGCATGCTGAGGGCCATATGCAAAAGGGTGTGATTAAAGCACCCATTTTACCACTTAAAACTCCAGAAATCACAGACACACCCCCACAATCATATTTCCTGGTCCCACGTGTGACCAGGAAACACGATTGTGCATGTGCGTCTGTGATTTCTGGAGTTTTAAGTAAAATGGGTGCTTTAAGTCAGTTAGTTCTTTCACTTTACAAAAACACCAGAAAAGAGTAAAGGTTTTGGACCTATCATTCCAAAGAGTGCAACAGATTCTTAATAGATTTTGTGCAAATTTATTTACCTTTTTACAATCCATATTTATTTCCTAATTGCCATTTTGGCAACAAGCAAGAACATTCTACTATACCATTTCTAATGTTTATTTCGAGGCTCAATATGCTCAGGTAAAAATGTTATTTAAAATTAACAATTTAATTTACAAATATGTTCAAAATGCTAGCTGTATAAAGGATTAGCTGAAGCAGTGGTGGGTTTCAAAATTTTTTGTTACCGGTTCTGTGGGTGTGGCTTGGTGGGTGTGGCATGGCCTGGTGGGCGTGGCTTGGTGGGCATGGCAGGGGAAGGATACTTTAAAATCTCCATTCCCTCCCCAATCCAGGGGAAGGTTACTGCAAAATCCCCATTTCCTCCCGATCAGCTGGGACTCGGGAGGCAGAGAATATATGGGGCGGGGCTAGTCAGAGGTGGTATTTACCGGTTCTCCGAACTACACAAAATTTCCGCTACTGGTTCTCCAGAACTGGTCAGAACCTGCTGAAACCTACCTCTGAGCTGAAGGTATCTTGAAAAATTCCTACAAAATGTCTGTCTAGTTTGTCAGGAAGCTTGTCAAATATATTAAAAATAGTAGCAGTAACTCTTAGGTAAAACGTCATTGTCTCTGTGCCTAGTGGCATTGTGAAGTTTTAGTGTTTTGAATCATAGAAATCAACTGCAGTCTGATATATAGGAGAAGAGTTGAAGATTAGTATTTCTATGTTAAGACTTCGTAGGCTTTGATATATGAAGTTTAAAAGTCATGTTTTCATAGGAATATTTTAGTGAAAACTGCAATAGTAATTTCCGTTCTGAAGTATTATGTATTATGACTCAGTCCACTACATATCTCCTGGTAGGAAGAATAAGTTGATTTAAAGGTAGTCTTTTGATTAGAGAACTTCACTTGCATGAATATGCTTTTGGCTCATGGCCAAAAATGTGCCCATACTGACCAGTATTATCCTTATCTATGTCATGTGCAAAAAATACTTAATGTGTCATACTTATTGCTAAGTCCATTTTTAGTAATATACTCTCTCTTTTTCATTATTTTACTAAAACCATTATGTGAAAACTTGGTGGATCAAAGGCCGAATAGTTTATGAAAGTCAATATTTATAGGCCTTCTTGGTGACATATGGAAGTTGGCATATGGAAGATTGTAACTTGGAATAAAAGAAAAATAAATGATAAAAAGCCTAAATTAGTAAAATGCAATGAAAAATACTTTTATGTGTAAAACTAAGATAAAGGGAAAGAATGTAATCTAATTGAATGAAAGTATTTGATCTTGTGGAATGGAACTGATAAATATGAAAGATTAAGTTATGAATGAAAGCGAGGATATATATATGTGAGATAAACTGGTGTCATCTAGATTATTGAGAATGCATATGAAAATATCCGTTTACAGAATGTGATGTGTTCCAGTGAAGAATTGTAATGGAATAACTAGATATGAGTTTTGAAATAAAAACATGCATGGTGGGGGATGGAGGTGGGATATTAAACATTTAGACAATTTGAATGTATGGATGGGAACAGGATGAGGAAATGTGGGATGAATGATTGGGCCATTTGAAAACTCAAAGATGAATGAGAATGGTTACTGGTGAGTATGTTTAGATAAATTTCTGTCTATTCTGAATATGAGTTGTTTTGCATAAGTCTATTAATATGAACATTAGGAAAAGAAATTAACAAAAATAATTAGAATTGATTAGATTAGAAGAATGAGAGAATTAGTGAAGGTGAAGTTGGGATAGACTATTATTTGGTAATATCAAGTACGGATTTGGGGAAAGATGAATATAGAAGCAAAGGAAAGAGCTGAAAGAAAATAAGGTGAAAATAGAACAGCTGCAGGAAGACAAATATGAAGCTTCTATAAAGAAATATCAGAGGATACATTAATCTAACAAAAATGAATGGTAAGTGGGTGTAAGGAAAGAAAATGTGGAAGTTGAAGTGAAAAAATGTCAAAAAGTGCCACAGAATTGTGTGGAGGTATGCTACAATGAAGGATTAAAAAAAATGAAAGCAGCTGAATGAAGAAAAAATGTATATCAGAGACTGATTGCCTGAACTTGATGGATGAAAAGGAAATCATACATGCTCTGAGAATATTGAAAAATGTAAAATGTTAAAATAGGGATGTGGTTTGCTAATGGAGTGGTTGTGCAGCTTCTTTAACATTTATGTGTAGACTGAATAAAACATAGTAGTGCATGCATACAATAAAATGCAGCAATATACTGTATACAAAACAGAAGGAATGTCATCTGCAGCTTCTGTTGCAACTTATAACAGAAGAACAAGCATTGGTCAGTCCCAGAAACCAGATATTGACAAACTCATGTTACTGCACAGCACTGTTTTCTAATATGCTGTAGGAAGTCTTCTATAACTACATATATTTATGTAGGAGTCCAGAAATGCCATAGGATTTTAGTTTTAGATATTCCGTGCCTAAACATTAATAAATTGTTAATGTTTTATGTAAAAGTGCTTTAGTGGCCAAATGATGCTACAAATATTCGTTGAACATCAGCCTTTTCAACCTGAGTGCACCTGAGATTTGTAAACTACAATTTCCAGATTTCTCAGCAATGATCTTATTGAATAAGGAATTCTTGTACTACATTCAAGTTGAGAAACTTGCAGAGATAGATCTTCTTGATTCAGGGGTTCAATCTTCACCTACTCATGGTTGACTCAGCCTTCCATCCTTCTAAGGTTGGTAAAAGGAGGGCATATTGTTGGGGGCAATATACTGACTCTGTAAATTGCTTAGAGACGGCTGTAAAGAACTGTGAATGCTATTGCTATTTTCTGTTTCTAGCTTCCTTCCCATCGAAATGAGTTGAGACTACAACCACTACACTGGGAATTCTGGAAACTGCAATTATGTAACACCTGAAGAATATCAGGTTAGCTGTGGAAGTTCTCAATATAAATGCCAAGGGGACTGGTTTCTTTAGTGCTCATTTCAGAATAAAAATATCATTGTTTATATTGCAATCTATTTTCACATTGGTTTATTTGCATCTGTACAAGAATATTATCAGAGATAGAACTTGCTCAATAATGTGATGTAATGTCACAGTTCATTACTTGTATTACTCAAACACAGATTAAAAAGCTATCAAGCCACAATGTATGGTAGCATTAAGGAGAAATGTGTGGATGAAGATTAACTGAAGAAAATTAATTTTTCAAGGGTGACCTTAAAAGGTACTAGCCAGTCATAAAACCACTTACTATGTTAAGTAGTTATTAAATGGAACCTACTATAGAGTATTTATATTCACTGTATTGTGTGTAACTATAATTTCAGTTTCTATGTACTGAGTTTTATTTCAGGGTGATAAGATAAAATGGTTGATAAGAAAAATAAGTTGATTCACATTCCAAAGGTTTAGAAAGAAAAGCACATCTATATGATTTCTTGGAAAAAAGTTAAAAAAAACAGATCTTGATTCTAGAAATTAATCCTCCTGTCAAATGACTTGTTTAGTATATATGTGATTATGTTATCTAAATTAGCTTTCCCAGTTTGGTGTGGAATTTAGCTCCTGGTATCTTGTATTGCTAGGAAAGCAGAGAATTTTACAAGTCGATGTACACATAAAATGTTTAGAGGGCTGCTGGACTGGAAAAGGCTGATCTAGATGTGTAATTTATCATTAAGTTGCTAAACTTCTTTGTGTAACGTAATGAGATATTTTGATCAGTTATTTCTTATCAGGTGTTCTTTGGATGTATTATGTATGCAATATCAAAATATACGGACAATGTCATGTTGTAGAGGCCTGTTTCCAATTACTTGTTGTTGTGGGTGACACATTCAATCCATCTATAATATTTTTACTTATTCTTGTTGATTAGTTAGAATATTTGATTCCCAGGGGCTGAGGTCAATTACTGGGTAGACTGCATAGATCAGAAATCATTAAAATCTTACAGAATAAGGATTGTGGTGCATAGTTCTGATTGTTCTTTCTGTTGAACAAAATTGTATTTGCTAACCCTAACTGAACTAGGCAAGTCACGCCAGCTGATGATAAGTGTGGACTACTGATGCAAACCATTCATGGATGAGACAAGTGAGCCTGGATTGATGGAATGCTACTACAACCACAGACCTAATGAGAGGGAAATTATGAAGTATATAGCAATAGCTTTACAGTGCTTTACAGCCCTCTCTAAGCAGTTTATAGAGCTCATTGCCCCCAACAATCTGGGTCTTCTTTTTACTGACCTTGGAAGGATAAAAGGCTTAGTCAACCTTGAGCCTGGTGAGATTTGAACTGTCAAATTGCAGGCAGCTGGTAGTCATCAGAAGTAGCCTGCAGTACTGCATTCTAACCACTATGCCACTGCAGCTCATATGAAGGAATTATGGAGAGAAGACCTACATCCACACTAATTGCAAAACAGCTAATTACTCAATGCTTCAACAGAGTGAAGAGGAAGCTGCTATAACAATTGGAGATAGACCAACTACACATTTTATCCCATACTCAAGATGATCTGGAAGAACAACTAGATGTTTAGCCAAAACCTGAAGCTGGAGCACCATTACCTTCTTCCCCATTACAGAGCATAGGCGAGGCATAAGGTCATGGGTAAATTAGCTGTAATCATCCCTCAAGACTGATCACAAAGGCTCAGCAGAAAAGTATAATCAGATAATATACTAGAGGATGGCAATAGAGCCCTCATACCGAACCGGGAGCATTTCAACCCTGATCTTAGCCCTATTATTTTCCACAACTTTCTGTGGTATCTCCCATCTAGACTTAGAAGGATCTAGCTCATATTAAGTAGATATTGAGAGTTAGAAAGAGTGCGAAAGAGTACGAAAGATACAAACACACATACACACAAACACACACACAGAGAAAGACAGACAGAGAGACAGAACAAGAGAGACAGACAGACGGAGAGAGAGAGAGAAAAAAAATAAAGGATTAAGACAGCTGCTATACAGTTATTGCCTATGCACAAGGAACACATAGGAGCAAGAAATTTTTTTCATGGTACCTGAATGTTTCTATAAAGAAATCATGTATAATTGTTGAGAATTCTTTACAAGGATGGAAATCTGAAATAATAATCTAGTCCTCCTATTCAAATCCCAGCCATTATGATATTCCAGCAATTTGATTAAAACACAAGACCTGCAATTGCTTTCTTCATAAATGTAGAGCTTCTTTGAAAAATAAAAACTCCTAAATCTGTCCTTGTTGATGCCACTATGGCTCACCAAAGGTCAAAGTTAGAGTGTATGCAAAGTATTTTCAAACAAATCAACTTGTAAGTCATTGGCTAACAACACATATGAGTACCTCCTGTTATTCATAATAATTAACAACAATAATCAATCACTCACTCAATCATGGCTCTCTTCATTGCTGATATCCTAAAATTGTCAACAAAATCAACCCATTTCAGCCAATAAAAGTGCCAACATTTTCTTTTTGATTATCATCAGCTTGGGAAAAAATGGACAAAAGAAAACAGTACCAACCTTGCACATCTATACACCCACACAAAGATTCAAATCAAAAGTGACTTTTGTGATAACTGAGTTTGTGATGTGCCTATTTTTTCATCAGACCTTGAAAGAAGGTTGACAAGCGGATTTTTGCGCTTCACAGATCATTTTCAGAACTTCAGCAAAATGATGTTGTGTGACAAAGTGAACCATGAAAGCCTCCACATAACCTTGTCTGTTTTTGAGATGACCAACAATGTTGATTTCAATCTGAAGAAAGAAACAATTGTTAGACTTATATTGTATGAGTTGTATGGTTTGACATAATGACTTAGAAGTGATTTAAGTGACTTAACCCACTTTGGGTTGTCTAATAACATCTATATAGAGATTTTTTGAAGTGTGTGGAGGTTCTTTCCTTTTCTTCTTCCTTTTGTCTCTACTCTATTTCCCAGGCCAGGCCAAAAAATTGTAAACCCCAGTTCCTAATTTTAATAAATATTAAAGAATTTGGCAGAGTGATTTCCTCTGCTGAAGGACTATTTCTTGACCTGAAGGCAAAACATATTAATCCTACATTTTAATTTTTGGTTTTAATTTGGGATTAATTTACAAGATGAGAACGTCAGATTTATTAATCCTTCATTGAATGACATCCTATATTTTTCCAGATGGCTCCTATGGTACATGTCTTAATGGGAAAATGAATTTGAGATGTGGCTACCTAAGCCTGTGGATTTGTTGTTTTCAGTAATATCTTGTCTGAAAACTAATATCTAGTGTTCTGAGGAGGATTAATAAAACTCATAATAAAAATAGAAGAAGGTAAGAACCAGGAAAGGGAATTTATCTTTCACTTAATGTAGAAGGAATGTCTTGAGCTAAGTTAGTCTTAGCCGCAAGATTTCCTGATGATTTCAGAATGCTACGTAGATATGAATCTGCTTGCTTTTTTATCAGTTAAGTTCAGCTAGACAATGCCATGCTTTATAACAAAAATGGATAAGTCTATTTCTTTATTAATGATTAGGGTTATATTGGAGTTTTCAATCAGGCTTTACATTAATTACAAACAATGCAAACTTAGTCACATTTAATCACTTGGTTAGACTTACTGTTTAGTAAGCATTTTACAGTTGTAATTTTCCTGCATTTTCCAAGTGTTCTGGAGAACATAATAGGAGAACTTCACAGTTAAAAATACAGTGACCTCCACTGTTGAAAAAAGAACGTTCTGTAAGCATGTACCAAATATGTTTCAAACTCCTAGAAGTATAAGGATTTGAAGAAAATACAGCCCACTTTGACTCTATCTGAGTGACAGGTTGATACATTGAATTCAAATCCCAAATCTGAAATGAAAAACCAAAACTTGTGGAAAATCATAAATGGCTGTATCTTCTATTTTTTAGGCGATTGGATGGAAGACTCTCAGTAGACTGTTCTGAGAGATGAAGTTTCCCTATCTGAGTGACAGGTTGATACATTGAATTCAAATCCCAAATCTGAAATGAAAAACCAAAACTTGTGGAAAATCATAAATGGCTGTATCTTCTATTTTTTAGGCGATTGGATGGAAGACTCTCAGTAGACTGTTCTGAGAGATGAAGTTTCCCTACTTTCAGTTAAAATAATCTTAAAATGATTAGAGCAGGAAAATTATTGCTGTATCTTCTTTTGAAAACATTTTATAACTAGTATGATTTTTGCTGCTTACTAGAGTTCTCCTCCAATTATAGTTATCTTTTTTTAATTGATATTAACCCTACGACATTTCAAACAGAATACTTTCTGCCAGCTACATGTTTAAACAAACTTCCGTAATTCCTCCTACTATTTGGTTGGCAACTATGAAAATCAATAGCTTTAAGAAATATGACAAATTGTAGAAGGATATGTGTAAAAGCCTCGGTCTTGGACCCCGGCTAGCCAGGGGGGGAACAGATGGGGGGTTTAGTCAGCCCAACCCCAACAGCATACCCCGATGTGTATAAAGATCTTGAGGCAGTGTTCAAAGAGGAGGTATGCGAGGTGTTGCCACCCCACAGACCCACTGACTGCGCTATAGAATTGAAACCAGGTGTTACCTTACCTAAACCACGTATGTATGCAATGACTAAGCCCGAGTTGGAGGAACTGAGACATTACATTGACAAAAACCTGGCCAGAGGCTTTATTCAACCTAGCTGTTCCCATTTGGCCGCACCTGTGTTATTCCGGGAAATGAAGGACGGGGGCCTACATTTATGTGTAGACTTTCATGGTCTGAACGCTGTATGTGTCGAGCATTTATACCCCCTTCCGTTAATGAAGGATCTCCTGGCTACCCTATCAACTGGAAGGATATTCACAAAACTGGACCTTCGAGAGGCCTATTATAGAGTACGAATAAGGCCTGGTGATGAATGGAAAACAACGTTTAATTGCCCGCTAGGGAGTTATAAATTTTGAGTTATGCCTTTTGGCTTACAAGGTGCCCCAGCTATGTTTATGCAGGTCATAAATGAGGTACTACATGAACATCTATATCGGGGAATCCTTGTCTACCTAGACGATATCCTTATTTACACCAAAACAATGGAGGAACATATAGCGTTAGTACGTCAGGTATTGTCTAAACTGCTCTGTGCAAAACTGTTTGTCAAACTGTCGAAGTGCAAGTTCCACCGCAGGAAACTGGACTATCTAGGATATCGCATTTCTGAGGCCGGAGTGGAGATGGACCCAAAAAAGGTGAGCACGGTGCTGGAGTGGCAAGCACCCACGACACGAAAACAGTTACAGAGTTTTCTTGGGTTCGCTAATTTCTACCGGCAATTCATCCCTGCCTTCGCACACATATCCCTCCCATTGACAGACTTATTGTGTACAAAAGCGTCGGGGGTGAAGGCAAGGCCAGGGCAAGTGCTTTGCTGGACTTCAGACTGTCAAAGAGCCTTCGAGGCGTTAAAAATGTTATTTGCACAGGCGCCTATCTTGTAGCACCCGAACCCCGCCTTACCATTCATCGTACAAGCAGATGCTAGTGACGTAGCCGTCGGCGCAGTCTTACTACAAAAAACCCCTGAAGAGTTGCATCCGTGCGCCTATACGTCACGCAAGTTTTCTGTTACTGAGAGACGCTGGGCGATCTGGGAGAAGGAGGCTTTTGCGGTGCGGTGGGCCCTACTTATGTGGCGACACTTATTAGAGGGCAGTGGTATCACATTTGAGGTATGGACAGACCATAAGAATCTAGAGGCCTTGCAGAATCCCAGAAGGTTGTCCCCGAAACAGGTTCGGTGGGCACAATACTTTCAACATTTTGACTTCCAGTTGCGATATGTTCCGGGAAGACGGAACTTCCTCGCAGACGCACTGTCTCATCTCCCGCAATATGACAGTAAGAGGGAGGAGGTAGTACAGGCGATAGTACCAGGGAAGCAATGAGCGTGTCAGACGTTCTATACTAGTTTAGACTCCACGTGGAAAGAGGAGCTACAGTGGCAGCTAGCTACCAATGCCTGGTTTACGGAGCACAAACAATCAACAACCCAACGGGGTGGTTTTGCCTGGGTGGGGGATAAGCTATATATTCCCGAGGCTTTACGACAGTCCGTTTTACATAGGTGTCATGATACCAAAGCGGCTGGGCACTTTGGCTTTCAAAAAACTTTACATTTGGTGCGCCACCAATTCTGGTGACCACGTCTAAGAAAAGATGTTGAACAATATGTGAAAGGTTGTAAGATATGTGCTATGGCGAAACCCCGAACGGGAAAACCCCTCGGCCTTTTACAACCCGTCGCGGAACCCACACGACCTTGGGATGAGATCGTCATGGACTTCATCGTCGATCTCCCGGAGAGTAATGGTAACACAGTGATATGGACTGTGGTGGACCTCTTTTCGAAACATGCCCATTTTATTCCATGCCCTGGACTACCGTCGGCTCGCAAATTGGCCAAATTGTTTATATGGCACATCTATCGGTTACATGGAGCTCCTCAGCGTATCATATTGGATAGAGGCGTTCAATTTACCTCGAAATTTTGGCGTATGTTTGTAAAACTAATAGGGCTGTCACAGGGGTTGAGCTCCGGATTCCATCCGTGCACCAATGGGGCAGCCGAAAGAGCGAATGCGCTGGTAGAGCGATATCTACGCTGTTATGTATCGTATCAGCAGTCTGATTGGTCTGAATTACTCCCATTTGCCGAAATAGCTTACAATAATGCTGTCCACGGTAGTACCGGGTATACCCCTTTCCAAATCGTGTCAGGTAAAGAGTTTCCCGCGATACCCGAATTAGACCTGCAGAAACAGAAGCTGCTAGCACCGGATAAGTGGGCTACTCACATATGGGAACAGTGGCCACACATACAAACAGCCTTAGACAAAGCAACAGAGACATACAAGCGCCAGGCGGATAAAAAAAGGGCTGACTACAAACCGTTCGTAGTGGGAGATCAGGTTTATTTATTTACAAAGTATCTAAAAACACGTACCCCTAGTAAAAAGCTGGGACCAAAGTACCTGGGCCCCTTTCCTGTAGTATGGGTTATCAACCCAGTGACCGTGGAACTAAAACTACCGCCACTATTGGGTAAGGTTCACCCTGTATTTCATAGCAGCCTCTTGAAACCACTGAAGCTGTTCGAGACACCTTAACTAGACCTGGGCCAGTGGAGGGGAATCACTATGAAATAGAGGAACTTTTAGATTCACGACATAGGAGGGGCAAGATACAATACCTGGTTAAATGGAAAGGGTACCGATTCGAGGATGCCTCATGGGTTAGTGCGGATAATGTTAGAGCCAGCCGGTTGATTAGGCACTTTCATACTCACCATCCACATAAACCCGCACCACAAGGGGGGGGTGTCTCTCTCTTAAAACCGCTGTTGACGCTTCCGTTTCTGTCTTCCAGGAGCAGCCTTGGTAGGGGGAGCCGCCTGTCGAGAGCCCCTCGACACCTCACTGGGTAGCAACGGTCCTGGCCTCGACTTCCTGGACTCGCAGTCGGGGCTCACTAGCTGTCAGTGGCAACGACCGGGGGCAGGGGCTGGGCTGTTGCAATTGCACGATGGTGATGGGAATTGCTGACATCAAGCACTAGGCGGCCGGTCATACTGCGGCTGGCATAGGAACTGTAGTTTGATGCCCTCTGCTCCTGCGGGGCCATGGCGCATGCGCTGTAGCCGCCCTACCTGGAAGGGTGTGTGTTTTAGCGGCGCGAGTGTTTAAAAGGCGTTGGGAGGCAGCCGCTCCCAACGCCGACTTTGTGTACAGCGCATTGATGTCACTTACTGATACCATTGTGGTCTGAATGGATTAAAGACTTCATGCATCCAGAAGCTGGCATTCAAGTTCTTCTTCCGTCTCGGGCGGCGCAACGTACGGGGGTTTGACATTTTGTGCTTAAGACATTGTGAAACCTTGATAGAATGATTGATTTAAACAGAGATTCTAGCAAATCAACCACTCACATCAAATTTGGAGAGCTCATTTAAGTTATTGAATTCAACTATAAGGCTTAGATTTATTTCAGAAAGATTCAAGGTGATTAAGATATTAGATAAAGTTTCATATTTTCCAGATTTTCAAACATTACTATTTTAACTGTTTTTTTAAAATTCCTCTTTATGATACTATGCTGGACAATACAGTTTTATTTATACTCTTAGCAGAAAATATTTATCTAATTAACCAGGTTATGGTAAAAGAAGTGAAACAACTTTAGATTTAAGGACTTATTTATTTTAATTTTAATACACTTAAGGACTGTATTTATTTCAATTTTAAAAACTTTAAAAACATTTTCTTAATGTTAACAAAGTTAATGATCTATGACTATGTACATTTATTAAATGTAGAACATTGTTACAACTTTATGAAAAAATAGGGTGGGGAAGTGTTGATTTGTGCAATGGTACATGCTATTGATTCAAATAGCCAATTAATAACTTTTGTCATCTCTATAGATCCTGTTGATCAGAAAAGTTCACCATTTACATTTCACTCTTCTATCACATTTTAAAGGCAGATTTATTTGTAAAGAGAGAAAGAAAGATTCTGCTGGTTTCTTTTTTTTTTTAGATTTGTTTCTCTTGCTTGTTCCTCTAATTTTCTTTGAATTCGTAACCTTTTATTCTTTAGCTTTCCTTAACTTTCTGTCTCTTTATTTGATCTGTGGTACAACAATCTGTTTATCTAGTCTGCCTGCAATATTTCAGCTACTTCAGACCCTCCTATTTTCCTTTTATTTTTATCACTCCGAAGGACAAGAAAGAGGAGGAGGAGGGGGAGAAAAGAAGAAGAAGAAGGAGGAGGAGGAGGAGGGAGAAGAAGAAGGAGGAGGAGGAGGGAGGAGGAGAAGAAGAAGGAGGAGGAGGAGGGAGGAGGAGAAGAAGAAGGAGGAGGAGGAGGAGGAGAAGGAGGAGGGAGGAGGAGGAGGAGAAGGAGGAGGAGGAGAAGAAGAGGAAGAAGAAGAAGAAGAGGAAGAAGAGAAAGAAGGAGACTTCTATAACTGTTTGGTTTGGTTCTGCAACCCAACAAGATAGACACAGACTTCAGAAGATAATTAGAACTGCAGAAAAAACAATTGCTACCAACCTACCTTCCATTGAGGACTTGTATACTGCACGAGTCAAAAAGAGGGCTGAGAAAATGTCTACAGATTCCTCACATCCTGGACATAAATTGTTTCAACTTCTACCCTCAAAACGACGCTATAGAGCACTGCATACCAGAACAATTAGACACAATAACAATTTTCTTCCAAACGCCATCACTCTGCTAAACAAATAATTCCCTCAACACTGTCAAACTATTTACTAAGTCTGCACTACTATTAATCTTCTCATTGTTCCCATCACCCATCTCCTCCCACTTATGATTGTATGACTGTAACCTTGTTGCTGGTATCCTTACGATTTATATTGTTATTGTTTCCTGATTGCTTATTTAACCTATGAATATCATTAAATGTTGTACCTTATGATTCTTGATGAACGTATCTTTTCTTTTATGTACACTTTTATGTACACTGAGACCATATGCACCAAGACAAATTCCTTGTGTGTCCAATAACACCTGGCCAATAAAAAAATTCTATCTATTCTACAAAGACCAGCAAAAAGAAATAGAACAACTGAGGCCAAAGAAAGCAAAATCACCATAGACAATTGCAAAAGGTAGCTTTACTTGGAACAGTTTACATCCTGTGGCAATACATTCAACACAATCAAACATCCATATCTGCCTATCTCAGGTCCTTGGAAAGGACTTGATAGGTAGATAAAAATGCCAAATGCAATCTGAACATCTGGTTGGCTATGTGATGAATCATCATAATAGAAATCCCCCAGAAAGAAACTATTTTGACATGGTTGTGGGGCTTGTGTGCTCTGAAAAGTTGAGAGCTTAATATTGGAAAATATATTGAAGCTATCCAGCAGCAACTTTGAAATGCTAATGCCATCTAAGGTGACAGCCATTCTATTTCCCCCATCAAAAATATGAAGATGTACTCACTTTAATGCTTCCCCATTATAACTTATTGTTTAATATTTTCAATAACAATAACAGAATAATAAATAACCATATCAGATTCTGAACTTCACATTGGCTTGAACTGAACCTCCCCATCAATTTTTCATTATCATTTTTAAAGCCATTTGCTATTTGCGCAACCTTAATGCATTCTCAGTATTGATTTTAGGATGTAAAGAATAAGCTCCAAATAAATGCTCTATTAGTACCAGAAATAAACTGATTTTTAGAATTATGTGACTTGAGAGACCATTATCAAGGAGGAGAAAATAATATAGAGAAAAGTTACCAAACCTCTCTTTGAAAGCAGTATGCTTGGAGAGTTTCTATTGAACTGATCTCTGTGATTGGAGGGTAGAGTTATCAGTTACTGTATTCTCCAACCAAGATATTAAGCAACATGTTGGGGATGGTAGGAAACATATCATCTGCTTTTTGCAGTCACTGAAGGAATATACCAATCAGTGCTCAGTTTGGTTATAGTCATTTCAAAGGGGAACTTGATTTGTATAACAAAATAAAAAAAAAGTGTCCTAAGTCACTAATTCAATTCCAGATTTTGGATTTGGTTGGATCCAAGATCTACATCTTTGCAAAATACAAAAAAAGATAAATTATTACAGATCCAGCAACTTGTCAATTAATTATAGATATTTATCTAAGATATCCCACTTTTCAAATGAAAGTCAGTTTGACTACAATGCAAATTCATTAGTGCAGAAAATAAAGATTTCTTTTCATATATTATTTATTTTTGATATACATTTCAGTTGTGATGAACTGAATACTTAGAGACCTAGGATCACCTATACATTCCATTAGTTTTAATAAAGATTTCAGCATCATTCAGGTCTAAGGTTTTTCTCTATTTCAACAAAATGAACTCTTTGTGGCCTTTTCAATTACAAAGTTTACTTGTAATTCATCCCTTTGAGAAGGCTAGAGATTTTTCTGTGCAAAATTGGGGACATGTCAGAAAAACAAGACAAGTTGATTTCTTCTGCTTCTTTCAGCCGAACACTGTATTTTATTTTTGCCAAGCACTAATATCACATCAGATATCATCATCTTTAGCTGTGACATGAAGCATGAGACATGACTTCTTCCTTTCCTGCTGTAGGTTTAATTGTGTAGCAAATTATTCTTCCATTTCCTCATGTATACTTATAGTTAGGGGTAAGCTTTCTGCTGGTTATCTGTCCAACTGCAATCTTTAATAAAATTATTATAAAAAGATAGATATTATTTACAACTTACTGCTCTTCTGGATATTGGTACCAATATTCTGGCTTGTCAGATTTAACCCTCCATTATTAGCTGAGACCCTCAATGACATTCACTATAGTGCTTGGATTTTACTCCTTCTTGTGATATTTACAATGCTCTGTGCAAATGGAGAATTTTTGTTTGCCAAGTTGCAGTTGGCACTGCAAAAGCAGTAGCAATTCACAGTGTTAACTCAGCGGCCACATAGCCCTTGGAAAGGAGGCATGACATGTTGCTTACCCTCAGCAAGTTGACAGGGCAACAGAATGAGATACAGGATCTGAAGACGAGATGCAGCATTTCAAAAGGTATGCCACAACACTGAACAAATGGAAAACTTTTTCTTTTTGATAGAGTAGAGAGGAAGAAATTTCTTTTTCAGCACAAAATTGAGGGGCTAGGCAGAAGCTCTTGATTAATGACCAATATTAAAGGCTTGGCTAAAGATTATGAGTAGCTATCCATTCCTTGAATCTGGGGAAACTGCAAATAGCCTAGCATTGGTGACAGGTAAGTTATAAGCTAAGTACACGAGGGAGCATTGAAAAGTCAGTGAGTGCAATATGAAAAGAAAAAAAAACCCCTCTCATTACCTGAGAATGGAGGAATATGGCCGGTAGCCATATTAGATATAGCACACATGAAGTTTCTGCACAGATGTGCAGAAATTAGAAAGATGCAAATCACAGAATCTAAAAGCAGACCAAAACATCAGCTTGCTCTGCACTATGTAACATCTTTCCACAGATCAATGGCAGCCGTGCCATCCTAGCTGTACTTCGAGGGTATGACATGGGACCAAATTATTTGAGAGACTGCCTCTCCCTAGATATATCTAACCTGAATACAGCATCCGGACTGGTTGAGGCATGTTGCTGGTCTTGTCTATGAAACTCTCATCTGGCAGGACCAAAAAAGAGAATCTTTTCTGCTATGGCAACCACCTTGTAAAACATTATCCTCCTGGACCTTAGATTGGCCCCAACTCTCTTGGTCTTTATGAATGCCCTGAAGACATAGCTGCTAGCAACTGGTGGGTCTAACAATGATGGGGAACACTTAAATTGCTGTAATGATTTGATCTAGAATGAATTCTTCTGATGATAGTGATTTTATGTTTTTTAAATTGATTATAAACAGTTTTTATATGTGTTTTTAGTTTGGTTTTTTTAAAATTATTTTTGACCTGTCATGAGCAGCCTAGAGTCTCTTAGATGAGATTATTATGGTTGAACAATCAGCCAGATGTTTGAAATGGATTTGGAAATTATCCATCTCTCAAAGAGCCTTGGTGGCGCAGCAGACTAAGGCACTGTTATTAACATCAGCTGCCTGCAATTACTGCAAGTTCAAATCTCACCAGGCTCAAGGTTGACTCAGCCTTCCACCCCTTCGAGGTAGGTAAAATGAGGACCCAATTTGTGGAGGCAATAAGCTGACTTTGTATAAAAAAGAACATGGCTTGGGGAGGGGGGGGGCAAAAGCCCTACTAAGCAACAAACAAACAAACAAACAAACAAACAAATAAATAAATAAATAAATAAATAGATAGATCCCAAAGATCTGGGAAAGGCAGATGACTGCTTATTTTTTTTATTTTCCTTGTGTGGTTCGAGATGACTCTGAGCGGCTTACAACATAATAAAATGTATGGAAGTAAAAATAATTATAACTATAAAAACAAAGTAAAATTACAAAAGATTGAAACAAACTAAAAGAAACCATGGGTTTAGAGTGAAGAGGTCTCACCTCCAGCCAACAGCTTCTCCTTCAGGGTCCATACCATCCAGGATTGCTAGATTTTAACTAGCACTCATTTCCTGAGTGAGGGGCAGCCCTCACCTCTTGTAGCAAGTTATTCCAAGATTTAGGGGCTATGTCAGAAAAGGCTCTTTTCCTGGACCCCACCTGCAATTTCTTGACTGATAGAGTCCACAGTAGGCCACTTCTGCCAGCATGAGTGTAGTAGGTATCCCATTGGGTAAGGTGGCTCCTTGGATATTTATTTATTTATTTATTTATTTATTTATTTATTTATTTATTTACTTACTTACTTACTTACTTACTTACTTACTTACTTACTTACTTACTTAATTTATTAGTTCAATTTATATGCCGCCCTTCTCCGGAGACGCAGGGCGGCTTACAAAGCATTAAGCAATAGCCTTCATACTTTTGTATATACCTGCTTAGTAGGGCTTTTTTGCCCCCACAAGCGGTGTTCTATTTTATACAAAGTCAGCTTATTGCCCCCACAAACCGGGTCCTCATTTTACCTACCTCGAAAGGATGGAAGGCTGAGTCAACCTTGAGCCTGGTGAGATTTGAACTTGCAGTAATTGCAGGCAGCTGGCAGCTAAGTGCTACTTTAACAGAAGTTTTAGTCTGCTGTGCCACCAAGGCACCAAGACCTATGCCGATTTATTGATTTACATATTTATATTGATAAATATAACATTGTTTTATGGAGTTAATTAAAAGTGTGGTTGTAGGATGTAAGCTGTTTCAAGTAAAGCTGCCTTTTGCAATTGAATGATGGTGATGATATTCAAGCGGTTCTCTAGATGTTTTGAGATTGTACCAAGGCACCTATTAGTAGTGGTACTATCTTTGCTTTCTTTTGCAGAAATCATTTATTAGCAGGCCTTTGTACTTTGTTATTTTCTCTAGTTTTTTTCTCTTCTGTTCTGCTGTCTCCAGATACTGCCAAGTTTGTTATCATAGTTATTATTTTATATATAATTTAAAATATCTGTAGGCTGACTATGCAAGAAACCATAATAATTTTACCTCCCACATCCCTGCTCCTTCCAATATTAAACCTAATAGAAAATTCACATTATTTAGATGATAGCAAAAATATATAGAAAATACCAACTCTTTACTGGATGTAGTAGTCATCCAATTGTTTGCATCCTCAAACCCCTTGCTTCAGCAATATTGCTTCCCCCAGTCCAACTCATAACCTCTAATATAGTTATACAGTTGGAATCAACATAGGTCTTGCTGACAGGATGGCTGGAATTGGATATTTCATGAATTAAGACTGCAGACAGGTAATGAAACACAGAAAGTTCCAGAAAGATAAAGAAGAAAAAGTTAGAATGATAGAATGGAGAAAAAAAGCTCAGAAAGAAATTTTGGAAATGTAGACTAATACAGTATCTTTGGTGGTTTGGAGAAAGTTAATTTCTATAAACTCCAGCTGTTGCTATAGCAACCTTAAGGACACACATGTTATATGGTTTTGAGTCCCTGGTTTGCTCTAGGGGCATCTTCAGAGAGGGTCAATGTGCCAAAATATGGACAATTAAACCTGTGAAAAACCTGGAACATTTATTGCTCATGTTGCAACCATAATTTTGATGCTATTTACTCTCACACAAAAACACGCCTTTGGTTTGTACATGGTATGTTTTGTTTATAACAGTTGAGAGGCAGACGTATGATAATTAAATCATGATACAGGATTTCAATTGAGAAACAAGATGGACAGAAGATTTGCCACCCTTTCCTTCACCAAGCTATTTGCAGCATGTACTGAATTACTTTTCTTCTTTCAGGAGAATTCTGATTGCTATTTAGTTTTTCTTACTGTGGGTTTTCCATGTGATAGCAATCACATTTGCCAGAAATACTAAAACGAAATGTCAGTTCTAAAGAAAAGAAAACATAAAGGCTTACAGCCTGTTGCAAATCCGGACACTTTACAAATCTAAAGAGACATTCCAGTAGCAATGCAACAAATGAAGTACTTTTGGACAGAAGCAGCAAATGACCATTGCAAAGTGATTAACTTAGTACTCTTTTTTTTTAACAAGAAGGAAAAAACAAACAACAATCTTCAAGCAAGAATAATGGCAAAAACTAAAATAGAAAACAGGAAATTGGAAAGGGCTTCAAAAACAAAATTAGTAAGGAGAAAGGGTCCAATCCAAATAATTACTTTAAGGAAGTACTAGCAGTTTGCGTGTACTTCAGTGGATTTGAAATTGCAGGTACCCGTGCTAGGTAATATTGGTGCAGCTAAAATTCCAGCTGATTTTGCAATGAAACTTCTCTGTGCTGTGCTAAGTTGTATGCGCATACAGAACTAGTTGTGTGAATTATAGCCTTGCATTTCATCCATAGACCAGTCTTTAGAATTTTTTTTTTTCATTTGATTTATATGCCGTCCTTCTCTGGAGACTCAGGGCGGTGTCGAGCGTCAAGAAGCACTCGACACCTTGTCCATTCAACACCAGAATATGGACACCTGATCGGCAGAGGGGAATGGGTTTACTCACAGAGGTGCTGGTGTTGGGGTAGATATCCGGTTAGGCGTTTATGAGCACGGGTGCTTTATGGGGTCGCGGGGATTTAGCCTAATGCTCGGAGAAAGCTCCAGATGGAGTCATCATCAGAACGGCCCAGAGGAAATGAGGAAATGAGGAAATGAGGAAGAGACGAACCCTGTCCAGCTGAGGACAATTAGGAACGAAGCTATATAAGCAATCAACTGCTGCTATGTGATAGCTGCGTCTTTTCAATGTTTTACATTCCGGTTCCTGTAAGAGCTGTTTGCCACGATTAAAACAGAGATACACCGACTTGGCTTCGAGCGTGTTCTTTGGGCGTGGACACGGTCCTAGGGGAGCCGAGAGGCGGCTTACAATGCGTTAAGCAATAGCCTTCATACTTTTGTATATTTATACAAAGTCAGTTTATTGCCCCCACAATCTGGATCCTCATTTTACCTACCTTAGAAAGGATGGAAGGCTGAGTCAACCTTGAGCCTGGTGAGATTTGAACTTGCAGTAATTACAGGCAGCTGGTGTTAATAACAGTGCTTTAGTCTGCTGCACCACCAGGGCTCTAATTTCTAATTAGAATTTCTAATTACAACTTTCAATTTGATGTGCATAAATATCTGTATCTAATTCTATTAAATCTAATACTCAACTTCTAAAGTTATCCCCCCAAATCATGATAAAATTCTACAGGAAAAGCAACTAAGTATTTCCTTCCTTCCTTCCTTCCTTCCTTCCTTCCTTCCTTCCTTCCTTCCTTCTTTCCTTCCTTCCTTCCTTCCTTCCTTCCTTCCTTCTTTTTATTTTGGCTCAAAACATTTTTATCAACTTGTTTAAAATGAAAAACATAGTGCTGAATATAATATAATTTCCCAAGATACACTATATTTATAAAATCTATCCTATCATATCCAGCAGGAAAAGCAGGCACTTTGATCAATGTTGAACTAGGTTAATTACTATGTGTATAACCATAGGCCATTGTTTATGATAACACAAAGCAAAATGAAAAAGAATCAAGTTCATCTTCAGTTACTTAATACAGAATATTTAGAACATTATGTAAGGGAATTCCATTTACAGTAAATTTCAATGACATTCAAGCAGATTACCTGTTAAATTTAAAGTTGCTGTGGTGAAAGAATTCATACCTCATCTGATCACAATAAATGGTAGTTTGTCCTCATTTTAATATTGATCAACCATATTCCAAATATGTGGACTTCAACTCTACAAATCCACCAAGAAACATGGCCGTTGCTGAGACTTGCAAGAATATGAGGAGGGAAGAAGATAATGGCAATGCCTTGCCTTCCTGACTACATTTGTTTGTAATTTGTTGAACCTTCCATTAATATAGCAATAGCAATAGTACTTAGACTTATATACCGCTTTACAGTGCTTTACAGCCCTCTCTGAGCAGTTTACAGAGTCAGCATATTGCCCCCAACAATTTGGGTCCTCAATTTACCGACCTCAGAAGGATGGAAGACTGAGTCAACCTTGAACCTGGTGAGATTTGAACTGCCAAATTGCAGGCAGACGGTAGTCAGCAGAAGTAGCCTGCAGTACTGCACTACACCACCATGGCTCACCATGCAAACATGGTTTAATGCAGTCATCATGTAGGAGATGTTTTGTTGCACTACCATGTTTCCCCGAAAATAAGACCCGATCTTATAATTTTTTGAACCCCGAAATAAGTGCTTGGCCTTATTTTCTGGGAGGTCTTATTATTTTGGGGTGTGTGAAGCAAGATGGGGCTCCTGATTTCCAGCTCTGTGTTTAAATATTTTCAGGGAGGGCTTATTTTTTGGGGAGGCTTATTTTAGCGCATGCGCTCAAAAGCCTGATTGAGCTTATTATCAGGGGATGTCTTATTTTCGGGGAAACAGGGTAGTTCATCTTGTATCTCATCAGTCAATTGTCCTTTGAATTGCTCTGTTAAACTTCTTTCATTCTAGGCCACATCTTTTGCCAGCAACTGGAATGTTGTAACTTATTTTTTTTATTGAACAGCTATCCTGCTGGGGGAAGTGATTCTTACAGGTAACTGTCACTGGCTTAACAAGACCTGCAACATTATTTTTCTAACATGCAACAAAGTTATCAAAGTTTTCCAAGTCTAGACTAGCCTGGATCAGTAAGAGGCTGGCTCCTTGGCCTATCAACCATGAAGAAAACTGCAGGGAGATGATGGTCGACTCTGCACAGGATGGGAATTTGAGGATGTGGTGCACCAAGAGTGTTCCCTGCAAGTTTCAGGACCCTCCTAATTGGGATCCCTTCAAAAGGGTTGGAGATTTTAAGAATTACTAAACATCTCCAAGTTTCGATATGCTCAATCTCACAAGTGGCTTGAATTTCAGCATCCCATGGTTTACTTGATTTCCTTTATAGAGAAGGTATTGCTATTTAATTAATATGTGTAGCTAGGAAAAATCACATCAGATACCTGTACAATTAGCACAGGAGCCCCCCCCCCCGCCCCCAGGGCTGTGTGCTCTCTCTCCACTTCTCTTCTCTCTATATACCAATGACTGCATTTCAAAAGATCCCTCTGTTAAAGTACTGAAGTTTGCAGATGATACAACAGTGATTGGTCTCATTCGAGACAATGATAAATCTGCATACAGACCGGAGGTTGAACAACTAGCTTTGTGGTGTAACTGGAACAATCTTGAACTAAACACATTCAAAACCGTAGAAATGTGGTAGATTTTAGGAGAAACCCTCCTATGTTACCGTACTAGACAACACAGTATCAACAGTAGAGACCTTCAAGCTTCTAGGTTCTATCATATCTCAAGACTTAAAATGGATATCTAACATCAAAAACATCATCAAAAAAGCACAACAAAGAATATTCTTTCTGCGCCAACTCAGAAAGCTCAAACTGCCCCAAAAGCACTGATTCAGTTCTACAAAGGAACTATTGAGTCTGTCATCTGCACCTCTATAACTGTCTGGTTTGGCTCTGCAACCAAACAACAGATAATTAGAACTGCAGAAAAAACAATTGCTACCAACCTGCCTTCCATTTAGGACCTGTATACTGCACGAGTCAAAAAGAGGTCTGTGAAAATATTTACAGATCACTTACATCCTGGACATAAATTGTTTCAACTCCTACCCTCAAAACAACACTATATGGCACTGCACACCAGAACAACTAGACAGAAGAACAGTTTTTCCCCGAATGCCATTACTCTGCTAAACAACTAATTCCCACAACACTGTCAAACTATTTACTAAGATTGTATTACTAGTCTTCTTCTCATTCTTCCTATTACCTATCTCTTTCCACTTATGACTAAAACCATGTTCCTTGCATTTTTACAATTTATATTGTTCTTTTTGTTTCCTAGTATGATTTGATTGCTTATTAGTAAGCTATGACTATAACTAAATGTATCTTATGATTCTTGGTGAACTTATTTTTTTTCTTTTTTTTCTTTTTATGTACACTGAGAGCATGTGCACAAAAAACAAATTCCTTGTGTGTCCAATCACACTTGGCCAATGAAGAATTCTATTCTATTCTATTCTATTCTATTCTATTCTATTCTATTCTATTCTATTCTATTCTATTCTATTCTATTCTATTCTATTCTATTCTATTCTATTCTATTCTAGAAATCCTCAAGTTTCCATCCTGTGGAGAGTCTACCAGCATCTTCAATAATTCATCAGCATCCTCTTTATCAAGGTGGACCAGACCAAAATGTCCCACTCTATCCCCCGCATTAGAAAAATGCTGCTCAGTAAAATAGATCATCCCCACCTCCCCTTTCTTAGTAGTCTGTCAATTGCATGTTATGTCAATACTGATAACTGTCAATAGCTATGCAGAGTAGTCACAGCTTGTGTCTGGCAGTAAGGAGATCAGGGAGAGAAGTGTAGATCCAGCCCCTCCTTACTACCAGACACAATTCTGCCATATCAAAATTATAGTGATAATTAAAGCTTCTGCAACAATTTATATTTTGTTTATGTGTTCCCCATTTTTTCCAGAACTTAATGGAAACCTGCTTTACCCTAGTCACAACCTACATTAAGAGGCAATTGTTTATTCACATTCTCTACATTTCTTTCCTAAGAAATGAAATATTGGTATTTGGTGACCAATATCAAATACTGAGATACATTATGTATCACTTCCCCTGATTTCTGTAATTCACAAAATGAAGAAGAAAAAAATTATAATATGATGGTCCATATCATATATGTCCCTCTCCCACTTTCCTTTTCCACTCAATCTTCCCCCCCTCCCACTGGCATTCATATAATTGGCCTGTAAATTATGTCCTTTCAATGTGATTTATATTTTATCAATAGTTGCAGTCACCCAAGCAAATTCAATCTGGTCAGAATTTTGTTTTATTAGTAAATGATGAAATGTCAACCACTGACATTTCACAATAGATCAATTACAGTTTGAAAATGGATTGAGTACTGATCAAAATTTACCAAGAAGCAACTTCTTAGCCTGTATATTCTATTTTTAACTTGATGATTGGTGGTAGAGAAAACTGACCTTCGACTGAATACTGCTATAGTATGCCACAGTAAAGTAACGCCTTTTTACATTTTTTTCTGTTACAAAACTACGGAAATCACATACTCCAAATCTGCCCTGAGGATCATTATAATCCCCTGGAGGATTTTATATGACTTCCTCAAAAAAACACATATTTCTATTAATGGCACAATAAATCCTTTTTACTTGCAGAATGCACATTACCATTACGATAAATACATGCATGACTGGCACAATACTTTTTTTAAAAAAAAAGTCTTGTAAGTTTACTACTGTATATAGCTATATATAGCTATATAAAATTTCAGAAAGGTCAAGAAAAACTTTCTAATAGGGCTGCAAATCAATAAAGAAAATTTAACCAATTAAATTATTGTTGATTGGATTTTCAGATTTCTAAGTACAGCAAGAGTTCTCATCCAAAGTTTATGACATCATGCTAGAAAAGCTATTTATGAACAAAGACAAAATACCTTTTCTGTTGGCATTGTCCTATGTCAGAAAGTTAAAATCCCTTTTCCAAGATGCTATTTATCATCTTCAATTTTAAAAATAAGTACTTTTCAAATGTATTTTAAAATCTGCTGATTAATTGGAACAACTTTTGCTTAATTTAAGCTTTTAATTCATTAACTAATCAATCAATCAATCAATCAATCAATCAATCAATCAAACACTTTCCTATTGTTAAACAATTCACAAAACAGGACAGAATATGGAAAAAAGTGACCAGGAGATTGACTAATCAATCAATCAATCAATCAGTCAAGTGTTTGATGTCCTGTTTTTTCTATATTCACAAAATGACAAAATATCAAAAATAAAATATCAGAAATGTGACACTGACATAAAGATTATCAAAAATATTTTGGCCACATTATTAAACATTTGATCAATTTAAAAAGTGAAGTGGCTTTTTTCATAGTGTATATTGCTAATATATATGGAAACAGACTATGTCAGGATGTGAATTCAGGAAGAAAGCTTTGACAAGTTGAATGATTTGGCCATTTATTTTGATTTAATAAATTTTGAACAGATCCAATGAGGGAAAAAGTGTTCTTATCAGCACTGTTGATGTTACCTAGTTTAGTAATGAAACATACACAAGCAAACAATCAAACTCATAGACCACCTAGAATTCCAAAGTATTCTATATATTTTTGTCCTAAGTTGCCATGCAAAAAAGAAAAATCAGTATTTAAATACTAGCTTTTAATGGGAAATTTCTTTTTTGCCTTAGTTTTAAGCCTTAAGTGCTCAATTCTTTAGATTACAAATAATGACATTTTAATATTATATGTTTTAACACTAACGTGATACAGTGGCTCAGTGGCTAAGACACTGAGCTTGTGAATCAAAAGGTTGGCAGTTCAGCGGTTCGAATCCCTAGTGTCACATAACGGGGTGAACTCCTGTTACTTGTCCCAGCTTCTGCCAACCTAGCAGTTCGAAAGCATGTAAAAATGCAAGTAGAAAAATAGGGGTCACCTTTGATGGGAAGGTAACAGTGTTCCATGCACCTTTGGTGTTTAGTCATGCCGGCCACATGACCACGGAGATATCTTCGGACAGTGCTGGCTCTTCGGCTTTGAAAAGGAGATGAGCACCACCCCCTAGAGTTGGGAACTACTAGCACATATGTGTGAGGGGAACCTTTACCTTTACTTTTTATGTTTTAACATTGCAAACATACATAATTTTAGAAAGCTATACACGTGCATTTATTTAAATCAACATCACCTGATTCTTTGGCTGAAAACATCCAAGATCATATTATAGGCAGTGGTGGGCTGCTGCTAGTTGTAATAACTGGTTCACCCAGCACCGAAAATGTGAGTGCGCGCATGGCCTGCTGAAAGTGCCATGTTTGAAAAGGTTTGTGAAAAACTAGCAGGATTGGGAATCATCTGCTATCAGGGAGAAGATTGTTTCAGAAAAGTGGGACAAAAGTTAAACAACCTGCCTCTATAAATCCTGCGGATGACATTCTCTAAGGGTCAACACTAGAAGGAGCCTACTGTTCTTCCTGATCTGTCCCTGTTCCCACACACACACAAAACACAGCCAGCCGAGGGTTAAGGAAACACTTTGGAACGCACCCAGTTCTTATCTCCCACTTGGCAGCGATAGACACACCGTCTGCCAAGTGATTTTATTTCCACAAACAGAAAGCAAAGATATGAACATTCACAAAAGTCCAAGCAGAAATAATATTCCTCCCAGCAGTTCCGGACGAGGCTTTAGTGACTATCCAAGGTTTACTTTGTTCGTCACAAAGATCCTTGACCACCACCCTCTATTATATAGTCTCTGGGGTGTGATCCAGTGACTCAGTTCTAATCCCTAGCACGCCTCCTAAGCTGCTGCAAACGTTTATCACGCCTTCGGAGGCGTGCGTCCAGGAATGATGTTCCATTATCACTCTGATCCGAATCAGCTGTCTCCTCTCCCTCGGCCGGCACTTGAGACAATGCCAGAGGGGAGGGGCCTGGAGAGGGAGGCCTGGCTGACTCCTCTTCCTCATGCTCGGAGCTTTCTTCCTCCGATGGGACAGGCTCAGAGGGCGGGGCCACAACACTTCCTCTCAACAGGTAGGCAATGACCATTGGGGAAAGTGATCCCATAGATCAGAGGTCTTCAAACCTGGCAGCTTTAAGATTTGTGGACTTCAACTCCCAGAATTCTGGGAGTTGAAGTCCACAAGTCTTAAAGCTGCCAAGTTTGAAGACTTCTGCCATAGATATTCAGGCCCTGAGCTATTGCTTTGGAATTCATACATAAATTATCTAGAATGATTTTCTCTGCAATTATTTTCTGTAAAACATTTAAGTAGATTGATCTTGATGTATTAGTAAGTGAATGGAGAATTCATTCAGAATTTGTACCCCCCCACATTTTTGTTGAAATACATAATTTTTTAGATTGAAATAGTGGTTCAAATACTTTGTACTTTGAAAACTTTGTATTAAATATGTAATGTCATTTTCTAAAACAATTATTTCTAACTCTTCCATGTTGATGATAGAAAACAACATCCTTCGACTCACTACGAAGAAAATGCTATAATTTCACCTAATAGCGTATCTTCTGTGTATCTGGATAAATTCAATTAGGTATTTTGTGAAGTATTTAAACTAGAAAGGAGATCGGTAGCCTCATTAATTGTGACAGGCAAGTCAATTACCAAACCAACTAAAGAATGAATCATGTTGACAAGAGATCTTCAATTATGTTTGCAAAACAGAACTTTAATTTCTTACCCAAAATTCTGCTCAACAGTTTGTTCTTTTTCAGGTAATTGCAGCAGTCTTAAAACTGTTTACTGTGATTGCACAATGATCAATATTATTGATTCTTTGGGGCAACTAGTCTAGCTATCTCTGCTATAATCAATAGCTGTAAAAACATACCTGACAATTACATTTGTGGTCCAGATGTAATTCAGACAATTTGGAAAGGCAACTTATACAGTTATAAATTTATAACCAATGTTTGGAAGATTTTGTTTACCGGTAGTTTCTAATTAAGGCAAAAAGTGCTGGTGTTAATGCTTAGTTTTTTTTTCAGGTATTAATTTTTTTTTCTCACTAAGGAATTGTGTTGAATATTTTTGTTTGGTGATTTAGGAAATATCAGTTAATATTTGGAAATTTGGTACTTCTGTATATTTCCTAAACTTAAGCTGGATGAAATGTAATACCTAAATCATTTTGGATGTGGAAAAGATATTATATTTCTTTTCTTAACAGAATAACAGAGTTGGGAGGTATCTTAGAGGTCTTCTAGTCCAACCCTCTGCCCATTCTGGACAAATGGCTGTCCAATGTCTTATTAAAAATTATTTTTTAAAAATTCCAGTGATAAGTGGAGGGCAAGTTGTCCCTTTGATTAATTGTTCTATCTGTTAGAAAAAATGAGAGGTCTTTTGCAGAAAAGGTTTGCAACCTTATAAGAAGAGGCGCCCCATAGCAAAAAGCAACATAATCCCCCAAAAAAGCTCAATTCCTCATTGTGTGCCATGGCAGCTGCAGAGCCAATTGGGAAGAGAAGGTTGGTATCCACTTGTATGCATGTATCCAGAACCCTTTCCATATGCAAAGGCCTAACCCAGGGGTGGGTTCTAAATTTTTTTACTACCGGTTCTGTGGGCATGGCTTATTTTGTGGGCGTGGCTTGGAGGTCATGTGACTAGGTGGGCATGGCTAGCTGGTCATGTGACCGGGTGGCCATGGCTATGTGTATAGGAACTACTCAGAGGGCTGAAAAAAAGTCATTTCTGACAGGTCCTCGCCCTTTTGACTGGTCCTCACACTTATGACCATCCTCACATTTATGCCTGTGCAGCATTCTTAACAACCATGTCACTCATTTCACAACTGCTTCTCTTCACCATGGTGATAAGATAGGGCAAAAAATGTAAAATGTGAGGACAGTCGTAAGTTTGAGGACTGGTCAAAAGTGCGAGGACCAGTCAAAAATAACCTTTTCAGCCCTCTGAGTAGTCCACATGCACGAAAGGACTACCCAGAGGGTTGAAAAAAGTGATTTCTGACAGGTCCTCTCACTTTTGACTGGTCTTCGCACTTATGACTGGTCATCATTTATGCCCATTGTAGCATTCTTAACAACCGTGTCACTCATTTCACAACTGCTTCTCTTCACCATGGTGACAAGTTAGGGCAAAAACGTAAAATGTGAGGACAGTCGTAAGTTTGAGGACTGGTTAAAAGTGTGAGGACCAGTCAAAAATAACTTTTTCAGCCCTCTGAGTAGTCCATATGCATAAAAGGATACAGCAATAGAAAGGGATGAAGGAAGGAAAAGAGAGATGAAAAAAGGAAGGAGAGAGAGGGAAGGAAGAGAAGGGATGAAGGAAGGGAAGGGAAATTAGAGTAGGAGTGAGGGTAAGAGAGGGAGGAAGAGAGGAGGAGAAGGAGAAAGGAAGAGGAAGTAGGGAGAAGAAGAAGAGGCGGGGAAGAGAAAGTAAGAAGGAAAGAAAAGAGAGAGGTGGTAGGTTTGAGGAGAAAGATTGCTGTACAATAAAAAAGATGAAAGGGAAGAAAGCCAACCTCAAACAAATATAAAGATATTAAGATAAAGAATGAATTGTTAAACTTTAAAGAATAAAAGAGAACAAATGTGAATAAATAGCAATAATTAGAAACACACATACAGACATACTATGTATTTTCTTTGAACAGAGTATTTGGCTGGTTCACAAATTTAAACAGTGTTTAGTCATTTCAATTAAATGTACAATTTCTGTATTTCCTTTTTGCCATATTTATTCCTCATCTATTTTTTAAAAAAACCAATATTACCCTTCATCCTCATCTCTAATCTTAATCAAATTCATTTTTTCCCTTCTATATTATGCCCCTTCCCATTGTCATCTATTTTTATATCCATCCTCACATTAGTTAATTATGTAATATTACAGTTGTTTAATACAAATTCAACATTTTAATATAAATCAATTAGTTATATAACTATCTTTTTTGTATATTAATCAATATGAACATGAATATTCCAATTATTTCCATGCAATCCAATTTCTTACAAATCAATTAATTATATTTACCAATAATAATAAACCAAATAATTTCCCCCATATATTCCTCCAAACCACAACTTAACCATTTCTGCTTTCAACACAATATACAATTAATAGTATATCAAATATTACAATTCCCTAGTTGAATAGAGCTTTTTTTTGTGTGTGTTTTAAAATCTTGAACTCTCCTCTTTTGCCCTAAATTTCCCATTGTTTGCAGTTTTGCACCTACCTCTTTTGGTGAGGAAAAAGAAAAAGAAATCTCTCTCTGCCTCATTTTGTCACGTTGCAGCAAAGACCCTGCTTTACTTTCAGTTTCGTTTTTTCAGCATAGCTAGGGGGAAAAATCTGTTCCACTCTTTGCAGCTAGCAACAGAGCCCTGCGCAAAACAGCTGAGAGCAAATCAGCTAAGAGTCGGGAGGCCTATCTAATCAACTTGTGCTAACCTATGCTGAAGCTAAAAGGGGCTGTTTTTTCTATTTTTGTAGGCACCAGTCTACTCATTTGTTTTCTTTTAACACTGATCAGCTGTAGGGTGGCCCTTTGAAGCCCCAGAGTTTAAACAGTTTTTTTCTCTCTAGCCATCAGCTGGGACTCAGGAGGCAGCAATAGATTTGGAGTGGGCGGGGTAAGCGAATGGTGACCGGCTGGGAACCGGTTTGGGGGTATGGCCAGCCAATCTTATTACCAGTTCTCCGAACTACTAAATTTTTTTACTACCGGTTCTTGCGAACTGGTGCGAACCAGGAGCAACCCACCACTGGCCTAACCCCAGGGGTGGGTTCTAAATTTTTTTACTACCGGTTCTGTGGGCATGGCTTATTTTGTGGGTATGACTTGATGGTCATATGACAATTCTTTAGGATTTAGCAGAGGTACTAGTCTACCAGGCTTTTAACTGCTTGCAGAGCTGTATCGGTCTACTCATTTGTTTTTGGAGGCATTGGTCTACCCATTTGTTTCTGCAGGCACTGGTCTACCAGGGCACACTGCTTTTTAACACTGATCAGCTGTACGGCGGCCCTTTGAAGCTTTGCGGCAAGAGTTTAAACAGGTTTTTTCCTTCTAGTCAATCAGCTGGGACTCAGGAGGCAGCAATAGATTGGGGGTGGGGCCAAATAAAAGGTAAGAATAATGTGGGGGGGCGCGGGGGGAAGGGGGGCAGAACTGGTTCGGTGATGTCATATAGTCACCACTACCAGCTTGGCGAACTAGGCGGAACCGGGAGGAACCCACCACTGCCTAACCCACATCTGCTGCTAAAAGCCACAAGTGTCCCACTTGGCTCCATCAGGAGAGTTTTAGTAGTATCTGGATAATGGTTTTATTGCATGTACCACAAACAAAGAAAAAGTAATAATACTTTAAGCAATGTTAAGAGTGTAGCAGAAATTGAAATAGAAGTTTCTTAAGCAGAAAAAAGCATTGTTGTTTATTGATGCTTAACGTGCATCATCTTTCTGCTGGTAGACTGAAAGTGAATACATTACTAAAAGTAGTTTTAAAACATACAAAAATGCATTCGCTCTATCATCTTGACTTCGTCCCCTATTAGTGGGAGCAAGCAATGAGAATCTTTTCTTCTTGAAGGCAGAGAAAAAAAGAAGGCTTCCCTAACTTTAAGAGGCACAGCAACTTTCTGTAATAGTAAAATGTTCCTAAAAGCTTTTAGTGTGTCTACAAGATTGTCTGAGTGAGCTACGCTATTGACTGGAGGACTGTGCAGATAGAAAGCAAAAGTACTCTCTCCGTATGTGGGACGTTTGACTAGTCACTGCTCAAATAAAATTGCTGATACAATTTTTTAAAATTTGAAATCATACTCACCTCATGTTAGTAGAGAAAATTTCATATAACTTGCCAGGGAAAAACATATTTATATTCTAGAATGGCTTTCTTCACCCTTGAAATGTTATTGATAGTATAGCAGTAGGAACTGCTCCTTTGGCATAAGAAGTTGAGAAACGGCTAGGCTAGATCATTTTTTGAGAAGACTGGATGATGTACACTTTCATCCTGTTTATAGTCATTTTTTTATATAGTTACCATAATCAAAATACAGCTTTATTTTTTATTGTTTGTGTGTGTAATGCTTTAGCATATTGAAAACATCTCTGCTATGCTCTGGGGCATGATGGGAAGCAAATGCATGATCTATTAAAGAGTTTTAAATACGAGCAGCAGAAGGGAGTGATAGAAAAACCACATTCTATAAAACAAAAGCAAAAAGAGGCTCTGTATGATAGTTTATTCTACTCTGAATATTTCCTTCATTTGGTTCCATTTGTTATGCATGTTTGACTTATTTCCATTTATCGTTACATTTATAACTTCCCTTTTTTCTGGGACCTCAAAATAGCCTATGTAGGGTCTTTTCAGTTTTATCCTCAGGCAACAGTGCATGAGATAGAAATTATAGTGTGAGCGACTAACTAAATCCAAATCACCCCGGAGAGCTCTTTGGGGGAAAAAATATTGTGATCCACTAATATGGAAGAGCTACCTTGTATCATATTAGGAACTGCCTCCTTTTCCATTGAACAATTTTCTTCCGGTATGAAGAAGTTCTGCTACTGCATTGCTAAGTATTATAAGATCAAGTTTTATATTTCACCTAAAAAGAAACCTGTTTTTCCAGTACATAACAAAACGCTTCAATCTTGTTAAGCTCCTTCTCTGCAGAACTTTTCTTATTACGTTCATCATTTTCCCAAGGCCAGATGATCAGAAATATCACCTGTGATTCATTGGTCATGGTCTGATAAAAATTTCAGTCACAATTCTTTCACCCACAACTAAGAAAACAGTTGATTCAGTTTGTTTCTTTGATAGTCAAGTTGACAGTATTTTTAATGGGATGAAAATCGATATTTATTTAGCTGGAAGTGTCATCAGAATAAGGAAAATTAATCACAACCTTTCAGTTTCTCACATCTTACTTAAATCTGCTTTACTGCACCATTTAAAAATATACAGTTTTGTTCTGATAACTATATCAGATTATAACATGATAGATGATGTGGATTGATGCCCTTTTGATTTAATGCATGTATAACTTGAGATATAGCATCTGCTTATGGAGGTTTCACAAATCATTTTTTTCTTTGAAAGTACTTTCCCTTCCATTCTCTGAAGCTTGTTGTACTGAAAAATTGCCCCAAATGTTTTGTGGGGGGTGGGGTTGTTACTGACCAGTCTTCTGTAATCTATAGTTCAGCAAGACATTAAGTACATGGCATTTATTTCTAAACAATTCAATCTCTAAATGCTACTGAAAATTCAGCAGGACATTTGTGCATTTGTAGTTTTGGTTATCTGGAACTCAACATGAAAGACATTTGATTTGTCTGCTAATGGAACATGTCATAGAATAATAAAGTCACCTACTGTTTTAAAAAAATTAGTTTGGATTGAAGTTACATTTTTTAAACAAGAAGTATATAGGACTGTATAATATCTATTATGAAGTTGTGATAATCTCTCTATCCCGTGTGCTTTATTTCCCTGTTAAAATCCAAAGAGAGATGTTTCAATGGGAAAGCAGTATGTTAAAAACTGTTTTTTAAAAAGCTCATTAAATATAATGAATATTTTAATCTAATTCGGAGTATTAGATATCTGTTAGTAGCAAACTGTAAACATGCCTTATGCAAAATATTGGAATCCGGGGCTCAGATAGTGGGACAAATGTTATTTATTTATTTTTGGAAATTAAAAATAGTTCATTGCTCCTCCCTCTGGACCAGAAGATATTGTGCCCCTTATTCCATTTCTATTTCTCCATCAGCTTGAAATATCAAATTCTCTCCCTTTCACATTTTTCTATTCCCCCTGTGGAGGGGAATTTCTATTTCTCCAGTCCATGCTGCTCTTCTTATTCTGAGAGTGAAAAATAGATTCCACCTCCATTTTTTTCCTCCTGACCAAGATAGGAGGTAGTGTTAGGACATAATGTGCAAGTGGGATGTTTTATGATCAGAAGGGAATGGAAGAAATATGGAAGTATCTTCTGTTGGAAGCTATAGATGACATGTTAGAGGATTTACTTCTGCAAGTATAGAAATTAATATGTAGAAAGAAAATGTAGTAAAATGTAGTAGAAAAATCAGCTATGGTTTCCAATAGCAATTATGGTTAGGAGATTGCACATGTGAGGCCTTGGCACAATCCATTTGATCACTGAAGAGGTGTTGAACCACCTGAGGTTCCTGGAGAAAACAGAAAGCCTTTGAAATAGAGAATGGCAGCAGGTGTGTATATGTGATAACTTGAAAGGTGACATTGAACAGAGGCATAGGTAGAAGATCAAGCCAATTGTCTTGATAGTAGTTTACTATTAAGGAGCAATGAAGTATTGCTTTCGGTTTTCACCTTTTCTCCACCTGAATTTGGAGAATGGGCAGAGGGCGGTCTGATCTTATCATTCAATTACTGAAATAGAACTTTCTAGAAAATGTGCTATGAATCTCATGCCTTTGTCAGAAAGCAGCTGCCTGGACAAGCCATGTTCTGAAAATCTGAATGAACAGATCAGCTACCTATTCATTTGTAATGAAATGGGCCATCTTAGAGAAAAATACAAGCATCAACAATATCCAGCCACTCCTCTCCTCTCCTCTCCTCTCCTCTCCTCTCCTCTCCTCTCCTGCAAAGTTCTAGTTCTTGCTCTTTTAGCGGCCTCAACTATCGGTAATTTATATTCAGTGGTGGGATTCAAGTAATTTAACAACCGGTTCTCTGCCCTAATGATTTCTTCCAACAACCAGTTCACCAAATTGTTCAGAAAGTTAACAACCAGTTCTCCCAAAGTGGTGTGAACTGGCTGAATCCCACCACTGCTTATATGTCTTATCTCTCCATCTTCTTCTAGATCTGCCTCATGTTCTTTGACCTTCTCTTTTTGTATATGCCTTGTAGGATATGGAATTCCTCAACATCCTATCTGGTTGAACTTTATTTGTTTTTGTCTGTAGTTTAAGATTGGTTCTATGCCAATTATTTCTCTTATGGTCTCATTCCTGATTTTATCACTTCTGGTCTGTTCTGTCCCCCGTCCTCACACAGACAAATGCAGTATCAAACACGCCTGCCAATAATTTATTGTATAAACAGACCAGAATTCCTGGCAGACAAGAGTTCTGGCAGCTAATTGTAAAATGCCTGCAAAGTCCAATTAGTACTCCCAAAAAGCAGGAGAGGCCTTATCTGCAGTCTGTTTCCAGAGCGACAAATTATCCACAAGAGTTTAGTCCAAAATATATCTGAGCTGAAGTGCAGGATTCACGATGTGACTCTTTAGAGTTTAAACTTTTGTCCATCACAAAGTCTGCTGAGCAATCACGCCCCCCTTTTATCCCTTGTGGGGCGTGGGTCAGTGAGTCAGCTCAATCCCTGGCCCTCCCACACCTCTTCCTTTGCTGTGCATGCTTCTCTCTCCGACCCTGCCTGGGATCAAGCCAGGATTCATCATTATAACTCTCTATCAATGGGTGCTCCGAAATGCCTTCCTCCTGGCTCATCCCAGGCTGTTCCTCCTGGCCTTCAGATGGAACCTGAGGCATTGCCAGAGAGGAGGGTCCTGGAGAGGGAGGCCTTGTCAGTTCCTCCCCCTCACCTTCTGAGTCCTCTTCCTCCATGAGGACAGGCTCGGGAGTCGGAGTCACAACATGGTCCCTCCAGCAGCTTTCTTCAAATATTTCATTTCCATGGTAACTAACTTTCATTTATGTTTTATTGTAAGTGTCCATGTTTGGCACTGGTGATATAGAGTGGGGATAAGTATCCTTTGTATAATATACTTAGGTGCAAAAATTGCATCTATGCAGCTTCTATTTCTTCTAAAACCCATCTGCTCTTCTGCTAGTGGTGGTTCTATAACTGGTTTTAATCTCATTTCTATTATCTTGGTGTACAATTTCCATACCTGGCTCAATAGTGTGATGCTTGATGTTGTGTGCATTCTTGTTTCCTCTCTTTCTTTTTCGACAGTGGTATCATCCAAACGATCAGTGGAATGACTTTGCCTCCAGAAGTTGTAGGTGCTCCAACACTGATGCTTCTTTCACCTGCTGTTTGAATTATTTCTATTGGTAGCTCAGTTATTTCTGGTGCTTTGTATTTGGGTGACTTTTTAACAACAGTTGCCAGTTCCTCAATCAGTATTTCTGGCTCTAGCACTATTGTTACCAGGTTCTTCATATGTGGTAAGTCAGTAAAAAATAAATCCTAAGGCTCATGTGATGAAGAGACAGTTAGGATCCAGCTGGCATGGTTAGTGAGAGGCTTGTATTGATGACAAGTACAGCAAGAAGAAATGTAGGCAATTGTTAGCTTAAAATGGGGGCTAAAATGAAAGAAGGTGGCAGACAATTATCATACTGATAAAGAGGTTGATAAAATTTGTGTATTCATTGCTTTGTGCAGGGCAGTTGATATTCTCCGAAGGAATAGTTTGCTTTTTCCCTGCGCTAAAAGTATGGGAGAAATAAAGGTAATGTCAGGTTTCGATGTCATCTCAAATAAATTGCACTCCCAAACAATTAATCTTTGCTGAAATATTCCATTTGTTGAGTACGACAGATCTGGCCCCGACTTCGTCATAGCCAGTACTAAGCCTCTGACCTCCAAACCCTTCCCTTTCCATTCCCCAATTCTCATCTTCTCATTGGCCATCTTCCAAGTCAGTCTCCCCAGCTTCTGACCTCACCCCACAGGAATGTTTCCCCCACCATCCCATCTCCTAGGGGATATTATCTACAGAGAAATAAGTAGGTGACAAGTCAAGCCTCATCTTTGTATGGCAGCATCAGAATGCTGACAGGTAAACTATTTTGAATGGTTACATCTATATAACATATTTGAAATTAAGGTGGTTAAAATTGGTGTGCTTAAACTCTCAATAAGACTAATTAATCAGAATTTGACAGCCAGTTTGGTGTGGTAGTTGAAGCGTCAGGCTAGAAACCAGGAGATTGTGAGTTCTAGTCCTGCCTTAGGTGCAAAGCCAACTTGATGACCTTGGGCTTGTCACTTTCTCTTAGTCCTAAGAAAGAGACACTGGCAATTAAAAAAAAAAAAAACTTGCCAAGAAAACTGCTGGGATTTGTTCAGGCAGTCTCTGATAAGTGGACACAACTGAATGGAAGAAAAAAAATCAGAATTTAGAAAGACCTGTTTCCTTGGTTGTTTGTTTCCTGTTCACTTTGTGGCTATGTAATTTTGTTACATTGTTACAATACATTGTTGTGTTATCAGACAAATTCAAGTACTATGACAGCATTAAACGAAGTCTATTGGGGAGTCAATGGAAGACCAAAGGAATCGTGACAGACTTTGAGTAAGGAGAATATTGCTAGTTACTTTCTTTCCCTCCTATCCTCTTCACCCCATGTGTTTTTCCATTAAATGTATAAGAAAAGTTATATTAACATATATATCCGACCTATGTTTATATTGTGGACAGCCTAGCGAACTTACACATAAATATCCTATTAACTATCTCTTAAAACCAAAAATACTTATGGGACTTGTCGGCAAGGGTGGCACTTTTTCAAGCAGTTACCCTAAACACTCCAGATCTGGTTTGGTGGAAAATAAATGGCTAGTCTTCAAGATCTCAGAAGTTGGGAAACTAAAAATCAAGACATTCAGAAGTACATATCAACACTTAATCATTTGGTACTATTGGCAACTTTATTAAATCCTCCATTGCACATAAATGTTCTCTGCCCACACAGCCTGTCTCTTTAGGGTTGAAACTATTGATGGCTGGTTGTTATTCAGATTGATTTATTTAATTTATGTAGCCACCCATGCCAACAAGTAACTCTGAACAAATCTGCAAATAAAAAAATCTCTAGCTTGTAACTCATAGCTGGAACTTTATATAGCCAAGAAATCTATAACTTCCACAATATCCAGGCCAAGGCTTATAAATTGAGGATCCATTTGTAAAGCAAGGAATCAAGAAAGAGAGGCTAATAGTATGTAGAACTGATAGTGTCAAATTATTTTCAACAAGGGAATGAGATCTGGAGCACATTCTTTTATGACTAGAGTTCCTGGCTTTGCCATTCTATCTCTACCTTTTAGACCTCTTTACTATTGATGCAATTTCTCCCAAGGTGAGGCTCTGATTCCTTGCAATCTAATCAGAAGCCATCTGTATTAAATCAGATTCAGAGGTGGCTGACTGAATTGCAGTCAGTTCCCTGAATGGTTACCTTGTAATGTGCAAATCTTAGTTCTGCATTTATTTAATTCCTCATCTAGCACTTAGCTGAACACTTTCAGATATGACTGAACTTGATTATCTCATATTTTTAGTTTACAACGTGTGTATTCCATTATTATGGGCTGCTGAGGCTGAGATGAGAAATAGCAGAAACTCTGCAACCTTCAGCCTCAGAATTGGAGCAGTCCATAATAATGGAATACACACATTGTAAAATAAAAATATGAGATAATCATATCTAAAAGTCTTCAGCTAAGTGCTAGATGAGGAATTAAATAAATGCAGAACTAAGATTTGCTGCCAAACCTAGCTATGAAATATAAGTTACAGAATAGGCTAGTAATTGCACTCTTATCATATCAGGTTTACTGCATTTCTATGCTTTCTTACAACTTCGCCCCTAATAATGGCTTTTTCTCCAATAAACAGACATTAGCAATAGCATTTAGACTTATATACTGCTTCATAGTGCTTTACAGCCCTCTCTAAGTGGTTTACAGTGTCAGCATATTGCCCTGAACAATCTGGGTGCTCATTTTACTGACCTCAGAAGGATGGAAGGCTGAGTCAACCTTGAGGTGGTGAGATTCGAACTGCTGGCAGCCGAGAGTCAGCAGAAGTAGCCTGCAGTACTGCATTCTAACCATTGTGCCACCACAGCTCTTGCTTCATGATTCTTAAGTTTTTAAGAATATTTATACTAAGGTCCTTCCTCTTTTACCTACATGAACAAACACATACTTAAGAAATGATGGACATTAGCAAGTTTGCTACACTGAATGGAAGTTCTTCTTACTTACTGGTCAAAGATCCCAGGGAAATCTACTCAGGGAATGGGTACGGTTGGCTGGTTTCTCTATTTGAAGGTGAGTTGGGTTATAAGCAGTTTATTTTAAAGTTTCCAAATGTTTATAGGGCTTCAACAGACAGAGTGATGGTAGGTGCAAACCTACATATGTACTACTGTAGCAAAGATAACAGGAAAAATATGTCTTGCCTTTATTAATATAAAGCCAGATCACAGCACATTGCTCAGAAGCAGCCCAACAATCTAACAATCACAAAAGGTGATCAGCAGCATACAGGATTCAGAAATACAAAAGTATGGAGCAAAATTGGAGTGTTTCCTCTTTTGCAGACGATTTCTGTTTGGCTCTCTAGAATTCATGGCACATTCTTAGATTAGGCAGTTGCTCAGCATTGAGGCCTTTATTATCTGACTTGTTCTGCATCCGTTTCTGATAATGAGCGGCAGAGTTAGCCTTGGGTATTTGATTGTTCTCAATTGCTGATTGTGGCATTTATTCAGAAGAGGCTTCTCCATATTGGTCCTCTGATTCTGAGAAAACATAACACCAGCATACACAAGACCTGGATATCACAGAAGCAGTGAGAGGAACAGAGCCCAAATTCAGCAGCAGAGGTTCCTCTAAAGACCTAATTCTCTTAAATTGGATTTTAAAATATCCGTTTCAAGATTTTAATGTATTCTCCTACTCAGACTGACTCACCAAGACTCTCAAAGAATGCTATCACTTCTGAATTTCAAGGTACAACTTGTGATTGGTCTGTTCTTATCAGTTTGTGTGCAGTTTTGTAGGTATAGTGTATTGTCCATCTTTTAGGTTTACCATTGAATATATCAGTCCTATCCCTCATTCTGGTCCTTCTGCTGGGTCCTGAAAAACACACTTTTGAATCCGTCTTGCATACAGTATTTAAGCTCTCTTTTACCTAATTCCCAAATGTGCATGAATGCAAAAAGCATCTGCCAAACTAATTGAGTAAGTTCTACAAGCTTTTATAGATTAGCTGAAACCTGAACCAATATGCAAATCTTGCATTTTTGTTTCAAATTTTCCATCATTACTTCTGTTAAGCAATGCAAAGAATAATTAATACAAAGTGATCAATAATGCCACTAAGGGTGGACCAGTAACTTTGCACTTAATTTCTGTGCATAGCTTCCCAAGTTATATGTTAATTTTAAGTGCTTTCATTTTAGTGGTGCAAAATCTGTGGATAATCAGTATTGTAGGCGCAGTGTTGCAACTAAAGCTGCACCCCTTTTGTTTTCATTACACACACACACACACACACACACACACACACAGAGAGAGAGACAAAGGGATGGGGATTTCATTGCAACTCTGCCTTCAGCATCTTACACTTAAACCTTCCACTCTGGTGTATTCTATTCTATTTAGTTCTATTCTGACACATCATGCAATAGTTCCATAACTTATTTGGTTAATAAGTCCATTTTAAAAATAGGGCTTCAATCCTTTTTGAATACAGTAGAAACTATTGTTCTGCCCCAGCTCCGGATGTCCGAGGATATTGACACACACTAACAGTCCTTATCAAATTTATTAAGTAGCAAGAATAAACAAGACAGCAAAGGTTGGCAACCAGCCAAGAAAGCAAGATATGATAAACCAAAATACTCTGATTATAACTATGAGTTGTTTCCAGCAAAAAAGCACTAGCTGCGTGCGACTTAAATAGGCTAAGGGAGTGGCCAATTATCCTCAAGCCCTACTCTCGAGTAGACCTCCTCCTCCTGAGTAGCCACTCCTGCCTTTTGACAGCCCTGCATGCCCAAGCATTGAGGAGAGGCTCCTCCACTTTGCTCTCTCCACTTGAAGGTGAGCCAGGCTAAGATTCGATATTGGGATAAAACTCAAATATTAGAAATCCAAATCTTTGGTCAAGACAGAAGTGCCTCTTCCGTGCCAAGGTGCTGAGATGACAAACGGTATTTGACGTAGGTACAGAATTGTAAAAGGGCAAACTGACCCTAAACAGATACATTCTGTTGTTTAATGTTTATTGCATCCCAAATGTCATGCATATCCCTGGATAAGGGGTGCTGCTTCCTTATTGCCCTTGAGGCATCTCCTAGTCTCTTATCTCCTTTTGTTATGTCTTGAGCGCCGGAGCAGAGAACCTGAGTATGTGAGAAGAAGATTGTTATTTCCTTTCCCAGAGATAGATGAAAGGGCAGCTTCTACGTGTGAAATGCATCATTCTCTGTAATAATTTTGCCTTTAAACTGTATAAATACATGGCCATCGGCGTTCAGACTTTTTGGACTGTTTGAACCTTGCGCAATAAACTCTTTCCTGCATTGAAGAGCTTGGCCTAGTCCGTTTTTCCTATAACAAAGGAACCTCTGGAAGTTCTGAAGGCCCTGGCTGAATCTCTGCCTCTGGCACCACATCCTTTTCAGCCTCCTCGCTGTCTGACGCGAGCGCTGTCTGTGCAGGCTGCTGGCGCGACACCACACCAGCCTCCTCTTCATCGGGATCAGCCATGATCCGCGCAGGCTGCTGGCGGGCCACAACAACTATATTAGATTCTGTTTAGGCTAAAATTATCTGTAATTTAAAAGGCTAATTATATATTACTGTTGTCTTTCATTTAGAGATGCAACCATTCTTTTGAGAGACTGAGAAAAAATAGCTGGATTGAATAACAGTGGCAGCTTGTTTGGAATTGTCTTAGCACAGTGGGAATAAAATCTGCTGCGCACTACTGTCAAAGAGATCCATTGGACACCAGGCATATTTCCTTTCCTTGGCCTATCTTCTTTTCCAGTGGGCAGATATGTGCATCATAACTGACATAATGATGGACACAACTATCGCATAGGTCACAGAAGGAAAAGGTCATTGCAGCCAAACAAGAAACAGCAAATCACTAGTCTGGGAAACATTGTCAGGGAAATGTGTCTTGAAATGTGCATCTCCTTATGATTCTTTTCTAGTTTCAGGTTGTTATCCTCATATTCCCCAGCCTGCAGACCTTAAAATGCTTGCTGTTGCTCTGTTGTGACTAAAGATCAGGGTCAGTTTCAAACAAAACTCCCAGGCAGAGCAGTCACTGCGAGGGAAACATTTTAACAGCAAAACAATGAAATCTTGCAGAAAAATAGCAACAGGGGTTCTGAGCAGAGTGAAGAAAAGAAATGAATATAGATGCTTGGAAATTTAAAGCTCCACAAAGTAACCAAGGGACACTTAGCAGTGCAAAAGAGAGTTAAAAGAAATGAGATTTAAGATAGAGCTCAGTAGTTTTGTTTACTAAAAAATGTGTAATATACCTTTAGCACAAAACAGATTTCTTTTTTAGAAAAAGAATGGAAGAAAAACTGGATGTACATTATACTGAAGGGGAAGCAAGGAGAAAAACCAGTCATAGAAATAACCATGGTAATACTGAAGCTGGTTCAGACATCTGTTATCTTGTAAATCAAATTCAAAGGTTTATTTGAAATGGTATAGGGTTTTCTGCCTCAGCAAGGGGTTGGATTAGAAGACCCTTCCAACTCTGTTATTCTGACTTGCTGTCCAGGGGTAAAATCCAGCAGGTTCTGACAGGTTCTGGAGAACTGGGAGAGGAAATTTTGAGTAGTTCGGAGAACCGGCAAATGCCACCTCTGGCTGGCCACAGAGTGGGGTGGGAATGGAGATTTTGCAATATCCTTCCCCCAGGAATGGGGAGGGAATGGGGATTTTGCAGTATCCTTCCCCTGGAGTGGGGTGTGAATGGAGATTTTGCAGTATCCTTCCCCTGCCACGCCCACCAAGCCACCCCCACAGAACTGGTAGTAAAAAAATTTGAATTCCACCGCTGTTGCTGTCCCTTTATGCCACACCTTGCTGTAAATTGCCTTGTAAAGTATCACATAATCCTCAATAGAGCAGTTCAATGGATCTCTGTATGTTCAGATCTCCATAATCCACAAGAATTTGATCTGAGAAAAAAACCTATGTAGCTGCCATTGGACTGGTAAATGTGACAAAAAGACTACTTTGAATTTTATCCCTTTGTAAAAGACATTCATTTTTTTCAAGGACATTTTCGATATTTTCATACCAAGTTTTCTTGATTGCCAGGAACTGGTTGGGTTGTGTATTTTGAGGCACAAAATGCACAAGACCTGTCCTCTAGTCTGAAGGATAAGTCAAACTAGATTTCCTGGATCACCATTATGCAGCTAAGAACTACAATAAAACAAATTCAGAACTATCATGATAGCTGTAAAGACTAGATCATCCTAGAACTTAATATTCCTTCTCATATTTTTCTGGGCAAAGAAAAAGTTGATTCAGAAATGCCCAAAGTGCAATACTTTATAGAATTAATATGATTCCAAATTCTTTTCTTTGGCTTTGAAGCTCTGTTGTTAGTAAAGTTAACCAATGAAAAAAGTAAATATAATCCAAAGGCATAGCAGACTAAAAGACGCTATATATCAAATAGCACTAGTTTTTTTTTATTTACGTTCAACATTGGCTACTTAATTTATAACCAAGTTCACATATGTTAAAATTACAGCTATTGGCAGTAATGACATTTTATTAGAGATGGGTATATTTAGAACTGAGGCTAGTCTTTTGGCCAAACTGTTTAATAACAATGGTATCTTTTAGTAGAACTCTTCAGCTGATTTTTAAGTAATTAATTTGAGGGAAATTGACTAAAATAAAGCTTCAGGGATGTTGTGGCATCTAAGGAAACTCTCATTTGACAATAAAGGGCAGCACAGTAGAACTATCTACACACTGTGCCTCTTTTGCTGGAACCTGTAGAAAACAGCGAGTGCAGTATATCTCAGTTGATCAATATTAAACAAACAGAGCAGAATGTCAAGGAGAAAATTATTTGAAGGGGTACTAAATTCCAATACTAGTTGAAAACTTTTAGTCTCAAAATGGCAACGTTATAACTAATAATTGCTATTTAGTTTTAAGTAATGAAGCAAATCAGAAATATAAAAGTGCTCCATTGCCCTTTAAATGGAGCTTCCTGTAATGATACTTCAATGTTTGTATGAGTTTAAAGCTTTTCCACTTCAGATCTTCATAGCGAGCCTTGGTAATTTCATCTATTGCGGGGAGAAATGAAAGGCATCCATTCCATTTTTCATTATCAACATATACATGAAACAAAAGAGAACCGAAGTTGTAGGAATTAGAGGCATAATTGACTAGAAGTCAGGGAATCTTACTTCCTAATCCATCTTTCCTGCAGGTAAGGGCAGGATCAGGGTGAAGCATTTCCTTTTTCCTGCCCCTTCCCACAGTGAGAAAATGTATCATTTATCATTGTTTATGAGTCCTTTGTCCTTCTGAAAACCTACACAGATCTGAAATGAAAAGAGCAATTTCTGCTTTCAAAATGAGACTGACACATGGTCTCAAAGATAATACAAGGAAACAAATCTTCTCTCTTTTCTTTTTCATACAGTAGGAACTGAAATAAAGTACAGGGGTGAATGTTAATGTCTTCCATTTGATGCCTCATAGGATTTTCGACTCTTCATTCAGAATACATTTTTAAATAACCATCTTTTGTTTCTGGGATTATTGTGATATCTGATTGGTTTGAAGGACTATGGATCTACAGTAAAGAATAAAATTAACCTTGAAATCTGAATGATAAAACATAACACATGTGAAATGCAACCTGAGTAATAAGAAACTTGGTGAAAAAAATAAATTTATATCCTTCTAAATTGATTGTTTTATAAAGACCATAATAGCCTGATCTTCTTCTAAAAAGTGCTCTAAGACCATCTTACTAGTGTGACTTACTGATTCTAAATATTTTAAGTAGATAAAACTCTGAATTCCTATATTATCTCAGCCAAAGTGCAATGATTGATGAGAGAGAATATAATGTTGGTTCCATGTGAAGATTTAAAATGTATTCCCTATTGAACCTAACTGTCAGAGACCACTCAATTTATGAAATACCAAAAGAGGATTCTCCCATAAGGTATATAACCAGTAGAGACTCAAGATTATTGTCTTGACATGTGATGAGAATGTGGCAGTAGATGAATACTTTGCTTCACTATTTTGTTAATCTTGTTTCTTTGGACAGCATTAGTTTTTAAGTTCTTGAAGCAAAAAAGCATTTCACTGGCACTCTAGAGCTACAGAGAGAATATATCTATTATATTGTATATCCTGCATATAGTAGCTATGCTATAACAAGATAGTCTCTGCTAAATTGCTCTGCTGAAATAACCAGATTCTTGCCATCTTAAAATCATTATTACCTACATTTAGCATCTGTGCAGCACACATTCCATCTGGCACTGCAGGTAATTGGGTATGATTAAAGGCTCAAATAATATTTTGGTCAATGACTCATAAATTTAACCCTTTATTTGGATTGCCAAATAAAACCAGATTCAATAATTGTTTTTTGTGTGTTGTTTTATAGAATATTTTGCAGAATATTCAGATTCTGATTTGAGCATCTACTTGGGAAAACTTGGGATCCTCATCTGAAACATAGATGAACCCCTCTCCCACTTTCTCAGGCACAGTTAATATATAATATAATGTATAATACATAAAAGGTACTGATTAACTCAAATTAATCAAGCACAACACTATTAACAAGACATATTTGAAATTAGCCTAATGCAAGAATTCATCTAATTTACATGAAGGTAAAATATTATGGGGAGGAGGCCAAGCATCCCAATAGTTTTATTCTTCCTTTGTTGATGAAGCTATGAATAAAGACTCATATTTCAGATTCATATTTAAAGAAATAAATGAAACAAACAACCAGGAAAATATTAACCCTTCATTTAGCAGCAGGGACTGTAAATGGCATGCTCATAAAGGAAATGGTCAGCTAATCTATTTGAAAATGGTTGAAAAGAAGAAAGCTCTACAAGTGAAGAACAATTGCAGGAAATGTCTAGTTTAGTAAAAGGAAGGACTGGGGGTGACATGATAGCAATGTCTCCAATATTTAAGGGGCTGCCACAAAGAAAAAGTGGGTCAACTTATTTTCCAAAGCACCAGAAGGCAAGACAAGAAGCAATGGATGGAAATTAACCAAGTAGAGAAGCAACTAAAACTAAGGAGAAACTTCTTGACAGTGAGAACAATCAACCAGTGGAACAGCTTGCCTTCAAAAGTTTGGGGTGCTCCATCACTAGATGTTTTTAAGAAGGGACCGGACAGCCATTTGTCTGAAATGGTACAGGGTCTCCTGTTTGAACAGGGGATTGGACTAGAAGGTCCAAGGTCCCTTCCAACTCTGATGTTCTATGTTTTAAATCTCATTATATGAATCTGGAATTCATATAAGAACAAACTCAAAGTTGTGCAGATATTTCAAAACAGCTATATGCCATCCATAATGCCAAATCCTTTAACTTTGGATGCTATTTTCCATCATTAAATACAAGATAGCATTAGGAAAAACATACAAGAAATTGAAAGCCTAGATGGAAGTTTAACTCTTCAAGAAGAGGAATGTTTCAGACAATTCCGTAACTACATTTTTTCCCTTGGAAGGATACATTATCAATACTTGCATCTTTGATGGACATACATATAGGAGAAGTGCTGCTATATTTTATTGGAAATTGATATACCTTAACCTCCAATAGCTTTTTCTTAAAAAAAAAAGAACAAATAGTGAAATAAAAAGAAATAAGTTAGAATTGGCAGCCAGAATGGATTAGCAATCTATGAAAGAATTACTAGAGAGAGAATTAAATAAACCTGGATTTCTCTATCAATTTACAAAAGCAAACTATTCCATTCTAAATGTAACTGCGAAAGTGTGAAAAGTTATTTACAGGTCTGCAGCCATTTCTGATTCTATTAATTCATTTTCTCCTCTCTGTTGTCATTACTCACTTCTCATGAATCTCCCTGGACTGTTTCTTGCTTTAGGAGGAAGAATATCAATAACCTCTTTGTTCTTCAGGATGTTTCCTAGTGACAACATGCAATACTCCCACATTTCAATCTTATTCTATTTACATTATCTCCATTGCATACACAATAACAATTTTAATATAGAAAGAAAAACAATAAAAACTATAAAATAATCTAAGAAAACAGAAATGTAACAATAGTGTAGTAAGGCTTTTGTATAACAATATAACAAGCTGTATAGGAGTATGATTGAAAAAATAACTGAATTCATTAGCTTTCTATTTGAATTCAGAAGACTGTTATTATCATGCAGGAATGTTTTAGATTTTGAACAATTTCTAGATACTGCAGGGAGATGGAAAGTATTTTAATGAATATTAAGACCTTCATCCAAAACTGTATTTATTATAAGTGTCTAATTTGATTTTCTTGTTAAGAATATGTTTATACTTTATGATTATTTTTTTGGTTGTTTGTACTAAACTATGTTGTGAACTTGTATTATTTTTCAAAGGATATGAATAAAGATATATTCATGACAGATCATTCTAAAGTGAATTTAGTAGGGAAATAATGTAGAATGGAAAATTTTATTTTGGTATATGTGAAAATAGCCTTTAATCAATGTTATACTTAAATATATTATTTCATATAAAATGAAATGGACTGGTCACATAGCAAGAAGAACTGATGGCAGATGGACTAAGGGAGTCATAGAATGGATTCCACTTGATAAAAAAGCGTCCACAAAGGAGACCTAAAACAAGATGGAGCGATGACATCAGCAAGTATTGCTGGCCCAACTGGCAAACGAAAGCACAAGAGCGTACCACTTGGAAACATGCAGAAGAGACCTTCATCCTGAAGTGGATAGACAATGGCTAGAAGGATGATGATATTATTTCATATGTTGGGAACAGGTTTTTGCTGATACTCTCATTGTTTAGTATTGCTTTATGCTTGAATAGTGTGGCTTTTAACAAAGTGGATTTATTTGTAGAAAGATGGGATTTGTGGAAATATTTTCTTGTAGCAGTGATTAGCTCTCTCTTGCTGTCTAAGCCTATGTGAAAAGTGAAGCTTAGAATACATACATACATACATACATACATACATACATACATGTATATGTGTGTGTGTACATGAACACACACACACACATAGTTTTCCTCCTGATTTTGCTCTGGACCTACCTATCCCCATGACCGTTATTTTGAGAGCTCAGGGAATTTTTTTTCTGCATCCATGCCCAATTGTTTGGATTTGATTGTTTATTCATGCCTGTGATAGTCTGTTTTTCTTGTTTTATTATGTTCTAGTTTGATTGATTTGCATAGTTCACAGGAGCTAGACAATACTCAGCTATCTGCCTGATATTAATCCTGGTCGGCTTTGCTATTCTCATCAAACCAAGCCTAAGCCATGGTTAATTTTTTTTGCTTGCATAATTAGTGAACACCAAATTGTTCCACCTCACCTCTCACTTAGTGTACTCACTTCACAACTATTTATCTCCTCCTCAATCCCCCCAAACCTCTATACTAGAACTTACAGTTCTTTATCTGTAAGTCTTGCAGTATATAGAATGACACTATCTTATTTAAGATGGCAAAAAGCAGAAAATTTTCACTGAAAATCAAATGAATGGTGCCTTTGCAGCTAAACATTTATAATGGAAAACTTGAGTAGAAAAGAATATATTAACAATTTATTTTCTTCTGATTAGTCTGAAGAATTAGTTTTGTGCACATGTGTGTGTATGTGTGTCTGAATGTGGGCTGTAGCTCAGCTGTAGGGAGTGCTGATCAATTCATGGTATTTCCAGCCTATTTCAAAGCTAGCAAAAGTCAGTTTCAAATTGCTTTGTGAAATATTGAGGGATGAAAATAGAATAAAAACTGAATGAGATGGAAATGCTTTAAGGCAGTGAAGTAAAGTAAAGTAAAGGAGTTCTAGACACCTGTTTCCTCATCTCCATCAGTTGGAGAAAGAACTTTATCCACGTCTCAGGAATATTGCTACCAGAGAGGTAAAATAAACAACATGCCTCAGCTGAAATCTCAACTGATTTGTTTCACTTACAAGAATGCAATAAACAATCTTTCTGTAACAAATGATTTTTTAAAAAAACCTTTTTCTGCTCTAATGGAATACGACTTGGTGTTATTTGCACTGTTATATCTGCTAATAGAACCACAAGCCCTTCTTCTCTGTAATAAATGTTTTGCTTTTCAGACAGTGGCTGCAGAATAGCTTGATTATAAGGATGGTGTAAACTGGATGCCAAAGATTGGCCTCCATAGCAGCCTGTAAATTCCATCTATTTCAGAAGTGAAGTGCACATCTCTGGTATCCAATCTTTAAATATTTATTCTGCTGTGTATACTTCTGATGGCATTACCAGGAATATATACGGCAGGATTACTATTTAAAGATTGTACACTAAAGATGTGCACATCACTTGGATGCCAAAGGTTTGCGCAATCCAGCAGGATCAAGCTAGCAAGATCTTAATGGAATTATTGCTAGATAACTGTTGTGTCAGGCTTAATCTCTGAATCAGAACTCTTTGCTGGGAGCATGTATCCTGGGATAAAACCTGAAAAAATAGGAATAGTTAGCACAACTTTTCCTTTTAGCTTTAAATTTAGGTAAAGTTGGTGCAGTGTTATTGGTGAAAAGTTATGAATTAATCTCTATTCATTGTCCTCTAGCATTGTTATGCTATGCAAATACACAGATTTAGTAGAAACTTTAGAGAAAAATTAATTACTTTACACCTAAGGTCAAGACTGTGGAAAATTACAGTAAATACATAGCACAGAAATATTGTTTAAGGAGCTTCATCAGTAAAAACATGTTGTGAAGGCCAAACAGAAATTAAAATTGAATGGGATTCACTCTTGTTTTTTTTTAACTTCCTAAGGTACATTTGAAACAGTAAATATTACATAATGTCAGGGGATAAACTGGAAATGAAACTAAAATAAAGTAATTGAGTACCTATTATCTTTACAAAATCTCTAATCTGATAGTCAAGATTGAGGAAAAAAGATGGAGAATTGTATTAAACTGTAGATGGACTTAATAATAAAATGTCTATCAGTGTTGTTTATCCATGTGACAAGTGAATAAGCCAAAGAATTAATTTAATATTTTCCAGATAGGATAGACAAAATAATGTTTTTATTATTTTATCTGAGCATAATATGCTCTCAAAAGTGTTACAGACAACAGCCACAAATTCACCTTTAGATTCAATGAACATGCGGAAATATAGATCATTTCATGAGGAATTAAACTAAGACTTTCCATGATAAATTAAACTGAAACTGGTCATCCATTTTCCATGCTTTTACACTGCACCTTTAAATGAAATCATATTTTCAAGTTGTCTTTATTATTTTCGGATTCACGCTGAGATTCATAGCACTTGCATCATGAGCATAGCTATATTTTTGTAAGTATCAAACTTACAAAAGATCATACAATCTTTGATATCTGTCAGCTAGCTAATAGCTACCTGTCCTTTTTGGCCACTTGCAGAGCCCTCTGCTTCATATCCATCTAACCTTCCTCTGGCAGTTCCTTAGCTGGAGTGGTTTTCTGCAAATGTACAACATGTGCAGAGAACTCCCTTTGAACTACTGGAACTGATAGAAGAAGCCTCAAATATGAACCAAATCATTGCTGTTTTATTCTAGAAATAAGTAGGCCACATTGTCTATTAAATCAGCTCTGGATATATACTTTACATGAAGTGATCATACTTTCAAAAGATTTCATAGATCTACTGTTTACATTGAATTGGTGGCGTGCAACAAAAATGGGGCTACAACTTTTAGAATGTTTTAAGGATATGGTATTAGAATGTTTTATTTGAGCATTTATACTTTTATTAAATACCATGTCTCCTTTTGGTTTACTTTAAGATTTGAAAGCCTTCTCACATTTCATTGTTCAGAAACCTTGAATACGTTTATCCAGGGAAAAGAGAAAAGGTATAAATTCCAAGGATTTTCCTTAGATAATTATTCTCAGACAATGAGAAGCCCTGGCAAGCATATGTGGAATAATATATGATAGGAATTGAGTGACTAGGTAAGGGGATGGTATTCTATAGGAGGAGCTGACTGTAATGTATACAAGTTAGGCTCCAGCGGTCTCCAACCTTGGCAAGTTTAAGACTTGTGGACTTCAACTCCCAGAATGGTTGAAGTCCACAAGTCTTAAAGTTGCCAAGGTTGGAGACCCCTGCTGTAAGGACTGCAGCCACCCACCTAATAGTTTGCTGTCATCTCTCTTACATGAAAAATAAAGAACTTAATTTCATGCACCTGCCTGATATTCTTTTATCAACCTAACTCAGGTTGAATTGGGCAAGGAATAAAATATGCCAAAACAACATGATTACCTGGCACCACAACTGGAAACAGGAATTGTTCTAAGTATATGAGGGAGAAGTGAAAGAAGATCAGTTAAAATGCTCAACACATACTCAGATTCAGTAGCTCCAAAAACACAGTAGCTACTGGTATGCATTTTATTGGGTGGAGGCACTAACTGCAAATATTGTATTGGCTCCAGTTTTATATAGAAATGAAATGTGGAAATTGTACATGGGAGCTGAAAGCCAAGTATAGTAAGAAAACTCCTTGTCAGGAAACAGACCATATCCCCCCACCCACCACCACAAAAGAGTCATTTGTAGTCAAAGGAAGGAAATACATCCTTTGGATTAGATTGGAATGATGCCACTATCATGAAAACTCATGATAAGAAAGCTGTGATAATATGAAAAAAATAAGTAAATTGATGATGTGGCTGAATAACTGTTGTAAAAGAAGTCCTTATACACAGATGCTAGTTTAACTGGTAAAAAGCATATATGGGGTTCTTTTTTTGTTGCTATTATAATTTATAGAATTATCAGCAGTGGTGTTATTCATCCGGTTCTATCCGGTTCGGGCAAACCGGTAGCGGTGGCTGCGGGAGGTTCCGTCCACCTGCTCAGACGTCATCACGTCCTGTTTTTGACTCTTTGCACCTGACCCTCTGCGCGTGTGCATGCACGGAGGTGGTGTGTGCACTCCCATTTGCGAACTGTTAGCAATGCTAAGTGAATACCATCTTTGATTCTCAGGTCTTGGGAAATTTAGTAAAATCCTTCAGTGTCTACAATCCGGCAAAGGGAAATGGATATATTAAGATTTAAAAAACCCTTTGTTTTTCATACTGGCTGATGTATTCAGTTGTTTGCCTTGACTTTTTTTTTTTTTTTGGGAAAGAAACAAAACTGACTCATAAAATTTCAACAAAATATTTTCTGGAAGCTGGTAAGAAATTCATTTATTTACTTATCATTTACCATTTAAATTTGTTACTGCTGCCCAGTTCCAGTGGATTATGATTGGCATACGATCCAAAAGACAGTAAAACAAGTAAAAACAAAGAACCACACAGACAGCCCAGACTAAAATGATTATGAAGGCAGCAGGAAACCACAACAGCCCCCAATACATTAACCCCAGATTTATCCAATTTTTAAAAGATTGTCAGTTTTCTTTTAACAGATTGCTATTCAAAATGTATAAAGTCCTTGCAAATAAGTCAGTAATGAAGATAATGGTGTTTGATGCTTTAGTTAGAATAATGAAAGCAGTAATGCAGCATTGTGCTGTAAATTTGCCCTTTTCATGTGTGAGATGCAATGATGCACACACAAAAGGGGGTACAATTTGTATTTCAACACTGATATTTTCATTGTACTCCATTGTCATATTAAGTAGCCCTGATATTTAGGTGCAAGGCATGACTGCATTTTCAACAAATTTCCTCTGACCACAAATGCAGAGAAAAGTTTTGAAAGAATTTTGTGAGCGAGTGAATTGAAAAAAAGCTATTTAAGAATAGTTCTGAAATAGTTTCTTCATAATACCAAGAGAGAATTGATATTTAGTCTCATGCCTTTTGCAATATTGGTAAAAAGAGGACATTAGTTCCATATTTAGTTCACAACAATTATTTTTTAAAAAGATCTCTACCAGAACATTTGGTGGGAATGAATTTAGTTGCCACTCTCACTGGGCATCAAACAAAGTCAGTATGACATGTGTTTTTTTCTAATAAAACAGAAATTCCAGAAGTGGATTCCATTTATTTTATGATATTTATGTTTCTGACAAGAAGTTTCAGGCCAGGGTTTTTTGTTTTGTTTTTGTTTTTTGCATACAAAGCAGGTGCTCTAACACTGAACTACATAGCCTATTGTGAAGAAAACTTATCTGCATCAGTTTACTTTACTTACATGTAAAGCAGAATTTTAAAGATAACTTGGCTATCTTTTAAACATCATTAAAAAAGGTAACGCAGTCATTGTGGATTTTACTCTGATAATCGTAGCTGACTTTAGGGGGTTGTGCTCATCTCTGTTTCTAGGCCACTGAGCCAGCACTGTCTAAAGACATTTCCATGGTCATGTGGCCATGACAGCATGCCACAGTGCAGAGCATGTGGCGAAACAAGGAGCACTGTTACCTTCCCACCAAGTGGTACCCATTATCTACTTGCATTTACATGCTTTCAAACTGCTAGGTGGAAAGGAGATGAAGCATGGAAACTCCCTTCAACATTGGGGGGGAGGGACGGCGGGCTGGGGTTCAAACTGCAGGAGTATAGACCTTTTCTGATATTTTTTTTTCTCCTTCAAGTTTTTTATTTTATATTACATATACATATCAATGTGTGAACATTTCAGTACAGATAAAATAATATTTTATTTATTTATTTAACAAGTATTTATATGCCGTCCTTCTCCCGAGGGATTCAGGGTGGTGAACACAAATTAAAAAACATGCCATAATAAAATCCCGCTAAAACCTGATTAAAAATTCATCATAGTTATCACATTCATCCAGTTTATATACAATATTTCTAGTAGTAATACACATTTATATCAAATTATAATCTTTCATTATTTCATATTGTTTAAACATTCTAAACCTCCCTCTTATCATTGCACTTATCTTATTTTATAAAAATGTGTGTGCTAATATTCCCCCTTTCTCTTATTTCTGTCTTTATTCTAACTTTTATTCAGGTCACCATTATATTAAAAGACGTTCCCTTTGTATTACTATACTATCCTTCATTATTTCATTGTTCAAAATTTAAATATCTAATTCTAATACCAATCACAATATTATTTAAACATACAAATTAATTCTATTCATATTCTTTACATTCGTCCAATCTATATGATTTCACTATTAATACACCTGTTTATATTAAAATATGTTCTTTCATCATTTTATTACTCATTATTTCACAATAATAATTCCACTATAAATCATAACTTTATTTAAACATACTCAATAATACCATTATTCAATCTCTAATTTCCCCCTTTTTAATATTTAGTTCTTATTCATATTTCCCATATTTCACTCTTCAAATCTATTAATATTAAAATGCTATCCTTCATTGTTTCATTATTCAATGTTTCAATATACTATTCTAATGCCAATCATGATATTATTGAAATATACAAAATAACTCTATTCGTATTCTTTGCTTTCATCCAGTCTATATGGTTCTAGTATTAATGCACATGTTTATATTAAAAGTTCTTTTCATTATTTAATTGCTCAGCATTTACCAATCACAATATTATTTAAACTTACTTAACAATACCATCATTCAATCTCTAATTTCCCATTTTATTATTACTTTTGTTTCATCATGTAAAGGTATATGTACAAGTAATCCTCAATCTCTTATTGAACACATTCCTATCTCTGTTCTAATTTCTCCTCCTGCCACCATTATAAAAAAGGGAAGAAAAAAAATTCTTTCTTCTTTTTCTTATCTGCCGTCTATCCATCATCTCTTGCCCACATCAATACTTCAATTTTTATTCTTTTTTTAACTTGCCTCCCATATTCTTCTCTTAAATCTTTATCTCTGTCTGTATCTGTGTCTACATCCTGCCTAGTCAATCTAAGTGTTTCTCCCATCCCTACCCTCTTCCACTGTCTAGCTTTGAAATTATCAGTCCAGACCCCTGTCTCCCTTCCCGAAGTAACTCCTCCTGTTCTCTTTTCAGATCTTTTAGAATGTTTTCCCCCTGATCTGATTCATCAAACATTATTAATTTTATTGATGACTTCTCGTTATCTTCTTCTCGTTGATTCCTCAATTCTGTTTTTCCCTCTATTCCTTCTGCCCTGCTCCTTCCTTTCCTGGGCATCTTGGTCATTACTCATTGCCCTTTGTATAATATTTTCCAATTTTTGAACTATGCCATTCATTAATTCCATAATCGCCTTATATTCTTTCTGTATAATATCCTTTATGCTTTGAAGCATCAAGTCCATCTCATTCAAAGTTCCACTTGTTTCCTCCTTATGTTGCATCTTATCTTGTTTTAATAAATTCCACTTTTGGCCAATAGCCCAAGAACCCTTTGTTCAAACCTGGGGTTACTCTTCAAAGTATACACTAAATATTTTCACAGTCCTTTAAATGAGTATTCCCAGGCTTGTATATTTTCCTTTCATCAGCAGGTGGTACTCTCAGGTTAATTTTAAATATTGTTACTACAAGTCTGATTTTAATTATTTTAAATTGTAATTCAATTATAGAAGCAGTGCTAGTTTTTAAAATCTGTAATTCCAGCATTTTAAATTGTCTTCCCAATGTCACGTCTTCCAAATTTAAGAGTCCAATTTCCTGTGTTTTTAAAGAATTTTTTTCTCTTTCTTTAATCCTTTCCTTCTGGTCTGGTAGTTTTCTCAAAATATTTGATTGCCGCTTTAACAGATAGTTCTGAGTAAATCCTAGATTTCTCTTTTGGGGTAAACTTTTGGATTAAAAAAAATTCTCTCACCCAGTTTCACACTGTTCACCAAAGTCCGCTCCAGCTCAAAGCTTAGATGGTCATCGGCTGTCCAAGCTTCATGGCAGCCATCTTAGGCTGTCTCTTCTCTTCATCATGGTTGAGAGGAAAAGTAAGCCCCTGGTCAGGCAGGAGAGCTGCCATTCTCCGACACCTCTCAGGGCATCCCTCTTTGCTTCACTGCCCCTGCAAGGCGGCTTTGGCTCCTTTTGGAGCCCACCAATGGGGAGAACTTGGCACAGGAACATGGAGACCCTCTCTCCATGTCCGATCTCACCGTGTTGTCAGCTGGAAGTCCACCTTCTTTGGTGTCTTTTAAGTCAGTGAGCCACTATGTCTCTTTAAACATCATAAGAGAGATCTGCACATTTTTAATCTTTGGTGACTTAATTTCAGAAAGTTTATACTTGCAAGTGGCAATTAATAAAGTCAAGAAAAGATGAAATGGCAATGGATGGAAACTAATCAAGAAGCGAAGCAACCTAGAACTAAGGAGAAATTTCCTGACAGTTAGAACAATTAATCAGTGGAACAGAATGGATAGCCATTTTTCTGAAATGGTATAGGATTTGCTGTCAGAGCAGGGGATTGGAGTAGAAGACTTCCAAGGTCCCTTTCCACTCAGTTATTCTGTTATTCTGTTTTTCTCTTAGCATATTGAACTTGCTATATTTTAACAGGGGTCTCTGCAACCATCAAAGGCAAAACAAAACAAAGCAAAATTCAAAATGTAATGTTTTTACAGAATTCTGATTGCCTTCATTTCTCATATATTTGGGCAATATAAATGTAAACTGTTTGCACTTACATCTCATACAAATCAGAATTTTTTAAAAAATCATTATTTAAACAATTAATTCAGAATGCCCTCAAACATCTTGCAGAATGTGTGATGCTAAAAATTAAAATAAGGATTGTAGGATAGGACAGAAATAAATTTTAAACAGTGTTCCTGAAAAGTTGCTTATAGTAACATGTCTGTCTTGTGTGTGTGTGTGTGTGTGTGTAGTTGAACAATAATCTCTGGATATGTTTTTGGAAATCTAATTTATAGTCAAAAAGCAATATTTATTTCAAGATAGCTTAGTGTGCAAAGTCAAATGAAATCTATGAGTTCTTTGAGATACCGTCATAAAAAGAATAGTGGCAGTTATTATTGCAGGCACCCATTGACAATATGAAATTTGTTCTTTAATGCTTTCACAGAAAGAAAAAGTTTATTCTGTAGCTGAAAAAGTTGTATCATTGGGAAAGAAACTTTTTGAAAGTTATTGATATATATGTATAACAGTCTCCTTCAACCAATTCTTTTGTTCCCACAGCTTGCAAACATAGAGAAGCAGAGGTCATATCTTCTTTTGTGTTGGTTCTGGGGCTGGCAGATTGTAAGCAGAGCTGTTTAATAATAGATTAGATAATAAAAGGAAGTTTTGAAGTGTGTATTACAAGCACAGGAAAATATAAGATATTAGATACATTTCAGTGATCTACTTTATCTGAATTTTATCATAATGATGCCTATTATCACTTCAGATTTTGTGAACATGAACATGAATAGTTGAATTCTGAAAGTGTAAGCCACAGTTTATGCAGGGAATAGATTTGGAGCTGGGGATTATATATATACATACACACACATATATACGTATATACATATATACATATGTTTGCTTAGAAATATAGACACATGCATTTTGTTTTAATCACTGTATAATCTCTGTCCTGGTTTTGTGGCCAAATAAAAATTCATTTCAGGCATTTGCCAGGGAAACAGCCTCATCTGCATTCATTGAGTCACCCCCATTGCAAAAATCTGTGATAAGGCTGTCCCCTGCTTTCTTGGCCTCATAATTGTTTCTGAAGTAGAGTTATAGATTAAAAAATAGAAATTTTGGGGAAAGGAATCTGCAGAATTGATAGATATAAGCATCTGTTCTAGGTTGCTAAGCTTCCATTAGAAATGCATCAACACTGAAAGGAAAATATATGGTTATAAAAGGCCCTGGGCAATGTTTCTCAACCTTGGCAACTTTAAGATATAATTTTAAGATATGTGGACTTTAACTCCCAGAATTCCCCAACCAGCATGCTGGCTGAGGAACTCTGGAAATTAAAGTCCACATGCAGTATCTTAAAGTGGCCCACGTTGAAAAACACTGTTTTGGCGTGTCATGCTTCATAATATGCAGCTATGGTCCTGAATAGAATGAATGTAGAATTCTGAATTAATATCATTATGGTCTTTGTGTAGGACCTTAGCATTGTCTTTGCACTAAGACTGTTCCAAGGCAGAGGGTATTGTATATTTACCTTTGAAGACTATTAGCAATTGCAGTTAAGTAAAGCATGGAAGCTTGATTTTTTAACTGTACTTCATCATGGATATCAGTGTTCCCAGTTTTAATGTTTTCACACAAAACCACAAATGTGGCCACTTTTGTTTATTGTTCAAATTTTGATGCAGTTCAAATGTGGAAATAGGGGACCCAATCCCTACCTCCTCTCTTAACTTGTCACAAACCTCACAAAATGTCCCAAATATGGCATTTTCCTGGCCACTCACTAATCTGGGGAAGGTTGTGGAGGTTTACTAGCAAGGATGGGAGTAGTTTGTTCTTCTGTGGACCATCACTCCCATCTCCACTCTTATACCACTCAAAATATTAAATATAACAAAATCATTTTCAGCTGCCATCCCTCAAGTGATATCAATGGCTTTCTATAGACCTTTGGACAGTGAAAAGGCTGATTTGAAGTCCTTAAACACTCAAATATTACCCTGTTTGTGTCTGGGTTTATCCAAATACTTTTTTTAATCTGTAAAGACCTATAAAAGGCCTTCTCATAGACAAAAATATATACTTATATACATTATGTATGCTGTACTTGAGATTTGATGTTACATGTTAAATGCCTTGGGTTTTTTCTTCCTGAAAGGACAGAATATTTTAAATGAAAATAAATAAAAATGAAACATAAAAGCAAATACCTTTTATTAGTTGTTGTTGTTGTTGCTTAAGTTCACATATTATGCTAATTTATAAAATGTTTGGCTCTTGTTTACTATGACATATAAAGCCAGACTTTGTACTTGTTAATTGTGTTTTTTATGCTTTGTAGTCACGATCGGGTGTAACTTATTGTAGTCTCCATGGTGAAGAAATCCTTGTAAAAGCACAATATATGATCCCAGTCTTACTCAAGCTATTCAGTTGATTTTTAACAGGCTTGTTAATTGTCTGTTCTTCTATACTGCTTGTTCTCCATTGTCTCCATAAAATGCACATGGTGCTCATTGGCCTTCTGTATTAAATATCTAAGCTAAAATTCTGCACAATAGTATGAAAGTGAATCCCATTGACAGGATTCTGGCAGAAGGAAGGAAGGAAGGAAGGAAGGAAGGAAGGAAGGAAGGAAGGAAGGACAGACTGATTTGGATAGTCCATTGTATTAAAAAGTTGGGGTAAATACATGTTAATTTAATTATATAAGTAACACCCACAACCACTTTTTAAAATGGCACTAAGCATTTCCATCAAATATTAAAGTACTTTGACATTCAAAATACTAAACTGAATTATTAAACTATTATATGGATTGGTTGATACTTCATGTTAGACGTGCCCTCAAACACAACAATTGTATAATTGTTTGGAGGCATTATGAATAGTATATATTCAAATTAATTTTTGGGAGTGAGTAAACATGCATATCCAAACCAGATGCAATGTTTCTTAAAGGATACTGAATGATCATACCCAGTTCTTTTGCCAATGTACAAATCTAATCATTTATTTTCTAAAGCAATTTCGAAGAAAAAAGAAATGCAACCAACTGTTAAATCCTACCTATTTTAAAAATGTCCTTCTACCTATCAGAGGCAAACTGTTGTTTTCTATTGAAAGGATTTGTGCCTGTGATTATGGAAATAAATCTGAAGCACATTTTAGACCAGTGGTCCATTGCAGCCAGCTCCAAGTTCATAGCTCTGAAAAACAATGACAGTCATTTTATGGGAATAAGAGATTATAAATCATTTGCTTTGTCACTTCAATGCTTTTTTTCAGCAGCAGCATTTTTTCATTCTAACACAGCTGGTCCAGTAGGACCCGCTTGTTTGCTGCTAACTTTTCAGAATGTTGTTTCTCTCCATCTTTTATTTTAATGCTTCCCCAGAATCTTTAAGTTTACAGATTCCGACCATCTTACATTTAATGCCAGCATTATTTCACCATATAAATTATAGGATGACATAGTCTCAAATTTTTATTCAAGGTATTATCAGCTTTTCTATCAGCTTTTCCATAGTCAAACTAGCCTTTTTTCTTTTTGAAATACTCTCTGGAAATATCGACTAATGTTTTTTGTTAGGGGTTATTCAGATCCAAATTCAAATTTGTTAATGTGAAATGACTTGCATTCATGGAAGATAATATTTGTAATATTTATAGGCCAGGGTTGAACTTGGTGCCTTCAACAATGGCAGAGTTTCTAACATACTGCCCTCATTGGAAACGTTTTTAAAAATTCAAGGAAGACATTCAGAAATGAATCTGCTTTGAAAAAAGCCCATGTTGAACTATGTATTGCAGTCAAACATCAGGTTTTGACTATAGGAAATGTTTTATGCACTTTGTATTATGCTATATAGCCTTGTCTAAAGCATTATACAAAGTTTGAAGACAAAGTCTCTTTGCCTTGGTTATTTTGCTACCAATAACTCACTCCAAACCTGAACCTTATCACAATGTCTGGTGCCTTTTTACAGTATATGGAAGGCCATCTTCCCTTTCCCCAGTTAAATCTGTTATGTTAATACAATAATTTGTGATATTGCCAATAATGGTACCATTGCTGAATATTGTCTAAGGAAGCCATGGCTGGAAAATGCCACCCTCTTCATCCTTTGATTATGTCACTTCCACCTCAGTGGCTATAAAACAAGCCAATTGGAGAAAAAGTGCCCACTGAAGGTTTTACTGAATTTTTTTTCAAAGCAAAATTAATTAGAGATAGAGACAAAATACAAGCTGGGCGGATGCGACCTCGTAGATGACCCTCACTCTGTCAAGGAGTACTAATCTCAAATGATCTAAGTGCCAGAGCTCACTGTAACAGCATTGCTGAAAAGGTATTAAAAGTTTTTTTTTGCTTTAATTTATATGCCACCGTTCTCTGGAGACTCAGGGCGGCTTACAATGTGTTAAGCAATAGCCTTCATACTTTTCTATATTTATACAAAGTCAGTTTATTGCCTCCACAATCTGGGTCCTCATTTCACCTACCTTTGAACGAATGGAAGGCTAAGTCAACCTTGAGCCTGGTGAGATTTGAACTTGCAGTAATTGCAAGCAGCAGATGTTAATAACAGTGCTTTAGTCCACTGTACTACAGGCTCTAGCCTAATCTCATGTAGCTTCTTCTCTGGTAATATTGTACTACTAACTAGAGCATACAAAACATTTGCTAGACCAATTCTCGAATACAGCTCATCTGTCTGGAACCCGCACTGCATATTGGACATTAATACAATTGAAAGAGTCCAGAGATATTTCACAAGAAGAGTCCTCCATTCCTCTGCTCACAATAGAATACCTTATGCCACCAGATTTGAGATTTTGGGCTTAGACAATTTAGAACTACGCCACCTTCGGTCTGACCTAAGCATAGTACATAAAATTATCTGCTACAATGTCCTACCTGTCAATGACTACTTCAGCTTCAACTACAACAACACACGAGCAAACAATAGATACAAACTTAAGGTAAACAGTTCCAAACTCGATTGCAGAAAATATACTTCAGCAACAGAGTGTTCAATGCCTGGAATGCACTACCTGACACTGTGGTTTTATTCCCAAATCCCCAAAACTTTAACCTTAGACTGTCGACCTCACCCCATTCCTAAGAGGTCTTTAAGGGGCATGCATAAGCGCACCAGCGTGCCTACCGTCCCTGTCCTAATGTTCCCTTTTATTCGTATCCATTTCATGTATTCATAATTATGTTTATACTTTTTTCTGTTACCTAATACATGCTTGATGAAGTAAGTAAGTAAGTAAGTAAGTAAGTAAGTAAGTAAGTAAGTAAATAAATAAATAAATAAATAAATAAAAAAAAAAATTTGGCACAAATGCAACTATCTTGCGCTAAAATTTTACACAGTAAAAAAATTAAACTGCATTTTCCACTGCTATTACTACTGATCTGCTTCTTCACATCAACTATGAAATTAAGCAAGCCAGAAAGAAGTCTTGCAATGTCTTTTCACTGGAAATAATATAAGCCATGTGGAAAGACCTCTGTTATTTGGATTCTTCTTTCCTGTATTCATATGTATGTTCTTTTCCTTGTTTTGGGAGAATTTTAACTGTTTTTATGATTATACCAGCCATCTTTAATATGAATCCTAAGATAATTTCTACCCTATCTTTATTTTGTATTAAATGCATGCAGATACATAATAGGTTTAAATAGTTTATAATTGTTCTTAAAAGTTGCCCCAAAGACTATTAAACCAGTTAAAGTCAGAGAATGTACTAAAAAAAGAATGAATCATATGACTGTTTATCTTCCAGATTTTCTATCATTTTCCTCTTAAATAACTGACCCTAGCATTAACAATACAAATGCAAAGATGTAGTTATTTACATTTTCACCATCATTCTCTATGAAAAATATTTTCCAAGAATCTTTAAAAAAAAGATATGCCACTCTATTCCTCAGTGATGTCTCTAAGAGCTGAAATCACTCCTGCAATTCTCTCTCTCTCTCTCTTTCTGTCTTTAGAACTAACTTTTAATGATGAAGCAAGGTGTTATTTCTCTTAATTAACTTGAGGGAACTTGGTAGATTGTTCTGCAGGTCTGACACTTGAAATATAAATGTTTACTTGCTTGAAACTCTATTTTCTATGCAGCCTCCTGGGTAACCAAACTATTAATGAATCAGTCACCCTTTGTATGTAATGATTAATGACTTTAGAGACAACATCCATTATCCCATTTCTAAAAACCCTCTTGACTGTGTGCACCACATATTTTATCCTACTCTCAGGAAAGGGAATGGAACAATCTTCAACAGCCTGCTCTGGAGGCATTTTAGTTACAGAATCTTGTTTTTGAAAAAGTTTTATTTCAAATTATAATTGAGATTTCTGGTATGTTTATTGAAGTAAAAAAACCTCAGCTTGTAAAAATGTCATTTGTTGAAGCAATTTGTGACACTGAATATGTATAAGGCAATATTTCTGATAGGAAGCAGTAACTGCAAACTGAAAAGACAATGCAAGAAAATGGATTACTTTTTCTTTTAACTTGGCATTGTAGCTAACAGTGAAAAAATATGTGAACTTTATAAAAGGTCAATTGCACTATAATTTGCACAGCCATTTGAGAAATTCAGGAACAATATTTTTCATCACTAGAAAAGAGTCACTATAAGGTAGAGTTCACTACGGTGGGTTCTATTGTACAATGAACTAAGCCAGAGGGAAAGGTTGACTGAGCCAAGAGTCAGCTTTGAAATGCCTTGGATTCCCAGAAACAAAGGTTGAAATCCCAGCAGGTATAGCTCAATGTTTTGTAGGAGATAAACGGATTTCTGGTGCATGTTACTATGTAGAGACCGTTTTGATAGTGGGAGAATTTTAAAAGACAAAAGTATTTTCTGAACATTAGAAGATATTGGAGCACCTTTCTGAAGAACAGGGTATTTTTGTTTGAAAGTTTCACTCAAGTTTTCCATTCTTCATAAAAAATAATAAATGACAGTTTTATGAAAAGCTCTGTCAGATAGGCAGCTCCTCTCTAACTTAAAGGTGAGATGGAGTTCAGCAAGGATGCTCATACTCAAAACTTCTTAAATAACTTTAGAAATATTTGATAAAAATGACAAACTAGTATTGCCCAGTATATTTAGTACATTCATATAACATTTTATGTAAGTAGGTTCAAAGGGTCATTACAATTGGTAGAGACAATGTCCAAGTTTGTTCTCACCTCTCGTCTGGACTATTGTAACGCTCTCTACATGGGGCTCCCCTTGAGGTACACTCGGAGGCTCCAACTGGCGCAGAGTGCGGCCGCGCCGGTGGTTATGGGAGCAACGTGGAGCTCCCATGTAACACCTCTCCTGCGCGAGCTGCACTGGCTCCTGGTGGTCTTCCGAGTGCGCTTCAAGGTTTTGGTTACCACCTTTAAAGCGCTCCATGGCTTAGGACCTGGTTATCTACGGGACCGCCTACTACCACCAATAGCCTCCCACCGGCCAGTACGCTCCCATAGAGAGGGGCTCCTCCGGGTGCCGTCGGCCAAACAATGTCGACTGGCGGCCCCTAGGGGGAGAGCCTTCTCTGTGGGGGCACCTACGATCTGGAACGAGCTCCCCCCGGAGATACGGAGGATCCCGGATCTGCGCACCTTCCGCCGTGCGCTTAAAACGTTTTTATTCCATCAAGTTGGCCTGGCCTAAATCTTCTCCTTTTTAAAATTTTTAAATTTTAAATTTAAATTTTAAACATGAATTTGATATTATGGGATATTTTTAAAATTTAGCCAAACTGTTTAATCTGTTTTAACCTATTTTAAATTTTGTATTTTCTGTGTTTTTATCTTTTGGCTGTTCACCGCCCTGAGTCCTTCGGGAGAAGGGCGGTGTAGAAATCTAAAAAAAAAATAAAATAAAAAAAAATCAATCAACAAGATAACTTGCATGTACTTTCACGATGGTTACTTATAATTATTTTGAAGATTGTTACTTTATGCTGGATATCTGTAACTCTTTATAAAACCCTTTATGTAACAATATATACATAAGCTGAATCAGAAACTAAGTTATCCTTATATCTTGCTGTTTAACATGCAACACTTTATTATTTTATACATGAAAGTATGTGTGCATCTATGTGGCAAAGGAAAGCCCACTCCCGACAAAAAGACCCATGTTTTATATACTATGCAAAAAGTTAACCCTACCTAATTTTACTGGAGTTAAGTCACCCAATAATTGCGAAGTAAAGGAGAAATGAAGCACATAAACTGGAGGTGTAGAAAGTGATTGTGATTTGCTGCAGTCCTTTGCATCATTGGTATGAAATGAGGTGATGCAATTCACCATATGGAGGCAGGGCAATGCAAACCTTTACAATGGCTGTTTAAAGGAAGACAAGTGTTTTATGACTTTTCTCACATTTTGCAAATCACCTCCTCCAAAGGATTTGCACAATTCTACAATGTAATTATAAGGTTACATGAAACATGATTGCGTATGCTAAATTTCTAACTAAGGTTATCTCTCTTCCTAAGAAACGTAGCTTCTCTTACACTGAAGGATGAAGATCCATCTATGTGGAAGCAAAAAGCAACATCTGGGAGAGTTGTCCCAAAGGTGCTTTTTTACTTTTTTCTTTTCAAGAGGCAACTGGACTTCCTGGTTTTTCTTTGAAGACATTTCACTTCTCATCCATGAAGCTTGTTCAACTCTGATTGGATGGCGGGGAATGGAAGGATCTATACTCCTTGCAGACAGCTGGTCATTTGCAATCTTTTAGCAGGTCATTAAGGTCACTTGGAAGTTTATCTGTGTCATCAAGGTCACCTGAGTGGTGCAAAGTTTGTCTTGGAACACTTGAAAAGACCATATTGTAGATTGGAGATAGATGATGTCGTATCCCTCCTCCTCTGTTGAGAGAGGGCGGTTCATTGTTGACATAGATGGCCTCTTTCAAACCAGTGGTCCTCTCTGTCCAAAATATGGACTTTGTGGGGGGGGTTCTTTCTTCCCATTTACCATCTCTCTTTAGGTAGTAAGCAAGTTTATAAGAATACACTATTTAAACAGATGTATAAGTTTATGCTAAATATTATGTAATGAATGTGGAGTACCATAGTGATTTAGGCAGAATGCCAAATCTTCAATTGATGAAAGCGTAAGCTCAATTGCTGCTGCTTTTGTTACAACTGAAAATATCCGTTCATAAAAGGATTTTCATCTTGCCTCACTGCAGTTCTCTCATTTTGGCAGCGCTTGACAGATTCTTCTAACTGTCTCCTTGCAATAACAGGCAAGTTGAAACCATCAAACATAACTTGATCAGCATTGATTCTACAGAGACAGTTGCAGCATTGGTTTTTCCTCTTTTACTCTCTAGACTTCAAGAGTGCTCAGTTCATCTAAATTCATTACTACTTTCTGACAATGGTTCTTCCATCACCTATTTTGCCAGCTTCTTTGCAACAGCATGTGCATTTCAGTGGGAAGTGACAGATAAGAAGCATGGATCTGGTCTGACACAAAGCAATATTGTCTCTCGGTTCCATTTTTTGCTACTTTAATTATATAGTTTATAATATTTCAGTTTGTTATTATTTTTCACTACATATACTACAGTTTATAACTATGATCTTAATTTTAGTTAACTATTCATTTTAGTTATAAACAATATATATTATCTTACTGATAAGAATTCTGCTATAATTGATATTTTCCAAGTTATCACAGTATGCTGCATTACTATTTTTTTATTTTATTAGTCTAATTTGGGATCCTTTAGGCGTTTACTTTATGCTGGTCAAAGAACAAAATAAAACCATTGTGGCATTGACTTGATTGTCTTGAGATTCTGGATAAATATTTGTTAATTTCAACATGACTTTATAGATTCCAAGTCATATAAATTTTAGTTAACAGTGCAACAATTAGCTTTTGGTAATAGGGTGATTACTTCTTCCTGAGTAAATGGACACTACATGAATTATAAGATGACCAAGTTTAAAAAAACAATGGTTTATGAATAGTCTAACCATAAAACCTGGTTTATTATCACATTGGCTGGATTCACCCATCCCTCGTGTTTGTTCCTCTATTTAATAAAGCAATAATGTGGAATTTGTATTAAGATTAGGATGTGAGTGAAAAGTTTTATGAATTACTCATTGAAAGCTTTCTGTAGACATCAAGCAAATTAAACAATTTAAAACACCCATTCAGAATACCATTAAAGGCATCATTCGGAAGAATATAGTAGCTGGAAAGAGAATAATGCCTTTAAGGTTACCGTATGGGTTTTTTCAAATTGTAAATTAAGTTAATCTGCTTGATGTCTACAAAAAGTGTTCAACAAGTAATATTTAGGAAATAAGAACAATTGCTAATAGTTGCTCCAATTGTAAATCCTAAAAAACTAATTGTAAAACAAATTAATATTACTCATGAGAGTTTCTGAATAAAAATGGTACTTCTAAGACTAATAGGATCTCTGTAAGTTTCTTTTTAACACCTTTGCTTATGATAAAGAGTTCTTGAAACTTGAAATCTTTCACACTCTTTTGTGTCATTTGGCTAAGGCTAATAAAGGAATTATCCTGCTATGGATTTCAGGTTTTTTCCCCCTGTTGGGTCAGCATAACTCTAGTTGCTTTTTAAAAATCCAGCTTTAGCCTTTGATTTAGGAATATCCTTTTAAATGGACCTAATTTATAATTTCATGTTGAACTTTTTTTATTGGTTGGGCTTATACTTTGTAACAAGCTAGATTTGAATATTTTTGGTTTAGTGAAAACCATTTGGCTAATTGTCTATGGAAATTCTTTGTCACCCATGTCCTGATTGTCCCAAAGGTGATTTTCCTAGGGGCAACTGGACTTTCTGGTTTTTCTTTGAAACATCTTTAAAGGAAAGTCCAGTTGCCTCTTGGAAAAGCACCTTTGGGACATTTGGCTATTTTCATATTGTTTAACTGTAGTTTGTTTGCATCTCCTGAAAGATCTAATATATGTTATTCAAACCACAATGACTAGATTTACAAAACACTAGAATCCAAAATTGACAATCACATTATTTTAACAAAATAAGTAACCCAAGTCAATATATAACATATTTGCTAAAATAGTCAATAATCTCCTTTCAAGTAAGCTTATAGATCTATTTCAACAACTATGCTCTAATGATCTTACCAGACTTCAGAACTATTTTCTTGGTTTCAAAATAGATCTTCATATCTTAAAAACTATCAAGATTTTTTCTCCCCGACAGAAGGTTTCTATGCAGTGTTTGTAAAAATGTGTTATGTATTATGTATTATGGACCTATTCAATACTTTACTTCTTAAGAGATTTTTCCTAGAAAATAATGCAAAATTATGTTGAGGTTTAATTACAGATTCATGCCTAATAAATTATATTAATAAGACATAGTGTAAAATATCCTTCATGTTTTGAAGTACCTAACAAATAGGTATTTTAATATTAATACAATAAAGTAATTTCAGAACATGAGAGCATTCAGAGGAGAGAAGTTCAAATTCTGACAGCATCTATTTGTAGGTTTAAGTAGCAGAAGATGAGGAGAAAGCATTTTAGAGAGAGTGGCCTCCACTATTTTGAGAGTTGGTCATTGTCTAAAATATATACTGGTAAATACTCTAATGTATTTATTGTTTTACCTATTTTAGGGCCCCTTTTAAGTCTACTGCAAAACTGACAATAGAAATTGAATAATTGAGACAGAAGAAGACTACTGGCTATAGCTATGTTGTGGTGGAAATAATTGAAGCAACACAGAGAGAGACTCAAGACACAGCTGTTATTGTGAACAACTATTGAAAGTGCTGACAAAAACTCTGCCCAGCAGCTACAGTTCTTTCTAAATTACATGAGCTGCACTGGTACACAGTGCCCCTAGCAAATAAAACACTCTTTCTTTCTTAGTTAACATAGTTTTTCATCTACTGAGGAGTAAAGTTTTCACAACTGGCTTTCATTGGTGGATATATAAGTTTCAGGGAATTTGAGGAAAAGGAAACAATGGTTGGTATTATCCTGAACTGCCTCTAGTGATTCTTCAGAAAATAAATGGCAGACATTTCAAATCCAGAGTGCTTTGAAAATGATAGTTCTGGTGAGTATGTTGTTGCTATTTCACTATTTGAAGAACAACTGAGATGATCAATGTGATGATGTCATCCTGCATTTTGAAACCAGCCCTGATACTATTGCTGTTGTCATGATGATGGTGGAGGGAACACATCTGGTCTGCTCCATAGTTGTTTGCAAAGAAATGTTAATTTAACATAAAATAAAAAGGATAACCTGAAGAACAGTATCCAAGCACTTCCCTGTTTGATGTGCAAATACTATTAGATATGAAGATAATTAAAATGTTTCCCCATAAGTAATTTGTAAGAATTGTGAAGTATAAGTAAAAAAAAAGGAATGTTTGATTCTCTAGTCATTTCCTTAGGAATGATAAGTTATGATGGGTCAGATGAGTACTTCCTATAAAGTCCTTGAATTCTATTGTCTATTGGCTAATGGTGTTAGCCAATCTATAGACTGCAAACAACTGAGGCAATGCAATTTGTTCCCATGAAAAACTATTTTAGTATTAAGACATTTCTTTGAATATTCAAGCAAAATTTAGTCCAATAGCTTAAGTCCATTCTGATAGCCATTCTGATAAAGTCTTGTTATTGCTGTGCATTCTCCAAGCTAAAGATACTTCCTTCAGTTTTGTGCTCTCTCTTACACAATTCCTCTGTACATAATTTCCAGCTACAGCTTGTTTTATTGATCATCAATATAAGAATAAGAGTTCAATAGCAAGGATATGTAAAATGTAAAAACAAACCCTTCCAACATTTAGAGGATGGCTTTACACAGAGAATTTACCTTCAAATTATTGATATCAGTAATGTTAATAGAACTTTGGACCTCAAATTTTAAGAAAAGATTGTGAGGTCTTGAAACTCCAGAATAATTGCTTTTGAAATAGTGATTTTAATCAATATTTAAATTACTTAGTAATAGCTATCGTTTGCAGGTATGTCTTAGTTGCTGCTGCACTTTATTATTCTTCTCACTATGCCATGCCTATAAAAATGTAGAAAGATGAATGTTTGATACATAAAAAGAATCTTAGGACATAGCTGTTAGCTTAGCAACATTGACATAGTCTTCGACCAAACTTAACTTCAAAATCTCTTCTGCATAGGGCTATCAGACCTGAGATGCACAAATGTGGACAACTGAACAACATCAGAAAATGGATGCAAAACACCTTGTTATAATCTAGTGGTTGTACAAATTATTGCAGCACAGTTTTTGCACTCCCATTTCTGGACTAAGGAAGTAATTATAATTTACAGTTCTAGATAATTTAGAAGTTGCTAGTGGAATTGCCAATTAATCTGATTAAAATTCTAGGAAGAACATTATCTTCATTTCCTACCTTTGCAGTGCTAAAGCAGCAAAACTTTTCTATGAATAGCATTTTCCTTTTTCCTGAATAGCCAGATAAATATATTCACCAAAGTATGATATAAAACTCAACTGATTGCTTCTTCTCCATGACTCTTATTAAATGCAATTGCTAGAATCAGCTTTTTTATCCGGATCTACATGTACAATAACCAATTATGAATCCATTGATTGTAACAGCTTCATTATTTTCAGTTTAAGTTCATCTTTAGATACTGTCATATTTTACCTCCTAGGCATGGGTGGATTCATTTCTTTTGAAATATGTCTTGTTACTCATGTTGCTAGTTTATTCATATCCTAAGCAAATATGATGTCCTTCCTATAATCTCCATGGTCTTGAAAACCAATGTATTAAATGATATTAAAACTGATCAACTCAAAAGAAAAGAAACAGGAAAAAAAGAACAAGTCACACAATAAATGCATCTGTGATCATAGTGACAAGTAACTCCAAGTTGCTATTATAAGAGCTGTTTACTCTTCTGTACACTTATATATTTTCAGTGTAAGTACTTTCACCATCAATATTAAGTACTTTGATCAAACAACAGGAGGCATCTACAACTACAAAACTGGCATGTGCATATGACAGCCATTTATAGGCTGCATTGTAATTCCTAACAATCATTCTTGCATCATTGTTATACTGTTCTATCATTGTTGTAATGCTTAGGAACCTCTTTTAAGAATTCATTTTCTTTTCTCTTGAAAGAGAAGAGATGGAAATGACTCAGAGTACAATTGGAACTGCTGGTTAAGAGAGAAAAGACAGGAACAATGACAGCTCTCTCCCGGGAAGAGGCTTGCTCATTGGCTTTCATTGAGGAGAAACTCTATAGGAATATTTATTTAGAGAAGAGTTACTGAGCACATAATTTTTTTGTTATTGCAATCATTCTGCTAAGCTTATTTTTTGATAGAAACATCAATGAGAAAATATATTACTGTTTAATAGAAATTTGTTGTCAGATTCCATTGGCCCAGCATTAGCTTATCCCATCAAACTTCTGCACCAGCTGAACCAAACCTAGCAAAAATTCTGGATCAGAATCAGTTGTAGCCTGGCATTCACTGTTTATTACTTTGATTTCAACTCAACAAGTGTAGCCATGTGGTTCTACTGAGTGTGGTGCTGTTTGGAATATCAGAAAGCATAAAGGTATTGAAAGGGAAAATGCCTTAGAAATGAAAGTCTATTCTTAGCAGGCCTGGAAGAATTCTTCATGGGATGCTCTACAATTATAACTACATTGCAGAGACATCAGCATCCTCAGAAAATACAGCAATCAGGACTACTGTGGTTTTTTTCCAGCTCTTATAGTAGAACTTCTTTTCCACTAGGCTGCCAAAATACAGATAGAAAATTCACTACCTCTTATGGCCATATGGATTTTGGCAGTCAGAATCTAATAATCCTATTTCAACAAAACATCTCTGGAAGTCTCTGATAATAACAAAGTACAGATAAGAATGGTGTCACGATTAGTGAACTGTAGTGGGTACAACAGGACTTTCCAATCATATAATTTCCTTTTCATAATTTAATTTGTAGCTATAGTAATGATAACAGTATTGGACGGTGCCCCATTTTATATGTATTTCTTAAAATTAAATGTACCAATCCCACTGATTACTGTTATTAGTAGTAGATGTTGGTAACTGACTATCACTTATTCCCATATATTGTTCAATTTTGTCTAGCACTACATCACCATTTCAGATATGAAAAAAGATTTCAGAAGGTTAGAAAACCATAAATACATCTTTAAAAATATTCTATTTATATGCAACATTATTGGAAATAACTCAGTTTGTTTTTTTGAATCATCTGTTATAGAACCACTAGACCTCAATAAACACTTTAATAAGCATCAAATCTTGAAAAGCAATCATTTCTGGTTATCTCTTTCTAAAAACACATGTCACTGGCATTTATCTTCTATATTCTAACAGAATATATTGCTCTAAACAACAATGTCCCCCTTTTTTTTTTTGAGAGGCCATACTTGTGAAGGCACTGACATAACAGAATGAATTTATTTTAATTAAATAAAAAGGGCAATCAGGAGATATAATTGTTTTTTCCTTGAGTATTTCTTTCATTCCTAGTTATCAGTTGGAGCAAGAAATTCTAAATTTACAAAAAGAGTATTATTATGTATTTGCAATTCCATTTTCTGTACTTGAGGTTGGGGTTTTTTTTGAAATTTTTGTTATTTTTTTTAAACATACAACATAAAATACATTTTTTTAGAGCAAGGATTTTATCCAGTATAAAATAGATACAATTACTCACATTCCCTCAACCAATTTTGTTCCAAATTTTTCCATTTACATCTTTAAAAAAATTGAGGTTGTTTTTAAAGTAATAGCAATCCTGTATTCTGTTTTTACGATGGAAATAAACAATGGAAATTACCATGGAAATTACCATGGAAATAAACTATACAGTAGTTTTGTGTTCCCTTTAGTTGTTTGAGCAGTGTATAAACTACTGTATGTAAAGACCAAAGTATTTAATAAGGCTATTTCATTCATTCAGATCTCAGATGTCTTCTGCTTGTGTTCCCTTTATTTTTTTGAGCAGTGTATAACCCATCTTAAACTTGTTATGGATTAGTTTTCTTTTGGAGTTCCTCATGACTCTTCAGTTTAACATCCAGCAGTCATACTTATTATATACTGCCTGTGTTGACTCCAAGATAAAATGATACACAGAAGCCATTGTTCTTTATATTGTATATCTCTCTAATGGTATGGGAATCTAGTAACTTTTTTATGCATGTCTAAGTCATGCATCACCAGGACTCAGATGCCTATACATTAATGCTCAAAGCATGAAGAACAAACATGGCAAACAAACTGGGTACACAAGGGCAAGAACAATATTGTTGCCATCAATGAAACTTAATGGGATGAAACCCACAACTGAAAAATACTGCTGGAAGGATATAATATTTTTTTTTAAAAAAAATAGACATAATAAAAGAAGAGTTGCATTATAAGTAAGAAATCACTACAACTCTGCAGAACTACACAAAACCAAAGATGAAAGCTTACATGGACACATTTGGGTTAATATAAAAAGGAAAAAGAATGATATTACCAAATGTGTATGCCACAGGCCACCTAACCACACAGAGGAAATAGATGAACTTTTTGCTAATCAGTTAGCTAAGATATGCAGGAAACAAATCATAGTCGTATTGTGGGACTTTAACTACCCTGACATCAACCTGGAGACAAACTCTGCAGCAAATGGGAGTTCAAACAACTTTGTCATCCAAAAGATAGAAGAGAGAATTAAAGGATCATCTATAATCCTCTAATTCTTACTAACAGAGATAAAAGGATAGAGGAGGTTGAAGTTTCAGGAACTTTGGGAGCAGGATCGTGTCATACTGGAATTCAACATAATGCAGACACAAGTAATTGAACAAAGTCAAACTAGTATCTTATACTTTGAGAGAGGTGACTTCAACAAACTATAAGAAAGTTTAGGAATGATTCCATGGATGGAAATCCTAAAGGGGAAAACAACACAAGATTCTTGGGAAATTTGGCAAAGTCCTATCTAATGCAATGCTACATTGAAAGAAAAACAAGACTCCAGATGAAACTATGTACCGTGTTTACAAAAAGAACTCTTAGACAGACTGAAAGACAAAAAGAACAAGTATAAAAATTGGAAAGAGGGACACATAACTAAAACAAAATACCAGCAGATAGCCTGAATCTACAAGGACAGAATCAGGAAAGGTAAGGTTCAGAATGAACTCAGAATGAATGTAACAAATTGCAAAAATAATAATAAAAAAATTATTTCAACATATAAAAAACAAGAAAAAAGTAAAGGAAATGATTGGTCCACTAGTGGGAGAAGATGTCAAGGAGATGATGGGTAGCAGGGAGAAAGCAGAACTGCTTAATTTTTTTAAAAATTTGATTTATATGCCGCCCTTCTCCGGAGACTCAGGGCGGCTTACAATGCGTTAAGCAATAGCCTTCATACTTTTGTATATTTTATACAAAGTCAGCTTATTGCCCCCACAATCTGGGTCCTCATTTTACCTACCTTAGAAAGGATGGAAGGATGAGTCAACCTTGAGCCTGGTGAGATTTGAACTTGCAGTAATTACAGGCAGCTGATGTTAATAACTGTTAATAACAGTGTTTTAGTCTGCTGCACCACCAGGGCACAGATACTTTTTGTATCTGTCTTGATTGAAAAGGAAAAATAATAATGAATAATACTGACAGATATAATATCAGAGCCATTGAACAAAATCTTTCAGAGGTCTTGGAGCATGGGGGAACTACCAGAGTACTGCATAAGAGCCGATGTGATTCCAGTTTTCAGAAAAGGGGACAATAGATTTATTTATTTATTTGATTTATTTGATTTATATACCGCCCTACTCCCGAAGGACTCAGGGTGGTGAACAGCCAAACAGTAAAAAATACATAGATACAAAATTTAAAAAACAAAATAAAATTGAATTATACAATTTGGCCCAGACAAATTAAAACACCCCAATCATTTAAAAACCAATTAAAATTTGCATAATTAAAAAAAGGGAAAAGATTAGGCCAGGCCGGCCTGGTGGAATAAAAAGGTCTTAAGAGTGCGGCGGAAGGTGCGCAGATCCAGGATCCTCCATATCTCTGGGGGGGGCTCATTCCAGATAGTAGGTGCTCCCACAGAGAAGGCTCTCCCACTGGGGGCCACCAGTCGACATTGTTTGGCCGACGGCACCCAGAGGAGCCCCTCTCTATGAGAGCGTACCGGCTGGTGGGAGGCTATTGGTGGTAGTAGGCGGTCCCGTAAATAACCAGGTCCTAAGCCATGGAGCACTCTAAAGGTGGTAACCAAAACCTTGAAGCGCACCCGGAAGACCACCAGGAGCCAGTGCAGCTCGTGCAGGAGAGGTGTTACATGGGAACGCCATGTCACTGCCATTACCACCCACGCGGCCGCACTCTGTGTCAGCTGGAGCCTCCAGGTGCTCCTCAAGGGGAGCCCCATGTAGAGAGCGTTACAATAGATACAGGAAATGATAGGGTAATCAGCTTCACATCAATACCTGGGAAAATCCTGAAAAAGATAGTCAATCAGTGGACTTGTGAGCACCTAGTAACAAAAAAGGTGATTACAAGCCAGCATTGGTTCATTAAAAACAGATCATGCAAAACAAACCTTATTGCATTTCTTGAAAAAGTGACTAAATTACTTTTAGGATCAGGAAAATGCTGTGCACAAAGTTTACTTAGTCTTCAATAAGAATTTTGACAAAGTGGACCACAGTCTACTTTTTAGTATGATAGAACAATGTGGGATAGACCATACAAGCACCAGATGAATTCATAATTGACTGATCAACCATATCAGTGTGTAGTATTCAACAGAACTACATGTACATGGAGGGAAGAATAGAGAGACGTATCTCAAGGTTCTGTCTTAGGCACACTATTCTTCAACATTTTCATATGACAGATAAGGAGATGGAAGAGGAAGTCATCAAATTTGCAGACCACACCAAACTAAAGGGGAATAGCTAACATTTTGGAAGATAAACTTCAGAAGGTTCTTGACAGATTTAAATCCCGAGCCCTATCCAACATAAATGAATTCAAGAGTGAGAAAAATAAGGTCCTACACTTACACAAGAAAAACCAAATGCATAACTATAGAATAGGTAGTAATTGTGAGAGGTATTAAGATATCCTAGTGGAGAACCACTTAAGTATGAGCCAGCAGTGTGTTACAAATCCCAAAAAAGCCTTCACAGCCCTAGGGTGCATCAACCATGGGATAGTATTAAGATCATGAGTGATAGTGCCACTTTATACTGCACTAGCGAAACCACATTTGATATTTAATATTGTGTCCAGTTTTGGTCATCATGATACAACAAGATGCTGAGACCCTAGAAAGAGTGCAAAGAAGAACAGCAAAGATGATAAGGGTTCTTTAGGCTAAACCATATAATAAACAGTTGAAGGAACCAAGTATGTATTAAGGAGCCATGGTGTGGCAGTGGTTAAAATGCAGTGTTACTGGCTAACTCTGTCCACAGCTTGGAGTTCAATCTTGACTGGCTCAAGGTTGACTCAGGCTTCCATCCTTCCAAGGTTGGTAAAATGAGGCCCCAGATTATGGGGGCAATATGCTGACAATGTAGCTGCTCAGAGAGTGCTGTAAAGCACCAGGAGTAGTATATAAGTCTAAGTGGTATTGCTATGTCTATCGAATGAAGCAGAGGACTGGGGTAATATGAAAGCAGTCTTCCAGTATTTCAGGGGCTCTCACGCAGAAAAAAATAATCAATCGATTCTCCAAAACACCTGAGGGCTGGAGAAACAGTAACAGGTGGAAAATAATTAAAGCGAGATCCAACCTAGAACTAAGGAGAAAATTTCTGACAGTGAGAACAGTTATGGATACTCCATCACTGGAGGTTTTCAAGAGGGGATTAGACAACCACTTGTCTGGAATGGTAAAAGGTCACCTATTTGAGCAGAGGTTGGACTAGACTTTTATGGTCACTTCCAACTCTGTTATCTACATCACATTATGATTTTTTAAACACAGTCTGTCTATAGAGGCTGACATTCTTAAAATTATCTTCTGGGTCCATTGTTCACAAATATTCCTCAGTACATTCAATATTAAAAAGATTAGGAATCGATGATTGAGTGACTTTGCTCTAATTTTACTACCGAACAGGTTTTTTGGGAACATATCCATAAGTCAATATCCATATACTACTTTCCTGAAATAAATTACAAATGTAGACTAGGAATTGGTATATGTGACTAATATGTTGGAAGGCTTTTCAACTTCTGTAGCTAAACCACATGAGATAAAAAAGGGGAATTACTTTATATATTAGCAGGATAAACAGATTAGAGTTGTTATGATTAGGGTTTTAAACTCTATTTTCATATATCGCCACTAGACTGATCTTTTAAAAAACCCTTCATGAATAAATAAATACCATTTTATTAACCTACCTTGTATTGAGCCGAATCAATACTAAGTCTCCACTGTATAACTATGCAATTTTATATGGGTGATGGTGACCATCTGCATATCTTCACTGTATCCTTAGGCTGTTCTGTGCTGGTGCTAACTGGGCTCTACAACATTTTTTTCAAATAACACTATTTTTGCATTGGTATATTTTGGTAGTGATCTGCCAGATGTCCCGTCTGAACTACCTGTTACTGCATTAGATAGTTCTCCTGCTGTTATGACATCCCAAATACTTTGTGAGGGCTGGTCATACTGGAAATAATATACTTTTATATGTGTGTTTGTATATGGGTGTGTAGATAAATATGCAGAGATAAACACAGGTATACAAAAATAAAGTACAGAAAACAAAAGCATAAAATTAAACATATATGGAGGCACAACAGCAAGCTTTAAAATAAAAAAAAAAGTTTTATAAGAACCCAATGGAGGGCACTGATTAGAACATTTGGCTGGCATGCAGAACATCACTAACAGAAACATTTTTTTTAAATTACTATTTTTATTTCCTTGATCTACCTACTTTACCTTTAAAAAAAAATGAATTGGGGCTTGGGGGAATAGTAGCCAATCAGTACAGCTCTTTGCATAGACAATGGTAAATGACAGGTGGCAAACTGTATGCTTGAGCCAGCCCAAGCCAGAAAATGTAATGACATTCATTTAGAGCAGAAAGGTGATGATATTCCACCTAAGGCTAGAAATGAGTAAAATAGGGCTTAATCTGCTCTTCAAACTCAGTGATGGGCCATCTCAGAGAGTGGAACTACATTATTAAGACTGGTCTCAAATAATTTCAATTCCAGGTATGGTATTGAAGGCATAAGATAACAAATTACATTGTATGAAGACTATGCATTTATTTTCAAAAAATTGTCCAAATATCTCTTTTTATTTGCTAAACAGTTTTATTGGAACCATACATGGGATAATATTAACATTATCTTAAAGGTTTTATCAGCACACTACCTCCTTTCAGGCTTTTAAAAAATGTCTTCGGAATAAGAACTTCAAAAGGAAAATACTGGGTAGAAAGGAGAAAAGAACAGCTGGCACTAAAAACAGGTTATAAGGAGAATAATAGGTGTAAGTGGCTTTTTCTATGAATGAGAAATGTTACCATGCAGCACAATGTAGCAGAAATTTCAGGATAAGCACTGGAAAATAAAACATCTGACACAATCAACATAAAAGCCAAAAGCAGTTCAGTATTTGGTAAAAATAAGACAAGGGGCAGGTTTAATTTATGTGCTGAGATATGTTTTGGCTAATAAAGAAATGAAGAATAATTCAAAAGCATCTTATTTTACATGGTAGGGGGTTCATTACAGAGGAATTTTCACTGGCACATTAAGGGCATATCTCATAACACTATTTCTAGAGCAAAAAGTGTAATGGGAAGCAGAGTACACTGTTCTTTTCCATTCTTAAAACTTTACAATTCCATCCGAAGTGTTGATACAGTATTTATCTTGGATGGCTCCATGAACTTCTCTCTAAAACTGATCACCCTTTACTGACAAATTCTCTGTGCACCTAAAGAAGTACTGAACATAAAAAAATTAATTCACCAGGGCAAATTATGGATCTTGTTATTTGACTATTACATAGTTGTTAAAGTCCCCATGTTAAATAGTAACAATAGAAATTCTACTAAGTAGAAAAACAGAATCCATAGGGGGTTGAGTCCTGAGTCCTTTGGGAGAGAAGGCGGCATACAAGTTTAAATAAATAAATAAATAAATAAATAAATAAATAAATAAATAAATAAATAAATAAATAAATAAATAAGAAAGAAAGAAAGAAAGAAAGAAAGAAAGAAAGAAAGAAAGAAAATTGCATTTATTGTATGATTTTATAGAAGGAATGAATCAGGACATCTGAACTCTGAAAGATCTCATAGAACTGCTTACCATTAGTCTATACTTAAAAGGAATTAAGGATGATTATCACATGCATTTTGATGTCTTGCTTGATGGGCACTTTAAAGAGACAACATAGATATGTCAATAGATAATTACCATGCATGTTTTTATTTCCAGATAACTTTCCAGGAAGCTCTTTTTCTATTTATAATTTGCAGTGCCACATTCACACTCCCCCAACAGTATTTATGACAAGATTTTGGGGATTTACAGCCTGCCTGCTATTGGTGATCTAAAACTCTTATCTGCCCCAGCCAGTATTATCACTATTGGAAGATGCTGGGGGATAATTTAGCATCTAAAAATCATGATTAACCCCTTCCCTGACTTATAGATGAGGTTTTATCCTACTAAATTGCTGGATTTGATCAAATGTCTATCAGTTGTATATTCTTAAATTTAACCAAAACACAAAGGAATTAAGATTTTTAGAAAAATACATTTGAATGCATCTGTAAAGCCTTTTACAGATAACAAGTTCTTATAGAGGAGCCTTCTCACAAAGCCTAACTGGTGATACTCCACATCAATAAGGCCATAGAAAACTTTGCAGGATTGATCTTTAAGAAAAGAAATTGTTAATACCTAGGAAAGATCAATTTCATAGTTTAGAGACTCTAATTCAAATTCTTACCTTCCAGAGGGAAAAGAAAAGTTAGAGAGTGAGATGGCATTTTATAGATAAGCTTGGTTAATGGTGACAGGAACAACCATCAGTCAAATACTTCATATTGATTGGCTACATCTGTCTCCTCAGTTGAAGACAGACTCCCTCAGGTAATGCTGATTTATAAAGGTGATAGCAGCTTTTAAGCATCTTTATACAAAACAGTCAGTGTATCTATAAATCAGTATAAACAAATTTGGATGATAGTCTTATGTTATATAACAATGACTCAGCTCCAGGAAACAAATTGAATTAGTCACTGAGGTTCTGTGCTTTTCCATCTTGAGGAGAGCGGCTCTGCCCTCCTTCTGGATCTTCAACAACACCTCTATATGCAACACAAGGAGATTTTAACACACTAACATTGTTGTAAGAGCCAGTCCATTTTTCACTATAATTTTATTTTTCTATAAATCTATTTCTATATAGTTCGAAAACTATATAGTTACAATTTTTTAAAATAAAATGCCATTAATTTTTTTTTTAGTACATGATGTTACAGGCCAGAAAAAGGCTGCAATGTGACACCTGTCTCTCTTTAGAAAAATACTTATTTTCCTTTATTGGGGTTCACAAATTTCAAAGTTTTATAATTGTATTAACTCCTACTGATTTGTAAAAGCTGTAATATAAAAATAAAAATAAATGACAATAATAGGAAGGAAGGAAGGAAGGATGGATGGAAGGAAGGAAGGAAGGAAGAAAGAAAGGAAGAAATGAAGGAAGGAAAGAGATAAAGGAGAAGGTATAAAATACATAAAAGAGTAAAACTGGAACCAATGTAAAGGCTACCACTGAAAAGTAGATCCAATTTAGCAAATAGTATTAACATAATATTTTTAGAAATGATAAATAATTCAATTCAAGTCTTTTCAAATAAAAGTTAAAATGAAGGAATATTTTAAAAAATACAGGAATATTTTTATATTGGCTGATGTGTGCATAGCTTTACATGAAGCCAGATATAATTTATTGAAATTAAGATTGGAATAAAATATGTAAGAGTACATGGAAATATAAAAATACTATAAAACACCTATCGGTTTCATTTCTAATATAGGGTAAGTATGCCTTCTGCAAATAGTTTTGAAGACAAGTTGAAAATCCAAATACCTGCTGTCTCTCAGGTCTGTTGTACTTCAACCTTCATAATTTCCAAAATCCAACAAAGCCTTTGATCAAAAGGTGAGCAAAGCTATATTATATAAGGTATATATAATGTAAACTGTATACTGCATAAATACTTTTAATTAAATAAACTAGCATAAAAACAGAGAAGACAAAAGCCAAATATCATCTCCTCCGTCCCTCCCTTCCTTCCCTCCCTGTGTTTTTTATTTTTACAAATAACTCAGGGCAGTGAATATATCCAAAACAACTTCTTCTTCCTTTTATCTCCACAGCAACAACTATATGAGAGAAAGTAATTGGCCCAAGTAACCAAGCTGGCACTCATGCCTAAGGCATGACTAGAACTCATTCTCTTTGGTTTCTAGCCTTAACTACTAAACTAAATTGGTTCTTCTCTATGTTACTGCTGAGTTCTGCTGATGAACAGTCCAGATGCTCCTAACCTAAGAAGATGTTTATCCTTATCCACACTCTAGTGACCGCAATTTGTTCCTTAATTGAAAGTTATATGGGCTCTAAGGAAACATGTGACCCAGAATGAGATGGAATGTCAACAGTAACACTGCAGCTTCCCAGGGAGGAGGCCCAAGAGAAGAAACTTCACAGTATTAAGGTGGATAGAAATATCTATAGCACTTAAACTTATATACTGCTTCACAGTGCTTTACAGCACTGTCTTAGCAGTTATGACAGCATATTTACCCCAACAATCTGGATCCTCATTTTACCGATCTTGGAAGGATGGAAGGCTCAGTCAACCTTGAGCCAGTCAGGATCAAAGGAATTGAATTCCTGGCAAAGTGAGCAGAGTTAGCCTGCCATACTGCATTCCAACCACTGCACAACCATGGATGGGGGAGGGAGGGAAAAAATCTGGGTAGCCACTCCCTAGAACCTCCCAAAGTATATACATATTAGGTAAAGGCTATAGCTTTAGTTTAGTTTGGTAATATTCTGTCCATTTGGTATAAGTAAATAAAGAACTGGACTTGATTGGATCTCATTGTGTTGTCTTTGGGCTTAGGCCTCACCAAGAGAGAAGCTGTAAATATCACTGATTGCTGTTGTCTCATTTAGATAAAGTTCTCTTGTGTAGTTATGTCAGTGTTATTTTTACTCCAGTGTGCATTATTGTCAGGCACAGAAATTTGGTCATAAGTGCCTGCATTGGTCAGAAAATGATGTTTTAAGATAGGGCTGACTTCCGGTTTCCTCGTCTTCGGCGGCGACGGTGCCTTCTTTTAGCACCGCCACCCCCGCCGCTCGTAGAGCCGCTTCTCGATCGCGAAGCGGCTTGAAATCTTCAAAATCCTGAGGATTTATGAAGAAGAGGCAGCAGGGTACAGGTAGAGCCCCTGCAACCCCCCCAGGGAACTGTTTCTGGGGAGGAAACAGGCGCGGCTCCCTTTCAACCTGCTGAGACTCCGGGCGGCGTGGGACGTCTCTGCCTTCGCAGAACAAGCCGACTGCAGGAAACCTTCAAAGAGCGAGGGAAATAATCCAACTAAACACCGAACCCACCCGAACCCTGAAATTCTGAACTGCAAGTATTAGCCCTTTGCTGATTTTTTATACGGAAGTGAAAGTTTCTGAATGAGTGAAAGTGACTGAAAAAATATGGCGCTCAGTATTAGAGCAAACGAATCAGCGGGTGTGGATTGGTGAAGTCATTTCGTCTTGCTACAAAGTTAAAAAGTTGCTATAAAGTTGCTCCGGCTGCAACAGAAACAAGAGGAAAATCTCTCCCTTTTACCTGTTTTTGCTGCATTAGAGCTTTGCCCTGAGTAAATCTGGGGGACTTTTTTAGAAGGCACTGTGGAGGTAGCAGAAGAGGCGGAACCTCCCTTTTTAGAAAAGCTAGCCTACGTGGCAGGATGGCTTCAAAGAAGCAGGAAGGCAAAACAGGGGGGGGGTCCCCCACACGCAAACAGGACACGCAGTCACAAGCCCAAAAAAAAGATCTGGATATGGGAGAGTTAAAAGAATTCATTTCAAATATTCTGGATGATAAATTTCAAAAAGCTCAACAAGAAATGGATGATAAAATAAATAAAATAGATGAAAAAATCCAAAAGTCTCAACAGGAAATTATGCAGGAAATGCAGCAGAACCAAAAGAAGGTGACCAAAAAAATAACAGATGTGGCGTCTGGCCTGGCAGGATTTATTATGAAAGTTGAGTCAAAAGTGGATGAATTTAAATTAGAAGTTAATGCTAAGATGAAAAATAATGATCATAAATTTTTTGATGTTGATGACAAGATGCAGAGAGTTGAGAATGAGATTGTCATGATGCAATTCCGGGCAATGGAATTTGCTATACGGCTTCGAGGAATTAGAGAAGAGGAGAGACAGGATCTGAGACAGATCTGTGCTGAAGCCTTAGCTGTGATTTTAAAAATTGATCCTGAGATGGTCCTTTGTAAAATAGATAAAATCTACAGAGTCAACTCGTGGGTGGCCAGACAAAGACAATTGCCTAGAGATGTGGTCATATATTTTACAGACAGAGCAATAAGAAATGATATTCTGCAAAAATCTTTTCTCACTTCTGTGCAAGTGAGCGGTTCCAAGATTACAGTTTACAAGGAGCTTCCACCTAAGATGTTGAAATCTAGAAAAGATTTTGGTTTTCTTGTTAAAGAACTGCAGAATAATCAAATCCCATTTCGTTGGGACGCCCCAACTGGCATAATTTTGAGATATAAGGGAGAGAAACACCGTTTGAATACTGTGGAGAAGGCGGAGCAATTTTATACTGAAATTTTTAAAGAAAGAACACCATCCCCACGAACATCTACAGTCTTGGAGATTAAAGAGAGTGATAAGAAGCAACCTCAAGAATTGCAACAGCAATCTAAGCAGGAATCAGAGGAGTTGAAGGGTGCTGAAGGAGGTTTTCTGGATGAGCCTTTGCTGGAACCTTCTCCAATTCTGGAGCCGGCTTGGGCGGCTGAAGTCAAGGATCAGCGTATAACCCGAGCAAAAGCCAAGCAACTTAAAGAAAAGTTACAGCAGGAAAAGGAAAAGGCTGGGGCCGTGGGGAATGCAGGACAGAAGATTTCGGACGAAATCCGAAGGTTCTGCTCTTTGCTCCAGAAAGAGAATAATGATGATTAAATGTTTATCTTGGAACGTGAATGGGTTGAATGTAACACAAAAAAGGAAGAAAGTATTTGCATATTTAAAACAATATAATAATGATATAATTTGCTTACAAGAAACGCATATCACAGCTCAAGATCAAAACTATTTGATAAATTCCAAATTAGGAACACATTTTATATCTTCAACTAACCAAAAAAAGAATGGTGTGGTTATTTACGTAAATAAAAAATTTACAGCTAAACTTATAGAAGCTGATCAAGATGGCAGGTTTGTAGCAATAGAATTACTTTCTGCTAATAATCAAATTCTTTTGATAGGAATTTATGCCCCTAATCAACAACAGGACTATTTTTATAAAATGCTGCATGCTAAAATACTTCAATGGGATTACAGATCTATTTTAATTATGGGAGATTGGAATGGAGTAATTGATTCTAAATTAGACAAAAAGACTTTGGCAAAGTCAAGAATTAGATTACCACAGACTTTTTTCGATATGAAAGAAGACCTGGAATTAAAAGATATTTGGAGAATACATAACCCAAAAGAACTGGATTATACTTTCTTCTCTGACAGACATAGATCCTTTTCCAGGATTGACTTTATTTTGTTGTCTGATGATTTACTTGTCAGCACAAAAAGAACAAAGATTCTGCCAAGAACTTTGACTGATCATAGCCCAGTGTGGATAGAAATTGAGACATGCAAGAATGAGAGACGTTCTTGGAGATTAAATGAAAACTTGTTCAGATATGAAAAAAATATAACAGAATTTAAAAAGTATTTGAAAGAGTTTTTGGAAATGAATTTGAATAAAGGCACCCCAATGGAAATTGTGTGGGACGCAAGCAAAGCTTATATGAGAGGGGTGCTTATATATATGAACTCTAAACATAGGTTGATTCGACAAAAGAAAAGACTTGAACTGGAAGCAGAAATAAAGAACAAGGAACAGTTACTTATTAAAAATCCAACAGATGAAAGAATACTTAGTGTTATAAAACTTTTGAAAGACCAATTCCAAATGCTTATAGCGGATCAAGTCGCAACAAATTTACAATATGCGAAGCATAATACATTCTGCAACGCCAATAAACCGGGCAGGTGGTTGGCTTACACATTAAGGAAGAAACAGAGCATACGGACTATTGATAGTATTGATATTGGAGGGAAAGAAGTTTTTCAACAGAAATTAATAAAAGAAGCCTTCTTTGAATATTACACTAAACTATATGCCAGAGAGGAGGTGCAGAATGGACTTATAGAAAAATATTTAGACAACAAAAGAGTTACAAAAATTACTGAGCAACAAAAGGAAAGAATGAATTATCCTATAACAGAGGAGGAGATAATAGCGGCAATAAAACAATTAAAAACAGCTAAAGCTCCTGGAACGGATGGTCTGACTGCGGTGTATTATAAAACTCTGCAGGCAGAAATGGTGGAACAACTTAGAGATTTATTTTGTAATATACAACAAGGGGGAAAAGTACCCCCATCATGGACTACAGCTTATATCTCTTTGATACCAAAAGAACAAGCAGGTCCCAAAAAACCAGAGAACTACAGACCGATATCTCTTTTGAATACGGATTACAAAATTTATGCAAAAGTATTAGCCAACAGACTGATGCCAGTGATTCAAAAGGTGATTCATGATGATCAAGCGGGATTTATTGAGGGTAGGCATATGAATGACAATGTAAGGCATGTAATAGATTTATTGGAATATCTTGAGAAGAATAAACAGATCCCTGCAGTGCTGGTTTTTTTGGATGCAGAGAAGGCCTTTGATAAAGTGGACTGGAATTTTCTACTAAAGACTTTAAAAAGGATGGACTTTGGGGACCAATTTATACAGGCGGTCTCAGCAATTTATCAAGATCAAAAGGCACAGATTATTATTAATGGAAGTTTGACAACAGAGTTTAAAATCGAAAAAGGAACAAGACAGGGATGTCCGCTGTCCCCATTGTTGTTTATTTTAACACTAGAAGTCTTGTTAAATACAATAAGGGATTCTAATACTTTGAAAGGTATAACGATAAGGCAAGAGGATTACAGAATAAAGGCATTTGCAGATGATCTGGTCGTCACCCTAACACAGCCAATGGAATCAATAATCCAGATGAAGGACATTATACAAGACTATGGTAAAGTTTCAGGTTTTAGATTGAATCAGAAAAAAACTAAGATGGTAGTCAAAAATATGACACAAGATCGTAAACTGGAGCTAGAAAGGAGGGCAGGTTTTGAGATTGTACCAAAGGTAAAATATCTAGGAGTCCAGGTTGCAGAATCAAATATGAAATTGTTTCAAAATAATTATGAGGTGTTGTGGCGAGAGGTGCAAAAAGATATGGAGACTTGGAAAAAACTGCAGCTGTCTTTACTGGGAAGAATAGCAGCAGTTAAGATGAACATTTTGCCAAGATTTCTTTTTTTGTTTCAAATGATTCCGGTGCTCAAAAATGATAAACAATTAAAAGTTTGGCAAACTGGTGTGAACAAGTTTGTCTGGAACGAGAAAAAACCAAGAGTAAAAATGAAAATCATGCAAGACGTTCCAGAAAGGGGAGGTCTTAAACTTCCAAACCTACAATTATATTATGATGCAACAGCCTTGACTTTAGTAAGTGATTGGTTTGGAGGAAAAAAGACTGGAATACTAAACGTAGAAAGTTTTGATTTGGAATTTGGATGGCACGCTTACTTATTTTATGACAGTAAAGTGGATAAAGTATTCAAAAGCCATATACTTAGAGATTCATTGTTGAGAGTCTGGAAGAAGCACTGAAACAATTGGGATTATAAAATACCGCTATGGCTGGATCTTGGTCATACTTTGTGGAATACAAATATAATGTCACTCGGGGGGTTTTTATACAAAGAGGTTCTTTTTACAGATGCGGGCAGATGGCAGCTGAAGACATTACAGACATTGTTGGCTGAAGGGATTAATCTAACTTGGTTACAATATAATCAATTGCAATTGAGATGGAAAGAGGACCAAAAAACTGGTATTATGATGTATGAGGAAGAATTAGTTAGACACATAAAAGAGAAAGGCCCAATGCATATTAAAAGACTTTATAATGTTTTGTTAGAAAGGGATTCAGAAACTGAATTAGTTAAAGACTGCATGATTAAGTGGGCACAAAATTTTGAGGAACCAGTGATGTTGGAAACATGGGAAAAAATCTGGGTTCAGAATGTTAAATTTACACAGTCGCAGAATCTGAGGGAAAATTTCTATAAAATGTTTTATAGATGGCATTTAGACCCCAAAAAATTGTCGTGTATGTACCCTAATGTGCAGCCTAAATGTTGGAGATGTGATTGTCTAGACGCTACATATTATCATGTTTGGTGGACCTGTAAGAAAGTTAAGGCTTTTTGGATAAAAATTTGGTGGGTCATGCAGAATGTTTTGAAGAAAAAAATTCAATTTTCTCCACAACTGTTTTTATTGGGTATAGTTAAGGGTTTTACATTGGGTGAAACAAAATTGATATTGTACATGATAACAGCAGCAAGATTGTTGATAGGTAAATATTGGAAAAATGAAACGCTGCCTACGATTGAGGAATGGACTTTGAAGATGGCCAGTTTTGCAGAGATGGTGAAGATTTCAGCATATTTAAAAGATTGTTCTCAAGAGACTTATGAATGGGAATGGAAGAAATGGATAGATTATGTTCAGAATAAATATCAAACTAGGAAGTATCAAATAGCTTTTATTTGAAAACGTTATATTAAGATAGAAATATTTTAAGGTTGAGGATGAAAATTTGTTAGAAAATGTTATATCAAGATAGAAATATTTTTAAGGTAATTAGGATGAAAATTTATTTGAAAATGTTATATTAAGATTGAAATAGGTTAATGTAATGAAGATGAAAATTTGTAAGGGGGAGGGAGGGGTTCAAGTTTTATATACAAAGGAGGGTTTTTCCTTTTATTTGACATGAGTATACTGTGAGGAAGTCTGGGGGGAGGGGAGGGTTAGGGTGGGTTAGGGAGGCTGGGAAGTTTGGGGTGGGTTGTGGGGGGGGGAAAAAGGGGTGAAAATGTAACTGTAAAACTTTTGCAATAAAAAAAAAAAAAAAAAAGATAGGGCTGTCAAACTCCCGGCCACTGGCCGGATGTGTCATGCACTGGTCACGCCTACCCCCATTTTAGTGAAGGGGAAAAAAGTCCTGATACGTCACATGACACTGCTGTGATGACGTGAGTTTGACACCCCTGTTTTAAGAATTACCATCATATTTGCAAATGGTTGCAAATAGCTACTAAACAAGGAGTGGCTGTAATATCTCTGCGGAAAAGGCAATTTCTGAATGGGTAATAATTGCCACCTCCTCACTCATAGCCTTCCTGTTGAGTTTTTCTTTAGGAGTTAGAATGTGACTTATTTGGTTATATAAATTCACACAATGAATTGAATTCACACAATCTGCCAAGCCCTAGTTTCCTTTAAATTATTCTTAAAGGATTATATACTGGTTTATCCTTTATTTATTTATATTTATTTTTGCATTGTTAACAGTAAGAGTAAGAAACATAATATTGCTCCAAACATACAAATGCCAAATTTATCTTTTGATAGATTAATCTTAGTGTTAATTATATCATTTGGATTATTTGAGTATATTGAATAATATATTAATATAAATATATGCCAAATAAAATTTAAATCTGAAGGAACATGGAAAGCCGCATGGACATTTGCATCAGAAATTTAAAAAATTAAATTGGTTTAACTGTATAGACAATTTAATGATTAGAGCAGAGGTCAGCAACCTGCGGCTCCAGAGCCACATGCAGCTCTTTGGGCCCTCTGCTGTGGCTCCTTGTTGGGTGATCCACTACTAGTTGGCCCCATCCCTCGCCAGTCCCCTCGCCTGGCTTGAGAAGGTAAGGGTGACAGCAGGGGATGGAGAAGCAGCCAGGGCAGAGAGATACAGAGAGAGAGAGACATAGAAAGATACAGAGAGAGAGAGGGAGAGAGAGGGGAGAGAGAAGAAGGGAGGGGGGAGAGAGATATGTCAAAAGGGTTTTGTGGTTCCTGGTGTTTTTTTAACAACAGGTTCTCTGCTGTAATGACTGGCTGGATAGGCATGGCTAGGGGGTCATGTGACTGGTGGAAGTGAGTGACATTGAGTTGGCTACTCCCACCCAAGTTTTGGGGCTCCCGGTGTTTTCCTTTCTGTGGGAAATGGATCTAAATGGCTTGAGATTGCAGACCGCTGGATTAGAGTCACAAAATTAATTTAATAAAGAAATAAATGAGAAAATTTAACAAGACTTAACTTTTGAACTATGACTTTTAGCTAAAAAGCAGATGTCAGCAATGCATTGCTACAAATCATTTGTAGATTTACCTTTGCAATGTTGCATAATAATATTTTATGTTCTACTTACAGTGTTTTAAATGTTTTTAAAAAGTGGAGTAATAATTTCTAAGATAATGTGTGAAAGTAATGCCTCAGAAGCTGGGAAATACTATTTAAAAATAAATTTAAAAGACTCAGACCTATGATTTATTCTTAGTATGCAATGAACCTTAACAAATGTAAAAATTTCAATCTGTGATTATTTTGAAGGGGAAAAAATCCTTTCCAGGGAAAATGTAGTTAGTAGAATAGCTATCTAAGAATATCTTTTCTTTGAACTTTCCTACTTGAAATGTGGGCATAATATTATAGCAGGTTATACCCAGATAGACTATTTTTATATTTGTTATCTCCACTTATTTAGAACATTTCCCATGATGCTCTCTCTGTCATATCTTGGTACCCACACATTTACAGTTATGATAACATAATATGTACATTTCTACAATATTAATAACAGGCCATTTTTTTTTTTCAAAATCTGGGTAGAAACAGATGGGATGTTTCTCACCTTGGTTGAAGTGTGACTTCTTATACAACTTCACTTGCAGCATTATCCTTCTCCCATTTTTATTTGTCTTGAATTTCATATTTGTTATCCTCAAGCTTGACTGTACAATCTGGAATTTGATTGCATACCACCTTTTAAGCCTACATTGAAAGGTTGCATGATGAAAGATATAAAATACTTTACAAATGTACATGCTATCTCCCTTCAGTATCACATGATGCACATCATATCACACACATCACATCATATTTCTTCTTCATTTTGCCCCATTGTTGGTGCATGCAGGTAATCCTTATTCAATAACTGTCATGTACAATGACCATTCACAGTTATGATGGTGATGAAAAAGTAATTTTGCTACAAATCTTCACATTTACAACTTATGCAGGTTTGTAAAGCAATGGAAAGCTGAAGTAATAATATATATCCCATTGCATTTCATTTACTTAACAACTGAGCTTCCTGTCCCAATTATGATCACTAAATGAAGACTACCTTACATAGCTGAAGCATTGTAGACGCTCATAGGTCTACATTGTAGACCCACGAGCATCTACAATGAAATACACTTAACATGCAAAACTGCAATGTGTTTTATTTGTTTTTGCCTTAGGGTACTTATCACACGAGGTTCTGCTGCTTCAGATCAGTTTTGGATTAGTGCTGTTGCATGACATCAACTAATTTTGAATGCTGACGCATTCTTTTATGGCTCCTAGACAATTTATGTGAAACTACAGCTAATAATTTGATGCCTTTTCAACAATCATAGAGATAAATGCACATGTTAAATTCTATTAGACTTTAACTTGGTGAACTTTCAGTCTCTTGATTCCCTATGTTCTTAACAGTGTTAAGTGTGCAGGAGAGAGAGAGAGGGAGAGGGAGAAGAGTGTAATGGGGAGTCTCTTCAACGTTAAAAACATTAAGAGGCTCATACCTTATTAGAAAAGTTTATGAAGACCCAGACACCTCATTTTCTTCATTTGCTGAGAAAGCAGATATCTTTTCCTCCTTTGTTGCCCCACTTTGGAATCTATCTATCTACCTATCTACCCCCCCTCTCTCTCCCCATTTCACCAAAAGCAACACAGCACACAGTAATTGCTGGTTTGAGAACACCTGTGGATATCTTTAGGGGAAAAGATAACATTTTTAAAGTCATGTATTGCAAGTGGAACAGGAAACAAAGGGATTGTTCTTTTTCTTTTATCTATGTGTGAAGAAAGATTTGTTTCTGAAGATGGGCAGTGGCTGGGAGGCAATAATTGATGGTGGAACTCTTCTGTTGGTTAGTTGGAAAGAAAAGGGATTGATTCAGTGGTGAAATTCGTTTTTTTTTTTACTATTGGTTCTGTGGGGGTGGCTTGGTGGGCATGATGTGGCTTGGTGGGCATGGCAGGGGAAGGATACTGCAAAATCTCCATTCCCACCCCACTCTGGGGCCAGCCAAAGGTGGTATTTGCTGGTTCTCTGAACTACTCAAAATTTCCACTACTGGTTCTCCAGAACCTGTCAGAACCTGCTGGATTTCACCCCTGGATTGGTTCTTAATGATGTTTGCATGTTCTCAGCCTTTCATAGCCAGCCTATCACTACAGGAAGTCTTTGAACCGCTACTATTTTAAAGGGTAGAGGTGAATGGAACCAGTTCTGATGTGGAAGTGTTCTAATACGATCTATCGTTAACCAAAAATATGGCTCTTATAGGTCACAAAACCAGTTTCTATTTAAGCTCTTGGGAGAGGTGAGCAATGAGTGGCCTAATGTGTTAAAACCTGATCTGAGCAATCCGTTCAGATTTCTGGCAGGAGCCACTTATTGCTTTTCTAGATATCAACTGGGCAGAATGAAAGGGATAGTGATAAGGAGACAGAAAAAGTAGACTTTTGGTTGTGCAGTCATTTTTAAGCTGGCATTTACTGTTAAACTCCCTGACACATTAATCCTGAGGAGATACAAACCGTAGCAGGAAAAAAAAAACCTCATTGGAAACCATGCATTTCTTTTATCTGTTCCAGGACCGTAGCTCTTAAAGTCCAGCCAAATCGTTTACACAAACCATTATATAAACCCATAGCTAAGTCAAGAACAAAACTGTCTAGAAAAAACTCAGTCCATATAACCCTTTCAATTGCCAGTTTGGGTAGGAAAGTATTGCATCTGTGAATAGGGTAGTACTGCCGTCTGAGCAGCCCATATGTAATAGTTCTCCTAGCACTGAGCTATTGGAGTTCAGTTCTATCAACAAAGGACCAAACTGTCCAATTGATAAAATCTTCATTATATAGGAGAAAGTCATTCTTGTTACATTAAAATTATTGTCAACATGTTGTGGAAAATACTATTTATCTGTTTGTTTAATTTATATAGCAACTCATCTCAAAATAATTATTCTGCCTAACCAAAAAATAAAAAGCTATATAAGAAAATTGCAAATAACAGAAATATCAGCTGAGAAAGAACTCACTATCACAAGAATTAATATAACCATACAACGAAGTCTCCCACATTTCCACGAGTCCAGACTCAACAACAAAACCAGATTATTAAGGCCTTGCAAGGGGCCAGCTGAGCTGGAGTGAGTCTGATCTCCAGGGGAATGATGTTTCAGGGGGTAGGCAATAATGAAAATAATATTTTGTGTTTCTGGAATATTGCATTCTAAAACATATTTTCCCCACAGCACTATTAGTGGTCTATAAATGATATAGTTGTTTATATTTAAATCCAGATTTTTTTCAGATTTAATGCCATTACACTAGAAGCACTATTATGAACATAAGTACACAGATGCTTTGCATCAATTGCTTTGCGTCAATGCTTGGAAAATTAACAGCATCCCCATTATCCCGGACAGAACTGGAATATTAATGAAGGACAGAAATGACAAGCAAATTGACCTCTAACTTAATGAGAAACCAAAAATCTGAAAACTTTCTTACAGAAACATTTAGTTTCCACCTGAATCAAATAGCCAGAACTTTGAGAAGAGCAGATTTTTCATAATATGAAACAATGATTTCTTAACATATCTTAAGCACAATATAAGAACCTAGTTTGTACCATAATATAATCTTATATCTATTTTTCATGTCATATAATAAAGGAAATTCAAAATGTTAAGAAATTATCCATAGGGAATAAGAAAAATCTCCATTTCTCACAAAAAAGCATTAGAAAAAGATTAAAACTTCTAACCTTCAAACTGGATTTTCATCTATAAAAGTCCAACTAGGAGTCCTTAGGGAATCAAGGAATCCTAAGGAATCAAGGTTCAAGTAAAGTATCATTTGAAAGTGCCTTTGTGAAATGCTATGAAGCCATGCTTTTAACTGAATGGAACAAAATGTTGGCAGCATATACTCATCCAAAGTAGTTTCTGCCACATGCATCAGCACCCTTATCTGTTAAAGCAAAGTGGGAAATTGAGGCAAACTGACCCTGCCTTAGTACTGTGTGGAGAAGCTCCATTGTGTCGACAGTGAACAATGAGCTTAGTATAACTACGGATTGTACAGCATTAGAGACTAAATTGATTTTAAATTTGATATCAGCAGCTAGGCTGTTGGTAGCGCAATATTGTAAGAAGGACTTTTTGCCTACTATTGAAGAGTCGACGTTGAAAGTAGCGAACCTAGTGGAAATGGCGAAAATTTCAGTGTACTTGAAGGACTATACACAAGAAAGATACGTATTGGAATGGAGAAGATGGATTGATTATATTCAAAATAAGTATTAGACAAGAAAATATCAAATAGCTTATGAATGAATGTTAAATTTTAGAAGTATTATGTTATCTATAGTGGAGTTAAGGTTTCAGGGGGCGATTTGGCAGTTTAAGGATAGATAGGTTAATTTAGCTTATGATTGTTAACTGAAATACCCTGTATTTTGCTCTGGGAAGTCTGGGGGGGGAGGGTGGGATGGGGGGAAAAAGGGTGGGGGGAATATTGGGGGAAAATTCTTTTTTTGTAACACTTTTCAATTAAAAAAAAACAATGAGCCTTGTAATCTCTTTGTAAGAAGGCTCATGGTACACTCAATGAAATATTTACTTCAGTTTAATACTGCCAAACACCAAACAGATTCTTAGGGTTTTTAATATTACAAAAAAACATACTGACAAATAGAATAAAAAATACATGACAATTATCCAAAATATCAAAGTTATGCTAGTTTATCTTCCCACAATATGACTTTGTTATTAAAAGCTCTCATTAGCAAATCTGTTTCTATTGCTTCGTAAATTTTCAGGAAGAAGAGCTCCATTTAGATTTTGGAGATGTTGCTTACAAGGAAAAGTCCACCAATGAAAATCATTGACTCATTCTTCTGAAATTCTTTTGTGGTGAGGATGGGGGTGAACCTTCAGTTATCCCCACATAGGATGGGTGAATAAGAAAATTTTTATGCAAGAAAATACTCCACCTGATGTCTCTCCATCCATACCATCAACTACTGTGAATGCAAATAGCAGCAAGGAAAGACCAACGTGATACAACAAGGTTGGCTGTATTGGATCAGGGTTGCCTTTGTGGGATAGACCTTATAATCCCCCATTCTTTTCCCTAATCCTGGGAACATCCACTACAGTCTGGGGAAGATTAACTAGAAGAAAATATTAAAATAAACATAGTTTATTTTAATAGATTCCGTGAATAAAGAAGAGAGGGGACACAATTGGGAATACACAAAGAAAGTTGCAGATTAGCCCAGGCTGTTTGCCTCATTAAGTTTCTACTGGCAAAACATGAGCCATACTGGAGGTGAAAGCAGTAAGCAATTAACTGATTAAGGTCAGAGTGGGGATCTTATGAATCCATGGCTCACGCTTAGTAAGCAAGGAGTGCACTATTCAGGAAAGCAAATAAGAATCCCAAATAACATTGCAAGACTCTACCTCCATCATCTCTTCAGATCCTGTCCATATGATTTAAGATTAAATTTAAGTGATTTTATCTCCATGCAATAGCACCAAATAACTTCATCCAAGCTAGGGACAACTGCTTTTCTTTTTTTGCTCTTCAACAGGGAGCCGGTCACCCTAAACAGCTTCGCTGGGGCATAGACCACTGGCACAATATGGGAAGAAAGTAATTACATGCACAAAAGTAATTGTGGAAGCTTGATACAGTGCATAATTCAAGCACTCTAATGCAGGTATGTGTTTTGTTTTTACTTAGTACAATGTGGATCCATCCATTATGGCTTAGTATGATTCTATGGCATGTTTAATTGTTAAAAGTCTTGGTTTAGTTTTATGTGTGAACCAGGTCAGAAGGAGCTTAATAAATGTGAATAATTTAGTTCTTGGGATCTTCTTATATAGTTAATTGTCAAGAAGTAGTTTCTCTCGCCTAAATTTTAATTGATTAGTTAATTTTTTTCTGGTTCATAATATATTAGGGATAGTAGATAAAGAGTGTCGATAAATTAATTAACAGAAAGCAGCTAAAGTTTTGTGAAGCCTTGTAAATAAATGGAACACCTTTTTTTTAATTTGTGAGTTCCTAAACCTATCCAATATTTGACTAAGAAGAGAGAAATTTAAATTTTTCAGATTACAGTTTTCTATTAAATAGTATGCATAAATATTCCACAGTGGTCCTAATAATATTCATTGTTCTCCTAGATATGATTACCTTAATAGCTTTATTTCTCTCTCTTTTTTACTGTCTTTAACTGATAGCAATACTAATTTCAGTATGTTGGAATTAAGATTTTATATGTCCCCTGGTATTCATGGAAAGTTACTATTAAGGACATCATAAAGAAGATGAGAATGAATCTGCTATAATTATAACTAATATATTATGTCAAGTTAAATGAAGCTGAAAACTCATTGTTAATGTATCCTTCTTTCCGTAAAGATAATCTTTAAAATATGTTATGCAATGCAATTTTAAATAAGCAAGAGAAAGAAAATGGCAACATACAGCAATTACTTATAAATATATCTATATTGACAATTCATACACTACTCTATCTCATAATGTGATTTCTTTGCCTTAGTTTGTTGCTTAAACCCAGCCATAGGGGATTGAAATTTTAGCTAAATGCTTAATGTGATTGCAAACTCAGCTAATAGTGGCATATTTTGCCTAGAGTAACGTACAATGCAATAATTATCCTTTATTTTTAGGCATTTTTTTAAAAATTTGATTTATATGCCGCCCTTCTCCGAAGACTCAGGGCGGCTTACAATGCGTTAAGCAATAGCCTTCATACTTTTGTATATTTATACAAAGTCAGCTTATTGCCCCCACAAATTGGGTCCTCACTTTACCTACCTTAGAAAGGATGGAAGGCTGAGTCAACCTTGAGCCTGGTGAGATTCGAACTTACAGTAATTGCAGACAACTGGTGTTAATCACAATGCTTTTAGTCTGCTGAGCCACCAGGCCCTTTTCAAACTGAGTCTCTATCACTATTTTTTTTAAATGTATTTTTATTTTTTCAAATATGTGTACTTTTTGTTTTAATTTTTTACAGTTTGTTTTTTAAATATTATTTGGAAGGTGTTTGTATCCCTTATTATTCCAGAAACAGATGGATGGGTTTTTTTGGCTTTATGAAAAATGGCTATCTAACTTTTTATGCAATAGACTGGCAGAGAAGTGAATCTGTTGGAATGGTAGTATGATAAGGCCCAAGCAGCCACTCAGACAGTGGCTAGCATACCTGTTCTGATATCCAATAGGACAAATTGGCTTGGGAAAGGCCTTGGGGTAGTGAAAGAGAAGAGAAAATATCATATTCATTTAAAGCAAAACAGAAGGTCTTTTCATATTGGCCCAACATTTGAAATGGCTTCCCATCTGTCAGGCTGATTGCTACCAATTTAGAAAGTCTTAAAGACCCCAATTACTCTTGAAAATCATTGCTTTTCTTGAGATTTACCTTGTGTTAGCTTATCATTGTTACTTATTTATTATTTATTGAATGTTACTTTCCTTGTGTAAGCTGCCTTAAAGACAGGCTAAAACTATTAATAAATAAGAGATAGTGACCCTTTCCCCCATTTAGCTGGTAGCTCTTTCTAAATTCCAGCCAAACTGATTTTTTGCATTTTATTTTATTACTTTATTCCCTTTAAATATGTAGGTATTTTTGGTGTCTTCCATCATTCAGGTTAGTATACAAATAGGCCAAAATCTACTATGTATTATTTAGTCTTGAATATGCTGTAGTTGACAGTTAAAAACTTTGTGAATGTTCTTTGATACATTAGCAAATTGTTGAGGGAAGCTAAACAGGTTTTAATCTGTTATGTGTAAAGATGTTTCTCAGATCGGCTACATTTTTATGAGTCTGGAGAGATGTTTTGACATTTAGCTCAGTTTTCCAGTAAGAAGATAATTATGAAGGAAATTTTGAACAAGACACCTGTTAAGCAAAATGTGAAAGACATTACTTGGTAAATAACTATGGTAATTAAAGCTTTGTTTGTGCTGATTTATTTTGCTACATCTTCCCTTCCTATTTTTATCGGTACACAGTGCTGAATTTTTGTGCAAGCTACCAGTCATGCATGCTGTGAAAAAGACCTTTAAAAGCAATAAAGGAGTCTTTTCAAGTTCCATAGTTTTATATTTATTTCATCCAGAAGCACTTGCCAATGTTTTTAATGTGAAGTATTTTAGATTTAAGGTCCATTTATAGGCCAGTATAGTTCTTATCTGACATGAGGTAGATAAAAGAAAGAGACAGTAAAATCATGAACAATCCCTCTTTAAAGAGCTTATTTTTTCACATTTTTCCTTAAATGCTGTCATTTCACTGTAAGTTTCCATGGTGGAACAATTAGAGCTCGCTGCTTCATACAGAACCCCTGTTGCAGCTAGTTCCAAGAGTAGTCTTTGTCCACTGACTCGCCCGCTGATTCAATACGTAGTTTAACAATAATTAATCTCGGTGGCTCTGAGATGTACTCCTGCAATCTTGTTTCCTCAGGAAAAACGGTACAATTTCCTTCATTGCTAGAGACCACAGTACTCAGAATGTCTTTGTTCACCACTTCAATCTGCCACCCTACTGTCATCAGTGACAATGTAGTCTTTTGCCTACACAACCAATAGGAACTCTCCTACTTCGAACTCTCTTCATCCTCTGACTCATCTCCACCTTATCTTTTGTCCTTTATCTTTGCTATCTACCTGCATGAAACCTTCATTCTTCACCCTCAGCTGCCCTAAGGTCTTTTAAACACTTAGTCAATTGCTTCTTCAAACCCTACATCACTTTTGGAAGCTTTCATTTAACTCTTTCCTCCATATCCTCACAACAAAGGAATAGAACAATCATTCTTTTGTATTATTTTACACGTGTTTCTCATGTGAGTAGTTTTAGAGAAAAACACTAAAATTACTAATTTGACTTTTAAAACATTTCTACCCCTTTAAACTGTTTGGAGCACCTAAAAAGTACATTAACAGTATAAGTTAAAAATATATTTGAAAATGTTGCAGGAAATCTTTCTGAGTAATTGCTGGGAAGAATAATGGCCATCTCATATATTAATGACAATGGCTATGTGTTTTCCACAATTACACTTCTTAGCTAACCAGATTCAATTTGAAAGAAAGAAACAGTCCTTATATTACTCTGCTAATTGTTTTGGAAAAATTGGTACAATTGCAGAAGATTGCTCTTGCAAATCTATATTTTGATTCAAATACTACTTCAGGAGATACAAATTAGTTAAATTGATCCAAAATAGAAAAAAAAAACCCACAAGCTCTTTTTCTTAATCATACTTTTAAAAATATTATATATATATAGTACTTTCATCCTGAAGATTAAAACACTGCACATGTAATTATATTCAGATAATCTGTGACATAGGTTAGAGTGAAAAACATCCAGGGTTGTATAGTGAATTCCATAACTAAATGGACACATGAAGCTGTATCTTATCAGTTCCAATTCAAAATTTAAAATACTATTTCACATTGATAGGATGATAATTGTAATGTTTGCCGGAAATTGGTGAAAGTCAGGAGGCTTTTTTATTTCAAAATTAGTTGTGAATAGCCACAAAAATATTCCTTTGTGATTTAACCAGGATAACCAATTCTTCTGATGTCAGATTTCAATCAGAACTTTACAGTTACAGAGCAAGTACACTCAGGAATAGTTACAGCATGATATTAAATATAATAAAAAAGTGTACTATTTATCTAATTGAATATTTGAATATTTTATTATATTACAAAATCTTGAGAGAACTTTTTATCAGACTCTGATAAATATTTGATTATATTAGAAGTGAATATGATAAAATTTTGATGAGTATGTTTAGAGTTAACAATTATATTACTATGGTAGGAAAAAAAGGTAAAAATTTCCCGTCAGTCATGTCTGACTCTAGGGGCCAGTGCTCATCTCTGATTCACAGCTGAAGAGCCAGCTTTGTCTGAAGACACTTCTGTGGTCATGTGCTGGCATGACAATAAAACCATGGTGCATGGAACACTGTTTCCTTCTCACCTAAGTGGTACCTATTTGTCTATTTGCATTTACATGCTTTTGAACTGCTGGCTGGAAGGAGCTGGGACAAGTAAGAGGAGCTCACTCCATCACATAATACTTAGGTCTCAAACTGCCAACTTTTCAGTTGGCATGCTCAGCATATTAACCAGTCAGCTGTCATGCCTCTCTACTATGGTAGAATCTAGTACTCAACTTGTAAATTCAGGTTCATCTGCCTTCTGGATAAACCTCCAAAGAAAATTCCATTTTATATATGAAGATACCATGTAAAGAATGGAATTAACTAGATAGGTATCCTAATTCTGTTTGAGTATTTTAAAAATCATAAAAATCTGCAGAGTATCACTCTCTTTTGTTGAAATAGGAAACTTCTGGGTTTGGGATCACCCAATATTGCATGAATGTATATTCTATCTATTTGCTATGACAAATAGTTCTAATAATATACAAGTAATCCTCAATTTATTAACACATTGAGCCCAACATTTCTGTTGTTAAGTGAAACATTTGTTAAGTGAAACTTGGGCCATTTTACGACCTTTCTTGCCACAGTTGTTAAGTGAATCACTGTAGTTATTAAATTAGGAACACCATTGTTAAGTGAATCTGGCTTCCCTATTGACTTTGCTTGTCAGAAGATTGCAAAAGGTGATCACATGACCCCAGGACACTGCAGTGATCATAAATATGAGTCAGTTGCCAAGTATCTGAATTTTGATCAAATGATTATGAGAACACTGCAATGGTTGTAAGTAGGAAAAACTGTCACTTTTTTCAGTGCCGTTCTAACTTTGAAGGCTCACTAAATAAACTATTGTAAATCAAGGACTACCTCTAATACATAATAGAAATTACCATTGTGTGTTAAATACTATTAAAGAAATACTTATAATAGTTGAAGATACCTAAATTTAAGCTTTCTGTATCAGTTACAATCCCTCTGAAATTGCAAGTAATCAGGTTAAAGCATCCCATTTTCTTTAATTCTTATGATGAACTACATGATGCATATTAAATCTGTTTTACAATTGTATCTCTCGTGGAATTGCAGAGAAATGTTATTGCAACATTCTTTATCTTTACTTTATTCATCAGTCTGAGGAAGGTATTCCCTTTTCCCCTTACCTATGCTTACTTTTGTAATTTCATTTATGAAAATAAGTCATGCCCATTAGTCATGGATAGCCTATGTGGCCTCAAGCAAGATATTCTCTCAAAACTCTAGTTCTCATTTGGAAAAGAGATATAAAGATAATCTACAAAGCAAGATTGTGCAGAGCATCAATGTGCTTAAAACATATTAAATAGTCTTTCCATTATGGCCTTAAGGAGTATGTGGGAATAGTCAAATAAACAAAAAACACATCTACAAAATGGTTTTAGATTTTATTTTGCCAGCTAATGCTTCATTTCTTTCAAATAGAAAAACAATACTTTGTAAAGAAAAGCAACCTTTCCAATACATCCTACATGAAAAGACCAATTTTTTTCTCAACTGCTGAACCAAGGAAAGCAATATCTGTTAGTCTCCTTTAATAATGGAAAGCATAATAAATACTTCTATTTAACTATTTTAGAAGGAATGCATAGATTAGTTCTCTGCAGGAGTCTAAATGGTTTGCATTCTTCCATAATGTACATTGTTACCATTCTCTTTAATTTATATGTGAATTTTATTATCTGTGGAACAAACCTGATCATATCCGGCAGACATAGAGCAAGAATTTGATAGAATTCAGCAAGAGTATCTCCTGTTAAAAGGCAAATTAGTTTTATGTCTCATTCAAATATGCAGTACTTTGTGTTATAAAATTCCTATTCATGGGGAAAAAAATCCTAGTTGCGAAATTAGAACTTTTAGAACAAGAAAAAGGTCTTCTCTATAGCACCTACTATTGGAATAATTTATTTAAAAACTGACAATTAATGCACATTTCTGCTAACCTATAAAATGAAATTAGTCCAGTTCCTAGAACACTGCCTATAGATTCATGTTTAATTTGATTACTGAAATAATTTGAAATCTAATTTGCTTATTAATGTTTAAAAATGACTTGGCATCTTTATTTTAATTATTATTTCTTGTTAAACTTCATCTGGGAAGTTCTTCTCTGTATACAAAAATGGTGTGCATGTTTCTCTGTGTGCTATTATTTGTGCTTACTGTCACAGGAGAATGCTAATGTTCTAATAAATAGTTAACCACATATATTGTTTATAATTAATATTTGTATTATTTATAATATATAATAGACAATCTAATACCTAAATATATGCATCAGTACAGATATAATGCAAATGAACAGAAAGGTATTTCTTTTCAAAATAGCAAATTTACAAATTGCTGTTCTAAATATAATTTCTCTATTGCTCATAAATGGCAGTAGCTAAGATTACCAGTCTAGTCATGTCCTTGTTCTTGTTGGTGAGCAGCTTCCATTTGAGATAAGATGTAGCGAAGACAAACTCATCTCAGCAAAGTTTTAGGGCATTGCCTATCAATTCTTGATATAAGATCAGTCAGAACCCGGCCGTGTTGTGGCAGTTATCCACAAGAGGGTACTCTATTTCTTGCTGTCACTCACTGCCTCCATTCCATCTCAAACAAGAATGTATGTTACTATGATTAATCCTACAGAATTACTTTTTTACCTCTCCAGAAATCCAGCAAGTGTACCGATTTTCATCAAGTTAACAGGAGGGGAAAAATTATCTAATTTTCACTTGAGCAGCTGGATCAGGATTTGAAAAATACAATTGCTTTAGATATTTTATGATCCGGGACATAAAGCTTTATATTAAATATAATGAAAAAGATAATCATGGATGTGTCCTACTACATAATTATTGCTTAGAACCCCTTCCAACCCATAACTAACCTCTCTTCAAAATCGTCTGCCAAGTCACTCTTTCTAAAGATATAAAATTGCCAGTATTATATTTTTTATTTCCCTGTATAATACAGAATTTCAAACATCATTAAGAACTTCTATCTATGTTAAATATAGCTGTTTGTTTTGATCCTAAGTCAGCTTAGGATCATTTGTTCAGTGGCTGTTCAAATTTATGACAGTGCTAAAAAAATTGACTTATGACCCAAGCCTGAAGTTATTGCTGTTACAGTGCCCCTGTGGTTATGTGATCAACATTCAGGCACTTGGAAACCTGCTCTCACTTAAGACTACAGGGCTTAACAATTCCTCCATCTCCCCCTATATTTCTGCCCTTTTGGCTGCCCTGCACCTGCCTTGCAGGGCAGCAAGCAGATCCACAACCATGAGGAAAGCCTCGGACACTCCAACCCACCTCAGCAAGGCCCAGCAAGTGTCCAATTGCCTTCTCTCCCAGATCTTTGCACTGACTTTTTACCTTTTGTGCCCAGCTACAAGCAGAAAACACCTTGCTGGCTTTGCTGTCTCCTTTTCATTGCCTTTGCCATCTCTTTTTTGCTCAGCTTGCTGTCTCCCTCCCACTGACTTTGCCACCACCATTCTGCTCCCTTTGCTGCCTCCTTCTGCTCCCTTTGCCACTTCCTTTTCAGACTCAGCTGCTCCAGCATATACGTATTTCCTAGATATGTGGCTAAAGCTGGACTGCATGGCTTTCTGAAAACAGCACAGCTTTAGCCACATATATAGGAATTGTTCGCTGAAGACGTTTGGTCCAGAAAGGAGGCAGCAAAGGGAGCAGAAGGAGGTAGCAATGGCTGCTATTCTTGAGAGATCTGGTACAAGAGGCATGTCAGGGTCCTGTCCATTAGGGGATGTCATCTGGCGGATCCTTGGATGAGATTCTTTTCTGTTATGGCACTTGCCCTCTGGAACATCATTTTTTAAAAATTAGTTTTGCCTGATGGTTTTCTATAAGGCCCTAAAAAACTGGTTTTGTTGTAAACTTGAAGTCCAGGTTATGTGACTGAGCCAGTATCTTGGTTATGTTAGCTCTGTTTCTGGTTTTATCCTGACTCCTATATTTGTTATTTATTGTTATGTTGTTATGATTTTATATTGTATTTATTCTTTGTTTGAAATGGACATCCATATGAATTGAATAAATATTTAATATATAAATAAATAAATATTTTTCACAAGTTCTATTTACCAAGCCAGATATTCCCTATGTTATACCTGCACATCTGATATCCATTTCTCAAGTGAAGAATTTTATACTTGTCTTTATTAAAATTTGTTCTGTTATTTGTATCCCATTTCTCCAGCCTGTGCAAATAATTTTGATTTTTTTTGGTGCCTAGTATATTTACTAACTTAACCAATGTTGTGCACTGTTGATGTTGCAGATTTAATAAGTATTTCTTCTACCTTGTCACTCAATGTTGTGCACTGTTGATGTTGCAGATTTAATAAGTGTTCCTTCTACCTTGTCACTCAAATTGTTAATGAAAATATTAAGAGTATATTGAAGAAAAGGAGACCTAGCACTAATTCTTATGACATCTACTTGATTACACTTTCCAAATTGATAAAGAATCATTGACAAGCAATTCTTAAATACAATTTTCACGCCTGTTATATATACTCTTAATTCTCATGTTATATAGCCTAAAGTTAACTAACTTGCTAGTTTTAAATTCATGGGATACTTTTTTGAAGGCAAGGTATATTATCTCTATGTTATTCCTACATTCTATCAAGAAATTCTGATCAAAAAGCAAAATGGACTATTGCAATGCACTCTACATCAAGTTACCTTTGAAGCCAACTTGGTTGAATGAAACTATGGTTGAATGATTAAATAAATCCATCTATTGGCACCTGAAAAGCATGTCATCACCTGCCCTGTGAAACACTGTCCCTTTCAAAGATCTATATGGCTCCCAGTTTGATGACATTCTGAAAGTCCTTGTAGATTTTCAGAATGGAGGAGATACTGAGTATTGAATTCCCCAGTCAGTTTTCTTTTCTTTTGTATTTGTTTTAATGTATGTTTTCTGAATGTGCATAGTTCTTTTTTGGCTTATTTTATGATCCTCTTTTATTTTAATTGTAAGCCACCCAGAATTGTTTGGAGTTAGGCAGCCTTTAAATTTAATAAAATAAATTAATAAAACTTTGCTGTGACAACAATTGATCTTACCAATTAATAATGTGTAATTCATTTCATATTTAGTTTGAATAATCTTTCTCCCATTCTTTACTTCCAGAATTTTCTCGCAGAGAATTAGTTAGTTAGTTAGTTCATCTGGTTCTAGATGCTTAAATGTATTTAAAAGAGAAAGAGAGTGAGGTGTGAGAGAGTGAGATGTGAGAGAGAGAGAGAAAGAAAGAGAGAGGGAGGGAGAGAGAAAGAGAGAGAGAGGGAGGGAGGGAGAGGAGGGGTGGAAGTTGCATGAGCATGTTTCCATCAGACTTAAGATTCAATCCTTCCCCTTCACTGGATCATTGCAATTAAATTGCACCAGTGTTTTGTTGGAGAAACTAAAATAAAATAGGAGTTAGAAGTCTGACTTTTCTTTGTTACCTATTAACATTCCAACATCTACACTGAGCAGCTGATAGACTGATTCTTTTCCTTTTATTTTGAACATATCTAAAGAATCCCTTTTTCTTACCTTTAGTAAGGTTCACTAACTTCAGCTCATCATCTGAGCTTTGGCTTTCCTGACACCCTCTGTACTGTTTTGGTCAGTCTGTATTTTTCTCCTGAGACCTGGCCCTTTTTCCATTTTCTGTATGTATCCTATTTTGTTTTCAGATTCTGGTTAAAGGGTTGTTGTTGTTGTTTTTTTGCTGCCTTCCATTTTTTATTTCTTACTGAATATTTTTTGTACCCACACTCACAAAAACACACACACAAACAAACAAACATATTTATAGAAATTCTTTGCATCTAATTTGAATATATCCTTATTTAGAAATGCCTATTCATTTTGATCTTATATTCAATTTTTGATATCCTGTCATGGAATACTCTTAGTTTATTAAAATACTTTTATATTAAAAAAAATACAAACTGAGTGTAGGACTATGATGAGTTTTAGTTTGGCTTAAAATCAAGGACTCCAGCACTGTATGGCAATTTCCACCAAGGTTCCTAGTACTTTCACTCTCTCATCTAAGTATTTATGGTTGATTAATGCTGGCTCTAGGTTTTGTCTGCATTCATTCACTCTCTGAATGTTTCTATTTTCTATAGTTTCCATAGTAGGATCCTTATTCTTATCCTATACAGGTAGCTTAAAATCTCTTCTTTCTCTTCTATTTTATTTAAACCTAGTTTCTTTGAATACCTACTTACTTTTGAACATACTCAGTTATACTCTTGTTCTGTGGCTGTATATCCTAGACCACTTGTATACATTTTTTTTTCTCACTGCATTATAATTACAGGCTGTTCAAAATGGCTCTTTCTGATCCCTGTGGCTTCAGTAGCTGATGTTGACTAGGGTGCTACTTTTTCTGGTTTAAGCTTTGTTAGGCTGTGACTGCTTTTCTTAATGACTGAGTTGCCAGTCCCAACTGTGATCACTAAATAAGGACTACCTGTAAAACTTTCTAACAGCTTTCTTCCCTTACTAACTGAAATGTTTATGAACCATTTCAGCTATTTAGTGTCATCAGTTACTGTTATGTCCTTATAAGGACATCCGCCCTGATTGGCTGCCAGCCACCGGGCGGGAAAGTTTGAATCCCTGTCAGGGGGCGGTGCGGCTGCCGGAGCGAATATAAGGAGAGCTCTGGCAGCGCACGCTAGTCTTGCTACTGTTGCTGTTCTAATAAAGTTACTTATGTAACGAGCTGGTCACGTCTTCATTCCTGCGCCGATCTAACACTGGCGACGAAGGACTAGAGAGAAGAACGAACCTCGCGGCACCAAGCCAACAAAACCAAGACTCCGGCACCGGGAACTACAGTAGGCATTTCCGTAGGCATGGCATCCGCTGAAGTCACTTTGCCAGCCCTTGCTCCTTTCCGGCCAGGGAAGGACAAGTGGAAATCCTACGTAGTGAAATTCCGGCAATACCTGAGAGGCAACAACATCAGGGATGCCGATGATGACCGGAAAAAGGGCATTTTCCTGGCCAACTGCGGCTCCGAGGTCCTCGACATGGCAATCGATCTCGTAGCACCACGAGACATCGAAGAAGTACCATGGACAGACCTGCTGCAGATCCTGGAAGACCACTATGCCCCAACAGGAACACCGGTGGCGAACCGGTTCACCTTCCACCAAAGGGACCAGAAGGAAGGTGAGACGATCAAGGAATTCGTGGCCGCCCTACGCCAGATCGCAGCCAGCTGTGAGTTCGACCACGTGGACAATGCCATCGCTGACCGCGTGGTTTTCGGCATGAGGGACAGAGGCCTGCAAAAGAAATTCCTGAGCAGGAAGAAACTCGTGCTCAAGGATGTGGTGGAGGAAGCCACCGCATCCGAAATCTCGGAGAAAGCAGCCGCCGCAGTAAGCAGAGCAAAGGGAATCCACAAGATTCGCTCCACAGCGCAATCATCAACAGAGGATTCCACAGCCGGATCCGAGTCAGAGGGGAAAGCCACCGTCCACAAGGTTTCCAGACCCCCAAGGCGGGAAGCCGCCCAACGGAACTACAAGGGGGAGCGCTGCGCCAGCTGCAGAGGGGACCATGCCAGAGCAACCTGCAAGTGGAGAGATGCGACCTGCCGACGCTGCAACAGAAGGGGTCACATCGCCGAAGCTTGCAGAGCTGAGGAACCAGCCCCAGAGCCCTCCAGCCACCGTCCCCGCGAGAATCGGAAGGATTACCAGAGGTCATCCAAACGGTCCTCTGGCCCTTCCAGACGCAGAGACGATGAATTTCCCCGGAGCGGAGCGGTCCACCAGACGACCATCGCTCACACCACATCAGACAATGCCACCAAGTTCCACGTGACCATCCATGTGGAGGGAGCACCCTGCAAAATGGAGGTAGACTCGGGCTCGGTCTACTCCATCATGGACTGGCAGCAGTTGAAGCGCCTGCAACCCAGCATCACCAAGCGAGAGCTGAAGCCACTACACTCCAAGCTCGTCGACTTTGGGGGAAACCCCATCGGAGTGTTAGGGAGAGCCGACATCCGGGTCACCTACAAGGAGTTCGAAGGCAAGCTCCCCATCACTGTCGTGAAGGACAGCCGACCGAACCTGCTAGGAGTGGAGTGGTTCAAGCCGCTGGGGCTTTCAATCGAAGGCATCAACCAAATTCGCAGGGACGGACTCGACAACCTCATCGAAGAGTTCAAGGAAGTCTTCGATGGTAAGCTGGGGAAATTTGTGGGGAGGCCAATCTCTTTCAATCTGGACAAGGGAATCACCCCAATTAGGCTCAAGCCCCGCCGAGTTCCGTTTGCCCTGCGGTCCAAAGTAGACGAGCAGCTGGATAAGCTGATCGCCCAGGGCGTCCTGGAACCGATCGATCATGCTTCATGGGAGACCCCCATTGTGACCCCACTGAAGCATGATGGATCTGTGCGCATCTGCGCCGACTACCGTTGTACCATCAACAAGGCGTTGGCACAGAGCGCATACCCAGTCCCAGTGGTGCAACACCTGCTGCATTCCCTGGGATCTGGATCAATCTTCGCGAAACTGGACCTGGCCCAGGCTTACCAGCAACTGCCAGTAGACGAAAAAACGGCGGAGGCTCAAACAATTGTCACGCACAGGGGGGCATTCAAATGTAACCGCCTCCAATTTGGAGTCAGCGCTGCCCCCGGAATCTTCCAATCCATGATGGAACGCCTTCTCCAAGGCGTTCCAGGGGTGGTGCCTTACTTCGACGATGTGCTCATCTCCGGTGACTCAAGAGCTCAACTCCTTGAAAGGCTCAGGCTTGTCCTGCAGCGATTCAAGGCCAAGGGCTTGAGGGTCAGGTGGGACAAGTGCATAATAGGAGTACAGGAAGTCGAGTTCCTGGGCTACCTCATTGATAGCACAGGCATCCACCCCACCAAATCAAAAGTGGAAGCAATCCATGAAGCTCCAAGCCCAAAAAACAAAATGGAGCTTCAGGCATTCCTCGGGTTGCTCAACTTTTATGCAATCTTTCTAAAACAGAAAGCCACAGTTGCTGAGCCACTCCACCGCCTGCTGGGGAAATCGGCATCCTGGAAGTGGGGCCAGGAAGAGGAAGAGGCATTCCGAGCCATTAAAGGACTATTGACGTCCAAAAGCGTCCTCATCCAATACAGCGAAACGCTCCCCATAAAGCTGACCTGTGATGCGTCGCCCTACGGGGTGGGGGCAGTCCTCAGCCACGAACTGCCCAACGGCACCAAAGCCCCAATCGCATATTTCTCGAAGACCATGTCCGGAGCAGAACGGAACTACAGTCAGCTGGACAAAGAAGCCCTGGCCATCGTGGCAGGAGTGAAGCGCTTCCACGAATATCTCTATGGAAGACGCTTCACCATAGTCACCGATCACAAGCCACTCCTGGGACTCCTCGCAGGCGACCAACCCACCCCGACCTTCATGTCCCCACGGATGACGAGATGGGCCATCTTCCTGGCCGGCTACTCCTATAGGCTTGTGCACCAGCCAGGCACAGCCATAGGAAACGCCGACGCACTCAGCAGATGCCCATCGAAGAACCCGGTGGAAGACCCAGCCCCCACGCTCCATCTATTCCACATAGATGATAATAATAATAATAATAATAATAATAATAATAATAATAATAATAATAATAATAATTTTATTTCTATACCGCCCTTCTCCCGAAGGACTCAGGGCGGTGTACAGCCTATTTAAAAACACAGACAAAACAACAGTATAAAATTTAAAATAATTAAATAGGTGGCTCAAATTTAAAACCCCAATAAATTTAAATACCCAATTTAAAACTATTGTGTTGATAGTCCGGCTTGGCGGAACAACAGGGTCTTCAATGCGCAGCGAAACGCCCCGAGGTCGGAGATCTTACGAATTTCCGGGGGCAGTTCATTCCATAGGGCTGGGGCTCCCACAGAGAAGGCCCTCCCCCTGGGTGTCGACAGCCGACATAACTTGGCTGATGGCACCCTGAGGAGACCCTCTCTGTGGGAACGGACTGGTCGGTGGGAGGCTATTGGTGGCAGAAGACGGTCTCGGAGATACCCGGGTCCTATGCCATGGAGCGCTTTAAAGGTGGTAACCAACACCTTGAATCGCACCCGGAAGACCACTGGGAGCCAGTGCAGCTCGCGCAGGAGGGGTGTCACATGGGCACAGCGGGACGCGCCCATAACCACCCGCGCGGCCGCATTCTGGACCAGTTGGAGCCTCCGAGTGCTCTTCAAGGGGAGCCCCATGTAGAGAGCATTGCAATAGTCCAACCGGGAGGTGACAAGGGCGTGAGTGACCGTGCGCAAGGCGTCCCGATCCAGAAAGGGCTGCAACTGGCGAATCAGGCGAACCTGATAAAAGGCCCCCCTGGCCACGGCCGTCATGTGCTCTTCTAAAGACAGCCGTGTGTCCAGGAGGACACCCAGATTGCGAGCCCTCTCTGTGGGGGGCAAGGATTCACCCCCAATAGTCAGCGATGGCACCTGCTGACTATATCGGGGCGCCGGAAGCCACAGCCACTCGGTCTTGGAGGGGTTGAGTCTGAGCCTGTTCCTCCCCATCCAGGCCCGCACGGCCTCCAGGCAGCGGGACATCACATCAAGGGCATCGTTGGGGTGGTCTGGGGTGGAGATGTACAGCTGAGAATCATCAGCGTACAGATGGCACTTCACCCAAAACCACGGATGATCTCACCCAGCGGCTTCACATAAATGTTGAACAGGAGAGGCGAGAGGACCGACCCTTGCGGCACTCCCCATGCGAGATGCCTCGAGGTCGACCTCTGCCCCCCTGCCAACACGAACTGCGAGCGGCCGGAGAGGAAGGAAGAGAACCACCGCAGAACGGTGCCCCCTATTCCTAACCCCCTCAACCGCTGCAGCATGATACCATGGTCGATGGTATCAAAAGCCGCTGAGAGGTCTAATAGGACTAGGACAGAGGAACAACCCCTGTCCCGAGCCCTCCAGAGATCATCCACCAACGCGACCAATGCCGTTTCTGTGCTGTACCCCTGCCTGAAGCCCGACTGGTACGGGTCTAGATAGATAGCTTCATCCAGGTGCCGGGGAAGTTGTCGTGTCACCACGCTCTCAACAACCTTCGCCACAAAACGAAGGTTGGAGACTGGACGATAGTTGGCTAATTCAGCCGGGTCCAGGGAAGGCTTCTTGAGGAGGGGCCTCACTACCGCCTCTTTCAAGGCGGCAGGAAAGGCACCCTCACTCAAAGAAGCACCTATAATTCCCTGGAGCCAGCCTCGTGTAACCTCCCGGGAGGCCAGTACCAACCAGGAGGGACACGGGTCCAATAAACACGTGGCGGCACTAATCTTACCCAGAACCCTGTCCACATCCTCGGGAGCCACAGGATCAAACTCTTCCCAGATAACATTCTCAAGACCTGCCCCGGTCTCCTCCCGTGGACTCATCCAATCGGAGTCCAAGCCATCCCGAATCCGAGCGACTTTATCGTGCAGGAATTGCACAAAGTCCTCAGCACGACCCTGCAAGGGATCTTCCCGCACTCCCCCCCGAAGAAGGGAGTGGGTCACCCTAAACAGGGCGGCTGGGCGGTTCTCTGCAGATGCGATAAGAGCGGAGAAATGGTTAGATTTTGCCGTTTTTATCGCCACTAGGTAGGTCTTGATATAAGACCTCACCTGTGTCCGGTCGGAGGCGGATTGGCTAGTCCTCCAAATGCTCTCTAGGCGTCTTTTCCGACGCTTCATCTCTCTCAGCTCCTCAGAGAACCAAGGAGCTAATTGAGATCGGCATCGGGTCAGAGGCCGCAAAGGCACGACACGGTCCAAAGCTCCAGCGGCCGCCCTTTCCCAGGCGGCCACCAGCTCTTCAGTCGAGTCGTGTGTTAGAGTCTCAGGAAACGGCCCAAGCTCCGTCAGGAACCTTTCAGGATCCATCAGGCGCCTGGGACGGAACCATCTAGTCGGTTCCGTCTCCCTGCGGTGGGGGCAGGCGGTAGGAAAGTCTAGTTGAAGGAGTGAATGATCTGTCCATGACAAGGGTTTAATATCTAGGTCCTCTCTACCAAGATCATTCAACCACTGACCAGAGATAAAAATCAGGTCTAGAGTGTGTCCCCCTATGTGAGTGGGGCCTTGAACTAACTGGGTCAGGTCCAAGGCCGTCATGGAAGCCATGAACTCCCGAGCCACCTCTGACGCCTCACCTGCAGATGGAAGGTTGAAATCCCCCATGACAATAAGTCTGGGGGTATCAACCGCCATCCCGGCAATGACGTCGAGTAGCTCGGGCAGGGTCGCTGCCACGTGGCAGGGAGCCAGGTACGTAGTCAGCAAACCCATCTGCACCCCACGGCCCCACTTCACACAAAGGGACTCACATCCGGCTATCTGAGGAACAGTGGTCTCCCTCGAACAAAGATGATGACGCCAGCTGTCCAGTCTCCTCCGCAGATGTGGCCGCGCACACCCAGAGAGACCCCACCCTCTGCCAAGTAAGGTCCTGGATCCTCAGGAGGTGGCCATCGAAACAGACGGAAGAGAGGTTCAGCCCGTTCACCAGGAAACAGACGGAGCTGTCCACCATAAAGGGCTGTCTGCTATGGGGAGACAGGGTGCTGATCCCAAGCACTCTACAACGGCGGACGCTGGAGACACTGCACAACGGGCACCCGGGCATCGTCCGCATGAAGGCCCTGGCACGGAGTTACGTCTGGTGGCCCTCACTGGACAGAGACATCGAACAATGGGTCTCCAGATGTGACCCGTGCCAAGAAGTCCGCCCCGCGCCGCCGCAATCTGAAGTCACGAACTGGGAGACCCCCAGCAACCCCTGGTCGAGGGTCCACATCGACTTCGCGGGCCCGATGCAGGGGCGACACCTCCTCATCGTGGTAGATGCCTTCTCCAAGTGGCTCGAGGTGATACCCATGGCATCTACCACAACAGAAGCGACGATCCGAGCCCTGCGCCGCCTGTTTGCCACACACGGCCTACCGGACGTGCTGGTCTCGGACAACGGCCCACAGCTCACATCCCTGGCCATGGAGTCCTTCCTGGCAGGACTGGGCATCCGCCATGCCCTCTCCGCTCCGTACAGGCCGGCCGGAAATGGACAAGCGGAACGGATGGTCCGGCTCACAAAAGAAGCCCTCACCAAGATGGGCCCGGGGAGACTGGCAAGAACGCATCGACAACTTCCTCCTCACCCAGCACATCACGCCGCATGCCACCACCCACAAGAGCCCGGCCGAACTCCTCATGGGCAGAAGGTTGAGGTCACCCTTGGACCGGCTGCACCCCCAATACAGCCCGGAAGTGACCGCAACCGCCAGCCGGCCGCTTCGCGCCTTCAGCAAAGGAAATTCAGTTTTCGCGCTGAATTTCAACGGCTCTCCTAAGTGGCTGAAAGGGAAGATTGCCAGCACAACCGGCCCCAAATCCTACACCGTCGAGTTGGAAGATGGACAGGTCGTGAGACGTCACATCGACCAACTCCGGAAAAGGTGGGGGGGAGCACATGAAAACCAGCCTGATGAGGGAGGCCTACAACACCCAGACGAGGTAGGCTTACAACACCCCAGCGAGGTAGACCTACCATACCCAGACGAGGTAGGCCCACCACACCCCTACGAGGCAGAGCAACGCCATCCCGACGAGGTCGGCCCAGCACACTACCAGGCACTGTCACGTCGGCAGTGCAGCGAGGTAGACCGGGGCCAACCGCACGGGGGATGGCAACACCAACCCGGCCAGGTGGGCACCCGGCACAACAGGCCCAGGGACCCCCGACCCAGCCCGCAGGTAGACCAGGACCTGCCCAGAAGGGAAGCACCGCACCCCACCAGTGAAGGCAACCCACGGCAGCCCTACCAGGGAGACCTCAACGCAAGGCGAGTAGACCGGGAGACCGAGGAAGAGCAAGTGACAGCCGGGGTCTTACCGAGACTCAGACGCTCTTCCCGGGTCGGAACCGAACAGCACCGCCGAGGCGAAAGATCCACAGGCCAGGAGGAAGACCACCAGAACCAGCCATTCCAGGTCTGCGGTCCGGCCGGAGGTGCTGAGGGTGACCCCGCACACTCGCCAGCCGAACCGAGCCCGGTTCCGGGGAAGGATCCAGGAGCCACAGAAACCCCGTCCGTCCAGGGCGGGGACACGGGAGAAATGAGACTGCGCAGGTCAAGTAGGGTGCCTAGGCGTCCTACGTACCTGCAGGGCTACGTCACGTTTATTGACGAACACTGAACGTTTTTTTTCTTTGGACTAGGGGGGAGGAGTGTTATGTCCTTATAAGGACATCCGCCCTGATTGGCTGCCAGCCACCGGGCGGGAAAGTTTGAATCCCTGTCAGGGGGCGGTGCGGCTGCCGGAGCGAATATAAGGAGAGCTCCGGCAGTGCACGCTAGTCTTGCTACTGTTGCTGTTCTAATAAAGTTACTTATGTAACGAGCTGGTCACGTCTTCATTCCTGCGCCGATCTAACATTTACCAATGTAAGAACAGTACATTTTAGATCTCCCCCGCCCCCATTGCCCATTAGTGTCCAATTCTGGAACAAGCCTCTGCAGTTTTTGATGAGGTTTTTCAGAAATGGTTGGCCATTGCTTCCTTCCTAGGGAAAGGATTGTGGATTGTAGGGAGAGAGAGTGACTGCTCCAAAGTTACCCAGCTGGCTTTTTGTCTAAGGCAGGACTAGAAATCACAATCTCCCAATTTCTGATGATGTAACCACTACAGGGGTGGGTTCCAAATCCTGTCGCTACCAGTTCGCTCGTGCACGCTCACTCGCACAGCACTTCTGTGCATGTGCAGAAGCGTCCGGGCGGATGGGCGGAGCCTCCTGCCACCGCTACTGGTTTGCCCGATCCAGTGCAAACCAGTAGCAACCCATCACTGAATCACGTCACCAAATCTGCTCTCAGATTTGATTGATACATCCAGGTAAAAGATACTTTATTCAGCATTCTCCCTGCTTGAAATAGGAATATGTGACCCTTATTTATTTATTTATTTTTTAAAAAAGCTGCTTTCATATCTATTTATAGACAACTTTTCATTCTTAGAAATAGAAAAGGTTCAAATGGTTCTTATCTTTTCTTTAAAAGAACCTGGTAATTGGAAAAAACAAAATCCCTTTGCCAACGTATGGTTTTTCTCTTCTTACAAGTGAGATTAAATAAATTGTTGTTTTCCTATATTTCAGTAAATGATATCAGTGACAGCCATCAGGTGCTTTGATTTTAATTGGTATACAGACAAAATGGCTGTTCTGTGTGACTGAATCAACCTGGAGCTACAAGATAGGGAATCGTGCTTTCCCTAAAAGAAGAAGAAAATCTTGTCTTTGTTATGTTGACTTTCTAATCCTAATACCATTTGTAAACTCTCTTAGATATTTTTAAAATGATCCCCCAACACGTATTCTTTATTTAACAGAATAAATTTCTGTGCAGTAGGCACAGGAAATGGTTAAAGATAAAAGTAAGATTTTTTAAAAAAGATGTTGACTATTTGGAACTCACAGGTTTTGTCTTCTGGGGCCTAATAAATGTTCCTCTAGCTGTTCCTTCATACCTTCACAAAACAGCTCTCCAAATTTCACAGGAAAAAGAGTGAGGTTTTAAAACCCATATTGATGTAAATACTGTATATATATATTAACTCTCCTATGTTGTTTTTGAAAGATGCCTGTAGAATTTATTGCGGTAAACATTTTTCTTCTTGTCAAGAACAGAAACAGCAGTGACAAGCTTGTCTCAAATACTATCAAGAGAATTTCTAACAGTTAAGGAAACTGTAGAGAATACATAAAACTGTTTTAAGTAAGGGTATTTTTGAAACATAATTTAATAACACTTCTAAGAGTATATAACTATAGAAGTGAGCTTGATGTTTTGACATTTAACTGTGATTCTATACGAGAAAATAAATTGGCTATTTAAGGGCTTTTTCATACTTGGAGTTAATTTTTCTAATCATTCCAAATCTTTATATTTTTGCTACTGAATAAATACAGAACACTTTCTTATGTATTTCCCTTCATTCAGTTTCTGGCAGAAATGTTGAGGTAATCCTCAATTTACAACCATTTGTTTAAGTTACCATTTGAAGTGAAAATGCCACTGAAAAAAGTAATTTATGACTGTCACACAACTGTTGCAGCATCCTCATGGTCACATGATCAAAATCAAAATTCAGATGTTTAACAACTGGCATGTATTTATGACAGTTGCAGTGTCCTGGGATCATGTGATCACCTTTTGTGACCTTCTAATGAGCAAAGTCTATTGGGAAGTCAGATTCACTTAACCCTATTACTAACTTAGCAACTGTGGCAAGAAAGATCATAAAATGGAGCAAAACTCACTTAACAACTGTCTTGTTTGGCAGCAGGGCTTAGTTGTGGTTGTAAGTTGAAAACAAACTGTACCTTGTCATGAGAAATTTGATGCTTAGTATACCAAAACTATTTCCATTATTTCTCATTTGAGAATTTCCCTATCACCAGTCAATGACAGTCCTGGACAAGATCCCCTGCTCTGATGACCAGGAAATTTCCAGAGCATTCAGGAATCCCTTGGATTCTGTAAGTCTAAGAGGAAGATGATTTAAATGAATGTTTATGGCAAGGGTTTGCTATTACCCGTCTAAATGAGAAAGTGAGAGAAAAGCCAGAGAGAAAATGGTGGGTTGTCCCCGGTTTGGACTGCTTCGCAAGAACCAGTAGTAAAACCGGTGGGAGGCTCCGCCCACTGACCCAGATGTCATCATAGGTGATCTGCACATGTGCAGAAGCGCATGCATGCAAACTAGTAGTAAAAGTAAATAGAACCCACCCCTGACCAGGGCCGTCTTAACAGCATTATGGGCCATGGGCAAATCAGTGTACTGGGGCCCCTATGACAACTACTCACAGGAATAAAAATGTAAATGTTCGATAAAATTAAACGTATTTTTATTTTATTGGCACTTCCAACAAAATCGGTGTTGTGTGCAGCAACAACTAATCAATATGATAAACATTTGAACAATACACGAGGCTTGAAAAACACTCAGTAATATTCAGTAGCCATACAGTTGCTGTATTTATATTATACAAGGTACATTGAAATGTTAACATACACAAATTAGTAGGGGGCCCCAATGCTCGTGGGGCCCATGGGCAAGTGTCCATCAGGCCTGCTCTGAGGGCAACCCTGGAGTCATTAACTGAGGCAAGACCAGGTAAAGTCAAACAGGAACATTTATTGCTAACAGAACTGGTAGAGAGAAACAGAGCAGCAAACAACGGGTTTGACAGCTATTTATACTACAGCTGTCAAACCAAGCAACCAATAGAAAGGCAACATTCTCCCGCTGGCAAGTCCATGCGTCTTAGCCAATCAGGGACGCCCGTCGTAAGTCGAGGACTTAACACCCCTTCCCTCCTGGATGGGACAGGCGTAGTCGGCCAAGTAGGCAGGGCGCCTGCGCGGCTGGGTCGATCTGCACAGTCCGGGTTCGGCGGCGGCAGGAGCTGGAGGCGCCTCTGCGATCAGCGGAACTCCCTGCGACTCGTCTGGCACCCTGACGTCAACTTCTTCGGTAGGCGGCTGGCATGGTAAGACTGGTTCCGGAGGCGGGTTTGAGTCAGGGAATGTGGGTATGTAGTCAGGGACTGGACTTGTTATGTTGTCTCCCAGGTCGGCTGGGTCTTCCGGCCTGGGGGTTAAGCGAGCTCTTAGCTGATTAATGTGGCAATGCCAAAGCCGGCCATCGGGCAACCGGACTTGGTAAGAGTAGGGGCCAGTGACTTGTTCGATAGTCCCGGGAAGCCACCTTGCTTCGCCCCCAAAGTTCTGAGCATAGACGGGGCTGCCCACGACGAAGTTGCGGTATCGGCCAGTGGAGTCTGGGGGCGCATCTGGAGCGTAGGAAGGGTGAAGACGGTTGAGGTCAGTGCGAAGGCGTCGACCCATCAAAAGTTCAGCGGGGCTCCTGTTGGTCGAGGGGCATGGAGTTACGTGTTGTGCCAACAGGTAGCGGGTCAGTTTCTCTTGCCAATCCCCATGGCCGTAACATGATAGGGTTTCTTTGGCTGACCTCACGGCCCTCTCTGCCAGCCTGTTACTGGCAGGGCAAAATGGTGCCACCCTGGCATGGCGAATCCCGTGGCTTGCTAAGTACACTTGGAAGGCTGCGGAGGATAGCTGGGGGCCATTTTCCGAGACAATGATGTCTGGCAGCCCATGGGTGGCAAATAGTCCTTGTAGGGCTCTTATGAGTGCAGCAGACGTGGTGGATGCCATGGTGACTATCTCTACCCACTTAGAATAGGCATCTACCACCACTAGGAAAGTCTGCCCATGGTAGGGCCCGGCAAAGTCCACATGGATTCTTGACCAGGGTGACTTGGGCATTTCCCATTTCCTAACTGGGGCAGCGGGGGCCATTGGTCTAGAGAGTTGGCAGGGTTGGCACCCTGCAACCCACTGGGTGGCTGCGTGGTCGAAGTTCGGCCACCAGACATAGCTGCGTCCCAGGGACTTCATCCTCCCTATGCCCGGGTGTCCTTCGTGCAGAGCTTCTAGGACTGGCTGTTGTAGCTTGGCGGGCACTACAACCCGATCACCCCATAGCAGGCACCCCCGCAGCACAGATAGTTCGTGCTGCCTCATATAGTAGGGTTTGAACTCAGGTCCCACATTACCTGGTGGCCATCCCCTGCGCACCCAGTCTAAAACTCTGCGGACAATGGGGTCCTTGGCAGAGTGGGCAGCAATGTCGGCAGCAGTGATTGGCAGATGTAAAGAGTCAATGAGAAGGACAGGAGAAATAGGAGAGGGGTCGTAGACAGAGATGGGGAGGGGGCAGCGGCTGAGAGCATCAGCGTGGGCAAGGTGTTTGCCAGGACGGTGAATGAGGGTGTAAGAATAGGTGGCCAGAAATTCGACCTAGCGTGACATGCGGGGGGAGAGAACCTGGGGTGTTGCAATGTTGCCAGCCAGTATGCCTAGGAGGGGTTTGTGATCCGTCACAAGAGTGAATGGACGGCCATATAAATATTCGTGGAAGCGCTTTACGGCCGCCACGGCGGCCAGGGCTTCCTTGTCAATTTGTCCATAATTATGCTCTGTGGAGGAGAGCGTGCAGGAGTAAAAGGCAATTGGGGCTTCTGTGTCATCAGGAAGGACGTGGCTGAGGACAGCCCCAATGCCAAAGGGAGAAGCGTCTGCCACTAAGATCAAGGGGAGGCTGTCCGTGTACTGAACGAGGACTGCCTCAGATGTCAAAAGAGATTTGACTGCTGAGAAGGAGGAGGTTTCTCGGGTGCCCCAATGCCAGGGGGTCTTTTTGTCTAAGAGACGGTGAAGGGGCTCAGCAACAGTGGCCTTGTGAGGGAGGAAAGAGCTGTAGAAGTTTAGGAGGCCAAGGAAGGCTTGTAGGTCAGTTTTGTTTGTGGGTGTGGGGGCCCTTTTGATGACAGCTATCTTAGATGGTGTGGGGTGAATGCCGGAGGCATCAATTAGATAGCCTAAAAATTCTACCTGGGATACCCCAATCCTGCATTTTTCTTTCTTGAGCCTGAGGCCAGCCGTTTGGAAATGGCGCAGGACGGTCTTTAGCTTCCCCTTAAGGTCTGCTGTGCTAGAAGCTGCGATGATGACGTCATCGAAGTATGGGACTACTCCAGGCAGCCCCTGCAGGAGTCGCTCCATAAGGCCCTGAAAGATGCCCGGGGCAACGCTTATGCCAAACTGGAGACGATGGCACAAGAATGCTCCCCTGTGTGTGACAATGGTTTGGGCTGCAGCAGTGGCCGAATCAACAGGGAGCTGTTGGTAAGCCTGTGCCATGTCCAGTTTGGCAAAAATGGAGCCCTTGCCCAGGGAGTGCAATAAATGTTGCACCATGGGCACTGGATATGGATTGGCCTGGAGCGCCTTATTGACGGAATTTTTGTAATCCGCGCAGATGCGGATTGACCCGTCAGGTTTGATGGGTATGACAATAGGGGTTTCCCAGGGGGCGTGGTCCTGGGCTATGAGTTTGTCTAACTCTTTATCGACTAATGGCTTGAGAGCAAAAGGCACTCGTTGAGGCTTAAGCCTAATAGGGGCAATTCTAGGGTCTAGATTGAGGGTGATGGGTGAACCCTTATATTTACCTAACTCTTCATTAAAGACGTCTGCGAATTCTGCCAGGATGTCTTCAAAATCATGCGGGGTGGTGGAATGGATGCCCGTGATGCCTAGCCCCAGAGCGCCAAACCAATCAAGTCCAAGCAGGCTGGGCAGAGGATCTCTCACGATGAGCAGGGGTAGCTTGCCCGTGAAGGTTCTGTGTTCTACGAGGAAATTGGCGCCACCTAGGATGGGGATGTCGTTGCTTTGGTAGTCTCTGAGGCGAACTTGGCTTGGCAGGAGAGCGTTTTTTCGCATTTTTGGGGTTAGCCGCTTCAGGGTTTCCCAGGATATCAGAGATTTGGATGACCCTGTGTCTAGCTCCATCTGACAAGGGGTTCCTTCAATGGTTACTGTGAGGTAAATTTTTTTGTTGGGACTGATTTTTGTTTGGCGGGCCGACCTTGCAGGGACGTTGTTGGCCCTGGAAATAGCAAAACAGTCACCGCCCAGCTTTGGCCCCTTCTGGAACGGTCTGCTGGGGGGCTTGGATAGTGTGCCAGGTATATTGGCCCGGCAGACCCATGCCAAGTGTCCTTTTTTACCACATCTGCGGCAGATGGTGGTCTTAAAGCGACAAGCTGCTCTAGGGTGCAATTCTCCGCACCCTTGACAGGGAGGCCCCATGAAGGTTTTGTTTAAGGGGTTTCCCTGTCCTTTGACAGTCTTAAGGCGGCTAACTTCGTCGTCCTCTTCTTCGGCTACCTCAGGGTCTAGTTCTTCTGAGTGCACAGTGCTGGGCTTGTTAACGGGGGCGCTGGGTTGCGCTTTGCGGATCTCTAGAGTGGACTTGCTTGATAGCTCGCAAGCCTGCGCCTCTTCAATTGCAGTTGCGAGGGTGATATCTTTTCTCCCGAGTAGGTGTCGTTGCACCCTCGGGTCCCTCACACCGCACACGAGCTGCTCCAGGAGGGAGTCTTCTAGATCGGCAAATTCACAATTAAAAGCAGCAGTTCTGAGGGAGGCGATGTAATGGTTAATGGACTCTCCCTCAGCTTGTAAAATTTGCTTGAAAGCGTACCGGCGGGCGATGCGCAAAGGGGTGGGCTCATAGTGGTGCTTGAGCTTTTCCCTCAGGACCTCCCAAGGCACCGACTGTACTGGAACCGGAGCTAGCAGGGCCATAGCGACTGAGAACATTTCGGGACCACAGGCATTTAAGAAGTGCGCTCTTTTCCGGCTGCTGGTCAGCCCCATATAGTCGTTCACCTCCAGAAAACATTTGAACCGTGCCTCATACGACTTCCAGGTTTCTGTAGCCTGGTTGAAGGGGGCGAATGTCGGAGGTACCATTCTTTAGACGGATGGGCTCTGTTTCTGAGAGGAATTTCCTCTACACGACGTCTCGTCGTGAAGTGACTCAGCTGAGCGCCTTGGCTTAGCGCTAGTGACTTCAGCTGTTGACCACCTGTCTCTGTCCTCAGAATCCCACCTTCGTCACCAGTGCTCTGAGGGCAACCCTGGGGTCATTAACTGAGGCGAGACCAGGTAAAGTCAAACAGGAACGTTTATTGCTAACAGAACTGGTAGAGAGAAACAGAGCAGCAAACGGGTTTGACAGCTATTTATACTACAGCTGTCAAACCAAGCAACCAATAGAAAGGCAACATTCTCCCGCCGGCAAGTCCATGCGTCTTAGCCAATCAGGGACGCCCGTCGTAAGTCGAGGACTTAACAAGGCCCATGCGTTAAGACAGCCCTGCATTAAACTATTTCATAAACCAGCCATTTTCTGCCTAGTTGCAATAATTAGATTCCAGGAGTAATCCGCCATACTGTATATTAATGATGAACTGAATGACACGGTGTCATGGTGACCATGAAGCCTGAATTATCATGGGAGCTTCAGTATGGTTTTTGAAGTCTCTTCAAAAGGATTAAGGATTATTCTAATATGGAAAGAAAGAACTGATAAACTTTTCTAACAATCTTGTTATTTTCTGTTGTAAAACATAAACCTTAATAATGTTTTCAAACTTTTTATATTAACATCATACATTTTAGTTTTTGTTTTTACAAAAACCCAATGCTGTGTAGTGTCATGATTTGTTTTAATGAATTAGCAGCTTCACAATTTCTTTATGCTTCCCTATGGAACTGCAGCAATTAAAAAGTTGTGCTAATTTAGTTTCTCAGTAAAGGGGTTATTGGAGTCAAATCTCTGCATTAGGTTCTACCAGCAACAAACAAATCACCTTCATTGATTGCACAACCAGAGGGTATTTTTATAGCTGTACTTGGGGAATCTATGATTAAACTGCATCTTTATTTTTATAAATTGTATTTCTGAAGTGGCTGAATGAGTTTCTTTAGACATGTCCTTGATAATTTTTAATGCAGGAATTAAATGATTAAAATATAATATGTTTTATGCTATACACCTCAGTTCCGACATATTAATTAGACATCTTAATTGTACCCTCAAGAAATACCATATTTTTCGGTTTATAAGACACACCTTTTTACCCCCAAAAAGGGGGTGAAAATCTGGGTGCGTCTTATACACCAAATGTAGCCCTGCCCACCCGCAGGTCCCCACCCTTCAGCCATTTTCGGGCAGTTCCAGGTGGCAGGGATCTGGGTCTGCTCACAGCCTGAGGAACAACCCTCTTCAGGATGGTCGGGGGGGGGAATCTGCCCGGCAGCTTCGGGGAACTAGGTAGGTGTCACGATTTGTGGCTGGTCACCCCTCTGGCCGCCCAGCAGGCAGCTTAGGGCAGGCAATGGCCGCAATGACTTCACTCCCCTGCAATGTAGGAGCTTCCGCCTAAGCCCTCTGGCCCGTTGGGAATGTGCAACAGGAAGAAAAGCACTTTCAGGTGGAAGCACTGCAATCCCCTCCCCGAATCCCAAACGGTTCCCAGTTGCCCACTGCACATTGCAGGGGAACTGGCCGCCCGCTGCCTGAAGCACGACTCTGATTATTGTGTTGGGGAATCCGGGCAGCGATGGCTGGAAAGGAGGGGCATTTTTCTTTAGGAGCTCTCGTTTGGCTCGCTCGGCTCCTGGGTGCAGAGGGCTTAGGTGGCAGCTCCTACATTGCAGGGGAGTGAAGTCATTGTGGCCATTGCCTGCCCTAAACTGCCTGCTGGGCAGCCAGAGGGGTGACCAGACACAAATCGTGGCATCCGCCTTGTTCCCCGAAGCTGCCAGGCAGATTCCCCCCATAGCGTTCCAAAATGCTGGTAGGCAGAGGTAGAATTCTTGTTTTCTTGATTTCCTCCCCCAAAATTAAGGTGCGTCTTATACTCCGGTGCGTCTTATACACTGAAAAATATGGTAATAAAAAATGAATGAAACTATACTAATTTTACACATAGTCCTCAATTAATGGCCATTTGTTTAGCAACTGTTCAAAGTTGTGACAATGCTAAATAAGTAGTATTTACAACTGACCCCTGAATTTGCAGTTTAGCACCTCTTCCTCAGCCTGCACACACTCACATGGCTCCACAACAAGCCCTCCTCAGCCTGCATGCACTCACAACTGCACTTCCCCATCTCACTCCTAACACCCATTCTTTGGCTTGCTTATGAACCACCCCGGACTTGGAACTTTCAGCCATCTTCCCTATTGACTTTTATTTTTTATTGCAAGCCAACAGGAAGTTGCAGCCAAGTGAGGTCCATGCTTAATGACTCACAATTTTTCACAATTTTCTTTTAGCAATGGCAATGGGGACTGCTGATTGGCATCACTAAGTAATGTGATGATGTGATGTTGCACTATATGGCCACATCATTTAATGATGGAAATTCTGTCCCAATTACACTTGTTGAGTGAGAACTACCCGTAAACCAAATCCTTAATCCAATACAAGAGTGAAATTAATTGAAAACATTTGGGAACTATTCAAATCAAGCATTTCTGAATCTGCATTGTCCCTATAAACTGTATTAATGATTCAGAGAAGCACAGATAATCTGTCTCTAACAACGACAACATTTTTCTGAGATACAAATATAAAGTTTCTTTCAGTTGGTCCCACTTCTGGTGACTTCATGGACATTGCTTTTGTTGGCTACTGTACAAAAATGAAATTTTTCTAGGAGATTTCTAATCTCTTAATGAAAAGAGTTGGCAACGTATTTAGCCCTCGGGCAACACTGTGCAGTTTAAGATCTTGGCTGTAGTCTTTTAAAAAATAATTGAAATCCTGAAATTATTGAGATTTCAGGAGATTTGAGAATCTCATTCAGTGATCTTGTAGGAACACCTTAAATTTCACCTAGGGATGTTCTAAAGGGCAGATAGATGGATAGATAGAGATAAATCTAATTCATAGCTGTAAATGTTTGTTTTTAGATTGAGGATATATTGTCAATATGATCTGTATACTCAGATTATTATACCCACATATACTGGTAATTATTATTTGGTTGGTTTGAATATTGATTCATTTTATTTCATTTCATTTATGTCTTTTCTTTCACAGAATGATGTCATTTTTTTTCTTGCTCTTTGTCTCCACATCCATCCAGCTTTAAGACAAGTTGAACTGAGAACAGAATTGGTTCGCAATCAGTACATGGTTTCTGTCTGAATGGAGATAGGAAAGCTTTTGTACACATTGCATCTCTGTAATGGGAAAAGCTTCACTTAATGAATTTGAGACTGTCACATCCCTGTTAAAAAGCTTAGGGACTCAACAAGCCTTAACAATATATGACAGCATTGACTAAGTGTTTAGCCTGAAGATTTTTATAAATGATTGCACAGAAGAGTGATTTTTTTTATACATCATCATTGTACTGACCAAACTATACAAACCCAAGAAAGATTCACAAAATTAACCTTCCTGTTGTATAATATTCAGGATGTGCAATAGATGAGTAATTGTGAAATAACACCAGAAAGACATTAATTTTGAATAAGGAAACATGTTCCATAGAACTGTCCTTCTATGGAAAATATCTTGAAATATATTGTATTTTAAAACTAAATCTAAAAATAATGTTTTCTGATGTAATTTCAAAAATCTTGGTAAAATTGTGTCTAAAATTATAACTGGAAAGCATTACTATTATTTTTTTCTTCTGTCCTTTAAAAAAAACCCAACAAGCCTGAAAAACTAGGCAGTTTTATCTTTTACAGAAGTGCCACACATTTAAACAGAAACAACAAAAACATAAAACATCCACTCTGTTTCCATGGCAATTGTATATAACTTTCAATATCATCACTTTATATTTAGTTTCTTAATCTATCCTACTTGTAACCAATTACTGAAATATCTAAAATATAAATATTTACTCTCATTTACTCTCATTTGAAAAGTTGTATTTATCTGATCTTGTCACTGTAGCTCTCGGCATTTTCTGTTGCTTTTGAGACTTAAGTCTTTTTTTAACATTTCTTCAGGGCTTCGTTTCAGAGAACTTGAGTTTCTGAGAAACATTTTGAGAAAAATGTTTTTCTTTCTTTCTTTTCTTCTATGTGATCTGGAAGAGTAAATGTTTTGGTTCTCAATGATATGGACATTTTATTTAATGAATTATGGGGAATAGCTGTCTTTCAGTCATAGGGTTATTTTGAAATTATTAAAAAATACTGTTCTAAGCTTAGAGTCCTGAAAATATAAAATAGAAATTGCTTTGTTTAATAAAAGATGTTGATAGGGAAGCAGTTCTTTGGCAGGACTTTTATGTCATTTCTTCAGAGCAAATGAAGGAAGAGAAGAAAGGCATTCTTGAAGGATAACCATACATCAGTGGTTAATTCGGTATACTTTTCAGAATTCATCTGAAAATTCCAATATTTTTTTTTTAAATTTGATTTATATGTTGCCCTCTGCTTGGATAATTCCAGCAGTAAATGGGGGAGAGGCTGTAGAAAATGATATTTGCTTCCACCTTTTTGCAGTGTCAAGTCAATGAAAATCTCCTTTGGTGGAGCAGAGGGATTTCATCATCCTCTTCTTCAGCTGAAACACACATTAATCTGGTGGACCTTGGGTGGATCAACTTGTTTGTCTTTGCAAATAACATTTGGCAAGAGCTGGGACCTTTTCTTTTTCCTTTTCATATGATTGTTGTTTGGCTTTATGGGATTTTTTTGGGGATATAATGGAAGAGTGGGCACTTGGACATCAAAACATCAAAATACTAATTGGTGGGACATTATGTCGAGAACTTGGCCATTGCAATGAAAAGGGGGTATACTGTAGCTCTGATTTCTTGCAAGGAAATCTAACAAGTCCAGATGGAAACTGCCACTCTAATGCTTTTTGAAGGCAAGGTACTTAAGAAGACAGTGGTTGATCATGGGGCCCAGGGGAGAGGGAAAATAGGGAATTCCTTCTTGAATGTCTCAGTGACTTTTGATAGGTTTGAGCAGGCTGTTCAGCTGAGCCAACTATCTGGTTTAGAAAAATACACCTTATTCAATAATTTAATTTAATTTAATTTAATTTAATTTAATTTAATTTAATTTAATTTAATTTAATTTAATTTAATTTTTTAATTTAATTTATTAAGTTTATATGCCGCCCCTCTCTGAAGACTCAGTAATTCTTCTGCCTGAGTCATCTCCACAAGGTGACTTCAAGGAACATCTCTTGGTTCTAAGATTTTGTGGTTCTACAAGGGATTCATTATTTTCATGGCTGTATTTGACTTATGACCACAACTAAGCCCAAAATTTCTGTTGCTAAGCAAGAAGTTAACTGAGTTTTGCCCCATTTTACAACTTTTCTTGCCATAGTTGTTAAGTGAATCGTTGCAGTTATTAAGTTAGTAACAGGGTTGTTGTGGATGTGGCTTCCCCATTGACTTTACTTGTCAGAAGGACACAAAAGGTGATTACATGACCCTGGGATATTGCAACCATCATAAATATGAACCAGTTGCCAAGCATCCAAATTTTGATCATGAACATGGGGATGCTGAAGTCACAACTGTGAAAAACAACCATAAATCATTTTTTTCAGTGCTGTTGTAACTTTGAACGATCATTAAATGAACTGTTATAAATCAAGGCATACCTGTAGCTTACTGCCTATACAAAAATGCTGAGTGAGCTCATCAGGAGATTTAGAATGGGGTACTACTAATATGAATTATATCAGACTTATAGAAATTCAATTTAGTAGCCTTCACTTTTTGATAACAGGGGATATAAGACAAAGGCCACTAAAATGAATCTGAAAACTAGCAAAATGGTTTGAGAATTGGATGTAATACTGGTATAGCACTACAAGAGGACAATTTTGTTAGTCTATGATAGCTATTCTATGTATCAAGTGAGCTGCAGCTCATGAAAACTTCTGCCTTTTAATAAAATTTGTTAATCGGAAAAAATGCTACCAAACTCCTAATTTTAAGGTGTAACATATAAAATAAAAGGGATATTGCATATTATATTCCAGATTGAAGTCCCATGATCCTAGTCTAGTTTAGGTATATATTTAAATTCAGAGGGTTGCCCTTCAATATCATGACTCTGGGCAGTTAATAACAGTTCAAAACACATATAACAACCACACAAACAAATAAAAGCCTTGGTGGCGCAGCAGACTAAAGTGCTGTTAAGCTGCCTGCAATTACTGCAAGTTCAAATCTCACCAGGCTCAAGGTTGACTCAGCCTTCCATCCTTTTAAGGTAGGTAAAATGAGGACCAGGATTGTGGGGGGGAAAAGCTGACTTTGTATAAAAAAGAACACCGCTTAGGGGGGCCCGAAAGCCCTACTAAGCAGGTATATGCAAAAGTATGAAGGCTATTGCTTAACGCATTGTAAGCCCCCCTGAGTCTCCGATGAATGGCGGCATATAAATTGAACCAATAAATAAATAAATAAATACATACATACATACATACATACATACATACATACATATATACATACATAATTGGCAGCCGCAATAAACACACAAACACATACATCCCAATGCTATCAGTACAACCATTCCTACAGGCTCTGTAATACGTCTCTCTATAACTAATGATACCCTCATGACTGGTATCCCACACTTGCTTTCTATATTCTGTTTTGTTGGCTCAGAGGTAGACAAATATAGACTGCATTTCTTCAAAAAAGTATATTCCAGATTGTATAATCAATAGTTTTCATAGGAATAGTCATGCTTAATAAACTATTTACTAAGTCTGCACTACTATTAATCTTCTCATCGTTCCCACCACCCATCTCCTTCCACTTCTGACTGTATGACTGTAATTTTGTTACTTGTATTCTTACGATTTATATTGATATTGTTTCCTCATTGCTTATTTGTACCCTATGATTATCATTAAGTGTCATATTATCTTATGATTCTTGATGAACGAATCTTTTCTTTTATGTACACTGAGAGCATATGCACCAAGACAAATTCCTTGTGTGTCCAATCACACTTGGCCAATAAAAAATTCTAGTCTAGTCTATTCTATTGTTGCAAGAGAACAGTTGTTTTTTTTATCACTGTAAAGATTAGCAAATCTGCTAGCCATCAAGGCACATATATAGCTATCTATCTATCATAGCATTCAGCTGTTCATTAATAGGAAGCATTAGATCTGAAGACTACAGAAGTATACAGGCTATAATATATATGTTTATTTCACACAATAATGATAATATTTAAGTGCTAACTTTTTATATATATATTTGGCAGTAACTAATATTAATCCACTTCCAGGTACCTTGTTCTATCTTTTCTAAGTTCATATGAATCTAAGAGTTGTCCACATTTTAATTTGATTTATGCTGCCTTTAGCCCCATAATAAATATAAGTTTATTTATTTAACTTATTTCTAGGCACTAGGGAAGGGACAATGTATGATTAGATTAAACAACCTAGTGGCATGTTTGTTTAATTTCCATATAAATACTCCCAGAAGTATAGAAATGAAATCTCTGGATTTGGTTGGGGTAGCTAGATGTTATTTTAATTAAGTATATTTCATAAGTTCATAAGTGAACTTAGTCAATTACATTTATGAAATGTGCCTGCAGTGACAAACCTCTACTTCATTCCTTTTGGAATCTTGTATGTGGGACAAGTTTTTGCCAAAAGTTTAAGACTTGTAGGAGAATGTCTTATAACTTATCAATGCTGTATGTTGGCAGATTTTAATACAATGAAGTAAGTTTTGGAAGAAAACATCAACATATTGGTGTTGTCAGAGGAATTTCTATTCCAGATTTAATGAGAAGAAAATATGCCAGATGCATCTCATTAAATGCTTACTGCTATATTTGCACTTTTGATTAATTCTAAATATTGAAATATAACTGATGAGGTATGAATTTAAATCCTTTTCTCTAAAAACTAGAGAATTAGAGAAATGTCAATGAAATGCAAATTGAATGGATAGCTTTATTGTTTTTCATTGTACTGTAGTCAGTAAGAACTCAGGGATAATATTTGCTTTTCCAACTTCATAAATTGACAACAAAAGAAATTGGGGTTTGAGGATAAGCTGTTCTTAATACAATGCTATTTTAGATACAGCAGTTCTACTACTACTGTTTTCCACATAAGAAATCTTGCATTCCTATTTCAATTTAAAGATAAAGGGATTTAAATCTATCAACTGTGATTTATAAACTGAACTGAAATTGTGCAATGTATAGAAAACAAAATTGCAGCCAATAGATCATAAGAAAAATGTATATAGTTAATTATTAGATATATTTAATTATCTAATTATTAAAGAAAGAAAGTATTTAAATAATACACCTTTTAATTTAATTATTAAAGTGATTTATTCTTTAAGAAATAGAGTACTTTTTTTGTGTGTCTGAAATTTTTGGGAAAGAAGTTACTATTTTGCTTTCAGGTAATGCTCATAATTTTTGCAAGCTGTAAATTAGAATTAAAAATTACCAAAAAAATTAAAAATCCTTCCCTAATGTTTAAAATGATGATACTTACTGCGCATGCCCCAAGATGGCACATGCCCCAAGATGGTGACGCCCATCTAAATCGCGTCTAGGGATGGGCAGCTCGTGGACTGGCAGGGGTCTTCTGGGGCTGCCATGAACATCGGTAACCCCTTTTCCAGTTGGAGGAGTCTCTCCCCAGCCTGATGAGGGCTTTTTCGCCCTCCGGAACCTCGTGGCTGGGGAGAAGTGAGCGGAAGACGGCGCGGGTGGAAGAACGCCGAGGCTGAACGCCGACAGCCCGGCTGCATTGGCTCCGCCATTTTTTTTCTCCCTGCTTGGCCGAGGCGGTGGCGGCCAGAGCATTGACGGCGGCAGCGGTGATGCCCAGAGAGCTCCCCCTTGACCCTGGATGCCCCTGGGGGTTTCTTTTGGATGTTCCGGGGGCTCTGGGGAACGTTGGGAGCTCGGGTGTGGCCGGCGCCGAGGATGACGCTGTGGTAATGGCGGCTGCTGCGTGGCAACCAGGTCGAGGGTGGTGGCGCTGGAGAGCTGGAGAGTTGTTGGCGTTGGAGGAGAGGAGAGGAACATCAAGCCTCGACATTGAAATGGGGGAGTTGAACCCCATTGTGCTCAGGGGTTGAAGGATACATGGCTGACGTTAAGGGTTTGTGTGGAAAGACCTGGGGTTGGAGAGGCTGGTGGACGGCTCAAGTATTGGGTCGCTATGGATGGCCTCCCCCCTCCCTTTTTCTGGCCCTGTTATCGGCCTATCGGCCAATGTGGACTTTCTTCCCAGAGCTTGGGACCTGGCTCTGTCTTTCGTCCTGTCTCCTGCCTATATGGAGGACAAGGCAGTTACGGGAGGATGGATGGAGCCAGCTCCAGACTTCGTTCGCCACGGATGGGACTCATCTTTCCAGGGCCAGGAAGCCCAAACCACCGTGAGAGGGTGGTTTTCGGACTTTTTCTGACTTTTTCCATCTTGCCTTGATTAGGATGGCCAACCACCGTGAGAGGGTGGTTGGACAGTTTCCCTCAGCTGGACTGAACGTGAGGACTCCTACCCATTACCGTTAGAGGGTAATGGTGACTCTTCCGATTAACTTAGTCTTGCTTCCTGGACATTTGAAACCATCATTATAAACCCCTAGGCCATGTCTAGGCCAAACTTGTATTATCACTCTAGTGTTAAAATATATTCTAGGGCAAAGCTTCTTGCGCTGCGAGATTCCCCCCTCTCGCAGGCCTGGCCCTCTATGTTATCGAGGGCCCACCTTAATGACGGATCTTGGGACCCCGAGAGGTGGCATGTCGCAAAAACGGGATTGAGGGGTTTTTTAAAGACTTTTTTAAATAGACTTTTAAGGGGTTCTGAGGGTGGGGGAGGTTATGTGGGTTTGGGGGAAAACCCACGGGGGTTGCAGATCAGTCCGGTTGCTATTAATGGTGCCGTAGGGGGTGCGGACTCTGGGGGAAAGGGGACTGTTAGAATGCCCTCCAGTGAGGGCTTCTCTATTAAGACGCTGAGTGGGAGGGGCAGGTATGGCGGGAGCAGGGGGCCATATCATGTGGTGGGGGCACATGCTCGCTATCTCCGAGCAATTGCGTGCCCCAGTCCCCTTAGCTCTTCCCATTTCCCAGGCTGCTTAGAGTCTCAGCACCCGAGTCTCCGGCTGATGTTATGTAATGCCAGGTCTGTGGTAAATAAAGCCCCGCCCATTTGTGATCTTATTCAGGAGGGGGGAGTGGACCTGGCAGGTATCACAGAGACCGGGTTGGGCCATGAGGGGGGAGTTCCCCTTGTGGAGATGTGCCCATCAGGCTTCCGTGCATTTCATCAGCCGAGAGCTCAGGGCAGGGGCGGGGGGGTGGCGGTCATTCTAAAAGAAGGTCTTGATCCGAGGGAGACCACTGTACCTCAGATAGCCGGATGTGAGTCCCTTTTTGTGAAGTAGGGTTGTGGGGTGCAGATGGGTCTGTTGATCATGTACCTGGCTCCCTGCCACGTGGCAACGACCCTGCCCGAACTCCTCAATGTTATAGCCAAGGTGGCGGCTGAAACCCCCAGACTTGTGGTCATGGGGGATTTCAACCTGCCATCCATCGGTGAAACATCTGATGTAGTTCGGGAGTTCATGGCTTCCATGACGGCCATGGACCTGACCCAAGTAATTCACGGCCCTACTCATATGGGGGGGACACACTCTGGACTTAGTTTTTATCTCTGGTCAGTGATTGAGTGGTCTTGATATAAGGGATGTAGATATTGAACCCTTGTCATGGTCTGACCACTCGCTCCTTCGACTTGACTTTCTGACCGCCGTACCCTGTCGCAGGGAGGCAGAACCGACCAGGTGGTTCCGCCCCAGGCGCCTGATGGACCCTGATAGGTTCCAGATGGAGCTTGGGCCATTTCCTGAGACTCTAGCTCATGACTTGGCTGATGACCTGGTGGCCGCCTGGGATAGGGCGGCTGCCGGGGCTTTGGACCGGGTCGTGCCTTTGCGGCCTCTGACCTGGCACTGAACTCACTTAGCTCCTTGGTTTTCCGAGGAGCTGAGGGAGATGAAGCACCGGAAAAGATGCCTAGAGAGCGGTTGGAGGGCCAGTCGTTCCGAGTCTGACTTGACACTGGTAAGGTCTCATATTAAGACCTACCTAGTGGCGATAAAAGCGGCAAAATCTAGCTATTTTGCTGCTCTTATCGTGTCATCAGATAACCGCCCAGCTGCCCTGTTTAGGGTGACCTGCTCCCTCCTCCATCTGGGAGCACGGGAGGACCCCTTGCAGGGCCGAGCTGAGGATTTTGTACAGTATCTGGATGATAAAATAACTCAGATTTGGGAAGACTTGGCCGCCGACTGGGTTAGTTCAGACGAGATGACTGAGGCAGGCCTTGATAGTGTTATCTGGGAGGAGTTCGATCCTGTGGCTCCTGAGGACATGGACAGGATCTTGGGACGACTGAACGCAACCACATGTTTATTGGACCCGTGTCCCTCCTGGTTGGTGCTGGCTTCCTGGGAGGTTACACGAGGCTGGCTCCAGGGGATTATTAACTCTTCTTTGAGCGAGGGTGTCCTGCTGGCCGCCTTGAAAGAGGCGGTGGTGAGGCCTCTCCTCAAGAAGCCATCCCTGGATCCGGCTGTTTTGGCTAACTATCGTCCAGTCTCCAACCTTCGCTTTATTGCGAAGGTTGTTGAGAGTGTGGTGGCGCGACAGCTTCCCCAGTACCTGGATGAAGCTGTCTATCTGGATCCGCTCCAGTCCGGCTTCAGACCTGGGTACAGCATGGAAACGGCATTGGTCGCGTTGGTGGATGATCTCTGGAGGGCCCGGGATAGAGGTTATTCCTCTATCCTGGTCCTATTAGACCTCTCAGCAGCTTTGACCATGGTATCATGTTGCGCTGGCTGGAGGGACTGGGAGTGGGGGGCACCATTCTGCGGTGGTTCTCCTCCTATCTCTCCGACCGGTCGCAATCTGTGTTGACAGGGGGGCAGCGGTCGACCCCAAGGCGCCTTGTTTGTGGGGTGCCACAAGGGTCGGTCCTCTCGCCCCTCCTGTTCAACATTTATGTGAAGCCGCTGGGTGAGATCATCCGTGGTTTTGGGGTGGAGTTCCATCAGTACACTGATGATACTCAGCTGTACATTTCCACCCCAGATCATCCCAATGATGCCTTGGAAGTGATGTCCCAGTGCCTGGAGGCCGTGCGGGTCTGGATGGGGAGAAACAGGCTTCGACTCAACCCTTCCAAGACCGAGTGGCTGTGGCTGCCGGCGTCCCGGTATAGCCAGCTGACACCATCGCTGGTTATTGGGGGTGAATCATTGGCCCCCATGGAGAGGGCCCGCAACTTGGGTGTCCTCCTGGATGCGCGGCTGTCTTTAGAAGGGCATATGACAGTCGTGGCCAGGGGGGCTTTTTGTCAGGTTCGCCTGATATGCCAGTTGCGCCCCTTTCTGGACCGGGACTTCCTACGCACGGTCACTCAAGCACTCGTCACTTCTCGTCTGGACTATTGTAACACTCTCTACATGGGGCTCCCTTTGGGGTACACCCGGAGGCTCCAACTGGTGCAGAATGTGGCTGCGCGGGGGATTATGGGAGCGACGGGGCGCTCCCATGTGACTCCTCTCCTGCACGAGCTGCATTGGCTTCCGGTGGACTTCCGGGTGTGCTTCAAGGTGTTGGTGATCACCTTTAAAGCGCTCCGTGGCTTAGGGCCAGGGTACTTACGGGACCGCCTTCTGCCACCAATAGCCTCCCACCGGCCGGTTCGCTCCCACAGAGAGGGCCTCCTCAGGGTGCCATCGGCCAGACAATGCCGGCTGACGACCCCCAGGAGGAGAGCCTTCTCTGTGGTGGCACCTACCCTATGGAACAATCTACCCCTAGAGATACGAGTGATCTCCGGCCTCCGGATTTTTTGTCGGGCCCTAAAACTTATTTTTTTCAGTTAGTCGGTCTGTCTTGATTTTAGGGTTAGTTTTAAAATTTTAATATTGATTTTAATTGACAAGTTTTAAATTATGGGCCAAATTTATAAATTATTTTAACTTTATTTTTTAACTGTGATGTTTGTATAGATGTTTTTTATCTGGCTGTTCACCGCCCTGAGTCCGAAAGGAGAAGGGTGGTATAGAAATTTGAATAAATAAATAAATAAATAAATAAATAAATAAATAAATAAATAAATAAATAAAAATTACACATACAACATTGATGTCTTACGGATACTAAAATGTGAAATATTTTTCTGACAGACATAAATACCATTTTACTTATAATACTAATTTCTTTGCAATTGTAATACTAGAACTTTAAACGAAAACTGGATGAATGTGCTATATACAATTTAAACAAGTATATACAAAGAGGTCTTTAAGAGGAAAAATAGTAAATTCTATCAGTGGAATTTATTGCCAGGATTACATGAAATTCTCTAAGAATTTTAAATTATAGTTCCCCTATATCTATAGAAATCCCTTCTGAGAAATGTATTTCCATTCCTGTTGCCATTAGGCATACAAGGAAACAAGAGTGAAGTTAGTAGAAAAATGTCCCAAATTAGCAAATTACAACATGTAGTAAATTAGAAATCTTCCACCTCAGTCAACGTCTCCTGATTCTTAACAAACTCCTGAGTAGCAATAGCAATAGACTAATATACCATTTCATAGTGCTTGAGTTATGAGCTCAGTTTAACCTGGGATTTTGATTGTAAGGCAGTGTGGTAGTTAAGCAGGATTTACAATCATTTTTATAATGGTTATTAAATGAATCACATTGTCATTAAACAAGCCATGTGGTCATTAAGCAAATCCAGCATATTCAATGGGTGTTTCCCAAGAAGTGTCCAAGAAACACTGCAAATCACAGTCATGTTACTATGGGATGCTGCAATCAGTTGTAAATGTGAGCTGGTTGCCAAGCACCTGAAATAAAATTATGTGACTGCCAAGTATGTATATGACAGTTGTAACTATGAGGATGTATCATAGTAACTTGTTTTGAGTCTATTGTGACTTTGAATGATTGTTAAGCACGTAGTCATTAAGGAACAACTACCTGTACTGCATTCTTTGATATTCTTTTTAAATGTTATTTGCTATTAATTTTATTAATTATGCAGCTCATCAGCTTAAGGTGCTTTGAAGCATGAAAATAACATTTGTTTCTAACAAGCATATTTTATCCCAGGATAACACTACAGCAGCAGAAGGAAGCTATGTAACCCTGGGAACAAACACAGCTGCTGATATGTGTTAGGTGTGTCCCACCTGCTTTGACGCACCTTTGAATCCAAACTTCTACATAGCTGCATTGTTTTTACTCACATTGTAAACAAGCTTGGAAAAGTTTTATATTGAAAAGTAATCTGAGTGAATGAATAAACAGCATAAATAATGAACAAAGCAGCAAATCCTGTGTCCTTTGGACAGTTTCATTAAAAAAAAAGAGGAGAGCAGTAGTTTGGAGTGTAGAAAGAGTCTAATGACATAATCAGGATGTGGGATTGCTAAATTATGTATTTAGTTTCCCTCTTTGGCAAGAGAATAGAGAGGATTTGTTGCAGGCCGTGAGCCTGATGTATTGGTAGTGTGTCATAACTTTTGAAGATGTAATATACCGAGTAATGTAAAGGTAAAGGTTTCCCTGCATGTACGTGTTAGTCATTTCTGGCTCTAGGGGTGGTGCTCATCTCCGTTTCTGTCATGTGTAAATGCCTCATCCTTGAATGAAAGAAACATATATCCATGGAATGTCAAGAGTTAACTTATTCTCCCTTTTCTAATGTATTCCTCACTAACCACTCCCCACTTCTAATCCTGCCTCTCTGGTATATAAGATGATGCACACTCATTCTATCTGCAATCACTCTGTGAATATAGAATGCCTTCTGTAAATAAACAATCTTCTATTTGAATATAAAAAGTCTGAATTCATTATTGAGTCTGATCCTCGAATTATGGCAACAGTTTCTAAGCCAAAGAGTTAGTGCTGTCCGAAGATGTCTCCATGGTTATGTGACTAGCATGGCTCAATGCCAAAGGCGCACGGAGCGCTGTTACCTTCCCACCAAAGTGGTCCCTATTTTTCTATTTACATTTTTTTACGAGGTTTCGAACTGCTAGGTTGGCAGAAGCTGGGACAAGTAATGGGAGCTCACTCTGTTATGATGCGCTAGAGATTTGAACCATTGAACTGCTGACCTTCTGATCAACAAGCTCAGCATTTTAGCCACTGAACCACCACATCCCTATATACAGAGTACCACTGGACAAATAGTATAGATAGTTGGAAAAGAATGTGAAAAATAAAGAAGATAGCTAATTCTCCTCCAAGCATTTGGGAAGTATACCAATAGGATAAAAATCTTCTTGCAAACTTTCTTGAAAAAAGCTACAACGGTCATATCTAAATGTTTGTAAAATATTGTCTGGTGCTATTCCATGTGTTTGACTTCAGTACTGCCCTGGCCAGAATGGTTCATGCTATTATTTGACATGAGAACGAGGCAATAGGAAATAAAGAATGTATCTCATTCTTTTTTCAAAATCAAATAAGTCATTACCTCTATTTAGACCAACCAATATTATCAAATAATGTATAAAATGTTGAGTTCTCCAGGACTTTTCATAAGTCATTTTAGTAGCTAAAAGCCAGTGATGTGAGGCCAATGAAGATGTTCCAGCTGCATACAGTTTACAGAAGACTTGGTAAGTAGGATTTGTTGGCATGAAAAAGGTATAATATTTGAGCCACTATTTCTGAAAAATAACACAACAAAGAAAAGCTTTAACTTTGGGAATTTCCATTTAGCCAATATATTGTTAGCTATCTTTCATTTTTATTTCTCCCATCTTTTTCTGATTGTATAGATAGGATTTCCAGTAATGGCCTGCATATTACAACTTCAAAGGCTAATGACATCCTACCAAGATACCAAACTCACAGCTTCAGTATTTCCTCCCTAGTTGAGAAGAGAAAGAAAACCACATAATCTCTAACAGTTTTTTAAAAAGGATTATTAGGGAATGTGTGGATCACTTCAGCTTCTAATCTCCAAACATCCAAAAACAAAACAAATCTCATCTTCCTTTTTGAAGAAAAACATCTTGTAACCTTACAGGTATCTTCTTTTTCTACACATAATTTACAAGTATAAGTTTTGGATATATGATATATAGTACAGTGGCAAGCCATGGGTAACATCGCACCTTCAAGTAACAGAGAATACATATTTTTGTCCACCTGGTGTTATCCAAAAATAGCTAAAGAATTTTTAAATTTGAAACAGGCAGGCAGAAATTCAAAGTAGTAGAATGCCTGTATTATTTTAATGTTTACTTTATGACTATATTTGTATAGTACATACCATGAAAGAAAGCACTGAATTATAGCAGAATAAAAATACAGCATATTGCTTTGAAATATCCAAGTGGCAATAGAAATAAGTAAAAAAGAAAAAGAAATACAAGGAGATGGAAGTCCTTAAAATGTACATGCTTTATAAATAACAGAAACTCAGAAAATTTATTTAAAATTGTATGGTTTCACAATAAAATTTTAGATGATGTTTTCTAAAGTAAAATGTTTAACAATCAGTATCACCTTGAAAAATAGAAGAAAGTCAAAGGATTTTGAGGACTTCAGGAAACGGAATATACTGGTTCATTTTTATTATATATTGCTTAATATGTTGATTATCCAGCATAGTCAGTTTCCAGAAGTCCACAAAATCCTTTGACTTTTTTTAATAATTTGTAATTTTGTTGTAACACATATATGACATTCACATAACATACAACATATAGATATCTTATCATTTTTAAGCATTGAGCATCTATCCATCAAGAAATGGCCAACAAATAGAAAGGAAATCCTTTGACTTTGTTGATACTGGATTCAACCAATCCATTTCATATAAGGAGGAACAATTTTCTTTTAATGAGGACAATTGGCCTGCTCCACAGAAAGGGCCCTTTAGGAGCTAAATGAATGTTATGCACCAAGGGCGTTAATTCCATAAATTAAATCTTAATTTTTGCTTAATTTTCCATTGAATAAAGAAAAATATAAGAATACTCATGGAACATAATACATGACCGATATCCAGTCTATTTTGGCCTCTGTATTTTACATTGACATTTTAATTTCTTTTCTTGACATTTAGCAAATCCTTAGTGGGCTTATATAAGGTAATGAGAGAAATAAGATTCACAAAGATAGCAACTTGAAATTTACTTGTGATGATGTCTTATATATGTTTATAGTACTTATATCTGACTATGCTTATTGAAAGGCCAAATATTATGGGGGAAGCTGCAGTTAGTGGCATAATTCAACCAAAATGTACTCCACACTTTAAAAGTTTGCTGAAATGTACAATAGTATATTTATAAACTTCTGCTCTTGTAATATATAATATCCTGAGAAGTTGCCAAATGTTGTCTTTCACATATACCTAATAAAGAGCTGAAGCAATGGCATTACAATATCTTTGCAAATATTATGCAATAAAATTGCATCCTTGCCAACCACTTGTAATAAATCCTGAACAATTATGAAGGCTTCTTATCCAGTTGGCATAATGGAATATGGAAATTTTGCCAATACTAATACTGCAATATTGCAAATGCAATATTTAGCCAAGAATGTTATCACCTAGCATACAATTAGTTGGTAGCAGAATTTTCCAATTGACCCTTGTGAACTAAGTTAATTTGGCCTCTTTTTAAACTAGAATTTCTGAATGGATTTTTAAAATAATGCAATAAATAGAACATATGATACATAAGAGTTAATACAAATAAATCAGATTAATTTTATCGCTGGCCTTGATGATTGATGAACAGTCTGTGTTTGCCAAGACCCCTCCTCATCCTTTGACTCTCCAAAACAGTGCAGGAATCTGATACCTTTCATTCCAAGTTTGGAGCTAGAAAAGTGAAAAGAGGAATGTCTTTGAGATTGCAGTTGATGGAACATTAGCATTCAAAAGAAGGCATGGAATTTGTACTGGCTGTCTGTTTTCATGGATGTCTGCAGGGTATGGTAAAAAAATGTCAAATGGCAGTTGCAATTCTGTGATTTAAACTTTGCTTTTTCTTATGATTGGCCACTAGCCTGGCTTTTTTTGACCATGCCCTGCGGACAACCCTACCTGCTTTTGAAAAGCTTTCAGTGTCTCAGAGTGGAATCTCAAGTTCATAAAAATGATGGAATAAATGCCTGGTTATGTCTGCTCTGACTATAACCTAATTTTCTTATTGGCTGCTGTATTGGGGCTTAAGCAATGAATTCAAATATTTCCCGATCTACTGACTCTGAGGATATCATTGGAAATTCCAATTTTATAATTGCTAAGACAAAAAAACCCAACAAAATGCTGTGGGCTGGTGTGGAGATAATAATCGTCTCATTTATCTCTCTGATCGAACCATGAAAAGATTAGATGCTGTAGGGAGATAATAATAATGGACATGATTCTGATAGAAACTGTTACGTAAGCAAAGGAGTAGAAGGATGGATGCACCACATCATCCCAGCTCTGCCATAGATCATCAACATCATTAACATTATCACTAGGACTCAAGAGATACAACAATGCCTTAAGGAAGGAACTCTGAATAGCTGTATCATATGTTCTGCACTGTGAGTTTCAGTGTTTGCTTGCTTGTTCTGGCATGTCTTGTATCAGAGAAGGGAGGCAAATGGTTCCATGGCTACTTTCCCCTCTTCAAAGCATTCGTTATGACCCAGAAGGTCTCCAAATATTGCCTTGGAATTGGACATTTAACTACAGTAAGAGAAAAGCTCTCAAACACATGAAGAGTGATCACTGTAAGTAGATTTAATTGATTTTAAATTAAATTTTTACATTAAATTAAATAGTGTTTTCTCTGGTCCCCATCCCCTATTTGTATGCTGCTCAAAGGGTATCTGCACCCCTTATCCTAAAAAGGTTTCTCATGCCTCCATGAAAGAATCATCAGAAAATTGAGAAAGTTTTTCCTTCAGTGGAAAGATAATCTGTACAGTACTACAGGTAGTCCTCGATTTACAACAGTTCATTTAGTGACCATTCAAAGTTACAGTGGCACTAAAAAATGTGACTTATGACTGTTTTTCATAGTTACAACCTTTGTAGCTTCTCCATGATCATGTGATCAAAATTCAGATTTTTGGCAACTGGTTCATATTTATGACCATTGCTGGTCCCAAAGTCATTTGAACACTTTTTGCGACCTTCTGAGAAGCAAAATCAATGGGGAAACCAGATTCACTTAACTACTCGGTTACTAACATTAACTGCAGTGATTCACTTAACAACTGTGGCAAGAAAGGTCGTAAAATGGGGCAAAACTCACTTAAGTGTCTCACTTAACAACAATTTTTTTTGGCTCAATTGTGGTCATAAATCGAGGACTATCTGTATTATTATTATGTTATTATAATCAAGAAATGTACCGGCTGTACCTGCTTCCCTTTTTATTTTGTTTGCAGCTCATACTTGTTTTGTTTTTATGGTTTAATATGATATAAAAATAATCCAAAGTAACAATAATTAAATGGATGAAAGATGATAATAAATTACTTCAAAAAGATATAAAATATAAAAATAAAATTCTTCAAGAAAATTTATCTGTTTCAGGCAGAAATGACATATTAAACTTTCACCATCTTGTCCTCCTCCAGTTCTTCGGATACCTAAAGCTGCATATGGTCTCTTCATCAATCTGTTCTATATGGACCTAAGCATCTTTTTTCTCTCCTTTATTGCCTATAACTACACTAAGGACATTATCATATCCACTACTAGACAGAAAAGAATCAATTGCCTCAGTCAGCAGTATGGCAACTTCTATCTGTTGGAAAATAGAGCTACAGTATATGTTGCAAAATGTAACCTAGACCTGCTAAAGTAGTTTAGTGATTTAGACCAATAAATACAATTTCATGACAAGAGAAGCTAATGAGAAAAAGAGTCCCAAATGATTGTGAAATTGTAAAAAAGAGGTACTGGAAATTGAATAACAAACAGTTACAAGAAAGTGAAAAAAGGAAGACAATGAAAGATACTATTAAGATTCATAATTTAAAAAAATAAATAAAGAAAATTCAGAAAGCAAAATTAACCCAAATAGGAGAATCAGGGATAGGCCACCAAGGAAAAATACATAGAGGAATCCTAAAACTGTAAAGATGGTGTCAAAAAGCTCACAATAAGATGAAGTTAACATTATATAATTAAACATATATCAGGTGAGTTCAAAATAAAAGGAATACAAAAAAAGAGAGTGTCCACTACTCAAAGAGGACACAAAAATATTAAGAGGTAACAAGGAAGAGACAAAGCTCCTTAAAACCTACTTTGTTCAGCATTCACTAATAGAATTTGAGTTGTATCAGGCCATTGTGAAGGGCAGGAATGAAGAGCAGGAATGCAGCTGGTGCTTGGTAAAATAACTGTTGAATAAATAGAGACCTTGGATGAGTCCAAATCACAGCCAGTTGGATTGAACTTCTTCATTGGATATCCATTATTTTGAATTACCAAATGACTGGAAGAAAAGTAATATTATCCTTATCTTTTGAAAGAGCAAAAAGAAGGCCCCTGTGTAGTCAGTCTGACATCAATACCTGAAAGGTTCTAGAACAAATCATATACCAATCTGTAAGCATCTTGATAGCAATACAGCAGTTCTTGGAAGTCAGCATAGATTTATATAAAGTAAATATCATCAAGCTAATCTTATTTTTTTTTTTAAATTAACAATGTCCTTAGTAATTTGTGGGAGTGTTGAGGATACAATATTCTACAATTTCAACTATGTATTTGACAAAAACTCCATGGTATATTACTTACAAAACTAATTAAATAAAGTCTGGGTGATGTATTGGATCCACAGCTGGCTTGAAAACTATATTCAAAGTCCTTGTATCCAGAACATACTTAAGTAGTTTAAGGTGTTGTGGGAATAGAAAAGGGATTAAAATTAATCCAGAATAGGTCCAATTATGCTATGGTTAAAGACTTTATCAGACATGCTCTGTTGACTGACTTTGCATATCTAGTCCTCCAAGAAAAAAAGAGTTAGAAAGAAATTTAGTATTCACTGTCAATGTGCTTTATTTCTCTAGAATTTGGGGACAAAGCAAAATAATAAAGATGTTAGAATAGAATGGAGAATGTGACAGAGAAATGAGTATTCCATATATCTCTTAGAGTAGACCAATCTAAAACCCCTTGTTTCTTTACGGAGATAGTTTTGGCAGATTCCAAAAGTAAATAATCTGAAATAGAAGTAGATCAGAATATCCCAGATTTGATATTCTGGATCAAACTGTAGGTTTTGTATATGCCTACAAAATTATCTTCATGGATTAGCCAAATGGACTGAGAACAAGTTTAGGAGACTGTTTTCTTTTTCTGAGGAATCACAGTTGGAACAGAATGTTTATTTATATAGATGACCAAATACTAGTCAATAGAATTAATGCATGTTTTGTGAAGTTCAATATAGTATTCCAGTAATACAATACTATATCATTATAAAATAAATGAAGGGAATATTATTTCAGCCTCTGAGCAGGTTATATGATAATCACTTATGGACTTACAAAGAATAATTAGATTTTCAGACTTTAGTTCTGGAATCCTCATTTCTAATTTAAGATTTAACACTTTTATCTCAGAGTCAGAGGTGTAAACTGTAACTTTGAAAACAGAATTTCATTAACATGATTATATTTTAGATTCAATAGGAAAAAATAGTTAATGCAAGAAATATGTTTTCCAGACATAGTTATACAAGTACAAAAATGCCTAAATAAATGGCTTGCTTATTTTATCATTTCATGTATGGGATGGAAGAAAAATTTCTTTTCTTAGCTGTCTGAAAGTCAGCCTCAAAAGACCCAATGGATTTAGTATGTCTATAAGTCACATTAATTTCTTTCTGCTCTTTTAATACCTTGAGGTGCTTGTTCTAGTTTCAAGAAAATTGCCCCTACCCAATCAATAAAAGTATAAACAGAGAATATGAATCCTTCAGAATCGATGGTGCATATAATTACATGAGTGATGGCTGAAAAGTTTGGTCAGGGAAAACAATACAAATAAACTCAAAATCTTTACAAACTAGAAGAAAAACATGCACACTTACCCATGCCTTTTATATTTATGAGGCAATATCAAGGTTAGATATTATAGAGATAGATTAAAAATGAAGTTTAATCCATTTCTACAAGTATGAAGAAATTTTTGATGGGCAAAATATTAATTTGATACAAAATGAGTATATGTGAATCCCCCTGGGTGATTGTTCACATTTTATTATGAGGTTTCAACTACCAATCTTTAAGAGACATTGGTGGCAAGTGATCTAGCTTGAAAATAACTCAGTATGGAAACTGGATTTGATATAATTGCAGTCTTTGATAAGACATTTCTTTGACAAATCTCCAGTAAAGTTTCTCAGATCCTTTATCAAAGAGACAGCTCAATGAAATATTGAATTTGTGCAGTGACCATCAGCTTCAGATGTTTCAAAAAGTGGCAATAAGTAACTTAAAAAAAAAAAACCTTGGCATTTCTACTGCCTGATCTTCCAGTATGATGGCTGAAGTGGAATATACAAACTGTTCACATTCTCCCATACACTTTCTGATTTGAACATTAAGGTAGAAATGCAAAAGGTGAAACATAATACCCTCCTTTGCTAATGCCGCTTGCAATGCCTGAAGCCATGTGTCTGATCTTGGTGTCACTAGCCTTCTGACATAATTTAATTCATCTCCTCTTTTCCTCATCAACCTATTTATGCTGCTCAGAAGATATTCACAATATCAGGATAGTTTTAAGTGTAAGAATGTTACAATGTTTCTAATACAAATTTACTCATCCAGATATTCATTTACTGTATGCAAGATATTTTGGATAAGCGAATTTACCAATAATTTGGACAGTAATCTAGGATATCACTAACATGCTTTTTAAAGTTATTCTAAATTCTAGAAATATGCAATGTTTGAAAAAAGTGTTGTTTGAAACAAATATTGGTACACATATAAATCCTATCAGTAAAATCAAATTAAATCAAATGCATCTTTTCTAAGAATTGTATACTAGAGGGCACTTTTGCAAGTCACAGATTCTTTAGGAAATTGACAGCAGGTGCTACCTGATTGACCACTCATTCCAAGGCACCTTTCTGCCTTTGAATCCAAAGAATTGCATAACTATTACATTTTGTCTGTATCAATATATTATTTTATGTTCTATTAATGTTTTTGCATTTTTTAACACTCAGGAAATCCACTTTCATTGTTCACTTATTTATTTGTCTCAATTTTCTTTAATATGCTGAAATGAATGAACCACAAATAATTTTGTACTTAGTTTTCCCTAATGTATCCATTTTAAAACACCATAGCCTTAATATATTCTTCTCTGTGAAAACATTGAGCTAAATATAACAGATGCTAGCAGATTTTGTTCACTGCTGCATGTCTGTATGAAGAATTGCTTTTATTAAATTGTCCCATCCTGCTCTATTGAAATCATTTGCAAATGTCTTTTACATCAGAATACAAACAAATGCTCAATCCGTAAAACAATGTTTACTCTGACCATCCAAAAAAGTAAATATCACAATTGGAAAATGAAAGGGAAAGCAGAATTCAATTAGATACAGATAATCCATGGTAATTGCATGGAGAGAACAATCACTATCTTAGGACCTCGTCACGATAGCATAACCCAGAAACAATATTATTTGACTACCTCACCAAAAGATCTTTATATTAGGTCGATATAAATGAAGATCTGCCATTTTAAGAGCTATTGTTTTTCTCATTTTGATCTTTGTGTTCATGGTGAAACACTTTTGGCCACTTGCCCATTGTTCTTGCTATTCAGCAAATTTATGGCTAATCCACCAACAAATCAATCAGTTTTACTAATCTCAATTATCTGCTAGGAAGGGGTTAAAATATTGCCTGTTGGCTCCTCTGTCTCTTGTGTTTGGGTCTGATTGTTCAGCCCATGCTTATTGCCTTCTAACAGTGCTACCCCTACAAGGTTCAACCACACTGACATTTTCCTAGCTACCCTTAAACTCTTTTCCAATACTAGAGTGAGACAGGTTTCCATTCCAGCATTGTGAATTATATTTCCACTTCTTGCCATCTTTGCTCATGGTCTCCATCACAGTTCAGTTACTTTCATTTCCATCCATCTTCTCTGTTTCCTTCCATCCTTGTCCCCTAAACTTCTTCAGCTTCTGTTAATGGACAGGTGGCTATATGCCAAATGGTCAGCCATCAAAAGGAAGTGGTGTGCTCAAATCACTTTAAAGTGGGGCCACTTTAAAGATCTCAAGGAAGGGGATGGCAAGCCATTTCCTCCTTCCATACATCTTGCTACCTTTTTTAAGGCTGAAGAACCCTTTTTATCCTTAACTTATGCTCCTTCTCATTTTTTAAACACTTTTCTTTCTTAAAAACAAAATGTCTTTGCAATATTGGGATTTTTTTAAAAAAATATATTGCTACATTGCTAAACTTGTAGAGCTGGATAGATAAATGACAATATGTAATAAGCTTATTGCTATCTTTCATTTGCTGTAACTAAACAAGATGGTTTATTTTAACAATCAATTCTACAGGTATATTTATACTGTTTCTATAGTACATTTTAAGGTGTAAACATCCTTCTCAATAGTTTTGTATTGTTTATCTATAAGTATTAGTTTCCTGGAAAGACAAATTACTGGATAAACCTCTCAATCATACATAGAATAAGGATGTATATGAGAATTAGTCATCCTATTTTCCCACAGTGAATGAAAACCAACATAATAGAAAATATATTGGTTATAAAAACCAAGGGTGAATAGAAAGGGCAAATGACAATTATATAAACAGGAAGAAAAACAAAACACAATAAGATTTTAATATATTGTACATGGCTAGTTCTTGAATCATGGTAGTTGCTGAAATTCTTTTGTTATGGTTCCTATTATTTTTTCTGTATTTTTTGTGACCTTACCTAAGTGGTTTATTCCTGCTTATGTTCTGAAGACTGACAATGGCATCTAATCCTAAATCAGAGGCAGGTATTTGAAGAACAAAGAGCCATTGAAAATTACATCCCTTCAAAACTGGACAGCTTTTTTAAAATCATGAAATGCCATCTGACAGCATGGAGTCCACTGAACATGTTTAGGTTCCTTTTTTTCTTAAAAAAAATCAAGTCTGTAAGAAGTTGAGCTGTGATGGAACAGTGAACATATAATGACTCCAGTATACTACCAATCCTAGGAATGACTTTGTTTTGTCGGATACCACCTAATTTTACCTGTTTTGATTTTATCTGGTTTCCCCTAGGTATTTCATTGTTTAAACCCAAAGTAATGCTCGGTTGGATTTATAGTGATCTATTTTGCAGTTTGGTTAGAACTTTTCCTGAGTGTTTTAAATGACCATTCCTGGTATGCTACATATGATAACGTCATTTGAAGAGGGCTCATACCATTTCCTTTAGCCTCACAATATTGTACCGTTAATTTTGGTAAGAACTCCATGTAAACCAAAGGGCATTTTGAAAAATTGCAGGAGTCTTTGGAGAATGACAAATATGGTATTTTCTCTGGGTATATTTAACATAAATAATGTTGTCAAACTCCAGTGTAGATACTGTAGGTATTGCATTTTATTTAATAAATCATAACCTTCTTAATTCTTGGTGTGAACTCACTATCAGACTGGGCAATTTAGTAGCATACAGAATCTGATTTGGCTGCTGTATTTTGGTATAAAGCTATGGACACAATTTACTTTCATGAAGATTTGTTTGTTTGTTTATATTTGGATGTCACCCGACTCTAATCAACTCTGGGGAGCTCACAGCAACAAAATTATTTGGAAAACAACAAAATACAAAAAAATCAAAATCAAAATCAAGCAAGTACAAAAATGATCAGAAAATGGCAATCCAATAACAAGGCAAACATAAAACATCACAATTGCATGTATCCTCTTCAAGGTCTGGATAAATAGGCAGGTCTTTAAGGATTTTCATAATGTCAGGATGGGAGCCATACAAATTTCATGATAGCTGTTTGTAATCTTTTTGGCACATGACAGTGCTCTATACTAATTGATTTTGTAATTCTAGTATCAGCTTTGTGGTGTAAACTGTCATCATTATAGTAAATTGTCTAAAGTGCTTCTAAAAATATTTTAGGTTCTCCTAAATTGTACCTCACTGACATTTTGAATTATTGGTTTTCATGTGCTTGATTTACTAATTCTTGATCAGCTTTGCTGAGGACCATATGGGTGGAATTATGGCTTCTGGAATAGAATTTCCTCAATAGGTTGACAGAGAAGACATTTTCTTTGTCTGTTTCCAGATTGACTTGATAGTTCAGTTGATCAGCTTCTTAAGGATGTAATAAGAGCCTTGCCATTTGTCTTGTAATCTGCACTCAGGGCTAGGTAGGAAAAGGAGGACTTGACCTTCTACCCCAGAAGTTTTTTCTTGAGTGTTCCTTTCATACCAGCTTTCTGGGTTTGGAAAGCTAGGATTAAACATTCTTGGGCAATCTCAGTTAGGCTAACTTTTCTCTCAGGATGAAAACATACTTTGTAAGGGCTTTAACTTATTTGCTTCCACCTTCTTTAAACATGTTTAGGACATTAGTGGGTTTCAATTCCCGGCGCTACTGGTTTGCTACCGGAAGCGCGTGTGAGCATATGAGCGTAAGCACGCGCATGGCACTTCTGTGCATGCGCAGAAGGTTCTGCGCATGCAAAGAGCATTTTTAATGACATATGGGCAGGTGGGCGAACCGGTAGCAACCCACCACTGGTTTAGGACCCTTATGGCTATTTTCCACAGAATAACTTAAAAGCTAAACCCAATAGATACCAGGCATACTTTTTTGTAGGCAAACAGAACTGGGTGTCTCAGTATCTTGAGTCTGGTCTAGCATATTTTTCAACATGTTATAAAGATTTGATTCATTTCTCTTGTTAGCCCATCTTTCTAGCAATGGTGTAAGATAATTCATTCTTCCTTTATTCTCAAACTTTCTTGTAGATGTTTCACTAATTCAACTGGAAACTGCTCTCTGACTAGGAGGATTTAATGAGAAATCCTCACTTGACTAAGGATTTGATTAGATTATCTACTATTTCCTTTGTCATGCTGGTCTTCAAATGATGGCCTCCACATAGCTGCAGACCACCAAAATATATTGGCCCCTTTATTAGTTTTGGGAAGAGTTTTGCTGGTATTCCTGGCCACATATCTTTGGCAATCCCTGGTTATAAAAACCAATTTAATGTTCAGCATGAAGTCTATTGTTTCCCTGAATGTCCTGCTAACAGATGTTCATGTGCTAATTTTAGAATACATTTGTGAAGTACCAGCAAATATTCTATTCTCTTTTGAAAAAAAAAAATGAATACAATACAGAATTCCATTGAAACATTCATAAATGGGCTTTGTACAGGTGGTGCTTGACTGATGACCACAACTGAGCCCATCATTTATATTGCTAAGTGATAGTTGTTAAGAGGCGGTTATTATTAACGAAGGTCTTGGTTCGAGGGAGACCACTGTGCCACAGATTGCCGGATGTGAGTCCCTCTTTGTGAGATGGGGTCAGCGGGTTCAGATGGGCTTGCTGCTTACGTACCTGGCTCCCTGCCGCGTGGCAATGGCCCTGCCCGAGCTACTCGATGTGATAGCCACGGTGGCAGTTGATACACCCAGGCTTTTAGTCATGGGTGATTTCAACCTGCGGTCCGTTGGTGAAATGTCGGAAGTGGCTCGGGAGTTCATGGCTTCCATGACGGCCATGGACTTGACCCAGTTAGTTCATGGCCCCACTCACAGGGGGGGACACACTCTGGACCTGATTTTTGTCTCTGGCCAGTGGTTGAGTGGTCTTATTATAGGTGATATAGACACGAAACCCTTGTCATGGTCAGATCACTCACTCCTTCATCTGGACCTTCAAACCGCTACACCCCGCCGCAGGGAGGCAGACCCAATTAGATGGATCCGCCCCAGGCGCCTGATGGATCCTGATAGGTTCCAGATGGAGCTTGGGCCAATTCCTGAAGATCTGGCACACGACTCGGCCGAGGACCTGGTAGCTGCCTGGGATCGGGCTGCTGGTGGGGCCTTGGATCGAGTCGTGACTTTGCGGCCTCTGACCCGGTGTCAATCCCTCGCTGCTCCTTGGTTTACCGAGGAGCTGAGGGAGATGAAATGCCGGAAAAGACGCCTAGAGAGCGGTTGGAGGGCCAGTCTCCCTGAATCTGACCGAACACTGGTAAGGTCGCATATTAAGACCTACCTAGTGGCGATAAAGACGGCAAAGTTTAATTACTTTTCCGCCTCTATTGCGTCATCAGGGAATCGTCCTGTTCAGGGTAACCCGCTCCCTGCTCCATCTGAGAGCGCGGGAGGATCCCTTGGAAGGCAGGGCGGAGGATTTCGGACAATACCTGTATGACAAAATCGCTCAGATTCGGGGGGATTTGGACTCTGACTGGGTTATCAGAGCAGGGTGATGAGGAATAGTCTTGAGAATGTTACCTGGGAGGAGTTTGATGCTGTGACTCCCGATGATGTGGACAGGATTTGGGGAGACTTAGTGCGGCCACATGTTTACTGGACCCGTGTCCCTCCTGGTTGGTACTGGCCTCCTGGGAGGTTACACGAGGCTGGCTCCAGGGTGTTATCAACGCTTCGTTGAGTGAGGGTCACTTCCCCGCCGCCTTGAAAGAGGCGGTGGTGAGGCCTCTCCTCAAGAAGCTGTCCCTGATCCGGCAATATTGGCCAACTATCGTCCTGTCTCCAACCTTCGCTTCCTGGCGAAGGTTGTTGAGAGTGTGGTCGCGTGACAGTTTCCGCAATTCCTGGAGGAAACATCCTATCTAGATCCGTTCCAGTCGGGTTTCAGGCCTGGGCACAGCACGGAAACGGCATTGGTCGCGTTGGTTGATGATCTCTGGAGGGCTCGGGACAGGGGTTGCTCCTCTGTTCTGGTCCTGTTAGACCTCTCAGCGGCTTTTGATACCATCGACCATGGTATCATGCTGCACCGGTTGGAAGAGTTGGGGATGGGGGGCACCGTATTACGGTGGTTCTCCTCCTTTCTCTCCGACCGGTCGCAGTTCGTGTTGGCAGGGGGGCAGAGGTCGACCTCAAGGCCTCTTATATGTGGAGTGCCTCAGGGGTCAGTCCTCTCGCCCCTCCTGTTCAACATTTATGTGAAGCTGCTGGGCGAGATCATCCGTGGCTTTGGGGTGAGATACCACCAGTACGCTGATGACACCCAGCTGTACATCTCCACCCCAGGCCACCCCAACGATGCCCTTGAAGTGATGTCCCAGTGCCTGGAGGCTGTGCGGATCTGGATGGGGAAGAACAAGCTCAGGCTCAACCCTTCCAAGACTGAGTGGCTGTGGCTCACGGCATCCCGATATAGTCAGTTGACTCCATCACTGACTATTGGGGGCGAGTCGTTGGCCCCCAGTGAGAGGGCTCGCAATCTGGGAGTCCTCCTGGATACGCAGCTGTCCTTGGAGGAACATCTGACAGCTGTAACCAGGGGGACCTTTTGTCAGGTTCACCTGATTCGCCAGTTGCGGCCCTTTCTTGATCGGGATTCCCTGTGCACAGTCACTCATGCCCTCGTCACCTCTCGCCTTGACTACTTCAACGCTCTCTACATGGGGCTCCCCTTGAAGAGCACCCGGAGGCTCCAACTGGTCCAGAACGCAGCAGCGCGGGTAGTGATGGGAGCAGCTTGGCGCTCCCATGTAACACCGCTCCTGCGCGAGCTGCACTGGCTCCCAGTGGTCTTCCGGGTGCGCTTCAAGGTGTTGGTTATCACCTTTAAAGCGCTCCATGGCATAGGGCCTAGCTATCTTCGAGACCGCCTGCTGCCACCGACGACCTCCCATCGACCCGTGCGCTCCCACAGAGAGGGCCTCCTCGGGGTGCCATCAGCCAAACAGTGTAGGCTGGTGACCCCCATGGGGAGGGCCTTCTCTGTGGGGGCACTACCCTCTGGAACCAACTGCCTCCAGAGATAAGGAGAATCCAAGACCTCAGTGCCTTCCGCCGTGCCCTTAAAACCTTCCTTTTCCAGCAAGCCGGGCTGGCCTAATTTTTTTTTAAAGTGTTTTTAAGTGTTTTGTTTATTGTTTTTAATTAACGGGGCCAAATTTATATATGTATATTTTTAACTGTATTTTAATATTTGTACTTGATCTTTTTACTTGGCTGTTCACCGCCCTGAGTCCTCAGGGAGAAGGGCGGTATATAAATTCAAAATAAATAAATAAATAAATAAAAAAGTGAGTTTTTCCATTTTACGATATTTCTTGCCACAGTTATTAAGTGAATCACTGGGGCTATAAAGTTAGCAATACAGTTGTTAAGTGAATCTGACTTCCCCATTGATTTTGCTTGTTAAGAGGTCACAAAAGTTGATCACATGACCCCAGGACATGCAACTATCATAAATATGAGTCAGTTGTCAAGTGTCTGATCATGTAATTTTTGTAATGCTGCAATGATTGCAAGTGTGAAAAACAGTCATAAATCATGTTTTTTAGTGCTGTTGTAACTTCGAACGGTCACTAAATGAAATGTTGCCAGTTGAAGACTATCTGTATTCAAATTCCTTATGTCCTGCTTTATTGCTCTTTAACCCCTTATCAGAGGGAGCCAATTCTTTATATTGCCTTGCTATCAATCTCCTCCCTCATTTGAGGGTCATCTCTCCTAATGCTTTTCTTCTGAGCCTATCAGCTTTTCTAAAAGTATTTATGGAGATGGATGGCAGGCTAAAAGGTGGAAAGCAACATACCAAGGGCCATTTAAAAAACTCCGGGGAAGGAGGTAGAGAGTATTTCATTCTTTCAAAACCACCAAGATCTGAATTAAATTAAGGATATTTGATTTATTATAATTTTATTTACACTAGCAGAATATATCATGGTTCATGATGTTCCTTTGGCTATTGAGTAATTATTCTTTGGCTGTTGAGTAAGAACAATCTTTAGTTTGAAGACATTCCATCTTTCATTTTCTTCTGATATTGGCATAGATCTGTGTTTCCTTAGATATACGTCTCTTTTACACACCCACCCACAATCTATATTCAGTACAGATTTTTTCACAATATTACTGTTTTCTAAATTATATTTGAAGAATCCATTAGACCATAGGTTAATGAGATGTAAAAAGTGTAGGAAGAAATTGCCCTTGAAACTTTGCTATGTATGTTGTTATAGCCAATTTCAAAGCCAGTTAGAGGACTATAAACAAAATTCAAATTAGGAAAAGAAGACACTGACAATGATTTTTCTTTGAATATTAACATTTCAAAGTGTCACATTGAAAGTTATCAGCAGGAGCCTCATATTTAGATTTCAAATCCTGAAGAAGATGACTTATTCAGGACTTTGACAGTACCTTGTTCACAGAAAGATGTATTTCTTGGGAAAGAAAAAAGGAAAGGGAAAAAATTGCTTTTCAGGTAAAGTGAATATGACTATATTTCTGTGTCCTTGAGCTGCTCACAAGACTGATAAAATCATTTAGAAAAAAATGAATAATATTTATACATGTTTCTGTAATTCTATTATTTCCCTCCCCATTGCTATACAAGGATGGCACTTAAAAACAAAGAAGCATTCAAGAACAAAAACCACAATAGAAAGAGAATATTGCATTACTGCAGTACTGAATCACATGGTCATTAAGCAAATCCACCTTTCCCCTTTGAATTTGATTGTCAGAAGTTGGCTGCAAATTGTGATACAATTTGCATTGCACAGTTGTATTTGCAACTGTGCAAATACAAAGCAGTTGCCAAACATCCAAATTGTGATCACCTGACCATGCGGGTGCTACAACATTGTGACTTTGAGGAAAGGTCAAAGTCACATAAGTCACTTTTTTCAACACCATTATTTCTCTGAACTGTTGTTAAGCAAATGGTTGTAGGCTGAAGACTACCTGTAACACAGCCCTTGTTCTATAATGTCTTAGACGAGTGGTTGTAGAGGACAGGGGAAAAGAACATTTCCAGGTGCCATCATGTGATTTTGCATAAAAATACAATATATTTTAAAATGGTAGAAATGTTGTTCTGCATATACTAAAGCAAGGCTGTCAAACTCGCGGCCCATGTGTCACACACTGGCCACGCCCATGCCCGGTTTAGCGAAGGCAAAAAAAATCCCGATACATCATGTGACACCACCATGACAATGTGAGTTTAACACCCCTGTACTAAAGTGTTGCCCATTAACCAGTCATTGGTTGTATTGGAGCCAAGTACTGTTTTCACTATACCCTTCTTAAGTGTAAAAGCAATGTCATTTCTTCTTTGTTCTTCGTGCCCTGAGTAACCAATTATCAGCCCTTCCAGGTAAACCAAACAGGATCACTTATTCTACTTTATTGTAAGGCTACATTAACAAAATCTTGATCTTCTGACTGCAAGTGTCAAATCCCAATCCATCTCAATTCACTGATGCCTAAAATGTCAGGTTTGTAGTTGTTTCATTTCATCCTTCACTGTGTCAAGTTTTCTCATGTACATGCTTTTTGTGTTCATGTGTTCATGTTGCTTTTCGTGTTCATGTTCACTGTAATTCTCCATCCCAGAGTGGTGAAAATATAAAAATTAATAATAGCAGGCACTTAAGGTATCTTTTAAGCCAGTCATATTTACAGGTTAGTTTATCTTTCTTAATGGTAAAGGTAGTTCTTATTTCACCTTGAAAACTATTGGCCCAGGTATAATATTAAAAAACAGAATATGTTTCTATTTTATTCTAAAAAAGTCATACCATGCTCTCTCTCTCTCTCTCTCTCTGTGTGTGTGTATGTGTGTCTGTGTGTGTGTCCTTCAAATAAAATGTTTTGTATAATTTTAATCTATCACATCAAGAGGACAAGAAATAAGGTTTTAATGCACTGATAACTTACAAAATATGAAAACCTAAGTTATCATGGGATTGAAATCCCTGTCAATACAGTTTATTTCAGCACAGATGCTAATTGCAGAAGAAAATCCAAAAGATTCAAAGGATTTGTATATGTGTGGGTGTGTGCATTATCATATTGTTATTCAGACAAATAGCACGCCTGATTGCAGAATGTGGGGAATTAATATTTGCAAATCATTATTGTACAAAGAAGTGCCAATAATGAAAAGTAATATTATTTGCAAACATTGTTTGGGAACACCAGCTCTAATAAATACAATAGCAGATGGGTCTAGATTGAATATAAGTCACGAAGAGACTCCAGAGGCTCTGCTTGTTTATGAGCAGCTGCTGAACCTTAAGAGGAAATTTTACCCTGGGTGTCTTCTATTATTCTAAATGCTGGATTTAAAAAAAAAACAAAAACCAGGAGGGCAGGAGACATTGTACTTTGTGTGTGTGGGGAGGTATTGTTTAATATCTCCGATCATCTTGCTGGATATTCTCTTTCATTTTACTTGTCCCTTTTCGGTGATAAAGCTGGCGTTGGAGATCTGAGAGTTGAAATGCAGGACTCTACAATTTAGAGAAGAGATAATTAGCCATGAAATGGCAGGAAATAAGGCCAGTATTAATTCTTGGCCTGAATTATGTTGTTTGCTGCTGCATTTTTTAAATCATTGTTTTTTTAAAATACACTTTCAAATGCTGATTTTTAAAATTATATTTATTCTAAGATATATAATTCTTTACAACAACAAAATTTTACCTATTCCCAAGAAATGCATTGCATTTGTATATCCATTGAGTTCCAAATTTAAAATTAGGCAGCGACATCATTTTATGTTATGTTATTTGATCTGAATTTGCAAGTTTCTGTAGATTTTCCTTCAGGTACAACCTTCAAATTAGAGCCAGTTTGGTGTAGTGATTAAGGCATCAGGATAGAAACAAGGAGCCCATGATCCCGCCTTAACAAAGCCAGTTGGGTGACCTGGGAAAGGAAGCCAGTCACTTTCTCTCAGTCCTAGGAAAGAGGCAATGGCAGGCTACTTCTGAAAAACCTTGTCAAGAAAACTACGGGGACGTGCTCAGATATTCTCTGAGAATTGAACATGATTGAACAGAAAAAAAGTGAAACAATCTTCAAATCCCTAAAGTGTTCAGAAGAATTAATAATTCTACTTGCTGAGATACCACCAGCTTTCATTATGTAACCATCTGATCAATAAAATTCTGGAGGATTAAATCTTATTTTAGTTAATACATTATTAATTACTATTGATTCAGCAAAGAACTGAAAAGTTAATGGCAACATCATTTATATGAGACTTAATCCAAATGACACGTGCATAATAGAGATTCTTGTGAAATGGTTTCCAGGGATAATCAGAGAAAGAAAAAAAAGAAAGATTGTTGACTATTTTATTTTTTAAACAAAAAAATACATTAAAAAGAAGTACTCTTATGATGAAAGTAAGAGTTAGAAACTATCATGGAAAATATACACTGCTCAAAAAAATAAAGGGAACACAAGCAGAAGACATCTGAGATCTGAATGAATGAAATAGCCTTATTAAATAATTTGTTTGTTACATACAGTAGTTTTGTGTTCCCTTTAGTTGTTTTGGCAGTGTGTAAACTACTGTATGTAAAGAACAAAGTATTTAATAAGGCTATTTCATTCATTCAGATCTCAGATGTCTTCTGCTTGTGTTCCCTTTATTTTTTTGAGCAGTATATATTGCTGATGAAGAAATTCTTAATAACTGATAATAAAAGAGGTTATTCCAGACACTGAAATGAATGAACCTTACATTTTCATGCTTTGAGTTTATGTATTGCAAATCAGGAAATTATTAATTTTACCATTTGCATAATAGGCAGAAGGACAAGTTGGTGGATGGGTTAACCCTATCCCTAAATATATATATCTTTAGAATACAGACCATTGAAAAAAATCTTTGTAGTAAAAGCTTCTTATGTACTACCAGTAACTTCTTTCCATTATTGTATTATTGTCTTAATACAATAGAGAATTAAGACCTAAGATTAGTCACTTGTGCAGCAAAGCAGAAAACTGTTTCTTCCTTCTCCCAACTGAAAGTAATTAAATTAAGAAGAGGGGATATCAATTTCCATCCCAATACTTGTGATCCCTTCTTCCTGATATACTGATTTAGCATAAAACACTTTATTTTATTTTGCTTCAGATATACCTATAATTTACATGGAATTCACTAGGAGTTTTAATGGAGTGTAATGTTTCTGATAGCTGACAACTTATGAAAGATTCTATGCACAAAAAATGGAGATTAAAATGGGTGAAATATTCATCTGTCTCTTTTTTTTGTGAGATACAATATTCATAATGCAAAATTCTGTGGCAAGTATTTATGTTTATTTTCATTTTTTCCATGGAAGCCTTATTTGGAATGGCTTTTAATATGTATTAGTGCCTTAGAGAATTGAGTCATGGAACAACTCAACTAAAACTTTCTCATATTGATAAAAGAGTTGAATTCCCTTATCTCTTATATTCAGGCTGATACTGCTTAGGCCAAGTAATAACAAAGTTGTTTTGCCCTTTTTATTGTACTTTGACTTCATGGTTTCAAAAGGAAAGAAGGAAGGAAGGAAGGAAGGAAGGAAGGAAGGAAGGAAGGAAGGAAGGAAGGAAGGAAGAAAGAAAGAAGTTTGTTAAGAATGATTACATAAACAACAATAAGAGTAATTTATTAAATTTATATGCTGCCTGATTCCCAGCCATTCTGGGTGCATCTATATCAATGTATTATACTTGTCTGTCAATAATATATTTTTACAATTGCTAAATTGTTAATTCTATAAAGTAGTCTTTCTTTCTTTCTTTCTTTCTTTCTTTCTTTCTTTCTTTCTTTTTCATTCATTCTTTCTTTCTCTTTCTTTTTTCTTTCTCCTTCCTTCCTTCCTTCCTTCCTTCCTTCCTTCCTTCCTTCCTTCCTTCCTTCCTTCCCTCCTTCCCTCCCTCCCTCCCTCCCTCCCTTATATGGCACCCCATTTCTAAAACAGCTCACAAGAAATAACATTCATTTATTAGAGCCTTACAAGACAATTATATAAACTTAAAGAACAGCAAGGTCCTGTATGGATATTTGAGATCTCTGCCAGATCTCACAGGATAGGCAAATACAACTTTAAAAAATTGTCTGAAGGATACCCAGTCCCTGAGCCATGCAGGACTTTGAAAGTAATAGTCGGTACCATGAATCACACCCAGAAGAAAATATTGTTCTGCAGTATAAATATTTCTGTTTTCATACTGTAAATTTTCATTGGTTACATTAGTACCCTTTCCTTCTATCCAGTAACATTCCTTAATATTAGATATTCAGTGGCACGTATACATCTCCTCATTATCCCTCAACCAGTCTAATGGTGATCTGTCTTATGCACAGTCAAGACAATTTTTAATCCTTGTTTAAATTTGTTTTTACTTTCAAGTTTCCTGATCCTTCCTTATGCATTGCAAACAAAAATGTTTTGCCTACTGTGATTTCAAGATCCTTTCAATCTAAAATTTTGAAAAGCCATATAAATATTCACTCTGGAAGAAACACCGAGATATGGCATCTAAGAAAGACAAATTAATCTTAATTTGGTGCAGATTAATTTTAATTAATCTTAATTTGGTGCAGATTATTTCTAAATATTTCTAAATATTTTTTAATATTTAATATTTTTGAATCAAAATACATTTGCACATTGTTAGCATTGTCCTTTAAATACATAAGGAAATTGTCCACATCACAATGGCCTGTGGTTTAAGGGTTTTTTTTACTATATGAGAAGGGTACCAAAAGAAACAAACAGAACCTTATCACCACTTTGTAAATAGATTATGTCTGGCAGATGCTTTCAGTATTGTGTTAATTTAAATTGTATTCAAATAGCCAGGAAACCACTGTGGGGACCATATTGCAACCAAGCTTGTCTTCTTGACTAGTGTCATATTGGTGTACATATTGCTAAAAACCAAGACAAACTTTGAAAAAAAAAGTTTTTTTATAAATTATGAATGTTACACCATAACAATGACAATAAAATCATGCAAAAATAAAACATATTCTGTTTGTGCTATCGATTCATTTCAGGAAGAAGGAGGGACCTTCTACTTAGCACTAGACCAACTTGTTCACATTGTATATAAAATGTACAAAGGTACTAAAAGGAAAATAATGGCTTCCCTGATTATGTTATTTTTAAATAAACATATATTTTCATTGAAGTGTTCATGTTCCTATGGGAAAATTGTAACATATTTATTTATTTATATACCACCCAATTCCTAAAACTCTACATGCTTTACAATTTATCTATTTAAAAAACGTGGACATTAACTCAACAAAAAACAGCAGCCCAAGGTTGTATAGTCATAAAGGCAATACCACAAAAGCAATTACCAATGCCTACTAAACCGTTAAATGTTCCTCCCTTGCCTTGTGCATATGGGCTGGTAAGATCCCTGCAGGTATTTGGGAGCCAAACCATTTAGAAATTTATAGGTCAAAACTCATAATCTATAATCCAATGTGTGTCAGATGCAATAAACCAGGAACCAGGCCAGAATTCAAAAATATATAAGTTTATTTCATGGTACCTGTACACAAGAATCTGATCTATTAATGGTCAAGGCAAACTGGTGCCAGATAAGAGTCAACGGACTTCAAGGGGTGCTAGACTTAGATCTCTTATGGGGGCATAGAGACTCCAAACTGCTGATATGGCTCTTGGCAGATTTTTTATTTATTTATTTATTTTGAATTTAAACGCTACCCTCCTCTGGGTAGTTTCTGTTCCAACAAGGAGGAATAATTGGGAACAAAGATTCCGACCTACGCTTAGTTCATAAGATTATTTACCAAAACATCCTACCTGTAGCTGTTCCTGTTGATTAAGTAATTTTATCTAGCCAGGAGAACGGCTGTAAGGAGCTCTCCCAAAAGCAAATTAGGTTTTTCTTTTTAACATTTTAAAGTATTTTTATATTTTTAACTCACTTTTAATCTATTTTTAATCTATACCGGACTCTTACAAAGCACATATAGTGTGGCTACTGTTTATTTTAGACATATTTTAACAACACTACAACCTGCATTCCTGGCCTAGGCTACTCCTGTGACTCCTCCTTGCAAGGCCTGAAATTCGGATTACCGGACTTGTTGACAAACCTCACTGGAAGCCCCTAACTTTGGAGGGGATTTTGAGCTGTTTGTTTTTGGAACGAGTACAGTAAGGAACTGGCTGCAAACGTTCCCGGTAGGCCTGCCTTTAATGAAACCTTATCAGCTTTTTAGTCTCCTTCCCCCACATATTTCCCTGTGAAATAATTTAAACAATTTAAACATTTCTGAAAATAGATGATAGCAAAGAAGTAGGAGTAAAAGACAAGCCGTCGTTTGGAAAGGAGATTGGTTTTTACCTCTGTGGTGCCTCGGCTGAGACCATCATTAAGGCCTACCTTAACTACGATTGCCGAGGGAGGGTAAATTATTGCGATATTTAATTTCACTGGGAGATACTGGATCAACTATCTACCAGAATGGGAAAGAAAAGTAAGAGGCAGAGAGCTTGCTCTCTCTCTCCAAAATCTATGACAGAACTTAATTACTCCAAGCCTCTTAAACAGCTTAAATTGGATGATTTTATGGAGAGGTGTAATCCAGAACCTCAATCTGAACTTCGAACTTTGTCTCTGTCGACTGTATCATTGGGAGAGGGAGATACAGAAGGGGAATTTTCTTCCCGGATTTCAGATTCAAACTTGCCTGCTAGAATGGGTGATTTTTCAAGCTCTATCCCCTCTCCTACTTCTAGCTGCTTAAAAGAAGTTCTGACAGATTCAGACCTCAGAGAGATGGTCTGTACTCAGAGTATGTTAACTGCGCACACAGTAGATTCAATATATGACTTACTGACATCGATCAAAAGAAACATCGAGAGGATCTTCCAATTCTTAAATGGCCCTCACTCTGCAGCTAAGGAGGGTGAGATTGCACACCGTCCTGACGCACGGAGAGAGTGGGAGGGTGTAAGACTTCAACCCAAACAACAAAGCATTGCAAGTACTGATGCTAACCCTCATCAAGGAAGAAGGTTGTTAAAGAAACAAATCGCTTTAAGGATAAGGAAAATCCCATGCAATAGAGGACGATGGACTTCAAAGGAAAGGATAACCCTCTCACTTGCACAGCTATTGAAATCTGATCCTTTATTAATAGATCTACTCAGATATGAAAAACTTTCCCAGCATAGCAATTGTGTTCGACTAATACTGCATTTTGACAGCAATACTATACCGAACGCTGTAATGAAAAGAAAAGGATCCCTGCTCAGATTTGAAGTCATTCCTACAAGAGTCTTCTCGAGTGGGCCTATTAAACCGCTTTTACAAGGACTTAACCAAACATCAAAAATGGTACCTAGGAACCACTCTGCTACCTCCAGGGTCTTTTCTCCAGAATCCGGAGAAACTATGGAGGCAGGCCAGATCAGGGAGGTCCCACATATGAAGGCAAGCACCGACAAACCAGAGGATGTTATAATCAGCGAATTTGTCTCCTTGTCTCCAAAGGAGCAAAGGTCGATGTTAATTGAATTTGATTTATTAAGATCTTCGCTAGCAGAAGCCTGTAGTTCAACGAGAAGGCTATCCAAGTCGGAAGAACGGGGAAAGCATGTGCAGACAAGGCCTAAAGTCGTTAAGTCCATCCAGCGGGATAGAAGGGAAGGCAAAAGTCTTTTCAAAGAAACAAAGACCATGAACGTAGCGGCAGAAGTTCACCCTCCCCCAACAGTGCAACTGCCCTCACCTGTCTCATCTTTCTTAAGAACGGAAGAAGAACTTCCGCAACAAACAGAGGCCACTTTTGACTCCTTTGGCACTCCAGAGAAGGCGGTGGTAGTAATTCCGGACCCCTCCACCAGAAGGGTGGAGGAAGAGACACAAGGAGTAGTGCCTCGAGGTGACTGACTAGACAACAAATGGCCAACAACTAGGGTATCTTATATCCCTAGCCTTTCCCTCCTGTCCTGGAATATAGCGGGCTGGAAAGGCATTGCAAACAGGATGGATTTTATAAAATTGATTTCAACACATCATCTCATCCTCCTTCAAGAAACCTGGCTGACTACTAATGATCCACAGATCAGCTTACCGGGTTTTGCCTCATGGCATAAACCGGCAGGCAAAGTCAATTTAAGAAGGAGGGCAATTGGGGGCTTAACCACGTTGGTCAAAAGGGATACGGGATGGAAGGATGAAGAAATTTCTTTAGATCCTCAATTCCAATATATTCTGCCTATTAGATGTACGTTCGGGGGATGGACTTAATCTTAATTAATGTATATATCGCTCCATTTTCATTCTACCTTCTAGGAAGGGATTTGTGGGGTGAATTAGATTCAGTATTAGCTACCTTAAAAGGATGCTTTCCCCAAGCAAAAATTATATTAGCTGGAGATACTAATGCAAGACTAGGTCCCTCAATGAAGAGCTATGCTAACCGAGGCCTGGTACCAACTGGTTACTTTTATAATGAGTTCACTTGGTCCTCAATGGACAAGAGGACCAATAAATATGCCCAGAGGTTAATTTCCCTGCTGTTTATGAATGATATACAAGTACTTAGTGGCTCGAGTGATGGGTATATATATATCCCTATACTTTCTCATCCAACAAAACCTCAACCTCTATCGATTATATCTGCACTTCCTCTAGTTTAGTACACCATTTTTCAGAAGTAAGAGCTATATTTAGAGAGGAGAGTGACCACTTTCCCATCACGGCTCTGGTTTCACTCTCTTCAGAAGTTAGGCCTCATTCAAGAGAGGAAATTGACACCTTAGCAAACGCCCGGGTTTATAACTATAAAAGGTTATATTGGCACAGACTTGATGTCAAATCTGTCACCACTTATTTGGGCTCAGACGAAGCCAGACACCTAGCAAGGGAAATCTCCCAATCTAAGCCCGGAGACAACACCCCAATGCCAGTTTATACAGAGCTAACTTCTACTCTTAGGAACTTAATGATCCAGAATGATAGAAAAGTAGATGGGATCTCTAGAAAGTGGTTTGATGATGATTGCCATAACTTGAGGTCAAATCTAAGAGCCGCAGTTAAGAAAGTTAACTGATCCAGACAGGATGGTGATTATTCAAATATGGTTCAACTCAGGAGAGCATACAAATCCCTACTGAAAAACAAGAAAAGTAGCTATAACACCAGGATGTGGAAAGAGGTAGAAATGGCAGCGAAATCCCAATTCCCTACGATCTTTTAACATAAGATAGCCGGTATATTAAAACAACGTTCCCCATTTATGGACACTGATATATCAGCAGTAAAATGGGAGAAGCACTATCTTGCTTTATTTGATGGTAACAATACAACAAATGTCTTGCAATTGGATATCCTCCAGCAAGAATTAAGGAAATGTCCGGAATGGACACCAGTTACCCCTACCAAAGTTAAGCATATAATTCAATCCTTAAAGGCCGGGGAGGCCCCTGGAGAGGACTTGTTGCCTCCTGAACTCTTTAGGTCCAACATTGACTTTTGGGTACCGGTGCTGGTAGCACTGTTTACTTATATCGATAAAGTAGGGATAATCCTGAAGGGTGGAGGTTAGCTATAGTTTTTCCAATTTTTAAGAAAAGTGACAGAGCTGCCCCATCCAACTACCGACCCATCAGTCTTCTTAATATAATTTCAAAAATGTATACGAAATATCTCCTAAATAAAATAGAGGACTGGTGCTTGGATAAGGAAATTCTGGCAAATGAGCAGGCAGGTTTTAGATCAGGTAGGTCTCCATAGACAATTGTTTTGTCCTTTCCCACTTAATTAATAAATACAAGACCCAGGGGAAAAAGCTGTATACCGCCTTTATTGACCTTACTGCTGCTTTTGAGTCTATAGATAGGAACCACTTGTGGAGGAAACTACAAGTTATGGGGATGGACCCCAGACTTATTTTGTTGATCAGGATTCTCTATACTAATACGGCAATTAGAGTCAGATATGCAGCAAATGGGGCCTCAACAAACAGCATACTGACAACTAGAGGAGTGAGGCAGTGCTGCCTGCTGGGCCCTACTCTTTTTAACCTTTATATAAATGATATCCCAGCACAGCTGGATGATCTTCTGATGCACAGCCCCTAAATAGGCTCTAGATTTATTAATGTATTAATGTATGCTGATGATTTAGTGTTGTTTTCTAGAACCCAAATAGGAATGAGGAGACTTCTTGATAAGCTCACATGTTACTGTACTGCAAACCACTTGACTATAAATGTAGCTAAATCAAAAGTTTTAGTCTTTGGCAATAAGAATAAAAAGCACAATTGGCAGATTAATGACACAAAAATTGAGCAAGTTACCCAATATACTTATCTTGGAATTGTTTTTTCCAGTGCAGGAGGTTGGACTCCGCACCATCAATACCTTTCTCAAAAGGTCAGAGCAGGAGCAAGCCTTGTATCCAAATTAAGTAAACGAATCCAACCAACCTCCATTTTACCTCTTCGTAAAGTTTTTCAGGCTAAACTTGTTCCGATCATGCTCTATGGTGCTGAAATTTGGGGTCTTACAGAGGCCCCCATATTAGAGAGAACTCAAAATAATTTGTTAAGGAGGATGTTTGGGGTAAACAATTCCACTTCAGCTGCAGCTGTCAGAGCTGAATTGGGACATTTCTCACTGTACACCTATACAATCACTAGGGCGGTAGCTTACTGGCTAAAAATGACCCAGATGGATGCCAGCAGACTCCCTAAAATATGTCTAGAAGAACAGCAGATTTCAAATCCTCAAAGGTATTCCTGGCTAACCCGGCTGTCAGAAATATTGAACCGATATGGCGTAGGGTTCCCGTTGTGTGACACACTGAACCAAGTTAAACAACGGATTAAAGATATACATGGGCAAATGGACATGGCAACCCTTTCAACTAATCATTCCCTTAAACTGCTGACAGCAGTTAAAACAACTTTCACTCTGGAAAAGTATTTACATTTAGAAATGCCATCAGTGGAGAGACAGTTATTTGTTAAGTTTAGATTCGAACTTCTAGATACCAATGTTAGATTCGGCCGTTATCAGAAAATCCCGTATGACCAAAGAATATGCATATGTGGGGTAAACGTCGTGGAGGACATGGCACATATAATATTCGAATGTAGTCTCTATCAAGAAGTAAGAAAACAATATCTGTCCCCAATTATAAATAAATTTCCCCACTGGAATATAAGCCAAAAATTAGCATTTCTGTTGAGGGCTGACTCTCCTCCCCTGGTAAGTGCGATCACTCGATACCTTAAAAGAATGATGGCAATACGAGCCAGTTATATCAAAAAAAAAAATTATCGATTGTAAGGAAGATGAGCTCAGTTAGAGAGGAGCTATCCTATTTGGGTTATCTAGTCTTGGCAACTTAGCTATTGAAATTTGATATTGTAAAGTTTTAATGTCATCTATCATATATTTTTAGATTGCTATTTTTGTAACTGTTTTATCTTTTTCCCTTTTTCTTTTCTGTTTTGTTTGAAAAGGCCTTCGGGCTATTCAATAAACTATACTCCTACCAAACTGCTGATATGTTTGACCCTCAGCCTGGTCACCTTCTACAGTGTGGGAACTAAGAATTGGCATTATATTGCAGTCTCCTAATGTATTTTGTAACTGTATTTTGTAACAATTATAATTTTTAGGTCACATTAGAGACAGTTGCATACAGAGTACGTTATTATAATCTAAGTGCATGAGGATGAAAGCAAGTCACTGCAGCCAGGGCGTCACTATCAAAATAAGTCTGCAATTGGTGTAGCAGCAGTGGTGGGTTGCTACCGGTTCGCCCTGTATTGGGTGAACTGGTAGTGGCGGTGGTGGGAGACTCCACCCACCTGCCCAGATACTTCTGCACATGCGCAAAAGTGTTGCACACACAAGCACACGAGCAAAACGGTAGCAAACTAAATTGAAACCCACTACTGTGTAGCAGCCTACATTGGGCATTTCCCCATTCCCCAGTAGATTTTGCCTGCTGTTCCAGTTGGTGTTGTGAGTCCAGGAGGCTTGTAGATCACTTTATTCAACATTTTTAAAGTTGGCTTGGTAGAACTGCTTCAGATGGAACTGAGCTATTTGAGCTAGTTCAGAATATGTTCATTGTATAAAAAAAAGGAAGAAGACCAAATATGCGAATTGTAATTTATGCAAATATTGCCATTGTTGCACGTGTTTTCATTATAAATGTCTCCTGCTTTTTTCTCTATCTTAAACGACTGTTTTTTTTCTCTATAAGTGAAACATTTCTCCTTCTCCCAGAATCAAGCTATTGTTCAATGTGAGATATCACAATATGTCTTTGTCACAATATATCTCTGAGAACAAAAAAAAATTAACCTTACTGGAAGAAATCATATCATTTTGACATTCATCATTTTTGTTGAGTATGTTGAATGAGAGAGAGACTAAGGGGGTAGGAGCGGGGGAAGAAAGCCCTGAAGTCAAAGGGAACTGTTAAACATTTTCCTTGTCATCAAAGTAAGCAGATTGTAGCCCAGCAACACTTTTGATTTCATGCCTGAGTTATGGATTCTTTCTTTAACAAATCAACTATAAACAACCCACACAGTTGGTTCTAGTAATTTTCAAAATATGATATACATACATTTAACTTTATAATCTTGTGATCAGTGCCACCATGGGGAAAAATAATAAATCAAGTTCTATTGTGCTGCTTTATATGCTGCTGGAATGCGTAGCTGCTGCGCAGATATTTGATTGATTTGTCACACATGGATAGGGATACATGGATGGGGCTTATCAGTGTCACTTTTGGTTTTATAAGCCTACAAGGCAGCCACAAGCCTCATACCATGCTGTGATATGTTTCTTCCTGACACACCTATTTATCTTTATTTATTGAATATCCTCAGGTTGCTTCTGGGAAGAATCTCTTGCTTCCCTCTCAGTGTAAGAAGAAAGCAGATCGAGTAAAGTTGATTAACACACACACACATACACACACACACACACACACACACTATAGCCTGAAATCTTAATTAATATCATTTTGTAAGCCTCACTGAATTTAGTGAGGCTATTATTTATATACTCCTGTATATAAATATTTATAGAATTGGACTTTGTAAATTGTCTATTTCAAATCTTCATCATAATTGAAATTGTCATATGGTAAATTTCATCTATTGGGATGAGCAATATTTTGATGGAGTCACTTAACATCTGTGGACAGTACTAGGTACAGAACTAATGCAAAGTGGGTGCAGCTGTGCCATGTAGGTGGATATGACCATGGTAGTAAGTGTGATGGTGGTGATGCCTGGTTGAGGTAAAGAAGGACACGAGAGTTTTATTGTTTTTGAAAGGGTTAATGCTCTTTTGGCCTAAGCAGCATATAGCCAATCTAGGCTGATCTTGGAAACTAAGTAGATTTGGCCCCAGTTAGTACTTGAATGGAACTCCAGAACTGAACACTGGAATGGGAAATTGGAGGAAAAAAATCTATAAAAAAGCAATTACTTCCATAACCCTGTGAAGAAAATGGCTTGGAAGCTGTTACCTAGGCATCAAACACAGTTTAGTATTTCTTTACCTTTTTTAGCCTATTTTAGGATTTACATTACAATTGTTCTGAAACTCTTGTTTCAAAACAGTATGAAAATGTACTTCCCATTTTCAGTAGTAGTGTCAGAATGGTTTTGGGTGCCACAAAAAAAGGGAAGCAACATAAATGCACTTGATTCCTTGTATTTCATCTCTTTTGTGAAAAAGAGTGAGGATAAAACTCTGGGTTTTGATTCAAAATAAATTGCAGTTTCTTTAGTTCAACTAAATCTGGGAAGCTGTGGTGTGTGCAAGTTAGTTAAAGCAAAATGTCAAACTCCGATTTGACTTCCATTTAATACAAGATGGTTTGGATTATAATTCATATGCAGAAGCAAATGACAAGGAAATTGTGTAATGGGAATTGTTTTCTGATTTTTGGCATTTATTTAGCTTTCTGAATGTTTGTCATTAAATTTTGACAAACAAGATCAACATATAAAACAAAGGCTGAATATCAAATAGAAGGATTTTTTTAAAAATATTTTTTTTAAAAAATATGTTTGCCTTTTTTGGAGAATGCTATGTATTATAAGATCTGTTCTGAAGACATAGTATCCTTTTTAACTGTCAGGTATTTTGTCATATTATATTTTTGTCATTGTAGCTTCTCCAAAAAAGGTATACAGGATGTTTTGGTATTTGTATTATGTTTGAGACTAATTCAAAGAGTACATTAAAGATAAAAAAAATGTTTCAGAAAGAAGAATCTGTTTCTCTTTTAACAAAAGCATCACCAGTTTATTCCTGTATGTCACAAAACACTTAACACTTCCTGCTCTTCTTGAAAACATTTTGACATCTTTGTTTTTAACAGCCCTTTCATAGAAAAGGATGTCCATGCTTATGCAATGAAGCATTTTTAAGCTTGTTTCATAACAGCTTCTACATAGTTGACACATATATTACAAATTGTTAAAATCAATCTACAATTTTATTTTTTTATTTTATTTATTTTGATTTTTATACCGCCCTTCTCCAGCAGGACTCAGGGCAGTGAACAGCCGAGATAAAACAGCATTCAAAATTAAAAAAACAGTTTAAAAAGTAATTAAATAATTTCAGCCCACAATTTAAAACAACCCAATTAAAACCAATTTCAAATTAAAACCGAATGGATGGGATCAAGCCAGCCCAGCTAGATGAAATAAATGAGTTTTCAGGGCCCAACAAAATGTTCGGAGGTCTGGTATCGTGTGTATCTCTGGGGGTAGGTCGTTCCAGAGGGTGGGTGCCGTCACAGAGAAGGCTCGCCCCCTGGCGGTCGCCAGCCAACATTGTCTGGCGGACAGCACCCTGAGGAGGCCCTCTCTGTGCGAGCGTACTGGTCGGTGGGAGGCTATTGGCGGCAGAAGGCGGTCTCGTAGATACCCTGGCCCTAAGCCATGGAGCGCTTTAAAGATGGTCACCAACACCTTGAAGCGCACCCGGAAGACCATCGGGAGCCAGTGCAGCTCGCTCAGGTGAGGTATCACATGGGAGCGCCCCATCGCTCCCATAATCCCCGGTGCGGCCGCATTCTGGACCAGCTGAAGCATCTGGGTGCACCCCAAGGGGAGCCCCATGTAGAGAGCATTGCAGTAGTCCAGGCGGGAAGTGATGAGTGCATGAGTGACCGTGTGTAGGGAGTCCTGATCCAGAAAGGGACGCAACTGGCGTATCAGGCGAACCTGATAAAAAGCCCCCCGGCCACGGCCATCATATGCTCTTCTAAAGACAGCCATGCATCCAGGAGGACCCCCAAGTTGTGAGCCCTCTCCATGGGGGCCAGTGATTCCCCCCCAATAACCAGCGATGGCACCAGCTGGCTATATCGGGACGCCGGAAGCCACTCGGTCTTGGAAGGGTTGAGTCGGAGCCTGTTTCTCCCCATCCAGGCCCACATGGCCTCCAGGCCCCAGGACATCACTTCAAGGGCATTGTTGGGGTGGCCTGGGGTGGAGATGTACAGCTTGGTGTCATCAGCGTACTGATGGAACTCCACCCCAAAGCCACGGATGATCTCACCCAGCGGCTTTACATAAATGTTGAACAGAAGGGGTGAGAGGACCGATCTTTGTGGTGCCCCACAAACAAGGCACCTCTGGGTCGACTGCTGCCCCCCTGGTCAACAATGATTGTGACCGGTCAGAGAGGTAGGAGGAGAACCACCGTAAAACGGTGCCCCCCACCCCCAACCCCTCCAATCGGCGCAACATGATACCATGGTCGATGGTATCAAAAGCCGCTGAGAGATCTAATAGGACCAGGATAGAGGAGCAACCCCTATCCCGAGCCCTCCAGAGATCATCCACCAATGCGACCAATGACTTTAAGAATATGAGAAAATACATTGCAGGGTATTTTTTTCATTTGCACACCTATAAATTGCTTATATTAAGCAATGTTTCCTCCTTGAGGAAGATGGGCCACACAGAAATGTGAAAAATAAATACATTTCAATTTCAATGTGGAAAAAAAAAAGAGACTTTGGAAAAAGTGCAAAGAAGAGCAAATAAGATGATTAAAGGCCTGAAGACTAAAACATATGAAGAACGGGTGCAGGATTTGGGTTTGGCTACTCTAGAGAAAAGAAGGTGTAAGAGGGGACATATTCCATATTTGAGAGGCTGCCACAAAGGGGAGGGTGTCAATTTATTTTGGCTTTTGACCTGCAATGGTCTTGTAAGTGATTTTTGCTTAAATATCAGTGAAATCCTTTGCATAGTCTAGAATCAACAGAGTATTGGTCATGTGATCATTTTTAAATGCATGCTAGCAAACATTAGAACAATCACATAGTAGATACAGAGGAAGCCAGAATCATTTGGGATAACATTTGATCCCAATCTTCTTATTTAGGCTCATACTTTAGTTAGTCAATAGGGCTGCTGTGACTATTATAGACTTTATATTTGCTTTTCTCCACTGTACTTGTATGCAATAAAGGTATATGTATGCAACCATAACATATACCTTTATTCAACTTACAGCAGGCAACATTCCCACCCAAGTTGTGGAACAAGAAATAGGTCCTATACTTCTAAGTCTAATTTATTTGCTATAAAAGATGAATTCTATTTTACCAAATTCATGTATTTTCCCTTCTTATTAGCTGGAAGTTAACAGTCAGTTTGGAATTGTTCATCAAGTCCCTTCCAACTCCATTTCATATTGCTGTATTTTTCCACAAAATGGACAGGTATATGTTGTAACACTTTGTGCTTCAGGCTTGCTTTCATATTGCTGAAATTTGCTACACCGTATAAATCTTTATTCCTATTCCTATACAAGGAATCATGTAACTGTTCCTGTTGTGATGGAGAAAATGAAGAATTATAAAGACTAACACCACAATTTAACGCTTCACAGAAAGAGTGTATACCATTCCTTCTCTGTGGACAAGCGCACTAATTAATATTTATTGCACCTGTCATACCTGTAGCCGTGGTCAATCCATTGCTGCTGCAGCTCAATGGAAGGCTGGGCACCGTCTCTCTCCTTGGCAGGCATGTTTAGGTCATCAACAAAGGCAAAAGCTCTTTTCCCTAGTGGAGTGCTATCAAGCCCTCTTCTTTCTCCTGCAAAATTAAACCATTAATTTTATTCACGCTAATTTTCACCCAGGCCTGGAACAGCAGGGAAAAAACAGAATGGAGAGAAAGATATATAAAAGGGAAACCTCTCTTTATAGAGAAACTGCCAGGCGTTACTGCTACAATTGGCTCTTCTGGAATCCATGACCTTTGATTTTTATCGGCTGTGCCTTAAAGGTCAAGGAAGCATAGGGAGAACATAGTTATAAATCCACATGGAGTTTAATCAAAGATGGCAAGCTACCCTGAAGTAAACAAGCTAATAAAACCATTCTAGTTTAAAATGCTTGTTAACAAAGTGTCAACAAAAGCATGCTGTCATTATGTGGACAGGAATTGAATTCATTAAGCAAAAATAAAAATAAAAATAAAGTGGCCTGGTTGTCTCAAGCTAAGGAGTATTTTCATACCTTGATTTAAACCCTTTGCTTTAAACTAATGAATAATATTCTCCTCATGTTCTTTTTCTGTTTCCTCCAATTTGGGTTTTGTTTATCCTATCTATCAGTAATAACAGTTATAACAAGAACAACATCGACCCGTAGAAGTCTTATAGAAAGTAGATTTTTCTCCATTGTTTATTCAAATTATTGAGGGAGAAATGCCATCCTAGTTTTGCCAACTATATGTATAGAGTTTATCTGTCTCTCTTTCCCTCTCTTCTTTCCTCCCTCTTCCTTTCCTTTCCTTCCATCCCAGCATAAAGCATAAATCATAACCTATAATAAAAGCTCCAGGTTTTCATAATTCAATCATGACATCATAAACAATGGTCAGAATTTACATTACAATGTTATGACACAGATTTCATTACTTGTATCCCCTTGTCCCTCCTGATGATGTCTATGTGTCTATCTCTACCAACAGATGGTTTGAGTTTCAGAGCTAACCGGATCAGTACTTAAATGAAGATATTAAAAAGATTTTTAAAAGAAAATAGACAATATCATAACAGAAATAGGACAAAGTTTTAAAAAATTACATAAGAAGTCTTACCAGTCCTCACAAATTTTGCTTTTAGAAATCCTGTAATTTAGGTGACCTGTTAAAATCAGCTCAGGAAGTGTCGGTACTATACAGTAAACTGTTGCAAAAGTGCAATGCTATTATAATGTAGTAAGTTAAAATGTATGGATTAATTTCCAAGTATCAGTAACACTTGGACAGTGCAGCATATACTGAATGTTTATTTTTGCATTAAAGACATAGAAACATATTTAGCTTTCATCAGTACAAGCCAGTACCCTGAAGAGAAAATTATTTGCAATATAGGGAAGACAAATATTATTCACATTGTTGTATTCTATCAGATCTGAATTCTCATGTGTTAATTTAATAAGGAAAAGACTATAGCACTAGCAATAGCACTTAGACTTAAATACCACTTCATAGTGCTTTACAGCCCTCTCTAAACAGTTTACAGAGTCAGCATATTGCCCCCAACAATCTGGGTCCTCATTTTACCGATCTCGGAAGGATGGAAGGCTGAGTCAACCTTGAGCTTGGTGAGATTCGATCTGCTGAACTGCTGGCAGCAGAAGTAGCCTGCAGTACTGCATTCTAACCATTGCGCCACTGCTTCTCTTATACAATGTAAGAAAGCAAGAAGATATAAACTTGGAAGATACTGTAATAAAAATTTATCAACAATGAATGGATTTGATAAAATATGCTTACACACATATAAGGTTATGCATAATAGAGTTTTGTTCCCTAAACTGTAGAGCTTCTTTATCAGCTGACAAAGTCCTTCATTTTTACCTAAAATAAATAATGTTATTAATATATTTTCAAATAGACATACATAAAATAATATAAAATAAGAATTAAATTTCATCACACACAAAATGAAAGTGGTAAAAATTACAAAACATGTCAATACATAAAAGAACAACCATCATCTTTTTGTCTGTAAATAAAACTATATCCCAAACTCACCTGATTTTGCAAATATTTAAAGGAAAACTATGCTCTCAATGCTGACCAAAAAGTTTTTCCAAAAGAAGAGATAAGTACGAGGACCTTCCAGAAATGACTCTGACCAGCTAGCAGGAGATCCTATACCATTTCAGACAAGTGACTGTCCAGTCTCTTCTTAAAAACCTCCAGTGATGAAGCACTGACAACTTCTGAAGGCAAGTTGTTCCACTAGTTAATTGTCATCACTTTTAGGAAGTTTCTCTTTAATTCCAGGTTGCTTTTCTTCTTGATTAGTTTCCATCCATTGTTTCTTATCCTGCTTTCTGGTTAAGGTGACCAGACGTCCCGCTTTTGGCGGGACAGTCCCGCTTTTGAGCAATTTGTCCCACGTCCCGCGGCGTTTTAAAAAAGTCCTGATTTTTCATTCTGCCTCCTGGTTCCCGGCTGCCTCCTGAATCCCCGCTGATGGCTAGAGGGAAAAAACCTGTTTAAACTCTTGCCGCGGGGCTTCAAAGGGCCGCCCTATGTTAATTAGCTCGGCTTCCCCCTCTCAGCTGATTTGCATAGGGCTCTGCTCTTGCTAAATTGCTCAGTTTTTTTTTCCTCTTTGTGCAAACCAAGCTCAAAACGAAACTGAAAGTAAAACAGGCTGTTGGCTTTGCGGTTTGCTTGCAACGTTGGAAAATTAGGCAGCAGATTTATTTTCCTTTTCCTCACCAAAAAAGGTAAGTGCAAACAATGGAAAATTATTTAGGGCAAAAGTGGAGAGTTCAAGATTTTAAAACACAAAAGAAAAAAAAGCTCTTTTTAACTAGGGAATTGTAATAATTGAGATATTATTAATTGTATACTGTGTTGAAAGCAGAAATGGTTAAGTTGTGGTTTGGAGGAATATATGGGGGAAATTATTTGGTTTATTATTATTGGTAAGTATAATTATTTGATTTGTAAGAAATTGGATTGCATGGAAATAATTGGAATATTCATGTTCATATTGATTAATATACAAAAAAGATAGTTATATAACTAATTGATTTATATTAAAATGTTGAATTTGTATTAAACAACTGTATTACATAATTACATAATTAACCAATGTGAGGATGGATATAAAAATAGATGACAATGGGAAGGGGTATAAAATAGAATAGAAGGGAAAAATTGAATTTGATTAAGATTAGAGATGAGGATGAAGGGTAAAATTGTTTTTTTAAAAAAATAGATGAGGAATAAATATGGCAAAAAGGAAATATAGAAATTGTAAATTTAATTGAAATGACTAAACACTGTTTAAATTTGTGAACCAGCCAAATATTCTGTTCAAAGAAAATACATTGTATGTATGTGTGTTTCTAATTATTGCTATTTATTCATATTTGTTCTCTTTTATTCTTTAAAGTTTAACAATTCATTCTTTATCTTAATATCTTTATATTTGTTTGGGGTTGGCTTTCTTCCCTTTCATCTTTTTTATTGTACAGCAATCTTTCTCCTCAAACCTACCACCTCTCTTTTCTTTCCTTCTTACTTTCTCTTCCCCCCCTCTTCTTCTCCTCCCTACTTCCTCTTCCTTTCTCCTTCTCCTCCTCTCTTCCTCCCTCTCTTAACCGTCACTCCTACTCTAAATTCCCTTCCCTTCCTTCATCCCTCTCTATTACTGTATCCTTTTATGCATATGGACTACTCAGAGGGCTGAAAAAGTTATTTTTGACTGGTCCTCACACTTTTGACCAGTCCTCGAACTTACGACTGTCCTCACATTTTACATTTTTGCCCTATCTTGTCATCATGGTGAAGAGAAGCAGTTGTGAAATGAGTGACATGGTTGTTAAGAATGCTGCACGGGCATAAATGTGAGGATGGTCATAAGTGTGAGGACCAGTCAAAAGTGCGAGGACCTGTCAGAAATGACTTTTTTCAGCCCTCTGGTTAGTCCTTTTGTGCATATGGACTACTCAGAGGGCTGAAAAAGTTATTTTTGACTGGTCCTCGCACTTTTGACCAGTCCTCGAACTTACGACTGTCCTCACATTTTACGTTTTTTGCCCTATCTTGTCATCATGGTGAAGAGAAGCGGTTGTGAAATGAGTGACATGGTTGTTAAGAATGCTGCACGGGCATAAATGTGAGGATGGTCATAAGTGTGAGGACCAGTCAAAAGTGTGAGGACCTGTCAGAAATGACTTTTTTCAGCCCTCTGAGTAGTCCCTATACACACAGCCATGGCCACCCGGTCACATGACCAGCTAGCCACGCCCACCCAGTCACATGGCCTCCAAGCCACGCCCACACAATAAGCCACGCCCACAATGGTGTCCCTCTTACCAATGTTAAAATCTGTTCACCTTACCCTATACACATAGCCATGGCCACCCGGTCACATGACCAGCTAGCCATGCCCACCCAGTCACATGACCAGCTAGCCACGCCCACAAAATAAGCCACACCCACAATGTCCCTCTTTACCAATGTTAAAATCTGGTCACCTTATTTCTGGTGCTTTGGAAAATAAATTGACCCCCTCTTATTTGTGGCAGCCTCTCAAATGCTGAAATACTGCTATCATGTCCCCCAGGTTCTTCTTTTTTCTAAACTATCCAAACCCAAATTCTGCAACTGTTCTTCATATGTTTTAGTCTCCAGGCCTTTAATCATCTTAGTTGCTGTTCTTTTCACTTTTTCTAAAGTCTTAACATCTTTTTTGTAATATGGTAACCAAAACTGGATGCAATATTCCAGGTGTGGTCTTACTAAGTCTTTATAAAGCAGTACTAATACTTCATGTGATTTTGATTCTGTGCCTCTGTTTATACAACCAAGGATTGTATTAGCTTTTTTTGGCTGCTGCCACACACTGCTGACTCATGTTTAAGTGATTGTCCATTAGGATTCCAAGGTTCCTGTTGTGTTTTACATGGACAAACACAGAGGCCAGGCTGCTAAGAACACCAACTTTATTGATAACACTGAATGGAACAGGAACAGACAAACCCGCGCGCAGTAAGCAAGAACGAAGAACTCGCCGCCTGACAGCTGCTTAAATAGCGAGCTGTCAGATAGCGTGAACCAATCCGCGAGCTGGCATTTCCCCCTACTTTAGTTGCTCGCGTCTGCACCAATCTGCGCCCACTGGCAACACAGCCGGCGCAAGGGAAGTCATAACTGTGAGGACTCAACACCCCTTCCCACCCAGACCAAGCATGCGTAGTCAGCCAAATATGCCGGACGCCGCCGGCACCACCCAGACCGCCTTAGTTCAGGCGTGGTCGCTGCCAGGGGTGGAGCCGGAACTTTGCTCCCTGGAGCTATGGGGGACCCTATGCCAACCGGAGATGGAATACCAGCATCAGCATCAAACTCGGGGACCTCCGGTAAGCCATCCGACGAGAACGATTCGGTCGGGAACGGGTGGATTGAGTAAGGCCGGCCTGGTTGCACTCCCGGGGCCGTGGGCGTTGGTGAACTCAGTGGGTCCTGAACAGGTTGCGGGTCGGACACATCGGCTACTCATTGTCTCAGTTGGTTTACATGCCACCGCCATACTCGACCATCAGTAAGCTGGACCCTATAAGAATAGGGCCCAGATAATTGTATTATTTGCCCCAGAAGCCACCTTATGTCATGGTTGAAGTTCAGAGCGAAGATCAGGTCACCCACAGCAAATGTCCTTGCTTGCAACCATTCCCCCGGAGGCGCCTCGTGGGTATAGTTAGGATGCAGGCGATCCAAGGTGATCCGGAGTCGCTTTCCTAAGAGGAGCTCGGTGGGGCTGTGCTTGGTGGTAGCAGTAGGAGTTGTGTTTTGAGCCAACAGGTATTGGTAGATTTTATGGTGCCAATTTGAGGGCCCCAAACGGTGGACCTCATGGCCCTCAAATTGGATTCCGGGACGGTTGCCAAAGCCTCCCGATCTATCTGACTGTAATTCCTCTCAGCCACCGACAAGGTGCGGGAATAGTAGGCGATTGGGGCCTCCACACCATTGGGCAACAGATGGCTCAGGACAGCCCCCACCCCATAGGGGGAGGCGTCACACGTCAAAGAGAGAGGCAAGCTGTCATCGTATTGAACGAGGACGGCATCAGAGGTGAGAACGTCCTTAACTGCCTGGAAGGAGGCAGCTGCCTTGCGATCCCAGTGCCACGGCGTTTTAGTCTCTAGGAGCCTATGGAAACGCTCCACCAGTGAAGCCTTATGAGGCAAAAATACCACATAAAAATTGAGGAGACCAAGAAAAGCCTGTAATTCAGCCCGGTTGGAGGGCACAGGAGTGTTTTTTATGGCTGCCATCTCGGCCGGAGCCAGGCAGATACCGCCAGAATCAATCAGAAACCCTAAAAACTCAACTTGGGGTACCCCAATATGACACTTTTCAGCTTTAAGTTTAAGCCCTGCCTGTCTAAACGGGTGAGGACAGCCCTAAGCTTAGTGATGAGGTCCGCCTGATCCGCGGCCGCGATCAGGATGTCATCGAAGTAGGGTACAACACCCTGAAGCCCATGTTGCAGCCGATCCATGAGGCTCTGAAAAATGCCTGGGGCAACACTAACCCCAAACTGGAGGCGGGTACATTTGAACGCCCCCCAGTGAGTAACAATCATCTGGGCCAGGGCAGTGGCCTTGTCCACTGGAAGCTGTTGATATGCTTGCGCGAGATCCAGCTTCGCGAAGACCCTCCCCTGGTTCAGCGAGTGTAATAAATGCTGTACCACGGGGACGGGGTAATGGTTAGCCTGGAGTGCCCTATAGTCTGCGCAGATTCTAATCAATCCGTCGGGCTTGAGGGAGATAACTATAGGGGTCTCCCGCTTAGAGTGATCCACCGGTTGAAGGACTCCTTGTGCTATCAATTTGTCCAACTCATGGTCAACCCTGGTCCGGAGTGCAAGTGGCATCCTTTGAGGCTTCAGCCGGATAGGAGCCACCTGGTGATCCAAATTGAAGGAAATGGGCAGCCCTGTATATTTACCAAGTTGGCCATCAAACACATCTGCGAACTCGCGGGTCAGCTCAGCGGAGACATCGGAACTGGTTGTGTGGATCCCAGACACGTCCAAATCCAGAGCAGCAAACCAGTCTAGCCCAAGCAGACTGGGAAGACGGTCCCTCACGACAATCAGCGGCAGGTGACCTGAAAAAAAGCCATTGACAACATGGAAAGAGCCACAGCCTAGAGTGGGGATAGGCTTTCCCTGATAATCCTTCATCTTAACAGGGCAAGGCTGCAGATGCCGCTGGGAGAAAGTTGGAACTAATGCTTTGAGGGTAGACCAGGCGATCAAGGACCGGGAGGAGCCCGTGTCGACCTCCATCTGACAGGGCGCGCCTTCTAAATGGACCGTCAGGTAAATCTTGCTGGCAGAACAAGGCGTGGAAGCATGACTGATGCCGACAGCATCAACCTCTGCGTCACAAAACACACTGACACGGTTCTCACGGCGTTCGAACCGCTTGGCCTTCTGTCACTTGGGTGCAGGCTCTCCCACGTCATCAGGGAGTGGGAAAGTCACTCAGCAGATCTTGGACAGGTGTCTGTGCTTCCCGCAATGGCGGCAGACGGCGGACTTGAATCTACACTCAGCTCGGTTATGCTGTCCGCCGCAGCCCAGACAACTGCCCTGGGAGGTTTTGACAGTGGCCAATGCTCTTGGCTTCCAAGTGGTCTTGAGGCGGCTCACCCCTCCCTCCGTCTCGGGAGCATCTTCTCATTCGACCCCTCATAGTGGACAGACTGGAGAGGAGTAGGAAGAGGGGCCCCTCCTGCCTGGAAACATTGAATTTCTGCCGAAGACTGGGCTGACATCTCGGAAGCCCTGGCCTCATCTATGGCTATCGGGAGGGTTAGGTCAGACCAGGCTAACAGCCTCCGCTGCAGTTTCAGATCCCGCACTCCGCAGACCAACTGGTCAAGGAGCATATCATCCAGCTCTCGGAATTTGCAGTGGAGGGCAGCCATTTGCAGAGAAGCCATATACTCGTTAACAGATTCCCCTGCCCTCTGAGATTTCTGATGAAACGCATGGCGCCAGGCTATTTTAGAGGGAGTGGGAGAATAGTGGTGTTTCAACTTCTCTAACAACGTCTCCCAGGGCACCATAAATACCAGCTGCAGGGCAGGCAGAGCCCTGGCTGTTCCAAAGATTTCTCGCCTACAGGAACTCAAGAAGTATCCTCTCTTCCTAGCGCTGGACAGATCAATCAGATTGTTGGCTTGTAAAAAACATTCGAACTGCTCCAGGTAATCGTCTCAGGTCTCAGAGGCCGGCTCAAATGGCGTGAAAGTCGGAAGGGCGATTGCCATTGTCACTGCTGCTGGGAATGAGTCCGAGACTAACAGGCACCAATTGGCTTTGAGTGCCTCAGTTCAGTCGATGTTCTTAGGCAGCTGTCGCTTCAGGTGGATCCCACCTCCATCGCCAGATGTTGTGTTTTACATGGACAAACACAGAGGCCAGGCTGCTAAGAACACCAACTTTATTGAGAACACTGAACGGAACAGGAACAGTCAAACCCGCGTGCAGTAAGCAACACAGCCAGTGCGAGGGAAGTCGTAACTGTGAGGACTCAACAGTTCCTCTCACAGTTACTATTTTTGAGCCAGGTTTTACCAAATCTGTACTTGTACTTTTGTTTTTTTCTAGCCCAGGTATACAGCCTTGCTTTTCTCAACATTACATTTCATTTTGTTGGATAGGGCCCATTGTTCAAGTCTGTAAAGATCTTTTGGGATTGTGAGCTTGTGTTCTGAGGTTTTGGCTGTTCCTGCCAGCTAAGTGTCATCTGCAAATTTGATGAGTTCTTCTTCTATTTCTTTATCTAAGTAATTTATGAAGATATTTAAGAGTATTGGCCCTAAAACAGAATCTTGTGGTACTCCACTGCTTACTTCCCTCCATGTAGATGTAGTACCATTAAGGACTACTCGTTGAGTACAGCTTGTCAGCCAGCATCTGGTAGTGATGCTGTCTATCCACATTTTTCTTGCTGAACAAGAAATAGGTTGTGATCTACTTTGTCAAATACCTTGCTGAAGTCTAAATACACTATGTCCACAGCATTTCTCTGGCCTACTAATTTAGTCACTTTGTCAAAGAATGAACTAAGATTGATTTGGCATGAGTTGTTTTTAATAAACCTGTATAGGCTACTAGTTATAACTTTATTTGTTTCTAGATGTTCACAGATCTGTTTTTTTTAAATTATTTTTTCCAGTATCTTCCCAGGTATTGATGTCAGGCTGATTGGTCTGTAATTTCCTGGATCTGTTTTTATTTTATTTTTTGAAGATAGGAACCACATCAGCTCTTTTCCAATCCTCTGGTAGTTCCCCAGTGCTTCAACATTTTTTAAAGATATGGCATAATGATTCTGAGATAACATCTGCTAGCTCCTTCAGAACTCTGGGATCATCAGGTCCCAGTGATTTATATTCATCAAGGTCAGACAGGTATTCTCTTACTATTTTTTTGCTTATTTTAATTTTTATTTCTAGTTTGTCTTTTATGTCTTTTTCTGTGAAGACTGATGTAAATAATAAATTAAGCAGCTCTGCTTTCTCTCTATTGCCTGTTACTTCCTTGTCATGTTCTCTCTTTAAGGGGCCAACTGTTTCTTTGACTTTTTTCTTATTATTTATATGTTGAAAAATAATATTTTCAATAATATTTATATTATTTATAAATTTATATTATTTATAGATATTTACAATTTATATATTAAAAATAATAAATCACAGGTATTCTTCAAAATTTGAGTCCATTGGTTGAAAAGAACCAGAGTTCACAATTTTTGTATTATATTTTATAGATATTTTAAATTGTTCTTTTAGCTTTTAACAGAAGCTAAAAGTAGGTTTAGTTTCTGAGATTAAATTTTTCAGGATAAGAAACATACCAGGTGTTTTAAAAGATGCTAAAGCAGTAAGTGTAAACTGAGCTGTCAAAGCATGTTTAAACAGGATATATCTCAATTTTTGTGTTGATGGTAAAAAAAAAATTCTGTTTGCAGTTGCTGAAAAGACTAAAAGTAATAATTAAACAATAATTAATTCACTGTATTTATGTCCTTTTGTTCCCATTATTTTCACTAAAACATCTTACCACTTATCTTTAAGAGTAGAACTATGCCAGTGAGTTAAGTATTCAAAAGGTTCTTTATCAAAAGTATCCTATCACCTAATAGGGCCCAAATACTATTGGCAGAGTTGGAGGTGCTAAATTATTCCCAATAAACTAATATGCCTGGTGATATTAGGGAAATATGAAAGGTTAAAACTCCCAAGTATCATAAACAAATGTAACGTAGGAAAGGAAATTCTAGGTGTTTTTTACCTTCCCAATTACATTTTCTCAAAAGCCTATCAATATGATTAAATTGGGATAGAGGCATTAGGAATAAACATAGGTATCACTCTTAAAACATATAAGTCTAGGAATTATATTCATTTTAATTACATTTATTTTACCTGACCAAATTAAGGGTATTCTATACCATCTATCAAAATCTAATGTAATTTGTCTCAGCACTATTTGGACATATTAATTTGGACAAATGTTAAAATGTATTTAAGAATTCAGTTTAAATCCACCAAATATTTAATAACATCAGTAGAATTCATAAATCTGTCATTGACACATGGTTCCATATGACTAAACTTTACTTATTAGAGCTGGTAATAAAGAAGTAAAATTACTAAGTATAATCAGCATATCACTGACATAAGGAAAAACCTTGTGTTCAAAAGAATCAGTCTTTATCTCACTTATATCTGAAGCTATTCTAATTTGTATCACTGCTGGTTCTAAGACTAAATTAAAAAGTAAAAGAAATAATGGATATCATGCAATTTGTAATAATTCTAACAATAGTTGATGCTTAATATATTGATCTCTATCTAATATGGATATTGGGAATCCATATCTAATCATGACCTGTTTCTAAAAATTAATATGAATTGTATCAAAGACTTTTTAAACATTTAATTATATTAACACTGTGAATTATTTTGCATTATTGTTAACAAAGCTTGTATAAATTGTGGAAAGCTAGATTGAGTTGAGTGAAAATATGTGACAAAACTTTATTGTAATCTTATAGCTAAAGATTAAAAGTAGCAGTTAAGAATTTAGTGTCTATATAAATTAATGACATAGGTTTATAACTAGCATATTGACTGGGATCTTACCCTGGTTTTAAAATCTGGTTATAGGTTTCCTAAAATGAATCTGGTAGTGTTCTGATTTTAACTGCTATATTTAAAAGGTCCTATAAAAACAGATGCACAAGATCTTTGAACTCCTTATATCATTCTACAGGAAATGGATCTGGGCCATTTCCCATCAGCTGAAATAACTCATAAATATTACATTGCGGTTCTTCCTAAAACCTAAACAGCTGTGTTCTGAAGATGTTGACAGCATAACTTACAGAATAGTATTTTGCTTATATTTATAAGAACTGAAATACAATCTATTGCCCGAATAATGGATAGATCGAGGCATCCATTGTGGGAACATATCTAATGAGACTTCTGGATTAGCAATAAAATAAAAAATCAGTTCACAATGATTTCAGTAATTATTTAGCCTTCATATACCTGAGAACCACAACTCATCAGTTCAATTGCTTGCCTCTTGCTTTATTAGGGGAAAAAATCATTTCTTTTTAAAAGATGTACAATTTTTGTAGCAGATGAATGTCTGCTTGAGGTAACAAGGTGGGAGCTACACACATGATGTGTGTTGATGTAATCATAGTAATACTGTTCCTTAATGGTATCAGACATTAGGATACAAGCAGGAGTGGGTTCTAAATTTTTTTACTACCAGTTCTGTGGGTGTGGCTTATTTTGTGGGTGTGGTTTGATGGTCATGTGACAATTCTTTAGGATTTAGCAGAGGTACTGGTCTACTAGGCTTTTAACTACTTGCAGAGCTGTACCGGTCTACCCATTTGTTCTTTGAGCTTTCCGATCTACCCATTTATTTTTGGAGGCACCGGTCTACCCATTTGTTTTTCGAGCACACTGGTCTACCACACTGCCTTTTAACACTGATCAGCTGTAGGGCGGCCCTTTGAAGCCCCACGGTAAGAGTTTAAACAGTTTTTTTCCTTCTAGCCGATCAGCTGAGACTCAGGAGGCAGCGAATAGATTGGGGTGGGGCCAAATAAAAGGTAAGAATAACACGAGGGGGGGGGGTCAGAAGGGCCCAGCTCCCGAACAAAGAGAACCGGTTCGGTGACATCATATCGTCACCGCTACCGGCTTGGCTGAACCAGGAGGAACCCACCACTGGATACAAGTACATAGTTATGGCCTCACCTTGCACATGTAAGGTGAAATCACAATGAATTGCACAGCTAACTTGGTTGATCATCATCTCTGTAATGTAATTATTTAGCTAGCCAGCAATATTAGTATATGGGTTAAAGGCACTCATTTTGGTGACCTAAGAGTCTGTCCCCCTATCAGGTTAAGCAAGTATGTATATTAGCCTGCCTCCCCATTGTTTACATTACTACTGTGCTGTTACAGATAGTGAGTTGCGGTAAGTAGTTACCCTAAGAATTAAGAGCTGTCTCCTTAAGAGATTGCATTGTGGGAGATGTAGTGAGAGATCGCATTATGGGAAATGTAGTCCATGACATGTGACCTTATCTGTGTGTCTGATTGGCCACTGAGGCTCTCTGCCGGGATTTTAGAACAAAGACCTGGCCATATGTTGAATTACCTCAGAGGAGAGAACATGCTTTCTGAACAGGGAGTCAGAACTACCATCCTTTTACACTAGGAAATGGGACAGATTATGAAATATGGATGCACCTCAGCTGGACTCACTATGATTGTAAGTCTTATATGTTCAAGGATTCCCAAATAAATATAATCTGCATGAAAACCTGTTTGCTAGAGTTTATCTGCCTGTTCCCAGTGGAGCCAGATGCCTGGGGAACAGAACAGTAAAAGGATGTAGATGCCTGAACCCCTCCCTCTCTTTCGGAGAATTGATGGACATTCTGTTTGAGTGAAAATGCATCTCTTCTCTGTGCACAACTTATAAAAGGACTTTGTTTGCATCTAATTGAGACCTTTGCTTAGCCATGAAAGTGACAAAACTTGCTTCCCTTCTCTTTGCCTGAGTGAAGTATTCTGCTCAGCAGTAAAAGACAGAAAGAGAAAGACAGTTCTTGTGCTAGCTAAGAAGATTGCCCTGCCATAAAGAGGCCCAGGGGCTGCATGTTTGAATCACCTTTGGCAGTAAAAGGACAGAAAGAGAAAGACAATTCTTGGGCTAGCTAAGAAGATTGCCCTGCCATAAAGGGGCCCAGGGCTGCATGTTTCAATCACCTTTGCAAAGTTTGTGTGTATGTTGTTTAGAAGTTTACTTTGCCAGTAAAACGAAAGGCCTTATTTTAACACAAAGTAATCCGAGCCACCTAGGCTCTTTGGAGATTGAATTTGCATGATACAAGTTGCTTCCCAGCCTGACCACTCAATGTGCATTTGAAAAGAAACAATCCAGCCATAGTGCTTGCTGTTGCTTTGAATCTTGCTTGAATAAAATACTGGAAAGCTAAATCCCCTTTACAGGGCAAGCAACTAAAGCCCAAAGGAACCCAAGTCGAGGAAAGCCTCTTAGGGTCTCCAAATAGGACAGTTACTTTGCAGCTCTATACAAAGGAACACGCTGAAACCAGTTTAACCCAAGCATTAGTTAGGTAACAGCACCCTAGTGGCCAAAGGTGTACTGCACCAACCACCCCCAATGGTCAGAAGGCAAACTGCAACAACGTCTCCTAGAGTTTGCAACGCACCCCAGCAGTCAACAGGTGAACTGCATCAACATCCCCTAGAGTTTGCAGCGCACCCCAGTGGTCAACAGGCGAACTGCAACAACGTCTCCTAAAGTTTGCAACGCACCCCAGGGGTCAAGAGGCAAACTGCAACAACGTCTCCTAAAGTTTGCAACGCACCCCAGTGGACAACAGGCAAACTGCAACGACGTCTCCTAGAGTTTGCAACGCACCCCAGTGGACAACAGGCAAACTGCAACGACGTCTCCTAGAGTTTGCAACGCACCCCAGTGGTCAACAGGCAAACTGCAAAAACATCTCCTAAAGTTTGCAGGAAGTTCCCCAAGTTTCCCAGTCATGGCTGAGACCTCTAATGAGTCAGCAGAGTTGAACCTCCCAGCTAATCTTGACACACCTGAAGCATCGGATGCCGTGGAGTCTTATCCAATCATGGCAGAAGCATATGATTCATCAGGAATGATGACCCTTCCATCACCCAACCTCGACACAATTCCAGAAGTGAATGTCCAAAATTCCAAAGAGGCTGAAGCTCATCAGAGAACCTATGACCTCAGGCAGCACAGGAAGCTCACTGGTATTATGCAGTCAAGCCTGAAGGAAGATTGGGACAAGCATTATCGTCGCAACAAAAGGTATTGGGAGAAGTTGCAACAGATCTGCAACAGGCCTGTGGATGAGCTTTCACACGGCTGCATCCGTACGTTGGTGAATGAAATGGATGAACTTTATAAGCAATGGAAGACTTCTGAAAGCCATCTTGTCAACATCCAGCAGCAGCTAGAAGACCCAGAACTTGTGGGGGACATGCAACGCTTAGAGATGTTGAGTGCGGAACGTGGGAAAATATTTCAAAGTTGTAAGGACTCCTTCCACAGGGCGCTCCAGGCGAAAGGCACATCAAGGGAGAAAGCCTCCTCACCCCAACGCTCACATGCATCTATCGCTCATTCTTCCAAGAAAGCTGCGAGTGAGAAGGCCCAATCCAAAGCAACCCATCGCTCACACGCATCATCTCATCGGTCACAAGCAGTCCCCTCTTACAAGTCATCCCGGTCTCGGCAGGGTAGCAGTGTCTCACAACAATCTTCTGCCTCAGGTTCCTTCCATCCTTCCAAAGCATCTTCCCATCACAGCCAGTCATCCAGAGCCTCCACAGCGAGGAGTTTCGCTGCCCGGGCAGCAGAGGCACGAGCCGAAGCTGCAGTGGCCAAAGCAACCTTGAGAGTGGCAAAGGAAGAACAATTGCTGAAGGAAGAATTGGCCAAAGTTCAGGCCAGACAACAGGAAGAAATGGCCAAAGTTCAGGCCAGACAACAGGAAGAAATGGGCAAAGTTCAGGCCAGAAAACAGGAAGAAATGGCCAAAGTTCAGGCCAGAAAACAGGAAGAAATGGCCAAAGTTCAGGCCAGACTAGACTATTTGAAGTATGAAAAAGAGACACTGGGAAAAGTAACACTGGCCGAAGCTTTAGAGGCGGCGGCTGAACACGCTTCATTCAACTTCAATCCTCGACAGTTAGAGGAGGAGGACTCGGATGAGCGTGTCAAAGCCTATGTTGAGGACCAGAACTCCCCACAGCAGGGACAAAGAGGAGAACCTCACCCACCAGCTCTACAAATTACTCAGACAGCAGATATCGTAAGATCTAGACCACGAGACTCCTCCTTTGAAAATGCACGACCTACCCCGGCAAATGAAGACATTCGGGGCAACCAGAGTACTCCTTCAGCAGCAATGAAGGCATCTCTGGAGCCAAGCACGCAAACAACCATGAGAAACCACCTCAGAGTGGAGGCTAAGGAGTTCCAGCCAAACCTGCCAGGCGTTCCGAGTGCCGACGTCCAGCCCAATGGAGGTACTCCACTTGCCTGCCAGGAAAAGGACCTATCATCACCTGTGGCATGGAAAGACGAAATTGTCTGTAAACATTCTGTAGGGAACTACCAGCCAGCGTTGGCACTTAATCCTGCCCTAGCCAACGCAGTAGGGCGAACCTTGCCACCACCCCCATCGTATAACTCTCCTGAAGTCCAAAAGGATACTGCAACATCCTGGAGAAGGATGGACCTGGCACATAGGGGAGTACACAAGTTCTCCGACAAATCAGGCATAGATTACATGCTATGGAAGCTTCTGTTTGTAAATGCCATTAAAGGCGAACAACTGGAGCCAGCCGAGGAACTCGGTCATATGTTCACATGGCTAGGCCCACAATCAGTACAAGCAGTAAAGGGGGTCTACGCAGCAAAAATGTACGAGCCAGTCGAAGCCCTCAAGCTATCATGGGAAATACTTGATGAGCGGTATGGGGCAGCTACGATGACAGAATCCTCATTCCTAGAGCGGGTCGACAACTTCCCTGTCATGGATCTCAGTAACCCTGAAGAACTATGGAACTTCTCCGAACTACTTACACAGCTACGATCAGCACAAATGGATCCCACCTTGCCAGGACTTAGCTGTCTCGACCTGTATAAGACACAAAGGTCTATCGTTGAAAAACTGCCAATGAAACTGATTGATGCATGGATCGAGCTAGCTGATAATTACAGGGCAAAGAACCTTGGCAGAGAACCACCCTTCGCCGCCCTTCAAGAATTTGTTGCCCACATGTCGAAGAGGTACAATGATCCACGAAATAAAGGTTTTACAATACGAAGAACCTATGCCAGCAGAAAAACCAATCAAAGCCTTGGTCCGATCAAGGGCCCAGTGCAGGCCGCAAGAGGAACAGCCTCTGTGTCAGTGCATAGCACAGAGGTCGTTCCCCTGTCAACAAGGAACTCCGATGTAAAGCCGTCTAAGAGTGCTCTACATCGACCTCAGAAAGCAAAGGAAGAACCCGTTTGTCCACTGCACAAGACCTTGCATTCTTTGAATAAGTGCAGAGAATTCCGAAAGAAGCCCCTGGGCGAAAGAAAGGCACTGATCAGGGAGTACAAAGTCTGCTTCAAGTGCTGTGAGTCTGCAGACCACCTGGCCAAAACTTGCACAGTTAAGGTGCTATGTTATCTATGCAAAAGTGACCAGCACCCAACCGCCTTGCATCTAGACCGCGAGTTGACGCCACAACCAGTTCCTGCTCCACGTTCGGCTCTTACTCTACGGCGGACTCCTAACCCCACTCCGACTAAGGAGCCTCAGCACGACAACAAAGCGCACCCAGATACAGCAACAAATGTCAACTGCACCTCAGTATGCGGAGACTCACCATCACCTCGTTCATGCCATCTGATCTGCCTAGCTAAAGTCTACCCAACCGGACACCCGGAAGAAGCTGTGAAAATGTATGTGATAATGGACACACAGAGCAATCAATCATTAGCCAGATCAGCATTCTTCGACTACTTTGATGCCTATACCGAGAACACGCAGTTCACAATTACAACATGCACTGGGGCACAGCGCACAGCAGGGAGAAAGGCCATGGGACTCTGCATAGAATCGTTAGATGGAAGTGCGAAATTCGCATTGCCGCCACTGCTAGAATGGGATGCTTTACCAGACAACCGCAGTCAAATCGCGACACCAGAAGTAGTAAACAACATACCTCACCTGAGACACATGACTAATCTCTTCCCTGCCCTAGATCCTGAAGCCGAAATCCTGCTCTTGTTGGGCATGGACGCCCCTGCAGCCTTTTCTCCCCAGGCAGTGGTCAATGGCCCAGCAGGCTCTCCATTTGCCCTCAAGACAGGACTCGGGTGGGCCATCTTGGGAACAGTCTGTGTCGACCGGCTGCAGGCCCCGAATCAGGTGAATATCTTCACAACCTCCATTCTAAGCAACGGGAGAACATCACACTTGAAACCATGTCAAGAACACTTCACGATTTCGACAAATAACCCTGACTTAGGTACGACAGTGTTCCAGACCAGCAAAGTGGACAATGACCTAGCCTTGTCAATAGAAGACAAAGAATTTCTGCAGCTCATGGGAAAGGAATTTCAGGAAGATGTTAGCGGAAGCTGGATAGCCCCACTGCCCTTTCGTACGCCCAGACAGCGCCTGCCGAACAATCGTGAGCAGGCCCTCTCTCGCCTCTTCAGCTTGAGACGACTCATGAACAGGAAGCCCGCTTTGAAAGCCCACCTGGTGGAATTCATGGACAAGATGATCCAGAACGGGCATGCTGAGCTTGCCCCTGCCCTGGAGAAGGAGGAGGAATGCTGGTACCTACCATTCTTTGGAGTATACCACCCACAAAAACCAGGTCAAATAAGAGTGGTTTTCGATGCCAGTGCACAGTTCCACAACCTCTCCCTGAACAAAGTCCTTCTCACAGGACCTGACCTTACCAACAGCTTGTTAGGCGTGCTCATCCGTTTCAGAAAGGAAGCTGTAGCCATCATGGCTGACATTCAGCAGATGTTTTACTCATTCCTCGTCAGGGAAGATCATCGCAACTATCTGCGCTTCCTGTGGTTCAGCGACGAACAGCACAACCAACAGGTCACAGAATACAGAATGCGAGTGCACGTCTTTGGGAATGGTTCTTCCCCTGCTATCGCCAACTATGGTCTGCAACACACCGCTCGCATAGGAGAGACCAGGTATGGTTCAGATGCCAGGCGCTTTGTGGAGCGAGACTTCTACGTTGATGACGGCTTGAAATCTGTACCCACTCCAACAGTAGCCATAGACTTGCTAGGCAGAACACGTCAGATGCTAGGTGCACACCACCTCAAGCTGCACAAGATTGCATCCAACAGCGAAGAAGTGCTAGCAGCCTTCGATCCTGAGGACCACGCCAAGGGATTGCAGGACCTCGATTTTAGCACCGACACTCCCCTTATCCAACGGAGCCTCGGTCTGTGTTGGGACTTGAAGAAAGACGTCTTCACCTTTAGAGTCCCAGCCCAGAAAACCACCTTCACAAGGAGAGGAGTTCTGTCAACAGTGAACAGTCTGTTCGACCCTCTAGGATTTGCTGCACCGATAACAATTCAAGGGAGGCTCCTTCTACGTACGCTGTCCGAAAGCACCAATGACTGGGACGAACCGCTTCCACAAGAACAGAAAGACAATTGGGAAATATGGCGTACCTCCCTGAGCTGCCTCCAGAATGTCCACATACAGCGCATGTATGTTACCCGCTCACCAACCACCGCACCGAAAAGGGAACTGCACATCTTCTCAGATGCATCAGTGACAACTATAGCAGCCGTGACATACATCAGGGTCTACGGCGGGGAGAGCAACATTCATGTAGGCTTCATCATGGGAAAAGCGAAACTAGCCCCACGACAAGGTCACACCATACCAAGACTGGAACTCTGTGGTGCCGTACTAGCTGTGGAGCTTGCAGACTTAATAAAGAAGTCTATGGACCTTGAATTCCAATCCACCACCTTCTACACTGACAGCAAAGTAGTGTTGGGTTACATTCACAACCAAAGCAGACGTTTCTATGTCTATGTCAGTAATAGAGTAGACAGAATCAGAAAATCTTCAAGCCCGGAGCAATGGCGTTATGTGCCAACAGACCTGAACCCAGCAGACCAACCCACACGGCCCTTCCTTGCATCCCAATTAGCAGAATCGACCTGGCTAAAAGGTCCCGAGTTCTTGGCCCATCCAAACAGTTCGATATCACTAGAACCAGGACAATATGAGCTTCTAGACCCAGATCGAGATGCGGACGTTCGACCTCAAGAGCTCAGCAAACCTTCCATGCAGATCAAGGAAGCAACCGTACAGGCCACCTGCTTGTCAACCACAGTCAATGAGGAAACAAAATGGCCCCCTAGACGTCCACTGGAATCAGCTCGTTTCAAACGCTTCTCCAGATGGAAGTCCCTGGTACAGGGAACAACCACACTCGTACGTATAGTGTATCGCGACATAACCTTCGCAGATTGTCAGCTCATAGCAGAGAGTGTAATTCTACAAAGTGTGCAGCGAGAGGCATACCCGGCATTGGTGAAGTGTCTAAAAGCTGAGAAGCCTGTGCCGAAATCTAGCCAATTGCTGAAACTGAACCCATTCCTAGACAGCAACAACATACTTAGAGTTGGAGGGCGCCTAGACAAGGCAAAATTAGACTCGAATGTAAAACACCCTATCATCCTTCCCGCGCGCCAACATGTGACGAATCTGATAGTCCTACACTACCATGAAACTGTCCACCATCAAGGCCACCACTTCACAGAAGGAGCTGTCAGAGCTGCAGGATTTTGGATTGTGGGGGCCAAAAGGACCATTGTGTCTGTCCTGCACAGGTGCATGCATTGTCGGAGACAACGAAGTGTGACACAACACCAGAGGATGGCTGACCTACCTCCTGAACGTTTCAGCACAGGACCGCCATTTACCAACGTGGGCGTAGATGTTTTTGGCCCTTGGTCAGTGTCGGCCCGCAGGACGAGAGGTGGCCAAGTTAACAGCAAACGTTGGGCTGTTCTCTTCACGTGCCTTAGCATTCGAGCTGTTCACATTGAAGTCATTGAATCTATGGACACCTCCAGCTTTATCAATGCTCTACGAAGGTTCCAAGCCCACAGAGGCCCAGTCGCGATGTTTAAATCAGACCGTGGAACAAACTTTGTAGGAGCCTGCAAGGAGTTACGAATCAATGAGGGCACTCACCTTGATTCGCCAATTGATGACTACCTGAAGGCCAAAAACTCTGTGTGGACTTTCAATCCTCCCCATGCCTCCCATATGGGAGGAGTATGGGAACGAATGATTGGAATAGCCCGTAGAATTCTAGACTCCATGTTGATGAAGACATCCGTGTTAACCCATGAAGTCCTCACCACCCTCATGGCAGAGGTAGCAGCTATCATCAACGCCAGACCCTTGGGCCCGGTTCACTCGGATCCCGAGAATCCGACTATCCTCACCCCAGCCACTTTGCTGACCCAGAAGATGGGTGAATGGCCAGCGCCGGCAGGGCGCTTCGTCCCAAAGGACATGTATGCACAACAATGGAGACAAGTTCAATTGCTGGCCAACACCTTTTGGAAGTGCTGGAAACAAGAATACTTATCTACTCTACAGGAGCGCCGCAAGTGGAAGACTAAGGAACCTAACCTTGAGGAAGGGGACCTTGTCCTGTTGAAGGACAGGGACGCGCATCGGAACTCATGGCCCATGGGACTTGTACACCAAGTTGTGCCCAGTTCTGATGGACTAGTCCGCCAAGTCAAAGTTCTGATTGCGAAACCAGAGCAGTTACCCACCGGTCAGCTTAAATCTACCAGAAAGATTTACATCAGGCCAATCACCGACCTGGTACTGCTACGAAGGAAGTCTGAACTTATAGTACTAGAAGACCTTCAAGATTGAACCTCGAGCTTTGCATGAATCGTGTCCACTTCACTGTTTGCATTGTTTGATGTTATTACCTTGTTTACTTTAGTTACGTAGATAGTTACATTGCATTATTTTCTGCTATGCCTATGTTTATCTCAATTAAGTAGTTAGTTAGTAGTGGAATTTATAATTCCAGGCGGGGAGTGTGCTGTTACAGATAGTGAGTTGCGGTAAGTAGTTACCCTAAGAATTAAGAGCTGTCTCCTTAAGAGATTGCATTGTGGGAGATGTAGTGAGAGATCGCATTATGGGAAATGTAGTCCATGACATGTGACCTTATCTGTGTGTCTGATTGGCCACTGAGGCTCTCTGCCGGGATTTTAGAACAAAGACCTGGCCATATGTTGAATTACCTCAGAGGAGAGAACATGCTTTCTGAACAGGGAGTCAGAACTACCATCCTTTTACACTAGGAAATGGGACAGATTATGAAATATGGATGCACCTCAGCTGGACTCACTATGATTGTAAGTCTTATATGTTCAAGGATTCCCAAATAAATATAATCTGCATGAAAACCTGTTTGCTAGAGTTTATCTGCCTGTTCCCAGTGGAGCCAGATGCCTGGGGAACAGAACAACTACATTAATGATATTGTTGTAGTTCAGATCTCCATCCTCCATCCCTCTCTCATTATCCAATCACAGCTCTTTTTCATAAGGATGATGCAGCTTTTATTCAGTTTTTATTTTTTCTAGAAGACGCTATGATAATCTATCAAGCTAGACAGTTAATGGTAAACTCACCGAACAAGTGAAATTCTTCAAATTACTAGCTATTCATTTCTGATTTTCTATTAAGACATCTGATCATAAATTAAGAGAATTACATATGAAAGCTCAAAAATACCTCTAGCATTCAACACATTTGCTAGTTGGTGGGTGAACAACCTTATCCCTGCAGCAATGAAATTATTAAAAGACGGAATCCTTAGCATTATGCTATATGGAACTCATCTGCATTTACAAAAGCTTTTCACTTCTTCAATGAAGAAAATAAAATCTTAAATCAGTAGCACATTCTTTACCTGACCTCTAATGACATAACCAGATTAGAGATAGTTGCCACTCATTTGAGGACTCATTATGTGACCAGACCCAATTTTATGACCAATTTTATTGCAATTAAATGAATCACCATGATGGCTAAGCAAATCATGTGGTCATTAAGGGACTCCAGCTTCTTCAATTGATTTTGCTTGTTGAAAGGTGACGAGGAAAGTTGCAAATTATAATCGGATGACTGCAAGGCACTGCAATATTGTAAATCTTTGTCATTTGCCAATGACCTAAGCTTTAAATTCTTTCCTCAGATTTATTTTATTCAGTACTGGGTGTAGAAAAGGACATTAAGATCATCAAAAACTTTTTGTGTATCAAAAATGGTACTTTTTTCTTCTTATTGATGTATTCCTGCAGCTATTAAAAATCTGTTGTTGTCATTATTTCCCCTGACAATATAAACCCTTTGATCCATATGTATTATATTTGGAAAATGCTTTTTGAAATGTTCAGCTAATAGTGTGATAAAAAAATTGTAATCAACATTCAATTGATTTAAATGATTTTGGTTTCTTCTTGATAAATCAAAATTACTGTATGTAGGCCTCTTCCCATGTTTGTAGTATTCATTTTTATCTAAAATTCTTTCTTTCTTTTGGTGGTTTTAGAAATTCATTTTGTGATTCTTAATAATATTGAGCTTTAAGCCCATCTGGACAGGGCACCTTCCCAAGCTTCATTTGTTTTATTGCTTGTCTTGAACAATTATAAGGTTACATAATATTTTTCTAATATTCTTCATTAAATTATTTTGTTAATATGAACATGTAATTTTTTGAAGAATTCTACAATTCTACAGAATTCTTCTGTAATTTCCAGATTACTGTATGTTAATTTATTCTTTATTGTGATTACTGTCCATCTTTCATTTTCTTTTCTAATCTCATATGCCAAAATTTTCCCGGGATTGTTTGTACTCCAAAATTCTGCGTTTAATAAATGTTAACTTTTGTAGTCTTCCCATTTCCATGAATTCAAATTATTACTTAAACGTTTGCAATTTTTTCATTTGCCTCGTTGAATTGGTCCTATGAATCTTCTTATTTTTTTTCTTCCAGTTGTGTTTTCTGTCTATTATATTCATTTTTCTATTTTGCCACAATGTTTATAAAAAGTTTTCTTGTATGAACTTTGCCTAGTTCCCAAATGGTTGCCTCTGAAATTCTTGGTGTTTGTTTGTTTGAATTCCTCTTTTCATTTCTGTAGAATGCTTTTGTGAAATAGCAATCTCAAATTCATCTTCCATCTAAAGGGTAACTTTTCTCTAAGGTATCATGTTATTAATGCTGGATTGTGATTAGCATACAGTATGTCATAGGAAAAAAATACATATTTTGATGGATGGTGATATGACCTTGGAATTCCAGCACATATCAATTCAGTATAATATGTGTCTTGCTCAAACCCCTCCCCACAACTAATTTTGAACTTTGGTTTTTAACTTAAACGTGTAGTATGTTTTCTGGTTATTGATGAGCATGGAGTTATACTTTGTATATTATGTTCTATTACTATTTATAAAGACACAAACATTTTAATGCATTTTAATCTATGGCTATAGTGGCAATTTATAAAAAATGTTTTCATGTGAATTATATTTGCATGTATAGTGGCTAGTAAAATTTACTAGCAGTGTGTTTTAAACTGAATGCATAATATCTTTTATTATTTGCCTGTCAGAAACAACTAGATTACATCATGGAAAACTTCAGAAGAATGGACATGACATGGCAAATAGTTATTCTAATATCTCTAAGAGAAAATGATCTTCCTTTTCTGATGGTTTTTGTGATTGCAGCATTATTCATCCAAATAATAGCAATAGAGTAGTAAACATCTGGAACACTCAACCTGATCCTGTTGTTAGTTTCACTAACCCCCATACCTTTTACTTTAAACTGTCTACCGTGGACCTTACACGTTTCTTAAGAGGTCCCTAAGGGGGTATGCATAAGCGTACCAGCGTGCCTACCGTCCCTGTTCCACTGTCCCCATTTATGTGTTATCATTTTATGTGTTTATGGCTATGTTGTTCCTATTTATATCCATTTATTTATGCCATTTTTTAATGTGTCCATGCCTATGTCTATACAGATACTTGTTTCCTTGTACTTGTTGAAAACAATTACAATAAATAAATAAATAAATAAATAAATAAATAAATCCTAATAAGATGTAGAATTGCACCCAGAATCAGATGCTTTCAGGAAAAGCAACTTCCCATTTTAATACTAGGGCTAAAGTCATATAAACACATAATAGGTTTATATTAAATATCGATATCAATGGTTGTGCTTAAGTAAAAAAAAAAAGTAAGTAAAAAGGAATATTAGGACAGGGACGGTAGGCACGCTGGTGCACTTATGCATGCCCTTTACAGACCTCTTAGGAATAGGTTGAGGTCAACAGTAGACAGTTTAAGGTTAAATTTTTGGGGGTTTGGGGAAGAAACAATAGAGTCAGGTAGTGCATCCAGGCCGTGATCACTCTGTTACTGAAGTCATATTTTCTGCAATCAAGTTTGGAACGGTTTACCTTGAGTTTGTATCTATTGTTTGATCATGTATTGTTGTGGTTGAAGCTGAAGTAGTCATTGACAGGAAGGACATTGTGGCAGATAATTTTATGTACTATGCTTAAAATAGCTAAAGTAGAACTTTAGGTTCAGTATTTAAGAAACTTTAATTTTGACTGAATTATAAATCATAATTTACATGATTTAATATTTCTTTTATTGTTGATTTTGGGTCAATTAATGTTTCACAGCACCAGGTGCAATATAAGTGCAAGAATAAAACTGTTTTATACATTTAAATGTTCAGTGTGATGTGGACTAATTATGCATTTCTCAGATTTTTTAAAAAACAAACAGCCTACAAAATATTTTAGTAAAGCAATCGTTCTGTCTTTCCTTGTAGAATAACTATGATATCTTCAAACCCATGCTGGAAAAGAATTACCTTAACTTAATATCTAAAAGAGGATTGGAACAAATCTCAGATATTGGAACTTCTTCTGTCACTTTGCATCAAGAAAATAAACTCCTAAATACTAAAGTGTTTTGAAGTTTCAAATGGGTGATTTGATGTGGTTAATCATATCATGTACCTTAAAAAACTTTAGAGAGATTTGAAGGTGATTTAGAAATTCATTGGATTTCCTGATGCTTTGAGCTTTGTAGAGTCTTGCAGCTTTTCTTCCATATAAGGATAAAGCTGGAAGGAAGATCAGTGATGTGATGAACTTTCTGATATTGACATGAATAGCTGACCAGTGAGCCATGCCAATAAACCTGCCAGCATGGAAAAGCAAGCCAACAGAGGATGATAAACTCTTTGATCTTTACTAAAGCTTACTTTTTAAACAATTTTTTAAAGTTTTAATTTTTAAGCCAGAAATGTGACTTTCTTCAATGGTTCAACGAAAGACCTCCATGGTTCTTTCTGGAACAATTTAGAAGATGTTGTGCTTTTCTACTCCTTGATATAATTGCCTAAAAAGAGATGCAAGATAATTATTTCAAATATTACGGTGAAATCCTTGAAATTATATGGCTGAAACTATGAAGAAAGTTGGTGAAAATCGTCTACATTCTGTTGTTTTTATTCATGCCAATAGAAAAAATAAAAAAGAAACTAGTAACACTTTCTTATGATAATGTATGCTTGTATCTTTAATCATATTGAATCTTGTTGCTTTTAAATCTCAAGTTTGAATTGAATCTTGCCACCTTTGGACATTAACTTTTGCATCTGAGTCATATTTCAATTATTTTACGGATACCTAAAAAACACCAATTAAGAATCTCAAAGATATTTTAAAATATCTTGAAAATTGTATAGAAAAATATACATTTTTTTACAGGAAAATTGCAGGATAAATTTTGTCACTATGTATATGCATTTACATTAAGTATTTAATCTATTTATATATTTCTTTCACATGTATCAGTCAACCTTGAAATTATAAATATATTTTTCTATGGATACTTATATTAGTAGTTTCATTAACAATACTTTGGCATATCTCTATGTTCTAATCTAGAAATGGTACTCACAAGGAATTATTCACTTAAGATTGCATGGAAACTCATTACACATAATCAATAGCTGAAAAAACATTGGCAGTAGGATATTTGCATCTCTCACCTGTTCAGAAATGAAAACCAGATGGCATGCATGTCATAAAGTAAGGGATGAAATCCAACGCCCTCACATTGTTTTTAACAAAACTTGGCAGTACCCCAAACTGAGTTAATTTCCTCATTACTTGGTCATTCATACACAGAACAAATATAACTATATGACTTAAAATAAATTAATACATACATATATTGTTCCTATATTTCTGTATGATATTAATTGTAAACCTAGATGGAGAATGGACAAGCTTATTCCACATTGTACCTTCAATACAAATGAAATAAATATTTGTTCCTTTACTTAGTTATTGAGGCTGTTGCATTCCACTTTGCTATTTTAGTTTTTGATCTTTATATTATATTTTATGCTTTATTTTTCATTAGCCATGCAAAGTTGGTTAGAACTGGAAAATAAATAGGGATAAATACTGTAAATAAACAGGGAAGCCCAAGTCCCCTAATCAGCAGAACCTTCTGAGCAGGCTCATTGCAGCCTCAGCCAGGAGCCCCACCACCAATGTCATGTGTGTTCTGATACTTCTAAGGATGTAAAGTCTGCCTGAGGAGATACATTCTGGTGGAGGAGCCCACCACTATATGCCTCACCACAAAACTTATAGCCAATGCCAATCCAATACAGATTGTGAGAAAAGTTAAAAGTGGCAATGAACTTTACATTACTAGGCTCAGAGATTGACAGGGAAAGAAACTGAAGATACGTATTTTACTCTGGGAAAAAGACTATTGCAGATATAAACAAAATATTAATGTCCAGAGGCATAACATGAAGAAAAAGGTACATATAGTCAAGGCCACAGTTTTCCCAGCTGTAACATCTGGCTTTAAAAGCTAGATCATCAGAAAGGCTGAATGAAGAAAAATGGATGCTTTTTTAATTGCTATGCTGGAGAAAATTGTTGAGAATACGTTGGATCTCAGGAAGGACAAATAATTTGAAAGGGAAGAGAAACAGATTGCTCCTGGAAAACAGTAATAATAAAACTAAAGCTGAAATATTTGTGAAACACAATGAAAAGGCAGAAGAACAATTGAAGACAGTAAAAAAAGGCCGACAGAAACAAAAGTAGCTAGATTCTATCACTGATGACGCATGTATGAATTTACAAGATGCTGTTACTAACAGACAATTCTGGCAAATGATATCCATCAGGTCATAAAGATTTGGAAACGATTGACAGAACAACAATACATCTTGTAGCCTGGGAATAAAAAATTCACATTATATTAAAAGCATAATGTATGGTGGCCCTTTGACACCCCCCCCCCCCCAACTTTAGTATGTGTTGAATTTCAATTCAAATAAGGATTATTGCAGGAAGTTTAAACCTTCCTTCCCTTTGCTCCAGTTTTGATTTTCATAATCCTTTGGGTCATTGACCAGTACAATCATTTTGTTTCAGAATTGTCACCTATCCAGGAAGAAATAAAGAAAACAACCAAATTCCTTTGTTAGCAAATGTTAAGCAAGGAGTATTTTCATATAATATTCGGCATATTTTTTAGTCCATGTCTTGCTTCACATATCTCTTATTTTAAATGTTTGTAATGGCAAAATGTTGGTCTGTAAACTATCTGGTGATTTCTTTTTAAAATTTTTAACAGCAGATTGAATTAATAATAGGAGTTTCTCAAATGTTGTTAAATTGTACACTGTACATAATTTTATAAGAAGTTACACCGAGAACATGTGATCATATCCTTAATTGTGTAAATAGATTTTTTAGGCTTCTCTGCCTCCATGTACAACAGAGCTGTATCATCTTGTGAAGGTGAAAGATAAAATGCAATATATTGGGACTGACCATGAGATTCTCAAAGTGGGATTCCATTTTTCCTGTTTTTAGATGGAGAAGTCCTATTGCATTTTAATGGGGTTGATCTAATTTTTTCTCTCACTTTCCTCCCGTGCATATATATTTTTGATAATTTTGCCACTCAGTTCAACTCTGGGAACAGGGATCTCAAAAAAAAATAGAATGAGGTAGTATGGAGAGCTGTTGTACGACGTTAGTTTCTGTAATCTGACCTTCAAAGAGTCATCAATTGAAATCTGGAGAAGAATAAATAAATTAGACCAGCCTTTCTTAGATATGTTGCTCTGAAAATGTATTTGACTACAATTTTCAGAATTCCTGACCAAGCCTACTGCATTTTAGGAGAAAGTTGTTCCCATGTTAAAGGATACTTAATTCAGATAGATATTCTATCATTTACAGCTTTACTGTAATATTTTTCTTCAGCCTTCATTTTCAGGTCATTAAAGTAAAAATTTTGAAGTCAAAATTTAAACAAAGATTAAAATTGATCCATTATAAAACTAGATTATTGTACAAAAAACCCACAACCTTCTATCTGGAGAGTGGAAAATACAGTGATTTTTTAAAAAAAGTTTCAATTCATGTTGCACTTGTTTTTCTGCCATGTGATAATTTAAAAATGTATGAACTGGATACAGAAAATGCCAGACACAGTCCCCTAGACATTGCAGTTCTTTCTGCTGATCTTTTAGCCCTCCCTATATTGGCAAGGACCATCTATAGTCTATAACTCTAAGCAGCTCTAACAGATGGTTCTCTTTAATACTCCCTATACAATCTGGCAATTCCAGATTAATATGTTTGAGACTTGATGACTTGCCCTGGATGAGCAGTTAATTCATTCCTCTTCTCCAGTAAGGATAGTATAAAGAAATAGTTAAGTCAACATATTTCTGAGTTTCTACACAGCCTATCAATCAGAAGATTTGTCAGCATCAATTAAAATATAGTTTCCTCAATCATGAACAGTATAAAGAAAGACATATCAAATTTTATTTATGGTCTGAGAAATTGAAAGTGATAACTTTATATTATTTTATAGTAAAACTCTTTGAGTAAGCATAATTATGCAACTGTTTCTAATTAAAACGTTGGGTGCTTTTCAGATTTTGTTAGGAATGTATTCTGGGTCTGATTAGTTGAGACCTACACTGAGCAATTACTATGACATCTAACATATTTTTCATGAGTTTGCTGTCATAGAATACTATCTCTCTTCCCAATGCCCATGGTATTACAAAAAGTAACATCTTTTCTCAAGTATCCTATTTTTCAGGAAGTATATCTACACAGCAGCTTTGAATAGGTATAATAAAGTCAGCAATCTCTCAGTATAAAAGAAACCTCTCCCCACAAAAAATGTATGTAAAATATATTTAATTGGCCAGAAATATACATAAGAACAACTGAATTACACCAAAAAGATGGTTTAGAACATGATAAAATTCTGGAGAACATTAAATTATAGTAGGAAAAATTATATAATATACCTACCTACCAGATTATTACTTTAATGTGACGGGAGGGTTTCTTGGTAACCTATCTCTGAGAACAATACCAGTTGAAGTATGAAATCGTAGTTGAATCTTTGCTAGTAAGGTTGAGCGGAAGGAGGTAATCTACAATTGAGGTAAATTATGAGGGGCGATGCAGGCATCAGACTAGCAATCCCATTTAGGAGAAAGTACTCCAAAATCAAATTTTTATAGAAGCCTTTTCTGAACTATGAGCAAGAAAACTGTATGAAATAAAAGGAGGGAGAGAGGAAGGAAACAGGGAGGGAGGATAAGTGAGAAAGGGAAGATGAGAAAAATGAAGACAGGAAGAAAGAAGACAGAGAGAGAAAGAGAGGGAGGGAGGGAGGGAGAGGGGGAGAGGGGGAGAGAGTGGGTGGAGATTTCCAACACTCACTGCTAGTTTACAACAGGGGAACTTGTTGGGGAAGCCAACATGGAGATGGAAGTTGCTTCTGCTCCCAGTGATTTTTTGCCCACTTAAGGTCATTATATTTTTCTGTTTAGGTAAGGGAATAGCTCTGAAACAATGATCCAATGGGATGATCCAATAAGCACATGCAGGAATAAAGGAGTGTCTTTTGGCAACTTGGTGGTTTCCCAGAAAGATTCCCAGATTAAGAAACTATGCAGTCCCAAACTGAAGGTGGGGAAATAGATTCAGTATAGCCACCCTAGAATTGCTTAGTATTTATATAGTAGGTTAGAAAAGTATAGCTTTAGTTGGCAAGATTCTATCTACTAGATATAAGCAAATAAAGAATTGAACTCAATTGGATTTCTGTTTCTCATCTCTAGCTTGGAACTGATATGGATTGTCTAGTAGGCTTTTAAGAAGCATCATAGAAATACTTTTACTAAGAGTAAAAAAGGAGTTGTATAAGAATTTATAAGAAGGAAGAATTACCAAGGAAAAGCACCATCAAGTGTTATATATCATTTCTGATATTTGACGTATGCCAAGTCAAAAAACACTACAGAAATTCCAGAATTCTATTTTATTCTTGAAGGTATAATAAAAAGAATCTTAAAAGCGTGTGGCTAAGACACTGAGCTTGTTGATCAGAAAGGTCGGCAGTTCAGCGGTTCAAATCCCTAGTACAGATCTCCTGCGTGAGCAGGGGTTGGACTGGATGACCTCCAAGGTCCCTCCCAACTCTGTTACTGTTACTGTGATGTCCAAGCTTCTGTCTGTCCTAAACAAAATCAAGACAGAGGTGTTACATGGATCAACCTTGCTATACCTGGACTAGTGAACATAGCGGTAGAGAACTATAGACACAAAAGTGGAAATTTTGTAACAAATTGCAAGAGACACTAAATACAACACAAATAAAGGACATAACACTACTGATGGGAAATTGGAACGTAAAAGCTGAAAACTAGAAGAACTTGGAATCAAAGTAAGATTTGGAATGGTTAAATGCAATTATGTAGGAGATAATTAATTGAATTTTGCCAAGGGAAATCTTCATTTATATCCAGTACTAGCTTCAAGCTGCATAAATGGAGACTCTACATATTTATATCATTGGATAAACAACATAAGAAACAAATCATCTACATCTGGCCTAACTCTCCCTTTTAAATTTTTAATTCGTTTGATTTGTTTTATAAATTGGGTGTTTTAATCTGTGTTTCGGCCAAAATAATTTTAAGGGACTTTTAATGTTTGTATTATCTGTATTTTATCTTGGCTGTTCACCGCCCTGAGTCCTCCGGGAGTAGGGCGGTATAGAAATTTGATAAATAAATAAATAAATAAATAAATAAATAAATAAATAAATAAATAAATAAATACATAATTAGTAACAGAAAATGCAGAAATACAATCCACTCAGCTGGAACATTTCTAGATACAGATAACCAAACAGACCATGAATAATTGGTGTTAAATACATAGTGAAAACAGAGTAGGTATACTAGTAAAATTTTAACCTGGGGGATGTATATAAGTGCTCTAGTGCTGGACATTGCAACATAAATTCAAATGGTTTGGTCTTTTCCTACTATTCTCACTTTTCAGGACAAAATCAGTAGAGTTGTTAATATCACTTTAGTCCAGTTGCCATGTGTGTGTTTTTCACTACATCCTCAGATTTGGAACCCAAGAACTGTGAATTTTGGAGAAATGGAAGCTGGATAAGAGAATTATCATTCAACAATGTAGGAGAAATCTATACCTGATTTGAATCAATGAATACAAATCAGGTCAACATGGATTCCCCCCCTCCACCCCACCCCCCTGAAAAGTATAGAAGAAGACTTCCAAGCAATGGAATAATTTTGAGTCTGTTTAAAACATAATTTGGCATCATCTTTATGATTATTATGTTTGAAGTTACATTAATTCAATAATTGGTGGGGGAAATGGGTATTTCTCTCTAATCTTGATTAACTCACCAGTATACTTATTTAAAACACAATCACTCTAAGGAACAGGTTTTGTGTACTGACTTTTATGGAAAAAACCTGAGGAGCCATGAGAAGAGATATGAAAATTGAAACAGTATTTTTTTCTTAAAATTTCAAAGAACTAAAGATCCAAGTGGCTTTCAAAACAAATTATCTTGATAGCCAAAGAGAATGGATGAAAGCCTTTGGCAACAAGGACATACAAAGACTGAATGCAAATTGTCAACATCAAGGCAGAATGAACAAAGAAATATATAAAGACTCTTTATTTATTATTCCATTTGTACACTGCTGAATCTACCACAGCCTCCTGGTGGTTTACAATAATGAATAATACAATTAGAACATCCACATAAATTAATTTAAGCAAAAACACCAAAATGCCACAAGAGTTAATACTAATAAGTAAAAACTGATACAATTAAAAGTATCATCATCTTATTGATTGACCAACCATTACGAAGAATAATGGCACGTCTTTATTCTGAAGAGATCTAACTTGATTAGTTTCTGAAACAGTTTATCATATGGTGCAAATTAGCCTTATAAGAGGAAACAGTTCCATAGGACTTTATGACCCAAAAACAACATTTCTGGGTCACTAGCTCCACTAGAAAACACAGAAAAAAAGGCCAATACTAAACCTCTAAACTGTTTCAAACTCTGGAGAAAACTGTTAAAGTGCAAACGTTTTCACATAAAGAACTATGAAACAAGACTGTGTATTCTAGAACTGAAAAATATTGGTATATATGCCATATTGACAAAGAGAGTTGAAAGAGAATGAGCAAATTATTGAATCACTATGCTAAATCCCAACACAAAAGGCATAGACCTGACATCAAAAGCTAACACAAGTTAGACAAAGGAAGAGAGCAAGAGAATTTGCTTTATTGATTCCACAAAGATCTTATGTGAATCAAGCCGGAATGTGAAATATATTAAGGATAATTTGTGGGCCAGAACTTGCTTATTCTTCTGAATGACTTTTACAATGAACAAAATACAGAACTGAAACTGGGAAAAATGTGAAGCAAGGAATATACACGGTACTAACATCTGTTTAATTTATGTAGTAAATCTATTATACGAATGGCAGGATTGCTTTTTAAACCCTGAACTGATGTTATATGCACCTATAAATTGATGTAAACATTTCATACTGATGTAAAGGAAAGACTTATCAATATTTAACTAAATAATATGTTTTATTTTAAAAAGCATTTTAAAATGCAAATAGATTTGCATTTGACATTACCTATGCTTTTTTCCTTATTGTTTGTCCTTCAATATATTTTTGTTTTCCTTTTTCTATGTTATATGTATATTAAAAGCAATAAAAAGGAATGTCAGAATTAAAAAAAAGATGAAAACTGGATTCAAAATAAAAGTTTGAAATAGTAGCTGTTAAAGAAATATACTGTATTTTTCAGACTATAAGACATTCCGGACTATAAGATGCACCTAGGTTTTGGGGAGGAAAACAAAAAAAATCTGCTTCTCCCTCTGCCTCACAGTAATTTGCCTCCTTGCAGCAAACAGCAAACAGCCTGGTCAGCTTCAGCACAGCCTGATTTAGCACAGGCAGCTGATTGGCAATTGGCTCGGCCTCCCAGAATACCACCGATCAGCTGTACCAGGCTGTGGGGATCATCGCTGTCCATTGCCGCCCATTGCCGCCACTGCCTATCATCGCCTCCATGCACCCTATTTTCAGTGTCCACATGTCCTGTTTTTGGCCTCTGTGCACCCCATTTTTGGCCTCTGCATGTCCCGTTTTTGGCCCATTTCAGGCAGCAGGGATCGCTGCCGTCGCTCCCTATCACCACCACCTGGAATAGGCCAACAACAGGACACACAGAGGCCAAAAACGTGACACACGGTGGTTGAAAACGGGACACGTGGAAGCCAAAAATGGGGCACATGGAGGCGGCGATAGGTGGCAGCTGCAATGGGCGGTGGCGGTGGCAATGGGTGGCCATGACCCCGGAAGCCTGGAATAGCTGATCAGCAATATTCTGGGAGGCAGATGCAACCGGCAATCAGCTGCTCATGCTAAATCAGGCTCTGCTGAAGCTGACCAGGCTGTTTGCTGTTTGCTGCAAGGAGGCAAATTGCTGGGAGGCAGAGGCCGAAGGGTGGAGACCGGTAGGTGGGCAGGGCTTTAGCAACATTCGTTCTATAAAACGCACAGACATTTCCACCCACTTTTTTGAGGGGAGAAAGTGCATTTTATAGGCTGAAAAATACAGTACATAATAATATTTTTGCAAGCTGAACTATTTTATTAGTTTCAGAAGTGGAAAATAAAAAAAATGAAAAGTAAAACAAAATTGGGCCAATGCTCAATATGTAGAACATTATTATTATTATTATTATTATTATTATTATTATTATTATTATTATTATTATTATTTATTTATTTATTTATTTATTTATTATTATTATTCACAAACTTAACAGTATACACAACAAACAAGATAACCATGCTGGATTTCGTATCTCAAATCACTAGTTGAACACTTCCCAAGCGTTTAGGACTGTGTGATGTATCGGCGGATTATGTGAGCAAATCCCAGTAAGGTGGCTTTCTGCAGCTGACCAGTGGTGATCTTGTCAGTGCCAATTGTTTTTAAGTGCTTGCCTTGGTCTTTAGGCACATCACCCAGTGTGCCGAATACCACTGGAACCACCTGCACTGGTCTATGCCAGAGTCTCTGCAGTTCGATTCTCAAGTTCTGATATCTGGTGACTTTTTCAAGTTGTTTCTCATTGATTCTGCTGTCACCAGGTATGGCAATGTCAACGATCCACACTTTTTTCTTTTCCGCAATCGTGAAATCCAGGGTATTGTGTTCCAAAACTTGTCAGTCTGTATTCAGAAGTCCCACAGTAGTTTTGCATGCTCGTTTTCGACCACTTTTTCAGGCTATGATCCCACCAGTTCTTTGTTAAAGGCAGATGGTAGTTGTGACACAAGTTCCAGTAGACCATCTGAATGACTGTGTTGTGATGCTGTTTGTAGTCAGTCTGAGCTATTGTCTGAGCTATTATCATTAATATTATTATTATTACTGGTTAATCTTTAAGTGAGATTCATTAGTATTAGTATTAGTATTAGTATTTTATTATTATTATTGGTTAATCTTTGGTGAGATTCAACAGCCTTTGAGGCTGGTTAATAGCTCAGCAGCTTGAGTCCTAACCAAGGATCTAGGAACTGTTAAGGTATTGTCGGAGGATGTAAGCTGTTCCGAGTAAGGTATTTTTTTGTAGAGTCAAAATCTTCAAGTCCAGTAGATTTAGAATTTCTAAATACGGGGTAGCCCTTTGGGTATTGCTCCAAGGGCTCCAATTACAATCCGGACAACACACAATTTCTTTTTCCACAGTTGCTCAACTTCAATTTGCAAGTCCCGGTACTTTGTGATTTTTTCTTGCTGCTTATCTTCAATCCGTGCATCACCAGGCATTGCAATGTCAACGAACCACACTTTTTTCTTTTCAACTATTGTTATGTCAGATGTGTTGTGGAACAAATGCCTGTCAGTCTGAATCCTGAAGTCTTGAGTTTCTCATTCTCTAAAACTTTCTCAACCTGATGTTCCCAGTGATTTTTGCTGTACACAAATCCGAACTTCTGGCACAATTTCCAGTGAATGATCTTAGCAACGCGGTCATGGCATTGTAGATAGTCAGTTTGTGCAATTTTGCTTCACCCACTGATCAGGTGGTCGACTGTCTCACTTTCTCATTACAGAGGCGCATTTGCTGTTGATGGTAACATGTTGAATTTTTGCCTTCATGCAGTTTGTCGCTAGGGCTTGTTCTTGAGCTGCCAAAATAAAGCTTTCTGTTTCTTTTTTCAGTACTTCTGATCTTAACCAGTTCCAAGTTAGTTTCTGGTCAGCTTTGCCTTCAATACATTTCAAGTATCGGCCATGCAGAGCTTTGCTTTCCAATTTTCAGTTCGCTGCTCAATTACTTCTTTCTTATATTCTGCTTTTGTTTTAATTGTCTTTAAAAGGCCTTCTTTATTTACTTCCTTAATCATTGGTTCTTCACTTTTCTGGATGTAATCATTCAAGCTACATTTTTCTTCTTCCACAGTCTGCTTTACTTGTAGGAGTCCTTGACCCCCCTCTGCTCTTGGTAAATATAATCGGTCAACATCACTTTTAGGGTGCAAGGCATGATTCATTGTCATAAGCTTCCTTGTTTTTCTGTCCAAATTGTCTAACTCCATCTGGGTCCAGTCAATTATTCCTGCAGAGTATCGAATTACAGGTATAGCCCAGGTAGTTATGGCTTTTATGATGTTTCTTCCACTCAGTTTGGACATTAATATCTTACAAATTCGCCGAATGTACTTGGCTGAAGTTAATTCCTTGACTTTATTATGCATTAAGTCAAAGGCCTCTAAAATCCCCAAGTACTTGTAGCCTTCTTCTGATTTTACTGCCTTTATCATTTCTTCATTCTCCGAAGGAAAGAAACGGCAGTCAGACTCGGGAAGGCTCCCTCTATGCAGCATGGACCAAGTTTGGCAAATTTGCATAACTCCGCCCTCCTGGCCCAGTATTTCGACTTGGTCTATGCTGGATAGACGTATCTTTCAGCTTTTCCAGTGGATTCTGCGTTTAAAAGGACCTTTTTCCTCCGATTCTCAATTGGATCGCTTATTCTGCCACTAGCTGGGGCTCCGGCTTGGATTCTGTCAGCTGACAGGTTTTTTTTTTCCATTCTCCTGCGGCACTTTGACTGTTATCTCGCCTCCAATCGCCTCAAACGAGCCATGCTGCATTGTAACGGCGTTTAGCCTAGCAGCTCTTCATATTGGCTGGAGCCTCCCTTGCCGATCTCTTTATCGCAGTAATAGCCTTGAGCTAGCAATTACGAACCCGCTCGACTGGTGGAACTTCTACAGGTGGAATGGAGGTCAAAAGAGGACTTACGGGCGGCTGTTTCAGGAGCAGGAGTTTTGGGTTTGTGAGTCTCCTTCACTTCAGCGGCCATTTTTAGGCGCGCTTTTAACACAGTGGCCATTTTGTTCTCGGTTTCTTCTCCTGAAATGGCAGAACACTCTAAAGGACGTAAAGGCCAGCTAGCGGCTTCCTCCGCTGGCCACAGATGTCACCCCTCAGGTCCATTGGAACGGGCTTCTGGGCATTCTCCTCCAGCAAAGAGGGCTAAGGCCAGTAAGGCTTTCTCTTCCTCAGCCATGCCCACCTCCTCCAGGGAGGAGCAGTGTCACCATAAGGTGATAGAAAAGGGTTGCCCGCAGTGTCAGGGAGCTCTCCCTGGATCGTCCCCTCCCAGCGGGTCTGGTTCCACCTCCAGGAAAGGAACTCTTATTTCAAACAGGCTCTGAGGCCCCATCATCTCCCGCCTTTTCACCAGCCCCCACCCCGCTGGATCCTCCTCCCCAGGAGGCTACTCCCCAGCTGCCTGTGGCATTTGAAGTCCTTTTAACCAGGGCCATTCAGGAGGGCTTTGCACAATGTTTGCAGCAAGTGGGATTATCGATGGGTTCTCAGGTGACTGCTCAGCCTTCCCAGCGTAGAGCAGTGGATGACCAGGCCTCCGATCACGAACAGACGGATTATGTTTGCTCTGGGGCACAGGCTTCTGTTTTGGAACTGGATGAGGCTTGGATGCAGTGGACTCGGCTGTCTCAGAAGATGAAGGCTTGCTTCCTAATCAGTCTCCATTCATAGGTCTTTTTCTCCCTCAAATGTTCCGTTCTGTGCTTTTTAAAGCTATTGCTACCACCCGTTTGGGGGAGGTCCCCCCTGCTGACATTCCCCTTCCTTCCTTGGATCCGGTGTCAGCTTTATTTGCGGAATCAACGGTGGCACCTGAGACCATTCTAGCTCCCAAACTCTTCCTAGACAGTCTTCGTCGACAGTGGTCTCTCCCTGGTGCAGGGCCCAGCCCCAACAACCTAGACAAGCATCTCTATAACTCTGCAAGCACCATGTCAGATCTTCTTCAACCTCCTACCGTTGATCCCCCAATTGTGGCCTTGGCCAATTCGGGCCATCCAACTGGCCCTCCGGAAGATTCCCTTCGGCCAGAAGATAAGCGGGCTAAGAAAACTCTGGTTAAAGGTCATCTGGCCGTAGCCTGGTCCATCAGGGCTTCCTCTTCAGCATCTTTCTTCAATCGCGCTGCCCTTCTCTGGCTGAAGCAGCTTCAAAACCGCCTTTCTCATTCTGACATCAGAGCTCAACAGGACATCAACAAGATCACAGCGGCCCTAGAGTATTCTGCTGATGCTACGCTAAATGCCACCAGATTTGCTGCCAAAGCCCTGGGTTCCTCGGTGGCTTCGTGTCATCTACTGTGGCTCAGGGGCTGGCAAGTGGACATGCTCAGCAATTGGCAGCTAGCCTCTGCTCCTTACTCAACTGGCAGCCTGTTTGGTCCCCCCGCCCCCGGAACCTCTTCTGATTGAGACAAGGGACCGGTGTAAGATCCTTCCTTCACAGCACAGACGATCAGAAACTCGCTACTCACCTTACCCTCGGACCCAGTCCTTTCGAGCCTCCAACTCCAACTCTCTCCAGTCCCATTACCAAAGCCTGGCCCCACCCAGGTCACAGCAGTTTGACTCTCAGGTCAGATCAGGGGGCAGGTTCCCACCCAGATGTTCTTTCAGGGAGGCAGGGGGCACTTCTCCCATAGAGGCAGATAGATCTCTTCAGAATCTCCCTATAGGGGGCTGTTGGCCTTTTTCTATGACCAATGGCAGTCTTCTGTAACTGATTCTTGGGTTTTATCCACTCTCAAATCTGGTCTTTTATTGGAATTTCTCACCACCCCTCCCCCCTCGTTTCCTCTCCTGTCCCACTTGCCATGATCCTGTTAAACAGGCTCTCTTTCCCTCTGCTATCGACCATCTTCTCACCATCAGGGAAGTACAGAGGGTGCCTCCTGATTAACGGGGTCATAGGTTCTACTCACACCTCTTTATTGTGCCCAAATCCTCAGGTGGCTGGAGGGCCATTTTGGACCTCAAAGCCTTGAACCGGTACATAATATACCACCGGTTCAAGATGCACACCCTTTTCTCCATTTTGGAGTGCCTTCGCCCTGGGGACTACCTATCTTCCATTGACCTTACGGAGGCCTACCTCCATATCCCTATTCACCCTTCCCACTGCCAATTTCTCTGCTTTCACTTCATGGGCGCCCATTTTCAGTACAGAGCCTTATCCTTTGGCCTGTCCTCGGCCCCTAGGGTCTTTACTAAAGTCAAGGCCACTCTAATAGGCCACATTCGCACCATTCCAATCAGGCTTCAATTTTACTTAGATGACATCCTTCTCCTTTCTTTCTCACTCTCTTCTGCTTATAGGGATCTCTCTACTGTACTGTCTCTTCTTCAGACTCATGGGTTTTCGGTTAACTGGCCCAAAAGCCACCTCACCCCATCCACTCGTATAATTCATTTGGGGGGGCTTCCATTTTTCTCAGGTTTTTCTTTCCCTGGACCGCCAGGCCAATCTAAGAGCCTTAGCCAGCCTATGTATCTTGGAGGGTTCTGCCTCTATTTTGAAGCTATCTTGCCTGTTAGGCAAAATGGTTTCCACATTCGGCATTGTTCCCTGGTCTCGCTTGCACTGCAGGGAACTGCAGTGGCTCCTGCTGCCCCACCAACGTTCCGGCCAAAGCTCCTTGCTGTCCTGACTCCAGCTGCCTCATCTGGTCATCTCTTCGCTCAGGTGGTGGACTTCGGATGCTATCTCCAAGCACAGCAATTACAGGGAATCTTGTTGTCTCATCCTAATGATGGATGCCAGCCTGACGGGTTGGGGGGCCCATCGCAAAACCTCATGACACAGGGTCAATGGTCCATTCGGGACCATCAGCAAAACATCAACTACCTGGAGCTGCGGGCGGTTTGCCTGGCCCTCATCCATTTCCGGGCTCAGGTGGAGGGCAGGGGCATTTTCGTCCTGACAGAAAACATGTCCATGAAAGCCCACATCAACAAGATGGGGGGCACCTGCTCCAGGTCTCTTCTGGCAGAAACCATTCTCCTTGGCCGTTGGGCCGAAGCCCATCTCTCCTCCATCAAAGCAGACCACATCTCCGGGGCAGAGAACGTTCAGGCGGATGCATTGAGCCACACTCAGTTGGACCACGGGAAATGGAGTCTCTCCCCTCTCCTGTTTCAGGCCATCATGACCCGGTTCAGGTTCCTGGTGGTCGACCTTTTTGCATCCTCAAAGAATCACAAGCTGCCCAGGGTTTTTTCCCGCTACCCGGATCCACGAGCCAAAGCCACAGACACTCTATGCAGCCCTTGGCTGTCTGGACTGCTGTATGCGTTCCTCCCCTTACCGCTAATTCCCCAAGTCATCTGGAAAATGCTAGACGAGGGGGCGGAACTCATCCTTATAGCCCCTCACTGGCCCCGCAGGCCATGGTATGCGGATCTCATATCTCTGTCAGTAGCCGCCCACTGGCGCATTCCGGATTCCAGGATCGAACTGACACAGGGATCCCTTCAACATCCAGATCTCTCATGGCTCCAACTAACCGTTTGGAGACTGAGCGGCTCATCTTAACATCAGCTAACATTTCAATTATCCAAGCCACTCGTCGCCCTTCCACTACCCGTATTTATGAGGTGACATGGCGCTCCTTCTCCGACTGGTGTGGATGTTCCTCTGTGAATCCTCTGTCTGCTTCAGTTATCCAGGTTCTCTCCTTCCTCCAGGACGTTTTCGAGGCCGGGTTGGCCCCGACTACACTTTGACGCCAGGTGGCCGCCATTGCATCGGTCCTCTCTTGTGGTTCTCCAGACTCTCTGTCTTGACATCCGTGGATCTGTAATTTTCTGCATGGAGCTGTCAACCTCCGCCCGCCTGCTATTCATCGATATCCTACATGGAACCTTAACAAGGTGCTCACGGCTCTGACTTTGTCTCCATTTGAACCTCTGCATCAGGTGTCCCTCTGTTTCTTGTCCTTCAAAGTTTCGTTCCTCATCACCATTACCTCGGCTCATCGGATAGCAGAGTTAGCGGCTCTCTTGATCCACAGTGACCTCTGCATATTCCACAACAACAGGGTGGTTCTTCACCTAGATCAGGCGTTCCTTCCAAAGATCAATTCGCTATTCCATCGGGCACAGGAACTCGTCCTCCCGGACTTTTGCCCATGCCCTGTCCATAGCCTAGAACGCTCCTGGCATTCCCTCGATGTCCGCAGGGCCCTCAAGATTTATATTGCCAGAACTGCTTCTTTCCGAAAGATGGAGGCTCTCTTCATTTCATTTCAGCCGGAATCTATTGGCTCCAAAGTTAAGAGCGCTACTCTCGGCCGTTGGATTAGAGCCACCATAGCTACAGTTTACCTGCAGCAGAAACTTCCTGTGCCTCGCAATATCACAGCACATTCGACCAGGAGTGCAGCCACGTCAGCTGCGTGGGCTACCCAAGCCCCTCTGGAAGAAGTGTGTCGGGCAGCTACATGGACGTCTATTTCCCCCTTCATCCGACACTACCGTGTGGATTCCTTTGCATCATCGGATGCAGCCTTCGGCCGTCGGGTTCTACAGAAAGTCCTTCACTCCTAGAGTCTTAGGGCTGGGGTTTCCCTCCCTGGTAGACATGCGGCTTTGGTATGTCCCCAATTTGACTGCCATTTCTTTCCTTCGGAGAATGGACATTGGTCTTACCTGATACGTCCTTTCTCGATCAGAAAGACATGGCAGTCAGCCCCACCCTTGCTTCTGGCCCTCAGGGTTGGCTGGGGAGGGGGTTGGATATTAATTCTTTATCGTTACAGGAAGACACGTCAGTCTGCGCCAGCGCCCTCGCCGAAACACTGGGCCATGAGGGCGGAGTTATGCAAATTTTCCAGACTCGGTCCATGCTGCATAGAGGGAGTCTTCCCCAGTCTGACTGCCGTTTCTTTCTGATCGAGAAAGGACATATCAGGTAAGACCAACATCCATTCTCTAGTTCTATTCCATCCTCTTCCATGATCTTGCCTTCTTAGGTTGCTATTGTTGCACATTTGTCAATTCCAGACTGCATACCAATATCTTGGCTGAATTCTTTTGTGTTTTCAATTAATAAATTCAGTTCAGCTTTTGTTTTACCAGACAGCTTCATCCATGAAATCATCCATGTACATCAAGTGCGAGATTTTCAGTCCTTTCTTTGCAAGTTCATATCCACAGTTCATCTTCAAAATGATTGTCAGTGGTAGCATTGAGAGTATAAAAAGTAGAGGTGAAAGGGAATCACCCTGGAAAATGCCTCGTTTAATTTCAACTTCACCCAGTTCTTCTTCATTAGCCATAAGTTTTGTTTTCCAAAGGTTCATTGAAGATTCCATGAATTTTTGCATGTTGCTACTGATGCCAAAGATTTCCAGGCATTTCTTGATCCAGCTATGGGGAACTGAATCAAACGCTTTCTTATAGTCTATCCAAGCCATGAACAGGTTGGTTTATCTTTTCTTTGAGTTCTTTAGGATTAGCTTGTCAATCAGCAATTGATCCTTTGTTCCTCTTGAGTTTTTGCAGCATCCTTTCTGTTCTACAGGAAGCAAGTTATTTCTTTCCAACTATCCATAAATTTGGTTTGCAATGATAACAGTAAGAAGCTTGTATATTATTGGCAAACAGATGATCGGCCTATAATTTCCAGGGTCCTTTCCTTTTTCTTTATCTTTTTGGATCAAAAATGTCCTTCCAGTTGTCATCCATTCATCATTTTCAGATGTTTTTAGGATCTGGTTCATTTGGGTTGCCAATCTTTTGTGCACACTTGTAAGTGCCTTTAACCAGAAGCTATGCAGCTCATCTGGTCCAGGTGCACTCCAGCTCTTCACTTTTCTTGACTGTCTTTGCACCATTTCTTTTGTTATTTTCACGTCTTCCATTTTATGCACTTTAATAGAGTCCTCAACCTGTTAGATCCATTTTGCATTTCTGTTGTGCTTCTTGTTGTTTTCCCACAAATTCTTCCAGAATTTCAGAGCTTTCTCTTTATCAGGCTTTTCATTTGTTGTTACTCCATCATTTTCTAAGCTCTTATAAAACTGGTGCTGATTTGCTCTGAACTGTGAGTTTTCCTTGAACTGAGTTACTTGGTTTTCATACCTTTTAATCTTTTCAGCGATGGCAACAACCCTCTGCTTCAGCTCTTCAATTACTACCACAATCTCCTTATTCTTCAGATCGTATCTTGCTTCCAGGCTGCTTTTGACCTGCTTGTCCTTTAGCTACCTTGTCTTCGGTTCTTTAAGTTGCTCAAATCTCCACGTAATTTTTTGATCTTCAATTCTAACCAAATTTTCCACTTAGGCTTCCCCTTCTTGCCTCTTTGATTCTTTTGTATTTTCAAACCCAGTTCTTTGGTGGTTATGACAGCTGCTGCATACATCAGTTGGTTTGTTTTGACTAATGTAGTGGTTCGAATAGTTTGCACAGCCTCATTGACTTTTTTTAGTACATTTCTCAATTCTTTCGGTTCACTTGGTTCAGCTTTGGCAAACTGAAGATTCTTTCAGCATCTTCCATTTGATGCTTTATTTTCCAGCTAATTGAGCACTATCTGTTGGTGTTTGTTCTTCAGTGCTTCCTTGTTCTTTATCTTCATCCATTTCAGTATCCTCTTCCTCCCTTTCTTCCTCAATTTGCTTTTGAGTCTGCAAATCATTCTTGATGTTACTCTTCTTTGTTGGTGTACTCAGACCATTAATTGCTTTCTCTTCTAATGCTATTAATTCTTCTGTAGTGAAAAATTTGTGGTTTAGGATTACACATCGTTGGTCCATTAACCTTTGTTCACTGGTGTCACAGTCCGTGTGTTACATCTTCCAAATCCAAAACATTCGTTTTTGAAATCCATGTTTTGCTGGCTCAGACTGATAGTAAGCTTCCATAATAGAGATGTTTTCTTCCCTAGTCCAGATTTTTCGCTTTTTGGGTTTTTCTTCCAGTAGCTTGTCAGCTCCATGCCCTGGTTGCCTAGCAGAGGGCGTTGAGCCCTGTAACTCATTTTGCGTAGAATGCCCAGGAGCCATAGCATACAACAGAACCCTTGTTAATCCAGGTGACGGTTCAGACGGCATAGATTTCATTTTTTTCGTATTCACCTTGTTTGAATGGGTTGCGGAGCAAATTTTGTCTGGCCCTTCACCTAAGATCTGTCTGATATGGTTGCACCTGTTCAGCATAGCCCTTAGGATCACTAGAGCACGCAAGCCCCTCCACCACGACAAGGTAAAGCTCCTGAGGGGTTGTTGTTGTTGTTGTTGTTATTATTATTATTATTTATTGGTTAATCTTTAGTGAGATTCACAGCCTTTGAGGCTGGTTAATAGCTCAGCAGCTCGAGTCCTAACCAAGGACCTAGGAACTGTTAAGGTATCGTCGGAGGATGTACATTATTATTATTATTATTATTATTATTATTATTATTATTATTATTATATTATAATATATTATTCCATATCAATGGAACTGCATCTACATGGAGGGAAGTATGCAGTGGAGTACCCCAAGGCTCTGTTTTAGGCCCAGTACTCTTCAACATCTTCATCAATGACTTGGATGAGGGGATAGATGGGAAACTCATCAAATTTGCAGATGACACCAAGCTGGCAGGAATAGCCAACACTCCAGAAGATAGGCTCAAGATACAGAAAGATCTTGACAGACTTCAACATTGGGCGCTATCTAACAAAATAAAATTCAACAGTGAAAAAAGTAAGGTTCTACATTTAGGGAAGAAAAACAAAATGCACAGGTACTGTATATGTGGTACCTTACTCAATAGTAGTAACTGTGAAAGGAATCTTGGAGTCCTAGTGGACAACCATTTAGATATGAGCCAGCAGTGTGCAGCAGCTGCCAACACAGTTCTGGGCTGCATAAACAAAGGGATAGAATCAAGATCAAGTGAAGTGTTAATACCACTTTATAATGCCTTGGTAAGGCCACACTTGGAATATTGCATTCAATTTTGGTTGCCATGATGTAAAAAGATGTTGAGACTCTAGAAAGAGTGCAGAGAAGAGCAACAAAGATGATTAGGGGGCTGGAGGCTAAAACATATGAAGAACGGTTGCAGGAACTGGGTATGTCTAGTTTAATGAAAAGAAGGACTAGGGGAAACATGATAGCAGTGTTTCAATATCTCAGGATATTGGAACACTGCCACAAAAAAGAGGGAGTCAAACTATTCTCCAAAGCACCTGCGGGTAGAAAAAGAAGCAATGGGTGGAAACTAATCAAGGAGAGAAGCAATTTAGAACTAAGGAGAAATTTCCTGACAGAACAATTAATAAGTGGAACAACTTGCCTGCAGAAGTTGTGAATGCTCCAACACTGGAAATTTTTAAGAAGATGTTGGATAACCATTTGTCTGAAATGGTGTAGGGTTTCCTGCCTGGGCAGGGGGTTGGATTAGAAGACCTCCAAGGTCCCTTCCAACTCAGTTATTATATTCTATTAATCTGCATGCTTAGTGAACTTCTAGCTGACAGCCAAGGAGAGAAGATTTTAGACAGCTTTGTTTCTAGGCTCAAGTATAAAGGTACATAGTATTTTGGTGAAGAAAAGGATCAAATCATTCTAGATAAGTCAATAACATGAAGACCATTTTTATGACAGTAACGATAAGAATGGTTAAAACAGTAGTTTTTCCATGTCACAGTGTATTGGTGAAAGCTGAGATAGTTAGAAAGAATAGGGGGAGGGTGGGGTGGCGGAAAGAAATATAGATGTTTAAATATGGATTTAGAGAAGCTTTTTATGAATATCATGGATTATATGAAAAACTAATCAATCAGTTCTGGACTGGAGAAAAGATTGACTGTTCCTTTGAGGCAATGATCAGCAAGCAGAAACACACTTACTTTGGTCATGTGCTGCGAGAGGATAATGAACTATTAAAATATTTACTCTGGTTGGGAGACAAAATTAATGAATAAAAGGGATGATCATAATGTGATTGAAAGAGCTACAAACTATTACCTGAAGCAGGGGATGTACTTTTCAACACAATTCACAGGGATTGAGCCTCACTCGATGGCATCTAACTAAGTTTAGATTATAAAATTGATAAATCATAATATAACTTGTTTGGAAAATTTGATACAAGAGAAGAATCAGATAATTAATCCATAAAGCATTAGGTGATATATTGGGTGGACTCTGTTAACTGAACACATTTTTATGCTGCCAGAGTTATCTGAGATAGGCTGCCTTATAAATATGATAAAATAAATAAAAAGTTCAATGTGCAACCACAGGTTTGCAACCACCAAAACAATCAGAAAGAAATCTAATGCCATAGGAATAACAGAAAATACTTTTGCTGATTTGACTTACTTTTTCTGCCTTTCACACTTTAAACAAAAAGCCAAAAGTCTTTATTTCACAAATAAAAAGATAAATATTTTTTATCTTGGACTAACATTCTGCATCTAACTTACTTATTTTAGTATTGATTGTATCATTTATTTTCCAAAGGATTTGCTGGTGTACTCAAATTATTTCACAGATATGAAGGTTTACAGTGTAATGTTTCTTATTGGTTATGTTGTTGAAGTTCATAGAAAATGTGTTGTATATTTAGTGTTCACTAATGTAAATGGAATAAGAACAGTAAGATGTAATGAAGCTCATCTATTTACATCTATGACCATAATAAATATTCAATTTGATTTGAAGCTCATCATTTCCTGTAATAGGAGAATAAATGTGAGATTTGTGAGTTTCCAGACTGTTGGAAATGTTGAACTATGGGAAGACTGCAAGGGCAGAAAATATTCTTTCAAAACTCTAAAACTTCTGGCTGGGAATTATGGGAGTTAGTTCACAACTTCTCTGGGAGGTGATATGTTGGGGAAATGTGCTATAAAATATATTAAATATTGGAAGAGAAGACTTTCCTGGCTATTGTCAGCTATGAGAATAAAATAAAATAAAATATAAGAGAAATATTTTAGAAAGAAAAGAAATGACCAATTAATTCTTATCCTATTCTTTAGTGATTTTTTTTTGTTACAATTCCCTTGCATCCTCATCTCTTAAATTTCTGTCTGTTCCACCTTAACACATTCAAGTTTATAGATGTTCACACTGTACAGACTACCTAAATCAACAATTCATACTAGTGGAGAAATTGATCTGAGGCAAATGTTAGGAAGGTTTAACTACTAAATCATTGCCTGGACATTCACTGTATTTTTTGCTGAACTGAATTGCTGTTTCAAGTTCTGTAAAGCATGGAAAAAAACCCCTCAGCACGCAAAAGCAGTAACCAAGTTTGTTTATCCTGATATCGGTACTAACTGACCACCTTAAAGTGTTACAGAAAGAAATCTTCGTTGGAGCTGACGCCCGCGCTCATCATCATCCTTTAAGCAGCATACAGGTCCATCCCAGTGTAATCACTCCATTATCCAATTAACCTGTATCCGACCTCTCCCTCCCCAATCCATTGCAAGCCACTCCAGTTCTGCGCTTCTCCATCTTTCCTTAAAGTGATGGATGGTGAGAAACTGCTTCAGTGCATGCCCGTGAAGTCATCTAGCATGTGGCTGGGGAGTCGAAGTGAAAGGTATACCTCGGGGCTGATGACTCAGCAGAGCAGCACACAGGAAGGGTCATTGGCGAAAGCGTGCAGCAGCGGAACGGCAATCTCCACACGAATGGCGGCCCCAAGTACCATCGCAGGGCTGGGGCTGACATGCTGCTCAGATGTTCACTCAACTATCCTTCATGTCAAAGTTCAAAATAATATGAGAAATCTTTTATGAGTACAATTACTACCATGGTTTGATAAAATAATCTCTAACAGAGCTGCCAATTCTGTTTCCTTCTTTCATACTGTCAAAAGAGTCTAGTGTATTGTCTATTATTCTCTTCATGGGGTAAAATGAAATATTAAAAACTTTATTTAAACATTGATAAGGTATGTTATTGTGTCCATCGTCCCCCCCCCCACCCGGAATATTAAGTCATTGGGAGGGGAAACATAATGATATACCTTATTTTTATAGCTTCCATTTGTTTGTACATAAATAAGGTAAAGTATCCTTAAGATGACATTTTATTCCTATGGAGGAAATTAAAATTGTTAAATTAAGCTCTTTTTATTTTCTATTTTGTGTGGTCCAAATACTAGGAAGCTTTTATATCAATCGATTTTATATTCTTATTTTATGTAGATGGAATATTGCTTCGGGTTCCATCAATTAAAAATGGCATATTATGGGATTCCAGAGACACATCTTGCTTCTTGCAATTTTTGCCCTTTAGAATAGTGTCCCTTTTGAAGTTCATAGAGTCCTGTGCCTGCTGGTTTATAGGAAGTTATTTGACTGTTCCTGCAGGCTTTGGATTAGGATCGTAAATGGCCCCACTAGCCATTATGTTAAGTATGCTCTTCTAATTCAGCATGGTGAGCTCTTAATATTTTGGGGTATTTTATTCACCTTTTTTAAGCCTTTGTACACCACTCAGAATCATGGTGATTTGGAAATTGACTAAATATATACAAATAAATAAATTGTGCTATATACCAATAATTGTAATAAGAACAAAATACATAACTTGCATCTGTATACTGGAGCCTTTCTAATTTCTGTATAAAGGGGATATATGATATCCTATATTCTTTTGCCTTTGCTGACCTTCTAAAGAATAATTGTGCTTTATATGAAAACTATTCCATTGCAAAGCTCTGAACAGATTCCCACAAATCATCTGTCTTGAATAAGTGCAATACCTAGATCAAAAGAGAAAAACATGTATTTTAAAATAATTGTAATGGCACAGCCTCAAATATGAACTATCATGGCAAGAGACAAATGGGATTTAATATACAACTTCCACAAAGATTGAAAAGTTGCAAAATTTGGAAAGCCTTGTTGCTTGTTATTTGTTTAATATATATATTTCTGCCAGGACTTCTGGCTGATGTCACAGCAATATCAGATGCAGGGAACAGGTTTCTGTGTTCCCTGTGCTGAGTTCTCCCTGTTTGTGGGCTCTGAAAGGAGCCAAAGCCGCCTTGTACAGGCGGCAAAGCTAAGGAGGGACACCCTGAGAGGTCACAGGACACATTGCAACTCTCCTGCTGAACCCCGGGCTTTTTTCTCTCTATGCCATGGTGAGAAGAGGCAGCCTAAAGATGGCTGCCACAAAGCTGGGACAGCCGAGAAACTTCTAAGAAGTGTACCGGAGCGGAGTTGGTGAACAATGTCTGGAACTGGGTGAAAAAAATCATTTTTATTTAAAACTCAACCCCAAAAGAATATCCAGGAAAAGAGAGGCTCACTGCTATTGTTAAAAGCAGTGATTTAACATTTTGAGAAGAATTTCAAAATTGAAGGAAAAAGAATCAAAGGTAGAAAGGCAAAAACCTTTAAAAATACAGAAAATTGGATCTTTAAACTGGACAGGTATGTTTTGGATAGACATTTTAAGATGCTGGAACTATTTACTTAAAAAACTAATATAATCTTTATATTTTGGATTGATACCATCGAAATTGGATAAAACAGGTTAATATTGAAATTTGACCTAAGAATGCCACTTGCTAACAAAAGGAAGGCATAACATATTTCCAAAATCTTGGAAATACTTAGTTATTGGAGATTTAAACATGAGAATAAAGAAGGCACTATTATTAAAGTGACCCCTGAAGGCTACAACACAAGACTGAATTTATAGAGGGACCTATGAAGGTTCTGGAAAAATTCTTGGGACTATCCACAGGAACAGGTCAATCAGCTTTGGGATATAAAGATTCATGAATATTGAACTTCTTGAGAAGTGACTTTAGGTTTGAATATATGGTTTTTACATTATTGGACAAAAGAGGGACAAAATAAAACTAAATGAGATGCTCCATCAGCAAGAAAAGAGTGGAATTTGGGGGGAAACGGCATTGTTAATTCAAAACATTAAGGATACTTTGACAAAAAGCTACAAAGAGATTATGAATAAAATTCAGAGCATAGATGGAGAGCTGGAAAACATGATACAAAGGAGTGATCAAGATGCCCAGGAAGAGGAGGAGCCAATTGAAAGAGTAGATGAAAAAACAGAACAGAAAAACCAACAAATAAAACAAGATGACAAGAAGGAGATAACTACAAAAACAACAATGACTGATGAAATAAGCCAGGGGGACAGTATTTTAAGGGAATTAAAAAAAGAATTGGAGTTGCAGGAAGATTTTTTTGGAAGAGAGATAGGAGCAAGAGTAGATTTTCTGCAAATTAGACAATGGAATAGGGCAGAGAAGGGAGAAATGTTTAAAATGATCAGTCAAGATAGAAACAAAGATCCAAGAGAGAAATATGAGAGGCAAGCAAAGAAAAGAACAATTAAAGCTTTAAAGTGGACAAGAGACGATGGATAGAAAGGGAATATTTTTAAATATAATAGTGGCATAATTAAAAGTTAGAACAGGGATGCAAACTAGAGCGAGGGGGATTAATGGAAAAAGATTTAATTATAATTATAATTTTTATATAATAAGGTGAAGTAATAACAAGAGGGGAAATCAAAATTTGAATGATGGTATTATCAAGTATATTTGAAGAATATAGTGATTGGCATAAAAATAACATATTGAAATATTGAATAATTAAATAATGAAAGATTATAATTTAACATAAATATGTGTACTATTACCAGAATTATATAAGCTTGTCAAATGTAGTAAATATGATAAATATTATTTTATTTGGAAAATGTAAGACACTCAGGTGCCGCACTGTTCACACATTGATATGTTTGTAAAAAAATAATATATATACAGTGGGGCAAAAAAGTATTTAGTCAGCCACTAATTGTGCAAGTTCTCCCACTTAAAAAGATGAGAGAGGCCTGTAACTGACATCATAGCAGACCTCAACTATGAGAGACAAAATGAGAAAACAAATCCAGACAATCTGTAACAGGTTCTTGCTGGTTCTTCTCATAACCTAGATAACCTACAAGGTCCCTTCCAACTCTGTTAATCAATCTATCTATCTATCTATCTATCTATCTATCTATCTATCTATCTATCTATCTATCTATCTATCCTACCCATCTACCTACCTACCTACCTACCCCTGCATCCATTTATAATTTGTTGTGCTTTCAAGTCAGTCTGACCTCCTGACCAGTCCTGACTCTTTGGCGTGGCTAATGGCTGATTTCCTTGGCAACATTCATCTTTGTTTTTTTGCCATTGCCTTCTTCCTAGTTCTGACAGAGAATGATTGATCCGAAGACAACCAGCTGGCTGGTGTGTGTCTAAAACAGAACTAGAACTCACAATCTCCTGGTTTATAGCCCAGGGCCTTTCACCATTAAACCAAACTGACTCTTATCTGTTGTTGATTGGATATCAAAATACATTTTTTGCTACTAATGACAAACATTTTATTGCAGAGGTATATAAACTCTGTTTGAAAATGAACCAGGAAGACAAATATTTTTTGTATGTGATTAAATGGGCAAAAAGCTTTGACTATAATATTATGATTGATCAAAGGGAAACTTTGTGGATTATTGGATTGAAGAGATGTTACCTAGTTTGGTAATGAAACATCTGCAAGTAAACAACCAAGCTCCAAGAGCACCAAGCACCCTACTACTGAAAAAAACCATATAGCACTATTCAGTGGATGAGGTCCAGAAGCTGAGCAAGAATACTCAAACCAATAGAGAATTGGGGTTGTTTTAGATGAATATAGAGCAAACCTAGAAGGAATACAAGAATAGTCAGGCAAACCTCAAATTAAGAAAGAAGATGTGCCGCCCTCAGTCTTCGGAGAGGGGCGGCATATAAATTGAATTAATTAAATTAATTAAATTAAATTAAATTAAAATAGACTGAAAAATAAACTTAAGATAGCTCTTAATATGAGAGGAGGCAAAGGGGAACTCTGTCATTATGCCCTAAAACAATGAAGAAGGGTTTCAATAATCCTTGGGATATCTATCTTTTGAACTGCCCTTCCTGAAGGGCCAACAGTTCCAGAAGAGCATAGAACATCAGAACATAAGAAATCCAAAGATTTACCTAACAAGGGGAAATAATAGACAATGAGAAAGAAGAGAGAAAATGGCAGTTAATCTTCAACTCTGGAATTAGGACCAAGGAATAAGAAAAAAATAATGCATGCCTTTGTCAAGCTTGACAAGTAGGATTGGACTCAGAAGTTTAAATATCCCCTTCCAACTCTATGGTTTTATGATTCTAACATTGTTTGGGCTTATCTTCTATGCAGACAAACTGGATTTAGCCCCCAGGCTACTTTATTGAGAAATACATGTCCTGAATAAGAATCAACAAAACTTGGTAGCTAGTAATGAGGAACAGCTTGTTTAGTGGAGAAGAGAGACAATGCATAAGTGTAATAATCACAATTCATTTAACTTTTTAGTTTAAATGTATTTTATTATCTGAATGGAAATATATTCCCAAGAAACTCTTATTTCTAAATTAGCTTTCCTTCCATCTAATTACAAAAAAATCTAGATCTTTAAAGATTATCAAATAAATATCTAATTTATTAGTCCATTATTTTGACTGGGCTATTCTGTTCATAATTAACAGTTAATAAAATGGAAGGTCAAATAAGAAATAGAAAGTATAATTCAGTTGAAAATTTCCATATGGAAATTTTGTATCGACATACAATATACAGTATTCTTTATGGATATAAAATTATATTATTGTTAATACAACATGCAAAACCTCCATATCCCTATGATATCAGAACTGATTCATGTAATTGTTTAGTAGGAGTGAGGGAAATATTATAGGATTTCTGGATTTAAAAGAATAAAGGACATTGAGTGTTTAGCTAGCTTTTCTGAATTAAAAACAATATTGCATAATAAAAGCATTTTATTGCTTGACAATATCCAAAGTTCTATATTTGAATGTTTGGCTTTTGGTTTGGAATTTCTGAAACTTATCCAAATATCTTTTTTTTTAAAAAAAAATAAGGATAATATTTTAATTTAGGTTTTGAATTATAATCAAAAGTAATTATAATATTCAATGTATATAGGTCCTGCTGAGTTTAATCTAGAGAAATTTAAAACAATTTAAGTATGTTTCATGAAACAACCACACAGTAACATCATGTGGATATCTGAGCCATATTGGCATAATGAAATGCTAATAAAATGTGTATATGCCACATAGTCACAATAAAAATTAAAATGCTTTCACAAATGCAACCACAAAGCTAAAGGAATACACTGATGAAGTAATATCTAAAAAGAAATGAATGCCCTGGTACTGTATTAATCTAGAAAATACAGTCAAAAATAGATGCTATTTTTACTCATTTTAAAAAGTACAATTTTTAAGAAAATTGCTAAATATTATCCCAAAGTGTATTTAACTGATTATATACTATATGTGCAGACACCAATGCATATGGATACCCTTATAAAAAATCTAGCTTGCCTATTTTTCTAATTTCTAATGACTGTAATTCTATTTTTCCCCAGATAAAATTACGTTTCATTTTTGCTTAGTGCTGACAATTTCATTAGTTCTACTGAATGGGGAATCCGTCAAATAATAATAAGAAACTTAAGCATACTTAGATTGAAACATTTAGTCATTGTCAGTTCTTAGTCTTCAGGCTACTTGTACTTCAAATATTTAATTTTATATAGATTTTAATAATAATATTTCTGTTGCATATGTGGTTAGGAAGGAGAGGCTAAAAATTCTTCCTCTTGTATATCCAGATTTCTAGTGGAGAGCTTTTGGTTATATGCTTTATATGGCTTTTGGTTTTTGGTTATATGTTTTATATGGCTATGTTCCTACAGAAATACAGAAATTTTACTGTCTATTTTTGTTCCAGATGCTTCATTGTTATAAGTATTTAAATTAACTTTATAAAAACATTAAACTTCACTTCAAAATATTATTTATTACTTTTTAGATTTATACTCCACCTTTTATTTCGTGGAATCCAATGCAGCATATACAAATCTCCGTTGCTTCTATGTTCTGTATCAAAACAAACCTGTGTGATAAGTTGGGTTGAGATAATGACTCCCAATATCCCCTATTCAACTTCATAAGTACTGAATGGTGCATAATCTTCTTGAAAAAAACAAAACCTTACTTTTTTCAGACATGCTATTTTCTGTGATTTTTTTTTAATGAAATGGAATGGCTTTTAAGTATATGTTGTATCATTTATTTAAAAAAATAGGTACAGTGAAAATTTTATTCATGTAGTTTGCATATAACCTCAAAGAAACAGACAGAAACAGATACTGTGAAGTCAGAAGCCATTCTTTTCCTTTTAGGTTTAAAAAAGGTTGACAGAACAAAAATGAGAGAACATAACAAGGTTACAAGGAAAAGCAGTGTACGAATAACTGAATAACACAGTTGGAAGGGATCTTGAAGATCTTCTAGTCCAATCCCTTGCTCAAGCAGGAAACCCTATACCATTTCATACAAATGAGTGTACAATCTCTTCTAAAAACCTACTGTGTTTGAGCACCCACAAGGCAAGATGGCAAATTGTTCCACTGATTAATCTACAGTATATCCTGCATGAATGAGACATGGTTTCACAGTAAATACCTCCTGTGGATGCACAAAGTTTCTAATTAATTTGTGGAGGGAAATATTTTGGGTGGAGATGTAAGAACGACATTCAGTGCCTAAAGATTGAAGAGGAAACTTGTGCGATATCAGAATACCACCTAATGTATTGCTTTTTTTAAAGTAAAGAAACAACTGCTTTTAAAAAGACCCTGATTAAACATTAACATAACTCAATGGGCAGAAATTGATACAAAATGATTGAAAAATTTAGTGAGCATACCATATTCGTTTAACTGGTTATACTATTTTAATTAGTTTCTGTTGATTTTTTAAAAAGACTTCTGAATAGAAAACCATAAAGTTATGCTTCTGTGTTTGAGAACATTTAAAATTTAATTAAATCTAACTACTTGCAAATTATATGTGAATTGCCAATTATTATTATTTGGGCTGACTATGAAAAATATAAAACCCTTAATCAATTCTCCCAGCTTTGTTGTTTACAATGCAATAGGTTTTTAGGAAGTAGATACATAAAATAGATCATTAGATCAGTCTAAGAACCTACCTTGAATATCTACCTCTTGAATATTCTCTTCCCACAAACTGTAAAAAAGTACTTGAACTGACAGTTGTAACAGTGAAAGTATATAGTCATTATGGCAGTGTGAAACTTCAGCTCAGAGATTCAGTTCAAGGTTGATTTGATTTATTTCTTACCAAGTTGACTTTCTGAATTGAGTCAGACAATTGAATCAAATCTAATGTCTCCAAACTAGTTTGGTGCTTCAGAAAAGTGCAAAAGCCGCCCAAAGCTCTAAATTGTTTCAAACCGTCAAATAGGACTGAACTGATGATCTAAATCAAGATGACAAAATTGGATCACAACCAATCCTCACACTTCTATTGATCATGATTAATGGTCAGTGATTGTTTTAGTCTCTATAATTTTATTTACTTCCTTTTTAAAACTATTCCGGTCATTGGCTACTGAATTAGGGATAGTGAACCTCATTGTTTAAATACATATAAGCAAAAATGTCCCTTTATCTGCCTTGAATCTTTAGGTTTGTTGGATGATGACTTCCTTTTTTTTTTTTTTTGTAAAAAGTTTTTCTTTATTTTTTACACATACACACACACAAACTTACAATGTATTTTTGCTGATCAGAGTATTTGGCCGCTTAACAAATTTAAACAATTTTTAATCTATACACCTAAAATTACCATTTCTATACCTCCTTTTTGCCATAGTGTTAATTTTCATCTACTTTTTTACCAATTTTACCCTTCATTTTCATCTCTAATTTTAACCAAATTCCAATCTTCCCTTCTATTCTATATTAAACCCCTTCTTATTGTCATCTATTTTTATATCTATCATCAGAATAATTAATTTTATGATGTTACAATTGTACAATTCTTATAAGAATAGTGAGCCCACTTGTTTTATAACTTACATTTTCTTATATAAGTTATAAGTTATTTATATAAGTATCTTTTCCATTTATATATTCAAACACTTAAAGAAAAAGAAAAAAAAAGAATATAAACATAGCTATTCCAATTAGTTCCATTTTCATACATCAAATAATTTCCCCATATGTTCCTACGAACCACATCTTAATCATTTCTACTTTCATCACAATATACCATTAAAAATATTTCATCTATTACATTTTCCGTAATTAAATTTAAAAATATTCTGACTGTTATCCTCTACTTGCTTCCCCTATGTATTGTTTCAAATCCTCACTTAATCATTTTTATTCACACCACCATAAACTATTAACAGTATTTCAATTATTACATTTTAAACTTATTCACATTTCTCAAAAAAGAAAAAAAGAACAAAACTCATCATTATCTAGATAAATGATAATATTCCAATTATTGTACAATTAATTTTCACCATCATATACTTTACCATTATTTCTTGCTAACAATTCACATTTCAGTTCTAAATGTATACCTCAAATTCCTCTTTCATTTCTTTCTCCTTTTCTCCCTTTTCAATTTTATTTTTACCTTTTTCTTTCCCCTTCTTTCCTGCATTTTAAAATCCTGATCTCTCCTATTTTGCCCTGTTTCCCATTGTTCCCTCTCTCTTTTCTCTCTCTTTTTTATTTATCTAACCACTGTTTAGCCCTCTGTTTAACCCAATATTGTCATTCTGTATATCAAAGTTCTGGATTCTTCTCTTCCGACCTATATTTCCTATTGTTTTCCACCCTCTTTCTCTCTTTTTTATTTTTTCACTGTAAATCCCAGTGTAATCATTTAAATTCTTTATATCCTTTCTGTTCCACTCTTCTTTCCATGTTTGTCTCTTTCTATCCTCCCAATTTCTTTCATTGTTAATTCCAATGTAATCTTTAAAAACCTCTTTTTTATTATTACTATCCACATATTCAAATACATTTTCACATTTGGTCTCATTTTCTTTATCATCTTTATCTTCAGCCTCTGTGCCTCGCTTCTCCCTATTTGTTTCCTTGTCAGCTTGCATATGTTCTTTCTCATTTTTTATGTCCTCAGATTTTGATTCTCCATGTATCATTGTAGTTATTTCTCTTATTTCCATTTTCCATGACAAATACATCGCCTTAATCATTTCTCTAATTTCATGTGTCATTTTATTCTTTTTAAGTTGATATTGTTCCAATTTTAAAAATTCAGTAGTATTCCTTCCCCACACCCTCACCCCAAAGTCAAGCCCCTTGCAAACTAAGGAGTCCTCCCAAAAAGTTCTCACAGCTGTTATCTGCAAAGTTCACAATTTTCCAAAACATAAACCAAGTTACAGTGTTCCTTTTTGCTCCTGGTGGCGTCTCTCTGCAATCCACAATTTCCGGTTATCTAACAAGTATCCATTTTGTTTCACTATATTAACAATCTTAACCAGTTTCTCTTTCTCTTTTTAGCTTTAAGAATACCAAGTCAATTTTGTAGTCCAGTCCAAATTTAAACAGCTCTTTTCATATCCTTTTTCCTTTTTCCTTTTGTTTATACAGCACTTCTCTTACAAGGCTTATTTTTGTTTTTCTTAAAGTTCATGAGAAAGAGGAGAGAAAAAGGATCTAATTATTCCTTTCCGATCCTTTAATCAGTCTTGGGGTAATGTATTTCATTTCTAAGGTTTTCCACATTGTTTTCCAGATGGTTTTGTTCAAAGGTCAATTTTCTATTCGGGTTTTTGTTTTTGTTTTTTTGTCTCTTTAAAGATACGCTCCAATGTTCTCTTTTCTTCCCCCCATGCTTATTAGCTGCCATTTTCTCGCTAGGGGTCTTCAGGTTTAAATTTTTTTTTCCTTATTATGAGTTGGCTAAAACTCACCCGGCTCCAAAAACTCCGTTCAATTCACTGTTCCTGCTCCATGCTTAGTCTGGTTGCCCCAGCTTCATGACAGCCGCAATGGCTGCCACCCCCACCACCAAATTGTAGAGAGTACCTCTGACCATCGAGGAACTTGCCTGTTCCTCTTGGTCTTCTGAGGTGCCTCTCCTTCACCCCTGTCCCTACAGAATGGTTCCGGTCCAAAGACCCCTTGGCGATGGTTCGTCAGTCCGGGTTTTTGCGGAGCTCATCCGACCTCGCAAATTCCCCGACTGTCTCGCTGCAATGCTTCTGATTGAATCCCAACTTCCTTTTCTATTAATCTTGATCAAGTTTTCCAATAACAGCCTTTTTCCCAAGTTAAAAAATAAATAAGCATTTAACTTAAATTAAGGAGCTTGAAATCGGTATCCTGCAGAACACTTTATAACTGTAGCCTCCCCACTTTATTAATAAACATATCCCAAGATAGAAGATTAGAGGTAGCATGGTATTTGCTATACTTCTTAAGGAGCCTGACCTCTTAAGGAGCAGGTGAACCAGTGTCTCTTTAAAGATTTCTGGCATCTTCCCTTCTCTCAAAGACACATTAGTTATAGCCCTGACCCAGTTGCCCTTTTCCTCCATGGCCATTTTAATTAGATAGATGGTATAAGTGTCTTGGAGTAATGCGGCAGAGTTTAGACTGCAGTTTAGACTCTTCTTTTACTTGGGATTCAGAGATTCAAAAGCCTGTGATAACACCACAAGGTATTACCTCTGTCATCTGAATATATTATCTTATTCAGCTTCCAATTCAGTGTGAATCCAAATAATTTTTCTTCAATATGCTTTACCAGAGGATCATAACTTATACTGGCTTGTTCTTTCATCCCATCCTTTCCAAAAAGGATATGAAACTCTTAAAATAGTATAGTGACCAGCATTTAACACTATTCCAGTTTGGCTCACATTTCTCATTTAAAAGGAAAGTTATTTTATTTTATTATTTATATGCCATCCATCTCACCATCATGTGAAATGATATCCATTTATCTTTCCTTTTCATAGCTTTCCATACATTAGATCTATATTTTAATTTTGTGATTCTCCATTAGCCGTGGTGGTGCAGTCGTTAGAATGCAGTACTGCAGGCTACTTCTGCTGACTGCTGGCTGCCAGCAGTTTGGCAGTTCAATTCTCACCAGCTCAAGGCTGAGTCAGCCTTCCATCCTTTTGGGGTCGGTAAAATTAGATTGTTGGGGGCAATATGCTGACTCTGTAAACCACTTAGAGAAGGCAGTAAAATATTGTGAAGTGCTATATAAGTCTAAGTCCTATTGCTATTGCTATTAGTCCAAGATTTCTTTACTAGTAAATTTATACCAGTTGAGACAGCCAAGTGTATACATTATAAAGCTAGCAATTCCTTTTTAATCTCAAGATGTATTCCTTTAAAATTGTTTCAATATTGGAGCACCCTTGTAATTTTAATGCCTGCTATTTCTTTTTGAAGACAGCTCAAATGCTGTAATGTTTCTATACCTTCAAAGATCAAAATTGTTTCAGCCATTGTTATTCCCTGTGGCACTGTATGGAAACTAAAGTTAAGAAACAAGATAGGAACGTATTGATCCCTTTGAACCTGGATAATACCAAATCCTAAGACTATCATGGACACTCAAGAAAACAAACCAAAGAATCAATGAACTAATTATCTTAGAGTTTTCATTTGAAGCATAAATGATCAGCCTCAAATTTAGCTACTTTGAACACATTACATCAGGCCTGTGAAACTGGCGGCCCGTGGGCTGGATACGGTCCATTCAGGCCACGCACATCCCAGCTTCGCAAAGGCAACAAACATTGCAATACGTCAAAATATGGCCTGCAATGTGATCAGGGTTTGATACCCCTGTGTTACATGAAGGCTCTAATAATGGGAAAGGTAGAAAGAAAGAGAAAAAGAGGATGACTGGCAACAAGTTGGCTGGATTCAGTTGTCGTGGTGATTAATGCATCATTGGAAGACTTGAAAGAATAGTTTAGGACTGAACTGTGGAGTTCCTGATGCTCTATGAACTTGATTGTTTGCTTGCAGATGTTTCACACCCAACCAGGCAACATCATCAGTGTGAATGAGTGTGGAGTTTGTTCTCTGTTTATATACAGTGGCTTTGCCTGCCAGTTTTGGTGGAGTATGGTTTCCTTCTTGGTAGTTCCTTATTACAGTATTGGTTTTTGGTTGATTATTTGCCTACTGTTAATCCTTCTGTATCTGAGTGTTGGCTGCTAGACAAGATGTGCTCTAGTCTGTTTGTTTCCTCTTAATTTTTTTAATTCTATCTTTTGAATAGTATGCAAATAAAATGTATTTCTGTGTGAATAGAATAGAATAGAATAGAATAGAATAGAATAGAATAGAATAGAATAGAATAGAATAGAATAGAATAGAATAACAGAATTAGAAGGAACCTTGAAGGTCTTCTAGTCCAACCTCCTGCTTAGGCAAGAACCCCTATACCATTTCAGACAAATGGCTATCCAATTTCTTCTTAAAATCTTCCAGTGTTGGAGCATTCACAACCTCTGCAGGCAAGTTGTTCCACTGATTAATTGTTCTAACTGTCAGGAAATTTCTTCTTTATTCTAGGTTGCTTCTCTCTTTGATTAGTTTCCATCCATTGCTTCTTGTCCTGCTTTCAGGTGCTTTGAAGAATAACTTGAAACTCTCTTCTTTGTGGCAACCACTGAGATACCAAAATGCTGCTGTCATGTCACCCCTAGTCCTTCTTTTCATTAAACTAGAAATATCCAATTCTGTTCTTTATATGTTTTAGCCTCCAGTCCCCTAATCACCTTTGTGTCTTCTGTACTCTTTCTAGAGTCACAACATCTTTTTTTATCTTGTAATGACCAAAACTGGATGCAGTATTCCAAGTATGGCCTTACCAAAGCATTATAAAGTGATAGTAACACTTCCCATGTTCTTGATTCTATCCCTCTGTTTATGCTGCCTAGAACTGTGTTGGCTTTTTTGACAGCTGAAGCCATTGCTGGCCATATTTAAATGGTTCCACTCACAGTTACTACTATTGAGCGAAATACCACATATACTGTACCTGTGCATTTTGTTTTTCTTGCCTAAATGTAGAACCTTACTTTCTTCACCATTGAATTTCATTTTTTTTAGATAGCACCCAATATTCAAGTCTGTCAAGATACTTCTGTATCTAAGCTTATCTTCTGGCTCTTCCTGCCAGCTTGGTGTTGTCTGCAAATTTGATGAGTTCTCCATCTATCCCCTTGTCCAAATCATTGATGAAGATGTTGAAGAGTACTGGGCCTAAAACAGAGCCTGGGGATACTCCAGGGCATACTTCCCTCCATGTAGATGCAGTTCCATTGAAGAATACATGTTGAGTGTGGTTGGTCAGCCAGTTATGAATCCATCTGGTGGTTATGCTGTCTAACCCACAATTTTCTATCTTATCAAGTAATAGATTATGGTCTACTTTATCAAATGCCTTACTGAAGTCTAAGTAAATTATATCCACCCACATTCCTCTGGTCCACTAATTATGTCAAAGAATGCAATAAGATTTGTCTGGCATGATCTGTTTTTGATAAACCCATGTTGGCTTTTGATTATTACTTTGTTGGCCTCTAGGTGTTCGCTAATTCATTGCTTGATTATCTTTTCCAGAATCTTCCCAGGTATTGAGGTCAGGCTGATAAGTCTTTAGTTTCCTGGTCTATTTTCCCCCTTTTTTTTGAAGATGGGAACTACATGAGCTCTTTTCCAGTCCTCTGGCAGTTCCCCAGTGCTCCAGGATCTTTGAAAATATAGTTCAGTGGTTCTGAGATCACGTCTGCCAGTTCCTTCAGAACCTTGGGGTGTAATCCATCTGGTCCTGATGAATTGAACTCATCTAGGGTGGACAGGTGCTCACTTACCATCCCCCCCCATTTTAACTTGTGTTCCTAATCTATTTTTTGCGGTGCTGTTTTTGATAGGTTGGACTGTTTTTTCCCTTTGTGTAAAGACGGATGCAAAAAATGAGTTAAGCAGTTCTGCTTTCTCCCTGTTGCTTGTCACCTTCTTGCCAATTTCTCGACCAATGGACCAATTGTTTCCTTGACTTTGTTCATTTGTTTGAATCTCAAGCTTCCAGGAATTCTTTAACATTTTTTGAATTTGATTATTCTAAGATGCTAAAGGTTTCCTAATTGAAACCTTGGTTGAGGCTGTCCATGTGAGATCAAGGAGTTTGCTTGTTTCTTCTGATTGCTAGATACACTCTGTTTGTCTTCTGCCTGTCTGTCCTACACAGTAACTGTTCCAGGACTTATTTCTATGTTGTAGATAATTTCTGTTTTTATTTCTTGGACTACTTGGAGGGCTTTAGTTTGTATGCTATGGTGATCCTCTGTGGTTGTGGTAGTCTATTGATTGTTTCTGAGATATTTTTGATGAATACTAGTGTTGCTCTTTTCACAGCTATAGTGGATTGAGTGGCCAGGCACTTTTTGATAAAATTGTGTGGTTATCCATTTGTTAGAAGATGTTGTATAGGTTATTTGTTTCCCTTTTCTACTCTTCTGGATCGCTGCAGTGCATTTGCACTTGTCTGTGTAATGCTATTACACAGTTCTTCCTGTGTGAAGTTGGGTTGTTACTTTGGTAATGGAGCACTTGGTGGGTTGCTTTTTGATAAAGTTGTGTTTCCAGTTTGTGATTGCATCCTCTACTGATGAGGATATCCAGGAAGAGTAATGTGTTATTACTTTCTTTTTCCCTTGTGAAATTTATTTCTTTGAAGATGTTTGCTGCTGGAGCTTGACTGCTTCTACCTATCTTAAACTTCCATGATCAAATACCAGGTTGAAGCTTGTCCTTTTTCACACTTTGCTTCCTGGAGTCAGATAAAAGGAACAATGCTTTGAGGATGAGAAGTTCTATTACTCCAGGAATAGAAACTTAGTTAAGAATATGCCGCAATCAAGCCTGGCTTTACTGCTTTTTGACATGGCATTAAAAATGTCCTCCGAAACCTTTAAATAAAAAGGAAATATAATAAACCATAAATAAGAGCTGGGCTACTTGAAGCATCTTATGGTTATGATGCTTATTTTATCTATGCAAGCATCTTTGTGTCAATGATGTTAAGATGAGTTCTTGAAGAAAGTTGCCTGTAGGAATATTGTTTATATGAAAACTACCCTGTTGGGCTCTTTTATACTTAAATGTTTATATATTTTAAATGAATTATAACAACGTAGTGTAATTTTATATGTTTATTGTATGTCAGCTGTCTTTTGCTTGAACTTTTCATAAAAACTGTGAAATTAAATAATTAATTCCTAAGTCTTGCCCAGGAACAAGGAGATGGGCTTGAACTCACTGACCTAAGTGGCCTTTTCCATCTCTTATTTTATTTGTGTTAAATATTTCTTCTCTATGTGATAATTATTATTCGCAAAATAAGTCTGATAGACAGAACTATCCATTTGTAATGTGATTATATAGTAAATAATATGTCACATTTTAGTAAAATATCACACTCTATTTTTATTACTATATCACACTAATAATATATAACAGTTATTTTATTCAGAAAAGAGTAAGAGGCTTGTGATTATGAGGTTTTCCATGGAGACATTATAAAAATGAACTACATAGATTACATTCTAATCTTCTGGTTCAGAGACTATATTTTAAGAATTTGTTATTTTTCTTAAAAGATCATCAAGTTTACATTTAAGTTATTTATGATTTGGTTTCGATTTTAGTTTGTGTTTCCTTTGCTGCCTCAATTACTCATAGTTTCTTCTTCAAATTACATTCGTATTTGGTATTTGTCCAGCATCTAAGGATGCTAAGCAGGGCTGTTTTTCCATCCTGAGAAGACATCCCCAGATGCAGCTACTGGTTTTGAGTAAGCTGGGAGGGAAAGATGATTCTCCTCCAGGTCTGACATACAAAAACAGATCACAAGCTGTAATTCGGTGAATTCCACTGAGCATTGGTGGTGCAGTGGTTAGAATGAAGTATTGCAGGCTGACTCTGCCCACTGCCAGGAGTTCAATCCTGACTAGCTCAAGGTTGACTCTGCCTTCCATCCTTCTGAGTTTGGTAAAATGAAGACCCAGATCGTAGGGAGCAATATGCTGACTCTATAAACTGCTTAGAGAGTGCTGTAAAGCACTATAAAGTGGCATATGTCTAAATTCTATTGCTATTACACTATAAATGCTTTTTTCTTATATGGGATTGGGGTAAATGTGGTTGGGATGATGGAAAGTGAAGTGGTTCGGGAATGATGAGAGGCACAAGCAAGCAAGTGACAACAGCTCTTTAATATACAGTGAGACTTCAGCAAAAACTCAGGGGCTGCAGTCCTCCTTATATACAATCCAGGAGGGACTGTCAGCCAATCAGAAACGTATGCAGGTTTGAATCTCCCGCTTAAAAGTATCAATACATAACACCCCTCCCTTCCCAGAAGGCACTGACATTCAAAAATTAACATATTTACAAACAAAATCTCGCAGGTGCTTAGGCTGAGTTCTCGCCCTAGTTGACCTGCGCAGTTCAGTGTTTGGTGGGGCGTCGAGCTGGTCGGAGGGACTCTTTGTCTCTCCCGGCTCCGCCAATGGAACCTCCTGGATTTTGTCCGGGGCGTGGTTATCCCCGGCTGGGAGTGGCGACTCGCTGGGGCGGCGCTGGAACCAGGGCTTGTCAGCTAAGTATTCTCGCGGCCCCGGGCTTGAGTTAGCTGTTTTGGAGAAGTGGTCATAGTTAGGCTCGGACATGTCTGCGTTGATGTTTGCCTCGCCAACCGCCCGTTTCCTCAGTTGGTCTATGTGGCGCTTCCAGAGTCTATCTACCCCCACGTCCACCGTGTATGATTTTGGGCCTGTTATCCCCACTATGGTTCCTGCGACCCACAGAGGACCGCTGGCATAATTGCGAGCGAACACTGGGGACCCGACCTGAAACTGCCTTAAGCCACAGGTCTCTCCCTTAAAGTTTTCGTGCGAATAGTTAGGGTGAAGCCTGTCCAACACACACCGGAGCTTTCTCCCCATGAGGAGCTCTGCTGGGCTTCTCCCTGTTGCCGTGCATGGTGATGCATGCTGAACCGCAAGGAATTGATCTATCCTGGCCTGCCAGTCCCCATTGTCTAATCTGGATAGTGCTTCCTTGGCTGTCCTGACAAATCGTTCAGCCAATCCGTTGGAAGCCGGGTGAAATGGGGCTGATAGGGCATGGCGGATTCCCAGGCCGGCCAAGTAACCTTCAAACAGGGTTGCTGTAAATTGGGGCCCATTGTCCGACACCAAGGTATCCGGCAGGCCGTGGGTGGCAAACAACTTCCTTAGGGCCTTGATAACCGCTTCGGCCGTTGTGGATGGCTTTAATACAATTTCGAGCCATTTTGAAAAGGCATCCACTACTATTAAGAACGTTTGGCCATGGAACGGGCCGGCAAAATCAATGTGGATCCTCCCCCATGGGCCTTTTGGTTTCTCCCACTCTCGGATGGGCGCTACTGGGGGATCGGGGCGAGACTCCTGGCAGGGTCTGCACTTCCCCACCCACTCGGAAATGACCTGGTCCATGTTGGGCCACCAGACATAGCTGCGGGCTAAACACTTCATCCTGACGATGCCAGGGTGCCCCTCGTGCAATAACTCTAGAACTCTACCTCGTAGTTTTGTTGGAATTACCACTCTGTCACCCCACAGTAAGCACCCCCCTTGCATAAACAGTTCATTTCGTTTGTTGGCAAAACCTTGGTACTCCTCCCCGACCACCTTGTCCGGCCACCCTTTCAAAACCCAACCCATAACAGTCCGGATAACAGGGTCTCTATTTGATGCTTTCGCCACCTCGCCGGAGGAGATGGGCCCCAAAGTTAACGCGTCCAACAACAGGACGGAGGTTTCCGGTGTTGGGTTGTCCAGCAGGTCGGGAAGGGGGCAACGGCTAAGGGCATCCGCATGACCCAGGGTTCGCCCAGGCCGATGGACGAGCTGGTACGAGTATGCCGATAAGAAAATCGCCCATCTAGTTAATCGGGGGGAGAGGGCAGCGGGGGTTGGCCTGTCGCCTGCTAGCAGTCCTAGCAACGGCCTATGGTCAGTCACAAGTTCAAATTTTCGGCCATAGAGGTATTCGTGGAACTTCTTAACCCCCGCAATCGCAGCCAGAGCTTCTCTGTCCAATTGGCTATAGTTTCGTTCTGTGCTGGACAGAGTTCGGGAGTAGAAAGCAATGGGCGCCTCTAGGCCGTTCGGCAGTCTATGGCCTAGGACTGCACCAACTCCTACGGGGGAGGCGTCGCAAACTAAGACGAGCGGCAGCTCTGCATTGTACTGGATCAGGAAACTGTCCTCAGATAGGAGTTTTTTTACTGCCTCAAAAGCGGCCGCTTGCGGTTTCCCCCAGACCCATGGTACATTCTTTCCTAGGAGTTTGTGAAGGGGATCAGCGACCGTGGCCTTATCTCTTAAGAACATTGAGTAGAAATTGAGCAGTCCAAGGAAGGCTTGGAGCTCAGCTTTTGATTTGGGGGCTGGTGCGCTTTTGATGGCTCTCACCTTGCTTTCGGTAGGGTGGATGCCTGTGCCGTCCACCCTGTACCCCAGAAATTCTACCGAGGGGACCGCTATCCTGCACTTGTTCTTTTTAAGTCTTAGTCCCGCTTCTCTGAATCTGGACAGGACGTTCCGTACCCTGTCCCCTAGCTGGTGTTCGTCTTGGGCGCTGACTAAGACGTCATCGAAATATGGGACTACTCCCGGAAGTCCTTGCAACAGGCGCTCCATGGTGCTTTGGAATAAGCCGGGTGCGACGCTCACCCCAAATTGGAGCCTGGTGCATTTAAATGCACCCCTATGAGTCACGATCGTTTGCGCCTCTGCCGTGGCGTCGTCGACCGGTAACTGTTGGTAGGCTTGGGCCAGGTCTAATTTAGCAAAAATTTTTCCGGGGCCCAGGGAGTGTAGTAGATGGTGCACGATCGGCACCGGATAGGCGCTCGGCTGCAAAGCCTTGTTGATCGTGCACTTGTAGTCGGCGCAAATTCTGATTGAGCCGTCAGACTTAACTGGGGTGACTATGGGGGTCTCCCACTTGGCATGGTCAACGGGAACCAACACCCCTTGCTTAATCAGTTTGTCCAGTTCTGCATCGATCTTTGGTTTCAATGCGAACGGCACTCGTCTGGCCTTCAATCTTACTTGGGCTACGTTGGGGTCTAAGTTTAGTGAAATAGGGGTCCCCACATACTTGCCCAACGTGTCCCCGAAAACGTCCTGGAACTCGGTCAGGAGGCTGTCTTTCAGGGTTGACTTGGACATCAGGTGGACGCCGGTGAAGCCCATGCCAAGGGCTCGGAACCACCCCATGCCCAGGAGGCTCGGCAGCTGTTTCGTGACGATGGTCAGCGGCAGGTCTCTTTCGTAGTCTCCGTAGGTGACCCGGAACGTGCCCACGCCTTCGAGGGGGACTCGGTTCCCCTGGTAGTCAAGGATGCGCAGTCTCTGTCTGGAGAGTTGATCCTTCCGGAACGACGGCAGGAGGCTCTTCAGAGTTGTCCACGACATGATGGAGAGAGCTGATCCGGTGTCGATCTCCATCGAGCACGGTCTTCCGTTGATCTCGACCACCGTGCTGACTTTGTCCTCGACCGTTGTGCTGGCCTGGTCGATGTGTATGCTGCGGCCATCTCGCGGTTCAAATTCGCGCCGTTTTTTCGCGCCGCCTTCTCTCGTTGGCTGCTTCTGGCGCGCTGATTCCGGTTGGCTGCGGCGCTCACGTGGTTTGAGTCTTCTGGGCAGAATGGCTCTGCAGACTCGCGCCAAGTGCCCTTTCTTCTCGCAACGCCTGCAAATAGCCTCTCTGTATTTGCAGGACAGTCTATCATGGTGCCCGCCACAGCTGGGACAGCTTCGCCGGGGGCTGCCAGTGTCTTTTCTCCGGTGCTCTGTTTGGAAGACGTCCTCATCCGACTCGGACTCCGAGCTGGATCCGGCGTCTTCTCTGTGCACCGGGGCGGACTTGGGGCTGTCCTTGCTGGTCAGCGGACGCTGTAGCGTTTCAGCGGCCTTTGTGGAGGCTTCGTGAGCCCTGGCTTCGTCAAGGGCCCCGGCAAGCGTCAGATCAGGCTTGGCGAGCAGACGCCGTTGCAGCCTAATGTCCCGAACACCACAGATCAGCTGCTCAAGCAACGCATCATCCAAGTCTCTGTAGTCGCAATGAGTTGCGGCTTTTCTCAGGCTGGCCATGTACGCGCTGACCGGCTCTCCCTCTCGTTGGACGCGCTGCCTCAGTTGGTATCGCTGCACGAACTTGGAGGGGACGGGAGCGTAGTGAGCCCGGAGAGTTGCCATCAGGGTGTCCCATGAGACTGTTTGAACCGGCGTTGGCTCACACAGTGACTCGGCCATCTCAAACACGTCCGGTCCGCAGTGGCTTAGGAATAGGGCTCTCTTTCGATTAGCCGAGAGGCCCTGCATGTCGCTGGCTTCTAACGAGCATTCAAACCTCGTTAGGTACGAGACCCATTTTTCGCGGGTCGGATCAAAAGGCTTGGGCGGAACGTAGGCAGACATGTCCGGTATGTCTCCTGTGGTTCGCCTCGTCGCCTAGCTGAAGCTCGTGGTCTCACTGGTTGGCTTCTTGTAGCCTCAATCCCACCTTCGTCGCCAATGAAGTGGTTCGGGAATGATGAGAGGCACAAGCAAGCAAGTGACAACAGCTCTTTAATATACAGTGAGACTTCAGCAAAAACTCAGGGGCTGCAGTCCTCCTTATATACAATCCAGGAGGGACTGTCAGCCAATCAGAAACGTATGCAGGTTTGAATCTCCCGCTTAAAAGTATCAATACATAACAGAAAGAAAGGAAGAAGGAAAGGGAGGGAGGAAGGGAGGGAGGGAGGGAGGGAGGAAGGAAGGAAGGAAGAAAGGAAGGAAGTAACGATGGAAGGAATGAACGATGGAAGGAAGGAAGGAAGGAAGGAAGGAAGGAAGGAAGGAAGGAAGGAAGGAAGGAAGGAAGGAAAAGCAAAACAATCTAGTTTGTTTTTCTAAGAAATAGAAAGCTATATAGTTGTGTTGAATTATTTTTCCTATTTGGCTGACAATACTTCAGTAATAATAATTGTGATTAACGAGTGATAGAAAATAAGTGCATTTTTATCCAAGAAGCTGAACTATAAGTGAAAACAGGAATTATATCCAGGTTACATCTTTAATCTTTTTCCTTAAGACGGGAAGAATGCATTGCTAGATGTAATTTCACCTAAACATTACAAAAAATGTAAAGACAGTTGTTATGTATCTAATTTGTAAAACAAAAAGAAAAGATGGACTTCTAAATTGCACAACTTAAAGATGTAAGAAGTCTTGAAATGTTTTTTTAAAATTGCATTTCTAAAGAAATTTGGACATCATGCAAAAAATGAGGTTTTCCTACAGAGGTTTACCTCAGTTCTGTACCCTAGTTTAGATAGTTACATCATGAACTATATTTAGAAAGTCTCCAGTGTAACCATGGAAACAGCTTCTTAGGCAGCTGCATTAATTCATTCAAGATAAGCTAAGGATATAGGAATTCTTTCAAGTGTGTATAGAATCATTTCCCCCATTGTCAATATTGGAACAATTATATGTGGACAGTTTCTAGTACATTTTTCTGCATTTATGTTAATGTCCATGTCAGAAAGGAAAGAATATTGACATTTTACTGTCCCCCCAGTATATCTTGACAACAGCTGGTATATGCTGTTAATTACCAATTTGGGGTTGGTTGTGAATAGCAGGTGGTGAATGTTGATAATATCCATTAGTGACATTTATGAGAAGATGTACAATGCAGTCACATAGATCCAGAGGAAATAGCACTTGTCCTAATGGCATCAGTTGAGTCTGATTTGTTCCAAAGCAATGGGTCTTGAAGATGACTACATTTATTTGGGTATTTATTTATGTAGTGTGAGATTGTCTTAAAACTGTAAGCCAGTGAAAGTAGAATAATTAAAAGTTAAGAAGACTGTTTAGGAAAATGTAAAGGCTATAAAATGTTACGGAAGTTTATAACAGCAGATTGATTGGTTATAGCCTCAGGGCTGTGGATAAAATAGAATACATGAAGCACCAGTACAGTTCATGTCTCTTAATTCAGGTGAAGAAAGAATAGCTTACAAATCCTTTGATTTCACAGTTTAGTCCTACTGCATAACAAACGTCCAAAACTCCTGAATAACTATAGTATTGGAACAGGATGATTCTACATGGTTTTAAAAAATAAACATTTAAAGAGTATCACTAAGATGAGTTATACATATCTGTGTGAATTCTTGAAAAAAGAGTTGCAATTTCCTATATCTCAAATAAATGGCTACAGAAATACTAAAAAATTTATGATATTGATATGAGACTTATTTAACTAAAGATTTTCTTATACATCTACTAGATACTTCAGAAAATGCTTAAATGGGGTTAGTTGTTATCCCATTGCATTGGAAATGTAAAATGAGGGAGGCAAGATTTAGTTAAATGATATGGATTCATCTTAAAACAAATTACATTTGTTAATGTAGTTTTACATCAATATTGTTTAAACTTTTGAATGATATACCCAAAAACTTGGAACTTATCACAATATGACTTTACAGAGCAGAGGATATAGCAAAAGCTATTACACTGCAATGTTGAAAAAAAACCCAGTACAATTTATTATTTTGGTTTATTGATATGCGTTCATATTCAGTTTATGATGTAGTTCTCTACTGACTTAATTGAAGGACTGATTAATATTAATGTACCTTTTCCAAGATTCCTTTATCCTGCTTCTATGAATATGCCGCACACAACATGTATGTTGTGGAGGAACTGGCACCTATTCACTTGAGAATGGAAAAAAGCTCCCTTTAGCCTGCAGTCCTTCTCCTTTTGGGGGTGGGGTGGGGGAGTTAATCCCATATCATTTCAGGAAATCTGTTGAACAGATTTTTTTTTTTTTGCTTTAATTTATATGCCGCCCTTCTCCAGAAACTCAGGGCGGCTTACAATGCGTTAAGCAATAGCCTTCATACTTTTGTATATTTATACAAAGTCATCTTATTGCCAACACAATCTGGGTCCTCATTTTACCTACCTTTGAAAGGATGGAAGGCTGAGTCAACCTTGAGCCTGGTGAGATTTGAACTTGCAGTAATTGCAAGCAGCAGATGTTAATAACAGTCCTTTAGTCCACTGTACTATCAGGCTCTTAAAATTTTTCAACAGGAAAGATTTCAATAGGAAGCACAGGAGGTAAGAGTCTTTGGTAAATTGAGTTTGATGCAAACATCTGAAATATAGAAAGATAGATAGAAAGATAGAAAGATTCCATTCATTCATTCATTCATTCATTACCAGTTTCCAAGCAATTCTAGCAGCTTACATTTTAAAACTAAGAAGCAATAGAGATACAGAGCATATGCATTAAGAAGAAACCCTCTCAAATAAGCAAACAAAACATCATACAGGGTTTCAATAATCACATTACCCTAAGGCCTAGGAGAATAGTAAATTTTGCAATGGCTTTCTAATCATTATCATTGATGCTGGGAGTTGGGGAGTTGCCGCATCAGAGGGCAGTCATGAAGATAGAGAAGGAAAGCTTATTAAGATGCAATTGATGGCTTTTGAATACAGATCCATCTGTAATAAATCTCCCCCCATTCACAACTCGGTGCATTTTATAAAGTTGGCATTCAGAGGCATTTATGAATAAGGGCCATTTGGCATTTGATGCCAGGTATGGCAAAATTGAATACCTAGCAATCACCTTTGGATTCACTAACTGTCCAGTGATATATTTTTAAGATTGTTAAAATATTTTCAATGTTCTGGAAAAATATATTTTGGTATACTTGGCTGATATATTGATCTTTTAGGAAGAGTCACCTCTCTATTATATTCATGTCAGAAATATTTTAGAATGACTCCACAAACTTGGAAAAATATGCATGTCTTCTTTCTTTTCTCTCTCTCTCTCATGGCTTTTTGTGCCATTTTTAGACTTTGATGTGTTCACTTATAATCCTCCCATGTTTTATTTATTTCTCTTTAATTTTAATTTAAACCAAAGCAAAATATTCATTTTTAAAAACCTTTTCAATTCATTTTCAACCTTTTCAAAAACCCCATCAACCAAAGCTCACACAGTATTTTTGAGAAGAAACATTGCAAATACTCCCACTAAAATCCATAAATTTGGCAATAAACAATGTAATCACTCTTATAGATTTCTTCCTTTCAATAATATAATTCGGGAGGGAGATTCATTCTGTTGATTAATAGTTGTGAGCCAGGTATTCTTTCTGATTTACCACAAATCACCAAGAGTAGATTTTTATGCCTATTCTTGCCAAACTGACAGAATGTGCTCAGAGAATGTAGTGTGCATAATTGAGTAAGTATGCTGACAGTTAAGATATGATGAACATAAAAAGGAAAGGAACTTCTTTTTAATTAAATCCAAGGGAAAGCTGACAGAAACTGGAAGTGTCCAGGTCAGGAACATGTGTCCCTAGAGAATTATGATGATGATGCTCTTGATAGTCCAAATGGGCATATAGTCAAAAACAGTCAAAAAGTGCAAATTCAATTCATCAGGAATATTTGGATAGAGATCATATTGCATTATTTTATGCTAATTCTAAACAATTACAAGCCAAGATAGAGCTTATAGATATGGTGGGCACAACAAGCAAGAAAAGGAATGATAGCATGTCCAAGAAGCTAGAAATGTTTTAAAAAGATGCTTGCATAAAATCTCAGTGGATATTCAGCTATGAAACGTGCTCCTATATAGTGACACAACCAAACTGAACATCTTTAGGATCAGCAGAAGTATGGAGATTATAGAAAACGTTATAAACACGTTTTCTGAATAGTTTTTATCCCAGAGCTATAATTGCACTCAACAATGAACTAAAGGGCCACCATCAGTGAGCTGTTGGACAGTATTACTTGGTCTGTTGTGTGGATGCTTGGGTGGTTTAGGGGAACTGTGGTGGGTGGGAGTGTGTTTGGGGATTGTTATGTGTATTGGACCTGGTCTTTGGGTGTTAAGTGAATTTTCGTTGTATGGGTATACTGTGTATACACGTACAATGACAATAAAGTTATTTATTTATTTATTTAAATATTAGTTATTTATTATGGTCACAAGCTATTTGATTGTCGGGACCAGATCCATGGGTGGAAGGCAATGCTATAGTGTTTCAATTGCATTATCAAAAATAAACACTGCATATTTAAAACAGCAATCCGATTCTGAAATATCTCATTTCATAACTGTTTTGAAAGTAGAAGGATTAATTATGGTCTATATATATGTACACATATATGTATGTATGTATGTGTCTATGTATAATAGATACATTTTATATAAAACTAAATTACTATTTGCAATGTTTCATAAATGATATATTACATTCATTTCTCTGTCATAACTGTACAGTTATATAAGTGGACTGCTTTCTGATTTAGAGCAATCTGTTAATAAAGTTTAATAATTAACAATTATTAATATAATACTTATGTCCACAGAAAGCTCTAGACTATTGGCTAAGCTGTCTTAATGTTTTAGGTAAAAGATGTTCTAAAGTCCTGCATAGCATGCATTTACTGAATGTATTTGAGGTTATTCAGAAAGTATAAATTGCAAGTTACCAGGCTGCAGCTAAAGTAATAGACACCAGTGATCACTGTTCCATGTATTTTAGATTGATATTTAAGACCTCTAGGGAGCTCAGATTTGTATGACTCATTTTTCAGTATTCTATCTGCCATGGGAATATTTTGCCATCAGTTATAACTTGTTTATGATCATACAGAATATAATAATCTCAGGATAATCATAGTTTAGATAATCATGTACAGATGACTAGATAGATATATTGATAGATAGATAAACAGACAGATAGGTTGTCAAGTTGATGCTGACTCTTAGTAAACATAAAGAAGGTTTTTCTTTATCAAGATCTGTCCCTAACTATTCCTTCAGGTCTTCCAACGGTACACCAGTTGCCACAATAACTAAGCTCATCCACCTTACTCTTTTTCTCTTTCCTTACACCACCTATAGCATTAGAACCTTTTCTAGAGAGCTAGATCTTCGGATATGTCCAAAGTACGAAAATCTGAGCTTGGCAATTTGTGCCTTGAGAGAAACTCTGGATTGATTTGTTCAATTATGTCTGCTTTCTTTGTTGTCCATGATATTAACAGGAATTTTCTCCAAAATTAAATTTCAAAACTACTCTTTCTATTCTGCTTCTTCAAACTGCAACTTCCACTTCTATAGAATGTCACAAGGAATGTCGCTTCTTGCAATGTTCTGATCTTGTAATGATGGACACATCATAGCATCTAAATATTTTTTCCAAGCTTCCATAGCTACTCTGTTAAATGCTAGTTTGTAGTCTATTTCTTGACTGCATGCTCTTTTACTATTAATGGTTGACCCTAAAAGATAGAGAAGCTATCCATCACTTAGATGGCATCATTATCAGGCAATAATGTCTCATGTTCTTCAGGCATTTCCTAAGGTCAGCTAGAACATCTGGCAATTTTTTCCATGCAGAGCTCTAATCTTCATTGGATGATCTTAAGCATTATTTTGCTGTTGTGTGAAATTAAGGATATTATTTGATTTCTATTATTTAAATTTCTATCTTTTTTTGCATTGAAATGTTGATTGTTGATACATTTTCCTTCTTACTGTTTCTAACTTTGGCATCCCTGTTTCCAATAGAATAGAACAACAGAGTTGGAAGGGATCTTGGAGGTCTTCTAGACCAACCCCCTGCTCAGGCAGGAAACCCTATACCATTTCAGACAAATGATTGTCTAACCTCTTCTTAAAAACCTCCAATGTTGGAGAATTCACAACTTCTAGAGGCAAGTTGTTCCACTGGTTAATTGTTCTAATTGTCAGGAAATTTCCTGACAATCACGCAGCACATCTGGCTTGCATGTTCTGTCAATTTCAAATTGAACTTGATGATAAAACTCATCAAACTTCTCTTGTTCTGTATCAATGGTTGCTACATAAATCTGGATGATTGTCATAATAAAGGGTTATCCATGAAGTCTAATTGATATTTTTCAGTCCTCACTAATGATCTTATAGCCAATTACTGTTTTTGTTATTTCATTCCTAACTATAAAAGCAATACCACTTTGTCTTTATTTTTCATATCCTGTGTAATAAACACTGACCTTCTGATTGAACATAAAAATCCTCATCTCAATTCACTGATCTCTAAGATGTCAATTCATAGTAATTTAAGTCATCTTTCATTGTACTGAGGTTTACTGTGTTCATGCTTCTTACGTTCTGGGTTCTGGACTCCCACTGTGAGTCTGTCTTTGCAGATTTGGATTTTCTTTTCTCCTGTGGCAGCGTTGACAACTAGATGTCCCAATAGCCACATCATAAATACCATTAGTTTCTCAGCTCTTCTTCATTAGCATATTAAGTGCCATCTTATATGAGGGGCCCATCATCCATCACTATATTATCAATAATTTTATATTTTCCATCCCTGCAGTTTTCCTGGGAGAAGAACAGGAGTGGCTTATGGCCTTCTCCATGCAGTAATTATTGATGCCTTTGCCATAGTCACTATAGTGACCAACTGCCTACAGCTTCTTCCTACATTATTGTTGCCCAATATAAGTACCTGCTTGCTTGAGCTGGGCAGCTGGAATGACCTTCATGCCTTGGTTGATTCTATCAGTGGAGATATTCCCAACATTTTGTCATTGGCTATGGCCCTGAAACACTGTGTTCCCTGGAGCAGTCACTTTGGAGCCAAGTCCACAGTTCTTTTAAATAATATAATGTTAGATTATAATGCTAAACAGCTTTAGTATTCTAGTTTAATCTGATTTTGAAAGGTAATGGAAGACATTTGTTAGCATAATGCCCCTGGAATATGAATCATTCTCAGTGGAAGAAGAGGAGCAGTTGAAATACTAGGGAGATTTGATTTTGAGAGGCCATTTGTGGGGCAGTATCAGACTCTATTGGTCTTACTTTTGCCCCTAGAATCTCGGAGCCTGGGTCAGAGTCTCAGCCACTCATTCCACAGGAAAGCCATTGCTACCATTAGAAAGGTGCCATATTTCATGATGAGATGGTTTAACCAATTACTGTTTTTGAGTAGCCCAGCTCTTATAAAGTTGATCCAATTTGTAGATTCCAAGTTAAATGTTGAAGCTTAACTTTTCCAAGACATGTTAATCTTTTTGAAAGCTTTGATCTTATGCCTGATAGTTGATAATGACTTTTCATTAGAAAAAACTAATCAGGGTTTGCTTAAGAAAAGAAAACTTAACATGCAATTGGAAAACAGTCTAGGATAAATTATTACAAGTTGATTCTATTTCTTTTGAAGGAATGCTGTCTTTTTAATATGGACAATCTACTCACAGTATCTCCCTTTCACCTGGATTGAATTTCATTCTTGTTTGCCCACATCCACTGATGATATGATTTGTGATGGATAGAGAAGGAATATTAAAACTAAGAATTCTGCTTTATAATTACATGAAAGTTATTTCAGAATTTTAAGGATTATGTTTTTATATAGTCCCTTGCCTTGGCACTGGACAGTTCTATATCCAGAAACTTGATGGAGTAAAATGATAGTACATTTTTGTAAGAAAAAAACAGTTACAAGTGGATTTCTCTTTCTGACTGGTATTTAAAGTATGCAGATTTGCATTTGCATCCCATATAAAAATGAGTACCATACTTCGGAATTTAGTCAAGGTAACTACAGTTTCCTTTCAGCTTGCAGAAGCTAAAACTGTGGATTATTTCCCATTTTTATAATGTGCATTGTGCAAGCCAGAGAAAATGTATTTACATTCACTGTGGCATTTAAAAAACCCATAGGAAATGAAAAGAGAATATTTGAGAAAGACCGTTTGCATACTGTGTCAAATTTTTAATTGGCTGTTTATGTTGTCTATGTTCATACAGTTTTTATTATTTTCTCCATTTATTGGCATTCAGCAGAACATACTTTTTAAATGCATAATTTATTTGCATGCAAATAAAGTAGTCATGCACACAAAAACATTCCTACTATGTTTACTGGGTATTTGATTAGTTATGATTCATCAATCACAGAATCAGAATTATGGAGTTTAGAGACTGACAGGACTATTAAATCCAAACCACTGCAATCTGCAGTAAAACCAACAAAATCATCCTCAAGAGATGGTTGTATAGGCTCTTGTTTAAAACCGTAAGAGATGAAGAACTTTCTCTCCATAGATCGAGTATTCCACTATTGTACAATTTCCTGACAAAAGATTTTTCTTATATTTAAATGAAATCTAAGTAGCTCAATTTATAACTGTTGCTTCTGGTCCTAATCTTTTTTTTTTATATCCCTTAACAAGGATATTATATATTCTCCCAGGAGTCTTTTCTCCAATCTGAACATCCTAAATTTCTTTAGCCTATCCTCAAGTCCCCCTATCATCCTTTCATCCTAATCTGAATGTTTTCTAACATGTTGACATTGTTCTGAAAATGTGGTAGCAGAATCATGCACAGAATAAGTAGGCATTTTAATTTCTAAAGATGTAGGTTTTTTTTTTAAAAAAAGCCTCTTCTTTTTTCCTTTACAAGTAATATGTACTTAATGTTTTTCCAGGTCTACAAGTGATTTTTTTTGAAAAACAACATTCTAACAGTTCAATGTCCTTTTTTAACATTTTCTGTTTCCTTTAAAGTGTTTCATTTGTCAAGATGTTATTACTAATATGGTCCTTAAAATGCCTTATTGCACCTTAACTGAGCTACATCTATTGTTGTACTTTTGTGTTTCCTTGTTTTATTTGTGGAGTTATAGAACCCTTCCTCGTTGCCTGTGCTGTGTCATGGCTCAGTACTTGATAATTCTTCAAGCGAAATGACAGAGGGCAGTAACTTTATACTGATGCATGCTGAACAGGGACTTCAGATACATTTGCCACTTGTAGATCTCCCCCTTCTGTGTTGTGAAATTCAAACACCATTGCTAATCACGAAAAGCTCAAACCCAGCATGTCTGTCTTTGAAGTATATCACATAAATTCAGTGTGAGATCAAATGGAACTACTTTTTTTTCTTGAAAAGCATAGAGAAAACTGAAATAAAGATCATTATAAAGCAGCAAAAAAGTTATTCTATCCTCAGTAAAATAATAAATAACTGAAATATATTGGGGTGGTAGATGAAAAATTGGAAATAAGTGCCTATTATTTATTATACATACATACATAAATATTGTATCCATCAAAAGCAAAACCTATTTCATTTTAATGCTATATATTACGTTTAGAAAGACTGTGTAGGTACACATAGACACACATAAAATTTAAAGTTAGTTAGGTGCCACTAAGACAGATGTACGGATGAATGCCCAGCCTTTAGGAATAATTTGTAGTTCTGCCAAGGACATTCCAGTAATCTTAATGGCCTTATCTATTTTCCTTTTCTGCTTCCTTTGAGCTTGCTTTCCCAAGTTATTAGAAAATAGTTTTCTGGTTGATATGGCACTGGAATATGTTTAAACGTTACAGTCATGTATGTACAATGTGTAGTGTGTTATGCTACCTTTTTTGTGTTGGAATTTATTTCACAAGGCAGGCTGGCTTCCCTCAGAGCTGTAGAATCTGTCTCATCTCTACTGCAAATTGTTCTTAGCTTCCCCTTCCTTCCCTCCCACCTTTTACTTTATTAGCAAGGGTGACTTGCTTCCATTGGTATTACTTTCATGGCCTTTGGAACTACTGAAGTTCAATAAGTCAAGATGCTAATGTCCACATAGGAAAACTTTTAATATTTTGCTAATATTTTGTAACTGTCTTCTTGTGGCTTAAATAGTCGTGTACCATCAGACTTAGGTTAATTGAGATTCCTGTTTTCACACTGGATAGTGGATCTGTCTTTTTGGCATTACTGTGCAGAATTTACCTCTAGATAATGGATGGGGCACCTCCTAGATTACAACTTTGCTCAGCTTGTTTCTATACACGGCATTGTTTTGATCGAAAGAATTATACGGCTGGAAGGAACCTTGGAGGTCTTCTAATCCAACTCCTGTCTAATTCAGGAGTCCTCATATCATCTTGGATAAATGGTTGTCCAATCTTTTCTTGAAAACCTCATGTGATGGAACACCCACAACTCTAGGAGGCAAGCTGTTCCATTGCGTAATAGTTCTTACTATCAGGAAATTCATTCCCCAGTTGGATTCTTCTCTCATGAGCTTCTAATGCTACTTGCCCTACCCTCAGGTGCTATGGCAAATGCCCTCTCCCTCTGGCAAATCTTCAAGTATAAGAAAATTGCTCTCAAGTCATTTCTCAGTCTTCTGTTCATTAAGCTAAATATGCCTAGTTCCTTTAATATTTCTTCATAGGATTTAGTCTCCAGATGCCTTATTGTCTTTGTTCTTCTTTGTACTTTTTCTAGGACCTCAGCATCCATTTTGTATTATAGTAAACAGAACTGGATTTGAAATATATTCATAGTGCAGTATAGTGAGAAGTATGACTTCCCTTGATCTTGTTGCTATCTTTCTGTTGATGTAGCCTAGGACAGTGTTGGCTTTTTTTGGCAGCTCCAGCAAACTGCTGATTCATACTTAAGCAGTGGTCCATGAGGACATCTAGATCCGTATCGCATGTACTACTGTTGAGCAATGACTATCCTTCTAGGAAACAAGTGCAGAACTTGGGTGTCTAGTCAAAAAAAGGAATTAGCCTAGGGTTTCTAAGTAGTCACATAGAGACTACAACTCCTCTTGAATTCTGTTGACCCTTACCTTATGCCAAGCTAGTGTTAGCCATCAGTTGAATAGATTCCTGTGCATAAGCATGACTAGTAATAAATTGGAACTTCACATGTGGTTCTTGCCTTTCGCATCTGACAATCCAGTACATGAGTATCTGCTTTTTTCTGCCTAAAGCAGGACCTTACTTTTCTTGACATTGAACTGCCTTTTGTTGGATACGGGCCAATGCTAAAGTCTATCAAAATCCTCCTGAAAATCTTGAATCTGTCTTCCAAATTATTAGCAATTCCCCCCAGCTTTCTCCAAAAAAAGATTCAATATGCTTTTTATTCTTAAGATCTGCATCTTGAGTTAGTATCTGTTTTTTATTTCTTTTCTTCCCAATTTTCTCTACTATTGTTCAGAATAAAGCACACACACATTAACTTTTTTTCTCCCTATTGTTATAGGCTGCTTTAGCCAGTACCCAGCTGCCTCAAACAAATGGCTACTGAAAACATGTTAACTCAATTAGATTATCATCAAATTGTGCTTGGGACTTTAAAAGTAAATATTTGGTGTGTGTTCATCTCTGCAATACATAACTCCTTTAGAATCATGCTTTTGAAAATATTTTTAAAGCAAATATAAGTTTCATTAGAGGATGGAAAAATAAATTGGTAAGGTGACAGAATCTATGATTTGATGGAAGCTCAATTATAAATGGATAACATAATATAACAAGTGCACATGAAATCCTATTAAGGTCTGAAAATCCAATATCTCATCTCTATGACTTTTAATTGATCTTTACACATATTGTCACAGCAGTCAAATATTTGAGATGATTCCTGTACACATAAACAAATGTAAGCACATTAACCTGGTTAATAATTTTAACAAGCAATTTGTATTTCCCATTAGACTGTCTTATATTTTGCTTTAGTATAATTAAAGATATCATCACTGATAAACCAGATGCAATATTCAAAGTAAAGCTCCTTCTCAAGATTTATTTTTATCATTAACTGCAGACTTGATAAGATGTGCATATGCCACTAAGAAATTACATTTCATTTTCCAAGCAATGGGGAAGAATGGCAGAATATTCTTCTTTATTTTGTTCTCATTTGTATATTGCTTGTGAGTATTTCTCCATTTTATTTATGCATGATATCCCAGTTTTATTTTAATTAAAAGACCATCCACTTGGCCTAAATAATTTTTTACATTCAGACCAATGACCTGAAAGACACCATGCAAACTTTATGGACTGCAACCACTGGGAAATACATAACCAACTAGCCTTTAAAGAATATAATTTTGAATGACTTAATTATAAAAGCTGGGCATGCAAGTAATTTAAGAATTTGAAAATAAAAATATAGGAGTTGATAGTCTACAGACTCAAATTATCAAAGCAAAAATATTATTATTAAAAAGGCAATCAAATTGTGTATTTGCCTAGCCCAGAGCAGGTTAAAAAATACATCACAAAGGAAAACACACAACACCATATTCCCAACACTCATGGCATTATTGTCAAGCAGCATCCATTAGCAATAACACATGATGTCATATCACCAACATGCTCATTAATAAAAGTATACAATGCATTGCTGAAGGTGAACATTCATAATAGCTTCCTATTACATTTCTTACCTCCTTTTACAGAAACTGCAAAGAGTATCCTTTTATCATGTGCTTTATCTGCAGTTTAAGCATCTCAAGAATAATAAACTGTATGAAAAGAAAAAGGAAAGGAAAAGAGAAAGAAAAGGAAAAGTCCTAGCTAAGCCATTACCAAAAGATCAGTTTCAGGACTTACAAGAAGTAGTAGGAATCACAAATCAATGCACTAGGAAGTGAGATGGTGTGTTGGAAGAGATACTTCTGATGTTTTATTTAGATCATTGTATCTCCTCAACATATTGACCACTGAAGACAAAAGATCTACAGTAGTCAACCTGGTGTAGGAATTTGTCTTTGACATTCCTTTATATCCTCTGCTTGAGATTAACTAGCGTGTCTTTAACTGGCTAGGATGATGTTCTCAGGCTTTTTTTTTTTTTTTGTCCTTTCAATTTATCTTTCTCCTCTAGTAATGGTGTAGAAACCATGCAAGTCTTCATGGCATTTTACTCTTTTATTTAGAACATAGCTATATGTTATACATGTTCTATCTAAATGTATTTTTCTAAGAAATATTTTCTTTTCTTCATCCTTTCTAGAAATCCTTCTGTGAATTTCTCTTTTTCTTGGTGCAGAAAACTACTCCGGTAATATAAGTCTACGATACCTAGACTGCAGAAATCTAGATAACCACTAGATGTTAACATAGAGGTAGTTTTCTATTTCCCCCCTAAATTAATTGATGCCTATAGACATAATAATGCTCCTTTCCATTTAACCTATGTGAAAAATCTATACAAAATTCATTAAAAATGAAAAAATCAGGAGTCTGGTAGCACTATTTCCAACTAGCACATTTTATATAAGGTGTAAGTTTTCATGAGCTATAGCTCAGTTTGCCAAGTAGATAAGCAGATGTAGGCTTTGAATCTGATAAAGTGAGCTGCAGCTCATAAAAGCTTCTGCCTTTTCATAAAATGTGTTAGTTGGAAAAGTGATACTAGACTTTTTCTGATTTTTGGGTACCATAGATTAATATTACTCTCCTACTTCAGGGTCTACAAAGGAATAAGAAAAAGACATGGATGCATCGCTGGCAACATTTAATTCTATTCACTAATGCAAATAATTCCAGAATCTTTTGACACATAATAATTGGTTCTTTACAGAGAACAATAACTAGTTCTAATAGAATAAGAGCTGTAAATGTACCAGAACATAGTGTTATCAAATTGCTTTGACTGTTAGTCCAATTTGACCATTTAACTGTAAGATTAGATCATGTTCTAGATTGTATATAAATTTCTAACTTAATTTTGTGGCTGAAAAAGATAAGACTGTGGGAAAAGTATTTCTGCTGAGAAATTTAAAATATGTACTACTTGGTGGGCCTCCATTTGGGCATCTCTGTATACCTTATTTCAGGGCTGTCAAACTCCCAATCCATGGGCCGGATGCGTCATGTGCTGGCCATGCTCATGCCCGGTTTAGCAAAGGGAAAAAAAGTCCCGATACATCACATGATGCTGCTGTGACAACATGAGTTTGACACCCCTGCCTTATTTACTTATGCAGATCATACAATGTACAAGATAATGAATCTGATCTGTCATCATACCTTTCTAAAGAAAGAAACTATCAGGACAATTGTTGCCTAAGTATGTTAACAAATCATATCAATCACATCAAAGCTACCAGATCTGTGCTGTAAAAATTCAAGTACACACAAAATGCAACAAAGATACAGAAAACTCAAGATTGCATTGTTCAGACTTCCACTTTGTCAAAATTTACTAGATTGCTATGCATCTCTTTTCTACTCTTTGGTGATCACTCAGAGTTTTGCAGGCTCGATCTATTAGTTTTAATGGCATATTTACTGGAAACTGTTAATAGAAGAAGATTCTGACTGAAGGAGCAAACCAGATTTAGGAAAAGGAGACCCACAATAAATAAGTGAAAATTTGTTTTCTGTTTACTGCAGAATATATTAGTACTTTAACATGGTATTAATGGACTTAAAATCAGTATTTGCCTTGATTCCCAGAGATAAATTCTGGTGGAAAATTGGAACTTCTTTTCATTAATCAGTGCCTGAGATTGTTAATTTATATATTATATGACAACATCTCAGTCAGATATCAGGTTGGATATGGCAGAAATACCTGCTATCCCTATCTAAAAAAGGACGACCAAAGGTTGTGTTCTAGTTCTCCTCTGTAATATCATTGTTGAATCCATAGTGTCAGCACTAACAAAAATCCAATTTCATCCCCCAAACCTTGCTTACACTGTAATAGCAGTGAAATGATGAGATTGTCCTCTCAACAGTAGAAATTGGTTAAAGAGGAACTGCTGGGCATTCAGGAGCAATACTCAGAGGAAAACCTACGGTACCTATTTGGAGAGAAGATAACAGCTTGCTTGCCAGTTCTCTTTGCAGGACCAAGATTGCTGAAATTGTGCTCATCTGGGATGATTTTGCACAGATTCCATCATCTGTTCCCTTAACATTAAAGAATAAATGTTTCTCTAGCTGTCTGACTTTTAATGGCTAAGATGACTTCAAACTGAAATGACTGATCAAATCAAAGATGACTGAGTTGACTTAGAGACTTAGCTGTGAATTATCTCATCCACCATATATTTTTTTATATGTGAATCAATGGTAAGTGGTTATTACTACATTTTCTGGCAACAAATCCCACAACTTAGTTGAGTATTGGATTTCATTTTTATTTTAGCTCAAATCTATTGCATTAAAGCAATGTTTTTCTTCAAAAAAAGCATTCGGGATGAAGAAAAAGGAGATCTACTTGCCATCCTTTAATAGACAAAATAGACTTTTCTGTTGAGAGTATACTAGGCTACCAAGATCTGAATTTTTGTTGTTTTGATTACTCTGAGAATTGAGACATTCCATGAAAAGAAAGAATATGTTGCATGTAGGTGGGCTTATGACTAGCTTTGAATAATGTATAAATACAAAAGGAAGTTTTGTTTATTTTATAATACCTCACATTGTTTACATTTAATCCATGTTTAAAAATATCTCTCTTGGGATATACTTTAAGTTCATATTCAGGTGATGTATACCTGTATAATATGTATACAGGTATGTATAATAAATTATTAATATTATAGACACACCCAAGCTTGTTATGTGCGATTTAAATAATTATATTCTAAATATGACTTATCCAAGTGAGTTAAAAACAGATACAATTATATATTTTTCCATCTTTAATTGTGAGCTATTTGCTCATGATCCAAATGTGACATTTTGGAACTTTTGTTAGATCACTACAACACAGCCAAGTTGTAAACAAAGGCAACTTTTAAGACCAGCTATGACCAATCCATTGCTCAAGTTCAATAAGCAGAACAAACACTGATTCACCAACAGCTGAAATTATCATGCGAGCTTGAAGAAAAATGTTCTGGGTGAGTGAAGCTAATATGCAGGTATAGAGAAATCTGTATAAGGTCATTTGTTTCCTGGAAGGTCTGAAATCCTTAGATAAAGTATGTGCAGAAAAGAAAAACAATTTTACCATGAGTAAATATTTTTTCAATTTGTTATTATTTCAGTAATTTAAATATATTCTTCTAATGATGGCTCACAGAAAGTTTAATCATTCTATTGTGTTTTGATATAGTACAATCAAGCAGGAAATGGCTTAACTCCAAATATTTAATGTTTTGATTCTCTTCTAACATAATAACTTGATAACTTGTTTAACTTTCAGAATGACAAGTCAGTAGTTCTTTTTTAAAAAATATATATATAATTTTTTTTTATTTTTTTAAAACAAACATTACATCGTTTATCATTCAGTGTGTCATCTGGGTATAAATTTTGTGTCATCATAATATTTATATTTCTTTGCTTTTACATTTCAATTTAATATATCTCCTGTTAAAACATTTTTCTTCCGGATTTATTTAATTTTGTACTGCTTTATGTTCATATTCATTTTCTATCCAATAATAAAATTGCCCCCATATGTTGTAATATTCCAATTCTTCCTTCCCTTTAATTGCTAATGTTAATCTATTCATTTCTGCACATTCTAATATTTTCTTAATTACCTCTCTCTCTGTAGGGATTTTTCCACTTTCCAATTTTGTACAAATACAATTCTCGCTGCAGTTATTACATGAATAATCAAATATACATTTTCTTTACTAATTTTCTCAGGTAAAATACCCAACAGAAACAGCTCCGGTTTTAAATCAATATGTTGCTGAGTCATTTTCTCTAACCAAATCCAAATTTTTGCCCAATAATTTCTCGCTTCTGCACATGTCCACCACATAGGGTAATACGATCCCGGTGTCTGGTGACATTTCTAACACTTAGTTGATTTATCTTTAAACATTTTTGCCAATCTTTCCGGTGACATATGTCATATTTTATACAAATTTTCTTTGTATGCTGTTGCCATTGTTAACTTATAGTTTCTTTTCCATAGTTGCTGCCATTTATCTAACTCTATTGTGTATCCAAATTTTTTGCCCATGCTATCATTGTTTCTTTTACTTGTTCTTCTTCTAGTTTAATAGAAAGTAAGTAACTATACAATTTTTTAATCATTCTCTCATCTGTTCCGGTGAGTATCTCATCCAATTCTGTCATTTCCAAACAAAACCATATAACTTTGCATCTTTTTCATATCTCGATTTTATTTGCAATTGTGTGTACCACTCCATATCAATCCCTTGTTCTTCTAATTCTTGTTTCGTTTTCAATTCCCCCTTTTCTGATAAAGTATCTTACATCTAATAATATTTCCCATGTTAATAATATTTGGATGTACTAATGCTTCCATTGTTGAAAGCCATATTGGTATTTTCAAATAATGTTTTTCTCTAACTTTCTCCCATACTGATAATAAAGCATTTCTTACATAATGTCTTTGAAAATAACTATGTATCGTATTCTTCCCATACCATAAAAAAGCATGCCAACCCAGTTGCAGATCATGACTCTCCAATGTCAATAACCTTGTGTTTCTTAATTCAATCCATTCTTTCATCCATGATAATTTTATTTATTTATTTATTTTATTAAACTTGCATGCTGCCCTCTCTCCCAAAGGACTCAGGGCGGCTCACAATGATAAAAAAACACATAAAATTCAGTATTCAAATATAAAAAACCAACACAACCCCCTTTAGAAACCCCTTCAGTCCAATCTGGCTAGGCCAAATAGCCAAGTTTTTAGGTCATGGTGGAAAGAGCAAAGGTCAGGGGCCATCCAGAGCTCCAGGGGGAGCTGATTCCACAAAGTAGGCACGCCCAGAGAGAATGCCCACTCCCTGGGAGTTGCCAGCCGACACTGTCTGGCCGATGGGACCCCAAGGAGGCTCTCCCTGTGAGAGCACACTGGGTGATGGGGAGCTGTCGCTTGCCGCAGATGATCCGCCAGGTACCCCGGGCCTAAGCCATGTAGGGCTTTATAGGTAATTACCAGCACCTTGAATCTCACCCAGAGGTCAACTGGTAGCCAATGCAGGTCCCGCAGGAGGGGTGTAACATGAGAGTGTCGGGACACTCCCATCACTACCCGCACGGCCGCATTCTGCACCAGCTGAAGCCTCCGGGTAGCCTTCAAGGGCAGCCCCATGTAGAGAGCATTGCAGTAGTCGATCTGGGAGGTTAATTTAAGAAACCACATAATACATTTATAAATGCAAGTAAAACAATTTACAACAAACATCATCTTTATAACATCTACCTATAATATCTGAATTGTTACAATATCAATATCCTATATTCTTCAATATACAATATTTCTCTCACCTTATATAATGATATTATTTTATTGATATCTCGTGTCTCTTTCTTAAATTTCATTTGATGTAAAAATTTATTTTAGTCTATTGATATCTTTTCTTTTATTTAATTTTTCTTCCTTTCTTCTTCTCTTTTTTTTCACTTCCCTCTAACCATTTATACAATTTTTGCCAGACCAGATAATATTCAGGTTCTTCTTTTCCTTGGATCTCCTTGGTAAGTTTGTCCATCTCAGCGCATTCCATAATTTTGGATATTAATTTCTCTTGAGTCGGGATCTCTTCTTGTTTCCAATTTTGTGCGTATATAATTCTTGCTGCAGTCAAAATGTGTGTTATTAAATATATTATTTCTTTTTCATATTTGCTTGTAGGTATTCCTAATAAATAAGTTTCTGGCTTTAATGGCACCTTTTGAGTTATTATTTGTTCCAGTTGCATTTTTATATTGTTCCAGAATTTTTTAGCTTTGGGACATGACCACCATATATGATAGTATGTCCCTTTATGCACTTTACATTTCCAACAGAGTGGAGATGTGCCGGGAAACATTTTAGAAATTTGTGCCAGTGGTAGATGCCACCTATAGAACAATTTATAAGCATTTTCTTTGTATGGTACAGATAATGTTAATTTATTAATATTTTTCCACAATTTTTCCCATTTATTTAATTCTATTGCATACCCAAAATTTGTCGCCCATGTGATCATATTCTCTTTAACTACTTCCTCTGCTAGTTTATATTCCAATAGAAAATTATAAATTTTGGGACTTCTGGCGGCGATCTCAGCGCGTTAGGGACGAAAGGTGTGAAGCTCCGCTCCTGAGTCCCTAACAATCCCGCATCTGGAGCCGAAACAGGCGCTATTGATCTCGCAGTGATCAATAGTTTAAAGGGGAACATCTTAGGACCTCGGAGGAGATCGCAACTTCTCCGAAGGTACAAGATAAAGCCCTTAATCCAGAGTGAGGAAAAACCAGCCTTACGGGGCTGGCCGGAGGCGCTGATAACTGTATAAGAGGGAAGCGAAGATTGAAAACTAAAAGAGGTCATCAACAGAAGACCATTATCTAGAAAAACCCAAAAAACTACCTGATAGTAAAAAGCAGCGCTGGTGGAAGAGAAATCCAAAAAAAGAAAGAGATAAGCGGCGACGGAAGATAGATCGGAATGGAGCCATTTTGAAAGCAAAGTGACAATGCAAAAATCTGAACAGCTCAGTGTACAGTGAGAGCTGAAGAGCGGAAGAAGGTAATTCCTATGAGTACTGCAATGAGAATAGTGAATAATTTTAAAAGACTTGGATATTATTATTAGATCTTATAAGTGTGGACTGGATTGAGTGGAGAGAATTGGATAAAAAACAAAACAAGAACGGACCTTGCAACATCGGAGTGAGCCGAGAGAGTGTGTGCAGCGTGGAGTGCCGGAGATCAGAGGAGAGGAGAGGAACCTGGACGGACCTTTACAAACTGATCGTATCGTATTGGATTTTACTGATGTGGAGTTGCCAGAGTGGATTGAACTAGATAATTTGAGAAAGAAATAGCTTGTGGGAGAGTGCGGAGAGAGTTGGGACAAACTCCGGTAAAATTGATTGGAGTGGATTTATACAAACTATCTTTTAGTGATACTTCTTGTGAAGATTAGGATACAAAACTGATACAAAGTGTGAGAGACTTTGACTACCAGAGACTGAACTGTTTGGATTGAACAATTTAAATATTGATTAATATTGATGAACCAGATGATAAGGACTTAAATAGAGGATATAAGATATTGAACATTACACCCTTGGGACCGGATGTGGATTCTAATAATAGGAACACAGAGGACTATAGATTAACTTGGATGGTGGAATAATCAAAGTGAACAGGGTGATCCAGACCTTTGGAACCATATTTGGTTGGAAGAAAGATAAGTTTACATAACACCAAGAAAGATAAAAGACTATAGTTAATGGACAATATATATATGCTTGGTTCGATTTAAGTTTATTCTACTATATATCATAAGATACTAGACCCGGAAAATAACCTTTAATAACTTATTAGTTTTTCTCTTAAGCAATTTGTCTAATTTGTCTATTCGAAGTTAATTAAACAATTATAGCATATTATCTTTAATTATATTTAATCAATTTATCCATATACAGTAAATTAATTTAAATAATCAGATAGAACTATAATAATTAAACTGATATTGATTCTATTTTAGAACTATTATAATAAAATACATTTTATTCTGTAAGTAATTGAAGAATAAGGTAATTAATGAATTGTTAGAAGCCTACATTTTCCCCATTGTTTCCCCCTTTTCTTGCTCCCCCCCTGCTTTCCTTTTTGCTTTTTTCCCAATATCGTATTATTAATTAGAAATATTCTGAAAAAACCTTGTAAAAATAATCCTGCATCCAGGTTATAAACATTATATGTGAGAATTTTATGAAATTGTGGGCAAAAATAATAAGCATAATAGATATGGCAACCTCAAGCATATCAACTACTGTTAAATCAACCAAGAAAATATCTCCAACTCAAATACTATTGGTGGCTTCCCCGGTTCAGCAGAAGACAGGGGAAACAACAGATAAAGAAAAGACTAACATAGGTATCCAAAACATCTAAGCTGCCCTTGCAATGATCCGAGGGAATGAAAAGGATGAAAGATAAGATGACCCTCAATCATGATGAAACTAAAAGGAACCATGAACAAATGTGATTGGATGTAGGGGAAATTAAATATGAGATTAGAAATATAGATGAGAAAATAGAGAAAATTCAATAAAATATAACTGAAAACGAACAGAGAATCCATAAAGTTGAGGAAAAGGTGGAAGCCACAGCTACCAGGTTGGAACAGATGGAGAATCAACAAGTGATAAGGAGTCAAGATACCGAAGATGTATTGACATTCCTTGAAATGGAAAAGGCATCTTTCTACTTAAGATTCCAAAATATAGAAGAACAGAGAGATGAAGACTTGGGCGAAATAATGGTCGGAATCTTGGCAGAGGCAACACATAAAGATAAAGATGAAATAAGAGGTGGTATTGATGAAATTTACAGGGCCTTCACAAACTATGCAAGAAGAAACAAACTCCCTAAAGAAGTACACATCAGATTTACGAAAAAAACAATGAAAGAAGAAATATACCGAAAGATGAGAGAGGAGACAGTTATGTACAAAGGGAGGGAAGTTCTAATGCTAAAACAAGTACCGAGGAGGGCCAGGGATAGGAGAAGAGAATATAACTTCTTAACCCGACAGTTAAATAAACTCAAGATAAAATTTAGATGGCTTATACCAGAAGGAGTACTCATTTCTTGAGAAGGAAGAAAATTTCGAATTGATACCATAGAAAAAGCCCAGGACTTCGCAGACCAACACTTAGGATATGAAGGAGAACAGGAGAGCAGAGGAGGCAGAGAAGATTCAAACCCCAGTGACCAAGAGGAGCAACCAACAAACAAGGAGGACAAGGAATGGAAGAGGGGAAAGTTGGGGAAGGAGGAAGTGACGGGGATTACACAAAGAGTCACAAGAAACACAACAAAACTTAAAATAACAGACAAATAAACAACAGCAGGAATGGAAGAAGAACTAAAACTCATTTCTATAAATATAAATGGTCTAAACTCACCAAGCAAAAGACATCAGACATTCACTAAACTGCAAAAATTAGGAGCAGATATAATCACATTACAAGAGGTACACATAAAAAAACAACAGAAAAAATTACTCGAAAATAAAAAATTAGGAGTAATGTACACATCCTTAGGCGACTGTAAAAAAAGGGGAGTGGTAATATGTTAGAGACCATATAAGAACAAAGCCAATATATGTGGACAAAGAGGGTCGAGTCTTAATAATAGAAGTAAAACTGGAAACAAAAATAATACTAGTAGTATTATTAGTTAGTAGCCATTTACGCTCCAAATGGAAACCAAATAGATTTCTATAAAAAATTACACGATAAATTAAAAGAGCTGGATTATGAAAATATCTGCATCGTCGGAGATTTTAATGCAATTGTTAACACACGAGAAGACTACTATAGTAACAGGAAGAATAAAATCAAAAGGAAGACACTGCCACAAACATTCAAGGATTTGGTACAAGAAATGAGTCTACATGACACTTGACGAGAATTAAATACTAAAACCAAACAGTACACATACTTTTCTGGCCCACATCAATCATGGTCAAGATTGGATATGGCTTGGATGACACCCCAACTAAGTAAAGAAACACACGACGTAGAAATTATGCCTAACATATGGGCTGACCACAATCCCATTAAAATAATTTGGAAAGGCTCCCGAAAACAAAAAAGATGGAAAATGGACACAAGTATTATAAAGGAAAAAGAGTATCTACAAATGATAGAAAAGGAGATTAAGATATTTTTTCAAATTAACACAAAGGACCAAACGTCGTTACAAAATTTATGGGACATGATGAAAGCTTATATTAGGGGCTTAACCATTGCATACGTGGCAAAAAGAAAAAAAGAGAAACAAAGAATCAGGAACGACTTATTGGAAGAAATCAAGATAGAGGAAACTAAATTACAACAGCACCCTAATAACAAGATAGCACAGCAAAAACTTAATTTGGCTAAACACAAATTGAATTTGACTACAAAAGTTGATTTGGCACAAAAAATAAAAATGGCAAAACAGACCAACTTTGAACATGCAAACAAAACTGGACGCTGGTTAGCCCATAAATTAAAAAAAACCAATCAGACAAAAGAATTATACACCAACTCCAGGACGAATCAGGAACTTTACTCCACACACACCTAGATAAGAAAAACATAATCAAAACATTCTTTCAAAATCTCTATCGACAGGAAGATGTCCCAGAAGACCAAATTCGAAAATATTTTAGTAAAGTGAATATTACACAATTCGAAAAAGAGCATAGAGAGACCCTGAACTGCCCCATAACAATGATCGAACTGACCGAAGCTTGCAAAAAACAAAAGAACAATAAAACCCCAGGACCAGATGGAATTCCTACTGAATTTTATAAACACTTCCAACAAGAAATAGATGAAATATTGCTACAAGTCTTCAACACAGCATTATTGACAGCTGAAATTCCAAAATCATGGACAGAAACCATTATTACGTTAATACACAAAGAAGACTTAGATCCGACTCAAGTTAGAAATTACAGACCCATTTCATTACTCAATGTGGACTACAAACTATTTATGTCAATATTAGCGCAGAGACTTAAAACAATAATTCATAAATACATACACACAGACCAAAACGGCTTTATACCCAGAAGGCAGATTAAAAATAATTTGAGAACGATTATAGATATTCTGGAATATTACGATAAGAAGATAGACAAGGAAATAACTTTAATATCTCTCGACGCCCAGAAGGCCTTTGACAACTTAAATTGGTCCTTTCTTACAATACAACTTGAATCGATGAATTGCGGAGAGAAATTCCTTAAATTGATAAGAAAAATCTACTCCTGTCAAACAGCCAAAATCGCAATAAATGGTGACATGACACAAACTTTTGACATTCAGAAAGGAGTACGACAAGGCTAGCCCATGTCACCTCTATTATTTACAATCGCACTGGAGGTTTTATTAACGGAAATCAGGAAGGAGGAAGACATAGAAGGCCTTAAGATCTGGGAAGAGGAGTATAAACTACTTGCCTTTGCAGACGATGTGATTTTCATACTGGAAAACCCAATACGATCTGGAACCAGGTTGATGACAATGATAGAGGAATACGGGGAAGTTGCGGGCCTCAAAATAAATAAGCAGAAGACGAAAGTATTGACGAAAAATATGACCCAAACACAGAAGTCGAAATTAGAAGAAGAATTAGGACTTCAAATAGTAAAGAAAATAAAATATCTAGGTATTTAGTTGACAGCAAAAGCAACTACAATCAAAGAAGATAATTATACCAAATTGCTAAAACAAATCAAAAAAGACTTGGAAATTTGGAGTAGATTACAACTCTCATTGATGGGCAGAATTTCCTCAATAAAAATGAATATATTACCAAGAGTATTATATTTATACCAAGTGATACCAATACACCCCGGAAGATATTTCTTTAAGAACCTCAACAAAACAACAATGAACTACATATGGCAGGGAAAGAAGGCCAGAATTAAAATCAAAGCTCTACAGGATTCACGAGACAAAGGAGGCCTAGCAATACCAGATTGGGAACTCTACTACAAGGTATCAGGACTGACCTGGATTAAAGAATGGATGAAACTGGGCAACAAAAGAACTCTATATTTAGTAGGCTTTGACTTAATAAGAGGATGGCACGCTTTCCTACGGGACGGATCGGACAAACGACACATGTACTTCCAATGTCATATAATTCAAGCTTCATTATTCAAGATCTGGCAGGATATTAAGAGAACTCACTATACTAGAATACCAAAATGGTGGTCCCCGATGGAAGCATTGATATACCCGAATACTCTCGAAATAGGAAAGATGATGCGGTACCAAGATTTATTGAATCATGAAGGCAAACTCATCTCAAGACAGCAACTCCAAAACTCTGGCATAAATATCGATTGGTGGCCCTATACTCAAATACACTCAAAATACACAGCAGACAAAAAGCAATATGGAATCTCGAATAATTTGAACGAATTGGACAAGATTTTACAAGGCCCAGAACAAAAGATGATAATCAAAATATATAACTATCTTCTTAGATATAAATTATTGGAAGAAACAGTAAAAGAAAATATGATAAGGTGGGCCAGGGACATAGGGCACAACATTCAATTGGCAAACTGGGAGAAATTGTGGAAACAGAACATCAAAATGACAAGAGCCATACCCTATAAAGAAAATCTCATAAAAATGTTTTACAGATGGCACTTAGCACCAGCCAGATTAGCCAAAATATACCCGAACGCCTCCCCACACTGTTGGAAGTGCAAAACAAAAAAGGGGACATACTACCATGCCTGGTGGAAATGTACAAAGGCCCAACATACTGGAAGGACATAAAGGAAACTATTGAAGAAATAATAAATCAACAAGTAGAAAACACTCCAGAATTCTTTTTATTTGGAATGATAACAACACAACACAACACAACAAAGAGACAAAATATCTCATCATACACATTCTGACAGCAGCACGGTTACTGTTCGCGCAAAATTGGAAATCAGATCAACTCCCAACCAAAGACAAATTAATCTCAAAGATAACAGAGTGTGCCGAAATGGATAGATTGACACTGGAACTCCAGGATAAGGAAGAAAGTGAATACTATCTTGTGTGGCACCAGTCGTATCAATGGCTGGAAAAGAAGATCAGTACAAATATAGATGAAAGAAAATAGGGTAGAAAATTTAAAATTGGAAATGAATAAAGAGGAGATGCAAGATTATTTCTAATTTAAAACACCTGAATTGACAATGTATCATTCATATATTAACTCACAAAGCAATATATATTCTGATGATGACCAAAACATATATGTAAAATATGGTGTGGGTAGGTAGGTGGTGGGAATCTGTTTGTCTTTGTAATGTCTTTGTATTCTTTGTATTGTCTTTATATCTTTGTTTAAAATCCAATTAAAAAAAAGAAAATTATAAATTTTGGTTATTAATTTCTCATTGGGGCCTAATAAAATTTTATCCAACTGATTTGGTTCCATTTGAATTCCAGTTTTTTCCATATCAGATTTATATCTGGATTTTAATTGCAAATATGACCACCACTCTATTTCCACATTTTGTATTCTCAATTCTTCTCTTGTTTTTAGTTTTCATTTAAGATGTCCTTATATGTTTTTAATTTATTTGTATCTATTGTATTTGGATAAATATGTGCTTCCATTATGGAAGTCCACCTAGGAATCCTATCATAGTGATATTTTCTGATTTCATTCCATATTTTAAGCAAATTATCTCTTACAATATGTTTGCGAAATTGTTCTTGTTTTGTAATTTTCTCTCCCCAAAGATATGCATGCCAACCTCTTGTTAAGTCAAAACCTTCCAATATTAATGTTCTTATGTTTTTGAGTTCGATCCAATCTTTTATCCATATTAACGCTGAGGCTTTGTAATAACTCTGCCATGCATGTTTCAGTATACGATTAGAGATATGAAATAACGTATAAAGAGAAAATGGATATGTAGCTGTACTTGTCTTTTCTCCTCATTTGCAGCTCCAGTTCCTAGCAATGATGCTCTGATCTTGTCACAATGTCTACTGTAAACTACTGCTGAAGATCATACAATTTGAATAATTAAAGGAAAAAAATGGAACAATTATTTTCAGCTACTTCTAATGTTTTTGATCATATCTTCTCTAGTCCAAAGATATGAGAGAGAGAGATATTTTAATTATATGGCTTCCCATCTTGCCAAGTGAATTTGGGCAACTAGCACAGAAAAGTATCCATATAATGCACATAAACCTCTCAAGCAAGCAAAACAAAAAGGAAAAAATGAACTGCACTGGGTTTGTATCCGGTCTAATTCAAGATGTTGGTCATGACCTGGCATAAGGCTTTGCTCCATGTTATCAGCCCAGCTCAATCAGGCAGGGAAGGTATGCTGAGATCGCATCCATCAAAGAATTTTGACTGGTGGGCTATAGGAAGAGAGCTCTCTTTGCTACTGACCCTGCATTGTGGAACATCCTGCTCCCACGGATGAAGAAAGCCCCAAATCTCTTGGCCTTCCAAATGTTGGTTCTGTAGCCTTGTGGGGGGGGGATATAGAGGACCACTCAACTGTGGTCCTCTATATCCCCTCTATAACTGTCCTGCCTTGTAATAATATTAAATGGACATCTTAGGATATTTGCCCTTTTAATATTTAATTGTTAGTCTATAATTTTAAAATTTTAATCCTAATTAATGTTAATGTTAATATTTATTTATTGATTATATTACATTGTACCCCACACAGAACCCCTCTCTGAGGCAGATGGGTGGTCTAAAAATATGCAATATAAATAAATAAATATACAATGGACTTGTGTTGCTAAATTAAAAATAAGACAAGGGAATATTTAAAGAAATCTATGGAGAAGCATCTGCTTTAGGCTAAAAAATGCTTGAATTCAGTCAGTGGGCAAAGAAGACATTTGATTTAAGGATATCTTAGCTTCATTGTGGAATATAACTATTCTTCATTAGCAGTATTATCTGGCCACACTTCAGGTTTACTATTTTTTTTTCAGAAATATTATCATGTTAATCATAATCAAGCCTTTGATATATAAAAAAAACTCCTCTAACAGGCATAAATGATGTGATAGTTTATTGGTCAATGTACTGCTAAATTTAATTATTTAGAAAGCAATTTACTGATATTTCTCTCTACTGAGATTCGTTATTTTCTTCACCAAGTACATTTATCAAACTATTAATAGCCAAGGATAGGGCTGAGTACAGCAGTACCTCTGGAGTATTTAAATATTTATAGCATTGCATACAATTAAAGTAAACCTATGTTTTAACAAAATACAAGCTGCAAGGTCTGAGGGAAACTTGTGGGAGTAATAAATTGCCTTTCATATCCTTATTGGAGTTTATAAAGATCATATATGATATGATTAACAGGCATTTCAAAATAACAAGTATAATGCAATATTAACATTTTAACCTTTCCCCAACTTACACTTCTTAGGGTTGCTTCCTAAAGTTGACACTAATAGAATTTGAGTTAAATCCTAAATATTCTGAATATCACTTAGGGAGTCACTTTTCTCTATGTCAACATTCAGCTCGAGAATCCAAATAAAACTCTATTTCATTCTGTTTCCAAAAATCTTGCCATTTATTGAATATACTGCATGGTAATGTCGAACCAAAACTAATTCTGAGATTCCCAGACACAAGTTCATAGAACTAAACAACAATTTCTCCAGCCAAATCCCCAACCTGTCACGTAGTTCACATAAGACTACGGAGTTGAAGTAGACGGTTATGGGAACCGTCTACTTCAACTCCACACCTGCTACGATGTCCTTATAAAGTAGCGGTTCTCAACCTGGGGGTCGTGACCCCTTTGGGGGTTGAACGGCCATTTCACAGGAGTCGCCAAAGCCCTCTCCCCCCCAATGCCTTCACTCACCCTCACTCTCTGCTCTGTTGGATTGCCTGCCGTTCGCTTACCCCGCCCACTCCCAATATATTGCTGCCTCCTGAGATCCAGCTGATGGCTACAGTAAAAAAAACTGTTTAAATTCTTGCCGCGGGGCTTCAAATGGCCACCCTATAGCCAGTGGTGGGATTCTGCCGGGATTATTGCCAATAAATAGTGGTTCGGCGAGGGGTGGGTGAGCCAGCAATTTAACAAATGGTTCGGTGTTTTTTTGTAATTTTATTGGAGCTTCAGCACAGGCTAATTAGCCCTTGATTAGATCGGCTCCCAACTCTCAGTTGATTTGCTCTCAGCTGTTTTGTTCAGGGCTCTGCTGCTTGCTGGAGCAGATTTTTTTCCCCCTAGCTATGCTGAAAAACGAAACTGAAAGTAAAGCAGGCTGTTGGCTTTGCTGTTGCTGCAACGTGGGGAAATTAGGCAGGCAGATTTCTTTTCTTTTTCCTCACCAAAAAAGGTAGGTGCAAACAATGGGAAATTTAGGGAAACAGAGGAGGGTTCAAGATTTTAAAACACAAAAGAAAAAAAGCTCTATTTAACTAGGGAATTGTAATAATTGAGATACTATTAATTGTATATTGTGTTGAAAGCAGAAATGGTTAAGTTGTGGTTTGGAGGAATATATGGAGGAAATTATTTGGTTTATTATTATTGGTAAATATAATTAATTGATTTGTAAGAAATTGGATTGCATGGAAATAATTGGAATATTAATGTTCATATTGATTAATATACAAAAAAGGTAGTTATATAACTAATTGATTTATATTAAAATGTTGAATTTATATTAAACAACTATAATATTACATAATTAACCAATGTGAGGATGGATATAAAAATAGATGACAATGGGAAGGGGTATAATATAGAATAGAAGGGAAAAATTGAATTTGATTAAGATTAGAGATGATGATGAAGGGTAATATTGGTTTTTTACAAAAATAGATGAGGAATAAATATGGCAAAAAGGAAATATAGAAATTGTAAATTTAATTGAAATGACTGTTTAAATTTGTGAACCGGCCAAACACTCTGTTCAAAGAAAATACATTGTATGTTTGTATGTGTGTTTCTAATTATTATTATTTATTCATATTTGTTCTCTTTTATTCTTTAAAGTTTAACAATTCATTCTTTATCTTAATATCTTTATATTTGTTTGGGGTTGACTTTCTTCCCTTTCATCTTTTTTATTGTACAGCAATCTTTTTCCTCAAACCTACCACCTCTCTCTTTTCTTTCCTTCTTACTTTCTCTTCCTCCCCCTCTTCTTCTCTTCCCTACTTCCTCTTCCGTTCTCCTTCTCCTCCTCTCTTCCTCCCTCACTTACCCTCACTCCTACTCTAATTTTTCTTCCCTTCCTTCATCCCTCTCTATTGCTGTATCCTTTTATGCATATGGACTACTCAGAGGGCTGAAAAAGTTATTTTTGACTGGTCCTCGCACTTTTGACCAGTCTTCGAACTTACGACTGTCCTCACATTTTACGTTTTTGCCCTATCTTGTCACCATGGTGAAGAGAAGCAGTTGTGAAATGAGTGACACAGTTGTTAAGAATGCTACAATGGGCATAAATGATGACCAGTCATAAGTACGAAGACCGGTCAAAAGTGCGAGGACCTGTCAGAAATCACTTTTTTCAGCCCTCTGGGTAGTCCTTTTGTGCACATGGACTACTCAGAGGGCTGAAAAAGTTATTTTTGACTGGTCCTCGCACTTTTGACCAGTCCTCGAACTTACAACTATCCTCACATTTTACGTTTTTGCCCTATCTTGTCACCATGGTAAAGAGAAGCAGTTGTGAAATGAGTGACACGGTTGTTAAGAATGTTACAATGGGCATAAATGATGACCAGTCATAAGTGCGAAGACCGGTCAAAAGTGCGAGGACCTGTCAGAAATCACTTTTTTCAGCCCTCTGGGTAGTCCTTTTGTGCACATGGACTACTCAGAGGGTTGAAAATGTTATTTTTGACTGGTCCTCGCACTTTTGACCAGATCTTGAATTTACGACTATCCTCACATTTTACGTTTTTTGCCCTATCTTATCACCATGGTGAAAAGAAGCAGTTGTGAAATGAGTGACATGGTTGTTAAGAATGCTGCACGGGCATAAATGTGAGGATGGTCATAAGTGTGAGGACCAGTTAAAATTGCGAGGATCTGTCAGAAATGACTTTTTTCAGCCCTCTGAGTAGTCCCTATACACATAGCCATGGCCACACAGTCACATGACCAGCTAGCCACCCCCACCCAGTCACATGACTTCCAAGCCACACCCACAAAATAAGCGATGCCCACAGAACCGGTAGTAAAAAAAATTAGAATCCATCCCTGGTTGGGGGTCACCACAACATGAGGAACTGTATTAAAGGGTTGCGGCATTAGGAAGGTTGAGAATCACTGTTGTAAAGGTTTCAGGCTCTTGTAGTCTTTAACGGAATCGTTTCTCCATCTAGCCCATTCTAAAGCAACTCTGTACTCTAATTGCAAGTTGAAAAGAAGAGGCACATAGCTGCTAAAGTTTCATATTTCACACTCTAATGGTTAAGACATCAAACTAGAAACCAGGAGACTGTGAGTGCTATGGTAGTCATGCCTTCAAAATGAGAGTCCTCTGAGTTAGTTTGGGTCAGTCACTTTCAGCCCACCACATAAGACTTGGATAACAAGCCAGTCAGTCAATTCCTACCATAACCAGTGGATCAACACTCAAACCCTGCATTTAGAATAGAATAGAATAGAATTCTTTGTTGGCCAAGTGTGATTGGAAACACAAGGAATTTGTCTTTGATGTACTGTATATGCTCTCAGTGTACATAAGGAGAATAAAATACATTCATCGAGAATAAAGAGATTTATTTGCAGGAAAAACGCTAAGAAGAAAAAAATATATTAAATATTACTTGAAAATCCTAGCAGCTGTTCTGAAATTGACTCTGTTTTCCTTAAGTTCACCATGCATTTATTTATGAAGTGAATCATTGATGAATTTTTACTCTTGAAAGTGACATTTTGTAATCTCACAAGACTTTAAGCTATTTTATTTGAAAATGTACTTTCTCTAGTGCAGGATACCAATGCCCATGTCAAGTACATGATTTCACATCCTAAATGGTACAACTTCTGAAGTTGATTCTCAACTCAATAAAATACAATATGCATTGTGTTATTTTATTTTAACAAGTACAACTGTATCTTAGAGATGTGGGAGCTCATCATTGAAAATGAAAAGAAGCTAAGACTTGACACTACAGGCAGAATGATGAGAAGGAATTAACTTTTAGAAAAAAAATGGCAAAATAGATCGGTAAATAACAATCTGGACAAGTCCCATTTTTAAAATGAATTTTAAGCAGATTTCTCTGAACTTTCTCTCTTACCTTTGACACACATGTGCACAAACACACCATTCACTTGATACAATGGCTACAATGAGGAGCATACTAGACTTGATTATTTCATATAGTTATGTTTCAATACATTTATATTTTCTACTCTGCTCAGGTTTTTGGTCTGGGTGATTGAAGCCCCCTTCTGGACAGTGTGGTTTTGCTTCTTTTTATTGCTTGGTGCCATCCTTTGTTCCTTATTTTTACTATTGTACTTCTGTATATTTATCTATGGACCACAGTCACTGGAAGTTGGTTAATACAAATATTACATACATACATATGTACACACATATGTATATACATACATACATGTATATTATTGTTATTGTTGTTGTTGTTGTTGTTATTATTATTATTATTATTATTATTATTATTATTATTATTATTATTATTATTAATTGAATTTGTATACCATCCTACTCCCGAAGGACTCAGGGTGGTGAACAGCCAAATAAAATACATATAATATAAATTTTAAAAAACCATTAAAATACAATTAAATAATTGGCCTGGAAAACAAAATTTAAAACACCCCAAATTCATAAGACAAGTTTAAAATTTAAAAAATTTAAAACAATTTAAAAACAATTTATAAGAGAGGTTAGGCCAGGCCGGCCTGCTGAAATAGAAATGTTTTGATGGCACGGTGGAAAGCGCGTAGGTCTGGGATCATCCGTATCTCCGGGGGGAGCTCGTTCCAGATGACGGGTGCCCCCACAGAGAAGGCTCTCCCCCTGGGGGCCGCCATCAACACTGTTTGGCCGATGGCACCCTGAGGAGCCCCTCTCTATGGGAGTGTACTGGTCGGTGAGAGACTACTGGTGGCAGAAGGTGCTCTCATAAATAACCCGGTCCTAAGCCATGGAGCGCTCTAAAGGTGGTAACCAGAACCTTGAAACGCACCCAGAAGACTACCGGGAGCCAGGGCAGCTCGTGCAGGCTGGGGGGTCACATGGGAGCGCCATGTCGCTCCCATAACCACGTCGTTCCCATAACCACCCGCGCGGCCGCATATGGTTTAAGGGAAAAAATACCTTTCATTAGTTGGAGATATATAGACTATTAATTATTTTAACCACTGCCACATTAATAATAGTTCTATTTTAGTTACAAGAAATATTCCATGATCCCAGTGAATCATTCCACTATGCACAACATGAGCCTGGAATTTCTAATTTCCTTTATTTTCTGAGGATTCTCAACAGTGCATGTACCATAATGAAAGAAATGGGATGTCCTTTCCACATAAATTACAATTCCTATGTACAAGATTCACAGTGCAATATGCAAGCTTTATTACTCTTTATGTGAAGTGATTTTTTTGTCCTGTGGTTATCACAATGTTCCAGAGATGTTTAAGTAACCAAGAATTTATGTAACATAAAATGTTTTTAATGGGTAAGATTTAAAGTATATATCAAAATATCCTTTTAAAAATGATGCCTTTCATCTGTCAGGCAATTCAATTTGTTTCTCTGTTTGAAAAACTTTCAATTCTCTTTCCTGTAGGTTTTCCTAGTGCCTATATACTACTTGCCTTTATTTCACTGCCTTTCTATAAGGCCTTTCTTTCTAGAACCCTGACATAATTTGGAGATTTCCCTTCTAGATTTAAGAAACAGTTTTGAAGGAGATGCCAGGATCAGAAATAAACACTACCTCCGTCAACCTCAGTGGCCAGGATTCTGATAATAGAAACTCAATCAGGAAGGGATAAGAATTGAAACAGATTTCCAGATAGGATTCATGGTGAACTAAAAATCTCTGAAGGAAAGGGGATGGCATTGTGGGCGAGATTGGCAGCCGGAATGTGGATTCTGGTCACTGCAGTCTGTCCAGAAAAAGGAGCAATCATGAGATTGGCCATATGTACTCTGAACAGCTCCTTTTCATGAGTAGTTTGCAGGAACTCAGGTCTTTGTGACTGACTTGTGAGCCAAGTGGCTGGGAGTAGAAGCATTTCAATCCTGCTCACAACTGTAATGTAGCCTATACGGACACAACTATCTCCATCTCATTTCTTAATCATGCTTGGAAAATACTTTTTAAGTGCTTTCTAACCATTAGGAACTTTGAATTCAACAGATTTTGTAGTATTTGCCAGGTAAATTTCCTTCAATCCTTAATGGAAATAGTTTTAAATACAAGTCTAAGGATTTAAAAGAAAAAAGATCTTTAAAAATTAAACAGCAAATGAATCCAGATAGATTTGAATTAAGAGTTTGACATTAATTATAAGAATCTTCCCAAAATGTGGTTGTTTTGAATTCTAAACAAATAAACAAACATGATAGGATGAGACTTTGAAGGTTGGACATTATACAGAATCAAAATAAATTAAAAATTACAATTAAAGGAAAAGAACATATTAATTGCACTTGCACAGAAAAAATAATTTAACATTTGATATGGTGAAGAATATTTCTGAAAAGTTCATTTTAAGATTATCTGCTGTTACAGGTGGGCTATTTTTAAAAGATATTATGGAAGAGGAACAAGTTTTACCAGACAAGACTCAAACTAATTTGAAAGTGGATTTAAAGATGACAGATTACAAGAATGACATGGAAAAAGATGCTACACTGGATACAAATAAAACTTGTTGATATCTTAATAATTAAAAGGAATATAAAAAATAACAAACCAAAACAGTACTTTGGATAACATTTGTATATTCAGTTTACAAAACAGACCTGTTATATTATAAAGGATTTTGTGAGAAGGAACAAAGAAAAGAAAAGAAAGTCAAGTTCTAGGACATTATTAGAAGGGATTAAAGCTCGAGATTGTTAAAACTAGAAAGAAGAAATATAGAAGTGGGTCAAAATAGATATGTTATTTCTAGTTACCTTTAATTGACTTCTGCTGACCCGGTTTGAATCATGAGGCCTTAAGGATTTTTATAGATAAAAAATAAGATATGGGAAAAAGAGATCATTTGTTATATTTTAAGAGAGGTATGATAAATAAACAATGATAAATAATTGTTTATAGTCATGATGCACAGCAAGTTGTTTCTTTATAACTTTTTTGCTTTTTTCTTAACTGTAGTCTTTCCCCCCCCCCCCTTTTTCTCTCTATTTTTGCTTCTTTTCTGCATTACTTTTTCTTGTTTACTGGTATTCTTTAGTTTGTTTTAGTTTATTTTTTTCAATTGTAATGTTTAATAAAAAATATTTTAAAAAGACAGGGTTGGGGTGGGAAGGGACAGAAACAGTAAGGTTGATCTGGGAGTAGTTATGGATTTAAAGATTTCAGGACTATTTTAGCTCCCCGGTGCCAAATTGGGGGATAGTTTAGATTTAGTGTTTAACTTGATAGTGGAAGGAGATTTTTTAAAAAACCTAACAACATACCTATAGAAGAAAATAAAAATCTGCTTTTAACATTGGAGCACTACAAGAAATGGCTTAGGATGTCCTTATCAAAATTAAAGAAAACTATGACACTGCTAATAATTATGTGGTCAGAAAATGAATTTTACAAAACTTTGATGCTTGGTTTCTATATACATACTACAGTAATACCAAGCGTCACTTTGTTTGTTCATGCACCAATGTAGGGTTTTCCCCCTTGTTTGTTGAGGGCACTTTCCCTGAAATTCTTGCATATCGTATTCAGTACAAGAACATGCACGAAAATATTTGAAGTTGATGTTAATTTCCTCAGTAAAATTTACACTGATTATTGGGAAGTGCATGAAGAGACAACCTAATCAAATAATTTTAATTTGCTGGTTATGTTTTTCTTTTATTTGAACCTGTTATTTGAATTTTTGGGGGGGAATGCAAATGTTGCTGTTATATAGTGCTGAATCTTATGTTCCTGAGTGTCTATAAATTTGGCAAAAAAGATGACAGCTAAAACAAAAGGTGATAAAAACAATCATTCCTTGGTGTAATAAAATGAAAAACATGCAGGTGGTGCTATGGGAATTACTTTTGAAGGGTAGTATAAAATATTTAATTATGAAGAAAGTATAAGTTAAATGAGGCAGAGATGAAATAAAGCAGAAACAAAACTCTTTGGAATACATAACTATATGTTTTCTAACACAAGCCAAGAATGCTTATAAATACAAACTGCATCTAAACAGTTTCAGGAACTGTTTATCTATCACCACTTAAAAGATAAAAAGTTTCCCTTATTAAATAATCAATTATTATAGTGTGTAATTCATTAGAAGTCTGGAGCCTAAATTTTGCCTCAAACACACATAATAAAATAAACAAATTTTAAACAGAAATTTGGGGAACTAAGATTTCATTATTCCCTCAGAAAGCCATGGACTATTTTAAATTGATACTGGAGAGATTGGTAATAATAAGCATCAAATTGTTTCATTTAAAACAGGAGTAAAACAAGGAATTAAAATACTGTATTATAATTATACACAGAATACAATAATTTCTGCACTTAAATATTCATTCAATAAAACTGAATGTATAATATTTATTTATTTTATTATATTTCTATACTGCCCTTCTCCTGCGGGACTCAGGGTGGTGTACAGCCAGGTTAAAACAGCGTATAAAATTTAAAAACATTTTTAAAAAACAATTAAATAATTTTGGCCCGAATTTAAAACAACCCAATTAAAACCGAAATTTGATTAAAAATCTGAGAGGATGGGATCAAGCCAGCCCAGCTAGATGGAACAAGTGTGTCTTCAGGGCCCGACGAAAAGTCCGGAGGTCTGATATCGTGCATATCTCAGGGGGCAGGTCATTCCAGAGAGCAGGTGCTGCCACAGAGAAGGCTCTCCCCGTGGGAGTCTCCAGCCGGCACTCCCTGGCTGACGGCACCCTGAGGAGACCCTCTCTGTGAGAGCGAACCGGTCGATGGGAGGCTATCGGCGGCAGAAGGCAGTCTCGCAAATACCCCGGCCCTAACCCATGGAGAGCTTTAAAGATGTCACCAACACCTTGAAGTGCACCCGGAAGACCACAGGAAGCCAGTGCAGCTCGCGCAGGAGAGGTGTTATATGTGAGCGCCCCGTCGCTCCCATAATCCCCTGCACGGCTGTGGGGGATTATGCAAACAGCCTTGTTTATTTGTGCCTATTACTAATTTCATTTATAGGAATGAGCTAAGAATATGTTTTATAGAACAAACATATTATTTCTAATAGTACCTTCCAAATATTTCCTGTACCTCTGGGGAATTTTCTAGCCTGTTCCTCTTAATTTATGAGTTTTGACTTTCTCTTTTTGTTCCATAAGTATCATAATGATTTTTTTAAAAAATGAATGTTTTGATGATATTTCATAACACATTTGGTGAGGTTTCTTGCATGAGTATTGATATATTTAAACACAAATTAACATTTAGAATATTTGTGAGTCTTTCTCATTTACTTTTAGAAAAAGCATTAACCCTTAATCAACTGAAGAGCACAGGATGTTTGTTCTAAGAAACCAGAAAGTTGTGCAATGTCTAGAATTCCTGCTAGGTTTCTAGTTGAGCTAAAATAACTAAACATTGATATCTACAATTCCTAATTAGCCTCATAGATGGATCTCTGAATCACCTGCAAATGCATTGTTAAAATGCTTTCACTTGTTACTTTCTTATAGAGGCAGACACCAGGCAACAGAGTGCACCTCTGAATTTCTTTTTCATAAGCTAAAAAAATCTTCAATTTTGGAAGAAGTTAAGAGTTTTGAATGTAAGAGATACCTTTGTGAAATGATGCAATTATTTTTTAAAGGATGGGAAAAATATTGGCCTTTATCTCTGGATGCATTTATGTGTGAATATTTATAGATAAATTGCTTTTATATACTACATCTCCAGAGCCTTTCTGAAAGATATCTGTTCTGAACCTCTACTGAGAAACTCTTCCACCAATATAAAGCCCTTCCTTCTCTGTCCTTACATATCTGGGGAAATTTCTACATATTCACTTGGGATGACTGTGCAGGATAAGTTAGTTCTATATGAAGAAGGTGGTCTTGAAGATACCTGACAGCCAAACCATGTGAACCTTTAAAGATTAAAACCAACATATTGAATTGTGCCCAGAAGACTACTAGAAATCAATAAAGTGCCTATAACTTTTGTATTATGTGGATGCAACAGTTCTGATCTGTCAGTTTGATCTTCATAGTAAATCTGATGTAAAGCACATTTCAGTTCTGTAATACAGCATGGATTACTGTTGCCAGGTAGGACTATAAATGGCAGAGCAGCTGACACTGAGCAAAGACTGGAAACCATGCAGTAGCCACCAGATTAGTGACAGTTAAAATTGGTGCAAATAACCAAGTGCTTTGGGGATTCAATGTCAGCCTGTTCCAACCTATCTTGATTTCTACAGCCTCCAGAAACTGAGTCAAGACCTCTAAGTCTTTTCCAGAACAGAATGGGTATACACAACTGGGTATCATCATTATACTGCTAACAAATTGATGGATAATCTCTCCCAGCAGTTTTGCTATTAAAAGGTAAGAGTGAGATGGCTGGACTCTTGTCTCACAAGAGAATGCCCACCAGCAAACCTCTGTTCCTCTACCAATCATTGGAAGCACTCAGTAATGCCTCCTACTTCCAACCCTCTCAGGAAATTGACCAGGTTACTATGGTTTATAGTATCAAGCACAAATTCCCTTGCAAAGGTTAATATAATCCACTAGAAGAACTTTTTTCATGCTTGGATTTGAACCCAGGCTGGATGAAATCCAGATAATCTGCTTCCTATAAATCATTCTACAGCAGAAAACTTACATCTGAAAAAGATATAAGATTTGAACCATGGAGTTGTTATATTTCGGATTGTAATTGGCATTCTCTTGTAATCATGACTTTTTTAGTACCTGTAATAAAATTAGCTTATCATATAAGTGTTTTGGAATCTCTAACTACTAACCTTCAAGTCTAATGCCTGGGTGAATAATAAAACATGGAATCTTGTTTCGTTGACCCTGTGGCATCTCTGGATAAGTAATTACAAAAAACACTGGAGCTGTTATGACACCATTGGGGCCCCCAAATTTCCTTATCTCAGGGTAAAAGCCAGAACATAATAAAAAAAAGAAAACTTTAAAGAAGAATCATGTTTTGCTTAATAATTATGAACAAATCACTAAGTAAATTATTTAAATTCTGTTAATCTATCTGACCAAGTATATGAAATAAGGAAGCTGTAGAATAGTTTGACAATATAATCGTATTGATGTATCCTAGAAATTAAGTCTTCTTATCTTAATCATGTCTGCTTCTGTATGAGTACGTGTGATGTTGTAGCTTTATGTTTTCTTAGATATCATTATTAGATATCACTAATAATTTCTCGGTATTTTGATTGTATTTTTAACATGTCTGTGTTAAATGCAAATTCTGATTATACATAAGCCTTCATTTTCTCACTGAGTATGACCTCTGTATACCAAATACAGATGGACACTGATCACACAGGAAGGCTGGAAGAGATACTTATTGTTGGGGGAACGAAATAATATTTTTTTTTAATTGGCAGCAAAAATAATTATATTTCCTGGTGAGAGCTGGTCACCGTTACAGAAAGTGATAAATAATAAGGCTCTTGGACAGGATTTTTCTTCTTATTTTTTATTTTGGCACCCTCACAGCTGTAATCATGCTTCTTGTCAGGTACTGCAAAGATAAAGACAAATGACCTCCATAGCTATACTGTCAATGCATTTTGATATAAATTGAAGAATAGCATGATTTTTAGGAGGGAGTAATTCACTGATTGTCCTGTTGTAGCCAGAAAAGAAAGAGCATCTTGTTGCAACAAGGTCCTGAGGGCAGAAAACATGTTTGTGGATTGTGCTATTTCTATTTATTTTCATATTCATTGTATATGAAAGTACTGCAAGCAGAACTGTATCAGGAATCAACTTCCAATGTCCATCCATACTGTTTGTTTTAGAATTATAGTATGCATGCCTTGGAAGGGACTTATAGGTCATCTGGTTTCATTTCCTTCTCTTAAATCATTCCTGATAGGCAGTCATTCATTCCTAGCCTGAAATTCTCTAAGTCAAGAAAGATCTGTTTGTGTTTTAGACAGACTATTCCTCTGCTTAACAATTCTTACCCTCTTGCAATCCTTCCAGATATAAATCCTGAATCTGTTTTCTTTTTACTTCAAATCTTTGGGCACAGAACGTAACAGTTAGAAATGACCTTAAAAATTTAACTTTCACCCTATTCCAACTGTCACTCAGTACAGAAATATACTAACTGCCCTTTGTTTAACATGTCCTGCAAAGAAGTGTCCACCGTCTCATAAAGCAGTCCTGTGACACAATGGAATGTCTTTCTACAGGTAATCCTCCACTTACGGCCACAATTAAGTCCAACATTTCTGTTGCGAGACAGTTTTTGAACTTTTCTCTATTTTACCTTTTTTGCCACCGTTGTTAAGTGAATCACTGCAATTGTTAAATTAGTAAGTGAATTTGAGTTTTCCATTGACTTTGCTTGTCAGAGGTTTGCAAAAGGTGATCAGTGACTTCAGGACACTGCAACCATCATAAATGTGACTCAGTTGCCAAGTGACTGAATTTTGATTATGTAACCATGGGGATGGTGTAATGGTTGTAAAATAAAAAATGGTCATGAATCATTTTTTAAATGCCATTGTAACTATGAATGGTAATCAAATGAACTGTTGAAAGTCATAGATTACCTGTATTAGAATGTTTTCCTGTGTTCCTGACAAAATAGGAATTTGTAATCTTGTACATCTTGTAATTTAAATCTTGTAATTTAAATCCTCTGTTTCTTTTTCTTTCTTTCTTTTCTTTTTTCTTTTACTTTGGACTAACTTGAAACAATACTGCCCACTTTTCTGCCTGACAGCTCTTCATATTATTGAACTCAACCATCATGTTTTCCCATAATGTCAGGCACAAGCAACTAGATCCACTTGTGAAAGGTAGAAGTCAGCTACTTTATTGTGTTCTACCTATATTACAAAAACCTCTCTAGTCTGCTTGCCTTCCCTTGAGAACAAACAGAAAAAGTCCCATGGAACTTGAGGGGAGGGGTCAGGCTTATGCCTTTTGCAGCTTTGCAAGGCTCAAAGGTAGTTCCCCATTTGACCCATTCTCTTGCCTGGATGGGAGATTCCCAACACATCGTCATTTATTCTTCAGGCTACATTTAGCCAGTGCCTTCAACAGTTCCTCATAAGGTTTTCCTTCCAGGCTCTTTATCATCTTGGCTGTTCTCCTCTTGGTCTAATTTATGAAGGTCCTTCCTAAAATGTTGGGCTGCAAACTGCAATATTCTAGATATTGTCTGACAAATAAAGAAGAGACAGAATGTTTGACTTTTCTTAATCCCAACTACTTGCTTTTGTTTGTTTGTTTGTTTGTTCACAGTTCATCACAATGGTGGTTCATATTCAACTGATACTCCACTCATATTCCTGGATTCTCCTGACATGTACTTCCAAAGCTAGGTCACTCCATTCAGAATTTAGATATTTAATGTTTTGCTACCTAGATGCTTAATCTTCTGCTTGTCATACCTCAACACCATTCTGTTGGATTTGGTTCATTATTCATTCTGGCAAATTCATTTTGAATTGTGATGTTTTTCTCTGCTTTATTAGCCAATTCTCTTAACTTCATGCTATCTTCAGCTTGACACTCCCAATTGATATTTCCCTCCAGGTGATGCAGAATAATTTATGAGCATTGACTCAGCATAAATTTTCTGGATTGAAAATAATATTCACATTATTGTTGCTACTGGAAAATGGAGCTAGATTTTTTACCATGTTTAATTAATAGGGTCCAGTGCCAAAAGCATTTGGCATGGATGTAGGAAACTCAAGTTTAAATTCCAACATAGCAGTTGGACAGAGAAATCCCTGAATGATTTTTGAAGAGTTGGATGAAAAGTATCTTACTGGTAGTTTAAATCACAAAATTATTACTGTTTGAGAATCATGGACATTGAAAAGTTAATCTTCTGCAGTTAACATGGGAGAGGTATTTTGATCTTTCTTTCCTGTTTGCCCAATTATATTTTTATTACATTGAAATGTACTTTTACAATTTGAAGTTCATGAAGCTATATAGGAACTTTGCCATTTAAAACTTGTTATTTTTCATATTCCATTTTTGAAATGTTAATTGTAAGGCACTGAACAGGTTTGAATAAGGTACTTTTTCTAACCTGTATTGTATGAATCTTATGAAAAATAAGTTGTCACTCTTGAGTTTTTCACACATAAACAAATCAGTTAAATCAGCCAATGGAGAAGATAGCATGCTAAGTCTGTCACTCTCCCAAGTTATTTGGCAGATTTCATTCTTCTAACTTAGCCGGACTCCTGCTTTGGAAGACCAAACAGAAGAAAAATGTCAAGAAAAGAAGCCTTATGTAAAGGCAAAAGAATTACAGACTATCTCAAAGAATCATAAATATGTAAATCTTAGAACTCTTCCACACAAAGAACAAATCAACAGTGAAGGTATTGAAAGTTAGGCACCTTAGGTTTTTGTGACTCTTGACTCAATCAAGTGTTGGATCAGATAACTCAAGTAAGAACTTAAAATGAAAAGAGAGAAGACCACAACATTTTAAAAAGAAGACTTAGCAAGTATGTCTGACAAATCTTAATAAGCAGTTTAAGGAAAATTTAAAGCAAATGTGTGACATAGCTCAAAAAGCTATAACAAAACACCTCCTCACCAGCAATCAGCATCCAGATAAGCAGAGATTAATACAGGATTAATTGCAGGCAAACAATCAATCAATCAGTAAACAATAGCCCCATCAAGGAACTACCAACTCAAACAATCAAATAGTAAACAACAGTATAATCAATGAACTACCAAAAAGAAACCAACACTCACACCAACAATGCCAGGGCAAGCCACTGCATATAAACAGAGCTCCCACTCCCTTCTTAAACTGAAGATATTACCTAGTTGGGTAAAACAACTAGAAAACAACCAAGCTCAGGGAGTACCAAGATACATGGAAATTATAATTATAATACAATTTGTAAAAGAGGAGAACATTTTGATGCTAAACGGATAAATTGATAATCAAACTGTAATGTTATTGCTTAAAATAAACTGCTTAAAATAATTTAAGTAAAAATTCATTTTCTAGAGAAGCAGATGAGAATGATGTCAGTTGTTAAACTAAATTGCCATATGGATATGAAATAACACAAAGCCAATTAGTTAACATTAATTTTAATAGGTTTCATCTTGTTATCACTACTATAGTTGTCATGATCATCTGCTTGATCGTCCTGCTTTCAAGAAAAGCATAGTCTAGGATACCAGTGATAACATATGGGATAAAAATAGACTTTGCTACCTGATTTTAAAAGCAAAAACACAAAAGCCTTGCAATATGATCACTTTACTGCTTGAATCCAGTGCTGGGCACTTAAGAAGAGGTAGAAATATGTTTTCCCTTCCATGAGCCATATTGAGACCCTTATTCCTAGCAGAACCAGTAATGGAATAGTGTCCCTACCATGCTGATCACCATGCTGATCAAAATCAGGCACCAGAATGACTGTATACCTACTGTGCTAGTTGTGCTTCCATGTATGCACCAATAGGATCAGCAATCTTACAATTGTAAAGTCCTGATTTTAAGTCGTTCAGACCTCTTCCTGGTGGACCACATATTCTTTTCAAATTAATACCAAAATTCAGCAGGAGCAAATTGTGGCTGAAGCACAGTCATGGCCATGAGCTTCTTATCTATACCAGGTGACAGATGACACCTTTGATGCTAACTTTGAGTAGCATCAGCTCCCAACTTGACTAGTCTTTATGGTGATAGAGTTTATACAGCTTCCCAAAAGTCACATTAAGCTAGAGTTAATCAAGTCCCAAAATTTGAGTGGACTTTTCTGTGTTATCAGCAAAAGTAATATATTATTCTCAGTTAGCTTTAGATGGTGTTTATATGTTAGTATGGATCAGATTTAGGAATCACATGCTCCACCTACCAGGTACCTTGGAAAACAAAAATAGAAGTTCAAATATTACAAGAAACACACACACAGAATACAATCTGGGAGTAAAATTAATATTTCAGAATACTAAAAGCCCTGTGGAACGAAGTATTTGCTAACTATTTAAAGTAAAATAACAAAGGAGCAATCTTGAGTCATTCAGGTGGGTTGCACAAAGTTCTTTTCTTGTGCTTGTAAGTTTGTGTCATGTGAAAAGGAAACAGCTAAAAAAAATAACTTATTTAGAGCACAGTTGAGGAACAAAACAGGAAAAATACACATTCTTTGGTTGGTTCAAACAAGGCCTTCCTATACTGTTTGAAACATGGACATTTAACTATTTAACTTTAGCAGTTATTTGGACTGCTGAGTGGTAGAAAATAGTGTACTCCTATCTATCTCTATCATATCAGCTTTCCATAAGATTATGACCGGCCCATAAATACATGTTTTACTATTTCCCTTTGGACTAAGCAATATTTATGCAAAGTGCAGTAAAAATGAGAAACAGTGAGTGAAGGAATTTAAAAGCTGGGGGTAGGAGGAAAAGAAAGAAATCTAAATTCAGTTTTTAGCAAGCCAAATCACAATATCTTTCCATAATTTTTTTCTTTGTTGTCCATTCTTGCCTCCACAAGCCACAATAGTAATTTCTTCACACATTTCCCATTTTCAATGAACATTCTACCAAGATTCACAAATTCATCTCTTTTCTAATTTTCCACCATTTATGTATAATTTATCATCAGTCCTTTTTCCGTATCAAAAAACACGGCCTTAATTTCAATACATTAATTTATATTTTAATAGAGCTCATTGTGTCATACAATCTTAGTCAGTCAGTTTATTAGTCTTAGACCAGTACAAAAATTGCATCCATTAGTGATCTGTGAATACTTAAAAATATATCTAAAGAAATCAGAAAATAACATTTGAGACAAAATTAAAGCACATCTATAAAACAACCTTATTTGAACCCATGACTAAAGTCCAACATTGCATAATCTAATATGTGCAGCACCTCATTAGGAATCTCTGCCAATAACACAACATTATCTGCATACAAAAAACCCACACATTTTCATATTCCTGACCAAGATATTTGTACATCGGTTCATTCATAAATTAAATAAGCAAGGAGATATCACAGATCCTTGACTTACTTTCTGCTTAATGTTGAACCATTTTTAAGCATTCTTTTTTTCCTTATGCCTCTACATAAACAATGTTCCATATGGCAAAATGTATCATACTTTAAGCATATCCATTTTTTTAAATTGTATGTTTCTTTGATTTAATGAAATTGCAATGAAGTGTTTTAATCAATTATAAAGAATAAGAATGAAGAATAAAAAAGCCTTGTCCTTTCCAAATATGGCCAATTGTAATCACTCACTTCCTTTTGATCAGAATTCTTCCAAACACCTTTCCAGGTATACTAATGTCCCTCTTGTTTTTATATTAACCTTGCCTATCTTTCCCTTTCTATAGGAAAACAATAGTAGCATTCTTTCAATCATCAGAGGTATATGCAGTTGTCATATACACATATACATTAAATTGGTCAGACAGCTATTCTATAAATAATCCACCCCCATCTTTTAACATTCCTCCAATTTTACTGTCTACTCCTGAAATCTTATTTTCAACATTTTACAGTGTTTATTGCTTATTTTTCATTATTATTTCCTAGAAGACAATCAATTACAGTATTTGTTTCAATTCTATTATCTGACTTCTCACTATAATTCTCATAAAAATATTTCTAAAATACCCTCGCTATCATTCTCTCACTTTAATTCATCTCAAGTCTTTTCATCGCTTTTATTTTTAATTGCATTCACTCTGTTGGAGGCTCCTTGTTTAGCCCCTTTCACTCACTTTGAAAACAAAGTTGAGTCAATATAGATCTCATTTCTACCTCTCAAAGGGGAAGGTTCTTTCAGATGAAATCTGTAGCAATACGTAAACTCTGCTTCTGAGTTTTTTTGTGAGACTTTGCATTTGCTGACTCTTAGCCCACGTAGTTGTGTAAGCTTTTTCCTTTTGATAGAATGTGCTATGATGGATATGTTTTGTTTCTGCATCTGTTTATCTAGGTTGATAATGTGCAGCACTTCCTATTTGGGTATATTTACACCTTGTAGCATGTGGAAAAAAATCTTGAATATATCAACAGTTTATAAAAGAAAGATGTTCACCCTGCAACTTAAATACTTTCACAAAACAAAAACAGAAAAAGAATGAAATGAGTAGTTTAGAAAAGGAAAATCACAGCAATATATTTCATTAAAAATTGAGATATAAATTTACAGATGCTTGGAAATGCAAAAGCAGAGTTGTCACTTTTGCTGACACTATGGGATCTGACATAATGTCAGTCTTAACTTTGAATTACTGGCTTTGGTTGGCTCATGTTCTCACCGTGAGGCACAATTTAAATGTACTTTTTGTCTGCAAATATAACCATAGCTCTTATATTGTCAATAATAATAGGCTTCTTTTTGGCCCCCTTAGGGCAAACACTCAAACAAATGGCAGGTGAATCAATAAATACCTTAGACTGCTATATTTATTCATGAGATGTGTATCTCTTTGCAAATTCCTTAGGGGGGAAAAATCCTTAATTCTTAATCTCATCATATCGGATTGACTGTTTATCAATTTTAAATTAGACCTGATTTCTTACCTGAAAATGAACCTGGAGACGAGTGATATTGCTTAGTCTTTCTGTGTCTCATTTGATTCCTGCTTTTCCCTTTTTTTTGTTTTCTGAACAGCAGCATTCCAGGTAAAAGAGCACATGATAAGCATAAGGCATTGGCAAGCCTATTGAAAAAAAAGCTTGCATATATCAATTTGCTTGCATTTGGATGTTCTGTAAGCCGAACTGCTATCTGCATAAGAAAGGCTGTTCTGTAACCCCACCAATGCTTGGCTTCTCATCTGATTGCCTTTGTTTCCTCCACCTCTCTCTTTTGTTTTATTGCTGGCTCATTGGCAGCTGCTCAGGGTGTAGAACAGGCTGGTTGAACTGAAGACAATTATTTTTCTAGGGCAACAAAGGTACTTATGAACCCTTAAGCATAACCAATGAACCTGATGCCATTGATGCCCTTCTTATAGCTTCCATCCTAGAAAATTCATGAATAATATTTTGCTTGGGGCTCATTTGAATAGTCTCCCCATTCATTAACTACAGCTGTAAGGCAAGGAATGACAGAGTTCAAAAAGCAAACCAAGGGAATATATTAGTAATAAAATTATCTCACAGCCTTCAGGCATCTTCTCAATCTCTCTTTTCTCTTCACCTAAATTCATAGCACCATTAGTTAAAACAACAGCTTTTGTCATTTGCAAGTACTAGAAATACTGAATAAATATTTCTTCTGTTCAGGAAATGTGCATGTATAGGCAATATCTGCATCCCACATCTCTGAAAATTAGCAAGGAATAAAACTCTGAAATGTCTTGGATATTTTTCACCATGAAATGTATTGCTACTGCAGAACTGTCAACCAGAAAGTGTCTGTAAATCTAACAAATTGTTTAGATTGTTTTTCCTGGACATTTAACACTGATACCTGTATATTTCTACAGACAACAAACAGTGTGAAAATGAAGCATTCAGTGATGCAAATAAGCCTGCCCTTTGCCCACTTCTTCCTATTAGAACCTAATGAAGAAGCACATTTGTATTTGCTATGCAAATGACAATCATTTGCCCATTAAAAATGTATCTTTTGTCACACAGGTGACATGGTCTGAAAACCCATCTGCTAATATGAATTAAAGCAAGCAGTTAGCATAGGGGTATACTGTTGTGTTTAGGTTGTACAGTGTGAGCATGCCAAAAGGCTTCAGGGTTACCAAAGTGTTGACATGTTTAGTATAATTTTCATCACTGTCTTTGCTAAATAAAATAAACTATCTAACAAGACTCTGGAGACTGAAATACTGCCCTCTACAAATTAAGAATATTTTTATTCTTTAATATTTATCAGCTACATCCAGAATGAAATATATAATCTTTTACTTTACTTTTACTTTTACTTAGTAAGAGAAAAGTGGTATAGTTGGTTGAAAGATAGGAAAGAGATGAAGCAATTGGAAGTAAATAAAATGAACAAATATAATATGATGGAAACAAAGAACAGACATAGGTTAACAAAGATTAACTTTATCTATTAGCTAGATAAAAGGGAATGACCAAATAAGGAAGAGTCAAAATACAAAGAGAAATGTATATTATAGTTGCGACAAACTGGACATGTATTGAAATGGATGTTTATATGTTTTTATGTTTTATACGTTTCATTGTTCTGTTTAGTTTATACTTATAAATAATATACATATATATATATATATATATATATATATATATATATGTAGGTCTTTGGTTATTCGGGTCTTCTCCCACGTAAAATTGGAAGTGTCTTGGCGACGTTTCGACGAAGTCTCATTCGTCATCTTCAGGCTGGTGTTCTCGGCTTCGTGCTTCCAGGAGCAATGTGAGATCGCAGCTGTCTCTTCCTTTTAACTGCTAGTGGGGGTGTGAGCTGATTGGGTGGGAACTTGGCTGTGTTCTGATTGGGTGGAGGTGTGTTCTGATTGGTTAGGGGCTCGGCTGTGCTCTGATTGGATGGGGGGTTGGTTGTGCTCTGATTGGCTGGGGGTGTGTTCTGTTTGGGTGGGGGCTTGGTTGTGCTCAGCTTAGTCTGAGTTGCAGGGGGATTTGAGCTGGTGAGCTGCGTTGTTGTTGTTTGGCTTCGTGTTTGTGGCCGTGCGAGCTCTTCATGGTGGGTGTCAGTCTGCTTCATGTATGGATTGGAGAGGTTTAAAGTGGCTAATGATGCAGCTGCAGTCTGGCTTCTGGTCCTTGGTCGTGGCTCATTATCAGTGTGGGTTTGAGTCTGTTTTCTGCGTGGATGTGTGGTGGTGACATCCTGTGTGGCTCTCGTGAGTGTGGGTCTGGTGTCATTCGTCGTGTTAGGGACCCGTTTGTCAATAAGGGCGGGTTTCCAAATGGCTGGTAGGCGGGAGGTATCGTCTCGTTTGTTCATGCTGTGTGGGCGTTTTTCTATCTCGATGGCTTCTCTGATTATTCTGTTGTTAAAGTGTTCAGTTTTGGCGATAGTTCTGGTCTTTTTAAAGTCAATATCATGTCCTGTGGCTTTAAGGTGTTGGACCAGGGAAGAAGTTGGTTCTTCTTTTCTGACTGAGTTCTTGTGTTCTTCTATGCGTGCACTTATTCGTCTGTTGGTTTGTCCGATGTATGTGGTGGGGCAGGCGGTGCATGGGATTTCATATACTCCTTGATTTTCTAACTCAATTTTGTCTTTGGGGTTCCTTAGGATGGTGGATATTTTTCGGTTTGTGCAGAATGCTGTCTTGATGTTATGTTTGTGGAGGATTTTGCTTATTCTGTCTGTGGTGCCTTTTATGTATGGGAGGAGGGCTTTGCCGTTTTCTTGTTCTGTGTCTTGGATTTTAGTGGGGGTTTCTTTTTGGCTTAGGTTGGTGATCTTATTTCTTTGGAATCCATTGGATGTTAGTACGTTAGTGAGGGTGTGTAGTTCGGTTTTTAGGTGTTGTTCGTCAGCTAAGCGTTTTGTTCTGGAAATGAGTGTCTTGGCTACAGAGTTGATTTGGGCAGGGTGGTGGTGTGAGAGTGCGTGCAGATAGCGGTTTGTGTGTGTTTTCTTCTGGTAGATAGTGTGTCCTAGGGAGCCATTGGATTTTCTGTAGACTAAGACATCCAGGAAGGGAAGTTGGTTGTTCGCTTCTGTTTCCATGGTGAACTGTATTTTGGGGTGTAGGCTGTTGAGGTGTGTGAGGAAGTTGTCCAGTTTTTCTTTCCCATGTGGCCAGATTATGAAGGTGTCGTCCACATATCTGAGCCAGAGTTTGGGTTTATGATCAGATTTTTCTAGAGCTTGGGTTTCAAAGTATTCCATATAGAGGTTGGCAATGACCGGTGAGAGGGGTGATCCCATGGGTGCTCCTTCTGTTTGTTTGTATTTCTGTCCATTATAGATGAAGTATGTGTTGGATAGGCAGTGGTTGGTCAGATCTAAGATGTGCTTGGGGGGGTTATATTTGTTTTGGATAACTGTCAAGGCTTCTTTGATTGGTACTTGGGTGAAGAGGGATATGACATCAAAGCTCACGAGTAGGTCACTGGGCTGTAAGTTTTGTTGCTTTATGATGTCTATGAACTGGAATGAGTTTTTTACGTATGAGGTGATGGATTCTGCATAGGGCTGTAGTTGTTTGGCGAGAAATTTGGCTAGGTTTTGTAGAGGTGAGCCTATGGAGCTGACTATGGGTCTAAGTGGGGTTCCTTCTTTGTGTATCTTGGGGAGACCATAAAGCTTAGGGCATCTGGATGATTTCTCTCTGGGTATGATTCTTTGCTGAATCTCTTCGCTGATGGGGGAGGCTTTTATTTTGGATCTGGTGGTTTTTTCCAGGTAGGTGGTGGGGTCTGTGTTTAGGGGTTTGTATATGGAGTCTTGGAGTAGGTTGGTTAATTTGGTTTGGTAGTCAGATGTGTTCATAACCACCGTGGCATTGCCCTTGTCTGCTGGTAGGATTATTATGCTGGTGTCTTCTTTCAGGTTAAGTAGTGCTGTCTGTTCCTCTTTGGGTAAGTTACTTTTGGGTGGCTTGCTGGTGCAGAGGATGTTGGTGATTTCGAGTCTGATTCTGTTTGCATCGTCGGGGTTGATTTTGGTCAGGCTGGTTTCAACTCCGCATATAATGGTTTCAGTGGGGATGCTTTTGGGAGCGATTGCAAAGTTGAATCCTTTGGAAAGGACATTGGTTTCGGCTTTGGTGAGGATCCTATCTGAGATGTTATGTACTGTTTGTTTCATGTGTGGCTGTGAGGGTGGAGGGGATTGTTTCTGGCGTTCTTGTAGTCTTCGGAATTTGTTGGTGTGTGTGTCTGTCTTGAGGGTGGTCTGTGTTTCGGCTCTCCAGACGGCAAGTTGTTTGGATTTGTCCCAAAGTGCGGGGTGGATCTTGTTGCTGAGTTTGAGGTGAAGTGTGAGGAGATCCTTGTTGATTCGGTCTAGGAGGAATCTTTTTCTGTGGAGTTCATTTCTGATTAGGGCTAGTTCTGTTCTTTTCAGAATGCGTTTGGTGGCTGCAGAGTTGGAGTGGAATTTCAGTTGGAAGCCTGTGGGGATTAAATTTTGATCTCGGCAGTTGCGTAGGAATGCAAGGTCACATAAAATGGAAGCTCTTTGGACTTCGAGTTTTTCATAGGTCCTGGTCAGATGGTGGATATCCTCCCCGTAGAGGTGCGATATTTGTTTTCTCAGGTTTTCGCGGGTGTTTGTATGTAGGTCTTTGGTTATTCGGGTCTTCTCCCACGTAAAATTGGAAGTGTCTTGGCGACGTTTCGACGAAGTCTCATTCGTCATCTTCAGGCTGGTGTTCTCGGCTTCGTGCTTCCAGGAGCAATGTGAGATCGCAGCTGTCTCTTCCTTTTAACTGCTAGTGGGGGTGTGAGCTGATTGGGTGGGAACTTGGCTGTGTTCTGATTGGGTGGAGGTGTGTTCTGATTGGTTAGGGGCTCGGCTGTGCTCTGATTGGATGGGGGGTTGGTTGTGCTCTGATTGGCTGGGGGTGTGTTCTGTTTGGGTGGGGGCTTGGTTGTGCTCAGCTTAGTCTGAGTTGCAGGGGGATTTGAGCTGGTGAGCTGCGTTGTTGTTGTTTGGCTTCGTGTTTGTGGCCGTGCGAGCTCTTCATGGTGGGTGTCAGTCTGCTTCATGTATGGATTGGAGAGGTTTAAAGTGGCTAATGATGCAGCTGCAGTCTGGCTTCTGGTCCTTGGTCGTGGCTCATTATCAGTGTGGGTTTGAGTCTGTTTTCTGCGTGGATGTGTGGTGGTGACATCCTGTGTGGCTCTCGTGAGTGTGGGTCTGGTGTCATTCGTCGTGTTAGGGACCCGTTTGTCAATAAGGGCGGGTTTCCAAATGGCTGGTAGGCGGGAGGTATCGTCTCGTTTGTTCATGCTGTGTGGACGTTTTTCTATCTCGATGGCTTCTCTGATTATTCTGTTGTTAAAGTGTTCAGTTTTGGCGATAGTTCTGGTCTTTTTAAAGTCAATATCATGTCCTGTGGCTTTAAGGTGTTGGACCAGGGAAGAAGTTGGTTCTTCTTTTCTGACTGAGTTCTTGTGTTCTTCTATGCGTGCACTTATTCGTCTGTTGGTTTGTCCGATGTATGTGGTGGGGCAGGCGGTGCATGGGATTTCATATACTCCTTGATTTTCTAACTCAATTTTGTCTTTGGGGTTCCTTAGGATGATGGATATTTTTCGGTTTGTGCAGAATGCTGTCTTGATGTTATGTTTGTGGAGGATTTTGCTTATTCTGTCTGTGGTGCCTTTTATGTATGGGAGGAGGGCTTTGCCGTTTTCTTGTTCTGTGTCTTGGATTTTAGTGGGGGTTTCTTTTTGGATTAGGTTGGTGATCTTATTTCTTTGGAATCCATTGGATGTTAGTATGTTAGTGAGGGTGTGTAGTTCGGTTTTTAGGTGTTGTTCGTCAGCTAAGCGTTTTGTTCTGGAAATGAGTGTCTTGGCTACAGAGTTGATTTGGGCAGGGTGGTGGTGTGAGAGTGCGTGCAGATAGCGGTTTGTGTGTGTTTTCTTCTGGTAGATAGTGTGTCCTAGGGAGCCATTGGATTTTCTGTAGACTAAGACATCCAGGAAGGGAAGTTGGTTGTTCGCTTCTGTTTCCATGGTGAACTGTATTTTGGGGTGTAGGCTGTTGAGGTGTGTGAGGAAGTTGTCCAGTTTTTCTTTCCCATGTGGCCAGATTATGAAGGTGTCGTCCACATATCTGAGCCAGAGTTTGGGTTTATGATCAGATTTTTCTAGAGCTTGGGTTTCAAAGTATTCCATATAGAGGTTGGCAATGACCGGTGAGAGGGGTGATCCCATGGGTGCTCCTTCTGTTTGTTTGTATTTCTGTCCATTATAGATGAAGTATGTGTTGGATAGGCAGTGGTTGGTCAGATCTAAGATGTGCTTGGGGGGGTTATATTTGTTTTGGATAACTGTCAAGGCTTCTTTGATTGGTACTTGGGTGAAGAGGGATATGACATCAAAGCTCACGAGTAGGTCACTGGGCTGTAAGTTTTGTTGCTTTATGATGTCTATGAACTGGAATGAGTTTTTTACGTATGAGGTGATGGATTCTGCATAGGGCTGTAGTTGTTTGGCGAGAAATTTGGCTAGGTTTTGTAGAGGTGAGCCTATGGAGCTGACTATGGGTCTAAGTGGGGTTCCTTCTTTGTGTATCTTGGGGAGACCATAAAGCTTAGGGCATCTGGATGATTTCTCTCTGGGTATGATTCTTTGCTGAATCTCTTCGCTGATGGGGGAGGCTTTTATTTTGGATCTGGTGGTTTTTTCCAGGTAGGTGGTGGGGTCTGTGTTTAGGGGTTTGTATATATATATTTTCTCAGGTTTTCGCGGGTGTTTGCATGTAGGTCTTTGGTTATTCGGGTCTTCTCCCACGTAAAATTGGAAGTGTCTTGGCGACGTTTCGACGAAGTCTCATTCGTCATCTTCAGGCTGGTGTTCTCGGCTTCGTGCTTCGTGCTTTCATATATATATATATATATATATATATGAAATATATAATCTTTTTCATTGCTACAATATGCATTTTACCCTCAATTTAGAAGACAGGTGATTTCTTGAACAAGCAGTTATTTACTTCCTATATTTATATCTTTACATGCGTAATACAAAGAATTTGGGTAATTCATGGAAAGAAAAATATATTACACAAATGGCAATAATATGAAACTGAAATGTCCATTTTGTTTTCAACAAAGAGCATATCCCAAACGTTTAAGATGGTCTCTAAGAATTGCTGATGAATATACAATAACTAAGATATGGGCCAGGTTATTTATATGAGATATAGCTTATCATCTTTTCCAGCAAATAAAATATGCTAAAAAAATATTCATGTTTCTTTCTTCAGCAGCAGGTACAAAGATCGAACATATAACTTATTACTTTTAACTATAAGAAAGTTAGAAATGAATTTTAAAAATGTAGTCAGTATCACTGATGATAGAAGCCCAAAATTTCTGCAAATCATCGTATGCAAGAAAAAGATTTAGCGCATGGTTGTCCAACATTTTGGCTTGCCTGAGCCACATTGTGTGAAGAGGAATCATCTTGGGTCACATGTAAAATATATGATATAATTAATCTATATAAATAACAAACTTCCTTTTAAATTTTTTATTATTCTCTTGCATTACTAGTTGTTGAGGGTTGCATGTGGCATGCAGGCCATGAGTTAAACACACTTGGAATAAGGCAATGTGAACTAATGTGACCAGGGGAAAAATGGAAATTGTATATTAACATTATTGAATACTATATAATTTTACATTCAGATACACTGTACCATTTGTAATATTGCTTTTGCAGCAGTTGGCTTGGAATCATTCTCCACTGGAATAACCTAATAATATAAAACAAAAATTTTGAGTTGCACAGGTCAAACGAACTGATGTTTCAATCTGACATTAAAGTGCTAGGGAAACATTTCACCTTTTGCTTTTATGAGCACCTTTTCAATCCTTATAAATCTGTCATCAAGAGGTATAACAATCTGTTCATAGTTCCAGGTCTCACAGTTCTTACTATATATTAGAGTTTGAAAGGGAGCTGCATGTTATGCTGCAGCCATATCTAATGAAGGTCACCTTACTATTATGTTTTAAAAAGCTACTTTCAACCCCGGATAACTTCTTGAATTCATTGTAAATTAACTGAGTAGTTGAAGTTAATAGGTTTATTGGGTCCAAATTGGATTATATTAAAATAAGCACTAAAATGCACAAATGGCATAAATAAGAGTCCATTCTTAGGTACAATTTCCCCTGTCATTACAGTACTTTACATGGAAGAATTGGACAGCTATATGACGTTACAAATATAATTATAAATATAATAATTTCCTGAAAGAGGAATTGAAGTATGGTTTTTTTACTTCAAACTTGCACCTGATAAAAATAAAAGCAACACAGGTAGTAAATAGTCAATGAATAATGAATTTTTACAATAATCGTAATAGCAGGGATTGTGTCTACCCAAATAGAAGTGGTAGTAGATTGAGATTAGCATTAGTAAATCAATATCATAATCCTAGTGCTACTTATATTTCACCTCTAAATGTAATGTAGCATCTATGGCCTACACAAAATAATCTGGCTAGTCTTATCATATTCTAGTAAAATATATAAGTATAAAGGTAAAAGTTCCCCTCGCACATATGTGCTAGTTGTTCCTGACTCTAGGGGGTGGTGCTCATCTCCGTTTCAAAGCCGAAGAGTCAGCGCTGTCTGAAGACGTCTCCGTGGTCATGTGGCCAGCATGACTAAACGCCGAAGGCGCACAGAATGCTGTTAGCTTCCCACCAAAGGTGGTCCCTATTTTTCTACTTGCATTTTTACATGCTTTTGAACTGCTAGGTTGGCAGAAGCTGGGACAAGTAACGGGAGCTCACTCATATATGCAGCACTAGGGATTTGAACAGCTGAACTGCCAACTTTTTCTGATCAACAAGCTCAGCATTTTAGCCACTGAGCCACCGCATCCCTTAAAAAATATATAACTAACTAATGTTTTAAAAGGGGGCACAATGGCTCAGTGGTTAAAGAAGCTGAACTTGTCAGCTGGAAAGCTGATAGCCTGGGTTCAAAACCTGAACACCGCATGACAGGGTGAGCTCCCATTACTTACCCCAGTTCCTGCCAACTTAGCAGTTCAAAAGCATGCAAATGCAAGTAGATAAATAGATATCACTTTGGTGGGAATGTAGCAGCATTCTATGTGCCTTGATATATATAGTCATTTTGGCCACATGACAATGATGTCTTCAGTCAACACTGAGTTGACTCAACTGGACAGGCTAAACCTTTACCTTTATAATGTTTTAAAGCTGTTGAAAGCCATATAGAATTTTCAGTTCATCTTTTGTCCCACGTATTCCTGTTTCCATTTGTCACTGAATTGCTGACATAAATGTTAGGGAAATCTGATTTGGTGAAAAAATTATTAACACTTATTTAGCTGTAAAATTCTGAAAATGACTGCATGCATGTACAGAATTTTGTTATAATCTCACTTTTCCATTTTATGCTCACAGGCAAATAATTCCCATAATAATGATGTTCTTTCCATTTATCTTGCAAGCTTGTTTGTAGTGGTGCTATCAGTTCCACGTTTATATCATAGCAAACAAACTACTCATTGAGTTGGGATGGTAAAAAGTTTACTGAGGCAATATCCTCTGACATCTATATTTGAATGTTTTCCTCAAAATTTGGCAGAAAGAGGATTCTGGCACCAACCCTAAAATCTTCATAGGTAATAGAGTTACGATACATACATTAGTTTACTACAGCTCTTCCTTGCAGAATTCCTCTGCCCTCCCCCCAAATCTTTATTCATTGTCATATTTTTCAAGTTAAAAATGGTTTAATTTTAATAACTCATTGCTTTGCCATTGCTGGTTTTAGTTTAATCTTTATTCTATTTGAATTTTCTGTATTTTTGCTTTTTATAAGATTGCTGATAATTGAGAATAGATATCTGCCTCTTGGGGGACTTCAAGAAAATAGAACAATCACATGATTATTATTTTTTGTTTTTTTCCCTTCAGATCCATTATTACATACTATATATATATATATATATATATATATATATATATATATATATATATATATATATATATATATATATATACATACTTTCCCTCAGAGTAGCAAGCAGATAATTTAACAAATATTTGATTATAGGAGATATGATAATCCAACATGCTACATATCAGTATGACAGCAAAAGGCCTACTGTACTTGAGAACATGCAGATATAGTTGGTACACTAAGGTCCAAAACTATTTTGAGTCCATTAAAAAAGTCACAGATGTGTTAGTGTCTGAGAATGCAGGGAAAGCAAGTATTCAAACAAAAACATTCAAAGCAGATTAATATTAATAAATAAAAATATACTGTAATTAATTGATTCTGCTGAAATAAGCACAATGCCATGAACTGTAAGATTAACGAAGTAACCTTTAAAACTTAAAGACACAGAATTGTAATTATCGTTGTGTGATTAATACTTATAAAATTTGGATTAGACTCTCACTGATTTTTAGAAGCTGATTTTGAAATTGGTAGTGCATGAGATGAATCTCATCTAAGAGTTTTTTTTCTTTCAATCTTAGTGAATTTCTTTTATATAACTCCAAACAGTTTGTGCTACTAGATGTGGGGAAGAAATGGTAAGGAAAAAAAAAAAAGATTTGTTTCAAAGGGCATTAAATCCACTGAAAGCCATGACATGATCTCACTATAGTATAAAATTGAGCTATTTTTCAGCATTTTGTATTTAGTCCACCTATTTATATTTAATGTAGCTGCAAATAGAAAGCGAGAATGTTGAACTGCTAGAGAAATGATTCATTAGAACTGTCAAAAACATCCCAAGGTTTTGCAATCCTGGCATCTTTAGAGCTCAGATGCTGGGTTCAGAATTCTGCAGTGAAATGAATCTCGTCACTCTCTATTCTTCGTCTATTAAAATCCTTTAACAGTTAGGTGAAATGGAATGATAACTGTTAGAGAAGGGTTCCAAAAGCATGTTTTTCCCTGTAGCCATTTTAAGCTATATATATATAAAATCAATTTCCTATCAGCTTGCTGTAAATTCTAATTTAACTTTATACTTGGGTTTATTCTGGCTCAATACTAAACTTTTCCACCGATGGCCAGCTATTGCTTCTGCCTTTTTATCTACCAGAATTCCATGTTGAACTAAGATGAACCCCAAAAATCATGGTTGACAGACTTGCCTATCAAACTGCTAGGAAACTCTCCAAATATCTTTACTTACACCTTCCAGATTGATCAGATTCCCAGGGTGGACTATTCCAGAAGATGTTACAAATCTGTGTAGGTCCTAGATAGTCTGAAGCAGTGGTGGGTTTCAAAATTTTTTACTACTGGTTCTGTGGGTGTGTCTTGGTGGGCATGGCATGGCTTGGTGGGTGTGGCTTGGTGGGCGTGGCAGGGGAAAGATACTGTAAAATCTCCATTCCCTCCCCACTCCTGGGGGAAGGATATTGCAAAATCTCCATTCCCACACCACCTTGGGGCCAGCCAGAGGTGGTATTTGCTGGTTCTCCAAACTACTGAAAATTTCTACTACCGGTTCTCCAAAACTGGTCAGAACCTGTGAAACCCATCTCTGGTCTGAAGTGGCAATCAGTTTTAACTGGACCAAGAAGTGATTTTACTATAGCAAAGGGTTTGATGCATGTAGAGGGTTCTCCATTATTTTTTATCACAGTAGAGGTGCTTGAAGCAAAAAATGAGATCCGGTGTAAGTCTATTGACATGTGTTGGGCCAAAGTACTTGATGGCCATGAATTTTATAAACTTTCCTGACCCATACTCCAGAATATGAAAGTCCAAGTCTGCCCTAGCCCCAAGGATGAGGACATTAGATTAAGGAGCCTGGTGAAAGGAATTCTTTGGGAAGCAGAGCAGGAAGTTTATCAGAATGTATAGAGAAAATCAGGTGATGAAGCTATTGCTGGTGAAGCTAATGCACAGAGCTATTGCTGCTTGCAGGATTTGCCTACAACAATTTAGTACATTTCTTTATTGGCATATCTTTGTTTTAGGGCAACTTATTGCTACCATCCCACATGTTGCCTTTGATATCCCTGAATCTGCAATTCCCTGTGTGTTTCTGCAGAAGAGAAAATGACTGTTTCTCTATTAAAGAGGCAACTTGTTCTGGCAAAAACAACAGACAAGTGGGCCACAGACACACTGTGATTGACTGATGGATACTTTTTGTAAACTTCAGCTCAGCATTCGGTACCATAATTCCAGGAATTCTTCCCTCAAAACTGATTTAGCTCACTGTGCCTGTTCATACTCGTAGGTGGATCATCAACTTTTTGACAGATAGGAAGCAACAGGTGAAGCTAAGGAAAAGTACATCTAGTACCTGGGCAATTAGCATAGGTGCCTCTCATGGCTCTGTTCTCTCTCAACTGTTGTTCTATACCAATGATGCATTTCAAGGGAACTCACTGTTAAAGTACTGAAATTTGCAGATGATACAATGGTCATTGGCCTCATTCAAGATGGCGATGAATCTGAATATAGATGACTTTGTGATGCAGTCAGAATAATCTGGAACTGAAAATGCTTAAAACATGTAGAGATGAGAGTGGATTTTAGGATGAACCCTTGTATTTGACCACCTCTTACTTGCATCAGCAGTTGGGTCCTTCAAGTTTTGGGCTTCTATAATCTCTCGGGACTTGAAATGAATACTTAATATTACAACCATCATTAAAAGGGCAAAAAGTCTTCTTCCTGCATCAACTCAGGAAGTTCAGAGTGCCCCAGGGACTGTTGATACAGTTTTACAGAGGAATTATTGAGTCTGTCATTTGTACTTCTATAACTTCCTGGTTACAGCAACCAAGCAGGACAGTTACAGACTCTAATGGATAGTTAAGACTGCATAAAGAACAATTGCAAAACAGCCTGCCTTCCATAGAAGATCTGTATGTTGCTCAGGTCAGAAGGAGGTCTGAGAAGATATCTGCAGAGCCCTCACATCCTGGACACAAATTGTTTCAACACTATCCCTCAGGACTGCACTACAGGGCATCGTATGCCAAAACAGGGGACAGGTTTTTTTCCTTCATACCATCAATCTGCTGAACATCTAATTCTCACAGTCCTATCTAATGTCTATGAATATTTGCCCATGTAGTATCACTATAGTATTATCATTTATTATGATAATTTTAATTATTAATTAAATAATTATTATTTATCCATTGGTCATTGCTCATGTGAAAGTGTCCCCACCACTCACAACTATACATCATACATTATTTTTATTACTACCAACCAAAACCTTCTCTCTACATGTTAATCCATCCCAAATTAAAACTATTTAGTGTTTAGTTATTTTATTTTGTTGTTGTTGTTCTATAATGTGTTCGTTGATGGATTTTGAAGGTTTAAAGAAATTGCAAACCCCAAAGGAAGTAAAAGGAAACTTCACTGAATGTATGTTATTTAATTTTTCTGATATTGGTTCATATGACACTGATCCTTGAGGGAGAGGGTAGTTTTGCCCTAAACAGCCATAGAACTATGTTATGCAAAATACTTTCCTGATCCATTTAGGTTTGTCATGTGGAAAGAAGAAGAAGAACATGTTACATTTGAGAGAAAACAACAGTAGCTGTCTCTCAGATGTATTTGATTGTCCTCTGCAGAGGATTTCACCTCACTGAATCTTGTCTTTAGTAATTAACTTCATAATCACTTCTGTAGCATCTGATCCAACTTTTCATTATTTAAAAACATCATGGTTCTATAGAATATAGAGTAGTACAAGAATATCAATTGGATATGTGAAGAAAGCAACTATAATTCTCCATCAGAAAATCATATTATTCATAAATTTGTAAGTAAGAGGTGTATATGTGTATTTTAAGAAATCATACAAATAAAACTTAGTATTTAAAATAACATAAAGTCACCAATATTTACTATATTATAGCAGATGAAAAAGCTAATTCAATAAATGGAAATTAATAAATGTTGGGAAATGCTTAAAACACTTTTTTCACTTCTTAGTAGTGCAGCCAATCAAATTATTTCATAAATATGACCTAGTGCTTGAAATCCTGAAGACAAGGAGAAATGCTTTTGCAATAAACAATATCATTATCATAAAGTAAACTTGATTAGGCTGGCTCTAGAGAAAATCAAAACTGGCTAGGAAGGCTTTCAACAAAGGATCCATTTAATGACAACTGTCAGTTTAATAAAAATCTTCTTTGCCAGTTAATGAGCTACAAGGTCAAAAAATAAAATCTGAAACATCAAATAAAGGGAAGAAATAAATGCTGATTTATTTATTATATTATCAACATATATGAATATGAATTCTTATCTACATAAATGCTAGATAAAATAGATAAATGTTATATAAAGTATTCAGGTGTTTTAGCTGATCAGTGACACATACTACTATATATTGAAGAGCTCTGATGGAGGTCCAAGGCCATATATTCTACACCATAGAATGTTCTTTATGCAGTTGTGAAAGTTAACTAGTAGACGTCCCATAATAAAACCTATTGTTTTAAACCTATTTTTTCAGATAAACTGTCATAATTCCTCAATTTAAGCAAAATGACAACCTTAGTTAAAAATGGTATCCTGATCTGTATCTCATATACCAAACCTCCCAAGTATTTTGTAAACAGCAAGAGATGGATGTATGAACAAGTCAATTTTATACTGTATCATTTAAAAACTGCCTTTTTATGACCCTGTAATCTCTTAATTCAGGGGAGAGTTGGGGCAACTGAATGAAGACATGTGTTTGCTGGCCAGCTGCCCTTCTTGAGATCACATGGAGATTGCAGCAGATAATTTTTCTATATGCTCTAGAAGAAAAACATCTACTGTTATCTAGGATTGAACACTCAACTTTTCAAATGGGAGACGAGCGTCTTCAGCACTAGGCCACCACGGCACTCTAATATACTAACAATAATGGTTTATTGTACCATTAAAAATACATAAAAACCTATGCTCTAAGCCAGGCACAACATACACCCAGAACGCTACATTGTCTGCCAAGCAATCTTGTATAACCCAGCAGCATTTTAAAGAAATAATTAATTGCTGTGAAGCACCACTGCCACCAGGAAGAATCTGCTGCCACCACCTAAGTTTTTGCCATCATCTCCACCTCAGAAAACACAAGTGTCATGAACACCACCAACTCCATTGTTGTCACTGTGCTACCAGCTGTTGAACAGTTGATTGGCATGCCACCTATTTCTTTGTGGCCCACAGTTTTTAAAAAGGTATTAATCTGGCTCTTTCCCATCTATGAGTTGTGCTGGCCTTCTCTAAACTCTCCCTTCTGGATGAATGAGGAAAACAATGAATAAAGTCTGACTCAGTGTAATTGATGGAACCATGTCAAAAATGACAGGGGTTACTGTCTCCATACTAGGATAACTTAGTGATAAATTACAGAAACCTAGATCAGAGAAGCATGCAAATATTGACTATATATTTAGATATATTTAGATCCTTCTGGATATTTTCCAGAATCTAAGCGTATGTTGTATCAAACAAATCACATAAATAATGATAGTGATAGACACCATTTGGTATGTATATATTCTTGAAGGCAGAGGCTTTCAATGTCTCTTAGTCTTGGTATTACCTTGAGTACCAGAAGGCATTTACTTCCTCTTACTAATTGCTAGTAAACATAAGCAAGGACCATTTATTTTCCTGTCAGTCCATCGCTGTTCTTGCTAGAGAAATGACTATTAAGAATATCTGAAAACAAAGCACTGAATTAGTCTGCACCAAATTAGCTTCTGTCTATATCATGCTTGACTTGTATGTTCTGCCAATTTTCCTTTTGCCCCAGTTGCATATATTTAGAGGATTTCTTAAGGGACCAGTGGGAGATGAGGGTGGGTGTTTTGCTTATATAATACCATGGGCTGTCAACTGGAAACTGCTAAATCTGTGTGTACATAGTGCATGAAATTCATAAGGGATCCTTGCTTACATAAGTAACACTCTTACGTTACTTGAAATGATAAACAAATACAAATGCACCACGTTAAATTACTAGTGAATGATAGAGTATGTAAAATATTACAATATATAGAATACAGACATAATTGTTAATTTTTAATGGTTATCATTATAATATCCTTAGTAGGTTTACCATTTCCTTCAATAGTTTTACCATTTGTTATTTTTTTTTCCTGCTTGTATCAAGCAAACAATGTTATTTCTCACCCCAACACAGCTAAGCTGTTTTGTCCTGTTAGATGGCAAGCCAAGAAAGGGCCAGTTCAGAGATACTTAGATATCTCTCTTGCTTTTCCTCAGCGAGGTGGCCGGATTCTCAGCAAGTAATCTATAGTTATATTTCTTTTTAAATGTGTGGGATAATAGTAAATCGGTACTCAAATTTATCAATTTAATATAATGTGAATGTGAAAGTTTCAATCAGCAAAAGTTGGCTTTGATCAGAACATAGCAGGAGCATCTATCCAAAGCTTCTTTTTCTTTCTTCTGTATGAAAGGGAGTAATTAGTTGATCACCAGTCATGGAGAACTTATGCCTCTCCAAATTTTCTTCACTGCAATTCCTAGCATTCTTCTCCACTGAGACAGGGCTGCTGGAATATCTAAAGGGTTAGCTTAACTATAAAGACAGGTAGTTTTGCAAGCACCACGGACCGGTATCTGTTAGAATAGCAATTTAAAGGGGCTATTATCTTATTCAGCAGGAACTCACTGAAAAAGAATTCTCAATTTGATAAGCCAAGCAAAGCCATTTCTACAGCTTTAGAACAATACCACACCTGTGCGTAGAGGTCTGCTACATCCTGCTGTCTCTGAATCTCCAGACCAATTTTTTTTTCCTGATGATACCACTGTTGAAAAAGGCATTAAAAGAACAGAAGCAACTAAAAGCAGCAGCCAACTATCATGCAGAGCATAGTGCTTTGTAACAGGAAAAAAATGGAGAGGAAGTAATGAAAATAGAAAGAAAATGGAACAATGGGTTATTTACCAAATCCCTTCAGAACTGTGATTAGATGATTCAAAAATCTGAAATTTAAAGAAGAAATCAACAGAGGGGATTTTCTAGTTTTTTTGTCAATAGATCCCATGTGGTTTATGCATTAGATCCCTGATATTATCCCATAGAAATACATGCAAAACAACATTGTGATAGCAACTAATGCTGCCCTTTAAAAACTTGCAATTAGAGTGAACACCAACCAAGAAGTTCTATACCCAAAGCTTCCTTGGTTAAATAAAAAGCCATTGTCACAGTCTAATCCTCATTTTTTTTCAGAGAATGGTCAGAGAGATTAGCCAACTCTTTCACCTTTTCCTCTCTTATCATTGCCCCCAAGTGAATGATGGACTTACACAATTTAATGCTTTTTTTATTGTAGAACTTTTTAACATTTTTGTGGTGCAATGGCTTATTGGTGAAGATGCTGGGCTTATCAGCTAAAAAGCCAACAGCCCAGATTTGAGACCAAGTGTTACATAACAGGGTAAACACCTGTCCGAAAGTTCCAAAGCATGAAAATGAGAGTAGATAAATAGAGATGTGGGTATCAATAGTTACCACTTCAGTGGGGAGGAAACAGTCTCCATGACACCATGCTGGCCACATAACCAACCACAGAAACATCTTCAGACAATGCTTTGAAATGGAGACAAGTGCTTCCCCTCTAGTTGGCAATAACTAGTGGAGTAAAATTTTCAGGGACCTCTTTCCTTTTTGCCTTCTTTTTAACATTTATTATTATGCGTTACTGCATTACTGCATTACTATTACTATTAATCTTCTCATCGTTCCTATCACCCATCTCCTCCCACTCATGACTGTATGACTGTAACTTGTTGCTGTATCCTTACAATTTATATTGATTGTTTCCTAGTATGATTTGATTGCTTATTTGTACCCTATGACTATCATTAAGTGTTGTACCTTATGATTCTTGACGAATGTATCTTTTCTTTTTATGTACACTGACAGCAAATGCACCAAAGACAAATTCCTTGTGTGTCCAATCACACTTGGCCAATAAATAATTCTATCTATTTACTATGATTTTCCATGGGAGGGTACAATGTACTCCTTTCTTTGATAATGAAACCAAATTGATTTTTGTATTGGCCACATTAAGGTCAGACATGAATGGTTATATCACAGAAAAATGTTTAGCTACCTCGGATGATGAGCCAAGAATTATTTATTTATTTAGCATATGGCAAAAATGTTAAGAAAACACCTCACAATTACATTCTCGATAAGCAAATATGAAACTACTTACTCTGTTTACATATTCAAAGGTAGACTATTTATATAGTCAATACATGATGGAATTGCATACAGACAGTCTCTGGAATTCCCTTGATAGGTGCTCAGAGGGCATTTTCCCACAGTGTGATGCACTGTCTTCTTTGGAGAACATTCCCAAGTTTTTCCCATTTACAGAGGAGGCTAGCACACCTGCCATGTTGAGTCCTAATCCTATTAAGGATTGACTAGGTCTGTCAGAGTAAATTGTGAAGCAGGGAATGTTGTACACTGTGGAGGAGCAATAGAGGACCATTCTTGCAGCATTCAATTAATGTTGAAAAAAATAATGGTTATTTTCTCTTAAAATAAAATTACTACATTTTAATAATTTTAACAACCTACAATTTGCTAACATTTAATTCAAAATTAATATTTGACTTGAATTATTTTCTCTTAATAGTTAAAAGGATAAAACAATACAACTGCTTACTATCCTATAAAAAGCCCTACAAAATATTTTTATATATTATCCACATGCTGTAGAGATCACTTGTCCAAGAAATGGGTCATAAAACTCAGAAAATTGCTTTCTTCTTAGTACCATCAATTTTCTTTGGCTAAAGAACTACACAAACTTTAAAGCATATCCCAAAATATGAAGGATTAAAGGATTTCTTGGATTTCAAAGAAAATATGTGTGGTTTACGTAAGTTAGCTACATGTCTTTGCAGTTGTTGTTCTATAAACACACCCAACTTTTTGCAACCTGATGGACATCATGTTGCCAGGACTGAGACTGTCAATAAATGTTTTCTTATTATAAGCTCATGCTACATCATCAAGGATCATATCTAGCTGCCTTCTGTCAGTCTCTTTTTCAAGTGTCTTTTATTTTTCTTCAGGGTCTTTACAAATGACTCATTCTTTCACCTGAATGTGACCAATGTATTTAAGCTATACTTTATTTCCACTGAAATCAGTGGGAAAATTAATTATAACTAATTTAGAGGTGGTTAATTTAGTCTAGTGTTGATGGTCAGGATTGAGAAAAATACCAACAGTGAACTTCCCAGGGTGGGCATCAGTCAATCAATACGATGACCACAACATGTGATCAAAGCCCTGCTCTTTTTACACAAGTTGTATTGGGTATGGGTTCACATAGGTCACATAGTTGTGGTTGCCACCCTGACAATTTTTTACTTCCTCCCTGGGCAAATCCTTGAAAATTAACTCTGCCCAATGAGAGCAATATTCACCTGAATCCAGCATTTGCAGTTGTTTCCATTTCTTAAGAGTTGGTCATACATTTAGTTAAGAGGTACAGAGACTTTACTTGCAACATTATAGGTAGCTATGATAATACGAGGCAGAATTACCTGGGCAATTAGGCTCTTCTGGTATCCAACTTGGAGTTGAATGCACGTTTTCAATCTTACTTTCCTCACTCACACACAGTTCTTTGTGCCAGTTCGGCAGGCTGCTAGAACACAAATTTCAGGCTATAAATCATTCACAGCCAGAGATAAACATGCTCAGGTTGTTTCACAGTTAGTATAAAACATGCAGCCTTTGAAAATATCCTTTCAGAATATCTTGAGGCCAGAATGTGCTCCGGTCCAACAGGTCAGGCAAGGATCAAGACTGGTAAACAAACAATCAGATGATGAATCTGGAAGAAAGGCAAGAGACATGGTGAGGCAAAGATGTGGTAAATCAATGTACATGAAGGCCACAGCTGAAGTTTGAAGAGGGAGATAAGCCACAGTAAAACTCTGCCTAGTGCATAGGTGAACTACAGTAACCATGAATTGCCAAATCTGCTGCCCTTTTAATTAGTCTCTCTCTGTGTGCCTAGGACTGAAGAGTTGAACTTCTGAATTTGAGAGACTGTCAATGGGGGTAGTTAAGAGTATCCTGGAAACTATCTTGATCTGCTAAAGGTAGAATGGGGACTATTGGCTCTAGTACTGCTGCATAAATTGGGAAGCCAATTAATTTAATTTATTTTTAGTTATGTTAACTTTTATATTATATGTTATTTTAATTTTCGGTTTTTCACCACCCTGAGTCCCTTTGGGGAGAAGGGCGGTATATAAATTAAATAAATAAATAAATAAATAAATAAATCTCCAACAACAGGACTGTTACTATAAGATACTTGGGCTCCAACCCAACCTCCTGTCTTCCAGCATTAATTGTGCTATGACCTGTCAGAAGGTCATATTGTTTCATATTTACCAGTGATTTTTATCAATGCTCTGAGATCACTCCAATGAGATACTCATATTTAGCAGTTGGAATTGTTAGTTAATCCACAACACCAAGAAAACTCATGTGAGTATTAATTTTGTGTTATTTCAATCGTCCATTTAATTTTCTGATATGTAGCCATATTGTAAATATGTAAAATATACCCCTTTTCCTTTTATCTTCATCTGAGTGTAATGTTTAAGAGTCAGACCAAGTGAAATTGTTTTGCTTTTTAATTAAGTTAAATAAGTTAAATAAGAGGTTTCAATTAAGTGTTGGAATTTGATACACATTAAAAAAGTCATTATCTTAATCTAAAGCTGAAGAATGGGAAGATAAGTAGGAAGAAAAAAGGAGGAGAGGAATAAGGAAAGGTTCTTGGAAATCTTCCAAAGAGACTTTAGGTACAAGGGTTGTTTTTCTTGATTCTTTAGGTTTTTTTAGGGCATAACTGAATCAAGAAATTATGCTGGTAGAACAGGAACCAATAGGCTAACCACGTTTCTGAGGTTATTGGTTTTTTCTGGTATAGCTTTCTTTAAAATCTTTAGAATATGTTGTCATCTTTCTAGATCAGGGATCTCCAATCCCGAGGCCTGTTTGGAAGTGGGCCATGCGAGTAGCTCGCTGGTACACATGCGCAAGCGCACAGTTTGATTTGAGTGAGTGGCAGGCCGGCAGACATACACACAGCTTGACTAGCACGAGCAGTGGGCCAGTGTGTATGTGTGTGTGTATGCTGGCCCACCACTTGCACAGGCCAGTTCTTCTCTCCCTGCCTGGACACTAAGCCGTAAAGGTTAGTGACCATTGTTATAGATAACTTATTCTATTTGATCTTTCACCATTTCTTATACAGATCATTCTGATAATTTTCCTTTTCTCTCTTCAACTTTGCCATAAATGTGTGACTGCCACTGGCTGTCTTTATTAGCATCTTAGTTTTGCATCTTTCCCCTATTGGCAGTTAATGGTTGATTGCAATTTTCTGCTTGCCTACCTTCTGAGTTTTATGCTAACTTTCTACACATATTATTGTATGTGATTAGCTATCAAATTCTTGCAGAATATTATTTCTCCTGCTAAATCTAAGGAAAGAAATAGGGGAGTACAAGAAAGACAAAATAAAAAGTCCTGCTATCTAAAAATAAAGGACAAAAAAGCTTCATGTTTAATAGTGAGTATAAGCAAGAGCTCTAGCACATTGCATCATTCTTCAAACAATGGAATTTTTTAAATATTGGAATGTTATTATTTATAACCTAGAAAAGATTTTCTCAACTTGCTATCTATAGATAGGTTGGATTCTAGACTATAGAATCATGATCCTGGAGAAGACTCACTCACTTAAGCCATTCATATCCACAAGAGTTACTTCATCAGCACTTCATTTTGAGAGTTGACAAGACTGCTCCTTGTTGATAACTCTTAAAAGTCAGTCATTTGTAATATTGCATGTTTTACAAGTTGGTACCTCAAGGTAACTTAATAATTTTATTTCATTTCAACTGAAACCATAATATATGAAGTGAACATTAAGTTAAAATAATAATTTTTGGATCATGTGAATATAGAGATTCATTGTATTTTTAAAATCCTTATTCATGGATGATTAATACTGTTCTGGCAACCACATTTTAGCTAAATGATTCAACATATCCTTCCTTCCTTCCTTCCTTCCTTCCTTCCTTCCTTCCTTCCTTTATGTCCTTGTTATTTTTATAAATAATTCAAGGTGGCAAACATACTTACTACTCCATCCTCCTTTTATTTTCCTCTCTATTGTCACACATTCAGCCCAGTCCTGCTCTTCAAGACTATTCAAAGGCTACAATGATCCATATTGGTGTAGCTGACATACAGATATGGGCATATCTTAACTGCCCATTGATACTAATCTTGAGAAGTACAATTTGAGTGGAATTTAAGGTACTGTTGTCATCTTTAAAGCCTTTCATGAGTATCTGTCAAACTGCATAATGCTATTAGTATCTGCCTATCCATTTCACAGAATCTCCTTTCATACCTTTAGAGCATGCCATCTTCAGGGTTCTCAATTGCTGTTCCCCTTATGTAGACCAAAACTTTCTCTGACACCTTCTCTACTAGACTATATGGTCATCCTAACAGGCCTTGGAGATTGCAATGTTTTGTTTTGTATTTTATGTTTTAACCTTATTTATACTGGTTGTACTCTGTCAGTCATGTTAAGATTGGAATGGCCTATAAGTCCAAGAAATATGAAAGTAAGTAAATATTAAGCCAAAAATGAAATACTTGTATTCTATTTCTCCAGACACTTTCTTTCAGAATGCTTGAAAGAGCTAACTGAAAATGTCTTCTCCTATCTAAAGGCAAGTGCATCTCAGTCCTTTCCACTTGTAAGCATATTTGATGTTATATTATTAATTATTGAAACAGAAAAGAACAAACTATGTATTTTTCTATATCATATTTTGATTGCAATTCAGGATTTTTCCTGGGACCTTTTTAAAAAAAATCTGGGATTAAAAACTCAGAGCCTTTATTCCATGAAGGCAATTCATATAAAACAGGCAATAAAACATAATATGTGAATATAACAATGCATGTAGAAACTAATCCAAGAATGCAAAGGTTTTCATCAGTTATTCCCCCTGCTTCTCCCTCCCACCCACCATACAACAGCATGTGTTCTGCCAAAGCACAAATTAATTTTATGGCTTTTGTGAAGTGATTTATTCTAGCTGAAAGAAATAGCAGTAATTTATCATGAAATTCAACAGTGTAGCTTATAGAGAGAAGAATACCCTTAATGTTTTTATTTCTATTCTTTTTATGCTATCCATTACCAGAGTGTGCAGCAAAATTATATTATTGTTACTACTTTTTTTTTCTAATTTGGTTATATCAAAAGTTGGACTTGTCTTGAAATAGACGTACATATAAGGAAGCCTTTTAAATTTAGCATTCATGCATACTGGCAAATTGACCAAGGAAGTTGCACCCAAGATACTCAAATAATGGGGATTCTGGGCAAGCTATGGCAAACTGAAGACAACTCAGTAGAGACCAGAGCCAATGACTGTAGTAGAATGAAAAGCTGGAAAATGGATTGCTCCTCAGAATTCACATCTGGATAAAGGAGAGGATCTGGGATCACCTACAAGCATACCATATAGTGGCTCCCCAAGAAGAAACAATAAGACTGTGGTTTCCAGTGGGTTTTAGAGCTCATAGCCAAGGCCACAGTTTGCACCTTCAAAAGGACACTGGAATTGCATACTTCCTTTCTTAATTATGTCTGGAAATTGCTTAACAGTTTTTGGGATATTAAGAACTTTAGGAATGTTATCCCAATGGTGCTTTTTCAAGACACAACTGGATTTTCTTTATTTTTCCTTGAAGACATTTTGCTTTTCATCCAAGAAGCTTCTTCAGAAAACAAAGAAAGTTGAACTGCCTCTTGAAAAAGCACCATTGGGACAACCATGACCTGGATGACTGAGAATCTTCATAGACATTTAGGGAAGTCAAGTTTCACTTCACTGAATGAGAATCCTTCAATCCTTGGTGGAAGATGGCCTCCTCAGGGTGCCGTCGGCCAGGCAATGTCGGCTGGCGACCCCCAGGGGGAGAGCCTTCTCTGTGGTAGCACCCACCCTCTGGAACAATCTACCCCCGGAGATACGAGTGATCCCAGACCTCCGGACTTTTCGTCGGGCCCTCAAAACCTTTTTCAGTTAGCAGGGCTGTCCTGATTTTATGATTGGTTTTAATAAATTTTGATATGGCTTTTAATTGGAATGTTTTAAATTAATGGGCCAAATTTATTTAATTATTTTAAATTTATTTTAACTTTTGTATATAAAATGTTTTATTTCTGGCTGTTCACTGCCCTGAGTCCGAAAGGAGAAGGGCGGTATAGAAATTTGAATAAAGATAAAGATAAAGAATTATGCAAATTTAAGGATTTAAGGACTTATTGTGGAACAAACAACAGAATGATGCTTAGAAATTTGATTTTGAAACATTAGAAAAGAACTAAGATGGATTTGAAATAAGAATTTGAAATTAATTATAAGAATCCTTTTTTGTTTAAAAGGATTATTTTAAAATATATGAATATTTTGAAGTTTAAGTTTTCATAGAAAACTGTTATGGATTAGAGGAAAATATAATAAGATAGAACTTTAAATATTGGATACTAGAGAGAACAAAATATTTAAGTTTATAATTAAACAAGAATAGACCCACTAATATAAAGAAGAGCAAAAAATATTTTAAATTCCAGGATAAAATATTTTAAATATTTTATCCTGGAAGAATTCCAGGATAAAATATTTTAAATATTTTATCCTGGAAGAATTCCAGGATATTTGGAAACAATGCACTCAGAAATTTCTTTTTTTTTTTATTGAAAAAGTTTTTCAAGGTCTTCCGGTTTGCTTCTCGCCGCCGCCAGACGATCCCTCGGGACCGCCAGCCCCATTGCCTGTAAGAGCCGCCTTTATAACTGAGAGGCGGCTCAAAAAAACTCCGTTTCCATGTGGAAACGGAGATAGAGCCGGCGGGGGTGGGTAGAGCTCTCTGCATAGCCCTAAAAGTTTTTTTTTTACTTTTGGGGACGAAGCAGATGAGGCTCCCTATATCCCTCACCGCCGCTCCGGGCTTTGGGAGACCTCTGCTATATGCAGAGCTAGGCGACAAGAGCAAGCCTACAAAATTAACAGAATAATTAAAAAGGATGTGAGCTGGACCTGTGACCCTGAAGCGCAAGTATTTCATTTATTTTATAATAGTTATTGAAGAAGGAAAAGGAAAAGGAAAAAAAGAATTTTTTAAAAATGGCGACTGCCGAGGCTTGAGAAGGGGCTGAAAGGGAGAGTCCTTCCATTTCCTATTAAGATACAAAGTAGTGGAATAAATATTTCTGGCTACAATTGAAGATAAAGCTCTATTTTTGTGTTTTCTTTTTCCTGGAGATCTGATATTGATCTTGGTTGGAAAGAAGTTTTTTTTTTCTTTGCCTCTCTTTTCTTTCTAAAAAAGTTTGTCTGTGTGGAAACATGGCATTAAAACTTACAAAGCCGGACAAACAAGCAGTGGGGGGGATTCCCCCGTTAATAAATTACGTGAACAAGTTCTAAATCTCCAGTCTCAGAAAACTGATTTTAACATAATTGAATTTCTTCTGGAGGAGATTGTAAGAAGGGATGAGATTGTGAATCAGAACTTTGAAAAATTTAAGCAGGAAATTAAAGAATTAGTGCAATTAAAGTTTGATATTTTGGACCAAAAGATTATAAAAATGGCTAATGCTTTTACAGAATTTATGATCAAGTTGGATGCAAATACTAACTTATTAAAGTCTAAAGTGGAAGAAATTGAGGACAATTTGGACAATAGAATACAAAAAATTGAAAATGATTTGACAAACACTCAAGACAATAGCTTAGAAGAAAAACCTAAAATGGAGGTTGATCAAAAGACTTGTAATGCAGAAAACATACAACAATGGATTGAAAGAGAAGTTTTAATGATGCAATATAATTTTACTGAATATGCGATTAGACTGAGAGGATTGCAGGAAAATAACAGAGATGATTTAAGGAAAATATCTTCTGAAATTCTGGCTGGGATCTTAAAGGTTCAACCTGAGGAAGTATTTTGCAGGATCGATAGAGTTTATAGAATAAATTCCTGGACTGCAAAGCAAAGGCAATTGCCTAGAGATGTGGTGATTTATTTTACAGATAAAGAAATAAGAAATAATATTGTGCAAAATTCCTTCAACTCTACTTTGCAATTGTTTGGAAGAAAGATCTGGATATACAAAGAGCTCCCGCCCAAGATGTTATTGGAAAGAAAGAAATTTGGTTTTCTGGTGACTGAGCTTAAGAAAAGAAATATTTTATTCAGGTGGAATGCTCCAGTTGGTATAATATTGAGATATCAAGGAGAAAGATACCAACTAAATACTGTTGAAAAAGCGGAAGAATTTTATCAAAAAATTTTGAAAATGAACTTAACATCTTTATGCACAATACAGGATAAGCAGAAGGAGCTAGAAATAAAGGGAAAACATCGAATTATAGAGGCTGCTGTGGACAAATTGCCTTTGGATTCTTTAGACACCTCAGCTGGATTATCTACAAATATGAGAGAAGTGGCATCGGACTCTAACGTGATGATTCATCAAGTCACAGACAAGCATGGAAACCAATTAGCTGATACACAATTGATAAAAAAGAAATATGAGACACAAAAGCAAAACCAACAAGATCAAGTTATAAAGCAGAATGAAAACCGATCAGTTGATATACAACTTGTAGAAAGGAAACCAGGATGGAGATCAAACCCACAAAAAGAAAAGAAAAAAAGAAATAGGTCTCACAAAAACAAAAATTTCTAAATTAAGCAACAGTGAAGCCAGTTATTTTTAAAAAATGAATGAATATATGAAAAGATAGTTGAGACGAAGTATTGGTTAACATTATCCTGAGGAGAGTGACAGACCTCTGCAATGCCATAATTTTGGGATGTGAAAAGAGCCTTAAATTGTTGGATTGGAATTATCTATTTTGGATCTCTCTTTTTTTTTTTTATTGATAAATGTATTATATTTATCTTGAGCTATAAGGCAAGAGAGTTACGCTGGGGCACGCAGAAGATCTGGTTGTTACCCATCATGATGATGGTAATTAATAATCCTGATGAAAGCCACAATTACAACTATATGGAATATAATTATAATGTCACTCGGGTGGTTGTTTTCTTTTTTTATATATATATGAGGATATTCATCACTGATGGGGGCAGATGATGACTGAGGATTTTGAACAAACTGTTGCAACCAGGATGCTATGTTACCCTAATATGGATGATGGACTTAACAATCCAGTGGAAAGATATCAAAGAAGGCATTATATGGATTATAAATTTAAAGTCATTGATTTTTTTTTCTATATAACGGAATATATATATATATTTAGCAGGGCGGGCAGTAGATTAAAGATATTAAGAATTGTTGTGCATGGCAATTTTGTAGGAAAGTGGGTGGAAATAGGTTAGTTTACTGATTGTTTAGTTTAAGAAAAGGGATGTTTAAGTGATATATTTAGGGGAGTGGAGGAAATGAATAGAGTTGAATAAATGTTAAATTAAGATCTATGGGGAAGGCTGCTTTGAAATGTTATATATATAAGTATGGGGGAGGAGAAAAAAAGGCAGACTGTTGCTAGATTGGGAGTTATATTAATATTATTATGCTAAATTAGAAGTTATTATATAATGTTATTTTGAAAGGTATGGTAAAAGGGGGAAGTAATAATATTAATAATATTAGCATGTAAGGGTCAATATTTAGAGGAGGGAGTAAGGGGATGGTAAAATATTATATAATCTGTTATGAATTAGGTTTTTTTGTTGCTGTGAAGAAGTCACAGGGGGGGATGGGTGGTGAGGGGGGGTTAGGGAAGAGGGGAGGAGAAAAATGGGGGGGAAATTTGTATTTGAAAACTTTTTCAATAAAAAAAAAGAAAAAGTTTTTCAAATACAGATTTTTCCCCCTTTTTTCCCCTCCTCCTCCCTAACCCCCCTCCCCCTCCCCTCCCCCCATGGCTTCTCCAAAAATAAAATCCAAGTTGATATCAAATTATATAATACTTTACCATCCTTTTTACACCCCCCCCACATGCTAACCATTTCTTTCTAACAATGTTATTATATCCCCCCTATACTATACATTTCAAAGCAACCTTCAGCTATAAAACTATATAATAAATCCTAATTTGGCATTTATTCAACTCATAATCTACCCATTTCGTCCACCTCCATACATATATCTCTTAATTCAAATCTTTTACGTATATTTATATCTAAACATAACATCCCTTTTCCTAAACTAAACAATCAGTAACCTAACCTATCTCCACCCATTTTCCTACAGGTCTACCATACATATTATTTTTAATATCTTTGTTCTTAACTGGATTATTAATTCCATTGCCCATGTTAGGGTAACATCAGGTTCAGCTTCCAACAGTATATTCAGTATCTTCCATTACCATCTGCCCCCATCAATAATAAGTATTTTCGTATATAAAAAAACACCGAGTGACTTTATATTTATATTCCATGTAGTATCTTCTGTAGTGTCTTTTGTCTAGATTATTAATTCCAACCACCACATTGGGGTAACAACCAGATCTTCTGCATGCCCCAATCCCATAGTTCTCTTGCCTTATAACTCAGCATATACGTAATCCATTTTTCAGAGTCCAAAATAGAAAGTTCCAATCCACTCACTCAGAGGCCATCTTCCACATCCCAAAAGCACCAGCACTGCAGAGATCTGTTATTCTTCCCAAAATAGTATAAGTCAATAATTTGCCTCAGCTATATTTTCATGTATCAACCGTCTATAAATCCCGCTTATTATATTTAATCGTCTCTTAAGTAACTGGCATTAAACTGTTGTTTAGTTTAATTTTTTTTAGTTTTATAGGACCTGCTTCTTCTTTTCTTAACTTTTTGTGGTTTAGATGTCCATCCTAGTTGCCTTTCTAGAACTTGTATATCAGCTGATTGAGTTCCATGCTGGTCTGTAGCTTGATAAGACATCACATTAAAATCCAAAGCCGCCTCTCTTATATTTATAGGTAATCCAGCTATAACCTCTGAAGGAGAATCCAGAAGCGGCTCGTCCAAAAGGGCCTCTGTAACTTGTTGTTTTTCCATTACCTCCATCTCCATCTGCTTAGCCTGAATTTCAATCTCTTGTTCATTTTGCTTTTCTTTATTCCCCTCCTGTGTTCCTAACACTGATGGCATACATGGAGATGTTAGATCCATTTTAAAAACCTTGTAGTAAAATTCTTCCGCTTTTTCAATGGTATTTAGTTGATATCTTTCTCCTTGGTATCTCAATATTATACCAACTGGAGCATCCCACCTAAATGGGATGTTTTGTTTCTTTAGCTCAGTCACCAAAAATCCAAATTCCTTTCTATCTTTTAACATCTTGGACGGCAGCTCTTTATATATCCAAATCTTCCTTCCATTCATTTCTAGAGTGGAGTTTTGCACAATATCATTTCTTATTCCTTTATCAGTAAAGTAAATCACCACATCTCTAGGCAACTGCCTTTGCTTTGCAACCCAAGAATTTATTCTGTAGGCCTTATCAATCTTACAGGATACCTCTTCAGGACTAACCTTTAAAATCACAGCCAGAACTTCAGCAGACATCTTTCTCAAATCATCTCTGTTATTTTCCTGTATTCCCCTCATTCTGACCGCAAATTCCATGGACCTATATTGCATCATTGTGACTTCTTTTTCAATCCTTTGTTTTATATTATCTGCATTGTAAGTCTTGTGGTCAGCTTCCTTTATTTTAGGCTTTACTTCTGAGCTATTTTCTTGAATATTTATCAAATCATTTTCAATTCTTTGTATTTTATTGTCCAGATTATAAATCTTATAATCAGCTTCCTTCATTTTAGACTCTAATTCTAAGTTGGTATCTTTATCCATCTTTATAACTATTTCTGAAAAACTTTTCAAAACTGTTACAATTTGTTGTTTCAGATTATCATACTTTCGTTGTACCAACTCTTTAATTTCCTGCCTGAATTTTTCAAGATTCTGGTTCACAATCTCATCATGTCTTGCCATCTCCTCCAAAACAAATTCCTTTAGGTCTTTAAAGCCATTCTTCTGAATCTACAAGCTCAAAACTTGCTCATATGATTTGTAAATGGGGGAACCCCCCCCCCCGGCAGCTTGGTTGTCTGGCTTTGTCAGTTTTAACGCCATCCTGCCACACAAACAAACTCTTTTTTTAAAAAAAGGCTTTTCTCCAAAATATCCATATCAAGTCTCTAACAAGGAAGAAACATGAAATAGAAATTTTTCTCTTCAATTCTAGCCAGCGCTATTATTTCAGATACTTTGTAATGTATTAAACTATTCAAATGGAAGGACTTTCGCTTTCAGCTTTCTTCTTCTCAAGCCTCAGCCAGTCGCCATTTTAAACTTTCTTTCTTCGCTTTTAAAATCACTCATAGGATTGTTAGAAATACTTGCAATTTAGGGTCCCAAATCTGGATTTCATCCTGTTTGTTCAGACAGTCTGTTAGATTTCGTTGATTGGATTGGTCCCATCGCCTGGCTCTGCAAGAAGCAGAGTTCCCCCGACGCCCGGAGCAGCGGCGAGCTGAATAGGGAGCCACATTCTGCTTCCTCCCCAAGAATAAAAAAAAACTCTGGGGAGTTCGCAGAGGGCTCTACCTGTCCTCGCCGGCTCTATCTCGAGTTTTTCGAGCCGTCTCTCAGCTGTAGAGACTGCTCTTTATGGACGACGAGGATGGCGGTCCCAAAAGACTGTCTGGCGGCGACGGAAACCAAACCGGAAGCCGCACTCAGAAATTTCTGTCTACTACTATAATAATGGTTTTAGAAGAGGAGATAGAAGATAATAAGACTGAGGCTAAGACTCTTTGGACTATGAGTTTAGAAATCACAAATTACAAGAATGATATGAAAAAAATTGTTGCACTGGATTTACAAATGAAACTGATTGATGTCTTGATAAATAAAAGGGATACACAAATAGTAAATCATAAGAGTGATTTGGACAACTTGCTTATCTTAGACTTTCAAGATAATTTTTTGTTAAGGAGTTCTTGAGAAAAGACAAAGAGAAAACGAAACCAAGTTTTAAAAACAAATTGTTGTTTTTCTTATAGCTCTTAATAGATTTTTTAAAATCAGAACCAAATGATGACTTTAAATAATTGTTTATAGATAAGAGCAAGATACAAGAGGAAGATTTTTTTTGGTTGTATTTTTAGGGAAAGTGATAAGTTTTGGTATTGAAAGTAAAGAAATATAAAGTTGGTTTATTTGATTAATAGGTATGTATGCATATTGTTATTTCTAGTAATTCATAGTGAATTTTTGCTGATGTGATGGATTATAGCAGGGGTGTAAAACTGGTGGCCCACAGGTCAGATGCATCAAATGCAGGCCATGGCCACCCCATCTCTGCAAAGGCAAAAAAGTCACAATACGTCACAATACGTCACATGACATCACATGACGTGATCAAGTTTGACACCCATAGATTATAATAATGCTGTAGGTTCCCAGGAAGCAAGGAGCACATCCCAAAGAAAGGGGTGAGAGAAGAGGCAGCACAGACAGGAATTGAATAATGGGAAGAGGAAGAGATTTAGTATAGTTCCTCCCTAGAATCTCCCAAGGTATATCCATTAGGTTAGGGTAGAGCCATTTAATTGACAAGATTCTGTCTATGAGGCATGAACAGAAAAATAACTTAATTTTGGCTGGATTGTTTTAGTTGTTCTTGGGCTAGATCTGACAGCTAATTAGGATAAAATGTTGAGGCTCTAAAATGTGCTTATAGGTAAGAGAGGAGATACAAGAAGAAGAAGAGACCTTAAAATATCTGAGAAGGCAACCAATTCTGAAATTGTACATGTCTTGAAGAAGGAAAAAAGTCATTTTTATATTTCTTTTTTTACTATTTTATTTTTGTTTATTCTGTATTTCCATAGTTTGTACTAGTTTATCTTTTAATAAAAATATTGCTTAACATGAAACTCAGATACAATTATCTTAGTGAGCACATTCACATTTATACACAATAAAGAATAATTAGCTTAGACAGGTGTTGTCATTCAAACAGATGAAAAGATAATTTTATACACACAGGAAAACAAGGAAGCATGGAGAAATGATCTTTCAATTATAAAGAAAAAAAATGACTTTTTAGCCTGAGAACTTGCATAACAATTCTGTGTATCCTAAAACGAATGAGTAAATATGCCAAATATGGTCATTATCAGAATCTGCATGGCAATATAGACTAGGGGTAGGGGAAATCACTGAAGGAATAGGGGAAACATTCCAAGAAAAGAAATAGGTGAAACAGAGTGAGCATAGGTTTGAAATTACCTGTGTTGCAGAAGACAGAAAGCAAAAGGATGAAAGTACAATTTTGAAAGAATTATTGCAATCAAGCTACATATCAGAATTTTAAATCAAGCAATTTAAGGAAATTCAAAGATACTATTCCTAGAAACATAAACTAACTCTCAGAATAAAAGGATATGATGCTAGGTAAGAATACTAAAGACCTGAATAGATCATGTTCTGGACATGAAATGAGTCTGAGAAGGAAAGGAGAAGTATTCCAGGATGACTATAGTTTCTGGACAAAGAATTCAAGTGTCATAATAACTATGAATATTTCTTATATCTGCAAGAAACAGGAACTGGATTAGAAGAAAGAATCTGACAAGATTACTCCTTGAAGACCCAAGGTCTAGTTTAGTGGTTTAGTTGAATCCATTTCCACTGTCTCTCATTGTGCAAGCTTACACTTAGACACAGAAACAGGTACACAGTCACAAGGTGTGTGAGAGGATTACTATTTCCATGTTGAGCTCCTATGAATAGAATTGAAGAACTGCCAGATTGCTGGGAAGAGTGCTTTTAGTAGCGGACTATTCAGAAATATAAAGTTATCCCTAAGTAGCCCACCTACTTCATTTCAGTCCAAGCAGCAAAAGCAGTACTTGGATGGAGTCAAGGATTTTTTTTCCCTGGGCTAATTCAAATCCCAAAACAAGGGTTATAATAGCTTGGTTTATCTTACTTTATTCCTTGTGGCACTTGCTTCTTCTAGCTGTAAAACATGGTCAGAATTTTGCAAGAATTTTGCAATGCTTCCCAGGTAACCCTCTGAATAAACACATAGTGGAACCTTTGGCTCTAAACTAGATCCTCATTTTATCCCAACCTTCATCTTTGTGGTAAAAAATGAAGATAAAAAGTTTTTTATTAATAATTCAAAATTAAAAACATTGGACATAGCTATGACATCACTGGTCCGAAGCATCTTCCAACACTTTAAGTTAATACATAATATACTAATGATAATATAATAATATATTCCTTACACCTTATATGTTATTTAAACATAGTATAATATTAGTCATTTATACCTTATTCCTATACAATTATACAAGTATATCAAATTCTTAAGCATTTGATTGTAATAAGTTAAAACGGGTCCCACAATCCATTTAGTTATCTGGTACTGGAAGGTCCATCAGTTTAAGAAACTTTGACTAGAAGGCTGAAGTCTAGAAAAGATTACTGGTTGAAAGTAGAGGCTATGCTGCTGAACAAGTCTTGCCACAGAACTCATTAATTTCTTCATAAATGCTTTATAAGCCCCCACCCCCCCCACCCCGGCAAAGTTTCATGCATCTTTGCATGTGAATAGTTAAAGAATGCCTTTCAAACCTGACTAGTCAGGTTTTACACACATTTAGGTTGGCACCGAAAGCCAGTTTTGGCTTGGTCCCACAAAGAACTAAACATAAAAGAAAGAAGATAGAAACTCATTAATGCCGATAAAACATTCCAAGTAATTATATGAAGGTACAAAAAAGATCCCTGTGTGGATAAAGTAATATCCACCCCAACCCTCTACAAATTAATCTAGCTGAATTTCCAATGATGCAAATCCTCAATCATCATCTCCCCTGCAGAAGATTTGGACTAGGAGCTATCTTTCAGTTGCCATTTGGGAATCATTTTTCAGGAAACAAATCTGAAGTAAACAAATGGTCTCTTGCCTGCCCAACATTTATGACCATCTGTTTGGAAATCATCAAACCTTTTCAAAGAAAGACCAGAATCTTTCCACCCAAAATTCATTCCATGTCATGAAGATTTGGGGTGGCATTTAGCCAAATGCAGAATTGTCACTCATCCAACAAGGAGAATCTCCTTGTTATGAAGAACTAAAAGTCAATTCTCCTTTTTTTGAAAAAAGTTGCAGTTTAACCCTCAGCTAACGCAAAAACAGTGTGAATAAAGAAAAATGTATTCCTTAGGTACTATATATTGTTCAATTAATAAATGTTGAGATTGTTAGTAAAGGTGTAAGTTTTTTATAATCTGGGTTATGATTCTTGTCTATGAGCATAAAATGATTAAAAATGGCAATGCTGGATCAAAATAATATCAAGTCTATCACCATCAAGTGGATTAAAGATTTTTAAAATATGATGCAATAGCAATATACTTTTTTCTTGAAGATAGTTCACAGCATTTATGACCCCATTATAAACTCTCCCTGCAAATGGACATATGCATATTTGTTTTGATGGATAGCAGTTACAAAGTCTTCTACTGTGTGGCTTTGATTTAACTATATCTAAATGCAATTGTTGAAATAGGGATCCTGTTTGTTTCCAGGATGTATCACTTGGTAAATGTCAGAACATCTACTTCTCTCATGTGTAATTCTCTGAAATTATCTTTAAAAGATCTTTACATTCTCTTTAATCATACTCAGAACTATGGACTTCTATGTTTTCATGTCATCATTTAACAGCTTTAGTTTTGTTCAGCTATAGTACATCCAAAATGGCTGCTGCTGCTGCTGCTTCTCATCAAGCTAAGACAACAGAATTAAAAAGGGCAAGGTTGTCCCATTCTCTTTGGAAGGGCAATAACCAGGAAGCTAAGATTTTTGTAAGTTATTATCTTGGTTGTGGAATTTTCCTTTTGGGTGGAGTTAGGATGGAGTGATTTTTGTTGTTCCAAACCCATCTCATTACCACCATCACTATTTTTCAGTGTCCTGTTCAGTAGCTGTTTGATTGCTTATCTTTTCTCCTGACCTTATCGAAAGGAAATAATTTGTGGAAAATGAAACTAGAATAGCAAAATAGAGATAAGGAACATATCATTGGGGATTTTTGTTCCCAAACTTCACTGAGCCATTATTTCTTGCAGTCCCCATTAATTTTAGTAAGGCTTCTTCAGGAGATACTGCCAATGAATTAAAAACTTTAGTTTTCTTTATTTAGAGCATCCTTTAATCCTTCATCTACAATTAATAAGAATTACGATTTTAAAAAGTTCACAAGAATCCTTAGTTGTTACTGAAACATAAAAGAAAACGTCTGGCTTTTCATCATCTGAAACAAGTATATAAGACTTTGGAAATCAAAGTTTCTTTTTATTCATATCAAAGGAGACAGCTTTGGAAAAAAAAGAACCCTAGCTGTAGTTATTTGCCTATGGTGGAAAAAGAAAGAGGAAAAGTAAAGCTGACACCCAGCATTGTTTGAGACAAGACAAAATGTTCAGGGCTGCCAGCTTGCGAACACTTCATTAGACTGGGCAAAATGAACAGAGATATGTTCTTTTCCCCATTTTTGTGAAAAAATGAGAAATTCTTTGTGTGTCTTAAAATGCAATTTTAAAATATTTTAACACTAAGCCATAGGATTTGAACGCTTATCCATCTTGGTGTTGCTCTAGCTAAGCCAACAAGTAGGGCTTCTTCTATAAAGACTTTCCTCTTAGTCTGCTGGTTTTTGATGGGCAAAAGCTACTAGTATACTAGTACTGGTATATTAGTTATACTAAAAGCTACTATATTCAGTTGCAAGAGATGCCGCTTGCTTGTTCAACATAACAATCACCATAAATGTTTCATTGAGGTTCATACTCGAGCAGACCCTGTTTATTATCATGATCCTTCATTTTGGGATGAAATGCATTTTTCTCTCATTTCACCAACAGCTTTCTCCAAACCAAATCTTTTTCTTTTTTTCTAAATGTAAGCAGCAATAAAACATATAGTTCTGAGGAGTAAGTGAAGGACTAAAAGAGTGGCTGTAGATTTTGAAAACTGAAATCATTAATTTTTTTTAAAAATGTATTTATTGAAATGATACAATGAGTGATCTCATGATGAAATGTAATATGAGAAGTCTTGGCTTCTATTGGATTTCATACCTAAATCAAATGTATTCATTTATCCACTGCCCATACAATGCTACTATTTTTTGCAAAAGGTTAACCGATATTTCAGATATCAAAAGAATTATTTTAGAATATGGGATTCCTTTCCTGATAGGTTATCTAAATTAATGTGATCTGGTTGATGCTAAAAAATATCCAATTTGATTTTTTTTTAAAAAAAAATAGGAACCTTACTGCAGAAAAATTACATATATTCTTTTGAATCTAACACCCCAAATATCATTATAAAAGAGTAGCTAGTCTCCAATGAAGAAGAATTCCTTGAAATTATTTAAATTTTCTGTCAAAGTCAGCAAAATCAAAATCAAGGGGGGGGGAGCCCTTTCAGGGACAAAACCAAGTATGAGACATTCATCTTATATCATGGGTGTCAAACTTGATCGCATCATGTAATGTATCATGATGTATCATGACTTTTTTTTGCCTTTTTTGCCTTTGCGGATCTGGGGTGGGTGTGGCCTGTGCTTGATGCATCCGGCCCATGGGCCGCCACTTTGACAGGTCTGGTCTGTATTGAGCATTGTAAATAAAACTTAGTCACAGATGGATTTTAAAGAGGCAGTTAGGAAGTAGGGATTAATAGCTATCCAAAAACTCTTTTCTGTCTATCTCTTACTAGGACAGGTTGAAAGCTAGTCATTCCCCACACTTAGCTTTCCTTTTTTCCTTCCTTTCGCCATAAAAATATCAAAATATTTTTAAGCACTTATCAAATATTTTAAAAGGGATTATTATAACAGTTGATTCACACAACTGCATATTAATCCCATTGGAGCAGAGGTGGTATTCAGCAGGTTCAGACCAGTTCTGGAGAATCAGTAACGGAAATTTTGAGTAGTTCAGAGAATTGGTAAATACCACCTCTGACTGGCCCTGCTCCCATCTATTCTCTGCCTCCCAAGTCACAGCTGATCGGGAAGAAATGGGGGATTTTACAATAACCTTCTCCTGGAGTGGGGAGGGAATGGAGATTTTACAATATCCTTCCCCTGCAGCCCATGCCCACCAAGCCATGCCACGCCCACCAAGCCACGCCCACAGAACAAAAAAATTTAAAAAATTGAATCCCACCACTGCTTTGGAGGCTTTATAATTTATTTTGGGCTGATCATTTTTTCTATCTGTTAAAGAAATGGGAATATAATACTCTTTTATTAGCATTATTAAATCATCTGTTCTAAGGGTTATCTTCAATTCTATACAAAATACCAAATGAATACAACTCTAACTAACCAAACTATTTGCTTACACATTGGTTACCATGCTTGTTGTATTCTCACTGTATCCTTTTTTCATTTTTCATTTGTTGTTCTATTATTTTACTTCTGTTCAATTCACACTCCTTTTATTTTCTTCCTTTTTATTATTGTAAGCTGCCTAAAGTAACCCCACAGCGAGATTGGCAGCAAATAAATGTAACAAATAACTAAAGAAAAAAAAGAAAGAAAGAAAATATGCATTTTAAAAAGTTCCAGGGAATGTAATGGACACCTAATAGAATCATGTAGCAAAGTCAAGTTTTAAAAAAGTATTTTAAAAGATCCCTGATTCAAGAACTTTAAAACATTTCAACATATGTTTAAGTTGTAATTTCTCATACTATCATTTGTATACCATGTCTATAAACAGAGAGTACTCTAATTGTCTTAGGAAAGAGGCAATCTTCCCTGGTTTTACAATCAAGTAAAGTGCAGCATATTCTTAATTCCTTTCGGTTAGTTGTGCACTACAGCTACTTAATAAAAAAATAAGACACCAAAGAATTTAAAAGGTGGAAAAGAATACCAGCTAAAGAGTTGGAAATTAGAAATGTCTATTTAGAGAAGAATAGCTGAGCTTTAGGGCTAATTATAATGCTCTAGTATGCAGGCTGGATGCTCTATTTCATTTACGTGTATTATAGGATGCATTGTTCTAAAAGATATAAGCTTTTTTTCTGGACTGTTCAGCCGAAATGCTTGCAAAGAACCAAAGGTACTTGCAGAACACATAATTTTCACATTCACTTCATTGTTAAAAAATGTTTTTCTCACTCAATTAAGACTATTGCCTCCAAAAAAGGCCTTCTTGGTAGAAGAGATCCAGAACATCCGTTTACCATTAAGAAGTCTAGGACAGTTACACAAAGGAAAAAAATGTTCCACGGGAGCACTTTTTCTTCCAAAATAAATTATATTGGATCATGGAGTTTCAATGGCCCATTGAGATCTTGGAGTTGAACATTCTGCTTAGTGCAGGGATCCAAATTAAGGCATTCTGGACTGTTATTTGCATGTTATCTGTTAAAACCATTTGATGAAGGGAAAGTCATTACTTCTCTGCTCAGCTGCTCTAAATGTTAGAAAGTTTCTTCAAACATTTAATTGGAATCTGCCTTCTTGTAGCTTAAATCCATTCTTCCATGACCTGCACTGTGAAATGACAGAGAAGAGCACTTAACCTTCTTCTATTTGATCTTGTTTTGCTTATCTGAAGAGTGCTACCATATCCCCTTCAGCTGCCTTTTCTCAAGGCTAAACATATTGATTTCGTTTAATCATTCCTCATAGGGTTCTAATCTTCTGATTAACTTCATTGTCTTTCTCCAAACCTGTTTCATTTTCTATGCATAATTCTTAAAATGCATCTTAAGTTGGACTGCACCAAAGTGGAATGATTACTAATTTTGACTTGGAAATTAAATCAATTGTAGCAAAATGCTGCATTTGCCATTTTTGTAGCCACATCACATTGCTGGCTTCGGTTTGTACTTAATTACTATTCTTACTTAAATACCATTACCAAGCCAGATAGTGTATGTATGTATGTGTGTGTGTGTGTGTGTGTGTGTGTGTGTATATATATATATATATATATATGTAGGTCTTTGGTTATTCGGGTCTTCTCCCACGTAAAATTGGAAGTGTCTTGGCGACGTTTCGACGAAGTCTCATTCGTCATCTTCAGGCTGGTGTTCTCGGCTTCGTGCTTCCTGGAAGCACGAAGCCGAGAACACCAGCCTGAAGATGACGAATGAGACTTCGTCGAAACGTCGCCAAGACACTTCCAATTTTACGTGGGAGAAGACCCGAATAACCAAAGACCTACATACAAACACCCGCGAAAACCTGAGAAAACATATATATATATTTTCTTACTTCTTCTGAGCTGGAGCTACAAAAAAACCTTGGCTACGTAGGGAAAACCTGGCTAGAAGAAAAACATATATATATATACACACACACACACACACACACACACACACACACACATATACATACATACACTATCTGGCTTGGTAATGGTATTTAAGTAAGAATAGTAATTAAGTACAAACCGAAGCCAGCAGTGTGATGTGGCTACAAAAATATATATATATTTGTATACACACACACACACACACACACACACACACACACATATATATATATATTATTTCTGATTGAAAACCTTTTCATTTGTCTCTGTTAAATTTCATGTTAATTATAACCCATTTTAATTTTAAATTTCCTTTCTATTTTCTAGAGAATAAGGTATCCCAACCAATTCTGTGTCATCTGCATCTTTAATATGCATTCTCCGTCACTTTATCAAAGATATTAATAAAAATATCCAATATTAGCGAGCCAGGGCTAAACTTTGCAGAACCCAGCGAAGAGTTAATAATTTCACCTAACCTCATGTGGTATTCAAATATGATATGTTTCTGATTATCTATCATACTACTCAGAAAACATTTAATTAGCTTAATAACATATCATGAGGTATTATCAAATTGCTTAAGTTCACATACATTATGTCTACAGGATTTCTACATTATATTCTACATAATCAACACTACTAGATTAAAGAAAAACTGGAAAGATTTGCTCTTCAGAAGTCCCATCTAGTAATATCTGCATTGTTTCCAAGGTGCTCATGATCTGTTTCAGCATCTTCCCATCTATTGATGTTAAATTCTCTGTAGCTTTTTAAATCTCCTTATCCTTTATTTGAAGATAGGAACATCTGCTCTTCTCCAGTTCCATGACACTTCATTAATTCTCCAAAATTTCTTAAGGATAATACATAGACCAATTTGGCTAGACCTTCAATTCCCCCCCCAGCATAGAATTCCTGTGATTTTAGAGATTTAAACTTATTCAAAGTAAAGACAAATTACCTGACCACATTTTTTTCAGTGTAAAACTTCTATACAGCCTCTACATCCTGCTCTTGATAATATCTATTGTAACATGTATTTTTATATTGAAGAAAGTTGAAGCGAATTAAGAATTGCACAGTTCTGCCCTTTCTTGGTCACCAGGTAATATTTTATAGCAAAAATAAAATTATTATTTTAATTAATTATTATTTTAATTAATTTTATTTTGATCATGAGAAAATGAAAAAAATGATGTAGCAGTGGGATAACTTTGCAGAATTAATGCCTCACTCAAGTATAAAAAAATCTCTACTATCTTATTATTCAATTCTTATAGATGCTTTTTCTGATTTGTAACATATACACTGATTGTTTACTTAGTTGCCTTCAAGAAAGTGTTTTTCTTTCAACTCCAAGTAAATCACAGTGATCATAAACACCTAAGTTTTTCCATACCAAAAACAAATAAACATTTTTTTTCATTTTTCCTAAAAATTATCTTCAATTGTTTGTCAATAAATTCAGTTTAGTATGTTTTAGTTAAATATCCTGTGTTCAAAGACCCAATAGAAGATAATATTATGGGCTCTCAAAATCTACTAGCCCACAGAACCAATACTATAATTTTCTAATTGTGGAAGGAAGATATGAAAAAAATATTTGTGGGTTTGTTATTTTCCCTCCACAAGTAAGTTAAATTCATCTGGATTTTCTTTGAATAAAATGTTTCCTCCATATCTTCAGGGCATTACTGTTTAATAAAACACAGAGTATATAAAATAAATATTTTGATTTTGAAGTATATAAATATACCTAGGAAACAGTATAATATGAAGCCCTTCAGTGTGGTCCATTAGTTTTTATTAGTAATTGTGAATAATTGTGAGAGAGATCTTGGAGTAGACAATCACTTAAACAGGAGCCAGCAGTGTGCTCCAGCTGCCAAAAAAGCTAATGCAGTCCTAGATTGCATTAACAGAGGGATAGAATTAAGATCACATGAAATGTTGATATGACTTTATAATGCCTTGGTAAGACCACACTTGGAATTCTGCATCTGGTTTTGACCGTCACAATGTAAAAAAGATGTTGAGACTCTAGAAAGATACAGAGAAGAGCAACAAAGATGATCAGAGACTGGAAGCTAATACATATGAAGAACGGTTGCTGGAATTGGGTACGTCTAGTTTAATGAAAAGGACTAGGGATTCCAGTATTTAAGGGGTTGCCACAAAGGAAAGGGAGTCAACCTATTTTCCAAAGCACCTTGAAAGCAGGACAAGAAGCAATGGATGGAAACTAATTAAGGAGAGAAACAACTTAGAACTAAGAAGAAATTTCCTGACAGGACAATTAATCAGTGGAACAACATGCCTCCAGAAGTTGTGAATGCTCCAACACTGGAAGCTTTTAAGAACAGATTGGACAACCATTTGTCTGAAATATAGGGTTTCCTGCCTGAGCAAGGGGTTGAACTAGAAGAATTCCTTGATCCCTTCCAACTCTGTTATTCTGTTATAATTTTAGTTATAAATTATCAGAACTTCTCACTGGAGAAGAGCCTAATGCTGGAAAAGATTGAGGGCAAAAGAAGAACGGGATGACAGAAAATGAGGTGGCTGGATGGAGTCACTGAAGCAGTAGGCCTGAGCTTAAATGGACTCCAGAGGATAGTGGAGGACAGGAAGGCCTAAAGGAATGTTGTCCATGGGGTCGCGATGGGTCGGACACAACTTCGCAACTAACAACAACAAGTCACAATTTGTTGAGATCACACCAATCAAAAGCCTTTATATAGAATAAAGCTGGAATTTATTTTCTGAAACATTCTTGTCTATTCCATTACTGATTGTATATCAACAATGAAATATTACAAGTAGTCCTCAACTTATGACCACAATTGAGCCCAAAATTTATGTTGCTAAGTGAAACTTTTTAAAGTGGATTTTACCCCCTTTTACAACCTTTCTTGCCACAGTTGTTAAGTGAATCACTGCAATTGTTAAGTTAGTAACACAGTTTTTAAGTGAATCTGGTTTCTCCATTGACTTTGCTTGTCAGAAGATCACAGAAGCTGATCACATGACCCAAAGGCACTACAACCATCATAAATATGAGTCAGTTGCCTAGCATCTGAATTTTGATCATATGACTTTAGGGATGCTGCATTGGTCGTAAATGTGAAAAATGGTCATAAGTCACTTTTTTCAGTGCCATTGTAACTTCAAATGGTCACTAAATGAACTGTTGTAACTCAAGGACTACCATATATGGGCCTACTATTTTAAATTTATATATATAATTTAAATCATACACACACACACACCACATACACATACACATACACATATACATGTTATACTCACAGTTGCAGTGCAATAACACGGTAACAGCAGAAACCAAACAGTACTGTTGACGGTAACCGTCAACAGCAGAAACCAAACAGTACTGGAAGGACATAAGTAGGAAGAAGAAGACACATAATACTAGTGCAAAGTGGCTGTAGGACCTGAGAGCAGACCACAGTAATTTCCCAGAACAGGAACCAGTCACCATCAAAGTAACAGACTTCCAACAATGAGTTAAGAACACAAAGACTAGACAGTACCTGGTCCAGGCATCATCCAAGCTATTGGCTAAATAAACTAACAGCAGTGCATGAACCCCTAACAGCACAGATGAACCAGCTGCTAGCAGTGGCTCACACCCAGACTGGCTAACTCAAGGAAGGACAGTGCTGGACCTTTTGGGCCAGTAGATGAGCACAGCTCAGGAGCTCAAAACCCCAGTTGTTCATAGATAGAGCAATTGTCCAAGTCTCAAGTTCTAGACACACCAATCTGAGCACAGCCTAGATTGACTAGAAGGAAAACTATGACTCAATGACATACACATAGCATGCCACACAAATGTGGATGCCTGGCGCTATACAAAATCAATGGGACATTAAGAACCTTCCTCAAGAACCCAATGGGACTGTGAAGACAACACTAGAAGTCTTTTAGTTTTGGATCATGGTTCTGACATCTTATTTACCAATGGTATACATATTTATAGTACTGAACTTTCATTTCGTTTCTGGCAACATCTGCAAGTACAGTCCGTTCAACTTTAATCCAGTTTATCATAACATCATAACTACCAATATTATTGTAGTTGCCTTTCTGATCTTCCCAAAATAGCTTCTTGGATACCTGCAGATTTAAGTAATTCCTCTCTCAAAATGTATGTGTCATGTTGACTTTGCTCTGAATCTGAATATCCAACTGCTTTTCTTGGCAGATTATTGGCTTGGGCTGCAATTTACTTTTCCACTGTATTTACCTTACTGTATTTACCTCTGATCTTTCATTACCCCTTATTGTTGAGGTGAAGTATATTTAACACTAAAACAACTCTAAGGAATTTCTGGTTTATGTTTAGCTTATACTACTAAGACTTTATCTTTTAGTTTCACGTCACTGTGGCTGATTTTGGTGTACTAAACACATTTCACTTTTAGTGGAAAGCCAAAATGTTGCCACTTTTAAAATTATTTCTCTATTGTACCTTCTTCAGCAAAGCAGACAATAAATCAGCTACTAGGATATTTCTAGATTAATGGCTCTAAACCTACCAATAGAAATACATTTCTGCACCTTTTCCCGTCTTTCCAATTTAAAGATTTTTATTGTAGGAAAAAAAAGATGGAAAGAGCAGTAAAAAAAGTCATGAGGCATATTAATAGAAGACTATAACATCTGATCCATTTCACAATACATGTAGTCCTTGACTTATGACCACAATTGAGCCCAGAATTTATGTTGCTAAGTGAGAAATTTGTCTGGGAATTGTTGGAGACACCATTCATAATCCATCCATTTATGAACTCTTTTAATTTGCTGCCTTGAACTTATCGAGATTGTGTTGCTACCATTGTGTCTTGAACCCATTAAAGTCAAGCTGTCTTCATTTGCCTTGAACTCATTAAGACCATGTTGATTTTGTTTGAACCCATTTATGCCAAACTGCCTTACTTGTGCCTGGAACCTGCTAGAGTTGTATGGCTTTCATTGTGCCTTCAAGGCTGGGTTGACATCTGTGGGGCTGGCATCCTGCTGGCATCATTCCGGTGCCTTAGGTGCAAAAGAGACTGTGGCCAGACTTGCCCCCATTGCCTTTATTACATCCAGTTCATTTGAAATGGACTTTAAAGACTGTCACATGGAATTGGGACCTGGGGAATGACTACAGGTTTGGTTGTGTGAAATAAACACATCTACTCCACTCGTGCTGTGTATGTGTGTAGACTGGGACAGAACACATATAAGGTTGCTGTCAGAAGTTAGTTGTCAAGGTCTAGATGGGACAAGAAAAACAGAGAAGCAGTTGTTTAGCTGATGGTTCTTAAAAATCCATTTTTTTTCCATTGTGCAAAGCAAAATGATCCTAGGAAACAATACCCAAAGATCAGAGAGAAAAGAAAGCCTGCAGCAGCTTCAGGTAACCAATAGGATCTGGGCAGACCCAACTTAATGTTTATTTATTCTCATTGTAGAAGCATTGGGCAAGACCTGTTTCAGAAGAACAGGTAACACTAGTGCAGTTGAATTTGAATGTATCTATGTGAGGGTTGGGGATGAAATGAAGTAATATCATGAAGACATGCCTTAAAAAATCAGTAAGTGTGGTATTTTCATGCTGTACTTAGCAAAATGAATACAAGAGTTGAAATGAATTTAATCAGTATGCCCTCAACTCTCAAACTGCAAACTTGAATTGACTCATGCCATCTTCAAATTTCAGATTTCTAATATTAATTGAATCAGAGCTGACTGACATAGGCATATAAAAGTCAATTATGTGCAGTATGACATTGGCTTCTGCCATAGAATATGGAGAGAAAATTGCTGTTTTGTAAAAAGATATTAAATAAATTGACATTTTAAAACTGAGGACTTATATTTTTATCAAGTGTATAATGGCGTAGGGCAAGGCACCTAAACCATATTGGGATATCCTTGGTATTCTTTCTTTTCTAGAGAAAGATAGGTTCACTTAAGCTTGGTGATATGGAGTTTTTATCAACTTCAGTTCTGATCGTATCTTCAAAATTTAATAGTGAACTCTAAACTATAGCCTGTCTCTATGCATGTCTCTGTGTACATTTGTGTGTAAGAAAATTAAACAATTTTGTCTTTATAAGACTTTGTTATAATTAATATTTGATTCGCCAGTTGCGTCCCTTTCTGGATCGGGACTCCCTACACATGGTCACTCAAGCACTCGTCACTTCCCGCCTGGACTACTGCAATGCTCTCTACATGGGGCTCCCCTTGGGGTGCACCCGGAGGCTGCAGTTGGTCCAGAATGTGGCCATGAGGGGGATTATGGGAGTGACGGGGCGCTCCCATGTGACACCTCTCCTGCGCGAGCTGCACTGGCTTCCTGTGGTCTTCCGGGTGCGCTTCAAGGTGTTGGTGATCACCTTTAAAGCGCTCCATGGCTTAGGGCCGGGGTATTTGCGAGACTGCCTTCTGCCGCCAATAGCCTCCCACCGGCCGGTTCGCTCACACAGAGAGGGCCTCCTCAGGGTGCCGTCGGCCAGACAGTGCCGGCTGGCGACCCCCAGGGGGAGAGCCTTCTCTGTGGCGGCACCAGCCCTCTGGAACGACCTACCCCCTGAGATACGCACGATATCAGACCTCTGGACTTTTCGTCGGGCCCTAAAAACACACTTATTCCATCTAGCTGGGCTGGCTTGATCCCGTCCTCTCAGTTTTAATTGATTCGGTTTTAATTTGGGTTGTTTTAAATTATTTGGGCCAAAATTATTTAATTGTTTTTAAATTGTTTTTTAAATTTTGTATACAATGTTTTATTTTGGCTGTGCACCGCCCTGAGTCCTGCGGGAGAAGGGCGGTATAGAAATAAAAATAAATAAATAAATAAAATAAATAAATAATAATATTTAACTAACCAGAATGAATTAATAGTCTCAATTAAGAGAGCAAATACTTTATTATTATTATTAATAATAATAAATATTATTTAATAATAGTCTGAGATTAAGATTATTTAAAATATCAGAAAATACTTATTTAATTTTACCATTCATGATCACAATGTCTTCTTCCTCCTAAATATTGTAACTGATAATATTTTATTAATCAGGATTAATGCTGAACAAAAAAACAGACTAGGTAAAAAATCTCACAGTGCAATAAAACATGTGTGGTATCTTTGACTTCTCCTTTACCACATATACACATACATGTTCTGCTATTGGGGTCTTGTTATATCTGTCTTGGAGGAGTGCTGAAGGGAGGATGTTAATCTGGCTCTGAAAAATGCTATTCTATGTTTCTGGAAGATCAGGTCCTCTAAATATCTTGATGGTTCCCACAACCCCTGGTTAATTCTGTTCCTACTATGGAGAGGCAACCTATTAATTTCTGAATGGAACTCCATGCCTTTTATTCTATTAATGACTATTTGCTTAGTTTGATCAAAGCCTAGGGATATTAAGAATGCTGGGGAGAGCCCATAAGAGCCCAGCTTGTGGTCTATCGCCTGTTTCCAGGAGGAGGGGAAGTTATCTGTCAACATTAAAGGAGTCAGTCCCTCTGGGAAGAAATGAATTTTTAGCCAATAAACAAACATCAGCTTCCAGACTCTTACCTGAATCTGAGGCATACCTGTCTCAATCCTTAACTGGGCGTTTGGTGTTCCTTTGGTGCAGCTAAAATGGCTCGCAGGAATTTTGTTTGTATGATTTCTAACGAGTCTATTTACAAAGTTTCCTGTTTGTGTCCCATAAAGAATTTGCACCAATTTTTTGGCCTGAAAGAGTTTTAAGGCAGCAGGGACTAATTGTCCTCTGCCCATAAAGAAGAAATGTTTAATGGCATTTGAAGACCTGAGGGCTGATTGCAATGTATGATCCAGGTGAGGCTTCCATGTACTTTGTGAGTGGAAAATACCCCCAAGGTATTTCAATATCTTAACCTGTTCTAAATTACATCCTTCTATTTTCCAGGAGTATTGAATAGGTCTTTTAGTGAAAACTAAAATTTTCGATTTGTCAAAATTAAGGACCAACTTACTTCTGTCTGCAGTATCCTAATGTTGCTGTGATTGCTCTCTTCAGTCCAATAGGTGTTTGTAAGATAATAGCAGCATTGTTGGCATATAAGAATATTGGGATTTTACATTGTGCTAAGTTAGGAGAGTGTATTTCAGGATTCTGCAAAAGATCGATCAAGGGGTTGATGTAAAAGTTAAAGAGGGAGGGAGGGGGATAGAATACAACCCTGCCACAATCCTTTTTGTGCTCTTACTGGGTCGGATAAAGTTCCTCAAGCGTTATACCTCACTTTCAAGGTGGAATTAGCATATAATTTTTGTATGAGGTAGAGAAGGCATTTATCAATGGTAGTGAACTTTAATTTCTCCCAGAAGGTATTTCTGGATATTGACTCAAAGACCTGCTTAAAATTAATCCCATCATGTAACCAAGGGTAAGAGCCATACTGTTTGATACTATGTATTTTATTATTATGGACATTATTTAATAATAATAATAATAATAATAATAATAATAATAATAATAATAATAATAATAATAATAATATCTTTTAACACTATTGTAAACAGTAAGGATTTTGTCTATTGCTGGTCTGTGACCGTAATTATGATGATGATGATGATGACGATGATGATGATGATGATGATGATTTTCCAGACTAGGTATGTATGTAGTTGGTCTAATTACCTTTAACAGTTTCCAGAATGCAGTGGAAAGTACAAATGAGATGGTGATGAAGTTCACTTGGAATCAGAAAAAAGAATGGCAGCATTTGACAAGTTCTGTGCTGATTTTGAAAGCATCTTTTCTAATAAGTTTGTTGAATCTTCTCAGATATGGATTTTATGCTGTGAATAGATTCTAGGGTGGTGACTGAGACTTGTCTACCTTTGATATATGATCTTTAATTTGTTCAAAATGAGGATACAGACAAATTGAATGTGGGAGCCTACAGTTGATTTGTTGAGCCAAATCCATCCTGCCTTGTAAAAGCTGTCAGAAGGGAATAGAGTTCGAGTGGTAGAAACTGTAAATACTTCAGGCGGCCAATGCTTATAAAGGAAGCTGTAGTAAGACCTGTGTTAAAGAAATTGTCTTTAGATTTCATCATCATCAATCATTATTGGCAAGTCTCTAACTTCTAGTTATTAAAGTTCCAAAGCTGATGATGTCAGCAAAACTCCAGGCTGTTTTTGTAGTTAGAGACCATCGGCAGATGGCCAATGGTGATAACTAGAGAATTGTGTCCTCTGAATGGTATTCAACACCATCAATAATAATATTGTTTTTTAGGATATTTGACTGTATGGAACTCAAGGGCACCATATCACCATATCCATTCCCAGAAAATGGAGGCAGGGACATTACTGCTTTTAATATTGATTTGAGATTTCTCCAAGATTTAATACCTTTTGTTTCCCATTTCAGATGTAGGTATTGAAGAGGCCAAAACTGAAAACTGATTCAAATTTCCTATTTATTGTTTAGATGTAAAATTGCATAAAGGGTCTTTATATAGAGAATAAATTTGTTTTTTCTAAATTTATCTTAAACATGAAGTAGATCACAAGGACAGAGGCGAAGGCAAATAAAGCTGTTTTTTTATTGATTTACTTGTGACTAAGTTTATGGACAATTGAATAGGATTTTTAAACCAAATATTTATAGTTAATTGTTAAAAACCAAAATTACTGTGGCAGAACTTCAGTAAGTTTCTTCACTATACAAAAATACAGTCTACTTAATGTTATTTATTGTTGCTGTGGAAAGAAAATTATTCAAGGTCTATGCCAGTATGCAATTTGTTTTCATAGTTAAATAACAAATTGGGTTACGGGATATGGAAGCATAAGAAGCATCAGCATGCCCAGCTTACCAATACATCTTAATACAATAGTTACAAAAATCTGAGTAGAGCTCGGCTGATGATAAGTAATACAATGGAAAATATAAAGGAATATGCAGAAGTATTCACTATTTTTTTCTTTTAGAATGCTTTTTTTTAAAAAAACAAGAGTCACTCTTCAAGTATATTCAAGTAAATAAGAAAATATTAATAGCAACTCCTGACACATCTATTTTATCTCATCTGTTAGGTTCAATTAGAACTTAGAACTTAGAATAATTTTATTGTCCCTTTGAATCAGCATATATTAAAATGAAATTTTATTGCATACAGCTGTCAAAGGGTCCCCATCTTGAATATACACTACATAAACATGACAAAAATAAATAAATAAATACAAAATACCTACATATATTATATGGCACAGAAAAACAACACAGTCTAGTCCGGATGTATACATGTACATGGAGAGAAAACCAAATCTTGCGAGTTTACCACACAGATGCCATAGGGAACAAAGCTGTTACAGAAACTGGTGGTCCTGCTAGAAATACTTTGAAACCTCCTCCCAGAGGGCAGCAACAGAAACAGACCATAAAGTGGGTATCTCTAACAATGCTTTGAGCTCTAAGCACATAGTCCTTATAAGCAGTATTCTGAATGACAGGAAGCGAGCTTCCTATAATCTTCTCGTCTGTCTTTACCACTCTCTGAATGGACTTTCTCTCTGAGGCACTGCAGCCACAAAACCAAGCTGAGATGCAATTTGTTAAAATGCTTTCAATCATGCCTCTGTAAAAAGTGGGCAGGACAGAAGGAGAAAGATGTACTCTCCTCACCCGGCGTAGGAAATGCAGACGCTAGTTGGCATTTTCACTAAGGATGACATGTGGAGAGACCAATTCAGATTATTAGTTGTCTGTGCCTGCACTTTATCTGCAATTTAAGAAGACTGTGCATTCCCCACACCTCCCATCTCTCTGTTGTGGCCCGTCAGCGGCCTGTGCAGCTAGTAGCTGATTCAGACAGCGAAGAGGCTGGTTCTCAATGCACAGGCACGCAGAGCTGCCAAAAGGCAGGAGTGGCTCCTCAGGAGGAGGTCTCCTTGAGAGTAAGGCTTGGAGCTAATTGGCCACTTCCTTAGCCTATTTAAGGAGGAACGCCGACTGAAGCAATTTGCAGGGAACAACTTCGTTCATATACTTTTGTGTCTTGTCTTGCTTATCTTATCAGCTTCTTACAAATGGGCATTCTGCCAACCACAGTAAGCTTTCAGTATTATTCTTTGAGTTCTTGGCGGCTGTTAATGCAGTTAATTAACAGCCGTTGTTGTAAAAAACTGGTTTATTTAGTAAACTAAGCTTTGAACGGACTTCGTGTGTGCTGCGTTCTTTGGGGTCCGTAGCTGGGGCAGAACACTCTCATCCTACCCTGGAAAGAGGGACTGTCTACTATTATTTCTCCCAAGATTTAGTTCTAGGCACAGGTGGGGTGTGGACTAGGGTCTATTGTTGGATGAAATGAGTGTAGCCATGAGAAGCATGGTGGAGAGTTAGCTTTCTGAGAAGTCAAATTTCATCCATGACTTTGTGGTTACAAAAAGCAGTGGCAACATGCAACAGGCAGACTGTCAGACCCAATGATTTCCTTCACATTATTCCAGAACTCTCTTCCTATATTTCTGGTTGTTTGCTGAAGTGACACACAGCACTCCAGTGAAACAAATGTTGTTATTGCTGCTCCTCAATGACAGGCACTGAGTTACTGCTATAGTATGAAGTACACTGTCAAGTATTGTTTGAAGCATAGCTCTTTTGGACAGACTAAAGTTACTACTGTGAAACTCACATTTTGATACCAGGTAAATATTAACAAACTATATGATCTAAATTAATTAAAAAATAAGCATCATATCATGAGTTATGCCATGAGATTAAACAAAAATAAAAATCATAAAAATCATAGATTAAAATACAGTAGAGTAGGAAAAAAATCATATTGTTTAATAGGATTCTTCCTTAGAGTTCTGTCAAAAAAATTCAAATATTGATAAACAGTGAATTTAAACAATTTAAACAATCCATTACAGTACTGCTAATGAGATCTAGATTTAACTTTTAAATGTTGCATTATACTCCTTTTGTCAGTAATTGATGAATTCCAAATAATGGGGATACAGCCAAGAAGAACATATGCATCTTTAACCAATTCAACACAGTAATTACTGAAATATCGTGTTAACAATCCTATAATAACAATCCTATATGTTTCAGACTAAAAGTATGGCAACACAAGTTGTAGTGTACTTGAGTATAGTAATACCTTGGTGCTCAACTGCTTTGAAACTCATTGAACTCAACACATTTTGATGTGAAAATTTTGTCCCGGTAGTCATCTTTTGTTTGGTACTCAATGCACAAGCTAGAGCTTGTTAATGTTGACTGCCTTGTGACTCACTACATTATTCCTTATGGGAAAAATTAGTTTGGTACTCATCGTTTTTTGGTACTCATTACACCTCCCAGAACCAATTAAGAAATACTGAGGAACCACTGTATTTATTTTGTCTGATATGAATTTTTAAAACATATATCCCATATTTTAACTGTTAAAATATATCCTGAAAGTGGAATAATGCAATTTATTGTTAAATAAATTTAAATTTAAATAAATAATTTAAAATGATTATTATTTTCCTTCAACTGCCTATTATAGTAGTGCTGTCTCCAAAATTAACAGAAAATGAGCAAATTATCTAAATAATAAAGTAACACATAAGGCAGAAAGTTTCTAGTACACTTCTTTCCTCTCAGATCTACATTAATGTGGAATCATGCAAATGATCAACTGAAAGAGTAGATAAATATTTGAATGCAGGTTTGGAGAAAAATAATGAAAGATCATCCAAAAGTAGATGCACCTCAAGGTTAGATTGATTTCCAAAAATGGGAATCATGGAAATAGAAGAAAAATTCTGTATATTAGATTAGGCTTTTGGCCATATAGACCAGCATTCTGAGTCCGAAGTGGTCAACCAAATTCAGGAAGCTCACACTCAGGGACAAGCAGGAGATAACTCTTGTAATAACTCATGTTCAAGGATTCATCCCAGGATATCAAGATTAGCAATCAACTATAAAATCAAGTAGATATTGATAGTAGTGTTTCATAAATTTGCCCAGTGCCTTTTCAAATCAACTCCCATTGGTGCTGTCACCAATTTGATAACAACAAATCCCATAGATTAATTATGCACTGTTTAAAAAAGTATTGCTTATATTGGTCCTGAATGTTCTGACTTTTAGTTTTGATAGATATTTCTAAGTTCCAGTATTGAAAGACAGTTAGAAAACCTACTTGCATAATCTTGTATTTCTAGCATATCTTATTTGCCTTTGCTGGAAGCTGAAAAATCTCAGCTGCATAATCAATCCGCATCAAAGAGCTGACCTATTCCCTAATCATTTTAGGGGTGGTTGTTTTTTGTTCTTTTTTTCAAGTTGTTTTCCAGTTCTCTTATTTCAGATATGGTGACTAGAACTTTCCATAGTACTTACTATATTGGCTGCTTTATTTTCAATACTCTTCCAAATTATTCTAAGCTTGAAACTTGTCTTTTTAATAGCAGCTACATGCTGTGTTGACATCTTCATGTCCAATCCTCCATTTTCTTAAACAATTATTTCCAATTCAGAACTCATTAATGTATTAATAAAGTTGGGATTTTATGTGCCAAGATGTATCTTTTGGGCCTAATTACAGATTTGCATTTATCACTTTGATGCCCACTCACTCAGTTTTAGAGCTTTGTCCAATTCTTTTTTTTCCCTATCTCAAATAATTTGGTACAATTAGAAAATGTCACCATTTCATTGCTCATTCCAATTCTAGATGGTTTGCAAATGAATTAAAAAGCATTGTAGCATCATTTATCCCTATGGGACCCTGAACAGAATAGCTTCCCCAGCTGAAAATTGTCCATTCCTTCCTATCTTCTGTATACTGTTCTTTACCAGTTACTAATCCATAACAGCTTCATTCATTTTATCACATGTGTTTGATCTGGAGCCTTTGGCGAAGGTCTTTGTCAAAGACTTTGGAATTCTAAATATATAACGTCAGCTGGGTGATCCTATGCCACATGCTTGTTGACAATGAGGAAAAACTATAGAAGTTAGTAAAAAAACAAAAATCCCTTGTAGAAATCCTGGCAGATGTCTAGGGAAAGCAGCAAATATTAAAGTATTGTATAATTATCATTCAGTTGATCACTAAGACTGGATGGCACATGAACAACATAAAGCCATCTAGTTTCATAAAGGCTCCCAGTATTACCTATTCCATCAAGTGGTGTTCTGCAGTATTACCCTGTAACTACTGTACAAGGATTACTGTAATAGCAGTAGTAATCTGTTAGCAACCAATTTCCTCCCACTTATGACTGCATGACTGCAACTTTGTTGCTTGTATCCTTACGATTTATATTGATATTGTTTCCTGATTGCTTATTTGTACCCTATGACTATCATTAAATGTTGTACCTTATGATTCTTGACAAATGTATCTTGTCTTTTTATGTACACTGAGAGCATATGCACCAAAGACAAATTCCTTGTATGTCCAATCACACTTGGCCAATAAAGAATTCTATTCTATCCTATCCTATCCTATCCTATCCTATCCTATCCTATCCTATCCTATCCTATCCTATCCTATTCTATTCTCAAAATATTTAAAGCATCTAAGAAAATACATATATGAGCTATTTATCTCCATAAAGTAGGATTGTGAGTTTGCAATTTTATACTTGCTTGTGTAAAAGTAAAGTTGATGGAGTGGAATTTTAAGTATAAACACATATAAATTGTTCTATAAGCAACTCTTAAAAAGATCTAAGATTGGATTTGGACACAGGCATGATTAGGATTGATCAAATATAAGCCCTGGTATTAATTTGCTCCATTGAGTTTTGTTAAACTCAATCATGAACCATGATTAGATCTGGATCTAATATCTTTATGAAAAAATCAAAATAAGGTATTTTGTCATTCAAATTTAGTTTGTGTTAGTTTTTTTGCTGTTGCTTTCTTACAAAACCTAAACACAGTTAACCTGCAAACAATTTGACATCTGTGTTTCTGAGGAACAAGACATATTTTCAGTTAATTAATTCTAACTATTTCACACTTACAAAACAGAGAGACAAAAATAACAAAAATACAAATTAAGTAGGTAAACAACAAACATCTCATGTTACTAAAACTTAATTTTTTCCCCAAGCAAGGACTTCAAAATGTATATACCATAAGAAATAATTACTTCAGATAAGTGCTTTTTTGTTTTGCAAAGGAGAAAGGGAGGAAGGGAGGAAGGTCAATGAAAGAAGGACCTAGCATAAATAACCTGAAACAGAACCAACTCTGGCTGTGGCAATAGGACAATTACCTGACTTTTTCACTGTCCTATATGTTCTGCACATAGTTATAAAACAGCAAGACCAATCTGCATAATTCATGACTAGGGACCAAGAAGGTTAGCATCATGTACTGAATCAGCCTCAAAATAATGAAAATTGTGCATATTATATAACATCCCTCTCCCACACTTGGTAGATGAAAGTTTTAGGTAAAATTCTTCCTGATCTGTATTAAAAATGTAAGTCAAAAGAGCCATTCATCTAGCAGATGCTGGTTTCCCAACTCTGTCTCTGATCCAGAGATGGTTCACAGACCTGAAATTCTGACACTCTTGGGGCAAAAGAGGGATACATGTTTCAGAAATAAATAAACACAAATACGTAATTGCAAGTAGAATTTTGTACATGCATGCCATAATTTACAATCCATATATTTGATTGGGTTTTGCCATTGAAAAGAATGGGGATACCCATAAATACAGGAGACAAAGGATGTATCTACCTGTGATTACACATAAATACAATTCATATTGTACTCATAATATATCAACTGTGGCCCTTATTTAGTCCATTCCACCAATTCTAAATGAGTATATTCTTTTCATATGAAAATAATACATGAAATTATATAGTATGTGAATAATGTGGTAATATATGAACTATGTGAATAAATGTACAATTTGAATAAGGGTATGTCAGAGAGAGTAAAGTTTGGTTGGTTGTAAATAAGTTAATTCACTTAATAATACCAATAACTGGGATCTTTGCTTGTGAGGATTTATGAGACAGAAATTACAAGTTAGAAACAATTAGACTCAGTGCCCACTAATCTCCCCATTTGTCTTCTAATGCCAAAGATTTCCTTCAGACAAAAACTACCAAGTTCCATGCATCCGGGCAAGAACTACACAGGTTTCTTGTAAAAGATAGGATCGCTTTCATGCTAGTCCTCGGTAAATATAAAATCTTTGAAAACAAGAGGGATTTCATTTTTCTGAATTATTCAACATTTCTTCCCAGGTTTCTTATTATCTGGGCTAAGTTGCCATTTAGGTCTCTTGACTGTTTATGTCATCCTGGCTGGGAAATTCTGGGAGCTGAAGTCCACACATCTTAAAGTTGACAAGTTTGAAAAACACTGATATAGATAGGAGTTTTTTCATCTGTGCTTTGGAAAATGATCTTTGATGGATTTTTGTAAGCACTGTTGATTTTTTTTCTAAATAATAAACACTGCATATATTTGTTATGTCTGCAAGTTACTGTTTGGAAGCAAGCTTTGAAAAAGTATACTGAGACTCTGCTAGCCCCTCCTGCTATTCCATTGCTTTTAAAAGTAAAAAAAAAAAGTTGGCCATGCCCACCCAGTCACATTACCCCCCTCCCCCACCAAGCCACACCCACAAAATAAGCCATGCCCACAGAACTGGTAGTAAAAAAATTTAGAACCCACCCCTGGTTTACTTAGGTTGTTTTGGAGGGCTTTAGTTGGCTTGTGTGCTTTGCTGATTCCATGTGGTTGCAATAGTCTGATAGTGGTTTCTGAGAGTGTTATTCTTTTTACAGCTTGTGTTGGTGGTGCTATATTGGGCCATGATCAGGCACTTTTTGATAAAGTTGCATGGATATCCATTTTGTTGGAAGATGTTGCATAGAAGCTCTATTTCCTTTTTCTGCTATTCAGGGTTGCTGCAGTGAGTTTGTGCTCATCCAAATAAAGTTCTTCAGAGTCTCAAACTTCAGTGCTAACCCATTCAACATTACCTTCTTCATCTGAGAATACTGAAGGCATTGCTCCATTGCCACCAACACTGGAAAAAATTATTAATAAACTTCAAGACTTCACAATCAGAGAGTGTAGTTTCAACTTAATAGTTACCTGAAGCCCCACAACCACCAATGTCACAGTTACCACAGGCAAGATTTAAACTTACGTTCACAATGGAGCCCCTTTAAATCTGAGACTCTTGTTTCAGATGAGGAAACTCTAGATCCATCGCTTACAACTCACTCTCTAGTGAGTCATTGTTTATTTTGAGACAATCAACACTAGGGTCTCCTTCTATCCCAGTATCATTTGGTCTGAAGTGAATTGTATTAAGATCATTCTGTCTTCAGGAAATATCTGTCCCCAATTTAACTTCTACTTCTTCACATTTGCCTTTTGTGGCTTCTTGAACTAACAATTTGATTATTAGGATAAAATTCCAATTTATAATTCTTATTATCTCATGTAGTGTCCTAAATCACATTCATCTGCTTTAATATTACTATCCATTTAGCTATAGTTTTCCTACGTAATCCTTTAACTGGCAATATCACATTCTGACACTTTCACATAACCAGAATTACTGTTGCATTGCAACTAGAGGAAATTCTTTTGTCAGAGTCTTAACATTAAAGTCCATTCTCACATGGCCACTGTTTTGAGGTTGCCAACATTGAGTCTTCCTCAGGTACATGATTGCCGATAACGTCTTAGAACAAATTTCCCTCCTGTACCTCTTACTGTATCTAAAGTAATTTATCAAAAGGGAGGACTATCATTCTAAGGCTTCTTGGATCCTATTAGCTTATCAACCAATGTTCAGTTTGTAGATCACACAGCAAGATTTCCTTCAAAAGCGCTATTACCAATTTTAGTTATCACATACAGCACAACTATACTGTTCAAAAAAATAAAGGGAACACAAGCAGAAGACATCTGAGGTCTGAATGAATGAAATAGCCTTATTAAATACTTTGTTCTTTACATACAGTAGTTTATACATTGCTCAAACAACTAAAGGGAACACAAAACTACTGTATGTAACGAACAAAGTATTTAATAAGGCTATTTCATTCATTCAGATCTCGAATGTCTTCTGCTTGTGTTCCCTTTATTTTTTTGAGCAGTGTATACGCTAGCTTTAGAATCTCTGGACATGAAAACAAAATTGAACATATTATAGTCCAGAGAGGTCCCATAACATGTGCTGGGTCTCACTATTCATTGTGAATTGAAAGTATTGTATATCCCATAACTTGCTTAATGTTCTTCCATGACTAAAACATGAGAATGTTTTCCAGGTATTCTTTCAATTAAGAAATATGTGACAAGCCATCAAACAAACTAAGGTGCTTTTGAAATACCAATAACAATGGTATTTTCTAGTATCTGTTATTGTTCAGTTGAAAATCTTGACAAAAATTACAGGAGGCAAATTAAATTGAAATAAGAATGTATCTTTGAGAAATATATAAAAGGCATATATTAAAAATCCTTGAATTAAACATATGTATATACCTTTAATGTAAAGGTATAAAAATGAAGATTGTTTTAAAAAGCATACCTGAAAGAAAATCATATTTAGAACTTTCTATTTCATAGAAATATATAAAATGAATATTGCAGATTTCTCTCTTAGAGAAAGCAGTAAACAACAAATGGAAGTGGATTTTCCAGCTGATAAAATCCAGTTGGCAGGCCATATGAATAGTTGAAAATCTACAGCTCTTACACAGACTGAATTTATACTTATTCACACATTCCTAATAAAAGCTAGGGTTCCCAGCTGTCTACCAATTATATCTGCATTCTCATCAATGCTTGTGGTGCTTGCCACTGTTTGAAAAAAATATTTTGCTAAACTTCACTGGCTGACTTTCATGTAGCTGATCTGCATATACAGTGAAAAATTATTTTCTTGCTGCATTTATTTATTACAGGGTATAAAATGCAGGTGATATTCTTAGCTCAGATTGTGCACGGGAAAGAGCTTTTGGGCTTATGAGAAAGAGAATCCAATTAGAATTACAATAAAAATGCAAATGCAAATACATATAACTTTTTAGTCACTAAAAAGAATAAGAGGATCAGGTAAACTTCTTGCCAAGTCTAATGCAGAGATCTCACTACTCAGCACAAGAAGAATATCAGAATGGGGATAGCTACATGAAATTCTTTAGTGTAGGTTTAGATGGATGACTACTGGCTTTGACCTAGTCCTTGTTCTAAAATATAATCCACAACACCTGAACAAAGTAATAACAAGCTAGCTTGCTGTATGCAGATTCAAATATATTTTTAGAATATATAGTGTAGAAACTGTGAGTTCAAACATAGCTGTAAAACAACAAAAATATAATGAACCTTAGCTTCATTTAGAGTTCTGTTGTATCTTCTGTTTAATGCTATATTGGAAAAGACCATTTAGTGGAGAAAAAACCATAGTGTATATAGAGGAAAATTGATATCTGCTTAATTTAAAATTGGGAAGTTTACTAAGCAAATTGATTAATTATTCAGAACATTAGTGAATTTATCTTAGATATCCGTGGGTCATAGATGGAATAGATAGGCTTGAAAAATCACTATGTCTATATTATTTGATTCCCAGTTGGGTTTTCTTGTTATCCAACCGTATGATGACCTGTATCATTTTCTTGCTTTTAGGGTCACTTTCTTTCCTATAATTACAACTCTATCAAAGATTGGCCTTTCTTTAAACACAGAGAAAAAAGCATAGTCATCTTATTATTTGGCAGCAAGTGTGAAGTGAGTTTTGTTCTGTCACTAGCTAAAATGTGAAGACAGATCAGCTTTAGAGTTTTTGACACAAGAGATATTCCTCTCCAATTATAAAATCTAGAGGCACAGTATTGGTCAGGAAAATCCTTTACAGAGCACATGAACAAAATCTGGGTGGAAAAGGTTATACTTTTATATTTAAAAAAAAAGAATAAAGGAATTACGATGGAAAAATAAAATAAAATAAATCTAGAAAACGATGAAGGAGAATACAACAGTTCTTGGGATTAAATTCTACTCTATTTGTTTACTAGGATTGAAATAACAATCAAGTAAATATCAGATAATATTTTTAAAGATAGCATGTCACAATTGAGATGCCATCACTGATGAACAATGAAAAGGGCGTAGCCAACTAGCTCAATACAAATGGCATAAACATCACATAAGATGGTCGAGATAGCATTTCTTGCAACTCCATACTGTATTCCTCTAGTGAAAGAAAATCTCCACTTCAAACCTAGTTCAAAATAGAGCACAATAGATTTTGAAATAAGATATTCACAATCAGTTCCTCACTGAACCTACACTGTAATTTATCATTTCCCCAGCCACTACATCTGGAGCATTCAACAGGCTCTGATGTGCTGTATGAAAGGAGAATTTCATTATACACTGGAATGCTGCTGTTGTAGAACACATTTCTGGAACTAAACACCATTAAATGGTCATGGACCTATTTAAATGGACCTATTTCTGTATAAGCATGCGTAGATATGTACATCAATACTACTAGCACCTTGAAAATTGTAAATGCATGATCCAAATGTTCTGATTTGTTCAGTATTGATACATCAGGGCTTGAATAACCTAAATAATCACTAAATGGTACCTGTACAGCTGTCTATGGGGAACATTTGGATTTTTGCAGTGTAGTTTTAGTTGCTCTGTTCTTGATATGTGTTATGTAGTTTATTTGTTCCAGTGGGAAAAGTTGAACTGTCTATTCATAGCTTTGAATATTGGAACTTGATGTTCAAAGTAATATGACTTTTTCCATAACTTAAGATTCTTAAACATTTGGATGGGGTGAACCTGATAGAGCAAAATATCAGGGTTGATAGAATACAGTATTGCATTCCTTTCATTCTGTATATATCCTTAAATAAACAAACAGCATTTTCCAACTCTTGAGCTAAAGTAAATCAGTCCTTACTGGAGTTTTTCTGAGTTTTTCTTTAAAACTCAGAAAGCATTCTTAATATCTCCAGAAATCTTCTTTTTGTGTGTGTAGTTAGATACATAAACAGCAACACTCACAGTTAATATGCTATAATATAGGGAATCACTTTATGATATTAATAATCATTAGGAGACATGCATATGTATGACATTCTGACAAAATGTTTACAGTGCAACATGGAGCATTAAAAATGGCAGAAATAATTGTTACTACAATGTGCATCATTAACTGAATGATGTAACCTTTCTAGAGCTCTTATATTTACAGTTTCATTGATAAATGAATTCTTCTTAGATAAAGTGATGCAAGATAATTTGGAAACTAGATTTCCAATATGGTGCTTAAGAGGGAAAGCATGTCTATTGTGAAACAGTTGTTAATAACTTGGTCCAGAGAGTTTCCATAAGATATGCTGGGTCTCACTAGTCTTTGTTATATTTTTAATCTTTTTAAAATTAAAAACCAGTCCAGTATGCACAGGCCACAGGCAGTGTTGGGAGCAGCATGCTATGCTTACATGATCACTGCTTTGTGAACTGCACTGGTTTACCAGCCAGCTTCTGGGGGGGCAATCATTTTTTTTTAAAAAAATATTTTATTAAAAAATAGGAAAAAAAACAAAGGTAAACATTAATACAAGGTAATATAAAGTAAGGGAGAAAAGAAAAGAAAGAAAGAAATCAAAGTGCTTCTACATGCAATTCAAGATCCTAGTTATCATTTTTAAAGCCCTTCATGGCATAGGGCCTGCATGAGAGAACACATGTTTTTAGTTTCTTGCTCATCTGATAAAATCAAGCGGGGTAGCTATGATCTGGATCCTATCAATCAGTTGCAGGAAAATTCATAACTTTTCAGTAAAAAGAAATATCTATTACTGATATTCTAGTTATTCTGCTATTCCTTCTTTAGTCTGTAGAGAGTCTCAGTTATCCATGTCCCCAAAGGTGCTTTTTTCAGGAGGCAACTGGACTTTCTTGTTTTTTCTTTTGAAGATGTTTCACTTCTTATCCAAGAAGCTTCTTCAGCTCTGATAGGACAGTGGGGAACGGAAGGATTTATATTACTTGCATACAGCTGGGAATCTGCATCCTTTTAGAGGGTCATTGAAGCACATTGAAGAAGTGAAACGTCTTCAAAAGAAAAGACAAGAAAGTCCAGTTGCCTCCTGAAAAAGCACCTTTGGGACTTCCTTCTTTAGTTAAGAAAGTAAATGACTGTTGTGGCCCATCAGTGGCCAGTGGAGCTGGCAGCAGAGTCAGACAGTGAGGAGGTTGGGGAGAAACTTCGGCCAGTCCTGGGGGCTGGGGAAAGCTCAAACGAGGGCTTTGCATCAGAGGCAGAGAGGGAGCTAGACAGCAGCGAGGCAGAGGAACAGCTGGAGCCCATTCCCAGTGTGCGCATGCGCAGAGCTGCCAGAAGACAAGAACAACTCAGAAAGCAGGGTCAATTTGGGAGTAAAGCCACACCTTGGAGGTGATTGGCCCCTCTCATAGGAAACAAAAGAGGAGCAAGCAGGGAGTGGGCTTTTTCAGGAAACAATTTGTTCGTTCCGTGACTCTGAAAGACTCTGTGCCAAGTTTTGCCTTGTACTGAGTTTGGAAACAAGTTACATGGCAGCTTGCCAAGCGAGATAAGGTGTGTTGATAAATATTCCTCTGAAAGACTGTTTGGACAGACCTTGCTGACTGTGAATGAAAGTAATTCACAGTCATATAAATAAAAGAGGTTTTGCAGAGACCAAGACTCTGCTTCCTGCTTTTTAAGGGAGCTTAGGTCAGAACAATGACATTCTTTGGCAGGCTTTGAGAAATGAGAAATAACATTTGTTGACCTACGCAAAGCAATTTTATAGAACTAGTTTCTCTACTGGTGCTGGCAAAATTAATTAGTAATATACTTTTAATATAAAACCTCCGATCATATAACCAGATCTGAGTGGCTCCCAATCAAAAGTAAAGATAACATAAAAAAAACATAAAAAACTATAAACATAGAAAACAACAACATCCTATTAGGACCAAGTCAATAGTCACTTATCTCAGTGCTTCAGGAAAGGCCAAGTCTTCAAAGTTTTACAGAAGGCTAGGAAGATAGAGGCTGCCAAACTTCAGGGAGCAGAGTATCCCATAGGGCAGGGGCTGCCACAGAAAAGGCACTGCATCAGATACCAATATTTAAAGGAAGGAACTACGCACATGGCCAACCTAACTGACCTAACTTAAGACAAGTAGATGTCCTTAGGCAAAGACAATCTGGCAGATAAACTGGCTCTGTGCTGACCAGATGATGACCAGCACCTTGAATTGCATTTGGAAAGATACTGGAAGCCAGTAGAGTTTGCATACCAGAGGTGTTACATGGACAAACCTAGTGGCCTCCTTCTCTTCTGTTTTGACAACAGAAGCAACAATCTGCTTCTCTGTATTTTGCACTGAAATTAATACATGAGTTTATTCATCTGAATTATGCATAAAATAAGCTAGTTGATGAAAAGAATTTATGTCAGACAGTTGTCATTTATTTAACAGGCAAGAGCTTATCAAATAGTGCTACTATGAGCTACCACTTTTTTCTCAATTGCTTCAGGAACTTCAGGTTTTATTGACTACTTAAAATATACAAAGGTTGCTGTCATTTTGTGACGACTATAGTATATGCAGCATAAAAGAATTTCAGAGTTCAAAAACTCATAGTGCAAAATGGACCAGGTTATAATATTCTTGTGTGGATATTTAATGATATCTGCAGTTTAAGAATATAGGAAATTAGTTTGAATGCCCAAATCAAACAGAAGATAAATAAAAAGAATCTTATTTATTGAAGTATCTGCCTTCAAATTTTAGCTAGGTTTAAAGAAAACAGTTAAAGTAGAACTCTTCATGTCTCCAGGTTGCTAGAAAATGAAAGTGTACTCTCATTTTCTTAAGACAGTGTGTGGCAGGTTGTATTCCAGAAAATTTATTGATTTATTATTCATATTTCTATGCCACCCACTCTCTGAGGACTCTGGGCGGCTTACACCAAAGACAGTATACTAAATAGCATATTGCCCCCAACAATCTGGGTCCTCATTTTACCCACCTCGGAAGGATGGAAGGCTGAGTCAACCTTCAGCCGGTGAGATTTGATCCGCTGATCTGCTGAACCAGCAGTCAGCTGAAGTAGCTGCAGTACTGCACCCTAACCACTGCGCCACCTTGGCTCATAAGAGAAAATAAGAGATCGTGCCATTAATCTATCATGAACAAAATGTTACATCTCTTCACTGTCTTCCCTTTGCCATTGTGTTAAAAGACTGCAACGGCAATATATTTCCTCTGGATATATAGAAGAAAAGATAGCAACATTTGAACAAAATGCAAAGGTGCAAATTTAACAGCAGTTAAGCGTGATTAAACATTTTTATTTTTCTCCCCACTTAACCATGAGCTTTAGTCAGTATTGTTTAATGTCAGCGCTGTTAATGAAGTTGTCAGGCTTGTAATTTTCATTGAATGCTAGTTTTGCCAAGAAGCTGGTCCTACAATTACCTCCTGCTCTATATGATTAAATTCATCAAAGCACACCAAGACTCCAGATTGTGCCAGACCTTTGAAGGATTTTCCCATGGTTTTGTAGACATTGCTACTCGGAAAATTTAACATTGCTCCATCAGATAAAAAAGGAAGGGGAAGGAGGAGAGATAAAAGAAGAAAATAGTTTCTAAATCTGTTTTCCCAGATTCAAAATGCACAAGAATTCTGTAGCGTAATTGCTTGTATAATAAAACCCTTAATAATAGTCCTTAATAATTTTTATGATTCCAATCAGGCATTAAAAATGAAATAGTGTATCAAGTATATCTATAATAATTTAATAGTTCTTCAGTGCAGGCCCCTGGACTTCAGGTGACAGTTTGGAAACTAAGATTCTACTGTATAATTGGCATGTATTCAATCTCCTAACCTGGTATGTCCTTATATCAGTCCTCAAAAATATTCCATGGAGGCACCTAGATGGTTGCAGCCAGTGATGTAATGAGACCAACAGAAGAGAGACCTTCCACAGAGTCTCATGTCACTCAACTCTGACAAATCAGTAGGGTAAGCAACCTTCATCTCGAATACTTGCCAGACTAGTAAGATTTTGCTTATCTCTCTCAGTGATTTCACTGAGGACCTGGCAGCTGTGCCAAATAAATAATTCACCAAATCAATCAATTTTCTCCTAAAAATCCTTATGTCTGACACAAATTCCGAGTTATTAAAAGCATCCCAACATTCTTACTTAGACCCCCCAAAACTGCCCATTCTGGTAACAGGGCAAGGAGAAACATTCTGGAAAGGAAAATAAATGGGTCCAGCCTTGTATATTGTGCTCATATTGCCCTTTTTGCAATCTGCAAATTTAAATCCAGAGTTATGTGATCTGATCATATGATTAAGACAAGTGGCTAATCAGTTCACTCCTACCCTTAAATTATGTTGCTTAATCAGGATGTTTACTTATTGTCCAGGCTATGATGTAATCTATTCATGTGCCAGGCAAACCCCCAATAATGTAAGAAATTATTATATGTTATTATCTTAAATTATGCCATATCTAAGCAGTAGAAGTAGAAAGAAATGGACAGACTTACATTATGATGGAGCATAGAGGAATATCTTCATTCAGAACTCATCCTGCCTCAGGGCTAAAAAAATTGGTCAGCACTAAAGTGGTTGTTTCTCTTGGTAGAACAAAGACTCCAGTTCCTTTGAGTTGCCTTCTGACTGACTTCATCATCAATGCTATTCAGCAAAAGTATTCTCTTCTATTGAACACAAGCAGTTATAGATCTTTTCTCCTTTTGCCTTTTTTTCTAAAGGCACAAAGACATATAAGTACCTAAAAGTAATAATAAAGTTGAAACCTTAGTATTAAGGATTAAGATAAAAACCTTTATAATTGAGAAAATAATATAAGCATTTTGGGCATGTTTAGTATTGCTGCAGTTAGCTCTAGATGTGAAATTTAAGCAAATGTATGCTTACCAACATCCACATTTTAGAAAGTATAGCTAATATTTACATAACTCCCTTTTTATCTTTAAAGGTTTAAGTTATCTAGAGTATTAATAATCTGTAGACAATACTGTATAAATGCCACTGAATATAATATAATATAATATAATATAATATAATATAATATAATATAATATAATTTAATACCTGTATTTTATAGTAATGCAATAAAACAATATTAAAAAGTAGTAGCACTAGCAGCATCAGTTATGGATCATTTCCTACTTTCTGGATGAAAAATAACGGGTTTTAGCTCACACTTGACAAGACAGAGGAACTATGGGTTTTATGTACTTAATAATTTGCCATCTTTAACTTTGGCTGTGTTACCAGTCAGAGATTTCGTGTAATCTAAGCTTTCAGGTATTGCACAAAGAACATATCGCAGCTGTGGCCTAGAGACCTATCTAGAAATCCATCATGCCCTTTCTTAGATCCTAGTGGAAGGTATTATTTAAAGTTACTGATGTCTTAATCACCTCCTGATTGAACTATTGCAATATGTTCTTTATGGATCTGGCCTTGAAGAACATTTGGAAGCTTCAGCTGATCCAGAAAGCATTGGTGTGACCAGTAGTGGGATCCAGTAGGGCAGACATGCTGAGTCTCATCAATGAAACAGCACACCTGGTGGGCCTTTGGATGTGTGTTCTCTCTGTCATGGCACTCAGTTTATGGAACAATGGAGATATACATGTTCCCAACTCTGCTGGCTTTCAGAAAAGCATCACAGCCTTGACTTTTCCCCAGGCACTGGAGCCAGGATGTTAATGGAGTTGATATGGTGTGAATGATTTATGATGTGAGTTATATTTTTATTCTAGGTTTGTTGCTTAGATAAACATCCATGCAAATTTATTGTCACTCTTTCTCAACAAAGCCCATCTTACATGGTTGCTGTCATGGAAAAATAGGAGGAGGAAAGAGTATTATATATGTTTGCTGCCTTGAGTTACTTAAAAGTAATAACGGCCAGATAAAAATCACATACATACATACATACATACATACATACATACATACATATATATATATATATATATACATACATACACACACACACACACACACACACACACACACAAAGTAGTCATTAGTTGTAGCAAATGAGATTTGCAGCTACAACGGTTGAAATGTAGAATTACGCATCTGCAATAGATACACTATTTCAGATCTTATAAAACAGTTCAAATTGCTATATTATTTTTGGAGTGTAAATACCTATAGCTTAGTTAACTTTGCATATGCAATAGTCCAGATGACATTTTTAATATTAGTGTGTGAAAAACATTTCATATTTCAATAGTTTTGAATTTAAAACATTGTGATTCAAATGCTGAACAGGTGCATTTTAATCATTTTGGAAGTGGCTCAGTAATATATTACAACTGAATAACAATTTGTAATCGTATGGTCTCTAGTGATTGTCCTAGGGGGGTTAGGTTTTATTTTGGAACTCAGTCTTTGAAGCAGACTGAGAGGTTTAATTCAATAATAATTTTTAATGAATTCATAATTCTAGTCTGTAGATGGCTATTTTTATTTCTGCAAACTCCCAAGATCTCCAAGATTGCAGTAATTTAAACATCTAACACCCAATAAATGAAGCCATTCTTTTGCTCTGTCCAAACACCAATTCCTCTGAACATCTGATATTAAGAGATTGATCTTCAAGTTCATTTCATGTCTTTCCAGGAAGTTCAAGCTTCCAGTTGTTCATCCTTAACAACTAAGCAGTAGACACTCTTAACAGCTAAAGCTGAGGCTCTTTGGTTTGGTCTTAATGTTTTTTAGAATATATTCTTCCGGCCAACTAAGCAAGAGTGACCAGGAATTTTTGATTGATTTGTTGTTGTTGACACAAGGAGTAAATGTTCAGTAGGATGAAAATTGCCTGGTAAGAATGATCCAAATATCACCTGTCTTCTTGGGCAAACGAGCATTTATTTACTCCTGTTTCATAATGTACTCACTGACCTTTAAGGGGATGGGAATTGAACACGTGCCACTACTTATGAAATCAAGTTCAGCTATTTGAAAATTAGGCTAAAGAATATAAAAGAACTCTGAAGAAAAAAAATATTAGTTTAGTCAATTTATTCATATAAATTATTGCAGTATGTAAAGTAATCTCTCTAACCTGCTGAAAAGTATACGCAATACATTAAAAGCATAGTTACCTTAAAAGCTTAAATGACTTATTTTATGTCCCATATTAAATATGTGTGTATGTGTGCATAGCTCTTCAGACAGAAATATGCTTAGAGGCTTAAAACAGATGTCTTGTAGGCAGTAATTCACTTCATACTTAATTGAACACAGTGTTTAGCAACACACTTTCCACCTGTCTGAATATCCTAAGGGTTTCATGTACGAATAATAAATATAAGGTCCATTGTAAGATGTTATTTTCACCTTGAAAAGAGTAGATAAAATAAAACTAGTCTTGCATAACTTCAACAAGCTGCTACCTACTCACATTGGTATGCACTTAATGCTAATTACTTTGTATAAAAATTTATGTCTTTTACATTCAACTGAAATAACAAAATAATAAATGTAAAATTAAACTAAAAAGATCAGCTTCCTAAGTTAGGAGTCATATGTAATAGAATATATTCACAACAATCCATCAGAGCTTGTGTCGTGCAGTAAATATCCTGCTCCTGCCTGCATTTTACAACCTGCCACTACACATTGGACTATCTCTGAGGGCTCTCTACATAGTCTGCACTTGGGTCTTCTGTAGTGTGATAGACCCTGCTTCTATGGATCTGGTGCATAGTGCCTGTTCTTGTACTGCTATGATCAGTACCTCAGTGCTGTCTTTTAATCCAGCCTTTTCCAGCCACTGGTAGAATTTCCCAATATCTGCCACTTTAACTATCTGTTCATGGTACATCCCATGCAGAGTCTTGTGTTGCCATGGCACGTCCTCTGCCTGATTTTTCTCCCATGTTTGCTGCTACCTCAGACATTATCTCAGCAGCTCATCCTTGAGTGTCATCTTTCTGATGTATTCCTGGGTTTCATCCAGGACAGTGGCTTTCACACTAAACAGACCCTGACCATCGTCTTTCTGTCTAGTGTTTAGTCTCTGAGTTTTCGACTGGGGTGAAAACCTTTGTGAGAAGCTTCTTGGTTTTCACATCCATATAGCCAACTCACTATACCAGCAGAGTACCTCATGACTGGCAGGGCATACAAGTTGTTGGCATGAATCTTGTTCTTTCCATTTAGCTGTCTCTTAAGGATCCTTTGGTGATACTTTAATGTTGCTGTCTTCCTTGTCTCCTCATGTTGGAGGAATTACCTGCTGGTAATTCCACTCTATCAGTCTTAAGCCTATGCAGAACAGATCAGTGGGAACAGAGCTTCATCTTATTATGTGCTGCCACTTGTGTGAACTATCTTGAGTTGACTTCCAGTGTTGTCTTCCACAGTTTCATTGAGTTTTTGAAGAAGGTTCTTAATGTCCTGTTGACTTTGTATGGTGCCAGACACTCACTGATCCATGTATATGACTATTTGCTTTCCTGTGGTCAATCCAGGCTGTGCTCAGATTAATCTGTCTAGACCTCAAATCTTAGGCAACTGCTCTATATATGAGCAATTGGCATTTTGAGCCTCTGGTATTCTTTGCAGTGCCTTTCTGGTCCTGTAACGTGGTGGCTATTTTTAAAGTAGTTGCAATTTTCACTCATTGTTCAAAAGAAGTCTCATGTGTTATATTTAACAACAGTGCACTTCAGTGGTGGGTTGTCCCTGGTTTGGACCGGTTCGCAAGAACCAGTAGTAAAACCGGCGGGAGCCTCCACCCACTGACCCGGATGTCATCAAAGTTGATCTGTGCATGCGCAGAAGAACACGCAGGCGTGCTATGAACCAGTAGTAAAGGTAAGTAGAACCCACTCCTGGTGCACTTAGTTATTAAGGCATACATAATTGTGTTTTTAGAATACAGGTAGTGCTTAACATATGACACAATTGAACCCAGAATTTTGCAATTGGTAAATTGAATCACCATGACACAGGCTGAGTCTTCATTACTGTTTTTATGATGGTTGTTAAGTGAGTCACCATGATTGTTAGGAATCACATAGTCAGAAGTATGAATCTAGTTTATCCAATGGGCATTTTTTGCTGGGAAAATGAGGAAAAACTCACAAAATGTGATCCCATGATAGTGGGACATTGCAACTGGTCATAAATATGAGATTTACATTTTATCTGAAATGTAATCTGATTACATGATCACAGGAATGGTGTGGCAATTGTTACTTAGAGGATGGGTTGTGATTTCTTCAAGCCTGTTGTAATTTTGAAGTTGTTAAAGGACTGGTTGTGTAGATCAAGCCTACAGGCATACATTATGGTATTCTGTTTTATCCAAAATGTATTTGCTTAGTATTCTATTGAAAGCTGATGGGAGGAACCCCTAGCCAGAGTTTTGTACTGGAAGGAAAGTCATGCCAAGTACGTAGAAGGTGCAACCATGTAAAATAATACTATAATATACCCCTCCATTTGAATCCTTTCAATTATTTATGGCCTCCATTTCATTATTACTACTGTATTATTATAATGCGTTCCAAATGGAGCTGCCCTCAAAGAGTATCTGGAAGCTTCAGCTGGTGCAGAATGCAACAGCCCAGGCATTTATGGGTGTTTCTAAAGAACTTCTACTCTGCAAACTGTATTAGTTACCAATTTCTTCTGCAGTGTAGTGCTTTAAAGGCATGAGACCAGGTTATCTGACAGACTGCCTCTCCTCAATGATGTCTGCCTATCCCACCAGATCAAGCAAAGGAGGAATGCTGCAGGTTCTGGTTGGTTGGTAGGGAGCTTTACTTGTGGGTCCTTTTCTGCTATGACCCATGTTTTATGGAACATTCTTCCCTGCAAAGAGAAGTCCCTGGAACTTCCCTGGAAGTCCCTAAAGACCTGGTTGTGTCATCAGCTTGGGGATCCCAGAGGACTGGTGAAATATTGAGATAGCTCCAATATAATTAATATCTGCTCTTTGCCCCTCACCAGCAAATAGTATACTTGCATAGATTTGTTTACGTTTATACAGCTGTCCTACAGGTCAAAAGTTCCTAGCATGTTATTTGTATGTTGATTGGAAAAAGGAAGATTTTTTTAAAAATGTGAGTAATGCACAGAATTGCTTTCAACCACAATAAAACATTAGTTTTCACCAGACCTATAAAAAAATTCCATTTGCTTTAATTTTTTCCCAATGAACCTAATAGAAATGGATTAAACTGTAGAGGTGATGAGAACATAAATTTTATTCCTTTCATTCCATGTAATATTAAGGGTTGTGTTTTTTTTCCCACTGTAATCACCTCTAGACTTCAGCAAAATTGAAAACCTTTAAATAGCCTTTCACAAGCTTTCGCTATAGTAATGAAGTTTTAAGTGCTCACTAGGGATATTTTTTTCCAGTTCAGAAATATATAAGCTAGAGCAGGTATTAAAATCGAATGTTTACTTCAATTCCTTTAAAGCCTAATGTTTTTTTCCATGACAGTTTAATTTTTAAAAAGATTGGGTTTCATTTATTAATATACTATCTTCACCCTAGAATTCTTTTTTTTCTTTAAGGGGTCTGAGGGGAACCTTTCAGCCAAACCTTGGTATCATACCTTTATAATTGGAAAAAGCAGAGAAAAGAAAACGCACAAGTTACCACAAGCTACAGCAAAGGAAGATGGGAGTGAAGAATCATGATTTACACTCTACAGGAGGTAAAAAACAAATTAAGGGTATGGGTTCCCTGCGTGCACATAATTATAAGTAGTGAGTCATTGAGCTCAGCACAGTTTTTCATCAGTTCAAAAGACTATGTAGGAGATCTCTCAGAGCTGGGAATAGTAGATATTTGTTTTCTGTTCCTATTGCAGATGTTAAAAAGAATAACTCTCGGATAGAAAAGGGAAAGGTGGTTTCACACTTACCACACAACTGCTGTCTAGTCATTCAAAGACAATTTCTGGAACATAGTGCAGTACATCTCACACCAGGTAAAATAAGCCTCATGCATTTTAAACTCCCTAGGGTAGTTTTAAATTGGTTGGCTGCTTCCTTTTTGTATGTGTCTGTGTCAGTCAGCTCTGATCATCAATCCATGATGTGGGATAGTACATTTGTGCTTCTGCACATACACCTGCATACACAGAGACACATGGTGTGCTTCTTGGAAGTTATATTTAATGACGTAAGAATATAAAGGCTACATTATGCCAAGTTAGATTGTTGGTCTCTTTAGCTCGCTGATTGCAGTGATTTCCCACAGTTTCAGAAAAGAGTCTTCCTAACACAGCGGCTGAACCTGAAACATTATTGCATACAGAGATGGTAGTCTGTCGGTGATCTGCTATTCTTGTATGTTAGGGTCCATCTGGCTAACTGCAAATTTTGCAGTGCTGGCTAGGATTCCAGTGTGATGATAATGAAAAATGTAAGAAATATGTTCAGTATCTGGCAGTGGCCCCCTGGAATATTTGGCTGCCCTTTAAAGTATAGAAATGACCAAATAATTGACATAGTCACACCTGAGAGTTCTCACTCAGGGTGCAGTACTTTTTCAGTATACACCATCAACAGAAGACCCTTAAGCAATCAGATAACTAGTAGAATGCAGATAGGGGGAAATTTGCCTCAAATATAAAGTTATCACTAATAAGAGCTATGGCAGAAAAGGAAGTGAAAAAGCAGTATTGTTTTCCTCTGCTATTGTTTCATCTCAGTATTACCTTGTGGGACTTTAAAATCGTGTATGAACTGGCCCATACAGGATCGTGAATTGTTGGTATTTTCCTGAAATATGTTGATTATGCAGTTCGAGAATAAAATCAGTCAAAGTTGTCGTGACCTAGGGCAGTGATGGCTAACCTTTTTGCCATCATGTGGCAGGAGCGGGGGGAGTGTGGGGAGTTGCGTGTGCACGTGCCCACACCCATAATGCTATGTGCCCCACCCCCACACATGCGGGTGTGACCCCCCCCACTCCTGATGCTCCTGGCACACGATGGCCCGATAGGCCCGTTTTTCTCTCTCCCCAGGCTCCAGAGCCTTCCTAGGAGTCTGGGAAGTGCAAAAATGGCCTCCCCCCCCCCCGGAGGCTCTCCGGACGCCGAAAAAAGGTCCGTTAGCCAACTTCCAGTGGGACCAGAAGACCCGTTATTCTCTCTCCCCAGGTTCCAGAACCTTTCTAGTCCCACTGGAAGTTGGCAAATGGGCTGTTTCTGACCTCCAGAGGGCCTCTGGGGGGGGCTGGGGAAAGAGAAAAATGGGCTTTCCCCACCACCCCTCCCGAGGCCCTCTGGAGGCAGGAAATAGCCTGTTTCTCTACTTCTGGTGGGCCCAGAAGGCCCCAAAATCAGCTGGCATGCACTGGAGCTGAGTCACATGCCCACCGATATGGCTACATGTGCCACCTGTGGCACGTGTGCCATAGGTTCTCCATCACAGACCTAGGGTTTGCATTCTTCTGGTTGGATTATCTCTAGTACAGAAAACTCACCATTTCTTGAGTTCAGGGACAGATGGCAACTTCTTCTTCCCACATTGCTAACTGCACCCAGGTCCTGTGTATTGTAGCTTCTATTCAAAATTGTTGCATTGTCTTAAACCCTTCAGAGTGGATGGTCTCTAGTATTTCATTCAATACAAATGGCTGCCCCAGCTGTAATTGGCTGCAGTGCCTGGCACAACACGTTCTCTCCAAAGGCTGGTTGTTACAGTAGTTGTTGCTGTAGAGCACTGGCCCTACCTCCATTGTCAGCCCACTGCAATCTGGACTGGTATTACTGAAGTTGGCTTAACTTGGGAGCATCATAGTAGAGAAGCAGCTTACATTGTCTTTAGGCTATAATTTTGGCTGTCCAGTTGATAGCAATGTCCTTTGTTCCGGTCAGATTTTGTTGGATGAATTTTAGATTTTAAGGCTTGATGAAGTGGAGCAAGTCTTTAGTCAGGTTTAGGAATAGCATGTTCACTTACCTCTTACACCTGAAGGTTTACCATCCTAGTAGGAACAGCGTGGTCAATTGTGCCCAGGAAGTCATTAATCCCTTTCTAGATGAAGTCAAACCTTATACCATAGAAGGAAACTATAGTGAGACCACTCTTGGGGGAAAATCACTGGATTTGAAAGATCCAAATAAATATAGACTAATAGTTTGCTCAGGGTTGCTTCTGGATCTATCTTTGACATTACAGACAAAAGTGGCCATTACAGCTTGAAACACATTTTATTAGCCTAGACTGGTATATCCCTGCTTAAATAAAGATAGCCTTGCTATAGTAAATCCACACTTGTGGCTTGTCATTTAGATTACTTCAATGCATCATGCAGCATATGGGAATGTTTGTAAAGGTTCAGAAGCTTCAACTACACAAAATACTGCTTTTGTACTTAGGATGGGTGGCCATATAAAGTTTCTAGACAAATAAATACCAGTTCTTTATTTCTTTAATTGGCTCTTAGGTTTTTCTTATACCAATTCAAAATGCAAGTATTCATCTCTAGGGACCTTCATGCCACACCATACAGTATGTGCTTGCCCTTATCCTGAGATTGGCATCAAAGTTAGCTTAGCGGTGGAGATTTGCTATGTGAGAGTTGGCTTTGTGCTAATAGCTTCTCCAGCTTTGGAATATTTTTCCTATGTAGGTATTCTCAGTATTTCATTCATTCATTCATTCATTCATTCATTTATTTATTTGGCACAGAAATGATTTTTAATTTTTTTTAAATTAAGTATTAAAGCTACTACACTGTTTTTAACTTCTTTACTGTTGCTTTTACTTACCACATTATTGTTTTACTGCTTATTTTATTGGATATAATTTAATGCTTCTATGAATTGCTTTAATTTACTGTTTTAATTATTTAGTTTTTACTGTAAACTGCTCTGAGATATTTTTAAATGAGAAGTGTTATATAAATTATTAAATAATAAATTGCCTAGCTAGCAAAATGAAAAAGGAGAGATATAAATAGCACACAAAAATAGTCAAACAACAAAGAACTAAATGGTGGTATGCCGTGTGCTGTAAATCATTCAGCTTAGTTTTTAAACAAGTTATTTAACACTGATGTTGTTACATAATATCCATCAGTTGGTCTGTAATGTCAGCAAAATGCCCAGTCATAAACAGAAAACAAATATCTGAATTCCACTACTTTAGTTCTGGTATCACATCACCTCTCTAACACTGATCTGTTTCACTGCCCCTCGTGATACATTCCAATTCCTTATACCTAGTCCAAAAATATATATTTTCAGAATGTATTGAACTTTGTAACAATGTATTAACAAAGTTGTGCTTATAAATACAAAACGGGAATAATAATAGATATGCTATGAGTAAGTGTCCCCTTATCCATTTTACACTTCCAGCATAACAAAGTTAAGCAATCTTTTCTAAATGTTCTCTGGGTGTCCAATAAACATGAAAAATAAACTTTAAACGAATGCAACTGTCTTCTATTCCAAGCTCCTTATCAGCTGAGTGCAGGGATTTAGCACAACGCTTATTTGAATGTCTCTGTGGATGCAAGAGCATATGAAGAGACGACAAGAGATTTGGCTCTTTTCCTGACAGGCCTACCCTCAGCCTTTAGTTGTTTATCAAACCCAGAGATACAGGTATGCACCTATTCAGCAGCTACACCACTTTCAGCCAGTTCAGCTGTTCTCTTTTCTGAATCACAGTGGTGTTCTGACTGGATTTGAAATGACTCATACTTTCAAGAAGTAGCAGTTCCAACAATTTTTCATTATTTCAAACTTCAGGCTATAGCATTTGATACAACAAACCTAGATCTCTCTGATGCAGTGTTTCTCAACCTTGGCAATTTTAAGATGGGTGGATTTCAACTCCCAGAATTCTCCCACTAACCTGCTAACTGCTAATGCTTTCTTCAGGCTAAGGGCAGGAAGAAGTTTAATCACTTCTTCCTGGTTCTTTTGGCCATCAAGCCTAGGCTGTTCTTTCCAATCTTGTTTTCAATGCCTTTTTCATCCTCTAAAAGATTAATTTTAATCTGGCTCCGGGCATTGATTGCATCCCCACAATTCATAGTTTGGGTTAATTTTCCCCTTGGAGCTTCCATACTAGCTGTTTTCATTCCCCTTCAGGAAAGACAGGCATGATGGTATTTATTGCTCTGTTTGAAAATGCTCTGCTCTGACAGAGCTTTATTGCTCTGTTTGAAAGACTCCCATCTGCATAATTTTTGAGTTTTTCATCCTTTTTATACATTTAAAAGGATAAAAAAGTGAATTCAGCTAAGCATTTTCTGAACAGTCAAGCACTTCCAGTGTCCTGACTTCAAACCTCACTGATACCTTGGTACACATTGTTAGTTGGTTCTGGAAGGCACAATGAGTACCAAAAATGATGAGCACCAAACAAAATTTTCCCATAAGGCATAATGCAGTGAGTCACCAGGCAGCTGACACTGACAAGTTCTAGTACAAAACAAAATATGAGTACCGGGACAAGATTTTCATGTCAAAATGCAATGAGTACCAAATTCAACAGGTTTCAAAGCAATTGAGTACCAAGGTACCACTGTAATTGTTTTGCATTCTTTTGTGAAGAAGTTCCTCCCCCCACCCCCACCCCGCTCCCACTGAGATCTTGATGCTGAAGTACAAAACAAACATTTCTCTCCTATTCTTATAGCCTTATTAGCTTGTTCAGTTACAAGTTTCATTGAAGTGTGACCATAGCTTATAGGCACCCCTTATGTTGCTTAACTACAAGAACAACTCCTTACAAGAACTACTCCAATAAGAAAACAGGCTTACTAAGCATTGTAACAAGCTTTCTGTCTCTCTTGGTCAGATGTAGCGCTTGGATTAATGATTAAGAAAAATCAGTACCTGTTAGAGGACCAAAGGAATGGAGGCAACACAGAGTTTTTCCCCCTGGCTATCATGCCATTAACTTTTTCACTGTCACATTCAATTTTCATTTTCAGCTCTTAATGTGTTGTCACTTAAGCAATGGGATGACAGAGGGGTAATATTGTTGGTCTTTCCTTAGGGCATCAGCAATCCAGGTCTGGTCAGATGAGTTAGCAGCTGGCCTGGATTTATCTGATTGCCTTTGTCAGGTAAATCTTTAATATTTCGTAATCCCTCTTATCTTTGGCACAATCCCCATGTCATCTCTATTGTTCCCTTAGATCCTATGGCACTTATCTTCTTACATAAATTTCTTCTGGGTCTCAGACTCAAACAGTTTCTGGAACTCAGGAACAAATCAACCTTCCACAGTACAAAAACTGCCCAATTCATTTTAGGACAACTATTTTTTTTTTCAAGATTAGGACAAACATCCAGTAGAACCATCTAAATCCATTATAGCAGTTTTAATTGCCTGCCATCTCCTCCATGACTAACCTGTTTCTTCCCAGAATTTTCTCTGTACTTAACCTATTTTGTCAGATATTTTAAGACTTCTTCCCTTTCCCCAACTCAGGATCTTTTGCTCCTATCTTCTTCTAGGAGTACTATGCTCAGTATGAAAATATAAATGATTTTCATGCTAGCTCTGTGTCACCCAACTGTAGTACAATGAATTAGAATAGAGCTTGTTCAGATGTCTATAAAAAGAGTCCAGGAAGATGATGCAGTAGAGGTTAAGTTCATCACATATAAATAGCATTCTTAATATTCTTTAAACTCCTGATTTATTAATATGGGGTATTTTAATTTCTACTCCAATATTCTTTTATCTAACTTACTGATACTTTAAATTGCTTATTTAAAAACAACATAACTGTAGAATAATCTAAAACATGTACCAATACTTTAGATTTCCTTTCCATGTCATCCCAGATTAGCTCCTGTCTCATAGTGTTTAGATTTTAGTTACCATTTTAAGGCAGCAATGGAAGGTATGATTTGGCGAAAGATGGAGGTTATAGAGAAACTTGTTCAATACTTATTGAATAAGTATTAAGGACCTTCTTTTTCCTTTCCTTATATTATTATTATTATTATTATTATTATTATTATTATTATTATTATTTAATCTTTAGTGAGATTCACAGCCTTTGAGGCTGGTTAATAGCTCAGCAGCTTGAGTCCTAACCAAGGACCTAGGAACTGTTAAGGTATCGTCGGAGGATGTAAGCTGTTCCGAGTAAGGTGGTTTTTTGTAGAATCAAGATGTTCAAGTCCGGCAAATTTAGAATTTCTAAATAGCGGGGTAGCCCTTTGGGTATTGCTCCAAGGGCTCCAATTACAATCGGGACAACACACGATTTCTTTTTTCACAGTCGCTCAACTTAAGTTTGCAAATCCCGGTACTTTGTGATTTTTTCTTGCTGCTTATCTTCAATCCGTGCATCACCAGGTATTGCAATGTCAATGAACCATACTTTTTTCTTTTCAACTATTGTTATGTCAGGTGTGTTGTGGACCAAGTGCCTGTCAGTCTGAATCCTAAAGTCCCACAAGATCTTGAGTTTCTCATTCTCTAAAACTTTCTCAATCTGATGTTCCCAGTGGTTTTTGCTGTACTCAAATCCAAACTTCTGGCACAATTTCCAGTGAATGATCTTAGCATTGATCATGGTGTTGTAGGTAGTGAGTTTGTGAAATTTTGCTGCACCCACTGATCAGGTGGTCGACTGTCTCATCTTTCTCATTGCAGAGGCGGCATTTGCTGTTGGTGGTAACATGTTGAATTTTTGCCTTCATGCAGTTTGTGGCTAGGGCTTGTTCTTGAGCTGCCAAAATAAAGCTTTCTGTTTCTTTTTTCAGTACTCCTGATCTTAACCAGTTCCAAGTTAGTTTCTGGTCAGCTTTGCCTTCAATACTTTTCAAGTATTGGCCATGCAGACCTTTGTGTTTCCAATTTTCAGCTCGCTGTTCAATTACTTCTTTCTTATATTCTGCTTTTGTTTTAGTTGTCTTTCAAAGGCCTCCTTTATTTACTTCCTTAATCATTGGTTCTTCACTTTTCTGGATGTAATCATTCAAGCTGCATTTTTCTTCTTCCACAGTCTGCTTTAATTGTAGGAATCCTCGACCACCCTCTGCTCTTGGTAAATATAATCGGTCAACATCACTTTTAGGGTGCAAGGCATGATTCATTGTCATAAGCTTCCTTGTTTTTCTGTCCAAATTGTCTAACTCCATCTGGGTCCAGTCAATTATTCCTGCAGAATATCTAATCACAGGTATAGCCCAGGTATTTATGGCTTTTATGATGTTTCCTCCACTCAATTTGGACATTCATATCTTACGAATTCGCCAAATGTACTTGGCTGAAGTTAATTCCTTGACTTTATTATGCATTAAGTCAGAGGCTTCTAAAATCCCCAAATACTTGTAGCCTTCTTCTGATTTTACTGCCTTTATCATTTCTTCATTCTCTAGTTCTATTCCATTCTCTTCTATGATCTTGCCTGCTTTGGTTGCTATTGTTGCACATTTGTCAATTCCAAACTGCATACCAATGTCTTGGCTAAATTCTTTTGTGTTTTCAATTAATAAATTCAGTTCAGCTTTTGTTTTACCAAACAGCTTCAAATCATCCATGTACATCAAGTGCGAGATTTTCAATCCTTTCTTTGCAAGTTTGTATCCACAGTTCATCTTCTTCAAAATGATTGTCAGTGGTAGCATTGAGAGTATAAAAAGTAGGGGTGAAAGGGAATCACCCTGGAAAATGCCTCATTTAATTTCAACTTCACCCAGTTTATTATTATTATTATTATTATTATTATTATTATTATTATTATTATTACACAATATAACAGTACAAGACATACAACACATAAACAAACTCTCTTTACAGCTATTCCATGGTGGTCTTCTTTGTTATTCACAATTTCCCCTTCTTTCTCTTTATGTTATTCCAATTTACTACTTGTCCTCAACATTTTGATTGCAATATATACAATGTTATTCTGTCATTCATATCAATTTCCTATTTTTTATACTTTAACATATCCTTTCTTTATTTTTTAACATTTCTATCCTTTCCTTATATTTCAAGCCTGAATTAAAACCAGGCATTATTTGCTAAATCAATGTTACAGGATAACAGAATTGGAAGGGATCTTGGAGGTCTTCTAGTCCATCCCCTGCTCAGCAGGAAACCCAATGCCATTTTAGACAAATGGTTGTCCAATCTCTTCTTTAAAACTTCCAGTTTTGGAGCAATCACAACTTATGGAGGCAAGTTGTTCCACTGATTAATTGTTCTGTTAGGAAATTTCTCCTTAATTCTAGGTTGCTTCTCTCCTAAATTAGTTTCCATCTATTGCTTCTTGTCCTGCCTTCAGGTGTTTTGGAGAGTAGCTTGACTCTCTCTTCTTTATGGCAGTCCTTTAGATATTGGAACACTGCCATCCTATCAACCCTAGCCCTTCTTTTCATTAAACTAGACTATCTAATTCATCAACTCTTCTTTATATGTTTTCGCCTCCAGTCCTCTAATCATCTTTGTTGCTCTTCTCTGCACTTTTTCTAGAGTCTCAACAGCTTTTTTACACTGTGGCAACCAAAACGTTGATTGTGTATTTGGCTCTGTCATCAGAAACAAGCAGCAAACTGTCTTATTTTGAAATTTTGACAACTTTTCCTATTAGACCCCATTTCTGTGACAAAGCAGATGCTACTCAGAGGTTTTCCATTAAACCCCCACTTTCTGTAAACACGCCTTCTGAATATTTTTCTCTCTGAAATTTGTTTGTTATTTCAGAATATATATGCTATCATCTTTGCCATTACTAACATAAATCAATTGATATCAAATAACCTAGTGGAATATCTATTAACTTGTCACCAGGAGTAAAATGTATTCAAAACTTAAAACTTGCTTTATTTCATAAAATGCTACCCACTGTAGCAGTAAATAGTATATATTCGTTTAATAAAATCACTTTTCAAGAACCATGGTGAGAAATCCAATCTACTTACTCTTTATAAATGAATTAAGATTAAATACCATAGCTGTGACATGATATTCTGTTTGTATTTGCTTTGTTGCCTTTCATTCTTTTTTTTATTGAAAAAGTTTTTCAAATACAGATTTTTCCCCCTTTCCCCCCCTCCCTAACCCCCCTCCCCCTCCCCTCCCCCTGTGTCTTCTCCAGAATAAAACCCAGATTAATAACAGATTATATAATACTTTACCATCCTTTTTGCTCTACTCCCCATATGCTGACCCTTTCTTTCTAACAATATTATTATATCCTCCTTATACTATACATTTCAAAGCAACATTCAGCTGTAAAATTATATAACAAATCCTAATTTGGCAATTTCAGCTCATAATCTATCCATTTCCATTTCCTTCTCCCCCATGCATATATCTCTTAATTCAAATCTTTTATGTATATTAATATAGCATAACATCCCTTTTCCTAAACTAAACAATCAGTAAGCTAACATAGGTTAGCTCCACCCACTTTCCTACAGGTCTACCATACTTAATATTTTCGATATCTTTGTTCTTCTGCCCACACCACTAAAAAATATTTCCATATATAAATAAAATTCTCAAATGACTTTAAGCTTGTAATCCATATAATATCTTCTGTGATGTCTTTCAACTGGATTGTTAATTTCATCACCCATGTTAGGGTAACATCAAATTCTAGTTCCAACAGTATGTTCAGTATCTTCAATTACCATCTGCCCCCATCAATAGTAAGTATTTTCGTATAGCAAAAAACCACCCGAGTGACTTTATATTTGTATTCCATATAGTATCTTTTGTAATGTCTTTCATCTAGATTATTCATTCCAACCACCGTATTAGGGTAACAACCAGATCTTCTGCATGCCCCAATCCCAAAATTCTCTTGCCTTGTAGCTCAGCATAAACATAATCCATTTGTCAGAGAGTCCAAAATAGAAAGTTCCAATCCACTCAATTTAAGGCCATCTTCCACATCCCAAGAGTACAGCACTGCAGAGATCTGTCACTCTCCTCAAGATAATATAAACCAATAAACCTCAACTATATTTTCATATATTCAATCGTCTCTTAAGTAACTGGCATTACACTGTTGTTTAGTCTAAAAAATTTTATTTTTGTAGGACCTGCTTCTTCTTTTTTTAACTTTTTGTGGCTTAGATCTCCATCCTGGTTTCCTTTCTATGAGTTGTATATCAACTGTTTGATTTCCATGCTGGTCTGTAGCTTGATAAGTCATCACATTAGAATCCAAAGCCGCCTCTTTTGTATTTATAGGTAATCCAACTATAACCTCTGAAGGAGAATCCAGAAGCGGCTCGTCCACAAAGGCCTCTGTAGCTTGTTGTTTTTCCGTTACCTCCATCACCATCTGGTTAGCCTGAATTTCAATCTCTTGTTGATTTTGCTTTTCTTTATTCCCCTCATGTGTTATACATGGAGATGTTGAACCCATTTTAAAAACCTTATAATAAAATTCTTCCGCTTTTTCAACAGTATTTAGTTGATATCTTTCTCCTTGATATCTCAATATTATACCAATTGGAACATCCCACCTAAATGGGATGTTTTGTTTCTTTAGCTCAGTCACCAAAAATCCAAAATCCTTTCTATCTTTTAACATCTTGGGCGGTAACTCTTTAAATATCCAAATCTTCCTTCCATGCATTTCAAGAGTGGAGTTAAAAGACTTTTGCACAATATCATTTCTTATTTCTTTATCAGTAAAGTAGATCACCACATCTTTAGGCAGCTGCCTTTGCTTTGCCACCCAAGAATTAACTCTGTAGGCCTTATCAATCTTGCAGGATACCTCTTCAGGACTAACCTTTAAAATCACAGCCAGAACTTCAGCAGACATCTTTCTCAAATCTTCTCTTTTATCTTCCTGTATTCCCCTAATTCTGACCGCAAATTCCATAAATCTGAATTGCATCATTATGACTTCATTTTCAATCCTTTGTTTTATATTATCTGCATTGTAAGTCTTGTAGTCAGCTTCCTTTATTTTTGGCTCTACTTCTGAGCTATTTTCTTGAATCATTGTTAAATCATTTTCAATTCTTTGTATTTTATTATCCAAATTATGAATCTTGTAATAAACTTCCTTCATATTAGACTCTATTTCTGAATTAAACTTTTCATCCATCTTTATCATTGCGTTTAAGAAACTTATCATATGTTGCTTGAATTTATCATACTTTTGTTGAACCAACTCTTTAATTTCCTGTCTAAATTTTTCAAGGTTCTGGTTCACAATCTCATCATGTCTTGCCATCTCCTCCAATACAAATTGTGTTAGATCTTTAAAGCCATTCCTCTGCATCTGCAAACTCAAAACTTGTTCATGTGGTTTATGAATGGGGAAGCCCCCCCCCCCAGCTTGGTTGTCTGGCTTTGTGAGTTTTAACACCATCCTGCCACGCAAGCAGATTTTTTTTCTTTTTTCTCCTTTAAATAAGAAGATTTCTCTCCAAACAATATCAATATCAAGTCTCTAAGAAGAAAGAAGCATGAAATAAGAATTTTTCTCTTCACTTCTAGCCAGCGCTGTTATCTCAGTTACTTTGTAACATATTAAACTAGTCAAATGGAAGGACTTTCGCTTTCAGCTCTTCTCAGGCCTCAGCCAGTCACCATTTTAAACTTTCTTTTTTCCCCCCTTCCAGTCTTCTTTACTTTTAAAGTCAGTCTTAGGGTTGTTAGAAGTACTTGCAATTTAGGGTCCCAGGTCCAGATTTCATCCTTCTTATTCAGAAAGTCTGTTAGTTTTCGTTGGTTGGTCTGGTCCCATCGCCTGGCTCTGCAAAGCGCAGAGTTCGCCCGAAGCCCAGAGCAGCAGCGAGGAGAATAGGGAGCCTCATCCTGCTTCCTCCCCAGAGGTAAAAAAGAACTCTGGGGACTTCGCAGAGGGCTCTACCTGCCCTCGCAGGCTCTGTCTCACGTTTCCTTATGGAAACGGAGTTTTTCGAGCTGCCTTTCAGATGTAAAGGCGGCTCTTTACAGGTGACGGGGCTGGCGGTCTCAAAGGACCATCTGGCGGCGACGGAAGCCAGACTGGAAGCCGCCTTTCATTCTTCAGCAGGGCATGGAGATTAGTTTAGTTTGTGCCTTGTTTCTCTAAACTACTTACTATCCTTTCAAGCAAAGAGTAAAGAGAACCCAATTCATCATAATGCTAATTATATGATCAATTATGTATGAATTATGAACCACCTGAGTTGGGAGAATCATTAATGTAGAAATATTCATATTTCTAGAAATATGTAGAAATGAAAGTTGCCTTTTTTCATAATTGTAGAAATAAAAGTCACTTTTTTTTAAAGGCAAAAATCAGCAATGTCAAAACTGAATATTGGAGAGATTTTTAAAAGGTCCAGTTTCTTTGGAAGAAAACAGTGCTGATTCCTTTGGAAAACAACTCCAAATAGAAAACAGAGGTCATATTTTAATGCATTTACAAAGCTGTTCAACTGGAAAGGAGACATGTTGCTCTATTTTTCTACTCTGACTACCCCCTGCTGTTAACTTCTCCTTTGAGATATGTTGATTTGGCCATTTAGCAATTCAGTGTGCATCAGAAAGCTGCTGATTTCCCTTATCAGCCTGTGATTCATTTGGCTAGTAAAATCACTATTGAAACCCATTTGCATCATTAACTGTTATTACTAAATCATTCAAAAGCCTGAGAAAATGCAGTCACAGGAAAGGTTGTATGCCCAATGTGAAGAACATTTGATAAGCTCTTGGAAATAGAATTCTGGCACCTCAATCTATTGCTTCTGTCAATGGAACTGAGCACAGAAATTCAAAATATATTTGATATTTGCATGTATTCTTCTTTTAAGAACATAAAATCCCATCTTTCTGTATTTTATTTGTTGGTACATTTGTTTTATCTAGGTTTCCATAACCTTTTAAATAAATTTTATAATGAAAGGCCATATCAGCTGTGACCTTCATCTAACGACAATTATGAAAGCAGCATTGTGCTTCAAGCCTTGCCCTTTTGGAGGTGCATGCTATGTGACAACACATGTACAAAGGGAGTTGCTTTGGGACAATGCTGCTTTTGCCAAATTGACGTATTCTGTGGATGTTGCCGCACCCAACCCTTTTTAAGGCAACAGTCTTTAAAAAAAAAATTGAACCATTTCTCTCTTACACTCTCTTATGCTGCTCTTACATAGCAGCCTAGAAAGAGAGAAGAAAGATAAGTTGATAACAAATGGTAAAAACAAAAACCCTTCCTGGAACATTACAACATTACCATATATGAGACATTTTGGAGAATATTGGTGTCCTAGCCCAGTGTGGATTTTAAAAATTTTTACTACTGGTTCTGTGGGTGTGGCTTGGTGGGTATGGCATGGCTTGGTGGGTGTGGCTTGGTGGGCATTGCAGGGGAAGGATATTGTAAAATCTCCATTCCATCCCCAATCCAGGGGAAGGTTACTGAAAAATCCCCATTTCCTCCCAATCAGCTGGGACTTGGGAGGCAGAGAATAGATGGGGGAAGGCCAGTCAGAATTTTTACTACCGGTTCTCCGAACTACTGTCCTAGCCCTGAGAAACTCTGTCCTAATGCTTAGTTAAGGTTTATAAATCTGCATTGGGGTAGAAATGGAGATGGGGGACTAGTAATGACTCTTAGTAAGAAACAGGAGTTTGGAATAGTTGGCTTGAGGAGTACACTGGGAGTTGAAGTCTACATATCTTCAAGACTAAATTTGGGCAATAGATTCTGCCTATCTTTACTGGTAACAACAAGAACAACAACAACAACAAACTTTATCTTGAAGCAAAGGGAAAGGAGATAGAAAGGCATGTGAAGAGAAGAGAATCTTCAGGGAGCAGAGAGTAAGAAATGGTTTGAAGGGAAGGTTTCAAGAGGTTTAGATGGACAGCATGGGCTGTCTGGGGCCTGTGACAAGAGCAGAGATCAGTATCTCTGGCTAGAGGTAAGTGAAGGCATCAAACTGTGACCCAGAATGCTCTAGAGAGTCAACAGGAACCAAGAGAGTGCTCTTGAAATTTAGATTCAAGGTTGTAATCCATGGAGTCACTGTCCAGTTAACTGGAAAAGAAAATTCAGGAGAATTATCTCCTCTTTGAGGTAAAATAAATTTTTATGTCGAGATTTCCACTCAGATGCCTTTGTTAGGAGCTCTAGTATGCTTTATAGAATTTGCTTTTGATATTTTTGTCAAAAGTTTACTGTCATTGTACAAACTATTCTTAAGCATTTTGTTCCAGCTAAGCTACTTATGTCCACTTTCCCTGGAGCATTGTATGCAAGGCTGAGCATTTGAAGCATTGTTAGTGATCTTATCAGCGCTAAATGGATATTTCAGCCAAGTGAGACTGTTTAGGCTTTTGATTATCTTAGGGTAAAAGAAAAAGTGCTTTTTTATGTTTATTAATAAGAAAATACAGAAAAATAAAATAGTTTTTGAACCTTGAGATTAATGCTTTTGCTTTTCTCCCTTCAGAAAGAGTTAGTACACAGTTCAAAGCTCCTGGAGCCGAAAGGTGACACTAAAGAGTTTACTTTTCCTTGTTATTGTCAATTTATGAGCAATTAAGTGTCTACGCTGTCTCACAAATTGGTGGTGTTAAGGAGGAGGAGCCTTCACTTCCTTTATCTAGAAGAATGCTTCTCAACATCAGCAGTTTTAAGATGTGGAGACTTCTGGAGTTGGAATCCACAGCTTAAAATTGCTGAAATTGAAAAAAAAATACTGATATAGAAAGATGGATGATGCCAGTTAGAAAAGTTCTATAATACACATAAACAAGATAAGCCATACTCCTGGGCAGGAGGTAGGTGTGGTTTCAGGGTACATGCAGGGCATTCAAGACTACTACATACCCTTGTTATCCATCATTAATAATAATCTATGTGATGTTTACCAATTTCTTCATCTTAAATTCTACTGCTTTTATACTACTCATGAAATAATTCTGGTGTAGCTTTACAGGTTTAAGTTATTATTCCTCTCCACTAAATATACAAGACAGCTTCTCAAAATCATTTGACCAGGGCAATGTAGAGCTCAAATACTGACCTGAATAATTTGCATCAGATATTGAAGATCTGAGCATGACTTCTTCAAAATATTTTCCCAATTGACTTTTTTACTTGAAAAGAAAACAATAACCTGGAATAAAAAGTAGTTGTTGCACTAAAATATAGCAGCTACTGCATAAGTTTTGATCTTAATATTAAATATCTTAAGTAAACTCCAATCCATAGAGAAATTAAATACAACCTAAATATCAGACCTTAAATGTAGTTAATTCTCTTGATCAAATGAGACATACTATGCAATGTACATAGAATTTTATTCTAGTTGTACAGTTCAAATTAATTCATAATATTTATTTCAGTAGTGGGATTCAAGTAATTTGACAACCAGTTCCCTGCCCTAATAATTTCTTCCAACAACCAGTTCACCAAACTGCTCAGAAGTTAACAACCAGTTCTCCCAAAGTGGTGCGAACTGGCTGAATTCCACCACTGATTTATTTCCTATTTCATATACGTACAAACTCCCAATCTGTATTCTTCAGATTGCAAAACTCCCTTGTAGTATCAGCTTCTGCAAACAACTCATATTTTTGTTTCTCTTCATTATCCTTTTATTTCCATACCCCTACCTTTCAGTGCACTGACCCATTTAATTTCGATTCTTAATTGTTTTGCCATTCAATTTCCCAACTTTCTTTTGCCATGCCTGCCCAGAACTTGCCCATTATTTCCTTATTTATCTTATTATGTTACCAACAAATAAGACTTCTTAGTGGATTACAATAATTGCTTCAATGCTCTCACTTTTTCTTCCTCTGTGTTTTCTTACATTTTTCTTTTCTATTTTTTTCTTGAAATATTTTTGTTGTGTTTTTTGCTCACATATCCAATCTGTATGTTGGCTTCCCATCACTTTCTTGCCTTCTGACTCACCTTATAATTCCAGAATTAATCACTATAGTGTACACTTCTCAGGTATATATGATCCTTTCCATATGAAGAGAAGACAAGAAAAATAGGGAATTTTAATTCCATTTTTTCTCTCATCATCTTTCAAAATTGGAGCCAAATATTTGCTGTGTAAAATTACTTCTCATATTTCCCAGATTACAAAATAATTGGGAAGCATGTGTATGTAGAGAAGATTTATGTTTAAAATACTATACTTTCAAATAAAGGAGGATAAGTCAGCCAATGGAAGAGGTGGCCAAGGGCTTGCACTAGATGTTAGGCAACTCTATTGTAAGTTGTGAGCATGGCGTTTGCCATTTGCATAAAGAAACACAGGAAATTGTTTTATATTGAAATGGTTTATTAGCCCTTTCAGCCCATGATAACCAGCACTGACAAGAAATGAGTTTCTACGGACATTATAAGGATTGAATGTGAAATCTTATGCACACAAAACATGCTTCTTATGTGTGATGTCTTTTGGATTACAAGACTGGAAGTGAGAACGGTTTTATAGTGAGCCCATTTTGCAAAAGAGCCAGGTAAAAAAACCTCAGATAAATATTTAGGATATTCAATCTTAATACATCTATTAAAATGTTTACCACTAATTAAAGTGAATACTGGTTAATTCTAATGTTTATCATCAATGAACTAGTTGTTCTTTCTGGAAAGCAGTATTGCCCTGTACCAATCAGCCCTCTTTTAATCAGTTGCAAAATTAAAGTGATGCTATTTTCATGACAAACATTCTATGTATTTGGCATTATACTTCATATACAGTATATCATTTTGTTTATGCATTCAATATTAATGCCTAGTCAAGCCAGCTGCATTTGAAAACAATTAGAGATAAACTAATTGTTCAATTTGTTTTCTTAAAATATTATATTTAATTTAAGATGAACTTTTAATTTAATCAATAAGGCATGACAGGACATACATTATAATAAATGCAATATTAGGTATTTAGCAAAGCTAAAGCTCTCCAATAAATCAAGAGGTGTCATTTTTTTCTTCCCTAACACTTACATCCTCAAGGGTCTTATTGAAATAATATGTTCTGGCATCCATGATATACTGTCCTTTTCTATTCTTTTGATAGATTCTCATTAGACTTTAATGATTACAAAATGAGCATTAGGAAGGAATAATTTATTATCATACTATTATTGAAACTTTCTTTATCTTCACTTTTGAACAAACATTTGCCTATAAATAATATGGATATTTATTCCTATTTATGTCTATTTATTGTACTAACCAATAAACAAAATGCTAAATTTTTACTTTTAATAACCAAGTTTTGAAATTTTCTTATTATTGAAATAGAAATTGATGGGAACATCGATTAACTGAATTATCTGTTCACCCAAGGCAATGCTGGCGAATTGTGCTGAATATACTGTAGTTGCAGCCTATTTGTCAAATATTCTTCATTGACATGGTGAGGGGAAAGCACTGGAGTGGAAAGGGCAGATGTAAAGTGGTTAGGATCATAGGATGTTTGAACTGCTGCCGAATTAGAGATTACATTTATGTTATCCTTTAAAGCTGCAACAAAGACAATTTACAATAAGTTTAAAATACAGAAAAGGGGAAAAAATCTGTTGGAACATATCTAGTTTTATATATTATTAGTTTAGTTAGTTTATTTGATTTGTATACCGCCCTACTCCCGAAGGACTCAGGGCGGAGAACAGCCAAACAATAAAATACATAGATACAAAAAATTTAAAAAACCAGATAAAATCAAATTAAATCATTTTGGCCCAGACAGATTAAAACACCCCAATAATTTAAAAACAGATTAAAATTTACATATTTAAAAAAGGGAAGAGATTAGGCCAAGCCCGCCTGATGGAATAAAAAGGTCTTCACAGCGCGGCGGAAGGTGCGCAGATCTGGGATCCTCCGTATCTCCGGGGGGAGCTCATTCCAGATGGTAGGTGCTCCCACAGAGAAGGCTCTCCCCCTAGGGGCCACCAGTCGACATTGTTTGGCTGACGGCACCCAGAGGAGTCCCTCTCTATGAGAGTATACTGGCCGGTGGGAGGCTATTGGTGGTAGTAGGCGGTCCCGTAGATAACCAGGTCCTAAGCCATGGAGCGCTTTAAAGGTGGTAACCAAAACCTTGAAGCGCACCCGGAAGACCACCAGGAGCCAGTGCAGCTCGCGCAGGAGAGGTGTTACATGGGAGCGCCATGTCGCTCCCATTACCACCCGCGCGGCCGCACTCTTATTATTTATTAATTTTATATATTACTTATGTTATACATTTTTTATTTATTTCCAAATTGGAAATAAAATATAGAATAAAAATATGAAACAAAAACAAAGATAAAAAGTGTATAAAACAGAATATTAAACATACATATAAAATTCCCTCTGGTTTAATATTTCAAAAATAATAATTCTTCAAGAATAATAATTTCAAGAACATTTCAAGAATAATTGTTCCTTTCCCTTGCAAAACAGGTCCACAAGAATAATATTTCAAGAATAATAATTGTTCTTGCCCCTTGCAAAACAGGTCCACAATTTATGAACTTCTACATCTATATTTGCAATATTCCTACATAACATTAAAACATGTTACAAATATAGAAAGCTATTATCAGTCACCCAATTTGACCTACCATCTATTTACTATAAAATAACAGGTAATCCCAACAAAAAAGATAAACTTTAAAGCCCTCTGTTAACAAGCTGTTATTGTATTTAACTCACAGAAAGTCCACAAAGCGACTTCTAATCTCTCATTAGAGATCCATTGTCTCTAATTCACCCAGGATCATATAGCATCAATTGATTTTTAATAATAAAAACAACTCCCTTAAAGTTTATTATCTTTTCTTTAAAATTATAAATGGAATCTTTTCAAACAACTGCTTCTTATTCCTCAAAAATATAGGTCTCCATTGAGAATATCTCCATACAGATGTGGGTTTCAGCAGGTTCTGACCAGTTCTGGAGAACCAGTAGCAGAAATTTTGAGTAGTTTGGAGAACCGGTAGTAAAAATTCTGACAGGCCCTGCCCCTATCTATTCTCTGCCTCCCAAGTCCCAGCTGATCAGGAGGAAATGGGGATTTTGCAATAACCTTCCCCTGGAGTGGGGTGGGAATGGAGATTTTACAATATCCTTCCCCTGCCACGCCCACCAAGCGATGTCCACAGAACCGGTAGTAAAAATTTTTGAAACCCAGCACTGTCTCCATAGCACTCGTTCAGTAAATTTTCCTACAAATTGGGACACAACGTCTCTTGAGAACTGTCTTCTAGTTGCATATAGTAGCTCTATTACACAAATTCCATCAGTTTTCCATAGAAGGTCCAGTTCGTTAATGCTCCCTTCAGCCTCCTCTAGCAAGTCTCTTAACAGCAAATCAGTTTCCAGTCCATCCAATTGAATGGCTGGTTTAAATACTGTTGCCTGTATCATGATGTCTTCTTTAGGAGGATCTGAAACTTTTATGAATTCATCATACCTTTTATCCAATTTTTGATTTAAAATGTAAACTGCCAAACATTTTTTTCAAAAGCTTTCAGAGGGGTTTTAACATTAAAAACACCTGAGTCCCATCTCTCTCTTATGTATCTTTTTTGAAATATTGTAGAGAATATATAATTTATAATATTGAAACTCCTTAATTTATTGTTGCTTTGTTTTTAATATAGTCCAAATTTCTTATGTAGCCAAGCTTTTGCAGCAGAGTGAAAACAGTTCTTTCCAAGGACAAAGAGAATAAATGTTCCATAACAGAGTAACAACAGAAGAAGCTGAGATAATAATTTTCTCAGCTGAAAGAAAAGAATTTTAAAAAAGGGGGTGGGGGGTGGGGAATTCTTGTCTTTTTTAAAATGAGAAAGCAAAAATATGTACAAAAATAAAACAAAGCAATGGAGTTCTTTTGGAGAAACAAGTAAAATACAAAATCATTAGAATAAAAATCTGGTATGAATCAGATCAAGTCCTTTTTCACTGAAAAAAAAAAAAGCCCTCACACCACCAATTTCTTTGTAGCGAAAAAGAAAGTACTTTAAAACTATGGAATAAAATGATGAAAATTTATATTTGTAATCAAGCAAAATGGTATTAAGCAAGCAGCTTTGGCCCTGGCTATTAACTGACTTCAAAAAATGATATTAAAAACAGAGGCATACCTAAAAATACAAGCAGCAACTGGAGAGGCGACCACTCCAGCCACCCTAACTGAGAAGCACAATCCTCTGAATTCTCTTCCCAGGCAAGTACTCAGTCATCCAAGGATCATGATGAATCATTCCCACTTACTCCCATTCAAATCTGGGGAGCGCTACCAAAAAATTGGCTTTGGCAACAAAGTCAGCTGTTTGTCAGCAGGAAGAAAAAAAGCACCCACTGCTCAGTAAGCCATTTTCTGGGGATCTCTCCAGCTTTATATAGTACTATTGCATTGAAAAACGCAGATGGCTTTGCCTTGATTTTAGTTCACCCCAGGCTCAGGGGTGAAATCCAGCAGGTTCTGACAGGTTCGGGAGAACCGGTAGCAGAAATTTTGAGCAGTTTGGAGAATCTGCAAATACCACCTCTGGCTGGCCCCAGAGTGGGGTGAGAATGGAGATTTTGCAATATCCTTCTCCCAGGAGTGGGGAGGGAATGGGGATTTTACAGTATCCTTCCCCTGGAGTGGGGTAGGAATAGAGATTTTGAAGTATCCTTCCCATGCCTCGCCCACCAAGCCACACCACACCCACCAAGCCATCCCCACAGAACTGGTAGTAAAAAAATTTGGATTTCACCACTGACCAGGTTCATAAGAACTTTTTAATTTCATGACTGTTAGGATATGATTTGAGCCTAACAAGTTGTCCAGGCAATATATGTGTTCTGTAACTTTAATATGAATATGTATTATGTGACTTTAAAGTTTTACTGCTGATTCATTGTAATGCTGAGTCATGCTGTAATTAGATAATCACTAGTTGTAAATGTATTTAAGAAAGGTACTGTAACGTATTCAGTTGATGATATGCTACCATAGTGTGTGGAGTTGCTACCATTGTACTATCATCGTTGGATGGATCTGCCACCATCGTGGTTTGTGAACCAGAGTGAGTTTGTTATTCTAACCAACTACTGTTTGTGTGGTAAGAAGAGTTCACTGGCAAAGACTTTGATTGATTTAAAGACTATGAGATTGTTTTTTCACTATAAAGTAAACTTTTGATAAACCAGTTTGCACATCTCTTATTCATTGCTCTCAGCAACGTTTCTCTGTGCTCTACACTCTGCTGGTTGGTAACACAACAACAATATCCTTAACAATGACAATCTGATAAATTTGTCTCATTTGAAAATTCAATTAACATAGAATAAGATTTTGACCCAAATACAATTATTAATTGTGATTTGATCAATCAACAATATGTTGCTCTTGTAAAAATATAATTCAACACAATAAAGCAAAATCAGGTAAAATGCATAATACAGTATTTTAAATTTGTCTTTAAAACTGGACGAATCCCCTAAGCATATAATAACAGTAGAAGAAGACAATGGTCTTCATTCTTCTTTACTATTTTGTTTCTATGGTATGGGTCAGTAGATGTCATATTAACAAGATTAGCATTTTGCATCAAATGTTATCATATAATGTTTATAGCGTTGGCTTTAGCTGACAGCAAACATTTGTTAATTCTAGGTCAGCCACTAAATTCATTGGATGACCTTTTACAACTCTTCTTTTATATTTTATGTTTCCTTTTTTGGAATAAGATGCCAACCTAGAAAAACCACCATAACATTTTCTTAAATGATGAGATATACCTTCTGAATTACAGAAGATTTTCTCTTTGACTTATTTTAACAGAATTACTGTGAGGATTAAGTAAGGCAATGCTATATTTATTAAACTACTAAGTCTTTGGAGTGGTGCAGTAAAAAAACCAAAACCTAATAATAATAATATTTAAAAAATGAAATATCAGATCAGTCAAGCATGATCAGATAATGTTAGTAATTACAAGTGAAAAATTCATTTAAAGCTTTCATCACTAAATAGAATGATACTGTCAAACAGTCTTTTCATCTCTTAGGGACAGCTACCATTACAGGATAAAAAGACTTTTCCCTATTAATATTATCACCAGGCAGAATAATATTTTATATGAAATAGAAGAAAGGAGAGTATACAAAGATGCTCTCAAGATATCATCAAGATGTCTATCATCTTTGGGGCAATAATCCTTGTAAGGACATACATACTAGAACTCAACATTCCTTCCGGGTCTACTCAAAACCATGTTGTTCCTCCAGGCTGGGCTATCAATGTAAAGATTTTAATTGGTTTTAAATGGGATTTTAAATTTGGGGTTTTATAAATTGGGCCTATTATTTAATAATTTTAATTATTTTTAAATTTTGTCTGTCTTTGTATTTTTAATTAGGCTGTACACCGCCCTGAGTCCTTCGGGAGAAGGGCGGTATAGAAATAAAATTAATAAATAAATAATGAATAAATAAAATGGCTGACTGAAATAAAGTGTTTTAGCTTGTATAGTTTACACGAAATAAATGTTAAAAGCAATCCTCAGAAACAGTACAATGTACTGTTACCATTGCAGTAGCCTGGGATCAGGCAAAGAATTATCTATCCTTAGGCTTTCTGTGTCCTCCCAACCCATTAAACTCTCCACACCCTTCCCTATTCTAAATACAGGACATGGTTAACATCTCTTTGCCCCTAAAATAATCCCCCAGGAGAGAGGGGGGGAGGGAGGGAGGGAGAGAGAGAGAGAGAGAGAGAGAGAGAGAGAGAGAGAGAGAGAGAGAGAGAGAGAGAGAGAGAGATGCCCATCTCATGAAGACGTATGAAATAACTAAATGAGTTAGCGATTCAGGATGGTATATTTTCAGAACATCTTTCATATTAACTATATTCCTGAACCAAAATTCCTTTTGATAAATTGCATCCTAATCTTTATGTCTATTATGTTGCTATTGCTTTTTGCCCATAACTGTGAGGAACATGGTACTCAATATCATCATGAAGAATGCTGCCTATCTTTTTTCCACTACCACATTGGGGACATAACTGATACAGTTATGATCTAATAATATTGCATTATTACTGATACAGTAATTGATCTAATAATATTGTCCAGTGTATCAATTTCTGAGATTTCTAGCTGTTTTTACCCATTCAAAGATTAGAAAACCCATGGTGAATTTAGGTCTATTTGATATATTTCTGAGAGAGACAAGTAAATGAAACAGCAGTAAAATATGTTTTAAAATACAATTTAGGCTATTTAAATATTTCATGAAAGTAAGATATTTCTACAAGAACATTTTAGATTATCTTTTCTATTTGCATTTGTCTTCTATTAATAAACACTGAGAGTGGGTAAAACAAGTGACTGGCATTTATGTAAAAGGAAAACAAAAAGGTAGGAAAATCATTGGATTCTGGGAATCTAAATCTTTTTACATATATACTTCAGAAGTATAACAGTCATATTATCACATTATTGTGTGAAAATTTTAGGCCTGGAGAATAAACAAAATTCTGAAGACAGTTCTAAATGCTCATGCAGCTAACTCACCCAGACAAACCTTACGAACAGAAACACAAAATGTTTTATCAAATAGAATCTTTAAATGCCAAATTTATTCATACTTTATAATTTTAAGCTATAGAAAAGGGATAAATTGAATGTATATTAATCCTTTGAAATCCATAGAGCTTTCTCAGTGAAATATGTTACTCCCTTTGTTTCTTCATTATGTAGATAGATAAGCTTTTCCTTAAGTCATCAGAGGAGGTCATCACACAATTGCCCTTGTGGAATACTCATTAATCTAATAATTAATTTGAAATGGATCTTCAAAACATTATTCTTTTCCCATCATTCTCTATAGATTAATTTAAATGCCTTATGTGTATAATGATTAACTTGATGGTTAATTAATTGTAAAAATCTGAATTAAAGCTTACTTAGAAGATGAATTATTACCTGACAGAGATAAATGTTTCATTCCCTTTTGCTTACTTGAACAGCTTACCAATTTTGAAAAAGTGCAAAGTCTGCGGACAAGATAGTCATAGATTTTTTTGGAAGGAAAATAAAGGAATTGCTATTTTTATTTTTAATGTGATTGATTGGTCATTCACAATTCTAAAGCCATCAACTTCTGCAGAAAAACACACATTTAAAACAAAAAAACCCCAACAATTAAAAAAAAAGATGGTTAATCCACTGACACTTTCCACATAAACATGTGGAATGAAACCTTTTACCTAAAAAGGCATGAAACTTTCCACATAAAGTATATATCTCATCCCAGAGAAAGAACTAGATCCTCAAGACTCATTTAAAGGTGTCCTGAGCCATTTGAATATCTGGAGGATTAGTGGTCTTCAAAGGGAACTTTGTATACGTGTTCTGTAGAAATTCTCATGCAAGATAAACATAACCCAGTGGTGGGATTCTACCGGTTCGGACCGCTTTTCCTGGTAATATTATCTCTGTCTTGTGGAGCTAAGTTGGATGGTCTTGAAGGTAGTGTTGTTAACATCCATATTGTAGCCATAGATAGTTAGTTCAGGATTTCATGGCTAAGGAGGATTTAAGAGCCTTTTTCCATGGTGCCATCTCAGCTTTTGAATAACCTTTACAAAGACATTTGCCAGGTGCTCCATTTACAGCTTTTTCTGTCTCAGCTAAAGATCTTTCTTTTTCCCCAGTCTTTTAACCTTAAATCATCCCTGCTATTTTTAAAAACTCTTTGCTCTCTATTTTCTTTTACCATTTTTTAAAATTTTATTTGCTAACTTTAAAAGTTGGAATATTTCTTTAAATTATTTTCATTTTTGTTTCATTGTGTGTGTAGGATAGAAAATATAGATCTGGATATATGTATGTATGTATGTGTGTGTGTGTGTGTATGTATGTATGTATGTATGTATGTATGTCTTCTCAAGTTTTCGCAGGTGTGTGTGTGTAAAAAGTTAAAATCCCTACTTTCAGTTTAGAAGTTGTGGGTGATAGCTAGCAATGATAGCTAGCAATAGGGAAAGAAAGAGAACCGAGTCAGAAGATAGGCTGAGATCTCAACAGGCAATCAGTGATGTTGTGATGCCTACCAGAATCCTTCCTTCTTTGCAATTGACAGTTAGTAACAGGGAACCAGAGAAAGCCGGGCCTTTAACACACAGTCAGACTGCAGCTAGGATAATGAAGCAGGAGAAAAAACTGCTGCCCTCCAATCAGGACACAGAGTTGCAGGCCAACCAGCATATGACAGCAGCAGCGAACATAGAAAAGCGACAACTCTGATCTTGCAGCATATCCACAGCTTCTAAACTGAAAGTAGGGGCCCGATGATGACAAATTAGAGAGCTTGTCGAAACATTTCCAAAAAGAAAACTTTTAAAGTGTTGGTTAGGATTTAGCCAGAGTTTCAAAAGACCTTACAAAGTGTTTTGTTGGGATTTTGGAGGACTTTAAACTGGGATTTTAGCCAGGATTTTCAGTATTTCAACTAACAGACTTTTAATGACGTGGGAAAACGCCCAAGATTTTAACTTTTTACATATACATACATACATACATTCATACATACATACATACATACATACATACATACATTATAGAGTGTTATATAAAAGATACAATTTAAAACATAATTGAATTTTGTGGAATTTTTAAAAAATTATGCATAGGATCATTCAGCATACTTCTACTAGGGGCTACAGCTGCTCTTTTTTTCCCCTTTCATAGTAATGGTGGGGTTACATTTTACAATATCTGACATTTAAGCAATTAAGCTCAGGATATTTTAAAGTTGCAATTTCTCTGTAGAATGTCCTGGGATATAACCTTTTATGAATCCGTGTTTGCATCCTGTTGCACTTTTAACCATTATGCTGGAAAATGTTAATTGGTTTACAAGCCATCTGAATTTGTCCAACTTGCGGTGGGGAGGGGGAAAATCAAAATTTTGAAATCTATAATCCTCAGTATAGGATTTGTTTTATCTCACAGATATTAGTCACTGCCCAGCAATATCATGATCATACTTTTAAACTCCATGTTATGTTTACCTAAACATCTGCTTGACATCCTTTCTCAAATAACTTTCATTTGTTTAGAAATGTTGTTATTCTTAAAACAGCTATGATTGAGCCGATAAAAAATATGTGTCTTCCTTACGATGTCATAAATTGCGGCAATATTTAGAAAGCAATAAAGTGGATATAATCATATAGTATTAAACATAATGACTCAGTTTCTTTGTTACTGCTAAAGTGGTTGTTATCAAATGTATCATTTGATAAATACCTGCATAATTTCCATTATAGGGCATTATATAATGCCACAAATCATTTTTAGATCTTAATGTAACTTAAATATCAGGACTGATCCATAGTAAATAGTGTCATGGACTAAAATAAAACCTGCCATGGCATTGATGGAATTCATATATATGCTTGCATCCATTTTAAAATATACTGCTCAAAAAAATAAAGGGAACACAAGCAGAAGACATCTGAGATCTGAATGAATGAAATAGCCTTATTAAATACTTGGTTTGTTACATACAGTAGTTTTGTGTTCCCTTTAGTTGTTTGAGCAGTGTATAAAGTACTGTATATAAAGAACAAAGTATTTAATAAGGCTATTTCATTCATTCAGATCTAGATATCTTCTGCTTGTGTTCCCTTTATTTTTTTGAGCAGTGTATTTTCTCAGTCCCAGTATGCACACATGCACACATTAGGGTGGATGGGAAATGAAAGGCATGCCATTGTGAAAAGATAGCTACAAATTGTTGTTATACATTTGGACAACAGGCATCCAAAATGGCATAATATTAAGAAAAGCTGCCTATGTACTTTTTCTTTGTTTGCATTTTTTTTATATCAATGACTGAGCAAGTATAGTGAAAAACTGTACACTTGTGACTGAGTGTAATATAGACCCTAGTCCATTTTGCCATTGTATAGGAACATTGATCTGAAAGAAAGTTTAAGGCAGGCAAGATAAGTGTACAATCAGCTCTTCAAAATTCATGGATTCATAGATGCTTGTGGTTGCGTTGTTTTATCACACTTTATTCTTTAAAAATTATTTGTTTCCCCATTTTTCAGGCACAAGGAACCAAGAACAACACAATGGATTACTCAGATTAGTTTCTTTATTTCTGTTTACCAATAGACAGGAATCACATCAGAGTAAAGCACACTCTGTATAACTAACAGAAAAATCCGATGAAGTTTTAAGGAGGATCCCTTCTGGGTCTCTTTCTGTATATCAAGAACTCAGTGCTGATTTAACTCTTAGCTCCTTGGGAAAATGCCCCTCTTTTTTTGCAATTCAGCACCAGATTTCATTCCATCAGCTCTGTTTATGCCTTTCAACACCAGTTTTTGTTTGCTATCTCTACATATATGGCCAACTTAAAAGGTAAATCGCTCCAAACTCGATTGCAGAAAATACGACTTCAGCAACAGAATGGTTAATGCTTGGAATGCACTACCTGACTCTGTGGTTTTCATCCCCAAGCCCCCACAACTTTAACATTAGTCTACTGTTGATCTCACCCCATTCCTAAGAAGTCTGTAAGGGGCATGCATAAGCACACCAATATGTCTACCGTCCCTGTCCCACTGTCCCCATTTATCTGTATCCATTCCATGTATTCATAATCATGCTTATACTTATATTTGTTATCTTATACATACTTGACAAACAAACAAACAAACAAACAAACAAACAAATTAAAACTTTAAAGCCAACCATTCCTCCATTATATATTACAAAAAGCTTTGTATTTTTGTGCATACAATAATCTTACAGATTATCAGATGCAAAAACAAAATAACATTTTTCCCAACTGTTCATCAGTCCCAAATGAAAACATCTTATTTATTTATTTGTTTCTTTATTTAATTGTTTGTGAACAAGTACAAGGAAACAAGTATCAGTATAGACATATACATGGACACATGAAAAAAATGGCACAAATAAATGGATACAAATAGGCAAAACATAGCCATAAACACATAAAATGATTACATATAATATACATTGTGTATATTAATTTTTAAAATCTCCTGTATCAGTGCATATATTTCTATCCAAATCTTTTTAGCTTTCTTACAGGCCTACCAAATATAAAATGTCACATTTACAACATGAATTTGAAGTGCTTTTATATGTATCTAGACTTTGGCAACTTGAAGTCATGCTGACTGGGGAATTCTAGGATGTCTGAAGTTCATACATCTTCAGGTTGCCAAGTTTGAGAAACACTGTTCTAGACAATTTCTCTGATGATATACAGTATATATAAAAAACCCATTATTTAAAAATATTTTAGATTATAATTTTAATTATATAATCATTTTCACTTCTGTACATTTGTCTAGAAAAATCTGAGATCATTTTTTCCATATTGAAGAATCCCAGATATATTCTATATACTCTGCTTAGGGATACATGCTTATAATAAAATGTCCCTGCTTAACTCTTTGTTCATCATTGATATTTGCACTTATGTCTTGCCTATTTGTCTCACTGCCAATTTGAATTTTTATCCGCTTCACTAGGAAATCAGTATGAATATGCTTGTTATTACTGGGACAATTATCCTGCTGGATACTATTATGTCATCTGTTTTATTACTTTTGGTTTTACTGTATCAAATTTATGTACATTAAATAAAATATTACATTGTTCATTTGTTAAATGTGTGTCTTGCCAAAAAAGAAGAGAAATAAACTAAACATTTATTACTGAAATAACATGCCATTCCAGTTAATCTAGTATACTTTAAATTTTCAAAAGTACAAACAATTTACCTGAGATTAAGTTTCACAAAAAATTCCAAGTAAATATACTTAGAGCTACAGTGTAAAGTCTACATGCTAAAGTCTTTCTGGCTTCTATATTCAACAACAGAATATGTGTGTGAGTGAAGTAAGGCACATTATTATCTGTATACAGTTGTAAAATGTATATTCAGCATGTCAGAATTAATTTGAGGTTTTATAGCCAAAGATTCCAATGCTAAGACAAATAACAATGGGGACAAACAACATTACTGTTTCCTGGCTCTACATATAGGAAATGATAAGACTCAGATGAATTGATTGAAAGCTAAATGAAAGATGGTTGATAACAAAAAATTTAATGATCAAATAACATTGTCCCCTTAATTAAAATTGTTATAGTGCAGTTAATACACAGGGCCATCACATTCAAAATCTTTATATGCATCCAAGATAATAAAGACCAATGAACGTTTAGTTTTTTCCGTTGGATATGAAGACATTAAAAAGAATTTTAATAGAGTCTAAATTTTATAGGTAAGATGGCTAATCTTTTTGTATCCACATTTAACAGATAATTAATCATTGCTTAAATAGAGAAGGGCATCATCACCAACTTTCAAAATCATTTATCTTGGTCTCATTAACCAAGCTGGGAGAATATTATTTTAAATAACTTCATTATACAATTCAAATAATATAGCTACACTTTTTCTAAGTCTTTTTATAGCTTCAGATTTCTTAACTAATAGTATTGTGAATGGAATTTGTGACTTATATTATCTAACGTGAGAACGTTTAAAGGTTAGTTAGAACTAAACTTCAGACATACATCAGTAATTATATTAGTATGGTAGAAATTATTTTTCTCTAAATGTATGGGGCTTTTTGTATTGTACAATTTGGCAACCTGTTAAGAAGCAAGCAACTATTTAGATAGGACACCGGTATATGTAACTAGCCTCAATTTCTGCTGCTTAAGTTCTTCAAGCTTTTTAATAAACAAGTCAGAAGATTATTGGATAGCTCTTTGTGAGTTCTTTGTAAATGCCGTTTTAATTTATTAAGTTTCATAGTCTCTGTTTAAACAATTATCTAACAAATAACAGAGAAAGGTCATTTCTCATCATTCTTAAGAATACTTGTGAAGCTAAATGTTAGGTAACTGTCAACATACTTTCTTGTCTGGTATGTACTTCAAAAAACAGCTCTACATATAGCTATGGCATCTTCATCTTTTCTTTTGACAGCTGTCAGAAATCACCCATTTTAGCCAACAGGACAGTTTCTGTGATGCTGTTGCACAGACTTTGTAGACCCCAAGATTGAATACCTCCAGAATTCCAACTGGAGAGTAGTAAAATAATGAGCTAAAAAATACAAACCTGAAATTTAGCTGTCTAAGGCTTATACAAAACTTGGGACCCAGATGACAAAACAATGTTTCTGACAATATAATTATCATATTTTCAAATTTAAAGAAAATGAGAAAGCTATTGACACATTCTTTTAATTGTTGTTCTAATTAGGTTCTTAAAGCATGATAAAAAACAAACACAAGCAACAGTTGACTCCAGAGTCAATGTTTTAATTGGATGAGGATTTGACTGATTTTATGACTTCTCTACTCTTGATTGCATGCAATTATTTTCATGAAAGAAATTTGTTTTGGTTGAGCTACTATACATCCCAGACATAAATCCTTGCCTTAGTTCAGTTTTTCCTAACTGGTCATAAAATGCTGCAGCTGACAAAACACAAGTAGAAGTAAGTTGCTTTTGGCTCTCACTTCCACTACAGCATCTCAGAGATAACATCACAAATGTATCTCCTCTGTCCCTTCTTACTTTGTGCATGCTGCTTGCTTAGTAAAATGAAGCACTGCAAAATATATAAAAATAGGTCTCTGAAACCACTAGGAGCTTAAGCCTGTACAAATTCTATTAGCTGTATAAGTAACTAATTGTCCTTCCTGCAGCTACTGACCATTTAAAGATTTATTAAGTCTTCTAAAGGCCTACTAGCTGCAGGCCTGGATTCCTGGAAAATGGAACTGGACCAGATATTACTCTACTTGAAACTCTTAACCAAGTTCCGTCAAGGATTGTGCTGGATACTGGTTACAAATAGCTAATGTGGAAAATCTTCCTTATTTGACTGTGCATAAGTTTTTTCTTTACCTTTTTTTGGTTTACTCCACCTCCTTTACAATCGGTTGAGATTTGTATGACCCTTCAGAACTTGGCTTGGTGTTTGTCTTATCCAGGTATTTTCCCTTCTTCAAAGATTTGCTACTGGGGGTTCACAGAGAATGTGTGAGTTAAAATTAATGTGAGGATTTAATCTGTTTTGAATATTTTACTGTGCCCAAACCCTACATTAATAATATGCTCTATTGCCCCGCTCAAACCTAAAGGGAATGTTATCACTGCTAACATTCCATTTTTCTTGGTCTCTGCGGTTGTTCCTCCACAAAGTGTCATGTCAGAGCTTTGTAAAAGAGCTTCTTTCCAGTGTTCTCTTTTGAAATGAAAACATAATGTTCTTCTTTTCTTTTTTAAGAAAAAGAACACCTCCAAAAGAACACCCAGGCTTCATGGCAAGTTGAACATAAGTTCTGTTTTGAGAGAAGTTTCTGAAAGTTTGTCATATCCCAACACCCAACTGCTCTCCTATAACTGAGATAATACAGTCCAACATCAATCTTGTTAGGTGAACAGGCAGAGACTCTTTGGGATGAAATGTTCCAACTCCTAAATCCTTTACCCTAGGTGGGTTGTTAAATGTGACCTCTCTGGTGAACCTGCAAAGTGGTCTTAATTTTTCTGGGGACTGATGAAAGAGCAGCATAAAAAAATAGGGGACAGGTTGTATCTGAGGTCTCCATCTCTACTGAGGAAAGGATTTTCCACTCTGGCAATGGAGGAATCCATTTATGCCTAGCTAGGCTCCTCAACTTAGGCTCTTCTGTCTCATCTAAACTCTAACAGCCTTCAGGCACCAGAGTAGGAATTATAAAGAGTTAGGTTTAGGTTTATTAAATTTGTATATCGCCCTTCTCCCGAAAGACTCAGGGTGGTGAACAGCCAAGATTAAAATACATGCAATATAAAAATTAAAATAAATTAAAACAGAATTAAATCAAATTGGCTTCCCAAAATTTAAAACCCTTTGCCCATAAAATAACCCATTAAAATTTTAAGCCAGCCCGGCTTGCTGAATTAGGAAGGTCTTCAAAGCTCGACGGAAAGTACAGAGGTCTGGGATCAGTCGTATTCCTGGGGGTAGCTCGTTCCAGAGGGTGGGTGCCCCCACAGAGAAGGGTTCCCCCTGGAGGTCATCAGTCGACATTGCTTGGCTGATGGCACCCTGAGGAGACCCTCTCTGTGGGAGCGGATTGGCCAGTGGGAGGTTATCGGTGGCAGAAAGTGGTCTTGTAAATACCCGGGCCCTAAGCCATAGAGCGCTTTAAAGATGAGAACCAATACCTTGAAGCGCACCCGGAAGCCCACTGGGAGCCAGTACAGCTTGTGCAGGAGAGGTGTTACATGGGAGCACCATGTCGCCCCCATAATAACCCGTGCAGCTGCATTCTGGACCAGCTGGAGCCTCCAGGTGCTCCTCAAGGGGAGCCCCATGTAGAGAGCATTGCAGTAGTCCAGGCAAGAGGTGACAAGGGCGTGAGTGACCGTGCATAAGGAGTCCTGATCCAGAAAGCGATGCAACTGGCGTATCAGGCCACGGCCGTCATATGCTCTTCTAAAGACAGCTGTGCATCTAGGAGGACACCCAAGTTACGAGACCTCTCCGTGGGGGCCAATGACTCGCTCCCAATAGCCAGCAATGGCATCAACTGGCTATATTGGGACGCCGGCAGCCACAGTCACTCAGTCTTGGAGGGGTTGAGTCGGAGCCTGTTCCTTCCCATCCAGACCCGCACGACCTCCAGGCACTGGAACATCACTTCAAGGGCATCGTTGGGGTGGTCTGGGGTGGAGATGTACAGCTGAGTATCATCAGCATACAGATGGCACCACACACCAAATCCACGGATGATCTCACCCAGCGGCTTCACATAAATGTTGAACAGGAGAGGCGAGAGGACCGACCCTTGCGGCACCCCACAAACAAGATGCCTCGAGGTCGACCTCTGCCCCCCAGCCAACACGGACTGCTACTGGTCGGAAAGATAAGAGGAGAACCACCGTAGAACGGTGCCTCCCACTCCCAACCCCTACAGCCGGCGCAGCATGATACCATGGTTGATGGTATCAAAAGCCACTGAGAGATCTAATAGGACCAGGACAGAGGAACAACCCCTGTCCCGAGCCCTCCAGAGATCATCCACCAACGCGACCAATGCCGTTTTCGTGCTGTACCCAGGCCTGAAGCCGGACTGGAGCAGATCCAGATAGATCAGGAGGTGGCACTACCTAGTCAACCTTAGTTGATATTAAAAGGCTAAGGAGGATAGGATCTGGTTACTTTCTGGATGGAAATGCGTGGGGAAATCCTACAACTATAGAATAGAATGTGAAGTTAAAGAAAAAAAGGAAGAAACTCCAAAAGAACACAGTCACAACAACTTTTGTATTGAAGGTAAGGAAACCACCTAGATATGTAGTAATGATCTCAATTGAAAGTAGATTTTATATTTATTTTTTACATAACTGAAAATTAATGTAAGAGGAAGAAGAGAGGAAGAAGAATATTTAAAAACAGAACTTAATATCAGAAACTGAAACAAGGACTATATATGTTTTTTATCATCTTTCCTACTTGAAATACAGTCTTAAATAAAGGCTTGGATGTATCCTACACATTCTTTCCCAAATGAATAGTAGATATATCAGAAGAAGTGAAGGCAGAGAACAGTGCAAATGCAGGATGTTAAGTATATATGGTGCCATGAATGCATACTTTAGTTTCAGAGCAGTGTGATTGTTAATACTAATTCCAATTATGTGTCAGTTTTGCATATATTCATTTTACAGTCCTTTCTATCTTGCTCATGTATCAAAAGATTATTTTCTCTAAAACATCAATAAAAAATCCTAAATGAAAATAGAACTAGTGTCATAGCATGTGAATTCATACCCTCAACTCTTAGGCCAAAATATTTTAGCCTTAGGTCTCTTAGGTCACTCTCTTAGGCCAAAATGTATTCAGGCCATTATTTTTAGGGTTTAAAACATTTTTATTGATCATTCTTATTTTATAAAATTTATATTTTATAAAATTCTTTAGTTTTAATACATAATTTATTTACATTGATGCCAATTACGAGTGCCATTCCATTCCTCTGGTATGTGACACTATAAAACAGAAATCTGTTCTAATGAATATTATTTTTTTATTTGAATGCTTTACTAATAGCACTAACACTGACAGATCTAATGAAGTTTTTTTTAAAAGTGCATGGTGGAGAAAAAGTGAATACAGTTCCTTAATGTCATTTGTAAAAATAGTAAACTTTGCTCAAAACAAAGCTTGCTCAGAGCTGGCATTTGGGTGCTGGTTGCCAAAGCAAAACCACTTATAAAAAATAAAGAGTAAATGCCATTTCAAGTGAAATAATGGATGAAATTTTTTGGAACTGGCGATGCATTGTAATTGGCAGCTCTTCTGGTGTTGCCTGGTGCAGAGACCTTCCTGTTCAATGAACAAATGCCACATTTGCATTTCTGATCAGCGTTAACATGCCTACCTTTCTTGAACACTCTTTGTTTAAGAAGAATAGTCATGGCATGCTGTCCAAATTAATTTATTAAGAAACTTTAATCACATAATGACAAAAGTGCAGAATTTTTTATAAGATTCTTGACTAAGCATAAAGAGTCATCTGGGGTCTGAAATAACTAAGATATCAAAAACATAGGCAGTTGAGATGAAAATAACTGTCTTCTATTAAAACAATTACTGTGTAAAAAAATCCACAACATAATTTGTGCCAACAAGTAGGCTGTATTATACAAAGCCTAATACTGGGAATGTATGTACAATGGGAAACCAGTTTTAAAGACATTTCAGACCTAGCTGTACTGTCTGTCATAATATACACATTTTTATTTAATAAATAAATAAAACCAAATATTTATTTATTTATGAAAATTTATATGGCTGCCTATCTCACTCTCAATGACTCTGGGCAGCTTACAGAGATAAAGCCCAATCTACAAACAACAAAATTGTTTGTTCCCTCCCCCATGGGACCAACATTAAAGAGCCATTTGATAGGTGCCATCTCACTCTCAGGTCCCCAGGTCTGTTAGCAAAAACAGGTCTTCAGGGTGTTGCAAAAGACTGTCAGAATAGAAGGACAATCTTATCTCTACAGGGATGATGTTCCACAGGGCGGAGTTACCATAGAGAAGGTCCTTCTTCTTGATCCAGCTAGATGGACCTGGTATTCTATGCCTCTCCACTTTCGTGGGTCAGGAGGTTGAGAATGGGAAAAGACATGCAACAAATAACCTGGTCACAAATCATGTAGGGCTTTGAAGGTGACAACCAGCACCTTGAATTGGACCTGAAAGCAAATCAGCAGCTAATGCAGCTCCTGCAGGAAACATGACACATGTGCACAAAAGTATGTGGACAATCACATTTTGAACCAATTGAAGCTTCTGGAAACTTTTCAAGGCAGCCACATGTAGAACACATTGCAAAAATCAAGTCAGGAGGTGATTAGAAAGTGGATGGGTGACATGAGCAGGGATTGTTGATCCAGGGTAGGCATAAGCTTTCCAAGCAGGAGTCATGAATCCAGGAGAACCCCCAGATTATGCACCAGGTTTTTCTGGGGCACCACATCCAAGTCCAAATGTGACAATTCTCCATAAGCCAAAGAACCCCAAACCCAGATCCATTCCATCTTGCAAAATTTCAGTTTCAGCCCGTTGCTTCCCATCCAGCCCTTAACAGACTCCCAGCACTCCAAGAAGGTCACAACATCGCTTAACTCACCAAGTCAAATAGCAGGGTGTCATCAACATATTGATATAGACACTGGGTGCCTTGTAAAGGATAAATCTGTTTGTCCCTGGGCAATGTTAAGAGAGAGCAAATCATGATGAACAGAAGCTTTTGGTAGGATTGTCTGTAGCACTTTCTAAAAGGCCCTTGTAGCCTTTTTGCCTATTGGTGTCCTTCAGTGATGCTTGTAAACATAACTGATATTTTAAAATGCATCAACATGATACATTTGTGAAATATGCTTGTAAATGAAGTATTGGTTAATAACAGTTTGCTGAACCTGCCTATGCAAATTTATCTATCAATGGGTAAAAAAATTTTTTACCCATTGAGATTTTAATATTACTGGTGGGCAAACATGGAATAAAACCCCAAATTTAACCAGAAACAGCAATCATCTATCAATTTATTTATAATAAGACCAAACCCAATAAATAAAACCAGCATAAATATAACAAATATAAAAATAAATTTTAAAGTTGCAAGAAAATCCTAAAACAATTCACAGCTAACAATTTAGTAGAATGAGGGAAGAATTACACGGTTTTTACCTGCTATAGCTATTGATAAGAATTTTACAGTCTTAGAGATTTCTGAAGAGTGAAAACCCAGAGTGAAAACCCAGTCTTCAGTCTAACATTCTTCTAGCTGCAGTGCAAAGGTAATTAGAGTTATTAACAATTGGAAGTATTAAACTTGATTGTCCCTGAATATACAATGGACATTGTAATAGCATGCATGAGACAGATCCTATTTTCAAATGTGAAGAGAAAACAAGTTTGGCTTTCAAATGAAACACTTACATATCAAACTACTAGATACTCCTTAATAGGTAGTGCCCCAATTGGGCCAAAGTAAATAGTCTCTTACGTGGCACATATAAGACGTTAAAAGAAATATCAAGGGACAGATCAGGTAGGATGAGTGATTGTGCTACAAAAGTAATTGGAACTTTGACACTCTGGTTTTGGATATCAAGATCCCAAACCTTCTGCCTTAGCTCAGCCAGGATTTTATCAAGTCTCAAAGCAGATAGTGCTGGCAGGATAATACAATAACATGCCAAATCATCATTAATTTGTCTTCTTAGGTTGGAAAAGAACCTGTCCAGCAAAGTGACTTGTTTCAGCCAAGACAACAAATGCAGCCTAATTCTAATCATGTTCAAGCACTGGCAGTTGAATAAGAAACTTATAGTAAGATATTCAAAAATTTTGATTGGATTGCTTCTCAACTGGGAGATTTCTTATAAATACATAAGTTAGAAAGTAAAAAAAAATATGCAAGGGTAGTATTACTAATTATTTATGGTCAATATCTAGATATCCAGAATCCTGCACAGTCAGATAAAAAAGAAGAAAGTCTAATATAAAATTATTTGAGCAATTAATGAAGTAACGTATTCCTTATCCAGGCAGCATACTTTAAAAGAATCAAAACTAAACTGATAATCATGTTGTAAAACTACAAATTTAGCAATCCCTTTGGAGATTTGTAGAGACAAGTCAGCTAACATGAAGGGTTTACCCTCCTCATCCAGTCTGGTTAATGAAGAACATGTCAAAGAGGGAGTCCTCAATTTACAATAGTTCATTTAGTGACCATTCAAAATTACAACGGCACTGAAAAAGTGAGTTATGATCATTTTTCACACATATGACCATTGCAGCATCTCCATTGTCATGTAATCAACATTCGGATGCTTGGCAATTAATTTATATTTAAGCAGTTGCTATGCCCCAAGGTCATGTGATCACCTTTGGCAACTTTCTTACTAGGAAAATCAATGGAGAAGCCAGATTCACTTAACAACCAATTTACTAATTTAATATCTGCTTAACAACTATGGCAAATAAGGTTGTAAAATGGGGCAAAATTTAGTTAGCAAATGTTTCACTTAGCAACAGAAATTCTGGGGTCAGTTGTGGCCATAAGTCTAGGACTATCTATATTCCCATGCTTGAAAAAAAGAATAATAGCAATAACACTTAGACTTATATACCATTTCACAGTGTTTTAAAGCCTTCTCTAAGCAGTTTACAGAGTCAGCATATTAACTCCTGTCAGGAATAAATGCCTTGCCTCTGACCCAGAGCTAGAGGTAGGGGGGCTGGACAGGCCAGCCCACAAGGTACACCCTAACCCAATAGCCCCTCCTTACCTTAGCCACGCCCAGGGGGTACTTAAGGGTCAGCCATGCGGTCCTGCTCCAGTTCCGGAGATATACCTGTATTGATGAGATGTCCAGTCAATAAACAATAAACGATTTAAACCAGAACTGCTTGTTGGAATTATTGGGCACGATCCTCGAACATATCTAACAAAATGGTAGCAGAGGATGGTTCGGCAGCCCAACCCAAACATTACACAAGCATGCAAAGAACCAAGACGGAAAGGATGAACACCAGAGCGTTCACCAAGGAGATGGCAGAACGACCTGCCCAACCCGAAGCCACCCGAGGAGAGGCATCTGAAGCAAGTGGCCTACTCCACCACCCACGCACCCCTGCCAGACGCGGAGAGGAGTGGGACGAACACGAGACCCCAAAAGGGGAAAAGCACGACCTAAAAGGAAAACTCCTGGACCTGATAGATTCATCGCAAAGCAACACCGACCTCATGGCGGAACTACAGAGCCTAATCGAAGGCTGCGAAGCAGCGAGTGAGGAAGATGAGGATGAATCCGAATGCAGCGGCGGAGAAGCGGTAAGGGAGATAACCCCCCACCAAAAACCCGCCAAGGGAGCCGAAGGGGTTTTCGCGCCTTTTTCACGGCGGCCATCTTGGGAGGCAGCGTCATCAAAAATGGCCGACCACCCACCAATAGATTCCCGAGATTTAAATCTCATGGCGGGAATCGGGGCCTACCCCAAGGTAACCCCCCAAGAATGCCACAAACAAAGAGGAAACCCAAGGCCCAAAGCCACAGGCTCGCCCACCGAGCCCGAACTCAACAAGGCAATCGAATTGATCGCCGCGGCCCTGGGGGACAAGATGAAGCTACCGGACACGCACCCCGGTGCCAGGCCCAAGCGCAAAGGGGACCCTAACGCGAGAAGGCCTGACACCGACACCCATCCCGAGGGACCGATCACCGCCGCGTGGATCCAGAGCCACCCAGGGCCCCCAAGAAGCCTCCCCTTAAAAACGGAACACCGGAGGCGATGGGACTACTCACCGGACCTACGAACTGGACCAGACCCATGGCCCGCAGGGCCATCCACCGGCAGGGGACGTCCATCGGCGGGCAGGGGACTCGGCCCGACACCCGGAAGCGACACCCGCACGAGGCCGGGCCATCCAGGACCATCCGCGGCACCAACTGGACTCCAGGCCCTCGACGACGATCCTCACCGCTTCCCGAGGCTCCAGACAATGAACCACGACGATCCCAGACGAGCAAGGCCGACCAAGGAGGAACCGAAGGCCCATCCGGAGGATTGGGGCCTATACCAGGGAGCTACGGAGACAAGCTCCTCACTCCACGGCGGCTGGGAAGAAATGAACTTCGCGCACGCGCAATGCGCCCCTACAGGAGAAACGGAAGAAGACATAGAGCTACACCGACGCATGCACACAGAGACAAGTCAGTTCAGACTCGCCACAGTCGTTCCCCTACCTTATTGTGAGTTCCCTTACGTGAGGAACCATGGACAGCGACATAATGTGAGTAACTTAAACTATAACTCAGGGGCTTTGCCAAGTGACTTCCCCAAACTAAGGCTAGATGGGGAGAATTTCCTGGACTGGAACCAACAGCTCCAGGTCACCCTACTCAAAGAAGACCTACTATCCATAGTCACTGATCCCCCCAAAAAGCCCTGGACCTTTGAACTAGATTGTACCCATCATAAAGCATACTGCATTGTTATAGCTAGTATCATCCCCAGTATTTACCCCAGCATCAGGCATCATCTGACTGCTCTAGAAGTAATACAGAGGATGCACAAACTATTTTACTGCCAGAGCGTGGCAAGCACCACCAGGCTATCCAAGGAATTCTATGCCACCAAACACAAAGCAGGGACCCCAATGAGTGAACATCTATTATCCCTAAACGCCACCAGAGCCCAGCTAACACAAAGGGGGGAGGTCATAAGCGAAAGGACCATGATAAGTATCATTGTGAACTCCCTGGACCCCAGCTGGGACACCTTCATTACGCAAATAGACAACCTAGGGACAGGAAAGCTCTCACTAGAGTTACTAACAAGCAAACTAATAGCTGAGGATAGCATCAGAAAAGATCACTCAATAAGCCGCAGGGAGCAAAGGCCCAGTAAGAAGGTCGAGCCACAGAGCAGGAACCACAGCAACGCAGAATGTTACTTGTGTGGGTCAAGGAACCACTACAAAAGGGACTGCCCTAGAAACACAGGGGACAGGGACAGGCAACATAGGAGGGACAGATCAGAGTCAAGGACAAGATACACAAGCAGACACTCACCTGAGGACAGGCACAGACGTAGGGATTCACCTAACCCCAGGGACAGGAGAAACCACAGGGACAGCTCCAGGGAAAGTCAAACGGGTTCTCTGTATGGCATAGGAGACCAGGGGCAACACACAAACCAGGACAGGATGGAAGGTACATGGCTGCTGGATTCAGGAGCCACAAACCATACCACGTATGACCGTAATCTACTAACATCATTCACAGAGGAGAGTTTCATAATAAAGGTGGCTAACCAGAATAATGTGCAAGTAACAGGCAAGGGCAATGCACACGTGCCGGGGATAGGGGAGGTACAAGGAGTGTTACTGGTACCCAATATACCCTATAACATCCTCGCTACACTAAAGTTAAGCAAGGACAACAATGTTGAAGTAACCTTCAAGGGAGGAAAGGTGCAGGTAACTAGAGGGGGCAAAAACGTAGGGAAAATAGTAATCAGCGGAGAACTCCCCTTCTACCACCCAGTCTGGGACAAGCAACCCAGAGTAAACAACCACCATAAGGCCAGCCCCGATAACACAAGTAGGGAAATAGAGGGGGTTAACTACACACGCGACAACAATGAAACAAGTGAGCAGGAGGCAACCAGAAAAGAAAGGCCAGCGATAGGGAAGCCCATACACGACAATTGCACTCACCTATTACACAGAAAGCTAGGACACATTAGCTTCCCCGTGGTGCAGAAGATGATGGAGTGCTCTGAAGGTGTAAAAATAAAGAATTGTGAGAACTATCTCGAGTGTTCTGTTTGTAAGAGCTCCAAATTAAAAACCAAACCTAGGCCCAAAAAGTCAGTACTCACTACAGACTCAACCTTTCAACTCATACATATGGATCTAGTGGGACCACTAAGGCCCTCCATTAAATACAGGAAAAGGTACTTCCTGACCATAGTGGATGATTTCAGCCGCTATGGCTTCGTGTACACACTAAAACAGAAGAGCGAAGTATTCCAAAAATTCAAGGAATTCTACGCTAGGGTAGAGACACAACACAATACCAAAATCAGGCAAATAATGACAGACCGGGGGTCTGAATTTTTATCGAGCGACTTCTCGCAATGGCTAAAGGCACGCGGGGTAGTCCACTACACGTCTTCCCCATTTTCGGCCTTCCAAAACGGAGTGGCGGAACGAAAAAACGGAATGCTGCAGACCATGATGAAGTGCGCATTAGAGGATGCAGGCCTGGGACAACACTTCTGGTCGGAAGCACTTATTTATTCAAACTATACTCTGAACAGGTTATGGTCCAGCGTACTAAACAAAACTCCATATGAGTTAATGTACCAAAGGAAGCCACAAGTATCGCATTTACACATATTCGGGGTCACAGCAGATGTACACATTCCCAGGCAATTGAGGCAAAAGGGGGACAGGGTATCCCGAAGGCTGAGGTTCATGGGATATGAACCAGGAACAAAGGGATATAGGTTCATAGACAGCAACAACAACTTCGTAATCTCTCGAACAGCAGTTTTTCACGAAAATGCCAACTGGTCCAAGATACACCTCAACGAGGTGTTCCTTAGCAAGGACGGACCGGGGAACACTCAAAGGGGAGTAACACCTAACACAGGAAAGGGTACAGAACAGGAAAGAATCAAAAGCGAGAGGCAGGAAATACTAGTGAAGGAGTGGAAGGGGAACCACCCACACATCAAAGTGGACTCACTCACTGAGAAAGAAGCCAGGTACATGCACAACACAGAGACGCCCCCTGACAGGCCAATCAGAGCAAACAGGGGCAAGGTGCCACAGAGGTTAGGGGATTACATATTATCTATCCACACTAACCAACTAACCCCCAACACATATGAAGATGTGCTAAAATTACCAGATGAGGAAAGGGCAAAATGGGAGCAGGCCATGGAGAAGGAAATGGATAGCCTGAGGGAACTAAACGTATACACTCCCTCTGAGGTCCCAGCAGGAAAAACGACAATAGGCACCAGATGGGTCTACAAAATCAAGACACTAGAGGAAAACAAAACTCTCTACAAGGCTAGACTGGTAGCGCAGGGGTTTGCTCAAAGATACCCTGATGATTACACAGAAACATACTCCCCCACAGTCAGGGCCGAAAGCGTAAAATGTGCGTTAGTCATTGCATCACTGCTAGGGCTGGAGGTACACCAATTCGACGTACAAACCGCCTACCTGCACGCTGAGCTTGACAAAGAGATTTATGTAAGAGCACCCCCCAGTCAAACAACTAGGAAGGGAGAAACATGGATTCTAAACCGAAGCTTGTATGGGCTCAAGCAATCAGGGAAACGCTGGTACGAGTGTTTGTCTAAGACATTGAAATCCATGGGCTTTGCAGCCACCTCAGCCGACAACTGCTTCTTCACCAAGAAGTCAGGTGATTCCCTCGAGTATGTCTTAATATACGTGAACGATATACTATATATCGGTAATCAGACCAGCAAATGCAGTGGCTTTGCCAATGAACTAGGAAAGCATTTCTCCCTGAAGATTTTGGGTAAGGTAGACAAGTACCTAGGGGTGCAAATCACAAAAACAGACAAAGGTTTCCAATTGTCACAGAAAGATAAAATTTTGGAACTGGTACATAAGTGCAATATGACAGATGCCAAGGGGTGTGAAACACCAATGCAACCAGACTTTTTGAAGGACATGTACAATGAGGCTGAACCATTCAAAGACAACACGCTGTACAGATCCACCATAGGTTCACTATTGTACATTGCAAACTGGACCAGGCCAGATATCGCCCTACCTGTCAACCTGCTGTCTAGACACGTAGGGAAACCCACCGTGTACCATTGGGAAGCCATAAAAAGGGTACTGAGATACCTAAAACACAGTTCTGACGCCTGCCTGTCACTAGAACCCGAGAACGCCATAACTCCCACGCTCACGTGCTACGCAGATGCTGACTGGGCTGGAGATGTGAAAAGTAGGAGGAGCACCTCAGGTTACGTGTTCTTCCTCAACAACAGCCCAGTGCATTGGTACACAGGGAAACAGGATCTGGTAGCCACATCTACCACAGAAGCCGAATATATTTGTTTGTCCAAGGCCACCAATAACTTAATCTGGTTTGACGACCTGCTCACGGACATATGGGCCGAACCAAACTACCCCATCACTATGCATGAAGACAATAAAGCAGCCATGGAAATATCAAAGGCTGAAGCGGTTGGCCAAAGGTCGAGACACATTGACATAAAATATAAACATGTTAGGCAATTCGCAAACATAGGATTCATAAGGGTTATACATTGTGACACAGAGGAGCAAACAGCGGACATTCTAACAAAGCCATTACAAAACAAGCAACACACATACCTCACATCAAAATTAGGTGTCCTCCTGAAAATAGCGCCTCAAGTGTACACCACTCAGGAATATCCCGGCCAGGCATTTAGAGGGGGTTTTGTCAGGAATAAATGCCTTGCCTCTGACCCAGAGCTAGAGGTAGGGGGGCTGGACAGGCCAGCCCACAAGGTACACCCTAACCCAATAGCCCCTCCTTACCTTAGCCACGCCCAGGGGGTACTTAAGGGTCAGCCATGCGGTCCTGCTCCAGTTCCGGAGATGTACCTGTATTGATGAGATGTCCAGTCAATAAACAATAAACGATTTAAACCAGAACTGCTTGTTGGAATTATTGGGCACGATCCTCGAACATATCTAACAACTCCAACAATCTGGGTCCTCATTTTACTGATCTTGGAAGGATGGAAGGCTGAGTCAACCTTGAGCCTGGTGAGATTTGAACTGCCAAATTGCAGGCAGCCAGCAGTCAGCAGAACTAGTCTGCGGTACTGCATTCTAACCATTGCACTACCGCAACTCAAAATGGATAACATAGTAAAATATGGGGAATGTATTTGTCCTCTTACAGATGGTCACATCATTATAACTCTTTCTGAAAGTGGCAAGACATTAACTATGACCAGGAAAAAAGGTCTTCTTTACAGTATGGAGAAGGTATCATATAAGGTAATTTACTTATATTATGGTGAAATGCAATTTTAAGAAGTGATTACTGTACATGTTTTCTTAACAAATTTCATGTTGAAAAGTTGTAGTGTTGCAATGTGTAGAATCCTGCTTGGAAAAAAATCCCTCACTTTATTTCATTTGTCCATCTTCGTTTAATCTGGTACCCTTCAACTGATGTGGATTTCAGCTCTTCAAATTCTCAGACTGCAAAGCTAATGGATAGCACCAAATTGTTTGAACTTTTTGGTAGCTAACTAGGCTCTGCGCCACCATTCTTTCATCAGTGTTCTTGGCATTTGAACAGAGTAGAATATTTTTCCATTTCAGGAATTAGATTTACATGAGTGATTTGGACCAACAACAGCAGCACCAAGTGCCAATGTAATGTAATGTAATGAGAAAGTATGTTCAGTGAGCCAAGAGTTCAATCACAGATGTTTTTTGATGGTCTTTGCACAATATAGCTCAGAAAGTAGATAGATTGTAAACCTAGCCTTTGGAATTCTGGATTGCTTGATTGTTTACCCTAGAAATGAGTAGAATTAAATAATGGTTGATCAAACACTTTTGCCCTCATAATGGCTGAAGAAAAGATATTCAGGCTAATTCCACACAATTAACACTTTTCAAGACCAGATATTATTACTTTAAATGTTGAATTACTTGTTTAAATGTTTCAGTTGAGATAAATTTTCTAGGCTAGCTTATATGACAAAACTAGAGAAATTTGCACATCCATTGTCATTACTATAACAAGCAAAGTGACCTTTCAATGCACTTCCATAAATGCAAAATAATTTGTTCTTAAAAGTTCAGATTTGTCATGCAGTTAAGTTTGAATGAAGATAAGGGCAGTTGAAACCCATTTTTTAAAGTTTTAATATTTATGTTCAGTAATATTTGCTGGAAACTGTTATAAACTATGAATTTTTATTACATATTTTATTTGTAAAATTTTTATACCATTTCAATTATTGTATACATAATCTACAAAAAATATAATACAATAGTACTCACAAAACAATCAACCATTATAATACAATATTATGCATAACTTCAGACTTTACCCAGATATTCCTTCTCTCACCCCCCCCAAAAAAAGTTCTAAAGCAGTTGTTCTCAACCTTCCTAATGCCGCGACCGTTTAATACAGTTCCTCATGTTGTGGTGACCCTCAACCAGGGGTGGGTTCTAATTTTTTTTACTACCAGTTCTGTGGGCGTGGCTTATTTTGTGGGTGTGGCTTGGATGTCATGTGACTGGGTGGGCTTGGCTAGCTGGTCATGTGACCGGATGGCCATGGCTATGTGTATAGGGACTACTCAGAGGGCTGAAAAAAGTCATTTCTGACAGGTCCTCACACTTATGACCATCCTCACATTTATGCCTGTGCAGCATTCTTAACAACCATGTCACTCATTTCACAACTGCTTCTCTTCAACATGGTATAAGATAGGGCAAAAAACGTAAAATGTGAGGACAGTCGTAAATTCGAGGACTGGTCAAAAGTGCGAGGACCAGTCAAAAATAACTTTTTCAGCCCTCTGAGTAGTCCCTGTGCACAAAAGGACTACCCAGAGGGCTGAAAAATGTGATTTCTGACAGGTCCTCACACTTTTGACCGGTCTTCGCAGTTATGACTGGTCATCATTTATGGCCATTGTACCATTCTTAACAACTGTGTCACTCATTTCACAACTGCTTCTCTTCACCATTGTGACAAGATAGGGCAAAAATATAAATTGTGAGGACAGTCGTAAGTTCGAGGACTGGTCAAAAGTGCGAGGACCAGTCAAAAATAACTTTTTCAGCCCTCTGAGTAGTCCATATGCATAAAAGGATACAGCAATAGAGAGGATGAAGGAAGGGAAGGGAAATTAGAGGAGGAGTGAAGGTAAGAGAGGGAGGAAGAGAGGAGGAGAAGGAGAAAGAAAGAGGAAGTAGGGAGAAGAAGACGAGGAGGGGAAGAGAAAGTAAGTAAGAAAGAAAAGACAAAGGTGGTAGGTTTGAGGAGAAAGATTGCTGTACAATAAAAAAGATGAAAGGGAAGAAAACCAACCCCAAACAAATATTAAGATAAAGAATGAATTGTTAAACTTTAAAGAATAAAAGAGAACAAATAGCAATAAATAGCAATAATAACATACAAAGAGTATTTGGCCGGTTCACAAATTTAAACAGTTATAGGAGGTTAGCACCCACCCCTTTCCTAGAAGAATGAAATATTTTGGGAAATATTAAAAAGGCAGAATATTATATTTCCCTACCTGGATGAGAAATGGAGAAGCATATTTTACAGACAAAGCAGCTCCCACCTTTCTGCCTCCCACCCTTTGTTAATGGGCCAGAGGCAGAAAGTCAATCCTTTGTCAAAGGACATTTGCAACATAATAGCAACAGAAACTAACACATTGGGCCCCATCAAGCCATGTGATCCTGTCCACCATTAAACCATCTTTCCAAGCAGTCTCCATGTTTCCAGTGTCTTTTTCCCCACTTGGAGCAGAACCCAGAAGGATATTTCTTCCAACACAGTATTTAGTCATTTCAATTAAATTTACAATTTCTATATTTCCTTTTTACCATATTTATTCCTCATCTATTTTTTTAAAAAACCAATATTACCCTTCATCCTCATCTCTAATCTTAATCAAATTCAATTTTTCCCTTTTATTTTATATTATACCCCTTCCCATTGTCATCTATTTTTATATCCATCCTCACATTGGTTAATTATGTAATACAGTTCTTTAATACAAATTCAACATTTTAATATAAATCAATTAGTTATATAACTATCTTTTTTGTATATTAATCAATATGAACATGAATATTCCAATTATTTCCATGCAATCCAATTTCTTACAAATCAATTAATTATATTTACCAATAATAATAAACCAAATAATTTCCCCCATATATTCCTCCAAACCACAACCATTTCTGCTTTCAACACAATATACAATTAATAGTATCTCAATTATTACAATTCCCTAGTTAAATAGAGTTTTTTTTCTTTTGTGTTTTAAAATCTTGAACCTCCTCTTGCCCTAAATTTCCCATTGTTTGCAGTTTTGCACTTACCTTTTTTGGTGAGGAAAAAGAAAAAGAAATCTCTCTGCCTCATTTTGTCACGTTGCAACAAAGACCCTTCCTTAGTTTCAATTTCTCTTTTCAGCATAGGTAGGGGGAAAAAAAACTTGTTCCAGGAATTTACCTCTTTGCAGCGAGCTCTTTGAAGCCCCGCGGCAAGAATTTAAAGTTTTTTTCCCTCTAGCCATCAGCTGGGACTCCGGAGGCAGCAATAGATTGGGAGTGGGTGGGGTAAGCGAACGGCGACCGGGCGATCCAGCAGAGGCAGAGAGTGAGGGTGAGTGAAGGTGGGGGGGGCGAGAGAGGGCTTTGGCGACCCCTGTGAAATGGCCGTTCGACCCCCCAAAGGGGTCGCGACCCCCAGGTTGAGAACCGCTGTTCTAAAGTAAAAAGGATATAACAAATTTTTGGAAAATTGGGAGGGAAAGGACCACTTTGGGTACTTGGTGTCAACAGGAAAGGGAGCTCCTACAGAGAACAAGTTATTTTAGATTCCATGTCCCTTTTCTGTGAAATATCTCCATAAAAAGGCACACACTGCTTGCTTGCTTGCTTGCATGCATGCATGCATTGGATGGACAGAATCTATGTTACAGATCAAGGTGAATATATGTTTCCCAGGATAATGCTGCAGGATCCAATCTGGGTCAGTCACCGGGACCAGCACAGCCTGATTAGCAGAAGAAAAAAAAATCTGCCTCTGCCTCCCAGCAATTTGCCTCCTTGCAACAAACAGCCCGTTTCAATTTCAGCTTCAGCACAGCCTGATTAGCACAAGCAGCTGATTGTCAGTTGGATCGGCCTCCCGAAGATCAGCTGTTTCAGGCTGCAGGGATTGCCATAACCTGTTGCCACCTCCACGTGCCCCATTTTCCAGGGGGGCAATGGGTGGGTGGGGCTTCATTTGGTGTATAAGACACACCCAAATTTTCACCCTCTTTTATGGGGGAAAAAAGTGTGTCTTATACTCCAAAAAATACAACGCCTGTTGTAGGTGGCTTTTTAAATACTGTTTAGGTTGGGCTGATGGCTGGCTTTTAAGTCACCGGCTGTCATTTTCCTATGTTGCCCAACCATCACCTTCTAAGTACTTGATATACTGGTGGTAAATCAGCATTCCTATTGACTGACAAGGGGCTTGTTTCCCAGGCTTCAAACACTTCCCTGGCTGTTTTGTGTTCATAACCTCCAACAATCTTAATAGCTGCAAAGTTGAATGTGTGTCCTTGTTCATTGCAGTGTGAAGCTACCAATGAGTTTGGGTCTCCTTGTCTGACTGCTTACTTGTGTTCCTGTAATCTGGTGGTTAGCTTCCTCCCCATCTGTCCTATGGAGTCACAAGGACAATCCATGCAGGGGATTTGGTAGATTACATTGGAAATATCTCCCACCTCCAAGCAATCTTTACAATGCATAATTTGTCCTTGTATGGTAGCCTCTGGGTGCTGTATTATGTCCACTTAAAGATCTCAGAAGCTGCGTTCTACAGCTTCCAAAATGTTTTTGATATATGGCAGAGTGTGCCATGTGATTGGTCATATTTATTTATTTATTTTATTTTATTTTATTTTATTTTATTTTATGCAATTTATATTCTGCCCTATCTCCGAGGACTCAGGGCGGCTCACAACAGTAAAGATGCATAGTTCCTCATTAAAAGCTATATAAAATTAAAGTTCCAATTTAAAAAAAAAAATTCATTAACCCCCCGCCCCCATCAGTCCAGGCTGTGGAACAACCAGGTCTTCAAATCGCGGCGGAACGAGCGAAGGTCAGGGGCCATTCGGAGCTCCAAAGGAAGTTGGTTCCAGAGGGTGGGAGCACCCACAGAGAAAGCTCTCCCCCTGGGGGTCGTCAGCTGACACTGTCTGGCTGACAGCACCCTAAGGAGGCCCTGTCTGTGGGAACGCACCGGGCGATTGGGGATTGTCGCTGGCTGCAGGGGGTCCGACAAATATCCCGGGCCTAGGCCATGAAGGGCTTTGTAGGTGATAACCAGCACCTTGAACCTCACCCGAAAGGCAACCAGTAATGAATGCAAGTCACGCAGGAAGGGTGTAACATGGGAGTGTCGGGACGCTCCCATCACAACCCGCGTGGCTGCATTCTGCATCAGCTGAAGCCTTCAAGTGGTTTTCAAGGGCAGTCCTAGGTAGAGAGCATTGCAGTAGTCAAGATGGTAATAGTAGAGCATTGCAGTAGTCAAGAACCTTGTTTTTCCTTTCTCTCCCCACCATGTTGCACAGACATCTTCTGACGAGTGATTGTGGTACCCATTCTGCTTGAATTGTTCATCCAGGTACCTGCTCTCCAGCTGTTTGGCTTGCTGGGTACTACAGTGGGTATTCACCCTACCATATAGTGATGCAACTCGTTTTGTGTGACAGTGGATAGTTGCTGTTGAAATTCAGAATGGTTGGAGTGTTGGTGACCTTGTGATAAACTGTGGTTTCTAGGCTTCTATCCTGTTATCTGTTGACAAATACAGCTAAAAAAGCCTTGCTGTTTCTTCCTCCATTGTGAACTGTATGTCCGGGAACAGTATGGTATGAAAGTCTTTAAGTGCATTTCTCTTGATGATGACAAATGTGTCATCCGTGTAGCAGCACCATAATTTAGATATGTAGTTCTGAAATGCATCATGTTTAGTTCTTTAATTCAAGAATCTATCTTGAACAACATGCTCAAATGAAATATGGATCTATAGGCAATAACCATGATCTTGAACTGCACCAGAAGTTTACCAATAGCCATTGGAGCTTGTCATGGGAAACATGAAGGAATTGTGATGATGATTTAATTTGTAATACTGCTAGAACATAAATTTCAGTTTCTCTATGTTACAATATTTTGAGGATCAGACTCAATGATGAATTCAGAGGCAATTTCTTCAGTTAAAGAAAAGTTTATTCATAATAGGCATTCTACTTATTCTTGTCAGATTTACAGTGAGAAGCAAGCACGAGGTAAAAGCACTCTCTATTTATATCAAAGGGGAGGAGTCAAGGAAGGGGGGTGATTACACATGAATACATTAAAGGAGGATGAATAAATTAACCCTTTATATCCTGTACATATATACATATCTCTTGTTATAGAATAAGGCATTTACTTATGACAAATCCCCCTCTAAATGCCGATTCGACATATAACAATGATTGCATTCGGATTCAGAATTATATAGTACTTGTAATTTTGATGTCAAGTATTTGTGTTGTTTAGAAGGTAAAGGTTTAGTTAATATATCAGCTATTTGTTCTGAGGTTTCGCAGTGGATTGCTTTAATGAATCCATCCTGAGATAATTGTCTCACGTGTTTAAATTTGATATCTATATGTCTGGACCTTTGACCAATGGCGTCAGATCTTGATATTTCTATAGCCGCCTTATTATCTTCATGTATAACAAATGGTAGTATTGGATTCTTCCAAATATCAGATAATAAATCATTAAACCACACTAAATTATTTGAGGCTTTAGATAAACAGACGTATTCTGCCTCTGTTGTGGAAATCGCTACTAAATCTTGCTTCCCAGTGTACCAGAATATTGGGCAATCATTTAAAAATAATACATAACCTGAGGTGCTCTTTCTACATTTGATGTCACCTGCCCAGTCTGCATCAGCGTAACTGGTGATAATAGGTTCTTTAATATTATTGGGTTCTAAGAGTAGGCAGAAATCTATGCTGTGTTTTAGATATCTTAGTATTCGTTTAACTGCTTCCCAATGATACATAAGTGGTTTACTTACATGTCTAGATAATAAATTAAGTGGCAGAGCTATATCAGGCCTGGTCCAATTAGATATATACAAGAGAGAACCAATAATTGATCTGTATAATGTATTGTTCTCGAACTCAGGTGAAGATTCATCCATATTCCTTAGAAAATCAGTCTGCATAGGAGTATCGCAAGGTTTGGCATCTCTTAAATTGCATTTTTCCAGAAGTTCTATAATTTTATCTCTCTGGGATAATTTGAATCCCTTTCTTGTTTTATTGATTTGAACTCCAAGGTATTTGTTTACCCTTCCTAGCGACTTTAAAGAGAAATGTTCACTTAGCTTGGATACAAATAAGTCTTTCTTTTCTTTATGTTTGCCTATATACAAAATATCATCCACATAGATTAACACAAATTCTAATGATTCACCTTCCTTTCTAACAAAAAAGCAATTGTCTGCAGTTGTGGCTTTGAAATCCATATTTTTAAGCACGCTGACTAGACATTCATACCAACGCTTGCCGGATTGTTTTAATCCGTACAAGCTTTTGTTAAGTAACCAGGTCTCATTTCTATTTGTACATTGGCTATGAGGTGCCCTTACATATATCTCTTTGTCGAGCTTTGCATGTAAGTATGCAGTCTGCACATCATATTGAAAGACATCAAGATTGAGTATAGCAGCTATGACTAAAGCTGTCTTGTTGTTCAATATTTGGTTCTGTATTTTGGATTATCTCGTTAAGATGTATCTTAGACCAGTTGGCCTGTTCATGAAATACTGCTGTTCTTGAGACTATGAATTTGTTATTATTGTCAATGAATCTATATCCTTTTGTGCCTGTTTCGTATCCCATGAATCTGAGCCTTCTGGATACGTTATCTCCCTTACGTCTTAATTGTTTTGGTATGTGTACGTCTGCTGTAACTCCAAATATGTGCATGTGTGATATTTTTGGTTTCCTATTGTACATCACTTCGTATGGTGTTTTATTTAGGATGCTAGACCAGGTCCTATTTTGGGTATAGTTTGAATATAGTAATGCTTCTGACCAGAATTGTTTTCCTAAACCAGCATCTTCTAATGTACATCTAATCATGGTTTGCAGTGTCGAATTCTTTCGTTCTACTGTACCATTCTGAAAAGCAGAAAATGGGCTAGTCGTGAAGTGTATCATTCCTTTGTCTTTTATCCATTGTGAGAATTCTTTTGACATGAATTCGGATCCCCTATCTGTCATGATTTTTTTTTATTTTGATATTGTGTTGTGTTTCTACACGTTTGTAAAATTCTTTGAATTTTTGGAAAGTTTCATCTTTGTGTTTTAAAGTATAAACAAATCCATAACGGCTATAGTCGTCTACAATAGTTAGGAAATATCTTTTTTTGTATGTGATGGATGGTGTTAATGGACCAACCAGATCCATATGTACCAGATCAAAAATTTGGTTAGAGGTCCTTGTTGCCCTCTTTGGTTTTGGGTTTGTTCTGAGTTTTGAGGATTTACATACTGAGCATTCCAAATAGTTTTTACAATCCTTTATTTTAACGCCATCAGCAAGTTCAATCATTTTTTGTATTACAGGGAAATTTGCATGTCCCAATTTCCTATGCAACATGTGTGCACATTCATCATGAATTGGTTTGCCTATATTGGGTCTTTTGTTATTGTGTGTATCACTAGTGGGTGTGTCTTTGTGATTACAGTGTGTATTGGGTTCTTCATTGTCATTGTTGTTACTATGTTCACTGTCTATGTTGATGTCGTCATCAGTGTTTGTATTAATGTTATGCAACCATTTATCTTTTGTTACAAGGAAGGGTAGGCCCCCTTCGATAACTACACTATTTAATTTAGTCCCATCCTTTTCTAGTATTGTTTTTCCCCCAGAGAAGATTATATTTATGTTGAAATCTTGGCTTAATTTCACTGCACTAAGTATGTTATGTGATATTTCTGGTATCAACAATACCCCCTCTACTTTACCTAAACCAGGTATATTTACATCTCCTTTCCCTATGACTTGAACATTTTCTTGATTGGCTACTCTTATCATAAATTTATCATTTGTGAATGAAGACAGTATTTTCTTGTTATTTGTTGTATGATTAGTCGCCCCTGAATCTATGAGCCAAGTATTGTTTTTTGAATTTTGTGTGATGACATTGTTATGTTTATCTAATCCATTTAATGATCCTGATTTTCTGTCCCTTGAATTATCTCTATCCTTTCTGCGTTCTCTGTAGTTTGGGGAGTCTCTATATCTGTATCTATCAATAGATGATTGCCTGTCTTGATATCTACCCCTATAATCACGGTTTTGTCTTTCCCTATGAAACATGGGGCAATCTCCCTTAGAGTGTTTTCTGGATCCACAATTGTAACATTCAATTGTTTTTTGGTGATTTTCTTGGAAGGTTACCCCTTTTGCCTGTCTGTGTTCTGTGTATGCATTGTATCTACTTCTCCTCAAATTATCTTCAGCTATTAACTTATTTGACAGACTTTCTATGGATAAGTATCCTAGATTGATTGAGTCTAAGTGTGATATGTAGTTATCCCATGATGAATCTAATGAGTTAAGGATAACGCTTTTCATTGTCTGTTCTGATATTATTTCTCCTCTTAGATGTAATTCTGCTCTGGTTTTGTTTAAGGATATTAAATGTTCACTTATGGTGGTTCCAGATCTTAATTTGGCTGAAAAGAAATCTTTAGACATTCTAGTGGTTGTTGCTACACTTTCACTATGAAACAATTTAAACATGCATTGAATTATTTCTGAAACAGTAAGATTATGCTTAATACTGTAGTACATGGCAGGTGATATGCTAGAAATTATTAAATAGAATGCTCTGTGATGCAGGCAGTCCATTTTTAGAGTCCAACGTCTTTTGGGAGGATTGGTTATAAAAAATAATAAATTTTCTTTCATAAAGACAACCTGAATTTGTTGACACCATTCCTGTAAATTGATGCCATCAATTCTAAGTTTTGGGAAATCACTAGGTAGATTCCCAATATTACTATTCCCACTACTTACAACTGTGGGTAGTCCATGGTCCTGTAGATGTTGAAAATTGCAGAATGGTGTGGGTATTCTGCTGATGAGCTTGAAAGGTTCTCCTTCTTCATAAAGTTCATTGTAGTTCTCTGTGTTCATCTGCGCATGCGCGTTGGTCATTTCTCTGCTGAAGCCGCTGGGAGAGGTTCTCTTTGCTGTAGCTCCCTCGTAGTGCTCTCCTTCTGATGATTCGGTCTCCGGCTCGATCTTGGGTGTTCTGCTGGCAGCTGTGGTTCGTTTCTTTTGTATTTTTGCATTATTGGCTTTTATCGATTCTTTTGAAATTGTTAGACTTGTGCCAAACGTTTTAAATATTTTTCTCATGGGTGTTTCGATTTCTTGTTCGGTGGATGATTCCTCTGTATCTGTTTCTGACTCTTCAGAAGAGTAAATATATTTTTTGCTATTTTTTATGTTTTTTCGTGCCAGAGTTTTTGAATGGTGCATTCTGATTGGTTCAGCCGTGTTCATTTCTGTGGCCGGTTGAAGAGAAGATGGCTGCCTTTCAAAATTTTGAGCGGGACCTCTGGTCTTGCTTCTGGTTATTTTTTCTTTCGTTGTAGGTTCGCTCACCATTTTTGTATTTTCGGTTTGGCTTTTTCAATGTCTTTTTCTCTCGCTGCTCCGTTTTCTTCCAAGAAGCCTCGGAGTTCCGCGATGAGTTTGTGGTCATCTTTTTGACTTTTTATTAGCCTCAGTATCTCCGATCTGAGGTCTTTGTCTTTTATTTTGTTCTCTTCTTGGTTGTCGCTTTCATCTGCTGTTTCTTCGATGTCTGTGGTGTTATCTTCAGATTCTTTGATTGTTGTATTTATTGGTTCGTCGATCATTTCTTGATCTGTTTTTGTTTCTTTATCATTTGCCCTGGTATTGGGTCTTTCTTTTTTATTCTTGAGGTTTTCTTTCTTAGGCATGTTGGATTTTATTGAGTCAGTTCAAACCATCCTCTGCTACCAGCTTGTTACAATATTTTGAGGATCAGACTCAATGATGAATTCAGAGGCAATTTCTTCAGTTAAAGAAAAGTTTATTCATAATAGGCATTCTACTTATTCTTGTCAGATTTACAGTGAGAAGCAAGCATGAGGTAAAAGCACTCTCTATTTATATCAAAGGGGAGGAGTCAAGGAAGGGGGGTGATTACACATGAATACATTAAAGGAGGATGAATAAATTAACCCTTTATATCCTGTACATATATACATATCTCTTGTTATAGAATAAGGCATTTACTTATGACACTCTAAGAGTTTGACTTTGAGATATTTCTATAAGTGCCATATAGTCAAAACAAATATACAGATTTTCAGATCCTGTCCTTCCTTCTCTATTAACAACTGACCTAAAAAGATTGGAATATAATAAAAAGAGTGAATCATTGTACGGCTTTAATTATTGTACTGTTCAATGATTCACTATGTCCCTGCTTACACTAAGCTTATTTTACTGTCATAGTTTGTGTGTCTATTTTAGGATTTAGCTTTATCTGTAACTTCACAATTCCACATTGATTTTATCAAGATCTTTAGATATTACTTAGCTGACAATAGCTGATGGAACTTTGATCTTCTTTTGTCCTTGGATGCTTTTCTGCCCCTCTCTTCACTGAGTGGATGGGATCTCTCAAGGCATGGTCTTCCTGTTAGAAAATTGATTGATTGATTGATTATTATGTGACATCAATTTGGTGTCAACTCTGAGTAACCAAATAGATTATTAACACTTTTGTTTGCACCCAAAGCATTCCCTGTCAATCCATTTATCAGAACAAGCACTTAGGCTACTCATTTAGGCTAACAAAAAAATATAGTTTAATTTTTATTTATTAAGAATCAGGACACATCAAAAACATTTAACTGCCAAAAGAGGGACAAAAAGCAGAGATAAATGGCCATTTTTTCTCTCCAACATTTTTTCTTGGAGGAAAAAAAATGCAAAAACAACTGGCAGGGTTAACATTTCCCCCATCCTGACCTACTGGAGTTAAAAACTGTTCCTCGTTGCACATGGTTTGGATTAAATGTAACTTTCTATCCACCCATGTATCTCGAATTATGTAAGAAAATTGCAAATTGTGAGAATAGTGGTCTGTTTCCTTTTTAGAAGACAGATTTGTCAATGAGAAGATCACTATCACTTCTCCCTGTTTCAATTATTGTTTTTTCCTTATGTACAGTTGGGTAAATTTTACAAAGCATGGAGGTTGATTTCACGTACTCCACAGTATGATGTAGGCTATTCATTGTCAAACTGATTTATATATAACGTTCCTGTGAAGTGAGTTGTGTGAATGTTGCAGAACAACAAGTATTAAAATAAATGGCCCTATGCAATACAATATCAAGTCATAGAATTATTAGGGAACATATCTCTTGTACTAAGAATTCAAATAGCCCATATGTACTAGTGATCTGTTAGATGTGACGATAACATACAATACTGTGTTTTTTAAAGGCTACAATCATAGATCTGCTTTCTGACCTTTTAAAAAGTTATGTAAAGGATTCCATCATATCAAATCAAACATCTAACAAAAATGAAGAACAATTTGAGATTTAGTTACATGGTTCATTGTTACTAAAAACTCTATGAAACAAAGAACTATATTTGAGTGTTACAGTGAGAATAAACAGAAAGTGATGTACTGTTTTGTTTATTTTCTTTAACCACATATTCTAACTTTTTTCTGATGGCCAAATCTAAAGCTCATCCATACTAAAATTATTTTGGTGTTTTCAGTCAAATGGAAGCTTGGTGAAGGTTTCATTACAATTTCCAGAAACTTCCTGCCAGCACAAATCAGAGAATTTTTATAGTGTATATATTATAAAGGATTCGTGCCACTACTTCAACTGAATTATAGGTTGTGTAATGTACTCTGAAAGCTCTGCTGAGCCGATTGCGTCTCTTACTGCTTGTATCACAAACACAGTACCTGTAAATCTGCTAAAATTATAGCTTCAGGCAGTAGGCACTTTCCATGAATAGTTTGTTTAAAAATAAAAAATTATTATAATCAAAGATCAGCATACAATGTGAAACACCAAAAAACTAACAGAAATATATTCAATGTTATATAAACACAGTGCCAATCTCCATAATGTTCTAAGGGCTCAATAATTTAAGCAATAAAATATGTTTATGTGTGCAGGTAATATGTTAGAATATGTAATATCATACTGTGTTCTGGGCATTCATAGCTTGTAGACTGCATAAGCCTCTGCCGCACCATTGGAGGTTCCAAAATATATCTGAATAAACAAACCACTACTTTATTGTGGAATAAAGTTGCTATCAGTAATTGTGTTATGCACATAACTGTTGGATGTAGTAGTAAGCCCAGATTTACATTTGGAATATGAATTCCTACATTTCTTTAAAAAATTAGTATGTAAGCAATATCTAAAAAAGAAACAATCTTATGAATGGTATATAGCCTAAGACTGAATGGCATTGTGTCTGCTTACTTTAAATATCAGAATTTCACAAGAGATGAAGATATTATTTTAAATAACTGTTTACTTAGACTTTTACAAAAACAAAGTAAGATGGAATTCTATCAATTAATAGGCCACATTGGATGACCAATTTTAAAAAAAGAATAAAAAATTAATAATAATTACAATAGTAACAACTACTAATTACCAAACAGAATACAAAAATCAAATAGTAAAAACTGAGGTGTATATGTTTTAGATGTATGAAAGTTCAAGCTGAGGTACTTATATGCCCTTTCTTTATATTTCGTGTAAGGGACTGAGTATTTATAATCCTCCAGAAGTTATAGAAGTATTCAGAAGGACTTGGGCATATTTTACTTTCACTTTAAGAAGCCAGAGACAACAAATAAAGCATTAAAGAGTCCCAAATTTATGTATATGTGAAAATAAGTACTCCATGAAAAAGAAATTCAAATATGTGTACTCAAGACATATGGTTTTACCTTCAGATATTCAAGGGGGTATCATTTTTCTCCTAATTGTTAGCAGCTATTAATATTAAGAAATAAGTATAAGAAACTGCCCTATGTAGTAAATCTTATCATTACAGATAAGTAACTGCCTTTGGTTCACATTGGTTCTTGGCTCTTTGCAGGCAGGAAAGAGTATAAAAAGTCTTCCTGCTAAAGTGGAATTTTACTGGGATAAACAAGTTCCAGTCTCTCTTACGTTTCTGGTCTTTGATTCTGTTTTCTAGTTTGACCTCGGATCCTGATTTTATTTCCAACTGCTGATGACTGGATAACTGCAATCCAACTTTGACATTTAGATAGTCATGTAATCATTAAATCTAATCCTTAGAGAGTTGTTCTGAATGGCTCAAAGGCTACACATACACACACATGCACGTTTTACTTTAATTTGATGGGCCCATTTTCTATACTTCAGGGGCTACTGCTGGCTTCAGCCACTACTGGTTAGCAGTGCTAGGGAAAGTTAATTTCAGAGTGTTGAACTATTGTGCCACCTTTACAGATGTCAATAGGATTTTTAAATATTGGTGGAATATCAGGTTTCTGTAAACAATTCTCTCTTTTTTTGCCAAAATGTGGTTGGTAAAGGGCACTAGTGTTATTAAATGTTTGTGAAATGAAGATGTAGAGATTTTTCTGACTTTATTTGTTTATATATTCTTTTTGTCAGCTAGAGGAGCACTGATTGGCTCATGCAATTTTCATAGGGTTTCTAGTATTCTGAAGATTACGCAAGTCAATTTTAAACTATTTTAGAGGAATATGAGAGAGAAAAAATGCTTTATGGAAGCAATTTATTGCTGCATTTCACAGACCTCCCAAATGAAAATGCAAAAATGTTCAAAGGATGTTTTAGGTCAAATATGTAATTCATAATATAGTCTGTAGATACTTTTAAGCATAAGTACCACTTAAGTATGAAGTTTTTATGGAAAAGAGATAAGAAATAGACAGGAATAATCATTATGAGTGGGGGTGAGATGGCTATGGGGTGATCCCCACTGGCAACAACAGAATTACCTGATTTTCTTTGTTGCCATCTAGCAGTCATCTGGATTTTTGAAGCCCAAGTTTTATGGCCTTAGCTGATTCCAATTTATTATTGGTTTTGTTGTCAGGACAATACCCATCACTGATGCGTTGGAAGGAAAATTTTACAGTATATATATATTTGTTTCCTGCAAACAGTAAATAGAATAGACCTCTGCCTCATATTTGAATGCTTGAGTGATGAGACAGGATGTGGGGGGCAGCACAAACCAAAAAATACTGAGGCAGGGACACAGAGAACTGTCTCACTTCCTACATTTGACAATAATGATGTAAGCTATAAACTTCAAAAGGGATAGTGAGTTGTAAAAGTGTTTAATAGAATTACATCCAGGTTGTAGTGGAGAGCAATTAAATAAGGACTGTGCATCATATATAGTTAAAATAGATTTGCATTTTGAGTCATTATCAGTATTCGGTTTCAGTGACCAATATGAGTTTTATGAATATTTATTGATTCTTATCATTTCTATTGTGTTTCATTATTCGTTCCTTAAGGACATGTGTGTATTTTTCATTACACATGATAGTGATAAGAATGCTGTGTGCTCTATGTATTTTATTACTGTGCACAACCAGTGATTAATAGTGTATGGTTGCACCATTATACTTAAGCAAAATATGAAAGTGTAGTGTAATGGCAACAAAAGATCTTTCTTGGGACAATAAAGGAAAGGGTGTAGCTCCTTTGGGCTGCCCAGCTGAACTCCCTGTCCTGCCTACAATAATGTGCTAGTAGAATAGCACATTAAACTGTAAACACAGCTCTGAGGCCACCATTACAGACAAACAAATTTCCACTGTTGGCAGAGTCCTTTCGCACATTGGCAATAGGATTCTTGAGCCCTGGCAGTCACAGCTGTAGAGCTGCAGGAAAAGACAGGATACACAACTTCATTTTCTGAGGGAGATAGGCGGTTAAGAAATATGAAGTACAAATAAATAAATTTTAGATATTGAATAATATATCAATATCCAATTGTTGCTTTTAAATGCAGTTAGTGATTCATCCTGTTGTAATACGATTGAGCATTGATCTAAAACATGCAGGGCACTATTCTACAACACTGATTGATGTTAATGCTAAATGATCCATTGAGTTTCTAAATATAGAAGTGCCAATTGGGAGCCCTTTTTCAATTGCTATGTGCACAATTCACCCTCTCTTCCCCATATCTTATGTTTTCTGGCTCTTTCACTATTGCTGCATTGCAAGCTATATTTATAATCTTTTGTCATCCTCAACTGTTGACTACATTTTTCTTTTAGTATTTAATAGTGTTGGTCAAATAAAGAAATATTTCCTAACCATTGATGTGCATTTCTTTGTTTACAAGATGACATAAATAAATAAATGGAAAAGATGGCTCTGCTTTTCTCTTACTGAAATATTAGCAGATTGTGTGTCGTCTGCTGCAGCAATTCGATTTTGAAATTGGTTTCATTGTTACCCTCTTCACCTCATTTTTATGAGGGTTTAGTGTCATATTTTGCCATTGATTTGTTTCTTCTGACCCTAGAAACATTGAACACACACTTAGATCCTGCTATGATTTTCACTAAAGCTCAGATTTATATTCCAACTTTTCTCTGGATCAGTAGAAAAGGCAATAAACTCCGTAAGGTGTAAAAGTAAGCAGATACTAAGTAATTGTTGCAGAAGAGCTATATAATTTCAAGCATTCTCCATTCATCAAATCTATCATAAATACTTAATAATTTAAATATTGGGGTTCTCAAATTTAAGCATGCTCTGACTGCTTAAAAATAGTTAATAAACTTGTATGACTTATCATGTATGATGATGATGATGACGATGACAATGATGATGGTATCAACACCCACGATAAGCATTAAACATTCTCACTATTGTCAGGTTTTCACTGGGAAATTCTATGTAGAAACTAAAAAGGATCCAATCTGAATAGGTCAATGGGATCAGATATTTATTCTTCCATCTTTTGGACTTGTACTGGTGCCCTTCCACAGGGAACTTCTGTCTCTATGTGTGCACTGGGCTGTTTTGTGCATAATATTTTTATAGTGCTTGGTTGTGTGTGGATTTTAGTTGTTAATTGGAGTGCTGATGGCCAGCTATTAAGTTGTTGGTTGTCATTTTCGTGTGCTGCTGAACCCTCGGCTCCTAAGTACCTGGTAAGCTGATGGTAAATCAGCACCCCTATCAATATAAGGGGCCCATTTCCCAGACTTCAATTGTTTACTGGCTATTTTTGTCCCTGCTCAGCCAAAATCATTGCAACAAACATGGACACACATTCAGTTTCGCAGCTATTAATATTGCCCCTTGTTTGTCAACAGGTATGCTGATTTACCACCAGCTTACTTAGGAGTTGAGGATGCAGCAGCACAAGGAAACAACAGCCAACAACTTAATAATGACAAAGTGAAAACAGAATTTTAGAAATGTCTGTAAATTTATTATATCATACTGACATAAGTATTTAGATCCTTCACTCAGTACTTTGTTGAAGAACCTTTGGCAGCAATTACAACCTCAAGTCTTTTTGAGTATGATGTGACAAGCTTTGCACAAGTGGATTGGGGGATTTTCTGCCATTTTTCTTTGCAAATCCTCTCAAGCTCAGTAGGTTAGATGACAACCATCAGTGGACAGCCATTTTCAGGTCTCTCCAGAGATGTTCAGTAGGGTTCAAGTCAAGGCTATGGCTGGAACACTCTAGGACATTCACAGAGTTGTCCTTAAGCCACTCCTCTGTTGTCTTGGCTGTGAATTTAGGATTGTTGTCATGTTGGAAAGTGAACCTTTGGCTCAGTCTGAGGTCCTAAGTGCTGTGGAAAAGGTTTTCATTGAGGATATCCCTGTACTTTGCTCCATTCAGCTTGCTTTCAACCCTGACTAGTCTCCCAGTCTGCTGAAAAACACCTCCACAGCATGATGCTGCCACCAGCATGCTTCACTGTTGGGGTGATATTGAGCAAGTGATGAGTGGTCCCTGATTCCTTCCAGACATAACATTAAGAATTGAGGTCAAATCAGTGGTGAAATCTGAATCGGTTTACTATTGGTTCGCTGGCTGTGCATACGCACTGCTCACCAAACACATGCTGCATGTCCGCATGCGCAGTGCCCACCATGCACCAAATGTGAGGTGCGCACACACACACGTGCACAGTGCACGCCAAAAGGAGGCATGGGGTGGGTAGAACAGTGCACAGGGTCTGTGTGTGATCAACTGTGGTGCGCGATCTTTGGAGCCTTTTATTTTACTTTTAAAAGCCCGAATACATTGTAAAAAAATGCTTTTTAATGTGCAGGACCGCTTTGATCGGCGGAGCCTTTTTTTTTTTTTTTTTTTACCTTTTTTACCTTTTTAAAGCATTTTTACTACCGGTTCCAGAGAACCGGTAGTAAAAAAATGCCTAAAAAGTAAAAAAAAAAAAAAAGTTCCGATGATCATCTGAGCAAGCAACGCACGATCTTCAGAACTTTTTGTTTTACTTTTTAAAGCATTTTTAACTACCGGTTCTGGAGGACTGGTAGTAAAAAAATGCTAAAAAAGTTGTTGTGGCCCCGCCCTCTGAGCCTGTCCCATCGGAGGAAGAAAGCTCCGAGCATGAGGAAGAGGAGTCAGCCAGGCCTCCCTCTCCAGGCCCCTCCCCTCTGGCATTGTCTCAGGTGCCAGCCGAGGGAGAGGAGATCAGCAGGGAGACAGCTGATTCGGATCAGAGTGACGATGAAACATCATTCCTGGACGCACGCCTCCGAAGGCATGATAAACGATTGCAGCACTTTAGGAGGCGTGCTAGGGATTAGAACTGAGTCACTGGACCACACCCCAGAGACTATATAATAGAGGGTAGTGGTCAGGGATCCTTGTGACAAACAAAAGCAAACCTTGGATAGTCACTAAAGCCTCGTCCGGAACTGCTGAGAGAAAGATTTATAGCGTCGGACATTTGGACTCTTGAGTATTTATCTTTCTGTTTTACTGAGAAAATAAAGTCACTTGGCAGACGGTGTGTCTATCGCTGCCAAGTGGGAGATAAGACCTGGGTGCATTCCAAAGTGTTTCCTTAACCCTCGGCTGGCTGTGTTTGTGTGTGTGTGGGGACGGGGACAGATCAAAAGTAAAAAAAAAAGTTTCAACTATCACGGGTCGCTCAGTTGATCATTGGAACTTTTTTTTTTTACATTTTTTACTATTGGTTCTGTGAACGAGTAGCCTTTTTTACTACTGGTTCAAGAGCATTTCACCCCTGGGCAGGGCCGGATTTTCCTATAGGCTAACTAGGCTTCAGCCTAGGGCCTCAAGATCAAGAGGGGCCTACACAGTGGTGGGATTCTGGGGGTTCTAGGGGGTTCGGCCGAGCCCTTTGTTAAATTGCTGGCTTGCCCGCCCCTCGCCTCCCACCCGCGCGGCGCCAGCCTACCGTAGCCAGGGGTGGGCAATTTTGGCTCTTTTACAACCTGTGGACTTCAACTTCCAGAATTCCTGATGCAGCTTGGCTGTCTGAGGAATTCTGGGAGTTGAAGGCCACAGGTTGTAAAAGAGCCACCATTGCCCACCCCTTCCCTAGCCTGAGTTCCGCTGCCTGGGATCCACGTGGGCTCCGGATGCAAGACAGCAGGATGGAGAAAGCAGCTTCCCCACCTTCACTCACCCTCCCTCTCTGCCATTCGCTTACCCCGCCCACTCCCCATCTATTGCTGCCTCCGATGGCTGGAGGAAAAAAAAACTTCAAATTCTTGCCGCGGGGCTTCAAAGGGCCGCCCTAGAGCCAGTGCTGCAGCCGAACCCTTTGTTAAATTGCTGGCTTGCCCCGCCCCTCCGCACCACTATTTATTGCCAATAAATAGTGGTGCGGAGGGGCGGGGGAGCCAGCAATTTAACAAAGGGTTCGGTGTTTTTTTTGTAATTTTATTGGCCCCCGGAGCTTCAGCATAGGCTAATTAGCCCTTGCTTAGATCGGCTCCCGACCCCCAGCTGATTTGTCTCAGCTGTTTTGCTCACGGATCTGCTCCTTGCTTGCAAAGAGTGCTGATTTTTCCCCCCTAGCTATACTGAAAAACGAAAGAGAAAGTAAAGCAGGCTGTTGGCTTTGCACGTTGGAAAATTAGGCAGGCAGATTTCTTTTTCCTCACCAAAAAAGGTAGGTGCAAACAACAGGAAATTTAGGGAAAAAGAGGAGATTTTAAAACACAAAAGGAAAAAAGCTCTATTTAACTAGGGAATTGTAATAATTGAGATACTATTAATTGTATATTGTGTTGAAAGCAGAAATGGTTAAGTTGTGGTTTGGAGGAATATATGGGGAAAATTATTTGGTTTATTATTATTGGTAAATATAATTAATTGATTTGTAAGAAATTGGATTGCATGGAAATAATTGGAATATTCATGTTCATATTGATTAATATACAAAAAAGGTAATATAACTAATTGATTTATATTAAAATGTTGAATTCATATTAAACAACTGTAATATTACATAATTAACCAATGTGAGGATGGATATAAAAATAGATGACAATGGGAAGGGGTATAATATAGAATATAAGGGAAAAATTGAATTTGATTAAGATTAGAGATGAGGATGAGGGTAATATTGGTTTTTTACAAAAATAGATGAGGAATAAATATGGCAAAAAGGAAATACAGAAATTGTAAATTTAATTGAAATGACTAAACACTGTTTAAATTTGTGAACCGGCCAAATACTCTGTTCAGAGAAAATACATTGTATGTTTGTATGTGTTTCTAATTATTGTTATTTATTCATATTTGTTCTCTTTTATTCTTTAAAGTTTAACAATTCATTCTTTATCTTAATATCTTTATATTTTTGGGGGGTTGGCTTTCTTCCCTTTCATCTTTTTTATTGTACAGCAATCTTTCTCCTCAAACCTACCACCTCTCTTTCCTTTCCTTCTTACTTTCTCTTCCTCCCCCTCTTCTTCTCCTCCCTACTTCCTCTTCCTTTCTCCTTCTCCTCCTCTCTTCCTCCCTCTCTCTCCTACTCTAATTTCCCTTCCCTTCCTTCATCCCTCTCTATTGCTGTATCCTTTTATGCATATGGACTACTCAGAGGGCTGAAAAAGTTATTTCTGACTGGTCCTCGAACTTTTGACCAGTCCTCGAACTTACGACTGTTCTCACATTTTACATTTTTGCCCTATCTTGTCACCATGGTGAAGAGAAGCAGTTCTGAAATGAGTAACATGGTTGTTAAGAAAGCTGCACGGGCATAAATGTGAGGATGGTCATAAGTGTGAGGACCGGTCAAAAGTGCGAGGCCCAAGTCAGAAATGACTTTTTTCAGCCCTCTGGGTAGTCCTTTTGTGCATATGGACTACTCAGAGGGCTGAAAAAGTTATTTTTGACTGGTCCTCGTACTTTTGACCAGTCCTCAAACTTACGACTGTCCTCACATTTTACGTTTTTGCCCTATCTTGTCACCATGGTAAAGAAAAGCAGTTGTGAAATGAGTGACATGGTTGTTAAGAAAGCTTCACGGGCATAAATGTGAGGATGGTCATAAGTGTGAGGACCAGTCAAAAGTGTGAGGCCCAGTCAGAAATGACTTTTTTCAGCCCTCTGAAAAAAGTCTATGCACACAGCCACGCCCACCCGGTCACATGACCAGCTACCCACGCCTACACAGTCATGTGACCAGCTAGCCACGCCCACCCAGTCACATGATTGCCAAGCCACACACCCCAACTAAGCCACGCCCACAGAACCTGTTGTTAAAAAATTGAATCCCACCACTGGTAAAAGGGCCTCATAAGTGGAATAGCCTAGGGCCTCTTCCAATCTAAATCCGGCCCTGCCCCTGGGCCAAACAGTTCAATCTTGGTTTCCTCAGACCAGAGAATCTGGTTCCTCACAGTCTGAGAGTCCTTCAGTTGCTTTTTTGCTAACATCGGGCTTTCAGGTGTTTTGACTCTGCCATAAAACCCAGATCGGTGGAGGGCTGCAGTGATGATTGTCCTTCTGAAACTATGTCCATATTCACACAGGATTTCTGGAGCTCAATCAGAATGACCATTGGGTTCTTAGTCATCTTTCTTACTAAGGCCCTTCTCCCATGATTGCTCAGTTTGACCAGGCAACCAGCTCTTGGAAGAGTCCTTGTTGGGCCAAACTTCATCTATTTAAGAATTATGCCACTGTGCTCCTAAGAACCTTCAGTACAGCAGAAATTTTATTGTAGCCTTCCCCAGATCTATGCCTTGCAATAATTCTGTCTCTGAGCTCTGCAGGCAGTTCCTTTGACCTCTTGGTGTTTGCTCTGCTACGGTCTGCGTTGTCAGCTATGAGGCCTTCTATAGAGAGATGTGTGCCTTTCCAAATCATGTCCAATCAATTTAATTTAAAAAAGGTCAGCTCCAGTCAAGGTGTAGAAAAATGGTCAAAAGAAATAGAAGACACCACTTAAATTTTAAGTGTTCTTGCAAAGGGTCTGAATACTTATGCCAATGTGATATTTCAGGTTTTTAAAATAAATTTACAGACATTTCTAAAATTCTGTTTTCACTTCGTCATTGTGGGGTACTGAGTGTAGATTAATGAGAAAAAGAATGAATTTCAACAACTGTAGAATCAGGCTGCAGCATAGCAAAATTGACAAAAGTGAAGGAGTTGGAATATTTTCTGAATGATTTTATACATATATATATATATATAATTCAGAAATATGCATTACACACACACACATGTTTGTTCATTTGTGTGTTATATGTGCATATGTATAAACTTGTTCATTTGGGTGATATATGTGCATATGTAGATAGATTGGAGAAAACTTGCAAAGTTTAATTTTCTTTTTCCTCCTAATACCTTAACCCCCCCCCCCTTTTTTTTTTTTTTTTTTTTTTTTTTTTTGCTGCTTGGGTTATAGCATGAAACTTCTCAGGAGATGGAGTCTCTTCATGCATTGGTAAAATAATTAGAATAAAGGAACCTGTTGTGAAGCTGCCTGGCCCTGCAGTGTGTTGGTTGGAGAGCAGAACTTGGAGACAGACTCCATGCAGAGCAGGTAAGGTCACCCCTGCATGTACCAGGCCTAAGGACTATTTCATCTTGAACATACCCAGCAAGCTAATTTACTTCTTTGAAGAACAGTCTTTTTACTCTTAAAATATAATTAGAGCAATCTGTATTTAAGACTATTGATTTGAAATTATAGCTTCCTCTTTCATTACATTAGGCAATATATCCTTTTAACCTTGGTGACAAATATGTCAGCAACAAGGCTTATTTCACAAACAGCACGATTAAAGCATCTTGAACAGTGAACGAGATTACTTTAATTGCTCTTAATTACTCTTGTGAATAAATAAATATAGGAATTCAGCAACTGAATCAAATTTTAAAAAGGAAGAAATGCATGTTTCTGTTGTCTAAATTAATTTCTATTGCTGTGATGGCCTTTTTTCTTAGAGATTACTGCTACTATTATTTTTTTCCTATTACTTCATTTGCTTACTTTACACATTTAGAATGATGTTTATTTTCAAATTTAAATCCTGCAATGTTTAATGGTTGATTTTCTTTGTGTGACACTGTTTTTACATCACTCTTCTAAAGGGCTCTGGATGTTCATTTTAAAAATAAAACATTTCTTTCACAGAATAGTAAACCACTTCCCTCTTGATTATTGTTTGTTTATGCACAAGGGATAGATAATATATTTTTTAACATTTTCCTCAGTTCAAAAATATATAACTTTTTTGCTTCAAAAAGATAAAGATGACAATTAAGTGCTTATCTTGGAACATGAATGGGTTGAATTTATTACAGAAAAGGAAGAAGTTATTTGCATATCTGAGACAATTTAATAATGATATAATTTGTCTACAAGAAACCCACATTAGAACTCAAGATCAAAAACATCTGATAAACTCTAAATTAGGAACACTTTTTGTGGCTTCAACTTTGCAAAAAAGGATGGTGTGGTTATTTATGTAAATAAAAGACTGACAGCTAAACTTATAGAAGCAGATGAAGATGGCAGGTTTTTAGCAATTGAATTGTTTACAGTAAATGGCCAAATTCTTTTGATTGGAATTTATGCTCCCAACCAACAACAGGATCATTTCTATAAAATGTTACATACTAAAATACTGCAATGGGACTACAGATCTATTTTAATTATGGGAGATTGGAATGGAGTAATTGATTCCAAATTAGATAAAAAGAGCACGGCGAAATCCAGGATTAGACTACCACAGACTTTTTTCGATATGAAAGAGGACTTGGAATTAAAAGATATTTGGAGAATACATAATCCAAAAGAACTGGACTATACCTTTTTCTCTGATAGACACAGATCCTTCTCTAGGATTGACTTTATTTTGTTGTCAGATGATGTACTTGTTAAGACAAAAAGAACAAAGATTTTTCCAAGAACTTTGACCGACCATAGCCCAGTATGGATAGAATTTGAGTCGGGTAAAATTGAAAGACGATCATGGAGATTAAATGAAAATTTATTCAGATATGAAAAAATATAACAGAACTTAAGAAGTATTTGAAAGAATTTTTTGAAATGAACTTGAATAAGGGTACCCCACTTGAAATTGTGTGGGATGCGAGCAAAGCTTATATGAGAGGGGTACTCATTTACATGAACTCTAAACATAGACTGAATCGACAAAAGAAGAGATCTGAATTGGAAGCAGAAATAAAGAATAAAGAACAGCTACTTATTAAAAATCCAACAGATGAAAAAATACGTGGTGCTATAAAACTTTTGAAAGATCAATTTCAAATGCTTATGGCGGAACAAGTTGCAACAAATTTACAATATGCGAGGCATAATACATTTTGTAATGCCAATAAACCGGGCAGATGGTTGGCTTATACACTAAGGAAGAAGCAGAGTATACGGACTATTGATAGTATTGATATTGGAGGGAAAGAAATCTTTCTACAAAAATTAATTAAAGAAGCTTTTGTAGATTACTATACTAAACTATATGCTAAAGATGATGTGCAGAATGGACTTATAGAAAAATACTTAGATAATAAAAGAGTCACAAAAATTACTAATCAACAAAAGGAAAGAATGAATTATCCTATAACAGAGGAGGAGATAATAGTAGCAATTAAACAATTAAAAACATCTAAAGCTCCTGGAACGGATGGTTTGACAGCAGTGTATTATAAAACTTTGCAAGCAGAAATGGTGGAACAACTTAGAGATTTATTTTGTAATATTCAACAAGGGGGTAAAATACCCCCATCATGGACAACAGCTTATATTTCTTTGATACCAAAAGAACAAGTAGGTCCTAAAAAACTGGAGAATTATCGACCAATATCTCTTCTGAATACTGATTATAAAATTTATGCAAAAGTACTAGCCAACAGGTTGATGCCAGTAATCCAAGAGGTGATTCATGATGATCAAGCGGGATTTATCGAGGGCAGATACATGAAGGACAATGTAAGGCAAGTAATAGATTTATTGGAATATCTTGAGAAGAATAAACAGATCCCTGCAGTGCTGGTCTTCCTGGATGCAGAGAAGGCCTTTGATAGAGTGGACTGGAATTTTCTACTAAAGACTTTAAAAAAGATGGACTTTGGGGATCAATTTATACAGGCGGTTTCAGCAATTTATCAAGAGCAAAAGGCACAGATTATTATTAATGGAAGTTTGACAACAGAGTTTAAAATTGAAAAAGGAACAAGACAGGGATGTCCGTTATCCCCATTGTTATTTATTTTAACACTAGAAGTCTTGTTAAATACAATACGGGACTCTAATATCTTGAAAGGTATAATGATAAGGCAAGAGGACTACAGAATAAAGGCATTTGCAGATGATCTGGTTGTTACCCTAACACAGCCAATGGAATCAATAATCCAGATGAAAGACATTATACAAGACTATGGTAAAGTTTCAGGTTTTAGACTGAATCAGAAAAAAACAAAGATGATAGTCAAAAATATGACACAAGATCGAAAACATGAGCTGGAAAGGAGGGCAGGTTTTGAGATTGTACCAAAGGTAAAATATCTAGGAGTTCAGGTTGCAGAATCAAATATGAAACTGTTTCAAAATAATTATGAGGTGTTGTGGTGAGATGTGCAGAAAGATATGGAGACATGGAAAAAACTGCAGCTGTCTTTACTCGGAAGAATAGCAGCAGTTAAGATGAACATTTTGCCAAGATTTCTTTTTCTGTTTCAAATGATTCCGGTGCTTAAAAGTGATAAACAATTGAAAGAGTGGCAAAGTGGAGTGAATAAGTTTGTTTGGAACGAGAAAAAACCGAGAGTGAAATTGAAAATTATGCAAGATGTTCCAGAAAGGGGAGGTCTTAAACTTCCAAACCTACAATTATACTATGAAGCAGCAGCTTTGACCCAAGCAAGCGATTGGTTTGGAAGGAAAAAGACTGGAATATTGAATATAGAAAGTTTTGATCTTGAATTTGGATGGCATGCCTACTTATTTTATGAGAATAAAGTGGATAAAATATTTAAAAGCCATATACTTAGAGACTCTTTGATGAGGGTTTGGAAGAAGCACCGACTTAAATGGGGTTACAAAATACCGCTATGGCTGGATCTTGGTCATATTATGTGGAATACAAATATAATGTCACTCGGGGGGTTTTTATATAAAGAGGTTCTTTTTACAGATGCGGGCAGATGGCAGTTGAAGATATTAGAGACACTGTTGGACGAAGGGATTAACTTAACTTGGTTACAATATAATCAACTTCAACTCAGATGGAAAGAGGACCAAAAAATTGGTATTATGTTGCATGAGGAAGAATTGGTTAGACATATAAAAGAGAAAGGTCCAATGCATATTACAAGGCTTTATAATGTTTTGTTAGAAAGGGATTCAGAAACTGAATTGGTTAAAGATTGTATGATTAAGTGGGCACAAAATTTTGAAGAACCAGTGATGTTGGAAACATGGGAAAAAATTTGGGTTCAGAATTTTAAATTTACACAGTCGCAGAATTTGAGGGAAAATTTCTATAAAATGTTTTATAGATGGCATTTAGACCCCAAAAAATTGTCGTGTATGTACCCTAATGTTCAGCCAAAATGTTGGAGATGTGATAGTCTAGATGCTACATATTATCATGTTTGGTGGACTTGCAAGAAAGTTAAGGCTTTTTGGATAATAATATGGTGGGTTATGCAGAATGTTTTGAAGAAAAAAATTCAATTTTCTCCACAACTGTTTTTATTGGGTATAGTTAAGGGTTTTACATTGGGGGAAACAAAGTTGATATTGTACATGATAACAGCAGCGAGATTATTGATAGGTAAATACTGGAAAAATGAAGCTTTGCCCACTATCGAGGAATGGACTTTAAAGATGGCCAGTTTTGCAGAGATGGCGAAGATTTCAGCATATTTAAAAGACTGTTCACAAGAGACTTATGAATGGGAATGGAAAAAGTGGATAGATTATGTTCAGAACAAATATCAAACCAGGAAGTATCAAATAGCTTTTATTTGAAAATGTCATATTAAGATAGAAATATATTAATGTAATGAAGATGAAAAACTACAAGGGGGAGGGAGGGGTTCAAGTTTTATATAAAGGGGTTTTTTTCTTCTTGATCTGAGTATATTGTGTGGAAGTCTGGGGGGAGGGGAGGGTTAGGGAGGGTTAGGGAGGATGAGGTTGGGAGGTTTGGGATGGGTTGGGGGGGGGGGAAGGGGTGAAAATGTAATTGTAAAACCTTTGCAATAAAAAAAAAATATAACTTTTGATATAGCCTGGTAGTTATGTAAACTTTCTGATTTACATCAAGCATATGTGTTCAGTTCTGAAATTCACCCAAATGTCTCTGGACATTTGTTTGTGATAGTTTATTTACTTATATGCTTATTTAATTGGAGGCTAGTTGCATATAATAGTCTCATGTCTTATAATTATATAATTACATCATAGACTGGTTATGGTATTTGTAATACATGATCTGCAATTCATTTTGAGGGTTAAATATGACTCAATTTTTTTTCCTACCCAAAAATTTCAATATGGAACACTAGAGAGAGTGATATTTGGGAATTAAATTATAATTTGCCAATCTTTGACAATTTTCATTACCCAGTTGTGGATTATGTAATTCTGATTCATCAAAGTCTTTAGAGTTACATAACTATTTCATCACTAGCAAATGGCCAGCAAAGGATTTTCTGGGATAAAAAAATTCTGATCTCTACTGTAGAAACTTATATGAGATCCTTACATTGACTAGAAACTAAATCCACTGACCTCTGTAGAATTTATTTCTAAGTAAACATAAATATGATTGTGCTGAAAGTCATACAAAAGCCCTAAACACATTCTTGGTTGGACTTGAGTAAGGACATATCCACATTTAGCATTTAAGCTGTTTCTCCTTGTGTTAATGGTAGCTAAGGTTTAAACCACTTTAAGAAAAGCATATTAAGACTGAGATATTTTAACAATTAGAGAAAAGTATTTAAGAAGCTGGTATATTTCACTTTATTCTTCTAAACTGTTGTGCATGCCCTTTTCCCATTATAAATATTTTCATTAACTTTTCATAGCACAAATGAGCTATAAAGCCTTTTGTTTTTATTTCAAATGTTATATTAAAATATTTCAAATATAAATACAATGCCCATTTTTGTACATTTTCCTAATCCTTTACATTTCTGTTTATTATATGCTTATTTTTTGTTTTGTTTTGTTTATAATTATGAACAAATTTCAACTTTTAATTTATATATAGATCTTGTAAACTCAGTAAATCCACATTCAATTTTATTCAAATTTCTTCTTCAACCATATAAACAAATAAATAAACCATATAAATAAATTCTTTAAAATTTTCAGTGGGAAATATTGAAAAAATATGCTAATAATAAGCACAAACATTGGAATGTATCATCAAAATGGTAATGTTTCTTTTTTATGGAATTGTGAGGAAAAAAATAGTGATATTTCTTCCCTGTCTATAAGCCATGCATTTACATGGGATAAAGTCTTTACATTAGATTTTCATAATTTAAGGGATATTGAACAAACATTTACTACATATTTTTATCAAAAAATTTAAAAAGAGTTAATTAGGTAAATTTGTATGTGTATGCAATATTAGTTGAGGAACTAAAAATGAACATGAAAACATATTTTGTATGTGGACATTGTCAAATATTTTTGTGAAGTCTTGAGATATTATGAACAAGAAATGAAACTTGTTGAAAACTGAACAAACAGTCATGAATTTAAGGATCCATGATATTTTTGGATTTTTTCAAGTCAAAGCTGAATGAAAATGCATGTTGAAGTCGGAAATTCAGGGGCTTCATAATAAGATGTCTGGACCATAACATGCTGATATGAAGATAATACAACAAGATATTTCATAGCAGAGTAAGATCAAAGAAGCTAGGTAATGGCTGGAAAGCTACAGCAGCATCTGAATAACTTTTTCCATGAAAATGAGCAATTAAAACTTATATCTGAACTTTTCTGGTCTGATTGTGGAACAGTGGAAAGCTAATTAGAATTATGCTTAGTAAAAAGAATAAATAGCATAGTTGGGAAAGAGTTTTTAATTATTTTAAGTTAAATCCATTTATCTTTGCATAAAATTCATAGCTGTGTTGAACTATAATACTCTGGTATGGAGAGTCTTCTTTTGAGGAATGAGTGATATAGTATTAAAATATATGGTATTTATTAATTTTGAAAGTTCATAGTTTTTTGCGTTTTGATAGCTAACCCATACCACATAATATCACTTGTTTTATTACCGTATATCTATGGGTATCGTCATTTAGAATACAGATTTATAGCCACAACCAGATTGTTCTCTGCCAAAGAGAGTGAGAGAGAGGAAATATACTAAATAGAAGAAAGAATGAGAAAATGAGAGAGAGAAAATATACTAAATAGAAGAAAGAATAATGCAAGAGTGGTTCTGTATAATGCAAAATAGATGGGAAGAACCAACTGGGAACAAGAGAAATCATTCTCATGATTTTGCATATATTCTATATTCTCCTGATACAGCCAGTTTTTGAAGTTTCTCTCTCTCTCTGCAACTTGTTTTCAAATGTTTTTGGTAAATCTTGCTTAACATCAGCAGCTTAATATCTATTAGAAGTTATGGTGTATTTCAGTAAAGTCTGTCTACTTACTACTGTCTTCAAAGTTTGCCGTACCTGCAAGCCCCTGTCATGTAATTGCATTTTGAGTCCTTTCTAAGGATCTGAGGTAGTCAGATTGGTGTTTGTGATGTAAAAGAGATAATCACAGGATGCATTATTATTTTTCTATACACAAAAGTGTGAGCTGCCAGCTCTTGTTTTTTAAAAACTGGTATTGGCATTCATATACATCAATTTCTTACCAAGAACTTAGAATGTTGTAATGTAGTAACATAGTATATCTGTGGATCCAAGCACTGTGGCGTTTTGTAACGGACAGAGAGAAATTTTGTCAATTTGGAGATTTTAAAAGTGCCACTCAAGATTTTATATCAACCTCTTTCACTTGCCAAATTCCAGTTGTCATAGGCTAAAATCTGATCATGTTAAGTCATCTGAAGGTCACCAGGTTGAAAATATTGTAAATAACACAACAAAATCCATTAAACAGCAACTGCCAATAGAATGCAAAAATAAAATTCTATACAAATGTGTGTTCAATTCTCTTTGGCTAAGAAAGTTTTCTTTTAAATACAGTGAATAACACTGGTTGTACCTCAGAGAGGTGCTAAGGGACCACAAGCAACAAAATGAAAGACAGCAACTTGGGACACTCTGATTAATTATCCATCGCTAAATAGAAAAATCTGGAAATCTAAAGAGCTGTTCAATAAACAGCTAATTAATTAACAGTTAATCAGGTCTGATCAGAGATTCATGAACAAAGCAATTACTCTTGAATTCCAGGAACAAAGGATGTTCAATGAATAGTATTTTAAAAGAAAAGCTCCTGGCAATTTATATTAGTCACTTATACATATATGTTTTAATTAAAATATTACTTAAGGTGCAGTGTTATAGAAGCTTATTAACAATCAACAATGTTAGTTATTTCTCATTATGACAGGTCAGGGAATGTAACTCAGGAACTGTTTTAAACACACAAGAGATTATGTATTTTCATCTTAATTCTTTAGCGAGATGAAGGAATTAAGAATCAGCGCCAAGTAGCTAAAGTAAGATCAGGGTAAATGGCAGAAAGATTCTTATGAAAGTGTTTCATCCAGTAGAATTTTCCACAATGGAGATGCTGATCTGCCTTTTTTTAAAAAAATAAAATAGTAACATCCGTCAAGCTTATATTTGTGCAAAATAAATAGATTCTTACTCCATCTTAGACTAGACACATCCAGTCAAAAGTCTTCTGCAGTGTGGATAGACATAGACATACAGGAGACATAAAAAACATGACATAAATGAATTTTGAGTCAAGCATTGAATATCAAAACTAAACAATTTATCCCCAAACAATTATTTTTCATCTATTACCTGGGAAGCTGTTGATGTTTTAAATCTATCTTTGACAGTCATAATGTCCCAATGGGAAAAAAAGATAAGTCAGGAACAAAATTTCAGGATGACTTACATCAAGTAGTATTTCCTCTGGGAAATATGGTTTGCATGCTAGGATGTGTCTGGATTCAGTTTTACACTTGGTAGTCCAAAGGAGGTTCAGGATGGTGGCTGCAGCCGAGACTGATTTTGCTCAGTTTAAGTGTAGTGCACCATAATGAACTCTATTCCATCTATTTAGACATAGTTTATTTTTGATTTTTGAACATAAGGATTTGATAACTTTGATTTTATTGTTTCTACTATTTCTATTTTACACTTAGCATTCTGTGTTTATTTTACAGAGTACCTGGGATGATATTAAGGAATGATATCAAGAAAATAAAGTATGACAGTAGTTAGGGACAGTTTTCACATTAAAGTCCACCTCATTAGTTCCTTGGAATTACTCTCCAAATCAAAGAGAGGACAAGGATTGCCCACAAGTTTTATCCATGATATCCTTGTGAAGAGAACATAAAACAGTGATCTCCAAAAGTTTTGAAAGTAGGGGGTGGGGGCTGAGGTAGAAAATTACCCTTTTTAACCTGTGATTCTACACCTTTCATAGAGGCATTGGGTTTATCTCCTTTCTCTCTTAACTATTTGAGGAAGATGCTTATTATTGACTTCTTTGAAGTTAAGAATCTTATAAAGGGCAAGTTTTATTAAGTTGCTGGAGAACTTTCTTTTACCCTAGATGAAAAAAATCTCCAATAAATTTAAGGATTAAAAAGAAAACCTGTACTTTTTGGAAAGCAGCAAAAGGGCGACTAGAATGTGGATTTTGGAAGGTTAGGACTAGATACCTTTCCTATGGAGTGTTTAGAAACGTATAAAAGAATATATAAAGATTTTGAAATTAATTGTAAGAAATTCTCCTGTGAGGATATTTTGTTCATTGGAAAATAAATAGATGAAAAGATGGGACTTAAAAGTTGACTAGAGGGAACTAGAGAACAAATGATTATGTTTAAAGGAAAGGAAACCCATTAATATAATGGAGCAATACTATTTGACTATAGACGAAATTAAGGGAACAATGTACTCAAAAGTTACATTGATTGTTTGATAGTATAGCAGAGGAACAACAGATTTTATCGGGTAAGACAGACTGAGACTAATTTGAATGTGGATTTGTAGTTTTAAAAAATGTTGGCTTATAGAAGGGATGTGGAAAATGATGCTGTGGATCTGAAAATGAATTTAAAAATGTCAGAGTGTAGGAGTGTAGGAGTGATATGGAAAAAAGATGCCAGAATCAATTTACAAATGAAACCAGCTGATGTCTTAATAATATGCAAACAATAAAACAATAATTACTTAATAATATGCAGACAATAAAATAGGAAATTGTTTGTGAGAGGAAACAAAGAGGAATTATTTAAACTGTTCCTGAAAAGAGACAAAGAGAAAACAAAAATAAACCAACTTGTAGGACATTATTGATGGAATTAAAGATTAAGCTTTTAAAAAGTAAGCAAAAGGTCTATGAAATTAAATCTATTTAATGAGAATTAAAATGTATATGTTGTGGATTTTTGAACCTATTAATGGTATTTCTTTATAACCAGGATTGGATGATGAGGTTTTAAGGATCTGTTTATAAGTGGGTACAGAATTTATTTGCTTTATTTCTTAGAGGAGCTGGTAAATTTGGATTAAAAATTGATTTTTTAAAAAATTAAGACTAAAATATGTATGTTGAGGGAGGGAAGAATAATCTTTCATATGATTTCTTTTTCATTCTTTCTTCTTCTTCTTTCTTTCTTTCTTTCTTTCTTTCTTTCTTTCTTTCTTTCTTTCTTTCTTTCTTTCTTTCTTTCTCTGCACTATTCTTCTCTTTTTTATTTTTTATTTTCCTTAATTTGCATTAATCTTTTGCTTTGTATCTGTAAACTTTAATAAAATTATTGAAAAAAATTAAGAAAGACAAAAAATACAAGGTTGCAAATGCTGCTAAATCTGCTCACCTTTTTGGTCTGTCAGGCTGGTCTAATGGTTTAAAGCACCAGGTTCACCAGGACACGGTCAGTTCTAGTGCCACGTAAGGCATGAAAGCCAGCTGAGTGCCAGTCATTCTCTCTCATCCAACCCACCTCACAGGGTTATTATTATGGGGAAAAATAGGAGGAAGAGGAAGGACTATATTCAGTATGTTCACTACTGTTAGTTATTTATTTAAAAAAAGAAAAGAAAGGTAGGATAAAAAATAAAATTAAATAAATAATTTAAATCCCTTCCTATCTCAAGTAGATGTGTTGATATTGAAGTCAGAGTCGGAGTCGAGTTAAAGATTCTCCAACAAAGCTATCTTTTGAATTCAGGGAAGATAATATTAAGATAATATCTTACCTAAAGTAATCACCACTCTTTGAAAATACAAGATAAATTTATTAAGCATGTAAACAACAACGGTGTTTAGCAACATTTAGCAAAGCATTGGCAATTTACTGAGCAACCTTGAGCAGCCCTGAGTAAAAGCAGAACCACAACTTATATACCTTTGGCTTTTAGAAAGGCGAGATACAGAAAAGGCAGTGTATATTACAACACTTGAATATTTTTCATAAACACATCTGGATAACTTCCCTCATTCTTTCCTACTAGGTTATCATGCCAACTAGTGGTGGGATTCAGCCAATTCGCACCACTTCAGGAGAACCGGTTGTTAACTTTCTGAGCAGTTTGGCAAACTGGTTGTTGGAAGAAATCATTAGGGCAGAGAACCCTAATGATTTCTTCTCAACCCTTCCAAGACTGAATGGCTGTGGTTCCCGGCATCCCAATATAGTCAGCTGACTCCATCGCTGACTATTGAGGGCGAATCTTTGGCCCACTCGGAGAGGGCGCGCAATCTGGGAGTCCTCCTGGATACGCAGCTGTCCTTGGAGGAACATCTGATGGCTGTAGCCAGGGGAACCTTTTGTCAGGTTCGCCTGATTCACCAGTTGCGACCCTTTCTTGATCGGGATTCCGATCAAGCCCTCGTCACCTCTCACCTGGACTACTGTAATGCTCTCTACATGGGGCTCTCCTTGAAGAGCACCCGGAGGCTCCAACTGGTCCAGAATGCGGCCGTGCGGGTAGTGATAGGAGCAGCATGGCGCTCCCACGTAACACCGCTCCTGCGCGAGCTGCACTGGCTCCCGGTGGTCTTCCGGGTATGCTTCAAGGTGTTGGTTATCACCTTTAAAGCGCTCCATGGCATAGGACCTAGTTATCTGAGAGACCGCCTGCTGCTACCGACAACCTCCCATCGACCCGTGTGCTCCCACAGAGAGGGCCTCCTCGGGGTGCCATCAGCCAAACAATGTAGGCTGGTGACCCCCAGGGGGAGGGTCTTCTCTGTGGGGGCACCTATCCTATGGAACCAGCTGCCCCCAGAGATAAAGAGAATCCAAGACCTCCAAGACCTATGGAACCAGCTGCCCCCAGAGATAAGAAGAATCCAAGACCTCGGTGCCTTCCGCCATGCCCTTAAAACTTTCTTTTTTCAGCAAGCCGGGCTGGTTTAACATATTTTTAAATATTTTTTTTTAATTTTTAATTGGTTTGTCATTTTAAACTGGGGCCAAATTAGTATATATTTTTTAATTGTTTTTAATGTTTGTATTGTATGTTTTTATCTGGCTGTACACCGCCCTGAGTCCCTCGGGAGAAGGTGCGGTATATAAATTCGAAATAAAATAAAATAAAATAAAAATAAAACCGGTTGTTAAATTATTTGAATCCCACCACTGATGCCAACTATGCTATCTTTGAGATATGGTCAGTGAATATAAACACTCTGTTGCTGGTTTTTTGTTTTTTGTTTTTTAATTTGATTTATATGCCGCCCTTTTCCGGAGACTCAGGGCGGCTTACAATGTGTTAAGCAATAGCCTTCATTCTTTTGTATATTTTATACAAAGTCAGCTTATTGCCCCCACAAACTGGGTCCTCATTTCACCTACCTTAGAAAGGATGGAAGGCTGAGTCAACCTTGAGCCTTGGAGAGATTCGAACCAGCAGAAATTGCAGGCAGCTGTGTTAATAACAGGGTGCACTAAACCACTGTACTATCAAGGCTCTTATTGGTTGCCACTGGTTCCTGTCTGATACAGAACATCCCCTGTTGTCTAGCTCAAGGTTACTTCAGATTGCTGCGAATGTTTTCTTACAAGAGCATTTTAAACAGTTCATATGTATGGGGCTTCTTAGAGGATTGGTAGTGAATGCAGATCAAATGTGTATGGAAGTACATTTTATCACCACAATAGGATCAATGGAATGAATTCTTATCTATTAATGTGGCTGTCCCTGACTTCCATTACTTGAACTGATGGTTCAAATTCTTCACTATTTTAAGATGTTGAATAAATTGTAAAGCATCTTGCAACTAAACAGTGTATTTTTGAAGCATGGGCTAATTGTCAGTTTGGACCAATTAATCACAACCAGTAAAGAAGGAAAATAGTTAACATGAATGATTAATTCTTTTATTTAGAAAAATAGTCTCCCTACCCCACCCCGCCAAAACCTATAAACATATTTTGTGTGCTAATCTATCAATTTGGAGGTATACTAGGTGGACAAGCTCAGTTTGAGATCTTAGCAGCAAACAATCATGGAAAAGCATCAAAACATAGGTCTCGCTTGCTCACTTCAGACTAATCAGGTCGTGCTACATATTTTTCTCATCACAACTAACATAGGGTGTTTGCTCCAAAGAACACTTGTATATTCTTGAGCCAACTCCATAATTAAATAAACAGTCTAATAATCAATTTTGACTGAGTGCTTAGCAATTTCAATAGAAAGATTTTATTACCATTCAGCCATTGTGGGGTTTTTTCCTTGATGAGATGTTTTGCGTTGTGGAGGCATGGATATGATATACCTTATTCCAGGAGCAATCTTTTGTCCAACAGCTGAATGAGGTTTCTCTACCAATGTTATGTTGGAAATGTTGTAGGAAGTTATCAAGCAACATGGGAGCTTTTCTTTTTTAGAAATGGGGATTGTGTTGTGAAGCAGTATCAAAGAAGTGCTTTGCTCCAAAGCATCATTGAAGCAAAGTGATCTTTGAAGCTTTGCATAAATCTATAATCAACCCTTAATTATGTTTTAGCGACTAAAGATCTAAATCTTTCTGTCTTTCGAATTTTTATAATACATGTATTTTGTTATTAAAATACATCTGCTAATTAGTTTATAGTATTTTATGACCACCAACAATCCAAAATGTAGAATGTTTTACTGTCAGATAATGTTCTGATTGTTTATTGTAACCTTAACAAAGCAGAGTTCAAGTAGATATTCCAAAGCATATCCTGAGTGATTTAGTAGAAGTCATATTAATTAACACTTCCAATGGATGAGCCAGTATGAAGTTTTATCAAGGTCATACATAGAGTCATTTCTTTTAAAAAAATCTTTAAAGTGTCTGTATTATGATCAAACTGCTTATACTCCTTTGCCTCTGGATTCATTGAGAAACACAATTAATTCTTCTGGGTCATCAGTCCTTTCAAAATTGAAGAATACAGATTTTTTCTTTCAGACTTAATGCTACACAACTTAATATTAATGTAGTCCAAAAATCTATACAAATTCAGACAGTGAATCAGGAAGAAACAATGAAGCAAAATAATAAAAAAGGGAACCAAATGGAAGCAAAATGTTCCAACTAGGCATACACTAAATCAACAATGCAGGTGTCAATAAATCCATCAAGCCATTTTTCAAATGAAAAATGCCATTTTTCAAATGAAAAGACAGAGGAGAAAAGCTGGGACAGAAAAAAGATGATGATCATAGAACACTGATGATTCATCTCCGTCTCTGATCCTTCTAGAGCCACCTATTTGGGAATGGTCTATTCTTAATTTACTGAGACCTGAGAAATTGGGCAGGCAGTGTCACTAATAAAGATAAATAAGTGAATAATTTGTGTTGAAATAGGAATTAGTGGAGGAGATTCCTATGAGGAAGATTTGGTTTCAAATTGTTGCCTGGCAATTCAGGTTCCAAACCAGCACTGTTAATTATGATCTTTATTACAATATTTATTACTATATTTCTGGATGAGACTGTAGGATAATTATCTTAATTGTTACATATCATATTTATTTAAAATCCCACTCAGTGAAAAAGAGATAGGCTTAGTGGAGACAAGTTGCTTCATTTCAACAAAATTGTAAGTCTCTGTAATTACTTTGGATAAAGCTAAGTTTCATCTGCATTGATTGGTCTCCTGGTGATTATATGGACACATATATGTTGGGGGTTTGTTTTGGCAAAAATACAGACATGATTAGCCATTGCCTAATTCACAATATTTTTTAAACTTTCAACCTACAATTTTAAAATTTCTCCAATCTTCTTAGGTTTGTTAGGCACTAACATCTGGCATACATGCAGCAGTTGGCCAGAACTACTATTATTAAATTTAATATGTATAGTTGTCAACCTATGGAATATCCCTCTCTTTCCCAATGTATACTTCTTGACCACAATTAAGTAGAACAAACAAGTATATGTGTGTGTGTGTGTCATGCTTAGCATTTGTAAACAATAAAGCTTCTCTAGATTAATAGAGACCCTCTGTCTACTGCATATTGTGTTACCATTTAAATCCCTGAATTCCTGTATCACCACTGAAAGTTTGTGAATGTTCCCACTAAAAAAATTCCACCTCCAACTTTGACCAAGACTCTGCATCACTAAGCCTAGCTTCCTCTATTTTGCCCCAAGATTGTGTGACCTACACATGTGTCTCTGCAGGAAGTTTGAAAGTAGAAATAATCAATTAAGTATAAACAGAGGATTTTGTAACATTTTCATGACCTATTCTGACCCGGAAACAGATTGAAGAGGATGGCACAGTACCAGCAGTCTGTTTAATTTGTATAATTTTTCTCATGCAAAAAAACAAAAACAAAAAACCTGTTTGTCAGTTAGATGTGTTATGGTCCAGTTAAATGTGATGATATGGTACTTTCAGTGACACCAATTGGACTGAGGATTGAAGTCTGTTCACCTATTAGATAGTGGAATACATAAATGTTAAGTTTTGGAAATCAATAGTAACAATCTTTGAAAACAGTCTGGTTCAACATTGGCAAATCAATGGGACTGGAACTGAACAGATTATGCTTTTGAAGCTAAATCACTTCGCTTTGTGGCGAAGGTTGTTGAGAGTGTGGTGGCACGACAGTTTCCCCAGTACTTGGATGAAACGACGTATCTAGATCCGTTCCAGTCGGGTTTCAGGCCTGGGTACAGCACGGAAAAGGCATTGGTCGCGTTGGTGGATGATCTCTGGAGGGCTCGGGACAGAGGTTGTTCCTCTGTCCTGGTCCTATTAGATCTCTCCGCGGCTTTTGATACCATCGACCATGGTATCATGCTGCACCGGTTGGAAGAGTTGGGGGTGGGAGGCACCGTATTACGGTGGTTCTCCTCCTTTCTCTCCGACCGGTCACAGTCTGTGTTGACAGGGGGGCAGAGGTCGACCCCGAGGCCCCTTATATGTGGGGTGCCACAAGGATCGGTCCTCTCGCCCCTTTTGTTCAACATTTATGTGAAGCCGCTGGGCGAGATCATCCGTAGTTTCGGGGTGGAGTACCATCAGTACGCTGATGACACCCAGCTGTATATCTCCACCCCAGACCACCCCAATGATGCCCTTGAAGTGATGTCCCGGTGCCTGGAGGCCATACGGATCTGGATGGGGAGAAACAGGCTCAGACTCAACCCATCCAAGACCGAGTGGCTGTGGTTTCCGACGTCCTGATATAGTCAGCTGGTGCCATCGCTGACTATTGGGGGCAAAGCATTGGCCCGCATGGAAAGGGCTCGCAATTTGGGTGTCCTCCTGGATTCACGGCTGTCTTTAGAAGAGCACTTGACGGCCGTGACCGGGAGGATTTTTCATCAGGTCCGCTTGATCCGCCAGTTGCGTCCCTTTCTGTATCGGGACTCGTTACGCACGGTCACTCATGCCCTTGTCACCTCCTGTCTGGACTATTGTAACGCTCTCTACATGGGGCTCCCCTTGAGGAGCACTCGGAGGCTCCAACTGGTGCAGAGTGCGGCCGCGCGGGTGGTGATGGGAGCGACGTGGCGCTCCCATGTAACGCCTCTCCTGCGCGAGCTGCACTGGCTCCCGGTGGTCTTCCGAGTGCGCTTCAAGGTTTTGGTTATCACCTTCAGAGCGCTCCATGGCTTAGGACCTGGCTATTTGCGGGACCGCCTGCTACCACCAATAGCCTCCCACCGACCAGTACGCTCCCATAGAGAGGGGCTCCTCCGGGTGGCGTTGGCAAAACAATGTCGACTGGCAGCCCCCAGGGGGAGAGCCTTCTCTGTGGGGGCACCTACTATCTGGAATGAGCTCCCCCCCGAGATATGGAGGATTCCAGATCTGCGTACCTTCCGTCGCACGCTTAAGACGTTCCTATTCCAGCAAGCTGGCCTGACCTAAACTCTTCCTCTTTTAAATGGGAATTTTAAATTTGGTTTTAAATTATTGGGGTTTTAAAATGGTTCAGCCAAATTTATTTAATTTGTTTTATCTCTATTTTAAATTTTGTATTTATATGTTTTATTTTATGGCTGTTCACCGCCCTGAGTCCTTCGGGAGTAGGGCGGTATACAAATTTAATAAAATGAAAATGAAATGAAAATGAAATCAGTGGTCCAGTTGTTGTTTTTTTTTTTAATTTGATTTATATGCCGCTCTTCTCCGGAGACTCAGGGCGGCTTACAATGTGCTAAGTAATAGCCTTCATCCTTTTGTATATTTATACAAAGTCAGCTTATTGCCCCCACAACTGGGTCCTCAATTTACCTACCTTAGAAAGGATGGAAGGCTGAGTCAACCTTGAGCCTGGCGAGATTCGAACCTGCAGTAATTGCAGGCAGCTGGTCTTAATAACAGGGTGCTTTAGACCACTGTACTACCAAGGCTTTATAGGAGTCAAAGGTTGTAAAGGCTACCTTCATAGTTTCCCAATGTATATTGAGTGTATTAGAGTTCCAGTCATACAAATATAGTGATCACTTAGTTAATTTTGATCTAACCTATTTTTTTTTCCTAAGAATTGTGCTCCTTTAATCTACAGGACAGTTTTTTATTTATTTGGAGATCATCGGCTGAAAGTTTCAAATTTATGAATTTGTATATTTTAGTGTTTGGGGGCTTTGGTAGTACTAAGCTGGCTCTGGCTCTTAAACTCTGCATGTAGGATATTCAATTTGAAACAGATTGCTTAATTTGGGGAGGGTGGAATTAGAATAAACTTCACACTTGTACACTAAGTTAAAAATGATGAACAATGTGAAATGGACAAATAGAGATGGTGGACATATATTGTTAATTCTTTTAAAAGGGTCCTGCTCATGTATTTAACCTCCATACCACAACAAAATTATACCAGACAAGCGTGTACCTTCTTATTATCAGAAGAGATTTATTAATTTCTTTTAAAAACATCATAATATTTATTATGATGCACTAGTGACTTGGAAAATGATTGAATATACAGTTTTATGCTTATTTTATGAAGCAGTGATTGTAATGGCTATATTATATGTACGGTATATATTTTGTTTTTATTATTTTATTACTGTACCATAATAAATTCACCTAACACCTAACTGAGGGAGGGAGGGAAGAAGGGAGGGGATGGATCAGTACTCTGAATAACTCAGTCTGAGATGTTTCTAGATCCAGCTTTATATCTGAAAACTTACAAAGAAATTGTAGCCAGGAATGCTTTTGTTTAGTTTCATGTGGGTCTTCTTGATGAGAGAATCAGAGACGCTTACTTAATTATATCAAAGTGAATGATTTGGTGGTATCTTTAAAGAATGTTCATATTACAGCAATGGGGAGATTGCAGGGAAGGCCGTATAAGACACAGGAGGACATTCTCAGTGGTTACTTGGAACATCTTACCTTGGAAGCAGTGGTGGTATTCAGCCGGTTCTATCCAGTTCAGGCGAACTGCCCGGACATCATCACATTCTATTTTTGATTATCTGCGCATGCGCAGAAGGCCCTGTGCATGCTCACATTTGCGAACCGGTAGCAAAGATAAGTGAATACCACCTCTGCTTGGGAGGCCAGGCTACCACTTCCCTGCTGAAATTCAGAAGCATAGTTTTTGAAACCAAGTTGAATTGTAGAAGAGGGGACCTCCCGTTTCTGCTCATTTTATCATTTTAATTAATAATTTTTGAAATTATTTTATGAGTATTTTAGTAGATCATTTACTAGGCCGCCCTAGTAAATGATCTTTGGTGGGCCAGGGATGGGGGTTGCTCCTCCATCCTGGTCCTTCTTGACCTCTCAGCGGCGTTCAATACCATTGACCATGGTATCCTGCTGCAGCGGCTCATGGGGATGGGGTTAGGAGGCACTGTTTTACAGTGGTTCTCCTCCTATCTCTCGGGCCGTCTGCAGTCTGTTTGGGCGGGGGTCAGGGATCCTCCCAGAGGCCTCTCACTTGTGGGGTGCCTCAGGGCTCAGTTCTCTCTCCTCTGCTCTTTAATATCTATATGAAACCGCTGGGTGAGATCATCCATGGTTTTGGGGTGAGGTATCATCAATATGCTGATGATACCCAGCTTTACATCTCCACCCCTGACCACCCTAGGGATGCCCTTTCCGTGATGTCCCACTGCCTGGAAGCGGTGCGGGTTTGGATGGGGAGGAATAGGCTTAGACTCAACCCTTCCAAGACTGAGTGGCTGTGGATGCCGGCATCCCGGGATCTGGAGGTTCCATCCTTAATGATCGGAGGTGAAACCCTTGCTCCCTCCGATAGGGTCCGCAACTTGGGTGTCCTCCTGGATTCTCGGCTGTCTTTAGATGACCATCTGACGGCTGTAACCAGGGGGGCCTTCGCACAGGTCCGTCTTGTGCACCAGTTGCGCCTGTTCCTAGACCGGGATGCCCTCGCCACGGTCACTCAAGCCCTTGTTACCTCTAGGTTGGACTACTGTAACACCCTCTACATGGGGCTGCCCTTGGGATGTGTCCGGAGGCTTCAGCTAGTCCAAAATGCAGCCGCGCGGGTAGTTACGGGGGCGTCTAGATACTCCCGTGTAACATCTCTCCTGTGTGAGCTGCACTGGCTACCGGTGGCACTCTGGATACGTTTCAAGGTGCTGGTGCTCACCTATAAAGCCCTTCATGGCTTAGGCCCGGGGTACTTGCAGGACCATCTCCAGCCATCCTCCCATCGTCCTGTGTGCTCTCACAGAGTCGGCCTCCTCAGGGTGCCGTTGGCCAAACAATGTCGGCTGACGACCCCCAGGGGGAGGGCGTTCTCTGTGGGAGCCCTGACCCTCTGGAATGGATTGCCCACTGAGCTCAGGACAGCCCCCGACCTTCTTTCCTTCCATCGCGAGCTGAAGATGTGGCTCTTCTGCCAATTAAACTGATCCGTTTGGGGGTACACTGGTATAATTTTAAATCGTTTTTAATGGGGTTACTGATTTTAATTTGGTATTGTATTGTGATTTGTATTGAAGTTGTCATTTTGTAAGCCGCCTTGAGTCCCTAGGGAGAAAGGCGGCATATAAATCGCAGTAAATAAATAAATAAATAAATAAATAAATAAATAAATTTTTATCTTTGTCACTTAAACATTTTGCATTTATTTAAAAGCTTGCTGTCTGTTCAAATGAAGGATAAAAAATATATAAAATAAATATATTGCTGGGGTGTCATGGATAAAACACATATCGATAAACTGCATATACAATTTAGTGCGGGGGGGCAGTCCTAGTCATTTCTCTATTTGAGCTTTAAAATTCTTTTGATTTTAAACATACATTTTTCACTGAAAGAGTAAAACCAAACATTAAGAACAGCTTCTCATTACAGTTTCTTCAAACCAATTATTAAAATTAAGGACTTGGTCTTCTACATAGTGATGACATCAAACCACATTTTTAGTAAATTATTCTATTTTAAGACAAATGCCAACAGTTTTAATGTCAGATTTAGGAAAGACCAAGAAATAAAAGTATTGCTGAATAATCTGCAGGAAGGTGCAAAATCCTACTGTAATATTTTTCTCTTTGATATTTTTGCCATTAATCATCTACCTATCTCTTTTCTATTTTGTTCTTTTCTTCAAAATATCTATAGGAAATAATTTTGTAAAAATAGTAATTTGCTTCTATCATATCAGGCATTTCCTTTATTTTTTCCTTATCATTAAATCTTGCTTTTCTAAATACATACTGTATAGCTGGAGAACCCAGAAATAATGCTTCTTAACTAATATGCACTAGTGCATGGAGAACTATCTGAGTGGATTTGGTAACCAGCGAGAGACAGACAGCATTTCCAAGGAAAATAATATCTAGCTGTGTGTGTGTGTGAATATATGTATAAGGTGTGAAGAGTCAACATCAGCTTTAATTTTAATATATTGCACTGTGTGAAACTTTTAGAAGACAAGGATTCTAAAATTCATATAACCCCCATTGGTGCTAACAATGCTATCATAAGAATATTATAGGAGAATGTCAAATTTCCAGTTGACGGGAAAAAGCCGAAAGTTTTAAGAGCATCAAGACATCTTCAATCATCATTTTCATCTTTCTGGAGAAGTAGATTTACCTATTAGGTGCAGGAAAAACCTGTCATTTCACAGGGTTATATGATTGCAGGCAACTTTGCCTTTCAGGCTGGGTTTTTATGAGCTAGCATGAAATACTCTAAATAGCCTTTAAAACTGAAAACGGAAAATGTGAAACTACAATCCAGCCTTAAATGCTCACTTTAGCAGTGATTGCACCAAAATCCAGGAGAGCTCTATTCCATTTCTGGGGTATTATTGTAGGCTTCAAAAAAAAGTGCTATATTGCAAGTGTGTGGTGAGTGAACTTCTAAAAATTATGTAGCAATTTATCCTTGAACTGTTATACAAGTTATATTGAGATACCATGATTAGCATCCTATTTACCAGTAACAATGTCACTCTGTGACAATTGATCCTAATTTAACCAATATGACACTATTCATACCCAGAAAAAGAGGTTAATATTGGAGAAACCTCAAAAATTGCATAAGTGCAATAATATTTTAGAAGAAAAGAAATCCAACTATGTAGGGAATTATGCCTCTCAACACCTAAAGGCCTGATGTAAGCATGGACTATTGATCTACTGGCCAGGATAGTAGCATTGCAACTGAAGGAAAAAGAAAGTTTAGTTATCTAATTAGCACTCTCTGTGGACTTGAAAAAAATGCAAAGGGTTTAAGGAATAAATGTGAGCCTTTAAATTGTGTCATCTTTTTGTCAAGCTCATGTGAAAACCTGAAAAAAAAAAATAAGAGTTAGGAGTTTTAGTTCAATGGCAAGCAAGCACAGAAGTTAGTGTTTTAGCTATTGTTAAGTACTGCAAATCTTACATGACGGTGAGATTCTTTGTAGAGCCTATTCAATATCAACATTTGAAGTTATTTCTGAGATAAATAATAAAAGCCAAACTTCAATCTTCAGTATATACAGCAGGTGAGATCAATGCTTTTAGGTTATTCAAAAACACCTATCTAGTCAGCATTGGCAAAAGATTGTTGCATTAAGTAAACATTTTCAGATATAATCAGATTGTTTGATTTATTGACTGAAATTAAGACTTGTAGCAGTGTCCTGCTGTAGCTAAAAAGACAAATATTGCCACCCAATTTAATATTATGGAAAAGTAACGTGAATATTTGATTAAAGACAGACAAAAAGAGTTGCTGCCTGAAGTGAAACAGAGAGTATATAACTTCCAGATTTAATCAAACTGACATTTCTTTTAAAAAAAAGCCCTCTATCCAAAGTGTTTTTACCATCACCAAAATCTGTTTCTGTTGTAGCATAGGCAAAACAAGTCACTTGTTACAATAGGAAAGAACTATGAGGACAGAATTAGAGTATGTTGAAGATTTTTTTAATAGTAAAATGAAATAATAAGCCCTTTTTGATTATCACAGTGAATAACCCAATTGTCTTCAAGCACTTGGAACAAAGAAATGATGGAAAGCAAGAAATGTGGATGATTTTTGAAGAGCCCAGTGTTGAACAGTAAGATTTCCGATGTCTCCGATGAAAAGTGTATTTGACGGTTGTTAAAAATTCAAGTTAAAAGAAGAAGAAAGATAGCAGGTCACCTTCTCTCCTAGTTGTGCTTAATGCAAAAGCAGAGTCACTTTGTTCTAACAATAATTTCATGACATTTCAATAGGTGGCTTTCAGCTTTTTCATAAAGAACTTTTCTCTAATTAATGGATTGTTAACTTGGCAGCTATGTCTAGCCTTTCTGCAGAACATTTTGTGAAGAGAAAAAAAGAGAAAGATTTCTCTGAGCATAAGAACTGCAAATGATATATAGTATAAATGGTAATAATCTTACCTTACCAAATAATACCAGAATCTGAAATATACCACATACCCAGTGTGAATTTCAGATTTACCAAAGCAACATAGTCCAAATACAATGAAATGGAATGGAATGAAATGGAATTAATTACATAGAGACATTTATACTCATTATGTGGATCTTAATTGGCTTGGGAAGGTTATGTTTAATTCTTTTAAACATTACAAGATTTCACTCTTTTTAAGCACACAAAAAATATTAGAAAAAAAAGATTGACTAAAGCAATAGATGTGAATTGTATTAGAAAAGCACAATATAGTATTACATTTTATTTACAATAGGAGAATTGCTCAATAAAAAAGAAAGTGGGTATATCCCACCCACCCCAGGATAGAAAGTAAGAAAAGGAAATAACATAGATGATAGCTTATTGGATTCTACACATTTCAAATCTCAACCCTTTAGGAACAGTATTTTGTACCACTGGTCTATATTTTTGCTTTCTCCTCCTCCTCCTCCTCCTCCTCCTCCTCCTCCTCCTCCTCCTCCTCCCTCCTCCTCCTCTTCCCATGCATGTCTACATCAAACTTTACATTGCCAGAATGAAGGAACCTTCTTAACTTTGTCATTGGTCAAAAATAAGTCAGTAAGTACATGTTTCTGGTAGTAGCCAACATATCAGTAGATAGGCTGCCTCTGTGTCTCTCCCCATTCAGCTGCATAATTGTTTTTACAAAAGAGCTGAAAGCTAGTGACTCAAATAGAATAAAAGTTAGTTTTCTTTTTGAAAAAAAGGAATATACATTTAAATATGAAAAAGCATATTTTGGGACCCTTCCTCTTTTCATCATCTTTGTTTGGTGTCTACTCATTTTTCCTTTCCTATTTATTAGAATCAAGTGCTCTTCCTTGATCATGTTTCTGATTGTGTTCTTCCAGATTATTCCCTGTCATAATTTGCCTTGATGAATACAGATTCCTGGATTGAAATCACATGTTGGAAAAAAAGGATTCTGCACTTGAACTGGAAGAATAAAAAGGTATTCACTTTTTTTATTCAGCAGCTGATTTTTAAATTATGTTGCTAATTGTTCCTGACAGTTAAAAGCCATCAATATGAGTAATTTTTTTTATAAATGTTTTTTGGATATATATTTTTCTCTGTATATGCAATACCATGTCATAATATTATTTAGACCTTATAATCTGGCACAATTTTTCGCATTTCTGCAGGTATGTTTTACCAATGTCCATTAGGCAGTATACTTAGTGTTAATGCCACTGTGGTAGTAAGTACCACTAAAATTTATTAAAGTAAATAATGGAAGACAAAATCAAGGGTTATATGAATGGTATTATATATCATGCATCAACATTATTTGGCATGAATGTTAATTGTCCAGGATTAATGTTCAGTTTTTTAAAGCAGAATGACACTGAAAATGAATTACAAACTTTACTAATACTTTGTGGGAATGGACAGTGCCTTATAATATAGAATATATTTTTAAATTTATGATTAGCACTATTATTTTTATTGATGCAGTAATGTCCTATATAAATTGCCTATTTTCATAATCATCAATAAATATTCCATCAGCAATTGTGATTTTTTAAAGGTGTATTTGAGCTTGAAAAAAACTTTTTGAAGTAAATGAACACTTTAGAAATTTATAGTAAACAAGATTTTTTTTTAAAAAAAAAGGGAATGTACAGTTTTATAATCTACTAGGAACTAAGTGTTTTCATCCATTGCCATCATATAATGCAACTAAATCAAACTTGATCAGCAACTCGATTGCTATTTTAGATGAATCTCTGTTGGCTGGAAGTGAAACCCCTTAGCACCCAGTCTTTATATCTTGGCCATTGAAAAAAATAGGACTTGATGTCATTAAATTCAGTAAACTTCATGAAGAAATTTACTATACCTATATGTTGAATTATAAGTATTGTTTGTCCCAGCCAATGAGGCATTAAAAAGAAACCAAAGTTCATTGATTTGAAACAATCTAGCTTATCTCTTTTGTATTATGCTAAAACATATCCTTATCTGACAAACAATTCTTAATCATTGAGTTTTTTAAATTTAAATTATGTAATCCACATTCATACATCTTGCTAATATGATATTTTAGTCCTATAAATCATAATAGTCATGAAATTTATAAATATAATTCCTGAATTATTACTTCTTATTAAGAATCTATATTTCTACTGTATACTAAATGAGAACATACTGCAGTGTATCTTTAGGCAACAATTCAATTGCTTTCAAAATTCAATAGATTCACTGCATGCTATAGCCATATAACTGCCTCAAGAGATTTTTCAAAGCACTTCTAATTATGTGTACATTGCATGGTACTAGAATACAGTAAATTCTATCTCTTTTGTTATATATTGATTAAAAAGTCTAACAGCTGATCCAATGTTCATTGTGTATATCCATAAACATATACACAATAAATCCTTTTCAAAACGGATTTCACATTTGACAGTGACGTCATATGAAAAAATAATTACCTTAGTTTTAGCGAAGCCTACATTAGCTTCATAATAAATAAATAGCCTAAACTTAATTAAATAATAATTCCTTAGGTGCTTTTGAGGTCTATCTATACTGAATAATTTGAAAAACCAAAACATCTTTTAAATCTGATATCTATCCCACTTAAGGGGTGATCTACATCCAATCTAATTTGTTTTCTAAATTATTACAGATGAACATACAATAATGCTTGCATTCTTATGGCAAGGACTGTTGTCTAGGCCCTTCTATCTGATTCCAACCTCTATTATTAAATTTTAGACTGTTTTGCAGTATCCAATATTTACCTGGTTCATAATATTTTCTTCTTATTTAAAGAATGCATCTCTGTTATTTTTCTTTAAAAACATATTCAAAGAATATCACTGTATTCAATATGCTATCAAGGGTAGACCAAATGAGCTGTAAAATTTGTAAAACTCAAATCTATACACTATGTAGGCCTTTCTAAGATATAAGATTCACAAAGGTTTAACCACCCTTAAGTGTTTTGTGTTTACAAATTCTGAGTAGGAGGTTACATATCCTTGTTAGTCTATGGTGCCAAAAAAAGTCTGGTAGTACCTTTTCCAACTAACACGTTTAATTAAAAGGCATAACCTTTAACGAACTTCAGTTTATTGATCAGTCCAACATGATAATTGGACTGAAGTAGGATTTAAATTGGGAGGGAAGGAGAGGAGAAGGTAGGTTGGTTATACAGATGCAAGTTATATGTACTACTGGTAGTACCATATAGTCACTCTTTTACCGAGACAATTCATCTAAATTCAGATCTAACATTCCATATCCTTTCCATTCACATAGGCAAATCTTTCTGATTCTTCCAATTCTATTAACTTTTGAAAAATTCTTTTGTTAAGGTGACCAATCATCCTCCTTTACAGAGGACAGTCCTTCTTTTGTAAGTTTTGTCCTCTCTCAAAAAGTGTCCTCCTACATGTCCTCCTTTTCGATATTTGAAGACTAATCTGTAAATCTTCATATTCGATCGATGCCGATCCGATCCGTTGCGTGTGATGTGACCAATTTGTATTTGATATGACGATTCATCAAGGATCGGTACAGTACGGCAAGATGCGATTATGAGACACATGCACTCCACACAGGATAATTGTTTTGAGAGAGTGCACCATCTGCAAGAGTGCGCCACACGCAAGTGGCTTTGTTTACTTCTTACTGAAACACAACACAGCCCACACGCACGTGTCCCCCTTCTCATTGTAAAAAAGTTGGTCACCTTTCTTTTGTAGCATTGTTATTCTTTATATTTAGGGACAGCTAGAGGCCAAGATTATTATTTGTCTTCTTTCTAGAATTTTAAAATTAAGATCCACCTTGTTTTATCTTTGAATTGATTCATTACTTTCCAAGTTGTTGTCTTAACATTCATTATTACTCCATTTTCTTAGTTTTTTCAGCAGTTACATATTCTTCCCCCCCTTTTTTTGCTTTAACATACACCATTATTAAATCAGAAGATTACATTTTGAAATAATTAAGCAATATGCCAGCACTAAGCCTCACTTTTCACAAGCCACCCAACAGGTAATTGTGAAGCCGGATCTCACTGTATAGGCAAGAAGTACATGTACCATGTGACTTCCACTTTTATCCAAAATTAAAGGAATATTTTTGTGGGCATCAGTTTGATTCAGATAAAGAGATGGAAAATATGATCATGCCCTGGTTGAAGAGACAAGGTGTGGAGTTCTTTTGTTGATATCTTTAGGAAGTTTGCATATTGTTGGCAAAAGTGTGCAGTGAATGGTGATAAGTATGCTGAGAAGTAAATACAGGTAACAAAAGAGTTCATTTCAAGAATTATTTTCCACTTGTATTTTTGAAATATCTCTGTTAAAACTGAAGTTTGGGAGATGGAAGTATTACTCTTCATTCCACCATTTATTTTGCATAAACTAAAGCAGCCTATCCATTGTAACAGAATTTGAATTCATTCCAAACAGTTAATTTTAATGTTATGCTGTAGCTAATATCTGAAGCAGTTTCTTCTCTCAATATTTTTATCTATATCTCAAAATAGTTCTCAAGCATTTTCTTATATGAAGATTATGGGCTATCAGTATAACTTAACTCAGTGAAGTGCTTACTTAAACTAATACATCATCTAGTTTATGATTTGGCAGTGCTTGATTCAAATAACAATGGTTATTAATAATGCATTTTCAGTGTGTTCAGAATACCCAAAAGATTGCAAGCAATTAAAGAATGTTCAGTTTGCATGTAGTGCCTTCTCTAAAATAAGATGCTTTACTGAGGGTGCCATGACTTTAACTCAGTCATTAAGTGAGTTGACTCTAGCAGAAACAGCTGTTGCTTTAATACTCACAACAGACTTACTAGGAAGCAAGACCAAACACACTAAATTTGGATGCTGAGCATTATATTCTCAAAAGGGCTTGAACATGTCAACATCTTCCAAGATTTATTTTATCTATTCATTTTTACATGTCTATGCTTTTTAAATAAACTTATGGATACCTTAAAATACACTTTATATCTACCTGTCATCATTAGAAGGATCCCAAAGCAGAAATACAAAGATAGTCCAATTTAATTCAATATCTGTATCTTGTATCTTGAATAAGGGTTGTAAAAATTGAAGTTCATTCACCAATAGATTAACCAGGGGAAATATCAGTGTTTTTGTTATTTTTCAGCAGAATGGGATAAAATTATTGTTATGAGCGTATGGTGGGATATATGAGTTTCTGAACATAAAGCAAGAGGGTCTCAATGTGTCCCTTATGACAGAAATGATTATGAGGTCTGAGGCAATCAGCTTTGCTTTCCCACAAATAAATCAGTCACTGGGGTTTTTCAGCTACTAAAACAACTCACAAAACATTGCACAATCACTCAGGGTGAAATACTAGCTGGCACTGAGGTAGAGGAAATGGTAAAACTAAGGATCTTTCCACTTTCAAGACACTGTGATTGGGATGTTTAATGCTGACCTAATCACAAGAATTACTGTCACTCCACCTACCTCCTGTCCTCACAATGGCAATAAGATAAATGATCCCTCTCCACACCTCAAACCCATTTCTGGCACAACTGGCATTCTTAGCTCAACACAGCTGCAGTAAAGCAAATGAAAAATGAAGTTGCATGGAAGCTCATGCCTGGAATGGAATAAGTTCAGACCTAGTAAAGGAAATTATCACCATAATGTTGTCTGAGCTTTGGAGGATATGCATCATTAATAAAAATTCACGCTGCAAGTCTTCCTTCATAAGAAGCATTTTAAAGGTATAAATGCACTGATATTGTTCAAGAAAGAATTGTTCAGTTTAGTGTTGTTAAAGGTGGTTAAAAATATCAAGCTAGAATTGTGGGTTTCAGTCTCCTGCCTTAGGCAGAGAGCAAGGCTGAGTGACCTTGGGCATGTATGATCAAACTGTTTCTGAAAAATGTATCATATATATATGTAGATAAGCTATGACTTTAGGTATCAAAATATACTCATTGAATTGGGTTCCATTGATCACACTTGGAATACTGCATTCAGTTTTGGTCGCTACGATGTAAAAAAGATGTGGAGACTCTAGAAAGTGTGCAGAGAAGAGCAACAAAGATGATTAGGGGACTGGAGGCTAACACATATGAAGAACAGTTGCAGGAACTGGGTATGTCTAGTGTAACGAAAAGAAGGGCTAGGGGAGACATGATAGCAGTGTTCCAATATCTCAGGGGCTGCCACAAAGAAGAGGGAGTCAAGCTATTCTCTAAAACACCTAAGGGTAGGACAAGAGGCAATGGATGGAAATTAATCAAGGAGAGAAGCAACTTAGAACTAAGGAGAACTTTCCTGACAGTTTGAACAATTAATCAGTGGAACAACTTGCCTCCAGAAGTTGTGAATGCTCCAACATGGATAACCATTTGTCTGAAGTGGTGCAGGGTTTCCTGCCTAAGCAGGAGGTTGGACTAGAAGACCTCCAAGGTCCCTTCCAACTCTGTTATTCTATTCTATTCTATCTGCAGATGAGCTTATCTGCAAGTACATATGGTAGCACATTTTTAAAAAGTACCTCTATGTTAGTATCTCTAAAGTATCTCTTATCTGATCTCATATAAGCTCATCAGAATAATACAGGATAATAAAGTTGAAGGGATCTTGAAGATCTTCTAGTCCAACTGCCTGCTCAAGCAGGAGACCCACTACCATTTTAGACAGGTGGCTGCCCAGTGACTTTTTAAAAGTTTCCAGTGATGATGTATCCACAATTTCTGAAGGCAAGCTGTTCCATTGGTTCATTGTTCTTACTGTTAGGAAATGTCTCCCTAGTTCTAGTTTGCATCTCTCCTTGATTAGTTTCCATCCATTGGTTCTTGTCTTGCCTTCTGGTGTACATGTATGTAGGTAACTTTGTAAAATGGCAAAATTAATCTCATAATATAATGCTACAGAAGAGTGAGAAAAAATTAAAATCTCTGAAGAGATGCATGACTGAGTTTTAATTTCAGAATTACCCAAACTGGATTTAAATGGATTGAAAAGCCAATATTGCACAAGAAACATGGATTAAAATAATAATGTTTCAAAAGAAAGGAAATCTATTAAATCAAGAAGAAACATGAGATGAGAAAAAAGCCAATAGATAACTTGTATAGAACGGGAACCGGATCCAAACAGTTGGTTATACAGACCACCCCAATGATGCCCTTGATGTGATGTCTCGCTGCCTGGAGGCCGTGCGGGTCTGGATGGGGAGAAATAGGCTCAGACTCAACTCTTCCAAGACCGAGTGGCTGTGGCTGCTGGCGTCCCAATATAGTCAGCTGGTGCCATTGCTGACTATTGAGGATGAATCTTTGCCCCCCACAGGGCTTGCAATCTGGGCGTCCTCCTGGACACACGGCTGTCTTTAGAAGAGCATATGTGAAAAGAGCCTTGATAGTACAGTGGTTTAATGCACCCTGTTATTAACACAGCTACCTGCAATTTCTGCTGGTTCGAATCTCTCCAAGGCTCAAGGTTGACTCAGCCTTTCATCCTTTCTAAGGTAGAATGAAGGCTATTGCTTAACGCATTGTAAGCCGCCCTGAGTCTCCGGAGAAGGGCAGCATATAAATCAAATTATAAAAAATATATAAAAAAATATATATGTCGGCCGTGGCCAGGGGGGCTTTTTATCAGGTTTGCCTGATTCGCCAGTTGCAGCCCTTTCTGGACCGGGATGCCTTGCGCACGGTCACTCACGTCCTTGTCACCTCCCGGCTGGACTATTGTAATGCTCTCTACATGGGGCTCCCCTTGAAGAGCACTTGGAGGCTCCAGCTGGTCCAGAATGCGGCCGCGCGGGTGGTTATGGGCGCAACCCGTTGTGCCCACATGACACCCCTCCTGCGCGAGCTGCACTGGCTCCCAGTGATCTTCCGGGTGCGATTCAAGGTGTTGGTCACCACCTTTAAAGCGCTTCATGGCATAGGACCCGGGTACCTTCGAGACTGACTTCTGCCACAAACAGCCTCCCACCAGCCAGTTTGCTCCCACAGAGAGGGTCTCTTCAGGGTGCCATCTGCCAAGTTATGTCAGCTGGTGACATCCAGTGGGAGGGCCTTCTCTGTGGGAGCCCCTGCCCTGTAGAATGAACTGCCCCCGGAAATGCGCAAGATCTCCGACCTCCGTGTATTTTGCTGTGCCCTCAAGACCCTGCTGTTCTGCCAAGCCGGACTATCAATTTAATGATTTTTAAATTGGGTTTTAAATTTTTGGGGTTTTAAATTTAGGCCAAATTATGTAATAATTTTAATTATTTTTAACTGATGTTTGTCTTTGTGTTTTTAATAGACTGTACACCAACCTGAGTCCTTTAGAAGAAGGGCGGTATAGAAATTTATTTATTTATTTATTTATTTATTTATTTATTTATTTATTTATTTATTTATTTACTAGAGGAAAAAAACCCACCCAAAACAAATCTCTTAATATGGAATATAATCTCGGCTTCCTTTGCTTTCAGGAAAGTTTATACAGAAATATTCTTTTTTTCCCCAACATGGCATCTCAGATACCTTGAATTGCAGATCATATATATTTATTTAAATAATTTATATGGTCACCCATCTTAAGCAATTCTGGGCAGCTTACAAGAACCATAAAACCAATAAATAAAACAATTGTAAAAACAATAAAATAATAAAAATCCTTCACTGTAATTATCCCCCTTGGGATGCCCCACTCAGCATCTCACTCTCAGCCTCTTTCCATGCCTTCTATGTATCCAATCCCAGAGCCTCAGTAAAAAGCCAGATCTTAATGGCTAATAAAAAAAACTAGAAAGCTAATTGGCCATAGCCATTGACCATGCTAATTGCCAGTAATGGGAACTGGAGTCCCATACATCTGGAAGGCATCACTTGGAGAAAACTATTTAGTGCTATAAGTAGTATAAGGAATGAAGGGTTGCTCAATCAACTTCTTTTCTGGGGCTTTGCCAAAGAATTGTCTTAGTGCTCACAGTAGCATTCAGTTAGCATGAAACAATATACCAGGTTTTATGGGAACTTCTCTTTTGCCTTGTATCATGTGTCTCTTTTGTGCACTCCAAGTCTTTTTGCTTGTAATATCCTATGATTTGAATTTGGTAATTTATAAGATGCTAATGGATTGATGATCAAATAAAGTGACCTATGGTCCTCTCTTGCAGTTCTATTAGCCTTTTAATGCCAGTGTTGCTTTGGTCTGAATGAGTTGTGTAATGACTGGTGCAGCATTCCCAGTTCTTTGATTGATCTACATAGTGGTAGCAATTTCTCATTTCCTGAGCAACAAATAGACAGCAGAATTTGAGAAAAAATAGCACACTAGAAAGGATTTCAAGGACATAAATGCTTAATTTGAAAGAGAAGACTCTTAAATATAAATAATGTTTGTCGACTTGGCATTTAAATTTCTCTTTGCCGGTGCTCTGCTGGAAGGGAAGTGTTTCTGTAGAATTAATGACAGGTCATTATTTTAAAAACTTTTAACTTGTCTCTTGAGCGCCTCTAAGTAGAAAGTTCGGCAAGTTACACAAAGTATCATTACATAGATGATAAATCATTGAGAATGGCTGAATTATTTTTTACTAAAATTACCTTTGCTTGCCAAATTTGAACTTAGTTCAAAACTGTAAAGACTGCAAAGAAAATGCTCTTTAAAATAGCCCTTGCTTACACTATTGGACTTACAGCTGTACCTCATATTGAGGCATAAATTTACATTCCTTGCTGAAGGTTAATCCTACTATTATGCTTATGCCTTTGTGTCATAGGGCTTCAGCTGAGATCCAATTACTTTGACTTCACTCTTTGTACTGCTCATTCTTTGTATTGTTTCACACTGAGGAAAAAAATAATGCAGCTTTAAAGAGATGTTATGCTTGTTCCCCCATGCATTGTGAAGTATCAGTTTGAATTATTTCCAAAGAGCTGCATAACTTTAATACTTATTTGCAATGAGAAGCATAAGTATTAATCTCCTTCAATATTAAAATAATCAAACCAACAATTTCCAGTATTTTTGGACATTTCAAAAAAAAGTTTAATAATAGTTGGTTACCATTTCCTTGGTATTAGAAATGACGTTCAGAAACATTAACTTATGTGACCCAGACTTGTTTCATAATTTGCTATATTCGGGTCTTAAATCCACAAGACTGAAAATATGAATATAAATAATATTGTATTTTAAAAATGTTTATATTCTTTGATTATGCATATCCCAGCATTTGGCATCTATCAAGAATGGTGAAGTTTACATTCATGGGGTTGACGAAAATAATTATGAGACAGTAAATGATTTGCAGTTATATATTGTTGACTTGTGCTGTTTGTATTGTCTTTTTGTCTTTTCTTTTCCTTTTCCTTTTGATACAGTGACAAGGAAGAGAATGTTTTAGCTATTTGACTTCTAACTTTAGAACTTACATGGGATAAGCACATGGAATTGATAAAGAGGGAAGCAGAAAGATTTCTGGACATATTTGGACATATGAGTTAATAAGACAGAAACTAGAGTCATAAATTCTATTGACTCATTATCTGCATTGTTTCTCTCTTAGAGTAAACATGTTAAAAAGAAAAAAGTCAAGGAAACAATTGGTCCATTGCTGGAAGAAAGTGGCAAGAAGGTGACAAGCAACAGGGAGAAAGCAGAACTACTTAACTCGTTTTTTGCATCTGTCTTTACACAAAGGAAAAAACAGTCCAACCTATCAAAAACAGCATCATAAAAAACAAATTAGGAACACAAGTTAAAATAGAGAAGAAAATGGTAAGTGAACACCTGTCTACCCTAGACGAGTTCAAATCACCAGGACCAGATGAATTACACCCCAAGCTTCTGAAGGAACTGGCAGACGAGATCTCAGAACCACTGAACTATATCTTTCAAAGATCCTGGAGCACCGGGAAACTGCCAGAGGACTGGAAAAGAGCTGATGTTGTTTGCATCTTCAAAAAAGGGAAAAAATAGATCCAGGAAACTATAGACCTATTAGCCTGACCTCAATACCAGAGAAGATTCTGGAAAAGATAAATCAAGCAATGAATCAGCGAACATCTAGAAGTAATAATCAAAAGCCAATATGGGTTTGTCAAAAACAGATCATACCAGACTAATCTTATTGCATTCTTTGACAAAGTGACAAAATTAGTGGACCAGAGGAATACTGTCGATATAATTTTCTTGGACTTCAGTAAAACATTTAATAAAGTAGACCATATACTACTAGATAAAGTAGAAAAATGTAGGTTAGACAGCATCACCACCAGATGGATTCGTAACTGGATGACTAACCACACTCAAGGTGTAGTCCTCAATGGAACTGCATCTACATGGAGGGAAGTATGCAATGGAGTACCCCCAGGCTCTGTTTTAGGCCCAATACTCTTCAACATCTTCATCAATGACTTGGACAAGGGGATAGATGGGGAACTCATCCAATTTGCAGATGACACCAAGCTGGCAGGAAGAGCCAACATTCCAGAAGATAGGTTTAAGACACAGAAGGATCTTGACAGACTTGAACATTGGGCACTATCTAACAAAATGAAATTCAATGGTGAAAAAAGTAAGATTCTACATTTAGGCAAGAAAAACAAAATGCACAGGTACAGTATATGTAGTACCTTGCTCAATAGTAGTAACTGTGAGAGGGATCTTGGAGTCTAGTGGACAACCATTTAAATATGAGCCAGCAGTGTGCAGCAGCTGCCAAAAAAAACCAACACAGTTCTAGGTTATATAAACAGAGAGATAGAATCAAGATCACATGAAGTGTTAATACACTTTATAATGCTTTGGTAGGGCCACGCTTGGAATACTGCATTCAGTTTTGGTCACCATGATGTAAAAAAATGTTGAGACTCTAGAAAGAGTGCAGAGAAGAGTAACAAAGATGATTAGGGGACTGGAGGCTAAAACATATGAAGAATGGTTGCAGGAACTGAGTATGTGTAGTTTAATGAAAAGAAGGATTAGGGGCAGTGGTGGGATTCAAACAATTTAACAATTGTTTCTCTGCCCTAATGATCAGCTGGGTGGACGTGGCCAGGGGGTGTGACAGGTAGCACTCGGCCTCCTACATTCCCCTGGGAGCAAAAATGGGCCATGGGGAAAGGGGAATGCTGCCCTCCCTGCCCTATTTTGGGCCCATTTAGCCTCCCTGCAGCTTCCTGGGAACAAAAATGGGATGCGGGGGGCCGCACCGCAACCCCCATGCCCCATTTTGGGCCTAGTAGGCCTCCGTGCAGCCCCCTGGGAGCAAAAATGGGCCATGGGGGGGGGCACAGCACAACACACACACCGCCCTATTTTGGACCCTGCACTTACCTGGAAGCCAAAACGGGGCACGTGGTGACTCTTGGAAGGGGCAGGGTGGGGCAACCAGCAATTTAACAACCGCTTCACTCGAACTGGCCCGAACCCACCACTGACTAGGGGAGACATGATAGCAGTGTTCCAATATCTCAGGGGCTGCCACAAAGAAGAGGGAGTCAAGCTATTCTCCAAAGCACCTAAGGGTAGGACAAGAAGCAATGGGTCGAAACTAATCAGGGAGAGAAGCAACTTAGAACTAAGGAGAAATTTCCTGACAGTTAGAACAATTAATCAGTGGAACAATTTGCCTCCAGAAGTTGTGAATGTTTCAACACTGGAAGTTTTTAAGAAGATGTTGGATAACCATTTGTCTGAAGTGGCATAGGGTTTCCTGCCCAAGCAGGGGTTTGGACTAGAAGACCTCCAAGATCCCTTCCAACTCTGTTATTCTAAAAAGAAGTACATTCTTTAAAAAGTAGTTCAAATTAACATTTTTGTGAATCATGGTTTATAGCATGATCTAGACAGAGTTAAAGCAAGAAGTAAAAGAATAGTCTTCATATTCATAAAACTATGTAACTATTCTCCTTTCCATTATTTGAAAATGCCTACCCATTGATAAGATCTTGATGGCCCTAACATTTGCATTTCAGTTTTAAGAATACTCTTAATGTTTGGTACTTTCTTTGCTCTTGCTATACATGGTTGTAGTAAATATATCATATTGGAGAATTGAACTTTTAGGTTATCCCAAGATCACATTATGTAGGCTGAATCGTTAGATGTAGCTTTGTCTTCATTGTCTGTTTTTACCAATCAGAATTCTACAATTATATGTACTCCAACTGCTTTTCATTACCTGTACATTACATTTCATTCAATGTATTCCAAAGATGCATCAGTGTCAAAATGGTGAAAACCAATGACCTCCAAATACCAGCTGGAACCTTCTCCCCTGGACCATTAAGTTGTCTACATAAATACTAAGCATCAAGTCATTTGCTTTTCCCATTGATAACAGTGGACCATAGAAAATTGAAGTTAAAGATTGTGATTAGCCTTCCGGATATTATAGGCATACACATATATCCATTCAAGCATTCATTTGTTTAGAAAATGCCAGCAATCAAGTGTTAAAAACATTTTAGTTAGAAATGTTCATATGGCTCAATTCTTCCATCATTATTGAGTGATGTAGATAAAAAAGGTTTGCCTTTCAGATGTAATCTCCTTCATACTTTGTATGGCAACATCGGGAAATCGTATTTAAGACACAGTAATTCCTTTATATGTATGTATGTGTGTGTATTAACATTGTAAATAACTATGTAAACAAAATAATAATAATAATAATAATAATAATAATAATAATAATAATAATACCCTTAAAACTTTGATTTGGAAGATCTTCCAATGAAAGCAATAGCAATAGCACTTGGACTTATATACCACTTCACAGTGCTTTACAGCCCTCTCTATGCTGTTTACAGAGTCAGCATATTGCCCCCAACAATCTGGGTCCTCATTTTACCGACTTCAGAAGGATGGAAGGCTGAGTCAACCTTGAGCCGGTGAGACTCAAACTGCCAAATTGCTGGCAGCCGGTGATCAGCAGAAATAGCCTGTAGTACTGTATTCTAACTACTGTGCCATCATGGTCCCACTGCACCACCACAGCAGATCTACCAATGATAACTAAGCATGTAGTAAATTTTATAATTTGAAAGTTAAACAATGACACTAATCTTACTGTAATAAGTATGTGTCATGATTGCAATCACTTCATGGTTCCTTTTCTGCATAACTATTGATGTAAAAATAAAAAAAGATAAATTTGGATACCTGAGAGAGGCTTCACTCTTCAACAGAAGGAGGATTCCCTAATTTTTATAGATGCTGACTGCAGCATTCCCAAATTCATGCATTTTATGTTTGCAGAAACTAATTTTCCGTAGCAGGGCTGGCTTTTAAAGTTCCTGAGATCAAAAACACGTATATTTTGGGGCTTCTGGGGAAAATATATTCTGGCTGAATATATTAATGGGAGGAAAGTAAACATGAAATCATGAGGTATCCTGCAAAGCAAAGTTTGAGGGCTAGATCTCTATCCATCACTGACTAGAAAAGGTCCCAGGAGAAGAAAAACATTGAAACATTGTGCCTTCTACATCTAACTGCCTGGGCCACTCCAAATGAATGCCATCATTGGTGATATTGAAAGCTGCTATGAAATTAAGAAAGGCCAGGATACACAGACATCCCAATGCCATGTCAATGATGTTTCAGACCTGAAACCTGAAAGGGATTAATATAATCTCTATATAACTAATATAACTTTGTAATTTATAACTAAGGCTTCAGTCCAGCTATGCAACAGATTCCTCATATACTTCTCCAAGCACCCTCTGAAACTGAGTATGGTTCATCGGCAAAGGGATGGACCAAGCAAATAAGTCGTCCCTGAAGGAGAAGCAGTACAGAATATTTTAGAGTGATATGGCTTTGACAAGGGACAAATAACACACTTCATTCCCATATCACATTGTCCTTTATCCAAGACAAAGTCCACACTCAACATATGACTCCTATTGTATTAAGTTCTCAATCATTAGGTCCACGTTGCCAAGATAGTAATGAATTTCCAAGCTGCTCCAGACTCTACAACCAAGAAGGCAGACTGAAACCTTCCAGGACCCAGTCTAAGAAGTTTCACTTTCAACCCAGCCACAAAGTTAAGCAACTCAACTGCTACACAGAAGGAAATAGCAGCAATCCCATCTGTTCCATAGAGCCCAATTTCAATAGCAAGCATCTTTAGAAGCACCAAGAGCTTCCAAGATAATAACCACTCCCACACTCTAGTTCTGGGCCACAATTCATGTGTACTTCAAACCCTGGTGGAGACATTTCTGAGAAAAGATTTTCACCACCCGTCCATGCCCATCTGTGTTTTAATACATTCCAGATTGAATCTGCCATCCATGACAAAATTGTGTATAATGAATACCCTGCTCTCTGACATTGGTTTTTTGTTTGCAGACATTTCAGTACCCAACTAGTTAACTCTATTATTACTGAGTGTGGGGTTTGTTCCCTGGTTATAAATGATAGTTGTGTTTCCAATCTTGGTGGGATGTGGTTTTCTCCTTCATAGTTCCTATCAAAAAAAAAACAAAAAAAAACGTTGGTTCATTAAGAGAGAAAAAATGATTTATCTAACTTGTAAACACTTGTTTCCATACTTATATCTGAAAGTGGCAAAGCAGGAATCATATGCACTACTTTTTACGCCACAATAGGGTAGTGGAGGTATAGAATTTGAGATTGCGTGACGTCCCTGAAAACCTTGATTGCAGTCCTCAGGTTATCTCTAAAAATGCCACTAAATAGCAATTTAAATATAACAGGAGGAATGGATTAAATGTAACCATACAAACCAGGTGCTTCTTAAGGATTCCTTTAATTAATTTCCAAGAAAGTGTTAAAATGAATTATTATTGCACATATTCATAATGTGTGTAAGTTTATGGCTTGACAGCTCCTTGGTACAGAACATTTCTTTAATCAGTTTTCTTATTGTGTGGAATATCTTGAAGCAGAGCTGCAGCAGTGAGAAACAATATCTTACAGTAGAAGTAATCTGTCAAATTGCATTGAATCTTTGCCATCTGTTGAACCCCAACTGCTTTCTTTCAGGCTTTCAAGTGATCTTTCTACAATCGCAGAAGAAAACCCCAATAGTGGAGTATTTGTAAAGTTTAAAGAAAGCAAAGCTCAAGGGTTCAAATGTACATCCAAGTTACTTCACAACCCAAACTAGTGTGAGTGACTGAAAAGACTGTTATTCCAACTTTCAGTCATATACTTTAAAAACAAGTTGAGAGGACATGTGGAATAGTTATTTCATGGCATTAGCAAATATCAAGTTAAGACTTTTTATCTCTAGACACAAACTAGTCAAAAGGCGATAACACTTCTAGAAATCTTTAATATAATTCCTAAAACTATGTGGAAGTTTTCACAAAAAAATCAAGTATAAAAATAAAGGCAGTTTGGTCTAGTGGCTAAAACAAGGATTAGGCTTAGGGTTGGGCTAGAAAACAGGAAACCATTTCAATTTCTGCCTTAGCCATGAAAGCCATCTGTCTGGTATTGGTCAGTCACACTTTCTCAGCCCTACCTACCTTACAGGGTTGTTGTAGTGGGGAAAATAGGAGGAGGAAGATGTGTTGGATAGTTTGCCTTGTTATTTGTAAAATACAGAATGAATGAATGGATGGATGGATGGATGGATGGATGGATGAATGAATGAATGAATAAATAAATAAATAAAATAAAATAAAATAAAATAAAATAAAAATCACATAATTTTGTCATTTTTCATCATATTCTTCTTCAATTCTCTCCCCCACCTCCCCAAACTGGAAGAATCTCTGACTGAATATTCCACGTTCATTTTAAGCATCAGATCTACTACAGATTATTGAATAAAGATCTTCACGGAAGTGACTATACCTACTTGAATGTTTAATAATAGGATTGAAGTGAGAATATAACTGAAGGGCAATGCAGAAGGGAGAAGGATATGATTGAAGGAACAACTGCTCTACCACATCTTCCTCTATTGTTGGTCCCAAGTCAGCTTTTGCTCTAACTGTCCTCTTTTGCAATGGTTGCTTCAACTGGACGAACTGACTAGCACTTTCCTAGTATCATTGCCAGTTTCATTTTTCTTCTCAGTCTCCTACCTGCTGTCTATGAAGGCATAAAAGGAAGAGGAATATGTGCCTATTGAATATGCAACCTTTTTTATATCTCACAGACACCACATTTCAATAAATGTATTTGAGTAGAGTATAAAATAATATTAGTCCCTTGAATAGGGCAAACTTGTGTAACCTGCAGAAGAACACAATATAAATATTATATTAATATTAATGTATATTCGTATTAATGGCTAGGTAAGTCACTTTACACTTGAGTTCATCATCTGGCTGAGAGATGTCAGGAGAAAGTCAGAGGAATGGTTTTCTATAGATACCTTTGGTATTGCCTACCTCACAAAGTTCTGCTTATATAATTAAGCTTAACAGCAATACATTGTTTGTATTTAATAGAAATATTATTTATTGTAAAAATACACTGGCTGGATTCCATAAAAATACATTTATTTCAAAGTTATAAATTATTACATAATTAAAGATAATGGGAGAAAATAGTTTATAATTCAAAAGTCAACAATAGTTGTATTTATTAAATAAATAAGAGAACAGACAGTATTTTAGAGAAGAGAATTTAGAAAACTGAAAAACAATCTGAGCTTTAAAACCTGGCTCATGAGAGGGATCTAGGCCTTGAATATTATGCATTTTTTTCAATAACAAGTTGTACATATTAAATATGTTTTCTTAATTGGAATAATACCTATAATATCCATTTACAACAGCTTATAGTAATTGTGGTAATTTGGGCATTCTTTAAAATTTTAAGAATTATAAAGAATGTGTTCCATGTGCATTTGGCATTTAGTCATGCCGGCCACATGACCATGGAGATGTCTTTGGACAGCACTGGCTCCTCGGCTTTGAAATGGAGATGAGCACCGCCCCCTAGAGTCGGGAACGACTAGCACATATGTACAAGGGGAACCTTTACCTTTACCTATAATTTTAAGACATTTTTTTCAAAATATATTATTTCATACAGCTTGGCCAAATTAAAAATCCTTGCACTTCTTGAATATAGGTAGGGTTGAAGGCTTTGCATTTGTATTTATTTCTTCAAAAAGAACATTCCTCGCATTCTCTCAGTCCTTCAAGGTCATTGCACAGCTAAGTTCCATGGTCATAAATTATTGTAATTCACTATGATATTAAATAACAAGTGAAGAGTGATATAAAGCACGATTCCTTGTTATACCTGCTATTCATAGAACAAAATGTACTGCTGTATTTCACTTACTGGTGTTCCTGGCTTACACTTATGCAGTTCGAACAAACAATCTGCAGGATAAGTTATACTCATTTCAACTCAATGTTGAAATTTAAGCCTTTTCAACTAATTTCCTTTTGAAGGCATGCACATCCTTACAGCACTTCCAAAGAATATCTCCTAATAAACTATCATAGTTGCAAATTCTGTTCTAAACCACACAGAAGGAATTTTAACTATATGCACAGATGTTATAAGGGAAAGAGAAGAAAATGAAAAATGGCTCTTATTTCAGTAGAGTCCATACTAAAATATAATAGTAATATACTATTATTAATATTAATATATAATAATCTATAGTTCTTAACTGTGGCGGGGTAAGGTCAAGCAGACATTTGCCAAGTGTTCAGAACAAGGCACAGTGGAAACTAGTCATCTGTGCTGCTTTATACCTAGCTCTCAATGCCTCATTGAGAAGAAGTATTCGGAACAAGGAATTTCAGCCTGGAAAAGGATGAAAGGAATATCACTGCCTAGTTTGTCATTCTAGAACAAGACACTGACCTTAGCAGAGAGTGTGGGAGGAACCTGTTAGCGAGAAGTGCCAGTGTGCTGCTGCCTGGTAGATAAACCAGGTAAACAAATGAGTTTGGTTTTGGAGCAATGCCTTATCCTTCCTCACCATCACCTGAAATGATCAGATCAATCAGTCTAATGGAAAGGCTCGTCCTGGTTCCTCCCATCATTCTATGCAACTATAAAAAGTAATAAATTAGCGGATGGCCACAAAACGTCTTGTGGTGATTTTCTGTTACGCATTCCAGAAATAACTTTGATGGCATATAAACTGCATGGTATCTTTATCTTCAGATGAATTAAACAGCTTCAAAGATGAAAGGCAACATGGTGAAGTAAAGATGTGTCCTTGAATATTGTGCAGCATAACTCTTAATATTGACAAAAGTAGACAGTTAGTTCATCTGTAATTTGATACCTAGTTCACTTAACTGGAGCAATTCTGTCTCAGGTTTTGTTGAGAGTCAATGGATCTAAATTAAAGAGAGAGAAAAGAAGAAAAAAGAATTTGAGAATATTCACAAGTAAGCTGAGACGGAGAAGCTTCCATTATTTATTCATGCAAATACTTGCATTCCTCTATGCTAAAATCTTCCTATTCCTCTGAATCATACTTTGGCTGTCGAAACAGAAAGGATAATGGCTGCTTAATTTCCACTATTGTGTAACTGGAATAGAGACAATTGGTTACAAAGTCACTTTTGCATCACAGCAAGTGACAGCATTAGGGCACTTTAGTCCTAAAAGACTTACAGCCACACTTCTAAACAGATTTACAATTATTGTGAATTATGTCCCTTTTCCTCGTTTCTAATATGCACACATGAAAATAGCAGTATATTGTTCATATGTTTCACTTCAAGGAATTGTTCTACCGGTAGTTTATTAAAGAATTTGTTTAATTTTGTTTCATTAAATATGTTCACCTTAGCAAAACTTATTTGAAACTAAATAGGAAACTGTTGGGAGATGCACTTAATTGGGCTCTAGTATTCTTTCTTCATAACAAAATAAGCCTTTTCCCAATGAAAATTATGGTCCTAAAGCTACAGAACATTTATTCAGAAGAGAAATGATAAGGAATACTCAGAATACTTTCTTTTCTATGAAAAATAGCACTATAGGAGTTGGATTTGCATTAGGAAAAGTTTACCATCATCCAATAAAGAAAAATATTTGTAACTCAGAGTTAAAATGAGGGTTCCTTGGAACTTTCTGAGCTTGGTTCTTTTCTTGCAGATATTTCATTACCCAAACTAGGTAACCTCATCAGCACATATGTTATTATTAACATCTCATTACTATTATCAATATAATCAGTATATGACCCTCATTACTATCACCATCATCATCATCATCACCACACACACACACATCCACACATACAGGTACCAAGATCCTGTAATACAGCAGCACACTGGGTCAACTATGCTGTTATATATAAAGAATGTAAATGTAAATATATACATATATTCAGGCTCCTATTTTAAATGTCCTAACTAAGGAGTAGGTCTCATTGAAATCAAGGTAATACATACCTCTCAGAAAATATTATGTTAATAATTATAAAATTTGATTCTAAACTGTTTTGTGTTATGCAATACAAAATATATTTCAATTCAGGATATTCAATTAATCAAAACAATCGACTATGGAAAGACGTGGAAATAAAATTGGTGAGTTTTTTAATTGCGGGGAATAATAGGAGATGAAGATGCTTTTCAAATTCAGTCCTATAGTTTCTGTAGGTATGACAAAAAGTAGATGTAAAAAAGGTGGGGAGGTGGGTTCTATACTTGTAACAAGACAGATTACTGTATCTAAATGTATCCTAGTCAGTATCTAGAAATAGAATCACATATATCACATATATTATGATATCGTTTGCATTGAGCATATGATAAGGAACATGTAAGATATCCTCTTTTAATAAGAGCCTTGATAGTACAGTGGTTTAGTGCACCCTGTTATTAACACAGCTGCCTGCAATTTCTGCTGGTTCGAATCTCTCTCCAAGGCTCAAGGTTGACTCAGCCTTCCATCCTTTCTAAGGTAGGTGAAATGAGGACCCAGTTTGTGGGGGCAATAAGCTGACTTTGTATAAATATACAAAAGGATGAAGGCTATTGCTTAACGCATTGTAAGCTGCCCTGAGTCTCCGGAGAAGGGCGGCATATAAATCAAATTAATAATAATAATAATAATAATAATAATAATCTGTCCAAGCATGATTTCAGCAATGTTGGAGAAATTGTGGAATAGTTATTTCAAATATCATTCAAATCATGCGTTCAAAGAAGTGCAAGCATAATGAAGTAGCTGCACTTTACTTCCTATGCAATTGTTCTACTGTTCCCAAACCACTGCTTCCCAGAATAAATATAATGTCAGAAAGAGCAGAGAAAAAATCATGTCAATACACCATGATGGAATTGTTGCTTCAATTCAGGATCATTTCCGGAGTATGGGAGTAAAGAAACCTGGACCTGATAAATACCATTAATGGTTTATTTGATCAATAGAATACATAATTCAGTGTTTCATGCACAGTGTTCATTTTAATAACCAAAATTAAATATGTATTAAAATATGAAACGTTGATGCTGACTTAAAAATGAATTATTTCATTACAAACTATTTCCCTATCTTTCCAACTCTAAGAATGAAGCAATGAAGAAACAGTGCAAACATAAAAGGCAACAAAACAAATACTCCATTTTCAATCATCGTTAGCAGTTCTAGTCCTATAATGATTCTATTCTGATGGCTCATCTTAGTTGATGATTTTTCACAATGTATTTCATGGCTTCCATCCCTACATGAGACTTTATTACTATCACATAGGAATAAAAAGCCATAAAACACTAGAGTGAATTTATCTTGATCAGATGCCATACTGATTTTCTTCACATGATTTCACAATCATTTTCAAACTAACTGAGAATTTCATGCTACATTATTCAACATTTCAAAACTATATTGCAGTTGTTTAAAAAGCGCTCTGTTACAAATTAACAGCAATTTAGGCTTCAGAGAGATTGCTAACTGAACAGATAGGGGGACAGTCACCACACACAACCACTGAATTCACTGAATAGACAGGACACCACAAAAAAATAGCACTGGAACAGACATACAAAAGACAAAACAACTACAAACATATCCTTGGAAATTTGTAAGCATCCTAAACTTTTTCCTGTTTAGTTTCCTTAAATGGACACTGCAAACAACTCAAACATTTGAGTCAGAGGGTGCTACTCAGACAACAACCCTATAGATACACTAAAGAGGCTTTTCTCAATGTGGAGCTCTCCAAATGTCTTTTGTCTATGGCTTCCAAATCGCCAGTCAATATAACCAATGGTCTTGCTGGCTCAAATTTCACACACTTGGAATCAAAAAAGATGAACTAAAGCACTTCTGATTTACACAGAAGTGATAATGCTGAGATGAAAATATTACTTTCAAACATACCACATAGCACCTTCATCGATATCCAAATCCATGAAAACTCTAGCACCTACCTATCCTGCTGGACAATAAAGAAATAAAGCTGTTGTTTTCAAAATCAAGCTATGACTTCATAAATTCTACAATAAAGTACTTCAAAGAATCAATTACTATGTGTTTTTCCTGCTAATAGTCCAATGACATAGGTCTTTATGTTCATTGAAAAGAAAAGGTCTTACGTTCAATATCATTGGAAATAATTTTCTTTTTACCTTTCTATACAGCATGTGCTAAAGAATATCTAAAATGCTTCGAAGAATCTGTAATACTTTAAATAAAATAACTGATACTAATCTTAGCAAAATAATTATCTTGTTAATTGTTGTTAATAATTACAATGGAAAATCTACTCCATTTTATTGTTTTCTTACTCTTCTCTGGCTGCCTATCAAATCTATTTCTTGTCTAGCACAATATGATTAATACAAGTGAGAACAGGAAATTCATAAATGAAAGGTAGTGCATAAATAAATTAAATTATCATGCATAAAACATGCAAATGATTTAAAGACTGCATATGAAACCTTATTTCATTTTCATTCAACTGCATTTTGGCAGTCACTGATTAGGTCCAGATTAATGCACTCCCAAAAATATTCAATATGTTTTAAATATGGACAAAGACTTCATTTTTCTGTATATTATTTTATTTTATTTGGGATGCTAATAACAAACTACAAACTTATTGCACAAACTTACTGCACTAAATGCTAGTTGCTAGATGCTTTCCAAGGTTCCTGCCATTTCGCTCTCCAAAATCCTGCTGTTTTACAATTCTATTATGTTTTAAAAACAGAAGTTCTTTAGCAACTTCTGAATTACTAATCCACCAGATCAATGGCATTAGATACAAGGGAAGGGACATAATTTTTTCATCCTTGTTTTATAGGATAAAGGTTAAAAAAAAGGTAAAGATTTCCCCAATCTAGTCATGTCTTACTCTAGGGGGCAGTGCTCATCTCTGTTTCTTTGCTGAGGGAGCCAGTGTTGTCCAAAGATGCTTCTGTGGTCATGTGGCCAACATGACTATACCCTAAGGCATATGAACACTGTTACCTTCCCACCAAAATAGTACTTATTCATCTAATTGCATTTTCATTCTTTCCAAACTGCTAGATGGGCAGGAGCTGGATGAGGAACATTTATTCCTGATAAGCCAATTATTTATAATATTGGATTATATTATGGTCTAAAATATTAATGTTCTAAAATATTATTTTTATTTCATTTTAAGCACCTTATGTAGTTTATGAAAGTTAACCCACTGTTAGATCTATGTTAGTGGTACTATTTTTAAAAATTATCAATCATATTTTACAATACAATGTCATAAGATTCATAAAAAATGTCAGGAAACAAATCTAATTCATGTATTTCTAAATTCATGAACTTCAATAAAGAGACTTAAGCTCATTTTAAACATTTTCATGGAAATCAGCAGGAAAAAGAACTGCCCAGTGTTCTCATTCCAGCTTGGGTTTCCTTCTTCTAAAGATTAATCCTAGGTTGGCATGGTGATATTACATGGCTTAGATAGATTCAAGAAACTTCTTTTTTTTTCCTTTGGCAAGAGAAGGAAAAGAGATAACTTTTGTGGGTTTTGTACTTCAGTTTGGCCAAACAAAATTCCAATCCAAAAATAGGATCTTAGCCAATTCAATTGTTTCATTCTTGGGGTTGATTTGAGAAATATAGCCCTAGGTTAAAGTTTTATTTCAATACTTTTACGCTGCAATGTCAGCCTTTTTTAAGGGAAGGAAGGAAATTATTTCTCTCAACTGCAGCCTGAAATGAAAAGGAGAACACAAAAACCTATAGGACACTAACCATAAAAAGCAGCCTCCTTTATTTATTAAGGAGGAATAGACTGCATATTTCACAAAAAATAAAAATAGTATCTTCCAAATAGGATGTCAAAAAGCTTGCTCTGATTATGTGGACAAAACATTTGTGGGAAAAAAATCAGTGCAATTTTCTGGCTTCAATGAAAACTGATTTAATATATTGTCAGGTATGTCATTTACATGTTCTTACTACACGTGTATTAAAGATTAAAATTCAGTCTCAAAGTTCAACTTATACACACTTATGTATTTCACTTGTTTTAGGAAAACTTGAAACTACAATATAACTCTAAGCCTCCTTTTGAAAAATGTAGTCTGTAAACGACACAAACATTACCACAAAGAAGCAAAGACATGTACAAAGACACATACACACATTCACATAGGCACACACATTTATTAAGTCTCTCACTCTGAGAGCCTTCTGAGGGCTACTTGTGCACATTTGCATATATTAAATTAGTTGCCATAAAACAGCATAAGGATGATATCTCCCTGTCAACATAGTGACAAATGTTCTGACAACCTTTTAGTCTAGAAATATGCTGGTATAAATATGCTTAAATTCTTAGCTCCTAAAAGAGAAAACTATTGTTGGATTTCAATGCCTCAAGTAACCTCTAAGAATATTCACCTTGTGAGACCATTTCTGAACCAGATCTTTGGCACTTTACAGAAGTATCCACAGTATTTATGTGCCTTTTTTTCATTTTCTGCTTTGTGGGTAATTCTCTCATCATACTTGAGCCTGGCAATTTCTTCAAAGCTTCCTTTTAGGTGTGGCAGAGTCTGAAGTGGATCTTTTGTTTCAGGAATATATTGCTGAAGCTGTCAGAGAGAGAGAAAAAAATCTGTGATAAAGTGAACTTTCTAAGTCTGTATGTAAACATATTTTAGACCGTTATATACTGCTGATGGATGAAGCAGCCTGTTTACCTTGGAAATAATAGTCTTTTCTTCTTCAAATCATCATTCAGACCTGAATGTCATCCAGAAGTGATTTCTGCCTTCTTCAACTTATCCAGCATCTGAGGCCATGAGATAACTCTCATGGCACACTGGCTCTTTTACTGACTCCTTCATTATTAGCCTCCTAGTGAGCGAGACAGAATACAATGAATGTAATAACCATACTTCACACAACAGGCCCTCTCTCGCTTTTAAATTGAAAATCCCCTTATTACAAAACAAGGGGTGTTCTTTTTCTTCTACCTTTAGATAGGTCTGCCACATTCATAGGATTTTACAAAAACGCAGCTGCTGTTTAAACTAGAGAGAAATTGCATCTGCTAGACAGTAATTCTTCTTAGCCTGAATTGTACTGTTTTTCTAAGTAGTTGGTCAGGGATTGTCTCTCTCCTAATATATGTTCTGTTCTCTGTTTGTGTATTAGTGTGTGGGGAAAATAGAAATATACACATATTTTGAATTCAGCATATCAATGACTATCCTTGTGTTTTACATAGTAAATAACTGTAGAAATTGAGCAGATATCAGAAACTGCAAGTAATGAATAATCCTTCAAAATTTTTAAGGTTTTTAAAAATCTTTCTCTCTGTGTGTATATGCAGATTATAAACACTACAAGGACATTTCAAATGATGACTGCATTTCTTAGCTGGAACATATTTATTTATTTATTTATTTATTTAAATTTCTATATATTACTTAATGATCATAATGAGTACAAGAACTGGAGCAAAATCAGACTCCTTACTATAGCAGCATCCTAAAATATTTTTTTAACTCAAATTCAGACTTGTCTTTCTGCTTGTTCTAATGAGAGTAGCTGTTTCTTACAATGGGTTTGTTGCCTGCATCTGTTTTAGTGCACCATTGTAAACAAATACATAGCAAAAAACAGTAAGATGTAATACTGTAACTATAGCTATTACTTAGAAAAAGCTTGCATTTTTAAAAGAAAATTGTCAGAATATTATTTGTAAACAGTATGCTTCTTTAGGTTCTGTGTGCTAATATTAGGTGGCATCTCTAGCTTTCTAGCTGAAGGTAAGTATTCACTGTAATAACAGTGCTAATAGGATGCTGCAGTAGGATGCTGGTTTATTTTTTTGAGTGCAAGATGTTGTAGCGGAGTGTATAATAAATACTAATTCCATATGGAGTTTCTTGATCACATCATACTTGGAAAAATGGCAAAATGTTTGACTTTACATATTTGCAAATTGTACATACAGAAAACCTTAAGCCAATGTCTGAATGAATGACATTGTTTTCTACTGAGGTGGTGAAAAAATAGAATTCATTTTTTACAATCCTGGTTTATAAAATTATAATGTGAATCTAGTTAAATGTAGCTTAGTCAATAAAACATGATTTAAGTTGTTTTGTACTGTAGAGCAATGGCTCAGAAGTTAAAAACATTAAGCTTATCATTTGGAAAGCTGATAGCCCAGGATTCAAGACGTGAACACATGCGATGGGGTGAACTCCAGTCCTCGCACCAGCTCCTGCTCACCTAGCAATTTGAAAGCATGCAAATGCGAGTAGATAAATAGGTACCATTTTGGTGGGAAGAAAACAGAATTCCATGCGCATCGGCATATAGTCAAGCTGGCCATATGACTATAGAAGTGTTTTCAAACAATGCTGGCTCCCTCGGCTAAGAAATGGAGATAAGTACTGTCAGAAACAACTGGATAGGGGAAACCTTTACCAAAGATATATTGCACTTTTTATATCTAAAATCTTTCTTCTTTTTTTGTTAGGATTGCTGTGGACTGTATAGCACTTTTTTAAATTTAATGTAACACTCAAAATGACACCGTTATTATAAATAAACTCTGATAACTTGTGCAGATGTTTCTGTAGTCCTGAAATCTTTTAAATAGAATTGCAAAGGACTGAACCCTGGAGTCTGAACTATGTTTTCTACGATTGAACAATAGATGTTCTCCAAATATGATGGTACAAAACTATGATTATCATTCTAACTTACGATACACAGAAATCACTAGGTTTAAGGAAGAGGTTTTTCTCAGGTTATCTCTTAAGATACTATTTCACACACCGGTAGATGAAAGTATGACTGAATGCAAAGTCTGGGTTTGAAGTACTCAAAAAGGGCCCATGAGTTTCAATGAGCCCAGCAGCCCCATCTTGGTTCTCTGTGGGAACCCTACACTGTCTTGCTTTTGTTTTTCAAAAATATGTTTAATTAAAATAAAAAAATAGGAAGCTAAAATAATGTAAAGAAAAGTCATATCTCAAATATAATATTTATTTCTAAAGATGCCTCTGAGCCAAAAATTGTGAATGTTACAGTCTGGTCTTTTCGGAATTAAGTCTATTTTAGTCTAAATAAGTCTATTTTAAGTCTAAGTTCCAAGATATGTACAGGCTCCAGGCACTGGGATACGACTTCAACAGTGTCTGTAACTTGGCAGCCTAAGGTAAAGATGTTTACTGATGGTACCTGACTCCAAATTAAGGAATGATCTCATCCAGCATTTTATGTAGATCTTAAGAAGGAGAAAGAGTATGGAATTTTGCAGCACTCTACAAGCAAATAGCCAAGCTGCAATTTCTCCCCACTGTCAACACTATTGAAACTGGCCACAGATTAAGACCACTACCACAATCTGGGACCTCCTACTTCCAACCTCTGAAACTGGTCTAAGGATTACTGTGGTTGTCAGTATTGAAAGCAATTGAAAAAATGAGCACCAGGATGAATGTATCATTACAGTACCATCTAATTCCAGCTTCATTACAGATCATGAACAAGCATGGCCAATACTGTCTCCATACTAAATTTTGGCCTGAAACCCAGATAAATCTTTTAATTAAGATAATCTGCTTCGTAAAGGGATCTTTGGAACTAAAGCCTGACTATCTTCTTTATAATCTTCCCTAATAAGGGAAATCTGGAGTTTGGACAGTAATTGTTCACAGTCATTGAGTCCAGGAAAAGAAATATCACAGCCTCTCTGAAAACCAAAGGGATCACCTTCTGACTTAAGGAAACCAACATCACCACACAGACCCAATCATAGGTCATCCCCCAGGTGGCTTTCATCATCCAGGACAAGGATGATCTAATAGGCCACTAGGCCAACAAGCTGGAGAGTCCTAAGCCACTTCCTTAGGAGACACAAATTAAAGCTCTCAGATAATTCCCAAGATCTTGCTTCAGGCCGCTTATTTAGACTTGAAAAGTCAGAATCCAATTACAAACAAATCTGAATAACCTTCATCTCACAAATAGTAAGAATATTCCTCACTACTACCTGTCCCTTCCCAACAGGATTTGGGTTACTTTTAATAATGCCAGAAGCTGTTGGCAGGTGCAATACAGTCATATAATTAAACAACAATAACATTGTTACTGTGATGTAATACCTAATATGGGTTCTTATGTGTACTCAATTGGATTAATTTTTTATCTTTCTTCAATAGTATTCCAAGTGTCTCTTCCTACACTTCATCTCACAGAGGTTTCAGAAGTCCAAGATGTCTGCTGGGATTGATGGAGAGGGATTCAATCTGCATGGGGCAATCCAAGTAAAGGTAATCTCTATCTGTCTATTACAGGTTGTATCTAAGACCTCAGCTGAAATGTCCACTGGACCCTTTGGGATAACTCCATGTTTCTTTTAGATTGCAGGCAGGTTTATCACTTGTCTGGGCTGTATCTTTAGGGTAATGATAAACAATAAACAATTGGAAAGTGATCTGTCCACAGCAAAGGATTGATACAAATGCTCTCCAAAACCAGATCATTTCTCAATTGTCTTAGAAATATGATACATCTAACTTTGAACTTCCCAATATGCATTGGGCCAACAATGACTTGGGGCAGGTTCATAATTGCCATAGAGGCCACAAATTTGCAGGACCGCCTTCTGCCACCGATAGCCTCCCACCAACCAGTATGCGCCCACAGAGAAGGACTCCTCAGGGTGCCGTCAGCCAGGCAATGTCGGCTGGCGACCCCCCAGGGGGAGGGCCTTCTCTGTGGCAGCTCCTGCCCTCTGGAACGATTTGCCCCCAGAGATATGAAGGATATCGGATCTCCGGGTCTTTCGCCGTGCCCTGAAAACTTTTCTTTTCCATCAGGCAGGGCTGGCGTGAACTCCCTCCCCCTTTTTTAGTTTTTTAGTTTTAAATTGTCATTGGGTTTTAATTGAATTGTTTTAAATTGGGCCAGTTATGTAATTCTTTTAATAATTTTAAATTTTGTATTGGCATGTGTTTTAGTTCTGGCTGTTCACCGCCCTGAGTTCACTAGGAGAAGAGCGGTATACAAATTTCAATCAATCAATCAATTAATCAATCAATCATAGTACATTTATGATACTGATTTGTTATTATTATTTGAAAATTGTCAGATTGGCTTGTTAGAAGGGGTAAGATATAAATTTGACAATTCTATAAAGAAAAAAACATCACGATGTATTTTATCTATAGATCACTGTACTGTAATTGAATCAGACACTTCCTGTTTATTTTTGAAAAATATTAATATTCAGTAGTAAGTCAAAGCTTATTTATACAAGGAAAGTTTGCTTTTTTTGTAAGGCAAGAGAAGAATAACTTCAATAAACACGGTGACATTTGCACCCTCAGTACCTCAAAATGTGAATGGCATTGCCTATTGGAAAAATGCTATATCTTATCTGATACAATCTTACTTATCTTATTAATAAAACAAAAGTTATACAATGAATTTACACTATGAGCCCATCATTGGGAACATAATGTCTGTCTTTCTGAATTCCTCAATTTGGATCCAGTTTTCTATCAATGCAGTAACTATATATCGCTGTGCCCTCAAGAGCCTACTGTTCCGACAGGCGGGGCTGTCTAACTGAATGATTTTAAATTGGGTTTTAATATTGGGTTTTTAAAATTTGGCCAAAACTATTTAATGATTTTAATTAATTTTAACTATGATATTGTATATTTATGTTTTTAATCTTGGCTGTACACTGCCCGAGCCCTTCGGGAGAAGGGCAGTATATAAATAAAATTATTATTATTATTATTATTATTATTATTATTATTATTATTATTATTATTATTATTATTATTATTATTATATAAAAACTATTCAGCTGAATGAAGATCCTGTTTGCATTAAACACTGCAAATTTATTGTTATTCCAGCACAAAACCTGCAAGAACACAGACATATCAACCAGCTCTCAAGATGCTCTCACCAGCAAGAATTTTAGACTACATGCCTGGGAAGACCCCTTCTTTTTCTTTAGCTGGAGTAGTTAATATCAAGCTCTCTTGATCAATAGGTTCACTGGTAACTGCATATGAACATAATAAGTGGCAGAGGTCATGCCATGACAGAAATGATGGCTTATTATTTTAAAAGGCTACAACTGTTGGACAAATCCTGTATCACACTTGCATACTGATCTCAGCAACTAGACAACCTTAGTATTAGTAGGGGTAGATTTATTTTGCGTTGATCTATCTCTGCATAATTCATATATAGCAGAGTTTCAGCCTGCCAACAATCCATTTTCTTCCAAAATTACAAATGTCACAAATTCAGTTATACTGATACTGTTTCTTTGTTATGCATTTTTCATGATTTACAGTTTAATGAAACACTGAATGAAATTTACATTTTAAGAGAATCCTGGATTTCCTCATTTCCAATCCTTTGAGAACAGCTGTTATACTGGAAACAATGTACGAAACTATGTCTGGCTTGTGTTATGATTTCATAGCTAGGACTGCAATAGCACAATGAAGTTGGAATTGCAAAAGTTATGAATGAAGAGATACACTGAATTCAAATCTTTGAAATATTTGACAGGATTGTAGCTATATTTATGGCCAATATATTATTGGTGCTTCAATTTCAAAGATAGGGATGGAAGAGTTTGTCTGTTCTGCTTTTGTCTGACTTATTTTGCCAACTACAATATCCGCCACATTATTTATGCATCTGTTTAAAATACTTTGCAAGAAAGATCACAGAAATATCTACATTTATTTTCCTGCATTTTTTCCATAATAAAATGCATTTACCTATATAATGTGCACATTTTTATCTGCATTCCATATAACATACATTTTCATGTTTATTACGTTATGTGTTTAAAAATTCAAAAAGTGAATATTTGGCAATGAATTTGAGAAATGAAGATTATGGCATTCTTTTCATATTAGATGAAGTACATATGCAGATACATGATTTTTTTCCTCCAAAAATATAAACATGTATTCCAAGAGTCCAGATTAAGTTATAGTTGTGGATAACTGGAAGCCACAGATTACATGTACAATATGTATCAATCTAACTCAGAAGATTCAAGAAAATTTAGCATTGAATTGGATAAGCATCCAAACAGGCATTGGTTATATACATGGATGAGTATCTAAAGGGTTATTTTTTTTCATTGATCTCTTTTCCTACACTGAGATTCAAAAATATTTAATATATAGAATACAAAGAATTGTATTGTCTTTTAAGTCTACATTGAATTTCTGTAGTTCTATTTAGTAAATTGTATTTAATTTCATTTTTCTTACAAAAAGAAGAAATTTGACTAACATCCATTTGTGTGTCTCGTTTTTGGTGATTCACTTACCCACTGAAGCATTGTGTCAATCACATTTGAACTCCCAAAATAGTAACTAAAGAAAAATAAATTTAACATACATAACTTTAAACTTCTCTTTTCCCCTCTCCCATTCTTAATTTTCTGGAAAGTGTAATGGCAGAACTACAGAATGAAAGGAATTGTATAAAATGAAAGAAAGCAAGTGAAGCATAAATCATGCAGGCTGGTGAAAGCTGTGATATAAGGTGAAGATGAAATCTAAAAGCATTTAGATTCAAGAAGCGTCTCCACACCCCCAAAGAAAAGCATACCAGCATAATTTCCCATGCTAAAATCACTTTTAGGAGAGTGGAATAAATAGTGGAAGTTTCATAGTTGCAGCTTTCAGACCAGCAAAATCTGAAAGGCATATAGAAACAAAAACAGAGACACACACCAAAATTAGATGCAAGGATTGCAGTATGAAAAAGGCACCAAGGCTATGATAAGGGGGGGAAAAAAGAAAAAAGAAAAGATTTCCAGTGAGCTAAAATTGAGGCCTATCAGCAGGAGAAAAAGATTAAACTGTATTACCTCTAGTCACTGAGAAGTTCCCCAGACAGTTTGGATGTAATTTGAAAAGATCGGGGGGTGGGGGCGGAATCTTTTTCTGCATTACGGCTATATGGTTTAAGGGTGTGCATTCTGAGGTGGCAGCTCTAACTACTTTTATTGACTTGCTATTGAAAGATAGAGATGAGATATGGCAGATAGATAAAATAGCTCATGCCGTATTTTTTCAGATGTTTCATAATTTCCTTGAAAATACTGTGAATATTAAAGATTGTTTTAAAATACAAATGACATATACCCAATGATATAAGTTTAAGATTAAGATATAAGTAAAATTCACGTGCATTACTATTTCTCTGTATGAAATTTTAAAATAAATGGGATGGACCTTTGAATTTTAAAAATAGAAACCTGGCATTTTCTGATTCATTTACATATGTCACTGTTTTTAACATAGCCACTTTCATTAATATATTCTATGTAATAAGTATACTTGACCTTTTTAAAAGAAAAATATTTTAATTTATACATGATTCTAGTTCAATAAATCCAGTGACATATATTCAATGCAGAAGTATTATGTTTAGATATAATTTAAACGAAGTAAGATTTAGTATACATAAATTGCATTACCCACATAAGCCTTGATGAAGATTAATTAATATAAGATTTTCTTTCACTGAGAAGACATTTGTCTTGCAATTGTAACACAAAATCAGTATTCACTGTTTAATTGTTCCAAGATAAATTTAATAGACTTTATAAAGTAAGGTTCTGACTTCATCTGCTGCATTGTTATGAAATGTGACTAAAAGGTCACTAATCATTTTTCACTTGAATATGGAAAAGATTTCAGGTTTTCAGATTTCAGGTCTTAAATCTTAAATAAAATATCAACAACAAAAAAGAAGAATTAAAGGCTTGCTTTCAAAACAATACACTATATGTATGTGTATATGCATTCATATTCATTTTATAATACTGAAAATTTAAACAAGCGTCCTATCCAGATTGTCCAACAAAATATCACATATGTTGTATAGTTATCTATAGTAAATTTATGCAGATTTCATCAACATGCTATTGTCTCTAGCTATTGTTTTCAGATTACATACTCAATACAGTTTATTGGGAACATGTTTGATAGAATATTATGGATCCATCACATGATTCACTAGGAACCACTGCTGTTTATTTAAAATTTGTTTTGGTGTTGTCAAATCACCTGTCAGCAACATTAATCTGATGCTATCCTAGTCTCTGAGAGGACATGAGAACCGTACAATAAACCTTACCTAAGCCAGTGTTATCTCTTGGTAAGCTCTACATAGCTACAGGGAGGAGTAATCACAGGCAAATATGGACAAGGCGGTTGAGTCATCCTTTAATTTAAAACTCACCTTTCATTTGAGTATGCAATGCAGTTTACATAATGGTGTCCCCTCTTAATCAGCGTAACAGCAAATCCTGTGTGGGACAGACTGAGTTGGAAATTGGAATAGAATAGCCTAGGTCAGTGGTGGCAAACCTTTTACTTACTGAGTGCCTTGCACGTGCTCGCATACCATCCGCGGTAACGCGTTGCTCCTCCCCATGTGCTGCGTGCACAACTGCACCATCTGTGCATGCGCACAGCTTTCGCATATACAAAGCATGTGCGCATGCATGCGCAAAGCATGTGCGCAAACGCTGTCTGCGCATGCATGCACAATCTCATGTGCATGCACAAATATGCACACGTGTAGGAGAGCTCCGAAGACCAGCTGGGTCCCCTGAATTGCGCACATGCACACCAGAAGCCTGAACACCAGCTGGGGCACGCCCACATGCGCAGTTTCAGGTGAGCTTGGCGACGGCTCGCATGCCCGGAAAAATGGCTCTGTGTGCCACTATCAGCATGCGTGCCATAGGTTCACCAACACAGGCCTAGGTCATCCATGAGTTCTGTAGTTCAACATGAATCTACGTCATCAGAATCCAGCATTTTTATTACTCTGTCCAAATGCTCTAATTGCTTTAATACATTTCTTTGCTCCTGCAGTCTACATGTCAGGAAAAATAGCAAATCATAATATCTAAATTTTCTAGAAATACCCAGGAATATTATGCTAATTAATGCCTGAATCAATGCTTATGTTATACTCCTACTTGCTATTTAAGATTCAGATGATGAATGTCATTCTTTTCCTTGTCCCTTGTCCCCTCCCCCAAAAGTAATTTCAATAAAAGAAAGAGCTTTTCAGGCTGCAGAACCCTGGGTAGGAAAACTTTCTGTGACAAGCCAGTGTCAGTCTGCTATTCCTCAAGGCCATTAGCCACGTTTTAGCATTTCCCAGAAAAGTGCAGTGGAATAATGCTGAGAAGTATTGAATATGGACATGAGAGCTTTAGTATAGGGGAGCTGTTGGTTAGAAAGGGGGCTGCTTTTTAATGAGAAGCTTACAGTGAAGGGGCTGGAAAGTGGGGGAAAGGAAAAGAAGGAAAAGACAAGAGAAATAGCAAACATAAAGAATAGTCCATTAAGGGTTAGGGAGGTTGTGGTCGCCAGAGGAACCAGGACCTGGAAAGCAACTGAGTGAAATCAAGAAGGGGAATCTGGATATGTCTGGTAGAAAGAAAAAAATAGTCCCTGCATTCTCCCAGAGGAAAATCCCTCCCCTAGAAGAGGTTGGGAGAAAGAAGAAGGCTGAAAGAGCAAAATGGTGTCCTGTCAACAGAAGATGAGGAACTGCTGTGCCTACTGAGACCCACTAACCTCAGGTTCAGATGCTTGTTGAGAAAAGTAAAGCAAGTGGCTTTGGGGAAAGAAATAGGAGAGAGAAGGAGGGGATGTAATAAATGCCTTTAGATTGAAGATGTAGACGAAACAAGAAGGTGTTAACAGACATAAATAATTAAGGAGATCAACACTAAGCACTACAGCTTAGTGTTCAGGCAGAGAACCTTGTATAGTTTGTACATAAATATGTAATAAAGCCCTTCCTGTAATAAAAGCCTGATCTCCCCCCGAGTTGCCATCATCCCTTATAAAACAACCTAAGACACTTAACCAAGAGGCTTCTGATTCTCCCTTAATATCTCTCAGGCACCAAGGGAAAACTTCTTTATTCAGCCAAACATTTTGATATTTCCATGATGCATGTTTGCCAGTTTTATTTCTGTTTTTTATAGCTGGAAAATTGGAAGCTGCTTTCTACCAAGGTGACTCGTACCATAAATTACTGTATTCTGATGCTAATTTTCTGATGTAGGCAGAAATAAATTAACAATATCCTAAACTGATAGCTCTCCCCTTTCCCCCTTTCCCCCTCTTCCACTCTTTTTGTGAAGTTGGAGGGCGAGAGAATGAAAGTGGGCAAGAAGAAAAATAAAATTCACAGGGACAGAGAAACATAGGTCTGGCTATTTTTTTTTTTTTTCCTTTTCTCCATTTAAATCATGGAGGGCCGTGTTTTCTCCTTTAACAAAAGAGAAGAAAAAGTGATTGATGCAAATTGAGATGCTCACTTTGAAAATGAATATGACTGCAAGAATCTGGATAATCACTAGATGACAGCAAGACTTCCTGTATCATTTTTGCCATATATAACGGCCTCAAGTTTTCTGTGGCCTTGTTTTAATAACTAAAAAATGAATAGAGCAATATTTGTTTTAAAATAGAAAAAAAAAGGTAAATATAAAAAAGGTAGGAAAGAATCCTTGTTTGTAGGAAATAAATAATCCATAAACTCTAGGAGCATTATTTATCCTACCTAATCCAAGCTTTTTAATGATTTCATGTGCGTATTATTTTTGTTTACTCTTTCCACTGTATGTTTTGTAAACCACTGAGTATCATCAAAGGAGTGGGTATCAGATAAATTTAATAGATATGTACTTTTAAATAATTATCTTTAAATTATTTTAATTTTAAATAATTATCTTTAAAAAAATAAAGATGTACAAAAAAGTGACAAGAATATTTTTTAAAAATACAAACTGCATCATCCTCTAGAGAGGGCTAATTAATGGGATCAAGATAGAAAATGAATTTAACTGTTTGCCCTTTGCTGTAATGTTGAAGAAAAATTAGCTTCTAAAAGTAGCAATTACATTTCATATACTTTCGGGGATAAATTGCTGTTTTACAGCACTTGAAAATTTGGGCTGTACTTAATCCTTTAAGGGTTCTTTTAAATATCACTGCGCATATAGGTTAGTTTTCCACCTTTTCTTCAATGAATTCTATTATAATAAAGGGACAGGTTGAAAATGAAAATAAGAATAGACATTGTATTAACAAAAGTGAAAGTATGTGTATTCGATCTGCTTGCTAATGCAATATATTATATAACCTCATGAAGAACCGGCTCTTCTGAAGAAGGAATACAGCAGGAATAGAGAAGTTTTTAACAATGTGTAATAGTGTGCTTTGAGGCAAGAAAAAGGTCAGGCATTAATGGTTAGTACCTGAATAAAGTGGACTGCAAACAATGTTGGAGGACATGTTGACATTTCCTATAGAAAGTCTTCCTAACAGGTGAATTGGCTATCTTCTTTCCCCAGGATTGGATTATGCTTTGTTCCAGAAGCACTTGAAATATTCGAGGGCAGAGGGAAGGGTCTTTTGTTTCTGTTTGGAAGTTATTCTAAAACTGTATTACAGCTGAATTAATGCTGAATAATGCTTTTGATATGCCAGGCTAGCTTTTCTAGTCTTAGCATATGAATAGCTGATCAACTGGATAATAAATTGTTGATCTGTAATTAAAATGATAATTGAATATAACATGAGGAGATTCTACAGTGATACGCATTACCATCAATATTTCCAGATTTAATTATTAGCAAAAATCTTCACTAAATAATTCAGAAAACTATTTAACAGTATAGTGTATGGATTGAAATAAAAAACAAAAACAAAAGAATCATTATTGGGGGCTTTGAAGAAAATGTATGCTTTACTAACAGATTGCATGTTTATATATTTTAGCATCAATTTTCCAACTAAAAAACCCAGTTATATTTGAAGCCAGTTAATACAAAGACTTGTAAAACAGTTGCATAAATCTTTCATTTTACCAAATCTTTGTGATTTGGATGCAGGCGTTTGTATCAGGTAAATAAGTTTTTAAAAATCATATTTGGTGACATTTTCTGTGCCACCAGATTTATTAATATTTAATTTATCTTGAAAGAGAAAATATAATTATTTGCCACTCACCAATTACAGTTGGTATATTAACATTTCATTCAAAATATCAATGCTTGCAAATCTATGCCACAATATAAATCTTTCAAGTAAACCATTCAGTTTTTGAGAAGAATGAAGCTAATACAGTACATTAAATATTTTTCTTGACTTTTTTTTCTAAATCTTCAATGTCAATTGAATAATTTATTATTTCATAGGAAAATATAGGAGATTTAGGCAGAAATCACAGTTATTTATAGCTATCTATTGATTGACCGATTGAGTGACTCACCAACCTATCTATTTTTAAGCAATTAAAAATAAAACTTCAGAGACAAGACTGACAAAGCTATACAAACTTATACCAGCAAAGGGGTGATAAAAATAAGAATATTAACAGTATCTCTCAATCCACACAACTTGATTATCCCGAATTGACTTTCTTCATTTCACTTAAAATATAATCAACTGCTTGGAAACAAATCCAAGTATCTGCTTAGACTAAGAAAAAAAGACCCTCAGGTTACTATGGTTTTGATGCTTATGGATGAATTTTATACAACAATATAATACTTTTGAAATGGATATCTTTATTAAATTACACCTTTTAACATTTTTCAGTGGCATCACTGATGTAAACATGAGCTGAGTGTATACACAAAAAGTACAGAAATTTCTTCAGTTTATAAAAAGGGAACGGTAAATGGCAATACATAAATAAATAAATTGCAAAGGCTTTCTTCTTAGGCCAATCTTATATCTTACCACATGATTGGCTAATTGAGACCAATCTTGTGGTAAGATATAAAATAAAAACAAGCCAGACTATGAAATTATTGGATTTAAATAATCCAAGGTATTTACAATATATTTATATTTGAGAAGGTGCATTTAGATGCCAATTTTTCCAGCAATCACATTTCTTTTCTCACAGATCTCCAAATCTACTGGACTATCAAAAAGCTGTATTCTGAATTATCACATACTATTAATTATTACAACTTTATTTTTTTTTAAAGTGCTACTTAAGTTTTACATTTAATTTCATTACTTCATTAGTAATACTAACAGATACACCATCTGAAAGGCTTTGTTGTTTTGTAAATAGGCTGTATAACCAATTTGAGTTTCCCAATAAAAACCCTGTTAATATATCTACAGGATTGTGTGTGTGTTCATAAAGAATTCAGATCAGGGACTATTGTTTTTGCATTATTTTACATTATGTAAATAAATAAGATTATGAACCTAGAGCAAACTATCATTCCTGAAAATTCAAAGTTTCCAGCTATTATACATAGAGAATGAAATTTGCATGTATGCTCAAATTAAGGATTCATAGTTATTGCTATTTATTTAAAAAATAAAGTAGGTAATACCAGATCCAACTGGGCTCTTCTTCAATTAAAAAAATCAAAAATGTTTTATTGATAAACTTTCTGTATCCATCCAAGATTCCAAAATGTTGATGAAACTCAATCGAGCACATACTTGTTCCTTAAATTTCTATTATTCCTTTTCACAAATGATATTAAAGTACTAAAAATAAAATTCAAGAACCTAATATTATTTTATTATACTTTACAGAAACATAAAAGACAACATCAGTTTTTTTTTCTTTTTATGACCTTGTAGTCCCTTAATTTGGGGTAGAGTGCTGCTATAAAATAACTATTGTGATATCTTTCAGTAGGATCATAAAAGATGTACTGTAAGACTTCCAAACTCAGTGACAAACCTACAGAAAATATAAGAAATGGTGAGAAAACCAATTATATTGGAGTTGTCACTCACTGACTATAATCAGGTTAAAACCAATTAACCTGGGAGTGGCAGAATTTGTAGTTATGTAGTGGTACACTTCACTATTACGTTAATTAGCTACAAGCAAGTTTGTATACATTTATGTTCATTTTTTAAAATTTTTGGCTTGTTTTCTAAATACACTAACTAAAAACTTAAGTGTAGATTTACTTGATCAAATCCAATTGCACTAGTCCAATCTTCTCCAACTATAGATAGTCTTTGCTTTACGCTGAAAATTGGGATCAGAATTTCTGTCGCTAAGCAATGTGGTCATAAAGCGCAATGTCACATAACCGCATCACTTAGCGACGGCAATCCTGACAGTCCCCGTTGCTGTCATTAAGCAAGGAATGTGAGTCATTAAGCAAGGACCTCATGTGACTGCAACTTGCTGCCAGACTCCAACAAGCAGTCAATGCGAAGTTGAGTGTTGTGATGTGCCACAAGCATGGCCAAAGGTGTGCAGGTGGCTGCTATTGTGTGGCACAAATGCAGTCAGGTGGGAGATGCCTGCTGCAGAATGTGAAAGAGCATGCAGGTGGCAGCTGCAGCATGAGCACAGCCCGATAGGGGGTGACTTGTTGCAGTGAACAGGAGGGTGTGCACTATGGATTGTAGGCAGGGCAGAAGAGGCACATGCTTTGAAGAAGGAAATCCCAGGGATTCATACTCCATAGCTGAACTCCTTGGGATAAAAAGCAACAGGAATTAGAGTAACTTGCAACCTTCTCTGCTGGCTTCCTCTTTGACTTTGCTTATGGGGAGGTTGAGCACAGGATGCTGCAACTATTGTAAATACAAGCTGGTTGCAAAGCACCTAGATCACTGCAGATAGTGCTAGGCAGCAGGAACATCAAGGACTGGTAACTTTGAACAGCTACTGAATGAGTGGTCATTAACAAAAAACTATCTTTAGATATGCTGTACTTTTTATTATACAGGCTATTAACTGGCAGTGATATCAATATATATGAGGACACCAGCTTGAGGACAATTAAGTAACTATTTACTTGCAAGGATTTAATTCCACCATTATGATCTTATAATACCAATACATTACTCTCCAATCCTTTGCACTAGGTTAATTCATTCAGTTCAAACAAAAGTACTAAGTATAATCTCAATTATTTTATATTCTAACATTTTATAATTGTTTGGGGGCTCCTCTAGATAGAGTACAGCAGTTGCTTTGGGCTGTAGGATTTTTTTTTTTAAAGAGCAAAACAGCAAAGTCTTAATTTCTTATGCTTAGCTGTTCTGACCTAGTTGTTAATATGCAATTAAAGTGCTATGAACAATCATATAGTCACACAATCTCCAGAATGATCCGTTCCCATCCTGGCTGTCCAGGACTTCCAATGGTGCATGTATTGTCACTGTAATTGGGTTCATCCCTATTTCTGCCAGTTGTCTTCTTTTCCCCCCCCTTTTTTCCCAGTTTTCCTAGCCGTCTTTTCAAGGGAGCTGCCATCTTTGCAATATGTATCCAAAATATAATAATTTCAGCCTGGTTATTTGTGCTTCAAATCTCTGGATTGCTTTGTTCTATGATAAATTTATTTGATGACTTGGCTATTCATGGTATTTTCAGAATGTCTAACAAGAGACTTTAAAAACATCAGAACTCTTTCTAACCAGCTTCTTTAAGTTTTCTTCCTTAGAGTATCATAGCAAAAACTTCTAATTCTGATCCATGTAGGTATAGACACACCCTGGCATCTGGATATCTCTCCCATTGCATTCACTGCTATTCTACTATAGAGCACTGCTCACCAGAAGAACTAGACACAAGAACAGTTTTTCCCCGAATGCTATCACTCTGCTAAACAAGTAATTCCCTCAACACTGTCAAACTAGTTACTAAGTAGGCATCACTATTAATCTTCTCAGCGTTTCTATCACCCATCTCCTCTCACTTATGATTGTATGCCTGTAACCTTGCTGCTGGTATCCTTAAGATTTATATTGACTGTTTCCAGTGGTTGGTTCGCACTGGTTCTATAGTACTAGTAGTAAAACTGGTGGGAGGCTCTGCCCACCGACCCCGACATCATCAAAATGCTTCTGCGCATGTTGCGAACCGGTAGTAAAGGTAAGTATAACCCACCCCTTTTTCCCTATGACTATCATTAAGTATTGTACCTTATGATTCTTGATGAATGTATCTTTCCTTTTATGTACACCGAGAGCTTATGCACCAAGACAAATTCCTTGTGTGTCCAATCACACTTGGCCAATAAAAAATTCTATTCTATTCTATTCTATTCTATTCTATTCTATTCTATTCTATTCTATTCTATTCTATTCAGTTACAGGTAGTCCTTGAATTACAACAAGTTATTTAATGACTGTTTGAAGTTACAAATGCACCCCAAAAGCATACTTACAACAGGGTTTCAAAATGTGACCAACAAAAGGCTTCTGCTTTCATGTGTCCTGGATTCAGTAACTCTGGAAGCGGCAGTCATTTTTAATATTTTGACTTCTCTTTGGGACCTGGAAATCACCTGTGGTTATGAAAGACAATTTCCAAGTTCCATTTTTTTCCCCTGGGAACTTTGAGGCCTGTGCACTTTTCTTTTCTCCACATTGCTGCTATATGGAGAACTAGGGGAATGAATTTCATTGCTATCCTTGTTGCTTCTTTCATTGCTGTTGCTGTTGCCTTCAAGACTGGAGTATTGTAGTTGCCTTACAGTACTAAGTATTTTACAATTTTCTTTTTCATTATATTGTGTTTGTAAGTATTTTATGAACTACTGTACTTGTTTGCAAATACTTTACAAATTACTGTGCTTATTTGTAAAGGATTTTTTTTTCATTACAATTGCTTGCAGAAATATTAGCTAGCATCTATAGAAATAATAATAATAATAATAATAATAATAATAATAATAATAATAATAATAATAATAATTTTATTTCTATACCGCCCTTCTCCCAAAGGACTCAGGGTGGTGTACAGTCAATTTAAAAACACAAGACAGAACAATGATTAAAAATTAAAATAATTAAATAGATTTGGCCGGTTTAAAACCCCAAAAATTTAAAATACCCCAATTTAAAATTATTATGTTGATAGCCCGGCCTGGCGGAACAACAGGGTCTTCAAAGCGCAGCGAAACACCCGGAGGTCGGAGATCTTACGAATTTCCGGGGGCAGTTCATTTCACAGGACAGGGGCTCCCACAGAGAAGGCCCTCCCCCTGGGTGTCGCCAGCCGACATAACTTGGCCGATGGCACCCTGAGGAGGCCCTCTCTGTGGGAGCGGACTGGCCGGTGGGAGGCTACTGGTGGCAGAAGTCGGTCTCGAAGGTACCCGGGTCCTATGCCATGGAGAGCTTTAAAGGTGGTAACCAGCACCTTGAATCGCACCCGGAAGACCACTGGGAGCCAGTGCAGCTCGCGCAGGACGGGTGTCATGTGGGCACGAGTTGCGCCCATAACTACCCGCGCAGCCGCATTCTGGACCAGTTGGAGCCTCCGAGTGTTCTTCAAGGGGAGCCCCATGTAGAGAGCATTACAATAGTCCAGCCGGGAGGTGACAAGGGCATGAGTGACCATGCGCAAGGCGTCCCGGTCCAGAAAGAGCTGCAACTGGCGGATCAGGTGAACCTGATAAAAGGCCCCCCTGGCCACGGCCGTCATATGCTCTTCTAAAGACAGCCGTGCGTCCAGGAGGACACCCAGATTGCGAGCCCTCTCTGTGGGGGGCAAAGATTCACCCCCAATAGTCAGCAATGGCACCTGCTGACTATATCGGGACGCCGGCAGCCACAGCCACTCGGTCTTGGACGGGTTGAGTCTGAGCCTGTTCCTCCTCATCCAGACCCGCACGGACTCCAGGCAGCGAGACATCACATCAAGGGCATCGTTGGGGTGGTCTGGGGTGGAGATGTACAGCTGAGTGTCGTCAGTGTACAGATGACACTTCACTCCAAAACCACGGATGATCTCACCCAGAGGCTTCACATAAATGTTGAACAGAAGGGGTGAGAGGACTGACCCTTGTGGCACTCCCCATGCGAGACGCCTTGAGGTCGACCTCTGCCCCCCTGCCAACACGAACTGCGAGCGGTCAGAGGGAAAGGAGGAGAACCACCGCAGAACAGTGCCCCCTATTCCTAATCCCCTCAACCGCTGCAGCATGATACCATGGTCGATGGTATCAAAAGCCGCTGAGAGATCTAATAGGACTAGGACAGAGGAGCAACCCCTGTCCCGAGCCCTCCAGAGATCAGCCACCAACGCGACCAATGCCGTTTCTGTGCTGTGCCCCTGCCTGAAGCCCAACTGGCACAGGTCTAGATAGATAGCTTCATCCAGGTGCCCAGGCAGTTGTCGTGCCACCACACTCTCAACAACCTTCGCCACAAAACGAAGGTTGGAGACCAGACGGTAGTTAGCTAATTCAGCTGGGTCCAGGGAAGGCTTCTTGAGGAGGGGCCTCACCACCGCCTCTTTCAAGGTGACGGGAAAGGCACCCTCACTCAGAGAAGTAGTTATAATCCCCTGGAGCCAGCCTCGTGTAACCTCCCGGGAGGCCAGTACCAACCAGGAGGGACACAGGTCCAATAAACATGTGGCGGCACTCATCCTACCCAGAACCCTGTCCACATCCTCGGGAGCCACAGGATCAAATTCCTCCCAGATAATATTCTCAAAACCTGCCCTTGTCTCCTCCCCTGGACTCATCCAATCGGAGTCCAAGCCATCCCGAATCCGAGCGACTTTATCATGGAGGAATTGCACAAAATCCTCAGCGCGGCCCTGCAAGGGATCTTCCCGCACTCCCCCCCAAAGAAGGAAGTGGGTCACCCTAAACAGGGCGGCTGGGCGGTTCTCTGCAGATGCGATAAGAGCGGAAAAATGGTTAGATTTCGCCGCTTTTATCGCCACTAGGTAAGTCTTGATATAAGACCTCACCTGTGTCCGGTCGGAATCGGATTGACTAGTCTTCCAAATGCTCTCTAGGTGTCTTTTCCAACGCTTCATCTCTCTCAGCTCCTCAGAGAACCAAGGAGCCAATTGAGATCGGCATCGGGTCAGAGTCCGCAAAGGCACGACACGGTCCAAAGCTCCGGCGGCTGCACTTTCCCAGGTGGCCACCAGCTCTTCAGTCGAGTCGTGTGCCAGGGTCTCAGGAAACGGCCCAAGCTCCGTCAGGAACCTTTCGGGATCCATCAGGCGCCTGGGACGGAACCATTTGATCGGTTCCATCTCCCTGCGGCGGGGGAAAGCGGTAGGAAAGTCTAAGTGAAAGAGCGAATGATCTGTCCATGACAAGGGTTTGATGTCTAGGTCCCCTCTACCAAGATCATTCAACCACTGACCAGAGACAAAAATCAGGTCCAGAGTGTGTTCCCCTATGTGAGTTGGACCTTGAACTAACTGGGTCAGGTCCATGGCCATCATGGAAGCCATGAACTCCCAAGCCACCTCTGACGCCTCACCCGCAGATGGAAGGTTGAAATCCCCCATGACAATAAGTCTGGGGGTGTCAACCGCCACCCCGGCAATGACGTCGAGTAGCTCGGCAGGGTCGCTGCCACGTGGCAGGGAGCCAGGTACGTAGTCAGCAAACTCATCTGCACCCCACGGCCCCACTTCACAAAGAGGGACTCACATCCAGCTATCTGAGGAACAGTGGTCTCCCTCGGACAAAGACTCTCCCTAATAATCACCGCCACTCCCCCACCCCTCCCCTGGGCGCTTGGCTGAAGAAATGCACGGAAACCTGGTGGGCACATTTCAATGAGGGGAAACCCCCCCCTCTTGGCCCAACCAGGTCTCCGTAATACCTGCCATGTCCGCACCCCCCTCTAAAATAAGATCACAAATGAGGGCAGCAGATTCAGTACTGTAAAGTTCCTTTGGATTCTGTTGTACTGTGTATGTTGGTTTTGCTTTGAAGATTAGCGTGTGCTACTGTAAACTGCTTGTAGAACAGCTGATTGGTGGGCAAATTGGTTCTCTCTGGAGGCTCCACAGGGGACTCTCTGCAATTTCACCCCTGCACACCCCAATTTAAATTAGCCTCCGCACTGTTGTTCAGAGCAGAGGGCTGCCTCACCTTGTCAGAACAGCTGATGGCTGGGTGACAGCAGTTCCCTCCAGTGGCTCAACAGAGAGCCCTACAAATTCACAAGTCTTTCAGTTCACTTAGCAATCACGGAGGTCATTTAATGAACTGAAGCAAACAGCTAGCCTAATCTTTGTTCACTTAAACAACCAGTTGATTCGCTTAATAAGCATGCTAAAAATACTATAAAGATGAGTCCAACTCGTTTAATGACAGTCTTGACATATGACTCTACTGGACAAGCTCAATTTGTGTGTACCTTGACGACTATCTATAGCGTACAGCATATTTTTGACTGTTGGCTCCTTGACTGTTGATTGTCAATACTAAAAGGGAGAATTTATCCACTGCTATTATACCTTGGCTTTGAAAAAAATAAGCTGGCTAAACACTTTTCAAAATTTAAACACATGACAGTAATCCATACTGGATTTAACAAAAATGTGTGAAAATTATTGACTCAGCAGTGCCACTCCAGATGCTAATGATATCCAAGTACTTTATAAGAAAATTGACCCCAGAAGCATTCCCCAATGGAAAACCTGATTTTTTTGAGGCACACACAAAGCAGGCCAAAAATCTAATTCTAAACCAGCTTCCTATAAATAATAATCCATCTATGTTGTCTGAGATAAAATCTTAGTTTTTTCATCCAGTCCTAACAGCAAACCAATACTAAAGATACAGAACTGAATGCCATTCATGGAGTATTATTTCTAACTTTCTGTTTTAACTTTTTCATAATTTATTACATTTGATTTATTTCTTCTCTGAAAATGTCCAACATTCAGTTAGACATAATTGAAATATTTATTTCATTAATATTAAATAATTAAGAAATTTCAGAAAGTAACATAATGTAAATCATCTAAATAAAATTATAAAAATAAATGCTATATGTCTGGACAATTAATTCCAATTGTCCTATGTAGATATAAAGTAATATGGAAAATAAAACAGAACTTGACAAAAGTCAATCTCAGTGTTCTATTGATTATGCTGATGGACAGCACTAACCCTGGTAATGAAACCCTGGTAATAAAACAGCACTGTTTTGCTGCCTTGATATTTCTTGGTATTATTCTTGACATTATTTGCATTAATTCTGTTTTTATTCTATTGTGAGATATTTCATTTTCTATTTACAAGTAATTAAAATATTCTGTCAAATATAAAATAAATATAATAAACTAAATGTCATGATTTGACTGGTAATTGTAACAATACTCAGCAAGAATGTACTCATTCCTGTTAGGAAAATCCAACACAATGGCCATGAATTTTTATTCTCCTAGGACTATATTTGGTGGATTATATAATGTTTGCATTTGTTCAGAGTATTCAAGTTCTAGACAGGAATTACTTCTTAAATTGAATTTTTTAAAAAAGGTATTTGCCAGTACTGGGCAAATTCAGGGGCCATAAGTGCAATCTGTGGAAGAAGAGCTTCTTTCTACATATGCCCAATTTGGTTTGTCCAAACAAACTTCAACAAAGGATTCAATAAATCATATTTAATTTAGACAACTTTAATTAAAGTTAATGGTATAATAATAAATTACTCTTACCATATTTTCTATCGCTTTATTACTGCAGTATTGCAGAGAACAAAAGTGTGGATAGCATAATGTAAAACTATGACTTGCCATATTCAACTAAACAAAGTCAAAAGTACTCAATGGTATCCTTGTAGCGTAGCCAGGACCACTGCTGATAATTACTGTGCTCATTGTAATCTGCATAGTACTTTCCTATTTAGTATTTCAACTGCTACTAATAGTTGGATCTGGACACTCCTATAATACTCATCAATGGCTCTGATTCATATGAATGATACTAATATCTGAATATGTTCAGGAAACTAAATTAAATGAATTCATAAATAAGTTTATTTTGTGCTTCCATAGTATTTCTAAGATTAGAAAATCATGTAACTAGTAGAACATGAGTTCATTAGTCTCTTTTATTGTAATCTTGAGTTACTCATAGGCAAGCCTGAATTCTTCATACTGTTGAAAAATCTAGAAATACTGTTCAAAATACCTTCACAAAGCAGCACTATATAACATAAAATGCTTATAAATACTGCAGCTCTGAGCAGTGCATTATGAAGTACAACCAAATATAATTAGGTGTTGAGGATCAAATGTCTGGATTTTATAAAATAGTATTCATATACACTTTGAACTATGGTGCTAGAGAAGACTCCTGCAAGTCCCTTGGACTGCAAGGTAATCAAACTGGTCAGTCCTAGAGGAGATCAACCCCGACTGCTCTTTAGAAGGCCAGATCCTGAAGATGAAACTCAAATACTTTGGCCATCTAATGAGAAGGAAGGACTCACTGGAGAAGACCCTAATGCTGAGAACGTTTGAAGGCAAAAGAAGAATGGGACGACAGAAAATGGATGGAGTCACTGAAGCAGTCGGTGTGAAATTAAATGGACTCCGGGGAATAGTAGAGGACAGGAAGGCCTGGAGGAACGTTGCCCATGGGGTCGTGATGGGTCGGACACGACTTCGCGACTAACAACAACATTCACATACAGTAGTATGATATAAACATGACATAATTAGGGTACTTGATTTAATCTAATTTAAATAAATATTTACATCAAAAGGATTTCTTTAAAAATTGATTATCTCTCATTTCAATAACTTTTTTGCATGACTTCAATGAGTTTCCTCCGATGTGTAATAAACAGAAAAGGTATTTCTCAGATAGAGAACCAGTTTACTGTAGTGATTAAGGCCCCAAACTAGAAACCAGAGACTGGAATTCTAGTTCCAGTTTAGGTAGGAAGCCAGCTGGATGACTTTGCGCCAGTCTCTCTTTCTCAGCCCTAGGAAGGCAATAGCAAAGCACTTCTAAAATCTTGAAAAAAGAAACCTGGAGGGACTTGTCCAGGCAATCAGTAGGAGTCCACACTGACTCAAAGGCACAAAACAAAGAAACACAAAAAAGATACTTTCAGAATTACTAAAGGTAGTAAGGATACAAGATTTGCAAATGTAAAAAAATAAGTTGTTTAATTTGGCAGAGTATCAAACATACAATGGGCTGTTCTCTATTTTGTGTATGAACATGCACAGTGACAAACATACACAGTGTCTAAATTATCAATATAAAAGTAGTCACATTAATACTAAAAATAAGATGAGAAGCTCAGCCAACATCCCATCTGCTCTCATGAATTATATTTAAGAAATAATATGTAATATAGACATTTTTGTCTGCATATCATAAAGCCCTGACATATCCAAGCTTTCATTAAAAAGGCCTTGGGATGTGACTTGAATAACAATGTGTCTCAGCTAATTAGTATTTTCAGTTCAGCATATTCACTTTTAGACGTATTGCTGTTTGCACATAGTAATTTAGGTAAACAGATCCCTTCCACAGCTGCATCAATTAACACTGCTAATCAAAACTGAATTCAAGTAATTAGGCACATTTATGCAAAACGTCTGCAATTTGGGGGAAAATGCTAGATTCTATAGTAATAGTTCACAAAACAGGAATCTCTTTTTTTCAAATAAGATGTAAAACAAAAGTAATTTAGCCATAATGTAAATGAACTGTAGATTCAGAAAAAGTATATAAATTATATATTAACAATTATCTGGTCTGTATTCTCAGAAAGTTTATGAATTTTAATATAATTATTTGCATATTATGAGATTCACATAAGAACAAAGACGTTCTTATTAGCAACAAGAACATTCAAGGTTTATGTACCTACATCAGGGGTGTCAAACTCAAGGCCTGCAGGCTGGATGCAGCCCACGGGATGCTTAGATTTGGCCCACGGGGCTGCCCTGGTAACAGCGAAGAATCAACCCACAGTGACTCTGCCAGTGAAAATGGAGCTTGGGAGGGCCATGTGCAGCCCTCCCAAGCTGTGTTTTCACTGGCAGAGTGCTAGCAAAACAAACTACTAGCAAAAGTGGATCCCCCCCAGCCTCATCCTGGCCACTACAGGTGCCAAGTAATATCGAGCTGGCCATGCCCACCTTGGTCACACACCCCACGCCCCCAAGTTCAAACACAACCCTTATGCAGCCCTCAATGAAATCGAGTTTGACACCCCTGACCTACATTAAATAAAATATACCTATTTTATCAATTCATCCCACCCAGTCAAGCAGGAAGAGTGTGTTGTGAATTTTGACTTGTGTGGTCTAGGAAGAGAGACTTCTCTGTCACTTTCCCAACCTTCTTGAGGCAAGACAGGCCCTTCACTCTTCTGGCTTTCTGAAAGAATGTGGCTCTGCTACCTGGCAGAGGGATCTCAAGAGTGACAAGATATATAGTGGCAAGATTTTTAGTACCAAGAAAAACATTCAAGATTAATGTAACTACAATAACTAAATAAATATACTATACTTTGTTGATAAAATGTGGTCCACTCCATTCAATTGTTATGAACACATCTGCAGAAGAATATTTAATATTCATGTATTTATTAAGTTTATATTCTCATTCAGAAGTTCAAGGTGATGCTCTTTTCTCCATTTCTTTTCTTTCTTTTTTTTAAAATTTGATTTATATGCCACCCTTCTCCAGAGACTCAGGGCGGCTTACAATGCGTTAAGCAATAGCCTTCATACTTTTGTATATTTATACAAAGTCAGCTCATTGCCCCCACAAACTGGGTCCTCATTTTACCTACCTTAGGTGGGTTGGCTGAGATGGAAGGCTGAGTCAACCTTGAGCCTGGTGAGATTCAAACTTACAGTAATTGCAGACAGCTGGTGTTAATCACAATGCTTTTAGTCTGCTAAACCACCAGGCCCTGTCTTGCCACAACAACAACCCTGATGGGTGGGTTAAATTAATAGTGAATCAGGGCTTAGGATACACCAAAACTGTTTCTTTCACAATGCCAGCCCAATACTTTAACAACTACACCACTGCGTATTTGTTATTTATATTTTTCCCTTAATCAAAATGTATGTGTTCCCATGTATTAAAAAAGAGCAATGATTCAAGATCTGGAAGGAACTAAAAATCAACCAGTTTTGGAGGACTCTCAGAAGAAAATTGGGTAAATACACAAAGAGTGACAGAGTCTCCTTTTTCGTTATTATTTTCACTTCCTAAATAAGAAGTATTATTAAATTGCAATTACACCTTTAACTATACAATTAGACCATCAACTCAGTCATTAAGTGAAGCAATCGTTAAATAAAATCATGGCTGTGCTTATGATCTCACTTTGCTCAACTACATGGAAGCTTATTATAACCCCTTTTAGGCAAACCAGATCAAGAAATCAACTCCCCAGAAAGGTTAAAACTACTTTTATCTATTTTATTATCTACTTTTCGGCAATAATAACCAAGTCTCACTGTGATTTACTTCCACTCCTTTCTTATACTCCAGTCAATCAGAGGGGTATTTACCTGAGCTGCTTCCAAATATTATTTCTCATGATTTAAAAAACATTTTAGCCTCTTTATCTAAGCTACAATTCTTGCTTTATCCATCAAATCGATCTTCCTTAGGCTCTACACTTGTATTGAGTGTATGTATATACACTCCAAATGCTACTGAGACTAAATAGCATTTCAGTCATGATACCTTGGATAAAGTCACTTCAGAAACGGAAGTTTGGACAATTGTAAAAATTGAAGACAAGAAAAAAGGTTAGATACCTTAATAGATACTATGATTGAAGTTACCCGCATAGATTTATCAACATTCAAAGAAAAGCCTGATTAACAGTTGTCCCTTGAATCCAAGGATTAGAAGCTGTTGAACATCTTACCTCTTATTACAAAACACCTGTTTACAGTGCAATACTGAGCTAATCTTTAAGACAGTGGTTTCAGCAACCATTGTCAACTAGCCAATTTGTCACCTGGCCTTCTTTAAATATATTCAACAACAACAAGGCAGGGGTGTCAAACTCACAGTATAAGATGGCCTCACCTGATGTACCCAGAAGTGATATTCAGCCGGTTCCTACTGGTTTGGCCAAACCGGTAGCAGAGATCTGGGTGGGCCTGCCCACCCGTCCTGGCTCTATGCCATCCTATTTAGGCACGTTTTTGAGGCCAGGCGCATGTGCAGAAAGCGCATGAGGACCAAAGCACATGCATGAAAGGTCAGATGCATATGCGGAAGGCATGTGCATGAAGCGAGTGTGCGCATGTCAGACCAGTGGTAAGAATATTGGAAACCCACCACTGGATGTATCAGGACTTTTTTCCCCTTTGCTAAACTGGGTGTGGGCATGGCCAGCATGTGATGCATCCGGCTCATGGGCCGGTATTTGGACAGCCCTGCTATAAGGGATAAATAATGACCTTATGCTGCATCTTTATTATAAACAATGCTAAGTAGTTTATAATTCCTGCTGACAAGATCTATTTTATTTATTCCTTTATTATTATCCTACCTTCCTCCAGGCAGCTCAGAGTAAGGTGCATTAGTTTCTGTTTTGCCACAAATACAATAACAACATAGATTTTATCACCCCAAGCCAGGATAAACAGTTTTGCGGAGACTCCAGCAAGATCACCAAGCAAAACAACCCACTAGAATGAGTATTTGAACTTTGCCTCTGTGTTTTTTATTCATTCTTGTCATATTTTCTACATGTTAGAGATGGCATAGTTATTACTGTTACTTTGTTTTATTATTGTCATGTCATTATTAAATTTAAACCAGTGAGCCTACAGAATAAAGTAAATAAACATGTTTATTTATTCCAATGCTTTATAGAGATCATTAGCAGTAATTTTGGTCAGCATACATAGGTTAACATCATAGCAACAGTATATAACCCATATTGCCATGATTAAAACAATTCCAAAAACAAAAAGCCATATCCGCAGCAGAGCTCACCTAACTTCCAAACTCAAATGCCCAAGGGAACAGGGAGAAATGCTAATAGGGTTGGGGCCATCCACATGTCTGGGAAGGATGCTGTCTACAGGGTGAGTGCAGCCATGGAGAAGGCATGGTTTGAAGGCATAGTCTGATATTGGTATAAGTATAAACTAGACTAATTGTTAGGCTAGTCCATTGACATTTTACACATGATGACATATTGCAATTGGAAGTCCTTCTAGTCCTGCTACAACTTTGTGGCAAGTTTGTAGTAATTCACTTATCTTTTCATCTCACAGAAAGGTAATGTCTACATTGATAAAAAAAATGCTTAAGATTTCCATTCAGGAACATTTTATAAAGTATGTTACTGGAAAAAAAATACTCTCATCTATTACAGACATACAGTAGCTTGAATTATCTTCAGCCTTTTATGCACTATATTTTACAGTACTTACACATAGTATTATAATGTTTATCTAAGAAAAGCAGGACACTTTTTCCTGAGGATACCTAAACTTAAGTAGAGTGATTCTGATGTCAATGCGGTTCACCAAAGTGATCTACTTACTATTGAAATAAAAAGGCAACAGAATAGTCCCAAAATATAAATATTTATGTTAAATTATACTATAATAAGAAAACCACTCTACTTAAGTGCAGCTTTTATCCGCTTATAATGATTAGCAGACAAAGGTAGATTATAAGAGAGAAAGATATAATGTCATCAGAGGAGTTTAAAACAAAAACTAACATGGCACCACAATTTGCAATCATAATTTTTTTTGTGTTGCCAGAAAGTCGGAGAATTTCAACTACATGACTGTAGTGGTCATTTTGACTTTTTACACATATATACCCCCCACACCCTTGGAAAGGTAGAAAATAAGTTTAGCAAAGAAGGAATATCTACTCAAACTTCTGGCTAATATATTTAGAAATAAAAACACTATTCAAACAACTTCTGATTTCAATTTTCTATTTTTATTCATTACAATAAAATTGTATAGATTGCAATAATTGAAATTTTTAGCACATTCAATTATGTTCCCAAAAATTAGGGAAAAAATAGAAGTAGGAAACTGTCAGTGACGAATACCTTTGTCAAACTGTAGCCAGAATTCCACAGGGAAAATTCATGAAAAGTATTATTGATTTTTTAAAGAACAAATGTTTAAAATGACTACAGTAGCGTAACTATCCCTGGCAAATTCCTGTTCTTATAATAAATCAATATAAGCTTGAATTGATTTCTTTGTAAAACAGCATGTCATTTTTTTCATTAGCTACACATAATCTGTATTTATTCTTCTTTTACTTTTCAAATTCTTATTTAATTTCTTAAACTGTTCCTCTGAAAACTGTCAAGAAAATGTTTTGAGCACATTATCATTAATGCACTTAGGAATGTTATATATGCACTCAATGTTTCTTTACAAACTGAATGGGCCGTTTTCTTTTCTGAATAAACAACCATGATTTTACACACTAGAGAAACCTTAGATGTTTCATCCTCCCCTTAGATCTAGCATTCTATTTTTCATCCTCTCTTTATAAGTATAAAATTTGGCTTTCAGCAATAACAGAATTATAGCTTTATAGAACAGCAAATATTTAAATAAAGAAATTATATGTTTATTTAAATAAATGAAGCAAGCTGGCCAATCACAGGAGCCTTTGTCAACCATTCATGAATATTCCACAGCTGCATGGAATTGCACAAAACGTATAGTTCCCTCAAAATGCAGGACAGCTTCTGTAAAGCAGTAGAGTGAACATTCCTGCTACAGATGAACCTGATGTATGAAGATACAACTGAGTCATGCAACAAAATAAAAGCATTATTTAGACTCCATCAAAAAGTAGTAATTTGTTCATTTGTTTCCAGGGCTTGTCAGCCATGCCAGCCAGTTTTTTTTAAAAAAAAAATTATTTGGAAAGCCTACTTCTATCCAAATTTAGATACTTAAAAAGCCAACATTTTTAAGCACCTTTGGGATAAGATTTGAATGTCAAGTTAAATGATAATTCAAATATGGGATTACATATAAATATTGTCCTATGATATCACACCACATTATAGGATTTATGAAACAGCTGCCATACCTTTAGCATACTTTACTAGGGAATTATCCTTTTCCGGAAATAACGAATTTATGTTCATTTTGGATCTCTTCTGTCATCCCTTTGAAATTGGCCAGGTCAGGAAACAGATTCCACAAAGACTATTGGAATTATTACTGTAGAGTACAATAATAGAATTTTGAAAGCCTTACAGTTCTCTCCCATCTCTTATATGAAAAAGAATAAAGCAGGGAAATTTTGAGTTTCTTTCTAACTAGGAGGATATTTACATAATGTTTTTGCAGACCTTCAAGTTTTTCTCTGTATTGCTCTACTCCTTTGCAACATACAATTCTATCAAACCATGGTATTCTTAGAACTACCTGCAAGGGATAAATTATGGAGATACGCATTTCAGTGGTTCCAGTTGCATCTACAGGGGATAGAATGATTTGAGCCCTTATTTGCTGCAATGTGGGGTGTCTACTACTCAGTCATCTTTCCTACGTTATACAATATCTGTATATTTATTTACTTAATTTTATTTCAATTTTTATGGCTGTCCATCTCAAATTCATGATTTTGAACAGTTAACAGCAGCGAAAAGCACCATATAAAGTACATAAGATTAATACATAATTTGCATACATAATTTACATAACACATACATAATAAACAGGCAAGATGAAAACCAAAACAACCAGCAAATAAATGAATACAAGTGTTGCACCGGTTCTGTCACACATCTGGATCTCCAAGCTTGGTGACACAACCCTGTTTTAAAAGCCTTATGGGAAACCAGCAGGATTGGGACTAATGTAATCTACAGGGGATTGTGCTCCAAAAGGTGGCCATAAGAAAAAAAACTTTTCCTAGATCTTGCCAAATGACACTGATAGATGGGTCCTGTAGCATGGCTGTCCTGATGGACCTAATGGAACAGATAGACACAATCGGCCGTATGTCAGGAATTACCATGCCTTACTGCAATTACCAGCATGATGAACTGAACCCAGAAGTATACTGGCAACCATTGCAGCTTTTTGTGCACTGGTGTATTATGTGCTGATTGAAGAAAACACACAACTAACTGCCTACTGCATTCTGTAACTGCTGCAGCTTCTAAATGCACTTCAAGTGCAGCCCCAGGTAAAGCATTCTGCAGTTTAGGAGATAATTAAGCCGTGAGTAACTGTAAACTCAGCCTCCCACTCCAGGGATAGATGCAACTGGAGTATAATATGAAGTTGTGCAAAAGCCCTTCTGGCCATTATTGCTATCTGCTCCTCAAACAGGAGCCATGAGTCCAGACAAGGCAGGTTGGGCTTTGATAGAATCATTGGCTCAAAGTTGCCCAATGAGCTTCCATGGTTGATGTTAGATTAGAATTTAGGTTTCTCCTGATGCCAGTCCAAAACCTTCAATATTATGTCACATTGGGCTTCAGTCATAATATTTTAATCAAAATGTGGTACTTTTAGAAAAAAGTTATAAAAATAGGAAGTAAATAAATAATGTTGTAAACTTTTATGAGTCAGGTTACAAATCCATATGCTGAAGACAGTATGCATGAGAGGGTAAGAGAGGATAATCATACTAGGATATGCAGAAAATTATCAAAGTGCAATGATACTTTCATACTAAATTAAATATAGTATAACAGTTTTGAGTAGAATGGTTAAAACTGTTAAGAGCATATACACAAATAAATATTTAATTTTCTAATTTAGATGTAATTTCTCAAGACTGTTAAAATAAAAAGTAAACGTTTGGGGAAAAACAACCAAAATTGAAAGACAGTTATATGTAATGGATAATGGGTAAAAAATAATATCAATGGTTTTACTCATGTTCACTCAGAAATAAGCTTGCAGAATTCAGTGAATTTTTTTTTCAAGAAAATAAGCACAAGCAATACAGTTTAATTAACCAGGAACCTGATTATTTGGATTAATTGTGGAACCTATGACATTCTGCCCTTCCACAAGTCATTGGATTCAATGATGCTACTTTCTAGACCAATAGTTTTCATCTCATGTTAAAATATGATGCTAATATAAACTTCAAAGTACATATTTTTTCTTATTTCACTATCCTGAAATCTCCCCACCCCCCATGCAATTTAACCACTCTTCCAGAAAGGTAGTTTCCTTCCTCTGTCATATTTCATGGAATCCTGTAAGAAGACTTTTTTTTCTCCTGAGAGAGTATTTTAAGAGTGAATAGAAGGGCTAGGTAGAAGATAGCTGCCACCTCAGGCTGTTTAACATTTACACGGCAGTACCAAGTATTTCTCTACCTTGGCAGTAGTTGGGAATTCAACTTTGATGAAAGAGAGAAATAAATTGGAAAGGGCAGAAGACTGCATATTTATTACCATTTTAATAACATTCATATATTTAAAAAGATAGAAACTAAGTATTCAGTGAAGTTAACACCAATATTAAAATTGGCTCACAACTGCTCTTTTTAACCTTTAAAATAGGGATCTTTGTTTTGTAATATAGATAAAGAGCAGAATTTTCTGTATTTCATCAATGAGAAAATTAACTGTACAGTTGAACCGGACAGGCCTATTTCAGGGATCTATAAATTTCTCCCTCTGATATTTAGGATTTATTTTACGGACTGAACATTCATTTTCAGCTGAAGGTATGTCTATAGACTATACATACATACATACATACATACATACATACATACATACATACATATATACATATATATATACACACACACACACACATGTATACATCTATAGACATTAAAGTTATTGTGATTTAATTATTTTCTTGTTTTAAAAAAAATTAACAATCCTTGCACATGGAAAAATGAAGTTTCAATTAGCAAGGTTTTTTTATCTAGCTTTCTTCTGGTTTGTTTCTTGTTTTCCATTCTAGGCGCTCTTATTCTGCTTTTCTATCAATCCAAAAACAGAACTAAAATTGTAGCTTCTTATAGTACTTAATGTTTCACTCTATAACTGTATATAAAAATGCTGTTTTGCTGTGAGCAAGAAAAGGTTTGTTCTGAAGTGATCCAATTCAAAAACTTTTTCTATAATTTTATTTAAAAATTTCTTTGTGGATTTAATGCTGAATTTGTTATTCCAAATGACATACAGTAATTAGTCAATAGAACTTTTCATTTCTTAGTCGTATACCAGATTTTTCTTTCAAAAAATAATAAAGAAGTAATCAAAGCACTTCAGAATTTAAAACTACAAGGAATAAAGCTGACTTAATTCAGGACCGATTCATCAGTAATACTGCAGCATGTTATACAGGTAGTAATTAGAGGTTTAGAGATTATAAGGATGTATATATAAACAGTATAGAGTACTCTTGAAAAATTTTTAAAACTTGTTTTAGTTGAACTTGAAATAATTTTCAAGCATTTTACTATTTTGAAAAAGCATTAGATTTTGAGAAAGTGTGAAATAATAATACAAAAATACTGTGGTTTTTTAAAGTGAAGTAGAGCAAAAATCTGGTCAGTGAGTTTTACACACATGATCACTTCCTTATATCTTTAATATCCACTTTATTTTAAATTGAAAACTGGGAAAGTGGGCATAAATTCATGTTTCAAGACATAAAATCCATCTAAGAATCATTCCAAAGTTAATAAATAATGTTTTGACTGATATTAATAAATAAATAGTTTTGACTGATTTGATTAAACATCTGATAGGTAAATAGGTAACAAATCCAATATAATGCAGATTGAATGAAATGGAAATATTATTGTGATATTGCTGCAAAACAAATAAGGTTTTTCATATAAGATAACTCTTCCTATTAAAAATGTAAAGTGCTAAAATATATTGTCAATCTCAAAACCTCAAAAATTCTGTAATTTATATAGAATTGTATAAATATAATTAATATAAAATTATTAGAATTCTTCCTAGTCTTTATATATCAATAACAAAAATCAATGTACACATATGCGTATCAGGGAAATCTTTTATATGCTTTTTTAAGTCCCTCTAAATTCAATAGTATTTCTTCATGTGAATATAAAACTACATTTTAAATTGTGACATAGTTCTTTTTATGCTACATCCTGGTATCATGTAATAGCTTCAGAGACTGATATTAAAACAGACTAAATTATATATTTTCTTTTTTAGGCTATCAATAACCAATAATACAAGAACACAGTTTAACAAGTAATATTCTTTTTCTTACCTATTTTTTTAATCATTTCAGCCACAGTTCTGAAATTCCTTTGCAGGTATATTTTCCCACTGAATTCTGGAAAGCAATTTTGGTAACGCAGCTCGGACTGTGTCATAGTCCTTTGTATTATACTATCTTCTAATTGAAATAAAGAAGAAAAGGGGAAAATTAAAATATCTTAAAAAATTTGATCATAAACATTTGTTTCTTGTATTTGAAAGAATATTTCAATATTTCAAAGAATATTGAGCTCATTTCTTTAGAATTGGGTTTTAATTTCTGAAAGCTTAATGAAAGGTTCATCAAACTTTAATCACCAATAAAAATTGCAGATTCTGTCACCTAGGGAACATTTATTATTTCAATGCTGAATAGTACATTGCTAATCTGCTAATCTGTATATTAGCACATTCTCCGTTAACATATTCCTAGAAGTTATTACTTCCTCTGAAACTATTAGGAGTTCACTGCCATACACCCCCAAAACAGCCCTATTTAAAGTCAGAAACATTTGTGATGACACACACTATTATTTATTTATTTAAAACATTTATATAGCCTCCCATCTTATATCTCTACAGTTCCCTATCAGCAATTAAAACAGTATCAATAATAAAACAACTTAATACATAAGCACATTAAAACCATAAACATTAAAAAAAAACTGACACCAAAGTTAAACTTCCAACATACAGTCCCTCATAAAATCCTATCACCCACCTCCCTTTTTAATATTCCTTTAATATCCATAGATATTTGGTTTTCCAGCTGAGTTTTAACAACACACTAAATTTCAATTACATGAAATATTATGGGAGTGCTGATTAAAGTAACAATATACTTATTCTAGCTACTTACGTTTTTCCTTCTATTTGAAATTTGCAAATAGAAATTTGCATCATTAATCTGTTTTCCCTTATTCTATTTATACAATTCTTTATTCCAGGCAGAACAAAGTATTGATTTGTTTAAACCAAAGCCAAACAATAAAAATGTTAAGGAAGGTTAAAATTATTGTCTAATGATGATATGAAAGAATTTTTTTAAAAAAAAAGGCTGAGAAAAGGAAAACTACTAGGCATCACTTTTAATTATTTTCTTTATAAATTTGATTAAACCATGTAAAATTATCTAACTTAATTTTACTTGAAGATACTTTTATATTTTAAGGTTTTTAAAATAGTCAATGTGCTATATATATTCTATAGCAACTTCTATTTTTTATTATGAACAGAGTAAATAAAGTATAAAAAATGATAATTTTCAGATATATATTTGTTATGAGAACTATCTTCCATCACACTGATTATTACATATTTAGTTAAACTGTATCCTTATAGGAACATGTTCCATTAAATATATAATTTAATTCTAACAATAATAATTCACAATCAGTCAGCCAAATCAAGATTTCTTTTTCCATGTGCTTCATTAAATCTAATCTGCAGGAAAATGTATAGGATTTAAATGTTTTCCTATTATTATTTTCCATGTGCTGTTCCATAAACCAGCTATTGTTTCCTTTGTCTTTTTTTCTATAATTCCACATTCTTTATCTTTTTCTTTGTTATATATGGCATGTGCATACACATCACTGAAATATTCCCTGTCATATATTGGAATGGCAATATCACAGGTACTCCAGGGACAACCGAGTTAGCAAATAAAGCTTACAAAGAAAAAAAGCACACACACACACACACACACACACACACATACACCAACAAAGAAGGAACACAGTGGAATATTTGTTTCACTAGTAAAACATATAAAGATTTCAGATCAAGTAATGAGATGGCTGGATATTCCCTAAATGATCTGGGGAATTTAGAGTCAGGATTGTAAATCAGATATTGCTAGAAACTTCTATAACCATAGTCAAATATCTAAATATATACCAGAGAACATCCCTTAGCATACTACAAATAGGCACCGACTATATTTTCATGTTTATTTTATGTTACTTTTTTTGCACGACACATTCTAAGAAAACGTGGAAACTCTAGAGAATATGCTTGTAATTGGAGGGGGGTAGAATAACCATGGCAACAATTACCACATTCGCAACTGTTTTTAAAACATAATTTCACAACATAATTAACAATGGTAATTGTGCAGACAGTAAACATCAAGAAAGCATCAAACACTAATGGAGTTATATCAAATGACATCTTGAAAATGAAAACTAAAATCTGTCTCTATATGGACAATGCAGTTCAGAAACAAAGCACATACCATTATCCATTCAGGTGCTCTACTTCTTATTCTGCCCACATAGTTCTGCAGCTCCATTAGTCCAAAAGTCGACTTTGCCCTGCTTCTGATCTTTATGGGTAACAACAGCATCACACTGTTGGCAATTTTTTTCGATTAAACTTCTCAGACACGGTAGCAACTTTGTTAATTATGATATTAGGCAGCTGGCGGGCACGATCAATCATCCACTATAAGAAAGCCAGACAACGAGACATCTAATCATTGCAACCAGAGCAGATAAATTTTGTTCCTTTCTTATACGTGTCAGAGATTCTATCCCTCCTGACCCCTGAACACTGCCATCGACTGTCAAATTTAGATTCAGCAAGCTTTCAGCTTTTCTTTATCCCTGCCTTAGATCTGAAAGTCCTGGTTATCAGGAAGACAAGCGTCACCAGCTGTCTCAGAGCAGGAAGGCAATCAGGTGAATAGTACTTATTATCTTTCATTGCTTGCTAAGGAATGACAAGATTGATTTGGGACCAAGAGCACATCCATATCTCAAAAACAGGCTTCAAGTTCAAACTATGATGCATATGTAAACCTCTACTGAGAGATTTCAAGGCTAACATTATTAACAAAACACACTTAAAAATTAGAAATTAGGCAGAACCTCTTGAGCATCTAGACAATTACCCTTTAAATTATGACAAAAGCTGTTCCCATGAACAAAATAGGTGTTCCAACTTCTATCCAGAGGTTGCCTTTAACAAATAGATAGTCTTAATTGGACCCACAGAAGCAATAGGCTTCTATTAATGTCTTCTCTGTAGGTACCTTCTGTCTTAACTAGACTGATTGTCTGTGAATTCTTACAAATGCAATGGGCACTACAATTCTATCAGTTACATTCCTAAATGGATGTGATGCGTTAGGTAATATTTTATTTTTACTTCTGAAGCTACAAAATATATTGCTTACTTCAAATAGGAAGAAAGGTCAATACTGTAAGATTCTGATTGGAAAATTATCAAAAAAATTAAATATACATTCAGTAAACTATAAAATAATTTTAAAATGTAGTTAAAATATAAAGAACCAATCATAAAAATATTACACTAGGTTATGTAAAAATAACTAAAAACAAAACACCTTGAATAAACAGGATGATCTACAATATTAGCAGCTGTTAGAGGTGTTATGAATAAAGTGACAATGTGAAACTCCACTTTAACATGTCATTATTGCAACAATAATTCACATTTTTGAATCAAAATATTCCTCAGCACTATATTTTCTCTTAAATAATTGTAGGGTTATGAGACAACCCATTTACTTACGAGTTGTCATAAAACTATTAAATTTATTATACTTTTCTTGAGAATAATTAGAAGATGGGACATGACTAAATGAAGGAAGAAAGGAAAGATAAAAGAAAGGAATTCTTAAAGGAAGTTCTTATATTACAAAGAACTAGTCATTAGACTAATGATGAAATAACATAAAAGTACAAAATAGCCTGTTTCATCCCTAATTAATTACCCATTGGTAATTACTAAACATAAGAATATTTATCTAATTTTTAAAAGTATATTAAATAAATTCAGAATAAACAATAGGCCAAGTAAACAGCAGTATTAATTTGAATTGACTAACTCGATTAAGCTGTGCATTATGGATAAAAATGCACCCTAACTATGCCAAATAACAATGTTTATTCATGTTAAACCTCACTGAGTTTGCTGTCTGGTAAATAGGCTGGATTTTATTTTTAAGATTATACAAAACAGCACACTGCTTTCAACAAAATATTGTTCCGTGTTTATGCTATTGTAGTTTTTTTTTTAATGTATTCACTCATTGATGTTTATCATCATTTCTTCCCAATGCTTTAACATATTCAGTTTATATCACCGTAGTCCACAAGTCAGCAGAACATATTTTACAAAAATCATTGCCACATACATCCTATATAGAATGAAGAACTCACTGAAACCTTGACTGCTGAAATATATACATAATCAAATACATATGGGAAAAAAGAAAAAGTATCTCCAAGAAAGGGAAAATCTTTTTAACAATAGAAGTCTTGAAAAGAATTACACATAAAGTAGAAAGGATGGTATTACATTTCCAATGTTATGTCTCTATCTTCCACAGGTGAAAAGCTAATGCCTCATAATTAGTATACAGGAAATTAAATAATGGATTACTTATAACCTAAAATGTAAATAATCTGTAATCATATATTACATCCTTTCCCAATGTGTAGCCTTCCATACAGATTTCAATATAGCTCCCATAATACCCAGCCAAATATTTTATTAGTAGTAAACACTTTACATGAAAAGTTCTTGAGATTTTTTTTGCACAAAAAGAGACCTCCATACATGGGTGTCCGTTGATTGTCTGATTACTGTGAATTCCAAGTGTCACAATTCTGTGATAACACAGTGGAACTATGATTGATCTCTATTAAATGTAGGGTGCAAACCCTGATAATTAAGTGAAAATTCAACTTTCATTCATGATTCACAATAATCATTGTCAAATATTGAGCCGAATGCCATAAGGTTCAGTCCAATACTATTCTACATTTTTAAGAATTTTCATTGCAAAATTATACTGGAGAGTTAGATTGAATCAGTTGAAAACAATAGTTCTGCACTTAGGAAACAAAGTGAAATATACAGGTATGGTTTGAGAGATGCTAGATTAGTAAATAAGATCTTGGAACAGCAGTTAGTTTTATACAGAGAATGAATTAAATATGTGATATGACTGAAAAAAACAGGTTGCATCAACAGAAATATTATTTCCAAATTATTGGAAATAAGAGTTGTATCTCATAATGAATACTAGAAAGAAAATGCTCTGAAGAGAGATAAAAGGAATTAGGAATGTTTAGCTTTGACAAGAAAAGCATGCAAAAGTATATGATGATGACACTTTCCAAATATCTGAAAGGATGCGAAATTCAAGAAGGGTTGCTATTGTTGCAGAGTGAAAGACACAATAATGGATTTAAATTATAGAAAAGCAGTTCTATTTCAGTGTTAGAAAAATTCCCAAACAGTAAAACACTTGAAAAACAGAACCAATTACTCTGAGAAGTGATTGGTTCCTTCACTTGATTTATTCAAGCAAAACCTTGATAGCATTGATGGCAATGCTTGAGTTTCAACTCCAACACTAAGAAAATTGGATTCAGTGGTATAAAAAGCCCATTCTCACTCTGTGATTCTATAATTCTTCTAATCTGTATTTAGCAACTGACATTCAGTATGCAATACTATAGTATTTTTAAATACAACATAAATTGCTTACTACCAGGAGAAGGCAAAGCCCCCAAACTCCATTGAAAAGTCCTATAAGGGACGAAATAATGTTACATTGGAGCTGAGGGAGGAATTCCATTTTTCTGGAGTTCTCAGTTGCATTCGTTGCATGGAAATACTGGTTTCCAAAATGTGCATTCAGTGGGTTTGAATGGGATCACACATTTATTCAACACTGTAGCCATGTTAGAAACTGCTCACTAGCTTAATGCATCCATAGCAAGTAGAATTATCCCATATTAATTATTCTTGTTACTGAAACAATATATTTAATTTTATGCAACTAAATAGCCAAGCTCAGAGCTCAAACAACAGCCTAATTACCAAACCGAGCTACTAATATTCAAACACATTTCAATATATTTAATTATATTGAATTTAGGCTTTTAATCTGAAAATACTATTTTTTTATTTTTAAAAAGTCCCAATAATCAATGAATTTATATTTGTAATGTACAGATTGATGCTTCAAAATATCTCACAACAGTTATACAAGGAGCCGTAAATGTCAATTCACTATTATAATGAATATTATTAAAAAATATTCTAAGACAAATGCCAGCATAAACCAAATAATCAGTATGTTATAGTATACAACTATACTGGGATCTGAAATATTTTATTTATCAGCATAATTGATATTTAAATCTCATATAGAAGGTAATGGCAAACCACTTTGGCAAGACTTTGGCAAGAAAACTGCAGGGACTTATCCAGTTTCAGACACAACTGAATGAAAGGAAAAAAAACCCAACATATTTCAACTGCAGAAAATTACCAGTTCATTCTGATAATCTGCTTCGGTACACGTGTGAAATATTTGTATTTATCCATTTGCTTTGTTCATAATTCTGATTTTATGTAGTTATATTGCAGGCATCAGCTACATTTGACATGAATGGAAAATGTTATTTACCAATACATACTGGATTGCATTGAAAGTATAGAAAGGAAGTGTACTATAGTGATAATGATATTGGAGTGTAATTGGAGATATCAGGTAGAAGTCCTTTCTTGGTCATGGAAGATCACTGATGATTTTAAACCAGTAGCAGTCTCTCTGATCAAATTATCAAATTATTGTAATGGGGAAATCTAGAAGAGGGAAATTTGAACTTCTTCCTTAAAAAAAGGCAGGATGAAAATTGAAGAAACAAATTAAAACTCATTTTTGAGAGATTTTAAATATGCTCAAAAGTGTTGCCATAGGATTTAACTATAACTACTTATTATAAGTCTTAGTTTCATGTATCTTTTTATAAGATTGCAGCAAGCAGGAAGAAAAGTTCTACTGCTGATCATATTTCATAACTTATTCTACTACATGGACCCTTCTGCTGCAACTACATGTATATTTTATTCAAAAGCAGAATGATGTGTCCTTGAGCTGAAGTTCTAATTCAAATCTAAAAAGAGACATCTGGAAAATTTGCTGTAAAGTTCTGCCCCCAACCCTTCAAGAAACCTTCAAAACTGGATTCTTTCTAATAGATTATAAAACTGTACTACTGCCATTTTTTTTAAAGAAATGTTGGGTTCAGTGCAAATAAAATACACTAGTGCCAATCTTCATTTTTATTTGAAACTGATGCCTATCTCACCTCTGTAGAAATTACATGGAATAACAGTATCAGTAACTGCAGTAGATTCAAATTATAGAAGAAAAAGAATAAAGTGAATACAAACACTCAGTTAACCCATTCTTTATTATAAGCTTTATAATTTTAGTAAACTGAATACACCCTACTCTACTAGGCTACAATCCTAAAATCATTAAGAACTTTCTTACATATAAGGCTAATTGGTTTAAACACTCCAACAGTGCCCAAAACAAATGAACGTGTATGTCAATATGTGCATACATGTACTGAAAAAAGACGCAAATGAAACTAATAAGTATTTTGATGATAGTATATCAAATGTGTGCAATTAATTGTATATTTTAAGAAATGCTTCCTGTTCTCATGTAATATGCTTGGCTCCTGTAAAATGTTTATTCTCAACAAACATTTTTAGTCATCTTGTATATTTTTAAACTGCATACATACCAATTGATTAGTTGTGAGATAAAGCAGAACAAATAAGAATTCATATGAAAAAATAAAACTAAAATAAAAAGTGAGGAAAGATGAAAGATGAAACAGATGCAATACACTGGAAAGATCAAAGAGCTCCATCAATTCATTCTGAGTGTCAAAATCCAGCTGAGCGTCAGAGCCTTGCACACATAATAAGGAAGGTTGACTAAAATATAAGGATTAAACAGATGAGCAGTCTCCTGTGGATGTACGGCAGAGATCCTGCTGTGCCACTTGTAAAGACACTTTGGAATAGTACACCTGCTATTCTGCAGTCAAACCTACAGGAAATCCATCTGGAAGGAAAAATAGCTACTCATGCAGTAAAGACCTGCTTGCACAAAAGGTGTCCCAAAAGTATATATTTTCTTTTAAAAACAAAATGGTAAATTAGAGCAAATGTCTCTTTAATGATGCAATATTTTTGTCCCTTAAATCCAATTTTACAAATTGTTTAGTAAAAAAAATGAAAATGCCAAAGTCTTATCATTGTCCCTTAGGAACCATATTCCTGTATTAACATTTTCCATCATAGCATACCTGCCAGTATTTCAGTAATAATATCCATCCATGGGTCCAGTTGACCCATCTCAGTTTTGTTGCAATATCCAAGTATGATTGTAAGATGATTTTTTAAAAATGCTATAATCAATAGTGTTGATGATATGGTATTAGTAATGATGGAAAAATGGAATTTTCTACAAAGACACACACACACACCCTTCGGCCAGTGTGCCCCTACTGATAGATGTTTATAGGAAGAAAATTCCACTATGTTCAGTAGGAATTATCCTTCTAAAACAATGAAAATCATAAACTAATTATACACTATGGGTGGTTTCTTTGGGTTAGATCGCAATATATAAGACCACTGTAAGTTACTAAACTTTAATCCGTATAATTAAGACGATGATTTTCAGTGAGACTTCTGTAAATCTGTATCAGAATTCTGGCTGTAATTTAACAGATTGTTTTTCAAAAGATATCTTCACAATATGTGCTGTGTTTTTAAAGATGCCTGCCAAATATTAAGGGATTATTTTTTAACAACCCTTTTGTTTCAAAAAACCTCATTTTTTAAAACAATCCTCTCCCTACACAGACACAATCTGTCAGAAAATTGTAAATATTTATGCAGAGATCAAAATGACTATTGTTTGCCTTTTTAAAAAAAAATAAGACTATAACAGGCAATAATTCCAAAACCTCTTCACTTATTTCTATTCTTTTTCTCAGGACATGTCTGGATGTTACCCCTTTCCAATTTTTAAAAGAAATAAAATTACACTATTTGTATTTTCCTGTCTTACTGACTGGAGGTACAAATCTCAAGTGAAACTCTAGACCTAAGCTGAATTTGGTAGCATTTATTCAGTCCAAATCTAAACCTTTTTTTTAAGCCATGATTAAGCTGCAACCAATCTTATGGTTTCTAATGTGCTATCCATCTGCCCCTAATACCTATGTTGTTTAATAAAGATGTACCTGTATTTAGGTGCTACACTGTATTGCAAGCCAGTGATAGTGTAATGTGGCATAATAATATAATAAATATAATAAATATTATAATGTAATAACAACAAACATAACGTAACGTAACGTAACGTAATGTAACGTAACAAAACAAACATAACATAACATAACATAACATAACATAACATAACATAACATAACATAACATAACAACATTTGTTATTATTGTTGTTAGTTGCATGATCCCATGGACAACATTCCTCCAGGACTTCCTGTCCTCTACCATCCTCTGGAGTCCCTTTAAGCTCACGCCTACTACTTCAGCATAGCATAGCATAGCATAGCATAGCATAGCAAAACATAAACATAATGAAATGGGGAGGTCAAGGTTCTAATCCCAATCAACCTCAAAGCTGACTTTAGTATTTCACAATCTACCCTACAAGATATTTGTTATAGGACTGAAACTGGGCCTTGTGCACTCAGGGAAAACATAGGACATAAATCCATTAATAAATAAACCACATACAAACTGACTTGACTTCTTATCCATAATGCTAAGGTAACTAAACTGTCTAACCAGTTTATGGAACTTGAAACTGGTTAGTCACAAATCAAATTGCAGTATGTATTTCTTAATTTCATCCCATATTTTCTTTTACACTAATATGGCAACAGCAGCTGCTATTAGAAAGAGGGAGTAATATCTGCAATTACATATTTTATTCTTTTTTAGTTGATAGAACAATCTCTTTATAGATCTGTATTCAGCTGATACATTTGATTTCTCTGTTATCTACAGTCTGCAAATACAAGTCCTTGAACAGTTTATCTTCGGCTAGTAATTGGTCCAAGTTAAATAAGTCTAAAGAGGCTGTTGTGAGAGCCCTTCACCTATTACAGGATTCAGGTGTTAAATATTCAGTAACCACATGGCCAACCTTTCAATGAATCAAATAAATCATAAATAAACGAGGTGGGGAATGGATTATTTTAACATGTAATCACAACATTAATTGCCCAAAATTACATCCACACAAACTTGATTTATATTTACAAAGCATAACTACAACAAATAGTTAGCAATTTATAAAATCAAATGATCTCAAACAAAGTTGCAAAAACTGCCACTGTTAGAGAAATTCATTTCGAAGATGTAATCTTAAATGATTTCAGTAAAAGCCCTTAAAACCCCCAAATTTATAATAAAATGTATAAAACTAACTTTATTACTGTGTTTTATCACAGATAGAGACCTGAAAATTGGGCAGAATGCTTCGTATAATTACATCTATAGTTTTTTTTTAAAAAAATAAAGAATGTGTTGCAATTTTATATTTAAAAGTGTATTTAAATTTTAACCAGGAATTAACCTATCTGGTTCAAGGCACAAAACACCAAATTAAACATAGTAATTTAATGTGCATCATGTAGTATCTAATTTTTATAAACAAATGTGTAATCATTTGAATAAAGAATTAGGGGACAGAGAGAAAACTACCAGAAGACTAAGAAAGAGCTGATGTGGTGTCAATCTACAAAAATGGGAAAGGAATGAATACAGGAAATTATAGACCAATCAGCTTGACATCAATATCTGGGAAAATCCTGGAAAAGATAATCAAGCAACGGATTTATGAGCACCTAGAAATGAACAAGGTGATTACTAGAAGCCAATTTGTGTTAAAAACAGATTGTATCAGCCAAATCTTATTGCCTTCTTTGATAAACTGATTAAATTAATGGATCAGGGAAATTATGTGGACATGGTATATTTGGATTTCAGTAAGGCATTTGACAAAATAGATCACACTGTATTACTTAATAAGTCAGAGCAATGTTGGTTAGACAGCATCATCAACAGATGGATTTGCAGCTGGCTGACCACACCCAGCTTGTAATCCTCACTAGAACTGCATCTACATGGAGGAAAGTATGCAATGGTGGTACCCCTAGGTTCTGTCTTGGACCCAATACTCTTCAAATGGACCCAATATCTTCATAAATGATCTAGATGAGGGGATAGAAGGGGAACTCATCAAATTAGCAGATGACACCAAACTGGGGAGAATGTCTACCACTTTGGAAGATAGACTCAAGATTCAGAAGGATTTTGATAGACTTGAGTATTGGGTCCTATCCAACAAACTGAAATTCAGTGGTGAGAAAAATAAGAACCTGCACTCAGGTGGGAAAAACTACATGTAGAAGTATAGAATAGACAGTACCTGTGATAGGAATCTAGGTGTCATAGGGGACCATTATGCGCCAACAGTGTACTGCAACTGCCAAAAAAGCCAATACAGTCCTAGGTTGTATCAACAGAGGGATAATGTCAAGATCACAAGAAGTGATAGTACTGCTTTCTACCTTATTAGTAGAATTACTAATTAGTAGAACACTTGGAATACTACACCCAGTTCTGATATCCATGATATAAAAGAGATCCAAAGAAGAGCAACAACGATGATGACGTGTCTGGAGGCTAAATCATACGATGAACAAGGGAAGTAGGTACATTTAGTCTAAGGATTAGGAGTGATATGATAGCTGTCTTCCAGTACTTGGGGGGCTGTCAGAGAAGAGGGGACCAACTTATTCTCCAAAGCACCAAAAGGCAGGACAGAAGAATAAAAATGAAACCCAACCCAACCTAGAACTAAGGAAAAATTGCCTGACAGGAAGAACAATCTATAGATGAAACAACCTGTCTCCTGTTGTCTCCTGAAGTTGTATGTCTTCTACCACTGGAGGTTTTCAAAAATAGACTGGACAGCCATTTGACCCAGATGATGTAAGGTCTCCTACCTTGAGAACTAAGATCTTCCAGCCCTTTGATTCTATGTTCTAAAAACTAAATTCTTCTTAACCAGATTTAAGAACAGCTTGTAGGTCGATCAAATTCATTCTGTATCACACTTCATATACATTTAGCAACTACCTAGGTTAGTAGCCATTCACAAATATAATGGTAATAAATGGTAATAAAAATAATTTTCCATTCAATGCTCCTATTTACAATCAATTTTGTGGCTGACAACAAAAGCCTTCAGTGCGAAACTGATTACAGTCTTGTCAGTTTCAGGCAGCATTGTCTGCTGCTGGAAGGTTCTCACTAATTAATTCACAGTGCTGAACTTGTTAACTTGCATTTTTAGGGATCTGCTAAGCTATGGAGAAAAGCAACACAGGAAGTAACAGCTTGTTTAAGCAATCTCTCTGCTCTGTGAGGTGAGGAAAGATTAAAAAAAAAAACCATGTCAGGCACAGGATACTATACCAGAGAAATTTATTTCAATGAGATGGCAACAACCAAGTGATCTTCCCTATCTTTCTGTCATGTGTTCACTTATGGATCTTTTGGTTAACAATCACTTCCAAGTTGCTGGAAGTGAGTGTGCTCATTAAATGAGAAGAGAGTGTATTCTGATTCTAAAAAAGTATTTTTGCTTACAGAAGAGAAAACGTATCAGCTGCTTACGTATCAGCTGCTTTGGATAATAAATAACAATAAAATTGAATTTAGCAATGAATACTTTTTTTTCATTTACTGAAATATTACTTGATTCTAAAACCAATGTGAAATTATGGTTATCTAGTTGTCATGATGTTTTGTAGACATTATTCTGCTAACCAAAGAATGTCATTATAAAACTACCCAATGAAATTTGATTACCTGTATTTTATTTCCCATTGAATTTTAATTTTTGAAAAGGATAACCAAGCATATGATTATAATCCAGAGAGAGCTAGCCTTACTTCAGTAGATCTCTAAACAGCACTGGTTTACTGCAGTGATAGTAAGTTTCTTCAGTACTTCCTTTCCCCCTCAATCTCCTGTAACCATGTATGCTTAACATGTATGTTCCATACGTCACATTTGTAGTTTTTCATCAAGCCACATGCACGGATTATAAACCACTATGATTACCTAATTAATATGGTCTATTATCAAGACCATTTCTTCAAAGGTTGAGAAATGATGCTCAGATTACATTTTTCCTTTTATTCAACATGAAGTTTCTGTTGGATTCCCTCTAATAAGGAAAAAGGTTGTTTTGTTCACAGATAGACAAATATCTTAATACCATTTAGACAGTTTTTCAATTAACTGATAAGGGCCTGAAGGATGGGGGGGGGGGGAAGCATTATGTAGGGTGAACGTGTGTGAAAATGTGGACATGCTACCTCAACATTCTAAATTTCTGTATTTGGTGCACTTGGACCAGTTCACACTTTGCATTCAATAAGAATGAGGCCAACCTTGGAACAGTCTTCTTCTTCTTGTAGCCTGTTTATCCACACTTTTGCTTTCATTTTAGAGTAACTGCAATTGGCCATTCTTCAACCTATAAAATAACTCTGGCTGATTTTAATTTGGAATAGGGGATTTTAGCAACTCCAAAAATGTTATTAATTTTCACTAAGTATTTTTAATATTAATCATCTGGGATCTGGAAAAACATGATAAACTATATTGCTACTTTGAACTGTGTGATGTTTCAATTCTGTGAAGAGGGGTTGGAAAAATGCTTGAACTCACAGGAGTTGTAAATTGTAATGCTAAATCACTTGTCCATGTAATGCAGAAAATTTGTAAATTTGTGATGTTTTCGTGTAGTGGCGAAAGTGCTAGTTTAAAAAACAGGACTGTGAGTTCTAGTACTGTATAGCAGGGGTGTCAAACTCACATTGTCATGGCAACGTCATGTGATGTATCAGGACTTTTTCCCCCTTCGTTAAACTGGGTGTGGGCGTGGCCAGGGTGTGACACATCTGGCCCGCGAGTTGGGAAATTGACAGCCCTACTCTATAAGCATGAAAGCCACAAAGTGATTTTAAGCCAGTCACTCTCACTAGACCAACCTGACAGATGATAGAGATGATAGATAGATAATAGACAGATAGATGATAAAATAAAAATAATGAGAATAAACATAAGAACAACAGACAGAATTCAACTGAGAAACTACCTTATAGATATATGGCAGGGGTCCTCAAACTTTTTAAACAGGGGCCAATTCATGGTCCCTAAGACTGTTGGGGGCCTGGACCTGCTGGGTGAGCGTGGCTAGGTGGTCATGTGACTGAGTGGACGTGGCCAATTTAGCAGACCATTAAACAATACACACAAATTAAACTTTAATTGTTATGCTCCTGGGGGTGGAAAGCAGGTTAGTGAAGGGATATGGCTGCCTGGGGGGTGGGGGGGATGAGGGACTTCTGTTTCTGTGTGCGTGTGTGTGTGTCTCTCTCTCCCTCCCTCCCTCTCTCTGGAGGCTGGGGAGGCCAAAACGTTTTTGGCCTCTTCAGCCTCCAGAAGGCAGATGGGGGCTGGCAGGTAGGTGGGACAATGTGAGCGGGGCAGCCTCATGGTCCTGCGCAGGCTGGATTAATGGCTTCTGCGGGCCATAGTTTGAGGACCCCTGATATATGGGGATAAAGAGCTGAGAAAATGTTCTGGATGCAGTTCATAGGCATGATATATAGTTTATGTGTAATAATATCTCTATGTTTGTGTCTTTATGTCCTCTTGATTCATCTGCTTTATTGCCTTGGAAAGTTCATGCCACATTAAAACAAGCAAATATTTCAGGATACAGCATTTTTAAATTAAAAAAAATAAATAGGGTTAAGCATATTATCTTTAAAATTATCCTAATTTTTTAGTCACTAGCAATGTTAGTCACATCAGTATTCATGAATGACCATGCTGTAGTTTCCATTGTCAGCTTTATCAGCAGCCCATGAATTAATTAATTTCTTTATTAATCCAAATGATTTTCTTCAATTTTGATATGCCCTCAAGCTGTCTCACCAAGATCAACTCCCCCTGTGTTCTATAAAATTGTAATCAATCTCTATTATGGTCATGAAAATGGTATTTGTCACTTTGCTGAGAAAAAAAAAATCAATATGTCTTCTAGGGCAGAACCGGCATTTAATATATCGAATTGATGCCTGTTAGAGAAATTTAGCTTGCCTGCAGTTTGAGACAAGCTAATAGAAATCCCCAAAAATGGTTGATGTTTGGCAAATGAATATACATGCATGCCTGACAAATTAATATTGGGACATCAAGAATGCACTGTCATTTCATATACTAAAAAGAAAATGGATTTGAACCAGCAAATCCCAACAGAAATCTTTTCTTTTTTAAAATATTAATCCACCAAAACTGCACAAATGGAATTGGCCCAGGTTTTTAAAAAATCTGATTCTTCTCTAACTCATATCTAATGCTTTATTTCTGGAATTATTAAAATAAAAAATGAATAGATACAAAAATAGCAGAGAAAAATAGTGGCTATATGTCAATATGATCACAATACATAAAACATTATATCATTTATTAAATAATTATTCATCAGAACATTGATTCATTTATGCATTCAATTTCTTTGGGCTGGTTGTACCTCATATTACCGTTTACATTTTAAATGTTCATTTAAAAATATACTGTAAAGGTGGGGATTTAGAAATCTAAATAAAAATATAGCAATATGAAATAATATGATTATTGTTTTCCAGGAACTCATTAAAAATACTATGGCAATTAACATAAACATTATTTTCTCATTTGTTTCCATGAGAACAACAGGTATTTCTAATATATTGCTAAAATGGTGAAACTAACATGATTTTTGTAAAATACATTGTAAAATGGAAAATAAAATATTTGTAAAAATGGCATATAAAGTCTCCTTTTCTAAGGAACTGCTAATTTATTCTGTATAAATAAAACTTACTTGTTTTTACATTAAATGTCAAACTGTTTACCAGAATTACATATTATAAAGCATTACATTGCCAACATTTCCAGCTTCAGATGAAATATAGGTAATTAAAACAAGCCATCGTGTTATTAAAGGATTCCTCCAGATACTTAGAAAATATCATCTCTTTCCATCAATATTGTTAGGCTTATATGCATGGAAAAGGCCATATATACGATATGCCTCACAAGTCCTGCCAAGAAATCAACATTGAAAAAACTTACTTTCTCTAAAAAATATATTCCACAACCAGTCCCCAGGGCAAATATTCAGGAGATAAGAGACCTAATGGAGACATTAAATATGAATCATTCTACTGTAATATACTAATATACTGAACCCTACGAGAAGCATTCCCATTGACTTTCCTTTAGTTTTCATGAGTATAATTTGTAAATTTCTCATAAGTACATTTCACATTAAAAACGATGAATTCCACAGAGAAAGGAAAATCAGGCTATTCTTTCAGACAAGCTACTGTGCAAGAATTTGTTAACATTTATTTGAGATAAATGCAAATGTTTCAGCTAAATAAGATATGGTTTTATTAAATTCTTGCTAAATGCCTTTTTATTTTTTAAAATGTTATGAGATCATCATCTATAATTTTAAATGCCAATGTGGGGCTATAAATATAACAAGAGGACTATTGAATTGTTTCAAAATATGTGGAAGAAATTTGAATTGATATGTTATTATTTCATTATACTATTTTTCTCTATGGCTGCATCTAAGAATCTATATTATTCCAATGTTTATCAACAATTAAACATTAAATCACCTAGGGATGCAATGATTTGGAATGAGAATCATTTGCATCAAAAAGCTTATAACCCTGTATATACTAAGGGTATTTGATGCCCGGTAAATTCAGAGTTATATATTTTGTTTGCATTTTTCTGTATTACTAGTATAAGATGATCGGTAGAAACAGGACATGGCAACAAACAAACACACATTTATAAAATATATATATATACAGTATATATGAAAAATTTAATTTATATGCACATTTGAATATCGATATAAGAAAAGTGATAATTTGCCTGTGAAAAGATCAATTTGTGTTGTAATATACATGTCATTCTCATATATAGAATTCAATAGACAACATAAAAATAAATCACAACTGAAAACATAATCTAGATTTAATTCCAAACTTGTTAACTGACCCGGATTATCAATTGACATCATAGATTTCATCATAGAGCGAAGAACTTGAATTGAAATGGTTACATAAACTAAGGAAGAACTCCAAACCCTAGAACTTCCTTTGGATCATATTTTTGTTGTAAAACTTATGAAATATTTTTCTCCCATATGCAGACAAAACATTTGGCAAAATTCACTTACAGCATTGAACACTAAAGTCAAACCGTTAATCTTTAGGATTTGCAAGTTTGAGATGTGTTACATTTACATCTGGTGTGTGAGTTGACCAGGCCAAGTCAGCATAAATCTAATTTAAATTAATTAATTTTGACCTGATTCTAATTAGGTTTAAATTTCATACCTAAATTAATGTTTCACTAAGTTGTTATTTTCTACCCAGCATTTTGGAGGCTGCTTAGCTTAACTTTTGGAAGAACTTATGGTTTTCAAACTGCACTACTGTATTTACATCCCTATATCATCATTACTACTTTGCAAAAATTAAGTTTAGTTTCTTTGATGCTGAATACCACACTGTACAATTTTACCATAATTCACTGATCTTACTCCTGTGATCTCCATGATTTATCAGATTGTTGTATTTTTATGTCACATAGCAATAGCACTTAGACTGATAGACCATTTCATTGTGCTTTATAGCCCTCTCTAAGCGGTTTACAGAGTCAGCATATTGTCCCCAACAATCTGGGTCCTCATTTTACTGACCTCGGGAGGATGGAAGGTTCAGTCAACCTTTAGCCTTGTGATATTCAAACTGCCAAACTGCTGACAATCGGCAGTCAGCAGAATTAGCCTGCAATATTGCATTCTAACCACTGTGCCACTCACCACACTAGAGATAGATGATGATATAGATGAGATATAGATACAGATAGATAGATATAGATAGATATTCTGTTCGTACTGCTATTTAGAATCATGTGGTCTGTCCTATACCTAATTGCTATGTTAAATAAAAACACAACATATTAACCAACTTTTTAAGATTAAGAATCACAGCCATTTTGGCAACATATCTCTTGCATGTTATACTGGAATGGTTGGAATGTCATAGATCTTGTTGGTAGAGTTCAGAGCATAGCTTCAACAACAGCACATCGGCTTTGTTTTCTCTGCAAAAGGGTTGACATTTATAATGCAATCAATATGCCAATCAGTGTGGCAAAGTGACTAGTTCATGACAGAAGCCAGCCAATCAGCCAAACTTAAAATAGCTGTGGCGTGGAAAATTAAGCTGAAATCCAAGGACTGAAAAGTTGGCCAGATTAAATGCCATAGTAACTAGATTAAACATAGATATACCTCAAACATATAGATCAGGTGGAAGAGATTTTCCAAAGATTTAAAGGTGAAAGAATAACATACATTACCTCCAGATAGATGCTTTTTAACACAAACTATGCCATTATCTTTTTTTTTAATTAAGAAATAATTTCAGAAAATAATCTATGAGGCAATGGCCAAATCTTTAAGCAATACGCTTTTTTTTTGTAAATAAAAAACCACATAGCCTATTTCTGTGAGTGTCAAAGGTTTATTTCTTTGAAGCTATTGAATGTAGTTCACATAACTAAACAAGAAAAAATAAAAGACAAAAATAAACTAAGAAAAATAATTTTTTTTCAAAATTCAGAGGCCAATCAGCAGGTATATTATGGTGAATTTTTAGTTAGCAGAGGCAAATGTGGACTGACAAGAATAAATGATAAGAAAATAATGGGCTTAGCCTAAAGAGAGTTTGCAAATAAATTAGTTTGATACCTAATGAACTGACTGATTATCATATTTGGGGCTGAAAGATATAATCTATTGAATCAAGGTAATCATGAACTCTTCACTGAAACAAAGAGGTGGAAGATATTTCATGTTTCCTTCTGTCTGGTTTCAAATTCCCATCTAAAAGTGTTCCAAAAATATGTTTAATTCTGTGTGATTTCATATTGCTACCTCAAATTATTGTAAGAGCATTTTCTTGAAGTCACCTTATTTATTCTCCATTACTCATTGCTTAATAAGAAAACATGTTACATATTTAAGGCACCAAAATCCTGCACCTCTGACACATCCCTAATAACATGCAGCTCCTCTATCTCTCTGTCCATGGGTTAATATGGAAAATCTGAGGTATAGAAGCCTAAATGCATAGGGCTACATTTTTAAAAATCTAGAACCTTGTTTATTTACATATAACATCTTGGTTGAAATGGAAGTAGAGCTTTATAGCTCATTTAGTCAAACAATGTTCTTTCATGAATTATATAATTACATGTGACTATACATAACACAAAGGAATAATTCTTTTTATAACATTACTAAATGTTATTAAATGATCAGATAAATGATTTGACAACTTGTAGCCTATATCACAATACCATGTAAAATTTTAGTTGAAAATTATTCAGAATAGAATATCATAACAAATGCTATAATTTTGTTCATCATGGGGAACTTCACTAGATGCTGAACAGCAGTATATCTAATCTGCATATCATACATAAAGAGCTGAGAAAAACAAATCAAAGGTGATTCAATCTTATTATAGTATGGTCATCTTATGGTGTTCTCATCTGACCACTGTAATTATCTAAATTGATTCTAATTCATATGCCATGTGTATTCCAAACCAGAAAGTACTTTTAGATCTCTCTATTAGAGTATCACTGAATCAAGATATTCAAGCATCCTTTTTGACAGCAATTTCAGTATTATAATATATGATATTGTTATATTCATTCATATATGGTATCAAGCCTAGCAATTATAGGGTAAGAAACAATACCTTCTTATAGTTAATGAAAGGTTTGTATTAGAAATATTGTAAATAGATTGAATCATAAGAAGATGTGGTATACAAATAAGAATAAATAAAACACGTAAGCTCAAGTTAGGGACAACTTTGTTCAAGGTTCCAAATTATCTACCGCAATTAGATATAAAGGGTACATGTTACAGTTCCAGAGTAACATTTTAAAAGTGAAGGAACATGCTTAAAAATTGGTTGTGGTATTCAATATAAGCAAGCATAAAATTATGTGTTATTAAAAATATTAAGTTAAATGACAAAGAGTCTTATAACGACCATGGTAAACAGGTCAGTTAGAATAGCATTTCAATGTTTCATTGCTGTAAAAACAGTAATTTCCATACTGGCGATCCTGAATAAAGGAATAGAAAAACCAAACTTAATTTTGTAATGCCTTTTCTAATGTGCTCTGATCATTAATAATTGTATGAAACCCCTATTAGACTCATGCAAAGAAAGTTACCATAAAAGATATTTGTGCCATGAATGGAACTGGATTTTCTTTACTGAAAGAAAATACATGGTGTGATTTACCTCCATAAAGCATTTTTGTATCATATTAAAGCATTTTAGACAAGTGCTACAGGACAAAGTTCCTTTCAGCCTTTTTCTCAAGGTACATATTCCATTTAACAAAACTGTTTTCTTTTAAAATCCGTATTTTCTAGCAATATTGGAGCACAGCTAAACTGAAGACAAAAACTTTAGGACTCTACATTAAAATAAATGTTAATTTTATTTTAAAATAAAAACTGAAAACATCCTACTATATCAACAATATGAAAAGGAATTAATGCAGGGTAGAAAAAAAATAGAGGTGGAAAGTGTACATTATAAACTGTAAAGGTGGAAACAGTATCAAATAATCTTTCAAGTTCCTGAAGTCTTGCTTTTACTGCAGAAAATTAAAGAGGGCTATGTCTTTAGAAAATTAAAGAGGGCTATGTCTTTAGAAACATTCTACAGATCGTATCTTGGCAAGTGACAAATTTGATGGAAAAAGATGGGTGCTCTGGAATTCTGTCACTTACCTTCTTTAGGAAGTCACTGCAGAATATATGTGAGTGTCCTAACATTTCTCCTCAACTGACTGAAGCCTCTCTTTCATGGAGCCTCAAATTCCAAGTGAAGCGAAAAAACGTATTCCTTTTGAAAACAGGCAGGCTGCAGAGTCATGGAGAGTCCTTAACAAATGCAAAAGCATCCTTTCCTATCAGTACTATATCTCAAAGACATTCTAAAAATACATTCTGAAAATGAGAAAGGGAAATACTTTTTTCATAATAAAATTAAAGTTTGGGATATTGAAGGGCAACTTTTGGCACAAAGTTGGTTCAATTATTGAGCCTGTTCATGTATTAAACACTGAACAAACCATTCAACATGGTATTTGTTTTTGTTTCCATGTGATGTGACCCTCATTCAGAAAAGCCGAAGGACAATCTATAGCCCCTCAAACCTGCACTACAAAATAAACCTGGTTAAGAGTTGATAAGGAGTAGTCACACTGATTTAATGCATGATAGAAGCAGATATTCTCTCATTTTACTTTTACCATCAGAGTACAGCAACTGAATTTGGAATGTCAGCTCTAATATGATAGGATATTTGGTTTCCTATTAACTTGCCAGGAGTTTATTCCATATTAATTCAACACCCATGAACTCTATAACTTTGCCCACTGATACTTTCTTCATGCACTGCATGTTTCCTCAAAAAACACTGAATGGAAAGAGCAAAAGCACTGATTGATTGATTTCTACACTAGTCTATCCCTTTAGCAATAAAAGAACCTTTAAACAATACAAATATAAAAGTTTATTTGAAATAATATAATTAAAATCTGGAAAAAGCAAGCATTAAAATAGAATAAATTAGCAGTTAAAAGTCTGACAAATGAAATGTTTTCACCAACCTCTTTGTGGTGGGGACAAGCATAATCCTTAGAGAATGTATGCTACTGATGGAGGGCATCAGTAAGAGCCATTTCCCACGTACTGGATAGACAAACCTCCAGATCCTCATCTTCAGAAGAATTTATCCAGTTGATCTGAGGAGACAGGCAGTTTTATTGTGGGAAAGATACACTAGCATTTAGGCTCTATCTTGACTAGGATTTTAGAGATCAGTATCAAGCCCTCTTACTTTTTTGATTGGATCATGATTCCTGTAGTTTGCAGCTGTTAATTAGCTATCCACAAATTTCTATATATATTTGCATCTGCCAGCAATCTATCCACAATTTTTATACAAGTGCAGTTTTTGGATTCTTTTTGAAAACATCCTTAACGTGAACCCAGAAATATCCCAAAACAAAGAGTCCAGGGAAATCCAATGCTATACCAGAGACCACCTCAGGTAGCTCAGGAAAAGACACTATTATACAGTGAGCAGATGGTGTATCCTCTTTACTATCCCAACCACCAAAATGTAGTACCCACAAGCATTTACAATTTTTCAAAAGATCAGATGGAACTTCAAACTAGAGAGATGGAATCTATATCACCTTCCCATCCTCCAACTTTAGCCTAGCTGCAATATGGAGTATTCTAAAAGAGCTGGGAAAGACTACCATCTCTTCTCCTTTGTAATGCATGCCAGTTCAGCAGAAGAGGCATGTTGCAGGCTGTGTCAGTCTGATTATTCTGGCTGCTGGGGGTCCAGGAGAGGCACCTTCTCTGCCATTGCACTTGCCCACTGGAATATCTTGCTTCCTGGAGTGAGATTGGCTCCAACCCTCCTGACCTTCCGTAAGGACCTAAGGCCCTGGTAGACTCTACCAGTCTAGTTAGCTTTGGGTTCCAATGAAGGCGCATCGCAATGGAAGCGGTTGATCTATTAACAACAGATCCCACGTCCTCTCTATCCTGCACTTGGCCTTCCCATCTTTTAATTGCGCTGCAGTGTTTGACTTTTCGTACTAACTTATTTATGTTTTAATGTAGTTTTTATCTTTTATGCTTGTAAGCCACTCAGAATTACCTTGAGGCAAATTTTACAAATAAATAAAATGAATAATGAATAATCATCCAGATTATCATCATATAGATATATGTTTTCTAAATAACTGACGTAATCAGTGATGGGATTCAAGTAATTAACAACCGGTTCTCTGCCCTAATGATTTCTTCCAACAACCAGTTTGCCAAACTGCTCAGAAAGTTAACAACCGGTTCTTCCGAAGTGGTGCGAACTGGCTGAATCCCACCACTGCATATAGCATTAAAGAGCAGTCCTTTAAACTGAAGTCTAAATGACTGTGATCACTTGTATTCTTGATTAGTTTGCAACCTGAAATTAGAGAATGTCAAGCAAAAAAGCAGTCTCTCATTCATTGATTTCAATGTTTCTTGGGAAGATGGGACTTCCCTTTTTAAAAAAGAGTTTCTCTGTGTGGCAGGATGGCATAAAAACTGACAAAGCCAGACAACCAAGCTGTGTGTGTGGGGGGGGGGGGGCTTCCCCATTTACAAGTCATATGAATAAGTTTTAAGCTTGCAGATCCAGGAGAATGGTTTTAAAGACCTAAAGGAATTTGTTTTGGAGGAGATGGCAAGACATGATGAGATTGTGAACCAGAATCTTGAAAAATTTAGGCAAGAAATTAAAGAGTTGGTACAACGAAAGTATGCTAATCTGAAACAACAGATTGTAACAGCTTTGAAAACTTTTTCAGAAATAGTTATAAAGATGGATAAAGATACCAACTTAGAACTAGAGTCTAAAATGAAGGAAGCTGATCATAAGATTTATAATCTGGACAATAAAATACAAAGAATTGAAAATGATTTGATAAATATTCAAGACAATAGCTCAGAAGTAAAGTCTAAAAAGGAAGCTGATCACAAGACTTACAATGCAGATAATATAAAACAAAGGATTGAAAAAGAAGTTACAATGATGCAATACAGGTCCATGGAATTTGCGGTCAGAATGAGGGGACTACAGGAAAATAACAGAGATGATTTGAGAAAGATGTCTGCTGAAGTTCTGGCTGTGATTTTAAAGGTTAGTCCTGAAGAGGTATCCTGTAAGATTGATAAGGCCTACAGAATAAATTCTTGGGTGGCAAAGCAAAAGTAGTTGCCTAGAGATGTGGTGATTTACTTTACTGATAAAGGAATAAGAAATGATATTGTGCAAAAGTCTTTTAACTCTAGAAATGAATGGAAGGAAGATTTGGATATATAAAGAGCTGCCGTCCAAGATGTTAAAAGATAGAAAGGAATTTGGATTTTTGGTGACTGAGCTAAAGAAACAAAACATCCCATTTAGGTGGGATGCTCCAGTTGGTATAATATTGAGATACCAAGGAGAAAGATATCAATTAAATACTGTTGAAAAAGCAGAAGAATTTTACTACAAGGTTCTTAAAATGGATCCAACATCTTCACGTATGCCATCAGTGTTAGGAACACAGGAGGGGAATAAAGAAAAGCAAAATGAACAAGAGATTGAAACTCAGGCTAAGCAGATGGAGATGGAGGTAATGGAAAAACAACAAGTTACAGAGGCCCTTTTGGACGAGCCGCTTTTGGACAATCCTTCAGAGGTTATAGCTGGATTACCTATAAATATAAGAGAGGCGGCTTTGGATTTTAATGTGATGTCTTATCAAGTTACAGACCAGCATGGAACTCAATCAGCTGATATACAAGTCCTAGAAAGGCAACTAGGATGGAGATTTAAACCACAAAAAGTTAAGAAAAGAAGAAGCAGGTCCTACAAAACTAAAATTTTTTAAACTAAACAACAGTCTAATGCCAGTTACTTAAGAGACGATTAAATATAATAAGCGGGATTTATAGATGGCTGATACATGAAAATATAGTTGAGGCAAATTATTGCTTTATACTATTTTGAGAAGAATAACAGATCTCTGCAGTGCTGGTGCTTTTGGGATGTGGAAGATGGCCTCTGATTGAGTGGATTGGAACTTTCTATTTTGGACTCTTTGAAAAATGGATTACATATATGCTGAGTTATAAGGCAAGAGAACTATGGGATTGGGGCATGCAGAAGATCTGGTTGTTACCCCAATGTGGTGGTTGGAATTAATAATCTAGACAAAAGACACTACAGAAGATATTACATGGAATATAAATATAAAGTCACTCAGGTGGTTTTTTATATACGGAAATACCTATTTGTTGATGGGGGCAGACAGTAATGGAAGACTGAATATACTGTTGGAAGCTGAACCTGATGTTACCCTAACATGGGTGATGGAATTAATAATCCAGTTGAAAGACATTACAGAAGATACCATATGGATTACAAATTTAAAGACATTTGAGCATTTTATTTATATATGGAAATATTTTTTAGTTGTGTGGTGTGGGCAGAAGAACAAAGATATTAAAAATAATATGTATGATAGACCTGTAGGAAAATGGGTGGAGATAGGTTAGGTTACTGATTGTTTAGTTTAGGAAAAGGGATGTTATGTTTAGATATAAATATACGTAAAAGATTTGAATTAAGAGATATATGTATGGGGGTGGACGAAATGGGTAGATTATTAGTTGAATAAATGTCAAATTAGGATTTATTATATAGTTAAATATCTGAAGGTTGCTTTGAAATGTATAGTATAGGGAGGATACAATAATAATGTTAGAAAAGAAATGGTTAGTTTGTGAGGGGTGGTGTAAAAGGATGGTAAAGTATTATATAATTTGATATCAATTTGGATTTTATTTTGGAGAAGCCATGGGGGGAGGGGAGGGGGAGGGGGGTTAGGGAGGAGGGGGGGAAAGGGGAGGGAAATCTGTATTTGAAAAACTTTTTCAATAAAAAAAAAGGAAGATGGGACTTCCCAACTAGGGCAATCTCCTTTTGGTCACCCCACCAATGGCATGTCCTCCACCAGTAGCAGAGTTGTCATTCTTTTACCTACAGTAAGGAAAGTGATCCTGATAGAAATATGCAACAACTGTTACTCGGACAAAGGGAGCTGAAACATTTTTAAATCCTGAGAAACAATATAATATTCAGAAGCAGATCAGGCAGACACCTCCTTGAATCACTGGAATATAAGAAGGAAGAGGAAGTAAGTGCAATAGGAAGTTTTTATTATTATAGCCAAACTGAATAAAAATAGTTTTAATTTTCCTGCAGGGTTGTTTCTGGTTTACTGTAATCTGTCTAGTGAGGCTGCACTTAGGAAGTAGAAGCCTGATCCTATAAACAGAAAAGCTGAAACAATTCTGCAATTTTATCTGCTTTCTTGTACTTCTTAAACTATAGCAGTATTTTTCAACTGGTATTTCTAAAAGTAGAGGGCTGGGCACTTAACTGGGGAAAACAGAGACTGCTAAAGGTCTTTTGAAGGCATTAGCTTTTTTATTGTTAGCCATTACATAGTATATTTCTGGTTTAAACAGACATTATTTGCCCACTAAGTCATTATGGCTTATTCATGGTTTTAAAAAAAATCTGAATTTCTGCAACTTGTGTACACTACAAATCTTTTTTTAATATTAGTTCAAATGGCACTTTTTATCTTCTTGCAAAACTAGAAATCAGAGCTAGAGAACATGCACTTATTGGAATACTGTATTTGCTTTAAATTAAACAGCATGCTCTTCTCCAAAGAGCAATTTTTTTTAAAGATAAATTGTTCAAGAACACATCTTTTGGGATTTCTAATAATTTATTCAAGAGAAAAATATACAAATATAGCCAATTATCCTTAAAATGCAGCGCTTTAAAAGAAGTATCTTATTTTTGTAACTAAATCAAATTAAATATTTCATATTATAATAAAATTTAATAAGATTGAAAGTGGATATGGGTATGCGTGTGTGTTTACATGTCTGCTTATCAATCTAGATCAGGGGTGTCCAACCTTGGCAACTTTAAGACTTGTGGTGTTCATTTCCCAGAATTCCCCAGATAGCATGGGAAATTCTTTTATTTTAAATTATTTTGTAGTTGTGTTTGTTGGTCTGAGATCATAAATAATAATATGCAGATGTGGCAATAAAACAAATAGAAGGAGAGATTGTGATACAGGTTGATAAGAAGCAGCCCAGAACAATAATAAAAACTAATAATTATTCTAAAGAATTTGGATGATTGTGAGGAATCCCAACACTACAATCTGTAAGATATTAGTTAGCTGTAAGTTCAGTTATTGGGCCATCTTAACCCTATTTCCACATCTGCCTTGTTATTTCTTATAGACTCAGATTTTTTAAAGGTTTATTTTAGTTGTGTTATGCTTTATGACTGCATTGCTTGGTGACGGAAATTCCATTCCCAACTGTCATAACTTCAGGATTACCTATATACAAGTCTATGATCCTTGGAAGGATATTAATTTCTGCAAATGATTTCCAACTAATGGGAAACTTGCAGTCTGTTTCTCAATAGTTATGACCCTACTTGGCCACATGTTGTCTTTCCTATTTTTCATTATTATTAGCTTTAAGGTCACAGGGAAAGCAGACAGGACAGCTAAAACAGAATGTTGTAAACAAATGTGAACACCCTAAGTATTCTCATTTTTCCAAACACAATTAAACTCATACTGAAAAGTTTATTATTTCCTGGATGATTTTAACATATGGTTGATGACTTTTAATCAAGTACACATTTGTTCTCTTACAAGTTTATTTTAAGCTACTGTATTTGAATTATCTTCACCCTTATCACTGTCAAGTTAGATTATAAATGTTTATCCAAAGAAAAGCTGAGCAAATCTTTTGAAAATCTAAAACGAAGGTTTTAACTCTTAAAACTAATAGTTGAATTCTATAACATTTTCTTCTAAGGTTTTCTAAGCCTAACCCAAAGACCATAAAATGGACGTTGGACTTACCTGATACGTCCGTTCTCTCGTAGTAAGGAACGTCTGTCAGACTGGGTTATGGACTCCACTATGCAGCCTATGACCGAGTCTGCGGATTTAAATAACTCCGCCCTCAACTGGTTGAGCCCCAGTGTTTCGGCGAGGGCGCTGACGCAGACTGGAGTGTCTTTCTGGAAAATATAAAAGGAGAGGTAAGAGAACACCACCCACCCCCGGGAACAGGGCACGGCTGAAGGGTGGGGCTGACAGACGTTCCTTACTACGAGAGAACGGACGTATCAGGTAAGTCCAACGTCCATTCTCCTCAGCGTAAGGAACGTCTGTCAGACTGGGGACATACCAAAGCTGAATGTCCACTGGGAGGGAAGAGAAGGGCCCTGTTACCTCAAGCCGAGTGAACCGCCTGGAGGACTCTCCGACCGAAGGACGCATCAGCGGATGCAAACGAGTCCACACGATAGTGGCGGATAAAGGGAGAGATGCTTGTCCAAGCGGCTGCTCTACAAATTTCCTCCAACGTAGCCTGGGTAGCCCATGCCGCGGAGGTCGCCGCACTCCTGGTAGAGTGGGCCATGATGTGGTGAGGAATCGGTAATGATTGTCCTTGATAGGCCGTAGAGATTGTGGCACGTATCCACCGCCCCAGCATGGGGGCCGAGGCCTTGGCCCCGATAGAAGCGGGCTGGTAAGAGACAAATAAGGCTTCTGTCTTCCGAAAGGAGGATGTGCGTCTCAGGTATATCTTGAGGGCGCGTCGAACGTCAAGCGTATGCCATGAGCGCTCCAAGCGGTGCTGCGGGGATGGGCAGAAGTTGGGAAGAACCAACTCCTGTGTGCGATGAAAGGGAGAATTGATTTTAGGTATGAAGGCCGGGTCCAGCCGGAGGACTACCCTGTCCTGGTGAAATACGCAGAGGTCCCTTCGGGATGACAACGCCGCCAGCTCTGAGATGCGGCGGGCCGAGGTGATAGCGACCAAGAATGAGACCTTGAAGGATAAGAAGCGGAGTGAGACGTGTCGAAGAGGCTCGAAGGGGGAGACTGTAAGAGCTGAGAGGACCTTGTTCAAGTCCCAGGTAGGGAAGCGATGAACAGGAGGAGGTCTTAAATTTGCTGCTCCCCGCATGAATTGTTGTACGACAGGATGTCGGGAGATCGATGATGCTGAACCGCAGGTCAGGACCGTGGAGATGGCGGCAGCTTGCCTCCGGAGAGTGTTTGGAGAAAGGCCGGCGTCAAAGCCTTCCAAAAGAAAACGTAAAACGTCCAGTATTGAAGCAGAAAGGGGATGAATGCGAGCGCGTTGACACCAAGAGGTAAAAGATGTCCAGGTAGAGTTGTAGATTCTATTAGTAGACGGCCTGCGGGACGCCAAGATGACATCTATCACAGAAGAGGGGACCCTGGCCTCTCGCAGGAGGAACCGCTCAGCCTCCATGCGGTTAAGTGGAACCATGTCGGGTCCGGGTGACGAAGAGAATCCTGTACAAGGACGATCTGATCGTCCGGGATGGTCCACGGCCGAGCGACAGATAGGGAGAGTAAGTCCGAGTACCAGTGCCTCCGGGGCCAGCGGGGCGCGAGAAGAATGATCTCCGCCCGCTCCTGAAGAACCTTCCGTAGCACCCTGGAAATTAACGGGAAGGGGGGGAAGGCATATAAGAGACCTGGAGGCCACGGACTGCGGAGGGCATCTGTGGCTTCGGCACCGCACTCCCTGTAACGTGAGAAGTACCTCGGAACCTGGCGGTTGGTCTGCGATGCAAAGAGGTCCACCTCGGGGGACCCGAAGCGCTTCGTGACCTCCTGGAAGAGGGAAGGAGGAAGGCTCCACTCCGCGTTGTCCAGACGACGTCTGCTCAGGGAATCTGCCTGCGAATTCGCCTTCCCTGAGATGTGATCTGCGCGAAGGGAGTGAAGGTGAGACTCAGCCCAGAGGCCGAGCAGAAGAGTCTCGTCCATGAGAGCCCGAGAATGAGTGCCTCCCAGTCTATTGACGTGAGCCTTCGCCGTAATGTTGTCCGTAAGGACAAGGACGTCACTAGAGATGATGAGGTCCCGAAAATGAAGCAAGGCTAGACGAATGGCTCTTAGTTCCAGGAGGTTAATGGGAAGGGACTGTTCAGATGAGGACCACTGACCTTGAGCTAGGTGATGATCCAGGTGAGCTCCCCAGCCCTGGAGACTGGCGTCCGTGGTGACTATCATTCGAGTCGGCTCCCTGAAGCAGCAAGCTCCTGATAAGGCCGAGGACGTCCACCACCTGAGGGAGGAGATGACTGACGGGGCTAGAGAAACTCTGCGGAGGGAAGTACTAGATCGATTCCTCTGATGAGGGAGCAAGAACCATTGCAACTCCCTACTGTGGAGGCGGGCCCATGGCACTATATCGTATGTGGAAACCATCTTGCCCAGGAGGCAAGAAAGAGTAAGGAGAGAAGATGATTGGTCCGCAATAACCCGGAGGGCAAGGGAACGTAAGCTGGCCTGGCGTTCTGAGGAGAGGGAAACTGTAGAATCTACTGTGTCGATGACTGCTCCTAAATGCTGGATAGATGTGGCAGGGACGAGGTGACTCTTGGCCCAGTTAATGGAGAACCCGTGGGCTTGGAAAATTTGGATGGAAGTGGCCAAATCAATTTGGGCCTCCTTGAAGGAAGAGGATTGCAATAGGATATCATCGAGGTAATATTGTATTCTGACAGGGAGGGAGCGGATATGTGCCACCAGAGCCGCCATGATCTTAGTAAAGACGCGGGGGGCGGAGGAAAGGCCAAAGGGAAGGGCAGAATATTGGAAATGTCGCCCCCGGTAGTGGAAACGGAGATATTTACGGAACTCCGGGTGGATGGGGACGTGGAGGTAAGCCTCCGTTAGGTCTATGGAAGACAGGAAGTCCCCTGGGCGAATGGTTTCCAATATAGTATGGAGAGTGTGCATTTTAAATCTATGATACACTAGGTAACGGTTAAGAGCCTTCAAGTCTAAGATAGCCCTCCACCCCCCAGATGACTTGCTGACAATGAATAAACGGGAATAAAACCCAAGGCCACGCTGGTCCGGAGGGACCGGTTGGATGGCCCTGATGTCAAGCAAATGGGATATAGCCTGAGAAACCAGGGATCTCCGAATCCTGTCCCTAGAAACAGGGCAAGAGATGAAAACCGGGGGAGGAAGGGAGGAGAACTCAAGAGAAAGGCCAAACCTAACAGTACGCAAAACCCAAGAATCCGAAGTTGAAGACTCCCACTGAGCAGCGAAAAAACTTAAGCGGCCGCCGATGGGTGTCTCCGGGCTTCCCTCACTTGGACCGTCGAAACGGCTTTCCCCTACCTCCTCGAAAGGAACGCTTTTGGAAGGGCCTACTGCCCTGTCTAACCTGTGATTCCTGGTGAGACTGGGACTGAAAGGATCGTTGAAAACGAGGCTGGTAGGAGCTGGAGTCGTGAGGACGAAATGACTGGGGCCGGTTGTAAGGAGCAAAACGAGGGTTTGAACGACGGGAGACAGATGGCAGGATCTTGCGGTGGTCTCTGGTTTCCACCAGAAGTGGTTCCAGTGGAGGCCCGAAAAGCGAAGAGGAGGAGTAGGGAGATGAAGCTAGTTGCCACTTGCTCTTGGCATCCGCCTGCCAGTGGCGGAGCCATAAAAGGCGGCGTGACGTGACAGTGGAGCCGATGGATTTGGCTGAGAATCGAGCCGAGTTTAACGTGGCGTCCGCCGAATACTCCAAGGCCGCGACGATTTTGTTCAAATCCTGGTGTGTGCGAGAGTCCGATGCAGGCAACCTGTTTTGTAATTGTTTTAACCATAACAGGGAAGCTCGGTTGAAAAAGGAGGCAGCGGTGGCAGTCTTGACCGCCCATGCCGCGGATTGATGGGATTTGATGAGGGTCTTCTCCGCACGCTTGTCTTCGGGTCGCAGAGATTCCTCCGGAGAGCTGGGAAGTCTGGAAGGCGAAGCCAAAGCTGCAATGGGGCCATCCACAGGAGGAACCTGAAGGAGGTCAGAAAGAGCGGGAGCAGTCTGGTATAGACGTTTATCCAAGCCATTAGGTGCCGGGGCTGAACCAGGCAAGGCCCATTGCCGTTGGACAATGTCCGTGAAAAGTTTGGGAGCCGGAATGATCTCTGGTTCTATTGTTGGTTCAGCAAATAAGGATGAAGCAGGATCGGAGGAATCCTGTGGCGTTGAGGCAGAGGTATTAGCAGGCCCCAGTCTAGTAACCGCTAAGGCCTTAAATAGTAAGGAACGAAATAATTGGGGCCTGAAAAGGCCTACGAAGGCGGGCTGGTCTGGGGCGAGGCCTTCATCGTCAGACAGGGCTAGTTCCCTAGATTCCTCCTCCTCAGAGAGAGAGCCGTGGTCCGATTGCTCCGGAGAAGGCAAGCGATCTAAGTGAACCCCAGACTGGTCTCGACAAGGTTGATCTCCAGTCCTGAGAGGAGGGGCCTGAAGGAGACCCTGCTGCAAACCCTGGGAAAGTCCTTTTTGGATGGCCCTGGCTATGATGGCCTCCAAGGTGGCATGGGGGTCAGGTTGAGGAATGCCTCCTGCCATGGGCTGAGGAGCCCCATATCCGGAGGAAGAGCCAGCAGGCTCCGGTTCGTTGGCTCTCCTCAGAGCAGGAGCCTCAGGAGGATCCTGGAGAGTCTGAAAGACCTGCTCGGCCTCTGATGTTGTAGGGCCCCGAGAAGACGGGCGATCTGGGGACAGTTCCCGATCGGGGCGGGCCAAGGCAGGCTGGAGTGAAGGAGGAGAGGGCCCGGGTGCTAAAATGGCCGACGTGGTGGACAAAATGGCGGCCGGCTGTTGGATAGCCCTGAGAGCAGCCTTCTCTAGGGCCTTGTGCCGTCTGAGTTCCTCCCTGGTAGGTTTGCTGGATTGACCAGAGGAGGAGGCTGAGCCCTTGGAGGGGGCTTTGCTAGGGCGGCCCTGCTTACTGGTGCCCTCCCCTGGGTCGCTGGCGTGACGGTGACGGGCCCGGGAGGTTGCGGAGCGAGACCTGGTAAAATTCATGGCGTCCGCCATCTTGAGAAACGGGCCGCTACGACGCTGGGGCCCCCCGAATGAAGCGCCGCTTCCAAACCTCAGGTGTCGGAGCTCCACGGAGTGCAGCCGATGAGCTGGAGGCTGATCCGCTGTGGATAGGAGCCGGGAGAAGGGTCCGCACGTCGAAGCCAAGCCGCTAGCTAAAGCAGTCAAAGCGGCAGGAATTTATGGCGCCGTTCGAAAAGCCCGCCAAGAGAAACGGCGCTGACAAAGCTGCTAGGCAAATGCCGTTAAAATGCAGCTTTCCGTCTCCCGATGGCAAGGGGAGACGGGGGGGAGATTTAAGCTCAAACCCCCCCCGGGGGCCTGATGGCGGGCTGCCCCCTGCCGCAAAAAGGCGGCTGCCAGCGGTATAGAGTAAGGACCCTGCTCGCCGAGTATAAGGCAGAGAGAGAGAAAAAAAGGTAAAACGTCCAATTTAAAAAGGAAAAAATCTCCGAATTTGAGCAGAAAAAAGACCAAAAAAATTAGAAAAAATTAGAGAAGAAAAGTCCCAAATTGACTGGATCCAGAAAGACACGACTGTCCAGCATAGGACCGAGTCGAAACACTGGGGCTCAACCAGTTGAGGGCGGAGTTATTTAAATCCGCAGACTCGGTCATAGGCTGCATAGTGGAGTCCATAACCCAGTCTGACAGACGTTCCTTACGCTGAGGAGAATTAAATAGGTCTTTGCATTTAAAACTATAACCCTTATTGATTTTGGGTGTTGTTTTAGCATAATGTAGAAGTAGATGCACTGTTTTAAAATTCTTTTATAAAAATATTTTTAATTAATATTTTTAAAAGAATTGAAATCTAAATTTAAAGATCATGATGTCTACATGGCAAAGTAACCCCTAAGAGTACAAAATACTGGGTAAAAACAAAAGCACTTACTCACCAGTGCTCTTAATCTGCACTATAGATTAAATCAGGGACAGACAACAACAACCTATCTTGGGTTGCCTGCAAACCCACTTTTTGTACCTTCAAGAACTTGGATTGACAACCAAAATACTGAATATCAACATTATAATTCCCCATTTCTTTTTAAAATAAACGTGTGCATCAAGACTGCCTAAATGTTTACCACAGCTTTCTTTTAAAAAGATTTCTGAAAAACTTTACCTCACCTAAAATGAACTGAACTCTTCTCAGACCCTTCCTGAACAACCAAAACAAAATCTGGAAAATAAAAACAACGAAAGTAAAAAAATGTGCAGCACTGAATTCAAAAGTGGTTGCATTGTACCCAATGCAATATAATTGCAAGTCTTCCTGACTAAAGATATTTCTAAGAAATCTTGTCTGATTTGATTTACATGGCCAAAAAAAAAAAAGCGGAGGGGGGATCAATCAAATAAAAATAACTATCGAATAAACAGCTTCATCTGGAAGAAAGGAAAGAATCCGTATAATGTACAAAATCTAGATTCTGCTTTGGACTTCTCCTGGGTTATGTAAATATACCTTATTTCAGGTTGTTGTTTGTTAACTAGACTACTGGGAAGTGTAACTGCTCGTGCAACCAGGACTGTGAAACAGCAGTAAGTAATGTTTAGGTATCATGTTCATAATTTCTAAATAGTCAAACATAGTCCTCCCTGGGACAAATTTGCTCAGCACATATACAGACAAAAGAAAAAGAAAAAAAATAAGAAGAATTCGAGACATTTTGTGACATTTGACAACAACCCAGAAGATAAACAACATAAATAGTTCAGTAAAAATATAGCAAATATTAGCTGCTGTTTGTCTACAGAGAGCTTCAGTCGATAGCAAAAAGAGTACAAATACAGTTAGCAGCAAACTCCATTGAAATCAAAGGGATTGGGATTTTCTCACCTCTGAAAGAGGAAGCATAGAAAATGAGTAAGTAAGTAAGTAAATAAATGATTTCAGTAACAGATTAGTACAAAACTCTTCTATCCCTTTACTTGAAAATCATGAATCATTGGTCCTTTCTGTGGCATAGTAGCAATCAGGTCTAATACATTTGGCTTTTATGACAAAAATGCTTTATTATATAAATATATAGAAGATATACTTAACACTTATTGACTAAAAGAATGTGATTTTTTTTATTTGTATTACTTTTAAACCTTACTACGCTTATATTAAGGAGCCTGAGTGGCGTAGGAGGCTAATGCCTCCTACTAAGGCAGCATTTAACATCCAGCTGCCTGCAATTACTGCGAGTTCAATTCTCACCAGGCTCAAGGTCGACTCAGCCTTCCATCCTTTCTAAGATGGGTAAAATGAGGACCCGGTTTGTGTGGGCAATAAGCTGACTTTGTATAAAATATACAAAAGTATGAAGGCTATTGCTTAACGCATTGTAAGCCGCCTTGAGTCTCCGGAGAAGGGCGGCATATAAAAATAAATAAATAAAAATAAAAATAATATTTCTAAGACTTTGTTCTCTATTCTATTGAAATCTTAATTTCTATTATTACATTTCAACTTTTAATTTAAATATATTTTTCTTGGTGTTATTATCCACATCTTTCTCCATCTGAATTTGGAGTTTGTCATCACCTTTTCTATTTTCATTAATCTATAATCCATCTTTTCATATATTTTTTACACCAGTTTCCAGGTTTCCTATAAGCTCTGGCTCATATGATCCCTGGTAAAGTTGGCAATCATTTTTCAACATCTTAGCAGAACACAAAATTTTTGAATTGGTAAATCAATATGCTTTAATTCTACGTATCTGGAGTTTAGTCAATAATTAAAAATCAACCAGTGATTTAAGGACAAATGCATTTAGAAGTTGTGTTTTATTGCAAGAATTGAAAACAATCATTTAAGAGGAAATCCATCAATTGCCAAAAGTGAAATACAAGCTATATTAATGAAAGAATAGTTCAATTTTTGAACTTTTTTCCTACCTGAGATACCTAAGAAGCTGAGACTTCTTACTTTTGGATGGGAACGGCAGGTGATGCCTGTCCTTTGTTACTGTAGTGAACCATTCTGGTCTGAGGATGCTTGTTTCTGATCATACTAAATCTAATTTTCACCCCAAATTCATTCACTAGATCTTGTTCCTGTAGATTCAGTCTACAAATTCATGAAATCATTCATACAATATTTACTTGTATTTTATAATATTTTTAGAAACACGGAATCTAAAAGAAAATTGTTAAAACATGTGCAATGGTGCTAAACCAGTCACAGAGTAGACAAAAATTTAACTCTGCAAGCAAGAACCCTCCAGTCTTCAGGGAGTGTGTGTGTGTGTGAAGTGAGGTGTTTAAAGGAATTCAAAGAGGAAAGGGATCTTCTACTGAAATGTTCACAATAATTACAATATTCATTTTTATAAGTTAACCATCTCACTCCAAATATTCTTGGTAGTGTATAAATTAAGCCAAGATATGAAATAACTATACAAAACCCCCACCCTTTTTATTTTAATACATTTGCTTCAGTTTTTAAGGCCCTACAAGTTTCCAAGCAATTCTGACCAACTTATAAAAAGATTACAAATATCGTTGTAAAAAAAAAGATTCCCAATAATTATGATAAATAATATTTAGGAGTGATATAACTACTTTTATTTTTTCACTATATTCTGAAACAGAAGCTCCTATCTATTTACTGCATATCAACAAGCAGCTTTCGTTTATGATGCTCTTTTATCATACCAGCAGTGCAACCTATAGGAGAATGCAAGTTGGTATTTCCCTTGCAATATGTCAGGATGCAAAAGTGCCCATCAAAATTCAGTTTTTACCAAATGCTTATCAGCCAATTGATCTCTGAAGGACAGAATCAGAAACACAGAATTAGATAAACCAACAATCAATCTAAACAATTAGGCTATGGCTATTCATGAACAGAACCTAGATGCAGATAAGGACAAGCTATTGTTGCTTATTTACATCACTATATTTGTGAACAAGATGTTCAGATTTCTGTTTGCATCTTCTTTTCTATTGATTATAGATCTGACACTGTTCAACTACAAGCAACAAGGACACTAGTATAGTATCTCTAATGTGAGGTTACACTGCCTCTTACCAGTTAGCAACCTGGGATCTTGTCAGGAGGGCATTCTACACTGCAGCCACCTGCTCTATCAATTGTTTGGCTGAAGTTCATTTTAATCAGCATAAACAGGATGTGATCATTTCTAGCATCCCTGTGGCACAATTGAAGGTCATCTATTTTGTGGGAAGCTGATTGTGCTGGCTTTCTCTTCTACAGAGTAATCAAACTATATTTAAGGATGCTATGAAGAGTCATTAAATGGGAAAGGGGTTAAAATAGAATACTATGCTATAATATAAGTGCCAAAAATGCATTTACTTTATATTTGTTTCACAATAATACACAAACTGGTATTTTGTAATTATGATTACCATTCCTTTAATTTCACAGTTTAGTTTGCAAGCAATAACAAAATATATAAGTATATCCAAACTGAATATATAGGAAAATATTACAAGAAATACATTTTGTTATGGAAATTATTTGCAAAATTAGATGAAATTGCAAACTAAAATGCACACGAGTACATACATACGTTAGCTGGTTTTTTTTAAAAAAAACTTAAGACAGCAAACCTGACATATTTATAAAACATAAGAACTAAGAAAATGAAATATCACTTACTAATGTTTATTTATTTCATTTCAAATATTTACAATTTTTTGTATTTAACAGGCCAAAAGTTAGATCCTGACTAGCAAAATTTCTCCAGAGAAAGAGCATATGTGATATTGCCCACATGCACTTCAGATAGCTGCAGGAACAAGGTTTTGGTGGTCAGCTAGTTAGTTGAGCAGTTGGGAGAATTGATTCCATCTAATCTCACAGTTGTAATGTATCTCATATGGACCAGTGATGAAATCCAAATTTTTTTACTACCAGTTCTCTGGGCGTGGCTTGGTGGGTGTGGCATGGCTTGGTGGGTGTGGCATGGCTTGGTGGGCATGGCAGGGGACGGATACTGTAAAACCTCCATTCCCACCCCACTCCAGGGGAAGGATACTGCAAAATCCCCATGCCTGGGGGAAGGATATTGCAAAATCTCCATTTCCATCCCACTCTGGGGCCAGCCAGAGGTGGTATTTGCCGATTCTCCGAAGTACTGAAAATTTCTGCTACCGGTTCTCTGAACTGCTCAAAATTTCACCCTAATATGGACATAAAGTTTTGATAGAGGAGAATATTTGTAGCTTAGGGATGAAAGGCCTCTGAGCTTGGCTGTTTTCTTGCACAATTTCATTAGGTAAATTAGGTAACATGATCAGTGTTAGTAGGGAATAGGATTTGCTGTCATTTCATATTCCAATGGCTTGCCCTATCAGTATTGGTGGGAAAGATCTTGCTGGTTCTTTGGTTGGACTGTTTTCTATTAGCTTATTTGGCAGTTCCTTGATTGGTATATTGTTTGCTGCTTGATTCTTGGTCTAATGCTAATCTTGATATTAATCTCTGGGTGTTGATTGCTGCTGAGGAGGAGTTCTGGTCTTTTTGTTCCCTTTTTGACTTGCTGTTCAGCTAAGTAGAACTCAATGGATAATAAACTAAGAAGTTAATTTCAAAAATGTCTGCCATCATAGAGAGATTGTGTGTAAATGATGTTATGTTAGAAGAACAGGTTGTTCTGACAAGACTGAAATTGATTTCAATGTGGAATTTAAAATAATAGGCTACAAAATGATCTGGAAAAAGACAATATATTGGACATACAAATGAACCTGGCTGACATCTTAATAATTAAAAGGGACATACAAATAACAAACCAGAAAAGTAAGTTGAATAACTTTTATATATTAGATTTACAAAAGAGGCCTGGAAAAGTTTTAAAAGATTCGATGAGATAGGCAAAAGAAGTAAGGAAAACAAATCAAGTTCTCAGATATTATTTGAAGAAATTAAAGACCAAAGTTGCTAAAAGGAATATAGAATTAGTTTATTTGTTCAAAGTTAAAATAGATTGTTGTTATTTCTGGTAATACTTAATGGACTTTACTAAATGACAAGGTTTTAGAGATTTGTTTATAGATAGAAGATATGGGATGGAGAGAGATCATATATTATAGTTTAAGAGACTGTAGTAAGTTGAAGGAGGAACTTATATATACATATTCATACACACAGACACATGTTGTATATGTGTGTGTGTGTGCGTGTGTGTGTGCATACAGGTAGTCTCAATTTATGGCAATTGAGTCCAAAAACAAGACACTTATTTAATGAGTTTTGCCCCATTTTAAGGCCTTTCTTGTCACAGTTGTTAAGTTTATCACTGCAGTTGTTAACTTAGTAACACAATTGTTAAGCTTCTGCATTGATTTTGCTTTTCAGAAGGTCGACATGATCCCCGTCCCTGGACACTGCAACTGTCATAAATATATGCTAGTTGTCAAGCATATGCAGCATCTGCAGTTTGATCACATGACCATAGGGATGCTGCAATGGTTATAAGTGTGAAAAACTATTATAAGTCATATTTTTCAGTTCTGTAACTTCAAATTGCTGATTAAACGAATTGTTATAAGTTGAGGACTACTTGTATATTTCCTATTTTTCTTTTTTTCTTTCTTTTTTAATTCTTTTCAATTATTTTTTTCTATACTATTTTTTAATTCCTTCATTTTTATATTCGTATTAGTATTTTTCATATGTGTAATGGCTTAATAATTTTTTTAAAAAATGAGTGAGGTAGTATAAGTCATTAAAATATTACTGACAGGTTTTTATTATTTTGTTTTTGTTTTAAATTTATTTTTTAAACCATACAAGCGTATTGGAAGCAGAAATAGATGAAATGTCTGTATATTTCAAGTCATTATTTCAAAATTAAATCAAAATTCAATCCACTATTAACAGTATCAACAGTAGAGTTTCTAGGTTCTGTAAAACTTAAGACTTAAAAGCTAACATCAAAAAAGCACAACAAAGAATGTTCTTCCTGCGCCAACTCAAAAAGCTCAGACTGCCCAAAGAGCTGCTGATATAGTTCTGCAAAGGAATTATTGAGTCTGTCATTTGCACCTCTATAACTGTCTGATTTGGCACTGCAACCAAGTAAGACAGACACAGTCTTCAACAGATAGTTAGAATGGCAGAAAAAACAACTGTTACCAGCCTGACCAGTATACTATACAATCCAGAAAGAAGGCTGTGGAAATATCTACAGACCCCTCGCATCCTGGACATAAACTATTTCAACTTTTTCGCTCAAGATGATGCTATAGGGCAGTGGTCCCCAACCGGGGGTTGGGGACCACTGCTATAGGGCATTACATGCCAAAACAACTAGACACAAGGACAGTTTTTCCCCTATGCCATCACTCTGCTAAACAACTAATTCCCACAACACTGTCAAACTACGTAGAAGGGCTATATTACTATTATTCTTCTCATTTTTCCTATTACCTATTTCCTTATCTTCTTATGATTATAACTTTGTTGCTTATTTCTTATGATTTATATTCATTGTTTTACTTAGTATGCTGATATGATTTATATTGATTGCTTGTTTAGTATCCTATGACTATCACTAAGTGTTATATTTTTATGATGATTATAATCATGATTTATCACTTGTTGCTTGTATGTACACTGAGAGCTTATGCACCGGAGACAAATTCCGTATGTGTCCAATCTCACTTGGCCAATAAAGAAGTATATCAACTGAAAAGTAAATACTTGTATATGCAGTTCTATTTCTAATATTTAATCATAATAAAATATTTTGGTCACAATGTTAAAAACAAATTAGATTAACAGAATACTAAAAGTATTCAATGTTATACTTTTTCAAAGGTTAAACTAATATTATATTAGTTTACTACAGTTTAGAATTCTAAGACAATGTTCCAAGATTAAGATGTTATTCTTCCTATTCTAAATAATATTACTTCAGTATCTTAAGATCTATTCACTTTGGTCTCAAACTGGATATTACCAGTCCCTTTATCAGGGCGCCCAGTAAATAGGAAGTCAGAAAGAAAATAACTAAATGATTAGTACAATTTATTCACATTTCTTTTTGTAAAAGAGATATTTCTTAGGAATCTTTTGATTAATGAAAGTAGCATAAAGTTCAAAAAGAACTACCTTATGATATTTTCTCTTAGGATTTAACTGAAACATGTAAAGCTAGAGAGATTGCAGCCTACTGGAAAAACATATAATGAAAGGAAGCACACCGTGTTTCTCTGAACAGAAGACCCAACCCTCATGTGATTTTTCATATAATATAAATGACTCATAATATAAAGGGCTCTTAATATAAGCCCTACCCCAAAAATAAGCCCGTTAAGATTGTCAGCCAGACGCATGCATTTAGCATTGTATTTTTCTGAAAATAAGACCTAACTGGAAAATAAGACCTAAGGTGTCTTTCGGAGCAAAAATTAATATAAGACCCAGTCTTATTTTCAGGGAAACACAGTATTTATACATAGCAATTTGTCATCTGCAAGGACACTAACCTGCACTCATGAATATTTTGTCTAAATGTTCTTCTCTTTCAAAAGCAAAACTAATGAATGAGATATAAAATGCAGGGTAGATTCTCTGCCTACCATTAGTTTTTAAGATGGAAATAAATCCATGAGAGAAAATGTAGAATTCAAATAACCAGGAGCTGGAGTTGGAGAAAGAAACATGACTAACTTGTGCTATGCTGATGATACTATTTTGATAGCTGAAAATGTAAATAATTTGGAAACTCCAATAATACAAAATTAATGAACATAGTTAAAATATATCCCTAGGATTAAATGTAAATAAGACCACACTAATGACAACAGGTACAACAATGAGCCCTAGAATTGATAATGAAGTGGAAAGTTTCTGCCTTTTAGGATTGTCTATCAATAAGAACAAGCAAGGAAAAATATGTCACGGATTAGCACTTGATAAAGTAACAAAGAAAATTAAGACCATTCAGAATCAGGTAGACTACAATTTTCTTTGTGACCACTCTAAAAAAAGTTAGCTTTTGAAGAAACAAGAACTTGAACATTTTAATCTGAACTTTTGAACTCTGGTGTTGGGGAAGACTCCTAAATACACTATCGGTAGTCTGGAAAACAAAGACATGGATCAAAGAAGAAATAATTCTAGAGTTCTCACTTGAGGCACAAATTATTGTTTTTTGCGCACTCTGCACAGAACTAGCTTTTTTTGAGGACTCTATAATGCTGGAAAACGAAAGAGGAGAGGGAGAGGGAGAGGGAGAGGGAGAGGGAGAGGGAGAGGGAGAGGGAGAGGGAGAGGAGAGCAGAGGAGAGCAGAGGAGAGCAGAGCAGAGCAGAGCAGAGAGAAGAGAAGAGAAGAGAAGAGAAGAGAAGAGAAGAGAAGAGAAGAGAAGAGAAGAGAAGAGAAGAGACGAGAAGAGAAGGACAGGGACAACCAGTAGTAGTATAGATAGACTTAATTATAGCAGCATTGGTGTACTATTGGAAGATCTGAAGGATCAGGTTGAACGTACATCTGAAGAATATTTAACTAAGATACAGCTAAGAATCTAAGGGTAAACCCCAATTTGATTAATCAAGCTACCATCAATCAAACACTCCAGTAAAATATCATTTCAAATAAAGCTAAAATTCAGAAAGGAGAAAGTTAAGCTCTAAAATGAAATCTAAAATGAAATCTATTCACGGATGCTGAAATATTTTTCTTTTACATTTTATTTTCCTTTCATTAAACTGTGTTACCCTTACAAATTAAGTATCTTCACATCAATTATAGTAATCTCTGTTTTTAACTTTCTCTTATCAGAGAGTTGTATATTTGACATTTCCTGCAGTAATGGCTGTCTCTCCCAACACATGGTGTACATGGTGGACTACACAAGGGATTTTATCCAAATAGTTATAGCAAGCAATCTCTTCCCAAGATACAATCATCTGTCAGAAGAGCTATTTAATGTTGAATCCATTGCCAGGTTTTATATATTTATTGAACATAAAATAGTTTATGTTAAATAATTTGTGTTATTCCATGCTGCAAAAGTCATTAACAGAGAGAAACTCAATTTTCAACATACATAATCAATACAATGAAACTTTACAGCTCAATTCTATAATTTGTCATAATATCAAGCTCACTCTATAGTTCTGATAGAATGATATACTGTACTTCAGTGCAATAGCAGTGATATGGCATTAAATATGGGGCACAAATCAGATTTGGCTTTCCCAATTAGCCCGAGTAGTTAATATGATTATCGAAAATTATCAGCATTTAGGAGTAAAAATTGCAATAACATTGGAAAGACAATGGAAGACATTGTCTTTCCAATACAGAAGTCACTACTTACATATTTGAATAAAATTTAATTGTTTGAAACAATTATTAATTGTCCTGCCAGAGTGATTTGCATGCATTATAATTTATTCATTAAAACAATTCATAAATTAGCTACCACATCAAAGATATAATAGTGGGGTTATAGTCTACAACATAAACAAAGTGGTAAAATTAAATGAAATAACTAATAATTTAAAAATCACTATAACAACAGAAAAATATAATCCATTTAAGGAACAAAGTCATCATCTGCCTACAAACGTGTTTTAAATGTGCACAGAAAAAGTCAAGTGTTTCCTCATTGGTATCAAAGAGAGCCAATGTCAGTTCTAATCTAGCCTCTGAAAAAGGATAATTCCAAGCCAGGGTACCACAATAGAGAAAGATCTTTTAGTTGTGAGCGCAGCCCTAAAGATCTGAACAGGTATATGCTGTGAATGAATATATTATTTCAGGTTGTATTTCTGTATTTCAGGCTGCATCATATTTCAGAGAGCAATATGCAACAAAGCTTTGCTTTGTCCCAAGAATCCATATTAAACTTGAACCTTTGTTTTGTTTAAGAATAATTTCTAGAGATCAAAAGAACTGTTTTTCCATCCTTCTGCTTCCACCTTCAACCCTCCCTTTTCTTTTCAATTTTTACAGGATGTTGAAACAGCACTAACTAGAAAGATGATAGTTGACTGCAAACTCTTAGCAGAAAAAGGAGGAAGTCAGTAGAAACATATGCTCATAGAAATTGAAGAATTCAACAAGGCATTACAGCTTCCAAACTTCCCATTTGGAGAAATATGATGAAGAACCGTCACAAGGATGAGGCAAGATATAAGGGGTGGTATTGCATTCTGAGTTTTTTTAAAAGGGAGATGCTTTCCCTTTTTATAGGAGAGAGAAATGAAATGAGCATTAGCCTCCTGGGGTCTTCAACTACTCCTGCCTCTGACAAACTGATAGATCACCAGTGTTTTGGAATAAATCCTGAAAAATTAACAATTTGCAACTTCAATAGATCAGGAAGAACTTATATTCTTTTCACTTGCCTGCTCCTTCTTTCTCATCCTTTTCCCTTTTGTCCACCCTCACATTAGGATATATTTTGTAGCCACTTCCCTAAGTTTCAAATAAAAGGAACACTGATCACTCTGTACCATCAAATGATCTTTAGAAAACAAACTAAGATTCTTAAGCCACATGCAAATAATTCAAGCACCAAAGCACATGAAGTATAATTTAATGAATATGTGGCATGATCAAGTGTTTTTTTCCAGTGAGACCAGTCTATCAGGGCAACCTGGTCTACCCAAATATGGATGGAGCATATTGCTTCTGTTTTCACCTTGCAGCCCCAATCCAAGACCCTTCGCAGACAGTCACTTTCGTGACAAACTGGCATGATCATAAAAATGATGAAATGAACTGGCATGTCTGTGAATAAAAGGCAGTAACAAAGTGACAGGAGACACGGGCAATGGCAATGATTTATTTATTTATTTGTTTGTTTGTTTTAATTTGTATACCGCCCTTCTCCAGCAGGACTCAGGGTGGTGAACAGCCAGAATAAAATAGAACATACAAAATTTAAAAACAGTTTAAAAATAATTAAATATTTTTGGCCACAATTTAAAACAACCCAATTAAAATCAATTAAATTTAACCAAAAACTGTGGGATCAAGCCAGCCTGAATGATAAATCCAGAGGGGCGTAAACCAATGGTTCCAGTTAATGGACAAAAGATCTTCAGCCCCTCTGTAATCAGGTTCCCTAGAGAGAGAAAACTGATAGTCCCTAGTAAGGCAGAAGTCTGATTATTTATGGAGAGGCATCAATGGAGACAGAAGAAAATGAAACTCCCAAACCCATGATGGGCATAACAACTTCATCTAATCTATGTTGTGGGTATGAAAGCAAAAGTATCTTGGTATCAGCATTAGAGATTCTAGAAATAAGCTTGCTTGGGGTAAAACTAAATTTCTCACTCACAAGGATTACTGCTTATATGATTAAGATAGGTTATCTAGCATACATCTTCCCTGTTTTACTAAAAAAAAACATGTGACAATTGTCCAAAGCCATAATGGACAGTCTAGACTAATAGCATAGGCCTGTATGATAATTAGCAAGATACACAGAAAATTATGACCTGATATATTAGGAGACAAAAAAAATGTGTATGAATTAACGAATGAAATGAAATAAATAAAAATACAGACATATTGTCTGGCTGTGAAACCATACAAAATAATATACCTGAATAAAAAATTATATGGCATCTGTTAGGATGTTGTAAGTCAAGGACTACCTACATAGTGAATTATGTTGGTATAAACCTGATGTCAACGTCCGAGACAGTGCACCATTCAAAGTGACCACAATGAACCATTTCGGAGTTGCCACACATGCATAGGGGAAGGGGAATGCATGGGGCCACAGATGGAGAGGAGCCAGGAAAGCAAGCCAGCTGCGGTTGGTTCAAAAGCCAGCCAGGTCTGCAGAGTACTTGTTGGAGCCAGCCAGAGAGCAACCGGGCTTGAAGAGTTCTTGCTGGAGCCGGGCCAAAAAAGTACTTGCTGGAGCCGGCCAGAGAGCACCTAGGGTGTAGCAAAAGTACTTGCTGGAGCCAGCCGGGAGCAACCAGGAACAGAGGGCGGAGTTTGCTGAGTCAGTATAGCCAGCTGGCTAACAGAAGACAGTAATGCTGGCTAAAAAACCCTTTGACTCTATTGATCACCACGTGCCAAGCTGAGATTCCAGTAAAGAGACCTGTTCTACTCACAGTGTGGCATCTTCTTTTGCTGGCTTGGTTTGGAACTGTGACACTTGATTTATATTTTCTCTTTTTCTAATCTAATATCTCAATGTCATAATTTTAATTTATACCCTTCCTATGGTTTGCAAAAATAGCTTTACCCCATGGTAACAATGGAATGGATATGTATACAGTTGTTCTAAAAGATTGGAAATGCCTGCTATAAGAAATAAATCTTTGGTATGATTAATCTCTTGATCACACAATGTACTTAGCTCTAGTTTTCTATGTCATTTGTAAAATAAATCGTTATTATCTGAGTTGAGACACATTAAGATACATTAGTTGTTTTCAAATCAATCTGCTAGTTTCACATGGCTTGCTATGCCAAAACCAAACTATGGTTTAATTTATTGTGTGAATTTAGCCACTGAAAAATCTTCAGATATGTATTGATAATTGCCTTAAGGGCTATTAATAACATACTTTTACTTTACTTTACTTTTATTTGATTTGTATACCGCCCTACTCCCGAAGGACTCAGGGCAGGGAACAGCCAACAATAAAATACATACATATAAAATTTAAAAAGCAGAAATAAAATCGAATTAAATAGTTTGGCCCAGACAGATTAAAACTCCAATCAATTTAAAACAAATTTAAACTTTGAGGATTAAAAATATTAAAATATTAAAATTGTTTAAAAAGAGGGAAAAAGTTAGGCCAGGCCCGCCTGGTGAAATAAAAAGGTCTTTAGAGCGCGGCGGAAGGTGCGCAGATCCGAGATCCTCCATATCTCCGGGGGGAGCTCGTTCCAGATAGTAGGTTTACTACAGTAGGTAGTAAATACTAGTAAATTTACTAGTAGGTATTAATAACATAACATGTTTCCAATAGATTAATATTACTTTAATAAAAATTTTGAGCCAGTAAAATATTTGGTTAGAGGAGCCAAATTCAAATTTATAAAGCTGGAAAACTGACCTTGAAGTAAATTCAATCTCTCAATCTAATTTCTGAAACAGGCAGAAGAAAAAAAAAATTAAAACCACATACACGTTACTATGGGCTTTTATAGTTTATACAATAAGGAAACAAAAATTAAATGAACTTAGTATCTCTCTCTCTCTCTCCCTCCCTCCCTCCCTCCCTCCCTCCCTCCCTCCCTCTCTGTATCCTATGTATTTGCTTCAGATTTGTACTGCAATGATCTATTTGATCAATTTTACACTTCTAGTAGACAGGAGGTACAATGAGAAACAATTTTCTGTGTAGAAAATACTATATTCCTGAAAGTGCTTCAGCTTTATAACTTCAGAGATTTCCCATTTCCTCAAGGGACGACCGCTAAGCCAAAGATTTTGCATTTTGATCTTAGATTCTCCTAGCAGATGTTTAAAAATGCATGTAACTAGACAGCTCCCTTTTGGCTACACATCAGAGAAGGCTTGAAAAACCTAATTTATTCTTTCAAAGGTCAGCTGTAACAGACACCCAAAACTGGTTTCATATCCTTTGGGAAATACTGTATTGTAGAATAAAAAGTCCGTCTGCATTTCAGTAATTTTACCCATTTTCTTTTATCCAGCAGGCAGATAATCATCTTGACAAGCAAATATTGTATATATACTTCTGAACCCATTTATGTTACAATAATACCACAAATAACATACAAAATACAGAATGACAATTATATTTTATCTTATTATATATTGAAAGTCATAAATCCCAAACAAATGTTAAACAAGATTACTCAATGATCCCAATATCTAATATAAAATAGCCGCCCTAAGATGTTGGATATGAGAGGAATGGCAAATAAATAAATAAATATTGAAATATACTATAATGTGATACAAGTTTCAAGTTTTATCTTGTGCTATCTTCAGAAATATTTTATTATTAAGAATTGTAACTATTAATTACTATGACTCATTAATTTTTAAAGTTTTCTGAATAATTTTGTGACCGAAGAATGAAAATACTTTAAATAATTAGCAATAATTAATGCATTCTTTCATAGGGAAAAATAAAAAAAATAATCATTTTTAAAAATAAATTATTAAAATTATTCTATTCTATTTTTCAAATTTAGCATGTGAATATGCAAATTCAGATTGTGAAAATCTGGGCACGATCCTTTGCTTCTATTCCAGATAATATATGAATAGTAATAAAACTGTACACTAATCCTATCTATTAATTATTCTACTAAAGCAATAGCACTAAATAACAATACATTATGAATATAACTTAATACATCACTGTAGAATTACTTTTTTACTCGGTTCGTTCCTTAGCATATTGGAATATTTGCTTGGGGAACTGGAAGCCTATTGTATCACGAACACTTCCAAATCCTAAATAGGACTTTGATTTCTTTCTTGCACAGTTAGTACCAGCTATGATATTCAGTGATCTCAGTTTGAAAATCCTTACATCCTTCTCACAACTCTTTTTAAATACATGTATGAATGCATTCTCTAATTCATACATACGTTTTTCAGAATTCAATCTTGTAAAATGAGTGGCCTATAAATTTGATAAACAAATAAATAAAAATATTTTTTGCATCATGACATACATTTCACCACTTTCCCCCTTTGCCTAACTTTCACAATGGCATCGCAGACTTGTATCTGATACTTTTGCTAAATAAGGCGTCATGGAAGTTATTTTTTATTCAGTTAAACTAGACACCTGTCTAATCCAATACTATCCGTGCTGATTGGCTCTGGCAGTTTCAAGGCTTCTAAAAAGAAATCTTTCTTTAGTCCTATCCAGAGAGAGTTTGATTCTAGTGCCTTCTGTAGGCAAATGTGCAATATTACTAAATACTGATCTGGATGCTGATTGACATCCAGCATCCGGATGTTGGTAAGCTAGACAGGTGGACATTAATAGTAATGCCATTCCAGAGTAGCAAAAAAAGCATGATGCCTCTTATTTACCATTGTATTAGCAACTGAATATTATTTCAGCATTTGTGACAGGAAAACATTTTCTCTACATCTTCAGCTGGTTTAGAGAAATCAGGGTAAGTTATAAGGGATAAACTGTTCATTTCCCCAATAAATGAGAGTATTAAGGATGTCCAGAAGGTACAATAGAAAGGCCCAGCATAATTACAGGACACCTTGAAAATAAATAATTCAGTTGCATTTATTGTTATAAATGTATATTTAATAAACTAATATTAAGATTGCTATTATACCTTTTCATTAAAAAACACTTGGTTTTTTTTTTCATCTAGCCAAGATATCACCAGTATTTCCATGTAAAATCTTCATGTGTAATTGGATTATAGCAAAATGATAGGGTGAAAAATAGTTACATTTCTGTGTAGCATTGTCCACAACAAGAAGTGACATCTTGCTTTTTCACTTTTTCACATGTAAATATATTTCAAACAAAAGTTTTCTTCTGTATCAGAAGATCTTCTTACAAATTATTGGCCACTATGCATTTTGCTCCTATTTCTTAAAAAAATGTTCATTGATTATTTGCATTTTTTTCAAAACTAGCACATCCTGTAATGATTTTCTATAATTTATACATTATAAATATATGAATTACATACATTTATATGTATATAAATTAATTTGAGTCAAGTCATAAAATCCATTTTCAAAGCCAGAACCAGAACACTTCTCATGTGCAAATGGAGATAATTTTCACGGTATGAATTCTTAAAGTGATCAAAGTAAGCAACATCCATACATATAAATGTATCAGTATATATAGTTTCTGAACTTGTGCCAATGTTATTTATTTCCAGTTATTCTTCTCAAGCCTGGAGTAGATAAGCGAGCGTAGAAGCATGCTGGATTATTAGACTGTACAAGTATACCATTAATACCATCTTGTCCCCGATACTATATTCATACATAAAATTACCCTCCACAACTGTACAAGAGAAAGAGCCATAGTGGTAAATTTTAAAAAAAATCTTGGAATACCAGGCACACTGATCAGCTGTTTGGCAGCTAGCAGAGCAGTGGCAACACTGATGCTGGCAGCCATGGTGAGGCTTGAGGATACTTGGCAAAGCTTCTTTCTGGGCAGCAGCAGCAAATTGATTACTTTTTAAGAAACAGTGGCAAGCCACACAAGGCTCTTTGGTGGGATGTATGCTGCCTGGAGGCATATTTGTGCAGACCTGGTCTAACCATATTAGGATATAAAAGAAAATTAAAAGTCAGCTCCTGCTTTCAAAATAATAAACTACTTTTACTGCTTTTTAAACTTTCATCTCTCTTTTTAAAACCATAAATAAGTCTAAACACACTAACATTGGGAAGGAGATATGGCTCATTGAAAACAGGCATGTCTTGTTCAATGAAAATCGTAAATTCAATTCTTGGTATTTCTGCTAGTCAACGTTGCCAATAATGACTTAGATGAGCCGACCAATTATAAGTTAACTGTCTGTATTCCTAAAAGCCTTGCTAAATCAAAAATTTATTTAGGCCAGTATCCTACGTCATATAATGCCCAGGATGAAATGCTGCTCATATTCCTTTGCTTACTACTAAATACTCCAAGACAAAAGACAAAATCAAAATGAAGAGAAAAACCTAAGGGAGTAGAGGATATTTCCACCACTTGCACAATTCGAAAGTCTGAACAATTTGAATACTTTGGACATACCGTAGAAAAATGTTTCCTATTTGTCACAATTGGGAGGGAAGGATGAGGTAGAGGGAGGAACCCCTCTTCCTAAAGAGGAAGGAAGGAAAGCAGGCGGGCAGGCAGGCCTTATCTTCTGCATCAACAAGGAATAGAAGCACTTATGAGCAATATTAACAGCACCAAGATGTTTGATTATTTCCAAATCTTGTTGCTGCAAGGGCAACCTACTACTTTTGTCATAACTTTTCAAAAAAGGAAACTGAATGGATAAAAAAATAAGACCAAAATATTTTCAAGATAAATTTAGCATCCAGTAGTTAAGTATGTGAGTTTCTCTGTTATTCTTTCTGACATCTTCAGTTTCTGTTGCTATAGAAACCACAGCACCCAGCATTCAGGACAGTCTTGGGGTTTGTCATTGATTCCTATTTCAAAGTCTCTGACCAGGGATTCTAGGAATTATGCTGGATTATCAAAACAGCCACTTTCCGAACGTAATGCTGTGGGAAATGGATTTTTTTCACATCTAACTTTTAGCTCTTATTGTGTCCTTACCTCTCATCTCAGGCAGGGCAGCAGTTGCTTCATCTCATTTGATGGCCCATATTCAGCTCATATGTAAATTGTCATGTGACTATCAGAAATTGCATAGTATAAATACCAAGTCATTCAAGAGCTCAGTTGTTAATAATGTGATGATGCACTCCCTATAGGAATCAGCTGAGTAAAGACCATTGAGACTGATTTCACAGGCCATATACTACAACCAGTACCAGCCTGACCAATTAGATCAAGGAAGGAGAACCTGCTATTGATCCCATAGTTTTGAGCAGTTCAGGAGTCTGATGCAAGATGGGTAAAAATGATCAGAAAGAAATACAAATAACCAAGAATTTTGAAGGCGGCGAGGACTGGAAAGAAACAAAAAGTTAAGAAAGTTAACCATATCAGAATATTTTATTCCTGTAAGTCTGCTGCTTATAACATGTTTGTGTATACTGGATACTTTAATTTATTATCTTCACTTATCACAATCCTAAAAAAGTCTTTGAAGTTCCTGTCTCTGGAACAAGAACTTTCTTAACAGTCAGAATGTGTGTTAGAAGGAAAACGATTTGCTATGAAATACAAAAATGTTTTTAGAAATTAGATAGCAATTCTTAATGAAAATGAAAATAATGTAAATTATTTCAGAAGATGAGGAAAGCTCTGATATTAAGTAGTGCTCTTACAAAATCAAACACAGATTTATATTTAAAAAATTAAATATCTGACAATATAATATACCTTTTTAGGAACTTAAAAATAATTTTAATAAAAATAGAAAATAAAGAAAAGGTTCACGTAAAATGTTTTGTTGTTTTGTTTTGTTTTGTTTTGTTTTGTTGTTTTGTTTTTTATTGGATTTATATACCGCCCTACTCCCGAAGAACTCAGGGCAGTGAACAGCCACAGAATAAAACACATAAATACAAAAATTTAAAATAGAATAAAAACGAATTAAATAATTTGGCTGAGACAAATTTAAAATACCCAATAATTTAAAAACAAATTAAAATTTACATATAATACGGCAAAAGATTTAGGCCAGGCCAGCTTGATGAAATAAGAAAGTCTTGAGCGTGCAACGGAAGGTGCACAGATCCGGGATCCTCCGTATCTCCAGGGGGAGCTCGTTCCAGATCGTAGGTGCCCCCACAGAGAAGGCTTTCCCCCTAGGGGTCGCCAGTTGACATTGTTTGGCCGACGGCACCCGGAGGAGCCTCTCTCTATGGGAGCGTACTGGCCTGTGGGAGGCTATTGGTGGTAGCAGGCGGTCCCGTAGATAACCAGGTCCTAAGCCATGGAGCGCTCTAAAGGTGATAACCAAAACCTTGAAGCGTACCCAGAAGACCACCAGGAGCCAATGCAGCTCGCGCAGGAGCGGTGTTACATGGGAACGCCATGTCGCTCCCATAACCACCCGCGCAGCCGCACTCTGCACCAGTTGGAGCCTCCGAGTGCTCCTCAAGGAGAGCCCCATGTAGAGACCGTTACAATAGTCCACACGGGAGGTGACAAGGGCATGAATAACTGTGCGTAGGGAGTCCCAATCTAAAAAGGGACGCAACTGGCGGATCAGGCGAACCTGATGAAAAATCCTCCCGGTCACGGCCATAAAGTGCTCTTCTAAAGACAGCTGTGAGTCCAGGAGGACGCCCAAGTTGCGAGCCCTTTCCATGGGGGCCAATGATTTGCCCCCAATAGTCAGCGATGGCACCAGTTAACTATATCGGGACGTCGGAAACCACAGCCACTCGGTCTTGGATGAATTGAGCCTGAGCCTGTTTCTCCCCATCCAGATCCGTACGGCCTCCAGGCACTGGGACATCACTTCAAGGGCATCGTTGGGGTGGTCCAGGGTGGAGATGCACAGCTGGGTGTCATCAGCGTACTGGTGGTACTTCACCCCGAAACCATGGATGATCTCATCTAGCGGTTTTACATAAATGTTGAACAAAAGGGGTGAGAGGACCGATCCTTGTGGCACCCCACATATGAGGGGCCTTGGGGTCGACCTCTGCCCCCGTCAACACAGACTGCGACCGGTCGGAGAGAAAGGAGGAGAACCACGGTAGTATGGTGCCTCCCACCCCCAACTCTTCCAACCGGTGCAGCATGATACCATGGTCGATGGTACCAAAAGCCGCTGAGAAATCTAACAGGACCAGGACAGAGGAGCAACCCCTGACCCGAGCCCTCCAGAGATCATCAACCAACGCGACCAATGCTGTTTCCGTGCTGTACCCAGGCCTGAAGCCCGACTGGAACGGATCCAGACACGTCTTTTCATCCAGGTACTGGGGAAGCTGTCGCGCAACCACACTCTCAACAACCTTCACCACGAAGTGAAAATATACAACAATAACAATAATATCAAATATCTGGTGCAGTCAAAGCATGAAATAGCTGGGTATGTTTATTTACGCATCACCAATATATACTATTTATTCTAGTGTAACTCCCAAATTAAATTTTAAAATAATGAGGTTGTAAAATATACTTCCTTGATAAAAAGATTAACAAAAGCTGGCATGCAACCTAAATCTAATAATGACCCACACCGTACATTCTTATGATGGTTTACACCTTCCTGAAAGCCCACAGAGTGGGCATTACCCAAGCCACTAACCAAGTGGGACACAAGCATGTTGATCATTATAACAGAGATTGCCAAACTTTCCCAGTTTCCCTTAGCATCTCAGTGACTTTTTCATGGTACCCCAGCACCCAAATGGAATGTCAGGGCATCCTGGGGCATCACAGTCAACTCTAACATTTCCCTTTATTAAATACTAAAGTATTCTGCAGCACTCCTGACAGTTTAGTGTGGGATGCCAGAATACCATAGCACAGTTTGGGAGTCATGGTTTTGTAACTTAAAACCAACTCTTGGAACTGCATTCAGAAACCTATCCAAAATCTAAATGCCGCAACTTCATTCAGAGTCAGAATAGGAGCTGACTGACAACGAGGCATTTTCAGATAACATTCCAGCCTTGCAAAAGTTCAATTTCAGCTTCTTTCATTCCATTCAGCGCCCCTTTTCAAATTTTTAAACATGAAGTCAAATTCTCCAATGCATGTCAGATTTATCTGGGTGTGTAATTATATCAACAGCATATTGTTAATATTTCATCCTAAATTAATGGGTGATTTCTCCTAATAGTTTCATATAAATATTGAACAGCCAAGGACAGCCAAAATGCCACTCTCTGCCATCACTGACTAAATCTCCCACTTAGGAAAAAATTGAAGCACTGCAAAATAGTGCCTCTTATCTGTAACTCTAAAGACGATCCAGAATAAAGAATGTAATTTGAACATATGCCACAATTCTGACTTTTTCATGTGCTAACATAATTTTTAATTCATTTGAATGAAAAATCTTTCTCTGTTTTTCCAGACATCAATATGACCAATTTGTACAAAGATTGGTAATGTTTGCAGTGATAGGAAATATTTCCCACTTCTTCCAGCTATCCTTTTAATGTTGTCCTTAAGGTCTACTAATGGTTGATTTTGTTATTTTCTAAGGCACTATCTTACAGTTACCAAATTTGAGACTCAGCTTTATACCTCTTCTAGAAAACCATTACATTAAGAACTGAGTTAAGAACTGAACAACAGGTTAAGATTGTGACATGGGAGACAGATATGGTATAAGCTACAGTAATGCAATTTAGTTTCTTATTAATACTTTATGCTGCTAGCAAAATACTAATGGTAGTTATGGAGCAGATTATTGAGCAACAAGGACTTGAGTTAGTTCCCTATAACTTTTCATATTTTGCTAAAAGGCGTTGAGATCTTCTCTCTTCTGTTATCACTTAACTGTTGACCTCCCAGTACATGTTTAAGGAATATGATCTGCATAACTAGCTTCCCTAAAGCTAATATGTAACTGATGTTTGGGTCAAATGGAACCATCACCACCATTCCTTCCTTCCACACAAGTATTCAATCCTAATCAGCTGTCAAAATGCCTATAACTGAATTTTCAACATTCATGTAAGTACTAATTGTATGAATGCTATTACATCAAGTTTCCCACTAAACAATCAAATAATATAAGGTTTAGAGGTTACCTGAGAAATTATTTATACCAGGAGTCAAACTCATGGCCCATGGGCCAGATGCGTCACACACTGGCGACAACCACCCCCATTTTAGCAAAGGGAAAAAAACTTGTGATACATCACGGGCTGCGTCGCAGGTTTGACACGCCTGATCTATACCAATCCCTGTGGTGCCAATGCAAAAATCCACTATTGCAGCATCCTTAAAAGTTGGCCATGCATATTCTGTTTAAATACTTCCAGTAAATGAGAATCCACAACTTCAGAGAGCAATTTGTTCCATTGTTAAATAAGTATTGCTGTTAGGAATTTCTTCATTGTTTAAACCCAGTGTTACTTATCCTATCTGGAGCAACTTTGACAACTTTGCAGAGCTAGCATATATACTGCAGACTTCTTTTTTCCTGCTAAGCCTACCCGACATCTTCAATAACCTTATCATCTTGGCTATTTTTCTTTGCATATATTGTCAGTATTTTTCCTAAAACATGGCCCAGAACTGGTCACAGTATTATAGGTGTGCTAGAGTAACACAGAACAGAGAGGAATTGATTTGTCTTGATCTTGACACTGCCTTTTTATATATTTTGACATGATTCTTGCTCAAAAAAGTATCAAATTCTTTATTTTCAAACAAAATAAAATACATTGTTTTCTGAGAAACAACATTTTAGTATTACTGGTCTTATAGGCAATAAATGCAGACATAAGAAACAAACTAAGTAATTCATCCCTATTTACCCTGTGATGTTCATTTACATATTAATATTTCAGACTACATCTTTGAGTGCATGATAGGAAACTCTGGATTACAGAATGGAACAGGTATGTGTTCTTCCCTTCTCTTCTCTGGAACAGCCACTACAGTTACTATGAGGATGCCCTTAAAACTATGGGTCTATGACAACTTTCCACAGCGAACTCACTGTGGCCAACTCAATGCGGCCAACTTGCCGCAGCAATTTGCTACGTGGTGAGTTGGCTGCAGCAAGTTGACTATGGCGAGTTGGTTACGGTGAGTTGTCCCACTCCGCAAAACTACTGGGAAATAAGAGTCTGGTATCATATTAGGAATCTTCATGCCAAAGCACTAATCCTGAGGAGATATTTACGTTTGATTTGACCAAATATATTATTAGAACAGATCTGAACTCACTTGCTCATACAATTAATGTTTTATTAGAAGAATTACAGAAGTAATCAAATGAGATAAGGGGATATGGGAGACAAGCTAGAATAAGAGCTAGTTTGGAATAGTGGTTAAGATACTGACCTAGAAACCAGGAGATTGTGAGTTCTAGTCCTGCCTTAGGCATGAAAGTCCGCTGGTTGACCTTGGGCCTTTACTCTTTCAGCCTAACCCACCTCCCAGGGTTGTTGTTGTGGGGAAAATAGGAGGAGGGAAAATAAGTATGTAGACTGCCTTGAGTAATTTATAAAAATAAAAAATGTAGGATAAAAATAAACATTGACAAAACTAAATAAAAACTTACATGGAACTTTCACAAGTCTGAAAAAGATTATAGAGAAAACATACCAGAATATTCAATCTTGTTCTTTATAGTCTCATCTCAGTCCAGGATTCCCATTCATATAATATTTTTACTGTATATTGAGTTGGAAGAAGTCCTGTTATACCTTTCGAACTGAAAAAAAAAGATTCTGAACTGATTAAAATAAGGATAGGTTTTCATAGTATATGATAGTTTATGGGATCAAGGCCTAATAATCTGAAAGAAAGACTTTGTCTATTCTGTTTGTGACTTTCTCGTATTAATAAGTATCTTCTAAAGACAAAATGGGATTTTATTCTGTTGAACATACTTGTGTATCCAAGGACCTGATTATAATATATATTCTTATTGTGTAGATTGAATACTCAACTACAAGTATATTCAATCAGTATAGTTATAGTTCCTCTTCATAATGTTATTTTATTTAAAAGATTTTTACAGCTGCCACCTTGTGACATAAAAGTCTGGGAGGCTACAACAATACAAGTAGCCCTTAACTTACAACAATTGAGTCCAAAAGTTCTGTTGATAAGCAAGACATTTGTTAAATGAGTTTTGCCCATTCTTGCCACAATTATTAAGTGAATCACTGCGGTTATTAAGTTAGTTAAGTGAATCTGGCTTCCCCACTGACTTTGCTTGTCAGGAGGGTATGAAAAGACATCACATGACTCAGCAACCATCATAAATATAAGTCAGTTGCCAAGTGTGTAAATTTTGACAATTTGTTCATGGTGATGCTGCAATGGTCTTAAGTGTGAAAAATGGTCATGTCGTCACTTTACCCCTCAAAATAAAACCTAGATGCCCAATCCATAACTATATCAACTGATCTTTATAATTCAACCTGGCTCCAACCTTATTCTTCTAGTGAATGGAAAAAAACCCATCCTTTCAATACAGGTGGACAGGGTGAAAGAGTGGAGACAACATTTGGATTGCTTGGTTGGCTCTTCAATTATGCTCAACCCCAAAACATCAGCTTGCTAATAAAGGGTTGCTATCTCTTCCTGACTTGATCACTATGTTTATACAACATATTTAATCTTGGTTATTATCATTTTCTGAATTTACACTTGACTGAAACATAAATTAACAAATGGCTTAGATTCACGTAAGGCTAGGTAGCAAAACAAAAATAACAAAGGTCTAAAAAGAACCTTAATCAAATTTCAAATTAAATCAAATCACATCTTCATTATGCTCAAAGCCCAGCATAACCTAATTTATATATATTTCTTAAAATGGGAGAAGAAAGAAAATATAAATTACTAGAAGAAAGTTGTCATAAAAAATAAATCATCTTACTAAAACCTTAAGTGTGCAATATATAAAAAGATACAGTAATATAACATGGTAGAATTCAAAATTTTAACTACTAACGGTGAATGATGAATATTAAATGGAATAAAAAATGTACATTGTGTATAAAGAAGAAATATTAGTAATATTTGATTTGGAACAAATAATTAATTTTGGGGACTAGGGAGAAAAATATAAATTCATAAAAACTTCAAAAAGCAGAACTTAAGTTCAAATCGTTCTTCAAAATAAGGAAACATTATCTACTGTCAGCTAAAAATAATCTATATTTCAATTTAATAGGCTTCAAAGGATATGTGCAGAAATTCAGTGCTTTGATCTTCATAAAGAATTGATAATATTTCCCAGGATTCCCCTTCTAGATCTTGTTTTAATGAAACTCTTTGGGTATCTGGTAGTCAGAGGAATAGTCTAAATTGAAACATTAATAACAATATGCCAAAGAGCAATTACAAGAGGACCGCTACATTCTATGAGTTTGCTCAACATTGCCAATATTTCTGTACAGTGCAATTTAGATATACAGTAAAGTATGCAAAAGGAAATCATAGGCTGGGGATTTTTGTGGCCAGGAGGAAGAAAGTAAGAATTTCAAAGTGAAAACAATTTGCAGGAATTATATAGAAAAGGATTTTTCTAACCTCTAGCACAAAATGGGACATCCAGTTAAGGCCTAGGCTTTTGTGTATGGATGGGGGCGGAGGGGGAAGAAATCAACGGAAGGATTCGGAGGAAAACTGTCTTTGGTAGTTGTGAAGCAATAATTCTCTTTATTCTCTAAATAACTTCAAATAGCACTGCATTAGACATAACATAACGCTCATTTGCATTAATGGACGATAATTCCAAATCACTAAGATCTGTAATGCAATGGTATAGCAAGATAATTACTTTTATATAAAAATGATGAGAAAAAACTATTCTGGTTTTTCTTCATCATTTTTATATAATAGAAATTATCTTACTTTTACTTAAACTATTTGCTTCCTTAAACTATTCTGTCTTTTCTTGCTGGTGTTCTAGCCTGTATCTTTTTTTTTTTATGGAGCCTTACTCATTCCAGAAGAAATGGGCAAAAGTGCAGTAAAACTAAGAACAGGAACAGGCAGAAATGTCGTACTTTCCAGGCTTCTCAAGTTATAATAGTTAAATATTTAATATTTAATGGGAATTACCATGCTCTATTTTTAAATTTGGCAGCCAATTGCAAAGAATTGTTCTTTGCACACTCAGAATACAAAGTCAGACCATATAAGCAGGAAAAAAGATCAAAAGAAATACAGAACTGGAAAGTTTAAAAAAAATAAAAATTGAACTCCTCAATAAAATCATATAATTTGTGCCAATACAAAAGGAGCCAGAATGGCTTCACTGAGGATAAAGAGAGATTAGTATCAACATGCTTGGGAGAACCTGAAATTTAAAAATGCTTTTGAAAATAAACCGAAAGTAATAGCTGGAAAAGAAAAGAAGGATGGAAAAAACAGAACAATCAAAACAATGGGAAAGAGGACTGCCCTGCTTAAAATGAATGTCTGATTGGAAGTGTGAATAAAAACATTTCTGTTAAGAAAGTGAATAAATACAGCATTTATGTTGTATCTTATTTGGCAGTATACGAGAGAGAATGACAGATATTTTGAACATCATTGAGTTACAAAGATGTTTACATATAAATCTGACTTTAGAAATTTGAGATGTAGTATTTATAACATTTCTAAAGCACAGACGTGGGATGCTGATAGTGTTGTATTAAACAAATTAACAAGATATAATGTTTAATATGGCTTTCATTTAATGAAGGAGCTTTAACACACTCCTACTCAATTGACTCTCCACATGTTTCACAAATACACATATGCCTAGCAATATTATACTTCAGAAGCAGAAGGCAGTACAAGCCTACAAAGATGAAAAGATAATGGAAAATGTAGGATTTAGTTCACAAATTACAGGAAGTCAAAACATAAGAATAATTAGTGGTAAATACATTTGTATTGCAATTGACTAAGCCCAAAAGGTGACAACTGAAATGCTTAAACAGTACCTTCTGTTAGTTAATCAATAGTGCTGTATCTGGCACCAGTTAATAGAGACAGTGTAATTCTATCACTTAATAATTTTATGTAAACATACAAAAGATGAAAATGTATATACATCATCAAGAAGAGTGACAATATTTAAAAACAGCATTATGTGTTTCAATTAATTATGAAGTATTTCCTTTTGGTTTCTGATATCAGGAAATAACTGCCTATTATCAAGCCACTGATTTACGCAAGTAGGAATAAATGATCCAGTTTGAATTTGTTTAATTATCTTTTTTTCAAGTTGTTTCTCTTTCTTCATCATCCCTTTCTGATTTTTTGATAATATTATGGAAATCTATATACCGTTTTACACATTTTTCTTCTAAAATACATAAATTTGTCAATGCAGCTTTGTAAGCAATTTCCCTAATGCAGAATGAGTGTGCATGTGCTTTTTTAAGCATACCTGTCGTTAGTACATACATTTTGTACATATACTTTCATTTGCAAGTTCACACATTTATACATTTATAATGTTGTTTCACCTCACGCATTGGTTTCATAAGGACAAATCAAATTTGTGCTACTTTACATACTGAGAAATGCTTGTGATGTGGAATTTCTTGGATATCCCGCATTTCTTCATGATGACAATCTTTCAACCAAAAATACTATTAAACTCTTAATTTATATCTATTTCACTGTAAATATATTTGAAGGTAACCATTTGCCAAATAAGTGTCATTAATACATGAAAAAACAGTATGCTTTCTTCAGTAAGTTTATAGTTTAGTTGTAATCAGACTTTGAACAAAGTGTAATTTGTATTCTCTTGAGCCTTTCTTTCGCTGGAGGGACTTTTTCTTTGTTTTGATTAGGCGAAATTCCTTGACTTCAAGCTTCATATATCATAATTCTACCTATATAATCCTTAACAATACCCTTACATACTCCAATTCATCTAAAACTGAATAATGGTCCAAAAGAACCAACTTCCAAAGTCTGTTAATCTGAAGACTAATGCATGCCATTTATTAACTACCGGTAAATTTGTCTCCTTCTATATTGAACATTTTGAAGACTTCATCTACTTAAAGAGGAAGCATCATCTTTATAATCTCAAATCTCAGACACCTTCAATTATATTTTCAATATTACATGATATACAACAGAATTAAGGATCACATCACAGTTATGCTTTAAACAAAACTTTCCTTAAATTATAAAACATTATTCAATAGGACAACACTTATAACAATATTAAAAGACTACTTTAGGTCTCCCAATTGATGCTTAATTGGGAGAAGCAATCAGTTTTGAAAACCATTAGCTGATGCCTTGTATCTAGACGTAGAGTGGACCCCTAAAATCAATGTGACTAATCATGCACTTCTTCTTGCATGTTAAAGAAATACATTCTTTAAAAATATTAGTTTGTGTACTTGCTAATTAAATCAAAAATTTTACTAGTAACGCATTAGGTATCATGCTGCATCTACAGTTGCAATTTTAGCTAATTGTTTTAAGGAAAAAAAGTTAAGCATTAATGTGTTTTTCAGGCATCTGAAACTCCCAAATCATTTTCTCTGCTAGCCTGAGATCATTATTACATTAGCCTGGCATACAAAACCCAAACAACAAGTCAAACCAGTAATTTGCATCTAATAGAGGGGGGAAAGAAGCCCTGCTGTATTTCCTCAATAAGCAGTTTGTACTAGGGGGAAAAACATCTTAAAAAACCTGAAAGAGATTTTCTAATATGCAAAGGACATTAAATAAAGGCGAACATATTTTGTAACAACAAAAACTGATGCCAATTCAATGAACTAGTATAAAATAGTGAGCCTCTATCAGAAGAATACTTCTATATGCATATCTTTTGTACAGTCAGTGATAATAAAATAACAGACAAACACTATGTGGGGGATATTATGGAATACATATACAAAATTGACCCAATATACATCTGGCTGGAGAATGGAACGCTAGGCATTCATTTCAGTTTACATGCTGTCTCATCATCAGATATCAGAAATGAAACACCGATGAAAGAGAAAGTGAATGCCAATTTCCTCCTTCTGGAGCCAAGTTTTTAGTGGCTCTTTAAAATAATAGATAGTTGTTTGCTGAGAGTGGCTTGTTCCATATCATTAACTCAGAACAAAACGTATTTTGAGTAGGACAGCAGTGTTTACTTCTAATAAATGATTAATACATGCCACATTTATCACTTGGAAACAAAGACATTTAGTCACAATTTTAGACATAAATCAAGGTAGATGGAATTAATGTAAAAAAAAGATTGCCTTAGTCCCTAAAATGGCAAAGAGAAAGGTCAGACTGGCCATAGCAACCAAGAATAGTCTTTTAAACATTTAGAAAGACTTAAGCAATCATAGAAAGAGCTGAAATTTCTCTTCTGGGGTGTGAAAATCAAAATTAAAAAGATTAGATCATCACAATAAGTCCAAAAGGAAAAACTATTTTCTTGTCTTTGCATCACATTGAATAAATAACATGCGTTCCAGCTGAAAAGAATATGTTTCAAAGCAAACCGAATCTCAACATTATTTTTCCATGAAGAAGCATAATTGCATAATTATAAAATGAAACTTAGAAATGGGTAATTGAATATAATACAGCTCTCTCAAAGATCATAATACACACTGCTTTCAAATTGTCTCCTTTGCTCTATTTTACAACCAATAAAAGATAATAACTAGTTTTATATCAGAGATAGTCTTTTGCTGAACCCGTTAGGATTTTTAAAAGGTTTGCTAGTCCTAGCTGTTTTTTAAACTAACAAATAATAATTTGTGGCTTTCATTTCATCATCATAACTAACAAAAGGTACATATTAGACTTTTTAAGCTATTTTGTGTTTCATAGTATAATTCAATTTATTTTGCTAACATTCTTGGCCATCTTTTTAAGGTATAACTTAAAATTTATGGTTCAAACTGTATTTTCCTCAATTGTTATGAATGTCTCTGAATTACATATTTAGGAAATTGGTAAACAATAATCTACTACACACCTATGTTGTAGGGAGAATCACCGTATTATTTATTTATACAGTTCAAAAAAAACCCTGCCCACTTCTATTATGCTGTGCAATGTGTTTTGTTAACGTTGCATTGTGCTAATATTTTAGATAGTTGACATTTTTCTAATGCAAAAACATACTTCCAATTAATATAAAGTACTCAGAAAACAACATATTAAAGTTTAAACTTTACACCTGCACGAAAAATATCCCTGAGATCATGAGGTCTTCTGCTTCAGCCCTTCATGTATATTATGTAATTTGAACTCGGCAGGGAAGTTCATTAATTTTTAAGAAGTCTTTGACCTCAAGACAGGCAAGGGTGTAAAAAAAGTAAAAAATGGGACGGATAACCAGGACGAAGGAACATTTTTCACTCTAAACTCTAATGAACAAGTAAGCGCTCTACTCCAAGGACCGTAGACCCTCCCTTCTGCAAAAAGAAAGGAAAAAAGAAAAGAAAAGAATCCATTCTGGCTGCCGAATGTTAAAAGCCACTCGAATTCGAAGAGTTCTCATCTCCGAAAAAGCGGGGCAAGTCAGTTTCTGCATAGGCAATGTATACCTACGATCCGGGCTTTGCAAAGAGCTTCGCCCTGAAAATAAGGTAAGCCTAGGATAAAACCCTACTCTTCAAGGACCCGAAAAGTCTGGAGGAAATAAAGACTCTCCCTTACCCCAACTTCAAAGCCGAACGAAGCTCCTTCGTTGTTGTCATCTCCCGGGGCCCCCTCTTCACACCATGGCGACGGGTGCTACACTGGGCTCGGTTGTAGCGGTGACACTTAAGCTGCTTGCTCAGACCAGCGGGGGGGGGGGGGGGAGGGTGGGGGGGCGCGGAGGCGTGAGCGCGCGCACGCCCGCCAGGAAGAGGCGAGGAGCGGCATGTGCTTCTTCTGCAGCGAGAGTGCCTGACTGAAGTAGTAAAGGGGAAAGGCAGCCCGCTGAGTTCTAGACCGAGAACCTCACGTTCAGGCCAAGTCGAGGCTGGCTAGAAATGATTAAAGCTCAGTCGGCCCCTCCTCGTCCAAGAGCCGGGATTCCTTCTCGCCTTCCTCGCTTCCGCTCCGCGGGAAAGTGGGGCTCTCATTATGCATTCTCCCGAAGGAAACCTCAGCGTAGTAGGCAAAGCTTTTCCCAGATTGCTTGGTCCCTGCCCAGCGGTCCATGCAGAATACAGGTACCTATTGTTCCCCGGACTGAGCTGCAACCAGCCGCCCAATCTCTGGCAGATCTCAACAACCACTGAGCCTGAATTTATCTATTTTTTTAACCCTCCATAATCCTCTGCAGCTCCCTATGGGTTAAATGCAATGTTTGGTACATGGGTATTTTTTTTCCTTCACAAGAAACCAAGAAATCGTATTTGTCTTGTGTACGCACATGCACGTGTACTCTTAAAAACCACACACAATTGCATAATGAAAAATATGTTTAGGAAACTAAGCAGTACTTAGTTATACCTCACGTGAAAAATGTCTAAATAATTTATGATACTTGTAGCCCGGTGTATGTTGACTGACCCTGCAAACTATTTTCTATTGCTGATTTCAGTCTTGTTATATTCCGAATGATATATATATATATATATGCAAGTAAGAAATTTTCACCAATAATAACTGTCTAACTTTCAGTATTCATTATAGTATGAGCTATATCCATTGTATTTCTAAATGGATATTTCATCGAGAAAATAATATTTATTCCTCAACAGATTGATTTATTTATAAATGATGCCCCTCAACTTTGGATTTCATAAGCTACAAGTAATGCTCCTTGCAAATAAAAGTAAAAGAATGAATAGCAAAGACAAAATGAGAGGAAACTAAGAAAATTTACACTTTTTAAAACTCACAGGACTTAGTCCTAGCACCGCACATTCAAAATCTGCAAAGAAAGTTTCAGATCAAACTGGTATTCTGTCGTATATATTCATTTTTGTTTTAATTTATCCTTTAAAAAAGCAATGGAATTTGAGTATGACTTGAGCAGTGCTTTTTTCTTACATGGAAAGGATCACAATGGATTGTTGTTATTAAAAGGAAGTCATATATGCTCTTTCCTAAGTGAACTGCTATTACATGAGATGTTCTATAATATATCTTCAGTTTTAAAAGATAAAATGTTCCACAGTAAAGATGAACAATATAATTCAAAACAATGAATCTTGGCCAAGCCATTTTAATGCAGATTTTTACAGAAAGGAACAATAAATATTTTAATTCCTATTTGCATATTTGCATATTTCCTATTTGCATATTCCTATATGCATATTTCCTATGCATATATAATATTTATGATAAAATTAAAAAGTATAAAAGATTCTCTAAAATAAACATACTCAAACGTATTATCATTGAAAAAAACAATTACATAGATATCCTGTTGCTTCTTCAAGCAGTTCAAACTAGCAAGGTCAGCCTGTTAAAAAAAATTATTATATAATTTTTCAAATCAGTTTTTCTCAAATGTATTCATTTGTCACACATTAACCCAAACTTGTTTTAATAGTGTTATCCAATAGCACTATGCAAATGCTGTTTTGTAAACATTAAAATACCACTGAGAAACTTGAATAAAGATATAGCTTTATAGCACCACAATGTCTCAAGTCTATCTGTTCCAGAGAGGGACATTTCTTAGTATTCCTAAGAGATTCCCATTCAGAAGAGAATAGAATATTTCTCCACTTTCTTTCCTAGACAAGTTATCACTTTTCCTTAATATGTAGTCTACTTGTTCTACAGTTTAAACATATTTCACCTTCTCCTAAAGCTTTCATATAGTGCATCCAGTGATGTAAACAAAATCACCTACTCTTTATTTGCCATACCATAAATCAGATGGATACTTATATCTCACTATATATATATTAAGACTGGACAAAACTTGATGCTTTGGCTATGGTACCCAAAATCCTTACCTGACAGCTTAAATGTCACTTACATAAATGGACTATACCAAGATTAGAATCACGGCACAATCAATATAGCTGCTTAACTTTTCTAATTGTGGGCGGGTGGAATTGCTTCTCAAAGCTTCAGAGAAATTACACCATCCTAATATTTTATTTGAGAATCATATGAAACCACTCTAAGTCAAAACGAAATTAGATTTGCTTCCTGCAAAATTCTCCCTTTTGGTAAAAATAGAATAAAAAAGTTTGAAACAATAGTTAGTGTTTTGAAAATGGGATTAAAAATTTTTAAAAGCTAAAAGTATTTAATTCAACTGCATGCATGTTTGGAATGTCCTATCCTTAAAGCGCTTGTGATAGATGACTGTGTCCATTCTTTATCTTTTTGACAATCCCTTCTGGCCCCTCATGATGGCCTAATCAAGACATCCCTAGACTCTCTGAACTAGTGCATCCACTACAGTATCATAAAGAATATTACTCAGACGGTTTTCATCAGTTTCACACTAACTAGATCTGTTAACATTTCTCCAAAAAATCCATGCATTTCAATTTATTAGCATGTTCTCATATGTCATTAAACAAAAATTATGATATAACTACACTTTTGGTAATGAAATGTTTTAACTTTGAGTGTTTTTCAGAAAAAAATATTCTCAATTTAAGTTAGAAGAAGGAGAAAAAAGCATAAATTCCCATAGCAAGAGTTCTTACAATTCTCTAGGATTCATTTTGTTTTCTGGCTTGCTTGAAATGATTTGGTTTACACAAAAACTAGGAACATGGTTTCTTTCATGCATAATCAGCTGGTATATACCGATGATATTTAAGGTTGCAGTTGTAGCATTCCCTTCAACTAACTCATTAGTGTTATCTATGATGATTTGTTTATAGTTATACAGTTTTAATGTCTTAGCCAGAAATCACTTAGATCTAGAAATATGTGTATCTCTCTCGCTCTTTCTGTGTGTGTAGGTGTCAAGTATACCCAGAAAATACTCAATTTATATCAGCTTCATTTAATAATTACTATATAAATCTTGGAGCATATTTATTACCACACATTTCATTTCTGTGTATTTAAAATAGTAGCTTTCCTACTATAACATTTAAAGAAATTTAACATTGAATGGAGAGTTGCTAGACAAGAACTATGATAATTCAGTTAGTTCTTAGTTATAAATTATAAGTTAATTATAAGTTAGTTATAAATTATTTTAAATACCAATTTACATTCTACGTTATTGATACAGTTCTGAAATCAGTATATATTTCATTAGGACCAAAGCAAGTTTACTGTTCATTGGTTTGCAGCCTATATTGGTTAGATGGAGGCAAAACTACTGACCAAAATCTCCATCGTAAAGAAATATGAAAAAAGATCAAAATTTAGTTATAAAGTTAGTTGTAACAGTAGATGACAATTACTAATCTGGAATCCCCCAACAACTGGGTGTTATAATCCTACAGATGATAGTATGGTTGCTCTAATATTACAGATTCCGGAAAAAAAGCCTGTTTGGCCAAAGTCTGGCCATTATATAATTTATTAAATTTATAAGCCTCAAATTTCTGCAACAAATTACTTTTTAAGTATTGTTTTCATAAAAATAGAGTTAGGCAGGAGGCAATGCACAAATCACAGCAGTAATAGTTATAAACATTATTTATTAGCGTCATTTGGGAAAAAATTACTGACAGCTTTTGTTTATCAAATATTCCTGCAATATTGACCTTATGATAAAGATATGTTGGAAAAAACCTTCCAGTTGGTAGTTCATTAGCTCCAGAATTTTGTCCATCTGAAAATTCATTAGAAATCTCACAGGTGGAGATAGAGTTTTCAGCTGCCCTCTTAGGTGGGTAGAATTTTCAGTCACCACCATGGGTGGGTAGAGTTTTCAGCCACCCACCTTGCTCTAGGCACAAATCTACATCTCAAAGATCTTTAGATATAACACATAATGCTGAAGAGAAATATGTTTTTATAACATTGTTTTGTCTGCAATTTTAATACTGACAATTGTTTGTTTCCCCAGTTTCTGTTCTTCCTCTACTCTTCTTATTTAGAAGCAAAAGCTGAAAACCTTTCTCAGAAAAATGACAAAATAAAATGTAGCATACTTAAACAAAATCAAATAAAAAGATATTATTTTACATAAGATGTGTGGTTTATACTCTTTGAGTTCCTCAAAGCTATCAAGTTGTCTGTTAGTTCATTCATACTTACCTTGTAATTTTGTTCCGTTGAAGTTACTGATTGGAAAGGCCATGTGTAGCATATCTTCACTAGAGAAATTCAGACATCCAAGATCTTGCTCTTGTACCATCAGCCTGCCCTTTATAGTTAGTGCTGTCATCATCTTCTGATACAGTCTGAACACAACATGAATTATAAATGTAGCAAGATCTTTACCATTTAAAACACAAGTTTTATTGGCTTTTTTCCAAAATACTACACTCCTTTAGGAAGCTCTTAAAAGCCATTTAATTTCCCTTCAAAAAGTCAATTTTCTTCATAGATAATAGATTACCATGGTGTTCATGAAAGAGCAAAACCAATATAACAAAGCAATTCATTTTTAGATTTGTATTTATGGCTCAGAGATTTGCTTCTACATTTTCAAAAGGATGCATTGCCAATTTCGTATCACTAGGCTTGAAAAACATCCCCATTTTTAGTAATACTGGTCCAGTTAAAAATCATAGCCAACTTTAGTAATTAGATGATTTTAGCAAGCCACTCTTTCGTCTAACTTTATTATCCAATTTCAATCTTCAAAAAATGTAGTTCAAAAAACAGTAATCTTCACTGATTTAGTTAGACTTATACAATGAAACATCTAAAGTTAAGATGCATAATAATACTTTATCTAAAATAATAATAGGCTGCCTATCATATGTTTAGACTTCCCTTCATGTGGACATAAAATCTACTTCAACAACCTGAAAGTCCACCTTTACACATGTCCTTCCAATTTCCTATATTTCTAATCATCATTAACAAATTAAATCAAATAAACCTGACTTTTCCATTGCACAATATTTAAAAATGCATATCTATATTTTTAAATGCTCATAGTTATCTTATTGGATTGAAAACACGAAATAAAAGGTATATTTAAATGTCAGTGATAGCAGCCATCTTACCATAGTTTTCTTTCAGCCCGAGTTTGTAGTTGTAGAGAACAAGAAACTGATGCGTCCTGGCTTTACTAAGTGCTTCAGCAGCAAGGACTGAAAAAAACAAAAACTAAATGCCAGCACTGCTTAGCCTTTCCCGGGCCAGGGATGCTGCATTACCTCAAAGCACAACAATCTTCTGAAACTCATCCAGGGAATCTAGCTGACTGATGTCTAAGCAAGTCCAGGAGAGCTGTGCAGCAGCAGTTACTTTTATTTGTTGGTCCCTAACACTCTCTGTGCCATGAAGGTTTTATCCCTTCCGCATTTATCTCTTTTGAATTGAAGTCAGAAGGTTACAGGTTTGCAATATGAGATCAAAGGCATACATGTAATAGAGAAAACGGTTTCTCACTGTATTCAATCTCTCTTGAGTTAGTACTTTTCTGGAAATCATACTGGTGTTCCAGATGTATAAACCCTAAACACACACAAACACACATACATACATTATGCTGTGTATATATGATGTATAGTGTAAGCAAATAAAACAGTACTGTCATCTCCTACATGCTTTTTTGCTTATTCTGCCTTCTCTCTCTGGAGGACCAGTAATTCTCTTTGCAAAAGAAAGCGCTTAATAAAACTATGGCCAGACTGCTAACACTTGGCATTTGCTATGTATGATAACAAATCAGAAATGATAGCATCATACAGATTTATGAATATTTTGCTTCCACAGTCACAAACATCAGACATTGACTTTATAAAAAAGCCTTTTAGAATCTCCCTGCTGTTTCCATAGTGATCTCTTTTTCTCTTTTATCACAGATTGGCTGAAGTACTGCTACACTTTGTGCATTAAAAAGCTTATGCTCACAACTACCAATGGGATAGCCCTGGAACTACCATCAAAAACAGAACAATACCTTTGTAAAAAGCATCCATAATATTTTCTCATTTTTGACAGAATAGAATTGCAAAATCTGATAATGTCAAATAAAAACATACACTCAAGTGTACCCTCCACCCAAACCTAGGCCTTAGTGCTCATAATTCCAAACATAGCTATCACCAATGCATATCATGTTAAAGTTTAGGTGTCTTTTCCCTACACGCACAAAGTCCACCCCCCCCCCCAAAAAAAACTTTTAATCTTAGCCACATTTACAATGTTTATTTTAGTTTGGTTTTTGTTTGCTTTTAATAAGTGTTTTAAAAAAAACTCTATTTAAGAAATGAATAATAGAACAATTTGGGGATATGACCACTGCGTCTTGGAATGCAAACCTTTATAAAAGTAAACTATAAACGAGTTCTTTTAAAAACTTTGAATAACCAATATCTTTTATAGAGATCTTCCTTCATATTTCCACCCCAAAATATAATATATAAAGGTTTAAAAGAGCTTTACGTTAGTATAATATATATTTTGAATATATTGTAAATATATTAGACTTCCTGAGTAATATGATATAGTAGTATATGAATTCTAGGCATACTTTGTAACTGTCCCAAAGGGCATTGTGTTTTAGATTATTTTATTAGAAATAATTTAAAACATGATCAATTGATTGCAAATAACACTCCTATAGCTGACCATTGATTATCACAATATTTAAAAATAAAATTAATTAATATATCATTCATCTTAATTGTTTTCAGATGATTAAGTGAGCAATTGAATTCTCCTTATGTTTTCAAAAGAAGGAAATATGTAGGTTTATATCAGATGGCCAGAAATCAAATTAAATGTACAGTAAGTTTAAATATACAATAAACGCTTCAACTTCTAATAAGAATAAATAATATATTTTTCATTTTTCTTCTGAAATACCTTTTAGACCTCAAAAATTTCTTAAGATGATTCAGCCATCAGACTAAAAAAGGATAAAACATAGTTTTGCACAAAATAAAACTGATGAGACGAAATAGCTGTTTAAAGTTTTCATGAGAGCCACTTTGGAGTAGTGACTAAAGGCACTAAGTTCAAAACAGGAAGATTATGTGTTGGGAAGCTACATATTAGATTTATTATTCATAGATAGGTTACTAATATAGAATATTTCATATGGAAACCTGAATGCACAGTTCAAATTTTCAACCAAAAAGTTCCAAAAAGATATTATTCTCTCCTTTTATCTTCAGATTTACTGTGAAGTAAATATTTGCACCAAAAGTAAAACTGTTGAACAATAGAAGATACTACTGTCTATATATTCATGGCTCCCTTGGTTTTTAAGTCACAATGTCCTCACAGTATGAAGAATTTATTGATGTATAAAGCAGAACATAATACAGGAATCATACTTTACTACTTTCATATTTTTGGTTGGAGGGGTGGATGTGTAAGTAAACCTAGCAGATCTGTGTTGCAAATATTCAGTTTATTCAAGATGATGATAAGTTAATAATAATAATGGCAGCAGCCATCTAGGTCTAGATTTTTGAAAGACAGATCTAGTCTCCAATATAAAGACTGCATAACCAACAAATATGACTGTCTAAATATCAGCATTTTGCAACAATGGTTTTGAACTTTGATGTTGGAGAAGACTTCTGAGAATTCTATGGATGCCCAAGCAAAGAAACAAATGGATTATCAAGCAAATCAACCCATAATTCTTATTCAAGGCATAAATGATCAGCCTGAAATAATCCTACTCTGTACATATTATGCAGAGAACTAGCTCTCTGGAGAAGGCTCAAATGCTGAGAAATGCTGAGAAAGGTGGATATAAAGTGAAGAGGACAACCAGCAGCAAGGTAGATTGGCTAGGTTACACAGACAATGAGTGCATTATTGAAAGAACTGAAAGACCAAGTTAGGGAGAAACTTACTGTATGTAGTTGCTACCATCAACATTCTTATTTTCTCCCAATAGAGAGCTTTAGTTTTCTTAGTAATTGTGGAGGTGAGCCCTTTCTCTTGGGCTGACTGAATTATCTCAGAAAACCTTTGCCTTTTATATCCAGAGCTTTAAATTAGCTCCAGTGGCATAGCCATTGATTTAGTTTGCCTTCTCTTGTTAGCATGTATTCAAGTATTCAGTATTCCTATTGGAAGGGGTGCCTTCTTCTGCCTTGGGTTCTCTTCCTACCTTCTTTGCCTTCTTTGTTCCTGTGCAATTTCTTCTACTGTCTTCTTTTTTCCACAAACATCTCCTTTTGCTGCCTTCATGAAGTCCTCTATTTAGATATATCTATATGTTCTTCACTAGTCTCCATCATTATTCTCCTTCAAAAGTAGGAAAGTTCTGTGCTGACATAGTCAAGCACAGTTAAAAACCTAATTCTGCAAGTAAGTTATTTTCCGCAGGAGGAAAGCCTAATGTACAGCACATTTTTACTATCTCACCATCCACCTGGAATATGTACTGATTTAGTTTTCAATCTCTACTTTGTTGTCCTTTCTTGAGATTTAATCTCTGCAAGCAACATATTTTCATAAACACATAAAATAAAGATGCTTGAGTCACAATACCAAGATATGATGTAGTAGATTATACACAACATGGGCACTTTTTATGATAGTCGTATTCTGGCTCCTTCATAACCTTCTATCGCAAAATCTTTCACAAGTCATGTATAAGCCAATGTATTTCATGTTTGCAAAATGGGAAGCTTCCCAATAGCTCATATTATGCCAGACAAAAATAGTAACAATGATTCTCTTTCTCGTCTGGCTCCATTTTTGTTGTTATTCGGTCTTATCAAAATACAAAAGTTGTAAAATAAACACAGTGCTTTATTTGTCAGGCATGTTCAATCATGATTGGCATTCAATGATTAACTATAGTTTACTGTTTCCACTGCCATCTGTATGTTTGGCTTTTACATAGCATACATATTTATTTGTGGAAAAAAAACAATAAATGTTGAACTGTATGCCAGATTATCATTGCCAAAGCATGCCTAGTCTGGAAGTTGTATAATAGATCCATTCCTGGCTCTACATATAAATGAAATAAGAAGCAGCTCTATTTATATTCAAATTAAGGGGGAAGGCACATAGAAAATTGCAAAACATGAATTCCAGCCCTCAATAGGAAGATAGCCACGATAGTACTATAGTACTTGGTACAAAATGCAGCTGCACAGGTAATAAATGGTGTCAGCTAAACGGCACATGTAACATCACTACTCCATGAGCTGCACTCCATGGTTGCCTGTGCATTTCTAGGTACAATTCAAGGTGCTGGTTGTCACTTTTAAAGCCCTATATGAGTATGCCTTACAACACAGAGAACTTTACCTCTACTTGTCTGATAGTAGAAAATATATTTATAGTTGACCTTGGGGAAGATATGAAAGCATTGTTAAGGGGAAAATGAAAGCATATACCATTAAGGAGGGATGAAAGATTATATAGTCCAGTGTGAGGCAGAAATACAAAGTTGTCAACCATCTTGATTTTGTTTAGTATATGATAGAAGAGAGAAAAACCTGGACAGGTTTGCTATTATACCTTACAATAATAATTCCAGGAGCGTTCCTAGAATTCCATAGGTGTCTATTTTGTTAACTTTGCTTCTCTTCCAGAGTTACACTAGCATGACAAGCATGAAAATGTAAAAACTATATATGTCTTCAATTCAGTGCAATGACTTTCTGCATATCAAGAATTCCCTTAGGTACAGAACAGCCCTATGATGCCTCAGCATGTCCAGGAGGAGGAGAGGCACTGGATTATTAAACAGAGGCTACACTTCTACAATGTAAGTTGCTTTTGAAAATCCCAAGTTTCAGCTGTAGCTTGCTATACAGTATGTATGGCTACTGCTTGATAAAAAGCAGTTCTTTGAAGCTTTCAGGGTTCGCTGTACAGGGAAGCTGTAGACAGTGGAGTATGGTTTTAAGGAACTAACATCCACAATAGGAACATGAGCTAGAAATATCTATCTCAATCCAAAGTGAAGGCTTCATGGGGCCAAACAAAATTCCAGAGAGTTTATTTTGCTATAAAATAAGTAAATAAGTAAAATCTTATTGTGGGCAATAAAGTCCTAAGCAGGCAATAAGTCCTAAGAACTTAAGTTCTTCCCTCTATCTCAACATAAATAAATGAACCAACCGTGGAATTGCAAAGGTACACCAATCTACTTGCAAAAGGCTTACTTCAGCCTGCATCCTCTAGTTTAATATGCTATGGTAATGCTTCATAATAAAATTTGAACTCTTTTCCTGCATCGTCATCATCTTCACCATCATCGTCCTCAACCTCATCATCTTCCCTCCTCCTCTTCCTCTTCCTCCTCCTCTTCTGTCATATCTGAAGTACTCTGAACACTGAAACTTTGGATCCTAATCACTGTTCATATGATGTACACTGCAGTGGTAAAATCTAAAATTTGTTACTACCAGTACTGTGGGCGTGGCTTGGTGGTGGTGGAGTAATGTGACGGTGGGCGTGGCCAATTTATTTTTTATTTTTAAAACCATTTTTTACATGTAAAACCATGTAAAAAATGCTTTCAAAAGGCTCTGACGATCCCAGCTGAATTATCTGATCAGGCAACTCAGCTAGGATCGTCAGAGTTTGGATCATCAGAGCCATTTTAAAAAAAAAACGTTTTTTCTTTTAAATGGCTCTGACGATCCCAGCTGAGTTGCCTGATCGGCAGGCAACTCAGCTGGGATCGTCAGAGCTTGGTTCGTCAGAGCTTGGCTCGTCAGAGCCATTTAAAAGACAAAAAGCCCCTGATGATTGTTTGGCTCAGCTGGGTATGGGGGGGCGGGGGCAGGGATTTTTGCTACTGTTTCTCCGAACTGTCTGCTGCCATCGCTACCTACTCGCCCAAGCCGGTCCAAACCGGGAGCATTTCACCCCTGGTACACTGGTTCCAGATATATTACCAGAAACAGTCATTGTTAACCCTTCTTGCTATATGTCAAAATATTTGCATCAAACCATTGACATATTTCAGTCTTTTCATGGCTTACCTTTTCCTTTATTATCATGCAATAACTTTATAAAAAATATCTAAGAAAATGGGCTGCAACCTTTTAAAATTTTGACACCATTTTAATAATATTGATAGAATATTGTCAAGGAAAATCTATCATACATTTCACATATTGATCTTGTATTTCACATGCCATTGTAGGGTAGTAAAAATATTTTCTACACTTTTTAGCAGTAGTTATATAAACATTCACCTACCCATTATTGAATGTTAGTGATACATTCTGTCAATAAGAATTTTCCTCTTCATTCCCTTTTGTTATACAAATTACCAACAAGAAAGTAGTTCATTTTTCTACTTGTCTGATAAAATGCCAAAGATGTGGCCTCTGATAAATGTAAGGCTTGTTCTTGGCAAAAAAGCCAGGCAATGCCACCAAAATGATGCATATAATAAGTGATTCCATTGCCCATCAATAGCTATTTTTTTGTTATACATGATTGAACAAAAGTTTTCGTTTCTGCAACCTCTCCTAGAGTCCACAAGCTAAAAATGGGGCATGGATACTTCTCCATACCTTGAAGGCATCTGTAACTTGAAAATGAAAAATTGTACACACACACACACACACACACACTTTACAGTATACACTTACTGTAATCATAAAATAGCAATTCCATTCAATTTGTTATATAAATTATCTACTCATGTCATTTTAAGATAAAAATAGATCAATGTACTTACTGCAATTCTGTTGTTATTCTAAATGAGATAGCTACTTTAGCTGTAAATTATATTTGCATTTTATATGCATCTTCCATTCAAATAATAGACTAAATGGTTAGCATATAATATGGGTGCAAATCAGTAAAATGTTTATCATACTACAAACATTGGCTTCCCTATATTAACAATGCTGTAATAGTTGAAAATATTAACTACACAAGCAAAATATACTCATTAGCTCCAATATGATCACAAACAGACAAATGCCCTGACTTTAAATTGCTTTTCAAAGCTGATTTTCTATTTTTATAATCAATTTTCCAAGTAAAGTGCATCCATCATTATGAAAAGGCATTATGAAAGTCATGCACATATTTCTGTCTCCTTATGACAGTGATGGAGAAAGGAACAACTCGTTTCAGCCGACAGTAAGCAGCTGGTATTCTTAGATAAGAAAATCATTGCACATGGACAAGCTTCCAATATTATGCAAAAATAAAGCAGGCAGAGAAGATGTCTCAGCAGTTGGTCCTTTTGTTCAGGCAGCATAATTTATAATCCATATCCATAATATAACTTAATTATCAACTTACACTTACAATGGCTGGCAGTATAACATCACATGCTGTCAACATGTATTGCTGCCACTGTGTTCAACTTTAAGATTACTAGTTGAATTGTAAATATGTGGAGTAATTCAAGCATAGGTATGGCCGTTTGGAGGTGTTAGAAATTTTTCACTTATATCCTGTAGATCTGGATGTATGTCTTATATGCATCCATCCATGTATAAAATGAGATGAAATTTACGGCAACCAGTATACACAACTTACCTAGGAAGGAAAGATATACAAGCTGCCCATGTATTTAGTTTTTCTTTTTTCTCACCATAGTTGTAGAATCCAGGTAGATGATCAATAAGAATAATAAGAATGAGTCCAAACAGAATATAGACAGAGTTTGGGCTATAGTTTGGGCTATACTTCTAACAAGGGCATACAAAACCTTTGCCAGACCTATCCTTGAATACTGTTCCCCTGCCTGGAACCCACACTGTATTTCGGACATTAATACATTAAAGAAGGTCCAGAGGTATTTTACAAGAAGAGTACTCAACTCCTCTGCTCGCAATAAAATTCCTTATACTACCAGGCTTGAAATTTTAGGCCTGGATAACCTTGAACTACGCCATCTACGTTCTGACCTAAGCTTAGTACACAAGATTATCTAACGTCCTACCTGTTAAAGACTACTGTAACTTCAACCGCAATAACACAAGAGCTATCAATAGATACAAACTAAATGTAATCTGCTCTAATCTTGATTGCAGAAAATACAAGTTCAGCAATAGAGTAGTAAATGTCTGGAACACTCTACCTGATCCTGTTGTTAGTTTCTCCAACCCACATACCTTTTACCTTAAACTGTCTACCATGGACCTTACATGTTTTTTAAGAGGTCCCTAAGGGGAAGTGCATAAGCGCACCAGCGTGCCTACCATCCCTGTCCTACTGTCCCCATTTATATGTACTCATTTTATGTGTTTATGGCTATGTTTTGCTTATTTATATCCATTTATTTGTGCCAATTTTCATGTGTCCATGTCTATGTTAGACTGATACTTGTTTCTTTGTAATTAAATAAATAAATAAAATTAAAAATTAATTAATCTATGAATCTAGGTCCTTAGCATCTCATATTGAAAAACCCTAAGTCTATAAAAACATTTATGCATATGAGTTTAAACAATTAGAAAAGAAATAAGGTATATTAAGCCTTTAGGTAATCTTCAACATAGCTTCTTGACAAAGCAAAGGAAAAATGGCTCTATCATTTCACGACGTTATCACAGCCTCTCTGTGACCCTCCCTCAGCCACTAAAAATTATTTTTAAAAGTATGATGCCCTTATCTTCCAAATGATAGCTCTATTGTATGATTTTCAGATTATCTCAATTAAATATTGTCACCAAAAGCTCTTAGCCTTCCAATTCCAAATCCCATACTACTGGCTATAAAAGCCAATGGTTCAGTAATATCAGTAAGACACAGGATTCCTACTCTAAAATCATCACTTTTTTTTACATAATTTTATTACAGTTTGCAGATTCAAAGATAAAAACTAATGCAAACTGAAAAAAATATAAAAATTAAAAGGAAAAAGAAAAATAAGTGATTTTATTTTCTCTTTGTTTCTTCTCAAAAACTTTACCATATGTTAATATGTTTTCAAATCCAAGATAAGAAAGTTATCCAAGTTACTGTTCTGATTTGTTATTTGTATATTCCTTTTAATTAATTTAAAGACATCATCCAGTTTCATTTGTAAACCCAATGTTACATCTTTCTCCATGTCATTCTTGTACTCTGTCCTTTAATTCCACATTCAAAACAGCCTCAGAGTTGTCCTCTTCTATTATCACTTTTAAGTACACTTTTATGATAGTAGACAGTCTTAAAGTTAACTACCAAGAACCATCACATTTGGACAATCCTAAATCCAGTTGGGCTATTTCTGCCGAGTTCTCTGGCTACATGAAACAAAACAGAAAACCTAGAACTAACTCAACCATAGATCCTAGAGAGATTACAAAATTCAAATCTGCCTCCAAACAAAAAGTTTGTTTGCTTTTGTATTATTCATCTTTTTGTTTATGCAATTTTTATCTTTTATAATTGTAAACCACCCAGAGTTGTCCTGATGTAAGATGGGTAGCCAATAAATTTTATAAATAAATAAACTTTTCTTTCTCAAAAAGTAAACCAGGATTTAATAGGCTTTCACTCTTACCTGCAGTTCCTTTACTTTTTCTTTATCCATCCAGAAGCTTCTATTGTGCTTACCCATTTCCCGAGTGTGGTTTTTTCCACTATTAGACACTGAATTGAAACAGGTAAGTTCTGATTTATTCTGGGCCAAAGTAATTTTTTTTCTGAAGTGACAAATTGATCCCAAACCAAATTCTGTGATCAGTGAACATTCCTAGTTTTTTTTCCAAAGTGAATTAATTTTGCAAATACATACATGCACACACACGCTCTCACACACACATGCATACATATCCATAAACATGCACATATTAGACAACCCGTGTCCCATTGGGTCATCATTTCAGAGATATTTCCTACCTAAACAGAATGACCAAAAACAAGTAAAACAACAGGAACAGGAACAATTTTTGACTTTCTGCCGGCTTCCCCATTGAGTTTCCTTGTGGGAATCTGGCAGAGACCAACAGAAATCTCCCTTCCCTTCCCAATAGGCAAATAAATGGCTGCTCTTAGTGTGGGAGGGAGCAAGTGATTGCAAAACTGGCTGGAAAACTGTCACAGAAGGTTGAAAATGAAGTTCACATGACCACAATAGCAAGCCAGCAGACAACAGCAGTCAGTAACTATGAAGAGCCACAACTTCCCCAAATTTCATTCCCTTGGGAATCATGACACATTCTGTAAGTTAAATCATTTGTGGTTCAAAAATTGTAGTCCTATGATGCACCATTTTGCCCAGTTAAAGGTCATGACAATGAGAGTTTAAGAGCATATAGATACCAGTATGTAGAATTAGGAATCATCGTAGTATTATCTTAGTTTAACCATGTAAGATAGGCAGCAGTGGTATTTTGGAAGAATAATGTTTGGATCCATATAGAATAAAGAAATCACTGATTTAAATTTAAGACTGAATAATTCAAATGCAGTATGATGATCTCCTTTCTGCTCAGTATGCAGTTCCATGTTTAAATAAAGATCCTTGAACTTAGTTTTCTATACATTTTACTATTTATAAATAAGGCAGCAATTTTTATATAGAAAATTAGAGAACAAAAGTCTGTGCATTTATATCTTGTAATTAACGACTGTGTTAACATAGCTCAGGAGGATGCTAAGCATACGTGGGCTGTGGGAAGCAAAAGAGAGGGCAGAGAAAGAGATCAGAAAGCAAAACTGATTAGTGAAGCATAGATATAATGTTGTGATTTAACTGCTTATTTCCATTTTTTTATTGTGTGCGTTGGAGGAATAGGCAGCCTAGCTCATTGAACTCATTTCCATTTCCATTTCAAAAATCTCACACTAATTTAACTTCAGCTTTACTACTGTGTCTAGAGCATTCACATATAAGGTGAATGCAGATAATGTTCACACTTTTAAATTATCCATCATGATGCCATATTAATTGGCATTTTGCTTTAAAATGTTATTTCTAAACATTCTTTGCAAAAAAAAAAAAAAGAACCCAATAAAACATAGCCATCCTTTGGCATTATACACTTCCAAATCTATGCTGGTTAACAATTATTTTCTTTTTAAAAAAATACAGGGGGGGAGGGAAATATCCTGAAAAACAGCTAAAATAGATAACCAAACACTTGGAGTATGGATGTCAAGAAGTAGCAGTATCAGAAAACTGTGTAAGAAGACTTCATTGCCCTATCCATGGGCAGAGCCCTTTTTGATGTACAGGTTACAAAAAAACCTTGATAAAATGAATGCAGGAGAAATTGTTGCTGGAAGCAATAATAATAATACAAAGAGAAATAGGAAAAATGACTACAACGCTCATAGTCAGATTAGAAAACCTTTGCAACCAGTGGGCCCACTTGGAATTTTGAAGAACTTTTTATCAGGCTTTTAGAAAATGACTAGGTTTGTCTAAGCATTAAACAGTTTAAACAACTTTGTACCAAAAAGCAAACGGCTGTGGTTCATCGTTGCCATTCCATCTAACCTTCATTGTCTGCTTTCTACCAGACCAGCTTTTCATTATCATTTTTATAAGCAATTTTTATATATTATCCAATTAAATATAAGCAGATTTCTTTTCTAAAAACACCTAAAAACGCCTAAAATTATTTTTTATAAATAATGTTTATGCTAAATTTGTTTTACTTTAATTAAAAGCGTCTTCTACAAATTTGAAGCCAAAAATAGGACAACAGCCCAATGGTATTCACAAATGTTACACTTCTTTCTTCTTATGCACTCCTTTTAAGCATAGGTTGAACAAGTAACCATGTACTCTGAGTCCATGAGAAGCTAGCAGTAAAAGTCAAAAGTCAAAGGGTATCAAAGTCTGTTTCAAGAGATAGATACCTACCTCCTCACTATAAATCTTATATTGTAGTTCAAAAACATACCACAATGGAGAATTTATGTCATTGCATAGATCCCTATATAATCCTTCACAGATATGTGAAAATGTAAATAGACTACTGGTTCCCAACTTGTGGTCTATGAGTATACCATAGATATTGCATAGAATGTCAGTGCCTTTTTTTAAAAAAAGCCCAAATATTTATAAAATCACCCAATCCCACAAGATTGAAACCTTGGCAGTTTTATTAGACTATTTTTAAAGGTTTTGTGAGTTTTGTGCTTCCACCAGGAAGCGCGGGAGGACCCCTTGGAGGGTAGAGCCAAGGATTTTGTTCAATATCTGCATGACAAAATCACTCAGATTTGGGAAGATCTGGACTCTGACTGGTTAGTTCCAAGGGGGTTGATTGAGGCAGGTATTATTATTATTATTATTATTATTATTATTATTATTATTATTATTATTATTTTAATTTGATTTATATGCCGCCCTTCTCCGGAGACTCAGGGCGGCTTACAATGCATTAAGCAATAGCCTTCATACTTTTGTATATTTTATACAAAGTCAGTTTATTGCCCCCACAAACTGGGTCCTCATTTCACCTACCTTAGAAAGGATGGAAGGCTGAGTCAACCTTGAGCCTGGTAAGATTCGAACCTGCAGAAATTTCAGGCAGCTGTGTTAATAACAGGGTGCATTAAACCACTGTACTAACAAGGTCTTGAGAATGTTATCTGGGATGAGTTTGATCCTGTGACCCCTGACGATGTGGACAGGATTCTGGGTGGACTGAATGTGACCACATGTTTATTGGACCCGTGCCCCTCCTGGTTAGTGCTGGCTGTCTGTGTTGGCAGGGGGGCAGAGGTCGACCCCGAGGCCCCTCATATGTGGGGTGCCACAAGGGTCGGTCCTCTTGCCCCTTTTGTTCAACATTTATGTAAAGCCGCTGGGCAAGATCATCCGTGGTTTCAGGGTGAAGTACACTGATGACACCCAGCTGTACATCTCCACCCCGGACCACCCCAATGATGCCCTTGAAGTGATGTCCCGGTGTCTGGAGGCCGTGCGGATCTGGATGGGGAGGAACAGGCTCAGGCTCAACCCATCCAAGACCGAGTGGCTGTGGTTTCCGACGTCCCGATATAGTCAGTTGATGTCATCGCTGACTATTGGGGGCGAATTGCTGGGCCCCAAGGAGAGGGCTCACAACTTGGGTGTCCTCCTGGATTCACGGCTGTCTTTAGAAGAGCACTTGACGGCCGTGACCGGGAGGATTTTTCATCAGGTTTGCCTGATTCGCCAGTTGTGTCCCTTTCTGGATCGGGACTCCCTACACACAGTCACTCATGCCCTTGTCACTTCCCGCCTGGACTACTGCAATGCTCTCTACATGGGGTTCCCCTTGAGGAGTACCCGGAGGCTCCAGCTGGCGCACAGTGCAGCCGCGCGGGTGGTTATAGGAGCAACATGGTGCTCCCGTGTGACACCTCTCCTGCGCGAGCTGCACTGGCTCCTGGTGGTCTTCCAGGTGCACTTCAAGGTTCTGGTTACCACCTTTAGAGCGCTCCATGGCTTAGGACCTGGTTATTTACGGGACCGCGTACTACCACAAGCAGTCTCCCACCGGCCAGAGAGAGGGGCTCCTCCGGGTACCGTCAGATAAACAATGTCGACTGGCGGCCCCCCAGTGGGAGGGCCTTCTCTGTGGGGGCACCCACTATCTGGAACGAGCTCCCCCCAGAGATACGGAGGATCCCGGATCTACGCACTTTCCACCGTGCTCTTAAGATTCTCCTATTCCAGCAAGCCGGCCTGGCCTAATTTTCTCCCCTGTTTTAAAATTCTTTTACATTGAAATTTTAATTTGTTTTAAATTTTGGGATTTTTAATTGTCTTGGGCTAAATTATTTAATCTGATTTTAATTATATCTTTTAACTTTTGTATTTATGTATTTTATTTTGTGCCTGTTCACCACCCTGAGTCCTTCGGGAGTAGGGCGGTATATAAATCTAAATAATGAAATGAAATGAAAGTTATCTAGGAGTGTTATAAACACAGTGCATCATTTACATGATGGACTGCAAATGCTTTGAATCATGGTGTAAAGGAAAAGGTTGGGAACCATATTATTTTAAGGTAAATATTCAAAATTTATTTATTTTATTTTATTTGTTTATATTTATATACCGCCCTTCTCCTGAAGGACTCGGGACGGTGAACAGCCAACAGATAAAACACAAGAAATACAAAATTTAAAAACAGTATTAAAATCCAATTAAATTAATTTGGCCCACAATTAAAATACCCCTATATTTAAACCAATAATTAACAATTTAAGAATTAAAACAGTTTAAAAGAGTTAGGCCAGCCCAGCTTGCTGGAATAAAAACGTCTTTAGGGAATGATTAAAGGTGCGAAGATCCGGGATCCACCGTATCTCTGGGGACAGCTCATTCCAGAGGGTAGGTGCCCCCACAGAGAAGGCGCTCCCCCTGGGGGCCGCCAGTCGACATTGTTTGACCGACGGCACCCTGAGGAGCCCCTCTCTGTGGGAGCGTACTGGTCAGTGGGAGGCTAATGTAAGTGAATGTATTTCAATTAGAAAATGAGCAGCACAACAATTCTGTTTGGAAAACAAATTACCATGGATGCAAAAAATACAGCGCTATACCCAGATTTATGAAGAGGGTCTTTGGATAAGATGCACTCAGTGTTTTTTCCAAGTGTTGCTACTGTTACTACTATCCATTTACTTGAGTTCTTGAACACTCAGAATAAAAAAAAATAAGTAAAGAGCATTGTCCATGCTCTTCATCCCTTCTTTTGTCTCAAACAGGATGATGAAGAAAGGCAAGGCAGGGTCAGAAGTTTGTCATGGAGCTGTTATTTATAAAGTCCCAAGAATACCATCAAATATCAGTCATAAAAGCAACCTCATGATTGTCTCAGAAATTACCTGGTGATTGCATTATCACTTATGATCCAATGAGGAGAAATCAATGAGAATGTTCTTCACAAGGTTTATTATTAATTAAACAAATCTATGTGGGTAAGAAATGATTATCCTGTCTTGGTCTCTCATTTCCCTGTCTGAAGATGTAGTTTAGATAGACGCTTTTCTATCTTTATCTAATTCATAATAAATGTAGTTTTTTCTTCCAATATTCTGATTAGTGTTCTTCTGAATTCTGATTAGTTGCTAGCATTTACAGATAGTGCTAAGCCATACTCTGACTTCAGGACAACTAAATTATGAACATAAAAAAAGTGGGGAGGGGGACTGATTTTAACTAGCTAGTTTGCTAGCCAGCTACTTAGCAATTCAGTATTCTTTCTGCATATGTTCAGGAACATATCCTGTAATGCTGAATTCCAATCTCCAACAATGTTTTTGTGATGTTCTAAGTAAAAAAAAAAATTATTTATTTATTTATTTATTGGTTCAATTTAAATGCCGCCCTTTTCCAGAGACTCAGGGCGGCTTACAATGCATTAAGCAATAGCCTTCATACTTTTGTATATACCTGCTTAGTAGGGCTTTTGCCCCCCCCCCCAAGCGGTGTTCTTTTTTATACAAAGTCAGCTTATTGCCCCCACAAAACGGGTCCTCATTTTACCTACCTCGAAAGGATGGAAGGCTGAGTCAACCTTGAGCCTGGTGAGATTTGAACTCGCAGTAATTGCAGGCAGCTGGTGTTACTTAACAGTGCATTAGTCTGCTGCGCCACCAATTATTTAAATAATTAAATAAGACTCATAATAATCAATGATAAAACTGAAAAATTATACATGTTAAGAAGCAAAAAATAGCACTTAAAAACATTTAAACAATGGGTTGATGTTACAGAAGAGAAAGTTGTCACAGCAGGTGATAACACCAAGCTGACCATAACTGAGCTTGAAAAACTAAACTGGGTAAAGATCTGATTACACTGAGTAAATCCCAGAGCTGCAAGAAAATCCAAAGAATATCCTGGAAGAAGGCAATGAACGTCAGCTTCCATATTTTGGCTAAGCAAACAATGGAATGTGACCATATAATTACTAAGATTTGGGTTCAATGCAAGTGAAAACATTACTAAGTGCAATTAAGTGGAATTTACTTAAATAATTATATTTAATCTCCAAGTTACAATTCCCCCTTTCATATAACAGGATAATTTAAGGCACAGCTAATTAAAAGCACCAAATTTGAAATAACAATCTATTGTATTGTATATAACAAATGTTTTTGTATTTAAAGATAACAAAAGATGTGAGAAGGAACAACTATCATGGGATATTCTAACAATTGTGATTCATTTCAAATAGAATCCCTTATCAAAGGCTTAAATTGAATAAATTGGGTAATAATGGGATAAGACCTGTCCTTTTATGGATTGCTAACTGATTAGAAAACAGAATCCAAAGACTAGGAGTAAATAAGCGATATTTCTCAATGAAGAGAAGAAAGAACTGGAGTTCTTAAAGAAACTGTTTTTAAGACTAGTGGTTTTTAAGTTATTCATGCATTATTTTTACTGAAGGGTAGGCAGCAAGCTGGTCAAGTGAAGATGATATCAAACTACTCACAGTGGATGAAATAAATTATAAAGAGCCAGATGGCAAATGCAATTCAATTTAAGTTAGTGAAAAATGATACACAGTAAAACTATAAAATTCTAACTTTACATATTCATTGATGGAGTCTGAGCTATGTGTAAGTACATGGGGGAAAAGAATTCAAAACCATAGCAGATAGCTCAGTGAACATGTCATCTCATTGTGTGGCAGCTTGTGAAAAAGACAAATTCCATACTAAGGTTCATAAATAAAGGGACTAAAAGTAAAATTGGCATCATTATAAATGCCTTTAAACAAATCTGGGTCTACATCTGATTACTGATTACTGTGTTTAGTTCTGGTTTGCCACATTTCAAAATGAATATAGAAAAAGCTCAGAGCTGGAAAAAGGACAACTGAAATGATCAGGAGATTGAATACCTTTCTGAATACAAAACAACACAAGACTCTAGCTTTAAAAAGAGGCCACTGAAGGTGGAAAGGAATCAGGTTATAAAATTATACATGAAGAAATGGACAGTGAAAGATGTGAAGTCTCCCTTTAAATCTGCAAAATTAAAGCATAACAACTATATCCTTTGGGGTGATGAACTTAATTTAGTTTTCAAACTGACAGAATTCAACTTCCTTAAATTTCTAATACGACTGTTGGTTTTGAAATACCTTTTAATGGTGCTGTTCCCACTGTACCTTCAGGGTGAAGTATGCTTATTCTTATAAATTTGGGATGTGTTTTATGTTTTATATTCCATTCATACATGCTTTTTATCTAATAATGACATCAGTGGAAGCAATTAGTACTATTCTAATAGTATAGTTTAGTTTTTCGTGTGTGTGTATGTGTGTGTGTGAAAACCTATGCATAAACTTTCACATTTGTTTCTGTGCAGAAAAAGATGCATCAGTTTCAATTCTTAACAAGCATGCAAGCAGACCCACTCTTAGAAAATTCAGGATTAAAGTGCTTTATTTTCTTAATAGAAAACTTTGTTTGCAATCTTACCTGTTTATTTCAGTGAGGTCCCATTGAAGTGGGACTAGCTTTTGAGAAGATGGCCTTAGGGTCTTGTCTTTGATGGAGTCAGAATTTCATCCTTCATTGAATTCAGTATTGAAAATTATATTTTTCTCTGTTTCCATTTGATTGCCCTTTCACTTCATTTGCATTTAGACAAGCATGGATGGAAGCACCCATACTGTGAATATGAATAACATCTCCAGCAACAGACAGGAATTAAAATATGTCATTAGCTTTGATAGTTGTCCTAGTTGTAAAGATGTACACTGTATCTATTCATTAATGAGCTTATGTACCTTTTAGAGAAGAGTCTAATTAAAATCCTTAGGTTATGTTCATCAAAACAGTCTTACTGTGTTTTTCAGACTAAGAAAACCTACACCATTTAATGAATAGAGCACTTAATTTCAATGGAATGAGCTGATTCAAATGTAATTTCAATATCCTATACATTTAAATATCCTGGATTACATAGTAATGGAATGAATGTAAGATTATCAGGGAGAAAAAAGAAATATTGTTTTTGAATGTTATAATTCTTAGATTTGCAGTTTCAACTTCTTATGATTTGTCACTACCAGGTTCATAAACATTATGAATAAACATCTCAGATTTAAGGTTTTTTTCTCCTCTAGCCAGCCACTATATAGCACTATATTAAATTCCATGTAAGCAGCTAGTTCTTAAAATCCAAGTCCATCCTGTTATTTGTTTCAGTCCAGAAACAAGTGTTCAAGCAGGTATGTTTGAGAACCATTTCAGAGATTTAATTTTTAAATGTGTTTCACTTGCTCTTCCCAATCTTGTAAAACAGTCTTTGCACTGATTTGAAGCTAACAAAAATTTATTGTAGCATATATGGGCTTATTGTGAATGTCATAAATGATATCATAAAATCCAACAATGCTCTCATTCCTTGACTGAGCATGGATTTTTCTTCCATTTTAGATTAACCAAAACTGGGTTTATGCCCGTATTTTCCTGAATGGCCTCAAATTTGTTTGTTCTAAAATCTAAGCAGGTTTGAGACTTGTTAGTACTTTAATAAAAGGTCTTTTAAAAATATTATAAAGTAGTCACAATTTCTCACTAAGCACCAGAATGGTTCCACAAGTAGCCTTTGATTTATGACCATTTGTTTAAGTTACAACAGCCCTAAAAAGTTATTGGTCTTTTCAGTTGTAACCATCACCACATCTTCATGGTCACTTAAGGTTCTTGGCACCCAGCATCTATTTACAATGTTGCAGTATCCTGGGGGTCATGTGATCACCATGTGTGACTATCCCAGAGTCCTTCCAATAATTAAAATCAATGAGAGATGATTGAGGGATTTGCTTGACTGCAAAAGGTAGTAAAATATGGTGGGATCACTTAACAGTCACATCACTTAGTGACAAAAATTCTGGTTCCAATTGTATCTGTAAATCAAGGATCATCTATAATTCTTAATCCCCTCTAACTTGCATTAGCTTTTCAACTTTTTCAATATCTGATACCTTTTAGCTACAGTAGTGAAATTGTAAATGAACTTAGGATGTATAACAGTATAGATCAGTGGTGGCTAACCTTTTACTCACCCAGTGCCAAACAGGTACGTGCTTTGCACGCTTTGCATGCGTGCCATCCATGCTAATGTGGGGCTCCTCCCCATGCACTGCACGCACAACTGCATCATCTGCACATGCACACAGCTTTCACACGGACCCCCACCATACGCTGCATGCACAACCACACCATCTACACATGCGCACAGCTTTTGCGTGCCCCCCACTGTGCACTGTGTGCACAATCGCATAATCTGCTCATCCACATGGTTTTCACACATGCAATACATGCACGCGAACACCATCTGCGCATGCACACGCTGCACACAAGTACTTTTGTACTCATGAGCAAACACCACGCATGCGCAGGAGAGCTCCAAAGAGCATCTGGGTCCCCAAAATTGTGCCCATGCGCACCAGAGGCCCGAACACCAGCTGGGGTGCATGCACATGTGCAGCTGCAGGTGAGTTGGGTGACAGCTCGCGTGCCAGGAAAAATGGCTCTGTGTACCACTTCCGGCACACATGCCATATGTTCACCATCACGGGCATAGATCATTTACTCATTACAAATACAAATAGTAGACTTCATAGGTAGACTATTCAGCACACAAAACTATTCAACTGAACTTCATTATGTTTCTTTTTTTTTTCTCATTTTAAATTCCAATGGAAAAAAATTACACCAGTTCCAGGCTGATGTGATTTTGGTTCTTGGTAGCAAAAAATGCTATCAATCAGGTAGATCCAATCTTTAATTTGCTGTGACTTTTGTAGAGAAACCCCCATTTGGTGAAGGAAGAGAAAACCTACCATATGCATTCCTTGTATCACAAACCCAGATACTATCTGCTAACTGCATAGGTTTAGTGTCCTTATTGTCTTTATCATTTGGGGCAGCAGTTCAAGCTAAACCTTTTCTCAATCATCTGAAAGCCAATCATACTTGATGTGGGGACTGAAGAAAGAATTGTGTGAAAGATATATAGTTGGCCTATATTAATCCAATCCCTTCTTTTCATTTTCTATCTATGGTTCTGACAATTCTTCACAAGGAAGGGCCTCAACGCAATTTACAATTCTGCTAAATAATCTTTATTCCCTACCAAACAAGTGTCCATTATATAAACAAATTGGCATTTGCTAGCAAATTGCTATGTGTGGCTGTTGAAATCTTATACTTATTTCTTCTTTGAAGTTATGACACAGCTTGATGTACAATTACTTTTGAAAAGAAAGCAAAATATTAATGTGATGTTGCTTGCATTCCAGATTTTGTTTTATTGCTTCAAGTAACAGGAAAATTCTATCACTATTTAGCTTGCATCATAAACAAAAAATCCAATGCCCTCCTATTGTTCACCATGGGAACTGAAAATCAATCCATAATAAGGTATATTTGAAAGGCGCTATCTCATTATAATAAAATTAATAACTTTATTTATTCTATATACAAGGCAATCTAAAACGTGGCATCCAACAATACTGCAAAAAGATGTGAGTGAGGAATTATACAGCTAGCTTAATCTATGATTGATCCCACATTCACGGATACTTACAAAAGAAGGACAGACAGAAAAGCAAATCCATAAAACATATAAATATTTCCATAATAGAATAGAATAGAATTTTTTATTGGCCAAGTGTGATTGGACACACAAGGAATTAGTCTTGGTGCATAGGCTCTCAGTGTACATTTTACCTACCTTAGAAGGATGGAAGGCTGAGTCAACCTTGAGCCTGGTGAGATTTAAACTTACAGTAATTGCAGACAGCTTGATGTTAAAAACAGTTAATAACAGTGCTTTACTTTGCTGCGCCACCAGGCTCCTATTTCCAGCAGAATGGGCCATAGGAATAAATTGATTCATTTTATGACTGCCATATTTGCTTTACCATCACAGCAAAAAAGTCATGAGAGCCCACTACAGTTCTGTTTGGGCCTCCGCAGATCTCACCTGACAGGTTGTAGGCCAAAATGAAGCTTCTGAGGAACAAATCCAGCCCTCTGGTGCTCCGTTCAGCCCTCGGTGGGCTTCCCCCAGCCCATTGCAGGGTGAAATGGAGCTTCCGGGAGACAGATCCATCCCTCCAAGGCTCCATTCAGCCCTCCGTAGACCTCTCCCAGCCCATTGCAGTTCAAAATGGAGCTTCCTGGGGCCATATCCAGAAGCTCCATTTCAGATGAAACAGGTCGGGGAGGCCTCTGGATGCCCAAATAGAGCTTCTAAGGCATGAATTCCACCCCTCAGAAGCTCCATTTTAGCTGGCAACATCCCAGACGAGATCTCTGGACATCTAACCGTAGCTTCTGAAGGGCGGATCTGTCCCTCAGAAGCTCCATTTCAGCTGGCAACATGCAGGACGAATGTTGCAGGGCCTCTGCAGTTGTTTGTAAAGGCGAACAACTGCTGTGGTGCTGCAAAATTCATAGTTTCAGGACTTGTTTGCAAACTCTAGGGGGCGCTTATCGCATAACTTTGATGGTTAGCTACGGGAATGCTCGTAACCCGGGGATTACCTGTATACCAACACATACTATGTTTCCACACCATAGTATATATTGTTATGCATAATTGAATAGGAAAGATGAATAATTTTGACTAAGCAATATGAATAAACAATGGAAAAGCTATTACAAGTTGCACATGAATACTTATTTCTTTTTTCTTATCCAGTGGTAATCTTCAGCCACAGCATGGATACCTTTTAAAATAATTTTCCAACTTGATCTGTTTGTATCTTTTGATCACATTCCTTCTAATCAAAAAGAAAGTAAAATCAATGGACCAAAAACAACAATAGAAAAAATAGAGATACTGAAAGAACCAGCAGCAATTAAACTAACTTAGTTACCCATTTATCATAACAAATTTAGCTCTACTAATCCAATATGGAGGAGCATTTTCAACCTTTGTGGTCAATCAAGCATGAAATAGGTTGTCAAAAATACAGTCTGAAATATGAATCACACTCAAAAAGTAACTACAACATGCTTGAAAATACTGATGATAAATTTGTAAGACTTAAAATTAACTGGATCCCATCATACAAAAATTTCTACCCCATTTTCAGAAGTTGCTGCAATAATACAAAAGAACTTCCCCTCCATCTGCAGCTTTAAAAGCAAGATTTGCATATATACTGCTTGTCTGAAAGAATATATTTGTATAGTAACCCAATGTTAGTTGAAAAGTGAAATATAGAACCAATTATGAATTGGCAGGTTTTGGGGGAAAAGTATAGAGAAAAAGAGCACTAAGAGCCATCCATTTCTCATCTGTAAGAAAAATTCTAAACGCAGTTACAAAAGACAGAACCTTCCCTGTGGTAGCACCTGATTTTTAAATGCGCTCCCAGGGAAATGAAATTGGTAACTATCTCTGTCTTTTTACATGAAATCAAATAATTCCTTTCAGTTTTAATGCTGGTTGAATATTATTTATGTCTCTTATTTTGTAGTTTATTATTGTTACATGTGTCTTTTTATAATGTGGTTCATATTATAAAAAGAGAATGAACTATAGTTTATCAATTTTAAAAAAGATATAATCAATGAAAATGCTAGTTGTAGGATATAGGCCAATAATGCATTATAGATAAAATAATAATCTGCTCATGCTCATTCGTGCTTGAAAGCTTTCCTTGTCTTTGTTCTGCTTTTCATTATAGAGACATCTAAAATGATGTAGAGGCTGAATGTTGTTTGGTTAAATCTTGTTTATCTATAATAACAGATGATTAAAGGTAGACCTCGACTTACAATCATTTGGTTAGTGATTGTTCAAAGTTACAATAGCACTGAAAAAAAGTAACTTATGATGGTTTTCACACTTATGACCATTGAACTATCGAGTCTATCATCTGTACCTCTATAACTGTCCAGTTTGATTGTGCAAACCCAACAAGACAGACACAGACTTCAGAGGATAATTAGAACTGCAGAAAAAGCAATGGCTACCAACCTGCCTTCCATTGAGGACCTGTATACTTCACGAGTCAAAAAGAAGGCTGTGAAAATATTTAGAGGCTCCTCACATCCTGGACATAAATTGTTTCAACTCCTACCCTCAAAACGACGCTGTAGAGCACTGCTGTAGAGCAGTGCAACTAAGACAACTAGATACAAGAACAGTTTTTTCTTGAACGCCATCACTCTGCTAAACAAATAATTTTCTCAACACTGTCAAGCTATTCACATTAGGCTGCATTACTATTGGTCTTCTCATCGTTCCTGTCACCCATCTCCTCCCACTTGTGACTGCATGACTGTAACTTTGTTGCTTGTATCCTTGTGATTTATATTGATATTGTTTCCTAGTATGATTTGATTGCTTATTGTACAGTATGACTGTCACTGGGTGTTGTGCCCTGTGATTCATGACGAGTGTATCTTGTCTTTTTATGTACACTGAGAGCATGAGCACCAAAGAAAAATTCCTTGTGTGTCCAATCACACTTGGACAATAAAGAATTCCATTGTATTCATTGCAGCATCCCAATGGTCATATGATCAAAATTCAGATGCTTGGCCACTGGCTTGTATTAATGACGGCTGCAGAGTTCCAGAGTCATGTGTGCACCCTTTGCGACCTTCTGAGAAGCAAAGTCAATGGGGATGCCGGATTCATTTAACAACTGTGTTATTAAGTTAACAACTGCAGTGATTCACTTAACTGTGGCAAGAAAGGTCATAAAATCAGGCAAAAAAACTTACTTAACAATTATCTTGCTTACCAATGGAAATTTTGGACTCAGTTGAGGTCATAAGTTGAGGACTACCTAATTTTCCCCTTTTTATTAAGTCACATCTCTCAACCATACTAGGTCAAATGAACTAAAGGGCCACCATCAGTGAGCTGTTGGAGAGAATTACTTGGTCTGTTGTGTGGATATTTGGGTGGTTTAGGGGTGGGGAATTGTGGTGGGTGGGAGTGTGTTTGGGGATTGTTATGTGTGTTGGACTTGGTCTTTGGGTGTTAAGTAAATTTCGTTGTATGGGTACACTATGTATACACGTACAATGACAATAAAGTTATTATTATTATAAGTCTTTTTTTCCCCTACCATCTATGAAATATCTAACTCTTGAGACAAAGAAGGTGTGTATACAAGACCTAGACAAGTATTGTTGATTATTGCATAGTGTTCTTAATTTTCAGATCATTTTAACTAGATCTTGTATAGAGAAGTCATCATGTTTCTTATTACTTAAGATTATCATACAAGTTGACATACTCATTTTGTATCATCATATTCTTTATTTATTTAAGAAATATTTGTATGGCTGCCCACTCACTCTCAGTGATTCTGGGCAGCTTACAAAAATACACATTATACATATTATATACTTTATAATAGTGTGTGTGTGTGTGTGTGTGTACACATACATACACTTTCTATGCCTCTAGGAATTGTTCTTGAGTAAATCTGCATTTTGATTTTATATTTTGCAATCCAGTACATCCTTTTGTATTCACGATGTCTATAAATGAGCCAGATAATACAGAATGTGTTAAGTGATTTGAGCTATCAGTGACATCAGAGTTTTGGTGATGTAGTTATTAACAAATATTTTCTCACCCAGCTGCATAGACAAAAATCAATCATCTGATAACTAGGCATGGCATGAGCTGTCCGTACTGTCATTCCAATCTGATTAATCACGCATACACAGACCTTTACCTTAAGGAGCAATTGTTCACATTTAATCACAAAGAAACATTCAAGCATACCGCTGTACGTTACTGCATTTAACTGCAATTTATGTCTTCTGTTTTAGCAAATACATTTATGATAATGTGACTGTAGCACAGAGATACATCATTTCACTCATTTTAAAAACATTAAAATCTAACCTAAGTAAACTAACACATGGCGTTCGGCATCATTTATCATGCTAGATTTGCAGCTTTTGAAGTTTCCATTATCCACATGTTTTTGCTAACAATTTATCCTAATAGTCGTGGCATTGATGAGTTATTCGATATCATGTCTTCTTCAGGAGAATATCAAACATGCCAAATAGTAGATGCTTCCTTAATCAGAGTTTTAAACTATATTTCACCAAGGCTTCTCTTATATATGTTTGACTAATTGATCCTGTTCTTTTCGGGGGATGGGGGAGACCCATACAACTGATTGATGTCTCAATTTGTCTCAGGTTTCTCAACTGTGGGTAGATGGAAGTTTTGTCTATAAAAAAAAAAAGAACTGAAGCCTGATTTAATTACTTTGGTGAAGCTTCCCCAACTGCTTTTATATATTTTTTTTTATGTAAAATCTACTTTAAACTGATTGGTTCATTAGCAGGATAACATTTCCACCCGATTTCCAAAATTTAGTTCTTTGTTCTACAGGCAGGTGACAGACATCACATATTTTGTGCAGTTTTCTACCTATTTTTCTGATAAAAATTCTTAGCATTTCCTAAAAGTTAATTTGATGTTAATATTCATTAATCTAGAGTATTTACTGATTATTGGTTTCTACTGTGCACATTTCTTATTACATTTATGATTGAAATTATGGGATTTAAATGGGCTTATAAAATCTTATCAAGGAAGTTTATTGGCTTAGTTCACTAATTTATTGAAGCTCATCAAAGCTGAATAGACATTTGTTAGATATTTGTCATTGAAATCCTGCCCAGAGCTAAGTATTGGACTCTACAGCCTAAATACTTCCTTTTAGTTCTATGATTTTATTGCTTACTTCTATTTTTATGAGTGTTTGGTTATGACTGGATTGAATCAAATAACTAATTGCATCTTACTAAAATTGTAGTTATATATGACACATTTTGATTTATTTTATTTAATTCAAGGGAGACAATTTTATTTTTATATTTTTAACTTGAGGAAAAATTAATATTAAAATTCCAGTTTGCTTTGATTATAGAATAGATATTTCCATAAGATTGTTGATCTATTTCAAACACTAATGATAAGGAATCATAAATCTGTAGTTAAGTGTTAATTTAAACAACATTTTTTAAATTTGAAACTCACAAGTCAATATGTACTGTTAAAGTCATTACAATATTGGGTAAATAAGCTAGTAAATGAACAAGTGGGCATTTTTTTAAAATCACAATTTTACAGAATACAATAAGGGGCATTATGAAAGTTTAATTTGTGCTTCATTTAATTACTGAAAATGAATTGGGAAATAATCCTATAGCATTCCATAATATATGGACAACAATACATGCAAGCTGTGTTACACAAGCTGATTTAAAACCTGATTGAAATCTAATGGGTGACATTTCAAATATTCAACTAAGAACCATTTCATAGTGGAACCACTTGCTAGAAAACTGCTGGGTTCTCTGTCACTGAATATGGTGGAAGAGATCTTAGACAGTCATATATCAGGGATCCTTAAATCTGAGCTTTCTATAAAATAGGGATTTGGACTCAGTAGCCTAAATGGACTTTTCCAACATTATCAAAGTTCTTAGTCTTATGCCTCTGCTAAATAGTTCTTTTCTTGTATACTTTTTCAAAAGGTGGCATGGTGGCTTAGTGGTTAAGGGCTTGTCACTTGAAAAGCCTGCAGCCCAAGTTTGAGACCAAAGCACCAAATGACAGGGTGAGCTCCCATTCTTGCCCCAGCTCCTGCTAACCTGGCAGTTCGAAAGCATGCAAATCAGAGTAGATAAATAGGTACCACCGATGGGAAGGTAACAACACTTTCTGATGTCATGCTAACCACATCATTGCGGAAATATCTTCGGACATGGCTAGCTCAATGGCCTTAAACAGAGATTAGCACCCCCTCCTGTAGTCCACAATGACCAGTGGAATAAAATTGCAGAGGACTTTTTTACCTTTATACTTTTTTCAAAGTATTATGCCATTATATTACTTTTTATCAACTTTTACTTGAATACTATTAACCATTTCTCTTCTTGTCTACTATATACTTTGTTCCTTCTTCATAATCAATGTGACAACCACAATTCAGACCTCTTTATCAGGAGCAATGGTGGAATGATATATGGATTCATCCACTTAATACCATAGCTTGCCTGGTGCCTTTATGCTTCATATTCCTGTCCTACCAAATTTACAATCTAAAATTTAATGTACCAGAAATAACAAACGCAATAATAGCAGGTTATTGAGAGAAACAATATATCATTGTTTTTGCCATTAATGTTTGGTTTAATTATAATCTAATTATACTAGGCTGTGAGAATTAGGACATTTTTCAAAAACCTCTTATGATATAGAAGTGTTTTAAGGACATATTTGAGGTAAAAGATGACTGAACATACAATCAGATCTACCATTAACAACCCAAAGTATAGCATTGCCCATTGCTGCAAATTGCTTCTTGGGAAGAGAAGCTGGGACATGGAAGAAGTTTATGTTTAAAAAATGTTCACAGAGGAATACAAAAGAATATTACATTGAAAAACAAAGTTTCAAAATATTCTAACGCATGTCTCCACATCCTCAGCTTTTCTGATTCTACAGCAAGTAATTAAAAAGTTTCCTGTCTTGATAAAGTTTAATTCTTTGCTTAGTTCTGTTAACAAGACCTGAGTCGGGTGAGTGAATGCAAACTGCAAAGAAGTGCTTGGAATATGCTTTCTACATCTGAATGGAAAGAGAATGTTGACAGCTATAATTTATCATATAAGACGTATAGCACAAAGTTTCCATCAAACATCTATGTGGCCATTAATAAATATGCAAGAGAGAGCTCTTAACCTCCTTTGTATTAGAAAAGCCAATTCACAAATTAACTCTGTGCAAAACAGTTGTCCTCACCCTCTACGTTGCTCAGGTAGGTAGTGAGAGAGAAGGAAAGTGTCTACATTCTTAAACTGCCTACCAGCTGTTGTCTGCTGTGTAACCCATGGAAAATTGCTTTCTTATAGGATCTAGCCTTTGACTCAATGCTCTCAGCCAAAGCTTTTTGCCCAGGATTGCCTCACTTTCCTAGGCCTGAGATTCAAAATTATTGCTGTGCTGGACAGGCAAAGTTCTGACCAAATAGATTACTCAAATAGCACTTTCGCTTGGAAAAAATCTCCAGGCTGAAGAGATCCATGTTTATATTTAACATTTATACTCTTGGGAAAGCAGGACGTTGAATCAACTTGTTCATGAAATCATGACTTGTTGTAAAGAGATGTATAAGGAATCATGACTTGTTGTAAAGAGATGTATAAGGAAAATTGGGGAGAATATATTATAGAGATATCAGAACATGGCTGCAAAGAAACTCGATAGGTACTAGGTGGCAATAAAAAGCTAGACTTTATTTCCCTGCTACCCTAGGGAGGGAAAGTGAAGGGATATATTGACAGCCTGATGAAATGCTGTAGGTTGGCATTTGTTTGTAAGGACAGTAGGCTAGTTGGATGGCTTCCCTTACAGGTCGTATTTTTATCAAGAAAGATAAAAAATCAGAAAGTGTTGATACATAATAAACTGTTGTGAAACTATAGGTTATAGTTTCTCTTAAAATAGGCTTGCGGTCTTATAGTACTCCTGATTCTCAGCTGCTCTTGGATTTGGAGGTGTTTGTGCCAAGAAGAATTTCTGTACAATTTCCTTTAATGCACTAGCTGAATCCTTTCTTGAGCCTACTAATTGTATCATGGTTATCCCTGCCTTCATTGCATGTCCTCTTGACTAGTGTACTCTATGTGGAGCTTGTCTTGAAAAGACTGCAGAAGCTGCTCTTACATAAGGCAGCAGTAAACTGCTAACTGGTACAAGATACAGTACTGTATTGAAATATTTCCACCATTTGCCTTTATTATAATAAATTATTATAATAAATATTATAATAATATCATAAGTGGATTGAAGGCTACCTTTCCTACTGCAAATTTATCCATTTAAGATTTACAGAGCAGGTCATTTTAAAGATGATTTTTCTATAAGTGGTTTCAGCATGCAGGAAAGTCCATCACCCAAGCTATGAAAGGGTGGTGGCTGTATTGCTATTATCATCACCATCAAATAACCTGGGTACTATATTTTTGCTTCTACAACAATTCAATTGTTTTGCTAAAAATAAAAACAAGCTTTTATTGGTTTAAGAATCACTTTGCTTCCTGGTGGACAGTTCTTCATTGCAAACTTGCAGGGGATTTGGAGTCACACAAATGATCCAAGATGGCGCCGCTGACAGTTGCCTCAGTGAAATGCTCTCTAATGGTTTCTTTATTTTTTTATTATTCTCTGCGATTCACTATGGATTTCATATATTATGATTTGGAACAGTAGCCACAAAGAAGATCTACTACCATTCACCACAGTTACATTATTATAACAGCAAGAGCATTATGTTCAACAGAGAGTGATAGCTCTTTAAATTGGAGAACCTGGACTGAAATGGCTAGGTTTTGAGATCTGGGTTTTATTTTGCTTTTAATTGCTTTGTGTTTGGTATCTTACTAAAAAAACAATCACGTAGACTGTCAATATTTTTCCAAGTCATTCTGAGGCTGTGCTGCTATATTCCTTCAAGGAGAACAATAGGACTGCTCTGTAAATGTTCTTTGAAGATTTGAATTTCATAGAGTTATCAGTATCAAATATCTTCCTTTTATCATTTTAATGAAAATTGTTTTTTAACTTTGTTATTTTACAGTAAGCTATTATATCTGTGCAATGCTATGTCAATGAGCCTTTTTTAGTCAAATACCTGAATTTCTAAACTGTATTTTGCTAGTGCCTCCTGGGCCGTGCAAACAGAGTAGAATTTCATTGACTGTGCAAATAAATCAAACCTGTAAACAACAGATTAACTTTTATCTTGTCTAATCCATGATTGTCTAAAATCTAATCCTCTCCTTTACACTCTTGCCTTATTATCCTATTTACCCTATTGACTTTAAGATTTGTAAATATTAATATGTGTGGTTATTTTTCCCCATTTGCCCCAAGGATAGCCTAAGGCTTCCCATTTATAATATTTTCCTATTTACCCTAAGGTTTAATTTAATAGGTGTGGTTCAGTGCTCAAGATGGTGCAGAGATATGCAACCAATGTTTGTTTGGAACCTAGCAGAAAGATCTAGTTCTCAGGAGAGCAGAGGAGAGAGAGGAATCTGAGAAAGCAGATACAAGCTTATTTCCATTGTAAATGTGCAGCCAGAACCAGCATTTCAAGGCAGTTTGAGAGCTACATGGGGAAACCACATTCATCCCATTGTGTATGCATGGTCTCCTCTTTTAAATTGTTTTAACATTGATTCAATTTCAAAGAGTGTGGACTACAACTCCCAGAAACACACACACACACACACACACAGAGAGAGAGAGAGAGAGAGAGAGAGAGAGAGAGAGAGAGAGAGAGAGAGAGAGAGAGAGAGAGAGCATGCTGCCTAGGGAATTCTGGAAATTAAAGTCCAAACACCTTAAAATTGCCAAGATTGAGAAACTCTGTAGATGATTGGAAAATAGGAAAACTATTAAATGGAGAGTACAATATATGGAGAATAAACTCTTGGTAGTTGAAAGATAAATCTACATTTCTTTTCTGGAAGACAAAAGTTTCCCAATTGTAAAGAATGCTTGGTCCAATTCAGCTTGTCATCATCATTCTCATGTACATACATTTGTTGCTGTTTTTAGGAATCATATGATATACTCTTGATAAAGTTGAATTATATGAATTCTAGTCAAAAATGGAAAGAAGGCCAACAGTGAGACAGATCCCCGAGGTAAAATATATTCAAGCTAACATTTACATAAACAATAGGAAGGATAAACATATTCCAACAAAATCAATCCACATCAACCATTTCAGTTTGAATTAATGAACCTATTTTTATTTTCAATGACTTTTGGATTCCTCTAGAATAAGCAAGTAACCAGTTAAAAAGGAGAAGAGGAACCAGTGTAGGAGAATTCATATCAATGAGAAGTTTACACAGAAGATATTTCATAAGGAATGACATTTTTCCCAAGTCAGATGTTTAGATTCAGAAGTGATGGAAACTTCTATAGATCCTTTGATCTCCAAAATTGTGTTTGAAGATAAAGTTGTGTTTGTCAGATAAAGTCCCAATGACTCCATTTATACAGCATACCTAATCGTGGTTAACAATAAGATTCATTGGGTTTTGGTTTTGTTTGATAGTTTAGAACATGGTACCACTGTAACCTATTGGGTTAGATCAGGGGTGTCAAATTCACATCGGGTGGCGTCATGTGACATATTGGGACTTCCCCCCCTTTGTTAAACCGGGCATGGGCATGGGCGTGGCCAGCGTGTGACACATCCAGCCGTGGGCCAGGAGTTTGACAGCCCTAGATTAGATTACGGTTCAGTGTATACTGTGTGAGCTAATTCAGTTACTATTTAATTGTTTCATGAGATCATGGCTAATGACTTCCATTCCTCTTGATTCTCCCAAGCTTCAGCCTTCTCCCCCCCACCCCCACCCAACCACCATAACCTGTTTTTTCATTTGAAGGAGCATCCGTACTTGTTTTTATTTTCTAACTGCTAAACTTGTTTACAAAATGTAAGAGAATAGGTTTTCCTTGGACATTCTCCTTTGACATTTCTACCATGGCTTCCAACTTTTCATCATAGAAAATCAGCTAAATAGACAATGTGGAGTTGCTGCATTTTTTGAAGGATAGTGCCAAGAACCATTTATCTTGAAACTTCATTAGTGTGATGCTATCCAGCTTTAGAATTAATACATGTTGGCTGGGATTACAGAATGGGTTAATCTAGAGCTACGAGATCTACCCTACAAAATTCAATGGCCATTAAGAAGCAGAAAGAATTGTCACCTTTACTGCCAATTTATGATCATCATATTTTTTGCAAACAAGTCTGAAAATCCTAAGTAAGCCTAATAAAACACAAGATAATATATCCAAAAGAAGAGAAAATTATGGCTTAGTACAATACCTCATTTCATACAATATGAAAAAACAATGGTTGAGTTCCCATAACTTGATGAAATCATCCAAGCCAACTGTAGTTTAGCTTAACATATATTGTAAATGCAGCCATTCTGGTCTAAGTTTATCTGGATGCATGATAGAGGTCCTCTTACAATTCAAAAAGTCTGTGATGTGTAATAGTTATAATTTTTTTAAAAAAATGAAATTCAAATACTTTGGCCACCTAATAAAAAGGAAGAACTCACTGGAGAAGAGCCTAATGCTGGGAACGATTGAGGGCAAAAGAAGAAGGGGATGACAAGAGAATGAGATGGCTGGATGAAGTCACTGAAGCAGTAGGCGTGAGCTTAAATGGACTCTAGAGATGGGTCAGACATGATTTTGCAACTAACAACAATTACACATCACAATCTTTTTGAATTATGGGGCTATTTATGGCTTTATTTATGGCCCTTTATGGTCTTATTTGATAGCTTTAAGGAAGTCTAGGCATAATTCAGAGCAATTGTTCATTGCTCGTTGTGTCTGGTATCATGGTGTTAGAAGTGTATTCATGAGCTAGTCAATAGGATTCAAGTGAAACATCTCCAGTTTTTATTTTAGCAGCAAGTTTTCTCCAGCATAGACTTCTTTAATAAGATGTTTTCCCCAGGTACTTGTGCCATTTAAATAACATCATGTTGGTTTAGATCAATGTTTCGATAATTTCAAAGTAATAAGTATTAGTTTTAAACTCTATATTATATAGAAAACTCTATATTTATGTTTTCTTAAGATGGGGAGGGATTCATTTTACTTTCCTCCTTTTCCTTTTTCCATAAACCCTGTCTCCCTGCTCCAAACATCTCTCCCTCCTGCTGTTTGCATCTCTTCCTGGCTCTTCTCCTGCTGGGTAAATTCCCTACTTTTCTTCCCCCACACGCTTTGGGTGCCATCTCTCTCTTTTCACTCCCTGCTGGGTTCATCCCTGGGCTTACTCTTCCCTTGGATGGATACATCCTCTCAGCTCCTGCTGTGGACATGCCTCCTTCCTCTGTAGCTCCCAGATGCTTTCCAATTTCCTCCTCCCTTTGTCCTTTTGCTTTGAGTCCTGCTCACCTTCCATGGCTGGAAGCCTTACTATAACAAGCATCCACCATCCTCAGTTGCAACAAGTACTATGGATATTGTGTTTGGTCATGTCTTTTGCTTTTCCATTCAATTTTCACAGCTTTATGCTCCAATAATGCAGTTTGTTCTTTAAAAAGAGGCCCAGTAGCAACTATCACATTTTAGTATGATGGAGATTTTTGTTTAAACTCTTTACCCATTCTGGAGCTTTATGGACTGGTTCGGGGATTTGAAGGACTTTCTTCACTTACATACTGTTCATTTGAGGACTTCGTACAAAACATTTTAATCATCACATGACATGTTCCATGTAAAACACTTGTGGACAACTATTAGAAATAGGTGGGTAATTTATCCCACAGTGTTTGAAGTAAATGAAATGGCAGCTAAACATGTCTGATAATCTGTGTCTATCTTGGACCATGTTAAAAGCTATTCCCTGTTCTTGCAGTATGACTTATGGGAAAAGCAGGGAATGAAGTAAAAGAGAAAGAGAAAAAATATTCTCCTTCAGCTCTGGTGTCAATAACTGTTCATTACCAGTCATTACCAACACATTTAAGTTGTCATGATTTGTATACTTACTTAGAAGTAAGTAAAAAGGAAGTGACAAACTATGTTGATAATGTTTGAATGTTTCCAAAATAAAAAGCTTCTTGTATATGCCTATTAACAAAACTCAAGATGGACAAGATTCAATGTACCTTTTTTTCTCTTTTGGATATTGCACTAGATTGATTTCTTACCACTTCTGCTGTGTTAAACTCGTAAACTGAAAAAACTATTTCTATTGTGTTTTCCATTGTCAGCATATTAAAATCAGGTGCATCTACAGAAATTTAAATTTTCAATGATCGATCCACTCTTAAGGTCTTTGCTTGGACAGGTCAGCAGCATAACTTTTAAATATCACTGACACATGTAAATTATGATTACCAATTTTACATAAAAGTAATAGAATGCATTACAAGTGAGATCAAGCAGGACAATTCAGGATTCTGAAGATTGATTTCAGCATTGGATCAAATTTCTGTAACTCTGCCAATTTATTTGTGATGATACCTGTCTGCATCATTACAAAAAGTGATCATAATTTAAAAAGATAATAAACAAGCCAGTTATTGTAAAAGAAATCCTGGAGAAGTTTTATACCAAATCCAAAGAAAATACGAGCTAAATAAATTTTCTTCTCTCTCTCATTTAAAGTTTTGGGGGAAATCCATGTTTATATCTGTTCTCTGCAATGTCCATGTCTTTTAATCTATTTTAAAGGGTTTTTTATTTATACTGTATTATGTTGAAAGTTTGTGAGCTTAAGGGAAAGATAGACAAGGAGCATTTTATTTAAATCAGTAAATGTGGGGATGGTGTGACCTCAGTTGTCGGCAAACCACGCTGGGTAAACAACTTCTACACAAAGTCCTAATCTTATCAGGAATGTAGAAACAGGATGTCTGGCAGAGATCCTATATCAAGATATACCAGGCATGGGGGCCCAAAACGTAGCATTGTTTGTCACAGGAAATAACATGAGGGAAACATGAGGGATCCATGTGGACTTCATGAGCTTTCTGTAGCCAATCAGGACAAGTAAACATTGATTGATGTTTTGCCATGATACTTGTAAAATGACAATAAAAGGAAGCCTTCTGGATGGGGTGAGGGTGCCTTCCCCAAGGTACCTCACACCGAGGTGCCTTGATCAAGGTGCCTTCCACCCGAGGGGCCTTCCCGTGAACCATCATCCTGCCTACGCATCTTTCTTCATCAAAACAACAGTAAAAGCTCTGTCAAATGAAACTCAGTGTTAGTATAGAACAAGTAGAGCAATGACACAGATCTGATATGGTGTAAAGGTAGCTTTAATTTATAATACTAGTATTACATACAAATGGTCTTTCAACATTACCACCAAATCAATGAATGGAACTGAGTGAACAATTTCACTTAATTTCTACAGAGAAAGGAGAAAGTCTTCAACACTTTCTCAAAGACAGACCTTAGTGGTGACAGTAGCAACAGTATTGAGAAAGCCTAATGTGAGGAGCTATCTCAAAGTGTCTTCCTGGGAAATAGAAAACTGCTATAGAAATGATTGTACAATGAAAGACAAGGGAGCAATATACATCACCCAAATAGTAAGGAAAGACATAATTTTATGAAGTCCATAGCTCATAACTTTATGTTTTTGTTTTTATTTTTCCATTCCAATGCCAATGAGTTTTATAATGTAGGGGTCCCAATCCCCAAGCCATAGACCACTACCGGGCCTTGAGCCTTTCGGAACCAGGCTGTGGAAGTAGCGGGCATGTGCGCATGCGAGTGATGGGTGAGCATGTGCGTGTGTGTTCCATTTGTATACTCCATTTGTATGAATGGCGGGCATGCACGTACACTTGCCCGCTGTTCACGTACAGCTATCCCTTCTCCCACCTCACCAGTTCGCAAACCCGGAAAGATTGGGGAATTCTGTTATAATGGAATGCAATACAGATTGCATATAGATTTATTTCTCTCTGCTCTTTATCCATACTGAAAGTACCAGGAATGTGGAACTTATAGCCAAGAGATGCTCAGTTAGCTCTGCCTGCATTATTGTGGATCAATTTATTATCACTCTTGGCATCTGTATTCATGGTGAAGAGCCAAACCACTCAGCTTTCAAGAAAGGAACTAATGTTCTATGAAACTATAGGTAACATGGTGGATGAAACAATATTGCTAAACCATTCAGGAAATCTTTGTAAATATAAACAAGAATTTCTTATTCAGAATAACATTGTTGAATAAATAAATGTTAAGAATTCTAATTCATATACTAATGGTATAAATACATTTCCTGCATGATTTTTTCTTTTTTGCTCCCTAAACTCCAAAACATCCTTTTTTTAAAAAAAAAATTAAAAATAAAATAATTTATAAATCTACAAAATCATTTTTTTTACTATTTTTAATAAATAAGCTAACACACTTCTTTAAAAAATGCATTATCTTGGTCATCTAGAATTAGGTCAGAGATAGTTTTAAATTTCCTTCCACCTTTGCTAAATAAGACAGACTTCACACAAGAATAAATTTCTATGTCCCAGCTGAATTAGCTGTTCACAGGAGAGCATTCTAATAGAAATGACTAAGGCTCAGGATATGAATGTAAAACTGATTGCTTGACCTGTTCTGTAACATAACTCATATCATGAATATGCACCTGAAAAGCTATTATGATTTTCATATCTTCCGTCTCAACGACCGCTATTCTATCAGTAATAACTTTTACCAGTCAAATCCCCATCTGTGTCTCAGACTCCCTAATGTTTCTAGCTTATCTCTTAGCCTGGGGAGGGTGGGGAGGGGGATGAAATTGTTTTTGCCATTTCCGTTTTGTATGTGTGTGCATGCGTGCATGTGCGTGCATGCGTGTGTGTGTGTGTGTGTGTGTGTGTGTGTGCAGAGAAAGTATCTTTGAAATAAAGCTTGTCTCTAATTATCTACCTTGAACAATTGGACAATGCTCTGGTATTTGTGAACAAAATGAAATATGCTATACTTCTTGCCAAATGAAGCACGATGGAAAAACAACCCAAACAGTTCAGACTGCATTGTTTTAAAGGTGAAACCTGATGATGTTGCAAAATATTACATGCCAAAAAAATCAGCAACTGGATCTATGAAAATGTATATAGATTATATTATTTCCTACAAAAAAAACAGGAACAGCAGCAGAGTGAAATTACACATGAAATTTATAGATACGGTTAAGGATTTTCTTGTAAAGCGTAAAACATGGGAAAGTATTACAAGAAGAATAGTTCAAATGAACTCTTCCATGCTTCCATGCTATATATGGATAAATATTTAGCAATTCTGTCCACTATTTGCCATAATTGATAATTGGACACAACAGTTGAAAAGAGATGGAACAGTTGAACAACTGCAAACATCCCACTCTGGAAACCTGCCTGCAGAAGGTCTCAAAACGGGGGTGGGGGGATCCTGCATATGTTAAGTATTACAGATGCCCATAAATGAGGAGAAAACAGGAGTAGTTTGAAGACTTGGCCCCACTTCTTCCTACAATAATTGGATATAGATCTGAAGGGATTTATCTGAACTCCATACAATCAATCATTCAAATATACGAGTGTGAGGCATTCCCAGGCCTCACATAATTATTACTCACTTGTGGTTCTTTTCTAAAGTAAAAGTCAAGGCATTCTTAAAAGATTAATCATGAAAATACTACAAGGATTCTACTATTTACTGAGCATCTTTTTGGGGGATTTTATGAGCCACTGCTCAGAATCTCTTCATGCAAGAAAGCAAGCCCAGGCTGCAGCTCCTCAGTGAAAACAATGTAGTCACCCTATCTGCTACTCAATCTCTATTTCCCCAGATGGTGGTTGGCAAATAGAAGGCAAGTGATAATGTATGCCAGGAGATTGTAACTCCAATGTTATCCCTGGTGTACTGGTGTGGGATATTGCAATCCAAGCACAAAAGGGCAGGACTTAATGCAATGACATTGTTCCAACTCCTCCCAACACCCCAATATCTCCCAATTCAATCCTCCTGCTTCCCAGGGAGAACTCTTCCCATGCTCAATATCATCCATTCTGGGGAAGGGAAGAAGGCTTCACTGAGCCTTTCAGCATTTCAGCCTTAGCCCTCATCAACATCAGGGGTACTGCATCTAGAACTACCTTCCCAATCTCATAACAGCACAGTCAAACTCAGCCCCGTCAACTGCTCTCACTGGACTGGTCAGGGGCCCCTTTTAAATCATACCAGTGGTGGGTTCCTCCCGGTTCGGCCTGGTTCTCCCGAGCTGGTAGTGGTGACTATATGACATCACCAAACTGGTTCTGCCCTCCTCCCACCCCCCGCGCTCCCCCAACCCCGGCGTTATTCTTACCTTTTATTTGGCCCCACCCCCAATCTATTGCTGCCTCCTGAGTCCCAGCTGATGGCTAAAGGGAAAAAAACTGTTCAAACTCTTGCCGCGGGGCTTCAAAGAGCCACCCTACAGCTGATCAGTGTTAAACGAAAACAAATGAGTAGTGCCTGCAAAAATACATGAGTAGATCAGTGCCTGCAAAAATACATGAGTAGATCAGTGCCTGCAAAAAATAAATGGGTAGACCAGTGCCTGCAAAAGATAAATGGGTAGATCGGTACAGCTCTGCAAGCAGTTAAAAGCCTGGTAGATCAGTACCTCTGCTAAATCCTAAATAATTGTCACATGACCATCAAGCCATGCCCACAGAACCGGTAATAAAAAAAATTAGACCCCACCCCTGAATCATACCCATCCGAACCAATCTTCCCCCCCCCCATCATCTTTCACCAAGAAAAAGGTGGTCAGTACAATCCCCACCAAAAATCACTTAGTCCTCAGCCAAGACTACCTATCTGAAAAATGAGAGACTGCATTAAGAATGGATTCAGCCCTGACATGATCATCACAGTGCCTGTGCCAAAGCCAGCAAAAAGAAAATGCTGGAGGGCCTCTATAGGGAGGGGATTCACAGCCATTCAGAATACTGGTCCAATGTTACCACCTTCTCTGTTTTCTATTCCTCCTCTTCTACTTCTTCTATGGTGACCATATCTTCAATGCTAAATTTACTACAGACTAACAAATAGGATTGTGGTAGTTAGGAGTTGCTTTCTCTTTGCAAAAAAAAGTATATTTGTGCATATTCAGTCTGCAGAATCTATAAGGGGTGAGTCAAAATCTGCAAGATGGTAGATGCAACACTGTAACTGAAACCTCACCTCCTTGTCTCTGAACCTCAGTGCTGACCCGTGGTGCATAAAAATGGAAAAACTTGAATTTCCACTTTGTATCCATCATCTCAATCTCTCTTATACAGTGCTTCTTGCCTAAGACATCCTATATTCAACACTGCCACTCTGTAGAATGCTTTACAAATTTGTATAAACATAATCTGTGCCCCCAAGAAATTTACAGCTCAATCTGATTATGTTTACCTGTTACTCTGTTCATTACTCTTGTCAAGCAAACCAAATATAAACAAGTTGATATCTGGAGAAGACAATGCACAAGAGACAACAAATAATGAAAAACATTCATTATTCGGTAACAGGTTAGCAAATAATTTAGAAGTGTACTTCAATCCATGCTTGTTTGACCAACCAAGTCTATAAAGATTCTAGTGACTAGAATTCATATAATAAATCAGTAATACATTAGTTACATAACATAGACTTTTAATGCCCAAGTGTAAATAAAGCTGTCAGAATGAGTTATAATCTCCACTGTATTAATGAATACCTATATAAAGCTTTCTAGAACTAATGCTTGTCCAATGTAATTAGTTGCAGGTACAAAACTAAAAAAGAAGGGGAAAAAACTGTTGTACACTTACCAAGAGAGCTGATTAATCCCAAACTACTGGGCCACAACAATTCATGTAATAGTTCACATTAAAAACACCAAAAAGAACAACAGCAAAAACAACTCTGGCTTACAAGAAATGGTGTAGCAGGCAAAAATTTGCATTATATGAAAGTTATTTTATGGTATGATAAATCTCAAATGTTGATATGCATCTCTATTAGCAATTAAAATGCCTAGAGAGATCCTTCTCTGTTGGTATTTTGGATCAAATTTTCATAGTGTCTGCTCTGTCTAATTGCTGTGTACTGTTGGCAGCTTGCCTCAAAGCATCGAACATATGGCATTCTCAGAGGAAAAGATATCATTTTTTCTTTTACAACATACAAGTCAGTTGGTCATTGTTTCCCTCTATGGAGTTATTTAAACAGCTGGTCCCTCCAACTTAGAAGGAAGAGCAGGTTTGTCTCCTTTTAAATATATTAAACAGTATTTCTTTTATATAGATATGGCATGTAATGGACAGTCCCTTTAAGCAGATAAATCTTGTGCTATAGGTTTGATTCATGGTACATAAATATTTTAGTTTAATCCCATTCACTGTAATTTAGATACTACAGAACAAACTGGGGGATAATGGTGTGTCTACTATAAGAGAACTGGATTTGAGAAGCAGTGGAAGATATATTTGCTAATAAACCAAGAAGTTAGAGCATCATGGTATTAGGTAAGAATGAAGAGCAATTCTAAATTTCATACTACTACTCTGAATTTCTTTTTTTTTAAGCATGATTTTAAAAAGCACAATTAAAAATAGCAACATAGCCAGCAGCTGCAAAATGCTATAAAACATTAAACCAAGCTAGTAAAAATTAGAATGAAAATGATAAAAAAGTCAATAATATGACATCAATCACTTAAGAGTTCAGACAGATCTGATCTGTATTCCTAATGATTGATATGCTATGGAGAAAATTGCAGTAAGAAGATACGCTTTCCTTCACAAAGTTTATACTTAAGCGTTTTCCTTAACTACTGTTTTCCTTAAAGCAGTGGTTCTCAACCTGTGGATCGCGACCCCTTTGGGGGTCAAACGACCCTTTCACAGGGGTCGCCTAAGACCATTGGAAAACACATATTTTCAATGTTTTAGGAATAATTTTATAGTTGGGGGGTCACCACAACATGAGGAACTGTATTAAAGGGTCGCGGCATTAGGAAGGTTGAGAACCAATGCCTTAGAGTGATGCACATATAGTCCTCAATTCTCCAGCAATTTTAAAGTCAGAGAAGTTGAAGGGACATTACTGTGAACTTCTCCGAGGAGAGAAAAATTCTCCAACATTTCTCAATAGCAAATTTCCACAGTAATGGAAGAATTCCCATTCTTTCTTTCCTGAAATGCAATTAAGCACAGGACCTGTATACTGTACAAGTCAAAAAGAGGGTTGTGAAAATATTTACAGACCCCTTGCATCCTGGACATAAACTGTTTCAACTCCTACCCTCAAAACAATGCTATAGAGCACTGCACACCAGAACAACTAGACACAAGAACAGTTTTTTCCAGAACGCCATCACTCTGCTAAACAAATAATTCCCTCAACACTGTCAAGCTATTTACTAAGTCTGCATTACTATTAATCTTCTCATCGTTCCTATCACTCATCTCCTCCCACTTATGACTGTATGACTGTAACCTTGTTGCTGGTATCTTTACGATTTATATTGACTGTTTCCTAATATGATTTGATTGCTTATTTGTTCCTATGACTATCATTAAGTTTTGTACCTTATGATTCTTGACGAATGTATCTTTTCTTTTATGTACACTGAGAGCATATGCATCAAAGACAAATGCCTTGTGTGTCCAATCACACTTGGCCAACAAAAAATTCTATTCTATTCTATTCTATTCTATTCTATTCTATTCTATTCTATTCTATTCTATTCTCAGGAAGTCAAGGATACTAGACTGGAGAGATCATTGTACAATGAAAGAAAGGACATTTATAATACCTCTTGACCAGCTTGTCCCTGAATATGTGCAAAAATGTCCATACAGCATTAAAAATCCTTGATAGAAAATCTAATTCTAAAGCAAATGCCCTTTCATCAAACTGAACAAGAATCGGCAAAGGGAAATATGCAGACTTTCTCTGCAGGCAATAATTTTCCTTTGCTTAATGATTGCTGGACAGCTCCCTGGGTTGTTCACTTAGCACCAGGATAGTCCTGCCTTTTGAGTGATATTGATTATCTGGTGCTACTGGACAGCTCCTTTGTGTGTCTAAATGGCATAAGGACATAAGACCAGAACTAGTGATATGTATACTGTGGTTCCAGGCCTTCAGAATAATAAAATCAATCAATTTCCAACGGCAACAATTGGGGAAACCCTGTATCTCATATTTCACCACTGATGCTCAAGAAAAAAGAATATTAGTATACAACATAGAGATACAATATTTTAGTTCTTTCATAATACCAAAAGCATTACAAATCACAATGTATAGCCTCAGTAAATTCACTTCACCTTAATGTAAATCAGTGGCCCCCAATCTTTTGTGCACCAGGGACCAGTTCCGTGGAGAGAGGTTTTTCCGCAAATCGGAGGGGGCATGGTTTTGCTCACTGCCTGCATTCTGCAGACATGTTTGCATAGTCTGGTTTCTGGCATGCCCTGGACAGAGACTGGTCCACGGGCCTGGGAGTGGGGCCCCCGGATGTAGGTGCTCTCTAGATGTTTTAGACTACAACATATGGCTAGAATTTCTCAAACTTACAATCACAGCACATTTGGAGGGCATTATTTGGGGAACCTCTGAAAAATCATAGAAATGAATGCAATAATCCTTTAAAGAGTTTCAACTTCTTTTTAAAAATGTTAAATGATTGGCCATCATCTATTTTAAATTTATTTTTAGAATATAGGCATGTCTGATGAACTATTGTAATCTGTCTCACAAACTGTACCACCACCATTCCTGGGAGTCTTTAGTTTCCATATGTCACAAATTTTCTATGGACATCCATTAGGGAGAGTAGGGATGATAAATATGTATTGTGACACCACAAACTTCCAATGCAAACTCCACCACTTGCTTATTTAAGTGTAATGTTGTGCTGCATGTGTGAGTTTGTGGAGCTTGTGTCCTGATATTTGATATCACTTGGACATTTATTTAGAATAGAATATAGAACAGAACAGAACAGAACAGAACAGAACAGAACAGAATAGAATAGAATAGAATAGGAGCTGGAAGGGTCCTTAGAGGTCTTCTAGTCCAGCAGCTTGCTCAAGCAGGAGAACCTATACCAGTGATGGCTAACCTTTTTCTCATTTTGTGCCGAAAGCGTACACCCCGTGTATGCTCCCCACAACCCCCACACATGCGTATGCAATCCCCATGCTCTCCCACCCTCCCATGCATGCACACATGACACTCAATTCCCATTTTTGGCCTAGCAGGCCTCCCTGCAGCCTCCTGGGTCCAAAACCGGGCCATGGGAGGGCACCGCACCCCCCTGCATTCCCCCGTCTCCCATGCATACACACATGACACACACACCCCTCCCCCATGCATGCTTGCCCATCTCCCGCATTTGCCCCACGCCCCACACATCCTGAAAATCAGCTGGCTGGTGGAAAGCGCATGCACATGCATGATGGTGAGCTGGGTGACAGCTCACGTGCCGGAAGGAGGGCTCTGCATGCCAGCTGTGGCACACGTGCCATAGGTTTGCCATCACGGACCTATGCCATTTCAGATAAGTGACTGACTAGTCTCTTTTTAAAAATTTCCAGTGATGACGCACCCACAATGTCTGAAGGCAAGCTGACCACTGGTTAATTGTCCTCACTGTTAGGAAGTTTCTCCTTAATTCCAGGTTGCTTCTCTCTTTGATTAGTTTCCAACCATTGTTTTTAATCATTTGGATAGCTGCAGGTGCCTATTCGGTGTCCTCTTGTGCAGGGGAGCCCTCCTCTAAAATGCAGTTGGCTTTGTTTCACAAATAAAGTAATTCACATTGACAATTTTTAAAAACAATTCTGTATCAGAGCATTAATGAAAATAATGACTAAACTGGAGAATGAACACATGGCTTATATGATGATAAATAAGCAGGAGTCACTAAATAAAATAAGACAACAAATGGAAATATGGAAGTGAGAAAGTCAGAACATAATTATGCAGCCATAAGCACCATATGTGATCATCAGATGTTTCCAAAATCAGTACATGGCAATAATACTTTTCAATTAAAATGTTTCAGATTTAAAAATTTAGAACAGAAAACTTTTCCACCGTACGTTTAATTTATTTTCACAGTTAATAACTGAGCATGTGTTTATTAGCAAGTTTAACACAACTATTAGTTCTTGGTAGATTCACTGAAATGAGAAAAGGACACATCATTTCTAATGGGAAAAATGTTCAGTTTGTATTTTAATATGTAAACTTATCTAATTTGAATGCAAGCTGAGGGACAGCTGTATCCATGTAAAAGGTATTTTAATAAATCACAAGCTGATATAGAAATATTACAAAACTGCAACTCTAGTTCCATATCATCTATTCTATATATTTTTCTTCTAGAAAATACTTTTTCTTTCTTGCAGATTCCTAGGATAGTCTCCAGGTAAAGGTAATAGACTAAAGAGCATAAAGATATGGTCTTTGAAAAGTCTAACTGTTGATCTTGTTACTTCAGAATCAAATGTTTCCTTCATCTAAGAAGGATTGTATGTATTACCAATTACACTTTTAATAGAAGTGCTTAGGGAAGGGAGGGAGGGAGGGAGGGAGGGAGGGAGGGAGGGAAGAAGGAAGGAAAGAAGGAAGGAAGGAAGGAAGGAAGGAAGGAAGGAAGGAAGGAAGGAAATGTATATACTGGCAAATTGAAAAATTAACTATTGATTTAAATTGTAGAATAGCAGCACAAACTGCAAATTGATGGTGAAATATATTGGCAGCAAGAGAAGACATTATATTTGTTTTTTACTTCCGTGCTATGATATACAAGAAAAAGAGTAAGTAAAAATACAAAATAAAATATATAAAAGAGAGGATTTGAACAAGAAAAAAAAACCCAAAAGGCAAGAAAAAAAATACGACTAATATATAGAAGCAACTCAGTTTTTAAACAACAAATTAAATTTTGCCCTCATGGGGTTATATTGATCAGTCATTCCATTTCATCAATAAAGAGCTAATTCAAAGGCTGAGAGTGAACACATTTCCAAGATTTTAAGCTAAAAATAGTAATTTCTCTCCAGCCATGCAGAATTATCTTTTTTGCTGCACTCCTGTATTTATTTCTTATTGAAAGCAAATGGTGGAATCATTATAGCTCAGTAGTAGAGCACAAGGTTTAAATGCAGAAATTCAATTCCCAGCCTCCCCTGCAAAGAATGAAAATACTTTTCTCAAACAATCTCAAGTGCTGCTTTCAATCAGTATGGATAATACTTGATTAGATGTGTCAATGACTTGACTCAGAATAAGCCATGTGTCGCTGCAGCGATTGCTAAAGTCAGGTTACTACTATTGCTAACATCTATATCCAAAAGTCATAGTAAACTCGAAGTGCAGTGTAAATCTTTGATTTTATCTGCTATTGTTATCAGGTAAAACAAAAAGGCCACTGACTTGACCTTTGAATATGGATTTTATCCTTTAAAAAACAAAGTAGTATACTGAGTACACAGGACAAAAACTGTCCTAGGAGGGTTGTGGGTTTGTTTTGTTTTGTTTTGAGTGCCTTTTGAGTCCTGACTCCTGATGATTACCTGGACAAGTTCCTGCAGTTTTCTTGCAAGGTTTTTTAGAAGTGACTTGCCATTGCTTCCTTCCTAGGGTTGCAGAAAAGTGACTGACTCAAGGTCCCCCAATTGGCTTCATGCCTAAAACAGGATTATAGCTCATGGCTTCTCAGTTTCTAGCTTGAATGCCTTAACTGCAACACCAAACTGGCTCCCATTAAAGAAGAAATTTTACCATATCAACCATATACAGTAAATACCATGTAAAAACCCTGAAAAAGCTTCTTAAATTCAGCATTCCCTCACTGGAAAGGGAAGAGACGCCACTGGCCTTATGAATTAAGTTTGAAGCAACTACAGGGAACTCTCCAATTAAATTTTGATTAGTTTGGTTAACATTCTTCCTCAGGATTTTTACTAGCCATTCATCCTAGTATCAGTGATTGACTATAATAAGGAACATCATAATACAGCTCTTTTTCAGGTCCTAGAGATTGGTTATATAACTACATAGAAATTGTGGCAACTATTAAGAACCCTGTTTATCACTTTTTAATACCTGCAGTTAATATATCATATTAGATAGTATCTGGAAATTATTTAGTTGCAGATATAATTTAAAATTCTTACATTCTGCAATAATTCCAGTTTAAAATAGCACTTCATTTTGATGATGGTACCAAATTCAACTTCTCTCATCATCATCATCATCATCATCATCATCATCAATAATTTTGAATCCACTCAGTTTTGGAAAAGCTGTTTATAAAAGTTCTATTGACTTTAAAAAAAATGTATGAAAGTTTATTTAACTTAAACATTTGTTGTTCATTTTATGTAATTTGGTTGCTTTTGGCTCTTCTAAAGTTTTATAAAGGTTTCTGGATTTCAAGAAGGGCTTTTGGCCCTTAAAAAATTGCATGAAGATTTCAGGATTTGTGTATGTTTAGTCAGTAACCTTTTTGTATAAGAAATTAAAGGAAGTAGATAAAATCAATATTTATGCAATTTCTAGAGTAATGAGTTTGAATGGCAAACATTCTATTTTGAATGTTTCTATTCTATTTTTGGCAAACATTTTAAATGAAGCAAAATTAATATGTGATTTTGTACTTAGTACAAAAATATTTTTATGTGCTGAAGCCTCAAAGAATGCTTAATAAAGTTGGTTAGGCTTGACTTATTGGAATCACAACTAAGGAATTAAAACATTGTTCATGAATATGGATTAATGCATTTATGCTAGTGTCATATTCATCCCCATCTTTGAAGGAGGGATGTTCAATTCTAACATAGGTGGCCTCTTTCACCCCTCTTTCAAATCCATTGTCCTCTCTATCCAGAATGTGGACTTCGTTGTCTTCAAAAAAGCAACTTTTGTCTTTCAAATACAGATGGACCACTGAATCTTGTTCTAATGGGTTTTTTCTCTTATACTATTATTGGCATAGTACAATGATAATACTAACTGATTTTTGATTACATCTGACAGAAAGCTGCATCAAGAAAACAATCTGCTAGCAAATGGTCCATATCCTATTATTTAATTAGAATTCCTCAGAATTCAGGAAACAGAAATAAACATCTAGACAGACAGTTCTCTTTCCTAGCTTAGCTCTCATCCCTAACGGTGTGGTTGGAGAGTTTGTCCAGTCATTGCAATTTATCCATGAAAACAAAAAATGATGGGATTCATGAGAGGGAAGACTTGGTTGCATAGGCTCAAAAAAAGCAATTTCTATCAAGGTATTTGCAGAGCTGGCAAGTTTATATTTATTCATTGCATTTAAACTCCTATCAATATTTTGCACCTAAATACTTTTTAAAATAGTTGTAAGTAGAGCTGCAATAGCCTGAATGGAATAAAGGTAGAAACAGGCTCAAAATTATATCTATGTGCAGCCAGGGCTATGCTGACATTAATAATAAATTATTAAATTTATATGCCAGCTAATTCCTACTGATTCTGAGCAGTTGTTTTAATACATATGTATCAATCACTGCTGCTATCATGCCATGGCTCCAAATAACTGATCAGCACACTAGGTATCAGCTCTGCTCTGCTCTCAGTCAGCTCACAAAATTTCTGAAAATCTAACAATTGGTTCTTACAAGCATTTACAAGCTGTTTGTTAAACTGTTCAAGACTCCAGCACACTATTGCATACAGCCACCAAACTCAATAGCTACCCCACAGCCTTGTTTCAGGTGACTCAGGCTCTCTTGGTGGCTGTATTTCTATTTCACCACCCTTATCATCATAAGGTAGGCCTTAATAGCAACTCTAATCCATGTTTGATCAATTTCATCCCTTGTTGTGCACCAGCAACATCCTGGACATCTCTCATTTCATCTCCCTCAATTCATCCAGACAATGATGGGATCTATGAGAGGGAAGAGGTTGCATAAACTCAATCCAATCCAAGGCCTTAGCATCCCTCCTACTCTAAGTGGACACTAGGACTTCAGATGGACTATGCAGAAGTCCAGTAAGAACAACCACCAGCTCCCTCTGACACCCAACAGATTACTTTAATTGCCAGGGCAGACCAATCTAACTGATCCCTAGAGCCCAGGTTGATGAACTCGGTCTCACATGGCAAGTTATGGAGCAGAGACCCTGCTCCACACCCAAAAGTCAGTTGACCACATTTCAAAAGGGGAGTCCCCTCAATCTGGTCCCAGCCAAATCTCAGTAATATATGCCAGTTTGGCCCTCTCAACTGTGATTAAATTACAATGAGGGATACCTTAGAGACTTATTAGAGACTGACCTAATGTCAAATTTCAAATCTCGAAAATAAACTTACTTGATTTCATAACAGATAGAATTCATAAAATTTATTTTGCTTAAAAACAACTTTCCTTTTAACCACATAGCCATTCCCATGACGGTTTAATAATAAACTACTGAATATATTCATTTCATGGTTAGAAAATACACATTTCTTCCTTTCTCTCAAAATAATAATTAATTGTGGTTAAGACCACAACTTACAATATTATCAAAGAATTATTGTGGAAGTCTGTTGAAATAAGTCACTGAAAAGCTTGATATTGTTTTTGGATGCAAATGAATGGCAGATGCAATAATAAATTGAACAAAGGAAACAGAATTTATGAATGAAAAAAATCAACCTGAATGGTTTCAAAGGATTAAAAAGTACATTGCTTGTAAATCTGACTTTTACATCATAATTCAAAAATAGTCATGAGAAAAATACATATTTTTATTTTATTTTATTTTATTATTTTTGGGAAGGCAGGTTTGGTTTTGAAAAGATTAAGACAAATAGAACTGGTCTGCAAAAACACAAATAACCATGCAGCGTTGACTTAGATTGTTCTGTATCTCTTTGCTGACACTTACTAGTCATCCATATTGTAGTACAGAATTCGTTGTCTCAACAACAAAAAAAATAGGCTTAGAGTGAAGAAATAGCAAGAATCACCACTATCTAATGTAATTTTGAAGGAATTCTGAAGGAATTACATTATCCAATGAGGAATAAATAATAATTACAACCAAGTATAAATTGAAAAAGATGCTCAACTAGGTTAGTTCTTTTATTTGTTTTTAAGAAAAATCCATTTTTATTAACTTTATCATAGAAAAAACATGATTTTGTCTGCATTAGTTTGATTCTACATTTCAGGAGGATCAAGAGGAGGAGTTGTAATACAATTTTATTCATAAACTGAAAGACAGGAAAGTAAATGTCCCATACACCATTCCTCAACCTTTAACAGATCCATCTGTTAAACTACTGAAGTTCGCTGATGACACAACAGTGATCGGTCTCATTCGAGACAATGATGAATCCGCATATAGTTGGGAGGTTGAACAACTAGCCTCTTGGTGTGACCAGAACAATCTGGAACTGAACACACTCAAAACCGTAAAAATGGTGGTGGACTTTAGGAGAAACACTCCCATACTACCACCTCTTACAATACTAGACAACACAGTATCAACAGTAGAGACCTTCAAATTTCTAGGTTCTGCCATATCTCACAACCTAAAATGGACACCCAACATCAAAAACATCATCAAAAAAGCACAACAAAGAATGTTCTTTCTGCGCCAACTCAGAAAGCTCAAACTGCCCAAGGAGCTGCTGATACAGTTCTACAGAGGAATTATTGATTCTGTCATCTGCACCTCTATAACTGTCTGGTTTGGTTCTGCAACCCAACAAGACAGACACAGACTTCAGAGGATAATTAGAACTGCAGAAAAAGCAATTACTACCAACCTGCCTTCCACTGAGGACCTGTATACTGCGCAAGTCAAAAAGAGGGCTGTGAAAATATTTACAGACCCCTTGCATCCTAGACATAAACTGTTTCAACTCTTACCTTCAAAACGATGCTATAGAGCACTGCACACCAGAACAACTAGCACTGCACACCAGAACAACTAGACACAAGAACAGGTTTTTCCTGAACGCCATCACTCTGCTAAACAAATAATTTCCTCAACATTGTCAAACTAATTACTCACTCTGCATTGCTATTAATCTTCTCGTCGTTCCTATCACCCATCTCCTCCCACTTATGACTGTATGACTATAACCTTGTAGCTGGTATCCTTAAGATTTATATTGACTGTTTCCCTATGACTATCATTAAGTATTGTACCTTATGATTCTTGATGAATGTATCTTTTCTTTTATGTACATCGAGAGTGTATGCACCAAGGCATACACACATTCCTTGTGTGTCCAATCACACTTGGCCAATAAAGAATTCTATTCTATTCTATTTGGAATTGCCCCTATTAGAAGGAACTTGCGCCATGTTGCTCCATTAAACAATGTTGGGATTGAGTAAATCTCCTGAGGATTTCAGGAAATCCTTCTTGAAAGACTAATAGGGGAACAAGGATATATTCTGGCAGGAAAGACTATCTTCTCCTTCCTGAAGAACCAGATGTGAACACTAGCACCCAAGCAAAAGCTATTGCAGCATTTATCCTAAATTATTTTTTTTTATCCCACCCCCAAATCTGGGGATTTTGAAATTGTATAAATCTCATAAAGCATAACTGCTTGAATGATAAAATCTGAAATTAAAAATGTTCTGTATGTTTTCCTAAGCCGTAAAATATTTAGTGTTAAGTAATATTAATAGTATTTGCTAGGTATCTATCCAGACAAGATTCCTAAAAATGGAAATGTCATTGCACCTATCTTTTGGTGCTGTTCCAGCATTACCACCGACTTTATCTTAGATGAAGATTTTGTAGCAATCAAGAAAATGCATTTCAAAAGTGGAAGATTAGATCTGTATCTAACTCTACTCAGTTTTACTTCATGACTCCCAGTTGCAGCATAATGATCAGCATACCTCTAACCGTGCATTGTGTGAAGCAATAACTTCCTAGTTTTGAGTAATTAGAAGGTAATTCACATCACCATCCACAGTATCACATATTGCAAAGTATTATAGATATTTTATTTCTTTATTACAATCAGAGGAGACCAAGAATACCATTTGGGATTTTGTGCATTATGGATGCCATATGTCTCCATTAACTAAATGCATTCTTAATGGAAAGCTCCTGTTGAGCAAAATCTGCACAGTCAATTTGAATATTTTCTTACTCTCTGTATAAAAAAACCCCAGATAAATTATGCCTCTTCCATGTATCCTTAGCATTATTCATTAATAATTAACAAACAAAATTAGAGGTTAATACTTATCAGATTATTCTATCGCTTAAAACAGGCTATTATGAAGACTATTTCTAGCATTTAAATGAAACAAAGTGATATTAAACCATTATTGGATATATTATCTCTTTTACTGTGAATGTTTTTCAGATATGGAGCTAGACTCCAGTATTCTTCCTGGGAACAACTGTGTTGTCTTGTGATGGAGTTGGATGAAGACTTGTAAAGGAATTTGGTCTGAAACCATCAAATATAACCACAAACCTTTCAGCCTTCATTTAAACTTGCAAATCCAAGTCTGGACATACGCCAAATGCAAAGTTATACAGTTTGGTAGAAATGCTATTTTTGTGATAACACATTGATTTATTTCAATGATCATGTTAGTGATTGATGGATTCATGGATTTTGTTTTCCTTTCATGGAACAATATTTTATCTTCTCTGCACTTTGTCATCTTGCAAATATTACCATTTAATTTGTTGAGTTTCTAAAAAAAAAAAAAACCTTTATAGGAGAATATCAATATAAACGCACACACAATATAAAGCAGTAAAGCAAAGGTTTGCTACCAAAGGCCCACAATCCTGCTTGATGTGGACTTGGCTTTTCAAAGAGAAATCAGGTGTCACACAGAAAAATCAATTGTTTCAATGGCAGAGAAAGAGCTCAGACTACTTTTAAAATGGATATCAAAGAGTATGGCAATAGAATATGGTAGTCTAGAACAGGGGTCTCCAATCTTGGCAACTTTAAGGCTTGTGGACTTCAACTCCCAGAGTTCCTCAGCCAGCTAAAGCTAAAGCTGGCTGAGAAATTCTGGGAGTTGAAGTCCACAAGCCTTAAAGTTGCCAAGGTTGGAGACCCCTGGTCTGGAGTGCTCAATTAAGGTCATAGTTCAAATCCTTACTCTGTCATGTCCCTTCTGTTAGCAATGTCTAATACCAATCTACCTGACAAGGTTGTTATGAAATTAAAACTGATTTTTTTTTCTGTCTCTCTTTCTTTCTGTCTTACATTCTGAAGGGAGGGTGAAATATATATATCTGTTGTGGCCCCGCCCTCTGAGCCTGTCCCATCGGAGGAAGAAAGCTCCGAGCATGAGGAAGAGGAGTCAGCCAGGCCTCCCTCTCCAGGCCCCTCCCCTCTGGCACTGTCTTAGGTGCCGGCCGAGGGAGAGGAGATTAGCAGGGAGACAGGTGGCTCGGATGAGAGCGAGGGAGAGACATCATTCCTGGACGCACGCCTCCAAAGGCGTGATAAACGATTGCAGCAGCTCAGGAGGCATGCTAGGGATTAGAACTGAGTCACTGGACCACACCCCAGAGACTATATAATAGAGGGTGGTGGCCAGTGATCCCTGTGACGAACAAAAGTAAACCTTGGATAGTCACAAAAGCCTCATCCGGAACTACTGAGAGGAATAATAATTCTGTTGGACTTTTGGACACTGAGTATATTATCTTTCTGTTTTCTGTGGAAATAAAAGCACTTGGCAGACAGTGTGTATATCGCTGCCAAGTTGGAGATAAAGACCTGGGTGTGTTCCAAGTGCTTCATTAACCCTCGGCTGGCTGTGTGTGTGTGTGTGTGTGTGTGTGTGTGTGTGGACGGGGACAGATCATATATCAATTTAAAAATCCCTCCTTGATTCTGATCCTGCTCATTGTTTTCTTATCCCCAGTGTAGCTGCCATTATTTACTTATGCAAAAAAGACAATTCTTCACAGAAACAGATTGTCACTTCCTAAGGAAACGTCTTTTTAAAAAAGTTGGTTGTATGTGTCAAATTTAAATATTTATTTATCATCCCTGAAACCTAAAAGAACCACTTTGGATAAGTGGTTTATTATTTACCACTTTACTATTGTTGCGTAGTATCGGTAATTTGACTGAGATTACATCAATGTTTTGAGACATATGACTTTGAGCATTAGCTCTTTTTTGGTTAATATGATCATGTTGCCCATTCCACCCACCATGTGGCACTACTTTGTGCCTATTCCAGTTACCTCTAATATATCATAATCCAGATTTGGATAGATTGATCAGCACATTTGGAAGATGTCCGGTTGTGGAAGGTTGGTAGAATTTATAGTGTTGGGTTCTGGCTCAAGTCTAGTTCAGCAATGAGGGTTTGCTGGGTGACTTTGGGTCAGACACTATCTGTCAGACCATCCTATTCCACAGGGTTACTGCGATTTTGAAATTAGAGAAGGAAGTATTGTGCAAGCCATTTAACAATAACATTGCAAATTTCCTGACAGCTGGCTTTAACCCATTGTGATTTCAGCTGTTGTCTTATTTCCATTAACCTGGAGCATGTTCAACTTTGAGTTGTTTTTAAGCCATAACAGTATACAGTATGGCTTAAATGATGTGTCCATCCATTCAGTGTTATATGTGAGTTAGACAATTATAGTTTATTCAACAGAAAGCTAATAAATAAATAATAGTTTAATACAATATGTGTACCAAGGCAATGATACATTTTACCACTACAATATTGTGGTGTTATTCGAGCGTTGTTTTTCCACCCAATATACAAAAGGCAAAACACGATTTCTCACTTTAAGCTTTTCAAAAATGTAATTATATAAAAATTCACTAAGTTTTTCCTAGTTCTAAAAGACAATTGTCTTTAGAACTGAAGCAAAAATAGAAACAGAAACCCACCACAAAAATTTACATACTTCAGGAATATTGCTGACATAGTTTAAATTTCAGCTTCTCTGATAAAATTCAACATAAAGTCTCCTTACATATAGACATTGCTTTTCTTCTCCTGGAGTTCTGGAAAAGCAATCATGGGTTTACTGTCAACCATGGTAAAAGTAATCCAACAAATATCCACTATGCTTACCTTTTTATTAGTGTTTCAGCAGCAATACTATATACTGCAGTTATGACTGAGATGGCCATTTCAATCTAAGCCCTTCTCTTCAAGGCTTAACCGTTTTCTCTTAAAAATTACCTTTTGCACTGAAATTTGTTGTGCCTGTTCAACTTAACAATGATTTGTTTTGTGTGGTGGAAATGCATGTATACTGAATACAAGAAAGAGAAAAAGATAGTGAGAATTTACAGAAACTTTCCAGAGAGGGGAATTTTGTTCTAAATAAAATAACTATTGACTTTTTTTTTATCATTGTCTGCTCTACACACTGATTAGTTAAGATAAGCATGTATTAAATTTATATTATTAAACATATGTTAACTATAATGGACCAATTTTCTGAGCCAACACAAAAATTGACTATAAAAATTGAATAAAAATATCATATCAGCAAGAGTAATATCATGAATAGATGCCTGCTGTAGACTTCAGGATCAAGTATTTGATCCTTGATTAGGACTGGAATTATGCAGTCAAATCTGAACAATAATATTGCATTTTAAAAGAGTAGGAAAGCGTATGAAGTCATGAAGTGTCAATAAACTTCAAACAAATAATAAAGCAATATAAAATAGTTAAAATGCTATTATTTATATCATCTCAAAATTTGCAAATAATTTTAAATTCCTTCATTATTTAAAATAATACTAACAATGCTTGCTATTCTTGTTATCTGCATGATTTAACTTAGAGGCCTTCTATGAAATGATGTAGAATGCTCTCATGCTGTAACATTTGTCGTTTATTCCTGATCAGCAAAAGATCATTAAGGGTTGCCAGATATAAAAATATATTTATGTTAACTTTGGCTAGATGAATCAATTATATTTTCCTTCCTTTTACTTTTAACAACCTTTAATCCCTTCAAATAATATCCTAGATAGAAGTTGGAGGTTTTTTCATTTTTTTCTTTGTCCCTTCTCACGAAATCTTTCAAAACCTTCTTTTGTAAATCCAGATGACTCTTTTTATTATTTATATTTTATTATCTATATAATAATATTATATTACTTATATAGTTTATTATCTATATATCTCTTTTTATTATTAAGACATCAGCTGATTTTATTTGTATATCCTGTGTAGTCTAATTTTCCATATCATTCTTGTACCCTCTCATTTTTAAATGCACTTTCAAATCAGCCTCAGTCTTGTCCAGTAAAATTTGTTTCTCCTCCATAACAACTTTTAAACATAGATTATTTATAATGGAAGATACTTTTAAATTTTACTTATGGGTCCATTGTTCACAAATATCTTTCAATATGTCCAATATTAAAGATTTTAGCAATAATAATAATAATAATAATAATAATAATAACAACAACAACAACAACAACAACAACAACAACAATAGTAATCAAACAGGTTGACAGCATAGAAGTATGTTTGGTGGTTTCCTTAGAAGAAAAGGAAAGGACGCGGAGTAGTGAACCATCGATTTTCTGCAATTCGGATCTGAATTGCTGGCCTAAGTCACAGGACATTGTTAAGCTTGTGCACGACACCTCGCTCCTCGTGAAAGACGTGATTGAAAGAGAAAAGAAATGACCAAACGCGATCTTATTTGGATTGGATGACTCTGATTAATTTAATGACGTCACCAGGGTTCACGGCATTATCAGCAGTTTCCAGGCATCAACTATTACACCTGACGAAATTGTAGACATTTCCTGTGAAGGCCCCGAATGTAAGAATAACAACGGCTTGGTGGCGCCACGTTTTTGCAAAGTAGTTTGCAAGAGTGAAGCCTGTAAGTGGGAGTTCATATTCACAATAAATTTGTTTGCCAAAAGTAGTGTAAACCACAAGAAATTATGTTCGTGGTCTAATTTGTCCATCCTACAATGTATCGATGCCCGAGAGCTTCATGCAGAGCTTAAAGAACATTTGGACAAAGGTGAAACAGATCTATATGTCGACTACTGTGCTGACTGTATTAAACATAAGAACATTGGCCCACGTCCTTCTGTTCACCAATGTTAGGTATTTTTAGGAATAAATGTTAAAAAAAAAAATAAAAGTTAGGAAAATGTTAGGCCCCATTTTCGTTCTCTGCGCGTCCTGTTTTTGGCCTTCATGTGCCCCATTTTGAGCCTTTGCATACTTCATTTTTGACCTGTTCCAGACAGTGGGGATCACCACCACCACTGCCTATCCCCACCACTTGGAACAGGCCAAAAATGGGATGCACGGAGGCCGAAAATGGAATGTTAAGGATATTGTTGTGTTAACCAACCAGCAGAGCAAGTGCACAGAGAAACGGTACTGAGAGCAATGAATACAATACATATAAACTGGTTTAACAAAGTTTTTACTTTGTAGTGAAAAACAATTGCATAGTCTTTTAGTCAATCCAAGTCTTTAGCCATTCAAAACAGTCCAAAGTTACAGAAATCTTCTTACCATACAAAACAGCAGTAGGTAATAAACAGCAATACAATGCTGGTAACAAATCACAATGGTAGCAGATCCATCCACGATGAGAGCTCCTTCACACAATGGTAACAGTTCCAACAAGTCCAACCAATTCTGACCAACAATGACTATAGCTCGGCTCCCTTCTTATATACAGTTTACACTAGTAATTATCCACTTAAGATAAGTGAAGTCAGCAGTGCAATGATTCAACAGTACAATTAGGATAATTGGAGTCAGCAGTCAGTCAGCAGTCATTTACAATGACTCATCAGTACAATTACTCAGCATTACATCTTAAAGTTACAGAATACATTTAAAGTTATAGAACTCATATATTGCCTGGACAACCTGTTAGGCTTACACCATATCCTAACATTCTCCCCTTTGGACAGGTTAATATATACCTGTTCAAATTCTTAAGCCATAGCTCTCGCAACACATTTTATGTTTAATGGCACCCTGCGCTTTGGTGAAATTATCGGCAATATTGTTTTCAGACATACAATATTCCAATTGAACCATATTACTTTGAATACTCTGACGAACATTTAAATAACGAATATCAGTATATTTAAACCTTGTCTTAACTGCTAAATTTGTAGCTATTTTTCTAGCAGCTTGGTTATCCTCATAAATTACGATAGGATAATCTACCTTTAATCCTACATCAATCATTAATTGTTTATAGTAAATCAAATCAGTACATACTAGTGACAAGCATGAAGATTCTGCTTCCATAGTCGATAAATTAATATGTTTCTGCCATATTGACTTCCATCCTATTAAGCAATTACCTAACATTATTGCAATACCTGATGTAGACTTTCTGGTGGTCAAATCAGTAGTGAAATTAGTATCAGCATATGCACTATGTTAATGTAAGATTACGGTTAGGTTCTAAATATAATGCATAATGCATTATCATCTTTAAATATCTCAATAACCGCTTTGTGGCCTGCCAATGCCTATCAGTTGGCTCTGCATTATACCTTCTTAATTGGTTTACGCTATACGAAATATCAGGTCTCGACCAATTGCTAATATACGATAGACTCCCTATCAGCGATTGATAGATCTCCTTACTAAATTCAGGACTTTGGATTTCTTCATGTTGAAAATCCTGTGCCATAGGCGTTTTAGCTGGCTTACATAGCTCCATGCTATAGCGTTTCAACATCTGACTTATTTTGCTAGACTGTGACAGTTTATACCCTCTAGCTGTTTGAACAATATCAAGCCTAAATAATGTCTAATATGTCCTAAATTCCTAATTTTGAATTTATCTTGTAACTGTCTAACAATATCCATTGCTTCCTTGTCAGTTTTAGTTACAATTGCTATATCGTCCGTGAACAATAGCAAAAACGATACTAAACCATTATTCTCTCTTTTAAAGAGACATTTGTCTGCTACACCTTCCTGAAAACCAATATTATTCAGCTCTTTAACTATTTATTTATTTATTTATTTATTTATTTATTTTTCATATTTGTATACCGCCCTACTCCCGAAGGACTCAGGGCAGTGAACAGCCATAATAAATACAAATACATATAGAAGTTAAAAACTATTAAGAAACAGATTAAGTAATTTAGGCTCAAAGATTAAGAACATCCAAATTTATCTAAAGATGTTTAAAACCCAATTTAAAAGCCAGTTTAAAAGCCAATTAAAAAGGGAGAGTTAGGCCAGACCAACTATACACTGGTTCCATTCAAATCCTGATTGTTTTAAACCGTAAAGGCTTTTATTTAATTTCCAACAATCAGTTTGATCATTTGTTTTCACTCCTAACGGCTTCCTCATATAAGTGGTATGTCTTAATGGAGCATGCAAGTATGCCATCTCCACATCTATATGATTAATAGTATACTTATTCTTTGCCACCCACACTAGCATAGTTCTTAACGTGCTAGCTCTTAAGCTCGGAGCAAACACCTCATCAAAATCTTTCTCCATTTGAGCAAAACCTTGAGCTACAAGGCGAGCTTTATGGGTTACTCTCCCATCTATTCCTTTCTTTACTTTATACACCCATTGACAACCAATCAATTTCTCTCCAGGTGGTAATTTCACATCCTCATAAACACCTAATTTAGTTAATGAGTTGATTTCTCTACTCATTGCCTCCTTCCATGCATTTTGCTCTTTTTCAGGATACATCCTAATATCCTCATAACTTGAAGGTTCTATATTAACCTGACAAACTATGGTTGCTTTATACCTATCATGTGGTTGTCTTTCCCTATTGGATCTCCTAGGCAATACAGGACTCATTGCAGGTGATTCAATTTCATCCTCCACTAAAACTACCTCCTCTTCTTCAACCTTAATAGAAGAATCTATATTATCTATATCCTCATCAGGTGTATCATTACTCATTTGATGCTCAATGCTAACAGTATTGTCATCCTGTCTATAATCTGCACGCTCAAGTTTCTCCCATCCTTCGTGCTCTAGAAATTTTGCATTTGCACTACAGTACACGCTAGTAGTTCCCTGTGCCCAAAATCTAAAAGACCTATGGTTTGAATCATAGCCTACAAAAAACATTTTTTTGGCTCTCTGTTGTTCCTTTCTTCTCACATTTGATGGAATATGCACCCAAGCTGGGGCTCCAAATGTGTGTAAGTAACTAAGATTTGGTTTCCTCCCATGCCATAATGTAAATGGTATTTCACCAGTAGATGAATGTACCACGTTGTTTAACACATGGTTAGCACACATAGCAGCCTTACCCCATAAGGTTTCAGGCAAACCAGAATCTGCCAACATTGTTCTAGTCATGGCTTGAAATGTTTGACCCCTTCTCTCAATATAAGCGTTGTGTTGCGGTCTGTATGGTGCATACCGTTTATGCTATATTCCTGCCTCTCGCAAAAACTTCTCTCACCTTTGGTTAGTGAATTCTGTACCGTTATCTGTTACTAAGCACATTACTTTATACTTCTGTTTCCTTTCAACAAATCTCAGCCAGTTATTTAGATGCTGGAATGTTTCATATTTCGTTTTCATAAGATAACAGAATCCGTACCTAGAGTAATGGTCTACTATGCTTAGAATATAGCAGGCACCTCCAATACTGGGTTTCTTGGGTCCTATTAAATCTACAAACACTACTTCTAATGGCTTTTTGGTTTTAAAACCATTAACATGATTTGCTGGTGTATCTTACTCTTTTGCTGATTACAGGCATTGCAATTTAAATACTTACTACATGATTGTAGTTTTATCCCTTCAGATAGCTGAACTGTTTTCTTTAACATCCTGAAATTTATATGCCCTAGTCTCTGATGTAACAGATGAATACATTCATCATGTGGTTTATCATTCCTGTACACCGATATAGAATTTGCTACATCTTTTTCAGCAAGCCGGGTTGGCTTAAGAAGAAATTTTTAAATTCTTTTAATTAGTCTGTGATTCTTAACTTTCGGGCCAAAATTTATATATATATTTAAATGTTTTAATATTTGTATTCTATGTTTTTATCTTGGCTGTACACCACCCTGAGTCCTCCGGGAGAAGGGCGGTATATAAATTGGAAATTAAATTAAATTAAATTAAATTAAATTAATGCTGGGTTCTCTCTTAAAATGAATAAATCATTTTCTAATATTGCAGTAACAACCTTTCCATCTTTTTCAATTATACATTTATCATTTTTAAACGTTACTGTAAACCCAACTTGCAATAATGATTTAACAGATAGCAAATTATATTTTAACCCAGGAATATATAACATAGGCAATGGTTCATTACTAAATGACCAACGTGCAACACCTTCTCCAGCTACCTTAACTTTCCAACCATTTGCCAATCTAACATGTTGGTTACTCTTATTCATTTTTACAAAGTTGTTTCTATTCTTAGTAATAGATTGAGAAGCACCACTATCAACAACCCACCAATCCTGGTTAACATTAGTTGTTGAACTGGATATAGCTAAATTACAACCTTTCTTGAGTCTATTATTATCCCTAACAGACATTTTTTTATTCTTCCAATACTTAGCTATATGCCCTTTAGCCCCACAAGCAAAACATAGTTTTACAACATAGGCAGTTGAATACATTTTTTCTTCTTTTGGTTGGTTTACTCTCAACTGATCCCTTTCTTGTCTTCTTCTGGATTCTTCCAATAACCTACCGGTTACACCAGCCAATGTGAGGTCATCTCTGGTCAAAACCTCCAGTGAAGAAACATAGTCATCATAACTATTGTCCAAAGAAGAAAGAATTATATAAACTTGCTGTAGTTCCGAAAAAACAAGTTCCTTTTCATGCAGCTCCTGGAAAATTCTGGTCATGGATTCCAAATGAGCCATCATATCTCCTCCTTTAAGAAGATGTTATTTAAACAATTTCCATGTGAGATTTATATGAGCACCCAAGTGTCACGAACATATAGTCTCTTCAACTTGGTCTAACACCTAGCAGCAGACTCTTCGCCACAAATATGTACAAGTTGCTGGTCACTCAGTGTCAGTCCAATTATGCAAAGAGCTCGTTCATTGTCTCTGGTAAACTTGGCTAATTTCTTCACATCTTCTTCATAATCAGGATTCCATGTTGTTACATCCGGTGGATTATTTACTACATCCGAAAGTCCTTCTCTACTCAGAAGTAGATTGCATTTTGTAGACCAGGATACATAGTTTGTTCCATCCAGCCAGGTTATCATGGAAATATTCGATAACTGTCCTTGTGCCATCTTCACTTGGATTCTTTATTTCACAAACAGTTTTCTGTATTATTCACATTCACTCTCAGTTTAGCTCTGACCAATCCTGGTTAGTTCTGGTTGGCTCTGGGCCTATAACCAATGTTAAGGATATTGTTGTGTTAACCAACCAGCAGAGCAAGTGCACAGAGAAACGGTACTGAGAGCAATGAATACAATACATATAAACTGGTTTAACAAAGTTTTTACTTTGTAGTGAAAAACAATTGCATAGTCTTTTAGTCAATCCAAGTCTTTAGCCATTCAAATCAGTCCAGAGTTACAGAAATCTTCTTAACATACAAAACAGCAGTAGGTAATAAACAGTAATACAATGCTGGTAACAAATCACAATGGTAGCAGATCCATCCACGATGAGAGCTCCTTCACACGATGGTAACAGTTCCAACAAGTCCAACCAATACATTTAAAGTTATAGAACTCATATATTGCCTGGACAACCTGTTAGGCTTACACCATATTCTAACATGGGATGCACAGAGGCGGCAATAGGCAGCAGCGGCAATGGATGACGATGGTGGTGATGGGAGGTAGCGATCCCCACAGCCTGGAACAGCTGATAGGTAGTATTCTAGGAGGCAGATCCAACCACCAATCAGCTGCTCATGTTAAATCAGGCTGTGCTCAAGATGACCAGGCTGTTTGCTTTTTGCTGCAAGGAGGCAAATTCCTGGGAGGCAGAGGCAGAGGCAGAGGCAGAGGCAGAGGCAGAATTTTTTTTCTTGTTTTCCTCCTCAAAAGCTAGGTGTGTCTTATAGTCCAAAAAATATGGTAATTCTTTGTAATACCTTAAATTTAATTCATGGCTTACACGTTAAAGAACCGTTTTCTAACAGTGATCATAATATGATTGACTTTTGTATTAATCTGCGTCCTTCTGAACTGGGTCTTAATGACTGTTCTTCGAATTATAATTTTAAAACAGCAAACTATGATTTAATAGCTGCTGATTTAGCATCTTTAAATTGGCACCGTCTGTTCTCAGGTTGTAAAAATGTAGAAGATTTTTATAACATTTTTTGTTTGAAATTAATCGAGCTATAAATTTATACATACCAAGAAAAATAAAAAAAGTTATAAAAAATAAATTACCCAAAGCAATAAGAAAATTACAATCCAAGAAAAAATCTCTTGGGCGGAACAATAAGATAGGTTATGTTGCCAACTTCAAAAGTCACTACAAAGCCTTATATGATCAAATTAAAGATGAATGCACCAATTATTTCTGTAAACAGGAGGAAAAGCTGTTGAATTCAAGCTCTACATGAGTCTTTTACAACTTCATTAACTCGAAACTTAAAGACTCGCAAGTGATTCCACCTTAAAAGGGCAAAACGGGGTTGATTGTAATGACAATGTTGGTCAGGCCAATCTTTTCAATATATTTTTTAGTTCAGTTTTTTTGGATAGCAATGGTTTCAGTCCCTCATTCACACGTTGAACCCCAAATAGTTGTAGCAAATTGCTGAATATTAAATTTACAGCAGATAATGTTGAATTAGCATCTGGTTCTGTGGATAGCATTCTGCTATCCACAGAACCAGATAGATTATGTGCTTTTTTCCTGAAAAAGCTTGCTACCGTCCTAGCTGAATCTTTGTGTACAATTTTTGAAGTATCGTTTCAAACTAATTCCCTGCCTGATCTATGATCATCAGGTATAGTTATACCAATTTTTAAAAAGGATGACTTTAGTTCTGTCAAAAATTATAGACCACAACTTTGCATGTGTTGTGTTACATGCAAAGTTATGGAATCAATTATAAACCAATCCATCATTCACTTCTTAGAGACAAATAATTTGCTATCCGACAAACAGTTTTGCTTTAAGGAAAAACTTGTCCTGTAACTTACAACTTTTGCATTGTAAAAACATCTGGGCTACATGTCTCAATCAAGGTAAAGCTGTTGATGCAATTTACATAAATTTTTGTAAGGCTTTTGATACAGTAGTACATGATAAACTGCTGTTGAAATTAAATTTATGGCATTTCTGGGCCTTTGCACAAGTGGATTGCTGCTTTCCTGTCTAATAGACTGCAGAAAGTCAAAATAGGGAACTCGCTGTCTAATTCTACATCAGTTAACAGTGATGTTCCACAGGGCAGCATTTTAAGTCTCATGCTTTTTTTGCTCTATATCTATGATTTATGTGATCAACTTAAAAGCAATTGCATTCTTTTTGCCGATGACATAAAATTATTCAATTCTATGTCAGCACTTCAACCTGCATTTACTCTAGTGCTGACATAAGAAGGAGAAGAGGGGGCAGTTGGCAAGAGGATGCTTGACTTCTCACCTACTTATTTTCCCTGAAGATAATATCCTCTAGGAGATGAGATGGGAGGGGGGACATTCCTGGGAGCTGAAGTAGTAGATATGGGGAGAGTGATTTGGGAAGAGGGTCAATGAGACGCAGAGAATTGGGGAACGGAAAGGGAAGGTTTTGGGGTCAGGAAGTCAGTGTTGGCCATAATCAGGGACAGGTTGTCGTGCTTAATAAAATGAAGTATTTCTTCAAAGACTATTTGTTTGGAAATGCAATTTATTTTATTTGAGACGACATCGAAACCTGACATTCTACAGATAATTCTGTTGTTTTCCAAAGTGATCTCGACTATGTGTCTGAATGGTCATCTATTTGGCAACTTCAAATTTCGATTAATAAATACTCTGTCTTACATATTGGTAAATGTAGTCAGAATGTCAAGTATAAACTAGGTGGCATTGATCTAGCAGATGACCCTCACTTTGTTAAGGACCTAGATGTACTTATCTCTGATGATTTATGCTCCAAATCTCACTGTAACAGCATTGCTTAAAAAGCATTAAGAGTTGTAAACTTAATTTTGCGAAGCTTTTTTTCTGGAAACATTGTATTGCTAATTAGAGCTTATAAAACTTATGCTAGACTAATTTTAGAGTATTGTTCAACTATTTGGAATCCCCACCATATATCTGACATCAGTACAATCAAGTAGGTTCAGAAGTACTTCACGAAACTTGCACTCTTCTGTACACAATAGAATTCCTTATGCTACTAGGCTCAAAATTCTCGAACTGTGTTGCATGCGGTCAAACCTAGGTATTGCATACAAAATTATATGTAATAATGTTTACCTGTAAATGATTTTTTCTGTTTTAATCACAATAATACGTGTGTGAACAACTGCTTTAAACTCAGTGTAAATTGTTCTAAACTTGGCTGTAAAAAATATGATTTCTGTGATAGAGTTGTCAAAGTCTGGAATGCCCTACCTGATTCAGTTGTCTCAGCTACAAATTTTCACAGTTTCAGTCAGAAAATGACTTCCATGGACCTTACTTCATACTTAAGTGGTCAGTAGAGGGGGCATGCATAAGTGCACTAACATGCCTATCATCCCTGTCATTGTATTTTTATTCTCTTATTCTTGTTCTCGTTTTCGTTTGACAAATTCCAATAAAAATAAATAAATAAACAAACAAACAAACAAATAATAGCACTTAGGCTTATATACCACTTCATAGTTCTTTACAGCCCTCTCTAAGCGGTTTACAGAGTCACCATATTGTCCCCAACAATTTGTGTTCTCATTTTGCCAACCTTGGAAGGATGACAGGCTGAGTCAACCTTGAGCCAGTCAGAACTGAAAGAATTGAACTCCTGGCAGTAAGCAGAATTAGCCTGCAATACTGCATTCTAACTACTGTGCCACCATGGCTCCATTACTAAATTCTTTATTAGTAAATCAAATTTAAGCATTGTTCTCTTTAATTGTAATCTTTAGTTCTTTCTACTTCCCTCTAGTGTCCAATCTGAAAAGTCTCATCCTAACATATTTTTTTAAGAATTCAAAGCATCAACATTTTCCCTCAGAAAGAATTATTATTATAAATTTCAAAATCTTATTTCAGATCTGTTTGGACCCTTAGACTCTTTGAAACTTTCCAAAATCAATCTAATCATCCTTTTGCTGCTTATTTTTTAAAAAATTCTTTTGAAAAATTCCTTAAAATTTTAAGGAATTTAAAACATTTTTTGCTTAGAATTGAAGGAGACTTACCTGTGCTATAAAATTTGTTTTTTGAAGGTTGCTGAAAAACAATTAAGAGGCAATTTCCAAACATGATCATAGTTGCCTCAAACCACAAGAAGGATGTACTGTACTGGTCATGCCAAATTTTAATCAGTTTTGACACTTTGGAGGATTAATTATCTTTGATTTTGAGCAAATACCCATTAATACTATGAACCACTATCCATTCATTTAGAGTGTCAGAATCCGACATAGCTACCTTTTTGTTCTTGTAGTCTACAGTATAGCACAAAAGTGAACAAAATAAATGCCAAATAAATTTAATAATAATTAAAAAACAAGGTTCGGCAAACTTTTATCCATGTACTGTAGGCTGCATTATGACTGTGAGCTTGACTGAAATCTCTCAACTTCCAGCAGTTCCACACACCAGCCAACCACAAAACCTTCAGTTCCTGCAGTCTATTCACAGGAAGCAACTGTCCAGAATACAAATGGCCAATCTCACAATCCCCTTTTTCCAGAGAGACTTTGCTGGCCAGAATTTGCTGCCTGACCACCAATCTCTGCTGCAATGCCGTCCTGCACTTTCAGGGCTGTCTTGTTTACCATGAATCTTATTGAAAGTCCTAAATAAATTATTTTAAGCCTTCCCTTTATCACAAATTTAGCTGACCTGTCATTAAAAAAATCAGTATGTATTATGATATAACTCACATCATCCATATTGCATGGTTTTTATAAGTTTTAATTCTAACATGTAACTCTTAGAAATATGCAGTTCTGTTGGACGTGTGCCACAATGGTACGCAACATTGGGCAGTTTATTTAACTTAGTTACTGCGAAGCAAATAAAATAAACTCTGCAATACTTTACATCATTTGAAAATCTATTTTACCTCCATGCTCAATTGCATATAGAAAAAGTAAATAATACTTTAATGAATAAAGACAAACTGAGTTGTCAGAAATTGTTTTAGGTGGCATTCTTCTGTGTTCTCATTGGGCAATATAAAGGAAACCCAAAGGAAACAATACTTTTACTCTAGGTTTCAACCCAAGGTTCTGCATGTATATAAAACATAAATGTGTTAAAACCTCATTTTAAATATAAAATTAGCACAAATGTCAGTAAACAGCTAGACTAACACTGAATTTGCATAGTTTACTATATTTCTTCTATTTCTTTTAATATAGACTATAAGGCACAGTATTTTTTATTCAGAAAAGAAAGTACAGTTAATAAAACTATTTTGATATAAACATAATCATGTTTTGACTATAGCCATTAAAATAAACAAAATTTAGGTAATTTAATTCCCACTCATTTTAGTAGTCCTATATCAAGTTTAAATCCAACCAAATATTACTGCTGAAAATTACAGCATATTAAAGACTAAGCAAACATTTTTAGCCTTAAGCATTACAATTATTCACACACTGCAATTTTCCTTTTCCTTAAAAGGAATCCAAAATACATTAAATAATATTGTAGTAGCCTAGCTTTGCTACAGCCATCAAGCCCAATCAGTGTTATTCTTTCCATGTCAGTCCTGCCACAAATATGTTGTAACATACAATATTAAAAAGACTGGAGGAGATTATTTTGTTAAAATAACACTACAGCTAAAATGTCACACCCCATTAAGCCCAAGATTCCTTCTATGACAACATATTGCACCATGTTAAATAATCCAGATAAATAACAAATTTAAAGCTTGGATTCAGAGCTTTGTTTCTATATCACAATCCTTTCTCCTTCTCTGTATATTCTGCAGGACAAATAGCACAAATTTTTGAGGTAGAACAAATAAGGAAGAAAAGAAGGCAGATGAAAATATGTTGGTCAATATGTATTTTGTCTCATTTGTATAACAGAACCAGATGATTTCCATAAAGACCCAGCTTCTAGTATTCCCTACTACAGCCCCACTTTTTTCTTTTACAGTGGTACCTTGGTACTTGGTTAATTGGTTCCAGGAGGTGTGACGAATACTAAAACTGTTGAATACCAAACAAACCATGTGACTAACACATGACTTTTGTATCATCTAGAAAGGGTAGTGAGTCACGAGGCATAACATTGACAAATTCTAGCTGGGCAATGAGTACCAAACAACTTATTATTGGAAGGAAATTTTCATGTCATAATGCATCAAGTATCAAATTCAACAAGTTTCGCAGAAATCGAGTACCAAGGTATACCTTATTTTTGTGGACCCTTTGGTGTATGTATGTGTGTGTGTATGTGTGTGTGTGTGTGTTGTGTGTGTGTGTTAGTGTGTTAGAAAAAAATGGTCTGCTGATTTCTTTGGGTAGAAGGACATCAATGTTTTCTTAAAGAGATCATAGAAAACGAACAGCATTATGACTTTTATTTAGACAATTATCCAGAGTCTGACGTCAGCGAGGCAGAGGAACAGGGGGAGCCTGTTCCCAGTGTGCGCGTACGCAGAGCTGCCATAAGGCAAGAACAGTTAAGACAAAAGGGGTGACTTGGGAGTAAGGTTTGAAGATGATTGGCCCCTCCCATAAGACATAAAGGAGGAGCAAAGGCACATGAGCCTTTGCAGGAAGCATCTTTGTTCATGCTGGTAAGTTTAAATTCTGAAGCTCCGTTTTGACTCTGCTCCATGTGGCCTTGCAAAGCTAATTGTCAATTAGGTCTTGGCAGCGTGTCAAGGGAGATAAAGATGGGTGCTTATCAGCCTTATCCCAAAAGACTGTGGCAGGCTTCTGTCGGACTCTTTACAAACTATTTGTGACTTATCATGGGTTGTGAATGAACAGAATTCACAGCTGTTGAAATAAAAAGAGGGTTTTGGGGACTAATTGTGTGCTTTTTACTGCCTCAGTAAAAGCCTAGGTCAGAACAGATAACTGTGTGAAGTAACAGGTTCAAGAGGTGACTTCTTCAGGAAGGGACACATTAATCTTTCAAGACAAATGCTAATTCCACACAGACAGCTCTCCATAGAACATTAAGTTCTATGAATCCAATCATAGAAATGCTTTCCAGTCACACAGATTGGCCAGGTGGGGCATGAATCAAGCTTACAGTAGCTGAGTGCATATTGCAAGCATAAAAGAATAACAAGATGGGACCCTGATCATCTCATAAAACTCTAATTTAATGCAGAAGAAGAATATTATAGGATGATAAATTGATCCACATTGGATGTAGAAGATTATGTATTTTTCAAAAAAAATAATAACAGTAAAACCAGTTGCTTCATCTAAATAAAGCAGATCTTCCATCCTGTACTGGTCATGCCAAATTTTAATCAGTTTTGACACTTTGGAGGATTAATTATCTTTGATTTTGAGCAAATACCCATTAATACTATTAACCACTATTCATTCATTTAGAGTGTCAGAATCTGACATAGCTACCTGAAGGAACACTTTTTGTTCTTGTAGTCTACAGTAAAGCACCAAAGTGAACATCTTTTAAAGCAAAGCAATTGTCTCTGTATATATGCAATATATATGTTTTTAAAACTCTGCCGTTTTCATCCCATTTCTGTAAAGTAATAATAAACTGATGTGTCATTTTATAGTCCCCAAATCTGTTGAGAACATTCTATAAATAATCAGTATATCAATAGAAGTGACACAGCACAGTCTCATTATTTTAGAAGATGATGCAATGCCCTGTGAATCAGATAACATTAATTTGTAATCTGTGTTCTGGAAGTGGGAGACAACAGAAAATTCAGTGCATTCTAAATTATGATTATGCTGGAACATATTTTAAACTGGGTTACAGAATTAGAAAGTGAAAAAAATTCTGTTCTCAAAAACCTACTATTCAGAGAAATAGATACAACTTATGAAGTCACCTCAAATAGCAAACAAAATCTCTCGTCAAATAAAATTATATCTATACATATACATAAAAGATACACACACTTGTATTTGCATGGGTCTGCAAATACTTACTCTGCCCAATGTAGAATAATAGCTAAGGATTTGGATTAGGTTGGAGTAGTTCAGATTCAATGACCGTTCGAGCCACAAAAGTTTTCTAGGTGACTTCAGGTCAGTCACCACTCTATATCCCAATTCAAACTATTTCATAAGTTTCTTGTTGTAGGCTGTTATATGGGGATTTTGCCAGGCATAAATTCACTGATATAAACTGTATATTTGGTCAAGCTATCTGTTGCTTCTTGAATACTGTTGACTCAAATCCGGGGATGTGTGGCTAAGTGAGAATAGCTCTACCGGGGGCGTGGTTATGGCCGTGGTGGTGTGAGGACGTTTTCTCCACTTCGCAGGGCATTTTACGGAAGATAAATGTGGATTAAAGTGTTTGAAATGCACCGATAAGGACCAAAATTTTATAAATTGTATCGGAAGAGCTACTGGCCCAGCAGATTGACTTTGGAATCGGTAGGTCACCCTGAACGACTCAAATTTTGAAGCTTTTTATAGCGTGGGAAAGTGGAAGGAGTGAGGGGTGACCAGATAGGCAGTCGCAATTGCATATTTGGAGTAAATAGCTGCCTTTGTTCTCATTACTACCGCGATCTGTGTTTGTTTTTGCTGTGGGATAAAAGCACGGAACATCAAAAGACTGGTGGAAGGGTTCTCTTGGAAGAATATGTAAACTTTAAGTTGATCTTTTGTTTGTGAAAGTGCTTGAGTTGAAGCAGCAAAACGCATTTCTGGGCAGTGCCTTCCAACGGATGTTAGCTTTTTTTCTTTTAGGGAAATTACGTAAGCTGAATTGAGAACTATAAACTTTTATTGCTGGTCCTTTTGAGTGCAATAATAAGCTGTCTCAGCTTCAATATTGGATTGTTGTCCCTTAATCTTCATTACAGACCCTCTTGGCAAAAGTGGATAATTAAAACTTATTAAAAAATGGCGACCCAACAATCCTTAGAAATGCAACAAGTTGCTGTGGCCTTAACTAAAATTAGTGAAAAGATATCAGGACTGTCAGATAGTATGGATAATATGACATTGGAAATTAAAAGAATGAAGCAAGAAATGAATGAAAATTTTGCAAAGCAAACAGTAGAAATGAAAATAATTAAAGATGAAATTGAGCAGATTCATATACATGATGCAAAGATAGATCGGCAAATTGGAGAAATCTTTTTTAAAAATGAACAACAAGATAAAAAAATTTGTCTTTTGGAAGAAGAAGCGAGGAAATATAATCTGGTTATTCGTGGAATTCAAGAAGAAAAAGTGGACAATTTGAAACAACGAGTTTTAAAATGGCTCAATGACTTGGATACACAAATCACATTTACAGCAACAAATCTGGCAAGTGTTTTTAGAATTGGGTTTAAAAGACAAAACGGTTTAAATAGAAATGTACTTGTCAGATTTGCAAATCTTAGTGACAAATTGGAAGTGATGGTGAAAGTGAGAGAGATGGGTGAAGCTTTGAAATTTGAGGAGAAAATTATTCAAGTCTTTCCAGATATATCAAGAGAAGAAAGGGCGTGGAGATTTTTTTTGAAACCAATCACAAAGGTTCTGAGAGACAATGGAATTAAATATAACTGGAGACCACCACAGCAACTAAAATTTTTTTATAAAGGAAGAATGCAAATAATTACTTTGGAAACAGATGCAGTGTTATACTTACATGAACTTGGATTGATTGTAAAGTATGAGGATGTAACAGAGATAAAAGATCAAATGCTCAAGATGGGTGGAACATATGCAAAAACATCAACACCAGAAGAAAAAGGGGCTGCTGGAGGACAAGACCCTAAAGGATTAAAGCGGAAGGAAATCTCACCTGCGATGGTTGAACAAAAGAAAAGTCGTGATGATATAATGGGAGATGGAGTGGATAAGAAATTGAAGGATCTTGAAAAAGAATTGCAGGAAGCTGAGTGCGGGGAAAAGTTACCACCCTTTTCTCTGAGAGATGAATTTAAGTAGACTACCCGAAAGAAGTGACCCGACCATTGGCACGTCACCTCTCCCCCACTCTCTTTATAGAGGCAGAAACCAATTGAGGATGTGGGGGACGAAGATTGTTTGTTATTCAATGTTTGATGTGTTTTTTGTCCTTTTTTGTTTTTTTTTATTGTTTTTTTTCTTCTATGTTGAATGTTGTTTGGAATGTGGGAGATTGGTGTTGGGATCTGGGCACAGAAAGGAAGAGGAGGGGAAAGGATTAAAAAAATTACAGTTTAAATGGGTTTAATAAAAATAATGACATGGAATGTGAAGGGTACAGGGAATCAGATTAAGAGAAGACGATTGGAACTTAAAATTAAAAGAGATCTACCAGATATATTATTTTTGCAAGAAACCCATCAGAAATCTGAAGACTCAAATAAAATGTATATAAAGGGTATGCAAATTTATGAAAAATCTTTTGGAACTTCAAAAGCAAGAGGAGTTGCTACATTGATATCAGATAGGGTATATTTTGAAAAAGAACAAGTAATTGTGGATGAAGAAGGAAGGTATGTAATAATTGTGGGAAATATTAACGAGGAAAAAGTGACACTGGTTAATTTATATTTACCAAATGAGAAGCAAAAAGAATTTCTTGAAAAAATAACTAAAATTCTGGAAATCGAAAGTGTAGGGAAAGTAATTGTGGCTGGGGATTTTAATTTAATTAGAGATAAAATAGATAGTACTAACCCCACTCGTTGTGGAGAAGCAAATAAAATGGGGATCTTAAATAAATGGATGTTTCAAAACGGTGTGGTGGATGCCTGGAGAGAAGTGAAAGGAACTGAAAGAGTGTACACTTTTTACTCTAAGATACATAATACATATTCAAGAATTGACTATATCTTAGTTTCTAAAGATTTGTTGAATAATGTGGATAAGATAGATGTGGGAATTTTTAAGGATTCTGATCATGCAGAAGTTACGATGGAAATAGATTTTAATTTTGAGAAAAAAGGAAGTTGTTGGAGATATGATGAAAAACTGTATAAAAATGAGGAGGATAAAAAATGGATATTTAAAAAATGGGAAGAATGTTGGAGATTGAATGATAATGGAGAGGTTAAATTTGAAATTGTTTGGGATGCGATGAAAGCAGTGTTTAGAGGGGAAAGTATCAAGTTATCAAGCAGAAAATATAAAAATTATAAAAATAAAATTGAAAAAGATAAAAGCCAGATTAAGGAATTGGAAAATCAATTTTTGCTTACTAAAGAAAAGTTTTTTTTGGAGGAATTAAATCTGCTAAAAAATAAATTGATAGAAGAAGATATAGAATTGGTAAAAAAGAATATGAGATATTTAAATAGGAATTTTTTTGAATTTAGCAATAAAAATTCTAAGTTATTGGCAAGGATGGCGAAAAATAAAAGAGAGAAGAGAGAAATTGGAGCCTTGATAGATGATAAGGGCATAAGACGCTATAAAAAATTAGAAAAATGTGAAGTGGTCAGGAACTTTTTTCAAAATTTATATTCGAAAAAATTAATTGATCGGGGAAAACTGAGAAGCTATTTAGAAAAACATGTTGTGAAAATTGACCAAACATATAAAGATTTAATGGAAGAAGATATAACACAAGACGAGATTAATGGAGTAATACAAAAAATAAAATTAGGGAAAGCTCCAGGTGAAGATGGATTACCTGCTGAGTTTTATAAAGAATTTAAGAAAATAATAATACCAAAATTGCAAAAACTATTTAACGGAATTTTACATGGTGGAGAAGTTCCGTTGTCATGGAACAGAACGGTGATATCTATAATCCCTAAACCAGATAAAGACTTAGAAAGGATTGAGTCCTATCGGCCCATCTCTTTAATTAATCAAGATGCAAAGATATTTACTGCTATTATAAGTAATAGATTAAGTAGATTTATAGATAGATATATAAGTTATAACCAAGTAGGTTTTGTGAAGGGTAGATATATGAGTGATATTGTCAGAAGAGTATTAAATATTATAGATGTTGCTGAATATAATGCTGATAAAATAGGTATAATATCATTAGATATTTTTAAAGCTTTTGACTCTGTACAATGGGAAACTATTAAAATAATTGTTGAGGTACTAGGTTTTGGTAATAAGTTTATACATGTTATTTCAAAACTGTATCAAAAAAGTAGTGCAAGAGTGAAGGTGAATGGAAGGCTGACAGAAGAGATAAGATTGGAAGCGGGTACAAGACAAGGATGTCCCCTGTCTCCAACATTATTTTTATTGGTTATGGAAATTTTGACTAAAATGATAGAAAAAGATGAAGAATTGGAAGGCTATAAGGGATATAAGATAAATCTGTATGCAGATGATACTTTGATTATTTTGAAAGATATAGAGAAAGATTTGAAAAAGATACATAAGCATTTGGAAGAATTTGAGGAAATGACAGGTTTGAAAATAAATTGGTCAAAATTTGAATTATTAATGAATAATAATGGTAAGGAGTGGGAGAATATGCAAGAACAACTTGGGATAAGGATTAAAAAAACATTGAAATATTTGGGCATAACACTTTCACTCAAAGTTAAAGAAATGAAAAAATTAAATTATGATGTGGCGATGAATGAAATTGAGAAAAAGATAGATAAATATAAAATGATAAAGTTGTCTTGGTTTGGTAGAATTGCAATGTGTAAGATGATGTTGTTGCCAAAGTTTAATTTTTTATTTGAGATGTTACCGTTAAACTTGACAGAGAAAGATATTGAAGGATATCAGAAGAAATTGGATAAATTTTGCAATGGTGGGAAAAGACCTAGATTAGTGAAGAAAATGTGGTATCAAAATCAAAAGGAAGGTGGATTAGGAATCCCCAAACTACTCAATTATTATTGGGCTTATGCTATTCGGACTGTGGTAAAAATATTTAAAGGTGAAGATAGTCATTGGAGAGATTTAGAATTAAAGGACATTAAGAGATTTGGCTCAACATGGTTTTTAGATAAAGCAAAATCAAAATGTGTAATTAATAGCTATTGGTTAAAGGGATTGATTAAATTTGGAACAAATTTGTTAAAATTTTAATTCCAGATATAATTTTCTTAGGGAAGACAATTGAAAATTGGCCGATTAAAACTAATATAAGTCGTGATAGGGTAATGGAAGATGAAAATATACAAATTATAATAGATTGGTTAAAAACTTTAGAAAATGAAAGGAGGAAAAAAGAAATCATTGAAAAATTGGGTTTGGGCTGGTTTGAAAAAATACAGATAGAAAAATGGACTAAGAAGGTAAGGGACAATTGTTTGATAAGTAGAAGTAAAACTGAATTTGAATACTTAGTATTCCAAATTATGAAAGATGAAATTGGACTAAAGGGACTCGTTAGTAAGATATATAAGATTATAAATTTTGATGGAAAACCACAAAGGGTGATGAAGATGAATTGGGAAAAAGAACTTAATATTAAAATATCAGATTTAGATTGGAACGTGAATTGGAAGAGTAGAATTATGAAGACTTTATCTGTAAGGATTAAAGAGCACAATTATAAGGTTGTTTGGAAATGGTATTTGACTCCATTAAGATTGTCATTGATGGATAAAAAAATTAGTAAACAATGTTGGAGATGTGACATGGAATTAGGGACTTATGAACATATGTGGTACAAATGTGATAAAGTTAAAAAGTTTTGGCAACAATTGGAGGAAAGGATATTTGAAATGATGGGGAAAGCAATAATATTGAGACCAGAAACTATATTACTGTTGATAATTAAGGAAATAGAACCAACAAAATATGAAAAAGAATTGATTAGAATTATGATTATAATGGGTAGAATTATAATAGCCAGATATTGGAAATTAGATGTGAATTTTAGAATAGAAGAATGGTATTGTGAAATGTGGAAATTAGCTTTAAATGATAAAATGACATGTGATATTAAAATTAGAAATGGTGACTATAAAGAAGATATTTTCTGGAAAATTTGGAAACCATTTGTGGACTATGCGCTGGGAAAATTGGATGCTTCGGTACCTGTACCCCGAGAACGTGGATTTTGGCGATCATGAGGATATATCCGAAGAACCAAATCTTCCTTTCTTATGTATAGCACAGGGTGAAGTATTGTATATGTTGTTTGTAATGTTAGTAATTTAAAATATAAAATGAATAAAAAAATTAAAAAAAAAAAAAAAAGAATAGCTCTACCATCCAATGCCTAAAAGGGGGAAGTATCATCTTCCAGCAACAGTACCTGCAGAGGGGATCAAAACATTTGTAGCAACATGTTCTAAACCCTGTCCCTGTTGTGTGTATACCAATCACACATGCGGATACACACACACACACACACAAAGATTTCAGTCATGCTGATCTAATTACCATCTTGCCTGCTTTGACAACTCAACTGCAGATGTTATTTTCTTCAAAGATGGGTTACAAACTATTAACAATCTTCAATGGATTTAACTGATATGTAACAAATCAATTTTGAATAAATTTCATTTTTCTTGTCTACTGGCAAGCTATTCTTGCTATTATTTTGGATTTTTTCATTTTCTTTTATTTGAAAAAAAGGGTAATCATACATCAAATTGCTATATTCTTTTTAGGTTGAAGTAGAGATAAATCTTGTTTGCAGATGAAGTGCTTGATGAGGTCTGGTCGGGTATATATAGCAATGAAGAGCACAATGTTTCTGATGTTTCTGAAAGGACCGCTTCTCCCCAGTTATGTCTTCCCGGACCACCAGAACAGGAAAGCAAGGTCTGTTGCAGGTCCCATCGAGTAGAAAAGTACATCTAGTAATACCAAGGGAAAGGCTTTCTCTATGGTGGCTCCCTCCCTTTGGAATACCATTGCCCTGGAGATAAGTAGCCCCTATGTAGGTATCTTTCCAAAAGGTCCTGCAGATGTGGTTTGGTCAGCAGGCCTGGAGACCACAGGTAATTATGGAGCCGATCAAGGTTTGGTTGCCACAGCCAGTGTGTATAAGGTGGGGGGATTATGGATTCTTCCATTGTAAAATGTTAATGCTGTAAGCCACCAGAATCACCATGTGTAATTTGGGACACCATATTAATTTGTTAAACAAACAAACAAACAAACAAACAAGATAGAATTAGCTATGTTCATGTTATGGATAAAAGCATGCTATTCAAAAATGGAAGCCTGAAGTCACACTGGTGACTTCTCTAATTTTAGGTGAAATTTTGAAAATATTAGTTGAAGGAAGCAAAATAAAAGGGAAGGACTCAGGAATCTTAATGCTCCACACAATGCCCCCGAAGTGGTAGCTTAAATGCTAAATAGTATGTGGTACAAGGGGTTCTATAAGGTTTGCATTGAAAGATCTGCGCTGGTTACCATTTGTTTACTAGATACAATTTAAGAGTTTGGTACTAATGTTTAAGATCTCACTGACTTCCAGAGGACTGTCTGAAAGATCATCCTTCCCATTATCAATCTGTCTGATCATTAAGATCTGCAGGAGAAGCTATTCTGAAGATTCTCCTGTTGTGATTAATCCAGCAAATGGGAAACAACCTGTTTCTGTGACATTCTAAAGCTATGAAATTCACCATCAAAAGCTATGAAACACACTGTCCATTTGGCTTCCCTTCTGTGAGCGTTTACCATACATTTTCTTTCTTTTTTTTAAACAGATTGCTAATAACTACATGATTTAGCATTCAATTATTTTAGATTCTGATTTTAAACTTTGTTAGTCATTTGAATACAGAAGCAGGATTCCATTACAAAAAACCCCAAATAAATAAATATATGTGTGTGTGTGTGTGTGTGTGTGTGTGTTTCTTTTTCGTAGGCTTTTATGTGCATATTCTTTCTAGCCAGGTTTTACCTACGTAAACTAAGTTGTTCTGCAGCCCTGGTTCTGTGAAATCTCATTCACAAGCTTCTGGGCCTTTTTTTCTGTTGACAAACTGCAACTCTGTGTTGCTCTCTGGGAGACTCAGATAGCTATTTCTGCCTTTTAAGGCATCGTCAGTGAGCCACACACACTTCTCAAATATCCTCCCTGTAAAGGTACAATGTGTCTTTTTCTTTTTCGTAGGCTTTTATTTATTTATGTTTGTCAACAGAAAAAAAGGCCCAGAAGCTTGTGAATGAGATTTCACAGAACCAGGGCTGCAGAACAACTTAGTTTACGTAGGTAAAACCTGGCTAGAAAGAATACGCACATAAAAGCCTACGAAAAAGAAAAAGACACATTGTACCTTTACAGGGAGGATATTTGAGAAGTGGGTGTGGCTCACTGACGACCTCTTAAAAGGCAGAAATAGCTATCTGAGTCTCCCAGAGAGCAACACAGAGTTGCAGTTTGTCAACAGAAAAAAAGGCCCAGAAGCTTGTGAATGAGATTTCACAGAACCAGGGCTGCAGAACAACTTAGTTTACGTAGGTAAAACCTGGCTAGAAAGAATATGCATATATATATATTATGTATCTTTTCTTTGGTACAGATTGTTTTTGGAAAATAAATCAGTTGTCTGAATTAATTTTTGAGAGTTTGATGTTATACAAACTTTTCCAGACATCCCTGTAATAAGCCAGAGTTGAGCAACATTTTGGTGCCCAGGGGCTCCACTTAATTTGGAGAATCCATGAAATCTACTGTGGGCAGACAATTATACAAACTGGTGGTTTTGCTTCTTGGCTCAAGGGATGTTTGGAAGTCTCTCTGTTTTCAAACTATGTTTAAACCTATTGTCAAACTTTCAGTATAAAGCAATAGTGATCAGACGAAGATTCTGGAGACATAAACAAGTCATCCATCTCTGTTATAAACCCAGGCAACATAATTGCTTATTGAACTATTTTCAGCAACGGAGAAGACGAAAAAATAATTTAACTTACTATATTGTTCAGTGGCCAAAATAAAACTTCAGATATTTGTCTGAAGTTAGATGCATGTAGTCCATAAAACATTAGGTCTCAAAAGTATGCAAGGCTTTAAAGACTGTTTTTATGAATTTATTATGAGCTTTGCTACCAATCTCATTTACATTACAACCTATTTCAGGACTGCTCCCATAACATGAATCAGCATCTTTTTCTCACCCAGGACAACTATTATTCAGAAGAAAACTGTTAGGTTCAGCTTGCAGCTTACTCCTAACTTGTTGGTCAGGCAATATATCTGTTTCTTTAAGAAACAACTGAGCCACGTAATCAGGGTTTGCTGAACCCTGTAATTAGGCTACAGTGCATAAATAAACAGCACAGAGAAGCGTTCGTTCCTTCTGGTTCTTCCTGGTTCTTCCTAATTCTTCCTGAGTGATACCTGTTTGTATCCTGTTGCTTACCGAGTCTATTATATGGTACTGTATACCAAGAGTTACTAAAGTCTGTTTGCTTTGGTAAGGGAAGATACTTACTGGACTGATATTACTGTTTATGACCTTGGACTGTTTTACTTACACCGAGACTGCTTGTTACTTGTAGATAAACTATTTTTCTCACACGAGCCGCACGTTTATCTCCTTCCCTGTGTGTTTCTGCTCTGCTCGTTGCACAAGCAACAAATACTTTTTACACACACCCTAACATTGGTTATGGGCCCAGAACGTTCCAGGGCTCTTTAATTTGTTTTTGTGGAAGTGAGAAGTGCAGGCAGTGGGTGTAGTAGTCAAGATGATAGCTTTTGAGCAAGGTACAAGTTATGCTACTATAACCCGGTTGGATGGAACAAACTATGTTACCTGGTCCACAAAATGCTGTCTACTTTTGCGAAAAGAAGGACTGTGGGACATGGTTAATAATCCACCGGACATAACTGCATTGAATGCTGCTGACGAAGAAGATGCCAAAAAGATAGCGAAGTTTCACAGGGACAACGAGCGTGCTTTATGCATCATTGGCCTGACACTGGGAGACCAGCAACTTGTCCATTTCCGGGGCGAAGAGTCTGCTGCGAGGTGTTGGACAAAGCTAAAGAAGCTCTACGTTCGTGACTCTGTGGGTGTCCATATCTACCTGACACAGAAATTATTTCGCTTACATCTTCAGAAAGGAGGAGACATGATGACTCACCTGGACTCCATGACAGGGCTTTTCCAGGAGCTACAGGAGAAAGACCTTGTGTTTACTGAACTGCAGCAAGTTTATATTATTCTTTCATCGTTGGATGACAGTTATGACTCTTTTGTTTCATCATTAGAAGTATTGTCTAGAGATGAACTAACATTGGCCAGTATAACTGGTAGGTTACTGGATGAGGCCAAACGTAGGCAAGAACGAGACCAGCTAAGGATGCAACAGCAACCAAAAGTGGAAGCTGTATATGAGAATGTCAATATTGTTAAACGCTGTTATGCATGTGGGGCTAAGGAGCACATTGCAAAATATTGTAATAATAAGAAAGTGTCTGCTAGAAACTCTGCTAAACCCAGGAAAGGGTGTAATTTAGCAACCAGTTCATCTAATAATATAAGAGATGATTGGTGGGTGATTGATAGCGGTGCCTCTCAATCAATAACAAAAAACAGAAAACTGTTTCTAAACATGAAGAAAAGCACTAAAAAGGTCAAATTAGCTAATGGCTGGAATGTGACTGTAGCTGGGGAGGGACTTGTTAAATGTTCTATTAGTAAGCACCCTTTACCCATGCTTTATATCCCTAGTTTGAAATATAACCTTTTATCTGTAAAGTCATTACTACATTCTGGGTTTACAGTAACTTTTAAAAACAACAAATGTTTGCTGGAATGTGAAGGCACTGTAGTTACTGCAGAATTAGAAAACGACTTGTTTGTTATTAGGGATAAGTCATTACTGTTAGTTCAGTCAAAAGCTAAATTTGGAAATGTAAAGCCTCATGATGAATGCGTACATTTATTACATAGAAGGCTTGGTCATCTGAATTTCAGGTTGTTGCATTCGACTGTTAAGCAGTCTAAAGGCATTAATTTAAGGGCTTGCAGCAAATACCTAAACTGTAATACTTGTAACCAGCATAAAAGTAAAGTTACACCTGCAAACCGCTGCAATGGGTTTAAAACAACTAAACCTTTGGAGGTAGTCTTTTTAGACTTAATAGGGCCAAAGAAACCCAGTTTAGGGGGAGCATGCTATATTTTGAGTATAGTTGATCACTTTACCAGATATGGTTTTTGCTACCTTATGAAGTCCAAAAGTGATACGTTCCAATGTATCACAAATTGGCTTCGTTTTGTAGAACGGAAGCAGAAGTTTAAGGTGAAATGCATTGTTACTGACAATGGAACTGAGTTTACTAACCATCAGTTGGCTAAGTTGTTGAAGGACGCTGGGATACAGCATAAACGTTCTGCCCCTTTTCGGCCAGAACATAATGCATATATTGAACGAAGAGGCCAGACCCTACAAGCTATGACTAGGACTATGCTGGCTGATGCTTGTTTACCTGATAAATTGTGGGGAGAAGCAATAATATGTGCCAATCATATTTTAAATAATGTGGTGCACTCCTCTACAGGTAAAATACCTTTTACTTTATGGCACGGGAGGAAGCCTGATTTAAGTTACATACATACTTTTGGTGCACCAGCCTGGATGCATATACCGGTTAGTCAGAGAAGGAAGGACCAACAGAGAGCAAAGAAAATGATTTTTGTTGGTTATGAGGCTAACCATAGGTCCTATAGGTTCTGGGAAAAAGGAACAACAAAAGTTTTGTGTAGCGCTAGTGCTAAATTCCTAGAACACGAAGGCTGGGACAGGTTAGAAAAAGCAGACTATGGTTTTACAGATATTGATGTTAAGATGGACCATATTCCTGATGATAGTTCATCTGAGATGGATGATAAACCATCTATTAAGGTTGAAGAACAGGAACAGGAATTAGGGTTAGGGGAGGATGAACCCAATATACCTAATGTGAGTCCTGTTATGCCTAGACGATCTTCCAGGGACCGGCATCCACCAGATCGCTATAAAGCCACAGTGGTTTGCCAAGTAGATATCGAACCATCCAGTTATCAGGATATAACATTATATCCAGAAAAGGAGCAAAAAGCCTGGCAGGAGGCAATGGATAGAGAAATTGATTCATTGAAAAGGCTTGGTGTCTATGAAGTGGTAAGAATACCACCAAATGAGAAACTTATAGGCTGTAGGTGGGTCTATAAGGTAAAGAAAAGTGTAGATGGGGTAGTAACCCATAAAGCTCGGCTTGTTGCACAAGGGTTCTCACAGACAGATAGAGACTATGATGAGGTTTTTGCTCCAAGTTTACGAGCGAGCACTTTGAGAACGATGCTTGTTTGGGCAGCTAGAAATAAATGCTCAATTACTCATATAGATGTCGAGACAGCTTATTTGAACGCTCCGTTGAGGCATACAATATATATGAAGAAACCTCCTGGTTATGATACACAGGATAAAACTGAGTGTTGGAGGCTACAAAAAAGCCTATATGGTTTAAGGCAATCAGGTTATGAGTGGAACCAATGTATAGTGCAGGAATTACGTAACATTGGGTTCTATGAGGGCGTAGCAGATAAATGTCTGTTTAAAAAAGAACAGGATGGATGTGTTTCATTCTTGTTACTCTTTACAGACGACATTGCCATAATTACCAGAACTGACGCTGAGGCCAGAGAGATTATTGGTCAGTTGCAAACAAAATTTAAACTTAGAAATCTAGGACATATACGCATTATCTAGGGCTGGATATCCTGAAAACATCTAGAGGATTTAAAATATCACAAGCTAATAAGATCTGCAAATTGTTAAAAAACTATGGGATGGAATTATGTAAACCTGCCAAGACTCCTATGGCACAGGAATTCCAACAGGATAGTTTGCAGAGTCCACAGTTCAGTAAAGAACTGTATCAATCATTAATAGGCAGTTTGTCGTATTTGAGCAACTGGACACGGCCTGATATAGCTTTTAGTGTTAATCAACTAGCACACTGTAGTTCAGAGCCTACTGATAGGCATTGGCAGGCTGCAAAACGTGTTCTTAGGTATCTTAAAAGAACTCTGCATTTTGCTATGTATTTAGAACCTAATGCCAATATGATGTTAAAGGCATATGCTGATGCCAGCTTTGACAGAACTTCTACATCTGGAATTGCAATCATGTTGGATAACTGCCTGATTGGATGGAGATCAATTCGCCAGAAACACATCAGTTTGTCTACCATGGAAGCGGAGTTTTCTTGTCTATCACTTACATGTACTGAACTGATTTATTATAAACAGTTGATGGAAGATATTGGATTCAAAATGGACTATCCTATTACGGTTTATGAAGATAACCAGGCAGCCATTAAAATGGCAACGAATCTTGCTGTAAAGACAAGGACTAAATACACTGATATACGTTATCTGAATGTTCGGCAATGTGTTAAGGATAACATGATTACATTGGAATATTGCGCATCGGAGGACAATATTGCCGATAACTTTACTAAAGCGCAAGATGCCATTAAACACACCAATTGTTGTGAAAGATTTGGATTAAGAATCTGAAATGTACCTGATACTGCTGTACAATGTATGATTTGGATGTGTGTTTTTGTTGTTGTATCTATTGTGTATATTGTCCTGCCCAATGGGGAGAATGTTAGGTTCAGCTTGCAGCTTACTCCTAACTTGTTGGTCAGACAATATATCTGTTTCTTTAAGAAACAACTGAGCCACGTAATCAAGGTTTGCTGAACCCTGTAATTAGGCTACAGTGCATAAATAAGTAGCACAGAGAAGCGTTCGTTCCTTCTGGTTCTTCCTGGTTCTTCCTAGTTCTTCCTGAGTGATACCTGTTTGTATCCTGTTGCTTACTGAGTCTATTATATGGTACTGTATACCAAGAGTTACTAAAGTCTGTTTGCTTTGGTAAGGGAAGATACTTACTGGACTGATATTACTGTTTATGACCTTGGACTGTTTTACTTACACCAAGACTGCTTGTTACTTGTAGATAAACTATTTTTCTCACACGAGCCGCACGTTTATCTCCTTCCCTGTGTGTTTCTGCTCTGCTCGTTGCACAAGCAACAAATACTTTTTACACACACCCTAACAAAAACCATTTGTGATATTTTGCCTTTATTTGAATATTCATTTGGTGATGGAGCATTGGTTAGAATACAGTATTGCTAGCTAACTCTGCTCACAGTTAGGAGTTCGATCATGACTGGGTCAAGATTGACTCAGACTTCTCTCCTTCCAAGATCAATAAAATGAGGGCCCAGATTGTTGGGGGCAATATGGTAACTGCTTAGAGAATGCTGTAAAGCACTATAGAATGATATATAATTCTAAGTGTTATTGCTATTTCTACTATCTATCAAAAATAAATTTTGTGTACACAGTTTAGATTTCCATGCAAAAATGAAAACTTAATCACTGTAGAAAACTTTTTATTAGAAAAGATAACATAACAAACTTATATTGATTCAGAGTTTTATTATACCCCTTACTCATGAGCACAGCACCCTAAAATGTTGATTGTATACAACAACAAACCAACTGAGCTTATAGTGACTATATTTTTACACAGTTCTCCTGTCTTTGTTATATTGCATCATTCAGGACATAATAGCATTCTGTATTAGTGAAATACAGAAATTAAGGAGAAACTAAGAAATTAAGGAGGAAACAAAGGAACATTTTCTGGGTATACTAATACAGTTCTGTTCTAGTAGCATCATGTAGTAGCAGATCACTTACAGTTTTCGCTATGTACCTTAATGCCACCAGAGGGAACTGTTAAGACTTAACTGCTAGTCAGTGAAAAAGAACTGGCATTTAAAAAATAAAGTGTAAAAAGAGCAGGTAGAGCTATGAGATTCTTTGCACAGGCTCACCTTGCGCCCCAATTGCACCTATTCTTGGATTACAAGGCTTTACTCACTATAATTTTTGTCTTAATCAACTCCCTGTTATATTAATGTAATTTGCTCTACATGAGGCTGCCCTAGAAGAGCATTGTGAAGTGATAACTGGTTCAGAATGTAGTGGTATGGGCAGTTTTGGATGTTCCATTACGCATCCATGTAACACCTCTGCTCTGCAAGCTGTACTAGCTTCCAGTGGGTTCTGGGTCCAATGCAAAGTGCTACTTGTCATCTAAAAAGTTATCCATGACAAAGAGCTGGGTTATTTGTGAGACAACTTATTTAATCATTTCTTCTCATCCAATCAAAATTAGCCAAGTTGACATGTTTCAGGTCTTATCTATCAAACAGTGTCATCTGGGGGGCCTAGGAATCACCCCCTCTCGGTACCTACTCTGAAACAGCATTCTCCTAGAGATCTAGATGGACCCAGTGCTGTTGGCTTTTTCTAAGGCAGTGATGGTTAACCTTTTCTTCACTGAGTGCCGAAACTGGAGCGTATGTACCTGCGCGCCAAAACCCAGAAGAGAGCAGCTGGCTGATGCACATGCGCATGGTGGCCAGCTCTTCCCAGTTCTACATTTCCACCATACTCTGGAATCAGCCAGAGGTGGTATTTGCCGGTTCTCCAAACTACACAAAATTTCCGCTACCGGTTCTCCGAACTACTCAAAATTTCCGCTACTGGTTATCCAGAACCTGCCAGAACCTGCTGGATTTCACCCATGGGTTTCCCCTATCCAGTCATGTCTGAGTCTAATGATGTTCATCTCTGTTTCTTAGCTGAGGGAGTCAGCATTGTCCAAAGACTATTCATGTGGCCAGCATGATTATACACCAAGGTTACCTTCCCACCAAAGTGGTGCCTATTTATCTACTCACATTTGCATACTTTCAAACTGCAAAGTGGTCAGGATCTGGGACAAGTAATGGGAGTTCACCCATAAATATTACAATATCTTAAAGATTAAATAAGTTTATTATCCATAATAGTGCAAAAAGACATTAGTTTCTAAGATGTTGTGAAAGTTTTTGTTGTTATTGTTTTGAAAGACTGATACAAATTCATAATGTAATGAATAGTTTAACATTTCCCAACCTGGTGCTCTACACATGTACAGTATATCACCTTATCTCTAATGATACCAGTTTGTTTAATTATATACTGTCCATTCCCAAAGATTGTAGGCAGCTAATGATGTAAACAAATACAAAATAAGCCTAGAATTTCCCAATAAATATAAATATAAAAATCAAAGAAATAAAACTTCATTTACACTATCCCAATCATAATCTTCATAAAATTTGGGAATTCCCAAATTTTATGAAGATTATTTTGAGGAGCAGGTGGTAACCATGCCAGAACAGCCTTTACACAACTTTGTACTGTGCACACAGTTGCACTTTTCCTGGACTGGGATCTCTCTGGGCTATGCTCACTCTCACTCATGCCTTAATCACCTCCCAAATGGACTACTGTAGGGGTCAGCAATCTGCAGCTCCAGAGCCACATGCAGCTTTTTGGGCCCTCTGCTGTGGCTCCCTGTCAGGTGATCTTACCACTGGCTGGCCCCGCCCCTCGCCCTCCCCTCCCAGTCACTCCTCGCCTGGCCTGAGAAGGTAAGGGCGATGATGGGGGATGGAGAAGCAGCCAGGGCAGAGTCAGAGAGATACAGATAGAGGGAGAGAGAGGGGGGAGGGAGGGAGGGAGGGGAGAGAGAGATATGTCAAAAGGGTTTTGTGGTTCCTGGTGTTTTTTAACAACTGGTTCTCTGTCCTAATGACTGGCTGGATAGGCATGGGTGGGGGGGTCATGTGACTGGTGGAGGTGAGTGACATCAAGGTGGCCACGCCCACCCAGGTTTTGTGGCTCCTGGTGTTTTCTTTTCTGTGGGAAACGGGTCCAACTGGCTCTTCGAGTGTTTAAGGTTGCAGACCCCTGGACTACTGCAAGGGACTGCCCTTGAAGAGCATCTGGAAGCTACAACTGATGAAGAATACAGTGGCACAAGCACTGTGCCTTTCAATCAACTCCACTATTCTGCATTAGTTACCAGTATTCTCTAGGTACTGGAGACACAGCTTAAAATGGAACCAAGTTATTTGAGGGATCACCTCTCCTTCATTATGTCTACCCATCCTTTTAAGTCCAGTAGAAGAGGCATGCTCCAAATCCTGTCTGTTACAGAATATGATCCAGCAGGCCCAGGAAGAGAACTGTAACACCTGCTCTTTGGAACATCAACCCACTCAGAAATTAGACTGGCCCCAAACCTATTTGCATTTCATAAGCTTTAAAGAAGTAATTCTACTACCAGGTGTGGGTATACAGGCATATGGAAGAGGCTCCAGAATGGTTATATTGCTTATTGGTGATAGGTTGAATGGTTTTATATCATTTTAAAATTGCTTTATGATCTTTTATATAGTTTTGAATTATTGTAAACCACTTAAAGTCATGTATTTGAGACAGGCATTCATATAAATTGAAATAATAAATAAATCTGTTGTGTACCCACCTGCACATCACAGAATACTCTCCTCCTATGCAAAATACGCTCTGATAGGTCTTCAGGAATTTCCTGGTGTAGGTAATAGCCATATTGGCTGGGGAATTATGGGAACTGAAGTCTATCACAATTGGAGGGGGGGCAGTTTAGAAAGACTAAAGTAATATATGAAAAACTTTCTAGTAGCACAACCAAAAGCATTCTAGAAGTTTTATTTACATCTGTAATATATCTTATTATGAATTATTTCACTTTTTCACTCATTCCAAACAATTAGCAGTAAACCAGAGTGAAAGTGAACAACATTAGCAATGCAAGTCTGAATACTTCTATAAAGATAAGAAGGAGTCCCTGTAATTTTATCATCAGTCCTATCATTCACAACCTTGGCAGGTCTATAAAGCAAGGGAAAGCTGAAGCAAGGTCATAAGCACAGTCACAATTTCATTTAGCAACTGCTTTACTTTATGACCAAGTTGCCAGTTGTAGTTGCTAATGAGGACTACCTGTCCCGTGTAGCAGTGTTTCTATTTGCTACTATAAAAATTAAGCCTATGACTTGCAGCATGTTAATTAATTAGCATCTTCATCATCATCACAAAATTTGAAACATTTCAAACTATCCCAAAGAATTTAAGTACTGCCTTATATTTTATTCAGCTGTTCACTTTGTAAAGCATTGTATTTAGAAAACCAGCATCACATACACTGTTAATTTGGAAAACAGAAATAAATACAAGTTTCAGTTGTGATTGTTGAATTAAAATGCTCACTGTATACATGGTAAACAAAAGCAGAACATTTGAAAAATCTGTTTACGTCTAAGAATTGTTAAAGGATTCTCCATTTGTTCTTTTATCAATATGTTAATTAATTAAAACCATTCTCTTTAAATGGATTTTCACTTTACCAAAATCTCTAGCTAGGTATCCTTTCAGACTACTGAAGGAAAGCTAAATGGCAAAGTTTTATTAAACAAAATGAAATATACTATTAATCATTAGAAGGGGAAACTATATTTAATGGCCATGTTTCCTCCCATTTTACAATTCCATTCCTGAAACAAAATAGCTAGAAATGAAATAGATATGCCATTAATTATCATTATATTATATCATTATTACCATTCCTTATCCTTTCAGTTTCTTTAGGTATTTCACTTAAATACTGGTTTAATGGGGGTGGAAGAGAGAGAACTTAGGGCAAACATGAATGGGCATCTTATGACCATAGACATTAGCATCTAGATGAGATGAAACACCTGAATACCTGACTGGCAACTTACAGTATCAGAGTGACAGACAGGTACCCACAAAATGGCCACACTAATGTTACTAGTGTATATGCTAGTCATATCACTTGTATGTCATACTGTTTAATTAGCTACAGTTAGTTTATATTTCATTTCTCAACCTTTTCCCCTGGGAACCAGTAACCTGAAATCAAACCAGAAAACTGGTGCTTTTTCACTAAACTGCTTCTCTACTTGGGTTGGAATTTCAGTTAATTAACAGTAGTTCCAATCCATGAGCAGCACCTTGAAAGCAATCCTACATAGCAACCTTATGCTATCATGGGTCTCCTTGATTTTTGCATGGGAATTGGGCTTGGCTTGAGTGAATGCACTATGAGCATTCTTGTGTTTTCTTCGTACTATCCAAATACTTATGTTGTTTATATTCACTTTTGAACAGGTAGGAATGAAATCACTTCTGTCATTTTCCTTTGCATTAGCTATTCTTACTGTGGCAGCTGTAGTGGCTTTTCTGGTGTATTCATCTTTATCAAGGTACTCTAATTTTGACACATAAGATGGAACACTTAGTTAAAGAGCTGAAGGATGGAAGTTTGAAGATCAAGCACACATGATGAACAAGAAGGCTATCATAATCAGTCAGTGCTCTCACCCCTTCTGTTCAACATTTATGTAAAACCGCTAGGCGAGATCATCCGTGGTTTCGGGGTGAGTGTTCATAAGTATGCTGATGACACACAGCTATACATCTCCACCCCAGACCACCCCAATGATGCCCTTGCTGTGATGTCCCGTTGCCTGGAGGCCGTGCAGATCTGGATAGGGAGAAACAAGCTCAGACTCAACCCCTCCAAGACCAAGTGGCTGTGGCTTCCGGCATCCCAGTATAGTCAGCTGGTACCATCACTGACAATAGGGGATGAGATCTTGCTCCCCACAGAGAGGGCCCGCAACTTGGGTGTCCTCCTGGATTCACGGCTATCTTTAGAAGATCATTTGACGGCCGTGGCCAGGGGTGCCTTTTATCAGGTTCGCCTGATCCGCCAGTTGCGTCCCTTTCTGGATTGGGATGCCTTGCGCACGGTCACTCATGCCCTAGTTACCTCCTGTATGGACTACTGTAATGCTCTCTACATGGGGCTCCCCTTGAAAAGCACCCAGAGGCTCCAACTGGTCCAGAACGTTGCCGCACGGGTGATTATGGGCGCAGCTCGTTACGCCCATGTAACACCTCTCCTATGCAAGCTGCACTGACTCCCGGTGGTCTTCCGGGTGCGATTCAAAGTGTTATTTATCACCTTTAAAGCGCTCCATGACTTAGGACCTGGGAACCTACGAGACTGTCTTTTGCCACCAATAGCCTCCCACCGACCAGTTCGTTCTCACAGGGAGGGACTACTCAGGGTACCGTCAGTCAAATTATGTTGACTGGCGACTCCCAGGGGGAGGGCCTTCTCTGTGAGGGCTCCAACCCTTTGGAATGAACTGCCCCCGGAAATACGGAATATCCCTGATCTCCGTGCTTTCCGCCGTGCCCTCAAGAACCTGATGTTCCAACAGGCGAGGCTAAACATATGAACATGTGAATGATTTTTTAAATCATAAATGATCTAATTCTGGGTTTTATTTAATTGACCAAACTAGGTAATAATTTTAATTAGCAATTTTATGATGTTTGTGTGTCTATATTTTTCTTGACTGTACACCGCCTTGAGTCCTACGGGAGAAAGGCGGTATAGAAATATAATAAATAAATAAATAAATAAATAATCATAGCAACAAAGAAAAAGATTGCCTTAAAGAAGCTTAGAGTTTTTCATGCTCATGGAGCTATTGAAAGTTTTTTTGAAAAGTACTACATTTCTGAAACTTCACTCTATTAAGAGCATCAAACACATTCTTTTTTCAAAGTCATTACAACAAGGCCACTTTTTAGCAAGTGAGGAAATAAAATGTTTATCGGGGATTTATTTCCCGACATACATTTTTTGGATTTCCAAATTATATATTTCCTCTGATAGCTTGAAAGTCACCTTGACATTTGAAACTTCAAAATGACCACAAATCAATTAACCCTGAACTAGAAATAGATAAATTGAATTCTCAAAAGTAAAAGAACTAATATAGAGTCCTCCTTTAATGGAAACTCAATCAAAAGAAAGGAAAGCAGTTCTTAAGACAAAGACCACCTAGCAAAGCAGTTCTTAAGACAAGGACCACCAACTTTCTTAGGGGATGGAACTTTAATATTACAGTAGTGGCCAAAATTGTGGAAACCTTTTGGGAAAAGTGTATTTTCTAAAACTAGCTAGTAACACCACTTTTTGGGGGGAATAGTACCATAAAATTATATATCAATGGAAAGATAATTTAATCAAGAACCTAATGCAATAACTTTTATGAAGGATTTGCTATTAGAATAGCAGTTACACTATAAAGAAGAAAAGTGAAACATGTAGAAAAAAATGAGATATACAAAAATTATCACCATAGAAAAAATGAGATATACAAAAATTATCAAGTCAGTTAATACGTGGGTAACCTTTAGCATGAATTATGGCCTTACAATTTCTTTTCTTTTTTTAATTTGATTTATATGCCGCCCTTCTCCGGAGACTCAGGGCACCTTACAATGCGTTAAGCAATAGCCTTCATACTTTTGTATATTTATACAAAGTCATCTCATTGCCCCCACAAACTGGGTCTTCCCACGGAACGAAGTCTTTTAGTTCTGCAGCTGTTATAATGTGAAACCAAGATTGAATAATTGCTTCAATTAATTGGGTTTTATTGTTGGGTCGCTTCTTACTAACAAGTTTCTTTAGTCAGCTCCATAGATTTTCAATTGGGTTAAAGTCTGGGCTATTCCCAGGCCATTCCAGCAGTGGAATATCTTGAAACTCCCAAAAAAAGTGGTGTTATCAGCCTTATCAAACCTCAAAAATACACTTTTCCCAAAATGTTTCCCCAATTTTGGCCACTACTGTACATTTCAAAACAAAAAATATCACAAGATTGCCAAATCTCACATTATACTAAGCATATTGACCCTGGAATCCATCATACAAAAACAATGAAAGTTCACATATGATGATTTTGGGAATTTGGGAAAGTAATTTCTATAAGAGAGGCACCCATAGGCATTATGTTGCAATCCAATATAGGATTAGGATCAGTCCAAATGGGCCACTGGAGGTGTTGTCATTAGTGGAGGGAGAAATTAATTGATACAATGCAGCAATTAGAGTAGGACTGAAGAAATTCAGATTTAAATCCCCACTTAGCCATAAAGTTCATCACATGACACATTGGGCCACCCATCAGTCTTAACCTACCCCGTATATGTTGTATTGTTTTCCTGACATAAGAGGGTGAATACCAATGTAATAAATATAAACTATGGAGGACATTTCTTTGACATGAAAGAACTACAGCCACATTAATATCTTGAATTAAGAAAGATGTATCACAATGCAGAGGAAAATATCAATAACATGTCTAAAGGAGCAAGATTTTCCTCAAAGTTTTGGATTTTGGAAAGGTCCACAGAGGGTCATCTAAGGTAACAGTTTGAAGATAACTCGGAGTTCAACTAGTTTGACATCCTGTTCAGGGTAGGAATCTATTACTACCGTGTAACACCCAGCAGATGGCCATCGTGAAAAAGAGTCCATCACCTCCTGAGACAAACTGATCCAGTATTAAACATTTCTTACATTTAGCAAATCATGTCCAGTTAAATTTACTTCTTTTCAGGCTGTAGTGGTTAAGGCAGCAGGCTAAAAACCAGAAGCCTGTGAGTTCTAGTCCTGCTTTACATATGAAGCCAGCTGGGTATCATTGGGTCAATAGCTCCCTCTCAGCCCATGGAGGTGGGCAATAGCAAACCAGTTCTGAAGTCTTGCCAAGAAAACTGCAAGGATTTATCCAGGCAGTTGCTAGGAGTCAACTGACTCAAAAGCATACATACACAGATACTTTTTATACATATACCTTTGACTTTTTGTACCAAATCATAGAACTTTGAAAAGCCCAAAGGACAGTAGGAGTTGATGAGCTCTGCGCTTATCATCTGTTACTACTATTCTCTTCTGTAACAAGCCCACTCCTTTTCCTTCCTTTTTCTATCAATATAAAACCAAAACCAAAACCTTTTTGTTGCTTGACATTTCTCTTGCCAGCCTGTTTCTTTGCACTTTAGACTTTCTAATATTCTTTTGGCAGGTATTTGCTACTTGTTGGATTATCATCTTTATGATTACACCTATTTTGCATGTCATGTACATCTCCAGTTCTTTTCTTCATTGAAAGCCCTCTAAGCCTCATCAATAGTTTACTATTTACTATGCTGAACTTTATCACTTTTTTTAACTCACTGGAATGGTAGACAATTGTACTTTTTAAATATTTTTAAAGAACACCCCAAAACTCCTGTGCTGTATTTGTAGATTGTTTTCCAAAAGATCTTATCAATTACATTTCTACATTCATTGTTATTGGCTATCTAGAAATCTAGTATGTGTATATATTAAAAACTGTAAAAAAATTGATATAATCATACAGTTGATTACAATAAGATTGGTGTAAACATAATGTATATAACGTGTAACATGTATATCTTTCTTGGTAATACAGAGCTATAAAATAAAGACAAATAAAATGAAACACCTAAATTCAATAACAAGACTTTATGTTTGCATGCTCCTAATTCAGAATTAGTCAGAACAATTAATAGAACTCAGGGTACAGAAGAGAAAAGGAGCAAGGAACAGAATGCCTAAGACAAACAATTTCAGGGATGAAATGGTCACAGTATGGTAAAGTACAATAAATTTTAAAGTACAATTTTAAAAAAATCAATTACACAGTATAACACCTTTAAAAATAACTGAGATTTAAATTACACTTGAAAGTTTTTGCTCATAGCTGTTGGAAGAAATGTCCATCTGGGTTCAGTTCCAATTGGGAAGAAAGACACTGGAAACATGGAGGCTGCTTGGAAGGATGGTTTAATGGTGAAGGAGAACCACCAACTACATGTGATTCTCCACTACATGGAGTGGAGAGTGAGATATATTTATACCCTCTCTTGGGCCTTGCAAGAAATGTATCCTATTGGTTGTGAGAATCCCAGGGGGCTATGGGGGGGGGGGGGTTCCAGCTAACCTTGTAGGCTGTCTGTGTCCCAGGCTTGGTTGAATCTTGCTGGGTGATGATCAGTGGTGGGTTGCCCCCGGTTCAGACCGGTTCTATAGAACCGGTAGTAAAACCAGAGGGAGGCTCCGCCCACCGAGCCCGACATCATCAGAACACTTCTGTGCATGCACAGAAAAGCGTGCACATGGCCCCATTGCAAACTGGCAGTAAAGGTAAGTAGAACCCACCCCTGGTGATGATGTAATGAAGAGGGCTGTATTCTGAAAGGGTGTTGGGCAATTCCTATTATGGCTTATTAGCTTTGTCCTGGTCTGGATCTTGAGTGAGGGTTAATCCTATCACACTGGAGCTGAAGGTCTTTTGTCTTGTAGATAGGATGGCCCAGTCTTTCTGGGGCTATTAACAAAGGTGGGTGCTGCTTTCCAAGACCATGTTTCTCCTTTTCTCATCCAGGGAGGTATAATATTCTGCCTTTTTAATATTTCCTAGAATATTTCATTCTTCTAGGAGAGGGGTGGGTGCTAACTTCCTACATAGCTGTACTTTTTGGCAAGTTGGGTACATATACCCTTTTGACTACATCAAGGTAAGCAACCAAATGATAAAACACATGTGCTGAATTTTGTACATTGTTAAATTCATAAATACACACCCTCAGGAATAAATATTGCCAAACAAGGATTATAATCCAACTCCACTTTCCATTTATAGCTCTTATATAAACTATCACATTGTACAGCATTTTTATCTCTATATAAATACTCCACATAGTGAAAGCTTTCAGGTTTGTCAGTCTTAATTTTCTATTATGGAGACATTCTTTCTGATAACATATCACCTAGCCTGTAGAAACTAAGTGCAGACTTGTCACAATATCTACTTTTTCCCTGAGGCTTTTAAAATACATTAAAAACCACCTTCTTTCTTGACATTGCTAATATCTTTTCAATTGAGATTGCTCTGTTTTATAGCATCTTTTACCTTTCTAGCAATGCATCTTTTTCTTTCTTTCTTTTTTTTTAGAAATACTCCTGTGACACATTTTCTGGAAGCCAAAGCCTAAAAGACAAATTCCTGTGCAATCATGAAATAGAGTAATGATTGTTTCTGATTTTACAGTTTCGCATTCTGTTTCAAATGATAATGCCATTTTGCCCAATCTACTAAAAGATGGATGATGGTTGGACATCTGAAAGATTAAAAACAACAGGTGGGACAGAGTTTCATTAGTTTGAGCTCAATCATTGCCTGGATTAATAATAGGCTTCTCTTACAATAGAATCTCTCATTATTTTTCACTTTTCTGCTGTCCTTTCCTGTCCATTCTATATGACTATTCCTTTCCTTTTCAGCTATTCACTTTCTATTTTAGTCAACTTTCTATTTGCCTGTGAGTATTGCTCAATTATTTCAGAGCATGGCTTTTGCCCTCTTATTTCTCCATCTTCTTGATTTGGGAAAAACAGTACATCTTTTCACAAAAGTGGTTTATATTCTTCTTTAATGCTGCATTTTTCTCCCTTTCTTTCTATTTGTAATATTTCCTTTACAATTAAGGCATGCATTAATTAAGGCTAGAACCTGAACTGCTATTTCATAAAAAAATAGAGAGTCTAGACCATATATAGTTCAATAACTGGATCTCCTTTGCACAACATTCTTTTTGTCACTTGGAAACTAATTATCAAGAGATAATCACATACTTTCTGTTAGCAAACATACAGATCCTGTAAGAGCAAATGATTTGTATCCTGAACTGTTAGCCCCTGCTTATTTGTAATTATCATATAAATGAGGCGCTTTCAATGACCTCTTATTTCCTATCACTTTTCTTTACGTAATGAAGATGCACAAGTTAGACAGGTTTCAGAGAGTTCTGAAAACAATTTGAATTATTTTGCTTTCTGGGATGCCTTTTCATTACCCAGAAATGTCTCTATTGCTATTATTAGCAGAGTTTTGCTAGTAATGTTAAATACCGAGTTATACTAGGAGGCTGAAAAATGCAAAAAAATGATTTATGCAAATGAAACTCCATAGGTGTCAGGTAGGTTGCTATAGAAAATGTTGCTAAGTCTGACAGCAGTAAACTTCTGCTTAATTCTAGTTAGCTTTCCTAAATCAACATATTTTTTGCAATATTTTGAGTGGCTGGGGAGATTTGCTTCTAATACAAATTCATTCAGGCCATTGAATTCAGGCAGCACAAATTAATGAGGTATCTCTGAATTTTAATGACTTCTGCCCTGCAACCCAGCAAAGTTCATGTAACAACTGACAGCAAGACAGCTACAGAGTAAATCAGATGGAGGCAGAAGCAAACATCACATCAACAAGAGACTGCTGCTGAAGAAGAGAGCACAGGGCAACCAACATCTCCCAGCAAAACGGTGATGCTTCATGTCAATTAGAGAAGATGGCAAAGGAAAAGAAGAGACCAACTCTTCAACTGGCCACCTACTGGCAGTGACTGCCAAAGCAGTTCCTGACCTATGTATAATCCAACTGAACTTCTGTACTTAAGGATGCTTTCCTTTGCATGCAGCCATGATGTTGTGCAAGTGGATTTTACTAAATAGCATTCAGGCAGCATTTTCAAGTTTTTATGTTTTTTATCTTTAAGGCAGACTTCTCCAGGCCAGCAGCTTTTGAATATATGGGGATTACATGCTGGCTAAGAATTCTAAACCCAATATATCTTAAGGTGGTACTGTTTTAAGAGCTGGACAAATAAGAATGTACAAGCTGGTCAGCTTCCAATGTCATTCAAGAATACATTTCTTATGAAATGAATATAGTATTCTTATGAGATGAACACAGGAAGTGGGGACATTGGCATAGTATACAATATGGATAAAGTAAGACTTACATGTTTTATAAATAAATGGCAAAATAAATGGGAAAGCATTCTGTACACATGTAAAAATATTATTAGAAATTTATGCCAAAAGATGTGAACAGAGGAATAAAAAATGCAGAGGGAATAGTTTTTCATGGCTTTTAGCAGGCGGCCATAATTTTTGATAGGATCTGATAGATCCCCAGACTCCTTTATTAGATAGGCTACTGGGTAATATATGAAAGGACCACAAAAAAGACTGTTGATTTAATTGCAGATAGCAGAGAAAGGCAACCCATTTTTCTACAAGAAAGAAAACTGGAAACTTGCCGATTTGACCAACATGGCCACAGGCTTTCTAAAGATTATGGGAGCGACGGGGCGCTCCCATGTGACTCCTCTCCTGTGCGAGCTGCATTGGCTTCCGGTGGACTTCCGGGTGCGCTTCAAGGTGTTGGTGATCACCTTTAAAGCGCTCCATGGCTTAGGGCCAGGGTACTTACGGGACCGCCTTCTGCTACCAATAGCCTCCCACCGGCCGGTTCGCTCCCACAGAGAGGGCCTCCTCAGGGTGCCGTCGGCCAGACAATAACGGCTGACGACCCCCAGGAGGAGAGCCTTCTCTGTGGTGGCACCTACCCTATGGAACAATCTACCCCCAGAGATACAAGTGATCTCCGACCTCCGGATTTTTCGTCAGGCCCTAAAAACTTATTTTTTTCAGTTAGCCGGTCTGTCTTGATTTTAGGGTTAGTTTTAAAATTTTAATATTGATTTTAATTGACAAGTTTTAAATTATGGGCCAAATTTATAAATTATTTTAACATTATTTTTTAACTGTGATGTTTGTATAGATGTTTTTTATCTGGCTGTTCACCGCCCTGAGTCTGAAAGGAGAAGGGCGGTATAGGAATTTGAATAAATAAATAAATAAATAAATAAATAAATAAATATCCAGAAATCTCTGCAGCAGAACATTTATTTGAGGCTCTCCCTTCCTTTTACTGTGTCCCAATGCAATTTCTCCACTATATTCAGTAAACTAATAAATAGGAGTTTGGGAAAAGTCCTAGACTCTATTATACTGTTACTGTCCCGCATGCCAAGAATAGATCCATGTATGACCATTCCCGTATACAGTCATACTTTGGATAGACTTTCAAGGAATGGATTACTTGCCATTTACTATCCTTTTTAAATATATATATTATGTATGCATTTATTTAGAATGATTTTTATAGCCATCCAATGCATGTAATTGCAAGTAGTGTGGGGGTGGGAGTACATAATATGCCCCCATTACAATAAAAATGTATAATGTCAACAAACCCAATTCCATAAACCAACATATCAACACCAGATACTCCATTTCCTAAAAGGTGGGCTCAACTATCATCCTGGCACCACATTTTTAAAGATTCTGATAGTTTTGATTGCTCTAAGGCAAAAGTATTCTTTTGATCCTATCATCAAGTACCCTCTGCCTTCTTTCAAAACTTGAAGCACAGAACATCACAACGTTATAATTTCTGAGCACTTTTTTAAAAATAAAACATTGCAGCAGTGAGGCTGAACTCTGAGAAGGAAAGGATCAGGAATTTTAACTTTAATGTGTGTTTTTTTCTAGTGATTATTTCTCTTCCTCCCTGTCTCCTACCCTCTACCACCACCCTGCCCCCCACACCTACCCAGATAAATTTACAATTATTGCTATGGGAAAGATTTACTTGTGAAATAAAGCACTGTGAATGATCTAACTATTGCATTGTATTTATTTTTCTAGAAATCATCTGGATATTAGCTATAAGCATAGTCTAGCTGAGCCAAATACTTTCCAAATCTGCTTCTTTTATTTAGTTACCGAGAATTGCAGACCCAAAATAACAATGAGACTATGAGTTTGCAAAGGTAAAACTAGGAACTCTTTGAAACTTAAAAGATTTCAAACAAGAAGATTCTCACCTCTGGAAATCTGGAAGGTCCTGACCTTGTTAACCTTTCTCAAGATTTTGGAGACCTGGCTGTTCCCCCAGGCATTTGGGCCAGATAGTTAGGCAAACTTGTCAATTGATGTGGTCTTTTTGTGATTGTGCTTTATTGCCTTAACCTCGGGTATCAGGGTCATTTGTTGTAGCTGTTCTTTTAATCTTCATACATTGCCCAGAATACAAAATATACAGAATATTAGGCATATATATATATATATATATATATATATATATATATATATATATATATATATATATATATATATCTTAATTAAATAAGTAGATAAATATTTACATAGCTCAAATGTCCAAGTCTACATTGCTTTATGATTTCTCTAACATGGTAACAGTGAGGGCTGGCAAATGCAGCTTGAGAATCTCATGTTTCCTTGGAGTAAGCTGTGCTAACATCTGGTTAGCATGATGTGATAAAGTAGTCTATATCCCAATCATTTATTAGCTGTTTCCTGTAAAACTGGTATTTGCATCAAGCCCCACAATCTATCTGTTAGAAATAGGCCATCTTTCTTACTTTTTAGTGATAAAATGATAGAACGGCTGTAAGATAATTCACCAAGGGTGAAAAAGTAAAGGAAATATTTCAAAACATTACTAAGGAGAAGCAGATGGAGACTTCAGCATTAGGCTTATCTAGAAAAAGGGCAGTTTGCATTTTGGGAAAAGGAGGCTCAAACAACTTAGAAAGATCTTACCTTGATGAAGTAACTCATAAAGGATGATAGGAGCTTTACTTATTCAATTTAAAGTTTTTGTGCCCTAATTCTTTATTTCTGCTCATTTTTTTTTTAATTTGATTTATATGCCGCCCTTCTCCGGAGACTCAGGGCGGCTTACAATGCGTTAAGCAATAGCCTTCATTCTTTTGTATATTTTATACAAAGTCAGCTTATTGCCCCAACAAACTGGGTCCTCATTTCACCTACCTTAGAAAGGATGGAAGGCTGAGTCAACCTTGAGCCTTGGAGAGATTCCAACCAGCAGAAATTGCAGGCAGCTGTGTTAATAACAGGGTGCATTAAACCACTGTACCATCAAGGCTCTTCATTAAACTTGAACTCTGCTATTAGTGAATTGGCACTTTTTTTTAAAAAAGCACATACTGTAATAGTATGTAGGATTAATCTATATGTCTATTTTTTCTGCTATTACTCTACCCACCTTAAATCAACAGGGAAACAGCTAAATCCAAATGAGATAGTTCTTTGGCTACAACATTTAAGAGATGAAGCCAGATCTGGAACATTATCTACTGAAGCAGCCACTTAAAGATCTAAGGCAGGTTTTAATTAAGAAATGGAGCTATTGGGCCAACTAGTTTTAATAGAATTGGATCACAACCAGAATTAAAAGACCAATTAACAATCTGTATAACAAAGGTGTAAACATCTTTAGTACACTATTTGCAGAATGGGAATATATCAGAGACATGTAAAACATACTTTTTCTTCTATCGTATTTATTAAATTCATTCTTGAAAGAGATTGAAATGAATGGCTAAATTATCATCATTTGGGCTTCCCAGCTCTTTCCTCTCCCTGGATTATGAGCAGGCTAATAAATTCTTTCAACCATATTTAATGTACCCAGAGTATCAAACTGACTTAAGCAAGTCTCCAAAACTCCCCATATTAAAAAGCTAACATACATAATTACACCAACTGCATTGCTTACACAGCTAGAAGCTTCTAAAGAGCCCTTATTTTCGCTACCCTTCCTTTCCTTCCCCTGCCTTACAACGCAGGAAGATTTCCTTACTGAACATCTATGCCCTGAAATGTCATAGCAAGTTAAACCTGTCAAGTACGTTCCTCTTCTCCTGCTTCCTTTTCATCTTCTATCCACTAGGCCGTCAGGCAGGACAGACTTATTCTGCATTTCCCTACTACTTAACCACACCCTCATAAGACATAACACTGCAAAGTTCTCTACAGCAGAATGCAGACTTTGCATTCTGTAACCACTGAAGGGTCAGTGGTAGTGACCACTAAGTTAATCAGCCATGACACATCCCTGATGTTAGATTGTTGTCTCTAATATCCAGTGTTCAGTTATATAGCAATGCTTACTTTTTAATTTATTTTTTATTATAACTTTTTAGAAAGAACAGTATATTTATCTTATAGTCACTCAAATGTTAACTCAGGTTTTAATTTAAGTTACCCAATAGCTTTTCACAAGTTTTACATTTATGCAATCCTGTAGCTTTTATCTTACATCTTGACACTATATAGTCACTTTCTGCACAAGTTGTACACATACCTTTATGTTATGATTGTTAATTCCACAATGTTTTTAGTTTATGCTGTGCTCAGGCCAAAATAAAAATATTGGATTCTGATGATTACAACATATTCACTTCCAGATTGTATGACAAAATATCTGGCTGACAATAACAGTGCTCTGAGGACATTGTTTTTCATACGCAAAGAAGCATCAGCAAATAGTTGTGCCCATGCACATCAATATGATCCCCTGGTGGAGGTGAAGGCTAACATGTCTTTTTCCAACTCCAGGGCCTCCAGAAAAAGATGTAGTGAATTAAAGAGCCATCTTTTAAAATGTCTTCAGTACTCTGAAATGATACTAGCCAAGGTAAAGGAGGAATTATAACAATAATAATAATTCATTAAACGTGTATGCTGCGTGATTCAACACTCTGGACAGATCCAACTAATCAAACAATAGTGAATGATAGGCTTATTCACAAAGCCACTAGCACTGTGCATATTGCAAAATTATTTGGAAGATATGCTTTGGAAAATAGGAGTGCAATACTTCTCTGCTATTCATTGAAACTGCTTTTTCCCCCCAGGCATCGATCCAATAATGAGGGAAAAAAGTTGTGACAGCTTCAAAACTCACATCAACTTCAATGAATTGATCTGTTAAATCAGCCTCATTGTCAGTATCCCCAGAAATCTGAATACTTTTCAAAGCATGCAGAACTCTAAAAGGCATCTTTTAGAAGTGTGCAAAGCACCTGCCCTTAAACCATGCAAATGTTCATCCATGCATGCACACTCTAGGAATAAGGTGAGCGTGAATCAACCATCGTTTCCCCCCTTCCTCATGCCCCTCTTACAGAATAGGCATGCGGGGGAAGGCATTTCCACAATTTTTAGTTGCCTTTACTTCAGACATTCATTGATAATTCCTGCAAGGTGGGCCCAGCAACGTTTAGCCCTTCTTAAAGTCTCATACTTGTAAAATAAGTGTAAAAGATAAAATGTGTAACAGAAAATGTTTCTTAAAAGGATAGAAATACTTACTTAGCTAGTGTCTACCAAATCTATATCTTTTTCACTTGACTTAAGATAAATTATAGAACCTGATCCCTAGATCTTTCAGCAATAATTTAATACTCTCCATTTAATATTAGCTTATTATAAAGAGTAGTAATTTCTGTAGGAGTTATAACAATCAGGTGAAACAACCTGCCAGGCTAACACATCGACTGAGCCATACATGGATGCTGATCCCGTGAAACGAACACCTGGATTAGTGTACACCTTTTTCCTTCTAACTTCTCACTCAATTTTGGCAGCCTGTACATATGGAGGGTTACCATAGCAACTAGCTCCTGTAAGCCCTTTGGGATACAAATAAAACAAATGGCTTGAAAGATATTATCACCATTCACCCTAACTATGAGAAGATAATCCTTTATCTTAAGGATTTGCTTTAACAGTGCTTAACAATCTTATTATACAGTAGGAATTGTAAAGCCTAACTTGATTTAAAGTTTGTTAACTGAAACCAAAAATAAATATGAAATACCATTAAGTATAACCATTGTTGATGGAAAAACAGTTATTAATGTTATTCACTTTAATAATTTATTGTGACTTGAAATGGAACTGAAGACTTCTACAAATAATTTAAAAAATAACCATCCTTAAGAATAGGATTTTTGTTACTGATTTCATTTTAAGAAACAACCTGTTAAAAGGTATGTAAGAATAATGATATATTTTTTAAAGTTTTTCACCAGAGTATTTAAGCTACTCTGAATTGAAAACCAGAGTTAAGAGAATACCATGAAAGTGTTCCTACACTTATTTTTACACATTTACATTTTGCATAGATATTTCTCTAAAATTTGGACTTCCAGATAATAAACTGTTTGAAAGTAATTGATATTCAGGTGTGATGTCTCAATATAGTTTTTTTTGTACAAAATATGTAACTGTATTTATTTAAAATTAATATTGCCATCCTTGCTTATGATAAAAAGAAAGAATTTCAGAATTATATACATCATGAATTCCATCTAACTTTACTTAAAATTTCATGAAGACAACAAAAAAGTGAGAAACATTTGCAAATAAGTTTAAAGAGAACCAGGTAATTGAAAGAGGATTGAAATTCCATAATGAGGTCTTACATACATTTTGTCTACAATAAGACATTTTGTCTACACCAAATGCAGTAAGGATTACTCCCTAGTAAGTATGTGAAGGATTAATCCATGGTTTCCTTTAAAAAAGAACTCTAATTGCATGGAAGCTCAACACATACCCTATGCTGGGAAATGCTGTGGAGAGGAAATTTTGCCAGTAATGAACACATTTATCTTCTCCTTCTCTTAAAAAGTAAAGACAGAGGTCTATCTTTATATAGCTGTGCCTCCAACGTGGAAATTTTATTCCCAGCATCTTCTGGAAATGCTCATCATACAAATATATGTGCCGGATAAGGCAACTAAGTTTGGCTTTCTTTCAGCCTGGCTAATTTGAAGGGGTTAAACAGACATTTAGCATTCTATCCTTCATAATTATCTGATCTCTGCATCTAAGCTGGGTGCTCATTATGGTACCTTGTTATTTTCAGATAGTCCTTAATAGGCTATTAAACTTCTTCAATGACTTTGAACCGATCAAGCATCAGTTGGCAACCTGAGGCTCAGGGGAGGGGGGTGAGAGTGAAGCACTGCTGTCCACAAGTGCCAAAAAATAGCAATTTTGTCTGCCATTTTAAAATGAGCCACACATAAAAATATAAAATACATGTAAGATATTACTGGTGAAAAAGACTTCCCTTTTCCCCCAAAATTGGGGGGTGGGGGAGAGAAAAATGTTCATCCTTTCCATACACATAGAAACAATTATTTACATTATATCCCGATTTTCCTCAAAATTAAAACTCACTCAAAGTTTTCCACCTGTGCCCTAAAAAGAAGAAACATCTTTCCTTACAGAACATAAAAGCAATTGACGTGACTACCAGCACTATCAACACTTCTAGACTATGGAAGAGAGATAAGTATCAGCTTGGTTCATTAAACTGTTCTAACTATATTAGTATTATAGTTAAAAATATCAGCCATACTAAATGTTCTGATCATCAGCCTGTTCACATCGCATCAGGTATCATTAGCCAGCTATGCTCTTCGGGAATTTTCATCAGCCAAACAAAAAAGTCACTGTGTAGTATAATCTGGCTTTTGGAATTGAAATATATAGATAGCAGTCAGGGAAAATTTCAATCTGCCTCAACATTTGATCTTTGATCTCAAGGTTACAATACTTAACAGGGCCATTTTCAAAGGGCAATTGGAATTCATTCCAGCATGCAGTTGTATTTGTCAGGGTTTCAACAAAGATTATAGGTTACAATTTAATACCAAAAAAACATAAGTCTTCTATTTCAGCTATTAATTATTATGTGTTTGGTGCTTTACTGCCAATTCCCATTATCTATAGTGTTCCTGTGTTCATGTTAATGTGTGCTGTTCTTCCTTGTATTTCAGCCCATAAAGATATACAAATATTCTCATTTTCAAACCATTGTGTTCATGTAATGAAGGAAGATTTTCACTCTTCACTCATATTTATACCTTAATATATCTATTTAATATATTCTATTTATTTATTTATATATTATTTAAATTTTTATACCGCCCTTTTCCCGAAGGACTCAGGGCAGTGTACAGCCAACAATAAAACACACATATCCATAAAATTTAAAAACAGTTTAAAAACATATTAAATAATTTGGCCCCAATGTTATTTAAAAAGAACTAAAACAGCCATTAAAATTCATGTTTAAGCCAGTCCAGCTTGTTGAAACAATAATGTCTTGAGGGCAAAGGTGCGTAGGTCAGGGATCATATGTATCTCCGGGGGCAATTCATTCTAGAGGGCAGATGCCCCCACAGAGAAGGCTCTCCCCCTGTGGGTCGCCAGTCAACATTGTTTGACCGACGGCACCCTGAGGAGTTCCTCTCTGTGGGACCGTATTGGCCGGTGGGAGGCTATCGGTGGCAGAAGGCAATCTCATAAGTACCCAGGTCCTAAACCATGGAGCGCTTTAAAGATGGTAACCAGCACCTTGAATCATACCCGGAAGACCACCGGGAGCCAGTGCAGCTCGCACAGGAGAGGTGTTACATGGGTACGCTGTGTCGCTCCCATAATCACCCGCCTGGCCACATTCTGGACCAGTTGGAGCCTCCGAGTACTCTTCAAGGGGAGCCCCATTGAAGAGGGGAGAGGGGAGAGCATTACAGTACTCCAAATGGGAAATGACGAGGGCATGAGTGACCGTGCGCAAGGTGTCCTGGTCCAGAAAGGGACACAACTGGTGAATCAGGCGAACCTGATAAAAAGCCCCCCTGTCCACAGCCATCACATGATCTTCTAGAGACAGCCGTGCATCCAGGAGGACACCCAAGTTGCGAGCCCTCTCTGAGGGGGCCAAGATCTCACCCCCAATAGTCAGCAATGGAACCAGCTGGCTATAACGGGATGCCGGAAACCACAGCCACTAGGTCTTGGAGGGGTTGAGTCTGAGCTTGTTTCTCCCCATCCAAATCCGCACAGTCTCCAGGCACTGGGACATCACGTCAAGGGCATCATTGGGGTGGTCCGGGGTAGAGATGTACAGCTGCGTATCATCAGCGTACTGATGGAACTTCACCCCAAATCCACAGATGATCTCACCCAGCGGCTTCACATAAATGTTGAACAGGAGGGGCGAGAGTATATTAAAGTATATCACCTTACTATATCTTTACCTGCACCATCAGTAACAACAAAAGAACCTCAGTATCTATTGAATTAAAACAATGAACATATAATCATATCTCAGAATACTGCTAATCTGAAACTGGTCCACATCACTTCCTCACTGGTATTTTAGTTACCTAAACAAATGAATTAGCCGTTACTCAAATCAGGCTGGGAAAATATTTAATACTCCCTTTCTGCCATTTTAAAAAATGACTAACAATTTTAATTTTCATACACGTGGCATCAATCACCTCAAAGAAAAGAACATTTTTGTGATTACTTTGTATTTTAGCTTTAAATATTTTTGGAGTATTTTTTTATACATTGTTAATTGCTTACTTGGGTTATCCAACTTGGGTTAACAAAATTAATACTAGGATAGGTGTTAGGATGTGATATGCATATGTGTTAGAAAAAATCTTAGAATTTAGTTATCACTGAGTTTTTGTTATAGATGAACCTCTGCACTGAAAAAGGGAAGTTAAGACTATCACTAACAAAAACATGCACTAATTCTTAGATTCATATTAATTTAACCAGATTATTCAGCGAAACAAAAATATAACCTGTATTCCATCATATCTTAAATGCAAATTATAACTTGATGATGTTTGTCCATTGTGTTCAAAGAGGACCTTGACATCTAACAGGTTGTGGGCTGTCCACGATGTGTCCGCATGTGGTTGGTAAGGCCTATATGGTCACGAAATGTTTTGCCAGATGTCGGGCAGACATATGTGGGCACCATTATTGCAGCATTTGCAGCTCTGGCTTTGCAGAATGTTTTCTTGTCTTGTGCTATGGTTGTTCTTCTGTCTTCAGATATCTGGCAGTCTTGGTGGATCAGCGTGCACCATGTCAATCGATCAAAGTATAACCTACCACTGAAAAAAAAATCAGACATAGTATAAATCCAGTTCTACCATTAACCATAAAACCACGTTCTAATAATTAAATTATGTAATGAATTCTAACAATACTCCCTATGAAATGAAACCTGTTCCAAATCTGTAACCTTAAGATATATTATAGAATAAGGCAAACTCTAGGAAAAGTATCAATGGAAATATAAATTTATTATTACTACAGTCCATAAAATCATAATATAATGTTTCTCTTGACATTAATTTTAATCAGAGTCTTCAGTAAAATAAAACTCTAATCCATCTTTTCCTATCTTCAAAGCAAATTCTATTGTAAAATTTAAAGCAGAACAAAATATCAACCATAACCTAAATCTCCTACTAATACTAGCTGTAAAATAATACTCTAAATTGTGCCATTAATTTAACAACAGAACCCAATTGAAAATATATCCAATTTCTAACATCACTACAGGTAGTCCTCAACTTACAACAGTTCACTTAGTGACTGTTTGAAGTTACAGCAGCACTGAAAAAAGGGATTTATGACAGTTTTTCACACTTACTACCATTGACAACTGATTTGTATTTATGATGGTTGCAGTGTCCAGGGGTCACGATTCCCTTTTGTGACCTTCTAACAAGCAAAGTCAGTGGAGAAGCTAGGTTCACTTAACAACCATGTTACTAACTTAACAACTGCAGTGATTCACTCAACAGCTATGGCAAGAAAGGTTGTAAAATGAGGCAAAACTCACTTAACAAATTTCTTACTTAGTAACATAAATTTTGGGCTCCACTGTGGTCATAAGTTAAGGACTACATGTATATGTTCAAAACATATTACAGGTTAAAAATAACACAGAAAAATACAAATTTATTTATTTATTTTGCCATGTTTATCTAGTGTATATTCAAGATCAAGGGTGAAATCCAGCTGGTTCTAACAGGTTCTGAAGAACCGGTAGCGAAAATTTTGACTAGTTCGGAGAACTGGCAAATACCACCTCTGGCTGGCCCTAGAGTGGGGAGGGAATGGGGATTTTGCAATATCCTTCCCCCAGGAGTAGAGGGAATGGAGATTTTGCAATATCCTCCCCCTGCCATACCCACCAAGTCACACCCACAGAACCGATAGGAAAAAATTTTGGATTTCACCCCTGTTTTTGATGGTGACCCTTTGAGAGCTGTATGCAAGGAAATTTCATTTTAATGTATGCCAATTAGTGTACATTCAAAGTTACAATAAAGTTATTCTAAGTCTAAGCCTAAAATCAACTGAATTAAATATAAGCCTATCAATAATAATAAAATGACACATTTAACTTTGCCTGACATTGATTTTAACAAAAAAGTCATTAATTGATTAATTAAACCATACAATTAATTCCAGTTTATCTTCAATGAATATTATATGATAATATTTAACACTGGAAAAAATAACAACATGAAACATAAATTGAACTCTACCACTTCCCTGAAGTTTAGCCTAAATAATTTTAACCAGAGTCTTGAGTGATACGGAACCCTGTCCCTAATTTCATTGTACTACCAATGCAAAATATAGTGCAAGTTTTAGTCCAATGCCAACTGTTAGCAGAAGTCTAAGACTGCTAGTAATCCATTTGCACCAAAATCTTGACATGCATTTTAACCATTTAATCTTCAATGCAATGGGACCTTAACCCAAGCTTGATCCTATCTCCAATGTTAATTGTATAAAACTTAGCTTAAAACAAAATATCAACTCTGAATTAAATGCAAAGGTACAAATGCTTATATCATCCTATGATATTTATTCTTAAATTATTTTTTTTCAAAAATTAAAATATTTTTTTTTATTTAAAAAGTCTCAAATAAAATGAAATCCAAACTATGAATTTATTAAATGAATTTATTAAAAGAATGTTCTAATGAAAAACTTACCCCAGACCAAAATATGAAAAAAATAAATAAATATAAGGTTGTCACTACCACAAATTGATCCAAAACACTTATTCTCTTTTCAATTTCTATGAACATTTTGAATGAAATGATGTTCTGCTATTGATCCTAATAATTATTTTAACCAGATCTAACCCTGGCTTCATATCACCTCCAATTCAATTATAATGTGAAATTTACCATAGTATAAAATGCCACTCAAATATATAACACTGCTATTCATATAATAGTACCCAATAAAACTGATTCTAGCTTTGATTTTATCAGAGTTTTCAAAGAAGAGGAATCCTATTTCTAATGCACATTGTAAAATTACAACTAAAGACACCAACCAAAATATAAATCAAATACTTCCACATCTAAGAATATACCTAACAGTAACATTTCACACTCATCTTCATCTTGACATTAATTTTAACCAGTCTGCAATGATACAAAATGTCAACCCTAAATTCATCCTATTTCCAATGAAAGTATACTGTCAAAATTGTATAAACGAGGACACAATCTGAAATGTAAATGTAAGGATACACTAACCATAAAACCTCACCCTTAAAATCCATTTGACCAGTCTTTAAAGAAAAGGGTAAGTAACTTGCTTGGGAAGATATTTTATTCTGGTGTACTTTTTATGCTATAATTTGCATTGGAAAGAAGATTAAGGTAGGTTATCACTGGGTTTCACTGAAGAGTACATTAAAATCAATTTCAGGATAAGTATTAGAGTGCAATTTTATGTTTAATCATACTTTTAAATTTATGTTTCAGTTGATGTTATAACTTTCATTTTACACTATAATTTTGATTGGATTTAGGATTGAGTTAGTGTGATAGTGCCATGGAGATGACCTTGGGGAAAATATTAAAAAGTCAGGATAAAAATAAAAATAGCAAAACTATGCCTTGAAAATAGAAAGTATTAAGAGAGCATTAGAACTAGCTCCTCCCTAACTTTGTTGGATGTAAGAGGGAAGGAAGTGAAAACATAATTTCATCTACAAGATTCTGTTAACATAGTATAGTTCTACTCCTCTTCACAGACTGTTTCATAAATTTATCTCTCTCAAAAGATTGACAGGGTTCTTCTTATGGCTATGTTCCAATTGATATTTTGTTCTATAAATTTTATACTATAAATTAGAATGTAGGGAGCATAATGTTAGGATAAGGTTAATTTCACTGAAGGCAACGCCAAGATTAGTACTAAAGAAGGCTTTTATGGTTAGAGGTAGTTTTTAATATACATTTCTGTTAATATTTGGTTTGGGCATATGTTTCAGGTTCTAATTTTCAGTAAAAAGGTTCAAGTTAGGATGATGGTTCCATTCCATTGAAAATTCTAATTCATATCAATGTTAAAGTTCAGGACATAATTTTATGGCTGATGGTATTTTTAGAGGTGCGCTTTGGTTGATATTTTGTTTTCTCATGCTTTTTCATTGGAGATGAGTGAAGTTAGGGTTAGGGTTTGGGGTCACAAATGTAAATTCATGAAAAATCAATATTTAAGACATAATTTTATTGCTCATGGTGTACTTAGATATACATTTTAGTTGTGAAAAATGTATGCCAAAATAAAATATGTGTAAGAGTCTCATTTTGTTGTAGTGAATATTTATGTCAAGATCATGAATATTATTGCATAGTGCAGTGTTACAATTGCTTTTTTTTCTATGTAAGGTTTACACTATAATACAAAGTGTATGGGATGCCAGGGTGGGATAGCACTTCTGGCAGAAGAACATGTGACATCCATTCTGGATGGTTTACACATCTTTGGTCCCTACCTGGCACCCAGTTGTAATCTGTGGCTCTCCGTAGCTGTTTGCACGCAACAGCAGCCACACCCTACAACAGCTTCAAAAACCATCTAATTCAAATGAGGGTAGTTTATGAGTCTTAAACCCTTGGAAATAAAGGGAATAGCCTATCCCACCAATTGATGCCAGACTCAGGCATATTGATCAGAGGCAATACAGTGAGTCCAATGAAGCCCAGTTCTTTATTTGCTTACACCTAATAGACAAAATATCTCTAGACTAAAACTATAACCTTTCTAAACTAATAGATATACCTGGGAGATTCTAAGGAGTGGCAACCTTGAATCTTTTTCTTCCTGTCCCTTCCAGTTCAGAACTCCAGAGTGACTTGCTTTGAGACCCTCTCTGGAATGAACTACCTCCTCCCTGGGAAGTCACCATGCTATTGTTGACATTTCCAACCACCATCCCTGCAACTCTTAGCCCAGCTGCATATTCCATCACAACAATTGAGACAATTGGAAAATTCAATGGTCATCGAATCCATCTCTGCAAGAATAGTGGAACATGAACACAGCAGGACAAAGTGCAGTTATCCTGGTCATCTCCTGCACCTAGTCCCATCTCCAAGTGTCTTGATTCTGTTTGACATTGGACTTAAATCTGCTAAACCATCTGGTCACTCATTGGGAGCTTGGCTTGTTGCTTGTTGCATAGTATGGCTTCCCCAAAGGTTGTGAGACTATTGACATGATTTTTTTCATGTGCTTTCAGAAGAATTTTCAGGAGCAAATTTTTAATTGTAAATTCTATATAGTCTTTGTTGACTTCACCAATGTTTTTAGTACTGTCAGCCAACAAGACCTGGAGGAGGATCATCTCAAAGTTTAGCTGTTCTGCCAAATTCATTCAGATGATATGCCAGTTCCATAATGGCATAATAATCATAGTGCTGGATCGCAGATATTTCTCTAAGGCATTCCCAATCACAAACAGTGTTAAATAGGGGTCTGTGCTTGCACCCACACTGTTCAGCATGATGTTTATTGCCATGCTGAATGATGCCTTTCAGGACTGCAATAGAAGCTATTAAATCTGAGATGACTTCAGGCTATTAGTAAAGTGAAGGAAACTTCCTCTTTATTGATGACTCTGTCCAGAATGCTGGTTCAGAGTCAGAAATGCCAGCCAGCATAGATATATTCTCTATGGCTTGTCACAACTTTGGACTCACCATCAATTTTCAAAAGATCAAGGTCATGCATCAGCCTTTTCCTTCTGCACAGTATACAAAACACATAATCACAGGCAAAAGGTAGAAAGGCAGTGGACTAATTCAATTACTTTGGCAACACTCTCTCCCAAGTAGCAACCATTGATACAGAAGTCAACTGCAGAATAGTAGAGACAAGTTTGCTTTTGGTAGACTGAGGTCCACTGTGTGAAAATGTCAATGAATTAGTGCAGCATCAGAATTGAAGGTCAACAGAGCCATAATACTCACTACCTTTCTGTATGCTTATGAAACATGAACTGTGTAATGAATAGAATGCATGACAGTTTAACCATTTCCACATGACTTGTCTCCACAGAATATTAAGCATGATGTCTAAATAAAGTAACAATCATTGAAGTCCCCTCTAGAGCAAGTCTACATCAATCCACATTCTGCTAATAAGAGCCCAGATCTATTCATCAGGTTACATCATCCATATGCCAGATGAGCACATACCCAAGCAGCTCCTTTTTGAGGAACTGCTGGAAAATGACTGTATAGAAGGCAGAAGAAATATTTCAAAGATACATTAAACATATCCCTAATGTTGCTTAACATAGACACGACATAGGAAGGGTGTCAGAGTCAGGTGTGAAAGCATGGATGAGGAAGGTGTGACAAGTGTGTGCAAGGGTCCATGAGTGGTGCAGGAGATAAGCAAGGCTCAGAGTAGGTGCATAAGAGTATGTGAGTGGGTGGTATAGAATACATAGTTCTATAGGGGAGGGTGCATAGTTTGGGAAGACTTATCCCAGCAATTTGCAATCTTTCCTGTTAGCTTCCCCATTCACTTTTTGCATGTTTAATGTACTGATAGTATTAGGTTTTATTGATTTGGTTTTTGGTAATCTTATATTTATTTTATATTTCAGATTCCTTATTTTAATTATGATAATATTTTATTCACATAAATCAGGGTAAGGATTCAGATACGTTAAGATTGCTAGTTGCCAAGTGTCCAGATAATGTCCATGTGACCATGGGGTGCTAGGTGGCTGTTCTGTCCCCATCACACATGCACACACACCAACAGATGTTCAAGAGTTAAAGACCAAACCAGCCGGCAAAATCCTTTTCCTTATGATAACGGAACTTGGCAACAACCTAGTGTCTGCCTGCCAAGAGTTTATTACTTACGAAGAGGAGAGATAACTTCTCCCCACTTCTGGTACATCAAAAGAAACAGCTCAATAATTATAGAGTCAATCAAGTCCAGAGATAATCCAGCAAAGTCTTTAGCAAAAGTCCGGCAATGTAGAATGGCGTGGAAGCTTTCAGCTTTCTTCATCACAAGATTTGACTGGCCACCACGCTCCCTTTTATACCTTGTGGGGTGTGGTCCAGTGACTCAGCCTAATCTCGGGCATGCCTTTTCTTCTGTTGCATGCACTTATCTCTGTGACGCTGACGTGGATCCAGCCAAGACTCATTACCCTCATCACTGTCCATCTGTGGCTGCGTGGACATGCTTGGCCCCGGCCCTATCTCTTGCCCTTCGGCGGACACCAAAGGCATTGCCAGAGAGGAGGGTCTAGAGAGGGAGGCCTTGCCAACTCCTCTCCTTCACTCTCGGAGTCCTCTCCTGCCGATGACACAGGCTCAGGTAACGGAGCCACAACAGTGGCCAAATTCTAAGCACCAGTCGTGATCACCTTTGCTTCAGTACCATTGTAACTTTGATTGATCAAAGTTTGAACAAATGGTCATAAGACAAGGGCTCCTGTGGTGGTTAGTGGCAGTCTTCATGTGTTAACTTTACATATGCACTTGAGTTTTAGAAAGCTTTGGGAGTTTTAGGATTGGGGTTTATTAAAATTTAAATTTAGAATTAGTGTGAGGCATTTTTATGATTCTGGTCTTGACATTAAAATGAAATTTGGATTGGAATTTCATTTAACTTAACTTCTTTTTCAATTGGATTTTCTTGTAGATGTTAGAATTGTAGTTAATATTTGTCCTGGGATATAATTAGGGCCAGGGTTCATATACTGAAGTGCACAGGGAAGACAAATTCTCACCCATGATGAATGAATAATGTTGCCAAGCTGCCATGCTATCTCTGCTGCTTCATTCTAACTTTTTCCTTGCCACATTCCAGTTGTGCTTCTTGCTATACTTTGTCATCTCCTCTTAATCTCAAATGAGCAACCATTTCATTGTACAATGGCTTTCTCCAAGTATGAATATTGTCAAGGAATTTAGATGACCAGATATTGTGTCACAGTGCACTGTAGAAAATCAAGCTTATAATGGCTTTGCCACCCCAACGCCTTTGGGGTGTGATGATATTGCTAAGTAATTGATAATATAGATGTTACTAATGCCTGCCTAGGACATCCCATCCCATAATGCATCTCTCTCTAAGAGAGTCTTCAACATCGTATCTTTATCATTCTTCAGTTAAAGTATTAAGATGCCTAAGCTAAATGCTAGTAGCTACTAGAGCTGGTTCACAGTTGCATATATATACATATATATATATATATATATATATATATATATATATATATATATATATATATATATATATATATATATGCATATTCTTTCTAGCCAGGTTTTACCTACGTAAGCTAGGTTGTTCTGCAGCTCTGACTGTGTGAAATCTCATTCACCATCCTCAGAGCTCCTCCTCTGCTGACAAACTGCAACTCTACGTTGCTCTCTGGGAGACTCAGATAGCTATTTCTGCCTTATAAGGCTTCGTCAGTGAGCCACACCCACTTCTCAGATATTCCCCCTGTAAAGGTACAATGTGTCTTTTTCTGTTTTTCGTAGGCTTTTATGTGCATATTCTTTCTAGCCAGGTTTTACCTACGTAAGCTAGGTTGTTCTGCAGCTCTGACTGTGTGAAATCTCATTCACCATCCTCAGAGCTCCTCCTCTGCTGACAAACTGCAACTCTACGTTGCTCTCTGGGAGACTCAGATAGCTATTTCTGCCTTATAAGGCTTCGTCAGTGAGCCACACCCACTTCTCAGATATTCCCCCTGTAAAGGTACAATGTGTCTTTTTCTGTTTTTCGTAGGCTTTTATGTGCATATTCTTTCTAGCCAGGTTTTACCTACGTAAGCTAGGTTGTTCTGCAGCTCTGACTGTGTGAAATCTCATTCACCATCCTCAGAGCTCCTCCTCTGCTGACAAACTGCAACTCTACGTTGCTCTCTGGGAGACTCAGATAGCTATTTCTGCCTTATAAGGCTTCGTCAGTGAGCCACACCCACTTCTCAGATATTCCCCCTGTAAAGGTACAATGTGTCTTTTTCTGTTTTTCGTAGGCTTTTATGTGCATATTCTTTCTAGCCAGGTTTTACCTACGTAAGCTAGGTTGTTCTGCAGCTCTGACTGTGTGAAATCTCATTCACCATCCTCAGAGCTCCTCCTCTGCTGACAAACTGCAACTCTACGTTGCTCTCTGGGAGACTCAGATAGCTATTTCTGCCTTATAAGGCTTCGTCAGTGAGCCACACCCACTTCTCAGATATTCCCCCTGTAAAGGTACAATGTGTCTTTTTCTGTTTTTCGTAGGCTTTTATGTGCATATTCTTTCTAGCCAGGTTTTACCTACGTAAGCTAGGTTGTTCTGCAGCTCTGACTGTGTGAAATCTCATTCACCATCCTCAGAGCTCCTCCTCTGCTGACAAACTGCAACTCTACGTTGCTCTCTGGGAGACTCAGATAGCTATTTCTGCCTTATAAGGCTTCGTCAGTGAGCCACACCCACTTCTCAGATATTCCCCCTGTAAAGGTACAATGTGTCTTTTTCTGTTTTTCGTAGGCTTTTATGTGCATATTCTTTCTAGCCAGGTTTTACCTACGTAAGCTAGGTTGTTCTGCAGCTCTGACTGTGTGAAATCTCATTCACCATCCTCAGAGCTCCTCCTCTGCTGACAAACTGCAACTCTACGTTGCTCTCTGGGAGACTCAGATAGCTATTTCTGCCTTATAAGGCTTCGTCAGTGAGCCACACCCACTTCTCAGATATTCCCCCTGTAAAGGTACAATGTGTCTTTTTCTGTTTTTCGTAGGCTTTTATGTGCATATTCTTTCTAGCCAGGTTTTACCTACGTAAGCTAGGTTGTTCTGCAGCTCTGACTGTGTGAAATCTCATTCACCATCCTCAGAGCTCCTCCTCTGCTGACAAACTGCAACTCTACGTTGCTCTCTGGGAGACTCAGATAGCTATTTCTGCCTTATAAGGCTTCGTCAGTGAGCCACACCCACTTCTCAGATATTCCCCCTGTAAAGGTACAATGTGTCTTTTTCTGTTTTTCGTAGGCTTTTATGTGCATATTCTTTCTAGCCAGGTTTTACCTACGTAGGTAAAACCTGGCTAGAAAGAATATGCACATAAAAGCCTACGAAAAACAGAAAAAGACACATTGTACCTTTACAGGGGGAATATCTGAGAAGTGGGTGTGGCTCACTGACGAAGCCTTATAAGGCAGAAATAGCTATCTGAGTCTCCCAGAGAGCAACGTAGAGTTGCAGTTTGTCAGCAGAGGAGGAGCTCTGAGGATGGTGAATGAGATTTCACACAGTCAGAGCTGCAGAACAACCTAGCTTACGTAGGTAAAACCTGGCTAGAAAGAATATGCACATAAAAGCCTACGAAAAACAGAAAAAGACATATATATATATATATATATAGTTATATATAGTTATATATAGTTATATATAGTTATATATAGTTATATATAGTTATATATAGTTATATATATAGTTATATAGTTATATAGTTATATATATATAGTTAAAATCTCAGGTGTTTTCCCGCATCATTATAAGTTTGTTACTTAAAATGTTTACAATCCTGGCTAAGATCACAGCTCAGAATTCTGTAAGTTCCCAAACAAAAACCTTTTTAAGGTTAAAATTAACCTTAAGGAAAGAATGAGTCAACCAATAACAGCTGAGGAGATTATTGCCGCAATTAAACAATTGAAAACAGCTAAAGCACCAGGGACGGATGGTCTAACTGTGGTGTATTATAAAACCCTACAAGCAGAAATGATTGAACATCTTAAAGACTTATTTTGCAGTATACAACAAGGGGGTAAAATACCTCCTTCATGGAAAGCATGTTATATTTCATTGATACCGAAAGAGCAAGCAGGTCCTAAAAAACCTGAGAATTTTAGACCAATATCTCTTCTGAATAATGACTACAAAATTTTTGCAAAAGTATTAAGGTTAATGCCAGTTATTCAAGAGGTGATTCATCATGACCAAGCAGGATTTATAGAAGGCAGATACATGAAGGATAATGTAAGGCAAATAATAGACCTATTGGAGTATCTTGAGAAGAATAAACAGATATCTGCAGTGCTGGTGTTTTTGGATGCGGAGAAGGCCTTTGATAGAGTGGATTGGAACTTTCTATTAAAGACTTTAAGAAAAATGGACTTTGGGGATCAGTTTATACAGGCGGTTTAAGCAATTTATCAACAACAACAGCACAAATTATTATTAACGGAAGTCTGACTACAAATTTTAGTATTGAAAAAGGAACAAGACAAGGTTGTCTGCTATCCTCATTGTTATTTATTTTAACATTAGAAGTCTTGTTGAATACAATACGGGACTCAAATTCTTTACATGGCATAGCTATTAGGCAAGAAGACTATAGGACTAGGGCATTTGCAGATGATCTGGTTGTTACCCTAACACAGCCGATGGAATCAATAATTCAGATGAAAGACATTATAAAAGAATATGGCATGGTATCAGGATTTAGACTGAATCAGGAAAAAACTAAGATGATAGTTAAAAATATGACACAAGATCAAAAGCAGGAACTTGAAAGCAAGGCAGGCTTTGAAATAGTATCAAACGTTAAATATTTAGGAGTTCAAGTTGCAGATTCAAATATAAAATTATTTCAAAATAATTATGAGCTGTTGTGGCGAGAGGTTCAAAAGGATATGGAGACTTGGAAAAAACTGCAGCTGTCGTTACTTGGAAGAATAGCAGCAGTTAAGATGAACGTTTTGCCTAGATTTCTCTTTTTGTTTCAAATGATTCCGGTGCTTAAAAGTGATAAATATTTGACTGAATGGCAAAGAGGAGTGAATAAGTTTGTCTGGAATGAGAAAAAGCCGAGAGTCAAACTGAAAATTATGCAAGATGTTCCAGAAAGGGGAGGCCTTAAACTTCCAAACCTACAATTGTATTATGAAGCAGCAGCTTTGACACAAGCAAGTGACTGGTTTGGAAGGACAAAGACTGGAATATTGAATATAGAAAGTCATGATCTTGAATTTGGTTGGCATGCATATTTATTCTATGAGAACAAAGTGGATAAAGTATTCAAAAGCCACATACTTAGGAACTCTTTGATGAGAGTCTGGAAGAAGCACCGATTCAAATGGGATTACAAAATACCGTTATGGTTGGATCTTGGTCATATTATGTGGAATACAAATATAATGTCACTCGTGGGGGGTATACAAAGAAGTTCTTTTTATGGATGGGGGCAGATGGAAACTAAAGACATTAGAAATACTGTTGGAAGAAGGGATTAATTTAACTTGGCTACAGTATAATCAACTTCAACTGAGATGGAAAGAAGATCAAAAAATTGGTATAATGATGCATGAAGAAGAATTGGTTAGACATATAAAAGAGAAAGGTCCAATGCATATTAAGAGGGTTTATAATGTTTTGTTAGAAAGAGACTCGGAAAACGAACTGGTTAAAGATTGTATGATAAAGTGGGCACAAAATTTTGCAGCACCAGTGATGTTGGAAACATGGGAAAAAATATGGGTCCAGAATGTTAAATTTACACAGTCGCAGAACTTGAGAGAAAATTTTTATAAAATGTTTTATCGGTGGCATTTAGATCCTAAGAAATTATCGTGTATGTATCCTAGTGTTCAACCAAAATGTTGGTGATGTGATTGCTTAGATGCCACATATTATCATATATGGTGGACCTGCAAGAAAGCAAAGGCTTTCTGGATAAAAATTTGGTGGGTTATGCAAAATGTCTTGAAGAAAAAACTTCAGTTTTCTCCACAATTGTTTTTATTGGGTATAGTTAAGGGTTTTACACTGGGTGAAACAAAGCTGATATTGTATATGGTGACAGCAGCGAGTTTATTGATAGGTCAACATTGGAAAAATGATGTTATGCCCACTATTGAAGAATGGACTTTGAAGATGGCCAGTTTTGCAGAGATGGCGAAGATTTTAGCATATTTAAAAGATCAAACTCAAGAGACTTATGTATGGAAGTGGAAAAAGTGCATAGATTATGTGCAGAATAAATATCAAACTAGGAAATATCAGATAGCTGAATGTATTATGCAGGGATAGATTAACTGATATAAGATATAAACAGCACACAGGGGGTGGAGGGGTTTAAGTTTTATAAAATGTAATTTTGATTTGGATTTTATTCTGAGGAAGTCTTGCGGGGAGGGGAGGGTTAGGGAGGGCTTGGGGGGGAAACTGGGGATAAAATGTATTTGTAAAACTTTTTAAATAAAAAAAATTAACCTTAAATTAAATTAAAAATTAACCTTTTTATATATATATATAAATTTTCTTTAACAGAGGAAGCATGTGGACTGACAGCTGTGGCTTCGTATAATTTAAGTGTCATAATCACTAACTTCCTAGATAAATGCTGTATAACATTATGATAATTTTCTTTTAAGATATGGTAACCAACCATATGAAAATTATCCCAATATGTATATTCCAAGCACTATCAAAGTGTAGCCAAATAAAGTAAAATTATTTCTTTTAATATTAAAATAGTATATACCAGATTTTCACACAATTGTCTTGTATGATTCACAAATTTTGCAATGTACACTCTTTCGAATTGGAACTGGTTCCAACTCATTCTTCATTAGTAAAGGTATGTTACCCTGAGGTTGTAACTGTGAAAAAGGTACTGGTAAAGGCTAAGATGGTAAAATACAATTTACCATTTTAGCCTTTTAAACTGATTTGGAACTTTGAATGTTTGTCTGATTATTGTAATTATTGCTATTTCAATGTTTTGTTGTTTTGTAGTCATTGCAGAGAAAATTAACAAGGTAGTTCAGCTAAAGAAAATAACTGCAGTTTATCCTAAATTAAAATCAGATTAAAGTTCCACCAAAACTTTAATCTAATGAAAGTAATCTTGAAAACTCCCAATAAACAGCAGGCGAGGAGCAGATAGTGATTTCACAGATATGCAAATACACTAAAATCACCCCTAGTAAAGAAATTTAAAATAAGGAAAGCTATTAGGCTTTTCAAATCCTTTGCTTGGAAAGAATTTACAATATGTACAAACCACATCACTTCAAATCAGTAAGAGAAGCAGATGCCTTTTCCAAATTAATGCACCTGCTTTGGAAGCTGCTTCTACTTTTCCCTTTATCATTATTTCTGCCTAGCCACTCAATTTCATTTCCTTAGGAAAGGAAGCGAATTTTTTGAGATGTAAATCAACAGTACATGTTATAATTTACATACATGATAAAATGTGAAAATAATGATGCATGTTAGATGCATCATTATTTCCCTCCGTTCATGAGTCTGTCATCATCTCATATTAAACTAAATTAACATTATTTTGCATATTTTGCATATAGTTCATATTACTTTTGGACATGTAAATATTAAAATGAAACATTTTTGTCTAAATAGTTTTGCCATTTTTCTTCTGTTGGAAGAAATATCCTTCAGGGTTCAGTTCCAAGTGGGGGAAAAAACACTGGATTCATGTAAGTTGCTTGGAAAGAAGGTTTATTGCTGAACAGAATCACATGGCTTGAGTTCCTGAGCAGAAAAGGGCAGAGATGCTGAGAGTGCTTTGGTTTTATGCCCTCTATTGGGCTTTGAATTTGAGCTTGTATTCTGATTGGTTGTCAGACTCCCATGGGGTCATGCAGGGGTAACTTTGTAGGCTGTCTGTGTCCCAGACTTGGTTGAGCCTTGCTGGGTGATGATGTAATGAAGGGGCTTTGGTCAATTCATATTATGGTCTGCTTGAAGGAAGTAGATCTTTGTTATATAGAATAGACTGGCCCAGGCCTTAATGGTCGATTGGCAAAGGTGGGGAGGCTGAGTTTCTGCCTCCCTTTTAGGGGAAATATTCTGCCCTTTTAATATTTCCTAAAATATATCATTTTCCTAGGAGAGGGGTGGGTGCTAACTTCCTACATTTCAAAACACAATTTTGAACATAATGCATAATTCTACTTGAATCTCTGTGGACATTCCAATGAAAATGCAAAATATTGGGGAAATGTTTCCCTTTCTCACAATGCTAGTTGCTAAAAGAGACAATGTCACCTGATGTCATCCTGTAAAGATTCCTTACCACCAGCAGCTAATGAGAAAGTATGCGTTTAGAATAGCCTACCTATACATTCCAAAATGGGAGAGATCTCAAAATGTTAAGCATCAAATATCTAACAAGAGTATTGTAACACTAGCAATGTAACTAAAACTGAAATATTTTGTGCACTTAATGTGAAGGGCCTGTGCTGGTGGCTCAGCAGACTGATAGCATTGTAATTAACACCAGCTGTCTGCAATTACTGTAAGTTCGAATCTCACCAGGCTCAAGTTTGACTCAGCCTTCCATCCTTTCTAAGGTAGGTAAATTGAGGACCCAGTTTGTGGGGGCAATAAGCTGACTTTGTATAAATATACAAAAGTATGAAGGCTATTGCTTAACACATTGTAAGCCGCCTTGAGTCTCCGGAGAAGGGTGGCATATAAATCAAATTTTTTAAAAAAAAAGGCATGCGCCACTGGAGAAGGATCTGATAGATGAAAAAAGTGAAAGCAACAGGAAAAGAGGCAAACAGAAAACAAAATGGCTGCACTCTTTCACTGATTAGACAGACATAAGTTAAAATGTATTAATAAAGAAATTACTTTGAATCTGATCATTGGATTCCTTTCACAATTTGATATTAAAGTAAAAGAACTCCTCCAAACATGTATTTTCAGAGATGTGCAATTAAAAATATAATATAAAAATATAATTAATTGTAATACAATTAAATAGTTTTGCCTGCTTTTTGGAAAGAGGTTCCCCTAGAGATTCACATTCTATACAGCTTTTTTAATGCCTTCAAGTCAGTCCTGACTCCTGGCTAGTGCTCAGAAAAATCCTTGGAGTTTCTTAGCAAGATTTTTTCTGAAAGTGGTTTGCCATTGCCTTCTTCCTAGTTATGAGAGAAAGTGATTGTCCCAAAGTCAACTATTTGGCTTTATGCCTATGGTGGAACTACACATTCAATTGTTCAGTTTCTAGACTGGTGCCTCACCCACCAATCAAACGCAACTCTAAGCAATATTAGATCTTTTTAATACTGGGATGGGAGTTTATCAAACAATACAGGTTTGTAGGCCATTCTGGGAAATCAACAAACATACCAAAAGAAGGTAGTAGTAAACAATTTTCATACAGTTGCCAGGAAGTTTGTAAACATAAAGTCATCCAAACCCAAGCCTGACTGAAAGAAAAAACTTACTATGGTTTTTAAAGCATTTTTAAGAAATGCAGCAATCCTGTTTTATATTCCAGTTATAGGGATTAGTGTGTTGTATTAATTTATTGAAGGTTCAGATCACCGTTAATTAGAAAATCTGTTTATTTTAATCAAAATCAAAACTAGGTAAGTCCAAAGAGCAAATACTTCCCTAGATCAGTAGAAAATCCTCTAGAAACAAGTATTAAATCATTTCTTCATGAGCCTAGCCATGACATTTAGCAAATTCCTTAATATTAAAAAAGTAATTAAATTTCTTATACCTTGCAGTTTAGAAGATTGATTGATTATAATATACATCTTTGAACTTGGTACCACATTGCTTAAATCAGTGGTTCTATAACCAATATCTTGGATGTGTTCTCTTTCATCAGTGTGGCTTGACCATGTTGCCTAAAGATTAGGAACTGTACACAAACACTTAAGCAATTGGGAAGCTGATGTAAACCTCTTGTATATGATTATATGTTTACAAAAACTTTACTGTACTTTTAAATTGCATTAAAGAAGATAGTAAAATGCTTCAGTAATAATTCTTGCCATTATTTACTCATGTATTGATTGATTGATTATGTGCCATCATTGTTTTTTACTCCTAGAGACCACATAATAGATTTTCTCTCTGATGATCTATCCCTAATCTGTTCTTTAATTCTCCCAATATACTCAATTAACTCTTTGACTCTACATTCAGAAATCTGGATTTTTTTTATTTATTTGCAAGTTAATTCATATACTTTAAATATTAAGATTTCAATTCAGTTTTCCTAAACAAGTGATATATTAAATTAAATTTGTTCTTAAAATTACTACACTAAATGTCGTTCTTAAAAGCAAATTTCTCTCAATTATGCCAACACTTCCATAAGTAAAACAGGAGATTTGTTATTTTCCTCAAAATGACCCTGCTGTTTTCTAAAGTACACCTAATATTCTCAGTTTTCTTAGACTCCTTCACACCATCTTAACCAAAGCTTTGAAAATATTGCTTAAAGTTTAAAAGATAAAATCAAAGAAATATACACAGCTTCTTTTGTTTTTCACACCAGCCAGAAGCTTTCCAGTCACACTTAACAATTAAAATCTAACAGTGACAACAAATTAGAAAGGTTAGCATTACCATTTTTACAACAGTGGGATTCTTACACAATTCTTCTTACACAATTACAACTTGGCCTAGAAACAAAGAATCACATATTCTTACTCTGTGCTTGTTAAAGAAAGAAATGAAACATTGCTACAACAACACTGATTAAACCTAAGGAGATAGAGAAAAATTAAGATACCATCACTGAAATACTTCTTGCCTGGAAACTGACCTTTTCAAAGTTGCTCCAGTAGTATTTTACCAGCTTCTAATTACTGTTCAATATGTTTTTCTCTCCTACGAGTACATGAATGACATAAAAGGAAGCCAGGTTCTATCAGAGCTGATTTAGAGATTCAAATTCTTTCCTGGAGCAATAAAGATGGTTTTTTTTTAATGGTAGGATGCCAATCATGGGAACATCTGAGTCAATAGTTAAAGCACTGACTACAGGACAGCAAATGAATCAATGTCACAAAGAGCTTCAAAAAATAAATTCACAACACTGAAAGCTTTGCCCCGGCTGCAGTTTGTGGGCCTTTGGCTCAGAAATCATGCCACCTAACTGAAGTTTACTTATTAGTGAAAGAGGAAAAAAGTAGTTTTTCTATCCAAATCCAGTCATTTCAAAAACTTCCCCAATCCCCTTTTTCAGACCTAGAAAATTTATTTATTTATTTAGTGTATGGCATGTGTTAGCCAGGGATCACTGAGGTGGCTGGCTGCCTCTGTGAAAGGAATTTTTTCAGGAAGTGTTATCTTTACCCATGGGCCGCCTGAATGCCGGTAGGCAATCAGGGAAGGCTCCTTTCTTGTCCTTCCATGATTTATTTTATTCGCTCACAGGAATCGAGCCGCCGAGCTGTCGACCTTAGCAGACCAAGCATCTTACCACGTGAGCCACTGCAGGCCCACCTAGAAAATGTTCATCCTTTTTAAAAATGGCAGTCAGCAACCATCTTCAGGGACACAGATTTCAGTAGAAAAAAGAGCACATGGGGTGGCATGGGGTCAATATGTACACTTTAAAACAAAAAGTTTTTTTTAAAAGAAAAGAAGAAATAAAAGTAGATTTTAGGGAGGGGAAAGTTTCAGCTTTCATTTGGTAGTTATTGCGCAGTGTTCATTATCATCTTTTCCAGGTTGCTATTTTTAATTTGATAACTCTGAGTGTACTTGTAATATAGCTTTGAAAATAAAAGTGCTCAGCTAGTGCTAATTGCCTTTGCTTTATGCACATAAAACCTATGTAAGTCTCAGAATTAGATTTCAGACCATCATGATGTTTTCTCATTTAAACCACTTCAAAACACTCATTTATGCACAGGCAAGTTTCAGTGTTGTTAATTTATTAATGGGTCTACTGTCATTATATGATAGTGTCATCAGGACCAGAAGCACTTTTGTTCATGCAATAATCAGAGGTTGGGCACTATAAAAACAATCATGTTTTCAGCACTATCATCAGACGTAAAATAAACCTGAAGGGACATATGACTTTATCATAATTGCTGAGACAGGCTGTTGGAAGCTCTGGAATATAGTTCTCTATGACAGTTTTCATAAATCAAACATCAACCTTAAGCACTGCCTGCATAAGTAGAAATGAGAGCAAAATTTCCTAAAGTATCTTATTATCTTCAGATGCAATGAAGAACATCATGTGATGCATATAAAAACTAGGTGGAGCTTCAGTAACCCTAACAATGACCATTTTGTATTTTTTTAACCTCCTTCGGCAGGCATCCCTGACTCTTTTTGAGGGAATGCAAGAAGAGTGCTTTCTTCAGGTTTCCAACAGCAAAGTAACTCCAACTGACCCTGCTTGCTATCCTGTTGTTTTTGAACAAATAACATTGTTAATGTACCTTGTAACTCAGCTTGAGATCAGTCTGCAATGGTTATAAATATACATCTATAAATATCTATAACTATAAATCCAGAGTTTTATATACATTTTTATAATTATTAATGCCACTTTTGGGTGAAAAGTAGGATATAAATTCAATAAATAAATAACCTGAAACAGTCCATTTATGTTTCATAAATAAATATGAATGAATTCTAGATATAAAGAATGGGGAATTAAATAAAGCCACAGGGAATGGCCAGACAATAATCTAACTGCTGATCTGTCTTCAACATTTGAACAGTTCAGTCAAAGTTTCTACCTTTAAAGTGATCCTATTAAAAACAACATGTGTATAATAAACTGAACCAATTAGGCAGATATTTGTGTTACCAATAAAGGAGAATATTTGTATTTCAGGGTTGAAATGAGGGATCCTTGGTGCTCCCTGAGCTTGGTTGTATTCTTGCAAACATTTCATTACCCAAATGATGGGTAACATCATGTTAACATTGATGATGTTACCTAGTTGGGTAATGAAACATCTGCAAGAAAACAACCAAACTTAGACAGCACCAAGGACTCATTGGATATTGATGTGTACCTGCTATTTTTTTAGTCTAGGAAATGCCAATATGATGCCACTCAAACTTTTGAACTACAGCTTCCAGAGTCCCTTGTTCTTGACAAATCTGTTAACTCTGATAGTCATAAACAGAAAAAAAACAATTTGATGGAAGTCATTAAATTCCCTACTCATAATCTATTCAATGGAAGAATCACAAAGCTCAAGTTAATGACATACACAACCAAGTTCTGAGCCTTCTGCAATCACTGAGAATATTGTTGTCCTTTCAAGCTGCTGATTTGGAAACTATCTGTATTCTTGAATCAAGATATCAAATATAATATGAAAGGAAAAATACATATGAACACATTAAACATATCTAAGAATGACTAACTAGAAAATAAAGAAGAATATTCTCAGACTTCTTTTTTTAAAAAATAGAGGGCATTGGTTCTTTGCTAAAATCCTTGATTCTTTTAATACTAAAGAATAATAGCTTATTTCATAGGCTACCTTTTCAGCTCTTTATCTTGCTCCTAGGTTTCTACCATACTTTTCTGCAACCTTTCTTGATGATCTTCAGATCTAATTATCCATTTCTATAAACTAATATTGAGTTGAAGGAACTCAGCTAAAAAATAAATCTCAGTACTATGGAATATTATCTCTATACGTGCTATATCTATTTTAAAATGAATGCTTGTTATAGTATTAACTTTTATGTAATAAAACATGGGAAAACAAGAAAAATCTTCCAAAAGATCTTCAAACTCCATCCTCAAATTGGTATACTAAATTATGCCAGTGGGCACATAGTACTTGATTTATAAATTAGAGATGAAAGGACTTTGCTAAATTCAGTACAGGAGAGGTGTCAACATTAAGATACTGTAGGGATATTTTCTACTTCAAAGAACCCATAATACTAGAAAATGAAGTTAGATCAGCATTGGTCATTATCCAGTTGGATAATGACAGGAATTGATGGAATATCTACAGACATATGGCAAATAACAGAAGAAGAATCAGTAAAGATTCTATCCAGCTATGCCAGCATATCTGGGCAACAATATAGTGCCAGACAGTGTGGAAGAAATCAATCTACATGCCAAAACTAAAGAAAGGAGCAGAATGTGCAAACTACCCTACAAAAACCTTAATTTCTAACAAAATAACTCTTAGGGTATTCCAACACAGATTAGATCTCTAACTGGAACAGGAGATGCCAAGTGTTCAAGACTGCTTTAGAAATGTTGAGGGACAGTACTGCTGATGCATGCTGATAATTGAGAAAGGCAAATAAGATCAAAAAGAATATGTTGACATTGGTTATAGAAATACCTTAAATTTTGTTAATATGTTATGTTATGTGTTTTGGAAAATGGGCATTTGAAAATATCTCATTGTCTTTGAGTGACACCTATGTACAGGTCAGGAAGCTGCAATCCTGATGAAACATGGTAAAACAGACTGGCTCCAGGTCAGCAGAGGAGTAAAACTTTGCTCCTTTGCTGACCCTTTATTAATTCAATTTATATGTGGAATACATAATCAACTAGAAAAATATTATTTTAAAATATTTTAAAATTGAAAGAAAAAACATAAATAACATGTGCTACTGCTAATGTGTTACTGCTGCCATTCCAGTAGATCCTAGGCAAATTACAAAATTCAAGAACAATAAAACAATTCAAAACATACAATAACAATGCCAGCCTAGGCTAAAACAATCATAACAATGGGATAAAAACACAACAGGGACCCCCAAACACATTAACATTAGGCTTGAATTCAGATTTTCAGAATTTCAGGAGACAGGGCGCTACTCGTATTATTAGTGTGATGCAGGAGCTGCACTAGAGAAGGCAAATTTCATGATCAATAATATGACAATATTTCATACAGGTGCCCTGGAGCATGACCACTCTGCCAGAACTCATCGTATCAGCAGAAACAATTGAAGATAGACAGTAAACTTGGGTTTCTGATATGTTTTCACTAAAATATGTTTTATTTTATGTAAAAGAAGGCAATCTGTGGTGAAATTTAAACAACTTGTCCAGTGGCATCCATTGGAAAGGCAATGACAAAAGCATGCATGCTTGAAAGGGGAGGAGTTTACATCAAAATGGCACAACGCATTTTGATGAAAGCACTGGATCCTGTGATGTCTCTGAATTCTTTTATCTACCTAAAAGTATGTATAAATGTTACACTGAATACACTGAGTGGGAAGAAAAGAGTCAACAAATGGAAGAATCAACATCCATCCTTCTTAAACCTTTGTGAATATGCTCTGTTTATGGTGGTGGACAATTCCATGATTTATGTCTAAATCACACACGTTTTGTTCCAAATATGAATATGTAGTTTGTTCCCAGACTGTTCTCCCCAAAGTAGTCTTAATAGCCACCCCGATAGATACATACTGGATTATTAAACTGAACAGAGAGGTTTAGGGGATTTAGACTGACAACTAGGGAAAACTTAATGTAGCTATCCTTTCTTCTCTCAGAGCTTTCTCCTTTTCTCCCTAAACATCTTTCTGAAGTAACTGACAAAATGGAGGTGACAGAAAATGATTTATCCCCATTGAATAGAGCCCTTAATGAGGTGGGTGGTGGAGTTCTTATGGGGAAAATGTGAGGGAATTCCATGCGTCACTGCACCATAAAATCTATCTCTTATCTCACAAACTATAAGTCAGATATTTTTACATATCGGATATTTTTAAGGCTAAATCAATAGATTTTTGCCCTATGAGGCAAAGTCCAAACTGGCTCCCTTTTGTGTTTTGCATACAGAAGATATCTGGTCAGAAAGATAATGTTTAATGACAATAAGTTAATTCAGGAATGCAAGGCAGACAATAGAAAATATACATTGATATTTCGGGTATGGAAACCACCATGGACCTTAGGCGTATACTTAGGAAAGTGGCTGCCATTTCCCATATGCTTCTAGAGGTAGCTGTATTACTTTGTTCAATGGTAGGACTAATTGTGACACCTAGCACCCACTGAAAATAAAGGGAAAGATATTGTTTGGAAAACTTAAAGTTATTCTATGACTTTTCCAATCAAAAATCAAAGGCAAATTTTATTACAGCATCCAAAGAAGATACAGTAAAAAGAACAGGTGTTAAGATTTCTCTATATGTATTTTCAATTATACTTAACATGATGGATAAGAAATCGCCACAGGAAGAATGTTGCTAAATCTGAAATAAACAGCAGTGATTTATTTATTTATTTATTTATTTGGGCATTTATCATTAAAATAACTTAAACCCTGGTTGTTGATATATTTCTGTGTCATTGCTTTCCCGGTAAAGTATAGATTTTTGTTTCACCCCATCTAGTAATTTAATTAGCTTTGTTCAATTGAATTCAACATATTCACAGAATTGGATATTGACAATCATTGCAACAAAGCTAACTGCTAAGATCCTGCCTTAGTTATAAACCAAATTGCTGCCCACTTGCAAAAGAATCTATTTAAAATTTGTCCAGGCCATCCCCATTACTATACAGCCCTAATTTGTATTTAAAATTGCAATGAACATTTTTGCTCTTGCAGTGGTCATTTGGTCTAATAAAATTTGAACAATTGCATTAATGATTGATAAAATAATTCAACTCAACCCTCTTTTAATGCCATCCATTAAAAATACGGGAGATTTCCAATTGTTTAATGGCATATAATTTGAAACCAATTATTAACCAACTGAAAATGAAGAAGAAAGATGAAGTTTTCTAATACTTTCAATTTAAATCCTTGTGGTATTTTTCTTTCTTAATTACTTCACTTTATTGCAGTCAAGAATTTGATATTCAAATATCCAAAACTAAATTGACAATGTCAGGATAGTTAAAAGAAAGCAGATACAGATAAAAAAAATGGCTAAAGGACAATCTTAAATCAAAATATGCTAAAGGGGTTGCTCAAGATGTGCATATACAACAGGAAGAAAATGTTAGGTGCAAGAAACCAGTAGACAGAATATGGTTCAAAAGCACTGTGAGTTTATTTTATGCAGCCTACACACAAGAATCTGATCTACTAATGTTCAATGCAAATTGGTGCTAGATAAGAGTCAATGGACTTCAAGAGGTGGCTGGACTTAAGTCTCTTTCAGAGGTGTAGGGACTCCAAACTTATGATGCATTTGGCCACACCCTTGGGCTACAGAATGAAAATTAGCAATCTGGATAATATAAATAGCAATATAAAATACAAATATTATACAAAAGGATACACACGCATATACATAGACACATAGACACGAGCACATAGACATATATATTAATAAATAAAACAATTGCATTTTATAAACTTATCTTAGAAACCTTTGCCAAACCTGACAAAATATACAAAATATACAAAATATTTTGAACTAATTCTTCTCATGAACTGGAGGATTGGGCTTTCTGACTTCTCCTAATCCATATGGGGAACTGGATCTATGGACTCGAGACCGGTGGGAGTCGGTGTATGGCTGCCTTCACTCCCGGGTTTCCATCAAAGTTTTATTGGTCGGCCTTTGTGAGAGGACGGTCAGCCAAGAAATTTCTGGGGGTCGGATGGCATATCTCCCCCTCCACTGCTGTGAGAGGGCAATGGAATTCGGCTGCCTGTGCCATGGACTGGAACTTTTTCCCCTGTATTATAACATCATGTGGTCTCCTGACCATGGACTATCCTGACCCCTGACAATTTAATGTACTCAGTGTCTGAACTCCTTGCCCTGCGAGATTCCCCCCTCTCGCAGGTTTGGCCCTCCACTCAATCGAGGGCCTATCTCAATGACAGATTTGGAATCCTGAGAGATGGCATGGCGCGAGGAAGGGCTTGTGGGGTTTTTTAGGAAAGTGTTTTAATAAGATTTTAAAGGGTTTGGGGAGGGGGTCTTTTAACAATTTTTTAAGGGGAACCGGGAGGAAGACCAAAGGGGATGGGGGGGGAAATCCACTAAGGTCAGAGCCGAGCCCGGCATGGGGCAATGGTTTGGAGAGTGCAGGACGAGGGATTGGGGAGGGGATGGAGGGCTATACCAATGAGGGGTGTACCATCAGCACAGTGGATGGGAGGGGCAGATATGGCAGGAGCAGGAGACCATATCACGTGTTGGGGGTGCGCACTCACTGTTTGAGAGCTATTGCGCGCCCCGGTCTCCAAGGCTCCCCTTGGATACTAGGTGGCTCAGATACTCAGGACCTGGGCTTTCGGCTGATGCTGTGCAATGCCAGGCCCGTGGTAAATAAGCCCCCCCTCATTCACGATCTTATACAGGAGGGAGGAGCGGACCTGGCGGGTATTACGGAGACCTGGTTGGGCCCGCAGGGAGGAGTCCCTCTGGTTGAGATATGCCCACCAGGCTTCAGAGCATTCCATCAGCCGAGGGCCCAGGAGAGGGGCGGGGGGGGTGGCGGTTATTATCAACGAAGGTCTTGGTCCAAGGGAGACCACTGTGCCACAGATTGCCGGATGTGAATCTCTCTTTGTGAGATGGGGTCATGGGGTTCAGATGGGCTTGGTGCTTGCGTACCTGGCTCCCTGCCGCACGGCAACGGCCCTGCCCGAGCTCCTCGATGTGATAGCCATGGTGGGAGTTGATACACCCAGGCTTATGGTCATGGGTGATTTCAACTTGCCGTCCATCGGTGAAACGTCTGAGACAGCTCGGGAGTTCATGGCTTCCATGATGGCCATGGACCTGACCCAGCTAGTTCATGGCCCCACAGGGGGGGACACACTCTAGACTTGATTTTTGTCTCTGGCCAGTGGTTGAGTGATCTTATTATAGGGCATATAGACATGGAACCCTTGTCATGGTCAGATCACTCGCTCCTTCGCCTGGACCTTCGAACCACTACACCCACTATAAACCACTATAAATTTTGGGCCAAATTTATATATATTTTAATTGTTTTTAATATTTGTATTTCATGTTTTTAATTCTGGCTGTGCACCGCCCTGAGTCCTCAGGGAGAAGGGCGGTATATAAATTGAAAAATAAATAAATAAATAAATAAATAAATAAATACTTCAGTAGTAGACATAGCATGTACTCTCCAAAGCCAAGGGATAATGCTGAGCCTAAGCCATTTCTGACTACTCCTACTCAAGCAGGTTCCATTCCTCTTAATTGTTGTATGCTACCCTGCAAAACCTGGCAACTTTGTATGTTATGTTAGGGTTGATATCAGAAAATAGAAATTGCATCTAGTGTTAATTGTTGTATCCTGTTTTGCTAGTAAGGAGTAGAGTAATTGGAGCATTTTGTTCTATATAAAATTACAGAAGATTACAATACAGAAGAACATGTTTGGCAGTTTCTATTTGTCTTGACCAGCAGTGACATCCTTATAATGAGTATTGTGTCTTTTTGTATCTTCCAGCCAGAACTGCTGAAGGAAAGAATTGTATCAAGCTCATAGCCCAAAGGTAGTAAGTAAATAGGGAGAAATCCCAGGGGAGAAAGCTTTGTTGTAAACTATTTGTTTCCATCCACTTTGAAATCCATCTTTCCTTACAGATTTAGAATATTTTTCCTTTCAGATTTGGAGCCTATGTAAAAGTACACACAAAGGTATTAACAACTCCATAAACAGAACACTTTTTTTCCTGAGATCATGCTACAGCTACCAAACAGCACACCATTGTATGTGTGGAGTGGAGGGGGTGTGGTTTCTTTAATAAAATAGTTGCTATAAGATACTCCTATGTGTATCACATGACATTTGGATTTTATTCTTCCAAAGCCCTAGTTTATCTATTAAATTAAACCACAATAAGGTTTACATATCATACTTTTGATACATTAGAAACTGGTGTGAATCCTGCCATTGAATTAACAAATCATGATTGATAACTTGAGAACTTCCGTATTAGTATAAAGACATGATTCAAATTGACCAAGTCTTAATTTGATGTGTGAATCAAATTAAGTGCAGATTTGGTTTATTTTTCTTACTGTGTTCTGATATGAATTAGATGTTAGTGTTGATTTTTTTATTAGGATTGTTTGAATTCTTTGATGGAAGATATCATTGAAAAATATGAGATAGTGACCGCTTCCGGTTGAACTTCCAGCACCTTCAGAAGCGAGATCCGTGACCTCCATGGGTCTGTTCTGAGCTCTCCCTGTCGGGGGTTTCATTTAAAATCATAGCTACCCTGTAGGGTGATGAAGCAAAGAGGAACCACCTTGCAGGTTGACAGGAACCGCATCTCCCCTCCCTGACTCGGAAAACCCCCTCATCCGAAGACTAGGAGCAGCAGCAGTTAAAATGGCTGCCATGAAGCTAGGGAACAGTCAGAAACCATAAGTTTGTGCAGGAGCAGAGAAACTGTGAATAGTGTGTCGCCTGGGCAAGAAAAGATTTACAGCTGAAGCCAGACCCCACCCCCTCAAAATTTAAGGAGAATACCTTTTAGAACAATTTGTTACAGCGGTGTATAACTATTATGAAAAAGCATATTGGAAATTTAAAGAAGTAAATATTTGTTTAAAAAGAAAATTAAGTTGGAAATGGAATCCCCTAAACAAAAGGTGTGATATTAAGAAGGTATATTAAGATGCTTGAACTATAAACCTACCTGTTCTTCAAATAATTTGCCATAAGTAACAGAGTTATAAGTTAAACTAAGCAAGAGAAATAAATTGGACTTGTCAGAATAAAAGCAAAGCAGCAGCAGAGTCAAAATAAAAGCAGAGTGGCAGCAGAGTGAAGTAAAGATCGCCATCTGCTGATGACAGTGAATTTTTGCAATTTGGGAGTAAATATTGAAATGAAGGGAAATAACTGTTGAACTTTACATATTTATCGCCTAACTACTGGAGACTGGAATATTAAAAAAGAATTTGTGTCTGGGGATCCCTTAATACTATTGGATATACAAAACAACTTGAGGAGTGGAGGATCCCTGAATTAACTGATTTGATTGAACATTGATGAGACACTTAAATTTGACTTGGAGGTTTAGTTTCTGAACTAATAATTGTGGAGACTCAAACGGAATGGAGTTAATGATTTAAAATATTAAGGACTTTAGTGACCTTATCCTGGAACTACACAAGGACATGGTGGAAATATTTGATCAAATAGATTGAAGACAGGAAAATTGTATACAAGAGACAAGGAGCAAAGACCAGGACAAGAAGGAAAGAATGGATTCATCAGCTGGAACAGAAGGGGAATTAGAACTGAGAAACCAGCAAAAAGAAGATAACAAGGAGGAGACACTATTAAAATTAATAAGAATTGAGGAATTAAAACAGGGGGAAAACATTTTAAAAGATTTTAAAAAGAAATGGGATCTTAGCAACACGGTAATGGCATTGTAGGTAGTCAGTTTGTGAAACTTTGCTGCACCCACTGATTAGGTGGTCGACTGTCTCATCTTTCTCATTGCAGAGGCGGCATTTGCTGTTGGTGGTAACATGTTGAATTTTTGCCTTCATGCAGTTTGTGGCTAGGGCTTGTTCTTGAGCTGCCAAAATAAAGCTTTCTGTTTCTTTTTTCAATACTCCTGATCTTAACCAGTTCCAAGTTGTTGTTGTTGTTGTTGTTATTATTATTATTATTATTATTATTATTATTATTATTATTATTTTCAATAACACATTTAAGTGATTAAGTCTGTTTCTTTTATTTTTGAATGTAACTTTAAGAAGTTGTATAGTTATAGTTGAAAGAGATATTAATTGGAAAATACACCATATCCTGTAGGTATTGGGAATATTATATATAACAACAAAAAGAGAGACAGAAATGGAGTGTAGGAGAGGAGGGGAGAAAGAGTAAGGGTAGAGAGGGGAAAGGAGAGAGGGGAGTGGAGGAGAAGAGTAGAAAGGGAAGTAGAGGGAAGCGGAGAAGAAGAGAGAGGGGAAATAGAGAGGGGAGAAGAGAAGGAGAGAAGGAGAGAGGGAAGTAGAGGGAAAAAGAGGAGAAGGAAGGAGGGAAGGAGAGAGGAAGAGAGGGGAGAAGGGAAGAGAGGGAGGAGAAAGAAGAGGAAAGGAGATGGATTGTTGTTGTAAAATTGGGTGAAATATGTGGACAGAAGAAAACAGATGGGCAATTTTGTATTTTTTCTACTTGAGGATTATATATTGAAATTATAATGAAAGATAATACGATGGATGTTAAAGCATATTGGTTTAGATGTTATTGCATACTTGTTAATATTTATATGAAAATAAAAATTTTGTGTAAAAAATAGAGGTAAATAATATGTAATAAGGAAAATGGAATGTAATAATTATGAATATGTTTATCTGTATTAAAATGTATGATACTCAAACACGACACCATCCACATGATGATATGTATAATTTTTTTAAAAAATAAAAATTTGATGGAAAAAAAATGAATGTAATGCCCACAATACTATGTATTTTGCATGGAATTCTGAGGAGATGGGCGGTTAAGAAATAAGAAATATCAATCAATCAATAAATATCTATTAAATTTGGGGGGAAAAGAAAAGAAAAGAATGAGATAGTGAAGTTCCCACAAAACTGAAAACTCTGTCTTTAATTTCCCAGTAATCCAAAGAATAGCTTTGCATGAAATGCTTTCTGAGTTTTAACAAGGGCATTGGTTGCTTTCTTAAAGGAAAATGGATCACAAAAGTTTTTCTGGAAGAAACTTTAGGCTATGATAAAAGAGGAGAAGTGAAATCAACAGGCTGGAATTTTTGTAGCAAGTATTAACCTCGGTGTAAATGCAGAGACCAAATGAGCTTCTTTAATTTCCATAATGAAATTGTTTTTGTAGAGTTAAAAATACTGTAATGAGGCCCAAACAGTGTGCTTTCAGGGACTCCCAGGGTGAAGCAAATGAGATTTTAGCTTCTCTAATTGGGCATATTGCAAACTGGGCTCAGTGCTGTCTTCGGCACAAGATGCTCAGTATCCCTAACAAAAAGAGATCTACAGCTGTCAGCAGAATGTAAGGAAGCTTTTTATAAGCCAAACCAACCAGCACAAGACTAGGGCTCTGATGGGGACCCCCCAAAGGGACAGATCAAGGGGAGAACAGCTCTGCTGTGCCTTGATTAAGAAGTTATTCGTAAGGTAATTTGTTTACCACTATCAAGGAGAATTTTTAAACCAACTGTTGAGAATTCCCAGAATCCTCTGAAGTATTTCATTTGATTAAGCAATGAATATGGATATTTTATTTTCCCTCTCCTGTGAATTAAATCTCATTACCTGTCAATGCAGGTTTTCGGAAAGAATTGTGCTCTGCGCGCACTGCCAAAAGTCTGGCATTTTGTTTATAGTCCTCCTGCCATGTATCAATCTTTGCTAACATCCATCCCATATGAAACAGCATAGGAAATTTTGGATAACAATCATAAACATTTATGAAACAAAGGGAAAAGATTCATCTGAAAATGAAGAAGCCTAAAGATTCGCAATAAAATGAAAATGCAAGAGCTCAATACCAAGCATGACACAATTTTGACTACCATGCCACAACAGACATAGCCTCCAAAATATGTAAAGCACTAGTAAAAGAAAAATGGTTGCTTTTCAACTTAGGTTAAAATCCTTAGGCTATATTAAGGTCAGGTTCTGCATATGAAGGACTATAAATATACTGTAGCTTGGAATACATTGTTGAAATATACACATCTAAGTCTAATTTCAAGGTGTTTAAAAATAACAAAGTTTATATTTTTCAGAGATTTTTTTATTTGGAAAATGAGATGAAGAGTATATAGTGAGTTCTCACAGATTTTTCATTAAAGCTAAAACCTTCCTATTTTTATCAATCACTAGATGGAGACTAGAGAAAACGTATACGCAGGATGTTGTTGGACTGCTTTGTTATTGACCATTTGGTTATCTGACTACAGATAGATGAGGTGGGTCACCACAAGAGAGAGAGGTTTTATATAGTATAAGTTTTCCAATTGCACATACCATGTGGAAAGCTTTTCTCTAGGGCGAAAAAATGAAGCTATCTACTATGCGGTATGATTTTGATTTTTGATCCCCAAAATATTGCTGAGAAGATGACAAGTCCGATACGCAAAAAGATTAGCAAATTTTTTAAGAAAAGAAGGAAATATACCCATTTAGTTATTTTGTATACTCTAAAATCAATAAATCAACTTACTATAATATAATTATATGTTTTTATATTTATACCAAGCCAAGATGTCCCCTGATATTTTTTTTTCAACACAGTTATGTGAGACAAGTTGAGATGAATATGGTACCTGACACAATGAATATAGTGGCTCAGATAATTTGATTCTGTTCTCCTTGGTGTTCCAATTCAGTAAAATAACTATTGTGGTATACTGAATATCTTCAGCAAATTCATGAAAATCCTTGCTAATCTCCCCCCACCCCAATCATCATTTATGAGGAGCACACAGTGTTACAAAATGAAGATGAGAACTTGATGTATTTTTAATACGAATACATTGTATTTGGGTTGATCTATTATTTTATTTGGGTTTCAGAAGAAGTATATTACAAAATATCTTTTCTTTTATGTACACTGAGAGCATATGCATCAAGACAAATTCCTTGTGTGTCCAATCACACTTGGCCAATAAAAAATTCTCTTCTATTCTCTTCTATATGTTCAGAACACATTGAATACAAGCTGTTAGCTGTGGAAATAAAGACCAGGATTAACTAACATAGGTTGATGATGCTTCTAAAGGGTAACACTACCAAATGCTACTTTGACCTTCCAAGGAAAGGAGGCTGAATAAGAAGGGGAGGATTTGACTTCCAGTTGGCGATCTGCGGTGACATGGTGCTGAGTGAGTGATCGCCACTCCTCAACACTGCTAGTCACTGTGTTTTGGGGAACCTTTCAGGGATGCAGAGCCTGAAGAGCCCCGCGTACGATAGAGAGAGCCAGATGAGCGATAAAGCAAAGCGCAAACACTTATCACAAGACCAGGCAACTCTGTCAAACCAACACGCGTGAGTCAGCCAATTAATGGCGGACCCGAAGCTGTGGTAACCAACAACTAGATAGGAAGCAAGAAAGATCTAAGGTTGCAGTGCTGAAATTGGATTAGCACGCCTTTCCTGCCTATGTGAAATTCGACATCAGAAGGAGGGGTCGGTGGAGTCGGGTGCGAAGGGCTCAGAGAGGAAAAGAATCGTGACTGTAAGCAGAGACCAGATCGAAAAGCTACAGAACCCAACAAGCCGGCGAGGAGAATAAAAGACTGACGAGACGAGACCACCTACGCAAAAAGAGGATCGGCGGGCACAGCAAGTAAAAGAAATAAGAATCCAGAAAACTTTCTCCTTTTGTTGCCTATAGCAGTAGAACTATCGGAGGGTGAAGCTAGATGGACTGTATCTGACTGTACCAAGGAGCAGGAAATGCAGCCATTACAGAGACCTGACAGAGCAACAATTGAAACGGCTGACCCACAGACAGTCCAGCAGCGAGAAAATACCATATTGTGCTAACTTTGATGGATGAACTTGGAAAAAAGAGAGACTTGGAGAAGATCGGAGGCTGAGTAATAAAGAATAGCATATATTCTAAAAGGGGGGGGAAGTAACCCTGATATCTTTTGATAATCTTTTCTTTAACACCTTGATAGTTTACATATAATTATCAACAAGAATTGTTAACTTCTATATCAATTAATTTTTGATCTTGCATATAGAGTATATATTTTTATATTACATATAGTCATTAGATTTATTTATACTTGTATTTACTCGCATTCATAGTATTTATTCATATTAATTTATTTATAGATAGCTAAGAATTAAGTTGGATATAGAAAATTAAGCTATAGATTATAATTGTGAATCATTTTGGTAGTAGTCTTGTATTATATGTTATCTAAGTTATTAAGAGAGGTTTGATAAGTATTGTATATCAGTAGGACTTAAATTAATTAGTTGCAAACAAAATCAAACTCTTATCAATTAACTAATTATCAATTGTTAAACTTACCAACCACAAATTAATTATAAATTATAAATCAATTTATATTATTAATATCATAAATTAAGTGACATTTGTTCAAGACATTGACTGGAAGTGACATAGACTGTCAAATCAATATTGATTGATAAATAGAATCCACCTCTATCTGAAGAATTAGAAAAGGCATTAGCAATACAAGATAACAGATAAGATTAGACAAGAAGAGGCAGCAACCAGTAAATGAGAATCTGGGGAAATATTGAGAGAATAATTAGAGAACAAAAAATAATTTTGAAAGAAATGACAAGCATGTCATCAACGATTGTGAAAACAGGAAAAAAGACCCCCTCCAATCCCACTATAACAATGACCTCTCCGGCTACTCAGAAATCAACAGAAGGCTTGGCAAAAACGGAAAATCCATAGCAATGCCAACAATGCAAACCGTGCAATCAACATTGACCCTAATTCAAGAAACTATGATGGCCATGCAGAAAAAAATGTCAAACAATCATGCTGAATTAAAACCAGATATCCATGCACTGGACCAGAAAATGAACGAAATTCAAGTCTTAATATTCAATAACGAACAAAGGATTCAGAAGGCAGAATCAAGAATAGAACAAAATGAATGGGAGTTATAAGAATATTATGCTAAGGGTCAGTATTTTGAGGAGGGAGTAAGGGAAAGGAAAGATATTATGTAATTAGTTATGAAATAGCCTATTGTTGTGAAGAAGTCACAGGGGGGGATGGGTGGTGAGGGGGGGTTAGGGAAGAGGGGGGGAAAGGGGGAAAAACTTGTATTTGAAAACTTTTTCAATAAAAAAAAAAAAGAATAGAACAAAATGAGAAGAAATTAGATACCGTTGACCAGACATTGACAATGTAAAATAGAGAGCTAGAGGATTCGATAATCCAATTGGAGATGGACCGGGCATCCTTTTATTTACGCTTCAAAAATATCGTAGAAGACAAAGAGGAGGACCTGGGAGAGAAGATGGCAGAATTAATTGCTGAAGTACTCCAACAAGACAAGCAAGAGATAATCAGAGAACTGGACGACATCTACAGAGTACAGACAAACTACGCAAGGAGGAACAGGCTTCCCAGGGAAGTGCATGTTAGGTTCATGAGAAAAAAAGTGAAAGACATTTTGTACAATATGGCGAGAGAAGAACTGATAACATACAGAGGGAAAGAAGTGATAATCCTAAAACAGGTGCTAAGAAGAGTGAGGGAGGTGAGAAAAGATTATAAATTTCTAGCTGTGCAGCTAAACAAAAGGAATATATTATTTAGATGGCTCCTGCCAGAAGGGATGTTAATCACTTGGCAAGGGAGGAAAATAAAAATAGATAGTTTGAGTACAGCGCAAGACTTCCTCGATCAGCTGAGAAGTACAGAGGAAGAACAGAGTAGTAAAGAGGAGATAGAGACAACAGCAGTAGAAGAGGAAACCTCACACCAGTGAAATATTAAGGAAGGAATCATGGAAGGAATCACAGAGGAGAAGAAGACAGAAGAAGAAGTCAAAGAGAAAAAAGCAAGACCAGTAAGAGCCATACGAACAAACAAACTAAAAAACTGGAAAAGGAAACAGGAATGAACTATTTGAAACTAATATCAGTAAATGTCAATGGACTAAATGATTATAAAAAGAGGAAATTAACACTAACAAAACTAGCTAAACAAACTGCAGATATAATCTGCCTACAGGAGGTGCACATAAAAAAGGAAGAGGGCAAATGTTTAGAATATAAAAAATATGGGAAAATATTCACTTCACTAGCAGAAAAAAAGAGAGAGGCTGGTAATTTACGTTAAAAAAGGAATTGAAGCAGAACTAAAGTATAATGACACAAAGGGAAGAACCCTTATGATTGAGGTTATGAGAGGGAACTCCAAAATATTATTAGTGGGTATATACGTCCCAAATAAAAAACAGGCAGAATATTTCAAAAAACTTCACGAGCAACTAGGAAAAGTGGAATATAATGAAATCTGCATTAGAGGTGATTTTAATGGAATTGTTGATTTGGACAAAGATTATAAAAGCAATAAAATTAATAATTTTTTAATTCTCTGTGGGCACTCCCACCCTCTGGAATGAATTACCTACCGAGGTCCGGACAGCTCCTGATCTCCATTCCTTCCGTTGGGACCTGAAGACTTGGCTATTCAAACAAATAGGCTGACTCTGATTCCGGGCTTTATTATTTACTATTAATTAGTTATTTGGTTTAAAATGGGATTTTCTTGTACTTGTTTCTTAACTTGTGTTCGCTGCCCTGAGTCCTTCGGGAGAATGGCGGCATATAAATACATGTAATAAATAATAAATAATAAATAAAAATAAAAGGGCAAATTTACTGAGAGTTTTCTTTGATTTAGCGGACGAATTGAATTTAATTGATATATGACAGACAGTACACGTTTTACTCTAACCCACAAAAGTCATGGTCCAGAATAGACACGCATGGGTCAGCAGGAAGCTGGGATTAGAAATAGGAATGGCAGAAATCAACCCGAACACCTGGACAGATCATAACCTCTTAGAAATAAAGTGGAAGAGTGCAAAGAGAAAGAAGCAACAGAGATGGAGGTTCAATGCCAAACTATTAAGTGATAAAGAGTGTGTAAAAAAACTTAAAGAAGAAGTAAACTCCTTTTTCAAAGAAAACGAAAATCAAGGAACACCCCATGCAATAGTATGGGATGCAATGAAGGCTTATTTAAGAGGGGTTGTGATATCATACAGCGCGTACAAAAGCAAAGAAAAAGAAAATCCCTGGAAGACTATTTAAACCACCTAGGAGAAGCGGAAAGAAAACTCCAAGAAAATCCGGGAGATAAAGCAGCAAAAAAAAGTTGGCTAATGTGGAGGCACAAACTGAACATCATAGATCAAGAGGATCTAGCACAAAAAATAAAAAGAATGAAACAATATTATTTTGAAAATGCCAACAAGTCAGGTAGGTGGCTGGCCTATAAACTAAAAAAGGAAAATGAAAAAGGGACAATTCATATATTAGAAGACTCCAAAGGTAACCTGTTAAATAAAGAAGAGGACAAACTAGAAAAAGCTAGGGAGTATTATGAAACCCTATATAAAGAAGAGGAGGTCCCAGAAGAAAAAATAGAGCAATACCTGGTAAATGCAGAGCGAATAACAGAGGAAGAGAGAGAAATACTCAATGGAAAGATAACAGCTGAAGAACTAAAAATAGCACTTTCTAAACTTAAAAATAATCGCCAGGCCCGGACAGATTCCCAGGGGAAATATATAAAAAATTAGAAGAAATATTACAACCAAAATTAGTGGAAATTTTCAATGGTGCATTGATGGGTTCTAAAATTCCAGAATCATGTAGGGAAGCACATGTTACACTACTGCCAAAAGAAGATGCCAACCTAAAACAAATTCAGAATTACAGACCAATCTCCCTTCTAAACACCGACTATAAACTATTCATGAGTATAATGGTGGAAAGAACCAAAAAAAATATTAAACATTTGGATACATAAAGATCAAAATGGATTCTTCCCAGGGAGGCAAATTAGGGATAATTTGAGAATTGTGTTGGATATCCTAGAATATTATGAATAACACCCGGAAAAAACAGATGGCCTTAGTTTTTTTAGATGCCCAAAAGGCATTCGATAATTTAAATTGGAACTTTATGAATAAACAAATTAAGATAATGGGTTTCGGAACAAATTTTGAAAAAATGATAAAAACTATTTATGATAACCAAAGGGCGAGCATTTTAGTAAATGGAGATAGGACAAAAACATTTCAGATCAGGAAGGGGGTAAGACAAGGATGCCCCCTATCACCATTATTATTCATTTTGGACCTAGAAGTCCTGCTTAGAAAAATCAGAAATAATGAGGAAATTAAAGGCTTAAAGATTAGGAAAGAGGTCTACAAAACGCAAGCATTTGTGGACGATGTAGCCTTAATCCTAGAGGACCCAATAGAATCTGGACAAAAAGCGCTAGAGGAATTGGGCAAATATGGAGAGGTGGCAGGCTTCAAATTGAATAAAACCAAAACCAAAATAATAATCAAGAATGTAACCGAGGTACGGAAGAAAGAGGTAGAAGAAATGCTGGGACTACAGGTCGTTAAAAAAATAAAATATCTAGGAATTTGGATAACTACAAGGTGTTCATCCTTAAAAGAGGATAATTATACCCCCCTAATTAAGAAAATGAAAGAAGACCTGGATAGATGGAAGAAAATACAATTGTCACTTCTGGGAAAGATAGCTGCGATTAAGATGAACATCCTCTCTAAACTACTATTCTTATACCAAAATATACTGGTGAATCTGGATAATTTTTTTTTTTTTTTAGAATTAAACAAAATCATTAGGGAATTCGTATGGGAGGTGTAAAGCCGAGGTTCTCTCTTAAAATTTTACAGGGAAAAAAGAACATAGGAGGATTTGGACTTCCTGAATGGGAAATATACTATAGGGCAGCTAAACTAGTTTGGATAAGAGACGGGGCTACTCTGGAAAATAAGAGGATCCTAACTCTGGAAGGCCATGATTTACAGAGAGGGTGGCACGCATACCTATGGGACACAGAGAAGAAAAAGAAAACATATTTTCATAGGCATAAAATTAGGGACTCATTAATACAAATATGTACTGGAATCAGGCAATGACATTACACAAAAGTCCCAAGATGGCTCTCTACGATGGAGGTCCTGATCTATCCCAATAGGTGGGGAATGGAGAAAATGTGTAGGTATAAAGATACTTTAGATGGAGGAGGAAATCTTAAATCTAACAACGCCCTGAGAGAGCAAGGAATAAATCTAGACTGGTGACCAACCGGAAGTCCCGCTGCAAGTCACCAACCGGAAGTCCCTAGAACTAAGATATAATGGGCTGGATAAAGTTCTGATGGGAACAGGTAAAAAGATTTTGGCTAAATTATACAATTATCTATTAGGTGAGGACAGAGTAGAGGATATAACTAAAAACCAAATGAGTGTATGGGAGAAAAATATTGGACATAGCATAAATTTTAATGAATGGGAAGAGGCATGGAACAAAAATTATAAATTGACCAGAGCTGCAATGTACAAGGAAAATCATTATAAAATGCTCCACAGGTGGTATTTAGCCCCTGCTAGGCTAGCAAAGATGTATCCCAATATACACCCAAACTGCTGGAAATGTGGCTATGGTCAGGGCACCTTCTTTCACATGTGGTGGACATGCCCTGAAGCAAAAAGATATTGGAGTAAGATTAGGGGATGGTTACAAGAAATAATTGGAGAAGACATTGAATTGACACCAGAAATATTTCTCCTGGGAATAGTAAAAAGATCATATGGAAAGAAAAAGAATCACCTAATGATACATATAATCACAGTTGCTAGACTGTCTTACGCACAATATTGGAAAGAGAAAGCTCTACCACCAGAAGAACTTATAATTAGAAAAATACTGGAGTGCACAGAGATGAGTAAATTAACCCATGAAATAAATGATGATGAGAATTCAGAATATTATACCCTGTGGGGAAGGTGGTATGAATGGATGAATGAAAAAATGAAAGAAAGAGAAAAAGATGTGTTAAATAAAAGGAAAAAGTAATCTAAGTGACACCAGGTATATAGTTTGTATATATGTATAAACACTGCACATCTGATAATAATGGAAATGTTATTTTATAGACGTGTATAAACTTAATAAAATATTTAAAAAGAAGGGGAGGATTTAGTTGATAATTTTAGATGCATTCTCCCCAATATTTTGTTAGGTTTGCTGGGTTTCTATATTTTCAATAATAAAATGGGCTTTGTATATCCCGATAGGAATGTGTCTGTGCTGCAAATTTTAAAGACACACCATAAATGCATGCTGCAGCAAAAAACAAGTCTTGTTATTATTTTCCGTCTGTTATTGCCTTTGTTAACATAAGCTCCCTGCCTTCATTTTGATGTATAGTATGTCTGAATGAATTCATTACATTCACAAACTACAACAATATTCCCCAAAGTAGAATAACCCATATTGTGCATCCATGTGTGACCCTGAAAATATCTTCAATGAATGTTTCTGCATAAGTTAAATGACATTGAACTGTTGAGCTAATTCCAAATTTGCTTGGCAACTCTCCACGGATGCCCTTGAGCCAAACCTGATCCATGATTAAATTTATGTTCTTGTGTTTCTTCTTGTGCCTATAAAGTTTTGCCTTTTCTTGACAATAAAATGATCATCTTCCCATATCTTTCAAAGATCTGGATATTCTCAAATATTTTTTCTGGAAGTATGTCCCTCTCTTGGGTGATGTTCAATGACATTATGCTTTCTTTGCTCTGATATCCTTTTGTCCTTCATATCTTTCAATAATGAAATATCTACAGTATCTAGGTTCCCAAACATGTACCTTCTTCCTCCCACCTCAGATAGCTAGGGTTATTGTCAGAGTTTGTTGCTGTTAGATATTAACAGGATAGTTTTCCCTCTGGTCCACTGTTTGGGCAGGAAAGATGTTTAAATGTGATTGGCTCAGCTCCCTGACAGCCCTCTATATAAAGGCTGGCTTTTAGAGGGACTGGCTACTGGATTGTAAATAGTTGCTGAATAAAGAGCTGTTGTCTGAAGCCTGTCTCAAGCCTCTTCAATCCACCTATCTAACACTGGCGATGAAGATGGGATACTGAAGAAAACACTGAGACCAAAAAGAGCTGACAATGAAACAATCCAGCTCGGCGGCAAACATGAACGGCAGCCATCTTGCGCACTAAATTCAAATGCACGGAACTGTGACAAGCATGTCTGCATTCCACCCAACAGCTCTGTTTGACCCAACAAAGGAGAAATGGGGCACTTACATGACAAGGTTTGAATGCTTCATGGAAGCAAACTTCCTTGGACTGTTGGACAACAGGAAAAGAGCACTGTTCCTGAGCCAATGCAGGCACGACGTGTTCGACACCGCTGAAGCCCTGTCCGAACCAACTCGGTATAATCCGTACCGTGGCAAGTCCTACAAAACGTACTAAAAACACACTATGCTCCTGCCCCATCAAAGTAGGCGCTACGAATTCTGGCACCGAATGCAGCAGGATGGAGAATCTATCAATCAATTTGTTGCTGCATTACGAAAAGCCGCTGCCCACTGCGAGTTTAGAGACCTAGATGATATTTTAATAGATCAAATAATTTGGGGGGTAAAAGACCTCCGGCTACAGAGAAGACTCTTAGCAAAGACAAATCTAACGTTGCAGGCTGCGTTGGACGAGGCACGGGCAACCAAGTCGTCAAATAGGGTCCCTCCAGAAGCTTGCTACAGCTCCGGTGGCAACAAAACAAACCGCCACTATACATAAGAGCCGTCACCAAGACGAAGAATCTGAAAGCAGCGAGGACAAGGTCTATCGGACAGAAAGGAAGAAACACGCAGAGCCAGAAAATAGAAGGCAACCATGTGCCAGGTGTGGGGGGCAGCACCCTAGGGCATCCTGTTGTTACAAGGACACCATATGTCGCCGATGCAATAAGAAGGGACATTTGGCAAAAGTCTGCCGAGCGAACCTGCCCGCTAATTATCGTGCAGACACAGACATTCCAAAGACAGAGGGTTCAAGACCGTTTAGATGGGAAAACTGGAAGCCAAGGCGTGAAGCTGCTAATGAAAAGGTGCCAGAAACAAACTGCCAGACTAGGATAGTGCAGGCGAGCACTATCTGCAAAAAGCAGAAGCTGCAGAAAAAAGCTTCATGTCACAATACAGATAGAAGGCTCGCCCTGCAACATGGAAATTGACACCAGCTCATTGTAACAATTATCTCCTGGCAAGCATTGAAGGCTGCTGTCCCAAGACTTCAAAAATACCAACTTGACCACCAACAACTGCAGCTCAGCGATTACCAGGGGAATCAGATCCCTGTCATCGGCTGTGGAACCTTCAAGGTCCAGTTCAACAAATTCTGGGGTGAGCTGATCTTAACAGTCATCGGAGGAAAACTTCCCAACCTGCTCAGGCTGGACTGGTTTGAGTCCCTTGGCCTGGGGGTGACTGGCATCAATGCCATCGCCAGCTCGTGAGCCGATGACCTGATCTGGGAATCCCAAGATGTGTTTAATCCGGAACTCGGCAAGTATGTGGGCATTCCAATATCATTCAATCTAGACCCCAAGGTGGCACCAATTAGGTTGAAACCCCAGAGGGTTCAATTTGCCCTAAAACCCAGGATTGACAAAGAATTTGATAAACTGATCAGGCAGGGCATTCTTGAGCCAGTTGACTATGCTAAGTGGGAGACTCCCATTGTCACCCCAATTAAGAGTGATAGCTCTGTGTGCATCTGCGCTGATTATAAGTGCACATTGAACAAGGCTCTACAGCAGAGTGCGTACCCAGTGCCCATAGTTCAGCACTTGTTGCATTCCCTGGGTCCCGGAAGGATTTTCGCTATTCCAGTTCATGAATATATCTACTCTGACAGTCATGTGTTTATTTGCGTCTTTTGCAGAAAAACAGCAAGGAAGAAAACTATTATTACTTTTTGTTTGTGATTATACAAACAACACTTATTTTACAACAACCAGCTAGGTGTGCACACATTCATATCTTGCTCGGGTAAGCATGGGAGCTACCTGGAAAAGGGGGAAATAGCGGGTTCCACCTATTGGTTCATTTTTGACCAATCAAAATTTAACTTTTGATGAGCATCTACTCATTAGGACAACAAAAAATGAGAAGCAAATCAGAATGGTAAATAACAGAAAAAATCTTCAAAACCTGTGCTTTTAATCTGTAACAAAGCAGACTGATTAAGGCTTGGGAGTATTTGTACCAAAGTAATTTAATTTCCTCCTTTCCTTTCCTTTCCTTTCCTTTCCTTTCCTTTCCTTTCCTTTCTTTTCCTTTCCTTTCCTTTTCTCTCCTCTCCTCTCTGCTCTCTGCTCTCTGCTCTCCCCTCTCCACTTTCCTTTCCTATGCTTTGGAAAGCTGATTTCAGATTTTAGACTAGGGCTTTTATAGGTCTTCCTGTTTAAAATACAGTATGCATCACTTGAATATTTTCAATAAATGGTAAGCAGCATTTGACAATCTTCTTGCATATTCTGATGAATAGACAGACTCTGGATCTCTGTCCTATAGTCCTGATAGCAGTGCTGAAACCTGCTTTGAACACAGGAACTTCAGTAAAAATAAATATGATGTTGAGGCTTTCCAAATATCTAAGCAACACAATAACCAGCAGCTGCAGATAATGATATTAATGGATCAAATCCAAAGGCATATGCTTGTAAATGGAAATACACTGGAGAAACTATTATCTTTTAATATTTGCTAAAAACAGCAAACCACTTGATAGTTCTGTGGTGACAGAAATTAACAGTAGGAATCTTTAAATGCTTTGGTAATTTTACTTGCTTTAACAAGGCTCTTTCCCAGAATCCCACATTCCCACTTCATATAATTGCTTAATTGCTACCTCTATTAAAATTATTCATGATATTGCTAGCAAAATGTTTTTGCAATATGGCATAACATGAGTTTGAAATGCATTTTATGCAAAACTACTGAGTATCATGGAGGAGGTATTAGCTAATATATCTACATTACAGCTCCTTTAAAAACATGTCAAAATACTGACAAAATGTGGAGCTTTACACTGAAGGGAAATGTAAACATATGAGATTTAATTTGCTGTTGGTGCTAGTCTTCAAAATAATTGCAGTTAGCCACCGGTCACTGCTTTCCACATATAACAATCTTTCAGTTATCAATAGAAGATTGTCATTAATCTGATATAGAGCAATAACATTTCACAAAATAGAGAGATCTATATGAATATATCTTTCAAACATGTTAGATTGCTTTTTTAAAAGAAAAAGAAAATCTCACTGGGCATTTTCAGCTTTGGGTAGTCACTCTGGTTATTATTAAACCAGTTGGTTTGCATAATTAAATCTAAGCAATTTCTTCTTTATTTTTCTGAGTAAGGGACACGCTCATTCATTGGCCCCAGTCTACCTTGATTCAATCATTCACACAGAGCAGCTGCTGAGCGTACATACTGCATATGTTTCAAAACTATCTAGTCACATGAGTGGTATGCTGCTGAGTGCCATAATAATGGCAATGAAACACACATTTATTTTTCTGCGGTAGATTTTTCTGCTTGTATATTTCTCAGATAGCATATGAAAATAATATATTGAAAATGCAAGATATTCAAACAAGAAAACAAAATGTCAAGAACAATCGCAACCGATCAACTGCAGAGTCGATGTATCAGTGGAGTTTTTGAAATCTTTTACAGCTAGATCACCTCACATTACATCTTGCTTAGTAAAGGCACTCAAAGAATATTCATTCATTAAATGATGGATTTTGCAATCTTTGCTATTTATTCCTCTTAGTACATCTCTTTCCCAGCTCCTATTTACAGTCTTTCCTTTTTTTCTCTATTTTTTCTTTTAAAAAGGTTTTAAATAGACTCTCTTAATGTGATTGTTTTAAATTATTTTTATGTAACAGATTTAGGCATCAGTTAGGAGGATACAAAATGAAAAAGATTACATGATTAACATTAACAAGGATATGGTACACTTGCTACGCTGTGAGCGGTGAATAATGCCATGCAGATGAAAGATTTATTATGACATTAGTCTATTAAAGCTCTGTAGAGATGATGCTATTTTACAATAATGTCACACCCATTATTTCCAGCTAGTACTCATAAATTGCATTTTGGAATGTACAAATAGTGGGCGCCATCCCTGAAGTTGTAGTAGAGATAGTGTTCTTTCTGCATCATCTGAAGAGATTAATTGACTTCTGAATCATGTTAATATGTCTTATTTGGTTTCTCTTAGGCTATATTAAAAGAAATAACTTTTATAAAATCTCTGATTTTACATCTTGAAATCTTTACATCTTGAAATACACATTGATTCTCTGAGTATTTTTCTGAAGCTCCATTGGCACAAGCATGTGATATTTAATATAAGACAACCCTGGAGGGCATACTACAATTGATATACCAATACTAAAGTTATTTTGAACATAATGAAATAAGTAGATTATATATGTTTGACTGCTGGCAAATGTTTCCTAGTTATAGTCAGAGATTTTACACATGTTTATGGTTTTCTCCTTCCTTAAATCATTATACAAAAGTCAAAGAATGAATATAAATGGAAACAGGGGACATTACATGCTGTATTCAGAAACTTTTAAATATTTTGGGAGGAGTATAATTATCAGTGTTACCAGTAGCTTTTCTTTCTTTCTTTCTTTCTTTCTTTCTTTCTTTCTTTCTTTCTTTCTTTCTTTCTTTCTTTCTTTCTTTTTTTGCTAAAATCTCCATCAAGGATCATTGCTGCCATTGTCATCATTTGGGCCTGTAATTGTTATCACCAGATCCTTTGAAAGACATGAACACCTGCTTGTAATCAGCTCAGAACCTCTGCCATTTTAGACTTCTCACAGTGCAATATCTGGGAAATCTCTACCATAATATTGTCATAAAACTTACTTCTTGAGATTGCACTGAGGCCAAAGTAATATGGTACACCAAGCAAACACAGGTTTCTTGGCTCTTTTGTGAAGACCCAGTGCCAAAGAAAATGTGCATTCTTCTAGGAGGGAAGGCTACCTCTTGAACAGTTGCTAATGAAGTGAGGATTTTTGGTTGTCCATTATGGATGTTTAATTCTTTCTGTATTCTAAGTACCTACAAATAGTCTTTTTAAGTCCATTGACAAATGATGCAGACAAAGGAGATAGTAAAGAATAATTAGAAACTTATCAGCAGGGACTTTGAATGATAAGAAGGAGGGCTCAGGAGCCTAGGAGATCAAATGGTAGTCTTATCCATCCTTTCAGTCTGTGGAAAAGCTATGAAAAGGGAAAGCTAATACAGCAAATGTATGATTGGCTGTGAAAATGCTATCAATAGGAGAAACTTGGTTTCTGGGACCATGGCCTGACTTATCTAGGTGATAAAGGGCTGGCACAACGTGGATTACATTTCAGAAGGATTGGTCAAATTTAATTTGTCTGAAACATTTGCATAGGAATCTGTTAAACTGAATCCTATGGGTTTTGGAAATGAGACCCTGAAATAAAGATGTCAGAAAGTGAACCACGAAAAGTTGGAATACTGCTGAAATGGGCCCTGTTCCACAACTCAATGAAAAATCAGAAAGAACATTGGTTCACAATGTTCTTGGCCTATATGCTAATGTTCAACGCCTGGGAAATAAAGTACAGCAAGCAGGTATAATTAGTTTTAATGGAGATCTGTGAGAGAGTGACACATGGCTTCATCTCATTATTGGATTATTGCAAAATATGAGACTGTCTTTGAAGACAGTTTGGAAATTGCAGCTAGTGCAGAATAAAGTAGCCTCGTGATTCAACTGATTGCAAAATTATATATATCTTGATGTCATGGAACAGGTTGCCATTTCAAGCTTTCAAGCACAATGAAATGTGCTGGTTGTTACTATATACTACTAAGTAGCATAGAATTGCATTATCAAACTTAATTTGGCCAACTTTGAAAGAGGGTGTGCTAAGAATCCTATCCCACAAGTAAGGTAAAAGGAGAGCAGGCTAAGAGGCAAGCCTTTTGGTAAAAGCCCAGCCTATGCAACATTCTGCTGGAGACGGTAGGATTCATTCCAATACTCCTTACATTTCTATATAGTGAAAACAAATTTATTTCAAGAGTCTTTGGCCTTTAGTTCATTGTATTCAGTGAGGTTATTCATTGAATGATGATGATGATGATGATGTGATTAATAATTTACTTTTTTTTTAGTTTGTACCATCCAGACACTTTTCTGATTAAGTTATCCTTAATTGTAAAATGAGTTATCAGATTCGTATCTTGAAATTCAAAACAAGTGAATTTTAATAAATTTAAACTAATTATGAATAGAATCTATGACAGGAGAAAAAAAGCTTAAGAGAGATAGAAATTCCATTAAAAAGTAGGTGCTGAAAGCATAATTGCGAATAATTTCAATGAGGGTAAAAAATAGAAGATTGGAGAAGAAACCATATGGGAATACAAAAAGATCAATTAAGTTTTGAAAATAAAAAAGATGAAAGGAAAACCAGGTTGATGATGATTTCAGGCAAAACCCTGGAACACATTATTAAGTATTTAGAAAGAATACATTATTTGGCAGGAGGCAGCATAACAATAATAAGGTTCAGGAGGGCCTTGATGAGCTGGAACATTGCACAAAATCTAGCAAGCTGAACTTCAGCAGGAACAACTGTGAAGTTCTGCACTGAGGTAGGAAAAATGAAAGAAAAGAGTATAGTTGGGAGAGACAATAATGAGCAGCAGTACATGCAAAATGATCTAGGTATCTTAATAATTCATAGGCTAAATATGGGCCATGAGTGTGATACTTCTGCCAGAAAAAAAACCACCCACAAATACAAAGTGGATCAGCATCAGACAAAAGGACAGATTTTAAAAAGGCATACTTTTTCTCTCTTATTGTATGTTTTAGTCCTACTCCTATACTTCTGGACATAGCTTTAGACAGTTGGAATTAATCCTAAATCCAGAAGAAGGGGGATAACTAATTAACACTAAGATGTATCTAATTTGAAAATCGATTTTAACCTTTAGACTTAAGAATTATAGTTAAAAGTTTGCAGGATAGAAATAGATGCTTCAGATTACACTACTTAAAATATTTATGAGTCTGGGCGCAGATACTCCTGTTTAATACTAGCATACATAATGGCATTCCAAGCCATGTGTAAGTATACAGATTGCGAAGCCTAGGACACTTTCACATCCTAAAGTTGGCACAGAATTAACCATAACCTCTGTGGGCATAAATAATGGTCTGCTTGAGACCAGACTTTATCAAGATCTATTATATTCTGTGTTCTGTATGCTGTAGCAATGTGATTAATACTCAGGACAAGAATGATTGGTAAGCAATATGGATTTATCTACAACAATTTGCCAGTATTAAAATATTGTTGTACATATAATATACTTTGATTTCAGTAAAGTATTTGAGAAATGCAGCATGGCATTCTAACTGCAAGCTAGTTAAGTACAGGCTGATTGACACCATAATTAAATGAATATACAAATAGCTGAATGATCATATAGAGTTGTCATCAAGGAATCTATATAAACTTGAAGAATGATAGTAAGTGATATATTACAAAGCTCTGGGCCCTCTTCTTTAAAATATTATAAATATTGACAGATGAAGAATTGAAGAAATAAGTTGAAAGTAACAATTAAACTTAAACAAAGTAAGCACAAGGTTCTTTAACTAGGAAACAACTTCAGATACACATATATTGAATGGGGAGAGTGGAATGACAGTGCTAGAACTTGAACAAAAAAAAGGTTGAAATTGTGATTGCACCATAATGGTAATTGGTAGTGTGACTCAACAAAAAAGGCAAATCCAATTTTAGACTTCATTAAACTAAATATACTTCCAAAATCACAGATAATAACAGTCATAGGTTATTTTCTGTTTGCTGAACCATTCCTCTCCACTATGTCCAATTATGACACATAACTTTAGAAAGGCTTGGCAAATCTGTTCAGAGAAGGGCAGAGACAATAGGCAAAGGATCAAAAATTGAATTCCATGGAAACAGATGGAAGGAGATGGATTGTTTAGCCTTGACAAAACACTTTCTCAAGTATTAGAATGATGTCACATAGAGAAATATAAAGATCTTCTGTCCTTTCATGATGCAGGATACATTACAATGAACTTAAATCACAAGAAGTTAAAATCCAACTAATTTTTTTAAAAATAGGAACTTAAAAAATTCTAAGAACAATTATCTAGAAAGGTGGCATTCTCTTTCTACTATATATGCTTAAACAGAAAATACACAGCCATCTGTTCAGAAAACTTTAGTTCCTGCTTTAAACAAAAGTTTAAATTTGGTGACCTAGAGCAGGGGTGTCAAACTCAAGGCCCACAGTTTGGATCCGGCCCACAGGGTGCTTAGATCTGACCCATGGGCCCACAATGCCTCTGCCAGCGAAAATGGAGCTTGGGAGGCTGTGTGCAGCCCCCCCTGTGCCCCCCTGTGCCCCGTTTTCAGCCGTGATAGTCTACTGCAGCCCTCTGCCAGTGAAAATGTGGCATAGGGGGGCACATTCGCACCCCCAAGCTCCGTTTTTGCTGGCAGAGGGCTACAGGAGTCCGTCGTGGCCCTCTGCGCTCACTTTTCATTGGCAGAGGGCTAGCAAAACAAACTAAAAACAAAACAAAAGGAGAAATGTTTCCCCTTTTGCATTTGAGCATGAAAGAAGGGACAGGAAAGAAGAAAGGGAAAGAGGGAAGAAAAAGAAAAAGAAGGAAAGATGGCAAGAGAGCAAGGGAGGAAAAATACGGAAAGAAGGGGAAGAAAAAGGAGAAGGAAGAGGGAAGGAAAAAAGAGAAGGAAGGAAGGAAGGAAGGAAGGAAGGAAGGAAGGAAGGAAGGAAGGAAGGAGATTATGAGAATGTGGGAGGGTCTCGGGGAAGCCCTGCCTTAGCATTTGGCCACCACATGTGCCCCTGACACGAGTAACACCGAGCTGGCCATGTCCACCCATAGCTATGTCTACCCCCGGGCCTCCAAGGTCAAACACAATCCTCATGCAGCCCTCAGTGAAATTGAGTTTGACACCCCTGAAGTAGAGGGCCTGTTTTAACCCTCTGACTCTGATGTTCTCGGGTAAGATCTATTATTGGGTGTAATAATGAGACAGACGCAGCAGAGGTAATCGTGTATTCTCAACAATGATAATACTATATGCTTTCTATCAGGCTGGCATCAGTTATGTGAATTGTTCTGATAAGTATTTATCCTGCCAGGTTATATGGATCAAAGCACCAACCTGGGTATACCAACTGTTCGGTGCATGACATGAACAACTTCACAGCGTTTTGCACTAGTGATCCAGCTATGGTTCTTTCTGAACAAAAATAATCTAGAGAGAGATGGTCCTGTAAGATACAGAATAATGTGCCATATATTTTTTAAAAAATATTTTCATTTGAATATATTTGAAAGTCTTGTGGCAAAGGAAACATAGAGTATAGGAGCAGTTTAGACCACAATAAGCCGGTAGAAACAGAAAAACTAATTATCCTGTCTCTGATGCAATGCTTGTTCTCATCCACATCAGTTTTGTCATTTAAATGTGGTGTTTGTTAAGTCATCTGCATGGCAGAGTTCATGGAATATCCTAGGCAAATCAAACAATCCACATGGTTTAATGTAATGGCTGATTCGATCAGCATGCTAAAACCTCATGTATTTTTTTAGCTTATCCATTTGATTATTAATTTGGTCAATGGTTCAGACTATTGTGCAAACACTCTCCAGACAATATATGCTTTGGACCTAAATATATTGAAAACCAAACAAGAGATGCAAAAACAAATTCAATGTCCTTTTTCACTCCACCTCCTCTCTCTTTTTTTTTAATGGGCTTTGAGTTTTAGCAGTAAGGCCAAATGCCATTGCTTTATTTTTCTATCAGGATTCCAGTATAGTCAAAAGTAATAAAATGCATTTTGTGATCCAAACATGGATAAATTATGATATGCTACCATTTTTAAATGGTATTCAAAATTAAACATGGGCTCTGCATAATTATGCATGAGCTCACAACAGCCATTTAAAAATATTCAACCACTGTCACCATATTTCATCTATTTTACTAATGATATTAACTCTGCAATGATACTTACAAAGAAACTTCCAAGACAAAGAATCTAAACCACATTAATAATCTATTTATTCCTCAGAAAATATTTTAGTTAATACATAGCAAGTCACAGTATTTTTTTTTCTTAGAAGTATAAAAATACAGATAGTCCTCAATTTACGACCACACTTGAGCCCCAAATTTCTGTTGCCAAGTGAGACATTTGTTAAGTGAGTTTTCTTCATTTTACAATTTTTCTTGCCACCGTTGTTAAATGAATCCCTGCAATTATAATAACTGCAGGTAATAACCCGGCTGTTAAGTGAATCTAGCTTCCCCGTTAACTTTCTTGTCCTAAGGTCATAAAAGGCGATCACAGGACCCCAGGCCACTACAACAGTCATAAATATGAATCAGTTGCCAAGCATTTGAATTTTGATCACATGATCATGGTGATGCTCCAACAGTCATAAGTGTGGAAAACGGTCATTTCTTTTTCGATGCCATTGTAACTTCGAATGGTCACTAAATGAACTGTTGTAGGTAAAGAGAAAGGAACTGTACATATTTCCACTGCAGAAATGTTTTATGTAAGGCCTTTCAAATATTATTCATCATTTTAAATATACACTCTATAAAGTGTTAAATCATGCAATGCCTTAAGAGACACAATCATAATTTACCCATTTTATTCAATCCTAGAAAACTTCTGCCTTAAACTGACCGCTATATATTGGCAGTTTAACTTTAGGGATAGTTTTTCCCATCTATTTAACTGTTTGAACTGTTTAAGCCCTGACTAACTGCTGACATTCTGTTCTAGTTGATGCAATAGTAGCCTTTAATCATAACTTTCACATACACATTGTGTAAAGGTAACATTTTACAATTGTTCAAATTGGCTAAGAGGCACTGGACTTTCCCTGCTTTGTGCATACTGTCAATTTTATCCACACCCTCACCCAGAGGTAAATCATAAGTAAAGGTAGGCTTAGAGATTTTATGTTGGTTTCTTATAATGAGGTCTTACATGTCAAACTAAAATGACAAATCTTTTACATATGATAAGGAAACAAGGTTGAAGGAGGTTTGTTCAGCAAGCATGAACAAAAAATAGCATTTACTTTTACTCAAAAAGAGAACATGCTGATGTCTGCATCTGAATAGGCCCCAAAGCAGAATTTCAGACAATTGGAAGCAGGCAAGACATGGAATTTTATGGTACTGGAAATTGGGTGACAACCAACCAACCAACCAACCAACCAACCAACCAACCAACCATCTTTTTGTTTATGTATCCCTTTATTTTCTCATGTTTTATGTGTGTTCTATTTTATTTTTTAATGTGATTCTATTCTTTTATGCAGATGGTGGGTATGTATGCTGATTTGATTTTTTTAGTACATTGAAATCTGCAGGTAGCAATCGGGAGAAAGTTATCTGAATGAGAAAAGCCAAATTTCTCTCCCACAGTAGTCATCCTGATACATGAATATCTGAAGGTTCATACCCAATGACAGGGAAAGTATATCAACGTGGGTCCATGTCTGTAGATCACTTGTGAATTTTATGCATTTAGCTGGTTTTGCTTGCAAGGTAATCTTTAATTTTTAAAGGAAAAACATATTTTATTATGTAATGAAGCATATACCATTTCTAATCATTGCTCAAGTCAGTATTGACAGTCCTTAATTTCTTTCTTTTTTAAAAAAATCACTAATTAATACAAGCCTGTGAAGATTATCATCTTTGCTCAGAGCAGCGGTTTTCAACCGGTTGGCAACATTAATACGTGTGGACACAACTCCAAAATCTGGGAGTTTAAGACAAACATGGGTGCAGAGAAGAGGAAGTGAAACATCTCCTGTCCTTCAGAAATTTGTTGTTGTTGAATTGCTACAACTCTTTGTGTACAACTTTTGTACACAACTCTTTGCAACCCAATGGACCATAGCATGCCAGGCTCTTCTGTCCTCCACTGTCTCTGGGAGTTCCTTTTCTAATAGGCATGAATGAAAATGAATGAAGTGGCTATTCACTCCAGATACAAACTTCTTTAATAATAAGCAGCACTCAGATCAGCATAGATTAACTCCAAGGTTAACTTCAGACCAACAATCAAGTAAACAAAACCCCAATCAAGAAACTGCCAAAGAGCCATCAGTAAACAGCCCAACCAGGACCCAGTTTGTGGGGGCAATAAGATGACTTTGTATAAAATATACAAAAGTATGAAGGCTATTGCTTAACGCACTGTAAGCTGCCCTGAGTCTCCAGAGAAGGGCAGCATATAAATCAAATTTTTTTAAAAAAAACAAAGAATTTCTAAGACCAATTCCACCAACACTGACAGGCAAGACACCAGAATTTAAACTGACAGCAAGCAGCACTCCTTACTAGCATTTATGATGTTATCTAGTTAGGGTAATGAAACGTTTGCAAGAAAACAAGCAACCTTAGAGAACACCAAGGGCCCATCATTTCTTTAATATCAATGGCAGCCTTTCTGTCATCGGAAATGCTTTCTTTATAGGACAATGCAAATCAAGGTTAAGTAGGACCTTTTCATTATGATCCCAGTACAAAGCTCAAGGAATGCTATCAGACTATTACTAGATTTGAATTTTTGTGGTGCAATATGAACATTATTCTTTTCTTTTTTAAAAAAAAAAAAGGACAATGACATAGAGGAGGCTGACTTCAGTATACTTTCTTCCCAAAAGCTGATTTGCAGTACTGCTCAGAAAGCGTCTCCCAATTAATATGATGTTTTGAATCAGGAAGAATCAGCTTCTTTGAATAGAAGAACAAGCAAACCTTCAGAAATGCACACTTTTAACAAATCTAAATGTGTGATTATGTGGAAATACTGAGTAACATTTACCAATGTAAATTTAGTATCTCTTCAACTTTCATAATGAATTTTTCAAAACATTGCGAATATTTTAATAAGCAGACAATTCCTACATAATTTTTTGATTAGGTATTCATCTGAAAATCTCCTTAATCAAGAACTATTGAAGAAAATCAGTGTTCAGATTATCTCTTCATTTGCAAGGTTAATTTTTATGTTATTCTGAAAATTGTATTTTATTGCTGGGCAGAGTACATGGTTTCTGTGCCTGCCCTGTGTATTAATTCATCCCACCAATAATTTCAGAAGAGTCACCTAGGATTTCAGGATTAAAAATCTTCCATCATAGAGAATTGTAGCTTGATGAGAAAAGTCTTTCAGGCCATAAATATTTCTGAAAAATACTGTTTCACCACTGAAATATTAATCAAGATGCTTCTATTATATGAGTCATAAGAAAGAGCAAGTTTGCTCCTCTTGTCGTATAATTAAGTGACTCACAACCTTCAACTAATGAAAAACACTAGGTGGTATTACAAAGTTTTAGCTTTGCTTTAAAACAGCTAGAATTGCTCTGAAATCATCCATCCGTAGTCTAGCTACTTCCCCACTCACTTTGGAACCCCCTCATATCAGACAGCTAATTATTTATCCATAATCAGATTTAGCCTCAATCTCTTAACCTAAAAAAATAAACAAATAAACTACACTGAATAATATGGCATTATATGTATATTTAAAATTATAGCAACTGTAGCAACAACTTTTTAAAAATAAAGGTAAAAATTAAATGCTTGGTCTTTATGTTGATGTTTTAGATCTTATCTGGAAAGGTAGCTAAACAGCTTAATAGATATTACTTCTATTTCCAAGGGAATCCACAAAAGACATAATTTCTAACCCACCACCATTCATTTGTGTATATGCAGAAATTATAACTGCAATGTTGAATAAGGTGCACAACATCTTTAACATTTGGTCAGCCCTCAAAAGATGTACCACCAAAAGAATACTGATTGCCTAATAAATAAATGTTGAGGGGGCATTCTATTTATTTTGGCTGTAGTAATTGGCCATTCTGAGAGACAAAGAAAACCTAAACACCCTGTAAAGTATTTATCCCTAATTCTGTAGACTGGGAAGGAGAGATGGATTTAATTGGATTTCCAGCTGTGCTGCCACTCATGCAAAAATGAACAATTAAAAATTATTAAACTTAAGGTAGATGCCAATCACAATAGAAAATCCATTTAAATGCATTCCAGTACCAAATATTTAGCTATTTACAAATGAAAAGATTGTGGAACACAGTATTTTAGAATATAAAATATACTGTGTTCTATTTTGCATGTGCTACTAGAAACGCCAGATGAACCCCAGAAGTGACATGAACTGCCTCGTTAAGACCAACTTCATCATTTGCGTGGTATGAAATATCATGTTCAAGTGAAGCGTGGCCACTTCCCATGAGCCCAAAATCAGATTTATTGCCTTTTCTTTCCAAAACTGAATTTTATAAAATACATTGAAATCATGCCTTGCTACAGCAGGTGTCCATTGTAGGCAAGGAAATATAAAATTCTAAATCATATGTCACACATATAAATTACACACACACACACACACACACACACATTTGTAGTGGAATATTATAACTACAAAAGCGTCACCATGCATTTCCTGAATCTGTCTTAACAATGAAATAATAAAAATCTTGGGTTTCCACAGCAATGTTTTCAAGTGCATTTTACTTTATATGCAGAAGAAAATAACACAGTATTAGTCTGGTATAAGAATGGAATGGTGCAACATTCCTGTTAGAATTCCTTCCAAGGATACTACTTTAGAAATAACATTTACGCATTTGATTTTGATTCAACCAATTCCAATCAATTCTGAACAGCTCATAAAAATAAAAAAACCCAGAATACAATAAAATGGACCATAACAAATTACAAAAATAATTCCAAAATAATTATAAAATGGAAATCTGGGCAATATTTCAAAACATCACAAACAATGGAATCCTATCCACCCTCTCACAAGGCCCGAGAGAATAGTCAGCTTTTCAAGGCTACTCAGGCCATCCGAGTGACAGGGTTACGTATCTCAGAGGAGATCTCATCTTACAGGGAGGTGCCATTGTAGAGATGGCATGTTTCCTTGGTGCCCCAGAAATGACACTGTTTAATCAAGGGATATCCCACTTTGCCAGATCCTAATGGATGGATAGAAATTGCAGGAAACAGACTCAATGCTTCAAATAACCACCACCCCCTCCCTGGTACCAAGTAGGGTTTTCTAGGTACTAGACTACCCATGACCTCTTATATCATCCTTTCATAGAGATTTCCTTACCTAAACAGAGAAATGCAGCTACCACAGGGGGACAAAAAAAGCAGCTGGAACAACTTCCAACATCCGGCTGGCTTCCCCATTGTCTTTCCTTGTAAGAAGCTGGTAGAGAGCATTAGAATGTTGATCACAGGTTAATGGTTAACCACAGCAGCACAATAGCACTGAAGAGGCCACAGTTTGCAAATTTCAATCCCATGAAAGTCATGGTTCCTAGAAATTGGCTGGACTCTGTAATTTAGCCTATTTAAAATACATTGATTTTAAAAATTGTTCTCCTATGATCTCAGCATTCCAGGCTCAGCCAGGGTTCAGTTAGACAAGCCAGATTAGCACCCTCATCTATGATAAGAATCAAAATGGGAAAACACACCACATCTGGCTTGCCTGGCCAACTTGCCCCAGCCAACTCACCACAGGACAACTCACCACAACTTTTCACAAACAACTTGTCACAGGACAACTCAGTGTGAGACAATTCAATGTAGGATAACTCAATGCGAGCTGATTCTACTGTATCCACCACTGTTTCTTCAACATTGTTTTAATTTTTGTCATTCCTATTTCATTTTATCCCTCCTTTAGCATGCTTTCTTTTATGATTCTATTCCACCATTTCTTCAGTACTATTGTAACTCGTGTATACATTGAAGAAATAGTGGAATAGTATCATTAAAGAAAGGATGCTAAAGGAGGGATAAAATGAAATGGAAATGACAAAAATTTAAATAATGTCAAAGAAACAGTGGCTGATACAGTAGCAGTGTTTCCCAAACTTGGCTATTTTAAGATGCATGGACTTCAGTTCCCAGAATTCCCCAACCAGTATACCTGGTTGAGGAATTCTGGGAGTTGAAGTCCATACATCTTCAAAGGGTCAAGTTTGGGAAACACTGCAGTACAGTAATCTCATATTGAATTATCCTGCAGTGAGCTGTCCCACGGCAAGTTGCCTGCATCAAGTTGGGTCGCATCGAGTTATGCCATGGCAAGCGAGTTGGCTGGTGTAAGATGGTCGGGATAAGCCGGCTGGGGTGAATTGTCCTAGATCTGATAAGAACACAGACAATGGGATCCTTGTTACAAACCAATTTGGCATTAGAAGCAACATCCCTATTACTATCCTGATGTTCCTGGATGTTCTCTCAATTCCCCCACCTATTGCTCTCTTCTCTCAGGCTACGGCACACATTTATATAATACTAACAACACAAAATCCTAATGGCCGACGCTTCCCCTGAAGGGACCCAACCATTTCTGGCCATACCTGCCTAAGTACTTGGTGATCTAAGTAATCCCCTCTAGGTGAAGGAAACTTTCATTCTCCAACCCATAATCAGAAAACAGATCACAACTCTCAGAGAAGAAAAATGGTGGGGGTAATTCTGAAGAAAAAACTGATACAACTTTGGTCAGCAGAATGCCAAAGTCCATAGTGCACCAATGCCTCTATAGTGCTTAAAACATCTATCACTGAACATTCAAGAATATTGCCTCATTTTTTTCAGTCCTCAATGAAAAGTTTATCCAACATGCAATTTTCCACTAGTATATAGCTCTAAACTGACAGCCTTACCTTCTCTTAAATAGGAAAATAAGTACCTGGTTCCCTTTGAAGTATGCTATAAGCTTGTTGCTTTAATTATAATAATTTCTTGCTCTTATCCCTGATGGAAGCTAATTATCTTCCATAAGCCCTATATCAATTTTTCAGATACTTCAATTCAAAACAGCGCATGACTCAGAGAGAATGGAAAAGTCAGAAGGATAAAAAATGCTAATAAGCACATTTACACGCTCAAAGGCAAGTGTATATATTATATTGATATTTAGATTTACAAAGAAAACAACATGATCAAGTATCCAATCTGAAGTTCAGAAATGTTAGGGAAATTCACCAACTCATAAGAGGTCTAGACAATCAGGCTTCCTGGTGGAGCGCTTTTTCCCCCTTGGGTTCCTCCTTCATGCCATTCCTGGAGTCTAGCAACAATTCTCTTTCAAAACAGAAAAGCTTACACAGGCTTAGCCTGAGCTGTGCTACTGTCCCAAGAAAAACAGGACATCTAAATGCTTTCTTTCTCTTTCTTTGAAAAGAGTTGCAGCAGTTCAGAGGGCAAACATTCATGGATTTGCTTTAAGAGAAGTGCCCCCTTTGAAGCAAAGCTGCAGAGCACATCAGGATTTGCTTCTTTTCACTAAATGGAGCAGCCATTACTATCTGCATTGGTCAATTATAACAGCTTTTTATATATGCAGAGGACAAAAGCTCAAAAACAACATTGGTGAAGGAGATCTGCAGATCCTTAGGAGGCAGAATATCACAGCAGCTGGCATCCTAGGAAATCCAGTGAAATGTTAGGTTTTAGTGGGCCTTGGCATGGTGCTGCCAGCATCAGCCAAATTCCTACCCAGCACCTCTATCACATCCTCTTCCAGGGAGCCCTAAGCCTGATGCTGATCAGGGTTATGGATTATTCAACATTTTCTCTTCTATCTAGAGACAGGGCTAGTGAGATTTGGATCTTGCCACCTCTTTAACAATGCATAGTGATTAGTATCATTTTGGACAAAAGTATGGAATATGTAAAGATACAAGCAACAAAATTATAGTCATAAGGGTAGAAAAGGAGATAGATAGGAAAGATGAGAAGAATAATAGTAATACAGTCTTAGTAAATAGTTTGACAGTGTTGTGGGAATTAGTTGTTTAGCAGAGTAATGGTATGGGGGAGAAAACTGTCCTTGTGTCTAGTTGTTCTGGTGTGCAAGGCCCTATAGTGTCGTTTTGGAGGGTAAAAGTTGAAACAATTTATGTCCAGGATGTGAGGGGTCTGCAGATATTTTAAAATATTTGTATTTTTTCTCAGAGAAAAATATGTCTATTCCTGATTAACTTCCCACCTTTTCTTTGTTTTAAATATGCTGTTTGGATTTTTTAAAAAACAAGTTATTAATATTTTTTCTAGTTTTGAATTTTTTTGTGTTTCATTTTTTTTCTTGCACAATAAAAACCAGAAAATAAAATAAAAGGCAGTGCTTGATTACTGACACAGGATGCAGCATTTTGGAAAATCTAAAAAAGCAGCTTCTCTTTATGGATTGGAGTTGAGATAAGTGGCTCAGATTTATAAGAATAAACTCAGGAGCTCAGTGGCTCAGAAGAATAAACATTGAAAAAAGGATTAACTATTTGCGGCAATAGAAAAAGTGTTGATAAGGGATAAGATAAGATCATTTTGTATTCTATTTTACTTTTTTAAAATTAAATTACTTACGTATTCTTTGAAACTTTCATTCTGCTCCCTTTGCTAATTTCTGTCGTTGTTCTTTACATAAAGTCACTTAAAATACGTTTCTCAAAGTTTTTGAGCTCAACTTCCTTGTTTAGTTTTTGGAGAAGTGCCCAACACATCAACACTCAAAGAAGCTCATTTCAGTATATAATGCCTGGCACACATATATCACTGAGTTTTCAGGGCATACAGGCTGCCACCAACCATTATCAAGGTTGTACACACCTGGTCTAGATCAAGGCAATACTTCCATGCATTAGAAGTTGAAGTTTGGTTTGAGCTATTACTTTACATAACCAACATCTAACTCTGCATTCCACTGCCAGGAGTTCAATCCTGATGGACTCAACTTTCCATCCTTTCAAGGTCAGTAAAAGGAGGACCCAGATTGCTTGGGCCAATATGCTGACTCTGTAAACTGCTTAGAGCAGTGGTGGTGCAGTGGTTAGAATGCAGTACTGCAGGTTACTTCTGCTGACTGCCGGCTGCCTGCAATTTGGCAGTTCGAATCTCAAAAGGCTCAAGGCTGACTCAGCCTCCCATCCTTCCTGGGTCAGTAAAATGAGGACCCAGATTGTTGGAAGCAATAGCCCTTTTAATACTATACAACAAAATGAGTCATTTAAGAATGCTACCTTATTTTGAAATATATTGGAACAAAACTACAACAAAATTGTATGTCTGCAATTACCAGAAATATTTCATAATCCTGAAGAAAGGAAAACAAAGGTTCATTATTCATAATATGACTTCATTTAAAATATTTACCATGGCTACTTATTAAATATGGATTGCCTAACATTCCTCTTTCCACCCCCTCCCCACCTATTAATTCTTTTAATGTAATTGCATGTATGTATCTCCAATAAGATTTAAGCATATTTGCTGGGCATTAAAATAAAAACTCTGCAAAATTAACAATTAGAAAGTTAGCAATTAAATTACCAGGCCTATTGCACTCTTCCAGCAAACATCTTTCTTCCTCTTTTTATTAAAATACACTACTGATACTAGGCTATTGTGACAGCTGTGTTTTATAAACCAGGTTAAGAAGGAAATAAAGTTTTATTACTTTTCTAAAGACAAATCAGCAAGTTAAGAGTAAAGGAAATCTTATCTAATTTCTACCAGTTGTAAGGAAACTGCTAGAAGAGAAGGAGGGTGGGTGGAAGACAAGAGTGTGAAAAGCAAGAATTTCCTAGAATTTTTAAATCAGTGACACTAGATCTGCTCCAGGGAAATTATTAGAAGCTGACCTTGAATACCCCCCGAAGAAATAGAAACCAAACCATCCTACAAAGGCTTACAGAGTACACTCAGAAAAGTGTTTCTTTTCTATCTTTCTGTTCTGTATTTTAATTAATCTAAAACTGGAAATGCACAAAAGTCAGAGAAAAGAATCTATGTTGAGATGCAGCTACTCTTATGCTGACACCTACTCAAGGATAGAGCTCAATTCTGGTGAACAGGCACAGAATGCAATAGAAATACATCTGCTGAGTAAATAGAAAGAAAATCTGGACAAACTATGTCCGAGTACTTCTTACTGCAAGATTCTATTGCTGAATTCCATTAACTGTGAAGTAAATATCATCAGTTGCACAATCAAGACCTTTGACTATCGAATGTGGACAGATTATTCAGACATAACCTGCATTGCAAGGGAGCACTTTTACCATCCTTTCTTTTAGGCAAAGGAAATTGGGTATGAAATCAGGAATCTATGGACTTTTTCTAAGTGCATAAGTCCCTCCTTGACAAGACAGAGAAAACCCTCAGCTTGCATATTATAAAGAAGGTTTATTTATATTTTTATATCTATTAGTTGCCTTCCCAAATGAATGTTTAATACACTAGAAGCAATCTACAAATATAAAAGTCATAAAAACAATAACAACAATCAGAATTAACATAAAAAAAAAAGAACCAGAAGAATGGAATTGGAATGGAATAGAAATCCCTTGTTACTCATTGACTAGGACATTTGAAACCAAAACCAAACCAAAACTAAAACCTAGAACTAGGATCTTTTAAACCAAAACCTTCCACTCAAAACCTCAAGAACAAATATTATCAAAAAGCCTTACAAATATTAAACAGTCTGTGAACTATCAAAGCATTTACCACGAATTCTAAATACTTTAACAGAAACAACAGCTTATTATTAAGCATGACTTAAAGGAAAAGAAGTCATGCTTAATAATAAGCTATTGTTTCTGTTAAAGTATTTAGATAATCAAACTATATTTATACTTGTGTTTTGTCTCCTTTCACCAGCGCTAAACATTCCATGTGGACATATTGCTGAAAACTCAGGTTTTCAAAATAAAAGTGGTTGTCACAAAGAGAATTGCTCAGTCTGGACCATAGTTTAGCATATATAAGACCTCTTGATCTCATAACATAGTGGCTTAACTGATAGTTTCTTAAATCAATGAGCATACGAACCATCATTGGCTTTGGTTAGATATGTGGCACAATAAAGCTATGAAATCCCACACATAGAAAGAACTGTAATAAATATTTCACCTTGTAAAGGAAGTGTATTCTGAAATAACTATGACTAAATGAATAATAAATATTACCTATAAGCACCTGAGGTTACATATATCATTCCCAAAATAACTGCAAGGATGTTATCTCTGCAGCAGCTGACAGTCTTGGAGGATACCTATTATCTTAACCTATTTAGAAAGGCTGATAGTTGCCATAGGGAATTATTTTATCCCCACTGTTACTTAACATCTAGATAAAACTGCTGGGAACACACATTAAAAGTTAACGGCTAGGTGTCACCAATAAGCACTTTGCTCACATGAATTAGGAGAGGCTGTCAGTGTCTGATATCCATGCCTAGATAAAGTAATAGGATGAATTGGGGCCACTAAATTGAGAGTTAAACCAGACAAATTGGAGAATTTGTGGATGGAAAATTCCTGGATATGGCAACTGAAGGGTTTAAATATTCTGAAGTGCCTGTGTATATAGGTAGTTCTCAGCTCATGATTATAATTGAGCCCAGAATCACAGTCATAAGCCACGGCAGTCGTAACTCAAGATATTACATGACTGTATCTGATTTTTTTCACTTTTTTGTGGCTGTTAACAGAATGACACAGTCATTAAGCGAACATGACAGTCATTAAGCCAATCAGTTTTTCCCAATGGGCTTTTTTTCCCTTGAAAGCCAGAAGTAAAAACTAGAAACCTTACAAACTTTGTACCTTACAAATCAGTCACATGACCATAGGATGGTAAAAATAGCCATAACGATCAGTCAGTTGCCAAGCTGTCATAACTTTGAGAATGAGTTGTAAGTAGCTTGGGGAGAGAGTCCATCATGATTTAAAACAGTCACTAAGCAACTAGTCATAAATTAAAGATTACCTGTGTGTTCATATGGGTCTCCAGAGCTTATTCCAGAACACTTTCAGTTCTAGTAATTTCAATGAATAGTTGGATGGTACAAGTAAATGCAATTGGAAAAAGATAACTGAGAGTTTGTGCTTTGGTTAATGATTTAAAGCCAGGACAAATGATTTAAAACTGGACAAAAAAATAATAAGGCCTGTAGACTTCAGTAGTGTATGACAATATACTGTACGTATTGCAGTGTTAATTTCAAGAGATACTAGGTAGAGTGGGAGTGGAGTGCTAGCCCAACCATGGGAATAAAGGAATTATCAATATGAACTCTGCATTTTGAAAAGATGCTACAAGTGGACATGAAACTGAAATTATGCTCCATATATTACCCCAAAATTTTATGTCTGAGTTTATGTCCCAAAGAATCTCGCTTTTGTTTTTAACCTGCAGTTTACAATGTCTTAGCAAACAAATAATATTTGTTTGCCTATTTAATGCTAAACAAGCTAATTTGTTAAAATTAAGTCAACATGCTTTTCCTTTGGTAAATGGAACAATTATAGCAAGGAAACACAGGTATTTTAAAAATAGAGGACATGAGCCATCCTTCTGTTGGCGTGCTGTAAGGTCCAATTGCCCATCTCTTCCTCTGCTCCAACTGAGGAGCTGGCAATATGTGGACTTTAGTAGACTAATAATGATGTACAAAAAATGGGTGTCAGAAAATGTTCTATATAAAAACCTCCCTTCCCATTCAACTCCCAAACCTTAAATTCTCAATTTTTTCTTCATCTATAAGAAAATATATAGTCCCCTTGTTTTTGTCACCAAATGCCATCCCAAAATTTCACAGCAACTCTATTAAAGTAAAGGTTATTCACAGTTGTTTGGCTAACAGAAATAATTATACACAAAGAAGGGATAATATCTAATTTTAGAATACATGCAGTGGTGGGATTCAGCCAGTTCGCACCACTTCGGGAGAACCAGTTGTTAACTTTCTGAGCAGTTTGGCAAACTGGTAGTTGGAAGAAATCATTAGGGCAGAGAACCAGTTGCTAAATTACTTGAATCCCACCACTGAATACATGACAATCTTTTTTTTATCAAAATGTATTTTCAGGAATTTTTTTTCATTGTTTAGAGCCAGAGAATATTATTTTAAAAATAAAGGAGGAATACAGATATGTGGAAATGAAGTCTATTCTATTCCAGCACTTTTGTCTCAACTAAGTATTTTCTACGCTGGGGTCAAAGGGCCAGAAGAAAAGTACCCAGAGAGGTTTATGACAATAATAAAAAACAAAGAAAAATCAATTGATCACAATTACTGAGACTGACAATGTTTACTTTTACTGCTATTATAAAACATAGAATCTATTACTATTGTACAGTATATGAAAGGGTTGACAGACTAATTTAGGAATGACCAAATGCAGCTGACACTGGAGACTTTCTTCTAGGGATATATCCAAGGAGATCTAAGGAGCACCTGGCTCAGACATGGCACTAATTCCAGGTATCTATGGAGACATTTATCTCCAATACATCTGAAAATATAATAGTGATTCTAATATATGAAAGACATCTTTTTATCAGTTGCATTGCAAGGCTCAGCAGGAATGAAAAGAACTGTGCAAATGACCTAACAAGGACCAACCTGGCCCAGGAAAGGTAGAAAAGTAGCAAATTAAATGTATACTTATATGACAGCTTAAAACATGATTTACCAAAGCACTAATGGTTTATGTTCAGAATTATATATAAAGAAGTTTTGATTATATTCATTATATAATATATTGATACAAATCAAGACTATCATTATATAACCACCTATATAACCATATTATATTGTGAAATTATATTGAGATAAAAACTGACTTTCAAGTATTTATATAAAATCAAAAGCTGTCCACACAGTGAGCTGGTTTGTGATGGGACTAGTTAGCCAGTAATCAATAGCAAAGGAGAATCTTTGTAAAGGTATAATTAAGCAAACTGTTTTAATTATTCTGAAGTAATGTCTGGTAGCTTTGATTGGCAGCAAATGGTTACTGATTGTCTGATAGACAATGGGACTAAGAGGTGCTAACCAGCCAGAAACCACACACTGCATTGTGCTGGAGATGCTACAAACACAGACTTTCTCCTTTTTTCAAGTACTAACAGGTCTTCCCCATTAGAAACCAGGACATTTGCTGCTATTGCTATTCAGAAGCCCTACAGTTCTTCAATTGTAAATAAATAGTTATTTGGAGTCAGGTGGCATCAAATTGACTAAAAAATAAGTGTACAACATAGGTTTTTAATGTCTTTTATGTCCATTATAAAGTCTGGCTTTAAAAAAATAATTTAACAGTTAATTTTGTCCATAATTGTGTGAAAGGATGCAGTCTAATGTTAGAGGCTATCATTTATAAATTTCATATAACCTGGCAGGTGAAATCAAAGTTAATTGTGTACACTTGATCAAGAATTTTTATTGTCCCAAAATCCAAGGCAATGTTCAATTTGAAAAGCAGTCATTATCAGTAAATGATACCCAGTTTCTTGTTCTAATGAGTCTCACACTGGCTCAACTACATCATTTTCTACATTATTTCCTTTCACCAATTTGTGAGAGAAGATAAAATACTGCCAATTGGAAAGTATAATGTAATTGGTATTTAAGATTTCTTTCCCTGTATAAATTTTTATTGTTACACTTTATGACTTTATATAGAAAACTGAAACAGCTAAGCATTTAACAAAAAACAAATATGAATCAAAATAATAACTGCAGTTTGTATAATCATTAGCTTCTTAACTTAGAAGTCTACTGATTATATAAATTACACAACAGAGAAAGTTGTGCTTCAAAGCAGTAGGTTTGTAAATCAACTAAATATCTCTTTCTTTCCTATTTAAAAAAATGTCTTAGCAATTTTGACCTTTTAAATCGGAAGCTGTAATCAATCCAAGTTGATTTTTTGCTTTAATGTGTGCTGGCAACTAAAGTTTAAATGCCAAATGGCATTTCTTCCTTTATATGTGATGGTCTGAAGGACATTTATTGTAAATGTGCAATAGAGTGACAGCTCGCTCTGGCTGATGTGTAAAGTTGTTGATCTACTGGTTAACTTTCTCCCATAATAAGCAGTTAATAGAAATTCACTGACCTGCAGTGCAGACTTAATTTATAACAAACAAGTAGTTGATTTAATAGGATTGGAACACGGAAGAACAATAGATTTATTTTCTTTTTTAGTTGCACCTTCTGGTGATCTTTAGATATTTTGTCAGTAACAAAAATTAGTCTTAGCATTTGGAAAGGCTTCTGTGACTTTGAATAATTAGGCAACATTTGCAAAGGTAACTGATCAATATGCACTAAATCACAGCCTCCCAAAAAAATCAGAAGATGACTGTTATTTATTATTTTTCAGGTATCAATGTTTTCAGTTTATAGAGCTGGAACTCTATACATCACACAAGGTGTGCATAATATCCTATCTACTAACTAGTAATACCTATTAACGTAATGCAAAAGTTTCCACCTTCATACTAAGAAACCAGGGGAGTATTACACTCAGCTACACCTTTCAAGGAATAAGGAATTTTCAGGTTTACAGATATTATTCCTCCAAGATAAGAAATGCTTAAGGATAATAATAAGGACGTAATGGAAGGGTCACCTCTATGCAGTTCTTTTCTTCACACAATTTAATTGCATAGGATAGCATTTTCCACCTATTTGTCTCCAACTGCTATAAATTGCAGAATTCGTATTCTACTGGCTGGGAATTCTGGAATCAGAATTCAGATAGTCCCAGTATCTGAAAAAAGCTGGAATGGATAGGAAATATTCACTTTTTCATGTTATTGCTGATGTTTTAAAATAAAACTTCAAAATATGCTAGAGTTTGTTCATGAGTCATTCAACGTCTATTTAAAAATGTTTTTTTAAAAATCAGAATCCTTGCACTATTAACATGAGAAATGTCAGCCTGTGAAATATACCTTTCAAATATGAATGGGCTGAATATTTTACTCACTCTTAAAGGTTGGCATGTGGTTTGCTTTTGAACTAAATTGCTCCCATTCTTACTCATCAGTTGTTTAAAACCATTATTTTACATCCAGGATCATTCGTAATTAGCCAAGCAAAAGAATATACTAATTATATATTTTCTTTGTACTTTTGATTAACAAAAACAGTATGAAATTGAAACTTCTCTTGGCATTATAATGGATAACTATTGCATAATACATTAGAAGACAGGAAAATGGAAAGAAAAGGAGGCAGAATAATAGTCTTGTTGGTTAAGAACCTGGGTAAAATACAAAGATCTTTTTGTGAAGAGTTATTTTGTAACATGTTACTGTCTAATATTAACTGCAGCACTTCCAGTGTAATGATTTTGGCACAATTCACTAGAGGTGGTTATGCTGTCAATATTATTTGCTTAAACGTTTACAGTACAGCATTCGTAATAGGACCCAATCCCCAAAGTTTTTTTTAAAAAAACCATCTCTTTGTTCCAAAACAAGAAATGTCTACCCTGCAGAATAAGATTCCAACCTTCTATATTTATATAATGCTGTAAAATAGATAACTGGATCTGACTAAATAAAAGTCAACTTACTCCAACTGTAATAAGTTAAGAAGTGTCTCTTCCCTCTGTGACAAAACAACTGGCTGGCAAACCGTACTCAACGAGTAGTCCTTAATGGGTCTAAGTCTACATGGAGAGAAGTAAGCAGTGGGGTGCCACAAGGTTCTCTCTTAAGCCCAGTACTCTTCAATATCTTCATAAACAACTTAGATGAGGGAATAGAAGGGGAACTTACCAAATTTGCAGTGAAAAGTAAGCTGGCAGGAATAGCTAACACCCTAGAAGATAGGCTCAAGATCCAGATGGATCTTGACAGACTTGAACACTGGCCCCTATCTAAAAAAATGAAATTCAATGTAGAGAAAAGTAAAGTCCTACATTTAGGCAAGAAAAACCAAAAGTACATATATAGACTGGTGAAATCAGGCTTAATAGCAGTAACTGTGAGAGTAATCTTGGAGTCTTAGTGGACAACCAGCTAAATATGAGCCAGCAGTGTGCAGCGGCAGCCAAAAGAGCCAGTACAATCCTAAATTGCATTAACAGAGGGATACAATCAAGATCAAGTGAGGTATATATATTGATTGTGCAGAAATGAATAGATTGACTTTGATGATTAAAGAAATAGAGGAATCGGAATATTTTAAGGTATGGGGACAATTTTATCATTGGTTAGAGAAGATATATATAGAGAGAGTAATGTTGTAATGAAATGAGTGAAGAAGAAAGAAGAGAAAGAAGATAGATAAATGTATTAATAGAAAAGTAAGAAATGTGGGAGAAATGTTATAATAAATGAAGATATGATAAATAGTGGAGTAGTAGGAAGAAGACAAAAAAGATGTACTCAGATGATACACTGAATAATGATTATGTATTGTATGTTTGTTTTTCTATAAAATAAAATTTATTAAATTTATTAAAAAAAGATCAAGTTAGGTACTAATACCACTCTATAAAGCCTTAGTAAGACCACACCTAGAGTACTGCCTCCAGTTTTGGTCACCACACTATAAAAAAGATGTTGAGACTCTAGAAAAAGTGCAGAAAAGAGCAATCAGGATGATTAGGGGACTGGAGACTAAAACATATGAAGAACGGTTACAGGAATGGACATGGCTAGTCTAGTGAAGAGAAGGACCAGGGGAGACTTGATAGCAGTGTTCCAATATTTGAGGGACTGCCATAGAGAGGAAGAGGTCAAGCTATTCTCTAAAGCATCTGTAGGCCAGACAAGGAATAATGGATGGAAACTGAACAAGGACGATTTAACCTGGAAATAAGGAGAAATTTTCTGATAGTGAGAACAATCGATCAGTGGAACAGCTTGCATTCGGAAATTGTGGGAGCTTCATCACTTGAGACTTTCGAGAAAAGATTGGACTACCATTTGTCAGAAATGGTGTAGGGTTACCTGTTTGAGCGGGTGGTTGGACTGGATGACCTACAAGGTCCCTTCCAACTCTGTTAATCTGTAACATCTGTAACAATAGCAAATGGAAGAAACAATAATCCAGTGGTGGAACATTTTTTTAGCATGCAAAAAAATCTAGATTATATTCATGGTACTTAATGAGCCAGACTGGGCAAGACTTCTAGTTGCAATTATGCCAGGCAGAAAAGAAAAAATAACTAGTGATCTCCTCAGTGTCAGACAGCTTTCTATAAAGATGCAACTGTTCAGTTTAGAAGAAAAAAATCTGCCAGCAAATGGCTTACGGTTGGAGTAGGATCATTCTTTGAAATTCTGGTTCTATCCTAAGGCCTTTCAAAATGGTTCACAACTCCTAACTTGTATAAATACATAAAAACTTCCATGTTTGCAGTCCACATGATGATGCCAAAGTGACAAAATGTGCTTTGTGATGACATTGTGCAAGTTGTACTCTTTCATACTCAAGTCATGAAATGGTGTACAAGTACACAATATAAAATAAACTTTATGTGAAAACATTGTGACAAAAGTTTCATTATTTTCTCCCTCCCCTATGGATGTTCATATCTTCAGCTATCAATCAAATGGCATTACAACAAGTACAAATACAAAATGGCATGTAAAATATTACATTTATCTTACCCTCTCAGAGTGTTACTTTATGGCAGGCCTGTCAAACTCCAGGCCCGCAGTCCGGATGCGTCAGACGCTGGCCACGCCCATGTCCAGTTTAGCGAAGGACGGGAAAGTCCCAATATGTCATGTGATGCCATGACGCCATGACAACACGAGTTTGACACACCTACTTTATTGTCATCTTCTGAAACTAACTACAGAAAATTCAGGATAAGTATAATTCAGGACAAATAATGTCCTAATGCTAGTTGAGACATATTCAATGCCCTCACATGTGATTATGCCCATCAAACCCTTCAAAACAGGGATTGGGATCAGGATCCCTCTCTGAACAAACTAATGAACAATAGGCTATCACTGGCAACAACTCATGATTGATATTGTATATATTACCTTTGAAATATGGGTGAAATACCTTAAAAACAATTTGCTATATAGCAGAAATTTAAGAGGGTAGAAACCGAACTATGATACTTGGGAACCTGACCCAGCAGAACTCTGTTTATGTCCCTTTTTCCCCGCCTCACATTTCTCTCCTTCCGCTCAACAAAAATGAGGTAGAGCAATTGCATAATGAACTTTCCTTCTTGGAATATATAGTACAAGTTTTCCTTAGTAACTATTTATTTATTTATTGTATGTCCCACATAATATAATGTATCATATTTACAACACTCCTTGTTTTCTAGCAATATTGTGTACCATGTGAAATGTAACTAATTACAAGTCTTTGTTTGATTTAAATACTAACAAATACTTTGTCCAGTTTCATTAAATCTCACTTCTCCAGACACGTAATCCTACCTTTGAGAATTTGATTACAGAAGAGCAGAAGCTTCACAGACATGACATGGTTAAATAAACTGCTCAATTGAAGATAAACAAAGTCATAAATCTGCAGAAGATTGCCCTAAAAGCAACACCGAAATCAGGCCCTGTATATTATTCTGCTCTAGACTACAAATCCTAAGTCTTTTTATCCCTCCTTTTGAATCAACAGAGGTTTGGAAATTGTCATTCCAGACTTGATGATAGGGAATAATTGTTAATAATGGTTTTGTCTAATTTTAAGAACTGCTTCTTCTCAACTTTCTAGCTTTAAGTAATACCCATCCACACCACCCCCATTTTTTCCAAATCTCTTCCCACTGTCTCAAGGTGCCTAGTGCATCCCTCCCTTCAGGCACGAGTGTCTATATTTGACCTTCCCTCTCTTCATTGGCTGGATTTTTCTTCCTTTAAACATCTTCTGTTTCATCCTCCTTAAGGATCTCAGAAAGGGGAAAACTTTTGTTTTTTCTTTCTACCTCCTTTCCCTGACACCAGATAGCAGGAAAGGGTAACATTTCCATGTCTGTTACTTCTCTATTCCACAATTTCCCTTCTCATGAATGTGTAGGGGAGCTGTCCTTGTCATTAAGCATTTTAAAAGTCTCTTATTCCCTCAGAGTCGGAACTGCTAGCAAATGCCAATGCCTGAATTTGTGGCCAGTTAGGTGATTGTATTTGTGATGGAACTGTCAAAGGAGGTCACAGGCGTTTTAATTTATTTATTTATAATGCAATTTATATGCCACCCTATCTCCAAGGACTCAGGGCGGCTCACAATGGTAAAGATGCAGAGTTCCTCATTAAAAGACAATATAAAATTAAAATTCCAATTTAAAACAATTTAAAATTCATTAAGAAACCCCCCCCCCATTAATCCAGGCTGCAGAACAACCAGGTCTTCAAATCGCGGTGGAACAAGCGAAGGTCAGGGGGCATCCAGAGCTCCAAAGGAAGTGGTTCCAGAGGGTGGTGCACCCACAGAGAAAGCTCTCCCCTTGGGGGTCGCCAGCCAACACTGCCTGGCCGACAGCACCCTGAGGAGGCCCTGTCTGTGGGAACGCACTGGCCGATTGGGAATTGTCACTGCTGCAGGGGGTCCGACAAATATCCCGGGCCTAGGCCATGAAGGGCTTTGTAGGTAATAACCAGCACCTTGAACCTCACCCAAAGGGCAACCGGTAACCAATGCAAGTCACGCAGGAGGGGTGTAAGATGGGAGTGTCGGGACGCTCCCATTACAACCCGTGTGGCCGCATTCTGCACCAGCTGAAGCCTTTGAGTGGTTTTCAAGGGCAGCCCTAGGTAGAGAGCGTTGCAGTAGTCAAGACGGGAGGTGACCAGCACATGAGTAACGGTGCGTAGGGCATCTTGGTCCAAGTAAGGGCACAACTGGCACACAAGGCGGACCTGGGCAAATGCCCCCCTGGTCACGGTCGTTACATGATCTTCCAGAGACAACCGTGAATCCAGGAGGACACCCAAGTTGCGAGCCCTATCCACAGGGGGTAACACCTCACCCCTAATGGTCAACGATGAAATATCTCGATTGGACCAAGATGCCGGTACCCACAGTCACTTGGTCTTGGCAGGGTTGAGTCGGAGCCTGTTGCTCCCCATCCAGGTCCGTACCATTTCCAGACAATGGGACATCACATTGAGGGCATCGCTGGGCTGGTTTGGGGTGGCTATAAAAAGCTGGGTATCATCAGTGTACTGATGATACCGCACACCAAAACCACGGATGATCTTCCCAAGTGGCTTCATATAGATGTTGAACAGGAGAGGTGAGAGGACCGACCCCTAGGGCACCCCACAAGTGAGGGGCCTCCTAGCCGACCTCTGCCCCCCTGCCAACACCGCTTGTGTACAGCCCGAGAGATAGGAGGAGAACCACTGTAGAACAGTGCCTCCCACTCCCAACCCCTCGAGCCATCGCAGCAAGATACCATGGTCGTTGGTATCAAAAGCCGCCAAAAGATCCAAGAGGACCAGAACAGAGGAGAATCCCCTGTCCCGAGCCCTCCAAAGATCATCCACCAGCGCGACCAATGCTGTCTCCATGCTGTACCCCGGCCTGAAACCCAATTGATATGGATCCAGGTAATCTGTATCTTCCAGGGCCAACGGGAGCTGCCATGCCACCATGCTCTCAACAACCTTCACCACAAAGCGAAGGTTGGAGACCGGACGAAAGTTATCCAGTATGGTTGGATCCAAGGCAGGTTTCTTGAGGAGGGGTCTCACCACCACCTCCTTCAAGGCGGCAGGGAAGATCCCCTTATCCAAGGATGCCATTATTACTGCCTGGATCCAATCATCCAGTTTTAATCATCTGTTACTACCAAGTGGCCATTCCATTGAATGAAATATTCCAATCTGCCTCTCAAATTCCATTTCAGGTTCTTTTTCTCCACACCCAAGTTGAATGGTGGTACAGTGGGTGATAAGGAGGGTATTCCAAGAACAGAAGGGAATGGTGGAAAACCAGGCAGGCATATTAAAGGGAATGGTCCAGAATGATGATATCAAAATGATGTTACATATATCATGACATCATGCAAAAATGCAAATACAAAAGTGCAAGCATATAATTTGTTTTATTCATGATAGGGCATACAATATAATTTGCCTTTCTTACTCCTAAAAATTACTATGGACACAAAATAGAATAAAGATGTCTTCCATTCCTGATCATATTCTGCTGCAATGTCTCAGGTCTTCCATCAGTACCCAAGCAGACCCAGAATACAAAGTCTATGAGGGTGGCTGACAAATGAATTTCTCATATATTTCATCTGATAGTCTTTGTTTAAACTGATCAGATATCTCTGCATTAAGTACTTACACTGTTGGAAGCAATGGATAAGACATGTCACAAATTGGCAATGTTTTTAAAATCTGAGATGTTCTGCAGCAGAAGGCAGTTGCCCATTTTGCAGCTTGCTTTGTCATTGAACTAATGAAATTTGAGATTTCATAATGTTCTAGGGAGATGCATTGACAAGACAGGGGATAAATTTTCTTGGATTTCCTATTATATTTTTCAGGCACAGAACTAGATCCTTAGTGTCAGATTGCTGTGAATGCTGCAGCTGCTATAGACTTTACACCAGGACTGGTATGGGAGTTACCGTATGTATCATACTCCACCCCACTTTGCTAGGGTATCAGATCTGTGTTAATAGTTCCATTTAGATTACAATTTGGTTCTGGTATTGGAACTAGGTATTGACAATTTGATTCATGGTTAGTGGAGTTGTAAAAGGAATTGTTGTTACTGTACTATTTATCATTGCTGTTGAGCTGCAGGACTCCTCCTGTTGTGTTGTAATGATAATACACTAATGTTGCTAGCAACAGTGTTGGCTGAAAGGTGTATGGCATTCCTAGACCACATTAACCGATGGTGCTACTCCCTGGTGATGCAAGGATTTGTATTTTTAGGATAATTTGGAAGGAGGAGTGACCTATTAAGCTTTGGACCCTAGGACAGTGCCTATTCAGCCTTAGCCTAAAGTTGGCCCTGGCTATCAGGCTTTAATACTGGCACAGCAATACTATAAATCCTGACTTGGCCAGACACTAAGTCCCATCTTCACAAACTACCATATGCAGAGATTTCACAGGGCTTATTTTATAGGGCTCCTTAAGTTGCTGTATTGCAATCAAAATAGAAGCGATATCTCTGTTGAAGATCAGCCTACTAAATAACCTAAGAATTATGTTCAATTTTGGAAAAAGTCTGCCTATTTTTCTTCCCACCATTTTCAGTCAACATAAATTAATAGAAGTGTGGCTGTTTTCTTCCTGGCCTTGAAAGTGAAAGATAACTATTCATTGTATATATAACTGTTCTGAGTAGTGTGAGAGCCACTGATTCAGCCTTTATATATGTTTTGATAGAGGGACAATTCCCAATTCACTTTCACTGACTACTGCAATGTTCTGTTCTATAGTCTTCTATTACTTGTTCTGTGCCTCTGCTTCATCCTGAACTTTGCTGCCAAATTTGTTCCTCTTGGCTGCTTATAGAAGCAGCTCTCGTTCTTGACCTTGGTATATATTTTCACAGGCCCAAGTGATCACACTCAGCTGCTTAAAGTTTTTGTTCAGAATCTTTCGCCCTCACCATCTTCACTTCTCTCCAGAATATCAGCATAATATAAATTATTTCAATTCCCACAGCTGTGAGGATGAAACACAACGAAGGATAGCTGCCCATCAGGACCAAGATGATGGATCTCACCAGTCAAAGTCAGACAACAGGAGAAATGAAGTACCACACACGAATATGGAGGGTGGGGCTGAACTACAGAATCTTTTTAAAAAGGCCATACTGAGCATGAACAAGCCACTAAAATCTGGACTTTGAATATTTATTTGGTAAGTTTAATATTTAATGATTTATATTTTTAATTTTTAAAATGTGATTACTGGATTCAACAAACATAAATAAAAACAATACAACAGTGATAATACAACCAAAAAGTATATATAATAAACAAAAACAAAAAAGTTGGGGAAGATGTATATGATATTAATATACAGGTATATTAACATGTTATTAAACCTCAATGTTTAATAACAATATATTTCAATGTCTTGAAATACAATGTTTTACCTAGTATTACCTTCCATTAGGCTCCTTCCAAATATCTTTGACCATAGTTTTCAGCATTCCTAATGAGTAAATTAGTAATGCCTCCTCCTCTTCTCACTTGTAAATTTAACATTAAATTGTAATGATTGGTCAACACTATAGTCATTCACAAATTATTGATCTAGACATAAATCTAGATGATAAACTACAAAAGGAGTGGAATTTGTACTGTGATGTTGCAACACATTTCTTCCCTGAGGATGACCGCATGATAATATCATGCTGCATTTCTAAGACAAAAAAGATAAATCTCAGATTTGTAGTATTTTGCGAAAAATAAAAAAATCTGGAGAAAGAAAATTTAGATCTTAAACTTTAAAAACATTATTATTAAATTCTAGAAAATCAAGACAAAGTATGTTTTCAGCTCTTACAACAATGGCCACAATAATTCAGATAATAAATAAACGTGATACATGGCTATAGAAGGAGAGGGCTCACATAAGTTCAATGTTACAACAATGGATTACTTATCAAAGTTGGAGTCTAGTTAAAAAGGTAATTTGGCATTGTAGAAAAGAAAGTACCATTCCGGATTTAAAACCCTGGACTGAACAAGTATAGTTACTTTCAGACTTTTCTCTGTTTCCAAGAAATGTGTGGTAAAACAGGAATAATCAAAAATGAACAATATGTGCTAAATGGATATGAATTGTTAGTCATCAGTATAAAGAAATACATTAGATGGTTTGGTTATATAGAGAGTATGAAAGAGAATCAAATTTAAAAACTAATATGAACAAAAACCTGAAAAGGTTTGAGAGAAAGGCCAAAATGGGTGGTTGGATGAACTTGATGAGATCCCAAAAATAGAGAATTGAGAATAAGGCAAAGAATAAAAAGCAATGTATAAGCAGTATATGAAATGTGGTAAAAGCAATGTACACCTTTGGGCTAGATCTAGGACTTTATAACCGATGATACAATTTCTGCAGGCTAACTGACCCACACCCACTTGGTCCAATTAAAATTATTAGACATTGTGATAATGACTATTTTCCAAGAGAATTGTATCTGAATTTTCCAAGAACTTTCTTTTGACTGATTTTCAAACTTGGTGCTGGAGGTATGACATTCTTCTACAAGATAGTACAAAAACCAGAGGAATAGATCATTTCTACATTCAGTTCCAAACTCCTTTGCTATATCACATTTTGAACTATTATAACAGAAAAGTGCAGGCATTGCAGCCAGTTTTAACTGTCAATAACTTACAGAAAACTCAAAAAGTTGTTTACCACTCAAAAACCTGGTTTGATTTGGATTCTGTAGATGCCAAAAGAATTCTGATTACTACATACCAAGCACATGGGAACTATCCATTACCTTTTCCACCCAGCATTTTTTACACCAAAAACCATTATAAATGGTTTTTATATTCAAAAGTAAAAATAAGCAGTCAGTGAGGATGGCTTGGCAGCAACTGACTAAAATACAGCACTTTTCTGATGAAGGGTTGTTGTTGCTTTTACCTATGCAGTAACCACCCCAACTTGATTCCTTATTCCTGCAGCTGTTTGATGGAACCTTTTATTTTGTAAAAGGTGAAGACACCATTTTTTACTCTAGATCTGATGTGGATTGCCTTCCAGTATTTCCACTGGTATTTGCACTGAAACAAACTCCCTGATAAAGTAGCTTAAACCCAGCAAAACCTCTGGAGATGATAACAACATCAGAGGTTAATCAGAAACAACAGAATCACATGTTGGCCATGGCCACCCGCATTTTAGCGAAGGGGGGGAAAAGTCATGATATAACATGTGATGATAACATGATGCTGCGAGTTTGACACCCCTGCAATAGAACAATATACTTCTCAATCCAGCTACGTAGCACTTATTGATTTCAGAGAGACATTTTGCTTGATCTCAAGAGAAAAGCTATTGAATAAATTATCAACATCAACTAATCATAGTTTACTTCTAGTACCAGCTTTCTGGGAAGTCAGGCAGGGCTGCATTTTAACTCTGCTATCATTCATTTTTATACTAACTCAGTTCTGAAGAGCTTTGACACTCACACATGTGCCTTGGAAACTACAATCCTGAAAAGAGGAAACTCCATTCAATTAATGTTTCTTCCACTGTATATCAGACACCATTGAAATAACTGTCCACCTGAACTTTCACAGTCAATCTCAAGATCTATGTCATACACTTATAATGCCTTCACTAACTCAATACAGACTGTCCTGACTTTTTGTCTTAACTATCTTTTGGTGGCCAGAATCACACATTCCTCCATAATGTTCTGTTTTATAGCCAACGTATATAGGAACAGTTTGATCTGATGGAGCTTGCTTGAAATTTAGCAATAATTACTACTAACCCACTATTTGTTTTTTGTTACAATTGATGATGGTCTCTTCATTGAAGACTTAGTGCTAACATTCTTAGTGCTTAAAATAGTTTATCTGATACCAAGAGAATTATCTATGCAGAATGTTTATTTAATTGTACTTTTTATTTTATTTGCATGTTATTGCTGATTAACCACCAAATTAAGTAATTTCAATGAATGCCAATATAATCACTTATTTCATAGTGTTTATATACCATCATCTGCTTTGGATAACTCTCAATAAAATAAACCACTATAAATCACAAAATAAAATAAATAAGTCAAGACTGGAACTCATAGTTTCCCAGTTTGTAGTCTGATTGCTTAACCACTACACCAAATTGGCTTTCAATCATAAAGTCATAAAAATCAAACCCTAAAACAAAGCCTTATAACCTGTTACTATATATAGCAGCCATAATAGTCCCCAATTTTATCAAAAGAAAACATGGAATGACATTCTCTTCTGCCTGTCTCATCCTCAAGGTCAGTCAGGGATAGGGACTACAATCAGACATTCCTGAATACAATGTCCAGATCAGAAAAACTACTTAAAGGCAGATTTGTGGCAGATCCGTGTTTCTCTTGGACTCATGGCTTTTAGTTGGATGGAAAGTGGAAGCCATGGTCAGGAGGGCCTATGCCCAATTTCAGCAGGGTATCCTGGCATTGGTCAGCCATGCCCATGGAGTCTCACATCTACTATGATAGGGGTCCTTGGTGTTCTCTGATACTAGGTTCTTTTTGGTACTGCCACTAAATAATACTTGGAAAGTAAAATTGGTTCAAAACACAGTGTCTTGTCTAATATATTGGCACCAGTTTAGCAGCAGAATCTACACTGCTGGAGCTTCACCTATTGCAGAAAGATTTCCAGGTACAATTTTAAAAGGGGGACAATTTGTGTAAAGGCCTCTATGGGTGAGCTCCTTTTCACTTGGACCTGTGTTCAGTCACAACCACTCTGTTCTCATCATCAATGCTTTAGAAGTTTCTTCTGTACTTCAGCTTCTAAAGTTCCTGTGTGAACCTTGAATAACCATTGGATCAGTACACAAATAAGGCCACTTGAGGGCAGTTTTATTCAGCTGGGTTACCAATTCTGTATTCCAGAGATCAGTGATGGATGTGGCAAAAATGTCCACCAAATCACCAGGAAAAATCTCAGGTGGCCACTGGAAACCAATAAACATGTTAAGCACACAGACACAAAATAGAAAGCCAGGCAAATGCAAGTTTGAAAGGCTTTATTGCTGTCATAAACTTCTGCTAATAACTGGGTGAATAATCAGAAAGCACTTAAGACTTAGAGAGATCAAAGAGTATGTAACTTATAATGTGAGACATAGTGACTTCTTGACAGCAGGAGGTCTAGGATTTGTCCACAAACAGGGTTTAATTTTGACAAGATGCTCTGAAAGTCAAGCCTTAGGGTCACAGCAAAGAACAAAAGTGTCAGAAATAAGAGTCTGGAATTAGAAAGTTGTTTCTAGAGTGTCATGAATATCCTTATATAGTCCCAGCTATTATACTTGCTTGAATAAGGATATTATTACCTTTACTGATCATTTTTGTTCAGCCCTTTGTAGCTGCTGATGTGTTATTGGCAGTGGTGGGATTCAGCCAGTTCGCACCACTTTGGGAGAACCGGTTGTTAACTTTCTGAGCAGTTTGGTGAACTGGTTGTTAGAAGAAATCATTAGGGCAGAGAACTGGTTTTTAAATTATTTGTATCCCACCACTGTTATTGGGGTATGAGTCCTGCCAGAGTCTGGCCCATCATTATCTGAACTGAGTCTCACCTACTCAAGTTCAATTGTTTTGAAACTGCTACAGGTGCTTGATTGCCTGCTAGCTCTGCAAGCTGATGATCTATCTGGTCAACCTCTTCAACCTCTGACTTAAAAGCTGCAACCAGCATAATAACAAGACGATCCAGAAAGCTCCTGGGACAGACCAGCCTAATGGATTCCCTGTCCCTGTAAAGGTCAGCAATGCTGATAAGCCTCAGCATAATCAGAAAACGATCTGACCATTACAGAAGGGCCTCTGCCCTCTTCACCTGTTCAGACTGTGGAGGAGTATTGAATCTCTTCTACTTTTGTCCTCCTTTACTAGGATTGTTAATTCTCTTTAGTGCAGGTACTGTAACATCCCTATCTTCATCCATTCTAAAAGGAGAAAAAACGTCTGGTGGATGCTTTTGCTTATTCTATTTTTATGAAGTATATTTTATCTAAAATTAAGTGCATTATTCACTAAGAGATAAAAAGTTACTAACAATTTTACCCACCCATTTCAGTCAGGTTGTCAAGTGGTGCATTCTGATAGTTATTACCAATCACTAAGCAAACCATTATTTATTAACATTGTAGTGTCCTTTTTGAGTTCATTAGGTTTTGATACTGTATTTCTGGACCTAAACTAAAGGACATAACAAGCTATTACAATACATTTATATCCAATCTATCTATGAAACTTCAATGCATATTACAGGATGTGGTTTCCACTGCAACTCTCCAAATGGCAATTATAGGAAGTGGTAAATGCAGCTGCTCTCTCTACTTCCAAGGAGTCAGTTTCTATTTGGATGCCAGCTTCTTCCTCCACTTATTGTAACTATGATGTCATTAATGCATTTTCTGGCAGAATATACCAGCCACAACTTCTATTGTGGCAAAGACAACTATTACAACATAAGAAAAGTATGGAAAAGTATTACTACATCTCAGAGAAAGGTTTGGAAAAGTATAGTGACTGGTAAAGGAGCAAATTAAATTTAAGTATGTTTCTTTTTCTTGTTTCATGCATTTCTTGTCTTGTGCCTTGGGCATTATTTCTTTTTGTGTGCTTTCTACATCATGTTGTTTACATTTTAAAAATGAATATGAGGAATGTGTACTAGACACATTTAAATAAATGTTGTACATTCCTTGTAAATCTCCTCAGGGAAAATATTTGATTTTTTTATATTTAAAATAAGTTGTCCAACTTGCTTATAAATTGTGTTTAGTGTTGAATAAACAAATAGGATTATCTCCATAAGACATCTTGTTGGCCACATCTATAAATTCCCTTTAGTAATATGTTTGAGAGTTTATGGTGAAATGCTAGATAAAATAAGTAGCAGATTAATCCCACCTGTATTTACATCAGGCAAAGGGAGGGAAATCCACTAACAGAACAATCACGCAGTCCATAAGCCTTCAATTCCTCTATAGCGAATACATTTCAGCAAGCAGATGTGTGATAGTTTTCTCCTTCTTTTAGTCTTTGAGATGAGCTACAAGATACAGTACACAAGCAAACCTTGAAAAATATAATAGGGCATGATAATTATAGATATTAACCCCTCAATTGGCTAGATACCTAGAGTAAAAAAAATAATAACATTAACCCCTAGTGGTATGTAAATGCTGGTAATATATATTGTAAAACTATTTGCAAAATAGAATTTATTTATGCCTATAAAATATAGGAGTATTTTCTGCAAGTTGTAAATATCCTGGAAGGAAGGAAGGAAATAATCTGGTGAGATTGATTTTTCTCTGAAAACAAAATAAGCAGTTTAGGAGACAGAGTAAGATAGAACAACCATTACAAGAGTTCGTAGAACATGCATTATTCCTCTAACTACTTTTATTTCTTGCTGTAATGACCTATGTTCTTGATACTAATTCTGCAAGACAGCAGTAGGATATGACCTGCCTTCCCACTGTTTGATATAAATCTCCACTGATACAAATTGAGTTCAGCTGCAGTGAACTTAAATGCTAATGCTGGAAACATAAGGCAACCAGCTGTTTATTACTAGGAAGTTTTTAACTATGGAGTATTCCCACTTTTTACTACTTTTGTGGTACAAATCAAATTGGCACCACATTGCATACAAATATCAAACAATATGGGCATATAATATGTTCATTCTCCCCTCCCACCATTTTTTTAAAAATAGAGTTGCCGTGGCTAGTACAATGGATTTCATAATTCTCAATGTGAACATGCCAAACCTGTGGAAGTGTGGAACTTTGCTATGATTGTGAACACATACAGCAAACACACCCCATACTGTGTCTGCTAGGCCAATCTCCCAATACTTAACTTTCCCTGTCTAATTTTCTGATACAAAGCTGTAGTTTTGATCTGACCTGAATTTATAAGAGAATTTTTTACCAAACATCAATCATTATTATTAGAATTATCCTGATTTCTAAAAAAAATAGCCATTTTACCTGAATTCCTGAGTAGGTTCCCCATGGATCAGCAGCAACTTCCTGGGTTTCTTCAAATCCTACCTAGAAATGTCAAGAGGACAAAGCACATCCAGTGCTACAAAACAGGGACCTTTTTCCTTAATCTGTACCAATTAAATATTTAGTGGAGATCAATGTTCCTGGACAGGCATTGCAGCTATGCTGTAATGACTATAAACAGACCGTGCAATTAAACCTCCCAACACTTTTAAGAGGGAAAAAGGCTATTAGGACATTCACAAAGAAAGAAAACATTTTATTTTATTTTATTTTGCCTTTTTGCTCAGATGAGCAGCAGAATGCCTGCAGAATGGGGCAATGCAGGCTCAGGGACAGCATGCAGATTCATATTCCTCTTGTGTGCATTTATTGGAATGATGTGCTTGAAAAGTATGTACTTGTCCATCTATTCCCGTGCTTATTTCCTAACGTAAATTACCAGGGATTTAACATGTGCTCTGCATGTAAAGCAGCCTGAGCTCTGCTCTCAAACTAAATAGAGAGAACCCTTCAACTAGAAATGCAATGGTTGAAAACAAGCAGTAAGAGCTATACAGTTTGGGTAGTTGCGTCCTGTAGGGATATGGAACTTGCTGCTGAAATTTCACTATGGAATATCTTTCTATCCAGAAAGTAAATTTTCATTCAAACTGTTTTATCAGATTCATTTGATTCAGACTCTGGAATGTCAAATTATGACTGAAAATGGCACATCAAGCTACACGTAGCTCTTACCAGAAGAATAAGTCAGAGAGACATTTATTTATAGGAAGATTCAGAAGTGGTAAATTCTAAAATTAGAGGGGGAAATCTAATAGCTGACCCAGAATGTGCTTTGACGTTTAAAAAAAAGCCATTTCTTTGAAGTACTATCTTCTTTAAAATATTGCAGAAACAAAAAATTAAAATCTTATTTCAGGACGGTTTGCAAGAACATTAAAGAATAGTTTCTAAGAAACAGCAACTATACACAATTAGATATTATTTATAAGCAGTCTAAAGCTCATAAAAATCTAAATATATTTCAACTTTTAAAGAGGAAAGATATTTTATTTATTTATTTAGCTACCCGAAACATCTATATAGCCGCGCATGTTATATTAAACACTGGGCAACTCCCAAGCTGCAATTAAAATAATATCAATAATAAAACAACTTAATACATAAATACATTAAAACCAAAAAGTCCCTCATAAAATTTTCTCACCCAACATCAATCCCAGTGCCAGGTCTTCGGTGCTTTTTGGAAAATTAGGAGGGTATAGGGTAAATATAGGGTATAAGGTATAGCATCAATTGCTTTGTTAATATTTTCAAGTTCATTTCTACCCAGAGCTTACTTAGAGATAATAAATAATGGAATGCAGTGAGCACCTAAATATATGCACGAATGTCTGTTTGAGTGAGGTCTGCAAGCTGAACTGTAAAGGGGGTGAACCAATAGTGGGAATTGTATCCATAGTTAAGGAAGAAGTTTGTAATAGACAGAGGTATTATGTTCTACCCAGAATGTTTTAAGTAGGTAGGAGATTAAACCATTCCATCCTGTCCATATTCTGGTATATTTCTAAATGGCCATGGAGTTCTCTAGCTTGCTTAAATTGTTCCCCTATAACCGTGATGGTGAACTTATGGCTCGTGTGCCCAAAGTGGCACATGAAGCCATGTTGCTTGACATGAATGTCCTTGCCTGTTTATCTTCTGGGTTTCTGGTGTGCATACATGCGTGACTATCAGCTGCCCTTCACGTGTGCAGCAGTGCTGAAAACCCGTGTGCACATGCATGCTGGCCAGGTGATTGTTGGGTGCGCATGCACACCAGAATCCGGAAGTTCGGCTTTTCCGGAGTGTGATCCCTTCATGCGTGCAGCAGTGCTGAAAACAAGCCTGTGTATGTGCGCCAGCCAAATGATTGTCGGGCACTCATGCATGCTAGAACCTGGAAGTTTGGCTTTTCTGGAGTATAATCATTTCGTGTGCGTGGCAGTGCCAAAAACTGGTCTGCACATGCGCACTGGCCAGCTGATCGTTGGGTGTGCATGCATGCTAGAACCCGGAAGTTTGGCTTTTCCGGAGCATGGCCCCGACGAGCATGCATGTGTGAGCGACATTTCCACGTGATATTTTCAGCACTCAGTGCCGAAAAGGTTGGCCCTCACTGCCCTATAATATATTTGGTTCTGAGCACATGCTGGGGGTATGGTCCAGATTCCATATTTTCCCTAAACTACATTAGTTGTTTCATTATGTAACATCTGGTCCAGCAAGATGGAATAGCACTATTTCCTCTCAAAGCATAGTATGACCATGTGTTATCAGAATCTCCAAAAGTGGCTTTGGAATAATGTCTCTTCTACATTATTCAGAAACCAAGGTTTACATATGGCTGTTTCAGAGAATAAATGTTAGCCCGTTCCCCAAAAGGTAGTAAGGTATCTTGCAATACCTGAAAGCAAACCAATATAATTTAACTTTTTTTTTTCTTTTACAGAAGTTCTTCCGCTTCAACTTGCCAAATTGCATCATAGTCCTTTGTGATGCCGATAAATCTATTTTCACCCCAATCATATGTGCTCCTTATTTTGAAGTGCTTATCTATGTTAAATGTCTCTTGCTTATTCACCTTGATGGGCTTCTTTCTTTTGCATTTCTATTAGGAAACTGTCAGTTTGAAACCAAGTATGGCAAAGGAGATCTCACTATTCCTTCACTAATCCCTGTGTTGCAAGCATATACAGTTGCCTGTCAGCCAGTTCTTCTTCAATATTTCACCTTGACTCTTTTCTATCTCCCCCAACAGATTTTTCTTTTTCATGGAATTTCCTCTATTTATGCCCACTGCTAAAGTTGTAATTGATACCCTTCTTACTGTCATACTATGATCATCACCCCTAACCTTTAACTCTTATTTCTCTGAAACCATCTTGCATCTAGTATCTCTGACTATATTCTTTTTTATCTTGACCCTTTATTTTTGTATCTTTCACATATTTTTGCCCTGATAAAAGAAGGGAATGGGACAAGGCTGACAGCTGTATTCTTAATTCAGGTTCTGCTTACCATTGCACAATGAAAATGGTATCATCTTCTGCTAAGGGACCAATTTGACATTGTATTTTCTGCATGGTTTAGCACTATGAAGCTTATCACCAATAAAAACTTTTCTCCAATAGCAATTCGTAGATACAGTCTATGGTTGCAGTTTAATTGACACTGCCCTTGGGGCTCCCTCCCCTCTAACACCTACTAATGAAACAAATCTGCTATTTAACACCAAATATGTGATAAACATCTAATTTAGCACTGTAAGAAGTCAAGACTTTCTATGTCATGGAAATATCAGCATTTTACATGTTACATCTTGAGAGATGCTTTCTATATATGAAATAGTAGGAAGCAGACCCTCCTCACATTTGTTAGAAATGAAGCTGGGATCCATAAAAACAAAAGACCAAAAAAAAAAATTGTGAATTTCTCCAGATTAAATTTTTGATCCCCCCCCCCACTCTTTCTCTTGTCAAGGTATTTATTTATATTTATAGATGTGATTTATCCACCACTTTGGGGTGAAGTGTCATCTGTATGCTGATGATACTCAGCTGTACATCTCCACCCCAGACCACCCCAACGATGCCCTTGATGTGATGTCTCGCTGCCTGGAGGCCGTGCGGGTCTGGATGGGGAGGAACAGGCTCAGACTCAACCCCTCCAAGACCAAGTGGCTGTGGCTTCCGGCGCCCCGATATAGTTAGCAGGTGCCATCGCTGACTATTGGGGGTGAATCTTTGCCCCCCACAGAGAGGGCTCGCAATCTGGGTGTCCTCCTGGATGCACGGCTGTATTTAGAAGAGCATATGACGGCCGTGGCCTTTTATCAGGTTCGCCTGATCCGCCAGTTGCAGCTCTTTCTGGACCTGGATGCTCATGCTCTTGTTACTTCCCGGTTGGACTATTGTAATGCTCTCTACATGGGGCTCCCCTTGAAGAGCACTCGGAGGCTCCAACTGGTCCAGAATGCGGCCGTGCGGGTGGTTATGGACGCAACTCATTGTGCCATGTGACACCCCTCCTGCGCAAGCTGCACTGGCTCCCAGTGGTCTTCCGGGTGCGATTCAAGGTGTTGGTTACCACCTTTAAAGCGCTCCATGGCATAGGACCCGGGTACCTCCGAGACCATCTCCTGCCACCAATAGCCTCCCACCGACCAGTTCGCTCCCACAGAGAGGGTCTCCTCAGGGTGCCATCGGCCAAGTTATGTCGGCTGGCGACACCCAGGGGGAGGGCCTTCTCTGTGGGAGCCCCAGCCCTGTGGAACGAACTGCCCCCGGAAATACGTAAGATCTCCAAAAGCTTCAAAAGCCTTTCTCCTGGGAATTTTGAAAACTGAATATGCAAAAAAGAAAAAGTATTTAATTATACATATTCTGACAGCCGCTAGAATTTCCTTTGCCCAGTATTGGAAAGAAAAACAAATACCACCTCAAGAACATGTTATTGGAAAAATATTGGAGTGTGCCGAAATGAACAAATTGACTTTAGAAATTAATGACAGAGAAGATTCAGAATTTTATAGCGTGTGGGACATGTGGTACGAATGGATGGGGAAAAGAAATAAAGAAGGAAATAGAGATTAAATATTAATTAATTAACAAAATTCATATGAATAGTATTATATTTAGTCTTAGAGATTTGAGCACTATTATCCTTAAGTGTTTTGAAATTAAATCTAGCTTTAAGAAACAATATCAAATAAAAGACAAGTAATAATGTATGTAGATGTATATATGTATATAATTGCACCAATGAACCGAAAATGTACCGAATGTATCACTGTGTTATAATAAAAATTCAAATTCAAAAAAAAGAAATAAAATTATTATTATTATTATTATTATTATTATTATTATTATTTCAATCCAAGATGAATCCTGTGTATTAAACAAAATCTTTCTCTCCAGGGGCACATTCTCCTCCAAGGCAAAGACAAAAACCCATCTTTATGATAGCTTTAGTGAGAAAGCTTCTGCCTTTGTTACTCAACAAATTTCACAAAGAATATATTTAGCAGTCATATGCACCTGCAGGAGGGCAAAAGAAAGTGTTGAAATATGTTTGATGGCATCATGACGCAAAAACCACAGCTTACATGCTGGTGTCAGACATCAAGATTCAAATACAGACAAAGGATTTGCATCATTACTTCACCATGCGGGTGACATTATTTTCACATATTGCTCTGAATGCCAATGTTAGTAGCAATAGTTCTAGAAGGCTCATGAAGACACATCCATACTAGAGGTGGGTTTCAGCAGGTTCTGACCAGTTCTGGAGAACTGGTAGCGGAAATTTTGAGTAGTTCGGAGAACCGGTAGTAAAAATTCTGACTGGCCCTGCTCCAATCTATTCTCTGCCTCCCAAGTGCCAGCTGATTGAGAGGAAATGGGGATTTTGCAGTAATCTTCCCCTGGAGTGGGGTGGGAATAGATATTTTACAGTATCCTTCCCCTGCCACGCCCACCAAGCCATGCCACACCCACCAAGCCACACCCAGAAAACCAGTAGTAAAAAATTTTGAAACCCCACCACTGATCCATACTTGCTAGCTCAGTATCCTTTTATTAAAAAAGGACAGTGATAAGTCATTGAGATACCTCAAAACGACTGACAAAATATACCTAAACATCATGCCTTGATTATAAAACCAAAACTTGCTGTGGTGCATGACATTTAATGAATGTGAAGGTTATTAAATATTCTATTTTTGTGACATTACTTGTTTGCCATTTCAGTAAAGATGGCCAATACCCATCCATGCAGCATGTAACTTCAAGGCCAGAGTTCAAGTAACTGGTTACCATGGCAACATACTGTCAAAGTCTTAGAACAAACACTTATGTATAACTTTGAATAATGCAAACACTTTTAAATGATACATTTTTTGTTACACTAAATATTTCATCCCCGTAATGCCATTTTCTTTTTTCTTTTTTTATGAACATAAAGAAATTACATTAAGAATGTAATTTCAAGCTTTACCAGTGGGTATGATGATTCTTCTATTAAAATAATAAAAATATTTTCAGATATGTTTCCCACAATGTAATGAAATAGCTGCTCAAGTCATGGTAATACATTTTTAAAATACAATAACAATTGTCAAAGAGCCTATTTTTCTACAGTGTAAATAAGATGAAAAAATAATATAGTAGTCACTCAATCTTCTAGAAAATCCACATGAAAAGATACTCGTGATGTGACCCAGTTGGCTAACCCACTACAAGGCTTAAGCAGTTTTCTCAAGCTGGAAAACATATCAGTTTACAAATTTTCAATGACATTTCAAAATTAACATAATAATAATATTTATTTATTTATTTATTTATTTATTTATTTATTTATTTATTTATTTATTTATTAGATTTATATGCCACCCTATCTCCAGCTGGACTCAGGGCGGGTCACAACAGTTAAGAAACATCTAATAAAAAGTTAAAAAATTAAATCCAAATCTCATAATTTAACAATTAAAAGTACAATTAAGACTAACAAGTTAAAATTAAATTAGAATTAAAATAATATGGGAACAAATTGCCAGTTTAAGTTCATTATTAAATAGGAACGCATGGCTGAAACTCCTTGAAAGAATCAGTGACATCAATGCTGCAAAAAGCCAACTTCCACTGAATTTGTCCCCTCTAAAACATAATTATTAAATCCGAATCAGGAAGGTTCCAAAACAAGACCTGCTATATAAGGGTTGATCAACCCTGCATATCCCTTATTTGATGAAACCTTGTGATACTTAACATGGCTTCCACTGACTATAGGCAATCCTCGACTTACAACAATTCATTTAGTGACTATTCGAAATTACAACAGCACTGAAAAAATTGACTTATGATCATTTTTCACACTTATGGCCATTGCAATATCCCCATGGTCACATGATTTACATTTGAATACTTGACAAATGATTCATATTTATGCCAGTTGCAGTGTCCAGGGATCACGTGATCCGCTTTTGTGACCTTCTGACAAGCAAATGGGGAAGCCAGATTCACTTAACAACTGTGTTACTAATTTAACCACTGCAGTGATTCACTTAACAAATGTGGCAAGAAAAGTTGTAAAATCAGGCAAATTTCACCTAACAGTTTTTTCACTTCACAACATAAATGTTGAGCTCAATTATCATAAATCGAGGACTACCTGAATTATTGTGAGTCATACATATAGTAAGCCACATGTGTATAATTTATAATATCAAACTCCTTGTTTGAAGCCATATTTAAAGTTCCATGAAGGAATAAATCCTACTTTTAGCTATAGTTATATTCCTCAAAGTTCTTGTCATTGGCTAAATTTTCTGAATAAATCTCTCTCAATCTCACATTCTAATCCTGTGTCAATGGGAGTAAATCCCATTGATTATGTGCCATCAAATTATTGTCAACTCTTACCAACCACATACATAGATACTCTCCATTATGATCTGTCCCTAATCTAGTCCTTCAGCTCTTCCAATGATGCACTGTACTTACTGTAACTGAGTCTATCCACGTTGCTGGTAGTCATCGTCTTCTTTTTCTTCTACCTTTCCCAGCACTGGAGTTTTTTTCTGGTGTGCTAGATATTTGTACAATGTGTCTAAAGTAAGATAGTTTGAACTGGGTCATTTGTGCCTCAAATAAGAACTCTGGGTTAAAAGCCCAATTAAGTTTAGTAGATATCAGACTATATCATAACTTTACTAATTTTGCTTGCATTCAAACTTAATTCCATTTCTTTCAAACTTTGCATTTTGTTGTCAAGATTTCATTTACAAACAAGCATACAGTTTCTGAAAAAACATTTTCCAGTATATTTATTATTGTTTTGTAGGTATCATTTCTTTAAAAATGCAGTTATGTATAATATATTCATGAAAGCTAATTTGAAGGCATTTTCTGGACTGAAAGGGACATCACAAAATCTTTTTAAAACTATATTTTGAAGAGTAGAGTAGAGTAGAGTACAATACAGTAGGGTAGGGTAGGGTAGGGTAGGGTAGAGTAGAGTAGAACAGAACAGAACAGAACAGAACAGAACAGAACAGAACAGAACAGAACAGAACAGAACAGAACAGAATAGAATAGAATAACAGAGTTGGAAAGGACTTTGGAGGTCTTCTAGTCCAACCTCTTGCTTAGGCAGGAAACCCTATTCCATTTCAAACAAATGGTTATCCAATCTCTTCTTAAAAACCTCCAATGTTGTTCCATTGATTAATTGTTCTAACTGTCAGAAATGTCTTCTTAGTTCTAGGTTGCTTCTCTCCTTGATTAGTTTCCATCCATTGCTTTTTGTCCTGCCCTCAGGTGCTTTGGAGAATGGTTTGACTCCCTCTTCTTTGTGAAACCCCTTTGATATAGGAATACTGCTATCCTGAGATATCAGAACACTGCTACCAGAACAGGAATATCCTGTTCCACTTTGGAACATACAAGAGCAGTTAGTTTCTCAAAAATACAGACCAACAAACTTCTCCAGCATGCCTGATAGGATTGCATGGCTAATCACTTTTTTCTACAAAATCATTTTGCATGTTCTCTACTATCTTCTCTTTTGTTGACTTCCACTGTTCCATAAAATGGTATTTCCTAGCAAATGCTCTTGATAGGCTAAGATTAAAATTTTACTGCCATTTCTGCCATTTTCATTCTGCCATTTCCAAAGAAAATTGATTTATGATTTCATAATTACTTTGAATAGTAGGACAGCACTACCAGACATGTGCAAATAGTGTAAAATTTAATTTGAATTATCAGTTCTCATCCAATTCAGCTTGACAGTTCAAATTGATTCAGAAAAGTGATCCAATTTTATTTAGATGTTCAAACTGAATTTTCAAATTGAATCAATTTATTTCAGTTATCCAAACTGATTTGGAAAAAAGACATTTTTGTGCAGATGCAGAAGCATCCAAAATCAATCTATTTCTTTCAGAGGCATCTGATTTCATTCAATGACTCGAATCAACTTTTAAAAATTCTATTTGGAAAATTGATGTCATTTGAGATTTCATTTGATTGCTTTTAATCTATATTTCTGAATAGAACAGCTGTATACCGTACAGGTTCCTGCTTGTCTCCCACTATCATTATTCTCTTTCCTAAATATATTTCTGTATAATGAAATTAATGCTTAGCTATATTATACAGAAGAGTAGAAAGCTACTGTTTTTCTATGGCTTGGTGAAAGTATCAATCAAAGCATATGAAGATGCACTAAGAACACAAAAGCAGTACTCAAAGAAAAGTGACAGAGAAACAGTAGCTCATTCAAAAGTTATCACTTATTTATGCTCTCATAGAGTGCTCATCCTCCAACAGTCTCTTATCAGCTTGCTTGGAATTTCGCATTGTTGGACATCCAGGAGACTTCTGGAAATGGTTAGTCCTACTTAATTCAACAATGAAACCATGTTTTGTTTCTTCCAACTTTTTCTCAGTGGGGTTTTTATAACTTCATCCCCAGGGAGTTTTTATCTCCAAAAAGATTTTAAAAAAAAACCTAAGCTACTAAAAGCAAAATCTTAAAGAGTTTTGGTATTATAAAGAATTGTTACACTCAAATATGCTTTTCCATTACAGGAGGAGGAGGAGAAGGCAGTTTCAGCATCACTTCAGTATATTTGTGCAAATATAAACTACAAGCCCATTTAGGTCAACATGCCCATTCTAGATGGCAGCTATTCTTCAGGTTTAAGGCTTGACTTTTGCTACTCCTCTAAAGCATTCCCCATTATTTCTCATGTTTACACAATTTCCTATCTAAGAGGGGAAATGAGTAGTTATACTGTAGGTGAGCCTCAAAGCTTGCAGGTATACTCAGTTTTAATTAGACTTTTAGACATTCCAATTAAGGAAGTATTATTTTAGTACTGTCACACCTCACTCAATTTCTCTTTTCTAAGAAAATCACTTTTGGCTCTTGAATTTATTGTGTTTGCATACAAAGTCAGTCTCTTGAGCTGCTTCTTCTTATTTATTTATTTTCTTTGCTAAAAACCACTGTTTCAATTTCTCTCTCCAGAATAATTGCTTACAACAAAGTTTGCAGGTGCATTTTATTTAGCATAAGCAAAATATGCTGTATAACTTCCCTATTTGCTTTGTAACTCTTAACCTCCACAGTATATTTTCAAGCATTCCTTCATAATGCTACTATTTTCCACTTCAAAAAGGAAACAAAAGAAAAGGAGAAGGATAGAGAAAAAAAAGTAAAATGTGTTATTTAATAAAAGATAGTTTTGTTTCATTTAGTTTCATTTTCTTTCATTTAGTTTTGTAGTTTTCCTATTCCATGATGAAAACAAACCGGCTGCATTAAAAGACGACTTCTAGATCCTTCCCCTTTATTTGTTTGCTCGTTTGTAATATTTTTTGCCATGGGTCTCAAACTCACCGTGTCACATTGCCATCATGTGACCTTTTGTAACATTTTTCCATTCGCGGCACTGGGGTGGGCGTGACCTGTGTGTGACGCATCTGGCCCATGGGCCACCAGTTTGACATCCCTACTTTATGCCATTCTATGAAGCTCAGTAAAAAAATGTTCATCAAACAGTAATCAAATAAAGCTTAACCATTTGATTTAACAACAACCATTTGATTTAACAAAATCTGGAAAAAAAATTAAAACCAACATAAGCTAGATCCAGGAGGAGAATTCTTGATCCTTTTGAGGTTGTTGGATTCCTGTTCTAATCAATCTTGGTCATTTAATGAGGATGATAGAAGGGGTAGTACAACAATATCTAGATAGCAAAAGCATCCTATGCCTGCACATGATGATAAAAAGCATAAGTGAGAACAAAATTTTCATCTGGGATAAAAAAGACTTTCTACTTTGTGTTACTTACCTTAAAAGGTGTCTTCTTTTCTAGTGTAAGTGCAAAGAATGAAAAAGGAAATTTTTACTTCTTCAGCAGTCTTCTAGCAAATACTGGGTAATGTTTTAATACAGTAAAATACCCAGCTCATTATTTGTTTATCTGCTGCCTATCTTATCGTGGTGCTACTCTAGGCGGTTTACAACAATAAAAAGGAAGAAAAGTGAAAGGAATGTAAATAGAACAGAAATAAAATAATAGAACAATAAAATAAAAGGAACACAACAAGAATAATACATCAATATAATAACCAAAAAGGTGGTTGAGTGCAGAGCAGAGGTGGAGGAGGAAAATATTAATAACTTGAATAGACAATGATTAATTTACTCAAAAAGAGAATAGACCATCCTGTTACATTTGGGGATCCATTATTGGGATTCTGTTGGGAAAATGTGCATTAAAAATTACATCTAAAGTGCAGCTTGATTCTCTATCCCAAAATTAAGAGTGAGCCTTCTTCAGATGTGAAGAACACATGAGGAATAATGATACCCAGACACAAAGATATTTTCCTTATTCTTTTCCATTTTAATATAGAATCATACACACAGGAAAAAGGACCTGTGGAAGAGATTTTTTTAATACTGCAGCTCAATCTTATTCTAACTGCAACAGGATTGACACATCATATCTTATTTAAATGCTTGTTAACATGCAGATCACACGAGCACTAGAGATAGAATATATAAAGATGAAAAGCGAGAACACTGTAGATATGTGGCTAAACTTCAAAGACATGAGAAAAAATGCATTTAAAATGAGAAGTTTTGTATTCCAAACTAAATTCTGAAAAATAAGATGCGATTTGCCCTATATTCAAGGACTAAAATTTTGTTGAAGCAGACATGAAAAAGATGAACATGACTTTGCGAATAGTAAGAAAGGAAATCTCCTAAGCACCACAGGTAATCTTTGACTTACGCTCATTTGAAATTACAATGGCACTGAATGAAAAGGGACTTACAACCTGTGCCTGAAGTTATAACTGCTGCAGTGCCCCTGCAGTCATATCAACAAAATTTGGGTGTTTGGTAGGCTGCTTGCATTTACAAGCTCTGCCACTCTTCCCCCATCTGCCTATTTCCTCCCCTCCATCCTCTATGCCCTTTTGTTCACCCTGAATAGTGGTATTCAGCAGCTGCGTTAGGGCTGGGCATGAAGTTGATCACAAGGCCCTATCAATCTGAAGCAATTGCTACCATCCCCAGGCTCAACTTCAGCCCATATGCCACTGTTCTCACTGATAAATGCACCCAGCTTTCCTTAGCCAGCCATGCCAGCACAATACCACCCAATCCCAATTGTCAGCACAGCCTTGTGCTGCACAGGACCTGCTTCGTGCCACTTACCTTCAACAGTTTTCTTCCACTGCTGACAGGTCCATGCAGCCTATCTGAGAACCTCCTTGCCGTACCAGGCCTTCTTACTGAGGTCACGTTGCATCATTCTTATATTTTGGCAACTTCATTCTGCAAATCCCACAATCTGTGGAAAGAGGCTTCCAAAGTATCAAAAGAAGGGGCTCCTTCCATTCTCCATGCCAACATCCTGTTAACCATTGAATCCAGCTCCAACCAACTTTTCAGCAACTCTCACAGCCACCCTGCATTCCTGCCAGCTATTTTTCAATCTTGGCACAAGATTGGCAGAGTGTCAGGAAAATAAAGGAGACCTAGTTCTTTACCTGTGCAATTGGACACCTGTCAGATAAAGAGGCATGTCTTTTGCAGTCTTTCTTGCATTTGGAGGGCTGCCAATAGTTATCAATAGTTTTAACTAATATTGAGTGCTGACAGTGTGTGTGTGTGTGAGCGGGGGAGGGGATTTATGGCATAAAGTACATACATCTATAGCAGGGGTGGGTTCTACTTACCTTTACTACTGGTTCGCATCGCACCCGTGCCTGCAAGCTCGCTTCACTCACGCAGGCACATGCTCTTCTGCAGATGCGCAGAAGCTTCTGCGCATGCGCAGATCACCTATGATGACATTCGGGTCAGTGGGTGGAGCCTCCCGCTGGTTTTACTACCAGTTCTTGTGAACCGGTCTGAACCGGAGGCAACCCACCACTGATCTATAGAGAGAGGAACAGAATGCTCACAAAATGAAGGTGAGGAATGTTACTATTCCATTCCAGTTCTGTATATAAGAACATGAGTTATGCTCCCATAATACTCAACCTATTCTATTTCTTCTTTAATATTGTGACAATGAGAAAATTCAACTGAAGGAACAGAGTTTCTAGTGGTAATCAAGAATATCAGCCCAATAACTGAAGTAAACGCAGCCATCTTAATATTTCTCCCTATTTAAATACAGGCAGACTTTACAATATCAAGTATTTTGCTGCTCAAAGAAGAGGGAAAATGGAACTCCTTTCTCCACAAGGCAAAGTGCATAGTTAGTTCCCAAACCCGCCTTTTTATCCCTTTTGGCAATTCAGTCAGGCTATTCCAGGAATGCTCTGTTACAATAATAACTTCTTTTTTTTTAGTATTCAAATCAACACCTCCAGCAGATACTTCAGTCTGACTAAGTGGACTCAGACCTGCAAAACAACTGGAAACAAAATTCAAGTTTCAAATCAAAGTTATTCAAAATAAGTTTCCGTAACCTACACTTATATAAGTATTAATATAATACAAAAGGCTCATTATACATTTGATTGCAATGGCAAAAAAGCAGTTCAATATAACTTTCCTCCTGCACTTCTCTTAGCTTTAACAATACAAAGTTGCACATATTAAATATGACTGATTGCATATAAAATTGAAGAGACAACTGAATATTTTATATATTCAGTAGCTTTAGTGTCATCAGACACATAAGCAGGGAATGTTGTTATACAGTACATAATTTAAGGTGGCAAAGCAATTTGAATCTTTTATTTACTACTTAGTTTTAGTATATGTATGTGAAATATTGTGCACAGGATTATTCAGAGGTTGCAGTACAGAAAAGCCTCCCTCCCTCCTCCCCCATTTTGTTCATTATCTAAAATAAATCTCATGCAAAGCCTTCAAATATTTTATTTTGTAGTGTTCCAGAACAATCACTGCAACAAGGGGATATGTTAATCCATTTCTTACAGAGTTGATGTTGTGTTATTGTTTCCCAAAATCATAGACTTAGCTGCACCCGCAACTTTTCTTTCTTATTTAGAACATTTAAAAGATATCAAGCATTAGAGAGGCAAAAATAAATTAGAGGTGTCCTGCTTCTAACATAATATTCAAAATGCAAAGTTTATTGTTATAGTTTACAGTATTTTCTGTTCTCTTTTTCTTTCCTGATTTTACACTCCTTTCAGGATATCCCAGCAACTTACTAAAAAGCCCCAAAGAACAGGGCTCTTTAGAACACTTCAAAAAAAAGCATTTCAAGATCTGGTAAAAGTAATGATGAAATGATGCTCCAGAAACGTTGGCGCTTACCCCAAGCATTACCAAGGCTCACCCGATGGAATATTTGCTGCTGCTGTTGCTATTCTTCTTGTTATTCTTTGCTCTTACTTTCCCTCTTTCCTTTTACGATCCTGTAGTCCCTTAATTCAGAGTAGTGTCAGGGCGACAAGATGGCGACAAGATGGAGCTGAGTGCTGGATGCCTTTCCTGACACCATTGTGGAATTGCAACAGATTTTTTTCTTTGTGCCGAAGGAGAGAAACCAGAGGTGGTATTCAGCAGGTTCTGACCAGTTCTGGAGAACTGGTAGTGGAAATTTTGAGTAGTTCAGAGAACCGGTAAATAACATCTCTGATTGGCCCCGCCCTCATCTATTCTCTACCTCCCGAGTCTCAACTGATCAGGAGGGAATGGAGATTTTACAGTATCCTTCCCCTGCCACACCCACCAAGCCACACCCACCAAGCCATGCCACACCCACCAAGCCACGCCCACAGAACTGGTAGTAAAAAAAATTGAATCCCACCACTGAGAAAAACATCTGCCACTACCTAGGATTGAACTCTCAATCTTCTAAGTGGGAGGCAAGCATCTTCAACACTAGGCCACCACACCACTCTTGCTTTAATGTTTGAAAATATTATTTATTGTTTAGAACATTTCTACCCCCCCCTCCCCATCTCAAACAATTCTGGACAGTAAACAATAAAATTAAAAGGGTCAAAAGCAATTACAACCCATGCTAATGCAATAAACTTCACCTCCAATTAACCTTTTTTTCCTCCTGTTTACAAGAAAATAATCTCATTTATCAAGTGTCTTTGGCTGATGCTGTATTGACAGGATTGAGCTGTTATTGTTGAAGTACCATTTAATGTCACAACAGTAACATGGTTTTCTGAATGGGATAGCTCTAAAAAATGGTAATATGAGAAATTGGATAATCAATTCCAGGGATAATCTGGCTGATCAATGTGGGGATACACCAATTGTTGAAAAGCAGAAATAGAAAAGATGTATCTTTATTTTGCCATGCAAACATCCTGGATCAAATGCTCTTTTGGGCCCAATGCATCAAATCTCTTATTGTATTTTTATATTCTCTGTGGCTTGTATATAAATGAACAAGAGATTTAATGTTTGTTTGCTATTTATATGCTGCAATTTAGCATGATTTTGGATTGGTGTGTGTGTGGGGGGAGGGGGTTGTCATTCCCAGGGGTGAAATGCTACTGGTTCGCTCCGGTATGGGTGAAACGGTAGTGATAAAAACTACTGGTTCATCCGAACCGGTATTTCCGACGATCAGCTGTGCCGCGTGGTTTAGCTAGAAAGCAGGAAAGATCTAGCGAAGCTAAATCTTGCAGCACAGCTGTCCCTCCCCACTCACTGTTCTACTTACCTAGTGAAGTCTTCTTTTTCTGCGCAAAAATAGTGCAACCCCTGTAGGACTAAAAATGGAAAATCTCCAGGATAAAGTGATCCAAGTAAGCTATGGATAATCCTGAATCTGTACTTCTACATACACTGGGCAAGACTCTGACAACACCATTTGATCAGCCTAAAATCAGAATATCCATCTAGGCATCATCAGCATACTGATACCTAATCTGAGCAATGGATTATTTTACCTCATCGTGTCATGGACATTTTAAACTCTCTGAAACTGTGGCCCAACCATCTCCTTAACCTTTCCTAAAACAGGATGGTTGGAGACTGGATCCCTTCATTTCTTACACTTACGTACACACATGCACACAAAATAAATTATAGCATTTTTATGCATGTTATTATGAGAGAGGGACAACAAGAAAGCTTTCGATGTACTAGATTTGATTTGATTATTTGTTTTTACATGTTTTGTCGTAAGTGGTTAGCTTAAATTTTTCTACAAAAAAAGTAAGGAAACACTGGAACATAGAGAATATGAGATTTGATTTATTTATTAAATTTATATGCTGTCCATCTTGCAGTTTTAGGGGACTCTGGTATGTCTTATAGGTATGTCTTTATATAATTTAAGGAAATAAGAATAAATAATAATCTGTTAGGTTGCCAAAATTGAAAGCAATGTAGAGAGTTTAAAATATTATACAAATACATTACTGTAATACTAGCACATGGGGAAAACATGCAAACAAAACTCTAATTGCTTATAATCAACCAGGCAGAATCACAGAATAGTCTGGCCATGTTTCAAAACTTTTCTAAATGATCAATGGCACTGTTTGGTTGATGAGTTGTGCATTCTGACCCTGCCTGATCTTAAAGGATAACCAGAACCATCTGAAGAAAGTATGTCCTATAAGCCATATTCTGGCCCAGGTATAATTACAGAATGGTCTTCAAGGTCAGCCCCATGTAAAAAGCATTACAATAGTCCAGATAACAGGTGGTTATGGCAAGAGTCAGAAAGACCACAGAACTTATCTCTGGGTTACATTTGGCCAATCACTTTCTCTCAGCGCAACCCATCTCAAAGGTTCATTTTGTTGCAAAGTGAGTAGTAAATGGAGAAATAAGTGATTTGAAAGCTGACAAGGTATTGCATAGCTCATTTAAGTGAGTCATGATCAAAGAAGTACCGTAGATACAGAGCATTAAATATGTCCTTTTCTGGAATTTAGAAACAGATAAATAATCAACATCATTAAGTAGATGTCCTCTTCTTCTGTAATTCCCAACTTGATTTGCACTACCTTCATATTTATTATGTACAAATTTAACATGCTATTTAGCTTGTTTTCCCAATCCTAAATAAATATGTTAATTTATAAAATCAATCCCTGATGCTCTCTCTGGATACACTACAATTTATAATTAACTTATTTATTTTCAAATTCATAAATCAAATACTCCTACTAGTCTCTGTGAGTTTAGTTCAGCAGGTTTTCAACACAGCCAAGAAGTGTTTACAGTCCTTCATTAGTTTTAATTCCATGTAGTAATCTTCGTATCTAAGCCCATTTGAATTACCTTTTCCCATGAAGACTGCACTGAGCGTATTATGAAAATAATTTAATGAACATCAGACATCTGTATCAGAAGAAATACTACCATAGTGTTAATCTTTTTAAAATGAAACTGCTTCATCAGTTATGCAGATCGTTCACATTTTGCACCAGTAAACAAATGAATCATAGTAAAATTATTAATTCTAATAAAATGATAGGTAAATGCAGACATTTACAAAGGTTACAAGATTTTTTTTCAACTTTTGATGTTAACCTAATTCAAGACCAATGGGATTATGACAAATTTGCTAGAGCATCATCTTTTGATCAAAAGCTAAAAACATAAACATGATACAATTATTAGGAAGTCTTATTCAACAGATATGCATAGAACTGTATTTTTAATATCCAGAAATTGACTTCAGTTGCTGTTGTCTATTGTACGTTACAAATAAATGTGAATAAAAAATCTCTAAATACCTTCATTCGTCTTTTTGAATATCTATAGAAACAAGTACATCAGTAAGAGAAATCATGCACAGGTAAATCAGTAAATGAAATAACTTGCAAGCCAACTTCAGTACCTGAACATTTGTTGAACAAGGTACGATAAGGTAAATTTCATAGACTTCCAGCTCAGTGAGTTTCATAAAATTCCCTGATACAACTGACCTTTCTCATTTCTTTTTATAGTATATTTCAAGTGAAGAAGGCTTGGTTATATACACAAAATGTCATGCCTTTAGATAATTTATTGTGAACATTTGCAATATAGACATCTCCTTGCAGCAGCTTTATGAAATAATGTTGAACAAAAACAACAACAAAAATTTGAGGGCATGCTATGTCACCAGGGTAATTAATATCATGGCAAATTCTTTGTTGGATAAATATTGTAGGACATCAATATTTGCAGTTCATTTGTTTTCATATTCAAATAAGGACAGGAACAGCAAGAGCTTTGACTCATAGACATGAAGTGTCATACAAACAAGAAATATTATCCTACCAAGGTCTCTATTATTTCAGTTATTGTACAATTGTCATATCTGTATTTATCATGACCCTAATTTTTAATAGTAAGCACTTTCTAAACTGCCACCTGAAATTTTATATTGGACGAAGCCAATCTTTAATCTTTCTTATATACTTGGTGTTAAAAATATTTTGTACCTAGAAGATAGAAAAATTAGTCATATTGTGATATAATACAGCATGTTTATTTGTTTAGTTATTTATTTGGTTATTTATTATGTAGCAGTAAGCCTTAAGCTCCTAGCCTCACAATCCTTTTTTATCTATCTTTGATGAATAATTTAATTCTTCTGTTTATGATTTCTGTTTCTTTTGAATATGGGATTAGTCTTTCTGTGAATCCATAGTTAACAATGTCAAACCATAGTTAACCTGTGACTTAATATTCTAGTTTGTTAACCAAACTATTAAGTCATAGGTTAGATTCACATTTTGTCATTAATTATGGTTTATAAAAAATACATATTTTTACTAGACTGAAAAAGAAAAACACTGTTTTTCTTTTCATAAACCTTGAATAGAAATTTCAAATTTCCATCCATTATGTTGAAGAGGTGATAATTCAGGAGAAATTGAGGAGCTCCTAATATACATATTGTCACATATAAATGTAACCTACATAGTCTGCAATTCCACTTCAAAGTGTATTAAATTAACTAGACAGAACCATTCTATATCTTCAGAACTATATCTACTTCCAGTTAAACAGTAATCACTACAAGCTATTTTCTTTTCTTTTCTTTTTTGTTTCAAGTTTTTTATTTTATTTTACATATACATATCAATGCAGGAACAGTGTGGCACCTGGGAGTCATACATTCTAATACAAATAAAACTAGTAAAATTAATCATAGTTTATTACATTCAACCAACTTATATATTACTAATAATAATAACATTTATATTAAGTTGTAATTTATCATTATTTAGTTATTCCATGTTTTAATATATTACTCTAATGCCACTCACCATTTTCCTCATAGTCTCCTTAAATCCTTTCTCCATGATGTCCTTTGTGCTTTAGAAAATAAATGCCATCTCCTTCATAGTTCCACTCATTTCTTCCTTATGAAGCATCTTATTTTGTTTTTTAAAAATCCCACTTTTGTCCAGTAGTCCAAGAACCATTTATTCAGACCTAAAATTGCCCTTCAAGAAGTACACTAATCACAGTTCTTTGTATCCCATAGGTAATCAATCAGGTTCCATTTAAATAATCCCAGAAGTTATCAAAAGCCTCTTTACGTCCCCAGGTTCAATTTTCTAGCATAATAATCTGGGGTCACTTTAATTAAATAACTTCCTTGTTCTCATATTTGAGCCATCAGTAGTTGTTTGGTAATTAGGTATAACCCAGAAAGTATTTTCACAGTCCTTTCTCAGACTTGTATATTTTCCTTTTGTCAGCAGGTGGCGCTCTCAACTTAAATTTCAGTGTTGCCACTAGTCAGTCTATTTTTAGTTATTTTGATCATGATTTTAATTGTAATTCAATTATAGAAATAGGATAATTTTTTTAAGTATATAATTCCAGCATTTTAAAATGCCTTCCCAATACTATGTCTTCCCAGTTTAAGAGTCCAATTTTCTGTATTTTTAGAAATTTATTGTTTTTCTCTCTTTAGGTCTTTTCCTTCTGGTCTGGTATTTTTTCTCAGAATGCTTAATCGCCGCTTTAACAAACAATACTGAGCAAATAGTTCTAAATTGTTCCTTAGGGTTAAGTTTTAAGTAAAAAGGAATCCTCTCCCCCAGTTCCAGTCACTACTTCACTCCAGCACCAGTCTTAGTTGTTCCTCGGTTGTCCCAGTTTCATGGCAGCCATCTTTCGGTTGCTGCTTCTCCTCACTGTGGCTGACAGGGAAAAAGAACTCCAGGTCAGACAGGAGAGTTGTGACCTACGACCTCACAGGGCACCCCTCTTTGCTTTACTGCCCCTACAGGACCATTTTGGCTCCTTACGGAGCCCACCAATGGAGAGAACTTGGCCCCGGAGCGCAGAGACCTGCTTCTCATGTCCAATCTCGCTGCGACATTCACAGGACGTTTTCTACTGCAAGCTATTTTCTTAAAGCTGAAAATAACAGCCTTGAGAACCACTTAGAAAACTTATTTCAAAAAATACTTAACATTCTTCTGAGGCAGGTATCAACACTGTAAGCTTCTATCAAACTCCAAGTGACCATCACATCACCATCCAAATAAAATAATATTTTTTTAAAATTAAAAATTATCAAAATGTTGTGATATCGTTATACCTCAGAATATTTTGTGGATTTTCCAGGAAACTACTATAATCTTTTGAGATTTCGGACAATTTGTGCAAATTTATTAACTTTTCATGAAATTTTACAAAATATTTTGGTACCTTAGCCATATGTAAGATTACACAATCATGCCAAAGAGTTTTTTATTCTAACCATTTGGTATCTAGGTGCCACTAACAGGAATAATCCAAACATCAAACCTATAGAATGCTAAACAAAATGTTAACAGGTGCAAATCTCCTGTAAATATGCTTTTGCTATTCTTAAATCACCCATTAATTATAGTTAGTCAAGTCTATTGCCATGAAAAAAAATAGAATTATTTTGCTCTCTTGACTCCTCCTCTAATGAGAAACTTTTGCTTCTTTCAGTTGATCACAGTTTATTATTACATTACCAACCAGAATGTGGTTAGATTTATTTAGAGACCCCAAAACATGTTTTGAATATCCTTTCTTTCTCTATCAGTAAAACTAGAACTGTTTTGTCCAATTCTTTCCAATGTAGGGAATTCCTTTCTCTCCCATTTCCCTACCCTGACCTTTCTACTTTTTCACCCAGCTGCTGCAGCCAAAGCAGAATCACTTCGCTCCCTTCCTTATTTCCTTTTTGGAGCCAGCTTGTCCAGATAACTTTTCTTACACAGGGCTCTCTGAGCCTTCGTAAATCTGCAATGTTTCATATAGCTACACTATCCTAGCCATGCTGTGTTCAGCGACAGCGCAGCATTACAAAGACAGCAATCTGCGATTCTCAGTTAATGACTGCAAGAGGGTTGTCAGGATTGCCATTGTAAGTTGATGTGGTCTTGTGACATCTCATGTGACATTTATGACCACACTAACTTATGGTTGCAATCCCAACTCCAATTGTGGTTATACATTGAGGATTACCTGTACAGATATTAGCAGGAATTGAGCAACTATCAATTGCTAAGGACAGAAAATGAACAGGAACTTCAAAGAGAAAGATGGTGGGAACCTTTCCTGCCTATCAGCAAGAGTCAATTCTCCAGTGGTCTAATCCAGGCTTTCCAACCTTGACTACTTTATGACTTGTGGATTTTATGCTGGCTGAGGAATTCTGGGAATTGAAGTCCACAAGTCGTGAAGTAGCCAAGGTTGGAGACACCTGGACTCTAATCAACTGATCATGGTGTTTATTCCATTTATAGAACAAGCAGTTTAAATATCTCTGAATCAGAATGCTATCATTAGCGCTGTCATTTAGGAAAGGTTGTAAGATACATATCTGCTGGAAAGTTTTTTCCTGGGCAAGATTCAATTATTTCAGTAGTTGTATTTTTACTTGAACTGATTGTGTATTCTTTTTAGTGCTTCAGCAAATGATTCTAAGCTTTTGAGAAAAATGCTTTCTTTAAACAAAATTTAAGAGCAAGTCAGGTTGGGCTTTTTAGAAATGGATTTTAGTTTGCTTCCCCTCTATTTTTGATGAAGGCAGGCCTTAGGATATCTGTCAGTGTCAGATCCAACAATTCCAATTGAAATAAATGTCAGAAAATTAAACATTAATTGAACAATTTACTATTACAGAAAAGAGCTACAAAGCGGAAGTAATATTGGAGCAAATAAGTAGCAGGAAACTGAATTTCTTACTATTGACTCTTGCAATTAATTCTTTTGTGAAATGGGTGAAGGAGCAGGAAGAGATGCTGTTGAGGTTTCTAGTAGAGCATATCTCACTTATCCAAATCCCCAGGCCTTGCAAACACAGAAACAAACAAGCTCTGGAACCGTTTGATACAGGTTTATTGAAGCCTGAGGCCTGGCACAAATGAGTACGTAACAGTCCGTTGCAAAGTCAGTGCTGAGAGCTACCACCTCCCAGCGCTCTATATAGGCAGAGCCATGCTGCTCAGTCCCACCCACGCAACCAGCATCCGGCATCAGCATTCAGTTCTCCATTAGCAGTCTACCATCCAGTGCTTAGGCCACCGGCCACCAGCCTCCGTCCAATCTCCAAACGCTTCGTCCCACATGCTGTTGCCTCCAGCGCCAGCCAGCTGGGTTCCTTAACACCACCAGTCAGCTGTGCGGGGGAGAATGCCACCATCACCTCTCTTGCATTCACTGTGGCTGAAGCTGATGCCGTCCCAGCCCAGCACCTTGTCACTGCCCGGGTCATCGCTGTGCCGCATGGCTGTTCCTGCCACTATGGCTGCTTCTGCCTTGCCCCCTACCCACAAGTATGGCATCAAGTCGGGGCTTGACAGGCATCTCCCCTACCAGGGCCACACCTGGAAGACAGTAAACATATATATGCTAATCACGGTTTTGTTACCATGGGTGCCTGGTTTCCATCCCTCCGACCTGGTTTCTGAGGATAAGTCTTGTGGAACTTTCGGGTTAGTCAAGCGGCCTGCCTGTTTGACGTCATGGCACCTGTGCAGTACCTTCTCCCGCAGGGCCAAAGGGACACGTAGTTTATCGCCCTTCCATGCCAAGCTGTCCCATTGGGTTAGTAACAGTTGATACTCCAGGAACCATGGATCGCCCCGTAACTCTGCATCTCCCGAGTTAGATCATCTGCAGTGCTCTGCACACGAGCTGCCTGTTGTGGATAAAGAGGCATTATGGCCTGGACCACTTCCTCCTGGCAGCTATTATATTGGGGCATCCGCGATAGGGCATCCGCCATGAAGTTTTTCCCCATTAGGATATATTTGATGGTAAAGCAACACCATCGGAAACATTGTGCCCACCGGACCTGCTTCGGGGACAAGCGAAGCAGGATTACATGAGTTCCATTCCAGGGGGATGCGGGTACCGGGCCTCGGGGGTTTGTGGAGAGAGCAACTGGAGGACACTGTGTGGCTGCTACCCCAATTGCGACCCCCTCAGGCTGAACTGGATGGCAGATGCTCTGGTGTTTTTGGTGCAACCAGCTGGGTCATTCAACCTATTTTGAAATGCTCCTAACTTATTCACATGCAATGCAGGAAATTAATCTATCACTACAACTAAAATAAAGTGCACCTGTCAACCAGCTTTTGTATTAGATGGAAGAAGCACTGTTTTACTTTTTGCTTTGGGCCTTTCAAAGTCTTGGGTTCACTTTGATCATGAACATACCCTGTTTTCCCCAAAATAAGACATCCCCTGATAATAAGCCCAATTGGGCTTTAGCACATGGCAATAAGACCAAGCACTTATTTCAGGGCTCAAAAAAATATAAGACAGGGTCTTATTTTCGGGAAAACATGGTAGACAATCTAGGGAAAACGCCATAGTACTCTATGACAGCAGCTCATAAAATTTACACCTTTAATAATGTTTGTTAGTCAGAAAAGGTGCTACCACTAGAATAGGTGCTATTCTGATAATGCAAATAATGAACTAGCATGTTCCAGCAACAGAGATTTAGTTGTAGAATAGAAAGCAGTACTGTAATGCTTTGACTCCATTAGCATCCATAGTTCTGGACTCAAAAATATTAATAACATCAGTATATATTTGATTTATTTTCTTTTGTTTAATTAAATGCCTCAAATTTTTAAAAAGTATATATTAGGGGAAATGGTTTAAAACAGCATTCCAATGTTTGTCTTCATTGTAGAAAATTTGGCAGAATGGACTTCTACTTACAATACTACCATGGTGTAAAAATGATCTTTAGGATTGAGACATATATTCAACATCAACCAGAATTGTACATTAACACCTTTTTAAGCTGAATTTCAGAAAAACAAGTTAAATGTTCTTAATTTATAGGCTAGATCTGCTCTCTGCTGGAGAAATACTATTACAATCAGCAAAATCTCACATTGCTGTTAGAAAAGAGTTAAACATTTATAACAATTATTCAAGATGTCCTTCAGATGTCCTATCACAGTGATGGCTAACCTTTTTGCCATCACATGCCAAAAGTGGGGGGAGCACGAGGGGTCATGCGTGCACATGTCGACACCCATAATTCAATGCTCCCCACCCCACTCACGCAAAAAGGTTAGCCATCATTGTTATAGGTCACCTAGTCCAACGGGCCTTCCCCACCTCCCCTGGAGGCCCTCCAGAGGCCGGAAACAGCCTGTTTCCTGACTTCCAGTGGGCCCAGAAGTCTGAAAATCAGCTGGCCAGAGCACACATGTGCGCTGGAGCTGAGCTAGGGCAATACTCACGTGCCCACCAATATGGCTCCGCGTGCCACCTGTGGCATACGTGCCATAGGTTTGCCATCACGGTCCTATCATGTTCAAGACACTCAAATATGAGATATAAAATAGAAAAAAATCTGTTCAATCAAGTAGTATGCATGGACAAAATGGCAGCTATGGATAATACTCAAGTATTTTCAGCAAATATAACAGCCTCCCAATTGTTACAAAGTGAGTATCAAACTGCCTCAGCCAGTAGAGCCAATAGTGAGAGCTATTGTTGAGTTAAGTCTGCAATTTTCAGTGTTCACTTATATCCTATCACTGTTTTGTGTAGATTCAAAGCAACTGACCCACTATATTAAATATCCAAAACATCAATCCAGTGCCATTTGCAAGAGATTAAAAGTAGGTGGGTATGTATATCTGCATATAGAATTCTAAACTAACTGAAATTACTACAAATGTAAGACATGACTGTATATTTTAAAAACAGTCTCTCAAAGCTATGGAAACTTTACTTTAGGGACTGTAATTCCATAGGAAGTAAATGTTTCTATAGCGTAACAACTTTTCAAAAGAAACTACTTGCCATCAGCACATGCTTTGTATCCTTCTTTCAGTCATGGCTTCGGTAGTCTTGCTCTTTCAATAGTTCCTAATAACAGTGATGTACACCTGTTCTATTTTTTCAGATATCACAGGTGCTGCAGCATCTCATTTAATAAAGAATAGCTCAAACTGTGAGAAACATTTATGTGAATTTTCTTTCTCATGGTCAGAAGCATACTGTTTTTAATCTTCCTCAACCTTTTTGTCATATACACACTTATGATCAGCGGTGAATGATATTTAATGATAGGAAGAATCTAGCACCAAAGATTTCAGCCTATTCCAGGTAACAGGTATCCTGGTAACTTGGTATTGTTTACAGAGTCTCCAGAGAGGCAGGGCAGAGAAGACGGTTTATGAGCCAATCAGCAATACTTGTCTTCCTCTGAATGTATAAACAATCCATTTTAAAGTGATGGCAGAAACAGCTGTCCTGAGATAGTGGATAGCAGGAATATGGTATAGTCAATGCCAGCCATACTGTTTTCCAGGATCTTCTGGGCATCCTATCTCCACTTGTCATGTCCTTCACTCTCTCAACAGTGAGCCAATATCCTATCATCACTGAGCATATGAGTCCTCTTTGGTTTTTTCCAGTGTTCTAACCCGGATTGTTTACCCATTTGTAAATTTGTGGTTATTGACGCCTGAAAATACTTCCGTTTGTGTGAATTGTGTAATATTGGCTATATAAGGAATCAGATTTGGACATTGCAGGAACCATTTTCCTGCAAACACAAGAAGCTGCTTGAATAGAATTAGTTCATAGGACCATACAGACTGACTATTGATCAGTGGTGGGTTTCCAATTTTTTTACTACCAGTTCTGTGTGCGTGGCTTGGTGGCTTGGTGGGCATGGCATGGCTTGGTGGGCGTGGCAGGGAAAGGATACTGTAAATTCTCCATTCCTTTCCCACTCCAGGGGAAGGTTACTGCAAAATCCCTATTTCCTCCCAATCAGCTGGGACTCAGGAGGCAGAGAATAGATGGGGGCAGAGCCAGTCAGTGGTGGTATTTACTGGTTCTCCGAACTACTCAAAATTTCTGCTAGCGATTCTCCAGAACTGGTCAGAATCTGCTGAAACCCACCTCTGCTATTAATACACTGACAGTAACAATCCAAGGTCCCAGGCAAGATTTTTTTTCCAGACTAGCTGAGGAACCGAACCTGAGTGTTAATCTGAGATAACACTTTATTCATGAGATATGGTCCTTCCACAGTGGCTTTTTCCCATGTAAAATAAATGCTCAAATCACTGTTTGAAATTTTTTTTCAATGATCTTGTAAATGATGATATATCTCACACCATTCTTTTCAGAGACATTCCAGATCATTTTTTAAAAATATGAGGTATATGGAACTTGTATTTTCCAATTGGAGCTCTTTTAAAAGAGTAAAAATTATACTTTCTGAATGGCAGAGTGAGAATTCCCATTGCCAGTCTTCATCTTACCAATCCTAAGCAAACCAAACTTTTCTTATTCAGAGTAATACATTCACGGATCAAGGATCAAAAATGTGACTTTGATTTAGCAGGAGCTTTAGAGCACAGAAAACCTCTAAAATGATGTTTCTAGCTAGGCTTCAAGTGAACAATTTTCTGATAGTTTTTTGGCCTCTGTTTACTCCAGAAACTTTTGAGTACTTAGGCAATTGTGAAGTATGTAAAAATATTTTTTGCTTTTTGTTGCATTGGTTTACTTCTAAATACTGTATATATAACCGTCTGTTATTTGCTGGAATTATATTTAATCTCATTATTTAGCTCTGGACACAAACGGTACACCTGTTCCTAAAGTAACCACTCTTCCTTTAAATGCAGAGATTCTAAAAACAGAATTAAGTGAAGTCAGAGTGCCACCTCATGGTAGTTAACAATATATACACATTAATGATGTTGGCAGCTACAAACTTTTTACACACAGACACATGCACAAACACACAAACACAGAGCCAAATATTCTGTTTTAACATTAAGCAGTACCAGCAAATCTATGTCAGGTATTTATACCGGAGGTTATTAGACAAGCTGGACTTAAGAGAATATTGCAGAAAACAAAAGGAAGGCTTTATAGCCAGGCTTTTTATAAGGGACCAAGTCCTAACATTTCAGAAAAATATACTACAAAAATATACTGCAACATCTGAATGAGCCCTACACACAGAACAGATTATCAACCAGTATTTTGACATTATTTATGGAAAAATCTATGACTTTCCCAGTTACATTTCTCTCATTTACTACTGTGTTTCCCCGAAAATAAGACCGTCTTATATTTTTTTGAACCTTGAAATAAGCACTTGGCCTTACTGCCATGCGCTCAGAAGTCCCATTGGGCTTATTATCAGGGGATGTCTTGTTTTGGGGAAAACAGGGTAGGATGTCAGAAACAGGCCTATGTGGGAAGGATATAAAGCTACAATCTATCTTTGACCATAATTTAATTTTTATAATCAACTAGACAACCCTGTGGCATGTTGGGTCATCTTTGAGAGAAAGGAGTGCAGTCTTTTTAACTAGAATGAATATTACATTTTAGGCTGACCATACTTTTTACCGGACAGTTCCATATCATCTAAGAATATATATCAGAAACAGAAAAATAATTAGTGGTATATGAACTTCACTAAGTCAATATTTATTTACCTAAGCAGATATACAGAATGACCACTAGTGGGCAAAAAAGCAATACCAGTGGGAGTGACCTACAGATACTTTTCAATTTCTTCATTGACTTTGCTTGTGGGAAGTCGGCAGGAAGTATAGGAAATCACATATTACCATAGGAATGCTACAACTGCCACAACTTTGCCGATAAATCTGACCTGAACATTTGTGAAAATTTCAATTGCACAGGTATAATGGGTCCCAAATATTTTATATTCTTTAAATTAGCAGATTTTAGATACCTTGATTCAACAATTGTTGCAGTATAATGCAGCATTTGGGCTAACCTGAGGGTAGAGACAGGTAAACACAATGAGTTTTAGTAGTATATAGATTCCAAAATGGGCTCTTTAGACAAAGCGAAGTACTATCCCTCTAAGCGAAGAAACGAGCACAAAACAATTGTTATAGGGTTAAGGAAAGTTATAGCTTTGATTCTCTTTTATACAGTCCACTTGATGAAGTTGTACCGATAACTGAAAAATCTGACCAGGGGAAAACAGTTTATCATTCAGGAACTGATGTTACCTACTTTGATAATGAAATGTCTGCAAGTTAAGTTCAGAGAGCCTCAAAGATCCCACCATTCAACCCTGAACTACAAATATTCTCTTGTATTGGTATTCAGGAAATCCAAGGCTATGGAGTAGACTGGGAGGTCAAACGCCCTCCCAGAATACAGTGGCCACTTCCAGGCTGATGCAAAGAAAATTATATAATTATATAATTATACATTTTATATATATAATTGCCAAATGGGAGGATTTGCCTTTTCATTTTTAATAAAACTCAGATCCTAGCCTTCATCATAAAAAACTACCCCTACAAATGTAGTCTGGAGCATCAGTTAGCATTAAGACCAAGCAAGTGGTGTATTTTAAATAACAACAGTACACATGATCTTCCAAAGTCAGAGAGGTATAAAAGCCCTCTATCATCATACACTTCAGAAAATACTCAAAATAATGTTAGCTATTATTTTTACATATAATGAGCTGAAAAAATCTCTGCAGCTACAGTGTTAAAAAAATTGGAGATCAAGGTGTTGCCTCAACTTTTACTAGACGATGAGAATGTTCAGTCAAAGGAAGCTGTTCCAAGTAGTGTGCCATGTCTGCATGCAAAACTCTATATTAAAAAGGGGTTGAACTACAATTGAAATAAGAAAATGATTCACTATGTTTAACTATTGATTAATGCTAGTATTTTACCCACAACTTTTATATTCTCTTGAGACAAAGATGGTCTTGGGATACCAAGAAGCCAAAGTAGGCCTTACCAAGGGTTTCAGTTATGGGAATGTGCACTAACGGAATCCACACTAAATTAAGTCTTAAATCAAATGTATATCTTGATCAGCTTATTGTATATGACAGACTTTATGCTACTGCACAAGATGTTACCCCTCAAGCAGGCATAGAAGGCAGATTCAGAATATTATGCTATACTAACTGAATCTATTTATCTTTCAAACACACTGCACTATATTATGATTTTATTCAACATTTTCTTCAGCAATCATCTGAAATTTGTTGAAACTTTTGTCTGACCAAGACCCCAAAATTAATTTCTTATGATAGTTGGCTTTGCTTGCAAACTTAATACCAAACCATAGACTGGCACCTTAAATGAAGGTCAGTTGGCTCAATCTTCATTTTTAGTGTTTTACTATTTCTCTTATGACCACACAAACTGTTGTATTTGTTATTTTTATAATTTACTTGTAGAATTAGTTGAGAATTTAGCTGAAATTAAGTATTTGGAGATGGGCCTATGTAAAAATGTTAATTAATTTTTTTAAAAAATAATACAGTACACTTCTTTCCTTGCAATATTACTGGGTTGTAAATCCATAAAAGAAAATTACTCATTGCATTAGCAGTAATCTCCATGCAGGAGTTTCCTACTACCCAGTTCTCATATGTGACTGACAGAAATAGCTAAGTCTTTGTGAGCTCGTTTAGATGATTCCAGAATACCGACATTGCCGTTCTTATAGAAGCCCATTTTACACATAATTTACTTGAGATACAAGCATGGAGGGAAGAGGTTAACAAAATCCTATAAAAATATATTTTTAAGAGAGAAAATGGTTTAGAAGAAACAGGTAAGCCGTTGTCTACTGAAACACACACATTGTTTTCCCCTTTATTCCAATCTCAATGACTTGTGTCATTTTGTACCTGGAATTTTGCTCCTATAATCCCTAACAAGCAACCATTTGCCTTACCCAATTTTGCCTCATAATAAGCAAATGCAAGTATAAGAAACAAAATGCACATTACAAATAAAACCAACATTATTTTCTGTATATATCTTTCTTAAATATTGCATTGGGCTACCTGTAACAAAGCAGTAAAAATGGTATATATTAAAAGGTGGCTTAAAAAAGAAAAGTAATAAAACAAGAAATTGTTTTAGAAAAAGCAATTTAGAATGTAATTATATACACATCTATTTAGAATTAATCCCACCAAATTCAGCAGACCTTACGGTCAGAAAAGAATGCATAGCATTACTGGCTAAAAAACCTGCATTTTTTGCTTTCATTATTAGAAATACGTGACCTTAAGGGTTCCTAAACTTTGTACAAAATAAATCTTAAGGGGCAAAACAGCAACACCAGTCACATTATTCGTTGTTCTTGCAACAAGGGATATTTTGATTAGATTCTTTCACTTGCCCAGCCTGCCCCAAGCTTTCAAAGCATTCTATATTAAGCAATTGTATGTTTTGTTTTCACAGCAGAGGTTAGTGATATCCCTGCCACTGAGATCATTGTTTCTATGGCAACAAAATATATATCAGAAAGCAGAGGCTTTCATTTCAGTGCTGTAAAAATAAGCAGAATACCCCAAAAGAAAAGCATGGATGTTGGAAAAAGTTTTATTCCCACTTCAGATCCACACAATATTCCAGAACAAAAAAGAATCTCAATAAATATCAAATGCTTTGCTATAGGATTGGACAATATTCATTTTCATTCCATTTTGAAGCTGCTTATTTCATCAACCATTCAGTCCACTGAGTCTTCCGTTCTAAATGACATGTCACTATGGAAACAGAGGCTTTAATTTAGAATCATATAAAAGAGGAAGTGTGAAAAGAAAAACATAGTTTGTACATTGCACTGAAACATACTATGATTGGTTTGGATGTAGTATGATGTAAAGCCCAGTTTTCCAATATAATTAAGAACCGGTAGTAAAACCGACGGGAGGCTCCACCCACTGACCCCGATGTCATGAGAATGCTTCTGCTCATGTGCAGAAGAGTGCACGCGCGAGCGAGCGAAGCGCGCAGCCCCGTTGCAAACCGGAAGTAAAGGTAAGTAGAACCCACCCCTGGTGTATATATGTGCAAGAGACACTCCCTTGACTTTACCATAAATATGAAATACAATGGAAATCGCAACCATTGAGCTGCAAAACCTAACTCCATACACTTAGAATTAGGTTATGAGTTAAGTAAAAAATCACAAGGGAAAATCAGTGTAATAATTTAAAACTACGTTTGTGGTTACCGGTACATGAAAATGATTTTGACTCCAATTAAATACAAGCACAGGGATTAAACAACTACCATTAATTATATAAATGACATAACCAAAACTAGTCAATGTTGTAATTTCTTGGATAGTATGTATGTTAATATTGGTTTTTATTACACTTAAATTCCAGTGTTACAGTTCAATTTAATACATTACCTTTAATGAAAACATAATTGCTGTCCATATATGAAATCTATTAATCTAGTGCTTTTTTTTCCAAAAGGATTTAAGAGTCACATATTAATATATTCCCATCCTCAAAAAATACTATTTAATTTTATTTATGTGAACATTTTTTCTCTCTAAAAAGGTGAATAAAGTCCACTCTTTCTCATCATATTAAATGAACATATGTATGGGTTCTGCCTTGAATCTCATTTTATTTATTTTTCACATTCCTGAACCATCCATGTCTCTCAGAGAGATACTATATGTACAATAAAACCATGCTATAATAATAAACAAAATAATGGTAGCAACCATATAACTGGGATATCAATAAAAGGACAATATTTACTTTAAAATATGTTTAAAATTAATTGGATTGTATTTATTTTATGATACTACACAACACTTTCTGTGTTTAGTAAATGAACAAAGAAAGCATATTAATCTGAAAAATGGAACAGCATGCCAAAATTCACTCAAAACAGAAACCTGTGGATTTCACAGTGGGAAACTGGTTCTGTAAATTAAGAACTCACCATGAGTTTCATTCTGGTTTCCACTCACCAAAGCCAACATTCCCATCAATGTACCTTATATATTGCTTGTCACCATGTCTTATTTTTAAAATCCTGGCTATTTTCCATGTGTTCAAAAGCAGTATTCTAGCACAGATCTTTCATAACAATACTTAGCTGAAGATTTTCTTTTACTTTGTGACAGTATGATTTTTAAATATACATTAAATTTCAACATTTCTTCTGCATAGAATTTTGGATAGAATCTTGGAAGCACTTCTGTATAGGGCAGGTTTACAAAAGAAATTAGTACAGTTGCAGTTTTCTGTAAATGATTTTAAGAGGTCAAGTGAAAGACAAGCACCTTCCATGCCAGATTACTGGGAACAGAAAACAGTCAGATCTTTAAGTCAAATATACAAAAAGTACTGAATAGGTTATATTCTGTATGAAAGCATTTCATAGTTTTACATTTTTAAACACTCTGAACAATTTCATGATTTTGATTCTGCAGACTATAAAAGAAAGTAACATGTCATATAAATTCTGCTATGTCTAACAAGAGACCTGAAATTATCAAATGCTTTAGATATTGGGAAAATATGTAAGACAGACAAGCACAAAGTTTTGACACATTTTCCAAGTATTTTATATCTTCTGCCAAAATAATATGCCTTACCGGCATAAGAAACTAAAACTGATTCATATCCTTAAACACACTGCCTTTCAGAGTAATTCCCATAGGTTCATTGTCAATTTCAGGGTTAAAATAATCATTTACTGCAAGTCCCCTATGGAAAGTATATAGAACTGCTGCATATTATTCATTTCTGAATACTGTAATTCTTTTGATTTGTGGTGTGAATAGGAAAACAAAGGGCTTTAATGGAGCCATTTATATTAAATGCAGGACATACACAATTCTGGAAATCAGAACTTTCCTTCCTAAAATTCGTTTACTATACTTATAAATAGCTATGCTAGCTTGTTATCAACTAAGTGGCACCTGGAAAAGCAAATTCAAGTTGCATTATTCATGTTATTAAAATATTGAAATATCTTTACATTTTGTGGAATTTAGTGTAGTACCTGACAATATGACACAATCTTTTTAAATGTAATCCAAACTCCTTGTTGATGGATAAAATCCCATTATTACATCATCCTGAAGCAGACCAATTGGGTTTACAAAGCTGCAATAAGTAAAGAGCTTTCAAAGGCAGCCTGTTTTTATTCTGGAATGGACTGTATCACCATGTACACATTCCTCATGGATAATTAACCATTTTTTTGTATTTTACTGGTGTGAAAAAAAGTTGAATACTTTTTTTCTTTCTTCACTATTATCTGACACCTTTCCTTCTCCTTTCTTTTCCTTCCCCATTTCTCTACCAACTTTATTTTCATTTGTATTTTATATTATGATAATCTCAATAAAATTTATATTAAAATGGATAAACTAACCATTTTACTGAATTGTATCAACTTGGTACAAGTTTTTAAAAATATACCAACTACACTATCAGAAAACATTTTCTTCATTTACATCAGAGGCACATGTTTCTATCATGGGAATTGTGTACTTTTAAAAAATAATTGGTGACAGAAAGATCCAGGACATATTTTTAATCCATTGGGTAGCTGAATAGTTTAGTTTTTTGTTTTGCAGATTAAATTACATTAAGCTCATTCAATTGTACAACTTTAATAACAAAAATCTAACAAACACCAAAGTCAAACTGAAATAACCGAGTTTGACTATGGTTGCACTAGAAATCAATAAAACTATGCTGAAAGAACAGATTGAGGAATTGCTGATTTTAGTATAGTAATACTATTGGGTCAAGTATGTTTAGACAAGACTACACATATTGTTTATTCAAACTGTATTTTGAAATTATATAGAAAAGCTGAGGATATTTTGTTTACAATTGAGTTACATATTAGAGTTGTATTTTACACTTACAAAGTAACCATCGTAAGAAAGATACGGGCTTTTAAAGAGCACATACAATATAAAAATCAAAAGTCAGGCACTTGCATTTTTTTCAGTCAAAAAGGAGAGTTCCATCAACACCACACAAGGCAAAGAAGGTTGATGAATTGTTATACAAAATACATTTCCTATTTAGTTTCCTTTTTTATAAAGGCACTTTATATACAGATTGGTTAATAATCCTGTTAGCCTCAAATTTCATCTGACTTCTTTACCATAGAAACACTTTGATACATATGTAAGTGCATTTTCTGTATTAAGTCAGTATCTATTGCTTTTCTACAATTAAAAATATTTGGTACTGAAAGAAATATTGAATTTATACTCTACTTCAGAAATTAACAGATGACATCATGATATCTTAACCATTTGGAACAAAAATATCAAATTATTTTCTTCACATGAATAGGAATCTGTCAGAAGTGGGTTTGAAGTCTTTTATTTTCTTCACGCAATCTTTCAATTTCAGCTACTAAACTGTCATTTATAGAATATCTTTCAAGTAAGGCATGCATTTCATTCTAGAGGAAAGAAAAGAAAATCAATATGTAATAGGAGAATTAATATTAAATTACTGTTAAATATGAAATTTTAACAACAACATTTAAAAAGTACCTTAGATTTTTTTTTCAGAAAGGTAGACTTTGTTGTCACAAGCAACCAAAAACAACCAAAATAGAGTAATGTCACATTCTTTACTTTTTAAGTAAACCACTAATCTGGAAATGACCATTCCTAAACCTGACAATCTTGGACCATTTTTGTTCTGGCTCCACCTTCCCCTTTAGGTTGCTGAAAAGTGGCTTTCCTAATGTTTGGCTACACATCCATTATGACTAACAGTAAAGGATTACAGAATTGCATTTTAAAACATCTAGATTGCCTGCCCCAGAGTTAGAATAATAAAATATTAAGTGCTACAATGAAAAGGAAGTTTGTCAACATATATGTACAACTCTTTATATTTGTATACATACCAACTGAACATGAAACTGTTTGATCATTTCTACTTGCAAATTTACGATGTCACGATGACAAGCTTCCCTGAGGAGAGAAAAACACCAATTTATGTCACGTCTAGTCATTTTTTTCTCCAATTCAGAGATTTACTACTACACAGGTAATTTCAAAATGATAAACTATTATCCCACTAGATCCCCTCACTTCAATGTTAATGTATCTCTTTGATGGAACCTACTAGAAATAAAAGGCTATTAGGAAAGAGACTGTTTCTCTTCATCTTACTGCATTTCCAGTGTCAAGTACCCAATATGACAGCTAATGCATCAGGCTTCTAAATTACTCTGGTAAATGAAATACAGAGAAAAACATCTGTTTATTTTAATAACAGAAGCGTGCAAAACTCTCCTGTTGGAAAACTCTTCTGCAGGAAATTCTGCAAAATATGTATAATTCTACAAATATTTCTACAAAATACAATAGGACAAATATAATTTGTGACATAATATGACAAATAAGAAATTGTATGTTTTGTTGCAGGCACAAGCTACGCATCAGTTTGTGTGCATGAGCATGGATATGTCTGTGCATATGAACAATAGTTAGCTGAATCCTAAATTGGAAACTGAGGAAATTGACTATTTTGTTTCTTTCTTCTTAGGAAACATATTGTAGTGTTTGCACTGCTTCAGTGTCTCAGACTGTTTCTCTCTCCCCACATACCGTTTTATATCTACAAGTATTAAGTAATCCCTTAAATTAGAAGTCTTCTCATAGATTCAAAAGTATGTAACTTGCCTATAGTACGTGGGATACTCAGTACCAGTACCTATGTACTAAAAGAGTCTATTTTATTTCTCTTGAAAAATATTGGATACAAAAGCCCTGGCAAAAAAATAGATTTATTTAAATTTATTTAATAAATTTATTTTCAAACACTTGGTAAAATAATTACATTGTCTTAAAATATCTGCTATATTTTAGATATGAATTGAAATAAGTACAAATAGAAAAAAAATCTTTTAATTCTCAATAGTTTTCCACAGGGTTACTTCTTCTAATAAATAAAAATAGTTCTTTTCCAAATTTTTGTTGCATTGGTTACAGTGTCCACTTGTTTGCACTGCGCTTGCCTAGTTATTATACAATAAAGCCATCAATGAATGTGTTATCTGATAAGAGATTCTTCAGTCGGATTGTTAGAGCATAACGCTTTTCTATGGCTGACAGAAAGAGATTATCACTCAGTTGCCTGCTAAACCTAAGGGTGAGTTAATCTAGCTCCTTCACCACTATATACTAGCTGTTGTGGCCCGTCAGTGGCCTGTGCAGCTAGTAGCTGATTCCGACAGCGAGGAGGCTGGTATGGTGCTGTGCCAGCAGCCTGTGCAGCTGGCACTCAAGTCAGACAATGAGGAGGCTGGAGAAGATATGGTGCCAGAGGCGGGGATTCAGCCAGGGCCTTCAGAACCTCCAGAAGCTCCCATAAGTGAAGAGGAAGAGGAGGAGGAGCCTCTTCTTGATGCACGGCATGCAGAGCTGCCAAAAGGCAGGAGTGGCTCCTCAGGAGGAGGTCTCCTCAAGAGTAAGGCTTGGGCTAATTGGTCACTCCCTTAGCCTATTTAAGGAAGGACGACGACTGAGGCAATTTGGAGGGAACAACTTCGTTCACTCTCCTTCGCATCTTGATCTTAGTTCTCTGCAAATTGCTTCTGGGCTTTCTGCCAACCATAGTAAGATTATGATTATTTATTCTTTGGATTCTTGTAGGCTGTTAAGAAAGTTAATTAACAGCCTTTGTTTGAAAAAGACTGATTTAATTTAGTAAACTAAGGTTTGTACAGACTTCGTGTGTGCTGCGTTCTTTGGGGTCCATAGCTGGGGCAGAACACTAGCATTCTAGAATAGAATAGAATAGAATAGAATAGAATAGAATAGAATAGAATAGAATAGAATAGAATAGAATAGAATAGAATAGAATAGAATAGAATAGAATAGAATAGAATAGAATAGAATAAGGTACAACACTTAATGATAGTCATAGGGTACAAATAAGCAATCAAATCATATTAGGAAACAGTCAATATAAATTCTAAGGATACCAGCAACAAGGTTACAGTCATACAGTCATAAGTGGGAGGAGATGGGTGATAGGAACGATGAGAAGATTAATAGTAATGCAGACTTAGTAAATAGCTTGACAGTGTTGAGGGAATTATTTGTTTAGCAGAGTGATGGCATTCAAGAAAAAACTGTTCTTGTGTCTAATTGTTCTGGTGTGCAGTGCTCTATAGTGTCATTTTGAGGGTAGGAGTTGAAACAGTTTATGTCCAGGATGTGAGGAGTCTGTAAATACTTTCACAGCCCTCTTTTTGACTCATGCAGTATACCGATCCTCAATGGAAGACAGGTTGGTAGTAATTGTTTTTTTCTGAAGTTCTAATTATTTCTGAAGTCTGTGTCTGTCTTGTTGGGTTGCAGAACCAAACCAGACAGTTACAGAGATGCAGATGACAGGCTCAATAATTCCTCTGGAGAACTGTATCAGCAGCTCCTTGGACAGTTTTGAGCTTTCTGAGTTGGTGCAGAAAGAACATTCTTTGTTGTGCTTTTTTGATGACGTTTTTGATGTTAGGTGTCCATTTTAGGTCTTGAGATATGATAGAACCTAGAAACTTGAAGGTCTCTACTGTTGATACTGTGTTGTCTACTATTGAAAGAGGTGATAGTATAGGAGGGTTTCTCCTAAAGTCCACCACCATTTCTACAGTTTTGAGTGTTTTCATTCCAGATTGTTCTGGTCGCACCACAAGGCTAGTTGTTCAACCTCCTGTCTGTATGAGGATTCATCATTGTCTCGAACAAGACCGGTCACTGTTGGGTCATCTACGAATTTCAGTAGTTTAACAGATGGATCGTTTGAGATGCAATCATTGGTATATAGAGAGAAATGGAGAGAGCATACAGCCTTGAGGGGCCCCTGTACTAATTGTACAGGTGTGATCGTACAGGTCTGATGTGATTCTGCTTAGCTTCACCTGCTGCTTCCTGTCTGTTAGGAAGCTTATTATACACTTACAAGTGTGTTCAGGTACTGCTAGATGGTTTAGTTTAGTTAGAAGAATGTCTGGAATGATGGTGTTGAATGCTGAAGTAAAATTTACAAAGAGGACCCTTGCATAGGTCTTTGGAGATTCAAGATGTTGTAGGATGTAGTGCAGAGCCATATTAACAGCATCATCTGTTGATCTATTTGCTCAGTATGAAAATTGCAGGGGGTCTAACAGCGGATCCGTGATGGTTTTCAAGTGGGACAACACTAGCCTTTCAAAAGTTTTCATAACTACAGATGTTAGAGCAATTGGTCTGTAGCCCATTCAGTTCCTTGATGGGAACTGAATGGGCTTCTTCGGCACTGGGTTGATAGTAGAGTGTTTGAAGCAAGAAGGAACATAGCACATCTCTAGCAATTTATTGAAGATACGGGTGAAGATGGGGGCCAATTGGTCAGCACAGACTTTTAAGCAAGAAGGAGTTATCTTGTCTGGGCCTAGAGCTTTTCCTGGCTTTAGGTCTTGCACTTCCTTTTCTGTGATCACTAAGGTTGGGAACCCCCATTGTGATGGGGTCAGTTTTAGGAGGTTTGGCTGTTGTTGGTGTGTCTGAGATGGGATTAGTTGTAGGAGGTTTGGCTGTTGTTGGTGTGTCTGAGATGGGATTAGTTGTAGGAGGTTTGGCTGTTGTTGGTGTGTCTGAGATGGGATTAGTTGTAGGAGGTTTGGCTGTTGTTGGTGTGTCTGAGATGGGATTAGTTGTAGGAGGTTTGGCTGTTGTTGGTGTGTCTGAGATGGGATTAGTTGTAGGAGGCTTGGCTGTTGTTGGTGTGTCTGAGATGGGGGTTGTGGAGATAGGTGGCTGTAGTTTCCTTTCAAACCTGCAGTAAAACATGTTCAGGTCAACTGACAGTTGTTGATTTCCTTCAGCCTGGGAAGGAGGTTTGCTGTAACCAGTGATATTTTTAAGAGTTTTCCACATGTTTGCTGGTTCGTTTGTTGAGAATTGATTCTTTAGCTTTTCAGAGTAGCTTCTTTTTGCTGCTCTGATCACCCTTGTTAATACATTTCTGGTCTGATTGTACAACATTTTATCACCTTTTCTGTAGGTTTTCTCTTTGGAACGACGTAGCTGCTTAAGTTTAGCTGTGAACCAAGGTTTGTTGTTACTGTATATTCGCAAGTTCCTGGTCGGTACACATAGGTCTTCACAGAAGCTGACATATGATGTTACAGTATCTGTGAGTTCATCTAAGTCTAGTATATTACTAGTATATTTTAGTATATTACATTATTAAAAATGAATAATAATAATAATAATAATAATAATAATAATAATAATATAATGTATAAAAGAAAAGAAAAAATATTTTATGCATCCAGTTTCTACAAGCAACTTTCAGGTGAGGCAATGTTCAATAGGAGTTGGTTGTATTTTGATATGTCAATATTTATTTTTGTTATCTTGGCAAGCTTTTAGAAAATTGTGGATCCAGGTAAAGGAACATAATGATTAAAGAAGCAAGTAATATACTATAGTTAAGGAATGTTAAGGAAGACCTGTGATTAAAGGAGCATCTGCAGTGCTTTAGATAAACAATGTGATATGAATCTGTTGAACTTTAACATTTATAGTACTTGTAGTAGTTTTCTGGAATTCTATGGATAAAGTATAGTAGACCCTGAGCAGATTCAATAGTATAAAATCTGAGCCAACACCCAGCCCACCAAATACGGCTCCACAACAGTTCTCCTGATCACTGGCAGTTTTCATCTTCTTCAGCACCTGAGGTATTTTCTGCTAAGCGAATTGGAAAGGAGATACCTACTGATGAAACAGCAGGGAATTTCATGTGTGACAGCGCATAACAGTTATATGAAGATAGGAAAAGATAACTAGAATTTGATATGAAAATGGCATTAGCAGTTGTTTCAAGACTGACCTATAACATTATTAAGACAGCCATTTCACATTTTAAAAAACCCTGTTTCACTCTTGAATCAGGGCACACCAAATTCAGAACAGTTCAGTTTTGAAATATTTTATATACGACATCTACTAAGTGGTAAAGCTCATGAAAAATAAATGTGTCGAAAAATATGGTAAAGTAACATATTAATCTAATTCTCTTTACCTGAAATCATCCAGAGTTTCTTGTATCATATTCTGAATGAAATGAATTTGTACTGATGATAAAGGTGCATTCAATCGGCTATTTCCAATAGTATCTACTATTTTCTCAGATAGTGTACTAGCAACTCCAGAAGTAATATTGGAAGTTATCTTTGGACCTATGCAAAATAACCAAGAAGTGTGAGCATTTCAATTTTACAGGAATAAAAAGGGAAGCAGCCTGAAAACTAGCATATTGAAAAGACAGCTATATCTACTCTTACCATGTCATTTCTCATCATCATCTATATTGCAAAGTAAGGAAGAGTTGTTAAGAATTCCTCACTCAGCGTACAATTTTAGAGCAAACTTATGACCAAACTATTAAGGATAAAACCTTGAAAAATACCGATCAAAATCTAATACATACTAATGGAGACACTATCTGGAAAATTATGCTGTATTCACAGAGTTAGTTTAGATTGTGTCATATTACCTTTCAGCTCACCAATGTAAATAGTTAATGGTTTAAAGAAAAATTTTAAATTACTTTTGAAATACAATTGCATTTTTTAAAAATGTGGGCATTTCTTGAGTATTATACCACAAAAGAGAGAGTTACACATACTTGTTGAGGTAGTACCATTAATTGGTGATTCATATAAAAGTTGTGTCTGGATATTCTTAATAAGTCTTTCTCTGGAATCAGGACTCTTGATTAAATTTGCAACAGGTGGAGTATTCAGAGTTGAAGGATCAGAGTTCGAGGAGTTCAACTATAGCGGGGGGACAGAAAAAACATCTATTAATATTCTATGACAATGTAAAAAGAGGATAGATCTATTAAAGTACAATAAGTGGTATTTTTGCTACCAGCATTAATGTTGCAAGGTAAAAATTTCTCTCTTATTTGAATGCTATTTATCACATACTAGGATCCTAATCCTAGACATCCAAATTACTGGCAGCTCTTCTTTCCTCAAATGCAAAAAGTACATATGATCTGCTTATTAAAACTTTCAAGAGGGCATACACAAGGCTTTTGGGGTTTTATCTACTTATTTTTAAGAATCCATATCTGTTCTTAGCTTGTCCATGCAATATCAGGGTTTGTATAAAAATGTGACTAAATAGCACAGTTAAAAACAGAGTTAAAAAGAGACAGATCTATAGCATCTATCTATTTTAACTGTGCTTTTTAGTTCCATTTTTATATTATTTTATGATGTTATTTGTAAATTGCCCAGATTCACTTAGGTGAGATGGGTAGGATACAAATTTGATAAATGAATAAATAGGGAGGTGAAAACAAGTAAGGATAGAGACACAGACTTACAACGCACTCATCCATTTTTCTCACTTGATAAACCACTGTACTGATAAACTGTCATACTGGAACAAAGTGTCAAACTGTCAAGCAAGCAAGTACCATAATTCTGGCATGTTGGAATCATTCAAGAAAGCAAGGCCCAACCTATGGGCAGCCTTCATCATTCCTTTGCTTCTAGGACCCAATCATCATCATCATCATCTGGACTAGGGAAGAAAACACCTCTATTATGGAAGCTTACTATCTGTCTGAGCCAGCAAAACATGGATTTCAAAAACGAATGTATCAGATTTGGAAGATGAACCACACGGACTGTGACACCAGTGAACAAAGGTTAATGGACCAACGACGTGTAATCCTAAACCACAAATTTTTCATTACAGAAGAATTAATAGCAATAGAAGAGAAAGCAATTAATGGTCTGACTACATCAACAAAGAAGTGTAACATCAAGAATGATTTGCAGACTCAAAAACAAATTGAGGAAGAAAGGGAGGAAGAGGATACTGAAATGGAAAAAGATAAAGAACAAGGAGGCACTAAAGAACAAACACCAACAGATAGTGCTCAATTAGCTGGAAAAATAAAGCATCAAATGGAAGATGCTGAAAGAACACATTTGTCAAAGCTGAACCAAGTGAACCAGAAAGAATTGAGAAATGTACTAAAAAAGGTCAATGCAAACTATTCGAACCACTACATTAGCTGAAACAAACCAACTGATGTATGCAGCAGCCGTCATAACCACCAAAGAACTGGGGTTGAAAATACAAAAGAACCAAAGAGGCAAGAAGGGGAAGCCTAACTGGAAAATTCGGTTAGAATTGAAGATCAAAAAAGTACGTGGAGATTTGAGCAACTTGAAGAACCTAAGGCAAGGTCAGCTAAAGAGCAAGCAGGTCAAAAGCAGCCTAGAAGCAAGATACGATCTGAGGAATAAGGAGACTGCGGTAGTAATTGAAGAGCTGAAGCAGAGGGTTGTTGCCATCGCTGAAAAGATTAAAAGGTATGAAAACCGAGTAACTCAGTTCAAGAAAAACTCACACTTCAGAGCAAATCAGTACCAGTTTTATAAGAGCTTAGAAAATGGAGACGGAGTAACAACAAATGAAAAGCCTGATAAAGAGAAAGCTCTGAAATTCTGGAAGAATTTGTGGGAAAACAACAAGAAGCACAACAGAAATGCAAAATGGATCAAGCAGGTTGAGGACTATATTAAAGTGCATAAAATGGAAGACGTGAAAAAAACAAAAGCAATGGTGCAAAGACAGTCAAGAAAAGTGAAGAACTGGAGTGCACCTGGACCGGATGAGCTGCATGGCTTCTGGTTAAAGGCACTTACAAGTGTGCACAAAAGATTGGCAACCCAGATGAACCAGATCCTAAAAACACCTGAAAATGATAAACGGATGACAACTGGAAGGACATTTTTGATCCAAAAAGATAAAGAAAAAGGAAAGGACCCTGGAAACTATAGGCCAATCACCTGTTTGCCAACAACATACAAGCTTCTTACTGGTATCATTGCAAACCAAATCTATGGATACCTCGGAAGAAATAACTTGCTTCCTGTAAAACAGAAAGGATGCTGCAAAAACTCAAGAGGAACAAAGGATCAATTGCTGATTGACAAGTTAATCCTAAAGAACTCAAAGAAAAGACGAACCAACCTGTTCATGTCTTGGATAGACTATAAGAAAGCGTTTGATTCAGTTCCCCATAGCTGGATCAAGAAATGCCTGGAAATATTAGGCATCAGCAGCAACATACAAAAATTCATGGAATCTTCAATGAACCTCTGGAAAACGAAAATTATGGCTAATGAAGAAGAACTAGGTGAAGTTGAAATTAAACGAGGCATTTTCCAGGGCGATTCCCTTTCACCCCTACTTTTTATACTCTCAATGCTACCACTGACAATCATTTTGAAGAAGATGAACTGTGGATACGAACTTGCAAAGAAAGGACTGAAAATCTCGCACTTGATGTACATGGATGATTTGAAGCTGTTTGGTAAAACAAAAGCTGAACTGAATTTATTAATTGAAAACACAAAAGAATTCAGCCAAGACATCAGTATGCAGTTTGGAATTGACAAATGTGCAACAACAGCAACCAAAGCAGGCAAGATCATAGAAGAGGATGGAATAGAACTAGAGAATGAAGAAATGATAAAGTTAGTATAATAAGAAGAAGGCTACAAGTACTTGGGGATTTTAGAAGCTTCTGACTTAATGCATAATAAAGTCAATGAATTAACTTCAGCCAAGTACATTCGGCGAATTCGTAAGATATTAATGTCCAAATTGAGTGGAGGAAACATCATAAAAGCCATAAATACCTGGGCTATACCTGTGATTAGATACTCTGCAGGAATAATTGACTGGGCCCAGATGGAGTTAAACAATTTGGACAGAAAAACAAGGAAGCTTATGACAATGAATCATGCCTTGCACCCTAAAAGTGATGTTGACCGATTTTATTTACCAAGAGCAGAGGGTGGTCGAGGACTCCTATAAGTAAAGCAGACTCTGGAAGACGAAAAACACAGCTTGAATGATTACATCCAGAAAAGTGAAGAACCAATGATTAAGGAAGTAAATAAAGGAGGCCTTTTAAAGACAACTAAAACAAAAGCAGAATATAAGAAAGAAGTAATTGAGCAGTGAGCTGAAAATTGGAAAAGCAATACTCTGCATGGCCAATACTTGAAAAGTATTGAAGGTAAAGCCGACCAGAAACTAACTTGGAACTGGTTAAGATCAGGAGTACTGAAAAAAGAAACAGAAAGCTTTATTTTGGTAGCTCAAGCACAAGCCCTAGCCACAAACTGCATGAAGGCAAAAATTCAACATGTTACCACCAACAGCAAATGCCGCCTCTGCAATGAGAAAGATGAGATAGTCGACCACCTGATTAGTGGGTGCAGCAAAATTTTACAAACTGACTACCTGCAACACCATGACCAAGATCATTCACTGGAAATTGTGCCAGAAGTTTGGATTTGAGTACAGCAAAAACCACTGGGAACATCAGGTTGAGAAAGTTTTAGAGAATGAGAAACTCAAGATCTTGTGGGACTTTAGGATTCAGACTGATAGGCACTTGGTCCACAACACATCTGACATAACAATAGTTGAAAAGAAAAAAGTATGATTCATTGACATTGCAATACCTGGTGATGCACGGATTGAAGATAAGCAGCAAGAAAAAAATCACAAAGTACAGGGACTTGCAAATTGAAGTTGAACGACTGTGGAAAAAGAAATCGTGTGTTGTCCCGATTGTAAATGGAGCCCTTGGAGCAATACCCAAAGGGCTACCCCGCTATTTAGAAATTCTAAATTTGCCGGACTTGAACATTTTGACTCTACAAAAAACCACCCTACTTGGAACAGCTTACATCCTCCAACGATACCTTAACAATTCCTAGGTCCTTGGTTAGGACTCGAGCTGCTGAGCTATTAACCAGCCTCAAAGGCTGTGAATCTCACCAAAGATTAACAACAACAACAACAACAACAACAACAACAACAATAACAACAACAGCTGATAGTTCCAAAACAAACAGGAAGAAAAAGATATGCATATAGCCACAGTGTTCCTGATCTATCTTGTTACAAAACTGATGTAGATGTAATACGATCCAATCTTAACGGTCATTCCTGTAAGACTGTATGATTGAAGATGTAACAGCTTTTATGTTTTATGCAAAGGGGGAAAAGTTGAAAGCAAAATAAAAGGCAAAACCGCAATCATACAATACCTGTTTGATGTGTTCACTGGATTCTTGTTTTCCATGATTTGTTTTTTTAGCATCAATATCTGGATGCTCATCTTCCTCTTTAATGGGAGATCCAACAAATATATTAAATGGACTTGAATGAACAATATGTGGATTTGATCCTGCTGGATTTTTTCTTGTAGGTAAAGCGGTATTAAACTGAGACAGAAAATCCATGCTTAAAAGATAAGACTGAAAATCCAAACCTATAATGCAAAACAAAAGATCATATATTTGCATTGCTTAATTAAAAACTGTCTTGATACATAGTCAAGTCTTTTGAAATAGTATTTTACAGTTACTTCTAGATTTCTGCTATAATACTGCTACTATCATTAATATAACAAAAAGTTTGTTATAAAAACTGCTTACCATCATTTTTTCCTGGAACATCTTCATTTGCTTTACAAGCCACAATATCTAGAACAGATAAATAGATATTGACAATGCAAGAAGAAAAAAACCAATAGTCCACCTTTAACCTAATTTTACAGAGAAATTCTGTTTTCTAAATTATGAGCTATTCCACAAATTTGTATCATTTACAAATGTAATAAACATTCGCTCCATCTCTTCATCCAAATCACTGATAAAAACTATTGAACAAAAAAGGATCCATTTAGGATCTCCTTCCAATTTGATGAGAAATAATTGATGAGCATTCTTCAATTCAACCTTGCATCCACCTAATATATATGGCTACAGAATTCTAACCATAAGAGCCAATAGGAGCAAGAATTCTAATGCAATAAACAGAGTTCTTACCAATAAACGTACAGTTTAATTTCAGCATCAACATACCATCTCGAAGTGGAGAAAATAGGTCACCCAAACTATTTCTTCCCAAGTCTTCAAAATTAGTTGAATTAGAAGTATACCCATGATCCATCTCTTTGGAAGGAATCACATCCAAACTGCTGCTCTGGGTCAAATCTATAAAGGGAAAACATTTTTTTTAAATAAAAACATGCTTTAAGAATAAACTAAACTCTCATTCATGCAAGCAACTTCTGTTTTCATAAGCAATATAATTTGGTATATTGAAGAGTCATAGCAATAATTAAACAAGTCCAGCAGATTTCAGATAAGGGGTTTAGAGATTTATAATAAGAAGCTGACCTTTAAAAAGATGGAATGCTGCCAAAATATAATATGTAACATGTTCCACACAACCAATGGGGTTTATTATTGAGAATAATTAATATAATGAATATTGAGTTGCAAGCAACAGCCATAACCATTACCAACCATACCTGTTAATAACTTTAATTGTGTGGACAATGAATACTAATAAATTTTGTGCCAAGACACCCACAACACTGGTAGAATGCTTGTTTCCCTTAGGCGCTAATTAGCAATACAGGAAGGGTTGGCAGAAACATTTGCTGTCTGAATGAAGAATCACATCCCTCCCATTGTATGTGAACTTGTAGTTGAGTATTTCTTCAGCATAAGTGAAAGTATCTGCCAGGGCACCTTAAAGTTATACACTAGTTTATGGGTGCTAGTTTATGGGTGCAAAATGACTATCTCATTTTGTCTACTGGTAACACTGGCCTTGAATATAGGACAGCACTGTTTTTCTGTAAATAGGTATTTCTCAAAATCTCTTCCAAATCTTAAAAAAGGCATTATGCTGCCATCTAAATATATTTATTATATCTGTAATTGGAATTTTCTGGACAAACTGCAAAGTTATTCAAAACAAGAAAAATAATGAATACTACAGAATACATTTAACATACAAAAAATCATTATCCAAGCATTTGATATTTTTAAAATTGCCTAGTAGGAGATTCCATAAGCATCCACAAGCCTATAACTTTTTCTTTCTAGCCGTTGCGTAGAATGGCACACTGAAAAAAATTTCTAAAATTGACCAGTGTCAATCAGAATTTTGTTATATTGTTTTATGCTAATTCTATATACAGCTATCTTTAAAAAGAAAGATATCGGTGAAAGTACCATGTTTCCCTGAAAATAAGATCCTGTCTTGTATTTTTTTGAATCCTGAAATAAGCGCTTGGCCTTATTGCCATGCGCTCAAAAGCCCGATTGGACTTATTATCAGGGGATGTCTTATTTTGGGGGAAACAGGGTATTTTAAATCAAAATACGAAAAAAAAATGTCCGAATTCAACAGCAATGCCACATTGTGTATCTGTTAAAAGCATATGCAATTTGGGTGAAAATAGAGTTTCATTTTTTTAAGTGTGTGTGTTGTTTATTCTGTTTTCCCTGACCCCAAGATGATAATTTTTTACCACAGCCCATCTGTGATTGAGTTAAGAAACTTTTTTGGTGGAAAAAAAAAAATCACAGCCATTGCTAGAGTCATTGCTAGAACTTTGTACAACATAAACAATTTTTCAGTGGGGTTATAGAAATGTTAAAACAAAACAATGAAATAAGAACTTATATTTATTCTTTGGCACTATTTTCATTACCAGATTTTTTTCTCAACAGCTTTTAAATTCTTTTTTTTTTACCTGATTTATCTGGAAGAGCATCATTTCCTTTAACTTCATTACTTGGCATGGACTGTGGCAGGAAAGTAGCAGGTACATTAGATGTAAGACTTTTTAAAATACCAACATTCTGAACTCCTCCAGTATTGTTTGTCAATTTGACATCAGGTTTTTTGCAAGTTTGCTTACTTGAACTTGTTTTGTGACTAGACTAAAAATAAAAATAAGTATGTCAGAAATAGTCCAAATAAAAAAAACTTATCTACAACTATGGCTAGAATGCTAGCATCAAGTATCCTGACATTTTTAATTCTTGTAAAAATAAAGCATTCAAACAAATTATTTTCAAGCTAAAAGACAAAGCAGTATAATTGAAAATGTCAGCCATTTTGTAGACATAAAAACTGTTCAGTTTGAATACAATTAAAATATAAACACATTTCAAAGCTTAATAAATGTGCATGATTTCTTTATTGATTTACTATAAATGGAAAATATTTAGTTTAATTTTTTTAATTAACATTTCATCAATATATGCTCAAGATGTTTTACCTTTGAAAAACTGTTACAATTCTGCAGTGTTATGCATTTCACAGACGTTTTGTGAGCACTGACTGATTTCACAGGTGCTGTCAGCTTTCTTAAATCATAATGGTATATTTTTCCACGAGAAGAGCCAATAGTGAGTGAAGTTCCTTCAGGCATGAATTCTACTGCAGTTAGAGGAGTTTCTGCTACTAAAGTTCTCAACTGTCTTTATATGTGAAATAAAGATATTGAACACAAAAGGGAAAAAAACCATAAGAATGTTACATACAATTTTCTAAATAAAAGCTTTTATCTTATTGAATTCTCTGTTGGGTTTGATCTGGTTACATCTGTACATCTGACCCAAGATTATTCAGTGGCTTTCATGGCCAAAATAAGATCTGAGACACACGTTTTCCCAATAAATGATTATGCCTACCATTCATCCTATATTTAAATTTGTACATAAAGTTAATACACAAAGGTCATTTTTTTTCTACTGGAAACATATCCCTAAATAAAGTTAACGCACAAAGGTCATCATTCTTCTAGTGGAAACATATCCTTAAATACTGTTGGTCATGATACCGTCTCAATTTTGACAAAAATTCAAGTATGTGGCATGGCAAATTGAACTCTCAGAGTCAACATCCTATACTTTATTTATGGTTTCTGTTTATATTTTCTTCTCATACACTCCAACCATTATAGATTTATAATAAAAAACAGATTTAAGGTTTTAACTGTCTAAGACAGTAAAATAAATAATAAATTTCAGGGCATCAACATTGGATTTTCTCCACTTTTCCCATTTGATTTAATCTATTTAATAATGAATTGCAGAGAACTCAAATTCAAGAAGATTTGACATATGAGTAATCATTTTCAGGTTTCATCATTATCAGGTTATCTTTACTGAAGCAAGCAACATTTTTATATATGAAAAACATTCTAAAAAACATTTTCAAATGTACCTTCCATTTACTATTGAAATTAAAATGAGTTTCGTTTCGTTTCACTAGAGAGTTCATAATAAAGATTTCAAAATATTGTTGGTTTGATATAAATTTATTTATTAAATACATTGGCAGCCTATCTCACTGTCAAGTGACTAGCTGAAAGCTGTTACTCATTTTATAAATAAGTATACTGACAAGTATATATTTACCTTTTACTTGCTGTGTCATAGAGAATTATTCTTTTATCTAGACCTACAGTTACAAGCAGCAACTCACTGATGGGAGAAAAACAGATTTCATAAGCTGGAGCTTTATGAGCATTTTCAAAGTTGTGGTATGGAGTTTGACTGTTGACATCCCATAGGGTTACAGTTCCACTATCAGAGACACTACCCAGTAATGCTTTTTTAAAGGGAGAGTATTTCAAATGTCGTATGGGCTGTAAGAAAACAAACAGACAGTATTCCATAATTTCTATTTCAACTAAAGTTTGACTTAGCCAAAATCCAATTCTAAAGATTTAAGTCAAAGTAATTAGTTGCACACATTCATAAATCAAAGACTTCAAGCTAATACATATTGGTGTTAAATGTACATTCCCAAAATGTTTTAAGATTTTATTTTTAATCCTATTAATGAAAGAATTTTTCTTTTTTTACATCAGTTCAGGATCAAACAATCAGGTAAAGACTACTTGAAATCTCAAATTATAATCACATATGAAAGCAAAGGAAAGTGGTGATGTATGCGTACAAGTAGAAACTTCTGTAGCAGCTATTAAAGTAGCCAGGCACACCTGGAAAAAGATGTGGCATTTTTAATTATTTAAAAAGAATTATAACATTTATACATTTCATAGGATATCTTTCAAAAAACTGGGAAAACCTAACATTTTTTAAGAACTCAAAGCCTTTAAGGTGAGATATATTTTCTATTTCAGTTACAACTAAAAACATTTTACTTCATTTAGAAGTATAATACTTGTAATTTGGAAAGAATGGTGCATAAAAATTGCAGTGTTTCATTAAATGTGTTTCTAAATGAAGCTATTTCGTAATCTCACCCATTTAAGAAAAGAAGCAACATCTCTCACATTAACACATAAGAGGCCAGATATAGTTGTTCCAATATAAAATCTATGTAAATACAGTACAGGTAGTCCTCAACTTCCATTTAGTGACATTTAGTTCATTTAGTGACCGTTTAAAGTTACAATGGCACCAAAAAAAGTGACTTAAGACCATTTTTCACATTTATGATTGATGCAGCATTCCATGGTCACATAATCAAAATTCAGACACTTGGCAACTGACTCCTATCTATGATGGTTGCAGTGTCCTGGGGTCATGTGATCACCTTTTGCGACCGTCTGACAAGCAAAGTAAATACAAAAGCTGGATTCACTTAAAAACTGTGTTACTAACTTAACACCTGCAGTGATTCACTTAACAACTTTGGCAAGAAAGCTTGTAATATGGGGCAAACTCACTTAACAAATATCTCATTTAGAAACAGAAAATGTGGGCTAAAATGTGGTTGTGAGTCTACTTGTTTACAACAAGTCACTGGGCTCTGATTGGGGGGAAAAAAACACTGGTACCTTTGCAAAAGGACTTTCTGTGTATATTATTTCCATTTTCACATAAATATGAGAAAGCATTAAATCCTAATTCAGCATTTTAATGAAAATTCCACCCTCAGATGTCACCAGGAAAGAAGGAGGCATATTAAAGATGGCTTAGAACAGCGGTTCTCAACCTGGGGGTCGAACGGCCATTTCACAGGCGTCGCCAAAGCCCTCTCTCGCCCCCCCACCACACCTTCACTCACCCTCACTCTCTGCTCTGTTGGATCGCCGGCTGTTCGCTTACCCCGCCCACTCCCAATCTATTGCTGCCTCCTGAGTCCCAGCTGATGGCTAGAGGAAAAAAACTGTTTAAATTCTTGCCGCGGGCTTCAAAGCCTGCCCCTTGCCCAGCCCCTCCGCACCACTATTTATTGCCAATAAATAGTGGTGGGCGAGGGGCGGGTGAGCCAGCAATTTAACAAATGGTTCGGTGTTTTTTTGTAATTTTATTGGTCCGCGGAGCTTCAGCATAGGCTAATTAGCCCTTGATTAGATCGGCTCCCGACTCTCAGCTGATTTGCTCTCAGCTGTTTTGCTCAGGGCTCTGCTGCTTGCTGGAGCAGATTTTTTTTCCCCTAGCTATGTTGAAAAATGAAACTGAAAGTAAAGCTTTGCTGTAACGTTGGAAAATTAGGCAGGCAGATTTCTTTTCTTTTTCCTCACCAAAAAAGGTAGGTGCAAACAATGGGAAATTTAGGGCAAAAGAGGAGAGTTCAAGATTTTAAAACACAAAAGAAAAAAAGCTCTATTTAACTAGGGAATTGTAATAATTGAGATATTATTAATTGTATATTGTGTTGAAAGCAGATATGGTTAAGTTGTGGTTTGGAGGAATATATGGGGGAAATTATTTGGTTTATTATTATTGGTAAATATAATTAATTGATTTGTAAGAAATTGGATTTCACGGAAATAATTGGAATATTCATGTTCATATTGATTAATATACAAAAAAGATAGTTATATAACTAATTGATTTATATTAAAATGTTGAATTTATATTAAACAACTGTAATATTACATAATTATCCAATGTGAGGATGGATATAAAAATAGATGACAATGGGAAGGGGTATAATATAGATTAGAAGGGAAAAATTGAAATTGATTAAGATTAGAGATGAGGATGAAGGGTAATATTGGTTTTTTACAAAAATAGATGAGGAATAAATATGGCAAAAAGGAAATATAGAAATTGTAAATTTAATTGAAATGACTAAACACTGTTTAAATTTGTGAACCGGCCAAATACTCTGTTCAAAGAAAATACATTGTATGTTTGTATGTGTGTTTCTAATTATTGCTATTTATTGCTATTTGTTCTCTTTTATTCTTTAAAGTTTAACAATTCATTCTTTATCTTAATATCTTTATATTTGTTTGGGGTTGGCTTTCTTCCCTTTCATCTTTTTTATTGTACAGCAATCTTTCTCCTCAAACCTACCACCTGTCTTTTCTTTCCTTCTTACTTTCTCTTCCCCCCTTCTTCTTCTTCCTACTTCCTCTTCCTTTCTCCTTCCCCTCCTCTCTTCCTCCCTCTCTTACCCTCACTCCTACTCTAATTTCCCTTCCCTTCCTTCATCCCTCTCTATTGCTGTATCCTTTATGCATATGGACTACTCAGAGGGCTGAAAAAGTTATTTCTTACTGGTCTTTGCACTTTTGACCAGATTTGTGAGGATGGTCATAAGTGTGAGGACCAGTCAAAAGTGCGAGAACCTGTCAGAAATGACTTTTTTCAGCCCTCTGAGTAGTCCCTATACCAGTGTGCCAGTGATGGCTAACCTTTTTGCCATCGTGTGCCAAAAGCGGGGGGAGCACGGTAGGGTCACATGCACGCGTGCCCACATCCAAAATTCTATGTGCCCCGCCCCCCCGTGCTGCCCCCACTTTTGGCATGTGATGGCACGGTGGGCCCGGTAGGCCCGTTTTTTGCTCTCCCCAGGCTCCAGAGCCTTTCTAGGAGCCTGGGGAGGGCAAAAATGGCCTTCCCCACCCCCAAGAGGCCCTCCGGAGGCTGGAAACAGTGTGTTTCCTGACTTCTGGTGAGCCCAGAAAGCCCGAATGTTATAGAAATGAAAGACTGGAAAATATTCCTGGGTCAGACAGATGCATTTTATTTGCGCAAAGATTCAGTGCAGTGTTTGTTTCTTGCAAATCTGAACAAAAGGAAGCTCTGATTTCACTGCTTTTATATGTTTTCAAGACAAGGAGTTCTATGAGCCCTTCCGGCTTCCATATATGGTTACATTATAAATACATTATACTTACATTACACTTTACTAATTACCAAACCATTACATGCTAGTTAATAAAATTATTTTGGCTACACAATTTTACTACCCCATCATTTTACTAATTATTAAACCATTACAACTTTACTAACCCATCACTTTATAGTTTACAACTTTCCTTAAGTGCTGTAATGTTTAAATGCAGAAATTTATGGCTATACTTTAAGCAATAAGTAACTTTCTGTTTCCTATGCATGTCCTTTCAGATGTTACCATATAGCTGTATTTCCGTAGTTTTGATTCTATTAAGAAGATATATGGAATCAGTGTGTTTGACACAGTGTCATAGGTCAAGTAATTATGAGGAAATCTATGATGTAATTGCTTAGCTTCTTCTCCTTATCAGAGTCAGTCATCCACCAGAACACCATTCTTAGCTTTCCTGATGGACAATAATGGGGTTCAGTTGCCTCTAACAAGCACGTTTCTCTCTTATAACAATGTGAATAGATAGGGTCCTTCAGAGTTCAACAGAGAAGGTCCTTCAGAGTTCATGGATCTGATTTTATGTATCTGACTTTGTATGATTCTTATTTTATTCACATTATTTCTTATTTGCTATAATTCCTACTTTATTCACATCACGAAAATCAGCTGGCTGGCACACACATCCATGCCGGAGCTGAGCTTGCGTGCCCACCAATATGACTCCACGTGCCACCTGTGGCACCCGTGCCATAGGTTCGCCATCACGGCCCTATAAACATAGCCATGGCCACCCGGTCACATGACCAGCTAGCCACGCCCCCCAGTCACATGACCTCCAAGCCACACCCACAAAATAAGCCACGCCCACAGAACCGGTAGTAAAAAAATTTAGAACCCACCCCTGGTTGGGGGTCACCAGAACATGAGGAACTGTATTAAAGGGTCGCGGCATTAGGAAGGTTGAGAACCACTGGCTTAGAGTATTAACTATTCTATGAGACACTATCCAACAGTCTGCCCCAAAGATGTGTTTTTATTTTTTTTTCCCCCTCAGGATTTTTCTTTGCATTTGTTGCTAGATCTGGCCTATTTTTAAATTTACTATTCTGCCAGTTTCTTGCCCCCACACAAAATCAGGCCCTGTTTATTCAGTTTTGGAATGTTGAACAATAATTTTCCAACATTCTGTTGAGTTGAAGAGAGTAACAAGTTAGAAAAAACATGCAGAACATATCTTTATTTCACATAGATTTATATCAAAGCACAGCAACTTATTTTTTCCTTCCCAACAGCAATCCTATGACAGAGAACTGGGCAATGCCACCCGAAAGAATGCAGAATTAGAGGAGCCAACAGCATTCTGATGATGCTGCCCAGTTCTCTTAGGGATGCACTGGGAGATTTGTTTTTCACCTCTTCAGACCCAAACCAGAATAAGTCATTTTTAAAATATGTACACATAAATTAGGTCCCAGTTCTCTTGCAGAGGAACAGAACTCTGAGCTCTTTTACATTATTTATTTCCAACATTCTGTCAGGTTGGAAGGAGTGAAAACAGTGGGACACAAGTATGGTTTTTCACTAAAAGCACATTTTCTGTTGTGGCTCAACTATGTGGTCATAGCATAGCATAAAGCACTCAGAGAAGAGATTGAAACTGACACAATATCCAGTAGTGAGAAACAGAAAAGTAGTACCTGAAAAACCTTTAACTGAACGTCAGCATTGATACCACATCTTTATTACAAGAGCAGCCCTTTCAAATGTTTAGTCAGCAAGTCTGCCATATAAGTTTCACTGGAGTGACATGCAATTAAAATTTAACAACTTTTCCAAGGTAGGCAATTCTGCAATAACAACGGAAACTTTTGAATCCTGACAAGAATGCCAAGCTTAGTGTCTCTTCTTTATTGCTAATTTTTTCAAGACTGAGGCTGTGATTCAGCAAGGTATTATGAAGCTAAAATTGATGGGATAATGTCTTTTTCTTTAACTGAATGCATTATTTGTTACCATGGAACATACTTCCAATGATATTATTTTCACAAACCTTCATATATTAGACATTTAGCATGCTTTGAACACACATTTAAAAACAGTGTGAAAAAATGCTAGAAGAATCTCTGGGGGAGTGGGGACTAAGATTCTCTCTACCTCCACAAAGTCTGATGACCTCCTCTTCATAATTAGAGGTGGGAAATATTTTTTTATTATAGTATTAAATTTATATTCCACCTTTATTTACATAATTTACAATGATATACACAATGACCCTAGCACCTATTTTTCTTGCAATAACCACCCTGTGAGGTGGATTGGAATGAAAAATAGTGACTCAAAGCCATCCAAACAAGCTTCCGTGTCTAAGGCATGACCAGAATTCAATCCTTTGCATTTTAACCACTGTTCCAAACTGGCTCTATATACACAGACATACACATTTTTCAGAGGTTAAATGAACATGCAGGTGTTTTGAAAATCAAAATCAAAAGTGTCAGAGTAAAACCATTTACTGTTGAAAAATGGTGTTGTCAACACACACACACACACACACACACACACACACAGACCCAATTTTAAATTAGGTTACTTCTTCAAAACTTTAGAAATGTGTAAACTTCACGAGGAAGGAGAAGATCTGAAATATTTTGTTCCAGTGTTCTCATGTCCTATTATATAATTTTTTTCCTTTTCCACTTTCCTATGTTCCATATTATACTCAAAATAAATAATTCATTCAGTTTCAAGTAAACAAGCAGAAAATCCGAAACATTTAATGTTTCTACTCATAAATTGCATTAAAAACAATGAATAATTTCATTAGCATCATATATTTTATATAACAACTATTTAAATTTCATTTACCTATATCATAATAAATAATCCTGATTTCACTTTTAGAATTTTCATCCCTGAGTCATAAATCCCTATATTTTACATTAAGATGGATCTAGATTTAACAGCAATTGAACCTTTCTTCAGCTGGCTATAATGAAACGTTATAAATGGCAAAACAAACCACAGCCAGGAATTTAAAGTGCACACAGAAAAGTCCAATTAATATAATCCAGCTATATGTCTTTTAGCACCTTGTCACTAAAGATCCAATATTTCATCCCTATTTTCATTGCTTTGGTCTTTAAACAAAATCACATTGTCTATCAATAACTGTCAGACACAGTTTCCCAAATAAGCCACACATAAAGCAAGCAATGACAACTTTATTAGCTCTGCTATGAGGTGGCTTTTTTAAAAAGAGTAAACTGACTATTAAAAAGTTTGCATTGATATAACTGATGGATGATAGCAATGAATAAAAAACAACAAAGTTTCTTCAAACTGGGCTTTTGCTTTTAATGGACACAATGCCACTATCATATCTTTTGTAAAGTTGTGCCATGTAATATTTAGTTTGTTCAGATTACTAAAAACAAAATAAAAATTTCTTGTAAAAAAGAAGATGCAATAATATACCTAAAAATAGGTTATACCATTAGCATCTGATCACCTTCTTTTCTGCTAATATATCAAAAGGATCCCACATTTTCATACATATTACCCTGTAAGTTTTATTCAATTAAAATTAAACAGAACCAGCCAACTTTCCATTTATGTAATTAATCATTATCCCTTTTTGTCACAAATTAGAATATGATAGCATCATTTTCAAAAGATACTCCCAGTTTTTGAAAGCTGTGTATAAATTTGGTGCTCAAGTTGTATACCTTCTGTAAGATTACAATAGAATCCATTCATGCCACTAGGAACAGATTGCTGTGTCACTGATACGTACCTGCGTGCTTCCATGACCAAATGGAGTGCTGGATAAATTTGTAGCAATACTATGCAGGATAATTTCACCACTCAAGGATCCTGATGCAACATAGCAATCATTCCAATTGAATGACACACAAGTTATTTCCTCTCTATGATCCTGAAGAAGAAAATATGCAAGCTTTAATTTAGTACAACACTCATGTGCTCCAAGGAAATGTTGAGATTACAAATACTTCTCTTTGGTCCCCAATCCTTCTGTGTGCACTACTAGTTGTACAAATTCTACAATAGGCTTAAAAGACGTTTTTTTTAAAAAAAAAAACCCGCATTCATAACCAACATGTTATGCTAGAATATTTTGGGGGGGAACAGAGAAAATGTTTAATGCCTGCCCAACTCTGTTAAAGCAACCATGTGCACTAAGACTGTTGCTGATAATAATAGCAATTTTCATTTTTTTTAATTGAAACTAATCTGCAAGATAAATAATGAAGATGGCTAAAAAGTAAGAAGGCATCAAACGTCAACACAAAACCCTAAAGATACATCAAATTTAACCAATACCATTCAACAAAAGAGAAGATTAAGAGGAATGAAAATCTGCCTCTGAAGCATGTAATAGGAAAGATTGTTCCTGAACTCTTCTGTATTTACTATTCACCTTTAGCACAGAATGACCTATCTAATAAATATCTATCCAAACTATAGTGATGGGAGTTAAGCTTTATCAAAGATATTAAAAGCAATATCTAGCTCTGGTAAACTTCACTTTTCTAGATAGCGATGACCTTCACCCTCAAATTACTGAATGCTTCCTCAAATCAAACAAATAGGGCCTACACTAAGATCCTTATCCATTGGCCAGATCCTCCAAAAATATCAAAGACCAAGCTGCAATAAATTGGGACCTATAGTCTAATTACATCAGACCAAAGTCTTCAGGCTCTAAAATGTAACAATATTTTGTAATATTTATTTATTTATTTATTTTTCATATTTGTATACCGCCCTACTCCCGAAGGACTCAGGGCGGTGAACAGCCATAATAAATATAAATACAGTAATTCTATTCAGTAATAGAACTGAAATTATCCATCAGTAAAGGAATATCCACACATATTCAAAACTGTCATTCCCAGAGTTTAGATAAAACATTTCCCAACATTTTGCAAAAACATTGTATTTTAACAAGAACTGCTTTTCTTCCATAGTGTTATTAATTATATTTACCTAACAACTGTCAGTCAGTCTTCCCCATAATCCTAAATTTGCATACACATAAATGTCAAAGTATTATGTTCCCAAACAAACAGTTATTTAAGGGGAAATTCATTACAATTTTGCAATTATAGAAATCAGCACAGCAACTAAATTCTATAATCAAAGAAAAATAGCTACACAGAGATTAATAACAGATTAGAACGATTAACTGCCCCCAAATCCAAAAGACTGTAGTTAAAATCTTGTAACCATACTTTGCTTTTTTTCATTAACTATTTTTCCAAGCCCATCTAATATTTTAATTAAACCACTTACAACACTTTATATACATAAATAATGAAACAATGTATACTCTTGTGTACTGATACAGATAGTCCTCAATTTACAATCACAATTGAGCCCAAAATTTATGTTGTTAAATGAGAATTCTGTTAAGTGAGTTTTGCCCCATTTTACGTTTTTTCTTTTTATTTTATTTATTTATCTATTTCAAATTTATATACCGCACCTTCTCCCAAGGGACTCAGGGCGGTGTACAGCCAGATAAAAACATACAATACAAACATTAAGAACAATTAAAAGAATATATATTAATTTGGCCCCAATTTAAAATGACAAACCAATTAAAAATTTAAAATTTAAAAATATGTTAAGCCAGCCCGGCTTGATGAAAAAAGAAAGTTTTAAGGGCACACCGGAAGGCACCGAGGTCTTGGATTCTCCTTATCTCAGGGGGCAGCTGGTTCCATAGGGTAGGTGCCCCCACAGAGAAGGCCCTCCCCCTGGGGGTCACCAGCCTACATTGTTTGGCTGATGGCACCCCGAGGAGGCCCTCTCTGTGGGAGTGCACAGTCGATAGGAGGTTGTCGGTAGCAGCAGGCGGTCTCAAAGATAACTAGGTCCTATGCCATGGAGCGCTTTAAAGGTGGTAACCAACACCTTAAAGCGCACCCGGAAGACCACTGGGAGCCAGTGCAGCTCGCACAGGAGTGGTGTTATGTGGGAGCGCCATGCAGCTCCCATAATTACCCGCGCGGCCGCATTCTGGACCAGTTGGAGCCTCCAGGTGCTCTTCAAGGGGAGCCCCATGTAGAGAGCATTGCAGTAGTCCAGGCGAGAGGTGACGATGGCATGAGTGACTGTGCACATGGAATCCCGATCAAGAAAGGGTCGCAACTGGCGAATCAGGCGAACCTGACAAAAGGTCCCCCTGGCTACAGCCATCAGATGTTCCTCCAAGGACAGCTGCGTATCCAGGAGGACTCCCAGATTGCGCCTCCTCTCCGAGGGGGCCAAAGACTCGCCCCCAATAGTCAGAGATGGAGTCAGCTGACTATATCGGGATGCCGGGAACCACAGCCACTCAGTCTTGGAAGGGTTGAGCTTGAGGCTGTTCCTCCCCATCCAGATCCGCACAGCCTCCAGGCACTGAGACATCACTTCAAGGGCATCGTTGGGGTGGCCTGGGGTGGAGATGTACAGCTGGGTGTCATCAGCGTACTGGTGGTACTTCACCCCAAAGCCACGGATGATCTCACCCAGCGGCTTCACATAAATGTTGAATAAAAGGGGCGAGAGGACCGATCCCTGAGGCACTCCACAGATGAGAGGCCTCGAGGTCGACCTCTGCCCCCCTGCCAACACAAACTGCGATCGGTCAGAGAGAAAGGAGGAGAACCACCGTAACACGGTGCCCCCCATCCCCAACTCTTCCAACCGGTGCAGCATGATACCATGGTCGATGGTATCAAAAGCCGCTGAGAGGTCTAATAGGACCAGGACAGAGGAGCAACCCCTGTCCCGAGCCCTCCAGAGATCATCTACCAACGCGACCAATGCCGTTTCCGTGCTGTGCCCAGGCCTGAAACCCGACTGGAACGGATCTAGATAAGACGTTTCCTCCAGGAATTGTGGAAACTGTCGCGCGACCACACTCTCAACAACCTTTGCCACAAAGCGAAGGTTGGAGACAGGACGGTAGTTGGCCAATACTGCCGGGTCCAGGGAGGGCTTCTTGAGGAGAGGCCTCACCACCGCCTCTTTCAAGGTGGTGGGGAAGTAACCCTCACTCAAGGAAGCATTGATAACACCCTGGAGCCAGCCTCGTGTAACCTCCCGGGAAGCCAGTACTAACCAGGAGGGACACGGATCCAGTAAACATGTGGCCACACTAAGTCTCTCCAAAATCCTGTCCACGTCATCAGGGGTCACAGAATCAAACTCTTCCCAGATAACGTTCTCAAGACTATTCCTCGCCACCCTGCCCGAATCTACCCAGTCAGAGTCCAAATCCCCCCGGATCTGAGTGATTTTGTCATACAGATATTGTCTGAAATCCTTAGCCCTGCCTTCCAGGGGGTCCTCCCGCGCTCCCGGTTGAAGCAGGGAGCGGGTCACCCTGAACAGGGCGGCCGGACGATTCTCTGATGACACAATAAGAACGGAAAAGTAATTAAACTTTGCCACTTTTAAGTAGGTCTTAATATGCGACCTTACTAGTGTTCGGTCAGATTCAGCGAGACTGGCCCTCCAACTGCTCTCCAGGCGTCTTTTCCGGCGCTTCATCTCCCTCAGCTCCTCGGTAAACCAAGGAGCCGCAAGGGATCGGCACCGGGTCAGAGGCCGCAGAGGCACGACTCGATCCAAGGCCCCACCAGCCGCCCGATCCCAGGCAGCCACCAGGTCCTTGGCCAAGTCATGTGCCAGATCTTCAGCAGGTGGCCCAAGCTCCATCTGGAACCTCGCAGGATCCATCAGGCACCTGGGGAGGACCCATCTTATTGGCTCCGCCTCCCTGCGGTGGGGTGTAGCGGTTCAAAGGTCCAGGCGAAGGAGCGAGTGGTCTGACCATGACAAGGGTTCCATGTCTATATCCCCTATAACAAGACCACTCAACCACTGGCCAGAGACAAAAATCAAGTCCAGAGTGTGACCCCCCCCGTGGGTGGGGCCATGAACTAGCTGGGTCAGGTCCATGGCCGTCATGGAAGCCATGAACTCCCGAGCCATCTCGGACGTTTCACCAATGGACGGCAAGTTGAAATCACCCATGACTATAAGCCTGGGTGTATCAACTGCCACCATGGCTATCACGTTGAGGAGCTCGGGCAGGGCCGTTGCCACACGGCAGGGAGCCAGGTACGCAAGCAACAAGCCCATCTGAACCCCATGACCCCATCTCACAAAGAGGGATTCACATCCGGCACTCTGTGGCACAGTGGTCTCCCTCGGACCAAGACCTTCGTTAATAATAACCACCACCACCCGCTCCTCCCCTGTGCCCTCGGCTGATGGAATGCTCTGAAGCCTAGTGGGCACATCTCATTCTTTCACATTTGTTAAGTGAATCTGGTTTCCCCATTAACTTTGCTTGTCAGAAGGTCACAAAAAGATGATAACATCACCCTGGGACAATGCAACCATCATATGGCGATGCTGCAACGGTCATAAGTGTGAAAAATGGTCATAAGTCACTTTTTTATGTGCTGTTGTAACTTCGAGCAATCACTAAATGAACTGTTGTAAGTCGAGGACTACCTGTATATCTGAGGAATACTTTTTATTTATTTGTTAGGTATAAAACCTTTCATCGAGGCAATGTAAAATAGCACTCCTTTCATTTCTATCTGCATAATAATTGTGAGGAGTAGGCAACGTTGTGAGAAAGGCTGACTGGCCAAAGTCACCTGATGAAACTCTATGGCTGAGAATCAACTTGAACCTGGATTCCCCACCCCCACCCTGGTATGAGTCCAACATCTTAAGCAGCATACGTTGCTACACTACACCACATCACTACAATTGTATATATCTCACTCTATGAGAAATTTATTCAGGTCAAATAAGAGCATCAAGGTCAATTAAAAGCATCAGATTTAGATTTAAGAAAGCGGACAACTTTTCCATCTCTGCAATAACTACATACTACTTAATTGTAAAGTCTGTGTAATATCTAGCACCACTTCTAAATAGCTATCATTCTGCTAGCCCAAAACCATCTGTGATGTAAAATATGAGTTACATTTTGATATTTAAAGATTGGAGTATAAGCCTAAAGATTTACAGGTGATATTAATCTCATATATATTAACTGACAAAAAAAGACCATAATACAATATTGTATCTTACCTTAAGAGATCGGTGAAGTTTTCTATATTTTAAATCCCAGATATTAACAGTGCTATCAATTCCTCCACTTGCAATATACATTGAATTCGAACTCAAGCTTATACATGTTTGCTTTGCCTAGTTGGCAATAAATTAAAAAAAAAAATCAAGATAATATCAACATCAATTTTAAACTAGGATAAAAAGTTAATATAATCTGAGGTACAAATATAGATCTGATTAAAATGACATTTTGTACTTTAATGAAATGAAGAAAACAGTGTTCAACAAATATGACACAGACAAAATAAAATGACATCACTGTGATGGATTATTCAATAGTTCGAATTTAATTTACCAACACCATACCCCAAAATTAAAGTTAGCAAGGGCCAATGAAAGCCCATTGTGATGTTTTTCCTTTAATAGCAACCAATTAGTTTCATTAATTAGATTTATATCCTGCTTTTCCTCAATGAATTTATGGAACTATACACTGTACTTTTTCCTTCTATTTTCCCCTCACAACAACCCTGTGGAGTAACCTGCCTGACAAAAAGTGATTGGTCCTAATCTATTCAGCAGGCTTCCATGATTGAGGTTGAACTTAGTCCAACACCTTAACCATTTTATTACTTTTAGAAGCAGAAAGATTAAAGACGAATTATAGTAATTATCTGCTCTTTCAACAATGTACTATTGTGATTGATCAATAATAATTGTTCTGGGTGCTTTTTAAATAGAAAAGAAGAATCAAAATATTTTAATTAAATAAATGATAAATAAATAAATCAAAATAAATTAAATAAATGGATGTCTGAAATAAAATCATAGAACTAGTAAATAACAGTGTATTTACTAAAATGTATACTGAATGATCCGTGAACAGTTTAATTTATATTGCTGAATAACCATCCATTCCCTTTCATTGCTTTTCTCTGCAGCCTTCACACTGCGAAGAATTTGAAGCAAATTATACATTTCCTTTGACAAATGAAACAGTTCTGCCTTTATAAAAACAGACACCACATAATTGTATATGAGGCTGGAAACAATTATTTTCAAATTACTAATATCTGTAAGTAGGTGAGTAGAGTCATAATACGGCAACACCAAGCCAGTGTTAGCCAATCGCAAAATAGCTATGCTGGTTGATGCTTAGATAAGAGGCAATCAGAAAATCTTAAGTTTGTAGACTAGAAAGTTATTTTCCTCCAGAATATTTTTTTCAATGAGAAGTGAGTTTCACAATGTTGTGTTAATAAAATCACATCACCAGGAGCTGAGCTTAATTCAAAAGAGCCTGGATGGCTTTCTATAGAACTTAAGCCAGTGGATGTAACATAAAAGGCATTGTTTTGGGAATACCATTGGCAAAAGACCATTCACTCTGAAATGTGTACTGGTTCTAGATACTATCAGAAAGATCTTAACAAGAACAGAGAAACAGCGTTTATATTTTTGGATGCAGAGAAGGCATTTGATTGTTTGAACTGGCAATTTTTGTTTAAAATAATAGAGAAAATGCATTTTGGGGAATATTTTACACAATCAATTAGAGCGATATATCAGCAGCAAACAGCACAAATTATAGTTAATGGAGGTTTAACAGAGGCTTTTAAAATTGAGAAAGGAACAAGGCAGGGGTGTCCTCTGTCCCCACTATTATTTATTCTGACTTTGGAGGTACTATTGAACAAGATACGGGACTCAGAAAAATTGAAGGGTATTGTAATTAGACAACAAGATTATAGATTAAGAGCATTTGCAGATGATTTGGTTATTACCTTATCCCAACCTATAGAGTCGGTTCCATATATATTGGATATAATTGATCAATACGGGAAAGTATCAGGATTTAAAGTTAACCCACATAAGACAAAGATGATAGTTAAAAATATGACTATACTGGAAAGAGATAAACTGGCAAGATTAACAGATTTTGAAATAGTTAAAAAGGTTAAATATCTAGGGGTATACATAGCAGCTTCAAATACAAAATTATACAAAAACAATTATGAGGTTCTTTGGCAGAAGGTACAGAAGGATATGGAAAATTGGAAAAAATTACAGTTGTCTTTATTGGGAAGAATTGCAGCAATTAAAATGAATGTCTTACCTAGATTTTTATTTTTGTTCCAAATGATACCTGTGCTTAAGAAAGATGAATCTGAGAGAATGGCAGAAAGGTGTTAATACTTTTATTTGGGCTGGGAAAAAACCCAGAATAAAAATGAAAATTATACAAGATATACGTGAAAGAGGGGGTCTCAAAATGCCTAATTTAAGATTATATTATGAAGCAGCGGTTTTATCACAAATTAGTGATTGGTTTAATTTAACTGAGGGGAGAATTTTGAATTTAGAAGGTTATGATTTGTTATATGGATGGCATGCCTATTTGTTATATGACAAAAAAGTGGATAAAGTATTTAAGGCTCATATATTAAGAAATGCTTTGTTGAGGGTTTGGAAAAAATATCAATATAAGTTAAATTATAAGATACCTGTATGGGCAAATCCTAGACATGCAATAGAAAATATAAGTATAGAACAAAAACAGGAGGTGATTACCTATAAAGAGCTTCTTATTATGGAAAGGGGGGTAATGTATTTGAAATCTTTAGATACACTGAGAGAAGAAGGTATAATTTATACATGGTTTCAGTACAGTCAACTTCAAGCTAGATGGAAGGAAGATCAAAAAACTGGCTTTGTGCAAAATGAGGAGAATTTGGTAAAACAAATTAGAGATCAAAAACAAATGCATATTAAAAGGTTGTATAATGCTTTATTGGAAATAGATTCTGAGACGGAATTGGTTAAAGACTGTATGATTAAATGGGCACAAAATTTTCAAGAGCCAGTAATGATGGAGACTTGGGAAAAGATTTGGATTAGAAATGTGAAATTTACACAAGCACAAAATTTAAGAGAAAATTTTTATAAAATGTTCTATAGATGGCACTTAGATCCCAAAAAATTATCATGTATGTATCCTAATGTGCAAGCTAAATGTTGGAGATGTGACTGTGATGATGCAACTTATTATCATATATGGTGGACTTGTAGAAAAATCAAAGCATTTTGGATAAAGATTTGGTGGGTGATGCAGAATATTTTTAAAAAGAGACTGAAATTTACTCCACAGTTGTTCTTAATGGGTATAACTACGGACTGTACAGTTGCAGAGACTAAATTGATTTTGAACTTGATAACAGCAGCAAGATTGTTGGTAGCACAACACTGGAAGAAGGACTTTTTGCCTACTATTGATGATTGGATATTGAAAGTAACTAATTTAGCTGAAATGGCTAAAATTTCAGCATATCTGAAGGATCACACACAAGAAAGGTATATACAGGACTGGAGAAGATGGATTGATTATATACAAAATAAGTATCAGACCAAAAAATATCAAATAGCTTATGAATGATTTCTTTTATTTGTATAAGCGCTATATAAGTGATATTAGAAGTATTATGTTTAAGAAATAAGATTTTATATATGGGGGGTTAAGAATTTTTTTTTTAGGGAGTGTTAGTTTGATGATTGGTTATGCAAATTAGTTTATTGTTAAAGGTCAATAGAAATACCTTGTATTCTGCTCTGGGAAGTCGGGGAGGGGGAGGGGGGTTGGGAGAGAGGGTTGTGGGGAAATTGTGTTTGTTTTAAAACTTTTTCAATAAAAAAAAAAGAACAGAGAAAAGAAAATTTCATAGTTAACAACAGCTTTTTTTTCTGTATATGTTTTATTTGAAGTTTTCCTTTAACAACCAATATATTTTGTGGACAGCGTAATGACTGAGTCAATACATTTTTTTATATAGTGCTAACAATAATAATACAATTACATATACATAGTTTTAATCTTCCTACTTCTAACCTTAAAATGCTCATTATAATTATAATATTCTTATGTATCAATGTGTATAATACTATTTTCCCAATTTGTACTCCCCCCCCGCACTTGTTAGGGTTCTTCCATATTCACCTCTTTATCTTTAAACAGTACTATTCTCTCTTTATGATTCTTTATCACTTTATCAAACATCAATTACATTTCTTCATACAATGTGTTTGTTGACCCGTTAAATCACTAATATTTTAATATTTTAAGTATTGCTCAAGTTCCACCATATTTTCAATATCTCAGTTTTCTATAAACACCAATAAAACCAATTATTAATAAAATTTAATCATCCCCGGGATTATATCTCTAAATCCTCTGAATCTGTAGTTCTTAAAAGCTATAAATTCTAGTATATGTTTTGCACATTGTTAATCATAATACGTTTAAGTATACCTAATCATAGTCTTCCACCTCCTAACCTTAGTATATTTGTGGTTATAATAAATTCTATTATATATCTGTATATGTGTTACTATTTTCCCAATTTATACTTTCTACATATTTCTATTAGTTTTTAATACAGTCACAATATTAGAAGGTATTATATCTCTATCCGTCACCTCTCAGCCTTTTTAGAATTTCATCATTTATTGACTTTTTGGTTATTTTTTTATATTTCTCTATTGGATTCTATGTTTCTTTCTAACATTTTTACATAGACTGAGTGTCCCCTCTGCCTTACCCTTTATCTCTTTTTGCTGCATCATTTGCATGCCCTTCCATAACTCTTTCATTATTTTGGGGAAGTCTTTTTTGTTTTCTCTGTTCTATTGTAAGGAATTAACTATTCAATTCTTAGTATTTATTTTTACTGTCTTTTCAGTGTTTTTGTTTTCTTGTAACTTATTTTGATTTGTCTCTTCCATCACTCCTTCTAATTTCTCATTTGTCTTCTGAATATTATGTTCATCTTTTCCCACTATTTGTTGAGGATCTTCTTTAATTTTGAAGGCAGTATTATTCATGTATTCAGGATTATTTTAACGCCGCAGGTAATAATAGCCAATAAACACAGATATAGACAATGGGAATTGTGATTACACAATTTACTATAATTTATTACAATTATAAGAAACAGCAGAAAATTCTAAGTTCCAAAACTGCAAAGAATCAAGACAACATTGCTTTTAGATGGATTGCAACTCTGATGTCCAATAAGAAAAGTGATCATAAATCTTATATATGACTTGTTTTAAAAATGGATTAGAATAGATTAGAAAGTAGACTTATTTCAGCCATTAATAGCCGAGAGAGAGCAAATTATTGTCCAGGTGTGGACAATATTCTAAATTGGAATTAATCTAAAATTGAAGAGCTTTCTAATCTCTACTAGTGCTCATTTAGTAATGAATACTGTATTAAGGAACAGCAACAATTGCTTCCTGGATTGTTTACAATATTTCTTTGATTTGGAGTACAGATTTTGTTCTAGACCAATCCCTGTGAATTAGCTTTGCTGCTATTATATTCTTACATACAAGTAGAGACAATACTTCCTATTTTTCATTTGGAACATTCTGTGCTAAGACCAGCAGGTCTTTTTCCCTTACTTTTTATTTTGGTGGAAAGGAGAGTAAATAAAATTGTTTTACACATATAAGTGCCTTATGTTTTTGAATTCTATTCACAACAAAAGTGCTTAGAAGTGCAACAGTGGTACCTGATGTATATGCACCCTTTAGAGTAACCATATTTTTTCAGGCCCATACAACTACTTTCTATTATTGCTATATGATTTGGAAGGAAGGTGTTACTATAAAGAATTGCAATCAGATGCTACATTCATGACCCTGCACACTTTGAAGCATCTTTCTGGAAACAAATCCAAAACATGACTATGAATTTATATAAATATATAAATAAGCATTATGTATTTTTGAAACAGAGAACAGATAGTAAGTAAAATTCATTTATTTGTAAATCTTATCAACTGAATCTAGAGGAGGTTTATTTCCAGGAGAGCATAGATTATCAGGAATATTATGAACAGTTACTGGGAATTTGGGAACTTGAGTACATATAAATAGCAATACATTAAAAGACCACTTTTTAAACCTGTTCTACTTACCCCTTCAGCTAGTTCAAAGAGTGGAACTGGTTTTCCTTTACAATTTGAAACCACAATCTTATCACCAACAGCTGACGTTGTTACCAAAAAGTTATCTGAAGTAAGAGTCATGGAACACAACATGTGCTTTTGTTTACGCAAAATTGTTTTAGTTGGGAAGAAAACCTCTTTTAAGTAGGCATTTAATCACATGCATTTCCAAATTAGAGAACAGTACATTTTCAACAGTCATTTTAAAAAAGATATAATTTATTTTGACAATGACCAATAATTCCAATAATCAATAGGTATCCTGTCCATTCCAACACTGCTTATCTCCAGTAACTGCTTAAGAACGAATAGACGAATAGACCACAGTGATAACAGTGCACGTGGCTAGATTCTGTGCAGCAGTACTGGGGATTCGTTGGAAACACGTGATTAATATATCATAGCTATTTTACACAACTAATACAGCAAACCCTTCTGTATTTAGATGTTAGGATACTTTATTTTTCTTATTAGAAATGGTACATTATAATGTCCTTACAGCTCTGGCAATATGCTTCAATGTGAAAAACTTTATATTTAAAAAACAATCTTATGCTTATTTAACCCCCCCAAAAAATTATAGGTTATAATTCTGCACATGACTTTTTATTAGATCTGAAGCTTGGGTTTATCCAAACATAAGGCTTTTTAAAATATTAGATTTTGCCTGCTTCATTATAATAGATTTTTTTTCAGATTAGATAGAAACTCCAACTGTTTATTGTGATTGATGATTCTTATTAGATTAGTTGCCTCTGCTAATTACTGAGTATTGCTTTGATTTTAATAATGGTTTCAACATGTCAAATTGATATAAATCACTTTTATATGTGGCATTAATCTAATGCTATCTCAAAAATTCTTAGCTTTTATACAGCTTTTAAATATATTTCTCTTTTGTTCTTTTTCTTGCTTGCATTTTCAGATATTTATAATGGGGAAACAGCTGGGCTAAAAACTTGCTCCCTAAATATTTTTTGAGCCAGTACTTTAACAGCAGAAACTCAAAAGATACATCCAAGTTTTAACTATGAAGTTTATTGGTGAATGAGCAAAGAACTCCAAGCATGCAACAATTAGATTGCCGTTTCTAGTTCAGGGATCTCCTTATACACAAAGCTTTGTGCGCCATACCACAAAGGACTTAGAACTTCAGCTTTGAAGCATTTAACTGATACAGGCACATAGTTATTCCTATCACAGCTTACCTATCTAGTTATTGCATTGGAAGTTCAGCATGAGGTTTGAGGGTTTTTTTTCATTTTTTCATTGAACATTTTCCAGGAGGTGGAGATTGAAAATAAATGCTTTTTAAGACCTTTACCTTTTAAATTTCATTGTTTTTAATTTTTCAGATAAGCAGGTGATCAGTATACCACATAGCTCTTTGTGAACACTGCAACATGTTCTATGTTGGACTGCCCTTGATAGGAGTTCATAAAATTATGTTGATCTAGAACACTGCAGTCGTAACATTGAACCAGAAAGGTTAGGAAAACCCATGGTAACCCATGATACCAAGACACAAGTAGGTTGTTCTTCTGGCAACCTATTTGTTTCCAGGTACCATTCATTTAGAATGGTACTAATTTTAGAAGGTTTAGCCATCCCTAATTCTGCATACAATCAGGCCATCTTCAATGTGCAATATTCCTGTTCTCCATTAGTTTAACAACAACCATTTGGCATTTCAGGTATACAAAAATAAACAGAAAATGTCTGGCAATTAAGGAGGCAGATTATTTCCAAGTGGTTTATGCTAAGCAAATAAACTACAGAAATTGGGAAAGCATTTCTAAATTATTAGATATGTCTTGTAGAAAGTACAGGGCTCACTACCATAATTTTATAAATAAACCTTCTCCTGGCATGAAAACCGTTACTACATAAATTTTATCCAAACCAAATAATAAAAATGATACTGTAAAAAAATATTTACTTTCAATATCAAGGAATATCCTTCTCATTCATAAGAAACAACAAGATGAACGAGAGGGAAAATCAGACTTTATCCAGACATGTCAGTTCTATGCTGAACAGGCCGTCCATGTCATTCTTTGATATTGCTATAACGCAACAATATGACTCTATCAAATATGGTTGAATAAACCTGGTAAGTAACATTCCACCTAAATGAATTACTCAAAATAGAAATGTGTATGAACAGCTAAAATAACAGTTGAATTAACCTTTTATTTATTCATTTATCCATTCATATATCATTTATATATTCTGTTTTATAGCATAAGTGCGAAGCACTTAGAGGAGTTTGTTCTTGTCATTATTGTTGTTAAGGCCACTGCTCTATTTCCTTCATAATTTAAGGTAGTTTTGCAAGACAACAAAAGCATGGAAAATAACATGGAAATGTTTTAAGGAGGACATATTCTAATATACAGTATGTGGCTTTTTCAGAGCTCTGAACAGAAGTTAAATAGTTATACAGGTAATCCTCAAGTTATGATGGCAATTGGAAATGGAATTTCTGTTGCTAAATTATGTAGACATAAAGCTTAATGTCAGGTAACTGCATTGCTTAGTGACAGTAACCCCAGCACTCCCCTTCGCCATTGTTTTACAAACTCCACTGGTTAGTTGAGGACTCACCACCAGCCAAGCCATTGCTTCTTGATTCCTCCCAGTACAAGCCTCAGTTTTTCCAAATAAGGGACTGCTTCCCCTTCAATTCCACCCCACTTTCTTGTCCTTTTGTCGAACCTGCACTGTGCCTTGTAAGACAGCAAGCAGCTCCAGAACCATGAAGCTTTGGGTTACTTGCTATCTTGTGGCTCAGGGGCTTCTTGGTACACCGTGGCTTTGGGGCTGCAGGAAGCCTTTGAGGCACAAATCAGCTCAAGTCTTTGGGAAGAAAGCCTTGTGTGTCTAGCAGCCGTCTCCAGAAGGGCCAGGCCAGGTGTGCTTGGTCAGCAGTGAGAGCCAGAGGACGGTGAAGGTGGGCTGGAGTGGAGGAGCATGAAGCAACCAGATATAACAGTGCAGAGAACCAAAAGGCAGAGATGAAGGGATAATAAGCAGGTGGGGGAGTTGAAGTACTCTTGTAGTCGTAAGCGCTAAATCCCTAAATTTTGATCATACACTGCAACAAGTGTAACTTCAAGAACCAAGTATAAATACCATTTGTTTAGTGCTGTCATAACTTCAAACAGTTTTGTTGTAACTCAAGAACTACCTGTATTTTTGTTTAAAAGAGAGAACATTCACTTTAATATAAGTTCTTTTTTCTTTTGCCAATGGCAACAACTGAGATATGGAATTCCTTGTAGAAAGAATTTTGAATGGCCATATCTGAGGTGTCATAAAAAGGCAATTAGGACAATTGCTATTAATAAGTATACTATACAGAAATACAGTTTCAGGTACTGAAACAACAAAGGATACTGTTGCTACCCCAACATACTGAATTCACTGGGTGAGAAGATGCATGTGGACTAAACTGGTCCACAATTGTTATAGAAGACGAATCCCATATTTTAACATCATCATCTCCTGAAGAAGCAAAACGGACGCCTTCCTGCATCTCTACACCTGTAAAGGAAAATTAAAATTATTACAAATATGTTTTAATTAAATATTATTCTACCTGACAAACTAAAAAAATGTGGTTTGTTGTACTTGAGAGAACGATAAACTTATAAAGTATAAATAAAATTAATACAAGTTGTGACATACATTTGTTGCCAGATATTATCAACAGACATGTTTTTTATTGCCACGATATAGTGGGGCACATACAATTATAAACAAGTACCATAAACCTTATCATCTCAGATTAATAAACCTAAACATAAATTCTTATCATTAATAACAGCAAAAAGATATCAAATATTCAACAAAAATATTTATCATCTTACTTTTGTTATGCTCAAATGCTTCCAAAATTTAATTTCTAAAAACAGTTAATTGGAAAAAAGTGAATAAAAAATCTTTGAACTGGAGCCAGATTTGATAACTAATTAGTTGCTAAATCTCTCTATAAACACTACATTTACAACCTGCTAAATTGGAGAACATCAAGTGTTTCAGGAAAGAAATACTACCAAACAAAATAAAACTACAAAAAGTCTGTTCATGGTGCTAGTTAAAAATGTCTTTCCTTTTCTTTATAAACAAATTCAATCGCTTTACATTATTGCTAAAAAAAATCAATAAATGTTCATTCAAACTACGACTGAGTTTAAATATAATGCTAACTCATGGTTCATTTGTATGATTTGTTAGATAATCTCATTGTCCATTCACACATTACTCTATGTTATAAAACTTTCTTTTGAAAGATAGACTGAATATGAAGACTTTGGTCACAGAATATTGATCCAGAGCATAATCATATTGGAGGCTTCCAGATATCCATACTTCAGCTTCATTCATTTGGCTGTGGCTCTAATCTATATATATAAAAACAAAAACCACTCACACATTAATCACGAAATCTCCAGAACCGTAAAGCCTACAAACTTCAAATTTTGTAGGTATGTTCTACAACATACCTACAGAAGGTAGGTATGTCCAAGAGGGAACATATATTCCCTCTTGGATTCTAGGTGCTCACTAAGAAACGATTTTTCAAAATGACCATCAGAGCATTAGTATTTCTTATATTATTATAACACACTCTGATGCTAATTAGTTAGACATTCTACTGCCCCTCCCAACTTGAAAATAACTCTGGAGAGAATGGGATAGCATAGGACAGGCTTCTGTGGGAAGCCTCATGGAGAGAAGTGGCTAGAAAGCCTGAGAAAGAGGATCTATAGGGCCAGCCTGCGGGAGAGAAGGGGAGAGGAGAGGATTTATGGGGCCAGCCTGAGGGAGAGAAGGGGGTAGGATAAGAGAGGCCTCTGTGGAGCCAGCCTGAGGGAGAGGAGAGGCTTTTGTGGGGCCAGCCTGAGGGAGAGAAGGGGGAGAAGAAAGGATCTATGGGGCCAGCCTCAGGGAGAGTAGGTGGAGAGGAGAGGATCTATGGGGCCAGCCTGAGGGAGAGAAGGGGGAGAGGAGAGGATCTATGGGGCCAGCCTGAGGGAAAGGGGATAGGAGAGGTTTTTGTGGGACCAGCCTGAGGGAGAGAAGGGGGAGAGGAGAGGATCTATGGGGCCAGCCTCAGGGAGAGAAGGGGGAGAGGAGAGGATCTATGGGGCCAGCCTGAGGGAAAGGGGATAGGAGAGGTTTTTGTGGGACCAGCCTGAGGGAGAGAAGGGGGAGAGGAGAGGATCTATGGGGCCAGCCTCAGGGAGAGAAGGGGAAAGGAGAGGAGAGGCTTCTGTGGGACTAGCCTGAACGAGAGAAGGGGAGAGGAGAGGCCGATCGTAACTACTCATTAATTTTCAAACTTTAAGTGTTGATTTATCAAGCCTGATCACATAGTTTCATAGTGGAGCACAGGTATTCAGCTAGTATAATATATGTGATGGAACAAAAGGGCCAACTATTAAATTTCTCAGAAAAATTCTTTTCACTGTAATTTAGCGCAAATGCTACTGATATTAGACAGATCATTTATTTTTTACATTAATACTTATATTCTATTCCATGAATAGAAATCTATATTTTTCTCTGCGTGTCAGCCTTCCACTCATCCTAGAACTTTGAGAGGCTGTGGGGGAGGAGAGAATAAAGTATTAGTTATCCTCTAGTAAAAGCAACACCTGATTTGTCAGTACAACAGAATAAAGCCACACTTCTCATGTTAACCTGGATAAAGCACCACTTTCATTAATGAAGAAGAGGATGGGAATGTCTATGGAGGTCATGGTTGTCCCAAAAGGTGCTTTTTTTCAAGAGGCAACTGTATTTACCCAGTTTTAGCATGCAATAGACTCATTTCCCCAGTATGGTTCAAACACCCCCTCCTTTCCTATGACTAGAGCTACCTTCCAGTGTTCCTACTCCAGTTTTGGAGTAGGCTGGATTTTTCCTACCAATAATCTCTATGACTTCAGCAGTTCTTGACTGGTCCTAGTTGATGGAAGTAAGAATATAATCTGAAAAGTGAATGCCTTCTGGTGCTGCTAGTCAGACTGGAAGCAGGCAAGGCAGGGTCATTCATGCAGTAGTAATGATTCACGAGTGAATCAGCATTAGCCTTGTAACAGTATAATAAAAGTAATTTGTTAAAAGTAATTTTCAAGGTTACAAATACATTCCCAAAAGTCACTCATATTTGCATGCCTAAAAACAAATGAATAGCAACTCTGTTTAAATCTAAATGGTTCAATGAGTCTATAGAAAAAACTACAAAGAAATCCTGTGACATGGGTGTCAAACTTCATGAAATATTTCTGTAGGATGAAAGCCGCTGTGCTGCTTGCTTGCACTGTTTACTCCCAAAGCTCCTAGAGAATTTTTGAAGGAAAAAATGTAGGTGAATGTATCAAGGCTGATTTATTTTTTTTTAAAAATGTATCCCGTGTTCACAAAATCTCATAGACTGTGTACAAAATCTCAAGGATTGGGGGGGGGGGGGGACACTCTTTTAAAAGAATTGCTTGTCAAGTTACTTGGAAGTCCAGCCAAAAAGGAGAGAGCATTCAAACTCTGAAAATATTAAGTAGGTTCTTTCTCTCTCTTCCCCCACCCCTTTCAAAAGGTATAATGTTTTTGAATTTCTCTGTCAATACCATTATATAGAAAAATAATACAGATGAAACAGTAGTGGCAACATTTTCTACTTTAGCTCTTGATTAACGCACAGACATATTTCCCATTAAAAGGACATGATGGGACTCCTCCTATAAGTGCAGGTCAGGGATTTGGGGTCATTATGAGCTCATAGATAGTGCAAAATAAGGCCATGGCCAGATGTCCTTTGCCAGTTCTCTTTGGTGCACCAGCTGCACTCCAGTCTGGGCTGAGTTACTCTTTCTGCATTAACTCATTGGCAACATGTGAGTTTGCTTAGATTACTACAACATATCCTACAAAGGGCTGTCCCTGAAGACCACTCAGAAGCTATAACTGATTCAAATGCAGCAGCCTATATATTAGCAAATCAAAGACCCTATAATCATACAATGCCTGCCTTGTGGTCATTTACTAATTACCAGACATTTCCAGATAAAAGTAAATGCTGGGTTTAATGTACAAGGTCTACATGTTTTGGCCCTGAGATACTTAATAGGTCTGCTTTTTCATTATGTTTTTCAGTTGCAACCCCATATAGTGAAATAGAATCCCCCCTTGAAATTAAACTGACACTTTTGTTATTGGCTTTCAGGAAGCTATTAAAAACATGTTTTGGAAGGAAGAAATGATCATAAATTGTGCAAACTGTATTACAATAGAATTTTGTATTAATTCTGGTTTTAGATTTTTACTATGCTTTTGCTTTTATGGAAATAAACTGCTAATTTGGTTTTGGCACTGAACAAACAGAGCACACAAATAGTTGATAATCTACATTAAATTTTGTCATGGCTCCATCAGAGCCTGGTTCAGAGGAAAAGAAGGAGTTGGAACCAGGACTGTCCGACAGTGATGGCACATTTCTCTTGGCATGTTTGGAGAGGCCAGGGGCTGAGGACGAGGCTATCCCAGGCCCCCTCAGGCATTGGGGGAGGTGGTCGACCAGGCAGAGAGCTGCCTGCTTTCACAGAGAAAGGCAGTGGGGTTGATAGGCAGATATCCTCTGATGAGGAACAGCTGCCTCCTCAACGCGATCCAAGGACACAGAGAGTGGAGTGTAGGCAAGCTCAGAGAAAGGATGCAAGGCTACTTGGGAGAAGATCACCCCACCCCTCCTCATAAGGAACACCTGGAGGGGAGTTATCCATGGGGAGTTAGTCTTTGTAAGGAACAATTTTTTTTTTTTGCTTTGGCTTATACTCCCCTAGCTTCGACTTATGCCTGTTGCCATTGGCCCTGCCTTCTTTGGAAGATTGCTTCTCACCTTTTTTCTTAGACCTTGCCCTTGTCTTATGCTTTTGGCCCTTTGCTTTGCTGTGCCTTTGGAATTGCTCCCTACCTTGGACTTTTTCTTTGCCCTGAGGACTGCCATTGTCTTGTGCCTGCATTCTGCCTTGTGCACTGGATCTTGCCCTGTGAGTGTGCTCCTACTCTGTGGACTTTATTTGTACTATAGAGGCTATTGTTTGGTGGACTGAGGGTGGCTGTCTTCAGGGTAGTATGGGAGTGGAGCCTTACCAGTCATTGGAGGGCCACTGGAGGAACATTTATTGAGAAAAATAAAAGACTCTCTAGAGGCCTGCCTTGCCTTGATCATCTGGGTCATAACAAATTTTGACTCAAACATTATACAGTCCATAAACCTAGTTCAAAAGAATACTACAATGGCAAGGCCATTATGTTATTGCAGTAGACTCTGCAATCAAAAACAATCATAAAAATTACAAGCTCGACCTACAAAAAAGGTGTTCGGCAGATTTATTTTATTTTATGACACCCGGTTCAAACAACTCTGTGTGGTTCACTATACACCAGGCAATATAATTAAAAAGAACAAAATAAAGCTAAACATAAGAAAAAGAACAAGTAAACCCTGCAGAACTCTCGAACATCCCAACATCTAACATCCAGCAGAGAACTCCAGACATCCTAAACCAAGGGATGACAAAACAGCCAGATCTTTAAGGTCTTCTAGAACCCTAACAGGCTGGGACTCACCTAGATCTCAGGGAAATCTCATTCTAGAAGGCAATGACAGTGACAGAGAAGTTACATTTCCTGGGTCTTGATAGATGGCATTATTTAATAAAGCACTCCTGGAATGTACCAACCCCATTGGCTCAAATCAGACACACAAGAAAAAGGCAGTCCCTCAAATAACCAGGCCCTATGCCACGTAGGGTTTTATAAGTCATAACCTACACCTTGAATCATACTTGCAACAAACCAGGCAACCAGTGCAGCTCATGGAATAGAGGTATCACATGTGCATACACATATTGCTGCATTCTGGACTAGTTGAAGGTTCAGAATGGTCTTAAAACACAGCTCCATGTAGAGCATGTTGCAATAGTTGAGCTATGAAATGACTAGGATTCCCGATCCTGGAAGAAGCACAATTAGCATACCAGATATATCTATGCAAAGGGAATTTGCCCGAAGATGCACAACTAGGACACTAGATAATACCAGAAGCACAACTAGCACACCAGATAAATCTTTGCAAAGGGACTTCCTGACCACAACTGTCCCTTGCTAATTAATCAGGAACTGGATCCAAGAAGAATTTTAGATTGCAACCATGTTATAATGGAGAAGTGTATCATCATCCAAGATCAGTGACTTGTAGCTTTCCATTTAAAAACGTTAATTCCAAGAAACACTGAATGCTTTTGAATGTAATTGAGCGGCTTTCATACTTTTCAATGTAGAGCACCAGTGCAAAGGACATTTACACACTTCAAGTAACTATTCACAAATATAATTCTTCAATCAAGATAAATTATCTAATTTTAAAATGCCATAAAAAGCTAAAAAAAACCCACATCTGGAACATTGAATAATTTAGATGGTTTAAATTATGTTTTTGTCAGAATTTACTTTATAGTCCATGTAAGGTACAAAAATGTAGCCCAACAAGGATTGAGGCATTTCATCTTGCATGTCAAAAATTGAATGAGGACAATGCCTTAGTGATTGCAGTTTTACGTAATAAAGTTAATTCTCTTCTAGATGCAAGCTCTGAAGAAAACAATCAAGTGGATAGTAATTCATAATTATTTTCATAAATACATCATATCTATATGGCAGGCAGGTTTCCAGAGAATAAAGTCCAGGAGTGGCCTGCTTTTGACTGCACAATAACAGCACAGTGTACTGTTTTTGGAACTAAACAGGATGGATGGATGGATGGATGGATGGATGGATGGAATGTTATACGTTTCTCTATGACCCATTAAATAGGCTGTATAAAATGTTGTAAAATTACGTTCACCACAAATTAAGAAAAATGCTTTAAATTCCATGTATTGTTTACATTTGCCACACAGCGCATAAATTTGAATTCCATGTTTAAAAAAAAAAAGTACACAAGACATTTGTTGCTCCAGGAGCTTTCCAAAAATCGGTGGAAGCCTTTCATTGTAACTGCTTGCCTAGCCAGTCAAGTGAATCAAACCATCCAATTCTTCTATGGAAGCCCTCCTGTAGAAGAAACGTGAGGAAGCCATAGCCAGAATTCCTAATCCATACCGAGTCGCGTTGAACTCGCTTTTCTAAAGATAAACCCTACTGAACCAAACCAACTTAGTTGAGACACACAAAGAACTGGGGAGAAAGAAGCGTTTCGGGGCTTTATCTCTGGGGCACAGGAGAAACAGCGGAGGAGACTTTCCAGCGGGGAGGCGCAGGATTACTATTTCGCACCTAAAGCTGCCTGCCTCCCATTCGAGGAAGCTCAGGGGCCAATCCTGCTCGGTCAGGGTCGGCTGTGTCACTACGGAGACCGCGAAGAGCCAGAGCCAAAATTGAGGGAGGGACCCCAGACGACCGGCAGTTCCAGGACGAAGCAAAGGGCGTGCCGGGCTCCCGACCTATTCCGCCTCAGACTACAAGAGATCTCGCTTCGCCCTCACCTGCCCACTTCTCCGGGACACCCCGGATAACAGTCTTTTTAGCCAGTCCGGGTCATTTTTTCCTCCCTTCCAGCGTTGTCCTTTCACAAACCAAGGCAACCAGCGCGCTCGACCCAAAGCGCTTCGAGCCGACTTTTCCCCGCTTCTTACAACTTAGCAGACCGTCCCAACAGCCACCGCGAGAGCCCGCTACCCACCCTTTTACGGCAGCCGAGAAAGAGCAAAATTAGCGAAGTGCGCTCGTGTGCCGTAACTAGAAACGAAGGGAGGGAGGGGGGAAGCGAGGAGGCGAGGCTTAGCCTGAAAAAGTTGTCCCAGCGACGGCGTTTCTTTAGCGAAAAACAGGTGTTGCTAAATGGGGGGAGCGAGTAAAAAGGGTCTTGGTAGAATTTTTTTTAATGGCCCGGGGTTCGTTTCTCCTATTTTGCAAATGCTTGCTGTAATCTTACACTGCGCTCTGAAGAAAGCAAGAGCCACCCGGGAGGAGAGAAGTGATGGAAGCATCGGAAAAACTAACGGATCGTGGCATAAACGTTCGAGGAACTAGAGTTCCTTTCATCATATGCGCGAATCATTGTCTGTGATAAAGTCTGGGCATCCCTACCTACCTTCCAGCAGGTTTTCATTGTCGTTTTTTCTCCTCTTTTCGTTTGATCTACTATTGGCAACAGAGGACAACGCTTTGTACAGCTAGTGAACTCAAAATATGATGGGTTGTAATTTTAAAGGAGCCAGCGATTGGCTTCGGTGACGTTTGCTTTTTTGGCTCCTCGGGCCTTGATATCTTTGACCCTGGACTGTGCTTTCCCATACTTGACTGGTGCACAATTTGGGTCTCTACTCTCTTCATAGACTAGTGGCTCTTACTCGAAAAACAGGTAGCAGCTATGTTGTTCTTTGTAGATTCCCCTTGTGTGCCAATTGGACCCTTTCAAGGTCATTCATGCCTTGATTATTTCCTGCTTGGATTACTGCAGTATACTCTACAGGGGGCTGACCTTGAGGATCACCCAGATTGTAGCAGCATGCAGTGGTGGGCACCTGCATAACTGCACCATAATAACACAAGCTGCACTGACCTCGTTTCCTTCCAAGTGCAAGAGGATGGTTATTAACTTTAAAGCCCCACATAGTATGAAACCACTAGTTATTTGCAGGACCACCTTTCCCTGAGGACATAAGCTCAACTGACCACATTGGATCGAATAGGGATGTTCCTGATCCTTAAATGCTGCCATTTTACATTTTGCCCTATGTTGTGTCCCTTGAGGAGTTCCCTACTCCTTTAGCCTTCTTAAAAGCATTTCAAGATTTGACTTTTCCTTCAGTTGCAGGGTAGGGTGAAATTAGTGTGGGACAAACTTGTGGGCTGCATGGGAAAATTTAGCTGTGGTGCCAGGTCTTTTTTTTTTTTATTTCACTGTTGACATATATTATTTTTATTTTGGGACTGTGAGCCACCCAGAGTTTGGCTTAAGATGGATGACCATATAAAACGTCTTAAATAAATATTGCATTGTTTCATATTACTGAAGAGATGCTGACAGAACTTCTTTAATGATGCAGATTCTCTTGAGGCTGAACACAGACCTGCTGTGCCTAGACAGATGGCAATATGTTTCTCCCTACTCCCTCCCTTGAATTCTATATGAGAAATTAGACTCAATTTGTTACTGAAATAAACTGGGGCTTCAATATCAAGCCTGCAAAATAGCAGGTGCTGGCAGCAAAAAAAATGTCTTTGGACAGGCTTGTTTGTGGGCAATTATTCAAAGGGAGAAGAATGCTTTGATGTTTTTGAAGTTTTGCTCGAGTTTTTTTCTTCTACTACTGTTTAGGGCAATGTTGATGGTGGTTGGTAGAAATTGTGATCCAATATAACTAAGGCAACAAAACAGGAAAGAGAGCAACCTAAAATGTTTATTGAAGGCAAAATGGGGAAGCAGGCTTCACTCTAGTCTAGCATCTTGCAGAATTTAATAATTTGAATTTATTATATGGTGTTTTCATACATCCTTACATCCACAGTATTAGTAAAAATATAGTACATTTCACAAAAATGCAGCTTTTTGCTTGATATAAAAAACAATAAGAGAAAATGAGGAAATGTTATGCATTTTTAACTGAGTAGTTTGAATAACGGATTTTTATGCATCTTTTTTACTCAGGAGAATAGTGCAAAATACTTCTGCTTCTTACTGAATCTTTGAAAACTAAGTTGATATATAGATGTTAATGTGGTGTTATCAGTTTTTAATTATTTGTTATTTTACACCTATGCCAAGTGCATTAATAGGAATGTGGTTTTATTCCTTTCTTGTAGTCTGCAGATACAAATATACAGGCAACAATCTCGCTGTTTATAGCAACTAAGAGAGAAGAATGGAAATAATATTTGTATTTCTAACTTTGAAAAATAAATATTACCAAAAGTAATAGACAAGATTAAGCAAGTGTCACTTCTACAGTATTTTGACATCCTATTTCTAACAATATACACATGTAACTAGAAATACAAATAAAACATTCAATGAAAAGCTGCAACACACTGATTGCTACTAGACATTGATGGAAGAATATCATATCTGGTGCCAAATAATTACTTTTAAACAATTAAGGCAAATAGAAAAATATTTTATATAGTTAAATGGAATGGTTTTCTTTTAAGAATGCATTCAAAAGAACTGTGTTAACTGGTTTTATTTTCATTATTTTTTAAGAAAACAATGAAACTGAAACCATATTAAACCAAGATGTATAAAACGAAGCACCAAAAATAATATTTCTAAATGAAGAGCAACAAAAATTGCAAAAATCAACTGAATATGTTAATTATTTAAATTATTACTGCTTAAAATATTTTATAAACCTAAATATTTTTATGAATCAGTTCTAGGCTTCAAGTAACAGAGTTCCAGTTGTTTCAGTGATGGAATATTGATCCAAAAAGCTGTCAAATCGATCATTAAATGAAACATGTCAAGTTTTACTGCTGAAAAACCATTCAAGTAAGCAGAGATAGTATCCAGCTGAAAACATTTCCTGCCATTATTACACATCCATTTGCGGGATCAAACAATTTGCTTAAATTTTTTATTGATGGTAGAGTGATCTCAAATGGGATCTAGAAAAAAGAGAAAAAGTGTTTAAGCAATATGCTTGTGTTTGAATTAAGTTGTAGCTGAATATCTTAGCTAAAGATAGTCTTTGAGAGGAACATTTTTATTAGGAACAATTCTCAGCCTTTTGGTTAATATCACATATTCTAATAAGATCTTAACTACAGAAAACTAGGAAAAAATCTGCCTAATATACAGTACATACATACATACATACATACATACATACATACATACATACATACTAGGAAAGAGATCTGCCTGTCACTGTAATTTCCTGAACTGATTCTGAATTACACAGTACAGTAAACCCTCAAAGTTACCATTGCAGTTGGAACTAGTGCCTCCACTGTGCAATTCAGTTTTGAACAGTGATGTCACATGACCACATCATTTACCAACAGCAATCCTGTCACTCCCCGCTGCTGCCATTAACCAAACTCTACCAGTCATTAACTGAGGACCCACTCCAAACCAAGCCATTCCAATTTTGGTCCCTCCCAGCCCTGAGGCTTGATAAGCCTATTGTAAGGGATTGGATAGCTTCCCCTGCCTCCTCTTCAGTTCCCTCATCTGCTTATCCACCACCCCATCTCTGTCCTTTTAGCCACCTCTGCTGCCAATTGCCCCTGTCCAGCCCTACTTGCCACTGCACCCTTCTAGCTGGGGGTCAAATCCCACCTTAGCCATGAAAAGTCAGCTGGGTGATATTGAGCCAGTCACTCACTCTCTCAGCCCAACTCACCTCACAGGATTGTGAAGAAAATAAGAGAAAGATGTGTAGGATATGTTCCATTGCCTTGAGTTATTTGTAAAAATAATAAAGGCAGGATAAATAAATAAAATGTGAGTGGGTCAAAGTGTGTCCAACTTTTATTCATGTCACCATTGAACCACCGCAATGACCAGAATTTTGAGGATTGTAAACCTCTTGAATTAATGAATTTTAAGTGAGGTTTGCTTGTAGTATACGGGGGGGGGGGGGGGGGGGGATAATAAAAAAAAAACCACCTCACAGTGGTACTCTTAGAGCAGGGGCCCCCAACCCCACTAACGGGCCATGGCCTATTCAAGAATGGGCCACGTAAGTGGCTGGCTGGAGCACTGGCCTTCTGCTATGGCCCAGTTCCCCTCTCCCCCTCATCCGCCAGGCTACCAAGCCACAAAGGTTGGGGACTGCTGCCTTAAAGGCATCACCATTACAGCATGTCCTTCTCTGTATGGATACCTTATGATCCAATCTTACAAGTTTACATAAAAACAAATAAGCTACAAGTTTGTATTGTGCTTTACAAAAGCATACATAAAACTTTTTCTTTTTTTAGATCACCTGAGAAGGAAGAAAATATTTAATACACTAATATGTTTCATTAATTATCCACTACTATTAATATAACACATGACAAAATGTACATATTGTATATATTGTATAATGTATTGTGCCCTTTTACCTAAGAAGAGTTTATATTCCAGACAACAAAAATTATAATTATACAAATAACTTCATATTCAGAATATTAAAAAATATGCTTTCCAGAATACAATAACAGAAACCTACTAGAAAAGAATTATAATTGAGAAAATATATATTTAAAAATCTAAATAATTTACCTCTGTAAGCGGTGCAGAGTGATCTGTGCTGATAGACAACAAGGCTTTTATTTCAGAAAAGCACACTTTAACCATTTCCTAAATAAATAATAAGAAAATAAGAACTACTTTATTTTAATTTCTCATATCATACTGTCAACATGTTTGGCCAAAGTTAAAAAGTATTTTCTTAAAAACCAAAAGATGTTTTTTTTTAATTATCCAGTAGAAAATTTTAGGAGACCAAGTCTTGCTATTCCAAGGAAAATAAAAGTAAAATAGAAATAAGACATTGCAAATGTTTTAGTTGAAAATTATGTTCCTGATCATGAATTGTGGATGTGTAACATTTTCTTCTCTGAACTGTGATAACTGACATTACAACTCTCATTTGCGTTCAGTCATTCAGTCATGATTTGTCTGCTTCAATTGAGGAATTACTATATTTTTCAGACTATAAGATGCATTCCCTCTCCCAAAGTGGGTGGAAATATCTGCGCATCTTATAGAGCTAATGTTGCCGAAGCTCTGCCTACCCGCCAGCTTCCACCTTTCGGCTTCTGCCTCCAAGCAATTTGCCTCCTTGCAACAGACAGCAAACAGCCTGATCAGCTTCAGCACAGCCTGATTTAGCCCAAGCAGCTGATTGGTGGTTGGATCTGCCTCCCAGAATACCACCAATCAGCTGTTCCAGGCTGTGGAGATCCCTGCTGCCCATTGGCACCACCCATCCCACTTCCACCTATTGCCGCCTCTATGCACCCCATTTTCGGCCTCTGTACGTCCCATTTTCAGCCTGTTCCAGGCGGTGAGAATAGGTGGCAGCAGCAATCCCCACCACCTGGAACAGGCCAGAAGCAGGAGGCATGGAAGCTGAAAATGGGGTGCACGGAGGCAGCGGCACTGGGCGGCAGCGATCCCCGCAGCTGATCGGTGGTATTCCAGGAGGCAGATCCAACCACCAATCACCTGCTTGTGCTAAATCAGGCTGTGCTGAAGCTGACCAGGTTGTTTGCTGTCTGCTGCAAAGAGGCAAATTGCTGGGAGGCAGAGGCAGATTTTTTTTCTTATGCTTTACATTTCTAAATATTTCAAACATTTCTATAATAGCAGAGTTCTTCTAGTCATCAGATATCGAAAGTCTTCTATACAATTTTCTATGTCATCCCACTGTTGCTTCCATCTCCTTGGATTTTCTTTATTTCACTCCCTGAATGTGTTATTTTCCCCATCTTTCTCCTGTTGCCATGAAATGTGCTGAGAAAAAATGGCATTCACAGTATCCCAGCTCTTCTGCAACATCCTAGCCTGCTATATAAAAGATTTTTGGAAATAAAATCTCAATATGGAAATAATTTTATATATGTCTTCCCAGTTTAAATTACATGTCTCCCAATGAAACCAGCAGCAGGAGGCACAAAATTATATCATAATACAAAAAGGAAAAGTTTAAATCTACTATAGTACACTGAAAAGGCAGAGAATGAGTTTATTCCTGTATATCTAGGTGAAAATATGGTGTGTTTGTATATCATGATATAAGTACACATCAGTATGCTTGAATACTAGTGCATGCACTAGTGCTGTGATGGCGAACCTATGGCACGTGTGCCCAAAGTGGCACACGGAACCATGTCGCCTCCATTGTGGCATCGCACCCAGCGCCTGGTTCTCCGAGGAGCTGAGGGAAATGAAGCGCAGGAAAAGACACCTGGAGAGCAGTTGGAGGGCTAGCCTTTCCGAATCCGACCGAACACTGGTGAGGTCTCATATTAAGACCTACCTAGTGGTGATAAAAACGGCAAAATTAAATTATTTTTCCGCTCTTATTGTGTCTGCAGATAACCGCCTGGCCACCCTGTTTAGGGTGACCCGCTCCCTGCTCCATCTTGGAGCATGGGAGGACCCCTTGGAGGGTAGGGCTGAGGATTTTGTGCAGTATCTGCATGACAAAATTGCTCAAATTCGGGAAGGCTTGGACTCTGATTGGGTAGATGCAGGTGGGGTGATGGAGGCAGGTCTTGAGAGTGTTATCTGGGAGGAGTTTGACCCTGTGACTCCCGAAGATGTGGACAGGATTCTGGATAGACTTAGCGCGGCCACATGTTTATTGGACCTGTGTCCCTCCTGGCTGGTGCTGGCTTCCCGGGAGGTTACACGAGGCTGGCTCCAGAGGATTATCAATGCTTCTTTGAGAGAAGGTTGCTTTCCCACCGCCTTGAAAGAGGCGGTGGTGAGACCCCTCCTCAAGAAGCCGTCCCTGGACCCGGCTGTTTTAGCAAATTACCATTCAGTCTCCAACCTCCACTTCGTGGCGAAGGTTGTTGAGAGTGTGGTTGCACAACAGCTCCCCCAGCACCTGGATGAAACGGTGTATCTGGATCCGTTCCAGTCGGGCTTCAGACCTAGGTACAGCACGGAAACGGTTGGTCGCATTGGTTGATGATCTCTGGAGGGCTCGGGACAGGGGTTGTTCCTCTGTCCTGGTCCTATTAGATCTCTCAGAGGCTTTTGATACCATCAACCATGGCATCATGCTGCGCCGGTTGGAGGGATTAGGGGTGGGGGGCACCGTGTTGCGGTGGTTCTCCTCCTTCCTTTCTGACCGGTCGCAGTTTGTGTTGACGGGGGGCAGAGGTCGACCTTGAGGTGCCTTGTATGTGGGGTGCCACAGGGGTCGGTCCTCTTGCCCCTTTTGTTCAACATTCATGTAAAGCCGCTGGGTGAGATCATCCATGGATTTGGGGTAAAGTTTCATCAGTACGCTGATGACACTCAGCTGTACATCTCCACCCCAGGCCACCCCAATGATGCCCTTGATGTGATGTCCCGGTGTCTGGAGGCCATGCAGATCTTGATGGGGAGAAACAGGCTCAAGCTCAACCCATCCAAGACAGAGTGGCTGTGGCTCTTGGCGTCCCGATATAGTCAGTTAGTGCCATCTCTGACTATTGGGAGAGAGTCGTTGGCCCCCACAGAGAGGGCTCACAACTTGGGTGTCCTCCTGGATGCACGGCTGTCCTTAGAAGAACATGTGACGGCTGTGGCCAGGGAGGCTTTTTATCAGGTTCGCCTGATTCGCCAGTTGCGTTCCTTTCTGGGTCGGGACTCTGCACACGGTCACTCATGCCCTCGTCACTTCCCGCCTGGACTACTGCAATGCTCTCTACATGGGGCTCCCCTTGAAGGCTCCAACTGGTCCAGAATGTGGCCGCGCGGGTGATTATGGGAGCATCATGGTGCTCCCATGTAACACCTCTCCTGCGTGAGCTGCATGGGCTTCTGGTGGTCCTCTGGGTGTGATTCAAGGTGTTGGTGATCACCTTTAGAGCGCTCCATGGCTTAGGACCTGGATATCTACAAGACCGCCTTCTGCCACCGAGAACTTCCCACTGGCCAGTACACTCCCACAGAGATGGGCTCCTCGGGGTGCCGTCGGTCAAACAATGTCAACTGGCGGCCCCCAGGAGGAGAGCTTTCTCTGTAGGAGCACCTGCCCTCTGGAACGAGCTCCCCCCCGGAGATACGGACAATTCCGGATTTACGAACCTTTCGCAGGGCCCTCAAGACTTTTTTATTTCAACAAGCTGGACTGGCCTAACTCCTCCAATTGTTTAATTTTAATTTTAATTTTAAATGGAGTATTTTAATTGTGGGGCCAAATTTTTTAATATATTTTAAACTGCTTTTAAATTTTTGTATTCTGTGTTTTTTACTTTGGCTGTTCACTGCCCTGAGTCCTTCGGGAGAAGGGCGGTATATAAATTTAAATATAAATATAAATATAAATATAAATATAAATATAAATATAAATATAAATATAAATATAAATATAAATATATATATATATATATATATATATATATATATATAAAATTCATTCATTCATTCATTCATTCATTCATTCCTCTTCCGGGTTTCTGGCGTGCATGTGCATGCAATGATCAGCTGGCCTTTTTGCATGCAGCAGTGCTGGAAACTGGAAGAGCTGGTCTTCCATTTTCCTGAATCAGCATGAGCATTGGCCAGCTGATCGTTGTGCAGGCATGCACACCAAAAATTCAGAAGAGTAGCTGGCTGAAACTGGAAGTTCAGTAGTTTAAACCGGAAGTGCATTTTTGGGCAGGTGCATGCAGCCTGGACAGTTCCTCTTCCAGGTTGTTGCCCAGATGTGCACGCGCATAGCATGTGCTCCCTTTTCGGCACTTGGTGCCGAAAAGGTTCGCCATCACTGCACTAGTGCATTCAGAGGCAGTCATTAAGACACAATATCCTCAGTAGCACAGGTTTTGGCTATCCCTTCCCCTCCTCTAAGATAATTCCAAATACTATAATGTTTAATATACTGAAATGAATACAGTCTGATTTTACTATCAGTCTAGCGAGAATGAAAAAACTATATTGCTTATTTTTTAATTTTTCTTATGCTATACTCTTCAATTATGCATCTATAACTACTTCATTAAAAGTTATTACCCCAAATTTCCTGATAATTATAATTTAGGTATAATTTCATTTTGTCTGATGAAAACAAGCAAGTACATTATTTTTAAGAAATCCATCTTGTAAGAAATATAGTGCATCTATAACTCCTGTTCCCCATACATGTTTGCAATAATTCTACAACAATCTATTATATTTGTATTTAGTTTCTGAGTATCTAAATCTAATTTAATAATAAGCCTTAATGATGCGGCCATGATGGAACAAAAAAGCACACTAATACTTGATCTCTCAGTCTTTCATTAACATTGAAAGAATAAGAAAAATACTAAGATCATTAATTCAAATACAAACATATTCAAATCTGGGAGAGTTGATTGCTAGGTTCTTAGTATAAACTTCATCTAAAATAAATCTACAATACCAGAACAATAAAAATACATATTATACATAGAAATGGAATTGTTCCTAAAACAGCTGCAAATTTGTAAATATAATGAAAAATCCATTTTCTAAGATTAGTCTTTGTACAATATTAATAGCTTCTATAGTTCAAAAATGAAAATTCACTATTCCTAATGTGACAAACCAGCCCAAATATTTGCACTCATATAATCATTTCAAATTCACATTATTTTCAGTGTCAAAATACCTGAATATTCCACTGTCAATTAAATTAGCTTTGACAAAATAATACTGCCATTTAAATTGATTATATTACCACCTGAAATATTTGTCATCCATTCAAAACCCAGTATTTTAATAATAAAATAGAAAACTGTTGTCTGTGCTGTCATAGCACCCATCAGATGAAATGCCAACACATGCCTCATTAATCATATCAGAGTAGATATTGAAGAAAATCTGTCACATGATAAATGTCTTCTCCTTTGAAAATAAATGTCTACTTTTCTTTAACATTCATCAACCAGCAACTGGTCTGACAATACTTTGCAGATTATCAGTAAAAGATCATGAAGAAATTTTCTAATTGACTGTGCTGATTTTTATTTTATTTTTTAAAACTTTAATTAGCTGTCAATAAAATGCCTTCAAAGATGGTTATCACCCCCACCACAATTTTCTTCCCTTTCTTCAATCAGTATCCATTTTTACTCAGAAAGGGAAGCAGTTTATAGCTGAAAGTGCTCCAATGCCTTTTTTTTTTTTTTTGCTTTAATTTATATGCCGCCCTTCTCCGGAGACTCAGGGTGGCTTACAATACGTTAAGCAATAGCCTTCATACTTTTGTATATTTATACAAAGTCAGCTTATTGCCCCTACAATCTGGGTCCTCGTTTCACCTACCTTTGAAAGGATGGAAGGCTGAGTCAACCTTGAGCCTGGTGAGATTTGAACTTGCAGTAATTGCAAGCAGCAGTTGTTAATAACAGTGCTTTAGTCCACTGTACTACAGGCTCTTATCTTTATAGTAAGATCAGGTGGAATGCTCCAGATCCAATCAATCAATGTCATTTATCAGGCTTCGGGAAATGTACCTGCTGCATCACTTGCCATCTGGAATTGCATCCTCTTGGATATCTATATGTCTTACATCCGTCCAAAAATTTCTGAAAACCTGGCTCACCCCACCCCACCCCCCACGCAACATTGGGCTAGGCTATTGTCTAGAATTGAATTAATTTTTTGTTCTGGTTTATTAAATTTGTCTTTTTTCCAGAAGTACAGATTCTTTTTCTTTTCTTTTTCATTTTATTGTTCCTACTTTTGAAATGTAAGCCACCCAACAGTCATCTTGGGTCAAGCAGCCACTAGGTCCAATCAGTGGTGAAATGTAGAATTTGTTATTACCGGTTCTGTGAGCGTGGCTTGGGGGGGGTGGTAATATGACTGAGTGGGCGTGGCCAACTTTTTTTTTAACTTTTAAAACCATTTTTTCTACAAGGTCTTCGGCTGAAGAGGTTGTAAAAAAATGCTTTTAAAGCCTCTAACGATCCCAGCTGACTTGCCTGATCGGCAGAGGCTTTATTTCCCTTTAAAAACATTTTTTCTATAACCTCTTCGGCCAAAGAGGTTGTAGTAAAAATGCTTTTAAAAGCGTCTGATGATCCCAGCTGAGCCGCGCGATCATCAGCAGCTTTTTTTTTTTACTTTTAAAAGCATTTTTTCGGCCAAAGAGGTTGTAGAAAAAATGCTTTTAAAAATTTTTAAAAAGCCTCTGATGATTGCACAGCTCAGCTGGGCAATGCGGGGGAGGGCAGGGATTTTTGCTACCGGTTCTCCGAATCACCCACCTCCATCGCTAGTGGATCGGGCGATCCAGTCCAAACCGGGAGCATTTTATCCCTGGGTCCAATGGTATGCATGGACATATATAGAGAGAGATACATTAATGGTGCTTGGTAATCCCTAAACCTCTGGAATTAGTTAACATTCCTATGCTTAGATATACAAAAAAGCAAGTTACTCCAATATTTTTTAGCATCTGAATGTATATGTGAGTTCAGCCTTTAAGAATTAAAGATTCATGATTAGCATCTCCATCTTAGATTACTGTTATATAATTGACCCAGGGGTGGGTTGTACTTACCTTTACTATCGGTTCGCAATGGGAGCGTACGCGCAGAAGCTTCTGCGCATGCGCAGATCACCCATGATGATGTTGTGGCGGGTGGGCAGATCCTCCCGCCGGTTTTACTACCGGTTCTATAGAACCAGACCGGACCGGGGGCAGCCCACCACTGAATTGACCTATATCTGTCTTCTAAAACGCTCCACAAGGTTCAGACAGACTAGAATGCAACCCATAACATTTTCTACATTACCAGGATATCTCACCACTGTTACTAATCCTGTTCAGAATACATCTCCCTAGAACTTCCTTTGCAAAGTAATTGCTAGAAAAAAGACAACAAAACAAGTGGCAGCCATCTGAAAATATAAAAAGATGGAACCCTTGTTCATTTTACCCCTAGAGACTTGCCTGGAACATGAGAATAGTTGCTTGAGAAAAGCTGCAAGGATCTGAAACTATCAAAACAACAGATAAACACCACCTCAGCTTTGCTATGTAGAAGTAATTACAGCTATATTATTATAGTTTATGCTAAATACTAAACAGCATAGAGAGTTTTTGTTTACTGCCTGCCTCATTTAATAATTGTTTGAAATTAACGATGGTAAGTGATTGATTGATATGATTATCATTTGCATGCTCCCCAACTGGCTTGCAACAACCAGAATTTATGAAAAGTGTAGAAGTAAAATAATAACTTATGGTCATCTGATGACATGATTAGTAACTGTGGTGATTCACTTAATGACTGAATGTGAAGTTATATCATAAGCCTGCCATGGACATGTGATTTTCTACTTAGTGACTGCAAAGTTCCTTTACCAAAGGAATTATCAATTCCAATTTTGGTCTCTAACCAACAACTATGTGCATATAATGTATATTGTTAATAAAATGTGTAAGATTGCAAAAATGCTGACATGGCTTTTTAGGTTACACTGGCTTTGAAAAAGAAGAAACAGTACCTTTGCAGCATAATAACTCCCCCAATATATATAATATTCTGAAAATGGGTTAAATAGCCCACAATGTTTGTGAAGATTTTAAGATTGCCTGAAACTTTTTGAAGTATGTGAGTTCAGCAATTTCTTACTCAAAGGTGCTGTTGAGACAGTAACATGGTGATGCTGTTAAAGCAGAGATTTGATTGATAAGGGACTTGTAGCTTGAGTCATATGTAACTTGCATTTGCGTAACAAAGCTGTCTTTCCCTCCCTTATCCACTCTCCATCTCATTCCAATTTAAATCTTACATCAATCTAGCTGCTCTATGCGTCTGATGAAGTGAGTTATAGATCATGAAAGGTGTGTTTTAATAAAATGTGTTAGTTGGAAAAGCTATTACTAGGCTCCTTATGATGTATCTGGTTGCTGACTTTCTCAAAGAACTCTTGAAGGATCAGTGAGGAAGAGCTTTGCAGAAATCTTGCCAATTGTTCTTAAGTAAGGCTTGTTTAATATTCAACAATAAAATCAGTATGTGGGGGAATCAAAATATAGCAGTAATTCTAAAAAAGCAGAATAATATAAACATTATATAGTACCATTACCAATCTGTTACATAGATGTAAAATAAAATTTATCCCTTGAAAAATATTAAAACACAGCATAAAAAATGATCCTCCTCTGTTAGAACAAAAAGACATATAAAATTCCAAGCAAACATTTCAAACACATTTTAGTACAAGAGATTCTTTAACCTTGAGTGAGATATTACTGCTTTTTTCATAAAACAGTCATGCTTTAAAAAGGAACATTCCAATCAAGAACAGTTCTATGAATAAGAGCCCATCTTTATATGTTGTATACACAGATATCCATGATCTATTATTTCTGATAATTTCTGATAATTGATTTTGATAATTGTTTAGATACCTTTGTGTTTTCATCCAATAGCACCTTTCCTGTATGAGTTCCAAGTCCTTTGGAAGGGAAACTTTTCTGTATTTCAATCTGTTCAGTATGTTCAGTCATCTGTGACTGTATTAACATTTCAACTTGTTGTTTCAAATCAGCCAATTTTTCACGTACAGCAATAACTCTAAAAGAATATAATATGAATGCTATACAATAGAATTATAGTGATATTGTACATGTATGAGTAAGCTGTCACCTTGAATAATAAGATTAAATTGGCAAGATTTTTGTTGTAGTTGCTGCCATTTAAAGTAGGAGAGAAGACTTTTAAATATTACCCATGATAATGCTTCTGCAAGAGAATTCAATGTGGTTGTGGCCTGATAGTCATGGTTAATTACAGATAATGATGCAGAATGGAAATGCTAATACTCCAGAATATAAGAAACAAGTCATAGAAAAGTTCCTCCATAGAAGGAGGAAGAGAGGAAGGAAAAATTCAAGAGAAAATACTGTATGTGTAGGACAAGAAAATGGAGTTGAAAACGCCATCACATAGAAGTCAGAATGATTGTAATCAGCTGGGTGAGGAGAGTGCAGCAAGGGATACAGTACAGTATCCTGCTTGTGAACAGAAGCAGAAATGTGACATAACAGAACAGCAAAATATGTAGGCAAAGATAGATCAGTATCTCAAGAGAAGATACAGTATATTTCAGAACTATAGAAGAACCGGATTACTGGTTCTAGTGAAGAGAGAGAAGTTCCCAGATGATGGGCTCCAGCATGACCCAAATGCTCGGAAGAACAAACCTTTGCTTCCAGTGATCCATTCAGATTGGATCATGAACCAGATCACTGTTTACAAGTTGAACATAAGCACATAAAGACTGCAATATACTATTTCTGCTACATATGCTGGAGTGTTCTAATAAGAACGTAATATGGACAGTACAGAGATATCTCTGCATAGGCAAGAACTGACAGTTATCTCATATAAAAGAGAACTTAAACAGAACTACACCTACAGGGCCAATTGTATCAAGCCTTTCCCAAATTGCTTCTTTCCTGTTAACATGTTAATTCTGTGGAAACATCTGTTCCATCTGTGTAAATGAAATCTTTAACCTACAGAAAAAACAACTTCCACATGCTGGTATACTATATAAATACTACTACATTTGATGGTCATCTAAAACTTTCACATTCTCAGAGTTCTCATATTCTACAGAAGCTTTTTCTCTAAATGTAAATTGGAAGCATCTATAGCACAAATTAGGAAAAATATACTAGAATTTTTGTATTATTATTGAAACTAATAATACAATACTATTTTGTATTATTAATATTATTATTGTATTATTTTGTATTATTATTTGTTTACTCTACATAGTCTTAAGTGTAAATTTTGTTGTCCTACAATTTTCTGACAACTTGGATTATGTTTAATATTAAAAATATGAGTATTTCAGATTCTTCTGCTGGAATTATTTCTTTAGCAAACTTTCTGCTGATAAATAATCCTGGTTTTATAGATGCTACCAATACTTTCTCATTTCTTATTTGATAAATGTCATCTTCTGACATTTGATCTCCAGACTAATTTACTTATTCATTACTTCTAAATTCCCCAATGTAACACTACAGATGTTTCTTCAGTATGCATTGGCTGGAATCCAAAAGTTTATGATTAGTATTCTGTAGATAAAGTACTTAATTCCCACTTTCCCCTCATACCACCCTAAAAGTCACCCTTGATTATCAGATAACATGCCTTGGGGCACTGACAATGTAGCTAGGGGGAGAAATAGAAATTACAACCCATGGAGAATGTGCCACATATGTGCTCCTGCCCAGCATTGGTTATTTGATTTTGTTACTGCTTTTGATCATTGATAAATGGGTTGTTAAACTTGACCACCAAATATCAACATGGCACACATTTTGTATGAAATAAAACATACAAGAAACAAAACGAATTAAATTACCTGTTCAGTGGGATCCACAAATAACCACAGTATATGTTGGCTGAATTGAAAGAATTGATGTTGATAATTCTGACAGCTTTTGTATTATAAGCAAAAATGAACAAAACCTGCACAAAGGAGAAATACTTGATTAATATTATTGTTGAAATTGCATGTTTAATAATAACCACAACATGATCTATATATATTTGTTACCCTTCTGATCCATATATAGTAATATAGCTTTATGCTTATCTGATTCCCCATCCAACAGATAACTTCTGCTGGATCATATGCCAATGACTAAAATGATATCAAATAGTCAACTACTCTCAGGTCTCTGACCCATTAATCCTAGAAGGATTCAGATGACACTTATGGCAACTGGAAAAGGCTTAAACTCCAAATCTCCTGAGAAATCTGGCACCCTGCTTGAATAGCTTTTTTTTCTTAGTTGCTTGCTTGCTTGTTGTAATTTTTCTTTTAATCAATTTTATATGTAATAGAAAAATAATGTGGACCATGCATCATGTACATGGACACTATAGACATGTTGAATATATTTGCCATCTTGAGTTATTTGTAAAGATAATAAAGCTGGGATATAAATAAACAAACAAATAAATGTAGTGGATATGCACAGCAGTTCTTTATATTTAAAGTATTTCATTTGTTACCATACCAAAGTCTCTTCTTCATTTGCTGATTTTTCCAAAGAGGGAAGGTACCACTGCACGCAAAGTTCCTTCATAGGAGTACAGGTTGCTTTGTTGTCTGAATGCATGTCTATCTCAGAAGTAAAAGTATTTTTCACAGATGGTGTTTTTTGAGAACTTCCATATGATCCTAGAGTTCCCTAAAAGTTATATAACCATTTATGAGAATATTTGACTTTATGTTTAAAACTATGAATTTGTTACATAATATTTCTAATAATTTGCTACAAAATGCTATCATTTTATTACAATAATATACATCCAAGGTATGCTTATCCTTTAAGTAGCAGTATTGGATCTGGCAGAGTGAGAGCTGTAGATTATAAACATAAAGCTTTTGATGTGTCCCTGCACAATAGATACAATGCCCTCGTTGAACATAATACTGATATTAAGGGGGAAGATTCAGTTCTTTGTGATGACGATGATGTCTCAACTGAGCAGGGGATTGTGTTCTATGAGGAAGAAGTTGTTTTGGATAAGGGAAAGTGTGAATCAGGTATTGCAAATCAGCCATGTGAGGTGAGCAAGGTATCTAACAAGAGAAGCCACCTTCTGGTGAATCAATTGTAAAAGCTGTCAATTTAGGAAAGGATGTGCAGGTTTTGAAAGAGATGAGGTATCTGCTTGGTGCTACTACCAGCCGAGAAAAGAAGCACTTTGTTAAGATAGTCAAGAATGCTAGAAAAGACTGTGGTGTTGATGTTGTTATGCATCTTGGCACTAATAATCTGTCCAAACAAAAGATGTACTTTCTGTGCAGAAGGATTTCCAGAGCTTGAAACAGGAACTTAGCAGGCTGCAGTCTTACTTTTTCGGAGGTTTTACCTATATAAGGAGCAAAAAGGAAAAGGCCAGAAACAGCCAACACTCCAGAAGATAAGCTCAAGGTACAGAAGGATCTCAACAGACTTGAACACTGGGCTCTATCTAACATAATGAAATTCAATGGTAAGAAAAATAAAATTCTCACCAGGGTGCCCTTGGTAATGCAGTGGTTGGAATGCAGTATATAACTCCACCCACAGGAGTTCAGTCCTGACAGTGATTGAAGTTGACTCAGCCTTCCATCCTTCTCAAGTTGGTAAAATGAGGAACCATATTGTTGGGGGCAATATGCTGAATTTGTAAACTGCCCAGGGAGTGCTGTAAAGCACTATGGGATAGTATATAAGTGTTATTACTAAGTTCTACATTTATACAAGAAAAACCAAATGTATAGGTGGTATCTGGGTCAAAAGTAATAACTATGACAGTGATCTTGGAGTCCTAGAGGACAATCACTTAAATATAAACCAGCAGTGTGCTGCAGCTGCCAAAAAAGCCAACACAGTCCTAGCCTGCATTAATAAAGGGCTAGAATCAATAGCACTGAAGTGTTAGTACCACTTTATAATGCCTTGGTAAGATCACACCTGAAATACTGCATCCAGTTTTGGTTGCCACAATATAAAAAAAGATAAAAACTTGATAGAGAGTGCAGAGAAGAGCAACAAAGGTTATTAGGGAACCTTTGGAGGTTAAAACATAGGAAGAATGGTTGCAGTAACTAGGTATGTTTAGTTTAATGAAAAGGACTAGGGGTGACATGATAGCAGGTTCCAATATCTGAGAAGCTACCTTAAAAAAGAGGGAGTCAACCTGTTCTCTAAAGCATCTGAAGGCAAAACAAGAAACAATGGATGGAAACTAATCAAGGAGAGAAGATGGTGAAAACAATTTGTTTATTTAAACCTCTTATAAGAGAAGTAAATTTCAAATTTTTAAATTTGGAACTCAAGAATACTAAGTTTATATCCTATAACTTAAATTGGAAATTAATCCATTCAAAGATTGTTTTTCATATCAGAAAAACTCACTGTACAGTTGTAATAACAGATTTTTGTTTGTTCTTTTTATGTATTTGGTGTATATTTTTCTTTCCTTACGGATTTGTCTAGTAAGCTATTCATATATCACTCATTTTGCAATATTTTGTGCCTGTTTGAAACTGGACTATTAAAAACTATTAAAAACAGACTTCAGGTATTTAAAATACAACCTATATAACAGAAGTATTATTTGATATTCTGTCCCCTATTTAGTTAGTTAGTTAGTTTATTTGATTTATATACCGCCCTATTCCCGAAGGACTCAGGGCGGTGAACAGCCACAAAATAAAAACACATAAATACAAAATTTAAAAAACAGAATAAAACCAAATTAAACAATTTGGCTGAAAACACCCCAATAAATTAAGAACGAATTAAAATTTGCATATTAAAAAAGGAAAAAGGGAAAAATTAGGCCAGGCCAGCCTGATGGAATAAAAAAGTCTTGAGAGCGCGGCGGAAGTGCGTAGATCCGGGATCCTCCGTATCTCCAGGAGGAGCTCATTCCAGATAGTAGGTGCCCTCACAGAGAAGGCACTCCCCCTGGGGGCCGCCAGTCGACATTGTTTGGCCGACGGCACCCGGAGGAGCCCCACTCTATGAGAGCGTACCGGCCGGTGGGAGGCTACTGATGGCAGCAGGCGGTCCCATAGATAACCAGGTCCTAAGCCATGGAGCGCTCTAAAGGTGGTAACCAAGACCTTGAAGCGCACACAGAAGACCACCGGGAGCCAGTGCAGCTCGCGCAGGAGAGGTGTTACATGGGAATGCCATGTCGCTCCCATAACCACCTGCGCCGCCACACTCTGCACCAGTTGGGGCCTCCGGGTGCTCCTCAAGGGGAGCCCCATGTAGAGAGCGTTGCAATAGTCCAGGCGGGAAGTGACGAGGGCATGAGTGACCATGCGTAAGGAGTCCCGATCCAGAAAGGGACGCAACTGGTGAATCAGGTGAACCTGATGAAAAATCCTCCCAGTCACGGCCGTCAAATGCTCTTCTAAAGACAGCCGTGAATCTAGGAGGACGCCCAAGTTGTGAGCCCTCTCCGTGGGGGCCAGCAATTCGCCCCCAATAGTCAGTGATGGCACCAACTGACTATATCGGGACGTCAGAAACCACAGCTACTCGGTCTTGGATGGGTTGAGCCTGAGCCTGTTTCTCCCTATCCAGATCCGCACGGCCTCCAGGCACCGGGACATCACTTCAAGGGCATCATTGGTGTGGTCTGGGGTGGAGATGTACAGCTGAGTGTCGTCAGCGTACTGATGGTACTTCATCCCGAAACCACGGATGATCCCGCCCAGCGGCTTTACATAAATGTTGAACAGAAGGGGCGAGAGGACTGACCCTTGTGGCACCCCACATATGAGGCGCCTCGGGGTCGACCTCTGCCCCCCTGCCAACACAGACTGCAACCGGTCAGAGAGAAAGGAGGAGAACCACTGCAACACAGTGCCCCCCCACCCCTAACTCTACCAACCGGTGCAGCATGATACCATGGTCGATGGTATCAAAAGATGCTGAGAGATCTAATAGGACCAGGACAGAGGAGCAACCTCTGTCCCGAGCCCTCCAGAGATCATCAACCAACGCGACCAATGCCGTTTCCGTGCTGTACCCAGGCCTGAAGCCTGACTGGAACGGATCCAGATACACCGTTTCATCCAGGTGCTGGGGGAGCTGTTGTGCAACCACACTCTCAACAACCTTCGCCACAAAGCGAAGGTTGGACACCAGACGATAATTAGACAACACTGCCGGGTCCAGGGAAGGCTTCTTGAGGAGAGGCCTTACCACCGCCTCTTTCAAAGCGGTGGGGAGTCACCCTCACTCAATGAAGCATTTATAATCCCCTGGAGCCAGCCTCCCGTCACCTCCCGAGAAGCCAGCACTAACCAGGAGGGACACGGGTCCAACAAACATGTGGTCGCATTCAGTCTACCCAGAATCCTGTCCACGTCGTCAGGAGTCACAGGATCAAACTCATCCCAGATAACATTCTCAAGACCTGCCTCAGTCATCCCCCCTGAAACTACCCAGTCAGAATCCAGACCTTCCCGAATCTGAGTGATTTTGTCATGCAGATACTGTACAAAGTCCTCAGCTCTACCCTCCAAGAGGTCCTCCCACACTCCCTGGTGGAGCAAGGAGCGGGTCACCCTAAACAGGGCGACTGGGTGGTTCTCTGATGACGCAATAAGAGCAGCAAAATAATTACACTTTGCTGCTTTTATCGCCACTAGAGAGTTCTTAATATGAGATCTTACCAGTGTCTGGTCAGATTCAGAAAGACTGGCCCTCCAACTACTCTCTAGGCATCTTTTCCGGCACTTCATCTCCCTTAGCTCCTCAGTGAACCAAGGAGCCAGATGAGATCGGCGCCGGGTCAGAGACCGCAAAGGCACGACCCGATCCAGAGCTCCAGCGGCCACCCTATCCCAGGCAGCCACTAGGTCTCCAGTCGAGGCGTGAGCCAGAGCCTCAGGGAATGGCCCAAACTCCATCTGGAACCTGTCAGGCTCCATCAGGCGCCTAGGGTGGAACCATCTTACCGGCTCTGCCTCCCTGCAGCGAGGTGCAGCAGTTCGAAGGTCAAGGAGAAGGAGAGAGTGATCCGACCATGACAAGGTCTCGGTGACTATATCCCCTATCTCAAGATCACTCAACCACTGTCCAGAGACAAAAACCAGGTCCAGCGTGTTTCCCCCCGTGTGAGTAGGGCCATGAATTAGCTGGGTCAGGTCCATAGCTTTCATGAAAGCCATGAACTCCCGAGCCACCTCAGACGTCTCACCCACAGACGGCAGGTTGAAATCCCCCATGACCATAAGTCTAGGGGTGTCAACCGCCACCACTGCGATAACATTGAGGAGCTCGGGCAGGGCTGCTGCCACATGGCAGGGAGCCAGGTACGTGATCAGCAAACCCATCTGTACCCCATGACCCCACTTCACAAGGAGGGACTCACAGCCGCCGTCTGAGGAACAGTGGCCTCCCTCGATCTAAGACCTTAATAATAACCGCTACCGCCCGCCCCTCCCGTGACCTCGGCTGATGGAATGCATGGAACCCTGGTGGGCACATTTCAGTGAGGGGAACCCCCCCTCCTGGCCCAACCAGGTCTCTGTAATACCTGCCAGGTCCGCTCCCCCCTCCTGAACAAGATCACAAATGAGGGGGGCCTTATTTACTACAGACCTGGCATTGCACAACATCAGCCGAAGGCCCGGGCCCTGAGGGTCTGTGCAACCTGGGGAACGGGTGGAGCCTTGGGGGCTAGAGCGCGCCACTGCTCGTAAACAGCGAGCACACGCTCCCCTAACACGATGTGGCCCCCTGCTCCCGCCGTATCTGCCCCTCCCACTCACAGTATTGATGTTAGAAACACTATCTGGATAAGCTCTAGCCCCACCCCCCAACCCTGGGTCTCCAACCCCCCATGCCGCGCTTCAAAGCCAGACCCGACCTGAGATGGGAGAATAATCCTAAAATGTCAAAATGTCTTTTTCCTACTTTCCCCAAAGAAAAAATGGTAAAAGATAGGCTTCATTTATTAATCAAATTTATATAGCCGCCTATCTCACCAGTTTAAGAATTTACTTGATATTGCTCAAGCAATAGATTAAATCTTCACAGCACAGGCAAATAATGACCACATCATAATCATATCAAAATTAAAATAATTATATTTTCTTTTCTATTATTTCTATATTTTCTAATTCTTATTCTTTATTGTGACAGTTCTAAATATTTAATAAAACATATTTCTATCCTGATGCCAAAAGAACCAAAACAAAACCCCTTTGGCAGCTTATGTAGAATAAATAAATAATATAATCATTTTATTACTTTTATTATAATTTTATTTTATTTATATATCTTACATATTTTACAGACAAATGGAATATTAAGTATCAATACATTTTAAAATTATAATTCTCAAGTTACCTTTCCAATTGCAGTCAGGCTAAAGAAAGGCTTCTCCAAGTCATACAGCTGTTTTGGAGGTTCTTGAAGACAGCAGCCAGAATAAATAGGCAAATGGCTTTTTAAAAAAGAATGAAGTTTTGCCAAGCGCAGGGCAATTGTTGTGTCAAACACTGAGGTATACAGCACATCTTCTTTAACAAATAAGCCTTTTCCTGCTTTTGGGACAGCTGTGGAAAAAAATAACAGTAAGGTATGTATGTATGTATTTAATTTATTTAGCTGTAATTCTATAGTAATATGTATGACTTATTATAAAAATTACAAAATAGTTCACCTGCATTTCAAAACAGGTTTTTTGAGACATTACTAATCAGGAGGAATAAATCAAAGTAAATATTTTTCCATAGTATCTGACATGAAATTATAGAGTGTACTTCAAGTAACTGTCAAGCCTGGCATCAGTTTTTCTCAGATCTTGGGACATTTAGAAACATTAGTGGTAAGTCCTGGGCCATATTTTTTCATAGAATCTTTGATTCATCTAGATCACTTCTATTTACCCTCTCCTTATTTAGTGACCAAGTCCTGTTCCAGAGACTTGGTTGTTAAATGAACACCTGAGACAGAAGGAAACACGGCAAAGATCACTGATTGCTGCTGTGTCATCCTGATAAAAGTTCTCTCATACAGCTACATCAGTATTACTCTCAGTCTGGCAGACATTGAAAATTGGCAACATGCGGCCCTGGACAGCTAGTAATGCATCCCCACAAGATCATAAACTTTTAACATTGTTGTGTTTTATATTCATTAACTATATTATATATTTTATAAGTAACCCAAAATCAATCTTCCTCCGTCAATGGGGCCATCAAGCCAAAAGTTTAGACACCCACGTGCTAGACATTGTACTCAGAGCGTTAATACCTTTCTCATGCAAAATATCAATTTTACATTGATTTAAAACACTGCCCAACACTACTACCCCTGCTACTCCATTTGTACTACTTGCAGTAATTAATCTAAAGCCCTCAACCAGGTCAAAAGTAGAGGGGATTCTGGGGAATTGCATGATTTCCTAATGTTCCTTGGTATTTGTGTACAATGGCTAAATTAAGTGGGAAGTAAAATTAAAACCTTTACAAAACTAAATTTTTAAAAGGAAACACTTCTTATTTAATACATGAAAAGATGGATGGTAATCCATACATTTAAAAATGCAGCTTTTTTATAATTAGGAAAACAATCAAACGATAAAACTAGTTTCCTTTGTGTAATGTATCAAAATACTGATGCTGGAATATGGGTATACTATTTTATAGAAACAACAGACCTGGTTGTAGCACAATATTAAAAATCTAAGATATTTTTGTGGTCCGCCAGCAGCCTGCAGAGCTGGCAGCGGAGTCGGACAGTAAGGAGGCTGAGGAAGAACATGGACCAGTCCTGGAGGCTGGGGAAGGCCTGGATGAGGGCTCTGCATTGGAGGCAGAGATGGGGCCAGGGCCATCTGGGAGTGATGTGCGGACTCCGGAGCCTCCAGAGGCTGACAGCAGAGAGGCAGAGGAACAGGAGAAGCCTGTTCCTAGTGCACACACGAGAAGAGCTGCCAGAAGGCAAGAGCAGCTAAAGCAAAAAGGATGACTTGGGAGTAGGGCCAAGAGATGATTGGCCTCTTCCATAAGTCTTAAAAAAACAGCAACAGCTCTTGGGCTCTTTGTTGGAAAACAACATTGATAGATTTGTGTCTTGTCTTGCTGGCGTCTTCTGCTTCTGAACTTTTACTAAGAAAAGCCTTTGGCAGGTTGCCTAATTAGACCAAAGTTGGTGATAAGGCTGAAGAATTGTGTTATGAAGAATTTGTTTTAAATTAGTTTGGATTACGCTGAGAATGAGTTAATTCTCAGCTGTTCTAATAAAGTCTGTTTGTTTTTGAACTGATTGCGTCTTATAATACCTACTTGGGCCTGGGTCACAACAGATATATTACTTCTTTAACAAAGCAAAGCTTCCTACCAGCCAACGGACTCAGGTTCAAAAACCTGGTTAAGTATGTATGGTAGCGTAGTACATGAAGCCAAGGTATTTCCAGTCTGCCCTGGCCTTCTTTAGAAGCAACTCTTTCAACTCCGTCACATTCTGATTTTGTCTCTTGTACAGAAGACACCATGGGAATTTTATAAGTAACTTCATATTTTCCTAGAGTATGAAATATATATATATATAAAAACCTTAAATAAAACACTGTAACGAAGCAGTAAATTTTAAGGATTTATACTATGCTAAATTTAGCAATAGAATTAGCTATAATACATAGGTGCAGAGCTCTGGACAGAGGTACAGAGCTGTAATACAGACGTGAATACACAGGTAGCTTGTGATCATTTTCCTCAATGGATGAATGTACAAGTATAATGTTTTTAACTCATTGTTTAATTGGATTATGTGTATCTAATTTTAGGAATTGTATGGAGAATAGATCATGTTTTAGGTCACATTGAAGCAGAATATTGAAAATTCATAAGGATTCTCAAAAGTTTAAGCCCCATTATCTCTGTTCCTGTAAGCATATTTTGGGTAGCTTATCAATGCTACCCAATAATCCTCTGCCAATAGTGAAGGCTTTAATTATTACATGGCTATCTTATGGTTACGAGCGAGCTGCATTGGCTTCCGGTGGACTTCCGGGTGCGCTTCAAGGTGTTGGTGATCACCTTTAAAGCGCTCCATGGCTTAGGGCCAGGGTACTTACGGGACCACCTTCTGCCACCAATAGCCTCCCACCGGCCGGTTCGCTCCCACAGAGAGGGCCTCCTCAGGGTGCCGTCGGCCAGACAATGCCGGCTGATGACCCCCAGGAGGAGAGCCTTCTCTGTGGTCGCACCTACCCTATGGAACAATCTACCCCCAGAGATACGAGTGATCTCCGACCTCCGGACTTTTCGTCGGGCCCTAAAAACCTATTTTTTTCAGTTAGCCGGTCTGTCTTGATTTTAGGGTTAGTTTTAAAATTTTAATATTGATTTTAATTGACAAGTTTTAAATTATGGGCCAAATTTATAAATTATTTTAACTTTATTTTTAACTGTGATGTTATGTATAGATGTTTTTATCTTGGCTGTTCACCGCCCTGAGTCCGAAAGGAGAAGGGCGGTATAGAAATTTGAATAATAAATAATAAATAAATAAATAATCTGGTTTCAGGCAATTTCCTTCTGATCTTGCCTGACTTAGCTGTCTAAATCCTGTAATATACACACATGTGTAAACCAATATCTTTACTGCATTTTAAGCAACAAAGTGATTTTTTAAAAAAATATTTTTTTAAAAAAATTGATTTATATGTCGCCCTTCTCCGGAGACTCAGGGCAGCTTACAATGCGCTAAGCAATAGCCTTCATTCTTCTGTATATTTATACAAAGTCAGCTTATTGCCCCCACAACTGGGTCCTCAATTTACCTATCTTAGAAAGGATGGAAGGCTGAGTCAACCTTGAGCCTTGGCGAGATTCAAGCCTGCAGTAATTCAGAACGGCAACTGTTATTAAGAACGGCAGCTGTTCTTAATAACAGGGTGCTTTAGACCACTGTACTACCAAGGCTCTTGTTTTGATTGTTTTCTTTCTCTAAGTTTTTAGAGAAGTATACATTTGCTGTATATTTTAATGACTGCTTTATTTTGCCACCTGATAGAATTGTGAAACAACTTATTAGTGAAATGCATGATGAACAAACAATTGTGAAGATTGGGATCAAGAGCATAATAACATCTACCTGTACCATTTAACAAAAGTTATATAGAAATAAGTAGCAAAATAAGTATTAATTTATTATTATTAATTATTATTATTATGATTAACATTATCTCAGCCAGATGTTTGCAATGTTTACAAACAATATAATTGAAATTAGATTTATATGGATTTGTTTAGGACTCTAAGAGGCAATTTTTTTCTTATTACTTAAAAAAAAAACATTTTTTGTCACTGTGGCTTTTTTTTTCCCTGTCACCTAAAACAGACAGTCATGAACACTCTAATTTTCTACTGTATCAACATTTAGACCAGGTAACAATATAATATGAAAAAGCAAATACCAGACAAAAAATCTTTGTAAGAAGAACTGAGATCCAGAAGAGCAAATTCAGGCATAATTTGTTGCACTCTGTGTCTCATGTGATACAATTTAATAGCCTTTCTTCCAGTTAATTGCTGACAAGTCAGAATTGCTTCACTGACCTAGATTTAAAATAGTAAGCTTAAAACTAGAAACATATAAAAACTACCATACTAGACTAATTAATCTTCTCATCAGTCAAATGTTGAGGTGAACAACCACTGTTAAAACATACTACAGTGATACAAAAAGGAAGATTTCTGATTCTATACTGAAGAGAAGCCTTAAAATATTTAAAATTTGCAAATGTTAATTATTAAATGAACTTTTAAAATGTAAAATAATTTGAACAGCAATATTGCTGAAATCAGCCATTATGATTTTGTAAGTTTTAACATGCGATACCTTAATGATGCAAAAATAATCTTAAAGTTGAAATTACAACGCTTGTCTAATAAAAGTAATCCTCATTTAGTGACTACTACTGGGACCAGCAATAAGTTGTTAAGCAAAACAGTCACTAAGTGAACCAGTGATTGTCTATACAATCCTATTTTAGCTTTCCTTTGCTTTACAGATCTGTTGTAAAGTTGCTTTTCCATCACTGCTAAACAAGGACTACCTGCATATAAAAGATACAAAATACTGCCATTGTATCCTTCCTTTACTCCTTTCAATGTAAAATATAAATTCCCTGGAGTGTTTCTCCATCAGAAAGCTATGTGGGGGGGAAAAATAAGTGAAGATAAATCAGATTTTACAAAAAGCACCACAAACCTGTGCAGCACTTCTTACAGCAATCCAGGCTTGTACTCTGTACATTTCAAGAACAGTAATTTCCTCGGAAGTAGTTGAAAGTCTGTTATTAAGCTGAATGTAACAAAGATTGATTCAGGTTGGTACAAAATGATAAGATTATGAGAAAGAGCATCTATGTACATTTTAAAAATTATACTAGCCGAAAAACTTCCATAATGCTATGAAAAAACAATCAACCTTAATGGAAACATACGTTTCTACTCTGAAATAAACTTCATTGGTTTACTCAAATGTAAGTGTGTAGAAAATTACTACTTAATGGTTCATGTTCTGTCCCTTAAATGGAATTGCAATTTTGTTTGCTTCTTTCAGAAAGGTACCTGATATTCATTCAGTTCCCAGCAATTTCAATACACAGTAAGCACTCTGAAACTCTTGGTAAGGTTCCTCAGTATGGTGCTAATAAGTGCTATTGTATCTTTTTCCCAAGGTCCCTGTCTCACCTGACATTAATTTTTTAAAATTCTTTTCACTTAAAAAAAACAAATTCAGCATGCTACAAACAGAAAGATGAGCATCAATTTTACTTCTGAGAAGACCTCTGAAATCAAAAGCCTTTTTAGAATTTAAAAATGTTAAATACATGCAACACAGTGCTTCAGTGCTAAGTATGCTTGCTTGTTTACTCCAAATAAAATGACATGCCAGAATGCTAAAGAGCAAGTAAGCGGGAGAAAGAATTAAAAATAAGTATATTTGCAATACTGGTGAATAAATATATTACATATTTCAAGGAAGTTATAAATCTTCCAAAGTGTCCCAGGCATTAAATAATATACTTCAACCACTAATATCATTTAATATAGTAAAAACAACTTTGTTCTCTCCTGTTTAATCACTACACTTCTGTTGAAATTTTGTATATTATTCTTTTAGCCTTTGGGCCAATTGATCAGCTATTTTACCCATGGCAGACAAGAGGGATATTTTGTACTTTTTGGCTGCTACCATTGGTTGTCTGAATTTGTGAAGCCAAGACACATGAGCAGTTTAAATTATGCTGAAGAGTTGGTGCTTGAGAAAGGGGATTAATTGTGCAGATTATTGTGGTGCTGTAGCCACAACCTGGTTTACCTGAAGCAACCCAGTTGATGATGATAATATTTTATTAGCATGCAAACAATAAATAAAAAGGTGAACACTAGGCTTCCAGAAAAGCATTGACAGTTTGTTGAGCAGCCCTGAGCAAAGGCAAAATGTTGTAGGTAGATCCCTCTGGGTGACCTTTTATTATTTTTCCCTTCCTAGGAGGTCAACATGCTATCCATACTATCTCCGAGATATGATTGGTGAATAGAAACAATGTAATCTACTGGGCCACAGGTTCTTGACTGATTCTTCCTCCTGTTGTCATTCTCAGTCAATTTACTTCCTGTGAATGTTTTCATGAGGGCACTTTAAACAGTTCAGGGGTGAGGGGTGTCAGATTTGGTAGTGAATACAACTTATATGTGTAGGGTATCTTTTACCATGAGAGTGGGAACTTAAAGTATCCTAAAAACACAATGCCAGGGAATGATGTGAGAAACTGGGACTTTCCTAAAAATAGCAGCTAATGAGAAGGTAATTTCCTGCCAGGTAGGCTATAGAAAGACTCAAGTATTTTTATTTAGTTTCATCTACTTCTTGTTGGTGTTAACAAGGCTGGTTTGATGTCTTCACATTAGATCAGTATTTCTCAACCTTGGTAGCTTGAAGATGGGTGGACTTCAACTCCCAGAATCCCCCAGCCAGCAGCGCTGGCTGGGGGATTCTGGGAGTTGAAGTCCACCCATCTTCAAGCTTCCAAGGTTGAGAAACACTGCATTAGATGGTCCGTAAACCAATACTTTACAAACAAAGTGGCTTCAAAAGGAGAGTTCTGGTCTTTTTTGCAGCCAAAGGAAGACAGAGCAATGTCAGGGACCTGACTAAAGGAAAACTTCCTTTAGAAAACTAGCAGAATCAATTGGAGCTACAAGATCTGCTGGCATGGAGCAGATCATTTCAGGCCACTTCTGCAATGCCCATTTATAAACATCATCTTGATGTGGGATATTCAGGAAAATATCATTTCCAAAGTATAGCATTCCAATTATTCTTGAGCTGGGTGAGTTGTGGGGAGGGGCAGATAGAAGAGAAGCAGAGGCCTGCAGATATATGATCAAAGATTTATTAATGGGTTGTCCTCACAACAGGCAAGGAAGCTATGTGGATTTGTGCTTAGATACTCCACTTCAATATTTCAGGGATCATCATAATGCAGTTCTTCTCAACATGAGATCCTTTCAGAGGGTCCACAAAGTGAAATAAATATTTTAACATTTTTCCAATTTTAATTTCTAATACAGTATATATTGATAAATTCAACCACATAAATCAAAGCTCCTTGGAGTCATCAATCATTTTTAAAAATATAAAGTGGTCCCGAAACCAAAAAAGTTGAGAAGTGCAGTAATAGTGTCTGTAGTGTATACGTTAGTAGTGTCTATATATATATATGTATGTATGTATGTATGTATATGTATATGTATATATAATATATGCAATAGTGTATGTAGAAGTAAATAATATCAAATGATAACAGCAACATGATTAAAATTATCTCTCTCTCTCTATCTATCTATCTATACACACACAGAGAGAGAGAGAGATTCCTCATTTGCTCTTTGCGCCATGGCTCATTGAACAACCTCAACTGGCAGCAGCAACTGGATCATTAAATGGAGCAGTAGCTAGGATTGGTTGCAAGTTTATTTTTTCTCACCACTGTAAATGTGAACAATTACTTAACAAGGGCTGCTGTACATATAACATTGATTCTTATACAACGATGGTAGGATTTCAATCACATTACCTTGCTCACTGTCTTGACATTTTGACCTCTCCCATCAATTCAACTTCATGCAAACCAGATGCAAGAATGTTGCACAAAGCAATAACAATGTCTCTATATTCAGGCATATATCTTTCTAGACCTGTAATATAATACTAAACTTGGTGTTTAAATATATGGTTAGCCTTATAAACAATTATACATACCCTCTGCTTAAATGTTCTTCCTTTCACAGTACCTGAAGTTGGAGACTCTTCCTTGTTTGTACATAAATAAAAGTAAAGCAGTGCTATCTCCATGTATGATCTTCTTATTAATCTACAAAAAATAAATGGAAAAGCAAGGAATCCAAACATCTTATGTTAGCATTTGGCAAATACTTATTTATATTTTTAAGTGAATAAGCATGTTTTATGGTCTGAACTTTTCAGTATAAATTGTATGTTTTAATTATTGTTTTCTTTTAAATGACATACTAATCTAAATAACATAGGGAAAAAAACTGCTCACCCATAGTGCTGGTAACTCAGCAGGCTGAAATTTATGGCATCCAGCAAGCTGTCAACAGCTAATTCTGATTTATTAAGACCTAATGAATCAAGTTGACGTTCTATTCTTCCTAAAAATGACACACATGAATTTATTTAAAGAGTTTTGTTTTTCCTGATAGAGCTAATAAAGCAGAATACTATTTTCTTTTAAATTATATTTTCTTAAGAATATTTTAAAAAGGCAATGACAAAGAAAAGAGAAATAAATAAATAAAAATAAAATAAATAAAACACAAATGAGGAAATGGAATTTACAAGTATCAAGGAATTAAGTTTCAATGTTAAATATTTCATTAATTAGTTTTAAGTAACTTAAACTATAGAAAACTACAAACTACAGATCACAGAAAACTACAGATCACTGTTAAAATCCAAATAATATATGAATATCAATAGTAGGAATCAACACAATAGAAATCATAAAATAAAATTAAGAATGATAGTAAATTCTATTAAGCAGCTGAAAATCCTATTTCATCTAATAGATGATTAAGATCTAGCATATTAAAATTTTATGTTAAGAGAAACTCAAACTTATGCCCTAAGTGTATATTTAGAATTGTAATACAAAAATTTCCAAGTTCAATTAAATTCTGTATCAGATTTACTTTTAGCATACAATACAAAGTTGATGTAGATGATCAGGTTGAGCCTGAGGAAGGAGTCAAATGCATCATCAGTCATGAGTCCCTTTATGCCTAAAAGAGATTTACGATCAGCCCACCTTCAATTTTTTTGACTCTTATCTACCACCGATTTGCTTTGATTGGTAGTAGTTCAGAGCTCTACTGGTAGCATAGAGCTTAAACTTGCAATAAACCTTTATACTCATTAAAACTGTCTAGATTTTCTGATTTCCCTGAGGCTTGAGTTATTGGATATCAAGACATATACCCATAACTTAATTAGCCACTCATCTGCAGAGGGAGCTATACATACAATACTTTGCAATAGGAAGCACAGAGTATACAAAACAGAATACTATAAACTGTTAGGGATCTAGGTTACCAACTCTCTAGGTCTCAGATGCAACATGAAATTTGATCAACTCTTTAGAAAAAAATGAGTTGTATATTACCTTTTCGAAAAAGAAGTTCTGCTTCTAGATCTAAATCTTCTTTTACTGATGCTACGGAAAGATTTAGTGCTGTTTCTGTGTATTGTAGGGCTTTTAACCACTGCAACTCACTTTGTGGTTTGGATTTACATGATAATTCTAAAGTTAAGGTATGCCCTAGAAATCAATTTACAGGAAATTATTTCACCAGTTATTTCTAAAGCAAAATAAAAGTCAAACATTGAATAAATGAAATGAAGTCCCTTAATACAAGAAATGAATTATTCCAGACATATACTTTGCAACTGAAATTTAGAAGTGCATACTTATATCTTCTCTAAACTACATACACGTAGTGTCTCACTTAATGATCCAAACTGGGACCAGCAACTGCACTGCTAAGCAAAGCAGTTGCTAAGTGGGAAATTATATGACCATGACTCTGCTTTCCAGATGTTTTGTTCTTCTACACATCAAAAGCAATCTGTCTCTGCCAGCAGCAGGAAAGGGTTAAACAAAAGAATGACTGCCCACAGAAATTGCTTGCTTTTTTTTTCTCCCCTTCCCCTCACAGAGTGGAGACATCGGGAGAAAAAGCGATTTCACGAGAGTACTGTAAATTTCAGTTTCCTGCAATTCCACCTCTGGCTGGCCCCAAAGTGGGGTGGGAATGGAGATTTTGCAATATACTTCCTCCAGGAATGGGGAGGGAATGGGGATTTTGCAGTATCCATGGAATGTTGATTTTAAATAGAAAATCATATAACTTCCATGTGATTTATATTTTCTTAATTCTCACTCCATTATATCTGTTTATTCCATCAACACTTTTTATTACTCAAAGGACAACATAACAGAGAAATTTACACAGAGAAATTTACAACCAGCTCATTCCTGAAAACAGGAAAATCTGGTAGTCATGAGAGAATGTACTGAGGAAAGAAGCAACAGATCAATTAATTTATGCAGCTCTGCCTTTTACAAAACAGGTACTACAGCTCAAAGCAAAGCTTCTGATCTTACAAAAGTGAAAATTTTTTGGAGTAATAAAGTGATTGGTTTGAATATGTTGCTGTTGGCATGGAGGTTGGGGTTTATGGTTTTTATGTTGTTGATTTTTGATGTTGTGAGACACCTGTGTGTGAGCTGGGTTGCCATATAAGTGTGCTAAAATAAAATTTATCTAGCTTCCACATTTGAGTAAGAATTTGCTTCTATGTTTGACTGAAGAATTAGGATTTCTGTTTTATAAAGAAAGATTATTTTAATATAAATTCATTAAACATTATCCTGTTCATTTTATATAGTTTATATCTGCTATAAGTTATCAAAACTATGAAACACAAAATAGTTGTAGGCATTGTAATTTATAGTAAGTCATATATAACCATCCTGATGTTTTTCTTTACAATGTCTTCATATGTATTGATGCTAGCCAAAAATTTATAGTAAAACTTTAAATATGAAATTAATAGATTTCACATACATTAAACTCTTTAAAAAAAAATTTAATTTTTTTTTAAAATTTGATTTATATGCTGCCCTTCTCCGGAGACTCAGGGCGGCTTACAATGCGTTAAGCAATAGCCTTCATACTTTTGTATATTTATACAAAGTCAGCTTATTGCCCCCACAAACTGGGTCCTCATTTCACCTACCTTAGAAAGGATGGAAGGCTGAGTCAACCTTGAGCCTTGGAGAGATTCGAACCAGGAGTAAATTGCAGGCAGCTGTGTTAATAACAGGGTGCGTAGACCACTGTACTATCAAGGCTTTTGATAAGATAATAAGATAATAATCTTATTAAATAATCTTCAGAAAAAACAAAAGCTTATATTGTATTAAAAAGTCCTTACCAATTCTCATTTTGACTTTTGCCAGCAGTGCGATGTGTGGCAGGTATATGTTCATCATAGGCATTTTTAGAGTTGTTAAAGTAGGATCTTCTCCATGTTGTTCAAGTGGTTGCCCCAAAATAAACAGCTGTTGAAAATGTCAAACTTTGTAATGAAAGATATGCACATTATCAAAATATCCTAAGGGACAAACCATTTATCCCTATAATAACTCATAATAGCCCAACAGCATGGGACATCAATTTACTGACTAGGGAAAAAGACAAAGAAAAGGGAATGGCTGGAAAATAAGTCACATAAATGTATCTCAGTCTCTAAATAGATTATTTCCCACTTCATACTTAAAAGCTTCATTGAAGTGTCCATAAGAAAAGAAGAAAGTACTTTCCTTTTTTAAAAAATTACAAAAAAATTCAGAATTTGACTTTGGCAATCTATGTCTTCTGAGGCCCGATATCAGCATAAATTAAAATTTGTATTATATATAGATAATTGGAGGGGAAATAATCTCAAAATTCCCTAATGAGGGTTCATGCTCATTAAGCCTTGATCGCTAACTGTTTAGAGAAAAAAGAGAAAAAATTTAACAGAGGTCTATGGGAATGAAGAACTCTCCATGATACAGTATTATATGAAGAGCTCAAATAATACTGTTTTCAACTAAGTAAAACAAAGACTTGTAATTAGTATTTGTGGATCTAATTCATAGATACTTGACCCAATTTCAAAAATAAAATTAAATGTGGTTTTATTCCTGGTTTTAAAATCCAACAATACTTGACATTAATTTCATTTTGTATTTAACATTCAATTTTAAACTTAAAAATGCAGTAGCTGAGGATAAGACTGATGAAATGAAAACCATCAAAATTTAAGCCTTTCCAATGAAGCTGGGGTCAGTGCTATTTGTATTTAAGCAGTGAACACTAAAAAAATATAGTAACATTCAATTATTAGTATATACTTACCTGTTTAATTACTAGTGCGTGTGCCTGAACTAATACATTCAACTGGTCAGTTTTAGATGATTCTGAACCATCTTCTGTTTCTGTTCTCATTATATCAGCTAGCAGAAGCATACTCTGTACTAATAGTAAATTAGCTGGTGGAGAAATCAGTGTCTTTTCTTCAAGCAATTTGATTACATTCTGTGTGAACAGAAGATAGATCGATGATAGACAGACAGGAAGACAGACAGGAAGATCTACATTTTCAGCTCTCAAATTCTATTACCAAAGACATGTTTTCTAAATTTATCCTATTTTCTATAACTACTCTTCTGCCAAGCAATAGTCCTGTTTTATAGATAAGTATACACAATTCTTGCCTGCAGTATCTATAGGACCGCCCTGAGTCCTTCAGGAGAAGTATGGTATATAAATTTAATAAAACTAAACTAAACTAAACTATAGAGTATAACCCTAACCCTCTTAAAACAGTGCAGAGTTTTGAACATGACTCTTCTCAAAATTAGATTCAGTTAACAGCATGGTTGGAACCACCTACTACACAAATCTAACAGTTAAGATTCAATCTCCCTTAATGCAGTATTCACTCCATGCAAAAATTATGTGACTACCAAATGCCTGAAAATGTTATTTCTGCATTTTCCTTATGACATACTGAAACTGTTAGGCAGTAATAATTAATCTCAGATTATTTTACTGTAAAATGCAAATTAAATTATGAATAGCATCAAAATTCATTTGTTTCATAAGAATGATACTGGGAAATAATTGATAATTCACTTTTGTGTTAATACCTGTAAATGAAGCTTAATATCAGCCACTGGTAGTCTTTCTTGAAGGCCAAGTATAATGGCTTGCATGGTAATTTCAGCAAGAGTCTCAACATCATTGAATGCTTCAGCTTCCATTTGTACTTCATTAATCAGACTAGAACACTCTGTTAATTCATTTTCTTGAAGAAAAGTAAAATAATACCATCAAAAATAATTATGGTATCATTTTATAATACTTTATTATTGTAATTGATATAAAAGATATTTGAGCACATCCAACATAGTTCTTAATATTATTTTATGAGAAATATTAACAAAAGTATATTGCTTTTATTATTTCAATACACCACATGTAGACCTGCTTATCTATGGTAATTGGGATCAGAATGTCCATTGCTAAGTGATGCAGTAACTTTAAGTGAATTACCATGGGACATTAAATGAGAACTCCACATAATTGCAACTTCTGACTTCTTGTAAATTTTCCCACTGATTTTGCTTGTGGGAAGCTTGTGCAGAAGGTCACAAATTGCAGAACACTGCAAAGATCAGAAACCTGGACTGGTTTCTGAACACCCAAATCCCGTTCATATGACTATAAAATCACTGATAGCTGTAACTTTGATGAAGCCATAAGTACCATTTATTTAGTGCCACTGTAAATGTGAATGATTGCTGAACAAGTAGTTGTTAACCAAGGAACCACCTATAGAGATTTACAATGTTACTTGAATGCTCAAGAGGACTCAATGTCTAATTATGATAATTCACAGAGTTTTATAGTGCTAGCAAGATGCAATGAAAATCAGCTTCTACAAAAAAGTATTTCTAGCAAGGACGTAATCATGGGAAAATATGCATAAATATATAACTATTTCTGAAGAGGTAACACAGATAGCTTTGAGAATTAAATTTTGTTTATGCATTTATCTGACTTTATATACCATTGACCACTGGTTACCTTTCATTACTTCAATGCCTCTTGCCTGTGCTGTAATTGCAATCACTAATGCCAAACGACATTTTAGCCATATGTGTATATTCAAATGTTCTTGTGCTGTTACATTATGAATTAGATTGGAACCCTCAGTAGAAATCCTTCCATCATATCCCTGATCAAAAGGGGAAATGAACATTATTAGGTTTAATGTTCAATTGTTCTATAACTGATTAATGCATTTTAACATATATAATGTCTCTTATATGTCATGCTTACTAAAATGTTTTGTTAAGTGTAAAATATATAGCTTTCATTATGCCACATGGAATACTTCTATATTAAACTAAAATCCATTAAATAACAATATAACAATTTAAAAAGTATTTTAATATTAATTATAAAGTTGTGATCCATAATGCTCTCAGCACTAACCTCCCTCATTAACTTAATAAAATGTGAATATTGAAATATACCTTATCTGCATCTTTTTGAGAATTAGATCTATCTGTGAAAACCTCTGCATCTTGAAGAAGTTTTATTGTAGAAAAAACCAGTGCAGCACTGTAACCAAAAAACACAATGAAATATTGTGTATTGGGTAAATATTCTATAGATTATGTAATAATTTACCAGTTTCCACTCATTTACTTGTTAATTTTGATTCATTTGTGCAAAAAGATAATGGGAGCATCTTCCAAAGGAGCTCTGTCATATGTTAATAGTCATACAGGATTTTAATAGAATCACAGAGGAGAAGAGACCATGGAGGTCTTCTACTCCAACCCTCTGCCCAAGGCAAGAGACCTTACTGCATTGAAAAGCCAACTGTTTAGATCAGAGTTTGTCAACCTCAGTAATGTTAAAAGGTGTATGGATTTACTTAAACTCCGCACACCTTAAATTTGCTGAGTTTAAGAAACACACTAGAGATTCAGATTGAAGTTGTTAGGAATTTAAAATTCAATATATACATATGATAGCCCTACATACTGCTTATTACAACAATCAAGGTATGAATAGCTGTTGCCATTCCAAACAGCTCAGGAAAATGTGTTTCCTGCCACAGTCACCAAATGTTAATTCAATTATCAATGAATAACTGCTTTTCTAATTTTCCAATGTTTTAAATGAAGTGAAAAAAGTATCAGTTAAGACAATCATCCATGAAGCACTACTTTCAGCAAATGTTAGTTTTATTTCAGTAGAAAAATGGATTTATCAAGTTTTTTTTTTAAAAAAAATTCACCTGAAAGCTGTTTGGAGTCTCTGTTGAGCAATAGCTGCAAGTTGAAGTTTAGCTTCAATGACAATTTCCAGTTCTACAGCTGAACACTTATATATCTGTGCACCATATTTACTTTGTATGGTTTCAAGAATTAAATTAATCCTTTCTTCAGCTTCTGCCAATAAAATTCCCTAAAATAATTAAAACTATATCACTGATCAATTAATAAAAATAAAAAACATATGAGCAAACACTATTAAGGAATAAGATAATTAGATGAATTAAGCAGGTTTAAATATTATAGATTGAAAATGTTTGCATTTAAATTCCTTATATTAATGAATGTGATATTTGTTGACATTGTATTTGTGAATATTGAAGCATTCAGTGTTATTAATATCCACAAATATTATTAGTTTCACAGCTAGTTCTTCAAATAATACATACATACAAAACAAATGATTCTATGCCATATTGAATATGCAACTATAAGTGGCTAATAGGGATGGATATATATATATATATATATATATATATATATATATATATATATATATATATATATATATATCAATAATTAAAAAGAAAAAAGAAACCCTCCCTCCATGCAACTTTTCAATACTTTTCAGTAAAACTGATCCAATATTTATCTTTTAAGAATTTTGTGAAAATTGAATCTGTTTATTGTGCTGTATCAGTAAGACTTTAGGAAAACGAATAATAAAACAAAAGTAGGTTTCACTGTCAAATCTTCTTGGATATTTGCCTGCCAAAAAGAATGAATAATTGGTCATTTCCACCAGAAAATATTATGTATCAATTTGTTTATCATCTCAGCTTCCCTATTCTATACTCATGTCTTTGATTTTTCAAATGTTGTTTAGACATTCAATTATTCTGGCTCATTGTGACCCAAGGGTTATCATTTCTGTAACTCCACACATATTTTGGTACGTTCTGCATTAAAATCTAAGGATAGATTTTTATTTATGTTTCATATTTTTGAACTGCCCATTTCCCTCATCCTTGTTGAATGATGTTTGGAAATCAATTATATTATATTCACCACATTACCATGGTCAAACTAAAATGGTCACTCTATCAAACAAGGTAGGGAAAGCATGCAGAGCATATTTCCAAAATTCTTTCTAACCTCTTAAGAATAGTTCTGCTCTAGGTCATATGACTGAGAAGGAACAAGGCTGTCTTAGAATGAAGAAGCCATCAACATTTGGAATTACTGCTTAATTATCTCTCCCAAAGGGATACATTAGGGCAGGGGTGTCAAACTGGCGGTCCGTCGACCAGATGTGTCATGCCCACCCCAGCTCTGCAAATGGGAACATCACAAAATGTCAATTGACAGCAACATGAGGCAGCGAATTTGACACCCGTGCATTAGGAAAATGTGTGTTGTTGTTTTTTTAATCTCTGCAGATCCTGGGCAGCAATAACCCATTTTCAAATCTGTCTTTTCTTTTGCCATCTTATTCAACCATACTGTTTGTTTCAGCTCTGTTCAGTTTTTAAATTACTCTGCTTACAGACTGGCAGATAGCTGCTGTTGTATATTTTTCTCCAATTTTCTATTAGATTGGAAAAAATAAAAAGACCAGGATGGTTTAGTAGGATTTATTCTTGATAGAACCTTGCTGGCTCCTGCCAAGTACAATAGTCTTTAAATGCTAAAAATCAACTGTTCAGTAATCATATTCAAAGTTTTGCCTTGTATTAACATCAGATTGGCCTAACTGTAGTTACTCAGACCTTTTGATTATTGTCAAGATGCAACAAACCTCCATAGGGATTCCTCCTCCATTTTCTATACATGTCTCTTTTAATTCTTAACTCAGTTGAAAGCTCCTTAGTTTCTTAAAATTTCTTGTCCCTATTTTTAATCATGCAAATTTCCTTCCATCACCTTACTTTTCAGGAATTTCCAATCTTCCTATGTTCCCTTTGACCCTATAATTTTTTCATGGGATCTTATCTAATATTTCTCTAAGCTTGCTGGATTTTTTTCTGAAGTCTAATGTACATGTATAATGATATTTCAATTTCTGTATCTGAATTAGCTTCAAACTCAAGATGACATGGTCACTTCCTCACAGAATTATCACTGTTTTTAACTCTTCAGCCATCTCTCTTTTAGTATCAGATCTAAGAAGGCCAATCCTCCTTCAGTCTTCTGGAAAATGAAATAATCAACAAGACAATTGAGAGAAATTTGGGGATTTTACAGTCTTGGCCAAGTTGATTTTTCAATAGGTAGTTGAAATTTCCCATTATTTCAATGTCTGTCCTCCCTGAAGAATCAATAATCTGATCTAGGATGACATTTATTCCAATCTTCAGCCTCGTTCAGCACTTGTATCATACTTCACAACAATATCTTTGTTGTTTCCTATTCCTTGTATTCTTACTCATATCCTCTTCATAGAACCCTGTGCTCAAATTCCTGGACTTCAACACAAAAATACAAAAGTGTACTTCCTTGTATGGAAATCATTTAGTTTACATAAAATAAATTGCATACCAAAAATACAAAAAATATTTTATTAATGTTGACTGTAGATGTTCATAATTACCTTCAGTATAGAAACATTTAATGTGTCTCTGTTCCTTTCAAGTTCTACAATCATGACAGATTCTCGTTTTCCACTTGTAAATGCTGGAGGTAATACATAACCTTTATAAAAATAACATACATGATCAATTCCAATGAAAACACTCAAAACCATGTAATTCTTAAAATAGCGAAAATTTCTCTGCTACATTCAAGTATATTTACTATTCTTGAGTGTTAATGTATAATGTCAAGGATTCAACACATGTGTAAGGATGCAAGGGAGTGTGTGAGAGGCACCATGGGTGAAGGTATGCAAGAGATGGGATGGAGGTCAGGGAAGGTGAGGATGGAATCCTCTTGCACTGTAAACAGGAGCTAAGTAGGGGTATCCTATCCCTACTCCTCTGTTGAGAGACAGTTATCAATTTTTGCATAGATAGCCTCCCTAACTCTTTTCTCAAACCAGTGGTCCTCCCTATCCAGAATGTGACCCTGGAGTGGCCCTTTTCTTTCAAGTGCAGAAGAATGGTTTAATCCTGTCCTGATGCATTGGTTCTCCTGTGTTGTGCCATGCATTCATGTAGTGGTTGTTTTATTTCTCCAAAATTGAACAGCCCCTCTCTCAATAGAAGGGGAGAAATAGGACATTACTTAGCTCCTGTTTACAAGCTCCTGTTTGCAGCCCTTTCAGCAGTTCCAAGACTCATTTGCACTCTGATTCAGGTGACCCTGAGGACACAGATTAACCCCCAGGAGGTCTCAAGGGCCCTCAGATGTTAATGACTCGCTGACTGCAAAGAATATAAATCCTTTATATTCCCCACCAATTAGTTAGAACTGAAAAGCTTCTTAGATGAAAAGTGAAATATCTTTAAAAAAAAAAAAACCAAGATGGTCCAGTTGGTATTTGGGGTGGGGAAGCACTTTTTGGGACATGTTAAGCAAGCATAACCTTTTTCAAAATATTTTAAGCTTCATATACCATACAGTTAAAATAAAACTTTTAGTTTACTTATCAATACCTTTCATGAGTGCATCAGAAATTCTTCCTGACTTTTTTAATGTGTCAGAGTCAGTACAATATGCTGTCCTCATTACTTTTTCAGGAACACAATATAATGTTGCAGATATACTAATAATAAAATGCATTTTAGCTAACATAAAATTATCCATGATTTTTGGTTCACATGCTACAGTCCATGTTGAATGTATAGGCTTGTTAAATACTTCTTCCAATACCTTGTAAATTAAAAAAATATTTTAAGACAAATAATTTTCTTTTAAAGAATATGCAAATAATATTTATTTTTAAGTAAAAGAAAATACCTTTCTTTGAGGCCAAATTAAAATCTAGCAAAGACATATGGAATGAAACATTTAGTGCAATTTCCATCTTCCTTACATATCTACTTCCTCCATTTAAAACATGACCTTATATGAACTCAACCAAACTCATTTAGGCTGAAGAATCACAAATGTAACCATTTGTATCAGTACCGACTTAAATTAATGTTAAGATTATGAATTGCAAGGAATCTTATAGGCCAGTGATGGCTAACCTTTTTGCCATCGCGTGCCAGGAGAGGGGAGGCGGGGGAGAGTCGCGCATGCACGTGCCCATGCGCATGTGTGCGCAACCCCCTCCCGGCACATGATGGCCTGGTAGGCCCGTTTTTCTTTCTTACCTGGTTCCAGATCCTCTCTGTGTATCTGGGAATGGCGAAAACAGCCTTTCCCACTCCCTTGGAGGCCCTACAGAGGCTGAAAAAGCCCATTTCCCAACTCCCGGTGGGACAGGAAGTGACATTTTTTGCTGTCCCCATCCTCCAGAACCTCTCTAGGAGTCTGTAGGAGCCTCTCTAGGAATCTCTGGAGGCTGGGGACAGGAAAAAACATCACTTCCTGTCCCACCGGGAGTGGGGAAATGGGCCCTTTGAGCCTCCATAGGGCCTCCAAGGAAGTGGGAAAGGCTGTTTTCGCCGTTCCCAGATACACAGAGAGGATCTGGAGCCAGGTAAGAAAAAAAAACAGGCCTTCCCCACCCGCCCCAGGCCCTCCAGAGGCAGGAAACAGCCTGTTTCCCTACTTCTGGTGGGCCCAGAAGGCCCGAAAATCAGCTGGCTGGCACGCGCATGCGCCCCAGAGCTGAGCTGGCATGCCCACTAATATGGCTCCGCGTGCCACCTGTGGCACGCATGCCATAGGTTCGCCATCACAGTTATAGGCCATCTGCCCCAATCCTTTTTAGTGAAGGAATTCACTAAGCACATCTGCTAGGTGGCCTTGCAGCCCATTTTAAAACCTCTAACAATGAGATTTCATTGTTAAAATGAAGCTTTTAAAAGCTTTTATTGCCAAGAAATTCTGTCTAAATATTCCTTCTTTTCAAATTTCAGTATATTGATCTTTGTCATGCTTTCAGTTTCAACGAAGAACAGTCCATCTTCTTTTTTAAAAGATATTTATGGCCATTATTAAATCTTCTGTTATGAAAGCTAATATGCTCAACTCTAGCATGTCTGTTAAACCATGAGCTGCATTTGTTGTCAGTTTACTTCTGGGTCTAATTAGGATGCTGGTTTTAACTTTTAAAGCCCTTTACAGCAGGGAGCCAAGTTGAGTAACTGTCTCTGCCTAAATACATCTACTTGTTCTATCAGGTCTGGCAGAAGAAATATGCCGCAGGGGTCATCTGCAAAGGAGCTACATCTGGGGAGACCTGGGAGTCTTTTCTGGCACAGCAGCTGCCCAAACTAAGACTGGCACCACCCCTGTCATTCTTCCAAAACTATCTCAAAATATGATTATGTCAATAGGCTTGGGAATCTTAAAGGTAATGAAGGACTAGTGAGGTTGCTGCATTGTCTTTAACATCAAATCCTCTCAACTACTCGTTAATAGTAAATACTGATGATTTTTTTAAAAAAATTGTAAAATGTTTTTAATATTACTTACTTTATGGCTTGTTTTTTATTGTATGCTGCCTAAAATCTTGTCTTATGAGATGAGTGGCAATACAAATATGATGAGTGAGTGAGTGAGATAGAATGAAGAATGGAATTAATGATTTGAAAGCTCTTTTCCAGCCTGTTCCAACTTCATATCGGAATAATCCTAAATCTTTCTAACACTCATTGCCACCAAGCTACCCTATCCTATAGCTATGCACTTGATTTTTCTTACCCAGATGCGAGATCTAACACAGTTGGACATTTTCCTGTTGGATTCAAGTCTGACAAGGTAGTTTTGAATTGTAACTTTTGTCTCTTCAGTATTACTCCATTTTCCTAGCTGATATGATCTGTAATTTGATGAGTAAACCATTCCATAGTCTAGGTAATTTATACAAATTGTAATAGCCCTAGGCACATGTAGCCTTGTGGGAGTCCAATTTATACTTCTCACTTGGATTATACAAAAGATTTATAAATACATTTTATGTGTGGTTGTTCAAATAGTTCCAAATTATCATTTAACAATTTTACATATGCCTATCAACAGTAGATACAATTTATGATGTATTAAATTTCTAGATATTTTAATTATATACAGGCAGTTGTTAAAAAAGAGTTAAAATTTCTCAACTGAAATTATACTGAACATATTTAACTGCAACAAATTGCATTATAGCACAAAGCAGTAACATGTGAGATAGCAGATTATTCATGTAAAATAATGCATGGGTTATCTCAAATACATCTGCAATAATGCAACGTTTCTTATTTTACAATTTACATAGAGATTTTGAGTTACAAGTTGCTGGTAGCATGTAAAGAAACACATATGACAGAATTAGTATGAGTTCTCTGCAGAAACAATAAGCCTATCTGGACAAAGCAAGGACAATGTCACTCTCAGTATTAAGCTCTTTCTTACTGATGTCAATCTGCAGCACTACAGAAAATATCATTTCTGTTTTGAGGAAGGTCTTCAGTTGTGAGAAGGACTAGATTCTATGGGGGAAGAAGTAGATTTAGATGTTTAGATGTAAATTACAGCTGACCTTATATTTTGAGGAAATCTACTTCCAAACTGGATAGTATTTATATCACATACTCAGACTAAGAGTCTCCTCTTAGAACGTGTAAATTAGGTATGTCAGCTTTTCAAAATAGTTCAAACAAGAAATCAAAACCATGAGTACTAACATTACCTTTATTGTAAGGTTAGAGTAACAAAAACCTGCAAGTCTGAAAGCGCTTCTTCCTTCCTTTGCCTTTACTTTCCCAAGAACTAGGAAGAGTCCTTCTAAGACTCTTTCTACCTCCCATTCCTTTCATGGGCTGAAATATATCTGTCTGACAATTGTATCAGCTTCTCTTTTTTCTGTCTCTTCTCACACTGAAGCTATAACACTTTCTTACCTGTACATTTCCACTTGTCAAGAGGGTGTGTGATGAATCAAAAGTTGGACAGACCTAAGAATAATAATATAATATAATTACTATATAATTATACAGTAAGAAAAATGGAAAATTGAAGTAAAAACACTGACAAAAATAGCTTTAAATTCAGTTCAAATTCATGAAATAAATGAATATACCCTTCTGTACCTATATTGTTTCTTTTTACTATGTAGGGGCTTTTAATTTTCAAATGATTATTTGTATGGTAGATAGTAGGTTGCTTATGATCTCAGAAAAAGAAGAAAACAATCTTTTATTTCCTTAAAAATGAAAAAGATAAAAAATAAGCCAAGTGCTCTAAACCCTTCAGAGGCAAACTATCCCAGCAATTAAATGCAAGGGAGTCTATTATCTGGATTTTAGGCTACGGAAAGAAAATAAATGTCTTTACCCAAACTTTTGAAGTACGTTTGTATACGGAAGGCAATTTCCAAGGAATTTTATCACCACGATTAATAATACAGAGTTCATGAAAGGCATCAGAGAAAAATCCCAAATCTGTAAGTACTTTTATCTAAGAATAAAAATAATAACTAATTAACATTCATGTACTGTATATATATGTTTGTGACACTGGATGCTATTTCTTAAACTATAGAAACTTTCCTGGGCATAGAAAGCCAATAATACTGTACAATTGGTCTTAAAACTATGATTGGTAGTTCAGTTTCTTCGCATAGATAATTTCCAAAAGAAATCATGATGGAATAGAACAAATTGTAACAAGTATTTCAACAAGTCATAGTGGCACGGTGGTTGGAATGCAGTATTGCAGGCTAACTCTGCCCACGGCCAGGAGTTTGATCCTAACCAGCTGAAGGTTAACTGAGCCTTCCATCCTTCTGAGGTCAGTAAAATGAGGATCCAGATGTCAGCCTTGGAAGCCATATTAGGCCGGAAGCTCCAATGCTGCTTCCTTGTCATGTGTGGGAAAGTAGGAGGGGGGATTAAGGAGAGGGGTTGTTAGTAGACATAATAGCATTCTTCCTGTCGGTCAAGGTCAGGGCGATCCAGCATCTGGAGAAGGAGTGGTCAGGGGGCTGGATCGAGATGGAGCGAACGTTGATTGGAGCATGCAACCGACTGGGGGGAAAGGGGGATGGTTTTGGGAGCTTTGACTTACTGAAGGAAAACCCGGGCTTTTCAGATTCGGGTTTTCTCAGATGTGCCAGTTTGTCTATTCTAGTAAAGAGAACTTTGGAAAATGTTTGCTTCTGCGACTTTACTTGGAGATGAGGTTTTTCTGGAACGCTGACAGCAGATGGTTGGAGACAATATGGTGACATTTGTAAACTGTTCAAAGAGCGCTATAAAGTACTGTGGAGCAGTATATAAGTCTATGTTCTAGGGCTAGTGATATTATCATGCTATGTTATTATTCTCAAGTTATTAAAGAAACGTGAAAAGCTACCCCACTATTACAATAATTCAAAGCAAATTTTTACACGTTCGGTTATGCATAATGCAACGGCATAAAACTGTTTGCTGGAGAACAGCACCACATTATAAATAAGTCCCTGCAATCCCCTACAATTTAAAATGTGATGATTATTCAGATTTCGTATGGATGAGCTCCGCTCTGAAAACAAGGTGTAAATTTTAGCTCTACCTTGTAGCTCTGACAATATCCTACAACTTCATCGCTATAAATTTTGTCAAAACTCATGTAGTTTCTGTATTATAAAATAAGTAATATAGGAGTATGCACATAAAAGAAAAAAATATTTTCTTGCTATAGCCAGGTAGCAGCTTATCAACAACAGAAATGTATCTTTTCAGGTTACTTCTATAAAAAACTGCTCTAGCCCAGGAAAGATTCAGCACAGTTTATGAACAGCAACAATAGTAAAGAATACATTTTTCTGGTTATCAGCTTGCAGTCTTTTCTCTTACTAATGCATGAATGCACAGTGTACAATTTTGTATTGGTTATCTGCCAGCAACACTCCACAAACAAGCTAAAATAATAGTGTCTGAAAATTCATGCAGATGGTACATACTAAAGTTCAACAAATAAACAAAGCAACATAATCCTTCCATTTAGTCTGCACAAAACAATCAAAATAAAAAACATCTAGATAAAATAGAATAACAGAATTGAAAGGGATCTTGGAGGTCTCCTAGTCCAATCCTATACCAGCTGTCAATTTTCCCAGGATGGGTATCCCAGCAAATTCACCCAAGGTCAAGACCATGCAATGCTCAGAAAAATTAAAGCTGTTAAAAATTCTATTCTATTCTATTCTATTCTATTCTATTCTATTCTATTCCATTCCATTCCATTCCATTCCATTCCATTCCATTCCATTCCATTCCATTCTATTAATTTTTACAGAGGAATTATTGAGTCTGTCATCTGCACCTCTATAACTGTCTGGTTTGGCTTTGCAACCAAACAAGACTGACACAGACTTCAACGGATAATTAGAACTGCAGAAAAAACAATTGCTACCAACCTGCCTTCCATTGAGGACCTGTATACTGCACAAGTCAAAAAGAGGGCTGAGAAAATATCTACAGACCCCTCACATCCTGGACATAAATTGTTTCAACTTCTACCCTCAAAATGACAGTATAGGGCACTGCACACCAGAACAACTAGACACAAGGACAGTTTTTTCCCGAACGCCATCACACTGCTAAATAATTAATTCCCACAATGTTAACTATTTACTAAGACTGTATTATTATTATTCTCATCCTTCCTATTACCTATCTCTTCCCACTTATGACTAAAACCATGTTGCTTGCATTTTTACAATTTATATTGTTCTTTTTGTTTCCTAGTATGATTTGATTGCTTATTAGTAAGCTATGACTATTACTAAATGTTGTATCTTATGATTCTTGGTGAATATATTTTTATTCTTTTTTTTTCTTTTTATGTACACTGAGATCAAATTCCAAATGTACACAAAAGACAAATTCCTTGTGTGTCCAATTACACTTGACCAATAAAGAATTATCTTCTCTTCTCTTCTCTTCTCTTCTCTTCTCTTCTCTTCTCTTCCCTTCTCTTCTCTTCTATTCTATTCTTAAGAACTGCTAAGGACAAGATGATTTTTACTATCTCCTGATACGTAAGACGATAGAACTCAAACAGGGTATACTTTCTTTTTCACATGATTGTATGTTTACATAAACATGTATTTGTAAATACAGAAATAAGTCAGTGAAGTAATAGGATAAATAGGAGAGTTTGAATATCGATTCCTGAAATGTAGCAATGTAATTCTCACAAGAAATCATCAAATCCAAAAGTTCAATGAAAGTCCTAAGAATTGTTTTCTTCATCACTCACTGAATATACCCGTGTTTCCCCGAAAATAAGACCAGGTCTTATTTTCTTTTGGATCCCAAAATAAGCACTGGGGTTTATTTTTAGGGGGTGTCTTATTTTTTCACATGTACAGGAAACCCACTTCTTCTGGTTGCTCGTGATGGGGCAGGAGGCTGTGTGGTTTGCCAGTACCGCTGCCATGAGGCAAGGGGGATGGAGCTGCCCCACACATCCTGCACTGTCTTACCTCAGGGCCCCTGCATCCAGTCCACCCATGCCCCAACACCTGCCTCGCCTCATGGCCACCGCACCAGCATCCCCGTCCAACAGAACCCTGTGTGGCTGCTGGCCCACTTCTTCTGCTTGCTCACAGCTGCAACAGAATAGGAGGCCGAGCAATGCACCAGTGCCAGTGCTGCGGCCACAAGGCAAGGTGGGTGGAGTTGCCCCATGCGTCCTGCACTGGCTTACCTCAGGGCCCCCGCAGCCAGGCCATTCATGCACTGACACCTGCCTTGCCACACTGCTTGGCCTCCTGCTCCATTGCAGCTGTGGACAAACAGAAGTGGGCCGGCATCCACGTGGGCTCCTGCTGCATATTGCTGTTGTTGCTGCCACCGCAAGGCAGGTATCAGGTAGCAGGGCATGTTTGGTCTGGCTGTGTGGGTCCTGAGGTAAGCTGGTGTTGGGCACATGGGGCAGCTACACCATTATCCCACTTTGCTCATGGCCACAGCACCACAAGCAACCAGATGGAATGGGCGGCTGGGTGGCTGCACAGGTTCTTAAGTAGGGCTTATTTTGGGAGTAGGGCTTTTATTAGGCGCATACATAAAAAACATGCTAGAGCTTATTTTCGGGATAAGTCTTATTTTTAGGGAAACAGGTTAGAAGTTTGTATTGGAACTCTTCAAAAAGGGAAAAATAAAAATTAAACAGTATTTAAAAAGAATTGCTTGGGGATTGCTTGGCTTTAGTAACCTGTTTTCTATTTTGACAATTGAATGACATTAAATTATTTTTAATAAAATAATTTTTGGTACGTTTACCTTTAGAATCCTTCCTTCAAAACACTTAATTTCATTCCGACAAATCTCTGACACAAAGTACTGATATAATGTGAACAATGGCAAAATCTAAAGAAAAAAAAAAGGACAACTCTAAATAATTATTTACATCTACATATAACTTACTTCAAATTTTGTGGCACAGTTCAAAACAATATGCAATCCAAAACATGAATAGTGGACCTGTGCAGATTGTTTAGCAAGGCATTTTGCTAATGTGGAAAGCTCATCAGAATTTTCAAAGATGTAAAGAAGAGACCTCAATTGAAATAATATTTAAGGCAATAATCCCAGTATAGCGACTTGGTGGTAAGAAGAAATGCTTTGTTTGCAGTAGACCTCAAATTTAATCTGTTGTAAATCAAAACTGGAAAAAAACCTGTGCCAAAAATTTAGAATGACACTTTGGCATAAGGCAGCTTTCTATGTTACTGAACATAGCTCTAATAACTTCTACATTAATATATTTAGAATTGTGAATATAAACTTTAATTCTATTTTAGAGAACTAATTTAGTACATTTTAAATTAAGCAATAGAAAGCAATATTTCCATGAAGTATCTTCACATTTCCTCCTCCTCCCCTTTCTCCTCCTCTTCTTTTTAATTTCCCAGTGTAGCCTACAATTCTGATATTTTGTCCCAAAACTTAACAAACCCAAACTGCTTAGCCTCCCAACCCAGATAGATCAATTTGCTGAAATTATATACAAATTATATACAAATATATACAAATAGAGCAACAAAATCAGTTCAAGAACATATTAGACAAAATATATCCTTATATGACATATTTTCTGAATTTTATGATTTATGTGTATACATGCAACCTTATTTGTAAATTTATTTAGCAAGTGTGTTCGTCCTAAGCAAGCAACCATAGTATCAGTTATATAACTAAAAAGATGCATAACTGTACATATTGATTGTTTGGTCCCATGTAGTTAAGAGTGAAAAAACATGTTAAGCAATATTATAAATTATAACTCTAACAAGTGTAAATAATTACTATATCCTTTATAATACTTACTATTAGATTTTGCTTTCTACAATGCAATTCATGCAGAACAAAACTGAGATTTGCAATAACTGTTGCAATATCAGCTCTATAGTAATCCACAAATAAATCAATGCCAGGAATTAATATGTCTGTTTCGTATTGTGCAAAGTCACAATCAGCTTTAGGATGTGGTAGTGAGGCTCTAAACAAAGACTGAAATACAAAATAATAACAACATTCAAGCTCTATATAGGTATAAACACATTTAATTAATTTCTAATGTTTCAAACTCCTAAGATGAAACAAAATATAATACTCGGCCTATAATAAGTAGAACCAAGGCACTTTGCAAGATTGCTTTACTTTCCAATTATAAACTGTTTTTATTAACTAAATATGAAATGAAAGAGATTTTTAAACACTAATCAGTTAAAACAACTATTTAGTTTCAAACACATATTAGATTTCTGCTAGAGTGCTTCAAAGCATCTGAAAGAAGTGTTTTTTGCAAAATGCGTTTGTCTGAGCAAAGTTCCCCTCCTCAAAAATTGCATTCCTCAAGGAGCTCATGCTCATGCAGCTACTACAAAGACTATACCTTGCTTTCTGCACATGCAAGCACTGGTAGCACTTCCTGCAATTTTTAGAAAAGAAAATTGCTGTGCATCCGCACATATTCAAACAGAGTGAGCATTAAGCTGCTGCACGAATCTTCCAATTACTTCAGTGCTTCCAAAGGAGATGGTTTGCTCTCATTACTGTAAAACATGTTTTTCAAATACTTTGCACATTCTACTGCCGATACATTTCCACTTCAGTGACTAGAGAAAATAAATTGATTAGCTACATTTGATCTGATACTAGGCAGTAGGAAAGACACTATCAAAAAAGTGGAAGAGACAGGAACAGTGGAAGAAAGTAAGCAGAGAATGCTGGTATTACTAATTTTAAAGTAAACCAGAACTGAACTGAACAAACTGATAACTTTATTATCAGAACAAAGATAAGCCTAATTATTGCCAAATAAGCCATGGTGAGCATTTTGTTTATTTTTAAAATTTTAACCATAGACGTAGCTGGAACAGAAATGTCAATTTAAGAATATAGGGAGAGAAGGGAGGGAGAAAGAAATAAATCTCTTGACTGGCTATTCCAAAAGATCCTAAAACTCTAAAGCTCAGAGCCATCTGATTAACTTCATTTGTCAGGGCTCACACACGAGCACAAGTGCCCTCTGCTCAAGCACTCTTTGCTCACACACGAAGCTCCATTTGCGCAAGCAGAGGGCAAGCACACCTGACACTCATACCAATGGAGCTGTGCATGTGCATTAGCACATGCCACTCATACCACCATCACCACTACCACACCTCGCCGGGCCTGACCGCCAAGGTGAAAGGATTGGGAACTGCTGCAATAGACTATTTGCTGATCCATGGATTGAATCCTGTAATGGACTGAAAAGTATATACTGCACTATAATATAAAACACTGAGCAAGTGTTTTGCATTATTTGTTTTGAAAATACTAATGTTGGTAGAATTATAAAGTATTCTACATTTCTTTCTTCTCTAATACGTACTTCTGGCTGATTCCTTCAACTAGCTTATCTAATGACTTGCATGTATAAATGAAAGCATATTGCTTAAGAAGTATTTGCATAAGAATTATGACAACCATTTTATCTGTAATATAGCTCCATAATGATTGTCAATTAATGTTATTTGATATCACAGTACTCTCCAGCTTTTCCATAATATATAAAGTGAGTGAGTGAGTGAGTGAGTGAATGAATGAATGAATAAATAAATAAATAAATAAATAAATAAATTTATATGGGATTATAATAAACAATGCCAAGCATCTATCCATATGCATGCACATTCACCATATCACAGCATAATTTTCTATTTTCAATAACAAAAGTTTATCTACAGATTACTATATAATGTTTAATTTTTGATACATATATTAATTACCTTGAAGAGGATAGCAGATAAAATGCAGGTTTTGGTTCTTAATTTAATATTATACTGTAATGAATGCCTAAATGCAAAAATCAAGCAATATAGTTAAACAGTATAGTTTGTGACTGATTTATAATACCAAATATTTGAGCTTTCAAATAAATTTTTGTCACAGATTTTATCAGACATTGATGTATAAAACTGATCAGTATGTTGGTTTCATAGATAGTGCATTCAGAAAATATTCAGACCCCTTCACTTTTTGTCAATTTTGTTATGCTGCAGCCTGATTCTAGAGTTATTGAAATTCATTTTTGCTCATTAATCTACACACAATACCTCATAATTACAAAGTGAAAACAGAATTTTAGAAATGTCTGTATTTAGTATTTAAAAAACTGAAATATCACTTTGGCATAAGTATTCAGAACCTTTGCAATAACATTTGAAATTTAGTTCTGGTGCCCCCATTTCTCTTGATCACTGCTGACTTGTTTCTACATCTTGATTGCAGTTGATCTGTGGTACATTAAATTGATTGGACATGATTTGCAAAGGCACACACCTCTCTACAGAAGGTCTCACAGCTGACAATGCCTACTATAGCAGAACAAAAGCCACGAGGTCAAAGGAACTGCCTGCAGAGCTCAGAGACAGGATTATTGCAAGGCACAGATTCTGGGGAAGGCTGCAAATAAATTTCTGCTGCACTGAAGGTTCCTAAGAGCACAGTGACCTCCATAATTCTCAAATAGAAGAGGCTTGACACAACGAGGACTCTTCCAAGAGCTGGTCACCTGGTCAAACTGAGCAATTGGGGGAGAATATTCTTAGTAAGAGAGATGACCCGGGGGTCATTCAGACTGAGTTCAAGAGATCCTATGTGGAGATGGACAGAGTTCCAAAAGGACAACCATCACTGCAGCCCTCCATCGATCTGGGCTTTATGGCAGAGTGGCTAGACCGAAGCCTCTCCTCAGTCAAAACACCTGAAAGCCCGCTTGGAGTTTGCAAAAAAGCACCTGGAGAACTCTTAAGATTGTGAGGAACAAGATCTGAAACCAAGATTAAACTGTTTGGCCTCAATTCTAAACATTATGTCTGGAGAAAACCAGGCACTGTTCATCACCTGCCCAATATCATCCCAGCTGTGAAGCATGGTGATGGGAGCATCATGCTGTGCGGGTGTTTTTCAGCAACAGGGACTGGGAGACTGGTCAGGGTTGAGGGAAAGCTGAATGGACCAAAATACAGGGATATCTTCAATGAAAACCTGCACTCAGGATCCCAGACTGGGCTGAAGGTTCACTTTCCAACATGACAACGATCCTAAGCACACAGCCAAGACAACACAAGGGTGGCTTATGGACAACTCTGTGAATGTCCCAGAGTGGCCCAGACAGAGCCCTGACTTGATCACTATTGAACAACTCTGGAGGGACCTGAAAATGACTGTCCACTGATGATCACAACATGACTGAGCTTGAGAGGATTTGCAAGGAAGAATGGCAGAAAATCCCCCAATCCAGGTGTGCAAAGTTTGTCGCATCATACCTCTCGGCTCCCCTAGGACTGTGTTCATGCTCAAAGAACACACTTAAAGCCAAGCTGGTGTATCTTCATTTAACCGTGGCAATCAGCTCTTACAGAAACCGGAATGCAAAGCATAGCAAAACAAAGACGCAGCTGTCACGCCCTTGCAAGCGGGTTCTTATATAGTTCATTCCCAATTACACTCAGCTGGGAGATCTCGTACTTCCTCATTTCCTCCGGGCTTGCTGGGATGTCGTCATTTTCCTAGCATGTTCTCAGAAGGGTAAGCTAATTCCACGCGACCCCATAAAGCACCCGTGCACATAAACGCCTATTCGGAAGCCTATCCCACCACCATCACTCATGTGGCTCACCCCCCCCCAGCCGGGTATCCATGTTCTGCCACTGCATGGACACGATGTCGAGTGCTTCTTGACGCTCGACAATACCCAAAAAGACTCAAGGCTGTAATTGCTGCCAAAGGTGCTTTAACAAAATACTGAGTGAAAGATCTGAATACTTGTGCCAATGTGATATTTCAGTTTTTTTCTTTTTAACAAATTTACAGATATTTCTAAAATTCTGTTTTCACTTTGTCATTGTGGAGAACTGAGTGTAGATTAATAAGCAAAAAATGAATTTCAACAACTATAGAATCAGGCTGCAGCATAACAAAATTGACAAAAGTGAAGGGGGTCTGAATGTAATTTTAAGATATCTGAATACAATGAACAGAATTGAGGAGATGCTAAGGGATTGCAACTTGTCCAATCACATGTAACAGCTGCAAATTGGAGAAAAATAGAGATGAGCATCGCCCTTATAGCAGCAATGACTAGCGGAGTAAATTCTGCAGGGACTCCTTTACCTTCTTTATAATTTTGAATATTCAGCATGTAAGTGAGAACTATATGTTTATCACATTTATTTATTTATTTTATGCTTCTGAGGACTTCAGCTGTATCTGCAGTCAACTTACCATTTATATTTCAAAATTTATTATTTGTATTTCAAAACTTACTATATTTCTTTGTAATGGAAATCGAAGATGTAAATTTAACATGTAAAAATTTTATGTTATTCTGCCTACCAGGAACTTTTATAAAAGCATGTGATGATGCAAAGATGCAATAGGAATATAGCATGAAGTAGAACTGTAAGATAATTTATTTTTAGTTGGAACAGAGAAAGCCCTGTATTCATAATAAATGTAATATGTATGAATCATTGGTCTGAATTACTGTGAAATTAAATCATTAAGTAAAAAAAAAATATTGTAGATTAGCAAATAGGAAAAAAAAATACTCACTGAGCTATTTTAGCTGCTAAGGTTGCTCCTTGCAGGCAACCCCAAATTCCAACCCGAGAAATAAACTTCTCAGAGTAAACTTGAGATGTTTTTGACAAGTTACCAGTAGTTTTCTCTGATGAGTCATCCAATTCTTGCCACTGATGAAGTGCATCATCCATTTTGAGAGCTTCATCAAGGCCCTGGCACCAGCATTTGAAAGCAATTCTGACATACATTAGAATTTACATTACTGATATTCAAATGGAAGGTAAAACGATAAATGCAATGGAATTAGAAAGTGATAGAAAGCAAATAAAGTACACATAGTCCTTGATTTATGACCAAAATTGTGGCCTGGAATGTCAGTGATGAGTGAAGTTGTTGTTAATAAATGTGATGCCCACATGACTGCTTCACTCAAGGACTGTGATCCCGGCTCTCCAGTAGCGTTTGTTAACCATGAGTATCATTAAATGAAGAGAAAGAGCTACCTACTGAAGAAAGGAAGTAAGGTCCTTTCTGTATGTGAAAGGGAACTCCTGTGAACAGCTGGAGAAACAAGGCTTGGATCTTCAAGATCCCTGCTTCATTTCTCCAATCCAGTGCAGGAGTTCCCTTCTGCAAATGAAGGTGAGGTGAACTCTTGTTCTCAGATGCAGAAAATAAGTGGGGATCCCAAAGATCCAAACTTCATTTCTGTACCTCAGTGAAGTATGTCAGCCCCCCCCCCTCCCCGGGTGAATGGAGAGTCTAGGACAGTGATGGCTAACCTTTTTTCCATCACGTGCCAAAAGTGGGGGAAGTGCGGGGGTGTCGTGCGTGCACATGCCCACCCCCATAATTCAATGCCCCGTGCCCCGCCACCCGCGCATTTGTGTGTGACCTCCCCGCACTCCCCCCACTTTTGGTATACAATGGCAAAAAGGTTACCGGTGGGCCTGGTAGGCCTGTTTTTCGCGCTCTCCAGGCTCCAGAGGCTTTCGTGGGCCCTAGGGAGGGTGAAAAAGGCCTTCCCCACCCACCCACCCCTGAGGCCCTCCGGTAGGTCCTTAAGGCCCAAAAATCAGCTGGTTAGCGTGCTGAACTAGAGTAACGCTCGCTTGCCCACAGATATGGCTCCACATGCCACCTGTGGCACACGTGCCATTGGTTCACCATTACAAGTCTAGGATAACTCGCCGCCACCAGGTCACCATGGCCAAGCTCACTGCTGCCAACCTGACTCTCCCAACTCACCGCCATGAAATTGTCGCACAACTCCACACAGCCAATCACCGTGGGGACAACTCACTGCAGGCAACCAGAGAAATGGGCAGGCAGGTGAGTGGACAAAGCGCAAAGCCTTGTTGATGCACAAAGCTACTGCTGATGCCACCACTGTGCTGAGTGTGAAGCTACCACTGTTGATGTTGCCACCATGCCAGGCATTGGCCAGCCGTTGATGATGATGCCACCGTGCTGTTTTTTATCAAGGGCACGGAGCCATTGCTGATGCTGATGCTGCTGTCACATTGGGTACATAACTGCTGTTGCTGCTGCCATGCCAGGTGTGAAGCCTGGCATGACAGCAGCAACAACTGAGTCCAATATGGTGGCAGTGGTGGGAGATGTAAAAATGGGAAGTCCCCAGCCATCACCACTCACCATCTGCCCATACGCACTCTGCACTCTGCCCACCTACTCTCTCACCCATCTGCCTCTCCCTCCAGCCACTTGCAGTGAGTTGTCCTCGTGGCAAGTTGTCCCTATGGCAAGTTTTCCCCATGCTGAATTGTCCATGTGGCTTTGTCCTGCGGCAAGTTGGCAAAGGTGAGTTGGCAGTGGCAAGCTGGCAGCAGCAAGCTGATGGTGGCAAGCCATTTCATTCCATGCATGGAGGGAAGGGGATATCATTCAGCAGGCAGTAACAATTTGCCAGCTTTCCCACTGATTTTCTTGGGAAGCTGGCAGAGAAGACAGCAAATAGTGATCACATGATCAAGAGGCACTTGACAACCAGTTGCAATCACGCAGTTACTTTAAAAAAGGTCATCGATTTCTTGCAACAACTACTGAAGGACCAGGCCAAAGCCACTCCATTCATACATGGAATCCCCAAAATCCACAAAGAGGGAACTCCACTCAGAACAATTGTCAGCGCCATCAACTCTGTCACCTACAATATTGCAAATCATCTAATCATTTTATTAGCTCCTCTGGTAAGTAACACTACCCTCTCATCAATATCTCACAGGACTTTGCCAACAAGGTTTGGAAACTAAAACTGGATCCAGATGAGACTATAGTTTCTTATGATGTGACTTCACTCTTTACCTGGATTCCAACAATTAAAGCTGTCATAGTAACGAAGAAACAACTGCTACAAGACAGCACATTAGATGAAAGAATTAATCTCATCCCAAACCACATATGTGCCATGCAGGTGGATTTCTGCCTGATCACTACCTATTTTAAATACAATGAAGATTTCTACATGCTACATCATGGGTTCATCTGTGTCACCCACTGTGGCCAATTTCAACATGGAAGAAGTAGATACCCAACCCCTAAACTCTTTTACATGAATTCTACCCACTCACTGATATAAGTGTGTGGAAGAAACCTGGATCAAGATTAAAGCACAGGAAAGGGAAGAATTCACCATCAACTCTGGCTCCAAGTACTGGAAGATGTTAAGGAAAATATTCTGGCTTTCCTGGACTGTGCAGTACACTTTAAGGGAGGCAGAAGCCTCAACATTGAAGAATACAGAAAATATCCACACAGAGATCAGTATTTTGACTATTTTGATTCTCACCATTCACTGGAGCACAAAATAGGAATGATCAGAACTCTATACCACTAGGCTGTAGGTTTGCCTACCAGCAAAAAATGAAAAGAAAAAGAACTAAAATACATCAAGGAACTCCTCAGAACTTGTGACTATCCCAACTGGGCCTTCATCAAATCCAGAATAATATCTAGCAGGAGCTCCTCCATAATAAACAAAGAGGAGAACAACAAATCAAGCAAAGTTGTCATTCCATAAATTGCAGAAATATCTGAAAAACTCCAGAGGATTTTCAATCAACATAACATGTATGCACACTTTAAACCCATGAATACACTAAGGCAGAAGCTTGTCCACCCCAAATATAAAACACCCAAAAACAAACTGAGCAATATGATATACTGTATGTAATACAAATCAGTGAGACATGTGCAGAACTGTGGAGAATTGGAGAATTGGAGAAACAAAATAATCACTTCACAAATGGATGAAAAGCAAAAAACTAAAAAAAAACTTTAAAAAACTAAGAAAGTCAAGTCATCTTTTGAAAAGCACCTTTGGGACAACCATGACCTAGATGATTGAAAATGTCCATTGACATCTGCAAGAAAATAACAAAGATCACAGAGCACCAAGGACCCCAGATTTCAATCCTGAGCTACAAATATTCTTTACTATTGGTATAGTCCAACTAGTTAACTAGTTAGGATAGAAGGCACAAACAAAAATCGGATAAAGAGAGTAGAAAATTAGTAGTAATGTTTTTTATTTTATTTTTTAAATTTCATTCCTTCCAAGGAATGAACAAAACAGAATGGAAGAAAAGGCAAAGAGGAAAATTGTGACTTTGTGTGCCCCATTGTTTTCTCTGCAATGGTTATACATTTTATTAATTTTACAAGGTGTAGATTGATATAGAAAATGTAAGAATGCTAATACCTTTTGCTTCCTGTGAAAAAATGCAGATTTCCAAGTTCATGAAAAGCCTGGACCATGAGACCATGCTGATTATTTGTTTGAAGAGTTTCTGTTATTCATAAATTTGAAGGGGAAATGTTTGAATATTTAATTGTAAATATATTTAGAGAAAGAAACTTAATATGACTGGTTTAAAATAAGTTGCTGTGTTTTGCTATACTAGTTAGTCTACCATTTGAGTATACTATCCAATTAGAAAACTCATGGTAGTACAAAACACATTTTTAAAATGCACTTTTAACATTCCACCCACAATTAAAACAGTAATAAACTAACATTTGCCGCAATCACCCTATGGGGTCAAAGGCCTACTGAAATAAAGAGAGTTAAGGCTCATCATACTTCCAAGACAGTGTATTTGACTCTGGGAACTATTACAAATCTGTGTTAGAATTTTGATTTTTTTTCTTTTTTTTTTAATTTCTTGCCATTTCTGTAATACCAAGTTACAAAATATTTTAAAGCCAATTATTTTTGCATTCAAAATGCCCCATTTCAAGCTTGGAGTAGTGTAAAAGAGGAAAAAAAATATCTTGCAGGAAATGACCAGACTGAGTCTGAGGGAGGGGTCAAACGCATCATCAGTCATGAGCCCCTTTGTGTCCATAAGAGATCTAAATTCAGATTAATGTCAGCACCAGAGAAATCAGGGGATCCAAGCAGTTCAAATGTGCACAAAGATTTATTGTAAGCCTAAACTCTCTATAAGAATATGAACTACTACTCCCTAATAGTCAAGGGAAATTAGCAGGAGTTAAGAAGAAAAAGAAATTCAAGTTAGGCTGGACTTAGATTTGTTGTCGGCACGAAGGGATTCATGACTGATGAGGTGTTTGACCCATGCCTCAGGCTCAGCCTATTATCTCTTACATCTCCTCTTGAAATAAAATGGTATTGTTTCAATAATTGCAGAAGTGTTTTAAGCTTGAAACACTTTTGTATTCTTGAAACAATTCCACAATGACTGAGTTGGGCGTTTACACTGTAAGCAACTGTTGTTTTGAATTTTAAAACTGGTTGAACTGGCAATATTTTGCATACCACTAGAACTACATATACTTTTGTAGTGGTTCTGCTGGGAAGCCTATTCTCTTTGCCTATTAACTATTGTTAGATGAATCTTAGCAGTAGCTATTCAATTTCTCTCTCATCCGAGAGAAAAAAGGAAAGGAAGGTTATTTCTCTGAGTCTACTGGAACTCCAACAGCAGTCTGCCAAAACACCAGCTCCTTACTGTTTTCTTCTCTCTGAACTATTTAAAATAATACATTTCTGCAAGCACAACGTGTTCAAATTTCCTATCAGATCACAAAGTAATTCAATGTACGAATAGAATGGATTATAAATTTACCAATTGTTTGCTCATATGAAGAGATGACTACTGAGACTTTTGACTGGGGAATGGAGTTGCTCTCAACCATACTGAGGCAAGTAAAACTTTCTTCTGAAAGATCAGGTGGTTCTGGTTCATACGTCAACTCAGCTCCCATAGTAAACCCCACTTTTCCACGTGAAATTTTCTGGTTTGGATATATTTCTGTATTTAATCTTCCAGAAGAGTCTTGTTTTATAAAGTAGATTTAATGAAAACATATTAGCAGTCCTTACAGATTAGAGATTCTGAATATAATATTAGATATCATACTATTATTCCAGAGAGATTCATACTTAAAGTAGATATACTTTACAATGTACAGCTGATTTTTAATTAAATTTAAGGCATTAGAGAACACCTATACTATCATATGCTCCCTTCCCTAGGTCTTCTCTTCCTTCACACAAATTTCCTCTCTTTTTCTCATCTTTGGAAGAGATAATATAGCATTGTTATATTTATGAAAAGGGAGTAGTTTGGCACCTCCAAATCACATTCCTTCTGATTTATATTAACCAATGGAATAAAATAAAAAGTAATTTTTCAAAATAAGCTGGAAGAAAAATTGCTGGAGCCCCATTACGTTCCATCAGAAAATTAAAGTCCCAAGATTATGTAACATTTTCAAAAATAAAATAAAATGGAATAAAATAAAAAGTAATTTTTCAAAATAAGCTGGAAGAAAAATTGCTGGAGCCCCATTACGTTCCATCAGAAAATTAAAGTCCCAAGATTATGTAACATTTTCAAAAATCTTTACAGATTTGATGTTCAAAAGTATGCAGAGCAACAACTGCATTCAACAGCCTTCAGTCCAGCTCTACCATTTCCAGGGAGCTGCATTCTTCTAGGGTTGGGTAAAAAGAGGCTGCCCTTCTTGACGTTTTTTCCTATAAGGCCCACAAGCCTTCAAAAGGATGGATGGTATGTTTGGTTTAGCCTAAATCATTGTTAGGACAGCTACAATGGGCTGAACATTATGGAACATGTAATTTTTTGTACTATTTTTGGGTTTATGTGTCTGGAATAATCTTGTAATGATATCACAGTGAAGAGGAGGTTATTTGTGCTCATACATAAATTACACAAAACTTCCTGGATGAAGGTGCAATGCTTTTTGTTTACATAATATGCTTCAATCTTTCTTTAAACAGTTCTTAGACATCTCTTGTCTGGCTCTTTTATGAGTACCTTATCTCTGTTATTTAAGAAGGTTGAGTTTATTACTTGAAAAAAGCAATGAAAATTTTAAACTTAAAATTTTCAAGTAATACCATTACAAAAATTTCCCTTTATAAAATGTCAAAATTGACCTGATATTTTGGTAAAACATTACTTGAGGAATTATAAACTTTAAAGTGTTTATGTAAACGAGTCTGAGAGATGTAACTATGTAAGAGCTCTGCCATTCTACTGATGGAATGGCATTTGGTTATATCTTTCAGGAACACATACAACAAATATAAACCAATTTACTTCTTTCTAAACTGCTTTGTTCCTATGCATATCAGCCAATACCTTAGAAATTGGTTTTTTGAGAAAACGGCTAATTCAGTCAGGTTAAGAAAACCTTAAATTTTTGGAAATTATGTTTCTCATTTTAGGCATTTATCATCATGTTCTTTTTAAAGGAGGAGATCTAAAAAAAACCTTGATTTCTTCGGGATTTTTAATTTCAAATTGTGCCAATATAATTTATATAAACATGCAGTAAACAGGACCGTTTGCTTCTCTATAGCAATATGAAAATTAATTCATCAGACATCATATAAATACACAATAGCATGTAGTTAAAGTTTTATTACAATTCTAATAATTATTAGATAGTGTGGAATGTTTAAACAGAATTGTCAAAAAATTCAAACATTCTAAAATCAAATCAGTGTGTATGTGTATATGTGTGTATATGTGTGCACACACATATGCACACAATTTTTTTTTAATATTTGACTTTTTACAGTTTATTTATAGTTATATATACATCCTATTTCTAATGAGAGGTACTCACCTCGCACGTGAGCAAGAAATAAAGAAAGCAATTTCCTGCTGTATTTAAGGGCTCTACTGTGGTTCTTTGATTTTTCCAGAGTTTCTCTAAAACATTTTAGCGTATCCATCGGATCCAGAGGAACAGAAAATAATGGTCTTGTTTGACCGACACCTATAAAGAACCCATAGTTATTTTAATAAATTCTATGTCTAAGTAACAAATGTAATATACAAAAGTAAAATTGCTTACTCAAATTAGTAGTAGTTTACTCAAACTACTAGTAGTAGTATCTTTATTACAGTCATGGATCAACTCACCGAGTTCACACATAGGCATGGTTCAAACTGGAAAAAGCTATACATATAAGTAGTAGAATTCTTAAAAAAGCCCCTGAACTCAAAGTGGAAGGCTTTGAATTATTATATATCCAGAAGAAATCCAGGCTAGGAATGATGAAATTATTGCAATTGATCAGATGGTAAATATGAGCTCCTCAGTGAAATCAGCTTGAGAGCAATGATCAGTGTCAATTTGTCTGGAGATGGAATTTGTGGCAAGAGTAAATGCATCATGTGTGGAGGGAATATCAATCTTCAGTAGAATGTCTAAGTGATTTGGATTGATCACTGAAATAGATTTGGAAATATAAGAGGAAGGAAAAGAATCTATTGGGCTGAGTGGATGCTTCATGCATGATACTACATCCTGTATCTTAGTTACTTCTCCCATATGTGATATGTTTCCAGTAATGTAAAATTAAGAATAATTCAGTTGAATATTCAGTTAGTGCCAGTGGAATGTAGAATTAATGAATAATTGGGGGTTTAAAAAAAAAAACTTTTGGGGAGGAAAGGCAAACAATTTGTGCATAATTGTTAGACAAGATGTCCCCAGGATTCCCAATATCTATCAAAAGATCAATGTTAAATCTTTTCTGATATATGAAAACAAACAGTTCTCCCACACCAAACTGATTTGCTCCCTTAGCTCACACAACGTTCTAATCATATACAATGGGTAATCATGCATCTCAATTCTCTACATCCATCTTTATCTTGCCTCTTCCCTCTCTTTAACTGGATAATTTGCCCAATAGGGCAAGAACAGCTTCTACTCTCAATGCCTTCCAGAAGTTTATAAAAACATCACTGAACTGAAAGACTTGAGTGTAGGAGTGTTATATTAATTGTGATACTTAAACTATAAATATATGTTGTATTTTTTTAATATATATTACTGTTCTTTTTGAATTAGTTGAAGCTATTAGTTTATACACAATCTAGAACTACCTTGACTCAATCAATGTTTGTTAGCATTATCTCAATAGCTATAATGTAGAAAACCTACATAATTGGTTTTACAAGTATCTTATATGGATAAAATAATATATAAATACATTTTACTTGATATATCAAATCTATGCAACAAATATAACCTGCATGTGATTGAAACAAAACAATTTATCCATCCATAAAAATAATCCAAAAGAACACAAACATTTAATTATCCCAAAGAGCATGAGCTCTGAAACTTTCAAAGAATATAATTTACATATGTTCATACCTAAATGATCAAAATGTTCAACAGTTGGTCCTTTCCATTTTGTAGCAGCATACAGTTTTTTTGCAACAAAGTTTCTGCAGCATACCTTAAGAAAGTATTTTCTGATACAGTTAACAGCCTTTTCAATTAAGGGGACCAGGTTAAGTAAACTAATCTTAAACATTTAAAATTAGACTCTGAAAATCCATCACAATTATTTACATTTTCAAAAAGCTAAGAAATAATAAAAGCCAATGTTCATTATCTAGAATGGACTATCTTCACAAGAAAAACTAAACCGAAAAATAGGACATTCTTATTAACAAGATGTGCATGAACACCAGTACAGTATTCCCTTGTGACAAGACTTTTCAGAATTTAGTCTTAGAAACTCTCATACATAGTAATCTGACCTTCCCAAACTAATCAGAACTCACAATTCTATCATTGCCATGCTCCTATTGTGTCAGCTCTCTTCAACATGTCCAACCTAGCTGGAAATCGAGGTGATATGCATGGTCCCAAACTGGTAATCTTGTTGCTTAGAACCATAGCATTTTATCCCCACAAAGTGATATGGAGGATAGGACTGCTTTTCCCAATCAAGAAAAAAATTAAACAGATATCTGTTAGCTAATTCTGTTCTTAGAATACATTTGAGGTTCAGAAAAACAAGTTTTATTAAATAATGAAAAAGGACAGGGAAAGAAGTTGGTTCATATGGAATTCCCATTAAGCCTGCCCTCTTTATTCACTAACCAGTCTGAGAGTAAAGGATGGGCGTTCTTGTTAGAAAATGAGATTTAGAACCTACACATTTGCTCTAAGAAAAATAACAATTACATATCATTTTTGTTAAGTTACGAGCAACTGTAATGTGCCCATTCAAAAATCTTTTTCAGGCAGTCCAATACATAACTAAAGATTATATTCTTATATTTTTTAAAACTTTTGACCCAAATTTCAATTACAAGTTTTTTTCTTTATCATCTAAAATACTTTACCTTGTCTCCAGTATTAGTGATAAATTCTTCTAAGCAAGACTGTGCATTGTCTGACTCACAGAGTTGTTTTTTTTCCTGCAGCTGTCTCTGGGCAAACACCAACACAGGAGTTATTTGCTCCGTATATCTCTCACTAGAAAAAGTTAGATGCATTTTAAAATAAATATTGTTAATACAATTTTTACAAACTCCTTTCCTTCCCAAAGTCACTTTATGTTACTTACTGTGTAATTGTGTTAAATTGCATAGCTATGTAAACTAGGGATTCCCATTTCTTCAAACGAAACAGAAACTCAAGAGTTTGCAGAATGAAGTGGCGTATTCCTTGGAAATCTATAATGTTCACATCGTCAAGGGGATGTTCAAAAGAAAGATTGGAACCACCTTCATCAATAGTAATACCTCCTATGCAGCTTGGAACACCAAAATTTCCCTTGGGCTCAATAATCTGTAAATTTAAACAGAGATCATAATATCTCATCTTTGCAAGCAAATCATCATACAAATATCAAGTACAAACTCAACTAGCACTTCTAATTATGTAAATTTTCTTTACATTGTATCAAGCATATTGTTCATAAACATTTCAATTTTTAATAATATTGCAGTGATATTAATGTAAATCTGTGTCCCTGATTTACATTAATATCAAACTCATAACAACATTATATTTTGTTAGTCTTTGATGTTTACTAACAAAAGCCTTTTCTCTGTAGATACGGATCTCTCTCTTTAATAAATACAGTCACAGACTTCCGGTTGGAGCCCTTGTCGCTGATAGATGGTCTTTCGTAAGACCGCCAGCCCCGTTGCTCATAAAGAGCCACTTCTATGCTGAGAGGTGGCTTGGAAAACTCCATGATCCTGAGGATTCGGGAGAAGAGCTGGCGCGACAAGGTAGAGTCCCATTTGAAGCCCCCTGACTGGTTTTTTAAGCGTCTGGGGAGGAAGTAGGGTGAGGCTCCCTTTACAGCGCGCTGAGGCTCCAGGCTCCGAGGACGTCTCTGCCACTGCAGAGCCAGGCGACGCGACCAACAAAACAAGAGAAAGCCAAGAAATTTGTTAAAAATAAGCAGGGTGGAATCTGGACTTCAAATTTAAACCGCAAGTATTTTTCTTAGCCCTGTGACTGAACGTAGTAACTGAGAAGAAGTGAAAGTACTTTTAAAATGGCGTTCGGCTTCAGCAATAAGGAAAGCTGAAAGCGGAAGTGATTTGTCTGAGCCTATTTCTGCTACAAAGTAACAAAAAGTAACAACGCTGGCCTGAAGAGTAGTTTTTTATAAAAGTGATTTGACTTGTTCTCTCTCCCTTGAACTTGACTAAAGCTGGGGAAATTCCTGAAAGGTTTTTGTGCTGGAGAGGGAGAGAGGATATCCTTTTTAGAAAGAGTCAGGCTGCGTGGAAAAATGGCTTCAAAACAAAAGCCAGCTAAAGCTGATTGGGGGGGCTCCCCCACTCATAAATCTAAAGAGCAGCCTCTGAGCTCACAGACACAGACTCAAACACAAGAATCTGGATTTAATGACTTGGAAGAATTTATTGCTGGTGCTCTAGATCAGAAATTTGAAAAATCACAGTAGGAATTTAAGGAGATGGTCCAAGAAAAATATGACAAGATGAAACGGGAAATACTGGCAGCTGTAACTGGTTTGTCAGAAGTAGTGCTCCAAGTTGATAAGAAAGTGGAACATCTTGGATCAGAAATGGAGTCTAAAATGAAGGAAGCTGATCAAAAAATTTCTAATGTTAATAATAAAACACAAAGGCTTGAAAATGAAGTTTCAATGCTGCAATTTAGATTTATGGAGTTTGCTGTGAGACTCAGAGGTATAAAAGAGAATAACAGAGAAGATTTGAGAAGGGTTTGTGCTGATGCTCTGGCTGTCATGTTAAAGGTTGATCCTGAGGAGATTTTCTGCAAAATTGACAAGGTCTATAGAGTGAATTCTTGGTGGCAAGACAAAGGCAATTGCCTAGAGATGTGGTGATCTACTTCACAGATAGAAGAATAAGAAATGATATTTTGCAAAAATCTTTTGTTTCTACTATTCAAGTGGATGGAAGAGAAATTGGGATCTACAAAGAATTGCCACCTAAGATGTTGAGAGATAGAAAAGATTTTGGATTCTTGGTGACTGAATTAAAGAAACAACAAATTCCATTCAGATGGGACACCCCAGTGGGTATAATATTGAGGTATCAAGGAGAAAGGTATCGATTAAATACTCTTCAAAAAGCAGAAGAATTTTACTTCAGTGTTTTTAAACCTGGTGCAGCATCTCCACATACTTCCTCGGTGTTAGCCATAGTAGAGGGTGAGAAGGATATGCAATTTGAACAAGAGCTTGAAGAGCAGAGGAAACAGACGGAGAGGGAGGCACTAGAGTCTCAAGGAGCGGCAGGGGGCTTACCCCTGTTGGATTCTCCTTTAGAGCTTTCAGTTGAACCTCCTAAAAATACAAGAGAAGTGGCACCGGAGCTCAATTTGATGTTGCATACTGCTAAAGATCAGCATATTACTCGAGCAGCCTACAAACAACTTTTAGAGAAACAACAACACCAGAGCTCTAAGTTTTCACAGGATGAATAGGGAGCCAATGGTAAAGCACAAAAATCCGAAGCTATGGGAGGAGCCAAGCCGAAGACTATTAGTGTGGAACAGAAACTTCAGCAAATGCTCTTATCGCTTCAAGGGCCCGCAGATGACAATTAAGTTTTTATCTTGGAATGTGAACGGATTAAACTCACCACAGAAAAGGAGGAAGATATTTCATTATTTGAGACAATTTAATAATGACGTTATTTGTTTACAGGAAACTCATATTAGAACACAAGATCAAAAATATTTGATAAATTCTAGATTAGGAACACAGTTTATAGTTTCAAACTCAGAAAAAAAGAATGGTGTAGTGATTTATACAAATAAAAGACTGCTAACAAAAATTATAGAAGCAGATGATTGTGGAAGATATATAGCAATAGAACTTCTTGCAGATAATGGTCCAATTTTGGTGATTGGAATTTATGCTCCTAATCAACAGCAAGAAAATTTTTATAAATTATTGCATTCTAAAATATTACAATGGGATTACAGATCTATTTTGCTTATGGGAGATTGGAATGGAGTAATAGATCCTAAAATAGACAAGAAGAGCTTGGCAAAATCATGTATCAAACTACCACAGTCTTTTTTTGATTTGAAAGAAGATTTGGAATTGAAAGATATATGGAGAGTGCATAACCCAAAAGAACTAGACTTTACTTTTTTCTCAGATAGACATAGATCCTTTTCTAGGATTGATTTTATTTTACTTCCAGTTGATTTGCTTTCAAAAACTAAGAAAACAAAGATATTTCCGAGGGCTTTATCTGACCACAGCCCAGTATGGATAGAAATAGAAATGGGAAAGAAAGAGAGAAGATCTTGGAGAGTAAATGAAAATTTATTTAGATATGAAAAAAATGTAAATGAACTTAAAAAACAAATGAAGGAATTTTTTGAACTGAATTTGAATAAGGGTACCCCTATTGAAACTGTTTGGGATGCGAGCAAGGCTTATATGCGGGGGGTACTGATTTACATGAACTCTAAACATAAATCAAACCGACAAAGAAAAAGCTTAGAATTGGAAGGGGAGATAAAGAAAAAAGAGCAGTTACTTATAAAAAATCCAACAGATGAAAACTTACAAGGAGTTATAAAACTTCTGAAAGATCAATTCCATATGCTTACAGCGGAACAAGCAGCAACTAATTTACAATTTGCAAAACACAATACTTTTTGTAATGCCAATAAACCTGGCAGGTGGTTGGCTTACACATTGAGGAAACAGCAGAGTACTCAGACAATTGGGAGTATTGAGTATAAAGGGAAGGAAGTATTTCAACAAAAGCTAATTAAAGAAGCTTTTCTAGATTATTATACTAAATTATATGCTAAAGATGATATACAGAATGAATTTATAAATAAATATCTAGAAGAAAAGAGAGTTATAAAAATTTCTAATGTTCAAAAGGAAAGAACGAGTTTACCAATAACAGTAGAGGAGATTATTATTGCTATTAAACAACTGAAAACAGCTAAAGCTCCAGGACCAGATGGTTTATTATAAAAATTATAAAAATGCGGTGTATTATAAAAATTTACAAGCAGAAATGATTGAACATCTTAAAAGACTTATTTTGTAGCATACAACAAGGGGGAAAAATACCCCCTTCATGGAAAGCAGCTTTTGTTTCTTTGATACCGAAAGAGGAGGCAGGTTCTACAAAACCGGAAAATTTTAGACCAATATCTCTCCTGAATACGTATTATAAAATTTTTGCAAAAGTATTAGCCAACAGATTAATGCCAGTTATTCAAGAGGTGATTCATCATGATCAAGCTGGATTTATAGAAGGCAGATACATGAAGGATAATGTGAGGCAAATTATAGACTTATTGGAATATCTTGAGAAGAATAAACAGACTTCTGCAGTGCTGGCGTTTCTGGATGCGGAGAAGGCCTTTGATCGAGTGAATTGGAACTTTCTATTAAAGACTTTAAAAAGATGGACTTTGGGGACCAGTTTGTACACGCGGTTGCAGCTATTTATCAAGAACAAACAGCACAAATTATTATTAATGGAAGCTTAACTATAAATTTTAGTATAGAAAAAGGTACAAGACAAGGCTGTCCGTTATCCCCGTTGTTGTTTATTTTAACTTTAGAAGTCTTGTTGAACACAATTCGGGACTCTAGCACTCTGAAGGGAATAGTGATAAGGCAAGAGGACTACAGAACAAGGGCATTTGCAGATGATCTGGTTGTTACCCTAACACAGCCGATAGAATCAATAATTCAGATGAAAGACATTATAGAAGAATATGGTATGGTATCAGGATTTAGATTGAATCAGAAAAAAAACAAGATGATAGTTAAAAAGATGACAGTTGATCAAAAGAAGGAACTGGAAAGGAAGGCAAGCTTTGAAATAGTATCAAAAGTGAGATATCTAGGAGTTCAAGTTGCAGATTCAAATATAAAACTGTTTCAAAATAACTACGAGGTGTTGTGGCGAAAGGTACAAAAGGATATGGAAACCTGGAAAAAACTGCAGCTGTCTTTACTTGGAAGAATAGCAGTAGTTAAAATGAATGTTCTACCTAGATTCTTATTTTTGTTCCAAATGATTCCGGTGCTTAAAAGTGATAAATATTTGACTGAATGGCAAAAAGAAGTGAACAAGTTTGTTTGGAATGAGAAAAAGCCAAGAGTCAAACGAAAATTATGCAAGATGTTCGTGAAAGGGGTGGTCTTAAACTTCCAAACCTGAGATTATATTATGAGGCTGCAGCGTTTACACAAGCAAGTGATTGGTTTGGAAGGACAAAGACTGGAATATTGAATATAGAAAGCCACGATCTTGAATTTGGTTGGCACGCATATTTATTTTATGAAAACAAGGTGATAAAATATTTAATAGTCATATACTTAGAAGCTCCTTGATGAGAGTCTGGAAGAAGCACCGATTCAAATGGGATTATAAAATACCGTTGTGGTTGGATCTTGGTCATATTATACGGAATATAAATATAAAGTCACTCGGGGGGGGTTATATAAAGAAGTACTTTTTAATGATGGGGCAGATGGCAACTAAAGACATTGAAGACACTGTTGGAAGAAGGGATTAATTTAACTTGGTTACAGTATAATCAACTTCAATTGAGATGGAGAGAAGATCAAAAAACTGGTTTAATGCTGCATGAAGAAGAACTGGTTAGACAGATAAAAGAGAAAGGCCCAATGCATATTAAGAGGATTTATAATGTTTTGTTAGAGAGAGATTCAGAAAATGAATTGGTTAAAGATTGTATGATAAAATGGGCGCAAAATTTTGGAGAACCAGTTATGATGGAAACATGGGAAAAAATATGGGTTCAGAATGTTAAGTTTACACAGTCGCAGAATTTAAGGGAAAATTTTTATAAAATGTTTTATAGGTGGCATTTAGATCCTAAGAAATTGTCCTAATGTTCAACCGAAGTGTTGGAGATGCGATTGTTTAGATGCTACATATTATCATATATGGTGGACATGCAAGAAAGTTAAGGCTTTTTGGATAAAAATTTGGTGGGTTATGCAAAATGTTTTAAAGAAAAAAATTCAATTTTCTCCTCATTTGTTCTTATTGGGTATAGTCAAGGGTTTTTCAGTGGGTGAAACAAAACTGATATTGAATATGGTGACAGCAGCCAGGTTATTGATTGGTCAATATTGGAAAAGGGTTGATGTGCCTACAATTCAAGAATGGATCTTGAAGATGGCCAGTTTCGCAGGAATGGCGAAGATATCAGCATACTTAAAAGACCGGACTCAAGAGAGTTATGTATGGGAGTGGAAGAATTGGATAGATTATGTGCAGAATAAATACCAAACTAGGAAGTATCAGATAGTTTTTAGCTAAATGTTGCGTAGAAATGTATAGTCTATAAGGGGCGAAATAGTTTATTGTGATGTAAAAATTTATAGTGCACAGGGAGGGGAACTGAGGGGTGGTAAAGTATGACATAATATAATGTGGATGGATTTCACCTTGGGGAAGTCATGGGGAGGGAGGGGTTGGGGGGGTTGGGGAGCGATGGGGGGGGAAAATGGGGGAAAATTTTGTTGTTTGTAAAACTTTTCCAATTTAAAAATAAATAAATAAATAAATAAATAAATAAATAAATACAGTCACCATGTTAATTATACTGGATGCTAGAATATGAGCATCTCAGAGAGACATCTGGTCCTTGTGAACATTCCCACATTGTGTATAATGAAGCAGATATTACCTAAGATGGTACTAACAAAGAAAGATACTTCATATTTTTTATGAAACCCATGTTGAGCAGATCTACCGCAAATTCAGCAAATTCAGCAAATTCCTCCAACTATAATGATTCCTAGACAAAGATAGAGGAAGTGGCATACATTCTAATGCACAAATTCAGAACTTCTAATTGCACAAATACTGCATTCAGTGCATTCTTGCAAATCCATGTTCCTATTCTCCCAAGATTTTCTTAAGTATTATCTTCTGCTTCTTTGTTTAAAAAAAAACCCTCCCTTCTGGAAGCATACAAAATAAAAAAAACCTAGTACAAGAAGACTGCAACATCAGATCTTCAAAAATATTTATCTTTCTTGAGAAATGAACCCATCTCCATTTACATGAAATAAGAAAAAACTGTGTAATAATATTGCACATAAAGTATTTATCTTTTTCTAAATAATATTTTTAAATGTAAAGGCACGGAAAAAATGTACACAATTAAAATGAATTAAACATTGCTAATCTTTGTTTAGTTGCTTCAAAATATAAAAACATGCATTATGTAAATTGCAGAAGTAAAAATATATTTACCTTAACATAATTGCTATCTTGAAGCTCAACTATCATATCAAGCAATGTATCTGATGCCATATAGTATGGTAACCAAATGGTCTTAAGAAAAATCTCCTTGTTAACAGGAAAAGGTGCATGAAAAGATCCTGAATGCTTAATAATCATTTGTATTTCCCGAGTATAGTTCCAAAGGTCTCGGCAGGTATTCTGAAGCAATGTCCAGTGGCGACCCCGATGGGCAATAACCTGGAACATATTTATCAAATGCACAATTAATAAGTAGGAGTTGGATATCACAGTGATTTAAATAATAAGTATAAATCATATTTTCATTTATAAAGAACTTCAAACTTAAGTGTGTTCATTTGTAATAAATCTACTGAATAAACTATTTCACTTTCTTAAGATACTAGTTGGTATATATTTCACATAGATTATAACTGTTTTGCTAGAACTACTTAGGACAGAAATCTAAAGCAATATTGAGCAAGATAGTTGTTTATGTAAGCCAGTTATTTAATTATTTATAACCCATTCCAGTCAACCAACCTACAATTGAACAACCTACAATTTCATAAATTCATCATTTGGGCTAATATAGATAAAACAAGTTGACAAAAGCAATACCACAATAACAATTAGAAAATAGTTACAATAAAAAAGCATACACTGAAATGCAACCATCCATATATTGGCAATCAAAACATTCAAAGCCTAAATAAAACTAATTAATCAGTAGAGGAATAGGTATAGAACCTGTGCCTCCATAGCTTAATGAGATAACTATATTTCTCATCTCTTTTAACATGCACAGGTTTAGGAGCATTTTTTTCCTAATTAATTTGCACCTAATGCTTATTATAAAAGCTTACCAGCTTACCATAAAAGCTTTTAGATATTAAATTAAATCACTTGTGTCTATGACTAAACTATAATATTGGAATGAACCATCATGGATTTCTAATCTGAATTATGGATATTATTCCTTTTTCTGTATGGTTTAGCTTCCTCTAACAGTTATGACTGGGTAAACACATTATTAGATAAGATATTATTATATAAGAGCCATGGTAGCGCAATGATTAGAATGCCATATTGCATTCTATTGCATACTTCTGCTCACTGCCGATTACCAACAGTTTGAATCTCACCAGGCTCAAGGTTGACTCAGCCTTCCATCCTTCTGAGGTGGGTAAAATGAGGGCCCAGATTGTTGGGGGCAATATGCTGACTCTAAACCATTTAGAGAGCGCTGTAAAAGCACTGTGAAACGGTATATAAGTCTAAGTGCTATTACTATTATTAAGTCAGGTTTTTCTTAAAACTATGATTTGTTGGACAATGATTGGGGGCTTTAATATTAATCCATATTGAGTGCTTAGCATACCATGCTATATCAACATCAAACTATAACTTTGTGTTAAATGTAAATCAGAGTTCTTGACTTCTTTTGCAATCAGCTATCTAGAAATTATTTCAGCTGTCTGCTGATTCTTGTACCACTAACAACCAATAGATCAATTAGTAATTTTGACCATTTAAGAACTTATTTTTTAACTCTGCTCTCTTCTATTTATTTATCTGTGTTGGGAAAGAGATCTGTTAAAAAATAGCTATTCCAGTTCACAAATTGCTCCATGTTGTATTTAAGTTTTTTAAAAAGAAACCCTTACAGAAAAAAGCAAATTCCATTCCACTTAATTTAGCAAAAGCATAATTTCCTACATTTCCTACTATTACAGTATATTATTAAATTAGTTTAAGTCATTAATAATTTCTAATTTTTAATCCTTTTGTGATTATTCTGATTGAAACTATGCTTGCTTTTATTCCTCTCTCTTGGCCTTTCTTTGCATCAAAACAAAAGCTAATTTATAACTTTATAGCTTTGTTTTACGGGAGACAATTTAAGATTTGAAAACCATACTTTAGGAGCCTTGGTGTTTATTTGCCCAAGAAACTACTGAATTGCTATAGGTCCTCAATAAACAATATTCTAAGATCCCATTCTCTCTAGAATTGAAAAATATGGTGTTTATTCCTTTTAAAAGTGTCAATTTCATTATGCTTATTTTTCTTTACATTCCGAGTAGTTGCCCAATATACTTATTCTTCATTACATCCCAGATCATTGTAAACTGTCATTTAAATTTTGAGTTTGCTTTGCAGAGACTAGATTCCCAGCCACTTTACAAGATGGTATCTTCCTAGATTCCACCTAGTAATTTCAGTTTTTTTGTTATATCATGTGAATGTTTTGTGATGTAAACACTAACTATATTTGTACTGATTTTGCTAAGAAACTTTACTCAAACAAGCAACGAAAGCAATACATACTGTATTAGGGAAAGCAGCATATTTTTAGTTCGGGTGAAAGTACTGACTGGAATCATGGAAACCCAGATTTGAGACCCCACCTGACTACCAAATGGCTTCAGCTAGTCATTCTCTCAGTCCAACCTAACTCATAGGATTATCTTTAGGATAAAAGAAAGGGTCTAACTCCATGTATCTATTTTCTGTTGTTGAAAAAAGATGGGTTATAAAGGCAGTGATAAATAAACGTTCTGTTTTGTTTTATCTTATACTTATTTGTTTTTGAGTCAGTGTTAATTTCTGGTGACTGCCTGGACAAATCCTTGCAATTTTCTAGATAATGTTTTCTGAAATGGTTTGCCATTGCCTGTTTTCTAAGACTGAGAGTATGTGACTGGGCCAAGGTTACCCAGTTGGCTTTCTGCTGAAGGTGGAAATAAAACTCATGGTCCCCCAATTTCTAGCTTGGGTCCCTTAACCACTACACAAAACTGTCTCTCTATCTTATTACATCATTTAAATTAGACAATGGTGACTGATGATTATGATGATAATGCTGTCCATTCAATCACATCCAATTCTTCAGCAATTCTATGGATCAGCTCCTTCCCTCTCCACATTTTTTAATCTTGTGCAGCTTGTTCCAGTTGTTGTACATTCTGGCTGATGTCAGTTTTGATGGGGTAAAGCAGGGCTGTCAAACTCCATATGCGTCACATGCTGTCCACCCCCACACCTGGCTTAGCGAAGGGGAAAAGAGTCCCAATACGTCAAGTGATGCCGCCATGACGGCATGAGTTTGATATAAAGTATATATTGGTATAAAGCCACTATGTTTTTTGCAGCTTCATTTCCTTTTACTGCTGACCACTCCAAAGTTGCCTTTCTCTGTGAATTTAATTGCATAACATGATTGAAATAAGTAAGGTGGAATTTTGTGAATTTTCCCTTCCAGTAATATGTCTGGTTTTACATGCTCCAGTACTTGCTTGTCATTGTCTTTGCTGTCCAAAGAATGCACAGGAAGCTTCTCCAACACCATAGCTTGAACAAGTTTATTTTTCTCTTGTCTAGTTTTTTATGATCTAACTTTTGGTCTTTTGGTCTTTTTGGGATTCAGGAAGAGGTCAAATTTCTCATTTTCTTCTTTAATCCATTTGATCAGATCTTTCAATCCTTCTTTAGTTTTTGAAAGTTGTGTTGTGAACTTATCGAAGATTTTTACATTTATTCTTCCAATGATTACCCTTATTTTTGATTCTTCAAGTTCCAGTTTCCTCAAATCATGTTCAACTTGTAGTTGAAAAAGAAAGGTGAAAGAATGCAGCCTTGCCACATACCTTTCTATATCTTGAACCAATCAATGTCTCCATATGATGTTTGCACAGTGGCTACCTGATTTTTTTCAGTGACTACACCAACATGGCAATGTGTTGGCAGCCACAGGTCTTCTAGGGCTCTCTACAACTTATCATGATCAATAGGGTTGAAAGCTTTCTTGTAGTCAATAAAGCAGAGGTAAATGTTCTTTGATATTCCTGAAATTTTTCAATGCTCCAGTGTAGAGTTGCAATATGGCACTCAGTGCCATGACCTCTTCTGAAGCAAGCTTGAACATCTGCTTATTTTCTTTTGATAGTCAGCACCAGATGTTATATAAATTAATGGGAATTCATTTTATTTATTATTTATTTATTTATATTCTTCCTATCTCACTGTTGAAGTGACTCTTGGCAGCTTGCTAGTGTGAGGGATGAGGACAAAAATTGGAACTATCCTTGGAGTCATCATTTTTGGCAGTGGAATGAACATTGTTTCCAATCTTGTAGCTGTGTGTTTGTTTCCCTAATTTTCTGGCACAAGAATGTGATGCTTGTGGGTGATACAGGCCTCAGCAATTCTGTGGGGATGGTATCAACACCTGGGACTTTGTTGCTTGACAGATCAATGCCCACATGACTTCTTCCTGAAGGATGGCAGGTTCTATTTCTGCTTCCTTTTCCTTATCATCCAGAGGAAACTTGGCCTCTTTGTTGCTGGTATACAGTTCTTCTATTATATTCAACCATCTGTTGTTGAAATCTTGTTGGTGAGACACATCTTTACCTTGTTTGTTTTTGAAGATGCTTTTATGAGCAGTAAATGATGTAAAAATCATTTTTGACTTGCACGAAAGTATTCTGGTGTGGCCCTTCATGCAGTCCTCATCTAGCTCCTTGCAACATTGATCCCAGTAAAATTTGTTATTTTTCCTTGTTGCTTTTTGGAAATTTACATTCATTCTCTTTGCTCCCTCCTGTCTGCCTGATGTTTTGGCTGCTTTTCTTCACTCACCTATTCTGATGGCTTCATATGAAAACCAATTATTAAAACCAATGCTCTCTACATGGGGCTCCCCTTGAGGAGCATCCGGAGGCTCCAACTGGTCCAGAATGCAGCCGCGCAGGTAATTACAGGAGCTGCATGGCGCTCCCACATAACACCGCTCCTGCGCGAGCTGCACTGGCTCCGAGTGGTCTTCCGGGTGTGCTTCAAGGTGTTGGTTACCACCTTTAAAGCGCTCCATGGCATAGGACCTAGTTATCTTCGAGACCGCCTTCTGCCACCGACGACCTCCCATCGACCCGTGCGCTCCCACAGAGAGGGCCTCCTCGGGGTGCCATCAGCCAAGGAATGCAGGCTGGTGACCCCCAGGGGAGGGCCTTCTCTGTGGGGGCTCCCACCCTCTGGAATCAACTGCCCCCAGAGATAAGGAGAATCCAAGACCTTCGTGCCTTCTGCCGTTCCCTTAAAACTTTCCTTTTTCAACAAGCCGGGCTGGCCTAACAAATCCTTTTAAATGATTTTAAATGATTTTAAATTCATTGTCTTTTTAAATTTTGGGCCAAATTGAGATATTTCCTTTTAATCTGTTCTTAATCTATGTATTATGTATTTATGTGTTTTTACTTAGCTGTACATCGCCCTGAGTCCCTAGGGAGAAGGGCAGTATATAAATTTGAAGTAAAATAAAAATAAATAAATTATGCTTTTTTTCTGGCTTCTATTTTGGCATATGCTCAATTGCTATTTCAATGATGGTTGAATTTTTTTTTGCCACAGTGCATTGGGCATATTCTCAGCAGTGTCCAGCAGTTCAAACATATTTTTCATCTCAGTTGCATACATGGAAGGTATTTAGGTGATATCAAACTTTTGGGATGGTGCTGTCTTTTTGATGTCGCATAAGTTAACTCTGACTTTAGCTGCCAACAATTCTTAATATGAACGATAATGGATACAAAATAATCTTGACGATGCCTGAAATTTACTGTTGATGGCTGCACAGGACATAATTGATCTTGTTATGGTGCAATCTATTTGATGAGGTCCAAATGTAAAATTCATGATTTGAAATCAATTTTCATGGCAAAATTAATGCAAAGCGAACGGATGCAAACAATCACCTACATCATTTCTCTTCCCATGTCAAAAGCTTCTAGTAATTCATGTTTCTGCTTGGCTGCCAATCTTTGCATTAAAATCACCTATGTAAAAACCCATGGATCTAAACAATATTCTTTTTGAGCACTTGCTTCAAAGTTTCTGATGCTCACTTAGAAAACTTCTATTTCAAGCTCTGCTGCATTAATTGTTGAGTGTAGACTTGGACAACTATGATAGTTGACACAGATTTGGTTGTTATAATGCAATCATTAACCATTGACAACTTTTCCATTGCTGCAGTTTCTTCTTGTGTTTCTTCTTGTGATAAATACCACTTCATTCTTTTGTGTGTGTGTGTCATGTCCAAGTGAAATCCTCAAGGTAATGAATTCCTCAAACTGGAAGTAGCCATTGTCTATCCCAGGTGTCTGCAACGTGCGGCTCCGGAGCCGCATATGGCTCTTTGGGCCCTCTGCTGTGGCTCCCTGTTGGATGATCCCACCACTGGCTGGCCCCACCCCTCACCCTCCCCTCCCAATCACTCCTTGACTGGCCTGAGAAGGTAAGGGCAATGGCGGGGGATGGAGAAGCGGCCAGGGCAGAGACAAAGAGATACAGAGAGAGGGGGAAAGAGACATAGAGAGATACAGAGAGAGAGAGAGAGAGGGAGAGAGAGGGGGGAGGGAGGGAGAGAGAGAGAGAAATGTCAAAAGGGTTTTGTGGTTCCCGTTGTTTTTTAGCAACCGGTTCTCTGCCCTAATGACCGGCTGGGTAGGCGTGGCTAAGGGGTCATGTGACTGGTGAAAGTGAGTGATGTCAAGTTGGCCACGCCCACCGAGGTTTTGTGGCTCCCAGTGTTTTATTTTCTGTGGGAAATGGGTCCAAATGGCTCTTTGAGTTTTTAAGGTTGCAGACCCCTGGTCTTTCCAGTATAGCTCAACTGACACCAAAGAGGCTGATTTTCAACCTAGCCATTTCAGATTGCTGTCATAGGCTTGTATCGCCAGCCCTGAAAAATAATCAAATTATTTTAATAATAATGCAGCTCCCTCTTGCTCCGAAATAAAAGAGCATGTCTGGAGATGTATATAGATTGCACCTGACTAGTAATGACTTCCATGAATCACTGAGAAAAGAGAGGGAATGAACTAAAAATAGTTTAAAATTATCCTACATCATTTTCTTAGAGTTTTTATCTTCAAAAACAGAACAACAATGCAGCAAGAAACTAGAAATTGACAGAAATATATTCTTGCCAAATGTGAGAACGTTATTTGCTCAACAAAATCAGAAGAGGTATGTTTACTAGAATTGTAAACATAGTTAACATTACCACAGCTCTTCTAAAATACAAGAATGTTTTCGTGAAATGTTCCAACGCTGCAGAATAACAACTTGCTTTTTCACGTTCCTTAACAGAACTATAACCTTGAGGCAGTCGAGGAGTGTCTCTATCACTCAACTTAGAACTACGATCAGGAGAAATAGTGGGTTCTAAAATAAAAACAAACAAAAATCATTGAGTTTAACTAACAGCAATTCACAAAGTAATTGTAAAAACAGTTCTAATCCTCTTATTAAGAGAACAAAGTCTGTACAGTGAGTCTTTAGTTATACTAGTTTATTAAAATAATATTTTTTCAAAGATAAAGGAAAATGCCACAGAATATTCTATATACACCTAAATCTCTTGTAAGATAGGGTTTTAAGTAAATAAGCATCACACCCACATCTCCAATCAAGATGTTTTAATCAATAAAAGATGGTTCTTGGTACAATCTGAGTTAGTCACTTCACTCAGTCATTGGAGAATATATTCCTCACTCTGCTTTCTAGAAAAAATATGTATTAAATGCTATAGTGCAGTGGCCCCCAACCTTTTGGGCATCAGGGATGGGTTCCATGGGAGAGGTTTTTAAAGGGACCGGAGTGGGCATGGTTTCACGTGCTCATCCTGCAGATGAGGCGGCCCAGTTTCTGGCATGCCACAGTCCAGTGCCAGTCCACAGACCAGGGGTTGGGGACCCTTGCTATAGTGCATGTTATATTTCAATGGTTACTTGATTCAATAAAAATAAATAAAATAAATAAGCATGGCAGGGAAGATATAACAAACCTTTTAAATGACTTGTTCAAATGATAATAGAAAATTATTAACTTTCTTTTATGTTTATAACTGCAATCTCAAATCCATATTACCAAGGAAAACCAATTGGTTTCCTTACCAGTTGCTATGAGATTATTCTTCCTTTTAAAATTCCTCAGTTTGTATATTGTCTTGCTTTACATGAAAATTACCATTTCCCATGGATTATTGACAACTAGTCTGGTTTTGATTTTTTTATCCGTCCATAAACTTTGCCATATTCATATGAGACTTATAATTTTTTCAAGGTCCACAGATAGAGCATTTGGCAATATGTAGTGAAAGTTTAACTGTGAGTTAGTAAATTATACTTTTTTGAAAATAGATCCCTAATTTGTGAGGATATGATCAATTCAAAAATTGTCAAGTACCCGACATGCATGTGGCAACCCACCTGAATCTTGGCCTGAAGTTGAGAGTTGGGTCAGTTCAATGGATTCACTCATGGCATCAATTTCAGGGGAGAGACAATTATTGTGGTCAAGTATGCTTGAGCTGGAAACAGTGCCTGAAGAAATACTTTGTAATGTAGGGCTAGAAGCAGGCAAGGAAAGCCCATTGTCGAAGGCAGGGGAAGTAAGATCAGGGGTGTCTGAGCAAAGAAGAGCAAGGAAGGTTATATTCATTGAAGATGAGCTGTTGGCAGCAGAATATTCAGGGAAAGTATTTCTCCGGAAATTTATAACTGCTCTCAACCTAACAAAAGATCAAACTAGAAAAAATCTGAAGAAATGTTTTTCAGCATTTCTCTAACAGCTAGTCAGGAACTACTGTGTTTGATTACTTATCTGCTGCTAGTAATAAAGAAGATGTGCAAGAAGAATTAGCAGTGATACATTATATTGTTGCTATCAAATGATATGGAATGGCCATTCTGTTTAAAGATATGTAGGAAAAAATAATAAAGTCTTGTTTCCATTTCCATTAATTCTGGGAATTCTGAAATGTCTCAAGAAGGAAAGACATGCAGTACTCAAATGTAAAAACTGAGGAAAGTACATTTAAATAAGAATTGCAGTACTCTTTTCAGGGTAAGCTGTTGCTATGATCAAAATGCCTCAACATGAACTGTATTTGTTCCACAGAAGTAACTTTAAGTCAATGAATTTTTTTGAAACATAACTTCAAGACTTGCTGTATTAACAATGTAACTGTCTACACCCAAATATAAACAATAAACAAAATCACAATAGATCCATGAAAGTTATATTCTCTGGAATCAATTATAAGATGTTTGCCCTGGAATTTATAGATGCTCTGAGGAATTCATCAGCCATTTTTTGAAGTTGACTATCAAGGAGGTCTGATTTATGCTAAGCTATGTGACTCTCTCAGCTTCCAAAGAGAAAATAATGTTTGACATCTACCTAATTCAGCTGAACAACACGAAATCCAGATAATAGAATGCTGTAAATCACAGACTCCAGAGATTAGCAAACCAACACAGACAGACCCTTAAAAATGCCCTGTTTTCTTACTAGACTTATAATGGAAGCTATTCTAGGCAACAACAAATTTAAGTTTCAAATATGTTCAATGGACATAGTTATAATGCTTTTGAAAGAGAAGTCAACAATGTGAAGTTTACTGTAAGACTAGTTGTACTGTCACTCCATGTATTCCATATATATAAATATGAACAGATACTGAGTTTGAAAATATGTTAGACCAGACAGAAGAAATGGCAGAATGAAAAATAAATGTTCAATCTAGGAAAAAAGAATACTGAAATAGAATAAATGAGTCAGAAGGGGGAAAAACATATTTATCTATTCCACAGGGACATATGAGATCTTTTAAATATATAAAACTGAGAAAAGGTTAATTCTAAAAACAGCACAGCTACTATTTAAGGAGTTATGGAAATCTTTCTGAGATATTAAATATTCACTATATCAATTCTCATTTTAAATATTTGAATATAATAACTATAGTTTTTAAGATGCAATACTGTTATCTATTACCTGACAAACAGATCCTTGTTTGTGGTAATGCAGATTAAGATCAAATGGCCATCTAGAATAAAATAACTACTGGAGAGACAGAAACAGTAAAGTTTCTATAGTGAGCCCAAGGCAGATAATTGGAAAGAATCCACAACCAAAAGCCATTAAAATCCCAGAAGCAGAAAATGTTGCAAAATAGAAAAGAGAGAGAAAGAGAGAAAAGAGGAAGAAAATAGAATGATGATTCAAAATATAATGCACATATAGAACAAAGAATCCAGGAACAAATATACAAGTTATGAGTAAGACTACAGAAGATAAAATGTACAAATGTATGGTTAGACTTTAGATAAGAATAGATTGAATTAAGACATTGGCTATGAAAGAAAAAACATGCACACTAGAAATATTCCTTAAGGAATCAGAAAGTCGGCTAGAGCAACATAGTCAAATGGTATAATTATCTATGCATACTGAAAAACCATATTTAGAGCACATTTTCAGACACTTCCAAAATTAGAATTCAGTGATTGCCCCAAAAACATTCAGTGTTAATGGATTATGTGTTCCATTGACTCAAACCTAGCCACCAAAGGTTAGCCATTCAAAAAAAAAAATTTAAAATCATTCCAAAAGTCAACATGCAATACTAATTTTATTGTTCCCTGTCTTAAACTGTCTTAAAGTACTGGAACCAAGGATCCAAAAGGATTACTGTGGATGTCTTAATGTATTTTAATAAATAACTGCATAAAACACAATAGTGGAAAATTCACATTTTATTATTGATAGTATTACCAGTTTTTCGACTGATTTTTTCTGAAAATATTCTTTTAAAAGACAGATGTTTAAAATCTGTGTTTTCTTCCTCTGATGCTATCATGATTGTGCCGGAATTGCTTAATGAGAATATTTCAGGGTTGAGATCATTATAACTGCAAAATAAAAACATACACAAACACAAGCACATACTTAATAATTGAAATGTAGTAATATTATATTATCATTATACACTCTTGATGCAGAATACTTCATCTGAAGCACGGGTGTCAAACTTGCCGCATCACATTGCCGTCATATGACATTTCATGACATTTTTTCCATTCGTGGAGCTGGAGTGGGTGTGGCCTGTGCATGATGCATCCGCCCAAAGACCACTAATTTGACACCCCTCATCTAAAGACATGTTAACAATCCTGTGGATAGTCTAAAGTGTGGCAACAATAGGATAAGCCTCGACTATATTGGTTAACATTCTTTGGGTTTTTTTTATTCGTGTCAGAAGTTAACATTCTGAACTGCATCTTTTAATAGCCAGGTGACAGCAACCAGCTCTTATTAAATAATTTAAATGAAAATTTTCCAGTATTTAAATTGTCAATATAAGCAAGACAAATCTGAATCGACATTCTGTCAATTTACCGTATATAGAAAAATCTGAGTTCGTTTGTTACAAAGGCTATAATAGCAGTTATAGTACTGGTAATAATTCATTTTGATCAAAGATCAGTACAGAAAAGGTTGCATAAATAATTTGCATCATTTTAATTAAGTTATAACTGACTCTCATTTTGATGGACAAATCAAAGGAGGCTAATATTAGTCACATATTTCTTTTAAACTGAAAAGGAAATCATATCAAGGACATTTCCATCATTTGTATGATGTCATTTCACAAATATTACAAATTACTACTTTTCATTAACTGACATCATTTTCATGGTGCCAACATTACACAAATAATATAATTGCCAATACTTGAGCCATCAGACAACCACTGGAAATACTAGGGCATTGGCTGAAAACTGGACAGAACCTAAGGAGAAATTCTCTAAGAATTCTGTTTAGGTGAATCTATTGTTGCTCTCATTGAGATATCAGATTTTATTGAAACTTTCATGAATAGAATCCAGTTTCACAACATCAAAGTCATGAATTGACAATAGCTGTATAAAACCTGTTATCTTATGCAAAGGCTGAAGAGTTGCTTCACAAAGTCTTTCTCTTATTGCTTCAATGATTTTTTTCTGAAAATCTAAAATATGGCTTCAGCAAAGAACAATAAAGGATGTGAGAATCCAGAGTGGGTGGGAATTTGCTTCCATAGCTCAAGTATTTCCAAATGGCTCTATGGATTCAAAGTTCCCTGTTCAATGCCTTTAGTTTCTTAGAAATTACCCTGGGCTTCTTTGAGACTTCCTAGAGCAGGGGTGTCAAACTTGCGGCGTCACACTGTCATCATGTGACATATTGTAACTTTTTTCCCCTTCGCTAAACCGGGGGTGGCCCCGGTTGGGTGGCCAGCGTATGACTCATCCGGGCTGCAAGCCACAGGTTTGACACCCCTGTCCTAGAGTATTACATGCCTTGTTCCTCATGTGAACTTAGTTGGTCAATCACTCCTGAGGAATTGCCTCCATTTGTACACAATCTACCTGACAGTGGACTGGTAGTAGCCAATCTCTATGCAAATAGCTTTGCAACATTTTCTTATTCCTAGTGAGCATCAACAACTGTTTTTCAAAGATCCTTAGAAATCTCCTTTGCTTGGGACAAAATTCCACATACCTGTGCTAGTGAATACTTATAATTCTGTTGTTTAAATAAGGCAGGATCTCCCATGCTCACGGTTGATTCGTTCCACTGATTGAAATAACTGACTCTAATTTACCCTTCAAATGAACTGATACTCTTGGAAGTTTACATATTTTTGCCACACACAAATATATTGCTTTGGATCATTTTCCTCAATGAAATAAATTAACAAGTATAATGTTTTTGACTAATATAATTTATCTAGTTTTAGGTCTTGTGTGGAAAACATTATTTTAGGTCATATTTATGCAGAAATACTGAAAATTTGCAAACTGGGAGCGGAGGAGGAGGAGAGAGTGGCTGTAAGATTATAAAAGGTGCCCAATGAAAGCAATTCCTTTGTGAATCAGATTCAGGAGATCATTCCTATCATTTGGATTGACTGAGCCAATGGGGAAAGACTCTTAGTATTAGAAATAATTAATGAGAACAATTTAAATAAAAATTATGTTTGTTTTGGTCTTGGCACTTCCTTTGATGTTTTTGGTATCCTGGTTTGATATTTGTCCTAGACATTTTAAATAAGCCAGTAACACAAGAATTTTAAAATATATTTAAAACACATTTTTTGAAATAAGAGGCTGACACAGTTAAATTGCCCCATTAGTTATTCTTTTCACTTTTCACTTTTTACCTGTCTGGACTTTGTACAAAATTTTCAGCACTATAGAGCTCCTGTGTCCGTTTTTTAAACATATTAAAGTGAACAATTGCCAGGTAAATGTTAAGCTGAGCTCGCCATGGCATTTCTTCATTATAGAGCCGACGAAACCTTCTTCGTCTTATGTAGACATCAGAACATATATTTAGCTTAATTATCAGGATTTCAAAAGCAAATTTTCTTTTTTCTTCTATTTGTTTCCTAAATAAAATCATAGGAACAGCACCTTGAATGATAAGCAATCATTGGAGAAAAATGTATTTTAATACTATAGAAACAATTACATTCCTGATGATATAGATATAGATATGGATATGGAACATGAATATATTTCTTTGAAACTCATTTCTTTGTTGATATCTACATCTACAAAGAAATGTTTCATCACATTAATAAATTAAGTTTAGTTAATTTAGTCTAAGGAATGCATATAGAGAAGAAATGAACAACTTTTAGAAGAGGGACCAGCTTGTTCCGCAGACCAGATCTAGGGGGACATATCTTTATAAAGCCCTCATCACGTATATTATGAAGTTTCTAGTTAGCAATTTCAAGGCACAAGGGCCTCTTTAAAGCAGTGGTTTTTGTTAAGATGACTTTGCTTACTTTTTGCTTGGTAATGGAGATAGCCAAGTTTCCATAACTTTTTTTTTTTTAATTTGATTTATATGCCGCCCTTCTCTGGAGACTCAGGGCGGCTTACAATGCGTTAAGCAATAGCCTTCATACTTTTGTATATTTTTACAAAGTCAGCTTATTGCCCCCACAAACTGGGTCCTCAATTTACCTACCTTAGAAAGGATGGAAAACTGAGTCAACCTTGAGCCTGGCAAGATTCGAACTTACTAATTGCAGACAGCTGGAGTTAAATTACAATGTATTAGTCTGCTGAGCTATCCAGGCTCCTATCACTGTGATAAGGAAAATGCTGAATGTTGATGATCACTTTAGTGGCAACAGCAACAGCATCACTTCACAGTATGTGGGAGAATGCACTGGTAAACAAAACCCACATGGATAGACAAGATAAACTGATTAATAATATAGTGCTAAATGATGGCCCCTTCAGGCTTGGTGGCATTTAATATGCTACCAAGAAAGAGCTGAGGATCTTTAGGGCAACCAATGTTTATGAAGCAACTAAGTTAAATCCTTTGAGACACCTAGCTTCCACTGTTGCCATGAAGGAAAAGAAAACCCAAGCCACCAAGACAGAATTACAGTGGTAATGTGGAATGTAAAACATGAATACAGACCGGCCCAACAGTGAAAGATGAAATGAACTTATTAACATTAGAGAATCATAATGCACTGGGATTTCAACAGAAAAATCATAATGTTAACCATTCAGAACATGGAAAACAAAGAAGGAATAGTATTGGTTTCTCAGTCAGGAAATATATACAGGTAGTCCTCAAATTGCGGTGGGTCACTTGGCAACTGTTCAAAGTTACGACAGAACTCTGCACGGGTATTTATGACCTGGTTCTAAAGTTACAACAACCAGGGATCCGCTTCGCAATCATGTGAATTGTATTTTGGACACCTGGAAACCAGACCACATTGTTACAAACATTTGTTTGAAACGTCCCAGTGTCACATGGAACACTTTATGACATTTTTGCCAAAAATGGCATCTACTTCCATTTTTTGGCAAAACCAGTCTATAGTGATCAATTGGTTCATTTTAAAGACCACAGCATTCACTTAATGAGGGTTGCAAAAAAAGGTCATAAAATTGGGTCAGTCATGTGATGACCAACTTTAGGACCATCATGTCTTACGACTGTAATGGACAGATTGCATTACAATTGTAAGTCAAGGATTACCAGTGGCAAAGATAGTACTTGCATATGATTCAATCAATGTCCAATAATAACAATTAGATTTCTCGGACACCCTTTTAATATAATTGCTATCCAACCATAAATTCCACCACTGATGAAGAATAACAGGAAATCAAGTTCAATCTAAAATCAACAGAACATGCAAGCAAGATGCTAATGCAAGATGCTAATGCAAGCAAGATGTTAGAGTTTGGAATCACAAAGTTGGAGACAATGAGGAAAATTCACAAGGTTGTTTTTCGTGTGGAAAATGGAACTCGCCTAAGGTCACCCTGCAAACTAGAACTCATGGTCCTCCACTTTTAGCCTGGTGTCTTAACCATTATACCAAATCTATATGGATGGACAGATGCATTTTTGTTTCCCAGTCTATGGTTGATGGACAGTAATGTCCCAAAAACACCACTATCCCCAGCCAGCAAGTTTCTGTATCTCTGGGAGGACAACAACCTGGGTCCACTAATTTACACATTACATCAAATTTGCTTCCAATTAGCTGTTTGAGAAACTCCATTTTGTTTTGGATTGCTCAAATAATTCAAATAATTTCAACATTTAAAAGAAATAAAACTTATTTCAAGTCATCTAAAATTTAGCCTGGAAGTTTACTGAACTTTAGTGAATATTAATGAAAGCAAAAATTATCCAGCATTCTGTCATAAATTGTAATATGTCATAAATTCCTAAACATAAATACCATTGTAATTTATAGGGGAAAAATACATAAGCTACCGTTTCCCACCAGGTGTTTTGACCTGGCCTGGTGATTTAATAGATTGTTTAGGCAGACCTTTCTTCTTGGAACCCCTCTTCTTGGGTGTTGATAATTCTGTGGCCTATATAAAGAAATCATGATATCATAATTATAAATGTTCAAAACACTAATTTCAGTTACCCAGAGCCCAGTAAGAGCTCAAACAACAAATCTACATTCATTTGATTTCAAATAAGTCATCATAATAGCTTCATAAAATAAAACAAATTATGTTCTGAGAATAATGAACAATCATAATTAATTGTAATAAAATTGGCAATGTACAAGTTTTATAAATACATACATATATGCAAACATAGTAATAAGATTTTTTTTTCTTTCCTGCAGAATCTGGAGAATCTATTTCTAATCTGGTCGTTTAATGTCTTCCAACAGTTACAATTGTAATTAAATCCATCCACCTTGTTACTGGTCATTCTCTTCTTCTTTCCTTCTACCTTTCCCAACATTATAGACTTCACAGAACTAAGTCTTCATATAAAATGGGTTCAAATTATAATTTGAGCCTAGCATGATTCTGATCTTTGTAGATATCACTACAACACATGCCAGCTTCTTTTTGATATTCTTTGGGTTTCTCAATTATCCGGTTTACATCAGCAATAATGCTTCCCATTCCTTTCACTTTCCTAAAACCAGTTTGAACATCTAGTATCTCCCTCCCACCCAAGGCTCTAATTTTTGTTTCATGATAATAAGCATTATTTTGCTATAAGCTTCATTTGCTTCATAAATTTCACGTGAAATCAATGATATTTTACACACTTTGTTAAATTGGTTTCTGAATTTTGGCTTTCTTTTTGTAAAATAAATGACATGGTGTAATATGTCATGTGTTGTTGTTCACTTGAGTACCTACTTTTAAGAACTACTAAGGACCAGATGATTTTTACTATGTCCTGATACATAAAACATAGAACTAAAGAAGGTATACTTTCTTTTTCACATGACTGTCTACGTAAGATCCTAAGATATTCTTCCCACATTATAGAAAGAAACTTGCACAGAAGTGACTGGAAAATGAAAATTCTTCCTTCACATGAATATATAGAGAAAAGCACAGCTGTAATAGACTGGAAAATTGTTCACATTTTCTCACCAGTACTTTTAAGGGAAACCAAGTTTCTGATAAAATAGATTCACAACTCTTCTCAAAGAAACAGGAATCTCTATTCTCTGCTTATTTGTAAGCAATTAACAAACAAAACTCAAATAAAGGCCAGAATGGCTGGAGAACAAGATTACTAATGGTTTGGTTACTGAGATGCTCATTGGCTGCCAATGCTGCAAACACCCTGATAGAGCTGGAAGTAGATCATATTAGTTTGTCTAAATGAGACAAAAGACATAAGGCAGGCAAGGAAATGACAAGGCACAGGACAAAAGTTGAATTATCATAGAGTGACAGAACGAAGTAAAGTCAACTGAGAGCTACAGTATGTGGAAGCAAAGGAGAAATAATTTAAGGTCTGCGATGAGATGCAGTTTACTTCTAAGTATTTCATCATTGCTGAATGTCTCAAAGAGAGAAGTGCAGATTTAGGCACGTTTAGCCAAAAAAGCCTCTGTAAAAAGATTTTGAAAGTGAACGTTGTTTAGAAAGAAAGAAAGAGAAAAAACTACAGCCTGTAAAACAAACAGTGGCATAAATAAAAGCAGATTCTATGTGATCTGAACTCAGTCTGAAAAAAACGAAAAGAAGTTGTTACAATCTTGGTAGGTAAGTAAGTAAATAGGCTTAAAGGAAAGTATTTGGAGTATAGATCAGGTTAAACATAAGGATGATTAAGACTTTAACCTAGTAAAACTTAAGTGTTATGCATGCCCCTCTAAATCAATATATATAATACTTCATGTTATTACATGCCTGATGTACCTGTGCTAAATCATGTGGGGAAAAAACTCTGACTACTTTCATGCTTGATTATTAGTCTGTAGCTTCTGCTGTAACCTATCCTTATTATTTGATATAAATCCTTGAGATATCTTCTCAATCATCAAAGCTATAATCTTAACTGTTCCGTTTAATTTAGAACTGCATTTCCATAATTTATATTGTGTATAATTACAAAATGCATTCATGCATATGGCCCAATTTGTATCTTCCCAACATCCAAAGTGTGTTATGTCAGCACAAATACCATAGATATAAATAACATACCTCTTCACATACCTTACATGAGTTAAAAAGTAGACATTAATATAGAACATATTCTACATGAGATTATTTTATATATTTTATTCTCACTGGTAGAGTAGATTGTTAACACAGTTATAATTTCTGACTTCAGAATTTGATTTTATATTCAACTATGACATAAATTGTAACTTTTGCTTACTGAATTTTTATTCAAATAACTAACAGTTCCCAAAATCTTTTTTTATTATTATTAAATTAACCTTTGAAACATCTTGTGTTGTGGTCCTTCTTGTTTCTGTAGATCCACGAATCTTCTTTCTCTTTTTTGGAACTTGTTTGATACCAAGAAGGAATCTATTCCTCCTAGTAAACAAAATATCTAACATTACTACATTAGGTTTTTTCAAAAAGCAGCAGCAGCTCTGAATATTTATTTTCAATATTTAGAACATTACCTCACCAATAATTTTTGTCACATCTTTTTGTAAAAAAAATACACAGTTTTTTAGATGAAGAAAGGCTGAATGTGCTTTGCTCCAAAACATTTGTTGTCTGATTTCATCATAGAAAAGGAGTTAAGAAAGAGACAAATAAGAAACAAACATATACAATTCTTCTTTCTTAACTCCCTAGCTAGATATTTGTCTTGCAATTACTGATATAATAACTAATGTCCATTACAAGTTCTGGAAATATCTCTAAGCAGCCATATTAATATGAAAAAATATTATGATGCAATTGAAAGAAGAATAGAATTCTTTATTGGCCAAGTGTGATTAGACACACAAGGAATTTGTATGTACAGCTCTCAGTGTACATACAACAGATCAACTATCATTGCAGTTATAGTTTCTGCAATTGCATGGCCATAACACTTTTGTCAATTCAAAACACTTTACACCTACTTTTTAAGATATTCTTGAACATCGTCAGACCACTCCATTATTCGCAACAATTTATCTTCATTTAGTGCTCTGAATACAAGCATGACAAAATATTCAAGGAAGCGAGAGTTCTTCTTAAATTTCAGTACTGTGTAAACGTAAAATGAGTGTAGTTATTCCATACCATCATATGTGTAGTACTTTTAATTTTTAATTACTATTCTTGATAGAATATTCCATTTATCAAACTAATTTGTATCACTTTAAATGGAAGCTGCCTTGAATCACCATGTGCGAGTAGGCAGCAATATAAATTTTCATAAATCAAATAAATAGATAAATTTATAACATCTGAAAATAGATTTCTAAAATCTTAAATTTTAAACTGCATCCAAAGCTAAAATTAAAGCTTGACATTAAAAAATAATAAAATAATGCTTGTTATCGAGAAAATTCTTTATGGTTAAAAATTTAAAACACTAAGATTATTTGATATATTTTAATGACAACAACTATTTGCATTTGACATATCCCTGTGTTGTGGCAATTTTTTCCTAGTTAAGAGAGGGTATTGCCTTAATTTTAAAAATGTAAGTTTGCATGGTTATGCAGAAATCAAAACTCGAACAAGAGAGACTCCAAAGACCACATGTAACAGTGATTAATGGTAGTGAAGTATAGAAACACAATGCATCTAACTCCTTCCTAAACTAATCACAGGAAAGTAAATTGTTTTGAAATTTGAAAGTAAATCACAAAAAGTTATCATCAAATCTCACTGGCAATTAATACAACATACTGCTAATTACTCTGTCCTAGATTTTCAGAAGTTATATTTCATCCCTAATATGGCAAATAGGCTTTAGAATGATTTCTAAAAATTTATATATCTTTCTAACTTTACTTATACTCCTAGAACAGGGTGTGAAACTGGCGGCCCACGGGCATCATACACAGGCCACACCACCCCAGCTCCACAAAGGGGAAAAACATCACAAAACATCACGTGATTGCAATGTGAGGTGGTGAGTTTGTCACCCATGTCCTAGAATAATGTAAGTTTGTGCTTAAAACATTTAATGTCCCAAACAACTTTTGGACCAAAAAGTCTACCTACTCATGTGTAAATTTCAATGCTACTATCTGAACCTATCACCTTCTGAAGAATAGTTTTCTAAAAGAAGCAGGATTTTTTTTGGCTGCTCACTTTTTTTTTTTTTTTTTGAAAATGCAGTATCTTTATTAAAATGGCATTTAAAAAAAACCCTGCTTCCGTCATAAAATACAGACTCCTACAAAATATGCTCCAAGTTAGCCAGACAACTAATATACCAAAAACAAAATATTTGCATTGAAGAGTTTTCTTTAAAAGAAAACTATTTAAAAGTCACAAAAGCTGCTTCTTAAATTTATACTCATTATATTTTCAAATCTCTACACATATAGTGGGAGGGAAAACTTAATATGCTAATAATACACTTTAAAATAATTACCTTCCCTATAAGCAGTCTTTGGTTGCCAATTTGAAACTACAGGATACAAGAATAAAGGATCTTCTTCTCCTGTAAGATCTTGTCCTAGACAGAGCAGATTTGACTAAATTCAACACAATGAACAGAAGTGCACAGATACACTAGATACATTTCATCAAAAAGTGACATCACTCAAATAAACTTTTCTCATTTTATTAAATTTCTACTTCTAGTTGTTATATACACTTGGTTTTTTTTTCTTCAAAATTTAACATGAATTTTAGCTATATCATTACCAGTTTTGTGGAGCATAAAATATGTATCAAATATACATCGGTGGTTATTTAGGATCAACTAGATATGTAATAATTTTGATTAACACATTCTCAAAAGTGGTTGTGGAACAAGAAACAAATTACAAAAGAAGGCCATTTTAATATTAGTGATCAAATATTTTAATAAACATATTTCATTTATTAATCATCACGGTGTCTGCTATAGCCAGAATTCCTAATCAAGTTATATATCCTTCATTAGATTGGAATATTGCTCCATTTAAATCTATTTTTTTCTACACTGAAATATTCTAACATATCCAAATTTGAATTCACTTCAGGGGAGGGGGAGGGGAGAGGGAGAGGAATGGGAATTTTTGAAGTTCATGAGAACTTCCCACAAGGAAACTTAATGGGAAAGCTGGCAGGAAGTTGGAAGTCAGTCCCACTCCCACTGCTTTTTTTGTTTGCCCATGATCATTCTGTTTCTCTGTTGCAGTAATGAAATATCTCTGAATGATGACTCAACAGGGCTTGGTTGTCTAGTTTAGAAAATACTTAAATAGAATCAGGATATTTAGATTATTTTGTTATCTAAATAACAATAGCAATAGCACTTAGACTTATATACCGCTTCACAGTGCTTTACAGCCCTCTCTAAGCAATTTACAGAGTCAGCATATTGCCCCCAACAATCTCAGTTCTCAAATACAAAGTAAGTTTCTTTGAAGACCACAGAAATGACTGTAAATAAAATGTTACATGCAGGAATATATTTTGCATATTACAGATTGACAGATTTTAAATTCCATATTTAAAAAAGAGTAAGTGTACCTAACATATTTAGGATATATGATTAAATGCTTAATATACTTAATGGGCTTAACATATTTAAATATATTATTATCTTAACAGTAACAGAGATATTAGGACCAAGATATTCATATTAAATATATACCTGCTTTTATCAGTCTCAGAAGCATGTTTTCCAGAACTTCTAAATTCTCACTTACTTTTGCAACTGTACCTGCTCTCAGCCTTTTAGATGGAATCTATAATAATACATTAATTCACCATTTTATATACAGTAGCATTTAGCTAGCTGCAGAATTAAGACAGAAACAGCAGGTCAATAATAAACAAAACAGTAAATATTACTATTTCACTTTAATCTAATTTCAGAACACAAGTTTGTATTTCATTTGAATTCCAGACCATATGATAATGAAATCAATGAGGCACTAAGATTTAAGCCACACAGGGTTACTGTGGTCAAATTGGAGGAGGAAGGACAATATGTATGTTTTGTCATCTTGACTTATTTATAAAAAAATAAAGGCAGGATAAAAATAAATAAATAAACTAGCCCTCAAAACTATAGTAAAGTGGGCTCAATAAACATAATTCTACACCATTTATTCTGGAAACATAAATCTATGAATATGACATGCTCCTACCTCCAATTATATATGTATAAGTTATTGTTACATTGGGGTTCTGTTTATGCTATATATACTAGCCTTCTAGTCCTGCTCAGTCTGCATAGTAATCTCATTCATTTCTCATTCCCCTCTACAAGCAGAGGGAAAATATTCACAATAAAGTCTTCCAATCCACTTACCAACTATGATTTCTAATTTTCCAGAGTCTCTATTTGTTTTTTGATTTCAGTAAGGAGCAACCCTAGCCAACCTTACAGGTGGTCCTTGTTTAACAATAATTCATTCAGTGACCACCTGAAGTCATGGCGGCACTGAAGAAAGGAACTTAGAACTGGTCCTCAAAGTTATGGCCACCGCTGCAGCCCTGTGATGACATGATCAAAATTTGGGCAATTGGCAGGCAGCCAGCAATTAACACCACAGGTGCACCTCAACTCACTCCATCTGCCTATCTTCCCCCATCTGTGCCCTTTTGGCCCCCTGCACTCCACAGATTCCGACATCCTAGTTGATCTTTGCCATCTTTCTTCCACTGCTGACCAAGAATGTGAGGCAGCAGCCAGCCTCCCTTTGTGAGGCAGCAGCCAGCAACACGAGGCTTTCTTCCCCAGGTTGCACACAATGGATTCCTTGCAAGATTGAAGAAGAAAGTCACAAATGGCTAGAAGCTGTCTTGTGTAGGGCCAGGCTGGATGAACTTTGTCAGCAGCAGGAGAAAGAAGATGGTGGGCAGCTAGGACACTGGAGCAGAGGGCAGAAGGGGCCTCAGAGTGCAGAGTGGCAAGGGTGACTATGACTGGGCTGGGGCAGCTGCAATTTCCTAATGTGGCAAGAAACCCTGTTGCACCGTTCTACTGGGCTGTGCTTTGCACTGTAGGTTATGGGCTTCTGCAGAGCTACAGCACACAAAGAAGCCCCTTTGCACCATATTGCAGGTGAGGCAGGTCTTTACACTGTCCCGCAGCTTGAGGACCTTTTGCAGTTCCAGACCTGTGGTATGCCACAAAGGCTCTTTGTGTTTGCCTGTGCATGACATCTTTGTGCTGTACTACTGGAGCTTCCCAGAGAATAGCCGCTTTACACTGCATTGTTAGTGCCTTTCAAAGTGCAGCGGCTTTTTGCAGCCCCAGAGCTGCAGTGGACCAAGAGGCATCCAGCATATAGCATATTTTTTTCCTGGTCTGCACTCACAAATATACATGCACACCCTTTCTCCAGCCTCCCTGAGCTCATGCCGCAGTCTCCTAACTTGCATGTTGCATGTGTGCCATGCCTCCCAAACTGCCTCCATCTCCCTGTGGAAACCAAACTCCATACCTGAGATTCCCTCTGCTTCCCACATGTAGGCCACATGTCTGGAGTTACAACTGCAACCGGGATTGCCAGGTTTGACACTGCTAAGCAATGCAGTCATGTGATGTCTCATTTTATGATCATGTCACTTAAATGTGGAAGTCCTGGTCCCAACTGTGATCCTAAAACAAGGACTTCCTGTATCTAACTTCCAATGCTAAATAGAATCAAACCTAGTTAATACTTGAATAGAAAACCATTATGGAATTCCAGGTTGTAGGCTAGTTTGGAAAGTTAAGACTATAAATTGGCTGTTAGGCCATTTCTATACTGTTGCGAGGAGAACTGCATGGATGAGTCCATGTAGTAAGGAGCACTCAAAAGCATGTTTATCTTTTATCATTTGTCTAGAGATCTTTCATGGACAGAAGAAATTATTTACTCCAGACATTCACCCTCTATGCAATAAAGGTGGTAAGAGAGAGAGCCATTGTGCTACTGTTCTCTTTAAAAATGGCTTCTCTGTCTATCTTGCTCCTTTTCCAACCATTTACTTTCATCATTTTCTCCTTCTACCTAGTTGCTTGCTTTTAATAAGATCCTCTATTACCATATTCTTAGTAGACTTGTTCCATAGAGTTAGTTGTACTTGCTTTATTGTAAATACTACATTTATTTAAATGGAAAATACATAATCTGCAACAGCCTTGATTATGTTACCTTAAATGTTACCTCATTTAGAGTTTATGAGCCCAAAAGATGCCACTACATCTAACTATCCACATACAGCTCTAATCCCCATTCTGAGTTTTCTGCCTCATACTACAGGACAGAATATTAAACTATACAACAGAAGAGAGGGAGAAACAGACAATGCGACAGCCACTTGAGTTTTGTCAACTCCTTGAAGACTTAATCAGTTCACCTTTTCTTTCTATGTACATATATCATAAATCATATAAAAAGAGAGGAAATGAAAAACAAAAGCAGTTACCTCTTCTTCTAGTATTTCATCTGCTCCTTCTCCAGTTATAGTCACTTGGGATAGTGCTTGTGAGCAATCCAACAACCTTTTCCCATAGTTGATAATAACTATTGCTAATTCATATTCTTTCCATAAGCGCAGTATCTATTAAATATATATCATATAGTTCTATATAATATATAATATTTTTAAATGGATATTACATTTTTTTAAAAAAAATCAAAATCTTGTGCCAACTTATAAAATAAGCTTTAAATCCAAAGCAGCTGTATTCAGGGATATATGGGGATCGTGATCAGAAGAATTCTGCTGCAAGAGGAACCAAAAAAGTTTCTACTTACAGTTTTTCCCTTCCCAACATATCCAAACATTATCAGATGGGTGCTATTTTATCATTGAGTGCTTAACCTCTATCTGCTCAAGCCTTGTGAAAATGTTTCCCTTCCATTTTGATCTTATTCAGCAATGAGATCTTATTCTTTCTTAATGGTCTGTTGCCATAATACAATAAGACTATGGGTAAGGCCTCCGAATGATACTGTTTGCTAGCAGTTTTGCCAACTTGAAGTCCATTCCTAAAGCATGCCAAGATATCTCTCACATTCTCCCCAATGGAACAGGGAGAGAACCCAGGCCTGTAGGGTTTGGTGGGAGGCCTGGGTTCCCTTTCCAGCACTCCGCTGAATGACTACAACTGAGAGAACTGGGATTGCGGTCATTCTGCAAAGTGGTCATGTGGGATCTTGCTTAATGAACACTTCACTCAATGACCATGATTCTGGGCCCAATTGTTGAGAACTATCTGTATGTTGATGACATCCAGTTTAGTAGTATAGCCATTCTGGGTTGGATTAGAGACAATGTGAAGGTCATTTCCCAGTGTCTGGAGCCTGAAAGTGTCTGGATGGGGCAGAACAAATAAAGGGAAACAAAGTTATTATTTATACTTGATGGGGCAATATTATGTATCCAGTGTTGTTTCCTGATAGAGAAGTATTACCTCTGAAAGAGCTGATCTGTGACTTTGGGATTATCTTGAACTCATAGCTCCCAATAAAGTAGCAGATGAAGGCCATGCCCAGAAAGCCTTTTCCTAACTAACTCGCTGGGCAATTAGTTTTTTTTAGGGCAAGGGAACCTAACTTTAGTGGCTTTATCACCAGAAGATTGAATTTCTGCATTCTATATACAGTTATCTTTAAAGACTACACAGAAGCTATAATTGGTCCAAATGCAGTGACCTAGCTTCTGAATAGCCTCTGTATAGTGGGGAGCAGCTGGCCATAACAAAACAAAAGATAATGAAACAGATTTATGCACCCAGAAATAGTTGCCTTACTCTCAGAACCAATTGATTTTTTTAATCCTGAAGTTGACCAATTGCCTTTTATCTTGGCTGAGATATCACGTCTCTAAACTTTTATTTGGCTTCCCTTCCTATAATTTAAACAATCTTAGAATGGGGTGTGGATTTCCCCTTCAATCATTTCCTGATTCCCTCAAAGGTATAATGGGGAAATCTATAACAAATGGGTGGATATCTAATTTTCCAGTCACTGTTCACCTGTAGGTATAGGTAATCTCAGAGATGAAGTATCTCAGAAGAAGCTACTTTATTACACCTTGCCATCAGTAACATAAGATAATGATACTTCAGACCTTACACTGGTTCCTGAATAGTTTCCAGATACAACATAAAGTGATGGTTTTCACCTAAAAATTGTTTCATGGCTTGGCACCTAAATATTTCCAGAACAACATACTTCTGTACTACTGATACCCTGTTACCAAGTGGGTTGGGGGATTATTCTCAGAAGTCAATGCTTTTCTATTGTAGTGTCAAAATTATGGATCAACTTTCCTATTGATATAAGGCTTACCAACTGCCTGACAAAATTCAGGAAAGAAGTAAATAAATCTCTTCTAGTGCTCTTCCGCATTATATTTATGCCATCAGTTTTATTGTTGTTACTGTTTAGTTTTTTAAAAATTTTGAATATTTTAAACCTACTATGGATGTTCTAATGTTACATTTGTTTGAATCCTGTTTCTATAGATGTTTACTGTTCCTTATAGTGGATCTTTTACATTTTTGCTGTAAACCACAGTGAACCAATGTATTAAAATTGGTAGGATAGCAGTCAAATAAGTATGTTACAATATGCAGCAGTAGTAATTAATTTTGGCTGATCTTGACAAAGTCAACAATGGCAGTTATGCTTAGATGTCAGGACATCAGAAATCCTAGTTGTAAACCACACTGGAAAATAGATGATAGGCAGACAGATAAATAGATGATAGATAGATAGATAGATGATAAATAGATAGATAGATAGATAGATATAGACAATAGTCGATACAGACAGACAGACAGATAACACACACACACACACACACACACACATATACATCTCTTTTATTGTTCATATACCCTAATTTCAAAGTTCAATATTTTAAACTACGTAAATAATATAATATTTTAAAAACAATAAATACCTTTGCTGTGAAAAAGCAAGAACAAGCTATCATGTGCTGAATACCATCAAAGCATCCTGTTGATTTTCTTTGGAATACAATAGTTGGAATTTCTTGAAGAACTATGAGATACTTAATAATGATCTGAAAATACAATAAGAAATATGTACCATTAGAGAATATTACATAGAGAATAACTAAAAACGAGTCTTGAGTTGTAAAGCTAACCATTTAAACTTTTACAGTTCAATTTTAATAAAAAAATAAACTTAAGTAATTCATATTGCCTTAATTTCCTATTAAAAATGTAACCTACATGTTACCATGCTCCACTATCTATCCATTTTGTATGATGACTTACTCTCTGAAAATCTTACATATTCTGCTATGCTCAGTAAAAGAACTCACTTTATCATATCTTTATGCAGCTTTCTTTGAATCAATATTATTGAAAACTTCAATACAGTCTTACAATACTTGATAGAATTTAATTCTATTGTTGTGGCTTCCCAGCCACAGTTTTGGAACTCTAGATTCCCCTCCCTAGGACTGCACCACCAGATGGACAAAAAATGGCAAGTTTCAATTGTGTAATTTATTACTATCATCTTTCCTTTCTGTTTGTCTTATATCTTGTATATATACTTCAGCATAACCTTTTTATAATCCAAGCAGTAAAAAAATGAACTCAAATATGTTCCTTTAAGTCCTTAAAATATACTGCTCAAAAAAATAAAGGGAACACAGCAGAAGACATCCGAGATCTGAATGAATGAAATAGCCTTATTAAATACTTTGTTCTTTACATACAGTAGTTTTGTGTTCTCTTTAGTTGTTTGAGCAGTGTAGAAAGAACCAGTATTTTCCACTATTAGAAGAGGCCCCAGGAAAGACAAAAATGTCTGCCCTTCATATCACTGAACTCATATCAAGTTCCCATATTTTTGACGAGTCTTAGTTCTTGCTTGGTTTTGACCCAGAAACCACAATGTACTTCTTCAACAATTTGTGTCAGGTATTTTACTCTTACATTTTTTTAGTGTATTGAACAAACATCATACAAACTTGTATTTTAAGAAAAACACTTACCTGAATGAGAGCTTTGGAGGGAATCTTGTGATAGATCAGGGGAGCTACAAGGCCGTAACAATTAACAACTGACTGCAGGGCATAGTGAATATCATTTAGCCAGTTACTAAGTTCAACTGCCACCAGCATTCGCCCACATTCATCTATTCTAGCAACCTAGAAAGAAATTTTTTCAAAATTTTCGTTGTTACAAAACAGAAATATGAAAAATACTTTTGCCATCTTTTGGGACCCTAATTTTTATATGCTTCTGATAGGTTTTATAACATTTGCAGCTTTTATTCTTGCAGCTGATTAAAATGCAGTATTCACAACAAAACTGCACTTTGGAAAGTTTTAATGCAAAGTCTGCACTATGACTAATAAATGGGTGAAAGGAAATACCATCATTTTAACTTCTGCCCCTGCACCTTTTTTCTGAAATAGGCAAGCATTTAAACATAAAAATGACCTAATAGTTTGCTGATCAGAATGCAATTATCACCCAGATGCCACAGTTCTTCAACTATTATGATGCAGTTGTAAACTCAAAACATAAATCTGTTTTTTAAAAAAAAGAAAGAATCGAATAAGAATAAATGGTCGGTCCTTTAAAATTGCAGGTGGTTATTTGACAAAGAAATTCATACTACAACCCTATTATATTAGCCACTAAATTTAGGGTATAAGGTGTATAAGGACAGGAATGAATTTCACTTCTTTTCCTGCTTTTGTTTTGAGGCAGGGATGTCTACAGTAAGGGTCAAAAAAGTCAAAATGATAGTCATGACTATGCAATTGAAAACCATCTTTTTTTAGGTGTGCCATTTTGAATTTTTTTTATCCTCCTGTTGATATCCAAGTTATGGGATATCAGGGAAACTAGAATTAAAGCTCTTGCAAGTTCAAACAATTTCATCTATTGAGGTGCATAATATAAGTAATTAATGATATGTAATTCATTTTTAGTTCAAAGAATTTCAGATATAAAAATATTATGTTACACGTTCAAACATCTGCTTTCAGTACAAAATCAAAAGTCTCTGTGATTTTGGAAGTGCTTCCAAAGAAAGAGTATTTGGCACTCAAAACAAGACTTGTTTTGAACTCAAAATGCTTCCAAAATGATTATAAAACACACATTTTACAAAATTGGACATTCTGAATTCATTTGCTTTAAATCTGAAATGGCTATACACCCCTACAATTAAGGCTTAGAAATTTTAGAATATAATCTGTTCCAATAGGGAAATGCTTACTGGAAAAGTGAATGCAGAAGGCAAAAACTGAATGGTATGTTTTGCAAATCTGTTCATTCAATTATAAAAAAGCTAAAACACAACTAATTTGCAAGTGTTCGTGTATAAGAACATGACCGTAAAAAAGTCTGCACTGAATATAAATTAAAGCCTATCTAGTAAGAATTTTGCTCTTACAGTGGTATTTCTGCATCCACAAAATTGGTACAGGTAGGCATCATGCCTATATATTACCATTGTGACTAGCAGTTCTCCCCTTCAACGTCATTCTTCAAGGTAGGTCAGGTCAGAAAAGAGACAACACAATGACTATTAGAACTCGTTGTAGAGCAGGGGTGTCAAACTCACGGCCCACAGGCAGGATGCGTCATGCACTGGCCATGCCCACCTCCATTTTAGCGAAGGGGGGAAAGTCGCAATATGTTGCGTGACAACAATGTGATTATGCGAGTTTGACACCCCTGTTGTAGAGGATAATAATACAGATAGTCTTTGATTTACAACAGTTTGTTTAGTGACCATTCGAAGTTACAACAGGCACTGAAAATAGTAACTTATTACCATTTTCCACACTTATGACCATTATAGTATCCCAGTGGTCATGTGATTTACATTCAGATGCTTGACAACTGACTCATATTTTTGACGGTTGCAGTTTTCAGGAGTCATTTTGCGACCTGACAAGCAAAGTCAATGGAGAACCCAGATTCCTTTAACAACCATGTTAACTAATTTAACAACTGCAGGGATTCATTTAACAAATGTGGCAAGAAAAGTCATAAAAATGGGACAAATTCACCTAACAAATTTTTCATTTAACAACATAAATTTTGGGATCAGTTGTGGTCATAAGTTCTGTAGAATCTTAAATGCCTGACAACTTCCCTGTGTGCCACCTTGTAACAGAGAATCAGAACAGGATTAGATTTCTAAGGAAGAGGAAGCACCCTCTTCCTCACCATGGCTAAGTAGATGTTTTATTTAACCAGTCTTGCATTCCTTCTTGATGATAAGCTACATCCTTCTCTACATTCAGTTCCACAGAATACATAAAGGGAAGATGGCTCACTTCTGTAGTCAGTTGACTACCAAATGTTTCTAATCATAAACATGATTTCTTGTCATAAACATATAGAATCACTCAAAACCTTTTGGGCAGGGCTAAGAAAGTACAAATTTAGCAACTTCATAGCTTCAAAGTTCAAAATTATTTCTCTAAAGTAGGTTAAAACATACTATTTTTCATTAAGGTATCTTTTCAATAATGGAAAGTCAAATGTGAATTGCAAGATATTTGCCTTCTACTTAACATATAATTTTGTAGATGAATTTTACTTGTGGTAAGAATATTAAGAGCAAGAAAAATAAGATCACATCAAAAATACTAATCTTGCATAGCACATACTTGTTTTTTATACTTAAGCTCATTGAAACAAATAGAATCACAGAAGAGACTTCCTTCATTGACACTAATGTCACTGATGATAAAAATACTTCTCAGAAACATATATAAGAGGTTTGGAGATGCCTGTGGCAGAGCTTCAAAATTTAGCCTACAAAAAGAAGAAAAACAACAAATCAAAGAACATAGCATTTATTTTGTGAATGTTGTTGTTTTAATGCTTTTTAAATTGTTTAAATTGTTTTATAATTATAGAACTGTAAGATGCCCAAAGTAACTTGGTTGAGTGGGGCAGCTATAGAAATTGGAGGGAGGGAGGGAGGGAGGGAGGAAAGGATAGCATAAAAATGTAATAATAGCAGATAATGACTAAAACCAACAGAGTTAACTGGCTGCAATATCTTAAAATGAAAGACAATTCTAACTCTATTATAACTGGCAAATCTTCTGGATGGCAACCTAATCACTAACATATTGTACCAGTACACATTTCTTTGCAATGTAACATTGCCATTGTAAATGATGACGACGACGACGATTGCTAGCTCTGCAATTGTCATTGATCAATATTGTCACATTACATGTGGTATCCACTGCTATACTGCAAGTTGTGAAATAATGACAGCACATAGTTTACCTATGTAGCTTTGATCAGTTTCACTAATCTTAACTTACTTGTTTTACAGGAACAGTATTTCCAAAAAAATTACATTGTTCAAAACATAACCACTGAAGAAATGTGTTATTATTGAAATATGACCCTATGTTTTGACAATTGTTTCTAGGTATTTAGAAACATTTGTCAAACAGTTTAAAAGTGAGACACTATTCACTATCAAAAATAAACATATAAACTGAATAATTCAAAAAACAGCTCTCTTAGTTACCTGTTCTGTGGTACAGACAAAGTGCTGCTTACAGAAACTATAGTGACATCAGTAACAGGAGTTGAAGGCACTGAGACAAAATAATCCCAGAGTGGTTGAAACGTTTTTTTGCATAATGCATAGTTTTCAATCTGAAAAGCAGACTAAAAATATAGTTATATTTTAAAATACCTTTTCTATGCTTATTTGAAATTATCATACATAATCAGTAAAGCTGATGAAAACATCAGTAAAATGATAATCATATTCTTAGCTTTATACAAACTAAAGCAAACACATTGCACAAAGTTCCTTAAAACAAAGGAGGAATTCTAGTGACATAAAGTAGCAAGATGGACAGGTTCATAATCTATTTTGTATGTCTTACATTGGAACCTGTTGGAGTGGAGGCAAGATGCAGTGATGGAATTAAATGAAATGAAGTCACAAATCCTAGATTACTGTAAACTTGAATAAATCAGGGATGGTAGGGATATCTCACAAACTTAATCTCTGGCCAGGAAGAATACAGTGAAAGATATAAGCTACAGATAAAGCAATGTAAAGAATGTTCAGCAGAATTGGCTGCTGAGAATTTTTCCTATAAATTTTTGAAGAATGGGTAATTTCAATTCAGGATAATGCAAAAAAAAAATTTTGTACTTTATATAAAAACTTGCAACAATATTTTTAAAATATTAAAAATACTAGATTTGCATTAAATTAGGATCACAAAAATACTAAAATAAATAACATCCTTTCCTTTTTAGGGGGGAAAAATCTTGTTTTTAGAGGATATGTATCCTGAAATTGAGAATCGGATTACAGAAGAATTGGAGTTATCAAAGCAAAAGTATTATATGCTACCTGAATCAGGTATGTTCGGACAATAGCAACAGATAGGGGAGGATAGGCAAGAATTGGTTTAGTTGTTTCTCCAATGCTATCACCAATAATTTTTCCATTTGAGTCATAGGCTGCAACTGCAAATACATAATTTTGATTGGCTTCTAAACCTTGTACTTCTAAAACACAAGTTTCATCAGCTGGTATCTGATAATGAAAAATGTATTTGTTAAAATAAAAATAAAATCATGACAATATCAAAATAATGTTAATACCAAAATTTTATATTTATTATGCTTTATGCTATTCCTCTGACAAAAGCCTCAAAACAACTGCACTCTCAAATGTTTTAAAACTAAAACCAATGTAAACATCCATACTCTAGATCAGTGGTTCTCAACCTTCCTAATGCCGCGGCCCTTTAATACAGTTCCTCATGTTGTGGTGACCCCCAACCAGGGGTGGGTTCTAAATTTTTTTATTACCGGTTCTGTGCGCGTGGCTTATTTTGTGGGCATGGCTTGGAGGTCATGTGACTGGGTGGGCATGGCTAGCTGGTCATGTGACCGGGTGGCCATGGCTATGTGTATAGGGACTACTCAGAGGGCTGAAAAAAGTCATTTCTGACAGGTCCTTGCACTTTTGACTGGTCCTCACACTTATGACCATCCTCACATTTATGCCCGTGCAGCATTCTTAACAACCATGTCACTCATTTCACAACTGCTTCTCTTCACCATGGTGACAAGATAGGGCAAAAACGTAAAATGTGAGGACAGTCGTAAGTTCGAGGACTGGTCAAAAGTGCGAGGACCAGTCAAAAATAACTTTTTAAGCCCTCTGAGTAGTCCATATACACAAAAGGACTACCCAGAGGGCTGAAAAAAGTGATTTCTGACAGGTCCTCGCACTTTTGACCGGTCTTCGCACTTATGACTGATCATCATTTATGCCCATTGTAGCATTCTTAACAATGTGTCACTCATTTCACAACAGCTTCTCTTCACCATGGTGACAAGATAGGGCAAAAACGTAAAATGTGAGGACAGTCGTAAGTTCGAAGACTGGTCAAAAGTGCGAGGACCAGTCAGAAATAACTTTTTCAGCCCTCTGAGTAGTCCATATGCATAAAAGGATACAGCAATAGAGAGGGATGAAGGAAGGGAAGGGAAATTAGAGTAGGAGGGAGGGTAAGAGAGGGAGGAAGAGAGGAGGAGAAGGAGAAAGGAAGAGGAAGTAGGGAGAAGAAGAGGCGGAGGAAGAGAAAGTAAGAAGGAAAGAAAAGAGAGAGGTGGTAGGTTTGAGGAGAAAGCTTGCTGTACAATAAAAAAGATGAAAGGGAAGAAAGCCAACCCCAAACAAATATAAAGATATTAAGATAAAGAATGAATTGTTAAACTTTAAAGAATAAAAGAGAACAAATATAAATAAATAACAATAATTAGAAACACACATACAAACATACAATGTATTTTCTTTGAACAGAGTATTTGGCCGGTTCATAAATTTAAACAGTGTTTAGTCATTTCAATTAAATTTACAATTTCTATATTTCCTTTTTGCCATATTTATTCCTCATCTATTTTTGTAAAAAACCAATATTATCCTTCATCCTCATCTCTAATCTTAATCACATTCAATTTTTCCCTTCTATTCTATATTATACCCCTTCCCATTGTCATCTATTTTTATATCCATCCTCACATTGGATAATTATGTAATATTACAGTTGTTTAATATAAATTCAACATTTTAATATAAATCAATTAGTTATATAACTACCTTTTTTGTATATTAATCAATATGAACATGAATATTCCAATTATTTCCATGCAATCCAATTTCTTACAAATCAATTAATTATATTTACCAATAATAATAAACCAAATAATTTCCCCCATATATTCCTCCAAACCACAACTTAACCATTTCTGCTTTCAACACAATAGACAATTAATAGTATCTCAATTATTACAATTCCCTAGTTAAATAGAGCTTTTTTCTTTTGTGTTTTAAAATCTCCTCTTTTTCTCTAAATTTCCCGGTGTTTTGCACCTACCTTTTTTGGTGAGGAAAAAGAAAAGAAATCTGCCTGCCTAATTTTCCAAGTTGCAGCAACAGCAAAGCAGTTTCAGTTTCGTTTTTAAGCATAGATGGGGGGAAAAAATCTGCACTCTTTCCAAGCAAGCAGCAGAGCCCTGAGCAAAACAGCTGAGAGCAAATCAGCTGGGGATCGGGAGCCAATCTAAGCAAGGGCTAATTAGCCTATGCTGAAGCTCCGGGGGCCAATAAAATTACAAAAAAACACCGAACCATTTGTTAAATTGCTGGCTCCCCCGCCCCTCGCCCACCACTATTTATTGGCAATAAATAGTAGTGCGGAGGGGCAGGGCAAGCCAGCAATTTAACAAATGGTTCAGCTGCACCACTGGCTCTAGGGCGGCCCTTTGAAGCCCCGCGGCAAAAATTTAAACAGTTTTTTTTCCTCTAGCCATCGGAGGCAGCAATAGATTGGGAGTGGGTGGGGTAAACGAATGGCCGGCGATCCAACAGAGCAGAGAGTGAGGGTGAGTGAAGGGGGGGTGAGAGACGGCTTAGGCGACCCCTGTGAAATGACCGTTCGACCCCCAAAGGGGTCGCGACCCCCAGGTTGAGAACCGCTGCTCTAGATGGACATACTTTTTTCCCCATTTTAATTTTTTTATTCTCTATTATTATATAATTAAGCTGATGCTACTCAATTAGTCCTCAATTTACAACCAAAATTGAGACTGGAACTTCTGACACTAAGTGAGAAGAAAATGAATTTAAGGTGGCCTTGTTTATATAAAAGTCCATTTTTACATCACATGATTTTTTTTTAAGGTTCTCAAACCACTGCTCATGCCTAGCAATAGCTTTGAAGAAAACTCAAACTACCACCTTCATCGTTATTAAAGACATTACCGCTTCTGCTGTGTTCTTGAGACTGTAATTATTTAACCGAGCTTTTGGATTGCTTCCTTCTGCTACACACCCAAAAATGCTGTACCAAAAAACCTTAAAACACAAAAACAAATACATAATTGTTCTTAGTTCTACAGTTAAAATTCTGCATGTGTTTAAAAACTGTCTAAATTAATGATTTCAGACTCTAGCTCATGGGTCAAATGTGATCCTCCGGTTCATTTTATGTGGCTCTTACCTTATTCACACACAGCTTGATAGAATCTGGGAAGTAGTTTAACAATTAGGAGACTTGTTAGTACAGTGGTCTAAAGCACCCTGTTATTAAAACCAGCTGCCTGCAATTACTGCAAGTTCGAATCTCGCCAGGCTCAAGGTTGACTCAGCCTTCCATCCTTTCTAAGGTAGGTAAATTGAGGACCCAGTTGTGGGGGCAATAAGCTGACTTTGTATAAATATACAAAAGGATGAAGGCTATTGCTTAGCACATTGTAAGCCGCCCTGAGTCTCCGGAGAAGGGCGGCATATAAATCAAATTAAAATAATAATAATAATAATGAGCAATGAACAATGGCTCTGTGACTATAAAACAGGTTATGAGGTGGCTCTATCCCTACTTTCACCCCCTCAGAGATATTAAAATAGCTAGGTCTGGAAACTTCTTCCTTTGCCACCATTGCAGATCTTCCATACTCTCTGCTCAGGCAACAAACTGACAGGACTTAGACTAATGGTGCAGCGCAAAACCTGGAGAGCAGCTGCCCTTAGCCTCTCTTTGCCAGGTGCTGAGCTGTACTTCTCACTCTTTCGAAGTGAGCTTGTTCAGGTACTTAAGCTTAAATGTAAACCTATGCTGTTTGAAATGATACCGGTAATTGTCCAAAACCACACACTCCTTTTAATTATAATAATTTTTTCAAGACAAATTGAACCAAAATGTTATTTTTATATTTTAATACTTTACAACTCCAGTTAAAATATATTTCATTTTCTAAAAATTGCTGCATTTTCACAACATGTATGTATGTAATTTTTAAAATCCTGTTGAAAGAACATTGAAAAATGATTATATTCTACCATCTAGTGGTACTTGGTTTACATTTTGGGTTTTTTATTTTAAAAAATGTGCAGAAATACCAACATATAGTATGTGAGCAATAATGCTGCTCTTTAATACTTAATGAGAACAAAAAACATCAGTAAATTGTAAATGTAAAATGTTTCAATATCAGATGAAGATTTTGTAGTGTATATTAAAATTCTAACAAATATTGTGTATACAGCATTCAAAATATTTCTCTATATAATTAAGGCATGTCCCTCTCTAGAGTAGAACAAGTTGATGACATACTATACATTAAATCACAAGGGTGTTACTCCCCCCGACCCAAGAAAAAAGATAAATTACCTTCACATCTGAAGCAAATGGTGCTGGCTTAAATGCCATGGAACAATTTGTCCTAAAAAGAAGTATTGGAGGTGGTGGAACTTTGCTTTTCGTGCTAATTGTATGGTTTAATAAAGTGGCATTTAATGTATTTTGTTCAATTTCAGTTTTCTGAATCAGAATAAATGCTTCCTAGAATTTAAGCACAAATCCCAAGAAAGTAATTATTTCATTTAAATTTCTTTCATGTGCAAAGTATAAAAGAATCACACAGTTAAAACCAAGAACAGTTTAGTAGACAATATTAGAATTATTACATGATTTTTCAAGTGATCAGTTATTTACATTCCTGCAAGACACAATATCTTCTAGTTTATTGTTGTGCTTTTGATTTTATTTTTTGTAAGATTTATAATTTATTAACAAATGCAGAAGTTCATTCAGTTTTCCAGAATTTCTGGAGCCTGGTTTAGCTCAACAGACAGAAGTACTGTAATTTAACACCAGCTGTCTGCAATTAAAGTAAGATCGAATCTCGCCAGGCTCAAGGTTGACTCAGCCTTCCATCCTTTCTAAGGTAGGTAAATTGAGGACCCAGTTTGTGGGGGCAATAAGCTGACTTTGTATAAATATACAAAAGTATGAAGGCTATTGCTTAACGCACTGTAAGCCGCACTGAGTCTCCGGAGAAGGGCGGCATATAAATCAAATTTAAAAAAAAAACAACTAAAATGTTGTTCTTTCTTTCCAGATACTGTTTGATTCCTTTTCTTTTAATACCCTACTTATTTATGTTGCTTAATTTATATCACTGAATTTCTGCCTGTATTTTTGGAAGTATTAGAAAACAGGGCACATGTCCCCCTGTGCCTAACTTGGAAGGGGCTTCAGAATTTCTGAATGGTAACCTGCAGACCTACAAGGTTTAAGGCACAATTTCGTCCCTTAAATGCCCCTAATTCTATCCTCTACTCATCACAGCATGCTATGTAAATTAGCCTATAAATCACTATTCCTGCTTTACAGTAATGTAATAATTCAGCTTTCATTTACAATAATAAAAAGGATTTTATTATTAAGTGACTTTGCCTAGATTTGTAGGTTATTTTTATTTTACTTTTAAAAGTACTTCTATATTGCTTTTTGATACAGAAAATTCTTAAGTAATATCTGTTATTAAAAGAATTGCTATGACAATTTTCAGGAATGTTGAGTTTGAATGGCATCTACAATACATAAATACTGTTCCAATAAACTGAAAAATGAATTGAATATGAATGAAAAATATACCTCCAGAAGCTGATTTGCAGAATAACAATCTAATCCTACTGGAAGCATCAGCGTAGCTTTCTGCATCAAGTAGAGAGCTTTGGATAATTTATTCTTTTTTATTTTCTCCATTATCTCCAATTCTGTAAAAACAACTTTTTGAAAGTTAATGCAATTTTTTCATATAAAGTTAAATTCTGTTAGCTATTTTTACAAGTACGTACCTGTTAGACATTTTAACTGGCTTACATTCCTTGCAAGACCCTTGGCCTTTGGACTTTTGTCACCACTTTGAGAATCTAAAAAAAGCATAAGTGTGTGTATGTGTACATATTATATGGTCTACAATATACAGAAACACAGAAGAAGTAACAATTGTACAAGTGATCCTTGCTTAATGACCACTGGTTCAGCAACCACTTGAACTTGTGATTGTACTGAACAAATGGTACTTATGACCGGTTCTTGAAGTCCCAGCCATCACAGTCTGTCTGCAGTCATGTGACTGCAACCTGAGCACTCAGGGCCCAGTTCACTATTACACCAGTGTAACATCCTGCTGTCACATGATCACCATTTGCAACCTTCTTTGCCAGCTTGCTACAGGCAAAGTCAATGAGGAAGCCAGAAAGTCATAAATGGCAACCACATGAAGTCCTTATTTAACAACTTACTGTGATTTGCTTAAAGACAGCAAACAGGAAGTGCTGGAAGAGCCATGTTTAAGCTTTATGACATATTGGAAATTCTGGTCTCAATTGCTGTTGTTAACTGAGAGTTATCTGTATATTTTTATTAAGTGTTGCCTTTGGCTTTCTAATACTACCCTAGATTTTGGAATATTTTCCTTCTGATTTTTCTTTCAAGTAGAAGCCACAGATTTCAAATGCAGTTTCTTTTATATACACTCAAACGAACTGCAAAATAGACTTTCTTTACTATCGATGTAATGTGATTATCACAAAACTTCAACAACCTGAAATTAACTGAAAATAGTGAAACCTTGTCCCTTTTTTAAAAACAGGATTTGATGATTGTTCTAGAGCTAATTTATATACTGCAAAGCACAGTAAAAGATATTAACAAGTACATGACATAAGTATATACAGTAATGGTACCTTAAATGGTAGGTAATATAGTTTGGCTATCCATCAAGACTCTTTTTTCTTTTTTCAAATGTTATTTTATACTTCTTTTTCAATATTTACTCTGGTTTGTATTTACAACTGTATTTTATTCTTATTCAAGAAAGGAGGAAGAAGAGTTGAATCCAAAAATAATTAATAATCTGGACCCATGCTTGGCAGTATCGGGTCCAGCTTTATCTATTTATCTATCCCAACTACTTTATCTGCTTCTCTGTCTTAGTTTTCTTAAAACAGTCACACTACTACTCTGATAGATTGGTTGTCTAATATATCCCAAATAATCGTAGAGCCCCTTCTAATGGCAGGTTTTTGGACACAAATAAAGGAAAGTCTGCTGTTTCACTGGAGTACATACTCGCACCTTCCAGTGTACCTTGCTGACCATTCTTTTCCTCCCCTTTGCTAGGCAGACATCCCTTCCATCAAAGACTCATCTTGTTCTTCACATCAACTACTTTCCAACCTAGAAATAGCCAGCCACTTCCTCAACTCTGATGTTATTCTCTAACCCAACTCTGTTCACTGACCACATAATTTTTGGATACAAAAGGCTGCAATTGAACAAGATGGGCATTTTGATTACATACAGTCAGAAAAAAATGTGACATATCTCCATTATTCAGCTAGATTTGTATAAGTATCTTTATAAAAGAAAAAAGGCAATATAATTAATTTCAGACTTGTAAACATTAAGCAACAGTGGCCACATTTGCAAGTCTGTAATATGGGGCATAAGCAAAGCAAAAATTTAGCTGGGTAGAAAAATATCATTTTTTATAACTTTATCCTGGAAATTCATAAATACTATTCGCTGAGAATAGTACCATGACAAAAAATAATCTGGTTCCATAATAAATAAGTAATAGACATAATAAATAAATACTACACATTTTAAAAGTTATATTTTCATCTTTGTGAAACATAAAATTGGAATGGTCCTCCGGTATGAAATATGAAATTACCAAAAAGTGTTTATATCACCTTACTTTACCTACCTTGAGTTGCATTAAGTAGTTTAACTGCTATTCGGTGCTGAGCCTGAATAAGTTCAATATGTAGATCCATAATAAAATTGTTTCCTATTGGTGATCTCTCATTATCAGATGATAAAGTTTTATTCATAACCTGCTTTTCTGTAATCTGATTGAAAGAAAATTTGCCAATTCTTTTTATATATTTTAGGAAGCATTTTTTTTCAAAATGGCTATATTTTATTAAAACAATTAAAAATCAAGAGTAATAATTAGTATAACACAAACCACAAGTATGGATAAAAACAAATCATAAAGGTTTGAAAAATCTTTTCTAACTCAGAAATAAGTTAGTAATCATAATTAAATACCCTATGTTTCTTTTAATATACTGTTCCAAGAATAATTAGAAGGGTTCAAGTAAAAAAAACCATGAGATTTCAATTTCAGGTTTATTCTTAATTTTTGCAGTAGTGCTGTGTGTTTCTTTTCAGTACTTTTCTTTTTTTTTTTTTTTAGTATGACCATGATTAACTGTTTTAGATTGTCGTCTTGCTGAAATATCCAACTTGTTTTCAGCTTCTTTACTGGCTAGGGGAAATTAGCATGTAGGATATGTTCAACAGGCTGGGCTGGCTTAAATAACGAATTTTAATGGGTGTTTTAGTTTTTTAATATAAGGGCCAAATTATTTAATATGTTTTAAACTGTTTTTAAACTTTATGGATATATGTATTTTACTGTGGCTGTGCACCGCCCTGAGTCCCTCGGGAGAAGGGCGGTATAAAAATTTAAATAAATAAATAATAAATAAATAAATAAATAAATAAATAAATAAATAAATGTTGCTATTTAATTGAATCCACTGCTTATTCCACTTGCAGTACATTTCAAAAAGAAAGCAAACAGAGCTAACCACGTTTAATTAGTTTCTTCAAGTGCTTACCTTTTTTCTCCAAATATAAACTTGTGTTCCATCAATTGATCATGGTTTTCTCATGTGTACTTTCTGATAAGGTTAAAAAAAAGTGTCCTTCTGACCATGCTGCACAAAACTATAAGTAATCTGTGGACAATTGCTCCAGAGATAGTTAAGTTTTTAGCTAATCTGCAGAGATCTGTTACTTTGAATATCTTACCTTTTTACAATAATTATCAAGCACTGATGTTCCATCAGGTAAAACTGTTAGTACATGAGCTCGATTAATTGCTATAATTGCTCTGTCAATATACTCATAAGCCAAAAATAATTGTTCTTGGGGAGGTTGCTGAAATATATCCATACATTTGATTAATGAAGACAAAAGTGAGAAAAAGGCAATTAATTTTTGCTTCTAAGATTTTATTTTAAGGACTACAGAGAAAACCAAGAGAAATAGAATTACATCTATTATTTCTAGTTGTTAATTTTGGGAAATTGTGAAACTCTAAGCCTTAAGCGACAGAATTACTGAGCAGCACCACTATATTAAATACAGTTGAGTTCATTAAAAATTACAGTGAAGCAGTGTTAACAACCTCAAGGTAAACCTATATGCCTAACAACTTAATGACATAATTTCTTTCGGGACAAGGACACATAAGATTTTAAAAAGAGTGAGACAGAGTAGGGGGAGTGAATGCATGGGGTCCTCCCCTAACCAGTCAGTGGCAGAGACCAGTTACTAAGAAGGGCACATTATAGGAATGAGGACCTATAGAGTATGAGGACTGTGACTGGCCTTGAGAGCTATTACTTAAGTGCCCCGCCCCGGAGTTTCCCCCTCACACTTTGCATTGATAGACTGACATATGGGGATGGCTGGGTGAGGGACAAGGCCACTAGCCAAGGAGGAGGGAGGTCAGGGTAGAAGACAGGGGATCCTCTAAGGGCTTGAAACAGGGTAACAAATTCAAGTGGTGACAGGCATGATGATACGGGAGCCAAAAGGCAGGCCCTTGGAGGCATGTTCCAGCCCTTTGAGCTCACATACAAACCTTGGACAATGGATCTTTGAAGGCCTGGGCCTTCAGCTACTGCTAATGAATGCCAGGTTGGTTAACAAAAAGACTCCACCCCTCTTTATTTGTGACCTCTCCGGAGAGAACAAGTCACAGACTTGACTGACACTAGATGGTAGAGTTCCCCTCTCAAAAATATGTCTAGCCAAATTAAGGTTCTGGCCCCAGCCAAGACCTAAGGGAATGTACACGCCCAATTATCAGTGAATCATTTCACCCTGTTGAAACTGAGGAAGTGGACAGGGTCTTTGGAGCTGTCAGTGCAACTATCTGCTTATTAGATTCTTGTCCATCCTGGCTGGTGAAAGCCTCCAAGACAGTGACATGCAGGTGCATCTAGGTAATGATTAAAACCACAAGAGGGGGGGTAACTGGCACCATTTAAGATTGAACTGGATTGACTCAAATCAGATAAAGGTTCTTTTGTTTTTGTTTAATAGAAGATAATTCAATTTAAATTTTAGCTGTTCCAAAAGCTATTCTTCTTAATAGCCATGCCACAGAATGAAAAGAATAAAATACTTCTAGCGTCTTTCTTCCCCGATCACTGAAATAATGGGCTATTACTGATTTAGCATGTGAAATTCTTAAAGGAATTTTAGTTCCTTTCAGTTGGTCTGGGAATTCCTCTCTATTTTGGATTTTACTTGAGTTAGAAAAAGAAGACTGTAACTCTTTTCTTTGAAACTAACATTTCACATGATGAATTCTTATTTCTGGACTGAAACACAGTAAGCCTTTCCAGTATTTAGTTATCTTCTCTTTTTTGGGAATAAACTTTTTTAAACTACAATTTTCACTTGGTACTGAATCAGTGGTTTTTCAAAATTATAAGCAATCTACTAATATCTATGGTAGTTGTTAAGGGAAAAATACCTGTATTAATGAAGAAATGTTACTGATGTAGTATTCTGAAAACAGAGAATCATCTTCTGCTAAAACTGCAGGAAAGGGAAAAGTAAAACAAAGATTTTTAACCGTAAATGAAATGTAGGCTCTAATTGGCCTGTAGTCTCTCATAAAATACCTGTAACTGGCTCTCAGTTTTTAATTGAATACTGAGTAACTCAGTAATTGAGATAGCAATAGCACTTACAGTTATATATCACTTTACGGTGCTTTACAGCCCTCTCTAAGCAATTTACAGAGTCGGCATATTGCCCCCAACAATTTGGGTCCTCATTTTACTGACCTCGGAAGGATGGAAGGCTGAGTCAAGTTTGAGCCTGGTGGGATTTGAACTGACAAATTACAGGCAGCGGGCAGTCGGCAGAAGTAGCCTGCAGTGCTGCACTCTAACCACTGCGCCACCATAGAGATATTACATAGCCTAATGCCTACATATTTAAACTTTAAAATGTCTTTACTTTAGACAATTGCCTTGAAAGGAATCACTTTCCAGAAATTTTATTTCTGACAACCTTTGCCAGATAGCACTTTCAACTGCATCATACCAAGGGAAAGTGACCCAGCTCCTTCCACATCAGACGTACAGGACATAAAGGGGAACAAATAATTTCCTAATCAGGGGACTGGCAGTTGCCTCTAGAGGTGCAGCTGGGTTGCAGACCACTTTGTGTGATTTGGGGAAAATAACGTCAGAAAAGGGAAGCAACAGACATTTCTCATAACCCACAGTTTTCCCTGTGAATTTAGAAGGGGAGGCAGACTCTGATGGGAAAGGTGATGTAATGATATGTGGGAATAACTTTGGGAGAGAGGACAAGGCGATGCAGCTAAGGGAACAGTCAGACAAAAGGCAGATGAGCCTGCAGCAGGAATATGAGCAGGGCAAGGGGCTCAGAAGAGGCCCTCTGTAGTTTCTTGGGCTATAAAGGAGATAGGGGAGAGAGGTACTTTCAAACGTGCAAGATTTCGTTAATGTACTTTTACAATAAAGTAGAATTAGCTCATCTAGTTATATTTTCTGTCTGGTCTACCACATAAGACTGACACAAACAGATTGCAAGGTATTATTATTATTAGCATACTGATGACATTTCATCCTATACTGGCAGATGGCATCTCCTCGCTTCTTCATATAGATGTTAAGTAAAATAGAGTGAGTTTAATATTTTATAACACTACATAGTGTTATTATGTGTTGTCAACTGAATTGTAAAAACCATGTACCTGGTATGTCTCCAGATTTGAAGTCTGCAATATTTTCCATCACTGATGTTAGCCTTAATGATACTTCAGCTATTAATACAGGATTAGTGATTCCAAGATTAATGGTGTGAATTACTTCATTAATTACATGAATAATGTGAAGCCACTAGGCAAACAAACAAAATTAAAGCCAAGATTGTTAGAAATTTATTATAGAATTTACAAAAAGGAAATAAATAGTTAGTCTTCACCTTACAATTCATTGAGTGACCATTCAAAATTACAAAGGAACTGAACAAACTGACTTATGACCATTTTTCGCACTTACAACTGTTAACATCCTATAGTAACATGATCAAAATGTGGATGCTTGGAAGCTGGCATGTATTTATGATGGTTGCAATGTTCCAGGATCATATGATCAACTCTTATGACCTTCTGAAAGATCACAATGGGGAAGCCAATTCTCTTAATAATTGTGTAGCTAATTTAACTGCAGTGATTCACTTAATAATTGCGGCAAGAAAAGTCATAAAACTCACTTAACTATGTCTTGCTTAGCAATGGAAATTTTGTGGGTTCAATGGTGGTCAAGAAATGCCTGTATACAGACATGAACAATACATATACCAAGATAATTTTGCTTACTCATAGCTTTTGGCCAGGCAATCAATGCAATCACAAAATACTAGTTCCCACTTACCCAAGGCACTTTTTCAAATTTTCTAAAGCTAGGCAAAGGCTAGGAACCTTACTCATCAAATTTCAGTTCACATATTCATTGCTTTCACAGCAACTGTTTAATGAACCATCAAGAAATGGTATTTTAAGTGTCCATCTCAGTGGTGGGTTTCAAAAAATTTTATTATCAGTTCTGTGGGTGTGGCTTGGTGGGCGTGACATGGCTTGGTGGGTGTAGCTTGGTGGGCGTGGCAGGGGAAGGTTACTGCAACATTCCCATTTCCTCCCGATCAGTTGGGCCTTGGGAGACAGAGAATAGATGGGGGCGGGGTCAGTCAGAGGTGGTATTTACCAGTTCTCCGAACTACTCAAAATTTCTGCTACCGGTTCTCTAGAACTGGTCAGAATCTGCTGAAACCCACCTCTGAGTACAATGCATGTTCTTTTTGATTGGTAAGAGGTAAACAATTATATGATTTCAAAATGGTTTCTCTGAATTTAGCTTTCATAGAATAATGTCAGCATCACTGGCGTAAACTCAGTTTGGTCATACTTGTGACTTACTGGCCAAACCATGCCATAACTGTCTATCATATCATGACTAAGGAGTTCCAAATGTGATATGGTAATCTATTTTTTTCTTTTCCTTCCTAAAACTTATATGAACCCTTGCTTGCCCATGATACATAGAAGATTGTTGAAGTATGAGACTGTGGTAAAGAACGTGAATCAATGAATGAAATATTAAAAAGAAATACAAATATGTTATACGTTTTTGATAAAAAAAGGAAAGGAAATGATGTAATAAATGTAAACTGAAGTATTTTTTTTTATGGAGTGGAACTGATAAATACATGAGAAGAACTGGAGCTATATATTAAGTTATGAATGAAAAATTTAAAATGCATCTAAGAAACTATGAACCATTATCATTTAGAGTGATGTGGTTATGTATGAAAATAGGAATTCATAGGTTGGTGTCATCTGCATACTATGCTCTAGTGGATGATCAAAACATGAAGTAGTTTTAAAAAGAATTATATAAACCTTCTCAATTAATCAAACCAGATCAAAACTTAATCTGTAAGATCATATAAATTGATAGGTGAAGACAAGGTAAGATAATTATTGGGCCCTTTGGAGAACCAAAAATGAATAATCAGTGATAGGTACCAATTGGTTTGAATGCAGTTTGATTATGTCTATTTGTAACTACTAATGGTAAAGGAACGAAATGTATACGTTTAATTGATCTGATACAATTTTAAAAACCAAGGATCCCCTCAATTTTTTATTGTATAAGATCAATGAAACTTTTAAATGAAGAAGAATATGAAGAATGAAAGCTTGATGAAAGATTTCCATTTTTGAATGGTTCCATTCCATTTAGTGAATGGTTCAATATTGAACAAAACTGAATTGAAAAATAAGTCACCAGTATAAAAGAAACATATTGAGATAGTCTGGTCATATGAATCAGGACTAAAATGTAAAAGAAGTATATAAAAGAAGAGTAAATACACTGAAAAAGGAAAATTGAGAAAGTTATGGTTGGATGAACTTTCTAAGATCTTCATATGACAAGTTTAAAAAGAAAAAGGCAATGTGTGAAGTGGTATATGGATGTGATGGAAGCAAAAATTCTTTACAAAAATAGAAATACTGTATATGAAGACTGTTTGGTGAATGGTGTTGATGTGAATTAGATTTATATTTCTTTCTTTTTTCTCTTACCTATTGCTTGCAATTTATCTTGTTTAATTTTAAAGCATAAACATTTTCCAAATCTCCTTGTCAATTTCTTCTCTACAATCTTTGTTACGCTACTTTCTTCTAGTTCTTTCAACTATTACTTCCTAAGGGGCTCCTTCTTTAAATCAAGCTGAACTGGAGCATTTCTATGTCTGTTGTCTTCTACATGCTCAGCTTTTAGCTGATTACATATGGCCTCCTTGCCCTATATGGCAAATCATAAGCAAATTGAACTTAATTTTTCTTACAGAAATTATCCTAGTTATACTAGGCAGAGTTTAACAAGCAAATACCCACTTCAAAATCAATAAATTACCTGATTATATGTATGTAGGTTCATATTGATCTGTAAATTTATAAGTGTATGATAAAAGTTTACCTTGGGTGTTTGGTATTTATGAATGAACTTTAAGAAGTTACTCCCACTCATCTGGATCTTTTGAATTCCTACTTTACATTTTTGCCACAAAAACATGGTTGCATCAATTATCATTTCTCTGGCCGGCTGGTGAATCTGAAAGATAAATATTTTTCAAATGCTCCTTAACAAATAGTTGTCAAAAAGCAATAGTTATCAAATACTTTTCTATTCAATAAGTTATTTTTCTCCAAATGCATGATCCTCGTTATTCCTTCAGTAATTGAAAGACCTGCATATTTGCATCCCTCACAAAGTACATATTTAAAATGTGCAAAAACTTCAGAAATCAAAATTATACTTCAATAAAAGTACTTTACGTTATGTTGATTCATATTATGATTTCGTAATATCTGTAAAACATATAGTGTTTTTCAACTTTAAACAGAATTATTTTACTTTCTAATTTAAGATGCACTTAACATATACTGCTATTTGAAGCTAATCAGTTCATACAATTTATTTCAAAGTTATTCAGTGGTAAACTCATTGCAAAATGAAAAAATATTGAAAAAAATCAGAACATTCTGGTATTCTTGTCTCTTGTCCACAGACTAACCAGTGCAATCATTAATACCTTCCAGTACCACTTGGCTCAATTTGCACTAATTCAAATTGCACTTCATTTAGATTTTGCTTAGTGTAACCATTTTCATTTATAAATTATGGTTTGAAGTTAATCACAGTTAAATAAACCACAGATTAGAAAAATGTCTTAGTCCAATCTTTTTTAACAAGGTGACCCAAAGAAGTTACCTAATATTCCTTCCTTCTCCTATCTTCCTCACAACATGCCTGTGACACGGATCAAAATCTTAATGTCACTGCACATGAAAAACTCACCCAAAGTTTCAACAAAGAAATTGTTAACTTTTTAGATCAAACTGAATACAAAAATGCTAGGGGATAATGAAATCAGGCATCAACAGAAGCATAGAGATAAACCATATTTACACCCCATTAATTTAACACTTCCATTTCATATACTTTATACCAATGATTTTACTATACCTCTTCAGATTTACAGACAGAAGAATAAAGAGTCTTTGCCAGCAGAAAAAGATCATCAGTAATTTTTGATGGTTGTACTGGTCCTTCTGGAGTTGCAATTTATTTTAAACAGAAAGAAAATAAATCAATATTACATTAAGATATTAGTTAAATTCAAATTCTCCGTTTATTAGGGTTAGCTTGAAAATGAAAATTATGAAAATGAAGTATAGTTTCAATTTTATATATTTCTTTTTGAATAAAACTAACAAAATGGGAATAAATTTATATCTAAGAAAATGCCAACTTAAATAAGAATTCATTTTTGTTTAATAACAGCAAATACAAAGTATAACACATCAGCAACAAAAATATTATTTTTCTACCAATCTTTTTTATTTCATCTTCTGTGTGAAAATATGAACCTGTGATTTGTTTCTTTTTAATAGAATGTAATATAATTATCTGATCAAAACTAAAGTAATAGCCTGATCCTGTTGTGCCAATTCACACATTCAAGGTTTAAAGTAGACATTACTGCAGCATTTATAGACTGTTAACATAATTTACAACAAAATGCAATACCAATATGCTAGTACTGGAACCAGGACATTACTGCAACATATTAATTTAATGTTAAGAATTTAGAAATCCCAAATAATGGGTTATTTTATTTATCAGAAAGACCATATTTTAATTAAATTAATGAAATTCAGTAAATTAATCTGTAACCCACCTAGAAATCCTATATATTTTTTCCCTGGACTACGAAAAGCACCTGTTTCTCGGATATTATCTCCTTGAATAGACAAACCATGCCTTGCTTTTCTTATGGTCAATAAATTCTGCATTAGTAGTAGTAGCTTGATTTCTGCTTCTGCTTTCTTCCACACTGGACTGCTTTGATTCTAATATATAGAGAAATAAGAATTAATATAGGGCTTATTATTATTTTTAAATAATGAAACTACATGATCTATGATTGTATTATAGAACTGAATAAAACTAATAAAATTCATTACCTGAAGAAATGAAAAAAACAGTACAACTGCATGTTCAAACGAATCCCATTCCTCATAACTGAAGACTATCTTAATAAACCTTAATGCAGCATCTGCGGAAATACCATTTTTCCCTGTAAGAGTAATACGAACCGTTTAAGAATATTCCATTCTTCATAAACTGTAATAAAAACTCACAGACTGTTTTAAATTATTAGGCACGTGAGTATGTTGACCATATCATCATTTTAATGCATATTTTCCACCTCCAAGCTGTATACACCTGAATGCCTTAGTGGATATAAGCATAGCAGGTGATGTGTGTTTGTGTAATGAGAGAGGGTGTGGCCTAAGAAGATCAACACCCTATATCACCCTATATGCATAATCATTAGGCAGCTTCTTTTCCTCAGGCAAAATGGGCCAAAAAAGATATTTAACTGACTCTGAAAAATCAAAAATTGAAAAAAGTCTTTCAAAGGGCTGTAGCACTCCTTTTTTTTTTTAAGTTTTATTGGATTTTTATTTTTAAATATACATCAATATCCATACATGAACAGTGTGGCCTCTGGGTATAATTCATTTTGATACAAGTAGCAATAATAATTTTAATAATATTTGTTACATTAATCAAATTTATGTAATCCTAGTATTAATATACATGTTTGTTTGAAAGTAGTCATTCAATATTTCAATGTTCCATTTTAATGCCAATGATATTATTTAAGCATACATAGTAATACCATCTTTCAGCCTCTAGTCTTTCCATCTAGTTATTGCTTGTATTCTATTATATAAAAAATATATATGCTAATATTCCTCCTGTTTCTTATTTCTACCTCTATTCTAGCTTCTAGTCAGGGCACTATTACTAATCCTAGTGTTAATACACGTTTATATTAAGACATAGTCCTTCATTATTTGGTTGTTCGATGTTTCAATACACCATTCTAGTACCAATCATCATATTATTTAAACATACATAATACCATCTTTCAAGCTCCAATCTTTCCATCTAACTACTGCTTTATATAAAAGTGGGAATTGTTATTTCTACCTCTATTCTAGTTTTTAATCAGGCCATCATATTAGAAAATTTCCTTTCTATCCATCATGGCCTATTTTAATACTTCAATTCTTATTCGTTTTTTAGCTTGCCTCCCATACTCCTCTCTTAGATGTTTGTCTCTATGCGTCTGCATTTTCATCATTCCGACTAAATATTTCTCCCATCTCTATTCCCCTAAGCTGCCAGGTCTCCAGACTGTCCACCCAAGCCCCTATCTCACCTTCAAAAGTATCTTCCAGCTTATCCGACTCTATTTTTAAATCTCTTAAAATACTTTTCCCTTTGTTTATTTCATCAGTCATTATCTTTATCGTCTTCTCCTTCTCATCTCCTTGCTTTATTTGCTTATTTGTTCTATCTTTTCCTCCATTCTTTCTGTTGTCTCCTCTCTTTCCTGAACTCTTTGATCTTCATTCATTATCAATTGTAGGATATTTTCTATTTTCCTATTTATGACTTGCACTAAGTTCTTTATCTCTCTGTGATTCTTTGTCATAGTATCCCTAATGCTTTGAAACATCAACACCATTTCTTTTAAAATCTCACTCATTTCCCCCTGAAGGAGCATCTTATCTTATTTTGGTAAATCCCGCTCTCACTCAATAGTCCAAAAACAATATATTCAGGTCCAATATTGCTCTTCAGAAAGTTCAATAATCATAGTTCTTTACATCACAGGATTATTAATCTGTTCCATTTAAGTAGTCCAGGCAGCTTTCCAAAAATCAAGTCACTTACTTTACTTAAAAGTCTTCCTTGTTTTCACAATAGAGTCCAGTAATCATAAAGTAGATAGTTATAGAACAGTGAGTATTACCACTGTCCTCCAGATGGATGTTGTTTATTTCTCTTATCTGAAATTTTGCAGGCTTGTAGAGGTATGATATATTTTCCATTTACCAATAGATGGCACCCTCAGCTTAGGTTTCAGCATTCTTTTGAGTAATTAGTGTCTGACTAATCCAAATTTAATTCAATTTATGGAAGCAAAGTCAGCTATTCAAGTAGATAGTTGCAGCGTTTTATAATGCCTTTTCAGAACAACGCCTACCCAGTTAAAAATCCAATTTTCTATGTTTTAAAAGGTCTTTAGCTTTTCTCCCCTTAGTCACTTTCTTTTGGGTCTAGGTTGTTAGTTTTGGAAGACAATTTACTTTTTATTTCTAAACTGCCACGTATTTTAACTGGGGAAGTTGGGAGGGGGTTGTTGTTGAAGCAGTAGAAAGTTAGTCATAACAACATTCCGTATTCAAGGACTTTTGCCTGCGTCTGATGGAGACTGCCTGAAGATTGTATCCAGTAAAGTGTGAAGAGTTGATTGGACAATGTGATGAACTTGTGGGTGTGGGGCAGGGCTGTGAACTCTTAGCTGGGTGGGGAAAACTGGAAGCTTTCAGATTCGGGTTTTCCCAGATGTGTCAACATGACATGTCTAATAAATTGGAGCTTTGAGGAACCTCAGGCCTCAGAGGTTTATTTTGTTGGGGGTGTTCCTTGGAACCCTGACATAGGATTTTTCTCTCTATGGTAATTCACCACTTTAAGAAATAGTCCTTAGAGTTTCTTTTCCTCAATTTTCTTCTTCTTTTTTCTTTTAAAGTTAAGGTCTAAATAAAAAAGGAATCTTCTCACCCAGCTCCAGTCACTGTTCATCTACACCACTCCTGCACATTTCTTTGTTGCCTCAGCTGTCCCAGCTTCATTGCAGCCATGATGGCTGCCTCTTCTTCTTGTCGTGGATGAGAGGGAAGAAGCCCTGGGTCAAGCAGGAGAGTTGCGGCTCTCTGTGACCTGCAGAGTGCCCCTCTTTACTTCACCACTCCGACAGGGTGGCCTTAGCTCCTTTCAGAGCCCTCCAACAGGGATAACTCAGTGTGAGAGTGCAGAGAACCACACCTCACGTCTGATCTCGCTTTGACATCAGCCAGAAGTTTGGGATGTAGCACTCTTGAAATTGATAAGCTAGTTGGACCTTTTCAGGTTGAAGTTGGACTCAAAATCCACTCCAAACTTACTGCCAGTTTTTAGAAGACACTTTGTTCAAGGGGAGGTACACGAAAATGTCTGCATATTTCAAGAAGACCATGATTTTTAAGCAGGACAATGCTCCATGCACTGAAGTACTCCACTGCATGGCTAGCTAGTAAACGCCTTAAAGATGAAAGAATAACGACATGGCCCCCTTCCTCACCTGTCTCTGTTATTCTATTTATTATAGCAACATATTATACTTTGTATTAAGGGATTTTCATTTTTTCTGTTGTATCTTTTTCATCTTTTTTAAAACTCTTGTCATTTATTTTTAATAATGTATGTGTTTTTGTGTTTTGTTCCTTTTGTTCTTTTTCTTTCTTTTTTTAAAAGCTATAAATATATATATAAATATAAATATATGCCAAATATGCTAAACTGCCAAATTACTGGGTTTTTTAAAAGGAGTAGGAGGTAGTTTAACAGGTGTCCAAACATTTTTATCTGCAGTAAAATTATAATTATGACTTGTCTTATAAAGCACTATCTTATATAAACATTTCATCATTTTAATTAATTAAGCACTGTAAAAAATTTAAAAATACCTGCTAATATCTGCTGCATAAGTGATGAAATAGTTATTATTGAAGAGACTTCAGAAGTGTTAATTGCAACATTGATGCCACCACCTTAAAAAAACATAAACCTCTTCAGAATAGAGTAGAGTAGAGTAGAGTAGAGTAGAGTAGAGCAGAACAGAACAGAACAGAACAGAATTCTTTATTGGCCAAGTGTGATTGGACTCAAAAGGAATTTGCCTTTGGTGCATATGCTCTCAGTGTACATAAAAGGAAAAAAAGAAAAAAGAAAAAATACATTCATCAAGAATCATAAGATACAACACTTCATAATAGTCCTAGGTTACTAATTAGCAATCAAATCATATTAGGAAACAAACAGAATAATAAAACAAATTTTAAATACTATATATTATTTAATACCTGTTCAACTCCTTGACTTGACAAATCTGCTACAGGAATGTCCCTCCTCAAGCATTGCCCCCACATGGCCACTTTACTTTTGGCTTATAAAACACCTGACCAGCACAGTCTATTAATTCTTAAAGATTGTTAATGGGAATATCCACAAAACAGAAGGCCAAATATATGTTAATAGACAATGAAAAGTGCATGCAGGATCAGTAAGCTCACAAGCACATCAATAGAAGTCCCTCCCAGATTTGCTGTTTCCAAGCTGAGTTCTCACTGTATGTTTTAGGCTTAAGATGCACAAGCATCTGCAAATGTATAAAAAACATTTAAAAACACATGCAGAGAGAAAGAAGTTCCAGAATTGGCATAGCAACTGCAAGATCAACTTGGGGGTCTACTGGTCTTGAAAAAAAGAGAAATTAGATCTCAAGAGTTTTCAAGCTTCATTCTGTTTTAGACATATATACAGTATGAACACAGCATGGTGAAATGGTACATCTGAAGTCCAATGAATCTTACATTAGAGCCCCATCAATTAAATAAATGGAACTTCCATAGCTATTAAAAGGTTCGCAAAAAAGCCCATTACTGGAGCTAATTTCACCTTAAGTGCAGGGCACTAGCAGTTTCATCTCCAAGACCCCACACACATACCAAGGAAAACTAATTCAACACTGTAGCAGTCAGTCCTGAAAGATAAATCTCTAGAATTTTTGCCTTGGTGAAAATCTTCTGGGTTGCGCTATAAACTGGTTGTTGCTAACAGGCTTAAGGACAAGGCTATTGCTTAGCGCATTGTAAGCCGCCCTGAGTCTCCGGAGAAGGGCGGCATATAAATCAAATTTTTAAAAAAAAGGCTCAGCTTAGACAATGAGATCATTTCCTAAAAAGCACCTTTTCATTCTTCTATAATGTGCCAATTGAAAGCCAAATAGTATTTTTCAGGTCTGATTTGCTTTCAGGTCTGATCTGCTTTCTCTTCTCCAACAGAGGTAGAAATTATGTTTCAGCTTACCCACAATTCTAAGCAGGCAACACTTATTTAAATGTTAGATACCTGGAAAATAATTTCCTATCCTTTCACAATTTGACTTGTTGACCATGGTATACTGATCAAACCTCTGTCTAAGATAGATAGATAGATAGATAGATAGATAGATAGATAGATAGATAGATAGATAGATAGATAGATCAGGGTTCTTAGCAATAACTATGATGGTTAAGGAATTGAATATTATATATTCTAGGGAAATCAGACTGATACCAATAGAAGAGAATATATATATATATATATATATATATATATATCATAGTTATTGTTAAGAACCCTGGTAATCGAAGTCCATACATCTGGAAAGTGGCCTGTTTGAGGAAAGTTAACCTCTTAATTTTGTATAGAGCACTGAAATTCTATTTTTTTTTTTACCATTCTATCATATATTATATATATACAATTACCTTCAAGAATATCCGCGCCTGCAAAACAGAGTTCTGAAATAATGTCACGCACTTCTATTTCATCAGGAACAGAAGGTCCAGGAATAAGGGTCCGTCTGTTTTTATCAAACAGAGCTTCCATAATGGCAAAAAAAATTGATGAATTGCAATCAAATATTTCCATCAGCAACCGTTCTGTGATGGTACGAGGCCAAGGCAGCTAAAATAAAATAAAAATATAAAGGATCATGTTGTATTTCAAATAAATTGAACTACAGTAATACATTTCTATAAAACAGTTACCATGACTGCTGAATGTTATATTGTAGAATTTGGTGTCAAGTGAAACTTCCCTGTCATTTTTAATCCATTATATGAAGCAAAATGTTATAAACCTGATTCTTTTTTAAAAAATTAATTATTGGGAAGGAAAGATAAAACATGCTGCAAACAGTGTGCATATGTATAACACACTATGCCATTTAATTATTAAAGGTCATGATTCTGGCCTTTATACAAATGGGAGAGGCAAATGAGTAAGATTCAAAAGGCTAGTAGTAAAAGTTTCTAAGGCCAGGCACTGACAGCAACTGGGTTCTCAAAATTTCTTTCTGGAGTTACAGCCAGATTCCCCTGAGAAATCTACACATCAGGTAGTGGTTTCAAATATATTAGTGCTTATTTGTAATTTCAGACAGCACGAAAAAACAAGACCTGGCAGAATGAAGAGTTATGTTCCAATGTAAATATCTCTTTTTAAAGAGTTCCGTTTTTCAAGAAGGGACAGAATCTAGAAGCATCAATAATATAAAACCTTCAGTTGAGCCCCAAATCTTTTCAAAAACAGGTATTCTAATGCTATAATATCTATCTACTCACCTGAGAATAAGTCTCATTGAGCTCAAAGGGATTTATTTCTAAGTAGACAGACAGACAGACAGACAGACAGACAGACAGGAAAGTCACCTTCATGAGCTCCTACTCCTGGCCAGGACAAGCCAACATTCGTAAAACTTACATGCTGTGCTTCTTTCAGATTAGCTTTTATTCTTGGTCTCAGAACTCCTTTTGGTCGCCTTCTTGGTTCAAATACTGTTCTTTTAAAAATCATTGCTGCCATCTGGCTCAAAGTAAGAAATGCATAATTATTACATTACTTCTGTTTTTAATTATGGTAATCATTATGAAAAATATATACCTTCACAGTTGCTTCTTTGAATTTTTTCTTTGTTTCTATACTCAGAGGTGATGAACTCATAAATTCCATTTGCTTTAGTTCATCAATTTTAATCAAACCACGCCGTGCAAATACCTATAACATAATATATTCATTCATTTATTAAACGCACTCTGAAACTTTCGCATAATAATGTTTGAAATTTTCCCTTTTTAGTAAGGACACAACAGGTAGAGAAATGAAATGGCAATATTGTCTGTCCATTTTAACCTAGCAATCCAATTGACGTTATATGCAACACTCCACACCCTATCATAGTCCGATTGCAAGTACTAAAGGGAACAAGGCTGGGGGAGGATTTTGGAAACACTGGCAATACCTGGGATGCAAATGTCATTCTGCTCAAATCCTCCATGAGCAAATAGACTGAGCAAAACTGGAAACACATTAGAGAGACTACATTGGGCATATAAAAAACAATGAATGGGGGAAAAGCAGATGTGAATTTATCCTATAGACAGGATAGAAAAAATTTGTTTGATTAGTAAGACCAAAAATAATTGATACCTCATGGTAGCAAGAAATTAGAAGGAACAAATAAAAATGATGGTCTTACTATTTAGAAAAGTAGTAATAAGTTGGTTGTGCACTGAAACCCAAATCTGATAATACTTATAATTCAAAAGATTAGGAAGCAGAAAAAGGGAAAATGCCAGAGGCAATTAATCAATTTCCTATAAAGAATGTATTAAAATCCTAAATTTTCATGTAAATGATTCCTATCCTAAATATAGACTGATAAATCCTAAATATTAAACAATTCCTATCCTAAATGAGGAATATAAAGCAAACTCCTTTTAGCTATGCTTTACAGAGCAGCTCAAACAGCAGTATCTTTTATATATTTTAATAAAAGTTAAAATAGAGATTATTACCTCTCCATGAATACCAGATTGGCAATCATAGTAACACTGACAAACAGCACTGTACAGAGTGGCTCTCCATGTCAAATAGTGTACAGCTAAAAGTGGAATTGATGATTCCATACATACTGATGCCCACAATAAATATTCCAGTACCTATTAAAAAAAGTGTCCCTTTATTAATAAGCCACTGATTATTTTTTCTTTGATATTTTAATATAGGCATTTCAAGTTATAGACCAAATTTTGACTACCTTTGGCTACCAAGCCTGAGTGTATAAATCACATAACTTCTCCAGATATGTTATTTGTCACTTAAGTTAATACCCTTACATTCTCCTTCTCAAATAGAACACAACTTCAGAGACCATCCTCTCTTCCCAGGTTCAAGCATAAAATTAGGGAGTAGTGTTTTCACATAAAGAAAGTCCTAAATCGTATCTCAAAGTTCAGTTTTAAATTGAAGGGAGGGACTGAAGGCTTGCTTTATTTTAATGATAATTAGGCCCTTGGAGTATTTAGAGTACAGGGGTATACTTATTCAAATTCTTCACTTAGACCTGGTAACTAATAGTTAAGTACAAAGGTAAATTGATGGTTACTACTAACAAAATATCTTTATGAATGCAGAAACACCCCTTTTTCTAGTGCATCTCTTTTTCTAATTCATTCATTAAGATATCAGAGAATGATATAGTTTAACTTTCCCTGCCTGGCCAAGAAAACTACAGGAACTAGACAAGGCAGTTACCAGAAGTCAATACTGAATCGAAGGCACATGTGCTAATGCACACACCCACAGCCACCCACATACAGTATGTATGTATGTATGTATGTATTAATCATTACTAATTACCAATTATTTAATTGTATTTTAATGGTTTTTTAGCATTTGTATTATATGTATTTTATTTGGCTATTCACCGTCCTGAGTACTTCGGGAGAAGGGCAGTATACAAATTTAATAAATAAATAAATAAATAAATAATAAATAGGAATGCTTTTCATGAAATAATGACAGTATAGCGAACACAGATTGATCAGAAAAATACTAATTTTGCTATGTTCAAAATAGAATTTCAAGAAAGTTAATTTAATCTCCATGTACACATTTAGATACTAAAAAGAGAAAAATCTATCATGTTTGTTAAGAGCAATTGCCTGGTCCTCAAAGGCAAATTAAAATTTAGATACTGGAAGAGAACTGATAACATTTCTCCTTTTATAATGAAAATTTATTGGCTTGGCTGATGTTCCTAAAATTAATATTTTTTGTTTTAAATTATCCTGCATAGTAATGAAGGCATCTATAATACAGTATCTTTTTAACCAACATTTTTCAAGCTAAAGAAAAAAAAATGTAACTGTGAAAAATAGCCACTAGATGGCATTGGAATTCAACCTAATACAATAAGAGTCCTCTATATAACCATGTAATTTTTATACTGCACATAGTTGTGCAGTATAATATTTTTATATATTAAATTTATTTTGAACATGTGAAAGCACAAAATAATAAAAATATGTACAGGACTATATATACAGTATATTTTATAAATATTCCATGATCACATCTTTATAGTTCTGAACCCATCTTAGTTCTCACATTCTTAAGGCAAGTTTTATACTTATTTAAATATTATTTGTTTTGAACTTCCCCAGAGAGCTATCAGTCCTATATAGTCAGCAAAAGGAAAAAGGAAAAAGGAAAACAGATAATTACTTTTAAAGAAAAGGGGATCCATAGTCAAGCAAGTCCTAATTTGACATTTTGTTCACAAATCAACCACAAATCAAAAGGGGCAAGATAAAATATTCTGAATCAGATTTTTCCATAACCTTACTGATAATATCATGCTTTCTCCTGGCATGAGATAAGAACTCTCTTAACAGTCACAAAGGACAAGTACATATTCTTGTAACAGAAAACAGCATCACAAGTCATTTAGCCAAGAGGTCTCCAACCTTTGCTGACCAGCAAAGGGGGGGGGGGAGAGCTTTCCTCTAAGTTCAAATAATAATGCATATTTAAATACAAAGACAATAAATATGATTAATAAATCATACATTAAAATGACAAGGCAGTCATTCTGAAAATGGATTCCCAATTTTCTTGTTTCTAAATCTGATCCCTGCGAAAGCATGTCCCTCACCCCCCCCACCCCCTCTCCCCCCTCACCCCCTTTTATAAGCAAAGTTTCTCTTCTGGAGCAAACACATCTCTCTTCCTAATTATCTCTATAGTTAAAAGTTTCCTATTCAAAAAATAAGTTTTGGTTTCTTGTTATTATTTAAGGAATGCATTTTAACAATACATATTTGTAATGCAAATAAAAGTTTAGACATTCCCCAACACACAATGAATAGTAATTTTAAAAATATTTTGATAAAGAACAGGCAAACAGATAAATGCTAATACTTTATTTCATGTACCTTAGCTGATTGGCCTATAGTCATCAAGTGCCTACATATAGTATACATATGAACTGTACCTATAAGAAAAAATATTGGAACATATAAACACCATAGTTCTTTATTATGATGAATTTTGTGAATAAATTACAAGCTATCTTTATTTTTATCCAACCTGTTTATTTACAAATGAATCAAAAATATTGATTAAAATGGTGCAATATTTTACATCCTAACTGTATCATTTCTACAATTCAAATATCTTATGAACAATGTACACAATCTTATATGTAATAAAATTCTTGATACTATATAACAGTGATGGCTAATCTTTTTGCCATCATGTGCCAGGAGCGGGAAGAAGCAGGGGGGGTGTCACGCGCGTGCATGCCCACACCCATAATTCTATGCGCCCCGTCCCCGCGCATGCGGCCCCCACCCTGCTCTCCCTGCCGTAAGTTGACAAACGGGCCATTTTCGCCCTCCCCAGACTCCTAGAAAAGCTCTGGAGCCTGCGGAGAGAGGAAAACGGACCTTCCCCACCATCTCCCGAGGCCCTCTGGAGTCAAGAAACAGCCGGTTTCCCTACTTCTGGTGGGTCCAGAAGGCCCAAAAATCAACTGAGCTCGCATGCCCACCGATATGGCTACGTGTGCCACCTGTGGCACATGTGCCATAGGTTCGCCATCACTGCTATATAATGTATCACCCTATTAAAATATGTCAATTTTAAATATTTTATGATGCTTTTCCTAAACATTAGCAATTCCAAAATATGAACTATCCTCTCAGTTGTACACATTTTACATACTAGTGTTAATATTTTCTTAAAAACACAGTATCCCATTACATTTCTATCAACATTGAAAATATGATACAGAAAATTATTAAAGGTAAAGACAAATGTGAAATCCTTCATCAGATGATTTAACTGTTTAAAAAGAGTTGCTTCAAAGCAAGATGAGTGGCAAACAAATTTAATAAATATATAAACTCTCAAATTGGAAATCATGTTGAAATTTCAAAAGATTCCTCCAATATGGGGCATAAGACAATATTTAATATTTAGGACTACATTCGGAGTTTTAAAAATGTGGCATACCATTGTAGACGATCCAACATAAGTGTTCATGGGGCAAAGTCAGCTGCATGACGAGTTGCAGTACAGTTAAGATATTAAAACATGTCTTCACAGAGTCTTGATTTAGGAGATCACTGTCTTTATCACATACTATTTTATAAAGGCAAATATTCCTTGCTTGCAGAACATGGAGCTAAGATGAACGATAAGAAATTACTGAAATCAGAAATATATCATCAAAATGTGTCAATGTGATTTCTACAGCTTTTTCCAATTATTTTATTGCCCCGCCAATAGTACTGAGGGAAATCACCCCTCCTAGAAGAATGAAATATTTTGAGAAATATTTTAAAAAGCAGAATATTATTTTTCCCCTAAAAGAGAAATGGAAATCTTAAGGGATACAGAAACTCCCTGCCCCAGCAGATATTCAGCTCCCTGCGCCCAGCAGATATTTTGTGCCCATTAAGAAAGACTGGGTCAGCCTATCTACAAAACAAAAGACATTTAGCTCCAGGATGACAGGATTATCCTTCAGGGAAAAGCCATTCAGCCACAATAGGAACTGCACAACAAGCCCCTTCATTGCATCAGCCCAAGCTTCAATCAAGCTTGATTCAGATAACCTACAAAATTAGCTATGACCCCTGCATAGCCCCATGGGAGTCTGGCAGCAACCAACAGAATACATGCTCTTGCCACAGGAACAGGAAGCTCAAGTTCAAAGCCCAGAGAGGGTATAAATAACCCTCATTCTCCACTCCATGTGGAGTCAGCTACCCAGAATCACATCTGCTTCACCATTAAACCATCTTTCCAATCAGCCTCCATGTTTCCAATGTCTTTCTCACTACTTGGAACTGAACCAGATGAATATTTCTTCCAACAGCACTCAGATCCTTCTTATAGCATTCAACTTCTTTCTTGGTCCTATTTTACAACATCCATTTACTCTTCCTTCTTTCAAGATTATTTTGCTTTTTTATCCTTTGATATTTAAATCCTTCACTATTTGTCTAATAAACTTTGGTATCATTTAATGCTTGTTTAGGGCAATGGTTTTATTGATCTATATTTAAACGTAAAGAAGGACCCAATAAAACATTGGCAATGTTGATGCTTTGAAACAGTGTCCCAACAGGGGAACAAGCTGGCTTCTTCCTTGCTGGTTTAACAGGAAGTGTTAAAAATATTTCAGAGGTCTTATCTAAGGTTTCTATTTCATGCCGCCTTGTTCTCGTAGGGTCCTTTTTCTTCCATTATTTTTATATTTTATTTTACATGGTTTTTTGGAATGGTTATTATGTTTTTATTCAAATTGGTTTTAATCTCTTTGTGGATGTTTTAATTCTTGCTTTCTATATTCTGTAAGCCATTGAGAGCTACAGAAGACATTAGTAGAGTAAATGAGCTAGTAAATGAATGAATGCTCTATGACAGTGATGGCTAATCTTTTTGCCGTCTGCAAAACATCTGCAATAGAGCAAAAGTAATTTACAGTACAGAAGGAAAATATGATATATCTCCCCAATATAAAACAATATAGGTAGCCCTTGAGTGATGACAGCAATTGGGACTGTCACTAAGCAATGCAGTTGTAAAGTGCAATATCACACAACTGCATTGCTTAGCAGCAATGCCAGAGTCCTGGTGGCCATCTTAAACTCAAGACATGCAGATCAAGTGGGGGTGCAGTGGGAATCCCAGGTAAGGAGCACAAGAATGCAGGGGAATATGGGGGTTGTGGAAATGTGCCATGGCCGCTGGGAAGGGGAAGGGGAAGGGGAAAGCCAGCACAGGCCAAGCATGAGTTTGGGGAAGCTGAGAGAGATTGGAAGACCCAATGGAGACCATGTATGAGTTGAGGGATGCAGGGGAAGTGGGGGTACTGCAGCACAGAACATGCACACTCGAAGGCCAGGGGTTGGTGAAATAGTGCAGCATGCATGTGTGAAGGCCAAGGGTGGATAGCAAGGCAGGATGATGTGCAGGAAGACCAAGGGATAACCACTCGCTCTAGCGCATTTCTTTCAATCTATATTCCCCATTGTGTGCCAGTTTACTCTCTTGTAGTCCTTTCCTTTCCAATGAATGCAAATATAAACATTCTTTCCCTTCTTGTTAATTATCCAAGTGCCAGCATGAACGTTTCAAAGGGTGAAGGAGTGGGGAGAAAAGAAAAGCTGAAATAAAATCATAATCAGAGTCGTGGTCACATGGTTTTCCACTAAGCAACTACATCACTTAGCAACCAAATTACTTCTCTCAACTGTGGGTCCCTAAACAAGGGCTACCTGTAATCCAAGATACTTTACTGTCAAAATCCAGAAATTAACTATGGGGGCGGGGGAGAGAAAATTACATTTCTAATACTTTGCTCTCACAATTTATGAATGGATTTTACAAGGGAAAAAAGACATTACTTATATTTTCTTTCTGCTCTCATTTTTCTAAACTTGTTTCTAGAATGAAGTGTAATCATCTTGGGGAAAAAAATCACATATTTTCTTCTCATCAAATTAATGCATTTGCAATATAATATGGGCCATATTCATGGCCTATTTCATGACGCCTGATTAATGCCAAATTATAGAAACATTAAATAACATTAACAGCTGTTGTAAATACTCACTGTACGTGTAGCACTTTGATCTCTAAATCCATTTGGGAAAAAATTAGACTTTAATTGATGTGCATCTAATCCAGGTTTGTTTATATTTATACCACTAATTTGTTGAAGATACTGCTCATAGCAATACAAAAATGCTAGCTTATGTTCCTGAAAATAAAAATAATGTGTTTTACATATATTTTCCATAAAATTGTTAATAGATAATTGTACACAAACAGGTAGGATAAAAATGCAATAATTATAATATTCGCTTGAAAATTAATTATACTTAATTCAGTTATTTTGCATACTTATTGAATATTTAAACTTAAACATTTAAAGTTCAATAAGCTCATACTGTATAACAACTGAATCCACTGGAATTCATTTTCAAATAAGCAAATATTATAAATTAGGAAACTAGACTGAGGAATACAGCTGATACAGTATAGAAGATATTGGGATACTTTGTTATTTATTTAGTAGTCTTAAAACTAAATTCTTCTTTATTCCAAATAAGAGCAGTCTCAAGTAAATTTTTTTAAATACTTTCACTGAAAAGAAACATTAATACAGACAAAATTAGTAAAATTATCCCTGCTGCTTATACTTCACAGCAACTGATACAATACTAGTTGAGTTAATACACAGTAATAGCCATCATATGGTTCATTGGCTTTAGATCAATATATTGCATGTACTATGTTTAAATGGTTTACAGTTTATGACTAGTGCTGTGTAAACCCAAACACTTATGCTTATTTAGCAAAACAATTTAAACTAGATTATGGCTGAGGTAGGATAAAGAATAGACACACTAAGAGGCATAATACCTCAAATAAGGATCATAAGTAACTCAAATTGATTTCATACAAATCTGTATTAAATATAAAAAACAAATATGAATAAAATAATAGGTTAATATAGGTATCTTTAAGTAATATTAAATATATTGAAAGTCCTCAATTTATGATGCTAATTGACACCAGAATTTCCATCCCTAAGTGGTACAGTCATAAAGCACAACTTCATTGCTAAGTGACAACCGTTACTGAAGAGCTATCATTGTTAATCAAATCCCATAGTCATTACACAAAGCAACTTTTAACCAGATTCCCCATCCATGTCAGTGGAGAAGCCAACAAGGGATTTGCAACTCCCAAGCCTGCATGCAGGTAAGTGGCTGCTGCTGTATGGTAGAGGAAGCAACAGTGTATGTGCTGATACAAGGGAGACACAGTAAGGGTCAGAAAAAGTGCATGAAGATACAAGATGGTGCATGAGACATGCAGTAATGGCAGGGAGGGTGTGCAAGATTACAAGGATCTTAGTAAGATGTACAGTGGAGGTTGGAGAGAGTGCATGAGGGTGTGGGGGACATGAATGGCCAATGAAAAGTGAACACAAAGGGACTGGAAGAGGGTGTGCAGGTGGACAGTGACTTTCTGGGGAAGGCAGCAGGGAATGTTGCAAATGGCAATCATGAGAGTACTGAAAGTGTTCATAAGGGCAAATCAGTTGCCAATCATCCAGATCGCAATCGTGTGACCATGGGAGTGCTGGGATGGCAAGAACTCTAAGGATCAGTCATAACCATCATTTGTTCAGTACCACTGAAACTTCAAACAGACACTGAAGGAATGAATGTAAATAGGTCAAAGACTACCTACCTATACACAGAATGGAAGAAACAGGACTCAAAATTGGGAATACAAAATCAGTTTTCCAAAATGCACATCATGTAAGGCTAAGCTGAGACAATTAAATCATATTTAGGATTATAAAATGCTGAAAGCAGGCAGTATGGTGTGAAATAAATTCAAATTTTAAAAAGATTTCAATCCATGTTTATCATTTTAAGATAGTATGTTTGCTGAAATTAATACTTAAAATGTTCTGCATATAGTTTGTTTCTGAGAAAAAGTGGACAATCCTTTTAAAGAAGACCTGTGGAAGCACTGACTAAAGAAATGGGATAAAGTATAGTAACTTTTATCAACTCCTTTTTCTCCTTGCAACTTTCTACCATTCTTCCCATCTGTTTCAGAGTTCCCTAATATTCAATAAAACCACTTCCTCTTTACAACAGGATCCTGTTTGCATCTCCAATTCCTGCTATGTAAAATTGAACTGAATTGAACCCAACTGAATTAAAATATTATATACGAAGTATCATTTTGTACAACTTGATGAACATTCATGCCTACACATGTAACAGAAATCTAATAAAAGTGATTCATCAGAATCATTACTTACTTTCATTTCCATAAGCTGATCACCAATTTTCACAAGTGTTTCATTGTAATACCAATCCGGGAGTAGAGGCCTGTAGTTGTTCCAGATATTGAACAAAGAAGTGGTTCTAAATAAAAATAACCACAGGAAATCACTTATTGAGAGGTATGGTAATAATCTTGTTGGATTAATATTTTTAGAATGGCAATAAGACAGTAGTGTTATATTTTACTGGATTTCCAAACCATACCAACAACGAAAACTGTTTATAAATATCTATAAAGTAACAGATATTTAAGTCATATATATTAACACCAGTTTCATCTAGTAGCTAAGCATCAAGCTAGAAACCAACAGACTGTGAGTTCTACTCCTGGCTGAGACACAATACTAGTGGGGTGACTTTGGGTCAATTGCTTTCTCTCAGCTTTAGAAAGTGGCAAACCACTACTGAAAAATGTTGCCAAGAAAACTGTGGGAACTATTCCAAGCAGTTACTAGGAGTTTACTCTGAGTTGAAGGCCAAAAAAGTTATAAATAACAGTAACATTTATAAAATATCTGAAATATTTTAACCTATTAAATTATCGTTTGATTGATATGTTGTCTGTAGAAGTTTTAGACACCATAAAATATCGAAATACTATTTCCATAAAACCTCCTTGCGATCTAAGTAAACAGTAGATTATAATAAAAGTTGGAAAAGCAACAGAAGCAATAAAAGAGATCCAACAGAAATAAATACACTTCTGAAACTCTAAAATCAAGAGATAGTTTTATGCTGCCATGCATCACATAAAAACAAGCAACATCTAAAACACTTCCAAAATTATATAACTATAAAATTCTCTCAATAAGACCTTTATGAAAGCAATCATGGGTCTACAACTGCATGTGCAGTTCTGGGCACTCTGCAGTTTGCCATCTTATACCCCTGGTGAGTTGAACTGGCTTCCAATTGCTTTTCAGGTGCAATTCAAGATACTGGTTATTACCATTAAAAGCCCTACATGATACAGAGTCAGATTATTAGAGAGACTACTCCTTCCTGAGAATGTCTGTTCTTCCACTAAGTTAGATAGGGTGAGTATGTTCCAGATCTCTTCCCTCAAATGTTATAGCCTAGTAGTGGGACCGAAGCAGAGGTGGGTTTCAGCAGGTTCTGACCAGTTCTGGAGAACCAGTAGCTGAAAGTTTGAGTAGTTCGAGAACCGGTAGTAAAAATTCTGACTGGCCCCACCCCCATCTATTCTCTGCCTCCTAAATCCCAGCTGATCGGGAGGAAATGGGGATTTTGCAGTAACCTTCCCCTGGAGTGAGGAGGGAATGGAGATTTTACAGTATCCTTCCCCTGGAGTGGGGTGGGAATGAAGATTTTATAGTATCCTTCCTCTGCCACGCCCACCAATCCACACCCACCAATCCATGCCATGCTCACCAAGCCACACCCACAGAACCAGTAGTAAAAAATGTTGAAACCCACCACTGATGATTAATGAGGATTATATTACAAACAAATTTATTAGATTGGTAATATGAGAAATTAGATAATTAGTAGTAATGAATATGGTGAGGCGGCACAAAAGATTTGTAACCGACTGACACACTGTTTGCAATTGTATAGATGATGGATTTATGTTTTATGTTTTGTTTTAAAAAATAAAAAATTTCTTTCAAAAAAAAAACTTTTTTTTTTGAAACCCACCACTGGACTAAATAGCATGACTATAGCTGACTTGGCCATTTGGAATAGCCTCTTACCTGAAAATGGGGGGCGGGAGTGTAGGAAGGGAACTAGTTTTTAGAAATAAATAATAATATTCACTGAGCAATGAAGTGCAGAATGGTTTCTGAAAGCTGTAAAGCAGCCTAGCAACATCCATATCTGCTGATCAATTATTCTCATCAATTTGCGGCTATTTTAAATCAGACTTCCATCACTTGCTCCTTCATTTCTAAAGATTTATACATTTTTTTCTATAAGCTAATTACTACAGCAACTCCTAAAGTAAAAATAATGAATACAAAAAGAAGCTGCCAGATATCAATTTTATTCTGGTAGTTTTGTATACTCTGACAATTGATACAAATGTTATTCCAACCAGATTACTCATGCAAATGCTGCTGATATGAACAAACAACTAGTAGAATGACATACAAGAAGTTCACTTAAGATTCTAGGGGGGGGGGAACCCTCTGTAAACCATAACCAGGAGACATGACATTCTGTGATCTCATTCCTCATTGGCCTCACAAAAGTAAACATATCAACTGCACTTGAAGTAGTAGTATTGCAGTTTGTTAATTCACCTAATTAAACTCTATGTGGTACATGTTTATATTAGGCTTTCCCATCTTTGCAACCTCTAGGAAGAATCCAGCTTCTAAAAACTAAAAGCCTCCTTGTTCCAATTCAACAAATAAAAAATATAATTGAAATTGGATTTGTGAAAAATTATAACTCTTCATATGCAAATACAGCCAAACCTTATAAGAAATACCTAGTATGGCTTTAGCAACACAGTAATCAAATAAATTAATTTTAATAAAAAAATCAAATTATTTTTCTTTCATTCTCCTCTTGTAAACCTCCTCTGCCTTTGGTACAGTTTCACAACAGACTAGAATAAAATATTTCACTGATGGGAGAAACATCATTTGATAAGCTTTTTTTACTGCCTAAATATTCTAGGCAGATGCTGGAGAGGAGTGGAAATGGCAATTACAGCATCACACTTTCAAAATTGTTGTTTTCCATAGTGTTAAAGGTAAAGTCTCCCTTGAGTCATGCTGAACTCCTGATGTTTATCTAAGACGTGTTGTTTTCTTGACAATAAATGGGGTTAGCCACAAGCTTTTCCGGAAGGTTTTTTTTTTTTTTGCTTTCCCGGATTATTTGCTACTTTCCCACCCGAATATTAACGAAGTCCGACCCTGCTTAGTTTTTTAACAGCCGCTGCTAACAGGCTGGCATGCAAATACAAATGCAGGTGAGTTAAATGCAGCTGAATCCACTCAGTAATCAGAAATTACTACATAGGGAAGGACGGGAAAGGAGGGAGTGGCCCCTGGGGAAGGAGCGGGAAGCGAGGGGCTTTGGCCGCCTTGGACAGAGTGGGGAAACCAGCAGAAGGTCCCTCTCCAATTTACCCTCGCCTGTGCAGCTCCTGATCCTTGGAGCTCGCGGCCCCCGCTTCCCGTTTCCGCTTGAGGATGCCCAGGCAATCACTCAGGTCGGACTCGAATCGATGAACCACTGGGTTTCTTGGATCCACAGAGCCGTAGAAAATGGCGGGGGCCGGGGGAGGCATAGTCGGGGATCGCGCTCTTCTTTTGGGAAGCTCAGCCATGGCACTTCCCTCGCCTTCCTGCTCAAGCGGCGGCACGCGGACGGTTGCTAGGAGACAGGCCAACAGGCGGCGCGAGCAGAGGGGAGGCGGGGGCAGGAGGATCTCGAATGGGCGGGGGGGGGAAGCAAAGGGAGGGGCTGGCGGGCACCCGCGCTTTCTTTGTCCTCCCGGGCGCTCGCGGAGCTCCTTCGGCTTTCGTGATGGTGCATCGCGTCCCGGCATTTCGAAGTACGGTAGTGGCGAGATCGCCCAAATCTTTGTCCATGACCATCCAGTGGCAGAATGTTTGCATTCCCACTCTGTGAGAAATGCGAAGCGGCGCGTTTCGTTTAAAAATTGCATGCTCTTTCAGAAGTTGCTTCTATAAACGGGATTTAGGGTAATGCTGTATATATCAGGATATCTTCCCCACTAATAAGGGCACAGGAGTAATTTTTCGCTCACCAAATTATTCATCGAGTTTTTCTAGATTTTCTCCCAAATGAACACTCAGCTCCAGAATGTAGTGTTAAAAGTTAGTGATGAAATCTTTGATATGTAAATGCATTCTCCACTTAACCAACAAAAGAGCCCAAAATTTCCATTGCTAAGCAAGACGGCTGTTAAATGAATTTTACCCCATTTTGCAATCTTTCTTGCCACCGTTGTTAAGTGAATCACTGCAGTAATTAAGTTAGTTGCAAGGTTGTTAAGTGAATCTGGCTTCCCCGTTGACCTTGCTTGTCAGAAGGTCACAGAATGTGATCACATAACCCCCATACTGCAACTGTTATGTATACATGCCAGTTGCCAAGTGTCCAAATTTTGATCATGTGACCACAGGAATGTTGCAACAGTCATAAGTGTGAAAAATGACCATAAGTCACTTTTTTCAGTGTGGCTGTAACTTTGAACGATCACTAAATGAATGATTCTAAGTTGGGGACCACTTGTACGATGAAACCAGAGCTATGTATTTGGCTTTGTTACTGATTTTAAAGTTCTAAATTGTGAAATGATCTTAACCTATTTCCTACAGGTCAGTCTTTATAAGTAGGACAACAGGTGAGAAAGCCATGGGAAAATGAAATGAAATAGCTCTCATCTAAACTTCCTAGAAGTCCGCAGCTGAAGACCACACAAGACCAAGCATGTTTTTAAACCTAATAATGATGATAAATAGAACCACATTGTACTGAAAGCACAGTAACTGAGAACCACAGGACCAAAGAAATCATATAGGATGACATCTTTGTGTGCCTTCATTTTTCCATAACACACACAAATGTCCCATGAGTCAATATTATTCTTAAGCAAAGAAGCATGTACATAGGCCTGACTGCCACCTAGAGGTTAAAATTGTTTCTTCTTACCCAAAAGGGAGGGAGAAAATATTTTGAGGAAAGATAATGGGCTATATTGGGACATTTGATGGATAAAAGGGAAAATAGGAGAAAAAATAACTATGATTTCAGGAAGTACTTTGAATGAAGATCTGTAAGTGTAGTTATTCCAGAATAGAATTTGCTACCAAAATAAAGTTGTGATAGAAGCATCAGGTGATTTTTTTTATTAAGTGCCTAGTTTTATGTACAGCAGCAAATTTGCTTTTATAACAAATAATACAGTACTTTTGACTTTTAAATTGCTCATTGGGGGCTAATATTTTGCCTATACTGTTAACAGCAAGAACCAATCATCAGGTTTTCCATTATACAGTACTGTAATCACAAGTCTGAAAATAAAATATAAAGAGTTCCTTCTTTTGTTCAGTGTGGATGACTGACATGCATTAAAACAAAAAGTGGCAGCAAATAATACCTGCAATTAATTGCGTAGAAAACTGGGATGGCATCTCTGCTCTTGATTGGCACATGGCCAGAGAAAAAGCTAGAATTTCTGGGAAGCCCAGAAAATAGGTGGGGTTTGAGCCAGACAATACAGGCTTCACCCTGATACAGGAGACACAGGCTTTTTTGCCTTTAGCACTTTATGCCAGCAGTGCAATTCTATGCTGTATATAAAGACAGAACCCAAACTAAAATCTGATTTTTTTTTCATTTAATTTTAATTAAAATCAATTCAAAATAATATTACTCCCTATATATTTAATAACTTCATATCATTTTCAAATCTTCAATTCAATAGCTTCTAGTTATCTATGAATATGTACTTATTTATAAATATTTCATATTTCTCATATTCATATATTTCATATTTCTTAACCACACATCTCCCTCAGAGAGGGGAATATATGATATATCTAAGTGGATCATATTCCAACCCAGCTACAGACTTTTTCAAAAGTGGATCAATCAACAACAAGCATCTTGTCTTCACAGTAGTTGAAAAATAATTGAATAAATCTATGCAATAAGTTACTGCAATACATTTTTCCTAAGATTCCCACAATGATGTCATTTGATACATGCACAATGACAGTAGTTCCCAATCTTAATCTCCAATTATACCAGTCTTTCTAAAATTGTGACAAAAGGCAGCATATAAATGGTTGTAAATAAATAAAGGAAATAAAAGAAAGATACTGAATCTCATGATATAAACAATACATTTATTGTGTTTTATATATATATATATATATATATATATATATATATATATATATATATATATTTACAAGCATATTATTTTATATTGTATATAACATACGTTAAAGACTTGAATCTTAGAATGACTTATTCTATATCCTATACTACAGAGTTTTCCAGTGATACACATATTCACTGAAGAGAACTAGGCAATAAATGGCATACTTTAAGCTGCAAGAAGAATTATATATTCAATCAGAAAGTAGGTCTGAAAACTTTGCTAAGAACATGTCTAATTATCTAAAGTTGGAAGTATATTTTAAGTGATATCTATCATAAAGCAACAACTATAAAGCAGCTTTGATTTTTCCAACAATGCCAATATACAGTATATAGTGTATGCATACACTATACATACACATGTATGTATTATGTATATATGTATGTGTATAGAGAGAGAGGAAGGCAGTTGAGAGTACTTCAGTTGAAATATGTATGGTTAAACTTATTCCTTGGCCATTCTGTTAGTCAACATTTACTTTTTAATTTTTCAGATTTTAATAACCTGTAGTAAGGTACTTCCTTTATTATTATTTTTCATTTGAGGCTTACCAGTAATCAATATATTCCACAAAAGTAAACTACAGTTAACTAGTTAAGTATAGTTAACTATAAATAGTAAAATAAGTAACTTAGATAACATTTGTCCATCAATAAATTCAGGGAAACATTAAATGGCACAGACTCCTTTGTTTTGGTTCTCTGTCAGATTTCTTCATTTCAAACAAGTTAACTGGAAATGCATTCTAGTGAATTATAAATGTTGTTTCGAGTACCAACTGGATTCAATAGTTCATATATTCTTTAAAAAAAACATGCAATGCATTCACTGTTTCAAGATACTAAAAGCATTTATCCACAATTATTTTATTGTTATGCAGACATTAATTTTTTATTAAATTAGGTTCACACACTGCAATAAATCATTACATGGTCTGTTTAACTGACATATACTATGTTAAGCGGTCAACCATGACTTACAAACTGCACTTTTTGGGTTTATACAATATATTAAGCCAGATAGTATAGGGTTATAAAAAGGGAGGTAGTGTAGCGGCTAAGGATTAGACTAGAAATAATCCAAATTCCCTCAGAGAATCTCACTAGGAGGACTTTGGGCCAATCACCTACTTCAGTTCAACACATCTCACAGTGTTAATATTAAATAAAATTGGTAAAGAGAGCCCTATCTTTGCCACTTTATGCTCTTGAAGTGAAAGCAAACATACTGGTACTTTTTAATAAAGAAATAATTAACCCCTACCAAAGAAATTATATTAGGACTTAATGCAATGTGTGAGTCCAATCAGTGTTGAAATAGCCTACATGTAGAACACATGTAATTTCTTCTAAAATTATATCCAAGCAATTACTGTATATCCTGCTGCTTGGAATATAACTTGAATTAATCTACAAGTAAGGAAATGATACATATTTGTTTGCATATCCATTTTCATTAAAATAAACAAAATGCTTAACATTTGGGAATATATCCATAAAGTGCTGTTTTAAAATGAAACTCCTAAAAAAATTTATGTTGATAAAAAATTGTTCATTTAAGAAGAAGGAATTTACTGAAAGACTTGTAATGGGCTGGGTTTTTTTAATCAGAACATTCAGTCTTCAGTAATGGCTGAAGGTTAACATTGCTTACCAGATCAGGCACAAAAGATTACTAGTTAAATATATAATCCCCTTGAATATTTTTTATTTTCTCTTTTTTACATAGTATAGTTACTTAGCATCAGACACAGCAATAAATATCAGTTCTACAAAAGTTTGATTTTACATTCATCAGTATTTGCAAGTTCTTGCTGCTATTATAATTCTGAATGACAAATGACAAATATTACCCTGACCCATGGTTTAATCTCAAACATTTCCTAGGATTCAAGTCAATAGATTGTTGGCTATTTTTTTTCCAGTCTGCACAGTTGGAGGTATTTGTTTCATGAGTACATAATGGTCCTGGCTGGCTTTAGCAATGCTAATTCCCATTTCATCAGCTTCAATCCTTAAAAGTAATAACCGAACAACTGTAAATCATTTTAATTTACCATCTCCAGATGAAGATACCAAAATAAAAATACATTTATATTAACTGTTTTTCTAACATATTGAATAATGCTGTATTGTTTTTCTAAGTTATTATTTTCCAATAGTCATCTTGTTATTTCCTGCAGCTGCAAAATTTGCTGGAGGTAAACTGGGTAGCATGAAAGGGCCAACAATATATCGTTCCCAAGCAGTTTAGATGACTACAGGAAGGAAAGAAAAACAGGAGTCACATAGTCGATTGTTACTGGAGAAAGAAAAGAAAGCCATGATTCTCTAAGACATATCTGTGCAACTCATGAATGGCAAAGCGGAGGGCATTAGCCATGTATTATGAACTGCCAGATATTTGACAACTATCACTTGATACCAATCCCTTTTCTTTTTTGTTCCAGCCAAGTGTCAAGAACGATAGATGGCTGGTGGGATATCGAGATAATGGGTAGGAAGGCCCATCTTAGCAACTAAAGAATATAAATGTGCTTATCTACTTTTTAATTGTTTCATGATACACAGAACCAAAATTAGTATTAATAATAAAGCTGGTGTTTTGCTTTTCTATCATGATTATTCATTTCTTATTTCTTCATTTTTAAACCCACGGATATAATGTAGTATGCATATTAAAGCTGTATAATTCTCTGAAAGGCACAAGTACAAAGGAACTCAGAAGCTCCTTAACAAAGGTAGATGAAAGTGCAGGCAGCTTCCCACAGGAATGCTCACAAGCTTTTTTGGCAGCAGGCAGCTTATTGCCTGGGGAACATGACATATTGGGCTGTAGAAAAAACCTGGGTAAGGAGGAATGAGCTATATCAGGCTGTAATGAGCCTACTCCAATATTACAGAAGTGAAGGCAAAATTCCGAAATCCATACTTTTGCCTCCTATTTTAATAGCACAATCTGATTCTAGAAAAAAATATTCAGATAAAACAGAAAAAAAGGTATGTTCATCTTATCTACCTCAACTGCTTCTATGCAAACCTAACAACTAACACTTATCTGTCCCTTTGTAGATGAACTTTTAAAAAATGATATTAATTTGGTAAACCATTGGCCAGGAGGTGGGCAAAGAACTAGTAGTATGAAGAAGTTTATATCTTATCCAAATGCTGTTCTGAAAGATACTGCCATCCAATTTGTTTTCCAGATATAATATTTTATTTCACTGTAGTTTAACATTCTGTTCATCTGGGATGTATCTTTGATAAATATCACAGAATCTAAATAAGCAGTATACCTCTAGATAAATACATTTACATTGTAATACAAATAGTCCTCGATTTACAACAGTTCATTTAGTGACTGATGTTACAACAGCACTGAAAAAATTGACTTATGACCATTTTTCTCACATACAGCCATTGCAGCTTCCCCATGATCACATGATCAAAATCCAGATGCTTTGCAACTGGGTCATATGTTTGCAGTGTCCTGGGATCACCTTTTGTAACCTGACAAGCAAAGTCATTGGGGAAGCCAGATTCACTTAACAACTGTGTTACTAACTTAACAGCTGCAGTGATTCACTAACAACTGTGGCAGGAAAGGTCATAAAATGGGGCAAAACTCACTTAACAAATGTCTCACTCAACAACATAAATGTTGGGCTCAAGTATTGTCCCAAGTCGAGGACTACCTGTATAGCAATGTGCAAATATTGCCTGTATGGATATAAATAACAATTTCTTAATAGTTCTTCAAAGATAATACTTTGAAGGATACCAGCTATCTTGTATATGTCATTTATTTCACAGGTGTGACACTGTACTGAGATTTCTCAGAAATTTGGAAGTATCTTCAACATCAAGCACCTTTTCAGCATTATAGAACATGGCAACAGGATCAAAAGTAAAGAAAGCTTGCCTCCAGTGAAGAATAGAATTTGATTGATGGGTAAAAAATGTAGAGAACAATCTGTGCCAGGAAAATAATATAGGCTTGATGTATGTGCCTCTAGTAAGACCAAGAATGCACAGAACCTAGAAAAAAAACTGCTTGAGAGCTGCAAAAGCCTTTAGCCAATGACATCACAGAAATAAAGAATGATTGCCATTTGTGCTATTTTACCAATGGGAGAAAATTGATTTCTTGCCTGATCATTCTAAAGAAATGCATTCTCAATTTTTAATGGATTGTAATTGTTGTTTTGTTTCCATTTCTGCAGCAAAATGGAGAATAATATTTTTGTTATTGCTGTTTAAGCTACTAGGTACTAGTCCTGCATTACTACATTCTGAGATAGTGGCTGCCTGTGACATCCTTTTCTAGTATTTATTTCTTATGGCAAAATACTTTATTCAAGATTCCAGTGCCTGGACATTATTGCCAACATAAATATTCAGTGGCAAACCAGTGAACAATTACTAGGTTTGTGCTATATAAAGTAATCTGGAAGCCACCCTTCTGACAAGGAGGTTTTTCCTCATTTCTGAAATACTCACATAAAATATATTTATTCACCACTGAAGCTATTACATGTCTCAGTTCTATGTGTTCTAAAGCTCTATCGTTTTAACAATGCTTGAGGATTATAGAATCAAAATTCTGGCTGAAGAAATTTTGTATCTGAACCAAGGAAGGAATGGATGCATCTATGTTAAAGTGCACTGCATCCAAAATGAAACAACTCATTTTGGACAAAACTTCTCATTAACAGCTCTTCTGCTGTCATAATATGACCCCGTATTTCCTAAGGCAGCTATCTCCTCTCCTTATTGGTAAGGCTGTCCCTGCTAATGATTCAAGAAGCAGCTTTATCCTTGTGTTTTATTCTGTTTTGAGACAGTTACTGGTAAAACCAGGTAGCTCAATATTAAATCAGAATGTTCTACTGAATTACAAACAAAAGGAAGTATATTACTTTAACTGCTGCGAATAAATCTAGGTGACCTTTCATTACTAAACTTTCCTTCATAGCAGTAAAGATGATAACGATAAAAGAAAAAAGCTGTTTTTTCACAACTTTAAATTAACAATTGAAAGTGATTATTTTCCATGTAGTTTTCTTAATGGTACTGACTTGCCTTTTATATATGGCTGTCATTGCAACCCACACACTTTTCTGTTGCTAAGTGCTTTAGACAGCTGCCTACAGTACATGGTTTCTGAAGCTCAACGATTTCCAAATCTGCTTGTGAAAAAATGTACTTATCCAGCGGGGAGCAAGGGTTTGCATATAATGAGTTATTTAATTGGCTTATCAATCCTTTGACCCCAGGCAAATGGACATGAAACTTGTACCATGGAAAAGCTATGGAGACAATTTTTTTTAAAAGAGAATTCTGTCTTAAATCCTATTCCAGCTTTTGTAATGCAATCAACTTGGCACACTCATTTTATAACTACACCTGTAAGTGACCATTATTCAACTGTAATGTTTCCTTGGTTCCTTACTAGCTGTATACCACTGTTGGTTCCTGCACATGCCCAGAACTTGTGATTAGTACATTCCTGCCTAGTTGTTCTATAACATGGGTGTCAAATCCGATTGCATTATGGGTATCCAGCCTGCGGGCCACCAGTTTGACAGGCCTGTTCTATAATCAAGCATTTGAGTTACTGTATGTTACTAGTTTACCACTTTTTCTTTTAGAATCTACATACAAATATTATGGAATCTTTATTGTCTGTTCTCCATTTAATATTACATACAATCCTTACATCCTTATTTCCATAATATTTTTACCTGTAGAAAAATATAATTGCCCCCATCATTTGGGAGGATTTGGAATAACCGATAGAAGAAAATATTTGTAGATGAGGATTGAACTGTGGGGTCCTTGGTGCTTTTGAGCTTGACTGTTTTCTTGCAGACATTTTATTACCAATCTAGATAGCATCATTACCACAAGCATGATGATGACACAAACATCTGCAAGAAAACAATGGTGCTCAGAGAGCACCAAGGGCCCCAGAATTTTGGATAAACTTGCCCAAAACCAGATACAAAGCTATGCCTAGCAGTCATGATTCCAGCAACTTTTATAATGAAAATAAAGATTCAAATTTGAACCCTTTTGAGTACGTGGCATCTAATGTATGAAATGTCATACTATAAACCCATTACTAATAATGAGAAAAGATGAAGGGTCTGGAAAATGAGATAAGAAAGTTTTGATAGTTTTAAAAAGCTTTAAAAATAATTATAAGAAAATTAAGGAATTTTTAAAAAGTCAAACAGTTAATGTGTATTTATTATCCCCGGCTCTTTATCCTTTCAGTCACTAGTACTGAAAGGACACCACCACTGGTGTGAACCATGCCCAAGGCACCATATGAGCATTTCAAATGCATTATTTATCTGGCAATCACTTCCCAGACCTTCCAGCATTTAATGAAAGCATAAGCAGCTGTATTTTTTTCATTAATAAAAGAAGATATTTATGGTATTTTCTATTACAAACACGTGGTAGAATCCTGTAGTTTGTATTTCTTTGTATTTCTTCTTTTTAAATGCTTTCTCCACAGACTGGACTGGATAAGTACAACAAGAAACAGGGAGTGTGGCAGACCATCAGGCTAATGAACACTCAAAGAGAAGAAAAACACATATTCAAGCTGGCATTGAAGCAACAGAGAAGAAAAAAGAAGCAGAATTTTCCTGTGTTTATAAAGTGCCAGTGCTCTTTTGCAGTCAGCATAATGTGCGTGTTGTAAGCATGTCTAGCAGTAAACCTGAGGCAATATCACAAGTAGAGCTCATTATATGCTAGTAATAGCTTGAAAAAGTATAAAATACACCAGAAAATGCTATATAAAATGGTATTTCTGAAGTCTTTATAATTATAGCATTACATAATGTAGTATACCCATCATAACAGTACACCATTGATTACACTTCCATCTCCCTGTTTCCATTGATTTTTTTTCTACATCCTTTCCCTTTTTACCTATTTTCAGTTATATTTATATAATCCATTACTTTCTCCCAAAATATAGTAAGTATAGGATACTGTAAAAGCATGTGTTTTAAAGAAGCATTATCCTTATTACATTTCTAACAAAGTGCTGCCTTAGATGCATATTTTCTATTCCAATGAAATGGAGTCCAATAAATTCTAAATATTATGTTTTGTTGTATAAGTTGTAGTTTAAGATCCATTGGCATGCTTGGTAAAGAAGTTAAGACATTGTCCCATTTTCTAGGCAATATAGAAATCTCTAATTCTTTATTACACTCATTTCTTAGTATTATAAAATTGATTTACTGATAACAAATATACATAAACATAATTGGTTTCTTAATTTTAAAGGCTATAACAAAATGTTCTGGGATCTCAAGTGTATCCAAAACTGAAAATACAGTTGTTTCAAATACAGTTATTAACAAATAATGTAGCTATAAACAGCAATTGGGCTACATATGACAGATGATATTTGTCTCTTAACACAACATGTTACAATTTCATCTCCATCATCTATCAATTGATCCATAGTCAACTACAAAAAGGCACCAGGCTAGAAGCTAGAGTCCATGAGTTCTAATCCCACCTTAGCCATGAATGGTGACCTCTCTCTCTCTCAGTGCAATTCACCTTACAGGGTTGTTATTTGGGGAAAATATAAAGAGGAAGGTACATGAATTATTTTTTTAAAAAAATAATAAAGCCAGGATACAAATTAGTAAATCAATAAATAAATAAGTAGCCAACATCTCTATTTCATCCCATTTTTCCATATTGTCATCTTTTTCTTAATTTTAAAGGTTGGGATCAAATCTTCAATTAGAGATTCCATTTCATAATTTTCTAACTAATACAATTGTTTCCAGAGATACTAAAGTTCTGTGTATTTTGACTCTTAATATTATCTTTCCAACCTAAGTACTATGTAGATATATATATTCCAAAATTGCCCAATTCAGAAAATTAACAGCAAGAGTTTGTTTACAATAATTAGTATGTAACAATCAGAAAGCATATAGCTCTAGATTCCGAAAACCGAATTCTCACTGACCAACTGAAGCCTCTGCTTTTTCGAAATGTGAAATAAATAAAGATGTCAGAGACTTTTATGAAGAAATAAAATCTTCACTTAATTGAACCTGAACTTATTAATACTACAGTTTAGATACATCATCAATATTTTAGAATGAAACTTTTAAAATGCTACAGATTTTTCACTTTAAGTAAGTCCTGAAGCACTCAGAATTAGAATAATTTCATAATATATTGTTTCACACATCACACGAATACTTCCTCTTCTTAATGCATGCTTTACCAGTCACGGGACGGGGGGGGGGAAGGATGATGTACACTGTTGAGTGTACAGGATGAAGAAGCACTGCTGCTTTCTCTTTATCCCAATGATCCGCCTAGATCACTTTGCAAACTATCCCCTATGCTCCCTTGCAAGTCATTGATCTGCTCTATTAGCAGGCTTGGGAAGCTCTGCTATTGCCCAGGGGAACTTCCTAGGTATGGAGAGTACTCCCTAGCAGCCTGCCAATCAACTGAATGGCAAGCAAGAACCATAGAACAGAGCATCAGCATTCACAATGGGTTGTACTGATAGCCAAACTTGCTCTGCAGCATGTGAAAAATTAGAAAGAAAAGCAAAAAAAGGAAAGAACAGAGGCAGGACCAAAGAAAGATGTGCCTCTACCACCTGCAGGCCCCCTTACCTCATCAATGAGAAACCAATGTGATAGCACTACTTACCATGTTGATAAAGAGTTAGATTTAAAATTATTGTGTGCACTGATGCATTCCATGACACACCTCTTCAGTCTATTCTTGGCATGTTACTAAGATACAGCTGTTTCTATAGAGAATTTATCTGCTAGCAAAAGCAGGCAGATTAAACTACGACCATTTGGAAAAACAATTAATTAAAATGCAAATGAAATGTCAGGACTGAAAAATGTTTAAAATTCCTAGGTAATGGCCTCATGTGTGGAGAATGCCTGAGTGTTTCAATCTTTAGCTTTATTTTGGATAGATTCTTCTCTTTCTCTCCCTGCCCCCATCTCGAGTGGATTAATTTTCCTAGTTGAGCATGGTGCAGTAATCGTAGGTTTTGAGTTTCTCATGTTGTTCTAAAAGCTTTGGTGAGCTTAAAACTTAAAGGCGGTTATAAATTGGGTGCTCTACAAAAAGAATCACAAGAATATGAACTGCAAAATAGAATGGTATAAATAAAAGTTACTTGTCTTAAATGAAATGAAATATTTGTATGAAGTTCTGACTACAAGAATTGAGCAGCAGATATTTAGAATAAAAACCAAAATAGGTGAAAATTGTACTCTTATAAGTGGAGCAATGCTCTACATTATTCAAAAAGACGTATGTAGTAGTTGTTCTTGGGACTCTAGCACACCAAAGACCCAACTACTTTACTATCTCTTTAATCTTTCTAGACTTTTCTTCCAAATCTTTTTCCTTCTCTTGCTTTCTTTCAGATTTCCTCTATAGGTATTCTTGACCTACAACTGGTTACTTAGAGACTGTTCGAAGTCTCTAAAAGGGTTAGTCATGGGATCACCCCATTTTTACAATCGTTACGACTTACAACCATATTGGGCAGGCACTCCATTATGGTTGTAACTCAAGGACTACCTATACCTTTCTCTCACTGACTACATTCACACCTGGTACTAAGCCATACTCTGGATAATTATATCCTGGTTAGGCTTTATGCATGGTTTCAGTTCATCTGTCTCTTGTTGACTGCAACTGTGATTGGGTAAGCCATTTCTCTCTTTCATGTTGGGAACTTTGTCAAGATTGATATAAAAATCATCTGAAATACTATTTATTAGGGCATCTGCTTCTTAGTTTTTCATCCTCTTGTTCCTCAAATGAACCAGAACTATGTCCATCTATTATCTTCCCCTATTTCTCATTTCCCTACCAGAAATCCTGTAAACAAGGTTCTGAAATGAATGTTGTTGTTTTGCACTGTGGTGTCTCTGATTCTCAACATTCTCATTATAACCTTCTATTTCTCATACAGTTTTAAACTGCACCTAAGGAACTTAAAGAACAGAAAAATAAATGTTTCTAAAGTTGTTCTTCACATGCTTGTGTAATAGCTTGTTTACAAGTTCATATGTTGCAGTAATAAATGGTTGCTGCAATCATTCTTAAGCTTCTGCTTGGGCCACAGGTTAAAACTAAACAAAAGAAAGACTATTCCCCTTGATTAATATCCTAGTAAAGTTATAAAAACAATTGGGAAAAGAAATAATAGTGAAAGGGGGCTATAGGAATTTGGTTGCAAACACTTGAATAAACAAAGGGTTTTGAAGATAAAATTCATGGGACTGAGATTAAAAAAGAATCATATATTTGATCCCAAGTTATCCTAAGGTTTATGGCTTTAGAAGGGAAGCGTAATTAAAAATAATTAAATTGTTGGTTTTAAAAAACATTTAATGTATCATGGAATTAAATAAGAATAAACTACATATAGGAGACCAGACAAGGAAAAAAGAGAAGGTAGGAATAGCGTCATGAGATAAAAATCAAAATGTTTGTAAAATGAATTAGTGCCATGTGCATTGGAATGATAATTCTATATGAGAAGAGTATATTTCTGCCAAAAGCAACAACATGGAAGGGAATGTTAATGCTTTCCAAAAATGACACAATCCCTGTGTCCAGACAAGAGTTCTTTACAATGTCTTTATAGCAAAGAAAAAGACTTCAGAACTTTTCAGTCATCCATGCCACTGAAGGTGTGCCAATGTAGATGTGCCTTTGTTGGTCTCCTTTCGAATAACGCTCCATCAAGGGCTGGATAAACACCAAACCTACTGGGATCAGAAAAGCTGTCAAAGCCTAACTTTCATGGATTTGTTAAATAGTTGGTCCCTATCCTGCAGTGATGAAAGTAAAGATGGTGGCAGTAGTAATGGTGATGATGATGATTAGTCATTTTACAGTTTTATTTAGTCTATAGAGATATGCTGCTGAAGCAATTTGAAGACCCAGAAAAAAATGAAGAAAAATAGAGCTGGCATTCCAGTTGGAGTAAAGAATTCAAAAGAATCTAGCTGAATTTCAGAAGATTGGAGTTGTAGGGAGCAGAAAAGGAATGAATGGTCTCATCAGTTGGAAACAAAGAAGCTGAATAGCAATGTGTCTTTTACCACAACATTCCTAGCAATTCTCATTCTTATTCTTTCAGAATAAAAGTAGGTTAAGGTTCTCAACCATTTTCTGGACAACTCTGAATATTTAACTGGTCCCATGTTATGGTATTAATGACCTATAGACATGTCTCAGATCAATATTAATATTTATGTATTATTTAAGACCAAGGATAAAGACTCTACAAGAAAATGCCAGAAAGAACTAAAGGTCTTTATGGCAAAAGCTGTCCAATTTCTATCAGGCTTTTGTTCTCAAAATGACATACTGTCTGCTATCTGGCATGAATGTACAGGAACCAGCACAGTTGAGGAAGTATTGTGCTGATGCAACTTGAGCAGTTCATGGCCCAACTACCTGAACAGTTCTACAATCAAATCTTCCTGACATACCATAAACCATGACCATATAAGTAATAGGCTGATATCCCGGAAGGTGGAGAATTCCAAAGTTTGGGTTCAAAGAATTACTGAGGTGAGAGTTACTGCCTGGGTTAATGCCAGCCAGATAGGATTAATCTAGGAGCCACACTATCGTACATCTGCAACAGTACCACACATCAAGTATCACTCAACCCACTAAAGAAGGCAGACTTTCTGACAGACCAGTCTCCAAATGCTTCAAATATAAAGAACATGGTATTTTAAATAACACTTTCCCAAAATGAAAGTTCAAGTGAATCTGAATCTAAAAGTCATAGGCCAGAGAAATTTACTGGAAGTGTCCAGTAAACACTTCCCTAAATTCAGTATGGATGTGTAAAAAGTGATAGTGGATGGTATTAGATAAACTGATTATTGTTGACTCAATGGAAAGTTTGTCCCTGCCTCTGTGAAGTAGGCAATGAACTATTCGGGTCAATGTGCACCAACAAACTGAAGTACCCTATCTTAAATGGACAGGGACCTTAAAGCAACTTAACACGAGAAAGAGTACATTGGAAGTGGAGCAGCAAACTGCACCTTGAACAGTGCCAGATTTAGGTATAAAGTAAACAACCTATAGTTTAGGGCTAACAAATCCATAGGGTATCAGTTTGCTCATTTTGCGAACAAGTTAATTATTTATATTATAAAAACATGATATTACTTATTTTGTTAGGATTTTGTGTGTGTATAAATGCATCTTGAAATTATTTTAAAATTATATTTAAGCATTTTCAGAATATATAGTACTATATTATAATCTATGAGATCAAGCCAGCCAAATGATAAATATGTAATCACTAAATGTATTAATGTGAACATAATTTTTATTTTTCACTTTAATTATCTTTATATTAAATAATTAAAAGGAATATATATTTTCAACTTTTTTGGTGAGCCAAGATCCTCATTTTGGTATACACTTTGATGAGACCTTCTGGTGTAATTTCTTAATAAGGGACCTTCAACCTTTATATAGCTTAAAGCTTCACCAAGTCTAAATTCAGCACCGATTGAAATTTTAGAGGCGAGGGTGTTAATGAAGGACAACATCTGTTTCTGCCTTAGAAGTATGTAACCAACAGGTGATAGAATAGGACCAGAGCAGCATTATTATATGTTCCTCTGTCTTCTGGCCCTTGGCATGTCCCATGTGAAACCTTAATTGCCATCAGAGAGGTGCTGTTCCATCAAACACCAAGTGCCAGATCACAGGAAGTGATGCAACATTTAGTCTGTAGGAAAACATCTGAGATCATTTAGCTGAGGAAGCATCCATAAGGGCCAGGCTGTAGTCTGCCCTGCCTACAGAATGCATGAAATCACTCCACTGTAGTTTCATGTTGGTCAACTCAATGAAAAACAGCAACCAACAGACAGAAAATACATTCTGGGTACATATTATTTCTTTTCATCTCCACAATTGGTCCTAGAGGGCTGTCACCTCTCTGTGGGTGCACACAATTGTCTTCAGGGTACAGAACTAACAATTATTCACAATAGCAGTCTGCCATTGGGAAGAATGTGCTTCCTAAACCAGCAAAGAACAGAATTTGAGGCTGGAGTACTAGTGACTGTGCCATGTTAACAGCCTTTTGCATGTTTCTTGGGAACAAGGGAGATCTACATGGACTAAGCACAAATGCTAGATCACTCTGGCATTAAATGTATATTTTTACTTCCAAGGAATGAAAAATATCACCCACATACAAGTCTGTGATCTCTATCCTCAGCCAACCACTCTTCTTGCACATGTACCCAAGGATCTGTCCATTGGTGTGATGTGAACAATGAACCTAGGGCAGTGATGGTGAGTCTTTTGAGCATGTCAAAATTTCAGAAAATGCCTATATTGACTCTGCTGGTGTGTAACATCACACACATCCTTGAACAACAGAGGTCTTTTTGGAGCTTCCTCTCCAGATCCTCTGGAAGTCTCACGGGAGGGCCCTGCTCTCACAGGGCCTCTGGGTCCTGGAAAAATTGTGTAAGAATGCTCAGTAATTTTCAGACAGCTCAAAGGCTGTACGAGAGTAAAGCCTTCTCACAGAACTTCCAGAGTTCTCCAGTCTGGAGGCCTGGTATGTCAGCAAAAATTACATGGCATGTCACCTGTGACACATGTATCATAGGTCTGCAATTGACCTAGGGGAAAGTGTGATAGCATTTTCTGACTCTTATAGAGAATCATAAAATGCTTGCGCATATGCATGTATAGAAAAAAACTCAAGACCATTTATGGGACATTCAAGTTCCAAGCAGCACAGCCCTTTCTTAAGAAGTCACACACAACAGAATGGGTTTTGCAACTAGCTTACCTGCAGGCTATTAATGCAGAGACTCTGGGGTACCAGTATCTCTCTCCTCCTTCTTTTTGATAACTGGGGGGGGGGAGGGGGGAAGCCTGCCAGTCACAGTGAAGGTGACTTGGGATTTGTAAAAAAAAACAAAAACTCACTTGTTTCACTAATCTGGCATTGGATTATCAGGGACATAATTTACTATGTAATTCACACCAGATTGAGCCAGGCATGTTCTACACTATAAGCATATCCTCTGAGGAACCATTTAGTATCTACCTGACCTCCTATAGACCCCAAGCTTAACTGCATAGGCTTGAAATCAACATCAGAAATCCCTTTTCATTAGGTTAAGAACTGTTGCTATGCAAGCTTAAACCACCTCTTCTAAAAACTTTGGGAAATATTTTATTGTAAAAGCACTGTGGTGAGTATTGAATTTTAGCCAATAAAATAAGAAGCACACAGAAGTATATAAAATATCCAGCAGAAAATATACGTTTCCAACTTCTTTTAATTAAACTGGTGTCCTTGATTGCACTGCAAATTTTTGAGCATTTCAAGTAACTTTTAAAAATTAATTAGTTGAAGCCTTAACATACTGACTGAAGAGAAGGCTGGGACTGGGAAGAAAAACTTGTATTCAGATGTTTGAGTCTATGATCCTCATTAAAGAATGAAATAAGAAATAAAAGAAAGGAAAAAATAAATAAAAGAAGTCAGATATCTTATACAAAATCAGGGCTAATAGAAAAATGTTTAAATACAAGAATAAAACCTCAGAAGGGTCTATTGAAGCCATGTAAAAACATCAAGAGACCATGAGAACCTGTAATTTGAATTTTTGTATTTTCATCAGGAGCAATCACAAAACATAAGTCTCTCCATTGTATCGTAAACTGAGATTTCAGTCTCAAAAATTTCACTCAAAAATATCACATATTTTTGAGTGGAACTATGTGATGTATAAAAATAAATGTCCATATCTCTGCTGATTTTAATAGTTCCTATTCAAACACCTTCAGCAACCTTTAATTTATAGGTAAGGTACAGAATGGAAACATGTATATATTAAAAAAAAACCAAATGCTCTTCGAATTAGAAACAGGTATAATACAGGGGTTGTTCCCGGCAAACAGACAGCATTGGCAGGAATATGTAGGTAAAATATCGTAGTGGTAAAGTCTAAGTATCTAATCCCAGCCCGGATTTCCTTCAGCGAAGGTTAAGTGTTCTAAAGAAAGACTACTTCAACTTTAAATTGGAGTCGGGGAAGGCCGTGGTCCCGTATAGGCAGCAGCAGAGGCAGCAAATCATTCGCCAGCCGCTAGCTGTCGCACTGGTTCGGGTCTGCGCTGCGGCTGCTTCGCAGGGATCTGGTGCTCCTGGGCGGCCGCTCAGTCGTTCTTATTTGGCAACTACGCGTAGGGCGGCGGAGTCGTTGGGCAGCATCCGGAGTCGTTCCGTGGCCGAGCAAAGGAAGTAACGCCGCGACAGCAAAGGCCGAACGGTGCGATCCCTGATCTAGTTGGCGGTCGGGCGGGAGGGAGCAGCAGCCATGTTGGCGAGGGGTATAAAGTGACTCTTTGAGCCGGGAAACAGCCGGGCAGAACAGGAAGCGTGTTTGGGGCGGCGGCATTAGCTGGCGCGGGCTCGCCTGCGGAAGAAGAGGAGGCGGTAGCGGTGCAGCGGAGCCAGCGAGGAGGGAGCTCGAAAGGCTGAGGCAGGACGAGGACCGCCCCGGCGCGGCAGAGATTCGGCGCGGCTCCTGCTGCTGGTGGTGAGTTCAGGGCTGCTCATTGTCTGCCGTGCGCGCAGGTCAGGGGCCTGGCCCGAGGCGAGAGGGCGACGGCGCGGCTTCCTTTCAGCCCCGAGAGGGAGCAAAGTGGTGGGGTGGGTTTTCAGCGAGCTGCACCGGTCGGTCTCCAGCGGCTGGAGATGTGCTTGGGAGAAATTGGAGAGGCGGAAGGACGACGTCCGTGAAGGATCTACTCTTTTGGTACGTGTGAGTGGATGGGCTTTTTAAAATTCGGTCTCTGCTGAAACCGAATATGATAGCACCACCCTAACAAAAAAAAAAAATTGCTTTAGAGTCCTTCGACTTCGTTTGTCACCCACTATCCTTCCCTTGGGGTGCACGAGAGAGGATAGTCCGGACCGGATGGTAATTGCGCATGAGAGATAGGACGTGGTGAGAAGGCATTTCTTGGCTTTACAATATTTCGCTTCTGTTTTCAGTGTTTATTCCTGGATTGGAGGAAGGAAAAGGGGCTTAAGAATTGATTGCCCTGATTTGAACTATTCCTGCTTTCCGGGCTCTGTGCATCGGTTCACCGAGAGTATTAAGGTTGTTGGTAAATGGCTTTTCAGCTCAGTGTCAATTCTGTAAAGCTGTACAGGGATGAAAGCAGGAACATATTAAATATTATTCTCTCTCCCTCTCTCCCTCTCTCTTTCACACACACACAGTTCGTTTTGATAATCATCAATCACTGTCTGATGTTGATGTTTAATAAGATTTGATATGTGCATACCATGCAGGTCTGGTTCCTCTAAGATCTGCTTTGTGTTTTTAATTCTCAGAGGATGGTAACATTTTTTTTCTCCTGACAGTTTTCCTGTATCTCATGCAACATGTTTAAAATATCTATACATTTATAGTTCTATTTACTTCAACAAGCCATTTTGAGAGTGCTTTAGCCATATCTTCTCACTGCATCTTTCCCCTCTCTTTAGGTTCCTCCTAAAGCAGTCTTAAAATGACAGGATATAAGGCGTACACTGACCCTGAACCCCTTCCTTTTTAAAATTGGTATTATCACAGATTCTGCATAAACAAAATAGCTTATTCTGGGAGAATGGCCTACTTGGTATGAATCACCATTTACAGTTTTGTGGGAAGCAATACAGTGTGGTGTTTTCAGAAATGAATTAGCTTCTTTTTGCTCCCTGGCTAGCCTTATTCTTCTTCTTGCAAAGACTATTCAAGTAGCTTAAAACACATTTGGCATGTTGTTTACAACAGCTACTATTTGCCAGTGTTCAGTGGGCCATAAGGATGAGACAAGGCAGAAGATGTAGCCAAATCATTCTATTTGGACTTCTTTTACCCTTATTTTTGTTACATGGTGTAAGTGTACATGTGTAAAAGTAGACATCTGAATGCACAGTTTGTAATAAATATTAAATGATTTGAAAAATTGTTAATTAAGGGAGGACATCAAATCTCTGAATTGTCACTCAAGTTCAAAGTTTATTCTTTAGTATTTCTACCTTTTAAAAATAACTCTATAGGTTATTTCAAATAGGTCATATGCTTTTAGCTTAGAAAAAAGGCAGATAAAATACATACAATTGTACAGGGCATTGTGAAAGTAGACAAACGGTTTATTATTTCTTATTACAATATACATTGTGTCCTTTCTCTAGGAGCTCAAGGTGGTGAAGATGGGTGTTGCCTGTTATTTCTTTCTCCCAACAATTACCATATGGAGGGAGGTTGAGTTGAGAAATGACTGCCCAGTGGAAGAAACAATGTACATTAGAAAGCTGTGACTGGCTGTAACTGCACCCTTTTTACAACCCTTATTTATTTTGCATAAAGTGAAAGCATTGAATGCTATGAGCTTGATACTTAAACTTTGTCACTGAGCAAGGATCTGAATTCATCTTTTCAAAACTGCATCTATTATTTGTTGCAGTGTACTGGCCCCTTGCCATTTTTTCTTCAATTTACCGCAACATTGAATGTGCAAAAAGATTTTTCACTAACTGCTCTAAAGCTCTAAAAAGCACTCAATTTGTTTTCTTGAACGGAAGACAATGATGAGAAGTGGAGGATAAGATTCCCAAACTACACAAAAAAGCATATGCGGTACTTTTAAAAAATGAAAAGTGATTAATGGTCAACGTTTACTAATGCAAGTACCATATTTGTTTAGGACTAATGTAAGTAAAAAGTTATGGTCTAATGGTTAGCTCAATGCCATACTATGCATATTTGCTTGAAAGTAGATCCCTTTATTCAGAGAAGCTTATTCCCCAATAAAAATGTTTCGAATACTTCACTGTTAGTGTGGTGGATGATTAATTCACAGAGCAATGTATACACATCCACTTAAAGTAAAGCTCTACTTTTTCCCAAGCAGGATTCAGACCTGCAGACTCAGGTTGCTAAAGAAAATATATGAACTCATATTGATTGGGTCATATTTCATTTCATTGACTAGTTTTGCCTGCTTAATTCTACTTTATTTCATTTATCGTATGCTACAGTTACATTTTTCTAGAGCTCTCTTACCTTTCTGAAACTCCCATTTTTGTCTGCATCTGATGATCCCATGTTTCCTTTCTCATTTTCATCTTGCCTTTTTTCTTTGTGGTCTCTTAAGGAGCAGCAGAATCTATTTGCCTCATTCCCTTTTGGCAGCTACTTCTCCCAGATGAGTTCCTTTTTTCTCTTAGGATGGCTTTTATGACTAATCTAACTGGATGTTAGGTTCTTGCACCTTTTTTGAGTTGTTGGAAAAATTTGGAATTGTGAGGTAATATATGGATACTTTCCCAAAATGACTGCAGTGACAATCTTATTTTGCCCAAGACAAACTGATGAGTTTACCCTTTTCCAGAATCTTTGGGTGCTTTTTATCTTGGCAATGCACTTTTTTTTCCAGATCATTTCCAGTTACAGTACTTATTGCATTTACATTATACAAGAATGCCTCCTGGTCTTGTACAGGCACCCAAAGCATTTTTTATGATTATGCATTTGGTTTTGTAATCTACCACATTTCCATTTCCATTATATTTTTAATGACATGCTTTCAACGGTCTAAATGTGCCCAATTTCCCCCCTCCCTCCTCAAAGTTGAGGATCTTTGAAACAGATACTAAAATACGTAGAGGACACAATAACATTGTGAAGCCATATGCCAGTGGTCGTAAACCTGAATATTGCCTTCAGCAAAATGGGAGTATTGCTTTGTAGTAGTTCCAGATCTAGGTCTCAGCCAAATACCTTAGAAGGCTGTAATAATTGAGGGAATCAGTTGTTGCGGAGAATTGCACCATAGCTAACAATGATATATAAACTAGGTCCAAAATCTGTCTTGGGTCATCAACCCAAGGCTGGTTTCATGGATAAAACTGTTTACAGGGCAGTCTACTGCAAGAGATTGAAGTAGTGTAGTTTGTTGTAAGCAAGAATTCAAAACAATTCAGATAGTTTCATATAAATGCAAGTTACAAGGTCTGTGTTATAGATTCTATGTGAATGAAACTTTTTTTTTTGGTGTAATGCTCAGTACAGTTGAACATCTGCAAAAAACCAAATTCTTTGATGGAATTCATCTTGATAGTATATTCCTCCACCCACCCACCCACCCACCCCCGTGCTTCGTAATGTAATTTTTAAAATTTCCATTACTATACACTGACCTATGTTTTAGTGTGATATTTGAACACAGCTTTTAATTGACAATAAGAAAAACTTGTGGATAAATAAAAGCATGTTTTTCATATGCTGAATTCAGTTCTAAACCTGTGAACTATTTTTTACAGATTTTAAATGAACAACAAATTGAAATATAAAAAATAATACTGGAATACTGATTGCTTTAAGAACTGACACAAAGCTGTACTTATCTTTAAGTTTGGTATTTATGGTAACTAATAATTTTGTTCTTTTACATTTTCATTTTCATTTTTGAGGAGGGTTTGTTTATGATGTCATATGTTGTATTGCTTATAAACAAAAGCGACAGATGAAAATTTGATTTTATTAGTGGTTTTTAATTTTTTCAACAAAACATTTCAGATGATAACTTATATTTGCTTTGTCCTGGCCAGTTTTTCAGACTCTAAATAACTTCTGTCATTTCCTTTAAATTCTCTTTATTGGCAGCACAAATTTTGTTAACCTAGACACGCCCCAAATATCCCTTTATAAAATATTCTGCTTTCAAACATTTTTATTCTCTTATTTTTCCCCATTTATATTTTATTGATACATTTTACTTAGTACTTTGCATTTATATCATGTTGTTTATTTGGATATATTTTTGTAATATTTTCATATAATAAGTATTAGGAGATACAGTAAAGTGGTTAATCAACTTACCATAGCGCAATAATAGTTACTGCTCTAGATGGTGCCGCAAAATAATTAGAAGTAATAAACTTCTTCTGATTTCTTATACGAAAATTATTTCTTTTTCTTTGAACATTTGCTCTTCTCTTAATGGAGTTGTCAATATTTAAACAACTGTAATCTCATGGACTGCATTTTGATTAGCAAGTCTCATCACACAGAATATTCTTCCATTCATTAAGACAATGAAACAAGCTAAATGCTACTCTCTTTTGTTTTTGTACCTTGTTCCTTTTATCTGACTGTATCCTGCTCACAATTCTTGGACTTTATTCCTATTTAGATAGGGTTTTCAAACGTTACCCTCATATTATAAATAGTTCATTATGATGACAAATTTGTTCCCTGCAAGTCTTGATGAATGCTGCAAAAGGCAAGAATACCAGAATTATTGAACAATTTATCTCTATTACTAATATTTGACTGAATCCATTTGTTCAGTGGTAGTGTAGTTGTCTATGACTATAGGTGTAGAATACTACAGTTAAATCTCATTTTAAAAAATCAGACAACCACCTTGCAAATTCTAAATTAAGCTGTGAGAGTCCAGTTTGTTGTTGACCAATTTCCCCCCCCCACAAAAAATGCTTGCATGAAGCAGAATGAAGACCATCCTTCTGAATCCCAGCAACTTTCTCTTTTTATTTTAACTTTCTGATATCATTTGCTCATCTCCTTTTCCTTACAGTTGTTGTAATACGTTTCTCCTTTTCTTTTGAAACAGCTCAGTATTCTAGCTGGTCTGGTGCAACCTACTATTTGAAATTATATTGCAGGGTTCATTCTGGGCTATTCTTGTGCAGATAAGGATGATGATAATATACCTAAATTAAAATGATCAAAATCTCATGCAAGATAGAGAATCTCTATCTTGTGAAATATTAGTCATTCTCAAATATTTATTTTTAAAATAATCAGTCTAATAGAGTGACAGATGCTATGGCATTCATGGTGCTTCTCCCTTTTTTAGTCTCTTAGTTTTGCCTTGTACAAGTGATTGCCTCCTCCAGGAGTGTTAGGAGGGGTATCAATGATCTAAAGATGGTAAGCACAACTGGACAGTCATAGCTCTCCTCCTTTATATGTGTATATTGTTGCATTATATGCTTGTAACAAGGGGCAGGGCTTCGATCACCTGGTTGTGCTCAGCATTTTGACATATTTGACCCCTCCCCCCTGCAGATACCCCCTGTTTTCCTGAGGTTTATAGCTAAACAAGGATTTAAACCACGGGCCTTGGTCCACTTTTGTTTTTTCTTTCATTAGCTATTGTTTTTCCAAAGTGAGTTGACGTGCTCACAGTATTGTTCATTTAATCTTGTTTCAGCCATTCTCAGAGTCTACTACAAAAACTCATCAGTGTAAATCATACAATTTTAAACTTTTTTCTTTCCTCGACTAGTTTGGAATATAAACTCTGTATTTTATTCATTCTGACTTGGGCCTTTACCTTGGCTAAATCTACTCTGTGGAAAAGAGCTATGGCTTTTTACCACCTTTTTTTTACTGTGTGTGAAGTTAATGAGATTCACCTCCTATGAGTCAGCAGGAATGTATAATTTATTTCAGAGTTCAACAGGGTGGATCAAGAGGTGAAGTTTACTGCTCTGTTACAGAATTTGTTTCCTAGCCTTTCAGATTCTTGATGTAGATCTTTCTTTTGTTTTTTCTCCTTTCTTTTGGAATCTCTATCATTTTGATGTACAATAATTTAAACCCACTGTGATAAAATAGCACATTGCATTTTCAACTGGAAGACCCGAAACTATTCTGCTGTTATCACCAGTCTCGCAACTAATCTTGCTCATATTTTGTACATTAAACATTAAACATTAAAATAGGGCAAAGATCCTTCTTGGAGGCTGAGAATTGAAACTTAGTCTCCTGGTATTCTAAAGGACTGCAGAAGTACATATATTGGTGTCATAAAAAATGAGGGTTATTTCACCCCCTTCTCTAACTCTGTCTCTTTCCTGAGGCTTGTCAGGTAAGAGAAATTAGAGGCTAGGACTAATATCTTCTGGGAGTGCATGGAATTGCATGGAAAAAATCTGTCTCTCCAACATAAACAGTCCCTTAACACAACCTAATAGGAATATTCAGCTAGGCATCAACATCACAGGCCCATTAAAAACAGATGTTTCGCGTGTTCTTCTAAATACCTAGACAGTATATTTTAAGGTTTTGGAACCACCATGGAGGAATTCTGACTGCTGGCCCATACAACTCTTACTTCCCTTGCAGGCAGAATCCTAAGCATTCCATCTAGATTAGGCCTGACAGGATGAGCAGATTCATTTTAGACAAGCTGTATTAAATGGATTTTCATTGCTCATTGCTCCTAACAAAGCTGACTCCCAGTGATTTACAACACAACTCCCAATAAAATATAGCAAATATAAAGCTAGTAATATTATACAACCATAATTAATAAAGTTAAAAACAAAAAGGATAGAAACATGGCATCAATATTTAAAAGTCCAATATATACCATTAAAATAAGGTCATTGTGGGAGAAAATCTAACATAGAAAAGCAAGTTTAAAATTTTCTTAGAACACAGACAAACCAAACTGGGGAAAGGAATTTCTTGGTGTTGGCATTACCACCAAAGGCATGTACAGTTAGCCAAACTAAGAAACCAGAATTGTGGTACTAATACTTCTGATATAACATTGCAGAAACAATCTTGCAAGTCTGGATGCACTTTCCCTCCACCTTCCCTTTATCTTTGTGAGAACTAAATACAGTCTTGCCTGAGGCACTTACTCAGATTACAGTTTTGCCCCAATCTCAAGATTTCTTTTATCTGACAATTGTCTTGGTAGCAGCTCTTCCTCTTTTTCTTCAAGGCAATTCTTTCTGCCTGTTACTCTTACCTCTGTAGTGGTATGTTTGTTGACATCTTCTCAGAACAGCACACACTAAGCATCTTCTTCAAAAAAAGACATCCTAGGCCACACTTCATATAGAAGAAACTGTTTGTCCAGTTAAGCAGGGTCCAAACCCGCTAGGGATTTGGCATGTTGGCTTGTACTGTATTGTTCTAATATATTTCTTCCCACAACCTTCATTCATATAATTTTATTTTTCTGAAGGATTTGTATTCTTTTAGCAATCTATTGTTTCTCTTTTCTTGTATTTATGTATGTAATTGCCATGCAGCATCCCTTTCTCATTTCTTTACATTTCATTCTCAGTCCTACCTTTTTATTTGCCCTTTGCAGATCTGAGGAGTGTTGCTGCTCATTCTGCCCAAATTGTAAGATAATCGTTTATTTAGCCATTCATCAGCATATGGATAAATAAATATGGTCAGAAACCTCTGAATAAAAGGTGCAAAGTAACAGTTGGCAAGGCAACTTTCCTGAGGCTTCCACACCCTTGAGGGCATGAGCAACTGTCCCATCTCTTGTTTTCCACAGGCATATTAGAGCAGGTATATAAACAAAACAATGTTGATGGCAATATGCAAGTTTAATCTGAAACAAACCACATTCAAATCAGGGTGGATAAAAATCAATGATTTTTTTTTAAAAAAATCAAAAAAATCAGATTTTTAAATTTAAATCGGATTTTTTTTATTGTTATCGAATTTATTTTAATAAAAAACTTTTGGGGTAAAAATCTATCATAAGATAGTTTTCTATTTAAGATACATAAATAATTTAGTTTATTCAGCATGAAATGGAGCTTAGTTATGTAGCATGAGTATATTCTGCAACACTGGGACTATCGGTGAGTCAACAGTGGGTCAAAGGAGTAGCAGAGATGACAGTTGCTCTTTAAAAATTATGATTTAAATCGAGTTGATTTAAATCAAGCCTTTTTACTAGTGATTTAAATCATGATTTAAATTGTGATTTAAATCAACTCGATTTAAATCAAATCCACCCTGATTCAAATATCCAACTTTAAACCACTCAGGACTTGATAAAAGGTAAAGGTAAAGGTTCCCCTTGCACATATGTGCTAGTCGTTCCCGAAACGGCGGTGCTCATCTCTGTTTCAAACCTGAAGAGCCAGCGCTGTCCGAAGATGTCTCCGTGGTCATGTGGCCGGCATGACTAAATGCCAAAGGCGCACAGAACTCTGTTACCTTGATAGCCTGTAGCAAAAGTGATGTATGCTGTCTCTTCAGATTGCTGCATTTGGACCAACTCGTTATGGGCGCAGGACTGAAAAAAACTGGATCACCATTGAATGATGATAAAGAGATAATAGAACATTGTAACCTATTTCTATTTTCTAAAAGTCATAAGGATACTTGCAGCCTACATTTAGTAGTTCTGCCTAATATATATAGCATAGTTTAAACTAGGTCCACATATTGCACTACTAAGCCATAATGCTATTTGTTTTGTTTTATTTAACTATATAATGAAAACACAGTTATTGTAATGTATATCATGATTTGTAGCATAGCATTTTTATGTTAAGTCTTAAATCCTCATCAGTAGTGATTTATTAAATCAGGGCTGCCAACTCCCATCCCGTGGCCAGATGCATCATGCGCTGACCACACCCATGCCCAGTTTAGTGAAGGGGGAAAATTTGACACTCCTGTATTAAATGAATGTTTGTGTGTGTATACACATAATGATTTTATATATATAATATAATATATATTATATTATGATATATATATCACTTCCCCGCTGCCTTGAAGGAGTCGGTGGTGAGGTACCTCCTTAAGAAGCCTTCCCTGGACCTGGCTATATTAGCGAATTATCGTCCAGTCTCCAACCTTTGCTTTGTGGCGAAGGTTGTTGAGAGAGTGGTGGCGCGACAGCTCCCCCGGTACCTGGAGGAAATGGTCTATCTAGATCTGTTCCAGTCGGGCTTCAGCCTGGGCACAGCACGGAAACGGCATTGGTCGTGTTGGTTGATGATCTCTGGAGGGCTCGGGACAGGGGTTGCTCCTCTGTCCTGGTCCTATTAGATCTCTCAGAGGCTTTTGATACCATCAACCATGGTATCATGCTGCGCCAATTGGAGGGGTTGGGGTAGGGGGCACCGTGTTGCGGTAGTTCTCCTTCCTCTCTGACTGGTCGCAGTTTGTGTTGACGGGGGGCCAGAGGTCGACCTCGAGGCACCTTGTGTGTGGGGTGCTGCAAGGATCGGTTCTCTCGCCCCTTTTATTCAACATTTATGTGAAGCCACTAGGTGAGATCATCCGTGGTTTCGGGGTGAAGTGCCATCTGTACGCTGATGACACTCAGCTGTACATCTCCACCCCGGACCACCCCAATGATGCCCTTGATGTGATGTCCCGGTGCCTGGAGGCTGTGCGGATCTGGATGGGGAAAAACAGGCTCAGGCTCAACCCGTCCAAGACCGAGTGGCTGTGGCTTCCAGCATCCCGATATAGTCAATTGGCGCCATCACTGACTATTGGGGGCGAGTCATTGGCCCCCACAGAGAGGGCTCACAACTTGGGCGTCCTCCTGGATACACGGCTGTCTTAGAAGAGCATATGACGGCTGTGGCCAGGGCGGCTTTTTATCAGGTTTGCCTGATCCGCCAGTTGTGTCCCTTTCTGGATCGGGATGCCTTACGCACGGTCACTCATGCCCTCGTCACATCCCGCTTGGATTACTGTAATGCTCTCTACATGGGGCTCCCCTTGAGGAGCACCCGGAGGCTCCAGCTGGTCCAGAATGCGGCCGTGTGGGTGGTTATGGGGGCGGCTCGGCGCTCCCATGTAACACCTCTCCTCTGCGAGCTGCACTGGCTCCCGGTGGTCTTCCAGGTGCGCTTCAAGGTATTGGTTACCATCTTTAGAGTGCTCCATGGTTTAGGATCCGGGTATTTACGAGACCGCCTTCTGCCACAAATAGCCTCCCACCGACCAGTACGCTCCCATAGAGAGGGGCTCCTCAGGGTGCCGTTGGTCAAACAATGCCGACTGGTGGCCCCCAGGGGGAGAGCCTTCTCTGTGGGGGCACCTATCCTCTGGAATGAGCTGCCCCCGGAGATACGGCGGATCCCGGATCTTCGCACTTTCGCCGTTCCCTAAAGATGTTTTTATTCCAGCAAGCTGGGCTGGCCTAACTCTTTTAAATTGTTTTAATTTTTAAATTGTTTAATTATGGGTCTTCCTATAGGGGTCCTTTTAATTGTGGGCCAAATTAATTTAATTGGATTTTAATACTGTTTTTAAATTTTGTATTTCTTGTGTTTTATCTGTTGGCTGTTCACTGCCCTGAGTCCTTCGGGAGAAGGGCGGTATATAAATATAAACAATAAATAAACAAACAAACAAACAAATAAATAATACATACATACATACATACATACATACATAAATATGTTTTCGTAGATTTTCGCAGGTAGAGGTATGCAAGTCTTGGTGAATTCGGGTCTTTTCCCGTGTAAGATTGAGAGTATCTTGGCGACGTTTCGACGAGGTCCCACTCGTCATCACCAGCCTGAAGATGACTGTAGGACCTCGTCAAAACGTTACCAAGATAGTCTCAATCTTACACGGGAAATGACCCGAATACGCCAAGACTTGCATATATATATATATATGTGTGTGTGTGTGTGTGTGTGTGTGTGTGTGTGTGTGTGTGTGTGAAAACCACCCATGCCGTAATCACAAAATCTCCAGAACCATAAAGCCTACAAACTTGAAATTTGCCACATATGTTCCTCTTGGCTTCTAGGTGCTAAGAAAGGATTTTTCAAAATAACCATCAGCATTACTATTTCCTATATTATGATTAACACACTCGGATGCTAAGGAGTTCTACTCCCCCTCCCCACCTGAAAAGAAATCTGTTCCAAATGGAAAACACAAGCAGAGGAGAGGATTCTCACTTCCAGTTTTACTTTCACAGCAGCAACCAGGAGATAGAATAGGGGAGGCTTCTGTGGGGCAAGGCTGAGGGAGAGAAAGGGATAGGATAGAAGAGGCTTCTGTGGGCCAATGCTGAGGGAGAGAAGGGGATAGGATAGGGGAGGCTTCTGTGGGGCAAGGCTGAGGGGGAGAAAGGAATAGGATAAGAGAGGCTTTTGTGGGCCAAGCCTGAGGGAGAGAATGGGATAGGATAGGGGAGGCTTCTGTGGGGCAAGGCTGAGGGGGAGAAGGGAATAGGATAGGAGAGGCTTCTGTGGGCCAAGCCTGAGGGAGAGAATGGGATAGGATAGGGGAGGCCTCTGTGGGGCAAGGCTGAGAGAGAGGAGAGGCCGATCATAACTAGTTCCTAGCGAAGCACAGGTATCCAGCTAGTGTGTGTGTGTGTGTGTGTGTGATTTATTATATGTATGTGTGTGTGTTATATATGTATATGCATTTATGTGTGTATTCTCTTGCTCTGTCAACAAGTTGAGCACACTAGCCTTTTGGAATGGACAAACATTGTTTTCATTAGTGAAAAAGCAACATATGTTTAGCTTCATAGCCATCAGATATAACCAGGCAATTTTCAGACTGCTGAGATCACTTGAGTTATATGTTAAGGTAAAAGGATGTGTTGCTATACCAAGTAATCTGCTCCTTAAAAATTGAGGTATATCTAATTATTTTCCTCTAGAGGAAGGAATGAATAGAGATGGAAGGAATGCAGTAAGGATATCCTTCTTCAAAGCAATGTGTCAGATGAGCATAGCTGGACCTCCCTTTTTCCCTGCCCTTATCGTTTGATAATCTTTTATTTTCTTATATACTTTAGTTATTAACTGAGAACTAAAGCAGGAAACAAAGAAAAAACAAAACAAACATGGCAGAACAGTCTTGCTGTGCTTTCTCTGTTATCTCAGTAGGCTTTGTATGGGAATACTTTTTTGCAGTAGTATACTGGCTTTTCTTTGTTTGAAAGAAAGGAAAGCAGGTATATATGGCGTTAGAAATCTGTGAAATCTTCACAGTAGTGTACATTGGATTTGATATTCATACCAGCTTGTACTAGCTAGCAAGACCGTAGTAATGATACTGAGAGTTTGTGCTTGTATGTGTCCCAAGCTTTAGTATGAATTGAATTTTAAAAATGAATTTGGAGGGGGAAATGCCATGTAATGGATTTGGAATAAGACAATGTCTGGCAAAGTCACTTTTGTAAACAAAAAACATATTGAGAGTGCATTCGTCAATTTTGACATCTTGAAGGCACTTTTAATCATAAAATTTTCCTGTACTCATTACCGATCTCTATCACCCTTCTGCTGTTCTTGCTTCTAAATTGCTATCAAACCATGTTTTCCTGATGCGTAGCTATGATATATATATCTTCTTCAGTTTTAGTATATCAGTAGCCAGCAAGGAAAACATCTGCTAGTCTAGGCACTCTGGCAGGAATAAGTGGAGTTTACAGAAGGATACTGTCTGTCCGCCTCCCATGTTCCATGTGGGCACTTCCCAAATTAAAATAAAGTGAAACAGAAATGTATGGGAAGATACCAGGACAAAAATATCTCAGAAAGGAGGAAGCAGACCCTCCATGATAATGCAGCTAGCTAAGTCCTGCACAGCTAGTGACTAGCTGCTAGGCAACCAAGTCTCTTGCTTGGAAATGGGGGTGGGGAAGTGGCTGAAAGTGATGACAAATATAAATAAAATGGTATATAAGCAACAAGAGCCAGATATAACACCCCTTGTTTTTAAGATACGACATTACAAAAAACTGGACTATGAATCTACAGATAAAGAAAGATACAAGCCAGAATATATTATACATTATAATACTGTAAATTATAATATACATTATAAAACCCTATTTATCAGCTTATTGGGTACCCTTTCGTTCCCTAAATAGTGGACTTCTGACCATTTCAGAGTACTCTTCATGCAGAACAATGTTAATATGATCCTCTTTTTCACCAAATAGAACAGTGGAGTTTTCTTCCCCTCTTCCTTATTGGAGTACCCATTAGGGTCAAAATTAGGAAGGAGAAGAACGAAGGGTAGAAAAGGGACTCAGGAAAGGAAAGCATAATACAAAGGGCAAACATTGGGAGTAAAATAGCTGCAATGGAGGCTGGCTAGTGATCGGGAAAAAGGTTAGGGTTAATCTTTTCCAACACTTCTTAGGTATAGTTCTGCAATTTTCACTTATAGCTTGTGATGGTATAAGAGCAGTATTGTAGGGCCTTGAGGGAAGATTGGTATTGTTAGAGCATGATTATGCCTTATTAAAAATGCAAGTGGAAGCAGCGGGGTTAGAAACTGTGATTAATTCAATGGTCCCAAATCATTGCAGCTTGGCCCGGTGGGGGGAAAGGGGAACTGGGCCGCATGAGTGGCAGACTGGCACACATGTGCATGCAATTTGACTTGCACAAGTTGAGCTGCATCCATGTGTGCACGCACACCAGCCCGCCACTTGCACAAGTCAAGCTGTACACATATGTGGAGGCCCGCTGCTTGCGGGGCCTGGTTCCAAATAGGCCACAGCCCAGTAGTGAGCCACGGCCCAGGGGGTAGGGACCCCTGATCTAATTGGTTTATCCTGTTTCCTTGAAAGTAAAACCTAACAGGAAAATAAGCCCTAGCATGATTTTTCAGGATGCTCGTAATATAAACCCTGCCACAAATAAGCCCCAATTAGGATCGTCAACCAGCCAGATGCATTTAGTACCATATTTCCCTAAAAATAAGACCTAATTGGAAAATAAGCCTTAATGTGTCTTTTGGAGCAAAAATTTATATAAGACCCAGTCTTATTTTCTGGGAAATACGAGTATGTGCCATGCTAAATTTATTAAAGAAGGACCGTCTGTGGTTTTCTTCACCACTACTGTTTGTAAGGAAAGCTCATTCAATGTGAGCAGAGTATATTACATGGAAATATGATTTGTTTGTCTTTAAAATGCTTATCTCAACTTTATGGTAGATAATGAGCAGTTTCTGGTAGTATTTAAATCTGTAAAATGATATGAAAGTTTGTTAAAGAGCAAAGTTGCATATAGTCTTTAGAAAAGATTACCTTAAATAAACCACAGGTACAGTCCTCTCTTTTTGTTTGCCCCATTGATTAAACAAATAATTCACCTTTACATTTCTACAAGAAAAGGATTCCTGCAGTTGTTAATGTATACCATATTTATGGCTAAAGTTAGCGAAGGGATAGTTAACCAATCAAGAATGAAAATTATGCCTTGTTAAGAGAATTATGTTAAATTCATTTTGAAATTTGTGGCACAATAATGGTTAAGGCATTTTGAGCTAGAAATTGGGAGGCCATGAGTTCTAGTTCTGCCTTAGTCACAAAGCCAGCTGGGTGATCTTAGCCCTAGGAAGGAAGCAAAGGCAAGCCACTTTTGAAAAACCTTGCCAAGAAAACTGCAGTGATTGGTCCAGGCAGTCTTGAAGAATTGAACATGATTGAACAGAAGAAAATATTGATCAGTATTTTGTAAAAGAAATTATTCTTCTTGTTCAGATCCCTGTTCTACAATGGCAATGTTTTGTGTGCCTTATGTCCTCAAAACCACCTCTTGGATCACATATTCTGAAGAATTTAGTTCTTTGTAGTACTGATTGGGCTTTAAGAATCCATGTTGCTACAAGTTGTAACAACTGAATAACATCCTCTTTAATGCATATTTAAAAAATGTTGAAAATCACAAATGGTTTAATGTTCTATATTATTTGATATAAGATGTTACCAGTGTCATTTTGCAGATCTGTCATGCCAATGTAAATCCTTTGGTTTGAGTCAACCAGTTTATGAATTTTATGTAGGTAGCAGATGGTTCTTGCAATAGTATGAAGATCGATTTGTTGGAAGAGAGTTCATGCATGTCTTTGTTTAAAAATTAAAACAATCTGGCTATTAAACATACCATACATTAAACTGTAATTTGTAAAGGATACATGAAAATGGTACCTTATCAAGGTTGACTCAGTCTTCCATCCTTCTGAGGTCGGTAAAATGAGGACCCAGATTGTTGGGGGCAATATGCTGACACTGTAAACCACTTAGAGAGGGCTGTAAAAGCACTGTGAAGCGGTATATAAGTCTAAGTGCTATTGCTATTATACAAAGTATTGCTTATTGAATAAATTACTACTGGTTGAGCTTACACAATATATTAAATTATAAATCTGAGATGAGCAACTACAAATGTCAGAGATTACAATTCCTGAACTAGTAGGCCAGTGGTGGCCATTTACTCATCTGTTTAATTTTTTAAAGGATTTAAACTTCAAAGTTTCAGGTGGTATGAAATGAGAGCCCTTTAGAAGGGAAACAGTTCCCACCCCCACCTTTAAATTCCCCAGTTCCTGATAAATGGCCTGTAATTGGACCACTAAAATTAGGCTCATCTGTCAATACATTTTGGCATAGTCTTAATGTTCTGTGGGATATACCATATTTTTCAGAGTATAAGACGCACCTTTTTACTTCCAAAAAGGGGGTGAAAATCTGGGTGCGTCTTATACACCGAATGTAGCCCCACCCGCCCGCCGGCCCCCATCCTTTGGCCTGTGCCTCGCAGCAGTTACCTTCTTGCAAGCAAACAGCAAGAAAAAACAGCTCCTTTCAGCTTCAGCATAGACTAATTAGTAGAAGTTGATTGGATCGGCCTCCCGACTCTCAGCTGATTTGCTCTCAACTGTTTTTTATTATTATTATTATTAGTTCAATTTATATGCCACCTTTCTCCAGAGACTCAGGGTGGCTTACAATGCATTTTTTTTTAAAAAAAACCATTATAAAACCATTTAAAAATTAAAACATTAAACATTTTAACAATGTTTTAATGTTAAACAATGTTTTAATGTTTTGACATTAAAACATTAAACATTTTGCCAAGGCTCTGCTGCTTGCTGCAAGGAGATAAATTGCTGGAGCAGATTTTTTTTCCCCTTGTGCTAATCAAGCTATGCTGAAAGCGAAACTGAAAGTAAAGCAGGCTGTTTGCTGCAACTAGGCAGAGGCAGAGGGAGATTTATTTTTCTTTTTTTTTCTTCTTTTTCCTCACCAAAAAAGGTAGATGCAAACAATGGGAAATTTAGGGCAAAAGAGGAGAGTTCAAGATTTTAAAACACAAAAGAAAAAAAAGAGAAAGAAAAAGGCAAAAATAAAAATGGGAAGGGAGAAAAAGAAATGAAAGAGAAAAATGTTATACATATTTAGAATTGAAATATGAATAGTAATAAGAAATAAATGGGAAATCATGATTGTAAAAATGAAATGAATAATAATTGGAATATTTGTCTTTGTATTTTTGTTATCTAGACAATGATAAGTTTTATTTTTTTATTTTTTTTAGAAATATGAATAAGTATAAACTGTAACAATTGAAATACCTTTAATGGTATATGGTGGTGAAAGTAAAAAGGATTAAATTATAGCTTGGATAACAGCTGGAACATTTTTAAGTTTAATTAGGGAAATTGTAATGATTGAAATGTTTTTAATTATATGTTGTGATGAAAGTAGAAATGATTAAGTTGTGGTTTGGAGAATTATATGGGAAAAACTATGTGGGTTATTGGGAGAGTTTAAGATGTGAAAATGAGTAACAAGGGGAAAATTATTTGGTTTATTATTATTGATAAATATAATTAATTGATTTGTAAGAAATTGGATTGCATGGAAATAATTGGAATATTCATGTTCATATTGATAAATATACAAAAAAAGATAGTTATATAACTAATTGATTTATATTAAAATGTTGAATTTGTATTAAACAATTGTAATATTACATAAGTAACCCACATTGATTATGATAATTACATAATCAATGTGAGGATGGATTTAAAAATAGATGACAATGGGAAGGGGTATCATATAGAATAGAAGGGAAAAAATTGAATTTGATTAAGATTAGAGATGAGGATGAAGGGTAATATTGGTTTGTTTAAAAAAATAGATGAGGAATAAATATGACAAAAAGGAAATATAAAAATTGTAAATTTAATTGAAATGACAAAACACTGTTTAAATTTGTGAACCAGCCAAATACTCTGTTCAAAGAAAATACCTTGTATGTTTGTATGTGTGTTTGTCTAAAAAATAAAAAAAAACCTTTTTTTAAAAAAAAAACCAAAAAAGGTAGGTGCGTCTTATACTCCAAAAAATACGGTATATATGTACATCATGGGTTGCTCATTTCTGCCATAAAACATAGTTTGCAAGCCATGATAGTTGGGTTCCTCTATTACATTCAGTCAAAATCAAACAGTCCATAATATGGCCTAATATGCTAGCTGAATCAAAATATGAATGTCACATAATGGAACATATGTAGAAGAATTGTGAATTTTTCATCATGTATACAAGCAATACATGTATGAGATGAATTGTCCCTATGATATTTTTTCCATTCTTGCATAATGTACATTGAGCTTGTTATAAATTCATGTTGGGACTGTGAGCATATGATTTATGCTGTGTAAACCATAAATATTTGATTCAGTATTTTCACTGTTCATTTAACAGAATCTTCTGGCAATAATTGAAAAGAAAGCCAATCCCCTGAAGAACTTGCATCTCTTGTCAGCATTATCTCCTCATTAATGCTGTCTGCAGTCAGCACTCTGCTTGGTAGCTTTTGAAATAATGTTTTACATGATGAATAAAGAATCCTCTGTCTTAGTTGTTTCTAAGTACCAGGCTTTTGTCAGGAGCTGAACAAGAGTAGCATGTAAATATATTTAAGGAAGTATTTGCCAAATATTTGTTAAACTCTGTTTTAAAAGCTATATTTCTAACTTGAAATAAAATTGAATAGCTGCTAAATAAGAAATGTGATATGTTCGTACACATGCGAAGTATAATTCTTGCAGGCCTTTTAGATGAGGACAAAATATTAGGCGTATTTGAAAATCAGAACTGTAAAACTGAATAATTTTATACATCTGTAAACATTCAGGTAATCTTCACTATCCGTTTCTTCTAGTGACAATTATCCATTATTTGTGTATTAAGTAGACTTAACATAATATAATTTTAAATACGCTTTTTATACCATCTGTTTCCACTTTAAATATAATCTGGATTTAGCTGGCTTACACGTATTATGATCACTCTGTTTAATATGCTGGTTTAGTGGCCTGATTGAGAGCTGTCTGCATTTCTTTTATTTCTTCACTTTGCAGGAAAGCAACCAGAGTGGTTGTTGAAAATAGGAATGAATGCTCAGCTATAAATCTCTCATTTGATGCTCCTTCTCTTATCTGCCTTACCTCCTCTGTTGTTTAAGTGTTATATAAAGACATATTTTTGATTTATCATATCAACCTCCACTCCTCCCACAACCACTCCTTCCTTGCTGTATGCAGACTCTCCTTTCTGAGACTCCTGTTGGTCTGAGAAGAATACTTTGAGCACTTTGCTCCCTATTATAAATTTGAACAGTTCCTGTCAAATCACCAACTCAAAAATTATGATTATTTAAAGAATCTTCTTTCCCACATTATATTTGTCAGATAATCTTTTGAATCTCAACAATTGAAAATGCATAATGTATATAAATATTCTTATAATGCTTTTGGAAAAGTGCAGTGACTATTTTTAGTTTCTCTGTTAAGAGGCAACTGTTATTTCCCAGCTAGGTGGAAAGTTTTTGACATGAAGATGCTGTTGCAGCTGTAATACTTCACACAGGAACTGCTGACCTTTAGGGACAGAACTGGCTAGATTTCTGCAGTGAATCCTTGCAGTCTCCAAATGTGTCCATAATGTGGTGTTATGCCTACAGTTGGGATCTGTGCCAAGGAAGGTGCAGTTTTGGTTCCTTTTCATCAAGTTGTGTCAAGTTCATCAGATAGGTTTGGCTGTGCTAATTCTTCCTATAACTTAAAATTTGCCTTCAAGATGATGCTGGAAAGTAACCCTCCGTAATTATGAGGGAAATAACTTCATAAAGTATAACTTAAGGTTCTTCAGTTGTAAGTATCCCTATGTTGAATCTTGGAAGTGCAAAGAGAAGTACAAATAGAAGTACAAATCTGGAACATGGAGCTACAAAAAAGACTCAAGCCTAATTTGCCATCGTTCACATTTAAGGGTCTCCATGAACAGATTTATCCAAATAACTTACTTATCCAGTATTACACTGTAGAAATGTCAAATTTTTATGTTAGTCCATTTTTTCCTACAGCATTATTAACAATTTCCCCAAAAATGTCTTTATATAGCTGAAAATATAGTGCAGTTCAGACAGTTATTGTAAACCAGTTGTCTGTAACCCATCCGGATATACCATTGCCGCCTTCTGGTTAGGTGGACACGAGAGAAATTAAGTACTGGGTTCTAACCATATATCTTTTTTATTTTCCAAGAATTCCTTTGGGATGAATGACTTATAAGTAAGGATTATGCTTGAAGTTGGTGTTTTGCTTTTCAGGGAGCTCTCTTCCTATTTTTTTGAAATAAAAATAATTTTTAAAATTAAAATCAGCATATATGCCAGGGAAATGTTCCTGGGACCCTTGCTCATAAGCTAATTAAGGCAGTCTCTTTGATTAACATCATACACTTCTGCCCAGCTTCTTTCTACATGGTCTAAGTTATCATTTATGAAAGATGTCTCCCGACTCACTTGCAGTGTTTTGTTTGTTTTTGTCTTTTTGTTCTATTCGCTTTCTTCAGCCTCCCACAATTTTTCACAGTAAGCAAGAAAACACAATTATGGATGTCCAAGACCTCTTGTTCTCAAACCTTTTATAGCTGATTGAACTGAAACTTATTTTCTCCAAATATAAATTTCACTGAGTATTTTTAAGCAAGATTAATTCAAAGATCCTCCAGTAAGTGAACTATTTTTAATTTGGAACCAGTGTACCTACTGTATGTATACATTAGAACTGGCACATTCTGATAAACAAAGAATATTCAGCTTGGATTGGTTATTATCTTCTAGAAATGTAATGTTCCAGAACATTACAAATGTTTAGCTCCCTTTCTTAGCACATTTGAACTTCTCAGATACTTGATGTGGCACAACTGTTAAGAAACCCTTATTATATATCTGAATAAAACCCTCAAATTGTTGATAAATCTCAGAATGAATCTCTAGACTCCTCTATATTTTCTTAAATTTAAACACAGAAGCTCTTTTTCATACCTTAATGCTTTGTGTTTCCCATTCTCAGTACTAGGTAACTGTTCATTATTGACATTTTCAGAATTCCTGCTCTTGGAAATTCTAGTTCCCAGATATGTTACACAATGAACCACTTCTGAGAAGAGGATTAATTTATGGAAAGTCGCCTGTCCCAGCCAAATCCAACAAAGACAAAAAGAAAAAAGAGAGAAAGGCACTTTTCCCTTCCCATTTCTGGTTCCAGCAGCCTCATGTTTCTCTCTACAGCAGTCTTTACTCCATTATCACTAGTTCTGCCATTAGTAGATCTGATTTACACTGTCCATTCTTCAGAAATTGATGAAGAATGTTCCAGGTCATCTTTTCTTCATCAGGAGAGTAGAAACCAAGACTTTTCCCCATTTATCTCAAAATCACTGAGATTATAGTTGGCTTTCTCATCCCCACTCTACTTTTTAAAGGAATATTTCCTTGATTAAAATTATTAATTCCATCATGTTCTCTTATTCTTGGGCAGTTCAGTCTTTTAGAATGTCTTTTAGTAGATCCTTTCTATACAGAACAGTCCAAGATGTTACATGTATTGGTCTTCCACTCAAATTCCATTCTTTAATTCTGCCTAGGTGTGCCTTGGGTGAACTATGTGATAGACAGCTTTGAAAGGCTTGTTCTCTTGTGTTTAGGACTCTTTCCTTTTCCAAGATGCTCCTTCAGGACAGATTTCACAGCTAAATTTCATCCCAGCATTGGCTTTTTTGCTAAAATATGGTTGTGTTACCTAAGACTTATGACTGCTGAAGTCACTGCCACTGAAGTGTGGGACCAGGCTCATTGATTTCCTAAAGAAGCTTAGGCTAAATCTATAGATTAGCTTCTAATGACCCTTCGGTCTATTTGACATACAGTGCATTCAGAAAGTATTCAGACCACCTTCACTTTTGACAATTTTGTTATGCTGCAGCCTGATTCTACAGTTATTGAAATTCAGTTTTTTTCCATTAATCTACACTCAGTAGCCCATAATAAAATAGAATTGGCCTCCATAATTCTCAAATGGAACAAGTTTGGCACAACCAGAACTCTTCCAATAGCTGGTTGCCTGGTCAAACTGAGCAATCAGGGGAGAAGGACCAGACGTGGTATTCAGCAGGTTCTGACCAGTTCTGGAGAACCGGTAGTGGAAATTTTTAGTAGTTTGGAGAACCGGTAAATACCACCCCTGACTGGCCCCGCCCCCATCTATTCTCTGCCTCCCGAGTCCCAGCTGATCGGGAGGGAATGGGGATTTTGCAGTAACCTTCCCCTGGAGTGGGGAGGGAATGGAAATTCTACAGTATCCTTCCCCTGGAGTGGGGTGGGAATGGAGATTTTACAGTATCCTTCCCCTGCCACGCCCACCAAGCCACGCCCACAGAACCGGTAGTAAAAATTTTTGAATCCCACCACTGAGAAGGACCTTAATAAGAGAGGTGACCAAGAACCCGATGGTCACTCTGAGCTCCAGAGATCCTGTGTGGAGATGGGATAGAGTTCCAGAAAGACAACCATCACAGCAGCCCTCCAATTTCGGCTTTATGGCAGAATGGCTAGACGGAAGCCTCTCCTCAGTGAGAAACACATGAAAGTCTGCTTGGAGTTTGCAAAAAAGCATCTGAAGGACTGTCAGACTGTGAGGAACAGGATTCTCTGATCTGAGGACAGAGGAAATAAACTTGAAAGATATTTGGAGGGAGAGAAATGGGAAAAATAGACAATATACTTTCTACTCTGATAGACATTCATCTTTTTTTTTTTTTATTGAAAAAGTTTTCAAATACAAGTTTTTCCCCCTTTTCCCCCCCCTCTTCCCTAACCCACCCTTTCCACCCAACCCCCCCGTGACTTCTTCACAACAATAAGCTGTTTCATAACTAGTTACATACATAATATCTTTCCTTTCCCTTAATCCCTTCTCGAAATACTGACCCTTAACATATTAAGCTTATTGAGTATTATTACAATTTAACCTTTGATCTTTTATATATATTAATATAACATTATAAATCGACCTTCTCCCTGCATCCAAATTTAACATTTATTCAATTCTGTCCAATTCCTCCACTCCTCTAAATATATGACTTAAAATCATACAGTACAATTCTAGATATATTCCACTACCCACTTTACTAAAATATACACATATCTATATATGCATCCCATTTTATAAAAAGAAGAAAAGAAAAAAAAAGAAGAGAAAAAAATATATCTTCTTTAGTATCTTTCCACTGAATTGTTAAGTCCTCCACTCCCCTAAATATATGACTTAAGAATCCTTTTTTTTAAACTAATCAATCAGTAAACTAACCTATTTCAACCCTTCAATTCCTACAAAATCATGCAGTACAATTCTAGATATAATCCACTGCCCACATTACTAAGATATACACATATCTATATATGCATTCCATTTTGTAAAAAAGGAAAAAACAATAACTTTAAATTTATAATCCATATAGTATCTTCTTTGATGTCTTTCCTCTGGATTGTTAAATCCATCACCCATAATAGGGTAAAATAACATACTGGTGCAACAGTTTGTTCAAAATCTCCAGTCATCTTCTGCCCCCATCAGTAGTAGATATCCTCGCATCTGTATAAAAGCAAAAACAACCACCCGAGTGACATTATAATTATAATTATATCCATATGGTTATAGTTGTGGTATTCATCAGGATTATTAATTTCCATCATCCTACTGAGTAACATCCAGATCTTCTGCATGCCCCGGCGAAACTCTCCTGCCTTATAACTCAAAATGATTATAATATATTTACCAAAAAAAAAAAAAAAAAAAAAAATTTTTTTAGATGATTCAAATCCAACAAAGTGAGGCTCTTTTCACATCCCAAAATCATGGCCTTGCAGAGATCTGCCACAATCCTCAGGATAGTATCAAACAATTGTTCGCCTCCACTATCTTTTCAAATATTCATTCATTTTTTAAAGTCCCTGGCATCACTGTTGCATAGTTTAGAAATTGCTGTTTCTATGCGATCTATTTCTTTTCTTTTTCTTTTCCGGGTTGAATTTCCATCCTCGTTTCTTGCCTACCAATTGTGTGTCTGCTAGTTGATTTTCATTCTGCTTTATGTATTGTTCTTGTTGGGTTAGTTTTATCATCTCATCTTTCTTCTCCGTCACTTGTATATCAACTGATTGATTTACGCACTTGTCTGTGACTTGATGGTTCATCACATTGGAGTCGGATGACACTGCTCTCTTATTTATAGACAGTCCAGCTGGGGTATCCAGGGAGTCCAAAGACAATTTATCCATCACAGCCTCTGTAATTTGATGTTTTCCTTTTGTTTCCAACTCCTTTTGCTTATCCTGTGTTATGCCTAAAGGTGTTAAATTCATTTTTAAAATTTTTTGATAAAAATCTTCCGCTTTTTCAACAGTATGCAATTGATATCTTATTCCTTGATATCTCAATATTAGGCCGACTGGGGTGTCCCACCTGAATAGGATATTTCTTTTTTTTAATTCAGTCACTAGAAAGCCAAATTTCTTCCTCTCCATTAATATCTTGGGCGGGAGCTCCTTAAAAATCCAAATCTTTCTTCCATGAAATTGCAAGGTAGAATTAAAAGAGTTCTGCACAATATTATTCCTAATTTCTTTATCTGTAAAATAGATCACCACATCTCTAGGCAATTGCCTTTGCTTTGCCAGCCAGGAGTTTATTCTGTAAATTCTATCAATCCTGCAGTACACTTCATCAGGTTGAACCTTTAAGATCCCAGCCAGAATTTCAGAAGATATTTTCCTTAGATCATCTCTATTATTTTCCTGCAAACCTCTCAGTCTAATTGCATATTCTGTAAAATTATATTGAATCATTAAAACTTCTCTTTCAATCCTCTGTTGTACATTTTCTTCATTACCAATCTTTTGGTCAGTCTCCATTTTAGATTTGTCTTCCAAGCTATTATCCTAAATGTTTATCAAATCCTTTTTAATTTTTTGAGTCATGTCATCCAAATTCTCCTCAATTTCCTTCATTTTAGACTCTAATAATTTAGTCTTTGCATCCACCCGAATCAGAAAGCCTGATAAACCATTAGCAGCTTTTAAAATCTTTTGATTCAAAAAGTCAAACTTTGATTTCACCAATTCACCAATTTCTTTAATTTCCTGCTTAAATTTTTCAAGTTGCTGGTTCACAATCTCATCCCTTCTTACAATCTCTTCAAGGATAAATTCTAATATATTAAAATCGGGTTTCTGACGCTGGAGAGTTGAAATTTGTTGGCGCAGTTTCTTGAGAGGGGAAATTCCCCCCCCCCATTTGTCCAGCTGTGTGAGTCCCGATGCCATTTCCCACACAGACAAGATTTAGCAAAAAAGAGAGAAGAAATAGAAAACGAAAGAACTTTCCCTTAAAAAAGGAAAAAAAAAACTTCTTTTCAATCAACAGCACAGGAGCGAGGTTTTATCTACAAATGTAGCCAGTGATATTTATTCCGCTACATTGTAGTAAGAAGAAACGGAAGGACTTTCCCTTTTAGCCCTTCTCCAGCCACAGCAGACGCCATTTTAAAAGGTTCTTTTTCCCTCTTTTCCTCTCCTCTTTTCTCTTAGATAGATTTTGAAAGGGTGAAATACTTGCGGTTCAGTATTAAGGGTCCAGCTCGTCATTTCTTTAATTATTCTGTTGAATTCGCAGGCTTGCTCTTGACGCCTGGCTCTGCATAGGCAGAGGTCTCCCAAAGCCCGGAGCAACGGCAGGGGATATGGGGCTTCTCATCCGCTCCGTCCCAAAAGTTAAAAAAAAAACTTTTGGGACTCTGCGGAGAGTTCTACCCACCCCGCCGGCTCTATCTCCGTTTCCTCTTGGAAACGGAGTTTTTTCGAGCCACCATCCGCTGTAACGGCGGCTCTGACAGGCAATGGAAGCTGACGATCCCAAAGGAACGTCTGGCGGCGGCCAGCAGCAAACCGGAAGCCTGATAGACATTCATCTTGGTCCAGACTGGATATGATATGGGCAACAATGGAATTGACTTTAAATATTGAACAAGTGAATATAGATACTAATACATGGGCGGATCATAGCCCAGTGATTGTTATTTGGAAAGGGCGAAAAGGCAGATCTAGATGGACATTGAACAATACAATATTAAAAGAGAAAGATTTTATACAGAAAATGAAACGAGAATTGGACTTTTTTGTCAAGGAGAATAAGAAAGAAACATCGATACAAAACCATTGGGATACAACGAAAGCCTTTGCCAGAGGATTAATCATCGATTATACACGGAAAAGAAATGTGAAGAAAAGACAAACCCTTAAAGTATTGAGAGATGACCATAAAAGACTCCTAATTTTACTAGGAGTAGCTAATTTTACTAGCTAATTTTACAGTTACTCTGTAATTTTCTATAAGAATAATTATATTCCTATTTTCTTCAATATTGTGCATCTAGAAATTTACTTACCCATCTATGTGAATCACAGAGGCCATGATAAAAAAAAGTTACTAACATTTAGGAATGTGCAAAAACATTTTGTTTGGAAACACATGAAATGTGAAATTTTTCAAAATGTAAGTTTTAAGCATAAAACAGGATGTTCCAACTACTGTGGAAGCAGCTTGAGTTTGAGACACAGGGATTTCAAACTCAAGGCGTGAGATGACACCAAATGATAAAAACAATGAGTTCAAACAAAAATCAGCAGTTTTGGAATCAAGATGGGTGTTTTGCAAAATTTCATACTAGAAATCTTTCAAAATAAAAAATTGTGCATGCCCATTTTAATCTCTAATGCAGTTCTTCAGTGGTCAATTGTGTATTCATACAACCTGCCCTACCTGAGTATTAGCACTGTTGGAAACTCACTCTCCTTTCACATCTGCTGTGGCAGTGTTACAAACTGAAAGCAATTGGCAGGGATCATGCCTAGTCATGTATTATATATGGGGTTTAGCTCCTACCAAATTAGTAAGCTGTAAGATTTTTTGAATGAACCTGTCCATATGAACATAACCAGTGTGTGTGAAGTCATCCCAAGAACTGCAGTTGCAGATAAATAAGCTTCTCACACACACATTTCAGCAATAATTTCCAGAACAAGAGGGAAGCATGTTTTTGAAGGAATAGTTCTCAGTTTTGCAGAATGTAATTTACCATGTAAATAGTATGTATGTAAATGTATAGTATAACATACTATATTCTGACATTCTGCTTGCTTACACCCTTCCTTATAAAAATACTTCCTTATAAAAATTTGTACTCTGTCATGGAAATAAAGATTCCCTTGACTAGATTTTCTTCCTAGATTTATCTAGGTAGTAACAATCTTTGATAACCATGTAGAATATTCTGTCTTGGCATTCTTCCATTCCCTGACCAGCATCATCTATATCAAGCCTGATGATGACAAATACATGATGATATCAATATGTAAATGAAAGGTTTGTGTGGTGATGATATGACATCTAAATGCGTAAGGAAATCCTGCCATTTGTATTATTACATTATCATGCAGATATCATCTGTAGGCTCTTTGCTGCCTCTGATGAATGTTTCTGGAATACTGGCAATATATGTGTTGGATATGTTCGCCATCTTGGGTTATTTATAAAAAAAATAATAAATGTGGAACAAAAATTAAACAAACCAATAAATAAATCTTTGAAAAAAATGTCCAATATGAGTTACCCTAAACCATTACATGAACAATGTCTCATTAGAAGATGAAGTAAAAATATTCAAAGTTTATTCATATGTTCCCTGACGAGATGAATCAGCTAGTGATCCAGTAAATGGAGAAAAAAAATTTTTTTAATTCCTCTACTCTTAATCTTTGCATTACTTTATCCTACTGACAAATTCGTTTCATATTTAGTAGTCTCTGCCAGTTCTTTTGTCCACTACCATATCTAATTGCTTTTATTTAGATTTATATCTACACAATATTGTGCATCTTTGTGTGTCCCAATTGCAGGTACTGTATGCTTGTTTCTAACTGCTGGTAGCCATTTCAGTCTGCTTATTAAGGATATCTGAAGTTAAATTAAATTAGCTTCTTACATACATACATACATACATACATACATACATACATAAATACATACATACATACATACAGTATATATTTACTTGTACAGAGAGAGAGAATGTGTGTTAATGTATAGGGATAGGAATAGGCATACCATATCTGATATTTAAAGCACAGGCTTACCATAGTTAATAATTATTATAGCGTATTAAAACTCCAATATTGAAAAACACCATACACAAACACATAGACAGTGTATAAAAATACAAGCATACCATAACTAATACTTGTATAGCACAATAAAAGTCTCTTACCTTGAAAAACATCTTACATGAAATTAATCATTGAAATCATTATTTATGGCTTTTTAAAGAAGCCCTGTAAACATTTTCAAAAATGGCTAATGTCTTTTTTATTACCCTCCTTTCATTTGTGCTTATAATTGTCAGTGTGCTGTAGGGTTAATGCAATTGTTGAATATAAGGGGATTTTTTTTCCCTTCAAACTTCAGTGTTTATTATTACATTTTGCTTGATAAAGTAAACTAGAAGAACAACAACTTTTTAATTTTTTTGTAACGTGCGCAAATGTTGCTTAAATATTTTCCATGAAATGTATTTAATATACAAACTTGATCTAAGTTAATAAAACATGAGAGATAAAACCTTCTTTTTGGTTTGGGATTTACGTGTGCTAAAATGAAAACAAGTGAAGCATGTTATGACACCAATGCATTAATTAAGGAGTTACTGAATTCAAGTTGCCCCTCAATCACAGATCTAAATAGGTGACTTTTGGCCTATTCACATTAGGGTCTATCTCAGGCAAAAGATAGGGTACAGATAGACTGCAACTTAATGACTGGTCACTTAGCGATTTAAAGTTATAATGAACTCTTCCCCAAAATACTTACGTTCTGTTACGGACCTCCCCACCTCGATCACTTGACGGTACTTTGAGTGCTGAGCAACCAGCCTACGTTTGCATCCATTTGCAGCAACCTACAGTCACATGAACGTATTTTATGATGTTTTAGCCAAAACCCAACATTTTCTTAATAACTGCACATTTACCTAATGACCATGGTGATTCATTTAACAACAGTCGCAAAAAAAGATAAATTCAGGTTGTTCACAGGATGACCAACTTTATGACTGTCATGACTGTAATAGCAGCCTCTATTACTGTCATAAATTGAGGACTATCTATATAAATTAATTTGCACTAGTCATATTGCACGTTGAGTATTGGTCCAGTTTTGAACAACATATTTTAATAGTAATCAAATAAATTAAAAAAGATTGAGAGAAGGACAATAGGAATGATCAGGAAATAAAAATTAAGAATTTGGGACTTTTAGTTTTTCAAAAGAAAAGGCTATATTATTTAAGTTCCTGAAAATAAAAAATAGAAAATCAAGATGTCATTGTTGTCATGCCACAATTCAGGATATGAAAAAATGGATTTAAATTAAGGAAAGATAGATTGTAAGTGAATGCTAAAGCAGTTTTAAGTAAAACCAAGTACTAGAAAAATTATGAGTTCTCCTATATTAGATATGTTTAAGTAAGACTACAGAGCTTTTTTTGAAATGTTTTAATTTGGATTTCTGAATTCAGCTGAGGTTAAGGTTAGGGTTAGGGTTAGTAGTAGTTCCAGCTATAATTCTTTGATTCAACAACCAATATACTCTTATTGTTTTACTTGGATCATGTCAAAAAACATTTAAAAAGCTATGCTTAGGAAAAGAGAGCAGTGTGATGGAACAAGATTTTGCATTTGAGAGAGAAATGGGAAAAAATGAAGATATAACCCTTTATTTTATCCCATCAATTATCTGGCTTGAAACATCCCTAATCATGATTTTGATGATGATGTATTTAAAAATTAATGTCCCAGTTTGTATAACTACATAAAATCAAGTATTTATCCATAACATTAAATATTCTGCATGCTATGATGAGGATGCTGAAAGTTTTTTGTACACTCTCTTCTGCATTGAGAACATTGGCGCAGTGGTTAGAGTGCAGTACTGCAAGCTATTTCTGCTGATCACCAGCTGCCAGCAGTTTGGCAGATCAAATCTTACCAGGCTAAAGGTTGACTCAACCTTCCCTCCTTCTGAGGTCGGTAAAATAAGGACCCTGATTGTTGAGGGCAATATGCTGACTCTGTAAACCGCTTAGAGAGGGCTGTAAAGCACTATGAAGAGATATATAAGTCTAGGTGCTATTGCTAGTGCTATCTTCTTAATACTCTTCAATTGTCTGTTCAGAAACCTGTTGGTTTAGAACCTTTTAAATCTCTTTCAAGTAATAGTAATAATTTGGGATGCTGCAAATGCATCTATTTGGTCAGGAGAAGTTTTAAATGCATATATTGCTATTCCGTAATTTTAGACAGTTCAGATTTTTCTTGCAACACCAAAATGTTTTAAAAGGTTGCTTAAAAATAAATTGATCAAGACTATTAATATTTTTTTGCCCTTGAATTGCAGAAGTGGCAGTTTCTCATGGGAATAAGGGTCACATTTAGGCTTTCTTCCCAACAACATACAAATATGCACTAAGCCTTTAATGTAGGAAAACAGTTGATGGGGTAGCAAAATAAAATCAAACCCCTATCACAACTTCAAATGAGAAAATAATAGCTTTCAGCTGGTCCAGAAGGATAGATAGCATAGATAGAAGCATAGATAGCAATGGATGCCCCTCAATAAGCCCCTGTAACATTACTGCTATGGGAATTGAATTACCCCCAAATACCATAGGTTTCTGGGTGCGATTCAAGGTGTCGGTTATCAGCATGGGACTGAGTTCCTTGTGAGACCACTAATCCTGATAGTTTATGCCCATCTTACTAGATCTGGAAGAGTGGGTATGTGGTGCGGCCTAAAAAGTCTGTCTTATGGAACAATCTTACAAATGGCCTTGACTTTGTTGGTGTTCAGGAAATGGTAAAGGCCTAATTTTCACCCAGGCATCCAAACACCCAGAGCCAATATGTTGATGAAGCTAGCATAGGTGGTTGATCAATGAGTTCAGGTTTTATTCATTGTTTTGTTTATTTCAATTTTATTCAGTTATTGAGGGCTTAGTGTGGTTTATTGTTTAATTTTTAAAAATATATTGTGATTCTGTTTTCTCGCTGCTGTTCTGATAGATGAATAGTTATATATGTTTGTTTAATAAATAAATACATTCTCTAGCTATGCCCCAATGCCCAATCAAATTAGAAACATAAGTAACGTATCTGAGTAAATTCCTAATATTAAACAGAATGATGCCAGTGATTAGTGAAGACATTCAGTAAATGGTACAATAAAGTTACATCACCAATTAATATGTAGAGAATGGCATCATTCTATGCATGTGTTCTGCATTTGTCTCAAATTTGCCACCTGCACACACATATATATGAATGAACACATTATATATAGTGCAGCTGCTTGGAAGCATAAAATGTGCTATAGACAGTCTTTTAGCAATGAACAGATAAAGAGCATTTTTAGTACATCTGAATTGCCATATTGCATCTTGTTTCTGGAACTGCAGTTTAGATATGTATCATATATTTGCTATTCAGAGTGAACTATATAAGATTATTAAGCATTGATCTGAAAAAGTGGAATGTCAAAGATTACTATCAATTTTTCATCAATATGAATTTTTAGACAACAGACTAGTTCAGATTATCAGTATTCAAATGTGCAGATCAGTATTTAACTATGTGGTTGTATATTTTTCCCATTAAGTCACAGCCTAAAATAACTCATTATAACTAATTTAAATTATTAATCCAATTTATATAATTGTATCTTTTGTAGAGGGTGGAGAAATATAGTCCTTTTATTTATTATCTGATTTATATCCTGCTTTTCATCCAGTAGGTAGCATATATAACATATATATGATATATATTATCACATATATATCACATATTGAGAGCTGTATGCAACAAAATTTCATTTTAATATATGCTGATTAGTGTACAGTGGGGCAAAGAAGTATTTAGTCAGCCACCAATTGTGCAAGTTCTCCCACTTAAAAAGATGAGAGAGGCCTGTAATTGACATCATAAGTAGACCTCAACTATGAGAGACAAAATGAGAAAACAAATCCAGACAATCACATTGTCTGATTTGGAAAGAATTTATTTGCAAATTATGATGGAAAATAAGTATTTGGTCAATATCAAAAGTCCATCTCAAAACTTTGTTATATATCCTTTGTTGGCCATGACAGAGGTCAAACGTTTTCTGTAAGTCTTCACAAGGTTGGCACACACTGTTGCTGGTATGTTGTCCCATTCCTCCATGCAGATCTCCTCTAGAGCAGTGATGTTTTGGGGCTGTTGCTGGGCAACACGGACTTTCAACTCCCTCCAAAGGTTTTCTATGGGGTTGGAATCTGGAGACTGGCTAGGCCACTCCAGGACCTTGAAATGCTTCTTACGAAGCCACTCCTTCGTTGCCCGGGCGGTGTGTTTGGGATCATTGTCATGCTGAAAGACCCAGCCACGTTTCATTTTCAATGCCCTTGCTGATGGAAGGAAGTTTGCACTCAAAATCTCACGATACATGGCCCCATTCATTCTTTCCTGTACACGGATCAGTCGTCCTGGTCCCTTTACAGAGAAACAGCCCCAAAGCTTGATGTTGCCACCCCCATGCTTCACAGTAGGTATGGTGTTCCCTGGATGCAACTCAGCATTCTCTCTCCTCCAAACACGACAAGTTGTGTTTCTACCAAACAGTTCTACTTTGGTTTCATCTGACCATATGACATTCTCCCAATCCTCTTCTGGATCATCCAAATGCTCTCTAGCAAACTTCAGACGGGCCCGGACATGTACTGGCTTAAGCAGGGGGACACGTCTGGCACTGCAGGATCTGAGTCCCTGGCGGCGTAGTGTGTTACTGATGGTAGCCTTTGTTACGTTGGTCCCAGCTCTCTGCAGGTCATTCACTAGGTCCCCCCGTGTAGTTCTGGGATTTTTGCTCACCATTCTTGTGATCATTTGTCCCCACGGGGTGAGATCTTGCGTGGAACCCCAGATCGAGGGAGATTATCAGTGGTCTTGTATGTCTTCCATTTTCTAATTCTTGTTCCCACAGTTGATTTCTTCACACCAAGCTGCTTGCCTATTGCAGATTCAGTCTTCCCAGCCTGGTGCAGGTCTACAGTTTTGTTTCTGGTGTCCTTCGACAGCTCTTTGGTCTTCACCATAGTGAAGTTTGGAGTGTGACTGTTTGAGGTTGTGGACAGGTGTCTTTTATACTGATAACAAGTTCAAACAGGTGCCATTAATACAGGTAATGAGTGGAGGACAGAGGAGCCTCTTAAAGAAGAAGTTACAGGTCTGTGAGAGCCAGAAATCTTGCTTGTTTGTAGGTGACCAAATACTTATTTTCCACCATAATTTGCAAATAAATTCTTTCCAAATCAGACAATGTGATTGTCTGGATTTGTTTTCTCATTTTGTCTCTCATAGTTGAGGTCTATCTATGATGTCAATTACAGGCCTCTCTCATCTTTTTAAGTGGGAGAACTTGCACAATTGGTGGCTGACTAAATACTTTTTTGCCCCACTGTACATTTAAAGTGACAATAAAGTTATTCTAAATCTAAGTCTAATATATAGCACTTTTTCCTCCCGTTTTCTCCACAATACTAGCCTGTAAGACATATTTGACTGGGAGAGAATGACTAACTCAAAGTTACCCAGTGAGCTTCCATGGTTGAAGGGTGCACTAGAAAGTCGGTTTCTCTGGTTCCAGGCCAACTTCTTAATCACTGCAACTCATGTTTCTTTGTTTTCTTACCTTATTGAAAGCTGCAGTAAGTAAATGCAGTTTCTTTTTAAGGAATTTTAGGGAACAAAATATATACATCTTTGTTTACTATATATCCTTCACACTGAATTATATCATGTTTTCTTGAATAAGCAAGCCATTGTTTAAGGGAGCCCTATGTCTTAGTGTAATTATGAATCTAAATGTCTGTAATAATAGTGTTGGCTACTGATTATTATATAATACGTTGTGCCATATTAATGAGGATGCATGGCTTCTACAATTTGTATGCGTTGTGTTAAATGGGGAGATTATTCTTTTTTCATAGAATGGCAGGAATCCATGGTTTCTTGTCATAGTGTTTGACCCATATTAAGAACTTCATTAAATAGAGAAGTGCTTTTTTTAAAGAAATGGATTCAACTTTTTAAATTTTTATAACATTTGGTAGTTATTTGCATGTTTCACTTTCAATGTGTGACATAATCAGTTAATAACTAAAACAATAGAATCACCTCCTACAATAGAATAATTCATATCTGAGATGGGAAGGAAAGTAAATATGCTTGGATTCCCATTATATTTGTCAGGCCAAGAGCTTAGTGTTCAGTGTCAGAGGACTGAAGTTGAAGTAGCTGCTTGGTACTTCATACCAGTAGCTGGTATGAAGACTGTTGGATGTAATACATTCTGTCCTATCCTACTTGACCAACTCGTTTATCATCTATATTAACTAGTCTGTTTGGGTTACTATTTGTTTCTGATGCTAGAGAAAGTTACCAGTACTGTAAGAGTAAAGATAATCTATAATTATATTTTAATCCTTGGTGTCTTAACGAAAGATCTAATTCCATAGTTATAGACATTGAATATGGCACATCACGCTATCAAGGTTCGTATCACAGCATGGAATGACTTAATTCAGTGTTCAGCAATTGGTTTAACTTGCAGAACATTGCCAGATGCAATTCTGCTAGATGAGATTCTTTCATTAAAAGAATGAAAACATTTACACAAAAATGAATTGCTTTGGGCTGTGCAAAGAAGTAAAATATATAGGTCAATTCTAAACTCTTTTTTTTCCTGTATTTTCCATTAATGTATATATTTAATTTAAATTTAATTAATTATTCACATAATGGCCCATTGTGACCTGAGAAATACTAGTTTCTCCCTCACCATACTTAGTTTTTACAAATAGATGCTACAAATCAAAGTTAGTTTATCTTATTTATTACAGAGGGAATCAAGGAAAGTATTTGGAACAAATTCTGTGTACCTCCTTTCCAGCAGATCATTTTTTCCATATCTTTCTTTCTATTTCTTTTTCTCCAATTGACAAGTTGCATGTTCTGTTTCTCTTAATAAGAAGTGAATGATTGTGCTTCTTCTTCATCAAATTGGCATGGCAGATGGAGAGATACAATCTGGTTTTCCCCATCAGATGTTAAGATTTAGGTGCAGAGATTGCTTTTTTGGGGGTGGGGGACACTTTCCTATACCTGTTATTCTGTTGTATCTTCCTCTATTTAGAGAGAAACTATGTCCAAACCAATCCCAAATTAGCATAAGATATACCACATAAGTGGAAAGTCAAGAGAAACACGGAAAACTATTTTCAATAAGTAGAAATTTGCATTTCACCTATAAGAAAACATGTAGATTCTCCCTAGAGCTGGATTGAGAGAATCCAGGAATGGGTGTTGCTCTGTTCTTCTGCCTGGAGACTGAGCACGTGATCTTTATTTCCTTTTATGGTCACTCCTCCCTCGTCTGGTGATTCCCCAGTTTGGTTCACTCTTCAGCACAGAAGAGGTGTGGAACGAGTGAGCTTCCCCTTCGATTCTGGATTCTCCCAATCATGAGCAAAATAAGGGGGAGAAATCTTTGGTTATTGGCAGATCACTCTGAGCGATCAGGCGGCTAACCGGTCTTTTTTTTTCCGGTTTCCATTCAGCTGAGGTCTCTGCCAGCCACAATCGGCAGTAAGAGGCCTTTTAAATTGGGTTCAATTCCAAGTTGAGGCCAGGCATTCCCACCAGGAAGGCGGAGAGGGACTTAGCCACTGCCCAGTTTGGGCACATCTGGGCACACTGCGAAGCAGCAGGAGCGCGTGGGAGTGCAGATTTGAGCTGCAGCAGCCCATTGTGGGCCAGTCTGCCTATCGACGTGGTGGAAAATGGCATCTTGGGCGCCTTCCACCAGCTGGCAGTCTCAGACATGGGACAGTAGGGCTTGCCCTAGAGCTTCCCCAACCCAGAGGCAAGAGCGGCGGCCAGGGGAGCAATGACTAGGAGCCATACGGCAGCCACTTCAAGGGGCAGAGGCTCCAAGATGGCCGAAAAGGACACAAAACGGCACCAAAAAGCCATTGAAAAAGAAACAGCCAAGATACACAAGGCTAAGAAAATCCAGGATTGGGGAGGTTCTCCCAAGGGAGGAGTGGAATTTTCCTGCCCACAGGAAGGACGGCCATTGGGTCCTACTAATGATCCAGGCCTTTTGTAGGTAGCTTCTCATCGCGCCTGGCCACAGATGGCACCAGAGAGTCATGTTCTCCAACTTCTCCTAAAGTTGGAGAACATGACTCTCTGGTGCCATCTGTGGCCAGGGCTGAAACCTTTTCTCTTGCAAATCCCAGCTTGCCTGTAGCAGGAACAGAGGAGCCACTCCCTCCTCCCAGAGCTATGCCTGAGACTACCTTTACTCCTACTGCAGCGGGGATCCGCCCAGAGAAGGAAACTGGTTCTGAATTGCCTGAACATTTGAAATTGATTATTTCCCAAGCTATTACACAGGGAATAGCTGCAGGCTTGCAGCAAAGTAATCAACCTCCCCAGGGAGTTTCCTATTACCAGCCCCAACAACTGCAACCCATGCCTCAAGACGCCTGGTTAGATCTTCAGAGTCTTCACTCTCTAGCTCCTTCCATTAGGAGCAGTGACTCCTCGGCTGAGGAGGAAGAGTTTATGGCTTTTTCGGAAGATGAGGGGATGAACCCGGATCCAGCACGTTTCACAGGCCTCTTTAAACCGGACGTGTTCAAGTTCTTGCTACGTAAGGCCAAAGCCATAACAAATTTGGAGTCTGATCCAGTTCCAGACTCAACCCCGAGTCCTGGGGATTCCGGTCACTTTATTTATTTATTTATTTATTTATTTTATTTTATTAGTCATATTTCTATGCCACCCACTCTCCGAGGACTCTGGGCAGCTGACACCAAAGACAGTATACTAAATAGCATATTGCCCCCAACAATCTGGGTCCTCATTTTATCCACCTTGGAAGGATGGAAGGCTGAGTCAACCTTGAGCCGGTGAGATTTGATCCGCTGATCCGCTGAACTAGCAGTCAGCTGAAGTAGCTGCAATACTGCACTCTAACCACTGCGCCACCTCGGCTCTTCAGAGCCAACTGTTGAGGCAGAGGTAGTCCCATCACCCAAGCTCTTTCTGGACGTGGTCCAGAGGTAGTGGAGCAATCCAGGAAAGGGTGTTCCTCCGTCAAGGTCAGAAAGGAAGCTGTACAATGTTGCTGCAGACCTCTCTGAAGCCTTGCAGATTCCTACAGTGGATAAACCAGTGGCTGCCTTGACATCTGTTGCACTCCTACCAGCGGATGCAATTGATTGTTTAAAGGCAGATGATACGAAAGCAGAACTGACCTTGCATAAGGCCCAACAGGCGGCTGCAATTAAGGCTGCCACATCAGCTTCATTTTTAAATAGGGCTTCTTTGCTCTGGCTTTGCCAGATGCAAGAAACAATTCCCCCAGAAAATGTTAGGATACATCAAGATATCAACAAGTTGGTGGCTGCAGCTGAGTTTTCAGCTGATGCCACCCTGAATGCGGCAAAGTTCGCATCTAGGTCTATAGCCTCCTCGGTCACAGCCTGTGGCTTGCTATGGCTTAGGCATTGGCAAGATGACAATAAGAATAAATGGAAGTTGGCTTTAGCCCTTTCACGGGCTAAATTTGGATGCCCCCAAATTTTTTTATCACATGCCCCGTCTCCAGGGATGCATCCAAAAAAGGCCTGATGGAAACAGCAATTCAGCATCTGCTGGATATCCAGGCGATTCAGCCTGTCCCTCAGGAACATCAGGGACAGGGATTTTATTCAATATTATTCATAATCCAGAAGAGCTCCAGGGGGTGGAGAGCAGTTTTAGATCTGAAGCTTCTGAACAAGTGTTTCGAATACAAGCGCTTCAAGATGCAGCCACTTTTCTCCGACCACCAGATTGCTCCATTTGGGAGCCATAAAGACACATCCATATGCATGGTCTCTCACTCACCATAGAGGCAAGACAGCTTGCAACAATTGGCAAGGCGCAACAGGTCCAAGGGCACAGTACCTTCGACACTCCTGTCTCAGCTCCTGAGCAAAATTATTTTGTGCATTTCCATCATTCCGTGGGCACGACTGCATGCCAGGGCACTCCAATGGTTCCCTCTGCCCTACCAAAGATCCGGCAGGAGCAACTCACAGGTCAGGGTAAGGGTCCCTCAAAGGGTGCTGCAGTCTTTTTGGTGGTGGACGTCCCAGACTATCACCAAGGGATGCCTGTTCAAGAAGCCCCACCATCTGATCATCATGACGGACACCAGCCTCTACGGCTGGGGGACCCACTGCCAGTCACTGATAGCCCAGGGTCAGTGGAACCAGGTGGAGCTGGCCCACAAGATCAATTGGCTGGAGCTCAGGGCGGTTCATCTGGCCCTCAGAAGCTTCAAGGACACCATAGTCAGGCGACACATTCTGGTCTTAACAGACAACGTGACAGCCAAAGCCCACATCAATCAACGGGGGGGGACTCATTCCAGGTCCCTCATGACAGAGGCAGAACATCTGGGCAGAGAGGCACCTTCAGTCCTTGAGGGCAGAGCACATTTCTGGGACACAGAATGTGCAGGCAGACTGCCTCAGCAAGGTGACAGTGGACCACTCAGAATGGCGCCTGCACCCCTCACTGTTTCAGGAACTGTCAGATCGCTACGGTGTCCCAGTCCTAGATCTGTTTGCCTCCCTAGACAACACCCACCTGCTGAGGCTCTTCAGCAGATTCAAGTCACGGGGGGCGGAGGGGGTCGATGCCCTCTGCAGTCTGTGGCCTCAGGGACTCCTGTATACCTTCCCTCCCCTTTCTCTGCTGCCTGCAGTCATTAGGAAGGTTCTGACAGAAAAGGAGGAGATAGTGCTACTAGCTCCCCATTGGCCCAGGAGACCAGGGTTTGCCGACCTGGTCAACCTGTCTGTGGCACGACCCTGGAGGATACCTCAGGACAGACCTTCCCTCAGCCAGGGGGCCTTGGTCCATCTGGAGCATCAGTGGCTCCAACTGCCTGCCTGGCGCTTGAGCGGAGGGCCCTGAGGCAGGAAAATTTCTCTTCCATGTTCATCCAAACCATACAAGCCACTAGAAGGCAATCCACAGACAGGATATACAACGTGATCTGGAAGGTCTTTTGCACCTGGTGCTTCTGGTCACGGACTGATCCATCAGCGGGTTTCAATGGTCTAGGTCCCCCCTCCAGGAAGGGTTGGACAATACTATACGGAGACAAGTGGCGCCTCTGTCTTCCGTTTTGTCATGTGGGATCCTAGAATCCCTCGCCAAACATCCTACTGTGCGCAGATTATTCAGGGGCCCCACTAACTTGCAACCTCCTGTGGTCCACAGGTATCCCACTTTGGACCTGACAAAGGTTTAACAGGCCCTGGTGGAGAGGCCCTTTGAGCCATTAAGATCGGCCAGTCTGCGATTCCTAACCTTTAAGGTGGCCTTCCTTGTGGCTATTACATCAGCCAGAAGGATTTCTGAACTGGCGGCTCTTTCTGTGAGGCAAGACCTCTGTATCTTCCACCCAGACAGGGTGGTCCTGAGGCTGGACCCTTCTTTCATCCCCAAGGTCAACTCCTGGTTCCAGGAGCTGATTTTGCCCAACTTCTGCCCGGGCCCAAGACATGCCCTGGAGCAGAGGTGGAATACCTTGGATGTTAGAAGGGCCCTTCGGATTTACATCAAGCGAATGTCTTCCTTCAGGAAGATGGAATCTTTGTTTCCTTTCAGCCATCTACGATAAGCAACTCCTTCAAAGGTGGGATGGTGGATTAGGGCTTGCATTGCCAAGGTGTACAAGGTTCAGGCCCTCCCAGTGCCTGGGTGTGTAATGGCACATTCCACCAGAAGCGCGGCCACGACGGCAGCATGGGTGACATAGGCTTCTATTGAGGTGTGTCGAGCAGCTACATTGTCCTCCCCAATTCCTTTCATCAGGCATTATAAATTGGACACCTTCACTTCAGCTGAAGCGGCCTTTGGGGGACGAGTCCTCCAGAGGGTTCATAATGCCATGGGGACTTAGGACCAGACTGCTGCCCACCCGTTGGGGACAGGCCAGCTGGGGACAGGCCAGCTCGATCCAGCTCTAGGGAGAATGGACATTGGTCCTACCTGATACACCATTTCTCGTAGAGCTGATAGAGAGAATTCAGCCCTGCCCTAACTAACGTCTGGTCCACAGTCCAGGAGGGGTGGCTATTTTTGCAGGTCACATGTCTATTCATCGTTATGCCTTCACCGAACTGGGGAATCCCCAGACGAGAGAGGAGTGATCATAAATGGAAATAAAGATCATGTGCTCAGTCTCCAGGCAGAAGAAGAACAGAGCAACACCCATTCCTGGATTCTCTCTACCAGCTCTATGAGAAATGGCGTATCAGGTAGGACCAACACCCATTCCATAATCTGTATTTGTAAAAATTGGAAATTCATTCCAATCATTTCTTATGAGTCCCAAAGAATAATTCATCAGTACGCTGTTAAAAATCATTTCTTATTGAGAACAATTACCATACTCCAATGGAACTGTGACATCATCAGAAATCTTTGTCTATAAATTTTTTTCCAGAGTTCTGTTGCTGATGCCAACCATTTCTTGACACATTACACAGGCATTCAATTATTGATTAGGTTATTCTTTTCTCATTCATTTTAGGACACTATTAGCCTTAATTTTATCCTTTCAAGAACCTCTATGTTGATTATCTACCTTTGATATTTAAATATCAGAAATTTGAGTGTCATTCAGGAATTTTTAAGATTTTCCATTCATTCTTTTGATTTTTTTGATTGGTATAAAATTACAGATATTTTAGTATAGAAGATGTAGAACCAGCGGTAAGAAAAGTGTGTTATTTGATACAGATTTTTTGAATAAGAATAAATTTTATTGATAGCATCTACTCTTGATTATTTCTGATATGATTTTTTTAAAATTCTAATCATTTTTAATAGCATTTGAAAACTAAATTCTGTAGTCAGAAGGTTAGATAAAATATGATTTTTACATCATGAAAGATAAAAAATCAAATTATATCTTATTCTTTGTGGAAGTTGCTGCCTTTCCTTTTTGAAATTTTTCTATTTATCTTTCTGAAAATAGAAGAGTAGCTGTGGATGTTTTCAAATTTAACAAACAATTGCCTTCTGATACAAGCTTGATAGCTAAGAATGACTTGACTCTGCTGTTAACTTTTGAGAGCTAGTGAAATAAATTGGAAGCCATATAGAAACTGAGTACGTACTTTTCTAGAAATTAAATGCAGCTCAGGCTACAATCCATAAAAATTGTGTGTGGGCTTGCTTTTTGTTTTTGCTAGCATTTTGAGGTGGAAGTTGGCTGGGAAATGGAAAGGGATGTAAAAGAAGTCTCTTTTAGAACCAAAAATTGCATGGTCCACCAAAAAGGAATCCATTGAGGCATACCATATAACAGTAATCTACATAATATCCACTTGTGTCTGTCATTCGTGTTTCATGGTGTTTCTTATAAAGCAAAATGTATTTAAGAAAGCTACATACAAAGCTATGCTTGGGGAGAGATTGTGGATAACAATAAAAACAATAAGTTCAGTGGAGCTGTATATTACGCAGATTTAAATTGTGAACTAAATTTTGACATTTCTAGAAGATTAGTATTTTCTTCGGGCTTTAGCACTAATGTACAGCTCTTGCTTCTTTAGTTTCAGGTGATAATAGCAAACAATAAAGGATTTTATAAAAGTTTGAGCAGGGATAAGAAAAAAACCTTGTGGCTATCAAAAAATACACTTTTGAGGGGATACTAAAGTAAACAGTGGCAAAGGGGCAGAGAAAAAAGTGAATTGGGACATCCATTCTTTCCAGCCACCCTTTTTGTATTCTTTCTCTAATTTTACTTTTGTCTCCCACATTCTCTTTCTGATATCTCTCTCTTTCTCTCTCTTAAGCAGAACACTGCAGGGAAAGGATAACTGTCTCCTATTGGAAGCTTGAATCAGACAGGCTTTTTAATGAGGTCAATGACTCAACTTGGAAGCAATTTTTTACTCCTGAGAATTACCTGGACAAGCCCTTGCAATTTTCTTGACAACATTTTCAGCAGTAGTTGCCATTTCTATCTAGATTTGAGAGGGAGTGACTACTCAAACTCACCCAGCTGACTTCCAAATCTAAGTCACGATTAGAATTTAGTTCCTCATTCATAGCCCAGCACCTTAACTATTAGACCAAATTGGATTTCTCAGCAGGCAACTACATCATTTATAAATAAAAACAGCATCTACTCCTAAATGTTCAACCCCATCATTTTGCTGTGAATATGTACAGCGAATATTTCATTGCTGCATATTCTCTTAGTCTCCCATTCTTACATTGTTGGCACAATTTCTCTTTTCCGGTGTTGTACCAGACTAATTCTTGGCACTATCAGCATATGTCTTAACAAATTATGAAGCTTTTTTGTTTGCATTTTCTGTGATTATACCTAATAAAAGTATGTGTGGTTTTAATCTGAATCTTATTTTCAGAATTTTCTGTAGGTTTTATATGTTTCTTTGAGTCAATGTTCCTTTATTGTGGCATTTCTAGTATTTATTGTGGTGTGATTCGTTCATCTTGGCAATCACGGACAATTATAGCATGTGTAGAGTATTTTGTACCAATTTTCCTTCAAATTGTAGCTTGGTGAAAATTGTATTGATTTTTTCCCATAGTTTTGCATCCATTTTATCATGCAATTTTTAATTCGTCCAGTCTCCATATCATATTTAAATATCAATTATAAATTCATCCTACTAAATTGTCAAAATAGTATAAATATTTCAAATTCTGTCATCTTTCTAATGGTATATCCTCCTTCTTTGATGTCACTTTTTACTTTTCCAGTTATTTGGAAATACATTAACCATTGTAGAGATTTATCTTTATTAAGCAATTATTGTTGTTTTGTTAGTTCCTTTAACAGAGGTAGAATTTCAGTTCTACTGATATTTCCAAATTCTTTATTCCAGCTCTTAGCTGTTCCATTAAAGTGGTTTTTAATTATGAAATACATATTGATAGATAAAAGCAACAATAAATATATTTTTCCTGATTATGGAAATAGTTTTCTCTTAGCTACAGTGAATTGCTGATAGTCAGGTGGCATATAAATTTAGATAATAATTCCTTTAAATTCAGATAAATTCAGTTTGCACTGTTTTTTTTTCTAAATAGGCTTTCTGAAGCCAGGCTTATAGCTGGTAGAATGAAAAAGTTTAAGAGAAGACTTTCTTTAACACTGCGTGGGAGTCAGACTATTGATGAGTCACTTTCTGAACTAGCTGAACAAATGACAATTGAAGAGAACAGCAACAAAGATAACGGTAAGTACATGCACCATATTTATTATTTTTCTAAAGTATTTAGAAAAATGAACATGCTATTATTGATAATAATTACCTTAACAAGGTGAATTATGAATTTGGAATTAGTATAGTCATTCATTTTAGTTTGGATAACTATAATATTTTCTTTTCATAAAATATTTCTAATGTGTTTTGTTCAATTTATTATTACTGAAGAACATGTTTTAATTGAATGCTACCAAATTGCAGTTTTGTTTATTTAAAAAAATATTGAATTGTACATTGGGTTGCAAAAATCCTGCATCATTCCATTCCTACTAGTATCAGCAGATATACTCAGCTATTGAGTGCTAAAGCTCTGTTTCATATTGCATTTTATTTTCAGTGTTTTGCAGCTATTTGGAATTTCAGTTGTGGAACAGTTTTGTTTAAAAGTGAAAGCTATGTTTGCAGTCTGCTGGATGTTTACTATTGCTGAATAAAAAGTTGATATTAATGTACATTAACAGATGGAATTGTATGGGTTGAAAAGTATATTCCATCTAATAAGATGATACAGATCTATAAGAACTACAAATACTTAAGATGTTCAGAATTTCTTTGCTGAAATAAAGATTCTGCACTAAACATATATTATGGGTAATACAAAGAAGTAGTGCATCTTTCTTTCACTGGTATACTGTGGTATGCTGTTAAACATATGATAACCAGCTTTGCCAGTTCCATTCCTGTCATTGCTGGGTGTTGTGACTCATTCAGCTTGCAAAAATCCAAGAAATTTAACAATCAACTTCCATGAACTGGTAGAAGCTGACTCAGCACATCACTGCTGGTACAGTATCTTGGTTTAAATAATTTTTTAAAATATGTATTTCAGGCAGAAAGATCGTATTTTGCATATACAGTCTCTCAGATTCAGTTCCTTGTAAATCTAAAAGAGTTTCAGATCAAAGGCTTGATTTCTCATGCAATCTTTGAAAAATGGTGTAGTACTGGATTTCCAGGTGATGAATGGTGAGCTAGCTTATCTCTGAATGGGCAGAGACAAGATTATGGCCATGACTGAAGGACCAGCAAGTAGGCTGGTTCCACAGAACTTATGCAGATAAAAAGAATCCTTGCTTCTCATGAGGAGAGCGCATCACAGCAGTTTCCCAAGAGTTTGGGTGCCAGGAGATGAAGGGAAGCCAACATAGGCTTAACCACAGCAGAGCCTTTTTAAGGACACTGCTAGTAGAGTTCTTCAAAATAACAAATTTGCAAAGCAACTGGTGAATTGTACATTGCAAATTTGATAAAACTGGTAAGTTTATCTTCATTTCAGAATTTTAAAAAAATAACTATGAGTTTAAAAAAGAACAGCAAAATAGCTAAATAGAATAGCTAAATAGGACTTTAATTGAAGAAAGTATAAACAAATTAAGAGAACAGATGAATTTGGACTATTAGGACTTTTCCTATAAGATTTTGAAAATAATTACATAAATAGCACATTAATGGGAACAAAAATTTTAGTCTACCTGAAGTTATAACAGAAATCCAAGATTTTATTACTAAAGATTCGAGACCTAGACGGAAACAGAAAAATTAAAAGGCTTGTATTTTGTCTTCAATCAGCATTGGGATAAAAGAACAGAAAATAATATGACATTTGAAATACTCCAGGAGATAGTTGAATGGGGACAAAAACTAGCAGCTACAATGTCAGCAAAGATGTCTTCTACTATGGATAGATTATTTCCAAAAGATGTTAAAGAAATCACAAGACTGTTAGAAGCCAAAGGAAAAGTACAAATTTATTTGACCAAAATTAAAATAAGACATATTTTATAAAACTCTGGAAACCTTTTATGGACTTTTACTGACACCAGAAGTGAAATGTTAATGATTTGTGGATAAGGGATGGATTATGGGAATAAGAGATTTATCTATTTATGTATTTATTAAATTTACCGTATTTTCCGGCGTATAAGATGACTGGGCGTATAAGACGACCCCCAACTTTTCCTGTTAAAATATAGGGTTTGGGCTATACTCGCCATATAAGACTACCCCGCTTCCAACACACACCAAATAAAAATTAAAAAACATCAACTGCCTCAACACAATGTAAAAGCAGCTGTGCTAGACCCAAAATGGCCCCTGCAACTAGCAGGAACCTCACACAGCCACAAAAAGCCCCAAAAAAACAACTTTCACACTTTACACACACACACAACACAACACAACTGACTCACCCACAATGTAAAAGCAGCTGTACTAGACCCAAAATGGCCCCTGCAACAAGCAGGAACCTCACACAGCCACAAAAAGCGCAAAAAACAACTTTCACACTTTACACACACACAACACAACACAACACAACACAACTGGCTCATCCACAATGTAAAAGCAGCTGTGCTAGACCCAAAATGGCCCCTGCAACAAGCAGGAACCTCACACAGCCACAAAAAGCCCAAAAAAATCAACCTTCACACTTTACACACACAAAATTCCACATACAGCTTTGTGAGATTTTGTGTGTTTGTGTAGTTAGAGTGAAACACTACAGAAACACACCACATCTCAGAAAGCTGCACAAATATTATTTTATTTTTATTTTTATATGAAAACTAAATTTAAAACTTCCTAAACTTTAAATGGCTAGGTCTAAAAAAGAACAACTAAAAAAACCCCAATTAACTATTTTTTTAAAGCTCCCAAAGGGGAAAAAAACTTACCCAATAGAACAGGGGTCTCCAACCTTGGCAACTTTAAGACTTGTAGACTTCAACTCCCAGAATTCCTCAGTGAGCTTTGTTTTTACTGGCTGAGGAATTCTGGGAGTTGAAGTCCACAACTCCTGCCTGCATGATTGCAGGCAGAGAGTGGCTTCCTGATGGAATGGATTCAGGCAAGCGAAGCAAGGCAAGCGTTGCGATTACCAGCTAAGGTAAGCAAGCTGGAGGGGGAAAACTTTTTTCTTTTTACAGGACTCTGGGCTCTGGCGATCCCAGCTGAGTTGCCTGATTAGCAGGCAACTCAGCTGGGATCGTCAGAGCTTGCAGAGTCACGTAAAAGGAATAAAGTTTTTTCCTTTAACATGGCTCTGGCATCCCAGCTGAGTTGCCTGATTAGCAGGCAAAGCTGGGATCGTCAGAGCTTCGATCGCCAGAGCCATTTAAGGCTCGTTAGAGTCTTTTGGGCTGGTCTGCCTGGTTACAGGAGAACGACACCCGGCGTATAAGACGACCCCCGACTTTTGAGATGATTTTCATGTGTTAAAAAGTCGTCTTATACGCCGGAAAATACGGTATATGCCACCCATTTTGCATTCCAAAGAGATACTTGCATTGAATCTTATAGGGGTGAAGAATCACTAAGTTTGTACTTGTGATGAAGATTAGAAGTGATTGCTTTAAATATTTATTTTCTCTTTTTCTTATTTTTACTTCTTCCTCTTCCTTTTTTCTCTTTTTGTTTTTCTTTTACTTTCTATTCTATTTTATTTTTTAGAATTTTTTCAGAATTTCCATTATATATTTTTTTAATTTCAATCAAAATTATTTTTAAAAAGGAAAGCTGATGTACAGGTAGTCGTTAACTTACAACCACAATTGAGCCAAAAATTTCTGTTGCTAAGTAAGGCATTTAAGTGAATTTTGCCCCATTTTACGACCTTTCTTGCCACAGTTGTTGTGAATCACTGCAGTTGTTCCCCATTGTCTTTGTTTGCCAGAGGGTCGTAAAAAGTGTTGACATAATCCGGGGACACTGCAATCGTCACAAATATGAGTTAGTTGCCAAGCATTTAAATTTTGATCACCATGACCATGGAGATGCTGCAACAGTCGTATGTGTGGAAAATAGTCATAAGTCACTTTTTTCAGTGCCGTTGTAGCTTTGAACAGTCACTAAAGAAACTATTGTAAATCGAGGACTACCTGTAATACTAGCCTAAAACAAGAGATGAAAGGAGGATCATTGATAGATTCATATAAAATTAATCTCTTTTTAGGTATCTATTGAAAGAAAATAGAGAGCTCTGGAGGCTATTAAATCCCTGTTCTGAGATAGGCAGTGTATCTCAATTGCAATTTCCCTTGGCAACTACCAAGGTTGCTTTCTCATTTATGCCATTTTTGTTTGACTTTAATTAAATGAAATAAGAGGGTGATATGCTACATAGTGCTCTTGTCTCCAGATAAGCTGCACAGTTATTCTTAGAAAGCGGAATTATCAGTTGCTACAGCTTGGAAATGTGCCAGCCTGCCCTGAAAAGAAGGCAAAGGTAAATTGCAAGAGTCAAGAGCAATCTGAGGAAGGGAGCTCATTTCTCCAAGCAGTTGCTTTATGACTGGCTGGGCACTCCAGGCAGCTCTTCCACATATAAACAAGCAGCCTTACAGTGATATCTGAAAAGAAAAGGAAAAAAAAGATCAACTGTGTGTTCTCAGAATGTCATATATGTCCTCTACCCCTACCCCCCCGAGTTACCTGCTGGGCAATATTCTCTTACATAATATCCTACCTCAGTGGTTCTCAACCTTCCTAATGCCGCGACCCTTTAATACAGTTCCTCATGTTGTGGTGACCCCCAACCAGGGGTGGATTCTAAATTTTTTTTACTACCGGTTCTGTGGGCGTGGCTTATTTTGTGAGCGTGGCTTGGAGGTCATATGACTGGGTGGGCGTGGCTAGCTGGTCATGTGACCGGGTGGCCATGGCTATGTGTATAGGGACTACTCAGAGGGCTGAAAAAAGTCATTTCTGACAGGTCCTCGCACTTTTGACTGGTCCTCACACTTATGACCATCCTCACATTTATGCCTGTGCAGCATTCTTAACAACCATGTCACTCATTTCACAACTGCTTCTCTTCAACATGGTGACAAGATAGGGCAAAAACATAAATTGTGAGGACAGTCGTAAGTTCGAGGACTGGTCAAAAGTGCGAGGACCAGTCAAAAATAACTTTTTCAGCCCTCTGAGTAGTCCATATGCATAAAAGGATACAGCAATAGAGAGGGATGAAGGAAGGGAAGGGAAATTAGAGGAGGAGTGAAGGTAAGAGAGGGAGGAAGAGAGGAGGAGAAGGAGAAAGAAAGAGGAAGTAGGGAGAAGAAGAAGAGGGGGGAAAGAGAAAGTAAGAAAAGACAGAGGTGGTAGATTTGAGGAGAAAGATTGCTGTACAATAAAAAAGATGAAAGGGAAGAAAGCCAACCCCAAACAAATATTAAGATATTAAGATAAAGAATGAATTGTTAAACTTTAAAGAATAAAAGAGAACAAATAGCAATAAATAGCAATAATTAGAAACACACATACAAACATACAACGTATTTTCTTTGAACAGAGTATTTGGCTGGTTCACAAATTTAAACAGTTGTAGGAGGTTAGCACCCACCCCTTTCCTAGAAGAATGAAATATTTTGGGAAATATTAAAAAGGCAGAATATTATATTTCCCTGGATGATAAATGGAGAAGCCTATTTTACAGACAAAGCAGCTCCCACCTTCCTGCCCCCCACCCTTTGTTAATGGGCCAGAGGCAGAAAGTCAATCCTTTGTCAAAGGACATTTGCAACACAATAGCAACAGAAACTAACACAATGGGCCCCATCAAGCCATGTGATCCTGTCCACCATTAAACCATCTTTCCAAGCAGTCTCCATGTTTCCAGTGTCTTTTTCCCCACTTGGAGCAGAACCCAGAAGGATATTTCTTCCAACACAGTATGTAGTCATTTCAATTAAATTTACAATTTCTATATTTCCTTTTTACCATATTTATTCCTCATCTATTTTTTTAAAAAACCAATATTACCCTTCATCCTCATTTCTAATCTTAATCAAATTCAATTTTTCCCTTCTATTCTATATTATACCCCTTCCCATTGTCATCTATTTTTATATCCATCCTCACATTGGTTAATTATGTAATACAGTTGTTTAATACAAATTCAACATTTTAATATAAATCAATTAGTTATATAACTATCTTTTTTGTATATTAATCAATATGAACATGAATATTCCAATTATTTCCATGCAATCCAATTTCTTACAAATCAATTAATTATATTTACCAATACTAATAAACCAAATAATTTTCCCCATATATTCCTCCAAACCACAACCATTTCTGCTTTCAACATAATATCCAATTAATAGTATCTCAATTATTACAATTCCCTGAATAGAGCTTTTTTCTTTTGTGTTTTAAAATCTTGCCCTAAATTTCCCATTGTTTGCAGTTTTGCACCTACCTTTTTTGGTGAGGAAAAAGAAAAAGAAATCTCTCTGCCTCATTTTGTCACGTTATTTTCAATTTCCCTTCTTAGCATAGCTAGGGGGAAAAAAATTTGCTCCAGGAATTTACCTCTTTGCAGCTAGCTCTTTGAAGCCCCGCGGCAAGAATTTAAAGTTTTTTTTCCTTCAAGCCACCAGCTGGGACTCCGGAGACAGCAATAGATTGGGAGTGGGCGGGGTAAACGAACGGCGACCGGGCGATCCAACAGAGGCAGAGGGTGAGGGTGAGTGAAGGCGTGGGGGGAGGGGGGCGAGAGAGGGCTTTGGCGACCCCTGTGAAAAGGCCGTTCGACCCCCAAAGGGGTCGCGACCCCCAGGTTGAGAACCGCTGTCCTACCTAGTTCTCCTGATCTTGCTCTGATTCAGAAACTAATACATTTTTGCAAATAGGAAGGTAAGATCTTGTCAACTAAAGCTTTTTGTTGACTTTTTTAAAACCACTGTACAGTAAAATTTGCTTCTCATTATTCTCTAAATTTCATGGAAATCATTTCCCTTAGTAGTGGTCACAATTCATTTATCTGTAAGTGGCTGTTTGCCAGCCATTATGGAAAGGCTGGGATTAAAACAGAGAACACACACACACACACACACACACACACACACACACACAAAGAGGGATTAGGGAGATCCTTTGGCAAAAAACTCAACATATAAAAAAGAAATATACAAATCTACAGTATATGTGAGTGCTTTCTATTGCCTTTATATCATCTCTTATTTCTTTTACTATTGCTGTTATACAATTACTATTATTTCTATATTTTTAGTGCCCATAGAGCAGTGTTTTCCCCTTGGAGACATTGGTCTGTCTTTAATTCCTCTCTCTCTTTAGGATTTCTTCTACCTTTTTTTTCTTTATTAATGGGCACTGCGTAAAGCACTTGCGCCTTCCCACATTGTGCCTTGCTGTGTTTTGTTTTGCTTTGCTGTGCTGTGCTGTGCCTCTTCTTTTTCCTTTGGGCTATTCAGTTTCTGTGGAGGAAAAATATATTCTTTTATTTAGTTACTTTCTCTGTTTGTTGCTGGCTGCAAAGCTTCCAAAACGCACATCTCCTCTTTTCTCCTCCCTTACCTACTTCAAGGTTACAGATTTATAGGTAACTCTGCCATGCTGATGCTGGGGAGAAGGCTGAAAGAGGAGAGGCAGAGATCCTTCTAATTTTTTTCACCAGCCTGCTCTTCCATACATTTACAATTATATGTGAAAGTTTAAATATCCTTGGTCAAATTATGTGTTTCAGTTAATCCCTAAACAAACAGAAAATGTTGCAACTCTGAGTAGTACAAATTTACATGACTTCTTCCTTGAAATGCATACTTATGTGCAGTTATCTGTAAATGTAAAAGAAGAAAACTGTGACTATGACAGATGCAAATTGTAGAAATCCTTTTGGTTAGTGCTTTCTAATACCTCATTTGTCAGAAATAACAGCTTTTCCTATAACTGGACAGGAATTCGTGTAAAAGGACAGTCTTCAAGAGGTAATCTTCTTCAGAAATGAAAGTTGAAAGTTAGATATTTCAGTAAGAGAAAAAGCTTGAAATGTACCTCGAATTCAGTCATGAAGTATCTACAGTACAAGAAAGAAAAATAAAAAATGTTGGCTTGCCCTTCACACTCCTCAAAGTTAAATACTGCTGAAAAACTGTCGGAGCTCAAATTTGAAGCGTATTAATGCATATTAAGAATAGGCTTAGAAAGTATTTCTAAACTAAAGAGTTTTGCAAGAAAAGAGGAAATCCAAAAGCAATAATAAAAAGACAAAAAAATGGTTAAAAATAAGTATTCAGGATGTTGTTGTTGTTGTTGTTATTATTATTATTATTATTATTATTATTATTATTATTATTATTATTATTAGCGTATGGCGTTGTTACATTAGCCAGGGGACTACAATGTTAATGCAGAATAGTAGCTTGGCTGCCAATTTACTAGCTCTGTTGTGGTACACACTCACACTCTTCCCAAGATGCACCACAGCAGGGAGAGCTAGCTTTGCAACAGAAAGATGAGCAGCTCTTCCTGTAGCATCATTCAAGGCCTTCCTCCCTCCAGCGGAGCTGCCTCACAAATGAGTGTCAAAATTGGGACGGTTCAGAGTTGGTACGAATCTGACCACCTGCATGAAGCACCAGCTCGTCTCCCCCACTGATAGTGGTATCTATTTATCTACTTGCATAGAACATCCTTTCAAATTGCTAGGTGGGCAGAAGCTAAGATGAGTGACGGGCACTCACCCCACTATGTGATGGTAGGGCTCGAGCTGCTGGAGCAGAGACCATCTCCAGCGTCATTAAGCCACTGAGCCACCATGCCTCCCTTCAGGATGTGATGTTTAAACATATACTGTATAGAGGTTATATCTGCTTCCGCTGATTTAGGACTAGTTGGAACATGAGTTTCACTAGAACCTTTGCATACAGGCATTCATGGTAGAAGAGCCCTTGTTACTTGTATTTCACTTTTCCCTTATAATTTGTAGCTTCCATGTGCTATTAAATAGGAAGTTATTTTATAGTTAATGGATAGAACTGTTACTGTGATGTCCTGAAGAACAGATTCTTGTTGTAAACTCCATTTTTAAGTGAGTATGGATACATGGGAACTAAAATCTTTTAGATAAAAAGAATAATTGCAGAAGCAAAAAGAACATTAGGTATCTGCGCATAGGTAGAAAGGAAACAATTGAAATGCAAACTACTACAAGTAAATATGACAGTTATCAGTCCTGCTCCAGCATAGAATAGATACCTAGTGTACCCTGAGACTGTAATGAGTTCCCATATAACATCCAGATTTAGAATAGGATAATCAGATTTAACAAACATTAATTAAACTATAGTTACTTAGTTCAACTTCATATATGAATTATTACAAAATGGTTTTCCATTCTGTAGTAGAAATTTGGAATTCTAATTTTGTTTAACAGGTATAGACACATTTTCCTTCTCTCTACCCTAACTTATAACATGGTGCAATATATAGAAATGCCGACATGCATTGTTTCAGTGATCATTATCTAAACTGCTCTTAGCACTTCAAAGGTTCTATATAAGTAATTTGAGAGTGGAATGTTTCATTCAGTTTAGAAAAGGTGCTTCAGGATGTGTGGGAACATGAACTGAGCACCTGACTGACAAAATCGTCTAAATTGTCTTTTCCAAATTAGTATAGTACCCCAAGTTGTACGTACTTCAAGAAAAGTACAAAAATAAGTTTTGCCTTTTGAACCACCATATAGTAGCTGGCTGCCAAGGTAAACCAGCACGTTGAAAACTGTTTCAAATTAATTCCACTGGCATCTGCAGCAAACTATAATGATACCAAAACAACAATATGTACAGGATAACATAATCACACAAATGCTGTGATTACTTACTTTAGTCACAGCATTCTGTGTATTTAAATCACCACACATTTCCTGTCATTGCTCCCCTTCTCTGCCACCCATGTCAATCCTTTGGTCCAGCCATTGACTTTGCTTGTTAGAAGGAACCCCCAGGAAGTTTTAAATGACAGTCATGTGACCCTGGGATACTGCAACAGCCATAAATACATGCTGGTTGCCGAGTGTCCGGATTTTTATCATGTGGCTGCGGGGCCACAACTACAATCGTAAGTGCAAAATCTGACCATAACTCAGGTTTTTCAGTACTTTTGTAATTTCAAATGGTTGTTAAACGATTGGACATAAATTGAACATTTCTTGTATTCAGAGGGGGTACCATGCTTTTATTTTGGCAACAAAAATAAGATTGTGGCAAGTTAAAGTAAAGTTTAAAGTATAAAACTAACAATTTATAATATAAGGTTTGTGGATTATGATTCACAAATGATAATAAACTTTTGATTATTATTGAGTTTAATATTTCTGTTTATTCCAATATTAAAGGAGGTTTACAATTATTACAACATACATGTTGTTTTAATAACCAAACACATTGTACAGTATAGGACTCAAGTTAAAATTGTTTCAGAAGATCATTAAATAACGCCCTTGGGATTTATCTTACGGCACCAATATGGAGCAGTTTATTGTTTGCTGTGTACCCTGCCTATATGTCTCAAAATAGATTTCATATTGCAGTGCTATGTTCTGCTACGGGCATCATTGCCCTTTATTTTGAAAGTGATTCAATAGACATACATAATACTTCACAAATAACAATGCACTACAAGAAGAAAGTTCGGTAGAGCTTCCACATCTTTCTACTGCCAAAGGGTTTTAATTCATGATTTTGTTATATAAAATGCTTCCTCATCTTGTTCCTAAGCAACTGCTTCATTTTGAATTGAGTGAAAATACTGTTTACCTAAAATCTGCTGCCTCCTTTGTTCCTCTCTTATGAATAAAGTGAGAGCAGAGTTACCAAATCAGTCCCCCACTGCAAACACAGATCAGTGCCCACTGCAAACAATTGTTATTACCTGGTAACTACTCATGTATCATATGAACACAGTTTTGCTTCTTTTCCAGATAGATTAAATTGTGTGTAGACATCCTCCTCCTTTAGGGAATTGTGACTTGCTCCATATGACGTATGGAAATGACGCCACATAAAGAAAAGTGTACATTTCACTTAATGATGTCAGGGGTTTTTAAATCTTTAAAGCAGTCTCTGGGATAGCTCCAACATATATAAATAATATATGGCAGAATTGAACTCATCCACTGGGTCATCAAATGAGAATTTGGTGCAGATCTTCAATCCTAATAAGATATATGGAGTATAGACCCAGTGATAGTAATATTCTTTTGATCGTTCCCATTTTATGAAATGCCCTCTGTCAAGAGATACAAATGGCTGTATCAGTTGGCATTTCATAAACAAGTTAAATCAGTGTGCATTCTTAGATTTGATTAGATTAGATTAGATTAGATTAGATTAGATTAGATTAGATTAGATTAGATTAGATTAGATTATTTTGCTGTTTGGTCTAGTAGTTAAGGCATAAGATTAAAAACCAGGAGATTATAAATTCTGGTCCAAGCATGAAAAACTGGTTGAGCCTTGGGTCAGTCACTCGCTCTCAGTCCAGCTCACACCACAGGGTTGTTGTGGGAAAAATAGGAGGGGCAAGGAATATTAGGTATGTTTGCTGACTTACGTTATTTATAAAAATAAATAAAAATAATAATATCAGGATATACAGTAAATAAATACCATATTTTTCGGAGTGTAAGACTCACCGGAGTATAAAACGCACCTTAGTTTTTGGGGGAGGAAAATAAGAAAAAAGCTGATTGATGGGTGGATTGGCCTCCCAGAATACCCCCAATCGGCTGTTCCCAGAGGTGAATTTTAGCAACAGGTTCGTTGGTTGTGAGCTCTGTGCCTTGCTTTTTTTTTCTGCCTCTGAAACTTCTGAAACTTTTTTTTCTGCCTCTTAAAGCCTCCGAAACAGAGCTTCAGAAAAAAAGCCTTTTTTTCTGAAGCTCTGTTTTGAGGCTTTTTTTCTGAAGCTTCTTTCAGAGGCTTTTATTTTGAAGGACTATCTGTACTCTGTTCAATCTCCTTTCTTTGGTATAGATTAACCTCTTACAATCTGTTGGTTATTGTGTCATTCTCCAGTTTTGTTAGCATAGTTTGGTTAGAACCTTCACTGATTCTTCTTTTGTTGCTTGCCATATTATTTTAGATAAAAAGCCTTTCAGAGGCTTTTTTTCTGAAGCTCTGTTTGGAGGCTCTTTTTCTGAAGCTTCGTTTCTGAGGCTTTTTTTTCTGAAGCTTCTTTCAGAAGCTTCTTTCAGCCTCTGAAATCTCTGTTTGCAAGGCTGGGTGGGGCGATATTTGGAGTATAAGACCCCTAGATTTTCACCCTCTTTTTGGCGGGAAAAAGGTGCATCTTATACTCTGAAAAATACAGTAACGATATATTACTTGATTTATTTATATTGAGCTTTTATTTTTGTATTTGTCTTTTGTGATTGATTTTGTTGTACTCCATTCAGAGACTGTTAGGGTGGGGATGTGTTACAAATATTGTAAAATAAATGAAGTATTTGAACCATAGATTGAGACCTTTGCAAAGAAGGGAAAATTTTTAAAGGTATTTAGAACTGGAAAAAATAAAGCAAGTGTGTGGGAGAAAATTGCTTATCCTGTTTTTTCCAAGCTTTCACATCTTACTCATTATTGTTTCTCATGTCTTATATGAGCAGTGAAATGCCCACATATCTGACAAGCAAATCCCTTATTATCAAATCTAGAAATTATCTAGAATTCCCTGACTGTAATGGTCTAAGACCTCAGAAAGAATAAAATACCAGTCTTGACTACACTGGTACAGTGGGGCAAAAAAATATTTAGACAGCCACCAATTGTGAAAGTTCTCCCACTTAAAAAGATGAGAGAGGCCTGTAATTGACATCATAGGTAGACCTCAACTATGAGAGACAAAATGAGAAAACAAATCCAGACAATCACATTGTCTGATTTGGAAAGAATTTATTTGCAAATTATGGTGGAAAATAAGTATTTGGTCAATATCAAAAGTTCATCTCGGACTTCCGGTTTCCTCGTCTTCGGCGACGACGGTGCCTTTTGAAGCACCGCCAGCCCAGCCGCTTGTAGAGCCGCTTCCCGATCGAGAAGCGGCTTGAAAGCTTCAAAATCCTTAGGATTCTTGAAGAAGAGGCAGCAGGGCACAGGTCGAGGCCCTGCAACCCCCCCAGGGAATTGTTTCTGGGGAGGAAACAGGCGCGGCTCCCTCCCAACCTGCTGAGACTCCGGGCGGCGTGGGACGTTTCTGCTCTCGCAGAACAAGCCGGCTGCAGGAAACTTCAATAGAGAAAGGAAATAACCTAAACAAGCAGCCGAAACTTACTTGAACCCTGAAACTCGGAACTGCAAGTATTAGCACTTTGCTGATTTCTTATTTTGAAGGGAAAATTTTTGAATGAGTGAAAGTGACTGGAAAAAATATGGCGCTCAGCATTAGAGTAAACGAATCAGCGAGTGTGGATTGGTGAAGTCATTTTGCTTTGTTACAAAGTTAATAAGTTGCTATAAAGTTGCTTCGGCTGTAACAATAGAAACAAAAGGAAAATCTCTCCCTTTTTAATACTTGACTTTGCATCACCACAGTTTTGCCCTGATTAAATCTGGGGGACTTTTTTAGAAGGCTTTGTGGAGGTGGCAGAAGAAGAGGAACCTCCCTCTTCAGAAAAGCTAGCTTACGTGGCAGGATGGCTTCAAAGAAGCAGGAAGGCAAAACGGGGGGGATCCCCCACACGCAAACAGGATACGCAGTCACAAGTTCAGAAAAAAGATTTTGATATGGGAGATTTAAAAGAATTTATTTCAAAAATTTTGGATGATAAATTTCAAAAAGCTCAACAGGAAATAGATGATAAAATCCAAAAGTCTCAACAGGAAATTATGCAGGAAATGCAGCAGAACCAAAATAAGGTGACCAAAAAAATATCAGATGTGGCGTCTGGCCTGGCAGGATTTATTATGAAAGTTGATTCAAAAGTGGATGAATTTAAATCAGAAGTTAATGTTAAGATGAAAGATAATGACCATAAATTTTCTGATGTTGATGATAAGATGCAGAGAGTTGAGAACGAAATTGTTATGATGCAATTCAGGGCAATGGAATTCGCTATACGGCTTTGAGGAATTAGAGAAGAGGAGAGACAAGATTTGAGACAGGTCTGTGCTGAAGCCCTGGCTGTGATTTTAAAAATTAATCCTGATATGGTTTTCTACAAAATAGACAAAATTTACAGAGTCAATTCCTGGGTGGCCAGACAAAGACAATTGCCTAGAGATGTGGTCATATATTTTACAGACAGAGCAATAAGAAATGATATCCTGCAAAAATCTTTTCTTACTTCTGTGCAAGTGGGAGGATCGAAGATTACAGTTTATAAAGAGCTTCCACCTAAGATGTTAAAATCTAGAAAAGACTTTGGCTTTCTTGTTAAAGAACTGCAGAATAACCAGATTCCATTTCGTTGGGATGCTCCAACTGGTATAATTGTGAGATATAAGGGAGAGAGACACCGTTTGAATACTGTGGAGAAGGCGGAACAATTTTATACTGATATCTTTAAAGAAAGAACACCATCCCCACGTACATCCACAGTTTTGGAGATTAAGGAGAGTGATAAGAAGCAACTTCAAGATCCGCAACAACAATCTAAGCAGGAATCAGAGGAGTTGAAGGGCGCTGAAGGAGGTTTCCTGGATGAGCCTTTGTTGGAATCTTCTCCAATTTTGGAGCCGGTCTGGATGGCTGAAGTCAAGGACAAGCGTATAACCCGAGCAAAATCCAAGCAACTTAAAGAAAAGTTACAACAGGAAAGACAAGATGAAAAGGGGGCTAAGACTATACAAGAGACTGGAGCCGTGGGGAATGCAGGATTGAAGATTTCGGATGAAATCCGATTATTCTGTTCTTGGCTCCAGAAAGAGAATAATGATGATTAAATGCTTATCTTGGAATGTGAATGGGTTGAATGTAACACAGAAAAGGAAGAAAGTATTTGCATATTTGAAACAATTTAATAATGATATAATCTGTCTACAAGAAACGCATATTACAGTTCAAGAGCAAAACTATTTGAAAAATCCCAAATTAGGAACACATTTTATATCTTCAACTAACCAAAAAAAGAATGGTGTGGTTATCTATGTAAATAAAAAATTAACAGCCAAACTTATAGAAGCTGATCAAGATGGTAGGTTTGTAGCAATTGAACTACTTTCAGCAAATAGTCAAATTCTTTTGATTGGAATTTATGCTCCCAATCAACAACAGGACTATTTTTACAAAATGCTACATACTAAAATACTACAATGGGATTATAGATCTATTTTAATTATGGGAGATTGGAATGGAGTAATTGATTCTAAATTAGATAAAAAGACTTTGGCGAAGTCAAAGATTAGACTACCACAGACTTTTTTTGATATGAAAGAAGACTTGGAATTAAAAGATATTTGGAGAATACACAACCCAAAAGAACTGGATTATACTTTCTTTTCTGATAGACACAGATCCTTCTCTAGGATTGATTTCATTTTGTTGTCAGATGACTTACTTGTTAGGACAAAAAGAACAAAGATTTTGCCAAGAACCTTGACTGATCATAGCCCAGTGTGGATAGAAATTGAGACAAGTAAGATTGAGAGACGCTCTTGGAGATTAAATGAAAACTTGTTCAGATATGAAAAAAATATAATAGAACTTAAAAAGTATTTGAAAGAGTTTTTTGAAATGAATCTGAATAAAGGCACTCCAATGGAAATTGTGTGGGATGCAAGCAAAGCTTATATGAGAGGGGTGCTTATTTATATGAACTCTAAACATAGATTGATCCGACAAAAGAAAAGACTTGAATTGGAAGCAGAAATAAAGAATAAAGAACAGTTACTTATTAAAAATCCAACAGATGAAAGAATACGTGGTGTCATAAAACTTTTGAAAGATCAATTCCAAATGCTTATAGCGGAACAAGTTGCAACAAATTTACAATATGCGAAGCACAATACATTCTGCAATGCCAATAAACCGGGCAGGTGGTTGGCCTACACATTGAGGAAGAAACAGAGTATATGGACTATTGATAGTATTGATATTGGAGGGAAAGAAATTTTTCAACAGAAATTAATTAAAGAAGCTTTTCTTGATTACTACACTAAATTATATGCCAAAGAGGAGGTGCAGAATGGATTTATAGAAAAATATTTAGATAATAAAAGAGTTACAAAAATTACTGAGCAACAAAAGGAAAGAATGAATTATCCTATAACAGAGGAGGAGATAATAGCAGCAATAAAACAATTAAAAACAGCCAAAGCTCCTGGAACGGATGGTCTGACTGCAGTGTACTATAAAACTTTGCAGGCAGAAATGGTGGAACAACTCAGAGACTTATTTTGTAATATACAACAAGGGGGAAAAGTACCCCCATCATGGACTACAGCTTATATTTCTTTGATACCAAAAGAGCAAGCAGGTCCCAAAAAACCGGAGAATTACAGACCAATATCTCTTTTGAATACGGATTATAAAATTTATGCAAAAGTATTAGCCAACAGATTGATGCCAGTAATTCAAAAGGTGATTCATGATGATCAAGCGGGATTTATCGAGGGTAGGCACATGAAGGACAATGTAAGGCAAGTAATAGATTTATTGGAATATCTTGAGAAGAATAAACAGATCCCTGCAGTGCTGGTTTTCTTGGATGCAGAGAAGGCCTTTGATAAAGTGGACTGGAATTTTCTACTAAAGACTTTAAAAAAGATGGACTTTGGGGACCAATTTATACAGGCGGTTTCAGCAATTTATCAAGAGCAAAAGGCACAGATTATTATTAATGGAAGTTTGACAACAGAGTTTAAAATCGAAAAAGGAACAAGACAGGGATGTCCGTTGTCCCCACTGTTGTTTATTTTAACACTAGAAGTCTTGTTAAACACAATACGGGACTCTAATATCTTGAAAGGTATAATGATAAGGCAAGAGGATTACAGAATAAAGGCATTTGCAGATGATCTGGTCGTTACCCTAACACAGCCAATGGAATCAATAATCCAGATGAAGGACATTATACAAGACTATGGTAAAGTTTCAGGTTTTAGACTGAACCAGAAAAAAACTAAGATGATAGTCAAAAATGTGACACAAGATCGTAAACACGAGCTTGAAAGGAGGGCAGGTTTTGAGATTGTACCAAAGGTAAAATATCTAGGAGTTCAGGTTGCAGAATCAAATATGAAATTGTTTCAAAATAATTATGAGGTGTTGTGGCGAGAGGTGCAAAAAGACATGGAGACTTGGAAAAAACTGCAGCTGTCTTTACTTGGAAGAATAGCAGCAGTTAAGATGAACATTTTGCCAAGATTTCTTTTTTTGTTTCAAATGATTCCGGTGCTTAAAAGTGATAAACAACTAAAAGTGTGGCAAACTGGAGTGAATAAGTTTGTTTGGAACGAGAAAAAACCAAGAGTGAAATTGAAAATTATGCAAGATGTTCCAGAAAGGGGAGGTCTTAAACTTCCAAACCTACAGTTATATTATGATGCAGCAGCTTTGACTTTAACAAGTGATTGGTTTGGAGGAAAAAAGACTGGAATACTGAATGCAGAAAGTTTTGATTTGGAACTTGGATGGTATGCTTACTTATTTTATGACAACAAAGTGGATAAAGCATTTAAAAGCCATATACTTAGAGATTCTTTGTTGAGAGTTTGGAAGAAGCACCGACTCAAATGGGATTATAAAATACCGCTATGGCTGGATCTTGGTCATACTTTGTGGAATACAAATATAATGTCACTCGGGGGGTTTTTATATAAAGAGGTTCTTTTTACAGATGCGGGCAGATGGCAGCTGAAGACATTACAGACATTGTTGGCTGAAGGGATTAATCTAACTTGGTTACAATATAATCAATTGCAATTGAGATGGAAAGAGGACCAAAAAACTGGTATTATGATGTATGAGGAAGAATTGGTCAGACACATAAAAGAGAAAGGTCCAATGCATATTAAAAGACTTTATAATGTTTTGTTAGAAAGGGATTCAGAAACTGAACTAGTTAAAGATTGTATGATTAAGTGGGCACAAAATTTTGAGGAACCAGTGATGTTGGAAACATGGGAAAAAATTTGGGTTCACAATGTTAAATTTACACAGTCGCAGAACCTGAGGGAAAATTTTTATAAAATGTTTTATAGATGGCATTTAGACCCCAAAAAATTGTCGTGTATGTACCCTAATGTGCAGCCTAAATGTTGGAGATGTGATTGTCTAGATGCTACATATTATCATGTTTGGTGGACCTGTAAGAAAGTTAAGGCTTTTTGGATAAAAATTTGGTGGGTCATGCAGAATGTTTTGAAGAAAAAAATTCAATTTTCTCCACAATTGTTTTTATTGGGTATAGTTAAGGGTTTTACATTGGGTGAAACAAAATTGATATTGTATATGATAACAGCAACAAGATTGTTGATAGGTAAATACTGGAAAAATGAAGCGCTGCCCACGATTGAGGAATGGACTTTGAAGATGGCCAGTTTTGCAGAGATGGCGAAGATTTCAGCATATCTAAAAGATTGTTCACAAGAGACTTATGAATGGGAATGGAAGAAGTGGATAGATTATGTTCAGAACAAATATCAAACTAGGAAGTATCAAATAGCTTTTATTTGAAAATGTTATATTAAGATAGAAACATTTTAAGGTAATGAGGATGAAAATTTATTTGAAAATGTTATATTAAGATAGAAATATTTTAAGGTAATGAGGATGAAAATTTATTTGAAAATGTTATATTAAGATCTCCTCTAGAGCAGTGATGTTTTGGGGCTGTCGCTGGGCAACACGGACTTTCAACTCCCTCCAAAGGTTTTCTATGGGGTTGAGCTCTGGAGACTGGCTAGGCCACTCCAGGACCTTGAAATGCTTCTTACGAAGCCACTCCTTCGTTGCCCGGGCGGTGTGTTTGGGATCATTGTCATGCTGAAAGACCCAGCCACGTTTCATTTTCAATGCCCTTGCTGATGGAAGGAAGTTTGCACTCAAAATCTCACGATACATGGCCCCATTCATTCTTTCCTGTACCCGGATCAGTCGTCCTAGTCCCTTTGCAAAGAAACAGCCCCAAAGCATGATGTTGCCACCCCCATGCTTCACAGTAGGTATGGTGTTCTTTGGATGCAACTCAGCATTCTCTCTCCTCCAAACACGACGAGTTATGTTTCTACCAAACAGTTCTACTTTGGTTTCATCTGAACATATGACATTCTCTCAATCTTCTTCTGGATCATCCAAATGCTCTCTAGCAAACTTCAGACAGGCCCGGACATGTACTTAAGCAGGGGGACACGTCTGGCACTGCAGGATCTGAGTCCCTGGCGGCCTAGTGTGTTACTGATGGTAGCTTTTGTTACGTTGGTCCCAGCTCTCTACAGGTCATTCACTAGGTCCCCCCCTTGTGGTTCTGGGATTTTTGCTCACCGTTCTTGTGATCATTTTGACCCCACAGGGTGAGATCTTGCGTGGAGCCCTAGATCGAGGGAGATTATCAGTGGTCTTGTATGTCTTCCGTTTTCTAATTCTTGCTCCCACAGTTGATTTCTTCACACCAAGCTGCTTGCCTATTGCAGATTCAGTCTTCCCAGCCTGGTGCAGGTCTACAATTTTGTTTCTGGTGTCCTTCGACAGCTCTTTGGTCTTCACCAAAGTGGATTTTTGGGTGTCACTGTTTGAGGTTGTGGATAGGTGTCTTTTATACTGATAACAAGTTCAAACAGGTGCCATTAATACAGGTAATGAGTGGAGGACAGAGGAGCCTTTTAAAGAAGAAGTTACAGGTCTGTGAGCTAGAAATCTTGCTTGTTTGTAGGTGACCAAATATTTATTTTCCACCATAATTTGCAAATAAATTCTTTCCAGATCAGACAATGTGATTGTCTGGATTTGTTTTCTCATTTTGTCTCTCATAGTTGAGGTCTACCTATGATGTCAATTACAGGCCTCTCTCATCTTTTTAAGTGGGAGAACTTGCACAATTGGTGGCTGACTAAATACTTTTTTGCCCCACTGTATCAGCATCATGAAATTATGGTGATGATGGTGATAGTGATGATGATGACTGTGACTATCAAATATAGCTATTTCTGTTTCTTCTGCCTTTTGATTTTGAGTATGCATTGTCAGATTACAAGAGGGAATTCTTCCAATTCCTGTTAGGGTGTTTTTATATGAAAAATGCTGACTAAACATTATGTTTTGGGAGCACTGGAACTCACTCTGATTCTAACCAAAGCTATTATGAGAGTCATGTAAAATATAGGATGCCTGACAAACCACCCTATGGCTTGCTTCAGAGAAAAGAAGATGAGTTGCTAAACATTATTCTTAAATGAACACAAATGGGTTATGGTTGACCAATAGGAAGAGTCTTTTTATAAAGTCTGTTAACATTATGTAGCCATCAGAAGATTTTCACAATGGTTTGCAAATGGTTGAATGCTCCTATTAACTTTCTATGTACCGATAGAAGAAAATATTTGTTGCTCAGGGTTGAAATGAGGGGTCCTTAGTGCTCTCTGAGCTTGGTTGTTTTCTTGCCAATATTTAATTACCCAAATTGTATTACAGTGCCAATGCACTGATGATGTTACCTAGTTTGGGTAATGAAACATCTACAAGAAAGCAATCCAGAGAGCACCAAGGACACTCCTCCCCCAAACTTCCTATGTTTCACAATGTGTTGGAGCACTATCAAATACAAGACAGTATAAAATGTGGTATTAACATTTGATTCATTGTATGCTACCTGTTGTTAAGCAGATTGCTAATATCTTCATGTTTTTCCCCCATAAATAGTATAGTTAATAGTTATGGGGATATATGAGGAATTATATGAGGAAAAAAATGAAAGCCACCGTCACAGCACTTCCTCTCTTTTTTCATATCATTATATTTCCCCTTCTTTTCCCTTTCCTTGACCATTTTGTACCCAAATTAACCTCTACTCATTTGGTGTCCTCTGTAACACTTTAAAATTTTCTTTAGTACAAGTGTTGGCCATTTATTTTAGGAAGTCGTCTTGCCAGGCACCTGTGCACCAACTTTAGTCAATTTGGTGGTATATGTTACGGCTTCACTATATATTTGGTAACTAAAATCCAATCAGAGCTTTTCTTTGTCATTACTTAAAGCTTGCTTTTAGTATTAAAGATACTGGTGTACTTTAAATTTACAAAACAACCCTGTCCTTTTAGCGCGCTCTCAGTCAATTATAGATGACTTTCACTATAACTGATCCAGCACCAGAGAAGAGGCTCCCTCCATTTGTCAGGCAACATGGCTGAGGGAGTAGGTAGGCAAGATAGTTGAGAAATGTGTCCTATGCCCCAAAGAAAAGTTAATATTCTGCTTCTAGACAATTTACATGAGTGCTTCAAATATGGCTGTATGGTGATTCTACTGTTTTCTTTCTCAACATGTTGCTGAATTTCCCTGTTGCGGGATGAACTGGCTGGTGCTGGCAAATCATAGAACCCATTGTGAAGAATGGCAGACCTCCAACATCACACAGCATGCACTCATTTCTTCATCAGTATACAGGATCCTTCAAAAAGCCTCCATTACGAAGACCACACAGCGTTATAGGGGGCAGTCTGGGTTCTTTTATGGCAATGCCACGAAATGGGAGCAGATTAGGTAATGTGTGTTTTTAATATCCTTTAAATTAATAGGTTTAAATTAATAAACCTATTAATTTACCTTCATGCTATAATTACCTTCAGTCCTGTGTAATATCAGCTCCATATTAAGATATGAGATATGTTCATTGCATATCAAATGGTGTAAAGCAGAGATTTCAAATATGGCTATGATATTAGAAGAATTGTATGGTACCTTGCCGATTAACTAAATAAACCAGGAAACAATCCAAACTCCACATTGTGCTAGTACTACAACAGCTGGGTGTTAATTCTCCTTCTGTTGCTTCAGGTCAAGAGTACATTTTTCAACATTTTCTATTGGACAGTAGCCATTCAATGTACTTAAGAAACTCACAAGTAGAGACAGTTTTACAAAACAGTGACAGTTCTCCAGTGTTACAACCTAGCAGCCTTTGCTTATTGTATGATTCTTATTCAGTAAAGTCTGTCCAGACATCAAAATTAATAGTGATTCATGGCCAGTTTACCATGAACTTGGGTACCATAATTTTTCATTATTAGATTTTCCCTCTACAATCAAAAATGACACTTGGCTGTTAACATTGACCCAGTAAATTACAATGAACATCTACAGTATATAAACAATCAACATGTTTTACAAAATTACACATTAACAGATACTCAAATTAACAAATAATTACACAATCAAGCAACAGCCTCAACTAATCCCTTCACAGTTCCCCAATGAAATTCATTTTTTAATAATTTAAAGAAAGAAGGGATAAATCATTGTTTTAGAGAAGCTGTTCCAAAATACGAGTAGAGCAATGGAAAGAGAGCCTGCAAGCCTCTACCCATTTTGTCACACAAGGGTGATAAATTAAAATCAACATCCTCCAGGACCTTGGACCCAGTACTGCATCTTATGCCAAAAAACATTTAAATATAAAGAGCTATGCCTTTATCAATCTTCTATTCCTCCTTCTAGTATTTTCTTGAAAGTGTGCTATTCTAGTTTCACTTTCATGTGTCCTTTTGCAAGTATGTTGAGCCAAACTGCACACAGATATAAAGAGTATGGTATCTTAAGTTTATATACGGACATTGCTACAGCAACAGTCTTATTTTCAGTTCCTTTTCCCATTCATATGATAAACATTTATGAATGGCTTTCCTAAGTGGGAAGAAAAGATAATACAGGGTACCTTGAGCTCATTAGCTTGAACTGACAGCTGTGAAAATCTGCTTGCCCAAAGCTCATAGCCAATCCAGTTTCTTTCCTATATCTATCAGCAAACCATCCGTTTTCAATTATATTGTTGTCTAAATCAATTATATGGATTTATGTTACTGTATCCATGGCATATTGCTTAAATATTCATGAGTGCATCAGGTCTTCTTCCTACCCTTACAGAAAAATTAACTGACAGACTTGCCTGTTCTTTGTCTGAATTAGGTTTCTCAGAGGTGTAATTTTTATGTCAATAAGCTTGTGACATAGAAACATTTCTTGTGAACAGAGTATTGTTTTATCTGATAAGGAGAGATGTAAAGTTTGGTCTGGCCCATTTCCTGCATCTGTAACTTAATTCATTCAGGCAAGTGTGTTAAATAAGCTTTAACAAAGAGGCTTTTTTGACTAATTTGAATTATTTTTACTGTGCAGTGCTTTTTGTTAATTTAAAAATCATTTTTGCTTTTCAAGTAAATGAAAGCTTATTTGGGATTAAAGATATTTTTTTTGCAATTCTGTAGACCAAAGCAAATCCATCTCAGAAGACAATTGTCACTTCTGATGAACTGTAAGCTTCAGAATTGTAACGTAAAAATAAATACCATTAGTCACAGAAGTCTCTTTTGTATATTTAAAAACTGAATGATTAAAAATTTTGGTATCTTGAACATTAGCTCTGAAAACAAAATATCTATAAGTGAGCTTGTCTTCATTTTCTTCAGTGTTTCCTATATATTTTATTAAAATGCATATTGTCATATATACAAGACTATCTTATTTTATTACACTTTGTTTTACTTGCATTATACCTGATTCAAATTTAATGTCCTTTGAAATGCTATTTATTAGTAACTAGTAGTACTGATGTACATAAAAAGTACCAAAATGTTTTAATGGTCTTTTATTAATTATTTATTTATATTTTATATTTCTTAACTGCTCATCTCCCTCAGACTTTTTTATAGTTTAATCTAACATATATTGGAGATTAACAAGATTACTCTTGTTTGTAGAAAGTGCCCAATGATAACTCTCTCTGTGTGGGTTGGGGGTTGGATGGGAGGAAATCTTTCAAAGTGAAGTTGCTTGTCTGTGGCTTTTACTACACAGTATGTGTTTGGCCCTCTCAGGACCCAAAAACCTTTCCTTTTCTGGAAATAAATATTATGGGCAGCTGGAGGTCAGTGTAGTGTTCCAAAGCACTCACAGAGTCCTCCCCTAAAATGGAAGAATTGAAAGGAGAGTATTGGGGGATGATAACAGGAAAGGTGCAGAGGGTAGGAAGAGGTGAAATGATTACCATGTAATTGGATATTTCTACAGTATAACTTGAATTATTTTGCAAAACTTGTTTGCAAACTAGTTTTGCTAAATTTAGAAATATGATGGCTGAACTTTGGTCAAACTACCCCCACATATGCCATCTATTTTCCAGTCACTGTTATATCTAAAAGGTTCATATAGCAGCTAATCAAAGACACCAGGTACTTCTTATTAGAAAAAATGTTAATTTTTTTGCCATTTTCTTCGGTTGTTCAGGGAAGAACATTTTTAGCAGCTTTGAGTTTGATATTTACTGTAGCAAATACTGTAGTTATTGGCAAATTACCAATGCTATTTGAAGATGTCTGTCACCGAACATTTATCTAAGTTCAATTTCTCTTTCTTATCATCTCTTAATAAATGTCTTCTTTTAAATTGAATATTTGGAAGATCAGAAGTTTATGTCTATTTTAATTTAATACAGCTCTTTTTTCTTGCTGTATCAAAATACATTACTACTTTTGGTTTTTTTTAAATTATGAATTTAAAGAAAGATCAGTTATCAATTAATGATACAGGACAGGACAAAAGTGTTGTAACCGAACTAATATTTTATAATTCCAAAGTACTAATAACCTGTAATTTGGTTTGAATTTATATTATGTTTTTTCCAAAGATAATCTGAGTGACTGACAATAAAATACAGATAAAAGAACAAAATAAAATTAATATATGCACACAAACAACTACAGGTAAACTGTCTAAATAAAAATCTATTTGTCACCTGCCAAAGAATAACAGAGAGAAAGCTGGTTTGCTCTCTACTGACAGAGAGTTGCATTAAAGCCTGAGAACTATCACTGAGGGTGATGGAAAGTCCTTTCTCAAGTATCAGTTAAATAATTATTGCTTTTATTCAATTTAGATATTGTCCACGAAAACCTAAAAATGGGATCAGATGGTGAAAGTGACCAAGCTTCTGGAACATCATCTGATGAAGTTCAATCCCCAACAGGTGTTTGTCTCAGGAACAGGATACACAGACGGATATCTATGGAGGTAATCTCATAGGAGAGGCATTATCTTAACAAAAGACTTGGGATTTGTTTGCATTACTTTTGTCCCTGTTAGGGTGTTTTAAAGTAAAGCTATTGATGTTCAGAGTAACAGATCCTGTACAACAGATTTAATCTGATTTTTTTTTATTGAAAGTTATTTTGAATGCGTAATATATAAAACATAACATGTCCTAGATAGAATTTCCATCAATTCTGGCCAGTTAGCTACTGGAGATGAAGTAATCTGACACAGCTGGAAAGGAGCAGGTTGAAGAAAGTTAGTTTTGATATAATATTGTATTTCTTTCTTGTAAATCAGATTTATTTATTCTGATTCCCTTTAGGTATATTAGGGATATATGGTGAAAGGACACGGGCATAGAATTCTGGCAGACGAAGTATTGCATTTCTTATAACTTCCAAGCAGGAAACTAATTTTTCTGGTTAGAACTGATAGGCTGTTAGGAATGGTATACTCCAACACATCTGAAGTCTAATGCATTGAGGAAGGTTATTCAAGCATTATACTGTTTGACAACAAGTTCAGTTGTGGCAGTCATTAGAGCTATTTTCTGTTTGTAAATATGTTTTATCACAAAGCACTCTATAGGTATAATTAAAAGGAAGTAGGAAAATAAGCCTAGAGCAATTTCAGCTTCCTTAACAGATTTGCTGACTTTTAAATGTTTTTATCTGAATAAAGAAAAGTATGAGACTAGACAGAATGCTGCCTACTTTGAATTTAGTACTTGATTTTCTTTTCCTCTTTCTTTTTTAAATACTTTTATCTGAAAATTGTTCTGTCACACCCAAATCTAAGGATTCTGAAATGTCTGTTGATTTTAAAATTACAGGAAGAACAGCATACTCCATGGCACATTGCAACTGCATTTAGATGTTGTGACAAGCCATGGTTGGCTTTGTTCTACTTTATGGAAAAAGCCACTATTGGAAGGGTTCACACTAAGCCTGAAAGTCCAAGCCATATTATAGGTTAATATAATATGTGTTTGATTCCAATAGCTATGATGATGACAATTCCAGACAATCAAAATAATATTGCAGCAACTTCTCAAAATATGAAACCATGAGATGAACAAACATAATTTAGAGTCTGATACAAGCATTTATAAATAGATTTGTAACAGGCAGTGTATCTCTAGGGTTAGAGTTAGAATTGTCAGTCAACTAGGTCAAAATGTATTTTAATGTATTTTTAATAAATACATATTTCCCAAAACTTGCTGGGAAGAAATAAGAAAGCAAATAAAAACAAAATAGTGTCCATTCTCCCCAAATCCAGTTCTAAAAACACAAAAGGCACTGTTCTTTGTCTTTTTCTAGCTATTAGTAAGACAGACATGATTGTGATCTAGCAAAGAGAAAGCTCAAAGAAGTCTATAGTCATTATTTTAGCAAAGCTAAATAATTATTGTTTCATTTGGTAGATAGGCAGTGAGGCAAAATAGTGTAGCATTTTTCAAAGTATATAACCATCAGATAAATTCACTCCACTCTTTCTATTTACCGTATTTTCCGGCGTATAAGACGACTGGGGGTATAAGACGACCCCCTACTTTTCCTGTTAAAATATAGGGTTTGGGCTATACTCGCCGTATAAGACTACCCCTCTTCCAACGCACACCAAATAAAAATTAAAAAACATCAGATTTTATTTCAATATGGTAATTTTAATTCAAATGCTTATGCCTTTCCAAGAATCTAGTACACCAGGATACAGTGGCCTTAAATCTGTTGCTGTGATCTGGGTTAGATTTGGCCCACTGAAGTGCAAACAAACGTATTTTATTTCGTGTCACTACATAACCGTTTTGGCGATGCTCATTCACCATGTCTGCTACATGTTTTTCGAGTTCTGGCCAATGTGGGGTGCCTCTTCTTAATGCACACTTACCCCTTGGCATACTCTTTAACGCTTTTACATTTGCTTTCCAGTCCCGAACCATCTTTTCTGTTACTCCATATTGTCTTGCAGCAGCACAGTTATTATGTTCCATGGCAAAGTTTACAACTTTAAGTTTAAAACTGGCTTCATATTTCTTTCTTCTTGCTGGTGGAGCCATGATGGGGTCTTGACTGTTATATTTGTATACTATACTGTATGTACTGTTGCTGTACTGTAGAGAAAGGTAATGGGCTACGCTACGTGTAGTGGCAAGAGGGCTATTTTGTACCAGGTTTTTTTCCTTCACCCATGCAGCCTTGTCGAGATCCGCACAGCTTCATGAATCTGAGTTGCTGGCACTCACTGATGATGCTAGGGGAGCGCCGACAACATTGACAGAAAGCTGTGCCGATCTAGTCAAGGCTGCATGCTGCTGAATGCTGGAACCAGCTGGCTGCTGAGCAGAGCTTCTCCCAGGCATCTAGGGGGGTATTACCGACGCTCCGACTTCCCCAGCTGACCCCACTGATGGCGAGCTCCACCGGTCTGGGGAAGTCAGAGCGTCGGTAATCTCTCCCTGGATGCCTGGGGGAAGTTCCGCGCAGCAACCAGCTGGTTCCAGCATTCCAAGGCGATTCCAAGGAGGTCCACGGTGAAAGCGGCGCCGCGGTCGACCTGGGCCAGCACCTTGCACACCTGGCTCTGCGTCTCCATTATGAGAAGCTCCATGTGACTTCGCATGTCTCCGCCCCAGACGCACAGCTCTCGCAATCCGCTCACCGGAGGAGCCATGAAGTGCTCGCACCGCCTTGCCAGATCTTCCTCATCCTCCTTTCCCCATGGCTTTTCCAGTTGTAATTGTTGCTGCCGCTGCCGCCGAGGCAACTCCTTTATCTCCGCCCGCCGCACCAGACCCAGCCCGGCCAGCGCCGCCGTGGCTCCCGCAGTCCAAGCGGATCGGCACCCGGGCTCGCAGGTGAAGGGTGGGAGTGCGCAGTGCACTTTCCTGGCTTGGCGCCAATCCGGATGGCTGCAGAAGGAACTGGGCACCGGCTGTCATATCTTTTCTGCTGTGCGGGATTCGGCACCTGGGCTCCCGGGGTTTAAGCCTCCGGGCCGGCCCGCGCTACTCCAGGATGTTCGCTTCAGGCTCCTTGGAATCGCTGCCGGGTGGTTCTTCCCATTGGGGCAATGGTGGGTGGCAGCGATCGGCGTCGCTTGGACTGCGGGAGCCACGGCGAACTCCTTCCCCACGAGGTATTGCTCTGCATTTCACCACCTCTTCCAGGCTCGCAGCCACCCACCATCGCCCCAACGGGAAGAACCGCCCGGCAGCGATTCCAAGGACCCTGAAGCGAACATCCTGGAGCAGCGCTAAGTTACCTTCCGTGGTGGAGGGGTGTGTGTGGAAGAATAGTTGAAGCTAAAACGGCTTTCTCGTTCATCCCGGTGTCGGGAGAAGCGGCTTGAGGGGCGCCCGAGCTTTTAAGATTTTAACCTGGGCTAATCGGGCGGGGGAAAGAAGTGCTCTAGTCTGCAAATGAGGCAGGGTCTTGGGTTTAAAGGGTGGGGGGGCAGAGAAACTTTCAAGGCAGTTTTCTCTCAGCCAGAGGTAGAATCTGAACGGGAGAATATGGGCGTCGCTGCGTGGATTGCATTATTTCGCTCATTTCTGGAAATATCCCTGCGCCCCTTTTCGCCTCCCGGAATTATGTGGCTCCCACCCACCCCACCCCACAACAGATCTGCGCGAGAGGCCAGAAAACTGTGGGTTTCGTGTGTGTGTGTGTATGTAACAAAAGGTGCAGATGTCTCCCCCCTGCCCGTTTCTTTGCGGCTGCAGCCTTTCTTCTGAATGGGGTCGGGCTGGATACGCCGCGAAAGAGATCGGCTTGGGGAAAAAAAAAACCGGTCTGCCGCCTTTACCACTACCTCCCCTCTCCACAAACACACACTTTTTGTTGTTGTTTGTTGCTGATAACATTCCCCCTCTCCCCCACCCAATTCCACGGGTTCAAAGCCGCAGAGAGAGAGAGAGAGAGAGAGAGAGAGAGAGAGAGAGGGAAAGAAAGAAAAAAAAGAGTTTTGATTCTGCCGGCTTATCGCGAAGGCATTGGAACAAGCAGACTAGAGCACTTCTTTCCCCCGCCCGATTAGCCCAGGTTAAAATCTTAAAAGCTCGGGCGCCCCTCAAGCCGGTTCTCCCGACACCGGGATGAACGAGAAAGCCGTTTTAGCTTCACCTATTCTTCCACACACACCCCTCCACCCCAGAAGGTAACTTAGTGCTGCTCCAGGATGTTCGCTTCAGGGTCCTTGGAATCACTGCTGGGCGGTTCTTCCTGTTGGGGCGATGGTGGGTGGCTGCGAGCCTGGAAGAGGTGGTGAAATGCAGAGCAATACCTCGTGGGGAAGGAGTCGCCGTGGCTCCCGCAGTCCAAGCAACGCCGATCGCTGCCACCCACCATCGCCCCAACGGGAAGAACCGCCCGGCAGCGATTCCAAGGAGCCCGAAGCGAACATCCTGGAGCAGCGCGGGCCGGCCCGGAGGCTTAAACCCCGGGAGCCCAGGTGCCGAATCCTGCACAGCAGAAAAGACATGACAGCCGGTGCCCAGTTCCTTCTGCAGCCATCTGGATCGGCGCCAAGCCAGGAAAGTGCGCTGCGCACTCCCACCCTTCGCCTGCGAGCCCGGGTGCCGATCCGCTTGGACTGCGGGAGCCATGGCGGTGCTGGCCAGGCTGGGTCTGGTGCGGCGGGTGGAGATGAAGGAGGAACCTCGGCGGCGGCAGCAGCAATTACAACCGGAAAAGCCACGGGGAAAGGAGGATGAGGAAGATCTGGCAAGGCGGTGCGAGCACTTCATGGCTCCTCCGGTCGCTTGCGAGAGCTGCGCGACTGGGGCGGAGACATGCGAAGTCGCATGGAGCTTCTCATAATGGAGACGCAGAGCCAGGCGTGCAAGGTGCTGGCCCAGGTCGACCGCGGCGCCGCTTTCACCGTGGACTGCTGGGAAAGAAAGGAAGGAAGGTGACCCGAATTCTGGGGTAGAGTCCTTTCTCGTGGGCCGCGCACTGCCTGGCACCTCTTGTAGGTTGGAACTAATTTGGAGTACAGCTTCCCCTCAATGTTGCCGGCGCTCCCAAAGTGTCATCGGTCAGCGCCAGCAACTCAGATTCGGGTACCCGGCGTATAAGACGACCCCCGACTTTTGAGGTGATTTTCCTGTGTTAAAAAGTCATCTTATACGCCGGAAAATACGGTATTCTTTCTATATATCTAATTTCTGCTATATAGACTATTTTTTTAGAATGTGCCATATTGGAATTTTGCACAATCCAAAGATTTTGCCCAAGAACTTGTCAGGAAAGGATATTCCAGAGGTTAGATCCCTTAAAACCCCTTTGCTTCGTTCCCACAAAATGTACTTCAGCCTTTAGTATGACGTAGCAGAGAACTTTAGTGCAGTCCTTTGTGATCAAGAAAGTCAATTATGAAGCAGAAGTAGTCCTTGAGGGATCTTGGTTGTAAACTATTCAACTATTTGAGTCACGTTTAGCAACTGTTTGGAAATCATTGGAATTTTAATGTAATTTGTTGCATAAAAATATATGGCTTCACTGTTTTGAATAGCATTTTTTCCTGGCACAAATTGCTTTTTAAAAAGAACTTAATACAAACAGCAGATATAGGTGTACCCAAAATTGGTTTCTTCACTCAAGTGATGTCATTTCCTTGTATTGAATTGGCTAGCCATAAAATAACTTTATTTACTGTTTGCAGAACACTTGTGTGAATGAAAGTTGTAATACTAAAAGTTAAATAATAAATAATGGCCCAGGAAGTAGGTAAATATTCTTCAAGAGTATTTCCTCTCTTTGGACTTCAAGGTTACTGGGAAATCAAAGTTAGGCAGATTTTTGTTACAACCTTGGAAATTGAGCTACAACTGAAAATATGGTAATGTAGGCTTTAGTTTGAAATGTATAGCTTTGGAAAGACTATCTCTTACTCATGACACTTTCATTTAATGCTGCTTATTAATCTGCACAATGCTCCAAAACTGAGTACAATGGGAAAGCTCTTGACTTCCCCAGATTTCTCTTTTCCTGTTTAAAAACGGAATTGTGCATGACAGTAAACAAAAGGAGGAAAAAGTACTTAATTTCCTTCATTTATAACAATCTGTATGAATGCCAGTATTTGTGGAAATTACACTAAAATTTGAAATAATATTTTAATTGTCAATTTAAGAATCTATATTTAAATTAAGTTTCTAATTTAAATATAGATCCTTTTCATTGTGGCTTTCTGAATTAAACATTTTCTTCATTAAAAACAGAAATGCTGTTTTTACAGTGATTATCTTAGAGCTGACTCAAAAGCTTAATTATGATTTGGTTAAATCAGTAATCAAACCAATATGTTTAACTAACATGTTTTCCATATTGTGCTGAGTGATAAATATTTCGTATTACTATAGTTTTAGCTAATGTATCAACAATATAACCAAAGGCTTGGCAAGCTGGTAAAATCTGAAAGAACATTAGAAAAAGGGAGGGAAATATTTGCATTCATTCTTTCAAGTTAAAGATCTAAACTGAAAGTTTTTTACACCTCTTAACATACACAATTATCAAAGTATAATATCCAAGATAGTGACCACTGACTTCAGTTACTTTTTAATTTTAATTTTATCAGTCAAAGATGATAACTTATATTTCTTCATTATGATTCTGAATTACATATGCTATTAGATCTTAATTCTGTTGTCAATAGAATAGGGTTAGAGTTCTGTTTATTCACTTTTAAAATCACATTTTGGATATGGAACTCGTTATGTCTCTAAGTATCTTTTTTTTTTTCTTTCTAGAAAATGCCTTATAAACTTGGATTCTCCAATTGATAAGAAATTTGTTTCAGTTTGCTGGCATTATGTACTGTCCGGCAGATAACATATTTTAAACATGACATTTTTCTGATGTATTCAGTTAACAATTTAAAAAGATTGACTGGCTAGTTAATTAAAATAGGGAAGCTTTTATTTTTAATTACCTTTCCAAAAGTATGCAAGAATCTACAATTATGAGTCTAATATTTCAAAATGCTAAAGAAAATGTTTTTATGTTCTCTATCTATGAAGTAGTGATTCCACCCCATTTTTGTGGTAACACATTTCTCTTGTAAAATCAGTCTGTTCATGCTCTCTGCCCTGTTTGAAGTGTTAGATGCATTGGAATCTTAAATGTGTGTAAAGTACACTCCCTAGAAAAGGCTATATGAGATCACCATAGATGTAAATGGCATGATTTAGGCAATGTGGGCTTGTGTGACGAAATCTCGAGTTGTGCAGCCAATCCCTAGGAAGGGAGACTTAGAAAGTCATGTGAAATTCAAAGGAGCAAAACAGTTTCTGACAAGGAAAGACTTAGTGATGATAGCATTTTACCACACTATATAGAAATATAAAGAAGTTGAGTATATTTATTTGAGAGCTTCACGCCACAGAGATTTCTCCCCCTTCCACGCCTTTCTTCCCCTGCTAGATCCATTGTAAAAGTCCTTTTCCAGTGCTTTGTGTTAGCATCCCAGTCCAGAGATCCTTATGCATAAAGCATTGGCCCAATATTCTTCATAAAAATGCAGTGTATTTTCTGTGGAAAAAATGATCCACTGCATAGTTTTTCAGAGTTAAAAATACAGGCAAGTGTCATGCTTAAATGATTGTATCATGAAGTAACGGTGAGGCCTACAAATATTATTGGGTGTTCCGTCTTCCTTAGTAGTAGTGCCTGTATCACAGGCATAAGCAGTTTTGTCAAGATGATTAATTATCATCGTGAACAATACAGAAAAGCACATTTGAAGAAGGTCAGTATAACATCACCATCTTTGAAAGGTACTGAAAATTTGAAAGACCAACAAAGGCAGGAAACCATTGTCATGTAAATTGTGTGAGATAGCTGTTTTTGCAGTGCAAGACTCTTCCCCAACTCATTTACCTATATTTTGTAAGGACATTGAACAACACAGGATGATTAAAATGTCGTAGTAATTACCTAGAGTCATTATTTGCAGTAGAATAACTGACTTTGTGCAAGTATTATTCATTTCCATTAGCTGAGTGTACTCCTGTCATGCCTTGATCTTAGTGATATAATAAACCAGGAAATGATTTACCATGATTCATATTTCAAAAATGACTTACATTTACTTTTAGAACTGAACAGTTTTTACATTTAGAATTATTTTTTATTTGAGCACAATTTTATTTGAACACAATTAACTTTTTACTATTAATGTAAATATTTTCATCTCATAAAATTGTCTATTGTGAATTAAACAATAGCATAAATTTTAAAAACTCACTGGTGAGAGTCCTATGATTCTTTCAAACAAGAGAAAAGTAGGAGTCTTAATTCTGTCTTATAGCACAGTGCTCCCCAACACAGTGTGATTTGCCCCGGTGGGGGAGGGGGAAGAGGGGAACTGGGATGGCACTCACACAGCTCAACTTGTGTGAGCAATGGGCGTGCATGCATGTGTGGATACACACTGGCCCCGCTAGTTGTACAAGTCAAGCTCACACATGCACACCACCCACTGCTCATGCAATCCAATTCCGAATACATAGTCGACCGTGGCCCAGGGAACCCCTGTTATAGCATGTAGTCTGAGCATTTGGGTTTTAAAAAATAATTTTCAGCACATGGTTAAAGTATAGCACAGAACACTTGGAAGTCAATTTTCACTAGAGCAGTTGTTTCTCCATAAAGGTGGGACCAGCAGCCAGGAAGGGGTTAACTCTGTCTGTTATTCGATAGGACTGAGTCTGCAAACTGTTAAGCTCCGCCTCTTCCTGTTGCTTCCCAGCTTTTAGACTCTGACTTGGACAGACATGTTTTTCTGAGCTGAACCATTTCTGATTGCTTGATTGGCCAAGTCTTGGAACCTCTGACTCAATGTACATTTACATGTAGTCCTTGACATACAACCACAATTGAGCCCAAAATTTATGTTGCTGAGATATTTGTTAAGTGAATTTTGCCCCATTCTACAACCTTTCTTGCCACAGTTGTTAACTGAATCACTGCAGTTATTACGTTAGTAACGTGGTGCTTAAGTGAATCTGGCTTTCCCATTGACTTGCTTGTCAGAAGGTTGCAAAAGATGATCACATGACGCCAGGACACTGCAACTGTCATAAATATGAACAATTGCCAAGAAGGTATTTTCAGGTCTCAGGTACCATTGTACAATGACCTAGCCCTCCCTACTAACTTTCAATTTAGTGAAGTTATGAGATTTTACAGTTATATAAAATTTCATAAAAGATGTGGTTTTGAAGGATATAAGTAAAAGATACTTGAAGGATATGGAAGGAAAAGCTAATAAAATCACAACTGGAGTTGTTTAAGTTCAGGAGTGTTAAAGAAAGAAACTGAAAACTTTGTTTTAGTGGCTTAAGAAACAAGCTTTGCCAAAAACAAGCTTTGTTCCATGAAGGCAAAAACTCAACATGTAACAAACAACAGCAAATGTTGCCTTTGTTATAAAAAGGATGAAACAATTGACCACTTGATCAGTGACTACAGCAAAATTTCACAAATTGAAGCAGCATTATGATCGAGTTGCTAGAAATATTCATTGGAAATTTTGCCAGAGGTTTGGATTTGAATGCAACCACTAAACTGCCAAGTTGAGATATTTTGGAAAATGAGCAGGTTAAAGGTCTTATGGGACTTTAAAGATCCAAACATACAGGCATGTTGTTCATAACAGACCTCATATAACAATTATTGAAAAGAAGAAAATCTGGTTCATTGAAATTGCTATGCCAGGTGATGCTAGCATTGAGAAGGATTGTGGCAAAAGAAAGAAGATAGTGCCAAGAGGATTCTTTGGGTACAATCCCAAAATAACTGGAACATCATTTGAACACCACCAGTACTTGCAAAATCACCATTAGTCAGATATAAAAGGCATTGGACCAGGAACATCCTGCAATGATACCTTTATGACCATGAAGAAATAACATCTGTGTATCCCAGATCCAAATTTTATGAAGTACTCTGAATTTCACTACGCATGAAGGGTATTAAGGTAGCATTGCCAGATTTAGTCTGCAAAAATCTGGGCAATCATTAAATAGTAGCTCTTAGAAAGTATTTGTAAATCAGATACTGACAAGATTAAAGAAAGCCTTTCTTTCCATTAAAGAAAGTAAAATTCTCTTTTGCTATTTTGAGAAGTAAAGATTTGTTAACCTCAGATGAAGCATTGCAATTGTGTCTTTCCATAGAAACAGCCTGTTTGCTTCATTTATGTGTTCTTAACCAGTAACAGATTATGCCTACATCACTGAGTACTTATTGACATTTTTATTTTATATGGAAACAATTTTTGAAAATATGTATGTCCTCTTACTAGTGTTGGTTTACTTTTCCAGGACTTGAATAAACGCTTGTCACTACCTGCAGACATTAGGATACCTGATGGATATCTTGAAAAGTTGCAAATAAATAGTCCACCATTTGATCAACCAATGAGTCGACGATCTCGTAGAGCATCATTGGTAAGCTCTTTTACCTGCAATAAATAACTTTACTATATCCTTCATACTTTTATTGCAGCACAGATATTTAGATACAGCAAAAAGATAAGTGTCTTAGAGCACTTGCAGCTGTAGTGTGATATAATTCATTTAATTAAATGGTGTATTAATATTCTCTTAAATAAGGCTCAATGTCTAGATTCCCCCTAATACTAAGCTTTAATTCATGATTTACAAACTAGTAATTTAGATCCTCTATCAACTAGACAATAAACATAAATTATGTTTATTATATATAAACACTTTATTATTATAAAGTGTGAATCCAACTGATTTCTCCATTATACTTACAAAATTTGTTTAAAAAACAGAAAGACAAATGCGAGGATGGGATCTCACATTGGTTAAGTATAATAACAAGACAGTGGATAATAAACCATGTTTATAAAATAGAGGCATTAAACAGCAATTGAGACCACAGTTTTTGTTGCTAAGAGATGTCATAAAGCATGATATCATGTGACCACATTGCTTATCAAGAGTAACAACACTTAGACTTACATACCGCTCCATAGTGCTTTTTAGCAGTTTACAAAAGCCAGCACATTGCCCTCAACAATCTGGGTCCTCATTTTACCGACCTCAGAAGGATGGAAGGCTGAGTCAATATTGAGCCAGAACTCCTGGCTTTGGGCGGAGTTAGCCTGCAATACTACATTCAAACCACTGCGCTCCATGGCTCCAGAAATGGCAACCCTGCAGTTCTGGTTGTTATCGTAACTCAGAAATCTGCAGTTCATCAAACTGGAAGAGACAGAAGTCCCAAGCAAGCAAGCCGGCGGTGAGAGCAACAGGCAAATGAGGGTTGTGCAGTGTTCTGGAGTTCAGGTGCTGCAGGGAGGCACTGGTAACCGTGAGCAGTGCTAAGGAGCACAGATGCTGCAAAGGGAGTGAAGGGAACCATATTCAGGTGCTACAGAGTGTGGGTGGGCAAAAAAGCAGCAATAGTAACTTCCAACTACCCGCTGGCTTCTCCATTAATTTGCTTGTGGGAAGCTGGCAGCGAATATCAGAAATCACAATCACATGACCTTGTCTTGCTACAGTATTGTAATCACGAGCCAGGCACCAAATGCTCGGATTCATCCCTGGATCAATTATATGATCCCGGGATACTGTGACAGCTGGAACTCTGAGTACTGGTCATAAATTCCCTTTTGTTCAGTTCCATCAAAACTTTGAATGGCCTCTGAATGAGTATTCATACCTATAGACGATCTCTAGGTTTTAGCATCGTGAGTAAAGGTAGAATAATCTCTATTTAAATAAATAGGGGAAAAAAGTTTATATAGATTTTGAAATTCTCCATGTATTAATATAGAGAAATTGGTTTTAAACATTATTTAATATTGTTTCATCATGTTTTCACTTTTAGGTACTTGCTGACTCTAAGATATTCAACCTGATCCCTTGGGTCTTCCAAAGATTTGCCCATCACCCCAGGGCTTTGTTCTAAAGAGCTATTATTAATTTATCTAATTAAAGGCTTGTTCAGTTTCAAGGGGAAAGGGGTACCTTGAAATACGTATCTTTTCCAAAGATCAGTCCACAATTGTGTAGGGCAGTCTCAGTGGCCTCTCCCAGGTCAAGCATGCACACAACTACACAAAGAGATGTGTTTGTTTTTTTAAATCTCTGTTTACTAAATGAAACTTGCAAACACACCTTCTTGCCTTATAGAAACAAGTTACCTTCCGGACCAGAGTTCAAATTCAAAGTGGCACGTAGGAGAATAGTCAGGTGGAGTCCAAAGATCAGAGCTTGTAGCAGAATTGTCAGCCAATCCAAGTTCAAAATCAGAGTTGCAGGGTTCACGAGTCAAGGTATACTGAGTGAGCATTAACAAGCAGTTGTCCTCAGTTGGAGAGCTTGTGCTTGCTACTCCGGTTTAATAGAAAAAGCCCTGGTGTAGTTTCATTTAGTGGGATGGGATTCCTTCCACTTGAGCAGTCTTACAGAGTGCCTTTGTGCTACTCTTTACAGCCCACTGGGCTCATGCTTTGGAAGGGGGCGGTAATTTCACACCTTCTTCTTCAGAGAGTGACAGTAGATGTATCTGCCAATTACTGGCCTGTCCAACCTCCTCTGCCTACTCAGACAGCAGTCTGTCTGTTGGTACTGGAGCAGGTTGCTTGTTATCTGTCAGTCTTTCTGGATCTGATTCTGGTTCTCTGTCTTCAAAGCAGAGCCATCCATAATGCTGTCTACCCTGAGGAGTTCCTTGTTCCTTGAAGACAAACTCTGATATATAAGTGTTTTTCAAGTAAAGCATCTTTTCTCTTTCAAATCTGAAGTGCCACACACAGCCCTCCTTTACTGATTATATGTTTTTCCAGCCCAGCAGCAAGAAATTCTATAGATGGAATGACCATAATTGGGCACAGCATCATGGTCGTTGAACAAAGCGTAATTAAGTGAAACACCATGTGACAGCTTCACTCAACGACCACAATCCATTCTCTGCCACAAAAGGCTTGTCTTTTAAATCCATAGAGAACCTTCTACTGGTTTAGAATGCAGTGGCACATGCAGTTTTGAGTGCTCCACGGTTAACCCGAGAAACACCACTGCTGCATTGGTTTCCAGTTGCTTTCCAGGTGCAGTTCAAGATGCTGGTTATCACTTTTAACATCTGCACTGTCTTTTTAAACTTTGAAATAAGTCCCACTGGGTTCAGTGCAACTGATTTCCTAATAAAAGGTCAGGAGCACAGCCCCTGTGGGTGTGCTCTAAAAGCCTCCTTTGTCCTGATTAGACTCCCCATACAGCCTAAATTCAATTTTTTTGAAAGATTTTTAATCTTAAAAATTACTGCAGCAACAATGGGAAACTGACATGCTGCTTCAATGCATATATTTAAGCACAAATGTTTCTTCCACGAGTGCCTCTTGTTCCAATGTAAATCTCAGAGACATTCTGGGTTAATAAAAAAAAAAAATTAAAAGCTTTTCTATAGAAGTTACCTGTGCCCAGAAAGTAGGATAACAGTGGTGGAGAACGCCCCAAGTCACTTGAAAATGTACCTGAGAACAAGCTCATTCATTTGTATTCTGATAAATGGGGATGTTATCATTCACCAAATTCCCCATGTGAATCATATTGCAAATAGGCATTCCCCTGAGTTAGCCATTTAGAAAATATTCCCATGTCAAGTTCTCAGACTTCTAAATGTACCCACCAAGTGGCAATATTTATTCACTACTGCCCTAGTGAACAGCACTTAATTACCATAGCTAATTAATATGAAACACAACAAGAGAAATGTACTTTATTTGACAGTATTTATATTGCTGGCGTACAAGTAGTTAATAGAAAAGCATAAACAAAAAAGTAAATGAGTAATAAAAGCCAGTATAAACAAAAATATATCCAAAATTCCTCTGATAGATACCCTATCAACTACGGCTCTTTGTTAAGTTTAGCTGTTTATGGAATGCAAAAGAGATTGAGCTGAATGGACCTCCATGGGAAGAGTGTTGTGTCTTCTAGTCCATTCTCAACAGGCCTTCTATAAATAATCAGACTGAAGCGCACTAAATCCTTGAAAATGAAAAGACTGTTATTTTTTAAATACACTTTCTATGCTTCCTATGTTTTGCAGAGTAATAGTTTCTTAATCATATGTAAACAATAATGATATGCCCTAATAGAGATAGTAATAACATTTTAAGACAGCACACATTATTCTATTATAAAGCTCTATGGTGAATAGAAACTGACATGGGCAAAGGAAACAATACTACTAAAGATTTAGTTTAAGCAAAGTTCATGTATCTAAGTGATTTTCTAGCTCTCTTATCTATGCAAATGTTATGAATATGGCTCAGGGAATATGGCTTTAGGTGTGCTTATGAATAATGTAATGTTACACATTCTTCAAGAAGGCAATCTGATTTTTGTATGAATTGTATTCATTGTATTTTTTTCCTTGTTTTTATTACAGTCTGAAATTGGATTTGGAAAAATGGAAACATATGTTAAATTGGAAAAGCTTGGTGAGGTATGTCTGCTTTTTTAAACTAACAATAAATAAAATTAGTATAAATTATGTTTTAAATGACAATAAAGGGCAATGACATCATCAGTGCATGATAGTTAACACCATCATCAGTATATGATTAAGTACTGTATACATGGATATAATATTCAGCTGATAGGAAGAGAGTTTTTCTCCCACCTAATTTATCTTTAAAGTGAGAAGGTTGTTCCTGTGTACAGTACTTTGTAGAAATGTACAAAAGATATTGTTCTGGAAACATTACCTTCAGTTACTCTTCTAGGGTAATACCACCCCCTCTGTTCCATGGGTAATCCAGTGGTTTTCCAAAATGTAATCCTTCAAATGGTATTACAGACATAGGGCAGTTCTAAAGCAATCCTGTTTGAACTATCATGTCCAGTGCAGCATAAACATGTTCCAGATTATTAATTAACTTCTGGTAAACTGCTGATCCACCCTTGGAATGGATAGATTGGCATGGTCCAGAGGAGAAACAGAATGATCCAGAGTAATCCACAACATTCGCTTCCGAGAACTGCAGTTTGCACATACTCATGGTAATACAAAGTACTAAACTAGATGGATTAATAATATGAATGGGTAGACACACTTTCCTATCTTGTGAGAAGGCCCTAAATTGTTTGGCAGTGGTGAAGCTATTGAGATTGTTATGAATCGGGCATAAATGGCTATGCTTTCAATGACACCATCCTTGAGATTGGGTTCTTTCAACCAATATATAGTAATTAGTATGTATCTGATTCTGAGCTAATAAAATTCTAATTTTTTCCCTTTAATTTATAAATCAGATTTCATGTACATTCTTCATTTGCTATTCAGGGTACATATGCAACAGTATATAAAGGAAGAAGTAAACTGACTGAAAATCTAGTAGCTTTAAAAGAAATCAGATTAGAGCATGAAGAAGGTGCACCATGCACAGCTATTAGAGAAGGTAAGTAACACTTTTTAATTTGGAGAAAAACATGAGCAGAAATTACAATTACATAATTCTATGTAATGTGAAAAAACAGGTTTAATAGGCCTGATATGCATAGTTTCTAGTTCAGAAACACCAGTGTGGAAAGTGCTTTACGCATTTTTTGCTTCTCCACAGAATGAAACAAATTAGGACATAGGGGAAATGTAAGCTTAAAGCCTGTTGCTTATAACCCCTCCCTCCCTCCCTCCCTCCTTCCATCCTTCCTTCCTTCCTCCCTCCCTCCCTCTCAGTCAATGACTCCAGGCAGCTTACAATTCAGAAAATATATAATGGTTAAAAATTTTAAACACATTTAAAAACAGTAAGACCAGCAGTGGGTTTCAATTTAGTTTGCTACCGGTTTGCTTGTGCACACGTGCAGAAGCATCCCGGGGGCGGAGCCTCCCACTGCCGCTACTGGTGCGCCTGATCTGGGGCAAACCGGTAGCAACCCACCACTGAATAAGACCAACAAAAAAACATTAAAAGCATCCAATTTAACATAAACAAAAGCAAAGTATTTGGCCAGTTAGCAGTATGTCCAGGAAATGGGGCAATTAACATATTCAGTGCCTAGGCTTGGGAATTTTTGCTATTTTGTTTATCTTCTAGTATCAGAAAATTAAGCACTGATTATTTTTGCCAATTTGAAATAAACTTCTTATTTCTCCAACATATGACCAAAGCAAAATGCTTTAGAATTAAACAAAACAAAAGAATATATTGAATTGTAAGGTTTAAAGTAACAGAATGGAGTATCTCTAATGAAATTTAAGATAAATGGCAGAAAACTACATTCTTATTCAACTCTTTTGGTGGAGGAAATGTCTTAATTATCTTATATGACATTTAGGATATGCATAAAGTTTGAATAATAACACAGAAATATAAGGTTTTTTATGGAAAATGTTGCAGTTTTATTGCTTACTTGAAGAATAGAACTGTAAAATATTTTGAAGTAACATGTTAAGATTCCAGAAAGTTAATATTTCATCATTTGGGCCATTCCAAATTCATTGCATTTGGGTTGCTGAAAAATGGGTTGTTTTTAATTAGCAATACCTATGGGGGAGGGGGACACAGGAGACCAGTTTCATGAAAGCAAAGATATTATAGTATGTGTTCTGTCCCCTTTTTATATATCATGGGTGGCAAACTTGATCACATCATGTGATATATCGTGACATTTTTTGCCTTTGTGGAGCTGGGATGGGCGTGGCCTGCATGTGACGCATCCGGCCCACAGGCTGCCAGTTTGACACCCCTGTTATATATGTTGCAAAAGGGATGGAGCTGACAAAAGCAGTGAAATTCTGCCAATGCCACTGATTTCAGTCTCATAGAGTCAGCACAGAGCTCATTTCATTTCTCAGATTTTCTTAAATGAAGTGGTTACTTGCCCATAATTTACTTCAGAAATTGTATTTCCTTCTTTTCATCATCAAAATAACTTGCTGCTTTTTATGTATGCTTTTGATCAACTCGGGGCATGTAACTGAATCTGAGCTATTTTGATGATGATGATCAGACCTCTCATGGATATGTTTTGAGCACAAAAGAATACAAATTCTGTGTAATTGCACTGAAAAGATTAGATCAATTTAGGCCAAATTGCTAATTGCAGCTGTAGTTGATTTCAGTCAGAATTTTTTTCCTGTATGTGAAGTTCCTAAACCAAACTACAAAGCAGTGTATGTGTTTCAAAACTGTGCTTTAGACCAGGGATGTCAAATTCAAGGCCTAGGGGCCATCTGGCCTGCGGGACCACCCTGGAAATAGCAAAGGACTGGTTCGCGGTGCCTCTGCCAGTGAAAACGTACCTCAGGAGGGCCACATGTGGCCTCCTAGGTTCCATTTTCGCTGGCAGAGGGCTAGCAAAACAAACTAAAAGCAAAACAAAACAAAAGGAGAAATGTTTCCCCTTTTGCATTTGAGCATGCAAGAAGGGACAGGAAAGGTGAAAGGGAAAGAGGGAAGACAAAGATGGGAAGATGGAAGAGAGCAAGGAAGGAAAAATAAAGATAGAGGGGAAGGAAGAAGAAAGGAAAATGAAAAGGGAAGGAAAAAGAAGAGAAGGAAGGAAGGAGATAATAATGAGAGTGAGGGAGGGTCTGAGGGAAGTCAGCACTTGGCCACCACAGGTGCCCCCGACACAAGTGACGTCTAGCTGGCCCTGCCCTCCCTGGCCCCGCCCAGCTGGCCATGCCTACCCCAGCAACGTCCACCTCGGCCCCCTGAGATCAAAAACAACCCTGATACGATCCTCAAATGAAATTGAGTTTGACACCCCTGCTTTAGACCTAGCATAAGAAGAGTATCTCTCTGCTATTAATTAAAGCAGCCACATCCTTTTTCAGATTTCACCCAAACCTGAAAAAGATCCTTTTGTTTTAATAATAATTAGGTAAAATAATTTTTAAAGCAGCAGCATATTTTCTAAGGTGTACAAAACACTGTTTTAATGAATAGCATAAAGCTGTGTGCTCACATGAGATCTGAAGCACTTCTTCCTAATTACTTATGAAGACTTATCGAATTAATGAAAAATAATTAAATTAATACTACACATTTGCCACCCAATAACCTAGGTAATCCTGAATTTATAACCATTCGTTTAGTGACCATTGGAGGTTACAATGGCACTTAAAAAAGTGACTGATGATCATTTCTTTTCAAATTTACAGCCTTTGCAACATTCCTGTGATCACCTGTTCAATGTTCAGACACACAGCAACTGACATGTATTTATGGCGATTGCAGTGTCCCAGGATCATGTGATCACATGACAAGTAAAGTCAATGAGGAGGCCAGATTCACTTAACCACCATGTTACTAATGTAACAACGGCTGTGATTCACTTAACAACTATGGCAATAAAGGTTGTAAAATGGGGCAAAACTCACTTAACAATTGTCATGTTTAGCAATGGAAATGTTGGGCTCAATTGTGATCGTAAATTGAGGATTACCTGAAAAGATACAGTTTAGTTCATTTTTGTATTTGACAGTTTATTCTGTTCTTTTTTTTTCAGTGTCATTGCTAAAAGATCTAAAACATGCAAATATTGTTACATTACATGATATTGTCCACACAGACAAATCATTAACTCTTGTATTTGAGTATCTGGTAAGTTTTTTTAAAAATTCTCTCAAGCGTTTAGCTTAATCATCTAAAGCTGTAGAGATAGAAATATGGTAAGAAGCAAAATAATAATAATATAATAGTTATCTGGGAGGGTAATTTTTGTAGTCTTTTGATGCCATAATTTTAATTGTTTTCTAGGAACTCACAGTGGTACCTGGAAAAATGTTTTTCACTAGCTGATTAGTATAAGACATGTAGTATCTCTTTAGGTCTCCTTGGATTATTTTTTTAAAAATCCACTTAATTATGTTCAATGTGAGCAAAATGTTCAGACCATAAATGTACATGGAGATGTTTTTTGAGTTTTATTGCTTAAGGCAAAAACCTTTTTTTCTCAAATACTGATTAAAATTAGAAATAGGTCTGTCAGCTGAAACATTTTTGTTAATCATCTGTCTCTGCTAATGAAACAATGAATTAATCAAAAGTTGTTCTACTAATTTCTTAATCTTGATCAGCATTGTAACTACTTCGATGACTCTTTTAAAAAAGCTAATTTAGAATTTTAAAGAAATAAACACTTTAAGGCTAGCTTTTAACATACGTTTAATATATGTTACTTCCATTTGTCCTGAATTAGAGGTAGGATATACACCAAAGTAAATAATTAACAATAAATAATAAAATGCCTTCTTATCTTTAATGCAAATTATTTTTATTTTGTCAGGACAAAGACCTAAAGCAATATATGGATGACTGTGGGAACATTATGAGTGTGCATAATGTAAAGGTGAGCCCTAATCTCTAATTTTCCATTTGAATTTTTCCTGAATACAAATGCTATCCATGTTCATACATTTTTCTAAATATTTTTTTCTTTAGGAAATGAATTTCATTATTAAAATGTATTTAAGCATTGACTATGAGAACCTGACTCATTGCAATAAATATATAAGGAATTTGATTTTATAAATTGGCTCTTGCCTTCCATTAGACTTTTTTTATATTGGTACACTTTCTTTCAAGTAAGAGTAGTGTGCTCAATAAACAACAGCTAACAGAATAAATGTGGTTGACAGCATAATGTACTAGAACATCATCAGATTTGGCTTATACAACCATCCAACTGTTCTTGTCTCCAACTTTAACCCTGTAGGGTCTTTTTTTTGATGTGGATGGGAGCAGGGTTGGGGTGGGGAAAATATAGTAACTTTTCTTTGAAATTCTGTTGATTTATATCAGATAGAACTATTGATAGATTCCAAATGTAAATCTTTAACTTTCTGGTATGGGTAGGTTTATCCAGACATGGAAAGGGCAACAAACATCTTTTAAAAATCCTTTATAAAAAGAGAATAAAATACCATTTCTAGAGAAAATTTCAAGAGCAATGTGACAGGACAACTAAAGTTTTATAACTATATATATTGAAAGATAAATAGATGAAAAAAATCTGTTCTGTGACAAATGCAACTCATAAGTATTCCTAGTATATAAATCAATCTTTTTGGAAGCCTTTAACATTATGGATAAATTGGCAAGCTCTGCAAAAGCTCTTTAATGCTTTCAGTTGGTTCTCTTCCTCTGGTCAGTGTGGCAGGTATTTAGATGGTATTTTCAGTTATGAAAAAGAACAGGAAATAGATGATGAAAAAGACTTCCCTTTGCCTTAAGTTCTAGACAGTAGACAGTATTGGCTGAGTGAGTATCAGAGTAGACCAGTGGTGAAATCCAAATTTTTTACTATCAGTTCTGTGGGCGTGGCTTGGTGGGCATGGTGTGGTGTGGCTTGGTGGGCGTGGCTTGGTGGACATGGCCGGGGAAGGATACTGCAGAATCTCAATTGCCACCCCACTCCAGGTGAAGGATACTGCAAAAATCCCCATTCCCTCCCCACTCCTGGGGGAAGGATATTGCAAAACCTCCATTCCCACCCCACTCTGGGGCCAGCCAGAGATGGTATTTGCCGGTTCTCTGACCTGCTCAAAATTTCCATTACCGGTTCTCCAGAACCTGTCAGAACCTGCTGGATTTCACCCCTGGAGTAGACAGTGTTGGCTGAGTGGACAAACAGGCTGCACTGAGTTCCCTGGGTTGCTAGAAAATGGTTATAGGAAAATGGGATAGTGATATTCTGCTTTTTCATAGTACTTATTCACATGATGTTATTTCAGCCTCAGTTTTCCATATATAATCTAGCGGGACAATTATTACCTGAGAGTAGAACATTTGCGTTTATGCATGAGAAATTATTCAAAACCGTGCTCAGTACTGCAATTTCTTAATGTACCCCTGGGTGAATCACTCCTGTATCTCTTGCTATAATTTACCTTCAACACAAATAGTGGGAAGCCAATAAATAGGAGGAAATGCACTTTTCTTGGATCAAAGACAAGAATAAAACAAGGCAAATAAAATGTATAATTCCAGTCACTGCACAAATAATTAATAATTGTTACTAGCAATTATCACTTCAGAACAGGGCTTGTTTTATTTTTAATTTGCCCATTTTTGATGCAATATTTCTGCAGATATTAGAATTAGAGACATGAATACACTGATTCAAAAAAATGAGGGGGGAAAAGATATGTGCAGGATTCTAGGATTTTATCCCAAGTTGCTAAGAATGAGTAGAAAGCTCGGTAGCCCAATATGACACAATAATAAAGGTCCATGAAAAGCACTGAGAACATAATGGTTTTCAGATCTCTTTTAAAAATTGGTTTGCAAATCCCAGCAAGAAGCTTTTTGTTCTAAAACCACTTTGCAAACTATGCCTGAGCACTAAAATATATAGCAGAATGCTAAGGTATTGTGTGTGTGCATGTCTTATACGAGTACGAATAAGCCAGAGCCTGTTTCTTTTATGAGAAAATCACTGTACTGTATGAAAAAGAAGTGTCTTTGAGCATCTGGTTGTTACTGTAGGTGTTAGCCAGAAATAAAAAAGCAAAGTGCAGAAGCATAAGAAAAACAGAGAATGGAATACGGATGCATCAAAATAAAACTTTCCATGGTTATGAAAGTATAAAATATGTGATTAAACGTAGATAGAAATGCATTATTAGGAATGGTTGTCATATCATGCAGCAGGCTTATTAAAATTGCATTTTAAACAGATGTCTGCAGGGTAAGGGAAGATAATCAAAGACAGAAAGTTATACATTCCAAGCCAAATAGATAAATTTTAAAATTATTATATTCTGTAACAAAGATAAATAACTAATTACAACCTGCATATGAAAATAGCTTATATTTTCAAATGTTTTTTCTTCTTCTATGCATTGATAAACATATTGTTGTATTATCTTGGCAGCTGTGACATTCAATTAGTGTTGGTTTGGTAATCGTTCCTGAAACTTTTAATAATCCCCTCTTCCCTATCAGTTATTTTTATACCAGATTCTGCGTGGTTTGGCCTATTGTCACAGAAGAAAAGTACTACACCGGGACCTAAAACCACAAAATCTACTAATTAATGAAAGAGGAGAATTAAAGCTAGCAGACTTTGGTTAGTAAAAGAGCTGATGGATTGTTTTGACTGGGAAAAATATTTGCTTCTATTTCACTTCCATGAACACCTTTCAATACCTACATTAATTTTAAGAATATTAGTCTGTGTGTGTTTGTACACAGATACTCACATTCATGTTTACATACCAAGATAGCCACAATTCACATTTGCTGAGTTTTGCTCAATTGATTTAAGGGCCTTTGCCCTGTGGGCTAATGCATTAATGAATGTACAGTCTGAAATGCTAAAAAAAAATATTTTGAAAGAGAATTTAGCACTATTACCAATATTCTGACAAATATATACTGATAATTTTTTTGCACTAATTATTTATTTGTTTATCAGAGAAGCACGTTCTTGTCCTAATTCTTTCAGAAACAGAAGTTTCTCTCAAAAAATTCCTCATGATGATGAAAGCTTCTCATCATGCTTTATAGCTTTTGCCTTTAGCTATTTCTAGTGTTCTATGCTTTTTGCTAATCTTACGTAATTCACCTGATTGTAAAAGCATGTTACAGTGCTGTTTCAGTTTGAACTATGGATTATGTTCCTTCTCTGATTTGCTACTTCTTTATGTTATAGGACCAAACATGCTTGCTTTATTGTCTAAGAGCTAGTATTAATTTTTAGATAATAAGGAAAATCAAACTGTTCTTGGAAGGTAAAACACACACAATGTGCAGGATGAAGTGGGAATATTTAGAACACAAAACACAGAGGGCTCCTCTTGCCCCTCTGCTTCCTCCCCTCACCCCACCCACCGCAAAAAAGAGTTTATTAGATTCCTCTGCTTGTTATAGCCTCCCAGGAACATTCTGGGCATTATGTTTAAGGGAATTTTTTTTAAAAAAGCACAGCCTGTTCCACCTTTGTCACTTGGTACTTTCTGTATGCTTTTTAAAGGAACTGTTTATTGTATAAGGGTATCTTCCCTTTTATGACCCATTGTGACTCCTGTTGCGGTAACACTTTCCACTCACACTCAGAAATACTGCAGACAGTATCTTGTGCAGTTTCTTGACAAAGCAGCTCTAAGTCTCTTGTACTATAGGCTAAAGTTGTTTTCAAATGACATGGCATACAGTTCCCTTCATATCCAAATTGGATGGCCAATAAGAGTCACTGGGTGGACACCAGATTGGAGAAAGTTGCCAGAGGCGCTTCCTCCTTAGTAGGACTGACGAATATGTGCCAGGATGGACAATGTTTTCATCTCAAGGGATATTTTATTTATTTCTCCTGAGGACCACTTTCAGAAGTTAGATATGGTCAAACATGTGAAACTAACATTAATTTTGTTGATTTCATTCTTATTTTTAGTCTTTCTCTTTTCTTCATGTCTTCTTTTCCTCTTCTCCTTTACTTTATTTTGGTGTATTTTCTTTGTGCACTAATAAAAGACTGTCCCTTTCTAGATGCATAAAAAGGAATGCAAACTTTCTGGCAGTACAGGAAGACATTAATCTCTACCTGAATCACCAGGCTGCAGGGGAAAGGGATAGTTGAAAGGGCATGGTTGTCTGGAGACTGCTGTTGGGATAGGTGGGGAGGTTTAGCAGAGGCATCATCACAAATGGCAAGTGTTTCTCAGAAAGACTTGTTAGCAGTAGTAATTCCATAACATGGATGCATGATTTTCTAAACATGAGTGATACATCTAAAGTAGAAAAAAGAAACCAGAAGGATATAACAGGCATGTTTTTGCACACACATGAATTATACATGCTTACTTCTGATCAAAGTTGCTGAGAGGGTATATCAGGGGTGAAATGCTCCCGGTTCAGACCGAATCGCCTGACCTGGTAGCGATGGAGGCGGGTGGTTCAGAGAACCGGTAGCAAAAATCCCTCCCCCCACCCATTCCCAGCTGAGCCGCACAATCATCAGAGGCTTTTTTTTTTACTTTTAAAAGCATTTTTTCTACAACCTCTTTGGCCAAAAAATGCTTTTAAAAGTAAAAAAAAAAGCCTCTGATGATCACGCGGCTCAGCTGGGATCGTCAAAGACTTTTAAAAGAAAAAAACGCTTTTCTTTTAAATGCCTCTGACGATCCAAGCTGAGTTGCCTGATCGGCAGAGGCTTTTTTAAAAACTTCGCTGAAGAGGTTGTAGAAAAAATGGTTTTAAAAGTTAAAAAATAATTGGCCATGCCCACCCAGTCACATTACCCCCCCCCTCCACCAAGCCATGCCCACAGAACCAGTAGTGACAAATTTTAGATTTCACCACTGGGGTATATAGTTGGCCATTCTGGTCAACTATATATCATTGGTCTCTCAAAAATGAATGCTCCTGTTTTCTAGCAGCAAGCAAATGCTTAGCTATAGTTTCTGAACCATGTGAAATTTCTATGAAAAAGAATTATGCAAAATTGAAGAAAGATGGAATAGGGCTAAGGAAATTCATTTTGCACTTTATTTTTGAAGGCTTGGCTAGAGCAAAATCTGTTCCTACGAAGACATATTCAAATGAAGTTGTCACATTGTGGTATAGGCCTCCAGATGTTCTCCTTGGATCTTCTGAATATTCCACACAAATTGATATGTGGTGAGTTTCAAATATTAACCTGCTTGCTTGCTTTCAAATTAAATATATCTGTATATTTTTCTCCTTAACTTTAAGTAACTTTTGTTAATAATAAGCAGTAATACTGGAAATTCTCTAGTTGACACTTGAAACTTTGGGGGAAGAAGAAGGAAGGAAGCAAGCAAAGAAAACATTGCTTATTTGTAAAATCTCAAAATTTAATTGATTTGAATCCCCGAACTTTAAATATCTTCATATGTAAAATTTCAATAGTGAGACTGGACAAATTTATTTCAAGTAAATGCAAATCTTGTTCCTTATTTTTCATAACCAAGGAAAAAATAATAATGTACTATTGAGATACTAACTCATTGATAGTTACATGACCTCATTACCTTAACACGATTAGGTTAACTAAGCCATCTCACCTATCAATAAAATTATATATTTAAATACTTTACTTTGCAATAATTGAGCTTTTCCTCTCTTAAAGGGGAGTTGGATGTATATTTTTTGAAATGGCATCAGGAAGACCTCTCTTTCCTGGGTCAACGGTTGAAGATGAATTGCACTTAATTTTCAGACTTCTAGGTAAATATGTTTATCTTACAGCTGTGAGTTTATTTTGCTCTTATTTAGAGAATTTCTGAAAAATTTAGACTTGCACTATAATTGCAATGTTTATATGTTTATAAAGGGGGGGATATGATTTTGATATTTCAAGTCTGTATTCTTGTTAAAATCAGTCATCTATTTTGGAAGCTGTTGTTTAAAATTTTACTTTATTTATTTTAATGTCTACATGGGATTAGTACTCCTTATGTTGATTTGTTTAATCTTTCAACTCAGGAACTCCATCACAAGAAACATGGCCAGGCATTACTTCCAGTGATGAGTTTAGGAATTACAACTTTCCCAAATACAAGCCACAACCTTTGATCAACCACGCTCCAAGGTATTTAAAGTTCAAATTGCACATATATCATAAGTACTCTCTCTGGGGGGAAAAAACCCTCACTAGGAACTCTTTTTGTTGAGGGATTAATTCTAAATGGATTATTATTCTCATTGTTTAGTGGATATTGCTCCAGAATGCTTTCGTACCTTTGCATAAAGAATAGTAGAATAATTGAATTTGTATAATATCTGCTAATGATCTGAATTAATAGTTTTTATAAGTAGGACATCAACTATAAAAGTGAAAATTGACTCCAGGAATCTTACATTGTTGAAGTTCTACATTTTAACTATAACTATACCTAGATTTGTTGAATAGCATGTTGTGATAGTTTGTTTTGTTTTATAAAAAAATGTGTTATGGCAATCCAGTTTTAAATAATTAGACACTCCCATCATATTGTATTATTTCCCTGGAATAGTCTTCAGTTCTGTTCAAGTGGGTTGAGAAAAAGAAAAAAGCTACAGATGTTGCTGGTGCATAAGTGGAATTCCCCTTGTGTGGTACTCAGTAAAGATCAAATAAAGGCTAAAGAAAGCTGCTGCATAATAAAGAAATCTCAAATCAGTGACTCTGAGCAAGTAATGTTAATCTGTGATTTATTTGAAAACCCATATTCTAGTGATTAATTTTGTTGAGGCATCTGTTTGCCTTTACATTTTCCTTTACACTATTTGAATTAGACAATTATTCAACTGACAGTTATTTTCCAGTTCATGTGGACTTACATTCATTTAGTGATTAAACAATCTTGCATTTTCAAAATAAATTACTTTTCTTTGGTGGTAAGCATGTGTAATACATTTTTATATATTTTCAGTGCCAATTCCATGATACTTCAGTTTATTTAAAAGTATTGCTTTTTTATTTTTATGTTAAAATACAATGAAATAATAGTATTAACACAATGCATTTAGTAATAACAGTATACATATCACCTTATTAGTGTTAAGTAGAATCCATAATTACATTCAAGATATTTTGAAATTGGAAGTATCTTTTATGCAAAGGCACGCACATTATTTCAATTATTAAATCCAATCTGGAAAATGTGAATTAACAATGAATATGGTTTATTTCTAGGCTGGATTCAGAAGGGATTGAATTGATAGTAAAATTTCTTCAAGTAAGTTGTTTTTTGTATTCTTTACACAGGTAGTTTCAATTATTACTTTTCAAGTTCTTTATTTGGTAGATTATAAGAATACAAAACTATGGTTCAAAAAAGAGCATTATTTAGATGTTGCTCTTGTATGTAGATGTTGCTCTTGCAGCTTCTTTTTTGTTTATTGTTAAAAATCTCTTCTTTCAATCAAATATTTCTTCCTTCAGTTGATAATTTCATATAGTAAAACCCTGAAAAAGTACATAAATGATGAATTCCTTAAAAGATTTTGAAAGTCAGCAGCAAAAATAATTTTGCACATGCATATATACAAATAAAGGCAAGAAAATATACTACAGTTTTTGTCTGCGTTTGTATGTGGAACCTAATTCAGGCTGCATTCACCCAGTGTGCTAAGCCAAAAGTTTTAAATAATGGGCCTTTGAATGAGATATACTAAACCAAAAATCTAACAAACAATATGCCTTAGTGTATTTGTACCACAGGCCATGGAGTCAGCCCATTAATTCATCTGTTTCAGTTTTGTTCATTTCTTATGTTCCCAAGAAGCACCCACTATCACTTCCCTTAATGTCCACAAGCTTCCTGCCCTATTTGAGCTTTTTACCACTTTAAACACTTTCATTAAAAAGAATGGAAAGTGGTAATGTTGCACCTCTAAAATTTTATTTCCACTATTACTTCTGACCCCTATAGAATGTCCAGTACATCTTTATTAAACTTTTAAATGTGCTTCCCAGGCTGAAAAGTTGGAGGCTTTCATTTACCTTTACTGATAGCAGTTCCCTAGGTTTTATCCCAGTCATTTTGCCTGAATTCTTCTATAGCTACAGGTACTAAAGACCAAACATTGGGATTTGAAGTAAATAAAACCTATCCATCAATTGTGTTTTAAAATAGTCTCTATCCTTTTGTTTGCCAGTATGAATCAAAGAAAAGAATATCGGCAGAAGAGGCTATGAAACATGCATATTTCAGAAATCTTGGAACTAAAATACATACTTTACCAGAAAGTAAGTTTATTCTTCCGTTGATATGAGCTGGGCATCTGGTTTTGAAGAGATTTACCCTACTTGCTCAGAAAATTAAGAACCTTTCTAAATACTACATTGAATCAAAACTATCCACTTGAGTTAGGTTGTGTTTAAACTAACAGTTATTAACCTTGTATCTTTCATCTGAAAGACATTTATTGATACTCAATATCAGGTACAAATCAAATTTAGACGAGCTTTTAGCTCTTCCTGCTTTTGTCCAGCTGGGATTGGAAGAAGGGATGATGATAGGAAAGAAAAATGCTGTTTTCTTTTTCTTTGCTGCAGTTCCTGTAAATCCTTCAGGATTATTCAGATTGGAGCATTCTATAAATATTGTTTGATAAAGTTTTCTTACGATCCTAAATATATTTTTAAAGTGCGACACTTATTTGGGGAAAAAAAGTCACTACATGTATTGTTTCAGGTGTATCAATATTCACTTTGAAAGAAATTCAACTCCAAAAAGATCCAGGCTTTCGAAATTCCACTTATCCAGAGACAGGTATGTAAAGTAATATTTGCATTTCTTTTTCAAGATGGCATGAGGTAGAACAATTAATACCTATTAAATAATTAGAATTCCATGGATTACTCAAACAAGATTTTCTTTAAAGAGGTTTGCAAAATCTGGATTTTTATAAAATGATCTTGTGGATCATGAAAAAAAACACTATTAAGTAGCTTGGCACTGTTGCATCATATGCTGATGTATTCAAGTACTGTACATTCTGTGAATGTTGGAGCCATTCCTCATACTAAGCATTGATTTGTTTAAGATGCAGGTTGTTAAGCCACAATGATTCACAAATACTATTAAACCATATATAGTAAATTTCCAACCCACAGTGGCTGAATTCAAACATCATGCTAAACCAGAACCAAACTATACTGTAACTTAGCACAATGTATGACTAAGCATAGTTTTGCTCATTTGTATCCTGCCTTTATTATTTTTACAAATAATTCAAGGTGGTGGACATACCCAATGCCCTTTCCTCCACCTATTTGCCCCACAACTTTATTATTTATTTATTTATTTATTCAATTTATATGCCACCTTTCTCCAGAGACTCAGGGCGGCTTACAATGCATTTAAAAAAAAAAACATTATAAAAACATTTAAAAATTAAAACATTAAAACCCATTCACACCATTCATGGCCAGATCTCACAATATCGCAATAGCAAGATCAACAGCCCCAGGCCTGCCGGAAAAGCCAGGTCTTCACCGCTTTTCGGAAGGCCAGTAGGGTGGGGGCGGTCCGGACCTCAGGAGATAACTGGTTCCAGAGAGCTGGGGCAGCCACAGAGAAGGCCCTCCACCACGGGCCCGCCAGCCGGCATTGTTTAGCTGGGAGCTATGTGGTAGAAGGTAGTCTCAAAGATAACCTGGCCCTGAGCCATGTGGGGCTTTAAAGGTAATAACCAACATCTTGAATTGTGCCCGGAGACCAATAGGGAGCCAGTGCAACTCGTGGAGAATTAGTGTAATGTGGGTGTATCTAGGTGTCTAACTTTCCCTGTGAGATGAGTTAAGCTAAGAGAGAAAGCGACTGGCCCAAGGTCACCCAGCTGATTTTAATGGCTAAGGGAGGACTAGAATTCATGGTCTCCCAGTTTCTAGCCTGATACCTTAACGACTAGACCAGGGCTGTCAAACTCCCAGCTCATGGGCCAGATGCGTCAAGTGCTAGCCACACCCCATTTAGCGAAGGGGAAAAATGTCCCAATATGTCACATGACGCCGTGACAATGTGAATTTGACACCCCTGCACTAGACCAAACTAGCTCTCCATGAGACGATTGCTTTAAATATAATGCTCACAGAAACTGCCAGTTCCTTTCTAAATCTGTTTGATATGATATGTATCAGTATGTATACTGAAATGTCACCTTAATCTCTTAACAAAATACATGTTTTATGTTCTAGGACATGGGAAGAACAGAAGACAAAGCATGCTTTTCTGAGGCAGGCAGTGCTGTTTCAAGCCAGGGCTGGTTTTAGCTCCATCAAGGACTCTAGTCTAAAGGCAATTCTTCCCTTGGTGGACTTGAAATCTGTTTGTCTACACTGTCCTCCTCACAGTGCAGTCTCTTTATTTTGGACCTACTGGTTATTTTTTTTAATATATATGTATATATATATATATATGTATATATATATATATTTGTTGTCACAATGTGACAAATTTTTGTACAGTCAATTTTAAGGTCTCCTCCACCATTAGATCCAGTAGGTTACAACTGTTAATGTAACAGTAGCTGCAATTTTTGTGCAGGACTGAGAAACACAGTGCATTATTTATTGTGTAATCATTGCTGCTAAATAACTACTGTCTGTATAGTTAAGAACCGAATGCCTGAAAGAGAGTTGCAATGGGTTTACTCTGTATATGCTATGTGAATGCCTTGTTTCTCTTCATGAATTATTGCTGCAGTTTTATATCTTGTTTTTTCTTTAACTGCAATGTTTCCTGGAATGTAAACACAGCTTTCTTGACTATAGTTACTATTTACTTTAACACTCTCTAGTTCTTGGCCTGTAAATTTCTTATTTAACATTAGATATAAAGTACTTAGAATGCTACCAAATACCTTTTTAAAGCACTTAGTAGTACAGATATTCAAACAAATGAAAAATTATATGGCTCAAGTTCCAGATCTCTTATTTTGGTTTATATCAGAAATGATGAACCACCTATATGTGACACTTAACTATTATCTCCCTTCTCTAACTTTTTCTAATAGAGATACTTGTTAGAATATTTTTGATATTGACATTTCCCTAAACGTTCCGGTGATTCAAAAAAAAATATGGGTGTGAAGCATCCCAGCTCAATTCTCTAATTGCCACCTGTTTTGGTGGCTGTTTTATGACCATATATTCATTGGAAAGCCACTAAAGAATGCAAGTCCACAATAAAGAATCTATTACTTTATTATGCAGGCTTTATAGAGTATGAGAACTTGGAGGGTTTTAAAGGTTGTAGATGTTACCTGTTTATTGAAATTAAGTCATCATATTACAGTACTACTAAGCTTATGTATCTCAGTGAGTATCATAAGTACCTCCTGGTGATAGGAACAGTATTTTTCAGCATTTGTGTTGACCTTTTGGAACCTCTTTGTTTAGTGCATCTTCCAGAGGCTGTAAATCTTTATTAGTATATTTTGAAATGGTTATGTAAATCTTTGGCTGATATATCATGAAAAATATTCCTAGATAACTTAATTTTTTTTCCTGATGTTCACTGTAAAACATTCAGGGGTCCTACCATTTCTGTTCAGGAAATCTTGTAATTGATTATTGTTATTTAACAGTATTAAGTGAAAGATTTTGTATGTTTCTTTAACTTTATTTGTGAATAGTAATTGTGGCATGTTTTGGAATGTTTTCTTAATGTTTTATTATTATAATAGTAAAATTAATTTGAGAACTCTTTTCTGGAAAAGAAGACAAATTTATGTGAAATGGTGACTGTTGGACCACTGCTGCTTTTCAGCATTTGTAAACTGGTTTTACACTTAACGAAGCCCAGTAGAGCTAACCAATTGCTGTTTATTTCTAACAGATGGACCTGTATTAATGCTGTACTTTTGAAAGTATAAATATTACATGAAAATCTTCAGTAGTGTTCAGATATTCTGTAGCATCCCACCATGCAGCTTTAAGAAAATTTTGCATTTCTCCCATCTTCTTGAAATCCTGAATCCCTCACCTTCCCTCACATTCCTTGCCAAAATCATTGAATTGAAGAAAACTTTCCTGTCACTTTTCAGGAAAAACAATAAATCTTATTTTTTAAAAGATGGCTTCCCTTGAAGCTTGAAACTTTCCCAGCCTGTATTATGCGTTTTTAAACTGAGCAGCTAATCCAGTGAAAACTGCACATAACTAGTTGGCAGATGTAATTTAGTTTTACTAGTAACCAGAAGATATATGTGTTTTCTATATATGGATGGAATACACTTGTTTGGAAACAATGTTTAAATCCAGCTTTCCAGATTCAGCTAGAAAACTGCTGCTTGACAAACTAGTAAGTCATCTGTTGAATTGGGCATTGCAGGAATGGAGGGAGGAAACAGGATTTTTAAACTTTTGAAGTAACTCAGAAATTGCCTTTTATTCAGCAGAATTGTGGCTATTTCTCATAATATATTTGAACAAAGCATTATTACAGTTTGAGAGATTTGAGAGATTTGCAATTCTGATATACACATCCTTTTTTGAGTGGAACCCCATATGTTCCCTCTTCACTTATGCACAAAGGAGGAATTGAGATTCCAATTCATGACTTTCCTTGCAGTTCCTCACCACCTATCATACTATTTAGAAAAATCCCTTCATGTCTACAGCATCCATCTCTAAAACCCCCTCTCTCTGAAAGAGGAAACATTGGCAAAAATTTATTCCACATTCCTCCAGCAAGAGAACTTTGAATCCAGCTCTCAGAATTTAGTGAAATTTTTACCAGAATTTCTAACATATAGGAATTAAATGTTATATGCTTACAAATAGAACAGATAAACTACAAAAAAGAAGTCTTTATAGCTAATAGAAAAATAATTGAAATATTATACATAACATTACCAAATGTTACATTTGTTATTTAAGAATTTGTTGCAAATTTCTAATCTATAAATCTGAGTTTCTCACCAGCTGGGCTCAATGTTATTCTCATTCATGCTACTTGAAATGTATGCAATGTTTTTTCTCCCCCTAAAGCATTAAATATCCTCACAACAGCTTTGTGAGGTAGGTTTAAATAAATATCTTTAAGTTATTCCAATGTTTACTTATGTAAAATGTGAATGAAAATAATTAAAGAACTTTTCAGACTTAAATGGTATTTATGTTGGAAATCAGGAATGTTTAATGCAGCATTTTTTCTTCTTGGCATCCTTTAGACATACTGGACTACAAATCCCAGTATTCCTAGCCAGTAATGCAGTGCCAGTTGACAATTGTACTTGCAGTGATAAGGAGGAAAATCTGGCTTAATAGATATTTTGTTGGTACCTTTAGTCAGTTGTACTTCAAAAGAATTGTATGCAAATATGAGTATCTTTTGAAGTATCTCACTTGGTAGAGAAGATGTACAGTATGTGTTAACAGTGGTGCCATTTAAAAGTTTTGTTTGGAAACAGTTGTGAACAAATAAACATATTTGGGTGTGTCTTGTAGGAGCAAATCTTATGGATTGGGCAACAGAAGGAGAATCATCCTTTTTATTTAAAATTAGAGTTTGTTTCAGAATAAGTTTCATTATTATCAAGAAAAAAGGACAGTTCCAGCTTTTAATGGAATGCAAATAGCTGTGTTAAACAACACCCACATTAATGCATAACAGTGTCTGTTCCCTATGTATCTGTGAATAATTTATTGACTGAAGCAGTTAGAACTTCACACCATTATCCAGTAAACTTGATTGCTTGGTATACTTTATTTTTTACACAGCAAACACATAAAAACATTTGTAATTTTAAAGAGTCAACAGGTAATTCACATTGTATGTGTTTGCCACAGAAGCTATCTATGAAAATGCAGAAGTGCATTTGCAGCCATGTTTATCTTTCTATTGTAGTATCTTTAGCATCTCACATTATAAGTATGCAAAAACATATAGAGAGCATTGCTGTTAATTGGCTTGCTAAATATTCAACTAAACAATTAAACCAATCTTTCTCAATCTGAGGCCTTACGTTGTCTAAATGTAGTATGCTAGCCAAGAATTATAGAAGCAACAGTCTTACTAATCTGGGTACTGGCTTACTAAGATTTCATTTTGTAGTAAAATTCCATCCAGTTCACTATGGACTAATTAAGGCACATGAGATTTAGACAGAGAAGAAAGGGTTAGATACAGCATTTAGGGGCACTTAGACATCAAGCATCTATTAGCCACTTACTATCCTTTAATTTGTATTTAAGAAAATGAGTTAAATATGGCTCTGAATATATAGCTTATTATGGATGTACATTTTCTGGCTTTTACAATATAAAGGTTACAGTACAGGTGAAACTCGAAAAATTAGAATATTGTGCAAAAGTTCATTTATTTCAGTAATGCAACTTAAAAGGTGAAATTAATATATGAGATAGACTCATTACATGCAAAGTGAGATAGTTCAAGCCTTGATTTGTCATAATTTTGATGATTATGGCTTACAGTTCATGAAAACCCCAAATTCACATCTCAGAAAATTAGAATATTACATGAAATCAATAAAACAAGGATTATACATAGAGCAATATTGGACCTGTGAAAAGTATAAGCATGCATATGTACTCAGTACTTGGTTTGGGCCCCTTTTGCATCAATTACTGCCTCAATGCGGCGTGTCATGGATGCTATCGGCCTGTGGCACTGCTGAGGTGTTATGGAAGACCAGGGTGCTTTAATAGTGGCCTTCAGCTCTTCTGCATTGTTCGGTCTCATGTCTCTCATCTTTCTCTTGGCAATGCCCCATAGATTCCCTATGAGGTTCAGGTCAGGTGAGTTTGCTGGCCAATCAAGCACAGTAGGCGCCTTGTTTGTGTGGTGCCGCAAGGGTTGGTCCTCTCGCCCCTCCTGTTCAACATTTATGTGAAGCTGCTGGGTGAGATCATCCGTGGTTTTGGGGTAAAGTTCCATTAGTACGCTGATGATACTCAGCTGTACATCTCTACCCCGAACCACCCCATGATGCCCTTGATGTGATGTCCCGGTGCCTGGAGACTGTGCGGATCTGGATGGGGAGAAACAAGCTCAGACTCAACTCCTCCAAGACCGAGTGGCTGTGGTTTCCGGCGACCCGGTATAGCCCGCTGGTTCCATCGCTGACTATTGGGGGTAAGATCTTGGACCCCTCAGAGACACTCGCAACTTAGGTGTCCTCCTGGATGCATGGCTGTCTCTTGAAGATCATGTGACGGCTGTGGCCAGGGGAGCTTTTTATCAGGTTTGCCTGATTCACCAGTTGCGTCCCTTTCTGGACCGGGACTCCTTGCGCACGGTCACTCACGCCCTCGTCACTTCCTGTCTGGACTACTGTAATGCTTTCTACATGGGGCTCCCCTTGAAGAGCACTCGGACGCTCCCACTGGTCGAGAATGCGGCCGCGTGGGTGATTATGGGAGCGACACGGCGCACCCATGTAACACCTTTCCTGCATGAGCTGCACTGGCTCCTGGTGGTCTTCCAGGTGCGATTCAAGGTGTTGGTTACCATCTTTAAAGCACTCCATGGCTTAGGACCTGGGTACTTACGAGATCGCCTTCTGCTACCGATAGCCTCCCACCGGCCAATACGCTCCCACAGAGAGGGACTCCTCGGTGCCGTCGGTCAAACAATGTCGACTGGCGACCCCCAGGGGGAGAGCCTTCTCTGTGGGGGCACCTGCCCTCTGGAATGAATTGCCCCCGGAGATACGGATGATTCCTGACCTACGCGCCTTTCACCTCAAGATGTTATTGTTCCAACAAGCTGGGCTTGCCTAAACATGAATTTTAATGGTTGTTTTAGTTTTTTTAATAATATCGGGGCCAAATTATTTAATATATTTTTAAATTGCTTTTAAATTTTTTGTATATGTGTGTTTTAGTGTTGGCTGTGCACCGCCCTAAGTCCTTTGGGAGAAGGGCGGTATAAAAATTTAAATAATAAATAATAAATAAATAAATAGTAATCCCATGGTCATTGAGCCAGGTTTTGGTACTTTTGGCAGTGTGGGCAGGTGCCAAGTCCTGCTGGAAAATGAAGTCAGCATCCTCATAAATCTCATCTGTAGAAGGAAGCATGAAGTGCTCCAAAATCTCCTGGTAGACGGCTGCATTGACCCTGGACTTAATGAAGCACAGTGGACCAACACCAGCAGATGACATGGCTCCCCAAATCAACACAGACTGTGGAAACTTCACACTGGACTTCAAGCATCTTGCAGTGTGTGCCTCTCCATTCTTCCTCCAGACTCTGGGTCCTTGGTTTCCAAATGAAATGCAAAAGTTGCTCTCATCAGAAAACAGGACTTTGGACCACTGAGCAACAGACAAGTTCTTTCTTTCTTTAGCCCAGGTAAGACACTTCTGACGTTTGTTGTTCAGGAGCGGCTTGACGAAGAATATGACATTTGAAGCCCATGTCCAGGATCCGCCTGTGTGTGGTGGCTCTTGATGCTCTGACTCCAGCCTCTGTCCACTCCTTGTGAAAGTCCCCAACACTTTTGAATGGCCTTTTCCTGACAATCCTCTTCAGGCTGCGGTCATCCCTGCTGCTTGTGCACCTTTTTCTTCCACACTTTTCCCTTCCACATAACTTTTTATTAATGTACTTTGATACAGCACTTTGGGAACATCCAACTTCTTTTGCAATTATCTTTTGAGGCTTTCCCTCCTTATGGAGGGTGTCAATGATGGTTTTCTGCACAACTGTCAGGTCAGCAGTCAATTTCCCATGATTTTGAATCTCAGAAAATTAGAATATTGTGAAAAGGTTCAAAGTGTCCCACTCTAATCAGCTAATTAAGCCATAACACCTGCAAAGGGTTCCTGAGCCTTTAAATGGTCACATTCACATTCCTACTTAACCAGGCTGAGAGACCATTTAAAGGCTCAGGAACCCTTTGCAGGTGTTATGGCTTAATTAGCTGATTAGAGTGGGACACTTTGAACCTTTTCACAATATTCTAATTTTCTGAGATTGTGAATTTGGGGTTTTCATGAGCTGTAAACCATAATCATCAAAAATATGACAAATCAAGGCTTGAACTATCTTGCTTTGCATGTAATGAGTCTATCTCATATATTAGTTTCCCCTTTTAATTTGCATTACTGAAATAAATGAACTTTTGTACGACATTCTAATTTTTCGAGTTTCACCTGTATATTACTAATGACCTCACAGTCTCACAGCTTCCTGATTGGCAGAAAATCTCAGGGTCCCCATTAACACCGCCTGAAAGCTGCTTCTGATATAAATTGTTCTTCAGCTTAAATTTCATCTCACTTCTGCATGTTATTATTCGAAGTAACCAAATAATAGGGTTCTTCATGTTCTTCAAATGGGAAGAACACAAACCTACTTTTAATGTAAAAACCCCATAAATCAAAGGATATATTACTGCACTGTTAATGTTACATGTTATTTATCTCCCTAAAACTATTCTTTTTAGCATGAAAATTGAATGATTCCAAATGCTTCTAGCATGCCAATATATTTTTACTAATTTTTTCCTGCCAAAATAAATGAGTTTTAAGGTCAGCATTTGTTGCATAATCAGAAAGGGTGTATATGCTATTTCACTCTTAAAATTTTTGAAGTTATTTTATTAAGCTTAAATTAAAAAATGTAAGATTGTTACATTTGTTTCCAAGTTATAATAGCTATATTCAGGTAGTCCTCAACTTATGACCACAATTGAGCCCAAAATTTCTATTGCTAAGTGACAGTTGTTAAATCAGTTGCACTTTATTTTACAACTTTTTTGCTACAATTGTTAAAAGCAAGTCACTGCAGCTGTTAAGTGAATCATGTGGTCATTAAGCAAATCTGGCTTCTGCATATGATTTTGCTTATCAGAAGCCAGGTTTAAAGGTTACAAATGATCACATGACCAAACGACAGCAATTGTCATAAATACATGCCAGTTGCCAAGTGCCCAAATTTTGATCACATGATCATGGGGAGGCCACAATGGTCGTAAAAATAGTCATAAGTCATTTGTTTTAGTGCCATTGTAACTTTGAACGGAAACTAAATGAATGGTTGTAAATTGAGGGCTACCTATACCCTGTATTATGCAGTGTAACGGTGTGTTTGAAGTGAACGTAGGCTATATATTTCAGAAGTTTAAGAAAGGATGTAAGCAATGTAGGATACACTTTAATCAGTATCTTGGATCAGTATGCATAAAAGGACTAGGGTCTGAATATTCCCTGAAAAATCTAACAGGATTCTGTGCATGAAACAGAATATTTTTGGCAATGAAAATGTTTTCCATATATAAAGTAAAGGTAAAGGGGACGGTGCTCATCTTTCAAAGCCGAAGAGTTAGTGCTGTCCGAAGACGTCTCCGTGGTCATGTGGCCGGCATGACGTCTCCGTGGTCATGTGGCCGGCATGACTAAACACCAAAGGCGCACGGAAAGTTGTTACCTTCCCACCAAAGGTGGCCCTATTTTTCTACTTGCATTTTTTACGCGCTTTCAAACTACTAGGTTGGCAGAAGCTGGGACCTTGTCCTAATGGGAGCTCACCCCATATGCGGCACTAGGGATTCAAACTGCTGAACTGCTGACCTTTTGATTGACAAGCACAGCATCTTAGCCACTGAGCCACCACGTCCCTAGACTTTTCATATATAGTGTGTGGTAAATTGACACTCTGCAATGCTTCCTTGCCAAGAAGGAGAAAGGGAGCATATGATAGAAAATGTGACAGAATATTAATCAAGTAAAAAGTCTGGGAAATCAGTGGGTTCTTCAAATAGCAGAAACTTGTTCTCTCGAAGAAGGAAAGTCAATCTTGGGAAACAGAATTGAAGTGAAAATCAGGTGTATTAATTTTTGCTTCATATTTTTAACTTCAAAATGTACACAAGGATTTGTCATTTTTGCCAAAGCTGGAGCACAGAGGGAGAATATTTTCAAATTTATTTTGAAAATATGACAAATCTGATTTCTTCAATCTGAATCTGTTTTGTTTGAATATTGTTAATGTCTTCATAAAATATGCAGGTATAAGATACCTTTCCAATTACAGCTAAGAGACAATACCCTTCTTCTCTACTACAACTCACATTTATTCAGTTTTACTTTGTTTTGTATTTCATCATCAGGGAACCAGTCATGATACTCTAGGAAGTGGCAAACTCTTTTCTGCTTTCAGAATTCTAGCCTGCTGAAGAGACCAAGAATCTGGATAATTTTTAATCACAATATTCAATACAAGGTTAGTACAAAGGGGGTTGCAGGGGAAGAGAGAAAAATCACTGAAAACTTATTCTGGGTATTACGGTATTTATTTCCCAATTACGGAGAGGCACCTGTCATCTTTTTAGACTTTCATTTTTGTAAAAATCAAAAATGTTGAAGTCAAAGTCTTGGTCCATGCACCACAGGAGACACTTTTTCTCCATCCCTGATAAGGAGTATGTGAGAATTTTACTTGTTCACAAAAATAAATTTTAGATTGACATCTTTTTTAACAATCAGCTTTATACACAAAGATAGTGGCACTGAATAAGGCTACTCCCTCCAATTTAAAAAATGCCTCTAATATATGTTGCAAGTATTTTAAGACCATATTACTATTTCAGAAGAATTCAAGCACTAATGTCTAAATAGTGTTCTATTCTTAACCCACAGGCCAAAATATTAGGGCCTGTCAGTTCAGGAAGTAAACAAAAACATTCTTTATATATTTGGAAAACGCTTAATTCAAAATTACATGAATATACTGCACAACATGGCTGACCATAAGGGGAATACTGAAATACTAGGATGGGCAGAAAAGTGTTCAATACTTGGTTCTTTCCAACCTTAATCTTAATACTGGAAAATATATAAATCATTTATATAACATTATGCAAAAGAAGGCACAGCCGGTTATAGTTTATACAAGCAGGATGCATTATACGCAGAAGTACAGAAGTAAAACATTTCACATCCTTTACATATTGTTTAGAAATGTATTAAGAAAGATAACTTCATTAACAGTGTTCAACACTTGGAGAGCAGGATATAAAAATTATAAGTTGTTTTAATGCACAAAAGATTTCTTATACAAAAAACCCCCTCACTGTATAAAAATGCTAAATAAACACCATACAAGTAGGTCATCTGTGTAATGGAAAGTGCAAACCATAGTAAAAGAGTTTCATCATGTCCTCCTGGCTTTACCAGAAAAATGAAACCCATCAGAATGGCTGTGTCAAATCCAGTTTATTAGTGAGTCCCCAGTTTGCTGAGACATCAGGATTTATGAGCATTTGGAGAAAGGAGAACTGGAGAAGAGGCCCCATCCAAGCTGGGGATTTGCATTGGGATATGACCATTTAGCAGAGTTGGAAACTGTAAAAAAAAACAGGTAAATGTCACTGATATTCGCATTCTATCTATGTGTAAGTTCTCAAACATTGTTTTTAATGATACATGGAGGCTGCTGATTGCAGCAGGTACAAGTAAAATAATTTTAAAAAGATGCACCAGATCGAAGTTAAACATCATTTTGGATTGGATGAATATGAGATGGTTCAGAAAAAGGCATTCAGGGAAAGCAGATATTTATGACATAGATTCTTGGGGGGGAAACCTAAGTTAAAACTTCCTTGTGATTTTTGAGTAAGCTAATACTTTTTCATTTTATTCTAAAATGAATCGCTATCAATCTGAGGTTTGACATATTTTTTTGTAAATGAATTAAAGTTAAAATAAATCTCAGAACTACAGGTTTGTATATAACATTGGGTTGGGGAAGAAGCATATGAATCTGTAAGAGTAAGACCACCTCAATAAAGCTGATGAATAGGGCGCACGTTGTTTTATTTTAGCAATCAGAATATGATAAAAAAAAATCATAGAAATAATATTGAAAAGAATTACAATGCAAATATGTCCATAAATTCTGCAAGACATTCTAATCTTCAAGACAATAATTAATGCCTAATGAAATCAAATAATCCCCATAAAGACTAATATTTTGAAAAAGATTACCTCAAATGCCCAGCGCCACACCATATATGACTTTACAGGTCATGACCAACAGTTTAAATAGGGCTTAGAAGCTTTTATGCAACCAATAGAGCAGTTTAAGAATAAATATTAAATTGTACTTGCCTACCAGCAGCCTAATCATTGCGTTCTTCCCTTGTTGCTCTGAGTCAGTCTCAAAAGCACCCCCACGTATAGCACATTATAGAACTGTTACCCACAACAGCTTTTTGGTCCAGTAAGGTCTATAACTAGCACATCAACCAGAACTGAGCAAAGGTTCTAGCCTTCATTTGCTCTAACAAGAGCCATAAGACATCCCACACACTCCCACCAAGACATGGGCATTCTTTTCCAGTGGAAGCACAATTCTTTTCCAGAGCCATTATGGGGACTAAATTAAAGCCAGCATGTTTCTGAACAAACTAACTCTAAAATGTAACTTGAATTTGGCTATCAAAAGCTGTTTGTAGTGGAACTACTGGAACATATCTTCAAGAAGGATGCAAAAGCTCACATAGCTAAGATAACTCTTAAGATGATTAGCACTGATGCTGTTACCTAGTTAGAGTAATGAAATATCCGCAAGAAAACAAGCAAGCTCAGAGCACCAAGAACTCCTTGTATTAACCCCGAGTTAAAAATATTCTTCTTTATTAGCAATAGCACTTAGACTTATATACCATTTCATAGTGCTTTACAGCCCTCTCTAAGTGGTTTACAGAGTCAGCCTATTGCCCCCAACAATCTGAGTCCTCATTTTTACCGACCTCAGAAGAATGGAAGGCTGAGTCAACCTTGAGCCTGGTGAGATTAAATCTGCCAAACTGCTGGCAGCCAATGATCAGCAGAAGTAGACTGCAGTACTGCACTCTATTATTAAGAAAACTGTATTTTGTATCCCCCTTTTTCATGCCCTTGTTCTGATAAACCAAGGCATGATAGCTTAATGCAAAGTCCCTGAGGCTGTTCTCTTGGCATGGTTCAAAGTTCTCTGCCCAAAATATTATTAGGAACCTTGGAACTGACAAACTGACTGATTTTGGCTTCTATGCTGCTCAACACCCACAAGCTATGAGCAGCTGGGAATTAGACTCTCCCAGATGCTCCCAGTTTGAAGGTGGGGTAAATTAAGGCCTAATTTGTAAATTCCCGGGTATTAGTTAAAATTCTTGAGTCTGCAGATGCTCATTTGCTACACTTGACAAATCCTTTACAAAGTGTAACATTCAGTTTCATACTTGTTTGCAATATGAAGCAGCACAAGCCATAATTTCACAGCTTTGATTTTTTTTCTGCATTGTACGGAAAGACTAACATGGACAAGAAAATTGTCTTTTTTTTTTTTAACAGAAAGTGCTTCTATGACTTAAAATATATACATCCAATTTATAACATTGTATTATATAAACTGCCATTATATTATTGCCTTATATTATGGCAAAATGTAAATCTAATATTTTACAGATAGAAAAATATTTAAACAATCAGTAAAGGGAATATTTGTCAGACTGCCATAGAGTTAGTGTAATAGTTCTATTATTAAAAAATAATTGCAGCATTAGAACAGACTGTGTATGACATAGTGTATAACTAAGTTTTACATATGGGAAAACAGATTAATAAATACAGCCCTTCTGAATTATCACTCAAGATGTACATGCTTTTCTATGTCAGCTCTTCAATAAGCATGAACTTTGCATTACAGAAGAAGCAGAGATTGCATCATAACTGCAGCCTAACTAGTTCACTCTTACATCCATTTCTTAACCAATAAAACTGGGAATGCTGCTGAATATTTATCACATCCCTTTTCTGTGACAAATATCACCTTTAAAATATTTTGGACTCTCCAGTGGCTCTTGCTGTTCTGATTTTCTGTCCTATTTTAAAAGCAAGGAGTGAGCTACAGTCTAAAAATAAATGGCTGTACACAATTTAAATTCATCCATATGTATAACCCACAGATTATATACTATAGCGTTCCATGGTCAAAAGTTTTAGTTCTGGAAACCTAGGAAATATGGCTGAAGGAATGCATCTCTAGCAACTCATTTAAAAGACACCCCCAAATTCCTTTTACAAACAAAATAAAGGGCTCTGATTCATTGCAGAGATCTGCCCAGTAAGTTGGAGCTTACTTGCTGAGCCAACTAACAATTTTGTAAATTGCCACAATTTGTCTATCCTTTGACTCATCCAAGCTTTGTATTTGACATGCTATGTCAGTTGACTCTTTAGAAAAGCTCCTTTTGTTTTTGTGCCTGGATATGAAGGATTCTAGGGGGTTTCCCTCAAGTGCAGCTATAAATACTAAGCAAACAATTAACTGCCTGGATTCAAATGGAGAAGCGTGTGTAAGGTGTTGATGAATTTCAACTGTATTTCCTTGCTATTATTTCTACCTTTGTTGCTTGGTAAACTGCAGCTCTGAACAAGTCTCTCATTATCCTAATGACACAGCAAACTTTTAGATCCAGAATGAGTTAATCACGATCTGCGGAGGCTCAGCCAATTAACCTGAGCCACTGACGTCAGTTGGCTGCCGCAGAATCACCTCTACTCACTATGCTGGGAAACAAAAGTAGTTTTACCTGTTGAGTTACCTCAACTTAAAAGAAATGGATTCAAGCAGGTAGTGTCTGTGACAAAATAACATGTCTTTGTTTTTGGAAACGGCACTACACCATTTTTGAGAAGACTTCAGGGATAAAGTTGAAGGAGCAGATGACGGGAACTGATACCATTTGTCACTTCCCCTTGGAAAGCCAAGCATGTACAGGTAGTCGTCAACTTATAACAGTTCATTTAGTGACAGTTCAAAGTTGCAACAACACTGTAAAAAGTGACTTACGACTGTTTTTCACACTTATGTCCATTGCAGCATCCCCATGGTCATGTAATCAAAATTCAGACACTTGGCAACTGACTCATATTTATGACAATTGCAGTGTCCTGGAGTCACGTGATCCCCTTTTGCAAACTTCTGACAAGCAAAATCAATGGGGAAGCTAGATTCACTTAACAACTGTGTTACTTATCTGCAGTGGCTTACTGTGGCAAGAAAGGTCGTAAAATGGAGCAAAATTCACTTAACAAATGTCTCACTTAGCAACAGCAATTTTGGGCTCAATTGTGGTTGTAAGTCGAGGACTACCTATAGAGTGAGCAAAGCAAGTTCTAAAGGTGGTGGAAACTTGGATCTCCTTTTCCTCCTTCACCAGGGTGGATGAATTTACATTTCAGAGCATGTATCCCACTGCTAATTAAAGAAGGCTTTCTTGGTAGATTACACTATTATTTAAATTCTTCAAGCATTGTATGAAGGGTGGGGGGAGGCTTAAAACACTCCTGTAGTCATATTTCATTTTGGAAAATATTAATATAAAAAGGAGGGCCCTGATTTTCCCTCTGTTGCTTTCTCTGCAATTCTTTCTTCAGAGACAAAACACCATAAAAGAAACAGGCTACTTCTGCTAAAGCTTTGGTACCTCAATCCAAAAAAGCTTCTTCTCAATTGTTACAGGAAACAAAGTCCACGACCAACTGATTTTTTTTTTTATTTAATCCAATGAATTTTCAGGGCCTTGGTTGCCATAACAGTTAATGCAGTCAACAACTCTCCAGCTCTCCTAATTATTAATTCCTGCATATTGGTATCACGTGAGAAAAGAAGCTTTGGGCAAATGGACAACTATGTTAGAGAACCACAGCTGCCACAAGCTGGGACACTGTCACTTCTGCCCTATCTTTCCATAAGTCTTACCTGCAGGGGGCAGTCAAAAAAATAAAGATGGCAGTCATAGAAATGCAGTTAAAGTGCCCCTCTTGAATGTGCATCAGCACTGTATGCATGCATGGGGATGAACAAACCACATTTTATTTTAATCGAGGTCAGTTAAATCCCTATGGACTCATTCACACATCCTATTGACAGAGATGTGACCTTTCCCTTTCTTGCAACCCTGCAACAGCCAGGGACATTTCCTTGCTACAACAGATCCAGAATCTATTTATCACTTTTAGGAACCATTAATGTTAATCAAAGCTGCTTATGTTTTCAGTTTTCCTCTTGTCAGTCAAGTACACCCAAGAGGGCAAATTCATGTGTAGATACAGTTTTACACTGACACTTTTCTCTTTTTTGATAAGAGATTAAGAGAGCGTGCCTTGGACCCATATAGCTGTCACCCATATAACTGCCACATCCTTGAGATTGATAGTAGCTTTTCTAATACAAGGTTCAATGCCTGTTACTGAAAGATTTCAGTTTCAGATAAGGCATGCTAACCTTCTCAGCAATCAGCAAAATTCTTTGTGGTCTTTTTCATAGATTTCATTATGTACTAAAAATTGTCAACAATTTTTTAACCTCATTTACAATGAAATATTGCCACTGATGTTTTATCAGGAAAGTACTCTGATGTGTACACTATACTATCAGCAGATTAGCTCCTAATTCATTTACCAGCAATATAATGAACAATTTTGGACCACAGCCACTTTTACTGCAGCAGTGATGTCCTTGTCTCCTGGCTTCAGAGAAGTTACCTGTGTTTTCCAAGCATTGAATAATCAGTTGATAATATGTCTCACCCTAATGCTGAAGATCTTGTTTCTTGAGCAAAGGGTGTGACTCTTACATATTTCCTATATCTGTTTTTTGTTCGCCAATGGCAAAGATTGGTCTGAGATAACATGCACCAACTTACCTGGAACAAGGTGTTTGGTCCTTGCAGTCTGGCAGGACTCAAGGGAGCAATAGGACTGAGGCTGCTCCAAAAGTGAATGCTAGAAAGCAGGGGACTCGGGGTCAACAGTAACCCATTTGGAGTCTACAAGACAAAACACACTAGCTTAGTCGTCTGTCAATAAATATGGCCATAAGGAGGCTAGTATGCCATTAACTTTCTCACTTTTATCATAGCTTGTTCAGTATTGCTTACATCCTATTTTCTAATACACATTTTGAATGGGGTATGTAGAGTCATATTCTAATATATTGTTTTCTTCATATCCCTGCATCAGTTCTAATGGAACACTTTCTAGTTGTTTCCCTGGAACATGATCAATGAAAGCATAGCTGGATTCAAAACAGCAGTCTTTCAATCATAAAACAGCTATTTTAGACCCCACATTAGATTGTTGCAGCCATCCAAACTTAACTACTATTTATTCTATAATATATCTTGAAAACAGCTACCCATTGTTCCCCTTTAGTTCCCTATGCCAGAGTATATCAATAATCTTGAAAATATGCATTGGGTTGTGTTCATAATGTTTTTAAATAAATCCCCTGCTTGTTTACTCTCGTCTACATGTTTGATTTTATACATGTTCACACAATGCCACAAGTTGGTGAATGCACAAGTGTACTGGTTTTACCTCACTCCTCCATAGACCACTTTTTAACTGGTGTTCAGACATATGTTATGTAAACTCAAAAGTGACTTTAAACCTGAATCATCTTCACTGGAAGATTATATTTGAGGTTTGCAGTAAGTTAGAGAATCCAGAGAAGAAATTCAAGATGATGACTATTTGAATGTAAACAAATAGCCAGGGCTTCTGAGTTATTTTTGTTTCCATTATTGTTGAAACCTGACAGGTGAAAGTTGGAATGTAATCGAGCAAATACCTATATCCATTAGTTCAGAGTTTGAACCTCAAACTCCTATCCAAAATATACCCTATTAAGTTCAATATGGCTCATGTCACACAATTGGACAGAGGTTGGAGCTTCAGTCCCACGCAGCTTGTGTGGATCTTCTGTTCATTAACTGCTATTTTCAACAGAATGACTCACAAAAAAAGCTGAGATTTCTCTTGCAAACAGCCCACAGCTTTGAAAGCAACCGTCAGGTCATTTATTTTTACAAGAACTGCAAACTCTCAGGCTTTTGTACCAAAAATAACCATGTTCCTTTTTTTAGGAATTGATCATTGCTCAGTGTTAAACTCTTCTACTGCAGCTTTTAGCATTGTTAGAACTTAGTTCTCAAGTGGCTAATCAGCAAAATGTCTAATTCCCTATGTTGTACATAGCACTTGAAGAGACTTTAAGCCAAACAAAGACCAATACTGAATATCAGAACTCCAGTCTAATCAATAAGTGGGTTAATCCTGAAAGAGGGATTGCTACAGTATTCTTTGAACTTTTCACATTTTCCATGAGAAGTCAGTTTTTGTATTAATACTTGGTAAAGTTAGAAACCTATATAAAATTAACAGCCATTTCAAGGGATAGTTCTCAAGATTTCAAAAAATATAAAGTGGTTCTCAGAACAAGATTTGCTCCCTGTGTGGTTGAAGCAATCACATCAATAGAAGTAGCAGGAAGTGCAGAAAGACTACCAAATTGAGATTCACCAAGCTTTGTTGGGAATTATAAAGCTGGATGGGATCTGTAGCCATTCAGATGGCTTCAGAATCCTTCATACGGAATGAGTTACCTAACCTTGATGCTTATGGAATACTATCCTTAACTACAGTTAGAATTTGAATTGATTCATATAATTACATATGAGTTTTTAATCCAGTACGTAAACAGTGAAAGTTGTAAACTTGTATTTCTATACATTTTGAGGTTCTGGAAAAATAAAAATGACAAATAGCACTGGAGGTATTGTAAAGACTGCTTGTCTTGAGACTTGTCCTGATATTTTTGATAAGCAGATTATATTGAAAACTGATGTGTCTGGAGATGCTTACATTTTTTATAATCTTTTCTTGACTTTTGCAATGATCCTTCAGTTTTCTACATGCCTTTGATATCAATGTCTTTCTTTCTTTGCAGAATTATAAGCCCTAAATTATATTTGGCATGATGCAGAACCTCTGAAATGACTTTACATCAGTTTTGTATGGAGTGTTCTGAAACTGCCCTCATGTGGTATGCTTGCTGACTAATATTTATCCAGGCAGAACTGATCAAAAATAGAATGTTTGCGCTGCTTTCTTTCTTCTGTCCTGACGATATGTTGGTTACATATACCTTAACAGAAGGGGAGAAAGAAAATAGCGCTTGCATCCTATTTTTGATCATTTCTGTGTGGATAAATATCAGTCAGCAAGTGCAATATGCTTAAAGATTGTCAAAGAACTCTTACTGTGTCAGAAAATAACAAATGAAACAAGAGTCCGGTGTGTGGGACCATAAAGTCAGCATTGAGTTCTGGTGACTGCTTGGGCAAGTCCCTGCAGTTTTCTTGACAAGATTTCAAAAGATGTTTGCCATTGCCTCTTTCCAAGGGCTGACAGAAAGTGTCTAGCCAAGGTCACTCAGCTGGGCTTTATGCTTAAGGCAGAACTGGAACTCATGATCTCTTTCTAGCATGGTGGCTTAATCACTACACCAAACCGGTTCTCTATAGTCAGATGTAGATATAGATAGAAATGTGTGATAATATCTCTGTGTGCATGCTCATGCTGCAAATTGGTCATGTTCCAGTGGATATTATTCATTCTTTCATTCATTCACTTCCTCTTATTCACTGGAAATAACTATGGGGCAGGGCCCACATTACCACCTAGAGTTTGAAAAAGAAGCATCTAAGGGAAAAGCCGGATGACTGCAATACAGCGCTCTCTTCCAGTCTTTGTACTGTTACAAAAAGATGCGGTCCTCATATACCCAAGCCCTATTCTACTGAAATAAGAAGGCCGGTAACTTGGGCTATCTTTACAATTTTAATATTAGACAAGTTAATAAAAGTGACTGCAGAATTATGAATGCCCCCCCCTTTATTTTCCTTCTCATGTTACCTACTGGCAGGTAACATGTGTTACCTGCCAGTAGGATAACAGTTACGAGCCACTCTCCCTGGTGTGGGGTGGGGTCAGACAAGTGTAGAAAAGGGATTGGAACAATTTGCTTAACCACCCATCAATTTGAACAAACCAACTGAATGCACAGAAGAGTTCCACAAGTGTCACCTGTGCTTAACATTCCAAAAGGATTACACATCAGTAGAAAATAATCTGTCTGATGGGGATACATGGTGGGAGATTGTCATGAATGAGATCTATCCTCAATTGAAAGGGAATGGAAGTGCCAGAGGCAAATGGCCACACCAAGAAGAAGCCCACGGAGGACACAAGGTATGCATTCCTCCCTCAGAAACCAAAACAAATGAAACAAAAAATAGAACAAATAAAAAGTGCTATCATGCAAATCAGCAGAAGCAGTGGAAAAAACTTCAATGCACTCTTTAGTAACAATGCACAATCCATTTCTTTAAGCATGAGGATAATGCTCATTCCAAAGAGTGCTAAACTAAGGTATATAAGGAGCAGCATTACATGTTGGAAAAATGTTCAAGGCAGGCATAATGGTAGTAAGTTCCAGTCTCTTTTGCAGCCCATATCAAAATGGACATAGCTGGCAATTGGAGGAAAGGAAGTACAGTATGCCTTCAGTAGCCTAAAGTGGTCCGTCATAGCTGGTCAGATCCCAGCCCCTAATTACACTATCAGTGAAGCATACTAAAATGTATCAATGGCAAAAAGTGAGTTGGATGAAGAGGGAAAGCGCTACTTTAAAACTGAAACATGATTTTCCGGTAAGTGATTTCAGGTAAACCTGAGAATAAGCAAAGGCAACATAAGACAAGTCATATCAGCAGTTACTGGTGCATATATGTATCATGTTAAGGGATGCAAGGATAACACCTGGCTTAAGTACAGCAGCTGGGGGAAAGATTTTTTTAAAGCTTCATAGATCTTGCTACGTTAAAAGTAAGCAGATGTTATTATGGCTAATTTTGTGTGAATCAAACCTTGTTTTTTCTGCTTCCATTCTATCTCTTTTTCTGATGATATATAGCATTTCTCTGCATCTTTGTGCTTTTCCTATCCTCTCATTCCCTTGACTGCAATTAGCAAATAATACATTATTGGAGAAGCAGAGAAAGAACAATCCACCTTAATTCAAAACAGCACTGTTCCCTGCCATGGCCTATTTATTCATGGTTTTGATAAATGCAATTCAGAATGGTTTTTAATTAAGGGGGGCTAATTGAGGAAACTATTGAGGCTCACAGCCACTAAAATGGAATAGAACATTATTTTATATCTCTTCATTTTTTTTAATCAAAATTTTTGCCAGGGCTTTAGAACAATGAAAAGAATGAATTCTACCATGTGCCTTTATGTAAACTCACTGAGAGCTTCATCAGTACCACTGTCAACCATATTGTTTATAAGAGCTAAACCTACATCCTAAATCACATCTTCAAGTCAATAACTACTATGTTACAGAATTATCCGTCCCATGCACACATATCTACCTACTTTCTACTTGTGTACTGATATTTTACATTTACCCTCAGTGTAGCCTGGGCCTTAATCTTTCTTTAAAAATCAAGAATGTTTCTCTCTGAATATTGCATAATTAAATTTCTATGACTGGCACTATATGTTGTGCTAAATTCCACAAAGTATAATTGAGCACATATGCATAAGAACAGACTGGAAATATCTTGTCAAGATTGCAGCGTTTGTTTAAAACGCCAGGGTTAGCTCTGCTACTGGATGGACAACATAAAGCTTTTGTAAAAGGACAATATAGGAAGAGAAGGCTTGCAATTGCCCATCACTATCCTCTTTCTGGAAACAAAAGGGAAATCCAATGCTTAGTTTGCAGAACACATATTTTTCATTGCCAGGGCAGTTCCCAGTCAGAGGAGCAAAAACAGGAGCAGAGCAAAGTAAAGCTCATTTGATCCTCAGTACAAAAGGGAGAAGCAGTTCTTTACCCTTCTGGAGTCAGCTTTTCTTGTTTTCTGAACATCCTCAAGCCATTTTCTGATTAAATAAAACAATCTGACCCAAACATGTCAATTGGTATTTTGCTTGCATGAGGCCTAGTGCCAGCAGAATACAAAGGGCTATTAAGAATTCCAGTTGCCAACTGGTCAGAGAAAAAACAAAACTTGTTCTTAAACATTCACTGTAGACAAATCTTGCTATGCAGATACACATTTCCAGGTCCTGACAAGGAATGGTTAATTTTGACTTCTCTGTGGTAGGGCCCACATTACAACTTTCCCTGGACTTGAAGCAAGCCCTGATCTTAGAGGACGTTAAAAATATACTTATTCATTCGGTCCGTTTCAAGTTTTTTTAAGCATTATATTTCTTGACTTAATAATGTCTTACTGTCTTTACATATTATCTAGAGATGTTAAAGAGAGAGAACATACAGATTTTTAAATAAACCCCGTTTCCCCCAAAATAAGACATCCCCTGCTAATAAGCCCAATTGGGCTTTTGAGCACATGGCAATAAGACCAAGCACTTATTTCAGGGTTGAAAAAAAATATAAGACAGGATCTTATTTTCGGGAAAACACGGAAGGTATTTCTCTCTGGTGATAGTGATTCCTTCTGGACATGTTAGGCTATATCAGCTTGCAAATGGAATATCATCTATTGGTTCTTTTGTCCTTGATGACTACTTTATACCAAGAATTCTGCAAAGTGAAATCCCATCGCATCTGGAGGTTTCCAATTTGAGAAATACTGTTCTCCCTCCAAAAAATTCCTCCAGTACCTATACTTACAAATATGCATTTGCTGCTGCTCTGACTTTTTATATCATTTTCTAATGCTTTTATTTATAATAACTATAGATAATTGTTATTGTTAAGCACAAGTACAGGGAATTTTCATCTTCTGACCAGGAATAGGTTGCATGGATTTATATAATATTTGCCAGCTTATTTCCTAAATCACCTGTTTTCTCCAGGTAAGAAAAATCACTTTACAGCTGGGATAGACTTAATTCTGCCCTTCACAAAATCCTGAAATTCATCTCCCTTGCTAAATTGATTTTCTTCCCATTGGCTCTGATTGTTAACACTTCTAACAGGAAGTAACTTAAATAATAAATTGCATAGTCGATGTCCATTGTTTTTTTTACTGTTAAGTGATCGGTTGGTCGGTCTGTCTGTCTGTCTGACTGACTAACTAACTAACTAACTATCATTTGTGATGGTATATTTCTCTAAATTCTGCCCAAATAAGCCTTGAAATTGCTTTACAATAACCATGAAGCATGTCTTGTGTCAATAAAATTTTTAGAATTACAGCTAGGAATTCAAAGACATCCGTCTTACCTGTGCGGTGAAGAAAGCAGGGGTCAAGGATCCTGAGGGAAGCGCAGGGCTATTGAGGGCAATAGAGCCGAGGTCAGTATTTGAAAGAACCATTGGAGGTGCGGAGATCTCTAAGCCTTTGGGTTTTTTAGCCTTTGGAGGAAGAGAAGGAGATTTTACTTTGGATCCTGAAGAAAGATTCAGTGGCTCAAGAGAATCTGAATCCTGGCAAGTAGACTCCAGATAGATGTTTCTGTGTTCTGAGGGAAGGGGTGAGTTAGGTGACAGAGATGGTGATCGAGAGGAAGCTGATGAAGCTGAGGATATGCTCGTTGTGTTGGGCAACATTAAGGATGATATTTTTGCAGAGACAGAGGATGCTAAAAATGTAGACGCATTTGCTGCTTCAGATGTGGATGGCAATGACACAACAGGCCTCATGACTTGTTTGTCTGTTTTGTTTGTCACAAATCTAATAACAGTCCGGACTTCTTCCAGAGGTGTGGTTTCTTCCAATTTCTCCTCCAGCTTTTCTGTTTTAATTTGCTTGAGAGTTTCTGGCTGATTTTGTAAGGAATTGATGGTGAAAGATGAGTACAGCCCTGAATGAATGTATTCGTTGCGGCTTGTGCCTTTCAAGACTGGGAGACCATGCTTATGCTGTTCTCTGCTCTCCAGAGGCATCTTGCAGTCGCTGTCCTGCAGCAAAAGGCTTTCTCTGCTGATTTCCACAGCATGAGGATCCATCTTTAAGATTTCCGGGAAAGAAACAAACTTGTACACAAACTTTTGACCAATCACCTTCTTGATAATGTTCTGCACAAAATATCAAAGCAGGTATGAAAAAATATGTAAGTGACTTGACAAAATAGCTCAAAGAAGTACAAGTGACTGACTAAAGAAAAGGCCCCAAGTTCAATCCTGGCACCTCTGGATAAAAATATTGGGAGAATGACATTGTCACAGACTTCAAGAAGTTGTTGTTAATTCAATCACCAGCACTGGGCTTTAGGGCCAAAATGGTTTAATACAATATAGGATAAATTTTGTTAACAACAGCTCTTCACAGAAAATTCAGGATTCTGAATTTTCATGTCGCTCTCCCTTTCTTCTGTACTTTCCCCTTTCTTTTCTAACCTTCCAAAACATAATTTTTAATATACTCAAAACACTGTTCTTTCTTTTTAAGCTACATGCAACATTGTCTTTTCTTATTATACAGGACTATTGTACTTTTTTTAATGTAGTCATTTTATATTCCATCCTTATCAATATGCCTAACAGCAATATATTGGATGGGCACCATTCTAATTACCTCTAAAATGCTCTTAAAAGAAACAGAAGACATTATAGGATTTAAAACCATATACTAATCAAGTTGTTGGAAACTAATCAAGGAGAGAAGCAACTTAGAACTAAGGAGAAATTTCATGACAGTTAGAACAATTAATAAGTGGAACTTGCCGGCAGAAGTTGTGAATGCTCCAACACTGGAAATTTTTAAGAAGATGTCGGATAACCATTTGTCTGGTTATCCAAGTCGTATAGGGTTTCCTGCCTGGGCAGGGGGTTGGATTAGAAGACCTCCAAGGTCCCTTCCAGCTCTGTTATTCTATTCTATTCTGTTCTACTACAGGTAGTCCTCAACTTATGACTGCAATTAAGCCCTAAATTTCTGTTGATAAGCTTCCTCATTGACTTTGCTTGTCAGAATGCTGCAGGTGATCACATGACCTCAGGACATTGCAACTTATCATAAACATGAGCCAGTTGACAAGTATCTGTATTTTTATCATGTGTCCATGGGGATGCTACAATGGTCAAAGTGTAAAAAACTGTCGTAGGTCACTATTTTCAGTGCCGCTGTAACTCTAAAGTCACTAAATGAACTGTTGTAAGTGGAGGACTACCTGTATAATTCTAATTTTTGTATTGGAGTCTTTTACTACTATACCACCATATCATAAAAGGGCTGTGAAACCCTTTGAAAGGAGTGCTTCAGAAAGCATAGAAGGGCATACAAAGTGCCCCTTTTCAAATTCTTAAGCAGCTGCCACTTTTTCATGTTCACACAGCTGCTTCCCAAGTGCTCCTGGCTGTCTCTGCATTCAGGCCTTAGGCAGAGCCAAGTGGCCTTGCTTGCAGATCGTGCAGAGCCAGCTGGGAATTGCTTCCAAAGCAGCCGGATAAGCTTTCTTATAACACCGTGTTACTATCTAGTGCTATTCTAACATTGAAATTAATATTTTATTTTACAATTTTAAAAAATTTAAAGTCATGTAAATTACATTAGAAGAAGATTTTTTTTGTTTTGCAAAAAAATAAATAATGTTACTGTTTTCAGGATAAACACCAAAATATGCAGCAAAGAATTAGAAAAAAATTTTTAAAAGAAAGAAAATTTAAAAATTTCCACAAGTGCATTGAAAGGAAAGCATTCTTGTCTCTGGGTCGGAGAAACCAGGTACAATGTATATATAAGACTATTTTTTTTTTACCTAAAATTAAAAAATACCTTGTCATAATAGTATCTCAGAGCTCTGCTCAGTTTATCATAATTCATGTTAGTTTTGTTTTTTCTGAGTCCCCACAGCTTAGCCACCTCTTCTGCCTTAAGTAACTTAAATTCACCATCATTGGATGTCCAACAAATCAGGTGTTCATGTTTCTGGTCAAGAAGCAACTGCAACAGGAATTGCCACAGTGTGATTGCACTCTCCATGCCTACAATAAAGCAAAATAAAAAGAGGAGAATAAAGAGAATGTGAATATTGCTGCACTCAGAAATGGGCAAGTGGCTTGAAAGTCTGCCTACAATTTGTAGGACCTATTTTTGAGAAGTCCTTCATCTTCTTATCTTGATTGACACTGGAAAGAAAAATCATAGTAAGCTATAAAAAAAACACTAGCATGCTTTCCCACTAATTCCACTGTAAAATGCATACAATGATTTAATGTAATTCAATTTTCTCTGTTTTAAAAAAGAAAATGAGGAAACAGAGATAAAAACCATGTCAGTTCTCATCCACTATTAGTATTATCACATCACAACTATCACCAGCCAGCAGATTTTTTACTAAAGGGGGATAATTCTAAAAAGTGTAACCCAGTTACAAAAGAGATATACATCTGCCTTAAACTCAAATTAGTTTCAAATATAACACATAAGTAGAATTCTATATGTAAGTATGTATATACAAGTAGCTCTCAACTTACAACTATAATTAGAACCATAAATTCATCATAAGTTGTTATGGTTGTAAATCAAGGCACCCATGTGACCAGAAGTAATTTTCTGATCTTTTTTGCAGTGGTTGTAAGCAAACCACTGTCATGGTTGTTAAGCCAATACAGCAGTCATTAAGTGAATCCAAAAAACATCACAAATCGCAGTCACATGACTGTAGAATGCCACAACTGGTTATGAAGCTGTCCTGTCCGACATGGGCAGGTGTGGTTTGCTTGCTAATAATCCCAATAACTATTTCCAACACTGCATTCATCTATGTTTCATTTAACCAAGCTCAAATATTCTGCAAATGACACTAGAAAACTATGTTTTACAATCTGGGAAACATGAGTTCACATAAAATAGTACACAATATACAATAAACTTAAAGTTGCTTATTACCACATATGAACTAGAGCCATTGTTCTAAGCTTTAATTGATAAATTAAAGTGTTACAGGGGACTGTTATTCTTAGCAATCACCATAGATCAAGGCGCCTTCAGAAAGATAACAATACCACATTGTTTCAGAGTATGCCACTCTCATATCTCTTAATGTCTTCCTATAGAAAAATGAAGTTGAAATTAGTAAGAAAGTATGGGCGGAACTGCAAATGGAATTACCCATCTTGTTATAGTTTGTTTATGATACATTGTATGACTGAGCAAAAACACTTCCACTAAAACTTAAAATATGTCCAACAGCTTCCCTGAGGAGACTGACCTGTACCCTTAATACCTTTTAGCATGCTGAAACCATTTTTATTTCAATGAACATTGTCCTCCTTTGACTTTTTAGCTGTTGTAATTAGTTGCAGTATCTGACTTTATATTTTATTCTTTGTAGTAGTTCCATTGTTGTTGTTAGTCGCGAACTTGTGTCCAACCAATCGCGACCCCATGGACAACGTTCCTCTAGGCCTTCCTGTCTTCTACAATCCCCTGTAGTCCATTTAAGATCGGGCCTACTGTTTCAGTGACTCCATCCAGCCGCCTCATTCTCTGTCATCCCGTTCTTCTTTTGCCCTCAATTGTTCCCAGCATTAGGCTGTTCTCCAGTGAGCCTTTTGGTACTGTTAATGGGGTTTTCATGGTGAAGATACTGGAGTGGGTTGCCATTTCCTTCTCCAGTGGATCGCGTTTTGTCAGAGCTCTCTGCTATGACCTCTCCGTCTTGGGTGGCCCTGCATGGCATAGCTCATAGCTTCATTGAGCTACACAAGCCCCTTCGCCACGACAAGGCAGTGATCCATGAAGAGGAGTTCCATTGAGAACCCTCAAGTATACTTCAGTGTACATAGAAAAAATAAAAGTTATTTAAGAAAATATGTGTTCGTGCAAAAGTAAAAACCTTGAAACTTGTTTTCATTTAGTCCAGAATAATTTCCAATTTAAATAAACTTTCATCAGTAACATATTAAAAATTCATTATGTATAAAAAAATAATCCAGAAGAGGCATATTAACTCTTGCAATTTTTAAAATTATTTATTATTTTGTTTTGGGGACAAAAAGTAAAAGTAAAAGTATGGAAAATAACACTGACCAAAAAAAATTGAATGCAACAGCAAAGCCTTAATGAATCCCTAGTTAATAATTACTTTATTCATATTTAGTTAGCATTTTTAGTTAGATAGACAAAGTAATACATAAATGTCTTTTCCCACAGAAATATTGAATAGATTTTTAAAATATTTTATGTCATCTTAAAATTACAAATGTCATATAATTATGTGCATTTAACTTTATATTTTGGTTCTTTATTTTTTCTGCTTTCTTATTAGTGATTTTTTTAAACTATACATTTTTTAAAATTATCCTTATCATGTTTTTGAATATGTTTAAACTTAGAGTCAGGCTTCGTTAGGGTTTGGATCTAAAGTACTCTTGCTGAATATTTGGATCTACTAGGAAATCTCAGAATTATAGACTCACCTGACAAAGTTAAAAAATAATCTTGGCAAACTTGTTTTCTCTTGGTGCCAAGGTGACTGCACAGACTTGTCCATGATGTCACCCAGAATCCAACTCATCGCCTGAGCTTTTAAACAAACCAATAAAGAATATTTGTAGCTCAGGGTTGAAATGAGGGGTTCTTGGTGCTCTCTGAGCTTGCTTGTTTTCTTGCAGATGTTTCATTACCCAAATTAGGTAACATCGTCAGTGCTACCAGCTACTAGTCCTTACTAGCACTGATGCTGTTACCTAGTTAGGCTAATTGTAAGCTGCCCTGAGTCTCCGGAAAAGGGCGGCATATAAATCGAACCAATAAATAAATAATGAAATGTCTGCAAGAAAACAAGCAAGCTCAGAGAGCATCAAGGACCCCGCTTTTAAACAAAGTTCATTGAACATGTCTGCCACTAGATGGCACACGATTTCTGTCTCTCTATACTACCGGTTCTTTTGTACTTCTTAGGCAGTAAAAATGTCACATTTCTTCTGCAAGATCTTAGATAAACTACACAAAGAACCACTTCATATGATTTACGAATGTATCAGGCCTTAGTGCAGCACAGACAGAATTTTAAATTGCTAGTGTATATATATTACATGTATGTATATATGTGTGCCTGTCTGTATGTGTCTGTGTGTATAACACAAAACCATATTTATGGCAAATAACCAAGCAATCAAAAATGTTTTATTAACTTCCCAAGGCAACTTACTGAGGAAAATACTGAACGTACAAGAATATCAATTCCCACTTTCAGCATTTTTATAGGCAAGTTGTTCAAAAAACATATCTCTGATTTTTTTCACTGCCCCATAAACTTAAATTCTCCTACAGGGGGCAAGAAATACCAATGGGGGATCAGAGGCAGGAATTTGTTTCATTTATTGCCATCCATATAATGCAAAACAATAGAGGTTAAGTATGGGTTTTAAAGGCGTTCTAATTTCTCACAATACTTTAGCAATTCAAGGTAAATTCTAACAGAGATTAGGGATAAACCCACTTCTGTACTAAGATAAAAGTAGCAGGAATACCCGGAGGGAAGGCCAAAATCTTCCTTTATATAAACTGCAATTTAGCAGAAGCTATTCTGGACCCATTATGTGAAGCCTAGCTTTCTGGAGAAGTCTATATTGCTGGGAAAGAAAACACAAAAAGAGGAAGACTAGCAGCAAGTGAATGGCCTCAACTATAACAGCGTTACGTGCCCTTAGGCATACAGTCATGGCCACATGACCGAGGGAATGTCTTCGGACAATGCTGGCTCCCTCAGCTATGAAACAGAGATGAGCACTGGCCCCTAGAGTAAGGTGACCAGACGTCCCGCTTTTGAGCAATTTGTCCCGCGTCCCGCGGCGTTTTAAAAAAGTCCCGATTTTTCATTCTGCCTCCTGGTTCCCGGCTGCCTCCTGAATCCCCGCTGATGGCTAGAGGGAAAAAACCTGTTTAAACTCTTGCCGCGGGGCTTCAAAGGGCCGCCCTATGTTAATTAGCTCGGCTTCCCCCTCTCAGCTGATTTGCACAGGGCTCTGCTCTTGCTAAATTGCTCAGTTTTTTTTTCCTCTTTGTGCAAACCAAGCTCAAAACAAAACTGAAAGTAAAACAGGCCGTTGGCTTTGCGGTTTGCTTGCAACGTTGGAAAATTAGGCAGCAGATTTATTTTCCTTTTCCTCACCAAAAAAGGTAAGTGCAAACAATGGAAAATTATTTAGGGCAAAAGAGGAGAGTTCAAGATTTTAAAACACAAAAGAAAAAAAAGCTCTTTTTAACTAGGGAATTGTAATAATTGAGATATTATTAATTGTATACTGTGTTGAAAGCAGAAATGGTTAAGTTGTGGTTTGGAGGAATATATGGGGGAAATTATTTGGTTTATTATTATTGGTAAGTATAATTAATTGATTTGTAAGAAATTGGATTGCATGGAAATAATTGGAATATTCATGTTCATATTGATTAATATACAAAAAAGATAGTTATATAACTAATTGATTTATATTAAAATGTTGAATTTGTATTAAACAACTGTATTACATAATTACATAATTAACCAATGTGAGGATGGATATAAAAATAGATGACAATGGGAAGGGGTATAAAATAGAATAGAAGGGAAAAATTGAATTTGATTAAGATTAGAGATGAGGATGAAGGGTAAAATTGTTTTTTTAAAAAAATAGATGAGGAATAAATATGGCAAAAAGGAAATATAGAAATTGTAAATTTAATTGAAATGACTAAACACTGTTTAAATTTGTGAACCAGACAAATATTCTGTTCAAAGAAAATACATTGTATGTGTTATGTATTGATACTTTTAAGCGGGAGATTCAAACCTGCATACGTTTCTGATTGGCTGACAGTCCCTCCTGGATTGTATATAAGGAGGACTGCAGCCCCTGAGTTTTTGCTGAAGTCTCACTGTATATTAAAGAGCTGTTGTCACTTGCTTGCTTGTGCCTCTCATCATTCCCGAACCACTTCATTGGCGACGAGGGTGGGATACAGGCTACAAGAAGCCAACCAGTGAGACCACGAGCTTCAGCTAGGCGACGAGGCGAACCACAGGAGACATACCGGACATGTCTGCCTACGTTCCGCCCAAGCCTTTTGATCCGACCCGCGAAAAATGGGTCTCGTACCTAACGAGGTTTGAATGCTCGTTAGAAGCCAGCGACATGCAGGGCCTCTCGGCTAATCGAAAGAGAGCCCTATTCCTAAGCCACTGCGGACCGGACGTGTTTGAGATGGCCGAGTCACTGTGTGAGCCAACGCCGGTTCAAACAGTCTCATGGGACACCCTGATGGCAACTCTCCGGGCTCACTACGCTCCCGTCCCCTCCAAGTTCGTGCAGCGATACCAACTGAGGCAGCGCGTCCAACGAGAGGGAGAGCCGGTCAGCGCGTACATGGCCAGCCTGAGAAAAGCCGCAACTCATTGCGACTACAGAGACTTGGATGATGCGTTGCTTGAGCAGCTGATCTGTGGTGTTCGGGACATTAGGCTGCAACGGCGTCTGCTCGCCAAGCCTGATCTGACGCTTGCCGGGGCCCTTGACGAAGCCAGGGCTCACGAAGCCTCCACAAAGGCCGCTGAAACGCTACAGCGTCCGCTGACCAGCAAGGACAGCCCCAAGTCTGCCCCGGTGCACAGAGAAGACGCCGGATCCAGCTCGGAGTCCGAGTCGGATGAGGACGTTTTCCAAACAGAGCACCGGAGAAAAGACACTGGCAGCCCCCGGCGAAGCTGTCCCAGCTGTGGCGGGCACCATGATAGACTGTCCTGCAAATACAGAGAGGCTATTTGCAGGCGTTGCGAGAAGAAAGGGCACTTGGCGCGAGTCTGCAGAGCCATTCTGCCCAGAAGACTCAAACCACGTGAGCACCGCAGCCAACCGGAATCAGCGCGCCAGAAGCAGCCAACGAGAGAAGGCGGCGCGAAAAAACGGCGCGAATTTGAACCGCGAGATGGCCGCAGCATACACATCGACCAGGCCAGCACAACGGTCGAGGACAAAGTCAGCACGGTGGTCGAGATCAACGGAAGACCGTGCTCGATGGAGATCGACACCGGATCAGCTCTCTCCATCATGTCGTGGACAACTCTGAAGAGCCTCCTGCCGTCGTTCCGGAAGGATCAACTCTCCAGACAGAGACTGCGCATCCTTGACTACCAGGGGAACCGAGTCCCCCTCGAAGGCGTGGGCACGTTCCGGGTCACCTACGGAGACTACGAAAGAGACCTGCCGCTGACCATCGTCACGAAACAGCTGCCGAGCCTCCTGGGCATGGGGTGGTTCCGAGCCCTTGGCATGGGCTTCACCGGCGTCCACCTGATGTCCAAGTCAACCCTGAAAGACAGCCTCCTGACCGAGTTCCAGGACGTTTTCGGGGACACGTTGGGCAAGTATGTGGGGACCCCTATTTCACTAAACTTAGACCCCAACGTAGCCCAAGTAAGATTGAAGGCCAGACGAGTGCCGTTCGCATTGAAACCAAAGATCGATGCAGAACTGGACAAACTGATTAAGCAAGGGGTGTTGGTTCCCGTTGACCATGCCAAGTGGGAGACCCCCATAGTCACCCCAGTTAAGTCCGACGGCTCAATCAGAATTTGCGCCGACTACAAGTGCACGATCAACAAGGCTTTGCAGCCGAGCGCCTATCCGGTGCCGATCGTGCACCATCTACTACACTCCCTGGGCCCCGGAAAAATTTTTGCTAAATTAGACCTGGCCCAAGCCTACCAACAGTTACCGGTCGACGACGCCACGGCAGAGGCGCAAACGATCGTGACTCATAGGGGTGCATTTAAATGCACCAGGCTCCAATTTGGGGTGAGCGTCGCACCCGGCTTATTCCAAAGCACCATGGAGCGCCTGTTGCAAGGACTTCCGGGAGTAGTCCCATATTTCGATGACGTCTTAGTCAGCGCCCAAGACGAACACCAGCTAGGGGACAGGGTACGGAACGTCCTGTCCAGATTCAGAGAAGCGGGACTAAGACTTAAAAAGAACAAGTGCAGGATAGCGGTCCCCTCGGTAGAATTTCTGGGGTACAGGGTGGACGGCACAGGCATCCACCCTACCGAAAGCAAGGTGAGAGCCATCAAAAGCGCACCAGCCCCCAAATCAAAAGCTGAGCTCCAAGCCTTCCTGGGACTGCTCAATTTCTACTCAATGTTCTTAAGAGATAAGGCCACGGTCGCTGATCCCCTTCACAAACTCCTAGGAAAGAATGTACCATGGGTCTGGGGGAAACCGCAAGCGGCCGCTTTTGAGGCAGTAAAAAAACTCCTTTCTGAGGACAGTTTCCTGATCCAGTACAATGCAGAGCTGCCGCTCGTCTTAGTTTGCGACGCCTCCCCCGTAGGAGTTGGTGCAGTCCTAGGCCATAGACTGCCGAACGGCCTAGAGGCGCCCATTGCTTTCTACTCCCGAACTCTGTCCAGCACAGAACGAAACTATAGCCAATTGGACAGAGAAGCTCTGGCTGCGATTGCGGGGGTTAAGAAGTTCCACGAATACCTCTATGGCCGAAAATTTGAACTTGTGACTGACCATAGGCCGTTGCTAGGACTGCTAGCAGGCGACAGGCCAACCCCCGCTGCCCTCTCCCCCCGATTAACTAGATGGGCGATTTTCTTATCGGCATACTCATACCAGCTCGTCCATCGGCCTGGGCGAACCCTGGGTCATGCGGATGCCCTTAGCCGTTGCCCCCTTCCCGACCTGCTGGACAACCCAACACCGGAAACCTCCGTCCTGTTGTTGGACGCGTTAACTTTGGGGCCCATCTCCTCCGGCGAGGTGGCGAAAGCATCAAATAGAGACCCTGTTATCCGGACTGTTATGGGTTGGGTTTTGAAAGGGTGGCCGGACAAGGTGGTCGGGGAGGAGTACCAAGGTTTTGCCAACAAACGAAATGAACTGTTTATGCAAGGGGGGTGCTTACTGTGGGGTGACAGAGTGGTAATTCCAACAAAACTACGAGGTAGAGTTCTAGAGTTATTGCACGAGGGGCACCCTGGCATCGTCAGGATGAAGTGTTTAGCCCGCAGCTATGTCTGGTGGCCCAACATGGACCAGGTCATTTCCGAGTGGGTGGGGAAGTGCAGACCCTGCCAGGAGTCTCGCCCCGATCCCCCAGTAGCGCCCATCCGAGAGTGGGAGAAACCAAAAGGCCCATGGGGGAGGATCCACATTGATTTTGCCGGCCCGTTCCATGGCCAAACGTTCTTAATAGTAGTGGATGCCTTTTCTAAATGGCTCGAAATTGTATTAATGCCATCCACAACGGCCGAAGCGGTTATCAAGGCCCTAAGAAAGTTGTTTGCCACCCACGGCCTGCCGGATACCTTGGTGTCGGACAATGGGCCCCAATTTACAGCAACCCTGTTTGAAGGTTACTTGGCCGGCCTGGGAATCCGCCATGCCCTATCAGCCCCATTTCACCCGGCTTCCAACGGATTGGCTGAACGATTTGTCAGGACAGCCAAGGAAGCACTATCCAGATTAGACAATGGGGACTGGCAGGCCAGGATAGATCAATTCCTTGCGGTTCAGCATGCATCACCATGCACGGCAACAGGGAGAAGCCCAGCAGAGCTCCTCATGGGGAGAAAGCTCCGGTGTGTGTTGGACAGGCTTCACCCTAACTATTCGCACGAAAACTTTAAGGGAGAGACCTGTGGCTTAAGGCAGTTTCAGGTCGGGTCCCCAGTGTTCGCTCGCAATTATGCCAGCGGTCCTCTGTGGGTCGCAGGAACCATAGTGGGGATAACAGGCCCAAAATCATACACGGTGGACGTGGGGGTAGATAGACTCTGGAAGCGCCACATAGACCAACTGAGGAAACGGGCGGTTGGCGAGGCAAACATCAACGCAGACATGTCCGAGCCTAACTATGACCACTTCTCCAAAACAGCTAACTCAAGCCCGGGGCCGCGAGAATACTTAGCTGACAAGCCCTGGTTCCAGCGCCGCCCCAGCGAGTCGCCACTCCCAGCCGGGGATAACCACGCCCCGGACAAAATCCAGGAGGTTCCATTGGCGGAGCCGGGAGAGACAAAGAGTCCCTCTGACCAGCTCGACGCCCCACCAAACACTGAACTGCGCAGGTCAACTAGGGCGAGAACTCAGCCTAAGCACCTGCGAGATTTTGTTTGTAAATATGTTAATTTTTGAATGTCAGTGCCTTCTGGGAAGGGAGGGGTGTTATGTATTGATACTTTTAAGCGGGAGATTCAAACCTGCATACGTTTCTGATTGGCTGACAGTCCCTCCTGGATTGTATATAAGGAGGACTGCAGCCCCTGAGTTTTTGCTGAAGTCTCACTGTATATTAAAGAGCTGTTGTCACTTGCTTGCTTGTGCCTCTCATCATTCCCGAACCACTTCAGTATGTATGTGTGTTTCTAATTATTGCTATTTATTCATATTTGTTCTCTTTTATTCTTTAAAGTTTAACAATTCATTCTTTATCTTAATATCTTTATATTTGTTTGGGGTTGGCTTTCTTCCCTTTCATCTTTTTTATTGTACAGCAATCTTTCTCCTCAAACCTACCACCTCTCTTTTCTTTCCTTCTTACTTTCTCTTCCCCCCCTCTTCTTCTCCTCCCTACTTCCTCTTCCTTTCTCCTTCTCCTCCTCTCTTCCTCCCTCTCTTAACCGTCACTCCTACTCTAATTTCCCTTCCCTTCCTTCATCCCTCTCTATTACTGTATCCTTTTATGCATATGGACTACTCAGAGGGCTGAAAAAGTTATTTTTGACTGGTCCTCGCACTTTTGACCAGTCCTCGAACTTACGACTGTCCTCACATTTTACGTTTTTTGCCCTATCTTGTCACCATGGTGAAGAGAAGCAGTTGTGAAATGAGTGACATGGTTGTTAAGAATGCTGCACGGGCATAAATGTGAGGATGGTCATAAGTGTGAGGACCAGTCAAAAGTGTGAGGACCTGTCAGAAATGACTTTTCAGCCCTCTGAGTAGTCCCTATACACACAGCCATGGCCACCCGGTCACATGACCAGCTAGCCACGCCCACCCAGTCACATGGCCTCTAAGCCACGCCCACACAATAAGCCACGCCCACAATGGTGTCCCTCTTACCAATGTTAAAATCTGTTCACCTTACCCTATACACATAGCCATGGCCACCCGGTCACATGACCAGCTAGCCACGCCCACCCAGTCACATGACCAGCTAGCCACGCCCACAAAATAAGCCACGCCCACAATGTCCCTCTTTACCAATGTTAAAATCTGGTCACCTTACCCTAGAGTCAGACACAACTGGAAAAGGGAAAACCTTTACCTTTATGGCAGCAGTGTGTGCCATAGAAGGATTTGAAAAAACAGGTTAGGAACAGATTTTCCTGGAGAAAATCTATCCACCTGGACACTAAGAGTTGACATCATCTGGATGGCACATAACAGTACATTCAGTATGTTACAATAGTACATTCAGTACAAGCGATAGGTTTGTGCATTCACATGTTCATTTCCATTTTTAAACGAAAAGGTAATACCAAAAGGTTTTGGGTTTTGCAGTCTTAGCACTATACCCGTGATGATGAACCTATGCCATGCATGCCAGAGATGGCACGCAGAACCCTCTCTGCTGGCACGCATGCTGTTGCCCCAAGTCAGATCTTCGTGGCGTTTCTTTCGTGAGCTTCTGTTTCCCTGCAAATGAGGAAACAGGAAACAGGAGCTCGTGAAAGAAAAAGAACTTAGCTCTTGCCGCGCTGCCGGTGTTAGGATGCTCTGCCTCCCGCCAGCCAGCTGGTCATCAGGTCTCTGCTGTGCATGCGTGCATGTCCATGCATGCATGTGCACATGTCCGCGCGTGCTCATGCGCATGCTCACACATGTCTGAGTGTGGGAACATGTCCGCGCGCACACACACCTTTCCGTTTGGGCATGCACGCGTGCAGTTCGGTGTCTAAAAAGTTCGCCATCACTATACTTTTCTTCATTTAGACCAGGGTTTCTCAAAACTGTGGATCATTTACTCTTGGAGGGTCATCAGCAACTTGAGGGGAGATTATATTTTTTTTAAAAAAAAACTGCTCAAGCTTGCATTAGCAGTCTTGAGTACTAGTAAAAGTCACTCCAGACACTGCTGTTCACTTTGCTGTTTTTGAGAACCAAATTATATATAAATTAAAATCTAAGTATTAAAAGTATGATATACAAATTAAAATGCAACTATTAAAAGTAAAAAGCATATTTATTTTTTGGCCAAACCTAATCTAACTCCAATGAAATAATTAGTGTTCAGAATAGGAATTCAAACCAGGAAAATTATAGTAAAATAATTTGTAATTCTTGCTATTTTGCATTCTGCAAAACATTAGTTATTTATCAAATTGAGAGATCATATTAACCCCTCCCCCCCAGAAAAAAACCTCTTTTAACCAAATCCCTTTTACCTTGAATTGATTCATTAGTATTTACTTATTAAGTAGCAGAATAATTAAACACAACGTAATAATCTCCATTTTGCATGTAACCTGTTCTAAAAGCCAGATTAAATATGGCCATATCATTAAAGAGCATTAGCCAACACAATTTGTCCCTCCAGACACTTCCCAATTTTCTCAGGTGATTTAAAGATTATCACTTCATAGAATGCGAGGGTATGAAGGGATATTTGGAACTAGTCCAAATCTTCACCTAATGAAGATTCCACTACTATAGCATTCCTGACATATGGTCATCAGTCTTGGCTTAAGTACTTAAGTAAGGTAAGTCTGCTACTTCTCTAAACAGGCTAGATAGTTCCATTGTTAAACAGTTTTTAGGAATTCCTTCCAACACCCAATTGAAAACGTATCCCTGTAATATAAAATCTCTGTTCCTTTTCTTCTCTTCTGATTATACTCTGATCAAGTCTAGTATAATATTCTACATAACATATCCTTTGAGACACTTTGAGACAGCTATTACATCTCTCTTCAGTCTTCTCTTTGTGTCCAGGCCAAACATACCCAAGGCCCCAAGCAATTCCTCCTAAATTTTTCTTTCCTGACCTATTATCATCTTTGTTGCAGTCATCCAGACATGCTCCAACTTTGTAAATGTCTTTTGTAAAATGGACACAAAATGCTTAAGAGCAATGAATATTGACCCCGACATTGTACTTCTGTTGATGCAACTGCTTTGAGCTGCTAGGAGTCAGGTGGTACATGAATAAAACAAACAAACAAATACTGCATGTATAAAGTTTGCAGCTGAATGACACTCATGTTCAGCTCAACTAAACTACCACGATTCTTTTCAAATGTATAGATGTCCAGTATGGTCTCCCCATCCTATTTTCATGTTTCTAACCTACCTAAATTAAGGACATTTTCTTTGTTCTTCTGGAAATTCATCTGGCTGGTTTCTGCTATTTGCTATTCCTGTTATAGATATGCATTTGCAGATATGCATATTATGCTTTTAACCCTTCATCCATGTGATTTATTAAAAGTATTGAAGTTCAGATCCTAAAATTATGCTCCTCTGAACTGAGCTTAGAATTATGTCCATATAGCATGCTATCCCATCTTGACACTGAGCCATTGATTTACACTTATTGATTACACACGTTTTGCTAATTCTTTGTTAATTTAATAGTAATATGGTCTGGTCCACATTTTGCAGTGGGCCTTACTAAGCAATGCATTTTTCCAATTATTCACAAGCTGACTGCTTAATAACTTCTTCTAAGGTTTTGTCCAGTATCAGCATCCAGCTGATCACTCTGTAGCCACCTGAGTTCTCTTATATTCATTGTTTATTTATTTGCAAATTCTATTTCTACAGGACCCCATTGATATTTAAAGCCTGGCAACTTATATGGATTGAAAAATAACAATATAAACAAGTCAAAAAAGGCACAACATGCCAGGGACTCATAACAATTCATAATAAACTATTCTAACTCAGTCATGGGCCCTCATAATGTCCTAGACCAATGTCTTTGATAGAAAGAACATTTGCCTGTCTCCAATCGGTCAGCACTATGCTCATCTTCTATGATTGCCCATAGATCACTGGAGGGGCCCCAAGAATACATTCATAAGCTTCTTTATGGCTCGTAGGGGTAAATGATCTGATCCTCCAGTTTTAAATTCATTCATGATAGCTGAATATTTCCTATATTTTTATTTATCTTGAGTTGCCACTCTACCTTTGCATCAAATGTTTTATTTATTTAGGTCTATTTGAACAAGTTCCCTTTTGGGGAGAAGACCAAAGCAAAGAGATGAGGAGTTCTGCTCTCATCTCATCACTTTCTCTTCCATTCATACGGATACAAGCAAAAACATGCAATTTTTGATTGTTTTTAAAGTCTTCCTGACACTAATGTTAAATCTTCATTTATTACCAAAAATAAATGATGTCCAGCAAAACTTTTTTTTTCCTGAGCTGGGTGACGTAGGGCATTGTTAGTTTCCCATTCTCATTAACACTCACAGCTTCCGCTATTTCTGTAGGCTGCAGGCAGGAAATGAGAAACAAGACCAGAGGAAACCTGGCCCTCTACATCTGTCCTTGTTTGCAATCTCAGCTCTAGTTTATTTTGCTAAAAATCATCTCTTAACCCCCGACATGCCAGTTCAATCCCTTATCATATACTTAATCTTACACTGTTACTCTGCACTTTTCTCTGTAACCCTGTATACCTTGATCATGCTACATAAAGTAGCCATAATTAATGATGAAATGAGTTCCTCAAACTTGATGGCTAAGAAATTCCTGCCCCATTGATGAGATTATACGCAAGGGTTTTCCCACATTATCTAAGCTGTGTTTCAATTTAAACCAAGTTTGTGAATAGGCTATGTCAGCATTCATGTATAAAGCTAAGTTATAAATTTAAACCATGAATCATAAATTTGTATCGCAAATATATAGTTTTATGTTAATTGCTAGGTTGACCCAATATGTTAAGTTAAAAAAGAAACCAAATAAAAATACACATTGTGGTTTAGCCCAATGTCTCACTCACAGTTGCCTAGATCTTCTGTACTTGGTAATGTAACATTACAAGTTCTCCTTCTTAAATTGGTGTTGTAGATTATTATTTATATTCAATTATTTGGTGAGAATAAATGACCTTCAATCTACTTATTTCAGGAATGGACATACAGGAACAGCAGACGATGAAAACTTACCAGATGAAACAAAGAAGATGCTTCAACAGAAACAATTTTCCATAAGGAAGATAAACAAAGGAACAAACCCAGTGGATGAGAATAACTACCAAAAACAAGTGTCATAGAAGATATGCTGCATAGCTTTGAGGCCCTCACAGAATAAATAACCTCTGATTCTTCAGAAGAAGAAAACTCAACACTGTGGGACAGGAGACAGGACATTAGATCCCTGAAGAACAAACAGGATACAGCAGTGCCCTGAAAGTAGACAAAGAGAAGAGTCATGACAGTTGATGACATCCTAGATAGAACAAGGAACTGAAACAAATACAATGCTGCAAAAAGGTATCCTTGAAGACTATTCAGAAACTGCAGTATATTCAAATTGCAGCAACTGGCTAATTGACTGGCTGGCTTTCAAAAGTCACCCTAGACATCTAGACTATGGGCTCACTGTCTATTAACAGGCTTTGAAGTACAATTTAATGTGTTGGTTTTAACAATAAAGTGTTATGCCGCTTGGCTTCTGTGTACCTTCAGAACAGCTTAGTTTGTAGATACTCAAGCCCTCTGGTTTGTACTCCCTGAAGAAAGTCTGCTGGAGGTCTGCCATTATTGAAAAGTCAGGGGAATGGTCCAATAGGTAATGTTTCTACATTGTGGACTTATGTGTAGTCTCCCCCTTGAGCCAAGCTAGCGTAGAGCTTCATGGCTTTCCAGAGGTTAGTAAAAATAAAGCCTTTCTAAATAGTATTAATTATTTACCATATTTTTCAGAGTATAAGATGCACCGGAGTATAAGATGCAGCTTAGTATTTGGGGAGGAAAATAGGAAAAAAATTCTGCCTACCAGGTATTCAGCAGGCAAACCACGGAGGTTGCTTCACTCGCTAGCGCCTCATTAGGGCTGGAAAAAAGCTTCAAAAAAGCTACATTCGGAGTATAAGACGCACCCAAATTTTCAGCCTCTTTTAGGAGGGAAAAAGTGTGTTTTATATTCTGAAAAATATGGTATTTTACATCCTTTATTACTGTTTATTGTTGTAAACCAATGGGAATCCATGCAGATTACAGAAATACGTAAATAAAATAAATCTATACTAACTAGATTGTGAAATTTTCTACCTGCCTGGAACAACAATCAGAGATGTGACAAAACACTTCAAGATTTATAAAGTCCACGGTCAATTATCAATTCTAGATAATAAAAAGTAATGCTGCCAAGAGCACCTAAAACTGTATCACCATGAACTCTAAATATCCAGAAAGAAGCTCAAATGTATTCTCATTCACAAAATAGAATTGGAAAGGGAAAGAATAATTCAACTGAATGAAACTGTTTCATGAGAGAAATTTGATTTCTGGGACTATGTAGATAATAGATTACTAACATAGGATGTTGGAATGTAATGAAGTCTGGTAAAAAATATATCTGAAAAAATGCATAAAGTTGAACTGTGAATTGAATCTTGTATGGGCAGGATATCACATTCTTGAAGTAAACATCCCTGTGAACTACAGAAAGTAGTTTGAGTACTGCTGTAATGGAACCACCAAAAATTAGAAATATCACTGAATCATAAAATGCATGACTTTTGCTCTTGATATACTAATGTTCAGAGTATAGAAAATTTAAAATGTTGGAAAATTGTGTTTTTCATCAATCCTAATAGCATGTTACAGAGATATTTACCAATATCTCAAATGGTTGCCATTGAGAATTTTATAGGGGCCATGGTGGCACAGTGGTTAGAATGCAGTATTGCAGGCTAACTCTGCCCACAGCCAGCAGTTCCATCCTAACCATCTTAAGGTTGACTCAGCCTTCCATCCTTCCGAGGTCAGTAAAATGAGGAGCCAGATTGTTAGAGGTAATATTCTGATTCTGTAAACTGTTCAAAGAGTGCTATAAAGCACTGTGGAGCAGTATATAAGTCTACATGCTAATGTTATTGCTATTTTCCAGGATTATTCTGTTATATGATAATATGGAAAAGCATAAGGAGTGAGCTGGACATATTTTTATTGTGACCCATGGAAACTGTATACAAATAGGACAATGGACCTATGCAAAGATATGTTCTATATCCATAGGAATCTCATAAGCTTTTAACAACATTAATTCTAACTCATCAAGACTTATAGATCTAAAGACCAAAAACTGCTTGTCTAGCTTATATTTCATGTAAACCTTTTTAAATAATATTTTAAATTTATTTATTTATAAGTTTTGTATATAACCCAGTCCCTTAGCAACTCAAGATAATGGACAGAAATAGAATTAAAAGAAATAAATTTAAGCCTAAATATTAATAAAATGATACATTTTGAAAGAATGGAAAGTCTTGCATAAACAAAGGTAAAGGAGGTGGCTTGCTTCAACTCTAATGGCAGTTTGTTCCACAACATGATCCCTGCATGAAGATAGCAGTATATGTGTTAATTTGCACAAGAGTAGTTGTTGGGTTCTATAATATGCAAGGCTTTATATTCCATGTAAGCAATAGAATATAAAGGTTTGGAAGGCAATTGCCAACCCAATGAAGTTGTTTCAATAAGGAAGTTTTGTGGCAACATCAAGAAGCACAACACATTATTAATCTACCACATTTTGGGCAAACAGCAATTTCTAGACCATCTTCAAATGACCAGTAAGGTACATTCTAATAATCCTCAATATCAGGTGGTTGACCAGATCGCCTGATCCAGTAGCAATGGCGGCGGGTGGTTCGGAGAACCGGTAGCAAAAATCCCTGCCCACCCCACCACCCCCATGCCCAACTGAGCTGCACGATCATCAGAGGCTTTTTTGTTTTTTACTTTTAAAAGCATTTTTTCTACAACTTCTTCGACCAAAAAAATGCTTTTAAAAGTAAAAAAAAAAGCCTCTGATGGCCAAAGATGTTGTAGAAAAAATGCCTTTAAAAGCCTCTGGCGTTCCCAGCTGAGTTGCCTGATCCTCAGAGGTTTTTAAAAGCATTTTTTTCTGCAACCTCTTAAGGTTGGTGAAAAAATGCTTTTAAAAGTAAAAGTAAAAAAAAAAAAAAAGTTGGCCATGCCCACCATCACATTAACTCCCCCACCAAGCCACGTCCACGGTAGTAACAAATTTTATATTTTACCACTAGTTCTACCCTGACAACATTACAACATCCTTCAAAACTTGACCAGTCTCTCAGAGCACTGAGCCTCTGTCAGTTGTTTTTTGTTATGTGGTATGTTTTCTAATTGTGCATGATTCTGTCTTATTGGTTTTATGGTCCTTTCTTTGAGAGAAGCTTCTACATTTAATAAAAAATAAATGAACTCAGATCCTGAAGTGCTCCACAGCATTTCTTCTGAATTCTGAAGTTTAGCCCTTAGACTCAGTAACTGCTCCATCTGGTCAAAATTGAATTTTGTCTGTTAAGCCACATCTAGTACTTTATAGCCCAGAAACATTAAACTATGTAATATATAGTTATATAATAAAATCCCTTCCCTGTGGTTTTCTCATTTCTCCATTTTTCACAACTGCACCTCTTAAAATATTATATTGATGCAGTTTTCCCCATAGTTGATTTTTAAAAAGTGTTTTTTTTAAAAAAAAACCAAAATCCTGCTGAACCTTAGAAATATTTTTCTCTGAAACTGAAACAAAATTTAGTGATATTTTCAAATCTTCAACAGCATCATCATACTTGCTCCCCACCAAGCCTCCAATATGTTGACACTGTAAAAATCTAAATCAGGACTTCCGCCTATTATATTTCAGTTGTCTTTCTGGAAAAGCCAGATAATAGCTAACAGGTAGAAAGTCCTGCAGCATTTATGTAGATTGTTGATATTTAACACCAGACAAGTTATCAAGAATGTATAAAGGTATTTCAAATGAATGTTGGAAATGCAAATGTAAATATAGGAGTAGGATTCATATTCTACAGAAGATTCTTAAAGTGAATATAAAGATAAAACCAGAAATTTTGGGGGTGGGGGATTTAATGGAAAAAGACTTGGGGAAAACATTTTTTTTCGAACTTTGATGTTATATATGTTGAAGGCAGCAAGACTACTTTATGCACAAAAATGGAAGGACACTTTGATTCCCACAATGGACGAATGGCTGCAAAAGTGAGTTAGCAGAGATGGCTAAATTGACTGCTTTGATAAAAGAAAAAAACACAAGTACTTTTGTTTCTACTTGGAAACCGCTTCTGGACTTTGTGCTCGAGGTGGAAAAAAATGATACTTTGATTTTGGGTTTTACCGATTAGATAGATTTGTTTTTATAGAAATGGCTAGTTTATACTATTATGTAAAAGTAAAAAGTTGAGGTTTGATGCAGTAGTGGGTTTCAATTCCGTTCGCTACTGGTTTGCTCGTGGCTTCTGCGCATGTGCAGCCTCCCGCCGCTGCCGCTACTAGTTCGGCTGAACCATGGCGAACCAGTAGCAACCCACCACTGGTTTGATGTTACCATATTATTCTACTGAACCAAAGGGGTCAGAAGTCAACACCTTATCTTTCTTTTTTCCTCCTTTTCTACACTTTTCCCTTCCCTTTTCCATCCCCTATTATTTGCTTTTGTATTTTTTGTATTTTATATTATAAACTAATAAAAAGGGTAAGATAAAAATCTAAATCAGGACTTCTGCCTAATACGATATATTTCAGAGCTTTGTTTCTGGAAAAGTCAGATAATAGCTAAAAGGTAGAAAGTCTGGCAGCGCTACACATTGGAAATATTTTTACAAATTGTAATTATCTTGCATATTCCAAGATGGCTCCTGTAAATAGTAAAAAACCAAATTGGTTCGGTAGACTAGTAAATTTTTAAGGTGCTCAAAACAGAAGCAAAAGCAGAGGTGGGCTGCTGCCGGCTCAGGCAAACTGGTAGTTCTGACCAGCGGCTAGACCCACCCATCCTGGTGCTATTTCGTACTATATAATCGGCTTTTTTCCGATGCCGTGCACATACATGGAAGGTTTCGCACATGCGCGCTCACATTTTCAGTTCTGGGCGAACCGGTTGTTACAGTATGTGATGCCCACCTCTGAGCAAAAGCCATCATTGGAATGAGCACAGTAGGATTCATCTATCTATCTATCTCCATATCTGTCTATAACTATATGTATATCTATCATCTGCGAATCTATCTATCTATCTATCTATCTATCTATCTATCTATCTATCTATCTATCTATCTTATCTTTCATTTTTAAGGGATAAAACATAAGATTTATTAATTTTCTTAATTCTTCCAGGTTTTATGCCTCTCTGCTTTTTTAAAAAAGAACTTTTCTCCTAGCGATAAACTTCTCATTATTTATGACAGCTATTTTTATTCCATGTTGCAGGATACCAGTTCAGCCAAATTTACTTACAAGTCATATCAACAATTATAACTTAAAACACAACAAAAAAAAAAATATCTGGGTGAGAAGAAAGAGGAAAGAGGCCAACTTTTTCCATTCTCCTTTTCCATTCTCAGTGCCATTGCATGATTTGCCTAATGAGATATCCAGAAAAACATTTTTTTAAAAAAACTGAAATTTCACGAGAACACCAAACTCTAAAAAGATTTATTTTGCTTTTAGCATGTATTTTTATTTAATTTGGAGATTCAAGCAAACTTTTAATATAATAAAACATTATATAGCTTATAGCATATTTGATCCAGGAGAAGGCCCTAATATTTGCTAACAGCATTAATTATGTTTATGTTGTTTATCCCAATTTCTGTAGGGTTTTTTTTTCTATTTTAAAAACATTATTACTTTTCACTTGAATACTTAATAAACTCTTTGTGTGTGTGTGTGAGAGAGAGGGGGGGGGGCAGGCAGACCAGACCAGACCAGACCAGACCAGACCAGACCAAGATATCCAAGTAATCCATTAAAGTGCATAGAATCTTTCATTTATATGGGAGTAAATTCCCTATCAGGAAATTACTTTAGAGTAAGTTATTTAGACAGCCAGTTTGGTGTAATGGTTAAGGCACCAGGCTACAATAAGGAGACCATAAATTCTAGTCCTGCTTTCAGCACAAAGCCCAGCTGGGTGACCTTGGGCCAATCACACTCTCTCAGCCCTAGGAAGGAGGTAATGGCAAGCCACTTTTAACATTATTGCCAAGAAAAGGGCAGAGACTTATTCAGGCAGTCACCAGGAGTCAGCACTGTCTCAAAGACACACATACACAAAAGGATTATATAGGGTTGCCTACTTAATCATAAAATTTCAAAGCTTGACAAAATTCCTGAGTTAACAAGAAAGAATATACAAGTGCACACAAATAATTATCACGTATACATAACCATATCACTTTGAGTGTCAGATTTGTTTGGTCTCTCTTATACAACCAACTTGGGCTAGAAAAATAAGTTTAACAAAAAGCAGGGAATACAAGGAAAGGCAAAGGATAAAGTGAATGTCTGAGGTCAAAGAAATGGCTGGAATGTCCTTGGAAGAGCTAGGGGTTTTGTTGAAGACAGAGCAAGATGGTGAGCATTTGTCTATACAGTCATTAGGATTCAAACACAACTCAGCTGATGTACACATCCATGTATGCATTAAGGTTGTCTGCAATAAGACAGTCCAAACCAGGAAGTTTGATTCAGTGCATGGATTCTATTTCCTGGATTGGGAACAGGAAGGAAATGAAGATAGTTCCTGCTTGCTAAGATTTTTTAAACACTAGTTGTTCAATGTTTTTTTAAAAAAATAAGCAGTTGGAAAAGCACATAAATCTACACTGATTTGAAAAATTAATGATAATAAAATAAAATGCATACAGAATTCTCATACTTCCTGCCCCACTCATATGGTATGCATCTGTAATATACTGGCATAACATTCGTTTGCACACAAAAGAACTTCCAGGTTCAAAGCCAGACCATATCTTTATATTTTCCATATGTATCTCTATTGTTGTCTTCTCATGGCAATGTGGCAGTGATAACTATTTTGCTGACTTAACATTAAACCACTCTTAACAGAGTCTTGAAAATTAGTGTAGTGAATTTGGCTTTCTAGAGGAAAGCCAAAATACCTTGATCTGTAGATTACTAGAGGTACTTCTCCACAGATATCCAGAGTTTTTGTTTGAAATCCCAGGTAATCAGGGACCCAATTCATCTAGGACAGTGATGGCTAACCTTTTCTGGATCCAGTGTCCAAAGGGCCCGTGTGCCTGAACCCCCAAAATGCAATGCACGCACACACCCCTGCATGCACCCCGCTCCCCGTGCATCTGCCCCCCGCACAGCAGAGACCAGAAGACCAGCTGGCTGGTGAGAGGCATGCGTGCATGTGCAGCAGAGCTGAACTGGGGCAACAGCTCACGTGCCATCAGAGAGGGCGCTGCATGCCACCTCTGGCACGTGTGCCATAGGTTTGCCATCATGGATCTAGGAGGTCATGAGCAGATGTGATGTGATATAATACCTATGTTTTGTCATGGTCAGATCACTCTATGATTGCCATAGAATTAATCAATGTTGCCAACTTCCAAAGGAAAAGCAAATTAATTCAACCAGACTGCCCAAATACCTAATGGATCTCCTTGGCTTCCAAAGGATTCCTGAGGATTTCCCTAAATCTATAGTTGGCAGTTCTACTGAGAGCTTAATCCCATCCTAGAATATGGAGATGGCAGCAGCCTTGGATAGGATTGCACAACTTTTCCTTGCTTCACAACCAAGAAGTTATCTGAGCTTTAGTAGAAGAAACATCAGAGACGACACCTCAGGTATGTATGTAATTCATATTAATTCCGGCAGTGGTGAAAGACAAAGAGTGAATCTAACCAAATATAAGGGAGAGCTCAGGTTTGAGTAAGCATCATCATAATAGAGGCAGAGAAACAGCAATACTATTGTATTCAGCTGCATATTTGAATTCCAACCCAAAAAGGATGTCATTGAAGTTCTGTCCCAATGCCTGGAGGTTTTCAGGGTCTGGCTAGGTAGGAACAGGCTTAGACTCAATACCACAAAACAAAGTGGCTATGGACACATTCTAGAGATATGGCTCTGGATGGGACTGTGCTTCCATTTAGCTTGTTCAAACAGGTCTTCCTGTGTCCACAGCTTCTGCTTAAAAAAAGGAAGCAACTGTAGCTAGGAGACCTCTGTATAGTTCCACCTTATGCTTTAGTTACAGCCTTTGCTTTGACCACCTCCCAGTTGGGTTGTGGTCATGTGTTCTACTCAGAGGTCAAAAATAGGCAATTGGTTTGCCATAGGACACCTCCATATTATATATGGCAAACCAACTGGTGCCCATGCCTATTCTTGACCCAATTGATTCATATATATGGATGATTGCTTTCTCACAATGGTCCCTGCCTGTCCATTAATATCTGTGATAGAGGGCTTCCTCAACCCTCAGAAATGTCATCTGCAGGAATCTCAGCAACCTTCAGGGTCAGAAAAGTTTTGTTTTTTGTTTTTCTCTTGAAGAGTAAATTTTTAGAGTTATTTTAGTTGTTTCTTGTTGTCTTGATCTTTGATTTTATTACCATATTTTATTTTTAATCCTATTGCTGTTTGGAAGTCTATAAAATGTTCAGAGTCAGCAGTCACAATGGAAGCAGTTTGTACAGTAGACATTCTATTTTTCACATACATTAGAAAACAAAGAAGTCACTTATTATTTTGAAATTATTTTAATATATAAAGTTTTTCTTAATCTTATTGTACAATTTACTGAACAACATGAATACAAATCAGTAAGTGCGTGGGGGTACGCATATGTGTGAAGAATGGGAGAGACTGTAGACAGATATGGATAAAACAAGTAATAGATAATGTGTTTGGCATGATTGAAGTTCCTCTAAACAATTTCCTTTATTGTTCCTCAGTGATAGACAAAAATGATTGAGAAAACTGAAGCAGGCTATTTACACCATTAAACATATATTCTGAGAAAGCCTACGGAGTGCCTAGGGAAGAGCTGTCTTAACTCTTTTTTTTCTAAAATTTGCTGCCTCATAGTTCTCTGAAATGCACTCTGTCCCTCCTGGGAATCCAGACTATATTCTACTACAATTACAGTATCCACATGGTCACATGATCACAATTGAGTGGTTGGCATGTATTTATGATGGTTGTACTATCCCAAGATCATGTGATTACTACGTGCAACACTCCCAGTTGGCTTCCAACAAGAAAAGTCAAGAGGAAAAGTCAGATTTGCTTAACAACTTCATAATTCACTTAACAATTGCAGTGATTAATTTAACAACTGTAGTTAAAAAAAAAAGGTTGTGAAAATTAGTTGTGGCTCTCTTAACTTCCTTGCTTAGCAATGAAATTCTGTTCCCAATTGTGGTTGTAAGTTGAAGACTACCTGTATAATATCAGTGTAGAACTGTAGAATCTTCTGATTCTCTTCTGTGGAGTTTGGCTGAAAAAGCAAATTTAAGTTATTTTATTCTAGTCAAGCATGGTTAGGCAAAACTGTAAAAGCCAGAAAACCTTTCCTAAATTAAATTTATGCATACCCAGTCAATGAGCTTATGTTCACATATCTAATGACTCTGAAACATAGCAGCAGTCCTGGCTCCTGAGATTTCGCAGGTGAATGAATGAAGGAACAAAGGCTATAAAAGAAGCAAAAATGTCCTACAGTACATTTTTGGTTCAGCTTTAGAACAAATTATTTGCATACAAAGATCTGGATTCCTTAGCATGTCCAGGTAAGACTGAGAGAACTGATACCCGATACCTAGGCAGGTATAATAATTTAGTGTGGATAATACTGAAATTGGGCGAATAGTGTGGGTTCATATTAGTTCCTCCAAAGGGGAACTATTTTCAGAGATTGGTAATTACAAAATTTGCAGCTGTGATATTTCTTGGATTATAAATTATATGTTCATCCATGTTTACTGAAACAGACTAGTAGAATATTAAAGATTTTTATTTATTTACACAGTGTGTAACTACTTGTGGATAGGTTACCACAGGTATGTTGTCACTGGCTGCTGGTTCAGATGGCTTCCAAGGGGACTAGACAAATTCCCAAAGGACAGATCACCAGTGGTTACTACCCTCTTTCTCAATCAACAAGAGTATTTCAAAACAAGATATTATGGACTCTCATCCACAACTGAACCTCAGAACTCTTTGGACTATGGTTGTGATAATAATATGGATGTGAAAATCAAAGGTGTAACTTTGATTTTAAAAAAAAGATGTACTTCATGCAATTTGGAGCTGCTCATCACCTCTACTGATATTATACTCACAAATTTCCCAACTGTGGTAATCCTTGGTTGCACTGAATTTCATGTATATACATATATAAGCATACGCCAAAGCTAAATTAAAACAATAATTTAGTACTGTATAAATTGAAATAACTGTTTCCTGTAACATATGCAGATATTAATTATGCAAGCTTTTAGATGGAATGTATTTGGTTTACCAAAATTTTAAACATTTCATCATTATTATCCTAAAAGATAATTTCTGTTAATTACTACAAACAGTTAAACTGTGAACATAAAGTGCATTCAGAAAGTATTCAGACCCCCTTCACTTTTGTCAATTTTGTTATGTTGCAGCCTGATTCTACAGTTGTTGAAATTCATTTTTTTCTTCATTAATCTACACTCATATCCCAGAATGACAAAGTGAAAACAGAATTTTAGAAATGTCTGTAAATTTATTAAAAAGAAAAAAACTGAAATATCACATTGACATAAGTATTCAGACCCTTCAGTCAGCACTTTGTAAAGCATCTTTGGCAGCAATTACAGTGAGTCTTTTTGGGTATGATGCGACAAGCTTTGCACACCTGGATTGGGGGATTTTCTGCCATTCTTCCTTGCAAATGTTTTCAAGCTGTCAGGTTGTGATCGTCAGTGGGCAGCCATTTTGAGGTCCTCCAGAAATGTTCAACAGGTGTCAAGTCAAGGCTCTGGCTGGGCCACTCTAGGACATTCAGAGAGTTATCCCTAAGCCACTCCTGTGTTGTTTTGGCTGTGTGCTTAGTATCTTTGTCATGTTGGAAAGTGAACCTTTGGCCCAGTTTGAGATCCTGAGTGCTGTGGAACAGGTTTTCATTGAGGATATCCTTGTACTTTGCTCCATTCAGCTTTCCCTCAACCCTGACCAGCCTCCCAGTCCCTACTACTGAAAAACACCCCCACAGCATGATGCTGCCATCACTATGCTTCACTGTTGGGATGATATTGGGCAGGTGATGAGTGGTGCCTGGTTTTCTCCAGATATAATGTTTAGAATTGAAGCAAAACAGTTCAATTCTCTTGTTCCACACAATCTGAGAGTTCTCCAGGTGCTTTTTTGCAAACTCCAAGCAGGCTTTCATGTGTTTTGCACCAAGAGGCTTCCGTCTAGCTACTCTGCCATAAAGCCCAGATTGGTGGAGGGCTGCAGTGATGATTGTCCTTCTGGAAATCTGTCCCATCTCCACTCAGGAACTCTGGAGCCCAGTCACAGTGACCCTTGGGTTCTTGGTTACCTCTCACTTTCTCCCCCAATTGCTCAGTTTGACTAGGAGACCAGGAAGAGTCTCTCTTGGAAAGGTCCTGATTTTGCCAAATCTCTTCCATTTGAGAATTATGGATGCCGCTTGCCCTTAGGAACCTTCAGTGCAGCATAAATTTAACTGTAGCCTTCACCCGATCTGTGCTTTGCAATAATCTTGTCTCTGAGCTCTACAGGCAGTTCCTTTGACCTCATGGCTTTTGCTCTGCTGCAAAATGCATTGTCAGCTGTGAAACCTTCTATAGGGAGATGTGTGCCTTTCCAAATCATGTCCAATCAATTTAATTTACCACTGGTCAACTCCAATCAAGGTGTAGAAACATGTCAGCAGTGATCAAGAGAAACGGGGGGGGCACCAGGGCTAAATAAAGGCTCTGAATACTTATGCCAATGTGATATTCCAGTTTTTTATTTTTAATAAATTTACAGACATTTCTAAAATTCTGTTTTCACTTGTCATAATGGGATACTGAGTGTACCTTAATGGGAAAAATGATTTTCAACAACTGTAGAATCAGGCTGCAGCATAACAAAATTGACAAAAGTGAAGGGAGTCTGAATACTTTCTGAATGTATTTAAAATTCCAAACTCAGCATCAAATTGCCAGACTCAAATTATTCTAAATGTCCGTCTATACATTTATTGTCTATAAATACACTTGCATATGGTATATTCAAACATTTTATGTCAAAGTCTACCTTTAATTTTCATATAAGTTCATAATTTGTTGTGTGCTTTCTTTTAATTATACCATTTAATTATTTCATTATGTTTTTATTGTACTTGACATTTAAGGCAGCTTAAAACATTGTAAAAGGGCAAATTATAAATCCATGAATATATTCAATTTAAAGTATATATTTTTACTTTTGTAAATTCATGTGTACAAAGATTATTACTAAAAACATTGTCAAGGAGAAAAACACTTCCAGTAAACATATCTCTATACATGTTATGAGAAATAGCTGAAAGTTACCTTCTACTGCAATATGTGCCTTTGTGCATAGTGAAGAGTAACATGCCTAAGAAGCAATAATAAAACGTTTAAAGGGTTGGCACACAATCCATTGCTGAATAGACTAAGATAAACAAGTTTGCATAGAAACTGTTGCATGATATTTTCACTTCATTTAAGACAAACTTATACTAGAATAGAAATCTGTTTTGCAGATGTCCTAAGATACAATATAGCCTAAAACTACTACCAAAAAAGTCCTTTGTTACTCATATATAAAATAGTAGATTTAATAAAGATTTAAATGAATCCTTTTTAATGCAAGAAAGTTCTTGTGAACTTTCTTAAATTTTACAAAATGTATTATTGTTGTTTAATGTAACAAATAAAACAGTTTATACCTTTATACATGCATGCATGTTCAAATAATTAACCTATGTCATGAAAGGTTATTTAGAAAAATAAATCCTTACAATATCTTGCCCCTATTACCAAATTATTGCTTTCATTTAAATAATCCCATTCCAACATATTCAGTTTTTTTCCCTGTTAGAAAGGAAATTCTGCAAAGTTTCAAAGTTTATAATGTATTTCAAGTTCTAAAATGTAAAGTTAAATGTAAACTTTAAATGCTTTCTCCTCAACAGTAATTCAACAGAGGAAAATGATTTTAAACCTGGATTGCAACCTGACTTAAGATACTGCACTTCATTTGAGGTTTGTGAATTCTTTGGAGTATTTTTAGAGTCCATTCCTAAACATTGATACATATAGTGTTCACATACTGCAAGAACAGGTAATCCAGTAAGAAAAATCAAATTTGTTTTTTAAAAAGGGCAAACTTACTTTCTCTTTCTTTCTTTTTAATTAATTAATTTATTCACCCCATTTATATAGCTATATTTATTTTAGCAACTCTGAGTTATTGCAATTTATTTTGATGCTTAGTAAAATCAATGTCCTTTGTTGTATCTTGATGTTTTACTCTAAGTTATGACCAATCTTTAATCACACACTAATTTTTAAGTCAGCAAAATTCCTAAGAACAAATATGTTCTTCTATTTTAAGTGTTTCTGAGAAGATTCAAGTATACCAGTTGGTTTCCTCTGAATCAGAACCTTCAAACAGAATGAACTCACATAACCATTCAAGACTATAGAATGATTGTGGAAAACAAAGCTGCATTGCCACAGAAAGCTATGACAAATATGTCATTACAGCTTTTTTACAGGGCTACAATTGACACAGAGGAGGAGCCAATCTTTCTGGAAACCAAACAACACCTGTGCTAAATGTGGCACATAAAATCAATATTTAGTTTTCAAATTTTAGATCAATTTCCACATTTTGAGCATGAGTCAGCTATGGAAGTGAAAGGTGTTATATTATAAAGCCATATATTAAATTGGTTATGATTTAGTTAAAATATATCCTGCAGTTGTTCTACTACAAATTAAAACAAAGACCACCATAGCTAATACAGTTTATTTCTTGCAGGGCAGCCCTTGAAAAATTCAGAAACAAGACAACATAAAAATGGAAATTGTATTATCTACCAGCTGATTCTCAGCAATAGATTAGAGCTATACAGCTTAATAGAAGCACTGTACTAAATAGAAGGATCCTAATTATATCTCACAGCATCAATTTAAAAATATTTTTAAATTCTTGCAGTATGACTTCCAAATTTATATATAATGAAGAACTATAATCAGAAAAGAAAACTAAAGTACTCTAGAATGTATACAAGAGAGCCTGCTTCATATTTTTCATCTTTCTGCAGCCTAAATTAATAACATATACCAGTAGGCATGTTCACATGTACCTCAAGTAACAGTACAAGCCATAACTAGCATCAGTTCACAATTCCATTCTGGAATCATGTGAATGTGTGAACAGAAGGCAAGGCTATAGTCTATCTATAAATGAAAAGATCATTTTTATTTATTTATTAAATTTGGAGCCCATTGCATCTTCTCACAGTCTAATCAGTCTAATTGGACTTGTATCAAACGTATTCAAAATTTGGAACAAAGAAATCAATTACTTGGTGTAAAGGTATTTAGTTGAGAAAACAGTAAGCACCCAGAAAAGTAAACAGAAGAAAACATATCTTCTATACAGAATGCAATTCAGTACTCTTACAAGGGAAGCTAGCTATATTATGCAAACAATTAAATGAAACAGAAACTGAAAAACATAGAAATCAAACTGTACATATAATTAACCTGTAAATGGTATCATTTCTAGGATTCAGGAATTATATTTATTTAGCTAATTCATTTGTTATCAAAATTATATAGCCACTCATCTCACAAATGTGAAACTAATATTTTTTTTAAAAAAAGAACATTGTATTTTCCACTTTCTCTTTCATTTTTGTTACATATAAATTAAAATAGTAGCAAAATCCCACAAAGGGCTACTTTACAGATAATTCCACTTAGATCCCTGGAGAACAAGTATATTATTTATAATAACTTTCAGAGTAAGACGTCATAAATTTCAATTAAAAAAATGAATCTGAAGTTTGAATAAGTTTTTTAAGCAATAAGAAAAAAGTAACGATCCTGCACTTTTCAGTTCAGGTAGCTAGACAGAGATCAATATAGAAAATTAATCTATTAATCAACATAGACAGAAGATGCAGTATGGTCTCCTAGGACTTTAGTACTTTTAACATTTAACACAGTTACTTTCTTATACCAAAGATTCAAGCTCCACTTTTAAGACAGTTATAGTTTGGCACCCACCAATTTTCCTGCACCAAACTGGAATTGATCTGCAAACTTCATTTTTGTTCTGTTTTAAGAGTTCCCCACTGCCAAATGAGCTCATGTACCAATTGTTGGCTGTTTTGCCTTTGTCAAAAGCAATTTATTGCTTCCCTGGCAGCTTGCTGTGTGAGGAGAACAAGAAAAAAGAGTAGTCAGCAAAAGGATACCAAAGAGAGCATATCCACTGCATATTGCCTTTGGCTCTGCTGCTACCCACTGCTTCCTTCAGTCAATCCACTATTAGCATACAATGCAGCGTCCAGTTGATTGATTCTGCAGGAATGCAGTCCTTAGAGGGAAAAAAAAGGATGCCCGTTCCTGATAAGATCATAGCTTAAATAGCTCACTGAAACTCTAATGCAAAGTATTACAAACTCTATGCATGAGAGCCATTCTGAGATGCCATATAGCCCCCTGGGATTTGACAAGCAAGCACACTTCTGGGAAGTATAGCCTGTTTCATTTTGGTTGCACATCAGATATCTAAAGCAAAAACACAAACTTCTTAAAACACTCTCAGAAAACAGTTTGATGATAATCTCCATATGTATTTAATGGGTTTCAAGTTCTGGATTTTTTTTAAAAAAGGGGGTTTTTGTGCATTAATACAAGCAAAGCTGGAAAAATATCTGGTGCCAGAATGCTCATTTAGAACAGAAAAGAAGTTTTCAGTTATAATGTACATGTTAAAATTGAAAATTCGTTAAAATGGTAACATTGCAATTAAAATATATATAATTGTGATCAATAGTTTGTAATCAGATTGCTATTTTAGGAAGCATAGGGAGGTTTTAAAAAGTGAGATCCAAGTGAAGGTATCTATCCATTATTAAGATAAGCATTTTATTTATCCGTACTGAGATTATCCTTACAAACAGTAGTTCATCATGGTATGCAAAATGTTATAACTGTACGCTGAGGCTTTAACAGCAACAAACCACATTCACAAAACCAAAGCTCTTCCATTAGGAAAATGAAATGTGTCTGCCATTCACTTCTCTTTAAAAAGTCACTGAAGACCTCATGACCAATGCAGCGTGAAATTAGCTTGGTCCAAACCCCCCATCCCCGTTAAATAAAGATGTAACTTGTCTCGCTTTCAACAGTATTGCAGAAAAGGCCGAGAGGGCTTCACAAAACCCTCCTGTGTCAGGGAACGGAAACGCCTAATGAGATTAGTTGGTGTGTGCAGACATTACTTAGCCATGACTAAATGGGCTCCCTTCCTGCAACCAGTGGAAAATTCAGGGAACTTTTTCCTCCTGCAGCATCATGGTCCCTTAACCTTCGGCAAAGCCAGATCCAAAAACAACCCTCCCGCGATATTCCTTAACACCCCCCCCCTTTCCCTCTCGTGGAACGGACGGTGTGCAAGTTTAAAATGGACGATGGGGTTGCTCAGTGGAAGAAGCGGATGAACGGGAAGGAGCCTGGCTCGCTCCCTTTTTCTCCAGACCACAAAGACAACCGTAAAAAGAGCGAATGCATAAACCTGAGGAGGAGAAAAACCACAGAGTTTCTTTGTGAGCTGCAGTGACTCATTTTCAAGATGTTGTCTGCTGCCAGTTTCAAACCGGAAGCGCATGGCAATTAGTCTTGCTGTTGCCAGACAAGCCAGAAACTCTCCCAAGGCTTCCCCCCCCCTTCCTCCCAAAGTCCTTTGGACGGTCTTACTCCTCTCTTTGCAGCCCGAAACCATTTAAGCAACTCCCCTAATTTCAAGGAAGCTCAGACTGGTGTACTGCCCCCTCCCCCTTCCCGCCAATCCAAATTCATTGCCTCAAAAATTAGCTCTTCTCCCCCCCTTCCCCCCCCTCACCGGGCTCCTACAAGCGAGCTATTATCGCCACGAGCCTCAGTAGGTCCTTGAACGCACGCAAAAGCGGTCCCTCCCTCCCCCCCTCCCACGCACGCCGGAGTCGGCTCGTGACGCCCGTCGGCGCTCCTTCGGAGTAAAGGCAGCTCCTCCACTAAACTGTCAGACGCGCTTTCTCTCCCCCCCCCACTTTCCACAAGCGCTGACCCCAAAGCTCCTTTCTCCACGCAGAACAACAGGGCCCTCCGCCGCCGCCGCGCTCCCGCAGAAGCGCTTGCAGCGAGCGGAGGCAACGCCGGCGCAGGACTCCGACCCCATCCCGCTAGCCACATTCTACAACCCTCCCCGCCTCCAAAGAAGAAAGATCCTTCTTTGCCTTCCCTGTTGGCCAACGGCAGGTGGAGGCTCCTCGCAGCTCCCTCACCTCATCCCTCTCTGTCGGCTCCAGAGTCCCTTCCTGTCCTGCCCGGGGAGGGGGGGAGGGGGTCCCTAAATCGTCCTCATTCCAGCAACCGAGGAATAACGTTTCGGAGTTTTTGCTTCCCCCACCCCCACCCCGAGATGCCCCCCCCCCATGCAAGCACACATTCGGTGCCAGATGGCACTTCGCCAGCAGCAAGAAAAGTCACCCCAAAACTTTCACCCCCGCTGGCCCCAAACTCAGGCGCACACGGCTCGGCTCCCTCCTCTCCCCCTTCCCTGGCCGCCCCAACCGGATGCCTTGCGGCGAGGCAGGGAGCCCCCCCCGGCACGACCCTTTTGGTGTTTTATCGGGAAAAGTAAAGTGCTCCTGCAAGTTATTTTGGAATCGATAAACAGCCCAGAAGCATTGCATTGGCATTCGGCTCCCACCTGTCTCCCCCACAGCCCTTTTCCTCGCCTCCAGAGACTCTTCCAACTTTATAGAGTTACGTACCCAGCGCCTGGTCTGGTGGGCTTCTTTCCAGTCTCGTCTGGCCGTTTTAAAGAGAGCTGCGTAGAATCCCCCGGTTTTCCATGCTGACAGTCCTCTAAAACGCTTTGTTGCTCTTGTAATGAGATCCTGATTTTTCCCCTTGTTTCTTTCTCCCTTCCACGCACCCCCCCCCCCTTTTGCTAGTGTGTGTGCGAATGTGTGTGTGTGTGTGAGTGAGAGAGAGAGAGCAGGAAGTTAGAGCAGTCAGACAGAGAGCCGGCTCACTTCCTTTCCTGCATTATTCCCCAGGCGGTTTGCAGTCTGTGTAAACAGGCTTTTCCTCCCTTCTCCCCTCTCTGGCCACTGATGTGCAGGCAGCATTGGTGTAATATAAGACACACGCAGAGTAAAGCGGTAACGGGACTCGGCCTCACACACAAACTAAGGAACTCCAGCAGTTCCCTCTGACCTCCACCTCTTCCTGTTCTGCACCCCCGGGGAGGAGCTTCAAACCAGACCTACAATTTTGCTCATCAGCCTTAGCTACTTGAAACAAGGCAGCTTTAAAATAAAAACAAAATAAACACAGACAACATCCAGCTCTAAGTGATCCAACTATTTTTCTGGCTTTAAGAGAAGGAAATTGCAAACACTGGTTAAAAGTTGTTTGACTTGATTGCATGATAGACTAAAACATGAAAGTCCATAGAATGCATTTATTATATTCCATGTATTCAGTGCATGTATCAATATTCCTACAGATGGAGTTAAATGGTTAGAGAGACATCAAATTCTGTTCTTCAGATTTTGTCCATCATGTTCACTGTTCTAATAATTCTACTGACAGATTTAGAAGTACTTGGTTAAAGTACTTCTAAAATAAAATTTTAGAAAAATCCAAAGACAACATTTCATTTGCAGTATCACAAGTCTTCCACTATTCCAGTGTGGAAGTAACAGTCTAATATACCGGCTTTGCTGGGATTTAAAAGAGTATTTGTGTATAGAATTGTAAGCTCATTTCTTGATTTAAATAAACTGTATTGCACTTCTCACCCAAAAAGTTTTCTAAAGAGGTTTATAGATTAATACATAAAACAGTCTCTGCTCTCAGACTTACACCTGAAAAATGTTCATAAGAAAAGGAAACAATGATATGGAGAAATAAAACGTTTCATTCAGTCAGAACACAGAAATCAAATGAGCAGAAAACTACGAGCTGGAAACATTAACAACAAAGTTACCAAAGAGAATATACTGCATACATAAGTGAACAATTGGCAAGATAGTCGAACATCACCTCAAAAATGAGGAGGATGATAAAAAAGAAGTTAAATAGAAAAGTTAAGAGGTCCAAAATTCTACAAAATATTTTGAGGAATGTGACTTGCGCTACAATTGAAGCTCATCTTGAACCCACACCACAGATTAGGCAAGATCTAATGAAATCCAAGAAGGTACCAGCATGAATGTATTTCATTAAAAAATGGAAATATTGTACAAATTAGTAGAATGGGAACAAATGCAATATTAGGCAAAGTAAAATGTAGAGGGTATTCCATAAGAATTAAAAATATTTAGTCCAACAATATTTTTAAAAGAAATAAAAGCCAAATAGCAGCAGGGAAGTTAGACTACATGGTAATGAGAGTGATAAAGCAGTGCTAAAAGTGAATTGAAGATTGCAGAAATGGTGAATTATTTATATATATTGTCTCTTAGAAGATATACAATATATATTTTCTCAGTCTGAGATAATGGAATAAATAGAGAAAAACCTGTAGATTAAAGACCTTAATATATTTAACAATATACTGCAGGGTACAAGTGGAAAAGAACCAGTGTTAACATTTGATCTTTTAAAAAATGGAGAAAAAATTGGGAAACAACAAATTAGTTTAATAGCTTTTGGTAAATTAGTAGAAAACATTAAATACTACATTATTGGCAAACAGAAAAGTTAGACTTACTGAAGAAGAATCAGAATGCCTTCATTCATGTATCAGCAACCAACAGACAGAGGAAGTGTAGGGAACATTACATACAGAGAATTGATACAACAAATTAATAATTTAGCTACAAATAACTTGTGCCATTGGTTTCTCCCTTATTATCATAGGACTATTGTACCTGCCTCTTTCTTCATAATCTGCATCTGAATTTTCTGGTTGTGAAAATGAAGCAAAGTAAAGAAACCTGTATTTCTTTTAGTTCCACCTGGAAGAAACCTTTACTTCTCCTTTTTACAACATGACAAGCCAATTTTTACAGTACAACGGACAGCTCATTATCCACGCCAGGGTGCAGGAGGAACTAGCAAGTACAGAGTGTTTGCAGCTAAGCTATAACTTTGACTTGTTATGCCATCCAAAGGTTGCCATTAATACCAATTTTCAAACTATTTTTTTCAAGTCCTTCAGTAAACAATCTAAGTAAACTCAGGAGTCATGGAATAAAACAGCAATTGTTGCTGTTGTTTTCTCTTTGGATGAATGTGTTTCCTCCAGGGAATTGTGGCCAAAGCCACATACCAGCAATAGGTAGGGCTACAGCAAAAAAAACGGGGTAGAAACAAACATGAATACATGCATCCATTCATTCCACTTCCTCTCTGATACAGCAGTAGGGGATTTCTAGTTTAGAAAAGGTAAGCAATGGGAAAATATAATAGTGGTTCACATAATTACAGAATACATGAAAAAGTGAGTTGAAGATCGTTTCTATTTCTTTCATAATGCTAGGAGTTATCTAATTAAACTGAATGGCAGGAGATTAAGGACAAATAAAATATATTCCTTTGCAAAATTCAAATTTAAACTATCGAGTTATCACAACATTATCATCTTAAAGATTTGTGTTCTTACATTCCCCTTATCTAAGGTTTATTTAGCTAGTATTTACTGAGTAAGCCACTAACTAGATGTGCTCACTCATCATAGCAATGTTATTCCAATACCACAATATCTACATTCATTCATTCATTCAATTGGTCTTCAATTATGGTTATTTCCAGTCAAGGGTTATAGGATTGCAGTTATCTTTAAAGAATTAACAAACTACAAATTGTCCAGAAACCATGTGGTGCACAGTAATGGGGGACCCTATGTAACATCTCTGTTGTGCAAGCTGCACTGGCTTCCAGGGTTTTTTTCCAGATGCAATTCAAGATTATGGTCATCACCTTTAAAGCAAATCTACTTACCTTCCTTACCATTTCGGAAGTGCATGTGCCATGTCACATGCGCACACAGACCTTCTGCGCATGCACAAAACCTTCTGCACATGTGCAGAAGGTAAAAAAACACATTATTTCCTGGTTAATCGTTTAACTACCGGATCGCCGAACCACCAGTCAAGATCTGGTCCAATCCAGGAGCATTTAAAGCCCTATATGTCATAGGGCAGGTTATTTGTGGAATCACCTTTCCCTGCAAAGCCAAATAGAGTGGACATACTCCTAGTCCCTTCCCTTAAGTATTGCCATCTGATGGGAGTTAGGAAGCATGTTTTTTTCCGTGGCAGTCCCTGCCCTATGGAACACTCTGCCCCTTGTTATTTGGCAGGCCCATCTCCTCCTAGCCTTCCATAAAGCTTTGAAAACTCACCTTTCCTCCAAGCACTGGGATAAGATGAAGTGACATGGCACCAGCTTTTTGTTGTTTTTAATGTGTTTAGTTTTATTCTGTTAATATGGCTTTTATGCTGTTTTAACTTTTAATTGGGAACTCCCCAGAGCTGGTTTTAAAATGGGCAGCTATATAAACTGAATGAATGAATGAATGAATGAATGAATGAATGAATGAATGTAGAATCAGATAGGTATTACCTACATTTGCAGATTCAAAGTACTTTCTGGAAGAAAAAAACCCTTCTTTCTGTTCCTATTCCCTGCTTTCTGACCTTTGGCTTACACTACATAAATAAGGTATTAACAGGAAAAGATAGTAATATGTGTCTCACCTTGAAATCTGTACAAAAGATTGTCAAGCTCACTGACAGATTTCTTGGTTTTCCTACTACTACTGGCCAACAAACAATGAATTCCTAGTTTCTGAATATATAGGACATAGTCAGTTGTAAATTGTAAAAGGCAATAATTTCTGTCCTTAATTTACCATTATTGACTTGATTCCCCCACCACACCCAAAGTTGCAAAAAGATTATGTTTCTAAAAAAACAGGAGGAACATAAATCCAGCATTGATGAAGTCACCTTCCAAAAGAAGCTCCTTAGAGCAAAAATGGACAGCTTCTGAAGGGCTCCCAGGTTTCAGCAGCACTGCAAAGGTCTGCAGTGATACAATAGAAAAGTCTGTGGCTTTGGGGAGAGGAGGGCTTGTTGCAGAAGTGTTAATGAAGGGAAGCAGTTCAGGAAACCTCTCATGGGCCAGCTGCTATCATTCCAACTCTTAAAAAACTCATCAAAACTTCAAAACAGCCCAAAATTGCGTTGGAAAAATCCAGCCATATTCTGATGAATTGCAATAGCGTGATCCTGGGATATTTTGGGGTCTGTAAATTCTTTATTCTGCTTTCGATAGAGAGATAAAAAATAAAAGATATTGAACTGGGAGAAACAGAATGAAGCAATTCAAATAGTTCTTTTTTATTATGATGATTTCAGCTCTTTTGTGACCAGATTCTTCTGGGGAAACATTTTGTTGAGAACCACACTTTGAAAAACATGGTTCCAGGAAATTCATGGCAGTTAATAGATATGTACTTCATTGCATTGCTGCAGGTTTTTAAGTATCATCCAGAATTTAATAATCTGAAAAGCCCAAGACTTAGCAGTAACAAACTTTTTCTATCTAGTGACATACTATTTTAGGAACACTGAAAATCGTTGATAAATGGATTGATTATTACTATCTGTGTACTCCTAGCTGGGACACACAAGCACAGAGTGCAAAAAGAGACAAATAGTAATCAAGCAAGAGCGCCTTGGTAGCGCAGCAGACTAAAGTGCTGTTAAGTAACACCAGCTGCCTGCAATTACTACAAGTTCGAATCTCACCAGGCTCAAGGTTGACTCTGCCTTCCATCCTTTCGAGGTAGGTAAAATGAGGACCCGGATTTTGAGGGCAATAAACTGACTTTGTATATATATATAAAAAAAGAACACCGCTTGTGGGGGCCGAAAGCCCTACTAAGCAGGTATATACAAAAGTATGAAGGCTATTGCTTAATGCATTGTAAGCCGCCCTGAGTCTCTGGAGAAGGGCGGCATATAAATTGAATTAATAAATAAATAATAAATCCTTCTACCTCATGTGCAAGCATAATTTCTGCAGGTTTATTTCAAGCTCTGTCTCCCCAAACACAGGCTTTATTTTTTAAAATCTCACATTTTTTGCAACTGACAGTGGACTCTACAGTGGCACTACAGTCTGGCATATGCAGTATAAAAATTATTTACAGATTTGATTCTTTAATGCATTTAGTAAATGCATTTTAACATGCTAACTTTATAGGTAAAATATATTAGTTTACATTGAAATACTTATCAAGCAAGAGGAAATCTAATGACCTGCTGGTAATTTTTGGCTACTGTTTATGTTTGAACTTTTCTCTTTCTTCCTGTAGAAACTTCCGTATCCTCTTCCTGTGTCCTACAAAAGACTGTACAATTCTTGAAAAAATGCAGCATAGGCAGAACTCCACCTTTCTCCTTCCTGCAAGGATATCCTTTTCCTTGTAGAATTGTTAGGAATGTTCCTATCAAAATATTCTTTCATTAGTTTTCCCCTGTACATTTCTGAATTTATAAATCTGTGCAGTTAAATGTATTTGCCAGCAAAGTATTCATTACTTCACAATAAAATTTTCTCACAGAAATATACTCTAAATCTGTTTCAAAGTGATTAGCATTCCAAGGTTTTATCATGAAAAAGACCAAGAAAAATAATGAACAGTTATTTTCATTGGTTGAGTGAATTAACAGGAAAGAGTGGGATTTATCTGTCCAACAGCAGAGCAATACTGTATAGATTTATCAGTTACAGGCTGAAATTTTTGACTATCACATCTCCCTTTTCTCTCCAAACTCAGTAGTATTTATCACGGCATGACATTTCCAAAAATAACTTCTACCTTCTGCACATGGAAAAGAGAGCCAGAATGAGGAATCATAACAATACATTTTCAGATTGAATGCTACACTTAACACATAAAACAGAGATAGTATTCCTCCTAATTGCAACCAATGGTTAAGGTAACTGTTGGCTCAGTTTCCAAGTTGTTCTCTTTTTCATCTTATGACTCAAAATAGCACAATTCTGCACAGTAAAAAATCCATAAAGTGATTTCTAAAACAGAAAAAGACATCTCTTTAAGTGCCTAGCTAATGCAGATTCATTCCATGCACATTTCACATAGAACTTGCTTTCTTTTTAATTTTTTTCATTGCTTTCTATTTACAGAATATTAAGAAATCAGAAATAGAGCTTAAATTATACCAAAACCAAAAATAAATGCAGAACAATATAAATATATGACAAAACAATGATTTTTAGTGATACATTAAACTTTGATCACCGAGAAAGGTTTTTCTTTTATCTTAATACAAAAGAAACTCAGTTAGAAGGTATACCTATATCTGTGATGGCAAACCTATGGCACGCGTGCCACAGGTGGCACGCAGAGCCATATCTGTGGGCACGTGAGCATTGCCCTACTTCATCTGGCCAGCTGATTTTCAGGCCTTCTGGGCCCACCGGAAGTTGGGAAATGGGCTGTTTCCGGCCTCTGGAGGGCCTCCGGGAGAGGGGTAGGGAAGGCCATTCTCGCCCTCCCTAGGCTCCAAGAAAACCTCTGGAGCCTGGGGAGGGCAAAAAATAAGCCTACTCAGCCCACCGTACCATCGCGTGCCAAAAATGGGGGAGCACAGGGGGGGTCACGCATGCGTGTGTGGTGGGTTGGGGCGCATTGAATTATGGGTGTGGGCACGTGCACGTGCACGTGCGACCACGCTCTCCCCACTTTTGGCACGCGACGGCGAAAAGGTTAGCCATCATTGACCTATATCATCAAGCAGAATATTTCTGTCAAAATGAAATAATAATTTTACCAACGGCCCATGAATCAAAGAATCATAATTAAGTTTCACAATGTGTTTAGATAGGTAAATTTTATAGGACTGGATCAATTTCATACTGATTCACCAATATTTCGAATGGAGGCATATTTGGAGTAAGTTGAAAAAAACAGAACATTTTTTATGGTTGACACTTAACAGAAACATACTAAGCCATGAATCTTTAACCATAATCTATTCAATAAGCCACAAAAGCTTGAGTTTTTACAAAGTCAAATCATGAATCATGATTTAAAACCATAATCTGAATTTTCACTGTGTACAAAGACCAACAAAACAAACCACTTTCTGGCTTGATGCGCTGTATAACTCCAGCTGAGGTTGCCCCAGTTCTTTGAAACTGTCCAGCTTGAAAACACAAACAGATGGTGGGGAATGTAGTTGGTTAAATGTGATTTTAACTTATTTCCTTTTTATTAGTATTATCTGTCCAGGGAAACAGAATGACTTAAAGTCACCTAAAACAATAAATAGTTATTCTATACCACAGCAGATAATATATAAGAAAGGACAAAATACAGCAACTTGTAAAATTAGGGGAAAAAAGAGAGAAACAGAAAACAAATAGTCATCAAGCATTTGATATTCACAATATTTGACAACTTAAATTTAAATTTATAAACTGCAAACTAAAATAATCAAGGTTAAATTAATCAGCTCTTACTTAATTCCACTATCGATTTCATAAAATTTAACTACATTAAGAATTATTTTTAAGAACTGACAAAAAATAATGGGCACAAATTATTAATCAGGAAATGATTTTAGCAGGGGAGCTAACAGCAACCTATCCCATTAGAAATCATAATGAATCAAATTATGAACTAGCAATTTCACTATTCCAAATCCACAATGACAGTTACTATTAATACATGAAAAACCAGTTCAGAATATGCTGGATTCTTCATAATTACATTCAGCCACACTAAAGAACCTGGAATGTAACACTGATCCATATTCTGCAGTCTACATCTAAAACATAAATTATACCAGGAAAAACACATGGAATTTCAACAATACCAATGTCACTCCCAACCATTTTCCATAGATTCTTTTCCTTGTACAGCCAGTATTCACCTCCTAATGATGACAGAACACTGCATTTGTTTGGTATCTTGCTATACTACCACTATTTCTATTTTATGATGAAAATGTACTGCTATGTTCTAATAGCAGATAATATGAAAGGTGACCAAAACCATAGTACATAATTTTACAACAGCAGAAATATCCCAACTTGCTTGAAGTTATTTATGTATTATAAGATTTACACTGAGTTCAAGAATTAAGTAGTGACCATGTGTGAAATAGTTTCTGTTAATCAAATTTCATAGAAATAATTTTTGATAATGATAGTATGTAAAACTACTTTTTAAATGAAGCAGATAGCATGTTTCTTTGCTAGATTAAGCAATGAAATGTTAATTTATTTCTATAAATGTATGAAACTATATAGAAGAGATGTACATAGACATTTATATGCAACCAGCAAGTTTTTTTAAAAAAATGGTCTCAAATATAGATATGTAGAATAGCCAACACTCCAGAAGATAGGCTTAAGATACAGAAGGATCTTGACAGACTTGAACATTGGGTGCTATCTAACAAAATGAAATTCAATGGTGAAAAAAGTAAGGTTCTACATTTAGGCAAGAAAAACAAAATGCACAGGTACAGTATATGCTCAATAGTAGTAACTGTGAGAGGGATCTTGGAGTCCTAGTGGACAATCATTTAAATATAAGCCAGCAGTGTGCACAGCTGCCAAAAAAGCCAACATAGTTCTAGGCTGCATAAATAGAGGGATAGAATCAAGATCATGTGAAGTGTTAATGCCACTTTATAATGCCTTGGTAAGGCCTCACTTGGAATACTGCATCCAGTTTTGGTCACCACGATGTAAGACTCTAGAACAGTGGTTCTCAACCTTCCTAATGCTGCGACCCTTTAATACAGTTCCTCATGTTGTGGTGACCCCCAACCAGGGATGGGTTCTAAATTTTTTTTACTACTGGTTCTGTGGGCGTGGCTTATTTTGTGAGCGTGGCTTGGAGGTCATATGACTGGGTGGGCGTGGCTAGCTGGTCATGTGACCGGATGGCCATGGCTATGTGTATAGGGACTACTCAGAGGGCTGAAAAAAGTCATTTCTGACAGGTCCTCGCACTTTTGACTGGTCCTCACACTTATGACCATCCTCACATTTATGCCTGTGCAGCATTCTTAACAACCATGTCACTCATTTCACAACTGCTTCTCTTCAACATGGTATAAGATAGGGCAAAAAATGTAAAATGTGAGGACAGTCGTAAATTCGAGGACTGGTCAAAAGTGCGAGGACCAGTCAAAAATAACTTTTTCAGCCCTCTGAGTAGTCCCTGTGCACAAAAGGACTACCCAGAGGGCTGAAAAAAGTGATTTCTGACAGGTCCTCGCACTTTTGACCGGTCTTCGCAGTTATGACTGGTCATCATTTATGCCCATTGTACCATTCTTAACAACTGTGTCACTCATTTCACAACTGCTTCTCTTCACCATGGTGACAAGATAGGGCAAAAACATAATTTGTGAGAACAGTTGTAAGTTCGAGGACTGGTCAAAAGTGCGAGGACCAGTCAAAAATAACTTTTTCAGCCCTCTGAGTAGTCCATATGCATAAAAGGATACAGCAATAGAGAGGGATGAAGGAAGGGAAGGGAAATTAGAGGAGGAGTGAAGGTAAGAGAGGGAGGAAGAGAGGAAGAGAAGGAGAAAGAAAGAGGAAGTAGGGAGAAGAAGAAAAGGGGGGAAAGAGAAAGTAAAAAAGACAGAGGTGGTAGGTTTGAGGAGAAAGATTGCTGTACAATAAAAAAGATGAAAGGGAAGAAAGCCAACCCCAAACAAATATTAAGATAAAGAATGAATTGTTAAACTTTAAAGAATAAAAGAGAACAAATAGGAATAAATAGCAATAATTAGAAACACACATACAAACATACAACGTATTTTCTTTGAACAGAGTATTTGGCTGGTTCACAAATTTAAACAGTTGTAGGAGGTTAGCACCCACCCCTTTCCTAGAAGAATGAAATATTTTGGGAAATATTAAAAAGGCAGAATATTATATTTCCCTGGATGAGAAATGGAGAAGCCTATTTTACAGACAAAGCAGCTCCCACCTTCCTGCCCCCCACCCTTTGTTAATGGGCCAGAGGCAGAAAGTCAATCCTTTGTCAAAGGACATTTGCAACACAATAGCAACAGAAACTAACACAATGGGCCCCATCAAGCCATGTGATCCTGTCCACCATTAAACCATCTTTCCAAGCAGTCTCCATGTTTTCAATGTCTTTTTCCCCACTTGGAGCAGAACCCAGAAGGATATTTCTTCCAACACAGTATTTAGTCATTTCAATTAAATTTACAATTTCTATATTTCCTTTTTACCATATTTATTCCTCATCTATTTTTGTAAAAAACCAATATTACCCTTCATCCTCATCTCTAATCTTAATCAAATTCAATTTTTCCCTTCTATTCTATATTATACCCCTTCCCATTGTCATCTATTTTTATATCCATCCTCACATTGGTTAATTATGTAATACAGTTGTTTAATACAAATTCAACATTTTAATATAAATTGATTAGTTATATAACTACCTTTTTTGTATATTAATCAATATGAACATGAATATTCCAATTATTTCCATGCAATCCAATTTCTTACAAATCAATTAATTATATTTACCAATACTAATAAACCAAATAATTTCCCCCATATATTCCTCCAAACCACAACCATTTCTGCTTTCAACATAATATCCAATTAATAGTATCTCAATTATTACAATTCCCTAAATAGAGCTTTTTTTCTTTTGTGTTTTAAAATCTTGCCCTAAAATCTTGCCCTAAATTTCCCATTGTTTGCAGTTTTGCACCTACCTTTTTTGGTGAGGAAAAAGAAAAAGAAATCTCTCTGCCTCATTTTGTCACGTTAGTTTCAATTTCCCTTCTCAGCATAGCTAGGGGGAAAAAAATTTGCTCCAGGAATTTACCTCTTTGCAGCTAGCTCTTTGAAGCCCCGCGGCAAGAATTTAAAGTTTTTTTTCCCTCAAGCCACCAGCTGGGACTCCGGAGGCAGCAATAGATTGGGAGTGGGCGGGGTAAGCGAACGGCGACCGGGCGATCCAACAGAGGCAGAGGGTGAGGGTGAGTGAAGGCGTGGGGGGGCGAGAGAGGGCTTTGGTGACCCCTGTGAAATGGCCGTTCGACCCCAAAGGGGTCGCGACCCCCAGGTTGAGAACCGCTGCTCTAGAAAGAGTGCAAAGAAGAGCAACAAAGATGATTATTTATTATTCATATTTGTTTATTATTCATATTTCTATGCCGCCCACTCTCCGAGAAGGGCGGCTTACACCATAGACAGTATACTAAATAGCATATTGCCCCCAACAATCTGGGTCCTTATTTTACCCACCTCGGAACGATGGAAGGCTGAGTCAACCTTGAGCCAGTGAGATTTGATCCGCTGATCTGCTGAACTAGCAGTCAGCTGAAGTAGCTGCAGTACTGCACCCTAACCACTGCACCACCTCCGCTCTTAGGGGACTGGAGGCTAAAACATATAAAGAGTGGTTGCTGGAACTGGGTATGTCTAGTTTGATGAAAAGAAGGACTAGGGGTGATATGATAGCAGTATTCCAATACCTCAGGGGCTGCCACAAAGAAGAGAGAGTCAAGCTATTTTCCAAAGCACCTGAGGGTAGGACAAGAAACAAGGGGTGGAAACTAATAAAGGAGAGAAGCAACTTAGAACTAAGGAGAAATTTCCTGACAGTTAGAACAATTAATCAGTAGAACAACTTGCCTCCAGAAGTTGTAAATGTTTCAACACTGGAAGTTTTAAGGAAGAGATTGGATAACCATTTGTCTGAAATGTTACGTCTTCTTACTAGTTGAACATGCTGTAGCCCACCTCTGAAATTTATTTGTATTCCTATTTGTATTGTAATTAAGGCAATCTCTTCTGAATCTTTAGTAGAATTATATATTAGCCTAGCCTGTGCTTTAAATACTAATCCAAGAAAATTCCAGACCAGGAGGAAAACAAATAATTTGCCGGACATGGACTTTTATGATCATATTAAAACAAACATGCTGTTTTACAATCTACTTTTTCTTTTTTCATCAGTTATCAATAAATTGAATGTATTTTAGATTTAATTGGATGAGTTAAAGTTAAACCTAACAATTTTAGTGTCTCTTGGGGTGATCTGCTCAAGGATAATGAATGGAAGGGAATGAAACAATACTGTCCTCCCAGAATAGCCTGGCTAAAATTTCCAAGGCAGCACATGATTCCCTCTAAACTAATTTTGATTGTTAAATCTTGGATTTTTCTTGGGCAGATGTCTAATTCTGCAATCACACTCAGTTGCATACAAAAGTTTAAGCACTCCTGGTCAAACTGTTTCAGTGAATCCCCAAATGAACAAAAATTGATTCAACTCTACATGGTACAAAGGAAAACATGACATCTTGCTGCAAATTTGACTATTATTTTACTGTATATAATTTGACTATACAAATAAGTGCATTATTATATGTGTATTAAAATATGTACATATATGTTTAGGGAATAAAAAAAATGAATATGGCAACAAATCATTGAGTGCTTGTTTATTTGAATCTGAATCTATATACTACTAAAACCCTCATGTCTGTTTGTTTTTAACAGATTGTAACAGATAAGTATTTATCTTACCCACACTGCATTTTTAATCTCCAATAAAGAGGAGAAGGTCTCTGACATCTGTTCAAAAAGCCAAAATATTTGATTGGCCTTTTGATATAACCCACTTGGAGTTGGAAGATCAGTGTCATTTTCAATTTTGCCTCAGTCTGCAACATAAGATGTCGTTGATCATTCTAAAATCTGGAAGTTTTATTTGTGATGAAAGGTAAGGGTACACAATCCCTAGTTAGTTATTTAAAGTATCACATAAAAGTACATTTGTAGAAATACCATTTTTGATGAAGGATTATATGCTGGTCATATTGAAACTGATTGTCTCCCATGAAGATGCATAACAGAATAATAGAGTTGGAAGAGACTCCCTGGAGGTCTTCTAGTCCAACCCCCTGCTCAGGCAGGAGACCCTGTCCTAATCCGACAAATGGCTCTCCAATCTCTTCTTGAAAACCTCCAGTGATAGTAAGAGGAAACCACAGGCAGGTAAGGAAATATATGAGTTAGGAGGAAAATGAGAACTTGGAGCCAACTACAGCCTCATCACTACTTCTACCCAGAAAAAGAGATCACTGAGGAGAGAGAAAAAAGAGTGAAATGTATTGTTAACAAATGATGCCAATCATTTACAATTGTGCAAAGATGTGTAATTAAGTATCATCAGCACACTGATGATAGTTAATCCCAGGCTGACAGATTGCCTCCCCTCACAGTTTCATTTAGATGTTAAAGAGGAGCAAGAAAAGACATGATCTTTACGTCATGTCTGAATACATCACCACCTAGTCATAGGTGACATGGGGACATATAGGGGACATGGGTGGCATAGAAATTTTATAAATAATAATAATGTATACCATTGGCATTGACAAATTCACTGTCAGTCAATTGCAAAAGACAGCTTTACTCAGAACAGCTTACATCCTGCAGCGATACTTCTAACACCATAAAACATCCATATCTGCTTATCCCAGGTTCTTGGGAAGAACTCAATAGGCGGACAAAAATGCTAAATCGAGTCTGAACATCTGGCTGACTATGCAACAAAGCATAATACATTAAGATAAAAATTGTGATTCATATACTGTTTTAGTTGTCACAATGCTGCATTTGAATACAAAGAGCCACATAAATAACAAAAGTAAATTTTAAAATAATTTTTTGTAGTTGTTGATTAAAATATAAACTTTTAAAAGGAAGTGAAACTGCCGGTGCTGGATAAATCAATGCTGAAACTGTAAATATTTACAAATACTTATTTATATAAGTATAAATATTATTATTTATAAAAGTATAAGTATTATTTATATAAATGCTTATATATTTTCTAACCAAACAGTATTTATATGCTTATGTACAGTAAATAGTATTTATATACTATATAAAAGTATTTATGTAAATAATCACATAAATACTTGCATATTTTTAACCAAGCAAGCTGATAGATTTTACCCTATTAAAACCAATTTTCCCTTATTCAGAACCCACCAGAAATCTTGCAATTTTATGTAAGTATGGTAACACTTTTGTTATATCTATACGCTTCTTAAATTCTCCTATCTGTGAACTGAAACACATCAAGATTTTCATGGAACAGTATCTTGCATAACTGTCATGTCAAGAGAAGCACTTTTAAAATATTTGTTGTAGGAGTCCATGAGTTTTAGTTTCCTTAAAACAAGCCCAACGGGACTTTGTTCCTGGAATAAATGGTACTGCATGTAAAGATATAATTATACAGACATCTTTGTTTGGCTCACATTGGTCTTTGCTAATGTTAGAAGCACTTATTCTGTGGGTAGGACAGGAGCAATATCTTCTGCTTAGAAGCACTAGACAGACAAACAAGATGAATATTTAAATTTTTTTTAAAGAATCTGTAAACCACAATAACTGATAGATGGTAAGTTGCTTTTGGACTAGATGGAATGAAGGCGCTATTTCAATTTATTTTGAAAGAAACAGTATCTCTTTCATAGAGTGGCTTACTGACTTGAAAAAAGTAACAAAAATATCCTATAAGTCAGCTGATCAGGAAATGGGGCTGAAGCCACAGAGTTGAAATGTGACACCATATACAGTAAAACACCAAGATTTGCCTTGTTATGAACTGGTTGTAAAAGTAAGTAGAACCCACCCCTGCATATATCCCCATACTTGTCACACTAGTATGTAGTGACCCACATCAAGCCACCACTTAGATCCCAATTTCCCCCAACCCAGACGTCCTGATACCACTCCCAAAGAGAGAAATCCTATATTTCACCGTTAGGCACATAGGGGGGTGATGGTGGTAGTGTCCATGCCACTTTAACACTTGCTCTCAACACCAGGGAACGGTTACCTTTACCAACTCATCCATCTGCCACCATCCCTCAGCCACTTTAGGCAGATTGACTAGGGGTTGCTCTCTCTACAACATATAGGACCACTCCTGCCCCCCACCCATCTGCTCTCACCCAGAGAAAGGAATCAGTCCCTTACATAGGGAAGGCCACTTACTACCCACAACTATCTATAGACATTGGTCCATCAGATGGTGAAATCCTGACAGCAAAGATCAACCAACCACAACATGACTGCCATGCTATCCCTTTTGCATACCTGAAGATGAAGACAATATGATGGTTCCAGCAAAGGGATCTTCTGCTGCTGCTAAACCTTGATTCAGGCACTCCAGTTCATACTCCCCATCTTCTAAATCTTGCTAAGCCCTCCGTTGAAGAGGTCACAAAAAGCACTGGTGCCTTTCCTCTGCATAATCCAGCTAGGCATCACCAGAAAGCAATGTTAGCTACGTGTAACTATATGGCACTGTTGCCAGACAAATGAGTGTCACTGCTCCTGCATCTGGAGTGGCCTCCCAAAGTCCAGCCACTACCATCAGGCAAAGTGTTCCCAGTGGCAATACTACTGCCGCCAAGGCTTCCAGTGCCATTGCCAAGCATTGTGTCTTGCCCACTATCTATCCAGTCTCTGGCTATTCATCACCACAAAACGGTGAAGCACTGGCAAACACAGTCCACTGAGCCTTATCCAGAATGCTCTCTGCACAGCTCACGCTGCCAATGGTAATTTGTGGGACTGAAAATACACACTGCTCTCTTCCTTTACAGCCCATGGCCCAGAGGGGACTCCAAGTCCTACAGTCCAGGTCATCCTGCTCAGGATCCAACTCTAGCTGTACCAAGATGCAGCAAACAGGTAGGCTCCGAAGCCTCCAAGAAACCAACATACTTCTCATCACCTACAACCTACAACCTACACCTACAACCTAATAAATAAATAAATCCACAGAAGCCCATACTACAACCTCCACTCTCTGTTATGTTTAAATATATATACTCTGTTTAAATATATATACTCTGTTTTAGCTTTTATAAGGCACTAAAGAGCTAGCTGTTTCCTCAGCCATTTGGGTCAGGTAGTTAGACAACTTCTGTTGATTCTGTGAGATGTTTCCTATGAGGTGTGTTTCCTCAATGAGTAAGGTTATTGTTTACTTTTGAGCATTGTACTGAGTTTTCTGTGTTTTAATCCTTGCAAGCTGCGCAGTCACTTGTGTAAAATTGGCAGCTATGTAAATCATATACATTAATCAAATCAAGTAAAGTTCTTAAGATACCGATTCTTCAGTATAAGGTGAGGGCAAAGGCATCTGATAAATTGTTTGCTTTTTCTGTAGCTTCATTGGTTCCATTGCTATTGCTGGTGATTTTGCTTCTGTTCTGATTAATAACTCTCATATCCCAACAGATGTGCTCTTTGTATTCACAACAAAACATTACAAGATGATGGTGTGGCACATATTCCACACAAACTAGGATAAATAATATCTAATTTAGACAAAAACCCTGAGGGCAAAATGGGAAAAATATCTAACTTAATACCTTGAGTATTTTAGCAATACAGTACAATTCCCACATATTTTATATTTCCAGAATACAAAAAATCCAGAAGCAGAGCAGCATCAAATATTTATTTAGTTCTGGACTGGTTTTGAAAAATAAAATACAAGTTTCCTGAGATTAGAACATGGAGGGTTAGTTTGAACTGTATTGTCTTGGCTTGGTATGCATATCAGCCCTGGGCCTCTCTTCCCTTTAGACAGATGTGGTCATAGCTCCCTCTTCTGTTTCTCTCTGATGTAGCTGCTGGTCCTGTTCTACACTGGTTCTCTAGCTCCGTTCCTCTGCTGCCCTCATCCTCTATAGTGAGGATGCCCTCATCCAACTAAGTGAGGGAAGCGGAGAGTTCTGTGTGCAAATGGGCTTGGTTTGTACAACTCTGGAGATTTTTACATGTGCATTCATTGGCAACTTTCAGTTGGGGGGAAATAGTGATTTCTCTCTAAGCAAAAGTACCCATTTGAAAGCAGTTCTAATTGTGAGCATTTCCTGGGGTTTTTTTTTTATATTCCTAACAAGAAATTATTTAATGCTATGTTGTATCAAGAACTCTACCTCCCAAGATAAACTTGAACATGAAAAAGTGAGTGTGCTGGGAGTAGCCTTCAGTTCATTTTAATCACTGCTTCTTTATAGACATTTACACTTCATAAATAAAACAAAACTTTCTCCATTTTACAGGTATACTAAAAATGTGCCATGCAGAACAGAAAATGTGGAAGCACAGTAGAATAATCTCTGTTCAAGTTAATGAAGTTACAAATACGCCATTAAATGTATTGGACATCAGCTTCCACAGTGCCAAACAACATATTTTGAAATTATGGTAGTGGAAATCAAACATAACTTTATTTGTAAGACATTCAGCACAGGAAAAATGATTTCATTAATACAGTTTTCTTCTTTATACATGCTCCCTCTTTCCTTCCATACAATTAGTATAGTAGAATCAGTCTTCAGTATTTAAGGAGTTAATAATTGAATAGGAGAGGAAAAGGTGGAGAAAGGAAGTGGAATAGAGGACGTTGAGGTGGGGGCAACAGGAACAGCTGCCACAATTGCAATCATCAGTTCAAATCAGTGGGTAGAGGAAGATTTTCCAGATCCTCTGACCTTAAAGTTAGGGAGTAAAAGGAAGAGGAAGCACATTTGCACAGACCTTCTGTAATAGCTTCCTTAGGGAGGGGCGCCTGTTCATGCACACACATACTTCTCTAAACAAGCATATACATGGAGTTCAAATTATAGATTTACAAAAGGACATAAACAATCATAATCTTATTAATATTTTTCTGGTTTCAAATCCTTCACATGGATTACTTCTAATAAATTATAATCATTAATTTACATTTAGGATACATTTTGTTCTCCAATATTTAAAATTATGACTTGAAAAAGACCTGAGATTAGTGATAGAGCTTCAGATTTGAATTTGTGCTCAACATAGATCTTAATCTGAACTGAAAAGCTCAGCTCAATTTGCTGCCATGCATAAAAATCGATAAAATCAGTTGGAAACAACAATTAGGAGAACCTTTGGATGGCAGCAAAGAGTTAGACTTAACACATATTTCTTCACTGCCCATCATTAGATTATCAACAATTTTGCAGTTCAGATCTGATGGCCCTATGCAAATGGTATCTTTTGTGATTCACCTGTGGGCTGATTTTCAAGACCAAGCCTTCAATAGCACTTTTAATGTTAATACTGTAACTGTGCATCAAATAGTATCTCTTAGAACAAAGATAAACAACTTTAAAATATAAGACAGGTGTGCACAGGAACTAGATTATCATCTCTTGACTTGATATTTGGATGATTTTGCAGGTGGGATCCATTCAAAATATTTTGCTTCTGAAAGGAAGAACAAGTTATTCTGAAACAAATTGATCAGTGGTGGGATTCAGTCAGTTCATACCACTTCGGAAGAACCGGTTGTTAACTTTCTGAGCAGTTTGGCAAACTGGTTGTTGAAAGAAATCATTAGGGCAGAGAACCAGTTGTTAAATTACTTGAATCCCCCCACTGAAATTGGTCCTATATTTTACTTAAATATAATTTAGCACTAATGACAGAATGTGAAATCCACCATTCCAAAGGGCTGCAAGGTAGCTTAAGAGAAACTGGCCAAAAGATACACAGAGCATTGTCTTCCCAAACATAAAAAAGGGGAACACAAAAGGAATGGCTAGAAGACTGCTACTCCTGCCCCAAGTATTTGTCTTGCTTTGATATGATAAAGCCTGCTATGCTTGCAGTAAAGCAGCAGGATTTCACATCCAGATTTTTTTACAATAGCAGCAACAACAACTATACCATATTCTCAATTTTTAAAAACATTGTTCTAATACTTTCCTGAAGTTAGAAAATAATATAATTTCAAATGCAAACTTCTCTTGACTTTAGGAATTATCTAGGCAACTTTAAGACTTGTGGACTTCAACTCCCAGAATTAATCAGACAGTGAAGATCTAGGTCCGTGATGATGAACCTATGGCACACAGGTGGCACGCAGAGCCCTCTGTGGGCACACAAGCTGTCGCCCCAGTTCAGCTCCATTGCGCATGTGCGCATGCTTCCCGCCAGCCAGCTGGTTGAGTCTGCCGCACATGCGTGGGGGGGGTGGGCATGTGGGGGAGCAGACATGCATAGGGGGGGCATTGTGGGGGCACAGGTGGGGGGCACACTCACATCTGCGGGGGTGGGGCACTGCAGGGGGCACATGTGGGGGGCTGCGCACGCATGCATGGGGGAGAGACATGTGTGGGGGTGCGTGCATATTGCATTTTGGGGATATGGGCACGCGTGTGCGCATTCACTCATGTACATATGCGCGCTTTGGGCACTCGGTCCAGAAGAGGTTAGCAAACACTGATCTAGGTTATTATTTTGCACATAACACTAAACTTAGCATAAATGTTATGTGAATATGCCTAGGTAATTTGCATGCTTACAAACTCCACTTTTTTCTTTTTACGCTAGTTTTAGTATACATAAGAGAAAATATAAATAAACCAATAAAAAGTGAACATACATAAATAATATGTTAGATATACATATTAGATATACACATACGCACAAAAGAATAGGTTTTTAACAGCAACTTAATGGTGACCATTCAGGGAATATTTCTGGTCATTTTTTCATTCTGTTATGATCATAAGTAAGGAAGCTTGTTTCTGTTTTTTTTAATACCTTTTTTTTAACTAATGGCAGTATTGTTAACTAAGGTAGAACAAAATGCTAAACTATATTTAACCTAAAATGGAAAGATCAGCAACTCAGATTGAGGAAATCAAGAAAATATACCAGTTTATATTAATTCTGCCAGATGTTTTGAGGAACATGGTAAAGAAAGCACATGACTGTGGGAATTGAACTCCCTCTTCACTTTTTAATCTCTCCTGAAATATGGCCAATTTTAAATAATTAAACCTATTTCTGCGCCACTGCGATCAAAAAGATGCTCAGCAGCTTACACAGGAAAGAAAATACAATATGATAATTTGCCCTTAGATTTTGTTCTTAATACAGGGAAAAAATAGTCTTGGTACTCAAAAAAAATCTGCATTCATTCTTCTATATGAAGGAGAAAACCAAATGGCACCTCTCTTCTGTTAAGGGTAAGACTGAAGCAGAAAAATCTCAGAAGAGTGTTTCCTTGGCAGTAGGAATATATTAAAAATACCAACATTGTAAACATACAGCAAAAATACTATTTTGCCCTTTCAAGTTATTCCAAATTACTTGCTCTTTTGAGATGCTGTGCCTGAAAAATGTTCTCGGGCTACAGCTGAGTTAGTGATACTCCTTCCTATCGAAGTCTGTGTCAGCTTTCATCATTATCTCAGAAAAGATCTCCACTACCCTAAATATACTAAGTAAAGAAGATCCATGCTAACATAGGTCAGTTATGCAACTAGAAAAGGTGACACGACTTTGTCCCTCACACTCAGTGCATGAGGAGTGTTCGCTGAACATTTCCCTCTCCTTCCCTCTCCTTTGGATGTGGCATTAGGGTGGTACTGAAATTCAGAAGCTGCCTTGTTGAACTTAAATTCATAAGAAAGCAGAAGAGGCACTGTTTTCAGCCTGAACATTTCCTGGTAATATTCAGCTGTGAATTCTGTTTGGTTTTAAAGAATGTTTTAGGGTAATGTTTTAGATTTTAAATATTTACAATGTGCCTTGAAATACTATTCATTGCTGACATTAAAAAATGAGCAAACTCTTCCATTTCAGGAGCCAATTTATGTTACCCAAAAACAGACATTAGAATGTTTTGCCAATCAAGTGACCTCAGTGGTAGATTATTCTTGGGTATTTTGCATGCCCAAGAATTTCTGACTAAATGTAGTTGCAATCATTCTGTGGAAAAGACATTCAAGCACATTTTAATGAGCAGAAAATCTCATAATAGATTATATTTAATTTAATGTGTCTCACCTGCTATAGCCTGGCAGGCTCTTTCTGTAGTGCATATATGATTTCACAAGAACATTGGCCCTGATTTTTAGTTTAATTGGCCTGTTACTGCAATTCTTCCACAGGCATGTTAACAAGTAGGCATTGATTCTGTCTGGCACAACAGCTTCACCAGCAACTAAATTAAACAACATTTAAAGGAATTGTTCCATTCAGGTTCCTTTAGTGGTGGCAGTGTTAATGCACGTGTTCTAGCAAGTAGATCTGAAGACATGGCACAAGAGGTGTTATGTATTGATACTTTTCAGCGGGAGTTTCCAACCTGCCTATGTTTCTGATTGGCTGACAGTCCCTCCAGGATTGTATATAAGGAGGGCTGCAGCCTCTGAGTTTTTGCTGAAGTCTCACTGTATATTAAAGAGCTGTTGTCACTTGCTTGCTTGTGCCTCTCGTTATTCCCGAACCACTTCAAGAGGTATAATTCTTATGCTGCCACTTCTGAATTCTGATCTGTCCCCGTCCACACACACACACACAAACACAGCCAGCCGAGGGTTAAGGAAACACTTTGGCACACACCCAGGTCTTTATCTCCAACTTGGCAGCGATTTACACACCGTCTGCCAAGTGCGTTTATTTCCACAAAACAGAAAGATAAGATACTTAGCGTACAAAAGTCCAATCAGAATAATATTTCTCTCAGCAGTTTCCGGACGAGGCTTTAGTGACTATCCAAGGTTTACTTTTGTTCGTCACACGGATCACTGGCCACCACCCTCTATTATATAGTCTCTGGGGTGTAGTCCAGTGACTCAGTTCTAATCCCTAGCATGCCTCCTGAGCTGCTGCAATAGTTTATCACGCCTTTGGAGGCGTGCGTCCAGGAATGATGTCTCTCCGTCACTCTCATCCGAGCTACCTGTCTCTGTGCTAATCTCCTCTCCCTCGGCCGGCACCTGAGACAGTGCCAGAGGGGAGGGGCCTGGAGAGGGAGGCCTGGCTGACTCCTCTTCCTCATGCTCGGAGCTTTCTTCCTCCGATGGGACAGGCTCAGAGGGCGGGGCCACAACAAATTCTTCCAAAAATTATACTTTCAGTGGATGGGCATTCTTTTGTCACCATTAGTAGTAGAGTGTTGACAATGAAATGATTTCCCACACATTCTGTACAAATTATACAATATATGTACATTTCTATTCTTTAAAGTCCAACTTTCACTTCTATAGCATGTCATAGAGAAAACTATTGCCTGCATGGTTCTGATCTTTGTAGGTATAGGAATGTCACAGCATCTTAAAGTCTTCATTATCACCTTTTAAGGTCTTCATTGCTATCTTACCAAGAATTAGTCTATGATGTATTTCTTGGCTGATTGTTACTTTACTGTTGATAATTGATTTTAAAAGGCAGAGGATGGCTATCCACTACTTTAATATATTCAAAGTCATTTCCAAGACTGGTTGCTGGACCTGTTGCCATGAGTTTGGCCTTCTTTATAATAAATCATAGTTCTATGTTTTAACTGGTGTTTGATCTTTATTACTAGGACCCAGAGACCATCTTCATTTTCAATTATGACAATATTGTTATCAACACAGCAAAATGTATTGGAGTTTCTTCCTCTAATTTTAACATTATACTTACCTTCTTACAATCCAATATATATTCAGTATCTAGATTAAATAAATAAGGAAAGAATATAAAGCTTTGTCTCATTCCTTTGCTGACTTGGAGCCAGGCTGTTTTGCCATGCTCTGCTTAGACTGTGGCTTTCTGCCTTGTATATGGGTTTTGCGTGAAGACAATAAAATGTTCTGGGATTCTCATATTCCTAGGATATTCCACAGAATAACCTCGGTGACACAATTGAAAGGCCTTCTATAGCCAATAAAAACACCTTGATTTGTTTTTAGTATTCATTGGCTTTCTCATTGTCCATTATATATTGAGAATGATGCAACTTGTTACCTATGAGTGTGGTGGTGCAGTGGTTAGAATGCAGTACTGCAACTACTTCTGCTGACTGCCGGCTGCCTGCAGTTCAGCAGTTTGATTCTCACCAGTTCAAGGTTGATTCAGCCTTCCATCTTTCAAGGTCGGTAAAATGAGGACCCAGTTTGTTGGAGGCAATATGCTGATGCTGTAAACTGCTTCAAGAGGGCTGTAAAGTGATATATGAGGCTAAGTGTTATTGCTATTCCTTGCATTCTATAATAAACTAGGGTGTGTTCCAATATAAGTACAACTTCTATTCCTTTAGGGTATGTTCTATTCCTTTAGGGCAGTGAGAGTTAACCTTTTCGGCACCAAGTGCCAAAACTGAAGCGCCCGTGCACAGTGGAGCGCCAGAACCTGGAAGAGAGCAGCTGGCTGGTGCCCATGCGCGTGGCAGCCAGCTGCTCTTCCGGGTTCCGTCGCGCGCATACATACCGGCCAACTGCTCTCTTCAGGTTCCAGTGCTCCGGCACATGCATGCACTCCAGTTAGCCAAAATGGTTAACCATCACTGGACTAGATGAAGTTCCCTCAATCTTTCATCCAGTTGGTCTTCGGAACCCAGAAGAGAAGCTGGTAACAGCACGTGTGCCCACAGAGAGGGCTCTGTGTGCCACTTCTGGCATGTGTGCCATAGGTTCGCCATCATGGCTTTAGGGTATATTCCTGAATAGGCTGTTCAATATATGAAGAAAGAATATTAAATCAGATAAGTGTAAAATATTCCTTATTGTTTAAGAAGAATGACTGCTCAGGAATTGATTTAGAATCGGAATTATTTATTGGTTTATGGTATTTATATGGCTGTCCAATTCAACCAAGGTGACTATATGTAGCTGTCAAAATTTTTTAAAAAACCTAACAAAAATAATAATAATAAAAATAAAGCAATCAAATTGGGATCCAACATTTAATCCGTCAGACCCAAAGGCTGGCAGAAAGTTCAGGTCTTGACAGTCTTTTTAAAGGCAAGCAGGATTGGGGCTAAGAGGAAGATTGTTCCATAAAATAAGGGCCACCGTCAAGGAACAATTCCTGAGTTCCACTTAACAAAGCTAATGGAATGGATAGATACCCTGAGGATTGTATAAAAGTATAAGATTAACATATTGTCCTGGAGGCCCAGATGCAGGTAGCATACTAGAAACAGTTAATGGACTGAGATAAGACCCCACCTCCTCTTAGTGTGCATCGTGCTCCCTTCCTTGTCATCTTTGTTGATTCTTAAGTTAATTTTGGTATTAATATTTATTGTTTTAATGTTTTATTCTGCTGGATTTTTTTTTCTATAGCCACTCTAGGCAAAAGATGTGGCTATAAGTTAAACAAATAAATCACAAAGCAGCGAACACTGCATTTTAAGGATTTCTGTCCACAAATAAATAAACACAAGCACCAATCATAAGTGTCATTTCCTGTCAAGTTAAATGTCTAACCCATTCACACCATAACCCCTCACAGTCCTGCAAGGGTTAAAATAACCACATATCCCATCATTCCCACAATCCCACCTTACCTCTAACTCCTCCCCCTGGGTATAAGAGGTCTCACCACGAGGCCATCCAGCAGTTCCAGATGTGTACCTGCAAGAGAAGGACAAAAGGATCGGAGCCTACTGCAGCTGCCGCCACCGCCGCCGAGCCGCCGGACTTCGGAGGCCCTCATTCAACGACTGCGATGCCTTCACGCCTTCTGCCGATGCCCGCCAGGGATCCAGCCGACCAGCAGCAGCTTCAGGTGCCCAGCATGCAGTCCAGATGTGCCAGGGGTGAGTCCGACCTCCCCCTGGCAGGCCTAGGCCTAGGCCTAGGAGCTGCGGCCATGAGCTCCTCACCTGACGACTTCCAGCGCGAAATGAGCTTCACGCATGCTCAGTCTTCACCTACAGGGAGCGAAGGAAAAAAAATGACTGACTGTTTTTTTAATATTAGCTCAAGCATCCCACTACCATATTGTGAGTTCACTCACATCCAAGACCATGGACAGCTGCCCTCAGTAAGTAATTACCCAAATAATTCTGGAACATTACCTGTTAACTTTCCAAAATTACAGGTAGATGGGAGAAATCTTTTAGAATGGAGTCAGCAACTGCAAATAATGTTTATGAAAGAAAACATACTTTTCCTAATTTCAAAACCACCCCAAAAACCTTGGACATTTGAAATTGACTGTATCCATCACAGGGCTTTTTGTATATTGTTAACCAGCATCTCACCCACTATGTACCCCAGCATAGGTAATGACATGATGGTACACGAGGTCATGCAAAAACTTTATAGCCTATTTTACAGTAGAAGTAGAGCCACCACTACAAGGATATCCAGGGATTTTCATTCTGCCAGGCTCAGGCCAGGGGTTCCCATGAGCGAGCATCTGTTGAAGCTTAATGCTACCAGAGCTGAATTATTGCAAAGGGGGGAAGCAATCACTGAGGAGAGTATTTATTTATTTATTTATTTATTTATTTATTTATTATTTTATTTATTATTGAATTTCTATACCGCCCTTCTCCCTGAGGACTCAGGGCGGTGTACAGCCAGAATTAAAAAACATGCAGTACAAATATTAAAAAACAATTAAAAGATATATAAATTTGGCCCAATTAAAACTCACTACCAATTAAAACATTTAAAACATTTAAAAACATTTAAAAATTTCTTCTTAAGCCAATTTCTTCTTAAGTATGATGAGCATAGTCATAAATTCATTAGACAATAGCTGGGACAACTTTGTGACACAACTAGACAGCCTCAGTATAGAACACTTGTCTTTAGACACACTCACCAATCGCTTAATTGCAGAAGATAACCTAAGGAGGGACTGCCATATATCCAGGAGAGATCCAAGACCTGCCAAGAGGGTTGAGTTCCAGGTTAGGGCAAACCCAGAATGTTTTTCTTGCTGTTCTAGGAACCATTTAAAAAGGGATTGCCCCAGAAACATTAGGGACAGAGGATACAATGATCGCAGAGGGAGACAATCACCCGACCACAGACCTTTTAGGGAACGAGGCCGTGGGTGGTCTCCCAACCCCAGGCGAAACAGTGAATGTAGGGACAGCTCCCGGGACAGCAACCCAGGATCAATGTATGGTTTTAAATATGGAGAGCCAAATACCAAACAAGAAGTAAGTGATAACATGTGGCTCTTAGACTCGGGGGCCACTAACCACACCACACATAACTCAAGTTTATTCATTTCCCTCATAGAGACAGATTTTGAGATCAGAGTGGTCAACCAAAGTATCGCCAAGGTAATAGGAAAGGGAAGTATGCGTATCCCAGGAATAGGAGAAATAGAGGGGGTGTTATATGTGCCAGAGATACCATATAACGTGCTAGCTACCACAAAACTTACAAAGGACACAGACACCGAAGTAATGTTCAAAGAAGGCAGAGTATACTTATCCAATCAAGGGAAAAAGGTTGGGTAGGTAACCATACACGATGGTCTACCTTACTTTACACCTAACGAGAATAACGAAGGGAGTGTAAACATAAGCACCGTTAATGAGAAAAAGGGAAACACGGAAACAGGAGGGATACACCAATGGGCAACCAATTGTAAGTCACCAGGTAAAAATACGCTATCTACGGGAAAGCCCATCCATGATAATTGTGCTCACCTTCTCCATAGAAGGCTAGGACATATCAGTTTCCCAGTTGTTAAGAGAATGTTGGAATGTATGGAGGGTTTAAAAGTAAAAGATTGTGAGAATTATTTGGAGTGTTCTGTTTGTAAGTGCTCAAAAATTAAGGTCAAAGCGAGGCCTAAGAAATCAGAGCAGACTACTGACTCTACCTTTCAATTAGTACACATGGACCTGGTAGGGCCACTGAAGCCATCCATTAGGTATAGAAAAAGATTTTTCCCAACCATTGTGGACGATTATAGTAGATATGCTTATGTATATTCACTCAGACATAAAAATGAAGCTTTCCAAAAATTTAAAGAATTCTATAAGAGTGGAATTACAACATGGCACCAAAATCAAACAGATAATGACTGACCGAGGTTCAGAGTTCATGGCCAGAGATTTTACAAAATGGCTAAGGGAACGAGGCATATTACATTTCACTTCTTCACCTTTTTCCCCTTTTCAAAATGGAGTCGTAGAACGTAAAAATGGCATACTCCAAACAATAATGAGATGTGTCCTAGAAGACGCAGGGATGGGCCAATCATTCTGGTCAGAAGCATTGCATTACTCCAACTATACATTGAACAGATTGTGGTCAAATTCAATTAATAAAACCCCATATGAGATAATGTATAAGAGGAAACCTAACCTAGCTCACCTGCATATATTTGGTGTCCCGGCGACATTCATATCCCCAGATAATTAAGAAAGAAAGGAGAAAAAATATCCAAAAGACTAAGATTCATGGGATATGAACCAGGAACAGAAGGTTTCAGGTTCGTGGATTGCAATAACAAGTTTATTGTGTCTAGATCTGCGGACTTTCATGAACATTCAAATTGGTCAAGGCTTCATTCCAACAACATTTTTCTTGATGGGGATACGCACTCATGTAAACAAAAGGATGAGGAACCGATCACTGAAAAAGCAATGGAAATCAAAACACACAAGCCCAAACACCACAAACTAAGGACCGAGGAATGGAAGGAAGGGCACCCCACTTTGAACTTGGATAGCCTCACGGACAAAGAAGCTGAGTACCTGCATGAAACAGACACACCTTCTGACAGACCAGTCAGGGCGAGTAGGAACAAAATACCAAAGAGACTTGAGGATTATGTCATGTCTATACACACAAACAATATCACACCCAGTTCCTATGAAGAGATATTCAACCTTCCCCAGGAAGAGAAAGAAAAATGGAAACAAGCCATGGAAAGAGAAATGGAGAGTGTCAGGGACCTGCAAGTATACTCACCAGCTCAAGTACCAGAAAACAAAAAACCAATAGGAACCAAATGGGTGTTCAGGATCAAGACCCTAGAAAACAACAAAGTACTGTACAAAGCAAGGCTAGTCGCACAATGCTTCACCCAGAGGTACCCAGAGGACTACACAGACACCTACTCACCCACAGTCAGAGCTGAGAGCGTCAAGAGTGCCCTAATAATAGCCACCATCCTGGGACTAGAGGTATTTCAATTCGATGTGCAAACTACATATCTCCATGCAGAATTGGACAAGGAAATTTATGTCAAAGCCCCACCAGGATACAATGAAGGAAAGAACAACACATGGCTTCTGAATAAAAGCTTATATGGACTCAAGCAGTCAGGTAAAGGTGGTACAATTGTCTAGCCAAAGCCCTCAACTCTATGGGCTTCACCGCCACTTCAGCAGATAAATGCTTCTTCATAGAGAAAGAAAATGAATCCTTTGAAGGTATCCTTGTCTACGTGGACGATATATTATACATAGGGAAGCAAAAGATCAAATGTGACAAGTTTGCTGCTGAATTAAGGAATCATTTCTCATTAAAATCACTAGGGAAAATAGACAAATACTTAGGGGTTCAAGTGACCAAAACTGACAAAGGTTTCCGACTCTCACAAAAAGAAAAATCATAGAACTATTATCAAAATGTAATATGTCAGAGGCAAAACCCAGCGAGACTTCCATGCAATCAGATTTTCTAAAAAATATGTATAATGAAGCTGAACCCTTCATTGATAACAAACTATACATGTCTACCATAGGGTCACTACTGTACATAGCTAATTGGACAAGACCAGATGTCGCTTTACCTGTCAACTTACTATCCAGACACGTGAGTAAGCCTACAACTCTACACTGGGATGCCATCAAAAGGTTATTCAGGTTAACCAGACCTGTCAACGAAACCAAAGTTAACTTGTTATGCTGACTGGGTGGGAGATATCAAAAGTAGGAAAAGCACTTCTGGGTACGTACTTTTCCTCAACAACAGTCCTATACATTGGTACACAGGAAAACAAAAATTAGTAGCCACCTCTACTAATTTGCAAGGAAACCACCAAGCTTCCACGCATTCCATCAGCCGAGACCACAGGGGAGGGGAGGGGGAGTAGCGGTTATTATTAGAGAAGCGGTTATTATTAGAGAAGGCCTTAGGCCGAGGGAGACCATTGTTCCTCAGACGGTCGGCTGTGAGTCCCTCCTTGTGAAGTGGGGCCATGGGGTTCAGATGGGTTTGCTGATCACGTACCTGGCTCCCTGCCACATGGCTGCAGCCCTGACCGAGTTACTCAACGTTATCGCCGCGGTGGCAGTTGATACTCCCAGACTTATGGTCATGGGTGATTTTAACCTGCCGTCCATGGGTGAGGTGGCTGAGGTGGCTCGGGAGTTCATGGCTTCCATGACGGCCATGGACCTGACCCAGCTAATTCATGGCCCTACACACACGGGGGGGGGAAACACACTGGACTTGGTTTTTGTCTCTGGACAGTGGTTGAGTGATCTTGAGATAGGGGACATAGTCAGCGAGCCCTTGTCATGGTCGGATCACTCTCTCCTTCGCCTTGACCTTCGAACCATGGTACCCCAACGTAGGGAGGCGGAGCCGATAAGATGGTACCGCCCCAGGCACCTGATGGAACCTGATAGGTTCCAGATGGAGCTTGGGCCAATCCCCGAGGATCTGGCTCACGCCTCGACTGGAGACCTAGTGGCCGCCTGGGATAGGGCGGCCGCTGGAGCTCTGGATCGAGTCGTGCCTTTGTGGCCTCTGACCCGGCGCTGATCTCACCTGGCTTCTTGGTTCACCGAGGAGCTGAGGAAGATGAAGTGCCAGAAAAGACGCCTAGAGAGTACTTGGAGGGCTAGTCTTTCTGAATCAGACCGGACACTGGTAAGATCTTATATTAAGAATTACCTAGTGGCGATAAAAGCAGCAAAATGTACTTATTTTGCTGCTCTTATTGCATCATCAGATAATCGTCTGGCCGCCTTGTTTAGGGTGACCCACTCCCTGCTCCACCAGGAAGTGCGGGAGGACCCCTTGGAGGGAAGAGCCGAGGATTTTCTTCAATATCTGCATGACAAAATCACTCAGATTTGGGAAGGTCTGGACTCCGATTGGGTAGGTCTAGCGAGGGTGATGGAGGCAGGTCTTGAGAATGTTATCTGGGATGAGTTTGATCCTGTGACCCCAGATGATGTGGACAGGATACTGGGTAGATTGAATGTGACCACATGTTTGTTGGACCCGTGTCCCTCCTGGTTAGTGCTGGCTTTCCGGGAGGTGACGCAAGGCTGGCTCCAGGGGATTATAAATGCTTCATTGGGTGAGGGTGCCTTCCCCGCTGCCTTGAAGGAGGCGGTGGTGAGGCCTCTCCTCAAGAAGCCCTCCCTGGACCCGGCAGTATTGGCTAACTATCGTCCAGTCTCCAACCTTCACTTTGTGGCAAAGGTTGTTGAGAGTGTGGTTGCACGACAGCTTCCCCAGTAACTGAATGAAGCGTTGTATCTGGATCCGTTCCAGTCGGGTTTCAGGCCTGGATACAGCACGGAAATGGCATTGGTCGCATTGGTTGATGATCTCTGGAGGGCTCAGGACAGGGTTTGCTCCTCTGTCCTGGTCCTGTTAGATCTCTCAGCGGCTTTTGATACCATCGACCATGGTATCATGCTGCACCGGTTGGAAGAGTTGGGGGTGGGAGGCACCATACTACAGTGGTTCTCCTCCTTTCTCTCCGACCGGTCGCAGTCTGTATTGACAGGGGGACAGAGGCCCCTCATATGTGGGGTGCCGCGGGGATCGGTCCTCTCACCCCTTTTGTTCAACATTTATGTAAAGCCACTGGGCGAGATCATCCGTGGTTTTGTCAGTATGCTGACGACACCCAGCTGTACATCTCCACCCCGGACCATCCCAACGATGCCCTTGAAGTGATGTCCCGGTGTCTGGAGGCCATACGGATCTGGATGGGGAGAAACAGGCTCAGGCTCAACCCATCCAAGACTGAGTGGCTGTGGTTTCCGATGCCCCGATATAGTCAGCTGGTGTCATCACTGACTATTGGGGGCGAATCATTGGCCCCCACAGAAAGGGCTTGCAACTTGGGCGTCCACCTGGATTCACGGCTGTCTTTAGAAGAGCACTTGATGGCCGTGACTGGGAGGATTTTTCATCAGGTTTGCCTGATCCGCCAGTTGCGTCCCTTTCTAGATCAGGACTCTCTACACACAGTCACTAATGCCCTCGTCACCTCTCGTCTGGACTATTGTAACGCTCTCTACATGGGGCTCCCCTTGAGGTGTACTCGGAGGCTCCAACTGGCGCAGAGTGCGGCCGCGTGGGTGATTATGGGAGTGACGTGGAGTTCCCATGTAATACCTCTCCTGCGCGAACTGCACTGGCTCCCGGTGGTCTTCCGAGTGCGCTTCAAGGTTCTGGTTATCACATTTAAAGCGCTCCATGGCTTAGGACCTGGTTATCTATGGGACCGCCTGCTACCACCAATAGCCTCCCACCGGCCAGTACGCTCCCATAGAGAGAGGCTCCTCCAGGTGCCGTCGGCCAAACAATGTCGACTGGCGGCCCCTAGGGGAGACCCTTCTCTGTGGGGGCACCTACAATCTGGAACGAGCTCCCCCCGGAGATACAGAGGATCCCGGATCTGCACACCTTCCGTCGCGCGCTTAAGACTTTTTTATTTCGTCAAGCTGGCCTGGCTTAAATCTTCTCCCCTTTTTAAATGTAAATTTTAATTTGTTTTTAAATTATGGGGTATTTTAAATTTGTTTAGCCAAATTATTTAATTCGTTTTTATTCTATTTTAAATTTTTGTATTTATGTGTTTTATCCTGTGGCTGTTCACCGCCCTGAGTCCTTCGGGAGTAGGGCGGTATAGAAATTTAATAAAATAAATAAATAAATAAATAAATAAATAAATAAATAAATACCACCGAAGCAGAATTCATCTGCTTGTCTAAGGCCACAAATAACCTAATATGGTTTGATGACTTACTCAGTGACATTTGGACTGAACCATCATACCCAATAATTATTCATGAAGATAATAAAGCGGCCATTGAAATATCAAAGGCCGATGCTGTTGGTCAATGATCAAGGCATATCAACATTAAGTGTAAGCATGTTAGACAATTCTCAGAGATTGGATTTATTAAGACTATACAGTGTGACACAGAAGAGCAAACAGAAGTTATACTTACCAAACCTTTACCTCACAAACAACACTCATGCCTTATGTCAAAAATATGTGTCTATATGTAAATAATGTAATTTTATGTATGTTAATATGTGTGTATGTAAAAAACCATGTATCTGCCATCAGTTAGACATTTAGAGGGGTTTTTGTCAAGTTAAATGTCTAACCCATACGCACCACAACCCCTCACAGTCCTGCAAGGGTTAACAAAACCACATATCCCATCATTTCCACAATCCCACCTTACCTCTAACTCCTCCCCCTGGGTTTAAGAGGTCTCACCACGAGGCCATCCAGCAGTTCCAGATGTGTACCTGCAAGAGAAGGACAAAAGGTCAGTTGCTGTTAGAGGAATGGGCCTAGGAACAATCCAGGCCTGCAATAAAAGAATTCCTAGAAGATACTACTCTGTCTTGTGCGTTATTGGGTTAGATCCATCACTATATCATTTCCAACCCCCTTTCCTATTTTTTATAAAATATTAATAATCTCACCAAATGACTAATTCAGAATAGAGCTGGAAGGGATCTTGGAAGTCTTCTAGTCCAAGCCTCCTGCTCAAGCAGATGACTCTATACCATTTCAGACAGGTGGCTGTCCAATTTCTTCTTAAAAACCTCCAGTGATGAAGCATCCACAACTTTTGAAGGCAACTTCTGTTCCACTGGTTCTTGGCATCTTCTCATGCTTCTCATCTTATCTTCTCATCTTTCTCACCTCTTATCTCATGCTACCTTCTTCTATTGGTGTACTATGAGTTATCAATTGTTTGTATCTTATGATTGATGATCTATGACTTATAACTCTGTTGTTTGTCTGTACACTGAGAGTTTATGCACCGGAGACAAATTCCTTGTGTCTCTAATCACACTTGGCCAATAAAGTATTGTATCCTATCTTCCACCTGCCAAGATTAAGAAACACTGGTCTATGCTGCAAGTACAGTAAGCAGCAGCAGCAGCAGCAGCAGCAGCAAATTGCTAATTTTTGGCCAACTCCACCCTTTTTGACTTCAAAGGGGTTAAATGATATACTGGAAAGCAAGACAAAACAAACATAGCAGACAAAGGGAAAAACTTTCAACAAAGACCCGAGTGTATATTTTGTATTCGAGGCTGAAATCTGATCCACCGTCAGATTTCAGCGTTTTTGAATGTGTTCCCCAGTTCAAACCGTCCCAGTAAGTTCCTTACATTATTTTTTAAGCAATAATTAAAAGGGTATTGGTGATACTCCTCTTTAAACTTTTAATTGGCTGGCTGAAAGATGTACTGGTCCTTGCAAGAAAAGCATCAGATAGGATTTGTAGGTTTATTGACATCAATACTGAAAGATAGTAAATTAGGTAGCCTACTGGCTGTTGCTGTGAACGTGTAAAATACACATTTTCATCAGGAAATATATCTCAGTTTCTATTAAGATTTTGAAGAAATACACAGGGAAAAAAAGCTGCATCTCCCCGTCGGGGAATCGAACCCCGGTCTCCCGCGTGACAGGCGGGGATACTTACCACTATACTAACGAGGAAGCACTGATAAAAGGGGCCGCTTTCTGCCCACTTAGACTGCTTTCATTGAAGTTTCGGATTTGTAATAGGTTAATAGGTTACTTGAGCGATAGCCAGAAGCTTTTTGTCTGTCGTGCATCATGGGAGTAGCAGTCTATTTCCCATTAGTTGCATGAGCGCTGGACCTCGTGAAGAACTATAACTCCCAGAGTCCTCCTCGAGTCCACCCACAATGAGGAGGGGGCCCTCAAGCCCACAAGGCGGTCCTAGGATATAAATAGCCAGCGTCGCGCTGAGCCTCCCAGTGTGTAGCTGTGTGCTGGAGCCATGGCTGACGCAGACCCAAGTTCCTTCGCTGCTCCTGATGCCTGCCGCTCTCACCATCTCTACTTAAGCTGCCGCGTGGACTTCGAGAGCCGATCGCTGCGGGGCACGGCGGCCCTCACCGTGCGGTCGGAAAGGGACAACCTCTGTTCCCTGGTAACGCCTCTCCTGCCGTGGGGGGTGCTGGGGGGGCTTCGAATTGGGGAGTGGCGGGGAGGTTCTCTCTCGCTGTGTTGGGCTTCAGCGTTCAGAATTGCCCGGGAATTCGGGGTTCTGAAGTCAAATAAAGAAGATATAAAGGACGACCCCAATCCACAATCCACTTCTTGATGTGCCGGGAAGCTGTCTTTGAGGGATTGCTGATAAGAGATTTTGCTCCTTAAACATGCATTGGAGCAATTGGGTGTAAGGTTTTCTTTGGCTTCTATCTTAAGCAGCTGAATTAAAATAATAATTTCCTTACGTAGAGGGACGTGGTGTCCCTGCTACTTTCTGTGTAAACGTGGAGCAGTACGTTTAGTAAAGGAGGGGTGTGTAGGATGACCATGCATGGTGGCTCACACTCAAATACCATGAAAGGGTAATATAAAAAAATAATGCTGTGCATGTGCTGAGCTAGCACTAATAAAACATTAAGTCTTCTTGGAAGTTGCATTTTATCTCCCTGATAGCAGATGTTGCAAAAGCATAATCCTTCCAGGACTTTCTGCTAGGTCAAAGTATAGTTCTTAATGGAGGAATGGGGGATGATCTTCCTCCTCCTGTGGGGAATAAGCTTCAGGGTGGGTTTTTGATCCGCCCTGTTTCTAAACTGAAAACAAAATTCCCCTCCATTTTTTTTGGAACAGACTGAGGTCTTACATGACAGCTTCTGAAAGAAGCACAGCACAAAATACATGTATTACTCATGTTTCTGGACTGTATATATAAAATTCTGACCTTTTTTTCCAAAATGTGACACAACGCACAAAAATGTTTATCCTGGCCAAAATAAAGTTTCCAAAGAATTTTTTGATAGTATTGTGAAATTATGTTCCTCTTTGCAGTTTATCTTTTACATTAAACAAATTGAAATTTTACTAGTTAAATGTTTTATTCTCTTTTTGTATAAAAAGGAGAAAATGGGCCAGAGAGTAGGAATAGTTATGCAGCCTTATAACAAAAGCTTATACCAGTTTAAAGACTTGAGCTGACCTAAAGTCACATACATTTGGTCTTTTTTTAAAAATTGAGTGGAGAAATATACAGTAATGAAGTATTTTGAACTATCTTCTATGCTAAAATAGTTTAATTTTTAATAAGTAAAACATTTAATATTTTAATTATCACTTGCAGAATCTTTTCATTATTGTTAGAACATTTATTTGTTACGGTAACTCAGATTTATTTAACAGGTTTTGGACACCAAAGACCTAACAATACAGAAAGTGGTTGTTAACAATCAAATGGCTCAGTTTGTTCTTGGACAACAACACAGCTTCAAAGGAGCACCACTTGAAATCACATTACCATTCCACTTGAGGAAGTATGCATTTTTATCTTCATACCTTAGTTATTTTGCTATTAGCTTTTTCTTAGGATTTATGTGACCCTGTCCTTGCTGAATAAATGAAACTGCAGCATTATAACTGCCGAGAGCCAGTTTGGTCTTGTGGTTAAGGCACCAGGCTATAAACCAAAAGACTGTGAGCTCTAGTCATGTCTTAGGCATGAAAGGCAGCTGGGTGACTATGAACTTTCAAAGTACTTTCAGCCAAACCAACCTCCCAGCATAGTTGCTGTGGGGAAAATAGGAGGAGGGTGAAATACATTGGGTTTTTTGCCTTGAGTTATTTGTAGAAATAATAAAGGTGGGGCAAAAATGAGTAAAATAATTCTAGTACTATAAATATTATTAGATGGGGCACAGGATTGTATGTTATCTTTATTTTATAATGTTAATTAAGTCTTTAATAAGACTTTAACAGTCTTATAATTATTAAAATCTTGAAAGCATTCTTGGCTTTCTGTTCCACAATTCTCTTTTTGTTTTGCAATCTAGGACATCTTTCCATAGACCTTATTTTTGATCTTTTGTTAGGAGCAATTTTTTCTTCATTCAAAAAATGCAGTCTAGGGTAGCCCTACAGTGAGATAGGCAGCAAAATTAACAAATAAATAAAAACCAAGTTTCCAGAAATAAAGTTTAAAAAATATTTTGAAAAGTAAAGAAGAAAAAGACAAATCTATAAAAATTTTAGTAAAGCAATTCACTTGAAAATTGTAGATTGGGCGGCAAAAGAACAGACTTGGAAGTCTGAAAACTGGGCTGGTTCCCTACTTCTAAGACAGAAAGTTATGGAGGAAAAACCTCCAAAATCAGCAGCAGGATGAGTAATATTAGGAGAAATGCACTGCTGGACAAATTCATTTCCATAAATTTATCTTCCAATTTTAAAATCAAGGATACTTGTTTTCTCAACACCACCCATTTGCTAATTATTCCTGTTTGTCGTCCTTGGTAATCTCCTGCTGCAGAAGAATGGGATGTCAAAAGTTTTCAACCTCACCCTCTAAAGAAACTTGACACATCATGCCAGAATTACGCTGTGCCACCAGAGAGGTGATGGTTCATCTTCACTTCAAAAATCTTTTCATTATTGTTAGAACATTTATTTGTTATGGTAGCTCAAATTTAAGAGGTTTTGGACACCAAAGACCTAACGGTACAGAAAGTGTATTGCAGCTAATTAAAACATACTATAGAAAGACTAGAGTCCTCAGAAAGTATCTGTCAATCTGGTGATTTCTGGGGCATGTTTTCTTCTTTAATCCAAAAAGTACTATGAATTTAAAAAATCAACATTGCAGGTGTGCATTATAAGAATAATACATAAGAGTAAGTTAAAGTCTAGCAGACTTGCACAAGTACATTGTGGCTCTTTGCCCACATATTCAGAAGAGACAGTTCTCACATTCTCTTGTCTGTCAATAACCATTAAAATATTTTTGATATCTGTTCTGAGAATTTCTTAGGGATCTGATGATATAAGATTAAACTTGGTATTTAATAGGTTCATTTTGTTGTTTACTTCTTTTCAGGCAAATGGGACTCAGCAACTGACTATAATTGTTGAGCAGCACATTATAAAATTATTTTGATTTGCTTTAAAAATGTAATAGACAACTGCTTCCATTAAGATACTGCATGGTTTTGTTGTTTTTTATTCTTCCAGTTGATAACTTAATTTTCTCCCTTGCTCTATTGTGCATATGAAGTTTTCTTACCCTCTTGCTTTGTGGGTGGGCTACTAACTACTAAGGTGTTTCATCAGGTATTCATCTTCGTTACAGTTGAGGTTTGAGGGATGGTTTAGGAAAGTCTAAGTGATATTCCCAGTCTAAATATTTGAATATTTGCAGGGGCCAAGATGTGATTGTGGAGATCTCTTTTGAAACTTCTCCAAGGTCTTCAGCGCTTCAGTGGTTTACTCCAGAGCAGACATCAGGGAAAAGACATCCATTTCTTTTTAGTCAGTGCCAGGTGAGTAGGTTATTTTATTTTATTTATTTTATTTTATTAAATTTGTATAACGCCCTTCTCCTGCTGGACTCAGGGTGGTGCACAGCCAAAATAAAAAACATCCCAATACAAAATTTAAAATTTGTTAAAAGAATTACACAACTTTGGCCCAAAATTTAAAAGATCCCAACTAAAACCCATAGACAATTAGAAATCTAACATCTCAAAAGGGGGGGGAGGGGTTTACGCCAGCCCTGCTTGGTGGAAAAGAAAAGTTTTTAGGGCACGGCGAAAAGCCCGGAGATCTAGTATGCATATCTCCGGGGGCAAATCGTTCCAGAGGGCAGGTGCTGCCACAGAGAAGAACCTCCCCCTGGAGGTCTCCAGCCGACACTGCCTGGCTGATGGCACCCTGAGGAGTCCCTCTCTGTGGGAGCGTACTGGCCGGTGGGAGGCTATCGGCAGCAGAAGGCGGTCCCGCAAATATCCAGGCCCTATGCCATGGAGCGTTTTAAAGGTAGTAACCAACACCTTGAAGTGCACCCGGAAGACCACCGGAAGCCAATGCAGCTCACGCAGGAGAAGTGTCACATGGGGGCACCCCCTCGCTCACATAATCCCCTGCACGACCGCATTCTGCACCAGTTGGAGCCTCCGGGTGCTCCTCAAGGGGAGCCCCATGTAGGGAGCATTGCAGTAGTCCAGGCGGGAAGTGACGAGTGCCTGAGTGACTGTGCATAAGGAGTCCCGATCCAGAAAAGACGCAACTGGCGAATCAGGCGAACCTGATGAAAAGCCCCCCTGGCCATGGCCGTCACATGCTCTTCTAAAGACAGCCATGCATCCAGGAGGACGCCCAAGTTGCGAGCCCTTTCTGTGGGGGCCAATAACTCGCCCCCAATAGCTAGCGATGGCACCAGCTGGCTATATTGGGACGCCGGAAGCCACAGCCACTCGGTCTTGGAAGGGTTGAGTCGAAGCCTGTTACTCCCCATCCAGATCCGCACGGCCTCCAGGCACCGGGACATTACTTCAAGGGCATCGTTGGGATGGCCTGGGGTGGAGATGTAGAGCTGAGTATCGTCAGCGTACTGATGGAACTCCACCCCTAAGCTATGGATGATCTCGCCCAGCGGCTTCACATAAATGTTGAACAGAAGGGGCGAGAGGACCGACCCCTGCAGCACCCCACAAACAAGGCGCCTCGGGGTCTGCCCCCCTGCCAACACCAACTGTGTCCGGTCGGAGAGATAGGAGGAGAACCACCGCAGAACGGTGCCAACCCACTCCCAACCCCTCCAACCTGTGCAGCATGGTACCATGGTCGATGGTATCAAAAGCCGCTGAGAGATCTAACAGGACCAGGATAGAGGAACAACCCCTATCCCGAGCCCTCCAGAGATCATCCACCAACGCGACCAATGCCGTTTCCGTGCTGTGCCCAGGCCTGAAGCCGGACTGGAGCAGATCCAGATAGACAGCTTCATCCAGGTACCCAAGAAGCTGTCGCGCCACCACACTCTCAACAACCTTCGCCACAAAGGGAAGGTTGGAGACCGGACAGTAGTTAGCCAAAACAGCCGGATCCAGAGGTTCGCTAAAGGTTGCTTTAGCGATACATCTCATAAGTAAGTACTACTGGTCTTACTGTCTGATAAAAGTCTGAGAATGCCTTACTTCTTAGACATTTATATAGTATGTTGCTAATACATCCTAATATACAGAAGATGTGCCATTGAGGGTAAAGACATACTTGGTTGTCATACGGAGTTCAGTGCTTGGTTTAACATACTTAGATGAATTATATGGCTTTACACACGTCTTAATTTATAAATTTACACATTCTGATTTGTATATATACGGTACAACTTTGGATTGGACACTTCACAGCACAGTCATTTTTGAGGCTCTGCTTATAACTCAGGTACGTACAAATGTATGGCATGCATTTTTGTAATCTTACTGGGCTACTTCCCATGTGCCTGCCAAATTTCAGATTGCCTAAAAACATAAAGTTTAGAAAGGAGTCTACTGAATGAGATGCAATAAAGTGTAAGTGTGTAATTGAGTTAAGGATGTGAGCCTGAACGAACTGTGACTGGATATGATTATGCAAGAATTGGATACTGTGCTGCATTGTAGTATAGAATAAACATTTTACAAGTAAAGGTTGTAAAGGCTGTAACCTCAGGTTACAGTGGCAATTAGAACCAGATTTTCCATTGCTAAGCTATGCAATTGTAAAGTGCAAAGCCATGTGACCATACCACTCAGCCACAGCAGTTCCAGTAGTCCTTTTTTTTATAGACATATTTTTTTATATAATTATATGTAGATATAATTTTTTAAAATAACAAAAATAAAGCAAAAGGAACAAAACACAAATATACATACATTATCAAAAAATACAGAAAAAATAAGTATAATATGTTAGAACAATAATGTTTTATATTGTTAGACCTATGTATAGTTGTTAATTATCTAATGCAAACATTCAAATATATTTTTAAACTATATGATACATTAATATGACTACCTTGCTTTTTTTTAAACCTATAAACTTTGTAGTTCCAGCCGTTCTGGTTGCTGTCAATAAGCAAGTGCTTATATGAGATCGCTTCCAATTCCAACTGGAAGCCTCCAATTTCCTGCCATCTTCGCCATTGACTTTGCTTGTGAGAAGTCAGCAGGGAATTTTGTAAATTGTCATGTGACAGTAAGGATGCCATGACAACTGGAACTGCAAGGACTTGTTGTAAATATCATTCATTTGGCACTGTCATAACTTTGAACAGTCGCTGAATGAATAGTTGTAACCCAAGACTGCCTGTACTATTAGCCATACCCTTAGTGGTTTGCTGCATTATCTGTACAAGAAGTAATATGTGTCCTTTTCTCTTCATTAGGCTACTCATTGCAGAGCTCTTCTCCCCTGCCAAGATACCCCCTCTGTGAAGTTAACATATTATGCGGAGGTAAGTACTAGTGCTTCAGGGTCAGTGCTGAAAGGGTGCTTTGGAGAGCAAAGGGTTGTGAAACTGTGGCTTTTTGAAGCATCTGGATCACATGGCAGCTGCAGAGATCAGCTGTATGATCCTGGGTAAAGATATGGCATTAAAAGTTTTAAAGACTTGCAAAATGGATGCTACATTCGTATTCCTGTATACCCTGAAGCATCTTTTATTAAATTATTCCCCAAGACTCTAGTAGGTAAGCACTCCATGTTGCAGAAATGCCTTCCTTTTGTACTAGGTTGGCCCAACAGAATTGGTATAAGGTATGTTTCAAAATTGCATAGATTCTGCCAGATAAACTTACTTGAGGAAAGAAATAGTTAAACACTGAAAATATTCAGTTAGTCTTGGCAGATACCAAATGTTGACCTTCTGTGTGTAAAGTCTGGATAGGTACTTTGGTGTATTTTACTTATATGGCTAAGACTAATGTTTCTCAATCTTGGCAACTTTAAGATCTTAAAGAGCCATTTCACCCATGTTAAAGTGCTGGATGGGAAAATTCTGGGAACTAAAGTCCACAGGCTTTAAAGATACGGAGATTGAGAAATATTGGTTTAGACCCAAGTTTGCTAGAAGACAGTATTTTGGTTTGCAGAATGAACAAATCAACCACAAACATTTAAAAAAAGTTGTGGTAAGAACTTGGAAAAGGAGAAGAGGGAACTAAAAAGTGCTGGAGGAACATTAAATGGTATAATGTAATGTAATGATGTCATTACAGTTCCACATAAAAATACTGAGATTAGCAGTTAATTTACAACATATAGATGTTCTTCAAATTATCCTGTTTGCTGCATTGCAAATTACATAAGGAATTACCTTCATGAAAATCTATGATATGTTGGCCCTGTCCGTTATTGGAGTTAGAAATTTCCAGCGTTCTATAGCTTTAAAGAGCTAAGCTTACCAAACGTTTCCCTTTCTTATCAAAATCGCTTATCAGAAAGTCCTGATTTAAATATCCCTGTTGTAATTAGCTAATGGGTTCGTATGACATACCCAAACAAAAACTACTTTTTAAGTAATTTACCCAAGTTTGAAAAGTGAATTTTAAAGAAAAATAAACAGAACATCACTAGATGCAGTATTGTTTGTATTTTTCATGAATGTTTTTGAGCATATGTGTTTTCGTCAGAGTTGAATAGGGAAATTATATTGAATGGGCTAATATTAATAAAAAGGGACAAAAGAATAAAATTAATTTCTTATAGTTATTTGACAAGTAATAAAAGTTACACATAAATATGTCCAACAGTCAAGAAATCTTTATATCAACAAGACAACTCAAAAGCCACTTAAATTATTCAGCTCTCTTAATAGTTGGAAGCCCACTGTTACACATTGTCATGTTTGCTCCTTCTGATTAAAGATTTTTTTGAAATGTATGTATTAACATTTGCCAGACCCCAAGGTTTATAGATGGCAATTAGCATTTGAATAGCACTAAGAAAAACATTGCAACCAGCGCAACTCTAGCAGGTATGATATATCAAAGCAGTACTGGGATTGGCCAGTAAACACACAAGCTGCTGAACTAATTGAAGTTTCCAGGTGGTCTTCAAAGGCAACCCATGCATAGCAAATTATAGTAATGTAATGAGATAAAAGCCTGTTTGGTGTAGGGGTTATCAGATTAGAAACTGGGAGATTGTGAGCTCTAGTCCTACCTTAGATACGATACATAAGTGATAACTATCAGAGTATCCTGTTCCATATATTTCACATCTGGAGTACTAGCCAAAGCTGATCAAAGGCCTCTCCTGGTTCTAGTCAAAAAGAATCCTCAGATTGTGCACCTGGGAATCATAAATGGTATAGTCCTATAATCTGCAGATTTCTGAATTTGTCGTCCCTCTGCTTGCCTGACTTGAATTTGAGACACTTTTTCTCTGTCCTGACCCTAGCAGCTTTCATGCATAAGGGTGTCTACTACATTTGCCTCTAGATCAATGGGGACAGTACATCTGGATATCATCAGCATATTGATGATAGTGCACTTTAAATTGTAGGTGACCTCTCCTAGCATATTCATGTAGATGTTAAATGGTATAGGTGAAACAAGCCCTGGAGCACTCTATAACAGATGGATGAAGGACCCAACCTACTCCTTGTACCACTGTTGTCTGAAACATCTTTCAAATAGAAAGCAGAACTACTATTGCATAATCCAATTCTCAGATCTTGGAAACAGTTCTGAGAATACTGTGGTTAACATTATTGAAAGCCATTAAAAAATCCTGAGAGACGAGAATCATTGTGTTTCTCAGGATCCTTTCTAAGATCACCCACAAAGGGTGTGAAGGAAATGGACAATTACTAAAAATGATAGCCAGACAGACCCACCCAGCAGAAGCCACATCTGAAACCAGGCTACTATAGGTACAAATTATTTGTTTTCCCCAGCACTCTCTGTAATTGCAACTCCACTGTTTTCTTGCTACTTTTGCTACAGTAGCCATATTTCTACCCATTTGGCAAGACATTCTACCCCTAAATATACAATATACAATATAGGTTTTAATGTATGAGGGAACTACAATTGGCCAAGACCTTACTCTTGTATAAAAGAGCTCTCCATATGTCAAGGCTTTATTTGTACAGGCTAAATGCAAGGAAGATACATTTTTAGGATTTGTCTGCTTGAACACCTCTCTTTGTTTTTTGTAATGGTTACACTTAAAATAATTTATTTGAATTAAAGTTGTGCACTTAGTTTTCTTGTTAAATGCTAGATAATGAAACGTTTACTATAAGCTTATATAATTCAGGTACTGTACATATTTATATCTAATTTTGCTTCAATGAGCTGTTGAGGATGTAGTACAGTAGAATCAAAGATGAAAACATAGCAAGACGTAGAGGGGAGCATCTGGAAGGAGAGGGGAGCATATACATAGGACATAACAGAAGTTTTGCATTGTTGCAAAATTAGCATTTTAATTAAAAGGAAAAGTATTGTCATATTGGGTAGAAATTAAAGATATGTTTTGTGTTTAACTAGATATCTGTTCCAAGTGAGCTGGTGGCTCTTATGAGTGCCAAGAGAGATGGAGACTTGCTTGATCCAGAAGACCAAACTAGGAAGATATTCCGTTTCATTCAAAATGTAAGAGTATTCACATGACATATTGTATCATACAAGTCATATGGATGACTTTTCTTCAGCAAACCACCTTCTAAATTTAAGCTGTCAAACATATAGGTCTGTTGTAATTATGTTTTTATTTTCTAAGAACTTATTTCCTTTCTTCCTCTGTGTTAGGTTCCAATACCCAGTTATCTGGTTGCTTTAGTAGTTGGTGCCTTGGAAAGCAGGTAAGAGTAATAAAGTTGAATGCTGGTTAAGTGGGGGGGGGGGAGTTTAAGCATCCTACATCCTCAGTTGCTGTTTGTGGCTCTTGGTCACTGGAAAAAGGCTGCTTGGTTTCTCTGCTGGACACATCTCAGGCAATGAACCTGTTCTACCAGCCACCTGGTTAGCTGACTAGGAGGAATCTGATTTCATTTTCTTATTGCAAATGGCAGCAGGGAACTATCAATTCTGTCAGCTGGTAAGAGGCATCCACATGCCCAGGGGCAAGAGATGAAGGAGAAAGTGAGGCATATGCCTGTTCTTTCCGTGATAATCAGTATATGAGTGGAAGATTAGTCAAGAAACAGTATTAGGAACAAAAATAACTGAAACAATTACCTAGGAACGGTTGCATTTCAATGTTCTTCACTGCAACTAATTTGCTCTAGTTAATACTGTCTTGCATAGTAATGAAATCCAAACAGTATTCTTCATTTATCTAATTGAATTTTGTTCTACAGAGTAATTGGCCCTAGAACTTTGGTGTGGGCTGAAAAGGAACTGGTGGACAAATCAGCTTATGAATTTGGTGAGGTGGGTTACTTGCATAATGATAATAGCTATATGTGCTTGTGTATTTGTATGTTTTTTTTAATTTTGGATGTTCACCGCCCTGAGTCCCCTCTGGGAGAAGGGCGGTATACAAATTAAATTAATAATAATAATTTATTTGTCTTCTGTATAATCACATGTTCAAACATTAAACACTGGTTTGCTCATTCTTGTTTCAGACTGAAGCCATGCTGAAAATAGCAGAAGATCTGGCAGGTCCTTATGTCTGGGGTCAATATGACTTGCTGGTGTTGCCCCCATCATTTCCATATGGTGGTATGGAGAATCCCTGCCTCACTTTTGTAACTCCTACTTTATTAGTAAGTTTGACTTTATTATGGAATAATAGAATAGAATAATATACTAGAAAATAATACTGAATCAGTTTGACCCCATTTCATTTGTGAAATTTTCACAGTATCTTGTCTTTTGATATGTCCTTATACAGGTAGCCACTTACGACCACAATTGACCCCCAAATTTATGTTGCTACGTGAGACATTTGTTAAGTGAACTTTGCCCCATTTTACACCCTTCCTTGCCATAGTTGCTAAGTGAATCATTGCAATTGTTAAGTTAGTAGCATGGTTGTAAAGTGAACCTGGCTTCTCCATTGACTTTGCTTGTCAGAAGGTCACAAAGGGGGATCATATGACTCTGAGACACTGCAATCGTCATAAATATGAGTCAGTTGCCAAGTGTCTGAATTTTGATCATGTGACATGGGGATTCTGCAAAGATTGTAAATGTGAAAAATGGTTGTAAGTCACTTTTTTTCAGTGCTGTTGTAACAGTCACTAAGTGAACTGATGTAAGTCGAAGACTACCTATAAACTATTTTTTTTGTCCAAATTAGACCATAATATTGTAGGATTTATTGTCTGGTATTAATTTAGAGACTTAATTACCCACATTTTTTTGTTTGTGCAGGCTGGTGACAGATCATTATCCAATGTAAGTATAATTCTAAATTTGCTCATTTATGAGTATATACTACACTTTGAAATGTAAATGGGTTGCTCAGATCTTACATTAAAATATCTTCAGATAATAGATATTATTACTTATTTAGTTTAAAAATATTCAATACATATTAATAATAAAAATGGCAAAGGTTTGTATTTTATAGAATTTCATATAGAAATTTATAACTGAAATACATTTAAGAGATTTAGGAGATTATATGAGCATTGGAAAAACAAATTCTCCATCTTCTGGCTGCATCCATTTGATGGCATTCTCCTTCATATAATTCTGTACTCGGTGCCAAAGACATTAACTAGTAAAACAAAACGTGATTTTGCTTCTATTGTCTCTTTGAGTTAAAGAGGCCACAATACATTTTTATACATTTCAGGTTATTGCACATGAAATTTCTCATAGCTGGACAGGGAATTTGGTAACAAACAAGACCTGGGAACACTTTTGGTAGGTGAAATCCAAATGTTTGAAGAATTTTTTTTTGTTTAAGGGTCTATCAAAATAAATACTCATATATATGCTTCATATTCTAGGCTAAATGAGGGGCATACTGTTTATCTAGAACGCAGAATTGGTGGTCGGCTGTTTGGAGAACAATTTAGGCACTTTCAGGCTCTAGGAGGCTGGCGAGAGTTACAAAACACAGTAAGTGAATTATTTCTTTATGGAGTATTTAAATCTACACTACTACTCCTTTGACACATGAGTCTGGATAGCTAATAAATAATAGAACAAATAATGCAAATCCATCTAAAACCAGTTTAAACTCCCCAAGCATCTAGGGGGAATTCAATACATGTATTAACACAACACCAGTAACATCTAGCCTGGCGTCTGTGGAAGAAGAACAAGTCTTTAGCACCTTATGAAAGGCCCGCAATCAGTGGTGGGATTCAGCCAGTTTGGGCAGGTTCAGGCGAACTGGTTGTCAAATTGTTGGCTGCCGCTTCCTGCCACGCCCCTTCCAGGAGTCCCCACGTACCTCGTTTTAGCTCCCAGGTAAATGCAGAGAGGCCTACTAGGCCCAAAATGGGGCGGGAGGGAGCAACCCATTTTTGCTCCCGGGGGTTGCAGGAGGCCGAGTGCTGCCTGTCACACACCCCTGGCCACACCCACCATGACCACGCCCACCCAGCTGGTCGTTAGGGCAGAGAATCAGTTGTTAAATTATTTGAATCCCACCACTGCCCGCAATCCTGAGTCATCTGAATCTTCCAGGTAATCTGAAGATAATAAGCATAATAATAAATAAGAACGTGCAGAATTCCAGAGGTTATCTTCAGAGACTCCTTGCAGCCACATGGTTTGGGAAAAGCTGCTTTAAAATGTGGGAAAGATGTGCTGTGTTTATTTGCATGCCCTGGACTCTTTTTATGACTAAAAAATTAAAATGCCTGATTAAATAATGGCATTTATTTTGTATTAAAATTCATTGAACTGAACCGGTAGTCCTTGATTTATAATAGTTCATTTAGTGACCGTTCAAAGTGGTGCGGTGGCCTAGAGGTGGAGCTGTCGCCTCACAATCAGGAATCTGTGAGTTTGATCCTAGGTAGAGGCAGATACCTCTCTCTCTCTGAGCACACTAAGAATTTATCTGCTGAACAAAACTCTGCATTGGCGATAGGAAGGGCATCCGGCCATTAAAACACTCTGCTAGCTCCATTCAGTAGCCTAGACTCCACCCTACAAGAGATTATGGGGTCATTAAATGAATATGATGATGATTTAGTGACCGTTCAAAATTACAACAGCACTGGAAAAAGTAACACAACTATTTTTCACACTTAACAACCATTGCAGCATCCGTATGGTCGCAGTCAAAATCCAGATGCTTCACAATGAACGTGCATTATCTTTTACAACCTTCTGACAAGCAAAGTCAATGGGGAAGCCAGTTCACTTAACATCCGTATCCCTAACTTAACGACTGTAGTGATTCACTTTAAAAGCTGTGGCATGAAAGGTCATAAAATGAGGCAAAACTCATTTAACAAATGTCTCACTTAACAACATAAATTTTGAGCTCAATTGTCATAAGTCAAGGACTGCTGTATGAAATAAAGATATTTTAAATATTAAATAGGTATTTTTTAAGCATTTAAAGTAAATGCATCTGACTTCAAGAAACAAAATTATACTCTCTCCCTAAACTGACTTAATTTTTGGAAATGTTTGCTTTATTGCCCCTTCCTTGGCATTTTCAATATTCAAAGTGAGAAAGAAATATGTAAATTAAATAAAATAAATCCATTAAGCAGCAGCAAAAGAAGTATATAAAATAAGTTGAAGAATTCTTTATCAAACAGAATATTTAAACAAGACAAAGATGTGTGGAACTTAATTCAGAAAAGACTAATAATGAAACATTTATTTGATTAGGAAGTTCCATTATATGAGTATTGTTGGAGGTACGTTCTCATGTCCTGCTACTGAAATGCACCTTCAAAGTGGTGGATACAGTGTGCAAACTTCCTTATTATGTTAGGCAGGAAATCTTTCAACATTTTCTTGCATTATTTGAGGTTTTATGGCTAACCAAATTTTTCACTTGAAATACACTTGAATTCAGCTTTCTCCAATCCTCAGATTTCACTTGAATTGGGGAAAAGAGCCAGAAGTCAACGTAATAAAAAGGAAGTGTATTTTGAGGAATAAAATCTAAAATCATTTTAGTTAAAACATTTTGAGCTTATAAAAGTTCCCTCTCTCTTTAAAAATTGCTCTATGTCTGATCTAGATATGGGCAGGGTAGACATTACAGTGCCCAAAGTTTCATGAGCCAGGAAAAAACCTGATTGATGATTGATAGACTTTATTCAATTTTTATAGTTGCTCATTTCATATATACAAGTCTAGGCAGCTCACAACAATTAAAAACAATAGCAAGAACAATAAAAATGCAAATAAAAATAGCATACAACTATATTAAAACTACTGTCAGAAATTCAGACACAAAACAGTCACAATCAGTAGGTAAATGCAAGCAAAACATCTGATTCAGCAAAACCATTGAAGAGGCTCACCACTTCCATTGGCCCCTTAAGTGTGATGGCACAGCCGTGTCTTCAGGGACTTACTAGATGCCAGAAGGATAAAGACCAGTCCAGGGAAATTATTTATTTATTTATTATATTTCTATCCTATCTTTAGTTCTTTATAAATAACTTGGGGCAGCAAATATTACATAATATTCCTGAATAAAGGAGAATATTTGTAGTTCCGGGTTGAAAAGAGGAGTCCTTGATGCTCTCTGAGCTTGCTTGTTTTCTTGCAGACATTTCATTACCCAAATTAGGTAACATCGTCAGTGCTAGCGAGGAGTGCAGTTTGCTGTCAGTTTATATTCCGGTGGCTTGCCTATCAGTATTGGTGGGGGTGGTCTTAGGGATTCTTTGGTTGAGCTGTTTGCTATTGGCTTATTTGACAGTTTTGTGATTGGGATATTGTTTGCTTGATTGTTGGTCTGATGTTAACCTTGGAGTTAATCTATGCTAGGGGTGTCAAACTGGCGGCCTATGGGCCGGATGCATCACATGCAGGCCATGCCTACCCCAGCTCCACGAAGGACAAAAATGTCATGTGACGGCAACGTGACGCCATAAGTTTGACACCCGTGATCTATGCTGATCTGGGTGCTGATTGCTGGTGGAGAGATGCTAGTCTTTTTGTTCTCTTTTGCGCTGGGTGACAGTCTCTTTTGCACAGTCTATAGATCAGGGGTGAAATGCTCCTGGTTCGGACTGGATCGCCCGATCCGGTAGCAATGGCAGCGGGTGGTTCAGAGAACCGGTAGCAAAAATCCCTGCCCCCCCCATGCCCAGCTGAGCCGCGCTATCACCAAAGGCTTTTTTTTTTTTTTACTTTTAAAAGCATTTTTTCTACAATCCTCTTCGAAAAAGTTGTAGAAAAAATGCTTTTAAAAGGTTTTAAAAAAAAGCCTCTGATGATCCCAGCTGAGCAGCGCGATCGTCAGAGGCTTTTTTTTTACTTTTAAAAGCAATGCTCCCCGTCGTGTGCTGTTCTATTTACCGCATGCCTCTTTTTGGCGTGCACTGCGCATGCACCTCGCATTTGGTGCATGGTACGCACTGTGCATGTGCAGCCAGCGAACCGGTAGTAAACCGATTCAGATTTCACCACTGCTATAGATGTTGTTAATGAGTCTATTGATGGCTGATTTGTCAGAATGCCAGGCTTTTAGAAATTCCCTGGTGTTTTGGACTTGGCTGGTCTTAGGATGGTCACATTTTCCCAATTGAAACTATGGTTAAATCTCTATATGTTGTGAAATTAAAGAATTTTCATCATGTATTCTGACCGCTAGTTGGTGTTCATGGATGCGTTCTGCCAGTCTTCTGCCTGTTTGTCGTACATAGTGGTTGTTGCAGTCCTTACATTGTATGTTGTAGATGACTCCTGTTTTTTCTTCTGGGTTGTTGGGTCTTTTGGGCTGCTTAGGATGTTATTAAGGGCTTTAGTTGTCTTGTATGCTATGCTGATTCCATGTGGTTGTAGGAATCTGTTGGTGGTTTCTGAGATATTTTTGATGTATGGCAGTGTAATTCTTTTTAGGGTTTGTGTTGGTTGTGCTTTATTGGGTTGAGTGGTCAGGGACTTTTTGATAAAGTTGTGTGGATGTTCATTTTGTTGGAATATGTTGTATAAATTCTCTATTTCCTTTTTTTTTTTTTTTTTTTTTTTTTTGCTGTTCCAAGTTGCTGCAGCGTGTTTGGGCTTGTCTAAATAAAACTCCTTCCTTCTATTTTCCCCACAACAAAACAACCCTGTAAGGTAGGTTGGACTGAGAGAGAGGGTCTGGTTCAAGGTCCCTCGGCCAACTTTCATACCTATGAGACTAGAATTCATAGTCTCCTGCTTTCTAGGCCAGCGTTTTAACCATTACATCAAAGTGAATCACTAGTTCCAAAGGGCGGGCACAAAGCTCTCTTCCTGGGTCCCATCAGATGACATTCCTTGGTAGATGGGACCCATAGCATGGTCGTCTTGGCAGATTTGATGACATGGGTAGATGTAAATAGGAAGAAGCACCACCTCAAATATCTCCGCCCCGCATCATGTGGGGCTCTATTGGGCATTACCAGCACCTTACCCAAATTTTTTTGATATTTGGATCTCCTTTTCTCCTTTTTTATACACCAATCTTCTTTCTATGTTGTTAGTGCTGGACATAGATTTTTATTTTGTTTTTCTGTTTATTATTTTGTTTTTTGGTTTGTATCTTCTATGATAAAACAAAATAAATATACTTTTTTAAAAAAGAGAATTGTATCCAAAAGCATACAGGTAGTCAAAGCGGCTTGCAGAGCAAGGTGTAAAATGTGCTGCTAAAAAAATCTTAATTTTCATAACTGTTTTCTAGATTAATAACCTTGGAAGCACAAATGAAGTGACTAATTTGATCCCTAATCTGAAGGAAGTAGACCCTGATGTTGCATATTCTTCTGTTCCATATGAGAAAGGCTTTGCTTTATTGCTTCATCTGGAGCAGCTGCTTGGTGGACCAGGTATTCATTTATTTTAAAACTACATAACTTTCTTTAACGTAGACATTCTACTGTTGATTAATATATGTCCTACTCCCACAGATGTCTTCATTGGCTTCTTGAGGGCATACATCCAACAGTTTGCATACAAGAGTATAGTGACTAAAGACTGGAAGAATTTCCTCTACTCCTATTTCAAGGATAAGGTTAGATGCTATTCTTACAATTCGAGATTTTACTTACAATTCAAACTAAAAGAATGGAATGAAATGAAATCAAACTGTTTTATACATAGTCCTTTCAATAAACTAATTTGCTTTTTTTTTATTTATCCAATTTGTGTAGCTGCCCATCTGAAACCAGTGACTATTATTCCTTTTCACCTAGCAGCCACTTGAGTGACTTTTTAGTCTTTTAAACTCAGCTATAGTTTAATCTATGACCTGTTCAGACATTCTTTCCAAGAGATTTCCTTACCTAAATAGAAAAACAGTGGGAGCAGGAATAACTTATGACTTCCTGCCAGCTTTCTGAGTTTTATTGAGTTTTGTCATGAAAAACTAATAGAGAGCATTGGAAATCTCCCTCTTCCCTCCTCCTACCTACTTCTCTGCTCCATTCTTCCATCCTTCCTTCCTCCCTACCTCCTCCTTTCTTCCTTATCTAAACAGAGAAACAGAAAACTTCCTCCTTCTCCCTCCCTCTCTCCCAAGAAGGCAGATAAGTGCTTGTTGCTGGATAGGTGAGGTAGTGAGTGTGGCTAGAAAACTGTCATAGAACGTTAAAAATGAGAATTCTGTACTGCAGCAGCCCCATTGCGCTGAAGCTGCCATAACTTTTCTGAACTGCATTCCTTTGGATTCATGGATCCAGGCCATTTGAGATACCTTGGATGAAAAGGTTTTATCCTAAGATGCCCCATTTCGCCCCACTTAAAAGTTACAGACATGAAAATTTTAGTAGTATAAACATAAACAAAATATGTCGTTATGAGGATTCCAGCATGGGGATGTAAAATGATAAAGCAGCACAGTAATTTAAATTCACATACTATTCAGGATTATATGGCTTGGGATTAGAATAGAAGTACTTTTGAAGAAATACGTATAAAAAGTATCTTATTTAAATATTTATGCCTGCATGCATCCAGCTAAGTCAACCCGTGCTTTAGTTGTTAATGACTGAATTGTATTCTATTCATTATGAGTAAAATCTATATCTGAGAATCTGGAGACTTGATGATTTCTTACATATTCAACTGCATTTAATTTGTTTTGGTGACTTTTTTTTAAAAAAAAGGGTATGTTATATTGTAAGAAATTGATATGACTTTAAAAGCAATTTTGATTCACTGCCCTCATTTTGGCTAATAGGATGTCATTTTTTTCTAGGTTAATGTTCTTAACAAAGTTGACTGGAATGCATGGATGCATACTCCTGGTATGCCACCAGTAAAACCTGAGTAAGAGTTTTCCTCTAGTAGTTCTCCCCATCTCCATATTTACAGGCAGAGCTTTTAGTTGTATTTTTAAAGCTATTGCTTAATAAAGATGTTTGTTTTTTAAAAATCTACGTTATCTGTTCTGGATCTTTTGTTTGTTATGTTGATATGAGCATTTAGCTGATTGCTAGATGAATATGAGACACATTATTTTTTTATATGATCTAAATCTACAGTACATATAGAATAGTTTTGTATAAAAATAAATGTATTAAAATCAATATTACCAATATTCAAAAATCAAGAATCAAATAGCTACAGAATATTTTTGAATTATTTTTTTAAAAATTCTACATATCTGTAAGCAAAGTTCTTTATATTACATAATCTACTCAATGCATGTAGAGCATTAGGCATGTGCCAAAAATAAACATGTCATTTCACTTTCACATGACAATCAACATGTCATTTCACTTTTACATTTGTAAACAAATCCTGTTCTTTTTTCCCATCATCAGATATGATACTACATTGTCAAATGCTTGTGTTGCCTTGAGCCAAAGATGGATCAAAGTGAGTTAATGACTTCTAATACACAGAAGGTTTTATATATTTGTCAAGTGCTATTTTAGTGTTCCACTTTGCATTGACTTCCACTTTCATAGTATAGAATTTAATGCAAGGTCCTTAACAACTTGCCTTTATACTGAAATATTTTTGTTAGCTGCTGTTTTAGACTGTGTTGAACATTATTTCTTCATATATATTTTTATTAGTGATAGTATGAGTTTGAGAGACATTGCATGAATTTACTCAATAGAAATAGGTACTTGCCATAATGCTATGATATAAAGTTGTTCATAATTATGTGGAAGTAAGGCTTTAATTTTCCTTGTTGCAATTGGAATAAGTTACACATACAGTAGGAAATCTATTCTAATCTTGTCTTTGCAGATATTTGTTATCTTTATAATTCTGTAAGTATGTAAGACAAAACATTTCTTGTCTTTAAAGAAAACTGAAGCCTTGGTGTTTGATCCTTATTTACCAAAGTGAGGTTTGATAAATGAAATCCTTCTGAATGTAGATCCTTGTATTTTAGAAACTCTGAGCTCCTTTGTATATCCCTGCCCTTATGTGTTTCACATTTCTTCCCAATTTGGCTTCCTTTAGGCCACTGAAAGTGATCTTGGTTCTTTCAGTTCAGCTGATATAAAAGATTTGTCTTCTCACCAACTAATTGAGTTCCTTGCACTCCTGCTGTTGGAGGTAAGTGGTTGCCAGCCATTTGTCATTCAAACGGATATTGAAAAGAAGGATTTTTTTCAAAGAATAAGGCATGAATCTAGCGTTTTAGACAGTATTTCATTAATTTGGAAAATTGAATGTTTATTCAAATTGTTTGGCTACCCATCTCGTCTAAATGATTCTGGGAAAAGTCACAACAGGTAAAAAGATAAAAACTAATACAGGTAGTCCTCCACTTACAAAAAGTTTATTTGGTGATTGTTTGAAGTTACAATGGCACTGACAAAAGTGATTTATGACAATTTTTCATATTTATGGTTGTTGCAGCATCCCTATGGTCACATGATTTACATTCGAATTCTTGACATCTGACTCACATTTATGACGGTTGCAGTGTCCTGGAGTCATGTGATCCCCTTTTGCAACCTTCTGACAAAGTCAATGGGGAAACCAGATTCACTTAACAAAACCATATTACCAATTTAAGAACTGCAGTGATTCACTTAACAAATGAGGTGAAAAAAGTCATAAAATCAATTAACAAATTTCTCACTTACCAACATAAATTTGGGGCTCAATTGTGGTCGTAAGTTGAGGATTACCTTTATACAAACATAAATTATCCACGATCAATTAAAAAAACCAGAAAATTATGATCAGTAGAATTCATTCTACTTTAGCTCATGTCTTCGGGGCCTTCCTAAAGGCGGGGAGGGTCAGGGCCAATGTAAGCCTTTATAGGTCATAATCAGTACCTTAAATTGGACTCCGAACCAATGCTACTCACAGAGCTGGGGAGTTTGAGGACTACCCATGCCAATACATTCTATACCAGCTGCAACTCCTGGGTGCTCTTCATGGGCAACCCCATATGTTTAACCAATTTCATTGTATATATGATGTACAATGACAATAAAGGCTGTACTACTATACTATATATAGCACAATACAGAAATCCATTGAAGTGATGACCAAGGTATGAGTGAGTAGAGCCTTTGGTTCAGGAACAGGTGTGACTGGCACACAATATGGAGTTGCACGATGTTGTTTTTTATTATGCCAATGTATAAATAGTGGTAAATGATAGCTCAATGTGATATTCTTTCATTCACAAACATGGGGAATGATTAACTCAGACAAATGTTCAAATGTTTCATGTGTTTCCTTCTTCCTTATTTGTGTAAGCATAAGGGAAAGATTGTTATTTACATTACAAGTTAACCAACTATTTTTTTAAATATAGTATATGTTGGTTTAGAAGGGTTCTGGATAAGCTAGGTAACTTTACAACAAGCAAAGCTGAGGGACTTGCCTTAGAAATAGATTGGACGCCAAAAGAAACAATGCTAGGAATTGGTTACTTAATTTTCTTACTTCTATTTAATGAATATAGACCAAAGGCAAAATGAAGCTGTATAATATTGCTATTATCTGCTCTGAACTGCAGTTTTCTACAATAGAGTGAGTGACTGCCCAAAAACACTGCTTAGAAACTGACATTGTTATTTGGAACTAAAGATATATTGTTGTGGTTTTTTTCCCATTTCCTTTTCCTCCTTGTTTGTCCTTCTCTTTCTCAAACCCACCCACACTATTTCAAAATTCATAGAATCCTCTTTCAGTGAGCCATGTGAGTCGAATGCAGGAAATCTATGACTTCAATGCAACAAACAATTTCGAAATCAGATTCAGGTTCGTTGCAAATGTAGAAATAATATATTGAAATGGTTGCAAATCAAGTTTTTCTACTTAGTCCTATTTCATGTACACCTAAATCTCTCATGATGGAGATCAGAAATTGGAAACAAATATATAGAAGTAAGCAGCTGTTCAAGAATGAGAGCATCACACCTGGGAAGTTGGAAGATGGTGAAAGATGATACTTTTGTTTTGTTTTGTACTTGGACTCCTTTAAATGATGGATTATATCTGGCAAAACCAATTGCTTAGTTAGAAACTTTTGCAGATTTAATCTATTTACTTCGATGTCAATAAACATTGTTAGTTAGACTATTAAGCTTTTGGCTAAATAAGCCACTATTATATCAGGACTATATATATATATATTTGTTTCATCCTCATGCACTGACTTCAGTGCTTTGTTTCCAGTCTCTTCCATTCAAATTTTAAAGCTATTTATCAATTGGCATTCAACCACAATTTCCTACTTTGGTCTTCAGCAAGCAACATGGGGTTTAAAGAGATAAGAATAAACATCCCAAATGGGAGGAAAGGGGAGGGGAATGATCTATGGGCCTGACAGTCATTCACCTATATTTGTTAAGCCAAGAATGTTAAGTTGACATGATCCTTAAAATTGTCTAATCTGTAGAGGGTCCTGCCAGTTTTTAAAATTCTAAATTTTGATTTGTCAGTTTGATTATTCGTTGTCTATATGTTATGTGCAAGAGTCTTGCTGATTGGTTTAGTTGTTCATGAAGCACTGAAAAACAGTCTCTGACTATCAGTAGATTGATTTGATGCATGTTGTAGAATAAAGCAAATTGACTTTTTTTTTTTAAAGAAAGCCTAAGGAGAAGTTGAAAGCATATGTGCAGTGTGTGATAAAACTTTAGGGGATAAAAAATTTAAAAATATGTCTATGCAAGGGATATCTTACCAAGACAGCTTGTGCATCTTGCATACACAGTGCTTCTTCTAAACCCTACTAATAGGGGCAAATTATCATTTTTAAAGCTTTTCTTGTGTGCCAATTAAATTTTTATAACTGGATATCTGAAAAAAAGATAAATTATATGAATAACTATGCTTAATTTGCATATTGATTCAATTCTAGAATCTGGATTGATTCAATTCTAGAATCTGGATTATTAATTACATATAAAAAGGATTTATACATCACTGTTTACAAAATTGTTAAGTGGTTTATAGTAATATAAATGAATACAATAAAAAGGGAAATGAATTTCATCTCGCTATCTTTCAGATGGCTCCGCCTCTGCATTCAAGCCAAGTGGGAAGATGCCATCCCTCTAGCTCTAAAGATGGCTACTGAACAAGGCCGCATGAAATTTACTCGCCCGTTATTCAAGTAAGATAAATGTCAAAATGTTTTAGCCATTTTCCTGATCATTGACTTAAATGTTACTTTTGACTTTTTCAAAATCACCAGTATCAGAATTATAATGCAAATACACAACTCCCTTATTAATCATCTTCATGTGGAATTTGTAGTAGCTTTTGTTTAGTCTATTTCTTTTCATATACCAACAATACAAATTTCACAACCTGGATGTTGAAGGAGCAAGAGTTAACAACCTTTTTTTATAAAGCTGGCATTGCTGTTTTATAATGTCATTTTAAAATTTAAAATCATTAATACATGCTAAAGAATAGCAGTTATTATAAGATCATATAGGACAAGGGTGTCAAACTGGCGGTCCATGGGGCAGATGTGTCACATGCAGGCCATGCCCACCCCAGCTCCATGAATGGGAAAAACATCGCAAAAGGTCACGAAACAGCAACATGACGCCACAAGTTTGATACCCATGACATAGGAGAACCTAAATATTGTTAAATTTGGCTGTGAGATTTTGGCTTTTTAAAATAATTTTTGCTGTTACTGGAGATTAATAAACATCATGTTGTTCACATTTGATTGAAGCAAGCAATCTTAACAGGCAGAGCAATCATATAAATAATGAGACATTTTGAAAATATTGGATGATTAGACTAGCTGAGACCTTGTTTTGTTTTATCTATCACTCCACTTTGGGATTTTTAAAATAGCAGATGTATATACATATTTTATATAAATAATGTAAATTCTCCACATTACATCCAGGCGGAAATGTAACTAAGTTCAAAACAGGTTCATGCAAATCTGCTCCTATTTATCATGTAGCACTTTTCTCAAACTCCAAATATACTCCGAATGGAGTAGATAAACTATGTGATCCTATGTGATTCAGACTACAGTTTTTATTATGTGGAACTGATAATGAAAACAAAAGCACTAAAAAAAATTTTTTGTTATGTGGAATTTTTTATAGGGATCTCTATAAATTTGAAAAATCACGTGACCAAGCCATCAGTGCCTTCCAGCAGCACAAAATATTTATGCATCCAGTGACTGCAATGTTGGTATCCAAAGATCTGGGCCTGGAAGGACAAACAGCCTAACTTCTGCAGAGTTGATGGTGCTGACCTTGTATAAAAGAATTTAGCTATTCTTTTCCACCCTTTTGCGAAAAATTACAAATAAAATCATGGTAGATCTCATTTGCTTTCTTACTTTACATTGTGTTCTAAACCTGGAACAAGGAAGCTCTTTCTGCATTTTCTAGAGCTTTGCACTTCTGCTACATACACGTTCTACAAAACTGGAAAAAAATCCTATATTTTTGTACATTTTGCTATACTAGCTGTACTTTTACCACAACAGGTACTAATGGACTTTATTGAAATTGTGTGTATTAACACGAGTTTTTTGAGTTCTTCTACCTGCAATCTCTTTTTATGTTGGGATACTTAATAATGCAATCATTGATTTCATCAGAAGAGTGAAATAAACAATGAACAGATACAACTATCTCTGATTTATATTCTTTCTTTAACAGTGTTGGTATAGCTTTCATGTCTGATTCATGAGTCAAATCTTTGTCTTTATAAAGGCAGAAATAATTAACTGGTTTATTTTTATTTATAAGATTTATGTGGTATACCTATTGGCTATTGGAGATTTAAACATGAGAATAAGAAACATTATTATTAAAGTGACCCCTGAAAGCTGCAACACAAGATTGAATTTATAGAGGGATTTATGAAGGTTCTGGAAAAATTCTTGGGACTATCCAGAGGAACAGGTCAATCAGCTTTGGAATATAAAGATTCATGAATATTGAACTTTTTGAGAAGTAACTTTAGGTTTGAATATATGGTGTTTGGATTATTGGACAAAAGAGGAACAAAATAAAACTAAACGAGATGCTCCATCAGCAAGAATAGAGTGGAATTTGGGGAGAAACAGCGTCATTAATTCAAAGTATTAAAGATACTTTGACAAGATGCTACAAGGAGATTATGAATAAAATGTAGAGCATAGATGGAGAGCTGGAAAACATGATACAAAAGACAAGGAGTGACCAAGACACCCAAGAAAAGGAGGAGCCAATTGAAAGAGTAGATGAAAAAACAGAACAGAAAAACCAACAAATAAAATGAGATGACAAGAAGGAGATAACTACAAAAACAACAATGACTTATGAAATAAGCCAAGGGGAGAGTATTTTAAGGGAATTTTTTAAAAAACGAGTTGCAGGAAGATTTTTTTGGAAGAGAGATGGGGCAAGAGTAGATATTTTGAACATTAGACAATGGAATAGGGCAGAGAAAGGAGAAATGTTTAAAATGATTAGTCAAGATAGAGACAAAGATCCAAGAGAGGAATATGGCAAGCTAAGAAAAGAAGAAAGCTTTAAAGCGGGCAAGAGACAATGGATAGAAAGGGAATATTTTTAAATATAATAGTTGCATAATTAAAAGTTAAAATAGGGATGCAAACTAAAGGGGGGGATTAATGGAATACACATTTTAATATAATAAAGTGAAGTAGGGGGAAATTAGAATTTGAAGGTATTATCAAGTATGCTTGAATAATATGGTGATTGGCATAAAAATAACATTGAAATATTGAATAATTAATTGAAGATTATAACATAAATATTAGTATTTTTAGAACCATATAACCTTGCTAAATGTAATAAGTATGATTAATAATAATTGTAGTAAAACAAATGACACTCAATATGGTGATTGGCATAAAAATAACATTGAAATATTGAATAATTAAATAATAAAAGATTATATAAAAAAGATTTAGGGAAGAAAAACAAAATGCACAGGTACCGTATATGTGGTACCTTGCTCAATAGTAGAAAAAGCCACAGTTCTGGGCTGCATAAACAGGAATAGAATCAAGATCACGTGAAGTGTTAATACCACTTTATAATACCTTGGTAAGGCCACACTTGGAATATTGCATTCAGTTTTGGTCTCCACGATGTAAAAAAGATGTTGAGACTCTAGAAAAAGTGCAGAGAAGAGCAACAAAGATGATTAGGGGACTGGAGGCTAAAACATGAAGAACGGTTGCAGGAACTGGGTATGTCTAGTTTGATGAAGAGAAGGACTAGAGGAGACATAGCAGTGTTCCAATATCTCAGGGGTTGCCACAAAGAAGGAGTCAAACTATTCTTCAAAGCACCTGAGGGTAGAACAAGAAGCAATGGGTGGAAACTAATCAAGGAGATTAGTTAGAACTAATTTCCTGACAGAACAATTAATAAGTGGAACAACTTGCCTACAGACGTTGTGAATGCTCCAACATTGGAAATTTTAAAGAAGATGTTGGATAACCATTTGTCTGAAGTGGTGTAGGGTTTCCTGCCTGGGCAGGGGGTTGGACTAGGTCCCTTCTAACTCTGTTATTCTATATATAACTTAACATAAATATGTGTACTATTACCAGAATTATATAAGCTTTTCAAATGTAGTAAATATGATGAATATTATTTTATTTGTACCAAAATGTAGGACAGTCAGGTGCCACACTGTTCATGCATTGATATGTTTGTAAAAAAACAAAAAAATGGGAGGGCGGGGCAAGATTTATGTGGTATGGTGGCTTGCAATGGTGGCTCTGGGTGACATACCAGGATTAAAAGGCAAAACCCATGGCACATAACTCCTGGCACCCAGGATAAAACAACTATCTCGTTCATCTAAAAATGCAGTAGAGCTCATCTAGCTACCTGACTCAAACATCTGGGGGAACAGCTAGGCTTCAGTGCCTTGCGAAAGGCTAACAGAGTCAGGGCCCTCTGACTGTACCTGTAGGGCAAGTACTACAGGTACTCCTCAACTTATAACAGTTTGAAGTGATCGTTTGAAGTTACAATGGCATTGAAAAAAGTGACTTATGACCATTCTTCACACTTAACAACTGTTGAAGCATCCCCATGGTCAAATGATCAAAATTCAGATGCTTGAGAACTAGTTCATATTTTTTATAGTTGCAGTATCCTGGGGTCCTGTCATCACCTTTTGTGACCTTCTGACTAGCAAAGTCAATGGGGAAACTAGATTCAATTAACAGCCTTGTTACTAATTTAACAACTGCATTGATTCATTTAACTGTGGCAAGAGAGGTCGTAAAATGAGGCAAAACTCACTTAACAAATGTCTCACTTAACAATAGAAATTTTGGGCTCAATTGTGGTTGTAAGTTGAGGACTACCTGTACTGCTGGAAAGCCATAACTGCAGGGTCTAACAAGATATGGTTTTGACAAAAGGGGCTCAGAGCACAGCAATAGCACTTAGACCAATATATCGCTTCACAGTGCCTTACAGCCCTCTCTAAGCATTTTACAGAGTCAGCATATTGCCTCAACAATCTGGGTCCTCATTTTACCGACCTCGGAAGGATGGGTGGCTGAGTCAACCTTGAGCCTGGAGAGATTCGATCTGCCAAACTGCTGGCAGCCGGTGATCAGCAGAAATAGCCTGCAGTACTGTAGTCTAACTGCTCATAAGTATGCCCTCTGCTAGATCTGTTTAGGTTGGATAGAAATGATAGGAGACAGATCGTGTGTGTGTGTGTGTGCACACATGTGCGATCATTTCTATTCAACCTAAATAGATTAGCAGGGGGCTAGATACAAACACACACACATACATGAGTACTGATATATTTTGGTCTATTGTGATAGTCAAGATGCAGCCACAATTCCCTAATGTTTTAAAATATTTTTTCAAACATATTTTAATTTTAGAAGATTTATAGCTAACAACCTTTTTCTTTTCTCCATATTGTTTATGGAAGGTGATTAGTTGTTTTTTTTTTTGAAATATGCTGAATAATTTTTTGCCCAGACAAAAAGGGTGTTATTACCTGCAGTGAGGGAAGAAAGATGTTTTAGAGAAAACGGAGCTAAAAGGAAATTAGTAGACAGCCCTCCCGTGCCATTTCCAAATAAATCCATAAGACAATTGCATGTATAAACTTGTAGTTTCCATGTACTATAGTGAAATTTCAGTCTATTTCCCCATAGCCATATTTATTCTAGTATGGCTTTTTGCTTCTAAATTCAGCTTCATTTCAATGTGAGAGAAATACACCAAAGAAATCTGTAACAGATATTACCTAAATGTTGTGTATTCACATTTGGATTAATGATTAATACTAATAGGTCTACTATACATATCAGTTCTGTTTGGACTGAAGTCTAAAGGTTGTTGCTTTACCCTAGTTACCTCACAATCAATACCGATTTTGTCATTAGAGTAATCTTTTATATTCTTTCAAAATGTGCCCATACAGAAAATTACAATTTAGTTAAAGGAATGCATCCTCTTAACTCTAAGCTCGTTTCAGAATGGCTTCATTTAGAATGGAGTTGGGTAGTGAATTTGGGAAGGCAGACTAATTTTTTTTTTTTTAATTTGATTTATATGCCGTCCTTCTCTGAAGACTCAGGGCGGCTTACAATGTGCTCAGCAATAGCCTTCATCCTTTTGTATATTTATACAAAGTCAGCTTATTGCCCCCACAACTGGGTCCTCATTTCACCTACCTTAGAAAGGATGGAAGGCTGAGTCAACCTTGAGCCTTGGCGAGATTCGAACCCTGCAGTAATTGCAGGCAGCTGGTCTTAATAACCAGCTTAATAACAGGGTGCCTTAAACCCCTGTACTACCAAGGCTCTATCAAGACTAATTTATTCATACAAAATTATTGGCTTGTGATTTTGCATGCATACATTTTTATTACCAACATAACATGAGATTCTGCAGTTTCATTTGATGATCGACATGTAGAAAAAGAAAAAATTAAAGTGCCTAGATGGGAGATGATGCTCCTCAATTCCAATTAGGGTTAAAGGTTCATATATCCCTGGCAGAAGCAAAGAAGAGATGAAGATCAAGCCAGGAGTTCACATTATTGCTTCCTTTTATCAACAGACCAAAAGAATGTTATTTTGTAGTACACAAAAATATGGCTGAGTTGAGTTGAATGTTTGTTCTGCTTGGTGCAATCAGAGTTCAAAACAACTCTGAACCCAATTTGTTTTTAATGGTAAATGCTAGGGACTAAAATTTAGGGTTCTTTGCACAACAAGGAAGTGCTCTGTCAACTAAATAATTGTTGGGTTTCGCATATGGGCTTTCTTTGAACATACTTACTATCAAACGTATTTTTGTAGAAAGTATTGTCTCCGAGTTTTTTGAGTTTGAATACAACTGGAGACATTAGAAACATTAGCTATTCAAGCTAACAATATTAGCTATTCAAGCAGGTAAAATCTTTGAAAGTGGGTGCATGGGGAAAAAATTTAACTTGCGTAGGATGTTTTAATAGAAAATCGAATTCACCAGGAAAAAGTTTGAATTCACATAATTATTATCTCAGTCAAATGTTTGGAATCACTTGAGTTTATGAAGCAGTTCTTTCAAGAACAAAAATGAAACAAAACAGGCTTCAGAGCTAATTTGGATAGCAAGAGGTTATTTTATAGTGCTTATTTAATTTACAAAAATAGGATTGCCAACATGATCGCCAATGTCCGATGATGGATATGGCACAAGAAGAAGAAGAAGAAGAATTTAATTTACAAAGACTTGCTTTCTCTGTGTTTTTCATCAGATACTTGGTTATGTACATATGTTGATTTATTTGCAGAACCCAGGAACCTCCAGGTGGGTGGGTAGCTTTTTAGTCTTCTGATTGGGACAGTAGAAGCCAGTCAGGTGGCTTGTGCTGCAGAATGTAGATCAGAGAGGTGCTCAATCTTAAACTGAAGCTCTCTAGTAACAGGACAACTCTGAACTGAAGACAGGTATGCCAAAATACACGGTGCATGTCCGAGGGGAATGGCTCACTGTCCCTTGTCAAACTGGGACAAGCACAGTGCAATGGCTAGGAAAAGAAGCTCTGAGGCGTTACATCAAAAACAAGCCTGACAATGGAGGGTTTGCTTCAGTGGAAGAAATAACATTCTATGTACGATGCTGCAAAGGACTTGGATTGCTGGACCACGATGATGCCTTGGAGGATGTCCTAGAGGACAATGAATTTGTGGAAGTTGGTAAGCAAACTGCACATTACAGGTCTGAAAAATACCTTGTGTACATCAAAGGTGTACATCAAAGAGCCTTGGTAGTTCAGTGGTCTAAGGCACCCTGTTATTAAGCTGGTTATTAAGACCAGCTGCCTGCAATTACTGCAGGTTTGAATTTCGCCAAGGCTCAAGGTTGACTCAGCCTTCCATCCTTTTTAAGGTAGGTAAATTGAGGACCCAGTTGTGGGGGCAATAAGCTGACTTTGTATAAATATACAAAAGGATCAAGGCTATTGCTGAGCACATTGTAAGCCGCCCTGAGTCTCCGGAGAAGGGCAGCATATAAATCAAATTTTTTTAAAAAAAAGGAAATTATACATTTCATAAACTGAAATGGTCAAAAAGGGAAAAGATGGCAGGAAACAATATAAGCTGGTCTCCGTCAGGAACAAGTTTACCTTTAAATATAAGATATTTTAGTTACAGTTACTTTCAAATATCTTTAAAGCATTTTTAGAAGAGGTATACAAACCATGTATTTTCCTTATTCATGAACTGAAAGAAAATATATTAGATCTAAACTGCTGTTTTTGATGTCACATTCATCATAACATCCCAGATTTCAGCTGCAATTGTATCTCAGCAGAAAAGCAATTGTCCCTGTGTTGTTTGTCCTTTATCATTCCTCCCTATTGCTAATCCACTATCAAGCTTTTGACAATCAGTTTTTGATACAGGGATTTGGTTTCTATGCTTCATATTGGCCTTCTGTATTTATTGTTAACAATATAAGTTAGGCTGCTATTTCCATAATGTCCAACCTCACCTATATGGGAAAGGTATGTGCAAATAATAAATATTTATGTCTGACAAAATTGTTGTATATGTGTGTTTGCTATTAAAATAGCATTGAGAGCTAATTTTCCTCCTGGTTCTTCTGGGGCATAGCTGGGAGATTGTGAATTGGCTGGTTTTGTTTTTTTTTTACTGGTTTTTTTTAATTTAGTTGTTGTTGCTCAGTGGTACTGTAAGATGGATGGCCATATAAATCTTTTAAATAAATAATTTAATTGGGGAAAAAGAAAGCATAAAGAGACAAGGGGAAATGGCATAATAAGATTTGAACGATGCTGTTGTTGATGTTGATGTTGATGTTGATGATGATGATGATGTTGATGATGATGAAGAAGAAGAAGAAGAAAGGTAACCAAGGCATGATTTATTTGGACATAGAAATGAAAAAAATCTATATATTAATGAGATTAATTTCCCTTTCCCTCCAGTGATACAAGGAGATGTAATGTCCCCAGATTTTATTCCATCTCAGCCAGAAGGTGTTTATTTGTATCCTTTGAAAAATCTCTCAGATTTTTTTTTTAAGATTCCTAGGTTGAAAAGATCTAGTTTAGTGCATAATTGTATTCTTTCTCTTGCTAATAACAGTAGCCTAAAAAGAAGTTTAAATGAACAAAGTAAAATCAATCTCCAAAATATTCTTAAATGTAAAGTTAAACCACCAGCTTGCCATGTTTATTTTCTTTATATGTTATTTCAGATATAGATACAGATACAGATATAGAGAACCAGAACAGGTATGGGGGAATGGTGGTTTATGAAGAGTTAGCACAGCCTTCAGCAATTTCATGTCCACATGTGATCGAATTAACAGTATCACAGCCAGAATGGCCATTACCATACACTAGTGGGAACTGAAATTAAAGTCTGCTCCATAATATATGTTCCATAATTTGGAATATAAATCTAAATGTGTTTGTTTCCTGTTCTGATCCATGTTTTTTCTTCTTGTATATGATTTAGATGATAAATATGCAGGCTTCCTTGTTTTTTTAATTTTCCAACACTGTTCTAAAAAGCCTTGCTGCTCTAATAATAAACCACCACTACAACAGTATAATATGCTTCTGTGTGCATGTCTAGGTTCTGGTCTACCAAACACAATGGGAATTACATCTGAGTAAACAGAAGAAGTTACATTCCTAATATTCTCAAGTCTAGGAAATTGACTGATTGCACAGTCCTAAAAAAGATGCTGGAATGAATAATTGCAATCTAAGAGTTTAATAGTCTGGACCTTGCCTTTTGGACATAATGTTTTTTTAATTACATGAAAATAGTTCCTACTAGTACAATGGCTCAGTTTCAGATTATTTTTATTTTATTTTTTTCTTATAAACTGTTGTGTTTTTCTTATAAACTGTTTTTTCTTATAAACTGCAGAAGGAAGAGCAATATAAAAATTAAAGAAGTAAAAATGGAAGAGAAACTCTGATGGTTCCACTTCAATGCCTTTGATTGTGCACAAGCATCAGCAATAACCCCACAGATTACAGTTTGTTGTCCTTATTGATGTCATGTTATTCTCTCTAACACAGTTCTTTCGTTCAGTATCTTTATTTAGATGGAAATAGTTTGACAACAGAAGATTTGGTCAATTTAGGAAAGGGGCTGTATAATATCAAGGTAAATATCTTGAGAGAGTTTGATATTTTTGTTCTTTACCCATAATTAAAACACAAAATAAGTAAGAACTTTTTTTTCCAGCTTACTCCTGAAGCTGAAATTAGAGTCAAAAAATCCAGAGATGTTATTGAAAGTATTATAAGTGAACAAAGAGGTAACCATTGCTTTCATTTATAAAATGATTTCCTGGGAGCTCAGACCAATATTTCTCTTCTTCTGCTTCTTACTTTGCATCCCTAGAACTTGAGAGCAAACAAAATCCCCTAGCCAATCTTGTTCTAAAACAAGCAAAATGTACCTATTGCACACCCAAATCATAGTAACATGATAATAGAAATAGAACTGAATTTGATCTACTGCCCTAATCAGTGGTGGGATTCAAGTAATTTAACAACCGGTTCTCTGCCCTAATGATTTCTTGCCAAACTGCTCAGAAATTTAACAACCGGTTCTCCCAAAGTGGTGTGAACTGGCTGAATCCCACCACTGGCCTTAATGCCAAATATATCCAGTTGGGAATAAGCACCACTTTCTGTAGAAAAAGAGAAAACATATTCTTAATATAAAACAATAAAAAGGTATTAAGACCAATCAGCTATGTTGCAGTCATTGGGGTAGAATGAAAGGTAGAAAGTGGGAAAGGAGCCGCCATGACCATCAATACAATAGCCTACTGGCATGAAAAATAGCATGAAGACAATGTTTCACCCGTGACTTCATCTTCTCAGATGTACTATTATGTGTGCTGCACGATTCAGGATTGCAGCCAAAGGGACTGCAACAGGTAAATATGCACATGCCCAAGGAGACTGCCCTGGTTATAAAGCATTTTGAGAGGGAGAAAGCAATAAGGTTGCTGCAATGAACAATACTGATTGTAGTGACCCCAGCATTCACACCGTCTGCTTCTTTATTGCTGCCACTATCACATCCCATTTTCTAAGTGGTACTTAGAGATGGCCCTGGATTACAGAGTCTTATACAGGCCTACCTGAACAGTGATGGCAGTAAACATGACAATCTAAGTCTCTTTCTTGAAACACAATAATAATAAATACATAACATATCTGTTTCTTTCAGTTGTCTACGGAATCACAACAGGCTTTGGGAAGTTTGCACGGACTGTTATTCCAAACAGTAAGCTACAGTATGTCACTTTTATTTCTTTCTAAACTCTTGTAAAAAAAAAAACTATAGAAAATATAGAAAATTTCTAAATGGTCAGCCAGAGCCAAAGCTATTTTTAATGTAGTGAAATGATTTCCATCGTTTCAATTTTTAAAACTTTTTTGCATTAAATTTAATTTCATAATGTAGTTTGAACTGAATATTTTCCGCTCTTTTCTCTCTGAGGGAGCTGCAGGTGAACTTAGTCCGGTCACATTCTGCAGGTAATGGAGGATTCATTTCTAATTATTTCATCGTCATTTTTACAATCATTTTCGTCCTGATAATTTTGAAATGAACATTTTCATTTCAGGGGTTGGGAAGCCTTTGATTCCAGAGAGATGCCGTATGCTCTTAGCTCTGAGGATAAATGTCCTAGCCAAAGGATACAGTGGACTTTCATTAGAAACTCTTCAGCAAGTCATTAAAGCATTTAATGGTAACACGATAAGTGTTTTCCTGATTTTTTTTCCAGACTTCAGTATTTCAAATACAATTGTTATCCTTTAGAAGAAAGTAAAGTTCCTACTAACGAGCAAAGAATCTCCTATGAAAAAGGGAACAATCTTTCTCTCTTCTCTTTGCCTTTAAAGTAGTGGATTGCACTTCGAATAAAACGATAGAATGCTAGAGTTGAGCCATGTTTGCCAACTTCAATATTATTTATATCCTGTAATGCTCTAACATAGTGATAGCCACATCTTTCAAGTAGAGAATATATGGATCACAGGGTTCAATTGTTTGTTTCTTGGAGCTTGGCTGTTTTCTAGCAGAAGTTTCATTTCCCATCCAGGCAAGATCATCATGATGTAGTGGCATTTAGTATCTTTTGCTGAAAGGAAATATAATTATAGCAATTATTATATATTCAGTCATTATGGCTCTGTCAAGGATCTCATTTTCAGCATACTTTAAAAACACAAAAAGCCTTCCCTCCTTTCCATCCGCCACCTGAAAAATGAATGCAAACATGTTCCTCTCACCCAAGTAACAATTAACTTTTTATTGGTTGTACTGATGAATTGTGGGGAAGACAGGAAATAGTGGCACTTGAGGTGCTTTGGGGAACTTGCCTGGGATTGATTGCACAGCAAGATTAAAAAAATTGAGATGGTGGCTATGATCAAAATTCAACTTGTTTTTTTTTAAATGTATGTTGCCAACTTGACTTATTTTACCATGCATGGTGGACATGGACCAGTGGTGGGTTGCTCCTGGTTCAGTCCAGTTCTTGTGAACTGGTAGTAAAAGCAGCGGGAGGCTCCACCCACCTGCCCGGACTTCATCATGGATGATCTGTGCATGCGCAGAAGCTTCTGTACATGCACAGAAGCATGCGTGCACTCCCATTGCAAACTGGTAGTAAAGGTAAATAGAACCCACCCTGACGTGCATACCCCTGTAACCTAGGATAGTGGTAGTAAATAGAGAAAGTTGAGTCTATTGTCCCTGCTGAAAGGCAATAGGGTGATCTTGGTTTGCCTTCCTGCTCAGTGGGAACTATCATTAAAGTGCTCTGCTAAAGATGAGGAGACAAAATGCTGTATCACAAAGAGAAGCTCTAACCAAAATAATTTTCCTCCACAGCTTCCTGCCTGCCTTACATTCCGGAGCAAGGGACTGTTGGCGCCAGTGGAGACTTAGCGCCTCTTTCCCATCTTGCCCTGGGACTCATTGGCGAAGGAAAGATGTGGTCCCCAAAGAGTGGATGGGCTGATGCAAAATATGTAAGAGAGAAACTTTCTAATGTAAATGGTTCACATGGTGATGGGAGGGTCCATTAAAAGGGAAGAAGGTTATTTTCAAACTTTTGCAATAATGTCTTAAAATGTAAAAAAAAATGATACCCTGGTTCTATACCTTCTTTTAAAAAACAAAGGCAAGTATGTTGCTTCTAAGGAGAAATCGAAAGAATATATTTGGGAAATATCTTTATTACACCAACAGACCACAGGTCTTTTCACGACCTCAGGTCTCACCATCAAGCAAGACACTGTAACAAGCAGAGATAAAGTGACACAAATTAAATTCATGACATCTGCAGGGCCATTTTAAATGATTCCTACATTTTCTGTTGCATTCATGAACGCCTATGGGATGACCATGAAGATGAATCAATTTTGACTCCTAGTTTTTAAGAAAGCTTTTCTCAGCCTGGATCTTCCACCTTATGTGTTAGATTTTAATTAACCATTACTGTCCACAGTCTGTGGGAAAGTTGTTCCTAGGACAGAAAATCAAGTACCTGAACTCATCTGTACCTCCAAGTCCATTTTGATTCCTAGCACCTGCCTGGATAAACATAGTTTTCTTACTTTTTCAGAAGCAGTTTAAGATCAAATGATTAGCCAAAATTATACAGCTGGCTTCATGCCTAAGGCAGGCCTAAAACTCTACCTTCTGGTTTTTAGCCTTGTGCCTTTAATCATTAGATCATACTGGCTATCATCGTCATATATTCTAACATAATATATTTGTAAACTTTAAAACAGAGGCCCCTTTTGGGTACCAGGGACTGGTTCTGTGGAGAGAGATTTTTCCGTGAACCAGAGGTAGTTTTGTGTGCTGCCTGCATCTTGCTTCACTTGTTTACGCGGACCGGTTGCTGGCATGTTGTGGTCTGGTACTGGTTCACGGACCAGGGTTGGCCCTGGTTTAAAGCATTATTAAGATTTTTTCCCATTGATTTTCTTTGTAACATCTTTTTAGAAATTAGTATAATTTCAGAAAATGCCACTTCAGTTCAAAATTTCTGGAAAATCTATTACGGTAGAATTTTAAAAATCCTATCTAGGGAAACCTTTATATACTGTATAAAGTATATATGACATACTTTCCTAGCATATATATATTTTTAATCAGACTTTTGTATTATTACACCAGATAATCTAATTGGATCTATAGCCTGAATAAAGTGAGGTAAAAGAGACATTGAGTATCATAAGCCAGCCCTGTTCTTCCAAATTACTAAATTGCCTGTTCAGAGTAATATCTACAATATATTACAGGTAGTCCTCAATTTATGACTGGTCTTTTAACAACAATTCAAAGTTATGATTACCTCAGAAAGGGTTCTTTAAGGTCTGTTGTGAAATATTGTGCCCCTCCTCCTGTGGTCACATGATTGCATTTTGGGCGCTTGGCAACGTGCTCACATTTATGACTGGTTGACCCATTGCACAGTCAGGTGATTGTAATTTGCAATTTTTTCCTGATTTCCGACATTTTTCCAGTTTCCAGCAAAAAATGTCCATGTAGGAGAATGAATTCACTTAACTGCACGATTCTCTTAATAATTGCCATAAAATGGTCCAAAATTGGATCCAGTCATGTGGTGCCTAACCTATAAGCACAACAATTTAAACCAAAATTCTGGTTCTGATTATGTCCTAAATCAAGGACTACCTGTACTCTAGCTTGCTTGAATATGAGTAACTGTGTAACTGCAAACATTAATATTCCACAGTTCCTGGTCCTGGGAAAGTGTGTGCTTGTGTTGAAGCAAACACAATTAGAACCCACCTACTGCCTGAGGAGAAGCAGTTCACTAAGTTAAGGCAGTTTGAAGAAAAAAACTGTTTGGAGCTGGTGTGGGCAACCTTCCATTTCCTACAGTACAAATGTGTTAAATAGTGATATGTAGTAAAAAAAGAAAGTTAAATAAAGGGAAACACAGAAAAATCTAGAAATTCAAAACAACAGTTTAATCAAAACTAAAACTTGAATGCAAATTTAAGGCCATTTCCTCATTTTTGTCCTAGACTGCATAGCTTCTAGATATTTCAAAATATTTGTACGTAGAATACTGAGAATTTCAATTCATTTGAAAAGTTTTTCTCACTTAATAAGCATTCTTGGAACTGCCTTATAGGTGCTGGAAGCTCATGGACTCAAACCAATTACTTTGAAGCCCAAGGAGGTAATCAAATTCATGTTTGTTTCCCAATACCACAGTTTCGATTGGCAGATAATGTATTATTTAGGTACATAATCCAGCACACACACACACACACACACACACACACAAATATATACATATATATATATATATACATACATATATATATATATATATATATATATATATATATATATATATATATATATATGGTGTGTGCGTCAGTGGTGAGTTGCTCCCGGTTCACACTGGTTCACAAGAACCGGTAGTAAAATTTTTTAGTACTTCGGAGAACTGGTAATAATATTGGCTGGCCACGCCGCTGAACCGGTCCCTGGCCCGGTCGCTGCTTGCTTACCCCGCCCACCTCATCAGAGCCTTTTTTTTTTACTTTTAAAAGCATTGTTTCTACAACCTCTTCGGCTGAAAAAAAAAGGCTTTTAAAAGTTAAAAAAGAACTCTGATGATCGCATGGCTCAGCTCGGATCTCAGAGGCTTTTAAAAACATTTTTTCCTACAACCTCTTCGGCCGAAGCGGTTGTAGGAAAAAAAATACCTTCAAAAGCCTCTGGCGATCCCAGCTGACTTGCCTGATCGTCAGAGGCTTCTAAAAGAATTTTTTTCTGAAACCTCTTAAGATTGTAGAAAAAATGCTTTTAAAAGTAAAAAAAAAAAAGTTGGCCACGCCCACCCAGTCACATTACCCCCCGCAAGCCATGTCCACGCCCACAAAATAAGCCATACCCACAGAACTGGTAGTAAAAAGTTTTAGAACCCATCCCTGATGTGCGTGTGTGTGTATGCATGTATACGTGTGTGTGTGTGTGTGTGTGTGTGTGTGTGTGTGTGTGTGTGCGTGTTTATAATATTGACCTGGGCATAGGGAAACAGTTTCTTTCTCCCACTTTTCTTCTTTTTTAGAACAGTCCAATCTTTTCCTCCCTTTATAGCTCATTCATACCTTCCCTATGCCCAAGATCAACATAGTTTCTTTTACATATTCTTATTAAGTTGTGGCTAGAATGCAGATCAGTACTCAGCATGGGTTTAACTGAACTCTGCTTTATATAGTGAAAGTTTTTGTTATATAGTTGAATGGAATACATTTGAGTGTTTTGCATTTACTGCTTCTCTGCATAGACTCTTAAAGAAAAGAGAACTTAAATTAACTATATGTGAAACACTCAAGAGATTCAGACTGAAGCATCGTGTCTTCATAGAGTTTTATAGATGACAGGACTGCTAGGAAAGTAAATTGTAGCCAATCATGAGATGTGACTGCCAGAAAAGTAATTTCAAGTTGAACAAATGTTGGAATGAAGGAAGTTGCTTCATTCCCCACCCAGGCTGTTTCCTGAGATAGCTTTTGGCTGAAGCACAAGAGGAAACATTTTGTGTTCTTTGAGCCAGGAAAATATAGGAAGGGCATACACATGTCTTTGAACAGAAAGACTCACTGAATATAATCCTTGGTGGGTTTTTTTTTTTTTTTTTTGAAGGGACTGGCTCTTATCAATGGAACACAAATGATAACTTCTCTGGGATGCGAAGCAGTTGAAAGGGCCAGTGCAATTGCTAGACAAGCTGACATTGTAGCTGCCCTCACACTGGAAGTTCTCAAGGGCACAACAAAAGCCTTTGATACAGGTTGGTATTTTTAACGCAGACTAAGGTCTGTCTGTATGTCGGTCTGTCTATCTTTCCCTCTGTGGTAATTTGCTTGTTCCTTGTTTTCCACATGTTTTTATTCAGAGATATATTCCAGAAAATCCCTCAGCAATTCTAAAACATACATCTTGTCACACCTATAATTCACCTGAGCTTGCCACCAAACAATGGGCAACAGTATTACAGATTTTATATAAAATATATGCATTAGTTTGCAAATTTGTGGCATATATTTTCAACAATACTAATTCTCACTGTGGCAGCCAAACTAGCATCATCACATATCACAACAAAGGACTGGTAACTTAAAAATAATCCAAAACTTTGCAGAAGCATGAAAATATTTAGGAAAATACTTTAACACATGGGTGTCAAACTCATGGCCCACGGGCTGGATGCATCACGTGCAAGCCACGCCCTCCCCCGGTTTAGCGAAAGGGGAAAAGTCGCAATATGTCACGTGATGATGACATGACAACGTGAATTTTACACCTCTGCTTTAACAGTAATAGTTGTTTGGGAGACCAAAGAACTCAACCAGAATAAGTTAGGTTCTATGCATTATGTTCCTGGGCCTAGATATTAGCTGATTGCTGTGAGTGGAGAATGAAAATAACATGGAAGTAAATAATCATTTTTTAAAAAAAGGAATAGTGTTTGGATCCCAAACAAAAACACTCCATAATTACACGATTTCAGGGGTGGTATTCACTTATCTTCACTACCAATTCACAATGTGAGTGCCTGCGCAGGGCCTTCCGCGCATGTGCAGAGCATCAAAAACGGGACATGATGACATCCAGGTGGGTGGGCGGAGCTTCCCGCAGCTGTCGCTACCAGTGTACGCGAACCGGATAGAATTGGCTGAATACCACCGCTCCACCATTTTATTTATAGGTCCCATTCATTGAAAGAAATAGGAATACACTGAATGAATGAGCAGCAGATGTTTTATACTACACTGCTAGATTTTAATTGATTACAACTTTAAATTATTTTTTCCTGCACTGCATTTTCCATATAATCTTAAGCTTATACAAAACTAAAAAAGAAGGCATTGTTTTCACAAGTAAAGGGAAAGTGTTACCTCTTTATCCTTATTGATTTTTTGTTTATTTATTGCTTTTTAAATTAATAACAAAAAAGAAAAGAATAAATAGAAAAATAATAGCAATAGTCAATGAGATTCAAAAAACACATAAAAAGTGCTATAATGAAAAAGTGAAAATATATGACAAAAATATATTACAGGTAGTCTTTGACTTATGACCACAATGGACCCCCAAATTTCTATTGCTAAACAAGACAATTGTTAAGTGACTTTTGCCCCATTTTATGACCCTTCTTGCCATAGTTGTTAAGTGAATCACTGTAGTTGTTAAATTATAGCACAATTGTTAAGTGAATCTAGTTTCCTCATTGAATTTGCTTGTCAGAAGGTTGGAAGCAGTAAGCATATGACCTCAAGACACTGCAACCAGCATAAATGCATGCCAGTCGACAAGCATCCAAATTTTGATCAAGTGATCATGGGGATGCTGCAACTGTCGTAAGTGTGAAAAATGATGGTAAATCAATCTTTTCAGTGCTGTCGTGACTTCAAATGGTCACTAAACAAATGATTGTAAATCAAGGACTTCCTGTAAACTTTTGTATATGTCATTATATTAATAAACAGATTCAAATAGATAGATAGAGAGAGAGAGAGAGAGAGAGAGAGAGAGATGTTTATATATTTGTCTAATGCAAATATTATTCAAAATGTACCGTATATATTTCTGATATATTTATATGACTATTTCTTAACCTACTATATTCTGTATAAATGAATCTGATATTTCATTATATTTGCCCATATAAAGTTTATGTCTATCAACTCATATGTAGCAAATATAATGAAGTCTTCAATCCATTGAGTAGAAGAGGCCATACATTTATCTTTCCTATGTTGCAGCAGTAAGGGCACAGAGAATTCATTTGCACTATCAGTTTTAGATCTCATTTAGTTCAGGAAATATTATCCTCTGAGAATTTTAGCTTTTGTCATACAATCATGTTAATATAATCCATTACTTTCTTCCAAAACTTGGTAAGTATAGGGCATTGTAAAAACATATGTTTTAAAGATGCATTATGCTTATTATGTCTCCAAAAATGTTATTTTGACATTCCTTATCTATACAAATCCACTAAATTTTAAATATCTTTTTTTGTTGTATAAGTCATAACTTGAGGTCCATTAACATTCTTGCTATACAGGTAGTTCTTGGCTCACAACCATAATGGAGGCTACCCATTATGGTCAGAAGTCATGACAGCCATTAAGGAAGTGCCCACATGATTGCTTTATGACCACCCCCCATCCCTGCTCTCCCTCATGCAGTCATTAAATGAGTCCATGGGTTGTTAAACAAAGAAAGAAGTGCCTCAGGGATCCTGGGAGGCCTAGCACAGGGACAATTTTTTCCTTATCTCCATATTTTCCTCAAATTTCAAAGGTGCCCATAAATCATTTTGGTCAAATTTCAAGCCTTCCTCATTTATTTTCTGAAAATATTTTACCTCTTTATCCTTACTTTAAATCAGATATTCATGCACTGCGACCACATCAAGGGCAGATTGAGGTAGCTTTTCGATTCAGGTCCCTTTTAGACTCTGATCATCATCCTTCTGAAATAGCAGGTGAGTAATCATTGGCAGTTGATATATATTTTATTTATCCAATTAGTGCAATCTTTTAAAAAAAAACTGAAAATGACATTTCAGCTTAATTTAAAATAGTATTTTGAGTCATGACTGCTATTTGTAAAAAAAATCACACATATAGAATATTTAGAATTCATTAAATATGCTACAGTATAAAATTAGTCTGAATGTAGAACGTACCTGTAAACACATGACATGCATATTTCACTGTAAAATAATACAATATTATTGGCGCTAAATTCAATATATTTGTAAGTGTTGCTATGTGAATCCAGAGTTACAGAAGTGGAAACAGTTGTCACATAACTCATTTACAAAACATTTCAATGCAAATCCCATATTTTAATACAGCATTGTGAAGATTTCACCAAAATATCAATGCAGGTCTTCTAAAACAAACATTACTTGCTTTGTTTCTTTTACAGAATCGCATAGATTTTGTGATAGAGTGCAAGATGCATACACATTACGTTGTTGCCCTCAGGTAAAGCTTCAGAAATTCCTTCAGATATACAGTATGTAGTCAGGAACTTAATATACTTTCCAAGTTAACCGAAGTTAGTTTTATAACCAAGTGGAATTCACAAGTAAAACTGATGACATTTACAAAAAATATTAATTTCAACAACTGTACTTAAGAATGGCACTTGTTAATAAGTAGTACCACCCACATGTAGCTAAGTGGCAGCATGCAGTCAACTTTGACTGAAGTCTGAAAAATTAAGCAGGGTTAGACAGGCAAGCACATGGATTGGAATCAACAGGAAATCCCAGGGCTGCAGACTAATTTCAGAAAATGACTTCTTAGATGAAGAAGACAACAGGAGATCATTATCAAATTGTTCTCAGGAAAATTTCACTCAATCTTTACTTGAAAGAAACTTACCTCAGCATGTGAGCCTCTAAATATTCACAGTCTGAGCAAGTTATAGTATCTAGCCAATCTTGTCTGAACTTCAAAGGTAATTCTGATTCAATATAATACGTAGGTCCTATCCTGAGTATCAGGGCTCTAGTACTTGCAAAAAACAGCCTGGAAGAAGATAGTAATAAAACATTTCCTATTGCTGCCAACATTTTATGGACATCTTTATCAAAGTCACCAGGAGCTGAAGTTGACTTCAAAGAGATTATACTATACGAAAAAATGTTTTCCAATCAGAGATTATATTCGTCACAGAAATAGAATCTATATGGAACTATTATTTCAAAGAATAATAATTCAACAATTAGTTGAATAATTCTAAACGATAATTTAAAAATAGTGAAAAATAATCATCTGTGAATAGATCATTAACAACAAATTAAGCATTGCTGCATGCACTATAGTTATAGTTAAACTTATTAAACATATGTAACATATTGCATAGGAAACCTACACAGATATATTTTGCAGGCTTTGTTTATTGTTTATTGAGTCAATACAATATATACTTTTCCTTAACGCTGTATGTTTCTCCCACACTTGTGATCCAACCAAACATCAATCTGACTTAAATACTGTAAAGTATACTGTAAATATAAATTGCATACTTTCTATTGTCTACAAAATCTCAAGCATTATTATGAAACTAATGTTCTGTTTGATCAATAAAGATGGAAAGGTGGACTTGTTTTAACAGACTTTCTAAACTAAAGCCTCTGCTTATATTGGCTGAGAATGTAGAAAATTATAGTTCAACACATACAGACGGTGACAGGCTGAGAAGGTTAACTAGAATGAATAATGGTTTACCAAAAAATAACTAACATCTATCTTTTTCTTGTAGGTTCATGGTGTTGTGAATGATACAATTGCCTTTGTAAAGAACATAATTACCACAGAGATCAATAGTGCAACAGACAATCCTGTATCCTTATTTCTTTTAAAAATAAATTGGTTTTTTTCCCTTTTAGGAGTTCTATTACAAGAAGTGAACTTGGATTGTGAGACAGATGATAGAAGATATATTATTAGATTGGGTTGGGTTGGGTTGGATTGGATTGGATTGGGTTGAGTTAGATTAGATTAGATTAGCTAGAGCAATGATAGATGATAGAGATATAGATAGATAGATAGATAGATAGATAGATAGATAGATAGATAGATGGTGTTAAACTTGCAGTCTCACGCTGTTGTCAGTGATGTATCATGACTTTCCCCCCCTTTGCTAAAACGGGGGTGGGCGTGGCCAGCACATGATGCATCCGGCCTGCAGGCCGCGAGTTTGACACCCCTGAGATAGATAGATAGATAGATAGATAGATAGATAGATAGATAGATGATTTATTCCTAACAAGAAGCTACATAGTATCCACTATCTTTCTACATTAATACATTAAACATTTAAGGTAACATCATGTACTCTGATCTGACTCCTTGCTCAGAACTGAATCATTTACTAAATATTCCATTTATGTTCCTCCATTTTTAGTTCCATTATTATAGCTCTCTTACTATATTTAGCAATCGATCTTCAACTCCACATTTGTGCAAAAACATTCACGCCTATTGATTTTATCAAATATTTTCTATGCATCAAAAGGATATATGCTTACCTTCCACTCAAATCACTTTAAAAATGATTTGCTAAGTGCCACCTGTATCATGAAACAAGTAAATAAATTAATACATTAAAAATGTGGAGTTTAAGCTGATCAAAGGAGTCATTTTTAAACATGTCATGTTAATTCTTAATTTTTTGGTAAAGATGGTTTTTGCTGACCGGAAGGAGACAATTTCTGGAGGAAATTTCCATGGTGAATATCCAGCCAAGGTAGGTGTCAAAAACTTCTTCCTCTAACATGTATTTGTTAATTTGGAATTGTGTGGGGGAGAAAGAGGGCTAAAATTCCTATCTCTAAAACTATTTAACTTGCAGGCTTTAGACTACCTTGCAATTGGTGTCCATGAACTTGCTGCAATTAGTGAAAGGAGAATTGAACGACTCTGTAACCCATCACTCAGTGAATTACCACCATTTTTGGTTACAGAAGGAGGTCTAAATTCTGGCTTCATGATTGCACATTGCACAGCAGCTGCCTTGGGTGAGTACTTGGGTCACAGGCATCTGAGGACTTGGGAAAATATGAACTTCTCACCTGAAATTGGGAGTATTGATAATAGTGCATCCTGTTTTATTATAGTACTGTAGTGCGTACATTTTTTTGGGACAATTTCTCTCTTGTGCATAACTCATTGCATCTAGGGCTATCAATTACAATCTGGCACTATGTCAATACTGCCGTACATTGATAACACGATTCTCTATTTGTAATATCTTCTTAGGATAAATAATAGTCTGGCTTGTAGGCTTATTCCTAGATATATATGCATAATATATATCTGTTCGGTGAGAGGCCACCAGTAGCCTCTCACCGACCAGTACGCTCCCATAGAGAGGGGCTTCTTAGGGTGCCGTCGGTCAAACAGTGTCAACTGGCGGCCCCCAGGGGAAGAGCCTTCTCTGTGGGAGCACCTACCATCTGGAACGAGTTCCCCCCGGAGATACGGAGGATTACAGACTTGCGGGCTTTCCACCATGCCCTCAAAATATTCCTATTTCAGCAGGCCAGCCTGGCCTAACCTCTTTTTTAAACTGTTTTTAAATTTTTTAAATTTTAAATTTGTCTTATAAATTTGGGGTGTTTTAAATTTTGTTTTCTGGGCCAAATTATTTCATTGTATTTTAATGGTTTTTTAACATTTGTATTATATGTATTTTATCTTTTGGCTGTTCACCGCCCTGAGACCTTCGGGAGTACAGCGGTATACAAAATATTATTATTATTATTATTATTATTATTATTATTATTATTATTATTATTTAATAATATAGCACTGTGTCTTCATTTCAGCCTTCGCGAGCCTAGGAAATATTGGGTAGGTAGATGAAAAAATACACTCAGTTATATAGAAATATTGTAGGCGCTACTATCCCACCACAGTTGGGCTATTTCATCAAGACAACAATCTGAAGCTTACCTTTGAATCAACTATGACAACTGTCATAGCAAAGAAAAAAAGATACAAAGTTTATGGAAGGCCTGCACAGTATCTAGACTTGAATATTATTGAAATTTGTATGGAGAATTCAAATATATAGTGCATGCAGGGAGATCTGGCAATATCTCTAAGCTAGAAGAGTTCTGAGAAGAAGAGTATTAAAACATTCTGAAAGCAGAAATGGAAAGATTTTTAGGTAGCTACAGGAAACATTTGGAAGCCATTATTTCTATTTAAGGAAGTATAGCAAAATATTGTAACTGAAACCATTTTCAAATTTCTTTTCCTACCATATTTTTTTTTTATTTTAAATCTGTAAACAGTTATATGTAAATAGTTAAGCAGGCATTCAGCTTTAATAAAGAAACATACCAAACTCAACTAGGCAGAACTTATTGTTAGCTTCTGTTCATTTCAGGATACATTGAAATGTAGAATTTGACCAATGCCCGAAGTTTTGTATACAATACTATTATTACAAAGATCTTTCATGGCTGACTGTTCTTTACAATGGGACATTGTTTCCATTATTATTTGCTTTTATTTCTTCTGGGCTTTTGCAGTTTCAGAGAACAAAGCTTTGTGCCACCCTTCTTCTGTGGACTCTCTTTCAACCAGTGCTGCGACAGAGGACCATGTATCCATGGGAGGATGGGCTGCAAGAAAAGCGCTTAAAGTCATTGAGCACGTGGAACAAGGTAAAGCTAAGTAGCAGCCTCCTAGGAAGACACAGGGCATCACAGCAAGGCTTCACGAGGTACATTTGTGTGTTAGATTCCTATGAGGCTGAACAAAAGCAGGATTCCGAGACAGGCAGTGGCACCATTAGAGATAGGAATGGGTGAATCAGTTTGATTCCTCTTGTTCCTTGCTTTACAGGGCTTGTTTTTAATCAGATATCCAGACACAAATTGGTCTTTTTAAAATCTACAGGGAATTTACTTCCTTTGAAAATGTGAAAGACCATCTGGCTCTTAGCATCTAAGTGACACAGCAAGAATTTTTAAAATACAGAACTATTCTGAGGGGCATATTTAGGCTCCTTCAGACAGCTGCTGCTCTTTTTCTTCTTCCTCCTCCTCCTCTTCTTCTTAGCATAGTCCCACAAGTGTGGGGTCTGCTTTTCGGATCATTGAACACCACTTTACCCAGTCAGCTGCATCCCCAGGGCGTAGACCTGCAGCTTGCATATCTTTGTTGATGGTGTCTTGCCATCTCTATTTTGGATGCCTACGAGGTCACCAGCCATTGACTTCTATTTGGTAGGCAGTCTTGTCAATAGTGGAAGGTGCTAGTCTCAGGACATGTCCATATCAGAGGAGCCAGCCTTCTCTCATCTTTTCTGTAATTGGTACCACAGCGCTAATGTACTATAAGGTTTAAGATTGTGAAATATATCAAATCAAAAATATGTTTTTAGTTGCTGATCTTGGATAGATTGTCATAGTATACTTCATTAGACGCTAAGGTAGCTCAAGTGAAAATGTTCCCCTACCCTTTTTTTATTATTATTAATCTGTAGGTATTTTATTTTGCCATTTCTGTATTATGAATAGCTTGGTGAAGAAGTATTCTTAATGGCATTGGATATGATGAGGTTTATGACCATAAAAAATATTTGGTTTCATGATTACATCATTTACCAATATTATGGCTATGGTGCTTGTCCTCATTGTTTATTTGTTGTTTATAATTTTGCCTAATGTTTGTACAGTGCATGTTAATTTATGGTCTTGAATTGGCCTAATAAATATACTGTCCTAATTTGATTTTTTACTTTCCCCTTGATATTTAACCTACAGATCAACCTCTTGCACTTATTGGCAAATGACAAAACATTTGTATAATTTCTTCAGAACTCCACTCTTGGTCACATCCTTAAAGTGCCAATCAGGTTCTGTGACTCCAAATGTTGAGTCTTATATCTTTAACTCTTTTCAGCTAACCAATTATTTTCCTATTGTTTATATTCACTAGTGCTGGCTATAGAACTGCTTGCAGCATGTCAGGGCATTGAGTTTCTACGCCCTCTCAGGACTACAACCCCATTGGAGAAAGTCTATGACCTTGTGCGGTCTGTTGTCAGGTATATCAAACGATGATTCCCAGAGATTATAGCTTTTGGGAACATTGGCCAAATATTAACAGAACCATACTAATAGGGCTAAATTGAGGATTTAAATTTGACTTTTTTCAGGCCTTGGTTAAAAGATCGTTTTATGGCCCCAGATATCGAAGCAACTCAGCGATTGCTTGTGGATCAGAAGGTAAGTTGTTGTTATACATATACACCAACGCATATAACTTTGTATACATAGCAATTGTTCATAATTCCTTACAAGATTTAGTATTCACTGTTCTATGAAAAATATTTAAATATTTAACAATGAAATATTAAATATTTAATGATACTCTTCAGATGTGTTAGGACTATAACTATCAGAATTCCCAGTCAGTAGAAGGAAGGTTGAACCAGGGTTGTAGCAGCTACTGCGAAAAGATAATGGCATATTTATTTCAAATATATTTATCTGTTTTCCATTGTCAAAAGTTTCCCAGCTCAACTAATTAATGTCAGGAAACAAACAAAACAAGCAATAGTTGACAGAAAATAATTAGCAAGCCAATAAAAACAAATATTCAAAATAGGTACTGCAAAAATAAAATCTGTAAAATCTGGGCAGAAAAGGAAGTTGTTACCCTTGTTACTAAAGAGGGTAGTAAGCAGAGATACAGAATTTCGGAATAAAAAAGAAAAAATTGGGAGGATTTTTTATCTTGTCTTGGTGATGCGGGCAAACTGGCTTCAATAAGTTACATTAACAAAATCATAACGAATGAATGAATGAATGATGAATGATAAAAAAAACCTTGCCTTCTAAATACTATAGTCTGAACTTCAGACCCCATAAGCCTTAGCTTTATAGACAGTAACAGACATCTGTAGGGCAAAAGGCCTATAGGGCATTAGTTTCCTGTTCCTAATTTTAGCGTGTCTCCTGTTTATTAGTTATTTTGAGATATGTTCCAATATTTTGCTGAATTTCAGGATCAGACTTTGTCTTTTCTTCTAACTCACTTTTTTATTTTCTACATCTAGGTTTGGGAAGTAGCTGAACCATACATTGAGAAATACAGAAGGGAGCATATTCCAGAATCCAGACCCATTTCCCCAACTGCATTTTCTCTATCGGCCAGTAAAAGTGCTTCTTGTCACCACCATCACCACAGTGATTCTGAAGAGCATGAAGAACTGTGAAAACTATCTGAACTGAATCGCAGTATTTCAATTGCTGGATCGCTGTATGTGTCATAAAATTTCTGTAGTTTATTCTAAAGGGTATTTGGGGTGGGGGGCAGGATTATTTCCAAAACCAAAAATGCTGATAGAAAAGTTGCTGAAATAATTTTACTATTTCACAAATTGAAAAAGAGAATATATAGATTTAATTTATTACAAATAAATGGAGATGGGACTGGAATATAATCCTGTGCACAAATTACATTTCATGGCAAAGTTAATAAAATCAACGTCAAGCCAAAATTAATATGAATAAATTGTTCCGGTATATTAAAATAAATATATTTCTTTAAATATTTAAAGAAATTAATTCTTAAATCTTTTCAGAAATGAATATTGAATTCATACTTTATACCAAATTAATCCAGCACTAGAACTGTGCATAATACATAGAAGCAATGAGAGATATTGTAGAAGTATAGTTAAATACAATTTGGTGGTAATGCCAAGTTTGAAGGATATAAGCCACATCTTAAAAGTTTTATAAGACTAAGTATTTCTACATATCTTCTTACCTCCAGTCTGAAAAAAAAATAGGTTTGTTAAATAAACAAACAAACAAACAAATAGCTGTTGATGGACTTCTTTGCATGATATAGCCTTCCTCCTATCCCTAGTTAACAGTGCAAAGGCAAGCTGATTTTGGATTTTTCTAATCTAATGTGGAAGCACTGTTTTCCATCTTTTCCTATACAAGCCTAAAGTGACATTTTGGTGATGACTTTTATGATGCTGTGGAAGATTTGGAATTCACCTACATTCTGCAAGCATGTTGCTTTCTATCCAGTTGCTGTGTTTTCCCCTCCATGGCTGATTTGTTTTGTGCTGCTAGACTGACATAACTTTAAGAGAGGAGTAGCAGCAGTAACACTAATTGAGCAAGGAAGTAATCTGAATTTAAGCACTTTCTGTAGCTCATTGGTGCTGCCACAGGTTCTAGCTTATCACATTCTCTGGTGGTGTTGAAAGAGATCATTACTCCAGGGATTTCTAAAGCAAAGCACACTATTTCTGACATGTGGCTGAAACTACTGTGCTAGCTGTCTGTCCATCCTGCCTCCTCCCAGTCTCAGCATACACAGTGGAAGATAAGGGTTGTGTTAATTCATGATTGGGAAATCTGTTAATCGCTGTACCTTAAACTGACCCACAATAAGGTGGGTAGGACAGTGCCAAATTTTGGCCTCATGATTAAGGTGTAGACTAGCTACATAGACAAAATGTATGCTTAGATTGTGTCACCCTATGGACTGGAATAAATCATATCTAACTAGCTGCCTGGATGTGCAGCTACTGAGTAAACTTTGAAACCAGGAGTATGAAGTAAAGCTGGGAATTGTGATAGAAATCAGAAAATATGAAGCCACATCAAGACAATGTTCTAATCCAAACAGAAAAACTTCTGTAGCTCTCCCTGGGTTCAATTACCAACTGGGTTCAATTACCAGTTACAACTGAGTGGGGGGTTGGACTAGATGACCTATAAATTCCCTTCCAACTCTGTTAATCTGATTGATACCATATCTCAGAACATCCAATTGCTATGAAATTGGATTTCTAGGAATTACCACAAAAAGAAATCAAACTCAAAACAAGATTTCCACATGTGTATACAGGTGAAACTCGAAAAATTAGAATATCATGCAAAAGTTCATTTATTTCAGTAATGCAACTTAAAAGATGAAACTAATATATGAGATAGACTCATTACATGCAAAGCGAGATAGTTCAAGTTTTGATTTGTCATAATTTTGATGATTATGACTTACAGCTCATGAAAACCCCAAATTCACAATCTCAGAAAATTAGAATATTGTGAAAAGGTTCAATATTCTAGGCTCAAAGTGTCCCAGTCTGGTTCAGTAGGAATCATAATCATGGGAAAGACTGTTGACCTGACAGTTGTGCAGAAAACCATCATTGACACCCTCCATAAGGAGGGAAAGCCTCAAAAGGTAATTGCAAAAGAAGTTGGATGTTCCCAAAGTGCTGTATCAAAGCACATTAATAGAAAGTTATGTGGAAGGGAAAAGTGTGGAAAAAAAAGGTGCACAAGCAGCAGGGATGACCGCAGCCTGGAGAGGATTGTCAGGAAAAGGCCATTCAAAAGTGTTGGGGATTTTCACAAGGAGTGGACTGAGGCTGGAGTCAGTGCATCAAGAGCCACCACACACAGGCGGATCCTGGACATGGGCTTCAAATGTTGTATTCCTCTTGTCAAGCCGCTGCTGAACAACAAACAACATCAGAAGCGTCTTACCTGGGCTAAAGAAAAAAAGAATTGGTCTGTTGCTCAGTGGTCCAAAGTCCTCTTTTCTGATGAGAGCAACTTTTGCATCTCATTTGGAAACCAAGGACCCAGAGTCTGGAGGAAGAATGGAGAGGCACACACTGCAAGATACTTGAAGTCCAGTGTGAAATTTCCAGTCTGTGTTGATTTGGGGAGCCATGTCATCTGCTGGTGTTGGTCCACTGTGCTTGACAATGCAGCCATCTACAGGAGATTTTGGAGCACTTCATGCTTCCTTCTGCAGACAAGCTTTATGGGGATGCTGACTTCATTTTCCAGCAGGACTTGGCACTTGCCCACACTGCCAAAAGTACCAATACCTGGTTTAATGACCATGGGATTACTGTGCTTGATTGGCCAGCAAACTCGCCTGACCTGAACCCCATAGAGAATCTATGGGGCATTGCCAAGAGAAAGATGAGAGACATGAGACCGAACAATGCAGAAGAGCTGAAGGCCACTATTGAAGCATCCTCAGCAGTGCCACAAGCTGATAGCATCCATGCCACACCGCATTGAGGCAGTAATTGATGCAAAAGGGGCCCAAACCAAGTACTGAGTACATATGCATGCTTATACTTTTCAGAGGTCCGATATTGTTCTATGTGCAATCCTTGTTTTATTGATTTCATGTAATATTCTAATTTTCTGAGATTGTGAATTTGGGGTTTTCATGAGCTGTAAGCCATAATCATCAAAATTATGACAAATCAAGGCTTGAACTATCTCGCTTTGCATGTAATGAGTCTATCTCATATATTAGTTTATGAAAAACTAAGTTGCATTACTGAAATAAATGAACTTTTGCATGATATTCTAATTTTTCGAGTTTCATCTGTATATAACCCTCCCATTATACATTATAAACTGCTCTTCAGTGTCCTCCCATTAAATGATAAGTTGTGCTATTCAAAAGAAATACAAATCAACTTCTTCACAAAGACAAGATAACAAATGTGCAGTTATTTGAATCTTCTTTATTGTATTGTTACTCTAATTACAAATCATATTAATGAACTGTAATTGAAAGAAACTGAAGAGATTTAAGACCTATACATATTTATTTTATAATTTGCTGAGAAAAAGAAATGTTAAAAATGAAATAAGCCATTGTTTTCATTAAAAATAGGAATGAAAATCAATTAAATCCTGGACTTGTGTATGGTTCATAAGCATAACATTCAGGTTTTACATAAATGTGAGATCTTACTGTTCTGTGTGCACTTTGGAGATCTGGCAACTGTTGTATTTATTCTTATAGAATATACCTAGTATTGCAGAATGCTGTCATTTTTGTAAACAATATTTCCTTTAATAATGACATATTCAATCAATTCTTGATGGCCGCCAAATTGATAGATTAAATGTTCCCACCTAAAAGAAGTAGATAATTATATTTTATGCAGAGAACAGAATACTAGATAGTCTGCATGATCAAAAACGATAAACAAGCACAGGATAGTAAAGTTGAGTGCCTTCATATTTAAAGGAAGGCATGAATAGCTAGGAAATCACTATGAACCAAGCATGACTCAAAGGAAATTTCAACTTTTGTTATTAGTAATAGCATTATTGCTTATAATACTTTCCTAGATAGTGCAGTCTAACTAATTTCCAATAATGTCAACATAAATGAATACTTTACCCTCTTACCTTGGAGAGTTAATGATAATGAAATCTCCTTGTTTGCCTTTTTCAATAGACCCATGGGTGTGAGATCTCCCAAGAGCATAAGCAGCATTAATGGTGGCAGCAGCTAAGGCTTCTTTCATGGACATCTTCATGTTTACACAGGCTAAATGCATGACCATCAGCTAATGAAAAAACCCAAAAGTGCTGTCAGAATTTACAAAACAGATCAACAGTTACATCAGTCACTTCTGAAAGCTTCCAAGCTCAGTTTTATTTGAATTCCAAACTATGGCATGATTCAAACCATAAGCAATGTCAGGCATTTTGAATACTATTTTATGGAATTAGGCATTCTGATTCGTACAACGGAAAGACAAAAGGGAACAGATAATCACATTCTGTTTTATTAATTACTTTTTTTAGTAGCTCAGTGCCTCAGAGAACCTGACCAGGATGTAATGATGTCAGCAGAGGGGAGAAGAGCCATTTCTTATCATTTTGGGGCTGGAAGGGGGTGGGTGGAAGATGGAAGTTTGGGGAACTGTTTATGTTTTGTGGATGGGCAGTTTTCCAAAATTGCACTGCCGTTACTTAATGGTTTGAAACCCTACTTTGACAATATAATCTTGGGAGATCCAGAGTCTACAAAACAGAGAATAATGATCTCTATTTGACCCATGCATTACATTTGAGAAACTCAGGTCTATCTGCATGGATTTCAAGTGTTCAAAAGCATTTTCTTTCTGGAAAATCTTGTGGAAATTTTTTTTATGCACGAGGCTACTTCATACTATCCAGTATTCATTTCATAATTAAATTCATAGATCACCAATATAAAAAATGAAACAGAATATTTTTATATCTACATTCTGAGACTATAAGAAGAAAAGGAACAGTCAATGAACAATCATTATGGTTCCAATAACCACCAGTATGGCAGCATTACCATAGAACAACAGTAAGCATTTGGATTAAAATCACTGCCAAGAGCCACAATCACTCCCTCTTTCAACATTTTTCTAGCTTGAGGCTGTTTCAATCTAAAAGAAAAAGAAAAAAAAAGTATTGGAAAAACAAAATTAAATGCATTGGATCATTCACCATATATAATTTCAAATGTTCTAACAGTAAAGGTTCCCCTCGCACATATGTGCTAGTCGTTCCTGGCTCTAGGGGGCAGTGCTCATCTCATTTTCAAAGCCAAAGAGCCAGTGCTGTCTGAAGATGTCTCCATGGTCATGTGGCCGACATGACTAAATGCTGAAGGCGCACAGAACGCTGTTACCTTCCCACCAAAGGTGGTTATTATTTTTCTACTTGCATTTTTACATGCTTTCAAACTGCTAGGTTCGCAGAAGCTGGAACAAGTAATGGGAGCTCCGTTACATGGTGCTAGGGATTCGAACTACCGAACTGTAAACCTTTCTGATCACAAGCTCAGTGTCTTAGCCACTGAGCCACTGCGTCCCCTGTTCTAACATTACAAAGGGGAAAAAAGAGATTTTTTTCTGTAATGGGATGATAAGAGATTCAGGATGGTAACATTACATTATGAATATATATTTTAACCCTGACAAAGTTTTAATTAGAAACACCAGAACTAGAAAATTTAAAAAATGATTTATAATTCACTCCTGTGCATGGATGCTTGGACATAAGACACATTTAAGTCTTACATGAATATTGATTTTAATTCAAAATATAAAGGCTGTCAAAAATAAGAACATATACAGTATACACATAGAGACCCACAGGTGACATAAAGAATGATTTAGCAGAGCTTAGTTGAAACTCTCAATGGAAGCAATGGAATTCTTATCTCCATCATCTCTACATGACCATCAGACTTTATATGGTCGTGGATAGTAAGCACAGAACTCCCTTGAATCTTGGATCCTCTTTGTGACCTGGTTGTGTGAGTATTCCGCTCACATGGACATTCTTGTTCATATGGAATGAATAGCTGACTTTACTAGCCCACTATTTCAGCCTTAACCAGTATATCAAAAATTTCCTGAAAAATATTCTGAAATACCAGAATAAGAGTAAGCATGTTATAGAAAACTTAGATAATACAGACCTGCTAACTCATCCTTATTGAACACTGAATTTGTTGGCATTTTTTAAAAAAGGATCCTTGTTTCATATGCTATTATTTAGTTTTATTGTTACTGTGAGCTCCCTAGAGTTGTACTCTTAGATTTTAAAAGATTTAAAATCTTTTAAATAAATTAATTAAAAAATAAGTATATTCTAAACTGGACTTTGGTTTTCAGTAGTCTTTCAAGTTGTGCAAAGTCAATATTTAATTTGAAACTGAAGCTATGTAGCATAATTCTAAGTGTGTTGACTCAGTTGTAGTTCCATGAGAGGTATACCTTGTACAGTCTTCCCCAATATAAAATATTTATATAAAGCCTAATATCCATATTAAAGAATTGCACTTACCTCAGGATGTAGGCAGTGGTTGGCAATAGGACAGCTGCACATTTTGCCTGGGCCATGGCAACAATTCCTTCATCACTAATTTCTTCTAGGTGACTTATAGCTTGTGCACCCAGTTCAGCTCCAAGCTATTGTGCCAAATGTAAGGTGACAAAGAAGAATGAAATGTAAAATATGCAAATAAGATCCAATTTTAAGAATAATAATATAAAGCAACAATAGATTATAAAATGCCAGCTAAAACAGTCACTCCTTCAGATACTTCCTGGTCACATTTGCATATCACATGAAAACATGATTTTACAAGTATGAAACTCAGGTCTATAATATTCCAAAAGTTTCAGAGCAACCCAAAACTCTTTCAAAAGTTAGCATATTATGTTTTATTTTTAAGTGAAAGGGGAAGTAATAAAAATATAGAAATTTATTAAATTAATTGTCAACCCAGTTAAATAATATTTTGTTAATTTGTCCTTCGACTACTACTTCATGAAATGTGGCCTCCTCTATATAATTCAAAACTAAGTGTAATCCTTGCCTGAAAATAATTGGAAGAACCTGGCTTAATGCAATATAATGAGTCCAGCTCCTGGAATCTAACCCCTCCTCTCTTTCCTGGAAAACCAGAAGGGGCTGAGAAAGGATTTATCATATGATGGGTTATTATTTGACAGAGGAGGCATAAAACATATCTGGATTCCTCTTGGTTTGATGAAAATAAGGAAGGGGAGAAAGGAGCATGCAGTCAATTTCCCATTGTTCATAACTGTGGTTTATCATGATATCTAAATATGGGCATGGAATATTATGATCGAAATTAATGCATAAGCTTTCAGATGCCTTTAAAGATCACTATGAAATGTGCTGCTTTTTTATGTGTCTACAGGTGAAACTCGAAAAATTAGAATATCGTGCAAAAGTTCATTTATTTCAGTAATGCAACTTAGCTTTTCATAAACTAATATATGAGATAGACTCATTACATGCAAAGCGAGAGAGTTCAAGCCTTGATTTGTCATAATTTTGATGATTATGCCTTACAGCTCATGAAAACCCCAAATTCATAATCTCAGAAAATTAGAATATTACATGAAATCAATAAAACAAGGATTGTACATAGAACAATATCGGACCTCTGAAAAGTATAAGCATGCATATGTACTCAGTACTTGGTTTGGGCCCCTTTTGCATCAATTTCTGCCTCAATGCGGCATGGCATGGATGCTATCAGCCTGTGGCATTGCTGAGCTGTTATGGACGACCAGGATGCTTCAATAGCGGCCTTCACCTCTTCTGCATTGTTCGGTCTCATGTCTCTCATCTTTCTCTTGGCAATGCCCCATAGATTCTCTATGGGTTCAGGTCAGGCGAGTTTGCTGGCCAATCAAGCACAGTAATCCCATGGTCATTGAACCAGGTTTTGGTACTTTTGGCAGTGTGGGCAGGTGCCAAGTCCTGCTGGAAAATGAAGTCAGCATCCCCATAAAGCTCGTCTGCAGAAGGAAGCATGAAGTGCTCCAAAATCTCCTGTAGATGGCTGCATTGTCAAGCACAGTGGACCAACACCAGCAGATGACATGGCTCCCCAAATCAACACAGACTGTGGAAACTTCACACTGGACTTCAAGCATCTTGCAGTGTGTGCCTCTCCATTCTTCCTCCAGACTCTGGATCCTTGGTTTCCAAATGAGATGCAAAAGTTGCTCTCATCAGAAAAGAGGACTTTGGACCACTGAGCAACAGACCAATTCTTTTTTTCTTTAGCCCAGGTAAGATGCTTCTGACGTGGTTTGTTGTTCAGCAGTGGCTTGACAAGAGGAATACAACATTTGAAGCCCATGTCCAGGATCCGCCTATGTGTGGTGGCTCTTGATGCACTGACTCCAGCCTCAGTCCACTCCTTGTGAAAGTCCCCAACACTTTTGAATGGCCTTTTCCTGACAATCCTCTCCACGCTGCGGTCATCCCTGCTGCTTGTGCACCTTTTTTTTCCACACTTTTCCATTCCACATAACTTTCTATTAATGTGCTTTGATACAGCACTTTGGGAACATCCAACTTCCTTTGCAATTACCTTTTGAGGCTTTCCCTCCTTATGGAGGGTGTCAATAATGGTTTTCTGCACAACTGTCAGGTCAGCAGTCTTTCCCATGATTGTGATTCCTACTGAACCAGACTGAGAGACCATTTAAAGGCTCAGGAACCCTTTGCAGGTGTTATGGCTTACTTAGCTGATTAGAGTGGGACACTTTGAGCCTAGAATATTGAACCTTTTCACAATATTCTAATTTTCTGAGATTGCGAATTTGGGGTTTTCATGAGCTGTACTTTGATGAGCATACTCATCAAAATTATAACAAATCACGGCTTGAACTATCTCACTTTGTAATAAGTCTATCTCATATATTAGTTTCACCTTTTAAATTGCATTACTGAAATAAATGAACTTTTGCACGATATTCTAATTTTTTGAGTTTCACCTGTATGTTTGCTTGAGTTATTTTTTCCTAAGCAAAACATGAATAACTACCAGAAGAAAGAGATGACATTAAATTATAATCCATAACTTTATTTTTTGCTTTAGTTCATTAAATAGATGAAATATATTTGGGATATCACCTTTTAAATACTGTTTAGTTGAAGCTTATATTGGAATATACTGTATTATATAAATTATCAGACAATAGTAATGATAATTTTTTGAATAATCAAAGTATGATGCAGCAACTATTAAACTGTATATTTTTAATACAACGAAAAAGATAAAAAGGAGAGTTCATTCTTTAATTTTACATCATAAGGAAAAGATAAACAAAATCAATGTTTGAAAAGTGATCAGCAAAGGTTAGGCGGTTCAGCTTTCTAAAAGATTAAACCTCATATGCTGCTGCTACATTTCTCTGTTACTTATTGCCAAAATGTTGCACTGCACGTTATCATGATATATTTGTCTTTGCTCTTATCTCAGAACAGAATCAAAAGCAAAGGCGTTTTAGCAAAGGCATACCTCAGCACTTTTCATTGGATGCAGCTCATCCCCATGGAAGTTCATTTGTAACCCTATAGCTTTTCCAGCCTGAAGAATTCTTTTGGTAGAACTCAGATCAAAGACTCCCTTCTCACAGAAGACGTCTATATTGTCAACATGCATTTCACTATTAAGATCAAGTTCCTTGAGTTTAGGAAGATGGATGTTGATAATGTCATCAGCAGCTTCTGTAGCATTTTTCCCTCTGTTAAAGAGAAAATAAAACAAATCTGCAAAATCAGTTGAATTGAGCAGTGTATGCTCCTCATCCTTTTATGCCTAAAAATCAATAGATGAAATAAGAACTGTTTAATTATAGGTGACCAGTGGATATTATTAATGTCTTCCATTGTACAATCATCTCCCCCTCAGTCTGCAACACCCTGGCTTCCCACTTTCCATTATTTCCTGCAGAAAGTCATTATGAAAAAACTCCTTCCTTTTATTGTGCTTTTTCAGGAGTGATTGTACTTTCACACGAAGTAGCAATAGCAATTGTACTTAGACTTACATACCACTTCACAGTGCTTTACAGCCCTCTCTAAGCGCTTTACGGAGTTAGTATATTTCCCTCAATAATCTGGATCCTCATTTTACCAAACTCAGAAGCAAGGAAAGCTGAGTCAACCTTGAGCCAGTCAGGATCGAACTGCTGGCAGTTGGCAGAGTTAGCCTGCAATACTGCATTCTAACCACTATGCCACAATTGCTCAGTTCTGACTTTAGAAATTGTCAGATAATTTCTCCTTCACCTAAAAAGTCAAGAAAATTCAACCACACTATATGTTTGCTCAAAAATGTAGTGGAGAATTCTGAAAAGTCATCTGTGCTCAACTCAACTCTAAGTGATTTTATAGACAAAACAACACATAATTACCTAGGAACTGCATGGGCTCCACAGTAGGTGGAAGAAATACCAATGTCCAATTCCTTTTTAGCCTGTTCAATGACCCTGAGCATCTTAATTTCTGTTTCCAGATTTAAACCATATCCACTTTTGCATTCAACCAAAGTGGTGCCTGCTCGGAGCATCCGTAACAGACGGATTTTGAAACTTTTAAGGAGTTCATCTTCTCGGGCTTTCTGAGTCTGCTCTACAGTGAAATGTATTCCTCCTCCAGCTTGATGAATATCCATATAGGAAGCACCTGCCAACTTAAAACAGAATCATCCATGAAACGTGTGCTTGGGACAAAGTCCAGAGTATTGCATCAGGAAAGCTCTCCTGGAAAGATTCTAAAATAACTTTAATTCCAAAACTGGGAAAGGTTCCACAGGAGATAATCTCCTGTAGACTAATTTTACTTCTTAATTTAGATTAATTTGTATAAATTATATACAAAATATCAGCAATCATCTTAAATATATTGTTTAGACAACAAAAGAAACATATTCTGCCTTAGAAAATATCAAATATTGTATGGTTAATATGACTCAGCTATATGTTCACTGGCTTTTTAAAGGCATTCAGTTTTCCAGAGACTTAAAATATATAAATTCAGGCCCTATTTTGCTAATGTGATTGATCAGATTTATATTTGTACAAGTGTGCAAATAAGACTTGGCAATAATCATACTTCATTGTAATTTTGTGAGATACTAAACAAGGATGCCAAATAAGTTCTTTCATTTAATTTGGTTTTAGGAGCCCTAGCAATTGCACTGTGCACTAACAATCAAAGTCAAGCAATTAAATCTGGAGATATATTATATTTATTAAGCATCCTTGCAGATAATTTGACATTTACATTGTTTAAACCCAGCTCTGCAGCCAAACAGAGTAAGGAAAAACGTACAGGATCTGCAGAGGTATTTGGCATACTGCCCTCTTAAATCAGAAGATCTGATTATGGACTTACACAGATATATCAGAACCTGACAATTTTTAAAAATTATATACTCTTCCTGTTGAAAGTTTTCCAAAAATAAATAAAATCAAGAATGCCATCTGTGGCAGATGTGTAAAAAGATGGTACTTTTTTGGGATAAAAAAAAAATAGCTAATTTCAAGACAAAGCATTAAATGCAGGGGTGGGATTCAGTGAACCCCACCGGTGAACCTGTAGTTACAGCCAGCGGCTGGGCCTGCCCACCTGCCCCAGCACGCTCACTCACATTTTGGATTCTGGGTGAACCAGTTGTTAAATTATGTGAAGCTCACCTCTGGTTAAATGCCCTGCAAAGCTTGGCTTATTATATCTATTCATGCAATCCAAAACTTCTCTTAAAAACAAGGAGTTGATGTATGTTTAAGTAAACATCAACTCCTTTTGGTAGCAAAATTATCTATTGCACAACATTGGTCATGTCTTTAAATTTTAACTATTTTTATTTGTGGGTTAAAACAGCTTTTTCAAGTGCAATATTAGAAAAAATTATTGATGAATTTACAACAATTAACTTTCAGAGAAAATTCAAGAACCGCATTTTTATCAAACTTATAAAAGGCATAAATGAAGTCATACATTATTCTGTTGTTGCCAGTATCTCAGGGACTATGGAGTCAATGACTGCACCCAAGGTTACAATATTTCTCCATTTCCAAAGCAAACAGAAAAGCACTTCAGGCACATACAGCATAACAGCAAGAAACCCAAATCTTCTCTAAATGTTGTAACTTACCTTCATTGCAAATTCATGCACCCTGTCACCAGCCCATACAGGATGTGTGTGTGCATCTACTAGTCCTAATTAAAAATAAAGTAAATATAAAGTAAATATGAATTCTGGAGTTTTCAAAGTTATCCATTAGTACAGAAGAGAGAATTACCAAACTTTAATAATGAATCATGCAGCCAGCAAATGTCTTACATTGCATGTTTAGAAATTGAGAACATGAAACAGAGAGGAGAGAAACTGTTGTTTGCATGTAATATTGTAGCAAATTGACTAGAAAGAGATTAATCATCCCTTGTCTTTGAAAATATTCATGCAATTTCTACAGAGTCTAACAAAAAGTGTAATTGTAATTTGATTTATTCATTTACTTGCTAGATTTAAACCCCATCTTTCTACAGGAGCTCATGGTGGTGTATATATAGTATTTCCACATCAATTTTTTCTTCACAACAATACTTTGAGATAGACTGGGGTGAAAGACAGTGACTGGCCCAAATACGATATTTCACTTTTATCTGAATTCCAGCTGCTGAGACTCAGGACAGTGGATCCATTATGTCCTGCCTGGGGTTATTTATTTTATTTTATTTTATTTATTTAGAAATTTTGCTATGGCATAATTCTTGTAAATATGCATCCAGCTAACCATAGATGGAAGTATTAAATCATATTGAATCTTTATATTCTTCAGGGCATTTTTTAATGTATTCTTTTTCAGATTTTGCTGGTATTTCAGTTCTGAAGCTTCTTGATCTATCTCTATGCTGCCTGCTTAACATATACATATTAGACAGTTGAAGGTTGTTTTTGTGCTACTCATTCTTTGACCAGGAAAACCTTCAAGAACACAAAGGAGCTCTCAAGGCAGCATACAATCTTGACAACAGTTCTGTCAGTTCTGTCAAGTTGGGAAGAAATGCCTGACCTAAGAACTTTCAGGCAGTTTTGTAATTGTGGTGCTGGCTGGGGGATTGTGAGAAATGCAGTCTCTGAAGATCTCTGAGGAACACCAGGTAGAGAAGGCTGCAATTGTAACAGGATTAATAATAGAAAAAAATGAGAAGAGTAGCCCAGTTCCAAGACATGAATGCTTGAACTGCACCTTGTAAAGCAGTGGTATCACATGTCCTAAAAACCAACATCACTAACATGTAATGGTTTGTGTCTGTAAAAGGGGAGATGGTGTGATGGACTACAGTTAAGAGTCAGTTTCCTTGGAAGGTGGGAATATGTTCCAATAAGTGGGGCAAGATAAGAGGCCTGGAGCTAGATTGGAGACAGAGGAAGAGATTTAGGATAACCACTCCCTAGAATCTCCCAGGATATTTTCATTAGGGTTAGAATAGTATAGGTTTAGTCTGGCAAGATTCTGTCTATATCATGTAAGCAAATAAAAAACTGAACTTTGGTTGGATTCTTCTATGTCATTTTTGGGCTGGGCCTGACACATTCTGCTCTAGCTGAAGTTTTGATTTTACATATTATAGATTAAAAGTCCTGGCATGCTCAACAGATACATCCAATTTGACACAGCCATCTTTCTTTCAGAATGTCCTGTGTCCTTTACCCAGTCCTTTTCATTTCAAGGGAAAAGAAAGAAGTCAAATAGAGGCATGGATTGACCTTCTATAATTATATAAATTTCTGCTTGGTGAAATAAATCTTTAAATCCATACCAACCTGGTAAAATGCACTTTCCAGAACAATCAATTATTTTGTCAAAAGTTGCTCCAGAGAATTGCTCACGAATGGCCTTTGCATCACCAACTGCTTTTATACACCCATTTCTGAAAACAAACCACAATTTGAGATTATATGGAATTATCTGTTTCTTTCTAATGTCTTTCTTCTTAAGAAAAGTGCTGAAGATCTCCTCTTTCATCAAGTGGTTTAAGCACTGTTTTGTGATCCACCAGTATGGAAAGAAGAGTAAACTGGGCCCTAGATCTGGGCTTGTTTACAGATGAGTCTTTTTTTTTGGTAAATATTTTTTATTGTAGTTTTTCTTTTCCAAAACTCTAATACATATTCAAACAGACAATGTCATTTTTATATACTTTGGATTAACAATTCATATAAAATCTATATTATATACATATATACATCCTCAGCTTCCTTATAAATATTACCTATTTTTGTTTCTGTTGTTTATCCACCTGTACCATTTTTCCCAAATTGCATAATATTCTGAATCCTCTAAAGTTATTTTATTTATTTCGGCACATTCAAATATTTTTTGAATAATCAATCCCTCTGGTGGTAAATTATGTTCTTTCCAATATTGCACGAATGCAATTCTTGCTGCTGTTAGTATATACAGGATCAGATATCTTTATTTTTTTTAAATCAAATTTGGTTTTTAATATTCCCAGGAGAAATGTTTCCGGATTTAACTCAATTCGGCAATTTCTCAAATCTTGTATGGAAAGAAGAGTAAACCAGGCCCTAGATTGGGGCTTGCTTACAGATGAGTCTTATCTGCAGAGATTACTTTTTCTCATTTTTGCAAAAAGTCTCGAAAATGTTCTCCTACCTACTCACTCCTCTGTATCCCTACCATCTTCTCTTCCTCCTTTTGTTTTCCCCAAAAACTTTTTTTCCCCAGAAAAAGTAAGAGATACTCAAATTCTTTGCTGGTAGCCCCAGATGTCAATCAATCTATTTCAGCAGGATTAATATGTTCTCATAGTAGGAGAAAGTAAGCTACCAATATCAATGGGGTAACTGATTCAAGTATGTTTCATTCATTTTAATGAGTCCTCCACATGTGGTCACATCTTAAGTTACTCATAAATTCATTTCTAGTAGAAAAGTAGGACTGCATAGGCACGCAATATTATGTGGGTCACTTGGTTCTGCATTAGCATGCTAGTTGGACTTCATAAAACAAACTTTTAGGGCAAACCTCCATGGTTAATGCAAGCCATGGCATTCATGCATATGGGAGCTCTGGGTCTTCTGAGCTTGGTCGTTTGCTTGAAGACGTGTTCATGAAACATTTGCAAGCAAACGACCAAGCTCAGAGAGCCCCCAAGGACTCCACAGTTCAATCCTGAGCTACACACTCTCTTTTCTGGAATGAAGAATAGAAGAAGAATAAAAACATTATTATGGTCATCGGTCAGCAATAGACATACAATAAATTAAAAATAATACTGACATTATTTTTAATTTATTGTATGTCTATTGCTGGTCGATGACCGTAATAAAGTTTTTATTCTTCTTCTCTTTTCTGGAATGAATTTATTCTATCCTAAACTTTAGCTCCAAGAGAGTTAATGAAGTAAATAACTAAATGTTATTAATAGCTGGAATTATTGTGAGGTGGGGGGGACTTTTTATGCTTCAGGCCAGGGGTCTCCAACCTTGGCAACTTTAAGCCTGGCGACTTCAACTCCCAGAATTCTCCAGCCAGCTGGCTGGAGAATTCTGGGAGTTGAAGTCCGCCAGGCTTAAGGTTGCCAAGGTTGGAGACCCCTGCTTCAGGCAACAGTTTCTCTCGTTCGCCTGTTATATGATAGACCAGGGGAGCTGGCCACGGCCATTCGGAATGCCTCTCTGCCCAGAGACAGCCACACATCACCCCTCCGGAGACGCACTTACTTGCCGATGACGACGCTGGCGTTTTCCCGCAGGGCCAGCTGCTGCATGCCGGCTTCCAAGAGATACTGCTCGCCTTGGGTGCAAACAAGCACCAGTTGCTGGGCTCCTTCGAGCAGCAGTTTGTACTCACCGCCGGCCATCGTCTCGTCCGTCGAAGAGCCAAGGCAAGGAGCCGGACAACGGTCCCGGGGGGTGGGGGCGGAGAGCGGGGAACAAAGTTTGCTTGGTCAGGGTGGACCTCTCGGCAAGGGCCGAATTTATTGGCTGGCATTCAGCACGACGAGGCGCAGCCCGGCTTAATACGTAGCACTTCGTCGCCCTTGGTTTACCCAAGAGCCTGTGCTATCAGTCAGCTTGCTTCGGTTCCAGAGATGAGTTGGGGGCGGGGGGGGGGGCTATTCTCTGGAATAGCCTTCCTCTACCTGCCTCGTCTACCCTGCCTGCTTCAGACTTGGCTCTTGCCACCCTCTGATTAAGGGTAGTGATGAAACTTTTGGCTTGAGATAAGGTGAGAGGGTTTGACTTGGGATGTCTTGGTGCTTTTTTTTAATTTCGTGAAGCTACCTAGAGTCATTCTGAAGCTGGGCTGTCTGAATATTTGATAAATAGACGCAAAGGAAGTCACGATGGGCTTAGTAGTGCCACTATGAACTGTGATTTAAGGGTCATAATGAACTGAATTTGCACAGTGGGATTTGGAATTGTTTGAGGGAGGGGGAGAAAGCCATGAGAAATGGTTGAAACAAGAAATAAATGCCCCAACCATATAAACCAGCCACAGAGAAGCCAGCCCACTCAGGGGCAAAGGTAAAATAACTTTTCTAGATACAAAAGGTGCCTTCTCAACCAAGGAGGAAACCTGTGAATCTCCATCTGTTGAGAGGTTTGGAAATGGCAAATGGGACAACTTTTGGAAAAGAAGTTTAATAAAGAAATGAACACACACACAAACACACACACACACACACACACACACACTTTTCCCACATCAGAATGAATAGAAAGAGAATATAGGGGGCTGAGGGGTTAGCCTGGATGGCAAGCCACAGCTGGCTAGGACCTTTATGGAGCACCAAAATCACAGTTTCTTTCTTGTGATGAATTTTACTTATGGGATTTTATTTTAAGTGTTTGCTTATAATTCCAAAATATCAGAGGGTAAACTCTTAGCACAAAGCTTTAAAAGTTTAAGTTTAACTACAGTAATTTAGAAAAGTGTGGCATGAACTTCAGACCACAAAGCTTGCGCTATAATCAGTATGGTAGAATTGCCAGTCTTTATTGTTTTCTTAAAGCAATACCCATTATTCCCAAATCGATTATACTTCAATTGTCAATCTCTCCCTTGTTCTCTAGAAGGCATGTTCAAAACTATGTACTTGAGCATTATTAGCTCAATCTTATGCATCAATGGAAGCAACTGCCATAGAGTTCAATAGAACTGAGGTACTCCCTGGTCCCTCTTTAGGCTCCAATGAACGGAGTTTACTTCTGGGGTGGTGTGCATTCCATGAGAACAAATACTTGATGAAGGGTAGCAGTTTTAAACCCGAAGCCCGAATTTTGTGGAATCTTAATGACAATCATATTTACTCTTCCTGTTCTGAGCTCAAACCCATCAGAGCAACAGAAAGAAAAGGATCTGGTTGCATTTATAATGCACTATAGCCCTCGGCTAAGTTCACCTATCATATTTTAAGTGCCCCACAAGAAGGAAACTCTACAATTAATCATAAAGGCATATACAAATATCAGTTACAGGGGGGAAAAAATCTCTTCCTGGCAATGTCCTTGCACTTAAGAAATTGAAGTCCCTGTCCTAATATCTCACTCTTTTCATGTATTCAAATTATGTTTATACTTTTACCTGTTATCTTATATATGCTTAACTAATAATAATAATAATAATAATAATAATAATAATAATAATAATGTACTTGGTTGATACCTAGGACGCTGGCAGCCACCCGTATCAACCAATAGCACCAGTCAATGGTATTTGTGATGCATTTTTGAATGTTCAGTTGACTGAGTTTCATGTTTAATGAATAAAGTAAATAATAATTTTTAAAACTGAAGGACTTGTTGAACACGAGCCTCCAGCTCTTTCCCAGTTCAGACGCGGTAAGAATTGGGGATGAAGCCGCAAGGATTAAGGCAGCTGAACTGAGGAGTTCCGCCCTGTTTCATGGCTAAGAGTCAAGATCGGGCGGAAACTGCCGAGATTTATGGATCAGGTCTCCCAGTCCAGACCGCTAGGGAACCGATTAAAACGCAAGCCAAGTAGAGCGCGGGGATGGGAGTGGGGAGAGAGAGTGGAAGAGGGCGAGAGATCCTACGCCCTCCCATTCTATGGGCGAAGCAAGGCGAATCCCGACCTCCCAGTGCGCCGAAGGGCTTCTCTGCCGGGGAAGGACCGCCAGCTTCCGCTGCCCTGCAGGCCCGTGGCTGGCGGCTGCCTGAGAACGGCCGCAACCCAAGCCAGAGTTCCGTGGGAATGCTCGCCTCGTGCCCAGCAGCCGGGCTCAACCGTCTCCTCGCGGGAAGCCCCGGTCTGATCGGGACGAGCGCAGGTGCCTCGCCTGTGGTTGCTTTTGGCGCCATCGCCCGAGGAAGTTCCGCTGGTGAAGGTGAGTTGGGGTCTCTTCGGACTCTTTTGAGCTCTGCAAAGCGCCAGAAGATGGAGCGGCTGCAGCCGTCTCAGCTCTCCGCTGTGCCCACCTGCTTTTTCGGGGTTAGGACGGCAAGCAGGCGGGCAGACGTTAACTTGTCTGGCCGACGTAGCTGCTTCCTCCTATGGCAATATAAAAACTTCATTCAGAAGTGCTGGAATCGGCCAGGTCAAATCAGTCTTGGCGAAAGACATTCTGTGTATGGAGGATTTGTGGAAGAAGCAGTTTTTAGTCATTTTATTAAATCCTAGAAATTCTGCAACTCTTACACCTTCCACTTTGCTTAGTCACTAAACAGGATTGAATACATTTAAACTACATAGTTGTCAGTAAATGGAGGTAAGTAATTAAGACTGGGAACTCTGTTGCTTAGCAAAACTGTCATAAAGCACCATTTGTCATGACCGCACTGATTTATGACAGTTGTTCCAGTTCTGATGGATTAGGCAAATCCCTTGTGGTTGGTAGGTGTGATGCCATGTAATCCCAATTTGCAACTTCCTACTGGTTTCCCCTTGACTTTGTTGGAAGTAGATAGTGAAGATTGGAAATGACAATCACATGTCACAGGATAACGCAACCATTGTAAATGTAACTAGTTGGCCAGTGTCCAAATCACAATTGTGTGACCGTGTAGATGTTGCAATGGCTGCAGCTTTGAGCAGGTTTCTTTCTTTAATACCATCCTAATTTTGGTTGGTCACTGAATGAATGACAAGACTACCTCTAAAACTAGACTCACAGTAAAGATGGTTTCTCCCCCCCTTCCATTAAATTGTATTAAACTCTCAGAGACTGTCTAAATTAGTCTCTGTAGTTTTCTGGCAAGATTTTTCAAAAGTAGTATGTCATTGCCTACTTCCTAGGGATAAGAGAAAGTGGCCCAAGATGACCCAGTTGGCTTCAGGCCTAAAATGAGACTAGAATTAGCCATCTCCTAGTTTCTAGCCTGATGCCTTAATCCAGGGGTGTCAGACTCAAGGCCCGGGGACTAGATATGATCTGGCCCATGGGGCCACCCTGGAAACAGCAAAGAACTGGCCCACGGTGCTTCTGCCAGCAAAAACAGGCTCCCAAGCTCCGTTTTTGGCTGCCACAGCCTCCTACACTCCTCTGTCAATGAAAACAGCTTGGGAGGGCTGCCGAACTCCATTTGCAGAAGGTTGCAGGAGGCTGTGGCAGCTGAAAACGGAGCTCGGGAGCCTGTTTTTGCTGGCAGAGCACTCAGGCCACTCCAGGCACCTCTGATAGGAGTGACATTGAGCTGGCCATGTCCCCCTAACACCCCCGCTCCCCCTGAAGTCAAACATAACCCTGATGCAGCCCTCAATGAAATCGAGTTTGATACCCCTGCCTTAATCACTACACCAAACTGGAAAGAAAACTGCAGGGACATGTCAGGCAGCCTTGGAGAATTGGACATGATTTAACAGAAGAATGGAAATAGGACACATTAAAGCACAAAACAAAAGAACATTGATGATAATTTAAAAGAATATGTTCACTAAAAGCACAGTAATACCTCTTCTAAAGGCCAGTCACAGTTGTAGAGAAAATGTATTCTAAAATTGTAGCTCTGGAGCTAATATACACTGCTCAAAAAAATAAAGGGAACACAGATCATTCATTCAGATCTCAGATCTGAATGAATGAAATAGCCTTATTAAATACTTTGTTTGTTACATACAGTAGTTTTGTGTTACCTTTAGTTGTTTGAGCAGTGTATAAACTACTGTATGTAAAGAACAAAGTATTTAATAAGGCTATTTCATTCATTCAGATCTCGGATGTCTTCTGCTTGTGTTCACTTTATTTTTTTGAGCAGTATATTTCATAATTTAGGAGCAACCAATGGTAGCTTCCAAATTCTGATTGACAAGACAAGAGCCCAAAGCACAGATGAACATTCGTTTTGATAACAAATAGAGTCTATTCAAGCTTGAAACTTGTTCCCTATAATAAGACAAGTGGAGCCACATACTTTTATATTTCTTTGTCAAATCTCTCTCCCCTGTCACCACCATCCATTTTAGTTTGACGTACACTATGATAAGTCACCAATAAGCATTCAAACATCAGAAAAAGGGAAAACAACTTTTTTTGTGCCATGTTTCTTGTTGTAAATATAATTGTGTGACACATAGGCTCACATGTGGGACCATTTAATTTTCAGGATGCCAAATGTATCATTACAGATTATTCAATTATTTACTTGCAGATTGAATGAAATGTGATTTCAAACTTTCTCACTATTGTGTTTCTGTGTTTTACTAGATCTAAGAAGAATTTTGTGTGAAAATGGCATCAACAAGTGTTACACGTAGTCCTTTTGTGGAACTAGATGGTAATAATAACATTTTAAATTTATGTAATCTTAGTAATTATAAAATTCTAATTAGGGAAGCTATTTAATTCTAGAAATTGCATATCAAGAGATTTAGTAAGGAAGGAATCTGGTAAAAGTGACACATTGTTGGTAGGTTCTTCATATATTATTTATAGAGACTAAAATAAACCCTAGTGAAATAATTAACTATATAGGAGGAATGAATTGAATTGGTAGGTTAAGAAGCTGTGTACTGTATGGATCTCTCATAGGTGCATCTATGGCAAAGGAGACTGTGGTTCTCTAAACCTGGTGCTTCAATGTGGTTTTGGAGAACTAGTATGCTTTATGACCTCAAGGATCCATGCCCACCTGAAAAATAAAGCACTACATTTCTTCTCTAAATTATGTTTATTGCTTTTAAGTAAAATAGTTTCTATTTATTTCTAACACAGTTTGTCTTTCACTTACAACTGGTCATTTAGCAACAGTCTGAAGTTACAACAGATCTCCCCAGGGCTAATTACGATCTGGATTCAAAATTTCAATGTTCAGCCCCATCATGTGATTGTATTTTGGGTGCTTGATAACTGGTTTCCTGTTTCTGGCAAAAAAAAAAAAGCCTTTTTGCAAATAGTAGATTCACTTAATGATTGTGGCTTTATGTTCCCCACATTCACTTAACAACTGCCTCAAAAAAGTCAAAAATTCAGTTGTAGTTGCATGGTGACCCCCTTAATGATCAGCATGACCGTAATTCAAGGATTATCTGTATATATAGTGGCCTCAGCTTTCTGAAGTATAGATAGATAGATGATAGATAGATAGATAGATAGATAGATAGATAGATAGATAGATTCATACATACATACATAGATGCATACATACATAGTATAAATACAGATATTTTTATTGCTTCTTAATTGTGCTGCTTGTTCTCTGATTCCACAAATATTCTATATCATCACTTTGATATACTCTTAGATGGAATCAGTGCTAGAGAAGAGAAAGAGGGAAAATATAACTTTTTTAACTTCTTGGATTTCCAGCCCTTTTGTCAAACTGTCTTCACTGATACCTGATCTGGCCTTTACAAATGCAGTTGTCTTTGCCACCCGCAATCCACTCTTCAGTTCTCCCTTTCAGGTCCTTCTGTCCCTCAGCTGCAGATCCCTCCTCTATCAGTTCCTTGACTGACCCAGAATATCCAATCCACATAGCACAAATACCACCTCCAGCAATGTCCAGCATCCACCAACAACATACTCCACAGCCTAAGAAATATATTCCTTTCTATATTTTCACCAAAAGACAGATATGACTGATCTCAGCTTTCCCAATTAGGAAGAAAACTTCTCAGTGTTTGTATGATCCTATGAACTGTGCTTGCAAACAAGAACAAAACACCCTTTAACACTGAGACCATTTTATAACCACTCATGTCACTCTGCCACAGGAGCTTTGCTGGAGATGCTGCTATACTTTTTTAGCAGTATGGTCAATGATGAGAGATGCCTAGAATGATTGTTCAACAGTATCTGTTGAACAATCAACTAATGATTCCTGATTCCCTTTCTTAAGGAAATTGTAGTTCTTTAAGTAACATAACTTTGTATATGTAAGACAGGTGCAAATACATAAAGTTTATTTCATGATAATCCTATTTCACAGGATTCCAAAATATCTATGCTCCAGAATAAGAGGAACTGTCTTGGGGAGGGTTGCTGAAGAATTCCCCGAAGTGTTATTATTAGAGAGCATGGTGGGAACAGACAGAGGTGGTCCCCAGGTTTACCACTTAGAGCTCTGAACTAAAACTCTACTTCATCCTTTATACCCTAAATGCCAAGTAACATAACATAACCTTCAAATGACCTGTAACACAGTTAACAGTTATGTAATTTCTACTCTACAGTATGAAGTTCATACTTCCGCTAGAGCAGAGTAAACGGGGGTATTTGAGGAAGTGCACTGTTATATTATGACATAACTTTTTATGTGTTATAAAAATTATAATATAATTTATTTTATAATTAGGTTGATATCAACAGTTAGGTATTATCTCTTGGTGCTTAAGAAGCTGAAAAAGAGCCCCTCTGTTGTTTTTACTGGAACAGATTAACATGAATGGCTATCTGGGAATAAATTGGTTGATGTGTCCTTGAAAAGCCCATGTTTACCTGTTACACATTCTAACCTAGTAATTCAAAACTGCTGTTGCCTGTTGTTAGTACTGACATTTTGAGGTGTACTAAAATATTTTTCGTTAATATTGTCCATCAGAAGAATACAGGCAAAAAACTCCTTTTGAAAGGAACAACACTGAAATCTACCTTTACAGAGATATTGAATGCACAGAGAAAGAAATTGTAAGTATTCTACTGGTCAGCTACTGCTTACTACTATACCTTCTTGGTCTCTTTGTTTGGATCAGTTTCACATATCCCATTGAATCATAGTTTGCTTTACCCCACCCCACCCCACCCCACCCAAAAAAACGGTAAGGGCAGTCTCCTAGACAAACCATAGTGGCTTCTTACTAATAAGAAATAATACTGACTAATTGCTGTTATAATTTACACAGTGAAAACTCAACAATTTAAAATAAGACAGTAATAACAATAAGACAGTAATAACAATAATATAAATAATTATAAATAGAAACCAGAACTTTCTATATGTTTTAAACATTCATTTTATACAACCAAAAGAGAAAGGACTGCTTCTTTCTTTGGAGCCAAATAAAGAAAGTAGCATATATTGTGGCTAACAGAGCTCCTTAAATCAAGTTTCTTGCCTCTCCTCCATTTCTTATTATCTTGCTACTTCTCTGCTCCTTCTTCTTCAGTGAATTATTGGAAATAATTATTATTGGAAACAAATATATGGAGATTCAACTGTAGTTTGAGAACATGAAGAAAAAACATTAAATGAATCCCAGAGCAATTCTCTTGGTCACCATTTAGTTTCTCATTTATTTGGAATTCCAATAATTTACTTTCAAATTTCAGACAACTATAATATACATTCAAAATATAGAGGACAACCTGCAGAACCAATAAAACTTGCCTAAATGGATTTTCTTTAAAAACTCCTTTTCCTGATATACCATTCTCCATTCCCATGCATGTAAAGTTGGGGATAATAAAATATGTCAACTTTTTAAAAAAGACTGTTAGAGCTATAAGAATATTTGGATGTGCTTTTATTACAGTATGTTTATACATTGTGCTTAATTTTAAGACACCGTGGAAATAAAATCAAATCTTTACTATGATCATAGACCAGCCTTGAGAAGATTATGAATTTGGAAGGCAGTTAGGAAAGGCAGTATACATGTTTAAAATTAGACAATAAACATGGATTTCAATTTTAGATTAGAAAAACTAAGCAGACTCTGAAGGCATATGAAAGGAGCACCATTTCATCAAGAGCCCGATGTCGAAAAGCTTTGAGAAAACTAGAAGAAGTCACCGAACAAGAAACAACAGAAACAATGGGAAAAGATCTTCCTGCTCTGAATTGGGCGCTTGCTTTTGCAAAGTGTGAGTAAACATTTTAGAGAAATAATAGACTGCAGGAACACTGAGGAATTTTGTGATTTTACAGTCTTGGTTGAGTTGATGTTTTGATAGATGTTGAGTACTTGAAGTAAGTATCCCATTATTGCATCTTTTCTCTAAAATGTCTCTGATTGGTTCAGGATATTCTGATCAGCTTAGTGGTTTCTAATACACAATAACATTGTTGTTTTCCCTTTCTGGTATTTTTGCCCAAATGCTCTTAACTGTATTCCTGTGCTTCAGTCCCTGGATCTCAAAAATGTGTGAACATCTTTCACATTTAATGTCACTCCTGCTCTCCTTTGTCTGGCCTACTCTTTGGAGTAAGTGGTACCCTTCAATTCTTGCATTCCACACATGGGTTTTATGTTATCCCACCAGGTATTAGTAAGGTAGTCCTTACCTTGTTACCTCACGACCACAACTTCCTTCCCTAAGCTAGGCAGTCATTAAGTGAGTCATATCCTATTTTGCAACCTTTTTTTGCCAAGGCCATTCAGGGAATCCAGCTTCCCACTTTGGCTTTGCTTGCCAGGGTCCTTGGGAAGGTTATGAATGAAAATCATATGACACCGGGGCACTGCAAACATCAAAAATACATGCCGGTTGCAATTTTGATCATATGACTGTAGAATCATATGGCTGTCTAGGTGGCTCAGTGGCTAAGACACTTCAATCAGAAAGGTTGGCAGTTCAGCGGTCGAATCCCTGGTACAGGTCTCCTGCGTGAGCAGGGTTGGACTAGATGACCTCCAAGCAGGGCTGGATTTAGATGAAAAGAGGCCCTAGGCTATTCCACTTATGAGGCCCTTTCACCTATAGTGAAAGTGTAATTTTAATTTTGCTAACAATTTGAATGTAGGCCCCTCTTGATCTTGAGGCCCTAGGCTGAAGCCTAGTTAGCCTACAGGAAAATCCGGCCCTGCCTCCAAGGTCCCTTCCAACTCTGTTACTGTTACTGCTACAAATCACTGTGGTGAACAACAGACATTAAACTAATAGCAATAGCACTTAGTAATAGCACTTAGACTTATATACCGCTTTACAGTGCTATGCAGCTATCTCTAAGCTGTTTACAGAGTCAGCATATTGCCCACAATATGCTGGTCATAAATTGAGGATTATCTCTAATGCCTATCATTAAGTTTTTCCTGTTTGTTCTTCATAGCTCTAATTATATAAAGACTTTGGAAACATTGAATCATATATAAGGTGACCAGACGTCCCGCTTTTGGCGGGACAGTCCTGCTTTTGAGCAATTTGTCCCGCGTCCCGCAGCGTTTTAAAAAAGTCCCGATTTTTCATTCTGCTCCTGAGTCCCGGCTGCCTCCTGAATCCCCGCTGATGGCTAGAGGGAAAAAAAACTCTTTAAACTCTTGCCGTGGGGCTTCAAAGGGCCGACCTACAGCTGATCAGTGTTTAAAAAAAAATGAATAGACCCATGTCTGCAAAAATAGAAAAAACAGCCCCTGTTAACAGCTTCCGCTAGGTTAATTAGCTGCAAAAAGCTGCAAAAAGTTCCTGGAGCAGATTTCCCCCCCCCAGCTATACTGAAAACAAAGGCGAAAGCGAAACTAAACCTGCAAGGTGACAAAATGAGGCAGAGAGAGATTTCTTTCTTTTTCTTTTTCTTTTTCCTCACCAAAAAAAGTAGGTACAAAACTGCAAACAATGGGAAATTTTGGGCAAAAGAGGAGAGTTCAAGATTTTAAAACACAAAAGAAAAAAAGCTCTATTTAACTAGGGAATTGTAATAATTGAGATACTATTAATAATTGTATATTGTGTTGAAAGCAGAAATGGTTAAGTTGTGGTTTGGAGGAATATATGGGGGAAATTATTTGGTTTATTATTATTAGTAAATATAATTAATTGATTTGTAAGAAATTGGATTGCATGGAAATAATTGGAATATTCATGTTCATATTGATTAATATACAAAAAAGATAGTTATATAACTAATTGATTTATATTAAAATGTTGAATTTGTATTAAACAACTGTATTACATAATTACATAATTAACCAATGTGAGGATGGATATAAAAATAGATGACAATGGGAAGGGGTATAATATAGAATAGAAGGGAAAAATTGAATTTGATTAAGATTAGAGATGAGGATGAAGGGTAATATTGTTTTTTTAAAAAAATAGATGAGGAATAAATATGGCAAAAAGGAAATATAGAAATTGTAAATTTAATTGAAATGACTAAACGCTGTTTAAATTTGTGAACCAGCGAAATATTCTGTTCAAAGAAAATACATTGTATGTTTGTATGTGTGTTTCTAATTATTGCTATTTATTCATATTTGTTCTCTTTTATTCTTTAAAGTTTAACAATTCATTCTTAATCTTAATATCTTTATATTTGCTTGGGGTTGGCTTTCTTCCCTTTCATCTTTTTTATTGTACAGCAATCTTTCTCCTCAAACCTACCACCACTCTCTTTTCTTTCCTTCTTACTTTCTCTTCCCCCACCCTCTTTTTCTCCTCCCTACTTCCTCTTCCTTTCTCCTTCTCCTCCTCTCTTCCTCCCTCTCTTACCCTCACTCCTACTCTAATTTCCATTCCTTCATCCCTCTCTATTGCTGTATCCTTTAATACATATGGACTACTCAGAGGGCTGAAAAAGTTATTTTTGACTGGTCCTCACACTTTTGACCAGTCCTTGAACTTATGACTGTCCTCACATTTTACATTTTTGCCCTATCTTGTCATCATGGTGAAGAGAAGCAGTTGTGAAATGAGTGATATGGTTGTTAAGAATGCTGCATGGGCATAAATGTGAGGATGGTCATAAGTGTGAGGACCAGTCAAAAGTGCAAGGACCTGTCAGAAATGACTTTTTTCAGCCCTCTGGTTAATCCTTTTGTGCATATGGACTACTCAGAGGGCTGAAAAAGTTATTTTTGACTGGTCCTCACACTTTTGACCAGTCCTCGAACTTACGACTGTCCTCACATTTTACATTTTTGCCCTATCTTGTCACCATGGTGAAGAGAAGCAGTTGTGAAATGAGTGACATGGTTGTTAAGAATACTGCACGGGCATAAATGTGAGGATGGTCATAAGTGTGAGGACCAGTCAAAAGTGTGAGTGTCAGCCCTCTGAGTAGTCCCTATACACATAGCCATGGCCACCCGGTCACATGACCAGCTAGCCACGCCCACCCAGTCACATGGCCTCCAAGCCACGCCCACACAATAAGTCACGCCCACAATGGTGTCCTTCTTACCAATGTTAAAATCTGTTCACCTTACCCTATACACATAGCCATGGCCACCCGGTCACATGACCAGCTAGCCACGCCCACCCAGTCACATGACCAGATAGCCACGCCCACCCAGTCACATGACCAGATAGCCACGCCCACAAAATAAGCCACGCCCACAGTGTCCCTCTTTACCAATGTTAAAATCTGGTCACCTTAATCATATAACAAGGAATTTCTTCCAACTTATTACTAGGTTGGTGCCTTCAGATCCTGGATGTTACTCTCAGTAGTGAAGTCACACTATTTTCTGGAGTTTTTTTTCTCACCCCTCACTCATTCTATATGAGTGAGAAGATCATTTTAATATAATCCGTATAAGGGGTGTAAATTATCTTCCAAACACATTTTACCAAGCCCCATCCAGCTGTGTTGAAAGGGACCCTCTGAAATCTATTCTAAAAAAAAGAAAAAACAGGTCCTGTATGGTAGATTTGTTTTCTTCTTGTCTTCAGGAAACCATGAAATATGATGGCACATCTCTAGCATGTTCCTCAAAAGAGGAAAAGAAATCTTGCTTTTATGAAATATTCTACATAGTCATCTGCAAAATGGATATTTTACAGTAGTTTGCTTGAACTACTCTGTAAAATTCTTGTGGGCTCACTAACTAAACTTACTGAATTCTTAATTTTGGCTTTATTTCTAGCATAGTTTCCTTATCCTTTGGTTTGACATTATACAACTTTAGTTTAATATGTGGACAGACAATATTTCAATTTTTAAAATGTCGATTTATTTGTATTAAGTCATTGATAACATATAGCTTGTTTTAAAAATATAGGCTGCAGAATATCAGGAGAAAAAAATCACAAAATTTTATTTATTTTTTTAAAGGTTGTCAAAGTGACAAACAGTCTATAGCAGATTACATCAGTGAAGAGAAGGAGCTATTTCTATTGGAGGTAATAGTTTTTATAAACCTTATAAAAATACTAGTATATGTGTATATGTTTCTGCAGGCATTCTAGAAAACCTTCGCGATTTAGCTATTCTCCTAGGTCTCAGGTTAGGTTGGTTGGAACTCCTGTTGAATTGTGTGTGGCTATAGATAGTTGGATTTATTTTTTTTATCATTCTTGCATTCTGTTTTAATGTTGTTGGCTTTATTGTACACTAAACTAGGTTGGAATTGGGCAGTATCTAAATTGAATAAATTAAATATCTACCTGTATAGCATTTCTCATACAGGTAGTCCTTTATTAAGACCGTAACAACCCGGAATTATGGTCATAAATCATGGAGGCCCTTAAGTGATCAGGCCCGATTTTACTTTTTTGGGGGGTGGTCATTAAACAGATGCCCTAGTTGTTAAGCAACAGAGCAGTCGTTAAAAAAATGTATTTTATCCAAAGCGATTTTTTATTTTTTTTTGCTAGAAACCAAAAGAGCCCAAAACTGGCAAAAAATCCCACCAAAAATCCCATTCATAAAACCACAGGACACTGCAAACAGCCATAAATGTAATCCGGTTACCAAGCGCCCAAAATGCAATCACATGACCATGGGCGTATGTGGCTGTCACAATTCCGGAACTGAGTCATAAGTTCCTTTTTGGAGATTTGTTGTAACTTTGACTGGTCATTAAATGATTATGTGTAAGGGAAGACTCTCTGTATGAAAATTTTCAGATCTATATTATTTTATTAGAATATTTTAAGCTCATTTGAACATATAGCAGAACCCAACAGGGCATACCCACATTGGCCCCAGGCCTTTGCAGAGCCTTCCCTTCCTATCTTCCCCTGCCACCTTTCAGTCACCGGGAATGTCCCTGGCTGTTTCCTATTGCCTTTTTGCCCACTAGAACTATCTTCCAATATCCAGAACAGAGCAACCCAGCTTATTTTCATACGCAGACCAAACAAACAGAGCATGTTTCAGTTAAAGCACAAACTACCTGAAAGCAGCTTTTAACATGCACAAACATATATGTGCAATTTTACACATTCTTGTGCTATGGCATAATCATTAGGCTGAGGGAGAAGTGGGTCACAGCTAATGAGGAAAAGTGGACTTTGCTAGAATACAAAAAAAAAAAAAACATGGTGAAAAGATCCAGTTTGGAGAGCTGAAACAGGAAAATATTAGGCTGTTAAGAAAAGCTATAGTAGTTTGAAGACAAGCTGAGCAGTTGCAGCTGATACAAAGAGAATAGAAGAAAGAATCCCGACACTTGTAGGGCTATTTTGTTAAATGGGATGTGAATGAACTAATGATTCCTCTTTATTAGTTACAGAATCAAGAAAAGGATATGATGGACTACTAGTTAATAATGCAATTTCAAGATTTTATAGACTTTTTTAAAAATAGAACACACGTAATTGTAGGCCAGCTCACATTTCTGAATCTATCATGTAGCAGTAAATGGTATTCATAATTTTCAAAATGGAGAAAGATGACACACGTGTGAGAAATGATTGCAGGGAAATAATTTGGGGAAAATGATCAATGGCTTGACAGCAGGGGTGAAATCCAGCAGGTTCTAACAGGTTCTGGAGAACCGGTAGCGGAAATTTTGAGTAGTTCGGAGAACCGGCAAATACCACCTCTGGCTGACCCCAGAGTGGGGTGGGAATGGAGATTTTGCAATATCTTTCCTCCAGGAGGGGAGGGAATGGAGATTTTGCAGTATCCTTCCCCTACCACACCCACCAAGCCAAGCCCACAGAACTGTTAGGGAAAAATTTTGGATTTCACCCCTGCTTGACAGGAATATATAGGCTTGTCTCTCCCACACAGATACACACAAAATCCAAATCACTATTTTAAAAGCATATAGGATTTAGGTAATCAATATCTGAGTCTTTAAAAAAACACAGCAATATTTAATCAAGTTCTTTTCAAAGGATTCATTGCCAGAGAAGTGCATGGGAATGATTGGGTATGACAAGTTACTGTATGTTAAGATGTTTTGTATATAACATTTTGCTATTCTTTTCTTTCTCCAGTACTCTGTTAAAATAAAACAGCGCACCATGGCAAAGTTGGAGAAGATGGCAGCAAAGGAGGAGAGGAGGGCCAGAATTGCTGAAATAAAATTAGATGATGATACACTTGCATTTGAGGATTTTCTCAGACAAAATGATAGGAGCTCTGTAGAAGCCCTTAAATTGTTAGTTACAATTCTGTTTTTAACTCTACAGCTGACTGTAGTGGCCACATTTGGACTGTGACTTTAAAGATTCATTGTCTAGTTCCCTCTTCTGTTCTCCCAAGTAAAAAAGCCATCAAAGAGTCACTGCAGGAAATGGACACACTGTCTTCTACCTAAATGCTTTCCTTAGCTCTCTGCTAGATGTGTTTCTTAGGTTTTAGATAATTGGTCATCCTTGGCTTTTGAATGGTGTCATGGGGGTCACATTCTAAAATATTAATGCCCAAGAAAAAATATTGTGTTAGACCAGCTACAAATTTGATTTAATTTAGCTTATATTATATTAAATAAAAATAAATATTATTAAATAATGTCTATGATTACCTTCCAGGACATTAATAATATCCTCATGTCACATTATAAACATTGTAATTCAGCAGTATTTGCAGGAGTTTAAGGAACCAAACATAAGGCATTCAGGAACTGTACATTCCTGTTACAGAATATGAATAAAATCATACATAAAAGCCCATAGATAGCTGTTTTCTGAATTGCATCTATTCATTCTATACAGCGGGCAATTGGCATAAGGAGTCTTTACTTTTCCCTAATCCAGTTAAATAAACTTCTATTCACCTCTAGATTAATCCCAGCCCACCCTGCCAAGATATCTCAAACCAGTCTTTACCCCAAGCATCATCATGTCTACAATGGTAACTCTGGGATTTATGATGCCCCCACATCAGTCGTTGCCACTATTAGTTACAAGGCAGAACTGCAGTCGGCTTGCACACTCGAATACCCTCTGAGTCATCCCAAAAGAGACTCTGCTGCTCTAGCATCATGGTTAAACCAATTTTGTTCAAGTCCTTGCTTGAATAAGAAATTAATGTACTTAGGGAACTGCAGAATAGTGTGACGACATGGGTATGCATTTGAAAATAATGATAATTTCTTCCATTAGATTACTACCATTTATTAGATTTGGGATCTTTCCATTTATGCCATTAGATCTCAGATGTAATACTTCATAATCGCTCATTGCAAGCAGCTAAAGGGATAAGAACTAATAGGAACTAACAATAAACTAATTCAGTTTTAGAAATAGAATTCTATTACAAGTAAAGAAACTATTTCTGTAGATGAGATTTCACTGTCTACCTTACCACACACAAAAGGAATGGGGAGTTTCCAAAGATTCCTGAAGAATTTGTTATTATAAGAAGAAGCTGATATTAGGACTCACCTACCACACAATTTCATTTAGGCAAAAGGGTTTACATCAAGGGAAATTTTATTGTGTTTTTCATTTTCAGTATTTTCAAGAAATAATAATTGCTGAATGTCATATTGGATTTTTTGCCCCACATTGATGAAAAATAAGTTTGATTGCTTGTTTCTTTTAGTTTTCTTTAAAATTATCCTCAAGTTAGTTTCTGGATTACCAATAGTTTATGCAACTATCATATCTTACTATTAAATTGAAGAGACAAAAATACCACTTCTTTCTTTATGTAAGAGATTTAAACTGCACCGGTATAACTATTTTAATATTTGGAAAAGGGGTACTTTCAAGTGTTGACTCCTGGCAACTGCCTGAGTCCCTGCAATTTTCTAGGCAAGATTTTTGGAAGTGGTTTGCTATTGCTTGCATCCCAAGGCAGAGAGAGACAACAGGCCCAAGGTCACCCAGCTGGCTTCATACCTACAATGATACTAGAACTCACAGTCTCCTAATTTCTAATCTGTTGCCTTAGCCACTACATCAGATTGATTCTCTATTTCAATATGAACATCTCTGTATTAAAATAATATGCAGCCTTTTTCTAGGGCAACTCAAGAGGCAAAATACAAAATGGAAGTAACAACAGAACTGAGGATTGCAATGAATGAACTGTTCTCCCTTAAAAGGTGAACTCTTTCTTGTTGCTTTATAGAGAGATTTATGGGAAGGATTCTTGATGATGAGATTCTTAATATATTTTTCCACAATGCAGCATATTCTTGCTCATGAAGTTGCATTTCAAGTACCAGATACCTACACAAGGGTCTTTATACATCTGTCATACAGAAAGGCACCAAATGATCAAGCTCAAAATCTTTGTAATAATGTAATAAGCATAATGTACACTATTTATACCATGGGCAACTGAGAAGTGACAGATGAGATTCAGAAAGCTGAATCTTTAGAACTATAAAATAAATGGAAACTTGAGTAGATGTTCTTATTAAGCTCAATTTAATATTTTCTATTCTTTTTATAAAGCATATTCAATTGTTCTTTTTAAAATTTCTGAACAAGTTCACAGATGTTTGTGATAAAGGACAGAAGGTTTCTTGATAAAATAATCTTCCCCAAATTAAAGTAATTTTGAAAAACCTTATTGCCCAGACATAGCACAGGAGCTCCAGTACTAATAAGAATTATTGTCTTTGTTCTTCATTCTGAAGACCCAGATTGTTCGGGACAATATGCTGACTCTGTAAACTGCTTAGAGAGGGCTGTAAAAGCACTATGAAGCGGTATATAAGTCTAAGTGCTATTGCTATTAGAAAACCATATACTGTAATTCAGGGAAAATATTTTACTCAGCTTTCTCAGATATTTTTTTGAATGTCTGCTAAGCATTGTACATCTGTAACATCTTCTATCCCTTGTATCCCTTGTTCTCTTTTCACATGTGCAGTGAAATTGCAAACACTGAAGACCTTTTGAAGCTGTATTTATCCTATGAAGCTTTTTTGTTTAGTATTTCTCCCAAAGCATGGCAAGAGCAGCAGATGGCAAAGAGGAAGAAAGACCAGAAAAGAAGCCCATCAAAATCCCTTATTTCTTTCCCAGCAGCTGCTGATAAAACCAAACTAATCTCAGCCTCCATTGTATTACAAAATAAAGCGAGTAAGTACACAGTTTTCAGTGGTCCAATTGACCATTTAAATTACAGTGTGAGGGAATACTGCTGTAATTCTAGCAAGCACACCAACTAGGAATCTTGAGTGATGCAAGGCTAACACATCTGGAACAAACTAAATTGAAAATATATAAAAGACAATATATACAGTGGAGGCAGGAAGTTTTAAAGTATGTAAAAAAAAGAAAGGGAAGCATTGAATTTCCATTAATATGAGATTGCCTGGTAAGTAAAGCTTCTGAATAACTGGAGAAATTTAGCATACTTCCACTATGCTCTTTTAATATATTCCCATCTCCTGCTTTATGTTTGCAGGGAAGGTGGCAAATAGGAACAAACAAATATGTAACTTAGACATGTGTCATATTGACTGGTTCACTTTGTAATAATTATGGTCCATGAGGCATAGTTTACTGGAGTGGGATAATTGCCCTGCACTGGTTGTATCTGAAAGCACTGGGATATCCATAATATCCTTTATTTATTTATTTATTTATTTATTTATTATTAAACTTCTATACCGCCCTTCTCCTGAAGGACTCAGGGCAGTGTACAGCCATATTAAAACACATAAAATTTACAAAATTTAAAAACCATTAAAATCAAATATACAAAAATTTGGCCCACAAATTAAAAAACTAACATACACCCATTAAAATTCATATTCATGTTAGGCCAGCCCGACTTGTTGAAACAAAAGGGTCTTCAGGGTGCGGTGAAAGGTGCGCAGGTTGGGGATCATACGCACATCTAGGGGCAGCTCGTTCCAGAGGGCTGGTGCCCCCACAGAGAAGGCTCTCCCCCTGGGCGCAGCCAGTTGACATGCTGATTCTTTCTGGACAATTTGTTTAATGTATCAGGAGTGTTCATGTTAACAAAAAGAAGATTAAGATGAATGGGGGCTCATCAGGATACTAAAACCACAATTGGAAAAAAGCCATCAATTTACCAAAAAGAAAAACCAAAAAGATGTACAGATGGAAACTGTAAAGATGGAACTCAGATGTAAAGATGTAAAGATGTAAAGATGTAAAGATGTAAAGATGGAACTCAGACAGGTCATCAAAGAAAAAATGCATATGTTTTTGCCCTCCCAGTACTTGCCCTGTCAATTGGTGGTATGGTCTTCTCCTGGTAATTACTTGGCTAGCCTGTGTTTACTGATTAATGGTTTGTCCAGTGTTAATCCTGGTGTTGGATCCCTGCTTATCTAGCTGTAAAAAAACAAAGGTTAAAAAACCTTAAAAAGAAGCAAACCTTTTTCCAGAACATCTCTTCAGCAGCAATCAATTCCCAGATAAGCAAGGATCAACAACAGGATTAACACTAGACAATCAAGCAATAAACAATACCCTAATCAAGAAACTAGTAACTCAGACAAATAAATAAGCATCAAACAACAAGGAACTACCAAGAAAAAAAACGAAAACCCAATCAACTGACAGGAGAAGCTACTGTATATAAACAGGGCAACGCTCCCCCCTCCTGGCACTGTAGATGCTATTTAATTGAGTAGTAAAACAACTGTAAAATCAACCATGCTCAGAGAGCACCCTGGGTCCACAATAAGTGAAGTATTAAAAAAACTGAACGAAGAAAAGTATTGTCTTCTTCAGAAAAGGAAAAATTGAAGATTCAGGAAATTATTGGATTAGTCAGTCTGGCATCACTATCTGAGCAGGTTCCAGAGGAGGAAATCATAAAATGGAAACATTATATGAATCAAAATTTGTCAAGACTTAGCAGACTAAATTTATTATAAAGATTAGGTTAGATTGTATAACAATTAAATGTGTACAGTGTGACTCAAAAATTGTATTCAAAGAGCACTCTTGAAAAATCTTAATTCAGCAAGAGAGTTATAATTCTAATCGATGCTATGTCTAGTAAAGTTGTGTATTCTCTTATTGAATAGTGAAAAAGCACTCTTAGATTACTCCTGTACTATATTGGTTTCCTTGTGATTGCTTTTGGAGGATATTTTTTTAATAGAAATTTTATCTAGGTATGCCAAGATATTATACTCTAAACGTGGAGGGAGAAAACTATGTCCTAAAAGAAAAAACTTAGTTGGAATAAATACATTTTGTCATATCCCAAATTATTGAAGATGCAAAAAAAATAAAATAATAATCCACAACCCAGTTCATGCAGGAAGGAACATTATGAAGTATATACTCTTTTTTTTAGGTCCTAATGATGTTTATATAGTGAAATGACTATAGTGAAATATTTATATAGTGAAATTGTCAGTCCTGTTTCTGGAATAATTGCTCTCTCTTTGGCTCTGATCCTTCTGTCCTTCTGGAAAGCATTTAAAACTATTTTTTTAAACAGGCTGTGAGCCAGGATCATGTGTGATCCTGTTTAAATATTTAGAATATTTGTGTATTTCTCCAGGTTGCTGATTTTAGTCTATTTGCTTCAGTGTTTTAAAATGAAGTTTTAACCAACTGTATGCCCTTGGAGTAATGTTTGAATAGATAACTTTACTCTCTCCTTCGGGAGAGGGGGCGGTATAAAAATTTAACAAACAAACAAATAAACAAACAAACAAATAAATAAATAAATAATTTGTAGTGGCATTACATCAACATTAAAGAAAAATCTAAGAACATAATTGTCCTGTTGATGTATGACCAAAATAATGTATCAGCGTTCTCTTTTGCTGCAACCTTTGTCTTAGTGTGACTGATTTTACTAGGCTTCCTGCATGATAGTCAAGTCTCCAGCCCCATGATTTGACTATTTACTTTGACAACACTTTAATATCGGTTGCAGATTGCTTTCACTTCCTGTCAGTGTCAGCCTTGTTTGGATTTAGCAAGGATTAATAGAGGTGATGATTTGTTCTTTTTACAAATATGTGATTCCTGTGTTATTTGGCTACTACTTTTAGACAAAATGGCACTTCATAAAGGGCCTCAGCCAGCCAAGAAAATGATAGTAGAGAAATCAGTCTCAGTCAACTTAGGCAAGCCAGAGGAAAAGGCACCAGTTTCAAGTAACGAAGGTAAGAAATAAGGAAGACCTTTGAAAGAAAGGAATCTGGGTTTTAGGTGAGATTTATAGTAGCGGCCAAAATTGTGGAAACCTTTTGGGGAAAGTATATTTTTGAGGTTTGATGGCTAATAACACCAATTTTGGGGGGGGAGTTTCAAGGTAATCATATTCTACTGCTGGAATGGCCTGGGAATAGCCCAGACCTTAACCCAATTGAAAATCTATGGAGCCGACTAAAGAAACCTGTTAGCCAGAAGCGACACAGCAATAAATCCCAGTTAATAGAAGCAATCATTCAATCTTGGTTTCACATTATAACAGCTGCAGAACTAAAAGACTTGGTTCACTCCATGGGAAGATGTTGTAAGGCCATAATTCATGCTAAAGGTTACCCAATTATTAACTGATATGGTAATAATTTTTGTATATCTCATTTTTTCTACATGTTTAACTTTTCTTCTTTATACTGTAACTGCTATTCTAATAGCAAATCCTTCATAAAAGTTATTACATTACATTCTTGATTAAATTATCTTTCCATTGATATATAATTTTATGATACTATTCCCAAAAAAAAGTGGTGTTATTAGATAGTTTTAGAAAATACACTTTTCCCAAAAGATTTCCACAATTTTAGTCATTATTGTATGGCTGATTAGACATCTCTATAAGCAGTTCTGCAGGTGGAGACAACACAGTGGTTCAATTGCCAACCAAGAGTTGGTTCTGGTGACAGAAAAGTTCTCTGGAGGCAGGAGAAATCAGGGGATTGCCCACTAGTGCTCTGGAAGAGCTTCTCCTTGCAAAAAAAACCAAACCTACCAAAACAAAACAAAACTTGGGAAGTAAGGGATTCACAATTTGCCCTGAATTGCTGTACAGTCTTTTTATGGACATTTGATTGGCAAAAGGTCACCTTTTTAATCACTTCACAATTTAAGTAGTTTACAATCTAAGTTATTCCAAACAGTAAAGAAGATTAAAGAATTTCAGTGTCGTCTTTTTGAAATTAAAAAAACAGGAAAAAAACCTATTTTAAAGGATTTTAATTTAAAGATAAAAAGCTGATCAAGATTACAATATTGGGATGTTTTCAGTGGTGGGTTCTAACCGGCTTTACTACCGGTTCTCTTGGTGCACACGCTTCGTGTTCGCAAGCATGTTGCGAATCAGCCCAGCTGAGGTGCGGCAATCCGCTCTGCCGGACCTCTCAGCTGGGCGGAAAAAGACAAAATAAAAGGTAGGAATAGCGCGGGGGTGGGGGTGGGAGGACCCAGCTCCCGAAGAAAGGGAACCAGTTCGGTGACATAATAGCGTCACTGCTACCAGCTTGGCCAAACCGGGCCGAACCAGGAGGAACCTATCACTGGATGTTTCAAACAGAAAAGGAGGATAGTGATTTTTTTAAAAAATAAGATTTTTTTTTTCTTTGATGAAAGTATCTTTGAAAATAATAAAGTTAGTTTAACTAACAGACTGGACCACTGTGGGAAGATTGATTGTTTATGTATGTGGGCAGTAATAATTGGTGGATTTTACAAAACAAGAAGAGAAGAGTAATATGAGCTAGACTATTTGACTAACTAGGCAGAGCCAACTGAGACATAAGAAAAAGAAAAAAAAGAACCGTGCCTTTTATTCCCATCATAGTAACTGACATACTTTCCTTTCTCACCATGGCAACCACAAGAAAAGCTGTCAAACTGGAAGAAAGATGCAGGGGAGATTAAAAGAGTTGAAATTTACATAGTGTTATGATCTCAAAAAGATTTTTTATAAAATGATGTTTTATTGATACATAATGCCAGAGAAATTATTTAGAACGTAGAAAAGCATTCAAATGTATGTTGGAAACATGATGAAGGAACGTTTTATCATGCTTGATTAACATGTAAAAAGCTAAAAAAAAAAATTGGATCCAATACCTACTTTGATATGGATTATTTTAAAGATCAACATTCAACAGAAGGCAGAACTTTTTCTTTTAAGATTAATGGATAAATCATTAGAAAGAAGCCATGAAAAATTATTTCAGTATACAATCATGGCAGTGAGATTACTATATGCACAAAGATGAAAAGAGTTGACGCTGCTCATTATGGAGGGATGGTTGAAGTCAACAGATTTTCCTGAAATAGATAAATTAACTTCTTTGATTAGAGTAAAAACATGTTTATATTTATTGCTGACTCCACGCCTCTTATGGACTTTTTGCATAAAAATGAAAAAAAATGAACTTGTGACTCATGATTTTGATGATTAAACAGGATAGGTTATAGAAAGAAGCATAATATGATGTAACTTTAGAAAGAAAATATATTTGCGCTTAAAACTGCTATGAAGAATATGAGAAGCTGCTTCTATATACTTTTTTCTTTAATTTTTTTTTCTCACTTGCATGTTTGTTTTTTCTTTGTTCATTATATGAAAATTCATTAAGATTTTAGTTGGACAATCAGTACTTATTACATAGGATGCTTCCATTTTTGTATAAGGGCTAAGAAATATAACCAGTTTGCACTGAGACACCTGGAGGTTTTAAGGGATAAAAATAGATGTTTTAATCCTTGCAGAAGTTTAATGTACCTATTTTGCCCCTTATTACAGCAGAACATTCTGCAAGTGTTCTAGAGGCCACCAAAAATTTAAAAAATAGAATTGGGAGTTATGTGCTCCCACAGGCCATAGGGCAATCCTTTCATGGTGGATTCATTTCTCCACTGTGTATGATATAATTATAAGATAAAACAGGATATAATTTATCCTGTTGCTAAATAAGAATGATATTATATGTTTCTTTTTCTTCTTCTTTTTTGCAGGAGACTACAGGTTCTTTAGGAAGTCATCACAAGGAGCACTGGACCCAAAATTATTCATAGATGATACATATGTATCATCTGAAAGGTGATAGCAATCTGAATTCAGAAAAAAAAACCCAAATCAAGCTCATCTATGGATACCAACTTTCCTCCCCTCCCCCTTCCCTTCCCTTCCCTTCCCTCAGGTGGAATCTTTACCAAGCATAATCCTTCTGCTTGGTAAACACTTACTTGGCAAGCTTCAAGGTGTACACACAAATTATATCCAAGTTAATTTTTCTTTTAATAACAGTGGTCTAAGTGAAAACAGCTTCTCTCTATCATCAGAAGACACTTTTAACTTGGATGATATTCAGAATTGTGACAAAGTAAGACATTTATCTTTAAAATATACGTATCTCAGAGTTAAACTGTGGGGTTCTTGGCCGCTAATATGGTTGTTTGCTTGCAGTCGTTTCATTACCCAAGAGTTGCCCTATTCCACCAGCTCAGTGACCTTGGGCCAGTCACTGTCTCTCAGCTCAATTCATCTCACAGGCTTATTGTTGTGGGGAAAATATGAGGAGGAAGGTGTGTTGCATATGCATAATATAAAACTGTTTTTGAAAAAGAAGTGTGCCTCTAGATACTATTTAATACCCACAACCTTTCAGATATCAGCTACATAATCTGAATTACTGTACAGTGCTATAAGAATCAAAGCAGCAGAAAACATTACGTAATAAATAAATAAATCAAAGAATTGATTGATTTGATTGATTTGATTGATTGATTGATTGATTGATTGATTGATTCATTCATTCATTCATTCTATAAGTAAAGTATTTAGACTAGAAGGAAATATTTTGTTTGTTTTATATATTTTATCCAGCAGTGGATTCTTTTATCTTTTAGTGGATTCAATCCAGTAATGTAAAGGAGTGGCAGAACCTGGGGGCAAAGTTAAAAGAGGGATCAGCCTAGAATCTCTAATAGTCACAAGCAGTTTAAGTCCAACCTGTCTTGAATCCCATTGACTCCAATCTAACAGATAGCAGGAAGATTCTCAAATATTTAAGTCTTCCTGTGCATAGGCATGAGTAATAATAAATCAGTTTAATTGGACCTTCATGTAGACCTGATCTTTTGCACCTAACAAGTAATCCCTGAATTTATTTGTGTTCTTTAGAGCAAACAGTAGTGTCTATAAATATACCATAAACTTGTGTCAGTGAAGGACATTATGCAGCACTTCAATGCATATCAGCCACCTGTTAAGTCAGTCACATTTAAGCAAGTTTACAGAAAATTGGTGGCATAGCAAACCATACAGTCTGCATAATATATAAATTGACAAATGAAATTAATGGGTTTTTTGCTGATTTATACATTTAATAATGAAGAAAACATAGTCCTTTATTGCCAGTTGAGTATAATCCTCAAATGCCCTCCTTTTACCATATTCCCGTTTTTTTCAAAAAATGTTTGCAAACAGATGTGCCATTCCAGATATTATGCATTACTGTCTCTCCTTCATTAGGAGACAGAGATATATTTTAAAGACACAGAAGAGTTACTTCAGATGTTCAGATACCTTGAAGAGCAAAATCTTTCATTATTCCAAAACATTCAAGATATTAGTGGCACATTGGAGGAAAGCCAGCAGAGAGAGAAAATAGTTAAGCAGCATGTGTAAGTTATTAATTTAATAGGGTTGTTTTATATATTTTCAAAGTGTGAACATACATACACGCTGATAGCAATTTGTGCTCCAAATAAGCCTATTGAGATTTCTTGATTTTAGCCAGGAACAGAAGCTGAATTCAATATTGTGCTCTCTTTCAGGCACAGCTGACTAGCTTAATTTTAAGCAGGGTGTGGTGTGGAATGGTTTCAGCTCTTGAACAGTTAACACAGGGAAAGGGATTTAATGTTAGAATCGAGAAGCTAATAGATATGACATACCTTAAAAATGTAACAAGTTTTGGCTTTAAAATGAATAATCTTAATAATTCAAGACTTTAGTTAGAGAATTTCAGGGAGAGAACACACTGCCTCCCCCCCATCACCTTTTTTAAAAAAATGTTTGTATTACATGGAAGCTATCCTCCACAAAAACTCTTTCCAATTCAAAAAAAATAACATAAGGAATACAACATTGCCCAATGAAATTAAGATTATTGTATCTGGAAATAATATAATTAGGAAATGTAATAAGAGGATATAATTCAGAATTTATATTCTTACATGAATAAACTATATTTTCAAATGAGTCAGTTCTTGTGAAACTGCAAGTAAGTGGCATATGTTGCTTTAAATCTTGTGATTGTGGCACACCAATACAGAACTAGCTCAAAAGATGTTGGTGCGTAAGGCAAATCATAATTCCATGCACTGAAGTTGGTTGGACTAGCAATTGAATCTTAATCAAGTGTTGGTAATTAGACAAAACTTCTACCCTTCCTAAGAATAGCAGACTATGAAGACAGGCTTTATGGCACATGAGAAAAAAAAATATGATGGGGTTCGGGGGGAGAACCTACAGAGCTGCCACAGCTGCCCCTCTAACATCTGCCTCCTATAGAGGCTGCCTTCCTCTGTCCAATGCAGGATAGCTCCCCACTCCCCTTCAATACAATTGATGATCATTCCATTATATGCTATTCTACCCAATGTATTCTTTTATACTTTCCCACCATTTTTCCTAAATGATGTTTTTAATTAAAGAAAAAGATGTCCTTTCTAATTAAGGGGTTTTAGCTCTTAACAGCAAATTATTTGGATAATTATTTTACAGCATTAGCCAGTTTATAATGACACTGCTACAAACTCAAGACCATGTCTGCCAGAAATCACTCTATGACAATTTGCAGGAATCTCTGAGTCAGGAAATGCCTATTAAATCAATTTGGTCTTAGCAAAAATGTTTTATTTCCTCTGAAAAATGTTATTTCCTCTGAAAAATGTTAGACTAGAAAAACTCAATGAGCACTTCAACTGTTTAAAACAGACAAACTAATTTAAAATTCTAGCTATAAAGTTTTATGCTCTCTTTTAATAGGGAACAAAAGGTAAAGCGCCTTAGAGACAAAAAAGAAGCTCTAATAGCTGCTTGCCTCAAAGAAGATGGGAAAAGTGCTGAACTGGCATTAAAAGCTAAAATGTTTTCTTCAGGAGAATATAATCCAGCATCCATGGTAAGTTTGAATGCATCAACCATCTTCATCATAATACAGATTGTTCAATCCTAAAAAGATAATTCAGTTTGAACTGAGTTTGTATCTCTTACCTGTATGAATACCCTGGGACCTCAGATACAGCACCAGGTCACCTTTGCCTAAGCCCAGAAGCTAAGCAGGGTCAGGCCTGATTTGTTCTTGAATGGGATAAATATTAAGGTTTTAGGTTGGACTGGAAAATCAAAAAACATCCCAGAAGGCAGCACTGATAAAGAGCTTCCATTCTGACGCCAGGAATGCTGCAGGGTTGCATACAGAAAGTCACCATCAGAAGGTGAGCTTGAACCATAACTTTACAACCAACTTTTGAATAACATGTCCACTGTCACAAATGAGGGATGGGCTGACTCAGACTCATCATTGATAGACAAATGAAACCAATCCTGTCAATATACCAGTGGGCAACATTTAGCTTAAGAAGTGCTAGAGTGGCAGATAAATACTGAATAACATTACAGAGCATCTAAAATGACCATCAGTGATTTATTTTGATTAGCATTATAATATCTAATGATGGTAATTAAATGCTAGGTTTATTGATTTATTATATCCCATCGAATCAGGATCAATTCTTAATGACCACCCAGATTTTCTCCATGACAATCTGTTCCTAATCTGGCCCTTCAGGTCTTCTTCATTGCCACTGTAACTGAATCCATCTGCCTTGCTGTTGGTCATACATGTCTTCTTCCTTGTACCTTTTCTAACATTAGTGCCTTTTCCAACAACGAGGTAATTAGGTAAGGGAACTATAGAGCCAGAAGTTATTTAGGCTACAATTGACTTACCAGTGGATGATCCCCAAGGTCCCTTCCAACTCTTACATTCTATGATTCTATACCTGAATACATGCAGATGCTGCACAGTGTACAAATCCAACTTGAACATGTTCTAGCTTGAACATATGCAGCAAGGGGAGACTATATTTTTTGCCTAATTTGTTACTCTGTCAAATTCCTCTTACAGTTATTTTTCCCCCTACATTCAACTGGCATTATCTTCCTGTTCCATACGTCTATTCCATGTCCTACATTCTGGAGAGACAGAATAAGTCTTTAATCTTTTTCCAAGTGGCACCTTTCAGATTCCTGAAAAGTAATATATCCCCCTACATTTGTGGACTGCTCAAAACACAGTCTAGCTGCTGCTGAATAAACTTTTTATTTTTATTCTCATTTGAGACCTTCAAGTCATTCTTAGCCCTGATGACTGAATAAATAAGTCCCTGCAGTTTTCTTTGCAATACTTTCAGAAGTGCAAGTTGCCCTTCATTCTTCCTAAGGCTGAGAGAGAATGACTGGCCCAAAGTCCTCCAGAATGGCTTTCTGAATGAGCAGCAGCTATAAAATGAGCTGATAAATAAATAATAAATATTCTTTATTGACTTTTTGACAATCATTTCTTTGGTTCTTTGCTCTCTGTATGTACTCTTCCTTGGTGGTATGCCTTTCCATTTCTTATATGTGGAATTATTCTCTTCAAATCCTTACTAAACATTCTGGGGAGGAACAGTGGCTTCTTCTGCTGTTTTGTATGGGCTTTTTCCTTTTTGCTGGACCCTTCTTGAGCTGTTTTAGCAATCAGCACAGAATCCTACCTACTGCTTCCCTTAATAAGTTTTTCCAGCTTTACCAGAAAAACCAAACCTTAAAATGGATTATGTCAATCCCCACTTCACAATTCCAAGTGGTCAGAACAGCCAATCCCAACATTGAAACTGTTTCACTGAATTCAGGATGGACCGCCAAAGACTAGGATGTTTTAACCTTGAACAGAATACCTCTTCTTCCAATGTGCATTGGGTTCTTACATCTGTGTTTCCATCCACATTGGTTTTATGCCTTTTTGACCACCAAACTGCATTTTTTTTAACATTTATTCATTTGAATTTCCATAGTGTATGTTGCCAACTTTGCATTTTAGCTCTTGTTCATTGAACGAATACCATTTTGCTTATTCATTATTTTCTTCTCTTTTAGCAATGTTCAGAATTATATAATTCTTACTCTAAATTTGGGGAATGTTTACCTCTAGTATTTAGCTTTAATATTTCACTGTAAGCTTTGATTCAGGATTACTAATGTAACCTCAGAATTTGCCTTATTTTGTTTATGTATTTATTTACTTAAATATATTCTCTTCCATTCCCAAGGTTAAGGGTAGTTAATGATATTAATTTTCTTCTTTATATCATAAGAATAAAATACTGGATGCACTTACTAAAAAGGTAGCAGAAGTATACGGAGTTTGCTGTGGGACACAGGAAGTATCCAGCATGACCTCATTTCAAATGCTAAAAAAAATAGAAATGCGAGTTTCAGAACTCTGTGAGATGTTTGAAATACTTCCAAAAGAGTATCTTGAGATCATTGAAGTCACTGAAAAGCTCAGAGCAAAAGAAAGGCGACAAAGGTAAGAGTTTGCCAAAATATAATCTCATCAATTAACATAATTTTAACTCTGAATTCCAACAGCATTTTAAACAATATCAAGATTGGTGATGTGTCCAGTTTTTGCCCTAAAGCTTTAGAAAGAATCAACCATTTTTGTTTGCTGGATGCTTTCAGAATCCCTAAGGCCCCCTTTACAGTAAAACAAAAATTGTATGAGCAAAGTTTGGGTGAACAGCTACAGAATAATGGATATGTCTGAAGAAATAAGTCGGACTACAGAGAATAGCAGTCAGCAATGCTGAAACTATACAAGTGACAGAGAATATGGACAGAAAGAAAGATTATTTCCAAGAACCTCAACTCATGATTGGTGACATAATGGAAGATTATATCTGTTGCATTACAAATAAGTGATAATCTAAATACGGAGTCTCCATTAAAAGTCAAAGAGTGTTTAGAGGATTTAGAAATTAAAAAAAACCACATGCAAACCAAAAATATTTCCCAAAATAGCAAAACTAGTCTGTGATTTAAAAATGCAGAATGTTCAGTCTATAGCATTGGAACTCTGGGGGGTGGGGAATTATATGAACTAATAAAAGGGGGGAGGGTGGCCAGACATTAGAAAGTTCTTTCCCACCAATATAATGCATAAGATTTCCCATCTAGTGAGACAATATTTGTGGGGGGTTTTGTTATAAAATATTATTCTTGTCCATTAGGACACTCAGCTTTGTCTTCTAAAATGAACAAATGTAACATTTTCGTAGGGGCAAAACAAATCTATAATTGATGTGATTATACAGTATAAGGATGAGGTGCTAAGTAGTTTTCATTGGAAGGAAACCTTGTGGCACCAATGGAAGCTGTAGCCAGAAGGCATGAAGAAAAGACATTGAGATTTCCTTTTGACTTTGAGCAAGGAAGAGCTCGAAGTGCAATTCCTCACATAGGCAGGGGGGCCTCTGTCGCAGGTTTCCAATAAGTCACTATGACCCTCTCTCATTCTTTGGTCTGTCATGTTTTTCCCCCTCACTGAAATAATGCTGAGTTCTTCAGATTTAAACATAATAAAATAAAATCGGGGAAACATTAAAAAAAGGAAGCTTTCTTTAGTCAATAAACTTTTCATTTTTCAAAGTCTTCCCTTTTTCCATTCTTGAAGGATACGTGAAGACAAATTGAAAGAACTCAGAAGAATTCAGGAAGAACGGCTGAAGCTTGCTCTTGAGAGAGCAGTTGCAGAACCAAAGAAAAGGGTTGGTAGTCGTGCTTTAGAGATGTGTTCTTGGATTGTGCTGGATGATAGCAGAATAGATGCTTGCCTAGCTACTTTGTCAATGCCTAAACTAGTTATTTGTAGTTAAAAAATTTACTAGCATCTTACACTATATCTAAGTAATTATGCCTATTCTTAGAAATAATGCCTATTTGTGAATTACGTGTTGTACCCATTTAAAGACAGATACAAGTTCCAATGTACAGAGTCATCCCACAATATAGTTTAGCAGTGGTCACAATTTTTTAATAAGATTTATAAATATTTGGTGAAAGATTGGCTTAAACGGATGCATTATAAGAACAGGATTAGCTAATGTAGCAACACTGTCTACCCACATGTTAGTGTTTTTGAAATGATGCCTAATAAAGTTATAACAATTATTCAAAGGAGATGCTTCATAATACACAGGACCACAGCAAGCATGAAGACATTTATTTGCAAAGCTTACTGGACTATTACAGAAGCTGCTCCCAGCTGTCTCCATGAGCAAGTAGCTTTAGCCAAATAGCTATATACTGTATGTACGTGGAGAGATAACAACTTCTGAAGCAGCTGCACAAATCTGAAAAATAATGTGTTTTAAATCTGAAAACAGCTGCTTTGCATACATTGTGCATTTTGGAGCACCTCTTGAGTACTTTGCTACAACTCTAGTATGGGCAATAGTTGGGCACTATTTAATATGGTACACAAAAAAGGGCAAATGGGGCCTGCAATGGGGCCTTAGAATTTGCCTTACTAATTTCCCCATTTAGGAAGCTGATTTATTTTGCCCCTCCCCTTTGCACTTACTAATCTGAGCATTACTATTTGATTCAGCCATGGCAAATATTCTCAGCAAAGATCAGCTTTTCCACCCACACCTTTGGATTATAATCCTATCATCTCCATGCAACATGTCCAACTGCCAGTAGCCCAACATCCAAGACAGCCTTGGAGGTTACTGTTGTGCGTGTTATGAGGTACCCCTCCCAGTAGAGATGCACTATGCTTGGTCAAAGTCAATACAGGCTGTTCTTGTCATAGCTGCTGCATGGCTAAGTAGCACCAATCCACAGTTAAACCTGCAAATATATTCATTAAAGGGCAGTGAGCCCTATTTTAAAAAGGCATATCTCTCACATCCTGAAATTCAGCTTCCAAAACTGTGACCTTAGAACAAAACTTTAGAAGTTTTGTGGGTTTTTTGTATGAAAAATGATTCAAAAAATTGGGCTATAAATACTGTATGCAGCCCTATTGGTCTTATATCTTATATGCTCACTTTCAATTCAGGTCTCTGGGTGATTGAGGACCTGATAGAGGAAGATCCTGTATTGTGTTGACAGTTGTAGTAGCCACTCCATGTTCATGCAGTACAATTCAATTTCAGAGCTTCCATCTGAACACATGGACATTAGACAGAGATTAGGCCGGGGCCGTGTACTTACCATTTCTTGATTCACTTTAAATTCTCCATATATTCAGGCATATACTTGAACACAAGCACCTAATTGAATTCAGTTTGTTCTTCCATTTTAAATTCATTAGCAATGTTGCCCAAACTCAGAAAATAGGGTTTTGTTAACTATGGTACATGTGTTCATGTAACAAAATCCATCCATGTATCTAAAATTTCTTGTGCCAAAGAAATTAAGCAGCAAAGCTGCTTAATCCAAAAGAAAGTTAGTTTATGAATTCAGTGTGTGTGAATACATTTTTCCATATACGTGAGAGAAAAGTTTTACTCATTTTTCTCAATGTGACTCCCTTTAGCCATATGGACTTCAAAACTCTCAATTGTCAACAACTATGCTAGTTGGGGAAATTGGGGAATTGAAGCTCACACATACAGATTAGATTGAGATTGGGCGAATCCAACAGAATAGTTTTGTCATTATATGGTATAGCACAGGGGCCTGCAACCTTAAACACTCAAAGAACCATTTGGACCAGTTTCCCACAGAAAACACTGGGAGCCACAAAACCCTTCCCATGCCTATTTCTTGAGCGGTCACAAAACTAGCATATGTAGTTGAATTAAATGTTCTGTTTTCCATGGTTGGCCTACCGGGAGTTGAAAAGCTCAATAAATCGCATGCCGGTGGGTGTTGCACATTGGCGGTTGTGATGCATATTTTGCGTGACAGGGAGCCGCAGCAGAGGGGTGAAAGAACCACATGAGGCTCCAGAGCTGCAGGTTGCTGACCCATGGTATAATACAATCTAGTAACATACCAATTGATGCAGCAATGCATTTATCTACACTAAAAAATGAGTATATGTAGGGATACTTTCTCTCTCTTCCTGAAAGAAAGTGACCTTGCAACTACTGCATTTGCAAAACTTAATTTTCATGCCTTTATAACTAGTTAACTGGCACGTAATACAGCTGCTAGATTAGTCTTGAAGAATTCAAAAATTTCATTATTCCTCTCTGGAAAACACTGCACTGAGGAGCCATCTGTTCTAGGAAAACTACAAGGGCTAATCATTATTTTAAAAACCCTCTAAAGGTCACTGGGGTCATGCCACTTGGAAAAATACTTTTTTGCATTTTTTTCTGCTCACACAGAAGAAATTATCACAGCTGCTAATTTTTGGATGGCATTCCTAATTCAACAATTGAAGTAGACTTTGTCTACTTTTTAAAAATCCATTAAAATCACATTTAAATCAGAGCTTGAATTATTTTTATATTATTGGTTTTAATTCTGATTTCAATTCTGAAGGATTAGGACATTATAAAATAAATAATAATATAGACAACTGTCTAAAAGAACTTTTTAATTGTTTCTTTATCATAAAGTCCATAACAAAATGTGCAGACAGCTATTTTCTGGAGCAATCCCAGCCACAACATAATTTCAATCAAAATAGGATATTTAACATCTAGCCTTAAGATACATATCCATATTAATGGGGCCGAGTTAATCATGACTATCTTCAACTATTTTCAGTAATGTCACAAAAATGAAAGAATTTATACAAACATTGCCAAAACTCTTTCCTGCAAAGCATTTAAATGTACGTTCAGGTTTGCCAAATTCAAAGAGTGATGGAAGATGTCCAGTGATATGACTTTATTGGGTTCCCAGACAAAAAAGGCTCCCCCTCCCCCGAACTAAGCAACTTTGAAATGTGTGTGTTTTGTCTGATAGTTTTGTTCTAATTAGATCTACCTACAGGCATCCATTTCAAGTATTTCTACATTTGTATAAAATATAAGTGAAAGACTATGTAATGGGAACTTTAACAGGAAAAGTAAGGCTGATTTTAAAAATCCATGCATATGAAGGTTTTATATTTTTTGGCTTTGTTTTAGACGGGAAGAAAACTAGTGTACCGTTCACAGCCTCCAATGACTAAGTATGAAGCAAAACAAGCTACAGATGCAACTACAAGAAGTGAAGATGATTACTACTTTACTTGAATTTTTTTGGGGGGTAAAGTGTATTTTTGTACTAGTTATAGGTCTTGCTCCTAGCTTAGTGAGTCATATAACGTAAATGGTGATGGAATACATCTGATCCCATTTACTTTAAAATATTTGTATTAAGGCTAAACAATCCCAGTTTTTATATTTGTGGTTCATCTTTCACATTGACTGTTTCTTTCGGCCATATGTATTTTTCTGTCCCCAAAAATGTAATGTTACAAAACATGAATTTTTTTCAAAAGCTACAACTGAATATATATATTTTACACATTAAAAAAACACAAGATTTTCCAACATTATTCTCTCATTTCTCCATCTTCTTCTTCTTCTTCTACACCCCTTATATATAGGACATTGTTGCACCTGGCAATAAAGAGATAAGTTATTTTTGCTGTAATTCACATGAATTTTTTTAAAAAAAATTGTTTTCTATAGCTGGTTTGCATTCAAACAATTTTGATTCTGTATTTGGTGTTGCGTTTAATATTAAAACTGCTTTTTATTGAATGTGTGTCATTATTTTAATATATTTTTCTATCTGTCAAATACACTAAAGAAACAGTGCTTTATAAAGAATGAAATTGTGAAGCAAGCAAACTTTGGCTCGTGCAACAGATCTTTCTACTATTCTGCTTTCCCAGACCTATGCCTTCCAAAATCTTGGGGGATGGAGCACATGGAGGTGCAAAAGAAATTCAGGAGCGAGGAAGAAAGTTTCTTTTGACTGTTGAAGGAGAATCATGTAACTAAATTGCATTTAGCAACTTAACAGATTTAAAATGAAAACTTTATTATAGCACTAAGATATTTGATTAATGCATTTTTTCCAATATAGGTAGTTGTCAACTGATGTCCACAATTAAGCCCAAAAGTTCCATTGTTAAACAAGACACTTAAGTGAGTTTCGCTCCATTTTAGAGCATGACAACATGACCCTGGGACACTGCAAACATCTGAATTTTGTGTATGTGACAATGGGGGTGGCTGCAACAGTTCTAAGTGTGAAAAATTGTTATAACTCACTTTTTTCAGTGCCATTGTAACTTCGAATGGTCCCTAAACAAATGGTTGTAAGTCAAGGACTAAGTACCAAGTACTAGTCCTCAGGTTATGATGGCAACAGGGATTGGAATTTCTGTCACTAAGCAATGTGGTTGTAAAGCATACCATCACATGATTACATCACTTACAAACAGAATTTCCAACACTCCTGGTTGCCACTGTCAACTTCAGGACCGTGTAGATTATTAAGTGAGGACCTCACCTGATTGCAATGTGGGAAGAGATAGAAGTCCCCAGCAAAAAGGCCAATGAGTGAAAGTTGAAAATGAAAGCTTTGGGCAGGCAGATGCTACAGAGTGCAAGCAGGTAGGTGCAGGCAAGCATGTGGGTAGGTGGGGAAAGTGCTATGGAGCACAGATGAAAAAGCAATAAGAGTAGGAGTAACTGGCAACCTCCTGCCAGCTTTCTCATGGACTCTGCTTGTTGGAAGCCAGCAGGGAAGGTTGCAAATAATGATCACATGACCATTAGATGCTGCAACCATCATACCTGCAAGTCAGTTGTCAAGTTTCCAAATTGTAATTACGTGGTTCTGTGAATGATATGATGCCTGTGTTTCAGGGGTGAAATGCTCCTGGTTCGGACCGGATCGCCTGATCCGGTAGCAATGGAGGCGGGTGGTTCAGAGAACTGGTAGCAAAAATCCCTCCCTCCCCCCCCCATTGCCCAGCTGAGCCGCACAATCATCAGAGGCTTTTTTAAAATTTTTAAAAGCATTTCTTCTACAACCTCTTTGGCTGAAGAGGTTGTAGAAAAAATGGTTTTAAAAGTTTAAAAAAAAAGTTGGCCACGCCCACTCAGTCATATTACCCCCCACCAAGCCATGCCCACAGAACTGGTAGTAACAAATTTTACATTTCACCACTGCTGTGTTTCACAGAACAACCTTAAGTCCCCCTCATTCAGCTATGTCATAACTATGAACAATTACTGAATCAGTGGTCATAACCTGACCTGTAGTTAATGATTATTTGTTAGATTTATAACTCAAAAAAGAGTAAGGCATATCATATGGAGGGCTCCTCTCATTTGATTTTCACAATGATTTGGCAAGATAGATGCAATGTACATCTGGCAAGGTAGCAATTGGCCCAATACTTTCTAATAAATTTCCTGTTGTGAATTTTAACTTCTCTCTGTCTTCATCCAGCACTTCAATCATTCTTACCACAGTACTTCATTTTAACCCACTCAGTTACATGCAGTAGTTACCTTATCAGAACTTCACCAAGATGTCCCGACAATGCACCATCAATATATTCTTCAGTATTGGCAAGCTTTACAAACAGAAATTAGTATTACTGAATAGGAGAGTTACATGTATTCCTTTTAGAGAACATTTTCTACAATCCATACTTAAAATTTAATAGACGTTCGAACATTTAATACTCTAAATTGGTGGTTCTCAAAGTATTAACTGATTTCAGAGATCTTATAAGGCCAAGATGGCGAACCTATGGCACGCGTGCCCGAAGTGGCACGCGGAGCCATGTTGCCTGGCACACGCGGCATCGCCTGTTCCTCTTCTGGGTTTCTGGTGTGCATGTGCGCACCATGATCAGCTGATCCTTTTGCATGCAGCAGTGCCGGGAACTGGAAGCTGGTCTTCCTTTTTTCTGTGTGAGCATGCGTGTCGGCCAGCTGATTGTCGCGCACACATGCGCTCCAGAAACCTGGAAGAGTAGCTGGCTGAAACTGGAAGTTCAGTAGCTAAAACCAGAAGTTCATTTTCAGGGGCGGTGATCAAGAGATACTTCAGAGGTATCAGGTGGCAGGGAGAGAAAAAAATAGGCTGGCTTAGTAGATGAAGTGGAAGGAAGCACATCAGCTGATTGCAGAGAGCTCCTCCTGATCAGTGCTGACATTTCTCTCTTTCCCTATATACCAGGGCTGTCAAACTCCTGGCCCATGGGTCGGATGCGTCATGCTCTGGCACGCCCATGACCAGTTTAGTGAAGGGGGAAAAGTCCCAATATGTCATGTGACACCACCGTGACGATGTGAATTTGACACCCCTGCTATATACAATACATGTTATCTATTCTTGCTGCTGCCACACTCCTGCCATCATGTCTGGCTATGATCCACGTAAAGTTCCCATACTCTCATATAACAAGAGCAATGCTATTGTATAGGTGCTGTCAGACTTATCCAGATAATTGATGAGGCTCCTACCTTCTGCCAATTCCTTTATACTTCCCTTCTCCCATAAATTTTGACACCCACCAGCTTTAATAATGATGACTGTGCCAACAGGCTTTTTTCTCTGTCCCCTCTCCTCAGTAGAAAGGTCATAATGCAGAAGCTCTCAACAGAAATAGAGGAAGTAGTCTTGGTCCATGCTTGGAGTCCCACTCGGCCAATAGCATCCCCAAACACAAAGGTCTCTTCCTTAGTATCCACCACTGAACACATCCTCAAGTGGGGAGTCAGTGCAGAACAGGGAGAGAGCACTGCTTCTCTAAGCCAACACAAAGGACTCTTTCAGCCAAAAAAAGAAAATAATTTAGTTTTCTATTTTTTTTTAACTTTCTTTAATCTTTTCTGATCAAGTGTGCATAGAGATTTCCCCTGTCCAATCATGTCTACAGGGTGATGCTTATTTCCATTCTTAGCCAAGGAAGCCAGCATTGTCTGAAGATACTTCCATGGTCATGTGGCTAGTGTGACTGATAGATAGATATACAATAGATACACAATGTAGAATTATTATCATATAGGGAATGAAACTTTTTTTGTTACAAAGGTCTTCAAAACAAATGTAATCACTATCCTGAATTTAATATGAAAATGAAAATTATTTAAGAAAACTTTGCTGTACCACCTAACAATATATGGTTCTATGTAGGCTGGTAAGCACCAGGAAGAAAAACTATCACAGCAGCTTGTTTATTTTCCGCTCTGGCCACGGAAGAAGAGTCCCCTTGTCTATCATGTAAATACGATAGATTGGTGAGTTTGGAGCAGGTAAGTCTGTTCTTCCTTTAGCAGCCAGTTTAGTAGGAACTGGGTTATGTAACTGAAGTTTTGGTAAACTAAGAATCCAATTTATACTTGAATGCTATCAACAAAGGAGACCTCCTCTCTTCCAAATTCAGGATTTGGTTCATAATTCTTACAGACATGATTTTATAAGGGTTTGTGGATGTTATAATAAAAATAGTTTACTTTGTTAGCAATAACACTATATAGTATGAATGCTGTAAAATATAAACAAAGCATGAATTCTTTATTAAACCCTATTCAATAAAATATAGAAATTAACCTTATTGCTGAACTTAATTGGGCTTTGCATTTTGTTTTTTTATTCATTCATATAATTCAACGCTATATTTGCATTGCATTGCATTAAGCCTCAATTTATTTACTCAAAACTAATCCCTTACTGTGCTTAGGTACAGCACAGAAGTATCTTCTCCCTATATTTTCACCAGCTGGATAACATGGATATTTTCTTGACTTACCTGCATATTCATGTATCCATCAACCGATACAAGATAGCCCTTGTATTCCATTCCCCACTTCAATTTCACCATTACTGGCTTCCCAGTTAGCCCATTTAGAAATGGTTTTGGATTGAGAGGCAAACTCTGCATAGACAATAAAATAAAAACACCCCCCAGACACACACACACTGTTAGACTCTTAGCCTGATTAGAGTTTGATTGCTAAAATTTATCAATTACAAGTTTAAGAAAAAGATTATAGCATTTCAAAAAACTGTTGACAAAATTACTGTTAACAGTAATTTAATTCTGTTAATTCTATAAATGCCATATAAGCAACTTTTATTCTTATGACACCATAAGCTAATCTATTGATCTCATTATTTGGGACATTTTCCAGAGATGTGTTAAAGCTTATGGAAATTACAGCGCAACCATTCTGAAAGCAGCCAAATCTGTGATGGGTATTTTAAAAATATCTAATTCTCTTTTAAAGTTGTACACACTCATGAGCATAATTAATGTTGTGTTACCTTAGTAAATCCTAGAGCCAACTTTACAAAGATGTGTTGTTTTCTCTACCTTAAGTCTTTCACTATTCACTTCATATTTCAGTTCCAGCATCATAGTACCATCCAGACCGTGAATAAGTTGATACACCATTAACTGGCCTTATTTTACTTGCTTTTAAGCTTTAACTAAACAAGCCCCAAACACCATGACAAGAACATACACAGTATTCAAGCCATATAGTTGTCAGAAGGCATCCTAACACTAGGAATCTTATTTTTAATCACCCAGGAGGGATATGCTGTGGGTCCAATCTCCAAAGGAGTTCCACCTGATGGGACCCAGGCAACATGCCTTTTCTGCTGTGGCCTTGGGAACATCATTCTATTCCCCACCCCACCCCCCATGAGGTTACTCCAGGCATAGCTTCTCCATCAACCTCAAAGATTTCACGCAAGGTAGTTGTATGATTCCAGTGACTGTTGTTCTCCCGAAACCTTGGTTTCGCTTTTTTATTCTAATTATGCTCGATTGTTTTGAGATTGAAGAGCCTTGGTGGCGCAGCAGACTAAAGTGCTGTTAAATAGCACCAGCTGCCTGCAATTACTGCAAGTTCAAATCTCAAGGTTGACTCAGCCTTCCATCCTTTCGAGGTAGGTAAAATGAGGATCCGGATTGTGGAGGCAATAAGCTGACTTTGTATAAAAAGAAAAACACCGCCGAAAGCCCTACTAAGCAGGTATATACAAAAGTATGAAGGCTATTGCTTAACGCATTGTAAGCCGCCCTGAGTCTCCGGAAAAAGGCGGCATATAAATCGAACCAATAAATAAATAGATTGTTGTTGTTTGTGCACTGCCCAGAATCACGTTTTCATGAGGCGGGTGGCTATATAAATAAATAAATAAAATGTATGTATGCATGTTCCCGCATAGTGTAAATAAAAGTTGCAAGCCATGTCCATAGATAGAAACCATTCTTCCCCCCACCAGAAGCACAGACACCCCACACCCTACATACAGAAAACTAGGAATCTGCAAAGACCAGGATAGTCCATATCTAGCTCGGTACTGTGCACAATAGCCTTTCCCAGCCTGGTGGGTCCATTCAGCTAGGAGTGATAAGAACTCTACCCCAACGCATCTCTTGGGATAAACGCCTATTACTCTGAGAAGTCGGGGAGGGGGGAGTCCCAATACTGCAGCCAAGAGGCTCTTTCGAAACCGCGCTCCCAGATGCATCACCCGGAACCCGGGACCTTCCGATCGCGCTGCCTCCCCTCCCTTTACTCACCATAGCAACCCGGCCAAGCGAAGGGCGGCTGCGACTGCAAAAATTATTCGGGGGGCAACACGTGCGCCCGCCAAACTTGCAAAAGAAAAGGCCAGGAAGTGACGTCACGCGCAGTCTCTTTTCCTCGAGCAAAGCTTTCCTGTTGACCTTTCACCTGAACGGAATAATACTCCCCCCCCGTCCTGTTGATAGACTTACACATTTTCCTATCTCTATGATTCAGGCGAAGGCGGGAAGCAAAGGCACTTTCCGATAGGCGGCTTTTCAGAGACAAGGCGGATGGGCGGGGCTAGAGAAGCTGAGTTTGATTGGGGCTGGAGTGAGAGTAAAGAGCGGGGGGGCTGGTTGTGCGCGCGCAGTGCCTCATAGGGTACGCGTCGTAAAGGAAGTCAATTGCTTGGGTTCGCACAGGGGATTGAACTATTCTTCTAGTGCAGTGTTTCTCAACCTTGGAAGCTTGAAGATGGGTGGACTTCAATTCCCAGAATCCCCCAGCAGCTGGCTGGGGGATTCTGGGAGTTGAAGTCCACCCATGTGGGCATGCCATGTTTGCTTGCCACGCATCCTTGTCACCATGGCAGAAAGACCTTTTTCACTGGGTTGTAGACACGTCCTTACAACGCCACCTTTTCTCTCAGTGCCAACCTTTTGAGGAAGCTGGAAGAGGTTTATATGATATTCCGGTGTAAAGATGATGTTTTTTTCCCCACCCATCACAACGTAGCACATTGCTGGGACATTTTATCATCATAACCCAACACATCATGTTTGTTGGACATGAAATAAAGCCAAACGTTTTTGGATACAAATATATTTCTAATTCAGAAGATTTTAAAGACATGTACACTTGAAACCAGCGCTTTTGGGAGGGACTAGTGGATAGACAGTTTGAAAAATATAAACGTTTTTATACAGTATGTAGGTTCAAAAGTGAAAAGGTTCAATATCATCCACAATAGAGGAGTAGTTGGTGAAGATGATGGAACTTGTAGAGATTGTTAGACTTACTTCCTTGATTAGAGCAAAGACAATATATTTATTGTTGACTGGAAACTCCTTATAGACTTTTTCCACGAAACAGAAAAAAATGAATTGTGGTTTTGATAATTAAGGAAAAATGAGATAATAGGGAAAAAAGTAAGTTTTTCTTTTTGTTTTCATATAATAAGATACAACTTTCTACTCATACTTGTAATTGCCACAAAGAAAAACAAAAAGTAGCACAGTTTATGAAAGAATTTCCTCCTGGCTCCAAGAAAGAAAAGAAGCATAGCAAAGTGGCTGTTAGAACAGGCCCTTAGAAATTAGATCTATGTAACCAGTCAATCATTACTTTAAAGGACAATCTAGGGTGCACTGAGGACAATCCTTGGGGTGAAATGGGCAAGGTTGACATTCTGCTCAGCTCCAGACTCTCAGCAAGTCTGTGGGACTGCCCTGAACCTCAGTGCTATCTCTGGGCATTATGCCCCAAATCCATTTGGCTATTCTTGCAAGAAAGAACAGACTGATTCCTTCTTTGGGGTTGGTTGGACATGGTGATACTGTATCAATCTCATGAAAGATTTGATGGATCTTCTAGGACAATGGTCCTTAAACTACAGCCCGCCAAAGCCATTAATCCAGCCCACGCAGGACCAAGAAGCTCCCCCACCCACATCTCCCCACCCACCCACCAACCCCCACCCTTCGGCTGAGCTCAGGACTTACCTTCACGAGCCCCACTGGCTGGAACTGGAAGGTCAGGCTAACAATTTTGGCCTGCAGAGATGTTCTGGAAGTGGGGGAGGTGAAAAATGGGCCCATTTTTTTTTTATTGCAAAAGTTTTACAATTACATTTTCACCCCTTTTTTCCCCCCTCATCCCACCCCAGACTTCCCAACCTCCCTAACCCACCCTAACCCTCCCCTCTCCCCCAGACTTCCATACAGTATACTCATATCAAGTAAAAGGAAAAACCCTCATTTGTATATAAAACTTGAACCCCTCCCTCCCCCTTAAAAATTTTCATCTTCATTACATTAACCTATTTCTATCTTAATATAACATTTTCAAATAAATTTTCATCCTCATTACCTTAAAATATTTTTATCTTAATATAACATTTTCAAATAAATTTTTCATCCTCATTACCTTAAAGTATTTCTATCTTAATATAACATTTTCAAATAAAAGCTATTTGATACTTCCTAGTTTGGTATTTGTTCTGAACATAATCTATCCACCTCTTCCATTCCCATTCATAAGTCTCTTGTGAACAATCTTTTAGATATGCTGAGATCTTCGCCATCTCTGAGAAACTGGCCATCTTCAAAGTCCATTCCTCAATCGTGGGCAGCGCTTCATTTTTCCAATATTTACCTATCAACAATCTTGCTGCTGTTATCATATGCAATATCAGTTTTGTTTCACCCAATGTAAAACCCTTAGCTATACCCAGTAAAAACAATTGTGGAGAAAATTGTATTTTTTTCTTCAAAACATTCTGCATGACCCACCAAATTTTTATCCAAAAGGCCTTAACTTTCTTACAGGTCCACCAAACGTGATAATATGTAGCATCTAGACAATCACATCTTCAACATTTAGGCTGCACATTAGGGTACATACAAGACAATTTTTTGGGGTCTAAATGCCATCTGTAAAACATTTTATAAAAATTTTCCCTCAGATTCTGCGACTGTGTAAATTTAACATTCTGAACCCAAATTTTTTCCCATGTTTCCAACATCACTGGTTCCTCAAAATTTTGTGCCCACTTAATCATACAATCTTTAACTAGTTCAGTTTCTGAATCCCTTTCTAACAGAACATTATAAAGTCTTTTAATATGCAAAAACGGGCCCATTTTTTACCTCCCCTGCCTCCAGAAGATCGAGAGAGAGATAGACGGAGAGAGAGAGAGTGATAGACAGAAATAAAGACAGATAGAGAGACTTGTTGATTGTAAGCTCCTTGGGGCTGAGAAGAATTGCTGCAAAACTGAGTTTCCTGAAGTGGACCACTAGACTCCTAAACAACTGAAAAAATGAAAGTCAACCAAAAGAGCAACATGCAAACAAAAGCAAATAAGACACCCCAGGAGCAAAACAAATTAAAGATTAATTTGTGTGCATTGTTTAATGGACTGTAAAATTGGCCACACCCACCCAGTCACATGACTTAGTCACGCCCACCCAGCCAGTCCGGGGGCCCCAACAGTCTGAGGGTCCATGAAATGGTCCCCTGTTTAAAAAGTTTGAGGACCCCTATTTTTAGGAGATATTTATTTCTTAAAATATCTTTAAAAAATTTGCTTAAAAAAATAAAATTAGAAAATATTTGTCCCTTAAATATTCCAGAAGTCTCACGCCAGCTCCTTCCCTCACAAGATGCAATCTCTTTGCCAGCTGCATAACCTTCAGATGTTGGATTTCAATTTTCAGAATTCTCTGCAATGGTCATCCTCCTTCAGAATTCTGGGAAAGCTTAAGTAAGTTAAGAAATCAAGCAATCTTGTAACATTATAAATTTAATTGATAGCAACAATGGAAATACTTTCATTCCTGAGCTATACTTGTTTTAAACGAATTGTTATGTAAGTTGCATCCACTAATGTTATTTCCAAGCTGGACAAAATTTAAGAACATAATGATCAATGGTTGTTAAATCATTCTATCAGAAAAAATTGTTAGTGAAATAATGACTGTGGAAGGAAATCTTTGCATCTGTTCTTGATCTTGCACAGTGGGGACACTGCTAAGGAACATCTATAAAGCGTTTAGTTTAGTTTAGTTTAGTTTAGTTTAGTTTAGTTTAGTTTAGTTTAGTTTAGTTTAGTTTAGTTTAGTTTAGTTTAGTTTAGTTTTATTGAATTTTTATACCGTCCTACTCCCGAAGGACTCAGGGCAGTGAACAGCCATAAAATAAAACAATATAAATACAAAATTTAAAATAGAATAAAACGAATTAAATAATTTGGCTGAATTTAAAACCCCAATACTTTAAAATCAAATTGAAAATTTCCATTTAAAAAGGGGAAAGACTTAGGTCAGGCCAGTCTGATGAAACAAAGTCTTGAGCGCGCGATGGAAGGTACGCAGATCCGGGATCCTCCGTATCTCCAGGGGGAGCTCGTTCCAGATAGTATATATCTTAGATATTATATATCTTAGCTTACTTTTTATTGTCAAGAGTAAATCTATTGTGCTGAATTATTTCTATTGGAAATGGCTTTCTATTATTTTTATTGTCTGTGTGTATAGGTACAAATACAATATCTTTGCCTTGCTACTGTAGTTTAAAGGTTAAGTAATATATGCTGCATTATTATTAATTTGCAGCAAATTGGAGTTCTGGAAAAGTAGATTTGTTGTGGTTGTGGACAAATCTACCATAAATGCATTATGGAATGCATTTAAACATATGTCTAAAGATTATAGGTTACAATGAGTCACTGATCTCTTCCATCAAATAAAACCAAAAGCAAAAGTTCCAAAGTTACATTGATTTTATATGGAATGTTGATATGTATAACAGTATAGGAAGAAAAATCCGGTCTGCTTCCAAGCCAGAAGTAAGGCGCTGGAAATAAAATGGAGGCTGACTGCAAGGAAAGAAAGTTTATTTGGTTTCCAGAAATTTCAGTGACAGTAGCAATGCTTCTAGAGTGGTTGACCAAATGGCTAAGTGAATATATGGATCTTTATAGGGTTCTAATTGAGATGCTCCAGGGGGTTGTACAATGTAGTGAGCCTTGTGCTTTTTGCTATTCTAATGGTGGTGGGTTAATCCTGTTACGTCCTAAAGGTCATGTCCTGTCCTTAGAATTTGGGTGGGAGAATGTAGAATTTACATTCAACTGTCAGCTTCAACCTTCGTGTTTATGAATAGATTGGCCCAGTCTTCCTGATCAGATACAAAATCTCCATTCCAAAAGACAAGTCTCTTCTGCTTGAGGCTGTTTTCCTATGCAGGAAGACTGGGGCTGCTTCCTGCCTTTAAGAACATGTTTCTCCATTTCTCCTTTGGGGAAATATTCTATCCTGCCTCTTTTAATATTAAGAATAAACAATAAAAAATATTTTAATCTGGGGAGGGGGAAGGGCTTCCTACAAGAGCATGCATACATATTGTAGAAACCCCAGATACACCTATAACTGATAAGGTTGCAAAATAACAAGAACTGAGGTTTCATTCAATGAAGACACTACAATAACATTCATGGAAATGTAACAGAGGAGCTTTGATATACAAAATATTAAGATATTTTAACAAGCAAAAAATCAGAAAAAGTCTATACTATCACCTTTTCTGGCTAATGAATTATATTTAAAAATTTACATTTTCATGAGTTACAGATCACTTCATCCGATGCCATGGGGCGGCTAGACTGAAGTAGGATTTAAATTGGGATGAGAAGTGCAAAAGGAGGGGAAGACAGAAAACAAAGTGATTATGTGAGATACATGATCTTATCAATTAAAAATTATAAATTACATTTATACGTGTTGAGACTTTCACGGATAGCCTGAAACCTTTTGAAGTTCAACAGTCTCTAACTCAATTTTGCTGGGGAATTTATTTTTTCCAAGATAAGAATGAGATCCATAATGGATTGTTTCAGGAACTTAAAATGCTTTGATATTGATCCTTGCTTGAGTCCTGATGCCAAATTTGTGCCCATTAATTATTTTGTACAAAATATGGTCTGTTTGTTCTATGTAGAATCCAGAGGGGCATGCTAGCAGATGATGGCATATATCACATTAAAGGAAAAGCATGGGAGGATACATCTATTCTTGTATGCAAAGTTGTAAGTTGATGGTCCTCTTGATATAAATGTGGGGCATTGTTATTCCAACAAGCTGACTGTGTACTTAAATGCAAAGAGGTAGAGAACAGCTTTGAATGTGTTCCATTTCACTAAAAACTTCAATTCTGCAAGTATTAGGGTTAATTGACAAAACTTGGTAAAACTATAAAGAATTATCACAATTAAATGAGCAGCTGAAGAATAAATGATACTATGATTACAGTACCATGAAGTTAATTAGTGTTAGAGCAAACATATTTTTGTTTCAATTCTATTTTATCTCTCCACAAAAAGATAAAATAAAAAAACTCATAGCCTATTATTAAATCTTAGAAGCTATACATTGTGCTGTTTTTTATGGATAACAAAACACTAAAGATTTTTTCATGAACCTTTTCAGAACAAATATCCAATATGAAAAAGTTTGGATCTGTCTGTGATATCATGATCTATCTAGGCTCATTTCTGCTCAGGGCAGTTTCAGAAGATGAAACTTGATTAGCAAAATTAGAGAAAAATATTTTTTTAAAAAAGATTAAAAATAAGAAAAGTACAAAATTGATGTATTGGAGTCTAACTATAGATAATATATTAGTATGTATGAAGTATAGTAGACTAAGTTAGTGGGATAATTTGAAAAGAGATGCTTTCAGAAATCTCTGGGATATAAAACAGGGATCACCAACCTTTCGGACCTCAGGGACCACTAAATTCATAATTTTAAATCCCACAGATCACTAATATGATTTTTTTAAAAAGATAAATAGTATTTAGTGCAATATAAAAATGCAAATAATTTTTCTGCGGACCACCAAAATTTTCTCATGGACCACCAGTGGTGCACGGACACTGGTTGATGACCACTGATATAAAATACACAAGGAATGAGGTATTTTGCTGTGTGGTAAATGTGAAGAGAGAATGCAGTCAGCATACTACATGTTCCACTGCAGTCTTGTTCAATGCACAATTTGTAATCCCACTAAGTCAAATGTGGAATACCAACAAAATTTTATTCATATCCTTTTTGACCCAGGAGCTGCAAAAAGAGGTATTCATTCAGAAATATAGACTGCAATCCAAAATGTTGTAACTAAATATGTATTTGTAGTTATGTATGCAGCCTTGCAGGAAGAGGGGTGATCACATGTTCTACAGGGTGGACTGCAAAGCAGTAGAATAATAACAGATTATTATATCTACAGCTCCTTCCCTGCTTCATAAGACTGAAAAGAGGGAACCTTAAGCTTGTCCAAACAAAAGTATAATATGACATAAAGGATGAAGGCAGCTGACAAGAATCTGTAAAGTACAGTGTGGTTCCTCTAAAACCTTCTGTCTTTGTTTCTATGGAGGCAAGGGTAATAGAGGTGGAAAGGGCTCCTTTGATGGGCAGATTCCCAGGACCTCCCTTCTTAAATACCAGGTGGATTGCTCTCTTCTTTGAATCTATAATGCACATTCCAAGTGACCCATTTATAAATGTGTCAATCAGGATAACTTCCTAGGCTTAGCCAAATGTAGCCACTTTCACATGGAAATAATGCTAACACCATAATGTGCTATTTGTGCTCAGATGGATTACACAAGCAAGGCCTCTGCCTGGCCTGATATAATTATATCAATAGGACATTCCTGTTCCTTCAAAGCTTAAAAATCCATCAAAGAAACTTAATTCTAATGATATTGCAAGCAGTTTGTGTGAAGCTGTCAGTTTCCTTGCATAAGAACTGTGAACTTTAATTTGGTTGTTACACTAAAGCGTCCTCAGCCACTATGTCAAAAGATGAAAACAAAGCAAAGCAAAACAAAAAACAGGGTCTCATAAGCTTCAAACTTTTATTGTTTCAAATGCTAGGTTTTTTTTTTTTTCTTTTTTAAGGAAAAAAAGCAATGCTACATAATTACATCATGGTCCTGCTGAAATCAATACTGTATAAAAACCATTGTGGGCTTCTGAGTATTTGAATAATCTTTCCAATGGGCTTCTGGAAAGAAAAAAAGCATTCTGGGGGTCATTTAAAACTGAGTTGGTAGTTTCAAACAGAAAATTAAGATTAAGTTTAAGTTTAATATGATTTATATGCCGCCCTATCTCCAATGGACTCAGGGCGGCTCATAACAATAAAATGCACAATTGCACATTAAAACAATATGAAATTAAAAGTCCAAATTAAAACAATTTAAAATCAATTTAAAACTATTAAGAAACCCCCCCCCCCGCCTTTAGTCCAAGCTACGAAACAACCAGGTCTTCAAATCACGGTGGAACAAGCGAAGGTCAGGGGCCATCCGGAGCTCCAAAGAAGTTGGTTCCAAAGGGTGGGTGCGCCCACAGAGAAAGCTCTCCCCCTGGGGATCGCCAGCCGACATTGTCTGGCTGATGGCACCTTGAGGAGGCCCTGTCTGTGGGAACGCACCGGGCGATTGGAGATTGTTGCTGGCTGCAGGGGGTCCGACAAGTATCCCAGGCCTAGGCCATGAAGGGCTTTATAGGTGATAACCAGCACCTTGAACCTCACCCGAAGGGCAACCGGTAGCCAATGCAGGTCGCGCAGGAGGGGTGTAATATGGGAGTGTTGGGACACTCCCATCACAACCTGCGCGGCCGCATTCTGCACCAGTTCAAGCCTTCGAGTGGTTTTCAAGGGCAGCCCTAGGTAGAGAGCGTTGCAGTAGTATTGCATGTATTTTCTACATTTCTCTCTTGTATATGTGATTTAGGTTCATACTGGCACGCAAATACATACACACACAGAGATATATAATAAAATTACATATGCACACATACACACAGAGAAAAGAATTGAACAGGTGCTGACAAAAGGATACATTACCCATCTACCTCAAAAGAAACAATTGAAGTACTAGTACTATGTGCCACTTCTCACTTTAACCTTTTCAGGTATTTTTCATCATTTTGACACTCATTATTAAAATATAAGACACTACTAATTCTCAGGAGGTTATTCACAGTATAAGCAAACAATTCCTTTGCCAATCTTCAACTTTCAGTAGTGATTCTAATGGAAGATTTTTTTCATATAATTGTCACCAGCTCATTTTCTGGTTCAATATGTCATCCTTGTCGCTAACTTCTTTAAAGGCTTAGTAAAAAGTGGAACTCAAAGTGGAACATCACAGTGTTCAATTCTTGTTGTTAAAAGCAATAAATAAATCAATCAATCACAAATTGATGATAATCCAAAGATCTGTGTATCTTTCATTAACTTTCTCATTTTTAAAGCTCTATATGAGCACTGCTTTAACAAAAATGTCTATAGAATTTTTATACATATTTTAAACGTTTTCATATGATTCCAATAAGCAAGAAAAAATAGATCACTACTTTTCTTTGGCTCTTCTTTTATTGTAATATTTTCCTCAGACACTTTCTACTCATTGTCTGTCTAGATAGATACAATTATAGCTATAATAGATACAGTATAATGGTTATCACTTTATCTATATATAGATAATAATGCTTATTGTATCTATAAAATTTAAGGTTGGATTATTGCAATGCACTCTACATTGACCTGCCCTCAATAAATATTTGGAAACTATGGGTAGCCAGAATAAATGATTCAAAGTAGTAATGGTCATATCTTGCTTTGAGAATTTCATTGGTTACTAGTTGTCTTCAAGGTCCTGTTGTTAGCTTTACAACTGTTCATGGCTCGGGGCCTGAGTGTCTATGGGAGTACTTTCTCTTAGTTCAATAAAATCACTTAGGGAAGAGATGTTCTGTGTGTTTCCCCTTAGGGACTGATATGTGTCTTTTCAGTCACAAATGCCATTATGGAATACTTTACCCCAGGACATCTGCAAGGCCCTTTCCCACCTGGTTTTAGAAATTGCCTAAAATATGGTTGTTTCACATGGGTGCTGGAATGTTGTAATTGCTACCTCTAGAAAAGAATGATATTTTTAATGTTGGACTGCTAATTGTTGTATGTTCCTATTTTTTAACATATTGTTTTTTCGGTAGAGTTGCCGAATTATTGTTATATGTTCCTTTGCTTATTATTTTGTTTTAATCTGTGTTTATAAAGATGAATTCTATACAATAGAATCAGTTTTAACAGAAGCAATGTGGAAACCTTGTAAAATTAATACATATTTGTTTTTCAAAAAGACAACAAAGAATAGACTCAGTTGGGCAAAATAAATTAATTAACAAAGGATTATAAATTTTCTGGAATAATTGCTGATTTTACATCCATAGTTCTGTGTTCAAGTTAGGGTAGACTATAATCAGATTACAGACAGAAATTTTAAACAATGTAAGTAATTTTAAACACTAAGAACATCAAAGACAAAATCTGTTTAATAATGGATGTCAAATTTCATAACTGAAAATATAGAACGGTATCTAAATAACCAGATTAACATAAATGTCCTCATGGTCTGCTTGTTTTACAATTGTCTACTATTAAATTCCTTGCCATTTTAAAATTATTATCTGTTTCAACATGGATTTCTGATACTATAGTGAGATAAAATAATAATTTAGATTTGATGTATATTTTAGATTTTTTAAAGATATATATTTTAATTTTTATCCTATTATTTCAACATGGCAGAGATAAAGAGTAAATAAATGATTAATAACAATGTATTGTAAATAAAGATATGTGTTGCTCAGAACATCAGAGTACAGTAACAATTTAATTATAATTCAATACCAAGGAAAAGGTCAATACTATAAAGAATGTAAGCCAAAAGTTAAAATTACAGTCTAGGATCCTTGACACCCAGGGTTACCCTATACTGGTAGGATATGATTGTAATAATAGAGAAGATGTACAGTATATGAAGATGTTAGAAAAAGTGCTTTATGTATCTGATTTTTCAACAAAGCCTTCTTCAATTTGTACTCAACTCTGAAGACTTCATGGATCTATCTATGTAGTTTTGTAAAATAGACTGGCCTGGTTTCAACGCATGCATTCATTGCAGACGTAGAGGCTCTCCAAATCCATACAAGTCAAAGTAGCTTAAAAGCATTAAAAATGAAACAAAAGAACAAAGTTCACATGTGATTGGAAGAAAGAAGATACTTTATTGGACAGGTGGATATCCTGTTTGAAGGAATGTAGCATTGCAGATAAACCAGACAGCACATTTGCACTAGAAGCCAGAAAACATTATTTTTAATTTATGGCAAGACAAGACAGGCAGGAATTGGATTATCATAAACGATGGCATTGTACAATCCTGTCCTAATAAAATGGCCAGCTGATCATATTTGCACTAGCACAAGCTGGTCAGCCTAGAGCCTTAGACTCACTGACCCCAGTGAATGAGGCCGTCATATCCATCGAGATAACTGCAATGCTGTTGTAAAAGAAAATATTCTTGAAGAGATCCCACCATCAGCTTTCTAGCAGTTGGCTGGCTCTGGGTGAAATGATCATATCCTATCAGTATTATGTCTTTATTGGATTCCAGATTCCAGATTATTTTGTTTCCTTGGACATACAAAAGAATTTGGTTGATGTATTTAAAATTAAAATTACTCAGGAAGTTAACGTATCTAGAGAAAAAATATTCTTTTTTATTTATTTATTAGCATGATATATTATCATAATATAAATTCTCTTAACTATTAGACAATTTTAACAATTAACTCCAGACACAGATGAAATGAAGTATTGTTTTCTAAAATGGACTACTGCACAGTATTACAGCTAGCTCATCAGGTATTTTCAGCTGTACTTCATATTTCCTTCAGATGTTTGCAAACATTGCCTTCCTTTATCTATTCCAGAAAATTCAGAAAATTAACTAATTAGAATTTTTTGTCACCCAATTAATTGTCATGCAATAAATTCATTTGAAATATGTACTATAGAACAGCTATGGTACATATTACCTTTTCTTCTCTGAAGGTACTGAATCACATTGCTTCCCATGATTACAGTGATAGTAGCTTGATAATAATTCTATTAAATATATCTGGATCTGTCTTTTCAGTCAAGATAATTAAGTAGACTCATTCCCCAATTTCTTTCTTAGGCCAACATTAATCTGATTAACTCAGACTTTATAATTACAATTTTATTTTTAAAATGTATTATAGAACTTGCTTTAAGAGTATAGAGTGATCTATAATTATTACCCTGACTGATGTATGAGTATGGACTAACCAAGCGAGCAAAATTTAGTCTCAAATATATGAACTGAATATAATTGCTACACATTCCTGAACAGCTAAAATTATTTGACTCTTGAATTCATACCTTAAAGCACAACAAAACACATACTAAAATTGCTTTGAAATGCTTTGGCAGGCACTGTTGTCTACGTTGTGTTTAATTGTTTTATATTCATTTGAGATAATTTCCCCCAGACAGCCTTACAATTGACTGTGGTGAAAAAGGGCAAAACATGACTACAAACCTGAAGTGAAGAGGCAGAGATAGTGAGTCAGAAAAAAATCAGTTTTTCAGTACAGTGGAATAGAAAAGCATATCTAAGCAAAGCAAGGATGATGTAATACCAAATGAATGCAAAACAAAACAAGAGTTTGAGAGGAAGACCCAATATGAATTGTAAGAAAATTAGAAAGTATAAAAAATATATAGTTGAAATGAGGAAAACAAAATACATTATAATCTATGTAATTATAAAGTAATTTTTTTCTTGTTTCAGAATACCACAGAGAAGGGGAGACAAAATATAGAAGATCATAATCCATGGAAGGCTATCTGAATTAGCTTTATAGTCTGCACTAGTTTTTTCTGACCTGGTGCCATTCAGATCTGCAGGGATTAAAACTTCCTGAAGATCATAGTCAAAACTGTGGTTGAACCAATAAAATGGAATTGGAAGAAAAATGCATTCATTATGAATCATGGGATGGTGCCAGATGCCTAATTTTAAAAAATAATACAAGAATTTGGAAAGTGATCTCCCTCATCACATATGAATTCAATCCACTTTTACAAATGATAAAAGATTTACTAGTGTTATATTGTTTTGCATATCTTCAAAAATGAAGTCAGTTAGGAGTGAGTGTGATATAAAAAATACATTCCACTGTGTACTGCAAGAAACAATACTTCTCTCCTATTCAGCCATTGTTTAAAATCAATCACTCCTCCAGGGAACAAGTTAAGGACTATTTCTGAACCCTGTAAGAATTAAACTGGGATCACCACAAGCGCATTCGTTTCTTCTCCCTACTTCTTAAGCTCATATTCAAAAGTTTGAACTGTGGAAAAAAATAAAATCTCTAGTTCCTACTATGCAAATGTTAGGGTTAGCACAGTGTGAAAAAATAGTACTATAGTCCTCCATGGTCTTATGATACAGCCAGCCACAGTTTGCCTGTATTTTGTGCTGTCCTACCTTTTACCTTGCTAAGGAAACTGGCAAGGAACCAAGTGGCTTGCAGCTATATGTGAAAGCAAAGGAATTCTTAGCATTTTTCATTTAAAGGTTATATGCCAATAGAAATTCTTTTCTCTGAAGTACTATTTAAAATTACCAAACAGCTATTTTGGTCAGCAAACTCACATACTTTGGGCAGGTAATGAGTAACAAAAACTGTCTACTAGGTGCAATAACAGTAATATATTGCTTCTATTTTTTCAATTGAAATTAACAGCACTGCAAACTAACATATTCTTAGATTTTCCCAAATGCTCCTTTTTGAGTATGAAAATGCAAAAAGGCAACAGGTTGGAAAAAGCTGATCTAGCTCATTTGTCACAAGCAACAGCAAATAGTAGTAATTCTCAATTGGACAACAATATAATGTAACAGGCATGACATCCATTATATGTTTCTTTGATAAATATGTATTATTTCTCTACTGCCTTTCCCTGGAGAGCTGGAACCCTGATTTAGGCACATTTCAGAAAAGTCAAGTTTAGTTATTTCAACAGTTCCAATGCAAACTAACTGCAATTTGCTGAACTTTCCAATTAAATTAAAATGCAAGCTCAAATTTGAAACAAACCTTGTCTTCTTGTGGGCTCTAGAACTGGAATATATTTTCCAGTCAGAACAAATCTGAGTGCTTGAAACAAATAACAAAATAGCAATAGATGCTGCTGTTTATACGTTTTGTAATGAAAAAATCCACCATGACGGTAGTTTAAAAGAAAGCAATATGTGTAGGTAATGGCCTTGAATATTACATGTGACCGTACTTAATTCTTTAGCCATGAAATTTACATTTTATAGTAATTATAATAGTGTAATGATCGATTACTGCAATAATTGTGGAGAAATTTCACTTGAAGAGATCTAGGCACAGAAATAATTACAATAAAATAAAGTTAGCTGATCTGTGTATTTAGATAATGGGTGAAAGAAACTGAAGGCCAGGAAAAAAAACAAAACAAGGAACCAATCAAAAGTGTGCATTTCCCTACTAAGATGACTTTTCATAAGTAGTCTGCATTTTTTTTCTTCATCTTTGGGGTTTGTTCTTTCTCCTCTGGGTTTGGTTGAAATAAGGAAACAGGGCTGTATCTAATAATTTTAACAGCAAGGTATCTCAAAATAATTAAATTGGCTCTTGAATATGTTATCTACATTTTTGTGGATTAGCATCCTAATTGGATAAAGTGCTTCTGCTGCTTCCTATTGAGATATAACGTAACGATTTTGGCTCATCTATCCTTATCATATTTGTCAGTATAACAATCCAAGAAAACAAATCTAATACAGTCTAGCAACATTCAGCCTCCATGTTGATATACTCTATCGACATGGACAAGGACTTACTACAGCTCAAGATTCTGTTATAGGAAGAACAAGTCTATGCATGCCAGCTTTGTTGACTCCATTCATACCATTATTCAGATTGCTCCAACATTTGATTTGAGAAAGCCAGTAAAATGTGTAGATTCCGTAGATGACAATTCCACAGTTTTACATCTGCATGTGGAAGCTATTCATATACATGTGAACAATTCATAGACAGCAGGTTTCATAACTTCAAACCGTCCAATATGATATAGGAAAAAACTCTGAAAATGTGTCTAAGACGTATTACATTTCTTTCTCCCACAGTACTGCTTTAACTGGGTTTTTTTGTACCATCTAGCCCATAGGTGTCAAACTCGTGGCCTGTAGGCCAGATGTGTCACACGCATCTGGTACAATTTGTAAGTTACTAATAATATACAGAAGGTGACACATATGAACAGTAGTTAACTATTCTATACAATGTGATTTAATGACTCATATAAACTGGATTCAGAAATTAACTTCTAATATGTCATTTTATTTTTTTAAAGTATTATCTGAATTTCGACTGGTTTATTCTTGTAGCTGACACTAGATGTCACCATCATTATTCAATTGTGAATAATTCTTTTTCTTTTAATTAGGACTTTTCCATATAATTTATGTTGGATCCCACTGTTTCTTGTTATTTAGTCTGGTTTTTTTTTTCATGTGCACACCTCCCCTGTGATTGAAATTCAATACCAATTATACATTATTTTTGATAAATTTTAACTAAACAAGTTCAGCTAAGTAAATGTTCTGATTTCACTGGTGGAATTCATAAAGATTTAGTGGAAGAATTATAAAATTGATTTCACAAAATGATTTCTGCCCTTTTCAGTACATTAGTCATGAACCACATATATATTAGTCCTTTCATTTAACTGAATTCAGAAAATGTTGCCAACCCATATAATTGTATAATATTGTATACATTGTGTATATTGAGGGATACATTGGAGTATTGCCAGTAAAGGGAAAACTTTGAACATTCAATATTGCTATAACACTTCATTTTTCTCTTCATAAAGCAAAAAATGAGAGACATGGAGACAGAAGTTAACTTTTCCATAAAAAGTCATAGAGAAATTTTGATTGAGTGTTAGATACCCAAGTAGGAACCTATTTTTCAGTCTTTGCCTTTCATCTCTGTGAATTATTTTAAAAAATATGCTTAGGTCAAGAGGGGCCATGAGATTCTGTTTAACTTTTCAAGCTAGGTTCACAAGGGTAATAGGTTTTTCTAAATTTTACTGAGGAAAAGGAAGAGGCTGGTTATGAGAAATAGTATATGTGTCTCGGGTGAGAATAGCTACTATTTTCACTCCTTTTCTATAGTGATTAGCATAGTTTTAAGACTAATGGTTGATTTTAGTAATATTAATTCTAATAGAAGAAATTATACTCAAGCATGGAATCCTGTTGGCTTGAAAAGATTCCAAAGGTTTCTAAAAATAAAGTTTGTTACTTTGCAGTCTCTTTGGTGAATACATATAATAGAGAAAAATCAAGAAAGAGAACAACAAAATTGCCTCTTTGTTTTATTCTTTTTAATCATTTACAGAAAAATGAAAAGCAAATATGCACAGGTGGATGGGCATTAACACAGGATTGATTTCTCCAGACTGTTAGCTTGCCTACTGCATGTTAGGACCATATGGCTCCTGATTGGCTAAGGCCGCCTGGGAGGTGTCATGTGGCTGGGTTCTGGCAGTGGTGAATCCTTCCTTAAGGTACAGGATAGTCTTACTATCTCTTAAAGAGACAGTAGTTCATGTCAGGGGTGGGTTCTACTTACCTTTACTACCGGTTCGCAACGGGGCCATGCATGCATGCGCAGAAGCTTCCTGATGATGTCGGGGTTGGTGGGCGGAGCCTCCCGCCGGTTTTACTACCGGTTCTATAGAACCGGCCCGAACCAGAGGCAACCCACCACTGGTTCATGTGCGTCTCAAGAAGTCATTGCTAGATGAAAAATTGTCCAGAGTGACAATTTTCATCCAGTCTTCAAGTATGCATGACGAGTCCAGAGAATGCTGGAGGAAGCAGATTATCTGGATTCCTTTCAGATAGGATTCAGACCTGGGTACAGAGATTAAAGCATTGACTGCACTTGTAAATGATTGTTGATGGCAGAGAATAGGTGTGGGGCAGTGGTGGGTTGCTACCGGTGGTGGCTGGAGGCTCCGCCCATCTGCCCGGACGCTTCTGTGCATGAGCAGAAGCATCACACAAGCGAGTGCACACCCACAAGTGAACCAGTAGCAACGGGTTTTGAAACCCATCCCTAGTGTGGGACATTCAGCCTTAGTCTTTGTGGCCTCTCAGCATCAATCAAGGTATCCTTCTGTGAAGGAGGTTCTGGGTTCGAATGGACCGTGGCCCGATACACACACAAACGCACAAAAGCATGCAAGTTGACAGAAGAGTCTTAGAAAGGTAACTAGTTTAATAATAATAAAAACACATAAAAACAAACCTACAAGAAGGCATCAACAGCCTAAAAGATTCTCCTCTTAGCAAAGTCCATTTGCTCTAGTCTTCTTCCCAAATCGTGGGAGGTCCTGTGTTGTTTGCCAGTCCTCTCCTGCAAGTCTTCTCAGGAGCAAGGCAGTGACTCAGCTCTTTGCAGTGACTTCAGCTCTGGAGGCTCTCGGCTGTTCTCAGCTGTCTCACTCACAGCTGTTCGCTCTCTCTGTCTCTCAGCGACTCTCAGAGAGTCTGCATGAGAGGCTCTCTAGTGGCTGCAGTCCTGGTGCTACTTATATACTGACCAAATGGCCGTTGGAAAGCACAGGAAACTCAGAGCCAGGAAGCTGTGCTCTGATTGGTTCATTCAAACCATTCAAACTAAACAATCAATTAGTTGCAGCAAAATGCTAAGAGGTTTTTCCTCTGACACTTCTGAAGCAGTTTTGTGATTTGGGAATAGTAATATTATATTATGATGATATTCTTCCTTCTCTGTGATTTCAATATGTATTGGTGGGGGGATAGGTCCACCATACAGCCCCACTCATACAGTAGTTTATGTTGTTTTGTAGGGTTTGGTACTATTTCTACTCCTATTCTATATGAAGGTACTGGAGTGAAGTCATTGACTTCACTACAGTGAATGCTTCACAGGATGAAGTATCATTAGTTTGCTGATATTATCAGATAAATATTATCTCTTCCCCGCAGCCCAAGTGATATTGTGGAGGTTCTGTTTCAATATCTGGAAGCTGTGAGGGTTTGGATGGAGAACAACAGACTTCAACTCAACCCTGGTAATACTGAATGACTTTTGAGTATAAGAGTATAAGTATTGTGTAAGATCTTAAAGATGTAATTTGTTACCCTGTTTGGTGATCTGGATCTATAGCAGGAACTGCACAATGGTTATGTTAATTAGTTGTTGGCTGTTCCTGTTTTTCTTGATATATGCTGTTAGCCATACAGACTCATGGATTTGAGATGGTTGGCCATACATATTGAATACATACAAACAGTTAGTCCTTGCTTAATGACTGCCTGTTTAACAACTGTTTGAAAAAATAACTTTATGATGAGTCTTCACACTTACAACTGTTGAAGCATCTCTGCAGACATGTGATCAAGATTTGTACACTTTGCAACTGGTAAGTGTATATAAACATCACGGTGTCCCATGGTGATACGATTGCCATTTACATGCTTTACAGCAGGCTTCAAGAAGCAGTGTCAATGGAGAAATTGATAGCAAACCAGTGGTCACATGAAGTCTTAATGACCCGTCATTCAGTGATGGAGTTGCCAGTCCCAACTGTGGTCATTAAACAAGGATTGTACATACATGCATACATTGCAGTGGAACTTCACTGGGAAAAAATGGGAAGAAAATTGACACCCCCGCCCCCAAAATTGACCAGACCAGACCAGACCTAACCAAACCAAACCAAACCAAAAACATGACAGAAATTCAGATGGCTAAAAGAATCTGAATAACTGTACCCCATGCAAAGACTTCCTGTTAAATTATAACAAGAATGCTACATACTTATACAGACACCAATATATTAAATAGTGAACTTTGGTCAGGCTTGTAGTTAAAAAATAAACCCCACTGTCCACTTTTAATTGTTATAATAAAATGTTTAATAATTTAAATCATCCTACTAGAAATCAAAATAAGTATACGTTTGTTTAAAAAAAAATTAAAAAAAAAATCCTAAACACTTCAGAGCACGAACTGTTGTTCCCTTTGTCCACCAGTAAAACATTCTATCTACCGCCAAATCAGAAACTTTTCACTATCTAGACCAGGCCACATTTTCTGCTTGTCCAGTTGCCAGAATGGGCTAACCATCATTTCTTGAAAGCAGGAATAGACATCATTGTCTTCCACCGATTTCCAGGCCACAGTATATGCACTCCTTCCTGTATTTTGAAACTTTGCTTTGCTTCAGCTGTACTATTTCCCAATCAGAGCCTTCTGTTTCAAGCTTCATTCCAGTCTAGGAACATCCTCAATTTCAACTGGCTACAGTATCTAGCATGCCCATCAGTGGTGGGTTTCAAACATTTTTACTACTGGTTCTGTGGGTGTGGCTTGGTGGGTGTGGTATGGTTTGGTGGGCGTGGCTTGGTGGGCATGGCAGGGGAAGGATACTGTAAAATCTCCATTCCCACCCCAATCCAGGGGACGGTTACTGTAAAATCCCTATTTCCTACCAATCAGCTGGGATTTGGGAGGCAGAGAATAGATGAGGGTGGGGCCAGTCAGAATTTTTACTACCGGTTCTCCAAACTACTCAAAATTTCTGCTACTAGTTCTCCAGGACTGATCAGAACCCGCTGAAACCCACCTCTGATGCCCATACTTCCAGCAGCTGATCATCCTATGGCTATTTCATCCCCGGTTGCTGAACTGCTATATTCTCAACTGGTCAGCAGCTTCCTTTATTTTTATACATTCCAGTTAACCCAATGATGACCCATAAGGACCATGGAGGGCAGTAAATCTTCAGGCTACCATGTTTTCTCCACCTCTTTACACAGCACACCTTCATTCCACCCTAGCATCTCCTAATAGGCCTTCTTTCAGTTTCTGTCTAAGCTGGGCAAAGTGTATTCTTTTCTTTGTGCCGCATCTAATCCTCCCCTCCCCTCTCCTTTCCCTTCTTATCTTTAAGTTGCAACATGTGCATGCTGAAATCAAGTTACAAAGTACCCCTAAATGTTCCTTGTTCTTATCTGAACTATCAGTTTTTGCTTACTACAATGTTTCCATTGTCCCACAGTGTAATAAAGAGACCAAGAAACAAGCATTTTTCCTTTGTTTTAATCATTGCAATACCAAAGAAACAATAATACAATGAGGGTGGAGGGTGCATTAGTATCAAAGGAGAGATTATGGGAAAGGAGTGTGGAGGCATCTAAGTGGTCAAATATCTGGGAAAGTGAATGAAAAAAATGGGACACCAGCAAGAAGGGAAGACATTTTGAAGGACAAGGCAGGTACTGATAAGCTAGCACAAACAGAGACACACACGCAAACACACAGAATGAGGCTTTCCTTCCCCTCATGGACATGAAGAGCAAAGAAGCAGGGGAACAACCAATCAGAGCCTGCAATGGTTGTTGTCTGGACTCAGACCCATCCTGCCCCTTGACAAATTACTAGAATCCAGACAGGAAATTTTTAAAGTTGCTTCAGAAACAGCTGAGAGCTGTGTGAGGGAAGACAACTTTTAAAAATCCTGACTGGATTGCACCAGTTTGTCAAGGGACAGAGAAGGTGCTGAGTCCAGACAATGACCACTATAGGCCCTGATTGGTTGTTCCTCCTCTGCATTGTAGAATAACTTTGGATATGAAGTGTAGTCCTTTTTTCCCTTGGCTTTTGAATATGATGCCAAGTCCTTTTCTTGAAAAGGGGTGGTGGCTAACATTATTATGATTGGGTTTGTTTTCCATGTGGGGATTTCTCATCATGCCCCCTGCCCCCAACATTTCTGCTAGGTTGTAGCATTTCATTTCTATGGGAATTTAATCATTACAGCATCAGGTTCTTCTGCAATCAGGTTTTTCTCTGCCCACAATAACATCATCCAAAAACAGCAACAACAAAAAAGCATTATACACTCCTCACCACCATCAAAAGGGACCATTTGAAAAAGTAGTTTGCACCTACAGTTTTACTTCCTTCTGCCAACTTTAAATCTCAGGGTGTAAAAGAGTGGTAAGAGATATAAACAACCCCTTCACTCAGTAGAAACCCTGACCTGCAACCATTAAATTATGCCATGATTTTTCAAAGCGATCTGCCTGTTCAGGTAGGTTGGGCTGCTGTTCTCTATATTGAGTTATCAGGTAATTCAAGATGAGCAGTGGCCTCATAAAGATTCTGTCTGCAAACTGTAGATATATGAATAAAAGCAGATTAAAAAATATCTGTAATCTGCAACGGATACTAAAAGTGCCCAAAAGCTATCATAGGGCAAACATAATTTGTATGTTTACTACAGGAGCACTATGGCACAACAGCAAGTACTGATCAAGCCATGTATCAACATACCAGTATTTAGCTAGCTGTCTAATCCAACTGCCCCTGTGTTTCTTATTTCAAAAGGCTGGACATTTAAACTAAGTGGAGAAAATTCTCAAGTTTATTACCAAACATTGTACACTACAGGTAATTCAAAGAGAATGGGTCTACGGTTACATGTCATGCTAGAAGTTGCCAATGGGTGGAGAACATTCAGCAGTCACAGCATGTCTTTGGCAGATTATTTTTGCAGTTGGCTATTGCTATTGGCTATCAACTCTTGCTCCTAAGCAAACACAGGCCTGATTCAGACTCAGGTAAAGCTGGAACAAGTTTCTACAATACTCCAGCTGTGACTGGACAAACCTGATCAGTGGTTTTTTTTTATGGATTCCTTCTGAGACTACTGCAGTTCACAGCTTGTGAACGTCTATTGCAGAAACAGTAATTCAATGAATAAAATGTTTCCATAATCAAAGCAAAAGTTTTTTAAAACCTTCTTTTAGTGGAACTGAATTGTTGTGTAGGGGCATAGTAGCTTAGCGATTAAGATGCTGGGCTTGTCAACCAGAAAGCTGGCAGTTCAAGACTCAAGCATGATAGGGTGGGTTCCCATCCTGCCCCAGCTCCTGCCAACCTAGCACGTTGAAAGCATGTAAATGCAAGTAGATAAATAGGTACCACTTCAGTGGGAAAGTAACAATGTTCTGTGTCTCTTGCCGTATAGTCATGCCATCCACATGATCACGGAAGCATCTTCGGACAACATTGGCTCCCTTGGCTAGGAAACTGAGATGAGCATGGCCCCCTAGAATGGGACACCACAGGAAATCTTTTTGTCTTGTAATTATTGTGTGCCACCAGAGTTGCTTTTGGTGAGATGTGTAAAAAATAAAATAATGTTTTCCCAAAGACTTCGTAAATGTAAAATGAGCACTGGATGGCATTCATGGCCAATGCAGTCAAGTCTGCACACTCCATCTTTAATATCTAAACTGGAGACACCAATTTTTTTTCTAATGGAAGCAGGTTAGGGAGATGGTGCAGGAGGCAAGCAGAGAAAAAAAAAGAAAGCGGCCCAGGTGGCCTTTCCCCCCCTCCCCATGGTGTCAAGGCAAGAGTACCTCCAGGGAAGATGGCCGCAGGGACTGTGGGGTAAGGAGATCAGTTGCCCTCAGAGGCCAGCTGGGAGGGAAGAAGGCAGAGTGGGTGAAAGGCTAAAGGAGCCTTGGTGGTGCAGCGGACTAAAGTGCTGTTAAGTAGCACTTAGCTGCCAGCTGCCTGCAATTATTGAGAGTTCAAATCCCACCAGGCTCAAGGTTGACTCAGCCTTCCATCCTTCCGAGGTAGGTAAAATGAGGACCCGGATTGTGGGGGCAATAAGCTGACTTTGTATAAAAAAGAACACCGCTTTGGGGGTGCCTGAAAGCCCTACTATGCAGGTATATCCAAAAGTATGAAGGCTATTGCTTAGCGCATTGTAAGCCGCCCTGAGTCTCCGGAGAAGGGCGGGATATAAATCAAATAAATAAAATAAATAAAATAAAATAAAATAAAATAAAATAAAATAAAATAAAATAAAATAAAATAAAATAAAATAAAATAAAATAAAATAAAATAAAATAAAATAAAATAAAATAAATGGGGGTGGGGTGGGGGAAGCGAGGAAAGAAGTGGCGAGAGCCTCTCCTTTCCCCTGGCCACCCGCCCGGCTGAAGCACCTTGGCGTGCCACGAAGTGACAGCGGACAAAAGTCAGTGGGTTTGAGGAATGCCGCGAGGAGAGAGCCGGGAGGGCGGCGTTGGGACAGGGGCCGGCCGTTCTTTGCGCACCGTAGTACCAGGCCCCCTGGAGGGCCGAGGCGGGCTGGGTGGGGAGGGAAGGCAGGCGGCGGGGGCGACCAGGGGAGCGACGAAAGGCGGTCTCTACTCCCCACTATGACAGACGGGAGGGGTGGGAGCAGCTGGAGCCGGCCCTTCGCCTCCTCCTCCTCCTCTCCTCCTCCTCTCCTCCTAGGGCGCCGCCGCCGCCGCTCTAGTATGAGCCTCAGCCACCGCCGCCGCCACTCCCCTCTCAGGCTGTCACTCGGGACGAGGAGACGAGCCGGAGGGGCGGGAGAGGAGGATCGGCGCCTCTTCTTAATGCACCTGGCCGGGGATCCCCCAGCGGGGAGAAATAGGCGGCGGCAGAGGCGGCGAGGGAACAGGGCTGGCGGTGATCGGCTACGACCGGCAGCGAAAAAGATGCCCGCGGTAGCGCCCGCAGTTCGGGTTGGCTCGATCGGTCCTCCGGCCGTCGCCCTGCGGGGGGGGCCTGTGGCGAAGGAGCCTGGCTGTCGTCCTTAGCGGCGCCCAGATCGAGGGTTCGCGCCCACAGGACTGCATGCCTGCTCGGTGCCCCGCGCTCCGCCATGAGGAGTCCCTTCTGGCATCTCGTGTTGCTGGGCTGCTCTGCAGGTGGGTGTCTCTCTCCCCCTCGCAGGTCTGAGAGAGAGAAAAAAAGACGCTTTTAGAAACGGTTCCTCGCGGGGGACGTTGACTCTGGGGTGCTTCTCCCGCACCGTTCCCTCCTCTGCTTGGGACGGAAGCCGAAAAACGCCCCCTGTCACTCGCAGAGCTCCTCCTTCGACTCAACTCAGAGCCAGAGGTGCTTGTATTGTAAGTAAACGAGGTAAAATTCGCTTTCTAAACGGAGGTAGCGGTTCCGTGAGCTTAGATGAAAATCATTAAAGGGCTGGAGCTGCGCAAGAGAGAGAAAGACGAATTTCTTTAAATCTATTCCGCAGAGAATATACCGCGTTTTTGCATATGACTTAGGATGACCTTAGGAAATGGAATTTTAAAATCGCCGAATATAAAAGCATTTTGTTCTAATATTGCAGCTTTCCTTCCTCGCTTGAAAAATAGTGGAATAATGGGTATTCTGATGTAATGGGTGTTTAGAGAGCCAGTTTGGTACAGTGACTAAGGCACCAGGCTAGAAGCGGAGAGACCACGAATTCTAGTCCTGACTTAGGCACAAAGCCATCTGGGTGACTTTGGGCCAGTCGCTCTCTCTCAACCCTAGGAAGAAAGCAATGGCAAATCACTCCTGAAAACCCTTGCCGAGAAAACTGCAAGAACCTAATCAGGTCAAGACTTACTCAAAGGCATAAGCCCTGTCCAAAAAAGGTATGCAGAACCCTTGATTTTATTAGTTCATTCACTGGCAGAGTGCAACAATATAGGTACTCGGTAATAAATAGTATTTCTATAGAAGGTATACTGTACACCAAACTAAACATATAGCCCTGAATCCTAAACCATCCTTATTAGTTCCCCTGAATCAACAAAAATATGTAATGTGTCATTTAAGTGGAATTAAAGAAAGACTAACTACCATAACTATGTGGCAATGTAGGATGACAGAATTTACTTACTACAAACACTTCATTCTTTACACATTAAGTAAACAGTACAATTGTTTAAACAGAAGCAGAAAAAAGATACTTAAGGTAATTCCAGTGGCATTATTTCAAAAGATTACAGAGAATTACTCCTTGGAATGTGTGTGACAATTGTTTTCTCTGATTATCATTAGTTGCAATGAACAATTTAGAGATTATTTGTGATCTGATGACATTCTTTTCATATTGATTTTCCTTCTGAATATTTATACCTGAGGATTATACTTTTGCATTCATGTCCATTCCATGAATGCCACATGCTGGCATTTTTACTTTAATTAGTGGAAAACATCTCATATAGATTTGAGGAATAAAACAAAAATAAGAAAGCTGTTAATGAAGCTACATTATTTATATTCAGACCAGGCAATGTAATTTAGAAAAAGTGCAGCAAGGATTAATTAAGGGACTTGGACTACACTGCTCTGAAACTGAAGGAAACATGAAAAGGAAACTCAAACTAATTCCACCTTGGATTTTCCTTTGAGAGAAAAATTTGGACAGGTTTTCAAGTTTCTGTTAATATACCTTACAACAATAAAGTGTTTCTTCCCCTGGCCTACTTCAAAGGGTTGGCATCAATCTGGAAAGCTTGTCCTAATTTCTCTTTATTTTCTTTTTGTTTATACTAAACAAAATGAAGGTGTGGTTATTCTGAGTTTCTTTTTCATGCTACTTTCTATCTCTGGACATCATAATCTCATGTCAAAGACTCTCCTTAATGGCTTACTCCTTTCTTCCATGCTTAATGGCTCCCTCATATCTTCCCCAAGATCAGCTCTAAATCCCTCTACAGTACTACCTCATGCAGGGTCTTGTCTGATACTACAGGTTTCAGTTCTTTATCCAGTATAGTGTACAAATAATCAACCCAACCTCACAGGACTGTTGTAAGACAAAGGAATATATGTTCACTTCCTCAAACTCTTGGATTGAACACTGGATAGAAATCTAACAAATAAGTGCATCTTAACAATAAACTTTGGACTGAGAGAGGAAGAAAACAGAAATAGAAAAAAAGGGAACTGATGTCAAAAAAATTTTTCATAATGTTATGATTAGCTGATTAGATTTTTTCTTTTTAATTGAAGTTTATTATATAAAATACAGATAGAAACAAAGATACTAACGGAATGGGGGAAGGTACAAAGGTACAAAGTAAAAGTGTTACATATTTAGTAATTACTAGCCATTTCTATAACAACAAAATAATCTAATCATCAAAGCATAAGATCAAAGTTTCTGCGCACTTTCCGCCGTGCTTTGAAGACACTCCTATTCCAGCAGGCCGGCCTGGCCTAATTTTCTCCCCTTCTTTTAAATTTTTAAATTGAAATTTTAATTCGTTTTAAATTATTGGGAGTTTTAATTGTCTTGGGCAAAAATTATTTAATTGGGTTTTAATCATGTTTTTTAACTTTTATATTTATGTGTTTTATTTTGTGCCTGTTCACCACCCTGAGTCCTTCGGGAGTAGGGCGGTATACAAATTTAATAAAATGAAATGAAAATGAAAAAAAAGTTTCATTTTTTTGATTTTGAGCATAAAGTCCAGAAGCAGTTTCCAAGTAGAAACAAAACTGGGTAAGTTCTTTTATTTTAATTAAAGCAAGTTTTGCCATCTCTGCCAGTTCCATCGCTTTCTCCATCATATCTTCCATTGTGGAAATTGATGTGTATTTCCATTTGTGCACATATAGGATTCTCGCCACAGTCAACAATGTAGCAACAAAGTTCCACGTTTTTTCACGTTATTTATCCAAAGTCCTGAAAGAAAAGGTTTCAATTTTATATTTGTTTTAAGAATCTTCCGAATTAAGGGACAGAACAACTGGCTTTTGTTTCCTTTTTTAACACTATGGCCCTGTGAGACACAAGGAGACACAGAGACCTTAAGGGCGTAAAATTCACAAGGTTCCTGGCAAAATAATTGCCTCCTGTTTTTATGAGGTGCACTTCACCCCATCTAAAAGTATCTTTTACTGTTAAAGAAGACCATGGTTTAGGAATCCAATTCTTTCTTGACAACACCATTTTCATGGCCACTTGTTCACCTCCAAAATTTTCTTTCCTTTATTGTTCCTTGACTATATATGAAAGGATGATGAAAGCACTTCCTACAAGCCATATAGCTTCATCTTTTTACCCTAGTTTTATAATTTCTTGCAACCCTCTTTTAGCAACATTGGTTAACCGCACTTGGATAAACAGGAATGGATAGTGATCAGATTGATGAGTCTTGATAATCTTTCCTTCATATTTTGAATTTGTGCACCAACACAGAGTTCCCCTTACTATGGCTTCTTATATCTAGCATACTAGTGATTTTTTTCACCACTACCACCACTGCTCTTCTTTCCTCCTCAATGGAGGTTTCAGTTGAGTTTCTTGGTTTTGTTGACCAGAGCTGGAGAGACTGAAATAACAAAACTTTCTCAGGTAGATGGTGCTTGGCTTCCATGTTTGCATTCTTTGATCAACTCCTTGATGTGGAGGACCAACCACCATGTTCAACTTGTCGTTCTAGTCACAATCCTCCAAATACTCATCCTTCATTGAAGTCCTTTCTTCCTTCTTGTGCCATTCTCTTATTGACCCTGTCTCTGGGTGACTTCCTGTGCCCTGCCCCTTAAAGGCCTCGTTCTGTCAGCCTTTGTGGAAAGCTGTTTGTGCAGTACTGCTGTGAGTGTCACGATCCCTGATGTGTATAAAAAAGAATGGCTGGTCTCCAGTTCTTTCACCCTTTTCTTCTGCAAGGAGAAATGCTAGTGTTTGCCACAGAGGTAATTAGCATAATTTTCTGGTAAACACAGCACACAGCTTCCAAGTTCCCATTGCTCCACTGATGCCACTGATACCATCCTTTTGCCAGTATCTCAAGCCAGCTTCTTTTTCACCTGCTTTCTCTCCTGCTATATTCTCTAACAAAGCTTTCCTATTCCTGTTTGGTCTCCTAATTCCTTCCTTTGGTTGTGAACTCCTGGCTGCCTATTTTTCTAAAGAGTGTTGACCAAGACTCAGGAAACATAAGCCTAATTTTGCATGTTTTCAGTATTTTATCTAATCCTGTATGGATTAGACATTTGAGTTTAAAAGGCTTTTTCAAAAAAGATTGCATATGTATCAGATTGCATGCAGATGTAGTTTAACTCACAGGATATACATAACATTACTAATTTTCTCTAAGGTACATTTTTTATGCTTCAGATTTTTCCTTTGCTAGATAGCAAAAAATGGAATGATCAAGTTGCTACCCAAAAGTGCTTTTTCAAAAAGCAACAGGACTTTGTCTTTTCCTTGAAGACATTTCACTTCTCTTCTTGGATGAGAAGCAAAATATCTTAAAGGAAAAAACAAAGGAAGTCCAATTGCCTTTAGGGCAACCATGGATAACTGAAAATCTTCATAGACATCAAATTACTACAGTAAATCTGATTATATAGCAAGTAAAGGACCTATGTAGCATAATGAAAGTGAAGAATTTAACAGCCGGCATGTTAACTGAGGCAATTTATGGCACTTGTAACTGATAACACACCTGAAAATATTTCCTTACTTCTCAGGAGGCCTATATAGATTAGTTAATGTTTGTACAGCACTTTGAAAAGAGTTGGATATTATAATGTGACCTTTACCAGTGTACTTTTTTCTTTTTGTGGGCATAAGTGTGCTGTCTGCATCTAAGATAGGATAACTTTTTTTTTCAAAGTAAGAATCAATCTTGATTCTAAACATGTTTTTTTCTGAGAAATAAGTACAATTTATTGCAAATGAACATTCCATTGTTTAAGCAAAAAGTGATAGGATGCATAGAGCAGAAGAAGAAATGACTGGAGTAGACAGCCTCTGATTTATTTATTTAGTGTATGGCTGGTCACACACAATATTAAAACACTTCATTTTTACAGGTTAAAACAATTAAAACAATTAAAAAAAGAGCAGTAAGAAAACCTAAGAGGAAAACAGAAATAACATTTCAGAGTTTAATGTCGAGTTTGGAGATCCAGTCAGTAGCTGCCATTGTTATGCAGAGAAAGTCCCTAAAATCTCCTGGATACCTTCTGTTAGAGCATTCCCTCACTATATGTTGGATAGTCTGTCGGGGGGGCCCACAATCGCATTGTGCTGAAGGTGTCTTTCCCCATTTATACAAGGAGTCGGCACACATCCCACAGCCTCTGAAAATAGTATGCATACATTTGCTGTTAACTATTGATCTTACTCTCCAATTTTAAATTTGTTTTAACTGAGTGCTTATGTAAACCGAAATGTTTGAAATACATTTCATGAGTCAAAAAGAAGAGAAAAAGGGATGCCTTAGGCATCAAACAGACAATTCTATTATTATCTATGTATTCTTGACATTTGTTTAATAATTATCTTCCACTTAATAATTTTTAGTAATTTCTTGGTAATGTGCAGTATATCATTTTGTAATATTTAGACCAGTAGTGGGTTTCACTTACCTTCGCTACCAGTTCGGAACTGTGAGCGCATGACATCTGGGCAGGTAGGTAGAGCCTGCTGCCGCCGCCATTACTAGTTCGCATGAACTGGGGCAAACCCCACCACTGGTTTAGACTTGCACAAGAACCCAAGTAGTTGCTTTATACTGAGCCAGTCATCCATTCTTCCCCAAATAATTGTCACTGACTGGCAGGGGTCTTTCAAGATTTCTGGCAGAAGAGATTTGTACTTAGTGATGTTAATATTTGAACATGAAAAGTATGTGCTGTACAACTGCATGAAAAGTATGGTATGTGTTGTACAACAGAGCAATAATATTCCTATAAATAAAGACCTGCCTGGAATTAATTTAGTTACAATGAAATTGAGTATTTCAAGAGTTTTGGACAAATTTATTTCTTAGTAAAATCATTTGATATAAATGGTCAATGTTTTCAACAAAAATTATCACAATATTCCTTAAAACAGCCTTATAAAATAGTTGAGTATTTTTATTTATCTAGATATACAATGGAGCTGGTCTGAGATTGAGAGTATAAGGGATCCATTGTTTATTTAACCATGTTTTCTTATTTTGTAAGAAAACAAACTCAATCTCTCATTAGGGATTGGATACATATGAGGAGTTTAATTTAGTCTTTTTCTTTTTCCCCTATTTAGGATTGAGTAGTATTCCTGGAACTGGGTCTTGCTGTGAGAAGGCATGCAATCCTCAAATGGGAAACCTAGGTCATGGACGTAAATTGTGGACAGATACAACATGTGGATACAACTCCACAGAATTATACTGTTCTTATAGTGAAAATACAGACCTCTTATGCAAGCGGCCTAAGTTTAGCAAATGCAACTCTATGAATACACATCTGGCTCATCCACCTTCTGCTATGGTTGATTCATCTTTTAGATTACCACACACATGGTGGCAGTCAGCACAAGGAGTAGAGAGGGAGAAGATCCAGCTCAATTTGGAAACTGAATTTTATTTCACTCATTTGATCATGATATTCAAGTCACCAAGACCAGCAGCCATGGTCCTAGAGCGATCTCAAGATTTTGGAAAAACTTGGAAGCCTTATAAGTATTTTTCCATCAACTGCTCAGCAGCCTTTGGGTTGGATGATGATGTAACTAAGAAAGAGGCACTTTGCACTTCAAGATACTCCAGCCATTTCCCCTGCACTGGAGGAGAGGTGAGTTCATTAAGATACCCATGACAATAAACAATTCAATCTTGTTTGAAAACTGTAAAGTCCTCCACTTTCTATTTCTCAGTAAAAGGTAAAGAAGTTCCCAGTCTAGCCTACAATACTAATATTACTGGGAAGTGTCCCATCCAATTATTCAGCAGGTCCAACTCTGGTGAACTTCCAAATGCCGGACAAAGTTGGCCAGATGCTGCCACCTGCATCTGAAACCTTATTTTTAATGTTTAAAAGGAATATCAGTTTTTGTTATAATAAATGGAAAGATAAAAGATAAAGATGGTTCACTTATATTTCTAGGCACAATATTGCTTGCTTGAAGCCTTGTGAGCTTTGTTTTCTTTGTCTATAGCTGGGTATTTTATTATCATTCTTTGCAAGTGACACTCATTCTCTTTAAATGTTGAGAAAACTGCTATAATAGAAAACCAACCTATTATTGGTATGTAGAGTGTACTTATCAAATTCCTCATCTCACACCCTGAATGCCTGACATCAGCCAGCTTCTGTCATAGCCTTCTGGGATTTCCTGCCATTTCATTCCTCTTTTTTATCAGGAAATCATACTAAAAAAGTTAACTGTCTAATGCAGCAGTAGGCTCACTCTTAGTAGTAAAACTGACCAAAACTGGTTGGTAGATGTAAGTTTATTTTATTTATTAAATTTGTTTGCCACTCATCCCAGTTAATGAAGATATCCTTACTGTGCTAATTATGTGCTGCTCTATTTGATTTCCATCGTTCTAGTGTATTGTCACACAAAAATCAAGTGACCTCAGGAAATGGACTTCTAGAAGAAGGAAATACAATACTTCCCTCTGTACTCACACTTTTTATAAACTGAGATCAGGTTATTTAGTATAGGCTGGATAATCACGCTGCATAAACTCAAGAATTAGTAACTGGAAGAAGCAAAATATCTTTAGTCTCAATAAAAGCAGGCATACACGCCTTGGAATGCAAAGATTGGTTGGGAAAAGTAGTGATCAATTTCAGAAGCCTAAACAGGAGAATTAAAGACCAAAAGCTCTTTGCTCCTTTCCATGAAAACCAAAAATGAAATGTAAAATTGTCAAATAATTATGCTAATAAAGTGATTTATATACATTGCACCAGTCCATATTTTGTGTGGAAGCATGTCTGTGTATCTTGATGCTCCATCTTTGTATATATATATATATATAGTTAATATTGTGTGAATGCATACCCTTATGTGTGTGTTTCATTGTCATATACACACAAACATATGTGCACATACCTACACAAACACACAAAGTATATGTGTTCGCTCACAAGAGAAAAGGTGATTGTCCTTTGCTTTCCTGGAAGAGAAAGGTGGGCAGACACAATAGCAAGAGAATTGTCCAATGGAAGAGGTAGTAGCTTCAGAGGTGGTATTCAGCAGGATCTGACCAGTTCTAGAGAATTGGTAGTGGAAATTTTGAGTAGTTAGGAGAACTGGTAAATACCACCTCTGGCTGGCCCCACCCTCATCTATTCTCTGCCTCCCGCATCCCAGGTGATCAGGAGGAAATGGGGATTTTGCAGTAACCTTCCCCTGGAGTGGGGTGGGAATGGAGATTTTACAGTATCATTCCCCTGTCACGCCCACCATGTCATGCCTCACCCACCAAGCCACACCCATAGAACTGGTAGTAAAAAAATTTGAATCCCACCACTGAGTAGCTTTCTGTCGAAGCTAAATATAATTATATATTTGGGTCAGTGGTGGGATTCAAAAATTTTTACTACCAGTTCTGTGGGTGTGGCTTGGTGGGCGTGGTATGGCTTGGTGGGCGTGGCAGGGGAAAGATACTGTAAAATCTCCATTCCCTCCCCACTCCAGGGGAAGGTTACTGCAAAATCCCCATTTCCTCCCAATCATCTGGGACTTGGGAGGCAGAGAATAGATGGGGGAGGGGCCAGCCAGAGATGGTATTTACCGGTTCTCCGAACTACTCAAAATTTCCACTACCAGTTCTCTAGAACTGGTCAGATCCTGCTGAGTACCATCTCTGATTTGGATATATATGGTTGGGTTGTAATGGCAATTGGAGTGATGTGATTGTAAAATACAATGTCATATGATCACATTGTTTAGTAATAGTAATCCTGGCAGTCCCAGTTGCTATTGTAACCCCCAGGACCACACAGGTTATTAAGTGAGAACTCATGCATGAATTTCTACTTTCATATTCTGTAGCGTCTCAGTTATCAAACATTTCCTCATACACGTTCTTGTTAGCAAGAAAGATCCAGTAATTAAAACAACTGCAACAATGTAGGTTTGTTACAGCCTCAGTATGTTAACAAATATTTTCTATAATAAAATGTGCCAATTTAGAATTGCTTCGATTTTTTTTAGGTTTAAATGCACATTATTAATTATGAAACATATGAATGAGTGTATGTAAAGAATATGTACTTCCAAAAGTCACCCAAGCCTTGTAGCTCATCCCAGATATCTACCAGGCAGCAGCAATATAGCAGATGCTATATTTGGGCAGATGCTTTGGGCAGATGAGTATCAGAAGGGAATAGAAAAGTTCTATTTAGAAAAACTAGAAAATGAAGTCAGATCAGCATTCCAGTCATTACCAAGTTACAAGGGTACAGGAATTGGTGGAATATCTATAGAATTATGGCAAGCAACCAAAAAGTAGCTAGCTAGGATATATGGAGAAGAACAGTTAGTCTGTTCACATACCAATGTCAAAGAAAGGACACCATTTTAACACTATTTCACCTGCTAGCAAAATAATTATTAGGATCATACTGATATGGAAAGGGAGATGCCAGAATGTTTAAATTCTTTGTAAGAAAAAGAAGGAATATTATTGTTGATGCTTGTTAGATAATTAAGAAGGCAGTATCTGCTTTATTAACTATGGAAAAGCCTTAAATTATTTCAACCAGGTCAAGCTGTGGAATATTCTTAGGAAAATGAGAATCATAGAATGTAATTTGTTTTCTTCATGCAAAAACTATATAGACTGGATGGAAGCCACAATCTGGACTGAATAGGCAAAAAATATATTGAAAGATCTGAAGAGTCTTACTTTAAGGTATTTTGTAAGTGGAATATATTAGTTTATTCCATTGTATATGGAAGATACTAATAGAAAAATCTTTCTGTATTCACAATGCTACTTTCTGTACTGACATTGCTAACCTACAAGCATAATATCAATGATGGTTTGGCAGGTCTTTGCTTTTGTACATATGTAAAATGCTCAGTGACAGGAGATTGTCCTGCAAGTCTTCTGATGATTTTGTATCCTAACTAGAAAGTAAAGTTGCTCATTCAGTCCCTTACTCTTTGGCTTAGTTTTGGGATGAAATTCATTTTTTTAAATTGACAAATATCCACACATAATAATGGCATGCTGACTTTAAGAACATAAATATAAATATATATTTGGATAAAGGAGGAAAGGTGTCTGAGGAATATTTATATGTTCCCGTTAAAGGTCAAAAATCTTCAAAGTTGAAGGTAGAAGGAGTGATTTTTATTTTTTCCATTCAGGATATAAAACCTCTTTTGAAATACATTGAAATATTCATAGAAGATAATTGCAAGATTAAAGAACTAATTAAAAGGAATGCAATGACTCTATCTACAAATACCTGGAACCCTCCTATTCTGTTCTCAATTAAATTTTTATCAACATTTGTCAAGAGAAAAATTTCCAATAGCATAACATCCATACCCAGTAACTCTGAAATAGATGCTTCTTAAAAGAAAGATGGCATTTGTTTATACAGCAACTGGGGAACTGGAATTATGCTGGTAGAGATAGAATATAACAACAAATAACCTATATGGGTTTTTATAGTTCCTCAGCATAGAAGTATTTTACCTTGTAATGTGATTCATTTATTAGTTTTTCTTAGTAGTTTTAATCTAGTTTATGCATAGCGGGATTATAAACAGCACTAAAGAAGTTTATAAACCTGTAAAATAAGCATGTACATGTAAGAAATGGGATGTATTTCTATAATACTGACAGACACTTGCAATTCTGTTTTATGATTTAGAGGAAGAACAAGAAAAATTTATTAGCACTAGCTGTCATCTGTCTGGAAATACCCCAGGTCAACTAATGAGATTACATGGATTCTAAATAAACCTTTAGCAATACTGTATAGCCTTCTGAAGCATCTTTTGGAAATTGAATCAGAAGTGCTGCACAGCACTACATATAAATATTTAAAACAAATTTAATGCTTGTATAAGGGGGTGACAGACAGGTTCCTTGGTCCATATACCAAACAAATGACCCCTTGGGATCCCCATATCAAAACAACTTACTTTATGTGCAGCCAGAATCTGGAAATAACATTGAACACAGTACAGTCCTTAAACAAAATGGTTCGGTTGAGATCTGCATACGTGGGACTGATTGGGGTAGATTGTAAGGGTGATACCGAAATATAATTTTATGTCATTTTATTCTATTTTATATATTTATGTATTAAATTATATTGTATCTTATCCTATAATTATTGTATGATACCCTACTCTTTTTTTAAATTGTTTGTATAAGATGTGTTTGCACCTTGTGTTTTGATATGGCCTATAGGCTAATCAAAGCTATCATTTTAAACTGTATCCAATTTCATTTTAAATTGTATTTTATTCCAATTTTATTTTAAATTGTATTTTATCCAATTCCATTTTAAATTGTTTTTATCAGATTTTAGTAATAATGTGTGTCTGGAACTCTGCACTTTGATATGGCCCAAGGGGTAATCAATAAAGTAAACTAAACTAAAACAAATTTCATAAAATCTAGATGTGGCTAATTAAGCCATTAAATTTGATCCTCTGCCCAGTGTAGCAGGGGTGGGTTCTACTTACCTTTATACTGATTCGCAATGGGGCTGCGCACATGCTTGCTGAGCTTGCGCACACGCCTGCTCTTCTGCACAAGCGCAGAAGCTTCTGCACATGCACAGAAGGGTTTTGATGACATCAGGGTCAGTGGGCGGAGCCTCCCGCCGGTTTTACTACCGGTTCTCTAGAACTGGTGCGAACCGGGGGCAACCCCACCACTGCAATGCGGGATCCAAAGCAAATCAATCAAACTGGTCTTGCCATTTGAAGCAGATTCAGCTGGAATCTTCTTTTCTATAATCCATTGGTTCTTGCTCTGGACTGCAGAATGATGGAGAATCAGATTTAACCTTCTGTATGTTATTATTCTACTATTTAGAATGGCATAATAATCTCCAACCCACGTCATCTCCTTTTCTCATGGCTAAACATTCCCAGTTCCTTCAGTATAATTTCATGGTTCTTAAATTTCTACATCTTAATTATCCTTTTTTATAAACTTTTTTCTAAGAAAGTATGAGTGTATCTGAAATTTTCCTGAAAGTGCATTTAGTATTGTAAGTGGTATGATAAATACCATTTATATAGTAAAGGGAATATCTAAAAATTTTTAGAGTTCAAAAATTCTGACACAAAAGAACATTTTACTTTAAAGGTTCTTGTTTTGTAAGCTTGTATATGTATGCATTTTGCTGCTTTATTTAATTTTGTATACATAAATTTAACCTTTCTCTCTGTCTCCTTCTTTCCTTCTCTCTCTCTCTCAACTTTTTGCATACAGACATATACACAAGTATATGCCCACTAAGACTCAAACATAAGAAGGAGAGTGATTGAAAGTTCCTTTTCTGGAAAAGAAGGGTGGTAGACCACATCAATACAAGAATTGTCCAATAGAAGACTATGATAGCCTGCAGTTCAGACTAAATAACTTGCAAACAAAATATATTTTGTTTAAATAAAAACCATTTTAGACTTAAGTAGTCATAAACACAAGAAAAGATGAATTTGAAACAAGAAGTGCAGATATGATGTATGTGTCAAATAACCATTGATTATGGCAAGCCTTTTTGGAAGTCTGGGATTTATAATTCAAAACATCTGGAAGGCATTGGGGATCTTTAGGACTTTCTGTTTTAGGAGTTTCCTGATTATATGATGATGAAGGAGGGCTAAGAATAGTTTATGCCACTATAGACTTGAAAGATCCATTTTTTTAGCCATGGCATACTCAGTTTAGAACTACTGCAAAAAATTTGGGAAAGGTTCAATTAATGGCTAAAAACACATGAACAGAAGTACATGGTTCTTGATCTACTGCATATGGCAGAATCGCCTTTGAAGTAGGGCTGTGCCACATTTTACATTTAACTTTAAACACTTAGCCTGACTTACTTCCAATACGTAGATATTTTATTGTCATCAATTATTTTTTAAATGAAAAATTAAAAGCAACAGCCTCTTCTAGACATTTACTTTGGAAAGTCTTCCTTTTTGTGCACAAGTTTCTCTCCTTCCCCAATAACAGTTCCTATAATTATATCCAGCAGCAAGCTGCAGATTTCCTACAACTATCTCTCTTTCACCGAGGAGAGATTACTTTGAAGTTTTATATCATTCTATAAATAGAACTCAGTTCAGTGGTGGATTGTTCCCGGTTCTGTCCGGTTCTTGCGAACCAGTAGTAAAAGCGGCGGGAGGCTGTGCCCACCCACCCGGACGTTATATTGGACGCTCTGTGCACGCGCAGAAACTTCGCATGCGCAGAATTGCGCATGCTCTCGTTATGAACCGGTAGTAAAAGTAAGTAGAACTCACGCCTGGCTCAGTTGGCCCAATACAATTTCTCATTTGTGATTTTCATTTAATAAAATATACAGGCACATTGCCTTTAAATCAGGAGTGAAATCCAGCAGGTTCTGACAGATTCTGGAGAACCGGTAGCGGAAATTTTGAGCAGTCCGGAGAACTGGCAGCGGAAATTTTGAGTAGTTCGGAAAACCAGCAAATACCACCTCTGGCTGGCCCTAGAGTGGGGTGGGAATGGAGATTTTGCAATATTCTTCCCCCAGTAGGAATGGGGTGGGAATGGAGATTTTGCAGTATCCTTCCCAGGCCACACCTACCAAGCCACGCCCAGCAAACCACACCAAGCCTACCAAGCCACGCCCACAGAACCGGTAGTAAAAAAAATTGGATTTCACCACTGCTTTAAATGTACATTCTACAGGACAGCAATTATTGGAAGAGCTGTTTGTATTTTTAAAAGCATGAGGTTGAAACAAGCAGGTAAGTGGTGACATTCAAATTTTTTCCCTACCAGTTCTGTGGGTGTGGCTTGGTGGGAGGGGGGTCCTGTGACTGAGTGGGCATGACCAACTCAATGTCACTCACGGCCACAACCACTCAGTCACATGACCCCCCCCACCAAGTCATGCCCACAGAACCCAGTAGGAAAAAATGTGTATATGAGCAGCAGAAGGGCTCATAGTGAATGCTGTGGTGGAGAGAAGCTGAACTTTTCTCCCTCCATTCACAGCGGAGTTGCTGCTCCCTTTATGGTCCCTCCCTGGCCCCTTCCCTCATGGGGTCGAAGGACCTTAAATGGACAAGATGCAGCAGCTCCGCTGTGAATGGAGGGAGAAAAGTTTGGATTTTCTCTGCTGCAGCATTTAACGTTGAATGGATCGAGTGGCCAGAACGGGGGGGAAGCGATTGGAAGGGGTGAGTGGCGACTGGGCAGGCATGGGCAGGGGTGGTTTTTACCAGTTCGGTGAACTGATTCAAATTGTCTCTACCAGTTTTGTGAACTGGTCCGAACCAGTCGAATTTCATCTCTGAAGCAGGTGGTCCTTAAAATAACAGCACTGATAGTGGAAAGAAAACTTGTATATAGACATGTATACAGACCAGAACACAAAAACTGCCTAGAAAATAGTTAATTATGTTTAATAGTAATATATCTTTAAGTTTTTGTGACCCTGTTAAAAAGAACTGCTCTCTTATCTTTAAAATTACTTTAAATGGCTCCTCAGGGTGCCGTTGGCCAAGCAGTGTCGACTGGCGGCTCCCAGGGGGAGAGGCTTCTCAGTGGGGGCACCCGCCATCTGGAACGAGCTCCCCCCGGAGATACGGAGGATCCTGGACCTGCGCGCTTTCCGCCGTGCCCTCAAAACATTTCTTTTCCAGCAGGCCGGCCTGGCCTAACCTCTCCTTTAAACTGTTTTTTAAAATTTTTAAAATTTTTAAATTTTAAATTTGTCTTATGAATTTGGGGTGTTTTAAATTTTGTTTTCTGGGCCAATTATTTAATTGTATTTTAATGGTTTTTTTAACATTTGTATTATATGTATTTTATTTGGCTGTTCATCGCCCTGAGACCTTCGGGAGTAGGGCGGTATACAAATTCAATTAATTAATTAATTAATTAACCAAGCTTTATGTATCATAGATGGGTGGATTTTAATTTTGTTTTATCATTTCCTGCTGGCGGTACAGAAAATATTGGTCAGTTCAGGCATATTTTGGCTTGTCGTGCCACAAGCACAGCCAAAACCCAGATTTACCATAATGACATTCATGCTATTCTATGTATATAAGGTACAAACTTGAGACTAATTTGCAAGGCACTGTTTTGTTGTCTGCTTCTCACTGAGTAGGAGGTATTGTCAGTGTACTGACACACAGGAGGCTGTTATTTTCATTGCCTGAAATAACAGCAATCCCATTGGTGAAAGTAAAAAACAATAGACAATTGCTTAGCAAAACACCCAGGTAGTGAGGATGAAAGGGAGCAATACTGGACTTTTCAGAAAATGCAATAATAAATCGATAGCTTTTTAACACCCAGCCAGAAATCCTATTTTGTAGCTCCAGGCAAGCAATGTGGAAAATAGGCAGGCAGTATTGGTGATCGAGACAGGCCACCTAATCTTGAATTAACTGTTATTTTGTGGGACCTCTGGGAAGGAGGAGCTATGCAGTAAGAAACTATATATTCTTCCCAAGCAGGAACACCAAGGTACTTCCATTCCCTTTTTGATGCTAGATTTGATGCCTTACTTATAGTAATCTTAATTGTGTTCTTTTATGTATTTTCTGGGGTTTGGTTAGCATGGCAATCTTAGAAAAGTCTGTAAAGAATTCTGTCAAATACTACATATTATTTTCATTACTAAAATGAAGTCATAAAATAATGAATAAGTGCTCTTTTGCCTTTAACTATAAATGGTGATTGACTACTACCTTTCATTTATAAAGTGCAGATAATAGAAATTAATAAAACGAGGAACAATATGAATTATTGTATGTATCAATGTTATTCTTTTCCTTAAAATCTGCTTTTTTAAAATAAACTATGCAGAAAGAACAAAGAAACATACAATGCAGATTATTTTTAATTAAAGGAAACATGAGTGGTCTTTATCTTGAAAAATTATCAACCTGAATTTTCCATATTAGGAAAAATGAAACTCTAAAAATTCTATTGTGTTCCAGACTATTTTATTATTTATTTGCTTGCTTGTTTGTTTGTTTATTTATTGAATTTATTTGCCACTATCTTGCAGTTTGAGACAACTCTAATTTCTTTCATACGTTAAGACATCTTGTGTGTCCCATAGTTGCTAAAAATTCATTGTAGTTGGGAATGTATGTCACTGAAATAGAAGAACTCAGGCTTGTACACAGATTCAGGAGCTGGGATTTTTCACAGTTTAATTCAATCTTTATTTGGTTAAATATAGAAACCTATGTATTAGGGAGCAGATTTTGAAATTTGTTACCACTTATTCAATCACCCGTCAATGACTCAGAATTTTTACCCAGGTCCAACACAACCCATGAGCATCATTTTCCCAGTGCATTTCTCATTCTTGTTTCTTTCTCCCTTGGTATCTGAAGAAATACAGTAGCATTATTATTCATTACAACATACATTTCAATGCACCCAAAAGAACATATTTGATTTTTAAGTTGGCACACTTTCATGTACCCAACAGATTATTTTTATTATTATTATTTTATATGATAAAAACCCTTAGATACGTTCTAAAGTCATGCTTGCTGGCATTCAAATATCCAGTTGGGTTTGTCTCTGTCACATTGGCCACTGACAGATTTGGCATGCTGACAGAATAGACAAAAGCACGCTGCATTCATTCTGTTCAGAAATGTAAATTATCTAAATCCTTTCTTTTCTCTTTCAACCCCCTCCCCACCCTAAGTGGCCCCAGTCTCTAAGGGAAGCTTGGTAGTTCAAAAAGGAAGCCAATACTGGGTCAGCAAAGAATTTTGATTAAAAAAAAGGTGATTAGATATGACATCTTGGAATCAACACCATATCTCTACAGCAGTTAGAAGGTGAAACAATTCAGTGTGTTAGTAGAATCAGAAACCCAACTAAATCATTCCATTAGAAAGGCTTTAGACAAGGATTGCATCAGTTTTGCATGTCAATTTGTACATCACTTTATTATTTTAAAAACGGGGGTTAAATAACACAAGAGGGTTCCTTCACTTGCTCCATCAAATATTTATTGGCCATGGGTAATGAAAATAAACTAATTTATGGTTTTTAAAATAAGATGCGCTGCTATATTTATTTATTTATATTTTTATACTTATATATTTATATTTATCTACTTATTTCATCAAAGTTTCCTGGAACCACTTTATCTAACCTATGGAAAGATCTTTTCCATAGAACCCTTGTGATTACTTCTTCCATTATAGGCGAAGTTGTGGCAGAATGTTGGGGTGGAGTCAAGAGATGAATCAACCTGAATCTCTATATAGCCACAAATGGACTAAATCCAACCCTTCCTTGAATTCTGTTAATCCTTATCCAGCGCCAAAATAGTGTTAAACATTCGTTGAGTACATTTCTGTGCATAGGCATATGCAATAAATTAGTTTAATTGGAACTTCATATGTGGGCCTGGTCTTTTGTGTCTGACATCCATAGCTGTTTTCGGTGACTTACAATACTGATTACAATTTATCATATACTATAGAATTGAAAGAAAGAACCAGTAGTTAGGCTCAATTCGTATTTATTATCTGTGAAAAATCCTGGAAAACTAAGACAGAAGTTGCAACCAGATTCAGAAAAACATAATGGCCTGAATTAAATCTTTTGAGATTTCAAAGTATGTTTGCTTGCATAATTTATGTGTGGTTTGGTTTATTTAATTCACAAGGCCACCTGCCTCAAATAAGCAGCACTGGGTAGCTAGCAAAAACAAAAACAACAAAAAACAGCAGAAAACACACACAAACAAAATTCAAAATATTAATCAGCTGCTGTGATTTTTTTAAAACTGAGAGGGAGGGAGGGAGGGAGGGAGGGTGTAATCAATACAACAATTTCAATACAATTATTTCACAGGCTCCAACTGAATCCCATACCTTGAACACAACCACATTTTCAGAGCCTTGTAAATGGCCTACAATGTCAAAGCCAATCTGATTCTCATGGGGTGGTGGGTGTGGAATGATATTCTCTAGAAAAGGTGGTACGACAGAGAAGTCTTTCTTCTTGGGTTCCACCAGATGACAGCCTTCAATGGATGGAACACATAACATGCTTCTCCTGCTGCAGTTTAATACGGAATACATATACTCAGAGGATGTTGAGATATTATTGGAACATATTTGTTATATCCTTACTTCAGGAACAGAGATTATGATGGCAGAAGAATTGTCATAGATGAGTAGTTGTATTTAAATTTCACATTTGTGGTGTACATTGAAACTAAACTACAGCATCATTATTCAGCAGAAATTTAGGTGATCATTATTTCTTCCCTCCTCCCCGGATCTAGATCTTATTTGTTTCATGATTAACATAGAAACAAATGTGTGATTCCTTTATTATTAAGGAAAGAAAGTCAAGCTAGCAATTCTGTTTCATAAACGAACAAAATCTTGTTCATTGGTGAAATATTCTACAACCTCAAGGACAGGACAAAGCTAGGAGCTTTATTATTGGTTCATTCAAAGGCATTTTTCCAATTCTAAAAATCCTCATGCAATGACAATCTTAAAATCTAAAATTTAAAATCAGTGTACATAAAGTCTAGAGTCACAGGCTTTCAATAAATGAAATCTGCAAGAAACTGCATCTTGCTCTAACTATGTTTTAGGTGCTAATAGTTGTCTTATAAGCTGTTGGGCACAAGAAATCAGGAGCCAAGGCAGTTCAAATGAATATATGCTAAGACTTTCTTCAAGAATCTGAACTACTAATGGTCAAAGCAAATTGACTGTTGAAGAGTCAACAGAATTCAAGCTGGGATAGATTTAGATGTCTTGTGGGCGCAAAGTTACTTGAGACTGATCATACGTGCAACTCCTCCCTTGGGCTCAGCCTGATCATCTTCTACACAAGCATTTTTACATTTCTAGTTGGCGTACTTGTTTCATTTCACTGATTAGTTTCAATTTATTTATTATTTTCAGGTTATATATCGAGCTCTGTCACCTCCAAACTCTGCTGATGACCCTTACAGTCCTAAAATTCAGGCACAGTTGAAAATCACCAACCTTCGAGTGCAACTGCTAAAGCGACAATCCTGCCCATGTCATAGCAATGATCTGAATGCAAACCCACCACAGCTAACTTACTACGCAATCTATGATTTTATTGTGAAGGGGAGCTGTTTTTGCAATGGCCATGCAGATCGCTGTGCACCTCTTAAAGGTTTTAGGCCTGTCAAAGCAGCAGGAGTCTTCCATGTGGTAAGTTTGTATTATTCAAATCTTGGAAGGGCAGATAATTGTTTGAAAACTTTGTGCTCAACTAGATGCCACTTTGATGGAATGTTAGAATTTCCAGATGACTCCTCTGAAATATTAGATGCCGTAGAATAATAATGAAGATAAGTGATTCCTTATTAGGAGTCTATACTAAATTGGGCCACTTTAAAATGTTACAGTGAAAGCCAATAATGTCAAAACAGACTATGTATATTAATAACCAATATTTTGGCAGAAATCTTAGCTAGTAGGATCCATAATACAAACACTAGGACAAGCTAATGGCTTTATTGATTTTATTTTAATTGATAAGTACCCATGTCGAAAATACTTAGAAACTGTAGGATCTAGTGTGAGTGAAGCTTTTAGTTTTTCCATAATTCCTTGCTTCTCTTTGCAACTTCTGCTGTTCAAGAGTTATGAATTACATAAACATACTTAGGATTTTAAAATGTCTTAAGCATGGGACTAATTAGGGAATACTAGCACTTGCATTCAGCCTTAGATTCTGATTCTACTTAATGTATGTATATCTATTAAATATGAAGTGGATGCGGGTCTTTGCAAGAGGTGATATGTTCGAGCAGAAAAATATCAGACAAGGAAAAAAAGGCATTTGTTGAATTTACAGGAAATAGGAGTTCTAGTTTTTACATCATACCTAACTGCTATTTTAACAATATGAGTATATTGTTATACAAGAGAGAGGCCAGGTCTAGGACTTTTTATAATTCTAGTCTGCTCCAGTGAAATAACAGTACATTTCCGAACATGAATCACACGAATTATTCCTTGCTTCTCTTAAAAACCTCAAGGGATTTGTCTGCAAAATTTAATTATCCACACAACTTTACTGACAAATACTATGGCTTTTACAGAATTTGAGATCACTTTAAGTTAAGATTATTTCATTTCTGCAATAGGCATTACTTACAGAGGTTTGGCTCTATATAGATGAGCCGGTTATAATGACAGCTTTTGCGTCTCCTAGTTCATCAGGTGCCTCATGCTAAGAGAAGATGTAGGAGTCTTGCTAGCACTTTGAATAGGTATACATATAAATGGGTATACATATTTACATACATATTTATATGCATATAAATGGGTATACTTATTTATTAAATAAATAAATATACAATGGTTATTACTAAATCAATTCAGCAGGACTTCAAATCCAAATATTTTGAAATGGAATCAAAAGTTCTTGAAAACTATGGGCTGCAAACATTTATGTGTCCCTTGGACCTCATTCCTTTTTTCAGATGGAACTTTTCTCCTGATTGACTGCTTTGTTGAAACTGGTTATGCCACTCCTTACTTTTGAAGGTTTTAGCGTACCCGTGATCTTTTTTCCACAATCTTTTTCCAGTTGCTTGAATTATAAATGTGCTTTTTCCTTTATCTATGCATGTGTACAATTTATGATTATCATAAAAGGTTGCCTGCTAGGAAGCAACTTCCCTGCCTGAGCTGCTGGAGGCAGACTAGCTCATCCCATTTGTTCCAGTAGAAAGGGCCTATTTCAGATGCCAAAGATTTTCTCTCTTTTTTGCTATACTGGATTGAAACCCTTTAGATCACTTTCTAGTATACTATGTTTTTCAATTGCTGACCCTTCTTTCCTTCTCCCCATTATGGCCATTTGCGATGTCCGTGGTCACATAACATTTGCAACATTTTTGCCAATTCCCAGCATTTATTTCTAGTTTCCAACAAAAACATGCATTAGAGAAAAAGGATTTGTTTAATGTCCACCACAAAAAATGTGGAATAATCAGGTATGGTCATGTGATGCCAAAAATTACAACTGTAATAAGTTACAACTATAATTCCAGACTCAATTACAGTCATAAATCAAGGACTATTTTTATAGTATCTTCAGTGTTATTAAAGATATAGTAAACAATATCAATGTCGAAGTACACTGGATCCAGGAGAGAACCCTGAGATATCTCCCTCCGTGTAAACATAGATTTAGGTCCAGGCACTGGATATGGTTGTTCAAACACTAAAACTCCACCTGCTAGTGGGACTATCCATCCCACATTGTTCTGTTTATTAAGGAGGGAGGTTATGGTCAATTTTATCAAATACTTTACTGAAGTCTTGGTACACCACATCCAAAACATTTTTGATCTACTAGTCAATTTGTCAAAAAACAAAACAAAACAACAGTTTATTATTCCACAAACCCATGTGTACTTCTAGTAATTGCCTTGATTCTTCTAAGCATTTGCAAACTTACTAATTATCGTTTTTAGAATTTTTCCAGATATTAAGGTCAAGTTGATTTGTCCGTAGTTTTGTGAGTTTTCTTTGTTCCTTTTTTAAAAAATAGGAACAATGTTAGTTTTTCTAGTCTTCTGGCATTTCCCCTGTACTCCAGAAGTTCTAAAAAATTACAGTTAGTGGTTCTGAAATCACATCTGCCCTTCCTTTAGTATCTTGGGATGTAATCCTTCTAGCCCCAGCAACTTCATTAAAAGCTCCATGCTATCTCATAACATCTTTGCTAATTTGATTGGTGTTTGTCTTCTATCCCCATGGTGCAGTTTCTGATAGATTGGACTATTTTTTTTTCTTTTGGTGCAAAGAATGAATTAAGCAGTCCAGCCTTCTTCCTATTATATATAATTCTTCGCATTTTCCCTCACTAGCAGTCTGACAATTTCCTTGTCTTCAAGTTCCACGCATATCTAATAAACCTTTTTTTGTTCTTTGTTATAATTCATTTACAAGCCTCAGTCTCAGAATTCTTAGCCCTTTAGAAGGGCTTTTTTAGGACCCAGTCACAGGGCTATTGAAATTTCCTTCTTAATAATCTTTCAGATAATTAATTTTAAATATTTTAGAAGTATTTTTTTAAAAAATAGTACACTTATGTCAGTTGGTGGATGTAGACAAATAACCCGTTCACAGTTTGTGTAACATCTCATTGGTAAGTAGGTATATAACATGTTGGTATTTAAATGTTATTGTTAATGAATTCTTTATCTAATGAAATCTTTCATTTGTAATTTTAATAGGATGTAGGATTATTTGTTCAACAGTAGAAATAGTAGAAAAGCTAATATCAAAACCTGAAAAGGCTTTTTTTTTAGGAAATATATTTCCATTTAAGCATTCTCACAATCACCATAATTATACACTCAAAATAAAAATGTAGTTAATCAAACCAGTTTCAAAGTGGCTGCAAGACAGGTCATACAGTACAAAAAAAACCTTTATTTTGTGAAGTTTCCTAACAGAAGATATTTATTGCTGTGGCATTTTGCCTTTCATTCTGTTGAAGAAAGTGTAGCTCAAGAGTGATAGTTTAAAACCATTTCCTAAGGATGGTTTTTTGTTATTCTTTTGATATTGTTTCGAAGCCTTTTACTTTTTCAGCAAACATTCCTATGACATCTATTAAAAACAAACCTCCCTGCACTTGTAAATTAAAACCCAAGACATTTGGGTTTTAATACAATTAAGAATAATCAAAGAGGGTGTAGAGAAGGCAACTTAGTCTACAGCTGATTAGTCACTCCTTTCTTGATACTGTATATGGAGGAACATAAATCATGAGGGATTTTCTTAAAAAACAACAGGCAATTTAAAAAGAACTAATTGAATATATTAATTCAAGAACAAAAAGGCAATGGAAGGAAACATGCCCTAGCAACTGTCTTCATGTGTGAAAATCAGTCACTCATTTATCTTACATAGGTCAACTTTTGTAACACTGTTTGCCTTGTATAGCATAATAAATGACATTACGAGAGAGCTGTCAAGCTAAGAAGAAAAGCAGTCTGTGAGTGAAGTGAAAGGGAAAGGCCTAGTGACAGAATGAAAAATAGTGTGTGTGTAAAAGGATTCTGGTTAAATGAACTTGTTTGTGTTGATTCACAAAATAATGAAACAGCCTGGGAAATGTGTCTGTTTAGCAATTCCTTATAACATTTTCAAATGGAAATATTTAGATCAGTGTTAATCTAGTATCCTCTAGAAATGTTGGGATGCAACTCGTAACTGACATGCTTTTTATGAATATGGTATCACTTATGATGGACTATATGGAATATTGTCTTTTCCATATCACTAAGCAGGAATACTGTGATTTTTCATATTTATCAAAGGAAATGTCTATGAAGATTCTCAGTCATCCAGGTCATGGTTGTCCCAAAGGTGTTTTTTCAAGAGGCAACTGGACTGTCCGGTTTTTCTTTGAAGACATTTTGCTTCTCATCCAAGAAGCTTCTTCAACTGAATTTTCTGGTTTTTTTCTTTAAAGATGTTTCACTTCTCATTCAAGAAGCTTCTTCAGCTTCTTAGATGAGAAGCAAAACGTGTTAAAAGAAAACCCAGAAAGTCCAGATGCCTCTTGAAAAAGTACCTTTGGGACTACCAAAGGAAATGTTTACATTCCAAAACTAACTACAGATCTTAGTTGCACATACATGTGTATATAAGAATTAGGGGCTTGAAGTCTCTGCAAAAAGACATTATTTGTTAAAGCTGGAAGGAAACCTACTGTTATGAATGCCTCCCTTGGATTCTACTTCCATTCCTCTATATAGGACACTGGCTTCAATATGTACATCCATCATCAATGTAAATATGTGCATTGATAAATCAAATACAACTGAATGTCTTGTTTGACATATAGTTAACATGTGGGTATAATAAAATTGAAGTATTAAGCCCATTAAGTCTACTCTGCTATTATGTACTTCTGTCATAATACTCTAAGCAAGATTGAATAATGTGCACTGCAGCATCATAAGAATATTTTATAATATGGTTTCCATAAATGTCCTTCCAATACTGTAAATCCTTGCCCACCACAATCAGGCCTTCTTAAGAATATCTTGAAGGATGCAGAATAATCTTGAGAACTACCTATTTTCTAAAGAAAATATCTTTATCTGCACTACTTTTCCTAGTCCTCCACAGATTGCATTTTCATCTTCTAGCTTGACTCTACAACACATATGATACATGAAGTGTGTAAAGCAGATGGCCACGCTTTTTTACTACTTTGGAGCCAAAATAAAATTGAAGTTACAAAGTACTAAGAAAAATAATATAAAAAGGAACAGGCAAGTATTTTAATGGAAGGCCAATTACAATGGGTATCATTTTATATAAACTAGTTTGTTTAATTTATGTATATCTTATTTTTAAATAGAATTAAATAGGAATCATTCATTCCAAGATTATTCAACAAATGGAACTCTATCATTTTTTTTCTACAGGGTGTGTTTGTGATGCTTAAACGGTACTTTATTTCAGAAAAATGCATTTCATTTTTGGCAGCATTTTTAAAGTCTTATTGCTTCTATGTTGAGAAAGTTGTGCAGTATAATAAGTATGTAATGGAAGATGGAATATGAATAATAGTATCACTGCAACCTTATCTTCCTTCTCCAATTGTTTGATTTCCCATTCCTTACAACTTACTTACTGTGTGAGCTGTAGCAGCCTCTCCCTATTCTCAGTTTCCCAGCATCTATGCATTTGCTTAATTCTATTAAAAAAAAACCCATACAACTCATTGGTTGTGTAGGAAACAGCATTAAAAATATTAAATCCTCTTAAAACTAGAAAGTGTTATGTGCAATGAAGGGAAGCGCGCTGATTATTGGATGAGCTCTCAGTCATCAGTTTTCAAAAATGAATTATTTTCATTACAAAGTGCTATTCTATTGCCTTAGAGTAGCACATACTCTATGAAATTGTGTAATGGGGATATCTGAATGTTAAAATTTGTACACATGCCATTGCAGACATGATTGTTTTCAATTGTTAGGTCCATGGGAGATGCATTTGTAAACATAATACTGCAGGAACTCATTGTCAGCATTGTGCCCCTCTTTACAATGACCAACCTTGGCTTGCTGCAAATGGCCAAACAAGCGCTCCAAATGAATGCAAATGTAAGTATGGAGACCAAAGTAATGAAATCATTTATAGGCTATTGTGTAAAAACAAAGTTCTCTTCTGCAAACGATAGGTAAAATTTTCAAGACAAAACAAAACTACCATTTGCATCCTTTTACATAATTTCTCAGTTTACAAAAATAAGAACAGACACTTACTGAGAAGGTATTGTTTGAAGTTTCATTGAACTGGTGGCCATGATATCATGGGCTACAACTCTCCTAATCTCAAATGGACCGTGTTACCTGAGAATTAGAATCATCATGCTACAGAATATATTATTTGGAAATGACTTTATAGGTCATCTAATTCCACTTTTTGCTCAGTCATGGGATCCTGTTTCAAAATCCTGAGAGAAAGCCCATTGGTTTAAAAAATATTCCAGTCCTTATTAGATTATTTAGTACATACCAGGGGTGAAATCCAGCAGGTTTTCACAGGTTCTGGAGAACCGGTAGCGGAAATTTTGAGTAGTTCGGAGAACTGGCAGCGGAAATTTTGAGTAGTTTGGAGAATGAGCAAATACCACCTCTGGCTGGTCCCAGAGTAAGGTGGGAATGGAGATTTTGCAATATCCTTCCCCCAGGAGTGGGGAAGGAATGGGGATTTTGCAGTATCCTTCCCCTGGAGTGAGGTGGGAATGGAGATTTTGCAGTATCCTTCCCCTACCATGCCCACCAAGCCACGCCCACAGAACTGATAGTAAAAAAATTGGATTTCATCACTGGTACATATTGTACGGAGAGCATCATATTGAAGAAAGTCGTATAGTTTGGTCTACTGAAAATTCAAGGAACTGTTACTTATATTTTCCCATAGCATTTAAATAAAATATTCTGAATTAAAATCAAAAGATTTGCAGCCTTCATTTAAAATATAAAAAGTACCTAGACATAAAGAGTTTACAGTGATCCTAAATGTATGTCAGGATAGATGATTTGAAATTTGATTAACATTTTGAAATGACCATGAATTTTTATTGTATTTTCTTGCTTTTACAGTATTTTATTGGAAACATTATTTAAATAAAAAGTATACCTGTCTATTCATCCATTCATCTATCCATCCAAATAAAATGATAATTTTAGAAATTTCCCATTTGACAAGCTAAATATACTAGAAAAACTAGACAGTAATACAATCTGCTCATTTTACGAACCCATATATTCTAATACCATTTGCTTTCAATATTTACAGTTTCCATGATGTGTACCTTTTTTTACAAAAACAGCAAAATCCTGATTTTCTTTCTCCTCTACTCTCCTTAATCTTGGGTATGTTTCAGCTTGTAAATGCAATGGGCACTCTGACACTTGTCACTTTGATATGGACATATGGCTGGCATCAGGGAACCAAAGTGGGGGCATTTGTGACAACTGTCAACATAATACTGAAGGACAACACTGTGAACGTTGCAAGCCAGGCTTTTATCGAGATCTTAGAAAGCCTTTTTCTGCTCCTGACACCTGCAAATGTAAGGCAATCCTAATTTTGCAAGCTTCCAACATTGGGTGATTTTTTAAAATTAATATATTAGGGTTTTTACCTTAGGCTTCTTTTATGTATGCATACCTGATAGATGTAGTCGAGTATACTTTGGATAATTAAAAAAAAAAATACAAGTAGGAAGTACTGCAGAGGAAACAGTTCATTTCTTGCTACGGTTTAGGAGGGAACTTAAAATATACTTATTTTACAAGTTATTTAATACCAATATTAGGTTCTCTAAGTAAATACTGCACACCAGAGGTGGGTTTCAGCAGGTTCTGACCAGTTCTGGAGAACCAGTAGCAGAAATTTTGAGTAGTTCGGAGAACCAGTAGTAAAAATTCTGACTGGCACTGCCCCCATCTGTTTTCTGTCTCCCAATTCCCAGCTGATCTGAAGGAAATGGGGATTTTGCTGTAACCTTCCCCTGGAGTGGGGTAGGGATGGAAATTTTACAGTAGTCTTCTATTGCCACGCCCACCAAGCCATGCCACACCTACCAAGCCACGCCCACAGAACTGGTAGTAAAAAATTTTGAAACCCATCACTGCTGCACACAATATCCATGCAACAGAAAGTTGGAACAAGGGAACCTGAGTTTTAATTCAATCTCAACTACATTCCTGCTCAACCATGAATTTTATCAGCCTCAACCCAGGCAAATAGAATGGTCAGAATCATTTATATAATTTAGAGCTTCCATTTATGTGGTATGCCTGAAGATGAACACTGGAAGATTTTAAGATGATGTTGGATAACCATTTGTCTGAAGTGGTGTAGGGTTTCTTGCCTAAGCAGGCGGTTGGACTAGAAGACTTCCAAAGTCCCTTCCAACTCTGTTATTCTATTCTATTCTAATTGTGCAGTGCTTTGGATTCAGTTTAGGAGGAATATAGAGTACAGTGAACACAGCTTCTATCTGCAATGCATTGAACAGGCTTTGTTTGATTCTTTAAAGTAGCTACACAATCCTGACAAATTATACATCTCCTGTAATGAATTGCAAATAGATGCTTTATTTATATGCCTATATGTTCCAAAGTATTTTTTTCCAATTTAAACCTATATCATTACCCAGACCTCATATTTATAATTTTGTTTCATTAATTAATTAACTAATTAATTAGTTAGTTAACTAACCAAATTTTTCATGCAAAATGCTAAAAGTGACTAAAAATGCTAGCCCATGTTTAATCTTTAATTTATAGAATTACGTAGTAGCAGGTAAAAATAATCAAACTTACCAGCAAGAGTAAGAAACTACCGTAGAATGAAACAGTTTCAAAATATTATCAACATTTAAAGATATACAGGTAAAATTATTAGTAGATATCTTAATAACATAATGAAAATTAGTAACATTGGGCAACATACTGTATATTTTTCCACACTTCATTCTTAAATACACAACAAAACAGCAATGAACACTTTTTTAAAAAGTGGGGATTACATTTGTAAATGTAAATGTTTTTCCCAAAAGTCAATAAACACAAGCAAGAATATAAAATAATTATATATATGTCAGTCAGAAATTGGTTTGTTTAAATTCATAATCTCAGTATCCAGTTAAACAGAGATATGATTACAGATTCTGGTGGTATTTAGCTCTTTATATCTTTTTTATAATCTTTGCCAAATGTAATTCATACAACTAATACAAACAGGTACCTTTTGGCATTTGTTATACAGTTGCTTTCCATGTTAATAAAGCGGTAAACATCAAATAATATAAAAATCGTCCACTATAGATACGATATTAAAATAAATTTAGTCTTTTCAAAATAGGGTTGCCAGGTGTCCACTATTTGAGCGGACAGTCCACTTTTTTCACATTATGTTCACTATTTTTTTTCACAAAATAGTGGACATTTTTTTTATTCAAAAGCTTTATGATGAAATGGTACGTAATCTAAAGCTGTACAGTCTAAGAGAATAAGGATAGGAGAATCACGTTTTGTCTTTTTTTTCATAAATTAGAATGAGACAAAGATCGAATGCTCATTGCAATAATCATATTTTACACAACAGGGCAAAAAATGCATTAAAGCAGTTATCTTTTGATATTGAAAATGTAGTGCTGAAGGTTTTTGCCGAATTTTCGAATTCTGCGAAGAAACGAGAAGAGTTGAAATCATTTTTTGAGTTTTGTGAGTCAGAATTCCATGAAATTTTGCGCCATGTTCCAACACGTTGATTAAGTTTGTTTAAAGCGGTCGAAAGACTTCTTTTAAACTGGATACCTCTAAAATCGTATTTTATTTCTCTTGGATCTGCTGAGTGCCATAAGGTTATCTGGAACCTTATTTCGGATCAGGAAAATGAACTTGCAAAGGACGATGAACCAACAATTTCAGAATTGTATTTATATTTCACGCACTTCTTCATGTCAATAATGCAAGACACCCTACTCAAGCTGGAAAGCAAGAAAATTCTTGCATGTGATCTTCACATTATCATGTGTAAGCTGCGTGATTCTTTGCAAAAAAAAATACGATGAGCAGTTTTTTGGAATGAAAGTTTTATTTGCCTTACGTAAAAAACATTTTCCTGAGAATGCCGTGCAAAAGTTCAAGAAAGAAGTCATCAACGTGTATCAAAGAGCCATTGCGTACCTAGAAAAGTGGTATAATTTCACCGATTCAGTATATGAGACGCTAAGTTGTTTCAATCTAATTGATCGCAATAATCCTCCAACTTTAGAAGAAATGATGAACATCTGGTTATTATCACCATGGCGAGAAGAACTCCCACCCAACACTCTCTTCGATGAAATTTCTGCCTTAGAAGAAGTTTATGTTCATCTGCAGGGCGATTCATCCTTTGATAAGTGGACGTACTTTTTCAAGAAAGAGCCAACTCCGAGTTTACTGAAACTGTTCCAGTATTGTGCATCAATTCCGGTATCAAATGCAAACGTTGAATGAATTTTCAGGGTCATGGGAACTTTGTGGACTGACGAACGTAACCGACTGCTTGTATCAGTTCGAAGTGAACTTTGTATATTTTTTAATATTTCTCAATGTTGTACTGAAATTAAAGAATTATTCCTTAAACACAAAGAATTGATCAAAGTTGCGCCGTCAAATAAAAAATACACACGACAGCAAAGTAAAATGTAATTTAATATTTTACATATTATTATAATATATTTGATGTTTTGAATTTTAAGTAAAGTTTTGAAGTGATTATTTTAATACGTGTTAAAATGTTTGTAAGAAAATATATAATTTAATTGTAATTTTTTTAAATTTTTTTACTACTTAACCCCTCCCCCCCGCTTGTCCACTATTTTTTGGAAGCAGACCTGGCAACCCTATTTCAAAATATTAGGAGCACTTCAGAGTTTGTTGAGTGATGGCAAAAAAAAAAAAGATCTAAATAATAATATGTAATGTTATAGCCAAATCAGAAACGATGGAATCAAAGCATGAACTTCTTGTTAACTGAAACAGGGAAACCAATGTAATGAGCAGAGATATTAGAGGATGAGAAGGAAAATGACTGATGTTTATCTACACACTGGCCTTGAAATGTTTATTTCTAGTGTTACAGATGAACTGAATTCTATTACATGAGCTCAGATGAGAATAAAGCTCCTGCTGTATAATATGTGCATTATTTCATACACCTAATTTATACATGTCTTCTTGAACCTAGTGCCCCCTCTCTATATATTGTTGGGATTGAAATGTACTCATTTAGTTAATTTAACTTTTTTGCTTCATATTTAGCTGTAAACGCTTATATATTTGAGAAGACATAGGCATAGGCATAATTTTCAGGAGAAGTTTTAGAAGAAAATTTGGAAGACTCTAGAGGAATATTTCCCCTAGATATTATAAATAAATTAAATATTCAGGAAAAAAATAACCAAGAGGAACAATATGCAAAGAAAGCAAGCTGTCATTTCTATTGAATATGAAGAACAGTCTCTCATATGCATGTTCTGATATTGCAGTGTGCTCTTGCAACTCCATTGGATCAGCCATGCTTCCTTTTAGCAACAGCACTTTCTGTGACCCTAGCAATGGTGATTGTCCCTGCAAACCTGGAGTGTCTGGTCCCCAGTGTGATCGGTGTATGGTAGGATACTGGGGATTTGGACATTATGGCTGTCAACCATGTGATTGTGCAGGAAGTTGTGATTCAATCAATGGAGACTGCATCAACAGGTGAGTAGAAAAACTGAACAAGTTGGCTTATCATAATAGGGGGAGGAATTTACCTTTAATAATCCTGCGTCGGGAGTAGAGGTGATCAAAAAAAGCACAAATTTACAAACAGATTCATACTATTTTATGAACAAAAATGAAAAAGCTTAGTAGTATTAGACTGCAAGATATACAAAATTAACACCATGATTTTTCTTTCTGCTATTCGGCTTGAACCATTAAGATTTGAAAGTAGCTTGAGTCTTTTTTGTTTTTTGAAAAAATGTTTAATAAAAATTATTTTTAAAAAAAGATTTGAAAGTAGCTGAATGTATTAAACTATACATAGAATCATTGGCCCAAAAGATAGTAGCATCAGTGGATGCATGACACATTCCCCAAGTATATACTGTATTGCTCAATATATATATATAAAGGATGTAGGATAGAGAAAGTTGAGACCTGATAAATCTCTTGAGGTTATGCTTGGAACAATTGTCATCTGAACAATTTTGTTCTATAAGGGATTTTTTTTCATGATTATATTTAAAAGGTTTGACATTATATTTAAAAGGGCTTTGACAACTTAAATTGGTTTTTTATGTTTAAAGTCCTGGAAGAAATGGACTTTGATGGGAATTTTATTCAAGGGGGTCAAAGCTGCTTATACATCACAGCAAGCAAAAATTGTTATTAATAGTGACTTACCGGTAACTCACATGTGAAATCCGAAAGGGTGCGAGACAAGATTGTCCTTTGTCTCCTGAATAGAGATATCAGACAAAATGGGAAAATAAGAGGTATAAATATTAAGAAGGAAGTTTATAAACTGAAGGCCTTTGCTGATGATTTGGATATATTTCTGCAAGATCCAAAAAACAACTTAGAATATTTTATGAGGAAATTAAATGAGTTCGGGTCTCTAGTGGGTTTTAAAATAAACAAACAGAAAACAACAATGCTGATTAAGAATATGACATATACATTTTTAATATGATTATTTTTTAACTTACTTCTGATTCCCTAAATCTTACAAAGACAGTTCTCTATATTAACACTTGAACTGAACTGATTTCATAAGAAATATTTCACATTATTTTTTTGATTTTTAGCAATGCAGACATAGAGTGGTACCATGAAATCCCTGGTCTCGATTCTGCCCGTAACAAGAGTGAAGTAGCTTGGGAGTGGGAGGAAGAACAAGGATACTCTGCTCTTCGACATTCAGGTAAGAATGTGTTCGCAGGCCTGCTAGTTATCTCATTAGGAGGATAATCTTACTGATTAATAATCAGTGAAATGATGATTTTGAGAAATGGTGGGAAAACCAACAGAAGGTCACAAGTAAAAGACAAAATCTTCAGTAAAAGAAACAAGATCTCATCTTGAACCATATAAAAACAATTGTTCTGTTTTTATTCTGATGAAGTGATTTCCATTACCAAGATTTCTAGGCCTATGTTTCCAAAAGCCAGAAAATTAAGAATAAACTGAGCAAGAATTGGAGTATGGATAGACAAGATGCTGCTTTTCTGATGGACACATTCTCCTTCCTGGCACCAATGAACTCTCTCCAATCATTGTTTCTGGAATTAATGTTAACTGGGTGCTGAAACCCAAATTTTTATGCAAATAAGTAACTAATGTTGTTAGGTTTACATTATTGATTTTAGATTTTTATGTGTATCAGTTCTTGTCTTTTCCCTTTCCCCCCAAATCAATTCCTTCTAAATTTTTTGTTTTGTATATTAAAATAAAGAGTATCTCATTAAAACCATCGCCTGCAGGATTGTGTAAGCCTACCCCTTGTGATTTCACATTGACAAAATGTTTATTAATATTTATATTGCTGTATTGGACAAAAATATAAAGTTCTAGTGTATCTAACTGAAGGGAAAAATTATTGTTATAATGATTAAGAATGCCACACAGAGAAACTATGAAGTGTCAGAAGATTTAGTGTGAATTAACCTATTATAAGTTTCTTTACCTGAAGAAAATTTAGAAGAATTGTTGGTAGTGGTAGAATATATTCTGAAGTTTTCCATTTTTTTATTGAAACAAATAAGGAACACTTGGAAAACTGGGGAGAAAGCCACAAGAACTCAAGAAAAGTCCTGCTGGATTAGGCCAAGAGTTATTTATTTCAGCATTTTGTTTCTCATAGTAGTCATCCAGATGCCTCTGACACAACAGGAAATGGAGACATACCCTCTCCCATAGTCTTTCTACCGCAATTAGTATTTGTGGGCAATTTGATCCAATGCATAGGTAGAATTTCAGAAATATTAATCCCAAAATTAATCTCCATCAAAATGTTCCCCATTTATAGCCTATTAAGACTTCAAGGAGCTTCTTCAAATATTCTGAGCAATTCAGGACCTGCAGTCTCACCATGATACACAAACAGTATTTCATGCAAAAATAATCAATTTCTTGAAAGAAATGTATCCTTCCTAATTACAATTCATTAAGTATTATATATTCTTATATATAATACGTTCCTTCCAAGTTCACTTCAGAGAATATGGGTAACGATATCATTCATTTGGGGACTGTAATATGATGTAATAGCAGTTAGAAATGTTGGTGATTCATGGTAACAGGTGTTTTGGTGTTTCCACAGGCAAGTGTGAATGTAAAGACCAAGTTCTGCAAAATTTTAAGATCTTTTGTGCCATGAAATATACATATGGTGAGTCAAAATACATACACATACACCCATATGTTTCACACATGTACAGAAATATATATATATATATATATATATATATATATATATATATATATATATATATATATATATATATATATATATATATGTCTTTTTCTGTTTTTCGTAGGCTTTTATGTGCATATTCTTTCTAGCCAGGTTTTACCTACATAAGCTAGGTTGTTCTGCAGCTCTGACTGTGTGAAATCTCATTCACCAGCTTCAGAGCTTTTTTTTCTGTTGACAAACTGCAACTCTGCGTTGCTCTCTGGGAGACTCAGATAGCTATTTCTGCCTTATAAGGCTTCGTCAGTGAGCCACACCCACTTCTCAGATATTCCCCCTGTAAAGGTACAATGTGTCTTTTTCTGTTTTTCGTAGGCTTTTATGTGCATATTCTTTCTAGCCAGGTTTTACCTATGTAAGCTAGGTTGTTCTGCAGCTCTGACTGTGTGAAATCTCATTCACCAGCTTCAGAGCTTTTTTTTCTGTTGACAAACTGCAACTCTGCGTTGCTCTCTGGGAGACTCAGATAGCTATTTCTGCCTTATAAGGCTTCGTCAGTGAGCCACACCCACTTCTCAGATATTCCCCCTGTAAAGGTACAATGTGTCTTTTTCTGTTTTTCGTAGGCTTTTATGTGCATATTCTTTCTAGCCAGGTTTTACCTACGTAAGCTAGGTTGTTCTGCAGCTCTGACTGTGTGAAATCTCATTCACCAGCTTCAGAGCTTTTTTTTCTGTTGACAAACTGCAACTCTGCGTTGCTCTCTGGGAGACTCAGATAGCTATTTCTGCCTTATAAGGCTTCGTCAGTGAGCCACACCCACTTCTCAGATATTCCCCCTGTAAAGGTACAATGTGTCTTTTTCTGTTTTTCGTAGGTAAAACCTGGCTAGAAAGAATATGCACATAAAAGCCTACAAAAACAGAAAAAGACACATTGTACCTTTACAGGGGGAATATCTGAGAAGTGGGTGTGGCTCACTGACGAAGCCTTATAAGGCAGAAATAGCTATCTGAGTCTCCCAGAGAGCAACGCAGAGTTGCAGTTTGTCAACAGAAAAAAAAGCTCTGAAGCTGGTGAATGAGATTTCACACAGTCAGAGCTGCAGAACAACCTAGCTTACGTAGGTAAAACCTGGCTAGAAAGAATATGCACATAAAAGCCTACGAAAAACAGAAAAAGACACATTGTACCTTTACAGGGGGAATATCTGAGAAGTGGGTGTGGCTCACTGACGAAGCCTTATAAGGCAGAAATAGCTATCTGAGTCTCCCAGAGAGCAACGCAGAGTTGCAGTTTGTCAACAGAAAAAAAAGCTCTGAAGCTGGTGAATGAGATTTCACACAGTCAGAGCTGCAGAACAACCTAGCTTACGTAGGTAAAACCTGGCTAGAAAGAATATGCACATAAAAGCCTACGAAAAACAGAAAAAGACACATTGTACCTTTACAGGGGGAATATCTGAGAAGTGGGTGTGGCTCACTGACGAAGCCTTATAAGGCAGAAATAGCTATCTGAGTCTCCCAGAGAGCAACGCAGAGTTGCAGTTTGTCAACAGAAAAGAAAAAAAAGCTCTGAAGCTGGTGAATGAGATTTCACACAGTCAGAGCTGCAGAACAACCTAGCTTACGTAGGTAAAACCTGGCTAGAAAGAATATGCACATAAAAGCCTACGAAAAACAGAAAAAGACACATTGTACCTTTACAGGGGGAATATCTGAGAAGTGGGTGTGGCTCACTGACGAAGCCTTATAAGGCAGAAATAGCTATCTGAGTCTCCCAGAGAGCAACGCAGAGTTGCAGTTTGTCAACAGAAAAAAAAGCTCTGAAGCTGGTGAATGAGATTTCACACAGTCAGAGCTGCAGAACAACCTAGCTTACGTAGGTAAAACCTGGCTAGAAAGAATATGCATATATATATATATATATATATATATATATATATATATATATATATATATAATTATTTCCTAATTAATATAAAATTATTCAAAACTACTGTAATTGGAAAAATAAGGAATAGACAATACTACATACCAAATGCAGAATTTTCAATGCCTTAGAGTACTAGTTCATTAAACTTATACATATTTACTCTGTCAGAAAATAAGGAATGTGATGATGATTTAGTCCGAGACCCTTGAGTTTCAACACTGGAAACTCTGCCCCACAGTGGTAGGATATTCAACAGTTGCCTAGCCTACATCATCACCAAATAATCCACTTTCAGAATAACTCAATCTCAATAGTGCAGCCATCTAAACAAGTCTTCGGGATTGATGGTATAAACAGGTCTTGAAGGATTTCAGGAGGATTAAATGGAAAGGAGCCAACCTAATGGGATAATTCGTCTAATGATCTTTCTCCCTTGAGCTAACTCTTCTTTTTTGCCTTGTACTCATTTTTCTGCTTCAGCATCTAGCACTATGCTAGTGTTCTGCCATAAGGAGGTTTCCTGTCTTTTACTCTCTGGCCAAAATAAAAAAAATATTTTGGTTGGCACTTCTTTACTGTATCTTCTTCAACATCTTCTCTCTAGTCATTCATTTCCACTGAAAACCATAGTGTTTTAGGGCAGCAGCTACATGTAACTCTAATTATCGAGGTTCTGTGTTTTTTCTTCTAGTGAGATGTCTGAATTAATTCATGACATCCAACCCATTTGGTTTTTATCTTTCCATATTATATAATTTTAATAGAGTAATGGTTCCCTATCCTTTGCAGCCCAGCTCATTAATTGGTTAGTTAATATGTTGTCATTTTAATTATCAAAAATAGTTGGTGTTCACTTTAGGAATCTAATGTGAATTTTTTTAGATTTTAGAATTTAATTTAGATTTAATTTAGAATTTAGAACCACAGCATAATTCCCATGGTGCTGCTTCTCTATCTTTAGTGAGCAATGTAGCTGACAGGTTGATCAGTTATGCCCATTCCCCCCTCAGTGTTTGCTTGGTAGTCTAGCACCAAGAAGCATGTTTCCAATAGTGGTTCATTTTTTCTTTTAACACCAATGCATCCTCACTTTGCAGCTGACTCTATGCTTATAATTTTATTTTCTAAGCAGAGGACACAAGCAGAGGACACATTCTGAACTGTATACTCCAGGTTTCTTTATCTCAGAGCTAACAGTTCCTTTGAATTTAGGTTGAATGCTACATTTCTGATGAGGCAAAATGAAACTTTCGAATTCATGTCTACTGTATGGCTGAACAGTTACAGAAATTAGTTTAAAAATATGGAAAAAATATGGTGCACATTTAATTATATGAATCTGAAGCAATATAACATAACTTTACCAACCCATGTTGTTTCTAAGCATTAGGCTGTTTGTACTAATTTCTAATAAACAAATTAGAGTAAATTATAAACACTTTTTAATGTCTAAATTCTACTTTTTTTATTTATAATTGTGCAGGTGGTATATCCTGATATTAAGAAGTTATTAATGTACCATTTTGATTGTTCTATAGACCGGAAAGTGCAAAAATTATCAGGTTTTTCTTGGCAAGTTTCCAGTGCTTTTAACTGTTGCATCAGGCCCAGCAGTTAATTAGACAAAAATTTTCCTGACATGGAAATGAAATCAGGCAAGTGTTAAGGACAGAGATATTACAAGAAATCAGTTGGCAACTGTAGCAGGATTCAAGTACATTTTTTTCTCTTGCAGAAGATTCTTTAGCAGACATTTATTCATTTCAAATTCTTTAACCCAGAAACATGATTCACAAAAATAAATAGAAACGATTTTATACTGGATAAGTAAGAAGGCATCTTGACTTCTACCATGATTTTAAGTATCTTTGTTGTGAGTCTTTATAGGCTAGGGTAGGACTTAGCTTGGAAAAACAGTTTTCTCCTTTTAGATAGGAAACTGCATCTGTTCCAACTATATATGTCTTACTTTAAGGAAGCAACACATGGATTTCTTCTTCTCTTAGTAACTTAGTGGACTAAGTTGAAAAGTAGCCTGAGGAGAAATCAATAAGCTCTACAGTCCCAAATTTTTACTGTAAATTGCTTCAAGGCAAATAACATGCATCTGATTATAGTTACCAGGGCAGCATTTTGAACAAGTGCAACAGCAATAAAAATAATCTACGATTGATTTCACAATATTTTCTTTTTTACTGGATGTTAAGACAAAGGATAAGGGAAAAGGCAAATGTGTTGTGGTCATGTTAAAAAACTGCAAGCTGCCCTCTGCTGCATTGTTAAAATGGAATAGAGAAGAATCTTATGATGTGTTAGGTGCACAAAATATACCATCAGCAGCAAATCCTATTGTGATAAAGAAGATATTCTTTTGACAATTTAAAAGAATAACAGGTTTCAGATTTCCCTCTGTTCCTACCAGCAGATCCTATCTTCAGTATAAATCCTGTAGGTGTCCCCATATTGGTGCGGACATCAGCAGTAAATATGTTAAAATACCAGGGGAAAAAATGCACATAATGGCATATATGAAAGGGACTATTCCTAATATTAGCAGAACTGGTTATTAGTGTGAAATGATGTACTAATTATGCAGGCAACATAATTCAAAATGGAAAATTGTTTATGAGGACACTACATTTTTCAACTGCTAGGCTACATTATACCCTTTGATTTGGGAATTTCTTTTTAATAAACTGTGAAAGCTACCAACATATTTTAAGTGCTAGTTATAGTCTTTCCAACAGATTATATGTAATATTATTGGTATGTGTCCTATTAATAAGACATATTCCATGAAAAATGTATATTTGATGTATGGTATCAATTCTATTCTTCCCTAATGTTCTGGTACTTTACTTCTGTCAGGGCATTGATTAATCCCATGTTTGGCTCTGGGACAAATCACCCTGGTTTAGAGGATGGATCGAGGCTTATTCCTTGTTGCAATATTCTAAAAAGAAAAACCCGAAGAAAAGTTCTCTAATAAAACTCATTTATTTGTTATAAAGAAAATAAAACACCTCACTAACTAAGAAAGATAATTGCTACATTTTGAAAGTAATTCTTGCCGGCTATTTCTCAGCCGGACCTTTCTGGAAAGAGAACAAAGGAAAGAGATGAGAAGGAAGTGAAAGAATGCAGACATGCGTAGTAACTTTTGATAACAATTCTTGGCAAGGTACGGAAAGTCAGATAGTCCAGAAATGATGAGTTCAGCTGGCAAATAAAATAACGCAGTGACAACTTCTGGCAGTTATTTGTGATGACAGAACTATTTCTAGGTTTCTAACTTTAACACTACTCCTGTTTTAGCGGGGCAAGAAATAAGTAGAAACTCCAAGTTTTTTAACTTTAAATGCTTGAATTATCTCGTTTGTAAGAAATCAACTTGTTTTCTAATAATATTGTGGAAAATCATCATTTTTTGTTTTTGTTTTATGCAAAAACCTAAAATTATGAATAAGCTAGAGCTCTTGGTACTCTAAACAGAGATAAACAATAATATAAAATTCTTAGTTCAGGTCATAGAACAAATCAGGTATACAAGGTAGTCCTCAAATTACAACAGATCACTTAGTGATGGTTCACAATTACAATAGACTCTCCCCCAAGATAACCTGGTCCCAAAGTTGCGCATGTTGCAGCACCCCCTGCAGTCATCCACCCTTATGACTGCAGAGATGCAGCAAAATGCCCCCCACCCCTGTACCTCCCCCATCCTGTTCCGAAAGGTCCCCACAGGCACTGGGCCTGCTTTCCACATGCTCCGCCCCAGCCCTGTAATGATCTCTCATTTACCTTTCAAAGCTCTCCAGAGCTCAGAGTGTTGAGGTAAGAAAGGAGGACAGGCTGCTCCATTGCTGGGCCACATGGCAGAAAAGCGGCCATCTTTTTCTCAAACCCTGGCAAAGCTGGTTTCTTTTCATGGCTATATGCTAGCCTTTCCTCCTCCCCAACATTAGCTCTGCTAGTCTTACAGTAGCCTTTTGTTGCTAAATGCTAGCCTTCTCTCCCCCCTGGAAATAATGGTGGGGAGGGGAAGCATGCAGCCAATGGCAAATCTCACCTACCTACATGCTTGCATTCTCATTGGCTGCTTACGTTCACTGAAAGGAGGCAAGCATGTAGGAAGGTGAGATTTGCCTTTGGCTGCATGTCTTCCCTCCCACACCATTATTTCCAGGGGAGAGAGAAAGCTACTGTTTAGTGACAAAAGAAAAACATCTTTGCCAGAGTCTGAGAAAAAGTTGGCCACTTTTCTGCCACATGGTCCAGCAATGCCTGTCCTCTTTCCTACTCTTGACATCTGAGCACTGGAGATCTTAAAAAAGTGACCAAATCGGTGACAGGGGATTGGTGCAGGAGTCCCAAACAGCTGTGAGGACCACAAAGGGTGGGAAGCAGAGTATGGGGTATCTCTGTGGGTGGGAGGAGGCCTTGGGATGGCAGAGGCAGGTGGTCTTGTTTCTTCATTAGGCCACCCATGGTCTTCCCCACCCTAAGGTACACCATGCACACTTAATGACCCTGATTCATTTAATGAACACATTGGGGAGAGCAGGGATTGGGGCTCATTCACTTAACATGATTCACTAGGGTCCTCCCAACTTCCTCTCAACCTATGACCATGATGGGCAGGCTCCATTATGGTTGTAACCTTTGTATTAAAGATAGGATCTGACACTACTTTGATTTCTCTCTTCTTCTTGTATCACATATATCTGTGTATGTGTATTCGTGTGTGTATATGCATTATGCAGTGTACAATGGAACATGGAAATGCATAAAACATCACTGTATGGCTTTTAAAAGTAAGTAAAAATAATTCTGAAAGGATCTATTTACACTGCACATGTTGCTTTTAGTCAATATTTATGTTTCATTCCATTCTAGTGGAATAAAAAGATAAGATATATTCTTCCTTCTGAAATTGTCTTCCCACAGTGGTAAAAGCAAAGATTTTGTCTGCTCATGATAAAGGGTCTCATGCTGAGGTCAATGTGATGATCCAGAAAGTACTGAAATCTACAAAACTGAAGATTTTGCAAGGAAAACGGATCCTTTACCCAGAATCATGGACTAACCGAGGTTGTACCTGCCCAATACTTAATCCTGGTAGGTTTTTATATATATTTATTCCATATTTATTTCATAAAATCTTAATTACATATAATTAATTGTATATATCATACAGATAGCTAAATAGATATTGCACTGTTTGTATATTATATAAATTTCATTTTGTTCCATGTGCTAAAAAAAGCTTGATGCTTCTGAAAATGAAAGTGCCATACTGCCTATACTGTTAAAGCAGTTTAATATAATACTAAGCAATTCCTTCATTGCTTACCCATTATAATATATACTAACTACTTTTATCACTGTGGATCTTCTACACAATTATTTTCCCAGCAAATTTAACTTAAACCTTTAAAATAGTGCAGGTAACTTAATTTTTTTAGAGAAACAAAAAATGCTGTATAGCTACTTTAATTAACAAAGTGTTATGCCTTTTCCAATGTAACTTTGCTGAAGCCGTACAATTAATGAAGTAATTTTATTTTATTTAAAGGAGATATAGATACAATCTCTTGTAAATGACAGTTGCTATAATAATACTGATATCATCTTGACAATATCATGCACACAGCAATTATAAAAATATATTGGCTAATTGGCAATCGAGGATTGCATTTGTTACCGTACAATAAACACAATGAAAATTCTATCTAAAACTACTTTATTTTAATTTTATTTAAATTTCCATACAACCTATTTCATTGAAGTGACTTTGGACAGTTTACAGCAGTACTCTCATGTACATTATTTCTCCTTTTCTTGTAATTAAATAACTTTTTTATCTTTCATGATAAGTAATCTTTATCCAATATATGTTAAGCACAAATCATTAAGATATACCATATGTCTATTTCATCGGCAGGATTGAAATATCTTGTAGCTGGATATGAAGATGTTAATACAAGCAGACTGATAGTCAATATGAAAAGCTTTGTTCACCAGTGGAAATCAGCTCTGGGGAAAAAGATCTTACAGGTTTTTAAAAAATGTGACTGAAAAGGGCATTTGTTTATGCATTAAAAACATATGTGTAAGCTTCATGAACAACCTCTGAGATTAAAACTGGAATGTGAGGGAACAGTGCCAAATGTAGTATAAAAAGAACTTTAATTCATAACCCATTCACTTTGTCTCAAAACACCTCATTTCAGATTGCAGAAATAGTTGGAGCTCTCTTACACAACCCCCTTTTTCTTGCAATAGGATGAGAAGTATGAACTAAACGTAACAATCCACAAGTGAGGTAATAAGATATACATCCACATCTGCATTCCTGCAGCTCTAGCATTTCCATTTTATCAACAATCATCAGTTTGGTTTGGTCAAAGCATTTTGTGAACAGAATTTCCTCACAGTTTTTTTCTGGACTGGAACAAGATACTTAAAAGTAAAACCCATTAATTTGGCAGAATATGCCTTGTCATTACTTTCTTAAAGTTCTCCTAATCAATATAGATTTAATATCCAATTTAAATATTTTATTTAAGCCGCCCAGAAATGTATGGATAATTTGAAAGTTGAAGCTTTCATTTTCTTCTTTGGAAATATGTATATACATTTGTGATGGATAAAGTAATTGCTGTTATTTGTACTGTTGTAATGAATGAGATTAACTGAATGCTACATTAGTATATTGCAATCATAAAGGAGAATTTGGTTAGGTTTATATTCAGGTTTCTGTAGATATACTGTAAATGGAAATGACCAATATATTAATGGTCATTTATAAATGCAGTACATAGGATCTCCACTGAAGTACAAAAGTGTTGTGGCCCGCTGGCGGTCAGCAGAGCTGGCAGCAGAGTCAGACAGTGAGGAGGTTGGGGAGGAACATGGGCCAGTCCTGGGGGCTGGGGAAAGCTCAAAGGCTCTGCATCGGAGGTGGAGAGGGAGCTAGACAGCAGTGAGGCAGAGGAACAGCTGGAGCCTGTTCCCAGTGTGCACATGCGCAGAGCTGCCAGAAGACAAGAACAACTAAGAAAGCAGGGTCGATTTAGGAGTAAAGCTACACCTTGGAGGTGACTGGCCCCTCCCACAGGAAACAAAAGAGGAGTGAACGGGGAGTGGGCTTTTGCAGGAAACAATTCATTTGTTTGGTTGTTTCAAGAGTGGGAAGATCTGTCCGTGACTCTGTGCCAAATTTTGCCTTGCACTGCATTTGGAAACTAGTTACCTGGCAAGCGAGATAAGGTCTGTGTTGATAAATATTCCTTTGAAAGACTGTTTGCCAGGCCTTGCTAACTGTGAATGAAAGAAATTCACAGTCGTGTAAATAAAAGGGGTTTTGCCATGACCAAGACTCTGCTTCCTGCTTTTTAAGGGAGCCTAGGTCAGAACAAAAAGAATGCTGACTCAAGTTGGTTAAATCAATGGCTTTTGGGGTTGTGCAGGATGTTGCAGTCATGAGCACTTAAAACAAGTAATGAAATGGAATCGATCCCTTTACTAGAATTTTGACTTCAAATACTTTATATATAAAGCACTTTATTACCTGCCCCCTTCCAGTGTGAGCAATCTAATATTGGGGAACAGGGACAGCACAGGAGAAAGGATGAGGGAACAGAATCTTGCTAAACCTATTAGGATAATTGCTTTCCTTGTAACATAGCAAAAGCCATTCAGAAAAGTTAAAGATAACTTATGAAAAAGAATATATTTACACTGGATCCCCAACTTCAAAATAATAATTTGATTTGATTGATATCAGTAAACATAAAAAAAAATGGAAGTTTATGAAAAATGTGGTGAACTTGCCTAGCATTATGCTGGCTTTAGTTTCTACTTTTGTAATATTTAAATTTAAACTGTTTTCTTAAATTGTCATCTTCTGCTTCTATGTATGGTGTACATACTCTTTCAAAATTGCATATATTTTATATATCAAGAACTTCATCGCTGGCATTTACACTGTTCTGTTAATGCAAACGCAAGCACTAACATATCCTATTTATATGAACATACAAAAAAGAAAGGCAAAGGCACCATACAACGTAAATAAAAGTCATCCATGGCTCATCTGTTATTTTTTATTGTGATCCTATGGATTCTTTAAAATGATACTGTTTTAGATGTTGTTTTTCTATTTTATGTATATAATAAATATGTTACAATTCTAAGAATTGTCATATGTTTTTGCAATATTATAACATGTCAAAATCTTAAATGTAAAATAATTGAAAACAAGTAAATTTTCTGTGTATTCAAGATGTAATACTGGTCACTAGGACTAAGACAAATGAGTTTTTTTCCCACACATGATAGTTACATGCAAATATATACCGATTAACAGATAAATTAGTCCTGCTGAGATTCATAGAGTTTACTCCAAGATACATGGTTACAGGATTGCAGTCTTATTTCTATTGTGGAACTAAATGCCAAGCATCATAGGTTCCTGCTTGAAATTAGGGGCAATGAGGGACAGTTCTGTACAAATAATTGCTCTTCTGTAGTCATTTAGAAGATCTTTCAAATTTTAATAAAGAAAAAACTGTATGAAATTATTTGCAGCAACTTGCTCCTTCTGTGAAGGGTTAGTTTGCTGCTCCCTAGATTGCAATGAAGTGAAAGATGATTATCAATTAAACCAGATTGGCAATTATCACCTCTCACTTGAATCACTATATTTGGTTACATATATTGCTCTTGCAAGTATGCAAGCGCCTAGGTAGTTCTCAGTGGAAAATTACATGAAGAAGGTTGAATTTTAATATAATTACTACATCTTACTGTTACTATAAATGATGGAAAAATCTAGTTCTACTACAGTATCTAAATGGAGAGCTAGGATTGCCATAAATAACCAATAGTTTTGGAACAAATATATTTTTAAATATTCAATCAAATACAGTTAAGTGATGTTTTTAGAACTACTCCCTACTTTAAAGATCATACTGAAGAGATGAGCAACCATATTTGCCACTACTCAAAGTTTATATTTTCTTATTGGTTTTCTTCAATTCTGAAATCTAACCTTGTACAAAGGTCAAGTCCTTTCCCACAATTCAGTAAGAAAATATTTATGACTGTTCCACATTAATGAGGGGTGGGGAGCCATAGAAAGAAAAACAAGTAGGCAAATATTTCTGGAAATATTCTATATATGGAAAAACTTCAAGACATACTGAAACATTAGTATACTGTAATCTACTGCACAAAGCAAAAGATTAGAAATTAAAATATGTAGCACACCATGATTTTGAAGCTAAGTATACTGCTATTGTGACAGAAATGCTACGCTCTTGTTGCAATGTTAAACAAGAAAAAGTACCATCTCCTGCCTACTTTGCTTCCCATTTATCTTATGCTTTGTCCTGAGTCAAAGGCTAAGGGGGTATATACACCTATCCTTTACCAATATTTTATTGCAATAATTTCCATCTTGATTCTTTTTGGAGAACTGTGCAAAAACAGAACAACTTCTTCAATAAATATGAGAAAGTCAGCCAAAGCCCACATTTCTAGTAGCCACTGATTTATTCTCTTTCTTAGTTTGTTTATATAGAACTTTTCTGATTCACTCAAGATAGTTCTTAATTTAAAATAATGGTTTGCAATTTAATGGTTTGCAGAGAAAATGCAAAACAGAAAGTAAATAGCTTCCCAATTCACACAATAATTGTTCAAAGAATTAAGATGGATATGTGCTAGTGTCTATATAAACTATCTCTTGCATATTTAATCAAGGAGAGTATTAATTTGGCATATATAAAGTATATATATTATGGTTTTAAATGTAGCTTTTTTGATACCAGCAGAAAATATACTTCATAACCAATACTTATTTTGATATGTATTAGCTGTGATTTGATTTAATGCTAGAATTTATCTGACACTCTTGACAGTGCCTCTTTATGTGAATTTAATTATTACCGTACACTGCATATAACCCACTTCTGTTCTAGCCTTGCATATTATCTGAAAAATTGCAGTTTAAGTCTTAGGATAGTATGATTCATGCCAGGGAATTTGCTTTAAAAGATTATTATTCACATAACTTGAAAAAAATGGGCAGAAACAAGTATCTTGAAAAAGAATTTTGTATATCCTATTAGCTTTGTTAGGATTATGGTTAAATGTTAAAATGTATACATATATTGCACTCCCTTATCATCTTGGCTCTAACATTTGGGGAAAAGCCAAGATTTAACATCCTTCTGAAGACCAAGATTTTCTGTTTTTTAAGCAAAAGGATTAGAGATAGGTTTAGAGATAGCCAATTAGATACAGAAATGTTCCCTTATATGAGCCCAGCAGCCAGAAAAACATTTGTGAAGAAAACCACTTGGAAAAGGATTTTTTTTCCTTTCAGACAAATAGCACATTTCATTCCTGTTCTACACGTCTTTTGAATAGACGAAAGCTTGTAGAAAACCACCTTCGCTAGATATTTCAGAAAACTAGTTATCTCTCAATAAATATTCCAGGATTATATATAACATTAAATTGTCAAAGCAGGCAAATATGTATTCTTCTCCTTTGATATATGAAAAGTGAAGGAATGTATTTAGCATCCCTGAAACAAGAGCAAATCCTGTTGGCCCCAAAAGTCTCTTACTTTCATTATAAAAACGAGATGATTCTAATATTGATAATCTCAGAGGTCTCAATTTAAGAGATACATTTGCATTTAGATAAAAAAAAGAATTTGGTTTCTTGTGCTTAGTATGTAACATTCCCTTCTGAAAAGCTAATTGTAATTTTCCACCTTTTGCTCTGCAGGAGGTATGGAACTTGTCCACAGTGCCATGGTATTTGCATTTAAAGAATTAATAAAAATTCCTAACTGGGCAAAGGCTTTCATGAACATTATGACCTTGACATTTTTATCACTTCTTTATGTGTTTCTCTGCAGTCAAACAACAGAGGCAACACATTTTTTCCAAACTATACAAACACAATTGCTTTCTTTAACTGTGAAGTTCGTCTCCTTCACTGCTTCAAGCATAAATGTTTTCATTTAAACATTTTGTCAGATTTTCTAAGGACCATCATATAAAGCAAAATCATTCTCTCTTGAGAAAATAGTATGGTGATGGTTTTAAGAAATAGCATACTGAGAATTACTAAATTTTATTCAGTTAGTCCTTAGGCAAATAACAGTAATAAAGCAAATCACAACTAAACCCCCCAAATATCCAGCTAAATTAGCATGACATTCTCCATTATGAAGCCAAGCCAGTGAACGGCAGCCTAGTGAGACATATTTTTATTGAAGATTTCAGTCGGGTGTCATTGTCGTTTCTATGAATGTTAAACAAGAATATCTTCTTAGTTGCTTATTATAGGAAAAGAAAGGTTTGGATGTGTTCACTTGGAATTCAAACTAGGAAGAGTTATTTGTTCAAAAATGCAGTCTAATTAATCTTTCATCAGTTTTCTCTACTCCATTTATTCCTTAAATTAAAATAATTCTAACAACATATCTACACCATCACTCTTTCTATCCCTAATTTTGCAAAGCATTTGAAAAAGATCTATGATTGCCTTGTCCTCTACCAAGGTTACACTGATTAGGAAAGGGAACATGGAATCACTATGTGACCTGAGCTGCTACATACTGTACCTTACAGAAACAAAACAAAATACTCCAATGTCACTTACATGCATAAATAAAATATTTTTGCACTTTTCCACCCACGCCCTTACATTATTTTTACCCATTTGTTTGAACATAGTACATATAAAAATCCTTAAAGATTCTAAGAGGAGGACCTGCAAACCAGGGGTGAAATGCTTCCGGTTCGGACTGGATCGCCCAATCCGGTAGCGATGGTGGCAGGTGGTTCAGAGAACCGGTAGTAAAAATCCCTCCCCCCCGCCCAGCTGAGCCGCGCAATCATCAGAGGTTTTTTTTTTTATTTTTAAAAGCATATTTTCTACAACTTCTTTGGCCAAAAAAATGCTTTTAAAAGTAAAAAAAAAAAAAGCCTCTGATGATTGCGTGGCTCAGCTGGGATCATCAGAGGCTTTTAAAAGCATTTTTTCTACAACATCTTTGGCCGAAGAGGTTGTAGAAAAAATGTTTTTAAAAGCCGCTGACAATCCCAGCTGAGTTGCCTGATCGTCAGAGGCTTTTAAAAGCATTTTTTTACAACTTCTTCGGCCGAAGAGGTTATAAAAAAAATGTTTTTAAAAGAAAAAAAAGCCTCTGACGATCAGGCAACTCAGCTGGGATCGTCAGAGGCTTTTAAAAGCATTTTTTACAACCTCTTCAGCAGAAGAGGTTGTAGAAAAAATGGCTTTAAAAGTTAAAAAAAAAAGTTGGCCACGCCCATCCAGTCACATTACACCCCCCCACCAAGCCACGCCCACAGAACCGGTAATAACAAATTTTACATTTCACCACTGCTGCAAACCTATAAAGTATCTTTCTCTTAAAAGACAGCTTTTGGGGAAGCTGAAGCATAGTAGTGAAGAATTGGGATGAGGCAAGAGTCCTAACAATTGGGGAAGCAGGTTTTCCACAAGATGATCCTGACTTTGGACTCTGTTCGTCTTCTGTTGAGACTGGATTTCTGCCTAGCATTTGTTGATGTCCTGAGTTAAATGACTGGACTCACTCAACATGGGTTCTACCTGGAAATCTGGGGGGGGGGGGGGGGGAGTTTGAATAAAAACATGAACTCTTTGCTGTGTGAGTATGCCAGGCAGCATAGTTAGAGGGAAAAAGTTCTAATTATACCAATTCCATCCCCATTGCATCAGTGGCAAGACTTCTTGCTGTATGTCTGGGAAAGGCGCTACTGTTGTTGAGACATCAGAGGGGTCTAGCTTCAACACACCCTTCCACAAAGTACTATTCTTTCAACCGGTTATTTATAGATATTGTACTAAGCTACTTAAGCAGCAATAAAGTTATTGAGTTCTCTTGGTTCAGCAAATACATTTAAGTTAGATTTCAACATGGAAATTTGCATTAAATGATAAATTGACTTGTGATATTAAAATTAGAAGTGGTATATATAAAGAAAATGTTTTTTGGAACACTTGGCAACCATTTGTGGACTTTGCACTTGGGAGATTGGATGAATCGGCATCAGTACCTTATCAAAGAGATTTCTGGAAGAATTGAAGACTTCAAGTTCCTAAAACTTCCTTTCCATTTGTATAGCACGTTGGGGGGAAAAATTTTTTTTCTTTCCTTACTATTGATTTTTTGTATTGATTTTTTTTTCCTTTTTGTTATTCCTTAACAATAAAAATATAATAAAAATTAAAAAAAAAAAAGACTTCTTGCTGTATGTCTGGGAAAGGCCCCACTGTTGTTGAGACATCAGAGGGGTCTAGCTTCAACACACCCTTCCACAAAGTACTATTCTTTCAACCGGTTATTTATAGATATTGTACTAAGCTACTTAAGCAGCAATAAAGTTATTGAGTTCTCTTGGTTCAGCAAATACATTTAAGTTAGACTTCACACAAAAAACAACAACAATAGGATCTTTTCTTTATTATTTTATTCAACAGCAGGATAGAAAGGGGGGAGAAGCTTAAAAGGTCTATTCATGTGAATGGAACAACTGCTTTGAGTCAACTATTGTAAATGTATTTCATTCAAAGTAACACAGTTATTACATAGCATAGATGCAAAACACAAGTATCTGAATGTCACCTAAAAATGATTTAAAGGGAGGTGAAAAATGATACTTGGACTTGGTTTCAGGGACTGAAAAAAGAAATTCAAGAAATAGCATTACAGAGTTTTTCCAAGAGGAAAATAAAAAAGGCTCTGCATCTTTTGTTACCAGCCCTAAATTGCTGAATGTCTTATTTCCAGCAATTCTACATATTTCTTCCACGTGGGTAAACAGAGCCATTATTTATAATTAATTACAGTACTAGAGTTTTATCTTTAAATATGTTGCAAAGAGGTTTATACCATTTTCCTATTTAAATGAAACCATAAAGCCAACAACTTTTCAGTGCTTTGTAATACATATGATTTCTCAAGAAAAAGTTCTCAAAAAGCAAGAAGCAAATGGAAAGAATTTCGCAAAGAATCAGGGAATTTGTTTTCTATGTAGAGAGAGCTGAATGGCTGTATTATGCTAAAGAAGCTAGAAAAAAGAAAAGTAGAAAAAGTTTTCAAGTAATTTAAGTCAATTTTAGATCTTTCCATTTTGTCTCCATGTTTGGAGTGAACTGCTCTAGATCCAAAGTTCAGCTAAAAAAGGGCTGCCGCCCCTTACAATGGCTTTGCATCCATTGAGAATCTTAAGTTGAAACTTGGATAAACCTTGTCTTCTTAGGCTTATCCAATGTATTTTTCTATAAGATTGCAGCTTTTGAATTTCTATTATACTGTAACTATCTTGTAAGAGCTATTTCTTAAATCAAGGGTCCCCAACTGGGCCGCTCAAACAAATGAAGCCCCATCCACAGCATGCAGTCAACGCATGAAACCACGCCCCCTTTGATCCGTGGAAAAACCTCTCTCCATGGAACTGGTCCCTGGTGCCCAAAAGGCTGGGGATTGCTGCTTTAAATTATTGCTTATAACTTTAGAAAGAGGAATGCAACACTGGAAAACAGATATGTAAGGCTAATTTATATGTTATCTTTCAGTTAGAGTGAAATTATAATTCTCCTCCTGCCTGTTATACTCTGTATACCTTCAAAATCGCCTCCTTCCGATACAGCAGAAGTTCAAACTGCATGGAAGCTGTTTTCTTCTCTGTCTTTTAGGAGAATTCAGTTCTTACTAACAAAAATATGCCATTGAATCCAGCTCAGTTAATTTCTTTTAAAAACTAACTGTCTCACTATCTAATAAACCACATTCAAATAACAAAAATTATTTATTTTTCATGTGCCATTTTTTTGATCTTCTAAGAATCTGAAAAGGTAATCATCTTGAAAATGGTCCCTCATTTTTAAAATATATGTTAGCAATGTAATATGTTTGGGTAAGGGATTGGAATTTCTCCTAAAATATGATGCCTTAAGATTATTTATATTTATCATACAATTGCAAGTAATATCATGTTTAAGAGGTAGAAAGATCTAGCTAATGAAAATGGATTTATAGTAACTGCACAGTAATAAATCATTTTAAAAATCCAGTTGAAAGTCAAAATAACATTTTACAATAATTCTCCACTAGTGAATTCTCTGAACTAATTACTTTTAACTATAATGCTGAAATTATACATTAATAAAGTCTGTCAATTATCAAACAGTTACTCCATTTTCATCTCTCTGTGTACATATATTTCGTATTTTTACAGCTCCAAAGGATATTTATTTCAAACATTATCGAAGTTAGATAACATTTTTATGCTTCATTGTTGTAATGTTTGTCATTGTTAGGAAACTTTTGAATCAAAACTACTTTTTGTTTTGGAATTTACATTATTTTGCTGCACTGTTTAAATATATATTGTTTAGTGGTAGATAAAAATCACATTTCGGAGCTGAAGCTATATTTTTTCAAAGCCCCATAGTAGGATGTAACTTGTTCTCCTAACTAATGAAAAGAGAACTTGTTTTCTTAACTAATGAAAAAGGGAAAGACTGCAAAGGGTTCAAGGTTCCTAGAATTCACAGAAAGCAGGTGGTAAAGAGGATATTTTGAAAGATAAAATTTGCTAATCCCTGAACATTTCTTGGTTGCCCTGGGGTTCCAAGAAGGTTCTACACCCATTTGTTCTATTCAGGTGACCCTGAGTGTACAGATAAACCCCCAAGTGGCCTCAATAACTCTCAGAAAGAGTGCTAACAACCAGATGACAACGAAGAATATAAATCCTCCCATCCTCCACCTTTCAGTCAGAACTTTAAGAATTTCTTGGATGAGAAGCGAAAAGTTTTCAAAGAAAGACAAAGTCCAGTTGCCTTTTGAAAAAGCACCTTTGGGACAACCATAGATGACTGAGAATCTCCATAAGCATTTATTTTTATTATCAAATTTGTATATCTGCCCATCTCTCAAAAAGTGACTCTGGGGTGGTATACAACTATTAAATAAAACAATGGATATTAAAAACAACAGATACAAACACATAAAAACATACAAATCCTAGGCAAACAGACCAGTGGTGGGTTTCCCCTGGTTTGGACCAGTTCTAAAAAACCGGTATTAAAATCGGAAGGTGGCCCCGCCCACCACCCCGGATGTTGTCATTGGCGATCTGCACAAAGTGAGGGCGCCCGCACGATCCCGTTGCAAACTGGTAGTAAAGATAAGTAGAACCCACCCCTGAAACAGACGATAAGAATGGCCATCTTAGCAATAAAACTATCCAAACAAGCTTTCAGTTCCTTGGGAGCCCAGGACCTGATAATGAAATCAGGTTTTAAGGAACTTCTGAAATATCAAAAGCAATTGAGCTAATCTAATCTCGTGGGAAAGAATGCTCCATAAGGTGGGCACCACAGCAGAAAAGTCATATCCCCTGGGATCCAAATTATTATGGTCATATGTTCAATTGTTTTCAGTTGTCTTGAGACCTTATTAATTGAAAGGCAGAAATGTGTGTGTGTGTGTGTGTGTGTGTGTATTTTGAGGGAAACAGGGTATAGGTATAGATATAGGTATAGGTATGATATCTGAAAGCCATATTTTCTTTCAAATTTTTCTTATTCTAGACAAGATGGGTGGCATATAAATCTAATAAATACACAAATAAAATTATTTTAATGACATCTTAAAATTACAAAAATGACAATTTTCAAAAAAATTAAACCTGATAAACCTATAAGGGGGAAAAACATTCTGGTGAGAATTTCCCTGAGGATGGGCTCCAGCATAAATCCAAAAGTTCAGATGACTAGTGACCCATCCAGATTGGAACCTAAAGTATTATCCTGGGACACATATTTCCCTACATTTGGAGGGGGGGGGGGGAATCATTTATGTCAGCAAAAGTTATCCTGGAGTGCCATCTTCTGGTCAAAGGCTATTAAGATTTCTTAGGGAAATATCTAGCAAATATACGGTAATTTCAATTTTTCAAGGCAGATGCTTACTCCAGTTATTCTACCACTATTAGTAACTATTTAGTACTTGCAGATTTATTATTTATTTATTTTAATATTGTTATGTGATGCCTTGTTTAAACAAACATTTTTAAAAAGCAAAGAAATTAACACAAGCAAGCATGCTACCATTCCTACTAAACAGACTGTAATACTAAGAAAATCCTTTCCAGGGAAAGATTTGAAACAGATTTTAATGCACGGATAGATTTACTAGTATCAGTGTTACTATGCTCTTTAAATTATAATCCAGTCCATCACTGTCTTAAATATTCTATTCTTTTCAAATAATCAAAAATAATAAACCCGTTTCTTGACAGAACAACCAGCTAGCATTGTCATGGGAGATGTGCACTATAACATTAAAATAAGAGCACAGATTTTTCCCCTTACATCTGTAGCCTACTACTGCCAGTTTACAGCAGAGAAAACATGTGTTTAATATACATGCAGGCATTTGGTTTGGCCCTAAATGAACATAGTGATGCTATAATTACTTTTAGGAACAATAGAAGCAGTAATAAGAGCATCAGTAATACGGTTAGACTATCTTTTAGCACATGGTGCAATCAAAGAGATGAACAATAAAAGCAAAGCATATACAAACTATTGGAAATCTATTAAAGTAGATCATTCTGAAAATACTTGGCTGAAGAGGACAGTTACATCCTAAAAAGCAGAAAGTAGAGCTTCCAGTTGACGTCACGGCGATACAGACGCAGGGAATGGGTCTCTGTGTCCCCTACGCTGACTTCTCCATGTTTGTGGGCTCCAAGAGGAGCCAAAGCCAGTGAAGCAAAGAGAGGCACCCTGAGAGGTCGAGGAGAGTCGCAGCTCTCCTGTCGGCCCTGGGGTTTCGTTTCCCACTCAGCTATGGCAAGAAGAAGAGGCAGCCTAAAGATGGCCATCACAAAGCTGGGACAGCCGATGATCATCTAAGACTGGTGCTGGAGCAAAGTAGGTGAACAGTGAGTAGAACTGGGGGAGAGGATTTTTCTTTTACCTTACATTTAATCCCAAGGAAAAATTTAGAATTATTTGCTCAGAATCATCTGTCAAAGCGGCGTCTAGACATTCTGAGAAATCACCAAACCACCAAACCAGAAGTGAAGGGTGCAGGAGTGAAAATAATAAACTTCGAAATTTTGAAATATACAGAAAATTGAACCCTTAAGCTGGGAAGGCATGGAACTGGGAAAGCATTTTAAAATGCTGGAATCATTTATTTGCAAAACTTATTCTGCTTTTATAATTCTTCTATAACTAAAAGAATGCTGGAAATGTGGTGATATTGAAATTTAAGATGAGAGTGCCACCTGCTGACAAAAGGGAAAATTACAAGTCTGGAAATAAGTCTAATTACAAATCTGGAAATATCTATATGAAAGTGTGTGAAAATTTCTATTGGATTACTTTTAACCACCCTATGACTACTGGATTATTGGAGACCCAAGTATAACTTCTGGGACTACTTAAATGGAACTGATTGTTAACCTATGGGACATAAAAAATTGAAACTACTACACTCCTTGAAAGATAATTTAAAGATTGAATAAATAGTTCTTGGACTGCTGCATATAAATTGAATTTTTTAAAACAAAACAAAACACTTAATAAAGAAGAGATGAGTGGAATTGTGAAGGAGATGGACTTACTTTTTCAAAATACAAAAGCATCACGGAGAAAGGATTTAAGGAGATTATGGAAAAAATAGAAAATACCATACGAGGGATGATGAGTAAAGACCAAGACACCCAGGAAAAGGAGGAGTCAACAGAAGGAATGAAGAAGGAAGAATACAAAGGGGAGGCAACAATGGAAATAATAATGATTGATGAATTAAACCAGGGGGAAAATATATTGAGAGTGGGAACATATGTTTGAAAGGAAGATACGGGCCTGGGTAGAAATGTTAGAAATTAGACAGTGGAAGAGGGTAGGGATGGAGGAATACCCAGATTAAATATCCAAGAAGCAGGTCAAGATTTGAGTCCAAATTTCCATTACTAAGCAAGACACTTAAGTGAGTTTTGCTGCATTTTATGATTTTTTTCGCCACAGTTGTTAAGCAAATCAACTATAGTTGTTAAGTGAATCTGGCTTTATTCATTGAGTTCACTTGTCGGAAACTGGCTGGAAAGGTTACAAATGATCATGTAACCCTGGAATAGTGCAATTATCATAAATACATGCCAGTTGCCAAGCACCTGAATTAGTATTAATGATGAGATCCATACTCCTCATTGCATTACATAATATTCGTTGCAAATGGTTTTTCAGCCAAAAAAATCAGCAGCATCTGTAGAAAAATACATTCATGCCCCCACCACCACAGTGCATTTCTAATGCTACCAAAAGCATTTTGTATATTTATTCATGAATATATTAAAGAGTAAAGATAAAGGGTAAAAGTTTCCAGTCGTATCTGAGTCTAAGGGGCAGTGCTAATGCTGTTACTTTCCCACTGCAGTGGCACCTATTAATCTCACTTTTGCATGCTTTCAAACTGCTAGATGGGCAAGATCTGGGGCAAGAACAAGAGCTCACCTGTTGTGAGGTGCTCAGATCTCAAACCCAGACTGTCAGCTTTCCAGCTGACCAGCTCAGTGCCTTTAACCCCTTTATTTATTTATTTATTTTTTAATTTCAAATTTATATACTGCCCTTCTCCCTGAGGACTCAGGGCAGTGTACAGCCAGATAAAAACATATAATACAAACATTAAAAACAATTAAAAGAAATATCTCTGTTTGGCCCCAAATTTAAAAAGACAAAACCAATTAAAATTATTAAAATAATTTGTTAAACCAGCCCGGCTTGCTGAAATAAGAAAGTTTTAAGGGCGCGGCGGAAGGCACCGAGGTCTTGGATTCTCCTTATCTCTGGGGACAGCTGATTCCAGAGGGTAGCTGCCCCCACAGAGAAGGCCCTCCCCCTGGAGATCACCAGCCTACATTGTTTGGCTGATGGCACCCCGAGGAGGCCCTCTCTGTGGGAGCGTACGGGTCGATGGGAAGTCATCAGTGACAGCAGGCGGTCTCGAAGGTAACTAGGTCCTATGCCATGGAGCGCTTTAAAGGTGGTAACCAACACCTTGAAGCGCACCCGGAAGACCACTGGGAGCCAGTGCAGCTCACGCAGGAGCGGTGTTATGTGGGAGCACCATGCAGCTCCCGTAACTACCCGCGTGGCCGCATTCTGGACCAGTTGGAGCCTCCAGGTGCTCTTCAAGGGGAACCCCATGTAGAGAGCGTTACAGTAGTCCAGGCGAGAGGTGACAACGGCATGAGTGACTGTGCACACAGAATCCCAATCAAGAAAGGGGCGCAACTGGCGAATCAGGTGAACCTGACAAAAGGTCCCCCTGGCCACAGCCATCAGATGTTCCTCCAAGGATAGCTGCGTATCCAGGATGACACCCAGATTGCGCGCCCTCTCCGCGGGGACCAAAGACTCGCCCCCAATAGTCAGCGATGGAGTCAGCTGACTATATCGGGATGCCGGGAACCACAGCCACTCAGTCTTGGAAGGGTTGAGCTTGAGGCTGTTCCTCCCCATCCAGATCCGCACAGCCTCCAGGCACTGAGACATCACTTCAAGGGCATCGTTGGGGTGGCCTGGGGTGGAGATGTACAGCTGGGTGTCATCAGCATACTGGTGGTATCTCACCCCAAAGCCACGGATGATCTCACCCAGCGGCTTCACATAAATGTTGAACAGAAGGGGCGAGAGGACTGACCCCTGAGGCACTCCACAAATGAGAGGCCTCGAGGTCGACCTCTGCCCCCCTGCCAACACAAACTGCGACCGGTCAGAGAGAAAGGAGGAGAACCACCGTAACATGGTGCCCCCCATCCCCAACTCTTCCAACCGGTGCAGCATGATACCATGGTTGATGGTATCAAAACCGCTGAGAGGTCTAACAGGGCTAGAACAGAGGAGCAACCCCTGTCCCGAGTCCTCCAGAGATCATCAACCAACGCGACCAATGCCGTTTCCGTGCTGTGCCCAGGCCTGAAACCCGACTGGAACGGATTTAGATACGACGTTTCCTCCAGGAATTGTGGAAACTGTCGTGCGACCACACTCTCAACAACCTTCGCCACAAAGCGAAGGTTGGAGACAGGACGATAGTTGGCCAGTACTGCCGGGTCCAGGGAGGGCTTCTTGAGGAGAGGAGCCATCATGCCCCCTCTATTAAAGAGTAAAGTTATTACCCATCCCTGGCTATTTCCTGCTCAATCTCACCTCATCTAATTTATAGCCATGTATATTTTTCTTCCATCTTCTTACAATTCCTTCTTTGATGCCATGTTTCAAAAAACATTCCATTACTTTTTCTTTGAATCGATAAGGAATAAACTTTTCTCACATTAAACAATAAACTTTTCTCAAATTAAACAATATTTTTCTCACATTATACATTTCTCAATGTCTGACTAAACAACAAAAATCTAATCTACATAGACCTATCTCCGCATAAATATCATACTTCTCAAATGTTACTATTACTTTTTGTCCCCTTTCAATGATAATTTTGTCACATTACAACCTTTCTTGACATAATTGTTAAGTGAATCAATTGTTGTTAAGTGCAGTTGTTAAAATTAGTAACAGAGTTAATTGAATCTGGTTTCCCCATTGACTTTTCTTGTCAAAAGTCACAAATAGTGATCACCTGACTCCAGGACACTGCAATCAAGCATGCACCAGATGCCAAGTATCACAATTTTAATCACATGACCACGTGTTGTTGCAATGACTGTAAGTGTGAAAAATGATCACGGGTCACTTTTTTCAGTGCCGTTGTAACTTTGAACGGTCACTAAACAAATGATTATAAGTTGAAGATTACTTGCACTGTCATGTATTATCTACAACCATTGGGTTCACAAACCACACTTTTGAAGACCAAACAAGCAACAACATTATATTATATAGTATGTAAATTTAGATTCCATAGATGGGACAAATCCTTCATGGGAGCAAATCTTTCAGACTCGTACATTCTGTGTGGATTTGTCCCACTGTCCCAACCTCTTCCCATTTTCCCCAGGCCTGATATTATCTGATGTTACCCATCCAAACGTTAACTAGCCTCCACTTTGTTTAGCTTGGCAAATTAGCTAAACCAGACACTAGTTTATTGAATAAACTGCTACATCATTCCTAAGGCCCCCTGCCCCACAAATAAAGACTGTCGCTATGCTTATCAGCTAAAGAGGCTGGTTAGTGGCCGGTTAGTTTGCGACTCAGCTCGTTTTCCAGCTCCGGATTGTGATTTCGCTCAGATCCAGCGCGCTACACTGTGCGAATCCTGGTAACTGATATGAGTAAAGCATTGTTCAGACTACCCAAGACTACCACAGAGAGGAAACACGACTCGAGAGACGCGGAAGGCTCCCATTGTGACAAGCTTCACCAACAACAGTTACGCGGACCTCCCTTTCAGGCACGGCCAGCGTATGAGGAATCCCCGCCGCAGAGGAGCTGCCCGAGGGAGCCGCGGCGTGACGCGCCGAGGGGGCGGGGCTTGAGAACCCCAGAAGCCCGAGGCGCTTAAGATGGCGGCTCCTGGCGAGGCTTTCTGGCGAGGTCGGCGGGTGCGCGAGGGAACGAGTAGCTGAGTGGCTTCGGCCACCGACATGGCTCGGGCCGGTCGGGTGAGAACTGGCGGACTTTGGCGTGTCTCCGTTTTCCTGGCGGTAGCGGGGATCCCTGGGGTGGGGGTGGGACAGCCGGGGGCGGGAAGGAGGTAGGGGATGCCCGTTGCTTCCCACTGACCTTTGGCCCTCCCCATCTCTCGGGCAGCCCCGTCCCGGTCCCCGATGTTGACCTCCTCGAAGAAGCTGGGCGAGGAACTCCTCTCCCGCTGGCCCGGGAAGCCGCCTTCGCCTGTATTACAGTTTTGCCTCCGAGGTATGGAGGAACAAGGCGAAATCTGGTGGCGCCAGAAACTGATTTGGGAGAGGAGTCCGAAACTTGGAGCGGGTAAATTTTTCTACCTGTCTTCTACTAATCCACTCTGCTAATTCTCATTTTTCATTCTCACTCTCTTCTCTTTGCTCCGTCCCCCCCCCCCCCGCCCCTCGCAGTAATACAGAGGGTGTTTAAAAAACAACAAAACATTGTTGAGCATTATAGGTTAAAGCCGTTTTCGGCTATTGAAATGGTTGGCTAATAAGGAAGTGTTTAAAACTTTCCCATGTGCGTTTATACATCGCGCTGTGTTCTGGAAAGCCAGCAAATATGGAGTTTGTTCAACAACGCATAGCATAACAGGATGAATGAATCCAGTCACGGTGTTACTCTTGCTTTTTTTTTATGGGTTAGCTGTATCCTACGAGAAAGAGAGAGTGAAAGAAGGAAGAGTTATGAACCGATTAAGATTTCTGCCGGCAGAGTAATAGAAATAAAATTCTGGAGAAAGTAGTTGCTGCATAGTTAAAATATGTTTGTACTGTTGGTAATGTCTAAAAATTAGTTTAGACAGAATTGTAGTTCGATATTAAATTGACTGCCTTTTTCCTGGAAACAGGGTCTTCCTCGTGAATCTTTGTTTTGGAAGTTGATATACTGATTAAGATGAACTTCAGGCATTTATTTGATGGCTAACTCAGGTGAGATAGATGCAAGATTAATAGTCAATATACAATGGAAAATAAAGGGAGCATTCATTTACCTGTTCTCAGGATTATATTATTTGTAAATAGGACAAATGATCTTGAGTATGTATCTAAATGCTGTGTTTTTATATATAATTTTCTGCAGATAATATTTAATACAATGAACAAATCTTACAAAAGATAAATAAGATTTATTTTAAGATAAATAGACAAGTTGGATTTGATACTTTATTCTGCATGTATCTCATCCAGTAGCTGCTGTGAAGCAAAGTAATTAACAAATCTGCTAACTGCTTAATGTGAGGATGCAGTTAAATTAACTCAGGATGAAATAAACAATATATTTTTAAGTATCCCATTATTTCTGGAATTGGAATGCATTCTGTATTATCCAGCAAAATAGCAGGATTTGGGTAAATGGAGCACATACCTTCATGACAAAGCTGCTGCACCACAGGAAGCTCTTGTGACCTAAGCTTCAGAGTCCTGGGATACTCCAATGGTGCATCTCCAAACCTCAGCATCCTGGGAAATGGTCCAGCCCAGTCCCACCTTTACCCGTCCTTGCTACCTGCACTCCAAGTCTCCTGCTGCTCCAGCTAATATCTTCTTCCTTCCACTGCTGATGAGGCAGTCCCATCCTGGCCCTTCATGAGGAAATCACGTGAGCCATCTTCCCCATGTCTCACTAGGAAACCATCATGCATGACCTTGAAAAGAAAGTTTTGCAGAGCCAGCAGCTGTCTTGCTGGGCCAAACCAGGCATGGTTTGTTAGCAGTGGGAGCAAGGAAACAGTAAAGGTCAGTTAGGATAACACGCTGCAGAATACAGGCAGAACACAGGCTGCAGAACAGCTAAAAGAAAGTACCCTGCAGTTGTTAGTGTGGGTGGGCTGCCAAGTGCCTGAATTCTGATCCCATGACCACCGGGAAAAAAAGGTAGCAAGTCCTTTAGTTCATTGCCTCGTCGCTTTGAATAGTGGCTGAATATGTGATCATAAGTCAAGGACTTCTTATATTAAATAGTTTCGATTCTTGGGAATAAATAATGTTTGAATGAAGTAAAGTTTTACTGTGCACTGCTGAAGCACCAGTATCAGCAGGCTTAGGGGAATCTTGATATTTGCAAACATTTTTTAAAAAAAACAAACAAAAATAGCTGAATGATTATGAAACTATGAGAAAGGATATAATAGGAAATTGGGCAGGTAGTATGGAATAAACTGGCTGAAATCTAAGCTGGAGCACCTAAATAGTAATGTTTAATTGAGGCTCTTGTTCTCTTAGATTTCTCTATCAGAGAAAGTGTGTTGGTCTGCAATGTCTCTGCCACTGTGAAATGTAGGCAAAACAGTTTGTAGGCAAAACCGTTCATTTTTAACCTCCTTCTCAGAAATCCCATCCGACATGATTGAGAAAGACAATGTGCTAAGATAAAAGTAGGGATACAGTTTTAGGAAATTTTAATAATTTGGTTGGATATATCTATGGTCAGGATGGCCCCTCATATCAAACTTAGATCCCATATTACAACTTAGGCAGGTTTAGTGGTTGATGGTTTGCTTTTGAATAAATCATAAAACTGACTTTTTGATTAAGAAAAAGCGGGTTAACCAATACTAATTTTTTAAAACCTCTCTTGTCATAGCGGCATTTCAGAATATAAACTTGGCCTCTAGCATAAGAGCAATAAGGATTTCTAATTATTGGATCTCCCTCCCTCCCTCTCTCTCTCTGTTGATTTTAGTCTTTATGATATAAGTCTCTGTGTAACTCTTACACAGAGTTACACTGTGGAACAAAGAGTGTTGTTTTCACCTCAGACCATTTTCACAATAGAAAGAATTTTTTTTTACCATGAAACACTGCTTCAACTTCGGATGTTTTTACATAGCTTCCTACAGACGGTTATGAACATATATACATTTATCTTACTTTCTTTGTCTATTGATCTAAAAGTCTTAATGGTTTAATTTTTGTGGCGTGATACTAAAAGCACTTTCCCCCCCTCATTTTCAGGTGAAAATGCAAAACCTAAGAAACTGTTGGACTGATGAATTTCTGTAGTATATTCTCAACATTGTGAGATTGACAATGGATAAATGTAAGCATGTAGGACGACTGCGGCTTGCCCAGGACCATTCAATTGTGAATCCTCACAAATGGCATTGTATGGTATGCAATACTACAGAATCTGTATGGGCCTGTCTTAGTTGCTCTCATGTTGCTTGTGGAAGATATATTGAAGAACATGCACTAAAGCACTTTCAGGAAAGCAATCATCCAGTAGCATTGGAAGTAAATGAGCTGCACATTTTTTGCTACCTTTGTGATGATTATGTTCTTAATGATAATGCAACTGGTGACATAAAACTTTTACGAAGTATACTAAGTGCAATCAAGAGCCAGAATTATGACTGTACTACTCGGAGTGGTAGGATTTTGCGATCTATGGGCATAAGTGATGATCTTTCACATAATAATGCTCAGGCTTTGCTTCGAAGTCAAGACCGTATGTTCACAGCCCTATGGCACAGGAGGCATGCATTAATGGGCAAAGTATTTAGAACTTGGTTTGAACTAACACCAACTGGGAAAAGGATTTTAGAAGAAGATAAGCTGTGTGAACAGGCAGAAGAAAGACGAGTCAATGCTAGAAAGAAAAGAGAAGAGCGAAAGCGCCAATTGAAGGAGGAAATGGAAAAAATACCACCAAGGAAAAGCTTTCGCTTGCAAAAACAAAACAAAGAATCTTCAGTCTGTGCACTAAAGATGCCTCAAAACTTGGGCTCTGATATAGAGCTAAAAGAAGCAGCTACCTCAGATGACGTAAAGTTAAAAAAAATTAATGACTCTCCAGCCAAACGAAGACCTACTATGACTCCTGGTGTGACAGGACTACGAAACTTGGGAAATACTTGCTATATGAACTCAATTCTTCAGGTATTGAGTCATTTGTTCATATTTCGGGAATGTTTTTTAAAGCTTGATTTAAACCAAACACAAGAGTTGTTAGCAGTTGCCACCAGTGGCAAAACAAGATCATCTACAAAGCAGCCTCTATCTCCTAGCTTTGATGTTCAGGAACAGAAAACCTTTGTTAAGGACCAGACATTTTCCACAAGGCGATTTAGTACATCATCAGGTTTAAGTGGTGGTGGATCAAGTAATAGAAATATGGAACTTATTCAGCCCAAGGAACCAAGTTCAAAGTACATTTCTCTTTGTCATGAATTACATACTTTGTTTCAAGTTATGTGGTCTGGCAAGTGGGCATTGGTGTCTCCTTTTGCCATGCTCCATTCTGTGTGGAAACTAATCCCAGCCTTCCATGGTTATGCCCAACAAGATGCTCAGGAATTTCTTTGTGAACTTTTGGATAAAGTCCAACAAGAATTGGAGACAGTTAGAGCAAAAAGCCCGGCCCTCATTCCTGCTTCTCAAAGGAAACTCATTAAAAACGTTTTGAATGTGGTCAACACTATTTTTCATGGACAGCTTTTAAGTCAGGTAAATACTTTAGAATTAAGATTATTCAGTGAGTGATTGATAGAAAATTCAGTGTAGTATAAGATTGCAGACTGAACTTCCTGGCTGTTTTATGCCAAATAAGAATCCAATTTAATATTATATTTTGAGTAAGCAATATTTTGTACTGTTTCAAGCAGGCTTCTGTCACTGCCTGCTACATCACTTATTTCTTAAATTAAGAATTGTCTTTCTTGCAGTTCTGTCAGCATATTATGATTGTATAAAAAGGTTTGTGTAAAGACATAGTTACGCAGATTCCCATTAATACGCAAGCAGAATGTGTTTAAAAAGACGAAATTACTTGTGTAAATACTCTTACACTGTGTCATAAGAAAGTATAACTGACATCAACCCAGTATTTCTCCTGGTACAAGGACAAAGATTTTTAAATTATTTTAATCTTTTTATGTCCTTTGCTGTTTGAAGGATTTTCTACTTCTAAAGTTGTTATACACTGCTCAAAAAAATAAAGGGAACACAAAGCAGAAGACATCCGAGGTCTGAATGAATGAAATAGCCTTATTAAATACTTTGTTCGTTACATATAGTAGTTTTGTGTTCCCTTTAGTTTGAGCAGTGTATAAATTACTGTATGTAACAAACAAAGTATTTAATAAGGCTATTTCATTCATTCAGATCTTGGATGTCTTCTGCTTGTGTTCCCTTTATTTTTTTGAGCAGTATATTTAATATCATAGAAATTAATTTTAATTTTACTTATATTGCACAGGGATTCTCTCTAGATGAAACTTTAGAACTACAAGTATTTCTCAACTTAGGACCACAATTGAGTCCAAAATTTATGTTACTAAGTGAGACTGTTGTTAAGCAAATTTTACCCCATTTTACAGCCTTTCTTGCCACTGTTATTAAATGAATCACTGCAGTTGTCAGGATTCCAAGTAACACCCCCAACGAAAGAAGACTCCAAGGCTTGAAGTTCCTCAAAGTTCCATTTTATTAGAGATGTCATATTGGCACCTCTGGGAAAACCCGAATCTGAAAGTTTCCAGATTTTACCCACCCAAAGGAAAGTCCAAGTCCCTGCCTAGCACCCACATGCCCATCACATCATCCAATCAAATCACCATCCCAACTGGAGGCGCCTCCCAGTCACACCTCTCCAGGTCAGGGCAAAATGTCCTTGACTCTCTGAGAAAGGAATGTTGTTATGACTATATATCACCCCTGCTCCATACAATCCCTCCCAGTTTCCCACAGCACTAAATGTGGCAGGCCTGAAGGCCCAATGCAAAAGATGGATTCCAGGCCTGACAGCAGTTGTTATATTTACTAATACAATTGTTAAAAGAATCTGGCTTCCCTATTGACTTTGTTAGTCAGAAGGTCGCAAACAGTGATCACATGACCCCAGGACATTGCAACTATCATAAATATGAGTCAGTTGCTAAGCACTTGAATTCTGATCATACGACCGTGGAGATGCTACAATGGTCATAAGTCATTTTTTCAGTGCCATTGTAACTTTGAATGGGTACTAAATGAATTGTTGTAAATCGAGGACTACCTGTATTTTAACAAATAAAAAAAAAATACTTGTTCTTTAGTAAAGATCTTGAGGTAATTTCAAAAGTGAAATAAAGTATAATTCAGTAGAACAAGTAAAAATAAGCAACGGTATTTCCATAATTTAAAGCTTGGTTAAATGAAAAATTACTTCCATTTAGCAGATTGAGTATTTAATCCTGTTAGAGCTGTGTTTGTCTATGATGGTACCCCCTTTTCCAACTAAACAATTTTAACTTAGCTTAAGCTTAAGCTTTTATAAACTGTAGCTTACTTACATCTGATGAAGTGAATTGCAGTTTACAAATTTAAAGCATTTTAATAAAAATGTGTTAATTGAAAAAGGCCTGAATTTTTTTAAAAATTGTATAAGTATGTTATATTTTTTCTTACTTCTTATGTAATATAACAATGTATATTTAAACAATGTGCTGCTTTGAATCAGTTTCTAAAATCCATCTTGTCAAGCTCCCAGCACTTTGATTCACAATTCAATTACTCCAAAAGGTCTTGACTTTCTTTGATAGAACTACTCTGGAATTTGAGGTTGGATTCCAATTCAGATAGTTTGTTAGAACATCCTCTGTTGTCTAAGTATACTTTCCTCCTGAATGTCATTAATGCTTTGTTTGAGGTTAATGCATGTAATTATCCTTAATCTCTCACTGTTGATCTGCAAGCAATCTCTGTCATGATATGCACTTTCTGAGATATTTACAAGAGTCTGAAAAATAGTATAGTCCACTGAAGGCTGGTGGTATGTTTACACAGATTTGGAAACAAGGGCGTTTGATGACATTTGTATAGAGATTCCCCCAGTTATTTGCAAGTGACAGCATATGCTGAGCCATCCATCTCTGTTTTGTTATACAAGAGGACCCATGGAATCATGGATGCAGAGACTTGCAAACCACAACTATAACTCTTCACATTTGTAAAGACAAATAGTTTATGTGTTAAGCAAAGTTGCTGTTTAGTTGGTGGTCTGCCTAGGCTAAATTGCTAAGCAAAATCATTACTAAAGTCGGTAGTTAAAGCTAGGATTTTCAATATGAGCTCAGAATTAGTTTGCTCAACCTCACTTTGCATGCCTTGAATTTTTTATTTGAAGGGTGAAGAGAAACAATTCATAATGCATATAATAGTAAATATATTTAAACTATAGCAACATTCTTTATATTTTCTATAAGATTTTAGTTATATATTGTACTTCAGAGAAGAAATATAAGAGTATTGAGATCTGAAATGGACCCTGTGCTTTGGATCCTGCTTTGGCATTCCTGCTGCATCAATCATTAGTAAAAAGTAATGTCTTTTCTGGGCTTGCACATCTCAGGAAACTATGCATTTAAGATGGGGAGGTGATGAAAGGCAGTTAACATGCGATTACACTTTCCATAAGATTTCCTGAATGCCAGTATTTCCTAAGCCATGAAATCTACCATGCAGGCTTAGGAAGAGAATAATGTAAGGAGCTGCCATTAGGTAGAATAAAGCGTCCACACCGGATCTAAAGCAATTTGTTCTCTTTAGATCCAAATATTTACACCGTACAAATATCCAAATAGTTCAGACTACTGTATTCTTTGCCATCTTAATTTCAATTAATTTATTCTTCAGCGGTCCTTCAATAAGCCTTTGGGGCTAAAAAAAATAGTGTTTTGTTTTGTACAAGTTTCCTACAGTGATGTACAATTATAGTATGCAGTATATATATCTGTATTATATCTTTATTGCAAATTTTCTGGGTTAGTATGAATTGGGAACTTAGTGAAATGTGCCGATCCAAATATATTTTGCCCAGTTCTGATTAGGCTTTTTCTACTAAATATAAGTTTTTAAATATACAGTTGTATGACATTATATTACTTCTTCTTTAAAACTGTACTTTGCTATAATACTACTAACCCTTCCCTTTCAAAGATAAACTATTTTGAGGGGAAAGCTAGTTATACTTTCAAATTTTGATTTAATCTTTAAATGGCAGTGGATCCACTTGAAATTAAGGATGAGGCTCCTACAAGATGACAAAGAAAACAAGTAATTTCTCTTTGCATTGTTTATTCATATATAGTTAGCTGTTTTAAATTCTTAACAAAGAGCTGGAAATTCAAATTAACTGATGATTTGTATTGACAGGTAACATGCCTTGCATGTGACAACAAATCAAATACTGTAGAACCTTTCTGGGACTTGTCATTGGAATTTCCTGAAAGATACCACTGCAATGGGAGGGAGACAACTTGTCAGTATCCATGCTTGTTGACAGAGATGTTGGCCAAATTTACAGAAACTGAAGCTTTAGAAGGGAAAATATATGCCTGTAACCAGTGCAACAGTGAGTAATGACTGTATGTACACATGGATCTGATTTTCATATATGATGAAAACTATCTAATAGGGTTATTTTAAAAAATTGTTACCTATGTGAGCTTTTTTAATAACAGAACATGAAACAAACTTTGTGCTTACATTAGTACAAATGGCTATTCTTTACATTTTGCATGCTTATCTGTGAATAGATACTGCAATCTAAATTGTATCTTGACTGTTCTGCCAATCAAAATGTATTTTTATGATAGTTCTAAAGTGATTACTTCTTTCTAATTTAACTTGGTATGGACAAAAATTCTGTTACTGTATTTTGGAATAGTTCTAGAATGCCTCATTTGTATTTTTATCCTGTATGTCATGAACATATTAAAGGGTATTAATCTAATTTTATAATGTGATCTTCTATAAATTAGAGGGAGGCTATTTTTCTTACAGCAAAACGAAGAAAATTTTCTTCTAAACCTGTTCTACTCACAGAGGCACAGAAGCAGCTTCTGGTGTGCCACCTACCTCAGATTCTGCGGTTACACCTTAAGCGATTCAGGTAACGTAGTAAACTGTCTCTGTGAGGTTTATTTTTTACTTTTTTTCAATGAATTATTTCTTTAATGGTTAGCAAGCTACATTCTCTAATGGCATCTCCATCATTATGTCTAAGAAAGTAATTAAGAGATGTTTTGTAATAATTATTACAGCTGATATAAAGTGCTTTAAACATTTTACCCATTCCAAAACAAGTAGATTTATGAGGGAAAGCAAAATTGTCAATTGAACTTAAATGAAGACTTTCCATAAACTTTGAAGATAAGAGGAATACTGGGTTTTACTGATTAGATACGTTGTGGTTATAGCAATGGCTAGTTTATACTATTACGAAAAAATAAAAAGTTGAGGTTTGATGTTAATGCTTTATCTACTGTACCAGATAGTGTTGAAAGTCTACGCTTTTTTTCCCTTTTTCCTCTTCTTTTCTACACTTCTCTCTTCCCCTTTTCCTCCCTTTTGTTTCCTACTATTTGCTTTTGTATTTTTATATTTTATATTTTCTATATAAATAAAAATGTAAATGTTAGTTTGTTCAAAATTGTAAATCTCCGAAAGTTCTTCACAGATAGCTTTGAAATTTTGACACAACGTTGCATTCAAATACACACGTGTTTTTATATACCTATATTATCTAGATGTCACACCTGTGACAGGTAAACACATGCTTTCTTGAAAAACAGTGCCATCTGTTGGACGTAAAAGCAACACACTATACTAAATATTGTACAATTCCATTTCAATATTTCCAATTTACGATCCATTTACGATTTCCAAATTTCCAATTTTACGATTCCATTTCAGTGTTTCCGATTGCATTGTTAAATTGAATTTTCATAGATTTTGATTTATTTTCATTTTGATTTAATTATTTTGTGCGACATTGCGTTGGAATTGAGCTGTGCTGTATCCCTCTGTAGCTCAGGTCACGCCTACTTTGGCTCCGTCCCACCAGTCTTTTCACTTGGTCGATTGGATTCAGACTTCAGTTGCCTTTCTCTACGTTTCTTTTTGGATTTTAACATCGCAGCACCACAATGGCAGGCGCGAGCCGGGTTTTTTCCCCTCAGCACTGCCGCTGCCAAACCCACAAGCAAAATGGTGGGAAATGTCAACCGCCGCAAAGCGGCCTCCCGACTAACGGAGTATGTTATGCCGTACTTTTGGCAGGGACCCCGATTCCGCCTATGGTGCGGAGAGCTGCGAAGGTGAAGGTGGTTATACTGGCAAGCCGGGAAACCATCTCTTACACCTGCAGCAAAGTATCCTCGGAGGTGTCCGAAGATAAACCTCCGGAGCCCCAGGAACGCAAACTACCGACGGCAGCCCGGGCGGAGGCCTCCACCAATCCCACGACGCACAGCTCTCTCAATACAAGCACCAAATAGGTAAAAGTCCAAGAAAGCAATTGATTAAGTGACGTTAAAATCCAAAAAGAAACGTAGAGAAAGGCAACTCAGGTCTGAATCCAATCGACCAAGTGAAAAGACTGGTGGGATGGAGGCAAAGTAGGCGTGACCTGAGCTACAGAGGGACATTATTGGTACTCAGACAAAAAATATTGTATACCCACAAGATTGGGCCACAGCAATGTGTGGCCGGGTACAGTTGGTAAACTAGTAAAACTGTTAAAACATAAAAGAAGATGAGAGGAATACTATGCAACTCACTGAGACTCTTAGTGGGAGCTCTCTGGGGATGGAGTCCATATATAGATCTTGTTTAGCAACCAGAATTGGGGCCATTGTTAAGCAAAGCAGTTAAGTGAAACTGTAATAGTTATAAGGTATTTTAAATATTAAAAGAAATTTCTTAAAAGTAAGAACATTTTGAAGAAGTCAAATTAAGTAGCAAGATTGTGGAGAATGTTACTGGTATTAGAGATCTTCAATTAGAGGCTGGTTAGCTAGGTTACAGCTATTTAGTTGTGATTTTCCTACATTGAACAGACCAGAGGTGGGTTTCAGCCAGTTCTGACCAGTTCTGGAGAACCAGTAGCGGAAATTTTGAGTAGTTCAGAGAACCAGTAGTAAAAATTCTGACTGGCCCTGCCCCCATCTATTCTCTGCCTCCCAAGTCCCAGCTGATCGGGAGGAAATGGAGATTTTGCAGTATCCTTCCCCTGCCACGCCCACCAAGCCACACCCACCAAGCCATGCCACACCAACCAAGCCACACCCACAGAACCAGTAGTAAAAAATTTTGAAACCCACCACTGGAATAGACAATATGATGCCCACCCAGTTTGGATTCATTGCTATGATACTGTGACACTTCTTTCTGTAGCACACAGTGTTTTATTTTATTTATTTATTTATTTATAATTAGACTTCTATACCGCCCTTCTCCCAAAGGACTCAGGATGGTGTACAGCCATATTAAAACACATAGAATTACAAAGTTTAAAACCAATTAAAATCAAATATATAAAATGGCTCAAAAATTTAAAACATTTAAAACATACACACACTCCTTAAAAATTCATATTAGGCCAGTCCGCCTTGCTGGAACAGAAGAATCTTCAGGGCATGGCGAAAGGTGCGCAGGTCGGGGCTAAGACGAAGCTCTAGGGGGAGCTCATTCCAGAGAGCCGGTGCCCCCACAGAGAAGGCTCTCCCCCTAGGTGTCGCCAGTTGACATTGTTTGGCCAACGGCACCCTGAGGAGCCCCTCTCTGTGGGAGCGTATTGGCCGGTGGGAGGCTGTTGGTGGCAGAAGGCGGTCTCGTATATACCCCGGTCCTAAGCCATGGAGCGCTTTAAAGGTGGTCACCAACACCTTGAATCGCACTCGGAAGACCACCGGGAGCCAGTGCAGCTCACGCAGGAGGGGTGTTACATGGGAGCACCGAGTCGCACCTATAACCACCCGCGCTGGAGCCTTTGAGTGCTCTTCAGGGGGAGCCCCATGTAGAGAGCATTGCAGTAGTCCAGACAGGACATGATGAGGGTGTGAGTGACCGTGCACAGGGCATCCCAGTCCAGAAAGGGACGCAACTGGTGCATCAGGCGAACCTGATAAAAGGCTCCCATGGCCACGGCCATCATATGCTCTTCCAAAGACAGCCGTGCGTCCAAGAGAACACCCAAGTTGTGAGCCCTCTTTGAGGGGGCCAAGATCTTGCCCCCAATAGTCAGCGATGGACCCAGCTGACTATACCGGGACGCAGGGAACCACAGCCACTTGGTCTTGGAAGGGTTGAGTTTGAGCTTGTTTCTCCCCATCCAGATCCGCACGGCCTCCAGGCACTGGCACATCACGTCAAGGGCATCATTGGGGTGGTTTGGAGTGGAGATGTACAGCTGAGTATCGTCAGCGTACTGGTGGAATCTCACTCCGAAACCACAGATGATCTCACCCAGCGGCTTCACATATATGTTGAACAGAAGGGGCGAGACAACTGACCCTTGCGGCACCCCACAAACAAGGCGCCTTGAGGTCGACCTCTGCCCCCCTGCCAAGACAAACTGCATACGGTCGGAGACTATTTTTAGACTATTGGACTATTATTTTATTTAGTAAGATAATTTATAAAAATGAAATAAGTAACATTCTTTCAAAATATGAACAAGAAAAAAATCTAAGTTTCATTTTTCCTCCTGTAGATGGTCAGGACGCAATCATCGTGAGAAGATTGGTGTGCATGTCAGCTTTGATGAGATTCTAAACATGGAACCCTATTGTTGCAGAAAATCTCTAAAATCCCTTATGGCAGATTACTTTATCTATGATTTGTCTGCTGTTGTGATACATCATGGGAAAGGATTTGGTTCAGGACACTACACTGCCTATTGCTATAATTCAGAAGGAGGTAATTCATATGGAAAGGCAGAGATTATTGGATTTATATGAGAAATACAATTAATAAGGTTATCTTTTAATGGCAACTTTTTGGAGATGTTATAAGCAATTTTTACATTCTTGAGATTCATAATCTGGAAATCTGAAAATTATAGCATATCACATTGAAAGACAAGTCTCTCAGCTTAACTACCTTGCATGAAATCCCATTTTCCCCAAATATTAGAAACTGTTTCATATAATTATTTCAGATACAGCTGTTTCTGTATTGAACAACTTTGAAAGATGTGTGTGTGTGTGTCTTCATTACACTAGGAATGTTGCCTTTGTTTGCCTCTAATTACAAATCACTTCAGAGTGAATGAAAGGTTTGTTTAATTTGGCTTTGGCCTTCATATGGAAGTGGTTGTTACTATGGCAGCGCAGTGCTGCATTAGTTAAATATTTGGTCTGGTTCAGCAGTGTTGGTTTCATACTTAATAAATGTAGATTCTTAAAATTATAAAAAGATCAATCTTGTGCTTTTAGAAGAAAACATCTATATTACCATTTTTATTACTCTTATTTTTGTTGTTCTAGGGTTCTGGGTACACTGCAATGATTCCAAGCTCACCATGTGCACTATGGAAGAAGTATGCAAGGCCCAGGCATATATTTTGTTTTATACCCAACGAGTTACTTTAATGAATGGACATTGGAGAATGTCAGGTCTCGACTCACCATCTGGAAAACAGGCAAATACTGAAGTTAATGGCTCCAATGCGAAAAGTGACAGCTAATTCAGTGCCAAATTGCTATGTACAGGATAAGTCTGAATTGCGCAAAAATATACTAAATCTGCCTTCTGGAGCCAAACCCTATTACACGTTCAGATCTTTTGTACCTTTTAAACTCATTCATGACAGTAACTTCCCAAGTTATTAGCATATATATCTCAATTGTTAAGAGAAAATTTTCCATTTGAATCTTTAAATTTTACCTCAAGCTGTTTTTCAGCATTTTAATATTTTGAAGTAGGAAACTTAGATGAGGAATATGGGTGGGCAAACTCTGGACTATTTTTAAATTAAAAGCTGTGTTTTATACTACTACTAGCAGTACCGTGGATATTGTCTGCAGGAATCTGTCTTGCTTCCATGATTAAAAGATGTGATGGTAACAAATGCTTTTAGGTTTTCTTCTGGCCATGTTAAAATGTTTTCTCTGTTCTGTAACCGAAGAGTTCAAGTAGTACAATACTTTTCACATATTATTAAAGCACTAAATCACTAGAAAGATCAGCAAGAACATTAAAATATTATCATTCCCTTAGCCTATTTATTGCTTCACTCCAAGTATACTGCTGAACTAAATGGAAACCTGTGAGGAAGGCTGTGTAAATGGCAATTCTAATTGCAAAAACAGCTCATAGGCTTTTTGTCACAGGTTCTATATCTAATCTACTGTACAGGTAGTTCTTGACTTACAACTGGTCATTTAGTGACTGAAGTTATGACGGACCCCTTCCCCCAACAGTCAGCATGATTGCATTTGGGAAACCCAGCAACTAGTATGCATTTATGGCCCGTTTTCAGTGTATCAAGTCACATGACTGCAATTTATGTTTGTTGCCAGAAACAGACATGTTCTTCTGGTTCTGTAAAAATACCCATTGTGGACAGTGGATTTGCTTAACAACCATGGTAATTTGCTTAATCAACAATCACCCAAAACAATATAAAATCGGGTTTATCATATGATGACCTGCATAACTTACTAATTCCAGGGTCAGTTATGATCATAAATTGAATAACTCTACTCTGATCTGTGACTTGCCATAGTAAAATCCATGGAAGATGATAAAAATTCTGGGGTTTTTTGCTATTAACATCTGGAAAGGTTTTACCGCAAAGATGTGTCGGTCAGGTTATCACTATCATTAATTTTCCTAAATGCTGTTTATAGTTTCTACTGGAAAACAAAATTCAAATTATTGCTCTATAGATATTAATGAATTTTGCTCCCTCCTATCTAAATTTAAAGGCCTTTGTGTTCATTTTTTCTTTCGAGTGCTTCAGTTGCTCCTTTATGTTCATTTATCCAATGCAAAACTGCAGCATAGGCTAGCTTTGGCAATTAAGAGGGTCATTCTGCAAATTGGAGGGACATTTGGGTTATGACTAGATTGCAATACTGTTCAATGTTCATTTTACTGCAACGAGGCTGAAATTAAAATTCTCCAGAACATAAAAAACCAACTAAAATTGCCTTTAACTTTCTGCCCTACTGATCTCCTAAAATATGAACAGTTATCTGAACTACAGTTCTCTTTCAAATTGTGGTATTCAAAAAATTTTCTCCATGGTTTGGAGAAACCATTCTCTGCTGTGAAGTATCCTGTGCAAAACTTTTCAATGACAAGACAGGCTGTTAATACAATACATTTGCATATAGGAACATTCATATGTAAAATAAGCACTCGTGCCTTCTCACCATTTCTTCTGAAAACAGGTTTGCAAAAATGACTTTAGATATAGCTGAATTTACATAGAAATCTATTTTAATTCTTCTTCATAGGAAACTTTTAAGAATCAAGTTAGCACTCTTGAATAATTGATTTCTTGCCAAACCCAGGAACTGTAATACAGAGAGGGTCTTTGTCCAGTTACAATAATAATTACATTGAATCTCATTAAGAGATTAAAATATTTGCTTCGGATATCTTATGGTGGTTATGATTTTCATTTACAACAAAACTTGCTTTCCTCTGCATGTTTCATGTTAATGGCTATTATTTGCAAGGCAAGCCTACACAGCAAGATACTTTTCCATGTACTATTTTCTGCATCACACGAGGTAGCAAAAGATATTAGTTCAGTCTTACCTTGAGAACACAATGGTTCAAGTGAAAGACACATGGTAGAGCAAGCACACTAAAGAGCAAGTTATTTGCAGGCAGATAACATTACAAATTTAGAGGGTACAAGCTCTGTTTTTACCACTTTAAAAGATGCACAAGATTATCTGTAAATAAAACGATGTGAAAGGAACAGAAATAGAAGATATGAAAAAGGATTCAGCAAGAAATAAAAGGATTGAAAATAATAGGAATAATACAATGAAATTAAAAGACAATTACAATGCATCAGATTTCACTTCCATGCTGAATTTGAACTCTATGACACAGATTTAATCTTTTAAAAGAAGCCTGTACAATCAGTTCAGGTAGTTCTTTTTAGCCTGTGCTTTAACATTTAGGTTATCATAAATTCCCAAATGTAAGACCTTTTATTTCTTTTTATATGCTTGCCAAGAAAGAGTTTCACTTATCTTCTTGTCTTTTAAGCTTAAGTAATACCATTAGCGACAATAGATATTTTAATCTCCTGCTTGGTTTCTCTGTTGCAAAAAAATATGCTATGGTGTGAAGGAAAGGCTTCAGCCTTTATTACATAAAAACAAAGTCAAAAATAGCACGCTTATTGTTTATACTTCGTTTTTCAAAAAGTCTTAAACATAGTGTTGATTGTTCAGCTGTTTCCAGTTCTGTTGTCTGTAATAATAGTACATATAAATTTAAAACTCCTTCATTTGGACACAGAAAGCCAAAACTGAATGTTGAGAATGCAAATCTTGTAACAGACACTTCATTCTAAACTCCTACATTTCTCTTATACTGACACCCTCTGGCCTTTATTTTTCTTTCTCCTCTTGTTTCAGCTTTTCCCTAAGAAAGTTTGGGGAACTATTTACACTACAATAAGCTGTATCCCAGCAGCCTGCTGATTACTTGTTTGCAGCCTTTTACATGTATACTTTTTCTAACACAAATAATAAGAGCTCAATATTTAAAATATTCTTTTAGTGTCTACAAAAACATGGAAAGTTATTAAAACTGAAATATCCCTTCTGGTTTAAGAATTCAGCATCATGTATTTTTAATTAATAGCCAAGATTATAGGTTGGCAAAGCTATAATATATTTAGCAGCTTCAAACTGTCCAAGTTAAATAGTACTGCAAGTAAGAACCTCTTAGTTTATACAGTACCTTAATGAGCTCTGCAATTACTATACAGTAGCTCCACCAAAATATTTAACAATTTTAACCTTTAGATCTATTAAATGTTCCATTAATCATATATGCAAATTATAAGTTGATTTAATACTCCTGGTTTGCATAGAACAAAAAACACTATGCTTCAAACTTTTTGTATGTTAAAAACAGAATGATTGTGTGATTTTGATTGGCTTCAGCTATACTGCATAGGAGATGAACTTTTTTATAAGTAAAAAATTCTAATAAATTAAAAATATAGAAGCTCACACTGTAGAAGAAATAGCCTATTATAAAACAGGCTTATATGAACACTAGTGTTTATCATACAGGAATGGCCAACAATAATCATACTAGCCTAGACTACCCAGTGGTAGTCTCCAGAATTCACCAAGTGAGTAGATCCCACACTTGGAATTTGAGAAGGTTTTAATAACACTGTACTTTTTAATAAGCAATACAGTGTCAAAAAAAGTAAAATGGCCTTTGAATTTGATTCCAGGTGGCTGGATATACCATTGCAATTCTCGATATTGCATACCACTGCAATTTTCTAAAAATACTATGTAAGTATTTACATTGGGTTTTAAAAAATTCTAAGTACAATACAGCCTTGTATGTTGCCCCTTCAGTGCTGCTTAATTAATTTTGCAACCAAGTCAAGCAGCTGCAAAACTCCCTCAAATTCTGTTAACCCATCATGATTCACCATTTACTTCTCTTAAAGCCCTTGTAAGATTAAAAAAGTGCAGCATTTCACTGCAAGAAAAATGGCCAGTCCTAGCCCACTCTATTAAAAAGAATATCAAAAAGAAAACCCAGTAATTTGATTCAAAGCAAAATAAGGAAGCAAAATAAACATGTACACAATGCAACTGAAAACTAAACCATGCTTTGTATTTGCTTGCTGTGCTTACACTGGAAACTTTTTCTAATACAAGGTGGGAGAGACTTTCCAGTGTGTTACTGCCTTGGATTGTGACACTTTTAAAAACTATTTGAATTTGTGATTTATTGATTTATTAATTTTACAAAATGCATTCCAGGCAGTTTAAAAGGCAACAGCAAAGACAGCTTAGATGCAGAAATCATTTGTGATCATTCAAAGCATTCAAGTAAGAATATGGTAATATAAATACCTGAAAAGCGTATTTTCAGAAATATTTCAAACAATATGTATAACTCATTCCAAACTAAAAATAACACTTTGTAGCATATTTCTCACAAAAGAAAAATATAGAAGTAATCTGAAATATTCTAGAAGCCCCAGTAGCTCGTTTTTTTTTTCTTAGTTACATTAGAGAACTTGCCTTTGATTAAATTCTTTTCTTCTGAACATGGAAAGTTATCACATTGAGTTGACTGTTAAAACAGACTGCAAATTTATTCTGGCATAACATGTTCCAACAGAGTACATAAGTGAGGTAATGGCTTTGACATTTCAATAGTCATCTCCTCTGCTGACAACTTCTTTGCACATTGGACGCAATAATATGGTGTGCTCAAACTGTGCTGTGTATGAGCCTTTAATATCACATAGAGGAGGATATGGGTCCACTATACCCAAGTCACATAGGTTCTTCAGTGCCATTAGGTATTTACTTTCTCCCAGACGATCTAACCATCTACGACAAAAGGCAAGAGTACCAAAATTTTCATTGATAACATTCAGCAAGTGTTTTGCTCTTGGAAGCCTAAAAGAAAGAGAATAGAAATAGATGTAATGAAGGAAGACATGAAAGATGCTTGGAATAATTAAAACAATTGCTTTACAGAATCATATGGAACTACACAAATGGGAAACATTAACAAGGATGCGTGGGGGAATGATAGTTTGTGGATAAGAAAAATTATATAAGGATTCCTGCAAAAATTAAAATGAGAGATTACATAGATGTGGATTGCTTTTAGAGTAACTGGACAAATTGTGTGTGAAAATTTGCTTGACAACGGGAAAGAATGCCAATACTGTTCACTTACACAAAGTGAAAGGTAGTAGAGTGAATGCAAAAACTACAGCAAGATTAGCCAGTTAAAACTGCTTGGGAAAGTGTTTTACAAGATTATGATCAAAGAATATGGTAATGTGCAAATTTAGGAAGTACAGTGCAGCTTTATTTGGTTTATTGGCTTTATTTCCATGCAGGAAAACATTTTAGTGATGGGACACATTTCTTAGGATTTGGGATGAGGCCTTTTCAATAACCATCCCATCCTTAATATGCAACTATTGAAATCCATATTGCCCACAACATGAATAGTCCTTACTACTTCATATGTGTTATTGCCATTGTTCTATTATTACTGTGATGATATGTCAGTATGATTCCTTTATGAGCTGAATATTAACTACCTAGAGTCTATCAGATTAAACATAATAAAAATGCTAGCAAATAAACAATTGAAGCTATTCGTGATATTAAAATAACTTGAAGGCACAAAATTAGGACACTAATTTAAGTGAAGTGCAACTATTACACTGGTATACCAATTTCTAATTTATCCAAATCTAATTTTTCCTCTTGCTTTATCCATCAATAGATCCAAGCCCCAAAATGGTAATGTGCCAGATGAACTCACCATTTTCAGATCTAGCAAGGCCCAAACCATGCCAAAGAAGCTAGGTGTAACTTTGAAATATGACCTCCAAATTCATCTTCAAAGATTGCTTATACCTTTTTTTATCCCATGAACTTTTCATTTGGCAGAGATATCTGCTTTTAATATGCCAATGCCAGTAAAGTACTTTTTGATGATAATTTTCCTACTTTTTATTACTCATTTGAAAGTGCATTGTTATGCTGTTTATTAGTAAAGATGTTCCTATCTGCTCAGAGAAATAAACACAATTTATATTTTTGGATGTTTAACAAGAGAACTAAAACTATGTTTCATATAAGCACTATGTTCTTACCACCCTTTTCAAGTTTTAAATCTTTCTTATCCGTAATGTAAGCATACTTAAAGTTACATTTTCATATAATGCAGTAAAATCAGCACTAACCTTATTGGCACATGTCCAACATCAAAGTTCTTCATATAATGAGAACATTCCATATCATCATGAACAACCCCCTTTCCTGTGCTACCAAAGGTTTCTATAGCATATACTTCTCCTTCCTATTAAAAACAAACATATATTAATTTAATATATGTATATAACACCTTAAAATTATGAATCTGAACTGGGCTACTTGCTCCGAAATTAATCTGGCCATAATCCTGTTTACACATAATATATGCCATTTTTTTTAATCAAGAAGAAACGTAATCATTTTATTCCTCGTGTCAGGAAGAGCGGCTGAATTAACCAGTAAGTCTTTGTTCATGTTTGTTTAGCATTGTATCTGAATGTTAACCCTTATACACAGTATAAGATTTTGATTCTAAGCAATTCTAATTTAGCATTATGTCTGTACCAGGACCACTACCTGTTCTTCAAAAAGCTATTATTTAACTATAGTAGAATTTGTACGTATTATCTGCAGAACAGTACATGCGCAAAATGCACTTTAAATTTAGAGTGAACTTATTTACTTCCTGAAAATTAGAAGTTCTCAAAGAGAATGCATAGTTTTCTTCTAACAAAGTTCCTAATGGAGCAATCTATTTAGCAGTGAAAGGTCCTTTCTTGTTAAGACCATAGGGTTTCATGTAAACATTTTCATGTAAACATTTTATTCAATGTTTATATGAAGCTACCCAAGTGACAACTATCCATCAGCAAAATGGCAAGTATCAATGCACTGTACTAAAACAGTGTTGTATATTTATTATATTTTTGACTCGCCACACAACATCTTAAACTGTTAATTTTGATGAACAACAACATTTAATCATATGAACAGTTAATTTGGAATTATTTTAAAGAGCCATTATTGTACAGATAACAAAAGATCAGTGGTACAAGAACATAGTTAATTCTTTTGACATCCCACTGACCAGAATTTTTTTTTCAACCCAGTCCATCCATATTTGGTTTCCTTAATTTGCTTTTCTGCACTATGGGTGTTACGACTGATTGCTCCATTTGGCACCCAGTTTACATTCCAATAGCAGCGTTTTGTAATCGCATCCGTGACATTTTTACAAAATCCCAAAATGCTCCTGCTGGTCAAAACATTTAGTGGTAATTAAAAACATTGAAATCAATGGGACCTCCAAGCAAGCATGAGTAGGATCAAACTCTATTTATACTTACTTCCATTCTTGTTGCTTCTCCTCCTTTCACAATGGGAACAGTTTTGCCTGCGTGTATCCTGTATGGCCCAATAGAGTGTCCATTCAGATTCCGAATAGGTTTCACTACATAAAATGTAAAATACTAAGATAAATATATGCATGTAAGTAAGAGGGCAGTGTAAAACATCACAGGAAATGTGAGATTTAATAGACTTCGCGCATTTTCATAAGTTTTTAGATTTACAAATGCAACTTGAATCTTAAGTTAGTTTTAGCTGATTTACATGTCAGGCAATTTTACTGACATTTTTATTAGGCAAATTATACCTTCTGAAATAAACCATTTTAAAAACTCAATATTCAGAGTTTAGAAGAATATATTGATGTTTTAAAAATCAGCTTCAAAATATTTTTTTATTGTAGATATAATATATACATAAGCAAGTTTTCATCAGGATAACCATACATATTAGTTGGAAAATAAATCACCTTGATAGGTTTTGCCATCAATTTCAACTTCATAAGATTCCATGACTTCCTGGATAGCCTCACCAACATCACAGAGGCGAACATCTATTCCAGCACACTATAAAGAAGAGAAAATGAAAATTATTTTTATCTTCAGTTTTACAGTATGTAGATAAAGACGGAATTGTACTATTTCTGAGTATACCTTTATTCCAGTATTAGTTGCATCTTTTACAGCTTGTAAGAGCTTGTCATATTTTGGATTGAATGTGACAGTAAAAGCACAGTCAATGATACGACCTGAAATTAGATACAAAGGAGATAAAATAACTTGCTTTCAACTAAAAATTATATTTGTATTTTAAGAAAGGAACTCACCATTAATATGTGTTCCAAAATCTATCTTGCAGATATCATCATACTGCAAAACAGTTGGATCTCCAGCATTCGGGGTATAGTGGGCTGCACAATTATTCAGAGAACACCCAGTGGGAAATGCAAGCCCAGCATTTAAGCCATTTTCTCGTATCAACTTCCGTGAACAATCTTCTAGTTTTTCACTAGAAAAGCAAACATCTATATTATAAAAAAGGGTTTGTTTCCATGTTTACTTAGCTGTTTCTAGTAGTCCATTATTTCTAGGCATACAATTGACATTACACAGTACTGCATAAGACTAACATTTTCTGTTTCAGAAGTATAAATGCTATGCAAACTTTGATGTGGTATGCAAACCCAGAAATATTTCACAATATTTTAAACAGTTTTGAGTAATACTAGGAAACTACTGATAAACTTGAATCTCTAGATGTAACTATTCAAAACAAATGAAGAACAGTTTTTATTGCTTTATAGAACTCTTGTGCCAAGCTTCTGCATTCATGAAGGCTTATACACTGAAAATAATTAAAAGTTAAATCCAAAAACATGTCAGCTACTATGCCATTTACTTTTAAATTAAAACGTTAGACTTTCATTATTTAAAAAAATGTTACTATATTTTATTATTACCAAATTTCGATCATGGTCATTCCAGGCTTGATCCAGCTCGTAACATATTTCCTCACTTGTCTATGTGCTTCAGCAGCCTCTCTGAAATCATTCCAGATCTCTTCACTTGCTTGATCTAAGGCTCTCTTTTCATCACTTGTAGTCCTCCAAGCAGCTGTTCTCCTTTAATATTGAAAAGAAAAGTCAGATATTTGTCACCATAATGTGAAATCCAAACTGAGTATCAGATGAATTTCAATTTGGGGGGGTAGGGAGGGTGCAGAGGATGATAGTGGAACCCAGTAATAAAATATGTAACTTTTCAAAATATTAATTTTCATCCAACTCAAAATTGACATTGATACTTTTTTGCCATATGACTCTACAAAAAATGCCAAATAGTTCTTTAAGCTGTCAAGTAATTAGAATTATGTCTTTAAACATGAAAATACTGCATTCACATTATGACTGGGTTCACAGACCATGCTGAATCATTCTTTATTGACTACATCACGACTAGGCTACATTCACATAGGCCAAGAGTCAGCAACCTGCGGCTCTGGAGCCGCATGTGGCTCTTCTACCCCTCTGCTGCGGCTCCTTATCACTCAAAATATGTCCCTCAACCACCAATGTGCGACACCCACCAGTATGCAATTGATTGAGCTTTTCAACCCCCGGTAGGCCAACCATGGATAAATCCAAGAAAAGAAAAGTTTCAGAAGAAAACAGAATGTTTACTTCAACTACATATGCTAGTTTTGTGGCCACTCAAGAAATAGTCAGGCACGGGAAGGGTTTTGTGGTTCCCAGTGATTTCTTTTCTATGAGAAATGGGTCCAAATGGCTCTTTGAGTGTTTAAGGTTGTAGACCCCGACATAGGCCAAGCCATATTTACAGTTCTTGGACTCATAAAACAAGCTATGTATAATCAAACAAACTACACTTTGCATAGTATATGAAGTCTGTTTCACATACCATGCAAAGAAAAAATCTTGGAATAAAATCTTTACTATATAGCTCTGCCAAATTATCTGCTGAGATTTTAGAAAATGGGATTTGGGTACCAGTATACATTATCCTTAATTATCAGCCTTACCCTACAATGGCTATATTCCATTTCCTCAGAATGCTGAGGACACTATTATCTATAGTGTCTATTTTCCCAATCTTTGGGGTAGTGCAAAACCTAAGGCACTGTGGATGGGTTTTCTTTGATTATACACGGTTTCTGAGGCCAATCGTGATACATAAATACATGCATACACATACATACATACAGCTGCCATTATTAGAAACTTGCTGATATACTATATATCACATAAATGCCAAACCTATTCTTTGCCCAGATATATTATAAAGTGCAAAATAAAATATTTGAAGTGTAGTTGAGTCTTCAAAAGCAATATCCTATCAATTAAATTATCAGTATCTTGAACCCTACATTGAACCCTACATTGAAAAAGACACATCAAGACACATACCCATCTTGTGTTGCTGGATACTCGCATTCCTCTCCTTTTGGAAATATCCCACTGGGAAACAAGTCGCATATTGGAATAGATGGTGGATCTGTCTGCAGCTTTGCTGTTGGAGAAAGAGACTTTAAGTCCGTCTTAGAATAAGAAAAATCATTGTCAACAAATATTTCTTTTTAAAATAATTCTTGCTTATTGTCTGAGTTTTAGTCAAAAACAAATATATATTAAATAAACAATTCTCAGACTGGTCAGAATTCCACCCAAAAGTTTTTCTTGGCCAGTTTTAGATAACTGGTCTTATGGATACCATGTGAGTTTCTTTAAAACAGTTTTAACATATATTTCACATGCCTCTGGGACAATCTACACTGGTCATAAAGCATTAAACCTATCTTTTGTTAGTGTATATCTGTGTATTTATGTATGTACACACACAGACACTACAGTTCCTTAACTTTTAGTTCCTTTAAACTTACATTTGTATTTCACAGAGAAAAACTGGCTTATCTTTGTAAAGATTATTGGAGAACCCTCCTCCACAAAATACTTGCATGCTGCAATATAGGTAGAACTCACTTAACAACGGTAATTTAGAGCAGAAACTCCATCACTTAAGTGAAGTGTCTACAGAGATTCTCAGGCATCCAGGTTATGGTTGTCCCAAAGGTGCTTTTTCAAAATGCAACTGGACTTTATTTTGCTTGAAGATATTTCGCTTCTCCAGTTCTAACTGAATGGTGGAGAATGGAAAGATTTCTGAAAGGAATATAAATCCTTCCATTCGCCACCATTCAGTTAGAACTGAAGAAGTTTCTTGGATGAAAAGCAAAATGTCTTCAAGCAAAACAAAGAACGTCCAGGAGCCTTTTGAAAAAGCACCTTTGGGATATCACATGACCACACTGATTTATGACGATAGTTGCAGCAGTTCTAGTTTTAGAACTGAAGCACTCAATGGTTACATGATCAAGATTTGTAACTTCCTGCTGGCTTCCCATTGACTTGCTTGCACCAGAGTGAAGGTTACAAATGGAAAACATGTGATGGTGGGACATTGCAACCATTAATTGTGAACTGGTGGCCAAGCACCCAAATTGTAATCAAGTGACCACAGGATGCTGCAACAGCTACAACTATGAGAAACAATTATAAATCCCCTCTTTCAGAACCCTCATAACTTTGAATTGTCACTGAATGAGGACTATCTGTAGTCATTTTCTGTCTGTACATATATTATTTTCTTTTATAAATATTTTAAAGCAACTATTAGATCCTTTGTCTCACAGATATTGAGTCTTTTTAAAGAAACAATTAAGTACCTGATAGTATGTTTAATCTCAGAATCCAAATTTGTGCAATAGAAGAACAAATAAAGATATTAAATTGAATTGATACTACATTTTAATCAAAATGGAAGATCAGTGTTCTTTCACCGGATCAACAAGGGCAAATCCAATACTTAAGAATGTTGCTCAAGAGTTTGCCAATGCTATATGGCAGCCAACTAGGCAATGAACCATTGCTTTTATTCAGAATAAAGTAATATTTCACAAACATTTCAGAATTATGGTCAATATTTAACCAACACCTACGTCCTTTCTTTTTCTTCTTTTTCTTCTTTTTCTTTCCTGCTGCACTGTCAGCGTCTCCTTCACCATCTACACACATCAGATAAAATATTAAATACTGAAAATGTCCTAAGAAAATAACATTTAGTCATTCACAGTTATTTTCTTCCAGAAGATTCATTTGATAAAGCCATAGCCATGTTTTATCACAAATACTGCTGATATTGTACACTAGATCACACACAATCAGTTTATTTTATATATATGTCAGCTTTTTTTTAACAAACTGGAAAAAAGGCACACTGAGCTGCCACTTCCTATTTTTCCCCCTCCAGAAAAATGATTTGTAAACTATGATTAATTTTTTCCATTTAAATCTTTTTGTTGCCTTCCTAGATTTTTTTCTACTCATGGCATATTTAGCTAAATGCCAAGCTTCCAGAAATTCCCTAGCATTTTTATATTTGGCTTAGTCTAAGATTAGACAGAGAACACATAGTCTCCAGCAGCTAACAGTGCAATAAACAGGGATCAACACCCGAAAAACAATCAAGCAAAAAATAATGTTCTAATCAAGAATTACCAAGGAGGAAACCACATTCCGAACAAAATTGGCAGGGCAAGATACTGCATATATAAACAGGCAGCAAATCCCAGTTAGTCGCATTGATTATGTTACCTAGTTTATTTACTAATTCATTGCATTTCTATACTACCCACCTCTCCTAAATGACTCTGGGCAGCTAGTTGAATAATGAAACATGTGCAAACAAACCAAGTTCAAGCAGCACAAAGAACCCCATAAAATAACATTAACTATGTGTATGGCAGCCAACTAGGCAATGAACCGTTGCTTTTATTCAGAATAAAAGCTGTGGATACCACTGTATTTGAATCAGTTAAAATGTTTAAACTTATATGTTATCCACTCTTTCAGGTAACGTTTACATTGTACTTTAAACTAGCTAACATACTGTCTAATTGTGCATCATCAAACGACTGGACTTATGGTCAAATAATATCTTTTAACTCAGGTGATCCTATCCTTAAGTCTGAGGAGGAATTAAAATCAGAAGGACATGTCTGTCATTGGTTTACATATTTACAATTGAAAGAAAGATTTAAAGCAGACAAAAAGAGTTATGGGTTTGATTTTATGAAAAACAAATTGGAAATACTACTGTGTGGTAGTCATGAACGTATTATTGCTAAAATTTATAAATTGTTATTGAATTTGGATAATGAATACATAATGCACTGCATGATTCAGTGGACAAGGAATTTTGGATATGTCTTGTTGAACAATGGGATAATATGTGGATGAAAGGTTTAAAATTTACATTAAAATATAACTTAAAAGAAAATTTTTATAAAATGATGTATCATTGGTATTTAACACAAGTTGTCAAGAATGTATAAAGGTATTTGAAATGAGTGTTGGAAATGCAAAAGTAAAGACAGAAGGGACCTTTTATCACTTATGGTGGACATGTGGCAAAGCAAATAAATATTGGAGTACGATTCATATCTTAATACAAAAGAATCTCAAAGTGATTATTTTTTGGTTTTTTGCTTTTAATGGAAAAAGACTTGGAAAAAAATTCTGGAACTTTGATGCTACAGTATATATGTTGATGGCAGCAAGATTACTTTATGCGCAAAAATGGAAGGACACTTTGATTCCCACAATGGATGAACAGCTGCAGAAGCTGATGGAGTTAACAGAGATGGCTAAACTGACTGCTTTAATTAAAGATAAAAATACAACTACTTTTGTTTCTACTTGGAAGCCGCTTCTGGACTTCGTGGTATAAAGTTTTGATTCTGATAAAAATCATAAAATTTTGATTTTGTGTTTTACCGATTACATAGGTTTGTTGTTATAAAAATGGCTAGTTTATACTATAATGTAAAAGTAAAAAGTTAAGTTTTGATGTTATTTTTTTATTCTACTGCACCAAAGGAAATCGGAAGTTGCCTTTTCCCCCTTTTTCTCACACTTTTCCCTTCCCTTTTCCCTCCTCTATCTTCCCTATTATTATTTTTTTTTTGCATTTCTGTATCTTATAGTATTAATACATAAATAAAACTTTGGTTTGAAAAGCTGTTGTGCACCATCCAAAGTCACTGGTAGCATACAAGTTTAATATATTATTGATATGCTCCATGTATCAGTCTGGAAACAAATGTGATATGTATATTAGTCTGTTTCTTCCAATCATCCAGTATAATTTTATATATATATATATATATATATATATATATATATATATATATATATATATATATATATATTACATAGCCTTTTAATCAAAGAGGGATAGCACAATTCCCATATGCATATAGCATGACTTGTTTGCTTTTGATACTCTTCTATCAATCTACAAGGTTTGTAAATCAGAGTAGCATGACATATCAACCTATTTATTTTTGGCATTTCTAACCTACTGCAATCCAACGATCTTTGGCAACATTACTTATTCAATAAACATAGTTAAATATTATGGCTAAAGACTATGTGAAACCAAACCATTTTTACTATAATCTATATCAGTTTCAACATGAATTTCAGTTCTCCATTCTAGTAAACTTTTATTCTAGAAATATTGCTAGCACAAAGTCACATGAATATTTACCTTCATCATCATCATCTTTTTCCTTTTCTTCCAGTGTTTGTTTATCTAATTGGTTTGCTACCTCATCAAGTGTTGTCTCTAACTCTTTTTCAGTCTCTTGTTGTCCTATTTGCAAAATAAACAAGTAAGTTAACATGAATGTCAAACTCCCAGATATCAGTGATCTTATGTCTTTTCCTCAGGTCTATAATTCTTCACAATAAATAAAAAACTACACATTTTTAAAAAGCATAGCTATACATTCAAATCTATTCTTCACTCTTAAGTTAAACTCTTCTACTGGAAGAGTTTCTAAACCCATTCACACTTTCTATCTCCACAATCAGGTTACATTCCTATATCTTATTTTTCTAAACAATGACAATCAAAGTTTAGTGCCATTTTGCAATAGTTAATTTCTTTTATCCCTACTGCTCAACCTATTTAGACTTTAATCTAAAAGATCAGTCACCTCTTGAAAAATATCGTATTAAATAATGTATTAATTGTGGATTCTATTAAATACAATTTCTCCTCATCTCTGTAAAGACTGTGCTTAATTTTTTAATAAAATATCCCTCCCTCAATCCAGTTCACAAGCCCTGTTTCTTTACAGAACAGCGGAAAGATGCCATTGTTGGGACAAGATTTATTACGCAAGAAATCCTCCTTAATACCGCGCAGTAAAATTAACTTTCATATATATTGTAGTATTCCCACCATTAATACCAAAATGACTTGTGTTTCCCGCCACCACTTTCCAAAAACAATTTTTAAATTCTCCAACAGCAACGGGTACGGCACCGGGGAATAACGAAGAAGGGAGATCGTCCGGTGTCATCCAAACGCCTTTCCACGGGAACCCAAAGGCTGATCCTCGGCCAGCCATAGCACTGTTGCTCCACTCGAATGCAAACTTAATACGGCCAACATCTTCGTTTCCCTCGCACGCTTCCCAGGGCTCACGCTTCCCCATATTCAGGGGACTACTCCGCCTTACTTTCGGAAAAGTTCCTTCCTCGGCCACCCCAACCTTCCCTGTCCCCGCGGCGGCCTAAGCTTGCCTTGCCCGGCCCAGGTCCCCTCGTACCGACTGCGCCTCCTTTGCTTTTCTTTTTCTTCTTGCGCTTTTTCTTGGCGTTTTCATCGGCGGCAGCCCCACCGGCGCTTTCTCTTTCCTCGGGCTCCAAAAGCAGCTCTCCGTTCAGGTGTTTCTCCTCCACCTGGACGGCCTCTTGCTCCACGCCCGCCATGTTGAGCGCTCGCCGACGTTCCCAAGACTGCCACTAACAGAGGCACAGAAGGGGCAGGACATCAGAAAGGGCTGCCGCTCCTGCTCCGGCTACTCTATGGTGCGGAAGCGAGGCACGCCGGGAAAGTGGAGAAGTCGGCATCGAGGCGGTTGTAGGCACGTGCGCCTGGAAGGTTCCGCGAGGAGAGAGCCGCGAACTGCTCTGGGGCTCTTCGTGGGAATTTCATTGTTGTTTATATAGAGTTAGGAGGGCTCCGTCTTTCCTACCAAACTATAATGTGGTTTTGAGTTTTAACAGATTTATCTTGCAGAAAAGAACAGAACGAGCGATTGAAGCCAGATACAGTTGGAAATAAGCCCCACTGAACTGAGTGGAACTAGTTTCCAGCTCAGCACCAACGGAATCACAAGGCCACTTAATTGCAGCAAAAGTTTTCGTACTGATGAAAACTTCCATGAAAACTTTGGCCGCTCTGTGTGTTTAAAAGTTTACAATGACAACCTAGGACAGTGATGGCTAGCCTTTTCTGGACCGAGTGGCCAAAGCACGAGCCCTGAACCCCCAAAATGCAATGTGGGTGCGGCCCCTCCACATGTTCCCCTCTGTGCATCCCCACACGTGTGCACTGCCCCCCCCCCCGGCATGTGCCCTCCATGCATGTGCCCACCCCTGCGCACACATACACCCTGCATGTGTGGCAGAGACCTGAAAACGAGCTGGCCGGCGGGAGGTACACACCGCATGCGCAGCAGAGCTGAACTGGAGCAACCACTCGTGTACCCACAGAAAGGGCACTGTGTGCCACCTCTGGCATGCGTGCCATAGGTTCGCCATCACGGACCTAGGAAAAAAAGATTTGGACAATTCAAAGAGATTTTATTTGGGGTAGTTATCTATAGAGCTCAGTTTGGTGTAAGCAGTTAAGCTATCAGGCTAGAAACTGGGCGATTCTAGTTTCCTGATTTAGACAAAATCAGCGGGGTGACCTTGGGACCAGGGGTGGGTTCTACTTAACTTTACTACCGGTTCACAACAGGATCGTGTGCGCGCCCTTGCTTCGCTTTCTCGTGTGCCTTCTGTACATGCACAGATCGCTATTAACAACATCCGGGGCAGTGGGCAGGACCCCCCACCGGTTTTACTACCGGTTCCTACGAACCAGTCCGAACCGGGGGCAACTCACCACTGCTTGGGACAGTCACTTTCAGCCTTAGGAAGGAGGCACTGGTACAGAATACAGAGTGGATACACTGCTGTTCCATGAGCTGCACTGGTTGCCAGTTTGCTTCTGGTTCCAAATGAAGGTATAGGTTATCACCTTTAAAGGCCTCTATGACAGCGGCTCGCAACCATCAGGGATCAGTTCCGTGGAGAGAGGTTTTTCTGATGACCAGAGGAGGCATGATTACGTGTGCTGCATCCTGTGGATGGGGCTTTGCTTGTGTGGCCCTGGGCCGGTCCACTGCCTGGGGGGTTGGGTATCCCTGCTCTATGACATGGGTCCAGGTTATCTGAGGAAATATCTCACTCCAATGGGATTAGCCCATTCCCCATCCATGCCAGCAGAAAAGGCATGCTAAGGATCCAGTTGGTTAAGGAATTTCAGCTGGCAGACTTCAGGAGAAGAGCATTTTCTGCCATGGCACCCACCCTCTGGGACATCATACCCCCCACCCCACCCCAATGAGAACTGCACTCATCTTTTTGGGTTTCTGAAAGGGCTTGAAGATTTGGCTCTGCCAACTGGCCTGGGGCCCCAATAATGGAGTGGCATCCTGGAAGTGGTTAATGGGTTAGATCAGGGCTGTCAAACTCACGGCCCACAGGCCGGATGCGTCACGCATTGGCCATGCCTGGTTTAGCAAAGGAGGAAAAAAGTTCCGATACATCACATGATGCTGCTGTGACAACACGAGTTTGACACCCCTGGATTAGATAGACTTCTCTCTCCTGTATGCACTTTGTTCCCTTTCTCTCCACCTTGCCTTTTTTAACTGAATTTTAACTGTATTGTCATTATTTATTGTTTTAATACTTTATATGGTATTTTTTATTGAATGACTGTAAGCTACCTAGCATCACCTTGGCAAAATGGGTGGCATAAAGGTTGAATAAATAAATAAAATGGCAAACACTTCTTTAAAACCTTGCCATAATAGAAAGGAAGAAAAAAGTCATCCATAGTACTGCACTATAAGGTGATACAGAATTCTGTGACCTTGTTTCAAACTCTTAAAAGAAACATGAAATTGGATCTCATGCCTGTAAATAACCTATCACAATTCAACATATTCCTGGTATACAATCACAATGCCTTGAAAAGCAGCCTAGATTCATTTTTTACTACCTAAGTATATAGAAAGAAGAAATGTAGACAAGTGTCTAAACTGGATCCTCATTGTTCTGAGGCTAAGCTACATTCTGTTTTGACTATGGTCTGTTGAATAAATTGTAAAGCATAAATTAGCACATGTAAAATAGTAATCTATTGTTTTGTAAACTAAAACCAATTGGGTTTGCACCTAATTTTTGTAAAAAAAAACAAACCTACAAAACATTTAATGTGATGTATGACCATGAGTAAATATATGGAGGAAGGCATGAAAAAGGACCTATTAAGTCTGTGCAAAAAGCAATAATATATATGTATTTTATACATTGATTTTCCCATCCAGTAAGAGATAGCTATAGATTCACATCTAATATGCAGTTAATTTAATTGATGTTTACAGCTTTTTCCATGAATGGAGATGTGACTAGTTAGATGTAGGATGCATCAGAGGACTTATTTAAGTTACAAAATGATTTTAATGTAATTTAATTTGAATAAAAGTAAAATATATGTGCCAAGTACCTACCAAGCTTTTCTCAAGCCAAGAAAATGTCATGTGCCCAGCAGTCAAGGTAATTAGTGCCTTCGCAGCCAGCAAAACAAATAACAGCAGAGAGGGAGGGGCTGTGACCATAGCCAGTTTGGGCAAGAAATGTGATTTGGAGAATGAAGCAGAATATTACTTTTTTTCCCCTATTCAGAATATTAGATAAAAAAATTTCAGGCAGAAGGAAGTTTATATTTCATATTGAAAAGATATGTTTAATATCTATCACTAAGTATTATGTCTAATGTTTTATGATGGATGTATTTTTACAATGACTATGATAATGATCTATCAACATTGTTGTATGTACACTGAGAGCCTATGCACCAGAGACAAATTCCTTGTGTATCTAATCACACTTGGCCAATAAAGAATTGTAATTCTAATGTGGGTGATGATGAAGAAGTTCTAATAGTGGCTTAAAATTATTAATGTGAATGCACTTATATGTAAATCAAGTATTATTGTTTTCTAAACTAATAAGAGTGCTTGGATTTAGTGGAGATTTTCTGTTTCAGCAACAATCTTTATTACGGTCTTTGACCAACGTGCACACACACACACACACACACACACACACACACAAAATACATAAAATATACATTAAATGGCAATTAAGAGAAGTTATATGAATGAAGAAATGAAAGGGGAAAATGTTAAAGCTATCAAAGAAATTCAATGTTATGGATAGTATTCATTGCCTCACTCTTATAGCAGCAAGGCAAAATTTGGCAATGTTGTGGATAATAGTGCTTTTACATTCTGCTAAAATAACGAAGCTCTACCATTTCTCATATTTCTTTGGGAATTCCTTTATGAGCAGTTGAATTAATATTTCATGCAGTTTCAAAACAGAAATTTCAAAACAAGAGGATGTGCTGAACATCATCTATGGTGTGGGAGTCCAGGGGCAAAGTTGTTTCTTACCAGCAGATAACTATTGAAGTGAGTGTGTTGAATCTAAGGAATGAATGAATGAAAGAATATGTAAGAATTCTTCATCAAGCAAGTAAGAAAGTAGTGGGAAAGTCAGAGGGCTGAAAAAGTGGCTAATGTTCAAGCAGTGGTGTGACCATTACATTCTTATCTAGGATGAAGGGGACACATGAAACTTGCAGTTTGGGTCTAAATTGAGGAAGGGTCAGGAAATCCCTCCTTATTTACAGGTTGACTTTCTCTCTGATGAACTTCCACCCATTGCTTCTTGTCCTGCCCTCAGGTGCTGTGGAGAATAAATTGATACCCTCTTCCCTGTAACAACCCTTCAAGTTGTTGGAAGTACGGCTATCATGTCTTCCCTAAGCCTTCTCTTCATTAGGCTAAACATACTAGTTCCCTTAGCCTTTCATTGTATGATTTAACCTTGAGATTCCTTTATCATTTTTGTTGCTCTTCTTTGTACTCTCTAGGGACTCAGCATCTTTTTTGAATTGTGACCAAAACTGGACACAGTAGTTCAAGTGTGTATAAAATGGTACTATCACTTCCTGTGATTTCTGTCCCTTTGTTGATGCAGTCTAGAACTGTCTTGGCTTTTTTGGCAGCTGCAGCACATTGCTGACTCATCCTTAAGTGGTGATCTATCGGATCACTTAGATCCTTCTCACAGTCACTACTGTTGAGTTAAGTATCTCCTATACCTATGCATTTGGTTTTTCCTTCCTAGGCACAGGACCTTACTTTTCTCACTACTGAACTGCATCTAGTTGGTTAGGGCCCAATGTTCAAGTCTGTCAAGATCCTGAATCTTGAGTCTGTCTTCCAAAGTGTTGGTAATTTCCCTCCAGCCTGGGGTCATCTGCAGATTTGATGAGTTCCCCCACTATCTCCTCATCTAGATCATTTACCTCATTTATCTCTTCAAGATATTGAAGAGCACCAGCCCAAGACAACCTTGAGTACCCCATTGCATGCTTCCTTCTACATAGATGTAGCTCCATTTAGGGCGACATGCAATGAGTACCGTTGGTCAGCCAACTGCAGATCCATTTCATGATGGCACAGTCTATTAATACATATTGTTTATCTTACTAAGAAGTATGTTTTGGTCTACATTGTCAAATACCTTACTGAAGTTAAAATATACTATATCCACAGCATTTTTCTGATCCACTAATTTAGACATTTTATCAGAGAAGCAATAAGATTAGTTTGGTAAACAATCTTAACAAACCCATGCTGGCTTCCAGTAATCATCTTTTTCATTTCTAGATGCTTGATTATCTTTTCCAGGATTTTCCTAGGTATTGATGTCAAGCTGATGGATCTGTTGTTTCCTGGATCCACTTTTTTGCTCTTTTTGAAGATTCTTATGGACTCTGTATTTTCATTTCTATGCTCTTTATCTCCTGATTTCTCAGCAATATGGAAATTATGCATATTTTACAATTGTATTTCACTGTCATCGAAACAAAGACAAAAAGATAGTATATGCTTGGGGTTATCAATTTAAATTTTAGATCAAAACTAAGGCTATTGGGGTGATAAAACTTTATATAACCCATTTTATTCTAGTATGTTACGTGTTTATGAAAAAGAAAATATGAAAGATAAATCAGGAAGACCACACTTGGAATACTGCATCCAGTTTTGGATGCCACAATGAAAAAAAGATGTTGAGATTCTAGAAAGTGCAGAGAAGAGCAACGAAGATGATTAGGGAACTGGAGGCTAAAACATAAAGAATAGTTGCTGGAATTGGGTATGTCTAATTTAATGAAAAGAAGGGCTAGGGGTGACATGATAGCAGTGTTCCAATATCTAAGGGGTTGCATAAAGAAGGGGGAGTCAAGCTGTTCACCAAAGCACCTGAAGGCAGGACAAGAAGAAATTGATGGAAATTAGTCAAGGAGAGAAGCAACCTAGAACTAAGGAGAAATTTCCTGACAGAACAATTAATCAGTGGAACAACTTGTCTCCAGAAGTTGTAAATGCTCCAACACTGGAAATTTTAAAAGAAGAGATTGGATAAACATTTGTCTGAAATGGTATAGGGCTTCCTGCCTGAACAGGGAGTTGGACTAGAAGACCTCCAAGGCCCCTTCCAACTCTGTTATTCTGTTAACTTTCTAGTATATTTGGAGATAAATATGTGTATATTTGCCCACACATCATGTACAAAAGGCACATATGTTATATTTGTGTCAAATTATCTGAATTTGATTATCAACTATTTGAATAGTCAACCATTAAGCACTTTTTATTTGATATTATTTAAAGCAGGTGTGTGCATTCTATACATCATGTTCCCAAACTACCTGTAATTGCACAAGATATGCTGCATCCAAGGAAATGACTGAAGAGCTGCTTTCTTATTCCACATCACAATGTAAACAGGGCTTTTGTTTCCCAATTGTTAGAGCTGGGAAACTCTTAAAATGATACTGTTTGCACCCAGTGCCTCAGCCTGTAATCCTGGAAGGTGAAGAACCAAGGCTGAGAAAGAAAATACTTGACTGAGGATTCCCAAGGGCAAATTTTACTTCAACCACAATTATGCTAATTTTTATGTGCTTAACTCTGTTATTAAGTCATATAATAAGAGGGTGAAGTACTCTGGGTTCGAAGGGAAAAAGGAGTTCTTTTAGAACTTATCACCTCAGTTGGCACATATACCTGGCGCTAAAATCTTGATCTTCATTTTGTAATGTATTTGACTGATTATTGCCAAATTTCTTTGCCAATACTATTCAGCTTGAGTCAGTATTATTAAGTGCCTGTTTTAATTTGGTCAGCAAAAAGGTGTCCTGTGTACTTCAGTCACAATGGCTTGCTATCAGAGCAAATTTCCTTAACTTTCTTAACTCCTTAAATTTTCTTCACTTAAATACTATAGGTATCTAGAAGGATTTCTTGCTACATTGTTGTGTATAGTTAATAGCCTGCATGTTTTACTTTAACTTTATTATTTAATGTCTAACAGCTGCCCTGAGTTCTGTTTTAATGTGACCAGCATCCATTTTAATCTTTTAAATAAATATAGACTAAAAGAAATTCAGGGGGCATTGAAATAAAGTTGCTATATGCTATATTTTCCCACTAAATATGGTGAATTACAAGTTGTAATAAACCAGGCCTGTATATCTCTCTTAACTGAAATGGCACAAGTAGTGGCTTGTATAGATACTAGTCAAAAGTTGTGACCTTGAAGGAAATTAATTCCATTGCTGCAGTCCCTTCCCCCTTTATCATTTCAATTGTCTGTTAGGAAGCTCTTTGTACAGCTGTTACAGTATTCTTAAGCACTCTGCCATCGAAGATAGGTGAATTCTTTTAGGAAGGAGAAAGCAATTGTTAGTAAAACTATTTTAGACTCGGATAAATAGAAGAATATTGTCTTGTTGATACTAATTATAGTGTTTTGTTTTTTTTAATCATAAAGGCAATAGGGTACTGTTAGTATTTAAGACTTCTATTTACAATAATTTGTTGCAGAAAATCTATAGTATTATATAACTTAATGCCCTCATTTAGTTACTGAGAGATGAAATGACATATAACAGAAAGGCACCAGGTTGAAGAAAACATTTACACAAAAAAGAAATAGTTACTAAAGTTACCAGAGTTATTTATTTGCAAAAAGCTTGTTTTTAGTAATTCATACAGACTCATAGTTTGACAAAAATACATAACCACCTAAAATGAAATTGAGAAACTAGGCAAAATGGATATGTATGTTGGATATGTTTTCTGCCTTGTGTTATTTGTAAAAAAAATAAAGGTTCAAATACAAATAAATAAAAAATTTAAACTATTCATTAAAGAACACTCACTTTTTAGGGTGAGAAAAAAAACCTAATTACAGTATGTCTGTACTCACAATATTTCAAAAAGGGAACAAAAATAAATGCCCTGACTACTTGTTATCCTGGGATATTAGCTATTAAAATGATTGTTTAATTGATTAAATATATTGCTGTATAGTATTGCGGAGGAGCAGAGCTGTCATAGTTGTATGTTTTCATTTCTGTGCTTTTCATCTCCAAAATCAACAATATGGAAATGAGCCACCTTTTTCAACTGGTTACTCACAGCCATCAAAACAAAAAAGATATAATATATGTCCGAATTTTGACAAACCTGTTATTCTCTCTCATTAAAGTGACATTATGAAGTAAATCTGTGCAATAAACATTAAAAGGTGCACTAGTCTGTCATCTCCATGAGCCTTCTTGAATAATCTTATTTACTATAGAACAAGCAAACTCAGCCAGCCTTTTAAGAACTGTGCTGTGGATTGATTGATCGATAAATTATATTTAATTTAATATCATTTGATCTCATCAAATAAAAGGGAGTCTGATCATGTGATAATAAGAAGAAATTTTTTAACGTAAGTAAAATTATAAATCTTAAATACATTTATCAGCAAGTAAGCCTAGTTGCATTGGCTTTGCTTTTGAATAAATGTTACTTTCTCAAGTAGTTAAATTCCAGATCACTTCAAAAAAAGCTTCCAAAGAGAATGAATAGCCTCTTTAAGCAGTTTCCAAATAACTTACAAAATCAAACTTCTATTTGAGGCTGTTTGGAGAAACAAGTACAGATTTGCTTTGTGTTGAATTTAAAAACTATGTTACATTCTTACATTCTTATGAATACGGGTAAAGGAAAAAATTGCTAAAAGGAAAAATAATTATATGAACAAAGCAATTTTGGCAGATCATACAATCATTGCATAAGCCACTAATAATACAACCCACATTTTTAAATCAGTTCTATATATATTAGTGTGAGTTATGCTCCTTTTTTATCAGATACAGGAAGCATTATAGTGAGATAAGAGTTTATATAAATGATAATGGAGAGATTAGGCAAGAAAAAAATTATGAAATGAAGGAAGATTACAATGATATGGGTAGCAGTTTTTCATACAACAGTAAATGGCACAGTATTTGATGAATTGAATTAATTAAAGCTTGATATAAAAACATATATTTCTCTTTTTATTTTATATGGAAGGTTGAACATCTTGATGAATTATAGTTTAGCTATTGCTCAGTGAAACAACTATAGTTATCACAGTCACCTTTTGGCTTGCTTGATATGTTACTGATATATGCCCCTTAAAACAATGTTGTTTTGCAAACGTTTTTCCCCCATTATGTAGACGTTGACTACTATTCATGTGGTATTTTTGTGGCACGATAAAATATTGCATAAATCTTAGCCAAACTTCTGCAAAGTTTCAACAAAAGAAATAAAATGCCAGTCTGCTGAATGGTTTTTAATCTATTTTTCTTCTTTTAGATATAGCAATATATGCTGTCCTAACAGGTAGTATTTTTCAAAGTTTCCTAGCTAACTGAAAATTCTGGCAAGACTAGCACTATGGCATAGTATATCTTTCTTCAAGCTGGTGAATTTCAAGTAAGCATGCCTATATTCCCTACAAAGTAACACTAGTTCCTTTAAATCTGCAAGACACCAGATTGAGAAGGGTTGATGATGAAATGGAATGAAAACAACTATATACAGACATTTTACAATATGAACATTCAAAATTTATAGCATGCCCAACTTCATAGCAAATTGTGAAAGGGACTGAAATGTGTAGGCCAGGTGATTGTATGGCACAGAATAATACAAATTTGGATAGCAAGAGTGATTGTGTCACAACTTGCTGTGTAGCGACACCACTGATTTTTCCTTCTTTTCTCTACATGTTTGTCCCTTGTACAATTCAGGTACAACCAGTGCTAATGAAGAAAAACACTTGGTGTAAAGACTTTGCTGCATTGGTTCTAAGAGAAGATGCAGAATACAAAAAATAAGACTGTACTCTCGACCCTTTCTATGACTTTGGAGACCATGTAAGAGGACGGCCATCTCACAGAAGGGTCTGGAGGATATGTGAGAGCACACCCTATTCTCATGCAGCCTCTGCAACTTCCCCAAATCATGCAAGAATGAGGTATGCTTTAGAGAATACTTGTTTTCAGGTTTTCAGAATGCTGATGTATCACCCAAAATGTTATGGTTGTCACCTTTGAAATGCATGTCATCAGCATGTAACAACAAAAGCTCTTTTTTTTGATATTCAACTTCCCTTGGGGAAAAGGCAAATATATTTACAATGAAAACAATTAAAAGTGAATATTTCCATGAATATTGTTTGTGAATTAAAGTCAAAGCGATTGGAATTTGGAGTTTGCTTTGGATAAAAGTATAGCAAAATATATAATACATGTCATATATAAAATAAATGCACTTGGAATAAAGGCTTAAAAAATTAGTCTCCTTGAACTTTTCAGACAATTGCACATTTTATTTATTTATTTATTATTTATTAATCAAATTTCTATACCGCCCTACTTCCGAAGGACTCAGGGCGGTGAACAGCCAAGATAAAATACAGATAATACAAATATTTTAAAAAATCCCTTAAAATTATTAAATATTTTGGCCGAAACACAGATTAAAACACCCAATTTATAAAATCATTTTATAGTTATATTTTCCCACTATAAAGCAATTAAATGGTTCCATATTTATTTGCTTATCTCTGAGTAGATTGTGTAGTCATATTTGTCATGCACACCTGTCTTGAATACTGTGTGAAAAAATATGATGAAATTATAAAAATGTAAATGTTAATTAAAAGATCAAAATAGACTCCTGAATTACTGTACTTTTCTGAATTGTACCCAGAAAAACTGGTTTTGGGTTCCTGCAACCACAGCATTACTATTTAATCAAGCAGGAAGCATGGTGACTAATGAAAGTGGAGCCATCCTTCTTCACCAGTGTAAATGGCAAGGAGTAGGAAATCTTGATGACTTAGTCAATACCTAGGTCACGTTATTATTATTTTTTTCTTTTTCTCCTCTGGAGGAAAATAATTGCAAAGTTGTGTCGGCTTGCTTTTCAAGTAATAGTTTACAACTTGAAAGACAGAGTTTTGTTTTCTTCCTCTCTTCATGAAAGAAGTGCTACTACAAATGATTGAGCCCTGGAATCAGAGGCTAACAGTTGGACATTTACTTGACTTTATGGTGAAAAGCCCCTTCCTATCATGCAAGATCTGAAGATAATTTTTACCCCATGAACATGTCAGGTAAGAGAAAACTAGTAGTAGTGTACAATTACTGCAGTATCTGATACATGGCACAGAATTACAGAGGCATGATTTTTGTTGTATAGTCAGATATTACTTGCAGATAGCAAATATTTAAGGAAGTGGCAGAACATTGTGCTACCTGATCCACATAGAAGAAAGTAAGTTTTTCAAGCTAGTATATAGTTATGAAAGGGCTATTGCAGTAGGACTGTACTTCTGCATTAAAAAACAATCCAGACAAGGACCTTCCATGGTGATGTCCAATTATTTCTTAAATATTGAGTTGCTTGTTTGTTCCTACCTGGAGGTAACCTTACTTCAACATGAGACTGAGAAATAAAAAAATGTTTCAAAACAAAAGACCTTGTAATTTTTCAAACAATTGCCAGAAATAACTTGTTTTGTTTACTTACTCCTTTGGGGTCAGTATCTGGCACTACTGTATCGTTTTATAATAATACAGGAGTTGGGCACCAATAACTTCTGATTCATTTGGCAGAGGAACATAATAATTTTCTTTGACTTGGCATATTGGCCCATTCAGTATAAGGCAAAGTTGACCCTATTTATTTTAAACTTATTGGTTGCTGGGGAAATATATATGCTTGTCCTTGGGGTACAACAGAATTTGCATTGCTAACTAATACGGTTGTAAAGCATGATGTCACATGATAGCATCACTTAGCGATAGCAATTGCAGCAGCTTCCATTGCCATCATTAAATGAGAATTGTTAAGTGTGGAGCTCATGGTACTGTCATTTTCAATCTCTTGCCAGCTTCTTATATGCAAAGTCAATGGGGAAACTAGCAGGAAATTGGAAGCTCTGGTTACAAGGCTTTCCTTAGGCAGCTTCCAAGAAGGCCAGCCATGTGCAAGTACAAGTGGATAAAGGGAACATGCTGCAGATTGCGGCCATCGGGGTGTGTGGGTGGGGCTGCTGTGACATGAGTGCAGCCAGTCATGTGGATGGGCGGTACTGTGCAAGTATGGGAGTGTACTGGGGTGCTATAGCATGGCATGAGTGTGGCTGGATAAATGTGTGGATGCTGCAACATGGTGTGAATGTGGCTGAGTGGACAGCTGCCCAGCCACCCAGGAGTTGTGGAAGATAAAACGGCAAGAGCAGGAATGACTTGTCAGAACAACTTGCAACCTCCTGCTGGCTTCCCCAATGACTTTGCTTGTGGCAAGCCAGCAGGCAAACTCACAAATGGAAGTCATGTGACATGGGGCTCTGCAACCATTGTAAGTCCAATGCAATTGCCCACCACTTGAATTATTACATGACCATGGGGTAGTGCAATAGCTGGAACTTCAAGTATCACTTGTCTCTTTCATTCAGCACTGTTGTAATTTTCAACAGTTGCTAAATAAGTCATCATAACTCAAGGATTACTTGTAAACATTATTAGCAATAGGATTCTGTGCTTGTTTGCTAGTCTTTGCATATTTATATGTAAACTGTATCCTATTGATTGGATAGCCATTTTTAGGGTTTTCGTCATTTCCTTCCATTCTCATTGACTCTAATCTCTATACTTTGACTTATTCTCTCTCCATAATTATCTCTACATTATTTCCTAAATAAAAGTTTTACCCCCCCCCACACTTTCCTGACCAAAGTTGTTTCCATAATTCCTTTCCATTGTTTCATGCTTGTATAAAATCGACAGGACTTTGATCATGGAGTTTGCGGCTGCCATCTAGTTTTTTTTTTAAATCCTCATTCTGCAAATCCCCGATATCCAGCACAAGGTTCACTGTATAATGTTCTCTCAGTGTTAGCTTTACAACTGCTCATGGTAATAAAACAGAAAAGATTTGGAGACTGATGTGAACTATTCTATCCCCACATTGGGAAGGTTAAAGTAGAAGAACAAGTTGTTCTCTGGATCAGCTGCCACACAGCTAAGATTTTAGCAGTTGTCATATTACTGTTAGAAGCCAAATAAATAGCAATTTAGACCTGTATTTTTACAGTCAATCATTAGAGTTGTATTATTTGTTATACGAATTACATGCGTTTTCATCAATGTTATAATAGGCAACAGTTCAGGAGAAGAAGCTCCCTTAATTGCCACATCTCTATGCCAAGAGAAAAAACTTCAAGCTTCCTGCTGCTTATCATGTAATTATGGAAACTACAATGGTACAATAAAAGGGCAAAACGTATTAGAAATTCTTTACCTTGAGTCCTTGTATCTGTTATTCTCCCCCTTTCCCCAAAGAGCCAGGCAAATAATTTGTTGTCTAAATCTGTCTCAAGTTTTTCTGAAATACACAGCAAAACCTTACAGAAGGCAATTAAGCTTATTTTTTTTAAAAGCAGTTATTAAGAAATTCAGTATTAAAATAAGTAAATGGAATTTTATTTCCACAAAGAAGGACTAACTTATCTTTTCCACATTTTCCCTGGCTCTATCTATTATGACTGAATGAACATCATTTCCTACAATTTGTACTAAATATACTGATCTTAAGCATCAGAATAAATTATAAGTAAAATACTTCTTCGTTTAATGCAGTTGATTTCTTATCAAGTAACAGAAGAACTTGTTTTGGCAGAAACAATAGAGTAAGTGTATAAGGTTTGTAGTTGTTCATGTTACTCTCTGGGAAGTTTTAATTTCATGCTATCCGTTTAAGAAGAAAAATTGGGAAAGAAAAAGATACATAGACAGATGAACAGATGAAAGTCATAACTGAAGGAAGAGAGGATGCCAGGAAAAAAGACTGAAGCAGAACATTGAACAGAGTAAATGATAAAAAAAAATAAAAATGACAAGCTATTTAAATGAATACAAAATTAGATTATGGGATTTATTATTTGACTTTTGACTTTTATTAGATTTCTATACCGCCCTTCTCCCGAAGGACTCAGGGTGGTGTACAGCCATATTAAAACACATATAATTTACAAAATTTAAAAAACCATTAAAATCGAATATACAAAAAATTTGGCCCACAAATTAAAACACACACACACCCATTTAAAATTCATATTCATGTTAGGCCAGCCCGGCTTGTTGAAATAAGACGGTCTTCAGGGCGCGGCGAAAGGTGCGCAGGTCGGGGATCATACATACATCTAGGGGCAGCTAATTCCACAGCTCATATTTGTCTACTTTTCCATGTCCATATTTCCTATTGACCCAACTTGCAGATTACTACAATCATGTTTGCTTGATCCCTGGATTACTAGTCAGCAATAAATTAAGTGTGCTGTTCAAACCTAGAAAGTTGGATTAATTTAGTAAAAATCAGTGAGGTATAGAGGTTAAATGTTGGATTGACACTCGGGAGGCCCAGGGTCAAATCTATCTCCTACCTTTGTAAATGGATGCTTAAATACTGAAGTTTTAGTTGTTTTAAGGCAACTAAAGATTATGCTAAATCTGATACATTAAACAATTAACCTTTTACTAACAAATATATTTGTTTCCCTTAGCTTCTAGAATACATTGTATAAATTATATTTTAAGATCCCCATTCAAAAACTGGTTAAATTGTGTGTTTATATATGTACCTCTTCTCATTGCATTCTCAAATATTCATATTTTTAGAGATAGGTATTTTTAAAAAATTCAATTTATACATCCATTTTACAATAATTGGTTTATATATAGTATATATAGTATAGTATTCTTGTAATGATTTGGCACTCTCTGCCTTAAATTTTCTCTTTCTGTTGTTTAGTAGGGAAATTAACTCGACAATAGCTGTTACCTAAGTCTCAAGCTTCATGGAAAACAACATTTTCAGGAATGGTTAAACTAAAATGTTTTCTTAAATTGTCGTTGATATTAATTTGTAAATATGACACGGGATTTTGTATATCCTCAGATATTTCAGAATATTCATTTAGATCAGGGGTCTTCAAATGTTTTGAACAAGAGGCCGATTCCTCAGTCCCTCTGACTGTTGGGGGGCCGAACCAGCTAGGTGGGCATGGCTAGATCATGTGACTGGGTGGGCGTGGCCAATTTAGCAGTGCATTTTGCCTTTGTCCTTGCTGTACTTGATCAACCCAAGGAATCTATTTACTTAAGACCCCCCCCAAAACAAGGGGAAAAGAGTTCAAACTTTCTTGCCATTTGCCTAATTTCATTACAACAGCAGCTTCAACCTCCTTGAAATAGGAATAAGAATAAAACAAACAGGATTTCCTTCAAAACAACTCCTGATCACGTTTCAGATGACCTGTGAGTGCCTGCCAGCAGGGGAGGCAGCCAGGGAAGGGATAGGAGACCAGCCTTCTTTTTTTAATTATTTGGGATTACAGGGCAAGGTCTTTTAAACCTGGAGAATTCACAAACTAATTTGCTTTTTGCCACACTTGTGCATGTGTATATACACACATGAATATCTATCAAAATTGTTCAGCAACCAATTTGGTGGATGTAATTTAATTTAATTTAATTTATCGAATTTCTATGCCACCCAACTCCAAAGGGACTCTGGGCGGCTTACAGCAAAAATAATACAACAAAGAACATAGGAAAATTATTAAAAAACATTATAAAAACATTTTAAAAACATTAAAAGCCCATGCACACCATTCATGGCCCAATCTCGCAAGATTGCAACAGCGAGATCAACGGCCCCAGCCTGCTGGAAAAGCCAAGTCTTCACTGCTTTCTGGAAGGCCAATAGGGTGGAGGTAGTCCAGATCACAGGAGGTAACTGGTTCCAGAGAGCTGGGGCAGCCACAGAGAAGGCCCTCCCCCATGGGCCTGCCAGCCGGCATTGTTTAGCTGATGGGACCCGGAGGAGACCAACTCTATGGGATCTTACCGGTCGCTGGGAGATATGCGGTAGAAGGCGGTCTCGAAGATAACCTGGCCCTCAGCCATGTAGGGCTTTAAAGATAATAACCAACACCTTGAATTGTGCCCAGAGACCAATAGGAAGCCAGTGCAGCTCGCGGAGAATTGGTGTAATGTGGTGTATCTAGGTGCACCCACGACAGCTCGCGCAGCTGCATTCTTAACCAACTGTAGTCTCCGAACACTCTTCAAGGGTAGCCCCATGTAAAGCACGTTGCAATAATCTAACTGTGAGGTGACAAGGGCATGAGTGACTGTAATGAGAGCCTCCTGATCCAAGTAGGGTCACAATTGGTGCACCAGGCGAACCTGTGCAAAGGTCCCCCTAGCTACAGCTGCCAGATGTTGCCCTAATCTTAGTTGTGAGTCTAGGACGACACCCAAATTGCGAGCTCGTTCTGAGGGGGACAATTTCTCCCCCCCAAAAAAACCAAGGATGGATAGTTGACATAGTCTTTAGGAGGCAATACTCACAGCCACTTGGTCTTGTCTGGGTTAAGTCTGAGCCTGTTGACTCCCATCCAGACCCTCACAGCCTCCAGGCACTGGCACATTACCGCTTCACTGAACTGATGCAGGGTGGAGATATACAGCTGGGTATCATCAGCATATGATACCCCGTGTCGTCGGATGATCTCACCCAGCGAGATCATTTCATGTAGATGTTAAATAGGAGGGGAGAGAGGACCGAGCCCTGAGGCACCCCGCAAACGAGGGGTCTAGGGGTTGACATCTGTCCTCCTGCCAACACTGACTGTGACCGACCAGAGAGATAGGAGAACCACTGTAACATGGTGCCTCCCACTCCCAACTCCCTTATATAAAGTACACTCCCATGTACTTTATATATGACAAGAATCAAAGCAGTGGGTGAATTCTCCTTCAGACATTATACTGAAGCTACATTTGAATTAGTGTTAGCCAACTTCAGCTGATTTTGAAAAAGCTAGCAGACATAGAGACATGACCTCCACCCACCCACTTTTAAAGTGCTACTTTAAAAGCAGCCCCTCCCCTACTCACCCAACAGCCCTGGATCATGTGGCTATGAAAAACATCCTGAAAGGCTGTTTTTAAAGCATTTTAAAGACTTCTAAAGCACTACATTACAAGCTGGCAGCTGCTTTTCAAGCCAGCAGCAACCCCTCCCCTACTCATCCCCCCATCCCACCCTGGATCATGTGACTGCATTGGCGAAATCATCTCCCAGTCAGCTGCCCCCCGACCCTTCGGCCTTACTTTCGGCAGCAGCATGTGATCAGCAGTGCAGCTCAACTGGTAAAATAACTAACCAGAAGTGCAGCTAGAGTGGATGATCGCTGGAAGATAAAGCCGATGGTGAGGGACAGGGTGAGGGTGGGGCTGAATCCCACCACTCCACGTGCCATATACTTTGCATTGGTGGGCCATATCCGGCCTGCGGGCCATAGTTTGAGGATGCCTGATTTAGATACTTTAATATTTCAAAGGACTGAAGAATGAAAACTGGTATTTAAACTATTATATTTCCTTTCTAATCTGCAAAATCAATAACAACCATTCATGATTTCTGATCCCCCCACTCCAAACAATTTTCACCTCGTAAGAGACTGCAGTGCAGCAGCATTAAGAGATTAATAGCAGATCAAGTTTTATTCATGGCTATCCAATTGTCTTTGGGCCCTGAGAGTACAGAATCTCTTATTTTTGGACAATTCAACACTTTGACTTGCATTCAACCACTATCTCTTGAGACCATAAGGCCGAGTTGCCCATATGAATTACTATCTAAAACAAAAATGCCCTGGCAGCTGTTAAGTTTTAAAGATATATAATGTTACTCAGCAACAACTTTCCCTTTTCCCTTCACAAAATGATTTTTATCTTACCCAGTGAAGAACAGGAGGCATTTAGGAAGGAGGTACTTGAGGTAATACATTATTATCATCTTGAGTTCAGCCACAACTGGACTCAAGATGATATGACAGACAGAATATGATAAATATTGCTATTGAGACAAATACTATATAGTCAATTTGAGCATCCAGAAAGGTAGAGAAAAGGATAGCAATATATAAAATTTAAGATGCATTTCCATAAGGCAAAAACATCAAAATTGTGAATCACAGCATTTATTATAATTGTGTTACAATCTGAATGTTATATTAAAACATTTTAGTAGAACTTCTATTTTGAAATATTCATGGAAAGTATCCAGAATCTTCAAATATTAAATTCATGTTTGAAGCCGACTTTTCAATTACATGAAGTGAGTTGGTAAATTAATGTTAAATTTCTGCTTTATTTACGAGAATGAATTTATGTATACTGTATATAAAATGGGCTCAGGGTAATTAATTTTGTCATGCTGTTAAAAGAAGCAGTATATATTCATTCTTAGCTATGTGTGTTTATTTGTGAGGTAGAAAAAGGATCAAATGCACTCTAGCCATCCCTCTTCCCCACTCTGATCCCATCCTAATTCAAATTCAGAATAAACTTCAGCCCTGGTGAATTTCTTGTATCCATGGAGTATTCCTATGTAAAGATATCATTTTTAATTTCTTCTATTGTTCTAATGTAGAAAAATGGACTTATATCACAATCAAAAACTTCTAGTTACTCCCTGAAAAACATGTTTACCATTTTAGCTTTAGATATCTTGGTGAACAGTTACAAAATGAAACATGGGAAATATCTGTAATGTTTGTAAAAATAAAGTCAAAGTGCTTGTATACAAATTTTTGCAAATGTATCAAATTATTTACTATATTATTACACATACAGTATATTTTTATCTTTAACATTTTTTAAAATATTGGATAGATTTCTTTTTTGTCCTAAATTGTAATTTTTCCTTGAGGAAAAAAGAAAAATATTTAAGCTTTTTAGAATTTAATATTGCTATGTCTCATAGCTTTGTATTAATTACATTAATTACTTTAAGCTAAATACAAAAAAAATACTGAATGATATACTGCCATTTCTAATTATAAATTGATATCAATGATCAGTTATGAATCCAGTTACCAAAAGCAGGTAGGAAATAAAAAAATTGCATAGGTTCTCCTGATTTTTAAACACTCGAGAGAGTTTTGAAAAATATAAAGGTAGTTCACTATACAGCAGTTTTCCAAGTTTAATACAGGAATTAGTTTTCAATAATTTTACTAAGCAAAAATGAGAACTAAGCATCATTTATCATAAACCCATTTGATTTATTACTTTAATATAAGTGGATATTTGGCAGTTGCTGACTTTACTCATTATTTTTTTTTATTAAAGAGTTTTACAAGACAAAAAACATTTTTACAAGAAAAACATAAACCATTTGCCATCTTTCCATATATGGATTGTACAATCACATTTGCAAATTAACAACCTCTTTAAAAAAAAACAAAAACCAGTTACGTAAACTCCAAGAACCTCTCCAAATTCCTCTCCCTCCTCCCCCAACCTTCCCCCCCCCGGACTTCCCAGAGCAAATACAGGGTACAGCATCTAACAAACATATATAAAAAAAAAGAAAAAAAAGAAAGAAAAAAGAACTTTAACTCCCCTTTTATATCTAAATATAACTATTTAAACCAATTATTATTTAAAAGTAATCGATCCAACTTTTTTTATGTTCTTCAGTAATAAGCAAGTCTTCTTTCTTCCAGCATTACACAATCAAAACCCAAATACGATTAACCATCACATCTCCAACCCTTGCATATATTAACACATTAGCAAAATATTTTAACCAATCTCAAATAAAATATATTGTAAAAAACCTTATTTTTACTTTTTGCCCCACAAACCTATATTGATTCTGCCTGGAAACATTCCTTGCTTAATAACTTTGTACAAACTTATTCATCTTGTTCTCTTCAAATCCATTACGTATAATCAAATAACATCTTCACTATTTAAATCTATAAAAAATATTATAAAAACCTTCCCTCAACCCTTGCACCATTTTTAACCCATAAGCATATTTAGATTCTTCAACAAAACATTCCTTGACATATAACTTTAGTATTAATATACTTCAAAACAATGATAAAAGTTTGATCAGTAATCCATAACAATACAAACATAACATTATTTAATATAACTTTTCTAGACAAATCATATCCCTAAATATAAGTAAATCATTCATTTTCACTATAGTATAACTTTTCAAAACAAATCATATCCCTAAATGCAGGTATAATCATTCATTTTCACTATTACTATCCTCCCCCAACAAAAAGATTGTAATTTTTCATCTCCTTTTTTTCCTAACTTTTTTGCGAACTTTTTTTTTTCAGTCTTATTCCTCCACCTTCATCTTGTTCTCTTTGCAAAGTAGTTCCTCTCAGTGAACACATCTCCTTAACTGCGATTAAAAATCCATTTTTGTAAAAAAATTGTAAAGTTCCATTTCGAATCTTCTTTTTTATATTAGGAATCCCAACACTTCCTGACAATTTTCCAATTGACTGTAACAAAGCCTTTGGGGAAATCTGTGTCAGTATTTCCTGATTACGCTCCTTCAAGCCCCTCAGCCTTTCCTTCTTACTTTGAGAAACATCCATTCCATTTCCCGGAGACACATTAAACTGGATTTTCACCTCTTCATTCCACAATTCATTGTTATTTAACAACTGCAATTCCGATACAACGTCTTCGCTTGTCTCTTTGTTTCCAACTTGAATAAAATTCTTTTTAAAAAGTCCTTCAATTCTCTCCACTATCACAGAGGTAAATTATTCTAATATTTCTTTAAAAAGATCCCCAATCAGTATTTGTGTCTTTAATGATGTTTGTAATAGTGAACCTTCAAGACTTTCAACAAAGCCAGCCATTTCTCTTTTTCTTTTTCTCCAACCACCTTAAAGAATGCTGGATGTTAACAGCTTTAACGAGAGTTAAGTTTCATTTTCATGCCCTATTAAGCACAAGCACCATCTTCTTCCTTCCTTCAGTCAACTTCCAAAAGTAACAATTTAAACATGGAATTAAGGGCTTGTTACTTGCGATTATTTGCTCTCCTGTCTTCACTCTGTCTGCATGGATAAACAACTTAGATCTCAATAAAGATTGCAGAGATGGTCGCGACGTTTTTTTCTGCTTAAAGCAGAAGCGCCCTGGATCTCGGAGTTTCACCGGATTTCCTGGGGAGCTCTCACCCTCCTAGCCCCCAAAGCTATTTTAGGGGCTTTCGGGGAGCTCTACCCCTATCCGATTGCTCTCCTTTCCCTCTTCTCCGGAGGGAAAGGTTTTCTAGCCGTCGGACAGCTGATTTATGCTGTCAGAACGGCTAACAAGATCACAGGGCTGGCGCTCCAAGAAAGAGTGTCCAGCAACGTTGGCGGTGCCGGCGGAAGTCGACTTTACTCATTATTGATACAAGCCTAATCCATCCTCACTTGCTTTTTAAGATATGCAATCTAATTCATAAAACATGTATTGTTAGGCCCTAACCTTAACGTTTAACAAAATAATCTAATATTGTTTAACGACAATCAATAGTGTTGAATAATTACTAATTATCTGAAATATTCAGACTAAAAATAAAAGAAATTGAGTTACCTGAATAGAGAGTAACTGACACAAATCAGATATGTACATTATTACAATTAAGAATCAGTATGTTTATAGAAAAAACAAAATTGCTTTTATTCAAAAAAATTAACAGAAGAAGCAAAGAGGAAGACTGGTTCAAAATTTGTTTAATTTTTCTCATGTACAAATAGGGAAGTGAATAGTTATCATAAGGAATAGGCTGGAAATTTAGTACAGAGAAATGTTGCAAATACATGATAAATTCAAATTGTTTTCTCCAGTCAGAAGTGAACATACGCAAATGATTTGCTATCATATATCAATAATGGATGTTATTTTTTTATTTCAATAGTTTACATCTTAGTATAGAACCATGATGAAGTAATGGCTCAACAAAAGCTAGCGATATAAAGCAAAATCAATAGAAGAAATAAAGCTGGTATGAGAACCACAAGAAATTGTTAAATAATGATTTCAAGTATTTTTATTTAAATTAATGTTGCTATTAAGGAAACAACAAATAATTTTCTATTAGGAAAAAACCCTTATAATATAAATAAATAAAATATTAATAAAAACACTCAGTCACCTCCGGCAGCAATAAGAATTGTACTATACATCTTGAGTCTGGCTTGTATTTGCACTTGTATACATTTTAAAAGGCTAGTAAAAGTCAACTAAATAGTATTACTTTAACAATAGATATACATATCCCTTGTCATCCATTGCTAAATTCTGATTTTCTTGTGCCCCTTAACTTGCTTTCAAGTCAGCAAAGCAAATTTAAAGTGAGCTATACAATATGTCATTTTCAGTCATGTATTTTCTGTTTTTTCAAAAATGTCCTCATTCTCCTGAATTTCCATTGTTTCCTCGTCTTCTCCAAACATCTGTTCTTTCATGGTTCTAAATGTGAGGGATTTGGCAGCAACCTGTGCTGCTAGACCTGATGTGAAATTAAAATCTGTAGATATATGGAGTTCAGCCAACCTTTGTTTGATGGAAGACTGTTTATTTTCAAATGACTTTACCATACTTACATCTACAGCACTTTGTTTAGATTCCTCACCTTCTCCATTGCACTGGGAACATGTTCTTTTTTCAACTTCTGGTGAGGCAGCAATAGCAACAACATCATGTTCATTCACTTCAAGGCCATCAAATAAATATTCCATCTTTTCTTTTTCATTTTTGGGAGCTTTCATTTTGTGGTCAGAAATGGTTTCTTCTTGATTTTCATTTTTGCTACAATCCTGCTTGTCTCTGTCTGAATTTTTAAGTAATTCTGATTTTGGTATACAGTTCTCTGAAGTAGAAGTGTTCATTGCAGCTTAGTAAAGAGAAAAATAAAATAAATACTCTAAACAACCAATACAAAAAGTTTTTGCTTTACTTTAAAAAAAAATAACATTTGTATTTTACATAGAGGATGTAAGACTGTAAATGCTGTAAATCATATTTCCTCTCAAGAAATAATTGAAGACAACATAATAAATTGTATATACCTGTACTTTTCAGAGTATAAGCTGCACTTCCTACGCCCTTAAAAGTGAGTGGAAATGTCTGTGCGTCTTATACAGCAAATGTTGCCGAAGCTCCGCCCACCCGTTGACTGTTTTTGGCCTCCGTGTGTTGTGTTTTCAGCCTCTGCAAACCCCATTTTTGGCCTCCGTACGTTGTGTTTTTGGCTGGTTCCAAGTGGCAGGGATCCCTGCTGCCAGGAACTAGCCAAAAATGCGACCTGCGGAGGCCAAAAATGGGGCATACGGAGGCCGAAAAGGTGACGCACGGAGGTGGCGATGTGCTGTGGCAATCCCCGCATCCTGGAATGGGTCTAAAACAGAGTGTGCGGAAGCAGAAAATGCAACGTGCAGAAGCAGAAAAGGAGCGTTGGTCCTACCTGATATGTTCCTTCTCTTTGAGTGGAGACAGCAGCCAATGTGGGTAGTGCTAGTCCAATCAGCATGAAGGACTGAGTCTGCAATCATTATTAGTTCCGCCCTTGTTGCCGGGCAGGCCAGCTTTTGGCGAAGAACCGAAGACAGACTCGGCGTGTGGGATAAGAAGAAATACCAGAAGACAGAGAAGACAGCCAAATACGCAAGGTCCAGCCAGACAGGGAGGGTCTGGCTGCTGTCTCCACTCAACGAGAAGGAACGTATCAGGTAGGACCAACGCTTCTTCTCCATTGAGAGTGGAGACAGCAGCCAGTGTGGGACATACCCAAGTTCACTGTCCCGGAGCCAGGGGGGATCCTGCTGGACCGCAGCACACTCCCCGGCAACAACCCTTTGAAGGACCCAGCGGCCAAACGAGGCCTCAGCTGATGCAAACTGGTGCCGTATGAAAGGACCAGGTGAAGTCCACGTAGCTGTCCTACAAATTTTGAGTAAAGGAGCCTGGGTAGCCCACCCTGCCGTTGTAGCCGCGCTGCGGGTAGAATGAGCCGTCAATCTCGAAGGGCGTGGAAGGGAGGTCCGAAGGTCGTAGGCCGAGGCAATAGTCTGTCTAATCCAGCAACCGATGGTAGACGAGGAGACTTTACATCCTTGGGAGGTAGGCAAGAAGGAGACAAAGAGCGATTCCGAACGACGAAAGGAAGCCGTCCTCTTCAGGTAGATTCGCAACGCCCGCCTGACATCCAGGGCGTGCCATCGTCGCTCCCGTGGGTGAGCAGGACGGGGGCAGAAATTAGGCAGTATAAGTTCCTGTGAACGGTGAAACACCGAGTTGACCTTCGGCACGAAGGTAGAGTCCAAGCGGAGGACAACACGGTCTGTGTGGAATACACAAAGGTCTGGATGTGTGGATAAAGCCACAATTTCTGAGATGCAGCGGGCCGAAGTTATGGCCACCAAGAAGGCAACCTTGCAGGAGAGGAGCCTGAGACTAGTAGTCCATAGAGGCTCATATGAAGGACCCGTGAGCGACTCCAAGACGAGAGGAAGATCCCAAGTAGGGTATCTATGCAGCACGGGAGGGCACAAGTTCTTGGCACCACAGGGAAAACGGCGGATCAAAGGGTGCTGGGCCAATGACTACAAGGAACCGCAGGTAAGCACAGAGGATAACCTGCCGCCGTAGAGTGTTAGGAGAGAGACGCTGGGACAGGCCCTCCTGCAAGAACATCAGAATGTGAACAATGGAAGGTTGTAGAGACGGTACGCCGTTGCGGGTACACCAGCTGCAGAAGGCCCGCCAGGTGGCAGAATAAATACGGTCTGTGGAGGGGCGTCAAGCGGCTTGTAATGTCCGAATGACATCTGCCGGAATGTCCGCTGCCCTCAGCGTGCTCCGCTCAACCTCCAAGCGGTTAGGTTGAGCCAGGCTAGGTCCGGGTGACTCAGGGCGCCCTGATAGAGAGTGTCATCCTCGAGGGGAATGCGCCACGATGGGGTCACCGATAGGGACACGAGGTCGGCAAACCAGGGTCTCCGGGGCCAATGAGGAGCCACAAGGATCACTTCTGCCCGCTCGAATAAAATTTTGCAGATGACCCTGGGAATGAGGGACGTCAGGGGGAAGGCACATAGGAGGCCCGACGGCCATGAAATCCATAGAGCGACAACACCGCCCGCCCGAGGAGTCAGATACCGGGAGAAGAACTGCGGAAGCTGAGTGTTCTTGTGAGTCGCGAAAAGATCGACTACTGGAGGGCCGAATCGAAGGGACAGGTCCTGGAAAATGCGAGGGTGGAGGCGCCACTCGGCATTGTCTATCCGACGGCAACTCAGCCAATCCGCTTGAACGTTCTGCACCCCGGAAATGTGTTCCACCCGGAGGGAGCAGAGGTGGCGCTCTGACCAGAGTCCCAATTTCATTGCCACTGCGAGGACAGATTTCGATCTGGTGCCCCCCAATCTGTTCAGGTGCGCCTTGGCGGTGACGCTGTCCGTCAAGATGAGGACATGGGCTCCGGAAACCAGATGATGGAACGCCTTCAGGGCGAGGAAGACCGCTTGTAGTTCTAGCCAATTGATCGGGCGCCGTGATTCTGAGAAAGTCCATGTTCCCTGAGCCAGGTGGCCCTGACAGTGGGCTCCCCAGCCCAGAAGGCTGGCATCGGTTGTGACTACCACCCTTAGAGGTTCGAGGAAAAAGCAACCCGCAGCGAGAGCAGGGGAACGCCACCACCGGAGAGACTGGCGCACCGCAGGAGGGATCGGAATCGGCCTCGACGATGTGCCTCTGCCCGCCTTCTGCAATGGCAAGAGAAACCATTGGAGTTCCCTGGCGTGCAGCTGTGCCCAGGGAACTATGGCTATAGCAGATATCATTTTGCCTAAGAGTTGTGACAAGACGTAAGGAGAAACAACCCGACACCTTTCAACCTGAGAGTCTAACTTTCGCAGGCTGTCCTGCCTCTCGGGAGAGAGAAACACCTTGCCCTGAAGAGTGTCAATTAAGGCGCCCAAATGTACTAAACTAGTGGAGGGTGAGAGGTGACTCTTCTCCAAATTAATTGAGAAGCTGTGAGCAGCTAGCGTCTCAACAGTAAGACGGATATCGAGGGCAGCCTGCTGGACAGAGGGAGACAAAACCAAAATATCATCAAGATAACACAAAAGTCTAACTGAACGGAGGCGGAGGAAGGCCGCCAGAACAGCCAGCACCTTCGTAAAGGTACGGGGGGCAGAGGAAAGGTCAAAGGGCAGAGCCCTATATTGGTAATGCACCCCGCCATAACAAAACCTCAAAAATTGTCTATGGGCAGGGAGGATAGGGATGTGCAAATAAGCTTCTGTAAGGTCAATGGAAGAGAGATTGCCCGTCCGGACACCGTCAAGGATGGTCTTTAATGATTGCATTTTAAATTTACGGTACACCACATACCTGTTCAAACGCTTAAGGTCAGAATAGGTCGACACCCCCCCAAGGATTTAGGAACTAGAAACACCCTGGAATAGAAACCAGTGCCCTCCTGACCAGGCGGCACCAGCTGAATAGCCTTGATAGTCAGGAGACGCAGAACCGCTGAGTCCATAAGTAACCTTCGTTCAGAATTACGAGAAATCGGACAGCAGACGAAGGAGTTACGGAATTCAATGGCCAGCCCTGATCTTAAGGTGGCCTGGACCCACTTGTCTGTGGTGGACCGCTCCCAGATGGCGGCAAAAAGGCCCAACCTACCGCCAATGGGAGGATCCGGAATGCAATCAGTGACGGCGCCAGGCAAAACGACCTCCTCCCCCTCGAAAGGGCCATTTGGAGACAAATGGCCACCCCTTGCTTGACCTATCCTGCGAACCCCGATGCCTATGAAAGGCAACATCCCACCGAAAAAGGGGGAAGAAGAGGAAGCTCCCCCCTTCAGCACCTCGAGACAGAGGACGAGAGGGATAACTCCCCTCTACGGTAGGCTGCCGCCAACACCTTCTTTTTGTCTCTAGTCTCTGTGAGGAACGGATCTAGAGCATGTCCGAACAGTTTAGTTCCCCGAAAGGAAACGGACACCAAGCGCCACTTATGCCTGGCGCCCGCCTGCCAGTGGCGGAGCCAAACCAAGCGACGAGCCGTGACAGAAGAAGCCAAAGACTTTGAAGCAAATCTGGCAGCATTCAAGGTAGAGTCAGTGGAAAATTGTACTGCCGCAACAATTTTGTTTAAGTCCTGCCTGATCCGGAAGTCTCCTGGGGGTAACTTTTCCTGTAATTGACGCCACCAGAGCAAGGTGGTCTGGTTGAAGAAGGATGACGTGGTAGCCGCCCTAATCACCCAGGCAGAATTCTGAAAGGTCCTCTGGAGCACAAGATCAGAGCGACGCTCATCAGGACGAAGGCCCTCATCGGGTTCACCCGGGACATTAGCGTTAGGAAGCAATGCCGCCACAGGAGCGTCAATCGAAGGCAGTTGAAGAAGAGCATCTAGATCCGAAGAGACCGGAAAATTTTTCTTGTCGTTAGACGAGGGAAAGGAAGCTGCAGCCGGGGACTCCCACTGGTGTTTCACTACATCCAAGAAGAGAGGAGGAGTAGGAATAGACGTGATGGCCGAGCAGGTTCCGCAAACATGGGATCCAAGGATCCAGAGGAGGGCTGAGCCGGAGCCGGATCAGCGTTAGGCGACGACAAATGGGCTGTGTTCACGGCCTTAAATAATAAAGATTTGAACAAAGCTTGCGGAAAAAGGCTGGTGAAGGCCGGTTGATCCGGCGGGAGGTTTTCATCCTCTGATAATTCAGAATCAGCATAGTCCACTTCAGTCAAGGCCGAAGGATGGCTGGAATGAGAACAGGTAGGAGAATCTGGCCGAGCCGAATGAGGAGAGTCCTGTGCCACCCGATCCGGGGAAACAGGAGATGCAGATCTGACCGATCCCTGTCGACTTGAGGGGCAAGACTGGGCAGCTAAAGACTTCTGCACCGCTGCTTCGATCATTTGCTGGAGCTGAGCCGGATGAAGTTGACAAGTAACCATTGCTGAAGATGGAACAGCAGCAGAGTCAGAAGGAGGAGCGTCCTGGCCAACCGCAGTATCCAAAGATGGTGGCTGAGTTAATGACACAAAGCCCCACAAGTCGCCATCGGAAATGGTAACCGGACAATCTTGAAGGGACAGCTGGTCCGGAGTGGAGGACGGGGCATGGAGGCAGAGGCCGTCTCAGTCGAAACAGAAGGCAGTTGTTGAGCGGTAGGAGGCAACTTTGCGCTCGCCTTGTCACAGAGTTTTGTTAAAACTTTGTCCCTCTGTTTCTCCACCTTGGAAGAAGAAGACAGAACAAGCCTAGACGATTTATGGTGGGAATGAGAGGATCGTGAAGCCGAGGATGAAACCCTAGGGGCCCCGTGAGCTGGATTCTGGGTAACAGACAAAGAGTCTGATTGGCCAACTTCAGTGGAACCAGCCTTCCGGCCGTGTTTAAACTTAGAAAGGGCCTTAGGCATTGTGGGATCAGGTATAAAAAGTCCAGGAACCTCCACAGCTGTTCAGTGACACACAAGAGGGAGCTCCACAATTAAGGCCAAGCCCCAAAGTCAATGGCCCCGTATGGGTAGAGGGGAGCGTAACAAACTCCACAAAAAAAACAGCTCAACGAAAAGTTGCATGCACAATGTTCACCAGTCAGTAAGCAAGGCGCAGGCAGGGCGCGTGGAAACTGCACAAAATGGCCGTCGTGCCAATTTAAGACTCAAGGAGATTGCGTGAAGCTGCTGTAGGGGCGGTCGTTAAGTGAAGCAGGACACAATGTTGGGGCTGGTGCAATGTAATAAACATGGGCGCGAAGCTCCACCAGTGCAACAATAAGCAGCGCAGAACCGAGCAGCTGAAGGCTGAGAAGAGGGGGCGTGAAGCTCCACAAATTCAAATTAACAGTCACACAGTCCCGGCAGCTGCAGCCCAGAAAGAGGGGGCGCGAGGCTCCACAAATGGCAAATTACCGGCAGCGTCGATATCACATTTAATTGGACACTGTCCACAAAGGCGACGGCGTCGGCAGCAGGAAGCCTCCTTAGAAGTTTTAAATTGAAAGGGCTCCTAATCAGAAGCGCAGCCCTCAGCGGCGGGAAAAAGTCAGTTTAAAATGGCCGACGACGCCTCGCCTGCTGAACCTTCAAACGGCGATGAATTCAATCCGATGACAAAGGAGATAGATCGAAGGCAAAGGGGGGAACCAAATGTCCAACAAAGTCCAGCCATCACTATTGCCCCTTAGAAGTGGCCGGGTGGGGGGGGGAATCCCCCGTTCTCTGGCAATGCCAGAAGGAAGCGAAGAAAAAAACCAAGGTCCCAAACAACTCACAGAATCGAGGTCAGAAACAGTCCAGAGTCAGTCAAACCGAAGAAACAATGCCAGAACTGGAAGAAGCAATCCGTAGTCCAAACAATCCAAGTCAAATATCAGAAATTGAACAGCAATGAGACAGAAATACAAGAAATAAGCCAGAGCAAAAGAACCACACGCCAGCCAGAGCTGAAGGACTGAGTCAAAAGCTGGCCTGCCCGGCAACAAGGGCAGAACTAATAATGATTGACAGACTTAGTCCTTCATGCTGATTGGACTAGCACTACCGACACTGGCTGCTGTCTCCACTCTCAATGGAGAATGCGACATGCAGAGGCAACGATGGGTTGTGGCAATCCCCAAAGCCGGGAACAGCTGATTGGCGGTATTCTGGAAGGCCGATCCAACTGCCAATCAGCTGCTTGTGCTGAATCAGGCTGCGATAACGTGTTGAAGCTGATCAGGCTGTTTACTGCAAGGACGCTAGCCAAATGAATACCGATGGATGCTGATAGGCAGAGGCAGAATTTTTTTTTCTTGTTTTCCTCCCCAAAAACTAATCTGTGTCTTATACTCTGGAGCGTCTTATACTTCAAAAAATATGGTAGATTTCTTGTATATAATCAGATTACATCATTCAGAAATCTCCTGATGAACAGAAATTAATTTACAAAATACAAATTCAGATAAATTGGAACAATTTGAATAATTTGCTATGTAAATGAAGATTGCAAATACATCATGATTTATCATGATCTATATTAAAGATAGTTACATTATCATTATTATCTACCTTGATCACTAAAGAGCAGTTGTTTCCACTTTTGTCTTTCTGCCTCTGAAGCTTTAAATCCCAACACAGATTTCAGTTCCTGCAGCACTCTCTTAGATTCTTCTCTTTCACGTTTTTGTCTTTGTCTGTCTTCCAGAGAAAAGTAATAAAAATCATCTCTCTTACACTCGTCCATATCTATATCATCAACATATGCTTCAAGTTCCTGAAGAAAAGTCAACAAATACTTGGTTTGAATTATATATTACCATATCCTGGAAATTATTAGCATTCTTGATCATCTATTAATTTATATTTTAAAGCAGCAGATTTCAAATAGGGTTAAAATTCAAAAGGAATTTTCTGAAATACTTATTTCTAGAATTTATTTATCATCTTATTCCACAAGGAGTGTAGGTAATGTACACCATCTGGGTGATGAAAGAAATACAAGCAAATATCTAATATAATATATTTTATCCTGTCATCAGTGGCTCCACAGTGATCAATCTTCAATGACCTTCTAAAAAAGCCAAGGAACTTAGATAACCATATAGGGTTTTATAGGAAATAATCAGCACTTTAAATTCTACTCAGAAATACATCATTAATTAATGGAAGTTCTAAGAATGCTTGGTAAGCCATTGTATTTTTGAACCAGCTGCAGTTTCCAGATAGTCTTTAAGAACACCTCATGTAGAGCAAGTTACAACCATCCAGTTGCAAGATGACATGGTCATGAGAGTCTATCCTCAGTGCATCCTGTTCCCTGTAAGGCTGCAATTAGTGTACCAACTGAAGTTGGGCAAGGCCCCTTAGTGCCATACTTCCTCTAGCAGGATCTGAGTCTAGAAGAATCTCCAAGTTATTGGCCTATCTCTCCAGGGGAGCACAATCTGAGAGTCAAAATTTATATTATCTTATCTGGAATTAGTAGGCTTCTGAATTAAGAGTCACTCTGTCTGGTTTGGGTTGAGTCCAATTCTGAACCTGATACTCTTCATTCATTGAAGCCACCAAGGACTGGATAAAGACTTTGCCATAAACCCTATTTAGCCCAGGGTGAAATATATACCTGAGAATCATCTGTACACTAATAATACCTTATCCTAAACTGGCACATTACTTAACCCAAGCAAGATGGTAGCCAAGGCAAACTAAATTCAGTTCAGTTATCTGTGATTACATTTCTATGATGCAGATACACAGATGCAGACTACAGAATTTCTAATGACTGAAATTATAAAACAATCTACTCAAAAATTGTTTACTATTTTCAATTCTTTATATAAATTATGTTCCTATTACTATCACAATTGACATATTTTTTTAAAATAATAATAATAATAATAATAATAATAATTATTATTATTATTATTATTATTATTATTATTATTATTATTTTATTTCTATACCGCCCTTCATCCGAAGGACTCAGGGCGGTGTACAACCTATTTAAAAACACAAAACAAAACAACAATTAAAATTTAAAATCATTAAATAATTAGGCTCCAATTAAAATCCCAGAAATTTAAAATACCCCAAATTAAAACTATTATGTTGACAGTCCAGCCTGGCGGAACAACAGGGTCTTCAGTGCGCAGTGAAACACCCGGAGGTCGGAGATCTTACGTATTTCCGGGGGTAGTTCATTCTACAGGGCTGGGGCTCCCACAGAGAAGGCCCTCCCCCTGGGTGTCGCCAGCCGACATAACTTGGCTGATGGCACCCTGAGGAGACCCTCTCTGTGGGAGCGAACTGGTCGGTGGGAGGCTGTTGGTGGCAGAAATCGGTCTCGAAGGTACCCGGGTCCTATGCCATGGAGCGCTTTAAAGGTGGTAACCAACACCTTGAATTGCACCCGGAAGACCACTGGGAGCCAGTGCAGCTCGCGCAGGAGGGGTGTCACATGGGCGCAACGAGTTGCACCCATAACCACCCGCGCAGCGGCATTCTGGACCAGTTGGAGCCTCCGAGTGCTCTTCAAGGGGAGCCCCATGTAGAGAGCATTACAATAGTCCAACCGGGAGGTAACAAGAGCGTGAGTGACCGTGCGCAGGGCGTCCCGGTCCAGAAAGGGCTGCAACTGGCGAATCAGGCAAACCTGATAAAAGGCCCCCCTGGCCACGGCTGTCATATGCTCTTCTAAAGACAGCAGTGCGTCCAGGAGGACACCCAGATTGCAAGCCCTCTCTGTGGGGGGCAAAGATTCACCCCCAATAGTCAGCGATGGCACCTGCTGACTATATCGGGGCGCCGGAAGCCACAGCCACTCGGTCTTGGAGGGGTTGAGTCTGAGCCTGTTCCTCCCCATCCAGACCCGCACGGCCTCCAGGCAGCGGGACATCACATCAAGGGCATCGTTGGGGTGGTCTGGGGTGGAGATGCCCCATCTTAATTTTTACCTTCAACCCTGGGAATAAATACTTTTCAGCCAAGTAATAACTGGCGTTAATATTATAATTTAAATTATAATTCTTTTTAAACACTATTCAGCGATACTAAGCAGGAATAATTACTTCTTTTGCTAATATATAGCAAAAATAGCAGGGTATAAAATGGATTTGATAACTATTTCTATCCTGTTAATAGATACAGGTAGTCCTTAATTAGCAATCACAAATTTGACCGGCAACTTTGTTGTTAAGCGAAGCAGTCACTAAGTGAAACTGCAACTGTGCTTGTGATCTTACTTCAGCTTTCCTTTGCTGTGTGAACATGTGAAATAGAGTGCTGCATGAAGTGGGCACCACTGAAACATATTTGACAAGTGTAACTCGTCAAAATATATATATATATATGGAATATATATAATATATATATATTCCATAGCAGAAAACTAGTAATATTTGTTGAACATATTCATAAATAGTTCAAAATAAAAATTAAGCAATATTTGTCTCTTTTCCATACAAAATATGACATTTTCTCTGCTCTACCCTCCAAATAGGAAGTTATTTGTTACACAAAAGATGGGAAATTCTGGGGGTTGATAGGTTACACAATACTGTTTCTGAATTGAATAGAAAGGCAGGATGCAAACTGACAAATATGCACTCCATTGATAACACACTTAATCTCTTCTACCCTAAAAACCAAAAAGTTTGTTGAAAAAAATTAGAGCAGTTATTAATAGTGATTTTCCTATCTGTATGCATGAAGAATAATCACTACATTTTATTTTGTGAATAAAACCTTTCTAGAGTTCTATACTATGATTACCTGTTCTTCAGGAACAGGGTCTTTGTCTTCTATATGCACAGTCGGCTGCTTTAAAGGTACCATAGTGCAATGCTTGTTTTCACAAGATGGTTCAGATTTACCTGGAAGTAAAAAAGTATATCATAAGATTGGAATATTTGGAATAATGATATAGAAAGATTTTCTTAAGGAGATATTATGATCAGTTTTGTTCAGATTGGTTCATCAGTTTTGTTCATTACAATCTATACTTCCTATTTTATTCCAGCTTTTCAATGTGATCAGAATCAGAACCTTTAAATTAGACTTGGTCCAGACACTGTACCTAAAGCCAGGAAAGCTCTTTCAAAAGGCTTTATTACATTTAATATTCCAGTTTGTTTTTAAATTGGTCTTCCTGGCTGAATTGTGATTCCGGTGAAGGGAATAATAGGCTCTATACATAATCAAAGACTTGTGTGTATTATGTCTTAGTGACTTTCAATTAAGAATAGCCTAATTCAGCAAATCTATTACTGCAGGAGGTATGGTAAATGCAAGATTCCTACTTATTTATTAATACCGAAATATTAATAAATTGGTTTGGAAAGTAGTAAAATACCATTCAAATTGACATCTGTAGCAGATGTCAATTTAACTTCATCATCTGAGGTGACCAGAATACAAATATTCAATTGAATTTAAAATTAATCAATCAGAACTCTATGCATTCCCTCAGATTAAGCCTTATTATTGAATTATAACCCACAAAAATTGCTGCAAAACAAATTTTAGCTAGGATTAGATCATTACCCTGTTTCCCCCAAAATAAGACATCCCCTGATAATAAACCCAATCGTGCTTTTGAGCGCATGGCAATAAGGCCAAGTGCTTATTTCTGGGTTCAAAAAAAATAAGACAGGGTCTTATTTTCAGGGAAACACGGTAGTAGATGTGTACTATTATTTTAAAGTTTTATCTGCATAGAAAATTTGGTATGAATGCCTTTAATTATATCCTCATGTCAGATGATACATTTTGTGCATACATGTGTACACACCATTCATCAGGAGTGAGGACCTTTCCTTTTACATCTAACCCAAACAATGTGGCTTTACAGATTCCTCTGTCCTAAACCTTCATTTTTTGTTATAGGCATTTTCATACCCTATGAAAATGGTATACCTTTTTTATCTGAATTTCTTCGAATCATTTTTTCCACCTGAGAAGTAGCCTCTTCCCAACAACTATTGCTAGCATGCATGTGAGGCTGAATCAATTTAAATTTTTGATCTGCAATTTGGTAGGCCTCCCAAGTTAATTCTGGGCTTTCCTTGGAATTCATAACCTTCTCAAGTTCATCCTCAAGAATTATCATTCTGTAAAAACAAAAAAGAAAATCTCAGACAAGTATTTCAGAAAAAAATAGGGAGAAAATTACAATTGGGCTGTATTGGGATATAACACTTAGAAGATGCCTAATAGTTTTGATCAGTAAACAAAGGTTATTAGCCTATTATGAAAAAAAGGTATGCAAACACAGCAAAAAGAACCAGAACATCAAAGAACAGAGAATCTCATGGCTTAAAGTCTTTCTTTACATAGAATTGAAGAATCTGCACTGATAAATTTAAATAATAGCAAGACTGAAGAGAAAGACATCCAATCATAACTAGTGGATTTAGCAGTTTATATAACATATTGTTCAAGCGAAAAAAATACCTCCTTAGTAAACTATATCATAGAATTAAAAATCAGCTTTACTAGGAACAATTCATATCCTGCGACAATACCTCTAATGCTATCAAACATCAACATCTGCCTATCCCAGGTCCTTGGCCAGAACTCAATAGATGGATAAAAATGCCAAATCCAGTTGTGGCTGATTATGTGACTAATCTTAATAAAAGCATTTAAAACTCCTAACAGGTCTAGCACAAAAGAAAAGGGAAAGCATGTAATCCTAAGGCTTATAGTAATTCATTCTCAAATTGCATATATAAGATGAAATAAACTTTTATGGAAAATAAGATGTTAATATACAAAAAAATAAATCATGAACAGTACGGAACAAGCAATGGAGAAATACACATACTAGCACTTGGTAGAGCAGCCTTGAAGGCCTTGGAAAAGATATTCAGATTTGTCTATACCAGGGGTGTCAAACTCGATTCCATTGAGGGCCGCATCAGGGTTGTGCTTGACCTTGGGGGCCGGGGTGGGCATGGCCAGCTTGACGTCACTTATATCAGGGGCATCTGTGGTGGCCCAAGCCCTCTGCAAGCAAAAATTGATTCTAGAGCTCCATTTTCAACTGTGACGGCCTGCCGCCCTCTGCCAGTGAAACGGAGCTCTGAGGGGCGCATGCACGTGCTCCCTCGAGCTCAGTTTTCACTGGCAGAGGGCGGCAGGAGACCATCGCAACTGAGAATGGAGCCTGGGAGGGCCACACGTGGCCGTCCTGAGCTCCATTTTCATTGGCAGAGGCACCGTAGGCCAGTCCTTTGCTGTTTCTAGGGCGGCCTCACCAGCCATATCTAAGCACCTCATGGGCTGGATCCGGCCCCTGGGCATTGAGTTTCACACCCCTGGTCTATACCAACAAATATCTGAACAGTACAAACAATAGTATTTCCTGTGACACTCTATGAAAGTGAAAATTAAACTTTGAGGAAACAGGGTAGGACCGTGTTGGTGAACCTATGGCACGCATGCCACAGGTGGCACATAGCGCCCTCTCTGTGGACACACGAGCTGTTGCCCCAGTTCAGCTCCGCTGCACTTATGTGTTTGCCTCCTGCCAGCTGGCTGGTCATCAGGACTCTGCTGCACATGTGTGGGGAGAGGGGCACATGGGGGGAGGAGTGCGAGCAGGGGGGCATGCGCCAGGAGTGAAATGCTACCGTTTCGGACCAGTTAGGCTGAACTGGTAACGATGGCAGTGGGTGGTTCAGAGAACCGGTAGCGATGGCAGCGCGAGGCTCTGCCCACCAGCCCGGTTGTCATTATGGTTTTAACCAGGAAGTAACCTGTTTTTTACCCTCTGCGCACGTGAAGGGTTTGCACATGTGCAGAGGGTCCGCACATGCATGTGTGGCGTGTGCACTTCCAAACTGGTAAGGAAGGTAAGTAGATTTCACCCCTGGCATGCGCGTGCAGTGGGGCTGCGTGCATGTGCAAGGGGCTGAGTGCATGCGGGGGGTGCATGCATGGGGGCCGTGCGTGCATTGCATTTTGGGAGTTCGGGTGCGTACACACGCATTTGCATGTGCACACGCTTTGGGCACTCAGTCCGGAAAAGGTTAGCCATCACTGGGATAGGTCATGTAGGTACTCTTTTCAACTTTGCTGTTAGGGAAGATCCTGAGAATGCTGATCTTGAAAATACTGTGCACAGCCAAGAAAACTAAATAATGGCTCATCAAATGAATCAACCCAGAGTTTTCACTTGAGGCACAAATAATGAGGTTTAAATTATCCTAACCTATTAAGCAAACACCTTGATCTCTAGAGAAGCTCTAATAGTGGGAAAGGTGGAAGGAAGAAGTAGAACGACCAGCAGAAAGGTGGATGGACATAGTTAAAGTGGCAGTTGGTGCATTACTGGAAGACATGAAAGGCAAACTTAGGGTTAGATAGTCATGAATAAAATCTGTGTGGTTGCTAAGAATTTCAAAAAGTGAAAATTAATGCAAGGATTGGAAGTAGCAAGTTTTGCTCCTCATACGGATTATGACTTAGGTTTCCCAGAAAGTTTAGAGATAAGTCCTTAAATTCCTAACAAAATGAAGAAATATATATATATGTGTGTTTTTCTTCTAGCCAGGTTTTCCCTACGTAGCCAAGGTTTTTTTGTAGCTCCAGCTCAGTAGAATCTCATCTACTCGGTTCTGGGCTTTTTTCCTTTCTAACACCTAGCAAGCTCTAACTGCTAGGTGGGAGACCTAAATAGATCCATTTCTAGCTCGTTAGCTGTCATCAGTAGGCCACACCCATATCCTCCCTGTAAAGGTACAGTATCAATTTTCTTACTTCTTCGTAGGGTTTATGTGTGTTTTTCTTCTAGCCAGGTTTTCCCTACGTAGCCAAGGTTTTTTTGTAACTCCAGCTCAGTAGAAGAGTACGAAGAAGTAAGAAAATTGATACTGTACCTTTACAGGGAGGATATGGGTGTGGCCTACTGATGACAGCTAATGAGCTAGAAATGGATCTATTTAGGTCTCCCACCTAGCAGTTAGAGGTTGCTAGGTGTTAGAAAGGAAAAAAGCCCAGAACCGAGTAGATGAGATTCTACTGAGCTGGAGCTACAAAAAAACCTTGGCTACGTAGGGAAAACCTGGCTAGAAGAAAAACACACATAAACCCTACGAAGAAGTAAGAAATACACACACACACACACACACACACGCACATTTCTTTTATACATAAGGGGTTTATCTCAAATCCTTTGATCTCTTTAAATTGTTAGGTCAACCTTGTGTGAATGAGAGGGTTCAACAAAGTGGTGAGCAATGTAATACCTGCCATACAGGTATTTATTTTTAAACCCTAACTAAAAAGTTAAGCTATATAATCAAAACAGATTTTTGTGTCTTTGAATGAGTCTTGTCTCATGATGACAGCCTGGACAAGTCTATAAAGTTTTCTTGGCAAGATTTTTAAAGTGGTTTATCAATGCCTTCTTACTGGGGCTGAGAAAGAGTGACTGGCTTTGTGCCTAAAAAGAGCAGGACTAGAACCCATGATCTCTGGGTTCCTAGTCTGGTAGGCTGCCATTATATATGTTATATATAAATAATTGTTGATACATGTATAAATGCATGATATAGAATTATTTCAGGAAAAGTTTAATTAAATTCAGTGAACTGATCTGTAAGTAGGCCGGCACAGAGTTGCATTGTCAGTTCCCACTAAACAACTGAATGAAAATGGCTGGCAATAATTCTGAAGGGTTAATATGAACTATACTGTTGATGTATCTGACCACATAAAATTGGTTGAAGAAAAATAGTACTACATTTGTATTTCTTAAGTGGAACTCCAATTTATGATGAAATTGACTGTTAGTAGTAACAAGTTCCTTAAGCATTTTACACACAACTCTCACACATAGAAGAAAAAAATATTAATTAGATTAATTTGGAATGATAAGAATAAGGAGGTAACAGTACTAACTATCTACACCAATCATGGTAAAAAAATTGAGTTATTTTTAAAAGTACAATAACTAAAACTAGAAACTAGAATTATAACTATGAGAAATTATTCCTATGTTTAACTTACTCATTCAGTAAGGCTTTTAGATGGAGTTGCAAACTGCGCACAGCAGTATGGAGATGGCTTAGTGATCCTGATTTTGGTTTAGCTTTGACTGGACGTTCCAAGTAAGATTGATGATGTGTTTCAAAATACCGGTAAAATTCATAACTCCTTTTAAGTTCTTCTAAACAAGCAGCATGAGCATGTGGCAGACCTTGAATTATATCAGAAAAGATACAAAGAGGCAAACCTTCTGGTGTAATCTGGCTCTTGAGAGATGCATTAGTGGGAGATAACAGAAGAAGTAGTCGCCTAAAGAATTCAGAACTTTGACCGACCCACAGCTGAAATAAAACCTAAGAAACAAAAGGAATCAATTGTTATCTACTTTTCCTATTTTCCCATGAACAGTATATTTAAGCAAAGCAATAATATTTAATAATAATATTAAATATTGATCTATCCATTAGAACTATGCAGATCCCTTTACTCTATCATCCCCCTCCCACAAAAAAAGGCTAATTCTTTTGGAGCAGAGATTTAACACTTCCATATACAGGTAGTCCTCTCCTTATGATGGCAATTGGGCTCAGAACTGCTGTTGCTAAATGATATGGTCATAAAGCACATTAAATGATCATGCCGCTTAGTGAGAGCAATTCTGTTGTCATTTAATAAGGACAGTGTAGATTTGTAAATGAGCACCTCACAAGACCATGACTTCTTACTTCCTGCTGTCTTCCCCAATGACTGCCTGTGGGAAGTTGGAAGGGATTGTCAGGCATAGTGATCATGTGATCACAATTTGCGGTGATGTAATCATACAGGGGGTGCCAAGTACCCAGACTGTGATCGTGTGATCCCAGGGATGGTATGACAACTGAAATTACAGGGATCGATTGTAAGTACCATTTATTCAGTGCTGTCATGATGTTGAATGGTTGCTGAATGAACAGTCCTACCATAAGACTAGCTGTATAAACATAGTAAAAATGAGGTAATATTACATACAGTATATTATAAATTATTTGTAATTTATTTTACACGCTGAGTTTCTTTTGTACAATAGTACAAATAACATGGGGAAAATTATTTTTTGTATCAATTTATACTGAAAATTAAAATACTCGTTCATAATAAAATCATCCAAAATAATACTTATCCACCCAAAATGCATTATGCTGTAACAGCTTAATTGTGAACAGAGTACATCCAAAGGTTCTTCTTATAAATTGGAATGGACAACAAATTATAAACATTCCTATATGACTTATTCAGAATGTTATGAAAATCAGAAACTTGTAACAAGCTAAAGAAAGAAATGAATGGATTGGTTCCATGATTTGATTCAGAAGACTAGGCTTGTCAAATTATAATGACAAGTACAGTAAGCCATGAATGCTGCACATAGTGTAACCATGAGTCATGATTAGGTTTATTCAGATCTAAACCATAATATATCTTAGCATGAACTGAAAACAGATTCAAAGAAAATTACAAAAATCATAGAAACCTAATGTATTTCAAACTTTAAAATAATAGTATAATCCAGGATCATTTTGTTTTGTTTAGCTTCTACAGGCTGAAAGCAATGATAGAATAGTTGATAGTATGATCAGTGAAAGGATATTAGATTACCTTTAATGCAGGCAAGCTGAAGCCATCAGTGAGGTTGTGTGCTTCTTCTTCAGATACTTGCTCTTCATTTAATCCCAAACCAAGCTCCTTAAAAGGCACTACACATATATAGTTTGTGACATTGTCACTCTCAGAATTCAGTGGGTAAGTTTACTTAGTGTTAAGGTTGTTAAAGAACCTTTTGCATCACATGCAATATTGACAAATATTATGGGGAAAGAAATAATTTATCTACTTTATAAAATTAAACAGCTAACAATATAGTTGCCGATGTAACAATTTTAGTTTTACTTCAAACAACTTGCTGGAGCAAAAACTAACTGGGTATAAGATTGTGAAATAAGATAATTTGAGTGATTCTACAGATTTAATCGACTAAACATTTGAATGATTACAGTTGTATGGCAACTTGAGATCAGGCCAGGGATGCTTTGCGAGTTGACATTAATCATGTTATAGTCACACCAAACTCGGGGGTTTCAGCTTGAAAAATCATTAGCAGAGAATCAGGATCTCATTATTTCTAGTTCAAAAACTGAACAAGTTTATTAGTTACCTAAGTTTATATGTGATATAAAATGCCTGCTCAACAAAGATAGACGAACTTCCTTTTTGAAAAAGATATATGAATAGTTTGTCAGTGAAAATGGATTGATTATAAAACAGCAAATGATCAAATTGAAAGGAACTGTTAAGAGAAAGGATGGAATATAGAACTTTTAAGTAAAAACTTGGCAATTTTCCAAATTCTTCTTGCATAGCAGCCAATCACTGTGGTATGCTAATTTCCACCCCCGTAATCTATTATTTTTAAAAGGATATTGTTTAAGCATATATAAGGTAGCAAGTCTTGAAGCTCTGAGGTTGGCTCTTACTGATCGATACACGGCTTTTCGAAGACCAATCAGATGCTGACAAGAATGTTGTCCACCTTTATTATATGGGCAAGCAGCACTAACCCTGTCAAGCAAACTTGAAAAGTAAAATGTGATACAACTGTACAGATGTCCTAAAGAATTATAAAAATATAAATATAAAACAATAATGTAGTCTTTTCTCTGAATTTATAGAATATATTTCATATATCCTGAGATATTATTTCAATTTACAAATTGAACTATTATGTAGCAAATAAGCCATTTACTAAAATATTGACTACTAAAATTTAAATGAAAAAGCACTGGGGCTTGGATTTCTACTTTCTTCTTTCCAATTCTGTAAAATCAACAGTCCTGAAATTTTTCATTTAAAACCTATTAATTTGGATCTAAACTGCAAAAGGACTTTTAAATTTATTTGACAATGCTTAAAATTATAAAATTAACTATACAGTTTAACAAAAAATGGATTTACTTTTAAAACAGCCACACTGTTTCTATCTGAAAATAATTTTTAAAGGATTCAGATAGGCATAAAAGCTTTTGGGACAGGCATCAAACTGGATTCAATTTCCTTTCTATATGTATGAAAAGAAAATGGATTTTTTTCAATGTATATATATTTATACTCCTTAGCATAGTAATTCCTTCTGATATCTGTTTTTTGTTCACCTTCAAGTTGACATACATGTCCCTTCTTATGGTATTCTCACAATAATGTTCAATGACAACAAAGAAGAATCTCTTTCATATTGCAGCTATACTTTTTGAAACATGTTAACAATGGGATTAACATTCTTTACTGTACATTTATTTTATCAGGAATGGACCTAGGCAGCCTTTTACAGGCCTGAATATTTAAAAAGAGAATGCGTATTTGGTAAGTGCAATGCAGATTTATTATCCATGGTTAAGAGAACTGAAGACAGCTACAGTTTTTAAACAAAGTTATCTGAACTGGCAAAAAACAGTTTATTGTCTACATGCGCTTCAAAATAAGTGATCAAATATGCATGAAGTGTATAAGAAAATTTTGACAAATTAGAACTATTGTTTTAAACAATTGAATTTAAACTTGAATTTCACAGGTTATTTTTTACATTTAATTAGAATGCATGCTTGTGGGAAACCTGTTGTAAAAATGAATTCCCAAAAATGGGGGCCAGGGATGGGATGGGACAGAGAAATACTCATAGATGGTTCAATCTGTCAAATAATCTATTAATAATCAATAATCATTGAACTGGAAAATCAGTGTGCTTCTATTTGTGAAATAAAAAACAAACCTTAAAAATGTACATTTCCCTTGTACACAGCATATTTATGTGCTAATATAAAAACAAATTAGTGTGTATTCATATATGAAAAACATCTATAGTGAAGATCTAGTCCATTAAGCCTTGATAATAGGTAGCTAGATGCTTTACTATAAATATATATATATTATATATGTGCATATTGCACTTGGTATTCACATTTCAGTAGTCAAAGAGTTTACTTGTCTCTCTCAGATATGACCCAACAAATACTAACTCAAGTCTCCTTGACTGAAAAGTTTACACTGTTTAGAAATTATGTCAGAAGTTAAGATGCCAAACAATACATTTGCCCTTGTTACAATATTGTATCACCTTTCTATACATACAGTAAGCTTGATTTGAGGGCCATGAATTCACTTGTTATATCAGATAAAACTGCATAAATTTAAAAAATCTGAGATTGAATTTGAAAGGAAAATTTTCATCACCATTCATTAATTTAAGATTTGAAAAATAAGTGCAAATCAATTCAGACTCACAGAGTAAATCCCCTGGAAATTACTTCAGTTTCTTGAATGAGTCGCAATGCTTTCCTCACAAGGTTAGTGAAGGTGCGGCAATTAACCACTATATCTTCCAGTTGGAGATGACATTGTTTAAGAGATATTTGCAACTTTGCAATCCGTGTTATATCCAAACCTCGCATAGTTAGGTAAACCAAGAAAATCACTCCCAAAATTAATCCAAGGAATCCACTCCATAAAGAAGGAATCGTCACCAGTGTACTGATGAAGAGAAATAATAATGAAATATCCCTGCAAAAAAAAAAAAAAAAAAGCACAAGACATATCTAAGTATGGCTTGATTTTCAAAGTTCTGATGCTTATTTTTACAATTAGTGATCCAAGGTTATATTTTTAAAGAAAATTCACACACAGAAACATAGATCTGAGGATATTACATTCTCCTAAGTGTTTCTACTTAGTCTTTTTGTGTGACACATATTCCTTTTCAAAATCTTTAAAAATTGTTTCCTGAATACCAATCCATTCCATTAGTCATATAGATTGATAGAACTATTGACTAAGTGTGAACAGTTAACAACAGCCTTGAAATGGAAGGTTTTGAAACCAGTTTAAAAGGTGGTTTTGAAATTTTGGATTTCAAAATTTTGATTGGTTTTGGATTTCAGCCTAAGATTTCTACACAGAGTATTTTTCAAGTGCAGATATAACTCTCGCTTTAAATTGAAGCAAAATCAACTGGGCTTATCTGCAAGTGGATATATTTCAATTTTAATAATTAAAAATGAGAATATCCATGCAAAATAAAAGTTGCATTTAGGTGATTAATTGTCTGGGCTTACAGAACTGCAGTACAATTGCACTACCTCTAGCCATTTTTATCACTAGCACAGACTGAAAAATTAACTGCAAATTTCTACTAACATTCACCTACAGGGAAATACACTTTGTTCTGGATTTGATTTGTATTTTTGCAGTAAATTTCTCAACTAATTAACGATATCCAGCATATTTTCTTGTTCTTAAATTGTCTTAATTTATTAACAAAGCTTTTTCTAATAACACATCTGATGAAGGTTAACAAGAAGATACAGACCATTTAAAATGTGTTTAAAATACATTTAAAACGTATTTACTGAATCAATATATATTTTCAAATGTATGATATAAAGAGTATTGTTCAGAAAAGAAAGCTAGCAAATGTACAGCTTTCCAAGTTCTCAGCAAAAGGACTTACTCTGACTAATTTACTTGAGAGTAAGATATATTTAAATAGTAAGCACCCATAGATTTCCTTGTGTTTCCAGCTCAGGCAGAAATGTCTCTTATGATCTATTTTATAAGCAAAAGTTAAAAACTGTTCAGCACTCCAAGGATGTCTTCCAAAGTTTCCACTTCATTTTACAATTGATAAGTAGTGCTAAGTAGTGCTAAACCAGCACAGAAGCAATTTATTCACTTTTACCTAAGAGTAAGGGCTATTTAACTCAATGTGCCTTACTAAAAAGCATGAATATGCTTACATGTGCAGAAAATTATGTGTGAGAACCTTAATCTTTATTCAATTAATATTATTTTTTTTGCCTAACTCTTCTTTGGAGTGAAACTTTTGGGTAGAACATATATACACATACATATGTTTAGATGTGTCATATACATGCTGCTGGGAGAAAAATGTTATCCAGGAATTAGGAATCACAAAAAGAGAAAAGTTAGCTAGTAATTGGAATTTTAATGTTTCTAATTCTTTTTCAGGGAAGGATGTCATAAATTCAGGGTCATTTGCCTGTTGGGAAAATATGATAAAGCAAAACAAACTCCTGCAAATTAGCAAGGAATACATAGAGATGTAGCCAATACCAAAGTCATAAAATAGAATATAAAACAAAGAGAGAAAACAAAGTAAATAATACTTCTATTCACTGGGAGGCCATGTGCGCAAATATACACTTCCTTTTTTTTTTTTTTTTATTTGATTTATATGCCGCCCTTCTCCGGAGACTCAGGGCGGCTTACAATGCGTTAAGCAACTTCCTCTAACAATATATATAATATATTCACATAACATGTATATAGCTCAAGTGAATACCAAATATTAGGAGTTGCTAGGGAGCATAGTGTTGGAAGATGTCCATGTTCCTGCTGTTTGAGCTGTCCTGCAGACAGGATACTAGGATCAAATAGTTCAATCAGTTCAACATCCTCCTGTAGCAGAACTTCCTGTTGCAGGATGGTGCCGAGTGCCTCTGAACGAAAACCAACATCCTTATAGCAGAGGGAAGAGAAAAATATATCAATCGATCACATTCATGCACAAAAGCAAGCATTAAACTTAAATCATTTGTAATTCCATTTTTATTACATACTACCAGTGCCACCAACGTATGTTTAATTTAGCCATCACTCATAATCTTCTCCTAGTGTTTATAACTTTAAATTTGCACAGAAGAGTGGGAGGAAAGAAGAAAAAGTAAGCAACATGCAGCTCTCTGTGTTGAAGAAAAATGAGAGGTCCATGAGTTTCTGAAGCAAATATTTAAATATTTGACTGACTAGTTAAAGACAGAATCTGGGTGCTAGAAAGAAAAATGCCAGCTTGGTACACATCCTGCTTTTAGGCTCTGCCTCTAGTTTAGCAATACTGTATCAGGAGCCACAAATATTTGTGCCAAAGATTATAGCAGCTCTGGACCTACTCAGCCTGTCTGATGGGTTTTCATTTGTTCAAACAAATGAAACATGGATCCTTATTTTCAAGGATCTAGACTTCAAAAGAGATGCACAGGGCTATGCACCCAGCAATAACCCTATAGCATTTTCTCTTAACAGTGCTTGCCTCGTCAACTGGTAACATTTCAGAGTGGGAAAGAATAACTGAGGCAGGAGACAGTAATATGTGTAGAAGTGATTATCTGAAATTGCCAGCAAGCTGCTCTTCTAACATCAATTTTTGGATAAAATATGATTTGCAAGATTTTTACATGAAGATCTGTTTTACTATTAATACCATATTTATTTTGAAAATAAAAATGAAAGCTACAAAAATTAAAAGATATACTTATTAGCAGCTTCATTCGTAAAAGTAATTATGTTCCTAACATATATAAAAATGATTCTTAAACAGTTAAGACATTTTTAGTTCCCTCACATCTAGATTATCTTCTATTTAGATTTAAACACCAAACAATTCACTTTGATATGTAATATGATCAAGAAATGCTTAATAAAAATGGGGAAATATTTAATAAGGAAATTTAATAAGGAATATAAAAATATTAAGGAAAATGGATGAATTGTTTGAAAGGAAAGTGAGCTGGTAATAACAGGTGCTTACCAACTGATGAAGCATATCATGTCTTTTCTTATATAGGGAAAAAGGAAGCCAGCTTTTTAATCTCTCAGCTAGGTTTGACAGGATGTCTTTCTGCAAAGAATTAAAAACTGTCTGATGTCTTAAATATATAAACAGTCTTCATTACTTTCATCTGAACATTATTTGCATTCAAACCAAGTTCAAAGAAACCATACTGTAAAGCAAGCAGGCCATAACATATTAGAGATCAGTGTATGGATTGTTAGCAGCCCACCAAGTTAATGTATACCAAGTCAAGTAGTTTTTAAAATCATAAACAGAGTACTGAAAGTGTTTTTTATAAATTATTACATTAAAAAAACCTATAGATTATCTATGCACTTTAATAAATCTATTTAATAAACAAATTTACAATTCAATAAGACTACCCAGCATCTTTAATGCATAAAATCTTTTTCTAGAATGATGTATCAATTAGTTAGCACTTGAAAATACAGCAAGCCAATATTCTCTCAATATATACCAATAATGATTATCCCCTTATTAAGTTATTTATGTATCTTGGAATGACATCCTTAGATATAATTATAATTGAAAGGATAATGACAAGTATTCTATTTATGTATAAACAAAGTTCATGTCTGCCAATCTCTCTCTTTGGAAAAGAACACCTCTTGTCTTCTGCCTGAGATAAGTTGCACTGATGCACATAAATTGTATGTCTATTTTGTGGAGAGCTTGTCCACACTATACATAAATGTTTCCTGTAAGAACCACCACCACCACACTTCTGAAGGACTAACATTCAACACCCATCACAAAGTATTTCAAGATGCAAAACTGGCTCAAACCTTCATCATTATCTCTCAGTAAGTGCATTGTTCAATTTTGCCTGCTAAATTCGTATGTAGATATGCTGCTGAAAAGGGGGAAACAGACCTTGCTCTCTCTCATCAGTTCTGTGACTCCACTATCAATCCTAGAGCCTAGATTCTCAAAATACCACTACCCAATGTCAGATACAAAATTAATCCATTTAAAGGAACATATCAATGAGACCCTACAGAAAAGTTTCATCTGTCCCACTACTTCCTCTGCTAGTGCTTTTACCTTTTTGGCCAATCAACAGGATGGCTTATGTGCAATGTATGATTTATTAGATTTATATCCCGCCTTTTGCTCAAGAGCTCATGGCAGCATATATATCATTCTTAATCTATTTTCCCCTCATAACAAATGAGTTAGGTTGGGCTATGAGATAGTATCTAGCTCAAAGTCATGCAGTAAGCATTTGTGCCAGATTGCCAGAAGGGGGACTTAACTTGGGTCTCCCTGGTGCTAGTCCAACAGGTACCATTCCTCCTAAGCCATCTCCCATTGGGAGGCTTTGACAAATTGTTTTTAAAAACAATTCCTAATTTTGCTACTTTAACCATAACCAACACATCTTATAAAGAAGGGATGTGATTACATGTAATTGCCCCTGACTTTTGCTATCTTGTCACTTATCCAACCCGCCAGAAATTGTTCTTTCTACTGTAAATAAATCCCAAGAGTAGACAACTAGCAATGATTTTTATAACTTCCCATAGGAAATTAAGTCACTTGTAATTTAAAGAAAAGTTTTCTGTAAAGAAAATAGAAGAGAAAAAGAGATGTAAAGACTAGCAGACCAATAAAACTGTTGAAGGTTTATTGTTTCCAAGGGGAATGTCACTTTAAGTAATTGTGAGTGGGAAGAGGTCCCATGGAAAGAAGAAAAGTACAGCCATGGAAAAATCTACCCGATGCAGGTAGCTTTGTAAAAACCTGAGGAAAAGAAATGATCATATATGACTAGCCAAGAGGAGAAAATCCCACCTGAGGATGCCAGCCAGTCAGCTTAACTAAACCCCTTATCTATAATTAGGAACTGAATGTAACATTAGCATTATTCAATATTTGGTTAAACTACTTAAATGAAACACTGTATTAGAGCATATATCAAGACCGCCTCTCCCTTTTTTTTGCAACACATGTTGCCATACAATTCTATAAGCAACAAACCATTAAGGAGAAGAGGTCTAAAAAAAGCGGGGAGAGAAGTAATAGTAGTTCCAGATAAGAAAAGAAGGAAATGAACAGCTGGGCAAATCTAGCAATCACCAAGAAAAATGAGGGAAGTTCGGGAAAAGAACCTGATGCTTTTAGATTCAGAAGGAAGAAGAAACTGAAAATTGGGAGGGAGAAAATGTAAGGAATGAAGCTGACCTGTAAGAACTGGTGGTTCCCAAATTGAACTGTTTTGTCAACATAGGGCACATCTTTTCTAAGGCAACTCTTCATCTATTAAAGTAGGAGGAAAAAGCCTAGTATGTGTAATTAAGAACACTGGCCTACATAAATACTTTGTTTACGGATGCTAGAGCACGCAAGTGTATGTGCATATGAGTTTAGAGTGCTTTCAATAAAGGAACTCATCTTGCTGAGCCCTGTTGGGAAATGTTCTGATAAGTAGGCCTAATCCTGAATGAGAGTTAAATGTCTAAGATCTGAGATTAGTCTTGAGGAGCATGATGACAGAGAATTAAAACTAAAAATATAATTAATTGTTGGAAAGTTTGAGTAATTTGAACTAGTTTGGAGCAAAGAGATACAGGTAATCTTCAATTTACAAACATTCATTCAGCAATCTTTCAAAGCTGTGATGGCACTGAATGAAAGGACTTGTATAATCAGTTCCTAAAGTTACAGTTGTTGCAATGCCCCTGCAGTCACCATCTATGTGCTTGGCAACCCATCCGCACTTTGGATTCATTGCCAAATGCTCTATGACCATTTAATCACTACTTCCAATCTTCCCTGCTGGCTTCCCCAAAGTCAAGGGGAAACTGTTGCCTGGTGAGAGGATTCCCTTTTGCCTCTGGGGGCTAGCTGAAAAAGTTCTGTGCTGAAATCAAAGCTGGATTTTGGCTCAGGGTATTTTCAACTAACCCCAGATCAAGAGGCTTCCCTCTCAAGCACTGGGGGCTGGCTGAAAATGCTCCATGCTGAAATCCAAGCAGGATTTTCAACTCTATATTTTTTAAATTTGTATTTGTATGATTATTTATTTTTACTTGCTCTTCAAAATTATAAGTAATAAAGTCATTGAAAAAAGTTTTGGGAGAACAAAGAAAAGAAATAAAAACAGACAATCAGACAAATTGGTAGGTGCCAACATTTGTCATATGCTGACTATACTTTTCATTTTTGCTTTTTAAGAATGAGGAGGCAGCTGAAGTGATGTATGGTGGTAGTATGATGCCATCATCAAGATATACAGGCTCAGGATTTCCAGAAAGATTGGTTTATTTCCAGAATTTGAATAGAATATATATTTGTTTTTCTGGTATATTAAAAACAAATGAGGGCTTTAACATTTGTTTCCAGTTTTCTATCATTGAACAGAAACTGCAGCTTCATTTTTCAGCAATACAGAGAAAAAAGGCATTAGTTTGACTATATCTGTATTTAAGGAGATACAAAAGTGGCATGATAGGGTATTTTTAGCCAATATATTATGTTCTCAACAGAATAATTTAGAATTTAGAAATTATGCAAAAATAAAAATGTATAAACTGTGCTTACTACATTGCAAGCAATTTGTAAGATTGTTACTGTGCCTGTTAGCCTAATTTTATTGATACTGCATCCCACTCAGACTCTTCAGTCGAATATTACAGATTGTACATGATATGGGTATCACCAATCCAAATCCCAAGTATAAGCCCAGATCTTAATGTACTGGGTATACAGCAGATCCTTCATTTTTAAGATATGGCTATAGTTGCAACTCTTTTTTAGATTTAGATTTTTTTTTACCCTGCCTTAATTATTTTTATAAGTAATTCAAAGAACATAACCCAATACTCCTTCCGCCTCCTATTTTCCTCACAACCACCACCTTCTGTGGTGAGTTTGGTTGAGACAATGTGACTGACCCAGAGTCACCCAGCTGGGATTTCAAGCCTAAAGTGGGATCAGATCTCAGTTTCTACTTGGTATCTTAACCACTAAACTGAATTGATTCTCTTCTTTTTCGTGCAATCCATCAGAGTTTTCATCATCTCATCTTATCTCTGCTAAAATGAACAGATCTTGTTTTTACTCCAAATATATATTTTAAACTGAAAGCCTTCAGACTGAACTTGATGTATACAATAAGCTTATTTTTAACTACAGGAAAATAACAGGGTATTAGATTCCAGATTTCTGATCTATAGTCTCACAAGATAAGTATAGTTGCTATTTTGCTTAGAACAAAAACAGCAACATGCAGGGGTTGTATTATCCATGGGAACTTCTGTTTTGGAAATGTAATGCTAGAACCCAGGAAAAAATACCTGAAATTAAGAACCAGTAATTTTGTGGGTAATTTTGTACCATGAAGATACCTTAGCTATGTGGCAAACCCATGTAGACTCCAGTTCTGCCTGCGTTGTATTGTATCGCCAACCAGAGAATAAATTGCAACAAAGCTTAGGATCCATGAATTCCAATATAAATATATTAGAATTTACCACTGATCAATCTTTCTCAAAAAAGTAATCATCATTTTTTTGCACTATAAGATGCTCTGGACCATAAGACACACCTAGCTTTTGGGGAGGAAAAAAAGAAAAAAAGAAATCTGCCTCTGCCTCCCAACAATTTGCCTCCTTGCAGACAACAGCCTGGTCACCTTCAGCACAGCCTGATTTAGCACAAGCAGCTGATTGGCGGTTGGATCGGCCTCCCAGAATACTGCTGATCAGCTGTTCCAGGCTGCAGGGATCGCCACCACCCATCACCGCCTCTGCGCGCTCCATTTTTAGCCTGTGCATGTCCCATTTTCAGCCCATTCCAGGAGGTGATCACTGCCGCCACCTATTGGCGCCGATCACCTCCACTGCTGGTGATAGGTGGTGGTGCCACCGATTCCCACCGCCTGGAACGAGCCGAAAACAGGATGCGTGGAGGCCACAAGTGGGGTGCATGGGTGCGATAGGCGGCAATCCTCGCAGCTTGGAACTTAGAGAGGAGGCCGATCCAACCGCCAATCAGCTGCTTGTGCTAAGTCAGGCTGCGCTGAAGCTGTCCCAGTTGTTTGCTGTTTGCTGCAAGGAGGCAAATTGCTGGGAGGCAGAGGCCGGCGGGTGTGGGCCAGTGGGGCTTTGGCAACATTCGCTCTATAAGATACACAGACATTTCCACCCACTATTTGGGGGGGGGGAGTACGTTTTATAGACTGAAAAATATGGTACATAAAGGACCTAATAATCAATAGTTCGTTAGAACTTTCAGTTGGAGTGTCTACATTTTTTCTTTTCCAGAAACATCATTTCCTTTTCCTCATTCTACACACATGTATTCCAATCTAATTAATGATTCCAATCTAATTAATCATGGTCATTTCAATAAGACTTTGGTACCTGAGATTTCTTATTTGCCATCCATCCATCCTTTTATTTCCTTTAATTTTGGACTATGGGCTTTAAGGTAATGAAAATAGCACTTTGGTAATAGTCGAATTGGAATAAAAAATTATGAAAACTGGTAGAACTGCTTATTATTTCATAATAGTCCATATTTCTCTTTTGTCCACAAAATGCTTGTTTTGGGGTTCAAATCACTGATCTCTTCTACTTTGGCTGCTGCCAAAGAAGAAAATATTCATTAACTCTACCTCCTAGATGAGACTGAGCTCTTTTAGAACAACTGAAAACACTGCAACACAACATTAAGGTCTAATAACATGGATAAGATAATAAAAAGTAGCAAGTGTCTTCCCAATTACCACAACTACCCCAAAACACAGCAGGCAAAGATACAATATCTAATACTTGACTTTAGTAGCTCCTTAAAATCTAAACTTCTGAACAACTAGCATAATGGATCCAAAAGCAATGGCATTAGCCAACAAATACACTATGTCGCCAACAGTGCTCACAGGCAAACATAGGGCAAGTTTTGTAAAGATAACACATTTTTAAACAGATACCTGTTATCAAAATTTTCACAGCAGATTATATAGTGTATAACACTACCTACCTACCTCCTGAATAACACTTACATCCATATCTTTTGGTCCCTCTTTGGATGTGCATTCTTCTGACTTCTGCAACAATGGTGAGCATATTTCAAAATCAGTATGCCCCAGATCCTGTAAGTACTGATAAAGTGGTGAATTCTAAAATAAAAATTAAAAAAAGAAAAGAAATAAGTAGCTTGTTTATAAAGAAGAGCTGGAAATAATTATTATAGTTTACTGAAATATTACAAAACATTAGATGAAAACAATGCATCTCGGAAACAAAAATATCAAGAAATGACACTGGCTACGTTAAAAGCCAACTGCAAAAACATAAAGGGAATCCAGGTTAAGTATAAGAAACCCTGTTCTTTATTCGAACTACAGGTAGTCCGCAACTTATGACCACAATTAGGACTGGAACATCCATCACTAAGCAATGTAGTTTTTGAGTTGCATCCAGTTTTATGACTTTTTCCCCAAAATCACTGAGCGACCCAGGTGGATATTAAGGGAATCCAGTTTTCCCTATGACTTTATTTGTTGGAAGCCCCTGGAAAGGTCTCAAACGGCAGTCACATGACCCTGGGATGCTGCAACTGTTACAAATATATTATGATTGCCAAGTGTCTGAATTTTGATGATGTGACTGTGGGAATGCTGCAGTGGACCAGTTATAACTTTTGAAGGGTCATAAGTTGAGGACTTACCTGTAGACATATTCCTGGAAGGAGGAATTCCTCTGATGAGATTGAGAAGTGCATAGAACTTTGGAAAGGCTTTCTTAAGTACAAAAGAGAGGTGAAAAAATTAGGCAGGACATTTATGACTTTATCAGCCTGTCTGGGAAATCAAACATGACTAGATGAGTTAAATCTACTTTATTGTAAAGCTACATAAATAGAATCTTGCAAGTCTGAAAGTACAAAATTTCCCACTGCCACATTTAACTACTTGATCCATTAGGGCAGGTCCTTCCTAATTTTTTTTTCTCTGACCATTACAACTATTGGGGGCTCATGTTCTCTTATCTATGTCCCAGGCAGCATCTTTTCCGTCCTTTCCCCGAGTTCATTCCCATAATCCATTTTTTTAGCTACTAGCATTTTCTAGCTACTATTTAGTTGATATTAAAAGTACATACACCATACAACATATACTTAATTTTCATATTAGTTATTGCCTTTCATATATTTCATCATGGCAACAAGATAATGCATAACTGCCAAAGCCCTCAGTTAGCATTTCATATTATACTTCACTGAATTAATCTAACAATGGAACAGTCATTAAATATGCAAGATAAAAAGCTATAAAATATTTTTACAGTACGATGCTGTAGCCAATTGTTCTTTTGTTTTAGGTTTGCTATGCTATATTATAGTACCATGAATAAAGACTAAATGCTTCCAAAATAAACTGAAATAATCATTCAACTACAATGCAAAAATAAAAGTTAGCGGTAGGAAAGAATAAGCACACAAAAGATTATGAAAAAGGCATTTAAAGAAAAACATAAAGTTTACTATTGCTTTTTCCACATTAATATCGCTTTATTTAACATATTGAATGCATTCCATAAAAAATACTTATTTTTTTTAAAAAATAATTTGCAACTAAGATATAAACACGAACAACTATCAAATGCATTATCATAACTGCCTATATTTAAGGCATACCAAGAACATTTCTGCTGATGCAAGGTAAAGGAAATGACTAAGACTTTCTCCATTAGGTCCTCCCTACTCCACCCTAATTTATCTCCTGCATACCTAACCTTTTTATTAATGCTTAATTGCATAAATTTACAAACTGCTACATATTAAAAGCCCATTATCCTTGTTTAAAGCCATAGTAAAGATGGATCAAAAGTTAGAAGTTAAACAATACTCTTCAAGAATTACCTTCACCTGTCTTGTGAGACATATTTTAATTGCTAAAATAAATGCAGCTGAAAGTTTATGCTAAAACACATGTCCACAAGACTTACAGGCAAAATGAATCTTGTCTCCTGGAAAATATGATTCCACCTTTCTCTTAAATACACTTCCAGGGCATCCGAGAGAATTTCTTCCACCTCCCCATTTCTTTCTACTTGTCTCTCCAGGGTGACTGGAGCAGAAAATCTGAAGTATAAATCAGAGAAACTGCACCTATACTTTCATCCAAGTACATTTTTGTGGCATCGAAGCAGAAGCAGCCAGAAGCAGCTCACTAAGATGTTTCTTCTGTTCCTGTGCAATAGGAGGAACCCAGCATCAGCTGATAAGATATGAAAGGCTTTTAGAAAGCTGAAGCTTAAACGAAATGATGCACGTCAATAAAATCTTTTGCAGATCTTGCCAAGCAATTCTATTTAAAAGACTTAGTCATACATTCTTGGAGCATAATCATCTTGGTTTACTTATCAGCTAGCAAATTACTCAAATCTCATTTCAGATAAGTATGGGAGAGAGACACTGGACATGTATATGTTACCATCAATGTGTGAAATGAAGCCTTTTATAGAATGCCTAGGAAACCTGTAAAATGCCAAAAATCGGGAAGTATCAAAGTATAAAATGCTTAACAATTCACACATTTCCCAGGCATTCTGTGCTATGCCGAAAGGCAAACCAGCAAAGTGTAAAATACTCCTGCTAAAATGCCATTTTAGCCTTCCTTGTTGCAACAAGTAGGTCAATCCTTTTTTTTGTAAAAAAATATTTTATTTTGCATTTCTTCTTTCATTTTCATATATGTCTTTTCAAGAAAGGGTTAGAAACTCTTTTCACGAATTTTCATTTCATGACTCTTTTCATTACTTTGCCTGAATAGATCTTCCATTCTGCATAATGCCTAAGTATTATCTACAATGCTTAGGGAAAGTATATAGTATATTAAAATAACACAGACATTCATATTTTGTCTAAAATGTCACACATTCTATAGATCTCCTAGGCTTGTGATGGCCAACCTGTGGCACGCGTGTCAGAAGTGGCATGCAGAGCACTTTCTGTGGGCACGTGCACCATCGTCAGCTGCTCCGTCGCATGCACGCTCCGGAATCCGGAAGAGAGCAGCTTGCCGGTGAGCATGCTCACTGGACCAGCTGTCAGGCGGGCATGCACACAATGGAACCCGGAAGGGCAGCTGACCACCGTGCACATGCGCACTGGCCAGCCACTCTCTTCCAGGTTTCGGTGCTCCAGTGCATGCATGCACGCATTTGCGTGTGCTCCAGTTTCTGCACTCGGTGCCAAAAAGGTTAACCATCACTGTCCTAAGCATTCTATACAATGTCAGCTTTTCACACATTGCCGGAAACATATATATGATCTAGGCAGTTCTAAATATCAACCTTTTTCTACCTATGTTACAAGTTCTGTTGTTTTTATATAAGAGCCTTTCTCATAAGATTCACCTGAAGAAACATTCAAAATCTCATTTTCAGAGTCAACACAATAACTAAATACAAGATTTCAAGAACAAAAAACACACTTATCTCCCCTCACAACTGCTTAATAACTATGCTCAAAGAAATTATCTTGGCATTTAAAATTATCTTCAACAAATGAACAAATCATACAAATGTTGAAAACATACACAAAGTATAATAAATATTGTCACAAACCATGTTCTATTCTAAAGACCTAAGCATTTCAATTACGTGATTGTCCTGACTGGAGTCATAAATGGGGGTGATAAGGACTGAGATAGGAACTAGCTTCTCAGGTATTTATTATTTCCTTCCATTAGCATCACAAGAGACCAAAAATTTAACTAAGCTGCAGACCTCAAGTTAGTTATCAAGAGAGATAGCCATAAAAAGTCAAATATAAATAAATATTTATGATGTTGGCAATATATTGCTCCAATATGAGAATTTAAAACAGATTATGAACCAACTATCCCGGCACGTGGGACAAACTGTATCATAACTGAGGGTCCCCATATGTTGCAGAATCGACATATTCATTGATGCCACAATGAAAACACTTTTGATTGTCTAGAATGCAAAACTAAGTCTGCTGGAAGTCACATTTCCATCATTTACCACTTGTCTGCAAGTATAACTTTCAAGTTTGCCTGCCACCTACTACACAGAGGAGGCTGATGTATTTGGAAAGGAGAAAGCCTAGACCTTGCTTGCCCATGAACTCTGTGACTGCAGCCTTGGGGATAAATCAAAATGACCCATGGGCGGGGGAGGGGGGAGACTTTTGGCAGCCTTGCATTAGAAATGTCAAGGCCTGTATCTTTTTCTTGTCATGCTCTTTTCATGCCAATTTCTCACCAGCAAGCTATCTGGACTGCTCTATCCTCTTCCCTTGGGATGTTTTTCTTGGTCATTACCTCTAACCTTCACAATGCTATTTTGTTGGCAGATGGTCTGTTCTGCTTTCTCCTATGCTTCTGAAACAGCTTATTGGTCATTGAGCAAATTTTCCAAAATCACAATTTGGCCAATCCAATCTTCATGGAAGACTGAAAAGCTGTATTTCCACAACTGAATGTACAGCTTTAGTTGTCCTCTACCCATCACCCATTGTCAAATGTAGAAGCAAGGAGGACAAATGCAAATTCAGAACAATACTTTCACTGCTTCATTGTAATCTAGCAGCAAGACAATGGGCATGATCCTTTCTCTATGGGTGAGTTTGTTATATAATAACTCAGTTCATTCTCCACTTGGATGAAGTCATTTCAGGCCAACTATGATTGCCACCTGTACTTTTTGATAAACAGTTCCAAGCCTTTTCTTCTTTCAGAGAATTTGTTTTGTCTAAGAATTATCAGGTTTCTCTGTGCCTCCTTAAAGATCAACCAAATCATGCCAAGGACTTCTACAATTCTTCTTCTGACTTCATATCAGAAAGACCCTCCCTGATTATTGTTGGGGATCATCTTTGTACTGGATTTCAGTTTTCTACTCAACTGGCTATAAAGCTGAATGTCCAGTTTATTGCACTCCTCTCTCTAACAGCACAAATTAAAATATATCCAGTTCTTCACTGTTCTCCTGGTCCTGAAACACAATCTTCCATTCAAATGGGCAGGGGAAAATAATTCAGTGTAGAAGGCATTTTTACTGTCAACACAGGATGGGTAGCTTTGAATACTTGATCCACTGTAAAAATTATCCAGAACCTGAATATACTTGAGATATAGCAGATGACATTCAAGTACCACATCTCCTTTAACAGTTCCATTTGTAACACCTTTATAAGTCCAAATTATCTAAGTGGCAATCAAGGTCTTTGGACCAGCCAGAAGTTTTTAATTCTGAGGAATTAAGAGATAGAAACATCCCCTTCCGGGCCATAAAATGGAGGGATTGAGAGGGGGTAAATTTTTCCAGCTCCAGCCAAAGGAGAAATGAAAATGGAAGAGGTGGCACAGTACCTCCAGCTACCCATTACTAGAAATATCCAGACCCATAGATGGAAGGAAAGAGAAAATAGGAAAAGTATTAGGGTTGAAATTCACAAAGAGCAACTGGTTACTAGACAAGAGAGAACCATTACAGAAACTTATCTCAATTGCCTCTCAAGTCCATTAAGAGACCTGCCAGAATATTCATTCACTCAAAAGGGCAGGAGGAAAGGATTAGAATATTCTAACCTAGCCAAATTGTATCTGAGAGTCTTCTGCAATGAAGGTGAATGCTGAATAAGGTTTGGAGAATTATGATTTACTATCAGTTGGTGTGAACCTTGACAGGTAGTTTGCATAAATCTAATTTGCTAATTTTACACATAATTTTCTGTGTTAACACTAATCAGAAGCATAAAACCCAGTTAAAATACTATAGTAATTGGGATAATAAACATACCAAGAAAAATACCCAATAAATTATATCACAGCATAAAATGTATAACCTCGGAATCTTGAGTATATATACATTGAAGATCTGTTTATTAGCAATGTTATAAGCAACATTCCTAGCAATGGTATTCTTCAAAAAAAAAATATGCATGTTGGAAAAAATCCTATAACACTGAGAATGGTTTGAAAAACCATCAAATGTATTTTGCTTTTTATTCTACATGTCAGTAGGGATCATTTGAAGCTTGCACATTTTTGCTCTCATCCTCAATAATTCTCTTCTCCATTTTTTAGTTAACTATAGTCTACTTTCATATTCTGTTTTGGATGCTGCAACTATATCTTCTGAGGGAGATATTCTTATCAGATAAGTTTTTTCCAGAATGAAACTAAGCAATTGTAATTGGATATGCAGACCTATGTGAGTTCCCATAGTAGGCAGCTAGGTCCTCTGGATATTTGGGCTGTACAAATACACAATGCACTTTTTAAAAACTCAATATAGATTACTAATAGTTTAATATCTGAATAGTACTATAAAATCATAATGATGGCTTGTTAAATCTATAAACCATTCAAACTGACATTAAAAATCTCCAATGCCTTCCTTATGGCTACTTTTTTCATGAATATGGGAAGAGCAAAGCAGAAAGCTAAGTAAATATACTGTACAGTGGATACCTTATTCAGTTTAAGAAAGAAAATTTATTGTACAAAAATAATTTGATATGATTTGCAATTGTTTATTAACACTATATTTAGCTTTGGATGCAAAATTTAAACATTCTCTTACATCCACATTTCAAATCATAGTTAACACTTTCTCCTTAAAGGTCTAAGTTAGCTAAACATTAGTACTGTCTCTAATCAATACTGTATAAATACCATTATCAAAATAATAAATATATAATAATGTAATGCATTACTTATGCCTTAAGCTACATTCATTATCATAAACTACTTAACAGCAGCCATTTTAACACGCTGCAGACTTGTGCTTCATCCAACTGTAGTCCAGCCAGCAGCCACTCTGTTAAACTACCTTATTTTTATTGCAGCTGATCACTATACTGTAATACAGCCCTCTCCTTTCTTTGCATTATGTATTTTGAATTGTAACATTGAGAAAGGGATCATCTCATTAATAACTTAAAGTCAATCTAGCTTCTGCAGCATTAGTATATATCAAAACTGATTACATACTTATATAGTACTTGTTGCATGAATACTAATACAGAGGTGATGTTTAAAATTTTTGATTTATTTTCTTCACATGCAATTTAAAATTGGTAATATTTCCAAAGCAGAATTCAGTTATATTCTTCTAGTGAGCCTTATTATAAAGGGAATGTGGGAGACAACAGTAGAAAAACTTTTGGCCTTATTACTAACATTTTTCCAAATCAAGAGCCTCATATGGCATATAATAGAAAGCTTTTATATACAGAGATTAGAATTTATAAACTAACGTTTATAAATTGGTGGCGCAGCAGACTAAAGCACTGTTATTAACATCAGCTGTCTGCAATTACTGCAAGTTCAAATCTCACCAGGCTCAATGTTGACTCAGCCTTCCATCCTTTCTAAGGTAGGTAAAATGAGTACCCGGATTGTGGGGGCAATAAGCTGACTTTGTATAAATATACAAAAATATGAAGACTATTGCTTAATGCATTGTAAGACGCCCTGAGTCTCCAGAGAAGGGTGGCATATAAATCAAATAAAAAAAAGTAATTCAAATAATCATCTTTGTTTTTATCAATTCTATCACTTCTATCCCATTGATTGGATTTTGGTAGATCAGGCTAAAGATTCCCCTAATGTTTTCTAGGAAACCAATTAATATCGTTAGTTTTTGTTAATGTAGTTGCATGTTTGTTGTGTTATTTTGGTTCCAGATTGCAAACCCTCTTGAGTCCCAGATAGTAGATAATAAACAAAGTTTTGTACAAATAAACAAAGGGGTATTAACGTGGTAATTCATACATCTTGAAGAAAGACCAGCCCACTAAAATGTGTCATAATAAAATGCTTAGCACTTATGCTTCCAGAGGATACTGTTTTTGCTGAAAGCAAGTAGTATTACCTCGCTGCAAATACGCTTTATTTCTGGGAGATCTGGCGTGAAACCTTTCCTCCAATTATTCTTAGGTTGCGATGGTAAATTCGTAATGTACTCAGTGAGACGTACTTCGAACTAGACATGAATAATCTGCTAGTCACACTTTGGTTCACACCAAACTTCTCCAACTCCATTAATAGCACCGTTCCTTCCCTTCGGAGGCGAGGTTTCACGACCAGAGACACGACTGGATTCAACCGCCCTGGGAAATCCTCCTCCTCCTTCCTCCCCTCCTTCTCCTCCTCGGGCCCTGCAAAGAGCTCCACCTGCCCTCGCCAGGCGCCCGTTCCACGACGCCACCTTGTTTCGCCAACGGCAGCTTGAGGGAGAGAAAAAAAGTACCCTCTCCATCTGTACCAACAGGCACTCAAAACCTCTCCACCGGCCCCTTTTGCTACGCTACGCACCTCAAACACCACTTCGTCGTCAAACTCCGGTGTCATCCTTCTCCGCCATCCGTTCCCCTCTCCTCAGGCACCATGGGAAAGCGAGTCCGCCGACGCCGGCGTTATAATCCCCCCGCCCCCACCCACCCCCACAAAGCCCCACCGGGGCGGCCCAACAACTACGGCTACCCAATAGCCACTGCGGGAAGAAGGGGAGGAGAAGAATCTGTGGTGTTGCTGCGCAGATTGAACGGGCCGAGGTCTAAAGAAGCGGCGGCGTTGATGGCATCTGGCCTGCAGGGGTCGCTGTCTTGCAAGTCGCGCGGGGTAAATCAGGGAGCTTCGCTTTTACACTGCAAAGACGGTCAGAACTGGTTCGTTCGGTCCGTCAGTCTTCCTCTCTTCGCTGCGGGAATGTTATACAGGCACCGGAGCGACGGGCTGCGGTTTTCGGTGGACTTTACCTTTCTATGCAGCCACTGTGAGAGGGGTTGTTATGCTTTAAAGAGGGAGAAGGAGCGGAGCGAGGCAAAGCGCATGGAAGGGAGGCACCATGAGTTCAGCGGGTGAGTGAGTGCTCGACGCGAAGTAAAAAAGAGCTGGGAACTTTTCTGGCGACCGCCACCGCCACAGATGTGGCAGGTCAAAGTGCAGATTTTAAAAATGCCCCACAGCCAGCTGAAGCGAGAGGGATATAATAGGAGGAAATGGCTTCTCCTCTTCAGAAGTCCTCTCCATTCCTTGCCCCTGTTCCTTAAAACTCCAACAGAGATGGGAGGTGGCTTAAGGGTCTACTTGTGAGAAACTCCTCGTGCAACTCTTTTTCCTTGTCTGCCGTTTGTCTTCAGTTCTGAGTTCTTTGTTTCATTACCCAAACTACGTAACTTCATAGCTGCTACTTACCTAGTTTGTTGCCTAGTTTGAGTAATGAAACGTCTGCAAGAAAACAACCAAACTCGGAGCACCAAGGACCCCAGAGTTCTTTGTTTTCTTATCTTTCCTGAATGAGGGAGAAGCGGGGAAGATCAACTGCCCTCGAAAGAAAAGGTCTCCAGGACTTGCATGCCCTCCACATTTACTTTATTTCTCAGCCCCTGTTCTCGTCTGTTTGTGAAATCTGACAGCAGAGAGTGAAAAAGTAACTCTTCCTGAACTGTTCAATATTGTCTAATAAAGTTTATTTTTTCCTCGCTATCTTATCAGTTGGGAGAACGATCTTTCGGCTGAATTACACTTTCCTTCGTTGTTGCTGGGATTGATGAGACCTGTAGGGCTAACACATCTGGAGGAAAGCTGGAATAAACACAACCCCAATTTCCTGCCTTCTGTAGTTGGAAAAGAATCCATTTTTGCTCTGTGTTTTCTTTTTCTTTTCCCACCCTTTTTGGGTGTGCGGAGATCACCTTAAATAGACCCGGGAAGTACTGTATGGAAAAAAAGTCTTTTAACTTTTTCCAGGCAAGAAGATTTAAGGATTAAAACATTTTTTAAAAAAAATTATAGGATTTGTGTTTTAAGTCTAAGAATTTAAATCAGTCTTGTGTGTAGTTGTATTTTGTGCAGATATGTAAAGCAAAGGATTTAAGAGATCCTTTGTTGAAAAGTTACACAAGTATGTTGAGGCAATTGTTAAGGGCATTTTGATATTAATACTTTTTGTTGACATTTTGAATAGTGAATATGAAAGTAACTCTAAAGCTGTTAATTACAAATAAGAGTTCAGGAATTGATTTGAAATACCATAGTAAGAGCTTTCTGATTTAAACTTTGCTGAACCAATCCAAAAATATAATTGTTTATAATTGTTTTCTTATCTCTGCCTAAGTCATTAGCATGGTTTTTGCTACCTCTTACTTTCATGTGAATGCCATTGCTCTTGTCAAAGAAAACATATATTATTTCTGTTTCAAATGTGGGAATTCATACATTAAATGGTCTGCAATGTGTTTTTAAATAGTCTATTTTGAGAGTAAATCAAAGTGTTTTTTTAAAAAAACCTGGTGATGACCTGAAAATTACTTATTAATTTACTTATAGAACAATTATATACATGTTTATTCAAAAGTAAATTCCAGGGGAATCAGTGGAGCTTAAAGGGTGCCTTCTCTTGACACACTAAATACCACAGCAGACTACCCAATTACATTTAAATAGCATATTTTAACAAACAGCCCACTAAATTAGTTTATGATCACTGTGTTGTGAAAACAGCTATTTCTTGAGAGCATGTAAAATTGAATTTAATCAGAAAATCAGGCACTGGTAGACATAATTATGATAGAAAGTTTCATTTTAGACACTTTTGGCCAATCTTTTGTTTGCATCATACTTAATTGCAAATAATTGAATTTACAATTTTCTTCTTGAAGTTAACTTTTTGGATTTCATTATTTTCTAATAAATGTATATAGAATTGAAGAGACTGGCCTAATAAAATATATAGTATGGCAGTAATTGTGCTGTTTTGTTCTCTGGGTTTGACATAGGAGCTGTCAGTACTAAAGTGCTCTGAATAATAGTGCTTTACTGGAAAACATACTGTATTTTCACTGGCAATGAAGCAAACAATTGGATTAAAAATAATTGTTAAGCAACTTCATCATAAAGTGTGTATATGTATATGTATCTATAATTACCTCCATGTTGTTCTAGTATGATGAAGAAATGGAACAGGAGATGGTTTATCTGGATGCAGCTATTTTAGTCTGTTTCTGTAAACATGTATATACACTTCTTGTGCTTGTATGCTGTATTTTATTAGTATATAAAGTTGTACATTAGTATTTATGAACTCATTTTTGTATGAACTAACCAGAATTGTGTGATTATGCAGCCTCCTTTTTTTCTACTCAGGAATAAATATTTCTATATTAGGAATGAGCACATACTATTATGGCAGACATGAAAAGTGGCATGGAAAAATCATAGAATCAGTATAAACATGGTAGTCTAGAAATTTATGGGCCTTTGGAATTTAAATGCATACTGAAAGCACCACTAGATTTTTGATAGTGATTGTTGCCTGTAGGATTAAATCAGTATAGCACTGAAGCTCAAATTCTTATCTGTTATCCATTTGGTGACGCTGACACATAGTTTATATTCTGGGTGAGCTCTGGACTTTGTAAACTATCATTAGGTCTAGTTGCTACTTTTTTTTTGAGAACTACACTTGTGTGAGATTCAATGTTGAATACATACATTTACCATTAATGGTAAATATTTCTTAGTGCTATTTTGCTTTAGGTGCCTTAATATTTAATGCAACTTTCATTATGACATTTCTTACTTTTTAAGTACATAACCTACCTTAATCAAGATCAGGATGGCTAAGGCATTACCAGTAGATCTGAATTTCTTTCAAGATATCTAATGATTTGCAATAAATTGATAAATTTACTACAAATAATTTGATATCTTGAAAAAAATTATGGTAAAAACATCAGCTACCCTTCCTGCTAAAGTAGGCTGTTCTAATGAAACTGATTTGGAGATTATCAGAAGTGGCTTTTTGTTTTCTGGGTCCTGATAGGTCAATCCAGTTTCTGATAAAATTTTGATTCTGCCTTGTATTTGAAAGCATTCAGTTTGTTAGTAATGTCTGCCCATTGACTTTAATTATTGGACTTTGAATTTTCAGGAAAATGGATTACGAATACATACCCCATCAAGTTAAAATAAGACTCGAAACATTAATGAATAATACTTTGTTTGAACAGACCAATACTCATGATTTAGCTTCCCTGATAATTGTCAATTTAGAAAACTAAAGAAAAGCCATACTTTTAAAAAAAATGTGTTAATGGTTTTAGTTATTTTTTCAGATTCATCAATTTTCATTTAATGTTCCCTAGCTTAATAGTCATGTTTTGTCTATATGAATAATATTTAAAATAAATTCTTCATTGAATCCAAGCATGGTAATAAAACATAGATTAGCTCGTTTGAGGTGGCTTTGAAGAAGCAATACAGAACTGATTTTTAAAATAGTAAAGCATAACTATAAAAGACTAATTTGTAATTGTAATGTTTGATAAAGCCCATATCTCTTCCCTTTATTCCTTGCCTTATAGTTGTTGCATAGTTGTCTGTAGGTTTATTTTAGAGTATTGTTAAATTTCTTCATTTCTATTTATTTTTTTTACAGATTCATAACTGCCATATGAATTATAGAAAGAGGTTTTTTTGCTTTCAGTAATGTTACATATTTTCCTAAAACAATATTGGTGATAGATCGAAGTAAAAAAGAAATGCTACTAAACAGCTATTTTTTTTTATAAATGCAGGTAGTTCTCAATTTGCAAGCATTGGCTTACTGACCTTTTGAAGTTACAATAACAGTGGAAAACTGATAATCGATACTTGCACTTACAACCATCACAGCATACCTATGGTCATATGATCAAAATATGTGTGGTTGACATTTGGAATTTATTTATGATGATTGTAGCATCCCAGAGTCATATGATCACCATTTGCGACCTTCCCAGCTGCCTTCCAACAAACAAAATCAATGGGGAAAATCAGATACAAACCTTGGAAGGATGGAAGGTTGAATCAATCTTGAGCAGGTCAGGATCAAACACTTGTAGTGAGCAGAATTAGCCTGCAATACTGCATTCTAACCACTGTGCCATCACGGCTCCTGGTAGAAAGAGTAGAGAAGTCGATCAAAGTAAAACTAGCATTGTTCTGGGCTAGCAAATCAGCTCCAGTTCTTGATTTTAAAGTTGTTTGAAAGCTAGGCAGAAGTAACATTGACATAGCAAGAGCATATGAGTTAACATCTGCTCCTACTTTTAATTCTTATTCATTGAAGAAAAGTGTTGTTTCAGTGTTCTTTTTGAAGATTGTTGACATCTTCTAGACTATGACTGTTCATTGAGAGGCAAAAGACATGATTATGAAGAGAGAACATTAAAAGTCTATCCAAATTTCCTTTTTTAAAAAGCTACTCTTGGTTGAGCACTATAACCCATATGACTATATGCAGATGCAGTAAATTGGAAGAAAACTTAGTTAAATGCAGTTGGCTTAATTCTTGTAGACATTGCATAAAGCACTCTTATAATGTTGATGTATATAGAATTTCTATTTCTTTTCAGAATGTGTTAAGTTAGTGTTAATTCCTGTTAGCTTTGGCTCTAGGTTAACCATACATTTTCTAGGATTTGCAGAGTCAGCTGAAAGGATTTGTTTATTTTTTGAAAATGGCAGTTAGTTTTAGCAATGGTGATGTTTGAATGAACCAGTGGAGGTTTTTTTCCAACCTGAAACTCAATAAATGTTCTGTTTAGAATAAATATTAGTGCTGAAGTATTCCAGTATTGAGATAGGTTTCAACATTTATTTAATTTAAACCCACTTTTCTTCTCAGAAAGGCATTCAAGATTGTTTGTCCTTTTTAAATTATTCATTTAATTTATATTCCTTTGGGTTTTGAATATATTTTGGTCATTTTCTAAAAATTTACATGGTAACTATTTACCTTTTCTTCCTTTCTCCCTTCCTTAAAGTTCTAAAGAACATTTTCTGGGATTTTGTGAGTCATTTCCTTTTATGTTTACACTTTTAAGCACCTGAAAGATATCACAGCCATCATACAAACAGCATCAATATATATATTTTAAAGTTTGCATCAAACTGGAAGAAGAATTGTGTATTTTTGTTGTGCATAATGCTAATAGCTATTATGGGAGAGCAGTGGTAAGGAAACATTTAAATAAGAAATTAAGAAAAAATAAATTTATAACTAAATAAAAGGAGATATTTTATAACGAAGCTTAAAGAATGCCTTCACTGGCAAAAGGCTAGGGAAGTATTTGTTGAAATTGCCTTTGTGTGTAAGAAACTGCTTTTATTCTCAGATTTTACAGATAGTTTTACATTTGAAACTACCACTGACAGATTATTTACTATCATGATTGAGCAAAGAAGTCTGAAGCATTTTGAAGGAGAAATGGATTGCTAAACGCCACTGGCTGTGATTCATACTTGATAAAACCTTTTGTAGGATGTATACTTGATTATGAAAATTAAAAGGCAAGTTTCAACCTGAGGTAAATTGAACAATAAGGGAGTCCTGCATTAATTAGAACTGTATGTAGCTGTGAAACAATTTGGGGACTTTCCTGTGAAAAATATTCTTTTATGAGATCACTGATAACTCTTCACCTTAATTTATAGAACCCAACTTGGTGTAATGGACATGACATAGGGTAAGATTGAGAGAATAAATATTTATTGAAAATACAACTTGAGACAATGGAAATATTAAGCTATAATTTCTAAGTATGCAAATTTTCATTTTGAATGCATACATAAAAATGGTTAGAATAAAGTAGGAAATTTTTAGTCATCAGCTTCAGAGCAGTTATGATTATTTGCAGAAAAGATAGCAGGCTTTCAGTTTTGGGTATTGTAGAAAAAATTATCTAAATTTAGTTTTAAAGGTTACATGTGGATTGATAAACCAATTGTCCATAATATCTGGTGGTCACTGACAGAATCTATCTTGCATCAGAGCGTATACAATCCAGATAATACAATATGTGACAAATCTAGAGAAAGGAGGGTTTGTTTATCTTTGAAAGTAGATATAAAGGCAAAGACTATTTTATGTGACAGGTTTATTTAGAAATAACTTATTTTTTTTCAAGAATCTCCTTTCTGCAGTTACCGTGTGATATCAGGAAAATATGTGTCTGGTGTAAGGAATTGTAGACAGACGCTATAATTAAACCACCACATATCCCAGAACACTTCTTTGCTTTTGAATATAAAGTGCTGTCTAACTCCTGAATGAAAGAGCCTATAGCCGTGATGGCAAACCTATGGCACACGTCCCACAGGTGGCACGCAGAGCCCTCTCTATGGGCACATGAGCCATCACCCCAGTTCAGCTCTGCCACGCATGCATGCGCACCTCCCATTGGCCACTTGGTTGTTGGGTCTCTGCCATGCATGCGCGTGGGACGCACATGCATGTGCGGGGAGGGACGTGTGCAAGGGGCACATCTGTGGGGAGCTGGGCTCGTGCACAGGGCACACGCACGCATTACATTTTGGGGGGGTCGTGCATGCACGCTTTGGGCACTCGGTCCAGGAAAGGTTAACCATCAATGGCCTATAGTCTTGTTGGTTTCTTATGTGTGGGTGTTACTGCTTAAGTTTCTATAAAGTGAATAAACCTAGGAAGAGTATAAAAGCTTCTGAATTAATTGCATTCTCTTGCTCTCAGCTACTAAGAGACTTGGGTTTTTTTAGACTTTAAATCAAGGGTGAAATGTTCCTGGTTCAGACCCGATCTGGTAGCAATAGCGGTGGGTGGTTTGGAGAACCGGTAGCAAAAATCCTTGCCCCCTCCCCCCACCCATGCCCACCCAATTGCCTGGTCGCCTGCTTGCCGCTTTTAAAAAAAAAAATTAAAAAGCTCTGACAATCCTAGCTGAGCCGCACGATCGTCAGAGCCTTTTTTTACTTTTAAAATCATTTTTTTACAACCTATTCAGTTTTTAAAAGTAAAAAAAAAGATCGCGCGCCACCCCCTGCGCTGTTCTACTTAATCCATGCCTCCTTTTGGCATGCGTGGTCCGCACTGTGCATGTGCAGCCAGCGAACCAGTAGTAAACTGGTTCAGATTTCATCACTGCTTTAAATGTATGTATTCTGTAAAACCTGTACAGAGGCTAAAATGATAAATCTGAATAGGATAATTTTTCTTGTTATAGTTACATTCCAGCTTTCTTCTGAAAATTTGAGGTGGTATATATGAAGGTCTGTCCTTATTCTCACTACAGTTTTCTGGGGTAATTTGAACTGAGAGATAGTGATTACTCTAAAGTAATCTTATGAGCATTCCATTATGAATAATGAATCCAACTCTTCCCAACACTGTGCAGTATTGGTTAAATTGGAAAGTTATCTGAAAGAACTATCTACAAATAGGTCTGTGGTCCATTAGTGTTGTTTCTTAAATTGTTATAAAGTACATTATTTACATCAGTGTTTTATGATTAGGAAAGAATAAGCTTGGAAGTTAAAAAGATGGTGTGTGATTATTATGACAGAACTTGTTTGTCCTGAACATTAAGGAAAATGACACTAATATTTAAAATTGGAGATGATTCATTGTCTTCAGATTTGCTCAATAGCCTAGATACTTTAGTCTTCAGAAGAAAGAAGGAATCTTCAGTTGCCAGCTGGAGGATATAGTATCAGTTTATGCACGCAGCTTTCTATAGAAAGGTGGAATTTTGATTTTTAACATACCGAAAGCCTAACAACAATTTTTGAAACTTCCTTTATGGCCAAATTGAAATCACTTGTAGACATAGTTAGTGCATTAAAAATCAAATATGACAGAAAATAGTGTAGAAGAAAATACTCTTTGCCAATTGTGTATGGTAAACTGCTAGGATTTGTAGTTCAACAACATCTGGTAGGTCACGGGTTCCTTAAACTGAATTACAATCTTTAGAGAAATGAAACAAACCAATTGGCAAATTCATATATTAGCTGAGCTTACATATCACAATTAGTTATGCTATGGCCTGTTTCATGTATTTTTAGCAATTTGGTTTCTTCAGTATAGGCGAGAACTTAGCATATTGTATGAAACAGCCACTTGTGGTACATATGCTTAGTAAGAGATAATGATTAAGCAAGTAATGTGTAAGTATGATGTAAATCAGGGAGTCATAAAATAGAAGTGGGAGTGGATGTGATAATACTTTGTTGTTTGAAATGTTCTGAAATTAACATATTTTCTCAGATTTGGCTGTTCATTTTAGAAAAAAAATTGATACCAGTAAGTCAGTTACAGGTGTGTAAGAAAAATATATTAGCACATGGAGACTTGAAAATCTTCCATATCCTTGAAGGTTTTGATATGTTGAATATTTGGTGGCTATTTGTGGATGATGGGAATAGAATAGAATAGAATAGAATAGAATAGAATACAATACAATACAATACAATACAATACAATACAATACAATACAATACAATACAATACAATACAATTCTTTATTGGCCAAATGTGATTGGACACACAAAGAATTTGTCTTTGGAGCATGTGCTCTCAGTGTACATAAAAAGAAAAGATACGTTCGTCCAGCGGGAAAGAGTTTCAACCTTGACTTTCAAAGTGTTTTTAAAAAACTAATCGGAGTTATAAACCCTGAAAACTCCATTCACAGCCAAACATAAATTGTGTTGAGATTTAACAACTTCTGACAACTAGTTTCTACAATATAAACTTTGGACAAGTTTATTTTGGGGGAACTGCAATAGAAGTATACAGGCCAAATAATTTATCATTAGAGAGGAGACCATCTCTGAAGAATGATAGGACATCGTAGGAGTATAGCATATGGATCCGAGGTGGTGCAGTGGTTAGAGTGCAGCACTGCAGGCTACTTCAGCTGACTGCTAGCTGCAGTTCAGCAGATCGAATCTCACTGGCTCAAGTTTGACTCCGTCTTCCATCCTTCCGAGGTGGGTAAAATGAGGACCCAGATTGTTGGGGGCAATATGCTGACTCTGTAAACTGCTTAGAGAGGGCTGTAAAGCACTATGAAACGGTATATAAATCTAAGTACTATTGCTATTTCTATATTTGCGACATGTTGGTCTGCTTACCAACTGACTACTCACTAATTATAAATATTCTTGGTGAGGGATTTGTAAATCTCTCTTTCAGTAAAATTGAGGGTGAGCCATGTAGGTGAGCCAGTGTAAGTTCTGTTGGCACAAGGATAGATAAGGTTGGTAAAAGACATAAACATGAATTCATTATAGCAAAGGTGTACAGTGTTAGATCTATCCTTTTGCACATTGAGATCTACAGTTTTCTGTTTAAAATGCTCCAGGTTTTGTCCAGGTATAGTATAGATAAAGACCGAGGGTAAACTCACAATGAATCAGATAAGATAAAGTTTGATTTTTCCGTGGAAAAATTTATCTGGCTATAAATATAAAGTGCGCTAAAGTGTTCACCCTACATATTTGTTTGAGCCAGTACTTTATCTAGTACAGCCTCAAATGGACCTTCATGGAGACTTATCTAGGCTCTAATCCAGTGGTGAAATATAAAATTTGTTACTACCGGTTCTGTGGGCGTGGCTTGGTAGTGGTGGGTAATGTGACTGGGTGGGCATGGCCAATTTTTTTTTACTTTTAAAACCATTTTTTACATGTAAAACCATGTAAAAAAATGCTTTCAAAAGGCTCTGACGATCCCAGCTGAGTTGCCTGATCGTCAGAGGGTTTTTAGAGGGATCGTCAGAGCTTGGATTGTCAGGCAACTCAGCTGGGATTGTCAGAGCCATTTAAAAGAAAAAACTTTTTCTTTGAGCTGAGTTGCCTGATTAGCCGGCAACTCAGCTGGGATCGTCAGAGCTTGGCTCGTCAGAGCTTGGCTCATCAAGAGGCATTTAAAAGAAAAAAAGCCTCTGATGATAGAGCAACTCAGCTGGGCATGGGGGTGGGGGCAGGGATTTTTGCTACCGGTTCTCCGAACTGCCCGCTGCCATCGCTACCTACTCACCCGAGCTGGTCCGAACCGGGAGCATTTTACCCCTGCTCTAATCAGAGATTTCCATTTGCATCTGAACAAAGAGCTTGGAGCATAGATCTCAAGAATGTACATTAGATGTTAGAAACACAAGGATATCCTTATATATTTTCATTAGTTAAATATGTTTGTTCATTTTCCAGGCATGAGGGGTGACTGGTATACCATTTATATAAAATCACCTTTGTTTTATATGGCTGATTTCCAATATTTTCAACTGCTAGAATAATGTAGAACATTAATCTTTGTCTCAGTCCTACTTAGGATACAGGAAGGATAACAATATGATCAGTGCGTAATGATATTTATTAAATTATAAGGCCACCAAACTCCATAAGACTGTGTGATGCATAACATTACAATAGTAAAAAATAAAATAACACTATGTCTCAAAATAAAATGGCTACTAACAGGTAAAATCCAGAAGGGCCTTGACATTCTCCATAACCCAGGCTCTGCAGAACCAGCCAGATTTTCAAGAACTTGTCACAGTGGGAACCATATAGCTCTCTATGAGGATACAGTTCCAGATGGTGGTATTGTGACAGAAAAGGAGTGATTCCTGAGTCCCGCTAGACATTGTTTAATTGCTGGAGCCTGGAGCATGCCCATTCAGCCTGATACAAGATGGAAGTATTTGAGACAGACACAACCTTCAGATAACCAGGCCTTATGCTATAAAGAACTTTTATATATTAACTGTACTTAACATTTGAACTACGCCTGGAAGCCAACTGGTGATCAGTGCATGTGGTAGTGGAGAAGGCCTTCATCTCAGTGTGGAGAGAATCTCGCTTTATTTTTTTAAATTATGTTTGTCTCTAGTTGTTCAGGACAAGCGTCTGCTGTAAATAGGGAAGGAGATTCTGTTTTGAAGAGAAAAATGTGTTTTTTAGACTTATTCCAACTTATTTTGTACCCTTTTTAATGAAAAAAGAAAATTGGCAATACTTTTGGGTGAGGAGGCTTACATGTTCTTTGCAAAAATATATAAATATTCAGAATGGTGTCCAGCATTTTTCTTAATATCAAATTTGGGATATAGTATAGGATGGCCATTGTGTTTTAAATGAGCTCATTCCTAATAGCTCTAATACACCATTAGTTATGCTGTCCTCTGATTCCACAATCATTGTATGTGAAGGGATTTTAGGTTGATAACAAATCTTCATAGAGATTCTCAATATAAGAAGAAAAGGTGACCTATCAGTGTTGGGGAACAGGATTCCTTTAAAGGATTGGGGAGGGGAATTTACCTTAAATTGTCTAGTGTGTAAGTGGCCAAGAATAATTGGCAAAGTGGTATGGAAAACAGGCTGTTTTCTGTTCTCAATTTATTATATTGATTTAGAATTTGCATAGGGTCTCTTAGAGTAGGCTTGCAAATAGCCATATCATCTATGATGGATGAGAATTTACAAACAAATGAAGAGCAAGACTGAAACTTTATTTACAGATTTCTAAAGTATATAATATTATTCTAAAATAGATTCATTTCACTTCCTGTTTCCCACATAAAGAAAACAAACCCCAGACAATTCCCTTTGAAGTTATTACATTCCTGTTTTGTTTTTTTATCTTCTCTCATTCCTCAGGGCGTCAGAACTATTTTACTTGTTGGTGCATGCTCCTGATGAGCTCCTTACTTTTCAGGGCAAAGAGGTTAAAGTCAGAAACTACAGATTTGCCTTAATTCAGTTGTTCAATTGGTACTTGTTTTTCCAGGTCAAGGTGAGGCAGACAATTTCAAATGTTTGTGGGCTAGGAATCATGATTTTGTTGTCTTGATAGGAATGTTTATGTAAGTGTTTTAGTGGAAGAAATAAATATAGTCAAGGTATAATGTTGAGTCAATTCCAGTCAGTGCTTGATTGGAGGGGGAGGAGCAAAGGATTGCTCCCCAGCACCCTCCTGTGTGGAGTGCCATAAAGTCATGCCCTCTTCCCCCTCCCACAACAACTTCTATATGAAATCACTAGGGGAGGCCATCTACCAGTTTGGCTTTGGTGTCATCAGTATGCTGATGATACCCAATTATATCTTTCAAATCTGGACTGGCTAAGTGAGGGTGGCAAAATTCTATCCCAGGGCCTGGAAGCTGTGCAGGTTTGAATAGGGAGGAACCATCTCTGACTCAATCCTACCAAGGCCGAGTGGTTGTGGATGATTGGATTATCCAGATCTGGGTATACCGGTATTCCATCTTTGGTATTGGATGAGGTAGTACTTCCCCTTCAAAGTTGGTGCAATCTAAGGGTCTTCCTGGACAGGCAGCTCCTACTTGAAGAACAGGTGACGGCTGTGGTCAGGAAGGCCTTTGGACAACTTCATCTGAAGTTCCAACTTTTTTTTTTTATTGTGGGCCCTTTAGAGTACCCATGCTGTAGTCACTACCCAGCTTGACTATTGTAACACACTTTATAGGAGGCTGCCCTTGAAGACAACCTAAAAATGTCAATGGTCCAAAATGCAATGGCATGAGCAGTAATGGGCATGCCTTGATATGGGTATTATAGTCCTGCTTCATGAATTGCATTGGTTGCTAGTTTGCTTCTGTGTACAATTGCAGGTGCTGATTGTTATCTATAAAACCCTTCATGGCATGTGGGACCAAGTTACTTGAGATAGCTTCTATCCATCCTTTGATTTTGAAAGGTTGGCGCATTCTGAGTTCTTTTAATTAAATAATGTCATCTATCAGGACAATGAAATGTCCTTTCTGTAACAGTGCCTACTCTCTGGAATGAGGTAGATCCATATGGCTCCAGCTCTGCTGTTGTCCAGAACAGCCATTCTTGGCAGACAAACATTTACAGTTACTCAGGATAGTGAAATAGGTGGCGTATCAATTTATTAAATAAATAAACACAATTAAATGATGATTCATTAGCACTTATCTTCCTTCTCATCAGTTGTTGAAGCTCTTCATTAGGGAGATCTATTTCCATAAACTACAAAGGCTTGAATTTTATAACTTGCACAATATTATTCTGACCAACCTAATATTTCTCTTTTTTCCTTTTTTCCTCCTAGAAACTAAGAAGCCACCAGTGGCCCCAAAACCAAGATTGGTGATAGGACACAAAATAGTGCCACCTCCTGTAGCACCAAAACCAGAAGTTGTGGTGGTGGATGTTTTGCAATCCTCAAGAAAAACAAAGCCAGTGATAGCACCAAAACCAAAGGTGCTTAAATGCTCGACTGTTCCTGAACTTAAAACTGCCCCCACTTCCATAAGGAGAAATTTAAAGACTTTAGAAGATCACAAAAAAGACTCTTCTGAGTACTTGGTTCATCTGAATTATAAAAATGGGATTCCAACAGATAATGCGGCTTATATTATATCTCTCTGTTCTTGCAATTTTGAATGCATTCATAAATGTGGAAATCGGGAGGATACCCACAAAAATGCAACCATTTTTGAACAGTTAGAAAACCTAGAGAACATTAATATAGATGAACAGCCATCATCATCTCTAAAGTGTGGGACAATATTTGAAAGCAATCATGAAAACAATTTAAATAACTATAAGGTTGTCTTAAAGGCTAATGATCTAGAGGAAAAACTTGAAGATGTTATGATACAAAATGTTTACCCTAATAATGGCCATTTGAGGCAAAAACATTTAAGTAAATATCAAACAGTTAATGCAGTTAATTCTAACAAAACTGTTAAAATAGAATTTTCCCCACCTATATCCAATGTAAAAGAATTTAAGAGTTCAAGTAATGATGCAAAGTTAACTGCTGTTGAATCTGAAATGTTAGAAGTTCCACTTTTGACTGAAAACAACAATAATTGTTTCTCTTTGAGTAACCCAGCACATATGGAAAAAATGGATGTGAATAATACATCTATGATATCTTGCACAAAAGACAATGACAAACTTTCATGTGGAACCAACTCGGTAGTATCAACTAAACCTTTTCCAGTTCCAAAACCAAGAAAGCTACACACTCCCTGTCTAGTTCGTCAAGATGGCATAGATGCTTCAGGAGAGGATGAATGTGATAGTTCTGGGATTCATGAGTTTGCCATTAAGAATACAACAAAAATTAATGTTCTAGTTGAAAGTGTTTCCTATAAAAATCAAGAACATCAAAGTGCAGTGGATAAATCTGAAGTTGCTTCATATTCTGTAAGAAAAGTACATTCAACATCAGAATCTACTGATGCCAAAGAACTGATTCCACAAAGCCAGTTATCTGAAATTGCACATGAACACTGTCCCTTTTTAGAAAATATTGGGCATTCTTCAGATCTTAATTCAATAAAACCTTCCATTAACATAATAGAAGATAACAGTATGTTGGCAACTGATGCTAAAGAGACTGGCTTTGTAAGGTGTAGTAACCTATCCATGAGTTTGCCTAAACAAATAAAATTATCATGCAATCACACTTTACCTGCCTTGGTGACCCTTGATGACTCTGCACAAAAGAAGGAAGCTAAAGATGTTTACTTAAAAGGTGAAAGTTCATCTCGAATCATTCCAAAGAAACCTCAAAGACATGGCATTGCTGTAGCTGGGCTTTTGAAAAAATCTGCATCAGAGGAACTATTAGACACAAGTGCTTACTTTTCTAGTGAAAATAAAACTTTAGAGGCTCCTTTGGAGAGGCCTCGGATAAGGCATTTCTCAGCCAGAGAACAAAATACAGTCCTATTGTGTGATACTCCAACATCATCTTCGGAAAAACCAATTTGGAAATTGCCTCATCCTATTCTTCCATTTTCAAGAAACCCAGAAACCTTAAAAAACACAAAAAATGCAAAAAAGGTAGAAAACTTCAGTACTGTAACTAAACCTCGAGCCAAGTCCTTGTCTTCTGTAGATATGGACAGAATACACAAGCCTCCAAAAGAACCTCAAAAGAAAAGCTCACTAAAAAAATTCCTAAATATGAAGTGGTCTGTTTGGATGTTGAAAAGTGACGTCCAAAAATTTCTGGCAAAGGGCACACAGTCTACAGATAATGCCAATGGGGATATTCCTAGCGGAGAGGGGCCTGGCAAAAATGGAAATGCGATTGCCATGGCAAATGGAAGGAAAGCTAAACCGGCAAAGGCACATTCAGCAGAAATGGGCAGCTTTTTCTCACAAAAGGGAAAACAAAAAATCAGAGCTCAGAATGAAATTAAAATCAATCAAAGATCAAAGTCTTTAGATGAACAGACTTTCTCATTACAAGGACACATGACATCTGTTACTCAAGACAATACACATGAATATGAAAATGTGAGCCATTATGAAGAAATCCCAGAATATGAGAATTTGCCTTTTGCAGCTACTGATGAAAACATATGTTTTGACAGGCAAAATTCTAGCATTGTTGAAAACCAGGATGTTAATATGTATGAGGTGGAAGAGCTGTATGAACCTACAGGGAGCTGTTTAGAATTTGGCAGGTAAGGTGCTAAAATGGAAACTCTATAGGTGTATGTATAGGTGTGGTTTTCCCATTGCATCAATCTGTGGGGTTGTTTTTACTTTTAATAGGCTGTGTACATTCACCTATTGTGGTTTGTAAACTGTTTATGGCATAGCATTATGCATGAAAGCCTACTTTTCAAAACTACAATTAGCATGATGTGTGAAACATTTTATTATTGTTGACATCTCTATGCTCCAAATAGTTTTTAACTTATCCAGAAGCATAGTACATTTGGTCTCTATATATGTCATAATCACTTTTGTTATTAATCACATGGTTAGCAAGATAACTTTTATTGGTTGCTGTTTTAGAACAGGCTACTTTCCCATTTTTATATTTTGTTTAAATACACACTTTTCTTTCATCATTTTTGATGGATCACTGGCTTGATTTTTTCTGAAGGCAATTTATGGCATAAGCAATTTGACTTTTTGAACAATAGTTAACTTTTATCCTAATCTGCGAGCAAATGTCCTTAAGCAGCTGAATGTGGAAATACAATGATTGGACATCCATATGAACAGCTACAAACCTGAACTAAATTTGATGAAATTATTGCAAACTTGCATACAAATCTCATTGATGATTTCACTGGATTTTGAAGATGATAGAAATACTTATAATTGATTGACTGACTGATTGATTTAATAAATTTATATGTCCTCCAATCACAGGTTATAACAGCTTACAACATTAAAAATCCACAACATGAAAACCTATAATTGTTAGAAATAGCTTGCTATAACACAGAATTGCTTTTAGGTTTTGTAACTTCAGGCTGCAAGAATTGAGTTTTATGAATCCAATGTTTCCTTATCACAATCTTATACATAAGCTTGTCATGGAGAAAGCTGGCTATTTGAATTATTCTCTATATGTGCAGGGAATGTAGGGTGTGTTTTTCCTCTGGAGAAAGATTTAGATGTTGCAGTCCCTGACATGTAGTCTGTCATACAGTATATAATTTTGAAACAGGTTTGCCAGGTCATCTAATAATACTGCAATATAGACAAGTTCAACATTGACCAAATGAATATAGCAATGTAAAACTAGACAATTTAATTATTTTCTAAAGATCCTTATGGCGGCTATCAGTGTTATTCTTATCTATATTTGAACAAAGAAATATTTTTCCTTCATAATGTGAACTCATTAGTACTGATGAATAGGTTCCCAGGAAAAGCATAAGTTGACAGCATATTTTTAATTAACATGAATGAATGGCAGTGATGGGCTTCTCCTGGCAAGAATAGCATAGTATCTATAACATAAACCCAAATAATGGCAGGATTTGAAAAGACAGAAGCCCTGTCTTAAAGTAGTATACATTCCTGAAGTTTTGATATTGTGCCAAAAAAAAAAAAAGGTAATGTTTTGAACAATACGAAAACCTGGAAATTTTGTCATGTTTGCTCCTGAATTGCTTCTATCATCTATGTAAATATAAATATGCAGAACTTTCATTTGGTATTATGTGCATTACAAAAAATATTTTTTACTTTATTATGGTGAAACTTTGGATTTTCTGTTTTCTGCATTTTTTGCACTGGTTGTCTCAGTAGACCAATAAGGAAGCAAACTAGTACAAAATAAAGGCATTTCAGCATTTGAATTGAGAAATGATGTCATATAATACTTGAACAAATGTTAAGAAATTGCACTAAAATTAGGATAGGACAGAATGCAAAAATATGAAACTGTCCAAACTGTAGCTTGTTTTTTATGTTTGTAAATTGATGTTAAATAACAGTTCCTTTTTTTGGACATAAAGAGCTAATGATTTAAACTTGGTAAGATTACTGTTTAAGAAAGCCAAGATAATGTAATTTATGTTTTTCATCTCTAAAGTTGCTATTTATTTTACAAACTACAAAATATGTATCTGAATTGATATAAAATGTGTTTTAATGTTTAATTTCTGGAAGTGTACATTTGATTCATGTTTTACAAATGGAGCGCACTTGTAATTTTATTGCATAGGATGGGATTTACTTATTCCATCTTTTTAATCTTTTGTCCTTTTTTCCTTTAATTTTCTGCTGTAAATATGATGCCTAATGAAATAGGTATAGTAAATTGCACTATATGTAATTGCATATAATTGCATTATATGGTACCATGTTAAAACTTGTTTTTTAAAAAACGTAACTTTTTTGACATCTCAAGAACTGTTTGTCAACTGGAAATGTATATAGCCTGTGAGAACTGATGTTTGAGAATCAGAAATTGCTTGACTGTAAATTTGAGGTCAGCTCTCAAAGTACCAGTAAATGTTTTTTAGTATAAACTATTGGCAAAATACAATCAGAAATCTGTTTATTTGTGAGATACAGCTAGAATAAAGCTGTTACTACTTTAAAGCCATAGTTAAGAAAAGTGCTAAAATCAAATATTCTGTTAAACAGAATGTGTAGTGATGCAAAAGTCTCCTTCTCCCTTTATGGCATAGAATTTGTAGCTGAATGAATAAATTTTAAACTTTTAACTGATCTAAAGAAGGTATTGTTTGTAGAGAATGTTTGCTTTTGGCCAATAGAAATGCTACTGCTTTTTTACAGAGAAATCGAAAATTAATTTTAGAAAACATAAATTGTATGATAATACTAATCTGATATTTATAAAATATTGCCTTGAACATATCCAGTTCAGTAAAAAATGATCAAGGTCAGTTTTCTTTGAAATAAACATATATTTCAGTAGTTTTTGTTTTCAGAATTTATAATTAAATAGATTTGTTGCAAAAAAGGGATTTGAAAGGAAGAAGGAAAAACTATTTGTTTTAATGAACTTACCATGTTTTTCATTATTTGTCATGATCAGTCTCCAAAGTACCTATGATTTTGTAACTATGTGCCCTTAAATATTGAAAAACAAAATCTGTAAAAAATAGATTTAACCCATGTTTCAAAGCAATGTATTGCCTGAAAAATGTGTGAATTTAAATACCTGAAATTAACTACAGTTGACAGCAGAGAAGAGAATGATAGTTATATTATTTTCTTCTGTTCTGGAACAGATAAAAATGGGGAAGCAAAGAGAAAATTAATTTTAAGAAGTAAATTAATAACGAAAACATATAACATCTTGGAGGATGGTGACCTACCATGATGAGAAGGGTCATAATAGTGAAAAACATTATCTTCCAGTGGTAAGATATGGTTGTGAAAACTGGATACTAAGAAAAAGTGAGAGAAATTAGACTACAGGTAGTCCTCGACTTACGATCACAATTGAGCCCAAAATTGCCATTGCCAAGCTAGGCAGTTGTTAAGTGAATATTGCCCCATTTTACAACCTTTCTTGTTAAATGAATCACTGCAGTTATTAAATTAGTGACACGGTTGTTAAGTGAATCTGGCTTTCCCATTGAGTTTACTTGTCAGAAATTCTCAAAAGGTGATCATATGCAACCCAGGACACTACAAGTGTCAGAAATGTGAGTCAGTTGCCAAGCATCTAAATTTTGATCACATGACCATGGGGATGCTGCAACAATCGTAAGTGTGAAAAATGGTCACATTGAACTTTTTTCAACGCCATTGTAACTTTGAACGGTCACTAAATTAATTGTTCTAAGTCAAGGACTACAGTACCTGTATTATCAGTCCTTGAAGAGGACTTGAAGAAGGCAAGGGCACATAGAACAGCAAGAATTTCAGGAATCTCTTCTTTGTTGTAAGGTACCATAACAAAGTCTTCAAAGATACCAGTTTCACTCTACCACATTTTATGAGCAACAAAATCAAGGCAGGGCTATTATGAGTTTCTCTCACAGGCTTTTTTCTTTTTCCCAGGACTGACTAATTCTTTCTCCTCCCTTATTGGTTCATAGCTCCCTTCTTCCGACTCAAGCTAGGTCTACATACTTTAACATCTGCTTTGAATTATTGATTTCGAAATAGAATCAATTGTATCGTGCACTGCAAGAACAAACAACCAAATATGCAAGACAAAACTTGCATATTTGGAGCACCTGGCTGGATAATAAATTATGTGAGCCAGGTTGAGGAAATAGAAGAAAGGGAATGCAACGGATGAATTGGATAGATGGGATCAAAAAGATTATTGGGATATCTGTGGAAAAGCTATACATTATTATTAGAAGCCGCTGAAGACAAAGAGCATCTGTCTCTACAGTCACTGGAATGAAACTGTCTTCTAAAGTAAACATGGCAAAAATTTAGTGCAGTATTCCTTTATTTAATTGAGTTAATTTGCTTTAAAAGTAAAATCAATTCAGCAAACCAGAATGCTTCCTCTAGGTATATGAGAAGACGTGTTGTCTTACAGGCTGTGACAAGCTATTTTTCATCAAAGAACAGTATAATGACTCAGTGGTGATTTATTTCACATGACTGCTTATGCAGAAGTTTCTCTTTCAAAAAAAAAAAAACCCCAAAACCCTTACTTTGTGGTAATCTTTAACATGACCGTGTGGGAGATTGTTTTAATTAGCTTAGTATGCTATATTTTTAGCTTACAGATTGAAATACATTGATATTCAGAATTATTCTTTTTTGATGGGTTTCTCTTGAAATCAGTTCATGAGAAATTGAGTAACCATAGAATCTGGCCTTTCTGGGTGTTTCACATTTGCACCTTCTGTTTTGCTTTCCAATATAGCTGTATGCGTCCAATATCTTTACCTTTTGTGGCAGGGGCTCTCAGACTTTGGGATATCACAATTCTCTAAAATATTTGGTAAGGTTCTTATCAGGCAACATTTAAAACTTTTCACTATTTGATAGTATTACAGAAGATCAGTATATAAAATAATCTGATTAAGGTAAATAAGCTAATGAACAATTATAATATTTTGAGGTATTTTTATTTATTAAGAAAGTATATTTTAAGTTCTCAGCTGACTAATACTTATATAATAGAGCAGATAACGTTAACATTTGAATAACATGGTATATTTTAACTGTGCCTTCAGAAACCTTTGAATATCAATATGTTTTTGTTTGAAAGTGAGTATGGGTAAAATGATTTTGAAGTCATCAGAAAATAATAAAAAAGCACATCTCTCATTGTGGGATAGAAAAATGAATGATATCATGAGAAATGTTGACATTTTTACCAGTAAAAACAAAAATTTTAAAACATCCACCAAACCAGGTAATTTGTAAAGAACTTGGATGATCACTTTAACAATTGTGATTGAAAAAAATTTGTGTTCCTTTATGAAACTGTTATTTCTTTCTTTGAGGATTCTATTATACAATTTATAGTTGTATTAATAGTTAACAGATTTCTACAGTGAATAGCATTCTGTGTTTCAGCCAACAATTAGATGGAACTCTGCTTATGTTACACAATGTTGTAGGTCATCAGCAGAACATGATGGATCAGAATTAATGTTAGAAGATATACATTCAGATGATGAAATAATGCCAAGAGATGTGAATAGCTCTGATGAAGATGAAGATGATACGAATTCAGACTCCAGTAAAGGGGAGTCTGAGGCACAAGAAAACAAGCAAGTAAGACTATAACATTTGTTTACATAATCTATTTTGTCATGAGTCTTTAGAGAATATTGTTAACAGTTGGAAAAAAAATGAAAGCAATAGGAAAAAAAATACGCTATAACTTCTTTTATTAGAGAAACGACAATATTTATATTTACTGATGACTGGAAACCCCTTTTCTCAAGTTTTTATGACTTGGGAAACCCCAAGTTTTTTTATAAAAAATGAACTTGTTATTTATGGTTTTGATGATGAGACAGGCTAGATAGTAGAAAGAAGTCATGAAGTAATTTTAAATATATTAAAATATATTAAATATATTTTAATATATAGAAATATATTAAAATATATTTCTAACTGCTGTAAAGAACATCAGAAGCAACTTCTTTATGACTTTTTCTTTATCTCTTTCTTTATCTCTTTATCTCTTCTATTTCTTCTACAGGTAGTCCTTGACTTATGACCACAATTGAGCCCAAAATTTCCATTGCTAAGCAAGACAGTAGTTAAGTGAGTTTTGCCCCATTTTATGACCTTTCTTGCCACAGTTAAGTGAATTACTGCAGTTGTTAAGTTAGTAACACAGTTGTTAAGTGAATCTGGCCTCCCCATGAACTTCGCTTGTCAAAGATCACAAAATATGATCATATGACCCCAGGATATTGCATAATACATGCCAGTTGCCAAGCATCCGAATTTTTATCATGTGACCATGGGGATGTTGCAATAGATATAAGTGTGAGAACTTTTTCACCCCCACTGTAATATTGAACAGTCACTAAATAAATAGTTATGAGTTGAGGACTACCTGTATTTTCTTACTGCACTTTTAACTTTTTTGTTCAGTGTATATGTGTGTGTGTGTATTGAAGCACCTGGGAGGGAGTGTACTGCTTCCCTTTCGCCTTTCAGCTCCAATCCAGGAGCCCTCAAGCAGTCGCATTCACAACAAACCATTTTATACCAAATTTATATTTGCTGATAAAATCTCCCTTTATTTCTTTATCATATGCAGCCCTAGTTCAGTGAAATCACAATTCACTAGTTTCTGGACTTTTTTTCTTCCTTCTGGCAGCCAGCAGACCCTTTGCTGCCCATTGGGAGACTAAGATAGATCTATTTCGGCCTTATAAGGCCTCATCAGTTAGCCACACCCTCATCTCATGTATCCTCCCTGTAAAGGTACAATATTTGTTTTTCTTTCTTTTTCTAGGGCTCAATAATATATTGGTTTATGTAGGTAGAACCTGGCTAAAGAGAAATACACATAAAACCTACGAAAAAGAAAAACTATATATATATATGTGTGTGTGTGTTTGTGTGTTTGTGTGTGTGTGTATGTATATGTATATGTATATGTATATGTATATGTATATGTATATGTATATGTATTTCTCTTTAAAGCCTAGAAACTCCTGGATTGGGATTTCACTGAACTAGGGCTGCATAAAAATCTTGGTTTACATAGGAAGAACCTGGCTAAAGAGATACACATAAAGGCCTACGAAAATAAAATAAAATAAATATATATGTATGTATGTATGTATGTATGTATGTATGTATGTATATATTTACACACACACACACAGAGAGAACCATCTGTCATAATATTCTGATTATAATATATTATCAATCATTATAATAACTGAATATTCATCTGCATAAGGAACAATTGAATATAGACAATAGAGCTGCATGCAATAAAATTATAGGATAAATTTTATGTGTAAAAAATTAATGTCTAAAATACACATAATCCAGTAATATTGCTTTTTTACCCTTCCTATGTTGATTTTTTAATATTTGCTTTTATTTTTAGTTTAGAGCATCTGGGAAGAAAACAAAGGTTTATCATATTGCTAAGGAAATCATGAGCTCAGAGAAAGTGTAAGTATCTGTGTGGTACTTAATTAAATCTACTTTCCCTTACCTTTCCTCTCCCTTTCCACTGAGATGCTTTTGTTCTTCTCTTGGCAATAGGTTTGTAGATGTTCTAAAGCTCCTGCACATTGTAAGTATTTAATTTTACTTTTATAAACATATGTTTAGTTTATAAACATCTTAACTTAATCATCCCTGAAATTCTTTTAAAAATTGTCTTAAACTACGATTGTTATAATGTTCCTCTTTGTAAAAAAATTAAATCTCATGGAACTCTGCTAATAAGTTAAAACAGAAGGGATGTAATCATGATGTTTGATCCAAATTCTGCAAAAGCTTTGAATCGTAGATGGGTATGTTCTTAAGTTTTTAGATTCAGAACTAACAAACCTGAAAATAAGCACATGATAGACAGAAAGGAATTCATATACATTCCCCGAAAGGTCAAAATGTTGTAGAACCAGAGATTTGTTTTTGACATCTCAACATTCTTCATTTGTGTGTACATAGGTGAACCTTCATATATTAGGGAAATATAACATACCTATATTGTATAATGTTATTATATGCATTTAATCCAATCATAGTTTTGATCCATAAGCTTATAAAATGTGGAACATAGTTTATGATAATTTATGCAATTAAATGAGACCAGAATACAATCTCTTATAAGGTGCTTTAGGAGCAAATGTTGTACATTGTTATTCGGCAGTGGAAAATAGTAAAATGATATATTGCTATTTATTTCACTTTTAGAATGTTTAGCCTTTATTTACACGTGTTAAAAACACATAAATGGAGAAATATACAATAAGACTTGAATAATTTGGTAGTATTATTTTAACTAAGCTTTTAAGTAACTGCCCCCCCCCCAGCATATTCGAGCATTACCAAAAGTATGTGAGCTTGACTTACTAGGCATCTACATTTAAAGTTGACTGTTGAGATTTTTCTATCCTTTGGCAATCAAAGTTCAAAGGCCAAGGCTCCTTGACAGTTCAGAATTTCTTAATTTTGTAGCCTATGAAATCCAAAATATCTCCACAAAATTTAAATCAAAGATTCTACTTCTTATTCGTTTATATTTTTAGGAGTAAGGCTAAAAGTGTGAAGTTGGATGCATATTTAAAGAGCTCAATCTAACTTCTTGTTTGTGCAGAAAATTAGGCTTCATTATATGATCACTATTAAAACTGATGGAATAGGAATTTATAGCTTTACAGAATAGGCTATTAAAAGTTTGTATTCCAAATTGATAGCTCTACACATTTTTTTTTAAAAAAAGGTCTTTCTAATTTTCAGATAGCACTTTTATTTTTTTAATTATTTATCTTTCTTATTGTGTCATCCTATAAATTACTTACTATTCATTTGTAGATATATAATTTTAGCTGCATTGGAAGCCCTGGCAAAATGTTTGATTTCACAAGCAGCAAGAAAAAATGAAAATTTAGACACTAGTTTAAGTTGCCTAGTTTAGACACTAGGCAAATAGGCACTTGTTAAAAAAGGATTCCTTTGGGAACTACTTTGCGCTTGTTAATTCGCCTAATGCATGGGTGTCAAATTTGATTGCATCATGGGCCAGATCATGACATATCGTGACATTTTTTGCCTTTGCGGAGCCAGGGTGGGCATGGCCTGCGCCTGATGTATCTGGCCTGCGGGCTCCAATTTGACAGGCCTGCCCTAATGGCTATTATCTAGGTAGCATGGCAAGTGCATGGGTGAGGAACATATGATAAATATGTCAGATAAATTCAGATATTAGTTTATGTACCAAATTTAGAAAGCTGCCCAAATTCTGGATGCCATACAACATACAACAAACCTAGGCAATGGGCATGAATGCTTTAGTACAATGATATCTGCATATAACGTTGAAGTGATAATCTGCATATTAGAAATTAGTGTGATTAGGCAGTGAACATGAATGCTTTGTACTTTCAAAGAAGAACATTTAAAATTTCCTTTCACGAAAAGTGCTCTTATACAAGCATCTTCTATTTTAATATTGTCATTATTTTTCAGTGTTGTTTCAGTTGTTACAGAAATAGAGTTTACTGAGTGCTATATGGACTAAATTTAGGAGAGTTTATCAGACAAGTCACTTTTGAAACTGTTTCAAACTCAGTCTACAACATACAGCGGAATGTGTGTATGCTGATGAATAGTAGAAACACAGCTTCAATATATAAATAAATTTATTTGAGGGTAGCAATAAATATTCTAATGTTAACAAAAAATGACCATCAAAAAAGGATAATTTATTTAACACCAACGGGCTGCATATTGCACTATGTAATAAATGAGTTATTATGTATTTACAGTTACAGCTGTATATTAAAAGTTGAGGGGCATTATAATTCAATATTATAGTTCTGCTCAGCATAACAATATAGTAAAATAAGCTTCTCGCATTTTTTTCTGTGTCATTTTTTTTGTATGATTGCATATTGCATATACTGAGTAGAATTTATGATTGCTTTTTATCTGTCTTTCTGAAAAGCTATTTTTCTTCTAATCTTGTATAGAACAAGATTATATATCCATTAATATTTGTAACAGTGAATTAACAGATGCTCAGATTTAATTTTGGGCATTCAGGGTGTCCCCCCCCCTCCTTTTGCTTAGCATTTTGGAGCATTAGTGGAAATATACATCAGTTATTTTCTTCGGGGGACTAAGTTGAGAGGAGAAGTAATTATTGTGTTATTTGAGCCAAAAAAAGCTACATCTCAGTGTTGTTTTTCATAAATCCATGTTCATGGATAGGTGTGTTCAAGATTGAAGCATAAGTGTTTTCAAGACTGGGACATAATAAATGGAAAGTGCATACATTCCCAGCATTTTTCCTCTAGCAATTTTAAGCATTTCTATTAATATTAAGAAAGTTAAATGTTGCTTATGCTATTGAGTTCCATATGGGTTCTATTAAGCAATAGCAGTTACTTGGCTTATTTCTTTGCATGTGAAAATCATGAACCCCCAAGGATGCAAGAAATTAGTTAAATGTTGCCAGTTGGCCCCCATTGCATGAAAACTCTTCATTTCCATATGGACAAAGCCATCTGTTTTACCTTGGAATTTAATGTACTTTAGGCTTTAATATCAAGAGGCATCCCCATCCCTTCCCATTCCAGTTTTAGGTCATGCAATGTTAAAAGGAGGTTACAGTAAACTAAAAAAAAAGTGGAAAGCCTACTAATATTCATTCCTCTGATGCACTGTTTTTAAAATTGTGCATAAGCCAATGTTTCAAACAGCTGTGCATCTGTGTATATAATTGCTGTGCCTTATTTGCATTGAAAGCATGCAGTTATGAACACATGGAACAAATCTATTCTAATAAGATTTTTCTGATGTCTCCATACGGATGTTGGAATTGTTTTGGGGATATGGAAGCCATAATGAGGAAGCAAGCAAAAGCACAAGCACTGAAATTCCATTTCAAGTTGGCAGATGTGGGGGCAGATAATTCTCTATTTAGTGTGCATTTAGATTTGCACAAGAATCAGCTGGTTTGTAGGTGATATATTTTACTAATTGTGATTGAATATTGTAGAAGCGATATATATATTTTAATAATGAATATTGATTAGTGTGTAATTTAGTCAGATATACTTTTTGCAGGAGAGCATACCATGCAATTTAAACATAGCAGAACTAAACATTTTATAAAACATAACTTCTTTCACATCTACTCTCTATGGTAATGTAGCTATTTTGCTAGGAGATCTGCATAAAAACAATAATAGAATTGATTGACTGATTATGTACCATCAAGTCATTTTCAACTCCAAGTGATCTTATATGTAAAAATATTTTTTTCTCCATAAAATAGCAACAGTAGTAATTTTATTCATGTGACATCCAAGGGGCCTCCAGAACTGTCCACACGTCTATGTTCTTTACCAATTGTAGCTTCCAAATACTTTTTAAAGGTAGCCCCATGTAGAGCATGTTACAATAATCCAATCAAGAGATGATTAGGGCATGAGTGATATAACTCTTTGTGGTCCTGTTTTAGTGTTCTAGAGTGGAAGTGGAGGTCAGTTTTTCTGATACATGCTCTAGGATCATAAATTACTGGCTACTGTCACAATACAGGATTAATCATTTTTTAAAAAACCAGTAGTCTAGTTCTTAAACTGAATGGTCCTTGTGCAACCCTAATATAGAACATTGAGAGTTATGTATGTTACAGCTACTACTTGTTCTATAAATCTTCTGAAACATACAATCCTGGACAGACTAAGGTATCTCAAAATTTCAGCTTGATTGATACAACCTACTTTAATTACACTTTCCGGGGAAACTCTTGGAAGAAATAATCCACCAGTAGGACACAACAATCAATGCTATCATTCATACAGTATATTCTTTATCACATCAGGCATATAAAGTCGTGTTCTAATTTTATAAATTAATCAAACTATCCAAGGACATATCCATAGTGTATAATAAAACCTCTTACTAAGAACGTTTTGGAAAAAGCATTCTATAGAAGAATTTTTGATAAATAATCCTTCCTGCCAAACTGCAATTTCCTGCTTTCTTTGCAGGAAACAACGAGAGTTAAAGTGGTGTAAGATTATTTTATATATTTTCAATATAAATTAAGATAGGAGTTAAATAAGTCAGAGAAATTGTTTAGATGTTTAGTCATGTTTTTTCAAAGCAAACTTTCCAAGAGATTGAATCTATATTTTGTTCAGGCTTGTTTGAGCTTGTCTTCCTTTCTAAAGTCTATTTTACCTTGGATTGCTTATCTGGTCCTAGAAAGTTGGGTAAATGGATAATCAATATCTCTACATTGATTGATTGATTGAAAGAAAGAAAGTACATTGAAAGAAATGTAACCTGCATTGTTGTTTGGAGGCTAGTTTCTCAAAGTATGTGTATATGTTTCTCACTTGCCCTGTAATAGGATTTTCGGGATTCAGTGGCACATGCTTCTAGGCAGTTTGGAAAGCCAGTAATTGAAGATAAGGTTCTGAATCAGATCTTGTACTATCTACCTCAGCTATATGAACTTAATCGGGATCTCCTGAGAGAACTAGAAGAACGCCTTTCTCATTGGTAACATTTTCTCTCTCTCTCTCATTCTTTCTGTACCTTTTGCTTCTCATGGAGATTGATAGAATATCTTGATGAATATCAAAACTTCCAATAAAATTTAGGGTGGAAAATAAGGTAATTGTCCAAAGGCTAAATTTACTTCACAAGCTACTGGGAGCCCTTTGAATTTAGGAAGCTACTTGGAATATATGTTAAAAGTAAAGCCCCTTTGGTTCTGAGCCTATTACAGCGACTGGACTAAATTTTCAAAGAAACATAACTATGAATCACCTAGAACTGAGTGTGGCTTCTTTTGAGATTCCTTGATCTCTGGATGAAGAATATATAAGGACAGAAAGGGGTAGAAAGAGAAAATACACATACCCCCATACTCCCAGAGATAGTCCTCAACTTACAACCATTCGTTTAATGACCATGCAAAGTTACAACTGCACTGAAAAAATTACTCTCCAATACCAGTACTCACACTTATAACCATCAGAGCATCTCCACAGTCACTTGAGCAAAATGTGGGCACTTGGCAACTGACATGTGTTTACAATGGCTGCAGCATCCTGGAATCATTTGATCGCCATTTGCGACCTTCCCAGCCAATTTCTGACAGGCAAAGTCAGAAAATTGGGGAAGTCAGATCTATTTAATGACTGTGATTCACTTAACAACTGCAGTGATTCACTTAATCATGGCAAAAAGGTCATAAAACTGGATGTGACTCACTTGACAGCTGTCTTGTTTAAGCAATGGAAATTCTGGTTTCAATTATGGTCATAAGTCGAGGACTACCTGTACTGCATTTTTCAGCTGCAAATTCTAATTGTTTACTGTGTTGCATTCTAGGATTGACCATCAGAGAATTGCTGATATATTTGTGAAAAAGGGGCCTTACTTAAAGATGTATTCAACTTACATAAAAGAATTTGATAGGAATGTAGCCCTCCTTGATGAACATTGTAAAAAGAACCCTGGATTTGCGGCTGTTGTTCGAGAATTTGAGGTAATTTAATCTTTTCAAATATATTGGTTTTCACCTCATCTACAGACTCTGGGTTTAAGAAAGTTTTATGTACTGTAGGTTCAGGATATAAAATGCATATATCTTTTTTTTTCAGATATAGCGTACATATGAATGAGGATTTTGCGAGGGTTAGATTGCACATATGTTAAGGGATCAATATTTTTATATTGATATTAGGTTGTTGAGAGTGTGGTGGCGCGGCAGCTTCCACAGTACCTGGATGAAGCTGTCTATTTGGACCCGCTCCAGTCCGGTTTCAGGCCTGGGTACAGCACAGAAACAGCATTGGTCGCGTTGGTGGATGATCTCTGGAGGGCTCGGGGTAGGGGTTATTCCTCTATCCTGGTCCTGTTAGATCTCTCAGCAGTTTTTGATACCATCGACCATGGTATCATATTGCACCGGTTGGAGGGATTAGGGATGGGGGACACCGTTTTGCGGTGGTTCTCCTCCTATCTCTCTGACCAGTCGCAATCTGTGTTGACGGGGGCAGCGGTCGACCCCGAGGCGCCTTGTTTGTGGGGTGCCACAAGGGTCGGTCCTCTCACCCCTTCTGTTCAACATTTATGTGAAGCCGCTGGGTTAGATCATCCGTGGTTTTGGGGTGAGATTCCACCAGTACGCTGAAGACACTCAGCTGTACATCTCCACCCCAGACCATCCCAACGATGCCTTGGAAGTGATGTCCCAGTGTCTGGAGGCCGTGCGGGTCTGGATGGGGAGAAACAGGCTTCGACTCAACCCTTCCAAGACCGAGTGGCTGTGGCTGCCGGCGTCTCAGTATAGCCAGCTGGTGCCATCGCTGGTTATTGGGGGTGAATCATTAGCCCCCACGGAAAGGGCCCGCAACTTGGGCGTCCTCCTGGATGCACAGCTGTCTTTGGAAGAGCATACGACGGCCGTGGCCAGGAGGTTCGCCTGATACGCCAGTTGCGCCCCTTTCTAGATCGGGACTCCTTATGCATGGTCACTCAAGCACTTGTCACTTCTCATCTGGACTATTGTAACGCTCTCTACATGGGGCTCCCTTTGGGGTGCACCTGGAGGCTCCAACTGGTGCAAAATGCGGCCGCGCAGGGGATTATGGGAGCGACAGGGCGCTCCCACGTGACACCTCTCCTGCGCGAGCTGCATTGGCTTCCAGTGGACTTCTGGGTGCACTTCAAGGTGTTAGTGACCACCTTTAAAGCGCTCCATGGCTTAGGGCCAGGGTACTTATGGGACCGCCTTCTGCCACCAATTGCCTCTCACCGTCCGGTTCGCTCCCATAGAAAGGGCCTCCTCAGGGTGCCGTCAGCCAGACAATGTCGGCTGGCGAATCCCAGGGGGAGAGCCTTCTCTGTGGTGGCACCTACCCTCTGGAACGATCTACCTCCAGAGATACGAGTGATCTCAGACCTCCGTACTTTTCATCGGGCCCAAAAACTTACTTTTTTCAACTAGCCGGGCTGGCCTGATTCCATGTTGGTTTTAACATTTGATATTGATTTTAATTGATATGTTTTAAATTATGGGCCAAATTCTATTTAATTAGTTTTAAATAATTATTTTAACTTTTGTGTACAAATGTTTTTATTTTGGCTGTTCACCGCCCTGAGTCCAAAAGGAGAAGGGCGGTATACAAATTTAATTATTATTATTATTATTATTATTATTAATAATAATAATAATAATAATAATAATAATAATAATAATAATAATAATACTATATCAATATTTTTATATAACTGTCAAAATACTGACCTAAAAATGCTTATAAGGTCCATGATAGCTTTGGTTCATATAATATGATAAGAAAACCCCATCACTTTGCTATTCCATGTTAGCATTAGCCAAGACTTTTGGTAAAATCATTTTTCACTTCAGATGAAATCTTTTGCCAAAATGCACATTTAAAGCACCACACCTCCATGTTTAGTTTCATTGTGTATTTGAACGTAAATCTATGAATCTATCTTTGTATATTTGAGCATGAATCTATATGAAGGCATAATCCCTCAGCTTCACTAAGATGAAAAGTATCCATTTTCTTCAATGTTTTACAGTTGGGTATCTGCCTAGTATGGATGAATTATATTCGGCTCATTCAGGAATGGGCAAAACAAAACAGTGAAGCTTTTACAATCGTAGCAAGGTGATATGCTATTTATTGTTAGAGGTCGTTTTTAAAATGTAGCCAGCCCATATTAGTCCACTGGTGGTATAAAAATTAACATATAATCACAAGAATGATAGCTGCTTCATCTGACTCAAATCAACTCATTCTACAAGTGTTAAAGTAGGTTGCTTTAAATGAAGTTGGTGTGGAAATTCTAGAATTTTATTTTTTAGATGAGTCCCCGCTGTGCTAACTTGGCACTGAAACACTATTTGCTGAAACCAGTTCAGAGGATCCCTCAATACAGGCTTCTTTTAACAGGTAAGGCTAAACTTTACAAGCTAAACATATTTGTGTGGGTGTATGTGTATCTGTATAATAAAGGGATAGCAGTATTTTATATAGGTCATTTGATTTCCACCCTAAATTAAATGTTTTAAAATACCACTTTGTTCTGTATTCTAATGAGTAAATTTTGCATGTGTAACAATTGGGTAACCAATAATAGAAAAATATGTAACAAAAGTGGAAATTTCCAGTGTATGGTCATTCTTTTGCATAAGCCATTTTTGATGTGTTTTTATTCTGTAAAATACTTACTGCTATTTCAATTCCTTCAGAACCAAATTATAGTGGCTGAACCATTCATGTCCCATTGATGAAGTTTTGAAGATGCTCAAGATTCTCCTGTCCACCTCATAGATTACTTTGACGTCCACTGCTACACAATGGCTAACCATTTTTATACATGCAGTAAATCTTTCACTGGCTAATAGCTGTGATTAGAATTAATAACTGTGTTTTAAAATTATTTAAACCAAAAGTTCCGAGCTGATGCTTTCAATAAGAAAATGAAGCAGAACTTCAACAGTAAACTGGATATTATTTTTGTATTCCACTGGAATGGAAAACAAAAATTTGGTGGTGGTGGTGGGGTATTTTGTTTTCAATATTTTGACTGCATCATAATGAATTATGGAAATGAGTTGAAACACTCTTTTGTGATCAATGAGAGGCAAAAAAAAATGTATTTAATGAAATGAAACTTATGTTTTATTTTTACAGATTATAGAAATGTTGCCTTTGTTGCCAAAGGTGCAGAGAATGGTATTTTTGCTGAGTTAATGAGTTAATGTTGGTTCTGGTCTTGTTCATACTGTGGTTTTTGGAAAAGTTTGAAACGGCTAGGTGAAATATGAAAGAAAGTAACTTAGCAAGTTGTCTTTCTTGATTGACAAAAGTTCTTCCATCTTATTATTTAGTTGACTGTGCAGTCGAAATGATAATTCTGTTAATTAGTCTCTACTTAATCATTTACATATGAATAAATAAGTGATTTCTCCACTTCTTTGGATTTGTGTACCTGAATTACTAAATATGAAAGATACTTGTTCTAAGGAAATATTGCTGTTTCTATAAATCTCTGAAAATATACAAGCTACATGTGCAGATATACATATGTTTTTGCTTCCATTCATTGATACAAGTAACGTATCTTATTGTGGACAATGCATAATCCCTATGACTAGTTCCTAGATAAAAAGGAAAGCCTTTGTTTGCCTGGGACTTTAAAACAGAACCATGAAACGCTTCCAGTTACTTTAGCTCCCTTGAGAGTGAAGTCAGTGAGACTTAATAGATTCAGCTGGATGAATTATTGTGGCCTACATTCAGTAGCTCAGTAATCCCAGAACCATTGTTACATTCCTGAACTTTGCAGTTACTAATTCAATGAAAGAAATTAGAAAGATGTAGCTGAAACTATTTACAAGAGAAAATGAGCCTTGGTACTTAAAAAAGAACTGTAGTATAGTAGAATAGCCTCTGATTAAGACAAAACAATCCATTTGATTTGGATCGTGAAATTGATACGCCTGGGTTTTTTAAAGAAATGACCATGATATTTGGAAAAGTTGCTACCAGGTTTTGTGCCTTCATAGACTAATATAGCTCTGTTCCTATAATATAGAGCCTCTGTGTTTTCCTTTTTGTTACATTTTTGAGAATTAATTGCAGGTAGTTAAAGAAGTAGTAGTGAACTTCTAAAGTAGGCCGGAGAAAGGGAGCTCGAACCCTGAAGATCCCAGTTCCCTTTCTCCATTCCAGCACAGTTATTCTCTTCTGCACACAGAGGAGAGGGGAATCAGAGAAAAGAAGCTTGGATCTGAACTTTCTTTCTCTGTCCCAGTGCAGCAGTTCCATTCTGAACGTGGAAGGGAGGAGAACTGCTACACTGAGTTAGCAGTGTAGCAGAAGATCCAAGCTTCCTTTCTCCTGCCAAGCACAGCAGCCCTATTTTGCAAGTGCAAGGAAGGGGAAGATTTGGGGTAGGCCAGGGAAATGAAGCTTGATCTTTGGGATCTTCCTTTCTCTGGTCCAAGGCAGAAGTTCCCTTCCCACATGGAGGGAAACTATCTGCCCTTCTTTGGAAGACAGCCCTTTTACTCTGTCTGCTTAACAGTTTCTTGCATGGTTGCTTAACTAGGAGAGCTGGGATTGCAATTGTTAGCAAAATGATTACATGGGCATTTCATTTAATGACAACAACTTAGGATAAAAATTCCAGACCCAATTTGGTTGTAAGTCAAGGACTACCTGTATAAACGTTAAGCATTTAAGTATACTATGTCATTGTATTGAAATAACATATTTTAACAAGATTCTTACTAACATAATGGGGGGGGGATCTGTTTTAAAAAAGGACCCAGGTAGAAGGGTCACTCTGCGTACTGTGGGAAAGGGTCCTTATTTGTCTCTCCAGTGCTCCTATTTAATAATAAAAATATATCATTAGGTGGTTTTTTACTTCATCAAACACCATCTTCTGCACCTTCATAGCAAATTGTTTGTATATAAACACTAGAGAAAGTCAAACCGAAAACATAGCTTCACAATGTACCATTTACATATTGTATAATTGTTCGACTGCATCAGCTTATATTAACCCCTCTTCCTTTATGTGTCCTCCAGCTGAAGAAAAACATAATGACTTGTTCTTGTTTGCATGTGCTACTTTCTAATGTAGTGGTAGAAATGGTAGAATTTTAAGTCAGTCAAGATGTGATACAACTTTGGGTTGTATTATTGCAACCATAACAATTAAGATGGTTTTAGGTTTATAGCATGTCGGCTAATTATGCATTAAATTAGCAAATTTCCATTCTAATCTCTGACAAAAAGTTTATGTTATGTTACAAGTTTCACCTAGCATATACTTCGGAAGCAATTGTACAATTTTATATATTTCAGGGCTCCTTGTTCTATAGAAAAGGACAGCTGGTTCTAGAACAGTTCTGGCTCAGATTAATTTCTGATAGAAAAGTTCCAGTAGAACTACTTTAATAGAGGAGCAAAATGTTCCTCCGGGTCTTTTCTGACTCAAAAGGATCGTTTATTTCCCTTCCTTCCGTTTACTCATATCCTTCTGCTCTTCCTCTTCTTTCTGTGGACTATTATTACTTACAACATCCTCTTTTTGATACTACTTTTTTGCCAGAATAGCACTGTTGTGTATTCCTTAACTTTTGCATTAATTAGAAGTTCAAATACTTGAAATAAATATTCCAAAAATGCTGTGTTTCTGTAGAAATAAAAAGGTGGCTTTTCCTCCTAACATCTTTGTCATATTAAACTTGAAAGTAAAAAAAAATCTTTATGTGGAAAAAAGAATTATGTTACGGTGGATTCAGAAGATGGATTATATTATACTGTGAATTTTAAGGAAATCTCAGGGAAATAATAAATAGTTTTGTGTGAGAGATCTGCATAGATATTAAGGCAGAAAAGGGGAAAGGAAGTTTGGGCGTAAATCTATTAAATAAAAAATGTATCAGTTCCACTTCTTTATCAGAGTCTCCTTGGGTGTCTTACCATTTAGATAAGACATTGCCATTTTAAGCCTTTAGCTCAATTCTCAATTGTTTTGATTTTGTTTTAGCAAGAATCTGATTTGCTGGAATTATTTTGTAGTCAGCTCAGCCACCTAGTGGCCGAGAGCAAAACTGTTAGTAAGACCACAGTCCAATTTATTAATGGAAAAGTGTCACTGAACACGGTGGTAAAAGTGCACGGTTAGAATTTTCAATAATTTCTTTCTCCCTTGAAACTAAAAGCTGCTGATTCCTTCATAGCAAAGAGAGAAATGTTCGTTGTATGCAACATGCCAGTATTTTGTATCTCAATTTGTCAGAACCCTTCAATACTTAAAAATCCTTAATATTGTCTGGTTTAGCTTGTACAAAACTTTCACTTCATATTTCAGGTCACTAATTTTTATTGATCCCATAGCTGTTTTTGATAATAAAATCATTCTGTTCCCCTTGCAGATTATCTAAAGAACCTTTTAGAAGATTCAGCTGATTTCAAAGATACTCAGGGTAATTATTTTGTTGGCTATTAGTTATTGAAATAAAAATCTTTGAAATTTATACAAAATGTTCTACAGGTGGCATCTTCCACCAGTGAGATTGACAAAAATGTTTATCACCAAAATGTTGGAAATTCAATCACAAATCAGGCATGTGCTACCATATGTGGTAGTCATGTAAAAAAGCAAAGGAGTATTGGTGGAAAATTCATTCATGGCTGACAGAAGTAATTGGAGAAGAAATAGAATATAAACCAGAACTATTCCTATTGGGAATTATAAATAGGAAATATAGTAAAGGGGTAATTTACTTAATAATACATATTATAACAGAAGCAAGAATGATTTTTGTCCAAAATTGGAAAAATAAGTAAATTCTCGTAGAAGATGAAGTGATCAAAAAATTTCGACATGTGTGGAAATGGACAAATTAAACGTTGGAATTGAAAAATAAAGATGAGTCAGATTATTATAAGATATGGAACAAATTTTATCAATGGTTGTAATGGAAAAGAAGGATGAAAAATATGGACTAGAACTTATAGAATGGAGAACTAAAGTTATGTATGTAATTACAATAGAATGAAAGAGGATAAGACAAATGTATAAGTAATATAGATAGAAAAATGATGTCTTTATGTAAATACTGAATAGACCAATTGTATATAAGTAGCAAGGTATATATGATACTTATTGTTTATTTTAGTATGTATGGCAAAGATAATGACAGGATGGTTACATTGTGTCCAATGTTTTAATATGTGTTTAATAAAAAAAATTTTTAAAAAAAGAAATAAAAATCTTTGTAGAATCAAGGAATGTAAAATCTTCTGAGATCAGGAATGGGTTTATCAGTATAGCTCACTGCAGAGTTTCCAAAAACAAACAAGCTTTGCTCTTAGTTGAAAAAGGTGTTCTGCTAATTGCCTAGAAATCAATCTTAAATGAATCCTAAAGCTACATAAAGATTACCATTCTGGGTGGTTTAATTGTAGTCAAGCAGTTGAGAAGTTTTATGTACCCCTTTGGGCAACTGAAGTGAGAGTTCTCACTTCTCCTTTAACATGATGCCATCATTGATTGTGATATGACATTGAGGGGAGAAGAGATAACTTTTTGGGTTGTGCACAGTTCAAAAAGGATTCTGAGGAAATGCCTTAGACTTCACTTAAGAACAGGTTCTCTCTACTATTTTTTCAAGGAGTTTGACCTTCTAGATTTTCATGTTTGAAAATGGCTGGGCTCCCATAATAAATAGCAGAGAAATGCTATGCTCAATATGGGGTCTGTCCAGCTTGGTATCCTCCCAGATGTGTTAAGTTTTAAGTCCTGTAATTCCAAGTAGCCATCCATAATAATAGATATTTAAATCCAACATATACCCAGCTTGTGTAAGGAGTTTAAATGATTTAAATAAATTCTGGAAGAGGACACCTAAGTGTTTCTACAAGTGTTTGAACTTAAGTATACAGCCGGTTTTATACTGATTGTAACTGCAGCTACTTAGAGAAATTCATAGTTCTCCATGGCAAGCTGAAAACATTTGCTGAAATATATTTATTAAACATTTCATTTTATTCCCTCTAAAATTATACTGTCCAATGCTAAGATTTTTGGTAGATATAGAATACTATATAAAATAGTATGAGGCAATCCAGTAATCTCATTTAATACAATTAAACTCCAGATTACAGTGAAAGAACAAACTGCCTCCTAGCACTACTAAAGCAAAGAAAGCCTATTTTAAGAGGATGGCCAAGTGCACCCTTGGGTGCAGAGTGCTGCCTTGTATAGGGCAACCCACTGAGAAGCCCCTTTTCTGATCTGTTTCCTGTTTACCGCATGGCTGGATGAAATTTTGAGCAGGTACGCTCTGGAGGTCCTACACGATGGGCAGGCTGTAGCTGCATCAGGCACTGCCATATGCATTCAAATTTAAAACCCAGTATTTTAATTGGGCCTAGAAGTTAATTGGCAATGGGTGCAGCAACTCTAAATGGGTGATATTCTGTCAAATCTGGTTTGCCTTGCTAGCAGTTTGGTCACTGATTTTGTACCATTTGTAATCTCTGAATCCTCTTCATAGACAGCCACAGATAGACCATACTGCAGTAATCAAGTTCATGAGCTGCCATCATTAAGATTTTCTTGATAAGTTGGAAGTCCTTAATAAGCTTATTGTGGTTTGATTTCTTTTAAAGTGTCTTATTAATAAGGATACCAATTTTCTGTAAGGTGATTTCTTCCAGTTAGAACAATCTATTTCTGATATGTTTCAAGCAGTGCCCATATAGGAGAATTAGAATGTAAGTATTGAATACATAATAAAGCAATATAGAATATATAAGAATAATTCTTTGTTCTTTTTAAGATGCTCTTGCTGTTGTTATAGAAGTGGCCAATCATGCAAATGACATTATGAAACAGGGGGTAAGTGGTGTTCCAGTTGTAAAAGCTTAATGTTTTAAAATACCGGTAGCAGACACCATTTTTTGCTATAATAAATTTGAATTATTGCTTTGTCACAAAGCTGAAAGGTGCACAAATAGAATGTCATTATATTTTTACATGCTGTTGATAATTCGTTTCTACTGAAACATATTTAAGCATTGCTATTTATTTATTAAATTTGTTTGCCGCCTATCTCACTGCAAGGCAACTCTAAGCAGCTTACAATATTAAAATGAAACCATAAACATATATGAATGTTTAAATTATTATTTTTGAAATTAAAATTCTTAAATATGCTATGGTTGTTGTATTGTATTTTTAATACATACAGTCATGGCCGTAAATGTTGGCACCCCTGAAATTTTTCCAGAAAATGAAGTATTTCTCACAGAAAAGTATTGCAGTAACACATGTTTTGCTATACACATGTTTATTCCCTTTGTGTGTATTGGAACAAAACCAAAAAAGGGAGGACAAAAAGCAAATTGGACATAATGTCACACAAAACTCCAAAAATGGGCTGGACAAAATTATTGGCACCCTTTCAAAATTGTGGATAAATAAGATTATTCCAAGCATGTGATGCTCCTTTAAACTCACCTGGGGCAAGTAACAGGTGTGGGCAATATAAAAATCATACCTGAAAGCAGAAAAAAAGGAGAGAAGTTCACTTAGTCTTTGCATTGTGTGTCTGTGTGTGCCACACTAAGCATGGACAACAGAAAGAAGAGAAGAGAACTGTCTGAGGACTTGAGAACCAAAATTGTGGAAAAATATCAACAATCTCAAGGTTAGAAGTCCATCTCCAGAGATCTAGATTTGCCTTTGTCCACAGTGCGCAACATTATCAAGAAGTTTGCAACCCATGGCGCTGTAGCTAATCTCCCTGGGCATGGACGGAAGAGAAAAATTGATGAAAGGTGTCAACGCAAGATAGTCCAGATGGTGGATAAGCAGCCCCAAATAAGTTCCAAAGCAATTCAAGCTGTCCTACAGGCTCAGGGAGCATCAGTGTTAGCGCGAACTATCTGTCGACATTTAAATGAAATGAAATGCTATGGCAGGAGACCCAGGAGGACCCCACTGCTGACACAGAGACATAAAAAAGCAAGACTACAGTTTGCCAACATGTACTTGAGTAAGCCAAAATCCTTGTAGGAAAACGTCTTGTGGACAGATGAGACCAAGATAGAGCTTTTTGGTAAAGCACAACATTCTACTGTTTACCGAAAACGGAATGAGGCCTTCAAAGAAAAGAACACAGTATCTACAGTGAAATATGGTGGAGGTTCAATGATGTTTTGGGGTTGTTTTGCTGCCTCTGGCACTGGGTGCCTTGAATGTGTGCAAGGCATCATGAAATCTGGGGATTACCAATGGATTTTGGATCGCACTGTAGAGCCCAGTGTCAGAAATCTGGGTTTGCGTTGGAAATCTTGGGTCTTCCAGCAGGACAGTGACCCCAAACATACGTCAAAAAGCACCCAGAAATGGATGGCAACAAAGTGCTGGAGAGTTCTGAAGTGGCCAGCAATGAGTCCAGATCTCAATCCCATTGAACACCTGTGGAGAGATCTTAAAATTGCTGTTGGGAAAAGGCGCCCTTCCAATAAGAGGGACCTAGAGCAGTTTGCAAAGGAAGAGTGGTCCAAAATTCCAGGTGAGAGATGTAAGCAGCTTATTGATGGTTATAGGAAGTGACTGATTTCAGTTATTTTTTCCAAAGGGTGTGCAACCAAATATTAAGTAAAGGGTGCCAATAATTTTGTCCAGCCCATTTTTGGAGTTTTGTGTGACATTATGTCCAATTTGCTTTTTGTCCTCTCTTTTTTGGTTTTGTTCCAATACACACAAAGGGAATAAACATGTGTATAGCAAAACATGTGTTACTGCAATACTTTTCTGTGAGAAATACTTCATTTTCTGGAAAAATTTCAGGGGTCCCAACATTTACGGCCATGACTGTATAGCCACAAGAATTATTTAAAAAGATAGAATATATTTTGTAATTATTAAATATATATAAGGCAAATATGTTTTTGTGTGTGTATGTTTGTACAGTATGTATCATTTTTTACAAATATATAATCTCCAGTTGTAAAAAGGAATGGTAAGGTTGAGGTTGAGAGGATGTTATGGCCATATTGGCTGATTGCATGTGAATGATTTCTGATATTTATTTATATTATGAGTTATTTTGGATTATTATTAAATGCTCAACTCTCAACAACTTTAGATAGTTCATAAACAAAAGAATATAGTAGTGAACAAAAATAAAACAATAAAAGATGTTAAAAACTAGACAGTAACATTTACTACTTTTACCTTCCAGGATAATTTTCAGAAACTTATGCAAATACAATACAGCTTGACTGGTCATCATGAGATTGTGCAGCCTGGGAGGGTAAGTTCATTTAGATATCACAGGAAAACTGTAGATTGAAGTCCTTCCTTTCATTCCCTTTGCAGATTAACAGTTCTGAAAGGAAAAAAAATAATTCATATTTAGCTGGGATATTAATTTTTATTCCTTTTGAAAAGCAAGAAAGTTACTGCCATTACAAGAGACACCATAAAGCAAAGGATGATGTCAAAAGCACAGCCCACTGTTTCATGATGCTTGTTGTGCTCCATGGAGGTCTACATATACTGATCCAGCCTTGTCTTACTCTTTCTAGCATCTAGTTTTAAATGTAGTCCGTGGATTATAAATTAGTTTATCTATTCCTGTCCTCCAGGGCAAAAATTGCTATCCTATCCCATAAACGTTAAACTATTTTTGGGATCTGTCTTCTATGGCCTTCTTTACTTGTTAGAAGAGTCATACACATACTCTCAATAACCCGGCTCCGAGATGTAACTGCTGAGAGAGACTGAAGCTGGATCAAGGAGAAAAGCGGTATTTTTTCACCAGGAAATGCAATAGCATCTCCTACAGAAACATTCTGTGTTACACAAAGGAGCCTGAAGGAACTCTGGAATCCTCAAGGTCTGATCTTGCAGGAAAGCTGTCATAGGACTGCCCCCTCCCATACCCTTTGGCTATTTATACTGTTTCTGTAATAGACACCTATTGTTTTAGAGTAAATTATTCACAAAAGTCAATATTAAAAAAAAAAAAACCCATGAAAAAAGCTTCAGGATTGTTTTTTCTGGGCTTGAAAAAAGCAACACACAATGTTCTACCCAGCTGCAAACACTGGCTTTTTTCTGGCCAAGAAGAACCAATCGCTGCATGGAAAGTAAGGCTTGTTACTTTTTGGGTAAGAAGCAACTTTACTTTCTTGCTGCAGAGGTAGGTCAAAAGGAAAGTATATTCACAAGGGCTTATCAAAGAGTCTGGAGTTTAGTACTTAGTACTAGATAGGAGATTTATATGATCTTGGCTGATTTTCTGTGTATATTTGTTGACTAGGTTTTTTTGAAAGAAGGAACATTGATGAAACTGTCCCGGAAAGTAATGCAGCCAAGAATGTTTTTTTTGGTAAGATGCACACCCTAATGCTAAAGTAATTTTTAATGGAGAACTAAATACCAACAGCTAGCAATTTCAGCTAATGGTTTTGAATAATTTACATTGCAATTTGTGCTACTCTTTTTCTTTTATTGTGGCTTCATTAATATTCCATAAGTGAATTGCGGTAACCATTCCTCCATAGTTGGTGGTCTTCATAGTCTTTTTGTTCTTGAGAAAGATTCCCCTCAAAGTTCAAACAAGCAACTCACTTCTTGTAATGTAAAAATTACTTTTCATCTATAACATATTGGAATTGTACTTGGTATATGACTAAATGCAATTCAAATATCTATTTCATAATCACATAATTCTTTTAACAATATGATAAATATCTGACTTAAGATGCAGTCTCCAACTTAAGATGCAAAAAAACACCATATGTAATGAATGCAGAAAGCTGGAGTATATTTCAACAATGACCTGATTAGGTTCATACATTTCACTAAGCCATAAATCATTGTTTACCAACAATACTGACTGAATGAATGTGCTGACATAGCTGACTTAGCTGAAACCAAACAAAATGAAATCATAGCCTGTTGTGATTTATGAACCAATCACTGAATCATATTGATCTGCAGAAAAAGTAAGATTCTAGTTACAATACAACAAATTCCATATAATAACAATTCCAACTTAAAGACCAGCAAGTAATGTAGGATTTCATAGAACTTTTATATGGCACAGAATAGAAGGATCATCTAAGTGACCTGCTTTCTGTTCTGCTGCTGTTATGTACAAAAAAAGGCTTAAGACTAATTTAACCTAAGTCCATTCGCTTTGGACTGTCCATGATAGTTTCCGACAATGCTATTTGCAATGATGCTAAAAGATCTGTCCTTTTAATGTACACATATGTGGGTAATGTAAATGTTTGCCTGACTTCAAGAGTCTCTTTCCCTGGTTCTATCTGCCTTTCATCCTCTTTTTTGCCAGTTAAAAGTTTTTGATCTTTGCTATTTCTTTTATAAATAAACATCAACTGGATTTTTCCAGCTGCTTTGTGTATTCTGTCTGCTTGCTCAGATCTGGAAGTAGGAATTGACTGGAGTGTGTTGGCTGCAAACTAAATGGGAATTGATCAATAGGAGGAATATAATTGAGGTGTATGGAAGGCAGCATGGCATGGAAAAAGTAAACGGAAGATTTTCGTTCTCTCAAGACACTAGGATATGCTTCATTCAGTGAACCTAATTAGAAGATTTAAGACAGACAGAAGAAATAATGTCTTTGCACAACATATAATTCACTTGGGCAATTCATTCCCATAAGAAGTACGGGTGGATAGCTTGGATAGCTTTAAAAGAGCAATTAGATACATTTGTAGGTGTACGTCTATTAGTTTTGAGGCTGAGTGTGATCTTAGTATTTTGGGGCACAATACCTCCTCAGTTGCAGGGGAAAAATAGCAGTGGAGGGGATGTTTGTTAATTAAAAATATGTTGCAAGATTTCCATTGTTTCATACAAAGCAAATAATTTAGGTGTATTTTGCAAATTAAAAAAGGCTATTTTTAAGAATTAGCTACTTCCACTGCTTTCTCCAATATATTGCTATAAAAAATCCAGAAGATGTCTTTAAGGTACAAATATATTTGGAGCAACTGAAACAAATGCCTTCCCTAGTTCACTGTGGCATAAGAAGGATGGGAGGTAACACATATTTTGGATTTCCAAGATTCTGTTGTTATAACCAATTTCAATAAAGTATATAATTCTAGTTTTTCTGTGGAGTATTATTTCCTGTTCGGGTCTATCCTAAAGGATTAACAATTAATATTAATGTTTTCATTTTTAGCAGTGCAATTTTATCAATTTTTGTATTCTTCATAAATATAGAAATTACTGAAATCTGAATTTTACTCTTGAAAAATGGGTAGGAAAAGCCCTAAGGAAGAAGACAAATCTCATGTCTATTCACAACATTCTGCTATATGCCCATTAAGATGGGGATGAGGTAGACCTTCTACATCAGACTTGTAAAGTTGTAAATTGATATGTAAGTGTATCAGCTACATTAAAAAAATAATTTACTTTGCAGTTTAATGACACTCTGTTGTATACAACTCCTCTGCAGTCTGGAATGTATAAACTCAACAACATGCTATCGCTGGCTGGAATGAAAGTGAGTTATTATTATTATTTTGTACAGTAGCTTGCCTTATAAAACATAGTTTGAACTTGTGCACCAAAATTAACAGTCTGAAATTGCTATTTGAGAAATCTATTGCTCCGAACATTCTGCCAAACATAGGTAACTATTAGCGGTCTCATTTTCAGAAAAGCTGAATAAAAAGTGATAAAAAAGCAGTGTAGGGAAACAGCAGAGATGGCAAGTTCTTTCCACAGCTTGTCAGATTTTCTTGTTGTATGTTAGACTGTTCCCAGTTCTATCATTTGAGCCCCAGTTCACTTTATGGAGCCTTAGCAGGTCTCACTAACAAATAAGCACCATTCTCCAGCTTATTTCAGGAGAACTCATCTGCTGGCTGTTCTACAGATAGGCATGTCCTATGACTGACCTTATCTATGGTGTATTGGCTTATTCCTTTCAGTTTTTTTTTAAAGTCAGTTCTAGTTCACTGGTTTATTTCCATGGCATCTTAGGCTTGACCATTTGCAAATCTTGCCAGCAGACACAATCAGAAGAGAGGCACAAATTAGTGAACCATAGCATGGCTAGTCCTGCCATGCAAACCAGCTTTGTGGCTGGAGTAGTATGTCATTCTCTTATTTGTTTAATTTTTCAGAACGACAAGTGATAGAACATTTCTCTTTTTATACTTTCTACTACTTGCCAGGTTAAGAAGCCAACCCATGAAGCTTATCAAAACGAATTGAACATAGAAAGTGTAGAACGATCCTTCATCCTCTCAGCAAAGTAAGTGTTGCAAAAAAAAAAAAAGCCTCATAAAGTCAAAGGAAACTCTACTTAGTGATGTTTCCTGAAAGACGTTGCTTAACTGGTGTGTGTATTTAATTCCAACAGTTCTGCTACAGAGAGAGATGAATGGTTAGAAACTATCTCTCAGTCAATTGAAGACTACACCAAAAAAAGAATCACGTTTAATCCTACTAAAAGTCTGGAAGAGGTAGGTTTTCTTTCTAGAAGGTATATATTTTTTATGTGAAATTATAAACAGTCAAACCATGTCATGCTTAACACTCAAGAGACCTTATAATTCTTTCTGTACATTGGGACCCAAGAGAAGGCTGAGCAATCTGTTATTAGGTGGGTATATTCTAACTTTGCATTTCCTGTCCTGGACAGGAAAATAGTCTATACAGCCTAAAAATCTTTGCCCAACTCTGTATGAGATATGAGAAGAGAGCCTTCTTTACCTTGCTGAGAATGTTTATCCTTCAAATAAAAATTTAATTTTCCCTTCTAATATACATTGAAATCTAAGAAATTGTGCTGATATTGATAATGAGCCTGTAATATGTACTTTTCTACATAAAAAATAGAAAAATAAAAATCCTGCAAATATATTTTTCTGCATACAATGTTTCTCAATCTTCCTTAGGCAGACCAAGAAAAAGAAGAAGAAAGACCTGTAGGATCCAAAGCTCCAATCTGGATTCCTGATACCAGAGCTACCATGTGTATGATTTGTACCAGTGAATTCACTCTGACATGGAGAAGACACCACTGCAGAGCTTGTGGGAAGGTTGTAAAAAATTGATATTGTTAGCTTTAAAAAAAGAAGGAAAAAATGGAGACAAATGCATTTGAAAAAGATCTATGCGCATTTATTACCTGTTTCTTTTTTCAGATAATCTGCCAAGCTTGTTCATCAAATAAACATGGATTAGACTACATGAAAAATCACCCTGCAAGAGTTTGTGATCATTGCTTTAAAGAGCTGCAAAAACAGGGTAAAATTAAACGTTTGACTGTTTTTCACTTTTGCTCATATATTTACTTTAGATATTTTTCAGGGATTAGAATTTTTAGGATTACAATAATAATCTTTCATTTAAAATGGTATTTCAAGAGTTAAATACAAAAAAATCCTAAATATAAAACCTATGCATTATTTAACAACATTTTTAGTTTATAGTATTGTGGTTCTTCAAGCATGAAAATATATTTCTTGATTAAACCTATCTTGTTTATTCTTTTAAATTATTTGCAGTCAGCCATTTTGAGTTACAATGCCTGCTACTTTGAAAAAGAACTTGCATCTGTCTGAAATGAAAATTGTTACCTGCAAGTCTTTGATCACCAATATTCCACCTATGATCAAAAGTAATGAGAAAGCAAAACATTCAGAATAGCTGTACAATCACTTGAACATTAAGACATTTTAAAAAGCTACAAGCTGTTTTTGAAATATTGTATACAAATATAATCAGAGATGGATGTATAGCTTATAAAATTAATAAATGATAAACTAAAAACGTACTCCTTTAGTTCTCTGAATCAGAAATAACTGTAACTGTTACTTTGATTTCAGATAATATGCACACTTCTAAAAATGGATCTCCACTAAATCACCGATCGCCAACTAATGCTTTGTCTACAGTATTGCACAGTATTCCATCTGGCAGGAAGCAGAAAAAAATTCCAGCTGCACTGAAGGAAGTATGTCAGATCTTCTCAGCACTATTTTTTTTTTTTTTGTATTTAGTAATAAAGACCTGTTGCTTAATTAGGACCAACATTGTACTGACATCTAACTGTTGCTCTTTTCAAAGATAGTACCTGTAGAATAAAAATGCTTATTTTTATTCTGTTCTTACTTCTTTCTGATTCTCCTCTCTCTCCCTCAATATTCTTTTTGGGGACTGCAGGCAAGATTACCTGCCTTATTCTCAGCTAGTGAAAGTGGAATAATGACTAGATCTATATCATGAAACACCATTATTTGTCTTAATTTGAAGTGTTGATAAGCAACAATGGTAGACTGGCAGCTTTGAAGCGACAGCCTTAAAGGTTTTATACTAAAAGTTTTATACACTGCACTAAACATTTTGTATCTGGTGTTTGTTACAAAACTGAGAATCATAATTGGACAACATTAGACCCAGTTAAAATGTGGGTAAAGTATGTAAGCTTTAGATCACTCTTATTCCCATCTAATTCAGAGTTCTACCAAGATAAAGGTCTGAAACCGATTTGTCAATTTGTCAGTTTTTCAGAAGTCTTCTGTCTTTGGCTCTTTAGGGTTGAGAGGGAGTGGTAATAGTAGTAGTTTATTGATTTATTAGTCTTATGACCTTAACAAATCAAATCAAATATAGTACCGGTACATAGTCCAATTTTGCAATAAGATAGGAAGAAATAAAGTGATAAAATATATGAGTTAATAATACAAAGATACAGTAATAAAATAAATAAATCTCCCTTACAAAATACAGTGGTTCATAAAACCACTCCCTTAGTTATAAACTTAGCAGTTCTATGTACATTTGGCCTAGAAGGAAATATAACAATTTGTGTTAGGATCCCAGTGGACTATTCTTTCCAAAAGAGATGATAGGTATTTAAGACTAATTGGGGCATATAATTGACAGTCAAACAAAATATGAGAAATATTTTCAATGGCATGTTCTCTAAAGGCAAGTGGAGGAAACACCCATATTTGGTCATGGAGACCAATAACTCAAATCTTGCTCTAGAATAGATCCTTCTTAAAGATTGTGTCAGATTCAATGACAGATATTTCTCAGGTTTAATATATATATATATATATATATATATATATTTTCTTGTTAGCCAACATGTTATTGTTAGCCAATTCTGGGATCTATTTTTAACCTTTTAATTTCATGCTGATTTGAGTCCAGGACTATCTCTTTAAAAATTTCCTCTGCCTGGAAGGTCATTAAGAATAGATGCTGGGTAGAAAAGCCATGTTGTGAAATAACTTTGGAAAATTGGTTGACCCAGGAATTGGACTGGGCCATACTTATCTGTTCTGTTAGGCATATTTTGGAATGTCTGTCAGGGTTCATTGAATGGATCCTCTGCCAGTATATGAATATTTTAGTTATTAAGTGACTGTGCAAGGAATGCGTACCAGACCACAGGGGAAGATGTGTTCTTATCCATTCCCAGTATGTATCTTAAAAAACAGGTCTGAATTTGTTCAATTTGGTGTAGCTATATTAAGGCCCCACAATTCTGAGCATAGGTCAGCATTGGACTATTTTTGCCTTGAATACTTTCAGCCTAAAGATCAAGATACCCAAGTAGTTGTAGTTAAATTTGCATAGTCTTTAAATACTTATCTCTGCCCTTGCTGAGTTTCTTTTAAAATGATTTAACCATGACCCAGTTCTGGTAAAAACCATCCCTAAATAGATTAAAACATGCATTTGTTCGATAGGCTCTCCATATATTTCCCATATATATTTCACACTTGTTCTGCTAAATACTTTAGATATGATTTTATTGATTTTATTGATTTTAAAGAATTAAGGGCACAGTAGGTATTTAGCTTTTGCAGCAGTCTTCTCAGGCCTATTTGGAAATGTACTATTAGAACCACGTTATCAACATATAAGAGAATAAAATTATCATTGGTCTTTGGCATATGAATATCTGCAGCATACAGGAATCCCAGTAAATAATTAACACAGAAATTAAAAAGCATTAGCGCTAGAATACAATCCTGTCTTGACATCATTTTGGGTGGGTATACTGTTTATTAGAGAACTATTTACACCTATACAGACTTTCAAATAGTTTTCTGAGTAGGGGAATTTAACCAAGAATAAAAAAGTCTGGGTTCCATATTTAAGCCAGCCAATTTCATTCATAGAATGTTTCTGTTTGTAGAATCAAAAGCCATACTAAGATTCATAAATATGGTAAACAGTTTATTGCCATTTGTTAATTGTTATGAGATGGTGTAAGATCAAATAATTATCTATTGTGGAGCACTCTGGTCTGAATTCAGCTCATTCCTCCATTAAGAGATTTATTTCCATTATCCCATTTTCTGTTTTGCTTAACAGATGTTTCACATACATTTTAGCCAATAAGGCTTATCGGTCTGTAGGGTTTTGGGTCACTTTTGTCTCCCTTTTTATATAGGGGGAGTATAATGGCAACTTCCTATCTGACTGGAATTCAACTATATTATTTATGTGGGTGAACCCCCTGCTGGGGCCCACCAATCAATATGAATCTTCAAAAGTTCTGGGAGTAGAAAACCTTCTACAGGTGCCTTATTAGATTTTAGCGATCAAGTTGTAAATTTTATTTCTGATACACTAGAGGCCAGAGAGGAAGATTTTCAAAGGCTACAGTATCAGTAATTTGTTTGGGAGACCATGGTTAGAATTAGAAAAAAGATTTGCAAAAAAACCAAAATCCTCCCAAATTGAAGCTGGAATGTCAAATTGCAATTTATCTGATATAGCATTCAATAAACTTCAATAAACCTAATATAGCATTCCAGAAGAAAATTGTCCCTTTTGTTGAAATTTCCAGATCTCACCATATTTTAACTTTAAAGGAGACTTTTAAAAAAATATTAGCAATTTCTTGTGATCATGCTAAGCTTTAGCATTTTAGCAGGGGGTTCTTTTGGTAAGATGTCCCAGGCCTGACACATTGCTGCCCTCAATAGCTTTTTTCTACATAAATAGAATCAAACCAATTAGAACTTACTATATTTGCTGACAGTTTCTAATAGGAAGTTTGACTATTAAAAAATTTCTCAGTGAATGACACAGATCTGCAAATCTGAATCTTGGGTAGAGGAGAAAATGGAGTTTCTCCAAGGCTGAGTCTGTTCTGAATTCAGAAAGCTAGATAATGCCTTGATGTCAACCTTGATCCAATTAAGCTTTCTGTTCTGCTTCACTTCAAGATTAACTAATAACCTCTTATCATGGGGCTTGTATAAGCTAGTATCAGATCTGCTATAGAGATGGATTGTGATTGGTTGATGATCACTACCCTCCCTCACATGGACTTGGAGCTGAGAGTGAGTAACTGGCCCAACGTGCTTTGTGCCTGAGGCAGGACTAGAACTCATGGTGTCTCAGTTTCTAGCCTGAAGCCATTAATCACTCCACCAAACTGGCTCCCTCTGAGTATTTAGTGAACACAAATTATTTATATAGTTTCAGTATATTTATATTCTATCCTGCTATCAGAAAGCTTTTAGCATCTGCTATAATTCTTTTGCTTTAATTTTTAATTTATATTGGGAGGAATGCTATGCAATGTTATGTGAAATACAAAATACCACTTAGAGAATGTTGAGATTTGAGTTTTGCCTGTGTGCAACTTTTCTTTGGGATTCTTAATATGAGTTACGGTAATTTTTCATTAAAACATACCTTTATAGAAAAATAAATGCTAGTAATTTTTTTTAAATTTTAATAGGAATTGTATCAGGGGTGAAATGCTCCCGGTTCGGACCAGCTCGGGCGAGTAGGTAGCAATGGTGGCGGGCAGTTCGGAGAACCGGTAGCAAAAATCCCTGCCCCCGCCCCCCATGCCCAGCTGAGCCCCGCGATCATCAGAGCCTTTTTGTTCCTTTTAAATGGCTCTGACCAGCCAAGCTCTGACATCCCAGCTAAGTTGCCTGCTAATCAGGCAACTCAGCTTGGATTGCCAGAGCCATGTAAAAGAAAAAAAAGTTCCTTTTTTTCTTCCCCCACCCCCGCAGACTCCAGCTTGCTTACCTTAGCTGCTGATCGCATGACGATCGCAATCCATGCATCAGCAAGCAACTGAATCTCCCTGCTTGCAATCAAGCTCATCGGTGAACAGCTCTTTCTACCTGCCTGCCTTCCTGCCTAAACTTGTGGACTTCAACTCCCAGCAAAGCTGGCTAAGGAATTCTGGGAGTTGAAGTCCACAAGTCTTAACATTGCCAAGGTTGGAGACACCTGTTCTATTGGGTAAGTTTTTTTCCCCTTTGGGAGCTTTAAAAAAATAGTTAATTGGGGTTGTTTTTAGTTGTTCTTTTTTTAGACTTAGCCATTTAAAGTTTAGGAAGTTTTAAATTTAGCTGCTTTTATATAAAAATAAAAATAAATTAAAATAAAATAATATTTGTGCAGCTTTCTGAGATTTAGTGTGTTTCTGTAGTGTTTCACTCTAACTACACAAACACACAAAATCTCAAAAAGCTGTATGTGGAATTTTGTGTGTGTAAAGTGTGAAAGTTGGTTTTTTGGGCTTTTTGTGGCTGTGTGAGGTTCCTGCTTGTTGCAGGGGCCATTTTGGGTCTAGCACAGCTGCTTTTACATTGTGGGTGAGCCAGTTGTGTTGTGTTGTGTTTTGTAGGTTAAAAAAGGGCAAAGAAGTGACATTGACTTGGCCATGCCCACCCAGTCACCTTACCACCAAGCCCCACCCACTAATTAAGCCCCACCCACAGAACCGATAGCAAAAATATTTAGATTTCACCCCTGAATTGTATGTATTCTGTGCTGAAAAAATCTGATGCTTTTATCCACCATTAGATCAAGCTGAATTGCATTTAACAATAGCATCAAAATAATGAATTATAATGTGCTTCATTTGTAGAGACTTAAAATTTCATATTGGCTATGGAGGTGAAAGATTATAGCTCAACACTTCCAGAAGGCACCAACAAGCATTATATGCAGCCTATATATGTATAATTGAATTGTTCAAAAAAGGATCTTAAAAATGACAAATTGCCCACAGGGTATTCTCAGATGCAGAAGGAATGATAGCAAAATGTCCTTTATAGCACATTCCTTTTTACCCAGGAATAAGTCCCATTGTGTGGAATGGGTTTGGTCCTAGGTGAATATAGAAATGCATCATCAGACTCAACTATAGAGAAAAATATTGCCTTACTTGTGAGGAAAAACAGTAATGAGAAAAAGACTAACCAGAAAGTGCAGTATAGTAAATCAAGTAACACAATCCCTGGTATGTCTAGAGGGTAGAAAATATCTTTTCTGAAATTCTCAGAAGAGTGTTGTTCAGTTTAATTCCTCTAGGTTTCTGAGATTCTGATTTGGAGAGAATGGAATACAGAGTAAAATATGTATCTGATTGATCTGTTTCTGGGGTGTCAAACTTGATTTCATTGAGGGCCGCATCAGGGTTGTGTTTGACCTTGGGGGGCTAGGGTGGGTGTGGCCAGCTCAACGTCACTTGTATCAGGGGCGCCTGTGGTAGCCCAAGCGCTCTGCCAGTGAAAACGGACTCCTGAGCTCTGTTTTGGCTGTGATGGCCTCCTGCAACCCTCCGCCAGCGAAAAGGGAGCTTGGGTGTGCCGCCCATGGACCTTGTGAGCTCCATTTTCGGCTGTGATGGCCTCCTGCAACCCTCTGCCAGCAAAAATTGAGCTTGATAGGGGCACATGCAGCCCTGTCGAGCTCCGTTTTCGCTGGCAGAAGCCCTGCAGGCCAGTCCTTCGCTGTTTCCAGGGCAGCTTCGCAGGCCAGATCTAAGCACCCGGTGGGCCAGTTCCTAGGCCTTGAGTTTGACATCCCTGATCTATTTAATCAGATTTTAATATAAGATCTAATTGTAATTGTTTTTGTTCATTCGTTCATTCATTCTGAAGGCCCTTGGGAATATAATATGAAATAAGAGTCCAAGAAATAAGCCAACAAAACTCTTAAAAGACTTTTCATAGCTTTGTCATAGTATATTTGAATCAAACATTATTTTCTATATTGCATTTGTAAAATATTTTGTTTATTTTAAAAATAGTTCTCTACTTCAGCGGTCCAATATTTCCAGCTTGGTGGCCAGCGGGGGTGGGGGATGGTTCCATGTGAGCTGCAGGCGTGAGCTCTCCACTCACACAAATGAAGCTTCACGTGTGAATGCCCGCTCCTCGTGCAAGTGAAGCTGCACGTATGCACACACAAACACCACTTGTGCAGCTCAGTTCCAAAGGGGCCGCAGCCCAGTAGTGGCTTGGGGGTTGGGGACCCCTTCTCTACTTCACTGAAGGAGGGCTAATTAGCAGGAGAGAAAGACTGATTCCTAGTTTTTTTGGAAATGCTGAAAGTGTTAGAGAGCATAAAAGTTGCTGAAAACCCAGTTTACTAACAGAACTTGAGCATTTGGACAGTAAATTAACAAAAATGTAGCATATGTAGCAAGCAGTTATGCTTAACTGAAACTATTTGTTTTCAGCATGATTATAATGAAGTTAATGATCAGTACACTAGGGAGAGGAGCAGTTATATTACATTCTCTTGTAATTAAATTACATACTTGCGTTCATTATAGGTATCAGCTAATACAGAAGATTCTTCAATAAGTGGCTACTTGTACAGATCAAAGGGCGCTAAAAAACCATGGAAACACCTGTGGTTTGTGATAAAAAATAAAGTGCTATACACATATGCTGCTAGTGAGGTAAGAAATGAAAAACTGAGAAAATACTTCATATAGGCAGAATGTTGGAATTGTACTACTATGTATTCTGTTTACAGATAGTTCTTGATTTATGACATCAATTGACACCGGAATCCTCAATCGTTGACCACAATCTCAGCACTCCTGGTTGTGGTATTAAGTGATCATGCTGTCAAGCTATCATTTCTGGATGAACCTTTTTCATCCAGCCACCAGAAACTAGAGGGAGTCATCTCAGCAGGTGACAGTAGCTTGGGACCTTCCCTGCTGGTTTCCTGGGAAAACTAGTAGGCAAGATTGCAAATGGTGAACAGATGAATGGAAAACACTAGGTAATCTGTTATAAATGTGAACAGATTGCAAATCATAACCACGTGACTGCAGGGATCCTGCAGTGCCATACCTTCAGGCAAGGCTCATAAGTCCTTTCAATCAGCACTGACATAATTTTAATCGGTCATTAAGTGAAGGGCACCTGAACTGAATGTAGAGAGTATCTTTAAACAAATCACTGGAAGAAAATAACCTAATATGTAAAATGATTCACACAAAATAATGAACAGTATATAGCTGGAATTCACTATTCTCACACATTAGCAACAACCAGCAATTCTGATAGATTTCAAGGGAACTGGGTGGCTTCATGAAGCCTAAACAGACAATAGTGGAAGAGAGTTATCACCCTTCTATTCATGCTTATGAGTTTGGAAGGAAATGTAGGGTAGAAATGGTATGTATTGAGCCATTAGCTAAATACTGTAATTGAAGGATCTGAACCAAAATAATTCCTGTTTGCTCACAACTGGGACATTTAGAATCAAATTCAGAATTTTGTATTGGCCTAGAATTGCAAGAAACATTCTTGTATAGCATTTTCAGAGTTTCAAAAATGAAAAGTCACGTCTAATTCTGGGTTTCTTTTTAATATTAGGATGTAGCTGCTTTAGAGAGCCAACCTTTACTGGGTTTTACAGTTGCTGAAGTTAAAGATGAACACTTAGAATCTAAAGTTTTCCATTTATTGCACAAAAATACTTTATTTTACATATTCAGATCGGATGATTCCCAGTCAACACAGAGGTAAGTGGTCAGTTATTTTATTTATCTGTTTGTTTGTTTTGTTTGTATGTATATATCTCTATCTGTGTCTGTGATCCTATTGATTATTCCCTGATTGTACAGAAATTATTTTGCCAACGTATAGATATGTTTTTAATATTCTCAGTGAAGTACCTAAAAACTAGAGTAAATGAAGTTCATTTCATTAGATTTTAGCAGAAAAAAGCTGGCATTTGCTACTTGTATATAAATTGAGCAAAAATACAGAAACACCCCCATTTCTTTTTTAAAAGCCAATTCCAAAAAGTAGGGTGCTCTTTAATGTTTGGATTCAGACCTGTTGTCTTAACCATTTTTCATTTAGGATTCTGCATGGTTTTTTATTTGTTTGTTTATAAAATTTATAGGCCTCCCATCTTACCTCAAGGTAACTAACTGTAACATCTTCTAGTGTGGCTTTGATTGTAATTATGTTAAATAAGGATAAACTGAGTCAATTACTTAAATATTCCAATTTGGTGAATGTTCTAATTATATATACTCTAAAAATCATTACACTTGATGTAGTAACACAGCTGTAAGTTTAGAAATCTTGTATTCCCAGAAGTTGTTTGGGTTTACATATCTTAACATCCTTTCCTGACTTGGTGTTATTAGTAGTAGTTATTAGTGTGCTCACCACTCTTCAAAAGAAATCCTGCTATCTAGCATCGTTCTCCATTCCTGGCACATGAGAAAATATGGTACCCATAGTCCATGTGCCTTACTGACAAATAAACCTAACCCTAACCCTTACTGACAAATTAAATTAAATTAAATGACAAATGGAAGTTGTAACACTAAGTCATAATAACTGTTGGCCCTCTGTGTTGAGCTGGCTGACTAGAAAAAAAAAATCAACATCCCCTCACAGAGACAGAACAATCATACAGAATATAAATGGAATCAAAACTTTTATTAATAATTTTTCCATATTTTTAAATATGCACATAAAACATTCAGTAGCAGAGGAGATAAAAATATAGAGTAACTAACATTACAGATAACATGTTTCTCATAAATATATAGAACATGAAATAAAGAACCTAATTATCAGAAACAAGAAGGCATTAACTAGTAGATACAGCAAAGAAATATAAATTCCTAGCTTTTCCTATTTCCCTAGAGAATAGATAACCCTCAGAACAGATACTCCTTTTGTTCATACAGTACTTGTTTTTAGCAAATGCTTTTTCCTACAAATTGTAGTTCAAGTCTAAAGGGTTATTTTAAATCCCACTTGTTTTCAGCCTTTTGCCTAGCAAAGTCTGAGTGATTTTTTAAAAAAAGATTTCTAATGAGCAGGAAGAAAGGATTTGAAAAAAAGCTGCTTGTTTCATATGTGCCAAAACTATGTGCTTCTCTTTACAACAGAAAGAGATGTCAACTAGCAGCTTGCCATCTCAATGAAGAGGCTGGTGGGCAGGTTAATGAGAGAGCATATGGGGATGGGGTTGTGGTTTTGTTATTAAAATAATGTTTTCTCTTTTTCAATAGGTGGATAGAAGCTTTTCAAGAAGCCACAGTATTGTAGCACATTCTGGGTTTAAAGACACTGTCAGATAACTAAATGATATTACAGTTCTGTATGTTAGAGTCAATAAATTGGCACAGGGCTGGGCAAAGCCTTTTTTTAAAGAGTGGCCTGAACCTGGTCTCTGGTTCAGGCATAATGATTTTTAAAGAAATGTGAATACTTGTTGTCATACAAAATATGTTATTTATTAAACTCTGCCACTGTTTTACATTTGGTAATGGTCAGAATCATTTCTGAAACTCAAACTGAATTTTAAAGTTTCCTTAATTACAGAACCTTATAAACCACAGTATCATTAAGTGGAAAAGTGCAACAAGATATTTCTCTGGTCTGTTCCAAAGACTATTTTCCATTTGTTATTTAATTTCACATGTGCAAAATGCAAGACTTTTCAGTAAGTTTTTAGGATTTATTTTTAAATTTTTGGTAAATCAACTGAACTCTACTGTGCATTCTACCAAACATATAGTACTATTTCATATTTGAAACAACTATATTTAAGTTTATTAATTGGCCTACCTGAGGTAATGTACAAGTCACTTTATAATGATTAATTGTACATTAATCTCTTACGTTATTTATCTTTTTCATATTCCATAATGCTGCATCTGATCACTCACTGATGCTATATACGAAAGTTTTTGTGTGGGGCTTTTTTCACTAAAGCCTGAACTAGACTAAAATTAATGAAACGTCTTAGCAGGAAAAGTCCAAATATTTGTAATGGAATATACCAATCTCTCTAGAACTCTCTCTTTGGATAGTCAAGCAACATTAGCTGTTCAGTTGGGTAACAAACCACAAGAGGATGGCTTTTTTCTTTATCGAGATATTTTTATCTATATGCCTGATTCAGGCATAAATATTTTTATCCAGAAATCACAGAGAAATTTGTATAATTAGAATCAAAAGAAAAAATGAAATAGCTGCCCATTTTGTTTCTAAACACTATTTTTAAGATGGTTCTTCTAAGTTGGCAGAAGTTTCTTCACTATCACATGACCTTTTCAGGAGTTCATGTGGGTTCAGTTCTTTTCTTTGTATTTTTGTTTTATCCTCAGAGAATACATTACAATAATTACAAAAACTATTATAACATAAGACACAGAAAATAGGCTGAAGTCAGCAAACAAAAGTAACCACTGGCCTTCCTTGTCTCTTAAGAACAAACACTGTAATATCCAGGGATAGAAAATAAGAGAACCCTCAAGCTATACACTATGAGAGTGCTATATTGTCTAATACCAGCTACCACTTTATTGCCAGGTTTGGCAATAATCTAACTATCATCTGAATTGACCTTCAGATTTTTAGTCATTATCCACTTCATCACAGCCTCAAAACATCTGTCAAGCATCAGTTTTCCTGATGATATTTAATTTTACATTTCTGGATCACTATTTTTAACAGGCCACCACTGTGTTCCAGAAGAACAGAACCTTCTGGAGGCTCATAATTCAAGCGTCACGGGGACAAATAAATCTCCAGTTGCAACTTTCTAGCAAATACTCAATCCATTCTAGCAATATCTCAAGATCAGTTCGTTAGTATTAAAAATTTCTTAGAGATACAGAAACATGAGCACAGTGGTATGGATTTTCTGTGCAATATCTGGTTGAAGCCAGACTGTAAAAGATCTAAATAATCTTTCAATCATACTTGTAGTTGAATGGCTGAAATCTTTCCCAAGACATTATTTTTGGGTGCTTGTTTAGAATCTATGGATTTAGTTATTTCAAGCCAATAAATAATGTCCTCAATAAAGAGGCACTGACCACTTACTGGATTTACCCAATTATATTCTACCTGAAAACTACTGGGAAGCTATACCTGATCCATAATATGGCTGTACAGGCAGTAATAGCAAGATGTGCCTATGTAATAACTCTGCTACATTAATTGTACCAATTGTCAATGAGTTTCCAGATATAATAATGTGCTGATTATGACCTGCAAAGCCTATATTTACAAAGGCCTGGGTATCTGAGAGACCAACTTTCTTTCATCATTTCTGTCCATCCAATGTGACACAACCAGAATGCTTCAGATTCCAATCTTAAAAAATTGCCAGTTGATAAGATGTAGGCCGTGAGTCTTCTCACTTAATGTGCCTGGTTGCTGGGTAAAGACCTATGCACTTTTGGGGAATTTTTACTTGTTATATTAGCAACAACAATAGTACTTAGATTTATATACAGCTTCACAGTGCTTTACAGCCCTCTCTAAGTGGTTTACAGAGTCAGCATATTGCCCCCAACAATCTGGGTCCTCATTTTACCGACCTCGGAAGGATGGAAGGCTGAGTCAACCTTGAGCCTGGTGAGATTCGATCTGCCAAACTGCTGGCAGCCGGTGAGCAGTAGAAGTAGCCTGCAATACTGCACTCTAACCACTGCGCCACTTCTAGGTCAGAGTGATGTAAAACCAGATAGCCTTTTTCATCAGGGATGAGAACTGTTATGTTCCAAATTAAACTGCACTGATTAACAACAATCTAAGTCGTGTCCCCAATCCCTGGTCTGTGGACCGGCACTGGTCTGCAACATGTCAGAAACCAGGCTGCGCAAACAAGCAAAGCCCCATCCACGGGATGCAAATAGCACACAAAACCATACACCCTCCAGTCTGCAGAAAAACCTGTCTCCGCATAACCGGTCCCTGGTGCCCAAAAGTTGGAGGCCGCTGCTCTAGGTGGACAGGGAGGTCTCTATGTTCTCCCAAGCCCATTGGGAAACCAGCACTGGGCAGGAACAGTCATCTTCTGACTTCCTAATCCCTTCACCTTTCCTTCCTACAGAAGAAACTTGATTCTGCTGATGACACCCGCCCTTATTTTCTTTTACCACATACGGTCCTTACCAATTATGTAACAAAAGAAATCGAAGCATATTCTTAACCCGGTAATTCTTCATCTCTTTACCCCCCTCCCAATTAAAGAATGAAGAAGGGTGGGTTCAAGCCTTTTCATAAGACAAAGGGATAAGCAAAAAGAAGCAGCCCCCTTTAGTGATAATGTGCTACCAATAACAAGCTCTGATAGTTTCTAACTTCGACAGCAAACAGATTGCCAGGAGGCATCTTGAAAATCTGCCTGCAGTTCCTCCTCCTATCCTGACATCTCAATGTTTAAACGTTAAGTAAAAAGGGATCTCTTGTAAAAGATAAAAACAACTTTCTAAAGCATGCTAAATAGAATGCCAAATTAAAGATGCCTGACCCCAAGGGCTTCTACGGATCCAAGCGTACAATTTCAACAAAGGAAAGTGCTTCCTCGATTTCCCAGTTAAAGCCTAGAGTAATGGTGACCACCCATCTAAGTACTAATTAGATCAAGTCCTTCTTAGTGTCAAAGTCTAGACTAAGTCCTCCGGGGACTTCCAAGCGATAAAACATCTTCCTAGAATATGTCTCTGAAAAATGCCCCGAATAGGGAATGCGCATTCCAATAGCTCTCTCCACTTGTCTCCTTAATAAACCTGATTGACAGGAAAACCCGCGAGCACGCGCAGAAAATGTTTAGCTAGTTCTCGTGTTGCTTCTTCCCCTCCCCTCATTGTTACGGCTACCAAAGGCGAAAGTCTTCTTTCCTTCCCTTTCCTCGTCGGTGACGTTCATTCTTCCCTCGCTACGGACTGGTCTTGCGCATGCGCAGCCGTTCTGCGGGTGGCGGAGGCTAACTGCGGAGGGGGAGGGGAAACAGAACGTTACGCCACGCCACACGGCGGGACAGGACCGAACGTAGAAGGCGGGGTCACGAACTCTGACCTCCCAGATCCGGAGCCGCCACCGACAAATAAACCCCGAAGAGCTACAGCTGCGCCTGACAGGTAAGAGGAGGGGAGGGCGGGGAGAGAGAGCCGAAGCGCCGCCGGTGGTATCCCAGCTCAGAGAGGCCTTCCCTTCCTTCGTTTCTTGGCTGGCGAGGCGTCGTGGTGGTGGTGCTGTCTAATTGCGGCCTCTTCCGTGCCCTGCAGTGGCAGGATGCCGTTATGCATATGCTGGGCGGTAGAAGTAGTTCCTCCTGGTGTCGCCGCCGCCGCCCCTCTGACCTTTCACCCACAGGAAAGGCTTGTATCTCCCCTCCCCGGATCCTAGCCGCGCCCCGGGGCCTTTTCTTCATTATGGACCTCGCCCTCAGGTTTATGGGAACGCGATGGAATTGGAGTTGGAGTCGGCCCGGTCGTTACTTAGGCTGCCGCTTTGCTGTGTGGAAAGGCTTCGAAGCGTTGCAGCCTGGCCTCCGCAGCAGCCATTTTGTGTCGGCGAGTGACAGCGGGCTTGGTGCCTCCCTCCGACTGGTTGACGGACGGACGGCTCTCCGGGTGGGCTCAGTACTTGAGGCCTGTTATTCAAAACTCCAGAGGAAGTGGGCTAATCCCTTCCTGTATCGATGAACGTTGGTGGATACAACGGCAACAACACACCCACCAACCAGTTTGCACCTTAGATGTCACTGACCCCTTCCTAATTTTTCCTGATAATGTTGATTTTACACACAGTTAACGTAGCTCCTCTCTCCGAGTGCAAGAAATACTCTCGGTCTGTAGAGGTACATTATGTTGAAGGGAGGGTAACCTCTGTTCTTAATTTTAAAAGATTCAGCTTAATTTGCTAGTTCTTTTATCCCATAATTTTGAGTAATGGTATAAAAGATTATTTTCTGATTCATCAATCTATTTTTATGCACAGTGTGGGATCATAATTACGCCAAAACACTTTCACTATAATTTAATTAATTTCTCCGGCTGATGAGTTAATCTTTGGTAAGGATTTTAAGCTGTCATCCATAACTAACATAGCAAAGTACCTGGTTGCTTTAGAAAATACTGTACTAATTATTTTACATTTTTTTAAGCATGGTATATATAGTCCACTTTTTCTTAGGTTTCAGACCAGCGTCAGTGCAGATGTTACATTATGTCATGCCCTCCAGTGACTCACCTTATCCCACCCTGCAATAGCATTCGCCACTGGGACTGAGTACCTCCTTAAAGCTAATGAATCGTACAACTTGTAAAAGTGAAAGGGTCACATTGATGAATTAAAAATAATTACTAGTTGCAAAGGAATACTTGCCATGCTGATCAGCTCATTAGAGGCCTAGCAATATGTCAGCAGAACCGGAGTTGACGGACCTGGAGATGGAGGCAGTCAACAATATATTTGGAGGGGCAACGATAATAGTGATGGAGTATTTATTTTGGTTTTTTCTTTTAAAGGTTGTTAAACTGCACAATGCTATTTTGCTGACTTCATTTTGAGGAGATATATAGTCTTCTAAAGTGCAATTGCCTGCAAATTCAATTCCTGATAAACCCAGTGGAAAAGATATATAATTATACATACCTAATGAGTCCCAACCATAATAAAACCAGACACACACTGCCTCCTGGTGGTCAGAATACTTCTCATTAATGACTTCAAAAAGTATCTGGCTTTGAAGTCTGGGATGTTGCATTTTGATTCAATAAAACAGATACATGTCAGGTTTTCTTTGAAAATGACATTAAAAACGTTCCCTTGCCCATTCCCTTACTTATTCTTAACATGCATTTCTTAGATTGCTTAGATTATATACTTCTAGTCTGAGTATTATAGTTCTGATCTAAATTTTAAAATTCAATTTTGTAAGTTTCAAAAATAACAGTGAACTAATGTGATTTCTGAAACTTCTAATACTTAGCTGAACTTACATTCATATTGTCTCTAAATTTTAAAAGTGAATCATTATCTCAAAAAGGAAATTCTGCTGGATAAGATCAATTATACTGTTGCAAAGAAGTTATTGAAGATTAATAGATCTTTCTGTTGTTTTTAAAAAGGTTTATATATGTGTTAATTTTCACTGTTCTTATTATTAAAAAAATTGAGGGTGGGCCAAACATCCATATGAATATTTAGGTTTCAAGCAGTTATCAGGCCTTTCAGCTGAACATTGCAGAAAGTAAAATGATTATTTTATTCTGCTGTAGACCTTTTCCAAATAATTGTCATGATCTTATTTATTTCAGATTAATTAGAAGCATCATTTGTATTTTTCTTGATTGTTCAGAAAAACCATTATATTTGATCTATAAAATCAGAATGCATAAGCACCTAGTGACTTAATTGTGTTCATAGTTCTTTGTTTCAGAACAGACTGTAGTTGTAAACAAATTAATCTGGAAATCAGGAAAAGGTTTACCTCTGTGACAATACTGCAATACATATTGCTGTAATTTTTATTTACTGTATAGCAGTACTTAAATTGCTGCAAGATAGGAGGCTTCCGGTTTGTTGCTTGTCCCCGCCGGACGCTCCTTCGGGATCGTCGAACCCACTGCCTGTAAGAGCCGCCTTTATAGCGGAATGGCGGCTCGAAAAAACTCGAAAGAGCTGGCTGGGGTGGGTAGAGTCCTCTGCCTAATCCCAAAAGTTTTTTATTTACTTTTGGGACGGAGCGGAAGAGACTCCCCGTATCCCCAGCCAATGCTCCGGGCTCTGGGAGATCTCTGCTATACGCAGAGCTAGGTGGCAAAAGCAAGCCTGTAAATTTGTTAAATTAATTAAAGAAGATGTGAGCTGGACCTCTGATCCTGACGCGCAAGTATTCTTTTTATTTTAGAAAAGTTACTGAAGTTGTTTAAGAAGTGAAAGGAAAAAAGATTTTTAAAATGGCGATTGCTGAGGCTTGAAGAGAGGTTGAAAGGGAAAGTCCTTCCGTTTTCTATTACAAAGTAGCGGAATGAATACTTCTGGCTGTAATTGAAGGCAAAACCTCACTCTCACTCTTGTTTTTTTTTCTTTTTTTTTCCTGGGGATCTGATATTGATCTTGGTTGGAAACAAGCTTTTTTTTTCTCTTTTCCACTAAATCTTGTCTGTGTGGAAAATGGCACTGAGACTTATACAGCTAGACAAACAGGCAGTGGGGGGGAATTCCCCCATTAACAAATTACATCAACAAGTTCTAACTCTCCAGTCTCAGAAACCTGACTTTAATATAATAGAATTTCTTCTTGAAGAGATTGTAAGAAGGGATGAGATTGTGAACCAGCAACTTGAAAAATTTAAGCAGGAAATTAAAGAAATTGGTGAATTGGTGAAATCAAAGTTTGACTTTTTGGATTGAAAGATTTTAAAAACAGCTAACGGTTTATCAGACTTTCTGATTCAGTTGGATGCAAAGACTAAACTATTAGAGTCTAAAATGAAAGAAACTGAGGAGAATTTGGATGACAAGATCCAAAAAATTAAAAAGGATTTGGCAAACACTCAGAATAATAGCTCAGAAGACAAACCTAAAATGGAGGCTGACCAAAAGACTGGTAATGAAGAAAACGTGCAACAGAGGATTGAAAGAGAAGTTTTAATGATTCAATATAATTTTACAGAATATGCAATTAGACTGAGAGGTCTGCAGGAAAATAACAGAGATGATTTAAGGAAAATATCTTCTGAAATTCTGGCTGGGATTTTAAAGGTTCAACCTGATGAAGTGTTTTGCAGGATTGACAGAATTTATAGAATAAACTCCTGGTTGGCAAAGCAAAGGCAATTGCCTAGAGATGTGGTGATTTATTTTACAGATAAAGAAATTAGGAATAATATTGTGCAGAACTCTTTTAATTCTACTTTGCAATTTCATGGAAGAAAGATTTGGATTTTTAAGGAGCTCCCGCCTAAGATGTTAATGGAGAGGAAGAAATTTGGCTTTCTAGTGACTGAGTTAAAAAAAAGAAATATCCTATTTAGGTGGGATGTCCCAGTTGGTTTAATATTGAGACACCAAGGAGTAAGATACCAACTGAACACTGTTGAAAAAGCGGAAGAATTTTATCAAAAAATTTTAAAAATGAATTTAACATCTTTAGGCACAATACAGGACAAGCAAAAGGAGTTGGAAACAAAAGGAAAATATCAAATTACAGAGGCTGTGGTAGATAAATTGTTTTTGGACCCCCTGGATATCCCAGCTGGACTGTCTATAAATATGAGAGCAGTGTCATCCGACTCCAATGTGATGAATCATCGAGTTACAGACAAGTGCGTAAATCAACCAGTTGATATACAAGTGACGGAAAAGAAAGACGAGATAACAAAACAAAACCAACAAGATCAATTTATAAAGCAGAATGAAAATCGATCAGCTGATACACAATTCGTAGGAAGGAAACCAGGATAGAAATTCAACCCGCAAAAGAAAAAGAAAAGAAATAGATCTCATAGAAATAGCAGTTTCTAAACCAAGCAACAGTGAAGCCAGGGACTTTAAAAAATGAATGAATATGTGAAAAGATAGTGGAGGCGAACAATTGTTTAATATTATCTTGAGGATAGTGGCAGATCTCTGCAATGCCGTGATTTTGGGGTGTGAAAAGAGCCTTACATTCTTGGATTTGAATTATCTACTTTGGATTTTTTTTACTGGTAAATATATTATAACTATTTCGAGTTACAAGGCAAGAGAATCACGCTGGGGCATGCAGAAGATCTGGATGTTACCCACTAGGATGATGGGAATTAATAATCCTGATGAAAACCACAATTACAACTATAGGGAATATAATTATAATGTCACTCGGGTGGTTTTTACTTTCATATATATATATATGAGGATATCTATTACTGATGGGGGCAGAAGATGATTGAAGATCTTGAACAAACTGTTGCACTAGTATGTTATCTTACCCTATTATGGATAATGGATTTAACAATCCAGTGGAAAGACATCAAAGAAGATATTATATGGATTATAAATTTAAAGTTATTGTCTTTTTTCTTTTTATAAAATGGAATGCATATATAGATATATGTATATTTTAGTAGAGTGGGCAGTGGATTATATTTAGAATTGTATTGCATGGTAATTTTGCAGGAATTTGGGTTGAAATAGGTTAGTTTACTGATTGATTAGTTTAATAATAATAATAATAATAATTTTATTTCTATACCGCCCTTCTCCCGAAGGACTCAGGGCGGTGTACAGCCAGTTTAAAAATACAAGACACAACAATAATTAAAAATTAAAATAATTAAATAGAATTGGCTTAATTTAAAACCCCAAAAATTTAAAACATCCAATTAAAAATTATGTTGCTAACCCAGCCTGGCGGAACAATAGGGTCTTGAGTGCGCAGCGAAATACCCGGAGGTCAGAAATCTTACGAATTTCCGGGGGCAGTTCATTCCACAGGGCTGGGGCTCCCACAGAGAAGGCCCTCCCCCTGGGTGTCGCCAGCCGACATAACTTGGCTGATGGCACCCTGAGGAGACCCTCTCTGTGGGAACGGACTGGTCGGTGGAAGGCTATTGGTGGCAGGAGACGGTCTCGAAGGTATCCGGGTCCTATGCCATGGAGCGCTTTAAAGGTGGTAACCAACACCTTGAATCGCACCCGGAAGACCACTGGGAGCCAGTGCAGCTCACGCAGGAGGGGTGTCACGCGGGCACAACGGGTTGCGCCCATAACCACCCGCGCGGCCGCATTCTGGACCAGTTGGAGCCTCCGAGTGCTCTTCAAGGGGAGCCCCATGTAGAGAGCATTACAATAGTCCAGCCGGGAGGTGACAAGGGCATGAGTAACCGTGCGCAAGGCGTCCCAGTCCAGAAAGGGCTGCAACTGGCGGATCAGGCGAACCTGATAAAAGGCCCCCCTGGCCACGGCCGTCAAGTGCTCTTCTAAAGACAGCCATGCGTCCAGGAGGACACCCAGATTGCGAGCCCTCTCTGTGGGGGGCAAGGATTCACCCCCAATAGTCAGCGATGGCGTCTGCTGACTATATCGGGACGCCGGCAACCACAGCCACTCGGTCTTGGATGGGTTGAGTCTGAGCCTGTTCCTCCCCATCCAGGCCCGTACGGCCTCCAGGCAGCGAGACATCACATCAAGGGCATTGTTGGGGTGGTCTGGGGTGGAGATGTACAGCTGAGTATCATCAGCGTACAGGTGACACTTCACCCCAAAACCATGGATGATCTCACCCAGCGGCTTCACATAAATGTTGAACAGAAGAGGCGAGAGGACCGACCCTTGTGGCACTCCCCAAGCGAGATGCCTCGAGGTCGACCTCTGCCCCCCTGCCAACACGAACTGCGAGGAAGGAACTGAGAGGAAGGAAGAGAACCACCGGTGCCCCCTACTCCTAACCCTCTCAACCGCTGCAGCATGATACCATGGTCGATGGTATCAAAAGCCGCTGAGAGATCTAATAGGACTAGGACAGAGGAGCAACCCCTGTCCCGGGCCCTCCAGAGATCATCCACCAACGCGACCAATGCCGTTTCTGTGCTGTGCCCCTGCCTGAAGCCCGACTGGTACGGGTCTAGATAGATAGCTTCATCCAGGTACCTGGGCAGTTGTCGTGCCACCACACTCTCAACAACCTTCGCCACAAAACGAAGGTTGGAGACCGGACGGTAGTTAACTAATTCAGCCGGGTCCAGGGAAGGCTTCTTGAGGAGGGGCCTCACCACCGCCTCTTTCAAGGCGGCGGAAGAGGCACCCTCACTCAGAGAAGCAGTTATAATCCCCTGGATCCAGCCTCGTGTAACCTCCCGGGAGGCCAGTACCAACCAGGAGGGACACGGGTCCAATAAACATGTGGCGGCACTAATCCTACCCAGAACCCTGTCCACATCCTCGGGAGCCACAGGATCAAACTCCTCCCAGATAATATTCTCAAGGCCTGCCCTCGTCTCCTCCCCCGGACTCGCCCAGTCGGAGTCCAAGCCTTCCCGAATCCGAGCGACTTTATCGTGCAGGAATTGCACAAAATCCTCAGCTCGACCCTGCAAGGGATCCTCCCGCACTCCCCCCCGAAGAAGGGAGTGGGTCACCCTAAACAGAGCGGCTGGGCGGTTCTCTGCAGATGCGATAAGAGTGGAAAAATGGTTAGATTTCGCTGCTTTTATCGCCACTAGGTAGGTCTTGATATACGACCTCACCTGTGTCCGGTCGGAATCAGAGTGACTAGTCCTCCAAATGCTCTCTAGGCGTCTTTTCCGACGCTTCATCTCTCTCAGCTCCTCAGAGAACCAAGGAGCCAATTGAGATCGGCATTGGGTCAGAGGCCGCAAAGGCACGACACGATCCAAAGCTCCGGCGGCCGCACTCTCCCAGGCAGCTACCAGGACTTCAGTCGAGTCGTGTGTCAGGGTCTCAGGAAATGGCCCAAGCTCCGTCAGGAATCTTTCAGGATCCATCAGGCGCCTGGGACGGAACCATTTAATCGGTTCCGTCTCCCTGCGGTGGGGGGAAGCGGTAGGAAAGTCCAAGTGGAGGAGCGAATGATCTGTCCATGACAAGGGTTTAATGTCTAAGTCCCCTCTACCAAGATCATTCAACCACTGACCAGAGATGAAAATCAAGTCCAGAGTGTGTCCTCCTATGTGAGTTGGGCCTTGAACTAACTGGGTCAGTCCATGGCCGTCATGGAAGCCATGAACTCCCGAGCCACTTCTGACGTCTCACCCGCGGATGGAAGGTTGAAATCCCCCATGACAATAAGTCTGGGGGTATCCACCGCCACCCCGGCAATGACGTCGAGTAGCTCGGGCAGGGTCGCTGCCACGTGGCAGGGAGCCAGGTACGCAGTCAGCAAACCCATCTGCACCCCACGGCCCCACTTCACAAAGAGGGACTCACATCCGGCTATCTGAGGAACAGTGGTCTCCCTCGGACAAAGACTCTCCCTAATAATCACCGCCACTCCCCCACCCCTCCCCTGGGCCCTTGGCTGATGAAATGCACGAAAACCTGGTGGGCACATTTCAACGAGGGGGACCCCCTCTTGGCCCAACCAGGTCTCCGTAATACCTGCCAGGTCCGCACCCCCCTCTAAAATAAGATCACAAATGAGGGGGGCTTTATTGACAACCGACCTGGCATTACATAACATCAGCCGTGGACCCTGGGCTTGAGACTCTGCACAACCCAGGCCACGAGATGCGCATTGGGGACCGGAGTGCGCAATTGCTCGTAAACAGCGTATGCGCACCCCCAGCACATGATATGGCCCCCTGCGCCCGTCATACCTTCCCCTCCCACTCATTATTTCAATTGCATTGCCCTTCTTGTTATCCCCTTGCTCCCCGGATAAATTTTCTTTCCTGACCCCTCTGCTGCAGCCAATCAACCTGTCACCCCGCTCAGTAGCTATCTGGACCCCCCCAGGTCCACTTTCACAACCCCCTCCCTTCCTCCCGGGTCCCCTTAAAATTTTCTTTAAAAATTTAAGTAAAAAACCCCTCAACCCCCTCTTCGCTGCATGCCATCTCTCGGGATTCCAAAATCCGTCATCAAGATAGGCCCTCGATAGCGTGGAGGGCCAGGCCTGCGAGAGGGGGGAGTCTCGCAGTGCAAAGAGTTCGGCAGCCGAGTGCATCAAGAACCGGGAAGGGTGAAATATCCTCTGGCTGAGGTTCCATAGAATAGTCTAATCGTCCTAGGGCATGGAGAGGCAGCAACTCAAGACATGGAAAAACTGGATTCCACTGTCCTCTCACGACAGTGGAAGAAGTCTCATGCAATTTCAACAAAACTCAGAAGGTGATCTCTCCAGGCCATCCTCTCACAATGGCTAGCCAAGATGGAATTGGCTATGGAGAGATTCGATAGTCTATCCACTCTGGTAGGGGAAACGGCAGTTGAACCGGACTCCCTCAGAATCCATATCAGAATTGTCCATTCTCCACACCTTCAAGGGCATAGGTGGAATAGAGCCAGTCTAGAAGGCAGGATAGTAAACCCGGGGAACAGATGACACATGGAAAGCAATGAAGGGAGATGGCTTGCAAGGCAGAAAGTAGTTGGGGTGGTGACCATAATAAGGCCTATACAGGCCAACAAGAAAAGGGGGGAGGGGGGGAATGGCCTGAGGCAGCCCAAGGCCAACCCTCAGCCGTCTTCCAACCTCTCCCACTCCCCAGGTCTTCCAGGTCTTCCAGCATTTTATACCCCCAGCCTACAGCCCCAGTCTCCAATGGGGCCTCCGGATTCCTGCAAACAAAGTGGGACAGCAAAATAGGCCGCCCCCTAGCAGGTCCGGGATTTCAGGATAGAAGCCAGCAGCCTCTCCCCATAGCGTCCTCTTCGGTAGCAGCCAGCCGCCGCCCCTCGCCTCCGCCATCGTCCAGCGGCCGACGACCGCCCCGCGCCCACTGCCAGCGCCGGCGCCGCTTCCACCATGGCTCCACCATACTCCCGGGTCCCCAGGAGCCTCAGAAAGCCCCGGAGAGGCCAGGAATCCAGGGGAGCCACCGCATTGCCGTTGCCGCCACCACCGCAGAGCTGCCGCCGCCGTCAGTCCATGCCGGAGGCCGAGAAAAGCGCCGCCAGTCAATCGCCACCGATGTAACCCCGCGGAGCCTTCAGCAGCCGTTTTTTTCCCTCGACCCGGTGTTCCGGAGGGCAGAAAACCCCTCAATGGGTCGAGGAAAGGTTCCTCTCTCAAGGACTGGGGGCCGTGGTGAACAATCGCCCCAGGAACCTCCCGAAAATGCCAGGAATCACCCCATCTGCCGGGAGTGTCTCAGGCTGAATCCTCCATCTTAGACATGCGCAATAAGAAAAAGGATTTTTAAGTCATATATTTAGGGGAGTGGAGGAATTGGGCAGAACTGAATAAATGTTAAATTCGGATGTAGGGAGAAGGCTGCTTTGAAATGTTATATTAATATATATAAAAGATTAAATGTTAAATTGTTGTAATAATATACTATAAGTTTGGGGGAGGAGAAAAAGGGCAGATTATTGCGAAAATGGGAGTTATAAGAATATTATGCTAAGGGTCAGTATTTTGAGGAGGGAGTAAGGGAATGGTAAAATATTATGTAATTAGTTATGAATTAGCTTTTTGTTGTGAAGAAGTCACGGGGGGATGGGTGGTGACGGGGGGTTAGGGAAGAGGGGGGGGAAAGGGGGAAAAACTTGTATTTGAAAACTTTTTCAATAAAAAAAAAATTGCTGCAAGATATATATAACTTAATTTTTTAAATATTTTTAGTGTAATGAAGTAAACTCTGAAGTTGCTATTTAAAATAATTCATCCAGTTTGTGGTCTAGATTCCCTTTTTTTCTGATATAAATTAACTACTCTGATACTTTCTGTAGATTTACCCGGGAATAAGCAATCCAGACTAAAGTGCTTACAAGTAATTTTTAGATGTGATTTGTACATTTGCCAAAAATAGAAACATAAGAAGCTATAACAGAATTAAGGTGGCTGTGATGCTTAGGGTATTATGGAATAACTTAGCAACTTTAATCTACATAGCTAATGGTGAAGAATTAATTTCAACAATTCAGCAGTATCTGAAGATTTTGTAATACAATGTGGCTCGGCTATTTTTTGTAGTGACATGGTTACCCATTTCCCATAATAAGATGAAGATAGTGTCATGCCAGATTGGTAATGTGTAAAGGTCTGCCTTTTAAGACCACCAAAAATTTGCAATTAATGCTGACTGCTGTGGAACTGGTTATTGTGCAATTCAGAGTGCTGGTTTTCATCTTAAAATCCTGGGCAATTTGGCTTCTATTCTTTGTAAGATTGCCTTCTGTGTGTGAAACTGATATATGCATTCCAACACATCTGTCAATGGTGTTTCATTACCAATATCTCTCTGTCAGATCAGTGCTCATACTAATGATCTTCTGAAAAATAGCGAACATAACTTTTTAGGAAGTATTTGGAGGATGATGGGTGTTAGTTACCTATACTATTGTAATGTATTATTACTGTATGGATACATTAGTTTTTGGACAATGAAAACTATTAAAGGAGGAAAATCAACTTGTTTGAACTGTGGAATTGGAGAAGGCTCCTGCATGTTCCTTGGACAGCAAAGGTGACAAGAATGTATAAAACCAGGCGTTTCACTGGAAGGCAAAATCATAAAATTTTTCCTTCCTTACTTTGGCCATGTCATGCGATTAAACTAATTGGAAATGGCAGATATGCTCAAAATGGTGATTTAAAAATGAGGCTGCCAGAAAACATGTTGACTAGACGCCATCAAAGCCAACCCCAACCAGAGCATAAAACAACTGAAAGAAGCCATATAAGGTAGGAAAATATATAGAGAGAGGTGGTCCATTCAATCACTGAGAATCTGACACGATTGAACAGATAGTATCACCATCATCTTAGTTGTAATATTTATTTCCAGTATTTATATTCTCCCGCAATCCTAATAGATTCTGGGCATATAGTGTCACAATAAAGCATATAATACAAAAATCCAAGCATAACGGAAAACAAATAAGGTACTGAAAAACATTAAGGTCTAAAAGCATGCTCAAGAATATGGTTTTGGTGGAAGTCTGGTTTTCTCCTTGGTAATTCCTTGATTAATATATTTGTTAGCCTGCTTCATGGTTAGCCTGCTTTCTCTTCTTTGGAATGTTTATACTTCTGGTTTTTTTTTTCCAAATAATGTTATTGAATAGTATAAGTAGAAGAAAAAGTATACAAACTATAAAATATAAAAAAGAAAAATATGAAGAAAAACTACCTTATTTATACTTGCATATCAAATTTGTATGGCCATCCATCTTATAGGTTCATTTCATAGGTTCATCACTTTTGATTCCAACTTCCATCTTCATCCCAACAAATGCAAACAAGTTAAGTAATTTATCACCTTTCTTAAGATACAGAGTGTATTCTCTTCACCTCTTCTCTCTTAACTTATCAGCAAAAGTCCAATGAAGGATGCCACATATAACTAATTATCTTTCTTAACCTTTCATAACCTTGATTGAATAAGCCAACCTTAAATTCCTTCTCTATAATTTTAACATTCTGAACTCCTTGCAATGCAGTCCCAAAGCTTAATTTCTTGTCATCTTTTTTTGTCCTTTCATTTCAAATTCATTTTATGACCTTTCTTGTCACAGTTGTTAAGTGAATCACTACAGTTATTAAGTTAGTAACACATTTGTTAAATAAATCTGAATAGTTCCCCATTGACTTTGCTTGTTAGAAGATTGCAAAAGGTGATTGCATGACACCAGGACCTTGCAACTCATAAATATGAACCAGTTGCCAAGCATCTGAATTTTGATTACATGACCAGAGGATACTGCAATGGTTTTAAGTGTGAAAAGCGGTCATAAGTCACCTTTTTCAGTGCCATTATAATTTCGAACGTTCACTAAATATATTGTAAGTTGACAACTACATGCATATGCAGAGACATAACATTCTCAAGAATAATATTGTCAAGATAATTTTCTGAGTTGTAAAATATGGCTTTGAAAACATTCAAAAAGGTGAATAAAGAAAAATGGATGCCTTTGAATTGGGATGCTCAAGAAATTGAGAACTTTATAGAGTGTAAGAATAAAACAGTTAATACTACATGGAGAAAAATAGACATAAAATGCTAATAAAAAACTAAAGCTTAAATATTTTGGACATATAGTGTGATGGTAAGAATTATCCAAGAAGATCATCTTGCTTGGAAGAATCAAAGGCAATTGAAGACCAACAGATAATATGGTAGCTAAAAGTATCACAATGACTTAGCATGAATCTGTAAGATTTCCAAGAAGCAAGATTCCAACAAAATAATGTCTATTCAGTCACAAAAAATCTGGAATAACATGTCTTAACAGTTTTAATCTCAGAAATTGTGAACACCCTTTTCAGCTACACAACTTATGATTGTTTTAAATATTCCATGGATAGAAAACTGTTTTTATGAAGTTTATTTTTTTAATCCACTCATAGTAAACCAAAACTCTCTGTAAACAGGTACAGTGAATGTTAATATTGTAGAAATACTTAAGGAATTGAGAATATACAGTACCTAGAGAGCCAATTTGGTGGTGTGGTTTTAAGGCATCAGGCTAGAAACTGGGAGATCATTAGTTCTGGTCCTGTCTTAGTCATGAAGCTAGTTTGGATGATCTTAGGCCAGTCACTCTCAGCCCTAAGGCAATAACAAAGCACTTCCAAAAATCCTCGCCAAGAACACTGCAGGAATTTCTCCAGGCAGTCATCAAGAGCCAACAAATTGACAAAGACAAAAAAGTGGCATTAACAAAGAATTGGTTATAGAATGTAGTTTCTAATACATCTAGCTTTTTCTCAAGGTTGGAAAGTAATGGGTAGAAGTATGCATTCTTAGGAATAAGACATTTATTGATATAATTTAAACAAATTTTGGTTTGCAGTATACATAATAGCACCATATAGTGGGCATATGCTCTTAATGTGCTATTTATTATATTAAGAAAAAAATCTTAATTGCCATAAAGAGCACCTCATAGTGTGTGTATATATGTTAGGATAAGGCAGTGATAAAGTTTCAAATGAGCAAAGTAGTTTAGAGAACAATGTATGTAGGCACTAGTGGTAATAGATTTATTATTATCAGTAATTACAAATAAAAACACTTATGTTAAAAGAAAAAGGTAAATTCAGGTAAAATGGTAGACCATTATAAAATAAATAAGAGTTGAAAAAATGTATAAAACTAACTATAAAATATTCAGAGCTAATTTACTAAATTACTAAAATGATTAAATTATCCATCACAAAAAACTTCAAATATTTAATTTTAAGTTAATTGTAATTAGAATGTTTAACTTCTTAAGTGATAACTCTATTAACATAAATGAAGTAATACACATTTGTTAGCTAACTTTGATTGTTGTATAACATAAAATATGTGATGAATTTTAAAATACCTTGATCAGAAGATTATAAGATTATATAGGGAAAACTAAACTGGCCACTTTCCTGAGGTCATATCCAAAGTGTCTGCAGTAAGGGCCACAATAAGATTAGCATCTGTATATTGCCTGTCTCTTGTTAAAAGAAGTCTAATCGAGTCTTTAAGGCCAATTTGAATAAAAGGGGTAACATAGACATGCTATTCATTTCATTTCTTCTGTGTGCATGGATGTTATTGTATTGGTATGCCATTTTGTACCCTTCTGGAAAAGGCAAAGAGGAAACATTGAGTCTAGCTAATGTACAGACTCATCTGCCTCTAGGCACAAAATTCCGGTAAGGTATTTGATCTCTGACCATGGCCTTCCTAGCATGGCTAAGTTTCAGATTTTTGAAGTAAAACTTAGGTCTTTTTGGAAATCTAGGTCAAGGAACTTACATTTATATTTCCAATAGAATTTTATCATAGCCAATTAAGAGCCAAGAATTCTTTATTATCCATTGTAGGTGCGTGGTGTTTCTTTTTTGATAGTTTGTGTAATATAGAGGAGTTGAATGAAGTCGGGACAAATGTACATCCCTGTTTCATCACCTGCTGAGTAGAAATTGTTGGAGAGAGGACAGATCGGCTGAATAGCTGCATGGGATTAGTATGATGTTATTATTTATAATTAGCATGGGAAAATGCTAATCAGTGGATGAGACTTGGTTTCTCCCATATCCTGCTTCTTGGGATCCAATTAATGCTGTCTAATGAGTTTGCCATGTAGTATACTTTTCAGTCAGAGGACTAGATGATAGTCTAGCATTGAACAGCCCTTGCTTTTCCTCTGTATAGGCACTCATCTTGTACTATCAGCAATTCTTTTCTGATTTACACAATTACTGTTACACAAATTTGATGAAAATGCATCTATTTTAAGGAGGTGTTGAGAGGTATGATGTGTATGCATTCCAAATCACCTTTCTCTTTAGATTCCAGATCTCGATACAGTCCATGAATGTGTGCATGTATATATTAAATAGTCATAATCAATTAATATTAAAAAGTCATTGACAATCTTCATTTCAGATAATTAAATTTTAATAAAATATATATGCTTGGTATTTGGCTAATTCTTGCTTTGATTGAAAATCCTTCTATAAATCCATTTTTGGATTTTATAATGCTTTATAATGAATTATATTTCTTTCTATAAACTCACAGGAGTCTCCAAATAATGATTATGCATACAGGAACTGAAGTATAACATTATACCTATGGTAAGAAGAATTCTTGATTTCTGTTTGTTTATATTTCATCATTCAATTCAAATTCAACTCAAATTAGCAAAAGAAAAATTTGAAAAAGAATACAAACAAGAAAAATTAAACACCTGACATCAGTGTATTCATAAATAACATTTAGGTATTTAAGTATGTAAAGCCTGCCTTCCAGTGTGGATTAGTCATTTAGAATGGATATAATTTTAACAAATCTAATACAAAAATTAGAATTATATTGAAGAAAAATGAAAAGAAATTCTTTTTTTAAAAAAGAATTATATACAGGTAGTCCTCAATGTACAACCGGTTGTTTAACCATTCAGAGTTATAATGGCCTTGGAAAAGGTACTTTATGGTCTGTTAAGTAATTACAGCTCATAAAACATCCCCCTCATGGTCACAATGCTTTTTGGGCACTTGGCAACCTGTTTGCATGTACAACCACTTGCCAAATGCCTTGAAATTATGTGATCGCCATTTGTAATCTTCTCTACCAGCTTCTCCAGAAAGCCAATGGGGAGGCCGACAGGGAAGGTTGCATGCTGCAGCTGCCTACCAAGAAGATTTCTTCTTATTTCTGGGACTGGTCGAAAGAGCTGCCTGCCAAGGGGAGCTGAATTCCTTCACTGGACTCCAGAAATGGATCCTGGATGCTAGAACTCCAAGTTCCGTTCCTGCAGCCTGGGAAAGGCGTTTTTGCACAGAAGGAAGCTGAATTTCACCTGGTTTCAAAAAAGGAGCTCAGCTCTCAAAGTTCTATTCCACGCATGGAGGGAAACCAAAATGGTTTGGCAGGCTGCTCTTTCACTCTGTCCACTTAACCACCCTGGAGATCACTTAATGTCCTCAACCAGGAGTGCCAGTATTACGGTTGTTGAGCAAATCATTCATATGGGCATCTTGCTTAACAACCACTTCATTCAGCAACCAAGATTTAGATCCCAATTGTAGTCATAAGTCAAAAACTGTGTAGTAAAATCAAGCATGTATTTCAGATAAAATTTATATTGCCTCTGTAGTGAATGCCAGAATAAGATCTGTGAAACCACCAGTCTAGCCTTTTATGGCTTCAGTTTAGATGGGGAAAAAACTATTTTCCTGTTTACCTGGATTTATTATTATGATTGCTATTTAGATACTTTCTTATACAAATATTTGCTCCCAAAAACATTATCCTAGAACTGTAATGGTGAACCTATGGCACATGTGCCACAGATAGCATGCAGTGCTCTCTCTGTGGGCATGTGAGCCGTCGCCCCAGTTCAGTTCCACCTCACATGTGCGCATGCCTCCTCGCCAGCTGGTTGTCAGTTCTCTGCCGCGCATGCACGGGATACATGCAGGGGGCTATGCGCACATGCAGGGGGGGTGCACACATTGCACTTTGGGGGTTCGGGCATGCGCTTTGGCCACTCGGTCCGGAAAAGGTTAGCCATCACTGTCCTAGAAGGTATGTTCTTTGGGGGGAAATTTATAGAAATTATGGTGGCTTTGAAATTAATACTTAATTCTTAAGGAAATATACACTTCTATAATTGATAGATATTTGTTCAAAATGAAATTTTAAAAGATGCCTTAAATAAAACTTAGTAATTATGTATGCAGTCAAGTCCATTTTGTAAAATATAGCCATATAACATGATCTTTTCCTTATCTGTTGTGTTAATACAATATGTTGGGTGAATAAGCAACTACGAATGTAGAACAATAGAAGTAATTGCTTGCAGTTACACCTTGTTTAGCAACTCTTTGCAATTATGAAGGTGATGAAAAATAATTTATGTCCAATTCTTGCATTTAAGACTTTCAGCAAAGGAAAACTGAAATAAGATCATAAAGGCTGTCATGATTTCACTTAGCGACTGTTTCACTTTATGATCAAATTGCTGGTACCAGTTGTGGTTGCCAGAAGAAGATTATTTGTTCTTTTTTTGCATAAGCAGGAAATGCTAATGTCATGAGCCTATATGGAATAGACCTTGAAAGGGGTACTCATTTTTCTCTGTAAAAAAGAGGGAAATTAAAGAAAGTAGCATGAGGTCAACTACTTCCCTTACCCAAATTGTTCATTATTTGTATTGTAATTTTTTTAAAGGAAAATGTCTCTTTAACAGGGAATACTGATGATTCAGAATCATGGCAACTATTGAGGAATTGGCCCATCAAATTATGGAACAACAAATGGGGGAGGTATTTACATTTTTAAAAAAGTTTTATAATAATAAGGAATATATAGAAATTTTCTAGTAGGTCATTATCCAACACTAGAATTTTATAGACATCTTGAGTACAAAGCAAATAACTTTATCCTGTGCTAGAGGAGTTTACTTCCAATAAAGAATGCAGCTTTCACCTTTTTTTTGATAGATAACACACTCCCAAGGATCTGTTACACAGACATTAATGGACGGAACAGCACAAAGAATTCAGATTGTTCCTGCTGATGCAGGACTTTCCTTACCACAGCGGATACAGGTAAAAATCTGTTTCTTTTTTTACTTAATTAAATAATTGAAAAATATTTTGGTATCTAAACATCAGGTGTACAATAACATGATTTTTGAAGCCCTAGAAAAATATGCAGAAAAAAAATAATAAAAGTGGAACTATCTAGAATACAACATAACATGCATTATGCTTTAAAATATCTTTTTAAAGAACTGTTCTGTAAAATGACAGTATTAGAAAGAGGGTGAGTTACAAACCATTGCTCTGTTCTTCAGATTTGTGTATCTTAATTCTTCAAGCCAAGGAACAAGTCAGAAGAAATCAGCCAATATATTGATTTCTTTCGTTTCCAGATAAAAGTGTTTTCCAGAAAAAACACAAGCAACTGTGAAAGCTCCCATGTGTTCTTATGGAGAAAAGATCATCTTCTGAATTCTGAAATAGATGATAGATTTGAAGGAAGGGATGTACTTTATACTATTTACATACAATAGTATAAAAGGAATGATCTCTTATTAATGCATTAGATTAGCCTTCCCATCTAATGTTCAGATGTGTTTGATAATAATTTTTATCCAACATATTGACTGAGAAATATGGATGGTTGTCTAGTATTCTACCTATTGTACATTTTCAGGAATAAATTCATACCTTGAAAAGAATTGAATCTATTCCAAAATGTGCACATATTTTTTAGGGTTTTGATTTCTTTTCTTTTTTTTAATAAAAGTTATAAAATTCTTTTCAGGCCAGCAAGCATAGATTTTTTAAAATTATTGGTAAATTGAGAACTAAACTATAAAATGTATTCCATTGAGTAATTTTCCACAGACGAGGATTCTGAGAGTTGTCTGGGCACAATGTTTAAGGTTGAAATATTGTTGTCCTTAATGTTAATTCATGGAATACTCTACATGCTCATCTTCTGAAAGCAGATTCATTTTGTCAGTCAAACTTGATAATATCACAGCTATCTTAGATCACATCTTTTAAAAACTTTTTTTAATAATAAACCAGAATAATAAGTCGAAGTAAATATGTCACCAGATTGTTACAGATCAACAGACAGGGCAGAAAATTCAGATTGTGACAGCACTCGATCAGACTGCAACAAGCAAACAGTTCATTTTAACAAATCATGATGGTTCTACCCCAAGTAAAGTGATCCTTGCAAGACAAGATGCTACACCAGGAAAGGTTTTTCTGACAACTCCCGATGCTGCAGGAGGCCAACTGTTTTTTACATCCCCAGATATATCAGCACAGCACATTCAGGTATGGTATCCTATTTTATGATGGTTTATTCATACAACTTTTAAAAATGAAAGCCTTGTTCCCAGTAGTTATACTAAGCATTTTCATGCTATCAACATATAGCAATTTTCTTTGATATAAATTAGATAATGAACAATGTAGTCCAATGAATAGTTTTATTGTTTACGATACTCATGAAATGAGGAAAATTATAATAAAACTATATTTATAACCATTCTAGATATCCTGCATCTTAAATTAAATCTTAATTTTCTAAAGTAAATACAATTTAATTTTGAATCGATTCAATCTGAAATTGAACAGTAAAATAGAAAAATCAAATTAAAGAATGATTCATAAGCCTTTAATCATAATTATTTTTATTCTTTTCTGTTCAGTTTTTACCAAGTGCAGGATTATAGTAAAACAATAATAGTTTCTGAAATAATATCAAATACATACTCCTTTGAAATATGCTTACCCTCCTTCATTTTTGGGAATTTGTCTATAAATATGACTTTAAAAAAAGAAGTTAGTGAAAACAAGATGTATTACTTTGTAATTTTTTTTCCAGATTTTGACAGACAGTTCTTCAACAGAGCAAAGCTTAAATAAAGTATTTGATCTCTGTGTTGTTTGTGGAGACAAGGCTTCAGGTAAATCACTATGTACTTTGCAGAATGAATTAGAAGACTTTTTAACCTTGTTCATCTTATGAAATATGTAACTTAATTTTCCTTTTCTTTTATGACTAATACACTTAAACATTGCATAAATATGATTGCATCGAAGCTATGAGCTATTAAAAACAATTTGTTACATCAGAAAGGAAAAATGAAATTGTTGAAAGCATGAAATAATTCTGCTTAAAATGAGACATTTTGAATAGCACTTATATGTGATAAGTAGCAGAGTTCTTTGATCATGTCAATTTCTATTTCCATGAAGTTGATATGAGTATCTCTGATGAGCATATGATAGAAATATAGAAATGTTTATATTCCATAAGCCTGCATTCTTTTCTCAATGGCAACAGTTAGCTCATTTTAAGCATAAAACATTTTGTATTTTGAGAACATTTTGAGCATTCAGCAGTTCTGAGAACAGTACATTTGTTAGTGTGTATTTGATAAACAAAAGCAAACTTAGAGTAAAATTAATACATTTTGTTATGAAATCAGGACGCCATTATGGAGCAGTGACCTGTGAAGGTTGCAAAGGATTCTTTAAAAGAAGTATACGGAAGAATTTAGTGTATTCATGTCGGGGAACAAGAGACTGTGTGATTAACAAGCATCATAGAAACAGATGTCAGTACTGTAGGTTGCAGAGATGTATTGCATTTGGAATGAAACAAGACTGTAAGTTCGAAAGAAATAAAATCATGTAATGCTGTATTGTTTTTTGCACCATTCTTGCATGATACATTTATCTTGGTAAATAATAAATTAAAAGTTTAGAAAGAAAATGCCACTTACGCTCTGAAAACTAAATTATTTTTGGAATGATCTTTTTTCTTAGGATTCTTATACAGGTAGTTCTCGATTTACAATCACAATTGGGCACAAAATTTATGTTGCTAAATGAGACATTTATTAAGTGAATGTTTCCCCATTTTACAACCTTTCTTGCCACAGTTGTTAAATAAATCACTGCAGTTGTTAAATTTATAACTTGGTTGTTAAATGACTCTGGCTTCCCCATTGACTTTGCTTGTCAGAAGGTCATAAAAACATGATTCTGGGACTGGGATTCTCGGATTGCAACTGTTATTAATAAGTTGCCAAATGTCTGAATTTTGACCACATGATTATAGGGATGCTGCAATGATCGTAAGTGTGAAAAATGGTCATAAGTCACTTTTTTCAGTGACATAATTTTGAACAGTCACTAAATGAGCTGTTATAAATCAAGGACTACCTGTATGTTAGAATTCTTATATGTGTGCATATATAATGCTGATAAAGAGGCTTGCAGTATATCTTAAAAATGCAAGATATTTTAGATTTTGCGAGTCCATTCTTTTCCCCCGTTATAAAACAGAGAACTGTACATATTGACATCTATGGAAGACAACTCATTTGTTTACTTGGGTTGAAAGAGACCTTTCTCTGATGCTTAAATCAGTGGCATCAGTTTTTTTCGGACCAATTGCTTTCAAATTCTGTTTGAACAAACCACAAGATTCTTAGGACCTTTCTAGAGATTCTCAATAATATAAGTAGTTATTTCCTTGAAAGTTTATCAAATACATTGTAATTGCTTTAAAACATGCAACCAAATGGGAGGATTGAGCTTGCTGTGCAAACGGACACAATTATACAATAAATAAACCTTTTATTAGTCTTTGCTAAGTCTTTGCCCTTTTGGGCTCACTATTTTTCCAGAGATAACAAATACAAACTTGAGACAAAATAGTTGAATGAATATCTTAAAACATTACAGAAACAATATAAGATTCGAAATTACTGCTGTAATTTCCTGTTAATTACTGTTAGCAGTAATTACTGTTGTTACAAACTAATATTTTCTTATGAAAATATATGGTTACATAAATTGGTAATACTGTACAATTTCAGTTTTGCAAAACTATGCATTAATAGGAATACAACACTGGAAACGTTTCAGTAATAAAAATTTATTAGAAAACTGCTATAAAGTTATGATCTTCTTATTCCTAACCTCCTGTTTCCCCTGCATGAATTCTGATCTTATAATCATATTAACTTCGACAAGCTTTATACATTTATATAAATTGATGCTAATGCTATTTCTATTAGAATTTACATATGAAAGAAATGATGGTATGTTATTCTGTATACCAAACTTCAAAGCATAAGATAATCATCAATAATATCTGAGGTTGTTTCAAAAGAAATTATTTAGATTTAATACAAGAAGCAATTACATTTAAAACTATCAAGTTGACCAAGTAACTAAAAATTCAAAACTGGTTTCTAAAAGCTAAAGCCAAATGTGGTTGAATATTGAATTGATTTGACCATTCTTTGTAGCTGTACAGTGTGAAAGAAAACCTGTTGAAGCATCACGAGAAAAATCTTCAAATTGTGCAGCTTCTACTGAAAAGATTTATATTCGAAAAGATTTGCGAAGCCCACTTACAGCAACTCCCACTTTTGTCACAGATAGCGAAACAGCAAGGTACGCAAATATTAATTTAGTTTCAATCTCTTTGACATTGAGGCCTTTTTAAAACCATGAAGCAATATTTGTGTTCTTTCATTTCAGATCAACAGGAATGTTGGAGTCTGGAATGTTTGTTAATATTCATCAGTCTGGATTAAAGAATGAACCTGCAGTACTGATGACTGCAGATAAGGTATTGAATAAAATAAATGATTTTTACAATATTTTTATAATATTAAAGAAGTGGCTTCCAAGTTTTATCATGCCATCCATAAGCTAATATAATAGTATTCCACTGTCTTTTAAAGTACAATTAAATTAAAAAAAATCTGCAAATGAAGGTGAAACAAAATATCTTCTCCCCTTAGCATAACTTTTATCTATATGCAGTTAGGGAATTGCCATCTTTTCAGTCTTTGTTCAGCAAAAAGTCATTAGGAATTGTCATAAATATCAAATAGTTAATTTTTCTCTGATCAAAATCATTCCAATGGCAACATAGTTTTTGATCTTTCATCAATCTTTGGCATTCAAGAGGAGTTTTGAATGTTTTATTTTGTAATAATAAAGACGCGTCATCCAGAATTTCTTCTCACAACTGTTCTATGTCTAGAACTTTTTTTTATTTGTCTTTTATATTCCCATTTTGGTGATCTCAAATTTGTTGTCTTCTATGCCTTCAAATTCTGTAATGTCAGGTAAAAGTAGTTTTAATTTTTTTCTCATCTTCTACAAATGTATCCATTAAAATCTGAATCTTTTCTGTAGTTAGCAATATCTCAGTCCAGTTGTCAAAAAAAAACTTTTTTGCCATTTTAACTCTTTTCTGATTGATCCTTTATTTCCCTGTAATATCCATTTGCAATCTTCATCAAGTCTCATTCCTATTACAGATTTAGAGTTGTTTTCCATGAGTATATTACTTAATTATATTCTTGTTTTTCAACTCTTACAGAAAAAATAACCAATATTCTAAAATCTTTTTGCTCTCCCAATATGTTTAAAACTTTCTTAAATCCAAATCCTTTCCATTTTTTGCTTTTTGCTAATTGTACAATTATTTTAAATTCTTTAGTCTCTGTTTAAAATTTCTTAAACCCAAAGAAGGTAAAATTCACTAGGTGTCAAACTACTCAGTTTTGAATATTCTAATATCCATAAAGTTAAATTGAACATTTCTGAATGTGATTAGAAAGTGAGTTCATCTGACTGTCTTTTTTAAAGGCTTGTACCTTTTCTGTTAAAATGCACCTTTTGTACATTGTTTTATTTTTTTTTATTTATTTTTTTATTTTTTTATTCATTTTATATTTTAAATTACTAACATTACAAACAACATATACAATACTTCACCCTGTGCTATACATAAGAAAGGAAGATTTGGTTCTTCGGATATATCCTCATGATCGCCAAAATCCACGTTCTCGGGGTACAGGTACCGAAGCATCCAATTTTCCCAGCGCATAGTCCACAAATGGTTTCCAAATTTTCCAGAAAATATCTTCTTTATAGTCACCATTTCTAATTTTAATATCACATGTCATTTTATCATTTAAAGCTAATTTCCACATTTCACAATACCATTCTTCTATTCTAAAATTCACATCTAATTTCCAGTATCTGGCTATTATAATTCTACCCATTATAATCATAATTCTAATCAATTCTTTCTCATATTTTGTTGGTTCTATTTCCTTAATTATCAACAGTAATATAGTTTCTGGTCTCAATATTATTGCTTTCCCCATCATTTCAAATATCCTTTCCTCCAATTGTTGCCAAAACTTTTTAACTTTATCACATTTGTACCACATATGTTCATAAGTCCCTAATTCCATGTCACATCTCCAACATTGTTTACTAATTTTTTTATCCATCAATGACAATCTTAATGGAGTCAAATACCATTTCCAAACAACCTTATAATTATGCTCTTTAATCCTTACAGATAAAGTCTTCATAATTCTACTCTTCCAATTCACGTTCCAATCTAAATCTGATATTTTAATATTAAGTTCTTTTTCCCAATTCATCTTCATCACTCTTTGTGGTTTTCCATCAAAATTTATAATCTTATATATCTTACTAACGAGTCCCTTTAGCCCAATTTCATCTTTCATAATTTGGAATACTAAATATTCAAATTCAGTTTTACTTCTACTTATCGAACAATTGTCCCTTACCTTCTTAGTCCATTTTTCTATCTGTATTTTTTCAAACCAGCCTAAACCCAATTTTTCAATGATTTCTTTTTTCCTCCTTTCATTTTCTTAAGTTTTTAACCAATCTATTATAATTTGTATATTTTCATCTTCCATTACCCTATCACGACTTATATTAGTTTTAATCGGCCAATTTTCAATTGTCTTCCCTAAGAAAATTATATCTGGAATTAAAATTTTAACAAATTTATTCCAAATTTTACTCAGTCCCTTTAACCAATAGCTATTAATTACACATTTTGATTTTGCTTTATCTAAAAACCATGTTGAGCCAAATCTCTTAATGTCCTTTAATTCTAAATCTCTCCAATGACTATCTTCACCTTTAAATATTTTTACCACAGTCCGAATAGCATAAGCCCAATAATAATTGAGTAGTTTGGGGATTCCTAATCCACCTTCCTTTTGATTTTGATACCACATTTTCTTCACTAATCTAGGTTTTTTCCCACCATTGCAAAATTTATCCAATTTCTTCTGATATCCTTCAATATCTTTCTCTGTCAAGTTTAACAGTAACATCTCAAATAAAAAATTAAACTTTGGCAACAACATCATCTTACACATCGCAATTCTACCAAACCAAGACAACTTTATCATTTTATATTTATCTATCTTTTTCTCAATTTCATTCATCGCCACATCATAATTTAATTTTTTCATTTCTTTAACTTTGAGTGAAAGTGTTATGCCCAAATATTTCAATGTTTTTTTAATCCTTATCCCAAGTTGTTCTTGCATATTCTCCCACTCCTTACCATTATTATTCATTAATAATTCAGATTTTGACCAATTTATTTTCAAACCTGTCATTTCCTCAAATTCTTCCAAATGCTTATGTATCTTTTTCAAATCTTTCTCTATATCTTTCAAAATAATCAAAGTATCATCCGCATACAGATTTATCTTATATCCCTTATACCCTTCCAATTCTTCATCTTTTTCTATCATTTTAGTCAAAATTTCCATAACCAATAAAAATAATGTTGGAGACGGGACATCCTTGTCTTGTACCCGCTTCCAATCTTATCTCTTCTGTCAGCCTTCCATTCACCTTCACTCTTGCACTACTTTTTTGATACAGTTTTGAAATAACATGTATAAACTTATTACCAAAACCTAATACCTCAACAATTATTTTAATAGTTTCCCATTGTACAGAGTCAAAAGCTTTAAAAATATCTAATGATATTATACCTATTTTATCAGCATTATATTCAGCAACATCTATAATATTTAATACTCTTCTGACAATATCACTCATATATCTACCCTTCACAAAACCTACTTGGTTATAACTTATATATCTATCTATAAATCTACTTAATCTATTACTTATAATGGCAGTAAATATCTTTGCATCTTGATTAATTAAAGAGATGGGCCGATAGGACTCAATCCTTTCTAAATCTTTATCTGGTTTAGGGATTATAGATATCACCGTTCTGTTCCATGACAACGGAACTTCTCCACCATGTAAAATTCCGTTAAATAGTTTTTGCAATTTTGGTATTATTATTTCCTTAAATTCTTTATAAAACTCAGCAGGTAATCCATCTTCACCTGGAGCTTTCCCTAATTTTATTTTTTGTATTACTCCATTAATCTCGTCTTGTGTTATATCTTCTTCCATTAAATCTTTATATGTTTGGTCAATTTTCACAACATGTTTTTCTAAATAGCTTCTCAGTTTTCCCCGATCAATTAATTTTTTCGAATATAAATTTTGAAAAAAGTTCCTGACCACTTCACATTTTTCTAATTTTTTATAGCGTCTTATGCCCTTATCATCTATCAAAGCTCCAATTTCTCTCTTCTCTCTTTTATTTTTCGCCATCCTTGCCAATAACTTAGAATTTTTATTGCTAAATTCAAAAAATTTCCTATTTAAATATCTCATATTCTTTTTTACCAATTCTATATCTTCTTCTATCAATTTATTTTTTAGCAGATTTAATTCCTCCAAAAAAACCTTTTCTTTAGTAAGCAAAAATTGATTTTCCAATTCCTTAATCTGGCTTTTATCTTTTTCAATTTTATTTTTATAATTTTTATATTTTCTGCTTGATAACTTGATACTTTCCCTTCTAAACACTGCTTTCATCGCGTCCCAAACAATTTCAAATTTAACCTCTCCATTATCATTCACTCTCCAACATTCTTCCCATTTTTTAAATATCCATTTTTTATCCTCCTCATTTTTATACAGTTTTTCATCATATCTCCAACAACTTCCTTTTTTCTCAAAATTAAAATCTATTTCCATTGTAACTTCTGCATGATCAGAATCCTTAAAAATTCCCACATCTATCTTATCCACATTATTCAACAAATCTTTAGAAACTAAGATATAGTCAATTCTTGAATATGTATTATGTATCTTAGAGTAAAAAGTGTACACTCTTTCAGTTCCTTTCACTTCTCTCCAGGCATCCACCACACCGTTTTGAAACATCCATTTATTTAAGATCCCCATTTTATTTGCTTCTCCACAACGAGTGGGGTTAGTACTATCTATTTTATCTCTAATTAAATTAAAATCCCCAGCCACAATTACTTTCCCTACACTTTCGATTTCCAAAATTTTAGTTATTTTTTCAAGAAATTCTTTTTGCTTCTCATTTGGTAAATATAAATTAACCAGTGTCACTTTTTCCTCGTTAATATTTCCCACAATTATTACATATCTTCCTTCTTCATCCACAATTACTTGTTCTTTTTCAAAATATACCCTATCTGATATCAATGTAGCAACTCCTCTTGCTTTTGAAGTTCCAAAAGATTTTTCATAAATTTGCATACCCTTTATATACATTTTATTTGAGTCTTCAGATTTCTGATGGGTTTCTTGCAAAAATAATATATCTGGTAGATCTCTTTTAATTTTAAGTTCCAATCGTCTTCTCTTAATCATTCCCTGTACCCTTCACATTCCATGTCATTATTTTTATTAAACCCATTTAAACTGTAATTTTTTGCCCAGATCCCAACACCAATCTCCCACATTCCAAACAACATTCAACATAGAAGAAAAAAAACAATAAAAAAAAACAGGGTGGGTTAGGGAAGGGGGGGGGGAAAAAGGGGGAAAAACTTGTATTTGAAAGCTTTTTCAATAAAAAAAAAAAAAAAAGGACAAAAAACACATCAAACATTGAATAACAAACAATCTTCGTCCCCCACATCCTCAATTGGTTTCCGCCTCTATAAAGAGAGTGGGGGAGAGGGGACGTGCCAATGGTCGGGTCACTTCTTTCGGGTAGTCTACTTAAATTCATCTCTCAGAGAAAAGGGTGGTAACTTTTCCCCGCACTCAGCTTCCTGCAATTCTTTTTCAAGATCCTTCAATTTCTTATCCGCTCCATCTCCCATTATATCATCACGACTTTTCTTTTGTTCAACCATCGCAGGTGAGATTTCCTTCCGCTTTAATCCTTTAGGGTCTTGTCCTCCAGCAGCCCCTTTTTCTTCTGGTGTTGATGTTTTTGCATATGTTCCACCCATCTTGAGCATTTGATCTTTTATCTCTGTTACGTCCTCATACTTTACAATCAATCCAAGTTCATGTAAGTATAACACTGCATCTGTTTCCAAAGTAATTATTTGCATTCTTCCTTTATAAAAAAATTTTAGTTGCTGTGGTGGTCTCCAGTTATATTTAATTCCATTGTCTCTCAGAACCTTTGTAATTGGTTTCAAAAAAAATCTCCACGCCCTTTCTTCTCTTGATATATCTGGAAAGACTTGAATAATTTTCTCCTCAAATTTCAAAGCTTCACCCATCTCTCTCACTTTCACCATCACTTCCAATTTGTCACTAAGATTTGCAAATCTGACAAGTATATTTCTATTTAAACCGTTTTGTCTTTTAAACCCAATTCTAAAAACACTTGCCAGATTTGTTGCTGTAAATGTGATTTGTGTATCCAAGTCATTGAGCCATTTTAAAACTCGTTGTTTCAAATTGTCCACTTTTTCTTCTTGAATTCCACGAATAACCAAATTATATTTCCTCGCTTCTTCTTCCAAAAGACAAATTTTTTTATCTTGTTCATTTTTAAAAAAGATTTCTCCAATTTGCCGATCTATCTTTGCATCATGTGTATGAATCTGCTCAATTTCATCTTTAATTATTTTCATTTCTACTGTTTGCTTTGCAAAATTTTCATTCATTTCTTGCTTCATTCTTTTAATTTCCAATGTCATATTATCCATACTATCTGACAGTCCTGATATCTTTTCACTAATTTTGGTTAAGGCCACAGCAACTTGTTGCATTTCTAAGGATTGTTGGGTCGCCATTTTTTAATAAGTTTTAATTATCCACTTTTGCCAAGAGGGTCTGTAATGAAGATTAAGGGACAGCAATCCAATATTGAAGCTGAGACAGCTTATTATTGCACTCAAAAGGACCAGCAATAAAAGTTTATAGTTCTCAATTCAGCTTACGTAATTTCCCTAAAAGAAAAAAAGCTAACATCCGTTGGAAGGCACTGCCCAGAAATGCGTTTTGCTGCTTCAACTCAGGCACTTTCACAAACAAAAGATCAACTTAAAGTTCACATATTCTTCCAAGAGAACCCTTCCACCAGTCTTTTGATGTTCCGTGCCTTTATCCCACAGCAAAAACAAACACAGATCGCGGTAATAATGAGAACAAAGGCAGCTATTTACTCCAAATATGCAATCGCGACTGCCTATCTGGTCACCCCTCACTCCTTCCACTTTCCCACGCTATGAAAAGCTTCAAAATTTGAGTCGTTCAGGGTGACCTACCGATTCCAAAATCAATCTGCTGGGCCAGTAGCTCTTCTGATACAATTTATAAAATTTTGGTCCTTATCGGTGCATTTCAAACACTTTAATCCACATTTATCTTCCGTAAAATGCCCTGCGAAGTGGAGAAAACGTCCTCACACCACCACGGCCATAACCACGCCCCCTTGTACATTGTTTTAAAATACTTTCTTTTGGCCTACTCTTCAATGCTTATCTCCTCCTTGTATCAACCTCAGTGTTTATGCTATAGTTTGATTGAATCTTTACTCACCACAAAAAGATTAAATATACATCAGAATTCAGTTGAAGACAAAAGTACTTCCTGAATAATCTCTGCTAAAGAAAGTTGTCATAGAGAGGAGGTTTGGATGTGCAGGAATCCCCTTTTTATATTCAAAACCCAAATGACTTCTCTTTTAATATATGACAGAGACTGTGTTTAAATTCCTAGATTGCAACATCATGCTAATCTCTTAAATGGATATCTAATGGCAAGATTTATGGGGATTCTTGTTTCTGCAAGTAGTCATTGTTAGTTGTGAACCACCTAATATTTCAGTGGTTATTAACGTAAAGATTGTAGCTATTTCTAGCAGCTTAGTATCTACAAAACTCTTTCTGTCAAAAACATTGCTAAGCAATAAGTTTTAGTTAAAATATATAATGACTAGTATCAGTACTTTGATTTTTATGTATTAATCAAGCATCTTATAAAACTAGCAACAAATATTCTGCAATAAAATGTCAGGAATAGTGTCAGGAATAATATCTATCAATAATAACTAAGTTACTTTTTCCCACTCTTTAGGTTGAAACGTGTCAAGGAGATTTAAGTACTTTAGCAAATGTTGTAACTTCACTAGCAAATCTAAATAAGTCCAAAGATATATCTCAAAATAGTGATGATCTGTCAATGATAGACAACTTAAGCAATGGAGATGCATCATTATCAGAGCTTCAGCAAGATGAACATGCAAGTGCTGATGTTACAAGGTAAGGAGTAATAATATCCGAATATTTTGTCATAATATAGGAAATGCAGTAGAATCTTGAAGAAATATGAAAAAATAATGTTGAATGTTCAACTGTATCTTAGTAGGCAACATGGAGCAGCCAACTAAGTGTTTAACAAGAGTTTAACAGAGATACCTAGTTGGAATACGTGTACGTTGTTTTATTAGTGAGATTTATTTATTTATTTATTTATTAAATTTATTTGCTGCCTATCTGCCCATGGGGCTATTCTAGCCAGTTTACAACAATAAAGGTAATCCTTGACTTATAACAATTTGTATAATGACTGTTCAAAATTAGAACAGCATTGGAAAAAGTAATTTATCATACTTATGACCATTGCAGCATCCCCATGGTCATGTGATCGAATTCAAACAAATGGCGATTGACTCATATTTAGGACAGTTTCAGTGTCCTGGGGTCATGTGATCATCTTTTGCAACCTTCTAACAAACAAGGTCAATAGGGAAGCCAGATTCGCTTAACAACTGTGTTACTAACTTAACAACTGCAGTGATTCACTTATAACTGTTAGCAAGAAAGGTGATAAAATGGGGTAAAACTTAGCAACAAAAATGTTAGCTTCAATTGTGGTTGTAAATCAAGACTACCTGTAAAAAGAATGTAAACAAAACAAGTAAAATAGTAAAACAATAACATAAACAATGAAAAAACAATTAAGAATATATCAATATAATAACAAAAAGGGTGAAGAGTAGAGAGCAAGGAGGGTAGGTAGAGTCTGCCATCAAGCATCCACCTCAAGCGTGGAACTCCCCCATTGGGTCCTCAGGCCAACCAGCAAAGGCAAGTTTTCAGACTCATGTGGAAGGATAGGAGAGTAGGTACAGATATTACTCTAGAACACGGGTATCCAATTTGCAGCGTGACGTTGCTGTCACATGACATATTGCAATGTTTCTCCCCTTCACAGAGCTTGGGTGGGCATGGCCTGCACATGTTGCATCCAACCCACAGGCTGCCAGTTTAACACCCCTGCTCTAGAGGTTAGGATATTCCAAAGGGCAGGCGCTGCTGCAGAGAAGGCACTTTTCTGGATCCTGATAGTCAGAGTTCTTTGACCAACAGGACCTGTAGTAGGCCCTTTCTGATGGCATGAGTAAGACAGGCAAGGTAAACCTGGACCTATGCCATTAAGGTTCACCATGTAGCTTAGACCTACACCATTAAGAGCTTTAAAGGTCATAACACATTGATCTTCCCTCAGAAGCAGATTGGTAAACAGTCACGTTTGCACAATAGAAGTATATAAGATGGGGTCCCAAAGAATGTTCTCACTGCTGCACTTCGCACCAGCTGAAACTTCTGAATAGATTTTGCCCCATGGATACGCAGTAGTCCAGATGAGAGATGATTGGGGCTTGAGTAACTGAGCGCAGGGAGTCAGAAATCAGGAAAGATTGCAGCTGGTGCACAACTGGAGCTGTGCAAAAATTCTCCTGGTCATGCTCACTACCTGATTTTAGAGCAGGAGATATATGCATGAGTATTATGCCCACTTGCTCCTTTATTTTGGCATTCTTATCTTTTTAGAGTGCCTTGAATCATCATTTTGTGGGTTAATTAACAATAGTTTCAATTTACGTCTGGATTAGGAAACTCTACTTAACTAAATTAAAAAAAACCAGAACCTTACATCACAGATTGAAGTTGATTTATGATTCAAATAACTAATTTCCAGGAGGTGCGACCCAGAATTTAAGAGTATATTAAATATATGTTGATACTCAAAATTATGTACCAGCTTTCTTTTTAATATTGACTGAGTGTGCTTTGAGACTCTAGGCATGTCAGATACTAAGAATGAATTATATGAATTAACAGGATACTAGTGTCAGCCTTGGAAGCCATATTAGGCCGGAAGCTTCAATGCTGCCATCTCCTCATGTGTGGGAAAGTAGGAGGGGGGATTTAGGAGAGGGGAATTAGTAGACATAATAGCATTCTTCCTATCGGTCAAGGTCAGGGCGATCCAGCATCTAGAGGAGGCGTGGTCAGGGGTTGGGTCGAGGTGGAACGGACGTTGATTGGAGCATGTGATGGGAGAAGGGGGAGAAGGAGAAGATGGTTTTGGGAGAAGGGAGATGGTTTTGGGAGCTTTGAATTACTGAAGGAAAGCCCGGGCTTTTCGGGATTTCCCAGATGTGTCAGTTTACCTATTCTAGTAAAGAGAACTTTGGAAAATGCCTGCTTACGCGTCTTTACAGGGAGTTGGGGGTTTTCTGGAACGCTGACAACTAGTGTTTGTAGCTCACCACTCAGTGCTTTGTACTAAAATAAATTGCATCTTCAGGTTCTGCCTGGTTGGTCTTCAAGATTCAGGATCTGGAATCTCATTTCTGGTTCCTCCTTTCCTCTTACAATTTAATTTAATTTGTATTCTTTGGATCAATAATTTTTTAAAAATCTTTTTGCCTTTTGTAGTTTATTAATCTTAGTATCCAATGTATTGTCTATAGGGCATTTGATACTCTTGCAAAAGCATTAAACCCAGGAGAAAGTACACCATGTCCAAGTTCTGCAGAAAGTATGGAAGCAAGTGCACATCTAGCTGGAGAAGAAGCAAGCATGAATATTGTTGAAATAGAAGGCCCACTACTAACCGATGCTCATGTAGCTTTCCGGGTACTTAAAATATGCATTTATTTATAACTCTGCTATTTAATTTCTGTAGGGATTATTTTAAAGTTTGAGTTTATATGCATTTAATATTTGAGGAATGTATTTAGATTCAATTTGAGTAGCTGACAGCTCTAGAGAATATATACAATTGCTTAATTGAACAATACAGATGCTCCTCATTTAACAGTCCACAAGTGGAACCGGTAGCTTGGTCATTGGTCACCCGGTTTGTGAGGGCCATAAGCTGACTTTGTATAAAAAAAAGAACACCGCTTGGCGAGGGGCAAAAGCCTACTAAGCAGGTATATACAAAAGTATGAAGGCTATTGCTTAACGCATTGTAAGCCACCCTGAGTCTCCGGAGAAGGGCGGCATATAAATCGAACCAATCAATCAATCAATCTATCAATAATAAATACCCACCATGAGAGGTCTGTAGACTAATTTTACTAGGTATGAAATTAAATAAAACAGTATTAAGTAATTTATATAGGATGTAGCTATTTTGATTTTCCCAACCAAGTTTAATGATACATTTTAATAATATGCTGCTAAATTATTTCAAAACCAGTGCAACATATTTCTTAATAAACAATGTTCAGGTTTTTGTAGAATGTTCTACTTTGGGGCCTTTTTAACATAAAACATGCCTCCCACTATTATGTGACTTAATTTGGGGTTCTTGTAATATCTCAGCCTAGTGCTTGGGGAGAAAGCCAGGTCTTAACAGCCTTACATAAGGCCTGGCGATTGGGAACCCCCGCCCCCCAAAAAAAAAGAAAAGAAAAGAAAACTGTTGTGCCACCTGGAGATAAGCATGGGTTAGAAGGAAAAAGAAAAATTTTATCTTTGCTAAATTAACAGTGATATTGAAATGGAAAAGATTACGTGGACATTATTTATTCTGTAAACTGTTTTAAATGTGACATTCTTTATTCTCAGTATAGTTTTATTGAAAGAAATACATTTATATTTAAATATTTACATGAATTTTTTATAATAATTCATTTCTCTGAGACAGATTATTGAGAATATTGGTATTAATTAAAAAGTGTTCCAATTCTGATAGTTGATACTATGCTAGGCTTTGAAACACACAAACACACATACATACACAAACAATTTATTATTGTTAATATACAAATTATATCATTTCATCAATGAATCAAGTTCATTTTTAAAATTCTTTTCTGACAGCTCACCATGCCTTCACCTATGCCTGAATATTTGAATGTTCATTATATTTGTGAATCAGCTTCCAGATTGCTTTTCTTATCTATGCACTGGGCCCGTTCTATTCCTTCCTTTCAAGCTTTAGGGTAAGTACTGAAAAAGTTGAATTAGATAATCAAGTTTCTAAGCAATATTTCTCTTGGCATATGTCAAAATATTTAGCTTGGATAATTCTAACATAATTGCATTAATATTGTTGCTATGGTGCATGGATAATTAAAAATTTATAATTTTTAGCTGGCTAAGCCAAACATTTATAGTTGGCCAAACATTTTATGCAAGATTCTAGCTTTTTCTGGGATCAGGACAGCATGCAAGCATAAGTGTCATTGCTTAAAGTCATCCTAAGCATTTTCCAATAGTTCCAACCTCTCCTTCAACTTTTCCTGACAGAGTGAACTTTTATGGCCAGAATATTCTACATACTTCACTTATTTTACACAACTTTCATTATTACCTCCCATTGATCATGGTTAGCAGACAATGAGAATGTGCTTGCTGTGACCAAATAAAATCCCTGAAGCTCACTTGTAATTTTTGCTCTTATGCCTTACACATGAGAAACAAAGGCATAGTGTCATAATTTGTTTATCTGCCCTTTATTTTAGAAATAAAAAGAGCAGGATTTTTTCCAATTAAGCTTTCTTTTACAACACAGATTTATATTACTTATTACTTGAGACTCACATTAAATAAAAAATATCAAAAATTTAACTTTTTCCAATCTGATATTTTCTAAATGCAATTCCCAAAAGGCTAAGCAAGAGGATAGATTATTTTCATTATACTAAAACACTTTATAAAACATCGGCTTTTCTCAGCATTTCAGTTTCATTTTCTGTCATGTCAGATACCTCCAACTGAACTGGTACCATACAGATGAGTAGCATCTTAAATATAGATTTCCATGGAGAAGAATTTTATCATATGACTCATTGGGTGGATTTAAATGCATTAATACTGAACTATAAAGTTGATTTGGTTTGATTATATGAATCCAACCATTGTAGTTTATAAAGTGTTGTTTATGGCATTGTGTGATGTGTGTGAACCAACTAATAACCAAACTACCCTTATCTCTTTTCTGCTCCCTGATTCCTGCACTAATTTATTAATGAGACACATTTTATTAAAATTATGCCTCGAACCTTTCCTTGTACAATAAGAAAGACTGCATAACAGAATTATGCACATGTTGAATTGAAGCATATATTTTCATTAAATAATTCTGGTTTTTGTTTGTTTTTAAATAGGCAGGATAATAGCATATCGTTAGTAAAAGCCTGCTGGAATGAACTTTTTACACTTGGTTTGGCACAGTGTTCACAAGTAATGAATGTAGCAACAATCTTAACTGCATTTGTTAATCATCTTCACAATAGTTTACAGCAAGGTAAATATATTCTTACCAGGATCATACATAGATATGGGTGATTTCAGTAATTTGTGTTATTTGTTTTGCTATTGACATTTTATTATTATTAATTTTTTATTAATTTTCCAATAAACACAAAACCAAAGATATACATGCAAAAACACCAAAAAAAGAAAAGAAAAGAAAAAAAGGGAAAAAAGGAGAGAAGGAAAGGAAAAAGAGAGAAAAGAAAAGAAAAAGGAAAAAAAAGGAATGCATTGAAATTTTAAGGACTATTTGCATCTAATTGTATTCCTTATATTTGTTTTTGCCAAATATTTCCTTCTTTTTCTTTCTTCCATTTTAATCTGTTCAATTTTCAAACTTCATCTTTAATAGCAGTCAGTCAAGTTTTATGTACCCTGTGGTAATATAAATAATGCTGAATTGATAAGTGCATTCATACCAAAAAAAGGAGGCTGCTTTCACTCTTTTTCAGTAAAATAGAAATGGCACTATTTTATTATAAAAATAAGAGGAAATAGCAAATAGTCATCATTACCTGACTAATAAAAAGACAATAAATCACTAATTTCTTAGTTGGTCTTGACAACCATCTTTTAAAGGTTATTTTTTACTATTTTCTTCTGGACAGGCTGGTATTTATTTATTTATTTATTTATTTATTTATTTATTTATTTATTTATTTATTTATTTAGCCAAATATAATGGTAGAAAAAACATAACATAAGGACATGTCATTATTTAGAGATACTTGAATTCATGCAAAAAGGAGATGAATAAAAGATGCCAATTGAAAGGAAAAGAGTAAATAGGGAAACAATTATAATTCTCCTGTTATTTTTTATATCACTCTCCTATCACACTCTCCTTGTCTATTTCATACATTCATTCATTATTTCTGTTAATCTGTTATTTGTTTGTTTGTTTATTCCATTTCTATAGCTGCCCATCTCAAACCAATTGATATTAGTATATCAAAATTAGCTGAGACTTTGATTAATTCTAACAGAATATGTTTGTGTGTATATGTGTGTGCATGTATTATTTCTGTAGATAGAATAATAAACATTATTGCTACATAGATTGTGAACAGTGTAGTTAACTATTTTCTGACAGAGTATAACAGTGGTTATCTGGATTTAAATTTCCATTTAAAATAATTTAAAATTCTAAATAAGAATCTTTGTATTGCTGTGTATTAATGTAGATAAGTTGTCAACAGATAGAGGAAAACTAGTGATGGAGCATATCTTCAAACTTCAGGAGTTCTGCAACAGCATGGTGAAGCTTTGTCTTGATGGTTATGAATATGCTTATTTGAAAGCAATTGTCCTCTTCAGTCCAGGTATGTAAACAGATGAATTTAAAGTATTTGTCCTTCTTCTGTCTGTTTGAAAATATGGCCTATAGAAAAGCCGCCTTCTCATAAATAAATTCTTATGCATGGCTGCTTTAACTAAATTTATCTAAGCATCCAGCTTTCTTATGTTCAAAAATTATCTTTGTTAAAGCAATAAAAATGATTGTCCTTACTATTTTACTTGAGATTACACTAATCTCAAATACCTCTGATCCAGACATATTTGAATATATTTTGGGTAGAAACATTCTCTTTTTGGGGGAAATAACTTGTGCCATAGTTAACTTTTCTATAAATATATTGACGTGAGATCATCCATTTTTGTTCATATATCATCTTATCAATACTTATTTATTTACTTATTTATTTATTTATTTATTTATTTTATCAAATTTATATGCTGCCCTTCTCCTGTAGGACTCGGGGCAGCTCACAGAATAGAAACAACATAACAATAAAATAGTGCTAAAACAAGCCAATTTAAAATCCCCAGACAATTAAAACCTCGCGGCAGATCAGGGAATTTGCTGAAAAAGCCATGTCTTCAGGTCGGCGCAGAAAGTACGGAGGTCGGGGGCCGTCCGGAGCCTGGTGGGTAACCCATTCCAGAGGGTCGGTGCGACCACAGAGAACGCCCTCATCCTGGGGGCTGCTAGCCGACATTGTGTGGCCGACGGCACCCGGAGGAGGGCAGTCCTATGTGAGCGCACTGGGCGGTGGGAGGCTGGTAGGAGGTGATCTTGCAAGTAGTACCCTGGGCCCATGCCATGAAGGGCTTTATAGGTAAGTACCAGCACCTTGAAGTGGATCTGAAGGGCCACCGGCAGCCAGTGCAGCTCGCGCAGGAGAGGTGTTACACGGGAGTAACGGGAAGCTCCCGTAACAACCCGCGTGGCCGCATTCTGGACCAGCTGGAGCCTCCGGGTGCACCCCAAGGGCAGCCCCATGTAGAGGGCATTGCAGTAATCCAACTGAGATATAGATATAACCTAATAATTAACAACAATATATGGATGTCTCAATCATTTTTAAATTAGTATGTGGGCTGTGAATATGGTCCAAGATTGATGCTGACTTATTACATGGATATAATGCTGAAGTGAAGTAATCTGAGGAATCTGACAATGCGTATGTCTCAGTAACATGTTTTTGGACTTTAAAACTGGAACTAGCAGTTCACAAAAAAAATCATACAAAAATTCAGAATAGGAATGAAAATGAGAACAGAACAGAACAGAATGAAGATACCTTGGAGGTCTTCTAGTCCAGTGTTTCCCAAACTTGTCTATTTTAAGATGCATGGACTTCAATTCCCAGAATTCCCCAACCAGTATGTCTGGTTGAGGAATTCTGGGAGTTGAAGTCCATACACCTTCAAAGGGTCAAGTTTGGGAAACACTATATCTAGTCCAACCCCCTGCTCAGGCAGGAAACCCTAGGCCCATTTCAGATAAATGGTTTTCCTATTTCTTCTTTAAAACTTCCAGTGTTGGAACATTCACAACTTCTGGAGACTAGATTGTCAAAATCTCACAAAATATTGATACAAGACCTTGGGATTTATTTAGTTTTATTTCAATAAATAATTTTTTAAATAAATTTTATTTAAATTTATATGATTGCCTAAGAAGCTCAAGTTAATAAAATGCTGTCCTTTACTCTGGATGGATCTTGGAAGGAAAGTACCAATTTTGTAATGTAATTGTTATCACACAAGGACTATTATCTTCCCCATATGTGGGTCAGAAAGCATTTTTCACTTCAATAGATTTCGAGTTCTGATAATTTTTATGGGACCCATTGAGTTCTGATGTCTCTACCTGTTCAAATAAAATGTTATTTTTCCAGCAAAGTCACTATAAATGTGGTAGTCCTAATTCTCAACATGTGATGAACAATTTAAAAATCAAACTATTTGTCATAAGATATATTTAGTTGCACCCTTCTTATAGCTGTATTATTTCAAGTAAATATAACTGTAGATTTGTTTTAGATCACCCAGGCTTAGAAAATGTGGTACAGATTGAAAAATTTCAAGAAAAGGCATATATGGAATTCCAGGATTATGTAATGAAAGTATATCCCCATGATACCTACAGGTGTGTAGAATCTGAACAAGTATCTATTTCCATGTTTTTAAAAGGCTTCTTTTAAAATTTGAGAAACTTCAAGCTTTTTTTTCTATCTTCACTGTGGGGTTATATTGTTATAGTATTACCCTGTTGCATTTTCTTGCAGGAATAACAGTAAATTAATAGTAGATATAAATTTAAATTCATATTTGATTTTCCCCTAAAATAATAGGGTGTAAAGTCACAGGCTGTATAAAGACTAGTAAAAAATTAATCCTGTAGGGCTGCACACATATTTTAAATGTTTATTAGTATAAAAACTATATGGTGCCATTGAAGTGTACACAGAACAAGAACCTGTCAGTTATTTTGTACAAGTAAATATTTCCAATTTAGTACTACTTGTAAAAATTCTGTCCGTTCCAGGCAATATTGTGTTCACCTGAACACTGAACTCTTTTTTCTTGTAGCACCAAAACTTTTATCAACAAATAAGGATTTAAATGTAGCATATTCTTTATTCAATTACTATTAATATAACAAATCTTACAAAATTAAGATTTGGACTGGTTAATTTCTGGGTAAATAATCCCTGAAGGAAGTCTAAATCTCTATCTTGCAGCATAATTAAAAAAATATAATTAGAATATTAAAACATTAAAACTACAGAGATTATTATTTTAAAACTATACTGAAATCAGAACTAAGAAACAGGATGTGAATTAAATCTTCTTACCCCATCAGCCACCTCCATTGGTGAATGTACCCCTTGGGGTCCCATGCCAACTGGCAAATCCAAGGTTTGATACCCTTCCAGACGGCAAAAGGCTGGGACCAGTTCTCACCTTCAGTGGTAGAGTCTTCGCCAGCGATGGAACCACAGTGGTTCTTGAACCTGCCTGCTGGAATTCCTCAGCTGATGGGACCCATACCAGCTTCTTCCACTGGCATGAGTGGGGCGGGTTAGTCCCATTTGGAGACTCCTTAGATATCCTGGACCCATGCCATGTAGGGCTTTACCTGGATACATGACCCACACCGTGTACTGCTTTACCTGGATACAGCTCCTTAGATATCCTGGACCCACACCATGTGGGGCTTTAAAAGTAAAAGGCAACATCTTGAATTGGATCCCTAAACAAACAGGTAACCAATGCAGCAAGTGCAGTAGTGGTGTTATATGTGCAGCCCTAGGAGCTTCCAGTATTGTGTGCTACTGCATTCTGCATCAGCTGCAGCTTCTGATTAGATTACTCAAGGTAGCTCCAGGTAAAATGTGTTGCGGTAATCCAGCCAAGAGATGACTAAAACATGAGTGACTATGTTCAGATCCAACTAAGAGCGAACTCGTGCACAATACAGTTGGTATAAAGGCCCTCTTGGCCACAACTACCACTCGTTTTAGAACAGGAGTCGTGAATCCAGAGGACCCCCTAGTCCTTTTGACAATAAATAGTGTAAACCTGGGTATACCATCTAGTGTGCTAGTGAACTAGTCAGTGGCATCTTAACTGCTTCCTATTGGAGGAAGATTGATGGGCTAAAAAGTTACTCAGCCTAATTGTATGATCTTGTATGATAGTTTTTAGGAATGAATCACTTGCAAAAGCTAGTGCAAAATTGAATAAAATGTAATAATTCAACATCAAAATTTCCTAACAAGTAGGGTAGCATACTTGTTTCTTTGCCACGTTGGGTTAGGATAAGACTCTGTAAGATATACAATTGTGGAACTTTATTATGCATAATGTAGCAAAATTTCACACAGCAGCTCTGAATTTATGCAAACAACTAATTTCTAGACTATTTGAATAATATCTTCATATTTGCTTTCTCAAACATTATCATATATGAATAAACTATCAATTATTCACTTATGAATATTAGATTTTGTAATTGGATATAATTTTATATAACATTTTAGTGCACTATAAACCAGGCATCTAGTTTTAGAGTTCACTTATAACTAATTTTTTATTTTTTTAAACAATTTAACCTAATCTTAAATATTAGTTTTTAGCTCCTAATTTTAGTGTTAATAGAATGCAGTTCCATGTTATTTCACTTATAGCCATATAAATTATAGATACATAGCTGGATTCTGTTACCCTTGTTTTAAGATGGCCACTGAGAAAAATGAAGTTATCAAACTGCTGTTTCTGTTAAAACTAATCCATAGATAATTGTAATGAAGTTTACCCAGACAGAATATTCAAATTTAATTACAATTGTAGTGCTCTTCATCATGTTGGATTCAAAGCAAAAAAGGTGCTTTAGAGTTATGTGGTGAGGGAGGAGGTCCTCACATAGTATCTGTCAAAAATTCCAGAAATGAGGTATTTAGCTTGAGTGGTCAACAGAATTGTATCATGAAAAATATGATTTAGCATTTATTGCTGAAAAAATATACTTTTTGTTTGCTAATATTCATTGGTATTAAATAATCAGTCTCGTCTGTACATGTAAAAGTGTGCCACTGTTTGTCCAATCTGTCTTCCAGGCTCTCTAGGCTACTTCTCAGATTGCCGGCCTTAAGACTGATGAGTGCAGCTATCACAGAAGAACTGTTTTTTGCAGGACTAATTGGAAATGTTCAGATTGACAGTATCATACCATATATTCTACGAATGGAGACTGCAGACTACAACTCTCAAATAATTGGTCATACTATATAAAAAAAAATTAAACCAGTTTCTATACCATGGCAATCGTGGTGATTTAAATGTACATTATCTCCAAGAGATAAAAAAAAAGTTTTCCTGTGAAGGCATAGCATGAAAAATAAAGGAAGGTGCTAATTCTTCTTTAGCAATTCATTTGAAAAACACAATGGAATATCTTCAGTGGTACAGGATGACTTAGCTTTTATCTGATTTTCAAGAACTTTGTACATTTCTGATAATTAGTGAAAATCAAGAAGTATAGTTCATCCTATTTTTGTAGCTTAGCTATACATGGAACTTGTGAACTCCAAGCAAATACACATAAGTTAACCTTTGATAAAGAGAAGCTTCATAAAAACATTTCAACCTGATACTAGGACAAATAAATTTCTTTTCCAAATATTCTGGATTCAGTATCTTGTTTCTACAAGTTTACTTTTGTCAGTTTTATTTCTCCTTTCATTTCTGATGAGACAGAGTTTCAATTCTGGATAACTCCTACTTTTTTCAGAAGTTAATTTTTTATTCAGAAACAGGTGATTTTGGAGTTACTTAAAACAGGGCTTTATCTCATGTTACTGTTCCAAATCAGTGATTACATGCAGTAATTGTTATGTTCAGAGTTTTTAGTAGTTGCCAAGATTTCAGAGTAAATATAATCCTAGATATTTTAATCACATCAAGAATTGTTATTTTCTAACTCCTGTTATTTATAAATGCAAGATAATTTGTCACTGTGATTATGCTTTAATAATGTTTATCCACATGTATCTAGGTAAATTTGGAAGTTTATTGAATTTCATTGTATGCAACTCTATGAAACAATACATCCAGCCACATCCAGTATTATGTGAGCAATGATGCTTGCACAGTGTTCCCTCTCTCCTTTTCTATATCCTTGTGTATCCCAAGTGTTGCTCCCTTATCTTAAACCTGGAGCAAATTTGGGAAGAATATAGAGAACGTGAAAGATGACAGTAGAATTTTTCCCCATTGATACTGTTCCACCATCAGAATTACCCTAATGAATAAAATTACCACTTTTATTGGAAATGAATTTATTAAATTCTGTGTCCTTTAAGATTTAAGTTTCAGGTTTTCATTAAAGAATTCAGATAAAATTATTTTTTTTTGAAAAGGCAAGTGAATAAACAAGTAAACATTGATGAAATATATGTATTGCATACTAAATGGTATGTTGTTCCTAAATAGCAGTGATTGCGCTAGAATCCTTATTTCATATTTTATGTTTCCATGTATGAGTTTGCTACTTTGTATTTTCAGCTTTTGAAAACTTTTCCCAGTGCACCTTTCAGATTTATTAAAAGTGTGGTTTTTCCTTAGTTGTTTAGTAAAGGTAGTCGAGTTCACCATATTACTATACCAGAGGATACTGATACAGTGGTGTTCTGTCAATTCACCCTTACTTTAGATATTCTTAATCAGCAATTGAACCATCTCTATCAAATTATGGGCTCTACTAATTAATAAAAAGGAGTTTATGTAATATGACAGGTAAGATTATTTACTTGAAGGTTCTAAAATTATTTGACTACAAAGGGATATATTTTATATATTTCATAATGAAACACCTAATAATGAATTGATTAGTTAATTTTTTATGCACACAAAATATATGCATACACTTGGGCACATGCAGAAATTAATCAGCTACAGTTGTGGTAGCTTTTGATGTATTTTTGGCAACATCTTACATATATAACTTGTCCTGTTTTAAAGCATATTTAAAAATCATTTGAATTGCACACCTCCCTAAATGGTGTCTGTAAATCTGTTCTGCAGTCAGTAGAAATTTTCTGAATTCCATTCCAATTTTTCATTCGTTTTAGTGATTCACTTGTAGTGTACACATCATAATGTCCCAATTACTACCTTATTGTGTAAATATACTGTTGTAAATGTCTTTAAACTTAAAGAAGTGTAAATTCTATTTTGGCTGTATTTTTAAAAAATAAATTGTAACTTTTATTATAGAATCCTGTTAATTGCATTTTTTTTAAAAAAAACAGCTCAGGCAAACTATTCATCAATATTACAGTTCAATATACAGTAATTAGCTGAAATTCTAACTGAATGATCACACTGGCTCTTCATTAGGTTTTTTCTACCTGTTTATTGCTCACTAGTTTACATCTTTTTACTTTCCCCATTCTATGTAATTTAGTTTGGTTTCCTGTTTGGAGATACACAGTACCAAGTTTGAAAGCACAACAGAAATAATAATCTTGAGTCTGATACACATTGGGTAATATTGAATCTGAAAATGTTATAAAATGGCGAGATAAAAGTTACATTTCCAAATGGTTTAAATGTCATTCATTTCATATTCAATTTTGTCACGCCAATGAATTGGTTTGCTCTAAATTGTGCATTAAAATTGCGAATACCGCCTTTCGCACGCGCAGCCGAGTAAGTAACGCGCGCGCCAAACGGACCAGTTTTCCTTCCTTCCTCGAGTCTGCAAAAAAATAAAAAATCAAGGAGCTGCGACGCAGGCGCAGAAACGAGTAAGGAGGGGCGGAACTCCAGGAGAATAGGGAAAATGGCGGAATACGTGCAGGTGATGAAGAGGGCGTTGCAACAGCTCGGTGGACATGGCGGCATCCGTGGCCTTATGTGGCAGCTGCTCAGGTGAAATGTGCTGATTGCGCCAACGTGAGGAACTAGGACGGGCGGTCCTTTCCACCTGGGGAGCGCCTTGCCGGAAACTCCGGCTCGCAGGGTTGAATGACATGACCCTCAGAGGATCGTTAAAGGAGAAAGTATTTCCAGAAATTCGTGAGTTAAGCAGAAAAGGGCCGAAAGGAAGCCGACCTTTGATGTCCGGAGCGGCCATCTCTCGAAGATGGGAACTAGGGCGACCTTATAATGAAGAGGTCTTCAAGCTTGGCCGCTTTAAGACTTGTGGACTCCAACTCCCAGAATTCTCCAGTCAGCTTTGCTGGCTGGAGAATTCTGGGAGTTGAAGTCCACAAGTCTTAAAGCGGCCAAGTTTGAGGACTTCTGTTATAATGGCTGCAAAGCCTGTTGTTGGGAAGGTCACTGTTGGGAAGCTTTCTCTAACTTTGGGCTCTTCTTGACCGGGGCGTAATCCCTGGGAAAGCATGGGGCTCTGTTTATGGGCGCCGTCCAAGGTTTGAGAGATCCAGGTTGCATTCAGTCACTCTGCCCCAGTCACTCCTGACGTCGAGCTGCTCCTTGCCTCCCGACCTTGCTTTTAACAAGGTTACTGTAACTGGACTAAGAAATACATTTGCGCTGATTGTTTCGCCGGTGCTGTGCTAAAGGAAGGGATAGCAATAGTTTTAAATAATACGGTGGAGATGGTTTAGTCACTTAGAGAACAGATAATCGATTACAATTATTTGGGAATAATTTTTCAGTCTGCTAACTCATTTGGCAGATAACTTGTCTAGTTGCAAGCAAGTTATGTAGAAATAATACTTCGGTGTTATTTGTAAGAATGTAATAAATAATAATGTTATATATAGAGGACTTGATTATTTTCACCTTCCTAATAGTTTTGTTTATTTGGAGCAGCAACTGAAAAAAAAATCTTATCCATTTGATTGCCCGAATAAGATATTTGAAAGGTAAAACCAACAGAAGCTATCTTATACAATAGTTTTGCATTAGTTATCTAACAGTGATCTCCAGGCTTTCAGATAGAGACTTTCACAATTTATTTGAAGGTGGCAGAGACTCAAGATCTTCTGCATGCAAAGCCTGTAGACTGTCGCATAACTATAAACCCCTTGAAGATTTTATCTTATTTTGGACATTCACAGGGTCAATGATCTGAAGATTGGTACCCTAGTAGGGACTGATAAGTATGGAAATAAATACTATGAAGACAAGAGGTTCTTTTTTGGTAAGTAAGGATACTTGGATTATTTGAGTTTATTCTAAAGAATTTGGGTTATTTAACATATTTACCAACAATAATAGTATTGTTTTTTCTTGTGTCTTATATGGATATAATTTAATTTGATGTTAAGTAGGAAAAGCCAATAGCAATAAGAAGTCATTGTTGCCACAACAGAGACTTGGATTTTTGCTCAAATAAATATATTTTAAAATGGGTTAAATAGTATTAAATCTTTTGTATGACTAATCCAGATTTTGATCTTGCTTTTCTGGCATTATTTTAGCTTTAAAAAGTAACTTTACTTTAAAAAAAGTTCATGCATAGAAAAAATAAACAATGTTAGTGTTTTAAAACATGTATGCATTTGTTTATTCATTGTATATGGCTGCCCATCTCACATCCTGACTCTAGACAACCTTCAATTTTAAAATAAGTAAAAATATATACAATTACTAAAATAAACTTAAAAATGAATCACAGGTAAAATGTGTGGCAGTTGAAGAAGCATAAAAGATGTTCAATATAGTCAGGAAACTTGATCACACATGGGGGCAGACGTAGTTATTGAACCGGATCTTCAAGACTTTCCGAAAGGCCCACAGAATGGGAGTGAACCAAATCTCAATGTTCCAGAAGCGGAAAGGGGTCTTGTTTGGGTTCTGCCTGCTGAGACTACTTAGCCTATGGAATCTACAACATGCTTCTCCTGTGGGTCAAATAGGAAGGATAGAAACAATCAGAGAGACACAGACCCGTAATTTAATTAGAAGAATAATTAATACATAATGATTATATTGATCACAGGTTCCTTAGTATTGCAAAATATTGTATTTGACGTTTCTCATACAAATAAAACTGTTAAGGGAAATTTAATCTTAAGAGATGTATAAACTCCAGATTTATAAATCTGAAAATGGTAAATAATTTGTATCAAAATTAGAAGTATAAACAAGTAGTTTATCTTATAGAAACCAATAGATATTTGTCCTTGTAATTCCATTTGAAATGTTACCATTAGAAGTTATTTTTCCTATATAATAGTTATTTAAATTGCTAAATTAAAATATTAGTTCCTGGGAAGTCATAGTAAAGATACATATATTGTCCTGCATTCTTCTATTTAAAAAAAAAAAATCTGTATATGTGAATGATATTTTTGGTTTCTAATTATCCTCTTTCTTTCCATATGTCAAGCTAGTCCTTCCCAAAATTGAGAATAGAACTATAGATTGCCATAAAACTTGATTTTGTATAACTCTAAGAGAATTAGTTTGTAATTAATAAAATAGCATACATAGATCTTTTAAAAATTCTGATATACTTTTTAAAATTGTTATCTTTAAGGTCGTCATAGGTGGGTCATATATACTGCAGAAATGGATGGCAGGAACACATACTGGGATTTAGATGGAAGCATGATACCTCCTGAATGGTAAATACATACATTTATTTATGTTTTTAATAACTTGTAAAACAGGTATCTCAGAACAATTCTGTTTATAAAGTAAATTAATTTGAGTCTTTTAAACTATACCTCAGTCTCTAACCCTTTACCAGCAAATGGATCATTATGGATCATTATGGTCGTTACATCAGATCAGTGAAAGTGTTAGGTTCAAACATCACTATAAATGCATATTTATTACTGGAAACTAACCAGTGTCTTTGGAATTTTGTTTTATGTACTTGTAGAGTGATTGGTAACATTCTGTGGAAATATTAAATGGTTATTGGTATTTTATCGTGATAAGATCTGAAAAAACATGTTACAAAAAGTTTGCTAGAACCAAAAACAATATTACATATGAAGTTCCGTTGTCTGTCTTGGCTGTTTTGGAAAAGAAATATGATTCAAATAATACTAAAATTTTGTCTTTCGTTTTCCTTTAAATTAGACTTTATAGAGGGAGTGGGGCTCCAGTAGTCCAAACAATTGCCATAATGATTGTGCTAATTTACCACAATAACATCCCACTTCTTTCCTGTACACACTTTGTTCCCTCCCTCTCCATCCTGGTTAATTTATTTTAATTTGATTTTAAATGTATGATCCTTATTTATTGTTTTAATGTTTTTAGTACATTTTAATTGAATGTCTGTAGATCGCCTAGAATTGCTTCTGGCAAGATGGGTGGCATATAAATTAAATAAATAATTCTTAGCTTAAGCTTTAGAAATAAGGCACAGTGCCTATAATTTTTTTTGCCATATTCTTCATTTAATGTCTAATGATTAATCTATCAATTGCTAATTGCTTTGAAAAACTATGTATATTAATACCTACAGTTTTAGTCATCATTAAATGTTCTGTAATATTGTACTGTTGGATATTTTCAATTGCACCGTCATTATAAGTTTTAAATATTACATGAATATTTTATGAATATATTAAATATTACATTTTCCCATTACTTCAATGGAAAAAATTCTTATTTAACAATAACAATTTTGCTGCTTTAATTTAATTTAATTCTTGTAAGAACTTGTTCTGTTTTTTTAAGGTTTGATTAGTATTTATGTTATATTATGCTAATTTCTAAGGTTTGCATATTTAAAAAATACTTTGGAAGAAAAGTTTTGGTTAAAGCAGGCCTATGTTTTTCAGTCTTTCACTGAAGCCTGGGGAGAGAAATCTCTAAATTTTTGTTTTCATGTGGAAACAGTACTGAGAATTTAAAATTAAATGCAATGAATAAAATAAATTCTATCACTCTGGATCCTTGATGTACTCATTGGTATAAATAAGAGAATTTTTTTTCTGATTTTCCTCATCAGACCTTTTATCATATTTTTATTTAATCAGCTTGTCACAAGCAGGTTTCTCTTGGACTACTGCATCCGTACTTCAAAACTCCTGATTACCATTCATTGGCAGCAGAAAAGTCTATAAAACTAAGTAATATTTGCAGCCCAAATCTTATAGCCTTAGCTTTGTCAAGTTATTGAATATGAGAAATTGCCCTTAGTTTTTTGACAACTATATTCAATTTCCATGACTTCAAATTTATTAAATATAAAATTTAACCGATAAGTCTGCATAATTTTAAAAATGTAAGTATTTTTTATGTTTTAGGTAGTATAACTGTTGTCCATAAAACATAATTTGTTGTGACCTATGTGTGCAAATATATGTTCTTAGGAAATATTTTTTATTGTATTGTTTTCATTACAAGGCATCGTTGGATTCACTGTATGACAGAAGATCCCCCAACTACACATCCACCAGTGAGTCGTAAATTCATTTTCCAAAATCATAGAATGAATGAAAGTGGTACTCCTAAACAATATGTACCATACTCTACAACACGTAAGAAGATCCAAGAGTGGGTTCCACCATCTACACCTAGCAAGTGAAAGAAAAAGAACATGGTGATTTGCAAGAAAAAGATTGTTTGTTGTGCATCTTTATTTAAAATAAAAATTTGATTAAAAACATTTTGAAATCAAAATACTGTTGGGAAAGAGTTATCTGAGTAATGGAATGGGCAGAAACCGGATATATAATATGCTGTAAAAGTGCATGTTTGTGGAATATTTTTGTAGAATTGAGAGTCTGGTAGAATCCAGTAGCTTTCATTATAAAATATTCCTCAGTAAGAAAACAATATAAGATCAAACAAGAATGTAGCTTACCATATCATAAATACTCTGTCCAAGATCTGGGAAAACAATCCTAGTTTTCAACAATTTACATAAAGTCACTAAGAGGAAGTAGTATAGATCGCTCTGAGAATGTCATTTCAGAGGATGAGGAGGTTGCCACTGGGAAGACACACTGCTTGATTGATGGAACCTGGAACATACCTACTCTTCCTGACCTCACCAGATGTATAGAAACATGGATTAATGGATCTCTATTATAATCATTGTAGGATATATAAATTATTAGATATATAAATTAGATGTATAAAAGCTTCAAGTCACACAGTGTGCAATGGAAAAACTAATGCTAAAAACTTTACTCGGAGACTAAATCAGAAGTGAGGAATGTCAACTAACTTCAAACAAAATTTCTTGATTCCACCTGTAACACTATACCAAAACAAGTAATGAAATATAGATGTCTGTTGAATGTCTAATGTTAACACTATCTGGGTGAATAAAATAAAGTGAAAATACAGTCTAACAAATCAATCATTTTATTTCTTGCACTTTTGATTTGACCTTGAAAAGAATATTGTTCAATGCAGGATGTTTTAAAGTGCTTCAAATTAACATGCTTTTAAGATTTGTCTAAAGGTTTATAATATCTAAAAGAATCAGCAGCGTAAAATCTTTGAACTTCAATTATGTTTTAGTAATGTCACTAGTATATTCAAAACTTAGACTAGTTACCAAATTCTGAGTTAAAATAATTTATACATAAAATTGATCAAATAAATGAATATCAAATATTGTATTTAGAATATTTTTCTTAGATATAGTATAGTGACTAAGCTATAAATAAAGTCATCCAGAATAATGTTCCTTTTTCTAGGAATTCATTCAGCTAATGTCAGCTCTGCCATGTAAAAGATCTTGAGTAAGCCCTTTTCAGTGCTTTAGAAAGTCCTCCTTCCATTGTTGTCATTTTGTCCTACAGAATTTAACATTGATTTAATTTTAACACATTGTAAAGTTAAATGACATGCATACTACTATTCAAGCTAAATATGAAAATAATAATTTCTGTCCTAGTTGTTTCTCTTGAGTACATTTAAATATTCAAATATTATGCTATGGATGTATCTTTGGTGCCATGTTATACAGTATAAACTATTCTGCCTGAAACTCTATATACATTTTAATAATTCTAATAAGTCAGTTTCCTAAACATAAATCTGTATAAAAGCTGAGGACTATTCAGAACCTTGCCCTTTGGGTAAGTTATTAAATGTGGTAAATATGGAATACAATTAAGCCTATTTCTATATTATTGTTTAGAGAATTAAGATTAATATTACAAGTATTCAAGGCATATATACTGTACTGTCTTAGTTTTGTTATATATTAGCTGCATTTTGTTTCATTTGAATCCTAAAGGTTAATGGAAACTATTTAAAAGTTATGTTTCAAATTCAGTTTTTTTGGCTTACCGTACCTATTAATTGCTAAGACCATGGTGTGCTTCATTTCAGACAGTAAAACAAATTTTGACTTATCTATACTGAATACAAAAAATTCAGATTTCTTCCACAGCTGTGCCAGAGGAGGGAGTATATGAGTTTATTTTGACACTCAGCTCTAACCAGCACTTAGCCCTGTATTTCATACAGTATATACAATAAAACTGTTGACAGGCTCTAGTGTACTTGTCTTCTAGTAAAGGCTGCTAAGTTTTCATTCTCTCTGTCCTTCTCCAGTAGTAATTTCCTTGCAGCCTGAGAAGCAATAGGAAAAAAGATGGTCATTGATCATTTCTTAACAAAATCAAAAAGTTTTAAAAAATAAAAGGGCACAATTCCTTTTTGAAAGAGGCCAGCCAGATAAAATATCTTTATTATATATGATAAAAATAAACATATCACTCCAGAATATATTAAATACATACATATTTTACATATTTTAAATGTATCAGTATACTTTTAAATGGAAAAGACATTGGTTTGGGAACCAAATGTAGGTTAGTCTACACCGGATGCATCATGCGCAGGCCACACCCACCCCAGCTCCGTGAATGGGGAAAACGTGATACGTCACGTGACAGCAACGTGATGTGATGAGTTTGACACCTGTGGTTACACGATAGTCCTCGACTTACAACAGTTTGTTTAGTGATGATTCAAAGTTATAACAGCACTGAAAAAGTGAATTACGCGTTGTTTTTTAAAGTGAGTTGTTTTTCCCATGATCATTACAGTATCCCCATGGTCATGTGATCAAAATTCAAACACTTGGCAACTAACTCATTTAGGATGATCGCAGTGTCCTAGAGTCATGTAATCACCTTTTGTGACCTTCTGACAAATACAATGGGATAATTAGATTTATTAACAATCGTTTTACTAATTTAACAGGTGCAGCCATTCACTTAACAACTATGGCAAGAAAGGTCATAAAATGGGACAAAACTCAAAAATGTCTTGCTTAGCAACAGAAATTTTGGGTTCAATTCTGGTTGTAAATAAAGGACTATCTGTATTGTGTTACTTATGGCTACCTATAGTTGTGAAAGTTGACAGGGGAGCAAAATCTATTTGAGCTGTGGTGTTGGAGAGAGTTCATTCCTTGGACCACAAAGATGACAAGGACTGGAGCGTATAAACCCATGCATATTGCTGGGAGGCAAAATCACTAAAAGTTGTCTTATTTCAGCCATGCCATATGCTCAAACTCACTGGAAAAGGCAGTTGTGCTTAGAATGATTGGTGCAGTGGTTGGTAGCGCCCACCCGCCCGGACATCTCTGCGCATGCACAGAAGTGTCCACCAGCAAACCGGTAGCGGCAGGATTTGAAACCCACTACTGGGTTGGTGGTACAAGGAAACAAGGCTACCAAAAGCGTGTTGGCTAGATAGCATCAAAGCCAATGAGCTAGAGCCTAAAACCACAAAGAAACCAACAGCACGAAATATATGAAGAGAGCTAGCCCACAGAATTGGACACAATTGAATGGATAGCATTTTATATTTTAAAAAGTTAATATTTAAAGTATAAATAAGCAAATAAGAATAAATACCGGTAAGCTTCCTTGATTTTAAGGTATTAAGACTAATAATTTAATATAAGCTTTTTGTGGATAATGTCAGAGGCAATCAGCCCTGTTACCTTCCTGGGGTAATTGCCTGGATCATGGCATTTTCCTTGTGTATACTTTTGAAAAATAAAACCAGAATACATCTTCTAATTAAACTCATATTTATTGTAAAGAAGAAAATAAAACATCTTACTGATCTAATTAGTTAATTGTTACATTTTTGCAAAAGTTCGTGCCGGTTGCTTCTCAGTAGCCGGACCTTTCTTGGCAAGAGAACAAAGGAAAGATGTGTGAAAGAATGTGGGTGGAGTACATGCGCAGTTTAGCTTACTGATAAGGATTCTTGGCATGCTACGGAAAGTCTGATAGTCCAGAAATGAGAGCTCAGTTAGTAAATAAAAAAACGCAGTGACAGATAAAATATTTGCTCTGAATTAATATCTGGCTGAATCTGTTGCTATGGTAGAGGTGATGTATGCATTGTGTTACTTGGGAGGCTTTCAAACCTCAAGTACTTTAGACTCAAGTAAGAGTAGAGAGTTCTGTGTAATCTTAGTTCTGCCACTTACAGATTGGACCCCTAATCCTACCTGGCTAATTAAACTGACGAGAAAGGGACTGCAAATCAGATTTGGGCTAAAGCCAATGTGTTTCTGAGAGATGGGAAAAGGCCAGAAATTATTTAGAACTTTTGACAGTCTGGATTCAAACCTGAGCATCGGACAGAAACTACATGAATTACTCATTGTTAACACATGGAGGAGCCTGTGGAAGTGGTGTGATCATCCTCCTAGATATTTCAGCTGCTTTTAATACTGTTGACTACTGTACAGGCAGCCTTTGGATTATCACCACTTGTTCAGCAACTGTTCAAAGTCATGTTAGTACTGAACAAGTAATACTTGCAACCAGTCCTCAAAGTTCCAGCCATTGCAACACCCCTGAGGTCATATGATCATGATTTGGATGCTTGGCAATCAGCTCACACAATGGTTGCAGTGTCCCATGATCAGGATTGTCATTTGCAACCTTCTCTGTTGGCTTTACTACAAGCAAAGTCAATAGAAAATGCAGTAGGGTGAGTTGCAAATTGCTCTGGTAAATTGTTTCTGCTATTTTTCCTCCTCGCTAACCCCATGCTGTATAACACCTGCCATCAGTCTCTGCCAACCTGGCTTGCAATCCCCACCAAGCCACTTACAGGCTCCATCAACCTATAGCACCTGCCTATGACATCCCACCCCCTACAACGCAGAATAGAGATGTAGATTATTCTTTGACTGCGGTATTCATGCAACCCCCTTTACTCTCTGCCTGGACTCCTGTCTCTTCCCACTTAACAAACTCTACAATCCTGGGGTTGCAATAGCAACCAGGATTGCCAAGATTGCTGTCGCTAATGGGTGTGGGCATATGACATTGAATTTTACACATGCAACACTTAGCAATGGAAATTCCAGCCCAGTTCCATTGTAATTTAAGGACTTGATAGCTTAGAAGGGTTAAGAAAAGGTATTGTACACATGGTCATTTGAGTCTTTGGCCTCGATTTAAAAAAAAAGGAATAAAAATGTGTGAAGTCTTTATTCTTCTGGATGCTACTGCTGAAGATACAGCTGGGGCAGTGTGGTGATTCTGGGAGCAGGTTCAGAGGAGGCTGACAAAGACAGGCTTGAGGTCATGCCCTAAGTTTGGTTTTGAAAAAAGAAAATGGGGAACATAGTAAATGGGTGTCCTAGGATGGGTATCAGAGGTGAGAAGTTATATCCACCTACACTTGGTCTCAGTTCAGTGTTTCTTCTTGTTTAAGATCCACATAAAATTACTGGAGAGATTCTTTCTGGTTGAGTGTGAAGTATCAATACACAAATGATACTCAGTTACACCTTTGGCCTATTGGGAGCTAGAGTAGAAACGATGAGCCAGTGTCTAGTGGCGGACTGGGTTTCAATGAGGAAAACAAATTCAGACAACCCAAACAAGGTGCAGTGGTTGTTGATTTGGGGCTGATTCAAAGACTACTATTTGTGGCTCATGATGGAGTGGGTTCTTTCTCAAAATATCAGATGGGACCATTAGCTTTTAATATCTTTAGTCAGTGTCCTAAGTGCAGCCACCTGAAACAAGATGTACTTAAGAGGGTCACTCATACACTTGTCATCTCTTAATAAAATTAATAAAAATAAAAGAGTAGTTCACTCTATTCAGGGCTGTCCTGAAGGCCAACTGGAAACTTCAACTACCATATTTTTGGGAGTATAAAACACACTTTTTTCCCTCCTAAAAGAGGCTGAAAATTTGGGTGCGTCTTATACTCTGAATGTAGCTTTTTCAAAGCTTTTTTTTCAGCCCTAATGAGGCGCTAGTGAGTGAAGCGATCGCCATGCTAAGCTTTTTTTTCAGTGAAGCGATATTCCTGCTTTGCCTGCTCCCTCTGATTCTCAGCTATGACGCTTTTTTTCAGTCCTAACGAGGCGCTAGCAAGTGAAGCGATCTCCATGGTTTGCCTGCTTTTCTCATTGCTTCTCTCTCCAAAAATCAGTTGTGCTTTAGAAGCTGTTTTTTTATCCCCAAGCAGGGAATAAAAACCAGCAAACTAATGCACTGAAGCTGACCAGACTAAGGACACTAGCCAGATGAATACCAGGTAGGCAGATTTTTCCCCCCTATTTTCCTCCCCAAAAACTAAGCTGCATTTTATACTCTGGTGCATCTTGTACTCCGAAAAATAGGGTAGTTCAGAACACAGCTGAAGTTGTGTGCAGCTAAGTGATGCTGTCCTGCGGGAACTACCCTGGCTTCGAATAGGTTTCTAAATGCAAATTAAGATGCTGGTTTTACCTATAAAGCCCTATGTCCATGATGGTGAAACTATGGCACGCATGCTGGAAGTGGCACATAGAACCATCTCTCTGGGCAAGTGAGCTGTCGTCCGTTGCTCTTCCAGGTTCCGGCACGCTGGTTCAGCTGGTCTTCTGCGCAAAGCACCAGAAACCAGAAGAGAAGTGGCCCAGTGTGCATGTGCACTCTGAGAAGATGATCTTCCAGGTTCCAGCATTCATATGCACACTGGCCACCTGGTCTTCCAGTTTCTGGTGCACATGTGTGTGCAAAGACCAGCTGGCCAGTGTGCATGCATGTTCCTGAAACCAGAAGATCATCTTCCTGGAGCGCACATGCATGAAGACCAGCTGGCTGATGCACCGGAATCCGGAAGAGCAACAGGCAACAGCTTGTGTGCCCAAAGACTTAGAGAGGGGATCCTGGTGGTCACTTCCAAGGGGAGCAGAACTGTTGGCCAGGATGGGCAGGCCGGGACTTCCCTCCCTCAATGCCCAAGCAGGTTTCTTGCATGGCCCAGCCCTCCAGCCTGTGGCACTGATGCTCATTCGTGGTCCGGGTGCTCCAGAAGAGTAGCAGTAGCAGCGGCAGCTGCCCCCACTCTCCGGAGTGGGAGTGGCTGCAGGGACTGGCCGGTCATTCCTGCCCCTCACCCTGTGGCTCCCGCCGCCGCTGCTCTTCTGGGGTGCCTGAGCTGGCCAGGTGCTCCGGCCCATAGATACACGTCAGTGCCATGGGCTGGACGGCTGGAGCTGCGCAAGAAGCCCGCTTGGGCAGGGAGGGAAGCCCCGGCTCACCCGTCCTGGCTGACAGCTCTGCTCACCTAGGAAGTGACTGCCAGATGTCTTTGGGTACGCGAGCCATCACCTGTTACTCTTCCGGGTTCCGGTGCACTGGCCAGCTGGTCTTCACATGTGCAGGAGCGCAGGAAAATGGAATAGCAGCTGTCCAGTGCACATGCACGCTCTGGGAATATGATCTTCCAGTTTCCGGCCATCTCGTACACGTGGAGACCAGGTGGCCGGTGCACTGGGACCCGGAAGAGCGATGGGCAACAGCTTGCATGCCCAGGTGGTGGCTCTGCATGCCACTTCCAGCACGTGTGCCATAGGTTTGCCATCATGGATCTAGACTCTAGAGCAGGGCTCTCAAGCTCCCAGCCAGCTGGCCGGATGTCTCATGCACTGGCCATGCCCACTCCCAGTTTAGGAAAAGGGAAAAAAGTCTAGATATGTCAAGTGATCCTGCCATGATGTCGTGAGTTTGACACCCCTACTCTAGAGCTTTCTTTTTGACTAAAAAAAAAACGGTCTAGTTCAGCCTTTATGAAACATTTATTTGATGTAAAATGAAGCAGCAAATTCTTAGGTCACTGTCTTTTGATAACTAGTTTAGGCATCATTAAATTCTAATGCAGATTATTGCTGGAATTGTATTTTAACCATTTGTTTCAGGTCCATTTAAACTGGTAGCTTTCACTTGATAAATAACAAAAAATATTTAGTGGCAACAGGCTGGGGATTGTGTGTCAAAGGTGAAATAACAATTGTGACCATATAATGACCCCCCTTTTTTGTCTATGCATACACAGGTAGAAAAGTGCAGGGCTTCAACTGCACAATTGTGATTAGTATCTGGAGTTTTTTTACTACCCAACTCGCCCACCAATAGACCACCAGTGATAATGTTGCATTTGTTTTAAAATATAATGGATGGCGTATTCTAAGTATCCTCAGTCTGATTTCTGTTAAGCTCTGTTTTCATATTCTGTATGGAACAAATACTTAATTTGGTATTTTGAATCTTGGCAGGTTGCTTTTTTCTGAGATCACCAGTTGGCTTTTGGCTGAAGTGAATGTTTTGAAACTAAAAGCACTCATTGTGGTAGCCATTATTTGACAGTTCACAACACACTTGATATTTCACACTCCCAAACATTTAAACTTTTTAAAAAGTCTGAAAAGGTAAACAGTTCTAGTCTAATTCACTTAAAGCAGCACTCACTCTTGTATTGAATTTTAAAACCTATTGCTGAAAGATCTTGTTGCTCATTTTTCCCTTCTCTTTTCCATCTATTGAAAAAAAATTAGTGAACATGAACTTTGGCTATAGTTCAAATTGGCAAATTTGATTGGTGTTAATAATCGTACACATGAGTAGCAAAAAATACAAAGGATTGACAGGTTCTAGCAATAAAAGGCAAGGAGCAGAGTGAGAAAATGGGACTAAAAATTAAAGGCAACCAAACTAATGACTACAGGTACAACAACCATGCTTAAAACTGATAATGAAGATATCAAAGTAGTAGATAGCTTCAGCCTTTTAGGATCTGCTATTAATAATAAAGGAACAAGCTGTCAAGAAATATTCTACAAATTAGCATTTGGTAGAACAGTCAGGAAAGCCTTGGAAAAGACATTCAGATGCTGTGAAATACATCTATACCTACAAAAATGCAAACATATAATAATGCAAACATAATAATATTCCTTGTGACATTCTATGGAAATAAAAGTTGGACTTAGATGAAACAAGTAGAAAAAGTATTAATGCTTTTGAACTTTGGTGTTGGAGAAAATTTCTGAGTATTATATACAGCTAAGGAAACACTGGATCATAGAACAAATCAATTCAGAGTTCTCACTCAAAATACAAATGATCAGGATCTAATTATTATACTTTGGACACATTATATGAAGCCCTAGCTCTCTGGAGAAGCCTCTGAGGCAGTGGAAGGTGGAAGAGAAAAAGAAGAGGACCAAGAGTACAATGGATGAACTCAGTTACACTGATGATGAATGAAATCACCATTGCCCTGAAGGACTGGGTTAGAGACAGAACGTGATGGAGAAAATCTGTGTGGTTGCTGAAAGTTGACACAAACTTGATGGCACATAATCAACCAATCACTAATGGTATTGCTTGAATAAGTAAGTTAGTATTACTATTATTAGTGGTAGTATATCACCACCTACCAACATTTTAAATATGTCATTTGGTTTTAAATATACTTTTGTTTTGAAAAACAAGACAAAATAGACTTTTCTAGCATTTTTATTGTATTTTTATGCTTTTATTCAATTAGACAGAAAATTTAAAATTTAAGGAGCATCTCATATATGTGTCTCTGTGTGTAATATTAAATATGATAAATAATTATCATATTTCATTATAATTTTCTATACATCTATCCAAAAGCATTTTTTGTAAGTCACAATATCAGATCTTCAGTTCATTGCGTAATTGGGTTCGTAAATTTGTCTTTAAGCAATTGAATGACAAGTCTCTCGCCATGTGACAAATCCATTTCATTATCCCTCCTTCAATTTCCATGAATGTACACTAGCTCCAAATAATACAGATTTTCAAAAATACTTCCACAAAAATACTATTACAAAGTCATATATATGAAGGGTAAATCATACAAAGTTTGAATTAACCCTTATTCTTATTGCATTTGCAACCATAGCATGATTTATTGTTCCTTTTCTATACAAACACAATATTATTATATTGTTATCACATTATAAAAATTTATTATTATTATTATTGTAATTATATATAATTATAATTATAATTATGTTATTATAAAAAGGTAAAAATTTCCCTGTCCAGTCGTATCTGTCTCTAGGGCATGGTACTTATCTCCATTTCTTGGCCGAGGAACCTAACATTGTCTGAAGACATTTTCCGTCATCATGTGGCCAACATGGCTTTACACCAAAGGCGCACCGAAAGCTGTTACCGTTTCACTGAAGTGGTACCTATTAATCTACTCACATTTGCATGTTCTCCCTAGGTAGGCAGAAGTTGGGGCAAAGAAAGGGAGCTCATCCCATTGCTCTCTTCTTCTGCGCATGTCCAAGATGGCGCTCCGACACTGAGTCTCGGCTTCTTGGGGGCGATGCCTCGGCTTGGGGGGGCTCAGGGGGGTCATTTCGAACATCTATGACCCCCCCGCCCGGGCGAAGCAGCATCTGAGGAGCCCATTGGGAGCTTTGTCGGCTCCCCGGACTATCCCAACTCTGAGGGGGATGACATCGGGACGGTGGTGGGTGACGGCGGTCTGCAGCCTGCAGGGGAGCGGCGCTAACGGCAGCGGCCACGGGCGATCATGGTGGCGATGGCGGCAGCTCCTGGACGACGTTGGCGTTGTGAGGCCCCTACAGAGGTTCCCCATGCCCCTGGATGCCTCGAGGTGGATCTTTGGAGGCAGGGGGCGGCTGGGGACGTCCGTGGGGGGGCCGATGGCGATGATGACGATGGGGACTGCGGCGGCTGTGGCGGTGACCATGGCGATGGCGCCTGAGGCCGGGGCGGCTCCCAAGGGCCTACAGACTTCTAAACAGACGGCACAGGACCCTTCAGCAGTGGATTTAGATCTGATTTCGGGGTGACTGGAGAGTATGTGACCCTTGGGGGAAGGGTTACCTCCAGGGAGACCCAGAGACCCCCCCCAGGGTGAGTTGGATGGGGGGACGAAATAGGGGAGCTTTACCCATTAGAATGGATACAGGGTTACAGGGGCTGGAAAATGACTACAAACTTATGCGGTTTGAATCCCCCCCCTCCTCCTTCCTTCGGACTGAGTATTGGCCTATTGGCCTATTACGATCATAGCTTCCCATCCATCTTGGCCTGCTGAACTACTCCTAATTTTTCCCCACTTCCATCTGACCTGTCTGGATTCCCTACCATGTAGAACTTCTTTGACGAACATTTACGAACTTAAACCTCCTTTGAGCTGGATATTGGATTCCCTGATGCCGCTAATCCCAGGAGGGATACTGGTTCTATGGACATAAGGCCCGAGGAGGCAGAATATGGCTATCCTCACCCCTGAGCTTTCTATCAAAGTCTCCATGGGTTGGCCTTGGTGAGAGACGGCCACCCTGGAAACTTTCGGGGTTGAATGATATGCACCTCCTTAGCCACTGTCGTGAGAGGACAGTGGAGCTTGGCGACCTGACCATGGACTGGAATTTTCTCTATGTCTGTAACATCAGCGGTCCCCACCCTTGGACTGTTTCCCCTGATGACTATATGTATTCGGGGTCGGAACTCCTCGCCCTGCGAGATTCTCCCCTCTCGCAGGTTTGGCCCCCCACATTATCGAGGGCCTATCTCGATGACAGACTTTGGAGTCCGAAGAGCTGGCATGGAGCAAGGAAGAATTTATGGGGCTTTTTAGGGAAATTTTTTAAGATTTTAAGGGGTTCTGGGGGGCGTTGTAATCATTCTTTTAAAGATATTGGGAAGACGACTATGGCAGATGGGGGGGGAATCCACCAGGGTCAGAGCTGTGCCCGGCACAGGGTAACGATTTGGGGGGCACCGGACGAGGGATTGGGAAAGGAATGGGGGACGATATCTATGAGGGCTGTACCATCGGCACGGTAGATGGGAGGGGCAGATATGGCGGGAGCAGGGGACCACATCAGGTGTTGGGGGCTCGCACTCGCTGTCTGAGAGCAATTGCTTGCCCCGGTTCCCAAGGCTCCGCTCGGATACTAGGTGGCTTAGATACTCAGGAGCTGGGCCGTCGGCTGATGCTGTGCAATGCCAAGTCTGTGGTCAATAAGGCCCCCCTCATTCACGATCTTATACAAGAGGGAGGAGCGGACCTGGCATGTATTACGGAGACCTGGTTGGGCCTGGAGGGTGGCGTCCTTCTGGTTGAAATGTGCCCACCAGGCTTCAGAGCATTCCATCAGCCGAGGGCCCAGGGGAGGGGCGGGGGGTGGTGGCGGTTATTATTAACGAGGATCTGGGTCCGAGGGAGACCACTGTGCCTCAGATAGCCAGATGTGAGTCCCTCCTTGTGAGGTGGGGCCGTGGGGTCCAGATGGGCTTGTTGCTTACGTACCTGGCTCCCTGCCGCATGGCAACAGCCCTACCTGAGCTACTCGACGTGATAGCCACGGTGGCAGTAGATACACCCAGGCTTTTAGTCATGGGTGATTTCAACTTGCCATCCATTGGTGAAACGTCTGAGGTGGCTCGGGAGTTCATGGCTTCCATGACGGCCATGGACCTGACCCAGTTAGTTCATGGCCCTACTCACAGGGGAGGTCACACTCTGGACTTGATTTTTGTCTCTGGCCAGTGGTTGAGTGGTCTTGTTATAGGGGATATAGACATGGAACCCTTGTCATGGACTGACCACTCACTCCTTCGCCTAGATCTTCAAACCGCGACCCTTCGCTGCAGGGAGGCGGACCCAATTAGATGGATCCGCCCCAGGCACCTGATGGATCCTGATAGGTTCCAGACGGAGCTTGGGCCATTTCCTGAGGATCTAGCACATGACTCGGCCGAGGACCTGGTAGCCACCTGGGATCGGGCGGCTGGTGGGGCCTTGGACCGAGTCATGCCTTTGCGGCCTCTGACCCGATGCCGATCCCGTGCAGCTCCTTGGTTTACTGAGGAGTTGAGGGAAATGAAGCGCCGGAAAAGACGCCTGGAGAGCGGTTGGAGAGCCAGTCTCGCTGAATCTGATCGAACACTGGTAAGGTCGCATATTAAGGCCTACCTAGTGGCAATAAAGATGGCAAAGTCTAACTACTTTTCCGCCTCTATTGCGTCATCAGGGAATCGTCCGGCCGCCCTGTTTAGGGTGACTCGCTCCCTGCTCCATCCGGGAGTGCGGGAGGATCCCTTAGAAGGCAGGGCGGAGGATTTCGGACAATACCTGTATGACAAAATCGCTCAGATCCGGGGGGATTTGGACTCTGACTGGGTAGATCAGGGCAGGGTGACAAGGAACAGTCTTGAGAATGTTATCTGGGAGGAGTTTGATGCTGTGACTCCCAATGATGTGGACAGGATTTTGGGGAGACTTAGTGCGGCCACATATTTACTGGACCCGTGTCCCTCCTGTTTGGTACTGGCTTCCCGGGAGGTTACACGAGGCTGGCTCCAGGGCGTCATTAATGCTTCGTTGAGTGAGGGTCACTTCCCCGCTGCCCTGAAAGAGGCGGTGGTGAGGCCTCTCCTCAAGAAGCCGTCCCTGGATCCGGCAATATTGGCTAACTATCGTCCTGTCTCCAACCTTCGCTTCATTGCGAAGGTTGTTGAGAGTGTGGTCATGCAACAGTTTTCGCAATTCCTGGAGGAAACATCCTATCTAGATCTGTTCCAGTCGGGTTTCAGGTCTGGGCACAGCATGGAAACGGCATTGGTCGCGTTGGTGGATGATCTCTGGAGGGCTCGGGACAGGGGTTGTTCCTCTGTTCTGGTCCTATTAGATCTCTCAGCGGCTTTTGATACCATCGACCATGGTATCATGCTGCACCGGCTGGAAGAGTTGGGGGTGGGAGGCACTGTGTTGCGGTGGTTCTCCTCCTTTCTCTCCGACCGGTCGCAGTCTGTGTTGGCAGGGGGGCCGAGGTCGACCTCGAGGCCTCTCATCTGTGGAGTGCCGCAGGGATCGGTCCTCTCGCCCCTTCTGTTCAACATTTATGTGAAGCCGCTGGGTGAGATCATCCGTGGCTTTGGGCTGAGATACCATCAGTACGCTGATGACACCCAGCTGTACATCTCCACCCCAGGCCACCCCAACGATGCCCTTGAAGTGATGTCCCAGTGCCTGGAGGCTGTGCGGATCTGGATGGGGAGGAACAGGCTCAAGCTCAACCCTTCCAAGACTGAGTGGCTGTGGCTCCCGGCATCCCGATATAGTCTGTTGACCCCATCACTGACTATTGGGGCGAGTCTTTGGCCCCCACTGAAAGGGCTCGCAATCTGGGAGTCCTCCTGGATAGGCAGCTGTCTTTGGAGGTACATCTGACGGCTGTTACCAGGGGGACCTTTTATCAGGTTCACCTGATTCGCCAGTTGCGGCCCTTTCTCGATCGGGATTCCTTGTGCACAGTCACTCACGCCATCGTCACCTCTCGCTTTGACTACTGCAATGCTCTCTACATGGAGCTCCCCTTGAAGAGCACCCGGAGGCTCCAGCTGGTCCAGAATGCAGCAGCGCGGGTAGTGATGGGAGCAACATGGCACTCCCGTGTAACACCGCTCCTGCACGAGCTGCACTGGCTCCCGGTGATCTTCCGGGTGTGGTTCAAGGTGTTGGTTATCACCTTTAAAGCGCTCCATGGCATAGGGCCTAGCTATCTGCGAGACTGCCTGCTCCTACCGACGACCTCCCATCGACCCGTGCGCTCCCACAGAGAGGGCCTCCTCAGGGTGCCATCAGCCAAACAATGTAGGCTGGTGACCCCCAGGGGGCGGGCCTTCTTGGTGGGGGCTCCCACCCTCTGGAATCAGTTGCCCCCGGAGATAAGGAGAATCCATGACCTCAATGCCTTCCGTCGTTCCCTGAAAACCCATCTTTTCCAGCAAGCCGGGTTGGCTTAAGAATAAATTTTTAAATTCTTTTAATCAGTCTGTGATTTTTTAACTTTCGGGCCAAAATTTATATATATTTTTAAATGTTTTTTAATATTTGTATTCTATGTTTTTTATCTTGGCTGTACACCGCCCTGAGTCCTCAGGGAGAAGGGCTGTATATAAATTGGAAATTAAATTAAATTAAAATAAATTAAATTGCATAGTGTTCAGCTCTAGAATCTAGGCTATCAGGTTTTCAGCTGACAAATCCAGCCATTTTGTCCCTTCCTCCTATTATAATATGACAACCTTAATGCAATATCTGGTATTGTAACCTCTTCCAATAAGTAGCAGCTTAAGATTCTACACTCAATTATATATCAAAAATACCTCTTGGTGATTCTAATCAGATGTTCCCACTCTTAAGAACATAAATTGGTCCCTATTGTCCAAACATCCCATAAAACAAAACAAAGCAAGGAACACCTCTTACGTGCAACTTTTCTTCCAATCAAATTTCCTGAATGGTTCACAGCAGTAGAATCCACTGCTCTGATTTCTTAACAACATCATTCCCAGATGAGTCCTCTGAAATCCTAGGGAATTTCTATTTTGATACACCAGCAAAACAAAAAGAACACCAAGGCCTGCAGTAGGAACACATAGAAACTAAACAATTTTGTGTTCCACTCGTATAAAATTGTATAAAGAACTTCATCCTGCTCTCCACCCTCCTTTATGTACATATGCCCAATAAATTTGCTTCAAAAGGATATTAGGTTTCCTCATAAGACTGGGTTCAACATTGAATAAGAAGAAAAACTTGACTTCCTATTTTTCCATCTGCTGAATGCCACCGTTAGTACCATACATTCAGATACTGTACTGTACATAAAAGAAAAACTGAGTTTGTTATAAGGCTTATTATCTGGGCTGCAAAAATACATATAAATCCTGGATGGTGGCAAAGAGGTACAAAAAACCTAATAACTGTTTGCCGTTACTTACTTAGTGGCATCTGCTTTTTGCAGGGGGAAACTACTAGAGCAGATTAATAGAACAAATTTACATTTAGAACAGTCTTCCAAATATCAACTTTAACAATTAAAAATATAAACCCATCTCCTCTGACAAAATAAGTACTTACAAATTAATAGAGTTACTCTTTCATTCCAGAAGTGGGGGGTATCTATGTCTTTCAAGATACTTCTGAATTATAGTGTTCAGTATCCCATCTGTGTGGTCATCCTGACAGTCTCCTAGAAGTTGTAATTCAGCAAGAAAAAGGCGGCTATGCATTTTTTTTACTCCTGCACTTATCCTCAGTTATTTATGATAGCATTTTTATTTTATTGAATATTCATACCATGTCACTACAAATTTGTATGTAGTTGATCCATACAGAATGGAAGTGACAAATAATCATGCACCTAATCATAAGAAAACAAGTATAGCCAAAGAAAAGAGTGAGAGCTGTACAAAGGAAAGAATGAGAGCTGTACAAAATGGCTGGGAGCATTGGCTGAAATCACTGAGGGAGCAGGATGACCTGCATTTTCTACTGGAGCCATTTTTTCTTAGAGGACAAAGAGCCAGAATCCAGACTTCTGTTTTGTCATTTAAAAAAGGAACCTATGTCATTAATCCTGTCATTTTAAATTGTTGTAATTATTTGGCATGGTGAGTGGTGCTTATGTACATTATCTCTTATGAAAAAAATCATGTTTAGTTTTCTAATTACAGTTCTACCTTAGTGGGAAATGGGTTTATTGCCTTTCAAATTGTACAGATACTAAGAGTGCTGTTGTAGCTAATGATACTATTTCAATGCTTGCTAACATCATAGTTGCTATGCTACAGCAATTTCCTTGTTCTCTTTCAGACAATTGATTTAGATGCAAGGGGGGAAAAGCATAAATACCAAATTGTTTCCTGTTGTTCTTGATATTTACTTACAGTCCTATAAACTAGCTTTTCATACATAAAAATTTAGCCGTTTTAAATAAAGAATAAAGTGAAATCTGTAAAGAAAGTTTTGATCCACTATTTGATGGCGCATGTACTGTATGATCTGCAGGGAATTTAAAACTTAAAGCCAACTTACCTTCCAGAAGTTTCAAGAGGAATTTCACTGTGAATCTGGGAAAACCATTTATAGATTCAACTGTGTACTATTAAGTTCACTGGAGTTTGAAAATGACCACCTAACAGTTGTATAATTGTCCATTCAACTTGTTCTGCCAATTAGTTATTAATTAAACTATACCCGGAAGATAGGCTTTATATCTCAGACAGTCTGTACGGTGGATGTCTCATTTTGAGTTGGGGTGTTATGCATACAGGGTTTGTGACTAGGTATAAAAGATGAACCCAGCCAATTGTGACATATCAAGTAACAAAATAATGGCTTAATGTACTTTGTTGTTGCAGCCTAGTGTTCTCTGAATATACTGGACATAACTCCAATCATCACCAGCCAGCATGGAAATGCCAGGATTTATAGTTCCCCATATCTGGAGGTCCTTAGATTGGTATAAAATGCTTTAGTTAATCTGTAATTATGAATGGATTTTAATTTCATTCATGCTTTCTAAAATGATACACGTGACTCACTTTGTAAGAATAACAGAAAATTTTCTGTTTCCAAGTGTCAACTATGATATGATAACATTTTCTACATCATATAAATGTTAGTTTATGCAAAATAAATGCTAGTATGTTAGCCTTTAATTGCTTCTACTCCTGCTCCTACTAACATGCTGAAGGGATGTTATGTATAGGTCATAATATTTTAAACCTGCAAGTCTGACATTCTGACATTCATTTGTAAAAAAGTCTCTGACTTCATTTTGGAATTGTCTTAAGATTTGTTATTTATTATCTACAATGTTTATTTCTTCCCTGCTCATTGAGGACCAGCAGCCACTGGGATAAATGTAGCTTTGCTGACTTAATAACAAAAGCATTACATGTGTGTTCAAACCCCATATTCCACATTTCAAATGTGCTTTCTCCATATTCCAGCAAAATATTTTTTTTAAATGCATGAGGGTGGTCAAATCCTGGGGCAGGACTAGTGCAGGAAATGTGAATTTACTATCTTGGTTTTAAAGTATAGCAATATCCTGAAGAAGCAGTTCTAGGAATGTGGAAACATTGATAGAGGTCTCAGACCTTGTCCTATTTGAAGTTTATGGTGGTATCTTCATGGTTTTAGAATTTAATCACACAACATTATTTTCATTTGATCCCCTGCTAAATAAATAAAAACATGTTAAGTGACTACTTTCTAGAATGGAATAAAAATATTTTTCCCTTATTTATTTTATTAGTCATATTTCTATACCGCCCACTCTCTGAGGAATCTGGACGGCTTACACCAAAGACAGTATACTAAATAGCATATTGCCCCCAACAATCTGGGTCCTCATTTTACCCACCTCAGAAGGATGGAAGGCTGAGTCAACCTTGAGCCGGTGAGATTTGATCCGCTGATCTGCTGAACTAGCAGTCAGCTGAAGTAGCTGCACTACTGCACTCTAACCACTGCGCCACCGCAGCTCTTCCTTAGGCTAACAGTGTCCTAAAATATTAAATTATTTAAATGTTTTATATATTTTTCTTTTGACCCAACTATGGGCACAGTCAGATGGACACTTCAAGTGCTGCCCTTCAGTCTGTGAACCAGGAGAAAAGCATATCAGCATAATCTGTACTACTCTGCTTGCTAACTCTTTTCTATCACAGTATTCAGCCTGATGAGTGACACTCTCCTGTTTTAAAAAGGGACAAATTAAGGTTCTCCCACGTTCATTTTCCCTCCAGTGTCAGTATAATCTGCCTGTGTGAAGAACAGCCATTAGTTGTTCTTCATGTACAGTGGATCAGGGATGGGTGAGTTTTGGTGGGTGTTAAAAATGGCTGGATTAGCCACCTCTCAAGTGGGTCCCAGGAATGGAGGTGTTCTACTCTTGTTACTACTGTCAGGCTATTTCTGAACATGGGTCTAGCATTCTTCAGAAAGACTGCTAATCCTATATCCAAAAGTATCTCATCTGATAGGCTAGGACATATTAACATGGAGGACAAGGTGGGTGAAGCGGGAAGGAGTGATTTACAATAAGGAAAATCTGTTCTTGAGTACGGTTGCTGTGAAATGGCAATGCAGGCAGTGAGTGGGCCTGCTAGGAACACCCTCCCCCAAGTAATAAAAACAGAAGACATTTATTTAAATAATACTTACTGGAGACAATAAGTCAGCTGAAAGGTATTTGTTGATTTAGTGCTGAAGGAAGCTTCTTCTGAGTCCCAGAATCCGCTGCAATCATAGTAGCCACTAGACATTCTTCACCTTTTTGAGTTGGGAATTACACAAATAGTGCACTGTGAGGCTAAAACAGTCTTACTGAAAGCAATAAATCCTCCCAGACCTTTTCAATACACACTAAGTATGGAAGAACTATGCCTTCTAAAAATGTTAAATTAATTCGACCTGCCCCCCAAAATGATTATTCCTATTCTCAATATTCTGGGCTCCATTATCTCTAGGTGTTGTTTGAAGAGCATACCTAATAAGATCTGGCAAGTAAAATGCTTTAAAAACCAGTACAGATTATGAACCTAGGATGAAACATCAAATGTAAACAAAAATATAAAAATTTACCTATTCCTGGAAGAAAAGGATCAAAAGAGGTTACACATTCCAGCCAGCTGCTGCAGACACTCCTTGCCAGTAATCTCCTCTGATGATGCACACAACTGTTCCAGAATGGGTCCAGCTGGACATACTCCAAGGCACAGTTGATCAAATTCTATCTTAGGTGAAATCCAAAGTTTCATGTTCTCTATATAATTTATTTTATCTTGGTTGTAATCTAGTTCCCACCCACCCCACCAAGCCTGGCTTTTGCACTGAGCATTCCAAAACAACATTGCTAACAATCTAAAAGATGAGACTTCATTAAAGTCTCTCAAATGCCTGTAACAGAAAAGGTAACATTAGTGTATCAGTTCTAGTAAACAATTCAAAGTTAGCGTAGATGGAAGGCAAGGCCATAATAAAAAGATCGAACAATACTTTTAGAGTTGCTAGGCAACCCTTTCTCCCAAATCAAGCTCATCCTTACTCTCCAAAATCAACTGTAGCATTAAACTTTGCAAAGCTTGGCTGGTACAAAACTTTCTCACAGCCTTTAATACGCAAATTACATATCAGCCTTATATACAAAATAAAATAATGCATGAATAGGATTATTTGATTTTGTCCTATCTTATTTACACATTTAGTTTATATATATATATATTTATGATTCTAAGCTGCACAATCTCAAGGTAAGATGTGCAGCCTATAAATTTTATAAGTAAACAAATAAATATTACTTTTTTCCTTCTTCAAAATACAAATATTTTTCTTAGGATTCTTGTTCTACAATGCATAATGAGAATTGGAATATTATATATCTGTATTTTTCAGCCTCAGCAACTTTAATAACTTCAGCTCCCAAAATTCCCTGCCCAGTTGTTGTGGGAGTTGAAATCCACACATTTTAAAGTTGCTGAGGCTGAGAAATGTGCTTTATAGCAACATCTGAAGAGCTATAGATATCCTCCCACAACCAGCGCACTCTTATCTGCTCCAAAGGGCCTTTTCCTACTTAGAGCTATAGTAACCACAGCACAAAAACATGCTGTGAAAATGCCATCCTTCCTCTCCCCAATTCCTGGTATCCTTTTATTTAATTGACGCACCATGAGTGAGGCATCTTTAAGTCGCTCTTAGCTGTACCAGTTTTAAAGTAGTGTCCTCCCCCACCCCCTAGTCTTATACTACTGGAAAATAGCTTCAACATATAAAGAAGGTTTCGACATGTAAAAAAATCTGCTTGACTTTTCTTAGATGGAAGGCATCTGTAAAGATAATAGAGGTAGGATAAGATTGGCAGTAGGGACAGCAAGTAGATCTTTGGCAACACAAGGGAAGGCTGGATAACTCAGCAGTGGAGAAAGGCCATGAATGTCTGTGATATAATAGAACTGATTCCAGAATAAATATGCATAGGATTGCGTTGATTCTAGAATTGCATTAAATCTTGCTTTTTTAGTAAAAGCATCATTGGCATAATGAATGTTTGTTTTATGCTGTCTTCAACTCAAGAGCATTTCCTACTCTTCAAAGCGTATCATGCAAGTAGCAATTCAAGCATGTTGCCATAGCAGCAAAGCTCTTTTCTTTTCCAGTCTGATCAAGTTTGAGTATAAAAGCACCTGATACTATCACAGCACCTACTAACCACCTAAATTACAAGGACAGGAATAGTAACTGTTCTACAAAAAAAAATACAAAATGACAGTATTATTGTACATTTTAGCATTTTTTTTATATGGGGGATACTAAATGTATGGTTTTATAATTAAAGGAATTAAGGTTAGTACTTAGAATTTTGGAATCAAAGAAAAATCCTAGGATCTGGTTAGAGAACCACTGCATAAATAGCAATATTTTCAGGATTTTCCTGCCTTGCCATCAGTGTTTGTGGTGTTGTACCACAAGCTTTGTTCATTGGGTCCAATGGTGGGTTTCTACTGGTTCGGCCCAGTTTGGCCAAACCGGTAGTGGTGGTGGCTCCGCCCACCCGCCTAGATGTCATCATGGATGCTCTGCGCATGCACAGAAGGGCTGTGCGTTCGCTTCGTTCACACACACACGTGCTCCTGATTCCAAACTGGTAGCAAAGGTAAATGGAACCCACTACTGACTGGGTCATGAATGAATGTTGGGGGTGGGCTTGTATCATGAGGTTGTTTTTGCCAGCCTGAGCCAACTTGACACTTACCTCTGCAGACTGTTGTTCATGAGTAATATTGAGCCACATGTTATGACCTTTACTTTTCTTTGAAGTGGAGACCATTTAATTGGAATCCACACTTTTAGAAGTTTTGTTTTAGTATATATTGCAATAATAGTAGAATTCTGTTTCTTTCTAACTGATTTATCTCTTCTGTACATGCTGAATTGGTTCACATGACATACTAAGCAAAAGCAAACAAAACATATTTCTATTTGTAAAACTAGGTTTATGATTTAGCATATTGAATAAATCTAGTCATTTGGTATTTATTCAATAAACCAGTTAAATATGTCTGAAATATGAAATATTTGAAATATGTTGTAATTCTGGTAACACCATGTTGAAGGAGAGACTGTCTATGCAAGCTGGTTGTGTATATTCTCTCATACTGATATCATGGAAGGTTCGTCCATTTAATGCTGGAGCCTCTACAACAGCACCTAGTTTGTCATCGTGCCCATAGATTGCCTTTGGTACCCACTAAGCTTCCTGATATTTAAATAAAAATAAGTCTCTTTAATTTTTTTTAAGTGGAGAGGTGGGCCTATTCTGATGCAAAACTAGCATCGGAATAGGCCCACCTACTTTTCAAAAAATACCTCTGGATCACAAAATGACATTCTAAACCTTCACCCCAGTAAAGTACTTGCTTTCTAATCTAAGTATGTCAATGTGCCTTGAACCAGTATAAAGACAAGCTAAATGGTAGCAAAAGGAATTATATAGGTGCTACATAATGATAAATATTTTCCAAGAAAATTATTTTGCAAACAAGTCTACTACACCATGTCCCCAATTTTCCAAATATGCCCACCAGGCAAAAATAATGGAATCTCTTCTGAAGAGGCCAGTGAACCAGATATTATGCATTGTATAGATAAAATACTGTTAAAACTAGTCAAGTTAAATCTTTATGACAGTCATAGACCAGCATAAAGTATTTATCAGAATTGTTTTGCTGACCCTATGCTAACTCTAATTACACAGCAGCTCTTCATCTAACTGAGCAGCACACTGAAGCACAAAGTCAACTAAGTTTTAGTCCAGCAAGTTGTGTGAACCTTTAGAGTGTGCACAGATGGTTAAGTCAGTAGAAAAAGAAACATTTTATCTATGCTCGGTTATAGGCCCTTTCGGGTTAATAAATCCACAGATTGGGTTTTACAACACTCTGAGCCAAATCAAGCCAGGCTGTTGGTTTTTGCTCAGAAGCAAGAAAGAATTGCAACCAGGAGTCTTAAGAGTTCACTCCCCTCCCAAACCTGTTTCTGACCCCCAGCGTCCAACCCCAGGAGGCAAGGGAATTGCACACAGCTGCAACCGTCTTTGAGTTACACATTGATGTACATTAGCTACCGGCGAGCGGGCAGGGGAGGCGCTGCAACGTGGGATCGTCCAGACTCTTTCGCTGTGAGGTGGTGACGATCTTTCAGTGTAGTCAAGGCTCAGAATGCCGGGGTTTTGCAGTGGGCCGGTAAACACTGAGAGGAAATTCACAACTTCGAACCAAGCGCGCTGGTTCGATACGGTTGTGTAAAATTGCCCACGAGCAAACATTGTGGCTGGGAACGCATCCTATGACCGGTGTGTGTTGGGGGGGAACAAGCACCTCCTGAAAAAAGTCTACTACGGCATTCTCGAGCATAGCACCTCCTCCATTAGTAATGGAAATAGAGCACAACCCAAAAAGTCGGGCCGGCCTCACCTTCGTGCCTTTCCCTCTGACTGAGTGGGGGATTATTTTGTGTATGTTGTGGGGGGGGGGAGGGGGAGGGATGGCATGCTGACGCTCCACAGCCAAGCCACGCCCCCGATCCCGCCCTGCCTTTTGTAAAGCCCTTCGCTCCCGGGTTTCGCCGGCTCTCTTCTTCACGGCCGCGCGCGGACCCATTCTCGAGGGAGCCTCGCGTTGACCCTTTGGAGCGCGTGGAGGACCTCGCGGGGCGCGCTGAGGAGGGAAGCGGCTGAGGAGGCTGCGGGAGCGTCAAATCGCTCACTTGGAGCTCCTGGCTTCCGAGTCCGTCGAGGAGGCTGCTGCTGCAGTCCGATAGGCTCGCTCTGTCTGCCCCCCACCCCACCCCTGAGCCCACGGCGGCCCCCCTCGACCATCGGCAAGGCGGCGCTTGCTCCCGAACGAAGCAACTCTGGCTTTGGGAGGACCTGCGTTGTGTGTCCCACACACATATGCGGGCGAGGGCTCGGGTCTCGCAGCCGTAGCCACGGCGGGCATGAAATGTGCGCTCCTCGGGCTGGCCAAATCTCCCAGCAAGAAATGCTCCGGTGAATGGCCGAGGAACGATCGAGAGGACGAGGACGAACCTGTCTCAGGCGTCCGGAGCCCCAGCCGCTGCTTGCACAGTATGCTACGGAAGGTAAGTCTTTTCCCCCCATCTTCCCTGCGCTTAGCGCCTGGAGAGGTGCCGGTAGCCGGGCGGATTTCTCCCGGACCGCGTTATCCCGTCGCGTCCCCAACCCCCTCTTACATCCACATTTGGTGGAGGGGGCTGTTCTTCCACCTCGTCCTTCCCAACCAAGGCAAAGAAGCAACGCGGGAAGGGAAAGCGCGTTTCTTGGACGGCGCCTTTGGAAAAGGCTATATCAGAAGCCCCAAAGAAGGCGCGATCGCCATCCTATCCCCATTTGAAACGGAGCCTTTTCGTCAGTCTCGTAGGATTTGGTTGGATGCATATTGGATGACTGCACAACCAGGTTGCCCCACAACGAAAGCAACAAGCCGCTTTTTTTCCTCATGGGAGCAGACAACTCTAACCAACAGCGTCATCTTCCACCTATCCCCGGTCTTCTTGCTTTCTTTTCCTATCAGGCATCAAAAATAGCATTTTCCAGCTGAGGTTGGCATAACCAGGTGCTGCCTGGTCGGCTGGCTATGTTAGTAGGTTTAATTTGTGTTGACCAGAACCTCCTCCTCTCCAACTGGGTCTCCCCTCTTATCACTTCTGCCCTTTGTCACTGGTCACTGCTCTCCTGGAAATTTTGTCCGGACCTGCCTGCCCACCCCCTTTCTAAATGGTCCTCAACTAGGGAACTTCATTTTGTTTGCTTTTTCAAAAGCTAGGAAGTGTTTGTTTTGTTTTAAGGTGTTCACTGATGGAATAGGGAAAAGCAGTGTTTCTTTTCTTTCTTAAGGGGTTCACTAATGGAATGATGAAATTGAAAGTGGCAGGTTTTCCTTTCAAGCCTAGATGTATAGAAGGATAGTAAAACGATTCCTTCCTTCTTTCCTACCCACCCACCAATGGATGAATCCCACAGGAAGGTGTTGAATATGAGAGAAACAGTGGATGCAACTCATAGAAAACGTCTCAGTTGAAACCACATGTCTTGAAAGACTTGTCCACAGAAAATAAAGCAGCTGGGACATTCTTTCCTAGGCATTCGTAAAGAAGTAGGGAAATTCAACACAGATAGTGTGCCAGGCCATCACTGGCCAGAACGGAGGAAGAGGCTGAAATCTGAATAATTTTTTAAAAAGTAGACTTCATTTCCAGCTGAAATATACAGAGGAGTCAAGCAGCTTAAGGCTGCAATGCAGAAACACCTTACATCTTGTCTAATATTGACTGGTAGATGTTAGAAAGCACAGCTTTATACCAGATCTGAGTCTCTCTCTTAGCCCCTATTTTTAGTATTTACAACTTGTAAGAAATGGAATTGTCTGGGTTTAGCTGTTAGAATGTACTTCTTTCTAGATAATTGTCCATCTAGGGATTTAGTGGCTGCTTCAGCAATCAGCCTTCAAATGGCTTCTTACTCTGGGCAAAGATTTAATGTTGATATTACAAACTGCTTTGATTTTGTTTTTTGTTTCTTTTTTTTTAAAAGAATATTTGGATATAAATGTAGCTCCTTTCAGTATTTATGGGGAAGGCAAATTACAAGAAGTCAATACTAGCAGTAACTTTCCAGAACAGTTTCTCTCGCTTCAGTTCAGGATAATGCAAGATTTTATTGAAGTGAACAGCACTAATTTTGTATGCCTGCTGTGATCTATGGACTGTGTAGCTACTGTTGTGATTAAAACCCCAGCTTTAGTACATCCAGTCTAAACTCTCCCTGTGTATGTGAGATATCAGTGGCTATTTAAACAGCAGGAGTCATCTTGGGCTGTCTAGGATAGATTCATATATGGAAATTTTCCAATATTTCCAATAAGTGCTGTAGAGTCAACTTTGAGCATGTGCAACTGCTGTTTAAAAGCCATAGGCTTGCATTTATGTATTTATTCATATGTCTTCAAAGAAAAAAAAAGAAAGTCTAGTTGCCTCTTGAAAAAGAACCTTTGGGATTTATTCACATGAAACACACACGCACAAACTTTTGTACAATTTTTCAATTAACATTTCCTGATGTCATATTTTTTCATAGGAGGAATCTGCAATACAATATTACAGGTCAGGATTCCAGTTTTTAGGCTGCTTCCACACCTCTCGCTGTAAATGCCCAACAGCTATCCAGCATTCTGTGGCTAATATATATGGCCTGTTCTTAGTGGATTATTTGGAGATTCACTGATTACCTCCCTCCTCTCCTAGTTTCTCATTCCTCAAGTCTTTTGTACTCCTGCAAACCTCAGAGTCTTGCAAAGCATATGTATACCACCTCCTTGGTTTTGAGTGGCCCCATTTTGGACACAACCCTATTATTTCTTAGTAGCAATGTTTTATACAATTTCCTGGGTATTGCCATTTTTTTTGCAAAATGATTGTATTAAAATTGTTTTAGCTATTCAAAGCTGTTTGCATATAAATGAGGCAAAATATGGCTTTGCTGTAATGCTGAGGTCTTCCCTGTGGAGCTGACACATTCAAGAAAAAGAGGCAGACGTTTTTGTTCCGTGATGTTTAGATACCTTGAGATAAAAGCTGTGCTGTTTTTCTATGCAGCTGTATATGCATTTTTAAATAATGAACATGTGAAAGACCCCACAACTGTTTAGGTTTCCAGAATCAGTTTGACAATCTGAATCTATTAATTTCAGTGGTGGCTTATATTCTGGTTATTGCATGGATAAGATATTGAATTTTATTTTTCTTCATCTTGAAACTTGAAGAAAGGTACTCGGGATAATACCAAACAAACATGTTCTTTAAATTATGCTTGAATCTATGTAGGGTTTTTTGACAGCAATTCAGAAGTTATTTGCAATTCTCTGTTTTTCCTCTCTTTTTTCAATGTAGCCTGTAGCCCTACTATGCCCTGGAAGTTTTCCATCCAAATATTAATAAGGTCCAACACTACTTAGCTTCCAAACCCAGATAATCATAATTACTCCCATAATTGAACATTGTCCCCTGTCCTTGTTCTTTTCTAGCTCTACCATGGTTTAGAGAACCACACAGATTTCATATGCAACAATTCACAAAATTATCAAAAACAACATGTGAATAGGCCTTCTTATTCAGATTGAAATCTTGAAAGATTCAACCTTAATGTTCTGAAGTGATAATGTGCAGTATTTTTTCAAAGGAAGAAATGTGGGATGAGACCTATTAATATGCCATAAAAATCGTGAAAGTTAGAAATAAATTTTAGCTACAGAGTAGTGCATAAAAAAGCTGATATGTTAGCATTTTGTTGAGAAAATTGCTATAGAGAAATACTCTCAAACATTTTATAATCATAGCATCAATTGTATGTATGTACTCTATTTATGTTCTATATTGCCGTTTGTTGGAAAAAACAAATCTGTAGAAGTTATTTTTCATAGGCATAGCATCAAGCTATTGTTAAAACAGTCTACAATTCAGTTTAAGGTTACAGCTAAGACATAAAGCCTAATAACATGAAAAGCCTACAACACTTACATCAATAATTATAACCAATGTCTAAATAACAATTCAATTTGCATAAAGAATTTATACTTACACTGGCAAAGGCACATAGAAAAGAAATAGTGCATTTAAATCCCTTTTGAGATGCAATTCTATTTATTTTTAAAGGAATATATAAATAAAGTTCAGAGAAACCTACTCTCAAGTAAGTATATACATCAGGGCTGTCAAGCTTGTGGCCCGCGGGCTGGATGCATCATACACTGGCCATGCCCACACCCGATTTAGTGAAGGGGAGAAAAGTTCCAATATGTCATGTGATGCCGCTGTGACGACATGAGCTTGACACCCCTGATATACATGGTTCAAGACTTCTAACTATAATTTATTTTGGGTGTAGATCTAGGAACATCATCTGCAGCAGTTAGAGCTGAATTGGGAATTCATACAATTCATGCACTATCCAAAATTAGAGCATATAACTACTGGATAAAGTCAATGAAATGGAGACTGATAGACTCTCCATGTTATGTCTACTAGAGCAATTAAAATCACAATCACAAATCTCCTGGATCACCAAACTAACAAATTTTGTAAGAAGCTGCAGCCTTCCTGTCTCTTGCATAAATAGGAGAACAATTTAAAAAGCTGCCCAAAGAATTAAGGATATAGAAACACAAAATGACATAGCTATCCTTAATAAGGTGGGTAACTTGAAATGGCTCAGCAAATACAAACATACTTTTCAAATAGACAGTTATTTGAAGTTACAACTGCCAGAACATCTAAGGGAGATATTTATGCGAGCGAGATTCGAACAGTTTGACACAATGGTCAGATATGGGAGATTCCATTCTATACCCTACAATGAACTGTATTTGTGGAGCGGCAGAGGTAGAAGACCTGGTTCACATTCTGTTTGATTGTTGCCTGTACAAGAGAGTGAGAAACAGGTAAAAGTAAAGGTAAAGGTTCCCCTTGCACATGTGTGATAGTTGTTCCCGACTCTCCGGGGCGGTGCTCATCTCCGTTTCAAAGCTGAAGAGTCAATGCTGTCAGAAGACGTCTCCGTGGTCATGTGGCTGGCATGACTAAACGCTGAAGGCGCACGGAACGCTGTTACCTTCCCACCAAAGGTGGTCCCTATTTTTCTACTTGCATTTTTACATGCTTTCGAACTGCTAGGTTGGGATAAGAAGCTGGGACAAGTAATGGGAGCTCACTCCGTTACACGGCTAGCAATTCGAACCACTGAACTGCTGACTTTTCTGATCGGCAAGCTCAGCATCTTAGCCACTGAGCCACCACGTCCCAGAGAGACAGGTACCTTGGTCTATACACCAAATGAATGACCCATTGGGATTCCAATATCAAAACAAACTACCTTATGTGCGGCCAGAATCTGAAAATAACATTTAACACAGCACAGTACTTAAGCAAAATGGTTCAGTTGAGATCTGCATATGTGGGACTGATTGGGGTAGATTGCAGGGGTGATACCGAAATATAATTTTATCATATTTTATCTATATCTGAAATTATAGACTATATTTTATTCCAATTTAATTTTAAATTGTATTTTATCCAATTCCATTTTAAATTGCTTTTATCAAATTTTAGTATTTATTTATTTATTTTATTTTATTGAATTTGTATACCGCCCTACTCCCGAAGGACTCAAGGCGGTGAACAGCCATAGAATAAAACATATAAATACAAAATTTTAAATAGATTAAAACAAATTAAATAATTTGGCTGAACAAATTTAAAACCCCAATAATTTAAAACCAGATTTAAAATTTCCATTTAAAAGGGGAAAGACTTAGGTCAGGCCGGCTTGATGAAATAGGAAAGTCTTGAGTGCGCGACAGAAGGTATGCAGATCCGGGATCCTCCGTATCTCCGGGGGGAGCTCGTTCCAGATAGTAGGTTCCCCCACAGAGAAGGCTCTCCCCCTGGGGGCTGCCAGTCAACATTGTTTGGCTGACGGCACCCAGAGGAGCCCCTCTCTATGGGAGCGTACTGGTTGGTGGGAGGCTATTGGTGGTAGCAGGCGGTCCCATAAATAACCAGGTCCTAAGCCATGGAGCGCTCTAAAGGTGATAACCAAAACCTTGAAGCGCACTCGGATGACCACCGGGAGCCAGTGCAGCTCGCGCAGGAGAGGTGTTACATGGGAGCGCCACGTCGCTCCCGTCACCACCCGCGCAGCCGCACTCTGCGCCGGTTGGAGCCTCCGAGTGCTCCTCAAGGAGAGCCCCATGTAGTAATAATTTGTTTCTGGAACTTTGCACTTTGATATGGCCCAAGGGCTAATCAATAAAGACTCATTGTCATACAAATTTTGTGGCATTTTAAAAGACGAATATTTATTGTAGAAGATTCTTGGGGATTGTAATAACTTTTAATGTGTAGAATTACAGGATAAATGACAACTGTAGCTGCTGCTGATACAAATATATAGATCCTATGTAGGATATGCCTAAAGTCAGGTCCTATAGATTTTTTAAAATAAAATTACATTTAATGTTTGAATTGGTCACCATTTTCTCTTCAGAACCAGATCTTAAGTTGCCTTTGAGGAATCCACTGTAACTTCTATTTCGATATACCTTGCAATTCTGATGTTATATTAGCACTTCTACGAAGTGTGGCAGGTATCAATCCTTATTTCCATGCTAAATAATTTAATTCACAAGGAAATACTTGGAATGTGTACTGTATACTGTAAATAAATTGAAAGGATTATTTTATTAATATTTGTTAAACAATTTTTTAAAATTTAGATATTGTTTGCAAAAAGGCTGCTTGGCATTATGATCAGATAATCATGTTTAATGTGTAGGCATGCGTTAAATAAATGCAAGGGTTATCATTTTAAAATTTCAAGTTAGCTAACAAGAAACCTGTTATCAAAAATGGGGAATGCCAACTACTTGTAATTGGGACAACTGGGTTTGTTGTTGTTAAGACAAAATGGGTTCCTAGAAGTAGTCTTGAGGAATTTTAGGGTGCTGTCATTATACAGCAATTTTGCCTGCATCTTTTATTTGTTGAATAGCCATGAATTATTTCACTACTATAATACCAGAGACAGGAAGATATTTTATTTGACTAAATGACTTATTGTTCATTCTAAATAGATGCATTTTGTGGTTTTAAATGGAGGAAAATAAGGCATTTAATTTTTAATTAACAATGTTTACATAGAGTTAAAAGGAGCTGTTATGATAAGTAGTAAAATAGTAGGAAGACTGATATTTTTTTTTCCACAAAGACATAAACAGAGACTTGACAGAAACATTAGCATAGACATATTCCAACTGGGTTCTGTTTCATGGTTTTTGAAATTCAGTACTCTTCTCTTCTCTTAATAGATACTGATGGAGTTTAAGAGCATTGCTCATTTTGCAGTTGTCTTCTCATGTGGGTATTCATTGTATAAATAAAATAACATGATTAAGGGTATTTACACTAATAATCTATTAAAGCATACTTCTAACTTAAACCGTAAATGGGAATTCATTATGGGAATTATATCCATTAATAATCCCTTAATGGACCCCTTTTATTTATTAATGAGAATTAAATTGTTAATTTAATTAATAAAATAATTAACCAAAGTTTAATCACTTTATATAATTTGGAATAATTATATTGCTTACTATTTATCCCTTTTACCAACGCTGCACAAATGTTAATCTATGCTTGACTTATATATATATATGAATGCAGGTAAAATTCTCAAGGAACAGATAATTTGTAGAAAACCCAATTCAACAATACTTTTAAAAAAATATTGTAGCTGTGTGTCTTAAGCTCTGCCATTTCACACTTTTGATTGCATGATACTAGCTGTCATTTTCACCTTTTTGACTTCCTTCCTTGTGAATGTCACTCGCTGCATTCCTCCTTTTAAAAAGAAGAATGTTCTTGCATTTAAGGTACATTTTTTATAGGATTAAGTGATAACAATTGCACTTGATATTTGGATTCCTATGTTTGCCAGTGTTGAAATTCCTCTTCTAGATACAGCCCCTTTTTGTCAAACTTCTACAATTACAATAAAGATAACTGGAGTAAATATTCCCTTGGTTTAACCTAACAGCACCATTCTTATGTTCTAAGTTCAAGTTATTTATTTGTTGGCCATGCCACAGTATGAACTTGGCTGTAGTGTTTGATAAGAAAATGTTATATTTGGCAAGAAACTGTTGCTGTAATATGTAGGAAACTAGACAAATAAATCATTTTCAGGAAAATGAAATGACAGGTTTGGCTAATGGAAAATATATACTGATATTTTAAATTGCTATAAAAAGTTGGCTTTCCTGAGAAAAACAAAATGGATCCCTACAACACCGATATTAAAAAGCAGAGCATATAAGGCCAGATAAATATAGAAAAATTTTTAGATTCAAATAAACTTTCTATATTTTTAAAAGTAATAGTTTGAGACAATAACATGTTAATAGAGTCAATAAAGGACCTCAGATTAGAATGATGTCTGAGTAATTTTGCCAGAATCTTTAATTAACCGTACAAAAAATACTCAGGTTTTTAATCATAACATTTAAAGCAAAATCTTTCTAAACTTTCATTGGATCTTGAATGAGGGAGATGTAGAACAATATATATACATGGTTGAAATTTATATGGTTTAATGATTCTCAATGAATGGGCCAGGACAAGTAATTCTCTTATAGATAACCTATTTTACTGTCACCAAAAGGATATTATGAAATAGCTACCTACATGCTGTCATACTGAAGGTCCTAATTATAAAAATAACAATTTCTGTGAGCAGCATTATATTCCATCTATATCTTCGCTGGGTCCCTCATTGCATATATGAATGGGTACTCCAATTTGTCTTCCATACATTTTCTTTCAAAAATTCATGTTCCTTTTATTGCTTTACTGACTATATTTTTAGGCTATTTGGAGGCCCAGGTGCTGCATTCTGATATGAATTCTTATGTAGGTCACTGCTAGAGTAGCATGCAAATAGGAAAGAAAACTGGAGCTTATTTATTTATTAGATTTTTATCGCACCTTCATTATTTTTGTATGTAATTTTGTATGTATTAGATATGGCAAACATATGTAATACTCTTTCCTCTTCCTATTTCCCACACAAAAACTCTGTGAGATGGGTTGGTCTGAGAGAGGGTGATTGACCCAAGGCCCATAAACACTATGAAATTTATTAACAGAGATAAGCAAGGAATTAGTATGTGTGTGTCAAAAATACCACAATAGCAGTTGCAACTTTACAAACCATTTCCCCATTTAAGTGCAATTATATACATTGTGTACGTGATGCCCAGGGGTGGGATTCAAAAATTTTAGTGACCGATTCTCTGCCCGGTTGCTGGATGGGCATGGCCACCCAGCGAGAGGCAATTTTACCCTTCCTAAGCTCTGGAGGCTTCCCTCGAGTCTCCAGGAGAGCGAAAATGGCCTCCCCCAGGCTCTGGAGATCTTCCGGAGGCCAGAAACAGGTCTGTTTCCAGACTTCTGGAACTTCTGGGAGGCCCATTTTTCACCCTCCCAGAGCCTCTGCACAGGGGCTGCACTTACCTGGCATCCAAAACGGGCCACGTGGAGACTCCTGGGGGGGTCATGGTGGGCTGGGCCAGCCAGTCCTTGCAACTACCAGTTTGGCGAACCAGATGTAAAATTAGCATCTGGTTCGCCTGAACCAGTCCGAACTGGCTGAATCCCACCCCGGGTAATGCCCATAAAAAGGGGCGGGACCTTGATTTCATGGGTACAGCCATTATTGTGACTTTGTAAAATCCCCCTGAGGCACTACTGGGATAAAGATTGAATTCCTTGATGTAATCAGATTGTACAGTACAGTTGATTAGACAGGTGCTTACTAAGGGCATCTTGAGAGAGTCAAAACCAAGAGTTCCTATTCCCTCTTGATACTGGTTGGCAGAAAAGAATTTATTTCATTTTTAAGAGACTATAATAAATGTGGATGAATACAAAAGGTATAATTTGAACATGTGCATGTTTAAAAATGGAAAGTAGGGCTAAGAACCTAGCATGCATGGCAGTAATCAGACTTTGCAATGTCAGTGCTATTGTTTTGGGTTTTTTTAAAAAATGTGGCTTCTTCTATTTTTATGAGGTTGACCTTTTAGTTCACTTATAGATAAATATATGTAGAATGCTGCAGAGTACATTTTGTGGTGTGCTTTTGAATAGCTAATGTGCTTTAGAAAACTGCGACCATCATTGTCTCATGCATAAAAGAGCTGCCACAATCTTGAAGAACAGAGGAATTGAGATTGAACCCCATAAAAATATTGAAACAATACTTCTCCTTTATCTTTATTTAATAAGGGTACCTTATAGTTACACAAGAATCTAGTTAACTAACAGTCAATAATAAATTTGCAATAGGTAAGAGTTAACAGGTGCTGGACTTGTACCACTTGTGGGAACGTAATGATTCCAGGCTGTTTCCTTTATTGACTCCGCACCCAGGTTCTGCGTCTCCTCCTATAGTTGCTAGCCTATAATTTTTATTTTTCATTGTGAAAAAATAGAGCAAAATATAAATAATAATAATAATAATAATAATAATAATAATAATAATAATAATAGTAGTAGTAGTAGTAGTAGTAGAATTAATAGCAATAGAAGAGAAAGCAATTAATGGTCTGAGTACATCAACAAAGAAGAATAACATCAAGAATGATTTCCAGACTCAAAAGCAAATTGAGGAAGAAAGGGAAGAAGAGGATACTGAAATGGATGAAGATAAAGAACAAGGAAGCACTAAAGAACAAACACCAACAGATAGTGCTCAATTAGCTGGAAAAATAAAGCACCAAATGGAAGATGCTGAAAGAACACGTTTGCCAAAGCTCAACCAAGTGAACCGGAAAGAATTGAGAAATGTACTAAAAAAGGTCAATGAGGCTGTGCAAACTATTCGAACCACTACATTAGCCGAAACAAACCAACTGATGTATGCAGCAGCCGTCATAACCACCAAAGAACTGGGGTTGAAAATACAAAAGAACCAAAGAGGTAAAAAGGGGAAGCCTAAGTGGAAAATTCGGTTAGAATTGAAGATCAAAAAAGTACGTGGAGATTTGAGCAACTTGAAGAACCTAAGGCAAGGTCAGCTAAAGAACAAGCAGGTCAAAAGCAGCCTGGAAGCAAGATACGATATGAGGAATAAGGAGATTGCGGTAGTAATTGAAGAGCTGAAGCAGAGGGTTGTTGCCATCGCTGAAAAGATTAAAAGGTATGAAAACCGAGTAACTCAGTTCAAGGAAAACTCACAGTTCAGAGCAAATCAGCACCAGTTTTATAAGAGTTTAGAAAATGGAAACGGAGTAACAACAAATGAAAAGCCTGATAAAGAGAAAGCTCTGAAATTCTGGAAGAATTTGTGGGAAAACAACAAGAAGCACAACAGAAATGCAAAATGGATCAAACAGGTTGAGGACTCTATTAAAGTGCATAAAATGGAAGACGTGAAAATAACAAAAGCAATGGTGCAAAGACAGTCAAGAAAAGTGAAGAACTAGAGTGCACCTGGACCGGATGAGCTGCATGGCTTCTGGTTAAAGGCACTTACAAGTCTGCACAAAAGATTGGCAACCCAGATGAACCAGATCCTAAAAACACCTGAAAATGATGAATGAATGACAACTGGAAGGACATTTTTGATCCAAAAAGATAAAGAAAAAGGAAAGGACCCTGGAAACTATAGGCCAATCACCTGTTTGCCAACAACATACAAGCTTCTTACTGGTATCATTGCAAACCAAATTTATGGATACCTGGAAAGAAATAACTTGCTTCCTGTAGAACAGAAAGGATGCTGCAAAAACTCAAGAGGAACAAAGGATCAATTGCTGATCGACAAGCTAATCCTAAAGAACTCAAAGAAAAGACGAATCAACCTGTTCATGGCTTGGATAGACTATAAGAAAGCGTTTGATTCAGTTTCCCATAGCTGGATCAAGAAATGCCTGGAAATCTTAGGCATCAGCAGCAACATACAAAAATTCATGGAATCTTCAATGAACCTCTGGAAAACAAAACTTATGGCTAATGAAGAAGAACTGGGTCAAGTTGAAATTAAACGAGGCATTTTCCAGGGCGATTCCCTTTCACCCCTACTTTTTATACTCTCAATGCTACCACTGACAATCATTTTGAAGAAGATGAACTGTGGATATGAACTTGCAAAGAAAGGACTGAAAATCTCGCACCTGATGTACATGGATGATTTGAAGCTGTTTGGTAAAACAAAAGCTGAACTGAATTTATTAATTAAAAACACAAAAGAATTCAGCCAAGACATCGGTATGCAGTTTGGAATTGACAAATGTGCAACAATAGCAACCAAAGCAGGCAAGATCATAGAAGAGGATGGAATAGAACTAGAGAATGAAGAAATGATAAAGGCAGTAAAATCAGAAGAAGGCTACAAATACTTGGGGATATTAGAAGCCTCTGACTTAATGCATAATAAAGTCAAGGAATTAACTTCAGCCAAATACATTCGGCGAATTCGTAAGATATTAATGTCCAAATTGAGTGGAGGAAACATCATAAAAGCCATAAATACCTGGGCTATACCTGTGATTAGATACTCTGCAGGAATAATTGACTGGACCCAGATGGAGTTAGACAATTTGGACAGAAAAACAAGGAGGTTTATGACAATGAATCATGCCTTGCACCCAAAAAGTGATGTTGACCGATTATATTTACCAAGAGCAGAGGGTGGTCGAGGACTCCTACAAGTAAAGCAGACTGGAAGAAGAAAAACGCAGCTTGAATGATTACATCCAGAAAAGTGAAGAACCAATGATTAAGGAAGTAAATAAAGGAGGCCTTTTGAAGACAACTAAAACAAAAGCAGAATATAAGAAAGAAGTAATTGAGCAGCGAGCTGAAAATTGGAAACACAAAGCTCTGCATAGCCAATACTTGAAAAGTATTGAAGGCAAAGCTGACCAGAAACTAACTTGGAACTGGTTAAGATCAGGAGTACTGAAAAAAGAAACAGAAAGCTTTATTTTGGCAGCTCAAGAACAAGCCCTAGCCACAAACTGCATGAAGGCAAAAATTCAACATGTTACCACCAACAGCAAATGCCGCCTCTGTAATGAGAAAGATGAGACAGTCGACCACCTGATCAGTGGGTGTAGCAAAATTTCACAAACTGACTACCTACAACGCCATGACCGTGTTGCTAAGATAATTCACTGGAAATTGTGCCAGAAGTTTGGATTTGAGTACAGCAAAAACCACTGGGAACATCAGGTTGAGAAAGTTTTAGAGAATGAGAAACTCAAGATCTTGTGGGACTTTAGGATTCAGACTGACAGGCACTTGGTCCACAACACACCTGACATAACAATAGTTGAAAAGAAAAAAGTATGGTTCATTGACATTGCGATACTTGGTGATGCACGGATTGAAGATAAGCAGCAAGAAAAAATCACAAAGTACTGGGACTTGCAAATTGAAGTTGAGTGACTGTGGAAAAAGAAATCGTGTGTTGTCTCGATTGCAATTGGAGCCCTTGGAGCAATACCCAAAGGGCTACCCCGCTATTTAGAAATTCTAAATTTGCCGGACTTGAACATTTTGACTTTACAAAAAACCACCTTACTCGGAACAGCTTACATCCTCCGACGATACCTTAACAGTTCCTAGGTCCTTGGTTAGGACTCGAGCTGCTGAGCTATTAACCAGCCTCAAAGGCTGTGAATCTCACTAAAGATTAAGCAATAATAATAGTAATAATAGTAATACACAGATACCTGTGATTAGATACTCTGCAGGAATAATTGACTGGACCCAGATGGAGTTAGACAATTTGGACAGAAAAACAAGGAAGCTTTATGACAATGAATCATGCCTTGCACCCTAAAAGTGATGTTGACCGATTATATTTACCAAGAGCAGAGGGTGGTCGAGGACTCCTACAAGTAAAGCAGACTGTGGGAGAAGAAAAATGCAGCTTGAATGATTACATCCAGAAAAGTGAAGAACCAATGATTAAGGAAGTAAATAAAGGAGGCTTTTTAAAGACAACTAAAACAAAAGCAGAATATAAGAAAGAAGTAATTGAGCAGCGAGCTGAAAATTGGAAAAGCAAAGCTCTGCATGGCCAATACTTGAAAAGTATTGAAGGCAAAGCTGACCAGAAACTAACTTGGAACTGGTTAAGATCAGGTGTACTGAAAAAAGAATCAGAAAGCTTTATTTTGGTAGCTCAAGAACAAGCCCTAGCCACAAACTGCATGAAGGCAAAAATTCAACATGTTACCACCAACAGCAAATGCCGCCTCTGCAATGAGAAAGATGAGACAGTCGACCACCTGATAAGTGGGTGCAGCAAAATTTCACAAACTGACTACCTACAACGCCATGACCGTGTTGCTAAGATAATTCACTGGAAATTGTGCCAGAAGTTTGGATTTGAGTACAGCAAAAACCACTGGGAACATCAGGTTGAGAAAGTTTTAGAGAATGAGAAACTCAAGATCTTGTGGGACTTTAGGATTCAGACTGACAGGCACTTGGTCCACAACACACCTGTCATAACAATAGTTGAAAAGAAAAAAGTATGGTTCATTGACATTGCGATACTTGGTGATGCACGGATTGAAGATAAGCAGCAAGAAAAAATCACAAAGTACTGGGACTTGCAAATTGAAGTTGAGTGACTGTGGAAAAAGAAATCGTGTGTTGTCTCGATTGTAATTGGAGCCCTTGGAGCAATACCCAAAGGGCTACCCCACTATTTAGAAATTCTAAATTTGCCGGACTTGAACATTTTGACTCTACAAAAAACCACCTTACTCGGAACAGCTTACATCCTCCGACGATACCTTAACAGTTCCTAGGTCCTTGGTTAGAACTTGAGCTGCTGAGCTATTAACCAGCCTCAAAGGCTGTGAATCTCACTAAAGATTAAATAATAATAATAATAATAATAATAATAATAATAATAATAATAATATCTTATATTGCAGTAACCTTTCAAAAATAAACACTCGATCTCAACAGTAAAAACTCTTTGAAATGTTTACTACTATGATATACTAGTATGATTTCTGAATATTCTTTCAGTACTTCTTAATGTATTGCTTTTAAATTATATTCTGACAACCACCATGCAAACAAGATTAAATAGTAGAGAATTCAATAACATTTTTCATAAATATTCACCTAATTTTCCTTACTCTGACTAATGTAAAATAAAACTGCATATCAAACTGAGGTAATTTCTATGTTTCTGTGTACCATTCATTAAGTATTGTTGAATGTGGTAATCATAGAAAAACTTCGGTATGATGTAGTGTAGCAGTCCACAGCAATGAGAAGCTCTGTTTTTCACAGTTATTCCCACAGAGAAATTTTATTACTTCATAAATACATTTGGGGGCCTAAGGCTGAAAATTGATATGTTGTATTAGACAGGGCTAATCTGGAATCTCAGCAAGCACATGGATTCCGCTGCTCAAAAGAAAATTCAACTTGTTTTCTGCTGATAAATTGTTTGAGTTTGAAATGCAGCATTAGTAAATATCCCAGCTGAGAACATAGCTTAAAATATGACATTGTATTAGAATAAAAATGATGTGCCATAGGGACCATGTTTATAATTTGACATATATGGACTAACTCATTACTTTTATCCATATATGTCAAATTATAAACATGGTCCCTATGGCACATCATTTTTATTCTACTAAAATGTTATATTTTAGGTTACATTCTCATACTTTCCTCCCCAGTAAATATAAACATTATGCTGTCTAATAGTAAAAATTAGATTTGATGTTATAAACATGATCATAAGATTGGAAAATAAGAAGAAAATAAGAATATGATTTTTCCTTACACTGGTGTTATGCAACTTTGTGCAATTTTTACACTTAATGGAAAGTTTTCTACCTTTTATCATCCCCTACAGGTTTTCCAGTCTCCCAAATTCTGCTCTATCCTCTGGAACAGATTTGAACTGCCTTCCATCCTATTTCATATTCCTGTGATGGAAGGCGATGTGGTGAAATTGACGTCAGCTTTTGTTTTAATCTATAATCTTTAGAGTCACAATCTTGATACACAATCTCGAATAATCTAAAAGAAGTAAACTACAGTTGAACAAAGTTTACATTTGATTGCGAAAATTATAGAACTACAGTTACACTGAAAAGTCAAAAAGGAAAAGACATTCTAAAGTAGGGTGGTGGAAACTACATTATTTATTTCTTTTTTAATAGTAATTTCAATAAATATTATATTTATTGATTGAGAATTCTAGAACTTCCCTAGTTAACTTTCAGGAAGCACTCGCCAAAAATTAGAAATGTGTTGAAAGACATTTAATGTGCATTTGTTAACTTTTGGCTACAAGTAGGCTGCATGTAGTTTGCCAAATTACTGATGAGGTTGAAGAACATTATGATCAACATGAATAATAGAAATAGAACTAATTTAAAATCTGAATTGCATAAAGTAAATGACAAAATTCTTATCTGGATTGGGTTCAGGCTTCAATGGCCAGCAAATGCCAAAGGGAAGCACTTTATGTTATTAATGTCATTAAGTGTAATGCTTTTTTTCATGGCTCCTTTATAATTAAAAAAAGTTCTCTAAACAACTTTCTAATGAGAACAGCTGCTCTTCAAGATTGCTTCTTGCTATCTTGGATATACAGCATATATAAACATAGCCAAATTGATCATCTGAAAAAAGATGCAATCACTTTAAATATTAAAAAGGAGGGGTTTTGTATCCTCCCCATATATGCCAAAGTATTTCTTTTGAAGGATTTATCACCTTCTAATACATGGAAAGAATTTTTCTTGCATTGCATTCTTGCATTCTTCAAGGCATGGAATATACTTCCTTAAGTTTAATTTTAATCAAAGTCTTTAATCTTAGGGTTCTATTTTTAATTGTGTACTTAATTAGAAATGTGGGGCATGAAGTGAATTTTCATAGGGAACTAGTTCTATGTAAAACTGAATAAATCACACTGAATTTAAAAAGTCATAACAGATGCAGGAGATTCAGCTATAGTCGGTAGCTAAGGCATTTCAGATCCAAATCAACTAGTTTAAATCTGTTATTCTAACACTTGAAAGAGAGGTGTTTCCTGAGCATTCCAAAGAACCTCTTTTGAAGAATTTGAGCAGTCTTGCTTGTCAGCAGGATCTTTAACAGGGCCTCTTCTTGAGGTTTTAGAATTTAGACAAGTTCATAAAAGAATAACTACTCTTCACTCAGGTTAATACCAACAGCTTAAATGGTGCCTTATAAGCAGCTGATAATCGCTGCAGGTGCTTTTCATTACAGAACAGGCATCAACATCCCATCCTTGTTTCTCCTCTGTTGTTGTTGTCGTCGTCATCATCATCATCATCATCATCATCATCATCATCATCATCATCATCTAAGTTGTGTTCAATAACATTGTCCATGATTTGTAAACTTGATTTAGAATTCAGCTTTATCCTATACATGTATTTATTTTTAACTCTTTGGCTGAAACAAACTGTTTATTGTAGTGCAAACATTTTCTCCAACAGCTTAGCTTTGTGTGTGTTTTTGTATTTATTGGTTATGATTTAGATATTTTTAGAATTAGATATGATTTAGAAATTTAGATTTTTGACTTGTGAAAAATATATCAAATGCATAGGTCAGGCAGAAGATATTGACATAACTGATAAATATTGTCTCAGCATAGCCTGATAATAATTGTAAACTTATTGCTTGCTCTGAAAATAAATGTAGATATTATACTGTATTAACCAGATACATAATTTAATACTTATTTTAAGCACATGGTAATTTATTTATCACAACATATTGTGGATGTAAGCCATACCATCAGAGCCAGGCAATGCTAATGAATTATCTTTAACCGTTTTTCATTTCTAAACCGTATGGTTCAATTGCTAGGGCAAAGATAAATTATTAGAAGTCAACATATCTTTTATTATTTGTGTTAATGTATAAACATAAACATGATACCTAAGGATTTCTTGATGAATAAATAAATAGTTTAACATGTTGACATATTATAGTATTTTATCTCTGTATTGTAGTACCTTGTTATCCTGGATCACCTGTTTGTTCATCCCGTGTTCTACATTATAAAGGTGAGGCTGAATTGGAGTTGTAGATCAATATATAGAAATCATTGGTCATATTATATAAATCTTATAAATAAAATAATAAACGTATTTTGAATTTGAGGAAGATTGACTGGCATAAATTTTAGTTATGCATTGTTAACACATATACGATAAATATTCAGTGAAATATCTTTAATAAAGCTTATAATGAATTAATCTAAGAACTGTTTGAGGAAAGAGGTTTAAAAAGGCACCAAGAAAAAATTGTCATGACAAGATCCAAAGTCATGAGGATCTAAGGATAACTGGCACATATCTCATTAATTTGCAAAATTAATACCCAAATTTGTGTTGAGTTTATTAAATTTTTGAAATCTGTACTCTATGCTCTGTGCCTCTGGTAATTTTTACCACCAGAAAGACATAAAGCAGGATGTTCTTTTCTATTACTTATCCCAGGTATTTTTCATATAGCCCTTGGAGTTATAAACACTCTAGGGATCATAACTGATTCAAACATTTATTTTATTTATTCAATTTATTGACTGCTCATTTTACCACAAAGTAACCCTCACAAGCTTATTCACAAGATGATATTCATAACATTCTTTTGAATAATGAACATCCTGAAAAAATTTCCATTCATGGAAAAACTGATTGGTAAAACTACAACATTGCTTAAAATAGTTCTAAAAACTGACTGAAGAACATTAATTCCCCTCTGTAACATTCTAATTAAATGTTAAAGATGTACAATATATTATGGCCTAGGTATAATCTGTTAAATCTTCAGTTGAGTAAACAAAATAATTTATTTTTATTTATTAAATGTTTATGCTTATAATGGTACTATATCCATGTCATGTCAAAGCAGATGGCAGGACTTGGTAAGGAAGAATTGAAAGATGATTATGGCTGAAAATTCTTGGTGCTCTCTCTCTCTCTTTTTTTTTTAAATTTGATTTATATGCCGCCCTTCTCCGGAGACTCAGGGCGGCTTACAATGCATTAAGCAATGTGGAGATGGGGATGAGCCTGGTTGATTGATTGCAGATGTTTCATTACCCAACTAGGTAATATCAGGTAATGAAACATTTGCAAGCAAACCATCAAGTTCAGAGGGCATCAAGAACTCCACAGATGAACCTTGAGCATCTGTAATAAAAAGTAAACTTACCACAACTTTGCAGATGTGAAAGAGATTTTTTAAGGCCCCAAGGTTTAGGTCTCCAGTTTCATTTAAAGCAGCCTACCAAATCTGGTATCTTCCCAATACATTACAATTACAACTTTCAGTCTCCACTTAACTGGGAAATTCTGGGATATATACAGTACTTCCAGCTCACTGAGAAATCACCAGGTTTGGAGAGACTGTTTTAGCCTAGCAAGGGCTGCATATTAGAGAAACCAAGCTGCTCTTGTGAATTAGACAATCATTACATTTCATGCATTCTGTCAACACTTTAGATTGTCAAGTGCAAGAAATCCAGTAGTCTCTTTTTTGTTCAATGTTTTAATGTATTTCACAATATTCAATATATTTTGTTCATATTATAGAGTGGTTCTCAGTTCCTTGGAAACATCATTTTCTTCCAGCTGCTATTGTAGAAACTGTTTTTTTAGCACTCCCACTTACATATTTTTTTCAGATGCTTGATTTTTTTCTTTGCTAAAAACCTGATACCCATTTTAAACATCCTGTGATGAAAATTTGTTCTTAGGTTCAGAACATCTACCCTGAATTACCCATAGATGATTTTTATGAATTCTACAAGAGCTCAACTTAAAAAAACCATTGCAATTAATTTAGCTTGATGCAGATTACTGAGAACTGAGGAGGATTTTCTTTCTGTGCTGCAAGTCTAGCATTTCTGATTATAAAAAGAGCCCATTTTCTCTTTGCCGTGTACAAAATATATGCCTTTACATATTATATACTGAATCATGCTTGATATTAGGGAAGCTTTGCTTGTGTCTTACCAATATAAGTTACCTTTTCCAACTCAATGATTCTCTGAATCCACACGTGTTACATTTGGCCTCTGACAGTTTTGATGTAAATTTATATTAAGTGAAACAATTGAAAAATAGCCTCTTCTAATAGCAACTTACATTTAGTTAAATGTTAATGAGCCAGTATGGGCTTACATTTAGGTTTTGGACTATGAACAAGGAGGCCTGAGGTTCAAATTTGACCTCAGCCATAGAGGTATGGTGGATAATTCTGAGATAGTGTTCTCTCAGCCCAACCTTTGTCAAGGGATTATTGTAATGGAGGAGTGGGGAAATGGGGGAGCAGTGGAATTGGCTGCTCTGAGCTCTGGGAAGAGAAGTGAGGTACAGAATTAAATTCAACTTAATTTTTTTTGGCCAATTAGTCTTTTCCATTTCTTACATTATATGTGTCTGCTTTTTCATTATCTAGTTTAAATTTTATAAAGAATGGTTGCCATGGAATAACGTTTGATAGGATTTTTATACTTCAGTTTTTTTAATTTAACCCAGAATACATTATTGCTTTAAGATGGCTAAAATTAAGCTACCATTTATAGAAGGTAGTTTATTTTGAGACAATAATTTGCTGTAGTCTGCTTCAAAGCCTCTGCTGTTGTTTTATTAGGATAAAATGATGAAAGTTCACTCATAGTCCTTTTATGATATGCAAATAGCACATTTTTTAGAAATAACACTCCATAACAGATTAGCAGTTTAACTGAGATCAAATACTATTATGAAGTATTCTTATTTATGTCCTGCCTTTTATCCAGAAGATATAAAAGCAGAGTTCATAGTTATTCCTCTCTAGTTTATAATCAAAAGAACAAGCCTGGGAGATGATTGTGTGTCTATCAATGGTATGTCATAAATGAATATATATGTATACATTTTTATCCAAAGATTTCAATAAGGCTGTGTCTCATTATAATCATTCATACTCTATGTTTCTTTGTTAGTAACTTGCAGGTAACATCAGCTCTTGAGTTTGTTAAATAATTGGTGTCATAAATTTTTCTGTGAGATAAAAATCTCCCTCCCCTGCTCAGTAATTTCTTTTTTCTAGCTTAAATAAATAAATCCTTTTTTTTAACAAAACAGGGAGGTAGATGATTCAAAGCTATTCTTTGATGGTGATTACATTTCAGCATGACATGGTACATTCCATATGGTCCCCAACCTTTGCGGTTGGTGGCCTGGCTTGTGGGGAGGAAACTGGGCCATGCAAGTGGTGGGCTGGCACACGTGTGCAGCCCAACATGAATGAGTGATGAGCTGGAGCGCACACACATAGCTCAACTTGCATGAGTGGTGGGTCAGTGTGCATGCGCATGAGTGCCCACTAGCCCACCACTTGTGTAGGTTGCGTTGAGCGTGCGCCAACCAGCCACTTGTGCAACCCAGTTCTGAATAGGACACGGTCCAGTAGTGGGCCATGGCCTGAGAGTTGGGGATGCCCAGTCTAACATCCTAGTTTATACTATAACATCATACATTGATGTTAAAATAAATCTGCAAAAATAAGACACTCTAGACAATACTACAATCTAGACACTCAGATCAACTCCTGTAAACGCCTATAAACCCTGGCAAGACTGAATAGCTGTGGGTACATAGAATTTCAAGATCTAGCACTTTAACTTAGTTCTAGATGGGGTTGCACTACCTCAGATAGACCTGAACGTTTTCCTGCTTAAAGAGCTGGTGGCAGTCGGTGGCAGTTGTGGCTAGGAGAGACTTTGCACAACTTTGGTTGGTGCGCCACTTCCTACCTTTCCTGGATCAAAAGTCCCTGTGCTCAGTCATTCAAGCCCTAGTCATCTCATGTACGGACTACTGCAATGTGCTCTCTATGAGGCTATCCTTGGAGAGTATTTGGAAGCTTCAACTGGTACAGAGTGCAGCGGCCTGTACTTGGGGTCCCTAGAATGACCAATGTTACACCTCTGCTTCATGAGCTGCGCTGACTGCTGGTCTGTTTCTGGGTGCAATTCAAGATTTTGATTATTACCTTTAAAGCCCTGTATGGCATGGGTTCAAGTTACTTGAGGAATTATCTCACTTCACTGGGACTGTCCCGCCCCCCCCCCCCCCCCCCCCATGGCAGAGAAGACATGCTCCGGGCCTGTCGGTCAAGGATTTTCAGCTGGTGGCATCCAGGAGATACACCTTCTCTGCCTTAGCTCCTGTCCTCTGGAACATCTTACCCCCCTCAGAAAAGAGTGGCTCCTACCCTTCTGCCCTTCTACAGGAGGTTGAGGACCTGATTCTGCCAGATGGCTTGAGGCTTTAATAGGGGAGCATCACAGTAGAGGAGATTGAAGCAATGCCACCTTCACCCCCACGCATCCTGTTCCCATCTTTAACTATAATTATATCTTGTATGGGATTTCCATTTTTATTATTTTAAAGATATTTATTTGTTAGGATTTTAATATTTTAATGCTGTATGCCGCCCAGAGTCATTTAGTTACGAGATGGATGACATATAAAATAAAATAATAAAATAAATACTCAAAAACTGTCATAATGCCACCAGCCCAGTGGTGGGTGGGTTCCTCTGTTCGGCCCGATTCCGCTGAGCCGGTAGCGGTGACAATATGACGTCACTGAACCAGCTCTGCCACCCCCACCCCCACGTTATTCTTACCTTTTATTTGACCCCACCCCCAATCTATTGCTGCCCCCTGAGTCCCAGCTGATGGCTAGAGGGAAAAAAAACTGTTTAAACTCTTGCCCTGGGGCTTCAAAGGGTCCCCCTACAGCTGATCAGTGTTAAAAGAAAACAAATGAGTAGACCGGCGCCTGCAAAAATACATGAGTAGATCAGTGCCTGCAAAAATACATAAATAGATCAGTGCCTGCAAAAATAAATGGGTAGATCTGTACAGCCTGGTAGACCAGTACCTCTGCTAAATCCTAAATAATTGTCACATGACCATCAAGCCATGCCCACAAAATAAGCCACGCCCACAAAATAAGCCATGCCCAAGAACCAATAGTAAAAATATTTAAAACCCACCCCTGCACCAGCCATTAGATTTTATTTATTTAATACATTTATATTGCCACCAATCTCATACAGTACATGTGGTGGATGAGCAGGAAATAAAGATGACTTTTTTAAAATAAACCCAATGCACCTCTACTTTTGTATCATTTTTATTCTTGCATTCAACAAGTTGAAGCAGACTCAAATCTATTTCACCTGCTTATAAGCATGTTGATTTGTAATTCATCAGCTGTATTAACTGATTTAGAAGTGAACAGCTACATTTAATTTCTATGTTTTAGTAAAACATATGAATTCTCTTTATTAGTATTGGTTTATTAATTCTTGTTAAGCCTTTTGAACGTAAGGAAAATAAAACAAAATATTGTTATTCACATAGATTTTTTGCATCATTTATAAATTGTATAAAAAGTATAATTCTTCCATTATTTATTTCCTCAAATTATAAAGTTCTTTTTAGTATATTTCCAACTTCTATCAGCAGTAGACAATTTGGTTTAAATGTTATCTCAACACCTCAAGATTGGCTTTCTGAGGAATTCTAAATTTAAACTTCATGTTGACTAATAGTTTCTTTTACACTGAATTTTACACAGGACATTACTAAATTATACAAATCAATATAGATATTAAGACATGATTTCTAAATTTTTAGAAAAACTTTAAGTCTACATTTATCTGGGAGTAAGCCCTCCTAGTAGGATATACAATCAAACTAACAATATCTTGTTATTTAGTGCTTCAATGCACATTATGTAATTTAAATAGTATATTTTGTGAAGTCTTTTCTATAGTTAAATACAAACTAAATACTTACAAGAACTGATTCAGATTATCTTTCTAAATGCAGTGACCAATATGTTGATTATGACTCTTTTTAGTTTTTTCAGCTTCAATCCATTGATTTATAAAATTCTGAATGGACTCATTTTGAATGAAAAGCCTATGACTGAAAATATCTTAGTTCCAATTCCATAACTAGAACAATTAGTGATTACTATTTTATTAGTACTTCTTCCATTTTTAGTTGGCTATCAGCCAGCTTTTGTAGTCAGCCAGAGTTTCAAATATAAGACTGCAAAGCTATAAACTGACAGCATTATATATAAAGTTTTCTAGAGACAACTGAATTAAATGAGAAAGTGAGAAAACAATTTTTGTTCACAGTAAAAACATTTTTGAATGTCTCACTGTAGGATCAGACACCACCTGCCTACTACATATGGTGAAAGGCTAGATGAGAAAAGCATACCAGCTGGTGAATCGTTCTTAATCTTATCACGTGCAGAGTTGGTGGTTAATAATACTCAGGGATTACTCAAAGAAGAAGTCAGTAGCTATGCAAAGTTTATATATTTATGGCATAGATGGACTTCACTAATTTCTCTTCAGTTTTGTGGGTGGATTATGCCATCTAAGATCAGTAAATTTACCCTTACCCACCTAACATGTTCTGTCCTGCTGTACTAAACTCAAGTAAAATGATATTTAACCATTGCAATATATTTCTTTCTGCCACCAATAATATGTATAACAGTTCAAATGTTGACTGACATATGTTAATAATAGCATTGTATGTTGGTGCTTTGGCAGTACATTGGCTCTCTGCTGGGTTTCATGTTTAATTCAAACTCTTGGTTTTAATTTACAAAGCCTTTCAAACCTTGGCAATGAAGTAACTGCACAACTGTCTTGTTCAGCCAGATTCAACTGGAACAGTTTGCTTATTCTGAGAGAAAATGATTTCAATTCCCCACTTTTGTGAAATGAGGATGGATGAAGGAAATGTTTCCATGTAGAAGCCCTTACATTATAGAACAGCCTTGCACTGGAAATGAGACATCCCCCCCATCTTTGTCTAAATTTTTAAAAACTAATTTGTTTCATAATGTCTTCAGAAGATGGAATGGTGTAGTTTATTGTTATTATTATATTTAAAATTCTAAATGTTTAATTTTACATTATGGATTCCCATATGTTATTGTATAATGAGTTGCCAAATTGATATTATTAACCCAGAGTCTATGCATAGTAAGTATCATACACTTAATAAACTTTATATGGAAGAGCATTGTATTATACAATTATAAGCTCCCATAGTACATAGTACAGAATACGTTAGCTATTGATGAAAATAATTTTTCACTGACTATTATATGTGAGGCAGGATGAGGCAGCTGCCTTAAACAGCAGATGCTGAGGGAATGCTGAATAATCAGAGTTGGGTGTGTAACATTTGACCAGTTCTTCTCACCATGGGGCAGTTGTCAGTTTAAATAATCCTGGAAAAATTAAATTTATATACCGCTTCACAGTGCTTTACAGCCCTCTCTAAGCGGTTTACAGAGTCAGCATATTGCCCCCACCTCGGAAAGGTAGAAGGCTGAGTCAACCATGAGCTGGTGAGAATTGAATTGCTAAACTGCTGGCAGAATTAGCTTGCAATACAGGTAGTCCTCGACTTACAACAGTTCATTTAGTATCTTTTCAAATTTACAATGGCACTGGAAAAAATGACTTATGACCGTTTTTCACACTTACAAACTTTGCAGCATCCCCATGGTCACATGATCAACATTCAGATGCTTGGCAAGTGGTTTATATTTATGACATATGGAGTGTCCTGGGGTTATGTGATCAGCTTTTGTGATCTTCTGACATGGAAAGTTAATGAGGAATCCAGATTCACTTAAAAACCATGTTACTAATTTAACAAATGCAATGATTTACTTAACAATTGTGGCAAGAAAGGTCATACAATGAGGCAAACTCACTTAACAAATGTTTCACTTAGCAACATAAATTTTGGGCTCAATTGTCATAACTTGACTACCTGTACTGCATTCTAACCACTGCACCACCATGGTTCTTCAATGAAAATATAGCTGCTTTAAGGAGTTGCTTATAGGTATTAGGTGAGCCCCACACTTGAGCAAACTCCAAAGCAATTTTTTTCCCCATTTGAATTCAACGTGCTTCACAGCAATACTGCCTAGTAATTCTTCGGATTAATATTTTGTTTTAGAGTAGGGAAATATAGCTTTAGCTTCAAGACTGCATTGATTGCTGCCATTCTATAACCATCAAATGTAATTTCCAACTTTTGTCAAGAATAATTATTATTAACTGCATTGAAACCTATTAATTAATTCTGGGTTGTTTCCTACCTTTAGAATCCAATCTCTGGTGTGCCACTCAATGCCCAAGGATGACTCTTTATCCAGAAAAAACATTCTGCACCACCTTTCTTTTTGAGAAAGTATGTGTGTGCACACGCACGTGCACCCACAGATACATTAATTATTAGAATGGATATTTGAGTACTTCTGCACAGAAATTATTTAAGCAGGTGTTATGTTGCTCAGAGATAATAGGTAAGTTCTTCATAAGACAGCTATGCATGACATACTTGGATCTCAAGTTGAGATCCAAATCTCATTTTTATTTCTCTTGGCAAGGAGGTTATACACAAGTCCTCATTATTGTCAGTAAAAATAAGCAATTTGAATAAAGCTGCAATGATGCAGCCTTTAATTCCAAATCTATGTAAATCAAGTTCTTTGACCTTGCGTTCACACTAAAATCTAATTAAACGACCTTTCTGAGATTCTAATCATTATATCTGATATGAAACATGGAACAATACAAAGTTGGTTTGAAAGGGCTGCTTAGGGAGTGCTTATCAAAGCTTTTGCTTCAATTTGAGAAGAAGTATTAAATGGTATGGTAAAAGTATTAGCTCTGGCTCTTCTACTCTTCAATATTTTTATCCATTACTTGAATGAAAAGTGAAGAAATGCTGATCAAGTCTTCATATATTATTCAAAGTGAGTGAGGTACTAAAAATCTCAAAAGGCAAAAATAACACAATCTTGATAGTTTAGAAAAATAGTCCAAAAGTATCAGTTTAAACACACAAAGTTTATTTGTCAAGAAACAAATTTAATGCATTGAAATAAAATATAAGACATAAAGATTGAATATTGTATTTGTGAAACCTGGAGTATTTTGTAGTTGATTGCAAACTGAATATGACTACTAGTGTTATATAGTTGTGTGTGTGTACATGTGCGTGCACGCACACAACACAAATGCAATGTGAGACTGCATGAAGAGAATTATAATTTCCAAATCATGGGAAGTAATTGTTCCAATTGTTGTTGATTATAATTTACCTTAAACAGAATTTTCTGACAGTTGTCTTTCAAAAGAATTCAAAGTGGCATAGATTCAGAAAGGCAACAAGGATAATAATTAGTTTAGCATTGAGATGACTAGAGGAGGATCAGAGCACTCTCCCTAAGCCAGAAATATAAATATTTGAAAAGATGATAAAAGACAATATTAACTGGAGCATACATAAGATTCCATAAATTAAATAATAGAATCAGCCTGAGCCATCAAATGACAAAATTCTGTGGAAAGGGCTTAATGTTCATGTAAGATTTTGTACTGTATCCCTTATCTTGAAAATGACACAAATGCATTTTCTGCAATTCTATTCATATTCATTGCAGTTTGTTATTGCATGACCTAAGAACAAAGACCCCTTCATGGATTACTGCCTTGTCGTGGCGAAGGGGCTTGAGTAGCTCAATGAAGCTATGAGCTATGCCGTGCAGGGCCATCCAAGATGGAGAGGTCATAGCAGCGAGCTCTGACAAAATGTGACCCACTGGAGAAGGAAATGGCAATCCACTCCAGTATCTTTGCCATGAAAACCCCATGGACAGTATCAAAAGGCAAAAGGATATGATACTGGAAGATGAGCCCCTCAGGTTGGAAGGTGTTCAATATGCCACTGGGGAAGAGCATAGGGCTAGTACTAGTAGCGCCAGAAAGAGTGAAGTGACTGGGACAAAGCTGAAAGGACGTTCAGCTGTGGATGTATCTGGTGGTGAAAGGAAAATCCAATGCTGTAAAGATTTATTCTCCATAGGAATCTGGAATGTAAGATCCATGAATCAAGGCAAGCTGGACGTGGTCAAACGAGATGACAAGATTGAACATTGACATCTTAGGAAACAGCGAACTAAAATGGACAGGAATGGGTGAATTTAATTCAGATGACCATCAGGTATACTACTGTGGGCAAGAATCCCTCAGAAGAAATGGAGTAGCCTTCATAGTCAATAAAAGAGTGGGAAAAGCAATACTGGTATACAATCTCCAAAATGACAATATGATCTTGAAAGAGGCGGTGGTGAGGCCCCTCCTCAAGAAGCCCGCTCTGGACCTGGCTGTTTTGGCTAACTACTGTCCGGTCTCCAACTTTCCCTTCATGGCGAAGGTTGTTGAGAGTGTGGTGGTGCGACAGCTTCCTGGGTACCTGGATGAAGCTGTCTATCTGGATCAGCTCCAGTCGGGCTTCAGGCCTGGCACAGCACGGAAACAGCTTTGGTCGCGTTGGTGGATAATCTTTGGAGGGCTCGGGATAGGGGTTGTTCCTTTATCCTGGTCTTGTTAGATCTCTCAGCGGCTTTTGATACCATTGACCATGGTATCATGCTGCACTGGTTGGAGGGGTTGGGAGTGGGGGGCACCGTTCTGTGGTGGTTCTCCTCCTATCTCTCTGACCGGATGCAGTTGGTGTTGGCAGGCGGGCAGAGGTTGACCCCGAAGTGCCTTGTTTGTGGGGTGCCGCAGGGGTCGATCCTCTCGCCCCTTCTGTTCAACATTTATGTGAAGCCGCTGGGCGAGATCATCCATGGCTTTGGGGTGGAGTTCCATCAGTACGCTGACGATATTCAGCTGTACATCTCCACCCCAGGCCATTCCAACGATGCCCTTTAAGTAATGTCCCGGTGCCTGAAGGCCGTGCGGATCTGGATGGGGAGTAACAGGCTTTGACTCAACCCTTCCAAGACTGAGTGGCTGTGGCTTTCGGCGTCCCGATATAGCCAGCTGGTGCCAGCTGGTGCTATTGGGGGTGAGTTATTGGCCCCCACAGAGAGGGCTCACAACTTGGGCATCCTCCTGGATGCACGGCTGTCTTCAGAAGAGCATGTGACGGCCATGGCCAGGGGGGCTTTTCATCAGGTTCGCCTAATTCGCCAGTTGCGTCCCTTTCTGGATCGGGACTCCTTACGCACAGTCACTCAGGCACTCGTCACTTCCTGCCTGGACTACTGCAGTGCTCTCTACATGGGGCTCCCCTTGAGGAGCACCCGGAGGCTCCAACTGGTGCAGAATGCGGCTGCGCGGAGGATTATGGGAGCGAGGGGGCGCTCCCATGTGACACCTCTCCTGCGTGAGCTGCATTGGCTTCTGGTGGTCTTCCGGGTGCACTTCAAGGTATTGGTTACCACCTTTAAAGTGCTCCATGGCATAGGGCCTGGGTATTTGCGGGACCACCTTCTGCCGCTGATAGCCTCCCACCAGCCAGTACGCTCCCACAGAGAGGGACTCCTCAGGGTGCTGTCAGCCAGGCAGGGTCAGCTGGCGACCCCCAGGGGGAGAGCCTTCTCTGTGGCAGCACCTGCCCTCTGGAAAGATTTGCCCCCGGAGATACGCATGATACCAGATCTCCAGCGTGCCCCTTTTGAGATGTTAGATTTTTAATTGTCTATGGGTTTTAGTTGGGAAGTTTTAAATTTTGGGCCAAAGTTGTGTAATTCTTTTAAAAATTTTAAATTTTGTATTGGAAGGAGAAGGGTGGTATACAAATTTAATAAAAAATAAAAATAAATAAATAAATAAATGATCTCAGTTCGAATCCAAGACAAACCATTCAATATCACAGACATCACAGTAGTCCAAGTCTATGCCCCAACCACTGGTGCTGAAGAAGATGAAATTGACCGGTTCTATGAAGCCCTACAGCACCTTATAGAATTAACACCAAAAAATGATGTCCTTATCATAATGGGAGATTGAAATGCTAAAGTAGGAAGCCAAAAGATAACCAGACTAACAGGCAAGTTTGGCCTTGGAGTACAAAATGAACAGGGCACAGGCTGATAGAATTTTGTCAAGAGAATACGATGGTTATAGCAAACACTCTTTTCCAACAACCCAAGAGATGACTCTACACATGGACATCACCAGATGGTTAATACAGAAATCAGATTGACTATGTGCTCTGCAGCCAAAGATGGAGAAGCTCTATATAGTCAGTAAAAACAAGACCAGGAGCTGACTGTGGCTCAGATCATGAGCTTCTCGTTGCAAAATTTAGGCTTAAATTGAAGAAAGTAGGGAAAAGCAGTAGGCCACTCCGGTATGAACTAAATCATATTCCTGATGAATATACAGTAGAGGTGACAAATAGATTTCAGGAATTAGATCTGATAGAGTGCCTGAGGATCTATGGACGGAGGTTCGCAACATTGTACAAGAGGTAGCAACTAAAACCATCCCAAAGAAAAAGAAATGCAAGAAAGCAAAATGGGTGTCTGAGGAAGCTTTGCAAATAGCTGAGGAAAGAAGGGAAGCGAAAGGCAAGGGAGAAAGAGAAAGATACACCCAATTGAATGCAGAATTCCAGAGAATAGCTAGAAGAGATAAGAATGCCTTCTTAAATGAACAGTACAAAGAAATAGAAGAAAACAATAGAATAGGAAGGACCAGATAATCCCTTCAAGAAAATTGGAGATATGAAGGGAAAGTTTCATGCAAAGGTGGGCATGATAAAGGACCAAAATGTCAGGGACCTAACAGAGGCAGAAGAGATTAAGAAAAGGTGGCAAAATTACACAGAAGAATTATACAAGAACGAACTTAACGTCCCTGATAACCACGATGGGGTGGTCATTGACCTCGAGCCAGACATCCTGGAATGTGAAGTCAAATGGGTCTTAGGAAATCTGAGCAACAACAAAGCTAGTGGAGATGACAGTATTCCAGCTAGCTATTCAAAATCTTAAAAGACGATGTAGTAAAAGTGCTACACTCAATTTGCCAGCAAATTTGGAAAACTCAACAGTGGCCACAGGATTGGAAAAGAGCATTCATTTCACATGCTAGTAAGATTATGCTTAAAATCCTACAAGTTAGGCTCCAGCAGTATGTGGATCAAGAACTACCAGAAGTACAGGCAGGATTTCGAAGAGGCAGAGGAACTAGAGATCAAATTGCCAACATACGCTGGATCATGGAGAAAGCTAGGGAGTTCCAGTAAAACATCTACTTCTGCTTCATTGACTATGCTAAAGCCTTTGATTGTGAGGATCACAACAAATTGTGGCAAGTTCTTAAAGAGATGGGAGTACCAGATCATCTTACTTGTCTCTTGAGAAACCTATATGTGGGTCAAGAAGCAACAGTGAGAACTGGACAATTGATTGGTTCAAATTTGGGAAAGGAGTCCAGCAAGGCTATATACTGTCGCTCTGCCTATTTAACTTGTATGCAGAGCACATCATAAGAAAGGCGGGGCTAGATGAATCAAAAATTGGAATTAAGATTGCCGGGAGAAATATCAACAACCTCAGATATGCATATGATACCACTCTAATGGCAGAAAGTAAAGAGGAATTAAAGAGCCTCTTGATGCAGGTGAAGAAGGAGAGTGCAAAAGTTGGCTTGAAACTCAACATTAGGAAAACTAAGATCATGGCATCCGGCCCTCTCAATTCCTGGCAAATAGATGGGGAAGAAATGGAGGTAGTGACAGACTTTATTTTCCTGGGGTCCAATATCACCGCAGATGGGGACTGCAGCCAAGTAATTAAAACGCTTGCTACTGAGGAGGAAAGCTATGGCAAATCTAGATAGTATACTAAAAAGCAGAGACATCACCATGCCAACAAAAGTGCATATAGTCAAGGCTATGGTTTTCCCAGTTGCAAAGTATGGCTGTGAAAGCTGAGCGCCAAAGAATTGAGGCCTTTGAACTATGGTGCTGGAGAAGACTCCTGCGAGTCCCTTGGACTGCAAGGTAATAAAACCGGTCAGTCCTAGAGGAGATCAACCCTGACTGCTCTTTAGAAGGCCAGATCCTGAAGCTGAAACTCAAATACTTTGGCCATCTATTGAGAAGGAAGGACTCGCTGGAGAAGAGCTTAATGCTGGGAAAGATTGAGGGCAAAAGAAGAAAGGGACAACTGAGAATGAGGTAGCTGGATGGAGTCACTGAAACAGTAGGCCTGAGCTTAAATGGACTCCAGAGGATAGTAGAGGACAGGAAGGCCTGGAGGAACGTTGCCCATGGGGTCGCAATGGGCCGGACACAACTTCGCAACTAACAACAACAAAGAACAAAGATTTATCATGGTAAAAGATATAACTTTGGACCAGTTGCTATATCTCAGTCCAGTTTTACCAACTAAGCTTACTTAGAACATTGGATCACAGAGTGAGTAAAAAGTACTCTATATTCTCTTTTGAATCCTTGAAAAGAAAGTCTAAAGTAAAATTTAAGTATAAGAATTATTTATGCAAGGATCAGCATAGGATTCAACAGAATTAATTTTGAATAGGAATAGCTAAGTATGTATGATGTGAAATAAACCAGGCATGATTTAGCTTTTTGTAAGAAAGAGAATTAGAGTTAAAATATTAATAACCTGGTATTTATTAATTATTAATGTCCAGTATGATATTAAGATTTTTAATTGTAATTCTTAACCTCTTATGTAGAAGAAGCAAAATATTTCAACAACATGATACAAATATAAGATATTTTGTACAATTTAAGATACTATATCTTGGATTTATTGAAATATCATTGATCAAGGCTACAATTGTAGACACTAACTAGAATGCAAAAATATATAGAGTTCCGTGGGATTTCATTCTTATTAAATATATTTAGGGTTGTTTGTAAGAATGTCATTTTCTTCACTCAGTGTTTTACTTTGCATATTAATAATAATAATAAGTTTATTAAACTTGTAAACTGAATGCCCTCCCCAGATGCATAGAGAGGATCTGGAGCCAGGTGAGAATGAAAAACGGGCCTTTCCCACCTGCCCCCCAGGCCCTCCAGAGGCAGAAACAGCCTGTTTCCCTACTTCTGGTGGGCCGAAAAGGCCCGAAAATCAGCTGGCCGGCGTGCGCATGTGCGCCAGAGCTAAGCTGGCATGCCCACTGATATGGCTACATGTGCCACCTGTGGCATGCGTGCCATAGTTCCCCATCACGGTCCTAGAGTCTTGCATCCAACTACCAAACTGGCTCAATTTCGTTTAGTTTCAGACAAATACTGAGACTCCTGCTCGGTGCAGGAAGCCAAATTAAAGCATCCTTGACAGGTGGTTGTCCAAGCTCTGCTTGAGCCCATCCAAGGAAGGAAGCCCACTATTTCATGGAGTTGTTAATTTTTATTTAGCATATGATTAGAACGTGAGAAAGAGAATTTAAACATACTATACACACACAATCCATGTAACTTTTTACAAAACGTCTACTGGGGTATGGCAGTGGCCTCATAAATGGATCTCCAGATCAGTTATTCAGGCAATCACCTCTGGCATTGGTCCATAAAGATCTTCTAAGGAACTAGAGAACTTCATTGAGTAATTGATTTGTACTATTATACTATTACAGAATTTCCATAATATTTGCATTCTGCTCTGTGCCAAAATCATGGGTGGCTAACTTCAGATAATAAAATCCAATATTATTATTATTATTATTATTATTATTATTATTATTATTATTATTATTAAAAAATAGTGTCACATAAATAAGAGAGGCCAATAGATTTTGTCCGGATAGGCAGGTCCTTAGGTAACATCAAGTTGCTAGGTAAAGCTTTGTAAGTAATAATAATTATTTTGGATTGTTCCCAGAAACAAACTGCTGTTAATGCAGTGTTCCCGATATTGGTTTTATGTATACTACTAGAGTAGCTGATATCCCTAATTTCAGATTATTTCATTTTGCACCAACTAAAGTTTCTAATCTCAAAGTGCAGTCTCAAGAATTGTTTTTGATGGAATATCTATATGCATTCTGCCATCGTGATCTGTTTTAATTTCATAGATTATTTTATTTATTTATTTATTTATTTATTTATTTATTTTTGCGATTTATACGCCGCCATTCTCCTGAAGGACTCAGGGCGGCTTACAACAACAATCAATAATACAAATCACAAAATGACAAAATAAGTTAAAAAACCCTTAAAAACCATATTTAAAATTATTACAGTTTGTGCAACCCCTAGCAGATCAAGTTATTTGACGGAAGAGCCACATCTTCTGTTCTCGGCGAAAGGAGAGGAGGTCCGTATCCTGAACTCGATGGGCAAATCATTCCAGAGGGTCGGCGCTCCGACAGAGAATGCTCTCCCCCTGGGGGCCGCCAGTCGACATTGTTTGGCTGACGGCACCCTGAGGAGGCCTGCTCTGTGGGACCGCACGGGACGGTGGGAGGAAGGCAGAAGATGGTCCTGCAAGTACCCCGGGCCTAAGCCATGTAGGGCTTTATAGGTAAGCATCAGCACCTTGAAACGGACCCGGAGAGCAACCGGCAGCCAGAGCCACTCACGCAGGAGAGGTGTTGCACGGGAGTAATGAGGAACTCCCGTAACTACCCGCATGGCCGCATTCTGGACCAGCTGGAGCCTCCAGATGCATCCCAAGGGCAGCCCCATATAGAGGGCATTGCAGTAATCCAACCGAGAAATAACAAGGCATGGGTGACCGTGGTGAGGGCATCTTGGTCTAGGAAAGGGCGCAACTGGCACACAAGACGTACTTGTGCGAAGACCCTCCTGGTTACGGCCGTCAGATGGTCATCCATGGACAGCCGAGAATCCAGGAGGACACCCAGATTGCGAACCCTAGCAGAGGGGGTAAGGGTCTCCCCTCCTATCACTAAAGATGGTACCTCTAGATCCCGAGATGCCGGCATCCAAAGCCACTCAGTCTTGGATGGGTTGAGTCTGAGTCTGTTCCTACCCATCCAAGCCCCACCACCTCCAGGCAACGGGACATCACGGAAAGGGCATCCCTAGGGTGATCCGGGGTGGAGATATAAAGCTGGGTATCATCCGCATATTGGTGATACCTCACCCAAAACCACGAATGATCTCACCCAGCGGCTTCATATAGATATTAAAGAGCAGGGGGGAGAGAACCGATCCCTGAGGCACCCCACAAGTGAGGGGCCTCTGGGAGGATCTCTGACCCCCCCACTGATACAAACTGCAAGCGGCCCAAGAGATAGGAGGAGAACCACTGCAGAACAGTGCCTCCTATCCCCAACCTCCTGAGTCGCTGCATTAGGATACCATGGTCGATGGTATCGAAAGCCGCTGAGAGGTCAAGAAGGACCAGGGTGGAGGAATAACCCCCATTACAGGCCCACCAGAGATCATTCACTAGGGCGACCAATGTTGTTTCCATGCTGTGACCACGCCTGAAACCAGATTGGTAAGGATCCAGGTAGTCAGTTTCCTTGAGGAATTGAGGGAATTGCTGTGCCACCACGGACTTGACAACCTTCGCTAAAAAGCAGAGGTTGGAGACTGAACGATAGTTATTAAGGGAGTCAGGGTCCAGGTTGGATTTCTTGAGGAGAGGGCGAACCACCGCCTCTTTGCAGCAGGGAAGACCCCCTCCCTCAGCAAAGCGTTGACAATAGCCTGGATCCAGTCTCTGGTCACCTCCCTGGCTGCCAAAACAAGCCAGGAGGGATACGGGTCCAATAAACACGTGAAGGTCCCCAGCCGACCCATAATCCTGTCCACTTCATCCAACGAAACAGGCTCAAACTCAACCCAGATGTCTCCACAAAGACAAGCCCCAGTCTCCTTAGTGGATTCTGCCCAGTCAGAGTCCAGCCCGGTCGGATCTGAGCAATTTTATCTTGCAGAAACTGTGCAAAATCCTCAGATACTTTTATCTTAATTAAGCTACTGAGCAGCGACATTACTTTCTTCTACTAATCTCTATTTTTTTCTCTTCCTGGAAAAGTAGGGAATGATCTTATTTCCGAGCTTTAGATGCCATTGAGTCCAGCTCAATTCCTGGGGAATATATGGACAAATGCTGCCTTTCTAACCTGCCCTTAGAAATAATTTGTAGCGCCAAGGACATTCCAGCAACTTCTTTGATTCCATCTCTTCATCTTATCCATTGTTCCTTCCTTTTCCTATTTCCTTCAGCCTTGCAAAGCACAGAAAAATATATAAGGCCACCTTCACATGCCGAAGTATGAACATTTCTGGTTTATGACCATTCTCCATAATGTAGAAATGGGAGGTGCCAGGCTGGGATATTCTATGCTCTAGCTCTATGTCCTGAGTTGAAAACTTCTGAAGATCCGCCTCCCTGGTGACGTCTCTTCAGTTTTTTTCAACTCAGCACTAGCTCATGGTTGCAATTTTCTCAGCTCCTGAGCTTTGAGTTGAGTTTAGGATTTCCCTGGATAATTTTTTTTTTTGAGTTTCCTCTATTTCTTTACAATTTGTGATGCATTGAAGGCTTGCTTGCAGGTATTTGGCTGGGGAGGGCTCTCTGCTAGCAGATTGAGCCTGGTGGGGTAGTTTGATCGTCTCCCCCCCAACCCCCCCTTCTTTCTTAACAAGATGGGAGGTTTGCCGGCTGGCTTTCGCCCCGGTTGTCCCAGGAAGCCTGCTTGAGGCGGGGATCGCTCCTTTTCACCGCTGGAGCTGCGCCTGTGCCTTTTAGCCTTGCCACGCGGCTTCTTTGATCCCCGCCTGTCAGCTGTAGGGAGGAGTGGTCTTTTCTTCATTTTTCACCGCTTTTCGCCTTGCTGAAGCCAGATTTGAGGCGGGGATCATTTTCTAGCCACTGGAGCTGTGCAGGTGTTGTTCGCTTGCCGCGCGGCTCCTTTGATCCCCACCTGTCAGCTGTAAGGCAGAGCGGCTTTTTTCTCCATTTTTTTGCTGCTCTCTCGCCTCGCTGCAGCCGCGCCAGCCTTAAACAGCCTGGGCACCGGCTATTTCTGGATTTTGACTCGGAGGGGGCTTGGAGCTCAAAAGAGGTCTGTACCAGCCGCCTGGGCCACGCTCCGAGTTTCTTGGACACCTTCTGTGTGGAGCGGGCCCTTAATTGTCCATGTAAGTCACAGCAGACATTGTTCCCGCGCAATTTGTGGTGGCCATTAAGTCCGGGCGGCTTTGATCCCCTGGCAATTTCTGTGGCACAAGCTGGTGGGCTCTCCGCTGCAGCGGATGGGAGCCTGGACTGCTGACCAGCCTTGTTAATGTCTGTGGGCTTGCTTTGCAGCCTGACCTGACCTCGTTGGAGCCCTCAGATTGCGGTGCTTGCTGTTTGAATTTTGACAGTTACGAACGGCCATTTTGAAGGTTACAGCAGCCATTTTGTCTTCGTTCAAGCCAGTATACCTACATTTACTAATATTCAGGCCTTTGTTTGAGCCCCTTTTCTGGCTAGATTTTGGACTGGAAAGCTCCTTTTCAGTTATGGGGGATGCGGATAGACGTGCATCCTTTTCTGCTGAGGGCTCTTGGTCTCCTATTCAAGACAGAAGCAGAGCTACTTCTAGGCCTCGAACTGCCAGCATTGCAGCAGCCAATAAGATTAAGGCTGTCCAAGGCCAATGAAAAGACAGCTCAAGTCAGACAACGAGCCTTAGACAGAGAATTTGCAAAGGCCTCTACTACTAATCCAACTCCTGAACCCCCTCAGGTTCCTGTTTCTGTACAACACCAGCCTGTTCAAAGTGCGGAAGCAGCAGTTCCACAGACTGTACACTCCACTGCTTCAGCAGGGCCTGCTAGGCCGTGGTCTCCAGAGATGCAGGCCGAGCCTCAGACCCCACCAGGGCCTTCTGTGGCTACCAGTAGACTACCTGAAGCCACTTTTACCCCCACAGCAGCTGGCCTCCGCCAGGGTGAAGTGGGGGGAGCAGGATGTTCCCACATTTATGAAGGCCTGGGTTGAGCAGGCAATTAGACGGGGCATTGCAGAGAGTATGCAGTTACAATCGCAGGCCTTTGCCCAAATGTATGCCTTCCGACCAGAGGTAGAGGCTCAGGGATATGTTGCAGCTCCTGAGGACTACTAGGACCAGAATTCCCCTTCTCCATCTGAATTGGCCGATTATGAGGAGGACTATCAAGGGGAGGGGGAGTTTTCTGATTTAGATCAAGAACAGTCCCCCAGGCCTTCCTTTAAGGGCTTATTTAATCCGGCCCTTTTGAAGCCTTTGCTGTCAAAGGCCAGAGCTACTGTTCGTTTGGGGCTTGATCCATCCCTCTCAGGTGCCAACTTGGGTCGTGGAGAGCAGGATGATTTTTTGTTCACGGAATAAGCCGTGGAGGCAGACACCATTCCTATCCTGGGAATGTTCCTAGACATGATTCGTAGACAGTGGGCTGCCCAGCGATAGCTGCCAGGGCCTCAGGTCTGGACAATCAGTTGTTTACGGTTGATGCAGACATGCTTAACCTGTTGAAGGTTCCCAAGGTTGACGGTCCGGTGGTGGCCCTCACCTCGTCTTCGGTTTTACCACCTGATGCGGAGGATGCCTTGAAGGCAGAAGTTAGACGGGAGGAGACGGCGCTTTGTCACACTCACCAGGCGGACGCCTGGGCTGTGAGAGCTTCTTCGGCAGCATCTTTTCTCACCAGGGCGTCGGTCCGGTGGCTTCGCCAGCTGCAGGGCCGTTTAGCGCCAGATGATGTTCGGGCCCATCAAGACTTCTCCAAGATCCTTGCAGCTGCTGAGTACACAGTGGATGCTACCTTGGCTGCCGCCAGGTTCTCCGCCAGAGCCATGGCTTCGTCCGTGACGGCTAGGCATATGCTTTGGCTGCGTCATTGGCGCATGGATGGGAAGAACAAGTGGAAGTTGGCTTCAACCCCATTTGAGGGAGGTTTCCTTTTTGGGCGAGCCCTAGACCCCTTGCTCATTGAGACGAGGGATAAGAGAAAGGTTCTCCCGTCCCAGGGCAGGCGAACGGATTTCCGTTCCTCACCTTACTACAGGCGGCCCTCCTTCCGCCAGGGGGGAGCTGGGCCAAGCTTTCCCCATCAGCAGCGGCCCTTCCACTACTCTAGGCCTAGCTTCCAGGCTGATAGGTCGACCTTTTCCCGTGGTCGTCAGCAGCCGGCCAACAAGCCCTTCAGGGGCTCTGGCGGCAGAGGGGCTAGGAGATCAAAGTGACTGCCTGCCTCAGGCTCCTATTGGGGGCAGGCTTGCCTTGTTTGCAGACCGCTGGGACGACCTGACAACAGACAATTGGGTGACGGAGACTGTAAGAGCAGGGCTCTCCCTCGAGTTCCTTTCACCTCCTCCGAGGCGTTTCCTCCATTGCCCTGTTTCTGGAGACCCGTCCAGGCGGGGGCTCATGGAATCGGCTATTTAGCATTTGCTGGATATTCGGGCCATTCAGCTGGTTCCACTGGGGCAGAGGGGGCGCGGATTCTACTCCATCCTATTTGTAATCCCAAAGGCCTCGGGGGGTGGAGGGCAATTCTAAATTTGAAGGGACTCAACGAGTTTATCGTTTATAGGAGGTTCAAAATGCACTCCCTGCATTCCATCTTAGCGGGGATCAGGGAGGGAGACTTCTTAGCCTCCATAGATCTGACCGAAGCGTACCTCCATGTCCCTATTCAGCCGGAGCATCATCAGTACCTGAGATTTTGTTATTTAGGCCGCCACTTTCAATATCTTGCCCTGCCGTTCGGGCTGGCCTCAGCCCCCCGTATGTTTACCAAGATTCTTTCTGTCTTGGCGGCATATCTCAGGTCTCTTCCCATCAGAATCCAGTGCTATCTCGACGATCTGCTCCTACAGGCATCCTTACAGCGGTGAGCGGAACAGTACTTGGCCACGACAATAGGTGCGCTGAGGGACCATGGGTTCTCTGTGAATCTGCTAAAGACCATGGGTTCTCTGTGAATCTGCTAAAGAACATCGTATCTTCAACAAGGTCCTCAATTAGGGGCCCTGATAGACACGCAAGCGGGGTAGATTTTCTTGTCCCAGGACAGGCAGGACAGTATATGGGCGCTGATTCAGCTGATTCAGGGGAGTCAGACTGTGCAGGTAGACCAGTTGTCCCAACTGTTGGGGAAAATGATTTCCTGTCTGAACATTGTTCCCTGGGCCAGGTACCATGCAAGACCACTAGAGTGGTTCTTGCTCCCGTTTCAAAAGACGGGAACGAGCTCATCCAGAATCAGGGTTTGGGTGCCGCCATGGGTTCTGCGCTCCCTGGCTTGGTGGATGTCAGAGGCCATCCAGAAGGGGTGTTACTTCAGGGAGCCCCACAGGGTGGTAGTGACATCAGATGCCAGTCTGTTTGGCTGGGGGGGGCATTGCAGTTCGCAGGTGGCCCAGGGATGCTGGTCACACCTAGAACTTTCCCAGCAGATCAATTGGTTGGAGCTCCGAGCAGCCCGTCTGTCTCTGCAGGCCTTTCTTCCACAGGTGAGGGGGCAGCATGTGCTCCTTCTCACAGATAACACGATGACAAAAGCCCATATAAACAGGCAAGGGGGGACTCGTTCCCGGCCTCTGATGCGGGAGGCAGAGACTCTTTGCCACTGGGCGGAGACTCACCTTCTGTCCCTGACAGTAGACCACATCGCAGGGACGGACAACGTCGAGGCCGACTGGCTGAGTCGGGCCATTGTGGACCCATTGGAGTGGAGGCTCCACCCCAGCCTGTTTGCAGACATAGTCGACCGGTTCAGTTGCCCGGTGATGGACCTCTTTGCCTCTCCAACAAACACCCAACTTCCCCGTTTCCTCTCTCGTTTCCCTGCCCTGGGAGCAGAGGGTGTGGACGCTCTGTGGACCCCGTGGCCCAGGGGCCTCTTATACGCCTTCCCCCCCACCTCTGATCCCAGCTGTAATTCGGAAGGTGTTGTTGGAGGGGGCGGAGATAGTGTTAGTGGCCCCTCACTGGCCCAGACGGCCGTGGTTCGCCGACCTGGCTGACCTGTTGGTCGCCAGGCCCTGGCAGATTCCCCCAGACAGAGTCTCCCTCAGTCAGGGCCTGGTGCAGCACCCGGACCCACAGAGACTGCAGTTAGCCTCTTGGAAGTTGAGCGGGGGCTCTTGAGGGAGAACTTTCCTGCCAGGGTCATCCGGACTATGCAGGCGGCCCGGCGGCCCTCCACCACGCGCATTTACGAGGCCACGTGGAACAGGTTTGCAGTGTGGTGTGCCTCCAGACATTTGAGACTTTCCACTAACACTTTAAGACGACAGGTGGCTGCGCTGGGTTCTGTCTTGACATTTGAGGAGTGGGGTTCACTCGCCAACCATCCACGGGTGAGGACCTTTCTAAGTGGAGCGACTAATTTAAAACCTCCTCCACTTCACCGTTATCCCACGTGGGACCTTTCTAAGGTTTGCAAGCTTTGACTAAGGCACCTTTCGAGCCATTGAGGGAGGCTAGTCTTCGTCTTCTCTCGTGTAAAGTAGCTTTCCTTGTGTCTGTCACATCTGCCCAACGGATCTCAGAGTTGGCGGCGTTATCGGTGCGGAAAGACCTGTGTATTTTTCACTCCAACAGGGTGGTCCTATGGCTGGACCCTGCCTTCCTTCCTAAGGTCAACTCCTCGTCCCACCGAGCACAGGAGTTGGTCCTGCCAGACTTCTGCCCTCAGCCCTGGCGCGCCTTGGAGCAGACCTGGCACACTTTGGATGTGAGGAGGGCCCTCCGTATTTACATTTTTCGGACCTCTTCTTTCCGGAAGACGGAGGCTCTCTTTGTCTCCTTCCAACCGTCGACTCTTGGCCACAGGGTGACCTCTTCCACGGTGGGGCGGTGGCTTCGGACGTGCATTTCTTCTGCATATGAGCTTCAGGCTCTCCCAGTGCCTCAAGGGATAACGGCCCACTCCACCCGCAGTGCTGCCACAACTGTGGCCTGGGCTACTCAAGCGTCAGTCGAAGACATCTGTAGGGCGGCCACATGGACTTCTCCCACTCCCTTCATCCGCCACTATAGACTTGATTCCTTCGCATCAGCAGAGGCGGCGTTTGGGAGACGAGTACTGCAGAGGGTTCATGAAGATCCGGGATCGTCAGCCCAGGACAGCTCCCACCCTTAGGGCTGGCCAGTCTTTGGTATATCCCAGCCTGGCACCTCCCATTTCTACACTATGGAGAAGGAACGTTGGTCTTATTGTGATACGTTCCTTCTCGTAGTGTAAAATGGGAGGTGCCAGCCCCACCCTGCCTGTGGCTGCCTGGATCGGCTCCCTTGGTGGAGCATGTTGTTTCTGTCTTTCAGACTGCGGACCACTCACTTTGGCTTCATTGGCAAAACTGAAGAGACATCACCAGGGAGGCGGATCTTCAGAAGTTTTCAACTCAGGACATAGAGCTAGAGTATAGAATATCCTAGCTTGGCATCTCCCATTTTACACTACGAGAAGGAACGTATCACGGTAAGATCAACGTCCCTTATCTTCTGAGAACAATTAAGATTTATTTATGGTAGTCCAAAATGAATTCATTGAATCTTGTACAGTTGATTGGAGCTACTCATCTCCAAATCTATAATTAAAATATGATTCTCATTCTCTCTCTCTCTCTCCCTCCCTCCCTCCGTCCCTCCCTCCCAATCATAAGAGATAAACACTACATACATTAAAACATAAGTTAATACAAAAAGCCAAACACTGTGGCCTAATTAAAAGATGGGAGGGCAGGAGTAGGATGAGGGATGAAGGTGGGATCTGTTGTTAATTTATCAACTGCCTCCACTGTGATGCTCCCCCATTGGAGTCCCAAACTTTTGCTGTTTTGCTGATGAATGTTACCACTGGAAAGATCACTGCTTTTCTTATTTTAATCTTTGTGATAACCGAAGTACCTTTACAATTGTTTATCTTGCCTCTCTTTGTCTTCCATGGTCCATTTTCAGTTTTGAGAGCAAGAAAATAATATTCACTGCCACTTTCACTTCTTTCCTATCAGTTGTAAATTCACTGCTTGCTATTATTTTGTCTTCTTAAAACTTAATATTTACCCAGATTTTTCACTTTCAAATGTTACTTTCCTAGTATCTGGTGAACAAAATATTTTCACTAGCATATAAATTGTGAGTGTCGTGATTTCAAATTTTGTTTCCTATCCTCTAAGTGAATCAGAAGTAATTGGGAGACAATATGCATCCTTGTCTTCCTTCTCCTTTCTGAATTAAACTGATTTCCTACATAATAAAAGGCTATGCCAGAAGGAGAGACAAAAAAGAGGAAACAAAAGACATATATACATATCCACATCTATATATAATAAAATTTTAACTGCTAGATTAACTGCAGAAAATATGATCTAAATAGAATAAAGTACTTTAAGGTATTTGGGTAAGGAGCTATATATTTATTCTGCTGTTCTCTAACCACTTAGCACATTTTAGTATTGTATTCAACATAAATATAATCACACGGTCTTTGATTCAGAGTGGAAAGTGTGATGAAGTGAAATAAAAGTGTTTCCTTTCCAGACTATTAATCATTACACAGCTATTGAACATATCTAAAGTTTGAAGTGCACAAATTGATGTAACAATATTTTCCTTTTATTCATGTTATAATTATTAGCTCTCTTGTAAGCAATTATTAAATCCAAAATAGAGGCAAATAAGAGTACAATGGTGATGATATAATAGTTGTTCCAACAGGCAAGTGAAATACTGAGTGGGATAGAGTTTAGAACTCCAAGCAGATTTGTAGACTGTACAGCAACAAGATGTACTTGTCAAGTTCAAAGGCATGGTGATATGTCATGTGAGTTAAATCATCTTGATCTCAATTATCACACAAATAAAAGTGTTGTTGATTTCAAAGAAGTAATCTTTAATAAAAGTATGCTGTTTCACAAATTATAAAACATGTCAACTATTATTCAGATTAAAGTACTACTTGTGCTTTCATTTTCATATTTGTTAATTATTTTAGAATATTTATTGCACAATAAATTCGACTTTCATAATGTGTCATATAATCTTCCATTCAGCTGTACATGGGAGATCTACTAGTAGTTTTATATGCATCCTTGGATTTTAAATACTGTAGCTTATTTAAAACATTTAAACATGTATTACATTTTAAATATGCATTGAAACCTTGACAAACTATAGCTATTTTTAAAAAAATTAAACAGACAAAAATCACAAATATATTACAAAGCAGCACTGTAAATAAAACCACAGCACACCAGTTTTTTTTTAATCAGTCTAAAACAAATCCCTAGCATCTAAGGTAATCAATTCAATGTAAGTGAGCTTTAAAGCAGGGTAGAGAATATATGTACTCAAAGTTGAACTATGGAGTCCTTGATGTTCTCTGAGCTTTGTTATTTGCTTGTAGACATTTCATCTAACTAGGTAATTCACTGGGGAGTAGTCATGTATAGGAGAAAAGATTTTGCAGTTTAAATGTCTTTAACATGCCTTATCTGCATGTGGGTGATTCCTCTTGCCTCTTCTGATTTAGTACTAACTAAATTTGGAAATACTTGCAAAATGGACATATTCGATTATGAAATAGATGCTGCACAAATCATAGGTACAAATCATAATCACAGGCATTCTGGATTTACAAGATTAGAAGATCTTGAAGATACCACTGAAATTTCCTGTGCAGAACCACTGTTACAAAAATCTTTGGCATTATCACTGTTACAAACAGCCACATTCTAATCTGTCAGGTTTAGGATGAAAATATTATCAAGAGTGCTTCTCACAGATTTTACATGTGGGTTAAAAGGTGGTGGGTTAAACAGATACATCTTGTTGCAAGTAGGTTCCAATAATCCAACCTAATCATTATACCTCTATATCAGGGATGGGTTCTACTTACCTTTACTACCGGTTTGCAACGGGGCCGCTCACGTGCATGCTCTTCACATCTGCAGAAGCTGACTTTTGATAAAGTCAGGGTTGGTGGGTGGAGCCTCCCGCCAGTTTTACTACCGGTTCTATAGAACCGGTGCGAACCTGGGGCAACCCACCACTGCTCTATATGTACTGTAAGTTTCTGTTGCACTTAATATTTTTCATATTATTTTTTGAATTTATATTCTAGCATTTGATGAAAACACTAACCATATAAATATTACTATATACACACATAGGGCATCAATGAACCAGTGTTCTCTAGTATATCACCTTGACTTCTGACTTTCCTTCAATTGACTTCTATCAGCGAGTGATAGGAGTATTATTATCATTTTAAAAGGCCATACATTCTGGTTCTCTACCTGGTGACTATACAAATTATAATTTTAAAAACAGGCTTCATTTTCCCCTCATTTTCATCAGCCTCTCTTGTTTATGTGTCATATCTGTAAGAGGGCAGGAACTGTCAAACTACTTTTTATGTCATTCCGGGTACCTGTAAGGCTAATGAACAGGTTAGCATGGCATAACCAAAGAAAAAATGCTAGAGCCAGAAGTGAGCGCTCCGTAACTGTGCTTTGAACATAGCACTAAGAATAATCAGTATTCTGTAAATCAAGTCACACAGAATGTAAGCTTGAACGAAGGAAAATGTGAAATTGTCAAAGCAGAAATTAAACATTCTAAATGGAGTGTCTTAGAAACAGATGAACTAGAATGACCAGAATGGCATTTTAACTCGGATGATTACACAAAATACTAAGACCATGCATCCACATGAAATAATGTAGAGGCAATGATAAAGCCATTTCAAAATATGTGTATGGATATAGCATAATAAACAACAGGATTGTATCTATTTGAATTAGTAATTCCCACAATGTTCTAGATATAACATTAAAAAAGACTAGTAATTGATTGGTATGCAACAATGGAAAAATGGAGAAACTTGGAGCTGTAGCAAAAGTAGGAGCCTTGGTAGTACAGTGGTCTAAAGCACCCTGTTATTAAGACCAGCTGCCTGCAATTACTGCAGGTTTGAATCTCGCCAGGCTCAAGGTTGACTCAGCCTTCCATCCTTTCTAAGGTAGGTAAATTGAGGACCCAGTTGTGGGGGCAATAAGCTGACTGTATAAATATACAAAAGGATGAAGGCTATTGCTTAGCACATTGTAAGCCGCCCTGAGTCTCCGGAGAAGGGCGGCATATAAATCAAATTTAAAAAAAAACAACACAGTAAAACAGGAACTACCATTGTGTAGAATATTCTAGGCACCATCGGTCAGATTTCATTAATCTCCAAGTGAAGACCTGAAGCTGAAAATAGACTAAATATTTCTCCAAGAAAAAAACCTCCAAAATATAGTTTCAAATCAGATACAACATACTTAAAGGAAAAGAAGATCTGTCAACATCAGGTAACTGATGAACCCAGTAGTAGTGCTTGCAGTTTTCTCTGATGTCTGGTGGGCTACTTGGTTGAGGTCCTAATGATGACTTTGAATGGGTGTATGGTTTTAACCTTAGATTGGATTATCCCTATGTAACCTTTCTCCCCATGTTAGTTTTGGGATTCATCTTGGTTTTCTAACGAGTTCCAAGAAACAAAGCGTGTGAAAAGATACATAGAGTGCTGTTGGAGAAAGATGAAGAGTGTATCCAAGCAAGCACAAGAACAAATTCATTGTGGTTATAAAGGCTTTGAAAACATTCTTATTTTTCCATTTTCATTCCTCATTCATATGAGGAATATTCTTGGTATTTGCAGATAATGTCATTCAAGATCCACTCAAGAGTTGAACAGTTCTAGCGCAGGCACCTTGTATGGTTATCTGGAGTGAGTTTGAGTCTGCCATTGCCAAGGAAGTGGGCAGGTTTTATAGTTTGTTAGCTTGGCCATCTGCTTATTAGGTGTACATTTTGGATGATTAAGTTACTGGTTAAGCTGGTTGAGAATGAGACTGTGGCAGAGGCATGCTACCTGAGGAATTCTGGGAGTTGTGCAGGAAATCAAAAAGGAAAAAGAGAAAACAAGATGGGAAATTACACTTCTTTCAGCTGTTTCAATATGAAGTTCCATGAATATACTAGTATATTACTGTTACCCAGTGGTGAAATCCAATTGTTTTTTACTACCAGTTCTGTGGGTGTGGCTTGATGGGCATGGTGTGGCTTGGTGGGCATGGCTTGGTGGGTGTGGCAGGGAAGGATACTGCAAAATCTCCATTCCCACCCCACTCCAGGGGAAGGATACTGCAAAATTCCGATTCCCTCCCCACTCCTGGGGGAAGGATATTGCAAAATCCCCATTCCCACCCCACTCTGGGGCCAGCCAGAGGTGGTATTTTCTGGTTCTCCAAACTACTCAAAATTTCCATTACTGGTTCTCCAGAACCCGCTGTCAGAACCTGCTGGATTTCACTCCTGCTGTTACCTAAGAGCACGAATGCCTTAGAACTGGTTCTGCCCCACTTTGCTATAAGAATTCTCAACAAAAAATCATAAGATTTAAGCTTAAAATATTAGACATCAATTTTGTTTCAAATGTTTTGCTTCCTGAAAAACTTTTGGTGATTATGATAGACCCATTCAAACTGAACCCGAATATAATTTCAAAATTAGAGGAATCTTGAAAAATATGCAATTAACTTTTAACAGGTATAATGTATTTATTCACATAAAGTTTCTGACACATTGCATGAGTTCAATAGGGCCAAAAGTGTTTTGATGATTTTTTTGTCTAAGTGTAAATGCAGAAAATGAGTCTTCAGTGAAATGTTGCAGTTCATGGTCTTGTATATTGTAAGAAGTTTGCTAACCAACTGAATGTAATTTGGTGTTCTGTAGTTGTCAAGAAAATTCTCAATGATATCTTTAAATGTTTTCCAGGTGATTTTCTCTGGCCTCACTAGCAGATCTTTGAATCACTTGTCATTGATGACATATGATCTGTGGACCAACAAAAATGCCTTCCTTAATCTTGGCATCAGCTGTTATTGAAAACATATCTCTCAAATAACGAAAATCTTCACCTTCATTGTTCATCACTTTTACAAAGCTTTTATTAGCCATAGTTTTATGTGAAGGGGAGGCAATATCTTTGTTGAGTCAACAAGTGGTTCAGGAGCCTTTTTTTTTTTTTGTCCTGGAACCAAATTCTTTTGGAGTCGCCATTTCTTTTTCATGTAATGCAACTCTTGCATGCTGTCTCATTCTCATATGTAACAACACCATTTGGTATACCTGAGCTTTATTCCAAGCAGCAGAGCCATTATTTTTAGATCTCCAAAGATATTCCAGTTGTACTTGGTGTACTGGATCTGTTCCGTGTTTTCATGTTTCAGGTGTGCCTGCTGCTGCATAACCAACAGGTACTGAAAGGCGTATATTGCCATTGTGTAAAAACAAAATATTTTTATAAAATTGTGCATGATAGATTAAATTACAGATTATTTTCATGATTAGTAGCCAAAAATCTATAAGATATACTCAAAAGTGCTCAGGAAGCAAGATCTTTGTTGTCCAGTGAAATCAGAATTCATAGATGCATCACTTTTAGGTAACTGAAGCAGTTATAGGTGTTCTAAGATAGCTATTGCTTCACAAATTGTCCCATGATATCAAAAGCCTCTGCAGTTAAAGGTGAATAAATAAACAAATAATCATAGTTTCAGATGATATATTTTCCTTATGATTAGGAACATACCTTTGGAAGCATGTTATTAAGATATAGGATAACTGTTTTCTAAGAAGACTAGATTAATAGCCATGCAAACATTCTAAACAATTTCTTTTAGTGATTTTATTTATTTTCCAAGTTATATATTACCCTATACTACTTTAGCTGCAGAAACTCTTTATCTGATGACCATCCTGTCTTAGGCTGGTCCTTTATGCATGATTCAGAGCTGGGCTTGTGTTTGCCACACCTGTATGTTACATAATTGCATACTGCCTGTCAGTGATTGACATGTATTTAACAGGTGTCTCTCAGTCATTCATGGCAGCCCAACCTATCTGCATTAAACACAAATGTTATCTGTGAACTTTGCAACTTTCATTTTTCTGTTACACTTTTGCAACTGCTATTACCAGCAGTTCTGAGATTCCTTATTACTTAATGAAAAGGTCTGGTACAAATCACAGGATTGTCTGTTATATGAAGTATTATATCCTGAGATAAAATTTTAGATCAAGAAAATGACTGAGCAACCTTGTGATGTGGATGACATAAAATGCGAGCAAGAGACTCTTATACACCTGGAGGTAAGCAGTTAAGCAGATAGTTCTAACATGTAAAATGTTTCGGAGATTGTCAGATCTCACCAGTATAGTAACTTTGAATTATTCGTCTCTGGTGAACCAAAACAGCGCTTTCAATGTTTGTGGCCTGTTTAAAATTTATAAAAGAAAAATATAAAGAAAAACCCAAAGAATGGTAAATGTTATCTGGAAATTGCTGATTTTTAATGAGCAAAAGATTTTGCTGGTAGGCTGAATGAAATTCTAAAGGATTTAAAAGATGTCTTTACTTATGTAGATATACATTCCTTAAGGAAGCAGCTAAATATGTTTTTTTCCTGTTTCTTTTCCATGAATAAGTACTTAAAACATGTCAGCAGCCTGGTCTCCAGGTAGAAGAATGCCATACTGAACTTCGGTGAATTCTTTTTTTAAAATTCTTATTAGCTTTAATTTACTGTAGAATCATTAGCATTTCTACATTTGATCTATTTAATTTTCAAATTCAGTATAGTAGCTGAATTAAACTTATTGCATTCTTCAGATTTTCCATGTTTAAAGATAATTAGTCCAGAATCTATCAGTCCAGAAACTTTACTAATTAACTTTGAAATCCAAGTCATTTTCCTTCTTTATTGAGCAAAGGGTGACTGGAGTCCAAGAAAGTCCAAGACAGATAAAAAGCATATGTGTTGACATCAAATGCATTTGTTCAAATGTTTAATTTATATATGCACATTTTCCTTATTTCCCAACCAAGGAAATAAGTGAATATAATTTGCACATTTGGCAGCCTGTAGATGAGGAAGAAAGCATATGCTATGGGAAAATAAGGAAATACTGATATAAATGTTAATTCCAAGATCTTTCAGTGTTTAATTTTCAGGACATTTTTACAACACATGATATATGTATAATGCATGTTGTATAATAAAAGAATAAACTTGGTAGTTGTAACAAACCAGGGAAAGGAAATCCTCTTGCCATATTCAGGGCTAATAGGTAAAAAACCATACTTTGAATAGAATATGCCCTAAATTTTTCTCTCGCTTTGAGCCTAGCACTTAAAACGAGGAAAGCATTTAAAATGCAGTGTGCTGCAAAAATAAGATTTCCATCCAGTTTGAGAGATGCTAAGACTACAGTCAAGTTGTAGAGAGAAAATAGATCTCCTTTTAAATGGTATTTTCTTACTCTTCAATCTGGAAGGATGATCTACAAGGGAGATCAGCTTGGGCTACTTGGGCCTGGTACACGACTCTGTAGCCTACAGTTGAGTTATAATGCCCCAAATATCTGACTAAGATTTTACAGTTTGATCATACCAGTGGTGGGTTGCTCCTGGTTTTGTCTGGTTCTATAGAACCGGTAGTAAAACTGGTGGGAGGCTCCGCCCACCCTCCACGACATCATCATGGATGATCGGTGCATGCGCAAAAGCATGAGCGAGTGAAGCAAGCATGTGCATGTGCTCCCATTGCGAACCGGTAGTAAAGGTAAGTAGAACCCACCCCTGGATCATACCAAGAGCCCATGACCAAAACCATGCTTCTTAGGAGTACATTTACAAAGCCTGATTACCCATCTAACATGTGTAGGCTACTCTGCTTAATAACCAGTCCTAATTGTGATGTCTGTTCATATACCATATTTTTTGGAGTATAAGACGCACCAGACTATAAGACGCACCTTAGTTTTTGGGGAGGAAAATAAGAAAAAAGCTGATTGGTGGGTGGATCAGCCTCCTGGAGTACCCCCAATCAGCTGTTCCCAGAGGTGAATTTTAGCAACAGGTTCATTGGTTGTGAGCACTGTGCCTTGTTTTTTTTTCTGCCTCTGAAAGCCTCCGAAACAGAGCTTCAGAAAAAAAGCCTTTTTTTCTGAAGCTCCGTTTGGAGGCTTTTTTTCTGAAGCTTCTTTCAGAGGCTTTTTTTCTGAAGCTTTGTTTCTCAGGCTTTTTTTCTGAAGCTTCCTTCAAAGGCTTCTTTCAGCCTCTGAAATCTCTGTTTGCGAGGCTGGGCGGGGCTACATTTGGAGTATAAGACGCACCAGATTTTCACCCTCTTTTTTGGGGGGGAAAAGGTGCATCTTATACTCCGAAAAATATAGAAGCTAAATATAGAATGTTGCAGGTTTAAAGTGATATGGCAGGGATCTATTAAGTTACTTTGAATAAATTAAATGAATCTGTTGACTTTATACAATTTTGATAATAAATTTGCGCCTTCATATAACAGTTTCCTGGGTTGATAAAATATTCATGCCATTAAATGCATAATTAAACACAACACAGTAATGAAATAAAATGTTAAATACAAAAAGTGAACAAAAATTGAACATTTTTATGAGTCAGCTAAGTTTATACCTTGCTTATATAATTAATATTTAATCATTTCTGTTTTGCTCAAGGAATTGCATTATCAGGTTGCTTATTCAGGAAAAAGACATGCCCTAAATACCCAGAAATATAATTTCTCAACATAAAATGACATTTAATGTAACAGGTAAATTTCAACTAGAATCACATGGGAGGTATTCTTGCAAATATCTGTTCTGTGCCAGTTATGCAATACAAGGTTTAAAGATTTTATTGCTCTATTGTAAATTTCCTGAGTGTAACAGAGATAATTAGCTAGAAAACTAGAACTTGAAATTTGAATTGTCAGCAGTCTGCTAACATGAGAAAAACAGAAGTGGAGATACAAGTATTGTCTGTAACAGTGCTGTAAGTTATTTGCGGAATATGTTTGGAAAACTTTAAAATTGTGCTCTGCTTTGTATCCCAAATACATGTATTGAAAGTTACCTAATATGCTATATTTTAAATAACTCCCCTCTCTGTATATTTTAAAGATTTTAGTAGCTTCAATTCTGAATAAGATCTAAAAAAGTTAAAACTGCAGACAAGGACTTTTTATAAACACCTTGGGTAACTCCAGGTGCTTGCCACATAGCTTGATTGTTTGCTGTCTCCAGAATTTGGCCCTCATTATCTGAATCTGTTCCTCCAACTCAGTCTTTCCCAGAGCTGTAGAGGTGTTTGATTGCCTGCCAGTTCTTCAGGCTGAGTCCATCTGGACTGTTTCTTCAGATCACTTAATACCATTATGTTTTTCAAATCAAGAGAATCTGCATAGTAACATCTGGGACGAATAACATTAATAATTTAATTACTGCACTTTAGGCTAATAGTGAATTAGGTCAGAAAAAAATTTTTTTTTGTATTTTTGTGCAACCATCCATATTATGGCCATCTATTTGTTATAAAGGCATTTGGCCCTGACAACTCAGGTTGTGCAAGTCTATTTAAACAGCAACAAACAAAAATAAAGAGATAATTGCTGAAATTTGCAAATGTTTTAACCTGACTGAACTTATTTCACTGAAATTAAAGTGATGGTGTGATGATCAGATAATTCAGAAATAAATAACCAAGTGATCGCTAATCAGGATAGTATTGTGTAAGTCAAATAGCAAGTTAGTAAGAACCAGAATTGGTAGTGTTTTCCACCATAAATCGCTAGAAAGGAAAATGTTTTTGTAATTTTTGATGGCTGAAAAATTAACAGAATTTAAGAATTTTAATACTTTGCAAATGAATGAAGAATTTTTGGCAATGATTGATTTTCAGTTTCTTTGTGCAGAGATTTTTTTTAAGAGCAAACATTTATTCTGTCTTTATTCAAACTCATCTTACATTCATTTCCAAAAGATTTGTAGCAAATAGCACTACAAAATAAACTTTCAGGGATGAGACAATGTTTCATGGATAATTTATCTTCAGTGTATCTACTGAAGAGAATGTCTTTTGAGTAAATATTTTCAAAACTTATTTAAGAGAATGCTGTATGTCTTTTAAGAACATACAAACTCCTATCTATGCAAAGATAACATATTTTTGGAGACGATTTGAAAACTGTAGATAACAACTGCCCAGTTCTCATTAGTGGCAAAGTAAGGCTTCATGCATTATTGCACCTGTGTTCTGTAGCATCCTTATTTCCTATAAAATATAAAAAAAGGGATCGTTGATAAGCTGATGGGCCTTTTTGGGGGATAGACATTTGCTGTTCCTACGGAGTTCTTTTCACTCTTGTCTTCAGCCTCTCACAAAAACTGTGAAGGTAAGATTCCTTCCACAGCAACCCTATACTTTTCTGTTTATCTCTTCCTTTTTGTCAGTTCAGCAATAGTTGGAAAAGTAGCTGCCTGTGGGAAGGTTATGAGAACCTATGTTACCTTTCAGCTTCTATTTGTCATTTCAAAAAGAGTAACATGTTGAGATACTAGAGAGCCATTGCTGAGGCAGACTCACGTGGATTTTTTTCTTTTTGTTTCCTTAGCAGATATATTTCTTAACTGACAGGAAAATATCAAGGGAACTTATTATTTCCTTATTTAAAAAAAAAGAAATTGAATTCCGTATTGGCACTTTCTGCTTTCTTTGGGATATGTGTATTAAATCATTGAGAGAGCCTAACAGGACCACCCTGTCTAGTGGTAAAGACGCTCATCTCCCATTCGGAAGGTTGAGAGTTCAATCCTAGGCTGAGACAAATGTTTCTCAAAGAGAAGATATCTGCTGCTGCAAATTCCACATAGGTATCAGGAAGGGCAACCAGCCTGTAAAGACTGAGCTCCATTCAGACACCCCGACTCTACCCTGATTTAAGGGCTTACAGGTTCATAAAAAAAAGAAAGATCCTAACAGAATTTCAACAAGTAGAGTTAATTGCTCATCAGAAGATAAATATAATTGTAGCCTGCTTGTGTTGTAAATTAATTTAAAATATTATACTATTTCTAATTAAAAGAAGCCTTAAGCAGTTAACAATTAGTAAATTAGTAGTATTAGAAATGATACATGGTAGTGTTTGTGCTGCTGTGAATCTTCTCCTATGTGAGCTACATCTGTGCATGACCTTGGGTGGCCCTGCAGTGATCATGACAAGATATGAAAGTATTAAAGTGATGACAGAATAATTTACTGTTCAACGATTCTTGCTACACGTTCCTCTCAGAAAGAAAAGAATTAACATACAGATGAAATCAGGATAACTTTAGGAACTACTTTTCAGCCTCTTCTTGGTTTTTTTCCTGAATACCAGGACTCCATCAATTCATAGAAAATACATTATAGCACATAACTACGATCATTTCACAACAAACCTAAGGTTATAAACAAGCCTTTCAAAATTAGCTACATGGCTTCTTTGGGAGACATCTTCCTCAATTCTAATTTTAACAATGAAAGCCCAGAAAATTCACTATATATTTTGTAAGGCTTTTTCTAGCACTATATGATATGCAGGAAAAAAAAGGCAATGAATGGTAGATGTAGAAAAGATGTACTTTTATTATCCTGTCTCTTGACCGACTCTTGTCTTAGTAAGATAGCAATATGAAAGGCATGCATGCAAGAGCCTTTAAAATATGCATTCAGTTTTTATTATTTATTACTTCAAAGTGAGTACTAAAAATTAAAGATTTCTAGCAAAAATGTGGAATTTGGACAACTTCTGCATCTCTAATCAATTCTAGTATTGTAGTATCTACTTTCTATGGAAGATATTTATTTATTTATTTATTTATTTATTTATTTATTAAATTTTTATACCACCCCCTCTCCCGAAGGACTCGGGGCGGTGAACAGCCAAAATTAAAAACACACAATACAAATATTAAAATACATTAAAACGAAATTACATTATCTTTGGCTTCTCCAATTTAAAACCCCTTACCCATAAAATTCCCCAATTAAAAGATTTTTAACCCAGCCCGGCTTGCTGAAATAAAAAAGTCTTCAGGGCCTGGTGGAAGGTCCGGAGGTCCGGGATTAGTCATATCCCTGGGGGTAGCTCATTCCAGAGGGCGGGTGCCCCCACAGAGAAGGCTCTTCCCCGGGGGGGTCACCAGCCGACATTGCCTGACAGACGGCACCCTGAGGAGGCCCTCTTTGTGGGAGCGTGTTGGCCGGTGGGAGGTTATCAGAGGCAGAAGGTGGTCTCGTAAGTAACCGGGTCCTAAGCCATGGAGCACTTTGAAGATGGGAACCAACACCTTGAAGCGCACTCGGAAGACCACTGGAAGCCAATGCAACTCGCGCAGGAGAGGTGTCACGTGGGAGCGCCATGTCGCCCCCATAAGTACCTGTGCGGCCGCATTCTGCACCAGTTGGAGCCTCCGAGTGCTCCTCAAGGGGAGCCCCATGTAGAGAGCGTTGCAGTAGTTGAGGCGGGAAGTGACAAGGGCATGAGTGACCGTGCATAAGGAGTCCCGATCCAGAAAGGGGCGCAACTGGCGTATCAGGCGAACCTGATAGAAAGCCCCCCTGGCCACGGCCGTCATATGCTCTTCTAAAGACAGCCGTGCGTCCAGGAGGACACCCAAGTTACGCGCCCTCTCTGTGGGGGCCAATGTCTCGCCCCCAATAGTCAGCAATGGCACCAGCTGACTATATCGGGATGCTGGCAGCCACAGCCACTCAGTCTTGGAGGGATTGAGTCGGAGCCTGTTCCTCCCCATCCAGATCCGCACGGCCTCCAGGCACCGGGACATCACTTCAAGGGCATCGTTGGGGTGGTCTGAGGTGGAGATGTACAGCTGGGTGTCATCAGCGTACAGATGGCACTGCACCCCAAAACCACGGATGATCTCGCCCAGCGGCTTCACATAAATGTTGAACAGGAGAGGTGAGAGGACCGACCCTTGTGGCACCCCACAAACCAAGTGCCTTGAGGTCGACCTCTGCCCTCCAGCCAACACAGACTGCAACCAGTTGGAGAGATAGGAGGAGAACCACTGTAAGACAGTGCCTCCCACTCCCAACCCTTCCAACCGGCGCAGCATGATACCATGGTCGATGGTATCAAAAGCCGCTGAGAGGTCTAATAGGACCAGAACAGAGGAGCAACCTCTGTCCCGAGCCCTCCAGAGATCATCAACCAACGTGACCAATGCCGTTTCCGTGCTGTACCCGGGACTGAAGCTGGACTGGAACGGATCTAGATAGACGGTTTCATCCAGGTACTGCGGAAGCTGTCGTGCAACCACACTCTCAACAACCTTCGCCAAGAAGCGAAGGTTGGAAACTGGACGATAGTTTGCCAAAACAGCTGGGTCCAGAGAGGGCTTCTTGAGGAGGGGCCTCACCACCGCCTCTTTCAAGGCGGGAGGCAAGAACCCCTCACTCAAGGAAGCGTTTATAATCCTCTGGAACCAGCCTCGTGTAACCTCCCGGGTAGCCAGCACCAACCAGAAGGGACACGGGTCCAATAAACATGTGGTTGCGTTCAACCTCCCCAACATCCTGTCCACGTCCTCGGGAGTCACAGGGTCAAACTCATCCCAGATAACAGTCTCAAGACACACCTCAGACAACCCGCCTGTACCTACCCAGTCAGAGTCCAAGCCTTCCCGAATTTGAGCGACTTTATCATGCAGATAATGCGCAAAATTCTCAGCACGACCTTGCAAGGGGTCTTACCGCGCTCCCAGATGGAGAAGGGAGCGGGTCACCCTAAACAAGGCAGCTGGGCGATTTTCTGCCGATGCGATAAGAGCGGAAAAGTAATTACATTTCGCCGCCTTTATCGCCACTAAGTAGGTCTTGATATAAGGCCTCACTAGTGTACGATCAGATTCGGAGCGACTGGCCCTCCAACTACTCTCTAGGTATCTTTTCTGGCGTTTCATCCCCCTCAGCTCCTCGGAGAACCAAGGAGCTGGGCAGATTCGGCGCCGGGTCAGAGGCCGCAAAGGCACGACCCAATCTAAAGCACCAGCGGCCGCCCTATCCCAGGCGGCCACCAGGTCTTCCGTTGAGTCACGAGCCAGAGTCTCAGGAAATGGCCCAAGCTCCATTCGGAACCTATCAGGATCCATCAGGCGCCTGGGGCGGAACCACCTGATCGGTTCCGCCTCCCTGCGGTGGGGTGTAACGGTCAGGAAGCCAAGTCTAAGGAGAGAATGGTTTGACCATGACAAGGGTTCAATAACTATATCCCCTGTCTTTAAGCCATTCAAACACTGACCAGAGACGAAAACCAAGTCCAGTGTGTTTCCTCCTGGGTGAGTGGGGCCCTGAATTAACTGGGTCAGGTCCATGGCCGTCATGGAAGCCATGAACTCCCGAGCCACCTCAGATACTTCACCGATGGACGGCAGGTTGAAATCCCCCATGACTAAAAGCCTGGGGGTATCAACCACCACCCCGGCTATAACATTGAGGAGCTCGGGCAGGGTCGCTGCCACGCAGCAAGGAGCCAGGTATGCAACCAGCATCTGCCTCCCATGGCCCCACTTCACAAGGAGAGACTCACAGCCGGCTATCTGAGGTACAGTGGCCTCCCTGGGATCAAGACCTTCCTTTACAATAACCGCCACCCCCCCACCCCTACCCTGGGCCCTCGGCTGATGAAATGCACGGAAACCCAGTGGGCACATTTCTACGAGGGGGACCCCCCCTCCAGGTCCAGTCAGGTCTCTGTAATACCCGCCAGGTCCGCTCCCCCCTCCTGAATCAGCTCACAAATGAGGGGGGCTTTATTAACCATGGACCTGGCTTTGCACAACATCAGCCTAAGACCCAGGCTCTGAGACTCCCGACAACCCAGGGAACGAGAAGAGCATTGGGAGCCAGAGCACGTCACCGCTTGGAGACAGCGGGTGCATGCCCCCACAACATGATATGGCCCCCTGCTCCCACCATACCTGCCCCTCCCACCCACGGTCCTGATGACATTGCCCTCTTCCCTACCAACACCAACCCCCTCCGATCCCCGCTCCGCACCTCCCCTAACACGACCCTGTGCCGGGCCTGGTCCCCTCCCCAGCAAATCACCCTCCCTATCCTTTGCCAAACAACCCTCCCCCCTCCCAAAACCCCTTAAAAGATTGGCAAATGACAATTTTAAAAAACCCCTCAACCCCCTCTTCGCCGCATGCCACCTCTCGGGATTCCAAAATCCGTCATCGAGGTGGCCCTCGATAAAGTGGAGGGCCAATCCTGCGAGAGGGGGGAGTCTCGCAGAACAAGAAGCTCAGCTGCCGAATACATCTTGCCACAGAACATAAGTGACCATGTCCCAAGGGTCCAGATGGAAAATAAGAGGTCCAAGGGGGAGCAAATAAGATGGGGGCATCCAAAATCCGAGGTCCAAAGTCCACTGTCCCCTCACCACAGTGGGTAGGATCTCTTGCCAAGTCGACACAGTTCAAGGGGGATACAATCCAACCACCCTCTCACAGTGATTGGTCTGATGGTCAGTCCCCTCTACTAGTGAGATGGAAGTAGTGAACCTTTGCAATATCAGTACAGCACAAGGGGTTAAAGTCCATAGCCACCCTCTCACAGTGTCTGGTCTAATAGTCCACAACCACCCTCTCACGGTGGTTGGTCTGATGGTCAGTCCCCTCTGCTGGTGAAATGCAGGTAATACCATACCGACTCTGCCTGAGGGGCACAAAAAACCAAGACCACCCTCTCACGGTGACTGGTATGATGGACAGTCCCCTCTGCTGGTGGGATGGAAGAAGTACACCGGCTCCCATAATCTCCCAACACAATTTACAGTCCCCCTCCATGGCAGGGGGAAGGGCTCCGATGAATATGAGCCAGATTTCAGTGCCAGTGAGTCCATAAACGGCAACCAATCCGAGACAGGCATAATGCCAAGGGGAACGATGGAGAATAGGGGGAGAAATCTCCCAGGTCCCAAAATTCTGCGGACGCCTCCCAACGACGTGAGGGACTAACCCATCAACTGGGCTTATAGGAGAACACTTTGTAGACTGTTGAGTGCTATTTCTGGGCTAAGCCTATTTATTTTCCCATTACATTTCTGCTGTTATAGCAGTCTTATTGTTTAATATGGGACAGAAATCTCTTTCATCTTCGTGAATACAAAGAAAACAATTATTTGCTACTGAAATTATACCTTCATTAATTGCTGCTTTTTTCACTCTGACCCACTTTAGAAATGACTAATTCATTTTCATTTAAGCATGTTGAACATAGCCAAACATATATTGTCATACAATTATATAAACAAGATATTTGAGTATCTAGCTCATTGAAATATGAAAATTATAAATTTTAGGAGAATATTCTGTTTGTCCATTACTGTAAAATTCAATATTAAATCTATAGAATAGATTTTTGGGAGAAATTGTCTCCCTAGAAACATCTGAAGAACAGCTAGGTTTACAATTGCAGTCCTGTTATGTAGCACAAACAGGAGAGAATAGATATGCAAGGTTCAGCAAGTAAAAGAGATTTAAAAACAGATGACACAATGACTGGGTTTCATGTAACAGAGCCTGGATTCATGTAACATACTATGCCACTAACTAGCATGTTGGATATACCCAGTCCATGTCTCCAATTAATTGTTCAGTTAGGACTAGCATATCTGAGCTGCAAAAGTCTGATCACAGCAAAGAAATATGAAAACTAATCCTGTTGCTGGTATTTATGTTATTTTTGATTGGCCATTGTGGTAGCCTAGTTCAGTAAATTATGCACATATAGAAAACATGATTAAGACAATGAGTTACAAGTAAACATGTTATGCAAATACGGCTGTAATCTAGCTTTTGGAGTAATAGGTTGTGTGAAACCTGCTATTACAGGTTTCATGGCTTAGCATAATCTCTAAACCCAGAGAACCCAGTGACTTATTCAATATATTACATTATGCAGCAGTTAAAGGAATTGAGTTCAGGAGGTTCACATGGAATCAAATAAAATATACAGGAATTCGAAGATAGAAACAACATTTTAGTGATGTCATCCATTGGCTGCTGTATTGAGTGTCAGGAATCGTAACAAATGGAAGCCTACATTCAAAATCTTCAGGTTTGTGACAAATAAGGAGAATCTAGGTGCTTGGAAAAAAAGAAGGTTCTGAGGCAGTTTCTATGGAAATAACAGAAGAACAGGAGCAGAACCCAAGGAATCTATGTGAAGTTTCTTGTAGTAGCTGACTAAAGTACAGTATGTGAAAATTTTGTAGCATACCAGGACATCTCCAAAACATTTAGGACATAAAATTCCATGAAATCTACAGAAGGGAATGGAGACATTCATTGGTTCTGACCACATGAGATGAGAATGAGAGGCAGAGAAATTACCAGCGAAAGCATGATATAACTATGGCCTCAGACCCATCTCTGAAGTATCTGTTAGCTCATTTCATTTGTTCAAAAAAATCAATTATTCTAGGAATTGTTGGAAGTAGTAGAAAACATACTGGATAGATACCATCAAGCAAGATACTGGTTTAAACCTAGAATTATTAAAGCTATAATTTTGTGAAGTACTGGAAAGGATAGAGAAAGTTCATCTATAAAGTCTTTGAAAATCAGAGATGAAACAAGAAAGAATTTGCTCATTGCTGATCCACTCTCAGTTTAAAGATTTTATATTTCAACCTCCATTATCTTCACTTATCTCTGACTGATAATAAGCGATCTAAGGGAGTACAGATTACATATATCTGTTATTCTAAGAAGTCTTTCTTCTCAACCAGTAACTCCTGCTTCTTTCAATTCTCTGGCTCTAAATCTTTAGGTCTCCTTAGATATCTACATTCTTGGGATATGGGATATCAGTGAGTATGGCTGCCATGACTTCTGATGCTGAGGACAGTAGCCTTGGCATCATTTTCTCTGATAAATAACAGTAGAATTACTTCATTCTGTTTTATTTCTGGAGGAGTTGTCTTAACAATATGAGACATGTCAGGGCATCAATTAATCCCATGTTTGGCTCTGGGAAAAATCACCCTGGTTTAGAGGAGATGGATCGTGGCTTATTCCAAGTTGCAATATTCTGATAAAGAAAAACGTGAAGGAAAGTTTCTAATAAAACTCATTTATTTGTTATAAAGAAAATAAAACACCTCACTAACTAAGAAAAATAAATTGTTACATTTTGGCAAGCGAGATCTCCTGCCGGTCCAGCCGGACCTCTGGCAAGAGAACAAAGGAAAAAGATGTGGAGCAAGTGAAGGAATGCGGACATGCGTAGTACAGTACTGATAAGGAACTTGGCAAAGCTACAGTAAGTCTATTAGTCCAAAAATAATGAAGCTCAGCTGGGAAATAAAAAAACGCTGTGACATTCCCCTTCTTTGCCAGTTGAGCGAATATCAGTACATCATCAAATAAGGCACATCTTCTCACACAGATACTCATGTTGAGCTGCTGGGAGTGGTTTGTTGAGCATATCAGCAATTTGATCATGTGTAGATACATATTGCATTTTGACAAAACCTTTTTTCACTAAATGTTTTATATTTTGATAACGAATGTCAATGTGTCTGGACCTAGAACCTGTAAAATGTGATTCAGAAATATAAACCACCGATTCATTGTCTTCCATCACGGTGATCGGTCGGATCGGGTGTGTCCAGATATCTGTGACTAAAGCATCAAACCAAGTTAGAGAATTACATGCATCTGAAACACAAGCATATTCAGCTTCAGTAGATGAACAAGAAACAAAATTCTGTTTACGTACTTGCCAATAAACAGGACATCCATTTAAGAACATCATATAACCTGAAGTACTTTTACGTGATTTCTTATCACTTGCCCAATCAGAATCTGCATAACAACATAATTCTGCATAATCAGTATGTGTTGGTTCTAACAATAACTTCAAATGTTTAGTGTATTTTAGGTATCTCAATAATTTCTTAATACATGTCCAATGAAACTGTTTTGCCTTATCTATGTGTCGAGATAAGAGATTAACACTAAGTGCAATGTCGGGTCTGGTCCAACTACTAATGTATAACAGTGACCCAATGACTGAACGATAAAGTGTTTGATCCTCGAACTCAGGACTTTGTTCTTGTGTCAAGTTGTGAAAATCTGTTTGCATGGGTGTCTTTGTTGTGTTAGCATCTTTCATGTTGCAATGATGCAAAATTTGTTCAATTTTATCTTCTTGTGAAAGACTAAACCCCTTCTGTGTTTTTTCAATCTGAACACCTAAATAAGTGCTAATGTGACCTAATGATTTCAATGTGAAGTATCTCTGCAAAGCTTTGGCAAAAATTTCACTCATTTGCTTATTTGGACCAATATAAACAATATCATCAACATAAACAAGAACTATCTCATATGCATTGTTAGATCTTTTTGTAAACACGCACTCATCAGTTTTGGACTTAATAAAGCCCATTGAATTTAGTTTGTCAGTAAGACATAAGTACCACATTAAACCAGATTGTTTCAGACCATAAAGACTTTTGTTTAGAAACCAGGTATCCCCTTCTTGCTGTCGGAATCCTGGAGGACTTCTCACATAGATCTCTTCATTTAGGTCTGCATGTAGATAAGCCGTGTCAACATCAAACTGGAAAACTTCTAAACCAAGGATAGTTGCAGTTGCTAAAGCAATTTTTACACTCTCAGTTCTGACAGTCGGTGAGTAAGTATTTGTGTAGTCCTCAGGATAACGTTGAGCGAAACCCTGAGCTACAAGTCTGGTTTTGTACAATGACTCACCATTTGGTTTCTTTTTGATTCTGTAGACCCATCGAGTGCCAATGACCTTTTTGTTTGCTGGAGGTTTTGCAGGTGTAAATACTTTAAGTTTCTTTAGACTGTCCATTTCAACCTGCATTGCTTCATACCATTTGTCTTGCTCTGAATCAGGGAGCTGCTTGATTTGTGTGAAATTATCAGGTGGAAGTGTAACATTGCAAATCAAAGGCAAGGGTGCTTTTGTCAGTTGCCAAGAATATCGTTGTGGAGGGATTCCTTTTGTGGCCCTCTTGGAACGTCTCGGAACAACTGTCCAATCTTCTTCTTCTTCGTCCTCATCCTCACTTTCGTCTCTAGCGTCAGCATCCGCGGCTTGCGAAGATGGAACATCGGGTTGAGAAGAATCAGTGGAATCTTGATCATCAATCTGCATAGCATCAGCAGTATCATCTCTGGGAAAATAAACTCCAGGATCATTGGAATGAATCCTGGACCAGTCAATATCTTCCTCAAAATTAGCAGATTGGGAAATCACAATTGCATGTTTAGAGTCAATAAATTTGCTCCACTTTGAATTATCATCAATACCCATAAATCTCAGTCTCTTTGCTGTTGGATCTCCTTTTCTTCTTTGAGCTAAGGGAATGTTCACCATAGCATATGAACCAAAAATATGGATGTTTTTAAGATCGGGCTTGTAGCCATACAACATGAAGAAAGGAGTCTGATTTGTTACACTGTTCCAAGTACGGTTGACAATGTAATTTGCATACTTGATAGCTTCACCCCAGTATATCATATCAAGATTGGCGTCTTCTAGGAGACAACACATCATGGTTTGCAGTACCTCTCCGTTGTGAGCTGATGTGTCAGGGGCCGACATCTGATGAACAATTCCATTCTTACGCATCCAGTCCTGGAAACGCTGAGACATGAACTCAGCACCACGATCACTCTGGATTCTGGCGATGCGAACTTGGTGTTGGGAAGAAACAAGGGTTGCAAAGTCTTTAAAGATCTGAAAAGTCTCTGATTTTTCTTTCATAGGATATACATATCCATATCTAGAGTAATTATCAACAATTGTTAGGAAATATTTTCTACCACCAAATGATGGCGGGAAAGGACCAACTATGTCAATGTGAACCAAATCAAAAATGCGTGTTGACAGGCGTGTAGCGTGTTTGGGAATGGCTGCTGCTTTGGATTTGGCCTTTTTGCATACAGCACAATCCAGAAACACCTTACACCCCTTTAGATCCAAACCTTTTGCGAACTCCGGCATCTTCCTAAGAACACGGAAACTGGCATGCCCCAATCTTCTATGCCATTTATGGATACACCTGGAATGCAAAGGTTTACCAGTTAGTGAATTCTCAACATTAACATTTTTATGCGGAACCTCAGGCTTGCTCTGAGCAACCTGTTTACCAATTCTATTTTTGTTGGCTTTAGGACCCTTAGGAATAGCAACAGGATCTCTCACTGGAGCATCTCTCTCTGGGCCTGTGCCTTCCCTTTTTGGAGTTTGCATACTTGCCTGTGTTTGTGGTTTAGGCTTTGGCTTTAAGTAATAAACACCACCAATTAATATGGTTTCAGCAACAATATCTCCATCTTTAACTATGTAACTTGCTTTTTCAAGGTGGTGAACTTGGAACTTTAACATTCTAGACAAGTGATACTGACTAAGCAAATTACTGGTTGCTGTTGGTATGTAATAAACATCAGGGATGAATGCATCGAGCTCTTCAACATAAACAGTTCCTTTTCCTTTGACCTGACAAGGATGATTGGAAAAAGAATAAAGTTCACGTAGTTCAGGTTCAGGTTCATGCATCTCTGTGAAAAGTTCCTTTCTGTAGGTAACATGCAATGCTGCACCACTGTCCAAAGTCCACAGGAGTCGTCTGTCGTACTCTGGTTGAGGTTGTGGATCATTGGTTAAAGCCAATGTGGCGAGTGGAGTTTGTGGATCACGCCGGGGACCACGACGACCTTGTCTTCCGCCTCTGCCTCTGCCTCTGGAATCTGTTCCTCTGGGCTGGTACGTGACGGGAGCTGGAACTCGTTGGGGACAATCCCGGGTGGCATGTCCCACACGGTTGCAGGTGTTGCATCTTGGCATCCTTGGAGCGTAGGTCCTTCCTCGGAAGGGGCGCCTAGCTGGAGCTCTTGATGCGGGTGGTCCTCTCAAATGTGGCGTGGCCAACATGAATGCCTCTTCTTCAATTAAAAGTCTACAGACATTGTCCACTGTGCGTTGAGCAATTGGGACTTGGTTAATCTTTGTAACAGCATCTTTCCATTCATAGTTCAAAGAGTTAATAATGATGCTGATCATTTGAATATCTTCAATGTTATGGCCTCTTTCTCTCAATTCTGTTCTGAGACCTTTCAGTTTGGTCAAATGTCCTCCAATTTGTTCACCAGGTTTCAATCTCGAACCATGGAGTTCAGACATGAGTAAACATGAAGATTCAATTGAGATAGGCCTGTAACAATTTTCCAATTCAGCCCAAATTTGACGGGCTGTTGTATTTGGTGGAAAAGTGACCTGCAGTTCAGTATCCATGGACATTAATAATGTTGTGCGAGCCCTTATCTCTAAATCTCTTATTGCAAAATCCCATGGTTGTGCAGGAGGGTTAAATACCATACAGTGCGTGCCTTCTCTAAGAAGCAATAGTGTAATCTCACTGACCCAAGCTTTGTAATTGTGTCCTGACATTTTTAGTTTTGATTCACCAGTTAGTGGAGAGACAGAAAATGCCCGGTAAGGAGCCTGCACTTGGTATGCTGGCTGTGCTGGCAGAAATGCCTGTGGTATTTGCTGTGCCTGTTGTGGGCCTAAAAATGGTCTTGGTTGTGCCATTGGAGGTGGACCAGGAGGTGGCCCTATTTGCACTTGTGGCTGGGGCACATTTGCAGGCATATGTAGCTGCTGTGGCTGATGCATTGGAATCTGCTGTATTCCAGTTGCCATTTGTGCTTGATCTGCAATATTGGCATGACCTGCTGGAGATGCAGTCATTTGCCTTTGCTTCATAAAGCGTGCCTGTGTTCCATCTAAAAAGGCACCATCACCACCAGGGGGTGTTGGAGTTTGAGCCCGTGGAGACACTTGTGGCATTTCAGCTTCCTGTAGTAAATTACTTTTGCCAGCAGATGGTGCTGCACCTTTAGCTTCGGGCAGCTTTGCACTTACAAGGAATGATTGCGTGGCAGGTTTATATGTAACTTGATCAGGGAGACTTTCATGTGACGTATGCAGGGCCCTCTGTCTTAATTGGCCTGACATAAAATCCACCAGGGGGAGTGTCTTTGGCTCCGAGGAAGAAGACAATATGGCGCTTTTTGAAAATCTTAAGTTGTCTCCCTTATCTTGCTCAAGCATAGATATAGCCATTTTTGCCTGGGATAGCTGCTGTTCATAGAGTTTTATACGGTCACGATAGGCTTTCATAGCCAGCTCATCCAGGGTGAGCTTAGAGCTTCGAGGAGAATAATGAATTGTTTCTCTCTTTGCGTGGGAGGAATTTTGCTCAGCAGTTTGCTTTAGCCTTGCACCGAGCGTTACAAATTCAGAAGGTTCTGGGGAGACAGGTTGAGAGCTGGCATAATTAGAAGGGGGAGTTACTGACCTCGGTCGTAGTGCTTCTCCTTCAAAAACAGCTTCTGTCTTATCTGTCTCCATTTCTGTTCCCACGGCTTTTTCTTGTTCCAGGCGTGTGGCTGTAGTAAGGGGCTGGAAATCTGGAAATCTCCTGTCTGCCACCTCTTCGTTGGAAAGATCAATCAAATCATTTACGAAGAGTGGTCTTAGTTTCATTTTGCCTTTTTTCTTCTGTTTCGGCATTTTAGCAAAATAATTAGCATACCTCAGTAACTAAAAACTAATTGCCTATGCGCTCTTATCAGAAATAACAAAACAAGGAAAAAAGCCATAAATCAACCGTCCGAGTGCTACCAGATGTCAGGGCATCAATTAATCCCATGTTTGGCTCTGGGAAAAATCACCCTGGTTTAGAGGAGATGGATCGTGGCTTATTCCAAGTTGCAATATTCTGATAAAGAAAAACGCGAAGGAAAGTTTCTAATAAAACTCATTTATTTGTTATAAAGAAAATAAAACACCTCACTAACTAAGAAAAATAAATTGTTACATTTTGGCAAGCGAGATCTCCTGCCGGTCCAGCCGGACCTCTGGCAAGAGAACAAAGGAAAAAGATGTGGAGCAAGTGAAGGAATGCGGACATGCGTAGTACAGTACTGATAAGGAACTTGGCAAAGCTACAGTAAGTCTATTAGTCCAAAAATAATGAAGCTCAGCTGGGAAATAAAAAAACGCTGTGACAAAAATCAACATCACTAGATGATAGCATTAAAATATACAGTTCTGTAAAAATGCTAGGATCCCTGAAACTCCTCATACTTTCAGCTCCTAAAATGATGCATTTCTGTGACATTCTCCCCAAACAACACTAAACACACAGAAACATACCTGATATGATTGGTGAATAGCTTAAATAAACCTTTCCCTTAGGGTTTTCAAAGTTTATAGTCAGAGGTTCTGAGATCATGTCTGCAATTTCTTTCAGCATTCCTAAAATGTAATTTGTCTGAGTCCAGAGACTTGTATTCATTTAAGGAATTTGAGGTCTTACAGTAAGTTTATCAGTCCTGAACTGTTAACTTCACATTTTTCCTCAGTTATATTAGGAAATCCCTTTTTCTTCTTTATCCTATGACACTGAAGCCAATGGAAAGACATGAAGTAGCTCTGCCTTTTCTCTATTCTCCACTAGCATTTATTTCTCCACCTTCCTTACCTGTGCAACAAACCTACCACTTTGCTGACTCTTATTTTTGACATAGTCCTAAATCCACCTCTTATTATATTTTGCCTTGCTCAACAGCCTCATCTCTTTCTGAGCTTTAACTTTCTGGGTTTATTCTTAATTATTAGCCCTTCTATTTCTACTGTGGCTTCTTTTTGCTTCTCAGTTTATAAGTGCTATTCATCTACATGGCATTTTAATTTTTTTTATAGAGAGATTATTTGTATATGTTTTGGATGTTCTATTCAAAGTCCAAATTCTGGGACTGACATCTCATAACTGTTCCTTCCCTAGTTATCTTGAACTTGAATTTCTTCATCGACATATTGTACCTTCTCGTTTCAGGTAATCTCATTCTGATGAGCTCAGCAGAGTTTTCATATTTGCCAAACAAATATGCCTCTGTTCTTGTGAGGTTCAAAGGGTCCCTTGTGTTGGTGAGAGGAGGAGTTCTTAGAATCTTCCTTCCTACATGGGTTAGGAATCTACATACAGCTAATCCTCAGTTTATGACCACAATGGGGATGGGAACCTCCGATGCTAAGTGAGATAGTTGTTAAATAAATCATGACCAATTTTATGACTTTTTGCCATGGTTGTTAAATGAATCATTGTGGTTGTTAATTGGGGCACATGATCATTAAGTGAATCTGGCTTCCCCTATTGACTTTGTTGTTGGAAACTGTCTGGAAGGTTGCCAATAGCAAACACTTGACTTTGGGATGTTGCAACCATCATAAATCCATGCCAGTTCCCAATTTTGATCATGTAACTGCAGCGGTGCTTCAAGGATTATAAGTGCGAGGATTTTTTTAAAGCACTGTAATGACTGAGTGGTTGTGAAACGAATGGTCGTAAGTTGTAGTTTTTGAGGGAATCTATCTCCTTAGCTCTTCTTCTTAGCTGTTCTCTTCTTGTCCTTTGATCCTTTGATCCACAAGGGGGCAGAAATGATGAAAATATTACTTCCACCTACAGTTCTTCCATGCTTTATTATATTTTTATTAAAGTTTAAAACAAAAGAAAAATTTATAATATTTGAAACTAATATTTAGAATGAAGAGAGAACAAAAAAGAAGGAAATAAGAAAAGAACAAAGTCAAAAAAGTATAAAGAAATGACCTCCAATTTTCTTTTACAGCAAGTATTAGTATAAATGTAAATAACCTTTTACTTTTTCTCCTATTTTAACATCTTTTTAAAATTTAATCCAACTCTTGAAATTTAATCCAACCTCTTAATTGTTTTGAAATAACATGCAATTTATATTAATCATATTAATACTCATATTAATATAGTATTTTATGTTCTTGACCTTAAAACCTGTTTTATTCATCAATTCTATATTTTTTATCAACATTTTTGTGTTTGTTAATCTTAGAACCTCCTGATGTACCAAATTAGTGATATGTGCAACAGGTTTCTTGAGTACGGATCAAAATTCCTTATTATATTACTGTGCAGTTTAGCATAGTGCAGGCTTAGAAATAGCCTTAATTTTGATAGGGTAGAATTTGTGGAGAGGAGGTTAGTGAATTGAAAAATTTGATCATCTGGAACTAACTAATGCAGAAAACACAGATTAAGAGTGGAGGAAAGAACATTGTCTTAGTTCTATGTCACGCTTCCTGCATGGCAAACAGTCAGGCTTTAGAAAATGAATCTAATTTAGTCTCTGCTAAGTTAAAAAGCAAATAAACAAGTATATCTTTCACTTACTGAGCTTTTGATCTGATTTTCCTCTAAATTAGGAGCAGCAATGGCTGGAGTTTTGTTTTGTTTTTGTTTTTTTAATTTGATTTATATGCCGCCCTTCTCCGGAGACTCAGGGCGGCTTACAGTGCATTAAGCAATAGCCTTCATACTTTTGTATGTTTATACAAAGTCAGCTTATTTCTCCCACAAACTGGGTCCTCAGTTTACCTACCTTAGAAAGGATGGAAGGCTGAGTCAACCTTGAGCCTGGCGAGATTCGATCTTACTTTAATTGCAGACAGTTGGTGTTAAATTGCAGAGCTCTGTCTGTTGAGCTATCCAGGCTCCTAAATTCAAAGTTTGCCTATTTTTATATTAAATTAAATGGTATGTTTCTCCATGCTGTTGGTCTTTCCTTTGCTTTCTCAGCCACATTACTTATCTTGACTAGATTTGACCATGTGGCCAGGGGCTGACTTTCCAATGAGATGCACCCCCGTCCTGCCATGGTGATAATTATATAAGAAGGGTTCCTGTGAGGATATGTTTGTTTGTTAGTGTGTGTGCCTCATTTATTGTCCTCTTTATAATGCTGGGAGAATACATAAAGGAAATGAAAACACTAGGTGGTAAATTAGAGATCTGCTTTGTGCCTTACCACCATATAGAAAAGATCTCAGAAATGAGAGGTCCTTGGTGCTCTCTGAGCTTGCTTGTTTTCTTGCAAACCTTTCATTATCCTAACTAGATAACATCATCAGTGCTAGTAAGGAGTGCTGTTTGCTGTTAGTTTATATTCTGGTGTCTTGCCTGTTTGTGTGGGTGGGGGCAGTCTTAAAGATTCTTTGGTTGTTTACTGATGGCTCTTTGGCAGTTTCTTGATTGGGGTATTGTTTACTTGATTGTTGCTGCCAGAAAAAATTCCAGACGTAGTTGTTACAGGTAGTCCTTGACCTATAACCATTCATTTAGTGACCGTTCATAGTTACAACAGCACTGAGAAAAGTGACTTATGACCAGTTTTCCTATTTACAATTGTTGCAACATCCCCATGGTCACGTGATCAAAATTTGGACATTTGGCAACCGGCATATATTTATGACACTGTCTTGGGGTCTTATGATCACCATTTGTAACCTTCCCAGCCAGCTTCTGACAAGCCAAATTAACGGGGGAAGCTAGATTTGCTTAACAACTGCATGATTCTCTTAAGAACTATAGTGATTGACTTAACAACTGTGGCAAAAAGATTGTAAAATGAAGCAACTCACTTAACAACTTCCTTGCTTAGCAATAGAAATTTTGGGCTCAAATGTGGTTATAAGTCAAAGACTACCTGTACTACAAAACATTTTAGATTATTAATTCATTGAGTGAAAAAAGGGTTCATAAGAACATAAAAGTTCTCGGTATCAGGCCATAAATCTCTCCGCCATTTTGTGTACTATAGTGATTCATCAGGTACATCTGGGAAGCTTATAAAAAAGACACATGGTAATATCTCTTCCCTATTTTTCACTAACATTTATTTTTGATTGTACAACTCTTAATAGAGTAATTGTTGTGTATATATCTTCCATGAATTAATCTATCAATCATATATAATGTTGCTCTAGAATTGTTGCCATTCCTGGATTGATCTCCTGCTGTACCCTTTATCAGCTGAGATAGTTTATTTGCAGCTCAGTTGCAATGCATCTCAAATTGAGTTGGACCAGTGATGAAATCTAATTTTTTTTACTGCCAGTTCTATGGGCGTGGCTTGGTGGGTGTGGCTTGGTGGGTGTGGCTTGGTGGGTGTGGCAGGGGAAGGATACTGCAAAATCTCCATTCCCATCCCACTCCAGGGGAAGGATACTGCAAAATCCCTATTCTTACCCCACTCTGGGGCCAGCCAGAGGTGGTATTTGCCGGTTCTCCAAACTGCTCAAAATTTCCACTACCAGTTCTCCAGAACCTGTTAGAACCTGCTGGATTTCACCCGAGTTGGAGGGAAAGCTCTGAAGAGTTTGTGAATGGACTGGTTTCTTATTGGTGGGAACTGTGGCACTGTGTCTCCTACTCCAAGCCAGTTCATCCTTATCTCCTTAGTGGTTTGGTTGTTAGACACAGTTATATCAGAAGAGTTTAAAATGGATCAGGATAGGTTCTTGTCTGTGTGTCTCTCTCCCTTTAAGAGAAATGAATGAAGCATAGATTTTCTTTTAAAAGCAGCAGAGATGGGAGGGGGCACTCTGGCTGATTACATCTTTCTGCATTTTTTTAAATTGACAGCTAGAAGAAGTACCAATTGACTCACAATTGGCTTATGATTTTTTCAGTGGTTCAAGATCAATAGCAGTGAAGACGATTGCTTGTGAAGAATTTAGAAATGAGAATCGTGCATCGATTGATGGTTATCACATCTAATAAAAATGAATTCCTTAGTTTAACAATGCATTTAAGCACTTCCTTACCTATGTCATTATCTATATATTTATGTGTAGATGTATAATTCATATATTAATAGTATATCCCTGTACATTTAGCTCCAGTTGATAATCTAGGGCAGTGATGGCTAATCTTTTCCAGACTGAGTGCCTCCAGTGATGGAGTGCCCACAACTTCTGAAGGCAAGCCATTCCACTGATTAATTCTTCTAATTATTAGGAAATTTCTCCTTAGTTCTGTGTTGCTTCTCTCCTTGTTTAGTTTCCATCCATTATTTCTTGTCTTGCCTCTGGTGCTTTGGAAAATAGGTTGACTCACTCTTCTTTGTGGCAGACCCTCAAATATTGGAACACTGCTTTCACATCACCCGTCCTTCTTTTCAAACATACCCAGTTCCTGTAATCATTCTTCATATGTCTTAGCCTCCAGGCCCCTAATCATCTTTGTTGCTGTTCTCTGCCCTCTTTTTAAGTCACAAGGCTTAAATCTTCACATGCAAAACTGTACTGAATAAAACAGTTATAAACTGGCCTTTGTGGGAATTTGTAAGCTTCAAAATAAATGATGAGATAATATTGTTTTTCCCCCCACTTCCTCCAACTGACTTTCTAGTATCTATTACTTCTCATGCATGCATTTTCTCAGGGTGAAATCCCCATTCACCCTCTAGTTGTCTGGATTTGTTCACTATATTCAACAGGTAAAAGTCTCTTCAGGTGATGCATTGAGAGGAAATGTGTGATGCATGAGTCACAGATAAATCAACCTCCCTGGATATAGGTGTGGCGATTTGGTGTCCTACTTTTTCAGTTCAATAGTTGCATCTGTCATCTCAATACATAAACATCATTTCTAGTTTTCCATTACTACCTTGTGTAATGATTGCAGAGAAATAATGACTGTCTGACAGGGATTATTAGATTCAAATTGCCACATTTGAACAGTTTTGGCAAATGTGTACTTATGTATGATTCACTGATACCTGTCCTGACCAGACTTGCTATAGCAAAATTAGTAGACAAGTGAGTGTATTTTCAACCTCAGAAGGATAGTATATCGTCTTACCACTTTTTGCTGTTTTTCCCCAGTGTGCAGTCACTCATTCCTTTAACAACTAAGCTATAACATTCATGAAACACATAGTGTACAAATATAAATTATCTAAATAATGTATAACTCAGAAGTTTATTTTAGAAAAGGTAAATGTAGCATTTATAAGTAAGCTTGACTACAAAGGTTTTTTATCTTCTAGAACATTGTCAGTAGACTAGCTAAAATTACCAGGTGATTGTTAAGTGTTTCGAAAGTAAGAATATATTCACACAGCCTTTTTTCCCAACATGAAAACACTCAAGTAATTATTCATGGATGACATGTCCACATGCCATGTGTGTACCTCAAGGTCGTATATAGTTGAAGTATAGCTTTAGGAGGTTCACTCCTTTACTCAGGGGTGCCAAACTCAAGGCCCGGGGGCCAGATCTGGCCCGCAGGGTGCTTAGATCTGGCCTCTGGGGCCGCCCTGGAAACAGCGAAGGACCAGCCTGCAGTGCCTCTGCCAGCGAAAATGGAGCTTGGGAGGGCTCCGTGTGGCCCTCGTGTGCTCCGTTTTTGCTGGCAGAGGTTGCAGGAGGCTGTCACAGCCGAAAACAGAGCTCGGGAGCCCGTTTTCACTGGCAGAGCACTTGGGCCACCACAGGTGCCACGACATGACTGACATCAAGCTGGCCACGCCCACCCTGGCCATTCGCACCCTAGCCCCCGAAGGTCAAACACAACCCTGATGCTGCCCTCAATGAAATCAAGTTTGACATCCCTATCTTAACTGATACCTTTCATTTTAGTACACTGTATGCGGAAACTGATTAAATACTTAGATATTGAACTTAAATATTATCCACAACACATCATATAGTTATCATTAAATCTACATCTTGTTTGATTTGAAATTTAACATTCTATAAGTACAAATTTTTAAATAGTTACACTTTACTAATTTTCTATGTCCAGTAAACATGTTTAAGTTATTATTTTAATTTAGATGGAAGTATATTTTTTCAGTATTCGGACCGGGAGCTATTTTCATTGAGAATACACACCAACAGGTTGAAGTTATGTGAAATATAGGGTAAAATATTAATAGTAGACTCAACTCATTGTCCACAAAGAAAAGAGCTGGTTCCTTTGGGAAAGAAGGAAACAAGTATTTAAGTAAGTAAGTAAGTAAGTAAGTAAGTAAGTAAGTAAGTAAGAAACTGCTTATATAGCCATGGTTGAGACTGGAAGGTTTATCTCACTGTTGATGTAAAAGCAGAACAGGCCTCAAACTCTTCTGCCAATTTTGTTTATTTCTTTATAGATAATTTATTTTGAATTTGTTTAATTTCAGCTGCTGAGGCTATAAAAAGCCCTTTTGTTTTCAGTCTTTATCCCTGAATGTTCAAAGAATACAAGGAATAAAATTCAGCAGGTTCTCTGAATCTTTGGAGCCCCCGTTGCTTGCTTTCTGTTATTCATGGATCATTTCCACTTCTTTCTGCCTACAAGGGTCTCTGCCACACTGGTGTTATATAGGTTATTGTGCATGTTATGAAAATAAATTCATGATGGTTGCATGTTTTTACCCAGTGAATGATGGTAACAAAATCAAGCATGAGTTTGAGAAAAAATTGTGAAACATTAGGAATTAAGGTGTTCCAGAGAAAATATTATTTTATCAGGCAACAAAAATGGATGAGGGGGGAACACCATGACAGAGAACAGAGAGGTATCAAGATAGAAAGTATGTTAAAGTAGATGAATGGTGCTGCCATAAAGTAGATACTTTATGAATGAATACTTCTTTTCTTATCACTTCTTGCCTTGATTTTTTTGTTGTTTACTGTATTTCTTACGCTCTTTCTGAACTTTGCATTATTTATGCCATTTATGTAGCTTCACAATATGGTATGATTCTCAGTGGGTAACAAAATATATGTAACTTATAAAAGTTCCATGTTGCTTCTCCCAAAATGGAATAGTATGATAAGTATATTTACACACACATGAACAGCTTACAGTATGTGGGAAATTTCAATGCTGCATCTCACATGCCAACCTAGCATTGAATACAGTGAGAAATTGTGGGTAGAGTTTGAGGTCAAAATAGATAAACAACACATTTATGTCATATCTTATTTTCCACTTGACTAATTTCCAGCCTCTACTGATAGTGAAAAATTAGTAAAATCTGGAATCTGGTGCAACTTTTTTTTTCTTACTACATCACAACAACAACAAAATATTTCTTCTTTGAAAACTGTCTTGTTCATATTAAAACTAGGAAGGGTTGCATAAGCTTCTGAAATACATTGAAAACAATGCTAATTTAAGCATATACCACATTGATTGATGATGTGCCATTAGTTAATTGTTGATTCTTAACTACTATATTTTCTCCATAAATATACACATATGCACCACTTTTTCTTACTGCCTCATATAACCATGTATTTTTTCTATTATTTCAATTTAACAAATCTCCCATTCCCAAACTAATGAAATAGTTCTGGAGATTGTATTCTAGCTGATTAGTTTTATGGTCAGGAATGAAAAGTATCAGTCTTATCTATTTTTTTATATTCTGAGCCTTATCACATAGATCTTAAATAATTTTATTCTTAATCCTGATTCTTAATCATAATGATTTTTGAAAAACAACATGCTAGGGAATGCAATAAGACATATTGTAATGGCATCCAATCGCAGTATTAGAGCACCACTACTTGTACCTCTTTAATTAGAGGAGAAGATACATATCATTAGACATAAAATTGTTTACTTCATTTACCTGAAGTTAGACCTCTGTAGATGAAAACATTCAGATATTAAAACATTTGACTTATTTATATTTCTGTTACTGAAGTATAAAATATGGATGCACCAGAAGCTATTAGTTTGTTATGCACAAATCTGTTTTGTAGAATATTAATGTATTTAGCCCTGTATATAACTAGAGATATTTTATGTCACTGAACTCAACAGTTTGGAATGTATATACAGTAATTAAATAGAAGATGGCATTATCAGTTCTGTTATAAAATATCTGAATGTTGGTAATTCTTCAGATCCAGCAATAGATATTTTTGTTCTTTCTCTAAAACTATGGTTTGTCCTCTACTACAAAATAGAATGCAGAATTATTTCACTAATCAGCAAGTGTGTGTAGCTAAAGAATTATAGATGAATCTCTGCAGTTTTAAATGGTAAAGCTCTGGAATTAATTTTCAGATATTCTTCTGAAATCATAGCTATGTAGGAAGCCACATTTTATGCTAAGGGAAACTGATCTTACCACCTACTCTATTACATAATGGCTTTCCTTTAACCGGTATTAATTCTGAACTCAATGCTCTGAGATTGACATGATCGGCTAAATTATATTCTTTAATTCTGCAGAGTATGGATGTAATATAATTATGTTAAATGTATTTCAGAATAATTGACAGCTCATATAGGAGATGGCAGAGAGCTAAGAAAGTGATAATTGATTTTAAAATTTCAGTCTATGGAGACAATTCTTCGCATAGTTGAGTTAAAACATAATTATTCCTGACAACTCAGCTGCTACTTATTTTACTCAATGGCCCTATCCCAAGTCTTCTGGTGTCCTATATTAGCAAAAATAGAAATGTGCAAAAGCTTATTGTATTTAAATATTGTAACTCTTGTGCAAACTGCACTTTAAACATTAAAAAAGAACTTTGGTACAATGTTGACTGTTGTAGACATTCAGAGATGTAAGGTAGTAATTATTGCATTTTAAATATGTTTAGTACTTGACATTTATATGTTTGAATTAGCAAAGGGTAAAAAGAAAAAAGGCTTAACTGGACTATCTTTTTAATTTCATTGATGCTTTTAGAAACAGGAATAGTTTGGATTAAAATTAGGAAATAAATTGTCAAATGGTTGAGAAATAGTGTGTTAAAGCATTTTTCCTTTGATTTATGAACCTATTTAGATTTATGCAGGCAAAGTGAAAAGGGTGCCAAGTCTATAATTTAATTATAATGTGGATCATGGGCTTTGCATCTCTGAAAATTGTAGCTCATTATGGAAGGTAGCTTCAGTTCATTTAAATACATATATCCCAAAGTACCCTGTCTAATGTTTCCTACTTACTAGTTTAGTGAATATTTACCCCATGAAATCAGCTGTGATGTTGACACTCATTGAATACGGTGAACACAATCATTATATCCATGAAATGAGATTTAGAGAGATGCCTAAAGTGCACCCCTGGGCTTTGGCTATAAGTACTGTGAGACATACATAAGAATCTTCTCTGATTATTTCTTTCTAAACTAGGATATTTAGTGCATCATTACCATTCAATTAACCCACTTAGATGGCATAATGACAGAAGTGTGATTCCATAATTTTAAAAGGATTTCCATATTTTGAAGAATGCTAGGGGGAAAGGGAAGCAGACAAATGTTCTGCTCACATTTGCAAAGGTCAAGTTTTTGTCAAATAGATGAATCTGAATTACAGAATATTAAAACTAATGGTTGACTAAAATATGGCTGGCAAACTGAATTAAGAAAATATACTGTGATCAAAAGAACAAGTAACAGCTGCCTGCTCTGTACTAGCCTCCATATGTCTAGATCAGGGGTGTCACATCAGGATTGTGTTTGACTCAGAGGGCCAGGAGAGTCATGACCATGGTGGGTGTGGCTGGGGGGGGGTGTCCATGGTCTGATGGGCATAATACGGGACTCAGCCTCTCCAAGCTCCATTTTCACTGGCAGAGGGATGCAGGAGGCCTTTGTGGCAGAAAACAGGGCCGGGGGGGGCTCATGTGGCCCCCTCGACCTCCATTTTTGCTAGCAGAGGCACTGTGGGCCGGTCTTTTGCTGTTTCTAGGTCTGTTTCCTTTGCTATTTCCAGGCCTGCTCCGCAGATCTAAGCAGATCTAAGCACCCCACGGGCCGGATCCAGCCTGCGGGCCTTGAGTTTGACACCCCTGGTCTAGATGGACAAATATAGGATTCCTTGTATTTATATGCAAGGACATATTGTATTTATTTTAAATATTTTAATGTGTTACATTAGTTTGTACTAATTATTTCTGAGTTTTTTTGTCTGTTGTACACTATCCTGAGTCACATAATTTGAGTTGAATTCATAAAGAAAATTTGGCCTCACTGTTCATAATCTAGGATCTTAACCCTTAAATTGTACCATCTGTCTTGTTTTCTCTTATTTTTCCTTTGGTATTGGAAAACTAATTTTAGCCATCACATAATTAAATTTTAGTGTGTGCAAAAGGAAATAATTACAAACGATATTGCTTATCCATTTGGTGAGTTGATGGTGGCGAGGTGGCCTTGGTGAGTTGGCTGCGGTGAGTTGTCTCATTTCGCTCCCTAGACTCTCCCAGGATATATCCCTTAGAGTGAGAGTAGTAAGGGTTCAGTCTGGCATCTATTGTGCGTAAATAAATAAACAACTGAACTCTAGCTGAATTCTTCTATCTCATAGTTGGGCTTTGCTTGACATTAGCACCTTAATAAAAACGTAGAACCCAGGGTTCAAAACTATCACTAGTTAATATAATTCGATTCTTTATTCTTTTGTCCATATATGCATAAGAAAAAGTCTCTATAAACCATAGACTGGTAAAGAAAGTAAAGGAAGCAAAACTTTATTTTTTATGCATGGTTAAGAAAGTATATTTCAAATTGCAATTAACTTTTGGTAACATTTTAGCATTAGAAGAGATAATGTCACATTTGTAACTAATACCTGAACCCAGATTTTCACAAAATACCTCACATAATCTCAATTACTCGAACAAGTGCCTGTTGTGTATTTATATCAGCTGCACCCAGGAAAAGAAGCATGTGCATGAACAGATGGAACGCTTCAATTTGGATGATTATGAAAAACTGATAGAAATATGGAGTGTTCCTCAAAAGTATATTCATGAAAGACAGCATGTCCTATGTCACATAGCTTTCCCTTCCCCCCATTAATTGGCACTGAGGGGTCCTACAACTTATTGCTACTTACATGCTAAGCCAAATAGCATTGGAGTAGAAGTTACTTATCTTGGAAAGCAATAGTGTGATGAAGGCATTTCATAGTGTACTAGAAAATGAAACAGCATGATCAGTTTCTGTGTTTCCCTGTATCTTGGCTATTACTTGCCATTCAAAGCTGAACTGATAATGTCTGAGAAAAAGAGAAATGCAGATAAATATGCACAATGAGAGAGATAGAAATTATCTTGGATACAACACCTTATAATTAGAGGCCTAACATCTTTTGATAATTTCAATAGAGAAAAGAATGTGTCCTGTAAACCCTGACTAAAACTCAAAATTGTATGTTGGGCTGCTCCAGTCTGAATGTCAGTCCTATAAAGTTAAAAGCTCATTGTATGAAAAAAAAGATGAAGTTTCAGTAATTTTTTAAAAAAAGAAATCAAAATGCAAGTGACACTGTTCGACTATATAAATCACTCATGTAGTCATTTCCCTTTAAACCTGCTAGGGGGGATTTCTTAGCACTGTCCTGGTGGTGCAGTGGTTAGAATGCAGTATTGCAAGCAAACTCTGTCCACTGCCAAGAGTCCGATCCTGACTCAGCCTTCCATCCTTCTGAGGTCAGTAAAATGAGGACCCAGATTTTTAGGGGTAATATGCAAATAATGTCAACATTGTAAACCAGCCAGAGTTCTGTAAAGCACTACAGGATGGTATATAAGTCTAAGTGCTATTGCTATTAGCAACTCAAGAAGAAATGCTTCTTGGTAATTTATACTCCTTCTTCAATGATTCTAGGTAGCTACAGATGTGGAAAAAAGATATTATGGAAATAATTTCCTATATTTTATAGCTGAGGTCCCCAACCCCCGGGCCATAGCCCACTACTGGGTCTTGAGCCATTCAGAACTGGACCATGGAAGTGGTGGACCCGTGTGCGCACATCCCCACTTGCAAGAGCATAATCATAGACTGGTAATAAAGTAAAGGAAGCTGAGAGAGAGAGAGAGAGAGAGAGAGGGAGAGAGAGAGAGAGAGAGAGAGAGAGAGGTTGGGGAACTTTATATCAGGAGACATTTGAAAGGCAACTTGCCTATTCCTAAAACCTGAATTGAGAAATAAAAGTTCAAACCTGAGATTTTGAAGACTTCAAAAGGCATTCAAATTGAATACTTCTTTTTCAGAATACAGTTAAGGCACCAGGGTACAAACCAATGGAATGGTACCTTAAAGATGAAAGCCATTTGGATGACTTTCGGTAGTCACACAACCTTAGCTAAGTATTAGGCATGTTTGTTACCTAGAGTTATTTATAAATTGTAATAGATAGGATAAAGAGGGAGGGAGAGAGGAAGGAGGGAAGGAATGAAGAAAGGAAGGAAGGAAGGAGACTCTGCAGAGCCCACAGATTTTGAAGAAAGGATGAGGACAAAGCAAATGCAGTCTGATAATGCCCAATAAAAAACCTTCCAAGTTAAAGAACAGTAATACAAAAAGACTGGCAATTGTGAGAAAATCAAACAAGATGTCTATTTTTACCAGGTGGACAAAATGCAATAAATAAGATGAAAGTGACTTAAACTGGTTATCTTGAGCTCCTGAACAACCATTCTTCTATTAATGTATCAAAGGCATCCATTAATTGAATTACACTAGAAATAATCACTAGATTTGAGAAAAGGTACCAAATGAATGTTGAAAGTATCTGCTTTTTTCAGCTTTAGAAATTTGAGATTCAAGAGTTATGTAATTAACTGTTTATTTAACCTACGAGATTCACTGCGAAAGATGTAGCAATGAACTCCATTTTTATGACCCTATAATGATTACGATAATTTATTAAAGGTCTGGCAAAACCTACAACAGTTTTTTTAATACAGTGAATATAGTTTTTACCAGAAAGGAAGATTTATTTTTTGTTTTTAATGGGAAATTATCCATAACTTTGTGTCACCCAGTGACTAGCAACTATTTCCACAATGCCATAAAACTGTTGACTGCCTAGACTAGTTCCTGCAGTTTTCTTGACAAGATTACATAGAATCCTAGGGCTGAAGAGATCTTGGAGATCTAATCCAACTCCTTGACCAAGGCAGGTGACCCAGATAAATGGCTATCAAATCTTTTCTTGAAGACCTGTATGGTGTATGGAGTACCCACAACTCCAGGAGGAAAGCTTTCCATTGATTAATAGTTCTATCACAATTTTTTTCCTTAGTTCCAGGTTGAATCTGCCTTAACAAGCTTCCTCCCATTGCTTCTTGTCCTGCCCTCAGATGTTTTGGAGAATAAGTTGACCTCTTCTTTGTGACAACTACTCAAATATTGGAAGCAACTACCCTGTCACCCCAATCTTTCTCTTTGTTAAACATATGTGGTTCTCTAAACCGTTCATTGTAAGTTTAACTTTCAGACCCTTTATCATTTTTGTTGCTGTTCTCTGCACTGTTTCCAGGATCTCAACATCTTTTTTGTATCATGGCAACCAGAACTGGATGCAGTTTTCCAGGTCTGGTTCACTAGTGTAATATAAACTAGTACTATCAATTCTTGTGATCTTGATACTATTCTTCTGTTAATGCAGCCTAGGACTGCATTGGCTTTTTTGGCAACTGCAGCACAGGCCATTGCTAGCTTATATTTAAGTGGTAGTCCACTAGTTGCTACTGTTGAACTGGGTATCACCTGTTCTATATCTATGCATTTATTTCTTTTGACCTAAGTGCAGTATTTTACTTTTCTCACTTGTTGGATAGGGCCCTATGTGCAAGTCTGCCAAGATTCTTCTGAACCTTGAGTCTTCCGAAGTGTTATCAATTTCCCCCTGATTTATCTGCAATTTTGGTCCCCTTCTATTCTCCATCTAATTTACGAAGATGTTGAAGAACACTTGGTCCAAAACAGACCCTTGAGGTGCCCCACTGCATGCTTCTCTCCATGTAGATGCTGAGCGAGAGTGACTGGGCTAAGGGGCACTTAGTTGGCTTCCTGCCTAAAGTGGGACTAGAATTCACAGTCTCCTGGTTTCTACATTGGTGCCTTAACCACTACACCAAACCACAATATGGCCTTAAATCCAACTGATTTCTCTGGGATTGGCTTCTTAGGAAATATACATTACATATTCTTTGCCCTGAATTTCCTGCTGAACAACTGCATAACATGAAGTTTTGGTATTATGAAAGAAAAAGCCAGTATCTCAACATTTTTTCAAAAAAGATATTTTTATACATCTATATCATGTTTCCATTAGCACTTCATTCCCTACATTAGAAATGCTTCAGCCTTTTTTTATTAGAGAGGGTGTGAATTTCTTGATTACTTAGGTTGCATCCTTACTGTTGAGGGTAGTAATGTGTATGCTGATGATATCATGAGCTATTTAGGTATCTCTTAGGAGACTTCCAAGTCATGGATTAGCCAGAAGGAACTGAAAGCATAGGAAAGCTACTTTATTCTTGAAGTATAACAGAAGTATAACAGAAATAGTTCTTGGTCCACAGGGTGAATACTTGCCAAGTGGAAGATGACTGCTTTTTACAGACTTCTGTAAGAGTTATTGTTCCTACCTTAAAAGTTCTGTCTGTTATTCTGGAATAAAGAGCAGGTCCCATAGTTCATGAGTGGAGAAGAGCCTTCAACCATAAGACCATATGTAGCCTTCAGTTTAATTTCAGGGATCTTTCAGACAATATCAAAAGTCTGAAATGAACTTAGTGAGCAGTCTTGATCTTAGTGAACTCAATGAGTAGTTGGCACCCTGTTGTTGGGGCTAATTTAAGGATGAATAAACATGAACAATGTGTGTTGGCCTACATACAGTATTTAGTCTCTCCTAATTCAGGCTCCAAATGGGGTAACTGAAGGCTTAGGAAACGAGATTTTTCAGACCTAATAAGAGGAAATCTTAAAATGCCGGGTTACTATTGGCAGAAGACGAGCCTGCAACAAAACTACCACGAAGTGAGAGAAAGGGTAGTATCATTCGGGAAAAGAGGCAGGCGCAACGGCTAAAATCAGAAACCGGGGAGCAAATCCGTTTACTGAACGTGCTCATTCATCCAGGGCGTGGAGGTGGGAGATGGATTGACGGAGTGGCTCCACTCTCAACGGTGACAGGCACTGTTACCTTCCCATTTTCCCCAGTTTTGCAACATCTCCCCTCAATTTTTTTTTTAAAAAACTTTTCAACATGGTTACAAAGCGCGCAGAAGCCAGCAGAGGTGTCTTCTCCTTCTCGACGTTGGTGAAGTAATCGAGTTTCCGTTTCAGCAGAAGAGGAGCTCTGCCGGCTCCTCGTTCCTCCTGGCATCTTCGATAAGAAGAGGGACGTTTCCTGTTATGTGCTCGGGACCTTGGCGTTCAAGTCTGCGACGCCAAGCCCCTTTCCTGGCGGTAATTGCTCCGGAAAAGGCGAGCGGTGGAGGGGGGGGGGGGGAGAGGAAAGCGAGCGGCAACGTTTCTGTGGAGCCAAAGTGGGGCGTAACAGGGAGCCGGGCCCCGGCCGAGCAGCCTTTGGGCAGCCGGAGCTGGGTCTTGGCCCTCGCGCGGACGCTTCCTCTGGCCGGCGGCTTTTCAGGAAGGCGCCGAAGACTTGCGAAGGTGCAAGGCGTTCCTGGCGGGCCGGAGAGCCGCTGGGGGGAGTCTCCCGTTGGTGAGCACCTCTCCAGCCGCTCTCTTTCCTGCCCGCCCAAGAGGCGGGGATAGGCGGGCAGAAGGCGCCGAGCCGGGCTAGTTTGCCACTGAGAGCGAAGGCTCTGGGTCGGAAGGATTCCTCTGCGCGGGGAACGAAAGTGGCGGCGACCATGCCTGGCAGCGATACCGCCCTACCTGTGGACAGGACTTACTCCGACCCGGAGCGGCATCCTCGCTTCAAGTCCCGGGTAACTGCGCTTCCCCTCCGCTGCCTAGTCTGTCCCAACTCCTGTTCCGTTCGAGGCTGCCGGGTGAACAACTCCCCACATTCCTCCTCCTGCCTTTAATTCGGGACAACCTCGCCCGCAGGGGCTGCCCCAATCCTGATATCGAGCGCGCTTCCTTCTGGGACTGACCTGCCTGCCTTCTGTTCTGCTCTGTGGCCTCCGGGTTGGTGGGGTTGCCGTCGGTCAGCGTCCAAAAGAGGCTCCGGTCGGCATGTTGGGATGCTTCTGGGGTGCTTAGCGAGTCGGGTTTCAGCTCGCCTTCACGGGCGAGCGGCTGCGCGGGATCCTGCGCAGCATTGCGCCGCTGTTGTTGCCTCCTAGCTCTGCATTTCGGACGTTACAGGCACTCGCTTTGCCGGCCCGGTGTAAAAAGAGCTAAAAATAAATTGGAGAACCTCAAGAGACCTTATTTCCTCGCCTTTAAGGTTTCGATTTCAGCGCTCTGCATGTGCTGAAGTGGCCAAAGTATCCTGAAAATTAACTCCCTGAGTTTCACTCTCTCCGCGCCCCTTTAGTCTCTTATGCCTGGCTAGGAATCTGCATTCTGCAGGCATTTTGTAATGGGCTTTAATCAGAGGGGAATGATTTGTGGTCCTTAACGCCTTCAGAAATTGTAAGCTATTTGAATTGTAACGGAGAGAGAGAATTTATAAAATAAATGTAGAGTAATTGTATTAATTGACTTCATTTTAATTTAATTATTTATTTTAATTATTTTTTTTGTCCGGTGACAAGCGCATTTTCAGTAGCCTCACTTTTCTTTGGAAAACATAAGGTCCAGTATGGCTTTCCACTGAAAACAGTTGTCCATCCCTGCTTTAGCTGACAGCATATCACAATTTCAAACACTGAAATATCTGATCTGGTACTCATGGAATGCAGGGCCAGAATGGATGTGATCTGTGTGATTGAAATGTGCCAGCTTAATTCAGATTTGACCAGACCAGGGGCATCTTGGGTGGGGTTAGGGGTTAAACTTCTCCAATGCCATTTTTGAGAGCTAATTTGTTTTTGCAAACATGAACCTCTCTGGGAATATTTTAGAATAAGAAAATGGGATGAAGAAGAGATTAAATCTGCCTTTCCTAATGATGACATCATAATAAATACTGGAAAATGTTCCCAGGATTTATTGAAAGTAAAGATGAGGAATCCAGCGATGCCATTCCTACTACACAGTCACTGACAGTGATTTTTGCAGCCACATGCTGTTTCTCAGAGATTATATGCAGTGTTTTTTCCATAAATATCGTGAGACAGCAGTGAAATAAACATTCCTAAAATCAGTAGTAAAAACGCAAGCTGCTGCTCTCCAAATATGTTAGCCTGTAAGCATTTCCCTACTGCTCAGTTGAAATGCTATTGACCTATCCTTGAATTAGCAAAAAATCAAATGGGCATGAAATTTGCTTTCCACAGTACCAATCCTCTCCTGCTTCTGTTTCATGTCAGTGCAGTCGTCTGACTTCCCTTCAGGGTGTGGGTTGACATAGAGTAACAGATTTGATTCAGTCCGAAGTTGTCCTTGGACAGTGATGGAATAAGAGGAAGGATGGTACTTCAACACCATAACAGCTCAGGACAACTTAAAGCTGTCATACCCATGGGCTGGCCCTAAGATGAAAGAAACTTCATAGGGATATGGCAGAAATGTAAAATTACTGAAATATCCCACTCCTTAGAAGTATCCACTGAAAACAGCTGTCCAGCCCTGCCTTCAGCTGACAGTGTATAACCATTTCAAACACTGAAATATCTGGCTGGTACTCCAAGAATGCAGGACCAGCCAGAATCCTGCTTATCATCTGCATGCTAATTAAAACCATATTGTTTGAGCTTGCTTGTTAGAGTGCTTTGGCTTTGAGTTGCTTCTGGGCCTTATTATATCACATGTTTTACTTGATCTTGGTTCTCTGTATTGTATGCTTTAATTTATTGTTAATTTATTGTTATATGTTAGAATTGGGATGAGATTTAAGTAGTGGAAATAAATTAAAAACAAATAGCTAATGTAAACATTACATGGAAGTAGTAGGAAGTATAATGGGCTTAGAGAACAACCATGGGAGACCAGAGGAAGAACCAAAGCCTACACAATGGTCTGATAAGAGAAATCTGAGTCCAAAGGAAGGATGAGGGATGAGAAAGTATTTCAAAAAGTGAAATCACGGAAGACGGGGAAGTGCTTTCAGACTTGCAAGATTCTGTTACTGTAACTTTACAATAAAAGTAGTATTAGTACTCATGGTTCTGACTTCCTATCTGGACTATCTTGAAGGGCTGACACAATCAAATTTTTGTTCTGCTGCCAAATGCCTATATTTCATGTTCCCTATCCCTGCAGATTTGCTTTAATGGGTCCCAATCCCTCTGATGCTGTTTGGGGCATGCAGATCCCCAAAGTGAGAATCCTCTTGTGTGAATAAAAGGGAACTCTTGCTTATTGATGGATATTACACAGAAATTTAAAGAGAATATAGAATACCTGTTCTTCAGTAAGCATTGCTTTATTAATTAATTGATTACATACTATCAATTTTAATGACCAGATAGATTTTTTTAAAAGGAAAAATCTGTCACATTTCTTCCAACAGGCCGCTCATTGCCAGTGTAACTGAGTCTTACTGCTGTTCGTCCTCTCCTCTCCTCTCCTCTCCTCTCCTCTCCTCTCCTCTCCTCTCCTCTCCTCTCTCCTCTCCCCTTCTCTTCCATCTTTCCAGCACATGAGCTACATTTTCGCATAATGTGCAAAGTATGGTAATTTGAGTCTGGTCATTTGTGCCTCAAGCCTCTGGAGTGATCTGTTCAATTATCCATTTCTTTGTTTTCTTGGCTGACCACCATATTCTTAGGGGTCTTCTCCAACAAAGTTCCAGAGTGTCAATACTCTTTCTAGTCTGGTTCTCCAAACTCCATTTTTCATTTCTGTAGAAGGTCACAGGGAAAACTGTTGCTTCATGATTCTGATCTTTCTAGATGTGACAGATCACTACTTCTGAATATCTGTTTCCAAAACTTTCTTTGTTATTCTACAAAAATAAAAGGAGTAAAATAATACAGTATTATCTGTTTTTTCTTGTATAGTTTAAATAAGTGATAGTTTAAATATTAACGTGAAATAACCCTAAATTGGAGAAATTTGAGATTTGGGGGAAAGCTTGGACTAAGATTATATTAGCTAGCATTTGCTTCACTGCTAACTGCAAATGGAGCAAAGGCTTGATTCCTCAGTAGGTAAAACTATGTTTAATAAAAAGAAAATAATAACTTGTTTATTTACATAAATATTTTGCCTGATCTATGACTTTTTCTGAAATGAGGCTACTGCTTCAAAATAGATGAATTGCACAGCTTGAAACAATGCTTGGATTGCTTATCTGTATTGGGAAAGGTTAAGAATCTTCCTTTTCTGAAATGGTAGTATCTCCCTTTGGGCCTTCCACTTCATTCATATACACTTATGGATAAGCAAATATTTCCTTACAATTAAATATTTAAAATAAACTCATTTGCATGCCTCTGATATTGGCACATTACCTTAGTAGAATCTCTACTCCCTGTGTACAATTAAATTATTCTGTAATTAAATTAATATTTTTTTTTTTTAACTTTACCTAGGAAATATATAGATTATGTTGGTGGGAAGTGTTTAATATGTCTACTACTTTCATAGTTCCTGAGATTCTGTCCAAGGATATTATCCATAGTGGAGAGGGAAGGTATTGCTTTAAAAAACTGGATAAAATGGGTTATTCTTCTTGCCAGCTTCATATTTATGAGAAGCCCTATCATACTATTTCTTAATTTATGTAAATGGAATTTCTGTGTAACAAGATCTTGGCACAGAGAATATTGTGTTCATGCTTTTTTGAAATGAAGAGATGACAGTCCTAATCTTATTTTCCAGAGTAAAAGTTATTTTTGTTTAGAAGGAAGGGTTATGGAAATTAATAGGCAAGACACACAAGAAACCTGCTAACACAGATATGTGATCCAAAGAATTAGAAATCAAACATCTTCCAGGTGGAGTAATGGAAGAATCCAAATGTTATTAACATTATCACCAGATTGACAGATGAATATATAGTTTCAACCTACCCATAACCACTGTTGTCAAAATACATATTGCAGCTGTTCCTATTGCTTGAAAAGATATCTCTTTTTAAGAGACAGCCAAGAAAGTCATATTAGGTATCGTTGATATAATTTATAAGAACTATCTATCATGTTACACAATATTGCAGTTCTTCATTTTAAAACTAAGATTCTGTTTTGATGCGCACTTGTTGAATCATTCATGGTTCCAATGAACTAAATTTTAAAATATTCACTTCATCAGTGCTTTAAAATTATTTTCTTCTAATTAATATAATAAAATATTAATTGTAGGACATAGATTAAATAAGAACCTTTTACATTACTAAATAAGGACTGTTAATAGATGCCAATAAAACATATGTAGGACTTCAATGTAAGAGGGTTGATAATTTAAATAATTTACTAAGAGTTCTAGTTAATGTTTTCATTTTTCTCCATAGCTTTAAAAATTACTAGAACTTTATTAGAGAAGTTATAATATTTTGCATTTTATAGCCTTGTAAGTTTTTTTTCCTCTACCTAAAATCTAAGATGTCCCCTCTAAGATGCAGTTTTAAAATCCTGACATTACTTGTCCCTTTTATGTCTTTCAAAAACTGAAACAGATCATATGAAATCTATTTGCTCTTTAAAATTTCAAAATCTTTTTAAAAAAGTTTCAATATTACAAATATATCTGGACCCTTAGTCCATTTATAAATTTTTAAGATCAAAATCTTATTTACCTTTTTGCTGTTAATTTCACATTCTTTAGGTTCTCAAGCTTATAATTATATTTTCTTTTGTTCAGATTTGAAGATTAACTCTCCCAAGCTTTTCAAACTTCTTATTCAGAATATCTCTAATAACTTTAAAGCGGTTAATAGGCAATTTACAAAGGTGATTAAAAAGTGAGATTTGTGAAATTAGTGCCCTTTAAATGGCTCCACTGTGTTTGTGAGCAATTCCTTAGTCTCCCAGCACCCAAACCCCTACGCCTAAACCCCTTGAAAATAGCTGTCTAGCACAAAGAAGAGCTGACCAGAGTACATTTGCTCTTTTCTTTATCTGGAGAGGTTCCCAGGTCCTGGTCTATTTTCTGGTTTCTTGGTATTTTCCATGGTTGTCAGCTCTGAGAAGCTTTAGTTCACCATATCTTCTTTTGGAAGACCTTATAAGAATCACATTTTCTATTCATTCATCCATTCATCCATCCATTTTCTTTTTTCTGTAATTTCACTTCTTTCCTGTCTTTCATCCTTGCTTTTTTTTAAGATTCCTTCCTAACACTACTTACTTACTTACTTATTTATTATTTATTTATTTATTTATTTATTTATTATATTTATATACCGCCCTTCTCCCGAAGGACTCAGGGCGGTGAACAGCCAAGATCAAATACATAAATATAAAAGTTAAAAACAATTTAAAACTTAATATACACATATCATATGATATATAAATAATCATATACATATAATCATCTGTCCCACATTCAGAATCGTACATCCCCAAGTATCCTTTATTAACTCAACCAATATTTCATCACCTATTATTAAACCAAACATTTTTGGCTGTTCTTAGATATTTTTTCTATTCTCAACTCCTTTGTATGATTCTTTTGACAGTTTGTAGATAGGTACTATTGGAAAACGTAGAAAGACTCATAGCTGGCAGACATTTCTGAAGTGGTATGCAGGAAATGAAGGAACTCTATTTTGCACTCTTGTCATAGTTGCTGTCTCTATGCAAAATGTTCAGATGTGATGCCAGCTGGCATGATGCCTGTATACTCTGGAGGTTATTGGATTTAATCCTTGGAGTAGACTTTGATTTATTTCTCAGTACTAATGTTTACACAAAAGTCATCCTGGCATATTTAGATATCCAGTTTCAGGATTATAGCACAAAAGTAACCAAGTGGTGCCAGTTCATGAACTGATTGAGTAAGCTCTGCATCAATATTGGAGCATCTTCATTTCTACATGAAGCTTTCCAGTCCCAACTTTTTTGCTTTGCCAGCTATCCTGATGGATGAGGACATGTCCAGAAACCCTTACCCCAAACAGCCACCCTGAGCCTCAGAGCAGCTGCATAAAGCAAATCCATAAGAGAAAAAGAAGGTGATGTGGTAAAAATAGTGGCATATCAGAAAGCTCACCAGGATTGCTTTAGCCTCTGGCATATAATTATCATCAGAATATTCTTAGGCGACTGTGCCCGTTGACCAAATAGGGGCAACCCAGCTTCTGTTTTAGATAAAACATTTGTGGTTCTAATAATGTGTTAATTGTTCTTTCCTCAGCTGCTATCCTATCCTGGGATTCATGTGGTGGGTAAAACAGAGTTTTCTTCCCAGAATTGTCTATCACAAAGCACTTTGGCATTATCTCACCATATGTCCCAAAGTATGACCTGGAAAGTTTCTTTTCTGCCATGTCCTCATGCCATTGCCTTGATTTCATCTATTTTTTTTTTTTATTTATATGCCACCCTTCTCCAGACACTCAGGGCGGCTTACAGTGCGTTAAGCAATAGCCTTCATACTTTTGTATATTTTTATACAAAGTCATCTTATTGCCCCCACAATCTGGGTCCTCATTTTACCTACCTTAGAAAGGATGGAAGGCTGAGTCAACCTTGAGCCTGGTGAGATTTGAACTTGCAGTAATTGCAGGCAGCTGGTGTTAATAACAGTGCTTTAGTCTGCTACGCCACCAGGGCTCTTGAACCCATAGCTGAGACAGTAAAGTCATTCTTAGTTGTTTCAGCATTAAAGTAGGATTTTCCCCTTTAAAAGGAAAAAAAAAGCAGCACAGTTTTGCTGGTGTGTTTGTGTGTGTGTGTGAAAAGGGATGCAGTTCACTTAACATCCAGTTGATGTTGCAGTCAAGTAATCCCTGAGAAAAGAGATCTTGACACTACCACCCATTTTAGGCTAATGTGGGTATACCCTGTCATTTTGATTTGTAGTTATTCACTTTTACAGCAGGGGTCTCCAACCTTGGCAACTTTAAAACTTGTGGACTTCAACTCCCAGATTTCTGGGAGGAATTCTGGGAGTTGAAGTCCACAAGTCTTAAGGTTGCCAAGGTTAGAGACCCCTGCTTTATAGGACCATTCTTTTTGAGCAGCAGGAGAATCCAGATCGTTCAAACATGGCTTCCCCCCATCCCCCATCCCATCCCAAACCAGACAAGTCTTGAAAGCAGAGCCTTCAGAGATCTAGATCAGCTTGCACAGCAGCTGACTATTGGTGATAGTAGAAGGGGGTGACCTGCACAGTGAAGTGAGAAGTAGAGCTGATTTTTCTGATGCTTCAGAGTACAGATATTTGCAAACCTTTCTGCTCGTGCTTGAACTTTTTGAAAGGTGGGTTTAGTTGTATTCCAGAATAGTGCTAAACAGTATCAGTTGCCAGCCTTTCTTTAAACTCACTTGTGCAACAGGCTTATGCAATATCCGAGGGAATTTCCTGGGACTAAATTCACCAGTCTAACCATCTGTGAAATTGGGCCTCCTCAGCTGTTTCTATCCTTATCTCACCAGAATGATTGGTGGATATTTCATTCCACTTAGTGATGTTTGATGGGAAGGAAAGAAAGCCAAGGGAATCCATCCCCGTACCTGTATATTATAATCCATGTCAGCATGATTTTGGGGTAACTTTCTTTAACCTGATTTATTAATGAAATTCCAGACTTCATTCACACAGGCTAAATAAAAATAAAGCACAGTATGACTTAGTGCAATATGTGAATCCAATTTTGATTGATGATTCTGCTTTTGGAAGGTATTATGGAAACGGTTGTCCTGAGCTACTGCATTTAAGTACATGCTTATTGTGGTTTTGTCACAATCTTTAAAAGGGAAAGAACCAGCACTGGTTCCCGGCATCTCAGCAACTGGGCCGCACAAACAAAGTGCTATCTGTGGGATGCAGGCAGCACACAATACCATGCCCTCTCCGGTCCGCAGAAAAAAACTTTCTCCGCAGAACTGGTCCCTGGTGCTCAAAAGGTTGGGGGCCCTCTGACTTATTCAGTGAGAAGTTTATTTTAGCATAGATTTGTTCTGTCTTGCAATAGAAAAAACTGGGTTTAATTTTGTTTCATCACTTTACTTTACTTTCATTGCCTTTTTTACTCTTACTTTAGTCAATTCTTTCCTGGCTTAAAGTATCTGCTGAGCACAAAGCTCTTTTAAGAGTTCTCAGTTCAATGTATTATTATTAGATTATTAGATTAGTCAAATCCTTATTTGTAAGAAGGATTAAGCCACGTTTTTATAATTTAATTAAGTTCTTGTGTGGAAAGGGAAGGGGAAAAACCCTGTTGTTTCAATTTCTCACAGTGATCAAGAAAAAACTTCAGTTGTTGAAAATAAAAAGTTAGTTAGATATGAAAATAGGGGCCAAGCCAGAGCTGGCAATGCTGAGTACTTGTAAATAATGTAATATTTTTTAAAAAAAATTATATGGCGCTATACTGTTTTGCTGCATGCTTGTCCCTTTCTTAGTTGTCTATAACAGCTACTATTTATATACAAATTGACTGCATTAGATATTTTGCATAGTACAGGGAGTTTCCCACTTTCTCAAGAAGAGTTTCTGTTTTACTATAACTTCTCACTCAGTATCGTTGATGGTCTCAGGAGAAAAGCACTTGTTCAAAAAATAAAACTGGTTTGTCTGGGTATATATGTATCTACTTTTTAGCGAAAATAAAATGGAAAATTCTATTTTACAACTATAATCTGCAAATACACAGAACAATTTGCTTTAGTACAGCCATAAATGGAATATCCAATTAAACTTCATTTTTTATTCAAAGCATTTTCAAATGATGAGCCTTTTGGTTTTCAGACCTTTTGGAACTGAGTTTACAATGTATATACCACATTTATTCTTTTGGAATTGAACCTCAAGACTGCTGTGAATCTGGATTTGTTTAGAAAGCCATAGACAATGAAGTAAGCAGCACTTGCCAATGCTGGCTTATATAGCATGGAGAACTGTTAGCTAATCTTTGCTTTTTTTTGCTGGCCAATAATTGCTTACCTTCTTAATCTTACCTCAACACATACTTTTCCTCTCTTCACAAAAATAAGAATAAGATTAGATTTCCAGATTTATCATGAGGTCATACCATGGAAACCATCAAGGCTCATAATGCTGCTATGCTTTCATTTCTGCTTTTAAACAAGTTCATCAATTACTACTTTATTTATTAGATTTTTATTCCATCTCTATTAATTCAAATCAGGGAACATTACATGACACTCCTTCTTTCTCCTCTTTCCCCCCCACAACAACCCTATGAAGTGGGTTGGCCTGAGAGTGTGTGACTGGTTTAATATCACCTAGCTTGTTTTTGTGCTTAATGTGGGACTAGAACTCAGAATCTCACAAAGCATAGTTTCATACTGCCACTTTACAAATACAAATACTGAGATCAAAAATTGAAATTCATGGCCCTGTCCCAAGTTTTGGCAAGTTCTCTAGCTATGGGTTATTTGATCTCTTCCTAATAATATCTGCTCATCCCATCATGTCCAGCAGAAGTATGTTGCATGTTCTATCTGTTAAAGAGATACATCTGGTGAGACCCAGAAGATGGGCCTTTTTTGTTATGGTGCCCACCCTGTAGAACATCCTTCTCCCTGAGATAAAACTAGCTCATCCTTGTCAGCCTCCTGCAGCCTCAAAATATGGCTGTATCAACAGGCTTGGGGATCTCAAGGAAACTAGAGAACTGGTGCAATGGCTACACATTGGTTCTATTGAAGATGATCTCTTAGTTTTTCTTAACAATATTGATTTCTTAAGCATGGAATACTTAATTGTCTGTTATAATGGTTGTTTTTTTTATTGTACACTACCAGAGTCATATTTGTGTGATGAGCAGTTATAAAAATATGAGGAATAAATAAAGTAAATAAAAAGTCTCTCCAGACATACATAAAAAGGAGAGAAAGGACAAAAGAACAGCTTGCTACTATGCACAGTTCTTTCTATTTATTTATTTATTTGATTTATCAACAAGTACAAGGAAACAAGTATCAGTATAGAATAGACATGGACACATGAAAAATGGCACAAATAAATGGATATAAATAACTAAAACATAACCATAAACACATAAAATGAGTACATATAAATGGGGACCTTAGGACAGGGATGGTAGGCACACTGGTGCACTTATGCATGCCTCCTTAGGGACCGCTTAAGAAACGTGTAAGCTCCATGGTAGACAATTTAAGGTAAAAGGTATGGGGTTAGATAAACTAATAACAGGATCAGGTAGAGTGTTCCAGACATTTACTACTCTATTGTTGAAGTCGTATTTTCTGGAGTCAATATTAGAGCGGATTACATTTAGTTTGAATCTATTGATAGCCCTTGTGTTATGGGGTTGAAGTTAAAGTAGTCATTAACAGGTAGGACATTATGGTAGATAATCTTGTGTACTAAACTTAGGTCGGAACGTAGATGGCGTAGTTCAATGTTATCCAGGCCTAAAATTTCAAGCCTGGTGGTATAAGGAATTTTATTGCGAGCAGAGGAGTTGAGTACTTTTCTTATAAAATATCTCTAATGTATTAATGTCCGAAATACAGTGTGGGTTCCAGGTGATGCAGCAAAGGGAGATTGGTCTATAATTTTCAACAAGGCCAGGGTCACCTTTCTTGAAGATAGGTATGACCGTTGCTAATGACCATAGGTCAGGCAAGGAGCTCATTCTAAAATATACTTCATAGATGGTGCTTAGTGGTTCAGCTATGGCGGAGGAGAGCTTTTTTAAAAGTAGGCACATATTCCATCAGGACCAATAGATAGCTTGTTCCATGCTGAGGCAAAGAGAAAAGCTGATAGAGTAACAATAGACATATATACAGCTCTACAGTGCTTTACAGCACTCACTGAGCGGTTTACAGAGTCAGTATATTGCCCCCAATAAACTGGGTCGTCATTTTACCACCCTCAAAAGGATAGAAGGCTGGGTCAACCTTGAGATGGTCAGGATCGAACTCCTGGCAGTGAGCAGTCAGCTTACAATACTGCATTCTAACCACTGTGCTACCATGGCTCCTTGACAGAAACCTTTCAATTCAAACCTTGCCCACTTTACACTTTATTTACAAACTGTAAAGCCATCATTCCTGCTAGAATAACTGCCGCAGTGGATGAACTTCAATAGTCCATACAATTCGGAAATTGTCTGCCCTAGACTTCCTCTTGCCTCACAACTGAGCCATAAGTGAATCTGCTCAGTTATTGTAGAGGGAGATGGCACGCATGATGCAATGGAATAGAAATGATCTGGAATAATTCCCATTTATATCAAACAAATTATGAAGGGAATAGAGAAACTGTAACACACCTGGACAAAATATTTGTTTTCCTCTGAGATTTGTAAATTAAGATGTATTTTCCACATCACAGCATTATCATTTAAAACCTACTCCCTGAAATTAGACTGTCCCCAATCCTTGTTAGAAATCCTTGTTAGATCTTTCAAAATGTAAATTGTAATACATACAATGTCTTCGGACTCTGAAAGGCCCAAATAAAATTTTAGACATTTCCTATTTTACTTAGTGATTTTTTTTTTACAGTGTTCATGAGAGTAATGAATAGTAGACTGGCTTTTAAGATAAATATACAGTTTTATTTGTATAAGCCAGGTATATTTGTCAGGCCATTTTAAACTAATAAAATGGTAATAAATGACTTTTGAATCTCCAATATCTGAACAAGTTGAATATTACATCAGCTATGGCACATACTTTTCGAGTCTGAGGTTAATTTTTAAACTTCTGAGCCATGCTACATTCATGGGCCTGACAGTATTTAAGAAATCACAATATAATTTTGCAAATTTCTGATGACTCAGTGTTTAATATGTATATAAAAATGGTAATATTACTCAAAATATTATGGCTGGTTGTAAAACTATTATAATTTACTAGTTTTAAATTGTCTTGTTATATTATTTGAAATTACAGCTTTTTTTCAAACTATGATTTATGATTTGCATGTGTTTCAAAGCCAATTAGTTTAAATTTCTTTGGTAGGTAGACTATAGTTAGACAACCTTGGGTTAGTACAACATTGAGACCAAGTCTTTGAAACTGCCCTTTGAATTCCAAAGATTGTACTTGAAAGTTAGTTATAATGGCTAATACCTTGTCCTTCTGTTATACTACTACTATACAGGGTGGATAAAAATTGATGATTAAGAAAAATCAGGTTTCTTTTTTTTTTATTTAAATTGGATTTTTTTATTTAAATTGGATTTTTTTAATTTAAATTGGATTTTTTAAATCAAATTTATTTTAATAAAATGCTTTTGGAGTAAAAATCTATCTAAAGATAGTTTTCTATTTAAGATACATTAATAATTTAGTTTATTCAGCATGAAATGGAGTTTATTATGTAGGATGAGGCTGTATATTCTGCAATATTTACATTTTTGATAAACTTGTTCAATGAATCCAAGTGCTGCAAGCTAAATAGGAAACCTTCATTTTGTTTGCAGGTAATAAAATAAAAGATTCTAACTACCAGCAAGAATGAGTCCTTACAATTAAAGAACACCTGTCATTTCAGATCTATCATGGCAGTGCTTGTTAGCGGGCATGCACTCACCTGCTGTCCGCCATGTCCCTCACCCTGTTGTGTCACTGCTGCATCACCAGCTGTCCGATTAAAGTGAATGGGACTGTTGGTGAGTCAACATCAGGTCAGAGGAGGGGCCATTGCGGGACAGAGATGACAGTTGCTCTTTAAAAATCATAATTTAAATCGTGATTTAAATCAATTTGATTTAAATCAAATCCACCCTGCTACTATATTTGTGTCAGGAGAACTGAAGTGCTTCTGGATTGAGAGAATTAGCTGGTGATATCACTGTTACCCAGGCTCTTTTCATGTCTTATTGAGCTACCCACCAAAGTGGTACCCATCTATCTTCCCATGATCACGAGCTTTTGAACTACTGGATCAGCAGAAGCTGGAGCTAGTGATGGGAGCTCACCCTGCCACATGGCAGCAATTGGATCTTGAACATGAGCCTGCTGGTCATCAGCCCAATATCCTAACCACATGAGCCACCATGCTCCATGTCTTTCTGTTGAAATAAAAAAACAATTAATGCAACAAAAATTGTATATATTAATCTATGAAATCTAATGTTCTGTATTTGGATCTGCATACATTGATATATTCACCATGCTAACTTCCACAGTAGTCTCATTCTCCAAATCAGAATTTGCATAACTTTTAACTTCTTTCAGTGACTATTCAGAAGGTCAGTAGTCAGGTGATTTAAAATAACTTTAGTATATACAGTTGCCCCTTTTCTAATAAAAACAGACTGATTTGATGGCAGCTTTGAGAGATTGGATTTGGCATTGGAATAAAGTATTATAGCTAGTGGTTACACTTTAAATTTTTCATTGCTTTCACAAATAGAATATGTAAACAATTCAAATTAAAATAGAAGATCAAGAGAAACATACTTTGACAGCTGAAGATGCAAAAAAATATTTATCCACATATGATCTACATCTGTCTATGAAAGGAGCATTCTGGACGCTTTTGTTGAAAAATTACTCGGAATACAATTCGAGGAGTTGTGATTTTTTTTTTTTACACGGAACAGATTACAATAAATTGTACCGTGTTTCCCCGTAAATAAGACCCTGTCTTATATTTTTTTTAACCCTAAAATAAGCACTTGGCCTTATTGCCATGCACTCAAAAGCCAATTGGGCTTATTATCAGGGAATGTCTTATTTGGGGGGAAACAGGGTAACTAGGAGTAGATTTGGACTATAGGTATGGTACACATGGATTTTAGTGTAAGAATCCCTGAGCAGAGAATTATCTTCTTGCCTTAATGTTAACATGGTTACATAGTGTAAAAAAGTACATACTGCAAATTATGCTTGAAGTATTTAGAAGGCCAATAATATGTGTTTAAAACAATGTTCATTTGTCTTATAAGTGGTCAACCTTGAAACTTCCTAAGACTCCCTAAAGCAGTGGTTCTCAACCTTCCTAATGCCGCGACCCTTTAATACAGTTCCTCATGTTGTGGTGACTCCCAACCATAAAATTATTCCTAAGACATTCCTAAGACATTGAAAATATGTGTTTTCCGATGGTCTTAGGTGACCCCTGTGAAAGGGTCATTCGACCCCCAAAGGAGTCGCGACCCACAGGTTAAAAACCACTGCCCTAAAGGGTTTGACTGTGGTACAAGTTACAGGTGCCACTGCTACTTGCTCTCATCAAAAGTTTAGTATATCCCCATTTCTCTTTTTTGTTTTCCTGTTAGCGGTCTTTAAAGTTAGCAAACCTTGTTCAGTTAGTCCTGTGGTTTTGGTGGAAAGGTAGCTTCGAGTTCCTTAAAATTCATATTTCCTATTTTTCTTTGGAATAAATGCAAGAAATAGGAAGAACAGATCCCTATTATGGTCCCATAAGAGCTTCATGAAGGTTAAAAACCATAAGTGGCTCCCAGTGGTCTTCCGGGTGCGCTTCAAGGTTTTGGTTACTACCTTTAGAGCGCTCCATGGCTCAGGACCAGGGTACTTACGAGACCGCCTCCTGCCACCAATAGCCTCTCACCGACCAGTTCGCTCCCATAGAGAGGGACTCCTCAGGGTGCCGTCGGCCAAACAATGTCGACTGACGGCCCCCAGGGGGAGAGCCTTTTCTGTGGGGGCACCTACCATCTGGAACGGGCTTCCCCCGGAGTTACGAAACATCCAAGACTTACGCATATTCCGCCGTGCCCTGAAAACGTTTCTATTCCAACAAGCTGGTCTGGCCTAACTCTCCCTTTTAAATTGGCTTTTAAATTGGCTTTTAAATCAGGTTTTAGACCTCTTTTAGATAAATTTGGATGTTTTAATCTTTGAGCCAAATTACTTAATCTGTTTTATAATAGTTTTTTAACTTCTATATGTATTTGTAATTTATTGTAGCTGTTCACCGCCCTGAGTCCTTCGGGAGTAGGGCGGTATACAAATATGAAAAATAAATAAATAAAATAAATAAATAAGGAATGGATTGAATTATGAAAAATTCTGGTGGAAGACAATACTAACAGCTCACTTTGTCATTACAATAATATAAAACTGCCTTATCTTATCTTTGCAATAATTTACTAAAACTTTAATTTTGGTAAAAGAAATTGTGCTTAATTCAAAATTTTTGTTACCGATTTCTTCAATTAAATAGGTACTGGTCTTTAAACTTTGGCAGAAGGGATAAGTGACAGATATGAAAAAGAAGGCTGCTTGATTAGAGATGAAATAATTATAATTTTGGTGGTGTTTCAGCTGAGAGGAATTTTATACCTGTTCTGTTAAATAATTATTTAATTATATTAGATTGCCATATGGAAAAGTGATGTTAGGTAAATCATTTAAATATTAATAGCTTAGTTTGGCTTTCATAAATCAGTATTAATTTATAGCAGCTGGTTTGTACATTTAGCAAAGGTGGTGATAAACTTTCTTATTTATTAGGGGTGGGCAAAGCCTTAAAAAGGATATCTCGTAATCTGGGGAAACATACATGTATAGTACATTTATTTTCAAGTTGTTAAAGTACTGTGTTGTTTCTAAAGCCTATCCTATAGTCTGGGAAGATGCAGGCAGAAAGACTGTGGACCACTGAAGAAAAATGTGATGTGTACATCGTACAGCCATAACTATAGATGCAGGCACCTGTGTCTTGTAAATAAGATGGCTGCTTTAATGATTGGTAGAGATGTACAGTGCTTGTGTGCATTTCCACACATAGTAAATCACCTTAAAAAAAAAAGTCTTTGCAGAGCTCTAGCATTTATTGCTTAACATAGACTGTGCTGAATACTCATATTTATTGCACAACAAACCACCCAGTTTATTGTAGTAGCAGTAGCATTTTATTGATTAGTCATGCTAAGAACCTATTTCAGAGTTCAGGGTTGGGAGAGAGAGTTAAAAAAACTTTGGCAAACATAAAATAAACTTCCAGCACTAGGAGCCTATAAGAGTATGGAAGAAGTTTTACTTGTAGGGTATGACTTTTGAATTTGGGAGACAGAAGTCAATGCTAGCAAATGATTATTTTCCTTTTTATCTAAAGAAATAATATTTTCTATATCCTATTGTGAAAGAGGCCATAAGATGGAGTTGTGGCAATTGCTTTCTAATAGAAACAACTTTATCATTCATCAATGTTATCCATATTCAGTATTATACCACTCAAACTGGACTTTAAAAACATTTTGTAGAACTAAGACCATATTCTGAATCTTTCATTTTAAATAAATACGATCATGCTGTTTGTAACTTCAGAAATACCATTATAATTTGAGTATTGCAAGCTATAATAAATCAGTTTGATCCCATGTCATATTTAATTATTATGATCTTGATTTTTTAGCAAACTATACCTAAATTCTATTTTTATTAAATAAAAAATACCTTCAAATTCTATAGAGTAAAATTTAAGCTTAAAAATATTATAACGATCAAGTTTTTCCAGAAGGGTAAACCAAAAGCTGAAAGGATGTTTCCTTGGAATTTGGAAACCCTCAGGCTCTTTAATAATTATGTGACAATTAGTTTACAGTTAAGCTACTGTGCATTCCTCAGACACAATTTTTCTTTACTGGAATGAGAATATATTTTGCAACAGCAGTTTATGATGTGAGACTAATTTTAGTTTCTATGATACATTTAATAATCTGGAAAAGTGACAATGCTTGCAGATCTCCATTTTCATGAATTAGAAACAGGGAAGAAAAATAAGCCAAACCTCTCAGGAAAGCTAAGCAGCTTCTGTGCCCTTTTAGAATAAATCTGTGCTGTTTTCCCTGTGCTATTTATTAACATATTGTACTGTTTTTATTATTTTTCTTTCATTAATGTTTTTGAAAACGTTGGTTTATTATGCAAACTAGAAGTAACATGGATTGGCATAATTGCTATTGAAGCAAGGGGTATGGCTTGAAGACACTAATTTCTAGCAAAGGCTTGAACAGATTGTTCCAGGTGGAATACAGTATTGAATATTTTAAAACAATCAAAGAATTGTTGCTTTAGCATGGAAAGAGAAGAAAAATTATTGTCCTGTTGCTAATAGCTTTCATCTGCGTCATCTGTGTGTGGAGCAGTTTGTAAAGGGAGCATTTGATGCCATCAGACATGTTGAATTTAAGTTCCCACAGTTCTTAGCCATTGGTCATGCTGAAGTTCCAAAACAATTAAAAAGTGTCAGAGAAGAATATGCTAATTTGGAGATGAAGAACAAATTATCCGTAGTATCAGGTCTGACAAGGTGAAGCAAAACATAAGGGTGTTATTGGTCCAGAGTGGTGTCTTATCTAATGGAAAAGTTGAAATTTTGTGACCTTCAACCATTTCTTTGAAATGTTGGTTATGGTAGAACTTTGGATTGAGAAGTTAGTGGGGTTTTTTTTCATGATTAATATGAATATTTGGTCAATTTTTGTCAACACAGCTTTGAAAATATGGTTCTTTTTATAAGAGAAAGAAACCATACTTTCATATGGTATTGTACTAGTGACTTACTATTATCACAATTGAGGTATATTTAACAAACTGTCTTTCTCTTGTATTGCATTCATGACACTATCTGTTTGATTTAACAGTTAATGCTTTGATAATAATTTTCTGCCACGTTCTCATATATTGCTTTTATCGTACCTCTAGTCTGTGAATAAATAACCAAAAAATAATGCAGAACTAGTGAACACTTTTGTTCACCAGTTTTAATCACTATCTTTCCCCATCTCCTTGAAGTAAGAAAGTGGTTACCTGCAGCAAATTAGCTTCAATTATTCCTCCTCCCCTTCCCAATCCATTAGTTGCACAGTCAGAGTTGGCCTCCTAGTGCCAACTTAGGTCCTGTTATGTTCCAATATATTTATTTTATATTATTTTAACCTGGGAGATGTTCCAATAGGGTGTGAGAGAAAAGGCAAACCTTCCAACTTAGAGAAGAATCCTAAAGTCAAATTCATACCATTCCTCTGCAGTTCCTTGATTGATGGTGGTTTTTCTTGCCAGTTGGTGATATTCCAAAATAGGATGACAGAAAATCAGAAGAAAAAGTAAAACACCTCGTCCACAACAAATGGAACATTCACAAATTAGGGCAACAACATTTGGCAGTGACTCAAGATAAAAAGCAGAAGTAGGATAAGAATTGGCATTGGCATAGCCATTTTTTTTGCTGGCATTGTTTGGTGCTCACTCAAGGATGGTAGAGAAGGTCCTATAATTGATTGATTTGAGTCTGGTAGCATATAAGGAGTTATCTGTTCCTTACAACAATCCCATGAAATCATTTTGTCATACTAACTAAAAAACAAGCATCCAGCGTGTTCAGCGAATCAGGAAGCTTTCTAAAGAGTCTTTAGAATTGTTCTATAAAATTTGTACTAAAAAGTTTTTAAGTTCTTTTATTGCATCACCAGGTGTTGGATCTAAAAACATCATTGTTACATAGGAACAAGGAAGTACATATTGTTCTTCAGTAGGAAGTTGTACATAGAGAGATATATGCATCACAATTATAAGCCAATGTAAAACAAAACAGATTTAATCTATCTCTATCTACATTACTCTGAAATTATTGAAGTATCTCAAAGTATTTTATACACACACACACACATTTTGTTCATTGATTAAAATATTTCAGATACATATTTCATGACATTGTTGCAGGGAACTTGAAAATCTTTCTGTTAAGTTTATTTAGCGTAATTTATTTTATTATTTATTTATTTATTGGTTCGATTTATATGCCGCCCTTCTCCGGAGACTCAGGGCAGCTTATGCACCCATATCATTATTTTCCTTCATTTATAATTTCTGGAGTGTGATATTCTTTAAAAAAGGCAATGTAGATGAACAAAAGACAATATGTTAAGGTTGCTCCAAAGCAGTAAAACTATTTTATTTAATCATACCTTAGAATGATAGATTGCATAACAGTAATAAAATGAGCATATTTCCAATCAATAAAAAGATGTTCAAAATGCATTAATGTCGCAATAGTGCCCTGCTAGCTTGTTATTACATGACTGTAGATTATCTGGTACGCAAAGGAATAGCTATTTAAAGAAAGACAGTCATGAAATTGAAATAGCTCTTTCCAATTTAGCAGCCTGTTTCTATCTGATACTTTCAATATAGTTGGTAGTGAGTTGTCCCTTTAAGAAATCTCAACATATGATCAAAATTGAGGATTATGAGAGCTTCAGTCCACAAACCTCCGAAGGGAACAATTGTAATAGAATAGAATAGAACAGAATAGAATTTTATTGGCCAAGTGTGATTGGACACACAAGGAATTTGTCTTGGTGCATATGCTCTCAGTGTACATAAAAGATAAGATACGTTCATCAAGAATCATAAGGTACAACACTTAATGATAGTCATAGGGTACAAATAAGCAATCAAATCACGTTAGGAAACAGTCAATATAAATCGTAAGGATACAAAGCAACAAAGTTACAGTCATACAGTCATTAGTGGAAGGAGATGGGTAATAGGAATGATGCGAAGATTAATAGTTGTGCAGACTTAGTAAATACTTTGACAGTATTGAGGGAATTATTTGTTTAGCAGAGTGATGGCATTCGGGAAAAAACTGTTCTTGTGTGTAGTTGTTCTGGTGTGCAGTGCTCTATAGGGTCATTTTGAGGGTAGGAGTTGAAACAGTTTATGTCCAGGATGTGAGGGGTCTGTAAATACTTCCACAGCCCTCTTTTTGACTCGTGCAGTATACAGGTCCTCAATGGAAGGCAGGTTGGTAGCAATTGTTTTTTCTGCAGTTCTAATTATCCTCTGAAATCTGTGTTTCTTGTTGGGTTGCAGAATCAAACCAGACAGTTATAAAGGTGCAGACTCAATAATTCCTCTGTAGAACAGAATCAGTGGCTCTTTGAGCAGTTTGAGCTTTCTTGGTTGGTGCAGAAAGAACATTCTTTGTTGTTTTTTTGATGACGTTTTTGATATTAGCTGTCCATTTTAACCTAGAAACTTGAAGGACTCTACTGTTGATACTGTGTTGTCTGGTATTGTAAGAGATGGTAATATAAGAGGGTTTCTCCTAAAATCTACCATCATTTCTATGGTTTTGAGTGTGCTTAGTTCAAGATTGTTCTGATTCCACCACAAGGCTAGTTGTTCAACCTCCCGTCTGTATGCAGATTCATCGTTGTCTCGAATGAGACCAATCACTGTTGTATCATCTGCAAACTTCAGTAGTTTAACAGATGGATTGTTAGATATGCAGTCAGCTGCTCCTTGGGCAGTTTGAACTTTCTGAGTTGGTGCAGAAAGAACATTCTTTGTTGTCCTTTTTGATGACGTTTTTGATGTTAGCTGTCCATTTTTGATCATGCGATATGGTAGAACCGAGAAATTTGAAGGTCTCTACTGTTGATACTGTGTTGTCTAGTATTGTGAGACGTGGAAGTATGGAAAGGTTTCTCCTAAAGTCTATCACCATTTCTACGGTTTTGAGTGTGTTCAGTTCCAGATTGATCCAGTCGCACCACAAGGCTAGTTGTTCAACCTCCCGTCTGTATGCGGATTCATCATTGTCTCAAATGAGACCAATCACTGTTGTGTCATCTGCGAACTTCAGTAGTTTAACAGATGGATTGTTAGAGATGCAGTCATTGATATATAGAGAGAGGAGAAGTGGAGAGAGCACACAGCCTTGGGGGGGCCGTGTGCTAATTGTACAGGTATCTGATGTGATTCTGCTTAGCTTCATCTGCTGCTTCCTGTTTGTTAGGAAGCTTATGATCCACTTACAAGTGTGTTCAGGTACCTCTAGCTGGTTTAGCTTAGTTAGAAGTGTGTCTGGAATGATGGTATTGAATGCTGAACTAAAGTCTACGAAGAGGACCCTTGCATAGGTGTTTGGAGATTCAAAATGTTGTAGGATGTAGTGCAGAGCCATATTAACAGCATCATCTGTTGATCTATTTGCTCGGTATAATGAAACCTGCAGAAAAGGCTTTCATTTTTACCAGGCTTCTATGGATTTCCACAGAGGTAAAAAGAAGCTATCTATATACTAACATATCTTGCTCATGAATAGTGGTAGGACTATGTAGCATTTTCAACTTAAAAGTAAAAAGCATTTGCAGGGGTTTGAGGGCAATTTCATTGCCAGGGTAGCTGCCACAGAGAAGGCATACTTCCAGACCCTGATAGGTGGCATTCTTTAATTGATGGAACCTGGAATGTGCCAAACCTGCCAGATCAAACTGATCATGCAAATACTATGGGAGACAATATGATAGATTTAACACATTCATTTTCATAACATTTCTGCATTCGAAATCTTATTCAATTCAATAGTCATTATTTTTGAGGAAGTGAAGTTCTGTGTGGGATGTTTTGCAAGTGATCTCTTAGTACCCTAGTAAATACCTCATGAAACTGCATGTGGAAATCTCAGTCAATTGGAAAGATTAACATTTGTTTGCTTCCTGTGACATTAATTAGGCATTTTGCGTCATAGCAAAAACTTTTGAGAAACAGAATAATGGGGTTATCTAAAGTCAGAACTAGGAGTACTTTTTTAAAAATGAAGTTGATTCTTAATTTGTGTACAGATAATAATATTGGTAATAAGTTTATAAACTGAGCACTATGTACAAATGGCATGATACAGTTTTAGTTAATGATAAAACGGTGTTGGGTGAGTGAAATATCATGTTAATGCCTTCAAGAATGAAGTGGAAATTCTCCATGTGGAAAAAGTATTGCAATCCAATTATAGCTGAGTATTGGTAGCATGGCATCATTTCTTGCCTGGAACACTCATTTTTTAAAAACTAGTTGTTAAATGTATTACAGGAAGCAGTTGTTAAAATTCACTTCTGCCCACTAGACTGGTAGATAAAGTCATCTGCTTACAGTATATCCTTCTCCAAACTGCTCTACTGCAACATAGCATCATGCCATAATGTAGTTTGTTTGATTTTGAGAGAAAGAAAGACACAAGATGCTGTATTATTGGAAGTGGGAAAACTATTAAGCAAGATACACAACCATCCCAAACCATGCCAATTTACTCATAGGCTATATTTGAGTCCTATGGATACCTTTTTTAAAAAGATTAGTTTGATTTCTTCTCTATATAGAGATAATTAAAGAAGCAGCACCATCTGCTGGCAGCTGAATTACCATGTAGTAGATTCAGTTAATATAAAGCTTTTTCATTTCACTGGAACTTCATTCACATGGCCTATCAGATTAAACAACTGTTTTAATTGGTTTGTATAGGTAAGTACGGCTGAAGCTGAAACATTGGCTGCACAATCTCTTTTGATCATTTTCCACTGATTTATCATTGTCATTGTGCCCTATTCCTCTCTATCCTTAAGGTCCCAGAAAATCTCACAGCCATTTGTTTAAAAAACAACAACACACACCTGGATCTACTCCGAATGTGAGACAGAGAGAAATTTGTAGCTCAGATATTGCCATTTAGAGATAGTTAATTCTACTTGGTTTCTCGAAATACATGATTTACTATTTCTTCTGTTGTCCTATTTTGGACAATGTTGTTTAGCATGTGCATTCAGTGTGTATATGTGTACACTAAGGGAATCGGATATGGTAGAAACTTGAAGTAGTCAGAAAAGCAAACAAGGGGGAGACATCCCTAAAGGAAATCTGTGAAATGGCTGGTAAATCGAAAACCCATTGGTCTGGATCCAAACTTATGCTGAGATTATGAAACAGGACGAATTAGCCCATTGCTCTTTGTTTTACGGTTTGATCATGAAACTATCCATTGTCTCTAAATTTCTGTTTATAAATAAAACAAAATAATCTGTGAATTGTATCCAGTGATGTTTATATGATACTTTTACTGTTTACAGAAACTTTCATAAAGGCAACACAGAACTACATTTTATGTTTGCTTTTCTCACTATGCCAATATTGGATGCAATTGTAGTCTTCCAGCTGGTTCCCATTTAAGTTATCAGTGACAGGTGATGAGTTAGATCACAATATGACTCTCACTAGGTTGGTGTTGCATATTTAATATATCGCTTCCTGAAATACTAAGGCTGACATTTTAAGTCTTATCATTTCAAAAACAGTTTTTTAATGATATGAACATATATTGGTGTCAAGTATATACTGAGTTGCTTCTATGCTTAATTCATCTCTGCCATGGATGCAAATTTCTCTTTCATAAAAATCAAGGAGTTGGACTAACATCTTGTTACTGGTACATTAATAAGAAGTCTGTAGCTATCCTAATGGCAACTGCCATGCAACAGCTCCTCTAACACTCTAGCAGTGAGAACACAAATATCCTGCAATTGGAAGAATCTCAAAGGCATATACGAGCTCAGAAATGATGAGCCTATTAGACCTAATCTGGAGCTGTTTCTTATTCTATCTAATTAGTTCACAGTTGAATGGGGACACAAATTGTATGTGTTGCTTTCCGTTGCAATTCTCTAAAGATGCATCTCATCACAGCAGGCATTACCATTGAAAAAGATTGTGCTTATTTTTGTTGAGCTCCAGCATATTAAAATGAGACACTGCAGCCCAGGATATTCAGTATAAGCATCATGTTTGCTGTGCACGTACTGTAGTGTTTATTTTAGGGAAATTGTTTTGCTGCAATCAGTAAATATAAAATAATACATTGTGGCTATCACGTTTGTTTTAAAATTTAGTGAACATTATTTGGATATTAGATCTTAAAAGCAGAGAATGTAGAATAAAATTTAAGATTTATGGTAGAGGATTGTAATCTTTGTGCTGATGCCCCTTTAATTAATGCAGATATTCGGCACATTTTAGTTATTTGCATTTTGTGACATATTCCTTTATTCTCTTGTATGCTCAAAATTTACCTTTGGAGGATTCTTTTTTTTAAGTACTAGAAATGTTAGGGAGGATGCTAATAATAAAGAAGTTACTAATTTGTATATTGCCTTTATGCATTAAGGAATTTAGGATCAAAATAATGGCATTTGAAGCATGTCATTCTTTTTTATTTTGTTTCACTGTGCACATGTAATCATTTTTTATAATTGGGAGTACCCTATGGAGGGAAAGTTTTAAACTATTTTTGCTGATTCCATTTTTTAAGAAGAAAAGGAAATTAAGAGGATGCAAGTTACTATCTAAGAAAGACTGTTTTTATGTCATATGATATCACTAAGCAGCTACTAGGCAACCATTGGAGAAGAGGAAATAGTTGAATCTTGATTAAGTGAATTGAGTTTAATCTCAATGAAATAATGTTCTCCATTGTGGGTGGAGACAGCAGCCAGGATGGGTGTGCTCATCTGTTCAGGTTAATAGACTGAGCCTGTCAAAGTTGCTAAGTCCCACCCTTGTTGTAATAATGTTTTACTCTTAATGTAATAAACTGGCACTTGTCTTCATTCCACATTTAAAAGAACAGCATTAATCAGACGCATAATGTCAAACATGCTTGAACATTTGTATTCTGTCCTTAGCTGAGACATTAATGAGGCGGGGGTTGCATAACAAGAACAGTTTATTTACCTCAACAGCAACGATAAGAACAGGCAGAACAGAACAGCAACTTCAGCACTGACAGCTCTTTATACCCCGAGCTGTCAGTGAGCTAACCAATAAGAACACAGTAACTCTCCCGCGCGTGTGTTAACCACACCCCTCTAGCCAATCCGCTGGCGGCGTCCCAGTTGCCGGGCTGCCGCGATCACAACACTCCATCCCCGGCTATAACATACATAGTCTTTTAGATAATCCGGGCGCCTGCGCGCTCGAGTTGAACGTCTTAGCGCAGGCACCGGCTCTATGTAAACTGGTTCAGCTTCCGGAGATGATGCTGCGGATGGCCCCTCCTGCACGCCGGCTGGGATGACAACTACCGGTAAGTCCCGTTTCGACTCATGATGTTCTGGTGCCGGCGGTGGTGGATTGATCGCTTGCGACGGCAGGAGGGTAGTTTCTGCTCGGGGGGCCGTGCGAGGGGTCACCGCGTCATGCACACTCAGGATCGTTGCCAGTCGCTTCCTTAGTTGGTCCACGTGTCGACGCCACAGTCGGCCGTCATTCAAAAGTATCCTGTAAGAGCAGGGTCCGGTTACAGCATTTACCATTCTTGGTAGCCAGTGAGGCTCCCCCCCGAAATTCTGTGCAAAAACCGTATCTCCTTCTACAAAAACCCGCGATCCCCTATCCAAACTCTGGGACCCCACCGGGGCATAATTGGGATGTATACGGTCTAGGACTGTCCATAGACGCCGTCCCATCAAAACCTCGGCGGGACTTCTGTGCGTGGTTGGGCAAGGGGTCGTTTGCTGGGCAGTTAGGTAGGCGGCCACCTTTTCTTGCCAGTTTGTCGGAGATAGTCGAGCGAGGGCCTCTTTGGCTGATCGTACGGCCCTTTCAACCAAACCATTTCCCGCCGGATGGTAAGGGGAAACTGGGGCGTGGCGAATGCCCAAACTGGCAAGGTAGCATTGGAACGTGGCGGATGTGAACTGTGGTCCATTATCTGTTACTATCACGTCAGGAACGCCATGGGTGGCAAAAAGGCGGCGCAGGACCTGGATGGTCGCCTCGGAGGTTGTGGAATTAATTATCTCCAATTCGACCCATTTGGACAGGGCATCTACAGCAATCAAGAAGGTCCGGCCCATGTAAGGGCCGGCGAAATCTACATGAAATCTAGACCAGGGGCCCCTAGGGGTTTCCCATTCCCGGGGAGGTGAGGAGGGTGGTGCCGGCCTAGATCCTTGACAGGCAGGACAGTTCGACACCCAGTCCGCAACTTCCTTATCTAAAACAGGCCACCATACGTAACTACGGCTCAACTCCTTCATGCGGACGATGCCGGGGTGGCCAGCGTGTAAATATTCCAGTACCTTAACCCTTAGATCCGGTGGTACGATCACCCTATTTCCCCCCAGGAGCCACCCTAGTTGTACAGAAAGCTCGTGCTGACGGGCACGGTATGGGTCAAATTGACTGGGCACCTGCCCTAATGGCCAGTCCCTGACCACCCACTCAAGAACCTGGGACAGGATCCCATCCTCGTCGCCAGTATCCTGTCCTTAGCTGAGACATTAATGAGGCGGGGGTTGCATAACAAGAACGGTTTATTTACCTCAACAGCAACGATAAGAACAGGCAGAACAGAACAGCAACTTCAGCACTGACAGCTCTTTATACCCCAAGCTGTCAGTGAGCTAACCAATAAGAACACAGTAACTCTCCCACGCGTGTTAACCACACCCCTCTAGCCAATCCGCTGGCGGCGTCCCAGTTGCCGGGCTGCCGTGATCACAACACATTGCCCTCCTAATAAAAATTCTGGCTTGCAACTGGTTTTAGTATATTATGCTAAACAGCCAAACAAGTTAGAATAAATGTAAGTTTATGACTCATAAGAGTAAATGTATCTTTAGTATTTCTTTTGAACAGTATGTTTGTCAATAGATCGTAATACAATGTCTTTTTTTTTTTTTTTGGCAAATCAGTTTTATTTTGTTTCAGGAGTTCAGGACTATTTCATAGTCTCTTAGTTACTTCTGATTGGACATTTCTAAAGCAAATTATGATATTAAACAGATCATTCAAACCAGGGCGGGTTTTAAAACCCGTTGCTTCTGGTCTGCTCATGGGTGCGTGCACGCTTTCAACACTTCTTGTGTAAAACACATGTATGTGTTTTATCTTTTTAATTTATTTACATACTTGTTTTTTTAAAAATTACCTTTTTAAAACTCAGGCAAATAATGAGATGGTTCATTATTCATGGTTTTATTCTATAAGTCAGGGATCCCCAACTCCTGGGCCATGGACTCTTACCGGGCCATGGCATATTCAGAATTAGGTTGTGCAAGTGGCTGACTGGAGCGTGTGAGGGCAGCTCAGCTTGCATGAACAGTGAGCCGGCGGGCACTTGCATGTGGCCCAGTTCTCCTCTAACATCCTCCCCCCCCCAGCCAGGCTGCTAGCGGTCCCCAACCTTGGTGGCTTGGCAGCTGAGCTGTGAGGGAGATGGGAACTGGGTTGCGTGAGTGGTGAGCAAGTGCACGCGCATATGTAGCTCAACTTGCACAAACGGCAGGCTGGCATGAACACCACTCACATGGCCTTCTTCTGAATAGGCCATGGCCTGGTAATGGGCAGTGGTCTGGGGGTTGGGGACCCTTGCTGTAAGTTGTTCTCCATACATAAGTAATTTGATTTCATGTTTGTTTTATCCAACAAAAATGTACTGTTTGTTTCCTCAGATGGCTTTTGTATTGATATGAGCACATCATAGGGAACCTGGAAGTCCCTTTGTAGAAAAGAGAGATTTCATGTTACTCAAATCGCAAGATAATCAGAGTATGCTCTGCATATTATTATGCATAATATTTATAAATATTTTTACACCATGAAAATAATATTGTAGCCAGATCTGACGCTTATGCAACTTGCCCTTGGTACTACTGTTGATTATATTTTGTATAAACATAAATCATTTAGCACATAATATTACTCTAAGTTTACACTAACTCAAGATGTTTCCATTTCTTTAGGAGATGAGTCATACATAAGATGTTTCTCGGTTTTGTCTATCAGTCATTTTATGATAAAAATCTTAGAAGAGTATGCATACAATCAAATTTAAATCAAGGCTATTTTTTGCATTAAGTTGTTCTATTATTCTAGTATCTATCTGTAATTCTTCATATTTTTCTGAATTTTATGACAGTATATCATACTGTTGGGTTTATCATTGCAATATAACACATATAATGGTTGAATTCACACATTGTCTTAATACATTGTTTCGTTAACCAAGGGTTATGCAATAGTTTACAGCTGGCTGAAGTGGCACAACACCCAAATCATAAAATAGTTCAGCCTTCCCAAACTGATGCTTTCCAGATGTTCAGAATCCCCAACATACAAGGTTATTGATGATGCAGGATGGAAGTCTGCAAGGCTTGTCTTGGACTGTATAACATGGCTGTCTGTCTGAAGAGTGTCCAAACCAAACATTTAAGGAACGTTTTCCAGGTTTTCCAGTGTGCTACAAAAATAGTGTTCCAGTAGGAATCGGGTGTTGATAAACTTGGATCTAGACTGGCTAAATCTATTCTATAATCCAGTTGTATTGGTACATCTAATTCTTGCAATTTCAAAGCCACCTGGAAAAAATAAGTTATACCGTAAAATAGCCTAGGTCAGTGACAACTTCCAACTATGGCTTTAATTTTACTGTACATTAAGAAACCTTTAATGTTTTATTTATTCTTTTTGTAAGCAGTAGAATGTAAGTAAAATAAAATAGAAAATCAAACCAAAGCAAATATGGAGCCTGCTAGATGGTTGTATTGATAGACACATGATTTGCACTTTCCCAATGATTATGTTTTATGGCTTTAATTTAGTTTTTATGAGGTTATTTTATTATTATCTGTATTTTATTGTTTTTTGTGGTTTTAATTATCTGAACTGTGTAGAGTCCTGAATCTTAATCTCTGATTAGACCATTACGAATGGAATACTGCCAAAGTAGTAATTTCATTTGATACATATGTGTCATGTGTCTGTAAATCCATGTTATGGGGAAATGTATGCATTAGAATTCTAATGCTATTTTTTTAAAAAAAAGAAATGCTGCTTTGGGAACAGAGAATGACATAGTTACCTTGTGCCATTTAGAAATGTTTGTATTGATTTTGGAATTTAGGGGAGATATTGTAGAACGTGGCTGGGACAGAAAAAGCAAAGTATCCTTCAGGTACCATTTAACTCTAAGATGTAGTTTGAAGCTGCTTCTTTCTAAATTAAACAAATCAAAGTACCACTAAACTCAGCATTGGTCATATAACATAATGTGTACTCATGTTCAATATACAGTTAATCCTTCTATTCCAACTCTTTAACAGAAAAAATTAATTCCCCACTGGTCAGTAATTTACATCGTTGAGTCAGATTTTACTTTTGCTAACTTGCTTACAATTTTAACTTGTTCTTAGCAATAATTCATGTTTTCCAATGACATTCCAATATTTTTCCTCCTTATCTGTTGATTGTATCTATTGTCTTCTCTTCTTCAACTTCCTTCAAACTTCCCAAGTACAGCTATTATTTAAGTCTGTCATTTGCTCGCATCACATCTGAGTTTTGATTACTGATTGTTGCCTAAGAGAGCAATTAACCTCTGGAGTGGGTTGATTAATAACCATCTCCAAGACCATAATTCAACAATTTCTGTCTTTTTCATTATTTTTCAAGGTTTAATTTTCTTAGTCATCCTTTACTTTTGGGAAGATCTTTACATTTGCTATTCTGATCTTTGTTGTCATTGAAATATCTGTGGAGATTCTCAGTCATCCAGGTCATGGTTGTCCCAAAGGTAATTGCCGCTTGAAAAAGTACCTTTGGGACATTGAAATATCATTAACATTCAATATCTAACCATTTCCCTTACTTTTCCAATGCAGTGTCTACTTTTATCTATTCACCCCAAGAAACAGTTTATCTACTACCTTCACTCCAATTGACTGGCACTATTATTTTCTTCCAAATATTTAACATGAATTTCAGTTTTAATGAGTTCTTCAAAGTGTTGTTTGAGGACTCCACTGGAAAATTATTCAGTATTTTGGCATGTTAGTCTTAATATGTTAGCAGCCTGATATGATATACAAGAAAGTCTTTCTGTACCTAATGACGCAAAAAGAAATATTTTATACTGTTATTCTGTTTAATCTACCTTGTAATCATGTAGACATCTACCTTTTTAGGAGCCTATATGTTCATCTAACATTTTTTTCTTGTTCTGTGGTTTTATACTTTTTTTGCAATATGTTAAACTAAACTTTGCTTGCATGAGGAAATAGGGCAATAATTCAATATCCTGTTTTCAAAATGATAGACAGACAGACAGATCTCTACCAGTCTCTATATCATGTGATATTTTATTATTAGACCCACAGTTGACAAAGAGTTGTTAGCACTTAATAGCTGACTAGTGACTACATACATTCAAAATTTACCACAGAGATAATTTTAAATCAAAATCTACTAAAATTGTTTTATGTCTTGTCACTCCAATATGCTAAGACATATGCACAAACATAATACAATCAAAAAAGAAATTGTACATTTAAGGACATCACTGCACTTAGACACATTTCTGCTTTTCAGATTCAGTGCAATTTGATATGCTAATGTATAGAAGAGCTTGTTCTGGCTTTGGTAAATGTATTTCAGCTACTTTTTTACTGTGAAATTGGAAAATGATAATCATTTGTAATGGGCTGGTAGATCCTGGAGATACCAAGAAAGAAACAGATCAAATAGCTGAACTAAAATAGCCACTAATTTAGAACTAAGTAAAACAACAACAACAATTGACGCCTGATTGGATGAGTCAATAAAAATATTTTTGTTTTGTTTAGAGACTCAAGAAACTGACCAGAGAAGTAATTATATATAGTTTGAAAAAAAAATTAACTGTTTTACAATTTTAAAAAAAATACTGCCTATAAATTACCCAGAGTCATTGTTTGGGATGGATGGCTATAGAAATTGAATACATAAATAAAAATAAACAATTTGGAAACAACCCATGGAACTTTTATCTGCAGAACAGTTATATTATTTTAACTTCTGAATAAAAGTGAATACATTTAGGAATGTAACATAGATTAGGTTTAAAATTATTTATTATTGTGAAGTAAAATCATATAACTTTGTATTATTTATTACTTCTGTTTTATTATTTATTGTGTTTAACCTTATGGAAAGAACAGAACACTGTTTTTTCAGTGTATTTCTGCAGCAATTTTTTTTATTTCCCATGACAATTACGATAATAAATTCTGATAACTTTCTGAATATCTTCTGATTACAATAACTTAAAACTGTATATATAATACTTCACACACACAAAAATCCTTATTGTTTTTTGTATTTAATCTTTTCTTAGGTGGAAAGACATGATGTGAATACACTCAGTTTGCCACTTAATATTCGTCGTGGAGGTTCAGACACTAATCTGAATTTTGATGTACCTGATGGTATATTTGAATTTCACAAAGTAAAACTCAGTGCAGATAGTCTGAAACAAAAAATTCTGAAAGTTACTGAGAAAATAAAAATAGAACAAACAGCTCGGGATGGGAATGTGGCCGAGTACTTGAAGCTGGTGAACAGTGCAGACAAACAACAAGCTGGACGAATTAAACAAGTCTTTGAAAAGAAGAATCAGAAGTCTGCCCATTCCATAGCCCAGCTGCAAAAAAAATTGGAACAATATCACAGAAAGCTAAAAGAAATAGAACAGAACAGTTCCTCCAAAAGCACCAGAGATACTTCTAAAGACAGCCTAAAGGAAATCCAACATTCTTTAAAAGATGCACATGGAAAAGCTCGTGCTACCAGCCAGGCCAATGAAAGCTGCAAAACAGGGGTTCCAGGAGTTTCGTTGACACCTCCAGTGTTTGTTTTCAACAAATCCAGGGAGTTTGCAAATCTGATTCGGAATAAGTTTGGTAGTGCTGACAACATTGCTCACTTGAAGAGTAGCTTAGATGACTTCAGACCAGAAACTACTTCTAGGGCTTATGGTGGTAGTGCCACCATAGTAGCCAAGCCAAAATACACCAGTGATGATGAATGCTCAAGTGGAACATCGGGATCCATAGATAGTAATGGAAACCAATCTTTTGGTCAAGGTGGGGCAAATACTTTGGACAACCATGGAAAACTTTCCATATTTTTGGAAGAACTGAGGGAAATAAAGGAAGCACAATCCCAATTATCAGAAGATATTCAGAATTTAAAAGTACAGTTCAAAAGAGATTTTGGCTTTATTTCTCAGACCGTGCAAGAGGAAAGATTCAGGTATACAATTATATGTTATTATATTAAAATTGTACACTGCTGCTCTATTGATGGTTGGCTGCCATTATGCTTCTGATTTCAGTTCAAGATATTGGTGATGATCTATGAAGTCCTTCATGTCATGGGACCAGGTTATTTGAAAGACTGCCTTCCCTGCTTACATCTACCCATCCCATTAGAACTGGTAGGCTAGATATGCTTCAGGTCCCAATCTGTTAGAGAATGTTATCTGGCAGGAGCCAGGAAGAGAGCCTTTACTGTCATGGAGCTCACTCACCCTTTAGCATATCATCCCCCTGGGAGATCATATTGCCTCGACTGCGCTGGCTTTTTGTAAAGCTTAAAGATGGGACATTGCCTCCAGGCCGGTGATTATAGATGTGCTGTAAAGCCTATATGGTGGTTGTTTTGAGTGTTTACTGTTTTATATATCTTGGCTCTGGATTGTGTCATATGGTTTTATATGGTTTTCTTTTAAGATTGTATTTTGTTCTTTTGTAGTGTTTTAAATTGTTTTAAGACACCCAGAGTCATGCATTTGAGATGGGTGACTACATAAATTAAAACAATCAACAATTTGATTTTTTAAAAAGTCTAAAATATCTAGCTTCTATATAAGGCAACTTATACTCACTTCATGAAAAGGCTGGTTATTATGATTTTTAAAAAGCCTACAAATGATATTTTAAGTTATACATAGATGAACTACACCAAAAGTAACTTTAATAAATCTTTTTGTTGTTGAAATTCATATGAAGATATGAGCACTTAGAAGACCAGCTAAATGATTTAACAGACCTCCATCAACATGAAACAGCCTATTTGAAACAAGAACTGGCCAGTATTGAAGAAAAAGTAGCATATCAGGCTTATGAGCGGTCACGTGATGTTCAGGTATCAACTTTTTAAAATTAAATAATATTGTTTTCTATGTGTAAAGAATATTAGTGCAAAGAGCCCTTCCGTACATTGCCATCCAGAAAATTAATTTTCAGCAAGTTAAAAAAGGTTAATTGTAAAGAAAAATAAATTGGTTGTTAAAACGTTTAAAAATTAATTACGCTGAAAAAAATATTTGTAAACACAAGTCCTTAACAAATTAAGCTGGAAAGAGTATGTAAAATGTCAGATACCTTGTTCTTATAATTAAAGAACAATGTTTTTTTTCTTAAGTATGATAATTTCCTTTAAAATTTAGTGTGAGTTAAAAAGTTGACTCAACTTTTCATGATCAATATATTCAGAGAAAGTAAAAATGAAAAGCCATCACTTTTTATATCTTCAAAGGGAATAGAAATGTTTGAACTTTTATTATTGTCAAGGTATATTTTAAACCATTTACACAAAATGAGGGTAATCTTTAACATTTATATCTGTCTCCAATGGTATAATGGAGCTGGGAATTCTGAAGGTCATTTTCCAGTAGAATACAGTAGGCTGAATTACTTCTTGAACTGATCAGATAGGAATGGAAATCTATTTTGTATATAAGTTCCTTAACATTTTGTTCCACTGTGTTCCCTTCCTGTTTTCTTCCAATAGGAAGCTTTGGAATCTTGCCAGACAAGGGTTGCTAAATTGGAGCTCCACCAGCAAGAACAGCAAGCGTTACAATCGGAAACGGTTAATGCCAAAGTCCTACTAGGAAAAAGCATAAACGTAGTCTTGGCCTTCATGACTGTTATCCTTGTATGTGTCTCCACCATAGCAAAGTTTATAGCTCCTATGATGAAAAGCCGTTTTCATATTATTTGCACGTTTTTTGCAGTAATTCTTCTTGCAATTTTATGCAAAAATTGGGATTACATTATCTGTGCCATAGAACAGATAATTATATCAAGATGAAAACACAAGTATGGACACTTTCCTTTTAAAAAAAATACTTTGGACATCTAAACAGGCTATCAAATCTTGTAATCTAAGCAGACAGATTAGGTGAAGACTTTTTTTCCCACCTGGGCATAGGCTTGTAAGACTGAAAATTCCTGCCAATGCTTTCATCTTAGTAATCATAGCGTAAGGAATGATGTGAATCTGATGTGAAGTGGATGATGTGTATACATCTTTTTGCCTTAATCCAACCAACTTTTCTGCATCCCAGATTTCAGCCAAATTCTGAATTAAAGATATTAATTAGATAAATTTCAAATGGAAAAAAATAGAAGAAATAATAATTAATTACATTTTATTAAATGGAAATTTACAATGTCCTATCCTTATCTAAAGCATTTTCCTTGTAGTATATTTCTAAATAGTAAATTAAGATATCTGTGTCTTAGAAAATGCTAGACAAATTTCCCAGGTTACCTGATGATCAACATTCCTGTGGTGGGAATTGTGCTGATGTGAATTATCTTCTGTTATTTGTATCCCTGTTTATCCAATCGACATACAGTATACAGGTATTAACTATTTAGAATTTATTTTGCCTTTCAAATTAGTTAATCCACTATGATTTTGCTTCATGATCTTAAATGATCATCTCTACTACAAATGAAATCAAGCACTTGGTTCTTCTGTTACTCCAAAAATGGATTTCTTTATTTTACAGGAAAATTTCTGTAGCCTACCAGACACCTCATTTATCAAAAATGCAAAAGATAAGAAAAACTGTTCATCCTCTTACAGACACTGGAGGAGATAGAATCATTCTCAATGGAGCACAAATATACACATTAGTATTAAGGAACAAACAAAACTAGTGTAACAAGACATGTTGTTCGGTAGTTTCAAAACATAGGACCAGGAAGAGTAAATTGAGGCCAAACCATTCAACCACTGTCAGTTAGCCTTACCAGGTTGACTTGATAGGAAACTTAACCAGATACACTAATTATTTTATTGTAAAGCCACATTAACAGAATCTAGCAAATTATCCTGCTGTCACTTTTAAAGTCCAAGAACTTAAACAGACCCCTTTGCTCTTCCCACTATACTACTGTGGGTGATGCTCTCTCTTATCTGATCATTCCCTAGGCAGTATCTTTTCACCTGGTCTCTCAAGGTCTTTCCCATGTACCATTACATTGTTTCTCTCCTCCCTACTCTTCCATGCCCTAATAATCTGGAGTAGCTATTTTATCACAAATAAAGAACACCCCGCTCTAAGATAGTTGGATGCTTGGATACCCTCCCTATATGCATCACCATTGCTTCTGAGATGGTAATGGCATCTGCCTATACAATTGGTAAATGCCTCTTCATCCACTACTGTTAGAATCAGCAAAGTGCATATAAGGTAAGCAGCTGGCCTTCTAACTAGAAATGGTTGTGATGGTGCTTTCCCCTGGAAAAGAAAGAATCAATGACTAAAGCAGTGAGTTTCCCTTCTACCTCAAACTGTGAGACCTCTTAGGTCTCATTTTTTATGTCTAGTTACTATCTTTCCCTTCTCTTTTCCACCCTCCCTTTAGCTTCCTTATTCAGCTATCTGTCATTCTCTACGATACTGAGCAATACTGCTTTCGTACCAATCTGCATAACATTGGTGCAGTATTCTCAAATTACTGTGTTTCAGCCTACAGTAACACCGTAATCACTGTGAAGTTTGTATTGAATCAAGACTTCATCTAAGAATACTCTTGTATAATCATCTTGAATAGAATTGGCTGCGAAAAGATGGGCGATAGACTAGTGTGATTATGTTCCTTGTTTTAAGGCATGTGTTTTATTTTTAGCACTTTCTTGTAAATTGACTTGGTTGAGACCTTAAGACATGCACTGTAAGCCTTTTGCACATTTTCTGTTGAGTTGTGTTTCTACTGTGTTTCATGACTATAATGGTATGGATGCTCTAATGATAACAGCGTTGCCCAGTATGGTTTTTCATCTTTTGAAAATTTGGATCTGTTGTTTCAAAATGCTATGAGCATAAGCACAGCTCTCTTTAAAGCATCCACATCTTTTTTTTTAGGCGTCACATAAACTTGAAAAATAGGCAAAGCTGTTTTAACAAGTCAAAAACATGTGACTATTTTAAAGAAATGCTGCAAAAATGAAGCAACCTCTCCAAAGCATGTTTAAGTATGTGCAATGGTATTGTACAATATGTAAATAGTAATAATGCTTGCACTATAAAAACGGTTTATAAATGATATGTGCAATTTTATTTTTTAAAGTAGAACTGGACTTAACAGTAAAAATGATAGCCCTTCACTGTATCAGGCAGTGCCAATGTTAAGTTGATCATACTGAATCCTCTAAACAATTACTAATAATCTGGTACAAGAGGCATTGTTTTAAAGCTATTTGCATTTAACTAATTAGTCCTATGAAATTCTGATCAACCTCATAATTGGCATAAAACCTTACAATCTGTTCTTAATATAATGCTTTCTTTCCCTTCAGTGATTCTTATTAGATGAATACTTTGCATAGAAAATTAAAGAATTCTGATTACTTTAAAAGGGGGAAAATAAAGAGGATCCATACTGTAAATCCATATCCTATTTTTCCACATCTCAAATTAGTAAAATTCTTTTTAAAAAATTAAGATTCTAGTTTTTTATCACATTTGATTATTTCTCTCTTACTATATATTAGGAGCTCATAATTCCTATTAAAAATTTATGTTTGAATAAATTTTAATCTAGTAATTGAAACAGATCATGTAACGATTATATAATTTATTCTATAGTTTTGTGCAAATCATAGAATATTAGGTTGGATGGGCCTTGTAGATCATCTACTCTAACTCTATACCAAAGCTGAGAGTTGGCTTTATTTTTTTCAGCTCATATTAATGAAGTTATTTCTGAATTCCTCCCTGTCCGTGACATCACCATTCTCTCTCATAAAAATTCATAAGATTGCTCCAAATTCTAAGCCAACAACTTAACTCCATGTTCAGAAATATTTGTATTCTTCTATTTACAAAAAGCAATTTGCTCTTTTAAAACTTTGAAACTATTTTTCTAAACTACTGATTATTCTTTTATAAAACCTCTTTCTGACTCTAATTCAGTACTTTTGAATTGTTGGACAGAATAATGGACTACTTCAGGCTGAATATCTTGCCTCTTCTTATCTCTGAGAAGACACTGTTTATATATCATGCAGCCTGTCTTGAGCTATAAACTAGTTAAGCATAATGGAAAATATTATTTGGTCACCAATGTTGAGTCATGATTCAATTGCTGCTAGTTTCTATACATGAGATGTAGGAAGGCAGGAAAATGTCTTAGGCTACTATCTCTCAGGATACAGTAATATATATTTTTCTTAATACATGACCCATTGCTGTGAATGATGATCTCTTGTTTACATTTGCCTATTTAAATATATAAAATACATGGATTCACTTCTTAGAAGCTCTGCTTTTCATTTTTATGGGAAAAACAATGTTATGCTTTTGTCTGTTTCTTGCTGCTTATAGTACAGTCCTCCAAATTCTTTTGCTAAGAGCCATCCTCTGTTTCACTGAGGGATATTCATGTTCTTACAATTGAAATTGAGTTTTTGCAGCAGTGCTTGAAGCCACAGAAAGTGCACAACAGTGAAAATATAATTCTATTCACTTGTTTGTGTGTATGATTAAAAAGTGTTAACCTAGAGATTGTCAGACACCATGTCAGACTATCTCTGTTTTCTTGAATCTTAGATAGCTTCTTGTACATTTTTGGTTGTCATTTTGGTAGTTCAAAAATAGTTAGTTGCAATTTTCTAACCAGAAAGTTCTGGCTTTAAATTTTAACATCATTTAGACATATGCCACACTGCCAATATTCCTGTGTCAAATGTAGCTTGCTTAATTAAATGACTGCTGTTTCAAAGAAATCATTGACTAACTTAAGAACTAAAGAATGATGTAATTGAATTTAGCACTGCTGAACAAAGGCAGCATACTAAAAGCATTCAAGATGGTTTGCAACCAGGTCACCTTTCTATAAATAAACTCCATCCATAAGTTTAGTCAGATTGCTTATAGATATAACAGCACAGCTTTTCCTGAAGTTGGGCTAAAGGACGTATCCAAACATTAGGCCCTAACATGTCAATGTCTTTACAGTTCCTATCTTAAGAGTCTTTTAGACTGAAGCCAAGAACCAGAATATTCATTTGAATGCTTCCTATATTTTCCCCCTACATCAGCATTTTTTTCTTTGTGTTTTTTGAAGAGTCAAGCAATCGGGAATGTATGGGAAATCCTAGAATAATTCACCATTATATCATAACTATTGCTTTAGATACCTTGAATGGAAAATAAACTATGACCATTTTAAATACTAGATTTAGAAAGCAGAATCCCTTCTCTTGTATTAATTTGCCCATCTGATCAGATCAGATAGGATCAATTTCCTTCATCCCTATAGAATAGCTACCTGAGAAGGCCTTATAAGGAAACATTTCCAATAGTTGCTCTCAACTTTTAGAACTCCCTTCGGTAAAGTTTTGGCCAGCTGTTTTCCTCTTGTCTTTAGGACTATGGCAGATGTTAAAGTTGTTCTGTTTTACACAAGAGGAGGGAGGTAATTATTACTGAAAGTGAGATTTGCAAGTGATGATATATTACTTGATTCTTTTTTAAAAAAATCATTTTTTGATTTTGTTTATACATACATACATACATACATACATACATATATTAATTATCTGGAGGAGTGGTCTTTTATTTTAAGATTATTAGCCACACAAAGCTTATGGAAATAGATAGCAAACAACTAATACAAACAAATACCCCTTCTTCTGGAGCAACCTCTATGTTGGGCCCAGTGAAATTGCCTTAGCTGGATCTGTCATAGCTCATTTCAGTTTACTTAGTGAGGCTGTATGAATTCTGAAGTTGCCAATTGGGAAGATGTTGGCAATATATCAAATCTGGAAACCTTTCACATTTGAATCTGACAGAAGGGAAAGCAGCAAATAAAAAACTTGAAAACAATTATTGGGATCAAGGAAAATCTGTTTCCTGGGTTACAAGTTGCAATTCAGGTGTTTCAGAAAAAAATGGAGAGCAGAAACTCAAGTAAGACTGTAAGCAGGAGATTGGAAGCAGAAGAAAGATGAAATTGTCTAAAATCAATTTCAGAAGAAAGATGAAATTGTCTAAAATCAGAATTAGTATGATCACGTAAGGTTCTGATTCTCAACATTTCCTACACACATGTGCATCAAACAAATTGGGCGTTGGTCTTACCTGATACGCCCTTTCTATATCAGGCGGGCATGGCAGTTATGCCTTGGAGTGACATAGCCTCTCCTCCAATGAGACCGGGTCTGCTGAAAGTTTTAAGTCCCACCTCTTCCTGTGTAGTTCAGTTTTGAGACAAGGTAGATCAGCAGACTGTCATGTCTGTAAGGTAAGAAAACATATGAAAGTGCCACCCGCCCCTGATAACCGGGAACGGCCTAGACGGGGAGGGGCTGACTGCCCTGCCTGCTTGATATAGAAAGGGTGTATCAGGTAAGACCAACCCCCATTCTCCTAATGGTGGGCACAGCAGTCATGCCTGGGACATACCAAAGCCAATGTCCGATAGGGAGAGGATGTAGGCTGGATCCGGGAAATATTCTCCAGGTGTACTCCTTGCAATACTCTCCGACTGAAGGACGCATCTGCCAAGGCGTAGTCATCCAGTCTGTAATGTCGGATGAATGGTGTAGGAGAGGTCCAGGTGGCAGCCTGGCAGACCTCTTCCAAGGGAGCCCTGGTGGAGCAGGCCGCCAACGTGGCCGCGTTCCTAGTGCAGTGGGCTGTTATATTCCGAGGTACTGGTAAGGACTGGGCGGAATAAGCTGAAACAATGGTGGCCCTGATCCAATGGCCAATTGCCGTAGTGGACAGCTTGGAACCCATGGAAGAGGGTTGGAAGGAGACAAATAATGCCTCTGTGCGATGGAAGGAAGATGTGCGGGAAATGTAAATTTTAAGCACTCTGTGAACATCCAGAGTGTGCCATATCTGGTCTAGCCGGTGCTGAGAGGAAGGGCAGAAGTTGGGAAGAACTAGTTCTTGCGACCTGTGGAAAACTGAGTTGATCTTTGGGACAAAGACTGGGTCAAGACGAAGGACCACTCTGTCCATGTGAAAAATGCACAGATCCTTACGGATCGACAGGGCTGCCAACTCCAAAATACGGCGAGCTGAGGTTATGGCTACTAGGAATGAAACCTTGAAAGAGAGAAATTTGAGGTCAACCTCTTGCAGCAGCTCAAAGGGAGGTCTGGTGAGAGCCGCCAACACCTTGTTAAGATCCCACATTGGGAATCTGTGGATGGCCACAGGACAGAGGTTAGTAGCCCCACGTAAGAAGCTGTGGATCAGTGGCTCCCTAGAGAGATATTGATGAGGCATAGGACAGAATGAATGAAATAGCGGATACCTGTCTCCGTAGGGTGTTTGGGGAGAGACCTGACAAGAATCCCTCTTGCAGAAAACCAAGAATTTGAACAATCGATACTGAGGAAGGAACTATCTTGCGCCGTCTACACCAGTTGGAAAAGGCCCTCCATGTGGCATCATAGATACGGGTCGTAGATTGACGGTGAGAGGCTTGGATGGTAATGATGACATCCGGAGGAACCTGCGCTTCTGTCAAGAGGAACCACTCAATCTCCAGGCGGCTAGCTGGAAGGACTGAGGATCTGGATGAACAAGTTGCCCTTGTAGGAGTGATAACTGGTGTCTGGAATCCTCCAGGGAGGAGCTACGGACAGTGACACCAGGTCCACGAACCATGAACGTCGCAGCCAGTGAGGAGCCAGAAGGATGAGCTCTGCCTGCTCCCTAAGGAGCTTCCGGATCACCTTGGCTATGAGAGGGAACGGGGGAAACGTGTAGAGTAGAACCCCCGAGGACCATGGGTTGCGCAAGGCATCCACTGCTTCCGCTCCCGGAGAGGGAAATTGGGAGAAGAAGCGAGGAAGTTGATGATTGTGCTCTGAGGCGAACAGGTCCACCAGTGGTGTGCCGAATCGTTTTATCAGTTCCTGAAAGAGAAAAGAGTGCAGGCTCCACTCCACCTGGTCGATTGTAATGCGGCTGAGAGAGTCTGCCTGCACATTGGCTATCCCCGAAATGTGTTCTGCCTGAAGAGACTCTAGATGGGACTTGGCCCAGAGGCCCAGGCGAAGAGTCTCCTGTAGGAGAGCCCTTGAACGGGTCCCCCCTTGCCTGTTGATGTGTGCTTTGGTAGTGATGTTGTCCATGAGAATAAGAACATCCCTGCCTAGAACAAGGTGTTTGAAGCTCAGAAGTGCTAGATACACCACTCGCAGCTCTAATAGGTTGATGTTGAGATCGCTTTCCAGAGTGTACCACTTGCCTTGATCCATGTGTGTTCCTAGATGCGCCCCCTAACCTATGAGGCTCGCATCCGTTGTGATGACTACTCTGTGAGGTTCCTGGAACGTGCAGTCCTTGGAAACTGCTTCAGGAATCCACCATCTCAGAGACTCGACGACAGTCATGGGAAGAGACAGAAGGAGGGACAAGTTGCTGCTGAGGTTCCGTTGATAAGGGAGAAGCAACCACTGCAATTCGCTGCTATGAAGGCGAGACCAGGGTACTATGCCATATGCGGATACCATTTTACCTAATAAGCAGGACAAACCTAGGAGGGTGGCAGACTTTTGATGGCTAAAACGGCGGGCAAGGTCAGTGAGACTATCCTGACGATCCTGAGACAGAAAAACCTTTGAGGCAACGGTATCAACTACCGAGCCCAGGTGTTGTAGACGGGTAGAAGGGGTTAGATGGCTCTTTTTCCAGTTAATGGAAAAACCATGAGCCCTCAAAATCTGGACGGAAGTGGCAATATCCCGGTGAGCCTTGGCCTCAGACTGGGAAAGGATGAGAATATCATCCAGGTAAAAAAGTATCCTAACCAGGATAGATGATATATGGGCAATTAGGGCTGCCATAACTTTTGTAAACACTCTAGGCGCTGAGGATAGTCCAAATGGGAGAGCCCTATATTGGAAGTGTGGGCCAATGTAACTAAAACAGAGGTATTTGCGATGAGCAGGAAGTATAGAGATATGTAAATAAGCCTCCGTTAAATCAATTGAAGACATGAAGTCTCCAGATCTAATAGCTAACAGAATCGTTTGTAGTGATTGCATTTTGAACCGGCGGTAAATTTTATAAACACTCTAGGCGCTGAGGATAGTCCAAATGGGAGAACCCTATATTGGAAGTGTGGGCCAATATAACTAAAATGGAGGTATTTGTGATGAGCAGGAAATTGGGATTGGAGCGAAATTCAAGATCTAGGCTGAATCGAATTGTGTCTTTAACCCAGGAATCTGAAATGGTGGCATTCCAGTGATTTGCGAAAAAAGATAATCTGCCTCCTATCATAAAGTCTGGAGGAGAAGGGGCTTTGTCTTACCTGAAAGCCCATTCTGAGGACGGAAGGACCAGTGGTCATGAGAGGGTTAATGACCAGATCACGCCGATCGAGTCAGACAGAAGATAAGCTCCTCCTCCTGCTGCTGCTTCCCAGCTTTCGGATGAGGAATGTGATGTCTGACGACGCACCCGCCATCCTGAAACTAGAGAGAAAATGGAAAGGAAGGAGTTCTACGGACACGCGGACCAGCGGATGAAGAGGTGGGAAGGATCACTGGTCCTTCCGACCTCAGAACGGGCTTTCAGGTAAGACAAAGCCCCTTCTAAGGAGAGGAAGGACCAGTGGTCATGAGAGGGACCTGCCAAAGCCCGAAAACTATTGGGGGAGGAGATCCACCTGAGATGAATCTGGTTGGTCCGCGCACACCTGCTGTAGCACTTGACGCCCAAATGCCGTCTCCGCCGAAGCAAACTGGTCTATCTTGTAATGGCGGATGAATGGCGTTGGGGACGTCCAGGTGGCTGCCCGACAAACGTCTAGGAGAGACGCCTGGGTGGTCCAGGCCGCAGAAGTTGCCGCACTCCAAGTGGAGTGCGCTGTGATCCTCCTGGGGACCGGCAAGGACAGGGTCTCATAAGCTGAGGCAATAATTGCCCTCAGCCACCGGCCTATGGTAGGTGAGGAAACCTTAAGGCCCAGGGAGGAAGGCTGAAAGGAAACGAAAAGGGCCTCAGACCTACGGAAGGAGGAAGTCCGCCGTATGTAAATGCGTAATGCCCGGCGAACATCCAATGAGTGCCAAACCCGTTCCCTGGGTGGGAGGGATGAGGACAAAAATCAGGGAAAATCAACTCCTGAGGCCTGTGGAAGGGAGAGTTGATCTTCGGAATAAATGTAGGGTCTAAACGGAGAACTACCCTATCTGGATGGAATACACAGAGGTCATCCCTTGTAGATAGTGCCGCCAACTCTGAGATGCGCCTAGCTGACGTAATGGCGATTAAAAAGGAAACCTTGTACGAAAGGAACCGAAGTCCCACCGTACGTAGGGGCTCAAACGGTGCTCTAGTAAGAGCATCCAAAACCTTGGAGAGATTCCACGTGGGAAACCGGTGAATAGGTTGGGGTCTAAGGTTAGAGGCTCCCCTCAGGAAAAGTTGGATTAAAGGACGATGGGCGAGAGACCGCCAAGAACTCCAACAAAGAATAGAAGACAAAGCGGCTACTTGCCTGCGTAAGGTATTGGGGGCAAGCCCTGCATCCAACCCTTTCTGGAGAAAAACCAGTACCTATTCGGTGGACGCTGATTGGGATTCCAAACCTTGCAATGTGCACCATCTGCTGAAGGAATGCCAAGTAGCTCCGTAAATCCGTATCGTGGCCGGACGACGAGTAGCCAAGATGGTATCAACTACATGTCTGGGCAAGTTGGTTCCAGTTAAAAGTTCCCACTCAACCACCAAGCGGTCAGTTGAAGCCAAGCGGTGTCTGGGTGACGAAGAGCTCCCTGGTGGAGAATGACATCATTGGGAGGTAGGCGCCAGGGAGGACAGACTGACAGAGCCTGGAGGTCGGCAAACCAAGGCCGGCGCGGCCAATGTGGGGCGATAAGGATCAACTCCGCCCGTTCTTCCAGGAGCTTCCGAATAACTCTGGGTAGGAGGGGAAGGCGAGAGTAGGCGTAGAGAAGGTCGCTCGGCCACGTGCAGTGAAGAGCATCTGTCGCCTCCGCTTGTGGATCCGGGAACCTGGAGAAGAACCTGGTCGTCTGGTGATTCTTGCTCGTCGCGAACAGGTCTACTGCTGGAGAGCCGAACAGGTGAGTGATACGCAGGAACAGACCCGGGTCCAGTTGCCACTCTCCATGGTCCATGGTTGACCGGCTCAACCAGTCTGCTTGTGTGTTGTTCAGTCCGGAGATGTGAGATGCCCGAAGGGATCTCAAGTTGTCCTCCGGCCAGGCTCCCAACCTCTCGGCCTCCTCCATAAGGGGGCGAGAGCGGGTCCCCCCTTGGCAATTTACATGAGCCTCGGCGGCTATGTTATCTGTGCGGACAAGTATATGACGGTCCTTGACCTTGGCCTTGAAGACTCAAAGGGCCAGGTGAATGGCCCGGAGCTCTAACCAGTTTATGTTGTGAACCCGATCCTCTGAAGACCAGAACCCCTGGGCCATATGAGACTGGACATGGGCACCCCAGCCTTGTAAACTGGCATCAGTTGTCAGAATGATGGGATCAGATTCCCTGAACTCCCTCCCCTTGAGAAGGGCTTGGGAGGACCACCATCAGAGGGACTGAAGCACAATCGAGTTAAGGCGAACAATTCTTTTAGAAGCCGAAATATGGGACTTCTGATACGGGAAAAGAAACTCTGCAGTGGAGACGGGCCCATGGTACAATGCCAATGTATGAGACCATCTTCCCCAAGAGTTGAGAAAGAGTCGCCAGAGATACAGGATACCCCTGAGCGACAGAGCTGACCAGAGACCGCAGACTGGCCAGACGCTCCTCGGAAAGGTAGACCCTGCTCTCAACCATATCAATAACAACCCTAAGGTGTTGGATGTGAGTGGTTGGTACCAGATGACTCTTGGCTTTATTGATGGAAAAGCCATGAGCCGACAAGGCCTGGATGGTGGAGTTCAGATCTCGCCATGCCCGGACCTCTGAGTTCGAGAGAATGAGCAGGTTGTCCAAATAACATTTGATACGGATCGGCCGAGCTCGGAGATGTGCCACAATGGCGGCCATTAATTTGGTGAAAACTCAGGGAGCCAAGGAAAGGCCAAATGGAAGGGCACGGTACTGATAGTGGCGCCCGCGTGACAAAACCTGAGAAATTTAGAGTAGGCCGGATGAATAGAGACATGTAAATATGCTTCCATCAAGTCAATAGATGAGAGGAAGTCCCCTTTCCTGACACCCTCCAAGATAGATAGGAGAGACTGCATCTTGAACCGCCGGTAGGGAATCCAGCGGTTCAAAGACTTGAGATTGATAATAGCTCTCCATCCCCCCGAAGATTTCTGAACGACGAACAGGCGAGAATAAAAACCCTGTCCGTGATGCTCCTGAGGAACAAGTTCAATGGCTCGAATATCTAGAAGATATTGGATGGCTGTTGCCAGCAGGAGCCATTTCTGCTGATCCCTAGAAAGAGGGCACCAGAGAAACCTGTCAGGAGGAATGGAGAGAAATTCAAGGGAGAGGCCCCACCTGACTGTCTCCCTGACCCAAGCGTCCGAGGAAGAGGACTCCCATTGGCTGGCGAAGAGAGCCAGGCGGCCCCCAATGGGAGGGTCAGACGTGCAGTTAACGGGACCTGTTATACGGGTGCCCCCAGCCACCCCGGAAGGAACGCCTTGATTGCCCTCTCTGATTCTGGGAGCCTTGACGGTCTGGAGGTTGGGAGCGGGCCAGAAAGGACCTGGAAGAGCGAGCCCCCGAATAGGAATTGAAGGAACGAAAGGAACGAAATGGTGTAGAGGAATTCCGCTATTCCGATCATCTAGACACAGAGGGAAGGATACGTCGTTTGTCTTTGGTCTCGACTAACAATGGTTCCAAGGGAGCCCCAAAAAGGGAAGGACCATCAAATTTGGAAGTGGTCAAATGCCACTTGGACTTGGCGTCCGCCTGCCAATTACAAAGCCATAACAAACGTCGAGAGGTCACAGAGGAACCAATCGACTTGGCCGTGAAACGGGACGAGTTAAGTGTTGCGTCCGCGGAAAATTCCAGGGCTGCCAGAATTTTATTAAGATCCTGATGGGATCTAGTGTCTGAGATTGGGAGTCTATTCTGTAATTGCTTTACCCACAGGATGGCAGCCCTGTTAAAAAATGATGATGCCAGAGAGGATTTGGCTGCCCAGGCCAAAGCCTGATGAGCCTTGACCAACGATTGTTCAAGGCGTTTATCCTCTGGCCGGAGGTTATCCTCGGGAGGTCCAGCTAGATTGGAAGAAGAGGACAGAGCAGCTACCGGAGGGTCCACAGTAGGAATTTGGAGCAGGTTAGCCAATTCCGGGGCAAGATTATACATACGCCTGTCCAATTGATTAGGGTTAGGCTCCGAGGCTGGACTTACCCACTGTTTCTTTAATACCTCCCTGAACAATTTAGGTCCTGGGATTTCCTCCATCTCTACCACCGGTTCTTCAAAAAGGGGACTGAGGGATCAGCTTCTCTGGAAGAAGAAGGTTGTGATGCACCCAGCCGGGTGGTCAACTTAGCCTTATGTAAAAGAGAACGAAACAATTGTGGTTTAAACAGGCCCACAAAAGAGGGTTGGTCAGGAGGCAAATCCTCATCATCAGAGATGTCAGCCTCTCTAGCATCCTCCCCAGAAATTGACAAATGGTCAGATAAAACAATAGAAGGGCCCGCAACCCCAGTTGGAACGTGGCCCTCATTTAACTGAGAGCCATCACCCTCTGCATATGAACATGAAGCTGAAACCCATGATGAAGTGCGGCGTTGTAACTCAGCTCGAACTCCTTGTTGTATGGCAGATTGAAGAAAGGAAACTAATTCTGGGGAAATATTAACCTCCTTCTGAACAGCCCCTCCATCTGAGGCCTGCAAATCAGGAGCCTGAGCAGGAGGCACCTCAGCAGTGTCCCTTGAAGGAGAAGGGTCAGATTGCACCTCAAATAAAGCCTCCCTCTCCTCCCCTTGAAGGGGAGATACATAAGTCCCACCATCAGGGGATGAGGGGGTAGATCCTGGTTAGGGGCTTGAGCCATCTCAGAGACTATGGGGGAGGGGGCAGGAGATGCCATGCCTGGAGTGAAAACCTCAGGAGGAGCGGGAGTTGAGACTTCCCTGATAGAGGCCTCTTTGATGGCCTTTTGAATAGATTTCTCTATTGCCAAATGCAATCGAAGTTCCTCCTTGGCCCGGGCCTCTGCCTCTTTCTTCTCCTTAGAGGAGGATGACGTTTTCGATTTTTTGTGAGGCCCTGCAGAAGGGCCTGGGCCCGTGTCCTCTGGAGCCAGGCGCATTGGAGGCCTTGTTCTGGCGACTAGCCATATCTCGGGGATGAGATGCCTCCCAATGCTATGAGGAAAAGAAATGAATGCCGTTGTTTAAACTGTCCCCCAAAAATGTCTTCCAACTATTAAATAGAGGGGCAGGCCCAAAAAGGAGCCTGGTAGGCCTCTAAAGGCCATGAGGACGCTCCAAAATGGCGGCCGCTATAAATGAAACCAAAATGGCAGCCGCCATAACAGAATCCAAAATGGCGGCCACCAGTAAAAATGAGGCAGACAGCAAGCCCCGAGCCGAAAAACGCTTCAACTTTACCCTCCAGAAGATCCCGAAATCGCCGCTGGTGCAGAGAGCATATGGGGGGATTCCCCAGGAACGCTGAAGCCGCAGGGAAGTTTCCTCGCTGTTTCACTGAGTCCAGTAATACGATGAGCGGCAAAGCGGCTTGGCTGTAAGGGCAGCTAATGAAACTGCTGAGAGGTGCCGTTTTGCAAGGAGAATCCCCCTCCTTGCCAAAGTAGCCGCCCGAAGATCGTAGCGCTGGAGGGATAAGGAGCCGATAAAGGCAGGGAGGCTCCAACAGCGGGTTTGGGCGTGAACCCTTCTCACTGTAAGGGGAGAGGCTCAACCCTAGGGAGCCTCAATCCTCTTGACCACAATGGTCCAGCAGGCTGGGGCCAAAGCCCTGTTGTGCTGAAGCACCTTCAAAATCCAATAAATTTCTTTAACCTAATTATTCAATTTAGTGTTCAATTAACAATTTTTAAAAATATAATAAATTCTTTTAAAATTTGATTCTAAAAGGAGCAATGGAGGGTGCGTCTGATCACTAGCAGATCGAGTCAGAAAGCTGGGAAGCAGCAGCAGGAGGAGGAGCTTATCTTCTGTCTGATTCGATCGGCATGATCTGGTCATTAACCCTCTCATGACTACTGGTCCTTCCCCTCCTTAGAATTATCGGGCTTGCCGAAAGGATCGGCCCCTGGAACCTCTAAATGGTCTCCTGGAAGAGAACCTGTACCCGTGTCTAACCTGAGTGTCCTGCTGTTGAGACCCTCTTGGTTGAAGAATGTTGGGAACGCTGTTGATAGATGTTGAATTCTTGGCCACAAAAGGATCCCAGATGAAAGGAGCTCTGTGGACAAACCTCAGACCTTCGGGAAAGAGAAGGCAAATTTTTTTGATGATCTTTAGTCTCAATAAGAAGGGGTTCCAAAGGAGCCCCAAACAGCTTTTCTCCTTGGAACGGAGAGGAAGCCAGACACCATTTAGCTCTTTGGTCGGCTTGCCAATTTCTGAGCCAGAGCAAGCGTCTGGAAGTAACAGAAGAACCAATTGATTTGGCAGAAAACCTAGCTGCGTTAAGGGTGGCATCTGCTGAGAATTCTACTGCTGCTAAAATTTTATTTATGTCCTGATGGGATCTAAGATCAGCAGTTGGAATCCTCTCCTGGAGTTGTTTCAGCCAAAGGATAGTTGCGCAGTTAAAAAATGAAGCTGCAGAGGAAGCTTGTACCGCCCAAGCAGAGGCCTGATGCCCTTTAATGAGGGTCCTCTCTGCCCTTTTATCCTCTGGGCGTAGGGATTCCTCTGCTGGGCCTGTCACAGGTGATGATGATGATAATGCCACTACTAGAGCATCCACAGCAGGAACCTGCAATAAACTAGAAAAATCAGTTGCCAAATTATAGAAGCGTTTGTCCAGCGAGTTAGGCAGGGGACCTGTACTGGGAAAGGACCATTGCCATTGAATTACATCTGAGAATAATTTAGGTGCTGGAATGACCTCTGTGTGAAGTTTGGGTTCCAGAAAAACAGAAGTAGTAGGATCAGAAGACAAAGAAGTTGGATCAGACCTAGCGCTGGGGTCACCCAGGCGAGTGGTGGTTTGAGCTTTAAACAACAATGATCTAAACATATGAGGCCTGAAAAGACCCACAAAGGAAGGCTGATCCGGTTCCAGACCCTCATCCTCAGATAATTCTTGGTCTGGAATGATCTCCCCTTCAGAAAGAGAATCTTGGCTGTCAGAATTAGGTGAATCATGAACCTCATGTTGAGCTGCAGAACCTCTGGATACCTGACATCTATGTGAATGGCTATGATGACTCCCTAAGTCAGAAGCCTCTGAAGGGGCACGTTGGTAAAGGCCTTCAGCAATACCTTGGCGAATGGCATTGGATATAAGAGAAGCGAGAGCAGGTGTCATTTCTGAAATTATATGATCTGCTTTGGAATTGCCCCCTCCCCAGAAGTAGAAGCCGTATCAACTGGTTCAGCTTGAGAAGTATCTTGAGCCTCAGCAAGGTTGTAGCTAGGTTCTGCAGGAACAACAGGAAATACTGATGATGTATCAGCTATGCCTGAGCTTTCATGTAGAGATCTATCCGGTGATAGAGAGGTAGTATGAGAGAGCTGGAGAGTAGGGGGTTGAATCCCTGTGGCAGAGGCAGACACAGAAGGTGTTGAAGCCTGAGTATGGCCTGGGGCATTACTATTCTCAGATTGAGCTTTTTGAATAGCTCTTTCTATCGCTTTATGGCGTCTTTCTTCATCCCTGGAGGATTTTGAGCCCTTGGATGCAGATGGGCAAACTAATTTAGAGGCTTTATGCTGATGAGAGGAGGAACCCTTGCCTGGGTCAGCCTCATGCTGTCTTTTCCTCCTGGAAGATTTGCGGGAAGCCTTGGCTGCAGTCGTGTCAGCCATTTTGAATTTTACATCCCCCAACTTGCAGTAAATTCAAAGACCTCTAATGCCTTAATTACAGGCCTGAACGAAATACTACACAATGCAGGTGTTAATTAGTTAACACAAAGCCCCAAATACTTGCAATTAAATGACTTCTCAGACAGTTCAAAAATCGCTAGCCGTCCGGTGTGGCGCGATTGTAAAATACGCGGCAAGCTCTTCGCACCAAAACCGCTGCAGAGCAAAGGCTCTATAAGCAGCAATCTGCCCACTCCAAATTGTGGCCTGGGGGGGGCTCAGCAAGCGCTACGGAGCAAGCTCGTGGGCGCTGCTTCAAGGGATCTGCCAGCAGGCAGTCCTAAGCCGCTCAAGCAGCTCTGAGCGGTTGCAGGCAAAGCCTTCCTCGCTCCTTAGATAGCTAAAGAAGAAAAGGAATAAAATAAAACAAAATTAAATTAAAAGACTTCCAGAATGAAACCAATTGGTTTGGAACAACAACAGACACGACTGTCCCAGAGAAGACCGAGTCGAAAAACTGAACTACACAGGAAGAGGCGGGACTTAAAACTTTCAGCAGACCCAGTCTCATTGGAGGAAAGGCTATGTCACTCCAAGGCATGACTGCCATGCCCGCCGTTAGGAGAAGATGTGGCAATGTTGGAAAGACTGGGCCTGGTAAATAAAAATTACACCAAATAATGCTGTTTCTCTGCATATATGTGTGAAGAGAAAACAGTGATCTGATAATGAACAGAAAACCCAAATAATAAATTAATGAATTAAAATTGCAATTTTAGTACAGACATTCTATAAAACTGATAATCCTTGAGTTAAGGAGATAGCATTTAAATCAGTTTGTTAAATTGTATTATAAAGGAATAAATTAGTTAAAAAAGCACTTTGAATAACAGCTAATCCTAAGTATTTTTGCTTGAAAAAAACCCCTCAGTCTTCTTATGTCACATCCCATCCTGCCTTGTTAATCAGGTTCTCTCTGCTTGGCAGTGATGCATATTATATTGGTTTTAGTCAAGTCAAGTCAACATTTAATTTCAAAACTACACACACAGACATACACCGTACACCAAGATATTTGTAGACTATTTTTATTAATAAAATCTTTCCAAGAAGAGAAAATAAGATAAAACATAGTAATTAAACAGCAACAATAATAACCAATGGTGTGATACAACAGAACCATGTGCACAAGTGATAATAAATTCAACAGACAATTTAAGATATCAGAAGCATATATTCAAAGCCTTCTTAAAAGACTTAAGAAGGTGCCTCATAAATCTTCAGGAAAAATTCATTGAAATTACTGCAATATCCTTTTCTTTCTGACCTTAAATTGCCAGTGGACAAGGGATGTCATTTCTTGCAGTAAGTGCACATTTGTATATACACTGTCGAGCCAGCAGTAACAACCAATTCCAATTTTTTGGGAGATGTACTAATAAAAAACTAAGATTAGCTGTTTTGATAAAAATCAACTGAGGAACAATCTTGAAATTTGTTCTTTCTCCCTTTGTACAATATATCTACTGGGAATATGACGGACTGTTTCTTTGCTATTAGACTGCCTTTGCATTCATTTTGTAGTTTCCTATTATTCTTATAAATATGGACATGCAAAATAGAGAAGAGGCAGATGGATTATGCCATGCTGGGACATTGGTGTTGGCTGAGGGAGGAAGGGAAGAAAAACTGTGGGGAAAATGAGTGCCAGACTAAGAGTATGGACAACAGGTAATAGCCTTATTCTATTGCTCTGTAAAAACATCTGCGATCTCGGCAAATTTTGTTTCAGCTGAAACCCAAAATGATAAAACTGTTCTAGGTTTTATTTCTGCTAATCCAAAATGATTTGGCAGAACTTTAAAAAATATATTTTATTGGGGTTCAAAACTCTTCTTTTTTTTTTACAGTTGATGAAGTATATTATTTTTTTGAAAACACGTGTCTGTTTGCCAGCCCCCTATATACTGGATTATTTTAATTTTTATTACTGTATATTATTTTATATTTTTATTCTCAAATTTTATCTCATTTATGGAATTGTATGTTTTACTTCCTCAAACGATCAGTGAAGACTGCTTCACTATTGAACACAGTAACATACAGTTTTGACAATAAGCATCAAGGATTTAAGTTCTATATGCATATTTTATTATTTAATTCCTTCTGAGAAAAGAAAGTCTTCATGGTAAGAAGTATTTGTACTATAGATTCTATTGCATCATGTTAATGACATTGATTATAGAATGAAAATGTGCAATATAAAACTAAACTGATAGTGTGTTGCAATTTTTGCATTGAATAATTCATTTTAATAACAATACAGACTACTGAAACATTTATAGAATCATCTCATGATAGGAATTTTGAAAGCAGTGCACATACTATTTGCATGGTGAATGATTGAATTGTTGAACTGTTTTGTAGATTTTAATTTATTACCTATATTTCATGGACTAAATTTTACCTCAGGCAGCCTTTTTCCTCCTTATCTTTCCTTTGTAAGATAATGACAACTGGGCATCATTGATAAATGTTTAAAAATCTACTGAATCCCTTTGCACTGAACTGACATTTTGTCATTGTATATGTAACATATAATCATGCCATGTTTGTTTTGTGGGGCACTGCAAACATTTAAATGTGCTACTATTCTTTATTGTGTTCTACAAATTTCATAGGGGATTAGAATTGCCTCAAAGACACACTGACTTTTATTTTTAAATAAAGTTTTTAAATGTAGTTGGTATTGTTTATTTAAAATATCTACTGTACTATCCAATGTGACACACAAAATAGTTTGGTATATGTAAATTCATTTTGATGTAAACTTTATTTTTTTATTACAATTGTTTTAATTATTTGTGGAATGATTTATTCAGTCAGATGGAGATTAGAACAGCAGTGAAATCTGCTGCACATCCCCTTATAGGAAATAAAAACTTACTTTTTTAAAAAATTTGATTTATATGCCGCCCTTCTCCGGAGACTCAGGCGGCTTACAATGCGTTAAGCAATAGCCTTCATACTTTTGTATATTTATACAAAGTCAGCTTATTGCCCCCACAAACTGGGTCCTCAATTTACCTACCTTAGAAAGGATGGAAAACTGAGTCAACCTTGAGCCTGGTGAAATTCGAACTTACAGTACTTGCAAACAGCTGGTGTTAATTACAATGCTATCAGTCTGCTGAGCCACCAGGCCCGCAGATTAGAGGAGATGTAATCACTAGATCCAGTTGATTTCTCCAGGATGGGAGGATGTTGGTATTTACAGATAATGTGTTGGCATGACAGGCAAATTAAAATGGGTCACAAAGCCTGAGATTTGTATCTGCATTGCAGGACATTGAATGAAGAGTTATAGAGTGTACCAGATATTTTACCTCCCATGAATAGATTAAAAGTAGCCTGTTACTCTATCCACAACTATTTGCACTTTGATTTATTTCAGTGTAAAAGAAATTATACAAAATGGTATAAATGAATATTGTACTTAGTACTAGGCTATTCCCTAATAAGTATACCTACAAAAACCCTGGCATATTCAGAAAAGGATGTTCTTGGCACTTGGCCCAAGAACAAGCTTTTAGTCAGAATAAAATGATTTTTAAAATATAAAAGGCAGTCAGAAACAATTGCACTTTGGGGGCTTAAGTGTAGACCATCTGGAAGGTTCTTTGCAACAATGGACTGGTTGCAATATTATTCACTGCCTTGGACACCTTCAAATGCCTTGTGCTTCTCTCTGACCTTCACATTTCATAGCAAATAAACATACATAAGCATTGCCCATAGTCCTTAGGTATGCTTATTACCCATGAATCCTAAAAGAACTTCTTGGTTTGGTCAGTAATTGATGCTAAAGCAAGATTATAATGATACATAGCTAAGAAGTGATATGATGTTTAGCTAAAGGGATGAGAAAGAATAACCTGAATAATAATAATGATAGTAATAATACATCAAGTAAATACATCAAGAGAATGAAGATCTTAAAATCCAAATTCAATGGAGGAAATACCATCAAAGCAATTAACACCTGGGCACGTCATTAGATACACAGCAGGAATAATGGTACTCAAGCAGAACTAAAAGCAATGGATAGGAAGACAGAAAAATAATGACAATGAATCATACCCTTCCATCCTCGCAGTGACATTGACAAACTCTACTACCAAGGCAAATAGATGGGCGTGGAATATTGCAAATACATCAGATGGTTGAAGAAAAAGAAATAGCTTTGGAAGACTAGCTGAAGGACAATGATGAAGATGCACTGACAATTTATTGGAAGGAAGGTTTATTGACTACTGGAGAGACCAAACTGGTCTATAAGAAAGACCAAATGAACAACAGAATGGAGGCATGGGAAGACAAAGCACTACATGGACAATATATTAAAAAAATAGCAGGGAAAGCAGATAATAACAATACCTGGCAATAGCTAAGACCAGGAAAGTTGAAGAAAGCAACTGAGGGACTAATTCTGGCCTTAAGGATAAATGCATACAAAGCCAGAATTGAGAAGACAGCAACAGACAGTAAGTACGCCTATGCAAAAAAGCTGAGGAAATGGTGGATAACCTGGCAAGCTGCTGGAAGAAGATTGCACAGACGGACTATAAGCAATGGGTATGACAAAGTAGCAACAATGGTGCATTGGAAGATCTGTAAGAAATAGCATTTGTTTGCAAGCAAGAGCTGATGGGATCATAAAACAGAGAAAGTAATAGAATATGAAGAAGTTATCATATTTTTTGGAGTATAAGATGCTCTGGAGTATAAGATGCACATTAGTTTTTGGGGAGGAAAACAAGAAAAAGAAATTCTGCCTCTGCCTACCAGCATCCATCGGTATTCATCTGGCTAGTGTCCTTGCAGCAAATAGTGTGAGTCTCTTCTATTGAAGTGGGACCCTGGAGTTCAGTCGGGCTTGTTAGTCACATACCTATCTCCCAGCTATGTTGCCATAGCCCTGCCCGCATTGCTCGATGTCTTGACTGAAGTGACACTTGAACTCCCCAACCTTTTGGTTGTGGGAGATTTCAATCTGCCTTCGATCGGCGAGTCATCTGAGACAGTCCGGGAGTTCATGGCTTCCATGGCAGCCATGGACCTGTCTCAGGTTATTCAGGGCCCAACTCATAGGGGAGGACACACACTCGACCTGGTTTTTCCCTCTGGGCAGTGGATAAATGGTTGTGGTAGGGGGGAACTTTCCATTGCCCCCCTGTCATGGACTGACCATTCCCTCCTTAGACTGGACTTTCAATCTGCCAATCCTTGCTGCTGGGTGGCGGGACTCATAAAATGATTCCGCCCCAGACGCCTGATGGACCCAGAGAGGTTCTTGACGGAGCTTGGGACATTCCCCACCTCTCAATCCTGCAATTCAGCTGAGGCTCTGGTGGCATCCTGGGAATGGGCGGCTGCCAACGCCTTGGACCAAATTGCACTTTTGCGGCCTCTGACCCGATGCAGATCCCGGGTCGCTCCTTGGTTTTCCATGGAGTTCTGGGAAATGAAACATCAGAAAAGATGCCTAGATTTGGAGGTCCTCCCGGTCTGAATCTGATCGAACATAGTTAAGAACCCATATTAGATCTTATCTAGTGGCGATGGAAGCGGCGAAGCGAGATTACTTCGCCGCCCTCATTGCATCTGCAGAAAACCGCCCAGGGGCCCTGTTTCGTGTAACCCGCTCCCTCCTCAATCAGGGAGCGATGGAAGACCCTTTACAGGGCAGAGCTGAGGATTTTGTACAGTTTTTGCATGATAAAATCGCTCAGATCCGGATCGGATTGGACTCTGACTGGGCAGAATCCAACAGGGAGACTAGGGTAGGTCTTGAGAGTAATATCTGGGTTGAGTTTGACCCTGTTTCTGTCAAGGAAGTGGACAGGATTATGGGTAAACTTGGTTCCTCCACTTGCTTATTGGCCTCCAAATGCTCCGTTTTAGACCCCTTCCAGGCTGTGGGGATTGCCATAGCACATTGCTGCCGATCGCTACCTCCATGCCTCGCGGCCTGCGTGCATTGCGTTTTTGGCCTCCACACATTGCGTTTTTGGCCTCCACACATTGCGTTTTTGGCCTCCTCACGCCCCATTTTTGGCCTCTACGCATTGTGCTTTTGGGTGGTTCCACATGGAGGAGATTGCCGCCACTGCCGCTGATCCCTGCTGGCTGGAACCATCCAAAAACATGATGCATGGAGGCCAAAAACATGATGTACAGAAGCAGCGATTGGCGGCAATGTGCTGTGGCGATCCCCACAGCCTGGAACTGGTTTAAGATGAAGCGTTCAGAGGCCAAAAATGTGACACACGGAGGCCAAAAACGCAAGGCACAGAGGCAAAAAACATGAGGCACGGAGGCAGTGATGTGTTGTGGCGATCCCCGCAGCCTGGAACAGGTCTACAACAGTGTGCGGAGGCCGAAAACACGAAGCATGGAGGCCAAAAATGGCCAAAAGGTGGGGGCCAGCGGGTGGGCGGGGCTACATTCTGTGAATAAGATGCACCCAAATTTTCCCCCTCTTTTAGGGAGAAAAAGTGTGCCTTATACTCCGAAAAGTAAATTGCTCTGGGACTTTAGAATTCAAACAGACAGATACCTGCCACGTAACACCCCAGATTTAACAATTGTCGATAAGAAAGACAAAAAAAGGCTGGATAGTGGATGTGGCAGTGCCTGGAGACAGTAGAATAGAAGATAAAGAATTGGAGAAAATAACAAAATACATAGACTTACAAATTGAAATAGAACGACTGTGGCAAAGGCAAGCAAGGGTAGTACCAATAGTAATAGATGCCTTGGGTCCAATCCCATAACAATTGGAGTACCACTTGAAAACCATTGGCATTGACAAATTCTCCATCAATCAACTGCAGAAGGCAGCTTTACTGGGAACAGTTTCCATCCTGCGACGATATCTGTAACACGATCAAACATCCACATCTCCCTATACAAGGTCCTTCAAAACTTTTTTTGCAAAACTAGCAATTTTTGATAGCTTTGTAAAATATGTATTTTCCCCATTCTACATTTATATGACAATTTTATATTTTTTGATTGTCCATGGGGTCGCGATGGGTCGGACACTACTTCGCAACTAACAACAAAAATTTGTTTTTGACTCTCAGCAAATCATTGAAGATTTCAAATTTAGCTACAAAATATGCATAGAAGGCCTAATATGCATCCTGTAAGCAACCTAAACCTATTTACATTTAATCTTAAATAAACTTGCTGAACTGTATATAATTTCCTCATTTAAAAAAAGGACAGGAATGATGCACATTCTTCAGCCACCTATCACCCATGGCTGCCACAGCGATGTAATCCTATGCATTCTCATCTGGCCACAGGTTCCATTAAACAGGGATTTTTATAGAATGCTTCAGTATCAGTTTGATAACTTTTAACCTGAAAGAAAACTCTGTAAATTAATCATGAAAATAACAAAAAGAAAATTTGCCATCCAAGTTAAAGTTAAATATTAATTCAACAATGATAGAATTTCTGCAATGCTTAGTGACCATAATGTGGATGGCAAAGAAATAAAAGTAGTCATTTTGTTTCCTTGGTTTCAAGAAGGTAAGATTGTCACAGTGCTAGAGAAGTAGAGATTCATCCCAAATAGAAGACCAATGTCACATTTTCTGTAGACAAAATAGAATGCTGTACAATCAGGCCAGAAACATATTAACAAGGGAGATCAGAGCAGCAAAAAGAAGCTATTCTGAAAAGCTAAGGAATCAGTTCTCAACAGATGAACCAAAAATATGTGGAAAACTCACACCAGTTACACCAAACTTCCTTCCCATGCTGAAGGAAATCAACAACTTGCAGATGACCTGACTGTTTTACTATAGGTTTGAGAGAAAACTACTGCCACCTATCTCCACAATCCCCATCTCAGACACACCAACAACAACCAAGTCGCCTACAACTGACCCCATCCCGTTGGGCCCACCACCACTGGTGATTACAGAAAATGAGGTGCAAGGTCTATTTCACAGACCAAAGCCAGGAAAAGCACCAGGCCCAGACAAGATAACTCCTTGCTTAAAAGCCTGTGCTGACCAACTGGCCCCCATCCTTACCCGCATCTTTAATAAATCACTAGAGATGTGCTATGTTCCTTCTTGTTTCAAATGCTCTACTATCATCCCAGTGCCAAAGAAACCCTCCATCAAGCAACTGAATGACTACAGACCAGTTGCTTTAACATCTGTAGTTATAAAAACTTTTGAAAGGCTAGTGCTGGCCCACCTGAAAACCATCACAGATCTGCTGTTAGACCCCTTGCAATTTGCCTATCGAGCAAATAGATTGACAGATGATGCTGTCAGGATGACTCTGCACTACATCCTACAACATCTTGAATCTCCAAAGACCTATGCAAGGGTCCACTTTGTAGACTTTAGCTCAGCATTCAATACCATCATTCCAGGTATTCTTCTAACTAAATTAAATCAGCTAGCTGTACTTGACTACACTTGTAAATGGATCATCATCATAAGCTTCCTAACAGACAGGAAGCAACAAGTGAAGCTAGGCAAAATCACATATCTGTAAAATTAGCACAGGAGCCCCCCAGGGCTGTATGCTGTCTCCACTTCTCCCTATACACCAATGATTGCATCTCAAAAGATCTCTCTGTTAAAAGTACTGAAGTTTACAGATGATACAACAGTGATTGGTCTCATTCGAGACAACGACAAATCTGCATACAGAGGGGAGGTTGAACAACTAGCCTTGTGATGGAATTGGAACAATCTTGAACTAAGCACACTCAAAACCATAGAAATGATGGTAGATTTTAGGAGAAACCCTCTTATATTACCATCTCTTACAATACCAGACAACACAATTATCAACAGTAGAGTCCTTCAAGTTTCTAGGTTAAAATGGACACCTAACATCAAAAACATCATCAAAAAAGCACAACAAAGAATATTCTTTCTGCACCAACTCAGAAAGCTCAAACTGCTCAAAGAGCCACTGATTCAGTGGAACTATTGAGTCTGTCATCTGCACCTCTATAACTGTCAGGTTTGATTCTGCAACCCAACAAGACAGACACAGACTTCAGAGGATAATTAGAATTGCAGAAAAAACAAGTACTACCTACCGGCCTTCCATTGAACACCTGTAGACTGCAGGAGTCAAAAAAAGGGCTGTGAAAATATTTACAGACCTCTCGCATCTGGGACATAAACTGTTTCAACTCCTATCCTCAAAATGAAATCAAACTATTTACTAAGTCTGCACTACTATTAATCTTCTCATCGTTCCCACCACCCATCTTCTTCCACTTATGACTGTATAACTGTAATTTTGTTGATATTGTTTTCTGATTGCTTATTTGTACCCTATGACTATCATTAAGTGTTGTACCTTATGATTCTTGATGAAAAGATTCTTGATCTTTTCTTTTATGTACACTGAGAGCCTATGCACCAAGACTAATTCCTTGTGTGTCCAATCACACTTGGCCAATAAAAAAATCTATTATATTCTATTCTAGTTGTGCTGGTGTGCAGTGCTCAATAGCGTCGTTTTGAGGGTAGGAGTTGAAACAGTTTATGTCCAGGATGTGAGGGGTCTGTAAATATTTTCACAGCCCTCTTTTTGACTCATGCAGTATAGAGGTTCTCAATGGAAGGCAGGTTGATAGCAGTTGTTTTTTCTGCAATTCTAATTATCCTCTGAAGTCTGTGTCTATCTTGTTGGGTTGCAGAGCCAAACCAAACAGTTATAGAGATGACAGACTCAATAATTCCTCTGTAGAACTGGATCAGCAGCTCCTTGGGCAATTTGAGCTTTCTGAATTGGCACAGAAAGAACATTCTTGGTTGTGCTTTTTTGATAACATTTTTGATGCTAGCTGTCCATTTTAGATCATGCAATATGGTAGAACCTAGAAATTTGAAGGTCTCTACTGTTGATACTTTGTTGTCTAGTATTGTGAGAGGTGGAAGTACAGAAGGATTTCTCCTAAAGTCTACCACCATTTCTACAGTTTTGAGTGTGTTTAGTTCCAGATTGTTCAGGTCACATGACGAGGCTAGTTGTTCAACTTCCCCTCTGTATGCGGATTCATCATTGTCTCAAATGAGACCGATCACTGTTGTGTCATCTGCGAACTTCAGTAGTTTAACAGATGGATTGTTAGAGATGCAGTCATTGGTATACAGAGAGAAGTGGGGAGAGCACACAGCCGTGGGGGGGGGGGCTGTGCTAATTGTACAGGTATCTGATGCGATTCTGCTTAGCTTCACCTGCTGCTTCCTGTTTGTTAGGAAGCTTTTGATCCACTTGCAAATGTGTTCAGGTACCTGTAGCTGGTTTAGCTTAGTTAGAAGTGTGTCTGGAATGATGGTATTTAATGCTGAACTAAAGTCTACAAAGAGGCCCCTTGCGTAGGTCTTTGGAAATTCAAGATGTTGTAGGATGTAGTGCAGAGCCATATTAACAGCATCATCTGTTGATCTATTTGCTCAGTATGCAAATTGCAAGGGGTATAACAGCGGATCCATAATGGTTTTCAAGTGGGACAGCACTAGCTTTTCCAAGGTTTTCATGACTACAGATGTTAGAGCAACTGGTCTGTAGTCATTCAGTTCTTGATGGTGGGCTTCTTTGGCACTGGTATAATAGTAGAGTGTTTGAAGCAAGAAGGAACATAGCACATCTCTAGTGATTTATTGAAGATACGGGTGAAGATGGGGGCCAATTGGTCAGCACAGACAACTAGACACAAGAACAGTTTTTTCCTGAACGCCATCACTCTACTAAACAAATAATTCCCTCAACACTGTCAAACTATTTACTAAATCTGCACTACTATTAATCTTCTCATCGTTCCTATCACCCATCCCCTTCCACTAATGACTGTAGGACTGTAACTTTGTTGCTTGTATCCTTATGATTTATACTGATTGTTTCCTAATATGATTTGATTGCTTATTTGTACCCTATGACCAGTGGTGGGTTGCCCCTGGTTTGGACTGGTTCTATAGAACTGGAAGTAAAACCGGCAGGAGGGTCTGCACACCAACCCTGACATCATCAGAACGCCTTTGCGCATGCCCTGTTGCAAACCGGTAGTAAAGGTAGGTAGAACCCACCCCTGTCTATGACTATCATTAAGTGTTGTACCTTATGATTCATGACGAACTTATCTTTTATGTACACTGAGAGCATATGCACCAAAGAAATTCCTTGTGTGTCCAATCACACTTGGCCAATAAAAAATTCTATTCCATTCCATTCCATTTTATACGGAATAATTTCTATAACAAAAATCAGAATCCTAAAGGCAATTGACTTGTGCAAATTGAAAAAGAGGGAAAGAACTCCTTCAGCTACTTTTGAGTTATATCTTTTAAAAACCAGATAATTCAGAGACAAATATTACGAATAACTTGGACTGCAGTCAATAAAAGTTTGCAGCTTCCTTGAGGGAAAGATCAATAAGCAGAAACTCAGGACATGTGGTGACAGGTGGGGGAAGTTATGCTTAGGAGACTGAGGAAAGTAGAACCGGGAAGTCAGCGGACACATTGATGGATGGGACTAAGCTATTTGCTATTCCGAGAGACAACTCGAGATAGCGAGCGCTCAATAGGAGTTCTGCACACAATACCTAATCAAGGAAATTAACATCGGAACGAGGATTCCAATGCCGTTTCTTTACCACAAAAGCAACCACGGCGACAATATGATTGGCTCAACGCTAGAAAGGCAGCAACAAGCCCCGCCTCTTATCTTCCCGCGTCACCTCGCGCTTCGATTCCCATTCCAACGCGGCGTCCCCTTTTCCGCATTCCCGTGGTGCTTAGCGACGAAAACCTAAACCGACGAGGGGTCCGACCTGCAGTTTACAAAATGGAAAGGTAAAAAGTGCATACGGATCCCGAGAGGTCTCAAATAAAAGCAAAGGGGCGGGGCAATAATCCCGAGGCGCCATTTTTAAACAGCCGAGCAGGCACCCGACGCTTGCTCTGAACTGGTAGGTGAGGGAAAGAGGGCGGAAAGGGGCCGGTAGGGTTAGGATACTTCCCGAGACATTTGGCGACCCACGGTTTTTTTCTTCAAATGTGACTTTATTGCAAAATTTCGTAATGTACAGGGTTGTTTTTAATGAACTCATGCGCTTTCGTGTTAAGTCTGCGACAGCCTTTCTCGGCCTACTAAGTATTATCTTTCCTTGGCTGGAAACTCGAATTTATAATGTTGATACTTCAGAAATGACGCTTTCTTTTGCTGAGCGATGAGGGGAAAAAAACACTATCGGGTGTGGTCTTTTACCTGATAATCACTTGAATGTTGGGGAGTTGGGCTGTACAATTTAGGGAAAATTGATGTAAGACATGTCAGCTATGCGGAAATCTCCACAAGAACCCTTTATTGATATCCTAAAACAGACTCCTAAAACAGACTTTGCATGCTCATTGGGTGGAGGTGGGAATTACTGGGGTTTATATCTGAGCAACTGCTTATGAGATTGTGCTGGATAAGGCAAAAAGGCAGGAAAACTTTGTATTGTAACACTCAGCTGCTTACTTATTTTTGTATGTAAAACAAAATTCTGCAAACATCTGCTTCCATCCTTGTTAAGTTGATAGTGATAATAAGAATATCATATAAATAATAGATTTATACTGATAATTGTACCCAAAATATGTTATCTAAAATGTCTCTCAATTTTCCTTGGTAAGCCACCTTGATGCTTGTTTTGATATTGCTGTTTTTTGAGTCCCGAAACAGAGGTTTTGTATGTTCATTACCACAAACCCCTTAAAATGCTCAATTAGTGTTTTGTATTCACTCTTATTCTCATGCATAAAACAAGCAATTTCATCAGAATTAGAACTGGACAAGGAATAAAAAAACACTTCTTAAAAGTTCTATATAACTTTCACCATAGCTTCTTGACATAGGTTTGCTTTTGTTGCAACAGTGATCTTTAGCTTTGCTGTTAGTATCACAAAAACTTTCCATTTTAAAATAATGGATCAAAAAGCCGGACTTCATTAACAGACTAAGCCAATATTATTCTAGGCCTGCAACTGTGATTTTTAAATTGTTTTAAGAAACATTAAGAAACATTTCACTTTAGACTAGGAACAAGCTCAGGCAGAGTGGAATTGCTCTCAATTTTCTACTCTCTTCTACTTTGCAGAAGCCAGCTGCTCCCAGGACAAGCCTGTTCAGTTTTTTTAAAAAAAATCTCCTAAATTGCTTGCAATCAAACCCTGAATTGGGTGTGACCCACAATTTGGGCACCTGTATTGTGATTTCTTAAATGTATTCTTATGAAGGTAGTCATTTTTGGTAATCCATAATAAGTAGTTTAGAATTGTATACAAAACCAATGAATTGTACTTTATTAAGTAATCCAGTTGAGTATGTTTCAGTAGTTTCTATGAAAAGGAAGAAGTGTTCAAAAGTGAAAGAAAGGGGTAGGTCTCCTCATCTACTTTTGGTTCTGGCTATAATAATGGTTAATTCAGTGAAGTCTCCTTGTACAACCCCAGCTGTAATGGAGTGTGTCATAATGAAAAATAAATTACCCATAATTTAGACTAGATAAATTATTTTTATGTTTAAGTATTTATAAAAAATCCCACAAGATGTCAGTAAAATCTGAATAATTTTATTATTTTTTCTTACTAAATCATTGTGTTTAATAGTTAATACATAATTTTAAAAACAGTTTACAAAGAAATAAAACTAAATTTGAGCATTATATCATAAGTAAAATGTTTAAATAGGGAGTCCCCTACATATTATTACTGTATACAGTGGTACCTCAGTTAATTGGTTCCAGGAGACATGCTGAATACTAAAAACAATGAGTGCCAAAATAAACCAGGTGACTTACCACATAAGCCCTTGTTTTGGCTGGGACGAACTTTTTGAATATTCTTTTTTCTATGTCAATGACCTTCCCAGCATGGCCAACTTCCTATCTGCCCTCTGCGGCTGTCCCCCTTCTTCCTTTTGCACCAACCAAATACCAAAGAAATTACGAATACTGGGATAATATTTTCACATCAAAATGTGTCAAGTACCAAATTTGATGAGTTTTGAAGGAGTCACATACCGAGGTACCATTGTAATTTTCATATATTTGGTACTTATATTTAATAGTTAGATTGGTATCTGATCTTTTCCCAGGAACTCAAGTCAGTATGCAAAATACTCACTACAATTTTTCTCACATACTATCTTGAGAAGTAGGTTTAGTTAAGAAACAGTAATCAACTTAAAGTCATGCAGCAAGCTTCTTAACCTTAGTCTTACTCATTATGGTAGCTCTGTTTTTAATGTCCATAATATTCAGTTGAAACGCAATGTATTTCAGACAATGTATAGGTAGCAGTGCTGCACAACCCAGGGTAGAAAGGTATTTTAAGGATTAAAATACAAAATGTTAAACAATTTTAAAAAATCACAGCAAAAAACCCTGTTCTATTTCAAAGTTTGAGGTTTTCTCTTTTAAAAATATGTATTTCTTCCTTAAAGTAATTTTAAATCCTGAAAGGTATAATATGACCTACTGTACTGTGTATACTCTGTTACTTTTAGGTATAGCGCTCATAACAATAGGATATTTTAGCAAGAATAGAAGTAAGGGATTCAGATGTTATAATAGTGGAGTTTCTGTATAGTTAAGCCAGATGCATTCTCATCAAAGGACATGGTCAACTTGATTGGCTTTCATGCAAAGTTCACAGTAGCCCTCAGGAATAGCTCTTTTACACCCACAGGGACAGCCAATACTCTTGTAAAGAAAAAAAGTTCAGATAATTGTGAATTGCATGTATTGTTCACAATTTAGCATATTTGGTTTACTTTGAATTGAATTGTAATGCATGAATATAGATTCTTAGTGAACGTCTGTTGTTTGGTGGCAAAATGAAGTTTTGCGACATGTATTTAAGAAAGAGGTTTTTTTTATCATGATGTACTAACTATTAATTGGGTGCTTTTTTGTTTGTACAGATAATTTGGTCTCTGGGGATGTCCTTATGGGAGAAAGCAGTCTCTATGACGGTGATAGTTTTGCACTGACAGCATTTTTACCTGATTGTCATCTCATTAGTATTCAGTCAAAATGGATGCTTTGCCGAATATCTTCTCTCCAGTGGGAGGGAGTGGTGATCTTGTCAGTTCACAAGTAGAAGTGCAAAAACTGTTAATTGATGAAAGGATGCGGTGTGAACATCATAAAACAAATTATCAAACACTAAAAGCAGAACATACTAGGTATCACATTTACTTTAATAAAAATGTATTGGTTGCAATAGATTGAATATATCAAAGCTATTCTTTAATGAACTTTTTATAGTAATGTGGTTTAAAAAGTTGAATTTGTATGATAAGCTATAACACAAGAACAGTTTGCCCATAGAACAAGTGCCTGTAAGAAGCAATTCTAATGCTATTACCTTGTGTAAAATAGATATTAGTTTCTTGATCTTAAGTTTATTATGGAGAAAAGCACTTTTACTATTTTAAGCCTTATTAACATATTTAGCACGAAAAAATATTTTCAGTTGTCATATTTTATTAACTAAACTTAAGTATATGTATTTGAAAGGATTATGCCTCAGTTTATTGTATTTCTCTTCCTTTGTTATTTTTGCTGCAAGTTATGGATTAGTCTTTTGCAAGACCTTTGGTAAAAGTCTCCTCTTCATACACATTATAAAGCATAAAACAGCTGCTTGGCTGCCTTTATGATCCCCTAATATTGTCTGGGTGTATGTGAAGGACATTTCTGAGTAGCTGGCATGAAGCAAAGTGAGTACTGCTTAGCTTTGCCAGTTGTCCTTGATAAAGTATCTTCTGTGCTTTTGCATGCATGTACAGAAGTCCTTGAAAAGGCTAAAAAGTAGCCACACCAAGCCTTCAAGTACCTCCTTTATGCATGTATTTGTTGCATGATTTAAAATTGTATGCATCTTTTTGCAGGCTACTTGATGAATATACCAAATCACAAAGTGAGTTGAAACAACTGTTACATGAAAAGCAAACTGTCCATGATAAATTTCAGTTGCTGCTTGCTGAACTTAGAGGAGAATTATTAGATAAAACTAGAGAAGCAGAGGAATTAAAATTACAGGTAAGACAATATTTCTAAGTTTTGAAAATACTAAATTTCTGGTATATTGTTCAATATCATAACCTATAGGCCTGATAATTTATAGTTAGTGTGTTTTCATCAATGCCTATTTTTATTAAATAGACTGTTATGTCAAGAACTGCTATGGTCAATCAGGCGGAAGGTTTTTCAAATTAAGTGTAAGATTTTCATATTTTTGGCCATTTCAAACCATTTGCCAGCATTAACAAGGACTGCTGCTACAGTAGAATCTTTAGACTTTCTTTGGATTAATAGAACTAGTTTCATTTTTTAAAGAATTGAAGTACGGTATTGTATTATTGCGGTGTGTCATAAAGAAATACCATGAATATTTTTCAGCCAATATGGGGAACAAATGAATCTTTGGAAATGTTATACTTGAAAACTTTCCTTTCTTTACACATCTCAAAAAAATTGCAATTGCAATTGCATATTCTTAAAAAGCAAATATCTTAGGCTGTCACAATTCTCTGTGGTTTATTATGCCAACTTAGTTTGATTATTATCCACATTCAACTTTTTTGGGATTGTTGAAGAATTGTGTAAAATTATGCTTCTTTTGTAAATGTTTTACTCGTCCATTTTTGTTTCTAGAATAGAAAATCTAGATTTGATTAGTAATAATTTAAGAGAATTAATTTCATGGCTTGTGGACCTAAGAGGATTTGGGTCATATAAATGATCCTATTTTATAATCGTATTTTATACTATTATTCCTCCAAAAGGTCATAGGAGCTATATTATTTTTCCTGTTATCTCATGAACTTAATGCAAGATGAAAGATAGTTGCGGGACTTGCACATCATGTAAAGTCATTTTATGGGGTTTTAGTGTTACATTTTACTAAATGAGTTGGGCAAATTTAGCACTATAATTTCCTTGCCCCACGGATTCCTTCCTACTAACCCCAATTCTGTTCCCAGGGTCTCTGCTGTTAACCTTGATTGGGTTCTGTAGTGTACTTATTTGCTTCTTCCCATTCCTGCAATCTGTGTGGTCGCTCTATTCACATCATCAAGTAATTGGTAATGCCCTGTGACTCCCTTCAAATTTGCTTGTCCCCTAGATCTTCCCTCACAAAACGTTGGGAGATAAAATGAAATAGAGACCAGCTGAAAGTCATCCAATCATCTAGTAAATGCTTCAGTACCATTGCAATTTAGTTATTTGCTTTATAGCTACTTCTACCGTCCTGTAGGTAATAACTCCCCAGAAGCTCGAATTACTGAAAGCACAAATACATCATGAATTAGAAACACCCATGAGAGAACGCTTTTGCAAGCTGGATGAAGTAAGTAAAATGGGAAGAATTTTATTATAACAGTAATTTATTGAACATTTGCTGAAAATACAACAAGCAAAATACAAAATACAGCAAGATTATTGGGCAGATTTATTCCATTGATGAAAACTTTTTTTAATGGATAATTCAGACATCTCCTAATCTCGTGTTGGCGAACCTATGGCACGCGTGCTGGAAGTGGCATGCAGAGCCATGTCGCTGGCACGCGTGGCGTCGCCCATTCCTATTCTGGGTAGAAGGCACGCATGCGCACCAGCCAGCTAGTCTGCTGGTTACTGGTGTGCATGCATGCGCGACAATCAGCTGGCCTTTACCGCGCACCGGCCATGCCATCATTGCCCACATACAGCCCCGGGATATCCATCCCTTGCCAGCCAGGAGCACTGCCACCAGTTGCTCTCCTAAGCCCGGCTACCTGCTTGCCTCATCACCGCCACTGTCACTGCGAGGAAAGGCCCCGAAGCTGCGCTGCCTGGAATCCACGTGGGCTGCTGCAGGGGACGGCCAGGTATGGCTGCCTGGACACTGCCCGAAACGTGAGGATGGCAGGAGGAGGAGCACTTGTAAATTGTTGTGGTTGCAAGTCAAGAGATCACATGACTGGACCATATTTGATATTTTAAACCACAATTAAGATTGATAATATTTATTTTATTATTTCTCGATGACTTAAGCAATTTAAACATTAAAGTTTTAATTATTTTTAATCAACACTGTATAAATACCATTGTATTAGAATAATACGTATCTTTTACATCAATGAAATAATGTTTAATGTTTGAAAAAATCAACTAATGTTAAGCATAACCAATCCTATAGTTCAAATATTAGATTTGACCAATATTTTTTAAAAAGTTTGTCTATATTTTGATTTCTAATAAGTCCTGTTCCTTTCCAGTGTAGCATGTTTGACATTTTATTTACATCATTTATATAGTTGCTCATTTCACACAAGTAATTCTGGACAGTTTACAAGATTGGAAACAAGCAAGCTCTCCCAAACATAACATAACATGGAGAACTTGAAATAGTTTGCCTTTAAAACAAAACTCTTACCAGGAGGTTGACACCGGGCATTGATTAATTGAGCTCCTTAAAGAAACTGTACAACATTTTGACCTTGAATGATTTGAATGTTGCTGGGAAGTACTATAAAGCACAAGCAGCTTTCCTTACAACTCTATTAGGCATTTAGTAAGATGTTAGAATAAAAATACTTCATGTGGTACTTCAGTAAGAACACTAAAATAGTAAAAGCTTACAATTTTAATTCTATTTATGCTACATATAATTTGTCCATTTGGAAGGCCAAATTTTTGTATTTTTCTTTGCTTTGCCTCAGTTGAATCACACATGCTGTTTTTAATTTAGGAAGTAGAAAAATATAGAACAGAATATAACAAACTTCGTTATGAACATACTTTCCTCAAATCAGAATTTGAACATCAGAGAGAAGAGCATGCCCGTGTATTAGAAGAAAATAAAATAAGATATGAAGCTGAGGTAAGTCGTAATGTAAAATTATATCAATAGAATCATTTTAGATTTTTTAAAGAAGAGATTGATCAACGTATCCTTCTTACACTATGAGTCCGTGTTTGTTGGTATCGTGATTTTTTTTTTTCATTGAGCTTAATCCCAAATAGGCTTGTTTAAGATTTTAATTTTAAATTGTAATCATGATTTGAGATGTGTAAGTGGATTACTTTGTTTTTCTTCTTTTCATTTATGAAATGAAAGTAATAAGGCTATATACTGAATTTGCAGTTCAGGGTCCATTTCAGAAAAAACTGTTTCTGCTCAGATTGAAACAGGGTGTCTGCTTTAGCTTGATCCAAGAAAAGGCTAACACTGACTAGCATGCAGGGAACAAAAATGACTCATATTTTCCCCTTATGGAATAGAATAGTCTTTGAAGGAATATAAGGAAACTGCCCAAGTGTTAATTATTTAGGTTGAAAGAGTCAAAAGTGATGAAAAGATTTTTACAAACATTTATTTAAAGTATGTGTGGGAAAAGGTACTACAATTGGACAGCAGTATTAATGGCAATGTACAGGGTGCTACTATTATTGCTGCTTCAGTGATGGGAAGAGTGCTATAAATTGGCACAGTCAATCATTTTCTGATTATAAAGTTGATAAAGTAAGCTATTTGTCTCTATCATCTTCCTAATCCTGGTGTTTTATTAAAAATGAACAAAAAGGAATGATTTTTTTTACAAACAAATGATTATCAGATTGAGCAACTTCCCCGTTATAGAAGCACAGTAAAGAACAGAATCATTCATAAAATATTTCTAATTTTGGTTGTGTTATAGGGATCCTCTTAAAACATAATCAGTGTCCTGCTGGATCAGACCCCTGGCCGATGTACTCCAGGAATCTGTTTTTACGCTAGCAAATGAAGGAAGTCCATTAGTCTCCCAGCAAGAAGCAGTAATCATCACATTGACTTCCATGAATTGATCCAAACTTTTGAAGTTAGCCTTATAGATAGTCAATTTGGAATAGAGGTGAAGGCACCAGACTAGAAACTGGGAAACCAGGAGTTCTAGCTCTGCCTTAGACATAAAGCCAGCTGGATGACTTGGGCCAATCTCTCAGCTCTAGCAAGCTGCTTCAGAAACCTTGCCAAAAAACCCTGCAGAGACATGTCTAGGCAGTTGCCAGGAGTCAACAGTGATTCAATGGCACACACAGACATGTAAACGTGGTAGCAAATTCCAAAGTTTAATTACATGTTGAGTAAAAAATAATTGTCCTGATTCTTCCAGGATTCAATTCAGAACAATTTAGTGTCATAAGCAAACTTGGCTATTCCTCTAATGTTTGATTGTAGATCCTTTAAAAATTTGAGGGAAATGTTAGAAACATTTTTAAAACCAGTTCTAGGTCTTTTCTGTCTCTATGGAGACAGAAGTCTCCATAGTCTAAATCTGCCTGCTTGAATTCGTTTTTCAGATTTTGTCCGAATTTGATATATAGATCTGATTTAACAGATGTACTCATACTTTAGAAATATTATCCCAAACATGACAAGGAGATATTTCTTGTCCTGCTGTTGCCATTCTCTCTATGCTTTATACTTTGAGTGCCCCTGTCTTCCTGCCATTGCCAGATGCTAGTTGCTTATCAACCACATTTCCTCTTCGATAGCTATTTTAATAAAGTATGATGAGGTCTGGTCAAAACATAAATCTCGTGTAATGGATTCTTGTATTTAAATTTTCCCATATATCGTAAGCTTTGATATTGCTCCATATGTGACTACCCTGAGTATAGTGTTGGGATGTTACTGTTTTCTGTTCAAATTCTAATAGATAACAAGGCTGGATAAAGATAAAGAAGAATTGCATAATCAACTGCTTAGTATTGACCCTACAAGAGATAACAAGCGTGTTGAAGCACTGTTAAGAGAAAAGGCCCAACTATTGCAGAAATTGAAGGGATTAGAAGCTGAAGTAACAGAACTAAGAGCACAGAGAGAAAATTCTGGCATGCAAGCAGAAAATGTGCAAAGAATACAGTTGCGACAGTTAGCTGAGATGCAAGCTACAATGAGAACTTTGGAGGTAAAAAACCCCACCTGAATTGTTTCTGTATAGGCATACTAAATGCACGCTATGTGTATGAATTTCAAGAATTTGGTCAATGGTCTAAATGCACATCAGGCTATCAGTGAATATTAATTATCAACCTTTTTAAAAAAATAGAAAACAAAAACGTACAGTACTGTAAATGTATAATTTTATACTTTTACATTGGTGAGATATTATGTCACTAAGTTTTCATTGTTGCCTTCTGAGAAGAGGCTTCTTGGTATCTGAAACAGAACTAGATTCTGTAACAGCTTTATTCCATATAGTATCAAACTTGTTAACTCTCAAGACTTTTCCACTAGGTATTGAAAATTGACTGTGATTATAAGTTTTTGTGCCATTTTTGTATAACTTGGCATTTTTGGTATTATTACCAAATTTTATTTGGTAGTATAGAAATAAAATAAAATAAAAAATAAATAAATAAAATTATATTGTTATCCTTGGGATTGTGACATTGTTCAGTGGGTAACATTCCTTCTTTTGAGAACTGTGCATCAGAATTTCATTTTAATGTGTGTTGTTGTGTAGACAGGTAAATGGCAATAAAGGTTATCTTAATCATATTTTTGGAAATTTGCTAACCCCAGCTTAAACACTTTACACCTACATAGTTATGTATGCAAAGTGTAGTAAAAGAAGCTTTTTCTCCCTCAAATTCTACACCTCATAATCCGTAATCATTATCTTCTGCTTCTTAAAGTAAGCTCTTAAGGATTTCAGAAAATAATTTCTTATAAACTGTTCTTTTTAAAAGTTGTGGGTTATTTTCAGCTATGAAGTCTAATATTCTTTGGAGAATTGGGTGACACAGCCCTTTCCTTAAATCATAATTAGCACTAAGCATAGTTCTGAGCTATAATAAATTGCCATTAAGAATGAAAGTCATCTGGAAGAGAGAAATGATAGAAGGAAGTTATACGTGACAAGATTTTTGCACACTAGGCTAAATCATGATTTAACGTTGCATGCTAGCTAGACTTTTATTACATTAGATAAATTTATATAAACTAGATGATTTATTTTCCTTAGTCTTTTCCTCCACACCCACTCCTTTATCTTTTATATTTTATCAGCAATCTGTAAAATCACAAGTGCTTTTGAAACAGGTTTGGGAGCACTAAAAACAATATGTTTCATATACCAGTATGGAACTACTATTCCCTATTCTGTGATAGTTCTCTTTGGTTCCAAACTGAGTTTCAATTGAGCTTGCTAAGGTTTTTTGTTTTTTGCTTTTTTGCTTTTTAACTGTTGTAAAAATATCTATTTTTGCTTTGTAAAAGGCACAATAACCATCATAGCCTCACAAAGTTAAAATCTATTGTTATCCACATGGACATTCACTGTAATGTTAATAAAAATATTATGTTTGGATAAATACTCAAGACTACAACCTAAAGGTAATGTAAGATAATATAAAGATAATTTAATTTACATCAATAGAAATGCTTCAATGTAAACAAGTTTCAGAATATAATTCAAATAATTTCTCTCAACAAATTCAATTTATTAATACAATTTTTTTTCTAATTTTAAGGCAGAAAAACAATCTGGTAAATTGCAGCTTGAACGCATTGAAAAAGAATTGCAGATAAGCAGTGAACAAAATACAGACTTAATAGGAAAGCTTCACAAAGCTGAAAGAGAGATTGATGCCTTGAATACTAAAGTAAGTGTTTTATGTAGTTTAGCATGTATGTTCAGGTATATTGAAGGAGACATGTTTAATTGGGCCATATTTAATTGCTGTTATTATGAACCAATGAAGCTGCCTTATGTCAAATCAGAATGTTGATTGATCTCAGTGTTATCATATCCAAGATTTTGTTCTCATTTGAAGTAGTTATACTAATTCTGGCCGAGTCATTTCTTGCAACAAATCAAAACTCAAATGATAAAATATTCTTTCATTCAACAACTTTCTGTTCACCTGGAAAAGTAGATGTCCTGGAGAATTTGAGTTTAGCTTTTATTTTGACATATTCACTTTCTATTTGGAAGATACGGAGAACATATAATAATATTTATTCATGTGAATCCTCATTGTTAATACAGTAGTATAGTATTAGAGCTGTTAGATTCCCATCTCTAAAAATCTGGAAGACCACCAGGTGGCAGCAAAGATACATATAATTCTTACAGCCCTGACCCAAATAATCCCACGCCTAATTTTTGAGAGCTTGAACCAAAAATGCTAAGGACTGAGCTTGGTATCTTATGGTTTAATTAGTACCATTCAAGCAAACAACTAGTAATTTAGTCCTAATAATCTCTGGGATTATTTAAAGTCATTTCTCCTTCAGAAATAAAACCAAAATGTCAGTGTAAAATGGAGGCTTCATTCTCCATTTTGAAACAAAATATTTCATAAAATGCATTTCTTGTAATACAGAGATTCTCTTCTGCTCTATTCTATTCCTATTCATTCCTGACTGGCCCAATAATGTATAAATGCATTATCTGCTATGTAATTTTCTTAAAAGTTTATTATTGAACTTACATATTTTTAACCTTGTTTTACTATTTATATACCACAAAAGTTTAAAATAGTTAAAAACTACCTATGAAAAATAGTGGATCACTACGTTTTGCTGAATCTATCATTCTTTGGAACCAAGCCCATATATATAGCGGGTACAGTCTCAAAATATAATGAACTGTATACGTCATATATAATATTTAGAATAATAGAATAACAATAATGTAATTTCTGATTCCAATTGAAGAGAATATATGTAGCCCCAGGTTGAACTCTGTAGTTGGTGTTCTCGAACTTAATTGTTTTCTTACAGGCATTTCATTAACAAATTAGGGAACACCTTAGTTATAGTCGGGAGTGGGATTTGCTTTCTTATACCATTCTGTGAAGCAAGGGTGGATTCTATTTACCTTGACTATTGGTTCGCATCGTGCATGTGCAGATCACTTCTGATGAGGTCCGGGTCAGTGGGCGGAGTCTCCCACAGGTTTTACTTCCGGTTCTTGTGAACCGGTCTGAACCCGGGGCAACCCACCACTGCTGTGGGCTTGCATTTTAAAAAATCTGTTCTTAGATTTCTTGGTTAGCTCAAGTCACCAATGTCCATTTTCATAGAGAAATTTGCCCTGTGAGTATTGGTGGGAGTGTTGGTTTCTCCTTGGTAGTTCCTTGATTGAGGTATTATTTACTGTTTGATTGTTTGTCAAGTATTAATCTCTGTTTATCTAAGCGTTTGAGAAGGTGTTCTGGTGGTGTACCTTTTATGATGAACTGTTTTGTAGCATAGTTGCTGATATCAAAGAAATATCATTTTATTAGCAATTGGAGGTTGCCACTTAGATAATGTAAAATCAATCTGCAAAGATATAAAATCTTTCATTTTAATGAAAGGGCCTTTAATGATAATTAAGAATTTTTGAAGAGACATGCCATATCTTTATAATATATAATAGTGTTCTTTATTCATAATCTAGCCGCCATTTTTATGGGAAAAAGGTGATAATCAAAATTAAAATATGCTTACTTTTTTTGAACTTTCACACAATAGCAGATTATGGAATACATTTAACATTGCAGATGAGTTTCAAAAGCTTTCCTCTTGCTACTTAATTGTCACCAACATGTAATTATTGTACAGAAAAGCTTAAACTATAGAATGTCTCAGTTCAGATTGTAATTGTCTTTTGGATTTAAATTTTCTATTGAAAGCTAGTTTTATGTTGTTTTTTAATGAGGCAGGAAGATAAATACATTTAACTTCCAAATTGTGTTGAATAGTAAATGAGCATGTTGTAATTTCTAAAGATAGCATATTCAGTGCCTGCAGAATATAAGAAAATGGAAGAGGGAACAATATCAGTGAAGAGCATCACTGGGCATGATTTAACTGTAGTTAACATGAGCATTTTTCTGACATGAAGATGCATGTTATTGAGCTGACAGATTGCAATTATAAGTATAAAGAAAGAGGAAATTGGTTGTGTCAGAAACTGCTTACTGGTGCTCATAAAATGCTTTAGAATGTTTTGCTTTCTGAAATACTCATGATCTTAGGCTTCACAACCAACTTGCATTTACAAAAGTTGCAGTATCTCATGATTGCGATTTGTGACTTTTCTTACCTGTTTAGCACAAGCAAAATCAATGGAGAGGCTGGCAGGGAAGGTTACAAAGTACTCACATAAGTCTCTCTCACATGCAAACTCTACCCCAGCCCCTCTGCACTTGCTGGCCACCCCCACACATTTTCCCTCACCCATCAGCAGCCACCTGAACTCCCCTCGTCCCATACATCCCCCACTACTCCCACGTTCATCTGCACTCCCTTTCACCTGGTGGTAGCTACCCCAAACTGTGCCATGCTCACACCTTCGCTGCCATTCCTGCACCTCCTCCCACTTGGTAGTGGCCACTTCAAACTACTCCATTTCCTGCTGCTCTCACATCCTTTTGCGCACTCTCCCATTTTCCAGCAGCCATTTATCTGCCTACTGGCCTGCCTGGGATTTCAACTTCTTGATGGCTTCCCCACTAATTTTGATTGTTAGTTTAGTTTAATGAAAGTTCTGATAAGATGGAGGAGGGAGGTACTGAGGAATAAACAAATGTAGTAGTGATTGGCAGGAGATAAAATACTAGAATTAAGGCAGGCTATTTTAGGAGGAAGAGAATATGAACGTTTAGAGGAAAGGGGAAGTTTTAGGGAAAAGAGGAAATTAAAATTAATACCCAGACGGGGTTAACACTCGGCCAACAATTAAGCAATAAACAATACCCCAATCAAGGAATTACTAACTCAGATAAACAATCAAATAGTGAACAACAAGGAACTACAAAGAAGAAAACAACATTTTTACCAACACCAACAGAGCAAGCCACTGTATATAAACAGAACAAATCTCACTCCATTCTAGCACTGAAGATGTTACCTAATTGGGTGACGAAAGATCTACAAGAAAACAACCAAGCTGAGAGAGCACCAAGAATTCCACAGATATGAAAACTCTGGCTTATTTATGGGGCCCTTGGTGCCTTCTCAGCTTGGTTGTTTTCTTGCAGACATTTCATTCATCATCACAATATAAAGTATATTGTTTGTTTATAAATCACATTTATAAAAGGTGCCCAACTCATTCAGGATAGCATATATATTAAAAACTAAACTCTACAGTAAAATTGATGATGATAGTCAGTAAACCAGTCAAACTAGATATTAATAGGATTTTTACTCTGGGGGACATATCCCACTTAATCATGGGAGAAAATCCAGATCTTCAAGGCCCATTTAAAGGATGGCAACGTTAGAGTAGCTTAAATCTCAGAGAGATACATATTCCAGAGAGCAGGACTGCAACTGAGATGGCACATTCTACTTCCCATTAGAAATCACTATTTTAAAAAAGGAACCTGGAGCACACCCACTCTGTCAGCTCTAACCATATGGGCAGAGACAAAAGGAGATAAGAGTTTTGTATTAGTGCATCATCATCAATTCCAAGGAAGATGGGGAGACATAAGGCTCATCCATTGGGAGAAACTCACATATCAGGGGGGTCTCATTAGGTGGGAGATTTGATGTGTATAATTGAGCCTAAGGGATAAGCTAAGAATAGGGGTATTAAATTGGGAAGGAAGGAAGGATGTATGTGCCTGAAAGTCCTAGCATATTGCTCCACAAGCATCATTCCTTTTTAAAAATTGTTTATATTCCCTGCAAAGATATGAAAAAGCTTGTAAGCACTTTTTAGTCACCTATCCTTTGTAATATACAGTACATACAGGTAGTCCTTGGGTTAAAAACAATTGTTTAGAGACCATTCAAAATTATGACAACACTGAATAAATGGTGCTTACAGTGGGGTTTCCAGGTATTGTATACCTTCCTGTTTTCCACATATAACCCTTCGGCACCCGTGATACTCCCATGCTCCTTACCTCTTCCAACTTAAGGACCCACACATCCTAGGGTTATATCTGCAACTGGGACTGCTGTGATTGGCATCACTAAGCAATGCGGTCACTAGATATCACACTTCATGACCATATTACTTAGCAATGGCAATCCCAGTCCCAAATGCTTTCATAATCCAAGGATGCCTATAAAAAGTGAAAATGAAATTCCCTAGTATTAAATTAAAAAGCATTGAGCAATGTCAATATAGGGCTGGTTTTGCACTAAAGTAAGAAGATATGAAAAATCAGAAAATAAATCTAGTTGTAGCTAAAAGCAAGGAAAGAAAAAAGTACATGATGATTTAGAAAATCTCTTTCGGGAAGAGGTTTTTTTAAGTGGAGATCACTTGACAAAATATCTTGCTCTTAACAAAACCTACGAAGTCTCATTTGGCAATAATACCTCATGCAAAATATTTTATCAGAGGAGTGCAAATATTACCTCAGGTTTTTAGCTAAAAGTAGGTTACCTTTGTAAAGCAGGTAGGCTCAGAAGAACAGTTGGTAGTGTTTGTGAGTCTTGGCAGTAAGATAAGGTGGAATCGGGTATTAATCTTACCATTTTACTACCATTACAAAAAAGACAATTTTGCAATATCTTCTAATCAAAACTAAAAATTGATTATACATTCTTTTTCTATAGATTGAAGAACTGAAGCATTCACAAAAGATAGAAATAACAAACATTAAGTTGGAGACAGCAAGAACAAAGAGTGAGATAGAAAGAGAAAGGAACAAAATTCAAAGTGCACTGGATGGTAAAATATTAGTATTTCAATTATTTAATATACCAACTATAAATATTATATTGGATATAATACAGGTAGTCCTTGTTTAGTGGCTGCTTTTGGAGAGTAATCATCCGCTGTTACGATGGTGATGAAAAAGTAACTTTGCAACCAATGCCGGCATTTACAATCTTTGAAGCATCTCTCTGCCTGTGTCCGCTCTTCCAGGTAAACCAAATATGAAACACAACTAGATGAGCTAATTCTAAGGCTATATTAACAGAATCTTGCAAGTTGCAAAGTCAAAACTTTCCACTATCACTTTTTAACTGCTTGATCCATTTGGGCATTTGATCTTTCTCTGACAGTTAAACCACCAGGGGCTCCTTCCTTTCTTGTCTGATTGTGTTGTGGCTCGCCAGCGGCCTGCAGGGTTGTGGCTGATCCCGACGATGAGGAGGCTGGTGTGGTGTCGCGCCAGCAGCCTGTGCAGCCGGCGTTCACGTTGGACAGCGAGGAGGCTGAAGAGGATGTGGTGCCAGAGGCAGAGACTCAGCCAGGGCCTTCAGAACCTCCAGAGGCTCCTTCAAGTGCAGAGAGTGAAGTGGAGGAGCCTCTCCTCAATGCTTGAGCATGCAGGGCTGGCAAAAGGCAGGAGTGGCTACTCAGGAGGAGGAGATCTCGAGAGTAAGGCTTGGGACTAATTGGCCACTCCCTTAGCCTATTTAAGTCGCATGCAGTTAGCAATTGTTGCTGGAAACAACTTTTAATTATTACGCAGAGCATTTTGAAGAGTGAGTTTCTTATCACATCTTGGTTTCTGGGCTGGTTGCCAACCTTTGTCGGACTTTGTTTATTCTTTGTACTTTATAGCAGGCTGATAAGGACATTTGCAGTGAAAGCCTGCATTTTGAAAGGGGTCTGTTTGTAATAAACAAAGTTTTTGGAGCTTGGTGAGTGTCACACTCCTTGGGATCCGGAGCTGGGGCAGAACAGATTGTTCCTAGGCAGCATCTCTTTTCCTCATTCCCTAAGATCATCCACACATTCCCTTACATTCAGTCACATTTTGCCTTTACAATTAGTTAGTCTGTCCTGTACCGGACCCATTCCCACCCCACAGAGTGGAGAGATTGCTTAAACAACAAATCTTCTTGAGCTGCTTTGTTCTGCAGTGCAGTGCATCCCTAAAATATGCTAACAGCAAGTTAACAAACTGACCTCTAAAGGCTTTTGTTGGCTCTTAAGCAGCTCTTGCTAATTGTCCCAGTGCCGGGGTGACCACCCACTGCTTGGGATCATATGGCTATTTGGGGTTGTTTCATTCTAATACTGTAACGGGAAGACTACAATAAAATTAGTAAGCACAGTTGTGGTCACATGGTTTTTAGTTTAGCGACTATCTCGCTTCATGATTGTGTTGATGGTCACAGTTGTGGTTGCTAAATTAACAATACCTGATAACAACAAGAACAGTCACTGATATTTATTTGATGACTTCCCAAATGGACTTTGTGTATTTTTTAGCAGGTATAGATAAGCTGGTCCCTACCGTTAGGACATTAGGCACATTCCTTGGTGCGCAGTAAGCTCACTATACTATTTTTAAAAAGCTTAGATTGTTTTTATTAAAAAAAGAAGCTGGCATACTGCAGAGCATAAAATGGCAGAAATAGCATTGTCCAGTAATGGCTTAGTGCCACCATAGGCTTCTTAGAAAATAGAAGGCATGGGTGATACTACCTAGGGGTTTGGTTTTATTTGGCTACCTATTTTTCTGGATGGCTAGAGTGAATGACGGAGAATTTATCCAGTAAATATTCAGCCTTCCATCCTTTCTAAGATAGGTAAAATGAGGACCCGATTTGTGGGAGCAATAAACTGACTTTGTATAAAATATACAGTAGTATGAAGGCTATTGCTTAACGCATTGTAAGCCGCCCTGGATCTACGGAGAAGGGCGGCATATAAATAAATAAATAAAAAAGGGGTTTTGTCACTGGCCACAGCATCTGTTTTGTCACTAGAAAACTCTTTGACTGTCATTTTGTGATAATGCCCATAACTTGTTCTTAAAAGTTCCAGTGATCCCAGCTGCTACACTTAGTATAGAATCAGTCAAATGTAGGTAGTTATTCTATATAGCAGGAGGAGGATCATGTTCATTATTTTTTATAAATTAAAATTTGACCATTCATGATCATGAACTTGATCTTCTCTAATTACTGGTATTCAAATATTACCCTTACCTATAGCTCTGAGCTCACAGAAATAAATGTAGTGATTGGGGGGTATTATGACAGTAATTCCTAGATGAGAAGAAATGTCTGCCTGGCTTGAAAATATTTATTGTTCGTTTCCAGTGCGATATTTCTTTAAAATTTGTGACATTTTGTTTTTAGGTAAGAGGCGTGTGTGTGTCCATTATAAATTAGATTTGTATATTCCTACTAAGAGGTTATGTTATATGAAACAGTGCAAGCCTATACAGGTAATCCTCAACTTAAAACCACAATTGAGCCCAGAATTTATGTTGCTAAGTGAGAAAGTTGTTAAGTGAATTTTACCCCATTTTATGACTTTTCTTGCCACATTTGTTAAATGAATCAATGCAGTTCTTAAATTAGTAACACGGTTGTTAAGTGAATCTGATTCCCCCATTGACTTTGCTTGTCAGAAGTTCGCAAAAGATGATCACAGGACTCCTGGACACTGCACCCTCATAAATGTGAGTCAGTTGTCAAGCAACTGAATGTAAATCATGTGACCATGGGGATGCTGCAATGGTCATAAGTGTGAAAAATGGTCATAAGTCACTTTTTTCAGTGCCGTTGTAACTTCACTGCAGTTCTCGTCACTAAATGAACTGTTGTAAGTCAAGGACTACCTACATTTTATTTGGAAGAGGGAATGACCCAGAATGTCATTGGTTATCTGGTTAGGCATAGTGTGATGCATAGGAACCAATTCTATTTTTCCAGTGTCTGCATAAAGATTTTACTATTTTTAAATACTCAGCATAATTAGGACTATAGAACAATAACTTTTTAAAACTTATAATGACAGGATTACATTCAGATAACGAAATACTTAAGACAACTCTTCAGCGGCACAAAGCACTTTCAGTAGAAAAGGATCGTGAATTAATACGTAAAGTACAAGCTGCCAAAGAAGAAGGCTTCCAAAAAATTGCAGCATTACAGGAAGAGAAGTAGGTACATTTTTGTTTGTTTTTTTCCAGCTTGTTTAAAAATAAAAACTGCAATGTCTGCCTTTGATTCTCTTTGATTATAATTCATTGTGCTCTCTGTCCTGGCTATAAAATTGATATTTTTTCAATTGCGGTTGACATTTCTGTTATACTGTTTTGGATTATAATACCTTTTTTTGATATCTCATTTCTTGCTTCCATTCCTTTCCATTGCCAAAAAAATGGGTTTGCTTATGTCACATCATCCATGAGGAAATATATGGTATATACAGTTTTTGCTTTACTCCTAGGGCTTTGCCAGTAAGAGATATTTTAATGTTACAGAAGTTGTATGTAAATACTTTAGTGTGATACCAACATTTCTTTATGGCATGGGTATCTGATACCTGGTCTGGCTATGAAAGTCAGATTAGTATAGTGGCGAAGACATCAGACTAGCAGCTAATCCCATTTTACGGCAAAGCCAGCTGGGTGACCTTGGGCCAGTCCGCCTCTCTCAGCCCTAAGAAGGAAGCAATGTCAAACTACTTCAGAAAAACTTTGCCAAGAAAATTGCAGGGACTTTTCCAAGCACCCGGAGTCAGGGCTGATTTGAAGACACCCCCCCCCCCCAAATCTGGCCTATTAAACATAATCCTATTATTTAAACAAATGCTTTTTATAGTTATTCACTATATTTTAGGTTAGAACTTGAAACTAAATTAATTGAACTAGAGAAAACCAGAATGGAGCAAGATGCTCAGAGGCAATCAGAGAAAGATCAGTATGAAGAAAAGGTATCTGCTATGCGCTTGGAAGAAGAGTCCACCAAAAGGGAAATCCAAAATCTTAGGTAAGGTACTATGTAAGGATTTAATGTATTTAAAAAATTCTTAGAATGTAACAATTTAGCTACACAAGATGGATATTAAAGCAAGCAGTTAGTTTCCAATAAAGATAAAGCAGACTTACTAATCCTATTTATAAAACACTTTATTAAGTCACCAGTTTTACATTAATTTGATAAGAATAAAAGTTTTTTTGCAGCAGTTTCTTATACAGATTTTGCCATCCATGTCTAATTCTCCAACATTTTTACTCCTTCAGCCTTATTATTTTAGTTTAAACAAAATTTGTTAAAATGCATTTTAGGATTGAAAAATTAATTGAAAAATCCATTTTCAATTAGGAAGAATGAACACAAGAAAAACAATAAAGATGGGATAAAAGCAGAAAAAACAACAAGAAATGGCTTTTATTTTGCTGTTTTATAAACTCAGAAAATGTTTAAATTACTTTGTAGTGACTTATATCTTTGTCACTTCTTCCTTGGCTACTAGATTATTAGCATTTATCACATCTAAGGATCAATATATAATTTGGCCTTACTTTATCATTTATGCAATAATAATGCTTTCCTGAGTATAAATCCTTGGCTGCTTCTTTATTATAACTGATATAGTATTTTACAATGTCAGCATTTTACAAGATTTATGTTCCATTTAATTAATTTCTTGAAATTCAACAGTTAACTGACAGCCCTAATATGCTTGTTCCAAATTTTTTCTGTATCCCGAACAGTGTGGCATTTTATGCTCAATTAAGAATTAAAGGAGAATTTAAGTTATTCAGAATATTTAAATACTTCAATTCTGTTATTCAACAACTGTTTGATGTTACAGCGGCACTGGACATGTGATACCTACAACCGGTCCCTGAAGTTACGGCAGATGCAACTCCCTATGGTCATGTGATAAAAATTTGGGTACTTGGCAGTCTATCCACATTTATGATGTTTCAACTCTTGGCACCCATTGATCTTTCCCCCATATCTCTGCTGTTTTAGCCACTCTGCACAGTGGCCCTGCACAGCAGTACTCCTGAGTGGCACTGTTGGGGCTGAAGTAGAGGTCCAGAGCTCTTAGCAGTCTGAGCCAGCTGCAATTGCCCTCAGGCCTCAGCTTCAGCCCCAGTGCTGCTGCGGAGTGTTGCCTTTAGCACTCCAGCACCAAAACACAAAACCCTCACTGCCCTGTGCGCCACAAGTCCTGCCACACCCAACAGGCCTTAGCCATCTTCCTTCTGCTGCTGACAAAGCACTTGCAGCCCGGCCCTATACGAGGCAGCTTAGGGCCAAGTCAGGCCTTCTTCCCAAGGCCACTCTTGCCATCCTCTTAAATAGTGCATCATGAGAATGGAACGAGCTATTTGCAGATATGTAGGTGGGAGTAGTTCAAGATAAGGAGATGGTTTGGAAAGCCTTTGAAAAGCTTCTGAGATCTTCCCAAGCATTGTGACAATGGCATGCTTGCTATTCTCCAAATAGCACAACCCGTTCCTGCAGTGCTTTAGAAGGCCCCTGAAGCTTTCCAAAGCATCGCTAGGACAGGGCATAGTATTTGAAGATAAGTGGGTGGGACAGATTCAAGAGGAAGCAGTTTTTTACCTTATCAAGGCTCAGGACCAGGAATGGCTTGGATCAGGGTGGGTCCTTGTCTAACAACTGGTGGGATTTGGCTAACAACAGGGAGTGCTAGATTTTCTGTCACTGAGCAATGAGGTCATGTGATATTTCCCCTGGCAACCAATTAATGATTGTAAGCCACTCAGAGTCTCTACCAGGCGAGATGGATGGCATATAAATTGTATGAATGAATGAACAACAGCATTGCTTAGCCATTGAAATTTCAGATCCAACTATCATTTAACTCAAGGACTACCTGTATAGACATGTTTTTAAGAAAATATTTTATAGCTTTGCTTCATATTGACTTGTAGAGTAAAGATTCAAGAACGAGTTACTGTTTCTGAGGATCTAGAAAAAGAGAAAAGTGAAAATGCAAATCTAAAGCAGGTACGAAGTTGGTTTATATTCTTTCATCTATTTTAATTTGTAGCAGTTCACGTGATGGTTTTGTTTTATTTCTTATTTTGGTTTTTTTCTGTTTTGATTGCCATCTTCCATTTCAAAAATAGAAAAAGAGTCTTCCTTGGATACAAATCAGTCCAGAAATCATCGGTATCACATACAAGAATCTGTAATTTATTTGGTCATGGTATTTGGTGTTAGGAAGAATGATACAATTTTAAACGTTCATTTTGTTTTTGTTTTTTACATGTTCATATTACATGAGAAATTTGGTATTGCAGTGTATTTATTTATTTATTAAATTTATATATCACCCAGCTCACTCTAAAAAATGAGTCTAGTGTATTATTTTTTATATCTTGGTAATAAACACCAGTATCTCCCTTAATGTACCTTTAACCTGTTCTTCCTACGAAGTTGTAGTCAAGAATGACTATGCCATCAATTCTTTCCATTGTACTAGGTTTCCATTCTCATTTGTGATCTCTAAATTCTGTGGCTTGGCTTGGAGGTTTCTAGCGTTGGAATGAGACCTTCTTACAACCTTTCTTAACATAATTATCATAATGTATATCCATTAACCACTTCTAATATTGGCCTTATTTCTTGTATCCATTATTTCATTGTACCTGACATGTTTTATTTTTATTTTTATTTTATTATTTCTTTGACTGCTCGGACAGCATACAAGTTTAAAAGATGCTGATGTTGATTTTCTAAAATGTCTATGCCTTTTTGAACTGGTTGGTGCCATCACTTGCCAACTTTCCCTCCAAGACTAGTTTAAAAGTTGCTTTTTTGATGTCACCATCAGAGCTTTAAAAATAACAAGCAGCACATTAAATAGCACCTGAAATATACTGGAAGCCAATGTATCTCATGCAGCTATGGTGTTGCACAGGTGAACTTTGGAGTACCAGAAAATGCGTGCATCACCTCATTTTGAACCAGTTTAAACTTACGAATATTCTTCAAGGAAAAGACTCATTTAGAGCACTTCTGAAGATCATTTTCCGGGAGACTGCTAGGTTTTCTTACTCGATTTCTTGGCCAATATAAGAACAGACTGCTGGATCAGATGGGCTGGATTTTACAGCAAAACAACTAACATACAACACAAATCTGTACAAAGCCCCCTCTGGCTTGCATCTGCCACCTGCTTTTTGAGCAGAAGCATGAATCTATGAGGACTCCTAAATTATGCGATTATGTATAGGGTATGCTCCATATTGTCTCTGTTTTTGATGTTAGTTTCTGGAAATAGGAAGTCGGGATATTCCTCCCACCATTTTCTCTACTAAATTTCCCATTTTTGCTTCCTCCATCACTAATTCCCCTGTTCCTATTTTCTCTCTCATTCTCTTGCTCTGCTTGACGAGCTTTCAACCGACTTCACATAATTAGAAACGTGTGAGGTGAAGGATATCTAAATAGGGTCATCTATCATTTTACTCTCATTATGAGCCATATTTTATGGTGATGAATTGTGGTAAGCAGTTTCTGATTTTGATGAAGTGCTTCTGCTTTACTACCAATCAATTTTTTTAGCTATTTATGACTTATAAAGTTGGGCGAAGGGTAATACCTTCATGACTATTTTTTAATATCTAATTGATTACCTTTATAGAGCAGTGTAAATTTTTAACACTAAAATATTCAATGTTAATTGTTCAGAATTCCTGATCATATAGAGGTCTCTTTCATATCATATATACCATGATGGTGACTCTATGGCACCTGTGCCACAAGTGGCACGCAGCACCCTCTGTGGGCATGCGAGCCATCACCCCAGTTTAGCTCTGCCACGCATGCGTGCACGCCTCCCGCTGGCCACCTGGTCGTTGGGTCTCTGCCGTGTGGGAGGCAGGGCTTATGCGGGGGCCATGCATGTGGGGACTGTGCATGCATGCGTGGGGGGCAGGGCGCATGTGGGCACATGTGCAGGTGGGTGGGGCCCGTGCACGCACATCCATTGCATTTGGGGGGTTTGGGCACGCGCACACATTTTCACATGCCTGCACTTTGGGCACTCGGTCCGGAAAAGGTTAGCCATCACTGATATAGTGTGTTCAATTGAATCCCACAAAGCATCTTTTTTGAACTAAAGTACATATTTCAAAATAGCAGTTTGTGTGTTAGTGGCTACACTGAGGATCATAGAAACTGTGTTTATCCCTACTCTAGAACAGGCATTACCAACCCCAGATTATGGCCCATTACTGGGCTGTGGCTCATTTGGAACTGGACCACACAAGTGGCAGGCGAGTGTCCATGCATAGCTCCATTTGTGTGAGTGGTAGGCACTCACATACATGTGGGCAGCTCCATTTGCATGAGCAGCAGATACTTGCGTGCAAAACTCCATTTGCACGAGTAACAGGCTCATGGAAATGGATTTACACACGTTCACATGCGCGGCTGCTGCTCACATAGAACCCTCCTCTCTCCTTCACCCCCCCCCCCCAGTCTGCCAAGCTGGAAAGGTTGGGGACCGCTGCTCTAGAATTTGATAAATGAAATTGATTATTTATAAGATATTTCTATTACAGCAACTGCATGATCTGCAGCTTCGAGTGGCTTCCTTTTCACAGTCGGAGAATGATTTTTTGGATTCCAATCAGAAACTCAAGGAAATGCTGGAGAGGTTAAAACATGAATGTCGGAATGCACGAAGTCAAGCAGAAAGAGCTCAAGCAGATTCAGAGAAGTATGATTTCACTGTTAATGCAATGCTACTGTTGCATATTTTGCAACCAAAAAATTGGATGACATGAAGAGCAACTTGCCCTAGACATCTAGTATAGGTTCATTGGTCTGTAACAGAATTTTCTCTAAAATATCAAAATTATTTAACCATTTAGAGTCAGAACATTTTAGTCTAGCTTTCTGCAGAAACAAATTCTAAGTGGTTCTTAATGGGAAAGTAGAGCAAAATTAATGTGCACCACTCCTGTGTCCCTTCTTCCTCAGGTTGGCCAATTTGTCAGCCTGCCAATTGATCTGAGCATATTCCTGACCATAGGTATGGCTGGTTCATATAACTCTCCTCCAGCTTCCGTAAGCCACCACTATAAAGTCCAGTGACTTTGCTTTTTTTCTGCAGTCTCCTGCTCTTAGAACATTTACTGTGTATTCCAGATGCATGCACAAACCAAACACACATGATCCAGGTCTTTGTCCAGAAAGAAGCCTAGTTTGATCTCTGTGAAATTTGGCTTTTCCATGCTAGGATTTTGCAAAAATGCCCTTACCCTAGGGGGGTTCTCAGTTACATGCCTTCTTGGTTCTCTCAACTGTCGTCCTTCCTTCCCCAAACATCTGACTCCTCAAACAGTAATCAATTGTAAGTAAATGAATAGAATATGACTTAAAGCTGATACATAGAATTAAGTGGACAAACTGTTCTTGACCTTTCCTTCTGTTCAGATTGGGTTTACTTGTATATATTGCTTTTACAAAATACATTTAGTTTTCAGTCGTATCATTTTAATCACATCAATTGTGATTGTCAGTAATTCACAGAGCCTGGATAGCTCAGCAACTAATGCATTGTAATTTAACTCCAGCTGTCTGCAATTAGTAAGTTCGAATCTTGCTAGGCTCAAGGTTGACTCAGCCTTCCATCCTTTCTAAGGTAGGTAAATTGAGGACCCAGTTTGTGGGGGCAATAAGCTGACTTTGTAAAAAAATATACAAAAATATGAAGGCTATTGCTTAACGCATTGTAAGCCGCCCTGAGTCTCCGGAGAAGGGCGGCATATAAATGAAATTAAAAAAAAACAAAACATCAATTGTGAATTACTGATGTTGTAGAAGATGAGGTTTACTTAACCTTTTGTCATCCATTCTGAGACAATGGTTTGCTTAAGATTATGGACATGTTAGTTGACAACTTGTTTCTGGAAAAAATAAAGCAATTGGATTTTTAAAATGCTCACAGTTTGTTAAACAATCTATTTTATATATAGTGGTATATGCACAGATGATGGCTTCTTAAAGTCACTTGAGAAATTAGGCATATAATGATTTCTATAGCTGTATATTTTGTATTTTTAAATGCTCCTAAAAACTTTAAACTCTTAGCTTTTATCCTAGCGTCTCTTATTATGTGGATGCAGTCTAGATGAAATTATTTCAGAAAAATGGAACTGGAACATTTGAACAAGCTTTTCCCGCCGATGACACTGCATATCTCTGTGAAGAATAGAGAACCTGAATTAAGATTCTGAAGATTTTACATTTATTGCCAATGCTACTGCCTGATTTTGGGCAGCCCTCAAGCATGATTCTCTGATATTTGCTTCAGATACTCTCGTAATAATTGTAGCAATTCCTCTTCTTTTGGTCCTATCGTCCCCATGACAGTGGCAGCAGTGTATGGTGGCTGAGTGAAGAGTTTGCTTCTGAAGGAGGGAATTTGAGAACCCAATGTCTTATAATCTGTTTTAGAATCCTTACCACCAAGATTGTCTTATAACAATATTTATATTCTATGTCAAAGTGTTATGACAGGATTTCACATACTGTTCTTAATGTAGATGACCCATTATTTTCAGAATTCTTCAGTAATTTTGGTAGCATAGTCAGTGCTTTATTCCCAATGAATAATATTCTTGAAAAGACATCCAAAAACAGCTTATGAAGCAGCTGCCTATGCCTGGAAAAAAACTAAAAATTTGATAATATATGCTTTCAATATATGCTTTCATATATATTATAGAGTACTATATATTTTTCAAAAGATTTGCACAATCTTAATAAAAGTAGGTAGCAGGTTGATAGCAAAGACCTATATAAATATTTCTGTATTTATTTAAAAGATTTATGTACCTTCCCCCAATCTTTTGTACCATGTACCCTGTGTTACGCTGGCTTAGTAATAAAACAGCCAAAACAAAACAAAAACCAAGAAGTTCCTGCACTCCAAAATATATAATACTCACACATATCAACATTCACCTTTGTTGAATTCCTGTCTCCTTGTACCCTAATATTTGTGGGGGAAAGCCAGTAATTCAAGGCATTCTGGAAACCTAGGAGTATGGGCCTGCTGGATTTCATGGGGAAGGGAGGTTTTCAAAAGGACTGATTCCTCTCAAGAAAACGTGCTGCTTAGGGCCCACTAGAACAGCAAAGCTGGCTGAGGAACTCTGGGAGTTGAAGTCCACAAGTCTTAAAGTTGCCAAGGTTGGAGACCCCTGCACTAGAAAGCAGCCTTTATGGGAAGGGATTCACAGAGACTTTTCTCTATAGCTGGATACAGTTTATTGTAGCTTAAAGAAATTTTTCTGAAGCAAGTTTTTTAAAAAATTTTGACACTTAAGAAATTCAGTTTCTCAGCATGAAATCCTTCACAGATTATCTTTTTTGCTTAGTGTTTATATTATAGAATAATAAGTAACATGCTTTTTAGGATTGTCGGGAATTCATCTGGGCATATCAAGTATTCTCTATACGTTCAGGAAAGATGGCAGTCACATCTGTGGATTTATAATGTTCACTTCTGTGAAGAAGTAGAATCAATTTGTAAAATAACCACTGTTTGTTTTTTAGGAATTTGGAAGATAAACAGCTAAAGTGGCTAGAAGAAAAACATAAACTTACTCAGCACGTCACAGAGATAGAAGACAAGTATAAAGTAACAAAAGAGAAATTGTATCGAGCATCGGTTGCTCAGAAAAAGGCATGCATAATTTTGAAAAGCTCTTCATTTTTAGTTGAATCAAAGTTTGTGCCATAATTAAGCTAAAAGAAAATAACATTATAACATAATTATATCTACTACCATAGTTTATTTTAAGTTTGTGAGGCTGAGAAGCCATGATATATATTAACTTAATATAAACAACATGATGCTAATATTAATTGTGCTAAATGTAGCCTTTTCATATGAGTTACTTTCAAAAGAACAAGAGTTGATTCACTCATTACTATTTCTCCTGATGAATGTTTGTGATTGGGAAAGTTTTTGGTCAGGCTGCAAATATTCAGCTACATATTTAAACATGGGAGTTAACCTTAAAAAATATAAATTTGTATATTGTATTTATTACAGAGAAAAACACTTAATGACAACAAGCAAAAGAAATTACTGAACAAGATAGAGCTCTTAGAAGCCAAGAGAGAAGAACTAGAAACAGAAAACCAAGTGTTAAACAGGTATAATTTTATGTTGTTTGATTCTGAATTGCATAATGTTTCATATGGTTGCTGTTAAAACATTTTAGCTACAGTCTTTGCTGTCTGTCTTAATGAGAAAACATTCTACTTTGAAAGAAACTTACAGCTGGCCTATCTTGGTCAAGACCACAGACTAATTACATTCATTGGCAAATTTCTGATATATATTTTTTATAAAACTATGTACTATATATACATACATTTTGTTCTTAGCACTACTGTTACCTTGAAACCATGATACTATATATCAGAAACTCTTTTAGAAATATAAAAAATGCTTCTAACTAAAAGAACCCTTTTTCAATTGGAAACAGTCATTTCATGTTGAAAATAAGCTGTTCCAATCTTTTGGAACTGTTCTAAAGATGTTTAAACTCTACAGGAAGCATTTTGAAGTTAACAGGACAATATCAAACTTGAAGCATTTCTACTTGCCTTCAGGCAACCTATTTCAGGCTCAAAATGTTTTTATTTTATGGATCACCAATGGGGGATATCAAAAGGTTATACTTAGAAGCAATAATGTTTTATTGGGAATATGTAAAAGAAGCAGTATTCAGTTTTAAAATCTTGTGTTGGATTTGCCCATCAGCATTTCATTATTTATTTGAGAGATGTTTGGTGTAGTGGTTAGGGTATCAGGCTAGTAACCAGGAGATTGTGAGTTCTAGTCCTGTGTTAGGCATGGAAACTGGCTGGGTGACTTCAGGCCACAGTGTCAAATTTGGGTCACAAGTTGTCTGTCAATTTGTATCGCAACCAATGGGTCAACTCTTGGTTGATTTAAAAAAAAAACGGTCCCTACACTTCAAGAAAAACATTAGTAGGAAAAGAATTTTTATATAGTTATTTATATTTGTTATAGGCAAAATATTCCTTTTGAAGAACATCTCCGCCTTCAGAAAAGACTAAAAGATCTGCAACGGAGACATAATGAGTTCCGCAGACTGATTCTTTTTCCCAACATCCCAATACTGAATCCAGCTAACTTATTATCTTCATCTTTGATTCCTGGGCCAGAATTACCCTTCCCTCTCCTTCAGGTATGTAATATTCCCATATGACAGAATAGGTAATAGTGTTTCAAAAACCATAAAAAATAAAGTTCATATTTTCCCCAAAAGTTATATGATAAACAAATCCTAACCTTAATTATGCAAAAAGGTAGCGATACCATTTTTTTAATTCTATTGATTTTGGTTAAAATCTTACAATTTCTGTATAATGATTTTTACAGTGAAGGTTTCGTAAACTTTTAGTTAATCTATGTAATACTCTCTTAATTCCTCTGGCTACAGGTAAGTTCCTATAAATCAATATAAGCATCTTTATTGTCTCCATTGTATTAAAGTACTGGGTTTGTTTTTTGCTTATACAATCAGAGCATATCATTGAAAGCCAGAAGCAGTAGCCTGAATCTTCCACGGCTCTACAATATTTTTAAAAATAAAAGTGCTAAATAATGTATTACATTTCTTTCCTCATCTCCTTTACCTCTTGTGAAGGAGGAACAACATCAAAGAGAACTTTCACTGCTTCGCAAACGTTTGGAAGAACTAGAGACCACACAGAGAAACCAACTGCGGGAACTTGGTGCTTCTGCTGAACGACCTCAGTCGGAAATAAGTACTGAATCAGACAGAAATAAGCTTGTGGAACAATATGATCTGTCATCTGGAGATGCCAAATAAACCATTAAACACTTTTCATCTTTTGCCAAAAATTCATCTACAAGTGCCGTGAAATAGGTAAAAGCTCTGTTTTACATCATTTGTATTATTTTTAATATTTTTTTAAAAGAATTATAATTGAAATATTTGGAAAATAATTTTCTAGTTTTAAACTCTAAGAATCATGATGCACTGTAACATTTTGCTAATAATACTTTTCTCAAATTTTTAATAGATTTACATTGAAAAAAAGATTCTCAGAGTTGCCCCTTCTCTATTGTTTTCAGGTTGCTATATAACGTTTCCATTTCTTGTAATTCACCAAGCTGGACTTTTGTAATCTTAAAATACTGAGAAAATGGAAAACAACATTGTTTGAGCTCTGTTATCATTATATGAATTTTGTCCACAATTTTACCTTTGAAAAATATTTTACTATCTGCACTTTAATATATTACGAAATATCAAGAAAAATAACAATCACGTTTTAAGTGAATATGAATATTGCTTTTCCTACATGCAAAAAAATGTGTGTTTCAGATCAAAGTTTTGTTAACTAATCAAATCTATTTATAATATATTTTTGTAAAATCTATCTTCTCTGTTTTATTTATTTAACAGCCATAAAAAATTTTTGAGATTAGTGGATTGTTTTTATTCTACAGCTCCTTAACTTTTAATAACCTAAGCAACAAAACAATTTCTACAGCAATTCATTAATTTGTTTTGAGCAGTTTCCAGTAAGTCAGTAAATAAAGTAATGGCTAACCTTTTTGTCAACACGTGTCGAAAGCGCACATGTGCATGCTGGCACCCATAATGCAATGCACGTGTAACACACACACACACCCGTGCTCCCCTGCTCGCCCATGCATGTGTGCACAACCCCTGCTCTGCCCCGTTTTGGCCTAGCAGGCCTCAATGCAGCCTCCTGGGACCAAAAATGGGCTGGGGGGCGCAGCGCACCTCCCACATGCGCCCCACGCATGCGCAGCAGAGATCCGAAAATCAGTTGGCTGGTGGGAGGTACATGTGCATGCACGGTGGAGCTGAGCTGGGGTGACTGCTCATGTGCCCACAGAAGGGCTCTGCATGCCACCTGTGGCACACATGCCATAGGTTCGCCATCATGGGCCTAAGCTAAATGGACAAATCATCTCATGAATAATAATAATAATAATAATAATAATAATAATAATAATAAACCTCCCTGCAGCTCAGATTCTGCATTTCTTCAGGGATTTGATGCTAGAATAGAATTATTCCACTGTCCAACAAATTTAAGTGACTCTGCTACTTTTACTTTTTTTAGGATTGACATATAGGTGAAGACTATTTTTACTGCCAGTTCGTAGGGTTCAAGTGACTAAATTTGTAAATTAATCAGAAGAGTTACAAAGTTAGTTGGTAGTGAAACATCTGCTAGCTAGCACTTATTCTGAATGGCTCTTGAGCTGACATATCACTGAAACTTAGCTAAATGAAGAGTTAGGACTCATATCTCCAATGGGCTAATCAGCAAATTTGATAGGAAAACAGTGTGGGTGGGACAATTCATGTGCTGCTATCATTGACTTTTCTTGAGCTAGCTTGTAATGATCTTAAGATATATTTATTTATATTTATATATTTATTATAACATGCATTTATTTATACTCAATTAGGTAGCATACAAAAGAAAAAGAAAGCAACTAATGCAACCACACAGAAAATAACGCAATGCAACTAAAAACAATAAAATGAAAATCAGACCAAAATGTATTATAGTTCCTCCAATTGGGATTCCACTCATTCTGATTCAGGGTGTGGAGAAGAACCATGTAAAGGTAGTCCTTGACTTACAGCCATTCATTTAATGACCATTTGAAGTTATGACAACACTGGAAAAAGTGACTTATGACTGTTTTTCACACAACCACTGCAGCATACTCATTGTCACTTAATCAAAATTTAGATGCTTGGCAACAGACTCATATTTATGACAGTTGGCAGTGTCCCGGGGTCATGTGAACATCTTTTGCTATGGAATAAAAGTTGGCCTAGATAGTTTACACTACAGGTAGTCCTTGATTTAGACCTCAAATGGGACCAGAGTTTCTGTCATAAATTGTAAATTGAATCATGTGACCGAAAACGATTTAATAATTTTTACTGTGATTGTTAAGTAAACCATGTGATCATTAAGCAAAGTCAACTTCCCCAATTGACACTGCTTGTTGGAAGCTGAAAAATTGTGAATTTCAATTACATGACAACAATGTACATGTACATGCAAGCTGGTTGCCCAGCATCTGAATTGTGATAGAGAGTAGTGTGACTTTCGTAACTTTGAGGACAGATCACAAGTCACTTTTTCAGAGGCTATCATAATTTTGAACCATTGTTAAATGAACAATCATAAATTGAGATCTATATTGTTTCTAAGCACTCTGTTCTGTCTCAAGAACCACAATAGCCCTTTGCACTTCACAGCAGCTTTTGATGTCACCTTTCGCAATAGTCTATGGACCACTTGACAGGATTGGCCTTGAGGTACTGTTTTGGCTACAGTTCTTCCAACTGGACTGATTCCAGAAAGTAATTTTAAGAGATCACTGTTTGACACTTACAGAATCTCGTAGAGTTTTGTCTTATCGTGTACAGTTCAGTATCTACATATAAGTGCTGGGGCAGTATCTACATATCTCAGTATCTACATATAAGTGCTGGAAGTCTGAAATGAGGTGCCATCAATAATACCAATGCCACTGGAACTCCAAGGAAGCAGTAAGTACCATTGAATATTGCCTATGTTCAGTAATGGGCATGGGGATGTGGTGGCAAAGTGGCTTAATGATGTTGGAATTGCTGGCCAGAAATGGTGTGCACTCCGGTGGTTCGAGCCCAGCTCTCCCACCACTCACTCCCTGGCTTCTGCCACATGGCAGTTTGAAAGCATGCAATATTGTGAGTGGATAAATGGATACCACTTCAGTGGGAAAAACCTAGCTAGGTTCGTGTGTGCAGAGAGCGGATGCTGGTGTTGGACCTAGCCAGATTATAGGCAATGCAACATGAGGCAAAGCAAGGTGTAACCCGCAGAGGAGCCCGGAACAGCCAGCAACCCGAGCACTGCTAGTCAACTGGTGTAAGCTAGTTTGTCCCCCTAGGATGTAGCAAGTACATGCATGCAAGCATCAAACCGAAAACTAGCAATTTAGGCTGTCAGAACTGCATTTTGTCTAGCATTTGTAGAGTTCCCTGACATTATATGCCATATGCTAAATAAGTAAATAAATAAATATGTAAGATGGACATTAAGCTGAACATTTATTTAGTCATGACTCATGCTACTGAAAATATAAAAGCAGATTCAGAGTATAGGTTTGTATAGGTTTACAATTTCCCCCAAAAGAATATTACTAGATTCCTAAATGAAGGCTGAATTTGCCCAATTATATTGTGTGTCCATTCATGAGCTATCCAGCTTTGGTCAGCACCTTGATCCCAACATTGTAGGATTATACTTGAAAAGGTACATGGATGAAGCAATTGCATAATTTGGCACATAGGTAATTCAAGATACAGGAACCAAAAATTTGTGATGTACCAGGCAAAATTGATAGTAGTAGCATTAATTTTTTATGTCCTAAATAGCTTAGGGTCTGACTTTCTGATGGATCACTTCTTCCTTACAAACTTTGCGGGGTGCTAAATTGCTGGAAAGGCTTTTTTTTTTTTTTTTTTGCTGTCAGGCTCATGTCGCATATGGAAGGGGACTTTTCCTGTTTGTCCAACATTTCCTTCAGAATTCAGTTGGCCTCCATTCTCTTCAAACTTAAGAACTGTAAATCTTCATTTTAAGCAATTTTAATACAAATTTAATGTGCTAACTTTCTGATTTTTTTCAAAACAATTGTTATCCTCTTTGTGTTCTCACTAGCTGAAGCATTGGCAATAAATACACAAATACCATTCTGGTTGATTGATTAAAATTTTGAAGTTTATTTTTTTTCCAGTTATGAAAATTATAATTCTGGAATAAAATTGATTTCTGTAAAAAAAAAAATTCTAAGCTATCTGCCCATTTAAAAATGCTATACTTGTTTTCACATTGATTTTCTTGTAAAACTGGAATATATACTAAAATTTCAAATGAAACAAAAACAAACATCACAGTTTATATATGTGAAATGAAACATTTTACATGTTCATACAATATATTTTCCAACTCCATTTATACTTGTAAACAATTACTTTAAGCCTAATAGATTGGAATTATATGCATCTATAAAATTTAAAATAAATTTAAATTGTTTTATACATTTATAGTAGGAATGCTAAAATTTGGCTTGTTTCTAGAGATTGTCAGAAATATTTTATTTCAGTAGTTCCCCTCAATAATGCAATATACAACAAATACATTGAAATTTTCAAAGAACTTTTTTAAAATTCCGTGTACAAACTCCAGCTAAAACCAGCCCTAGACATTCCCTGCCCCACCATATGCCTCCATATGTATATGCTTATTGGACATTATTTTCCCCATAAATGAGTAAAATCCCTGGTCCCACATGTATGAATTTAGTAACTACTGCTCAAAATGAAATAAAGTGCTCCATTTACAGTACTGATCTTTTCTGCATGCACAAACCACTTTCACGCAGAGAAATATAAATATATATACACATTTCCCAGTGGAAATAGAACATTAAAAAAAACAGCATGACAATTCAGGAAAGAGTAGCTGTTTGGGGAGAAAAAGAACGGGGGGAAAACAACTGAACAGAAATCACAAAATCAGGATGAAAAAAGGGAAGAAAGAAAGCAGAGGGTCATATTTAGATATTTAAAAAGGGCTAATTTTTTGGAAATCCCATTCTGAGTACCTTCCTTGCTGCTCTCCTTTTTTGAGTAGGCTTAACAGTTACTGAATGCAAAGCAACTCTGTGATGCATGACAAATAAGAAGCCTGAGTGGTCTTTTTCATATTTTTTTTCTTTCACAAGCACCATCATCATCATTTTGCCCTTCAAAAGGGCAGCCCTGGTGCCTTGGCAATAACTGGCAGATATTCTGAAAGCAATTTACATCTGTCTGTGTTGTGCAAGTGTTTAACTCAAGCTGGTTTAGAGCCATCATCACCCCCTTTCCTTTCTGATTCTGCTGAATAAGAGTAACTGTCTTCAAAAGGAAACTGAATTCAGGAACTAAAGTCAGCAAGTCCTTCCCTTTCCTGTTAAAAATACAGTTTTAAATATGGGGAGGAGAGGATTGCTTATTTCCAAAGATTATTATGGTTATATTATGGTTTGATATAAAAACTAAATGCTCATTTTAAAAAAATGTTATACTTATTTCTTGCCCAACTCTGATCCCAATGTAATCATTTTAATTTTGTGGGGGATGGGAATATACAAATTCATTGTATCATTTCTGAACGGATTTAGTTTGGGAAGCTCTGGTCTAGCCTTCAGAGATATCCATGCTCAGTTGTATGCTTTGCTCATTCCTATGTTACTCATCCAATAATTAATAGGTAATTATTTGGGGGAGAAACGTTCAGCACCTATTGGTAAATACGTCACATTGTGCATAATATTCTTTTAATTTTCTAAAATCTACTTTCCACATGATGTAAAACATTTTCTGAAAAAAGGAAAAAACAATACCGGCCTCAATGCTTTGCTTTTTATTTTTACATAGATGTATTCAATGAAAAATATACAGGTCTACCTGTTTACACCTTAGAAGAAACTATGTAGGAATAGCTTTTCCCTCCATTTTCCTAGAAACAATGAGTGGTCTCCACCTTTTTGGTTTCACAGATCAGCAGTGGCAGGCTGAGATGGTTTCAAGCGTGCAACTTAATTCTGTACATGCACAAATAAAGCTTCATGTGCTCACCTGCTATTTGCGCCGCCCAGTTTCCAACGGGCTGAGGACTGGTACTAGTCTCCAGCTGGGGAATTGGGGACTCCTGTATTAGAACACATCTATTTGTATGTTACAGAACAAGCTAACCATACTGGCTTGGGAATTCTGGGAGTTGGAATCCATAAGTCTAAAAGTTGCCAAGGTTGGGCACCTTCGCCCTAGAGAATCCTCAGCCTATAGTGGCTAGTTAATCTTTTCAATGTCATTAGAATTTTTCTAGCAAGAAGTAGTAGGATCAAAACCTACTATTTGAGGCACTTTTAAGTTTTTCTATTTAAAATTTTAAAAATTGATACAGCACATGCAAACATCTGCTGATGTGTTCCCTGTAAATATTATTCTGAGCAGGATGTGATAGGCAACAAAGCATAGCAGTGCTTCATATTTGAAATCAAGAAGACACTTTAGAGCAGGGGTGTCAAACTCGTGGCCACAGGTTGGATGCATCATGTGCTGGCCATGCCTACCCCAGTTTAGCAAAGGGGGAAAAAGTTGTGATACGTCATGTGATGACATGATGTCGCGTGTTTGATACCTGTGCTTTAGAGTGTGTACATAGCACTCCTTACACCAAACCTATCTATTCCTGAGATTCTGCTATAACTTTGGTGCACCACCCCAATCCCAGGAAAAGAGACAACTTCCTGAAGGAGTTGCAGATAATATGTTTTTGCCTTCAAAATGCAGGCATTGCAGGGCCCTATAAAATATAACTGAGAAAATTGGTATTCCAATAGCAGGGAAGGCATAGAAGCTGAGTGGAAGACCCTACATCTATGTGATGCCCTCATTCACATTTACTTTATAGTCAATAATAAAATTATGATACATTTATGAATCTTCAGTTGTTAAAAAACCCTCTTTGTAATTTTTATTTTTGCCCTTATATTTACAATGCATGTACCTTGTTTTCCCCAAAATAAGACATCCCCTGATAATAAGCCCAATCGGGCTTTTGAGCTCATGGCAATAAGGCCAAGCGCTTATTTCAGAGTTCAAAAAAATATGACAAGGTCTTTTTTTCAGGGAAACATTGTATATACTAATGAAAATACAGATAGGAAAGGCTACCAGCTCCATTTTTAAAAAGTGCAGATACAGTGATGGAAGAATTTCAAAGTGTAAATTTGCGTTCGGAAGACAGAATGCAAACCCCTTCCATGATCATGCCAAAAAACTTATATGGATGCGTCCATGACATCTTCAGCGGTAGAGCTAGATATGAAACCGACTTTATCAAGAGGTGAATTGTTTGCTGTATCAATGTGCTGGGTGGAAATTTCCCCTCTGTTTCAGTCCCACGTCACTTTTAGTTATGCCACAATGTGTAACTATTTGGGGGAAGCTGAAAATCTACACTTCATTATAAAACCATGTAGCAGTTGAAAGCTCTCTAATTTTGATGCTCAGACTATGAACAATAAGAATATATTTGTGCTTATCAGAAACCAACTGAGAGGTCTTTTTAAGGCACATAAATTGCTGCTGAATGACAGCATAGAAATTAGATGAAGTTGTGAACGATAACACAACCAGTTTGTTTATATAAGATCTGTATTTAAGGTTGTTTTTAATGCAAAAAAATAAACCAAAATTACTTGATTGTATCTATATAGGAGGGAAGATCTGCATAGAGGGATTGCTTCAGATGCCAGCAGCAGGCAGATATACATTTCAGTCCAGGCTCCACTTTGTTGACACATCTGGAGATGTCTGTTCCAATCTGAGGGCATCGGTTGTTGATTTTGTGTGAACAGAACTAGTTGGCCAATATTTTGAATTTGGTTCCATAATAGCAGCAATTATAAAATTAAATTCCTAAACCCATTTGCATTTTTTCTTTTCATCCATTAAACCTTTTATATTTAAGAGTTGCTGTTGGGCTTCTTCCAATCCTCGTTCTGTCTCTAATTTATTCAGTATCTATGAGAACAAAAGAATGTATGCTTATTTTGCTTAAGCATACATTGGGGGGAAAAAACATTTCCCCCCAATGTTAAAAAGTAAGCTCTGCTTAAGTAATCATTCCTTCTAAAGCCAGGCTATTTTTGCATCTTCCTTTGCAAGTTATTATTAATCACAAGATGAACACTTCTGTTGGCACTAGCAACCTCAATTAAAGTCACAAGTGTTTCTGTAAATACAACTCGAATAGCAATAAATGGATGTTGTATATCTATTAAAAGCAAAAAACCTCCAACTTCAATAATCAAGAGGAATCAACTATCCAAGTATAAATAATGGCATATTGAGTGCTAAAATATTTTCATTACCTGCCAGCTAGATATAAAATGCTTTTGAGATCGTGAAAAAAATGGGATATTCAGTGTGTTTGGAAACTAATTATATTAAGTCAGTCTAGTTAATCTACCTCACATGCATTGATTTCTGTGTTTTATTTATAGAAATCATAGTTTTCCATAAAATAAGATTTGTTTCTAAAAGGTTGCACAAGACAAAGAAGATAGCAATGGCAGGAGACAAAAGAATGTAAAACCCAAAGGAACTCTGGATTCTCCTAAATTAAATTTTGGCACTTATTAAATCTTAGAAAAGGGGTGGGTAATTTATGTACTGGGCATGGCTTTACCAAACTACAGGTTGCTTTCTTCATCCACCCCCCACCCCCCTCCGCCAGAGATCTTATTAGCCAGCCTGTGAAAAACAATGCTGTATTGTCAGTAGGGAAGCAGCATTGGCCTTAAGAATAAAATGCAAGGTGCCTGGGGTAAAATAGAAAATAGAGGAATGGAATGGAATGGAATGGAATGGAATGGAATGGAATGGAATGGAATGGAATGGAATGGAATGGAATGGAATGGAATAGGAATATATGTAGATATAGATATAGAAATAGGGTATAGGGACTCAGTCATTATAAAAAAGATCACAACCTATTGCTTCAGGGCCATTAATCCATATGAGTTATTAATCCTTAAGGGGCAGTTAATTCACTTCCAGTTACTTTCTGTCCAGTTCCTCTCCTCCCCCCTGTCCTAACTAGAAAAGCAGAGATAAGTATTGGGGGAGTGCCAGTGAAGACACGAGGGGCCAAACAGGAATTTTAGAGCTGAAAATTGCCCACATATATCATGTGCATTGCTAATACAGTAACCACTTTCTTCCCTAATTGGAATGTTCCTGAGCCATTCTATGGCTATGCCATTCAGTAGCCCACAACTAGCCAGGCTAGATGATTGGGATTCTTACCTTATCAAAGTATCTTGCGATATATTGGTAAATTTTATTCAAGGCCTCGGCCTCATTAAACTCATTTTCATGTTTCTAGAAAAAAAATGAAGTTTGAGGAACTGTTTATATTTAAAGATACCATTATTATCCATAGCACAAAAAATGGTGAATAATAATTACAGTTGCAAGAAAAAGTATGTGAACCCCTTGGGATTACGTGGAGTTTTGCATGAATTGGTCATAAAATGTGCTCTGAACTTCATCTAAGTCACAACAACAGAAAAACACAGTCTGCTTAAAATAATACTACACAAATATTAGATGTTGCCATGGTTTAATTGAACATAACATGTAAACATTCACAGTGCAGGGAGAAAAAAGTATGTGAGCCCCTAGCCTAATGACTTCTCCAAGAGCTAATTGGAGCCAGGAGTGAGCCAACCTTGACTCCAATCAGTATGATGATATTGGATGTGTTGCTGATAGCTGTCCTGCCCTTTAAAAACACACACACGTTTTTGGGTTTACTGATTTCAAGAAGCACTGTCTCATGTGAACCATGCCTCACAGAAAAGAGCTCTCAGAAGACCTACGATCAAGAATTGTTGACTTGCATGAAGCTGGAAAGGGTTACAAATGTATCTCCAAAAGCCTTGATGTTCATGTGTCCACGGTAAGACAGACTGTCTACAAATGGAGAAAGTTTAGCACTGTTGCTACTGTCCCTAGGCGTGGTCGTCCTGTAAAAATGACTGCAAGAGCACAGCGCAGAATGCTTCATGAGGTAAAGAAGAATCCTAGAGTGTCAGCCAAAGACCTACAGAAATCTCGGGCACATGCTAACATTTTTGTTGACACATCTACAATAAGGAAAACATTAAACAAGAATGGAGTACATGGGAGGACACCACGGAGGAAGCCATTGCTGTCCAAAAAAAATATTGCAGCACGTTTGAAGTTTGCAAAAGAGTACCTGGATGTTCCACAGCACTACTGGCAAAATATACTGTGGACAGATGAAACCAAAATTGAGTTGTTTGGGAAGAACACACAACACTATGTGTGGAGACAAAAAGGCACAGCACACCAACATCAAAACCTCATCCCCACTGTAAAACATGGCGGAGGGAGCATCATGGTTTGGGGCTGCTTTGCTGCCTCAGGGCCTGGACGGATTGTTGTCATTGATGGGAAAATGAATTCCAGAGTTTATCAAGACATTTTGCAGGAAAACATACGACCATCTGTCTGCCAACTGAAGCTCCGCAGAGGATGGGTGATGCAACAGGACAATGACCCAAAGCATACAAGTAATTCAACAAAAAAAATGGCTTCAACAGCACAGAATACGCCTTCTGGAGTGGCCCAGTCAGAGTTCTGACCTCAACCCGATTGAAATGCTGTGGCATGACCTTAAGAGAGCAATTCACACCTGACATCCCAAGAATATTGCTAGACTGAAACAGTTTTGTGAAGAGGAGTGGTCCAAAATTACTCGAGATCGTTGTGCAGGTCTGATCTGCAACTACAGGAAACGTTTGGTTGAGGTTATTGCTGCCAAAGGAGGGTCAACCAGTTATTAAGTCCAAAGGTTCACATACTTTTTCCTCCCTGCACTGTGAATGTTTGCATGTTATGTTCAATTAAACCATGGCAACATCTAATGTTTGTGTAGTATTATTTTAAGCAGACTGTGTTTTTCTATTGTTGAGACTTAGATGAAGTTCAGAGCACATTTTATGACCAATTCATGCAAAACTCCACGTAATCCCAAAGGGTTCACATACTTTTTCTTGCAACTGTACAAGTAAACATAGAAAGACAAAGGAAAATATTACTGGAACCTTTGATATGTGTCTGAATAAATTCATTAATGGGAATTGTCCTTTAAATACGGTAAGACACAACTCCATTTACAATATATGTTTAAGTTCCAACTACAGTAGATAGATAGATACCTGTGATTCCAGAATTAAAAATTCTTCCAGCTCTGCTCTGGGCAGTGGAGGCAAATCCCTTATTGCTTTATAGAAAGCTTTAACTTCCTCTTTATAAAGTGGTATATCCTTAGCATACAGAAGTTTATTTGTTGGTGCTTCCTTTGAGGAGGAAGAAGAAAAGACAGGTCATAAAAGTTAGCAAGATGCCTCATTTATCAGTGAACCCATTGTGTTGTCAAAATTAGGGAACAATCAGTTCTGGTCATCAGTCATATCAGGCAATCTTGGTGAACATAATAGACTATTTGCAGATTTACAACCATTCTCTGAAATCCCTGAGTACAACATTTTAGGAAAAGTGTCTTATGGGACATCAGGGCCACCAGTGTCATTGGAATAGTCTTCTAGCCAGCAGGCCAATACATGTCTGGTTCTTGCCAGGTGCACCAAAACTTTCCTAGAAAAAGCGACAGAAGAATTGGGAAGCTCAGAAAACTAGCATGGGGTCCTTTTCAGGATACAAAGGAAAGATAGGGCAGTTGGTCAGCCCTAGAAGAGAAAGGGACTTTTGCATCTGATCCCAACTTCTGATAGTGTGATTCCCCCACCCCATTTGTGTTCTGGGCACCCTCCTGCCTATGAGTCCCTTCTTATAAAAGCGAACTTTGCTTGTGCTAAATGTGGCCTTTCTCAAACTTATCATCACAAGATTTGATAACAATTCGTGCAAAATGATCAGAGTTTTCTGGTAATTAGGAAAAAATAATAATTTGTTCACACAAACTGGGCTGAACTGGCTAGATAGCATCCCGTGTGATCCTAGTCTAGAAGACATCATATCAGGAAGCTAGGTAAGAGCTTGTGAAGCTAATACATTTCTCTATGCAGGTTATGAAGCTATTCTAAAAAAAAATATGGACATAGAAGGTATGAAACTATGCTCCCAAAAGAATGTGGACATGGCTCAGGAAATAATTTTTCAGTGAGTCAAATTTAAAGATGAAATGACAATTTTCAATAGGAATAGTACAGTGCTTGGAAGACTGTAATCCTGTTAACTCACTTATCTGAAAGTTAGTTCTGGACAATTTAACAGGACTTACTTTTTAATCCTGGGTTCTGAGCTTGGTTGTTTGCAAAATCCACACTAATTAGTACTCGTGATGCTACCTAGTTGGGTAATGAAATGTCTGCAAGCAAACAACCAAACTCAGAGAGCACCAAGAATTCCTCTGTAAACCCAAGAATGACAAAGATCAATTCAGCCAGAGTTCAGTTGTTTATTTGCTAACGCACAATAGACAGAAACTTGCTAGACTGAATCCTTACTACTATTATACTAACGAGATGCTAGGGAGTGACTATCCTAACTCTCTTCCTCTGTCTCCTATCCAGTGTCAGACTGGGCTGCCTCTTGCCTCCCCACCTCCCATTCTGAATATGCTCCCTCCTTCCTGGGAAACTTAAAAAAGAGATTCTTGGTATGCATGAAAAATGAGACGCTACCTTTCCCAAATGTTGCTCTGACAGAGAAAATGCATCCATAAATGCTTGTGCAATGACTGACAGGCAGCCATCTATATGTGGAGTCTTTTTAATATCAAAGACAAATTGAGGATTCTTCAGAATATTCACCCAGAATCGAAGAGGCAGACTAGACAAAAAAAGTATTTAAAAAAGTTATATTGAAATAAATATAAATCCTTCATGGAAAAACCTAGCAAATATTTATTGTAAAAAAACACTAACCAAAAGTAACATAAAAATCATTTTACTGTCAATTGATGAACACATTTTCAACATGCCCTGCAGTGCTAATAATTTCTGAAATTGTTATGTCTGTATGCATGCATGCATATATGTATGTATTCAGTTCACACAATTTCTTTGTGATTCTGGATGGCTTACAATTTTTTTAAAAAAAGAATAATCTTAGAGATATAAATAAAAAGGGACCATGGCTGACTGAAGAACAATACATCCAGCTATTCAGCATACACAATTTGCTTTGGGGAACAACCATGTTTTTAAAAGTTTCATAGATTTTTAAAAGTTTCCAAAGGTGAATGCTCCCTGAATGACTGGGAAGATGTTCCAAAGCCCAGGCACTGCAACAGAATAGCATGCTTCCTCAGTCCCACAAGATGGCACTGTTTAATCTTTGGGGCTCAAAGCACAGCCACCTTGCTTGCTCACACTGGATGGGCAGAAACAGTTGGAGATAAGCAACCTCTCAGAAAGCCAGGCCTAAGCCAGGCCAAGTACTTTTTTCCACTTCTGCATTCTTGAAACTGTGGCTTCTGGATGGTTTTTAAAAGAGGTCCAATCCAGAGCATGTTATAATAATCTAATTGTGAAATGACTGGTTAGTAAGTGACTATCTGAAAGGCCTCATAGTTCAGGAAACTGGTGCATTAGAGACTCTTCAAGCAGGAACTGAGAGTCCAGGAGGAACCCCAGATTTCACACCATCTCAAATGGGGAAGTACATCCCACTGCAAGTTAGCATATTGGGGGAGGGGCTTGAGTAAACATAGCCACTTGGTCTTCTCAAGACTGAGACTAAGTCAGTTTACTCCATCATATCCATATAGCCTGCAGGCATTAGGCTAGGACTTTGCTAATCCAGTCAATATATAACTGGAGTGATAATACCTGACCTCAAACTGACAGTTGACCTTACCCAGCAGTTTTATATATATGTTAAACTTGACAATTTCATGTATTATAGAATGGAAGAGAGCCTGTAGTACCTAAGAAGTCCTCCCCAATTAACATCAGTTGATACTAGCTGCACAGAAAATCTATCTGAGCTAATAGGCTTGTTCACTTCCTAAGGAGTCACAGAATCAAATTCACTCTAAATAATCCCCCAGAACCACAAACAACTTTATCTGCCAAAAGCAAGAATATTCTATATGCTGCCAAATTACAGTGGGCACATAAATTACCTGTTGGTTTTCCATATATGGACCACATCAGGATCTGTAATTTTTTTATTTTCAGCCTGAGCATCCAGAAAATCAAAAAAATATTTAATAGCAACTGGGGCTTTATTGTTGGGCAAATTCCAAATGCTTCTAAAGAGCTTTTCAACAGTTGAGTGGATAGCAACCTGTGACAAAACAAAACAAAAAATTCATTACTGTGTGTGTGTGTGTGCGCGGGCGTATGTTCATCTAGGAAGATTGACCCAATATATGTGATTTTCCTCAATCACCATTCCCACAAACACTTTATCCTCAATCATTTGATCAAGTGTCATGAAAGCAGCCTTTCTTAGAGCTCCTCTATGTGTAATTGAGACTCCAATGAGTCTCAATTTATGTAAGTGAAAGAGGAAGCCTTTTTATATATATGGATGCACACAACCATGATTTAGTGCATAATTATACTTAATTATGTATTTAATAAGGTCAGTATTCAATTATATGTAAAGCATTTCCAAAATGCTGTTGCTTTACATATGAAATAGAAAGTTTTGTCATATATTCCTTTCCCCAGTGCTTTTTAGCTTTCACATGCAAACAAGTCATTTTGTAAGTTAAGAGAATATACACTAAATAATTATAGCATTATAGCATTCTTTTACAATAAGAAATAAAACTTTGGAGTCACCTTAGTAGAGAGAAGTTTAGTGAGATACATTTCTTTGACTTTAAATTTTTGTTTTCCTTTATGTTTTGCATTCTGTGTTTCTTTGGCTGCTTCTGCATCTGGTAATATCTGTAAGAAAGGCTTACACAGATGTTCATGGAAATGCTGCGATTAAGGAGCTAAACAAATGACTAATTACTAGGTATTAAGCTGACTTACCAGATGGCAATAGTCCTCAGAATATTCTCCATCTGGTCAACATGGTGAAGAGGGGGGGAAAAAGGGTAAACTGAATGCACACATAAAGATCAAGCTATGACCTAGAAAGTAGGCTGATGCTCAGGAAAAATTCACTGAAACATGCATAGTTAGCTAAATTTATTCTTATTCAGATTACTGCCAATGTAGATGGTAAGATCTTTAATCGTGGTAGTCCTTCCTATTAACTGGTACCATTAATATTTAAGTGGAAATAGATGCTTGCTTACAAATATCAGAAAATAGTAATCCCAACATCTCGTCCTCGACTGATGTTATGTAATGCCAGGTCGGTAATTAACAAAGGCCCCTTCATTTGTGATTTTATTGTGGAGGGGGGTGTAGACCTGGCTGGGATTACGGAGACCTGGTTGGGCCAGAGGGAGGGTTCCCCTAGTTGAAATGTGCCCTCCAGGCTTCTGTGCATTTCATCAGCCGAGGGCCCAGGGGAGGCGGGGGGAGTAGCAGCAATTATAGAGAAAGTCTTGTCTGAGGGAGGCCACTGTTCCTCAGATAGCCGGATGTGAGTCCCTTTTTGTGAAGTGGGGTCGTGGGGTGCAGATGGGTTTGCTGACTACGTATCTGGCTCCCTGCCACATGGTGGCGACCCTGCCCGAGCTGCTCGACATGATTGCTGGGGTGGCGGTTGATACCCCCAGACTTATTGTTATGGGGGATTTCAACCTGCCATCCGTCGGTGAGACATCAGAGGTGGCTCGGGAGTTTATGGCTTCCATGACGGCCATGGACCTGACCCAGTTAGTGCAAGGCCCCACTCACACAGGGGGACACACTCTGGACTTGATTTTTATCTCTGGTCAGTGGCTGAATGATCTTGGTAGAGGGGACCTAGACATTAAACCCTTGTCATGGACAGATCATTCGCTCCTTCGCTTAAACTTTCAAGCCGCTTCCCCCCGCCGCAGAGAGACAGAACTGACTAGATGGCGTCCCAGGCGCCTGATGGATCCCGAAAGGTTCCAGATGGAGCTTGGGCCATTTCCTGAAACTCTGGCACACGACTCAACTGAAGACCTGGTGGCCGCTTGGGATAGTGCGGTCGCAGGGGCTTTGGACTGCGTCGTGCCTTTGCGGCCTCTGACCCGATGCCGTTCTCAATTGGCTCCTTGGTTCTCCGAGGAGCTGAGAGAGATGAAGCGTCGGAAAAGACGCCTAGAGAGTGTTTGGAGGACTAGTCAATCCGAATCTGACCGGACACAGGTGAGGTCTTATATCAAGACTTACCTAGTAGTGATAAAAGCGGCAAAATCTAACTATTTTTCCGCTCTTATCGCATCTGCAGAGAACCGCCCAGCCGCTCTGTTTAGGGTGACCCACTCCCTCCTTTGGGTGGAAGTGCGGGAAGATCCCTTGCAGGCTCGAGCTGAAGATTTTGTGCAATTCCTGCATGATAAAGTCCTCAGATTCGGGAAGGCTTAGACTCCGACTGGGTGAATCCGGGGAGGGAGACGGGGGTGAGTCTTGAGAATATTATCTGGGAAGAGTTTGACCCTGTGGCTCCCGAGGACGTGGACAGGATTCTGGGTGGGCTTAGTGCTGCCACATGTTTATTGGACCCGTGTCCCTCCTGGTTGGTACTGGCCTCCCGGGAGGTTACACGAGGCTGGCTCCAGGGGATTATAAATGATTCTTTGAGTGAGGGTGCCTTTCCCGCCACCTTGAAAGAGGTGATGGTGAGGCCCCTCCTCAAGAGGCCATCCCTGGACCTGGCTGTATTAGCAAATTACCGTCCGTAATATATATAAATAAATATTTATATAAATAAAATTATAAGTATATAAATAAAAGTATATAAATAAAATTATTATTATTGTTATTATTATTAACATCTGGAGGGAGTAAATTGAGTAACAATTGGTTTTCAATTAGTTTTTCAAAATCGGGTTTGCCAGGACTTCTATGAGTTGATTTTTGCAAGACATGAAGTATACAATTTGTCTTTCATTTTGTTTGATTCGGAGAGAATTGAAATCCTGGACTGGGCAAATGAGCTTCTTAAAATCATACAGCTGCCCAAAATTGAGAACAGAATATTTAATTTTTCTTCAGTTAAATAATTTTAGTTCTTATCATATTACTGTATATCTAAATTGGTTCTATATTCTCAGTTCATATGAACTTCTGAATTATAATACAATTATAATTTAAAGAATTACCACAAACTTAAAATTTCAAAAACACAATATATTATATAAATATGTTACTTATTTTACCAGCTGATATATTTTGATATATCTTCTTAAATACTTTCATTGTTGCTCCATCTGAAATCTGAAATCATACAATAAAGCATCTTTCTTACTTTTCTTGAAATCTGTATCAAATTGTCATACTTTACATATGCTCTGTATGTTAACAAAATGAAAATGCATGTTATAAATTAACATCTGCCTAATACTCCTCTAACAAAGGCAAATTTTCAACACATTTGGATGTTTATTCTTACCCCATAATGACCTATAGTGTTCAGCTTAGTAACTCCATTTTCTAAAATTACGGAGGAACCATCTACATCCAGAAGTTCTTTTGCTTGGGAACCTGATTCAAGAGCTGACAACAAAAATAAAATAGTTAATCTGCGCTTAGTTTTAAAAAGCCTTTTCCTGTTAAATTAAAGCAATATATTATGTGAAGCAAATGTTATTCTTTTTGTATAGTATTGTTTATTTTGTACGGTTCACATAAAAGATGTTGCTTGCAATTGTATCACATTTCTTCTTCGCTTTCCCCCAAATTCTTTATCACAGTAGAATTTTGTGAAAAACTTCAAAGTGACTATGCAAGTGTGCTATTGTCACTGCTGAAGGGAATATTATCAGTATATATTCTAGGTCAACAAAAATTGCTACACTATTTGTAGCATTGTTCTAATATACTACTTGTGTCCAATGCTACATACTTGCTCACTGATGCAATTTAGAATTTTTATGATAGGATCAATTTGATTTGATTTTTATCACTTTCCATTTCTATGTAACAACCTGGATGGCTAGTAACTTATAAAAAACACAGAACAAAATAAAGTTCAGAACCAACAATGTATTAAATCCTAACATGATAACTGAGAAAAGCCCAACATATCACGGACTCCAACTAATCTGCCAGCCCATGGAATCAAATCCAAGCCTTAAAACATTCTGACAAATCAGCTGGGTCATGGTCAGTCTAATCTCTATGGCTGCAATAGAAAAGGATCACTTTCTGAGTCCTGCAAGATGACATTCTGTAACTGATGGGACTGACAACATGCCCGATGGAAGCAACTGGGGAGAGGCAGATCTACAAATAAAGCTCCAGACTGTGGAGGGTTTTGTTTGTTTGTTCAATTTATATAGCCTCCCCTCCCCAAGACATGCTTCTTATAGCTGACAATCAGCACCTTGAATTGTATCTGAAAGCACTCAGAAAGCAGTGCAGCTAAGCTATAACAGGGGTGCATTTCTATTGTACTTTTTCAGCAAAAAGCCACAAATGTATTTACAAAAAAAATGCAAGACATATTCAGGTAATAAATTATACTAAATAACTTCAATAGGTTAATCTTATAGCTCATACATTAAATAGCGAAATAATAATTCTTTGTTTTTAAAAATGCAAACAATACTATTTAAAGTAAATAATAAAAACAATTATACAGTTGTGGAGAAACAAAAACAAAAAGCTATTTTTGAATTTATAACTAGTATAGCACTATTAGTATCTTACTCAGGCCCATTTCTCTTAGCTGGAGACCATAGAGGGATCCGTTCTTGTTCAGAAAGGCCTGTAGGATCTTCTCTTTGGCCTGTCCAATGGTGTCACAATCCAATATTTTAACTTGGATATTCTGAGTAGCGCCACTGGACTCATTTTCTTGGATATTTTCAAAGACAACATTTAATACCTGGAAAAGTGTGAATATTCATTCAAAGTGACTTAAAAGTTGAAACTGGATAGAAAATACACATAATAAGGATTATTAGGAATACCTAACAGGAAGAATGGCATTCACTGATTTCTAAATTATTATCATATTTCACATTCGTTTCTCTTGGATAAACCTCCAAATGCACATTCTTCTTTCCTCAGATACATACACAATGAACAACCTTCACACACAATCTTTCCCTGTTTTCTTTCTTTATTACTTCTATGTCCTATCACTGCTTGTCCAATGTTTTCATTCTGACAAGGGTTTCCCTCTTTCCATAATTCATTCTCTGCAATTCTTTTTCCTATACGGTCCAGTCTAGATTTTGTCAGATAAACTCCATAAAATTCACCATCTCCAAGCTTTCAGAGTAGTAGTTATGGCTAGTACTTATATCCTGTAGTATTTATTTAGGGTAGTACTTATTACAGTAAACTCCAGTAATTCAAGATAACAAATGACAGTTTGCTGCGATTTACTTTATTATGTTCTCAAATCTACAGCTAAAGAAAAAACAATCACCAGGGCTTTTTACAGACACATAGGAAGTAATCCATGGATTTTTTAGAATTCTGATCATGCTGCCCATCTTCAGACAAAACTACAACTTGGCCTTAGGCTGTACAAATACAAACCTGCTCTTCCCTTTTCTCACTTTCCTTTCCTTTGTGCTTATTTTTCTAAATAAGTGGTTTAGAAAAGCAATTTCACAGGAAACCCATAGTATTTGATAATGAATATTCCCAGGGCTAAAGAATGAGGTTAGTTCCACACTATCCTGTCAAACCTCTCCGTAGCTGACCTTTTCCACATGAAGAAAATGAGCACCAGGTGGTACAACTGAGATGGAACAAACTATCAGAATAGTTTTTGCATTCTCCCACAGCTCTGAACTATTTAGATCACCTTGACCATATTGGAAGGGAATTGTTTACAACACCACAAAAACCATGGATACATAAATAGCTCTCTTTCTTTAATTTCCAATATTATGCTTTCCTCTTACCATTCACAGAGATAAATGTCATATCACTTTTTTCAGTGATGTAGTAACTTTGAACAATCACCAAATGAACTGTTGTATGTCAAGGCCTACCTGTGTAGTTCTAGTGTATGAATAACATGCAACCCTGCATCCTTGATAAGAAGGATGGTATTATGTACATATTTTGAAAATTGCTTCCTGTTGAAATGACTGATTTGTGGGTGGTGCAAACCACTAAGCATAGTTTCAGAAACAGAATGATAAAATAATTCCACTGAGCTTTATGCTACCTCTGACCTATACTGTTGATTGTGTTGAGATACTTATTACCACAAAGACAGGATTGAAAAGATGAAATAAATACTTGGAGAAAATTTTATCGAATGGAACTGTTTTCAATTTTCTGGGGCTAATTCATCTTCAACAAAAAATATAAAAATAATATAATAATTCTTTGCCCATTTCCATAACTAGATGAATAGATACTAAGGTATATTAAACACCTGTCAATTAAATTAAGTTAAAGGGTTAACCTTTCTTGGCACTGAATCTTGATTTTTAAAATACATCATGCAAAGCCTTTATTAGAATATATGCTTCTTTCATACAAACTGTCCTGGTTCCAGTCATAAAGTCATTAGGTAACATACCACTGTGCTGAATTCAGGCGCTTGCCACAGTAACCAATCTTCATTTAATGTGTATAGGGCCTTGCAAGATATTACATCCACAGGACCCTTGATAATCCTTTGATTTAAAGTTGTTACAAGTAAAAAGAATGGTTCCCCAACTGTTTCCTATGAAAGAAAATGAAACACACTTATTTTCTTTTGTTACATGTCTTTGCAATTGTTTAATGAATGTGCTGTGAAAAAGAAGGAAAGGGAAAGTATTAAGTATGCCCCAGTTGTAGTTCAAATCCGTTTTGAAAAATATGCATTTTCAATTCACACAAAACTTTGAAACCAAACTATTTCTTTGAATCTATATTTGGCATATGAATGCTGAAAAGCTGTAACTAATATGATACTTGTATGTAATAAATTAAATTAACATGCAGCTAATCAGATTTTTTCCCCCTCATGTCAAAGTGGCTTCTGCAGGAAATATTCAGGAATGTTTAAAGTAATAGATTACTTATGCCTCGTGTATCAATCTGAATTTATTTAATTCATTAAGAACACCAAGTTTATGAAATTTAATTTAATTAAAATAAGAGGCTGTCTGCAGAGCTTGTGCCAGCAGTCCACAGTGTCAAAATAAAGCAAAATAAAGTCAAAATAAAGTGGGTGATGAAGGCTGCTAGGAGACCGTGGAAAATGTGAGCAGGAAAATCTGCATGCAAATAAACCAGTCTCTTGCTCACTGATGCAATATAGCGAAAACATATAATATATAATACTTGCCCGAAGGAAACCAGAAAGGCAAACTGACATCCAGTTTGTAAGCAGCTTTTCTACTACTGATTCTGTGCGCCTTAGCATCAGCTTAGGTTGCATATTGCTAGACTGTTCCATCAAATCTTTTGTCAAAACTTCTAGAATATTAGTTAAATAGACTAGATTGGTCTGTAGTGCAATTGTCAAAAAAGACGCAAACAAGCATCTGTTTAAAAAGAGGAAAAAAAACAGGTTAACAATAATTCTGCATGTTAGGAATCTGAATTATTACCTTATAATAACACCACTAGCTTGATCCAAACTCACCCACATCTTGTCATGTGCCATACAAAAACATGAGATGATTTCTGGAACTACTAAATATAAAGGGTCTAGAACATAGAATAAATAGAGTTGGAAGGGACCTTGGAGGTCTTCTAGTCCAACCCCCTGCTTGATCAGGAGACCCTGCTCGAGCAAACAAATAGTTGTCCGATCTCAGACAAATAGTTGTCCGATCTCTTCTTATAAACCTCCAGTGTTGGAGCATTCACAACGTCTAGAGTCAAGAAGCTTCTTGGCTAAGATTGATAATCAAAGGTAGCCTAGTACATCTAAGAGCAGAGCATTTATTGGCAAGGTCACCAATTAAGGCTAGAAATATAAACAAAATCTGTACTGTTAACAGAGTTAAGAATCTGAATATTATGAATGTAAACTCTGTTAGCCATTATACAGGTGAAGAAAAGGATAGGAAGCATAAAACTAATGCTTATCAATAAACACCTGTGTATTGTTCAGACAATAAAACTGGTTATTTTTCAATCACCTAATGGTTCAAATTATATAAATTATGCAACAGAAAATTAACCTGCATAACTTTTTCACATCTGAATTGGAATAAAAAATGGCTTTATTATGAATAATATAAATTCCTTATTTCCAACATCAACATCAGTTGGGAAGTATTCACACAATCTCCCAAATGCAAAAGCTAGATGAAAGTGAAATTATTAATTGATAAGACTTATATGGCTTATCATAACACAGGGTGACATATTCTATTCAAGATGAGAAGACTTTTCCAAAAGTGAAGAAATCAACAAGTAGGAAGGCACTTTCAAAAAATATTTTGACTATTTTAACCCAAAAAATCACAATTTGTCCCCAGTTTTATACAACTTGCAGAATTTAAATTTTATAGCATACCTATCTTTTATATCAAAGGTTTTCTGTTTTTCAAGAATGTGAATCAGCGTAACAAGAAATTTTTTGTTACAAATTAATGCATATAGACCCTGGTCTTTGCTCTGAAAGAAATGAAAGACATAAATGACATTATTGTTCACCTATTTTTAATGTCGTATATATTTAATTCTTAAAACTGCAAAAATCATACTCTGATATTTAGAAATCCTGCTATAGATACTGATGTTACAAGAAATACAAAGGAGGTGGATAAAGGAAAACATTGTTCCTCTGAGTAAAACTTCTCACAGTTCTTGCAATATCTGTCCCAGCTTGGATATGCAATATTTGTAGATTCTGTACAAAAATCTATATCTTAGAAATATTTTTAAAAGCATAACAAACTTAAAAGAATGAAAAATATAGGTATATATACTTACTAGAGGTTCATTAGAGTCTTCAATGAATATAGACGAAATACCTATAGCCTAAACAAAAAAATTGTGAATACATTAAACATTTTCTAAACATTTGCAGCATAAATATAAAGATGATGCTGATTTTGATGAGGTGTAATGACGTATTCTGAATGTTCCCTCTCTAAACTACAAATGAAAGTAATCTGAAAATTCTTAGAAACCATGGGCTTTGTAAATTAGCTGCATACTGAAAACTACATGTTCAGTAATCATTTCTTAAGAAAAGAAAAACAAAACTAATGCTGATTCAAAGCTGAAATATTTGTCATTTGAAACCCTTTTACTCACCCTACATCATCACAGAGGATGGAAACTGATTGTGGGAGGGGTGGGGGCACCAGGATATACTGACTCTTTCTATAACAGGAAAGGTCTCACTATTCAAAAAAATGAAGAAATAAACAAGAACTTAACAACTTTAAGACTGGCCAGGGAATTCTGGGAGTTGAAGTCCACAAGACTTAAAGTTTCGAGACCTCTGATCTAAAACACTGCCATATTTGTCCTTTTTTAAAATACCAAAGATTTGCATATGTTGAGAATGAACCCTGAATTTCACTTCTATTTTTATTATCCCTATTCCATCATACTGAAGGAAGATGATACTTTGCAAATGGATTGATGAATTAAAAAAACCTTTTCAATTGCAAATTGAATAATCATTGGCATTTTAAAATTGTAAGATTCAAAGCAGATCCTTATCAACTATCTGATTTGTGAAATGTTGGTTCTTTCTCCAGATGTTATTTTTGTGTTGTGTGGTCTATTTTATTTTTGAAAAAAATGAGACTGCATCATCTAGAGTTTTAATGGAGTTGGGCAGGTTACATTTAATAAATTAAAATACATTATTTCAATTACTTGTTTGTTGTAGACAATCATTTACCTCTGGGAAAAATGTCCTAAGAACAAAATGTTTATAATCAAGAAATGGAATTGTTCCAAAGCTATCAACTATATCCAATTCTTCAACTTGTAGTTCAACAAATCCTATAAAACAAAAAAGTCTGCTGTAGTGTTTATTTTTATAATGTTACATTCTAATAACAATTTTCACTGTAATTCTGGAAAGAAATGATAAGGAAAGAAATGGTTATCATGGTATGTGTGTTTGTGCATACATTTGTGTACATGTATTTATTTCTGTGGAATATACAAAACTATCTTTTTAATATGCAGATTTTTAAAATCCATTTTTGTATACAACACAGAAATGAACAAGGGATATCAAATGATTATTTATTGTAAGGTCAGCAATAATACTCTGTGGAAAAGAAACTCTTCTCGTTCTCTGGGTTGTCCGGAGTCTCAGAGCCTGGGTCTTAGGCTGATGCTGTGCAACGCCAGGTCCGTGGCTAATAAAGCCCCCCTCATTTGTGAGCTGATTCAGGAGGGGGGAGCGGACCTGGCGGGTATTACTGAGACCTAGTTGGGCCTGGAAGGGGGGAGTCCCCCTCGTAGAAATGTGCCCACCGGGTTTCCGCGCATTTCATCAGCCGAGGGCCCAGGGTAGGGGTGGGGGGGTGGCAGTTATTGTAAAGGAAGGTCTTGATCCTAGGGAGGCCACTGTACCTCAGATAGCCGGTTGTGAGTCTCTCCTTGTGAAGTGGGGCCATGGGAGGCAGATGGGCCTGCTGGTTACGTACCTGGCTCCTTGCTACGTGGCAGCGACCCTGCCCGAGCTCCTCAATGTTATAGCCGGGGTGGTGGTTGATACCCCCAGGCTTTTAGTCATGGGGGATTTCAACCTGCCGTCCATCGGTGAAGCATCTGAGGTGGCTCGGGAGTTCATGGCTTCCATGACGGCCATGGACCTGACCCAGTTAATTCAGGGCCCCACGCACATAGGAGGAAACACGCTGGACTTGGTTTTCGTCTCTGGTCAGTGGTTGAATGGCTTAGATACAGGGGATATAGTTATTGAACCCTTGTCATGGTCAGACCATTCTCTCCTTAGACTTGACTTCCTGACCGCTATGCCCCACCGCAAGGAGGCGGAACCGATCAGGTGGTTCCGCCCCAGGCGCCTGATGGATCCTGATAGGTTCCGAATGGAGCTTGGGCCATTTCCTGAGACTCTGGCGCACGACTCGACGGAAGACCTGGTGGCCGCCTGGGATAGGGCGGCCGCTGGTGCTTTAGATCGGGTCGTGCCTTTGCGGCCTCTGACCCGGCGCCGAATCTGCCCAGCTCCTTGGTTCTCCGAGGAGCTGAGGGGGATGAAACGCCGGAAGACGCCTAGAGAGTAGTTGGAGGGCCAGTCGCTCCGAATCTGACCGTACACTAGTGAGGTCTTATATCAAGACCTACTTAGTGGCAATAAAGGCGGCGAAGTGTAATTACTTTTCCGCTCTTATCGCGTCGGCAGAAAATCGCCCAGCTGCCTTGTTTAGGGTGACTCGCTCCCTTCTCCATCTGGGAGCGCGGGAAGACCCCTTGCAAGGTCGTGCTGAGGATTTTGCGCACTATCTGCACGATAAAGTCGCTCAAATTCGGGAAGGCTTGGACTCTGACTGGGTAGGTACAGGCGGGTTGTCCGAGGTCTGTCTTGAGACGGTTATCTGGGATGAGTTTGACGCTGTGACTCCCGAGGACGTGGACAGGATGCTGGGGAGGTTGAACGTAACCACATGTTTATTGGACCCGTGTCCCTCCTGGTTGGTGCTGGCTACCCGGGAGGTTACACGAGGCTGGCTCCAGAGGATTATAAATGCTTCTTTGAGTGAGGGGTTCTTGCCTCCCGCCTTGAAAGAAGCGGTGGTGAGGCCCCTCCTCAAGAAGCCCTCTCTGGACCCAGCTGTTTTGGCAAACTATCGTCCAGTTTCCAACCTTCGCTTCTTAGCGAAGGTTGTTGAGAGTGTGGTTGCGTGACAGCTCCCGCAGTACCTGGATGAAACCGTCTATCTAGATCTGTTCCAGTCCGGCTTCAGGCCCGGGTACAGCACGGAAACGGCATTGGTCGCATTGGTTGATGATCTCTGGAGGGCTCGGGACAGAGGTTGCTCCTCTGTTCTGGTCCTATTAGACCTCTCAGCGGCTTTTGATACCATCGACCATGGTATCATGCTGCGCCGGTTGGAGGGTTTGGGAGTGGGAGGCACTGTTTTACGGTGGTTCTCCTCCTATCTCTCCGACTGGTCGCAGTCTGTGTTGACTGGAGGGCAGAGGTTGACCTCAAGGCACTTGGTTTGTGGGGTGCCACAAGGGTCGGTCCTCTCACCTCTCCTGTTCAACATTTATGTGAAGCCGCTGGGCGAGATCATCCGTGGTTTTGGGGTGCAGTGCCATCTGTACGCTGATGACACCCAGCTGTACATCTCCACCCCAGACCACCCCAACGATGCCCTTGAAGTGATGTCCCGGTGCCTGGAGGCCGTGCGGGTCTGGATGGGGAGGAACAGGCTCTGACTCAATCCCTCCAAGACTGAGTGGCTGTTTGCTGCCGGCGTCCCGATATAGTCAGCTGGTGCCATCGCTGACTATTGGGGACGAGACATTGGCCCCCACAGAGAGGGCGCGTAACTTGGGTGTCCTCCTGGACGCACAGCTGTCTTTAGAAGAGCATATGACGGCCGTGGCCAGGGGGGCTTTCTATCAGGTTCGCCTGATACGCCAGTTGCGCCCCTTTCTGGATCGGGACTCCCTATGCACGGTCACTCATATCCTCATTACTTTCTGCCTCGACTACTGCAACGCTCTCTACATGGGGCTCCCCTTGAGGAGCACTCGGAGGCTCCAACTGGTGCAGAATGCGGCCGCGCGGGTACTTATGGGGGCGACATGGCGCTCCCACGTGACACCTCTCCTGCGCGAGCTGCATTGGCTTCCAGTGGTCTTCCGAGTGCGCTTCAAGGTGTTGGTTCTCATCTTCAAAGCGCTCCATGGCTTAGGACCTGGTTATTTACGAGACCACCTTCTGCCTCCGATAACCTCCCACCGGCCAACACGCTCCCACAGAGAGGGTCTCCTCAGGGTGCTGTCTGTCAGGCAGTGTCGGCTGGCGACCCCCCGGGGAAGAGCCTTCTCTGTGGGGGCACCCGCCCTCTGGAATGAGCTACCCCCAGGGATACGACTAATCCCGGACCTCTGTACTTCCGCCAGGCCCTGAAGACTTTTTTATTTCAGCAAGCCGGGCTGGGTTAAAAATTTTTAATTGGGTGAATTTTATGGGTAAGGGGTTTTAAATTGGAGAAGCCTAAGATAATTTAATTTTGTTTTAATGTATTTTAATATTTGTATTGTGTGTTTTTAATTTTGGCTGTTCACCGCCCTGAGTCCTTCGGGAGAGGGGGCGGTATAAAAATTAAATAAATAAATATAAATAAATAAATAAATAATCCAAACTCCAATAAAGAGAACTATGCATTATGTGTCAGAACAGGCTCTTTCAATCACATGAAGATTTAAGATAAACGCATAAAAATAGTTTTTCTCTTAATATACAAAAACTTAGTATGAGATATTTAAGGAATGACTTTTGCTTTATTAAATTGGAGAAATCATGTGTTTTAGCTGTAGCTAAAGTTAACATTATTGCAAATGCATAAACCATTTGTCTAGTCTTAAGAAATTTCTTTGCACATTATTTCTGATGTTGGCAACATCTACATACATTTATCTATTACTGACCTCTTTCTATGAGAGTAGACCTTGTAGGTCTATTTATATTTGTTTATTTGTATATACAGTTTTTGTTTCCTACGAACAAGGGGAGATTGGCTAAAATGAGCACGGAAGCTTTGCAATAGTAAAGGTAGTTTATAAGACAATTTTACAAAGGGTTTTATAAAAAATATTAAAGGAATTTTGCAGAAAAAGATGTTTCCTCCACAATTCTGTCATGTAGTGTGGTAATGTAGGTACAAAACTAAATTTCTGTATTTGATACAATGATAAAATTATTGCATAAAAACAATGCAACAATTCTGGGGACTTTTATACCCAAGTGTCAATTCATTCACATGCATTCTGCTGATATAAATTTACCTTCCCGTATTTCTTTACGAAGTTCACATTCCAATAGTTCCAGATGTTCACTCAATTTTTGATTTAATTGTTTGGACTTTCGCTGGGTGACAAAAAATGCAACTAAAAAAAAATAACATTAAGCTAACAAGGTGTTATCATGCCATCTGTCCTAATACATACATGCTTATCATTTGTTTTAAAAGGACAAAAATATCTGAAAACTGGTGCAGCTCAGAGTGGCCAAGTTTAAACTGACATTCAATATATTTAAATCAATATATTAAAAGTATCTGCAGGCTACAAAAAAAACTAAAAATAATACTAGAACTGTAATTAGTAGTAGAAGGCCTAAGCAAGCTCCACAATTTTGGGAGTATGGTTCTCCTTCCTCAAAAGCCTTCCTTTCTGTCATCTCACACTGTGGCAAATCTTGACAAGATTTGGAGGCCTCTGCCTAGGAAGGAAAATCCATAAAGTTCATTATGTTGATGGAACTGAAGAATTTAGGTAATTCAGTCTGAGGCCTTGGAAAGGTTTTGCATATAGCAAAGGAGAGAAAAGAATAGAATGGATCATTAGTCAGATGCAGTATAAGCAGAACTTCTTGAGCTGTGAGATGATTATGGGTAAAGTGCTCTCTGATGACTCTAAGTGGGTTTAGCTGACGGTTTGGGTGACTGGCAGAGCTTTGAGCTGTATCAAATGACTTGGTTTATTTTCATTTATTTTATTTTCATTGACTATCCTATGCAGCCACTGTTTTGTAACAAATTAATGGATAGAGATAAGTATGCAGTTACTTACCCGCAATTACTATCGGGATTAACAAAAGAATGTAGAAGAATGAATAGTTTTTGTTTTCATTAGGAACTTCATACACAAAATTCCCTACCTTGACCTATGGATAAATAAGATTGATTTAGATAATGTATATTATTTATATATTATATAATTATAGAAGATTGCAGTCCAGAATCTGCTATAGGGATAAAAGGAATTGGCATACTCTATATTTCCAAAATAGTTGATAGTAATTGTATTAATTTATTATATGACTCTTCTTTTATTAGTTTTATTGTTTTTATATGAGGCTTTATATTCTGTAAGCCGCCTTGAGTCACCATGTGTGAATAGGCAGCAATATAAATCCAATCAATCAATCAATGTTTTAAATTTATTTGATTATACTATGATAATCTGGGGCAAGGCACAGAGGCAACACAGTCAGCTCCTTTATTGCACCAACTTTCACCCAAATGCTCCTACATTATGGCAAGCTCCAGAGCAAAGTGATCACACACACACACACACACACAACACAAACACACACCTCCAGCAGCCTCTGGCTGCAAGTAGTCCAGCAAAATGGTGTGAGCACAACGGCTGCAAAGTAAGAAATGCAGCGGGGCAAGGGAATAAGTCAATGAGTCCAGGAAGCAAAGGAACATGGCAATGGTTTCAGGAAGCAAAGAAACAAGGCAATTAATCCAGGAAGCAAGAAATAAAGCAAGTCCAGGAAACTCCAAACATCGGCAATGGCACAGAAAACTCCACGAATTCAGTGTTTGTTCCCAACAAACACACCTCCCCACAGTGTCTCCTTAAGATTCAATCCCCAGATGTGCCTTGTGAAGAGGGGCGGGGCGCTCTCTTCTTGAGTCAACAGGTTGGCCTACATTGTTCTCACCTCCTCTCCACTCTCTGTGCTCGGGGATCAAGAGGGGGTGGTTCTTGCTCACCGCCTGAACTCCTTTGTTCCTCATTTCCACTGCCTAACCTCTGTTGGTCGTCCTGGCCTCGTTCCTCCCTGAAAGCAAGCTGTCTCACTCTTAAGGGACCCTGGCCTGCCTCCTCCCAACATTCCCCTGAAGCCAATGAAGCCGCCCCCTCGGTTTCCCTTGGCTCCAGCTCTGGCTTGTTTTCCTCCTCAGATTCAGCATATTCAGGCTATGGGGCATGACAGATACCTTGTTTTTGTACTTAGACAGCACTCAAGAAAAATATTATTGAAAGATAAAATGCACTTTCCAATTAAACAAAAAGAGATCTTTCCTTGTTACAGAATAGTATGCAATGTAAGCAGAGGTCCAATTTCTCTTCTCTCAAAATGAAGAGCAGGTATCACATATGCTAAGCATAACAAAATGCAGATTACTTTTAAAATTTAGTGTGTAGATTTTCTGTTTATTTTACAAATTATAAATACTTTCCTGATTATATGGAAAATTGTAGAGAATTTATAGACATAAATTAGACTGAGGATCTATAGAGAGAGAAGCATACAGAAAAGGAGAAAAAACACAGGGCTAACTACTGAAATATTAAATTGTATAGATCAAGATAGGATACACTTTTATAACCTGAAAAACTAGAGACAAGAAATGTAATACTAGAATTTATTCAGAGATTATTTTCTGCAAGTAAATATTGTCCAATTTTACAGGATTGTATTGCAATAATACATGTCATGATTAGTGACATCTGGTGTCTGGTTTCCTTGCTTTATTTAAGCACTTTATTAATTCATTAGTAAAGAAATAGAAAAGTGCTAAAAGAAATTTTGAGAAAGAGAAAGAAATGAAATATTTTACAAGACTTTATATAGATTCTAATACCTTTTGACTTTTTCACAATGTTTTGGAACCAGGGATAAGTAAAAGAAAGGACTGAAATTAAAAGAAGCGTTTAAGAGTTTATTAGATTTCTATACCGCCCTTCTCCCAAAGGGCTCAGGGTGGTGTACAACCATATTAAAACACATAGATTTATAAAATTTAAAACCAATTAAAATCGAATATAAAATTTGCCTGCAAATTAAAACATACATACATTTTAAAAATTCATACTAGGCCAGTCCGGCTTGTTGAAACAGAAGGGTCTTAAGGGCGCGGCAAAAAGTACGCAGGTCGGGGATAAGACGAAGCTCTAAGGGCAGCTCATTCCAGAGGGCTGGTTCCCCCACAAAGAAGGCTCTCCCCCTGGGTGTCGCCAGTCGGCATTGTTTGGCCGATGGCACCCTGAGGAGTACCTTTCTGTGGGAGCGTATTGGCCGGTGGGAGGTTGTTGCTGGCAGAAGGCAGTTTCGTATATACCCCGGTCCTAAGCCATGGAGCGCTTTGAAGGTGGTAACCAACACCTGGAATCGCACCTGGGACCACCGGGAGCCAGTGCAGCTTGCGCAGGAGGGGTGTTACGTGGGTGCGCTGAGTCGCACCCATAACCACCCGCGCGGCCGCATTCTGGACCAGTTGGAGCCTCCGAGTGCTCTTCAAGGGGAGCCCCATGTAGAGAGCGTTGCAGTAGATCCAGACGTGACATGACGAGGGCATGAGTGACCGTGCGCAGGGCATCGCGGTCCAGAAAGGGATGCAACTGGTGCATCAGGTGAACCCGATAAAAAGCTCCCCTGGCCACGGCCATCATGTGATCTCCCAAAGACAGCCGTGCATCCAGGAGAACGCCCAAGTTGCGAGCCCTCTCTGAGGGGGCCAAGGTCTCACCCCCAATAGTCAGCGATGGAACCAGCTGACTATACTGGGACACCGGGAGGCACAGCCACTCGGTCTTAGAGGGGTTGAGTTTGAGCTTGTTTCTCCCCATCCAGATCTGCACAGCCTCCAGGCACTGGGACATCACGTCAAGGGCATCATTGGGGTGGTCTGGGGTGGAGATGTACAGCTGAGTATCATCAGCGTACTGGTGGAATCTCACCCCAAAACCACAGATGATCTCGCCCAGTGGCTTCACATAAATGTTGAACAGAAGGGGCGAGAGGACTGACCCTTGTGGCACCCCACATACAAGGTGCCTTGAGGTTGACCTCTGCTCCCTTGCTAACACAAACTGCACACAGTCGGAGAGAAAGGAGGATAACCACCGCAGCATGGTGCCCCCCACTCCCAACCCCTCCAATCGTCGCAACATGATACCATGGTCGATGGTATCAAAAGCCGCTGAGACATCTAATAGGACCAGGACAGAGGAGCAACCCCTGTGACGAGCCCTCCAGAGATCATCAACCAATGCGACCAATGCCGTTTCCGTGCTGTGCCCTGGCCTGAAATCCGACTGAAACAGATCTAGATAATCGGCTTCATCCAGGTACTGGGGAAGTTGTCACGCCACCACACTCTCAACAACCTTCGCCATAAAGTGAAGGTTGGAGACTGGGCGATAATTCGCTAATACAGCCAGGTCCAGGGAAGGCTCCTTGAGGAGGGGCCATACCACCATCTCTTTCAAAGGGGGGAGGAAGTAACTCTCGCTCAAAGAAGCATTAATAATCCCCTGGAGCCAGCCTCGTGTAACCTCCCGGGAAGCCAGCACCAACCAGGAGGGATACGGATCCAATAAACATGTGACAGCGCTAAGCCTCCCCAGAATCCTGTCCACGTCCTCGGGAGTCACAAGGTCAAACCCCTCCCAGATAATATTCTCAAGACCCCCCCTCCGTCATCCCATCCAGATCTACCTAATCAGAGTCCAGACCTTCCCGAATCTGAGTGACTTTATCATGCAGGAATTGCACAAAATCCTCAGCCCTGCCCTGCAAGGGGTCGTCCCTCACTCCCAGATGAAGGAGGGAGCAGGTCACCCTAAACACGGCTGCTGGGCGGTTCTCTGCAGACCCAATAAGAGCAGAAAAATAATTAAATTTTGCCGCTTTTATCGCCACTAGGTAGATCTTAATATGAGACCTCACCAGTATTCGGTCAGATTCGGAGCGACTGGCCCTCCAATCAATCTCCAGGCGTCTTTTCTGGAGCTTCATCTCTCTCAGCTCCTCGGAAAACCAGGGAGCCAATTGAGATCGGCACCGGGTTAGAGGCCGCAAAGGCACAATGTGGTCCAAAGCTCCAGCTGCCGCCCTATCCCAGGCGGCCACCAGTTCTTCAGTCACGCCGTGAGCCAGAACCTCAGGGAATGACCCAAGCTCCATCAGGAACCTATCCAGGTCCATCAGGCACCTGGGACGGAACCACCTAGTCGGTTCCGTCTCCCTACGGTGAGGTGTAGCGGTTCGAAAGTCCATGCAAAGGAGGGAGTGATCAGACCATGACAAGGCCTCGATGACTAAATCCCCTATTTCCAGATCACTCTGCCACTGACCAGAGACAAAAATCAAGTCCAGAGTGTGTCCCCCCATATGAGAAGGACTAGGGGAGACATGATAGCAGTGTTCCAATATCTCAGGGGCTGTCACAAAGAAGAGGGAGTCAAGTTATTCTCCAAAGCACCTGAGGGTAGGACAAGAAGCAATGGGTGGAAACTGATCAAGGAGCAAAGCAACTTAGAACTAAGGAGAAATTTCCTGACAGTTAGAACAATTAATCATTGGAAAAACTTGCCTCCAGAAATTGTGAATGCTCCAACACTGGAAGTTTTAAAGAAGATGTTGGATAACCATTTGTCTGTCGTGGTGAAACAGTGGAAATTACAAGCAAATATAAAAGCAATGGATACAGTTTGTGACATAATTCATTCTCACATATATCTCCTTGATTACATTTGAACTGTCTGTTTAAAACTTCATACACATGGTAAGTTTCAACAAAGGTTAACTGAAATAAGTTTAAATAAATCTCCTTTTCCTCTCTGTCCTCCTCTTCCTTAGGCTATTTCAGTAAATAAAAATGAAATCTACGTTAATCTGGTTTATTTTTTTTTTATTATTAGTCACAAACAGATGCAAAAGGAAAGTCATGTCTACATCACCATCATTTTCACTTCAAATCTTCAGAAATCATCCAAAAGTGATTCATGATCATCTTAGTGTCTACTGTCAAAATGCTGAACAAGGAGTTAAAATGACTGTTACACAGGTCCTGCAGTAATGAAAATACCTACAGAACTATCCAATACACAGGGAAAGAAAGAAAAGGGGGAAAATCCCTCAGTTGCTTCGCACATGTGTTGTCCAATGAGCTTTTCAAGAAGATAAAGGGAAAATAAACTCTTGACAATTTCAGCACTAGTGGCTTTTGCTAAGGAAGTACCCCAAAGACATTGTGTTAGCATTTCAGTTCCAGAGTAGGAATCAGGAAAGATTATTCTCAACAGGGAAATTGTCAAGATTGAAAAACGCTTAAGCTTCCTGTGACTATTATTGCTTTTCAACTTGCCAACGAACAGGGGGAAGGGAAGGGTGAGATGGAATGCATAAACTACATTACTAATCTTCAACCATGAGATCCAAGGACACTTCTGCAGGTGTCTGCCGAGATATGGACGGTTATTAAAATAACAGGCTGATTACTAATTGGACAATGTTCCATGGCAGGAGAGGATGAAACTCATTTTTAACTATGCAGGATTGTGCTGGAAAATTTAGAGTTGGTTTTGCTTTCTTCTGTGCCAGAATGATCCACTCAATAGAGAAATGCTTTTGGGATTTTAAAGTTCCTGAAGATGCCTGCTTTTATTGAGTCTGTAGTTGGAAGGTGACAGAAATAAAGTTCCATAATATTAAAAAAAAGAGACCACCAAGTAATCCTAGCTTTCTGCAGTAACATACACTCCATAACTGGCCGTGGGACCGTGGAGTGCAGATGGGCTTGTTGATCAAGCCCACGTTCCTGGCTCCCTGCCATGTGGCAACGGCCCTGCCTGAGCTGCTCAACGTCATAGCCGAGGTGGCGGTTGATACCCCCAGACTTTTGGTCATGGGGGATTTCAACCTGCCATCCATCGGTGAAACGTCTGAGGTGGCTCGGGAGTTCATGGCTTCCATGATGGCCATGAACCTGACTCAGTTAATTCATGGCCCTACTCACATGGGCGGGCACACTCTGGACTTTGTCCAAGGGAGGCCACTGTTCCTCAGATAGCCGGATGTGAGTCCCTTTTTGTGAAGTGGGGTCGTGGGGTGCAGATGGGTTTGCTGATTACGTACCTGGCTCCCTGCCACATGGCGGTGACTCTGCCCAAGCTGCTCAACGTGATTCTTTTCCCAAGCATCCTTGTCAGGTCAAAGGAAAAGGAACTGTTTATGTTGAAGAGCTCGATGCATTCATTCCTGATGTTTATTATATAACAACAGCAACTAGTAATTTGCTTACTCAGAGTCATCTGTCTAGAGCATTAAAATTCCAGGTTCACCACCTCGAGAAAGCAAGTTACATAGTTAAAGATGGAGATATTGTTGCTGAAACCATGTTAATTGGTGGTGTTTATTACTTAAAGCCAAAGCCTAAATCACAAACACAGGCAAGTATACAAACTCCAAAAGAGGAGAGCACAGGCCCAGAGAGAGATGCTCCAGTGAGAGATCCTGTTGCTACTCCAAAGGCTCTTAAAGCCAACAAAATGAAAATTAGGAAACAGGTTGCTCAGAGCAAGCCTGAGGTTCCTCATAAAACTGTTAATGTTGAGAATTCACTAACTGGTAAACCTTTGCATTCCAGGTGTATCCATAAATGGCATAGAAGATTGGGGCATGCCAGTTTCCGTGTTCTTAGGAAGATGCCGAAGTTCGCAAAAGATTTGCATCTAAAGGGGTGTAAGGTGTTTTTGGTTTGTGCTGTATGCAAAAAGGCCAAATCCAAAACAGCAGCCATTCCCAAATGCGCTACATGCCTGTCAACATGCATTTTTGATTTGGTTCACACAGACATAGTTGGTCCTTTTCTGCCAACACTTGGTGGTAGAAAATATTTCCTAACAATTGTTGATAATTATTCTAGATATGGATATGTATATCCTATGAAAGAAAAATCTGAGACTTTTCAGATCTTTAAAGATTTTGCTGGTCTTGTTTCTACCCAACACCAAGTTCGCATCGCCAGAATCCAGAGTGATCATGGTGCTGAATTAATGTCTCAGCGTTTCCAGGACTGGATGCATAAGAATGGAATTCTTCATCAGACGTCGGCTTCTTACACACCGGCTCACAACGGAGTCACAGATAGATGACAAGGGGTGCTGCAAACCATGATGCGTTGTCTCCTAGAAGATGCCAACCTTAGTATGCCATACTGGGGTGAAGCTATCAAATATGCAAATTACATTGTCAACCGTACTTCATTCCAATGATCCTGGAGTTTATTTTCCTAGAGATGATACTGCTGATGCTGTGCAGATTGATGATCAAGATTCCACTAGTTCTTCTCAACCTGATGTTCCGTCTTTGCAAGCTGCGGATGCTGACGCTAGCAACGAATGTGAGGACGAGGACGAAGTAGAAGAAGAATGGACTGTTGTTCCAAGGTGTTCCAAGAGGGTCACAAAGGGAATCCCTCCACAACGATATTCTTGGCAACTGACAAAAACACCCTTGCCTTTGATTTGCAATGTTACACTTTCACCTGATACGTTCACACAAATCAAACATCTTCCTGATTCAGAGCAAGAGAAATGGTATGAGGCAATGCAGGTTGAAATGGACAGTCTAAAGAAACTTAAAGTGTTTACGCCTGCAAAACCTGCAGCAAATAAAAAGGTCATTGGCACTCGATGGGTCTACAGAATCAAAAAGAAGCCAAATGGTGAGTCATTGTACAAGGCCAGATTTGTAGCTCAGGGTTTCGCTCAACGTTATCCTGAGGACTACACAAATACCTACTCACCGACAGTCTGAACTGAAAGTGTAAAAATTGCTTTAGCAACTGCAACTATTCTTGGTTTAGAAGTTTTCCAGTTCGATGTTGACACGGCTGATCTACATGCTGACCTAGATGAAGAGATCTACATGAGAGGTCCTCCAGGGTTCCGATAGCAAGAAGGATATACCTGGTTTCTAAACAAAAGTCTTTATGGTCTGAAACAGTCTGGTTTAATGTGGTACTTATGTCTTACTGACAAACTAAATTCAATGGGCTTTACTAAGTCCGAAACTGATGAGTGCATGTTCACAAAAAGATCTAACAATACATATGAGATAGTTCTTGTTTATGTTGATGATATTGTTTATATTGGTCCAAATAAGCAAATGAGTGAAATGTTTGCCAAAGCTTTGCAGAGATACTTCACATTGAAATCATTGGGTCATATTAGCACTTATTTAGGTGTTCAGATTGACAAAACACAGAAGGGGTTTAGTCTTTCACAAGAGGATAAAATTGAACAAATTTTGCATCATTGCAACATGAAAGATGCTAACACAACAAAGACACCCATGCAAACAGATTTTCATAACTTGACACATGAAGCAAGTCCTGAGTTCGAGGATCAAACACTTTATCATTCAGTTATTGGGTCACTGTTGTATATTAGTAGTTGGACCAGACCCGACATTGCACTTAGTGTTAATCTTTTGTTTCGACACGTAGGTAAGGCAAAACAGTTTCACTGATCATGTGTTAAGAAATTACGTAAAGGTACTTCAGGTTATATGATGTTCTTAAATGGATGTCCTGTTTACTAGCAAGTGTGTAAACAGAATTTTGTTTCTTGTTCATTTACTGAAGCTGAATATGCTTGTGTTTCAGATGCATGTAATTCTCTAACATGGTTTGATGCTTTGGTAACAAATATCTGGACATGTACAATCCGACCGATCACTGTGATGGAAGACAATGAATCGGTGGTTTATATTTCTGAATCACATTTCACAGGTTCTAGGTCCAAACACACTGACATCCGTTATCAAAATATAAAACAATTAGTGAAAAAAGGTTTTGTTAAATTGCAGTATGTATCTACACATGGTCAGATTGCAGACATGCTCAACAAACCACTTCCAGCAGCTCAACACGAGTATCTGCATAAGAAGATGTGCCTTATTTGATGATGTACCTGATATTCGCTCAACTGGCAAAAGAAGGGGTTGTTACTGCATTTTTGTATTTACCAGATGAGCTCTTATTTTTGAACTTTCAGACTTACCGTAGCTTGCCAAGTTCTTATCAGTAACTACTGCGCATGTCTACATTCTTTTCTTCTTCTCTAAAACTTTCTTTGTTCTCCGGCCAGGAGAGGTGGCCGGGAAAGCTTTGCCAAGATGTAATTAATTAGCTAGTAAGATGTTTTATTTTCTTTATAACAAATAAATTAGTTTTTCTTAAAAAATATATCTTCGGGTTTATTTTCTTAAAGTATACTTCAAGGAAAGGTCATGATCCATTCTCTAATCAAGGTGCAATTACCCAAAAACAGAATGGGATTAATTGCCACCCTGACATTGGGGGCGAATCACTGGCCCCCACGGAGAGTGCTTGCAACTTGGGCGTCCTCCTGGCATATGACAGCTGTGGCCAGGGGGGCTTTTTATCAGGTCCGCCTGATATGCCAGTTATGTCCCTTTCTGGATCGAGACTCCCTACGCACGGTCACTCAGGCACTCATCACTTCCCACCTGGACTACTGCAATACTCTCTACATGGGGCTCCCCTTGGGGTGCACCCGGAGGCTCCAGTTGGTCCAGAATGCGGCCGCGCAGGGGATTATGGGAGCAATGGGGCACTCCCATGTGACACCTCTCCTGCGCGAGCTGCACTGGCTTCCGGTGGTCTGCCAGGTGCGCTTCAAGGTGTTGGTGACCACCTTTAAAGCGCTCCATGGTTTAGGGCCGGGGTATCTACAAGACCGCCTTCTGCCACCAATAGCCTCCCACTGGCCAGTTCGCTCACACAGAGAGGGCCTCCTCAGGGGGCCGTCGGCCAGACAATGTCGGCTGGTGACCCCCAGGGGGAGAGCCTTCTTTGTGGCAGCACCTGCCCTCTGGAACGACCTACCCCCAGAGATACGCATGACACCAGACCTCTGGACTTTTCATCGGGCCCTGAAAACTCATTTATTTCATCTAGCCGGGCTGGCTTGATCCCATCCTTTCATTTTTAATTTGAATTGGTTTTAACTGGGTTGTTTTAAATTGAGGGCCGATATTATTTAATGTCTTTTAAACTGTTTTTTAAATTTTATACGTTATGTTTTATTTTGGCTGTTCACCACCCTGAGTCCTGTTGGAGAAGGGCGGTATAAAAATCAAAATAAGATAAATAACTGAGGCAGAAATAAATCAACATTTTCCAACACTGAAGTTACAAAGGATCTGAAATTTATTTCCATTGGTATGGAATATGTAGACATGTTCTAAGTAAAAGAGAGCTTGCTCATGGAATCCTGCTCCCATAAGATTAATTTATTGCTATGTGCATTCATGCAGCATCTGAAATATTATTCTCAACTGACAAAAATCTTGAATTAAAAAAAATGCTAGAGACACTTCCCAGTTTGAGAAATTGCATTGACACTGCAACTCTGAGAGAAAAGCAGAAGGTATAACTTCATTTTAGAGATGTGCAGCATTTGATCCAAAACAGGAAAAATGCCTTGGAATCAGTGTAGGCACACTTGCTGTATTTGTTAGCAGAACTTAAACAGGTCACACTTTTTCCTGACCTTCCACAGTGCTGCATAGCCCCTGAAAATCCAAAATCTAAATGTGTATTTTCCATGGACCATACTAGCCAACATGTATATTTCAGATGAGCCAGGAAGAGTTCCAGATTCTCTAAGGTGTGGCTGACAAATACAACACATGCATCCCCATCAGATCCAAAGTACTTTTCTGCTTTGGATTTGACTATGCACAGCTTAGAGTTTTAGATTAGATGAATGCTTAGATTCTAAAATGCTTAGATACAAGCATTACTCACATTGAAAGCTGTGTAATTTTATCTATATGTACATAATGCCAAGGACTGTTTCCAGAAAGAAGACATAAAAATTTAGCATACGGAAAAATCTAATTTTGAAGTATCAATATGATATGATTTACAAATTCAGAGAAATATTTGTAAGACCAAAATTTAATAATACAAACTTAACAAATTAATATATATATATATATAAAATCAATATTTACTCACATAAACTATCATGCTTGATTTATTAATCTTCCTGGTAAGGTTTTTTTCCTGTTTAGCTCTACAATGTATTATGCTACGAGTAGCTGTCTTTGAAATATTTTGGACACTGAATGTTATGTTGATCAGATTCTTATCAGATATGAAAACTTCAAGTTCATGTCTAGAAAGACTTAAATTGTCTTTTTTTTTCTGGAGAAATGAAAAAAATAGAATGAACCATTCAGTAAAATTCAAACAATGAAAATTGTTTAAAAGGGAAGTTTTAAGACAAAGAACTTAAAAGTTCACAACTTACATGTATTTTCAATTCCAGGTCAGGTTCCAAATCAGTTATTAGTTCATAATGAATAAATTTAGGATCAGGATAATATTGAAAGTCACCGCAAGATATATTAATATTTTCAACTTTAAGAATAATGTTAATAATCTTAGATCCTTTCTCCATCTTAATAGCTGGGGTTGTAAAACTGCATTCAAAACTATTTTTATTGCAAGTAAATTGCTAAAAAAAAGCAGTATTGAGAAAATTATAAATTATAGCAATACACACACACACACACAATATTGTTAAATGCTACAGATCTATGCACAGTTCAAATGTTTAAACTTCACTTAATTCAGTGAGATTTGATATTGCTTTTATACTATATATTCATAAGTTTATTTACATACATTTTAAAACACAATCAGCATGGTGTTTTAGATTGAGTCATAAGAGTTTTAAATTATACACACACACACAAATACACATACATCCAAATTTGATATTTAATACAAAACCATTAATCAGATGATGTTGTTTTTAGAAATGGTGATAAGCTATTAACATTGTTTTTACTTCCTGAGACGAAGGGAAAAGTTACTTCTGTTTGTTTTCTATTTTTCTTTTTCTATTTTACTGTTTATATTTTTTGTAGCTTGTATTTTTATTCTTATTCATAATTCTTAATAAATTGGTTTGAATATTAGTATTGTTCTTGTTAGAGATTATACACTCATCTTAAGTAAAATTTTAATTTAGACATGTTAGGTAAATGCATTTTACTCTTTACCTATTTACATGCAAGTATGGATTCCCAGAAGCATGGCAGCACTCTGAAACAGCTCTTTCCAAATTTTATCATACAGCTGATGGCTTTAAATACAGCATTAATGTCAGAGTAAAGAAGTCTAGATGTTTCCTTGATTTCTCACCAGCTTCAGGTAACATTGTTCATAGCATCATTCTGGACTGGCTCAGGGCATAAGAGTTTCCTTTCTCCAGAATTGGTTCCAGTTGGTGCTGAAAAGCTCTGTTTTGCAGGACCTCACAGCTTCTCTCCACTCCTATTTTACATTTTTATGGAGCCACTGAACTGTAGTTATCCAATGGCACAAGATCAGGTATCAACATTATGCTTGGTCAGCCAGGGGTTGAGAGGTATAGCTGAATGTTTTTATCAATATGTTGATGATACTCAGCTGCACCTCTCAACATCAACTAACGAAGGATGCTCTCAAATTTCTTTCTCAGTGTCTGAAGGCTGTAGAAGCTTGGATGGGGAAGAAATAGGTTTAGGTTCAATTCTAGCAGGAGTGACTGGCTAACTGTGGGCTTTAGGATTCCCAAGATGGTAATATTCCATATTGGTTATGAATGGGGTTGCACTCACAAATGAAGGCAAATGTAATACAGGATAATACTGCAGGATCCAATCTGGGTTGGTCACTAGGACCAGAGGTTTAATCTTCCGAGCTTTCAGACTTATGCTGGAGCACATCCTCAGGGAACTTCTCTCCCACCAGAATGTTGCACTGCCCAAATAACAACTAGTGTACAATTTGGGAATAGTTCTAGATTATTGGATCCTGTTCAAAAGGTATTTGGTAGGAATGGCTAGGAGGGCCCTTGCACAATATCATGTGGGAACTGCATCAGTTTCTGGATTGGGAAATCCAGCTCAAACCTTTGTGTCCTGATGAACGCCTTTTTGGATTACTGCAACATACTGTGCAATATGAGACTTCCTTAAGAGCTACATGGTCACATCTGTGTACCCACTACTGTCTAAGCCAGCGGTTCTCAACCTGGGGGTCGCGACCCCTTTGGGGGTCGAACGGCCATTTCACAGGGGTCGCCAAAGCCCTCTCTCTCCCCCCCCACGCCTTCACTCACCCTCACTCCTCTGTTGGATCGCCGGCCGTTCGCTTACCCCGCCCACTCCCCATCTATTGCTGCCTCCGATGGCTAGAGGAAAAAAAACTGTTTAAATTCTTGCCGCGGGGCTTCAAAGGGCCGCCCTAGAGCCAGTGGTGCAGCCGAACCCTTTGTTAAATTGCTGGCTTGCCCCGCCCCTCCGCACCACTATTTATTGCCAATAAATAGTGGTGGGCGAGGGGCGGGGGAGCCAGCAATTTAACAAAGGGTTCAGTGTTTTTTTTGTAATTTTATTGGCCCCCGGAGCTTCAGCAGAGGCTAATTAGCCCTTGCTTGGATCAGCTCCCGACCCCCAGCTGATTTGCTCTCAGCTGTTTTGCTCAGGGCTTTTTTGCTTGCTTGGAAAGAATGCAGATTTTTTTCCCCTACCTAAACTGAAAAACGAAAGAGAAAGTAAAGCAGGCTGTTGGCTTTGCACGTTGGAAAATTAGGCAGGCAGATTTCTTTTCTTTTTCCTCACCAAAAAAGGTAGGTGCAAACAACGGGAAATTTAGGGAGAAAGAGGAGATTTTAAAACACAAAAGAAAAAAAGCTCTATTTAACTAGGGAATTGTAATAATTGAGATACTATTAATTGTATATTGTGTTGAAAGCAGAAATGGTTAAGTTGTGGTTTGGAGGAATATATGGGGGAAATTATTTGGTTTATTATTATTGGTAAATATAATTAATTGATTTGTAAAAAATTGGATTGCATGGAAATAATTGGAATAATATACAAAAAAGGTAGTTATATAACTAATTGATTTATATTAAAATGTTGAATTCATATTAAACAACTGTAATATTACATAATTAACCAATGTGAGGATGGATATAAAAATAGATGACAATGGGAAGGGGTATAATATAGAATAGAAGGGAAAAATTGAATTTGATTAAGATTAGAGACGAGGATGAAGGGTAATATTGGTTTTTTACAAAAATAGATGAGGAATAAATATGGCAAAAAGGAAATATAGAAATTGTAAATTTAACTGAAATGACTAAACACTGTTTAAATTTATGAACCGGCCAAATACTCTGTTCAAAGAAAATACATTGTAGGTTTGTATGTGTGTTTCTAATTATTGTTATTTATTCATATTTGTTCTCTTTTATTCTTTAAAGTTTAACAATTCATTCTTTATCTTAATATCTTTATATTTGTTTGCCTTTCTTCCCTTTCATCTTTTTTAGTGTACAGCAATCTTTCTCCTCAAACCTATCACCTCTCTCTTTTCTTTCCTTCTTACTTTCTCTTCCTCACCCTCTTCTTCTCCTCCCTACTTCCTCTTCCTTTCTCCTTCTCCTCCTCTCTTCCTCCCTCTCTTACCCTCACTCCTACTCTAATTTCCCTTCTCTTTCTTCATTCCTCTCTATTGCTGTATCCTTTTGGGCATATGGACTACTCAGAGGGCTGAAAAAGTTATTTCTGACTGGTCCTCACACTTTTGACCAGTCTTCGAACTTACGACTGTCCTCACATTTTATGTTTTTGCCCTATCTTGTCACCATGGTGAAGAGAAGCAGTTGTGAAATGAGTGACATGGTTGGTAAGAATGCTGCACGGGCATAAATGTGAGGATGGTCATAAGTGTGAGGACCAGTCAAAAGTGTCAGAAATGACTTTTTTCAGCCCTCTGAGTAGTCCCTATACACATAGCCATGGCCACCCGGTCACATGACCAGCTAGCCACACCCACCCAATCACATGACCTCCAAGCCACATCCACAAAATAAGCCACGCCCACAGAACCGGTAGTAAAAAAATTTAGAACCCACCCCTGGTTGGGGGTCACCACAACATGAGGAACTGTATTAAAGGGTCACGGCATTAGGAAGGTTGAGAACCACTGGTCTAAGCTATATTGACTCCCAGTACATTTCCTAGTGCAATTCAAAGTTCATATTATCATCTATAAAACCTCTCATGACAGTCTGGGTTACATGGGGAAACCATCTGTGTCCAATTATTTCTGCCCATCCCACAGAGTGAGCATATGATAGGTCCCCTCAATCAAATAATGTCATCTGATGAGATCTACAAAGCACAGCTTTTCTGTCTGCCTTGTGGAAAGCATAAGCCCTGGAAATTTGGATGGTCCTGATCTATTGGCCTTCTGTAAAGTCTGACTTTTTCTCAGGCATTGGGTAGGATAGTTAGAGAACCTATTTTTCAGGGAATTGCGGATATTAATATCCATGTTACCTCTGGTATGATTTGTTTTGTCCTGTTTTCTGTTGATATTTTTATTACTAATTTTAATTGTTCAACATGCAGATTCATATGTTGAGTGAGGGGCCTTATAAATCTAAATTCTTTACAAGCACTATCAATACATTTGGGCACAATATTTATTTTAATTCATTTAAAGGCAGAGACAGACAATGGAGGAAAGACAATGTATACAGTACCTACCATTACGTTTTGTGGGAAATCACTTAAAATAACTTCATCTGTGATGTCCAGATATTTCCCATGTATAGTCATATTGCGACCTCCACTGGGGGAGGGGGCAAACCAATAAAAAATCATGTTAAAACAGGAATTTCTTGATAAATAAAATTGAAAAAAAATATCATTTTGCAGATTGCAAAAATTTTCAGATTGCAAAGTACATTAACTCAGAATATCAAATTTTAATCTCAAATAATCAGACACAAGGTAGCTTGCTAGCTATGGCCTTAGATATTGTCAACACATGAAGTATCTACACAATAAAATTGAGCTCATAACACAATTCCTGCAATATATGCCATGTTTCCCCGAAAATAAGACCCTGTCTTATAATTTTTTGAACCCTGAAATAAGCACTTGGCCTTATTGCCATGCACTCAAAAGCCCGATTGGGCTTATTATTAGGGGATGTCTTATTTGGGGGAAACAGTTTCTAAAAAGTGAATTTAAACATACATGTATTCAGTGCATTACCGAAAGAAGTATTAAAGAAAAATTGTATTATTAAAAATATGCACAAGATACCATAAAATATAAATAGGCTCAAAATATATTTCTTAGATTACTTTCTCCTTACATTATATAAATAGCAAATGGCATTCAATATACAAGAATACAAATGAAAAGGCAGGTAGAGAAAAACTTTTTTTGTTAATCAGTAATTTGTTACCCATACAAAAATACACAAAACTTGGGACAGTTCCACAACTGACTTGGTATATATGAAAAACTATGATGTTATTTTGATTACATGATTGTTTTTCATGCTGATATATTTATAAAACAGAGATGTGAATTTGCTATGCTACTAAAATGTTCTATTAACTTTTAGTTTAATAGTAGTAAAAATAATTTTATTTTGATCTCATTTTTCTAGTAATACACTGAAATAATCTGCTGAAAGAAACATAAAAATGTTTCCTGTTTATTAGAAAAAAAGTGGTGAGGAAGAGAGCTTTCAGTAGCAATGTCAGTGGTACAGAAAAGTTTGTTGTAGTATTTTCACCCACTTGCTATTTTGGTATGGTTAGAGGAATAATAATCTGCTTTACATGTAAAGAGAGAGAGGCAAAGGTCTATAAACTCAAATGATCTACTTTCAATAACAATGCTGTGCTTAAGTTACACTATTAACTTTCAGGTGGTGTAATCTTTTATGATAGTACAAATTAAATGTTACCTCATCCAAGTAATATTTGGAAGGATCTTAGCGCATGATGGAAAAGAGACGTAATGTAGTGGAAGAATGGCAGAACATTCAAACCCGCTTTCCTTTATGCAAGCGCTCTTGACTTCTTTACGACTTGGTGGTAAACAGAATTTCATGTGTGTGTCATTTAACACTTTAGTAACATGTACCCTAAGGAAAAGGAAAAAAACTGTCCCTTATTAATGCATTATTACTCTCACTGAATATTCCTGCTACCTGAACTCCTTTTAAAACTGTCCCCTTTCACCTCTTCTGCACTGTCTTCTGTCTTTTCCTTAAAGACTTAGAACCTCCCTCCACCTCCTTGGGCCTCCTCAAGGGTATTTCTTAGTATAAAATATTTTCTACAGTTCTTAATTCTTGTTGACAGTCCCATTCACTTCTTTCTTTTATTATCTTTCTCATAGAGAGTTGCTTCCTCTTTCAACTAGCGTTTCCTTTGCTTGATCTGATAAAACTTTGTTTTCTTATCTAAATACTGTTCACTTAGAATGAAGATATGATAGATATGTAAACTCCTTCAGCAACCTAATGTTTGCTCTCTCTGTTGCTTCACTCAGACTGCTTCTTGGAATCTAACTGCCTCCTGTCATTGCTTGCTCAGCAGGAACAGGCCATCTAATCAACTACAGTATAATGGACAACTATCAGCTCTCAGTATGCATTGCTTGTAATCAGTAACTCTTTGGGATATTGTCTTGTTACTTTTCACAAGACTGCTGAACAAACAGTACCTCAGAGAATTAGCTTCTCCAGAGACTTTTGTCTTTTCCTTGCTTCTTTTTTACTGGCAATTTCCCATTAACTATCCTTGTTTACCTCTTCAGTGTATTTCTCCTTGGAAAGGACAGCTATTCCTTGTACCAGGGGCCGGCAAGCTTAAACACTTAAAGAGCCACTTGGGCCCGTTTCCCACAGAAAACAAAACACTGGAAGCCACAAAACCTGGGAGGGTGTGGCCAACTCGATGTCACTCACTCCCACCCAATCACATGCCCCCTCAGCCACGCCTACCCAGGTTTTGTGGCTCCATGTTTTCTATGGGAAATAAGTAACTCCCTCTCTGTCTATCTCCCTCTCTCTCTCTGTATCTTTCTCTCTGTCATCACTTTCTTTTTCTCTATCTCCCTCTCCCTCCCTCCCTCCCTCTTATCTTTCTCTCATCTGTCTTTCTTTTTCTCTTTTTCTCCGTCTCTATCATTCTCTCATCCCTCTCTCATTTCTCTCTCTGTCTGTCTCTTTCTTTCTCTCTTTCTCTTTCTCTCCCCCCTCTGTGTGTGTGTGTCTCTCTCTCTCTATGTCTGTGAGTGTGTGCGTCTTGCTCTCTCTCGCTCCCTGCTTCTGTCTCTTCTCACTCTCAGAAAGCCCTGCCACCCTGCATGCTCTCTTTGGGCTTTTCGCCAGCTGTTTTTTTTCTTCTTCCTTTTGGAAAGCTGGGTTCGCAGAGCAATGAGTGCAACTTGCGGAGGAGGCTTCCCTCCTCCTCTCCCTCCTCCTCTTGCACCCCCCTGACCAACAGTGGCGGGACCAGAAAGGTGCGCATGAGAGGAAGGGGAAGGGGAGGAGGAGGAGGGCCGCAGGTTGCGCTCATTGCTCCGCCAGCCCAGCTTTCCAAAAGGAAAAAAAAAAACAGCTGGCAAAAAGCTCCAAAAAGAGCACACCAGGCTGCAGGGCTTTCTGAGAGTGAGAAGAGACAGAGACAGGGAGTGAGAGAGAGCGAGACACACGCACAGAGAGACACACAGTGAGGGAGACTGGCTGATGGGTGAGCATCTTTGGCGAGGGCTGAATTGAGCTCAATCTTGACTCAGGTTGACTCAGCCTTCCATCCTTTCTACAGCAGGTAAAATGAGGAGCCGGTTTGTGGGGGGCAATAAGCTGACAGAGAGAGAGAGAGAGAGAGAGAGAGAGAGAGAGAGAGAGAGAGAGAGAGAGAGAGAGAGAGAGAGAGAGAGAGACTTGCTGCACTTATCTCTTGTCAGCATCTTCTGCTTTTGAACTTTTGCCAAGAGAAGCCTTTGGCAGTTTGCCTAATTATACCAAGGTTGGTGATTAGACTGAAGAATTTGTGTAATGAAGAGTTTGTTTTAATTTAGTTTGGACTATGCTGAGAATGAGTTAATTTTCAGCTGTTCTAATAAAGTTTGTTTGTTTTGGAACTGTTTGCGTCAATTACTACCTATTTGGGCCTGGGTCACAACACCGCTTCTGCTGAGCCATTCCCCCCCGCCCCACTGGGCTGTTGTGCTTGGCAGGGCAGGGGAGCGCTTCCCCATGCTGCCCCTTCTTTCACTTGGCCCCACCAACAAGGGAGAAGGATAGCCAGGCTTGGGGGATGGCCCGCACCCCACAAGATCCGCCCCCGCCATTCTCTCCAAGCAGTCTTTGCTTGTGGCAACAGCAAATGTACCAGGTGGAATGGTGTTGCCATGCAAAGGCAAGTGCAGGGGCGCTTTGCTCCCACACTAAGGGTCCGACCATGCCACTACTGTAAGGTGACCAGACGTCCCGCTTTTGGCGGGACAGTCCCGCTTTTGAGCAATTTGTCCCGCGTCCCGCGGCGTTTTAAAAAAGTCCCGATTTTTCATTCTGCCTCCTGAATCCCCGCTGATGGCTAGAGGGAAAAAAAACTCTTTAAACTCTTGCCGCGGGGCTTCAAAGGGCCGACCTACAGCTGATCAGTGTTAAAAAAAAAATGAATAGACCCATGCCTGCAAAAATAGAAAAAACAGCCCCTGTTAACAGCTTCCGCTAGGTTAATTAGCTGCAAAAAGCTGCAAAAAGTTCCTGGAGCAGATTTCCCCCCCCTAGCTATACTGAAAACAAAGGCGAAAGCGAAACTAAACCTGCAACATGACAAAATGAGGCAGAGAGAGATTTCTTTCTTTTTCTTTTTCTTTTTCCTCACCAAAAAAGGTAGGTACAAAACTGCAAACAATGGGAAATTTTGGGCAAAAGAGGAGAGTTCAAGATTTTAAAACACAAAAGAAAAAAAAGCTCTATTTAACTAGGGAATTGTAATAATTGAGATACTATTAATAATTGTATATTGTGTTGAAAGCAGAAATGGTTAAGTTGTGGTTTGGAGGAATATATGGGGGAAATTATTTGGTTTATTATTATTGGTAAATATAATTAATTGATTTGTAAGAAATTGGATTGCATGGAAATAATTGGAATATTCATGTTCATATTGATTAATATACAAAAAAGATAGTTATATAACTAATTGATTTATATTAAAATGTTGAATTTGTATTAAACAACTGTATTACATAATTACATAATTAACCAATGTGAGGATGGATATAAAAATAGATGACAATGGGAAGGGGTATAATATAGAGTAGAAGGGAAAAATTGAATTTGATTAAGATTAGAGATGAGGATGAAGGGTAATATTGTTTTTTTAAAAAAATAGATGAGGAATAAATATGGCAAAAAGGAAATATAGAAATTGTAAATTTAATTGAAATGACTAAACGCTGTTTAAATTTGTGAACCAGCCAAATATTCTGTTCAAAGAAAATACATTGCATGTTTGTATGTGTGTTTCTAATTATTGCTATTTATTCATATTTGTTCTCTTTTATTCTTTAAAGTTTAACAATTCATTCTTAATCTTAATATCTTTATATTTGCTTGGGGTTGGCTTTCTTCCCTTTCATCTTTTTTATTGTACAGCAATCTTTCTCCTCAAACCTACCACCACTCTCTTTTCTTTCCTTCTTACTTTCTCTTCCCCCCACCCTCTTTTTCTCCTCCCTACTTCCTCTTCCTTTCTCCTTCTCCTCCTCTCTTCCTCCCTCTCTTACCCTCACTCCTACTCTAATTTCCATTCCTTCATCCCTCTCTATTGCTGTATCCTTTAATGCATATGGACTACTCAGAGGGCTGAAAAAGTTATTTTTGACTGGTCCTCACACTTTTGACCAGTCCTCGAACTTACGACTGTCCTCACATTTTACGTTTTTGCCCTATCTTGTCACCATGTTGAAGAGAAGCAGTTGTGAAATGAGTGACATGGTTGTTAAGAATACTGCACGGGCATAAATGTGAGGATGGTCATAAGTGTGAGGACCAGTCAAAAGTGTGAGGACCTGTCAGAAATGACTTTTCAGCCCTCTGAGTAGTCCCTATACACATAGCCATGGCCACCCGGTCACATGACCAGCTAGCCACGCCCACCCAGTCACATGACCAGCTAGCCACACCCACAAAATAAGCCACGCCCACAATGTCCCTCTTTACCAATGTTAAAATCTGGTCACCTTACACTACTGTGACAGGGTGACAGGGAGCTGTGGCAGAGGGCCCAAAGAGCCGTATGCAGCTCCGGAGCCGCAGCTGGCTGACCCCTGTCTTGTACAGTATCTGCTTACTCAGGAGTTATTACTTCATAAATCACCTACAGTGAGCAATCAGCAACCTTCAGGAGACACTCCTGGCAATTAACATTTCCCCCCTGTACTGTTGAACAAATAATCTCTCAGAATTTACAGTTTCTCTGGTCACTCTTATATTTTGTCTCTTTTTCATATTGAAAATGTGGACAAGCATAGCCAAGGTATACAGTAAATTCTAAGAATGACTATGGAAAATATGAATAACTATCAGGAGTCTGATGCCATCCGTATTGAACTCTCCTTTACATTTATCTTATATTTACTATTAATTTTGCTCATAGCTTTATATCTTCATATATATGTTTCAGAAAGACAAATTCAGTCCATTATTCCACAGAGAATGAGAAAAAGATACACTAATGAATGTTACTTCCTAATTACTAGCAAAGTTCCACTTTGGGAGTTAACACAAAAACAGAACAGTTTCAATTTCCATGTATAGGAGCTGTAAATCTACATTTTGTTAGGTAGACACTATCTGATTATATTGTACAATCACCAGTGCAAATGGTTTCAAGATAAAATCAATATGATGTTATTTTGACTCACACATCTTGTTGGCAGCTGCTGGTTCCAGTTATCTCCATCAAAAAATTTGATTTTTTAAAGTTTTCTCCTATGACTAGCACTTCAGGTTTACCTAATGTTGACATGTAGTTCGGTTCAATGGAAATAATTTTAATAGGCTATTGGAAACAAAATAAATGTATGTTAACATATCCAGACAATCTTTTAAAATTAAGTAACAGAATCATGCATTTATAAACACCTTTAACATTCTTTTGTTATTAATGGTTTGGGAGCTAGTGGTTAAGGATCAAGTTAGAAAGCAAGATGCCATGAGTTCAAGTCCTTGCTTAGCCAAGGCAGCCAACTGGATGAGGAATATTAATTATAGCAGATGTATTCAAAAGATGGGGTAACAAAACTGAAAGTTTGGATTCATTAGGATGGATCCCATTTGAAATTATATATATATAAAAAATAGTCACTTAGGAAATATAAATTTTTAAAAGTTACTCTTTTTCACTGAAACCAAGGTCTGCACAGAGGTGAGAGAATTAAGTTACTTTATATGCAGTGATCCCAAACTGGATTGCATCCTTATTCTGTTACATCTGGAAAATTTACAAACCCAGCTTCAAAATATATGTATCAGTAATTTACTTCTCATAAAATAGCCGCATTAATCTGTCAGTAAGGAGAGAGTCTGCCTTTCTCCATAGAGACAGATCCATGCCAAGAAGTTAAGGGATAGCTTTCCCTTGTAGCTTTCCAGATGTTGTTGATAATTTTCAGGATTATCTTCCATTGGCCATGCTTAACTGGGCTTCTGGATAATCTTAACAATAAGTCCATCTCTGATGTAAGACATAAATACATCTTTTCCTTTCACTTCTAATATAATAGTTTCAAATTTTTTCAATTTTTTGTGTGCTGACCTTTGATGTTGCTGAATGATCTTTTTTGTTTAATACATTGATAGTGCTATTACAATCAATCTGAAAAATAAATAAATAAAAACAAATCAATTTACAAAGACCACTTAAGAGAACAAATTTCATTAAATGATTTTTATAATTCTATAAAATCAAAACATCTTACTTTTTTGGCACAAGTCATAGTAGAGGTAACACATTTTTCTTCTCTAGCATTCCAGGTGCAGTGCATATGATTACATTTTGAGCATCTAGTAATATATATTTTAAAAAAGAATATATAGCAATTAGCAAAGGAGAGAATGGACCATCAGCATAAGTGTGAAGAATGCCTAGTAGTTAGGTCCTATTTATGATATTTACATCTCATAACTATTAAATATTTGATACTAGATCTATCAGTAAAAACCTCAACTATACTTCTTTTTACATTTATGAACTGTTTACATTTCTAATTCTTAATGATAAGTGGAATATTATAAAATCCATACAAAACAAATTTAGTAAATGCATCTTACGTTTTTGATAAGGAACAGATGTCAAATTCAAATATTTCTGATAAATTCCAAGTTCCTGAGATGAATGACACTTGAACTGAAAAAAGTGAGAAGAAAACACTTATATTATTAACTGCAAACCTGTGTATAATGAATAACTTAAAAACAACTGATTTAAATCTAGAACTACAAATTTCCTTTATATTGTGGTTGCTTTAGTATTCTACATTATTTACAACCTATTTTTCAGTCAGGACTGGATGCCTGAAAGTCTTACAAAAAGTGAATGCATTACTATAGAAATATGAAATGTCTTCAACAACAAACTTCTAAATAGATCGCACCTCATACATCACATAGAATTAACATATATCACATAGAATTAACAGTTTCAATAAAATGATGTTCTATATTTTTTGATTACAGTTAGATTATCTTGCATAGAAGCTCAAGTTATGGTACAATTGTACAGAGTGTACAGATCTCACCCACTTCTGCATGCATTAACTTTTCAATACCATTAATATAATTTCCGGGACTATGAATCTGCTTCTATGAGCAAAATTTTTAAGAGTGCTTTCTTCAAGTGAGTGGGGAGAAATCCTATCCCAAAGGTTCAGACATGAAAGAGTTAAAGAAAAACTGAAATTTAATCCATCAATTAAATCTAACTTGTCCATGTAGATCGGGGTGTCAAACTCATGTTGTCACGTGAAGTATCGGGACTTTTCCCCCCTTTGCTAAACCGGGTGTGGGCATGGCCAGCACGTGACACATCCAGCTTGCGGGCCGGGAGTTTGACAGCCCTGATATAGATAATGACCAAAGACTATCAGGGACTGGAAAATCAAGCTCTGAACTAATCAGGAGCAGGAAAATTCCCCTATCAAGGTGCTTTTTTGAAACAGAGTAGCAGAACTCCATGTTGTCTTTTGTTCTAGTTGGAGTTCTTTCCCAGGGCTGACTGAATGCCACTTAAGAGCCAAACTCCAATCCATTTAGCTCTGAATTGGCATTCAAGGAATTACATGGTACAGCTATCTAGCTATCAATGAGGCTGTATGTGGTATACATTTACTTTTATTTCACATACTAAACTGTGCTATTGGGATTTTGTTCTATCTGTTCTCTGTGTCTATTGGAGGAGGGGAGGGTTGTGCAAGAAAAAAATATTTTCAGTCATTCTGTTTCCTTTAAATTTATTAGTTTCTTAAGCTCAATATACATAATAAAGGATCTGCATTTCTTATGAAATCAGAGCTTTCATCTTGACAAGTAATTTCTAGCATATTCCAGCTATTCAGAGAAGGTAAGAAATTTGCCATTTTCTGCATATGAATTGAAATTAGCAGAGAGTATATTTTTTTCTGGAATAACTGTCCCAAAGAGTTGTGGGAGGGTACATGTGTATTATGGGAGGAAGATCTAGAATAGTTTTCTCAATCTTAGCAGCTTGAAGATGTGTGGTCTTCAGCTCCAGAATACTGGATGGGGAATTCTGGGATTTGAAGTTCACACATCTTAAAAATGTTGAGAAACACTAATCTAAAAGAACTCTGTGAGAGCCAGGAGTCACATTCACAATATCTCTATGCATACCTGTACCATTATACCTAGAAATTTATTCAATTTTATTTATTAGATTTTTATCCCATCTATATTACTTTATAAGTAACTCAAGGCAGTGAACATACATAATACTCCTTTCTTTTCCTGTTTTCCCCACAACAGTGCTTTTTTTCCTGTGTCATCTAATATATGGGGGTGGGTGGGTGGGTAGTGTGCTGTTTTGGATACATATTGTAACTATATCATTTAAACAGCTTAATTTGTTACTTAAAACTATGCTATGTTTTAATCGCTATAAACTTTTTTATTGGTTTTCATGAAAATGATGTCACCAAAGTAACACTTTGGTTCCAAGTAACACCCCCAACCAAAGAAGACTCCAAGGCTGGAGTCCTCAAAGTTCCAGTTTATTAGAGCTGACATATTGGCACATCTGAATCTGCAAGTTTCCGGGTTTTCCCCACCCAAAAGAAAGTCAAAGACCCATCCCCTGCACCCACATGTCCATTCCCCAGTCACGCTATCTAGGGGCAGGCTGAAAGTCCTTGACTCCCAGAGAAAAGAATGTTGCTATGGCTAAATATCTCCATCAACTCCTCACAAATCCCCCCTTCCAATTTCCCAGAGCACTAAATGTGGCAGAAGATCAAAAAGAAAAGATGGGCTCCAGGGCTGACAAATGGTGTTACAGGTAGTTTCACAAGTAGTATTAGCATTATATACAAAGTCTAAAACATCTAAAAATCCAGACTCCAATAGAAGAGAAAATTTGAACTCAGTAATTAACTGTGGAGTCCTTGGTACTCTCTGAGCTTGATTATTGTTACTTAGTTAGATAATGAAACTCTGCGAGAAAACAATCAAGCACCAAGAACTGCAAAGAACTAGGCTTCTTGAAACAATGTGGTTTCTTTGTTCAAGCTTGCAGATTGAACAAAGGGGCAACTTTCTCCATAGTAGCCACTGACCTATGAAATAATCTCTCATGAGCGTGCCAGACCTCCAAACTGATAATTTTTATATAATTTTTAAAAACAAATGTATTTATGGTGGCTTTTCCCAGTTATTGGAGTTTTTCTAAACATTTGACTTTTTTCCTTTTAAATGAGCTGTTTTATGATTTTTTTTCTAATAAGTAGCTGACCGATACACATGTCAACTTTCTATATAAAGAATACATAGAAGAAATAAACTGCAAATGGACTTACAGAGCAACTAATTATACATTTATCTTTACATTGATCTGCAAATCTTTTACATCTGCTATACACGCTGAAGCTAATAGATTTGTTTTCAGTCTTCTACAACTGCCTTTACTAAAAAGGTTTGATTAATATTTATTAAAATTGCTCTAATTGTGTCACCACAAGATTAGGCTGTATTCAGCAGATCAGATTTTATTTTTGCAGAATGCTGAATAGTTAAAGCAACTTCCTTAAACTTGCATTCACAGGGTGTGGTTATGTGAAGGCAAATGGATCTTTAATTTCTTTCAGTATTATCAACCACATCTTCCTCTATTCCCATGCAGAATCCACCCAATCACATTTCTCTGTAACAAGGGTTCAAAATTGTCTGCCAAAGATATCCCCTTTTCTTTTAAGCAAAGTTGTTGAAACCCAGTACATATAAATATTTCTAGAGGAGTGTATAAATAATGCCATAATAATTACTATAATTTCTCCAGATACCCAAGACCACAGTCATCTTCCAAATATATTGGAATAGTAAATATCTCCTAGGAATAGTATCTCCTAGCACATATCTCCTAGAAAAATATCGTCACACTTCTAATATACATATCATGTGCGGGGGGTGCGCACTCGCTGTTTGAGAGCAATTGCGCACCCCGGTCCCCAAGACTCCACTCAGATATAGGTGGCTTAGATACTCAGGACCTGGGCCTTCGGCTGATGTTATGCAATGCCAGGTCCGTGGTTAATAAGACCCCCCTCATTTATGATCTTATACAGGAGGGGGGAGCGGACCTGGCAGCTATTACTGAGACCTGGTTGGGCCCGGAGGGAGGGGTCCCCCTGGTTGAGATGTGCCCACCGGGCTTCAGAGCATTTCATCAGCCGAGGGCGCAGGGGAGGGGTGGGGGGGGTGGCGGTTATTATTAAAGAAGATCTTGGTTTGAGGGAAACCACTGTGCCACAGATTGCCGGATGTGAAACCCTCTTTGTGACATGGGGTCATGGGGTTCAGATGGGCCTGTTGCTCACGTACCTGGCTCCCTGCCGCGTGGCAATGGCCCTGCCCGAGCTACTCGACGTGATAGCCACGGTGGCAGTTGATACACCCAGGCTTATGGTCATGGGTGATTTCAACCTGCCATCTGTTGGTGAGACGTCTGAGATGGCACGGGAGTTCATGGCTTCCATGATGGCCATGGACCTGACCCAGTTAGTTCATGGCTCCACTCACAGGGGGGGTCACACTCTGGACTTGATTTTCGTCTCTGGCCAGTGGTTGAGTGGCCTTGTTATAGGGGATATAGACATGGAACCCTTGTCATGGTCTGACCACTCGCTCCTTCGCCTAGATCTTCGAACCGCTACACCCCGCCGCAGGGATGTGGAGCCTACAAGATGGGTCCGCCCCAGGCGCCTGATGGATTCTGATAGATTCCAGACGGAGCTTGGGCCATTTCCTGAGGCTCTAGCTCAGGACTCGGTCGGGGACCTGGTGGCGGCCTGGGATCAGGCCACTAGCGGAGCCTTAGATCGAGTCGTGCCTTTGCGGCCTCTGACCCGGTCCCGATCCCTCGCGGCTCCTTGGTTTACTGAGGAGCTGAGGGAGATGAAGCGCCGGAAAAGACGCCTGGAGAGTGGTTGGAGGGCCAGTCGCACCGAATCTGACCGAACACTGGTAAGGTCGCATATTAAGACCTACCTAGTGGTGATAAAAGCGGCAAAGTCCAATTACTATTGCGTCATCAGAGAATCGTCCGGCGGCCCTGTTCAGAGTGACCCTCTCCCTGCTTCAACTGGGAGTGCGGGAGGACCCTCTGGAGGGTAGGGCTGAGGATTTCGGATGGTATCTGTATGACAAAATCGCTCAGATCTGGCAGGATTTGGACTCTGACTGGGTAGATCCGGGCAGGATGACGAGGAATAGTCTTGAGAATGTTATCTGGGAAGAGTTTGACTCTGTGACTCCGGATGACGTGGACAGGATTTTGGGGAGACTTAATGTGACCACATGTTTACTGGACCCGTGTCCCTCCTGGTTAGTACTGGCTTCCCGGGAGGTCTCACGAGGCTGGCTCCAGGGAATTATCAATGCTTCGTTGAGTGAGGGTCACTTCCCTGCTACCTTGAAAGAGGCGGTGGTGAGGCCTCTCCTCAAGAAGGCCTCCCTGGATCCGGCAGTATTGGCTAACTATCATCCTGTCTCCAACCTTCGCTTTGTGGCGAAGGTTGTTGAGAGTGTGGTCGCACAACAGTTCCCACAATTCCTGGAGGAAACGTCCTATCTAGACCCGTTCCAGCTGGATTTCAGGCCTGGGCACAGCACGGAAACGGCATTGGTTGCGTTGGTTGATGATCTCTGGAGGGCTCGGGACAGGAGTTGCTCCTCTGTTCTGGTCCTATTAGATCTCTCAGCGGCTTTTGATACCATCGACCATGGTATCATGCTGCACCGGTTGGAAGAGGTGGGGGTGGGGGGCACCGTGTTACAGTGGTTCTCCTCCTTTCTCTCAGACCGGTCGCAGTTCATGTTGGCAGGGGGGCAGAGATCAACCTCGAGGCCTCTCATCTGTGGAGTGCCGCAAGGGTCGGTCCTCTTGCCCCTTCTGTTCAACATTTATGTGAGGCCGCTGGGCAAGATCATCCGTGGCTTTGGGGTGAGATACCACCAGTACGCTGATGACACCCAGCTGTACATCTCCACCCCAGGCCACACCAGCGATGCCCTTGAAGTGATGGTCCAGTGCCTGGAGGCTGTACGAATCTGGATGGGGAGGAACAAGCTCAAGCTCAACCCTTCCAAGACTGAGTGGCATCCCGATATAGTCAGCTGACTCCATCGCTGACTATCGGGGGCGAGTCTTTGGCCCCCGTGGAGAGGGTGCGCAATCTGGGAGTCCTCCTGGATACGCAGCTGTCTTTGGAGGAACATCTGACGGCTGTTGCCAGAGGGACCTTTTGTCAGGTTCGCCTGATTCGCCAGTTGCACCCCTTTCTTGATCGGGATTCCGTGTGCACAGTCACTCATGCCCTCGTCACCTCTCACCTGGACTACTGCAACACTCTCTACATGGGGCTCCCCTTGACGAGCACCCGGAGGCTCCAACTGGTCCAGAATGCGGTCGCGCGGGTAATTACGGGAGCTGCATGGTGCTCCCGCATAACACCGCTCCTGCGTGAGCTGCACTGGCTCCTAGTGGTCTTCCGGGTGCGCTTCAAGGTATTGGTTACCACCTTTAAAGCGCTCCATGGCATAGGACCTAGTTATCTTCAAAGACCGCCTTCTGCCACCGACGACCTCCCATCGACCCGTGCGCTCCCACAGAGAGGGCCTCCTCGGGGTGCCATCAGCCAAGCAATGCAGGCTGGTGACCCCCAGGGGGAGGGCCTTCTCTATGGGGGCACCTACCCTCTGGAATCAGCTGCCCCCAGAGATAAGGAGAATCCAAGACCTCCGTGCCTTCCGCCGTTCCCTTAAAACTTTCCTTTTCCAACAAGCCGGGCTGGCCTAACAATGCCTTTTAAATGATTTTAAATTTGTATGTTTCTTAAATTTCTGGCCAAATTGAGATATTTCCTTTTAATTTGTTCTTAATTTTTATATTATGTGTTTTTATCTGGCTGTACACCGCCCTGAGTTCCCAGGAAGAAGGGCGGTATATAAATTCGAAGTAAAATAAATAAATAAAATAAATACTTGAATTGCAAGAAAATGCTTTCTGGAGAAGCAAAGTCTCCTGAGTTCCATCTCTAGGACATCACTTCTTTTTATGCTATTTATCTCAGCAAAGTGGTAATTGTTCTTGGTTGAACCACTGATATGCATTTCTTATACAGTCATTGTTTCCAGCATGATTTCCGTTTTCATACAGCGTCTTTACAAAATCAGTATAATATCTCCACTACTACCTAAATGAGTCACAGATTTAAAGCATTCCCATAATTTAATATTTTTTCTTGTGTTGAGCCCCATCTTTATTATTTTTACAAATAACTCAAGGTGGCAAACATATCCAACACACTTTCCTTGTCTTATTTTCCCTACAACAACCCTGAGAAGTGAGTTGGGCTGAGAGAGAGAGTGACTGGTCCAAAGTCACCCAGCTGGCTTTCATGGCTAAGGAAGGACTTGAATTCACAATCTCTTGTTTTCTAGCTTGGTGCCATAACTGCTACGTTGGGAGCGTTCACCCTTTTGGCTTTCCTGGACCACATTGAGAAATTGTCTGGACCATATATAAAATATATAATATAGTTAATATATATATAACTGCACATAATACTGTTAAAAGTTTACAATTTTGTTAGGCCCCATTACTAGTTGTTTAGGGCCACATGCAGCCTGTGGACGACTGATTATACATGTCTGCACTAGACCAAATTTGTTCTCTTTTGCAGATTGCAAATTGCTATCAATTTATAAAATACTTGGAATTAGAAGATTTTCAACATTATTGGGTATCATAATCTAATAATATGCAACCAGGCACACCCATTGAAAATACATTGTGATGAATAATTTATATATGAGAAACACCAAGTTATTTTTCAAAGGTATAGAAATGAAATAGATAGAAGTTGTGACTAAATATACCATATGTCATATTTCATACAATTGAAAGATATGATCAATAGTGCTGGAACTCTTTTGGATACAACTCTTGTTTAGGTACTCCTCTCCCTTTTCCTTTGTGTTGCTATGAGGAGATTGAAGTTTTTGTCTCAATTTCATTTAACAGAGGTTTATTTTTATGCCCAGATCTTAGGATGTAAGTACTTATAATTATACTTCAAGAAAGTAGGCTAAGATTTTTTAAAGTTTGTATCTCTTAATCACAATTTAGATGTGGCACAATATTAAAATGTATTTAACTTTAAAAAATGAGAGTTGCCAATCTACTCTTATTGAAGGAGAGGAAAAGATGTATCTGAAATTTGTTTATATAATTTTCAATCATTATTTAGCATTATGTTTGAACAAGACCTTAAAGTCTATTGTTAATGCAAATTTTGGTTAATTATTACATTGATATTACTACTTTTCTCTTTGGAATGTATTATTATGGTTCATTCACTGTCAGCCATATGTTTAGATTGGATTTGGCATTTTCTTATCCATCTATCAAGTCCTTTTCCAAGGACCAGAGATAGGGAGATGTTATTGTTTGATGGTATTAAAGGTATCATCACAGAATGTAAGTTGTTCCAAGTAACTTCTGCAACTGTCTGATGATGATTTTGTCAATGACGATGGCATTCAACGATGGCAGTCCAGATATTTTGGGATTGCACCCAAGGCACCTAGTACCATTGATGCTATCTTTGGTTGTTGTTTTTTTTTGCCACAATCATTTTGCAGGTCTTTGTATTTTGTGATTCCCTCCCCACCACACAAGTTCTTTTCCTTCTACTCTGCTATCTCCACCTACTGCCATATCCACTATCCAGCCTTTTTGTATTTCTTATTGACAATTGTTATGTTCTAGGTGAAACAAATGAGCAATGTTTTCAGCCTTAAAATATAGTGGTATAGCATCATTCAACTTTACATCCAAATTAGATACTTTCTTCCTTTCTCATAATCTCTTTGAAAAAGGAAGTCAAAATGAGGAAAAATATGCACAGGAAATCAGTTACTATGTATTTCCCAATACATTTGCCAGTCAGCATTAATGCAGTGTTGTTATCTGGCTGAGGTCGTAGAAGAGCACTGAGAAAAAGAATTATGCAATTCGTTTTTGCACATACATTTTAAAAGCTAATAGATTTATGCTCTCCAATTTTGAAACTTTGAAACTTTTAGCAATTTGGAACTCTTGAATCCATCCACAAACATTTATTTCTCCCCTAAAGGATGTAAAAACAGAAAGTGTGTGAGTGTGTGTGTGTGTGTGTGTGTATAATAAAGCTATTGCACTACAATTCCAGAAAGTATTATAGATGACATTATTTATGTATATGAATGTACTTGTAATTGCACTGATCTTAGAAGGCAATTACAAAATATATATGTCCATTTTGCTTCAATAAAAATTGAAGACAGGAAAGCAAGTGATTGAAAAATACTACTATGCCATGGCTGAATGTTGGATATGTTTCATAAAGAAATATTTTCTTCTGCTAGAAAGCTTTTATAAATAATGCATAAGTAAAACTATAATTATAGCAATGAATAATACAGAACAGCCCAACAATAAAATGGCCATTCAAATGGACTGCAGGTTTTCAACGTCATATGAGAAAGTTGATTCGCTTGTAGATTGCCAACTTTGTTTTTTGGAAATGTTATTCAACACTTAAGGAGAAATTAGAAGTACAGCTGAGTATACGCCAGTGTAAAACCTTTTGTGGCTTTGTTGAACTTGCTGCAAATCTGATGTTGGAAAATATGTTATTACTATAAAGAGCATATTAAAGAAAGGGATTGGTGTATTTCCTCAAAATTATTTCCCCTTTCCAGTGGTGGGATTCAGCTGGTTCGGGCCGGTTCAGTCTTGTTTCAATCTTGCTGCCCAAATCAGAATGGCCCTGGAGGACAATACCCAGGAACCAGAGGAGACTGGCAGAGCCCACATCAGCCTAAAATATGTTAACATTTCTAAAGTGGTCAAGAGAAGTTAAGTCAAACCTTTCTCTTGGGATCACTTTAATACACCCCAGACAGAATGATTGGCGAAGCTTGTCAGTTTATATAAATTGCAACAAATATGTTGTGGTAAGAGGAAAAACCTACTTTAAAACCAGTAGAGTTAAAGATACCTGAAAGCTGCCTCAGATGATATCAAGGGATTAGGTCAGTATCAGACAATGATAATGTTGCCAGGGGTGGTTAGACGCAACTTATGGTGTGGTTAGATGCAAGTGAGGGAAGGCTCAATGTTATAAAGTGGTTCAAATATTGATTTTCTAGGAAACACTTAAAAGAAATGAATCTCTGCCAGAAACACGTTTGTAATCTAAATCATGTTTGTATTAGCTGACATACAATTTAGATTCTAATGGACTGTATTTTTAAAAGAAGGGTATATGGTTGATACTGGCTGCAAGAAGTAAACTAGCGGACAACCCATGAAAGTTTAACCATCATTCCTGATTAAAAAAAAGATTAGGCTAGGTGGAAAGATCCATATACTGTGGTATAATGGCAAAGATCAGAATGCTAGATCTGGAACTAACTCAAAAAGATTGTAGTTGCCAACCAGGATTATGATTCAATTTATTTTTATCATCTATATAGTGCAATCTAGGATTGATTTGAAGAATCAGCTTCCCCCCCCCCCCCATGTGAATATGAGCCACTGGTCACTCTTAAGGGCAGGAAAATTTGTTGGCATCAGGTCTAGGACAATTTGCCATGACCAACTCGCCACATAACAATTCACCATGGCCAACTCGCCATGGGACAATTTGCTGTCGGACAAAAGTTATATAATATCAAAAAAATGGTAAAATAGAATCATTAAAGAAATGATGCAAAAGGAAGGGTAAAATGAAATGTGATTTATTTATTTATTTATTATTTATTTATTAGTCCAATTTATATGCTGCCCTTCTCCGTAGACTCAGGGCGGCTTACAATGCATTATAGCAATAGCCTGCATACTTTTTTGTATATACCTGCTTATTAGGGCTTTCACCCCCCCTAAGCGGTGTTGTTCTATACAAAGTTGGCTTATTGCCCCCACAATCCGGGTCCTCAATTTACCCACCATGAAAGGATGAAAGGCTGAGTCAACCTTGAGCCTGGTGAGATTCGAACTTGCACTAATTACAGGCAGCCAGCGAGGCTCTTGACAAAAATTAAAATAATTTTTAAATTATTTAAAATAATTAAATAAAATCGTTGAGTTGTCCCATGGTAAGTTGGACATAGTGTATTGGCAGCGGTGAGTTGGCCATGGTGAGTTGTCCCACTCCGTGTTGACATCTACTTACCTCTAGCCATCCAGAAAGGCAACTTCCAGCTGTTTTTTCTTGTTGTGTATAGGGATTTTTTTAAAAAATTACATTCATACTAGCAATGCTTTCTATGTTGTCTTCTGCACTTCATTTCATTGCAGGTAACTCTCTCTACTCCAGCTGTGATTCCCTGTTGCAGGAATGCTCCCTCCCTTCCAATAGCTGGTTACAACCCTTTATGGCCGTCTATTTATTTTACATGTTTCAGAGAAATGAAAGGCTAACTTCTTTTTTTTTTTTTAAGTTTGTTGTGACTCCGACCCCCGAGCCCATCTTATCGGAGGGAGAAGACTCCGAAAGTGAAGGAGATGAGTTGGCAAGACCTCCGTCTCCAGGATCCTCCTCTCTGGCAATGCCTCAGGTGTCTCCCGAAGGAGAAGAGATAGGCCAGGAGCCAGGCATCTCCAAGCAGCCGCAGTTAGACAGCGACGGAGATAAGTCTTGGCTGGATCCCCGCTAGCGTCGGAAAGACAAGCGCACGCAGCAGAGAAGGAGGCATGCCAGAGATTAAGCTGAGTCACTGGACCACACCCCACAGGGGATAAAAGGGGGTGTGGTGGCCATTCAGGTTTTGTGACGGACAAAACTGAACAGCTAGCAAGTCATACTGTGTCTCTGGAACTTCGTTATCTGCCTTCCTTGGATTTATTATGGACTGGACTTGACAATTCTTTGGCTTTGTGAATTTATTTTGGTTTATCTGACGGAGGAGGAACACCTCCCTCTGTGAGTAAAGTTTTTGGCAAGCAGCTACTGGGTTGCTGCCAATTCTGTTATCGAAGGAAATTATTGTCTGCAAGTTTATTTTAACTCCTGGCTGACTGTTTGTGTGCGTGTGTGAGATGGGGACAGAACAAAGTTACGTGGTGGAACATTGGAACAGTGAAATGGTTTATCTTTTTTTCTTTTTCTCTTTTTCAAATTAGGTAAAATTGGCAAGATGTTACATGTTTGCCTTCTAGTCCAAGGCAAAAGAGCCGAGGTGGCGCAGTGCTAAGAGTGTAGTACTGCAGCTACTTCAGCTGACTGCTAGTTCAGCAGATCAGCGGATCAAATCTCACCGGCTCAAGGTTGACTCAGCCTTCCACCCTTCCAAGGTGGATAAAATGAGGACCCAGATTGTTGGGGGCAATATGCTATTTAGTATACTGTCTTTGGTGTAAGCCGCCCAGAGTCCTCGGAGCACCGCGGGGATCCAGACGAGGAAATGGCGAGTTCCGCAGAGCTCTGCCAAAACCCCGTCTGCCAAGCTGCTGCCGACAGATCTTCGGACCTCCCCTGTCTTAAAGGGACAGGGGGACAAGAAGGGACCCCTTGGGCGGCCGAGAGGAACGGGCAGGTTCCTCGGGGCTGGAGGCTTTCCCTTCACGCCGGCGGCAGTGGAAAGGGCTTTCTTAAAATGGCTTCACTTCCATGATTTAAGGTTGGAGTGTGGAGTGTGTTTTTTTCACACAGGTTTTTCACATGTCAACCAGAGGAACATTTTAAATAATCTAACTGAATTCATTGTTACATTAAGTAATCTTTTATGATACAGCTGAAACTAAAGAGGGTTATGTTATCATGAACATGCAATGCAAATATTAACTAATATTGTAATATAACCTCCCTTTGCACTGAGTTCAATCTGTAAGAGTAGACTTTGAATTTTTATGTATAACTAGAGAAAATATATTGCAAGATATAGAAATATCAACTTACAAAACTGAAATATAAAGAAGCCCACCTTTTTCTGATAGATCTTTAAAATTTATATCACAGGAACAATTGAGATGGCGTTGATTCACTTCACAAAGAATTTTATTGATCCTTGCATTTAACATCCTGCAATGGGAATGTGCTTCAGAAAGACCAAAAGAATTTACATCGACTCTCACATTAACCTAAAAGAATAAAAACATTGTAAACAATAAATTTATTCAGTGCCAGTTATAAAATTGCCAATTTTATCCTGACAGTGAGCTAGAAAGTAGAAATCTGCTGAAATCTGGGCAATGATTAAATCCAAAAAATCAACTACGAAACAGGATCTATCCAGGTTTCCTTCCTTCTGTTCCCAGTCTTAATAATGATTTAGCATTATACAATATATGTAGAGATGCATGGCTTCTTTTGTTTAAAATGTAGCAAAAATTACTTGAAAATTAAAGTACATCCCTATGATCATAGATCTGGAGGGGCCCAAGTAGCCAGACTGGTTAATCTATTTTGTATATACTTTTAATACAGATGAATGTTTAGAAATTTGAAAGTCATAAAATACAAATAGTATTGGTATGATAAATAGAACTAGTAGGAAATATCTGTGCATGAGTTACTTTCTACACAGCAAGGATGTACTGTGGTCCAACAGCAGCAAAAATACTAGTTGAATATACAATTGTATTACCACTATTGTATTACCACTATTTCCAGTTTTATTTACTTGTGTTTAATTTACTGGATTGGAATTGGATCCAAAGGCAAAGTATTATAATCATGACTATATCTAGATATGCTCCATTATTTTTACTTTTATTGGCATAATGAGAGCTACTACTCTTTGAGAGGAGATTATAAAAATTACTGAGGGCCAATGATCTTACAATTGCACAACCCCAACCCTGCAACAAGTTTCATTGGTAAAAACTAAGAAAATGGGCAATATAGTGTTCCAGTGGCTAGAACACTAAAATAATGCAATATCATCATAGTTTCAAAATCACCATTGCTAATCATTTTATTACTATTACTGACTTTAATCTATGACTAGAGAATTATGAATTACATACCTTATTATTTTTGAGTTCAGAAGTGAAGATTTTCAGGCACTTATCTTTGCCATATGAAATATTTACCCAGTTAGGTGAGTTACTAGAAAATGTACATTCACCTTTTAAAGTGCAGCTAAAGAAAATACAAGTATATTTGTTATAGAAATAATAAAACATGTTTTGACTCTATATAGCAATTCACACTAACTGTTTTTCACTAGCCATTTTTGAATTTTTTTTTCCCTTCAACTCATAACAGGCTAAAAGGATGTGTTTTACATCAAATATGGTTTGGGGATTCTACCAATTTCTATTCAGCTATTCTTGTAAAAAAAAAAAAAAGTTGCTGTACTGTTTCTGCAAGCAATGCAAGCATTCCTGAGAAACAGATTGGCCTAATCAGATTATCATGCTCTGCTGCATTTGCTTATTGTTGCATATTGGTATTGTTTAGATTTTTATGATTCTAAAAATCATTTTACAAAACAGCTAAAACCAGAGCTGAATGTAATGGCTTGAAATTCATATTTGGAAAGGCCTAAATTTGAAATTTTGGGAGCCTAGAATTAAGTATATAAAGAGGCTCAACTAGATTGGATTAAAATCCATTGATCTTTATATAATTTTCAGCAGTATAACTATAACTCCTAGAACTCACAATTGCTAGTAGGGAATTCATGGAGTTGTAATCCCTATATTCTGGGAAAACAGCATCATTTTCTTTTTAAAGCTGGCATGCAATCTATTTCTGGGAGTTTTATATGAACAGCATTATTTATTTTGCTTTGGAAAAACTAAATGAACCTTAAAGGAAACTTCTGATTTCTCTCATTCGGGCACTTAAAAGGATCTTAAGCAAAGATATTGCTTTGTTTGAACGCTGTTATGGAATCCAATGCTCTTTGGAGCAAAGAGGTTCCTCCCCTCCCCCCCCACCCCGATTTTAGATTGGTCCATATAAAAAGAAAGTCAACGTGGCAATAAATACTGAAATGTATTTTGGCACAAATTCATTTATAATTTTTAGGGGTCACATAATTGCAAATTCTGAGTCTCTCTGACTTAGTAAAAAATGCCTCTGAAGCACAGAAATAAAATATTCTTTCTTTCTTTCTTTCTCTTTCTTTCTTTCTCCCTCTCTCCCTCCTTCCTTCTTCTTTCTTTTAAAACACACATAATTTTGAACAGACATTCAGACTCTGCATGAAATATTAATTATGTTATATTACATATTAATATTACCTTTTCTTTGTGTGGCACCATCCACAGTGTGGGTCCATTGCAGATAAACAATCTCTGCAGGAAATATATTTGTTGCAATTTGCAACCTGTATTCTCCTGATCTAAAAAAAAAATAAAAAGTATATTTTGCAAATTTCTTATTAGCCATTCCAAGCAAATCAAATAACATTTTTATGAGTTCGAGATACACAAAAAATAACTATTTTAAAATAAAGTTATAACTCTTAAAAATATAGGGAAGTATTCAAACAAATATGCTTCATTAGAATACTAGAATAAGATGTGTATTTTGGGTATGTTGATACCAATTTCTCACTTTTTCAATCTTTTACAAATAACCATTTGTGAACTTGATTTGAGCTTATCCTGGCTGGCAAAAGCTGGCTGATAAATAATAAGTCTATGGCTGCTAGTTTATATTGATTTTGGGTTGATTCTGGAACAAATTCTAGGATTAAAAGAGAAACATATAAATTACAGGTGTTTTCTAATATATGGTGATAATGTTTTAATGTTGTATTTAATTATTTTGTCGATATCTAACTATAGGCAAATTCACAGGAAACTACTGCTAAAATTCATTTTGAAATGCACTTCTGGCCAACCCATTTTCCTATTTCTAGGAAGATTGGATTAATTATTGCTCTTAAGTGTTTTATATACTTAGAAAAACATAAATTTTTCAGATATCAACTATTTTAGGTTTTAATGTGGAAGAATTGTAATTGTGGTTGCTCATAATAATTTCTGTTAAGATCAGATGATATCTATTAATCTTATTAAATCATTATTGGCATTTCGAATCTCACCAGGCTCAAGGCTGACTCATCGTTCCATCCTTCCAAGGTTGGTAAAACAAGAAGTGTTGCAGGCAATATGCCGACTCTGTAACTCACTTAAAGAGGGCTGTAAAGCACTGTGAAGCAGTATATAAGTCTAAGTGCTATTGCTATTGGGCCTTTGACCTTCTAGTGTACAGCATTTACTCCATATCAATGAAGAGTTAAATAATGCTAAGTCATCTTACAAAACCAAAGACTCATAATAATGAAGTCCTGAATTAATCACAATGTGGATTAAGATAAATAGAATGCAGTGAAATGGGGAGTAAAGTGGAAGAATGTGAGTACTGCAGAATGTGAAACGGGGCAATATTTTCAATATTAAATTACTAGGATGAGATGATTTTTAGGACCTGATGATGTAAGAATTTTCCAAAGTCCTCCCCTCCCCACAAAAAAGATCCAGTGTGTGGTAATTTTTCATAATCCTCTAAACTTTTTCCATGGGCATTCCAGCATCTGTTTATCATAAAACTTCACTAGAAAACAATTGGAATATTTGCAAAAGCTTTGCTGGCGTTCAATACTTGGCTACAAGAAGTTTTATATGCAACTTTGAAAACAGCATATAAATGGAATTCTAGAGTATAATTTAGAATTCAACTAACCATATTATTAGATGGTAGATAGATGTAATTCTGATCCGTAGGGTCAAGTTCAAGCCTATGGAAAATGGGTGTTTCTTCCTTAATTTCATATAAAATTTCTGGACAATTTGGCTTCATTTTGTCATCAAGAACGATCTATAAAAACAGGATATATTTAATGAACATAAACTTGCAAACAGTTTAGAATAAAGTTGTCCTGTACTCTTTTGCAACCTATTCATCATCACAACTTCTTTTCCTATGTGACAAACTGTTGTAAGAAAAGATTAAGGCTGATTTTTACCTTGCTAAAATTATTTAATAAAAAGATGATAGATAGATAGATAGATAGATAGATAGATAGATAGATAGATAAGGATTAAGACTGAAAAGAGTGTAAATAGTTATAGATGTTGTTGCTATAGTAAAAACATATGCTATCTTCCAATATTGTGCAAAATCATTATGTAACTTGAGTTATAGTGGCTTACTGTATGAGCCCAGCCTAGCCAGTCTGCAAACTGTGGTTTTTAAACTGTAGCATATGTAAGTTCTATGCCTTGTTCAAAATACCATGGCTAAATCAAATGAATATATTATTAAATCAAATGTACTGTAGCAAAAAAATGTATTTTTTTAAAAAAGCAGCTTTTTTTTCAAATGTGAAGTTCTAGGGAACAACATAAAACCTGTCTTCCTTCAAAATCTTTTCCATTTGATTTATAGAAAATGGAAGCTCTAAATGTGTGAATAGTGCAAATGTGCAAATGCATGCATCAACTGTTTTATTCCACTCAAAAAAAAAGATAAATTGCATGTGCAAATTATTTGTGAGTTCTTAAAAACTAAGTATACTGATTATTTATATTAATTCTATTAATTTTTTTGAATAAAAACATATTGAAGAAAAATAAATCCAAATATGAAGACAGTTTTCTGCAATTTTACATAAACCTGATGGATGAACGGATGAAATTGTAATGATTCATGGCATAACCTACCTTCAATAGCTGCCCATTTCCTGTTCCTAAAAATAAAACAGTCTTGTTTAGTAGCACAGTGGCATAAACTGAAACCAAATTAAAATGACTCAGAGAAGTTGAGTTGTTGATTGGCCATGTAACATTTACCTGAAACAGAATGAACAAAGAAACAAAACTTTAGAATACATCATTAAATCAAAACTGAAAGAAGAAATATTCAGTAGCTATCAATAACTGCAGGAAGATTAGTTGCCACATTATAGATTTTAGGTGCTATTTTATCTCAAGCAGATTTCAACACAATATTATTACATTTTTCATTAGGATTAATATAATATATATTTAATATACTTTTTTAAAAAAAAATCAGCATAATTAGTTCAGAGAAAAATCTGAAACTGCAGCAAGCATGTCCTTAGAAGTATCTTTTCTTAATTAATGAGGCCTGATTAGCCTAGCTAGTTTGTTGCTAGCTACATGAATCCAAAAAATACACATAAAGAGCCAGTTTGGTCTAGTGGTTAAGGCCCCAGGCAAGAAAGCAGGGGATTGTGAATTCAAGATCTTCCTTAGCCATGAAAGTCAATTGTGTGATTTTCTCTCACTCTCTCTCAGCCCACAGGTTCATTGTTGTGGAGAAAATAGGAGGAGGAAGGAGTATTAAAGCTAATAATATAGAGACTGAAATATAAAAAACACAAAATGTGAAGGTCCAGATCACAGAAATGTAAATATGTGTGAATTCCTTGCTGTCAATAATTTATTCTGTTCTAAAAGAAGATATTGTGTGATGGATAATGGTCAAGTGGGGCATTCTGGGCACTGGAACCCTAAAATATCTGGAAGGCACTAGGTACAACAAAGTTATACTACCCATTATGGATTTTGTATTCAGAGGTGTTCATGTGTAGAAAGTTAGTACCCACCCCTCTCCTAGAAGAATGAAATATTTTGAGAAATATTAAAAAGGCAGAATATTATATTTCTCTGGATGAGAAATGGAGAAGCATGTTTTTTTTTAGAGGCAGGAAGCAGACTCACTCTTAATAGCGCCCACCTTTCTTAATAGCCGTCAGCAGATATCAGATAAAAAGATAGCTCTACTCATAAAGAAATTTCCTACAGCAAGGTCTGAACAAAGGTAGGGTTAGCCCTCAACCACAATAGGAATCACTCAACAAGCCCCTTCATTGCATCAGAAGACCAAACCTCAATCAAACTTAGCTCAGACAACTCCTAGGATTTGTACATGGCCCCATGGGAATCTGACAATAGCCAATAGAATATATGTTCTTGCACAGGAACAGGAAGTTCAAGTGCAAAATCCAAGACAAGGTTTAAATACCTCCCACTCGCTACTCCATGTGGTCAACTGCACCAGAACCACCCGTGTGGTTCTGCTTCATCATTGAATCACCTTTCCAATCAGCCTCCATGTTTCCAGTGTCTTTCTCCCGGCTTGGAAATGAACCAGATGGATATTTCTTCCAACACATGTAATGTAGTTATATGGTTGGATATCATTTAATGTATCTTTTTCATATCATTTTAATACCAAAAAATGTGTGGTATTTTTAGATGATGAAAGTGCTCATAATGCGTTAGCGAAGACTCCTACTGCTCTTTCCCATGATACATTAAGGAGAGGAAATAAGTAAACACAGGTAATCCAAAAATGTATATAATATGTTAGTATCCAAAGAATTATAGGTAAATGGAAACCAGTCAGTAGTATACATTTATTTCTTTCCAATGTACAGGTCACCCTTTTAAAATTTCCTTTTTTTTATGATGCAGTAAATCTAATATTCATATTATGTCCTCATTGTTTATATATTGCTTTTTCTTTAATATTTCACAGTGCTACAAGAAAGTAAAAAAAAACAGGAAATCCTGTACAAAATCTTTCACCTCCTTTTTTGAAATGCCTTTTATAATTTCGTTTTATGTGGGTCTTTGTTTCCAGGGCTCATGGAATCATAATGGAAAACCTACTTTAGAAAGACAAAGCTCTATTATCTTTTATTGATATCAGTTCTGCATGTATTCCTTAAATTTCTATTTATGTTCTGAATAATTATTTATGACAAATTTATTGTGTTATTATATTTGTAATGAAGTTAATAAAAAGCCTTCATATTTAACAGCGGTTAAAATTTGTCAGATGATTTTTACATTGCTGTAAGCCAAAGCGATGATCAATTACGCCAATCTCCTTCAACCAGCTATACTATATTTCAGTTTCCATAATTCTCAGTTAACACACAGTATCAACTGGAAAAAGCTGAACTAGATTATCTCTATATTGCCTATTATCTATTAATTACTATTTGGCATAATGGTTTTCTATCTATAACCAAGCAACACAATTTGGTTTAATAATGGTTCTTAAACTGTCCTTTCAGCATTGTTTGTGATGAAGCAATAGCAATAGCACTTAGATTTATATATCGCTTTACAATGCTTTACAGCCCTCTCTAAGCGGTTTACAGTATCAGCATATTGCCCCCAACAATTTGGGTCCTCATTTTACCCACCTCGGAAGGATGGAAGGCTGAGTCAACCTTGAGCCTGAGGAGATTTGAACTGTTAAATTGCAGGCAGCCGGCAGGCAGCAAAAGCCTGCAGTACTGCACTCTAACTACTGTGCCACTGTGGCTCATGTAATTATCAAGTGGCATAGAAGTATGCCATAGAAAAAGAAACACAACTTTAATATGATCCTTTAGGTTTTTGGAGCATCTGGCATATCTTGCAATGCATATCTCTGTTTAAGTCATGACAACTGCCATGGCTTCTTACCCACTTAAAGGGGAAAACAACTTTAAAACCAGAGCACCTAAGGTCAGCCTTAATCTGCCGCAGATATGGATTGGGGATGAGATGAAGGTAATGTGATGAAAAAGAGGGGGGAAAGGGGGGACATGCTGGTGCATACCCATGCCAGTCTAAATATAAAAGACCACTCAGAGATCACTCTCATTATGTATTATATTCTCCACTGAAGCCACATTTTCACAGTTCATTACCAATTCTATTGTTTAAATAAGAGAACATAAGAAGAATCATTCTATCAATAATGGTACTTCCCAATACAATTATGATGCGGAATAAATGACTGGGAACAGAAGATAGCTGCTCATTTTTGAAGTTCTACATTCTCTATAAAAAGTGTATTATTATCAGGTCCCAGAATCTAGATACACAATCTTCCCCCAAAACAAGTAGACTTAAATCTGGGGAGATTGAATGTTTAAGTCTAATTTAAATAGCTTTAAATCTGGGGAGATTCCTTATCCTGCAGTTCTCACATATTGGAAGAGTTATTCCTTAGGATGATGACAAAGAAATAAGCCTGTAATATCATTGTTGTTTTTTCTAGGCAGTTAGAATCTTCAGAATTTAAAACATATAACATTCTGCTAGAAACTGCTAGATGTAATAATTCAAAGAAACAGAGGAATCAGATTTAAGAATTAATATCTCAGATACATGGTGGCCTACATATTGAAGGAATTCTATGTTACTATATCAGCAAGGATCAGGAAAATTACTTTAAAATGATTCATATATAGTACTATACCTTCATACAAATTGCTAACATTTCTGAGAGACTCCTACAAATGTTGGAAGTATGGGGAAGCAAAAGGTAGCCAATCACACTCTCAGTCTAACCCAGGTCAAAATGTATTCACTGCCTTGAGTTACTTATAAAATTAATAATGCAGAATTAAAAATGAATAAATAAATGATGATCCTGTAAGGTTAACAGCATGGAAACCAAAAAAATTAGTTACAGTCTCAAGATATGCTTGCTGTCATTATTTAGTGAGACACAAAACTAAAAACATCGACTTTTCATGTGGGAAGCTGTCAGGGCAATGGTGAGTTTCTACCAGTTCGCACCTTTTTGGGCAAACCAGTAACAATAATTTGGCCTGGGTTGCTGAACCGGTAGTGACCTCTGGCTGGCCATGCCCCCAAACCGGTAGCCTGGCACCGCTTGTTTGCCCTGCACACCTGCACGACTGCTGGGAAGTGGCTGGCAAAGAGGCGGTGGCTGGGAGGCTTCTCGCAGTCACATCGAAAAAGAAAAAGCCTTGTCTTTGAGAGCTGCTTTGCGGCTGTGGCGGCTGGCCACAGGCCGCCAAAAGCTACCAGAGGTCGCTGAAAAAGCAACTGCCATCAAATCCCATTGCCTGCTGCATCGTATTCAGAGTGACACATCCCATTGCCTGCTGTGTAAGTCCAAGTGGGATGCAGCAGGCAATGGGATATGCATGTGTGGCTGGTGCGAAGAACAGGGTGGCGACAGCAGCGGTTTTTTCGGCGACTTCCGGTAGTTTTTGGCAGCTTGCGGCCTGCCGCCACAGCCACAAAGCAGCTCTCGAAGAGAAGGCTTTTTCTTTTTCAATGCGACTGTGAGAAGCCTCCAAACTGCCACCTCTTTGCCAGCCATTTCCCGGCAGCGGCAGCTGGCTGGAGGCCGCAGAAAACTACTGGAGGTCAGCTTGCCTTCCAGACTCTGGACCAGCCACCAGAGGAGGAATGTAAGCAGCCCGAAGAAAGAGGCGGTGATGGGTGAGGAAATGGGGCTAGGGTCGGGGCTGCTGAAGGGCGAGGCATGCAACTGGTGAAGAGAGGGTGGGGCAGCATGCCAGAGGAGGCCTTTGATAGATTAGGCCAGGCCTGTGCAGAAAATAAGTAGATAGGTAGAAATTCAAAAAAATTTCCTACCCTTTTCTGTGGGCATGGCTAAGTGGGATGGTCATGTGACTGAGTGGTCATAGCTGTGAATGATGTCAAATTGGCCATGCCCATTCAGTCACATGACCACCAAGCCATGCCCACCAAGCAAGCCACACCCGCAGAACGGGTAGTAAAAAATTTTGAAACCCACCACTGTGTCAGGGAATATCAACAATTGTGATCACATATTTTATTTTATTTTATTTTATTATTTTATTTATTTTATTTTATTTTATTTTAATAATTTAATTTAATTTAATTTAATTTAATTTAATAATAATTTAATTTAATAATAATTTAATTTAATTTAATTTAATTTAATTTAATTTAATTTAATTTAATTTAATTTAATTTAATTTAATTTAATTTAATTTAATTTAATTTAATTTAATTTAATTTAATTTAATTTAATTTAATTTAATTTAATTTAATTTAATTTAATTTAATTTAATTTAATTTAATTTAATTTAATAATTTAATTTATATACCGCCCTACTCCTGAAGGACTCAGGGTGGTGAACAGCCAAAAGATAAAATACATATAATACAAATGTTTAAAAAACCATTAAAATACAATTAAATAATTTGGCCCAGAAAACAAAATTTAAAACACCCCAAATTTATAAGACAAATTTAAAAAATTTAAACACAGTTTAAAAAAGAGGTAAGGCCAGGCCGGCCTGCTGGAATAGAAATGTTTTGAGGGCACAGCAGAAAGCGTGCAGGTCTGTAATCCTACGTATCTCCGGGGAGAGCTCGTTCCAGATGGCAGGTGCTTCCACAGAGAAGGCTCTTCCCCTGAGGGTCCCCAGTCGACACTGTTTGAATGACGGCACCCTAAGAAGCCCCTCTCTATGGGAGCGTACTGGTCAGTGAGAGGCTACTGGTGGCAGAAGGCGGTCTCGTAGATACCCCGGTCCTAGGCCATGGAGCGCTCAAAAGGTGATAACCAAAACCTTGAAGTACACCCGGAAGACCACCGGGAGCCAGTGCAGCTCACACAGGAGGGGGGACACATGGGAGCGCCACGTCGTTCCCATAACCACCCACGCGGCCGCATTCTGGACCAGCTGGAGCCTCCGAGTGCTCCTCAATGGGGGCCCCATGTAGACAGCATTGCAGTAGTCCAGGCGGGAAGTGATGAGGGCATGAGTGACCGTATTTAATGAGTCCCAATCCAGTTGCGTCCCTTTCTGGATCGGGACTCCCTATACACGGTCACTCATGCCCTCGTCACCTCTCGCCTGGACTACTGCAATGCTCTCTACATGGGGCTCCCCTTGAGGAGCACTCGGAGGCTCCAGCTGGTCCAGAATGCGGCCGCGTGGGTAATTATGGGAGCGACTTGGCGCTCCCATGTGACACCTTGCCTGCGCGAGCTGCACTGGCTCCCAGTGGTCTTCCGGGTGCGCTTCAAGGTATTGGTTCTCACCTTTAAAGCGCTCCATGGCTTAGGGCCCGGCTATTTGCGAGACCACCTTCTGCCACCGATAACCTCCCACCGGCCAATTCGGTCCCACAGAGAGGGCCTCCTTAGGGTGCCGTCGGTCAAGCAATGCCGACTGACGACCCCCAGGGGGAGGGCCTTCTCTGTGGGGGCACCCGCCCTCTGGAACGAGCTACCCCCAGGAATACGACTAATCCCGGACCTCCGGACCTTCCGTTGAGCTTTGAAGACCTTCCTATTCCAGCAAGCTGGGCTGGCTTAAAATTTTTAAAGGGTTTTTAAGGGTAATGGGTTTTAATACTTCGGGAAGCCAATTGGATTTAATTCTGTTTTAAATTATTTTAAATTTTGTATTGTATGTATTTTAATTTGGCTGTGCACCGCCCTGAGTCCTTCGGGAGAAGGGCGGTATACAAATTTAATTAATAATAATAATAATAATAATAATAATAATAATAATAATAATAATAATAATAATGGGACGCAACTGGCGAATCAGGCGAACCTGATAAAATGCCCTCCCGGCCACAGCCGTCAAATGCCCTTCTAAAGACTGCTCTGAGTCCAGGAGGACACCCAAGTTGCAAACCCTCTCCATGGGGGCCAATGACTCGCCCCCAATAGTCAGTGATGGAGTCAACTGACTATATCGGGATGTCGAAAACCACAGCCACTCGGTCTTGGATGGGTTGAGCCTGAGTCTGTTTCTCCCCATCCAGATCCGTACAGCCTCCAGGCACCGGGACATCGCTTTAAGGGCATCATTGGGGTGGTCCGGGATGGAGATGTACAGCTGAGTGTCATCAGCGTACTGGTGGTACTTCACCCCGAAACCATGGATGATCTCACCCAGCGGCTTCACATAAATGTTGAACAGAAGGGGCGAGAGGACCGACCCTTGTGGCACCCCACATACAAGGGGCCTCGGGGTCGACCTCTGCCCCCCTGCCAACACAGACTGCAACCGGTCAGAGAGAAAGGAGGAGAACCACCGCAACACGGAGCCCCCACCCCTAACTCTTCCAGCCGGTGCAGCATGATACCATGGTCGATGGTATCAAAAGCCGCTGAGAGGTCTAATAGGACCAGGACAGAGGAACAACCCCTGTCCCGAGCCCTCCAGAGATCATCAATTAATGCGACCAATGCCATTTCCGTGCTGTACCCAGGCCTAAAGCCCAACTGGAACGGATCCAGATAAGCCAGTTCATCCAGGTACTGAGGGAGCTGTCGTGTTACCACACTCTCAACAACCTTCACAACAAAGCGAAGGTTGGAGACTGGACGATAGTTTGCCAAAACAGCTGGGTCCAGAGAGGGCTTCTTGAGGAGGGGCCTCACCACCGCTTCTTTCAAGGCGGGAGGCAAGAACCCCTCACTCAAAGAAGCATTTATAATCCTCTGGAGCCAGCCTCGTGTAACCTCCCGGGTAGCCAGCACCAACCAGGAGGGACACGGGTCCAATAAACATGTGGTTGTGTTCAACCTCCCCAGCATCCTGTCCACGTCCTCGGGAGTCACAGGGTCAAACTCTTCCCAGATAATATTCTCAAGACCTACCTCCATCATCCCCCATCACCCCCCTGATGTTCACTGTGGCTTGCTGCAACACTATAATTGCAAGTCACGCACCAAGATCCCAGATTGTGATTACATGGCCACAGGAACACTGCGAAGGCTGGAACTCCATCATAATCCTACTCATGCAGGGCAAGGGTAGGTTCCAAATCCCATTGCTACCAGTTTGTGCATGTGTGTGGTGCTTCTGTGCATGTGCAGAAGCATCCAGGTGGGTGGGCAGAGCCTCCCACCACTGCCACTACTGGTTCACCCGATCCGGTGTAAACCGGTAGCAACCCACCACTGATGTAGGGCCATCATAACCTTGAATGGTTACTGGATGAATGGTCATTACCTGAGGACTGCTGGTACTCTCTGATTTAGGAATACTATACCAACTAAGACACATCTTGTGCTATCTTTATTGTCTTTTCTATGCCAGAGAAATGCACTTTATTTTCCACGGTCCTTTTAATGATCTGCTAATTTCACTATGATTTTTTAATTATTTTTCTACTGCTTTTGCTGTTATTATTTTATTGCTTATTGTTTTTCTTCCATATTATATTATAATGCAATACTGTGATGTACTTTGCTTTTATTAATGATTTTAACTTTCATTTGAATTGTTTGAATTTAGTGGTTTAATAAAATGTAATAATAATAAAAAAGAGAATAAATATCACTAAATTAAATAAGAAATATTGCTAAGAACCTTACTGTTCTATTTATTCAATCCCTCTCCTCCTTTTTTAATTTTCTATTTTAGATAACAAATGACAATACTACTACAGCAGCAAATAATTTTAGCCCACATGATAAACATTTGCACTTTTACTTGAAATGTGAATCAAACTATATATTTTCTATATTCTGTCATAAATTGGTAATGTAACTAAGTATATACACAAAATCTTAAAATAAAAAAATCCTCTAAATTGTACGTTACCATTACAATTACAAGTTTCTTCTTCCTAAGTAATATCACATGAACTTTAGCAATATATGTTCTGTTAGTTAGACATTATTTTTTGCTATTTGCCAATAAGTACCTTTAAACTCACTGTCTGTAATGGAAATTTAAACATGTTCAACTGAAATCAGTGAGGCTTGGTGATATTTAATATTGGTTGGGTCATCATCAGGATTATATCTGCTTATTCTTTATGCATATAAAAACTCCAAGATCTGAACTAATTCTAACATTTCTTATATTTAGAAGACTGTTAAAAATAACATTATTTAGTATGCACCAGCTTAGTCTACTCTGCAATTGTCTAAATTGCACTTTCAGCTCCTTTAGGTGATAGAAAGTTGAAACAGAATAATATTAAAATACAATATATTATACATAAAGGGGAATAATTGCTGAAGGGAATAACAATTCCTCAACATAAAATTTGCAAAAGTATATCAACTAAAATTATAAGCCAATTTTAAGAATTGTGAAGATTTCAAAAAACAGAAACTATATTATCTATATATGTATATATGGAATATATCCCTTGAAGTACAATTAAAATCCAAAACTGATATCTAATAGACATATGGCACGCACCACAGATTCCAAAAATTAAAATAGTCAACACAACGTTGAGTTAAAAGTAGACTAGGAAACAGTATCTACTTTTGGGGTTGAATCCAATTCACTCAGAGTCAAAATCAGTTCAACTCAACTTTTTCATACCTGATTTTAAGAAAATGAGGAGTGAATTTCAACAGAGCAAATAATTCCAACCAAGTATATCAGAAATTTGGACTAAACCGCTTCTAGTACAAGGATATATTTATATCCATAGCACTACACACATAAAGTATAGCAAAAGTCTTAATTCTTTAGTTCTGAAAAAAATAATTGCTACAGGCAGTTAGCACTTAGTGCTTTGACTGATTATTGTGTATGGAGTGTAAGATTTGAAGATTGACATTTCCAGGAGATAGAGAATTGAAAATTGAGCTACAGCATCTGTAGCTCAATCACAGCGCCAATCAGGATAGAACCTGGATGTGGGTCTCCCAAGGCTTATCTGAAGCTCTCCCCATTAAAGTACTGGCTCAAATAAATCTATGAGAATGAGTTCCCAGTCCAATTAGTATTGATGGACAGAGAGCATTGACAGACATAATTTCCCATGGAAGAAGCAAACCACTGCCAAATTATTCCAGGTAGTTTCTCATCGTAAGAATGAGAAACTACCTGGAATGTGTTTTCCCGAAAATAAGACCCTGTCTTATATTTTTTTGAACCCTGAAATAAGTGCTTGGACTTATTGCCATGCACTCAAAAGCCCGATTGGGCTTATTATCAGGGGATGTCTTATTTTGGGGGAAACAGGGTAGCAGACAATTGGGCTCAGACAAAGCCGGGACCAAAGTCAAGCAAAGAATCATTGATCTTGATGTACAGAGGAACCTTATTGTAGCAGAGATCTCAGATCTCTGCTACAATAAGGTCATCCTACAATAAGGATGGATCCATCCATCCATCTTCAAATACTTTCCTTGTATATTTGCACTCTTTCTTAGGAGGCCACTCAAACTGACATGCCTAGAAAATCGAAAAAGGTATTGACTAGGAAATTCAATAATATCCCCTATTCGGAGCTCTTACGCATACGCTCAGACATTGACATTGAGATGATGTTTTTGAAATGCCCTGTTATCTTTGAAGGATGGAGTTAATCTCTCTTCCATTTACAAATTACTTAGTCCCTACAGGCAATTGAATGTTTCCTGTTAAACACTTAGGACTGTAAAATTTCTAGGAAATTCTGTGCCATAGCGATTGCAGCTAGAAACTGTTAGGTCTGAAAGTATTACTGTATGGGACATGTTAGTTTCTGCTTTGAATAGGCTTTTATCCAATTTTTTAAAATCTTGACATTATTTTCTTTTCTCTCTTACTTTGACTTTTTTTGAATGATGGTAACTTTTAAAAATAACATAAGAGAATGAAAAATAAGGTGGATTTACACACTACACTAATCCATGATGTGATTTTCTTTATTAGATAAGCATGTTTATAAATCCAGCCATTTTATTTTAATTCAAATATCTTTTTGATATTGTTCAAATATCTTAACAATAGTTAAAACAAATTATGATTCAATATTATATGTGGTTATTCAAGTTTATCCAAACTACTGTATGATTAAAACAAATTATGGTTACTAATATGTGCATTATTTGCATACAAACCATTATGCACTACAAATAGCCTTAGCCACCAATTTAAAATCAATGTTAAGTAGCCTCCGGAATACAATAACAGCCAGCTAAACTGTGTTGCATTATCAGTATAACTGAATATTCCAGCACAGCTTTCTATGAATTGGTGACTAAATAAAGATTCCACCTCACAGTTTTAAATGGGTACCATCCTTGATGACATCAAAAAGCAGCAAGACATCCAGAAAAATAATGGGATTGCATTTCTTTTCCTCATTTTGTTTATTTGGTTCGGCAGGAAAAATGTTTTAGTGCCCAAATTTGACTGAAATGTATTCAGGGGAAAAAAGGGCAGCCCAAGGACCCTAACCTTTGCCATTAGTCCCCAACAAATGCTCAGGCTAAAAAAAGTCTTTATCATTAGCCTGTTACATTCTTTAGAGCCCTATGGGGGTTCACGTCTAGAGGAATGATTGCATTACTTTTAAGGATGGAAGGGATGGGAGGATTTCTCCTTTCTGTGAGATGTGGCAACCTCATGGATTCAGCCTTCTATCAAAAGTGGCTAAGGACACACAATATTTCTCTTTTTCCAATGCTTCCCTTTTTAAAGGGTTTTTGGTGCTGAGTTTGGTTGTTTTCATTACCCAAACTAGTAACATAATCACTGCTAGCATTGATTATGTTATCTAGTTTAACATAAAAAATAAAGTATAAAGAAACATCTGCAAGAAAACAACCAAGCTCAGAGAGCATCAAAGACCCTTCATTTCAACCCTGAGTTATAAATATTCTCCTTTATTGCTTCCCCCTTTCTCTCTCCCATTCTTTTTCCTCACATCTTTGTTTCTCTCTCCCAAGCAAGAGGCTGCAAGAAATGAACAGACACTAAATATCTGAATTTACAGCATCTCTTGCAGGGAATATTAAAAATTAGGCCAATTGTCACAGGCTGCTCAGAAAAGATCACCCATCCTTTGAAAAACATGTGAAGGTAAGAGTCATAATTGAAGGAGAAAAACATTTCCCCCAATTCTACCATTATCATCACACAGATTAAACTAAGGCAATGAAACTCTTACTATTTTCTACCATTCCCATTTTAAATGATTTTATTACTTTGAGTTTACAAATATACCAAAGTAATAGAAGAAATATAAAAGGTCATTTGAAAGTTCCCAATCTATTATTTTATTCTGCAACTGAAGAGGATCCTTATAGCAGTGTCAGCTATATAAGGCAAGATCCCAGCAATCCTAATGCCCAGTAAAATCAATCAATACTTTAGAACTCATAGCTTTCCACCATTAAAGAGAGAAATAATTGCTTTTAGTCCAATTGAATCTGGACGTGGACAAGCACTATTCATTGGTGGAAAGATTAAATATAAAATAATTGCTTTCACTTTTGGCTTGGACCACCTACTGGTTTAAAGCATGAATGCCAAGATTTTTCTCCAAAGGAATTTTATCATCCAAACTGCCTAACCTTATCCATGGAATTTCATTCCCTGGTTAGTCTCTATTTGTTCCCACTTCCCACAGTCATAAAAGAATAATGGTACCTTTAAATGAGTGGATCTTGGTGCTAGTCAGCTGGCGACCCCTAGGGAGCGGGTCTTCTCTGTGGGTGCACCTACCCTGTGGAATCAGCTCTCCCTCGGGCTCCGGGTGGCCCCTGACCTTCACTCATTCCACCGTGGCCTTAAAACATGGCTATTCCGCCTGGCCGGCTTGGACTGAAGGAGTTTTAGAGGGGATTTTAATGGTTTTTATGGTTTTATTGGGTATTTTTAAAAAATTGAACTTTGTGTGTTTTATTGTTGTGAGCTGCCGAGAGTCCTATCGGAGATAGGGCGGCATATAAATTCAAATAATAAAAATAAATAAATAAATAAATAAATAAATAAATAAATAAATAAATAATAGTGCTAATCCTAGCTTGGGTAATGTAATATCTGCAAAAAAACAACCAAGCTCAGAGAGCACCAAAGACCCCTCATGAGCTAAGCACCCCTCATGGTGCCTAGAGCGCACCAAAGACCCCCTGAGCTATGAACATTCTCCTTCACTGATACTTTTAAAGCATCTCCAAAGCCCAGAGTCTCATACTATCAGCTTTCTTCTCATTGCATAAGCATTCTTTATCTACTGTTTTTTTTTTTCCATTGAAGCCATTGGAAAGCGAACAATAACAGTATGGAAAAACAATGAAAGAATCTGAAATAACTTTTTGACTGCTGTGTCTCATCACTGCAAAATACAGTAGTGAATCACTCCTTCAGAAAATACACCTTACCCCAGGATCCTGGCACAATCCTGCAGAAAACGCTAAATTTTCCTTTTAGTTTTCGCTTCCATTGTGATCTGCTTGCAAAGGATGGAAGGCTATGCCTTTTTTGGGGGTGGGGATCAGTCTGCCAAAATATTCTGTATCTTTCGGGGCTCCTTCCTCTCATAAATACATAGCTTGCAACAATTAAACAAGTTGACCCTAAATATAGCTGATTTAGCCAGGCATCTGGCCAACAAATAACCCAAGGTACTACTCACACATGTGTTTGGAGGCTGGAAATCCGAAATCAAGTCGGAAGTGGAGAACTCTCCGAACTTACACTTGTTCGCGTTCTTCAGCAGCTCTTCAAGAGCAAAGATGCAAAGGCCGGTGGAAGTCGGAGTGGCGGGACTGGAGGCTGAGCCGAAAATCCCGGCCCAGAGCGCGCGTTGCTCCAGGTACGCCGAGGAAAGAATTTTGATCTTTTTGCCGGCGCCACATCGCAGGACCTGGCTATTGTACCTGAGGTTGTTTTTCTCGTATAGAGCGATGAGCATCTTGGCCTCCGGGTTGTCATTGTTATAATAAGGGAAAAAGAAGTACTTCTGCCAGCGAAAGGCATCCTCGAAGTGCAGGTTGTACACCTTCTTCATGGCCACCTGCCTGATTTCGTTCACTGATTCCTCGCCTTCTAGTATGATGAAGACCGCCTTGTTGGCGTTGCTCTCCGGGGGGTCATCGGGGCAGTTGTTCAGTTTGTGGCTCATGGCCCAGACCAGGGACCAAGGTGAGCGATCGTCCTCGCGATACATCAGCCCGGCCACCGCGCCTTCCGACGCGAAGGTGACCAATTCACGGCCCAACTTCTTCGCGGCTCTCCCTTCGGTGACGTTCTGCAAATAGCAGATGCCTCGCGGCTGACTCCAACAGGTGAGCAGGCGGTCGCGCCCGAAGGGCAGCAGCAGCTTGTTGACCGAGGCCACCGTCTCGCCGCAGAACTCGGCCGGCTCCTCGCAGAAGCGCTCCTCCTTCCACGCCAGCGAAGGCGCCACTTCGTACCAGCAGTTGCCACTGGCCACCAGAAAGCGCTCCCCGCTCACGGCCAGGTTAACCACGGCGCGAGGGAACTCGAGGGGCCCCTGCCCTCGGGCCCCCGCCGCAGCCCAGGCTAGCAGCAGCAGCAGCGACGGTAGCAGCGGCGGCGCGGGCAACGGCGAGCTCCCAGGGTTACGGCGAGCCAGCTGCCTTCTCGTGCCCCCCGGCCCTCGGGCCATGGTCCCCTGTCTGCCCCGGTTATCTAGGGTTCCTCGGCTGGCGGAAGAGGCTCTGGTACCACCGACATGCGAGCAGCTGCGGCACCGCCCCACCCCTCGTACGAGCAGGGAACCGCTCCCACGGCTGCCCTTCCCCCGCTCTGTGGGTTCCTCTGTGCCTCAGCTGCCTCGCGCCTCATCGGTTCCTCTTTTTTTCTCTGGGAGGTGGGAAGCCCGCCTCGTCTCCTTCACTTGCGCGCCCGACCCCGGCTCTCTCTCTCCCTCCCTCCCTCCTCCTGAGGGCGTGCCAGCCGGGGCGCTCCACGTGCTTGTCGCTTTCTTCCCGAACTCTCCAGCTCGCTGTCACCCAGGCGGGAAATAGGCTGCTGCAGATGTGTGTCGTTCTTTCCTGCGGAGCTGAGGCCAGCTGGTTATTTAAGGGTGGGGTGGATGGGTCTCCTCGCTGGTGCCAGAAGGTTCAATTCTTGTCCTCGGCCTCCGCTCCGGTCCGCCCAGGCCCTGCCGCGAGGTGCCCCTTCTAAAAACGTTCCAAGGCTGACTTTCCCTCCTCCAGCCGTTTTTTTCCCCCTCTAGCAATTTACAGCACCAGCCAACCAACCCTGGTGCGATATAACAAGCAGGCTTGATTTGCCCTCAATAGGCCTGTGATTTTAACTAACTAGAGCAGGGGTCTCCAACCTTGGCAACTTTAAGCCTGGCGGACTTCAACTCCCAGAAATCCCCAGCCAGCAAAGCAAAGCTGGCTGGGGATTTCTGGGAGTTGAAGTCGCCAGGCTTAAAGTTGCCAAGGTTGGAGACCCCTGAACTAGAGACAAAATGGTCCATGTGGATGAAAACTGTTTTCAGACTTATATAAGTAGGAATAAGGCTTGTAGGGGAGCTTGGAGATCATTTAGTTCAATTTTCTGCTCGGAGCAAGACTGGACTTACTGTACTACAGGCATGGTAAGATGGCCATTCCAGCCTTACTTCAGGCACCTCCATTGAGATAGAGTCCACCCACCCAAGCACTCTACTCCACTGTTGAGGAGTTACATAAATGTTCCGTTACATTTGCCCCAGGGGTGAAATCTAAATTTTTTCCCTACCGGTTCTGTGGGCGTGGCTTGGTGGGCATGGCAGGGGAAGGATACAGCAAAATCTCCATTCCGTCCGCACTCCTGGGGGGAAGGATATTGCAAAATCTCAATTCCTACCCCACTTAGGGGCCAGCCAGAAGTGGTATTTGCTGGTTCTCCGAACTACTCACAATTTATGCTACCGGTTCTCCAAAACCTGTCAGAACCTGCTGGATTTCACCCCTGATTTCCCCCCATACCTAGTTGAAATCTACCCTCTTTTCATTTTATTTATTTTATTTATTTATTTTTCATATTTGTATACCGCCCTACTCCCGAAGGACTCAGGGCAGTGAACAGTCATAAATAATACAAAGACATATAAAAGTTAAAGACTATTAAAAACAGATTAAATAATTTAGGCTCAAAAAATTAAAAACCAAAACATCCAAATTTATCTAAAAGAGATCTAACCCGATTCAATATCCCACCTTCGTCCCCAGTTCCTGGAAAAAAACTGAACAATTCCATCTTCCACAAGACAGGCCAGCAGATATGCAGAAACAGCTATTATATCTCACTGCAGTCTTCTCTTCTATAGTGCTGCACAGGCTAAAAATACCAACTGTTCTTGTAACTTTCCTTCCAAATTTCTTGTCATCTTGGTTTTTGTTCTGTGGACATCCTTCATTCTGTCAATGTCTTTCCAAACGGTGCCCTGCACTAGATATTCTAGGGCATGGGTGTCAAACTCAAGGCGTCACATTGCCTTCACGTGATGTATCATGACGTTTTTCCCCTTCACGGAACTAGGGTGGGGGTGGCCTGCTTGTGACTCATACGGTCTGCAGGCCACCAGTTTGACAACCCTATTTTAGGAGCATTCAGTTGACCAATGCAAAATACTGTGGAATGATTATTTCTTTAGATCTTGACACTTTAGATCTTGATACTACACTCTAGACAACTGTTGATACCACTTGTCAGATACCAGGCCAGAATTACATTTGCTTTTCTTGATCCTTCAAGACACCCCAACCCTTTTTGCAGACATCTGCCCAGTGTGTCACCCCATTCTATTCCGACTGTTTTGATTTCTCTATTCCTATGGCTTTGAATATAGAACTTTGCATATTCAAGGGCAAATTGAAACTTATCTTGCCACTTTTCTACTCATTTTCCAATGTATCAATGTATCTTCCAGCCTGAAGAATCATTTTCCTGATTCTTCAGACTGTTCTTCAAGATGATGCTGTATCCCCTTACCTCCATGTTAATTCATGAAAAATTGTTAAATATAATTTCCAATTCCAAATCCAAGTCATGTATAAGTATGTTGAACAATGCAGGCCTTATAACAGAAAGTTGTTGTACACTGCTTATTCCTTCTTTCAGCTTTGCATAATTCCATTAATGTACACTTATTGAGTATGTCCATTCAACCAGTTCTGAATCCATTTACTGATAGCGTAGTGCAGCTCAAACTTTTCCATCTAGTCTATTAGAATCTCATGGGAGACTGTTGAATGCTGTACTAAAGTCAAGATGCATTATGTTCACTACGTTCCTATGATTAACTAAACTGATGATTCTATCAAATGGAGATAAAGCTAGTTGACATGACTTATTCTTGATAAGTCTGTGCTGGGTCCTGCCAAACAATCCATTTGTTTTCTAAATGCTCACAAACTGATTATTTAATGATCTATTCCATAGTATTGTCCAGCATCAGTATCAAGCCAACCACTCTGCTGATACCCAGGTCTTCTCCTCCCACCTTGGAATATAGAAATGCATTGTTCTGCTTTTGTCCTTTGACAATGAACTCCATAATGTCTTAAGCAGAATAGAATGGGTGCTGAGATGACATTAACAAGCTCCTTCAAGACTCTCAGAAATAATTGTTCTGGTCATAGAAATTAGAAATGGTTAAGGGTAACAAGTTTGGTTTGGTTTGGTTTATTTGATTTGTATACCGCCCTACTCCCGAAGGACTCAGGGCAGTGAACAGCCAACAATAAAATACATAAATACAAAAACTTTAAAAAACCAAATAAAATCAGATTAAATCATTTTGGCCAGACAGATTAAAATACCCCAATAATTTAAAAACAGATTAAAATTTACATATTTAAAAAGGGAAGAGATTAGGCCAAGCCCGCCTGATGGAATAAAAAGGTCTTCACAGCATGGCGGAAGGAGCACAGATCCAGGATCCTCCGTATCTCCGTATCATTCCAGATGGTAGGTGCCCCCACAGAGAAGGCTCTCCCCCTAGGGGCCACCAGTCGACACTGTTTGGCTGACGGCACCCGGAGGAGTCCCTCTCTATGAGAGCGTACTGGCCGGTGGGAGGCTATTGGTGGTAGTAGGCGGTCCCGTAAATAACTAGGTCCTAAGCCATGGAGCACTTTAAAGGTGGTAACCAAAACCTTGAAGCGCACCCGGAAGACCACCGGGAGCCAGTGCAGCTCGCGCAGGAGTTACATGGGAGCGCCATGTCGCTCCCATTACCACCCGCGCGGCCGCACTCTGCGCCAGTTGGAGCCTCCGGGTGCTCCTCAAGGGGAGCCCCATGTAGAGAGCATTACAGTAGTCCAGGCGGGAGGTGACGAGGGCGTGAGTGACCGTGCGTAACGAGTCCCGATCCAGAAAGGGACGCAACTGGCAAATTAGGCGAACCTGATAAAAAATCCTCCCGGTCACGGCCGTCAAGTGCTCTTCTAAAGACAGCCGTGAATCCAGGAGGACGCCCAAGTTGCGAGCCCTCTCCATGGGGGCCAATGATTCGCCCCCAATAGTCAGTGATGGTGTCAACTGACTATATCGGGATGTCAGAAACCACAGCCACTCGGTCTTGGATGGGTTGAGCCTGAGCCTGTTCCTCCCCATCCAGATCCATACGGCCTCCAGGCACCAGGACATCACTTCAAGGGCATCGTTGGGGTGATCCGGGGTGGAGATGTACAGCTGGGTGTCGTCAGCTTACTGATGGTACTCCACCCCGAAACCACAGATGATCTCGCCCAGCGGCTTCACATAAATGTTGAACAGGAGAGGCGAGATGACTGACCCTTGTGGCACCCCACATATGAGGGGCCTCAGGGTCGACCTCTGTCCCCCTGTCAACACAGACTGCAACCGGTCAGAGAGAAAGGAGGAGAACCACCGCAACACGGTGCCTCCCACCCCTAACTCTTCCAACCGGTGCAGCATGATACCATGGTCGATGGTATCAAAAGCCGCTGAGAGATCTAACAGGACCAGGACAGAGGAGCACCCCCTGTCCCGAGCCCTCCAGAGATCATCAACCAACGCGACCAATGCCGTTTCCGTGCTGTACCCGGGCCTGAAGCCCGACTGGAACGGATCCAGATATGTCATTTCATCCAGGTGCTGGGGGAGCTGTTGCGCGACCACACTCTCAACAACCTTCACCACAAAACGAAGGTTGGAGACCGGACGATAATTTACCAACATTGCCGGATCCAGGGAAGGCTTCTTGAGGAGAGGCCTCACCACCGCCTCTTTCAAGGCAGCAGGAAAGACACCCTCACCCAACGAAGCATTTATAATCCCCTGGAACCAGCCTCGTGTCACCTCCCGAGAAGCCAGCACTTACCAGGAGGGACATGGGTCCAATAAACAAGTGGTCGCATTCAGTCTACCCAGAATCCTGTCCACGTCCTCAGGGGTCACAGGATCAAACTCATCCCAGATAACATTCTCAAGACCTGCCCCAGTCCCTCCCCCTGAGACTACCCAGTCGGAGTCCAGATCTTCCCGAATCTGAGTGATTTTGTCATACAGATATTGAACAAAATCCTCGGCTCTACCCTCCAAGGGGTCCTCCCGCGCTTCCTGGTGGAGCAGGGAGCGGGTCACCCTAAACAGGGCGGCCGGGCGATTATCTGATGACGCAATAAGAGCAGCAAAATAGCTACATTTCGCTGCTTTTATCGCCACTAGGTAATTCCTAATATGAGATCTTACCAGTGTCTGGTCAGATTCAGAAAGACTGGCCCTCCAACTACTCTCTAGGCATCTTTTCCGGCGCTTCAACTCCCTCAGCTCCTCAGTGAACCAAGGAGCTAAATGAGATCGGCGCCGGGTCAGAGGCTGCAAAGGCACGACCCGATCCAGAGCTCCAGTGGCCGCCCTATCCCAGGCGGCCACTAGGTCTCCAGTCGAGGCGTGTGCCAGATCCTCAGGGAATGGCCCAAGCTCCATCTGGAACCTATCAGATTCCATCAGGCGCCTGGGGCGGAACCATCTTACCGGCTCCGCCTCCCTGCGGTGGGGTGTAGCGGTTCGAAGGTCAAGATGAAGGAGAGAGTGATCAGACCATGGCAAGGGCTCGGTGACTATATCCCCTATCTCGAGATCACTCAACCACTGGCCAGAGACAAAAACCAGATCCAGCGTGTTTCCCCCCGTGTGGGTAGGGCCATGAATTAACTGGGTCAGGTCCATGGCTGTCATGGAAGCCATGAACTCCCGAGCCACCTCAGATGCCTCACCAACAGACGGTAAGTTGAAATCCCCCATGACCATAAACCTAGGGGTCTCAACCGCCACCGTGGCGATGACGCTGAGTAGCTCGGGCAGGGCTGCTGCCACATGGCAGGGAGCCAGGTATGTGATCAGCAAACCCATCTGAACCCCGTGACCCCATTTCACAAGGAGGGATTCACAGCCGGCCGTCTGAGGAACAGTGGCCTCCCTCGGTCTCAGACCTTCGTTAATAATAACCGCTACCCCCCCTGCCCCTACCCTGCAACCTCGGCTGATGGAATGTGCGGAAACCTGGTGGGCACATTTCAACGAGAGGGACCCCCCCTCTTGGCCCAACCAGGTTTCCGTAATACCTGCCAGGTCCGCTCCCCACTCCTGAACAAGATCACAAATGAGGGGGGCTTTATTTACTACAGACCTGGCATTGCATAACATCAGACGGAGGCCAGGGCCCTGAGGATCTGTGCCATCTGGAGAACGAGTGGAGCTTTGGGGGCCGGAGCGCGCCACCGCTCAAAGACAGCGGGCGCGCGCTCCCCTAACACAATATGGCCCCCTGCTCCCACCATATCTACCCCTCCCACCCACAGTACTGATGGTAAAAACCTTGTCTGGATGAGCTTTATCCCCCCTCTTGACCCCGGGCCCCCCACCCCCTGTGCCGTTCTCCACAGCCATACCTGGCCCTCCCCTTAGTGGGTTATCCCCCATACCCACGGCCTTGCTTCTGATCCAACCCTCCTCCCCTTGGAACCCCTTAAGACATTCGTTAAAACTTTATATAAAAAACCCCTCAACCCCCTCTTCGCGATATGCCACCTCTCTGGGTTCCAAAGCCCTTCATCGAGGTAGGCCTTCGATAACGTGGAAGGCCAGGCTTGCGAGAGGGGGGAGTCTCGCAAGGCAAAGAGCTCAGCCGGTGAATACATTCCTACAAGTCCGCCTGGGGAAATGGAATCAGGCTAAGGATTCAATGATGGTACATTTAAAAGTCCAGGAGAGACAGTTCACCATTTTGGCGTGGATCAGAACCAGAGCTCCACTGTCCTCTCACGGCAGTGGAGAGGAGTCTCAAGCCGATGCCCTGAAAAACAATGACCAAGCCATCCTCTCACGGTGGCTGGTATCGACAGGTCTAATTCAGTGGCAATAACAGCAAGGTGACTCCCTCGGTGACCACACCCAGGCTTAAGCCTCTCCTCACAGCAAGGCATTGTAAATGTGACTGGGACTGATGACATAGCCGGAAACCGGGAGTCAATTATAGTCAGGTCAGGTCAGGGGTCCAATAAGTCCAATGCAGTCCAGTGCAGGTGCAAATCAGGTCCAGATCAAATGGCCACAACCCCGACCATGCCCATAACCAGGCTGCGGCGGGGAGGGGAAAATGGATACAGGCCAGGGAGAGGCAGGCCAGTCACCCAACTTTGCCAAGCCCCCAGTCTCCATTAGGTCTTCTAATCCCCTTTAATCCCCGGTCTTCAGGGGTCTTTAGGGGTCAGCAACCGGTCAGACTGCATTCTTCCCTTCCTCCCCTCCGCAGTAAATAACCGACCCTGGTAAAAAGGTCTAAAGTTGGTCTGAAAACAGCCAGGGTAGCACCGTTCCACCCAGCACCACCCCAGCGGCCGTTGTTTCATCCCCAGCCGCCGCAGCTGCCGCTCCAACCGTTGCGGCCGCTGCTGACAGCTGGGAGCCATAGCGGGGTGCTTTTCCGGGGGGGACGCTCCAACGAGCCGCTGTCTCCCCACACCCCTCTCCGTTTCGGCCGCCGCTGGGGGGGCAGCGCTGGAGGGGGCGCTGCTGGGGGGGGACGCCAAGGCAACCCGGCGCCGCCCCGACCTTGCTCCAGCCTCCTGTTCACCGCCGCCATAGCCTCGCGGCGTTTTTCGGCTCCAGCCGCCCACGCCGATCATCCAGAGGAGCTCAAAAGCTCGCGACAGGCCACCCACACATTCCTCTTGCTGGGCGGGGGCCAACAGCTGATATTCGGCCCCCCCGACAGTCCTCAGCAGGCCCTGCTTCTTCCCCGAGGCATCGGAGCTTCACCTACGAGCCGCCATCTTCGCGCATGCTCAGAAGCAGTAGTTGCTCCCTAATAATCTTTACTTCCTTATAGTTGCCATTGTCGCCTTGAGTCAATTGTTCTGTTTAGTCCTGTTTGAACACAGTTTAGATGTTTGGAGCATAATCTTGCAGTCATATTAAGATAAAATCAATATTCAATAATTACAGCGATATAGGCTTATTTGATACCCCTTATAAGTTGAAAGACATTTGGGTCCAACTCCTTTGGATTTTGTCACATATTAGTTACTAATGATGCATGGCATAATCTTTATGATCTTCTGTAATTAACATTGTAGTGGGATCAAATACTAAGATAATCCTGTTGGAGAACCTTGGCAAAGTGTGTAGTGTGCACTATAATAAAATTAATAGAATAAGATATATTACTAGTACAGGTAGTCCTTGACTTATAACAGTTCGTTTAATGACTATTCAAAGTTACAACGGCAAAAAAGTGACTTATGACCATTTTTCACAGTTACAACCTTTGCAGCATCCCCATGGTCACATTATCAAAATTCAGGCACTTCATATTTATGATGGTTGCAGTGTCCCAGAGTCACATGATTTCCTTTTGTGACCTCTGATAAACACAGTCAGTGGAGAAACCAGATTCACTTAACAACTGTGTCACTAACTTAAGAACTGCTGTGATTCATTTAACAATTGTGGCAAGGAAAGTCATAAAATGACTCAACAAATGCCTCACTTAGCAACAGAAACTTTAGGCTCAATTGTGATCATAAATCGAGAACTACCTGTATTATTATTTGAGAAACTAATGTAAATTTCATTTGCCAAATTTAACTACCTTAACTTCACTTGATATGCAGTGAGAGTGTAGCAGCTCTACGTGCTTCATCAGTATTAGAGGATTTAACATTCCTTTATAAAAATATAAGTCTATAAGGCTGCGTTTGGATAACAAGGCACAACTTTAACACTTTAACTTTTATTGCTCAAAACTGCCTCAGATATAGAGGATCAGATAAAGATAACAAACACCATACAGAAACACTGAAATAACAGTTTGCTGAGGCAAATATATCCCACAGTTAGCTACAATCAGGAAACACTGATTGATTCATTCATATTGATTCTCTTTTCATGAGGAGTTACTGACATATTAACCTCTTTATACATATACAAAATGGGATTGAGAGGTTCTGGCCCTTACAATGTGGGTTTCTGCACAGTTCAGTACTCTCTCCATTTTTATTTAACGTCTAAATAAACTGCTGGGTGAAAATAATCTGTTGCCATGGAGTAAGGTATCATCAGTATGCTGATGATACTTAATTATAACCTCTGTCCCTGGCAAACTAAGTGATGCTATGGATGTCTTGTCCTGGTGCCTGGAAGCTGTGGGGGTCTGGATAGGAAACAACAGGCTTTATCTGAATCCTGGCAAGACTGAATGGCTCTGGGTTTTGGAGCCTTCTGGATCTGGGACTTTACCATTTTTGGTGCTCTCAGTCAGATCTGGTGCACTGTCTGGGAGTCCTTTTGTAGACCCAATAAGAAAACATTTTTGAGATCATTCTCTTGTTTGTCATTTGTATTTCCCCTTTAATTTTTAAATTAAGCCAGGTTTGTTTGTACATGTCCAATAAAATGGTCCTTTTCCAAATCATGTCTGGTTCCACTTTCTATTCTTTCTGTCTTATCAGACAAAATTTTCTTCACAACTATCATTCTCTCATTGACGTATTTTGAATATAATCTACCCATTTAGTCAGACATTATTACTGACACCATTTATATTGTACCTACTCATTTCTAGCTCTAGTCTTCAAATATCTCCTTTAATATTTCCAATGTTATGATTGGAAGTGTTATGCCATTTTTGTACAGGCTCAGGTTTTTTCCCCATCTATTTGGAACCTTTAGTTCTCTCTAGTGTCCAGTTCTCAAATCATAAAGCCACTTATCTATGTTATTAGCCTAAGATTAGGTTCCCATAAGAAGATATTTTTTATAGTCAATTCCAAAATCTCACAGTGAAAATCAATATTCCAAATTTAACTGGACTGTTAGTCTGTTTATAACTTTCTTAGATCAATTTTATTTAGCGAACTATTTATTTCAAACTCTTTAAGTTCTTAAGCATATGATTATTTTTTCTTTTGCTCAGAACTGAAAGTAAACATCCTGGCAACTTTTCAAACTTGTTATTCTGATGGTTTCTAATAGCTTTATGATGGTTAGATAAGGAATTTCTGAGAATGATTAGAAATAGAGGCTTGCAAATTTAATGTCCTTTAAAGAGCTTTGCTGGGTTGCGAGCAAGACAGCTAATCCAGTACTCCAGTGTTTATCTTCCAGTACTCAAACTTGTGTAGACTTTTATCCTGCATTCCTTACAAGGAGCAGCCATATGGAGTTCGCATGGGTGATCTCCAGTCTTCTCCTTGTCTAGAGAGATTCTGAAAAAACAGTCTATTCATTGTTCTTTGGTCTTTGCTATTCGTTTTGGATATGCTTTCACAGAGTCATTTTCAGTTCACCATGACTTCCCGCAGAACTCCCACAGTGTATGAATATCTTTTTTAAAGTACAGCAAATGGGGTGGGGAGGGAGGAGAACCCGCTTCAGGTTTCATCAAATCAGTTCCCCCATTACATTTGATTTAGTCTGCATTTTTTAAAAAAAGAAGAGGAAGTGCTATTACCAGCACACATAGCCTTGAATAAAGTAGGAGTATAAAACCACCCAATGAGTGCAATGTATTTGTCAGGGCATTAGGGCCTCAGCAGCTGTTGTATTCCTTCTCCTTTCTCTGTTAACAGCTGCTAAAAATACAAAAACTAAAATATTATGAGGCTAATTAATTTCAAGCCTATATTTTGTTGACACAAGTCTATAACAGTTGTTTTGCTTTTTCATAGTTCTTATGAATCTTAAGATTCTACTGTCAAAATATGCAAACCACAACCCAATAGTTATCACCATCTGCTCTTCAGCAGAAAAGCCTGTGGGAGTGAGATTAAAACTGTCAAGAGAAGAAGATTCCAATCATCTGTTTAGCAGAAGAAATCCAGATCAGAATCTAGGCAAGCTTTGTCTGAGTTGATGCCCTCTAACATATTCAACCATAACTTGAATTTTTAACTTGAAATAACATAGTCAATGATGAAACCAGTGGAGGAGGACAGTGAGACCAGTCATTTAGACCACAAGTGTTATAATTTTTGCCTGAAACTGTCTATTATACCACGTCTCTTTTATAATAAAAATCCATTTCTGGCTGTAACAAAGAAGCTACTGATTGAATTCCTAAAGTATTTCTAGGACAATTTCCCTGTATTTGGAAAAGCCAAAACAATTTAATGGGATTCAGATTTTCTCAAACTCAGTGCCATTCTTAGCAATCATATTCTGAAATGTGTGATAAGTCCTACTGAAGCTGATGGAATTCATTGTCATGTATACATGACATCTTATGCATTGTCATGCATAAGGCAGTGATCTATTTCTTTTGATGTGTGTGGTTTTGTGTGTGTGTGTGAGAGAGAGAGAGAGAGCGAGAGAGAGAGAGATGTTGGTTTATCTTTTAATCAGAATGTATTAAGTTCTAGAGAACTTCAAAGCTTTTTTTCATTTTGCATATTCAAAGTGAAAAAAATATTTATAAACCTCCTACTATTTCCTCCTTTCTCTTCAGGTTCTAACTGAACAGCCTTTTCCTTTTCCTGGAGCTTCTGTAGATACAATTAATAGAACTACCATTTTGGATTTCAACAATTTAGTTTCAGTCAAATTGCTGAATCATTCTTATATCATAGTAACCCAACTCATTTACAAAGCATGAAGAATAATGTGTGGCAGGAATTGCAATTTTCAAAATATAAATAGCATAATATGTATGCACCAGAAGCGAAGTGTGTAATGAACTCCTATAAATGTTGGTTCATGCATTACTTTTTTAATATAAATATTCCTTTCTTTTTTATGTTACTAGACTTGGCATTTGCCCCAGGTTGTAATTTATGTTCTCTCATAAGCTATTTTTGAGATGTATATGGATTAAAATATTGATAAAAGCAAATATTAAAAAAATAAATAAAATCTTGATGGAAGATATATCTTTTTACCAAATTCCTAAATACTGTGTCCTACTGCACCATCCCACAATCATACAAGGAAATGTAATTCCTTGTGTATTGGATAAAAGGGCCTCCAGTAACAGGAGCATTTTAAGCCACCTCTGTCTGTTGATCTGAACAGTTAGGCAGCTTTATATCAGGAGAAACTGAACTGCAGGTAGGCTATTCAGTGCTTCAGGAATCAAACCTTAAATTGTATGTGGAAGGTGATTGATAGCCAGTGCTGATCTTTCAGTGAGGAATTATACGAACTCTGAACTAAACAGTAGCTTAGCCACTGCATTTTACATGCCTGCAATTTCTGAACATTTTTCAATGATATCGTCATTAAGTGAGTCACACCTGGTTGTCAGAATCCCCTAGGAAGGTCATAAATGGTGAACAGATGACCCTGAACACTGCAACTGTCATAAATATATGATGGTTACCAAGTGCCTGAATTGTTTCACATAACTGTGGGGTTTTAAGTGTGAGGACTGGTCATAAGTCACTTTTTTCAGTGCTGTTACAGTTTCACTTGTAACTTTGAACAGTGGTGAAATCTAAACCGGTTTGCTACCGGTTCGCTGGCCGTTCATGCACACTGCACAAGCTGTGTGCACATGCACACCAAAAGGAGACTTGGGAAGGTAAGTAGAACAGCGGGGGAGGGGAATCAGCTGTGGCATGCGATTTAGCTTTGCTAGAAAGCAGGATTTCCTGCTTTCTAGCAAAGCTAAACCCCACTGCACAGCTGATCGACGGAAATACCAGTTTGTAGGAACCGGTAGCTTTTTAAACTGCCAGTTCAACTGAACCGATAGCTTTTTTTTTACAACTGGTTTGCCTGAACCTGTAGTTTTTATCACTACCAGTTCTCCCGAACTGGAGCAAACCGGTAGCATTTCACCCCTGGGTTAAAAGAATAGTTGTAGGTCAAGGACCACCTGTGGTTAGCTTCAGAAGAACTGGAGCGGGTGCACTAGTTCATACGTGGGTTTCAGCAGGTTCTGACTAGTTCTGGAGAACCGGTATGGAAATTTTGAGTAGTTCGGAGAACTGGTAAATACCACCTCTGACTGGCCCTACCCCCATCTATTCTCTGCCTCCCGAGTGCCAGCTGATTGGGAGGATATGGAGATTTTGCAGTATTCTTCCCCACCACTGTTGTAGTTGTGTAGATGTGCTCCTCACCATAACTGCCACCAGGAACTATTAAGGATTAAAAAAATCAGGCAGCACCTTTTCAGACCAACAGGAAGGATAAAACCCTGTGAAAGCAGCAGGTCACAAAACCTTATGCATTTATAACAAACCTTATGGTCTGAGAAGGAGCTGCTAGAGTCCTGATATTTGGATACTATATCGTCCTGATACAAAATCTACAACTGAATCAAAGAATAGAATAGAATTCTTTATTGGCCAAGTGTGATTGGACACACAAGGAATTTGTCTTGGTGCATACGCTGTTGGTGTACATAAAAGAAAAGATACATTCATCAAGAATCATAAGGTACAACACTTAATGATAGTCATAGGGAAACAGTCAATATAAATCTTAAGGATACCAGCAACAAGGTTATAGTCATACAGTCATAAGTGGGAGGAGATGGGTGATAGGAAAGAATGCTTCTAAACTGCAAACCTACTTCTTTGGTAGGTAACCACCCAGAACGAACTTCACCAAAATGCCAAATATTAGTTTTATTTCTTATTGATACTACCACCATCCTGTCTGGATTTAATTTCAGCTTGTTCAGCTTGAGAGTAAAGTGGGAAGTCTGGAGACTTTCTCCTTGTATTCCTCTATCCTGGCAGACAGATGTGGGAGAGATCATTCATCCCCCATCTTCAGCCAGGACTTTGTAATATATGCTAGGTCAGTGCAGAATAAAATCCCAAATAACAGAAGTTTTGTCAACAAATGATTTGACATTAAAAAGACCTTTATTTTCCCCCAAATTAATTGTTTTATTATGCACTACAAATAAGACCTTTTGACTGGAGACTCTTCTTGGAATTTCTTAGACTTTGTGCCTAAAGTTGGGAATAATACTCAGTCTCTTGTTTTCTAGCAGGCTAAGGAGGATAAAGGACACAAACAAACCTGGTCTGTTACTGTCTTTTTATTTCTGCACTCACTGACAATTCAAAAGAAACTATTGTTAGGGCTATCAGCCCGTGCTTCCCACTGCCTTTTATACTTTGACACTGCCCACTCATCACCCAATCACGTGCACAGTCCTCTCCCATGTGATCCAGAAGTATTTACAATATTCAATAGCCAGGATCTGCCTGGCCTATCCCATGTCCCTCAGGCTGCTTGGCCACGCCCACTAGGAAAGGGTGCCAGCCACTGCCCTGGTCATCAGTCTATGACAGTCAAGGGAAGATGCAGAGTTAGAATTGCTGCCAGGGAATCCAAATAAGATGCAGGGAAATTGGAGGTGTTTCCTCCTGCTTTTGCCAGTCTCCTTGCTGATGTCATCTCTGCGCAACCACCTCTTAGCTGTTTGGCGGCTGTGCAACTCCCCTGTGGAAAGCCAGACCTCTGGAAACAGTTCGGAGCCCTGACGTTGCTCCCACAGGTACCAGGCAGCGCATCACTGTAGTGTGCATCCCCCTTGGCTCCTCGTACAGCTGGGTGGTTGCTCCCCCCAAAATGGCAGCTCCAGGCCAGCCGGCATGCTAGAGTGTGTGTGTGTTTGTGTCTCTGTGTGTGTGTGTGTGTGTGTTTCTATCGAGACACATGGTCTACCCCAGCATGTGAGGGAGCATACTGCATCCCTTTTGCCTTTCAGCTTCAATCCAGGAGCCCTCAAGCACTTGCATTCATGACAAACCATTTTATACCAAATTTATATTTCGCTGTTAAAGAAATAAAGGGAGACTAGTATAGATCTATTTCAAGCTATTTAGCTCTTGTCAGCTAGCCATACCCTTACTTGGCTTTGAACTTGGGCTGCCTGCATGTTAGGCACTTGTAATAACCTCTGAGCCACAAGTAAGGGTATGGGTAGCTGATGAGAGCTAAATAGCTTGAAATAGATCTATACTAGTCTCCCTTTATTTCTTTATCAGCGAAATATAAATTTGATATGTGTGTGTGTGTGTGTGTCATTTATATTTGCTGATAAAGAAATAAAATAATTTATCAGGAAATATAAATTTAGTATAAAATGGTTTGTCGTGAATGCGACTGCTTGAGGGTTCCTGGATTGGAGCTGAAAGGCGAAAGGGATGCAGTATGCTCCCTCCCATAGACCAGGTGCTTCGACAGAAAAACACTTTACGCACACACACACACACACGCACACATCTCAATATCATTACATGAACAGTGAGGCATCTGGGTATCATACTACTTTTAACCACTATATTTTAAAACTATACTTTAACTATATTAAACTGCATCTCATGCCACTAAACTACAAATTAATAAAAGTAATGAGCAGTTGCCCTATGCAAAGTCTGAGCTTTCCACCCATGTTCCTTCCCTTTATAAGGGCAAAGAGAATGAGCCAATTCAAGGACAATGCTTGTACATCATTTTAAGTGTGTTTATGTTAAGTAAAATTTGATGCAATTTGGACAACACTAACAATAAGTTATAGCACTGTCTGTAGGTGGGAGTGGTTTCTTGAAATGATTTTGCTCTACAGTACTTATAATAGAGTAAGTTGGATTTTTTTTCACATCTTTCTTTAGGCAAAATAAAGTAAAAGAAACATAAATATACTATTTACAGCCAATGACAACCTGAAGCTATGTGAACTTGTATTTTTGAATCTTTGAGTATATACTGTCTTAAGTGCTACTAGAGGTTGATAATCATCAATTTTTTTTTGTTTTTTTTATGTCACTGAACAAAAGAAGGATATTATATTAATGTATATCAAACAGTGTATATAGATTTTTCAGATATACTGTACACCACGACCAGTGCTATAGTTTTCTTAACATTTTCTTGGGTATTTGGCGGACCATCTGCAGCCAGCGACAGTTCCCCATCGCCCGGTGCATTCCCACAGAGAGGGCCTCCTTGGGGTGCCGTCGACCAGACAACGTCGGCTGGCGACCCCTAGGAAGTGGGCCTTCTCTGTGGGCACACCTACCCTGTGGAATCAGCTCCCCCTGGGGCTCCGGGTGGCCCCTGACCTTTGCTCTTTCCGCCGTGGCCTTAAAACATGCTATTTTGCCTGGCTGGCTTGGACTGAAGGGGTTTTAGAGGGATTTTAACGGTTTTTATAGTTTTATTGGGTATTTTTTTAAAAAAAATTGAACTTTGTGTGTTTTATTGTTGTGAGCCGCCCTGAGTCCTTTCGGAGATAGGGTGGCATATAAGTCCAAATAATAAATAAATAATAAATAATATGTGGTTGATATTTCTCGTTGCATGTTATATCTTCCAAATATTCTTATTTCCTATATTTTTTCACAATATCTATATCTTTATCCATCCTTTGGAGGACTGTCTCATTTCATACAACCCATATTATTAATCTTTTATACATCCACACTTTGAAGGGTGTGTTCTGTATGTATTGTTACACACAGTAGTTTTGTGTTCCCTTTAGTTGAGCAGTGTATAAACTATTGTATGTAAAGAACAAAGTATTTAATAAGGCCATTTCATTCATTCAGATCTCGGATGTCTTCTGCTTGTGTTCCCTTTATTTTTTTTGAGCAGTATATTATCTTATTGCTTGAACTATTACATATATTGCTACTTTACATAATAGAAATGGGAAGACATAACAGCGTACATCTCACAAAGTTCCAATCTTAAATCTCAATAGCAAACAGGTTTCCATATTTTTTTTAAAATAAGGAGCTTTATCCAGGTCCTGATTTCCATACTGTCTATTTAAGTTCAAAATATAGTCCAGGCATTTACACTTTATTCAAACCACTATTTTTCCTACTAGAATACTTGGTTTAGGGGTTTTGTTTTTATTGATGACAATTATTTCTTTTCTTTTGCATTTATTTTAGTCAAAATGTTAATTCAGTGGATATAGATGCTTAAATTTTCAGTTTTGTTTACTATTTGCAACTGTATCATTTCTTTATGTATGTTAGTATTGCTTAATTATGATACTGTGCTCTATCCTTTTATTACAAATGAGGTATTCCACAAATGATATTTTTATTTTTACTTTTTCCTGCAACACCACCTCCCTCTATGCTGTAGAACAAAGGCCATTTCACTAATGTCATTGAAAGTGAGAAGTATGTAAAGCAGGGCTGCATATTGTCCCTACTTTTATGCAATTTCTATATCAACTCCATAGTGGCCCATCTTCCCCACACAGACTTGCTGGAGGAACTTGCTGTTCTAATCTGTGCAGATAATGCATCAAGACTTTCAAGATCTATTGGCCTTAAAAGACCACTGAGATTACTACAAAGAAGATCAGCTTGAACTCAATTATCAGAAACCTAAAATCATGGCATTTGCCAAAGGACTCAGGAGCTATTCCTGAGCTTAGACAGCCACAAGACTGACCAGGCCTACCATTTCAAATACTTGGGAGTAGAATTTCATTCCCCCCACCCCAGGGATTACATTGCTAAAAATGCACAGGAGAGCTCATCTGCCATTCTTAAATTCCTTAGGAGAAGAGGTGGCCACTACATACCTGCAGTTCTCAAATTATTTGAAGCCAAGCCAATATCACAGCTTCTGTATGGTGCCCAGTTGAACTCCTCCTCCAATTTGCATTATTGGAACATAGAGTCACACTTTTGTGAGATGGGCAGTCATATAAATAGAGAGAGGGGGGAGGGAGGGAAGGAGGGGGGAGGGAGGGAAGCAGAGAGAGAGAGAAAGAGAGAATGCAAAATTTTAAATCAGATCTATTACATTAAATTATTAAATTAAAATTTTCTAGTTCAACAGTTAGAAAAGGTGCAAATCAGGGCAGCCAATTACTTAGAAGCTTGAGCAACTGTCTTCTGAAGAAATATTACCACAATGGGAACTTCTTAGCCTAAACGGAAATAAGGAACATTATGAAATAGATGTGAAAGGTCATATGTACAACAGATAATGCAGGGAGAGAGTTTTTCTTCCTCTTTCACACTGTTAGCACTTGATCCTATTCAGCGAATATGGAAAAATTCAGGGCTGAGAGGTATAAATATTTATTCAAAGCACACAGATAATTGGTGGAATTTCCTGCAAACTTGTAGTAATGGCAGCTAATTTGGACACTTCAAAAGATATTGGACACGTTTATGGACAATCAGGCTATCAATAGCTGTTAATACAAATAGGGTTTTATTTCCTTCTGAATTTTAACATATTATTGTATGCTATAAATATATGTTGTTGAGGATGACAATGGAAGTCCAAGCATCTGTGTGACCCAGGAAGAAAGATGAGCTGCAGTGGCACAGTGGTTAGAGTGCAGTACTGCAGGCTACTTCTGCTGATCACCAGTTGCCAGCAGTTTGGCAGATCGAATCTCTCCAGGCTCAAGGTTGACTCAGCCATCCATCCTTCCGAGGTTGGTAAAATGAGGACCCAGATTGTTGGAGGCAATATGCTGACTCCGTAATTTGCTTAGAGAGGGCTGTAAAGCACTATGAAATAGTATATAAGTCTAAGTGCTGTTGCTATTCCATGTTCCACATATTCCATGTGTGTCTGGGATACTGTGGCTCAAAAATTCAAACTGGCAGCCACAATCATATGATCAAACCCCTATACATTTACACATGCAAAATAAAATGTGATTGTGCCTACCATCTTGACTTTTTTAAAATCTCCCTGAAGGCACCTCTACTGGACTAAATGGACCTATAGGGCTGGTCCAATAGGTCCAATGTATTCTTTCATTTAGCTCAAATGTCTGTAAACTTGGCAACTTTAAGACTTGTGAACTTCAACTCCCAGAATTCCCCAGCCAGGAATTTGGGAGTTGAAGTCCACAAGTCTTAAAGTTGCCAAGTTTGAAGAACCATGATTTAGTTGAATGAAGTCACTAAAATATTTCAAAATGGTCTACCACTCTTTGTCCATTAATATTCTCCTCCAGTCGGGCACGGCAGTCAGGATGGGTGTTGACCTGGCAGAGTTTCTATTGGACCGGGTTAAAAGAAGAAGACGGAAGTCCTTCCTCCTGCCTCTGATTGGCAGTTTTTCGACTCGGTCGAGTCAGGACCGGTCGTGTTTAGGGAGACTTCTCGCATTCCTTACAAAAAAAAAAAAAAAAAAAAGAGGGAGAGTTAGTCAGGACGAAATACATCAGAAGGCAGAGAAAACAAGCGAGTCTGCCTCTTATCTCAGCGTGGGAGCTGCTTAGCTCCGCTGTTTCCTCACTAGGGGATTTGCCGGCTGGCGATCCCCCTGCCACGCGCACGAGTTCGCTCTGTCGCGTCGGCCATTCTGCCTTGCAGCCGAGAGGAGCGCTTCGAGCGTCCGGCTGCTTGAGGTTAGCGCGACGTGTTTCTGCACTATTCCGGTGCTTTGCCGGCTGGCTAGCACTCGGATTGATAGACAGCCTACAGCGGGAGCCTCTCTTCAGCGGATTGAGGCTCACAGTGATTGCGGCGACGGCGTGAGATCTGACGGCCGCATCGAGGCTCATTTGAAACAGCGCTCGCCGGAATTGGCGCGTGGGCGGCCTCGGCTGTGTTTTAAAGTGCTACGACCGGCTGGCTAGCACTTTATCTAGATCGCCCTGTCCATTTATAACCGGGCGCAGTGAGTACATTGGACCAGTTGGGGCCTAGTGAGCACTGAGGGAGCCTCCATTTTAGCCGCTAATTGGGCCTCCATTTTGTGTCTCCTCAGGAATCCATTGTCTGGCTCCAGCGGCCATTTTATACTGTCTTCTAATATGGCTGAGACCATTAATTTTAATAAGGGCAAGAAGGGAAAACGCCCTCACCACCAGCGAGACGCTGAAGGGGAGCTTGCTTCTGGCTCTCAGGCCAAGAAAGCTAAATCCTCTAGTTCTCTAGAACCACCTATGTCCAGGGATGAACAGAGGAGACACAAGGCCATGGAAAAGGCCTGTAATAAGGCAGCTTCTTCCTCTAAAGGAATTCCGGAAGCCCCCTCGAATTCAGAACCTATTCAGACCTCTTCTGGAAGCGAAGCCTTACCACAATCCAATCCAATACCGCCTCTCTCTCCAGATATCTCCGTTACAGGGGATTCCTGGGTACCTGACACAGCCACGGTTTTTCCTACTGAGGTTTCTGTGGTCGCTACCTCCCAAGAGGCTCACAACCCAAAGGCTGTCCCTGGTGAATTGGGAAATCCTGAATTGCAGGCCCCTCAAGGTCAGAAACTAGATGTCACCCCTGCCTTAGCTCGTCTAATAGCTGATTCTATACGACAGGGTATTGCCCAAGGGTTACAGGAGAGATCTTCATCTAAAGTTTCCGAATACTTAAGCCACCAAGCGCCTTCAGTTAGTTCTCAGCCTTTACAGGCCTCTTCTCAGGATCCTGCTAGGGCTGCCTCCCCGTCTCGAAACAGCCAGGGATCTCTTTCAGGAGAGGAAGACCAGGCCATCATAGACAATGACTTGTCGGAGGATGAGGGCTTAGAGCCGGATCAGCCCTCCTTTGTCGGTTTGTTCCGGCCCCAGATGTTTCGGTCTCTCTTGCGCAAAGCCCAGGTAACCACAGGGCTTGGCCTTCCTGCAACCTCCAACCAACCTCAACCGGGGCCTTCAACATCTTCTTCTTCCTTATTTGACGTGCCTACGGTGCAAACCGAGATAGTTCCGGCACCTAAATTATTTACAGAGGTTTTGCAGAGGCAATGGAAGAATCCGAGTACAGGGCCAATCCCTAATAGCCTGGATAAATGCTTATTTAATTTGGCTGCGGAGTATGCTTCCCTTTTGCAGATCCCCTCTGTGGATGCACCGGTGGCGGCCTTAGCCTCCCCTTCTCCTACTTCGGGTCCCGCTGAGGAATCCCTACGCCCGGAGGCGAGAAAGGCAGAACGTACTCTCATCAAGGGCCACCAGGCTGCGGCCTGGTCCGTCCAAGCGGCATCCTCTGCATCGTTTTTTAACCGGGCTTCAATTCTATGGCTGAAGCAGTTGCAGGAACGGATTCCAGCCTCTGAGGTGAGAACACACCATGATATTAACAAGATACTAGCCGCAGTAGAGTATTCTGCGGATGCCACCTTGTCTGCAGCCAGATTCTCTGCCAAGGCCATTGGTTCTGCGGTCACTTCTCGACGGCTGCTTTGGCTTAAATATTGGCAAGCAGACGTTCGTAGTAAGTGGCGCCTGGCTTCTGCCCCGTATTCATGTGACAAGCTCTTTGGCCCGGCTCTGGAACCTCTTCTAATTGAGACCCGGGATCACCGGAAGATATTACCAGCCATGTTGCGCAGATCGGACGGTCGCTCATCGGGCTCCTTTCGTACGCAGTCCTTTCGAGCTTCAGACGTCGGCTATTTTCAACAGAGGTCCCATCGTTCCTTCCATCAACGAGGGAACTTCCACGATAATCAGGTCAGACAGGGCCCCAGATTTCCCCCCAGGAGAGGTCAGAGAGGCGGTAGGGGTCGCCCCTTTCGACGGCCCCGTTAGTAGTTCTTCACGAGAGGAACTTGGGGGTCGCCTGGCCCTTTTCTCCCAGGCCTGGGAGGATTTGGTTTCTGATGCATGGGTAAAGGATACCATTAAATTCGGCCTTTCCCTGGAATTTTTGTCCAGTCCACCTAATAGGTTTATTCGTTGCCCAGTGTCACTTGATAGTGCCAAAGGACCCATGGTCTCTGCTGCGATCCATCACTTGTTAACTATAAAAGCAATCGAACCAGTACCTCCCTCCGAATTAGGTCAAGGGTTTTACTCTAGGTTATTTTTAGTTCAAAAGTCTTCGGGGGGCTGGCGTCCTATCCTAGACTTGAAATCCTTGAACCGGCACATAACTTACCGCCGGTTCAAGATGCACTCCTTGCAGTCAATTTTACTGGGCATTCGGGAAGGGGATTTTTTATGTTCCGTGGATTTAACTGAGGCCTACCTCCACGTCCCTATCCTTCCCGACCACCGTAAGTTCCTCAGATTTTGTTTCAGCAATAAACATTACCAATATAGAGCCTTGCCCTTCGGATTATCCTCGGCCCCAAGAACCTTTACTAAAATTATGGCGGCCCTCATGGGCTATGTAGCCACGCTTTCAATTAGAGTGTCCTTTTATCTGGACGATGTTTTGATCTTATCAAGGTCGTCGCAGCAAGCACATTCTGACCTATCTAGGACCCTTCACATTCTCTAGTCTCATGGTTTCTCTGTAAATGTCGCTAAGAGCCATTTATCCCCTTCTACCCGGATCCTTCACCTGGGGGCGGTGATTGATACTCTGTCGTCGGAGGTCTTTCTATCTCCTGACCGAATTGACAGCCTTAGAGGGTTAGCGACCCGAGTTCAGAGCCAAGGGTCTTCTTCTATCGTAGTCTTATCCCGACTCCTTGGCAAAATGGTCTCCACCTTTGGGATAGTCCCTTGGGCCCGTTTGCACAGTAGGGACTTACAATGGGCCCTGCTGCCCTTCCAACGTTCACACAGGGACTCTTCAGCCACAGTACTGGTGCTTCCTCCCTCGGTGATACGGTCTCTGTCCTGGTGGACTTCAGCAGCGCTACTGAAAGGGACCAAGTTCCGAGAACCGAGCCGCCTTCAGATTACGACGGATGCCAGCTTGTCCGGCTGGGGAGCTCATCTAGGCCCCCACCTAGCGCAAGGCCAATGGACACCTTTAGAACAAAGGATGAACATCAATGTGCTCGAACTGCGGGCTATCTTCATGGCTCTAAAGGCCTTCGAGGCTCACATATCACGTCGGGATGTCTTAATCTTAACCGACAATGTAACAGCCAAGGCGCATGTGAACCGCCTGGGGGGCACCCGCTCCAGAGCTCTAATGAAGGAAGCTTGGCGGTTAGGTCTGTGGGCAGAGAATCACTTGGCGTCAATACAAGCCGCCCACATCTCTGGAGTTCTGAATCGCACGGCTGACTCCCTCAGTCGGGCACTAGTCGACCACTCAGAATGGTCCATTTCTCCTCGGCTATTTCAGGAGGTGGTTCGTCGTTTCGGTCTTCCAAGGGTGGACCTATTCGCCAGTGCCACCAACCACCAGCTGCCTCGGTTCTTCACCAGGTTCCCCTGTCCCGGGGCAGAGGCGGTGGATGCCCTGCGGAGCCCATGGCCCGCCAACCAACTTCTTTATGCCTTTCCCCCAGTCAACTTGCTTCCCAGAGTGGTACGGAAGTTACTCCAGGAACGTGCGGAACTGATTCTCATCGCCCCTTCTTGGAACTGTCGCCCCTGGTTCGCGGATCTCAGGCAGCTGTCGGTGTTGTCGCCTTGGAGGATACCGGACGATCTGTTGGTTCTCACGCAAGGGCATCTGGAACATCCGGACCCGCACTGGTACCATCTCACCGTGTGGCGATTGAGCGGGAGTTTATGAGCAAGCTTCCCCTCTCGTCCGGGGCTATCTCAACCATCCAGGCGGCACAAAGAGCCTCGACCACCCGCATTTATGATGCCACCTGGCGGGCCTTTTCTATGTGGTGTGACAGGCGGGATGTTGCTCCGGCATCGGCATCAGTCCTCTTTGTCATCGAGTTCCTTCAGGATGGCTTAGTCTCTGGCCTTTCGCCGAACATGCTTCGACGACAGGTCGCGGCTCTTTCCACGGTTTTATCTGTTTCCTCGTCAGAGCCAATGTCTCAGGATCCGCTGATTCGCCAGTTTCTGCGAGGCGCCACCAATATCCGCCCGCCTGCACTCCACCGCTACCCGTCTTGGGATTTGCCCAAGGTCCTCCGAGCTCTAACCGCCCCTCCGTTTGAACCACTGAGGGATGTTTCTTTGAGGCACCTCTCCTTCAAGGTCGCATTCCTGGTGGCAGTCACCTCCGCACGTAGGATTTCAGAAATGGCAGCTCTGTCCGTTCGTAAGGAGCTCTGTATTTTCCACCAAGATCGAGTGGTTCTGAGATTGGACCCTTCCTTCATTCCAAAAGTAAATTCTATTTTTCACCGAGCACAAGAAGTGGTGCTTCCGAACTTCTGCCCTAACCCTCGACATCCTCTGGAAAAGCGATGGCATACCCTAGACGTCCGCCGGGCACTTAAAGTGTATATTTCTCGCACGGCAGGCTTCCGATGATCGGACGCCCTATTCGTGTCCTTCTTACCAGCCTCGCTGGGATCGAAGGTATCTTCTACCGTCTTGGGGCGTTGGATTCGGGCGTACATTTCGGCTGCGTATGAAGCCTCGGATCTCCCGATACCACGCAGGATTACGGCTCATTCGACAAGGAGCGCGGCCACTTCAGCGGCTTGGTCCACCAGGGCCTCCATTGAAGAGATTTGTCGGGCGGCAGCCTGGGCATCGCCTTCTCCCTTTGTGCGCCACTATTGCTTGGACAAGTTTGCGTCGGCGGATGCTGCATTCGGACGAAGAGTTCTCCAGGCCGTTCATTCAGCCTCCTGACTTGGGGTCAGCCTCCTCCCTCCCGACTGGACACATGGCTTTGGTATGTCCCATCCTGACTGCCGTGCCCGACTGGAGGAGAATGGGCGTTGGTTCTTACCTGATACGCCTCTACTCGGACTGTCGGGCACGGCAGTCAGCCCCACCCTTCGTGGGGAGGCCGGACCCGACACAATTTCCCTTGGGAGGGGGTTGGGGTCTTCTAATGTTGTTGGTTTCTCTCCCTAGACACGTCTTCCTGGGTTTACTCCCTCGTCTCAAAACTGCCAATCAGAGGCAGGAGGAGGGACTTCCGTCTTCTTCTTTTAACCCGGTCCAATAGAAACTCTGCCAGGTCAACACCCATCCTGACTGCCGTGCCCGACAGTCCGAGAAGAGGCGTATCAGGTAAGAACCAACACCCATTTTCTTTCTTAGAAATGGCTTTGTAAGAAGATAATCATAAATAACACTGAGTAACAGTCATTTTTCTCTATTCTAAGAATTGCAATTCTACTAAAGTAACTAAAAAGATTGGGAAGTTCATATTTTTGGAATGGTAATTTTTTAAAATAAGCACATCTTAGCAATCTATAACACTCATTTTGAAGATTGTAGCAATTTTCTCATGTGTAGTGGAAAAGCTTTAAAAATAATTCCAGTATATGCTGTGTGTATTGCATGTATATCTAGACCCTAATCAAATTAGTATGGATAATTAACTTCTCTAAGATGGGATAAAAACTAGAGATTGTCCTTAGTCTACCATATTTGACTTTCTGAGCTTCTTCTCTGAGCTTTTATTGGACTAATGTAATCCTACAGAAACATAATAGTGTGCACTTTGTATAATGGACAGTGCTCCTTCACTAAAAAAAATAATAATCCTGGGGTCTACTCATTTTGGATTATCTTTTGAAAGATCTTCATATGACTTAATATCCTCACTAAATTTTAGCATTTAGGCTATCAACAACAACAAAGAATTAGGACAGAAAGAAGCATAATTTAATTTTTCTATATTTTCCCCTGATTATCAATATGTCAGTTGCTAACCAATTTTCTATATATGTGCACTTCCCAGAATAGCAACCTGAACTTTACTTTTCTGTATAAAAAATATAGGTACTTTTCAGCCAACATCATACTTTTATAAACCACAGTAATGATGTCAGATGAAGTACTGTATATATCTTGTTACAAAGCAATTCACCACACATTGAAAAATATTAGTAATAGTATTATGCCTAAAAGCCTTCCATAATACTAGCAATTATGCTCTTTATGTAGGTAACTCACCTTCAGATTTAAGCATATTTTGAATAAAAGGTGGCCCAAGATTATGACGCTTAGATTTGGATACAGTAAAGCAAGCAAGCTTACTTTATGCTCAAAGAAAGGAGTAGAGAATACAGTGTTAATAATAGAAATGAGTTATTAGTGCAAATTAAATGCAGAGATTTACAGGTAGTCCTCGACTTATGACCACTTAGCGATTGTTCAACGTTACAATGGAATTCCCAAAAGGTACTTACAACCTGGTTCTGAAGTTCCAATAGCACCCAACACAGAGAGAGAGTCACATCATGTTTGCATTTTGGGCACATAACAGCCAGCCCGCATTTACGTCTGTATGCATCATTTCATGGTCACATGATTGTGATTTAAATTTTTGTTGAAAACATGTTGGTACCGGTTTTGGGCAAAACAGTCCTATAGCAATAACACTTAATGATTGTGGTGTTTGTTTAAAAACCACTGCACCTGCTTAATAACAGCCACACCAAAAAATGTCATGAAATTGGATTGGTCACAACAGTCATGATTTACGCCTGTAATTGGCAGACTCCATTGCTATCATAAGTTAAGGAGTTCTTGTATTATTAGAAATAATATGCGAAAGAACAGATAGATTTGGGAAGGGATCAGATTTCCAGATCAATCAAGTAAACATCTCAGGAAGCAATAGCAAGCACAGGACAAAATTAGTCCTATCTGTATCATGAGATATTTTCTGCAGAGATAATTCAGAGCAAAGCTGCTAATGAAGATCAAAAGAGAAAGCACACAAAGTTAACCTCATATTTCTGTGGCTGTAGCAAAGAAAAAACAATATATTGTTACATGAAGCACAATACTCCATCCTCATGCATTAAAATTTTCAGCATGGCAATTTATTTTGGAATTCTGAAAGTTGCAATATCGATATATCTTGCAGTTGATGTTTGGAAATGCTAGAGGACAAACAAGATAATAAAACTGCTTAAGTATTGCCTCAGTGATATTCCACTGCTAGACATTATAAACAGATTCAAAACTGATTACACAGATATATTTTTAATATAATATAATAATGTATTTACTTCCTTTGTTCATGTTTATGTTCATACCTATACTTGTTATCTTGTACATGTTTGACAAACAAACAAATAAATACAATAAATATCAAGCACATATCCTGTCATTTTTCTGCTTCATGAATTTAAAGAAAACAACAGCTATCAGGGACTCTCAACATATTACAAAATGGCATTGAAGCTTTATTTTATAAATAAGAGAATGTACATATTCCAATCATCTCTTCCATGTCAAAGTATTAGAAATTAAATGACAAAGTCATTTCAGATAATATGAATATTTTATTGAGTACCTCAATAAAATGTCCTCTTTTGCACATACTTAGACATTCTGAGCAGTTTGATGCAGCCTCAGATAGTGCCACAACTCAAGGAGAGGCTAAGAAACAGACCATTTGCAGATTGATAGGTAATGCAGTTGTTATAACTTATAAGAGTCAAAATCTCATGTCTATAACAGGAGACCCTATACTGGAGTCAAAATAGTACTGGAAGCTACAATGATGCTTTTGGTTCTATATGTTCAGAGGCAGTTAACTGAATCTAAATGATCCACAGTACTGTGATTCTCACAAGTTAATTGAGATTAAATCATGGATAAAAATTGTGGCTGAAGCATATTGTCTCAAGTTTGGGCATATTAATTAAAAAGGAAAGACTCCCTCAAATTCTAATATCCTGCTGGCTCCTTTGAGAAAGCACCATGAGCTAAAATCCTTTTTTCAAGCTTTACAGAGGTGGTTTAACCACAGGATGGCGCCAATAATACATAGTAGGAAGAAAAACTAGTTCTTAAGCTTTTGAAGTAACAGAATAACAGAGTTGGAAGTGTCCTTGGAGGTCTTCCAGTCCAGCCTCCTGTCAAGCAGGAAACGATACCATTTCAGAAAAATGGCTGTCCAATCTCTTCTTAAAAACTTGTAGTGATGGAACACCCACAACTTCTGGAGGGAAACCATTCCACTGATTAATTGTTCTCACTGTCAGGAAATGTCTTCTTAGTTCTAGCTGTGTTGCATATCGAATAGGAGGAAACACAGGCTTCAATCAGGTCTGCCAAACTGGCGGGAAAATACTCAAACCTCATTGGCTAACCTGTTTGACAGCTCCCTATAAAAGGGCAAGCTGTCAGACGAGCCAGCTGCTGGATTGCATTGCACCGATCTTGTTACTGTTGGAACTGTGTCCTGTCTCTTCCATTGCCTGATCTAACAAGCTCTCCTTGATAAGTTTCCATCTGTTAGTTCTTGACCTCACTTCAGGTATAGGTTGACCCCCCTCTTCTTTGAGGCAACCCGTTAGATATTTAAAGATTTCTATCATGTCATCTCTAGTCCTTCTGTTCATTAGACTAGACCAGGGGTGTCAAGGCCCGTGGGGCTGGCCTGGATCAGCGAAGGACCAGCCCATAGGGTCTCTGCCAGTGGTGGGTTGCCCCCAGTTCGCACCGGTTGTACAGAACTGGTAGTAAAACCGGTGGGAAGCTCCACCCACCAACTCCGACATCATCAGAATGCTTCTAAGCATGCGCAAAAGAGCGTGCATGCGGCCCCGTTGCGAACCAGTAGTAAAGGTAAGTAGAACCCACCCCTGGTCTCTACAGTGAAAACAGTGCACAGCCCACCTGAGCTCCATTTTTGCTGTCAAAGGGCTGCAGGAGGCCTTCACAGCTGAAGAAGGGGCCCAGGAGGAGCTCTGTTTTCACTGGCTGAGTGCTAGCAAAACAAGCTACTAGCAAAAGTGACATTTGATCACATGAGTGACGTCAAGCTGGCCATGCCCACTCTGGCCATGGCCATCCCAATCCCTGAGGTCAAACACAACCCTTATGTGGCCCACAATGAAATCGAGATCTACTTCTTGCAACCGGTCTTCATATGTTTTAGCCTTCATTTTTGGAACAGGTACACATTATTTATTTATGCACAAATATCCTTGGAACATCTTTGTGGCAGTTTATGGAGACTTGGAAATTACAGAGATATGTCATTATCATCATGTAAAAAATATCTCTAGATCTTACGATTATTGAAAGTTGTGTTGTTGCTGTTTTAGAAAGAAGCTGTAGATCTTTCAGCAAGCATCATTACAAAAAAACACAGTTTTTTAAGCAAAAGAACATTTTTAGGTGTTCTTGTTGGAGAGAATTCATTCTGATCACCAGTGTAAAGGGACTGCTGCTTTTGTGAGTAGACCTATGCATATAAATTACTTAGAAATCTGGAATATAATTATATGCAGGCATATATTCTTTCTTCTTTCTTATTGAAGCAATTATCGATTCATATACAGATTGTCCCTGATTTAGACAGTGTGTGGGTGGAAATCAGATTGTTTTGACTGTTTGCAGATGTATTTGGATATTTACAAATAAAGCATGCTAGCATGCTTGCCAACCTATAAAATTTGTGAAGAACAACCCAATCAGTTCTTGGTTATTGGAACACCAGCTGTGCACAAGGAACTGTAAATCAAGCAACCTTGGCTTAAACGGCCTGTAACTCGGTGCTTCTTCCTCCTTTGACAAAAATAAAGATGAAAATATTGGTGGTTTTTCCCCTTGTTTTTCATACTTCCTCTGAGAGGTCTTTGTAATTTGATAGCTCTTGACTCCAGGAAGAGAATGGAGAACAATTGTGAGGAAGTGGTTGGATTAGCAGTAGAGACCCACTTCTAGTCTACCCACAGCCACAGAAGTTGTTTGGGAGGACCTCACAGGGTAGTTGTAGGAAACTAGGAGGAGGAAAGATTTTTGTTGCCTAGAGTTGCTTATAAAAATAATAAAGACAGAATATAACTAGCTAACTAACTAACTAACTAACTAGTATACTCTCTCAAGGTTCTGTAAAAGAGGTGAGATATAAATGTTAAAAAGTTTTTACTTTATAGGTTTCTTGATTATTTATTGTTGCACTTCTTTTAGAGTGGTTAGCTGAAGTGGTTTATAAATTCATAAGTAAATCAATAATAAACTCCCTTTTTAACTCTGTAGTCCCTAAGTAAATCAGTAATATGTACTATAATTGCTTTCAGCTGCAAGAGCCTGATAATGATGCCATATGATCAGGAGTGGGAGCTTGTCTTGCAAGAATACAAGGCTGTGGCTTGACTGAAAGACCCCTTATACGCCTTCTGATAAAGCTGAACAAGATCCTCTCTGAACTTCTCATATCTTACAAAACTATTTAGGTATTATCTTCTAGCCAATCTCTATACTTGTTTTGTTTTGTTGTTTTATATTTTCCCAGCTTGTGGTAAGCAAATAAAGTGACTCATTCACCACAAACAGAAAGTGCCAGTTCTGTACACCACACCCAAACCAAATGGAAGTGGTGCATATGCAAAAGCAGCCACTTTGTGGTGGATCACATGACTTGATCCTTATGACATGCTTATGAGATTTAGGGCAAAGAATACAAAAGTTCCTAATCAAACCTATTTGATAAGTGGGTTGGCTCTTTTCCCATGTCATACTATACAGCTTAGGAATAGTATGTACTACACAGCGAATAGCCAAGAGCTGAAGTTGGCCCAAGTTGTCATTTCATGAATAAGTGATTACTAAGATTGTGGGATGAAAAATCTTGCAATACCAAGATAATGCAAGTACATCAATATATCTAGAGATTAAATAACTGCAGGATTTAATTACTTGATGAGTTATTGACCATGTTTACAGACAATATGCCATGACCCCATCAGATCCTGGTTCAGAGGAGGAGGAGTTGGAATCAGAATGATCTGATGGGGATGGCATGTCTGCCTTGGAACATCTGGAGAATCCAGGGGCTGAGGATGCCGCCCCAAGCACCTCCAGCATTGGGGGAAGTGGTTGACTGGATAGGGAGCTGCCTGCCTTCACACTGGAAGATCGGTTACAGACAGGCAGTGAAGATGACAGACAACAGATCCCCTGTGATGACGAAAAGCTGCTTCCCCCACCCGATCCATTGGGAACAGAGAGTGGAGGAGAAGGAAGCTCAAATTGCCTGCCTAAATCAGCCACTCAAACCACAAATCTAAATCAAATTGAAACATTAATTTGAACTGAATTACAAATTGAATTCCAAACAATAATTCAAATTGAATGCAAATCTGAATTGAGGGAGGGAGTATTCCCACAGCATCCTCAGATGGACAACAGGGGCATCACAAAGACAGTTTTAGAGATCTTGGAGTTGATTCATATGCAAAACGTGGATCATGAGAAGAAGGAAAACACACATCCAAAATTGAAATGCATTGTCTCTGGGGTAAACTAAGGATGGGATGAAGGTGACTTCATTCAGGACACGAAGTAGTAGTAGAAACAGGTAGACATCTTATTTTTATAATTAGAAGAATATGGGGATGAGCCCACAAATTACTTCCATGTCGCCACTATTTCCAGTTCTTCAGAATTAATGTGAAGATTTTTTTTTATTTCTGCCAACATATAAATATTGAACAAGGAGTTTTTGTTTGTGCAAGGTAGAAGTAAAGAGAAACTATATAGCCTAAACTGAAGGTAGAAACTGATAGTGTAATTGATCAACTTATTTTTTGATTAGTTTGGACTACTGAGAGGCAGATGTAAAGTAAATAAAATAGCATTCCACAGAAACTAGAATTACCGGATGCAAGGCTAGATAAGAATTCCTTCCAGTGAGAACTTGTTACAAACAATGAAATATGCCACTGTTATTAAAATTATTGAATCTGTTCCAATAATGATTTGTATTGGATATAAGAAAATGTATTTATAGAAAAATTAAACCGTCCGAGCAAAATTCAGAGAACTTGAAGACCTGCCTACATTTCAATTCTTAGATTTAAGCTAAAACAATTATTATAATCTTGTTATAAATCGTCTCCAGAGATTTCACCAATAAAATGGCAAGAAATGGATTGTGTTACAATAATTAATTAAAAAAACAAGAGCTTCTGTGCAAGGGAAGGGACATTTCTAATTCACAGGTTCCCAGCACTTTTTCTTAGATGGTTATTTTGTTAGCCTTTCTGTGTCTGGTTGCTTAATTCTTGCTCTGGTTGATCTGTGCTTAACTTGGTTTCAAATAAACTAGACTTAATTTTGATTCATCTTGTTAGTAATATTGAAGTATGCATTATTTAAAAATGGCTTGTTTGGAGTTGGCTTTTTGTTTTGTTTTTGCCTAACAGTCATTCAAACAGTGAGAAACATTATTTTAATAAAACAACATGAAATTATTTTCAAATGATGAAAAACATGAAACTTGTGTCTAGGCATCACTTGCCCAAAGATGTCATGATGTGTGTGGTGTCACTGTGACTTCTAATGCCTAGAAAATGTAGTTTTGGGATACAAGATATTATGGCACAGATAGACAATTGTACAATGAAGTATCACAACATGAACATGTATGTGACATTAAAAATCCCCCCTGCAAGCACACAAATATCTTCCAAGGTAGTGGAACTCTTGAGTAAGTATTGGCATCACTGAAATGTTTCATCATACAGAACTGTCATGCCACATGAGTAACGTTTCATAATCTGTACCACCCCAGAGTATCTGAATTTATATATTAATTCAGAGTATGAAAGTTAAATGCTTTATTAATTTCTTGCTTATGAAATCATAACAGAAGGCATCTAGTCAAATAGCAATATAGGGAAAAAAATTAAAACTACATCTGTTTATCCTTAGGACTTTTCTAATAATAGAAGATGTTAGGAAACCACTACTACAAAAATATAGCTCACTACTGTGGGCTGGCTTTATGCTGAACTAAAGGTTCTTTAATATCATGGTTAATATTGTTCTGTGGTGTAGAAATGTTCTAATGCAGAGGTCTTCAAACTTGGCAGCTTTAAGACTTGTGGACTTCATAGCTGGCTGGAGAATTCTGGGAGTTGAAGTCCACAAGTCTTAAAGCTGCCAAGTTTGAAGACCCCTGTTCTAATCAGTGGTGGGTTTCACTTACGTTTGCTACCAGTTTGCTTGTGTGTGCTTGCTTTGCTCGCACACGTGCCACTTCTGCGCATGCGCAGAGCGTATTTGACAACATCCAGGCGGGTGGGCGGAGCCTCCCTCCGCCGCTACTACCGGTTCTCCTGAACCGATGCAAATCGGTAGCAACCCACCACTAGTTCTAATGCAAAACTTGAATAAGTTTCAGTAAAACATAATCTTAACCAATTTTTTTAAAAGGCCCCTGGTACATCATAATTACCTGGAACTGCTAAGAAACATATGTCCTTCATTTGATGGCCAAAGACTAAAGGTAATTCTCATTTAGCCTTGTTAAGTGACCTTTCACAGTTGCAATAGTAATGAAAAAGTCATATTTTGATCAATCCTCATATTTACAACATTCACAGGTCTGTAAAGCCAAGAAAAAATGAAGTAGATTATAAGCACCAATGACTTCCTCTTAGCCACAACTTCACTTAGCATCACAATGACTAGTCTAAATTGTGGTCAGTAAATGAGGACTACCTATATTTGAATATCAAATTATTTGCATGTTCCAGTATTATTTATATAATCAGGCTATGAGAGACCAATATAATTGGTTTGAAGTATTCATAACTATTGAATATAATAATAAATAACTATAATACTGTAAACTTGGTTGCTTACTTAAAATTAAAGACCTCTGAAGTGGATCTAGAGTCCTGATGACCATGGAAAGAGGGAGGGGGGACGCACATTGGGGTTGGTGGGCAGAGTCTCCGCCCGGTTTTACTACCGGTTCTATAGAACCGGTGCGAACAGGGGGCAACTCACCACTGGTGCAAATCTAGCCTGCATTATTAGCTTAAAACTATCTAAGCCTGGTATCGTGTGTAGCATATGGGTTTATACATTTTAGTTAAAATTTGTTGAGAAATATCATTTCTCTATTCACATTTGAGACTCTTTGATAAAAATTGTATTTTTAGGTATTTAAGGAGAAAGTGAAAGAGATGGCAAGAAAGAGTTTGAAAGATTAACAAGATTGTTAGCTAGTCATAAAAAAGGAAAATTAAAACAATCTGCTCTGCTTCAAGGGTGGCTTGAATAGCGTATAATAGGCAGTGATGCTTTTGATGTTGTGAAGCTGAATCTGCCATCTTCCCCGCATACTGAACACGCTGTTTTGGAAGTGGCAGGTACTTCAAACCATGTCCAACTTTTGTGATTCTATTTGTGCAATTTGTATGCAACTCTGCTGACTTTGCCATATTACCTCCCTCTGAATCATTTTTCTTCCCTTTCCAACGCAAGCAAGATTGAACAGCTTTGAGTGTTACTCCACTCTGGGAACTGGTTCTGGGTACTTTCCATTGCTTGAGGTGGATGGGTCTGGCTCTTGTTTAAGGAACAGGTGGCAGTCATGGCCAGGAGTGTCTTAGCACAACTTTGTGTTATCTGACAGTAATGCCTGTTCCTATTGTAGGATGAATGGAACTTTTCCTAGTTTTTATTACCTTATTAATAGTTGATTAGAGGCTTTTGTAAACCATGAATTAATGTGAACCAGAATTATTAGTTGTGTCTTTGCCTGCCAAAAGTAATATTTCTTTAAAATCTTTTGGAAAGAGCTACAGGGACTGATCACAAAAATTCTCCTATATAGACTAACAAGCTGTGGTTTTGACACTTAGCTAACACCCCTTGCAAGTGAAACCATTAATGGTATCAAGGAAGGTGACATGAAATTAGGTTAAGCAGTGGTTAGAGGCAACCAGACAAGGATCCAGAGGTGAACAGTTTATCATTAGCATAGTAAAAAAACAACAACAACATACTGAGGGGTAGTCAACTTATATGATAATGAAGTAGGCTTAATTAATTAATTAAAAAAACTAATCAGGTTGCTTTGTACACATGTGTGACTGTCATGAAGTTTATAACCAATCAGCAATTCTCTTACTTTGGTTTCCCGGGGTAAATTGTATAAAAATAACTGAGCCTGATTTTTGGTACACTCCTTCTACTTCTGCACAGAAATAAAACAGTTTTGTCTCTCCTTGACTCTCCGTGGAAAATGGCGTCTTCACACTAGGTTCCTATACCTAGCTAGTCTTCTGGCCTACACTAGAGGGAGAGGCCTTGTTCATAGTCACTCATGCCTTGGTCACCTCTTGTATGGATTATGCAATGCAGTCTACATGGGGCTGGGCTTGAAGAATATTTGGAACCTTCAGCTGGTGAAAAACGTGGCTGCATCAGCAGTTACATCTACCTCTCATTCAGTGCATGTCTGCTCTGCAAGTCGCACTGGTTGCCAGTTTGCTTCCAGGTTCATATCAGGGTCCCGGGGATGATCTATAAAGCATGGAACAGGTTATTTGAGGGCCAACTGATTCCAATCACATCTGCCCACCCAACAGGTCCATAGGGAAGGGTATACTCTGGGTAAATTGGCCAGGGAATGTCATCTAGGCCAGTTAGGCAGGCTTTTCTGTTACGGCTCCTCCTTGGAATATCATCTGCCAGGAGGTCAGATTGACTCTGCTGGCCTTTCACAAGGCATTGAAAACATGGTTTTGCCAATGATTATGGGGAACTGGAGTGTGTGATACAGCCTGTGCAATGGCTGTATTGATGAGTGTTACCCCAACTATGTTTTCTTGTATGTCTTCCTACATAAATTTTATACTGTTTTTAAATTATTATACTGTTTTGATGTTTTTATACTGTTTTGCTTGTGAGCTGCTCACATTAACATGCACAGATATAAATTTGAAAAAGAAAGAAAGAAAGAACAAAAGAAAGAAAGAAAGAACAAAAGAAAGAAAGAAAGAAAGAAAGAAAGAAAGAAAGAAAGAAAGAAAGAAAGAAAGAAAGTGGTGTACAAGACTTGCAGATCATTGGTCCCATTTCAGTCAGACAAATATCATCTACCAGTTGTAACTATCATTTTCATTAAGCAATGTATGATTGCGATTTTAGGATTAGTTCATGAAATATCCTGACTTTTCTGAACCCCCTGTCGCTACTCTGATTGCTGCATTACCATCTGCAGTTTCTAATTGTGAAAAGTAAGGTTGGCTTGTAGAAATTTTGTACTGTTTCAGGGAGAAAGCAATATACTTTATCATACTTTATTACAGTTTGCTATTTCTGTTGATAAAGTTAATTGTTTAACATTGAATAATTATATGGGTAGAATTAGGTAAGAATCTAAGAAGGATATTAAATTCAGTAAGTCTGCAATGAAGAAAAATTGTTCAGTCGTTGTGCTTTAAGGACCATAAGCACCTTTGCTAAATGGGAAAAGGAAAACTTTCATTAGGACTGAGTTGCAAATTAACAATAAACTTTTGTTTATTAAGGCTTTTGTTAGCTGTGATGCAGTCATGGCGATTTAAGATCAACAATTATCTCCCTTGTAGCTTGTTCAGAGTAGAGTGTTTTAATGTTTAATCCTCTTGTAGACTTCACATGGATATAGATATAGTACTTTTGGTGATGTTTTTCCTTCAGGTTTAGAAACTATTGTAATAAACTGTTTCTGTGCCTCAAAAAAAGCTCATCTCAGGATGTCCTAAAAGTATCATATTCTGGAGGCTTCTTTCTGGCCTATCCAAACCCTAACAAAGGCAGCAAGGCTGCCACTCGTACCATCAGCTGATTATTGTAGAGGCATCTTCACTCTGAAAGGCCAGGCAAATGCTACAGCTCCCTCTCACACATCCTACTGAGGATATCTTATAGCAACACATTTATTATTATTGTTGTTGTTGTTGTTGTTGTTGTTATTATTGTTATAATTTATTGAATTTGTATACCGCCCTACTCCCGAAGGACTCAGGGCGGTGAACAGCCAAAAAATAAAATACATATAATACAAATGTTAAAAAACCATTAAAATGCAATTAAATAAATTGGCCCAGAGAACAAAATTTAAAACACCCCAAATTTATAAGACAAATTTAAAATTAAAAAAATTTAAAAGCAGTTTAAAAGAGAGGTTAGGCCAGGCTGGCCTGCTGGTATAGGGATGTTTTGAGGGCACAGCAGAAAGCGTGCAGATCTGGGATCCTCCGTATCTCCAGGGGGAGCTCGTTCCAGATGCCCCCACAGAGAAGGCTCTCCCCCTGGGGGCCGCCAGTCGACAGTGTTTGACCGACGGCACCCTAAGAAGCCCCTCTCTATGGGAGTGTACTGGTCGGTGAGAGGCTACTGGTCGCAGAAGGCGGTCTCGTAGATACCCCAATCCTAGGCCATGGAGCGCGCTAAAGGTGGTAACCAAAACCTTGAAGCGCACCCGGAAGACCACTGGGAGCCAGTGCAGCTCGCACAGGAGGGGGGTCACATGGTAGCACCACATCGCTCCCATAACCACCCGCGCGGCCGCATTCTGGACCAGCTGGAGCCTCCAGGTGCTCCTCAAGGGGAACCCCATGTAGAGAGCATTGCAGTAGTCCAGGTGGGAAGTGACAAGGGCATGAGTGACCGTATTTAACGACTCCCAGTCCAGAAAGGGACGCAACTGGCGAATCAGGCAAACCTGATAAAATGCCCTCCCGGCCACAGCCGTCAAGTGCCCTTCTAAAGACAGCTGTGAGTCCAGGAGGACACCCAAGTTGCAAGCCCTCTCCGTGGGGGTCAACGACTCGCCCCCAATAGTCAGCGATGGCACCAACTGACTATATCGGGATGTCGGAAACCACAGCCACTCGGTCTTGAATGGGTTGAGCCTTAGTCTGTTTCTCCCCATCCAGATCTGTACAGCCTCCAGGCACCGGGACATCACTTCAAGATGTTTGCATGATGGTTTGTTGGAGAGCTTCCCAGCTTAATCAGTGGAACAACTTGCCTCCAGAAGTTGTGAATGTTCCAACAATGGAAGTTTTTAGGAAGAGATTGGACAACCATTTGTCTGAAATGGCATAGGGTTTCTTGACTGAGCAGTGGTTTGGACTACATGATCTCCAAGGTCTGTTCCAACTCTGTTATTCATACAGAATCCAATTGGTTATTCATCAGGAGTAAGAACCTGATAGAAATGGTCTTGGATAGAAATCCTTGTTTTCCATCTCTCCTCCTCCAGCTTCAGAAAAAGGATTACAGATGGAACAGGCTCCAGAGGGACTGAGATACATAGATAGGACATGGGTAGAAATGAAAAGTCATAAACTCTATCCTCTCATATAATTCTTATTGGTTCTAAACAGTTTCAATACTCTATTCTAGTCCACATTAGGCTGTAAGCACCAAATGCTCTAAATTTGAATACATCAGTGATTGTGCTAGCTTTGGCACTGTCTTATGCCCTAGGAGGTCAAACCACATTGTAGGGCTGTATTACTATTATCCTTCTCATTTTTCCTATGACTTACTCCTTTAGCATCTTATGACTATCGCTTTGTTGTTTGTATCTTATGATGTATGTTGATTGCTTTTATTTAGTATCCCATGACTATCACTGAGTTGTATCTTATGATTTATGATGATTGTATTTTATTATTATGATCATGATTTGTCACTTGTTGCTTGTATATACACTGAGAACTTACGCACCAGAGACAAATTCCTTGTGTGTCTAATCACACTTAGGCAATAAATAATTTATTCTATTCTATTCTATTCTATTCTATTCTATTCTATTCTATTCTATTCTATTCTATTCTATTCTAGTCCATTGACTATTTACTTATTTATTTCAGAATATTCCCAAATCAATCATTTTTTTATTATCATTATTTTTTAAAGATTTTTTTTTGAAGTCAGTAGACAAGTTCCAAGTCCCTAGCTCTTTAAATCAGAAAAGTATTTCCTCTTCTCTTTAACTTAGTTGAAGTCTGCAGGCAGATTAAGAATTCACTCCATATTAGACATGGGCACAAAGTGAACTTCCAGGAGCTGCACTTTTGAATAACCTTGCAGGAGTCAGTTGGAGGGAAGTAAACTTTGCTATATTTACAGACATAACAAGGCTTAGTGTTTCCAGCACCTTTGTACCCTACATTTCTTCAAATCCTAATCACACACACATTCTCAGAAATGCTTATTGAGTGCCATAAGCTTATTAAAAAGATAGCTGCAAGTGAGAGAAATATGATATTCCAGTTCAAGGATTTTCAAACTTTTTCACCCACAAAACCTGTTAGCTAATAATAATGATATTTAGGTCCTTGGAAAGAATTCAATAGTGGATAAAAATGCCAAATCCAGCCTAAACATCTGACTGACTATGTGATGAACAATAATAATAGTAGTAGTAGTAGTAATAACAACAACAATAATAATAGTAATAGTAATAATAATAATAATAATAATAATAATAATAATAATAATAATAATAATAATAATTGTGGGGGCAATAAGCTGACTTTGTATAAATATACAAAAGTATGAAGGCTATTGCTTAGTGCACTGTAAGCCGCCCTGAGTCTCCGGAGAAGGGCGGCATATAAATCAAATTAAAAAAAAAAAATTGCCTGCAAGCAAGAACTGGTGGGACCATAAAATAGATAATTAGAAAACGAAGAAGATAAAGTGTTCTGGGAATTCAAAACACCTGTCACATAACACCATAGACTTAACAATTGTCAATAAGAAAGACAAAAAAAAATATGGCTACAACTTGGGATACAGCAGAAAAGAAGAGAAAGGACTGGAGAAAATAACAAAGACATGCAAATAAAAATAGAACAAAGATAGTACCAATAATTCTAGGTGCCTTGGGTGCAGGCCCAAAACAAACCTGAGCACTATTGGCATTGATACAATCCTCATTCATCAATTACAAAAGGTAGGTTTGTTTGGAATAGCTTACATCCTGTGGACAATCTCTTTGACACCATTAACTACATCTGCCTGCCCCAGGTCCTTGGGAAGAAGCTGATAGTTGGATAAAAATGCCAAATCCAATCTAAACATTTGTCTGACTGTCCAACAAGTCATAGTAGTAATAATCCAGAATTCCTAATCAAGAGACAAAGTTGTATAGATAAAAAATTGGCTTTGTACATTTCCTTGAGTTCTTGCAGAAAATAGAAATATAACTAATGAAAGATGGAATAAAAATGCAACTAACAGATAGAATTTTAATCTAATAATTTAATAATAATTTAATATTATTAATAATATTTATTATTACACTGGGATTCCAAAGTCTAGGTACAAAACTGGAATAATAACACAGATTCTTTCCCTTGTGTTAAATTTTTAGTTTGTAAGCTCTCATGGCACTCAGGAAAAAAAAAAGGCTGAACTATTGTATTTGCGTAAAAGAAAGACTTTTTTCCCTGATTATTTACCTTCAGATAATAGGGTCAGCTTACACTAGTAAGCTTGTGCTTACAATATAGCAATTCTTGGAAAATGTTTTCTGGCTAATCTTCCCTAGAGTAGCAGCTTATTTTAAAAGAGATTTTCCTTTTTGGTAAACACAATATTGCAATGGCATTCCCCTTGAATATTTATTCTGCTGACAGCAGGTGGCAGTACCTATACCTTTAAAAGCTAATCAGGATTGGAGCAGACTAGTAACCTGAAGTGACAACTGTGAAGTGACAAATCTCTGGGTTGCAGGCCAGACTTGGAAGATTTTTTTAAAAAAACTGAAAAAAGGCAGTGGCAACCATTTCTATACCACTGCCAAGAATTATTTTTTTGCAAATGTCTGAGAGGGTCTTACCAAAAGACCCTGGTTGACGCTGAGATATTTTCAGAAATAACCAGCTTTTCGAAAGTAGATGCTTTTCAAGATTAATCTGTTAGTAGGTTTACATTGATGCATGATATTCTCAGTATGGTTACAACTGAGGTGATGTCTGAATTCCAATGTAGACTAGATTACATTTACAGAAATCCCAGGCGACCTGGACAGCAAGTGAAAGATTGACGGAGAGCATCCTTGACGCTCCCCATCAATCTGGAGACCAAGATAATTGGGAAGCAACATGGCACTCCCTTTTCTTCCACTCTCCCTCTCTTGAACGTCTTCTCTTTTTAGCAACATGAATGTGAACATCGAGTCAGAGTCTGTCTCACTTTTGTAATTGATTTGAGCTGCTTTGGGAGACAAAGTGTCTGAACATAGAAATCTACAATAAATTAAATAATAAATAAAATAGGCATCCTCACTGGAAATTCTTTACATGCACCAGATAAGGGAACATAGGTTTAGAAACTACAATATACAGGAGTGGGCTTCAAAAATTTTAGCAAGGGATTCTCTGCCCAGTTGCTGGGTGGGCGTGGGCATGGTGGGCATAGCCTACATGGTGGAGGGGAAGGGCATTTTTGCCCTCCCCGGGCTCTGGAGGCTTTCCTTGAGATGAAAATGGCCTCCCAGGCCCTCTGGAGGCCAGAAACGGGTCTGTTTCCAGCCTTCCCGAACTTCCAGTAGGCCCATTTTTCATCTTCCCCAAGCCTCCGTGTCAGTGGTGGGTTCCTCATGGTTCGGTCCGGTTCGGCCGAGCCGGTAGCGATGACAATATGATGTCACCGAACCGGTTCTCCCTCTGGGTAGTCCTGTTGTGCATATGGACTACTCAGAGGGCTGAAAAAGTTGTTTTTGACTGTCCTCGCACTTTTGACCAGTCCTCGAACTTACGACTGTCCTCACATTTTACGTTTTTTGCCCTATCTTGTCACCATAGTGAAGAGAAGCAGTTGTGAAATGAGTGACATGGTTGTTAAGAATGCTGCACGGGTATAAATGTGAGGATGGTCATAAGTGTGAGGACCAGTCAAAAGTGCGAGGACCTGTCAGAAATTACTTTTTTCAACCCTCTGAGTAGTCCCTATACACATAACCATGGCCACCCGGTCACATGACCAGCTAGCCACACCCACCCAGTCACATGATATCCAAGCCACACTCACAAAATAAGCCACGCCCACAGAACCGGTAGTAAAAAATTTTAGAAACCACCTTGCTCCGCGTGTGTCCTGCACTTACCTGCATCCAAAACAGGCTGTGTGGGGACTCCTGGCAGGGGAGGGGCGGTGGGAGGCGGGATTAGCCAGGAGTGGGATTAGGGGATTCTCTGAACTGCACAGAATCTTAGCTAGAGGGTCTCCCAAACCTCTGCGAACCCCCAGCAGCCCACCCCTGACAATATATAAAAATGCCACTGCCATTTTCCAGATTTCATTAGGATACAAAATATGTCAACTCCGTATTTTGCCTACCTTTTCCTCAACATGCAGGATAAGAGAACTCTTAACTTGTCCTGCCTTCCAGCTCCTCAGTTATAACAGGTTGTGCTAATTTTTCAAAGGAACCAATTATTCAGGTTCTTCAGTGTTGATAGTTTGAAATCATTTAATTGGTTTTAATGCATTAGAGGAGACACTTCAAATCTCTTTCAACTAAACATTTGGTAAACTTTAATCCTGCTTTTAAATCTCCTTTCCCAAGAATAGCCAAACCATTAATTTTCTCTGTCTCTGATCATGTTGTCCTATTATGGAGTGATTACTATTAAGAAATATAATAAGGAAAATGTCACAGTGACACACTGGATTCTCAATTATGGCTCTTCTGAAACAGTTCTCCACTGAATTTCACAAGGACTGGGAAGTTTGCAGTCCACTGCCTATGAGAGGAAGCCATCAGAAAAATCATTTTTCTTATTTCATGTTCACTTTCCCTGAGTGAAGTTCTAACTTATCCTACTTAACTCTCTTTTTGAGTACTGTTCTTCAGAAGCAAATGCCAACAAAAGTTATATGATAAATTACAGCAGTCATTATATAAAGCTTTTCTGAAGATCTACAGCGAGAATCTAGGATGGCCGCAATCAATCCAATAGGAAAAGTGTACTACAATACTTCTTTTGGAGCACTCTGTCACTGCAGATTCTTCCATATCCAAAGCTTTCAGTGCAGGACTGAAGAAAGAGCAACATTATTTTCTTTTGGGAGGACTTTAGTTGTGTTGTAGAAATTATTCGAAAAGTTCATTTGCACGGATCTGTTTTCCAAAGGACCTCACCTTATGCAATTCATGTTGCAAAAGCAGATACTTTAGATGCATTTCTAAATCTTGGGGGCCGACCCACTCACAGTAAAGTATCCAGGAGAACTGAGGAGGAGGGTTAGTTCACAAGATAGGTACAGAGTTGCACAGGGTGAAATAAAAATATGGCATATACTTGACAAATGCATTACTTCAAAAACAAACAAAAGATGGCACACATATGCATACACTGAAGACTACAGGTAATGATGGATTAATTTTTTAAATAATCAACATTATTATGTTTCAAAGAGAGATAAAATACAAAAGAATCAAAAGAAAAAATTGGGGGAAGGGATATAAAATGGGAAAATTTAGAAGCTAAAAAAGAGATTTTGTTATGTAGTTCTAATGTTGTTTTGATTGCATATTTTATATGATGTTTTTGTGGTTTTGTTTTAATTTCAAGTAATACTGTAATACTCTACTATATATTTTTATCTGTACTGAAGAAATTTAGAAGTTAATATTCTTGTCACTTTTTAACATTTCCCCCCATTTTAGGAAGTGAAGGATTCATATAAATAATTCAGATAAATATGAATTATTATTGGTAATTTTAACAGTTATCCTGCTTTGATGTACAATTTGATGTATGATTGTGCAACTGTCCCCAGCAAAGTGCTTTCTAGATGTGTTATGTGTTAAATTCACTAGCAGTGAATGATGTGACTTGTCCAGTATATTTGAAGTTCTTCTGATTAAGGTGGTTATATTACTCTGTATTTTTTATTTGGAAGTGTCTAATAATTTGCCTGTTTTTGTTTTCCTCCTTTCTCCTTTATTTTTGCTTCCATAAAAACTAATATGAATCTCTAATGCAAGGCAAAAGCAAAAGTATACAACAAAAGCTAATCAGCATAAAACAATTGCTTACTAATCATTTGAATATATCCAAGATTTTTAAAAGTGATATAATATAAATTGGGTATATGTTGCTTTTCTCCACACCACTAATTAATGCTAAATATATTTCTTCACTGCACTTTGTGTCAACTATCAGAACGTTTTTTGTATTTTTAATACAAAAAAATCTTCTAACTCAGAGTTCCCCAATCTTTCCGGCTTTGCAGACCAACAGGGGGATAGAGGAAATGGTTCCGCAAGAGCAGTAGGCAAGCACGCGCATACCACTTCCACTGCCCAGTTCTGAATGGCTCAAGGCCCAGTAGTGTTCCACGGCCTGGGGGTTAGGAACCCCTGCTATAACTTCCCTCAATAACTGCTGCAAAGCAAGTTATATTCACACAAACATACACACACACAAATTGCCTTTTCATCTGGGAGGTTAAGGCAACTGATATTAATAACAGAAATAATAGATTTAGCCATTTAAAATATTGCTTTCAGAATAATTAAGAATAAGGGCAAAAAATGTTGCAGGTTATTAAGCTGATTCAATAGGAAATATGTTTAATTTTTTTAAAAATCACAAGCTGACTAAAGCAGCATAATAAAGGTTAATCATTGGTGATGAAACCATGTCCAATATTTTTCACACGGAACTAAATAGCCAAAGATACTGTTTTCCTAAATTTGTGATGGCAGTAACAATACTGAGAATAAAATGTTTCTTTCTTTCCTCCTCCAGCCACGGCAAAAATTCTCCTTCACAGGATATAAAAAGCAAAAGCGTGAGATAAGAGGCATGGCATTTCTTGTCATCGTAGGTAGCAATTATGATATTTCTATGAAAAGAATTTGAAAAACAGATCCTACTCTTAAGAAAATTACTAATCCTTTTACGGTTCCAAACATCAACATATCAGCTGTTCTATCGTCACATTTCGATCCAGTCCAGGATTTCTTTCCATCGCTGTTGGCCTAAAGCCATTTTTCTTGAGTGTATTTCCAAGAAAGCAATTGACAAGCTTGGCACAGCTATTCCTGGAAATGTTCAATAGGTCATCTTCTGGAAAAGCGTGTTGACTGACAGATCAGAACAGATCTTGTTCCTCATTCCACCCAACACTTACAACCTCTGTCTGAATCTTCCTGATTCAGAGACATAATAATCTTAAACAACAGATAATCTGTAGCATTTGGCCTGTGCAGGAGAGTAAGTCTCAAGTTCTCTTTCTCTTTTGGCAGCACATCAGCAGCAACAATTTGCTTTGTTGTTGCCAACATACACTAAGTGAATTGCCTAAAGCTAAGATCATAAACACATCTAGTAAATAATTGATGCTTAAGTTCAGAATACAATAATGTAAACGGCTGTATTTAGCAAGCAAGCAAGGAAGGAAGAGTGGTCAAACTGAAAGCACATAAAGCTAATATCTTATGAGTATTTCTGGATAGCTATTACTTATTTATAATAGCCTTTTCCCACTATTGGCTCAAAGTCCTATCTAGTGATCCTTGAGTTTATCACAAAAAAGTCCCAGTGTAAAACTTGCTGCCCATATTGCAAATCACTGTCTTGTTTTGACTGCCGTTATTGCTTCTGTGTTGTGGCCGAATGGTATTGTCTGGCAGTGTGCCACTCATTTGAGGCATGATATGGGTTTTCTCCTTTGGCTTAGCTGCCATCTTCTATAAGTTCATCAATAGATCAATGGAGAAACCATCCACTTCTTGCTGAGAATCACAGCAGGACTGGGTGGGTTTAATTACAGGGCTATGCTTTTCTAGCCTGGTTTGTCAACCTTCTTCTCATGGTGTCATGGTTGACTTGCAGCCTCGCTTGCAACCAGACAGCTGTAATGGGAGGGGGGAGAGAAGGCATTGGAATGTAAAGGAGGCAGTGGTGGTATTCAAATTTTTTTCCTACCAGTTTTGTGGGCGCAGCTTGGTGGCTTGGTGGGCAATTGCAGCCCTGTTCTATGGTGCATGTGCATGGTCGGCACGAAGAACAGGGTGGTGATGGCGGTGACAGTCACAAGACTGAGGTTCTTTTTAGAGCATTTGAGAAGCGGAGGCTGGTAGTTTTCGGCGCAAGAACTGAAGCCTCCAGCCAGCCTTGCAGCTGCCAACTAACAAAGAGGCAGAGTCTGGGAGGCTTCTCACAACAAGGGAGGTGAACAAATGCGGGCTGGCGGGGAGCACAGCCGTGAAGGCTCAGCCCTGGCTTGCCTTCCCTGGCAGCCAGCCATGAGATGAAGATAAGGTCGCGGGACGAAGAAAGAGGCGGTCATGGGGGAGGAAGTGGGGAGATTGAGTAAGGGCCAGGGCCTCTGCAGGAGGGAGAACGGGGTGAGGTGTGGTGAAGGGAGAGCGGGCGGCACACAGGAGGAGACCCCAGAAAGGCAATGGTGCATTCCCCAACCTGGCTGAGATGGGCGGCAAGCGGGAGAAGGCTCTGTGGCTTCAGGGAATGGTGCATGCCTGTGATCTGGCCCCCGACCCAAGGTAAAGGGCAAGCGGGGGCATGCTTACCTTTGGTGAGCTGAGCGGAGCGGGTGAGGCGCAGAGGTGATTGGCAAAGTGATTAGTTGGGCTGTGTGGTGAAGGCAACATATATAGGGTGGGGATGGGTGCGGTGAGCGATGAGTGGACAGACGGGGCAAGCAAGCAGCGAGCGGGCAGGAGAGGGGCCAACCAGAGGTGGTATTTACTGGTTCAGCAGACCAGTTAAAACTGCTGCTAGCAGTTCGCCTGAACCATTCCGAACCGGCTGAATACCACCTCTGAAGGGAGGTTTGGGAGGGAAATTTGGAATGCAAGTGTGCCATCTGGAGGCATGAGACAAATCAACCCCTCAAGGTTGCCAGCTGGGGGAGTCCGACAGATTGTTCCCAAAACAAAGAGAGTGCAAATGATTGGTGGACAATGGACAATGGGAGGTCCGGGGGGGAAGTTAAAGTTTTCCTATGCTGCCTTCAGGTGAAATCATTAGAACTGGCTTTTCTACTTCTCTAGCCACTTGGAATCTTCAGTAAAGTTATACGCTTGGTTAAAAAAAAAAAATGTCCCAGGAGTTTCTTTTGCTGTCTAACCTAGACAGACGGTTGACATATGGCTAATTTGAGCATCTAACATCTTTTTTTTTTTTTAAAAAGGAAGTAAAATAAATATGGGAAGATGCCAGTACCGGAATAGTCTAGGGAGGCTGCAAACAGACACTATAATGTCCATAAAACTGGCTACTTTATGCAGAAGTGGGTAGTTGAAACTGAATAGCTGCTGAGTAATCAGGTATTTTTCTCTAGGGGAAGGGATTGAAAATGAGAAATGTAGGAACTGAGAATGTAGAGAAACTGGCAAACAAGAACAAAAGTTCAACATACTTTTCTGCACACTATGTTGTGGAAAACCCTTTGAGAGTACTATGAATGTTGTTGGAATAAGAGGAAAATGCTACTTTTATTTCTAGTGATGCTAACTTAAAGCTTGCCAAGGATGAAGTAAGAACAAAGTGGTGGAGCTAAGGGGAAAAATTAGTATTATTGTCAGAGTAGGATTGTGCCATTGCAAACTGCAAGAGGGAATCCATTTTTCAAATAGCCCTACAAATGTCCTCAATGCCACTGTCACATCAATAGTGAGAACTTCTCAGCCTTTTTTCCTTTTTTCCACTGACCAATCAGAAGGCATAAAAAATGGCATCAAGTCAATGCCTTGGCCATCTCCTTGTTCTTAGGAATTCACTGTGTTTTTGCAGAGAATAAAATTGAAAATCTGGCCACCTGCTGGGTGGGGCAAAAATTGTCCTTCTGTTCATTACCAAAAGGATGCTGAACCTCAGTAAATATCAGAAACCAGCAGGCAGGACAAGAAGGGAACTCTACTAATGGGAAGTTAATCATTTCAAAAACAATAGTATGAAAAGATAAGGACCAATCCTATATTAGGGCCAGGGGGGAAGGGGGAAGACTTTTGCTAAAGCCCCCTGTTGCTTCACAGAAAAAATAAATTTCTTATACAATTTCCACCTTAACTTTATTTATTATTTATTATTTTTCTTTTTATTCTTTTTATTTCTTTTGTTTTTATATCCCTATAAGCCGCCTTGAGTTGCCATGTGTGAGTAGGCAGCAATATAAAATGTCTAAATAAATTTAAAAAAAAAACTTTCCCCATGTGAAATATATCTATCTCATCTCTTATAGTGACTGATTGCTTTATTGAGCCTGCAGGTTTATATATATTTGTTTGGAAGCAAGTCTTTTTAAATATGTAAATGTACATGGCATTGCTATAAGAGTATGTGAACTGTACTGCAAATCATTCCACTTATACAAAAGTTTCCAGATAATAAATCTGTTATTGGTTATGTGATATCAAGTTGAGCTCTATTGTGCTGGCAAATGCTCACCATTTTAATTTATGTTTAGAAATAACTTGAAGTTCATCCAAGACATTTGGTGATCTCTTTGATTCCAATCAGCCATTTTGTCTACATATTTGTTCTACTTCTTCCCTTATGTATTTTTCCTAGGCATCATATGCTTGTCCCAGATGAACATAGAATAGTCCACATGGATTAAATCAAGACCCATTTTAGGCCAATTTTATACTTTTTAACACCCCTCCCCTTTCCTTTTCTTCATATCATGTTTTGTTTTTTCAGATACCTGGCAATATCTTGTTGATTCATATTCAGATTTAGGTTCTTTCTTCGGATACTTATTATATTGCTTTTTGAAGAGATGCATTCTGAAGATTGTGATTTTTTTTCATATTAGTGTGAGAGTGTTGTCAAATGTTTTTGCCTTAATCTAAATCTTAAATACACAGTATAGGAAGCAGTTTAACCAAGATTATCCCTGCTTCTATATCATTGCAGCTCCTCAGGCTTTATTTTTGCTCTACTTCTGTGACTCTCCCCCTTGTACTGCACAAACACAATTTCTTGCAAGTTCTGGAATATTTTCAATGTGAATAAGCATCTTCAATTATTGGGATCAAAGGGTAAATCCTTAATTTTCTTCTAATAGTATAGCACTGATGATATTACCTAGTTTGGACAATGAAAAATCTATAAGAAAACAACTAAACTCTGAGAGTACCAAGGGTCCCTCCTTAATAGCAATAGCATTTAGACTTATATACCGCTTCACTGTGCTTTACAGCCGTCTCTGAACAGTTTATAGAGTTAGCATATTGCCTCCAAAAATCTGGCTCCTCATTTTACCAACCTTGAAAAGATGAAAGGCTGAATCTGAAAGGCTAAAAGGTGAGAATCGAACTGCCAAACTGCTGGCAGCCGACAGACAGCAGAAGTAGCCTGCAGTACTGCATTCTAACCACTGCGCCATCACAGCTCTTATATTCTATCTATACTTAGTGCTTCCTTGTGGTCCTTAGATAATGAAGCAAAGAAGAATTACGTGACTGCATCTTCAGTGCACAGCCCTTCTGAATATACTAGTTTTCTAACCCTATCCCATTGAACTAGTCTGAATAGCAGTTACTTTTGGACACAGGTTTAGACGAAACAAGAATTAGTCCCCATACCCAAAGAAAAAATAGGTATATCATACTGTTGTCCCATTCACTCTTTTTTCTTACTGATAAAACTATAGTCATGCATTTCCTGGGACAGGCATCAATGCCTCCTCTTACATTAAGAATGTACTCTAGAAGCCGACAATCTAATAAAAAACAAAAAGCAAGTTTCCAACATAAATGAATGCTGCTGATACTGCCACTCTCAGAAATAGGCATTAGAAAAACTGCTTTTGACCAGTGAACAAAATAATAATCTAAAAGGTTCTTCAGAATGGTATCAATATGCCATCTAACAATTGTTATAAATAGCACTGATGCCTTCATTATTCTAAGCACTCACACTGAATACTAATTTAAAATTATTCATTCATTTAATTACCTCTTCATTAACATTCACTGAATTTTGAGCCATGCTGAGCTAAAAATAATTCCGTAAAACAATCTTCTTCTCCATGCCTGGTGCCTTCTAAATATACTGGAATTTCTACCGCATTGCCATCTCTTATATCTCAGCATCATTTAATTGCCAATATTAAAATAACACATTGGTTCAGAAATTGCCCTGTGTAGGGTTTATCAGCATCTTCCTTTGGCTTTTGCAGCTGCTGCCTCAGGTTTCAATCTTCAGTGCATGCAGCACCCCAAGAAACACTGACGCACAGAGTGCACCAAAATATTCACACCATGCCCTGCTGTTCTAAGAATATAAACAAGAGAGAACAGATGCTTGACTTTACCAGCTCAGTTGCTTCCCCATTATGTGCAGTGACATTTCATCAGAACAGCAATGAGGAAATTAAAAACTAATGCTAATTTTAGAGAAGTCTTCTCTTATTTTTTTCTGGCTCCAATATGCATGATCTACACTTTACATGGTAGCAATAACATTTGCATGACCTTCCCATGTGTACAACACGGAAACCACAAGCTTTGGTAGCACCTAAAGGAAGTAGTCCACTGTCTACTCTGAACTTCTTTCATTTCCCCAATAATGTAAGATCGCATAGCATCATGTTTTGAATCATTCTAGAACATTATCTGGAAACAAATTACATTTAATTCTTTATCATTCAATGCAAGAGTATGAAGTGGTTTCACATGGATCTTAGGAAAAGTACACTGGTATGGATATTCTGTGTTTTCTTGCATATCATAATACCAACCATAGTGATAGAGCTCTATAGAAGGAGATGTTGGGTTTGGGAATTGTTCTTTTGATTATGAACAGTTGCTTAGAATTCTACATTAGGGACAGTGTAAAACAAATATTGGAAAGAACTGTAGGCAACCAGGAATGTTTAATTGTACCCAAATAAAATGAGTTCTTATAAATAATCAGAAAGTTAACATTGAAATGGAGCATACCATAGCATGTTTTATAAACTGCAAGTACTTTGGCAAATGTCATTGTGGTAAACATGTCATGTTTAATGGAATCTAGTCATCACCATTATAGATACTAATGATGCAATCAATATTTGTACAGTAACTTGCTAGCTGAAATTATTTCTTTGAATGAATAGCATGAAAATCTACTTCAAAGAAAAAACATCATAAAAACCACACATTTATAGAATGGTATTGTTCCAGCCTACCAATTCAATGTTCTTTTGATTCTGCATAGTACATTATAGTGTTTATTACAATTCAATACTTTTATAGAAAGCTTATACAACATCCCATATTTAATCTGCAAGTATATATTAGTTTACAAATAATTATCATGCAGATTCCAGAATGTTTTTCCTAATTTTATATGCTGCTCACAGTCCACTGGAAATGGATAGCCAACCCCCACCCCCCCCTGAATAAATACCCTTCTACCCAGGGGTGAAATCTACTTACCTTCCCTACTGGTTTAGAAGTGCACACGCATGGATCCTTTGCACATGCACAAACCTTTCTGTGCATGCACAGAAGGTAAAAAACAGGTTACTTCCTGGTTAAAACCAGGAAGTAACAACAACCAGGCAGTGGGTGGAGCCTTGCACTGCCATCGCTACTGGTTCTCCGAACCACCCACCGCCATCGCTAACAGTTCGGCCGAACTGGTAGCATTTCAACCCTGCTTCTTTCTCTGTTGTTGTTCCTGAATGATTTGAAGACAAGACTCTTTTAAAATGTCTTTGCTCAGTCACTCCTGTCCTTGTGACCTCTTATCAAAGTGTTCTGCATGGAGCTGTCCCCGAAAAGCATTCCAAAGTTTCAACGGGTGCTGAATGCAGCTGCACAAGTAGTAGAAAGGGTATTGGATATTTAACACATGTAACACCACTGCTTGGAGAGCTGCATTGTTTGCCAACATTTCCAGGTGTGATTCAAGGTGCTGGTTATCATCTTTAAAGCCCTTCCTATCTTGAGGCTGGTTTACCTAAGGAACCATCTTCTCCCAGTTCTTTCTACCTGTTCAATTTAGTCAGGCAGGTTGGACATGCTACAGGCCCTGTCAGCTAAGGAATGTCAGTTGGCAGGAATTAGATGATGTGCCTTCTCTGCCCTAGTCCCTGCCCTCTGAAATATTCACCTTCCAGATATCAGGACTCCAACCCTTTTGGCCTTTTGCAAGCTGTGAAGACTCGGTTGTGTGCCCGACTCCCATTTCCTGACTATTAATGAAAGAACTGTTGTAAGTCAAGGACTACCTGTACTGTGTTTCTTCTGGATTAGTAGCAAACTACTACTCAATGTAAGAAGCAAATCACTAGTTTTAAGAGTGTATGGAGCACATATGGATTTGCTAATCTTGAAAAGGGCCTGGAAAGGCCTGTCATTAAACAGGAATCAGCACCTGAATCACCTCTTCAGAGGAAGATGAAGGCAGGATGGACAAACAATAATGTAATGTAGAGATCTGCAATGCACTATGGGTTTTTGAATTAAATAATTTATCATAGGAACTATTTTGCATTAACCTATTAGTGAGCCATATATGGGTGAAGAATTCTCCAGAGAATGTGCAATAAAATGATGTAAAAAGAATGATGAAATATTGCACATTCACTTCAGAGTGTGGGCAGAGAAGGAAAAAGCTGCAGTTGTTATTTTTGTAACTCTTATCTGCAAGGCCTCCAGAAGTCCTGCTTTGCTGCTTCATCATGGTGAGTAGGTGAGTTTTTTTGAAGGGATGAACCAAGGATGCTAGAGATGATGCTCTAGGGGTATATAATTCTACAATGGTCACTCAAGGCATGAAGACTAACTCAGGTGCCCAATAAAGCAAGCTGCCACCTGCATCAGGCACAATAGCAATATTCCAATACTTGAAAGGCTTCTGCAGGAAAGACGGCATCAATTTATTCTCCATAGCATCTGAGGGTAGGACAAGAAGCAGTAGGTGGAAGTTCGTCTGGAGGAGATCCATAATGGAAAATGTACAAGCAAGATTTTAAACACAGATTAAAGTAGTTTTGTATAAAGAAAAAAAGTACTTAAAATGAATGATTCAAACTTCTCCTTGAATGTAGCAGAATGGATTGTTAGAGTTTGACGTACTAATTTAAAAGGTTAAATAACTAGATTTTTTTTGTTTCCTCCCACGGAAATCAGCACAAGGCCAGGTTAGGTAATCGAAATCAGAACATATCACACCACTGTTCAAATGAAGTTTCTCAAACCTCAAAAGTAACATTATCAAGGCAAATAAGATTAGCATAATGGTTACCATTTGAAGGCAAACTTACTGAACACTTAATTCTAACTTCCTTTTCTTGCCACAGAAGGGGAGTATGGCACCAGAGCATTTTAAAAGCAGTTTCCTTTTCCTTGTCTTTTTTGGCCCCACTATTGCAACTCTGTCCTTGGTGATAATATTAGCTTGCGGGATAAACAGATTCAAAACAGAGTTTTGAGGCATTGGAAGGGAACTGGGCTTCACAATCCCTTGGATTCTGAATAAATAATAATAAAAAACCCTAAATTATTAGGCCATAACATCAAAGGGAAAGTGAAATGAGAAATTTTACAATCTACTAAAATATAATAAATCTTCAAATCAGATAAGAGTAGGATGGTGATAGTCAGGCTAGTAATGGACAATTAAAATTTACACAAATTCTGATAAGAATCTTCCAGAAGGCAGAGGACAAGGGGTCAACTATCCAACAGAAAAAAAGCTACCTGATCAGACGATCCGTGGGTGGTAAATGATTTAAAGAAGAATGAAAGCTGACAGCAATCAAATATGAAAATTGAACTACAAAGTTCAATCCAATAAGTAGAAAACACCTGGCAATATTATTGAATCAGAAATAAACATATCCAGAGGAACATGAAACAAATAAACATGACACAGGTTGGAAAAAGTATGCTTTTCACCAATACTTGCTTTTGAACTAGAAATATTTGGGGTTTTTTTGACATAGAACTTTCTGCGGACTAGTGACATCCCATGCAAAGATAGGCATACTTAGATCCATTAATTTCAGGAAACATACACCTCTGTGTCTAAAATGAAACTGCAGGCAAATGTATATATCACTGTTATTAATCTTTATATACAAAGTATAGAATACAGGGTATGCTCCAATGCACAAGAATTCAGCAAGAATTAAGATCAGATCCAATCCATGACTTAAGTAACTTACACAATAAGTAGTCAGAATTCATATAACAAAATGTAGATTTTTTGGATTGTTCTTTTTTATGGTTTTAATAATAAACAATATGCATGCTTTAAAAATAAACAGGACATTATAACATTCCTAGACATTAACATTAAAAAAAGCACAGTCACCAACTTGCTGGGTGTATAGCACTAAGTAGTAACTCCAAGTACCTGTTCTGTTTCCTTGCATCTCTAATAGGGAGACTATTATCCTTGGTAGCTATTTAGTGATGACAGCCCTTTCCTTATGATTTGCTACTGGATCAACTTATTTCTATTAATAAAGGTAATTAAGGCCAAGAGGAAAGTGCCTTGGAAATGCGGAAGGCTTGCACAGCATTGGTACGGTTGTCAACACTAATTTCTCAGGATCTCATGCAATACCAAAATCTCCTCCACAATATCTGATCTTAAAAGTGGCTTTGCCATATGAAGGCATGGCATTTGGAGACTCCATAGAGGAAGAAATTACCAACACTAATCATGAGGGCAATATAGCTGCTGCAGCAATCAATGTCCACATGTTAAGGCCAATTGGTAAGCAATGTGAGAATACTGGGTGGTTGCTAAAGTCGTGCCAAGATGTAGACTTTCCATAAGTTCTGAGTGAGCACTGTGGAGACAGAATATTGGATGGGCCTTTGGTTCAATTGAATCCAGTTGTGATGAAGTTTAGAAGCTCACTGAAACAGCTGCTGGATTACTGAAGAATCTACTTCTCCAAATTTCAAACCAGTGCACAGACTCTCCATAGTAGCTTTATTCCCCAAACGCTGCCTCCATAAAATGAAGGCACTTACAATCTGTGATTTGATATTGTATGGGTGGTTGACTTTACAACAGTAGATGTCATTTTGGCTCAAGCCAAGAGACAATACAATGCTCTCCCATTCAGGTCCAAGTCCCTGAGCAAGTTTGTTAATCTGTTGATCAGTCGGTGATTTCTTCAAAATCTTTTGTGGAAATCTGAGTAGCTGATCATCTAAAACAAAGAAAAGGGAAAAAAGCAAAGATTTTAAGGCTTACCTAAAGCATTAGTTTCAGAAACAAAACTTAGATTAGCCCTTTATAACAATATAGACAAATTTCTTGTGCGTCTAATCACACTTGGCCAAATAAAGTATTCAATATAATCATATTTATTATTTAGCATATGATGAGAACATGACAGAAGTAAACATATACACACAATCCACATAATTATATACAAAACTTCTTCCGGGGGTATGGCAGTGGCCTCATAACTGGAGGTCCAATTTAGCTATCCAGGTGATCACCTCTGGCATTGCTTTGTGCAGATCTTCTGGGGAACCGGAGAATGCCTGTCGCAGACAATCTTGCACAATATGTTTAATTGTTTGCATATCAGCACCACAATCTCAACAAGGGAAATCTTTCCACCCCCACATATATAGGGCAGAGGCACTTCTTCCAGTATCATACCTAATTCTGTTCAATTTCATCCAGACAGAGTGAGGCAGGTCAAAACCATGTGGTTTTGATTCAATATAATGAAATAGGATAGCAACAGTCATAAATAATTTCAATTAAATAATAAAAAGGTTAAAAAAACCTCTTTATAGCTGTAATTTAAATCTAGAACTCATTAGATGCCCAAATTGAATTTGATGTCATTTTCCATCACATGCATTCTAAAATAGGAATTGTATCACTGTACAGCAGGGCTTCCCAACTCCTAGGCTGTGGCCCGCTACTGACAGATGAATGTGCAAAGCTTCATTTGCTCATGTGCGGGATTTAGGTTGCGTGTGCAAAACCCTTTGTTCCTGGTGCCGAAACTGCTAAACCATTGCCGTCAGTCTACAGAACCAAAAAAGTTGGGGACCCCTGCTGAATAAGATGGCTCAGGGAAACTTTTACTTATCAAATGTGACACTCGTTTTCTGCTTTGCGGTTTGAGTACTATAGAATTGATTTACGGCAGGGTAAGCAATAGAGTGCTACTATAAATATGTTGAATTAACTCTAATTATCATAGTCACATATTATGGGAACAAACTGGAGAGCCAAAGGCAGCTTGCCTCTATTTTACAAAGTTATTAAGTATCCAGAAAACTTCCAAAGAAAGTATGATGAACCGAAGATGGTTCTATGAAAGCAGAGCCAACAAACACAGCAAAGACCAAGGAACCAATAAATAGAATGGTTCCTTGGAACCGCTCTGGCTAAGGAGAGGATGGGAAATTGTCCACATGCCCATGTATCCTGGACAGGTGGTCCCTGCAAGGAGTTCACAGGACAGTGATTTTCCACAGGTATCAGTGCTGGGAGACGTTAGCCATCTTGCTTGCAACCATGGAGACTAGGAAAGGTTCATAAAACTCACTTTCTTATCACTTGCAGAAATTGATCATTAAATACCTGTAACCTATTCCTTCAACAAGTTTGAAACACTGAATAAATCTGGCTTCAATCCTAAAGGAAAAAAACTAAATTAGATTCTGGTCTTAGAAAGGTATAAACAGATTAGGGGTCCAAGAAAAATTGAAATATTGAAAGTTATTATAAAAGATTTTACAATTACAGGTAGTCCTCAATTTATGACCACAATTGAGCCAAACATTTCTGTTGCTAAGCGAGATGCTTGTTGAATGAATTTTAAGCAAGGCTAAATGAGCTTTGCCCCCTTTTACGACCTTTCTTGCCATAGTTGTTAAGTAAATCACTGCAGTTATTAAGTGAATCTGGATTCCCCATTGACTTTGCTTGTCAGAAGATTGAAAAAGGTGACCACACGACCCCAGGACACTGCACCTATAATAAATATGTGTCAGTTGCCAAGAATTCAAAATTTGATCACATGACCATGGGGATGCCACAATGGTTGTAAGTTTGAAAAATGGTTATACATCCCTTTTTTCAGTACCGTTGTAACTTTATACAGTCACTAAGTGAACTATTGTAAGTCAAGGACTACCTGTAATTATAAAGAACAGCTTCTGGTGGAAAATAGGTTCTGTTCTGGTTTTCACAAGATACAACAATTTCATGACATGGACACTAGAGGGGACGAAGGCTTTTAGGAAGAGGAAAGAACTCGACCTGTAAAATATTGCAAGACACTGTAATAATGAAAATAATGAAGGAGACTTTTAAAGAATAGAATAAGAAAATAGTAGTTGCAACATCAATAACATCAATAATGATGTCTGCTTCCATGGATAGACTAGGTCCAAAAGATGTTAGGGGAAAAATGACAGATGTAGAACGATTTTTATCCGACAATATAGAGATATCAAATTAGAATGTTCAATTAGAAGTGATTAAGATATTCTTTGAACGGTACAAATATATATATTTGAAAAAGTAATTGAAAATTGGATATAAGATTTAAGATGTACTGTGCAAAATAGTACAGTTTATTGTTTAATAAGAAGAGATCACACATAAATTTGAAAAAGCAATGGAAAGGAAATGAATGATTGTAGTGTTAGATATTTAAGGGACTTTTAATAAGATATTGGATTGTAATATCTGGAAAAGTTGATAAAGAAAAATATTTGTGATTAGAATAAGGGAATCTAGGGAAATACGCGGAATTACATTATGTTGTGAGATTTTGAATTTAAGGGTTTTAATTTGCAGAAAGAAAAGGGAAAAATTGAATTTGATTAAGATTAGAGATTAGGTCGAAGAGTAACATTGGTTAACAAAAATTAAAGAGAAAGATTATTATGGCAAACAGTGAAACATATAAATTGTGTTGGAGATGACTAATAATTGTACAGATATGTGACTCGGCCAATACTCTGTTCAGAAAAAATGCATTGTATGTTTGTTTGTGTGTTTGTGTAAAAAATAAAAAACTTTTACAAAAAAAATATAGAGATATCAAAGTGGGTTTACAATTCACAGGCTAAGAGAATGAATTCGAAAACAGATGTTTCACTGGAGCTACAAAAAAAAAATGGCTGACATTTTAAAATTTAAAAGGAAACTGCGAATAACAAACAGTGACTTCAGTAATTTTGTCCTATTGGATCTATAAAGCCTTGAAGAACTCTGTGCAAAGGGACAAAGAAGAAATGAAATGAAATCCTGTAACATTTGAATGAGCTAAATATTGAGACTGTTGGAAGTGATACAGAGGAATATAAAAATGGTTTCTTTTAAGAGTTTCCGGATTTGCAGACTGGGGTGGGGGGGAGAGAGGATGGTTCCACTCTTGCCCACTGCTTCTGCGGCCTAGGTCTGAATGGCTGCAGCCCGGGGGTTGGGAATCTCTGGTTTATTTGATTAATGTTAAAACAAGATATGTTGTTATTTCTGCCAACCCTTTATGGACTTTCTGCTGACACCGGGACTGAAAAAAATGTTTCATGATTTTGTTTATAGATAAGAAATGTATATGGGATGAGTAATAAATGTTTGTAACCTTAGAGGGAGTGAAGAGTCACTAAATTTGTTTATATGTGTTGTGATGAAGGTCAGAAGTTATTCCTTAGTATATTCTTTATTTACTTATTTACTTCTTTATTGTATTCTTATGTCTCTCTTTTTTTCCTATTCTCTTTCATTTTTTAAAGTTTAGTGTCAACTTGCAAAGCTTTCAAGTTGCCATGAGCAGGAGGGAGGGAGAACTGAAGTGAATTCCATACATTTTTCTGATCGCAATCAGAAGGAGGGTGTTAGGTTTCACAGCCAGCCAAAGTGGTTAATTGGAGAATGTGATTTATGCCATGGCCAGGGGGGAGGGGAGAGACAGGGTCATAGGGGAACGTAAATCTACATGGGGTCAGTCCTGACTGCATCCAAGTATTGCCAGAATGGCGCGCCAAATAAATAACTATATTTCCTTTGAAGTTTGGATCATGGTTCATGAATTAATTAGGGCATCTTTCGGAAACTTGACATTTAGTTTGTATTAGATTTTATTATAATAATCAAAATTCTTAAAAACAAAGGTATTAAGCATCCCCCAAATATTCCATTTATCTTTTTCTTTATGGAATTGAGTACCATTGTTACTCTGTAAAGTATTTCAAACAGCACAATACACACCATTCTCATAATGTTAAATGAGGAAAAATGTTTCTATATAAAACCTACCCAGAGCAGTAATGATCAAGTTATGACTCCTTAGAGAACACTCTTTAGAGAGCACTTTGTGAAATATGTAAATAAAGCACAGTAGATAGACTACTGAGAACAGACTGGATATGACATTACATGTTGTTCTAAAGGAAACAGCTCTTACTTTTAGAAGTCAGAAACATCTCTGAAAAGCAGCACTAAAGTACAATCCCCTGCTCAGTACAAAACCCAAATTAAAGTGTACAGGTAGTTGCCTAGCACCCTCTTAAACACATCCAATGAAGGGAAACCTACCATTTCTCTGCACATCTCTATTAAACTCTTCTTATTGTTAAGAGTTTCATAAACACTCAACCAGGCTGTTTCAAAGGTGCTTTTTCAGGAGGCAACTGGACTTTCTTGTTTTTTCTTTGAAGACATTTCACTCTTATCCAAGAAGCTTCTTCATCTCTGACTGGATGCTGAGAATGGAAGGATTTATATTCCTTGCAGAAAGCTGGTCGGATTTATATTCCTTGCAGGAATGCAAATCACCAGTCAGAGCTGAAGAAGCTTCTTGGATGAGAAGCGAAATGTCTTCAAAGAAAAAACAAGTCCAGTTGCCTCCTGAAAAAAAACACCTTTGGGGACAACCATGACCTGGCTGACTGAGAATCTCCAGACATTCAACCAGGTCTTCACTTTTTTTTTGTATGGCTTTATTTCAGGTATCTTAAAAGTTTTTCTGCAGTCTTTCTTCTTTAAGGCTAAGCATTCCCAATTTCTGCAACCTCTTTTTAGAAGTTGTACACTTTCCAGGGCCCTGAATATTCTTAGTGTTCTATTCTGAATCTGGTTCAATTTATATGAACCTTTCTATGCTCAAAACTGCTTTTTTCCATGGCGAGCTGGAAAAAAAATGCAGTTAAGAAGGTTATACGTTCTATGAAAGAAAATGGAAGGAAACAGAACTGATAAATAGAACTAAGCAATAATGCTGAAAGGTGTTGAGATGATTTGCTTAGCTCCATCTTTCATGCCTTTATCTGGGCATTGATTTCTAATTTTGGTTGTGAAAGTAGCACCACCGTAAGTCAGGCACATGAATAAAAAAGCAGACTGGTTGAAAAGAGGTTATTCTCACAATAGTAGCCACTATTGGTGCTAATGGAACACAGTGGGAATGTCTCAAATGATTCTTAAAAGGCGGTATGTTCCTTGAAACACTGCAGCTATAGCAACCGCTCACCACTTGCTTAGTTTCCAGGAAAACCCTGTTCTATTCTGTTTCTGCTCCCGGCAATTTGTGACATGATAAACTCTTTTCGAGAGTAATTCCACACTTAATACTGACATCACTGTCATAACTACTTTATCAGGGTGATGAGTACCACTTAAAATTAACTGGAATTAGGCATGCTAACTGAACATTCTTGCTTTCTACTTCTTTTAAAGTGTGGTTTTCAGATTTTCCAGACCAGGTCCCTGAAAATTTTAGCTTTCTTGGGTAACACAAAATAAATAGAAGACAAAAGCTGAGAAAAAGATAACATAAATGGTTGTATTTATCTAGAAGATCCCCTTTACTGCATGAAGTTATTGGCCTAATTACGGTGATAATAATATCCCATCAAGTCGATGACAACTGTTAGAAATGACATATACTTTCTCTAGGAGGAATTGCTCTTAGCCAATGGCCTACCTAACCTAACCCCAAAATTAGTAAAATTGATTAAAAGTTTTCCAAGCCTTTTAAGGAGGAGAGTTCCCATCCTTACCTCAAAATCTAAGCAATTTAACCAGGGATTGTTTGCATGTAATGCATTTATCATTAATGCCATTCATATGGATATATTCGTTATATTAGAATTGTTCCATCCTGGATATTTTAATGAAAGGCTATGAATTTTAATCTTCATCTTACTCCTTTTTTTCTTTTATTTATAGCCTCTCAAATGTATGAATGGAATATATGCAAAAGCACAATAGACCAAAAAGGACTTCTTATTAAGACTATTTCTAAATAAGCAGGTACACATGTAATAGCTTTAAAACACCTGAAGTCATGACTTTGATTTTCTGTAACAGCTGATCATTCTAGTAATAAAAATAATTGCCATTTAGTGGAGCTGTTATATAATGCAGTTACCGGTAATCTACCAGGATTTTGGTATCATAAGTGGCAATGTCCCTTTGGGAAACTTTAGCACAATGCAGATAACTTGTTCTGTATTTTCACCTGGCAAAGTTGTGTCTCATATTGGTGTATTAGGCTTGAGCAGGAAAAAAAAGCTTGTATCATTGAGAAGTTAAGTCCTCAGTCTAGCAGAGACACATTATGTCATTGAACAAGCTCTTTGCTGGTGCAGTATTGTCTATTTTTTTGTTTATCATCCTTTAATTAATAGGAACAAAATAAGAATAGGAACAATCTGTCTTTACCTTGATTTCTCCCCTGTTAATAGATATATTAACAGGCCCAAGCAGGGGGCAACCTGCCCCATTCAGAGAGGGGCAGCTATCTGGGCATACAACACCAGCATTTCCAGCATCCTGTTAACAGATCACAGCTGTGCTGCAATATGTTTGATATGCTCCAAGTTGTGAAATGCTGTCCAAGAGGTCTATTGCTGACATTGCATAAGCTACCATTCAAAAGAATTTGGATGAATCCATTTATTAACTGGGAACAAGGAATGTCAGGATGCTATACTGCTAACTGGAAAAAGATACAGATTTAGCAGGATAAACAGCACCTAAATGCCTCTCCCACATCTTAATAATTGCATTTTTTTTAATGATTCTCTCAGTCTTCATAAAATTAAAATGCTTAGTTAAAAGTGACACTGCTAGGCTATGTGGTATGTCTGCCAAAGATAACACCCAGCTGACAATGGCAGAACTCTCATAGCTGATCATTACTGTTTTACAACAATTGTCAGGTGCTTTTGGGCTAAACCATTCTTCCATTCTTTCTTAAGTTTAATTTACGCTATTTTATTTACTGTCCTTTCTTCCTGCTCAGAATGACTGGGGAATAATCAGCCTCATGAAATTTCCTGGAAGCCACATACACTGCTTGTTAATGATGCATGTTCGAAAAGACTGAAATAAGTAGATGTGGTAAAAACAAAAGAGCGGTCATGGACTCATGAATGAGCCAATGAATATAAATGTTGCAAAGATTCTACCAGTCACAGAAGAAGGATTTGGTGAAAGTGTCACCATTGCAAGGCAGGTATTTCTTCCTGATCAAGGATTAAAAATCAGCAGGCAAAGAAACCTAAACTAAATTCTAATTACAAGATGATAAGATTGTACGGTGATCTTTTTTGAGCCATACAGAGAAAAGAGTTAAGTATTTGCTTTTTTACATACATACTGTAATTTACATACAGCTTGTTATGTAATCCAACACTGAAAGAAAAGAAATGATATTCGATACATTCACAAAGAATCCTATTGGAGAATCTACAACTTGATTGCTAATTCTATAATAAATGAATGCAATCAGGTTGAAAATGTATAGTAAAACTGGTTTAGCAATAGTTGAAATAAATAGACAAATAACCAAGCTCCTGTCAAATAAAACGTGAGGATGTGAATCTTCTATAGTGATAGTTAAGACTGAGAAGACAAGGATTCAAATTAATATTTAGGAATCAATCATACTCTAGTCTAGCCTACACATTTTAAAAGAGTGTATCTATAGCAACTAAAGAGAGCCACATACATTGGCTTGAACATTGTGGGAAATATATGAATGGTATAAATGAATAGTAAATACGATTTGTGTCTTTTCAGGATCCAATCTGATTGAACTTCAAATTCCCAATATGACTTGGAGGTCAAATCTTAATTACAACTGCAAATTTTAAAAAGTTTTTAAAATTCTTATAAAGAACGTCACATGACAGTAGCTTAGACACTTTTCCTAAAATCTTTACCATTATTTCTATAATCTTTCAGTTTAATCTCCTAATTAAAGTATTATTATCCAATTACTGAGTAAAAACTTTTAAAAAAAACAACAGCACTTCAATTGTTTAACTGCTTTTAAACATATTAAAATATCTTTTCAAAAGCTAGAAAGGAAGTATCAGAATATTTTTTTTAAACACAAGTGTTTGTTATTCTGCAGCCCTCTGAATTTCTTGGAGATAGTATTCTAAGAAAAAGGAGGAGGGAACGAATCATTAAATTAACACGGGGATTTTGTAAACTAAAACAGGGAGATTTGAAAACCATGCTCTTTTACTGTTTCCTGTCTTCCTGGAAAAATCTTATTGTTAAATCAGTTTGGATTACATAAAAGGACTAAGTGACAGTTGTGAAAAAAATTACTTTTTTAGTAAAAGCCACAATCTTTTTCTTTTTAACAATATTTTGCTTGGACATATTTCCATCTTGCACCTATACTAATGTTCTAGATATCTAAAAGATCTGTATTTACATTCCTTCCAATATGTAATAAAGAAACGATGCATTAAGATTGAATTCAAAAGCATATGTTAGTCCCACTTATTAAATAGCAAAACAAAAATAAAGCAAATCAAAACTTTACAACAAACAAGAAAACCAAAAACCATACTATTAATATGCCAGTCCAAATGCAAGACACAAATGGAGATGAATTAAGCAAGAGAAACTCAGAAACATGGACAATTAATTCAGCTCAAAAATCCAGGCTTAATTTTGATATTAATAAATACTTTTTGAAAACGAACATTGTCTTACCTGAATGTTCCTTTTTGGAATACTGCGACTGCAGTCCATAGCTGGGTTTCTTCATCATCAGTTCCTTTTGACTGGGTGATATTTCAAATACATCTCTCTTCGTCCTGTGGCCACGCCCCTTCCTCCCATAATGCACCAGTCTTTGAACGAAAGCGCGACCACCTAAGATAGTCCAAGAAAAAACCAGTAGGAGAAAAACAAGAGCAAGTCCATACCAGCTCAGACGCCAACAATCCAATAATAGAAAAAAGAGAAAAACAGGGGAGGGGATGGACTGCAGTCGCAGTACTCCGAAAAGGAACATTCAGGTAAGACAATGTTCGTTTTCCAGAGTACTGCTCCTGCAGTCCATAGCTGGGATATACCCAAGCTCAGAAAAAAACAAGGGTGGGAAACTAAAGGTCCCCGGAGTCCTGCGTCACCAGAACACTCTGCAGGACCCTACGGCCAAAGGAAGCCTCAGCGGAGGCAAAGGAATCCACCCTGTAGTGTCTAATAAAAGGAGTCACCGAGGACCAGGTGGCAGCCCGGCAGATGTCGGAAACAGATGCCTGAGTGGCCCAAGCAGCCGAAGTCGCCGCACTACGAGTAGAGTGAGGCAAAATCCCAGATGGGACCTGCCTGGCCTGGTGTTCATAAACTGTAGAGATGTATGCCTTAATCCACCTGCCCATGGTCGATGGAGATATTTTTTGGCCCAAGGATCTTGGATGAAAGGCTATCAAAAGGGCCTCCATTCTCCGGAACGACTCAGTCCTGCGAATATAACGACGGAGGGCCCTGCGCACGTCAAGGGTGTGCCAATCCTTCTCACGTTGGTGCTTGGGCGACGGGCAGAAATCAGGAAGGATTATTTCCTGAGCACGGTGAAAATATGAGTTCACCTTTGGCAAAAAAGCCGGGTCCAGGCGAAGAACAACAGTATTAGCATGGAAAATACATAAGTCTTTCCTGATTGACAAAGCTGAAAGTTCCGAAACTCTCCTGGCGGATGTGATCGCCAAGAGGAAGGCGACCTTATAGGAGAAATACTTAAGAGAGATAGAGCCCAGCGGTTCAAAAGGGGGACACATAAGCGCTTGGAGAACAAGGGAAAGGTCCCAGGTCAGGTACTGACGAACCGGAGGCGGACGTAAGTTCATAGCCCCGTGCAAGAATTCTCTGAGTTGGGGATGCTGAGACAGAGACGAATAAGGCGGACAGCGAACGACAGTGGACAAAGCAGCGGTCTGTCGACGAAGGGTGGATGGCGACAAGCCCTTATCCAAGCCAGACTGTAAAAAACAGAGAATGTCAACGACCTGAGCCGACGTAGGGTCCACCAAGTTGTCAGCACACCAGGCACAAAAGGCCCACCATGAGGCCTCGTATATACGCGATGTAGAGGGTCTACGAGACACCTGTATAGTGGTTATAATGGAATCGGGGAGACGGTCCTTGCGCAGGATGACCCACTCAAACGCCAAGCGGCCAATTGGAGCCATCCTGGATCTGGGTGGTATACTGCTCCCTGGCGTAGAGAGAGACGGGTCGGTGGAATCTCCCACGGGGGAAGTACGGTCAGAGCCACCAGGTTGGCATACCATGGCCGACGAGGCCAATTGGGAGCAACCAGCAGAAGTTCCGCACGTTCTTCCAACAACTTCTGAATTACCTGGGGAATCAACGGAAGAGGAAGAAAAGCGTACAGAAGGCCGGAGGGCCAGCGGCATCGTAGAGCGTTGTGATCCTCTGCCATCTGAGATGGGTAACGTGTCATAAATCTGGGGAGTTGGGCATTTGCCGGACTGGCGAACAGGTCCACAACTGGCAGGCCGAAGATGGCGGCAGCCTCCTGAAAGATCTCGGGATCCAGCTGCCACTCTGACTGGTCTATCATTTGCCTGCTGAGCCAATCGGCTCTGACGTTGTCCACGCCCGAGATGTGATCGGCCTTCAGAGACAGAACGTGACCCTCGGCCCAAGTGAACATCTTCTCTGCTTCCAGCATCAGGTCCCTCGACCTCGTGCCCCCTTCTTTGTTTATATAGGCCTTGGCGGAGATATTGTCCGTGAGGACGAGAACGTGCTGGCCGTGCCACCGGGACTGAAAGTGACAGAGGGCTAGGCGAATCGCCTTCAACTCCAAGATGTTGATGCTCAACATTTGTTCCGAAGGTGACCAGCGGCCCTGCACCATCTGATCGTCGAGATGGGCTCCCCAGCCCAGGAGACTGGCATCTGAGGTCAATGTCAGACGATCCGGGAGCAGGAACTGTGTGCCGAAAAGGAGATTGGGACCCATCCACCAGTTGAGGGACAGGGAAATTTTAGGGGGAAGGGAGACCTTGTGGAGAGAGTCGCTGCGACCCGTGCGTTGAAAGGGTAGCAGGAACCACTGCAACGGCCTCGTGTGCCTGCGCGCCCGAGGCACAATCGAGAAGCACGAGACCATTTTCCCCAACAACTGGGATAGATGTAGGAGAGGAACAGTCCGTTTGAATTGAATGAACTGAATCAAGTTGCGAATGCTTTCTACCCTGTCCGGGGATAGGGAGACCTGGCCCTGAACAGAGTCGATCACCGCCCCCAAGTGTTGGAGAACAGTGGACGGGTGCAGATGACTCTTTGGGAAATTGATTGAAAAACCGTGGTCCTGAAAGGAACCAATGACAAGGGCCAGGTCCCGAGATGCTTGGCCTCTGGAGTATGACAGGACTAGAATGTCGTCCAGATAGCACAGCACCCTCACTGGTAACATTTGAAGGGCAGCCGCCACCACTGCCACCAGTTTTGTGAAAGTCCTTGGTGCAGATGACAAGCTGAAGGGCATTGCACAGTATTGATAATGGTCCTCCCCAAGTTGGAAGCGCAGGTATTGGCGGTGGGCCAGGAGGACCGGAACGTGCAGATATGCCTCCTTGAGATCAACAGACTGGAGGAGGTTGCCCCGTCGCACTCCCGCAAGGATGGATCCCAGGGAGTGCATCTTGAACCTGCGGTAGCGAACCAACAGATTCAGCTGCTTCAAATTTAAAATGGCTCTCCAACCCCCCGAATGTTTTGGGACCAAAAAGAGAGTCGAATAGAAGCCCTTGCCATGCTGATCCAGTGGAACAGGTTCTATTGCACGGATAAGGAGCAGGTGGAGAACCTCCTTCTGCAAGAGAGCCTCCTTGTCGGGGGACAGGTGGGACGGACAGCGGACATAGCGAAACAGAGGACGTCCCAGAAACTCGATGGCCAGGCCTTGAGATACTGTCCGAAGAATCCAGGCGTCTTTGGTTGAGCGTTCCCATTGGTGGCTGAAAAGTTGAAGACGTCCGCCAATGGGATCCTGCAACCCGTAGTCATTTGCCTCGACGGGCCTGGTGGAAGCCCGTTCCACAGAAGGGGCGTCTGGAGCTGCTGGACCTGGACCTGTTTCGAAAACGCTGCCTGTCCGATGATCGGTTGGTTCCAGGAAAGAAACTGCGCTGTGAATAGGGCCCCCCCGACCCCGACGAGGCCCGAAAGGGCTGATGTTGAGAATAGGGTGTGTAGCGCCGTTCCGGTCTGTGGTATGAAGACGCAGGCATCACCTTCCTTTTGTCCTTGTCTTCGACAAGGACGGGATCTAGGGCAGGACCAAATAGGTTCGGGGCCTTAAAAGGGGCCGCCGCCAACTTCCACTTTGCTTTGGCATCAGCTCTCCAATTTCTGAGCCAAAACAGTCTGCGAGATGTCACAGACGAGGCCAAGGCCCTCGAGGCAAACTTCACCGAGTTTAACGAGGCATCAGCCGAATATTCGGTGGCAGCTACAATTTTATTTATATCTTGATGAAGACGTGTGTCTTCCGGTGGTAGTCTCTCTTGAAGTTGTCTCAGCCAAAGCAACGTGGCTCTATTAAAGAACGACGTAGCAGTCGCCGTCTTAATTGTCCAGGCAAGGGATTGATGTTCCTTGCGAAAGGAGAGTTCAGTCTTTCTGTCCTCTGATTTAAGGACGTCCAAAGCATCCGAAGACAAGAGCAAAGAAGAAGAGAGACTTGCAATCGGAGGGTCAACCACAGGTAAGGATAACAAGGAGTCCAATTCCGGGGCCCCACAGTATAATTTCTTGTCCAGACTGGTGGGACCCATCAGAGAACCCGGTTGAGACCAGGGGGACTGTAGGACATCGGTAAAGAGCTGAGGGCAGGGAATAAAATCCCTCCCGGGTTTGGACGACGAAAACAAGGCCTCATGAGGGGCTGAGGCAGCAGAAGGTTCGGAAGGCGGGGCTCCCATATTGGTGATCTGTCGAGCTTTATGCAGCAAAGACTTAAACAACGAGGGCCGGAAAAGGCTGGAAAAAGCTGGGGTGTCTGGTGCAAGGCCCTCATCTTCAGAGAATTCCAATTCCTCTGGTAGCTCCTCATCCTGCTCAGAGTCTTCAGAAGAAATGTGAGTCAACCGAGATGGAGACTTGGAACGACCAGGAGCAGTGGAATGAGAAGTACAGTGCTGAGCTGGAGTAGGCTGTTGAAGAACAGATTGGTGAAGTCCCGCAGCCAATATGGAGGAAAGAGCATTGGACAACGCCGCCTGGAAGTCCACCTGCGGAGTCAACAACTGGCCCTCTGGACCCCGAAGCCCGGCAGCGGTCGGGGTAAACGTTGCCTCTGCTCGACGGAAAGATGGAGCATGGGGTTCTGCAAGGCCCACAGTCGAAACATTGGGCAAGGACAATGAGGTCCTCTTAGCGAGACCACAAGAAGGTCCAGACGGAGCCTGAGTTGTGGAGGCGGCACGATCCTCACCCAGATCTGGAATAGCCTCAGATGCCAAGGAGGAGTGACCTTGTGGTGATAGCTGCTGGCTAGGAGCGAAGACAGAAGCTGAAGTGGCCAGTCTGGCTCTATCATATTGCCTCTCAAGCGCTCTATGTCGGCGCTGGGTGTCCTTTTCCACCGCTGATGAAAGTCTGTGCTGTCAGAAGAAGCGGCAGTAGACCTCCCTTGAGACTTTGATTTGTGCTTGGACGGGGCCCTAGGTGGACTGGGCTCCCGCTCCGAGTCAGAGGACAAGTAGGAATCCGCCATTTCCGGAAGGTAAGACTATATATATATATATATATATATATATATATATATATATTCGTTTTTCTTTCTTTTTTTTTTTTTTTAAGAAAACGGTAAGAACTATATACAGGAGACACCCGTAGCCTTGTATGACGGGGGGTGCGAAACAGTCAACCAAGAGGCGCAGGAGAACAAGGCCTCGGAAGCCCCCAGAGACAAAGACCAATAATGTGGCTCAGTACAAGCAAGGCTAGCCTCTGGCCCCAGCGCCACAGGGACAGCGATGAGGCAGAAACGGGTAAATCAGCGTCCAAAATAAATAAACGTGCTCGAGAGTGAAATCAAAGGTCTGCTGCCAAGGAAAATGTGGCGACGGGCCGGGAATTCGACATAAAATTGCCGCCGGAACAACGACAGCCCCAAAATGGTGCCCACAAAGTTCGGGACAGCGGGGGCCAAATGCGGTTAGCTCAGGGCGTGCTCGGACACAAATTAATGGCGCCACAAGAACGCACACCTCAGTCCCGGCTATATAGATCAATATATGGTGAGGGAGTGTCCCGCTCCCTCACCACCGGCAGCGGGACACAGCGCAAAGCTCCGGAGATCGACGATCGAAGGTTCTCCTCAGCGCAGGAAACTCAGCACGAAGGGGAGACCCGGCTGCGCTAATTTGTCTCCGCAGCAGCAAGCGAGCGCTGAATACACATCAGAGCCTGCAGGGCAAACCATGCAAGACTCCGGAGCCGCCTCTACGAGAGCTGAAATAAGACAAAAATACCCAAATTGAAATAGAGGAGTGGGGGGTGATCACGGTGATCCGTAACACCTGCGCTCAAACCAGCGGCTGTAATTAAGAGGAGGGAACCGCCCTGAAGGGTCGGAAAACCCCAGCTGCGATCCGACGGCCGTCAGAGGCCCCGGGGGAGAACGGACTGGCGCCCCAGTTCCGATTCTTGCTCCTTGCAGCTCTTGCTGATACAGGCTCTCACCGATAAGAAAACTAAACAAAAATAAATAAAAGCCTAAACGCCAAACACCTAAATTTAGTTGAAGGTGAACACGAAGAGAGAAAAACACACCAGCCTTTAGTGACTGAGTGAAAAGACTGGTGCATTATGGGAGGAAGGGGCATGGCCACAGGACGAAGAGAGATGTATTTGAAATATCACCCAGTCAAAAGGAACTGATGATGAAGAAACCCAGCTATGGACTGCAGGAGCAGTACTCTGGAAAACATTTGGTTTCCTTGTATCATATTTTTGTGTTGTCATCTGCTACTACACACTACATGAATTATACACCAATTTACAAAATCAATATACCAGTGAGGTGTTTCAGTCCGGATGCCTCAATGAGACAGATTCTGCAATAATAAGATGATATTATATAGGACATTTGCAGCACATGCTCCTCCTTAATGGAAGTATCCATATTTCCTCATGCTCACGTGGTGAGTGAGAAGGCTAATCTTGTCCTCTACACATACTGGGGTCTTGATTCAGATGGGAATAGGGAAACACATTCGATTTTAATTCAAATTCCAGCTAAAATGGGTACATTTTGTATTATCTTTAATTAGATGCTTAAAAATAGTTTATAAATAAATCATGCTACATCACTTATGCTGTTAAACTCAAATTTACCATTTGGAGTAGTAGAGATTATCACGAAGATCTCAAAACCACTATTCCATGTAATTCTGAAGTATATCTCACAGCCTCAAAAATCTCCACCTGGAATACAGAGTGATAGACAGATATTTGTTTGTCAATCACAGTCTTTTTGTGTGTGCAAGTTTTATGAATTTAAAGCAGAAATAGGACAAAAAATCAGTTGGGAACAACTTCCATGAATCTTGAATTGTACAATAATTTTTCTTGGAAAAACAGCCAGATCATTCTTAGTAGGGATATATGCAGCACCTGTCCTGGAATGTAACCATTACTGAAAAACTCTGAAGCTGTTCTTATTAAAACAATTTTCTGCTCCTTAAAAGCTTTATCCTATCTTTTTATCTCAAGGCACAGAATATACAACTATAGTTTTATAGAGTATCTTCTGCAAGTGTCAGTTTGTATTTATAACATTGGTAACATTTCAAAAATATTTAAAAAAAAGTGATGGCTAAAATTTACAACAAAATTTGTTGGAACAAAAAAGCAGCCTAATTTAGCAGGTATTTTCTTCATTGTGATTCTTCCTGCAAAGCTATGGTACATACCTAAATACTGCTATTTGCTGATACTGTAAATCAGACCTTGCTTAAAGTTAAGATTATTTCTGTCTTTGTTTCTTTTTTGAAACTCTCTTTCTCTATCTGCATGTTTGTAGATTAATGGAGAAATATTGTATTGTTTTTGAGGAATTGTGTTTATCTCTGTCAAGGGGAATTGCCAAGGTCATCATTTTAAGAATTTGAAAAAAAAAAAAAAAGTTTGTCTAGACTCTACGGTAGATATTAAGAACTGGATTCAAGAGATATGTAATTTATCCATTTCTGAAAATGCAAACTTTTCTATCTGATTAAAAAAAATGCATTATATTTCTCTTTGCTACCGATTTCATGTTTTATAGCAAAAAATACATGCTTATATTCTTCTCCCCCTTTTTCTTTTCTGTTTTGTTTCTTATTATTGATCAGTTGGGCTGCTTTTGTAGATTTTCTTTTTTTTTCCTTTAATTTTTGCATACTCTTTTTTAAAAGTTGTATGAACATATTTTTAAAGATTAGGGTTATTTCCTAATGATGGTACTTAATTCAGTGAATTATATTGATAAAATATTTGCTTTCTTTCTCTAGCACTGTTTGTCTAGCAACAAGCAAAATATGAAATGCAGTTGATGGAAAGAAAATGAGAAAAATGCACACAAGACAAAAATAAATAGCACGCCATAAATATGGGATTCGACTATGCATGAGATTCTGAGTTATTTATAAAAGTTTTGCCATTTTCCCCTCCTTTTTTAAATATATTGAACTATGTCCAGGATCTCCATTTTCATGAATATAAAATCTGAGTATATTTGAAAAAAAGCTTATAGCAACTACTGATAATTTTTCATGATTATATAGAGGGTTCATGTAAAAATGTAGAACTTGTGATAGTAGAAAAGCAATTATGATACATACATGGTTTGATTTCCCACTCATTTAGTATCAATGCTTTTTTATCAGTATGTGGTTAAAAATTCAATAAATTTAAAGATAAAATTCTTATAATTTTTTTTAAATTGCCTTCCAGGATTTTTAAGAATAATCAGAGCTCAATGTTATTTTTTTGGTTTTCCCCTTCTCCAAGTGCAAGTGCATGTGATGTTTAATTTGCAATATCCAAAAACAGAATAAATTAAAACTATGTGCTACAAAGTGATGGCACAAAACCATAATGATAAACACATTTCCTCATCAGTAACAATGGATTGTTTCCTCCCTTTTTAAACAGAATTTATTATCTGGTTAGAGCTGTTGAAAATTGAAGAAATCTGATTTATTTATTTATTTATTTTAGATCCTGCCTTTATTACTTTTACAAATAACTCAAGACACTGAACACATCCAACAATTTTCCTCCTCCTATTTTTCCCACAACAACAAACCTGTGAGATGGGTTGGGGTGAGAGACAGTGACTGACCCAAAGTCACCCAGTCACATGGTTTTCATGTCCAAGACTGGACTTGAACTCAGTGTTTCCTGCTTTCTAACCTGGTGCCACAACCACTAGACCAAATTGGATCTTATGAGTATATAAACAAAGAACTTATAAGGCTACTAAGAACATCAGATTTTTACACTCTCCAAACCACATCAGAGAATATATTAGGTTTAATTTTCATTAATATTGGAGTATAAGAATCTTGAGATTACTCATTTGAAATTAATATTTAAAAATTGTTTATATAAATTACTTATATGAAAGAAAAATTTATAGAAAACATTTAATGAGGGAAAAGGAGACTAATTCTGAACAATAAAAGTAAAAGACATGAAGAAAAGTTTTCAAATTTTACAGAAATTAATTTCTGCCATTCAGTTTATTGTTTCACTCTAGAAATAGGGTCACAATTAAAATATAAGTTGCTTGAAGACTGCACATCTCCGTTCCTAGTAAAGAAAAGTCTTATTATTCAGAGCTAAGAATAACTCTTAAAAGCATTAAAAGCATAACCGAGTTTGGAAGATAAAGCACTACAGTTGCATGAATTTGCCTAGAATGGTTTTGATTATATTTTCCTAGAAACATTTAGGGAATGTAACTGATGCTTTCATTATAAAGCATCTAGTTTGACTAATACAAGACAGAGTCATATTCTGTGCCTGCTTTAGATATAGAAGCTATAACAATTATAAATTAAGAGTATTTCTGTTTTGTGATCATGTCTTTCACACCTACCTACTCTTTTGTTAACCAGAATTCTGACTTCCCAGGAGCTACACATACTGAATATCTTCAAAATAATGAACATTGTATTATCCTGAATAGTTAAATAAGGCATGAAGACTAGAAACTAGGAGACCATGAATCTCGTCCTGCCTTAGGCAAGTGACCTTGGGCAAATCATTTTAACCTGAGGAAGAAGGCAATAGCCTACATGAGGACCAAAAGCATTGTAGAAAGTGAAATCAAGCTTGAGGATTCCTTTTGCAGGATGCCAGGGTCCCTTTCATGTTTTTAAAACTGAAATAATATTTCAAAAATAAATAGAACAGGGAGATCGATAGTCAATAGGGAATGAGTTGGTGAAAGCAATGGACAACATACTAGGGACACAGGCAATAAAGATGGCAAAAATTGGGGTAATAACCTATCACTTAAACTCATTTTAAAAAATGAAAATTGCATATAAAGAAAACTGTCTTCCTCAAGGCCAAACCAGCAATAATAAGGCAGAATTAATTAACATAAAAGCTACTAAAAAAGCTTTCCCACTCTAAAGCTACTAATAGATAAATGAAAAAATAAAAATAAAAAACAGAAGAAAGCATCCTTACTGCTCGGCTGATCCAAAGACTGACAACACAAGGGGGAGGGGGGACTGAAATCCTCTATTTATCCAAATGAAAGTGAAAGAATTTGCAAAAATTATTTTTGTCTCACTGTTTCAGAGTTTTGAAAACCAAAGGGAAAAAATCAGTTTTCATCTAAATACAGCAGGTAAACTAGAACTAGAAAAGAAAGGTTGTGGAGAACTGCTCCAGAACAAGTAGAAAACAATCACATAAAAAGCTAATATTGCAGGAACTTCCGGTTTGCTGTTTGTCCCCGCTGGACGCTCCTTACTGCCTGTAAAGAGCCGCCTTTATAGCGGAATGGCGGCTCGAAAAAACTCCGTTTCCATGAGGAAACGGAGATAGAGCAGGCTGGGGTGGGTTGAGTCCTCTGCCTAACCCCAAAAGGTTTTTTTTTACTTTTGGGACGGAGCGGAAGAGACTCCCCGTATCCCCAGCCGATGCTCCGGGCTCTGGGAGATCTCTGCTACATGCAGAGCTAAGGGGCAAAAGCAAGCCTGTAAATTTGTTAAATTAACTCAAGAAGACGTCAGTTGGACCTCTGATCCTGAAGCGCAAGTATTCTTTTTATTGGAAAAGTTATTGAAGTTGTTTAAGAAGTGAAAGGAAAAAAGATTTTTAAAATGGCGATTGCTGCTGCGACTGCTGCGGCTTGAAGAGAGGCTGAAAGGGAAAGTCCTTCCGTTTTCTATTACAAAGTAGCGGAATGAATACTTCTGGCCGTAATTGAGGCAAAACCTCACTCTCACTCTTGCTTTTTTTTTTCTTTTTTTTTTCTTGGGGATCTGATATTGATCTTGGTTGGAAACAAGCTTTTTTTTTCTTCTCTCTTTTCCACTAAATCTTGTCTGTGTGGGAAATGGCACCGGGACTCACACAGCTAGACAAACAGGGGGGAGGGAATCTCCCCCATTAATAAATTACACCAACAAGTTTTAACTCTCCAGTGTCAGAAACCTGATTTTAATATAATAGAATTTCTTCTTGAAGAGATTGTAAGAAGGGATGAGATTGTGAACCAGCAATTTGAAAAATTTAAGCAGGAAATTAAAGAAATTGGTGAACTGGTGAAATCAAAGTTTGACTTTTTGAATCGAAAGATTTTAAAAACAGCTAATGGTTTATCAGACTTTCTGATTCGGGTGGATGCAAAGACTAAATTATTAGAGTCTAAAATGAAGGAAACTGAGGAGAATTTGGATGACATGATTCAAAAAATTAAAAAGGATTTGGTAAACATTCAGGATAATAGCTCAGAAGACAAACCTAAAATGGAGGTTGACCAAAAGACTGGTAATGAAGAAAATGTGCAACAGAGGATTGAAAGAGAAGTTTTAATGATTCAATATAATTTTACAGAATATGCAATTAGACTGAGAGGTTTGCAGGAAAATAATAGAGATGACTTAAGGAAAATATCTTCTGAAATTCTGGCTGGGATTTTAAAGGTTCAACCTGATGAAGTGTATTGTAGGATTGATAGAATTTACAGAATAAACTCCTGGTTGGCAAAGCAAAGGCAATTGCCTAGAGATGTGGTGATCTATTTTACAGATAAAGAAATTAGGAATAATATTGTGCAGAACTCTTTTAATTCTACTTTGCAATTTCATGGAAGAAAGATTTGGATTTTTAAGGAGCTCCCGACTAAGATGTTAATGGAGAGGAAGAAATTTGGCTTTCTAGTGACTGAGTTAAAAAAAAGAAATATCCTATTTAGGTGGAATGCCCCAGTTGGTTTAATATTGAGACACCAAGGAGTAAGATATCAACTGAACACTGTTGAAAAAGCGGAAGAATTTTATCAAAAAATTTTAAAAATGAATTTAACATCTTTAGGCATAATACAGGATAAGCAAAAGGAGTTGGAAACAAAAAGAAAATACCAAATTACAGAGGCTGTGGTGGATAAGTTGTCTTTGGACTCTCTGGATACCCCAGCTGGACTGTCTATAAATAAGAGAGCAGTGTCATCCGACTCCAATGTGATGAACCATCAAGTCACAGACAAGTGCGCAAATCAACCAGTTGATATACAAGTGATGGAGAAGAAAGATGAGATGATAAAACTAACCCAACAAGATCAACTCACAAAGCAGAATGAAAATCGATCAGCCGATACACAATTGGTAGGCACGAAACGAGGATGGAAATTCAACCCGCAAAAGAAAAAGAAAATGGTCGTTGCTTACCTGAACGACCCTTTTGTCCTCGCTGTGAAGACACTCCTCAGTATGGGTATTGCTCACTCTCATTCGCAATGGCTGGGTGTCAATCAAACCCTCTGGAGCTGGATACGCCCCTACTTCCTGCTCCTTCCTCAGTCTTTTCACGAAGACAGATTGGTCCAAAGACATCAGGACGAAGTATAGGAGATCTCCATAGTAAACAACAGGAACAGGACAGGAACAGAACAGCTACAGAGGGAAATAAGAAGAAAAACCTCCACCAAGGCCAGACCTGGCAACTATAAGGGAGGGACGGAGTGTCTTCACAGCGAGGACAAAAGGGTCGTTCAGGTAAGCAATGACCATTTTCCTCCTCGTTGTTCAGACACTCCTCAGTATGGGACATACCCAAGTTCAAGAAGAATAAGGGCGGGCTTAAATGGAAGACTGGCCTTGGGGAGAGATTACAGACTGCAAAACCCTCCTGCCAAAGGCCGCATCAGCCAAGGCAAATCTGTCTAAACGATAGTGGGTCACAAAGGAAGAAAGGGAGGACCAGGTTGCCGCCCGGCAAATATCATCTACCGATGCCTGGGTAGCCCATGCCGCTGAAGTCGCGGCACTACGGGTAGAATGGGGCAAGATACCCCCCGGGACAGGAACCTCCCGCAACTCATATGCCCTAGAGATACATGCTTTGAGCCACCTGCCCACTGTTGCCGAGGATATTTTCTGACCTAAAGAAGAGGGGAGAAATGAGACTAACAACGCCTCAGTTCTGCGGAACGAGGCAGTTCTCTTAAGATATCTTCTCAAGGCCCGTCTTACATCTAAAGTATGCCATCATCTTTCAGCTGGATGACGAGGGTTCGGGCAAAAATTAGGCAAGATGACTTCTGGGCACGGTGAAAGCGAGTGTTCACTTTAGGGACAAATGAAGGGTCAAGTCGCAAGACCACCCGGTCAGGGTAGAAAATACAGAGATCACTCCTCATCAAGAAAGTGGCTATCTCGGACACTCTGCGAGCGGAGGTAATTGCTAGCAAAAAGGCCATCTTCAAAGACAGATATCGCAGGCTGATCGCAGCAAGTGGTTCGAACGGAGGTGCAGTCAAAGCCTGTAAAACCAATGTAAGGTCCCAAGTAGGGTAGCGGTGAACCGGTGGGGGTCGCAAGTTGGTAACCCCTTGAAGAAATGAACGGATCCGCGGGTCCTGAGACAGAGGAGTTCGATTATCTCCAGACAAGACAGTGGCCAGGGCTGCCACCTGACGGCAAAGGGTCGCTGGAGCTAGACCTCTAGAGAATCCTGCATGAAGGAACAGCAGAATATCTGGAACTCCTGCTGTTGTGGGATCAACGTGATGGGAGCCGCACCATCTGGTAAAGGCAGTCCATGAGGCATTATAAATGCGAGTCGTTGATGGTCTTCTAGCCGCCTGAATGATGGAGATGACATCCTCAGATAGATGATCATTGAGCAGCTTTATGCGCTCAAATGCCACACAGCTAATCGCAGCCACTCTGGTTCCGGGTGACTCACTGCCCCTTGGGTCAAGACCACTTTGTCGGGTGGAAACTTCCACGGTGGTTCGACGGAGAGATTCTTGAGGTCCGCGAACCATTCTCGGCGGGGCCAATATGGTGCTACCAATAGAAGATGTGCCCGCTCCTGAATCGCCTTCCGAATTACTTTGGGAATAATCGGCAGGGGAGGAAAGGCATAAAGGAGCCCTTGAGGCCATGGACTCCGCAGAGCGTCCAGCCCTTCTGCGGCCAGAGACGGGTAATGGGAAAAAAATCTCGGCAGTTGAGAGTTGGCGGCTGTCGCAAACAGGTCTACTATGGGCAGGCCGAACCTCCTCGACAGGTCTCGAAACAGGCCTGGATCCAGCTTCCATTCTGCATGGTCTATCTGGCCTCTGCTGAGCCAATCTGCCTCTCGATTCACATTCCCTGAAATGTGTTCGGCTTTTATTGAAGATAGATGGATCTCTGCCCACGACAGAAGTCTCTCCGATTCCTGCATTAGAGTCCAAGAGCGGGTTCCCCCCTGCTTGTTGATATGGGCCTTGGTGGCCACATTGTCTGTCAGGATCAAAAGGTCCTGCTGATACACAAGATGTTGGAAGTGAAGGAGAGCGAACCTGACCGCTCTGAGTTCCAGCCAATTTATGTTGTGCTTCTTCTCGGCCGATGTCCAGACCCCTTGGGCTAGCTGGGCATTGAGATGGGTCCCCCATCCATGCAGGCTCGCGTCTGTGGTTAGAACCAGTCTTGTCGAGTCCAGAAAGGGGGAGCCTCTGCTGAGAGCAGGGGACAACCACCATCGAAGGGAAAGCCGGACCGGGGCCGGTACTGACACTTTGAAGAGAGACTCTGCTCGACCTTGTTTCTGAAACGGGAGCAGGAACCATTGTAGACGACGAAGATGTAGGCGAGCCCAGGGCACAATGTCTATGCAAGATATTAGTTTTCCCAGAAGCTTGGAAAGAACCAACAGAGGGACCGTCCGGATTAGCAAGATGTGAGTCACCAACTGATGAATGCTGGCCTGTCTCTCGGGAGACAAGAAGACCACGCACTGCGTGGAATCGATTGTTGCCCCGAGATGCAGAAGACGAGTTGTAGGAACCAGATGACTTTTGGTGAGATTCAAGGTGAATCCGTGTTCCTGGAGAGTCTGGACAACCAGCTGTCGGTCCTGCACCGCCCGCTCGGGTGACGTTGACAGGATCAAGATGTCGTCGAGGTGGCATGCTAATCGAATCGGGACCTCCCTGAGAGAAGCTGCTACTGCCGCCAGCAGTTTTGTAAACGTCCTTGGGGCGGACGAAAGGCCAAAGGGCATGGCCCGATACTGGAAGTGATGGTTTCCAAAGGCAAACTGGAGGTACCGCCTGTGGGACAGGTGAATAGGCACATGAAGGTACGCCTCTTTGAGATCTACCGATTGCATGAGATCTCCCCGCCGGATGCATCCTAGTAATGATTTGAGAGAATGCATTTTGAACCGACGGTATAAGATGTGTTGGTTGAGACGTCGTAGATTCAAAATACCTCTCCAACCACCCGAGTTCTTCGGAACTAGGAACAGCGTTGAATAAAAGCCGGTCTTGAGCTGGTCGGGCGGAACCTGCTCTATTGCATTTATGCGTAGTAGATGTTGAATCTCGTTCGAGAGTAGGAGCCGTTTGTCCGGTTGGGCCGGCCAAGGGCAATGAACGTAAAAGTCCCGTGGGAGAGCGGTGAATTCCAAACATAGACCTTTGGTGACAGTTTGGACAATCCAGGCATCCAAAGTTGTAGCCGGCCACCGATGGGAAAAGGCCTGAAGTTTCCCACCGATTGGAGACAGGGCCGGTGAGTCACTTGCCTCTTCTGGCGTAGCGGGCAGAAGACGAAGACCTGAAGGGACGTCTGGTGTTGACTTGTCGATGACCTCGGTCTCGAAAGGACGCCCGGTCGGAAGGTGGCTGGTACTGGAATTGGGATGGTCTGTAGTAAGAGGCGCCCCCGGCGCCTTGGTCCTGACGAAAGGGCTGCCGGGTATAAGGCACATAGCGCCTATCCTGACGACGAAAAGATGTAGGCAGAACCTTCTTTTTGTCCCGGTTCTCCACCAAAACGGGATCCAGTGAAGAGCCAAATAATGCCGGTCCTTTGTTTGGAGCCGCCGTCAGGCGCCACTTAGACTTAGCATCAGCTCTCCAGTTGCGTAGCCATAGCAGGCGCCTTGAAGAAACTGTTGAAGCCAAGGCACGAGATGCAAATTTAACGGCGTCCAAAGACGCGTCCGCCGAATATTCAGCCTCTGCAATGAGTTTAGCCAGATCTTGTTGCAGACGTGCGTCCTCAGGTGGAAGTCTGTCTTTCAATTGACGCAACCACACAAGCGAAGCACGGTTGAAGAAGGATGATGAGGTGGAGGCACGGATGGCCCAAGCCGTCGCCTGGTGCGTCTTACGAAATGCCATGTCTGCCCGCTTATCTTCGAATTTGAGGCCATCCCCTGCTTCACCTACCAGAACGGAGGAGGATGTGAGACTGGCCACTGGTTCATCAATTGTAGGCAACTGTAGGAGGGCGTCCAGCACAGGAGCTGAAGCATAAAGCTTTTTGTCGAACGAATTTGGACCAGAAAGTGAAGCGGGGTGATCCCATGGCTTTTGAATGACCTGGCAAAAAAGGTCAGGACACGGTACAAAGTCATCATCAGGTTGAGGCAAATTGAATAAATTACTGTTAGGGCCTGGGGACACCGAAGCAGATGCCAAATTTGGGTTGTTGTCCATATTGGTGGCAGCTTTCGCTTTGCGTAGGAGAGATCGAAATAAAGAAGGCTTAAATAAACCAGGAAAGGCAGGTTTGTCCTGGACCTCCTCCTCGTCATCAGACATCTCAAAGTCCTCCAGGACCTCATCCTCACGAGCCTGTTCAGGCTCTAGGCCATAAGAAGTAGAACCGTGATGCTGCCCACAAGAAGGTTGATTATGACATGAAGCGGCAGGAACACAAACAGGAGCCGGAAAGGCAGCAGAGGCCTGCTGAAACCCCATTTGAAACATATGAGACATTGCCTGAGTGAAAAAGGATTGAAAGTCCATAGGCTGAACAAAGGCAGGGCCCGCTTCAGGCCGTAGACCAGCTGCAGTGGGAGTGAACGTAGCCTCAGGGGCAGGTCGAGAAACTTGAGACAAGTGACTGGCCCCACTAGAAGACCTTGACCTAGCCCTAACCCCTGATTGGTTAGTGTGGCATAATTGTGTCCCCTGAGAGGTGGAAGGGGCCTCCCCACACCCATCACCAGATAGTGGATCCTCCTCAATGGGGATTTCTGGGTTACAAGACACCTCTTGGTGTGTACTTTCCTGCACTGGTGTGATCTGTTGTTTGGCCCTGGCAAATCTTTTTTCTAGGGCATTGTGCCTGCGCTGGGCATCTTTATCAGCCTTAGAAGACCTGGTGGATTTTGCAGCTTTAGACTGTTTAGACTTCTTCCCCTTGACCTGTTTTGGGGAAGGTGCTGGGGTAGGAGAAGGGCTATTATCCAAGTCAGAGGAAAGGGCCACTTCCTCCATATTGCTCATAATATCAGTTCGTTCACAAGGCCAATGATCACACAAATTTCAACTACACAGAGAATGTCTGTTGTAGATATCAAGAATAATATTATTGCTATTATTATTATTATAATTTTATATATATATATATATATATATATATATATATATATATATATGACCCGCAATCAAATCAATAAAAAATTTATCCACCAAATTGAATAACCAGGGTAATTGATCAGGAATATATACACAGCCCCCTCTTTTTTTTTAATTATTATTATTTATATAAATCAATTAATCAATAAATCAATAAATTGATGCAAGTACTTCCCTGAACTGCTGCAGGCACCTCTCTTCAAGCGGGTAGTAAATGCAGGAAACTTTTGGACCGCGTCCACTCCTGCCAAGAAGCCAGCGACCCTGGAAAGCAAAGCCCAGGTTGCGGTGTGTAAAAACGGCAGCACAAATCAGCGGGCGACCAACAGCTCTCAAGATGGCGTCCCGCAATGGCGTTTTCTCTCTCAGGTTGCGGGCCAGGCGAAACAAAGCGCCTATGGCTGGACCAAAGCTGCCTTCAACAGGTGACAATTAGGAACACAGAGGGAAAGAGTATGCCAGCCGGCAGGGACTCTAGCCCCAACACCTGTGCGCGATGCTGATTTCTTCAGCTAAAAAGCGGCAAAAGGCGGGAAAAAGGAAGCCTGGCAATCGCTGTAAAAGTCAAGCCGCTAATGGCGGCCGGAGCCCCGAACCGCCGTTACGTGCCTGCCAGCTGTCTAAACTAATGCAGGGAAGGTATAGAGCACAGAGAAACCAAGGAAATAGAAATAAATCAAAATAAAGGCAAAAAAAGAGGATATATAGAAGAATAAATCACAGAGAACAGACACCCTGAATGCTTTTGCAAATGGCTGAGTGAAAAGACTGAGGAAGGAGCAGGAAGTAGGGGCGTATCCAGCTCCAGAGGGTTTGATTGACACCCAGCCATTGCGAATGAGAGGGAGCAATATCCATACTGAGGAGTGTCTGAACAGCGAGGAGGAAAAGAAATAGATCTCATAGAAACAGCAATTTCTAAACCAAGCAACAGTGAAGCCAGGGACTTTAAAAAATGAATGAACATCTGAAAAGATAGTGGAGGCGAACAATTGTTTAATACTATCCTGAGGATTGTGGCAGATCTCTGTAATGCCGTGATTTTGGGATGTGAAAAGAGCCTTACCTTGTTGGATTTGAATTATCTACTCTGGATTTCTTTTACTGGTGAATATATTATGATTATTTTGAGTTACAAGGCAAAAGAGTCACGCTGGGGCATGCAGAAGATCTGGTTGTTACCCATTAGGATGATGGGAATCAACAATCCTGATGAATACCACAACTACAACTATATGGATATAATTATAATGTCACTCGGGTGGTTGTTTTTACTTTTATATATATACGAGGATATCTACTACTGATGGGGGCAGAAGATGATTGAAGATTTTGAACAAACTGTTGCACCAGCATGTTATTTTACCCTATTATGGGTGATGGATTTAACGATCCAGTGGAAAGACATCAAAGAAGATACTATATGGATTGTAAATTTAAAGTTATTGTCTTTTTTTTTTTATAAAATGGAATGCATATATAGATATGTGTATATTTTAGTAAAGTGGGCAGTGGGTTATATTTAGAATTGTATTGCATGATTTTGTAGGAATTGAAGGGTTGAAATAGGTTAGTTTTCTGATTGATTAGTCTAAGAAAAAGGATCCTTAAGTCATATATTTAGGGGAGTGGAGGAATTGGATAGAACTGAATAAACGTTAAATTTGGATGTAGGGAGAAGGCTGCTTTAAAATGTTATATTAATATACATAAAAGATTAAATGTTAAATTGTAATAATACACTATAAGTTTAGGGGAGGAGAAAAAGGGCAGATTATCGTAAAAATGGGAGTTATAAGAATAATATGCTAAGGGTCAGTATTCTGAGGAGGGAGTAAGGGAAAGGAAAGATATTATGTATGTAATTAGTTATGAAATAGCCTATTGTTGTGAAGAAGTCACAGGGGGGGATGGGTGGTGAGGGGGGGTTAGGGAAGAGGGGGGGGAAAGGGGGAAAAACTTGTATTTGAAAACTTTTTCAATAAAAAAAAATATTATAAAATAAATAAAAAATAAATAAAAAAATAAAAAAATAAAAAGCTAATATTGCAGTCAAAAGGCAATGAAGAAATACATAGCTTTTTGCCCCCGTCATCATTGAGGAAAATATTCCAAACCTTAAAAGAAAGGTTACTTTACTATTGTAGGTGTTAACAAAAGATTAACACTTCTGGGCAGGAAATCCATTTATTCATTTTATTGAAAAATTTAACACCAAGGATATCTCTGGAATATATTTGATTGTAGTATTAAAACCATGCCCAAACTGCTCAGTCTTACCTAAGTTTTATTTAGAGTGTCAAGGAAAGTGGTTGGCATTATGATACAACTTTTATAATGCTGAGTATTTAACCATTTTCTGTAGTAATCCAGCAAGAGAGAACAAAAACAAAGAATTGGCAGCAAATAGGGATAAATCTCTTCCAATTTTCACCAAAAGGACAGCAGATGACCGTATGTCAAATTACATTTTGGCAAAAATATATTGTTGTGTCTCCAACTGCTTGTGTAAAACATTAACAACAAGTGAAAGGCAGAAAACCAATTGCAATGAAAACTAGGATTTTATGGAAACATAGAAACCAAATAGATACAGTACGGAAGAATTAGAAATGTGTTCTTAACATTTTGAGAATGACTTTTACTGTTCTTGGCATGGATAAAAAAAATCCCATATTTGATCAGACATCACTTGAACTCCAGATTAGAACTCCAGGAACTAAGCTAATACATTCATCACATCCCACAGTTGTAGAAGCATTTCTACGTCATCCCTGATCCATGGAGGCCACTCAATTCAGAGTTCAAGGTTAGTGGCAGCCTATTTGTGTGTGAAGTTGTTTGAAGTTGTTATCAGGAAATATACACTCTTCCTCAAACATACTCTACTCTAAACACCACCACCCACTACTCCTCCCCTGTATTGGTAGGATATTATTAGTTCTTACTTTGTATTTGGCTTAATAGTAGGCAGAGTCTTATGTTGCTGGATTTTTTTAAATTTGATGTTTTATCACATTTATATTTATATAAATAATATATACTTAAATTAAATGTTTAAAATATGAAAGGAAACATGAACAGTCTTTGTTCCCAAAATGGGCTAATAATCTTCAGGTGATCTAACTATAAAAATATTAGTTATTATCATCTACTCTATTTAAAAATCTACAATAACTAAAATAGGCGATTTTGATTTTTGTAGATATATTTCTCAGGCTGCAATGCAATGCAGTGACTTTAAATTCATCAAAAGGATAAGAAAATGGCAGGAAGGTAGGACTTTTATTCAGAATCTGCTCTGCATTCAAAAGTATAAAGAAATATTTCAACAGAAACTCTGCTTTACCCTTCTCTCACTGTGCTAGATAGCAATTGCTAATTTACATTTTCAGCATTCCTGCCCAGGAAACTATCTCCTAATCTACCTCAAATAGAGGTCATAGGCACTGAAAAACAACCCCTTTTCAGAATAGAAAATATAAAGTTCCATCAATCCAAGATGATGAAAAGTGAGAGCTGAGAGGAACAGAGTCATACTTAAAAAGAGGACTTCAGTATGTGGTCATTATAACTTGCATTTATAGTAAATCAAAAAATAATAATAATGCACAGCTCTGATTCAAAGAGAAATAGGAGCTTCAATGTACGAGTGTTGCATTTAGCACACACACACAGAGGCCCAAGGAAACTAGAATTTCATACAGCACCTGTGCAGTCCTTCTGGCATTCAAAAGGTCAAAATATAAAATGTGAAGCCATTTCTATAATCAGAAGCTACAGGGAAAACAGGAGTCTCATTCTTTTCCCAGCCTTTCAGCTGAAAGGATATAAAGACTGCCAGCCTGGCATGGGATTGGTACCAAGCCATATTCACAACAATTAGATACTAACTTTATTACCTAGTGTATTATGAATCATATGCTCATTCAAATGCGGTACAACTCATGCTTTTGCATACTTTGTTTTAGCCCAAGGATATGCAATAGTGCCCTCCACCTAACTCTGAAGTGTCATATCCCAAATCCCTTGACACTATCCATGCAGCTGTAGTTGACAAGAGCAAGTAGTGACAAATCTGGAAGATACCAAGCTGCCCACTTCTGATTTAGGATTATCTTTCAAAAGATTAACTGTCAAATCTGACCAATACCCCTTCAAACAAAAACAGCTGTATGAATAAGCTAATCCAAAATCACAAAACAAAACAGGAAGAATAGGGTAAAACTGCTTTCCTACTCCTCCTTTCCTATATGCATTGATTGTGTATCAATAGACAGACAGACAGACAGACAGACAGAGATAGAGAAATATAGATAGATATGGGGGAACATTCATTCATGAACAGATCTATCCACTTTTTTCTCAGCATTAAATCTAAAATCACATCAATAGAGTTAGTATTCAGGAGCAGAACAAAGGGAGGAAGGGAAGAAGGGAAGGAGGACAGAAATAGAGAGAAAACATCCCACAGGAAACTTAACTTCATTCCACAGCACAGTTATCATTTTACAGAAACATATAGTGTGTTATTATAACTTGCTGTTCCTAGAAAGAATTAAACATTTCTGCCAACAGCCACAACTTTTCTTAAAAACTGTAAACATTATGCAGAGGCTTTCAGACTATTATATACCTTTGCCAGTATTCCTCCAAATAAATCCTCAGTTAGGAAGTCATTTTACTGCCTGATTGGCTAAAACTAGGCATGAAACTGCTTTTTATAGTCACATAATAAACATATCCACTAGATGGATCAAACAGAGTTGATATTGCTTAGAAATCTTCTTTTGTTGATAACTGCAGTCTTTCTGAATCTGAAGCCTACTTGTTAAACTGAAACCAAGATGTTTATGAGCATCACACATCTTTTCTGCTGCTTTTCTTGTTTAGCCAAGTACGCAATGCAGGGAACTACCCAATCTCATATTTGAAATACTGATGTTTTAATTAAACTAGTTTGGACAATGTATCAATGGAATTAATATTGGGGTCATATGATATGGAAATATGTAACTACTGTTTATATGTTCTAACAGTTATAATCCAAATAAAGTAGAACAAAATAATGTCTGAAATATATAGCTTTAAGTTATCTCTTGTTGGATTGAAAAGCTCTTATCTGTTGTGCATGTTCCAACTATTTGCTTACTGGTACAGGTAGTGGTCAATTTATGACCATTTGTTTAATAATGGTCTGGAATTATGACAGTCTCAGAAAAGGTGCTTTATGTACCACAGACCACTTTTGGCTATTGGGAAACATTGCACTCCCCAACCCCTACAGTCACACGATTGTGATCTGAGTGCTTGGCAATCTTTCGCACTTGTCAAGTGCCCAGCAATCACGTGATCGCCATTTGCAATCTTCTCTGCCAACAGACAATCAATGGGAAAGTCAGTATGGAGGGTTGCAAGCCGCAAGCCAAGAGGATCCGTTCAAGTGGCCCAATCAGGCATGGAGCTGACATCCTTCGGCAGGGAGTTTTTTTCAACCAGCCTCCAGAGACAAAAGGGAGACAAAATCTAAGTAGGATTTTCAGTTTCTGAGTGAAGGGCACAGCGCAACAAATGAGCATGGGGTGCCTCAGGGAGGGGGGGGGTAAGGGGTCTCTAGAGGGCTAAGTGCAAGCTCCATGCAAATAATTCCCCACAGCCACCCCTAGAAGCCCCAGCCTGGCTCAACAGAGCGGTGCAGAGCCACAGCTGCCCTGGGAAGTTCCAACCACATGATGCAAAACTAAAACTGTCCCAGGAAGCCCGAAACTCAACCCATTAAAGAATCACAAAGCCCCAGCCACTCTACACTCCAAAGCCACTGCTGCCCTGCACTCCTACCCCTGCCTGAGTTTCCACCTTCTTGCTGTCACTGCTGAGAAGGCATGCAAAAAGGCCAAAAGATGATGGGAGATAGAAAGTTGGGAGGAGCTGAAGTGCCCCTTCGGTCATAAGTGTAAATGGGCTGCCGAGCATCTAAATTCTGATCATGTAAGCATGGGGGTGCAACATCCGGCACTTCACAGACTGGGAGTATGTACCATTCATTCAGTACCAACATAGGTGCCTACGTTGTAATTCGAGGACTATCTATGCAGAGCCAATGCTTGTAATCAAATGTGTCTATAAGAAGTGCAGAAGCTGCCAAGGTCTTCCTGAAGCAGAAGCTGCACAAGCATGGGCCTCTTGTAGCATGAAAGAGGCCATTATGCAGCTAACAATTATTAAAGATAATGCATGAACAATGGGTAAGCTGTTCTTCAAATATTATTCTAACAGCAGGTAGCTTCACTTCTAGTTCATTCACTCAGATGCCAACTCCTTACAATAGGAAGAATGCTCTCTCTCCCAGCTTTCTTCACTACACTGTAGAGAAGAACCCAGAGATGGAAAATTTTCTAACTTTCATGAAAAATGCATTTGTGAATGGGCATGCAGAATCTCTCTCACTAAACAACCAAGTCAAAGAATGCTGGTATTTCCTAACCATTTGCAAACACCAGGGCAAGTTACAAGTATGTGTGACCCATCTGACCTTTGGGGTGAGGTATCATCCATATGCTAATGTTATCCAGTTTTATATCTTTACCCAGGGATGCCTGAGTAGTGCCATGGACACCCTACCTCAATGCCTGTAGAGGTCTAGATGGGGTGCAAGGACTTAGGCTCAACCCAAGCAAGACTAAGTGATTGGGTGTTTGGACCTTCAGGTACCAAGGTTTTTCCACCTCTGATATTGGTTAGGGTGACACTGCCTCAGGCGGACTTAGCATGCAATCTGGGAATCCTTTTGGATTTATGTCTCCTGCTGGTAGGGCAAGTGGTAAGTATGGGAAAGACGGCCTTTGCACACTTTTGGGTTGTGCACCAATTGTATCCATTTATAGATAGGAAGGCTCTGCCTAATTCTTACTCATAATATCTGCATGACAAAGTCGCTCAAATTCGGGAAGGCCTGGACTCTGACTGGGTAGATACAAGCGGGGTGACAGAGACAGGTCTTGAGAGCGTTATCTGGGAGGAGTTTGACCCAGTGACCCCTGAAGACGTGGACAGGATTCTGGGTAGACTTAGCGCGGCCACTTGTTTATTGGACCCGTGTCCCTCCTGGTTGGTGCTGGCTTCCCGGGAGGTTACACGAGGCTGGCTCCAGGGGGTTGTTAACGCTTCTTTGAGAGAGGGCTACTTTCCCGCCACCTTGAAAGAGGCGGTGGTGAGACCCCTCCTCAAGAAGCCCTCCCTGGACCTGGCTGTTTTAACAAATTATTGTCCAGTCTCCAACCTTCGCTTTCTGGCGAAGGTTGTTGAGAGTGTGGTGGTGCGACAGTTTCCCCAGTACCTGGATGAAGCGGTCTATCTCGATCCGTTCCAGTTGGGCTTCAGGCCTAGGCACAGCACGGAAACAGCATTGGTCGCATTGGTTGATGATCTCTGGAGGGCTCGGGACAGGGGCTGTTCCTCTGTCCTGGTCCTGTTAGATCTCTCAGTGGCTTTTGATACCATCGACCATGGTATCATGCTGCACCAGTTGGAGGGGTTAGGGGTGGAGGACACTGTGTTGCGGTGGTTCTCCTCCTTCCTCTCTGACCGGTCGCAGTTTGTGTTGAGGGGGGGCCAGAGGTTGACCCCGAGGCGCCTTGTATGTGGGGTGCCACAGGCGTCAGTCCTCTCACCCCTTCTGTTCAACATTTATGTGAAACCGCTGGGTGAGATCATCCATGGTTTCGGGGTGAAGTACCATCAGTACACTGATGACACTCAGCTGTACATCTCCAGACCACCCCAATGATGCCCTTGACATGATGTCCCAGTGTCTGGAGGCCGTACGGATCTGGATGGGGAGAAACAGGCTCAAGCTCAACCCATCCAAGACCGAGTGGCTGTGTCTTCCGGCATCCCGATACAGTCAGTTGGTGCCATCTCTGACTATTGGGGGCGAGTCGTTGGCCCCCACAGAGAGGGCTCGCAACTTGGCTGTCCTCCTGGATGCACGGCTGTCTTTAGAAGAGCATGTGACGGCTGTGGCCAGGGGGACTTTTTATCAGGTTCGCCTGATTCACCAGTTGCGTCCGTTTCTGGATTGGGACTCCTTACGCACGGTCACTCATGCCCTCGTTACTTCCCGCCTGGACTACTGCAATGCTTTCTACATGGGGCTCCCCTTGAAGAGCACCCGGAGGCTCCAACTGGTCCAGAATGCAGCCGTGCGGGTGATTATGGGAGCATCATGGCGCTCCCATGTAACACCTCTCCTGCGTGAGCTGCACTGGCTCCCGGTGGTCCTCTGGGTGCGATTCAAGGTGTTGGTGACCACCTTTAGAGCACTCCATGGCTTAGGACCTGGAGATTTACGGGACCGCCTTCTGTATTTGATGTTTTTTACTTCTGGCTGTTCACCGCCCTGAGTCCTTCGGGAGAAGGGCTGTATATAAATTTAAATATTAAATTAAATTAAATTAAATTAAATTAAATTAAATTAAATTAAATTAAATTAAATAATTAAATTAAATTAAATTAAATTAAATTAAATTAAATTAAATTAAATTAAATTAAATTCTCTTGCGACCTCCCATTTTGACTGCTGTAATGCATATTACATGTCAGGGTGCATTCGATTTAAATCAAATTGATTTAAATCATGATTTAAATCATAGTAAATGAATTCGATTTAAATCATATTTTTTAAAGAGCAACTGTCATCTCTGTCCCACAATGGCTTCTTCTCTAACCCGCTGTTGACTCACCAAGAGTACCATTCACTTTAATGAGACAGCTGGTGATGTGGCAGTGACACAACAAGGTGAGGGATGTGGCAGGCAGCAGGTGAGTGGATGCCCTCTAATAGGCACTACCATGATAGATCTGAAATGACAGGTGCTCTTTAATACTATATTTATAAGATGCTTAGAAGATTTCACTTTCATTTTTACTGCTTGTCCTTGCTCCTCACACTTAGAGCCTGGTGGTACAGATGCATTTCTCTTCAAACAATCATAGAATTTGTAGTATACATAGATTTGTAAAACAATGGGATAAAGGAATATTCCTGAACTTTGTTTTATGATTTATCTCATGGTTATAGTGAAATTGTGTGAATGCATCAATGAAGTGTATGTTACCTCAGCTTGCAGAGCTTGGATTCATTGAATGAATTTACCAAAAATGTAAATATTGCAAAACATACCGTCTCATGCTACATAACTAAGCTCCAATTCATGCTGAATAAACTAAATTATTAATGTACCTTAAATAGAAAACTATCTTTAGATAGATTTTTACTCCAAAAGCATTTTATTAAAACAAATTTGATAAAAATCAAAAAAATCTGATTTAAATTATGGGAAATGTGGAAACCTTCCTTGTAAGCTTTTGAACAGCTCTAGGTCCCACATGTTCATGCTTTCATTTCTCTCACAACATTGCACACAAACAAATTTGCTATCTTTTCAGATGCTTCAGCAATGATTTATCTGAAAATTATTGATACATAAAGAATATACCATGTAAGCTTGATTCTCAGTAAAATAAAATGGGTGCATTTGTTTGAAAACACTATTCCAATTTGGATTTGCAATGCTCAAGAAAGAATGACATGTACATTCAATATAACATAGTAAAGATTTACACTGATCACTAATTTGTACTGGTGTATAACTGCAACCAACCAGAAAACTGTATGTATATGTAAGCAACAGGGTTGAATGCATCAGGAAGTGAATCTAACTACAATAGTGGCATTATGTTTTCTGCTGAGAAGAATTCTACAAACTACATTTCAAGGTCAGAACATGCAGAACAACGTGCATAGACACAGACAGCATGACTTACAAAGCCAGAATTCCCCCTACACAGTAAAAAATTAATTACCAAATACATAAAACTTTTTAAATTTCTGGAATCTTAATCTATCCAAAAATCTGCCCTCAAGTGTCTCTCATCCTTAATATCTCATCTAAAGGTTACATACTGTTTTATATGTTTCTTAAAATGGTCAACTCTGTTATGATCTATTGAGCACCTCATACATATTTCTTGATACTCTCTCCTAAAATTCACGAGGGTATCCCTGTTCTTTTACCCTGCAGTTTTGCACCATACCTTGCACCAGCAATAACTTCTGTTAAACATGGAGAATCATTCTCTACAGTAGAGCTCTTTAACCTTTTTGTGCTTTGAGACTTTACTGAAACCTACAGACCCATTCTCAGAAAAACCTATCTAAAACAAAATGTACATGGACTATAGCTGTTAGAAACCAATTATGGAAACAAACCCCTGGAAATCTCTATGGATTCCAAGTTAAACCTTCTGTCCTACAGTAGGCGGCCTCAAATTATGAACTGCAGACCAGTACTGGTCCGCAGCCTATTAGGAACCAGATGAAGTCAGCAAAGCTTCAATTGCGCATGCCTGGAATCCAGGTAGTACACAAAATCGCCCCTCCCCACCAGTCTGTGGAAAAAGTTTCCCGGAAACTGGTCCCTGGTATAAAAAAGATTGAAGAATATGAGAATGGATACGCAGAATCTGCATCACCAAATAAAGAAATCAAGGAATGCTGTTATCTCCTAACCATATACAAAAATTATCAAGATAGATGACCAACAATAATGCCAAACCACACAAGAATGAACAAAATGCAATTAGTATATCTAGTCAGCACTTTATTAAAATATTGCAGGCTGTAAACTTTGGTTGACAATATGAATATATTGGAGAAAACATCAGTGTGAAACTGATGTTAAATTCACATTAATATAAATGATATACCAATGGTACATGACATTGACTAAACAGTCAGAAATGTATAAAAGAGTATCAAATCAGTGTTGGAAATATGAAAAGGAAGAGGAGACTTTTTACCATGCAAGGTGGACTTGTGAAAAAGCAAAGAAATTTTGGGTGCAAATTCACATTATGATTAAAAAAAAAGGTATTGCAAATTAATATTAGAATAAATTCAGAATTATTATTGGATTTTATGAGTGCTGAACTAAAAAGAAATACAGGAAATGGCATATGCTAACAGCAGCAAGATTATTCTACATACAGAACTGAAGAATAATGAAATAATCATAGAAGGTTGAATTATAAAATTGACTTAATTTTATAATGGCAAAAATGGCAAAAGTAACTAATTTGGTTAGGGGAAAAATACTATTTTAAAAGACTAGAAGCCTTACATGGACTTTTTGCTGAAAAAAGAAACGATGGAACTAAAATAAGAAAAGACAGAACTGATGACTGAGGAATTTGGAGATTAAAAGGATTAATAGAGCAGGGAAATAGATGGCAATTACTGGATAGAAAGAACAGCGGAAGTAAAGATTCTGAGCTTCCTTTCTTTTTTTCATTTGATTTCTTACTTTTTTCTTATTTCCTTTTTTCTTTTCATGTTTATACTTTTATTGTGTTGTAAAATTCTAATAAAAATATTGTTTTAAAAAGCACTATATTAATAATTTTACTTGTACATCACTATAATGGCAGAAGAAACACCACCATTAACATTTCATGGAGGATGAAATGAGATTATTAATTCAAAGCCTCCGATTCCTGTCTCTACTGATCCAGAATCTCCTAATAATTCCTGTTATGCTTTTTACTCAGAAGATGGAACTTGGCACCACTTGAGATGTTCATGATCAAGAACCTGTACAAATGTCAACAAAGACAGATACCACGTCTCACCAACTCATTTTAAACCCCCACAACTCTACAGATAAGATGCAGTCCATTCAATAGAATTCCAAGGTGGTGGTCTGTTCTGCTGAACAACATGTAAGTAAACAGCTCCTGGAATTCTTCACTCAAACTATTTACACTCAAGATGAAAATATTTGAAAAGCAGAAATTAAATAAATGACCATAAAACTCTTTTCAGGACCATCATTGAAAGATATATAATTAATATGGATCAAACTAGTACATATTAGAAATATTCAAACTATTTGCATCCAAAGGAGGAAAGAAGCTTCATATTTGGTGTAGCTATAATCACTGTACCTGTCACTAGATCCTTAAATAATTATGCTTTTTAATAGGTTCATATGCCATCTGTATGGTCCCAAGAAACTGCATGTTTGAATTAAAGTGGCAATCTTACCATTTCTTTATCATCTCTCTAACTCAACGCACATATAGTCCTGGGATCATGCAACTACCATATGAGTGTACAAATGATGTGGTTTCTTTAAATAGTTATTGACAGGTACAGCTAACATGGCAATATTGGATCTTAAGCATATTTTACCAGGAACAATCTTCATTGCAGACCTTGAACATGTTTTGGGGTAAGACCCCAGATATTAAATCAGCACTGTTGCTACTTGTGAACGTTTTTAAAGAAACTATCCTGATATTAATTCTAGTGTAATTTTTTTATAGTAAATTCTACATTCTACATTTTCTAGGTTCTCAAACTACTAATTACTTAAACAAATCTTACCTACAGAAGTCCTTAGCATAACTTCATTGCGCTTTGATTCAAGTTTTTCTCTCACCCATGGAAACTCTTGTAAGGATTCTAGAAAGGCTTCAAATGCCTTAGGTCCTCTTGTTGGAAGGATATCAAGAAGTACCAAAGTTTTCCGTTGGTTAGTAACTTGGGCCTTTATTTCTTGCACATGATTGTCTGTTAGAATTTCTTCTTGATAAAGATATTGAATGATAAGACCCTCAACCAACAGGTCTGCACACAGCTCCAGGCGCAAGGAGCGCAGAACCTGTTTGTCTCTGGCATCCATCCTGAGAAAGAAAAAATATGTGAGTGGTCAACTTTTAAGATACCACTTTGGAACCCTATCAATACGCATTTGTAAAATATGGCTAATTATTTTTATAAAGGTGATTATGATGAGGCATTAGCAGAGAGAAAAAATACAGGCTTGGCTAAGATTTTTCATAATGGAACAGTTCCATGTTCCTATAGAAAATGTGACATTCGTAGCCATATTTTTGGAGACTAGAACTTCTAGCATTAACATCCATTCTAGCTTGGATGTTTTTTGACCTGCAGGTTGCGTGTGTGTGTGTGTGTGTGTGTGTGAAGGGCATATTGCAAAAGACCCAGATGACTGTCTTATTTAATATTTCATGACCACTGATATCTGTTGTAAAGACTAGGACAAATCTAAAATATAAAGACATCATTGATTATGGTTTATCATTTTAAGCTGGCATGTTTTAAGATGATTTCTTCAGTTTAAGTTAGTTTTAAACATACGTACAACACTATACTCTTTCCTAAAACAAAGGAAAGTGACTAGGTTTACAAATTACAAAAATCATGTGGTTTGGTTCTATAACAGAATGTTGTATAAGCCTACTTAATTATAGTTTACTCAGCAAATAAGTTAAACAACCGAAAGCTTAACAGTTAGGTTAATATAATATACTTTAATATATAAAATATTATATATATATATATATATATATATATATATATATATATATATATATATATATATATATGATTTATATATAATATATAAAAAATGTAAAATGATTGTGCTGCAAAACAAAGCATCCACTTCAAACATGTATTCTACGGGTGTTTAGGGTCACACATAAGATTCCCAATTTTTTAATTTTTGCATTTTTAAAAAATGAACAGTCAACTGCAATCCAGTTCTTTATTTGGAAGTGTGTTTATCTACTTCCCCAGTGGGTATTTAAAAAAAAAGACAAAGCTAAATAGAGGTAAAGCTAAACAGAAAACTTTTTAAGAGTATGGCTGTCTGAGGAATTCTGGGAGTTGAAATGTCTTAAAGTTGCTGAGGTTAAGAAACACTGAACTACAGGATTGATGGGAAGCAGCCATATCTGATTGGTCTGACCATGTCCATCACAATTATTTGTGAGAGGACTCTTAATATACACAGATTTCAAAATGTGCTCATTTGCTCCAAAAACTTGGGCAGCTTAGGACAGTGCACAAATCCAATTATTATCTAATGCTCTTCTCACTTAACCTGTATTGTAACCGGTTCAATATTTCTGAACATGATTTTCTTTGAAAAACAGCTAGAAATTCAGCTGATTTAAAATACAGCACTATTTTGACTGGAACTAGCTGAACAAGCTTCATCTTCTAATTTGTTTCCAGCTGTGTTTTTAAATCCACAAACCAGATGTGTCCAACCTTTTGGCTTGCCTGGGCTACAGTGAATGAAAATAAATTGTCTTGGACAGCACGTAAAATATATAATATAGTTAATGTATATAAATAGCAAACATCCTTTTAAAATACATTTTTAATAAAATCTTGAGGGACTGAATTACTAGTTGTCCAAGGTCATGGATTAGACATGCCTGCCCTAAAAGGTTTGGGATTGGGGAATCTGAAAGACAATATATCCCCATATGCTCCTCAGTTCACCTAGATCTTTAGCAGAACCTAGATTCTGTTCAATGTCCTTCATTGGCCGAAACCTCAATATGTCAATGACTATATTATTGTAGCAACAGCCTTTAAAATTCTGTCTAGCTGTGTCTGAAGTGCCTTAGAAGAAGCACCCCAGTGTCTTCTAAGAAAGGTCGACATATTTTTGACTGGGACCCCTGAAATTAATCCTGATTTTCTCTAAAACTGTCAGTGTTATCGTGCAATATAATACCATCCAACTGAGCTTTGCTTTTCCATAGATTGACGTGAGCCACTTTAGGAAAACTACCCAAACAAAATCTTGAATTGTAAGATAAAAATAAATAGACGCTCTAAGGGGGCCTTAGAAGTACAATTAGAAACACAGCAAGCAGTACAAAGTATTACAAAAGAAATAGCAATCGGAGAAAAATAGAAGCATTAAGCTTTTTAAATGGTCTGGGTAATCATGTAAGTTCAACATGTTTACATTTCTTGTAACATTTTTTGTTTTTAAATATGTATGTATATTGATTTTTAATTTGTTTGTATTGGGTTGTTTTTACCTGTTGTGAGCCACACAGAGTCACTTAGATGAGATGGGAAGCCATGCAAATAGAATAAATAAATCATGATTTATCTTTTTTCATGGACTCCAGGATAACATAAGGGATTTTCCTCACACACCTTCTATTAACGAAGTGAGAAGAATTCCAGGTTTCTTTATTTTGCCTTAAGTATATTTTTAGACCACTGTATCCAGAACCCAATTTAAAAACCAGCCACGCTCAAATCATGGACGCTCATTTAAGCAGCTTTCAGACATTGCTATTCTTCTCTCTTTAAAATTATGCATGCAGCAATAACAGTCAACTCACAATTGAAAGCCATTACTTGCAAAATGTAATTCAATAACATTTTTTTAAAAAAAAAAGTAAAAACAGCAGAACGTTGTCGCAGAAAGAAAAACTGCAGAGAAATGAAGTTGTACTGCAGGTTTATATAAATCCTGAGAAAATAAACCGGACTGCTCTGAAAACTCTCCGTTGGCACAACAATCAGCACAGTAAAAAGAACAAAAAAGTTGTTCTTTTAAAGTACTTACAAAATGAAGCGAAAATGTTATTTACTAACTCCAGGCGTAATTCTGAACTGCTCCCCCTGCACCATTTTTCCTGGAGAGAAAATCGCGAAACAGGAAGTGCTCCTTTCCCGCATTTCTTACAAGCGACAGATCTCGATATAGGCGGGCGCTTGAACCAAATTTGCGAGACGATACCAGTCGGAAGTTCTTGCATCCTTTTGCCGCCATTTTCCCTTTCGCTTACAAGCTTGGAGGGAGAAGCGAAGCAATCTAAATTTGGAAACGTTGTTTCTTGTGATTAGATTCGTGGGTTACTCGTAAAAGTTGAAAAGGAACAGGAGCTTTTATTTCAAAACCATATTACGACCAAGAACATGGTAAAAGCCTGGCTCAGAATATATAGAAACTACAATTCCCAGAATTCCGTGGAACTACGCTACGAATTGTAATTGCGTGAACCTCGGAGAAGCTAGAAAATATTTTTCTCTTTCTTCAAATTGGAACAAGAATCTATGCTGCTGAAATTCTGTACAATTACCATATGATATATCTGAAATGAGTTGCAATTTAACTTTTTGGTATTTACTGATGAAATACACTATATTGTTAAATCAACATTAATATATGAATAAATCTAAAAATTCAGAAGATATATTGTATATATTGTTGTGCTGCAACAATCAGGATGACAACTAGATGGCAGTAAAGTGATCTTGCATCTTTGTTGCCATCTTGTGATTCTCTGTGGAGTTAGGCAGCACCAATATGGCAATTCAAGAAGAATCAATCCAGTGGTCATTACTAAGGTGTGGCCAAAACACATAACACTGTTTATCACTAAATTATGTTTTCTTCTACAACTGCTATAATGGACTGTGAGAAGTATTGTATTTGTAACTCAAAACTGAAACTTTAGAAATATTATTCAAGAGATCAAATTCAACTTTGTGTTAGAAAGGTTATGAAAACAGAATGGATCATGTTTTGGCCTGGTTCTTAAAACAAGAAATTAACATCATTATTGGTATAGACCAGGCGTGTCCAACCTGCAGCCCAGGACTGCATGCAGCCCATAAGATCATAAAAAATAAAGGAAGCTTGTTATTTATATACATTAACTATATTACATATTTTATATGTGACCCAAGATAGTTCATATTCACTCAATGTGGTCCAGGCAAGCCAAAAGGTTGGATACCCATAGTTATAAACCCTATTTCTAAGCCATTTAGAATAGAATAGAATAGAATAGAATAGAATAGAATAGAATAGAATAGAATAGAATAGAACAGAACAACAGAACAGAACAGAACAGAACAGAACAGAACAGAACAGAACAGAATTTTTTATTGGCCAAGTGTGATTGGACACACAAGGAATTTTTCTTGGTGCATAGGCTCTCAGTGTACATAAAAGAAAAGATACATTCATCAAGAATTTGACCCAACCCTGGGTATAGGTGGCCAATTAGTTAGGCACTTTGACTTTCTGGTTTCTGTTAATAAAGCCATGTCAGTGAGCAATAAGATTGCATCAGTCTGTGGTTTGGTAGTAGATGAGCATGCACACCTGAGATACGACTGAGCAGTAACTGGAAGGTAGCCCAAGTGAATATATAATCATTTCAAGTACTGCAGCAGAGATGGCAAGGCCAAAGAAAATGGATTGCCATGGCCATGCATGAGACTCCAGCAGTGATGAAAATTACTTCAGAGGTAACTGTATGAATGTCTTTGCATGGAACTGTTCTACAGAAACAAGGTAAGGTTGCTGGTGGTATAGCAGTATTGTTATAGAAACTCCTGGATGCTGTTAAGAGTATCCAGGACTTCAATCCCCATGCCCTGGAGGATGGAACTGCAGTACGTTTTATGAGTAAATGGCCTCCACGGCCACTATGGGTTTGTTGCAAGTAATTGTGATCCCATGCACCTAGATAGGTACATGGCATACTACTTGTTTCTTCAGAGGAGATGAGACATTTTCTGAAGATGGAAGATGGTGACAACTTTCCTTTGGCTTGGTAAAATCATTTCATTTTTGCACTATAAATCATGGATGTCCTGGACCTCTCCATTGGTGACAGTCTCTAGAATTTTCCATCCCTATAATCCATTGGATCTAGGCGTTCCAGAGGGTATTTGATGTGGGTTTTTTTAGTTAGTAAGCATGTTTATTCTGATTTGATTGATTACAATGACTATTTCTTAAAGTCAGAGATAGAATACAGGGTGAGGTTGTTCCTACATTCCCTGCATGATTGTCAATCCTGGGTAGCAACTTGAAATGTGCCCCCTTGGTTCTGTTAGATTTCTTAACAGTATTCAGAATCATTGAATGTGGTATCTTTTGGACTTTCTGCCAAGTTGGGAGTTTGAGGCACTGTTCTATAGTGAGTGAAATCACTCCTGCTTAAGCAGCCAATTCCTGTCAATAATTCTAGGAGGGCAGCACTCAAGTTAATAGCAAGTTCTTTGCTGTTTAACATCTATATGAAACTGCTTGGAGAAGTCACCCTTCTGTTGGAGTGAGGTATCAGTATGCAAGTGACATTTAGTTAAACATTGCCATCTTAATCCAAGCTAGAAATTATGTGGAAACCTGAATCAGTATCTAGAGCCATGATGGCGAACAGGTGGCACACAGAGCCATTTCTGACTCCCGCTGGTCAGCTGATTTTCAGGTCTCTGCCGCGCAAGTGGGAGACGTACACACATGCCCATGCTACCCTGCCTCTCCAGGAATCTCCACGCAGCCCATTTTGGATGCCAAGTAAGTACAGGACTTGCATGGAGGTTCTGGGAGGGTGAAAAATGAGCCTACCAGAAGTCCAGAAATGGGCCGTTTCTGCCGGGAGAGACTGTTTTCGCCCTCCTGGAGGCTCTGAGAAAGCCTCTGGAGCCTCTGGAGTCTGGGGAGGGCAAAAAACAGGCCTAACGGAAGTCCGGAAATGGGATATTTCCGGCCTCCGGAGGCTTCAGAGAAGCCTGCTAGGCCCAAAATGGGGCGCAGGGGGGTCGTGCGCGCCAGTGCAAGGGGGTGGGGGAGCACAACGGGGGTGTGCGCCTGCACAGGGGGCAGGCAGCACAGGGGGTTGCACGCGCATGGGCAGGGGGGCATTGCATGCAGGGGCATTGCATTATGGGTATGGGCACGTGCGCGTGATAGCACGCTTGCATGTGTTTTTTGCACCCGAGGAAAAAAAGGTTAGCCATCACTGATCTAGAGGCTGTATGAGATGATATAAGATTAAATTAAATCCCAAAAATTAAATTATCGAGTTCCTAGTAATTAAGAAGCATCTGGGCAATACATTCACATTGGTAATTTCTCTGGATAATATCATGCTTCCTCAAAGGATTTAGCTTGCAAATTGGGAATCCTTCTGGACTTGAAGTTCCTGTTTAAACAATAGGTACCCTGTTTTCCCCAAAATAAGACATCCCCTGATAATAAGCCCAATTGGGCTTTTGAGTGCATGGCAATAAGGCCAAGCGCTTATTTCAGGGTTCAAAAAAATATAAGACAGGATCTTATTTTCAGAAAAACACGGTAGAGGCCATGGCTAGTGGAATCAGGTATGAGCCTACTTAGACCAAAATGCCCTCAAGATTTGATCACTACAGGTAGTCCTTACCTTACAGCCACAATTGAGCCCAAAATTTATGTTGTTAAGCGAGAAATTTGTTGTGAGTTTTGACCCATTTTATGACCTTTCTCACCACATTTGTTAAGTGAATGACTGCAGTTGTTAAATTAATAATATGATTGTTAAATGAATCTGGGTTCCCCATTGACTTTCCTGGTCAGAAGATTGCAAAAGGTTAATCACCTGACCCTGGGACACTGCATCCGTCATAATTGTCAGTTGTCAAGCATCCAAATGTAAATCACGTGACCATGGAGATGCTGCAATGGTCGTAAGTGTGAAAAATGATCACAAGTCACTTTTTTACAGTGCTGTTGTAACTTTCAACAGTCACTAAATGAACTGTTGTAAGTCAAGGACTACCAGTATATGGCTGGACCTAGACTACTACAGTACACATTATGTGGAGCTACGCTAGAGATGACTTGGACCCTGCAACTAGTCCTAATTGTGGCACCCAGAATGCTGATACACAACCTCACCATTTCAGAATGAACCTATTGTTAAGATTGCTGCACTGGGCACTTATAGGCTTCCAGGAATACATTAGTATGCTAGTTAAGACCTATATAGTTATAAATGGTGCAGCATCAAAATGCATAAGGCTCTGTCTTTCCAAAGTTAAATCTGTCATTCTGCAATGAACATGTTAAGATAGTCTATTAAGCATCCCTTCCTCCCACAAAGAATACTGGAATATGTATGAGATACCAGGCTTCCTGTCTAGTAGGCTCTATGATTTGGAACATGCTTCCACAATAGATATATTTGATCCCCTCCCATCTTTTATTTTCTAAGGCAATAAAAGCAGCATATGCTCTGGGTTCTAATTAGCTCTTACTGTTTTTGTTTGTTTGTTTGAATTGATTGGGAAATTCTGTAAATAATATAAATACCCCCCAGCAGCTTGCCTGCACATTCTGTACCAGCTGTAGTTTCCCAGTGATCTTCAAAGGCAGCCTTGTACAGAACTGTACAGTTCAGTATGTTAAGAATCAACAATACTTCACTGTACAGTTAAACTTCCTAGTTGAAAAATAATGATCTGTTTGCAAATAATCCCTTAAAGAATGCTGTAATAGTATTGATTCACTAAGTAGGTGGCTTGAAAGTTTTCTCCTTGCTCATTTTAAAATAAATGGGAGATGATATCAGGATGTCAAAAAGTCTGAATATCAGCAGAAAAGGGAGAAGGCAAGAAACAAAGGAGTGTAGTAAGGTGAGAATTCTACTTAAGGGGAACCCCTTCCAAATCTGAAGGGTTATTGCTGCAGAAATGTCTCTGTAGCAATTCCTTTTGCACTGCTATGGAGACAAAGTACATTGCACCCTTCCACAAGGCGGAGAGGGGTGCAAAGATTGTATATGAAGAGCCCTGTACAGTAAGGAGTTAATAGTTTTGTAGTTTATTTTGGTTAAATAGTTCTTTAAAGTATAGGTTTGGAAAACATACCCAAATCTAATCTTTCAGTGATTATTTTGAATATTATTAAAAGTTATTATATAATGGCTACACATGTGCATTGCACATTTGACTATGATTTGATGAATGCACTACAATGGTTGATGGCTATTCCAACACACTAAGCCAAAAGATATGATAGCTTCGACAATGGATGAATTTTGCTGGTAAGGTTGATACAAGCTTCATGGACTTATTTTCAAATAAATATTAAGACTGTGCTCTAAAAATATTCTAACCACCTCCCCAATTACGAGAGGAAAGAAAATACTGAAGAACTTCAAATAGTCAGTCTATCTTGTGATAATTCTACCAAATTGGCTAAAAGCCCTTTTTTAATGTAAATGAACATGTGCAGCTACTGCTTGCTCTCAACGACAGCTAAATCTGATCCAACTGGTAGTATAAAATCAGGAGTCTATTTTTTTCTAATCAATGTAAAGCTCATAGATACAAAATACTTTGTTCTCCATAAGATTTCCTCAGACTAAACCCATCTCCCAGTCCCTACACGCCCATGCTGTTTTCTTGGCAGCAATATGGAAATGATTTATCATCACCTTTTAACATTGCCACCTTTTAAAAATTGTATAGCCTACAGCCCTGGGAATTTTTGATAGCTTCTGTCCACAAATTAATGAATGATGACCCTGCTTGGTTTTCTTGGGATGGGAAGTGAAGGGGAATTAGTCATGTTTGGCTAAATGTTAGGGTTGTACCTCTCTCCCATTCTTTTTAGAAACAAACCTCCTAAAGCAATGAACTAAAAGCAGAGTAGTCATAAGAGACATACAGATTTCATGGCAATGTTGTACAACACAAAGCCATTTTCAATCTCACTTAAACGCGACACTTCAAACCTCAGCTGAATGTCTCAATAGAAGCAGTGAGATACTAAGAGGACTTTTGAAACTGGCATTTAACAAACAGCAGGGCTCATAGTATGACCAAATGCCATTTCCTATATTAACTCAGAGAGAGTTTGCCTGTGTCAAAAGTCGTGTGCTACATTCCCTGAGTATGCTTATCTTCTGTTGAATACTGATACATTTGCTGCCACCTGGACTGCATTTTATTACTTTACTTTAGTGAAAACAACTCTTGTAGATAGAAGTACTACTGAAATCTGTCTCTTTAGATGCAGTTTTCCATATAAAATACAGAAAAGCTGCACACAGTTCAATGTTAGATAGGTGAAACTATATAAATATTTTAAATAAATAATCATACATACAGAGTAGAAATATGTATTATGTAAATGTCAGCATAAGTAATCTGTAATTAAAAACTATATACAGTATAGCTATATTTCAAAACATGTACATTTCTGGCCTTATATATTTCTTAAATAAATAAATTAAGATGTATACATCTGAAAAGAACTTTAGGGTCTACCAATATGAAAGTACTTAATGTACGTTTTGGTTACAATAAAATGAGTAAGAGTACATTTTTATTCTCTAGAGAAGAAAGAACCAAAATTAGACTTGGTAGCAAACTGCTGTTTCATTGCTAAATTACTAAGAATAAATTATATCTTTGTATCAAAGTGTTTTAATATGGTACTTTATATAACAGATCAGGCTAAAACCATTTTTCACAAGAAGCACAGCAATTGAAATAATAATCAATATTTATGCATAACCTGAAATATGTAAAGATTGATTCAACAATAAGATATATTGCTTCCTGCACTGAAATATAATAATTTTCAGGACACTTTTAATGTAGTTACAGAATAAATAATAATAACGGATATTTACTGAATATCTTTAATAGAATTTAAATAATATAGGCTGAATTCAATATCACACTGAGTCACAAGGTAAATTATATTTTTTAATCATAATAACCATAATTAAACAAAATCATATTTTAGTGTAATAAATGAAGGCATTTATAGATTGATTTTATATACATTGTATGGGAATATATTTTATGACACTGAATTGTATTTGCTTCATCTGTACATGTTTAGAGTTGTTCCCTCAAGTTGGAGGAAAAGTTCTACTGTAATTAATCTATTATCAAAAGATAGTTTAACTATTGGGAATACCAAATATTGAATGGTGATCATCTTTAATGTTTCAGATGCTTCTGATTTGATGAAAGAATTACAGTATTAAGCATGTTTTCTGAGTTCCTGTATTTTTTAGATTATAACATAAGCTGAATTTGTTGGTGCGTAATTTGCAAAAACTATGCACACTGCATATTCTCTTAGAGCTAAGTTTAAATTGCAATTGACTTCCATTTATAATTTCAGGCCAAAGGTGATAATAAAATGAAGCCGATTGTCTCTTTAGAAAGACATCTAACTTATCCAACACCTTTCAACAGACTCTCTCAATGGTAGCAAAATAAAATTAGTTTTCAACATAAACTAGTATGACACCAAGCTAATATGGAAATAATCTTAATTCATACAAATACAAATATTTTAAAACACTATTTAATCAGACATAACAGTCTAATCTACATATTGAGCAGGGCTACACATTATAGTACACCAAAAGCAATCACTTGATTAGCATGGCATGAAAGTCAGCCCCATGTGCTGGAGTTATTACAGTACCTTTGAGTCACTACTACAAAAATAAGACTAGAAAATATTTCATCCTAGCATTGTAGAAATCAAGGAAGAATATGAGGTGATATATTCTTCTACTTCTAATTCAACATGCAGTTCAAAAGATTAGGAATAGGAGACTTTGCAATAATGAAATATACATTGCTATATCAATGGACAATCTGAGGCCACTTGCAATATGCCAGTATCCCATTTGCTGTTCCCAGAATTCCATTGCAGTTCACTGAACCAAATCAAAATGTTTGATGGGTGGTCCAGAGATGACATTGCTATAGAGGCTTATTTTATCTCTCAACTTCTGCCTCTCTCTCTCTCAAAATGGACTAATTTATTTTATTTGGATTCTTTAAGTCTTTGTGAGAGAAAAAGGGGTAAAAAATTGGTCCCACATTCATTGTAATGACATCTTAATCCTCCAATCTCAGCCACTTACAAGGAAAATATAATGTGCAGCAACATGTGGAATAATTTTAGCATATTTATTCTGAATATACAAAACAGCAATGAGAATAAAGTGGATGTAAAAGAAACATTTCATCAATGTTATATAACTCCATTTCTTGTTGTTCCCAAAGCAACAAATGTACACAAGATAGTTTTGCAAGTAATCATGTGAGCATGGCCTCAGTTTCTAGACATGAATATCAGTGTATCTCTGCCTAAATTTAGCTCCTAATGTGCACCTGGCTCTTTGCATCCCCAGATGGATTCCCCCACCCCCTTATTTGAATAAACAGAATAAAGACCAACTTTAAAAGTAAACTTCAAAAAGTTTCTATGACTGCATCCACCAACTGTTGAGAACTTATGTAGTAGTATTTAAAAAATAAAGAAAGTGGATATTTTTCTTCCTTAGCCATATTATTAAAATTCAAGTCCTTCAGGACAGAATAAATGAAGTCCTTTTTTGCACGATGTGTAATTATATGGGATTAAGCATAAAATATAGTTGAGGCTATTAGTTTGAACAGTATTAAAAAAGTGTTGAAGCAATATGTCCTAGAAGAATTTTAGAGCTACTTTATTAGCTATCACTAAATTTATCAAACTTAACTGCTAAAATGTCAGTATGAATACATTTGGTGCCATAATTTTTCTTTTCTGGAAATGGCATAGACAAATATTGCTTGTATAATTCTGAAAACTCCATTTGAACACAGAAACTCAATATGAGCATAAGGGCACTACAATTTGATTTACTGAGTACAGTCTGAAATCAGACAGTTACAGGCTTGAATAGTTTTTTTAAAAGGCAAAATTACTTTCATTTCAAGGAAATAAGAACACTAATAAAATTCTACATTGTAGAAGTTAGTCATATTTGCTATTGTTTTGGATGGAAACAACTGCAAGACTGCAGTCTAAGTATTTATAAAACTTCATTCAAGGTAGGCCTGTTACTGATGTTATGGATCTAGAAAAAGTCTGTGCTAACACAAATAGTGGTACATTTCCCCAATGTACTATATTCACTGAGTCCCTAGAAGAGGAATAATATTATCTTTGCTTTTTCAGTCCTACTTTGGAATAAGATTACCTTGCCTTAAATTTAGGAATGATTGATTCCACCCATCTCAATCCCCCCCTCCCCATTTTTCTGGCCTGACATGGTTACTCCCATGGTTACCATTTCGGGAGGCTTTGTAGAGTCTATACTGAAGGCTTGGGTGGGGCTTGTGTAGCTTTGGGAGCTAAGTGTATGAATGAGACTGTTGTAGCTCCCCAGAGAGTTCAGATTTCATGTGCGTTTGAGTGCCTTATATTTTACTTAGAAATTTAATCCCATTTTGACTGTTCAAATAGAACTTTGCTATAATGCTAAACTTACATTCTGAATAAAAATGGATAAATTTGCTCTATAGCTTTTGTAAGAGCACCAGATGATATAGTGGTTAAGGCATCAGGCTAGAAATCAGTTCTAGTTCCATCTTAGGCAAGAGGCCAACTGGTGATCTTCGGTCAGTCTCTCTCTCTTTTTCTCTCAGCCTTAAAAAGAAGGCAATGGCAAACCATTTCCCAAAAACTTTGCCAAGAAAACTTCAGGACTTGACTAGGTAGTTGCAAAGAGTCACATGGACTTGAAGGCACCCCTCCTCCTAAAAAAAAGTTTCATGTATTCATAATCAGGAAGAACTGCTAGATAAATTTTTAATAAGAAAACACTCGAGTGCTATAATATTAGGAAATAAAAGCTTGCTATTTATTAATATGTAAATTATAATTAAGAATGTGCAAAATACATAATCAGGAGCGTTAGACTGATCTAATCTTAGACAGTGAATCTCACCAGCCAGTCTTTTATGCTAGCTGGAAATTTATTGCCGAAAATGTATGTTCCCTTTGTAATTTCATAAAAAGTTTACAGTGACCTAATTGCAGAGTTGTTAGTCATTTGCTGCTGAAATCCAGATGCCTATCCTCCCCTTAGCCCTTCTGATATGAGGGGAGCATTCAACTGTAAATGGTCACTGGGAATTGGCAAATATTTCTTAATCTTTCAAAATACTAATGAATGCAATATGCTCTCAGAAGGAGGACCATAGATTATTTTAAGGTACCCATGGTATCACTGACTGGTCCACATTATTCAGAAGTTATTTTGAAGGGCAGCCACATCATTTGGATTGGGATGTAGTAATATTTTATAAGATGGCTTTCTGTAAGAGAACCTTATAGAACTGCCTCATTTATTTTAAGAACAAAGTGAGTGCATAGGTATCAAAGAGCAGTGAACCATTCTCTTGTAGGTACTTGTTCCCACTGAAACACATTTCCCTTCAGCTTGTAATTCTAATAGCATCAGGGAGTTTACTGAGCACCAAAGTTTTAACAGTGGAAAGCTAAATCCAAGTCCTCTATTAAAATCTACAAACATACACAATAACATACCATTTTCACAATGACCTACACAATACATTCACACAGCTGAAGATTTTGATTTCTCACAAATTGTATTCAGGACCTGTTTTCTTAAAATGAGGCTGAGTATATGCTTATACCCGATATCGATATTCCTTTAAGAATTCCTTCAATCTTGTTGGTAATGGAAGTTCCTGGATTTTACTTGTGTATCTGTTTATTGCTACTCTACACTGATGCTGTAGAGACAGTGTTGAATGATAGAGAGGTTTATTCAAATAAAGATGGACTGTTCCATTGGAAGGTATTTCGGAGACCATTCTTCTGTCCTTGCACATAAGGACATAATATTCAATTAGATGAACCACACTGTCAAATTGCTGGAGCCTTGATCGGATGCAGATAACAGAATCCAGACGGAATTTACCACCTTGAAATTCTATTCGTAAGTTGGTAGGACCTACTGAGGTTTTAACTGAAATGGTAAGTAAATACTCTGAGTGAGAGCTGTCTCTGACCAAGAAAGTCCCTTCAGATGTATCTTGTAATCTTTCCTTTGCTTCTGCAACATTCATGCTTCCCCAATACCATCCTAATAGAAGAGAAAGCAAAATTAGATAAGAATCTTCAGCATATTTTTAGACAGAATACCACTGGAAACAAAGGACTATCTGCACTGGAGAATTTTGATAAAAAATCAACATAATCAATGCATGAAATCCCAATGATTCAAATCCGTTAATATTCTAATACTACTTCCTAGGTGTCCTTGAATAACTAATGCAGTTTCTCATTTTTACTTTCTGCTTTGTGAAACTTGATTACGAGCCCCACAAGGCCAGAAAAGATACCTTGCAAACAGAATCTGACATATTTATTTAAGAATAAATACCATTACACTTCATAGGGTTGATTTCTGAACCAATATACTTAGAGTTGTATTGCAAAAGTGTAGTACGAATACAGTATCAACAGGATTTAAGATTGCCCATTTTTTCAATAGATTTTTATTAACAGCTCTGCTAAACAAACAAACAAACCCAACCCTATAACATTGCAGTCATCAAATACAGTGCAGATATGTGAAATATTAGAACAAGGCAAATTTTAGATCCCAAAGAACCTAAAATCAACACTTTCTTTTAACTCTAAAAAATAAGAGAGAAAAAACCTTTCATGTATTAACTGAAGTAGCCTGTCCAAGATGGTTGTCCCCACAAGTATTAAAATACAACTAGGATCTCCTGGCAGGATTGAAATCATTTTTTGCTGTCTATAACACAGTAGTAATAGCTAAAAATAATAACTTTTGCAGTGTATCCAATTTATTCTCAGAACTAAACACAAGACCAAATAGGAAAACTGTAGTGAAATAGTGACATCTCTTTTAAAAAGTGTAATATAAAAATTAAAATAATAAAAAGTCTAGGGTGAATTCAGCAAAAAGATTTTACAAAGAATTCTTATTAAAATTTCTGCTCACTATTCAAAACAAATTGACCTGTTTTTATTAACACAGAGATGTTTTCCTATAAGTCTTATGTAACTCTAGATTTACTCTTAGTTCTGCCCAGCATTTTACTAGTCTCTTAATTCTGAGGTGCTACTACTAGTGGGAGAACAAGTTCAGGATTATACAATGTATCTGATAATGAACACCTAATTGTGTTGGCTAATCTGAAATGTGGAAAGCCAAGATGAACTGAAGTTGCAGCACAGTGCTCCAACATACAGGTCTGAGCAACAGCAGGACTTGTTTCTTCCTTCTTATTCCCAAAATCTTAAACTATTATTGTATTCCATCAGAGAGGATTTTCTGCCTGCTTCCCGAGAGTTACTTTAACTCGGAATGACCATTAAAGAAAAGTTGAAAAGCCTCCGCAGTTTCCAAACGCAAGAAAGGAACGAGGGACTTAAAACTTGCATCATGGAACAACCTGTAGAAAAGTACCTAGCTAACCCTGCAGAAGTTCCCACGGAGGTAAACACATTAGGTTTGCGGAATACTTTGGGTTCGACCCGTCATCTTTCCACTTTCGAAGCGTGATCCTTTCGAGTCGTGTCTGCAGCCTTGTCCTCCACTCATAGATTCTGCTGGGCGCCGGTTTTGGGGGCTCCACCTCTCAAGGGCTTAATGGCGGGAGTCTTTTTTTCACCTCACAACCCTATCAGCGGTGGGGATGCTACACAACAGAATCTCTCCAGTTCCTACGAACCCTGGATGCAGGGAGTGGGACAAGTTATCCCCCCACGGCTCAATCTAACCCCGGGTGTCCACTCCCCCGTTAACCGTTCCCCACGCTTGCCTTACCCGCGCATCTCAACTCCCTCATGGCAGAGTCCAGACGCTCCCCTTCAGCAGGTTCCGCCGAAACTCCTCCAGCTTCCCACTGGGGCCCAGCCCTGTCGGTGCCATCCGAGGATTCGGCCGAGCGCAGGGTCATTTGGGGGCAGAGACCACGGCGTGAGGAGGAAAGCAAGGAGCGCCGGGCCCTTACCAGAGCTCCCGGCGGCTGCCCCAGCCCATCGGACCGCCGCCCGCAGGGACCTGCACCTCTGCAGGAGAACCAGGGCCCGGCGAGAGGTCCGTCGAAATCCGCCGCTCCGAATCTTCACTTAGGGAGCATCCCTCGGAAAGGCGATCCGTTTGTTGCTGGGGTGGGCGAGGGGCGTCCGCTTTTCTCTGTCTCCTTCCTATTTTCCCGACTTCCCCATTGCACACGAGGGACAACGGCACCCGCCGGGAAAGCGCCTCACCCAGCCGCCACCTGGCCGGGGATTTCGAGGATGGCTTATCGGCTGCTTCCAAGGTGCACGCCTTTCTCCTCCTTTCCTTTGCACACAGAGTCTGGCTGCTGTCTAGGAAATAATCGGTGGGCAGCCCCGGGGCGAAGAGTCGTGTGCACTCAGCCAAACTCTTACCTTCGGCCTCGCCAGCAAACGCGACAAAAACCCAGAAGGGCGGGATGCTGGTCTCTTTAGCGCGGCGCTTTTTAAACGGAGGCCGTTGGGAGGTTCGCCACGGCGACCAGCCCTGCTTTTGTTTCCAAAGGAGAGAGAAAAAGAGAAAGACCCCAGCGGCATCAGCTGCGAGAGGCCGGGCGAGTGTCCGCCGGGCCGGCCAGCTCAGGTTATGCTCTGCAAGACCTTTTCCTACAACCCGGGGCAGGAAATATTCATGTGACGCGTGGACGCCAAGTAAACAGGAGCGAGGAGCCGCGGCCGGCGGGCGAGATTTGCTGCCTGGTGCGCGCCGATACCGAAACAACTCAGAAAAGTGGGGTGACGTGGTTGCATGTCATGACTGGGATTAGTAATGGCGAGGCGAGCGTTGCCCCCGTCTTTCCTCCGGTGCCATTTCAAGATAGGCTGAGCGAGCTACTGCTCGGTGCGGGGGTGGGAGGGGGAGAAAGAGGCAGGTTTCTCGTGCTTACAGTAATGTGGAGCGCCCCCCCCCCCCCACCGCCGGACACATTGCAAGCGGTCTCGAGGCAGCCTCGCCCGGTGTCCAGCCGTTTTTTTTTAATTTTGCTTTGCGTTTTTACTCGCGGAACGATTAAAAATGCAAAGGCCGCTTTCCAAGAACTTTCCAGGAATCGCGTCACGTGACCGCCGGCTCCCGCGCCTCCGCTTGAAATGGAGCTGCCGTGTTGCAGCCGCTCCTTCCTTCCCTTCCTCGCTGCCCGCCCCCCCCTACTCCCCACCTCTTTCTTCGCCGGGGGCGGTGGGGGGCGGGCGGGGAAGCCGAGCCGTGGGCACAAACAAGCGTCTGTCGTCCTAGCCGGGCGTCTTCGTCGCCGGAAAACATGGAAAACAGCCTCCGCCGAGCTTCTTTACGGAGCGACGCTGCTAGGTGCACGGACGGCTCTTGCTGCTTTACGGGGCTGCTGAGGAAGACTCGCTCGGGATCTGTAAAGTTTATTCCTCCGGGATAGAGAACGTGAGAAGGGCGTGTGCCGCTTCTGGGGTGGGCACAAGAAGGGCAAGGGGACCCCTCCGCGAAGGGCGGACCAGGCTCTTGCTGCCCTACCGTCAGTCCCTGGGAGCGATTTACTGTCTACATCCTCAGCCGCTTCCGAACCACCTACAATTAGCATGTGGCCATGCATTGCTTCTAAGCAAAACATTAGGCCTGAAATAGCCTTGAAGGTTGGTCGAACCGAAAATTTAACATGTCCATGAATGTTTCCAGTAATCCCACATTTAGGCTGAGGTGTAGCTGTGCAATGGGCTTTTTCAGGATTTGAATGTGATGCTGACTGGAGATCCTGGGTATTCTTGACCACAGGAGAAGGAATGGGGTTAATGCATATTGTTATTATGCTAAGGGATTGAAATGGGCAGCATTTTAAATGCCTCCTATGTGTTGGATTACTCGATACAAGTAAATCCTCATAAACACAATGGATCAACTATATAATTCAAAACAATAGGCTTAGGTGATGATGACCAAAATTGATTAATGTTATGTTGACTAATATTTTTGACCAAAACTATTTTGTTCTGAAAATGATTTAAGGGCATTATAGGAAACAATAACGATCCTCTACTCTAAACATAGGAAAAGAGTATTTACAGAATACTCTTAGCCATGGTTAATCGGATAATGGTTCATTCAGTTATGGGTTTGTATGACATACTGAAAGATAAATTGACCACATGAGTTAGTTTGTGTAATAGGCTAAGCTAAAATGGTTGGAAACACAGCACCTGAAAGTTTGGTTTTTTTGTTAGTAGTTGGATATGCTTTCACTGACCCATCATTTTCTAAGAATGCTTCTGTTGCCATTTAGAACCAGAGGCATGTTTAAAAAGACAATTCTTTTTAAAAAATGAAGTTTTTTTTTTCTAAATATAAAAAAAAATCTGATGGGGCAGAGAAGCCTGGTGGGTACAGTACATAAGCACACTGATTTCATATTGGCAATACTAGGGCTAGGGCATATCTATACATTTACACATAACTTATTTTAGCTCATTATTATACATTAATCTTTTTGTCTTAGACTACGGTAACAAACTGATGTCCACAATGGCTTTAATTAGCATTAGTATGATTTTTGGATTTAGACCTATAAGAAGCATGTACCGCTAATCATATGGAAATTGCACTATATAACATTTTGTTTGGGGGCAAAAATTCAAAGTTCTTATTTTTATACAGTAATTCTCTGCCTTGTTTAAAGAAAAATCACAATCTTCAGTAGGGCTGATTATAGGGTATGATTAGTATTCAACATTTAAGGACCTTTATAAGTTGCATTGCAGATACTTACAGGAATCTCACTTTGTGTAAACATACTAGTTTTTATAATCTGGCACATATCAACAGTTGTGTGGTTGTCATGAATTCATGGTTCTTGGAGGCAATTGCCAATTGAGGCTTACCAGATCCGGGTCTGTGGCTCTTTTAAATGAACATCAAATACTTGTTTATTTAGATACACTTTGTGGTAAACATTTGGTTTTACTGGCTGCTATATTTATCTTTTTGTTTTCAATAATTTTACTAATGTTTTCAATTCTATTTATATTTTATTTTTAACTTTGATGTAAGAATGGTTACTAAGAGGGCAAGCTGCATATTTTCTAAATAAATAAACTGTACTTTTAAAATATTTCCCAGTAATTCTTTGAACTATTCTGAGAATTGGTTCTGAATTTTAATTTCTATATGCCTGTTAGAAGTGATTGTATTTAAACTCTCTGGTGTGAAATTGTTTCACTTTTAATTATTCCTTCTGCTTTAGGCTGAAAAAATTTGGTAAGATTTAATTGTCCTTATTGAGTATTTGTACATGTGAACATCTTAGTAAATATTTAGGATGCAGGTTTATGTTTGCTCTTACATATTTATTTCTTAGAATCCTTTCTTTGACTTTGTTGAAATAAATATTTTCAGCTAGCTGTTGCAGATGTTTATTATTTATTACGCTTACATCCAGTTGCAGTCCAGTTAATGACTTCAAATGCTTGAAAGATAACTTTCTTCCATTCAATTGTGCCCGATTTTCAGAGACTGCTTGGACAACTTCCTTCAGTTTTCTTTGCAAGGTTTTCAGAAGTGGTTTGCCATTGCTTTCTTCCTAGAGCTGAGAGAAAGTGAGTGGTCCATAGTGATTCACCTGGCCTTGTGCCTAAAATCTGGATTAGATTTCTTTGTCACTGTATGTGTCATTTGAAGACAATTGCATAGCTGTTGCATTTATACGTTTGTGAATGTTTGTTCTAGTTAGGGGGTCGCTCAAACAGCAAAGCACAAAACAAAGTTGAATCAATCCGCATGCACAATTTGCAGTTGGAATTTGGGAGATGTGTGCATCAATCCATCTGCATCCTGCAGCTATTCATGAACCCCTTCACACCATAGGTATGTGACAGCATGTACTCACAGTTGCAGGCAACTCTAAATCAAGTTTTAGGCGCAACTAGCGTTCATGGTTTGTAGCTTGATGCCTTAATCACTACACCAAACAGGCTCTCATTCACAGATTTTATAAACACATAAAATAAAAATGCCCTAATTAAAATAAAACACAGTGGAAAAACTGTAAAATAAATGGTATCAGTAAGAAATGCTCTACAAAACAGTTCTGTTTTAAACTGCAGAAGGAATAATGGTGGGAACTAATCTTAATTTCAGCTGGAAAACCTCAAAGAGCCAAAAATGCCACTGAGAAGCAGCACTCCCTTCCTGGCTTTAGTGACCTTCATCTAAAACGGAACACAAGTTATTTCTACACCCACCCACCCCATTCTTTTTATTGGGCCAATTCTAATTAGAGAAAGTAACCTGGTGCTAAACCATAGAGGATTTTATAGGTTAAAAGCAGCACTTTAAATTGTACCTGGACAGTTACTGCAGTGGTGAAATGTAAAATTTGTTACTACCGGTTCTGTGGGCATGGCTTGGTGGTGGTGGGTTAATGTGACTGGGTGGGTGTGGCCAACTTTTTTTTTTTACTTTTTTAAAGCATTTTTTACAACCTATTTGGGCAAATAGGTTGTTAAAAATACTTTTAAAAGGTAAAAAAAAAAGCTCTGATGATCGCATGGCACAGCTGTGATCGTCGGAACCTTTTTTTTTTACTTTTTAAAAGCATTTTTACTACCGGTTCCAGAGAACCGGTAGTAAAAAAATGCCTAAAAAGTAAAAAAAAAAAAAAGTTCCGATGATTGTGCATTGCTCAGCTGATCGTTGGAACTTTTCTTTTCTTTTTTTACTACCAGTTTGGGAGAACCAGACCTAACCGGGAGCATTTAACTCCTGAGTTACTGGAAGCCAGTGCACAGCTATCTTGTGCTCCCAATCCCAATGCCAGAAATTAGTGAGCACACAGGCTGTTGCATGCTGGATTATTTGCAGTTTTTGAGTGGTTCTTAAATACAGCACATTATGGTAGTCAAAATGGGTAGTCACAATAGCCTGAGGATAAGATATAGCAAGAACTTCAAAGCTCTGATCTTCCTCCCTGTCTAGGTCAAATTTATACTTGAAGGCTAGTGAGAAGTCCAGATCCTGACAAAGATAATCTAGAGTGCCTAGTGCCTCTCTGTCCCATCTGAGCCTGAAACTGACGGAAATACTTCATAAAATCCATTTCCTCTAGGGTGCTTCATTCTTGGTTCCCTACCTCTATCATTTTTAAAAAAGGAATATTGGAAACAGATGAGTAGTTATTTAATAGCTTTGTGTCCAAAGACCACCTAAGGAGGAGGCACATCTCACCCTCTTTTAAAGTGCTGACAGTAGCCTTTTGCAGTTCTGTAAGGTATTGACTACTTCTTGGTATCAGCATTCCAAGTAATACACACATAGAAACTAGAATTCCGAGGCAAGCAGGTACCTCAAACACCGGTTTTATTGGATAGATCATATTGGCACAACTGGTGAAAGCCGATTCTAAAAGTTCCTGCGGCTTTCACCTAATTAAAAGTAAAAGTTTTCCCCTTTCCCCCAAGTCACTGGTCACACTGTCCAATGCAGGAGCTGGCTGGTTGCTTGGTTACTTTGCTCCTCCTCTGGCCAGCCACCTGTGGAAATGTCCTTGGATTCCCACAGAAAAGTTTTATTGTTTTGGTTACAACCCCCCCCCCCCCACAATAATTTCCTCCCTTCCTTTGTTGTGTGGCAGCCTTGAAGCCTCCAAGATGGCCTCAGCCATGATCACTTCAGGGTTGACACTTGGATCCAGGTAATTATCTCCCTTTTGGCCATGTACACGAGCCAGGAAGGACAAAGATCCAACCCACAAATGGCAGACGACATCAGGAAATAAAAGGAGTCCCAGATAATACTGGTATGTCAAAATGCCTCAGTCACCAGCCAACACCTTGGCTATATTAAGTCAATTACAAAGCCAATCTTACTGTAGTGTTACAAAAGGATTCCAAAGGATTATTTTAAGATGGCAAGCCATATTTTACTCAAAGTTTTAAGAGAGTTGCTATTCCTCGTATTTAATTATAGAATTATAATCAGTGGTGGGATTCTGCCGGTTCTAGGGGATTCGGCTGAACCCTTTGTTAAATTGCTGGCTCACCCCGCCCCTTGCCCCGCCCCTCCGCACCACTATTTATTGCCAATAAATAGTGGTGGGTGAGGGGTGGGCGAGCCAGCAATTTAACAAACGGTTCGGTGTTTTTTTGTAATTTTATTGGTCCGCAGAACTTCAGCATAGGCTAATTAGCCCCTTGATTCTATCGGCCTCCCGACTCTCAGCTGATTTGCTCTCAGCTGTTTTGCTCAGGGCTCTGCTGCTTGCTTGCAAAGAGTGCAGATTTTTTCCCCCCTATCTATGTTGAAAAACGAAACTGAAAGTAAAAGCCTGCTTTACTGTTGCTGCAAGGTTGGAAAATTAGGCAGGCAGATTTCTTTTCTTTTTCATCACCAAAAAAGGTAGGTGCAAACTACCTTTAGTGGAAAGGTAGTTTTCCCTAAAGAGGTAGTTCCTCTTTAGGGAAAAAGAGGAGAGTTCAAGATTTTAAAACACAAAAGAAAAAAAGCTCTATTTAAATAGGGAATTATAATAATTGAGATACTATTAATTGTATATTGTGTTGAAAGCAGAAATGGTTAAATTGTGGTTTGGAGGAATATATGGGGGAAATTATTTAGTTTATTATTATTGGTAAATATAATTAATTGATTTGTAAGAAATTGGATTGCATGGAAATAATTGGAATATTCATGTTCATATTGATTAATATACAAAAAAGATAGTTATATAACTAATTGATTTATATTAAAATGTTGAATTTATATTAAACAACTAATATTACATAATTAACCAATGTGAGGATGGATATAAAAATAGATGACAATGAGAAGGGGTATAATATAGAATAGAAGGGAAAAATTGAATTTGATCAAGATTAGAGATGAGGATGAAGGGTAATATTGTTTTTTTAAAAAAAATAGATAAGGAATGAATATGGCAAAAAGGAAATATAGAAATTGTAAATTTAATTGAAATGACTAAACACTGTTTAAATTTGTGAACTGGCCAAATACTCTGTTCAAAGAAAATACATTGTATGTGTGTTTCTAATTACTGCTATTTATTCATATTTATTCTCTTTTATTCTTTAAAGTTTAACAATTCATTCTTTATCTTAATATCTTTATATTTGTTTGGGGTTGCCTTTCTTCCATTTCATCTTTTTTACTGTACAGCAATCTTTCTCCTCAAACCTACCACCTCTCTCTTTTCTTTCCTTCTTACTTTCTCTTCCCCCCTCTTCTTCTCCTTCTCTCTTCCTCCCTCTCTTCCCCTCACTCTTACTCTAATTTCCCTTCCCTTCCTCCCTTCTCTTCCTTCCCTGTCTCTCCTTCTTTCTTCCATCTCTCTTATCCTTCCTTCATCCCTCTCTATTGCTGTATCCTTTTGTGCATATGGATTACTCAGAGGGCTGAAAAAGTTATTTTTGACCGGTCCTCGCACTTTTGACCAGTCCTCGCACTTACGACTGTACTCACATTTTATGTTTTGCGCCCTATCTTGTCACTGTGGTGAAGACAAGTGGTGGTGAAATGACTGACACAGTTGTTAAGAATGCCACAACGGGCATAAATGTGAGGAAGGTCATAAGTGCGAGGACTGGTCAAAAATGTAAGGACCAGTCAGAAATGACTTTTTTCAGCCCTCTGAATAGTCCCTATGTGCATATGGACTAGTTAGAAGGCTGAAAAAGTTATTTTTGACCGGTCCTCGCACTTTTGACCAGTCCTTGAACTTACGACTGTCCTCACATTTTACATTTTACGCCCTATCTTGTCACCATGGTGAAGAGAAGTAGTGGTGAAATGACTGACACGGTTGTTAAGAATGCCGCAATGGGCATACATGTGAGGATGGTCATAAGTGCGAGGACCAGTCAGAAATGACTTTTTTCAGCCCTCTGAGTAGTCCCTATGCACATAGCCATGCCCACCCGGTCACATGATCAGCTAGCCATGCCCACCCGGTCACATGACCACCAAGCCACACACCCCAACTAAGCCACGCCCACAGAACTGGTTGTTAAAAATATTGAATCCCACCACTGATTATAATGTATCTTAATGTAGGATGGATCATTTTGCCACAAAATTACATTAAGCCAATTATAGGGTTAAGCAATATTTAAAGGACATAATGGCAATAGAAATTGTGTTATGTTTTCTCCTTCACAAGTGTTTAAAGATAGAGAAAAGCAGTGTTACTCCAACATAAATAACTACTGGAAAATCCAGTTCTTTATGCTTTGATATACTGAGATTGTGTCAGGTCTGTAAATGTGATCCAGTTTTGTGCAATGTTATAATTTTAATGTCTTTCTCAAACCTTCTGAATTTGATCTTTTATCTTCCTGTATTGTTATAAACTTAGACTCTTCAACACAAAAAAGACCTTCTATTCCATGGTATGAGTTAATATCACTGACATCAAATTCTTTGCATTCAGTTCTGAAATAATAGCAATTCCTCTATTTACTTGAATTTTCCTAAACTAAGTGGTGTCTACAAGCTTTAATGAGCATTATGTTAAATATGTAATCAACAATTTTATATACATATAATTTAATTTAATTTAATTATTAATTAAATTTATATGCCGCCCCTTTCCGAAGACTCAGGGCTGCTCACAATACATTTAAAAAATCATTATAAAAAGACATTGAAAAATTAAGAAACATTAAAAACATTAAAAACTCATTCACACCATTCATGGCCGGATCTCACCAGATCACAAGAGCGAGATCAACGGCCCCAGGCCTGCCGGAAAAGCCGTATTTTACTATAAACCTGGTTCAGTTCAGATTTTGCAATCTAGCTCCATCCTATCATATTAAAGAGAGTGGTTGATAGATGTTTTCCTGCCAGCAGGTGACATTGGCAGGAGTGGAAGGAAACACAGTCAGGGGAATCCACTCTTCATTTTTTAAAATAAAACTCCAGATGAATAATTGTTACTAGTACTGAAGCAGGGGAGGAAAATATTAAACTCTGGTCTCTTATTCAGTTGTTATTCTAACAGCTGTTATTTACTTTTTAAACAAATATGAATGTTGAAAGCAAATATGCATTTTATATTTCCTACTTTGATCATAAGTCTATCTTATAATTTAATGAATATATTCCAAATACGTTATCTAAATCCTGTTAAACAACAGTGCATGGAATTTAAGCTAGGACTATCTACAAACAACATCTGTGTTATCACTAAATTCTTTAACTGCTGAGATGGAGGAAGCATGGGTGCTGGAACAGTTTATGAAGTGTTTGTTGAAGTTGGTTCGATGCCTTCTAAAAAGGAAGTGTGGGATGACATTATTTTGCTAATCATACCCATAATTAACATGACTACTAATTGCCAGATTTAAGGTTTTCTCAAAATGAGGGTTGAGATTCGCATCAGTTTTCTCACACAGGTGATTGGTACTTGCAGGTCCAATTAAAATTACTTCAGGAAGAGAAAGACTATCTGTAAATTATGAGAATTCTTGGAGTGATACTAGAAATTTAATTTACATATTTTGTTATGAAATTGAAAGAAACTTTGGCTAACAGTTGTGCAAATGGTGTGGATCTTAAATATCATCTTCATTTATTAATATCTGGAAATAATGCTAAATATGAACAACCTGCAAACATCAATTGAAACCTCCTAATTTAAAGTCTAAACTGTGATATCTGGGGAAATTAATGAGTTACTTTTATATTCTCTTTAGTATATATTTCCATAAGGGTTTCATGCATATCTGACAACTAGATGGAAAGTTCTTATTTTTTTTAAAAAAAGTAGTAATTCTAAGAATTCAGGCAGAAATTGAGCAATTCTGAGAATTCAGGATGTGTTTTGCACGCCACTCCCTCCCCATATGAGCCAACAAAGTTCTTGAGATCCAAGTTTTACATAATGGCACCCATGTAGTTTGGAATTAGTTTTTATGCTAATTTAAAATATTACAGTGAAGTTGGGTAAGCTAGAAGGAAGAAAGACCCCTATTCAGCTTGTGAATTCACTGATTTTAGAAATAGATTACAGTAGTAGCAGCTTAAAAAAAAAATCATAGATAGACATAAGGGGGGTTGTCTTTTTGGTCTTTTCAGGGACTTTTCCAACCAGAAGGGAATATAAATCAAGTAAGTAGCTAAAATATTTAGCAAATTAAAACTTCAGGAACCTTTGGAAAGTGTTGGCTTTTGCTGATCTTTTTTATCCAATCCTCTTTAGTTTGCATTAGGATTTTGCAGTTCTGATCTTATCAGAGTAATCAATGATACTAATGGTGAAAGACACGGGGAAGAGCTGTACTTTGCGATGACAAAGTAAAATAAATTCCCTCTAGCTGAGACATGCACATATCCATGTAATTTTGGCGGTAATATGGAAAATCTTTGCCATGGTTTTTTTCCAGGGTGTTTTTTTTGTTTTACTTGTTTGTTTGTTTATTTTTGCCTTCTTAATTTAGCCTAGAGCTCTGAGATTACCTAGCAGTTGCCAGTTCAAATACTGTACTAAGTAGATCTGATTCTGCTTACATTTTTTTTTTTTTGTGGGGGTAACTCTGTCAAGATTAGCTATGTACTGCTACCAATTCAGCCATAATGAAGAACTTGTGCAGTTATAAATGCTGAAGCACAATTGGATAAAAGTGCCCAATTCTATTTCAAACAAATGCATACATGGGTCTTCAACTAATTATTGTTCACAAATCATTTTGAAAAGCAGCCTTTCACTGGACACATTTCAGTAATCTAATATGTAAATTGTAGTTTATGGTACACCAGCCTACAGTAGCAACTAGCACTTCATGCCTAAGAACAACCTACACATCCTGTGTAATCTTACTTTTTCAGGGAGAATGTAGCACAATCCCTATAGTGTGTTCAGATGAATTATAATACCCGCCAATAGTACTTGTGGATGTAGTGGTTTGAGTTTCTGTTGATTGATTTTTATTTAATCCATGGATAGACAATCCATATAGACCTATAAATAATGTATAATTGTATCAAGAACTGCATTACTATGTCCAATTCTTTCTAGCTGCTAATTACAGCATAGAAGTGATTTCATTTTATTTACATCTTGTCCTCCTCTTAGAATAAACAGTCTTTTCTCTGAATTGAGAAACAGGAAAATCAGGTTTAAGCTTCTTGCAAATTATGGCAAACAATTGTAGATATGCTTCAGAAAATGGAACTGACAAGGAGATTTGCTAAGCCTTTTACATTATTTGTATGCACTCTGGTGTATGAAGAAAGGCTATTGTGTTTCATTTATCTTTGTAATAATTTAATGTGAGAAAAACTAGCATTTTGGTGCATTCTTAAAAATTCCTTTGATGGCTGTATTATTTCCCGTACTAAAAGACAGAATCCAATTTTATATTTGATTTCTTAAAAAGGAAAGATGGGTGAATCAGTGCAATTGACTACCAGATAAGTACATAGGAGATTAAAAGTTATTTTGACCAATCTGCTGCAGGGTTTATCACTTACTTTACATCAATTCAAATAGGAATAAAGCTGTTAGATACAGTCTGCAGCATGGACTGCAGGAAGTTTCACACATGCTGATAATGATTGCATGTATACTTAAGCAATCATTATGTTCATGTAATACATTCTGGTTTAGGACAATGAGAAAAACCAACCATTGAATAGCAGCGGTTCTTCAGCATTCTGGAGGGGATTTTTTCTCATCTCTCAGCAGGGACTGCTCTTGGAATCTCTGTTGCATTCAATTACACTCTGCCGTTGAAGTATGTTTTTAATATAACTCCAGCTGCATGGGTTTAGGTTTCTCTTGTTTTCCAGGAAACCCTGTATTAAAGAGCTAGGGTTTTTTTCCATAGGTTTTTTTTTTCCTAGTTCACAAAATCAGATTATTTGAAAGCATGTTCCTGTGTTAGTATAATAGAGTGCAAATAGCTTTTGGACTGAAAGAGGTTGGCAAAGTGTATTTCTTGTGGGTGATGGATGTGAATGATGGATGACTTTAGCATTTTGTTTTTCTGGCTTTGCTGTCTTTTCCCTGTTGGCACAGGTATTATGCAAGGATCATCTTATAATGATTATGTAATGATATTTTGTGTTTTGACAAGTTGCTTAGTATATAAGCTATTTTGAGACTTCATGCTATCAAATTAGGAGTTAAGAGACAGTCAAGTAGGAAGTTACATAACAGTCTCCCTATATTTTTGCTTAATGAAAAACAGATGCTAGATTGAGAGGTGCTTTACTTTTTTCTCACCCACTTCTTGCTCAGTCACACTTATAATCATAGCCTCTTTTCACATGATTCTGTACGATCATGTAGGTAATTCAGTTTTGGCTTAGCATGCTACAGTAGTGATTAAAAGTTTGTGAGCCTTTTTGAATATGACCTATTCTCATTAATGAACTATTACAATTATTTTGATGCATTTGGGACTCGTGAAGAACAGATAATGTGTTAGGTAGTATTTATACAGAAATCTTGAAAATTCAAAAGGGTTTACAACCTTTTAAGCACTACCGTATGTGGTTTGCGAACCATGATTTATGAGTTAATTCTTGAATTTACAACATGACTCTCGGGGCCACAAGGCTCCACATCAACTTTCTGTATTTTTAATTTTTCTAAAAAGTGAATCTGACATACTGCAAAGCTCAGCCCCAATCTCTATCAGCACCTTTACTTTCAAGAATATCCGAGCCTCAGATCAGCTTCACGAGCTTGACTGGAAAGTAAAAGCTGATGGCCGCAAGTCAGTTTTTAGTTTAGAAATATTAAAGCTCAGGAAGAGTCAACTTTGAACTCATGTTATAGGTAAAATTACTGCTAACGGGGGCATTTTAATTAGAATGCTCCTTGTACCCTTTGGATATTCCTGGTATAGTAAATGTCTATGGAGATTCTCTGTCATCCAGATCATGGTTGCCCCAAAGGTGCTTTTCAGAAGGCAACTGGACTTTCTTGGGGTTTTTCCTTTTCCTTTCCCTTTTCCTCCATGAAACTTCTTCAGCCCTGGTATAATCTCACATGCGCGCTCAAAACAGGAACATAGGAAGAATAGTTGGAAGTGGAAGTGGGATCCACAGTTGTGCAAAGCCTTCTTTCATATGACAAATGGATGTCTACCCCAAAGCAAGCTGCACCAAATTTAATGGAGCAGATGTCTGGATAAGTATTCCACGTGCTCCGAGATCCTGAAAAATGTGTTTGAAAGTCAGATCATTTCTTTCTCAGAAATAGTTTTTTGTCTTCTCCTGCCCCCAGAACTTCCTCCCTCTGGGCATGAAAAATGCTTGCAAGGCCACTGGAGTTCATGAGTTATTTGAAGGACGAACATCTCACTTGCAATTTTCTGTACAGGTAATCCTCAATTTACAACAGTTTAGTGACCATTCAAAATTACAACCGCTCTGAAAAAAGTGACTTATCACCATTTTTCACACTTATGACTGTTGCAGCATCCCTGTGGTCATGTGATCAAAATTTGGATGCTTGGCAACTGGTTCATATTTATGATGGTTGCAATGTCCCAGGGCTATGTGATCTTTAGTGAACTTTTGATAAACAAAATCAATGGGGAAGACAGATTTACTCAACAACCAGGTTACTAACTTATCAACTGCAGTGATTCACTTAACAACTATGGTAAGAAAGATTGTAAAATGGGCAAAAGTCACTTAATAAATGTCTTGTTTAGCAACAGAAATTTTGGGCTTGATTGTGGTCATAAATTGAGAATTACCTGTACATTTAAGGGGCAGCTCTTGGGGTATTTCACATTTTCATAGTATGCTGACACTATGCTGGGCTTAGAAATAAACATGAGCTGAACATCCTAATTCCTCCAAAATAAATCTGCATAGCTGACCTCAAAACTACAAAGCTAATAACATTGTTTCCTGTGCTTCTAATAATGTATTTTTCATTCTTTCATCTGATTTTTAGGTTGGGTTTACCTCTCATTTATCCATAGTTTAATTAATCATGGAAATAAGCTATAATTAGGCTCAAAGAAGTTTTCAGCTATTAGAAATCTTTGTATTGATGACTTTGACAGCATGCAGTGAGTTTCTCTTCAATCTTTAGCAAAAGAAAGTTTTAACTACTAACTTCAAAAATTTTTGAATAAGCAGGAAAAGGGTGATTAAAATTTTAGAAAGTTACAAATGGACTAAAGTCCTGATGAATTTGAAATAAGATTTTGGAATTGTAAAGAACTCTTCCTGTGGAAAAATGCCTGATTTAAAAAAAATAGAATAAGATTTTAAAATTGGACACAAGGAACTCAAAGATTACAATGAAAAGACAAGAAGACATGAACTTGACTAGAATTACAGAATGGAAGAAAATATTCTAACATTGGACATATTGAAGGTATTTTTTGGGGGAAAAAAGGATTCTGATGTTAATACTGTCAACAGAGACGTCTGAGAGACTGTACTTAAAAGATGTTATGGAAGAACAAGTTCTGCCTGACAGAGTTGAAAGTGGATTTTCAAATGATGGGCTACAAGAACAAGATGTAAGAAGATATTACTTTAGACCTATAAAAGAAACCAGCTGTTTTAATAATTAAAAGGATATAGAAATAATAAACCAAAACAGAAACAATAAACCAATATAGGTAATTTTCCTATATTGAGTTTACAAAAGACGCTTGTTAAAGTTTTGAAGAATCTCTTGTCAAGGGACAAACATGGACTTTTGCTGACACCAGGAGTGTAATGATGGTGCTTTATGGATTTGTATATAGGTAAGGGACGGGATATGGAAAAAGATCATTTGTATTTTAAGAGATAATAAATTAGTAAAATGTTTATTCTTGTGATGTCATTTTATTTATTTTTTATCCTTAGTTTTCTATTTTCTCCTTTTCTTTCTTTTCTGCACTTGTACTTTCTTTCTATTCTTTTAATTTGTGTTAGTTTTTACACTCTGTGAACCAAATCCTATGTGTGGCCCATAGCAGGCTACATTTATATTGTATAAATGTTTTTTGTCATTTTGATTCTGACAATCTTACAGAAGTTTCTGGAATAGAAACTCTGGTCATTATTTTTATAGGAACAGAAAATAGTTTTCAATGGGGTAAGAAGAAACAAAGATCCTCAAGATACTTTTCATAAAGTTTATTATTTAGTTTTTATTCTGGTTTTGGCTGCATATTGTTAACATATTCTCTTACATGCCCACACCCACAGATTCCCCCCCTCTCAAAAAAGTATAGTAAATCTAAATTCTTGTACAGTAGTGCCCTCTGGTGGTTCACATACCAATTCAACTCAGCTAGCAATATTTGGGAATAAAACTTCTATTTTGAATATCCTTAAGATTTTACAAATCAGAATCCCTTGATTCTACAAATTATCTACAGAAATTGACAAGGATTTAGTTAGAAATGAATACTCCAACTACAGAAAGTTTTCCATGATGATAAAGACAAATGTAATTTCATCGGTCTTTGGAAGTATTGGTTTTCTTGCGTCTAGTGTGATACCTAAATGAAAAAAAAAACCCAGAAGATATATTAAGTTAGTATCTCAGACACCAAGTAATTTAAATACTTGTTTTTTAAAAGATTAGGAGCGTTATTAACAGTTATGTTTGAAAACATTATCTTTATAAAAGAAGACTGTAGACATGTTTTCTTTATCCAATAATTAAAACATGTTTTGTGCAGTTTCTTCAATCATGTAACAAATCTTCTATTGTTTTGGTTCAAGGGCAAAAGTAACTCCCAGCTGTAGAAGGATTCCAAATATTTTTAAAATCTGAACACTGCTTGGAACATTCACAGGGGCAGAGGTTCACCAAAGCGTACCCAGCACTATTCCTACTTTCACCTAAATTTCTGGTAGGAAAAAAGGAACCAGATTTTCCTAGTTATTTCTAGACTTTCTAGATAATGGAATTCTGTTATCTGTCTTTCTGGTTATGTTGTTAAAGTTAGACTTCCATGTCAATACTAAATTAGTTTTTTTTTAAAAAAAAACTGTGGTACCAAATTCAAAGGGAATTGTGGTGGATTGTACCGATCCAGAGTCCTACAAGGGAGGCTGTGCATTCCAAAGGAGTTAAGAGACAAGTCAATTCAGATAGTTTGTGTGAGAGAAAGAGAATGAAGAGAGCCCCTCCTAATAGTTCCCAGTGTATAGGTTTGTATAGCACAGTGCTTTAGTTTGGCAAGATTCTGTCTAGAGGTAGTGAATAATAAAGAAATCTGCTTGATGAATCACCAAGTGTCTTTTTTTAAATTCTGAGGGCCTGACAGGAACCTTGCTCATTCTAAGCATAAAAATACAATATGAATACATCCTATTCAGTACCTTCTTGATCTTTCTTGCACACAATAGAAATCCATGACACACCTAAAACTTCCTCAAACTGTGTCTCATCTAAAACTGTATATTGCTTTAAGAGCATATGATTGACACCAGGGGTGGGTTCTACTTACCTTTACTACCAGTTTGCAACAGGGCTGTGCGCGCACGTGAGCGAAGCGAGCGTGCTCTTCTGTGCAAGTGCAGAAGCATTTTGGTGATGTCGGGGTCGGTGGGCAGAGCCTCCCGCCGGTTTTAGTACCGGTTCTATAGAACCGGTGCGAACCAGGGGCAACCCACCACTGATTGACACCAAGACATTTAGAATGCATCTGACGCACATCAACTGGGCTACAGGTGTATCAACCTCTCAAGGAAGTACAGGCCCTAGTCACATGATACTTTTTCACTACTTCCACTGGGAAGCAATTTCATCGACAGGTATTTATTGACCCAGTGGCTTATGGAGCAAAATGGTCCACTAAGCAATAAATCGTAAATATTTATTCTTAGTTCCAGTCTGGAACTTTAGATGTAAAACTAAACATTCTCCAGAATGTATTTCTCACAAAATTTGCTAGTGAAGCTATTCCTAGGCAAATGTAACTCTTAGGAAGAAAAGAACTGCATGCACATTTTCTATGAGGTTATTACATTCCTAAGAGAATTCCAAGATCTGAAAAGAAATAAAAAGCAAAGTATTTGCACAACACAGTCCTCCTACATTTTAGAAAATGCAGAACAGTAGCCAGATTTTCTGAATCCAAAGAAAGGTACACGGCTTTAGTAAAGGCAAATAATTTTGTACCTTTAAAAAAAAAAAAAACACCTTTGTATTAGAAGAAAGAGCAACGAATGGCATGGTTTAACTCAGGGGTGAAATGCTCCCAGTTCGGACCGGATCACCCGATCCAGTAGCGATGGCTAAAATTCAAGCAAAAATTCCTGCACCCCCTCCATGCCCAGCTGAGCCGCACGATCATCAGAGGTTGTTTTTTTTTACTTTTAAAAACATTTTTTCTACAACCTCCTTGGCGGAAAAAATGCTTTTAAAAGTAAAAAAAAAGCCTCTGATGATCACGCGGCTCAGCTGGGATTGTCAGAGGCTTTTAAAAGCATTTTTTCTATAACCTTTTTGACAGAAGATGTTGTAGAAAAAAATGCTTTTAAAAGCCTCTGATGATCCCAGCTGAGTTGCCTGATCATCAAAGGCTTTTAAAAGCATTTTTTCCTGCAATCTCTTCAGCTGAAGAGGTTGTAGAAAAAATGCTTAAAAAAAAAAAAGTTGGCCATGCCCACCCAGTCACATTAGCCCACCACCACCAAGCCATGCCCACAGAACTGGTAGTAACAAATTTTACATTTCACCACTGGTTTAACTTCTAAAAACAGTTAATTAAGTCTTGAATCCAAATGTCAGAAGTACTGCTGATATAAATGTTTACTCAGCATAACATGTTCCCAATTTTCGTCAGCATTTAGACATTTGGTAAGAACATTTCTTGAGCCAATGTAATGTACTTTTCATCCAAGATGCATATGCAGTTATTTTCAGTTTTGGTGCAGTGGTTAAGGTGCTGGACTAAGACCATAGAAATAGTTCAGATTCACCCTCAGCCATGGAAACTCATTCAACCTCCTTAATCTACCTATAGGGTAATCAGAAGGACAGAAATGTGAGGAACTATGAGTGCTGTGTGTGTTCCAGGCTCACACAGAAAAAAAAAATCTGGCTGCCTTAATGAGTAGGAGAGAAACACTCTACCCATGCAAACTCCAAACACTTCTTCTCTATCATTTCCATAGAATGTATAAACCTAAGGGTTGAATTCTTGAACCCTAATAAGTCAATAAATGCAGACCAAACCTGTGATGCAGTTCAACTGAGTTATGCACCAGGAAAGAACCTGAAGAATTGTAATTCATCCCATTTTAATTTTACAATTGATACCTTCAGAAATACTTACTGTCCCACAGGATACCAGCGATGTTTGGTTGTGTAAAACATTTTACTAAGTGCCTCAATTGTGGACTCATCCTTGTAGACTTCCTTTTCTTCTAATTTAGATTTCAGGACTTGTTCATGTGTTTCTTCTTTATAGGTCACAGGATCTAGTTGTGGAATGGGCTGTCAAAGTATATGTTATCCAAATTAAGAAATACAACTAAAAGTTTATTTCTCCAAAGAGATTCCATTTACTAACACTACACATCTAGATGAGCTGGCACTATTTGACTGTAGTACAGTTAATAGAGGCTAGGAATACAAGACAGCAAAACTATTAATACTAATACACCAAGGAAAGTTTTGTAAAAAGCATTTCTAATAAGATCTTAATACAAGGACTTTTTACAAGACTTTTCTTAGTGTGTATAGTTAGCCTAGCATCCTGTTTCCATCAACAGGCAGCCATATTTCTCCAGGAGGTTTACCTGCAAAGCATAAAGACAGTGCTGACTTTCTCACTGTTTCCCTCCATAACCACGTATATCCAGCGATATGCTGCTTTTAAATCTGGAAGACTTGCTTATCGTCCTTGCCTACTCCCTTTAATCTATGATAGTCAATAATTACATATTTTGTGGCACTGAATTCATAAGATAACTGTGTGTGAAATAAAAGTATTGTCTAAATGTTATTCCAACCAATATTAGAATCACTGACTCCAAACTTTAGAGAGGGAGCTTCTACAACTGTACTCTAGGTAATCCATAATCAATGAAAGCATTTACACCTTTAAAATGATCCTCAACAATATTTAAGGTTAAAGTCAATATTGTACTTCTTCTAAATAGTACTGAGATTACCAGGACACCATTTTCCCATTATGTGACCTGAATGTATTTTTGTCATCTATTTGAAGGTAGCTCAAAGTATCTGAGGTAATCCATTAATGTAATTTTGCTACCTCCTGTATTTACCTTTTATGATCTTACCTTATAAATCACATTTATATTATGGTATAATACCCAACAACATATATATGAGGAAGATTACCTAGGCCTAGTAACAATTTTCAGGAAGATACAATTTTCAGTAACTTACTTTTGTATGTTCATATGGAATATCCACTGAAGGGTGATAGCAAACAATTGTCTTTCCATCTGATGTCATAGCAAGTTCAACTTTGCTAGAAAATAAAGCAGACGTCAACATTCCTGCCATTTTAAGAAGATGGCATTGGAGATAATGCTTTAATTAAAATTTATGGAAAATATACTAAACAGTAATTATTTTGAATGACACCCATAAACTGTAAAATATTTAACTAAAAGACACAAGTTTTAAAATTGCCAAAATATATTCAATAACAAAGTATTTTAATAAACATAAAAAAACCAAACAAGCAAACATGCAATACATAAACTCTATAGGAGCTAAAACTGGTATTTGTAATCTAAAGAGAACAAAATTTTAAACGCCCATATTCAATATTTCTGGGGGACGGATGAATTGCCTGCATGAAGACATGATAGCCAGAGGCATATGCCCCACTGATGCTGCAGACAAAGTGGTGGGTAAATGCAAAATTGTGTACCCCGCAATATGATGGAAATAACACAAAGAACAAGATGATTCAATATTTCTTTGAAAACTTAATGAAAGTAAGTATTTGGTACTTCTACAGTAATATAACTAAAAATGGAGATCAATTGTGTATAAAACATTTGAAGGATTATTCAAGATTTTTTGGCACTTGTGTCAGTTTTCTAGCCAAATTTCCCAGCACTCTGAGTTGCTTCAGAACAATATACAGTATATTTCAGTTCAGGAGATATGGTAATAGTATGTTAGCTTGCAAACTGGACCATACTGGCTCTATCAGGCATGTTTATATTCTGTCCCTAATATATAAATTTGCAGAAAGGCTAGAGAATTTTTTTGTGAACCAACTTCTAGAAACTCTGCAAATAGCACCTCTCTTTCATAATTAAATAACAGTATACATGCAGAAACAGCTGAAGCAGTTTACAGAACAAAAAAAAAAAAGACATGTGCTTTGTATGCTCTTCCACATACTGTGAATAATTCTTTTGCAGGATTTGCAGTCCTAGTCGATAGTTATTTCACTGTTTAAATAACCTTTATGAAAAAGCTGCTATTTTTATCTGTTTAGAAATTAAAATAATATACATTATTAATTAGTTAAACCTAATCAATGTATCAGGCTGGTTAGTTTAAAACAAAGGCACACACCAGTTTTTGCATTTGTCTTCAACCCACACATAAGACAAGGGAGTTGCAGTGTACTGGGGATATCGTGATGGCACAGCGTATGAAACTCAATTACCAGCCTATTCAGTACAAATGTTAGCATCTTTGTAAATTAATAGTGATAACATGTAGAATAGTTAATACTTGCCAGTTATAGTCATCAGGAAGGGGTGAATATGTAGATTTGGGAGAGGCATGAAATACTGCTGCATCTGCAAATACAGGAGCTAAATAGTATAACAGAATACACACCAGACTGTCAGTCTCTTAACACTGTGGGAATGAAAATACCACCAAGGTTATATTTTGTAGTGCTAATCTAGGGGTTGATGATAAATTTAGGGGTTTTCACTCTAGCATAAATCCAGTTGTTTCTCTGTTCAAAACTTTAAATCAAATTGCAACTTTGAAAGAAAAAGCAAAAGGACTTCTATAGGGTAGTTTTATCCAACTTGGTGTTCTCCAATATTTTGGATTAGAATTCTTATAATCCTCAGTTTTGGTACCTTAGAATAATGGGAACTGAGGAGGGCTGATTTAGAACATACAGAAAAGGGTGAGATGGGGAAGGGATATAAATGTTCATGGACATTTAAGGTAAGACTACATACATTGGAAATCCAAGCCCGATCCGGTAGCGATAGTGGCGGGTGGTTCGGAGAACCGGTAGCAAAAATCCCTGTACGCGCCCCCCCCCCCCATGCCCAGCTGAGCTGCACGATCATCAGAGGCTTTTTTAAAAAAACTTTTAAAAGCATTTTTTCTACAACTTCTTCCGCCGAAAAAATGCTTTTAAAAGTAAAAAAAAGCCTCTGATGATCGCGCGGCTCAGCTGGGATCTCAGAGACTTTTAAAGCATTTTTTTCTGCAACCTCTTCAGCGGAAGAGGTGGTTAAAAAAATGCTTTGAAAAGGCTCTGATGATCCTAGCTGTGTTCCTGATCGGCAGAGGCTTTTCAAAGCAATTTTTGCATTTGCAGAAAAAAATGCTTTGAAAAGTTAAAATAAAAAAAGTTGGCCACACCCACCCAGTCACATTACCCCCCCACACACACACCAAGCCATGCCCACAGAATCCGTAGTAACAAATTTTACATTTCACCCCTGCCAACAAAGTTCTTTTTCTGCTCATCTGCTATCCCCACAGTTGCCAGTGAAGCTGCATTATTTGTTCCTCCTGGGAATTTATATTTCTTATCACTCAAAATACCATTATATTTCCTTATCCATGAATATACAGTAGGTAGTCAATTTACAATCACAACTAACACTGGAAATTCTGTTGCTAAGTAAAGTGGTTGTTAAATGAATCTTACACAGTTTTACCTTTTTAGCCCATGGTCATTAAGGGAATCATGCAGTTGTTAAGCAAATTTGGCTTTGTCCTATTGATTTTACTTGTGGAAATCCCATGAGAAAGTTGCAAGTGGTAATCATGTAACCATGGGACACTGAAAGCCTCATAAATATGTGCCACTTCCCAAATGCCCAAAGGTTGATCATGTGACCACAGGGAGATTGTGATGATTGTAAGTCACTTATTTTAGTACTGTCATAACTTTTGTTATGTTGACAACATAAACAGTTGTTAAATGAATGGTCATAAGTCAAGGACTACCTGTAAAGACATTGACAACCAAGCAAAGATCAGAAAAATAGAACTGTTTCTTCTTGCATAAACTGAATACTATTACTGAATAGAAAAGGGCTTAATCAATTTTACATTGAAGTCAATTCTTTCTGTTCCTACCCAAGCCAAGTAACATAGCTTTATGGTGACAACATCCTTGTCTCTTGAGCAAAGGAAGGCCACCACATGGAGGATTATCAGATGACCAATATCTGACATAATGTTCATTTTTTCAGAAAGATTGAAATGGGCTGTTGATTTCTAATGTAAGGTCACTACTCTCCTGGCCACAAAGAAGCAGTATTCTAGTATCCAATTAGCTAGTAACACAGAGAATGCACAGTGCTTACCAGTTAGCAAAGGCTTCCTGATGAAAGTTGCCAAATGCAAAACAGACTTCCTTGAGGCTGTGGCCATGGTAGCTGGTCAGAGTGGAATTTGGAGAAATCAATTCAGGTTTCATTCTTGTTTGAAAGTCAGCTCATTAGCTTAAATATGTTAAGTCAATAACAATTACTCCAGTATTTCAACAGCTGTTCCATGCATTACTAGGGAGCAATTAACAATACAAAGTGTAATCACTGCCTGAGAATTCATTATTTTAATTTCATAGGTGGGAACTTCTTCATATTCACAGTCATTATTGATTATTTCATTAGTCATAGTCCTCTAAACCAACCTTAAAAATTTCCAGGTATGTGGACTTCAGTTCCCAGAATTACCATCAATGGCCATATTGATTATGGAATGTTAGATCTGAAGTCCACATACCTGGAAATTGCCATAGCTGAGAAGCACTGCTTGAAAGCCGCACATTTCCAAGGTAGAATTAGGATATTGCAAAAATAAGGAGAAACCAAGTTATATAAAGCACACAATAACTGTTTTCTCCTTAATTTTAAACAGTTCTATTTAGTCTTTTTGTAATGAACAGTCAAAAATTGTCCCTCATTTAGTATAGCAGTATTTGTATGCCTATCATATAAATTTAACTTTTATTAATCAAATTTATATATCTGTTCATCTCATGAAAAGTGACTGCATACAAGAATCCAGTAAAAAAGTGAATATATAAAACAGTCATCATCTAAAACCATTATATAATAATTATTAAAAAGCATTAAAATGATTTTTATTTTATTTAATTCTATTTTTATATTTATAAATAACTCAAGGTGGTGAACATACCTAATACAGTACTCCTTCCTCCTCTTATTTTCCTCACAACAATGACTCTATGTGGTTCCACTTGGGCTGAGAAAGAACGATTGGTCTAAAGTAACCAGATCGGCTTTAATGGCTAAAGTGGGACACTCTCCCCCTTTTCAAAGCTAGTATCTTAACTACTAGGCCAAACTATAAAAGAAAAGTTAAAAAAGAAAATAATAGGCAGAAGATATTAATAACAAATCTGTTCTTTATCAAAATATTACTTGAATGCAACAGCTATTGATGCCATGGTGTGGCTTTAAATGAGCACTCAAGTCTCTAGTAGTCTTTCACCAGCCCCAAAGCTAAGCAGAATTAACACAACTTGACTGCTTTTCAACGTATTTCTATCACCACCCCCTCAATTCCTGCACATTCACCCTTGTTGTTCTTAGTATTTGTCCCAGTTATTTGCAGGATGCACTTGTTTTACATTGCCTAATTCTTATCAATGCATGGTGTGACATGGGGTTTTGTTTTTCAGCCAGCTTGTCATTGTTAATTAGGCTGACAGGAGATGACTGGCCCAAAGTCATTCAGCTGGTTGCCATGCCTAGGGGAAGACTAGAAGCTGTTAACAGTCCAGCTACACAACTGGCTCTCTCTGCATCTTTATTCCAATATGGCTTTTAAAGTTATTTAAACAAACTAATATTATTAATATAATGCACGAACAAATAATAAAAGTTAAAATGCTACTTTAGTATTTTAAAATAGACATGTTTTTTTTTAAAAAAAAGGATTTTAAGCCAACACTGAAAAGAGAAAAAAGCGTCATTAGGCAAATATTTTAGGAAGATATTTCCATATAGTATCTGTGGGAAATGTAAAAATTCTGACTCTTATTGCCATCCATTTAGCTTGGAGAGTAGTATCATTTGAAATTCTCATATACTATGAACTGGTTTAGAATTAAACCATTAAATTCACAAACAGGTATATTATGAATTATAGGGTTGTAATGGTGTTACACTTAAAATGATATTTAAATTCAGTTAAGTACGATAATAACCTACATATTGTAAATTCCTATGCAATTAGTCTTTATAAGAAGTTGGCTTACACAACAGAGAAGGCAGAAATAACGACCTGTCTGCTAGGAGTTATTGCTCTCATTTTACTGATTTTACTTGATTCTAGTCAGTATTTACCAATCATTTGGGGTAAAAAAATGACCTAATTTAGTCACCAAATTTTGTGCTAATTAATCATTTAATTTATATGCCGCTCGACTCCCAGCGACTCTGAGTGGTAAATTGTGTTGGACTATGAGTGCCATAGAATGGGAGATTCAACTAGGATGAGAAGAGTGGAAGCTGCAGTCTAACACGTGGAAAATATCAGATACCAGAAGTGCCCAACTATACTATTTAAACGGCATAAGCTAAAGTTTTTATATGAGGGCGCAACTTTTGCGACAGGACAAGAGGACGTGACCAGACAGCCAAAAGTCTAATTCAGGGAAAAGAAATAACGCAGAAACGCTTACCAAACAGAGGACACCGGATCTCTATGACATAGACGAATTCTCGGAACAACTTCCGGGAACCCCTCAAGATTCACCAAAGGACATTGGGAAATGTAGTTCGGATGAGAAGACTGTCCAATTGGTGGCATCCGAGTGTGTAATGATAGATCTTAGCACAGGAGTCTTTCCGATTAGTTTCGTTTTCATAGTTTATCAGCGCAAACTTTCCTTCCTTCTTTCATAATCATAGTCTGGTTTGCGTGGCATGGTGTGTGAAAATAGAACAGTCCAATCTCGCGTGACATCGGGTAGGACTGGGAATGATTCCTACCTGAAACTCTGGACAACTTCAGAAAGTAGGGTAGTTCTAGTATACCGCTGAAGTGTCTGATTTCTAGTTATTTGACAATAATAATAGAAAATCATGGTTATAGTCACATAATTATCTGCCACAATGTCTTTCCTGTCAGTGACTACTTCAGCTTCAACCACAACAATACACGAGCAAATAATAGATACAAACTCAAGGTAAACCGTTCCAAACTCGATTGCAGAAAATATGACTTCAGTAACAGAGTGGTCAATGCCTGGAATGTACTACCTGACTCTTGTTTCTTCCCCAAACCCGCAAAACTTTAACCTTAAACTGTCTACTGTTGACCTCACCCCATGCCTAAGAGGTCTGTAAGGGGCGAGCATAAGCACACCAGCGTGCCTACCGTCCCTGTCCTAATATTCCTTTTTACTTACTCATGTATTCAAATTATGTTTATACTTTTACCTGCTATCTTATATGTGCTTGACAAATAAACTTATGATTATGAAGATACTAATTCATGATAACAGTTTACTGAATACATTAACAATATAATTTGAATTGCTAGAATAATATAGACTAAAATTGTAATGGCTAAATTGAGGTAATTGTGTATAAACTAGATCAACTATGATTTACTGAACCATTTAACACAGTGGTTAATTCTGTGTGTGAAATCAGCAAGTGATATTTTCCACCCAAATTCTGCTGGAATGGGGGGGAGGGAAGCACTTAATAACTGGGTCCTAGAAACAAATGTTTGTAAGTGTGAGCTCAAGTCAATGTAATACAAAGCAATAACACATGCTTGTGTTCAGATCTAACTGCTTGTTCTTTAATTCCAAGTAGATAATTCTATAACTGGTTTTGGCTGGAGGCTCTAACTTAAACAAAAATATATTTGATGGGCTTAAAGCCCTTCTACCCTGGTAGGTAAAGTGTAAGTCAATTTCTTGACTTGTGTTTCTACATTCGGAGAAAGACATGGTGCAATTGTAAAATATATAAATTCTAGGCATCTGCAAGATCCATTCTTAGCATCTTAGTTTGGGAAAACTTAGAGCCTGAAAATCGATGTAGGCGACAAGGTTCATTTAATTTAAGTCTGTTTTGTGATCTGTTGGATCACAGGTGAACATCCTAGGATCCACAATGAAAAAGTCCTCCAAATTCAGAACCACTAATATTTTGTTCCTTAAAAATAGTGGCTGAAATGGTTGGCTGGTTTCAGATTTATTTGCCAAAATACAGGCTTAATATTCCAGTGCTCTCAGATATAAGAATGGAAGGATAACATTCAGAAACTGTGATGTAAAAGGAAAAGAAAGAGGCAGTACTAGATGGGAGGAGATGGGAGGAGATGGGAGGAGAAATAAGTTGGGAAATGGCATATCCAGTATTGTGGATGAGCTTCCAAAAAGTCTTGCTCAGCACACTTCCCTGCAGTGTCATTGTTGTATCTTCCTAACATAAGCCCAGAATAAAAGCAATACTACTATAATATGTAAACATAGACCAAAAAAATATTTAACACAGTGAGGAAAGATATGGAGACAACCTGTTTTAGAATTTAGAATTACCAGAAATCATCTATGGTAGGCTGAAACAATAAAAAGAGGATAACAGGATGTCCATAGGGATGCAGAAATAGTACCGTAAAGAAGAGAGAGTCAAGCTATTCTCCTGAAGGCAGGACAAGAAACAATGAATAGAAACTAATCAAAGAGAGAAGCAACCTAGAAATTTCCTGGCAGTGAGAACAATTAATCAGTGGAACAACTTGCCTCCAGAAGTTGTGAATGCTTCAACAGTGGAAGTTTTAAAGAAGAGATTAGATAACCATTTGTCTGAAATGGTATAGGGTTTCCTGCCTGAGCAGGAGGTTGGACCAGAAGACCTTCAAGGTCCCTTCCAACTCTGTTATTCTGTTAAATAGGCCCCCTTCAGTCAGACTTCACTGGCTACCTCTCTCTGAGAGCGGCCCATGAATGTTGATGCAGGGTAATTGATATTGGTGACATGCAAGTGTAGGAAGTTAGCACCCACCCATCTCCTAGAAGAATGAAATATTCTAGGTGATATTAAAAAGGCAGAATATTATATTTTCCCTAAAGGAGAAACATGTTTCTAAAGACATAAACTCAGAGCCTCAGCTCCCTGCACCGCCCCCCCGCCCCCCCACCGGATATTTTGGTGCCAACCTATCTACAAGACAAAAGGCTAGGCCAGCTTATCTACAAAACAAAAGACCTTCACCCTCAGGGCATAATAGGATTAGCCCTCTACCCATCTCATCACATGGCACCTGGGAAGATTGCACCACCCAGCAAGATTCAACCAAGCCTGGGACTCAAGGCAGCCTACAAAGTTATCCCTGCATAGTGCCCTCAAACAACTTCCATGTTTCCATTGGAACTGAACCTAGATGGACATTTCTTCCAACACAAGGATACTGAGTTTTATGTTCATGCAGTAGAAAATAAACATAACCTTTTTCTAGAAAAAAAAATTAGCTGCATTTAATTATTGACAGGATATCTGTTCTTTAACTGATTTGCAAAAATCGTTAAGTCTATTCTACACATGGGGTAGCATTAGTAGGCAAGCTATGCTTTCTAAGTATCTGAATTTGATAAATAATGAAATTAAATCAGTCGAAGTGATCTGTACTTCTTAAAAGCTTACACTTCACTAACATTTTATTACAAACCCATATTCACCCTGGAATTTATTATGAATTAAGTAAAAATTACTTTTGAATTATCAGGTATAGAATTCTACGCTAGATTTATAAACATTTTAAGATGTTTTAAATACTTTGCAGATGAGGATATCCTTTCCCTTGGTTGAGAATACAATAAAGATACATTTATACTGTAATTATAACTGCATTTTGTATCTCTCTATCAGCGTAAAGTTGCCTGTTGCCTTCAACTTTCTTCAAAATACAAGTGGTCCTCAACTTACAACCACAATTGAGCCCAAAGTTTCCATTGCTGAATAAGGCAGTTATTAAGTAGTTTTTCCCTATTATGACATTTTTGCCACAGTTGTCAAGCAAATCACTACAGTTCTTAAGTGAATCATGCAGTTATTAGGTGACTCTGGCTTCCTGCATTGACTTTGCTGGAAGCCTGCTGGGAAGGTTACAAATGGTGTTCACATGACCCTGGGACAGTGCAACTGTCATAAATGCCAATTGCCAAGTGCCCAAATGTTCATCTCATGACCATGGAGATGCTGCAGTGGTAGTGTGAAAAATGATAAGTCACATTTTTTCAGTGTTGTAACTTTGAATGATCACTAAACAATTGGTTGTAAGTCAAGGACTACCTGTATTCTTCAAAACATTTTGCATTATCATTTCTTTTTCCAACACCTTGTGACAAAATTGAATCAAGCAATGGTCATGAAATAATCAACTTATTATCAAGCTAAGAGGTTAAGAACAGTTTGTAGTGATGTCCATAGAGCAGGGGTGTCAAATTGGATTTTTTCGAGGGCCAGATCAGTATTGTAGTTCTCCGCAGGGTGGGTGGGTGGGGGTGGGGGGTAGGGAGACGGGATGGACGCATCCTTCCATGCCCTTTTCGGCCTGGACAGCTTCCTGCAGCACCTTGCTGGCCAAAATGGGGCACGGGGGGCCCTGCACGCAGCCCCCTTGTGCCCCATTTTGGCTGCCAGAGGCACCGCGGTCCAGTCCATTGCTATTTCAAGGCCGGCCCCTTAGACCAGATTTAAGCACCCCTGCCCCCCGCGGGCTGGATCTGGCCCGCGGGCCTTGAGTTTGACACCTCTGCCAGAGAAGAATCAAAATCTATGATAAATGTAGCATTATGTTCAAATGGGCTTGTAAAAAGGATAGGGCAAAGGTCCCAACCCATACCCACCATCTTTCAGATTTTGATATCTTCCATTTATTGTTGCTGGCAATCCTTTCTGTCTACTTAATACAAGGCAGAGCTGAGTCATTCAGGGAAAGAGTTGCAGCATTGTGACCAATGCAATGGAAATATGGTACTGTAGAATGGAGGCACTACTTTTCCCAGTATTGCTAGAGAGATTGGTGGTTTTTTCCCCTTGGATATTACTTAGGTGATGGTTTCATAATGTGGTTGCTGAATTGCATATTACTTTCTTTAAAGTAACATTGCTTTTAAGTAAAGTTGCACTCCTGGTGGCTTCATGGACATGGCTATGTCATTTTCTTGGCAACAGTACAGAACTGCTATACTGTTTACTGCTTTCTTCTGAGAGTTCTTTCTCCCTAGTCTGGTTTTTCCTGATGATCCAAATACTAATCAGGCCTGACCCCAATTAGTTTCCAAGCCCACATAAAATCAGCCAGATGCTGCTTCCTACTGAGGCAAGGCATTGTTTGCATGTCATTCAGCAGGTATATGATCGTAGCTCAGCCTTCCCCATTCTGGAGCTGAATTAGATGCCAGAATTCTCAGTCCACATGAGAATAAATAAATAAATAAATAAATAATTATTGACATTAATTTTTTTTCCTGTACATAAAATAGTTTAACATTGAACTGTTGTAGAGAAAATGTAACAATTTTCAATTTAAGCTGCTGGTGACTTAATGGGTATGTTAAAATGGCCATGTGGAAGTCCTTTGTGCTGTCATCTTCTAGAACATGGGTGTCAAACTTGTGTCGTCATGGTGGCATCACGTGATGTTAAACTGGGTGTGGCCACCAGTGCATGACTCATCTAGCCCAGGGCCAGGAGTTTGACAGCCCTGTTCTAGAATATTTTTAAAACCTTGCTAGTGTAAGAGACATTTTCAGGAGTGCATCCTGGAGTAGGAAGAAGTGATTTGTAATTTTAAGACAGGATCTATAGCGAAAGAGAAACACAGATCAGTAAATTTTTTCGACATAAATTTATTTGAATTCAACTACAACGTTTAATATGGAATTGTAGCATTAAATATTAGTATCACAAAGCAACCTTCCTAGATGAGTCCTTCATAATAATACCAGCATTTTACAGCCACTGGGGGAGTAGGAAACTAGGAAGTTATTTGTGAAGGACTCCATTTCTAAGAAGGCCCCATGATCAGATAACTATCATTCCAGTCTTGGATTCAGAAGAGACACCGAAAATAGAATTGCAATTGAAATATGAAGGCATGAAAAAATTTGCTTTCAATGCAAATGCAATATGAGAACAATATTAAATTACCAATAGGCATTATGAGACAGCTGCCTCAAGATGCAAGTTTAGGATGCAGTGGAATGGCAATAGTTATGTACTGACTTTTACAGTAAGAGAGATACAGCACTGATAGCTGAACAGATGTTTGATATGATCTGCCCTTATGCACAGGTATTACATTAAATTGATGGTCTCTAACTTGTCTACATGACAACTTATGAGGCATAAGGTTATTAGATATATGAAGAAAGGAAGGACATGGAGAATTGGACAAATGGGTGGGTGGAACACACTGATTGTTTAACTTTCTTGGCATCCCCAACAAAATTGGAAAAAATTGTAATGAAAATAAAGTATTTAGATCTACACGTGTATGAAATTACTTTTGCCAGTATCAGTTTTTTTAATTGCAGGAATGTGCTGGAGCCAATTAGTAGGCAAAAGTCTTTTATGTCCCTTCTAGTACTGATGTTATCTAATTGGATAATGAAATGTCTGCAAGAATACAATCAAACTTAGACTACCAAGGAAGTCTGTAGTTCAACCCTGAGCTACAAATATTCTCTTTTATTAAAACCAAATAAGGTCTTATTAATTTCAGGCAATAGGGAATCTACAAATTAAAATCACCAACCTTGTTAACTTGCTATTAGCATTCATTAGGGAAGCCTCATGGTGAAAAGCTGATACGGAAGAGATACTGAAAAGGCCTGACAATATTTGATTTTAAGCCTGTGCTTGCTGAATGGAGGGCAGGAGGATAAAAAGATCATGTCTTCCTTTTGCCCAACTCCGATAATCCTAGGTCAGGGGTCAGCAACCTGCGGCTCTGGAGCTGCATGTGGCTCTTTTACCCCTCTGCTGCGGCTCCGTCACTCAAAATATGCATCACAACCGCCAATGTGTGACACCCACCGGCATGCGATTTATTGAGTTTTTCAACCCCCAGTAGGCCAATCATGGATAAATCCAAGAAAAGAAACATTTCAGAAGAAATCAGAACATTTAATTCAACTACATATGCTAGTTTTGTGGTCGCTCAAGAAATAGTCAGGCACGGGAAAGATTTTGTGGCTCCCGGTGTTTTTTTTTCTGTGGGAAACGGGTCCAAATGGCTTTTTGACCAAATGGTTGCAGACCCCTGTCCTAGGTGCTTAAGGATATTGATCTACCTGTGTACTGAGGGAGAACAATGCAATATTATCTTGTTGGTAGATCTAGTGGAAATAAATGTGCTTTGTTGTTGTTAGTTGCGAAGTCGTGTCTGATCCATCACGACCCCATGGATAACATTCCTCCAGGCCTTCCTGTCCTCTACCATCCTCTGGAGTCCATTTAAGCTCACGCCTACTGCTTCAGTGACTCCATCCAGCCATCTCATTCTTTGTCATCCCTTTCTTCTTTTGCCCTCAATCTTTCCCAGCATTAGGCTCTTCTTCAGTGAGTCCTTAGGTGGCCAAAGTATAAATGTGCTTAAGACAGTGTATTTGGGAGCGAGCTTAACAAACTAATTTTAAAAAGACACATATTTAATATTTCCCCCATAAGCCATATTAAAATGTTTACTTTTTTGATGATCACGTGGTCCACCTAAAGGAAATCGGCTGTGCTAAACTTTATGTGGTTTGTTTAGTGTTTTATTCTTTTGCGTAAACCCAGCCAACTTTAGTTGATTCAAGCAAATAACGGTTAAACAACCATGGTTTAATCTTCAGGCAAAAAAAACAAACCACTCATTGGGATGAGAATTTTACTGCTTTGCCTGAGGCAACAGAATGCAGAACGGCCTTTCTCAAGCAAAGAGAGACGTCTCAATGGTTCTCATCTTTAAGGGAGACTAAGAGCCGCGCCTTCTAAAGTCCTCCCGCTCAGGAAACCACTGGGTTCATTCATCCTCTCTTGCTAGCAATTGACACTACACTTCCCAGCTTGCCCCCGGAGGTGCTGCGGTGACGTTACGGGAAGTGAATCACGGGCTTCTTCCGGTAGCGCGTAAGCCCCGAGCAGAGTCGAGGTCCAGTGGAGACTATATCGTGATAAGACAAGATGGCTGGGTTGCCCCGCAGGATCATTAAGGTACCCGCTTTACTTCTCCTCTTGTCTGTTTCCTCTCCTCCCTTCCTCCCCGCCTGCGGCAGCCGGAGGCAGGCCCCGCGTGTAGCTCGTGGCCGGGAGAGCCTGGAGCAAATGCTTCGGGGGCGCGGCGTTTCCGGTGAGGGAGACAGGCAGTGGTGTCACTCCGCTTGCCCGCGCCGCTGCTGCTGCTGCTGCAGGGGGCGGGGGGGGGGGGAGAGCAGCGAGGGACCGGCGGCAGGGAACAGCCACCGCCATTCGAGGCGCGCGCTCGCTCGCGTGCGCGTATATGTGTAAAGGAGCGACGGCCGATGGGTGCGTGACGGATGCAAGGAGCGCCGCGGGCGAGGCCTCGGCACCTCAGCCTGCCGGGAATGAATGGGAATTTCAGGCGGGGAGGCTTGCACGAGCCCCCTCCCTCTCCGGCCCTCCCCTCTTCCGGACCTTTAGCGCGCGGTCCACTCGCCCCTCAGTCCCCGCCCCGCCCTGCCCTTCGTTTTATTCTGCGGCCGAAGAGGGAGGTGTTTTGATGGGGCAACGCAGGCTGAGAGATGTATGACCTGGGGCCGGGCCGAGCCGGCAGACGGGTGGAAACGGCTCAGCTGAATTGCTTCCCCAGAGCTCTGATATGCAGTCTCTACATTCATTCGCCGCCGAAATAATTCTGCTCTTTTCTTTCCGATAAACAGCTAATCCCGGGGAGAAGTGAGCGTGCTCTCCCTTCCCACGAGGAGGAAGGAGATGGTCAGTTTAGCGATGACTCATGAGTACCTCCTTAAGGAATTGTGCTTTCCACCGCTTGCCAAATTGCCTTGCAGCTCCTTTCCCCACCTCCTGTGTTTTTGTTTGAGTAAATCCAGATTTGGATAGAAGCTAAAATATTTTAATTTGAATGCATGCATCTTATGGCGGATTCTTGATGCCTCTGTGTGTGGCATAATTCCCTTTCTGCAGAATTTAATGTATAGTTTTAAAACCATGAAGAAAAGAAGGTGAATTAACTGTTAAGCACTCGATTTAAAATAAATCCACTTACAAATTGTCAGTCTTCTATATGTATTTTGTCATTTGTAGCATTTTTTTTTGTGTAGTTGAATATTTATGAAAATCTGTTCCGGTGTTAATAGAGCACTTATGATTTCTCTAGCTAAGAGGGGTATAGATGATTCTGCTGAAGGAGATACGTGATATCTCCTGGTGATAGGGCCAGAATGGATTTCCCAGAGACTCAATTAGGCAGATGTATGAGAAGTTACCTCCACCCTTGACTGGTGGAAGTTGTTCATTTTTCTTTCCTCTCCACGGCTGTTTGATAAATATAATTAGAAATTTAGTAATATAATTTTACTGGTAGTTACTAGGAGTTATAGGAACTATGCACACACATAATGCACACATACAAATGATAATGAACTTTGATAACTTATACTAAAATCCTTAACATATTGTAGTCTTATAGCTTTCTCCAAGATACAATTAATTGGTTTGTATTTTAGAATGACTTTTCTGGGAAGGTTCAGCTTTAGTGATGAAATATCTCTTCTTTGGAGTAAAACACCAGTTAAAACTGCAACTGTAAATTTATTTTAACTGGTAATTTATAAAACTAGTTCACAATCTTCAATATTACTAAAGGAGCAACACCAAGCCAAATCTATTTGCTCTAATGTCCTTTCTGTAGCTTGTTGACCAATTTGGAAATGGAATGTTGAAATAAAAAGGCCTTTGATATGATCAAGCAGGTAATATCTCTATTATTACAATAATGAAACAACTTATAATAGTTCTAATCCAAACTGAGAAGAAAGCATCAGGGTTGAAGAAAGGGTTGGGATTTTTTGGGGTAGATTTGGCTTACTTGATCAAACTATTCATATACAGGTATATTATTTGGACTCACTACATTGGCATTTCAAGGTTACATTTAGTTATTAGCCATTGTAGTTGATATTGCAAACCTGCAGCTAATTATGTATTATGATAGATAAATCTTGGAAACAACTGGAGGAGGAAAACTGGAGGTCTCTTCACAAAAGGAATGGATCTCTGAGCAACAGCCACCAAATATAAGAATGAGTGATTTATTGCATTCTTCGTTAGAGAATAGACAAACGTATTTCCTTTAGGACCACCTGGGTCTATGATATAATCCTTGTTCCACTAAGCCTGAGACTCCTAAGTCTGTTGTAATATCTGAGAATGGTGCTGATATGAATAACACTCATTTGGTCCACAAATCCCTGGTACTCAGACCTGGTAAAATCTTTCACATTTTAGCAATGGGATCATCCAAAAGGATACACCTACCCAGAACCTAGTTGGTTACTAGCCAAATGTATGGAAATTGAGTGGACATTTTGTTAACCTGCGGTACAATAGCAAAACTATCTAAGCCATCCTAGCATTCTAAAGAACTTCTATTTGTATATACTAGTTGCTCATATAGTGAGCTATCTGCAGACAGGCTAAAAATAATATCACCAATATCAGTCTCCATTCCCCAGATCCTGACCTTTTTATAAATTGGGATCTTGCATAAGTATCAGCCTTCCCTTTAGTCCTGTTACCAGGAAGCATTGAACCTTTCTTGGCATCATCAAGAGACTCCTAAGTGGGAGGGATCCCTGTTAAGATTAACAGCTATCCAGAAGTATCTGTTGTGGGGCATTCAGCTAGTATTTCAAGTCATAACCTGAGCCCTGATTGAACTCTTATGTGAGTCAGCTTGGAACTCCCTGCATGAAGTTACATTCCTTAGTCCCATAACTTTAAACATTGCTCTCTACCAAGAAAAAATTGTGTGTTATCTAGCCAAACATTATCATCATCATCATCATCTCTGTGCCTAGACCAAGGGTGTCAAAACTGACAGTCCGCAGGCCAGATGCATCATGTGCAGGCCATGCCCACCCCAGCTCTGCGAACAGGGAAAACATCGCAAAATGTCATGTGACAGCAACATGACGCTGCGAGTTTGACACCCGTGGTCTAGACCAACTTTCATGACAAAGATGAATTTAGTGTTTTATTGGGGTCAGGAAAGTATCTTTCCTTTCACTCAAATTCTAGGTTTAGTTAAAGAGGCATCAGCACAAATTGGATACCAGATTAATAATCTCAATTTAATTGAGCAGAATAGAGAGATTCAGAGTTTTAGATAGCCATGTGTATTTCCTCAAATGTCCCATCTTGGCTATAATTCCTATCTTATCATCATGATCTGCAGATGGATCAAGGATTGCATCTGACTAGTCTTGCCCAGGAGGTATTGTGTCAGTCCACCAAAAATGCACCATTTCAATTCCCCTAGGCCCATGATGGTGAACCTATGGCACGGGTGCCACAGGTGGCATGCGGAGCCATATTGGTGGGCACGCGAGTGTTGCCCTAGTTCAGCTACAGCACGCATGCGCGCACCAGCCAACTGATTTTCAGGCCTTCTGGTCCCACCGGAATTTGGGAAACTTGCTTTTTCCACCCTCCAGAAGGCCTCCGGGGGAGATGGGGAAGGCTGTTTTTGCCCTCCGCAGGCTCCTAGAAAGCCTCTGGAGCCTGGGGAGGGGGAAAAAACGGGCCTACCAGGCCCACTGTGCCATCGCGTGCCAAAAGCAGGGGGAAGTGTGTGTGGGGGGTCACGTGCGCATGCAGGGGAGGGTGGGGCGCATTGAATTATGGATGTTGGCACACGCACACGTGACCCCCCCACGCTCCCCCCACTTTTGGCACGCAACGGCAAAAAGGTTAGCCATCACTGCCCTAGGCAATAACACTCCCTGGGAGATGTAAAAAATGAAGCCTTTTTTTAATAGTAGAAACAAGGCATCTAGCTCATTCTGGCGAAAGAAAGAAAAGGGAAAATATGAATGTATCATGGGCTCCATCAATATTTATATGTTCTTTGCACTGGCTCATATTTGTTGCTACTTTTCTCAAGTGTTTCTAATTAAATTCTCTTTCTGGCTTCACATTCCCAAAACTAAAAGTAGTGTCAAAATCTTTCATGTCTTACATTGAGAAGGTGGAGAAAGATGATGGAATACTGTGTCTTTGCTGTAAAAAATGATCCAGCAAACAAATACATTAGTTTTATGTTTTGATCTGGACAATTCAAGAGCAAAGTTTAAAGAAATTGGTTTGTAAACATCTTGAAAACTAAGAGTAATAATGACCAGAAATTACAATAATTTTTCCAAGGGACTAGTCTTGCCAGATATCTCATTTTTTCCTTCAGTAGATAATTGGAATGCTTTAAAATAACATATCTTGCTTTCACAAAATTGACAAAATTTTGACAAAATTCAGAAAAGGTAAATGCGGTGCTTTTCATTTAGGAAACAATAATCAAACACACAGAATGGGAAATATGTAGTCTGGTCACTTGTGAAAAAGATCTTGGAATAATTATTAATTACAAATAATATTGGTCGGCGTTTTGATATGTCTACAGAAAAAGGCAAATGCAGTTTAAGTTGAATCAACAGAACTATGGCCTTCAAATTATAGGGATAACAGTTCTCTTTATTCTGCATTGGTTGGATCTGCTTTGAGTACAGGTAGTCCTCGATTTACAACAGTTCATTTAGTGACTATTTGAAGTTACAACGGCACTGGAAAAAGTGACATGATCATTTTTCATACTTATGACTGTTACAGCATCCCCAAGGTCACGTGATTTACATTCAGATGCTTCACAGCTGACTCACATTTATGACGGTTGCAGTGTCCCAGGGTCACTTGATCCCCTTTTGCGACCATCTGACAAAGTCAATGGGGAAACCAGATTCCCTTACAACCCTGTTACTAATTTAACAACTGCAGTGATTCATTTAACAAATCTGGAAAGAAAAGTCGTAAAATGGGGCAAAACTCCCTTAATACATTTCTCACTTAGCATAAATTTTGGCCTCAATTGTGGTTGTAAGTTGAGAACTACCTGTACTATGTACTGTAGTGTTTGCCATGCTTTAAGAAAGTTTCAGAAAAAGTAGACCAGATTCATAGGACAACAGGAAGAATAATTGGAGGACTAGAACAAGGTTCTGTGAAAAGAGGTTGAAAAAAATATATTTTGTAATAGAAAATTGGGGTGGATAAGAATAATGAATTTAAACTACAGGATAGCAAATTCCCATTAAATATTACAAGAAAAAATTGAGTTGTTTGGAACTAATTATACAAAGAAGGGTTGGATTTGCCCTATATTCAGTACGTTCAAATATAATCTATATAACTAATGGGACTTCTTTAATTGGGATTTTAGGATGGACCTGAAGGCCACTTCATTTTGTATGATGATAATGTGCTGTTAAAATTTTCTAAAACTCTTGCATATTTATAATGACAAACTTTTTTCTGATTTTTCTGTGATATTCTCACTGCCTGTGTACTGCAGTACAATCATTTCTGGACCAGTAACAGTTTGTATATTTGTTCTGTACCATTGGAAGCAAATTAATGTCTGCATTAATAAAGTAACAAAAGTGCATTTGAAAAACTGGTTCTATAAATATGATTCAGTATGTTAAATTGGAACTTTTAAAGAAGTCTTCAAGTGTCTTTATCCTTTTTTTATAATAGATATAGTATTTTTATAAATAGATATCTAGAATCTTTGGATTCATTAACATGATAATTGTTTTATCTGATATTATATTTTAAATTGATAGGCTATATTATGCTTTCCACATATTATTTATCCAGTTTCTAACAAGCTCAGCTGGAATGGCCAATATTAAGAGAGAATGGGAACTTCACTAACGTTTGGAGATAATAAACATTTCCTAATTTGTAGGTAGCTTGTTAACTTTTATTTTAAATCTCTGTTCAGATTATTTGTTAAATAATTATGTATGAAATAAATAATATAGATATGACAAAGTAAGTTTTAGGATGCCTCAAATGTCACTATGCTACAATCAGAATAAGATGAAGATTGATAATGTGGGCACATATATTTCAATAAATAGAAAATATTATTTTTAGATACTTTTCTGAATGAATCGGGAGAAACTAATAACTGGAAATACTTCAGTGACTAAAGATATGCAGAACTAAGAATCAGAAAGAATTAAAGGAGATGTAAAAAGAACTAATGATTGATCAGGAAATAAGATCTGCAGCTGTGACTACCATGTATGACGGTGTTTGATAATCAAGTTCTTGACTCCTGACAGAGATCTAATAATAGTTCTTTTAAAAATTACAATGAGGCATAGAAAGAAGAGATCAAGTGACAAATGGTGGTGAGAAAGACTAAAGGATTATATTAGGCAGTTAAAAGGTATTTTTGTCCATGGAATTCTAACATATTGTTAATGTCCACAGATTCAGATATTAAATATAGTATAATAATGGTAAAAGCCTTTATTAGGGATTACCTTATGATAAGACTGCAAGAAAAAATATTTTTTCCACTCTTACTGCATCTGCAGGGCTGGCAGCTTTTTCAAAATGATCTGATCTGTGATCTGTGTAAGGTGGTGCTAAGGGAATATCTATAAGGCCATGTGAAGGTTCTGAGCTGAACTCTGGATATCAAGTTGAACGGAGTTGACTGAGGCATGATCTGGCTTGGTTATCACTTGTCTTGAGAAAATAGACCAGGCCACGGGGTACATGCATGTTCCTTCCAGTTGGTTAAGGTCTCCTGGGAGACAATATATGACAATATATAGATGCATATAATGGTGAATCCATTTCTGAGGGAGGAAGGGATCCTGCCAACTCCTCAAGAAGCAGTAGTCTTTTTCCTTAATGAATTATTGCTGATCAATGTTCCTGGACAATTTTCATTCTGTCTATAATTTTCCTTTTATAGCGAAAGTGCTGAGAAGGTAGCTGAGTTGCAAGGTGAAGATGGCTAAGGACCTTGGCGAAAGCAAGTTAATTTTGCTTTTCGGTAAAGATTCAAACTTGGGTAATGAGTTAGGTTTGATCACATTTGTTGGTAATTTTTCAAAAGACTGGAGTGGAAAAATGCATCTTTCTGGATCTCTCAGTAGTTTTTGATACCATCAATTATATCTTCTAGACTAGTTTTAGTGAGAAGTGGGAATTGTGTTATTGTGACAGTTCTCCTTCTAGGGTAGTTTCAGTTAGTGGGGAGAAAAATCTAGCTCTAGACCCTGTCCCCATTCCTATTTTACACCTACATCAAGCCACTGCTTAATATCATCGGTCAGCATGGGATTAGGTATCATTAGTATGCTGATTATACTTAACTATACTGCTATCCTGGACCAATCAATTACTCAAGGTTCTCTCACAGTATTTTAGGCTATGTGGATCTGGATGAGAAAAAACAGAATCTGGGTTGTAGGCTTCCATCCCCTTATTTGGGGATGTTCCATCTTTAGTTCTGAAAGGGATAACACTCCCCAGACAAACCAGTCCACAACTTGGGGTCCTTTTGGACTTTTTGGTTCCACTTGCAGAACAGGTAGAAGTTGTGGTCAGGAGGTCCATTGCACAAATCCATTTTGTGCACCAATTGTGCTGCCCAGAGTCATTTTACAGTGAGATGGCTGGCTTATAAAGTAAATAAATATGTTTGGATTAATATCCACGGTCACTCGTGCCTTGGTGACCTTCCATTTGAATTCTTGCAATGTGCTGTTCATGGGTGTGTTTTTGAATACTATTTAGAAGCTATCACTGTTCCAGAATGCAGTAGTGTAGGCAGTTAGAGGCACATCATGGTGCACTCATGTAACTTCACTTCTTTGCAAGCTGCACTGGCTTCCAGTAGGCACAATTTAGGGTTCTAGTGATAAAATCTTTTTAAGCAAAGAACCAGCTTATTCCCTTAGCTTTGGTTGTTTCTGCTGTCACATAAAGAGATGTTTTATGTTCTCCATGAAACAGTGCCATCTCATGGGACCCAGGAGATATGCCTTTTCCTTCGCAGCTCCTATATTATACAACATTTTTTGCCCAAGATTTGAATTCCTTAACCATTTTGGCCTATTATTTGGCTTTGAAAACTTCCCTCTTCAAGCATTGGACCAGGTGTTGAATGAGTCCATTCTGTAAGATATTGGCATTTATTGGAGTATGGGTTTTTAAATTATTTTTGTTTTGATTATTTGCCCTGATTCTACCCTAAATTAAGGGATTACAGGGCTGTAAAAAGAGAGTTTGTTTTATAGCGTTTAGCTCTTTTTAAACTTAATGTTACCTGCCCAGAATCACTATCTCTGAATTCGATGGTCATAGAAATATATTAAATAATAATAATAAAAAAATAAACAGCTTGTATTCTGAACCACATAGGACTGGACTTGAGAAAGTACTGTGAGAATAAGAGGGTGATAAAATACTTGTAGAATGATCAATCTGATTAGGTAAAGAAAAGGATTTATCTTAGTATCGGATGGCACTCAGTAAAAGAAAAAGACACAAAGTCTTGATTCAGACACTGTACTAAACCAGATAAGGTTTGTTTACTCTGATACAGCATGTTACAAGAATCTAGCCAGAAATGGCGTGCGTTTAAGGTATTTTGTTAATCTTTAAGGGTGTGCTGTGGCCTCATCACACCCTTAAATATGGTCATGGGTGCCCATGCCATATTTTATCAGAATCTCCTTATAAATGTATCTTTTCCTAGGGCATTATGACATTCATGCAACCCAGGAAAATACACATTTTAGTTAGGGAGGCATATCTGCCTCAGAGCATCTTGTCATATTATGAGAATAGCTCTATAATTTAAATGTGTTATTTCCATGGGATCACACAGTTACTCTGTAGGCCCAGGAATAGATGCAGTTTCTTTAAGGAGGCATTGACAAATACATCTATTCTGAAATGTCTTTTTGGCTCCGAATCTGAATTATGCCATATCCCTATTAATCTTAATGTGTTTCTTGTAAGAGGTGGAAATGTGTCGCATATACTTAGTATATTTGCAATATGTAACTTTATAAATTGTGTAGCAAGTACAAGTGCTGTATTCAACTAGTTGCTATGACCAAAGAGGCTGTAGATCTCTTTCCTCTAATAGTAAAAAACAAAACTGGATTCAGGTATCTTAAGATAAAATATCCATTTGGTTTAAAATAAACACTTCTTCATTGTTAGATATAGATCTGTTTTTTCTATCGTGTTTCCCCGAAAATAGGACATGTCCTGAAAATAAGCCCAACCCTGATTTTTGGGGTGTGCCTAAATATACACCCTCCCCCCAAAATAACCCCCCTCTCTCTCACACGCACACACAGGTCCCTCGCCCCACTGTACCTTCCAAGGCAGCCACATCCCTGTGAACTCCTGCACCTCCCACCCTTTCGCTGCCCACAGCACCGAACGTAGACCTCGAGCGCCTGCTCCTGCGCCATGGTGGCAGCCCGCCCACTCTTGCCCCCACTCCCAGGTGCCGCGTCCACATAGCTTGTGCTACCAAGCGCCCACCACAGCAGCCCCAGCGCAAGCATCGCCGCCCCGGGGCTTCCTTGACAGGGCGGCCACCGGCGGCAGAGAGGCCTCCATGCATGGCAGGCAGTCGTGGAGGACTACAACGGCAGGCCTGATGCATCCCGCAGTTGTATGCGGGTCTTGGCAGGGATGGCTGAGGCGCTGCAGGTGTTGCTGCTGCCGCCGCTACCTGCGGAGGTCCAACGGCCCCCTGCAGCCAAGCTCAGCCATGGGTGAGGAGCGTTGGCTGTGGCTGGGCCAGCTGAGCTGTGTCTGTTGGGGCTGCCTGGCGTCTCGCGGCAATCGGAGTGGAGAAGAGCAGGGGGGAAGGGGAGGCCTTTGGCGACCGTCACCATAGAGTGGGAAGCACACTCCCACAGTGGCCGCTGTCCTGGCTGGGGTTTGGAAGCCGCAGAGGCAGAGAAAGAAAGACTTCTGCTGCTTCTGCTTTTGGCTGCATGCAAGGAAAGCAGCAGAAGCAGCAGACGTCTGGAGTGTCTGGAGCTGACGGCTGGAGCTGGAGCTAGACCCTGCAGAGAGAGCTGGCCGAGGCTGTGGCTTCCGCGCGGGTGCTGATGGTGGGCACTGGCTGCATTGGCTACGAGCTCCTCAAGGACCTGGTGCTCACCAGCTTCGCCAACATCGATGTGAGGCCTTGGAGGCACACGAGCGGGGGGTGGGGATAGGCACTCGCACGGCTTGGTGCCTTCGGGCCATTCGTGTTCTACACACACACCCCTCGGGAGGGGAGGGGCTTGATGGTGGTGCGCAAAGGGAACCTCTCTCTGCTGGACTTCCAGCTGTGAGTGTGCAGGCCGCCTGGGGCCTCCTGCACCCCTGAAATAATAAGATACCCCAATAATAAGACCAAGCCTTTATTTCGGGGTTCAAAAGAAAATAAGACCCTGTCTTATTTTCGGGGAAACACCGTAATGAAATTGGAGCAGAGAAACTAAAACATAAACTTGTTTATAATAAAAGAAGATTTTTCTTTGCAAACTAAGAAATAATTTGTAAATCTCAGAGAACAGATGCAGTACTTTCAGACACAAGCATGGAAAAAATGTAATATTGTAAATGAGGTAGCATTATGCTTCATAACACTACTGAATCTTTTTTGTCATGTACAGCCGTTTGTCTGTCTGTCTGTCTATCGACATTATTAAATAAATAAATAGTTTAAATTTTATTTATTTTGTTTAGCAAAATCAGTTTCTATGCTTTCTCAGACTACATCTGAAAATTTACAGATATCAGCAAATGGAAATTTTATAAATTTAAACAATTTTTCAACTCTTAGTAATTTTTTTTCAAATCTGTTTTTCAAATAGATCTGAAAGTATATAAGAAATTTGATGACACACTGGTACCTGATTTGTCAAACAAACTAAAGTTGTTGTTTTTTTAAAGCAGTTTTTATATTTAACCTTGCATGTTAAAAATAGTTTTTTTAGTAATTAGAAGGTGGTTCTAATTATTTCTTCTGTTAATCAGGAGAGTAAGAGCAATTAATGTTAATGTTTTTCAATTTCATCTAGTGTGGTAGAAAACTCACTTCCAAAATAACAACAACTAGACAGTGTGCAAACAATCATGTTATTAGTTCCAAGACTTTCAGGTTTCAGTGAATCACTGGTCTCATGCCCCCAGATGAACCCAGAGCAAGAGCTGTAAGGTTACATAGATCTTATATAAATGTTGATCAAGGATAATTTGAGCAGGTGTTTACAGCAGCAGACCTCAAATATAGAAAAAGTTGTTTTTCAATTTATAAGAAAAAAAGTTGGCCCCAAAGAAAACAACAGCATTAAGAAAAGCTTTGATAGATGTGCTGAACCAAGATTTTAGTTGCTATTCCAACAGACTTCCCTTTTACAGTAGAAGAGGGAAGAGATAAGGAAATGACAGCATTTATCCCTGAATCGTGTCATTTCAAGGCATGAACTCTTACCAACAACTGTTGTTTTTTTCTTTCAGGAAACCCAGCGCTTGCTGGCAGAACCTGTTCCTGGCATAAAGGCAGAACCAGATGAAAGCAATGCACGTTATTTTCATGTGGTCATTGCAGGGCCACAGGATTCCCCCTTTGAGGGTGGGACATTTAAACTTGAACTATTCCTTCCAGAAGAATATCCAATGGCAGCTCCGAAAGTACGTTTCATGACCAAAATTTATCATCCTAATGTAGACAAATTGGGAAGAATATGTTTAGATATTTTGAAAGGTAAGCATTTTGGAATCATTATTACAATGATACCTTCTTTTAGCCGATTGTGAAGATATTCAGAAATTATTTCAGTGATTTCCCAAGTTGGGAGGTGTGGGAGAAAGAGTGTCTTTATTAGAAATGCTGCTGTAGTACCCTTTCACTTGCTTCCTCAGATAAATGGTCTCCAGCTTTGCAGATCCGTACAGTTCTGCTATCAATCCAGGCTTTGTTAAGCGCACCCAACCCAGATGATCCACTAGCAAATGATGTAGCTGAGCAGTGGAAGACCAATGAAGTCCAAGCCATAGAAACAGGTGTTGTATCTTCATTCTAGGCCTAGTACCTCTTTTCAAGATACCTACCTACCACCACCATCCCTCTTTCTCTCTTTCTCTTTCTGATGTGGGTGATTGATTTGAAGAGAGTAGGGCAGTGGTGGGTTCCTCCCCGTTCGGCCCTGTTCCGCCGAGCCACTAGCGGTGATGATATGACGTCACCGAACCGGTTCTGCCCCCCCAGCCCCCCTGCATTATTCTTACCTTTTATTTGGCCCCACCCCCAATCTATTGCTGCCTCCTGAGTCCCAGCTGATCGGCTAGAGGGAAAAAAACTGTTTAAACTCTTGCCGTGGGGCTTCAAAGGGCCGCCCTACAACTGATCAGTGTTAAAAGAAACAAATGAGTAGATCGGTGCCTGCAAAAACAAATGAGTAGACGGGTGCCTGCAAAAATAAATGGGTAGACCGGTACAGCTCTGCAAGCAGTTAAAAGCCTGGTAGACCAGTACCTCTGCTAAATCCTAAAGAATTGTCACATGACCATCAAGCCACGCCCACAAAATAAGCCACGCCCACAGAACCTGTAGTAAAAAAAATTTTAGAATCCACCCCTGGAGTAGGGCCCTCCTGTTTTTCACATTGCTTTTCTTTTGCTTTTCTTTTATAAACATATTCAGATTATAGATATGCATGCAAGCAGTTAATTTTTTTAAATGAAGAACTAACATCTGGTTCAGCATAATTTCTGCCTACCCTCCATTGCTGAAGTTTATTTCCCGGCTAGTTTGTTAAGGTTACTTGAATAAGCATATTGTATATATCAGGAAAAAAAAAACATTAAATTATTCTTCCAAATGGTACTGCTTTAGTGTCACAAATGAGACACACCGATCACAACTAATTATGATAAATGCTGCATAACAAACAGTAGTAATCACGTGCCTAATTTCAACATGGAAAAGCCACTATCAATTCATAAAAAAAGAAACTCATGGTACAAATATAGATAGAATACTGTAACAGATTTTCAGCAAAATCAAATAAGTGCAGCAAAGGGAATATATTTAAATTTCAGTATCTTACTTTTTTGACTAATATATTTTTTTTCCTTTCTTTTTACAGCCAGAGCATGGACTAGGCTATATGCCATGAATAATATTTAAAATGTGCTCTAAATTAGTGTGCATCACTTTTTCCTGTTCTGCCAAGACCTCTTCCTTTTTTTTTTTGTTTTCACGTAATGGACAGAGTCTTAGAAAACTTTACAGAATAAAAACCCAGACATCAGTTCTTTGGTGATTTAAATGCACATTAGCAAATCTGTGTCTTGTCCTAATTCACTCCTGTTCTGCATGAGCAGAGGCTAGAAGTATCATCAGGATTGTTTGTGAAATTGTTTAAAAGCAGTAGCACATCTCTGCTTTTAAAGATTTTTTCCCATCATGAGTTAAGTGTAAGCACTGTGAATGAAAGTAGTCAGGGTTAGCTGCAGGGGTTTTTGTTCTAATTGTGTGGGCTCTTCCTCCCTTTTTTATGGTGATGCTAATTGCATTGGTTAAAGCAGCTAACCAGTTATATTCTAGCCAAGTCTAATTTAGCTGTAGCTGGACAAGCTTGGTTGTTTGAAAAAAAATGGGAACATTAAACATCCATTCACTAATAATATTGTGATTCTGCTGTCAAGTGTAAAAATCTTCCTTTCAAGAAAAAGCTTGTGACCATTTTGTATGGCTTGTCTGGAAAATCTTCTGTAAATCTTATGTTTTAGTAAAATATTTTGTTATTCTACTTTGCCTTTGTACAGTTTGTTTTGATGTTCTTTTTCCCCTTTTCAATTGTGACAATCGCTTTTTTAAAAAAAACAAAGCTGGATTGAAGCTGTCTGATTTCATCAACCTAAAAGCTGTAGTATAATCTTGGATTTTTTTTTTGACTTGTATTAATGCCTTACTAGTGTTCATAATATTTTTTGTTTTTGTGTTTTTAAAAAACCTTTGATAATGTAGTAACTTATCAGAGACTTAAATAGGTTAGATGCATCATTGATGTTATGTACATGCAGTGTAAAGTACCACTAAAGCAGGAAGCTAGCAAAACAAACAGCAATTTTGGGTGTGTATGTAACTTGTCTGTCTTGTGTTAAATATTATCGGGTATCAGAGTCGACATTTAAAGATAATTTGCATCTTTTAAAAATGATCCTGCGCATAGAATTAAATCCTACATTATGGTGAATTAAGATCTTTACGGCTAGCTTTGTTAAATATGGTTTTATCTACAGTCCTTACATTAACATGGTTTTGCTCCATTTCTTAATTTGGAATATAGATTTTTTTTCCAAAAAGCCATCATGTTAAGGTGCAAAAAAACCCCACAGGGGCATATTTTGACCACATTTCTCACTCCCACACTTCCTGGAAACTTCCTTTTCTTACCCTATGTCTTTGCCTTGACTATCTTCTAATCCTCGTGCTTTCAATGTGGCCAATGTAATGCCAATTGCCATGGACAATATCTGTCTTGTAGTTCAGGGGACAGTATTGAGATCCATAATTTTCCCATCATACCTGTGCTAGTATCATCTGGGATTTCTATATAGAATATGGTGTATGTATTGTGCTCTTATGTAAGATAAATATCTATTAAAATCACATTTTCAACAGACAAATGCTTTTAGTGATGGTATTGTCCCCCGAGTTGATTGCATTATAGTATAATAAAAGGTTCATAGATTTTAACAAGAGAGATTATTTTAAAATGGTTTCTCTAAAAGCTGGTATTAAAGCCATCTTAAAGTATATATATATATATATGTGTATATATATATATATATATATATATATATATATATATATATATATGTGTATATATATATATATATATATATATATATATATATATATATATAATCTTACAACCTTTACAGATGTAAATTCTTCCGTATTTGATTGATAAACAAACAATACATATTTGTATAGTGTAATTCTAAAACTATTAGTGAAATACATATCTGATTTTGACAATGCCTACTATATAATACATTTTGCTTTAGCTTGTAGTTGAATGATAAATAATATATAATACTTTTGTTTAGCATAGCATATGTCTTTGTATTGTGTATTTTGACATTTCCTTTGGCATTTTTCTGATATTCAAAATACTTCTGCTGTGGATTTACACTGCTTTTATTTATTCTAAAAACGCTTAACGGCTGAATGTTTGGTTATTATATTACTTACATTCTGAGATATAACCACTAAACTATATTTATTAGAAAACAAAATACTATAAATAAAATTGGTTTTTTAAAATTCCAGAAGCATTTTGACCTTAAATTAATCGTGAGAAGTGGTTAATCAGAATCCTAATTTATCAAATGTATTGCATAATCCAGCCAGACTTAATTATGGGTTTCATTTGAAATGTTTATAGACTGATATCGGGCATTTGCTTGCAGAAAGTGCCACTAAACTCTTCTGTAAATGCATAGGCTCACTGGTTTAAGTATATTCTGTTGAACTAAATGGAACTTAAAATACTTTGCATTATGCCCCCCCCCCCCTTTCTTGCATGTAAAGAAATTCTATATGTGTATTCAGGTAAGTGAATATATTGTGTATATATATAAATTCTGAATATTATGCAGAGATATATACATTGCCATAAAAATACTATGTAGAAATGTATATACACACATCTTTTTAAATTAGAGGGTAAGAGCTGCTTTAAAGTTTATGACTTGTAAGATATATATTGAACTCAAACATTCTGTAGCTGTGATGGCGAACCTATGGCACACGTGCCAGAAGTGGCACACAGAGCCCTCTCTTGGCACGCACGCCATCACCAGCTGCTCTTCTGGGTTCCGTCGCGTGCATGCGTGCCAGCCAACTGCATTCTTCTTGGTTCCGGACCGCGCATACGCACAAACCACCTGATCTTCGCACAAAGACCAGCTGGTAGCTGGCCACCGTGCACATGTGCACTGGCAGCTGCTCTTTTCTGGACTTCGGTGCTCTGGCGCGCATATGCACGCTTCAGTTTTAGCACTTGGTGCCGAAAAGGTTAACCATCACTGTTCTATAGGGACAACAGAATTTTTTCCCCAAAAGCCTCTTGTGAATTCTAGCTCTAAATGTTGACAAGTGAGGTTTCAAAAAGCACAGATTATTTTATTTTAAATCTGAATCTCATTTTATATCATCAAAAATAGCCAGGCATGAAAGACCAGGTCTACCCATGAAGGTTCAATTGAATTGATTTATTGCTAAAAACTTATACACAGGAATTGTCTCAATTAATGGCACCTGGTTAGAGTTAAATAAGGGTCAACAGTGCTCAAGGGGGTGGGTGGATTTAATTTGCTTATGGCTAAGTAGGAATTTTAGGCTGATCCCCCTTCTTTGAATACTTTATTTGGCCAAGTGTGGTTGACACACAAGGAATTTGTCTTCAGTACAGAAGCATTCAGTATACTTGCAAAGCAACAGAGAGAACAATAAGAATAAGAACTTAGACTCTAACTTTATTGTCACTTTGAATGTACACTAATCGGCATACATTAAAATGAAATTTTGTTCATACAACTCTCAAAGGGTCTCCACCTCCAATATACACTACATAAATTAAATAGAATAAATAAAGACAAAATTATGCATATACCCACATATATGAGATGGAGAAATAACAGTAACAACAACATTAATAGTAATAGTAATTGATTGCACTCAGCTAGAACTTGATAACTTGGATCGAAAAAAGAAAACTAATGACAATGTACCATGCTGTGCACCCAAAAAGTGATATTGATCTATTGTACTTGCCCAGAGCTCAGGGTGGCAGAGAACTCTTACAGGTGAAACAAACTGGAAGAGGAAAAACACGGCTTAAATGACTACATAAAAAAACAAAAGAAGCTCTGTTGAAGGAGATGAACAAGAGAAACCTCTTGAAAACCGCAAGATTGAAAGCAGAATATCGAAAAGAAACGATTGAGCACTGAGTTTCTAACTGGAAAAAGAAGTCTATAGGCAGTCAATACCTGAAGGCCATTGAAGGAAAGGTAGATACAAAGCAAACATGGAGATGGTTGAGATCAGTGGTGCTGAAGAAAGAAACTGAAGGCTTCATTTTGGCTGCCCAAGAACAAGCCCTGTAGACCAATTCCATGAAAGCAAAAATTCAACATGTCAGTAACAACAGCAAATGCCACTTGTGCAGCAAGAAATACGAAACAGTGGATTACCTTATCAGTGACTGCACAGCAAAATCTGACAAACTGATTATCTACAATGTTGTGATTGAGTTGCCAAAACCATACAGCTTTGCCAGGAGTTTGGGTTCGAATGCAGCAAAACAGAGAAACAATTAGAAAAAAATAATGAAATACCGAGATCTGCAAATTGAAGTTTAGTGATTGTGAAGGAAGAAAACAATGGTTGTACCAATAGTAATAACTGTGGAGCAATATTCAAAGGGTTGCCTAGATCAGGGGTGGGCAAATGTGGCTCATTTACAACCTGTGGATTTCAACTCCCAGAATTCTTGAGACAGCCAAGCTGGCTCAGGAATTCTGGGAGTTGAAGTCCACAGGTTGTAAAAGAGCCACATTTGCCCACCCCTGGCCTAGATGCATAGAAATTTTGAATTTATCAGGCCTGTATATTCTGACTTTGCAAAAAACCACCTTACTCGGAACTGCCTATATACTCACACATTAACAGCTCTTAGATTCTTGGTTAGGACTTGAACTGTTAGGTTTTTACCAGTTCCAGACTGTAAATTGAATTGAAGATTAAATCTTTAATAATAATAATAGTAGTAATAGTAGCAAAAGTAGTAGTAGTGGGAGCAATAATATTGATGATAATAATATAATAATAATATAATAGTAATATCTAGGATGCTGGCAACAACCCGTATCAACCATCAGCACCAGTCAATGATATTTGTGATACATTTTTAAATGTTCAGTTGACTGAGTTTCATGTTTAATGAGTTTCATGTTTATAATAATAATAATAAATAATACAAATAAAAGGGGGAAGATAATTTTCACTCCATGCCCAACTTCTGCCATTCCTTCTCTTACAAAAATTAAATCCACCCTTTTTTAAGTCCAGAAATATAGCGTAGTTGAAGGTATTTGCAATTTATATCTCTACATTTATTAAATGAATGATGCAATATCTGTTATCAAATTGTACTATGTTTTTCTCTTTTGTCTATCCAAATTTATGGAATTAACTTACTCTAAACAGTCCTGGTAGATATGCAAAGTTCAGTTATTTATTTATAAATAGTTCAAATAATCTGGATATATCTGAGCTGAGTTCTCTATTGGTGTTATGCTGATGAGAAGGATTTGATGTTTCCATTGTCTGTAAATAGGCTGTACAAATTCGAAAAACATAATGTTTATTTTAAGACAGAGAATTTTAAGCAGAATTTTAATTTTGAATTGGGCCCTTCACTATTTGAAGTAGGTGTGTTCCATATTATTGTGATTCTAAAAACAAACAATTTCTATTTAATCCAATAGAGTTATGAATTATAAGATTAAATTAAAATTATCATCTCTACTAAGCCAGTTGCTGTACTTGCAATACTTGAGAAATGGAAATCCCTGGAGACGCAGCACATACCTACATACATATCCTGTTTCCCCCCAAATAAGACATCCCCTGATAATAAGCCCAATCAGGCTTTAGAGCACATAGCAATAAAGCCAAGTGCTTATTTCAGGGTTCAAAAAAATATAAGACGGTCTTATTTTCAGGGAAACACGGTAAATACATACATACCAGTGGTGGGTTGCCCCTGGTTCGGACCGATTCTATAAAACCGGTGGGAGGCTCCGCCCACTGACCCTGACATCACCAGAGGCGATCTGCGCATACGCAGAAGCTTCTGCACATGTGAGGAAGTAAGGTGCACATGCGAGTGAAGTGCACGCACATGCATAATTCCATTACAAACCGGTAGTAAAGGTAAGTAGAACTCACCCCTGATACATACATACATATATATGCTTCGCATGAATAAACTTTTTAGCTGACAAGTAAACAATATTTTGACTATAAAGTGTAATTATGCCCTAAGGAAAATGAGGATTGGATGCTTTTAAAAGAAGCTTATTTCTAGTGCACTATGGTTATTATAAATCATCTGATTTAGTTAAATCATGGTTTATATATATAATAGTCCTTCATATACATTCCTATCATTTTATGATTATTTTAAAATGCCTGATAGGATTTGTCTGACATTTTTGCCTGTAATGTTATGACATTGAAATAAAAGGAAGAGTAATGATTTGTTGTACAGTGAGCTTTTCATTGGAGAATCCTCCTCTGAAAAATAAGGCTGGCATTATCACACTGATTTTTGTTTCCTTTGCACAGATATTTAAAAATGTAGATTTCCCCTAACCAGATAGCTAAAGTACAGAATTTCATTACCTCTTTCATTACCAGGGGAGCAAACGGTTCCAAATTTTACAAATGTTGGACATGCCAAAGGAGGGGAGAGATTAATTTATTCATGCCAGCCTCTTTAAGCTGTCAGGAGCAGAGCTTTAAAAGGACCGTAAACCCCTCTGATGCTTCTGTCAAAAATACACTGTCCAACTAAAGAGAAGCCATGTTGGCAGTAGCAATTCACCATGTGCCCTCTCAAATAGGCAAATGTAAAATGCCAGCCCAGCCCCAAGTTAAAGCAGGAAGTTTTCTTGACAGACCTGGCTCCTATGCGTTCTACTTGGCATTTTTGTTGGAAGAAATGGCTCAGTTCATCAGGGAAATCAGCTATTTTAAGGTTGGGTCTCTTTATGAATGGTTGGTAGTTTAATAGTTTTTATATAACTTCTTTTTGTGTCGCTTTCTCTTATCGGCTTGCTTTTTCCCTTGCCCTTCCTTGCCTTTCCCTGTTAAAACCTTTATGCTCATCCAGCAGTAAGTCTGAAAATATTCTCTGGTAAATCTTACTCCCAAGAAGTCTGGGATCTTCCCTTCACATATATGTGGAAGAAATATCAACCATCTGTCTAATCAGTTGAAGAATCATGACCTGTTTATAGTAGTAATTCATTGGGATTCATGTTTAATGACTATATTTACTTATTTTCTGGTTGGCAACATAAAATACACTTGATTTGTTGGAAGCCACAATTTGATTTGATGCTGAAACATCAGTGTAATTTGTCATTATTACTCAGACCAGTTTTGTTGTATTTGAAACTGAAATTTGTACATAGATCAAAATGATGATAAAGGGTTGTAACTTGTGTGGTACCATGATTGAATTTTCTACTAGATTCTGAAGCATTTAAAGTTTTGAAGCCCTCTTGTGTAAATTCAGATAGTTATCCCTCTTATCATATTTGCTTTCATTTTGAAAAAGGATTAAGGTTCTGCATGTTCTGTGGGAAGTCCTTAGGATGTCATCTTTATAAGGCCATCATATGATAGGGAAAGAGGACTGAGCAAAGCATGCTTAGGGGATTTCTGTGTTGCATAAACTCCACTAGGTTTATTTGTAAAATGAAGTTAATTGAGTTCTCAAATAGCTTTATATTCTGAAGTTGAATATGAATATGACGGAAGTTCATGGCTTGATGTTAGTACCATTTTCTTACCTTAGTTTACTGCTTCATAAATAAAAAATATTTAGAGTTGTCAATCCTTAATCTTGATCCTAAAAACTAGAAAGAGGAAGTTTATATCACAATGTTTCTTTATGCTATGCTGCAGTGTATGATAAATTGTAGGGATAACTTCATTTTTTAATGCTCAAAACAATTTTTGTTCTCAATGCATGAAGAAAACATGAATATTCAGAAGTAACATGAGCAGAGAAGTATTTCTACAAATATTCTTGGCTAGGAATTCTTGAATAAAATTAATAAACTTGGCTTTTCAAACAAATAGGCTGGGATTGATTCCAGGCTTTATTATTTACTACTAATTAATTATTTGGATTAAATTATGATTTTATTGTACTTGTTTCTTGTGTTCGCTGCCCTGAGTCCTTCGGGAGAATGGCGGCATATAAATACATGTAATAAATACATAAATAAATAGGCAGAAGAATGTTTCAGTGAAAGCTTAATTCTTTACTACTGCTCTAGTTGTTGTATTGATTGTTGCTTATAAACACAATTATTAACATAATTGTTTTCTTCACCTGGGGACCTTCCTATTTAATTGGATGGTCCACCTGGTCTATAATCTGGTGAGCAGGACAATTCTTCACAAGTCTAAGTGATTAACTATTGGTATGTGCCACTGACATGAGAACAATGTTTTGTATTACTATTCCTAAGAATTCTTTAGAGGTCTCTACAACTGGACAAACAGTGTACTTAATGAAAGCTAATTAGTGACTGACAAGATGGAAGGACTTGTCCACATAGCTGTCCTACAAAAATCCATTGAAGGCTTATGATTCTGGTGGTGTTGATGTTGCAGGCTCTCAAGTGAATGGTGATATCTATGAGAGTAGGCTTGTTTCTGTGTGGCAGTATGCTTATTGTGTAGCTAATGATAGTGTGAAACCAAATAATGTAGCTTTCTGGTTTCTAGGGTATATTTCAAGTATATTCTAAGTACCTTGTATATTATTAGCTTGCATATATGTGGTATGTAAAAACCTCCAAGCTAACGTCTTGAGGCCATGATCTCTGCACCAATCTCTTCTGGAGATTGATGTCATAATTTGTACTTTTGTTTATTTTTGGAAATGATTTTTGGTAAGTTTGCAAGTTTCAGCTATCAGCATAGGTGCTTTAAATTCCTCGAGAATTTTCATTCATATATGCATTCTGTTATGTATGTACTTCTATAGTAGTAGGAACCACTAGAGTTGATGTAAATGAGAACAGACTCATGGCGCTGTCTGTGTGGTTTCCAAATTCAAGAAGTGAGGATGGCATGCAAGACATGATGCTGTGAATCTATTTTCATTTACAACAGTTATAGTAGTTCCTATGCCATTCTCCCTGTTTTTTTAATTCTTGTGACAAAGTTTTTGCTTCTTTGTATATTCAGATTGTAGATACAGTTTGTGTTGTTAAGGCTAGAACACAGGTTGTCGTGGGGTTTGTTGTTTGGAGGATCGGTAAAAATTAATTTGTTAACTTCCTGGAGAAAACAAAAGTGTCGAAAGCTGGATTTCTTCCTTGATCTGGATTTATATGTCTTTTGGACTCTGCAATGACTTTTGATCCCTAAATTTGATCACCGTTAGTATTAGGGAATTGCCAGTTTTCTTTACATGAATTATTTGCATATAAGATTTTGTGAAGTTGACCACTTCCCAGTATTTGAGTCGTAACCTCCAACCTGTTTCTATATCTGAAGTCATGTTGGCTTTGGCAACGAACTGGAGGCTGGCTGTGGGTGAGGTTCAAGAATTTTGAGATGACCAGCTTGTTTTAGTCCCCTTTCCAGTGTCTTGCCCCTACTGGTACCTTTTGGAATACGGCTTAAGTCCAGAGAACTGAGAATTCAATCATACTTGAGTTTGCTGTTGTGCTTGCCCTGCTGCCTGTGTTAAATAGAATTCTTAGTACCACTTGGCCTGGTGACTACCTGAATCTGAGGAAGACCACTTCCAATACTGAGATAACACAGATCCAGGTTTATGGATCTGGCCATAGATAACACAGATCCAGGTCTATGGTCAGCAGAACTGGGGTTTTGTTTTTTGCAAGGAGATTCAGCTTGCTGGAGAGCGCTGGAGAGTTCTTGGTTTGGCAGGATTCTTCTATTCCTTAATGAATTTAGAAAAGGCCCTCAATTCAGAAGCAAATACTTTGAAGTTACTTAAGAGGTAGTATAGTAATCATTGTGGCTGCCTGTTCAGCGTGACAACTGTTGTCTCTTTGCCAGTGGTATTGATACAACATTAAAGAGACTGTTCTGTGAGAAGTTGATTGGAGATGCTTCTGATTTACACTCCGATCGTCGCTCAGATCCTATTAGTTTACTAGGTATTTCTTTCCAGAGAAAAGGTAAAAAAATCAAGTTCTCAAATAATTTGGCTCCTCTTTTTTCTTTACAAGCCCAGAGGTTGAGGGAAACATTCCTGATCATTGACCAGATCAAATTAAGTCGGTTGCTGAGGTTGTGCCCAATCCAGTTGTCATTGTAGATTTTGCATGGTATTTGCTGTCGCTTGAATCTACTGTCCTGTTCCCTTTTGCATAGCGATTTTGACTTTTATACTTCCTCCTGCCATTTTGTGGTGGGGTTAAGAAGAGAGACAAGACTGTGGATGAATACTGAAATCCACAATGAGAGAAATCAGCAACGAGGCAGATCTGAATGGGTCTCCCCCTTTGTGCTGATATGAGGGCAACATGTTTTTTTAGGCTCCTATGCCCTTTTGTCCTAGTGCAGATTGTCAAATGCTTCTTTTGAATCAAATTCCAAACATTGCCTCATTGCCCCTGTAGATTATTAATCAGTATAGCTCTCCAGATCAATCTTCCTCTATATTTGATCAAATTCCAAGTGCTGTAGACAGAGCCTTGGACATTCTGTAAGCAATACAGAATATTAATGTGCTTTGGTACATTACTAGAAATATAGGTGTTTGTTTTTTTGCTAAAATAGCAATAACAGTGTTTTGATTTCTGGTCTGGTACATTTCCAACTCTGAACAAGAAAATGGCAGAGATGGACACATTTTAAAGCAAGTGCAAAGAACAGGGCATCATTCTAAAGGACAGAAAGCGAAAAATGTTTTCAGTGTATTACACAACTACAAAGATTATTATACTCCTAAGGGCACTTGGTGAGATGAAGCGCAGCTCATGAAAACTTACTCTTTTTAATATAACATGCCAATCACTGAAAAAGTGGTTACCAGGCACCTGATACTTTGTATGCATAGATCAAATTGGCTCTTCCCCTACAAACTTGATGAGAAGCACTTCCGGTAGATGAGAATTTTATTAGAACTTAATATGAATACATAGAGCCAGCCAGCTTGATTGAATCTGCTTCTGTTGTGGGAGTATATTTGTGGATTCTAGACCTGGTGAAGCACTGCTTAATCATGACGCTAAACTTTGTAAAAAGGAACAGCAGTCTTCAGGAAGTGTTTATTTTTTATTTGAGGTTTCTTTCAGATATAAAAAGTCAAAATTCTTACATCAGTCTTTAAAAGAAAGCCATGCTCAGCTCAAAACGTTTACAACTTGAATTGTGTTGTTTTGTCTTTGTGTATGTACACTTTCAGGAGCACATTGAACAATTGTTTAAAACATTTTAATAGCTTTGGTAGCTTGCAGTAAACATGAGATTTTAATTTTTTGTTTCTTGTTGCCTTTTGCACTGCTCATAAGGTATGTTCCCAACTACTTGTTCTCTATAACAAACTTTTGTAAATGAAGATCCAAATCAATTTCCATTCCTCTGAGAGACCAAATGCATGTCACTGAAGAGCAAGTTTTGATCTACATCTTAATTCTACAAGAATATTTCAATACTTTGACAATTTACAGAAAACCATGCTCTTTTTATTAATTATAAAAGATTTTATCTTGCAAGAGGTCTTTCCTATTATATCTGACACAACTATTGCCCTGCCTATACCTGCAAATTAGTAGAGTACAGCTAAGGGTTTCTTTGGATTCAGTTTAGAAGAGGTGCTTTGGAACACAAGCTGAACACTTGTCTGGCAGCCATATATTTTTCCTAAACCAATTTCAAAGCACTGCACAGCCTGCAAATTATATAATTAAAGAATGTTTAACTTTATTCAATGAACTTGTAAATTCAAGAAATTGAACGATAGATATTTCTTATCCTGTGTATCATGTTGCAAGAGAGATATCAGAAATCTGAGGAGGATGTAATTATTTTAAATTGCATAGGCTAAAGAGATCTGTACATCAGTGTAACTATGTGGCACGACAGCCTGAAGTATTTATAAGCACTCACCTTTGATTTAGTTAGCGTAAACTGTACATTTTTACATAGTATATAATGATGAAAAGCAAAATAACCATGCATTAGTAATCTGCGATTTCTATTAGCTTAGATTATATTCCAAAAATGTTGAGATGAAGTTGTTAAAAACTACAGACTTGGCTTACTGTTCTGTTCATCACTATGATAATGTGAGACATTTTCTCACTTTTACAACTATATGGTCAATAAACTATTGAATAATAAATAGAAACATGGGCCTGAACAGCCAATTTAGGATTGTACATTACTTATAACTAATCACTTTCCCATTCCAGTTAATACAAGGTTTCTGTATTAAGTCTGCGTTCTCATTTTGACTTTACATAGGGCTCTTTGAAGCTGATTGTGCCCTATGATTCCCACCATCATCTAAGCTACTAAAATTTCAATGTTCTTACCTATGGTAGAATTTCATATCAATCCTCTATTACTACTATTACGTTTTTCTTAAATGAAAGCTCACAACTGTTTTTATATTTTACAGATGTTCCTTATTTAGATTCATTCATATGGCACATTATTATTTCCATTTTTCTAGAGGAAAAGTTATGACACTTTAAAAAAATTGCCAACAGTAAGTGGTTATTTCATAGCAGCATTACATATAGTTCCCACCTGTTTTTAGGCATAACTGTTGTCCCTTTAACAGCTGTGTAATAAAAAAACAAAAAAATCTGAAGGTATATTAAAGAAATTGAGCTATTGAAATTCTTGCTTGTTATGTCACTATTAAGACATGAAAGTCATAGGTGGCAACCCAAATGGCTGAACAATAGTATTTACATTACATTTACTTTCCACTTTACATCTGTTGAATTATTTACAGTGAATGTATGTTACATAGAAAATATGAGAAGAGAGAAATTTTTACAACAGAAGTGGTTGTTTACCTCAACCAAAACTGTCTTTACAGAAATATGGAAATTTAGTGATGTTTTTTTTTTAAATATGTGAAATTACAACTTGTTACTTTAGAGAAAAAACATGCATGTTTTAGTGGCAGATATGAAAACATTTCAATGTTCTGATATGACCTTGCCCCCCTTTAGCCCCCCAAACAGTTATCTTCCAAATAATATGATTCACATAATCTATAAAATGACTGAAAAAAGTTGGAATGGTCTCCAGTAATTAATTAAACCTGCTGGAACTGCAAAGAAAGTGAATACTAACTTTGGCAATAAGTAGCAAAAGTGAAAAAAATTTGGCATTTTGTGATATCTGCCTATTCGGCCAAAATCTTTAACAAGAGCAATATGAAGAAACGATAAAAGTTAAAAAAAACATCAATATGCTCTGATTTTTCTATGGAACATTTTAAAGGAGGAAGCTTAACACTGAAGGCACTTTGTTGGTTTCATTGCCTTAACTCCTCCAACTAATTTAATTTTGACTTTGGGAAACAACAATGAATGGGATAAAGCAATATAATTATTTGAGAAAGTTTAAGAAACTGAATTAAGTCAAATGTCAAGTTTCAAATTCACTTTTTAAATTAGGTACTATATTTAAAAATGAAAAAGGACCATTTAAGGCATCTTTAAAAATCCCTGTATGGCTTTGATTTGCCAAAATACATTGCTAAAAAGAGAAAAAAGTAAGACTGAACGCAAAGTATTCACGGACTCAAGATTTTGATTACAATACACACAGCACAGGATCACTAATACATTTCCACTTGTGATGGAAGAACATGAAAAAAGTAACTTAAAATTTATCTTATAGTAGATGGTAGCCCAGAGGTTTGTGCTGAAGTAACATAGATAGAACTATTATCAGGGTGGGAAGAAACTACAGGATTTCCATTGGTAGAGGGACACCCAAGTTTCAATTTTTCCAAATACTCTGCATGTACAGGCTTGTGACACTGAAGGACCTTGATTGCATCCTCAACTTTAAACCATTCTCTCTTCCTTCCTGTGAAGAAAGAAAGGTAATATTTTAAGGTTCAGCTTGTTTGAAACTCCACTAATACTATATAACTTCAGTCATTTAGGTGAGATGGCTGGTATAGAAATTCATTAAGTAAACAAACTTCTGAAAGTTCCTTTATTTCATTATTTAACAATGTTGCATATAAAATGACTTTAAACATTCCAGAAATTTCAGATCTATTCTTAAAATACAGGCAACACCAAGGTAACATACAGGTAATCCTCGGCTTGCAACAGTTTATTTAATGACCAAAGTTATTACAACATCAAAAAACGTTTTGACTGTTTTTCATACTTATTGTTGCAACTCCCCATAGTCACATGATCAAAATTCAGACGCTTGGCAACTGACTCTTATTTATGACCAATGCAGTGTCCCAGGGTTATGTGATTACCTTTTGCGATTCCTAATAAGCGAAGTTAATGGGGAAGTCAGATTCACTTGACAACTGTGTTACTAACTTAAGAACTGCAATGATTCACTTAACTTTGCGAAGATTGTAAAATGGGGCAAAATTCACTTAAATGTCTTACGTAGCAACAGAAATTTTGGGCTCAATTGTAGTTGTAAGTTGAGGACTACCTGTATTCCATAGAATGTGATGGCCAAAAAGAAGAAGACTTCAAAAAGTTATCAAACTTGCTTGTGAGATAGCTAGCCCTTTCCATATTCTGTAACAGGTATTCAGGCTTCAAGATCCATAGCCATTGATCAGCCAATCCTATTTAGTCTCTTTTAAAACTTGATGATATGAAATGACTGAATTCTATATTTTAATAGTATGTTTATAATTAATTTTCCTGCATTTAGGTTTAACAGATAATTAGTTCTGATATTGAAGGAAAATGTTTATTCTTTAATGATTTTTTTTATTTCTGTCTTGTCCTTTTATTCCAAAGTGATGTTCTGAATGGCTAATGTATTTTAATAAATTACCTAAGACAACAGTGAAAAGCACAGCTGTTTGCCGAATGACTGGCAAACAGTATAGGTAGTCCTCAAGTTACAACATAATGGAGCCTGCCAATTTGGGTCAGAGGTTTGGCCAATGTTAAATGAAGTGCCTCAATTAACAACCAGCTATCCCTCTCTTCCCAGTGCCTTTGTCAAGTGTTAAACAAATGCACAGATTTTTAAGTGGAGTTCAGGGGTGGGGGAGATCCTAGGAGGCCTAGTAAAGTACAGACCCACCTGCCTCAGGCCTTCCAAGGCCTCCCCCATCCTGAGATACTCCATGCTCCTCTTCCCAAGCCTTGGGTGCCTTATATGATGGCCTGCTGCATAGTTGTCTTACCAAGGAGAAATGATGGGAAACAATGCTGGATACACTTGTCTTTCCTAATTCTGCCCCTGCCCTTCCTCCTGTCAAGGTGCTCTGGCTTTCTGGGGCAAAAAAAGAACCAGCTCCCTAGTCTTTTGCAGCTTTCTACCCCATCAGCTGGCCACTGAAAAATTCATCTCCAAAAGTGTAGCTGATTACAGGTTTGTGCAACAAAATAGAGGATGTTGAGCCTTTGCAAGCTTTAGTTGATTGCCTGCCTATAAGAGACAGTATACAGTCTAGCCTTTAAGTCCTAACTAGGTTCCACAGGTGAACAGCTAAAGCTCGCAAATACTGCATCCTCCATTTTGTTGCACAAGTCTCTAATTGGCTAACCTTTTTCAGTTCAAGGGAAAAAATTGCAGAAATATTTTTTCTTGCTTGCTTCTGTTCCTCTACTCTTCACCCTTGAGTCAAGATAAGGTTTTTAAAAGAGATAGGAGATTGGAGAGCAGAGGCAGGGAGATCAACAAGTGCTCCCTCCCAGCTTTTTTTTTTTTTAATTGAAGAACTGTGGCTTTCTGGGGGAGGGAGGGAGTTAAACCAAGGGAACGGGTTTAACTTTCCCTTGAAGTTCATCCAGAAGCTGCAGCTTGTGTGCACACGGAAATTGGCTTCCTAAAACCTTGCAAAAGATGTTCAGACTCCTACTGGCCAGCTGATGGGGCAGAAAGCTCTGAAAGCAGCTGCTATTTCTACAAGGAATTGTTGAGGTGCTGAAAATGGCAGCTGCTTCCACAAGAGAGGCAGGGGAGCACTACAGCATCCCCATGATCTGTTATAAGGGCAAATAATATGGGAGCACCGAAGCCCTTAACTTTGAAACAAGGTTGTAAGTAGTTTTGGGTGTCGGTCATAACTTTGAATGGTCATAAGTGGCTTGTCTTTCTCGAGGATACCTATGGTATTTGCTAAATCCTAACCATATGGCCAGATTCTGGTAAGAAACTCCTAGAAGATATATATATATATATATTACTTATAGTTTTACACACACACACACACACGTTAAATGTATCATCAACAATAAAAAAAGAGAAAGCATGGAAAAATGATATAATCTACAAAACTCTAAGAAAACTTGATCAGTTTGTTTCCAAGTCTTTTTCTTTGACCTTCTGTCAAAACACATACATACTTTTCTCATTGAGTTTTTCTAAACCTCTTTCAATGTTCTACTTTTTCCTGAAGATTCTAGTGAATTTTTGTGCTCATATTTTGCAAGTCAGCACACTTATCTATGTGAGATCCATTCACTACATTTGGAGAAATCCTTCAGAGTATTACATAATGCCCCTTTTAAACAATTTAGTACCATCAGGAAATTTGGTCAATTTATTGTTTGCCTATAAACTCAGATAACTTGTAAACAAGTTTTACAAAAAAGTAAGTAACTTTTTCACACTATTTTGCTATACCAGGGTCAGCAACCTATGGCTCTGGAGCCGCATGTGACTCTTTCACCCCTCTGCTGCGGCTCCGTCACTCAAAATGTGTGTCACAACCGCCAATGTGTGACACCCGCTGGCATGCAATTTACTGAACTTTTGAACCCCCGGTAGGCCAACCATGGATAAATCCAAGAAAAGAAAAGTTTCAGAAGAAAACAATGTTTAATTCAACTACATATGCTAGTTTTATGGCCGCTTAAGAAATAGTCAGGCATGGGAAGGGTTTTGTGGCTCCCGGTATTTTCTTTTCTGTGGGAAACAGATCCAAATGGCTCTTTCAGTGTTTAAGGTTGCAGACCCCTGTGCTATACTTTTAAAATAATTTTTATTTAAGTATTTGTATTTTAAAATTTAAAATTTTTAATATATTTAAGAAAAGCTTATAAATGTGAGAAATAAGGTTATTGCTTGCAAGCTGGCAAAATCTTCATCTCTATATGAAATGTTTATGTATATTTTAGCATCTTACTGAATAAGGATCTTTAACATTTGGAGTTATAAACAGACATGCTATGAAAAACTAACCATTTGGGCTGTGTATAATTTAGGTTGCTTATTTGCTCCCTTGTCAGTAACATACTTGTATACTAGACACACACACGCACATTATGCTTATAACTTAAATGACATAGTATCGTAACTTGAATGAACATTTCCTAAAAATAACATTCCTAAATGTAACATTTTAAAAACACTCATTTTGTTTTAAAAAGTTAGCATATATAAGGTAGAAATAGTCTTGCCTATATTTACTGAATCTTCCCAGTCTTCCAGGATTTCAGTCACTGTGAGAACATAAACATAAGTCCTATGCTTCCGGTCTTGATTCTGCTTTAGTATGAAAAAAGATAACAGAAATATGTTTAATTTACATTTGCAACATCCGAGATATATTAACATTACTTATATCATATTTCTCCATGGTAAAACAATACTCAAGGTGACTGACATTCATGAATTAGCATAATTCCAAAAAAGCAACATTCTGAATTTGTATCAGGATAGCTACAATATGGAGCTTTTAGCTGGTAGGATGCAGATTTTGATATGATTAGGAATCGAAGCTTTCATAGAACAGTATGAGCATGCTTGGAGTACAACTGAATTGGAGCTGAACTTGTTGTATATTACCAAAACGTGTCAAAACTATGTGATGTTTTTAATTTTAATGAGTGCTACATGTTGCACCAGTATGATTAAAGACAGGCCTAATCTATATGTACTACAGCATTTATGGGCCCCTTTGATGAAGGCTATAGAAGACTGTGACTGCAAGCATGAGAAAGGTTAAACAGCATGAATTAACAAATGAAAAAAAATAGGTAGGTTGAATGTTTATGAGACTACAAGAAATGGGAAGAATAAGCCTGAAAGATACTGACACATCTGTATAGAACAGAGTTGATGAGTCATGTTGGAAAGTGATGGCATAGCTGTCCTGAATGAGAGGGTCGTTATGAGATATTATATTGATTACCTGGTGTGTATACAAAAACAGAAATCCACAGGTTGGTGATAATTACAAGTTAAGGCCCAGTGGGCAGTCGTAATAGAAGAACAATTATTAGTTCTGTGTATCATTCTGAGGAAATTATATAATGTTCTGAGTTAATATAATAGGGTGGCGGGCAGTTTAATTAGATGATTTAAGTGAGTGGATAAGAAGACAAAAGTAAATGGGCCATTTAGAGGCCCTACAATGAAAGAGAATGAAGATTTTTGGGGTAAATGTGTGCTCAGGGAAAAGTCTGAACACGATACAGACTTATTTGGAGAAAAAAATAGATATGGAAAGAAATGAAAAAAAGCTAAAGTGAAAGAATGACTATTGAAAGAGAAAATTTGTGTCCTGTATAGAGAAAACAAATTGATAAAGAGGGATGAAATGTTAAGATAAAAGGAACTGATAAATATTGAAATGAATTTTATATACAGTAGTGGCCAAAATTGTGGAAACCTTTTGAGAAAAGTATTTTTGAGGTTTGATGGCTAATAACACCACTTTTTTTTGAGTAGTACCATAAAATTATATATGAATGGAACGATAATCAAGAATGTAATGCAATCTTTTATAAAGGATTATAGAATCCTTCAGTTATAAAGAAGAAAAGTGAAACATGTAGAAAAAATGAGATAAACAAATATGATCACCATAGAAACAACGAGATATACAAAAATTATCACGTCAGTTAATACTTAGTCGGGTAACTTTAGCATGAATTACGGCCTTACAACATCTTCCCATGGAGTGAACCAAGTCTTTTAGTTCTGCAGCTGTTATAATGTGAAACCAAGATTGAATGATTGCTTCTATTAAATGGGGTTTATTGCCTGGTAGCTTCTGACAAGTTTCTTTAGGCTCCATAGATTTTCAATTGGGTTAAGGTCTGGGCTATTCCCAGGCTACTCCAGCAATGGAATATGATTATCTTGAAACCACTTTTTGCATACAGCAGCAACATGACATGGAGATGAATCCTGTTGAAATATAAATGCTTCATTGTCTTGGAAAAGATCATGTATTTTTGTCCATTTATATTCCCATTAATCACACAAATTCTGCCCACACCTTTTGATATCATACAGTCCCAGATCATAACACTGACTGGGTGTTTCACGGTACATGTAATGCAGTCAGGATGCAAATCTTCTCCGATTCTTCTCCTTACGTATTTTATGCCATCACTACCAAACAGGGAGATCTTGGTCTCATCACTCCAAATAACACTGCCCATTGTTCCTCTGTCCAAGTAGCATGGGTTTTAGCCCAGTTTAGTCTTTTCAAGCTTTGTTTGAGATATAAAAGTGGCTTTTTTCATGGAATTCTAAATTTTAGGCCAAATTCCTGCAGTCTGCACCGAACAGTCCTTGCACTCAACTTCACACTGAATTGCACCTTTTCATCTTGTATACACCCAGATGATTTTCTTCTGTCACGTAGGCACAGTCTCTTAATTCTTCTATCATCACTGCTGTTGTGTACCTTTTCCTGTCTTTACCAGTGTGGTTTTATCAGTGTGGACTGAATCTCCTTATACCTCTTCAAAAACTTAGAAATACCACCTTTGGTTAAGTTTCCAACAATTTTTCTTCTAATTTCTTTATAACTGTAGCCTTGTTCACCTAATACTACTATTTTACATTGCTTTCTGGGCGACCACTCAACTCTTTGCACCATCACTTTAATTTTATTACGTTTTACAAGCTCACTAAACGAAAGAACACAAAAAACCCCAATAGTGGGTTAGACACACTAACAAATGTCCTCCTCTCAGCTTCAATACATGACATCAATAACTGAATCCTAGTGTGATCTGATTGGCTCATTGCCAAAACAAGATGACACCTGATTGGCTCTCTAAACACTCATGCTCATTGGGTACAATCAGATGAGGAAAGCTACCTAATATTTACCTAAGCAAGTTGTGCTTCCTTTTTCTGGTTTATTTGGCTATAACCTTTCATAGAATACATATAATTAAACAACCTTTGTTGCATTACATTATTGATTATCTTTCCATTGATATATAATTATATGGTACTACTCCAAAAAAAGTGGTGTTATTAGCCATCAAAACTCAAAAATCCACTTTTCCGAAACGGTTTCCACAATTTTGGCCATAACTGTATATAGGAAATGGTAGTGAAAATGGAATGGAAATAAATGCTATAAATGTTAATGTTCAGAAAATGATTATGAAAAATATGACAAACACTGTGAGAATGTCTAAATATTGTAAGGTTACAAATATAGTGTAATAAAAAAATTAAAATATGTATGCTTTTTGCTTATAGAATAGCTATGTTACTTGTTTATTAGGTTGTGAAAAATACACCTATGCCTGATAATTGTATAATGAGAAAGAATGGCATTCTTCCAAAAAGAAAAGTAACAAATTTGTATCCAAAACCTACAGTAAAATTAGTTTGTCATGTGTGCCTCACAGAATTCTGGCTGAAAGGGTAAGAGAAGAGAATAAACAAAATTGGACCAGAGTACTGAAACTTTATATTGGGTGTATGATGTACATTCATATACTTGTTCTTGAAAAGGTAACAAGAACTGTACGAACATGAGGATATAATAAAATAAATAGGCATAGCAGGGAGTAAAACATGGATGTGTGATGAGAACTTGACACTTTAATAAATCAATAACAATGTTTGTGATGTTAGAAGTATATTGACTGAAGACATGAATACTGCATTTAACATAAATGCTGGTAGAAAGGTAATTGATATGATATTTGATACAAGGAATGAATATTTGTCAAAAGAAGTAGAAGTAGCAAAACTGGTGTGTATAACAGGATGTTTTTGTCCACTTTGTTATTGGGAAGTGAAAACTGAGTGTAGCTAAAGAAACGTAAAAGTTGAATACTATGGAAATGAAATACTTAAGCAATATGTATAATAACAAGGAAAATATAGGGTCAAAAATCAGAAGATGCAAAATCAATGCTCTGAATATAAAAGTGAGACCAGAATTAAAGAAATATGACTTACAACCATAATTGAGCCCAAATTTCTGTTAAGTGAGACATTAATTAAGTGAATTTTGCCCCATTTTACCTTTCTTTGCCATAATTGTTAAGCTAATCACTGCAGTTGATAAATTAGTAACCTGGTAGTTAAGTGCATCTGTCTTCCCCATAGCCAAGCATCTGAATTTTAATCATATGATCATGAGGATGCTGCAAAGGTCATACTTTGAGAAATAGTCATGTCACATTTTTCAGTGCCATTGTAAATTTGAATGGTCACTAAAGGGACTATTGTAAGTCAAGGACTATTTGTAGTTTGATCATACAGATAGAATGATTGAGAAGTGAAGGCCAAAGAAATCTATAACCAAGGGTGAAGGAATTGAGAAGAATGGGACTGAGAAAGTCATGGTTGTATGGAGTTAATGAGATCTTCAGAAAAGAACTGAGATGTTTAAAGAACAAAAAATAAGCGTATGAAACATTGTAGGGGTATAATTGAAACAAAGATAATTTATAAAGATAAAAACATCTGGAGAGATGAATGATATAAGTGCAATCTAGATTTAACTATTTCATGTTCTTTTCTTTTATATCAGATCTTCAATTTGTTTGGCTTACTATTTCTTTCTTCACTTCTGCCCTTTGCATAATACTGCTTATCCTAATCCTAAAGGTAATAAAGTGATGAGAATGTACATACAGTATATATAACAAAATATAATCAATAAAATTGATATTAATGGTTAACAATCATTATAGAAACAAGGTAAACTAGAAAAAAGCAAAATGTATAAATATTATAAAAGTCTAGAATGAATCTGCGGCAACAGAAATATAAATGCTACAAATATGGTTCTGCTTTATCTACTGGCTTTTATTGAATTTGCCAAAGTGGTCTTTAACAGAACATGTTATGTCCAGGAACTGGACAAAAGTTAATTATCTCTGTTGTATAAGCTTTTCACAGCAAAGTTCTTCACAAATGCGAAAATCCCTTTCCATGAAGATTTAAAGCAACTTTATTCTGCTTTGAAAGCTGTCTTCTTTCGTGCATATGTGTCTATACCAGACACGTCCACTGAGACTGCCAACAAAGCAAAGTAGCCATGGATGCATAGAAGCACGGACAACCTTGGACTGCTATGCAAGTTTTCTAATAGCTATGTCTACTTCATCCAAACGTTTAGATAAGTGCTTCCTTTAAATATCCTCATTGCTTTTCAGTGGAGGTAGTAATGATTTCAGCCTGAATGAATTTCAAAAATAACACAATTGAAAACTGGAAATATCCCATAGAATAAATATATTTTCATTTTTGTATTATAAAATTGTTCCATTGCTAAATCTGATTAAGAAGTCCAACAACTTACATTATCAATTCTTCACCCGAGTAATTTTAGATATGTTGCCTCCTGCCCCTAAGAAGTACAACTACACATTAATTTTCTATAATATATTCCCATTTTTTTAAAAAATGGCTCACCTCAAATATTCCCAACAATCTGCCAAGTTTTCCTTTTACTCCAGCCTGCAAGAAATGAGACAGACTTTTTAGAAGAAAAATATTTATAGACAATCCTTGTATTCTTACAATATAATTTCTAAGAGGGATGTAATTGTGGGGAGGAAACCATCCCATTTTGCAGTTCTAGCAATTAGGTTCAATTCAATTACAATTTTTCACAGTTTCAGTCACAAATTGACTTCTGTGGACCTTACATCATACTTAAGTGGTCAGTAGAGGGGGCATGCATAAGTGCACTAACGTGCCTATCGTCCCTGTCATTGTATTTTTATTCTTTTATTCTTGTTCTCATTTTTGTTTGACAAATTCTAATAAAAATAAATAAATAAATAAATAAATAAATAAATAAATAAAGGCACAGAACTTTCCAACAAAGGTTCCTATTTAATTATTTTCATAGGAGTTAAATGCAAAGAAAATGTAACTAATAAGGCAGATGAAAGTTTGAGAAATGTAGCACACTTAAATAGCAACCAGTTTTGTTCTTCAAGAAAATACTTGGTAAGAATCATATTCTTAAAAATATCATTTTGATTTCTACATCTTGCAAAATCCACTGGCACTATCATAAAGGAATATTATTCATTTAGTAGCGGTATAGTATTTTCATTCAGACAAGTCTGGTATGTAACCTATTTTTAGCACACTTATGAGAATGATTCTCTCTAGATTATCATGTTGTGAAGCATGAGTCCTGCCTACCTTATATACCAGAAGGAATGAATTAGTAGTAAACATTCTGAAAAAAAGAGCCACAAATTATTTCAAATTGGGAACTTTGAATATTTTACCTCTTCATAGACTTCTCTGACAGCAGCACCACCTGGTTCTTCTTCAGGTTCCATTCCTCCACCTGGAACAATCCACTGATCTGGGTACCGGCTACTGCTTACTAATAGCACCTATGAATAAAATCATTGTAATTAATATATTATGTCACCTTTTCATTAAGAGACCAAGTAGCATGTTATTGTATGTAGCATATAATAAATAATACTATCGGAAAATAATAAAGCAAAGAAAGTAATTTAAAGGCCAAGCTAGAGAGACATGTTCCGATACTTCTTGAAAAAAAAATCTAGCAAAAACTGATTATAACTCCTTATATTCCCACTTTAGAAACAATGATGAAGAAATTCCCCACTTGGCAATAAATAGGTCTTGCAACGATAGCCTCCTGAAACAGTAGAGTGTATCTTAATAATGAGATAGGCAGTCCCTTTGGTAGCCAGGTATAATTTTCAACAACTGAAGGTTTTAATGGTTACAACAATTTGAATTAAGCCTAACATTCTCATTGTCAAATTAGAAGATTTTTATTAGAAGATATTAGAAAATCAGACAACCTATGAACTTCTGCTGCTTTGAGACTTAAGTGCTAGAATGGAATTTGGATAGTTTTTAATCTCTTGCAGCTCTTCCATTCAGATTTCTGATCCTAAAGCAAGCCCATAAAGGTGCCCAAAAAACAAAACAAAATCCCAGAATGTTTGATTATAAATCCAGGTTAGTTATAGTTTTTTCCTTGAGTTAGGAATTTGAAGAAACATTAGAGCTCAGCTGTCCAGAGCAAAAGCAATCATGCTGGAAATTAGCCAAGTTATTGAAAATTACACCAGATTAATTTAGTACGTGATATTTTGAACCAGTTTGCCTACAAACTTACACTCTGATCTTATATTTCACACGACCTTGTTAGACTCAGGTCTTCAATCTATGGGTTGGACTTGACTATTTCTTGTGGATTGAATATCATCATGGTCATGAACATTCTTGTCACTGACCATCTAAAAAAATTCTTTGGTTCATTCTGAACCTATGGAACTAGACAGAAAATCAGTACAAATATTCAATTAGGGATATGCTGTGTTTTGTAATAAAGCTTTAAAACAATTTGGCCATGGGTCTGTACAACCTAATGAAGACTTCTTTAAAAATAACCTGTATTTTTTCCTGGGCTTGCATTGGTACAGCATCTCCCTCTCATACAATTTGAGTTAAGGAAGTGCCAACAGGGTATGATGAAGTACCTTGGAATAGGAGGAAGTATGCTGTTAACACTCCTTAACTCATATTCATATTTTTATAAGCTTAAATAGCTATACTGTGTGAGCCAAGAAAAAAGGGTGGTTTCTTTAAAGAGATAATTGACAGGTATAATATGGACACTTATGCCTTCCTTGCTTTTTATACAAAGAAGAGCATACTCCTCTTCACTACTAGATAAGATTTTTATACCAGTCTATCCTAGTCTGTGAGATTATGCAATTATGTAAACTTTGGATGTTTAAAAGTAGCACTTCATATAAGCACACTGCAATAGGCACAGTATAAGTGTGTATATTTGTTTCCAACTCTAATGCATTAAATATAACTAAACAGATACATTTCTTGGTATTGTTCCCACTTAAAAACTTAGGGAATAGTATCATAGTTCCTAAACTATGAATTCAGATTTTTAAAAACTCAAATATAATGTTTTCCAAAACATAACGAAGTCCTATACTCAAGCAAGAGTTAGAATGATATAGCCTAGTATTTGGGGGTTACTTCACTCTATACTGCTTTCCAATATTTGCATTATTCACACCAGTGGTGGGTTGCTACCAGTTCGCCCCGGATTGGGCGAACTGGTAGCGGCGGTGGTGGGAGGCTCCGCCCACCCACCCGGATGCTTCTGCGAATGTGCAGAAGCATCACACATGCACGAGCGAACCGGTAGCAAACTAAATTGAAACCCACTACTGATTCACACTACTTTGTCTTATCTGAAGACAAAGCAAAGAAGTGATCAGTTCTTACAGAGAAAAATCTATGGAGCACTATTGACCAGTGTCAGTTGTCCCCTAGCTCCATTTTGTGAACATAAGAAGTAATGTTCTTATTCTATTCTATTATGTTCTTAATACAGCATTCCAAGCTTACATTATATAGTCTGCAGGGACATCAAAGCTAGTGAATCAAAAGCTGATAGGTCTAAAACTACTAAATCCCACTCATCCAATTCCCAAGAACTAAGGGAACCAGATCTGTGTTAATTTCAAATATCAGAGGAAATCCTCCCGAGCAATGGGTTCTCCATCACTGGAGATTTTCAAACCAAGGGCATATGTGTTGAAGATCTCTGCCTTGGACAGAAAGTTGGATTAGAATGTTCCTTGTAATTCCATGATTCTAACTTTGTATTTTATATGCAATTAAAGCAAGTCACCAACTGCTCCAGCTTCTCTTTAATATTACGGTCATGGGGCTGCTACACAGTGTAGGAAAGCATTAGCAATCCATCCACACAGCTATAAAAAGGGCAGAGGGTAAATTTTCTTCACTGTACTTACAACTATGAGGATGCTTCTATCTTTAGAAAGAAAGCTGGGGTCAGATGATAATAATTTATTAAATCAGGAAAATGTTTCTAAACCTGATGTTTTAAATTTAAAATCTGATGGTGAGTTTTTGTAAGATCAAAGCAGCATAAAATAATATCTAGACAAAAGAACACATAATTTTAAATTAACAATCTATAAAGAAGAAATATAAGATATAAGAATTCAATTATTTACATGTTTACATAGGCTGTCAGGCCACAGAAAATCCATTGTTCCAAATGTACTCTCTTGCCTATGTCAATTTGGCTCTTTCCTAATGTACCAGGACGTATGTCAAAATTCTCTAACCACGTTGATAGAGAATTCTAGGAATTGCTACTTCAACAATTTCATGATACCAGGCTGTAGAAAATTGGTTTGCACCATTAATAATCTCTTTTCTGCCAGGTAGTAAGTTCCTTCTTCTCACGAGTTACTATTACATTATATTCTCTTAACAACACCTTAATCCACTTTAACAACCAATTATATCCATGCAAAATATTTAAACTATTGTTAGATGCATCTTGCATAAGACCAATGGGAAATAAAGGTATCAAGTATCAACTAATGTCAATGAATTCAGCCATGTACTGTACATGGTTTGTACTGGATCTAAATATATATATATCAATGTATGATTTATTTTCTGTTCTCAAATTAATCATTTTTACAAATTAAAATTACATTACATTACAAATTAAACATTTTTCCTAGTAAAATGAAGTAGCTTTTAGAAAGGTAGCTGAGCATGATTTTAGAATAAACTGGTTAATTTGCTCACAGCATATTTTCTTCATGTTTATAAATTTTAGTGCTTAGGAAGGGCACTCATCACATTTAGATACTGTGATCACGATCAGATATTTTATTGTTTTTAGACTTCTACTGCCTTATTTCTTCAATTTTAGACACATTATGTCTAAAATTTTAGACACATAAGTTTTTCTCCCATCCAACATTTTTATAGTTATATCCAAAGACATGTATTTTAATCAGATGAAACTTTTTTTTCCAAATGAAGGAAAACATGTTTTTGTATTCATATGAGTGACCACCAGCAATAATGACTGATTATTTTTCCGGATGAAATAATCCAGTTTAATGAAAATGTTTCATTCAGCATTTATATTGTTCAGTCTGTGATCAGAGATCCAAATTACTAATACAAGGAAGGATTCATTGTTTGGCTTGCCTGAAGCTTGAAAATACACGTTTGTACTATTATATAAGATTCAAATCCATGAACTATCAAAACATAGCACTTTCAGTAACTGCCCCTAGCTTAATGGAAAAAATTTAAGCAGTGAAATTATTTGTATTAAAGATTTTTATATAAACTTAATTTGCATTCCTATAGTCAAAATCAGTTTCAAAACATAAGTAGCCTTAAAGATCAAAATATTAATTTATCATGAAATTCTTATAAAATAAGAACTTAAATGAACCTTTTAAACCACTGAGGCTTTTTTTGCTCAGTGCAGAAACCAATTTAAAGCATACACAATAAATGGCTATCCAGCTTCTCTTGAACATGTCTAATATAGAATTCCCCACTTTCTTTGAGAACTGGTTCTATTTCTGAACTGTTTTATTGTGAAGAAAAAGCATCGATATGGTGCCCTTTTACGTACCTTGGATTGTATACACTTGAATATACTGTTGAAGTTTTCTTTTCTCAAGAAAAAAATGTACTCCATTTTCTTAGTCTCTCCTCATAAAATAGTTACCAGACCTTTATTATTCATGTTTTCCTTCCCTGAACTTATTCCAGTTTTTTAAAATCTTTCTTAAAATGAATATTCAGAACACCAGAGGTAGGCTTTGGCTAATGCAAATGTGTTATAATGATAACTACCTGTAATTTGGAATATAATTATCTTGTTACGCCAAATAGGACAGCAGGTTTTTTGTTTAGAACTATACTTTTAATCAAAATAGTTTGAATACAGTGTATTATATGTCTTTCAAAAGATGTTTTGGCTATCTAAGAACTACATAAAACGGTATGTTAAAACTACAAGCAAAAAAGGCGCTTGAATTGATTCCACGTGTACGTAGGATTAATCCTATTTGAATGAATGTCTTGGAACACATTTAAGCAAATTGCTGGTTACTTATAATATTTTGATATAGTCATGTTTAAATGTCTGGTTGGGAACAAAGCACAGTGTGCATATGTAATATTAAAAAGTTACTCACAGTCCCACTGGAGTCAAGTCTAATGAAAACTTTTGTCAAAATTTTACTCCTCAGCAAACTAAAGATTCTTCTAAGAGCGAATAATCACCACAACCCTGGATTCAAGTCACTCATTTGTTGCTCTTCCACAGCAAATTATTTGCACACTATTTTTCAAAGTTTGAGGGAGAAATCACAGCACTGTAAAACACAAAAGAAGCTATGTTCAGTCCACAGTACTGGACATGCCTATCTCTGTGGGAAAGGGAAATGTCTAAGCATTCAATTTTTTTTGTTCTCAAACATTTTTCATTTAAAATATTATCTTTTCTCATGACGCTCCCATGTTATAACAGATTAGACATACGAAGCAAATATTACAGATTAGAATCACATGCTATGAATAAACCATAATGTGGTATCTTTGTGCTTTTGTGCAATGCATGAACTTCTATGGGAACATATACTATCTTTAGATTCTGAACATACTTAAACATACTTATTTCAATTAACTCTAGAAATCCAGAACAAAGTTTTAACATTCCACAGAATCTGATAAAAATGGTTCCTTTGGCTACTATGAGGGCTGTACAGTACAACCTCCAAACATAATATTCTCATTTTATTATTATTGATCATCTAAATCCTTTATAGGATTCATACATATCAAAGTAAAGATGAAAAAAATTAATCTACACATTTGCAGCCTAGACAAAATAACCATAGTCATGCCATGTTTTTAAGCCCACAACTATTGCAACTATTTCCAGTTCCATGCATCAACTACTAAAGTATTTCATATTTCAACTCAAGCAAGAAAGGCACAGGAAAACAATGTGGCTTAGCATAGTATTATGTTATTACTTGGCAAAATCACATTGAAACATAAAGATGCCCATGTATTAGGAGAAAAATGACAACATTGATAGGTCAGGGAAAGCTCAAGTGCATTAATAAATCAATCCAGAGTTTTCACAAGATAAGAGGCAAGGCTTTTTTCCACTGTTACAGAAATTCATACCATTTCATGAAAAGAATTATAATTTAATCTAAATGATATTCAAAGAATCATAAAATAAGCTAATTTGTCATAGCATGGTTTCTAGCCACAAAAGTTAAATTTAAAATGTTAAGAAGTGCATCTCTATACAAAGATATCCTACAATATGGAGAAGGGGAATACAACAGGGGTTTTCATATTGTGAGAAAGCACACTTGTCAAGTAGAATACCCTTACTATATAAAATACATATTATTTCAATCCTGTTGGAGATTCAGAAATAATCCTCTACATCAGGGGTCTCCAACCTTAGCAACTTTAAGACTTGTTGACTTCAACTTGAAGTTGAAGTCCGCAAGTCTTAAAGTTGCCAAGGTTGGAGACCCCTGCTCTACATTACTGGGAACAGTAAGTTTTAGCACTTCTGCAGAAGTCAAATGAAAACCACAAGGAGTTTCTTACAACAAACAGGCACAATACTGTCATGCTACAACTATTTAGAAAATCAAAATGAAACAATTACTTAAAAAGGATTCAAATTTTTGTAATTTGTCTTTTATAACAAAGCAGTTTGATTTACATTTTTCTTATCATCTATAATTTTTTTGCTTTCATTATGACTATTTAGACTTATTTTGCAGAAATGAAAAAAACACAGAATTTGCCATGAATAGAACAGAACAGAACAGAACTTTATTACGGTCATCTACCAGCAATCCACATACAATATATTAAAAATAATACTGACATTAATAATGAATAATAACATCCTTGTTATGAAAATACATGATCTCAAACCTTTAGGGTTACTCCCTAATTTATGTGAATGGAGAGCTGATTAGAATGTGAGTAAATGTATTTTCCAAAAATTGTTACAGATATCTCCAAAAAATTGGCACAAATTGACAGTTATAATTCTGTAACCAATTTTTTTCTTGTGGACATTGCAGCGACACAGAATTTTGCCACTGCACGCGTGGTAGCTGGGTTTGAGTCCTGGAGGAGAAAGCCTACATAAAAGTCGTCTACCTTCCCTGGCAATCTCTCTAGTAAGGGGAGAATATATACTGACCTATAAACTCTATATAACGCACAGTACAATAAAACCTGTGAGGTATCTTCGACTGCTCCTTTACCATATATACATACCTGTTCCTGTATACCTACCCTGGAGAAGTGCTGAGGGCAGAATATTAAATCTGGCTCTGAAGAAAGCTATTCTTTGTTTTGGGAAGATCAGATCATTTAGATATCTTGCTGATTCCTACACACCCTGTTTGATTCTGTCCCTACTGTGGAGAGGCAACCTATTTAGTTCTTGGAACCCCATGTTCTTCATTCTATCAATTACTACTTGCTTTGCTTTGTCAAAGCCTAGAGGCATTAAGAATACTGGTGAGAGCCCATAAGAGCCCAGCTTGTGGTCTATCGCCTGTTTCCAGTGGGAGGGGAAGTTGTCAGTCAACATTAGCAGGGACAGTCCCTCTGGAAAGAAATGCATTTTTAGCCAATAAATGATCATCATCTTCCAGGCTTTTACCTGAATTTGAGGCATACCTATCTCAATTCTTAACTGGGCATTTGAAGTTCCTTTGGGTGCAGCTAAGATGGCTCGCAGGAATTTGGTTTGTATAGTTTCTAGCAAGTTTTTCTTTACAAGGGTTCCTGTTTGTGCCCTATAAAGAATTTGCGCCAATGTTTTGGCCTCAAAAAGTTTTAAGGCAGCAGGTACTAATTGACCTCCGCTTGTATAAAAGAAATGTTTAATTGCATTTGAGGACCTATTCGCTACTTGCAATGTATGCTCCAGGTGTGCCTTCCATGTCCCTTGCGAGTGGAAAACCACCCCAAGGTTCTTAAACGTCCTACTGTGTTCCAATCTATGTCCTTCAATTTTCCAGGAATATTGGCTGGGTCTTTTAGCAAAAACTAAAATTTTTGATTTATCAAAGGACCAACTTGTTCTGTCTACAGAAGCCAAGTGTTGCCCTAATTGCTCTCTTCAGTCCTATGGGAGTTTGTGAAATAATAGCAGCATCGTCGGCATATAGGAGAATCAGGATTTTGCGTTGTGCTAGGTTAGGAGGATGTAGATCAGGGTTCTGTAAGAGACAGATCAGGGGGTTAATATAGAAGTTAAAAAAGGAGGGGGACAGGATGCAACCCTGCCGTACCCCTTTTTGAACCCTTACTGGGCTGGTTAAAGTCCCTTGAGGATTACACCTCACTTTCAAGGTGGAATTGGCATACAATTTTTGTATGAGGAAAAGTAGGCATTTATCGATTGTAGTGCATTTTAGTTTCTCCCATAGGGTCTTCCTGAATATTGAATTAAAGGCCTGCTTAAAATCAAGGAAGGCCACGTAAAGAGAGGATTTTTTTTTTTTGTGCGTATATTTTTGCATCAGATTGTGAAGAATTAGGATATGATCCACCATAGATCTTCCTTCTCTAAAACCAGTTTGTTCATCTTTGATTATCCCCCCTGAAATTAGCCAATCCTGAAGTTTATAGTTTAGGTGTTTTGCATACAATTTACTAATAACACTCAGAACACTAATGGGTCTATAATTGCCTGGGTGATTTCTATTACCCTTTTTATAGATTGGTATAATTGCTCATCTCCAATCTCTTAGCATACGGCTTGTTTTATCTATATATGTAAACAGAGATGCTAAAAGTAGAGCCCACCAACTGGTGTTCTTTTTTATTATTTCTGGGAGGACATTATCAGCACCAGGTGCCTTATTAACCTTAAAGGCTCTGATCAACCGGGATCTCTCTTCTGGTGTAACAAGGGCTCAGTAAGATGGTCCAAGCTAATTTGGCTCTCCTTAGTTACATAGTCGGGGTCTGTATATAACTCTCTAAAATATTCTTCCCAGGCCTGAATCGGTACCTGATTAGTTGAAAAAGAACACAGGATTTGGCATGAATTTAATAATCAGTCCCTTATGAAGTTTTCTGACATAGAACATCCTTTTAAAAAGAGAAGTGAATTACTTAAGAATTACTAAGCTTCTTCTAGTGTTAACATTAGACATAAGATTAGATGTTTTTGTTACATTCCTAAAAACATAATAGAATATTTCCTTATCCCCAGATCTTTATCTTTACTAAATACTTGGTCCCTTGTTTCTTTCTCTAAATTTTATGAAGTTGGTCTGCCAAAATACTCAGAAAAGTAAAACTAGTTAGTGGTAAGGTATGCCTTTATAGTTATGGTGTTTTTTTTCCCTTGAAAGTAAATTATTGAAGCTTATACACTAAACTTGCTGAGTAGTTCACTTTTAATACAACAGTAGCTCCCTCTACAGTGTTAAGATTGTCTGTGAAGCTTAACTGTGCAAGTTCATATTGTCAAGACAATACAGGTATGTTAGATTCTACTATCTACTATTTTACGCCTATCTTCTTCAATGGCTCCACAGATGAACTCTTATCAGTCAACTTTTTGTGGGTTTCATGGACATATGTACAAATGAAATACAAGTAGCTGCAGCCATTCTTAATTTTTAGGTTGTAGGAATATTTTTGATGCAAGTTCCACTCATTCTTGTGGGGGAGGGGGAGGGGGAGAGGATAATGCTGGCATTTTGTGATGTAGCATGTTCAATTGAATAGGTAGGAGTATAGCCACACTGCAGACTAAATTACACAAGATTTTAATTAAGAACATATTGAGCTCCTTAGGCAACCTAATAAAATGTTTTTATAAGAAGGCCTGTGTCTATTATTTTTGGATGGCAGAGTTCTAAATATTCAAAATATAATATGAATAGGATTTCGTGATCATCTTCAGTAGATGGTTTGGTAAAATATCAAAAAATCTAATGTACCCAAGTCCCTTTCAGATTCAAGACTCCTGCAATAATTGTTTATGTAAATATATCTCTAAATAAGCAATCCCCACAGCCATTTCTCAAATATTGTAACTGAATTTCTTCAATGTATTGTAAATGTAAATTTTAAAATCTATTTTTTAATAAAATCTATATTAGTATGTTAGGAAAGATGTTCAAATGGTCCTGAATAGATACATTACAACTACCATCACTAACATTAACATGCTATAAGATTGGTGGAGGAAAACATACACGAAAAGCTATAACCCTAAACCAGTTATATACCTATAGTCATAATTTAAATTCTTGCTATTTTGTGCAACTAGAATCTAGCAATATAAAGTAAGATCCTTTAGATCCAGTAAGATATAATAGTACTGGAGGACTAAGAAAGTGCATTATATGTTGACTATGTAAATCGCTTAGATATGGCTATAAAGCACTGTGAAGTGGTATATAAGTCTAAGTGCTATTGCTATTATGAAATTATAGTAAACTGATACAGTTAAAGTTGATACAGTTAGTCCTTTTGTAGATTTTATAGCTTGTATAAGAATACTATGTGACTGCTATATTATACAGAAATAGTATATCTTTTCTTCCCTCATCAACTTCACATTTCAACACTTGCTACTGTGATGTAGAGAAAATATTTATTCATATGCTGTACTTTTAAGAAATAGCAGAGATCCAAAATGTTGTTAGAAAATTATCTGAAATTGTTTCTTATACATAGCTTAAATATAAAAAGGGACACACAGTATACCAGCTTGTATTTAAATGTATCCCCAGTAGATCTTTATGTCACTTTGAATAAACCTGAGAAGTGATAGCTAAAAGTTATAATGGAAAGAGCTGAATTTTTAAAATATACATTCACTTCAAAAAACAAGAATTCAACAACAATCAAATATTGAGAAATATTTTAGGAATTTTTTAAAAGTTCCTTCAGTTATCAATTCCAGCAATACTTTTTTTATGTCAGTGATGGGTAGTTCTTTGGAACTGCTAAAACCTTTCTAGTGGTTTGATATATTATCAAGAATGGTTACCACCTCTGGAATGGAAAAAAATCCTGACCTCCAGTAGATTACATCAGTGACATGGAAAAGCCTGACTCTTTGGAGCCATCTAATGGTCATCCATATTTCTGCAACCAGTTATGCTATATCTAATTATAGTCAAAGCAATTTTGCTTTGTACTTTTGAAGAAAAATACAGCTTTTCAAAGTGCAGTAAAATTACACTGCATTATGCATTATTCAGTTTCAACTAGTACTTAGGTATCTATGAAAACAGATCTATCCATAGATTTTAACCCAGATATTTATTCAAACACTTCATATATATAATCATGCTTCAACTCGGTTTCTTATCTTTGAACTACCTGGTTTAGTTTAATAGGATATAGTGGGATCCTTGGTGCTCTTTGAGCTTTGGTTGTTTGCTTGCAGACCTTTCATTACCCACTAGTATATTTGATGTTACCTAATTGGGTAATGAAAAGTGTGAGAGGAAACGACCAACCAAATTCAGAGATCACCAGGATCTCCACAGGGTTACAGTTTTCTTCTTCTATTGATAACAGAAAATCGTTGCTCAGGTATTACAGGTTTTATACCGCCATTCGGAACACATCATACGACGACAAAAAACAGGGCAGGGAAATCGCCAGGAGCAAGTTTCATAGATTACGGTTGCATAAATAGGAGCTACTGCCGCCTACCTGTCTGCTTGAGAAGTCAGGGGAGGAGGAAAGGGGGCCTTTCTGTTAATAAAAAAACAAACGGCGGCGGTCGGTCTCGAAAGCAACTTGATCGCCCGACTCTAAAGAGGTCGTTGAACTCGGCCCTTGCCGTTTTCGGAGACAGCCAGATCAGGCCGGCTAGCAAGAGTGCTGAAAGCACATTGGTTCTGACCTCACCCACAGGGTGGGGTGGGGGGGAAGCTGACCTGCAACAATCGCTCACACACGTGGACCCTTCGCACAGCTCTCCCCTCCCCAGCCCTCGCTGCAGCCTTCCCCCCCACAGGGTCCCCTAGCGAGCGCTGCCCGCGGAGAGTTGCTCCTGCCTACGCCCACCCACCGCCCACCCGCAGCCCCTAAAGAGACAGCCGCGGCTTGGGCTGGTCTCGGAAAGGATCCTTTTGCAGGCAGCCACATCCTTGGCTCCCCGTCAGCCACGCCGGCGAAGGAGCCGGGCAGAGACAGAGGGGGCTCGCAAGGGGGCGACAAGGCAAATCCTTCCGGCAGACACCCGCACACAAAGGAGCCGAATGGACCGATGGCGAAGGAGGGAAGGAAGGAAGGAAGGAAGGAAGGGGCGAGCGGGTCTGGGCGCGGCAGCCCGACCGAGGAAGAGGGAGCCGCGGGAGGGCGGCCGGGCGGGAAGGAAGGGGGCATCCCCGACTTCTTTCGTTCTCCTCCAGGCCACCCGCCATACGCCGCAGCCTTCCAGACCTCGGCTCTCACCTCATCCTCCCTCTCGCTGCGGAAGCACAAGCATGCCGCCCGCTTCTTGAAACCCTCCCGGTCGTAGGTCCGCGTCTGGTTTGGCTTGAATTTCATCATAGAGGCAGGAACGCCGCCGCCGCCGCCTACTCCAGCCCCGGCACGCCCGCCCGTATGGGAGGGAAGCGAACGACGAGGGAGGCCCCGGTGGCTCCCCTTCTCTCTTCGGTCCAAGCCGAGGAGCCCGGTGGGGCGAGAGAAGCCTCTCCTCGTCAGGAGGGAGCGAAGGGAGCGCTCCTCAGGGGGACAGAGCGCCGCGCACGGCTGTGGCAGTGGAGCTGGCGACACCGCGGCCACTCAGGAACCCACGCCGCGCCATGGAGCCCCGCCGTCTGTTGTCTCCACTGGCCGCCTCGGTTTCTCCTCAAGCACTGCGGCTGGGACCCGGCCCGAGCGCTCCCCTCCGGCCGCAGCTCCTCCCGCTTCACTCAGTCCCTGTCCTTCATCCGGTCCCCAGAAAGCGCCGCTTATGCGGCGCTGTATCCACTATTTAACTGTAACGCACATTCCTCCACCCGCCCGCAACCTCCCGGCCTCTCGGACTCAACGCGCAGGCGCGGGCCCGCCTCCGAGGGGCGACACGAGGGAGGAAAGGGGCTGGATCGAGGTTGACTTAATTCAGGGAAGCTGAAGGAGGCGGGGAGGGGGCAGGGGAAAGGGCGTGGCTAACAGCCATAGCCCACCCGCTCTTGCTCGGCCGGCCTCAGGCGTCTTATTGTCGTTTGGCTGCGAAAGAGCGAGAACGATGCGACTGAATAGAGGGCGTGGCTTTGTAGAAGGAGGGCCGTTACAGCTCATCTCTCTCCGATTCCGCCTTTTCCTAATGAAAAGCTATCTTGGCGCCGTTGCACTTTAAAGATCCATTATCCGCATCCGCCAGGCTAACGCTGTTGTTGTTCAGGATGGGAAAAATCGATATGGGTACAGCTACTGCGCCCGGAGCTAGATTAGCCAAGACTGTATAAAACAATTTATTTCGTAATCTTATTCGCGCTGTGGTTTCATCGCGCCTAATTCTCTGCCGCGTAAAAAGGTGAATGAATAGGAAGAAGTTGCTGTCTGCCAAACCTTCCCCCCCAATTCTGCGCTCATCTTTCGTTGGCTATTTGCACCCCTGATTGTTTACTGAAATAACCCCATTGCCTGGATTTGTACAACACACCAACCAATCGCATTTAAACCAGTGGTGGGATTCAGCCAGTTCGCACCATTTCGGGAGAATCGGTTGTTCAATTTCTGAGCAGTTTGGTGAACTGGTTTTTGGAAGAAATCTTTAGGGCAGAGAACCGGTTAAATTAGTTGAATCCCACCATTGATTTAAACCAACCTTGAGAGAATCTGATCTATGGAAACCTAAGTCTGCTTATGTTCAATGCTGCAAATTACCCACAAGTTGTGAAACAATTTTTAAACATCTTTTTGAGATTATCAATTTTACAACTTGAAACTGGGCGCCTGGGTTTTCAACTTCTGCCATCTCAGGTCTTTTGTGTTCCTGTAACTTGCTACAAGTTGCACCTGCAAGCAGAATAGGCTGAAGAGAGGTGTAAGATGTCATGATTCAATAATATTTAGCATGCAAGGTTAGAAAAGAATGACTCTATGCATTTATTTCCTCCTTTAAGGGAAATGACTCTAAATTAGATAACTTTTATACAGCATGGTCTTACACTGTTAGTGGATACATTGAAGTAATTAAATAAGAATTATTAGATTACAACATTTATTATACATAATTACTTGCTTATTACAAAATAAAATGAAATCAAATAATATGATGATAAAATACTGTTTTGGGAACTTTAAGAGGCTTTTATTTTTTAACATGATGGCCCTTAATCAAGATCTATTTATAGTTACTACTAGTTCCATCATGACCTTTTCCCAACTTGGAACAATGAAAAGTTTCTGTATTCAAAATACTGTATCCACCTTTGTTTTTTGTTTTTTTATGAATGTACTGCAAAGGATTTAACACAGCAGGTATTTGGAAAGGAAGTCAGTTCTAAGCTTAGCAGAATCATTGGTATGCTGCGTTCACAGTCACAAAAGCTCCCATATGTGATTTTTGGCTTAACATATGGACTCAGACTTTGTTAATTTATAGTATAACATGTATGCAAACCCAGCCAATGTTTTTTCAGTAAACCCTTGATAACAAATCATGATATAGTATGTTGGACACCTGTCAGTGGCTGGGTTCACTCAGCACAGTAGATAAAATTATAGTTGGTTACCTTGTAGACAGACCACTTTGTGCTATGAATTCAAACAGTGGGGTTAATTCATTAAGCCATCAGCTAGTATGTAGTGTGAATATAGTCAGTGTGAACTACTTCAAAGAACAAACCCTAAAGGGTATCTAATTTTGGAATCATTTCGTATATATGTCATTTAACTTAAGCTTATGTGTAGAAACATACTTGGTTAAAATATAGTGCAGAAAGCATCAAGGACAGAATCCTCCTGTATGATCAGCTACCTATATTTGTAGTTTATAAATTGTTTTAGCCTATCTTTTCTTAGAGCAATAAATGTCCTGCATGGAGTTTCCCCCCATTTGTCTTACAAAAACAAGTTGCAGTGTAGGTTAGGCTGCTATGTAGGATCTGATGGACACATATTTCTAAGCAACAACATGGTATTTAGTTTTGCTTTGGTTACTCTGTGAACACAACCTAATTCTGTATATCATGGTTTATGCTGTGCATGAACCAATTTGTTACCTCATACAAAGTCAACCACTGAGTTCCAAGGTTCAGCAGGGAGTTCAGTAGGGACTTAAATATGCATCTCTCCAGTCATAGTCCAAACTTTTAACTACTTCCTATTGAGCTCTTTCTCTGAGAAAGAAATTAGTCTCTTACTAGAAGAATAATTGGCAGCAAGATACCTAAGACTGACTTCATTGCTACAATAAATGCCTTTCATATATGTGTAATAAAAATTAACTACATTACATTCCTGTTAAGTTTGATATATTTACATGATCATAGGAAGCTAATTATGAATCAAAATCTGAATGTATTTTAATCCACGATAGGCCACCCCTAGCATTACAAAATCTTTAATTTAGCACAATCATTAAAAAAGATAGCAGTCAAAATTGCATAGGGTAAACTATACAATGCAAACTCATAGATATATTATTACTAATCGTTTGCATCATGATTCTGTACTTGGAATACTTAATCTGTAAAATGATTACTGTATTTTATAAAATATTTCTTTAATAGCTTTGGAAGATAAGAAATGTTCTCTTCAAATCTATGGTTAAGCCTAGCAATATTTTAGAACCTCTTTGCTGGAACATCTGTTTGGTTCAACATTCTGTTCCTTTTGGGGCTAATCCAATGCCCACAAGTAGGATACGGATGTCATCTTTCTGCCTTGTTCTACCACAGTTTGAGGTAATTCATAGCCATCATGCTTAATGTATATTGGTAGTTGCATCTGGATAGCCATCTATGAATTTCACTTTCTCAAACTGAAGCAAGCCTTAAGCAACTATGTTTGTGCCAATTAATCTGTATGTAAACAACATGGGATGCAGTGTTGTCCAGTAAAGCCTAGTGATGGGTATTCATGATGTTTCTTCATCAGGCTCCTGTAGCTTGTAAAAACTCCCTGTATGTTACCCATATGAATAATGTCAATGAATGTAATTAAATTAGATGATTATGGAAAGCATCCCAGACTTCCCATTCCTAAGCACCTGATTTAAATAAAACAAAATCAGATGTCATGCCCTGAAAATATTCTTTTGGATCCGGGTACTGCATCCAAGTAGTCAAAAATTTTCCCTAAGCTGACAGCATGACATGACATGGCTGGAAATAGCATGATTGGACAGTAATTTGGAATTAGGATGTAGAAAAGGTTCACCCAAAGTTCATATGGAAAAGAGTAATACATGAACAATAATACTTTATGAATTCTAGTAATGCTTCACAAAAAATACTGGGTGCCAATATTTAAAAGCAATAGACTCTAGTATGAAGTAATGATATAATGAAGGTATATAATGATATAATGAAGGAATATAATGAACCCTGACAGAAGGTTCAAAAGCCTTCCTAATCAAACAAAAGTTTAAACCTTTCAAGCTTTAGTTAAGACTGCAGGTGAAGCAACATTTATTCAAGGGTTACTATGAGGTTGTTGTCTCTGTCCTGTGTCTGAAGATACATAGTTTAAATATTTATGGATGAATGTTTGTTTTTAAAAGGGTTCATTACAATAATGCAGTCATGTAAAGAAATCCAGCATTTGACATTTTGTTTTGGAATTTAATTGCTGCATCACAGTTAAGTGGAACATTAAATGAGTACGATACATTTATTGTTCACTTACTATGGCAGAGGTTATCTATGCTTTAATCTTTCCATGATCTATTCTGGTTAAAAGTAGAATGGGAAGCAGTCAAGATGAAATAATATTTGTTTGCTATGATTCTTGTTTGTTTGCTTGCTATGATTTGCTATGATTGATCATATTTGTTTGTATACTACCTCATGAAAAGCTGCAATTACATTTAATAAAACCAATAAAATATAATAAAAATATGCAGGTTTCTTCATTAGTTATTCCAAATATTCCAAAATGCCCAATACATTTCTAAAATTATCCTTTAACTGCCGTTTAGATTAAAAAAGCCCACATTGATCTCATGAATACATTCTTGCAAAAATAATCTAAAATCAGATGGAATTATGAACAATTTGTAATCATTGTAGTCTGGAGAGAGTGGGATTAGGTAGTACATCTATCCCTGCTCTCCTTGATGGCTTTCAATATCATTAAGCATGGTATCTTTTGGGCCAGCTGTAGGGCTTGGGGCTGGGTGGAGTAGTAGTGTGCTGATTCAACTCCTTTCTCCAAGGCTGGTTCCAATCTTCCTCCTTTTATAAATCTTTAAAAAAAAAAACCCTTTGTATTCCATTAAGAATGATGGCTTACCAAGTAGATTTTTCTTATCCTGCCACTCAGAAAATTTGTAGCTGTAAATTATCTCAAAGTGTTTAAGAAATGAGGCTCTTATAAACAGTATCTCCATACAGCCTATATTGTAGCTGTTTGCTTGATTGAAATTCTTTGACTCTCAGGCTGGTCAGCTCATGAGCTGACCACAAAAACTTCAGTGCCTGCAATTTAGTTACAAGGAACAGCTGTCTTGAATGCAATTTTTGTGTGTGGAGAGAGTGTACTGGTCAAAATTCATAATCTGACCACCAAACTCTGCCTACTGTCCCCACTTCTTCAGGGATATCTAGTTCACATGATACTTCTCAGGAAGTCAAGATTTCTATAAGGCTTACGTTTTGATTTGTAAGCAGCCACTAAAGGCATTACATCTACATATGTAGCCAAGGCAGCATTGGTCACTTCAACTGATTACTTTTGTTAAGACCTGGATGAAGTGTGTATATCCCTCCTTTTGAATCTCTTTCACAGTTCCCAATAGTATCAGTGGTGTAACCTTCTGAACAGCTGTAGGAATTAGGAGTTATGGCTCCACTGTTCTATAGTGGCTGTGTTCCTCAGTGGGTGGTTTTGTCATGGGGAGAGGCCAGCTTTGAGGCATGTCCTGTATGATGTACTAAAGCAGGGCTGTTAAACTTGCATCATCATGGCATCACGTGACATATTGGGACTTTTTTCCCGTTTATTAAACCGGGCATGGGCATGGCCAGCACGTGACGCATCCAGTTCTGTATTAAAGGGATTGGTCCTCTCCCCTCACCTCTTTATAATTTGCACAAAGCAATGGGAGAGATCATCTAGGACAATATTTGACAACCTCAACAAACATTTACATTTGTTATTTAACATTTGCCAAATTTAAGATGAGTTTCCCAGCCGTCATGAGAATCTGAAAAGTTATGTGATCCATTAGTCCCAACTGGTCTTTCCCCTCTAGAATTTAGTGATGCTGTTAACACTTATGGTGAATAGAAATGTATTTATTTATTTATATAGCTGTACATTTCATAATCCTTACTCTCTAATCTGACTGACAAAAAACCGAAGATGATCTCTTCCACTTTCATATTCGCTCCACTCTAAAGTTAATGGAGATCAAGAACATGGCCCTGTGATGATTTAGAACAGTGATAGTTAAGATTATGACATATAAAGTGCCATGCAAGAATGGAAACAGATGTCCCCCTTCAAGAGCAGCCAACTCCCATCTGTGTTGATTATTTCATTTTAAATTTCATTTAGCTGGTATGATTATGTCATGCTCTGTTCATTTAGCTGGTATCAGGGGTGGTTTCTACTTACCTTTACTACTGGTTCGCAATGGGATCACGCTTCTGCGCATGCGCAGATCGCCGATGACGACATTCAGGGTGGTGGGTGGGGCCTCCCGCCGGTTTTACTACTGGTTCTTGCGAACCGGTCTGAACCGAGGGCAACCCACCACTGGCTGATATGATTATGTCATGCTCTGTGGTACACTTATGGTACAACTTTCTTAGAGTAGTTTAGTTATTATATTTTAATTGTAGAAATGATGAGGGAAGATAAAAACTGCTTCACAGAAAAATGCCATCAATCCTGGCTCTAACAAAGTAATTTATTTTTGATTTCATAGTATAGCCGTTTAAATTCAGTTGGGTGTCTGAGAGTATGTTTATTGCAAAGCAAGTAACAGCAACATACACACATATAAGAAAAATAGTATGACTTGACTTTAAAGCTCTGGAGGTGTTTTTTTTTTTGAGGATGACAATTTATTGACAAAGAAAAGTTTTCTTTATATTTTTAACAGAAAAATCAGTGAACATAGCAAGTAATGAAGTAACACAGGCAGCAACTACTTTCCAAGTATTCTGTATTGAGGCATTGGTCTCTTTCATAATGTTGAAAGACTGCAATAATCTAGCACTATTCAAGCATCTGCTGATGCAATGATATTTTCAAGATGACCGATCCTATAGACAAAATATTCTTGATTATTCTATTTCCTCAATCAATAGTAATTCAGAAAAAAAGCCCTCAGGAATTGGAATATTAACTAAAAACATGATGATAAACCATTCATGAAGATTCTACTACTCAAATTGCAGTAAAATGTGAAAAAGAAATTTGTCAGCGCTCTGGTTATTTACTCAAGAGAAAGAGATCCTCTGGTTCTTCAGATGACATATATCAAAATAACAGATGCTTTTAATCCCCAGAATTCCAGAGCAAAGAGAGTTGATATACTTTTTAAATAGGGAGGACAACCCAGGAAGTGTTCGATCATTCTTAGTTGTATTTTATATATTTAGTATTTAAATTTATTTTCCACCCCACTTCCATTCATAGCACTCTCTCTTCCAGTTTTCCATAACAAACGTTTTTTCAGATTTCCTCAGAGATAGTGACTGGTCCTAGGCTACCCAGTAAAACTTCATGGGTGAAAATGGACTTAAACCTGGGTCTCTATGATTGTAGTCAAACACTTTATGCTGCAAAATGGCATGCTGTATTGGCCCTTCCAGCCTTCTTTTCATATGTCTACTATCACTTAATTTGGTCCTCAATTTTGACTTATGGTCAAAGAACTGTAGTTCATATTTATAAATGAAACAAAATACAATCAAACAAATGTCTTTCTTAGTCAGCATAACATTTATTAGTGCTGATTCTGTGTTCTTCTGGTCTGTAGTATGATTGTCTGCCTTATGCTTTCTTGAATCTCTGTGGCAAGTCCTGTGATTTTAAATGCTGCAATCTAAGATTGCAAAGAATTCTGATTAGCATCCTACAGCTGATGCCTTTCTGGAGTATATTGTATCATGTGGTGGATAGCAGGTGATTGGGCATATTGACTACACATTTGGATGAGGCAGATACCACTTTGTATCTGGGGTTTAGCTTTTAGCAGTTTGGTTTGGAGTTTTATTTTTCTTTTTAGCTTGTCTTAGAGATGTATGGTGGTTGTCAGCATTTTTGTGTGTTCTGGAGTCATAATTTGTTCAAGTTTCTACCCGAGGTTATCTATAGTGGGCTGGTATTTGTTTAGCTGAGGTGAGCATCCATGATCATTAACCATATCATTTTCAGCCACTTGTTGAGCTATTTTCCATCCAGCTAGGTGGTTTAAAATGTATGTTTTACAAATATATTTGAAATATTTATTCAAGATAAATATGTGCAACATAATTAAATGACAATACAAGGGAAACTTTAATAAGTTAATAATTCCCCCCTTTTAGGTCTTTATTTCATCAATATGTTCTAAAATGGGTACCAAACTTGCATTGTCGCGTGGTGTATCGGGATTTTTTTCTCATTTGCTAAACGGGTGTGTGTGTGTGTGTGTGTGGCAAGTGCGTGATGCATCTGGTCTGCGGGCTGCGAGTTTGACAGTACTGTTCTAAAATAATCCTTTCTTACATATGCATTATGAAGGGTAAAATCTATGATCATGGTAAATTAAAAGGAAAAGGAATCTTAATGCCATTTTGTTTCTTGTTGATTCTCTTTTCTTTTTCTTGGGATCTGGGTTTTATTATTTTGGGCAAAAATAACATTCACTCTATAGGATTGCAAATGAATTTTTAGTTGAGTAGCCATCTTCGGGTAATAAATCTTGCATCTTTTTGCATAATCTGTTTCAGATGATGCCTGAATCTATTTCAGCAGGCACCATCTCTTGACAAAGGCAGTGCCGGTCTACCTGCAGGGTTCAGAGAGGTCTTCTCCTGGACTCCTACTGTGAGCCTGGCAAGATAGAAGAGTTTTCTCCATTGCCCTTCTTCTCATCAGAAAGAAAAATCCCTTTGACCAGATGTTGGTTTTGTTATAAGTAATAAATTATGTGCTAGTAAACTGATCAGTATTTTAGTGCTTTGTTCCATTACACAGTCTGTTTAGCATTATCCATACCTAATTTATAGTGTATCTATGGATTATAAGGTTGCACTTTATTTTGCTCTTTTTCCAAGCTTGACAAAAATACTATTTTTCAATAAAATTTTACATAACATATTTAAATTAAGATAATTTATGGGTTATACCATAGTAATATTTATTTCTAGGCTCTTAGCAGTATTCTCTAATTTATGAAAATAGTTTTTTTAAAAAATTATCAGCAATTACTATTTGCATGGGCTTAACCTATTTAAAATTATTTCTAGAAGTTATCTAATAAATAAATCATGAATCATACCCTGGGACCAAAACTCTAAATGCTAGAAAATAAATGCTCTAAGAACATCATGCATAGGATTTATTAAAAAATGTATATATCCATCCATAGAGACTGGACAGTTTACAACACATGAAATCATAATCCAACCATCAGTTAAAATGCTACAATAAAACAATCATCAATTAAACTTAAGCTAAATGTTGAACTGACATTTATAACCAAAACAAATAAACCTTGACAGCAGGCAGTAAGATAACATTTTTGGTCCCAAATTTTTGGCAATAGAGTAATTTCTTCTGTAACCTTCTCAGAACTTATCCATGTAGGTGTAGGAACCATCCTAACCTTGTGGGACAAATTGCTCTCTTAATCCAGGGCTGCCCTCAGGAAGAATTGCTTTCAAACCGTTAATCCTCTTCCCATCCTGAATGGGTGGGATCTGAACTGTCTCCTCTTGGACTGAATACATACGACTGGCAGGTTGTTTTCAGAGAACATAGTCCTGCCAATAACAAGAACATGAGTCATGTGGACTTTATACAGGTAGTCCTTGACTTACAACTGATCATTTAGTAACCATTCCACCTGAGGAGTACTTATGATCCAAATTCAAAGTTCTGACGATTGGATATTCTACCATTTTTTATGTACTAAGACCAAACACTGTTATGGTAATGTTGGCATTATATAGTTGTATATTGAGAACTGGTCATAGCTAGATTGAAGAAAAAAAGTGGACATAACACTATTCCCTATTTTGTCAGACACTGTGAACTAAAAGGCGTTTTCTACCTGCTGCCATTTGTCACCCAAAATATTGCCAGATACGTTCTAAAGAAGCTATTTGTAAGCTCCGGAGTTTTCTGTAAAAGCAAGGTTACCATGTTACCTATTTTTCTGAACAAATATTTTTCAAGGATAAACTTGGTAGGGATACATTTCACAGACAATATGCTTTTAAAAGCAAGACTGAGCTTGCGATGAATGTGTTCAGTTTACCCTGAGGTTGATTTCCATTGCTTTAAATCATTCTAATTTTAGAGAACGTGGCAGTATTCTAAAAAAAGGTGGATCTAACCCTTTTTTTCTGCAGTTTATTTAAACCAAATCTACTGTCATCATAAGAGCTGCGCTGTAGAACAGCTTCAATGCATTCCAGAATGCTCTGGTTTCAGAGCTGTTCCATTGGAACGGCTGAATAGGGCAGATATACTGTATGGATTAAATTTAAAGGCGGGATGAGTTTTTGTTACTCTGAAAAGGGGCTACCAGATGACTCCTGAGTTTTATCTACTGTTAAAAAGGACATTTTGAACAATAAGGGGACACTATTTACAAATTGTTTTTAACTTTACTCACATGAGAACTTGAAGCATTTTGCAAATCCTCAGAGATACTCTATAGAGATGGTGCTTCAGGCACAAACAACACAAGAGCTTATTTTCTTTCAATACAGAACACATCATAAAAGTAAACAAGGAAAGGTGAATATACAGGCAATCCTCGACTGACAACCAGCATTGGGACCATAATGTCTATGACTAAGCATTGTGGTTGTTAAGTTTGTTGCACCTGATTTTATGACTTTTTTTGCACAAGTTGTTAAATAAATCACCATGGTCATTAAGCAAATCTGGCTTCTCCTATTGATTTTGCTTGCCAAAGGTCCCCTGGGAAGGTTGTAAGTGGCAATCACATTACACGGGGACATGTAAGGACAATTAATTCACATTCTTCAGTGCCATCATAACTTTAAATGGTCATTAAATGAATGGTCATAAATTGAGTACTTGAATAAGGTGGATAAAAAAACTGCATGGGGCAGCCATGTAAAAATGTATCTGCCTAATGTGGACATCATAATTATCCAGATTTCATTTTGTGAAAAAACCCTTTAGATCTTCAATAATGGACTGTAATAAAAAGATAATTTTCCATTTTCCTTGGGGGGAAAATGTGGAAAATCAGAGATAAAAATCAGCTACACTAAAACTGGGTTTTTTGGAGTAGGAATTATCTTACTGCTATGATATCAGAAAATCTAATGTAAAAGTCACAGAGCTGACAATAGCTACATTTCCTCTTAAACAGTTTTCCATTACTATTCTGCTGTTGCTGAGTAAGTAGCGGCTTGGTGGAACAAGGCCTTATCTGCCAGGGACAACATTTATGCTCCACACCCTGCCCTTTGAGCCATTCCTGTTGCAGTGACAACTATGTTCAAACTTGTGACTAGAATAGATACTATTTGGGCCAATTTTCCCTCTAAATGATATGCTATTGCAAGAAACTCATGTAGAAAACTCATGAGGCATCTGAAACAAAAATTTGCCTGCAAATGGCTGACTATTGTAGCTGTTGCACATTTTACTTCATTGCTTTTAGGTTCAATTTTTGTGTTGGTTGACTTGCTGAAGTGAATCATCTTCTCTGAATGGAAACAAACAAATGTTCTAAAGGGAAGGCAAGTAGCAAAATACAGCAATTTTTATATCCAGGTTGAAAATGTGAAATCACATTAATACGGTAATATAAGAATGGTTGTTGGGAGGAGGGTCTGTGAGTTGTTTGAGACTGCAAAACAATTGTGAAGGAATATCTCCAACACGTACACTATATGAAGACTTCAAAAATTTTGAACATTCAATCAAGGCCAAAGTAGAAGGTATATTGGTATCTGCAGTGGATTATGCTGCATTATATTTATCAACTTTTCAGTGGATCATTTTTGGATAGAGGAGGAAGGAAGATACTTTCCAGCAATATGGTCAAAATGTCTGTTCTTTTGTTTAGGATATAACTCTTCAGGCATTATTTAAATACCGTATATTGTAGTGAAGTGGGAGAACATTGTTCTGGAATTAATATCTGAATCAATCATTTGGGATACTGGACTGAGCAGAATCCAGCAGAGCACAGGAAAGACAAACTCATTTAAGAGCAAGAATTGCCCCCTCTCTCCCCCCATTTCTCAGAGGCTCCCTTTTCTTCCAGTGGTCAGGGCATGTCTTCCCAAGGGTTTCTGCTAGCTAAAGAAACCAGCCATCTTAAATGGGAATAAAGATTGAATGAGGATCAGAACAATCTTGGAAGCCAGATGCAAATTAGGACAAAGCTGTTTGGTTTCCTATATTTTTATTCATATGTTGTTTTAACTATATGGCGTGTCTGTATGCATATTTCTGCCTGGAAAATAATTCTTGAGTTAAAGTCTACAGGATACATCAGACTTTCCTTTTCCTTGTTCCAATTGTATTTAATTCTTAATTAGCCCTTTAATCTACATAATAAAGAACATGTGTCTTCTGAAGTTCTTACCCTTCTTTCTCACAGAAATATAGCCTACATGCATCCCAACCACTTGATTAGCTACAAAAGCCAAGAGCAGACAGGAAGTCTTCCTTGTCAGCTTCCAATAAAGATTTCTAGAGAACCTTTTGAATCTACTAGAGAAATGCACCAGCTGATTGTGGGACATTGCAATACTACAGAGTGTGGGGAAAAGAACAACAACAACATATTAAAATTGTATGCCTAAACTTATATGCCACTTGATCCCCAACTCTGGGCAGCTAACATCAAAGAAATTGCAATAAAGATGATAAAAGATTAATATTAAAGATGGCAAGAATGACAGAGCAGATGGGAAAGAGGAGTTTCAATCTCCCTTGCCAATGGCCTGGCTGAAGAGGAAATCCTTCATACCACCTTTGAAGACTTTACAGAAATGATCAGGAAGCTTTGACATCCTTTATATGACAAAAGGCTAGAAAATTCAGAGTTCAAGACTTTAGCTTGTTTTTCAAGATAATTTACAAACTAATGGATATTGGAGAGTTCTTAAACCACTGGAAGTAATATATATACACAAATTTATATAACTGCCCATGTCACTGAAGTGAATCAAATAAAACAATATAAATATGAAGACATAAGCAGGCTCTTGTATTTTATTGATTGTGGAGTCCTTGGTGCTCTCTGAGCTTGGTTGTTTGCTTGCAGATGTTTCATTGCCCGGCTAATATTATCAATACAAGTAAGTCTGGAGTTTGCTCCCTGTACAGTAGCTTGCCCTGCCAGTGTTAATGGAAATTGGTTTTCTTCTTGGTAGTTCCTTTATTAGGGTTTATTAGGGTATTGGTTTTTTTGTTTGTTGGTATGGCTTATTTAGGTTGGCTATTGGAGAGGATGTGTTCTGTTCCCTTTGTTTCCTTCTTAACTTTTAAAAACTCTTTTGAATGATGTGTAAATATGGTTTGTCTCTTATTGATTATATTTCAGCTGGAAATATTTTGACAGAGGTTAAATTTAAAAGATTTTAGTGAATTGAGAGAATGTGAAAGTGAGATGATGATGGGAGATTATATGGAATAATTGTTAAATACTAGAAGCTCATCCTCAGCCATGGAGGCTCACTGGTGATTTCAGGTGAGGTACTCTCTCTCCAGTCACACATGGGGGTCAGGTGTGACTGGAAAGATCAGGCACCCAACCCCACAAGATTGTTGTTGTGAAGAAAAATGAAAAAAGGAATATGACATACAATACTGTGGATTACTGGAGAAAAGGATGCAACTCTAAATAATACTGTGCTGTTGTATAACATCAAGAATGTAACTTAAAACGATTGCCAAAAAATAAAAATAAAAAATAGAACAGTCACTTGCAAAGCTTCCCCATCAAGAGGGGAAGAATAATCTATCAATCTATATAAAATGATGTATGAATGTATATTTGTTCCAGCATAACTCTGGAATGGCTGGAGCAATTTCAACCACACTTGGTACACAGATGACTTACCCTCTGGAAACAAATACTGGGGGGGGGGGGGATAAGACACCCCTGGTGTGTGTGTGTTCCAGCATAACTCTGGAATCCTGGGCTGCTGAAATGAAAAGGAATGAATTATATCTATAGTGTGAAATCACAGCACTTTTGACAGTGATAGTGTGCATTTTGGATTCAAGTTCTGTTAACATACAGCCTGTTGTGCCTTAAAATGGCTTCTACTGTACAGCACCATGGTAACGGCTTCACAGTACTCCACAAGGGAGCTCCCTCTGATAAAGAGGATTGGTTCTTAAAAAAAACAAAAACAAACAAACAAACAAAAAACCCCCACTAGGCCCTCAGCTTCAAGCAAAGAGGGCAAGTTGTCGGGGGAGGTGCCTGCTAATGCTGATAATCACCTCAAAGACTGTTCCCTGTAGAATATTTCCCAGGCTGTTGGCCAGGGCAATTAGGTCTCTAATTCTCACCACAGTGAGGGATGGCTTTTCCTGTCTAATACAGGATTGGGATAAATAAATACCCAATTCAGCAGCAGTTCAGTGTGAGAATTTTAGTAACTTTGTGAAAGTTAGATAGAATATTCTATATGTATTTTGTTGATTTTGAACTTCCAACTGCAAAGTCTATTACTGTACTATTTTACAGTCTTCTATGACATACAATGTTTTTGTAATATAAGAACATTAAGTAGATACTTAATTTCCTGTTTTTAAAAGAAATACCATCCGGTTAATAATAGTTCATTATTATTTTTTGTTGGGGGCAATATGCTGACTTTTTAAACCGCTTACAGAGAGGCCTGTAAAGCACTGTGAAGTGGTATTTAAGTACTATTGCTATTGCAATGGAAAAGATATTTTTAATGTAGTTGAATACATGCATGTTAAAACCAAGCAAAAAAACTCATTCTATGTTTCAGCAAATATTATGCATATCAAATTTTTATAATATTTGTATTTGTTATTTATTAAGATGCCATAAAACATAAGGTTAACACAATTGTCACTCTGGAAACTCTGGGCTCAGACTGAAAGAGTATTCAGTAGTTTCTCATGGACAAAATATATAGTGAATGTGGTCAGAATTTATTTGCATCACAAATTACATTCATCTTGGTATTAACCATTTTTCTTTTTTCATCCACCCCCTGTCTCCCTCCCATCTTAGCTCAGAAATACTTGATAGCAATCTGATTTAGGGTTGCCTGGCTGGAGGCATTATGACATATAACTTGTACTATTGAAGTACATTTATTATTGGATTCAAATTGCTGGAATGGAGACATCATGTCCCAGGCTCTTATATAGCACTGTTGCACCAGACAACAAAACAAAACAAACTAGATGATGATGATGATGATGATGATGATGATTAGTGTTTTATATTTATCTGCATTTATACCTCATTTGGTAATGAAATGTCTGCAAGAAAACAACCAAGCTCAGAGAACACCAAAGACCCACATGCAGATCTATGGTAATACCAGTAGGTCACCTCATGCAAGAAAATGACTATTTTAAAGACCTACCATACTTCATGGGCTGCTTAACTCGATGCCAAGTATGAGAGAAGTAAAATATAGTGCATTGTGTTCTCATTGCTCTATTGCCAGGACATTTGTCTTCAAGAGAATCCTACAACACCCTTAAAGCGTTAGCTCTAAACCTTATTGGAATATTGATGTTGGCTTTTGAAATAATATATTTTACAACTAACTTATAACACAGTAGAGCCATACACTATTTTTTCCAAATGAACCCTTGTGGGAATAAGTAATTTATGTACTGTACATGCAATTGCTGATATTCCCAGTGATCTCAGACAGGAAAAGTGCAAAAGACTGTACAATCATAATAAATCAAGCTGTCAATTATATATACACACCAGTGTTCTGATTTCATTTGAGACTCTTTCCTACAGTTAGCTAAAAGTAAATTATGAAAATAAGCAGATTTAAGACATGTGTGCATCATGAATTCAGATGCCAGATTTTCTTACACAGAACATTGAATGGAACAGATGCAGCTGCTTGGCCTTCTAAACAGATCGGTGGAGAAGCCACACAAACTGATGTTGAAATGATATACTTCAGAGCCTTATATTTGATAATCTGATTTCAACACAATGTCCTGTGCCAAAAATGCTCCAAATAATATTTTGAATATTTAGGGATAAATTAATATTTGAAAACTGCAGCATGCATTATTTGATATCAATTGCACAAATGGCTTAAGAGCTATAGCCATAGATGTGAAAAGTATATGCCCCAGATTTCAAGAGAAATGCTGCCAGCTCTTCGGATATCAAGTTTATTATCAAAGAAAACTCATTATTTTATTTGAAAAGTGGGGCGTATGGTAAACATGTGATTATGCAGGAAGATTTTAACAGTCAGGCTTAAATTTAATTCTGTGTAGTCAGTTTCAAGTGCTAAACTGTGGTGTGAGATGAACAGGTGTTAACAATTCTGTTCTTCTTTGGCAAGACATAAAAAGTACAAAAGAACATAGCAGGTCTTACTAAAATTATCAAGCTTCTTCACTAATGGACCAGAGCTTCCAAACTTTGCCAGTTCTGTTACGTTGGGTTATTCATTTAATATGATTTTATGAGGTAATACTATAAACATGAGGTGTGGGAAATTTATATTGAGCCTCTTAAAGCCAGAAAAGCAAACTTTTTTTTCACATGTTCTGAGCAATATATAGTTCCCATATTTAACATTTAAACATCACAGTTTAAAATAAGATGCTGAGAAAATGTGTTAGGGGTGAGGATGGGGAAAAGAAGAAAGCCATGGGGGAATTAAGTTGAACATGCAACTTCCTATATAAATGCACAGGGAACATTACACATACTGGACAAATACAGAAATTTCATAGTTCATAAATTTTGGCTGCAAGTGTTACATGGCACTTATGAATAAGAACTTTTAAATTATATGGACTTCTTAGTGATCCAAGCTGAATTTTTTTTTCTAAGCAACCCAGAAAATAGTAATGTGTTGCTTATCTATGGTAAAAATATTAGATAACTTGCAGCCTCAAGATGCCACATTTTTAATAACCCATCACCCTACTTACAATTAACAGTGTAATTGCCAACTTTCTAAATGACATGTTCTTGCCTTTAACAAATGTTGATGTTGCCTTCAGGCAGTAAATTTCATTGATTTCAAGAGCAATTAGGATGCAATTATTGTTGGAGTTATCCCTGTTCATAAAATTGTTTCTTTTGTGGTGCAGCAAAGAGGAGGGATCATCTGGTGCCCTGTTTCCATTGATCAACAACCACAATTGGGACCACAACATCTGTTGCTATGGATGCACCCAATTTTATGACCTTTTCTGCTGAAATCCAAGCAGAATTTCACAGTTGTTAAATGAACACCCATTGATTTTGCTTGTCGGAAGCCGGCTGCCGGGAATGTTGCAATGATTCTGGGATGCTGCAACAATTGTAAATATATGCCAGTTGTGAAGCATATGAATCATAATCATGTGCGAGGACTGGTCATATGTCACTTTTTTGAGTACTGCTATAACTTCAAATGTTCGCTGAGTGAATATCATAAGTTGAGGACTACCTGTATTCTGCACCTATTTTGTATATAAAAAGGCTTGGGGATTATTCATGTTAGCTATCCACAATATTGCTTTCAATGGCTTTGTAAAGTTCTGCCCTTGTTAATATATGGTACTAGTCATACAGTATCAATAATGTTGATATTAATTCCTCCACTTTTCATCTCTTGATTCTTGTTCCTATAGATCATTCTTTGATTTTACTTGTTTTTGTCTTCTTTTACCTGTTAAAAATATTCCATAAATATTGAATAAACATCAAACCATATTTTTTGTGAGTTGAACTGTGCAGAACATGTGCTTGCTCAGATCTGGCTATAGGAATTGACTGTGAACCTGCTGGGCGTGAGTCAAACTGGAAATAACAGTAATTGTCAACAGTTCAGTGGCAGGATCCCTACAAGGGACTAATAGTATCTTCTAGGACTTTTCCCAACTACTGAGTTATGTTATATACTCATCCTTAAGTCAGCAGAAATTATATTGCATGAAATTTGTATTCCTGACAGCCAAACTATCCTGCCTCAATTGTTTGCAAGCATTGTCATTCAGCTGACTTTTCTCCAATACAGAGTTTCTTAGCCTCAGCAACTTTAAACTGTGTGGACTTCTACTCTTGCTGGCTGGGGAATTCTGGGAGTTGAATTCCACAGAGCTTAAAGTTGCTGAAGTTGAGAAACATTGTTCTAAGATGATGGGATATGAAACTTAAGGTAGATTTTTATATACAGTACATTGAGGCTAACCATAGATGTGTCAGAATAAGAGGCAGCATATTCTTTTAATATCTGTATAGAAAAGAAGAAATGGAAGCTGCCTCATTCCTGGTTAGGATCAAAATAAAATCCCCATAGCAAATTATTGCTTCAACAACAACAACAACAACAAAATATGTTGCCAGGGCATATTTGTAACAAATCATCCAACTATTATTATGTTTATATAAAATAATGATGACAGGCTTTATAGTACCTCAATAATGGCTAAGTGATACTTGGGTAATTGAAAGTTTGGAGACACCTCTGGGCTGAATGGAGGAATGGTTTGCTACAAAATAAGATAGCTTCCTATGTTTATAACAGAGATGCACTGCCCTCAAGTTCAACCCATTTGAAAGCAAATGCCATTCAAAATCCAGTCAGCAAATAACTGGTTCAGTACTGAGCAGATTTGTTGCCATTTCCGCTGAAATTAGAGGCAGCAAGGAAGAACATTGATTAGAGCTGGGGTGTCAAACTCGCGTCATCATGGCGGTGTCATGTGACATCAGGACTTTCCCTCCTTCGCTAAACTGGGCGTGGACATGGCCAGCGCATGACACATCCGGCCAATGGGCTGCGAGTTTGACAGCCCTGGATTACAGCAATATTTTTACAAACTGATCCATAAAGGAGATAACTACTAGCTGTATCAAAAACTAAAGCAGACTTGAGTACTTTTCTAGAAATAACAACAACAACAACAATAATAGGCCACATAACACCCCAGACTTAACAATTGTCGATTAGAAAGACAAAAAAGTTTGGATAGTGGATGTGGCAGTACCTGGAGACAGCAGAATAGAAGGAGAACTGGAGAAGAACTGGAGAACTCCAGCAGAACTGGAGAAGATAACAAAATGCAAAGACTTACAAATAGAAATAGAACGACTGGCAAAAGCAAGCAAGGGCAGCACCAATAGTAATAGGCGCCTTGGGTGCAATCCCAAAACAACTGGAGCACCACTTGAACACCATTGGCATTGACAAATTCACCATCAGTCAATTGCAGAATGCAGCTTTACTTGGAATCGCTTCCATCCTGCAACAATATCTGTAACACCATCAAACGTCCTGATCTGGTAAGGACTTGATAGGTAGACAAAAATGCCAAACCCAGTATGAACATCTGGCTGACTGTGCGAATAATAATAACAATAATAATAATAGGGATAGTCAGTTTTCCACATATTTTGGATTTCATTTCCTATCGTGCCCATCCAGCACATATGGAAATAGGGGATTCTACAACGCATTGCTTTAGATTTACATTTAAAACAGTGGTGGGTTTCAAATTATTTTACTACTGGTTCTGTGGGTGTGGCTTGGTGGGTGTGGCATGGGGTGGGTGTGGCAGGGGAAGGATACTGTAAAATCTCCATTCCCACCCCAATCCAGGAAATGGGGATTATTGCAAAATCCCCATTTCCTCCCAATCAGCTGGGACTTGGGAGAGTCAGAATTTTTACTACCGGTTCTCCAAACTACTCAAAATTTCCGCTACCAGTTCTCCAGAACTGGTCAGAACCTGCTGAAACCCACCTCTGATCCAAAAGTCCTGCTTGTTCTCGGCATGTAACAGCCATAAACACAAAAGTGCTCCTCTGTCATTGTTTGTGTGTAATAATAATGTAATGGCTGGAATATTAGAAAATAATAGTGGAACAAAATGAACAACTGTATTTGCAGGATAAACAGAAGGAGATGTTAATAATACAATTTTATAGACCATGGTTACTTACTGCCTTTGATGTCTAAATAGTTATGCAAATCTAAAAGTTCATCCTTCTTATCATCAGAGGATGAAGCTTGGAAATAAATAAACTGCTTTTGAAGATCATGACCTCATGATGCTGATCGCATCTTCCTAGATGGGGTAAAAGCTACTTGGATAGTATAAATACAGTATGTCTTTAAACTACATCTGAAGTTACAGAACTTCCCCAATCTGGTTTTAAAGTAGTATTTTGCCTCTTTCCCCAACACACCTTGCTATAGAGCTGATTTGTGACAATTTGATGGCTATGGGGGTTATGACAGTCAAGGCCTGGTATCTGCCTTGTTCCTATTGGTTACTTTAGACTGCTGTGGCTACATTCTAAGTCTCCATTCCTTGGTCACTGTTTTCCAGATATTTTTTTTTTTGATGATGATAGAAAATTTGGTTCTTTCAAACTGGCCGCTATTCCTGTACCCTTCAGTTCTCCCATTCCATCATCATTTTCATGGGATTGCAGAATTGGCAGGTACAGTGTGAACAGTCAATTTGAAAGAATTGGAGGGCTGGTCTAAATAAGAGCTTTCAAGCCTGGTGGAATGGGGTGCTTGCATGGTAAAACAGGACAGATTCTGTACCACCATATCAACTGCCAATGGGAGAAAGGGTGATTTTAAACATAGATTACTACTTTTCTGGAAGAATACTAGATCCATTCACCGGAAAAACAAGTGGAGAGAGTGGCAGTTGCAATGGGTGTAAGTGTAGGTTTTGCAAGATGCTCTTTGTTTGAAAGCTTCCACCCACCCTGGGGGAGAATCGAGGCTTTTGACAGATGGCTAAACCCATGATTCTATCTATCCAATTTTCTGGATATTTTTCCTGCTGCAAACAAATCCACCAATTGCTTTCCTGAATTTGTCGTGCTGCATTAAAGCTGAGAGGACAGCAGCACTCATATGCTTCATTACCGACACAAATTAGATCAGCTGTAAGGATAGTGCAATTTATGGCATTATACTTTTTGCTGACTCAAAGAATGCAGGAATGCACAGGGACACAGTCATAAATTTTTGGCATCTAAAAAGATTTCCCAGTGGAAAATCCCATCCTCTTCATTTTATGATGGAATTCAAATACTGATGGTGTTATACCGCGTTTCCCCAAAAATAAGACCCTGTCTTATATTTTTTTGAATCCTGAAATAGGTGCTTGGCCTTATTGCCATGCACTCAAAAGCCTGATTGGGCTTATTATCGAGGGATGTCTTATTTTGGGGGAAACAAGGTAGTTACCAATGCCTATTCAATAGAACAGCAGTATTTTGCAAAGGGTTGGAAACATAAAACAGTCAGATTTCTTCAACCTTGCATCATCCTATTAAACAGCAGCAGTTTTTGATTTATATCTTCCTCAATTTTGCTGAAAGGGAAATAGGACTGTCTTTCTGGCCTAGTTCTAAATTCTCAGCATTCTTGCTTTCAAGGAATTTTATTAGATCTATAAGCACACTTTTCTGTGTCAGTGGCAGATATTGTAGTTTCCCTTTCTCTGTTGCCAGAAGAGAGAAAAAATAATTTGTTGGAAGATATCACTCAAGTATACCTTGCCTCCAGGCAGAAATTATCTGCACTTCTTATGGTGTGACGCACCAGATATATTTGCTTGCTAAATAAGTACAGGTTATTGTCGACTTACAACAGTTCACTTAGTGAGTGTTTGAAGTTAAATGGCACTGAAAATCATGCTTGTGACCATTTTTTACACTTGTGACTGTTACAACATCCCCATGGTCACATGATCAAAATTTAGATGCTTGGCAACTGACTCATATTTATGATAGTTGCAGTGTCCCAGGTCATGTAATCACCTTTTGGGATCTTCTGACAAGCAAAGTCAATGGGGAAGCCAGATTCACTTAACAACCATGTTACTAACTTAACAACTGCTGTGATTCATTTAACAACTGTGGCATGAAAGGTTTTAAAATGGGACAAAATTCACTTAACAACTGTCCCACTTAGCATCAAAAATGTTGGGCTCAATTGAAGTCGTAAATCGAGGACACTTATAAAGGCTTCCTTATTCTGAAGACAGTACAGAAATAAGAGTTGCTCACTTTACGTATGTATTTGATAGCAATATGAAAATAATAGTATTACTTTACCTTTTAAAATTATGTTGGCAACTGTTGGAAGAAATCTCCTTCTAGGTTCTGCTCCAAGTGGGGAAAAAGACACTGGAGACATGGAGACTGCTTGGAAAGATGGTTTAATGGTGGACAGGATCACATGGCTTGAGTTCCTGAACAGAAAAGGAGCAGATCAGTAAATCCTTGGGTTTTTATGCTCTCTCTGGCTCTGCATTTCTTGGGGCCCCGAAAGAGTATCCTGATTGGTTGTCAGATTCCCAGGGGGTGGGGGCCTTGCTGGCTGATGGTCACATGTGCTTCCCAGGTCACATGTGGTGAGTTTCTGCTGCTATTGTGTAGAGGGCTAATCCTATCTTTGTTGGATCTTTGGCAATTCCTACTATGGCTCTGCCTGAAGGAGGTAGATCTTTGTTATGTAGAATAGACTGGCCCAGGCCTTAATGGCCCATTGACAAAGGGTGGGGGGCAGGAAGGTGGGAGCTGCTTTGTCTGTAAAATATGCTTCTCCATTTCTCATCCAGGGAAATATAATATTCTGCCTTTTTCATATTTCCTAAAATATTTCACTCTTCCAGGAAAGGGGTGGGTGCTACGTTCCTACACAACAGAATACTGTTGATGTTGTCCTTTGGTCAAATGATCCTTTCCAGTCCATATCTTATATACTTATTGGAGGACTTTCTATTCTGGAAAGTAAACAATTGGTCTTACTTCCATCCTATCTCCATCTGTGAAGAAGGTAGGGGTTCATCAATTTCTCACCATCCTAGATGAAGCAGATGATCTAACACCAATTTCAGCTGGTATTCATGACTAGGTCTGGGACAGAAAGCACAATGGTTGCTATGATGGAAGGCCTGTATTAATACTTTGAGGGGGGATTGCAGCCTGGATTCAGTCTGAAGAAGGGATACAACACGGAAGAAAAGAATCAAGCTTTATTGTTTTATTGGGTGCCTGCTTTACAAGAAATAGGGACAAAAAAGCAAAGAATTGTACAGAAGTTGAGGGTGAGAAATCCAAGGGATGTGATTTGCTGGTTAAGGGAAACTAGGCAGATCCTTATCAGTTTACCTGTGGGATTAGTCCTGTTGTTAGGCAAAGATAGGCCTCTCAGGAGGCCAGCAGTGTTGAGGAAATCCATTGTTAAGGAGATGGAATGTCCAGGGAATCAGGTTTATTGAGGATGGAATGTTGGAATTTCTCTGAATTGCAATTTCATCCTAAGGGCTGCCCTTGGGCTGTACTGTGAACTGATAAAGAGGCTTCTGTTATACGGTCTAGGGGGCAGGGAGGATCAATTTGGGTTTGATAGGCAAAGGGAGGAACTGGATTGGACCTGGTCATATCTAAAAGCTGGGGAGGAAAAGGGTGCAGCCTCCATTTCCTTTGTAAGGTTTATTTTCTCCACTCTATGGTCATTTCAGACTTCATGGTATTAATCAATCACCATGTCTCTTGTCTGCTGTTTAATAACTACAGAAAATTAGATCATGGAGAGAGAGGCCAGCTGTTGGTACTATAGATTTGGTGGAGGATTGTGTTTTTGAGACATTTTTGACTCCTGGCAACTGTCTGGACAGGTCCGTGCAATTTTCTCAGCAAGATTTCAGAAGTGGTTGGCCACTGCCTGCTTCCTAAGACTGAGAGGGGAGTGACTGGCCCAAGGTCACCCCGCTGGCTTTGTGACTAAGGCAGGACTACTGTGAATTCAAGCTCTCCCAGTTTCTAGCCTGATGCTTTATCCACTATACATCCTGTCTGATAATACCTAGTTATATATTGCCACAATGAGCCAAGCTGGATATGCAGTGGATGCTTTGATCCAGGTCTGAAAGGACAAAAAACTGAAACAGAATCCTTTCAAGACAGAGGTTCTGTTCATTCATTACCCATTTCTATCAATTCTTATTTTGACTTATTTTGATAGCTGTACACTACTTTTTTTTTTATTGTTTGATTTATATGCCGCCCTTCTCCGGAGACTCAGGACGGCTTACAATGCGTTAAGCAATAGCCTTCATACTTTTGTATATTTATACAAAGTCAGCTTATTGCCCCCACAAACTGGGTCCTCAATTTACCTACCTTAGAAAGGATGGAAGGCTGAGTCAACCTTGAGCCTGGTGAGATTCGAACTTACAGTAATTGCAGACAGCTGGTTTTAATCACAATGCTTTTGGTCTGCTGAGCTACCAGGCCCGTTACTTGAAGGAACAGGTGAATAATCTTAGGGTAGAACAGATTTTAATTCCTAATTCAGAAGATTCTTAAATATAAAAATGAAGTCAGATGCTTTCCTCTGGCAATGAACTTGAAAGAAAACCTGGAACTTTATTACTATATATGTTAAGACACTCTTATATGCACAAAGATGGACAGATACATGAATTCACATGTAATGGAAGAATGGACAGTAAAGGTGATGGAGTTGGCAGATATGGCAAAATTGACTGCTTTAGTTAACAAGAAGAACTTATTTAGTTTTAATTATATTTGGAAACCAGACCTGGATTTTGTATTCAAAACAAAACTCTTAATTTTAGGTATTGATGATTAGGATGATTTTGTTGTTATAGAAATGGCTTGAAAAATCTAGAAAATGTAAAGCAAAAAGTTGAGGCTGTTATTCTTTGCTATTCTAAACCCCCCAAAAGTTGAAAGCCATGACTTTCCTTTTTAAACCCTTCGTACTTCTCTTTGCCCCCTTATAACTTTCTTAATTTGTATTTGTATTTACCTTATCATAAACTTTAATAATTTTTTAAAATAATAACAATCTTTTTAAAATAATAACAATCATCAGACCTGTATGAACTCACAGATACTGTAACATCATATGTCAGCTTCTCTGAAGACCTATGTGTACCGACCAGGAACTTACGAATATACAGTAACAACAAACCTTGGTTCACGGCTAAACTTAAGCAGCTACGTCATTCCAAAGAGGAAGCCTACAGAAAAGGTGATAAAATGCTGTACAATCAGGCCAGAAATGTATTAACAAGGGTATATGTATTAATAAGGGCAAAAAACTTAAACTTAAAAATATGGCTACGGCAAACCTCCTTCCCAGGGTGAAAGAAATCAACAAATGGCAGATGACCTGAACGTGTTTTACTGCAGGTTTGAAAGGAAACTACAGCCACCTATCTCCACAACCCCCATCTCAGACACACCAACAACATCCAAGCCTTCTACAACTGACCCCATTCCATTGGGTTCACAACTTTTCTGATCACAGAAAAGGAAGTGCAAGACCTATTTCACAGACAAAAGCCAGGAAAAGCTCCAGGCCCAAAAAAGATAACTCCTTCTTGCTTAAAAGTCTGTGCTGACTAATTGGCCCCCATCTTCACCCGTATTGTCAATAAATTGCTAGAGATGTGCTATGTTCCTTCTTGCTTCAAACGCTCTACTATCATCCCAGTGCCGAAGAAGCCCACCAGCAACGAACTGAATGACTACAGACCAGTTGCTCTAACATCTGTAGTCATGAAAACCTTTGAAAGGCTAGTGCTGTCCCACTTGAAAACCATAACGGATCCGCTGTTAGACTCCTTGCAATTGGCATACTGAGCAAATAGATCAACAGATGATGCTGATAATATGGCTCTACAACATCTCGATTCTCCAAAGACCAACGCAAGGGTCCTTTTTGTAGACTTTAGTTCAGCATTCAATACCATCATTCCAGACACTCTTCTAACTAAGCTAAACCAGCTACAGGTACCTGAACACACTTGCAAGTGGATCATAAGCTTCCTAACAAACAGGAAGCAACAGGTGAAGCTAAGCAGAATCACATCAGATACCTGTACAATTAGCACAGGACCTCCCTCCCACAAGGCTGTGTGCTCTCCCCACCTCTCTTCTCTCTGTATACCAATGACTGGATCTCTAATGATCCATCTGTTAAACTACTGAAGTTCGCAGATGACACAACAGTAATCGGTCTCATTCGAGACAATGATGAATCCGCATACAGATGGGAGGTTGAACAACTAGCCTCGTGGTGCGACCGGAACAACCTGGAACTGAACACACTCAAAACTGTAGAAATGGTGGTAGACTTTAGGAGAAACCCTTCCATACTTCTACCTCTCACAATACTAGACAATACAGTATCAACAGTAGAGACCTTCAAATTTCTAGGTTCTACCATATCGCAAGATCTAAAATGGACAGCTAACATCAAAAACGTCATCAAAAAAGCACAACAAAGAATGTTCTTTCTGCGCCAACTCAGAAAGATCAAACTGCCCAAGGAGCTGCTGATCCAGTTCTACAAAGGAATTATTGAGTCTGTCATCTGCACCTCTATAACTCTCTGGTTTGGTTCTGCAACCCAACAAGACAGACATAGACTTCAGAGGATAATTAGAACTGCAGAAAAAACAATTACTACCAACCTGCCTTCCATTGAGGACCTGTATGCTGCACGAGTCAAAAAGAGGGCTATGAAAATATTTACAGACCCCTCACATCCTGGACATAAATTGTTTCAACTCCTACCCTCAAAATGAAGCTATAGAGCACTGAACACCAGAAGAACTAGACACTAGAACAGTTTTTTCCCAAATGCCATCACTGCTAAATAAATAATTCCCTCAACACTGTCAAACTATTTACTAAGTCTGTACTATTATTAATCCTCTCATCGTTCCCACCACCCATCTCCTTCCACTTATGACTGTATGACTGTAACTTTGTTGCTTGGATCCTTACGATTTATATTGATATTGTTTCCTAATTGCTTATTTAGCCATAATGATATGATAGTCATAATAATATGACTATCATTAAGTATTGTACCTTATGATTCTTGATGAATGTATCTTTTCTTTTATGTACACTGAGAGTATATGCACCAAGACAAATTCCTTGTGTGTCCAATCACACTTGGCCAATAAAAAATTCTATTCTATTCTATTCTCTTTTTTAAAAAATTTTTTTTATAAAAAAAAATTATTCGTATTTAAAAAAAAGACATTTAAAACAATTATAAGAAAAACTGACAAGTTTCTCTTAATCAAACACACAAATTACATATACATATACGATACATATATAGTGCTCAACTTCATCTATTAACTACTTTCTAATGTTATATATACATGTATACATACGCACAGTAACTTATTTCCTTCTATATCTCTCTGACAGTGCAGTTGTTTATTTATATTGATTTCTCCCAACTTTCATCTCTAACCATTCCCTCTCTCTGACTTATCCACTGGTACCAGCTATTCCATATTTTAAAGTATTTTGAATCTTCCTTATCCTGTAATTTTAGGGTTAATTTATCCATCTTTGCGCATACATAGATTTTCTGTATTACTTCCTGATCAGTTGGCAAACGGTCTATTTTCCAGAGTTGTGCCAACGCTAATTATAGCCGCTGTTATAATGTGAAGTTTTAAGTATTTTATGTCCTTTCTAATATTCTTATTAATCATGCCGAGTAAAAAGACTTCAGGTGTTAATTCAATTTCATAATTTGTTATCTCTAATATCCATGTTTTTATTTTGTTCCAGTATTTTTTAATTTCTGGGCAAAGCCACCAAGCATGGTAAAAAGTTCCCTGCGCTTTTTTACATTTCCAACAAGCCGGATTCACATTTGGATACATTTTTGCTAACCTTGCGGGTGGCAGATACCATCGGTACCACATTTTATAGTGATTTTCTTTGTAGGCTACCAATTTTGTCATGCTATAATTATCTTCCCATGCTCTTTCCCAATCTTCTAATTGTATATTATGCCCTATGTTCCTCGCTCAGGCTATCATCTGCCCTTTGACCAACTCTTCTGCCAAATCGAATTCGAGTAAATATTTATAAATTTTTGAAATTAATTTCCCTTCTTTAGTTTCTAATAATTTGTCCAATCGATTTTGTTTTAAATCTATTCCTTCCTCCTCTTGGTCTTTTCTGTATCTTACTTTTATTTGCGAGTAGGGCCACCAGTCTATTACTATTCCTTGTTCTTTGAGCTCTTCTCTAGTTTTCAATTTCCCCTGAACATCTACTATTTCTCTATATCTTAGAATCTTTTGTTTTGATAATATGTTGGGGTGAGTTATTGCTTCTATGGTCGATAGCCAGCCGGGAATTTTCATATAGTGTTTGTGTTTAATTTGTAGCCATGTGTTAATTAAAGATTTCCTAATTGTATGGTTATTAAAATGTTTATATGTTTTATTTCCTGAACTCCATATAAAGGCGTGCCATCCCTTCATTAAATCATGCCCTTCTAAATTTAGCAATCTTTGATTATCTAAGGTTATCCAATCTTTAATCCATAATAAACTGGCAGCCTTGTAATATTTATCCCATGCCGGGAGTCTGAATCCACCTCTACTTTTATCGTCTTGTAGTATATTCAATTTTATTCTTGGTTTCTTCCCTTCCCACACAAATATTTTAGTTATTTTGTCCAAATTATCAAAAAATTTCTTATCTAATTTTATTGGAATTGTTTGGAATAAATAAAGGAGTCTTGGAAGTATGTTTGATTTTATTGCTGCTATTTTCCCCAGTAAAGACAATTTTAATTTCCCCCATTTTTCTAAATCTTCCTTTATTTTCTGGACTAAAGTATCATAATTGTCTTCTTTTATTGTTGCCGTTTTGGCCGTCAAATTTATCCCTAAGTATTTAACTTTTTTAACTGTCTGCAGACCCGATTCTTTTACTAATTTCTCTACTTGTTTTGTTGTCATGTTTTTTGTTATCATTTTTGTCTTTTCTTTATTAATTTTTAAACCTGCTACCTTTCCAAATTTTTCAATCTCTTCTATTAATTTTGGGGTTGTTTCTATTGGGTTTTCTATGAAGAAGACAAGGTCGTCTGCAAATGCTTGGACCTTGTAATCCTCTCTCTTGATCTTTAATCCTTGAATTTCTTTATTTGCTCTAATTCTAATCAAGAAATTTTCCAAAGTTAAAATAAATAGTAGGGGGGAAATCGGACATCCTGCCTTACTCCTTTATTTATTCCAAATTATTTTGTTGGGTCCCCATTCACCAAGACACATGCTTTTTGATTCTGATATATCGATGTTATCATTTTAGTAAATCTTTCTCCAAAATTCATACCTTTGATTTGTTGCTTCATAAATTGCCAGTTTACTTGGTCAAACACTTTTTGTGCATCCAGAAAGATCAGCGCTACCTGTCTCTCTGGATGCACCTCATAATATTCTAAAACATCCAATGCTATTCTTAAATTGTTTTTTATCTGCCTTGTAGGCAGAAAACCATTTTGATCCTGGTGTATTTTATTTTGTAGTATTATTTTCATTCTATTGGCAATTATACTCATGAAAACTTTATAATCGGTATTCAACAAAGAAATCGGCCTATAATTTTTTATTAATGTGGTATCTGTCCCCTCTTTAGGTATTAAGGAAATATATGCTTCTTTCCATGTGTTAGGTAGCTTTGCCTCCATTAGAGCCTCATTATATATTTCTAACAGTATTCTGTTTAATGAATCTCCAAATGTTTTATAGAACTCTGTTGGTAAACCGTCCGTCCCCGGGGTTTTATTATTTTTTTGCCTCTTCAGCGCCTCTTTTAGCTCCCCCATTGTGATCTCCTTATCTAATAATTCTCTTTCTTCCTCTGTTAGTATTTGCAATCCCTCCCCTTTTAAATAATATTCAATTTCCTCCTCTGTTACTATATCCTTTTCATACAATTTTTGATAATATTGAACTATTATGTCCTTATTTCCCTCTAGGGCCCATTGAATCTTTCCCTCATCATCTCGTAACTTCTGAATTATTCTTTTTTCTCTTTCCTTCCTCAGCCTATACGCCAGCCATCTCCCTGGTTTGTTTGTGTTTTCAAAGTAATTTTGGCTTATATATTTCAATGTTGTTGCATATTTCCCTTGCTCTAATATGTTTAAGTTATGTTTTGCTGTTAGCCAATTTAACCTTATTTTTTCATCCCCTGGGTTTCTTTGCAATTTACGTTCCCAATTTTGAATTTCTTCTAGTAATTTATTATATTCTTTCTCTCTCTCTTTTCTCCATTTTACATTATATGATATCGTGAGGCCTCTTACATATGCTTTGGTTGTATCCCATAAGTTTTGTAGGGAAGTGTGTTGCTTTGTGTTTTCCTTATAGAACCATTCTAGCTCTTTTTCTATGTATTTCTTATATTCTTTTTCTTGCAATATCTGTGTGTTCATAGTCCATCTATTCTTCTTTCTCTGCTGTCCTTTCCACTTCATCATTATCGGGTTGTGGTCCGCCCAATTATTTGGTAAAATATCTACTTCTTCTATCTCCATCATTAACATCTTAGTTACCCAAATCATATCCAACCTTGACCAAGATTTATGTGGATTCAAATAATATGTAAAATTTCTTGTTTCGGGGTTAAGACATCTCCAGCTATCTACCATATCTAACTCTTCCACCATATCCATAAAGGTTCTAGGTAATACGTTTTTTTAATTTTTGTTTTGCTGACCACATTCATAATCTTTTCTTAAATCTAAAATAGCATTGAAATCCCCAATCAGACAGACATTCTCCATTTTTTGATCTATAATTTTCTCATGCACTTTTTTGTAAAATTCTAATTGTTGACTATTTGGGGCATATATTACTACAAATAATATCTTTTTGAACTCAAGTTTTAGCTTTATCATGACTATCCTACCTTCTGTATCCACATACCTCATATTACTGTCTATTCCTTCCTTGATATATACCACCACTCCTCTTTTTTTTTCTTCTGCCAATGAAGTGTATTCTTTACCTAATTTTTTATATTGTATATATTTGATGTCCTGTTTTCTTATATGTACCTCCTGGAGGCACACAATGTCTGATTTTTGTTTCAATTTTTTTTTGTAAATTTGGTGTTGTTTGGATGGTGAGTTGAGTCCATTAACATTTACAGATAATATTTTTAAAGTCCGTTCCTTTTCTTATTGGCTTTCCTGTTGTTTCTTCTTTATTTCTTCCTGTTCCTTTTTTTTGCCTCTTGTTTGCACTCCTTCCTCTTCCTGGGTCTCTCCTTCGTCTACTTTCCCTCCTTATTGCGGGGTTCTTTCCCGATCTCTCTTCTGTTTTCCTTTGATATTCCGTCCTTCTTCTTCTTTATTACCATTTGTTACTTCAGCGCCCATCATTTGGTCATATAGTTCCTTTGCTTTGCTGTGTGAATCCACCTTGATTTTCTTTCCCTGCCACGTTACTAACATTCCTTCCAGAGTTATCCATTTGAATGGTATATATCTTCTGTTTAGTAACGTGGCCAGGAACCAATAGTCTTTTCGCAAATCTCGTATTCTTTTGGATATTTGCTTTAAGGTGATTATTTCTTTATTTCTATAGTACATTGGTTCGTCCTTTGTTATCTTATATATGATATCCCTCACCTTCCTTCTTACAAATCTTATATGTACCTCCCGAGGGAGTTTGTTTTGTCGGGCATAGTTAGTGTGGATTCGGTAGACTTCATCTAATTCATTCATTATTTCATCTTTTTCTCTCTGGAGTGCCTCTGCTATCATCTCAGCCATTACCGTCGTCAGATCTTCCTCCTGGTCTTCCGCTACGTTCTGGAAACGCAAATAAAATGCCGCCTTCTCCATTTCTAATTGGGCCACGGTATTCTCAAGTTCCGTATTTAATCCTGTCATTTTTGTATCCAATGCTTCTAATTTTTCTTCCGTCAATTCGGTTTTTTGTTCTATTTCTTTTCTCCTTTGGTCATTTTTTTGAATGATTTCTTGTATTAAGTCCATTTTTCCATCAATCTTTTGAATATCGTTCTTGACTTCTCTCTTTACCTCGTCCATGTCTTTTCTAGATTGCTCATGATTTCTGGTCATACATTCTTGCATTTTGGCCATAGTTTCCTGAATTGTTATGAGCATGGCCTGCATTGTTGGCATATTAGGTGTACTGGGTTGCTTGTCTGATGCAAACATTCCCTCCAAAGTTTTCTGTGTCACTGGGGAGGCCGCTGTTCCTGTTAAGAATGACGTTGGTTTCTTGGCTGTCTTCAACGTGGTTGTGATAGTGCTGGTCATTTCTTTCAAAATCTTGTATTGTTCTCCCAATATTTTATCAACTTTCTCCCAAATCACCATCCAAATTTCTATAATTCCTTTCTTTTCCTTTCTTTCCCCCCCCAATAAAAGATCAATCCAATAATCCTTCTTTAAATAAATTATTTTAAATAATTAATTCTCTCTATATAAAATTCCATTAAGAATGTGATAAGAATATAAATATAAATCTAAGTATGAATATAGATATAAATATAGCTACAAATATAAATATATATATATAAATTAATATCTTATATAATTAAAGACTATACAATGGATCAGTTCTTAGTATCTTAATATCTGGTAATTAATTATTCAATAAAATCCACAAACAGAAAATATTCTAATAATATATACTGGTTAATATATAATAGTTAATTAATTAATAGTAATATGGTATTCTAACAATAATACTTTTAAATCTCTATGTATTATAAATATTTTCTAAATTGGTTAAATACACACTATATTTCTTAATTAATTCCAATAAATAACAATATTAATTCATCTATACCTAAGTAAAGAAAATAAAGATAAGTTGGAGCAGTGCTTTTTCAATGTTCTTGTTGGCCTCAGTATGTTTTCAATGAAGAGAAAGAAAAAAAAAAGTTCTTTTACTACTGTTGAAGTCTTTTCCGGTTACAATATGGCGGTCTCTATTCTGCACAGTCACTGTATGCAATCCTTACTTTGCCAAAACTTTCTCACTCCTTCCATTTGAGCAGCTAGAAACGGGGGTATATATATATAAAAAAGTCCGTTCTTCTTTTAATCTCCACTGTTTAAGTCTATTTCTCCTCACCTTCGTTTTGCCTGTTTTAAAGTTTTTTAGACTTTCTTCGCTGCTCCGTATTTCGCCCCTTCCTTTTTGCTCGCCTTTTCAGTTGCCGCCCGTTTACGCTCTGAGATCTTCCTTCTTCACGCTGTCCCTCCGGAAAGAAAAGAAACTTTCTCCTTGGTTTTGCGCCCAAAATTAGTAATCCAAATTAGTTCCGCTTTCTGTTCGACCTCAGCAATTCTGCACTGTACTCCCTCCTTTGCTCCCGATGGTCTCAATCGGCTCGTTCGGGTCTCTGGGCCGACTGTGCTCATCGCGCCAGCCGACTTCTTTCCAAGCCTGGATTGAGGGTTCTTTACGGTACGGCGGGAGATCGCACCTCTGCACGCCTCCCCCAAAGCTTCCCCTCTCTATTCCCGGTCTCTTCGGGACCGGTCTCTGCCAAAAACAGGCACCAAAGCTCGGAAAATCGGCAACAGAGAGAGAGAGCGCTTCTCTTCTGTGCCGCCACGACTCTACGTCACCGCCAGAAGTCCTCTCTATTCTATTCTTATGGACTCATGGCTCCTGCTACAAATGGAGACTATTCCAGAGGAAATTTTTCTCAATTTTTACAGCTTAGAATTCTGTCAGAGTATCTAAAGATTATGAGGATGTGAATGGGGAAGAACAAACTTCATCTTAACCCTGTTAAGATTATCAGTAAGTGGCTATGGGTTTTAGATCCCCCAGATCTTCAAACTTTCTAGCTTTGTTTCTTCATGGGATGGTATTGCCCCATTGACAGCCAGGCAGTCTTGTGTTCCTCCTAGAATTAGACACACAGCTGTAACCAAGGGGCCCTTTGCACAACTTCATCTTATGCACAGTTATGGTCATTCCTGTACTTGCTCACAGTCTCCTTAGTCACTTTCCAAATCAATTTTTGCAATCTGCTCCATCAGACGCTGCCTTCCAAACTGCACTATGGCAGGTAATTTTGGGCACTGTTAATTACACCTATTGGATATTACTACTCTGTGAACTGCACTGGTTCCCAATTGGCTTGCAGATGCAATTCAAGATACTAATTAACAGCTTTAAAGCCTTAGATGGGATAAAGCTGGACTGTTTGTGAGATCACCTGGTCCCAGGAATACCAGCCTGATCCAGGCATTCCCAAAGGAGGGAGGCATCCTTCAGGTCACTTCATTTAAGCCTTGCCATGTCTTGGAATTGAGAATGTGTCCTTTTTGAAAGCTGCCCCTATTCTCTGGAACTATCTTCCCACTCTGATATTTGATGGACCCCAATCTTGTTTGTCTTTAGAAAGTGGTGAATACTTGGCATTCCCCCCAGGCATTTGCCTCTAGAGTCCCTTACTGGTTATGTGCATTTGTTCTGTTCAGTTTGCCATCTTTTACATTTTCTTAAATGATAACATCCTATTTAATGTTGTTGATTTGGCTGACTATAGATATACTGGAAGCAAAGAAACTATAATGAACATCTCTCTTTACAGTAATAGCCTTCGAGTGAGGTCCTATCTGTTAAAAAGAACACCTTATCTCTTTGTAACATGTTCAATTTCCCAGCCTATTTTATTTCAGAATTGGCTTTTGTCAGTCAACTGATTGATAAGAACTTTGAAATTTAAACATATTTTAAATCAATTTAATAATTTATGCTGCTTTCATTTCACATTTCTGATTTATTTTGTTGGACATACAGATACAAAGTATTAGATATGTTTTCCCAGTGGATAAATTCTAGGTGTCAGAGAACTTGGTTCATTCCTCAGGATGATTGGTGTCAGATTCATTTTTTAGATATTATTATAAAGGATTCTGGATTTTGTATTCAAATAACCCTTAACAAACAAACAAAATCCCTACAGACTGTAACATTTCAAGCTTTGACAGTTTGCATCCTAGTCAGGCTGGAAAATTAATTTACCATATGGACTCTTTTTAATGATTAAACGTAATTGTTTTTCCAAATGCAATTATGTGACAGAATCTAATAAGCTACAAAAATAGCTTAATGAGTAGAAACTATCTTTCTCAGTTTATAAGAAAAGATTAGATCTGATAGTCAACTACATATTAGAAATATTAAATAAATAACTTAGGGCAGATATATGGAACTGAGTCATATGAAGTTTGCCATGCAATCGCATAACTATTAGGTTTACTAAAATTCTTGACAAATCTTTATGATATCCCTGGATGTCACTTCAAACACATAATTGTTTTTAGTCTTACTAAGAATGTCTCCAATGACTTGTCAAAAATTATACCTCTGTTCATCGCCCACGATCTACTTTTTGTTAGTTATTCTTTTTCATTTCATTATATGCAATTATTCATCAGTCGTTGACCTTACCAAGTGTCCATGTCACTTTTATATGTGGAAAAATCAATAGAAAATTTAAAAGTGGATTGGAGGGAATTTGTATAATATAAGGTGTAAGAACTTGAAAAATTCTTTAGTTAAACAAGTTGCAACAAGAACATGCATTGCCAGACTTCTTGCTTACCAGCTTACATAGAGAGGGCTCTATGTGCAAAACTAGGTGGATATAAAGACTACGGAGCCTCTCTTGAAAAGATCTTTATGAGCATCCTTTATTGAATTCATTGGTTTTTTTCAGTGTTTCTCAATCTTAGCACCTTTCAGATATATGGGCTTCAACTCCCAGAATTTCCCAGCCAGCATGTTGGGAAATTTAAAATCATTGTTGAAAAACATAATACTTTGTTGGATGTAACTATTCTTTTTTTCCCAGTGAAAAGGAACAAAATTAAAAATAATAATCATACATTCATTTGTATAGAACCTGGAAGAAATATTTTTTTTCCTTCATTGTTCCAGCTATTCTAAAGTTATAAAGATAAAAGCAATATAAATTGTGAACCCCCAAAAGCAGAGACTATCGAGAATGTGTAGAAAGAAAGGTAGAACAGCAGTATAAATCAGCATTGTGGTGGTCAATGAGAAGTAGAATGAATAGGAGTAACAGGGATTATGTAATTTGTAATGGTAGAATGTAACAGCTGTTGGAAATACTTGAAGGAAGCCTTCTTTGTGGAACTCTTAAGAGGACAGTTTGTGATGTTTATGTTTTGGATCATAACCATGCAGCATGTTCTTCTCAGATGTCTTAGGCAAATCTCTATTCAGAAGGCAATTCAGATTTGCTGAGTACATGTGTCCAGGTCATTTGGTATCCAATCAAGAAAACAGCTGTAATCGAGGGCATGCTGATGCCAAGGAACCGTGTCCTTGAACTGCGTCCACCTCTAATCATCATGCTAGAAAAATAACAAGTGGATTCATAGGTGAACTAGATTGATTCCTTAGTCACAGTGTAAAAGATTTTGATCGATAATCAGTGGAGGAATCATCGCTTTATGCTCAAATTGAATATGTTTTTAATAGTATTCAGCTTTATCATTTTCACCTAATTTGGAGAAATGAAATGGGGCCAATCTTTACTGAGACAAGGAGATATTATCTGCTGGGTAAAAACAGTTCTGGAACCTTTGGGATTACATAAGGTTTATGAGTTGCTGTTGTAATCTAGAAGCTCTTCACAAATAGATTGCCTAACAGATTCACAGGGACTTTGTCATGTGCATTTGACAACAATATTTGAGTTCAGTTAGTTACATCACTCGTTAATAAATCTAACTTGGGCTCCTCATTTGGAAATTTATATTTGGCTTGGAGACACTGATATTATCACTGTATATTAAGGCTTAAATATGATACTTTTTGACCCCAGATTAGCACTCTAAACCACCTCTCAACTTTCAGATGGCTCTGATAATATTTTTATCTTTTATATGTTTGATTCACGAAATGTTATTACCTGTCCTACTACTCATGCTATTTTTTCTCAAAATTTGAATATTTCTCTCTCTCCTAAATGCTTTTATGATGGTTTTTTAAGGCAATTATGGCTTCTGCATGATACCAAAGACCACATGGCATAATAAAATGACCTTTCTTGTTGATATTTCTTTTATGCCTTTCAGATAATTTTTCTGGAGTCAAATACCAATGGTATATTGATCTATAAAAATAAAATTTAAATTGTAATTATATAAATCGCAGTCCTTTCAGCCACATATTTTCTCATTGTTACACCAATATATTATATCCAAAGTTCTTAGCCCATTTTGTCATACACTCTTTCACTTGTTCTTCTGTTTCAAGGAAAGTTTAATTGCAAAGAGAGAGAGAACATCCTAATACTTGTTTCCATCAAAAGATTAGCTGGCAGAAAAGAACCAGGATATATGTATACCTTTATTATCTGTATTTGTGCCGTTTATATAAACATTTATAACAAGTGTGTGCAGGATTGAAGAAAATGGAGCTTGAATTTATCTGTAGTTGCAGACAGAAAAATGGAGCTGTCCCCAAACATATGGAGTAGTAATAAGAGCCTGCCTCTGGCGCTATTGGATGCCAACAAATAAGTGGCCTTTCCAATACTTCCAATTCTCCTGCGTTTATCTGGTGTGCTCCTTGTGCTCATATTAAACATGCTGAATATATTCTACTTATCACTTCTCTTATGCCTAAGAAACAGTGACCATGTTTTAAAAAAACATAGGCCACCATGGTGCCTCACAGAGGTTATTTAAAATGTTTAAACATTGCAGGGAACATGTATTCCAGGGCTATCAAACTTCCGACCCGTGGGCCAGATGCATCACGTGCTGGCCACACCCATATCCTGGTTTAGTGAAGGGGAAAAAAGTCCCAATACGTCATATGACACCACCGTGATGACATGAGTTTGAAACCTCTGATCTATCCTGTTCCACTTGCCACTCCTGGGATTTTGCCCTCTCTACAACAGTCATGGCATCTTGGGAACTCTTTCCCCTGGTATCTTCTGGCTAATTTCAGTGATAGCTTTTCTGTTGTTCCTCTTCAGAATAGCAAGGATAAGGTGGGTTGCTTGCTTCCTGCTGCTCTTGTACTCTGTACTTAGTAAATTGGAGAAACTCCTAGTTAGTTCAAGGAGAAATTATGAAGGTCATGTATGTGACAGAGCAAAAAAGAGTGAGGTGAGTTTCAGTAGAGCTGAGAAAGTGTTTCATAGCTCAAGCCCTATCTGTAGGATGAAATGACCTGCTCCAAGCACACAAAGTAGAGAGCAGGAGTAGAAAGCAAGTATAGGCTTCTGACTTGTGAAGCCAGGCCAGCCTGTATGAGGGACATACAGGTAGCAAACTGTGTTCTGCTGGCACGGTTCCCATTTTTAAGACATATTTTCATGTACACCTTATTCAGCAAGATCGTATTGGATTCTTTTACTTGGCCCGTGCAAAGGTGAACACTGAATCATATGCCTTTTGTGTAATTATGAAACAGGAACGTTGTTCCAAAGGAATGTATTTCTTCAGGGCTCTAAAACAGGAAAATAAACCTCAGAATAATCTTACCGGGCTGTTTGACTTTGTTGTGGTGACCTTCAAACCTTCAAGCTTAGGAATCAGCTGTTCACATTTATCAATGTCCAGTTAATAAATCTACTCATCATGGCAGGAGTACATTTTAATTATCACATAATTTGTCATAATACTGAAGAATATATCACTTTGGAAGTAGGTAACTATAATTTAAAAAGTGTAGATCTATTCATAAACTATGCCCAAGTAACCAATTTTCAATCACGATGTTGCTCTTTAAAATAAAAATGAAAAGAGGACCATTTTAAAGGATGTGTATCTTTTATTGCAATGATTTTTCTGTGCTGTACACATTTATTTTTCTTGGAAGATTTTAAAATAAAGGATTTTAAGTTATTTATACAGTGGAATTAAATAATTTAGCAGCAATAGTCCCATAAACAGCCCAGGACTGATTACATCTGTATCTCCAATGAAATGACACAAATGAAATGATATTCTCTTTGGTGTCTGGGAATGAATATTTATTTTTATTTTATTTATTTTGTCGCATTTCTATGCCGCCCAGCTCCGAAGGGAGTCTGAACTTGAACTACTGAACTACTCTGAACTTGAACTACTCTGAACTTAAACTATTGAAGCTCAAGACTTTAATGGAGGGCACAATGTTAGGAAGGACATTGAATTGTTGAATTGATTTGATTTCCACATACAAATCTCAATCTAGTAATAGAATGTACACATGGAATCCTGGTCCCATTCTTGAATCATCTATGGTAGAGAGGAATATACAGTACATGAATTTCATAAAGAGCGATAAGGGGTAATTACTTTACTGCCAAATAAATATATCTTTGTCGTATTTTTGGCTAGAATATGAAAGAGACGGAGGATTCTAGTCACTTATGGAAATCTTACATCCCTAGTTGAATATGGGTTTACTCTAGACTTTTCACAGCTGTGAATTTTCAGATTGTGTTCAAGAATGCATTATATCACCTGCACCTGGTTAGACAACTGGAAACTTTCCTGGAGCAAGATTAATGTTTGTCTCCCAGCCTTTCCACTTTCTTTAAAAATGTGATACCGGTATAAGTTATGAATTGTTTTTCGACCATAGCAATGGCTTATAAATGCAACTATTACTGCACTCAGATCTAATTGGAAAACAATATAAAAGGCCTATCCCAGCAATTAGGACATTTCACTCTATTAAGCAGAATGATAAAAATAAAACTACAATGAAAAGCTGCTTTTATTGCCAGAAGGGAGCTAGCTTAATATTGAATCCATCCTCAAATTGGTTTTCTACAGGCTCTGTGTTCTGGTGAACTTAATTAAGGTTGAACTTAATAGTATTTATTTCACATTACATGCAGCAGATCTTCTTGGAGCCTTTTGCTTTCTGTTTCAATAGATTTTGAGTGCTCAAAAGCAGGCCTGGCAATTGGGCTGCTTAATCTTTTTTTGCTGTTTTGAAGTAAGTACTTGCTGATTGTATTTCTAGGCTGTCAAAAATATCAGGCAATGAATTCTTCTCAATTTATAAGGAAATAACTTTGGTTTGTATCATGGCTCAGCTGACTTTCCATTTTGTTCTATCCTTTGATCAGAATATGGTGATCTTGGCTTTGTTGAAATATAATTTCATTTCAACTTCACCTTGTCTATTTCTAGGCATCTGTAGTTTCTTACTGGGTCAAAACTTTGATTTCTCCAGCCTCTAGAACACTCTGGACCTTTGAACTTTAGAGTCTTCATCAGACATTTTCCATTTATTTTCAAAACTTTTCACAACGGCAGTATGGGTTCTACAGAAACATTGTTAAAAAGACAAAAATTGCATGATGCATGTTCCATGCCATACACCAGACTCAATTTCCCTGTGCACTAACTGTGTAGCTATGCAAACTATGTATTATTCTGGAAAAAAGTCAGCATTCAGAAGATATGAGTGAAAGACATAAATAATAGTAACTTATGTTTTATCTTAAACTTGAATATCCCCCCCCTCCAAAAAAACTGCATGTCTGCCCTTTATTACAATACAGTAGTTGAAGATTTCAACAACATTCTAAATTCTATTCTCAGGCTATAAATTTTACAAGCAACAGCTTAACTTGTAACCTTGCCAACCTAACATGGATCTTAACCTGCCATAATGTTTAAGACAATAATTAACTCATAAGCTTGTATGGTTTTCCTCATAAATTAATCCTACAGGCATTACAAGAGTAAGGGCAGTCTTGGCACATACTTGAGTCATGTGTACATATGTCTGTTATGTCTAGCAACATTATACACTTCACAACCCAACATTTCAGCTTGCTCCATTAGAATTCTCAGCATTCAGAGTTGGCTTGGAAAGGTTCACAGTAAAACCTCTCTATAGTCAGAGAATATATCTTGTGATCTTGAGTTTAAAAACTTATTAGAGAATAAGAAACAAGTTTTAACAGTAGGTTCACTAACCTTTGTGGGCTTCAGGAGAAAAAGAAAATAAATATCTATGGGATTTTAGCTAAAAGTGCCTGTTTTTCATGCCAAAGATCTTGGGTTCAATTTTTTTTCTAGACAGCATTGGGAAAGGCTTAATTTATACCAGACTATCTGATTGCAGTCAGTGTCTGTGGCTACTGTTCTATGTAGCTAATTTTCTATATTCATAGGAACTTTCTAGCTGAGAGTGACAATTGACTTTGGAGTGATGCTTTTGGGGGCTGCATGTCAACAACAAAGCATGATAAACACAAAACCCAAGTTTGTTTTATTTAAAACTGAATTGAATATGCAAAATTATTGCAAGCCACATGTCTTTCAGATAAAAATGACAACTTGAAGGCAATTTTTAGAAAGATGTTGAGGGTGGACCTATGACTTTTTGAAAGATTGAAGCACCTTCAGTCTTCTTCAAAGTAGAATCGCATTGTTTCTATAACAATAGTCAGCCATGAAGAAATTAAACAGAGTTCTTTTTTCAAGCATATAGATATACTAATATGAAACACTTGACCAGTTTAATGTCTTAAAATCAGGCAATCCTACTGAAGTACCCCAATTCCAGAGCTAGGGGATTGAAGTAATCACTGAATTTGCTGGCTACTACCGGTAGTAGAAAGAGGTTGGAAATGATAGCCACACACTAAGCAGACTGCATTGGATATATAAACTATCCAGGTTTTAATCCTGAGGTGGAATGGGGATTACTATGTCCAGGATGGAAAGAGGATTCTATTACCGATCCCACTGGGTTTTGCACTTGGAATGGGAAGCTTAAGGAGGAGACTCATTTTGTTATTTACCCCAACAACATAATATCCAGGACAGGTTCACTGTTTCATACTTATTTTCAGATTTGAAACAAGCAAGTCAGCACACCCTCCCCCCCAAAAAAAGCTGTAATAGTTTCTTCACTTATTTTGAAATGATGGCAAATTTGTTCAGCTTCTAATGATAGAAGTGTGAATAGTAGATTGCTGAACTGTAGCCAACAAATATTGTAATACTCACACAGTCTTAAGTTACAGCTCTCATAACCGTAATGAGATCACTACCAATAGGGTAAAATTACATTTACCAAGTGCAGAAATACGTATTTTGAGGGCTTGCTATATCATTTAGATCATCTTATAATAGCTATGCTAAAATTGAGAATACTATTTGAATTCTGCACTACCAATTATTAGTTAGGAATGCAGCATTTAGTTCGTTTGTAGTACTACCCTGTTTCCACCAAAATAAGACATCCCCTGATAATAAGCCCAATCGGGCTTTTGAGCGCATGGCAATAAAGCCAAGTGCTTATTTCAGGGTTCAAAAAAATATAAGACAGGGTCTTATTTTCGGGGAAACATGGTAGGAAATCTTTGGTTGCAATAGAAGTGAAGCCCATTTTTTAAGGAGTGAATGTTTCCTTCATATGACATTTTCTGAGCAATTGCAAAGTTGAGCAGTAGTATATAGTGTAAACTGAAATGAACTGTGACCTAGATTGTAATGATAGTAGAAGCATGTGACTGCTCCCATCTATGCCAAATCCTGCATGGATCCATCCAGCTATACCAAGAGTAGAGAACGAAGGGCAAGTAACTTGAATGTTGTGCCAAAGACCTTTTCTGATATTGGTTGATATCACCAAAGAACAACTGACATGCAAACATTGGCAATATTTCTAGGATATAAAATGCTCTTATATGTAAATAACATGATTCTGCTAATCACTAATGCTCATCTTTGTATGGATGGGAAAAATGCCAATATCAGCACATGAAGATCTTTATAAAAATTACCTGCTGTAGCAGCTGTCACTTAAACAATGCTCCATTTTTAGTTGGATGACTAATTGTTTGGATAGAGAAAAAAAGCACTGTTACTTAGGCATAAATATACTTCAGAATATCCTGCCACAAGCCTTCAGTTTTGCTAGCTGATACTAATTTGCTTATTATATTTGTTAAAAGTTATATTCTGCCATTCATTCAAGATCTGAAGCTGATGTATATGTCACTCCCTCCTTCAATTTCATCCTGTATCAATGAACTTGTGCAATAGGCAGGGCTGAGAGTGGCTGTTGCAAAGTCATCCAGTTAACTTCCATGTCTGAAGGTGGACTTCAACCTGAGTCTTCCTGATCCTTGTTTAATAGCTTAACCACAGCAAGATTGCACTTGTTATGGCTGCTGACTTGAGGAAGATGGGGGAAATATTCTAATGAATACATACAAAGATAAATTCCAGGAACTTAACACTGAACCTCTAAGGAAGTGTCAGGGCTCCAAGTAACACCCCCAAGGCTTGAGGTTCCTCAAAGTTTCATTTTATTAGAGATGTCATATTGGCACATCTGGGAAAGCCCGAATCTGAAAGTTTCCAGATTTTCCCCACCCAAAGAAAAGTTCAAGTACTTGCTCAACACCCACAAGTCCATCACATGGTCCAACCAAAGCACCGTCCCAACTGGAGATCCATCCCAGTTCCAGCCTTCCAGGTGCAGGGCAAGATGTCCTTGACTCTCTGAGAAAGGAATGTTATATATCACCCTGGCTCCACGCAATTCCCCCCTCCCAATTTCCCACATTAGTAAATGTTATGTATCTAATTTTGGAGGGAAAATTAGAGCGGGAAAAAGCTTGATGATCATTGGCTAACACACTTGGCAAGTAGCTATATAAGGAGAGCTGTTCTACTGTAAAATTGCTGGATTCTCACTGTACATTAAATAGTTGTTGTTCACTTTGACCTGTCTCCTGTCTCCTCACTTGCCCGATCTAACCATAAATGTGGCAGGCCTGAAGATCCAACGAAAAAGATGGCTTCCAGGCCTGACAGAAGGAGAATGAAATGGATGGCCTGAGGCAAAGAGAGAGTAATGAGAGTTTACATCAAAGGGAAGATGGACCATTTGCAAGATGTATTAGATAGTAGTGATTGCCAAGAAAGACTGCCACAGACTAGATGATTAGCAGTTAGCATCAAAGAGATAATAAACTCCAGGTCTTTAAGCTCTTCGTTGCCATTGAGTAGTCATTTGCTTTTTTTTCCATATCAGGCATGGTAATCTTCAACTTTGCTGTGGCTTCAAATAAATCAGATTTTATTAAAAACAGCAACTCAATTCCGCTTCCAAGCTAGTTACCTATTCAGATCTGAAACTGATTCTGAATTGATAGAAACACTAATGTAGACATCCACAGAGAATCAAACCTAAGGCTTAAACTATTTTAGAGATGAGAAATTTCATTAGCCGTAATTATAACTTCTAAAAGTTCTTGGATACTCAGAACCAGAGGTGGTTTCTGCAGGTTCTGACCAGTTCTGGAGAACCGGTAGCAGAAATTTTGAGTAGTTTAGAGAACTGGTAGTAAAAATTCTGACTGGCCCTGCCCCCATCTATTCTCTGCCTCCCAAGTCCCAGCTGATTGGGAGGAAATGGGGATTTTGCAGTAACTTTCCCCTGGAATGAGGTGGGAATGGAGATTTTACAGTATCCTTCCCCTGCTACGCCCACCAAACCATGCCCCTCAAGCCATGCCACACCCACCAAGCCACACCCACAGAACCGGTAGTAAAATTTTTTGAAACCCACCACTGCTCAGAACTATATATATTGTTTCACCACAGATTTGTGTAAGAGGAGTATGGTGTCGGCAGTTTTATTCCAATTCCCATTTTAATGGTTCCCAGTATGGATTTGTCCTTTTGTACACTTTTGTACACAGAGTGCACACTGAACTGTCCACTCTGACTCCGAGATTCCTTTCGTCATCTGTCATTGCTAGCTCAGACCCATTCATGCAGTGGTGAACTCTTTGGTGGTAACAACATCATCTTACACTTGTTTACATTGTGCTATATTTGCACATCTTTCTTAATGTGCCTCTTATCTACATTTTACCTAATTTTGCCTAAAGGAACTGAAACATTTTAGTAGTCTTGCAACAAACTGCTAACTCTATGCTTTCAAGCAGATGTGCAAATTCCACTTTTATTATCTGTTCCAACCTCTCTGTTTGAAATTGGCATTTCAACCTCTCTGTTTGAAATTGGCAGTAATCAGAAAGAAGCATCTTTAGGAGTCATGGAGAAGATGTAGGAATTTCAGAATTCTCTTTCTCTTTGTTTCCATATGGATTTAATATCTCTGGCATATTTTGTGTGTGTGTTCTTTTCTGGTTTTAATGTTTTTAAGAAACAATAATTAATAAACTGCCCAGAGTTGCTGGAAGTTGGGTGGCATATAAATGTAATGAATGAACGAACAAACAAACAAACGAATAAATGAATGAATGACTAAGTAAATAAGTTTAAAGGAAATAAGATAGGCCAAATACAAGATTCATTTTCCAAAGGTGCGGGTACAAATTAAAAGTGTAGGGAGCAATTATTAATATAACTTTACAAAGCAATAAAATAAACCAGAAGTTTAAATTCTTTGCCCAAGACTGCTGTGCCACAGTACTAAAAGGAGAGAACAAAGCATAAAGCGCAGGTTATGTCACTATGACACAGTTCATATCACTACTAACTGAACCCAGATTTGACACAGAAGAGTGGAGGAATGGAATAGAGTGAGGACTGTCCAAAGTTTGTAGATTTTTTTTTCCATTTGACATTGCTTCATCCAAATGACCAAATATCTTATCAACCTGTCTGAATAAACTTTGCTCTTAGTAAAATATCATTATATCCACTTAAAGCAGAATTAGTCCACAAGACATAAGTAAATAAAACCCTAACAAATTTGTAAACATTTTTTTGGCTCACTGGAACCATTTTTGTTCCCATTTCTCTGAAACTACTTCAGTGAAACAAAATGCAGAAATATCATTTTCAGTATTGTGTCACTTACACTTTTCTGAGTGTGTTTTAGTTTAATAGTTCCAAAAATATCTGAATTAGACTTTTGAGTGTTTCAATGAGCAAATATAATAGCAATTGCTACTACATGTGTGCCTTTTGCTGATCTTCACCAGGAAGCTGTGTAAGAAAAAACTAACTTAAATGAACTTATTATTTTGTTCCATAATTGAATAAGCTAAAATCTTATTGTAATTTGAACAGAAACATCCTCTGAATTCAATGCAATTTACCTGCAGTTAAACATAGATATAATAAGAGTTTAAAGTCAGTAAAAACCAATGAATTTAAGCATGCTTAACTCCATTTTCTACAATAGCCACTAATTCACAATTTAGATAAAAATAGATATGACTTGTACAGAAATCAGTGAAAAAGTGCTGATTGAGGGCTATGGTGTTTAAGTTCATTCTTTTATGATCTGAGGATGGGGAGTTTTAGTAGTATATAGATATACTAATATTGTACAGGTAGTCCTCGGCTTACGACAACAATTAAGCCCAAAATGTATGTTGTTAAGTAAGACATTTAAGTGAGTTTTGCCCCATTATACGATCTTTCTTGCCACAGTTGTTAAGTGAATCACTACAGCTGTTAAGTTAGTAACCAGGTTATCAAGTGAATTGACTTTGCTTGTCAGAAGATTGCAAAAGGTAATCACTTGACCTTGGAACACAGCAATGGTCATAAGTATGAACCAGTTGCCACGCATCTGAATTTTGATCACATGATCATGGGGAAGCTTCTAAGGTCGTAACTGTGAAAAATGGTCATAAGACACTTGGTGTCTTAATGAACTGTTTGCAAGTCAAGGACTACCTGTATACAGAGAGTTTTAGTAGTATATAGAGCTGATGGCCTTTGCATATTTTCCTTGCTACAGGGGTCCAATCAGTTGTACAGAAATTTGAAGTTTTTATATTAGGAGAGTTTTGGAAAGGAAGTTTAGGAAATATTACCTGAAGGCTGGAAGGCATGAAAGCCTAAAATGTTATGTCTCATCTATGGAAAGTAAAAGAAAACCTTTCTTCAGTGGTAAGATCTTTTTTCTGAATTGCAAAATGTGGTGCTTTCTGAAACATAGAAAAGTCAAAGCCAACTGTGTAGCTAAACTGGATTCTAAACATACTGCTTTTATTCTTCTCTTTCCCACATATTGCTCAATGTCCAGGCAGAACAAAATTTAGAATACAGTGATCTTGCTTATTGTAGCGATAAGCTGTAGAGGACCGCCAAGGGTGTTCTGTTTCTCTATTTCTGAGGTCTGTCTTTTAATAGATCTACTCTGAGAATTGATCTGACTCTACTGATCTGTCTTTTGAGCGTTGGGTAGATAATTCATCTCCTGAATGTCTGGTTTAATTTCATCATTCGAGCATTTCTTTCAAGTGGGTCAGAAAAATGCACAGGTACCATATATGTGGTACCTTGCTCAATAGTAGTAACTGTTGGACTCCTAGTGGACAACTATTTAGATATGAGCCAGCAGCAGCTGCCAAAAAAAGCCAACACAGTTCTGGGCAGCATAAACAGAGGGATAGAATCAACATCACGTGAAATGTTAATACCACTTTATAATGCCTTGGTAAGGCCACACTTGGAATATTGCATTCAGTTTTGGTTACCATGATGTAAAAAAGATTTTGAGACTCTAGAAAGAGTGCAGAGAAGAGCAACGAAGATAATTAGGGGAGTGGAGGCTAAAACATATGAAGAACGTTTTCTGAAAATGGGTATGTCTAATCTTATGAAAAGACGGACTAGGGATGACATGATAGCAGCATTCCGATGTCTCAGGGGTTGCCACAAAGAAGAGGGAGTCAAACTATTCTCCAAAGCACCTGAGGGTAGAACAAGAAGCAATGGGTGGAAACTAATCAAGGAGAGAAGCAACTTAGAACTAAGGAGAAATTTCCTGACAGTTAGAACAATTAATGAGTTGAACAACTTGTCTCCAGAAGTTGTGAATGCTCCAACACTGGAAATTTTTAAGAAGATGTTGGATAATCATTTGTCTGAAGTGGTGTAGAGTTTCCTGCCTGGGCAGGGGATTGGAGGACTAGAAGACCTCCAAGGTCCCTTCCAGCTCTATTATTCTATTCTATTCTAATAAGTGCCAGATCAAACTACTTAAACACATTATTAATAAGTCACAGCCCCTACAAAGCCCCTAAAAAGCAGTTTCTTGCAAGGAGACTGCAGGACAGTGGTTTCCTGTCAGTTTGAGTGCTGGAAGTTGAAAGGAATTGTCATGCTCTCAGTTGCAATGCAGCCTTTTAAAGGACACTGAATATGGTAACCTCACTTTCTAATCGCTTCTGGAAATTTCCTATTTAACTATACTAATAGGGAGGATATTTGTAGCTCAGGGTTGAAATGAAGGGTCCTGGGTGCTCTCTAGGCGTGGTTATTTTCTTGCAGACGTTTCATTACCCAAACTAGGTAACATCATTAATGCTAGTAGTGCTCATTTTATATAGTAATGGCTTGCCCTGTCAATGTTGGTGGAAGTTGTTTTGGTTCTTTGGTTGGGCTGTTTACTGTTAGCTTGTTTGGCAGTTCCTTTATTGGAACTTCTTGATTATTTGCTGCTTGATTGTTGGTCTAATGTTAATCTTGGTCTTAATGTCTGCTGATCTGGATGTTGTTTGCTGGTGAGGAGGTGTTCTAGTCTTTTTGGCTTGTTGCTATTACTCTTCTCTTACTTACCAGTAGGTTTTGCAAGCAACTCTTTTTAATGAAATTAAAGGAAGAAGTTTGCAAATGAAATCACTATGGGCACAATGAGGTGGTTAGCTGCCTAAACAATACTATTTCTGTTTCTAAAAGTCCTCCAAGCATCTGCTTTGACTGCTCATTTTGGATTCCTGCAACATACTCTACAGGGATATGCCCTTGAGAAGAATTTGAAATCTTCACCTGGTGCAAAATCTGGTGGCATTGGCAGTCATGGTTGCCTATTGTTTAGCACATGTAGCACCTCTGCTCTGTAAACTGGATATTGGTATGCTTCTGGGTACAATTCAAAGTGCTGGTGTTACTTTTTAGAATTCTTTATTGGCCAAGTGTGATTGGACACACAAGGAATTTGTCTTTGGTACATATGCTGGCAGTGTACATAAGGAGAATAAAATACATTCATCAAGAATAAAAAGATACAACACTTAGTGATAGTCAAGGTTACTAATAAGCTATCAAATCGTACTAGGAAACAAATAAAAACAATATAAATTGAAAGATACAAACAACATGGATATAGTAATAAATGGAAGAGATAGATACTGGTAAGGAAGAGAAGAATAATAGTAAAACCATTTTAAAACCATTCATGGATTGAAGCTGGGTTATTTACAGGACCATCTTGTCCTGTCAGATCTGGCAGGAGGGACATGTTCTGGGTCCTATGGGAAAAGTAGGTGCCAACTGGCAGGAAGAGAGCCTTTTCTGTCATGACATCTGCCCTCTGAAACGTCATTCTCCTAGAGATCAGGCTCACCCCGGCCTGTTAAAGATGGAACTGTGTTGAGCCTAGAGTCCTGTTAGTGAGCACATTTCTTGGCTGTACTGATTGATGACTGTTAGTGTTGTTACTTGGCTGCTATTTTTATGTTGTTTGTAATTTGTTTTTATTTTATCTTTAATTGTTAGTCACCCAGACTTATGAATATGAGAGGAACAGCTATAAAAATTTAATAAACACAATAAAATAAGAATGAGCAGCAAAATACCAAGCACAACATATGAGGAGAGAACCAGCATACTATTCTACAGAATCATTTTCTCTACCCAGTTCTATCTTAATGTACAAAGTAGAGAGAAAAAAATTTATGGAAACCTTTTTTCACATGGGAAATGCCAGTAGATGAAGGTAATTCTTTTTTCTTTTTACATTAATCATGTGTGGGTTTTTACAAAGGAACTAATGTTTTTCTGTTTATATAAGTAGGTTTACCCAAGCAACAGATTTAGATTATTTTAGCAGAGTCCTATGAGAGCCATAACCGATTCTAAGTGAATTGATAATTACAGTACTTGAAGAAGTCACCCTAACTGAACATCTCCTGGAGTAGTAATTTTCCATGTCCATTATGTTTTGCATTTCAATGAAGTCAACAAAGCAAGCTGCTAGTTTGAGAAATATCTAATTTACTTTGTTAATGAGTAAGGGAACAGCTGGAAAAAGAATTATGTATTGTAAAAACAGACTTGTTTGGAGTTTAATACAGAGCATAACCTCTTCTCAATGTTAACAAAATACTCATTTTATATAACACTGTAATTATACTTCTTCCCAAAGGAAAACAAAGACAACATAAATTTTTAGTTGAGGACACAAATCATTTTGAATACATGTTTTTATTGAAAGATGTCCATAGCTATATTTAGAAGGGAAAAAAGTTCATGCATTCAAATATTAAGAAAGTTTTACTTAAACAGATCTAATCAGTAGTATATCAGGAAAGACTTATGCAAGCATATATAACCTTTCTGATATTTATTTGAATGTTCCTTATCTGGTCCTCTATTTTCTGAAAAGGGTGAAAAGAATGGATTTAATTATAACTACAGGAGTTGTTCTCTCATGTATGAAAGCATAGAGATAGAAGTATGATATTGGAATTCATCAAAATGGCTTAGCCAACTAATCTAATCCTCATCCGTTGTGACTGTAGGTAGTACGAGTCCCCTAGGCAGCTGTTACTTTTGGCATTTATAAAAACTCTTGGGAGTTTACAAAATTCAAATCAGTCAAACAATTTAAATCAAAAACACCTTTTCCTCATATTATTCCTCCATGTCCAATTCCAAAAATCATCAATAATTAAATCTGTGGAAAAATTTGTTTTAACTGTCTTTTTGAATATCACCAGGGAAGATGACAGCCAGATACCCAAAGGTTCAAACTATTCCATACGACAAGCACAGAAATGGAGAAATACCAAGGTTTTCCTCCCTTCCCTAATTTCACGTGTGGGACTCTTTAACATCTTAGCTTATGATGAATGTATCTTATGAGTTAATTTTATCTGGAGGTAAATATCCTGCAAATACTCAAATGCCAAGCCATAAATGGCTTTACAGATTAAAATCAATAGATTGATTTAAACTCAGAAGGCCATGCAATTAAAACAAAACCAGAGTTATGCTGGTGGTGGCTGTTATCTGCTGGTACTTGGGTGCAGAATTCTGCATTAACAGCAGCTTTTGGCAATCATAGGCAATACAGCAGTGGTACCGTAAGTTCCAGAGACAATAAGGGTTGGATAGCCAGGGCCTCAGGAAAGGAGGCAAATGGTGCATCAGCCAAAGATGTGTAAAGCCTCCCTAGCTATGGCCTTCACCTACAGTATGTCTCTAGTAATGATTATGAGACTAGGAGAATCCCAAGAGATGTGGTTTCTATTCCAAGCTCAGTTCTGACTGAAGGAATCCAAACAATTGATTTCCAGTAGGTCAGGGGTCTCCAACCTTGGCAACATTCAGATTTGTGGACTTCAACTTCCAGAGCGAAGTTGCCTGGGGAATTCTGGGAATTGAAGTCCACAAGTCTGAAAGTTGCCAAGGTTAGAGACCCCTGCTGTAGGGCATAGGGTATCCTAATCCTTAATGCTATTATTTTAACCAGAACTAGATGGAAAAAAAGCAGGGGTTTTGCTTTGCTGATATGGCATCAGAAATAAGGAAGTTTTGTAATAACCGGCTTTTTTGCCACCAATATTTGACTAGGAACATTTATCCATTTCTCTTAGATAGGACTCACCTACCAATGGAGCTTGTAGAATTTGCTGCTTCTTTCCAAGCCACTTACATGTCAGACACGTGATAAGATTTTTCAGACATTGAGACTTAAATGCTGAGATCCAAACCATTTTGGAATTTGTGCTTTATTTGCAAATGTGCTTCTTGCTTTTTGGATAAATAGTAGTAGCCTAGGTTCTTTTGTGTAGTTGCTTATAAATTAACAGGGCCATCAGATAAGTATTGAAGGTCAAAATATAGAAACCTGTTAGGTTCCAGCCCAGACTGCTGAAACCAACTTTGCTGTGCTGAGACTCAAATTCAACTCTGAGTTGATCACATTTGAAATTTGTAGGAAATGAATGCAGGACTCTTCAGGGGTGTTTTCATTAATTCTTGTGCCCTAAAGTAAACAGGATATTGCAGAAACCTTTTGGAGAAAAAAGACCGGGTGGGGCAGACCTGGCTGAAACGTTGAGGCTTGCTACTATGAAGGGCATCTTGTATTAAACATCTGGCAGGGATTTCTGCCTGAGGTTGAAGATACTTGGGTAGAATGGAGTATAATTGAATATTGTATGTAATTTCCTCAAATGTTAATTGGGATTGCAGTACTTGGCACCTGTGTACCTAAAGAACAGTACTTCTGGGCATGTTCAGCAGCATGTATTTACTTATTTGAACCACTTTTATCTACTCTTAAGGCAAACACCCCCCCTCCCCATGACCTCACTTAAATCAATAACAAACAAGACTGTACCTGTTTTTGGGCTTAAACAGAAAGTACACAACATATTTTTGACACTAAAGGAAAACAAGTTAGAAGGAAAAAATAGGAACAAGATTTCAAAATATAAGGGATAATAATAACAGTCAAAGGAAGAGCCATCCAGATGGAAAACTCTCAAATTGGGTACAGCTAACATCAATTATATGGTATCAATATAATCTAGATTTATTCAGATATTTCTGCACATATTTTTGATCCTTCCTGGTGTCACCTCTCAGCCACCATCATTAAAATATTCTCACCATCATTACAAGTGGGTGTGGGGAATGTTTACCATCTGTATTTATATATTTAGTTTGAAGGCCCAAAGCAGCTTGTGGCATCTTATTGACTAGCCTTGAATTCTGGAAGTTGAAGTCCACACATCTTAAAATTGCCAAAGTTGAGAAGACTGCACTCTACTAATTCTGCCACCATTGATCTAATGCTTTTAGGTGTATTAGACTGCTTCCCCCCACCCCCCAAAACCACCATATAATATGACTTAGTGGCTGAAAATTATGCTATAGTTTAACAGTTTTGGAGATTGTCCGATTGGTGAAGACTGTACTACAGTAAATGTTTTAGTATTTAAGATTCCATAATACTGTTTATTGTTGTTTTTCTGCATCTAAGGCCATAAGATTTTTCAAAAATATTATTTTAAAATTGTTTTGTTACATTCTCCATCATTTGTCTATGAAGGTTCTCAGTTATCCAGGTCATGGCTGTCCAAAAAGATGTTCCCCCGCCCCAAAAGCAACTGGATTTTCTTTATTTTTCTTGAAGAGGTTTCACTTCTCATCCAAGAAGCTTCTTCAATTCTAACTAAGTGGTGTGGAATGGAAAGATTTAGACTCTTGGCAAACAGCCAATCATTAATACCTTGAGATAGGCAGGCTGCAAAGGGTATAAATCCTTTGTATTCCCCACCAGTTAGTTCCAACTGAAGAAGCTTCTTGGAATTAAAAGCAAAATGTCTTCAAAAAAAAAAATCAAGCAAGTCCAATTGCCATTGAAAACAGCATCTTTTGGGACATGCTCCATCATTGTAAATGGGTTAAGGGCAGTTTGAATTAATACAGACTTTAATGCTATCAGTTTGTATTGTTGTCACCACTTTCTTTTTCTCTTCATATTCAGGGCTATAAGTGCAAGGTCAAAAGAAAGAAAGTGCCTTTCCTTTCTGTATTTTGTGGACCAAAAGAGCAACTTAAGCCAAATATCGGATACTCAATCTGGAATTTTTCCACAATGTGGTCTTTCCTAAGCTATAAATATGCAAACTCGCCAGCTATTCCTTATTATTTTATTTTTTATTTTGTACTTCTTGTCTTGGTTGCTCTTCTCAAGACATTGTTCAGTTTATCCTTCCTTAAAAACTCAGGACTTAGAACTGGATCAGTGGTGAAATATAAAATTTGTTACTACCGGTTCTGTGGGTGTGGCTTGGTGGGGGTGGGTGGGTAATGTGACTGGGTGGGCGTGGCCAACTTTTTTTTTTTAAACTTTTAAAAGCATTTTTTCTACAACCTCTTCAGCCAAAGAGGTTGCAGAAAAAAAATGCTTTTAAAAGCCTCTGACGATCAGGCAACTCAGCTGGGATCATCAGAAGCCTTTAAAAGCATTTTTTTTTCTACAACCTCTTTGGCCGAACAGATTGTAGAAAAAAAAAATGCTTTTAAAAGCCTCTGACGATCCCAGCTGAGCCGCACGATCATCAGAGGCTATTTTTTTTACTTCTAAAAGCATTTTTTTCGGCCGAAGAGGTTGTAAAAAAAATGCTTTTAAAAGTAAAAAAAAACCCCAGCCTCTGATGATCGCATGGCTCAGCTGGGCATGTCGGGGGGGGGGAGCAGGGATTTGTGCTACCGGTTCTCCAAACCACCCGCCTCCATCACTACCGGATCGGGTGATCCGGTCCAAACCGGGAGCATTGCACCCCTGAACTGGATGCAACATTTGAGTTGTGGATTGACCAACATAGACTAGAGCAGGGCAGGGGTGAAATCTACTTACCTTCCCTACCAGTTCGGACCCTCTGCGCGGGTGCAGAGGGTAAAAAATAGGTTACTTCCTGGTTAAAACCAGGAAGTAACGACAACCAGATGGGTGGGCGGAGCCTCGTGCTGCCATTGCTACTGGTTTTCCAAACCACCCGCCGCCATCACTACGTCTGAACCGGTAGCATTTCACCCCTGGAGCAGGGGTGACAAACTCGTGTCATCACGGCGGCGTCACGTGATGTACTGCAACTTTCCCCCCCTTCGCTAAAGCAGGCATGGACATGGGCAGCACGTGATGCATCTGGCCCTTGGGCTGCGAGTTTGACAGCCCTGGACCAGAGGGAAAAATAGTTTTTTGTGTTTGGGGATTGGATGTCTATTGATGCAGTCTAGGGCTGCATTTTTTTGGCAAATATTGGCTGTTCCTATTTAACCTGAGATCCAGATCCTTTTCCATTTACTGCTGCTTAATATGGTATGTCTCATCCTGTATTCATGCTTTTGAGTCTCTTTTACTCAAATGTAGGGAATTGCATTTATCCCTGTTGAAACTGATCTCACTTGATACAGTATGAAAACTCTATTTTCTAACCGGTCATGCAAGTCATTTTTTTTAAAAAAGCTCAGAGCCTAGAATTAAGCCGAGTGGTATGCCATTCAATTCTTCCTGCTTGATGCATAACCATTGAAGTATGCATTTATGTACAATTTCAGTCTGCCATATCAATCTAAAAATAGGAAACTGAAGCCAATGTTTTGCTATCTTTTTCAACCAGGATCTCATAGGAGACTTTATTAGCTATTCTGCTGAAGTCAGATTATATTATACCTATTCTATTCTCATGATCTAACCAAAACTTTGTGAGAATGATTGTGTTGATGTTTCTGACATACTTTTAAAAAATTATGGCAGCTGATTATTTATTGTGATGTTATTATATTGTATTTTAACTGTTGCTAGCATCCAAAGTATGTTGAGATGAATACATCTTATAAATTGAAACAAACACATAAAAACACTATCCAAACAGGAGATTGTTTGATATGACTTATTCTTGATAAAATTATATATTAATTCCTGCCAATTAGCTTTAAGTTAATATTGTACAGGAAGTAGAAGGGATTAGTCTACAAATCAAATCAACTGATTTCTGATCTAATAGGAATTTCTAGAAGTGCCAATTGCATTAATAACACTTGGATTTAAGCAGGTGATAGAAGGGGAAAGAAATCACATTATTTCATTGTTGGCTTATCCTTTAAATCAGTTAAGGATTTAGAAAAATTGCCAAAAGTAATTATTCGTTTACCAGAAGAGATATTTTCAAGCCAGCCTCTTAGACAGCCGGATATTACAGTATTGTGAAATATCAGCAAATTGTTTTATAAATTGTTATTGCATACTTTTGTATTATCAGACATGAAGAAAGAAATATGTTGGTTTCTTATGTGTCTAGATAATTTACTTTGATTTGTGCTATTTGATTTGTGCTAAATGAAAGAGTGGAAAAACAGCATTAGTGAAAAATACACACCTTTTTGGTTGTTAATAACTTCTTAGGCTATGTTGTTTGAGCATATAAGATACCAAATGCCACAAACTTTTCTTCTTGAACAAGTGGCATGTGGCAACAGGCTGTTGAATTAGAAAGCAGCTAGTTAGTGTGATGAATAAGATGAAATTGGGGAAACATCCATTTCAGCAAGCTTAATAAACAAAACACAAGGAATATTCCATGTATAACTTGTTATCCAACCGAGTTTAGATGTCATCTGTTAGCTTCACAACTGCTTCAGTCTAAATACCAAATGAACAGGTGTGAGAATCTGGTGACATGAGTTGCTGCAAAACTTTTTAAATGTTGTTTGTTTGAAACAGAATATAAAGTAAACAGAAGGATATAGTCTAGATTTTGTTGAGGAATTTTGTTATGCACAAATTTCCTTCTGAACTGAAGGAAATATTATTGAAAATTTGATGCAAATGTGATAGCACTAGCATTTAGACTTATATACCACTTCATAGTGCCTTTACAGCCCCCTCTAAGTGGTTTACAGAGTTAGCATATTGCCCCCAATAATCTGGGTCCTCATTTTACCCACCTCGGAAGGATGGAAGGCTGAGTCAACCTTGAGCCGATGAGATTTGAACTGTTGAACTTCAGCTAGCAGTCAGCTGAAGTAACCTGCAGAACTGCACTCTAACTACTGCGCCACCTTGGTTCTTATGATAGTAGTTCTAAAAAAGGAGGCATATCAGGGGTGAAATGTTCCCGGTTCGGGTGAGTAGGTAGCGATGGCGGCGGGCAGTTCGTAGAACCGGTAGCAAAAATCCCTGCCCCTGCCTCCCATGCCAAGCTGAGCCGCGCAATCATCAGAGCCTTTTTTCCTTTTAAATGGGTCTGACAAGCCAAGCTCTGATGATCCCAGCTCTGACGATCCCAGCTGAGTTGCCTGCTAATCAGGCAACTCAGGTTGGATCACCAGAGCCATTTAAAAGAAAAAAACTTTAAATGGCTCTAACCGGGAGCAAAAATTGCTATTGCTATTGCTTAGCACATTGTAAGCCGCCCTGAGTCTTCGGAGAAGGGCGGCATATAAATCAAATTAAAAAAAAAAAATCCCTCCCCCTCCCCACCTCAGTTTGCTTACCTTAGCTGCTGGTCGCAACAGCTTGCTGTAATCCCTGCAATTCATTGCATCAGCAAGCAACTGAATCTCCCTGCCTGCAATCAAGCAGGCAGGGAGTTGTGGACTTCAACTCCCAGAATTCCTCAGCCAGCAAAGCAAAGCTACAAGTCTTAAAGTTGCCAAGGTTGGAGACCCCTGTTCTATTGGGTAAGGTTTTTTTTGTCCTTTGGGAGCTTTAAAAAAATAGTTAATTGGTTTTTTTTTTAGTTGTTGTTTTTTTAGACCTCACCATTTAAAGTTTAGGAAGTTTTAAATTTAGCTGCTTTTATATAAAAATAAAAATAAAATAAAATAATATTTGTGCAGTTTTCTGAGATTTAGTGTGTTTCTGTAGTGTTTCACTCTAAATACACAAACACACAAAATCTCAGAAAGCTGTATGTGGAATTTTGTGTGTATAAAGTGTAAAAGTTGGTTTTTTGGGCTTTTTGTGGCTGTGTGAGGTTCCTGCTTGTTGCAGGGGCCATTTTGGGTCTAGCACAGCTGCTTTTACATTGTGGGTGAGCCAGTTGTGTTGTGTGTGTGTAAAGTGTGAAAGTTGTTTTTTTGGGATTTTTGTTTTTTGGGGATTTGGGAAGGCTTGGACTCTGACTGGATGAATCCAGGGGAGGAGACGAGGGTAGGTCTTGAGAATGTTATCTGGGAGGAGTTTGATCCTGTGGCTCCTGAGGATGTGGACAGGATTCTGGGTAAGATTAGTGCCGCCACGTGTTTATTGGACTCGTGTCCCTCCTGGTTGGTACTGGCCTCCCTGGAGGTTACACGAGGCTGGCTCCAGGGGATTATAAATGCTTCTTTGAGTGAGGGTGCCTTTCCTGCCACCTTGAAAGAGGCGGTGGTGGACTTCCGGCGGTGACGTAGAGTCGTGGCGGCACAGGAGAGAAGAGCTCTCTTTCTGGTGTCGATTTTTCTGAGCTTTGGTGCCTTTTTTGGCGGAGACCGGTCCCGGAGAGACCGGGAATAAGGAGGGGAAGCTTCGGGGGAGGCGAGGAGAGGTGCGATCTCCCGCCGTACTGAGAAGATCCCTCAATCCAGGCTTGGGAAGAAGCCAGCAGGCGCAGCGAGTGCAGCCGGCCTGGAGACCCGACGAGCCGATTAAGACCATCAGGAGCAAAGGAGTGAGTACAGTGCAAGATCGTAGAGGTGGAGCAGAAAGCGGAATTAATTTGGATTATCTATTTTGGCGCAAAATCGAGGAGAAAGTATTTTCCGGAGGGGCAGCGTGAAGAAAGAAGAACTCAGAGCGTAAAGGGGCGGCAACTGAAAAGGCGAGCAAAAAGGAAGGGGGTGAAATACAGAGCAGTGAAGAAAGACTAAAAAACATCAAAACAAGGAAGACGAGGAGAAACAGATTTAAATTGTGGAGATTAAAGGAAGAACGGACATCTCTTGTACCCTCTTTTTGTAGCTGCTCTAACGGAAGGAGAGAGGTAGTTTGGCAAAGTAAGGACTGCATACAGTGACTGGGCCGATTAGAGATCACCATATTGAAACCGGAAAGGACTCCAGAAGTAATAAAAGAACTTGTCTTTTTCCTTCGCTGAAAATATAACGAACAAGGCTTATAAGAACACTGAAAATATATTGCTCCTACTTGCTTTTCTTATTTGGCATAGATAAATTATTATTGGTATTTATTGGAATTATTGGAATTAATTAAGAATTATAGTGATATTTATTTATTTATTTATTAGCAAGTATTTAACAATTTAGAAAAATATTTAAAATTTATAATATACATAGAGACTTAGAAGTAATTATTGGGATATTTTTCTTCTTGATTTTATATAATAAGTAGGATAGCTACTGATTACTGAATAATCAATAATTAGGCATTAAGAATTGATCAATTGTTTAGTCTTTGATTATATAAGCTATATATTTATATATATTTCAATCTATATTTATATTTAAATTTATATTTATATTTTTACTATATTTTTATGGAGTATTACATAGAGATAATTAATTATTTAAAGGAATTTACCTAAAGAAAAGAGATCTAGTGATTGAAAGGTTATTGAACTGAACTTTCATTAAAAAAAAAAAGAAAGAAAGAAAGGAAAAGAAGGAAAGAAATTATACAGAATTTGGATGGTGATTTGGGAGAAAGTTGATAAAATATTGGGGGAACAATATAGGATTTTGAAAGAAATGACTAGTACCACCACAACAACGTTGAAGATGGGCAAGAAAACAACATCAATCCTAGTGGGAACGGCAGCCTCCCCAGTGACACAGAAAACTCTGGGGAAAATGTTTGCATCAGAAAAGCAACCTAGCACACCCGATATGCCAACAATGCAGGCCACACTCATAACAATTCAGGAAACCATGGCCAAAATGCAAGAATGCATGACCTGAAATCATGAACAATCCAGAAAAGACATGGACGAGCTAAAGAGAGAAGTCAAGAATGATATTCAAAAGATAGATGGGAAAATGGACTTGATACAAGAAATTATCCAAAAAAATGACCAAAGGATAAAATAAATAGAACAAAAAACTTAATTGACAGAAGAAAAATTAGAAGCATTGGACACAAAAATGACAGGATTAAATAAGGAACTTGAGAATACCGTGGCGCAATTAGAAATGGAAAAGGTGGCATTTTATCTGCGTTTCCAGAATGTAGTGGAAGATAGAGAGGAAGATCTGATGACGGTAATGGCGGAGATGATAGCAGAGGCACTTCAAAGAGAAAAGGATGAAATAATTAATGAATTAGATGAAGTCTACCGGGTTCATACAAATTATGCCCGACAAAACAAACTCCCCCGGGAGGTACATATAAGATTTGTAAGAAGGAAGGTGAGGGATATTGTATACAAGATAACAAAGGATGTTCTACAAAAACAAAGAAATAATTACTTTAAAGCAAATACCCAAAAGAATAAGAGACTTGCGAAAACATTATTGGTTTCTGGCCACGTTATTAAACAAAAGATACATACCCTTTAGATGGACAACTCCAGAAGGAATGTTGGTAACGTGGCAGGGAAAGAAAATAAAGGTGGATTCGCAGAATAAAGCAAGGGAATTATACGATCAAATGACAGGTGTTGAGACAACAAATGGCAGTAAAGAAGAGGAAGGACGGAACACCAAAGGAAAACAGAGAAGAGAACGCGAAAGAACCCCACAACAAGGAGGGAAAGTAGACAAAGGAGAGATTCAGGAAGAAGAAGGAGTGCAAACAAGAGGCAAAAAAAAAAAAAGGATCAGGAAGAAACAAGGAAGAAACAACAGGAAAGTCAGTAAAAAATAGAACAGACTCTTAAAATCCTATCAGTAAATGTTAATGGCCTCAACTCACCATCTAAACGACACCAAATTTACAAAAAAAATTTGAAACAAAAATCAGATATTGTGTGCCTCCAGGAGGTACATATAAGAAAACAGGATATAAAATATATACAGTATAAGAAATTAGGTAAAGAATATGCATCATTGGCAGAGGAAAAAAAAGAGGAGTAGTGGTATATATTAAGGAAGGAATAGATAGCAATATAATATATGTGGATACAAAAGGCAGAATAGTGATGATAGAGCTAAAACTTGATTTCAAAAATATATTATTGGTAGTAATATATGCTCCAAACAGTCAACAATTAGAATTCTATAAAAAAGTACATGAGAAAATTATGGATCAAAAAATGGAAAATGTATGTCTGATTGGAGACTTCAATGCTATTCTATATGTAAGAAAAGATTATAAATGTGGTCAGCAAAATAAAAATAAGAAAAACGTATTACCCAGAACCTTTACAGATATGGTGAAGTTAAATATGGTAGATAGCTGGAGATTCTTTAACCCCAAAATAAAAAACTTCACATGTTATTCGAACCTGCATAAGTCCTGGTCTAGGTTGGATATGGCTTGGGTAACTAAGATGTTAATGATGGAAATTGAAGAAGTAGAAATTTCATCAAACAATTGGGCTGATCACAACCCAATAATGATGACGTGGAAAGGGCAACAGAGAAAGAAGAATAGATGGACAATGAACATACAGTTATTACAAGAAAAAGAATATAAGAAATACATGGAAAAGGAGTTAGAATGGTTCTATAAAGAAAATACAAAACAACACACCTCTCTACAAAACTTATGGGATACAACTAAGGCATATGTAAATGGTCTGTCACTGTGTTTTTTATTTCCCAGCTGAGCTTCATTATTTTTGGACTAATAGACTTACTGTAGTTTGCCAAGTTCCTTATCAGTAGTCTACTACGCACGTCCGCATTCTTTCACATTCCTTCACTTGCTTCTCACAACTCTTTCCTTTGTTCTCTTGCCACGGGGGTGCCGGTTGCTGAAAGGCAGCTGGCCCAATTTACTTTCAAAATGTAACAATTAACTTTCTTAGTTAGTGAGGTGTTTTATTTTCTTTATAACAAATAAATGAGTTTTATTAGAAACTTTTCTTCGCGTTTCTTTTTCAGAATATTGCAAACAAGGAGGAGCCACGATCCATCTCCTCTAATTAAACCAGGGTGATTTGTCCCAGAGCCAAACATGGGATTAATAAATGCCCTGACATCTGATAGCTCGGACGGTTTGATTTATGGCTTTTTTCCTTGTTTTGTTATTTCTGATAAGAGCACATAGGCAATTAGTTTTTAGCTACTGAGGTATGCTAATTATCTTTGCTAAGATGCCAAAACAGAAGAAAAAGGAAAAAATGAAGCACAGAGCTTTATCCTCTTTGGAAGAAGAACAGGAGATAGTAATGCCCTCAAGATTCCAGCCTCTTGCCACGGCTACGCAATTGGAACAAGAAGGTGCCATGGGTGAAGAAGATCTGAAAATGCTTTCAGAAACACATCAAAGGACAAATATCAGAACAGCTGCTTTTGAAGATAATGAAATGCGACTGAGGTTGGTAGCTTTTTCTCAATTTGCATGCTATGAATCTATCCTACCGGAGCCCACAGATTACGATGTGCTTGGTGCTAGGCCAAGAAAGTTTCCACAAATGGCAAAGCTTTTTCACCCCCACAAAGAGAGAGAAGTAATTCATTATTCTCCTCAAAGCCTTAAGCTCACCCAGCATGAGATGGCCATTAAATCTTACCATGAACATGTAAAATATTATGAAAATGAACTTTTTCGATTTAAGAGAGATTTGTTTATGCTTGAGCAAGATAAGGAAGAATCATGTGACTTAAATTTTTCAAAAAGCGCCATCTTGTCTTCTTCCTCAGAGCCAAAGACACTCCCCCTGGTGGATTCTGTGTCAGGCCAATTAAGACAGAGGGCACTGCATACGTCACATGAAAGTCTCCCTGATCAAGTTACACATAAACCTGCCACGCAATCATTTCTTGTAACTGCAAAGCTGCCCGAAGCTAAAGGTGCAGCACCATCTGCTGGCAAAAGTAATTTACTACAGGAAGCTGAAAGAGAAAGGAGCTTAGATGAACATTTTAAATTACTACAGCAGACCCTGGCAAACCTGTCTCTAACTCACTCAGAGATTCAAGCTGAAATGCCACAAGTGTCTCCACGAGCTCTGTTAGGTTCAGCTTGCAGCTTACTCCTAACTTGTTGGTCAGGCAATATATCTGTTTCTTTAAGAAACAACTGAGCCACGTAATCAGGGTTTGCTGAACCCTGTAATTAGGCTGCAGTGCATAAATAAGCAGCACAGAGAAGCGTTCGTTCTTCCTGGTTCTTCCTGGTTCTTCCTAGTTCTTCCTGAGCGATACCTGTTTGTATCCTGTTGCTTACTGAGTCTATTATATGGTACTGTATACCAAGAGTTACTAAAGTCTGTTTGCTTTGGTAAGGGAAGATACTTACTGGACTGATATTACTGTTTATGACCTTGGACTGTTTTACTTACACCAAGACTGCTTGTTACTTGTAGATAAACTATTTTTTCTCACACGAGCCGCACGTTTATCTCCTTCCCTGTGTGTTTCTGCTCTGCTCGTTGCACAAGCAACAAATACTTTTTACACACACCCTAACATTGGTTATGGGCCCAGAACGTTCCAGGGCTCTTTAATTTGTTTTTGTGGAAGTGAGAAGTGCAGGCAGTGGGTGTAGTAGTCAAGATGATGGCTTTTGAGCAAGGTACAAGTTATGCTACTATAACCCGGTTGGATGGAACAAACTATGTTACCTGGTCCACAAAATGCTGTCTACTTTTGCGTAAAGAAGGACTGTGGGACATGGTTAATAATCCACCGGACATAACTGCATTGAATGCTGCTGACGAAGAAGATGCCAAAAAGATAGCGAAGTTTCGCAGGGACAACGAGCGTGCTTTATGCATCATTGGCCTGACACTGGGAGACCAGCAACTTGTCCATTTCTGGGGCGAAGAGTCTGCTGCGAGGTGTTGGACAAAGCTAAAGAAGCTCTACGTTCGTGACTCTGTGGGTGTCCATATCTACCTGACACGTAAATTATTTCGCTTACATCTTCAGAAAGGAGGAGACATGATGGCTCACCTGGACTCCATGATAGAGCTTTTCCAGGAGCTACATGAGAAAGACCTTGTGTTTACTGAACTGCAGCAAGTTTATATTATTCTTTCATCGTTGGATGACAGTTATGACTCTTTTGTTTCATCATTAGAAGTATTGTCTAGAGATGAACTAACATTGGCCAGTATAACTGGTAGGTTACTGGATGAGGCCAAACGTAGGCAAGAACGAGACCAGTAAAGGATGCAACAGCAACCAAAAGTGGAAGCTGAATATGAGAATGTCAATATTGTTAAACGCTGTTACGTATGTGGGGCTAAGGGGCACATTGCAAAATATTGTAATAATAAGAAAGTGTCTGCTAGAAACTCTGCTAAACCCAGGAAAGGGTGTAATTTAGCAACCAGTTCATCTAATAATATAAAAGATGATTGGTGGGTGATTGATAGCGGTGCCTCTCAATCAATAACAAAAAACAGAAAACTGTTTCTAAATATGAAGAAAAGTACTAAAAAGGTCAAATTAGCTAATGGCTGGAATGTGATTGTAGCTGGGGAGGGACTTGTTAAATGTTCTATTAGTAAGCACCCTTTACCCATGCTTTATATCCCTAGTTTGAAATATAACCTTTTATCTGTAAAGTCATTACTACATTCTGGGTTTACAGTAACTTTTAAAAACAACAACTGTTTGCTGGAATGTGAAGGCACTGTAGTTACTGCAGAATTAGAAAACAACTTGTTTGTTATTAGGGATAAGTCATTACTGTTAGTTCAGTCAAAAGCTAAATTTGGAAATGTAAAGCCTCATGATGAATGCGTACATTTATTACATAGAAGGCTTGGTCATCTGAATTTCAGGTTGTTGCATTCGACTGTTAAGCAGTCTAAAGGCATTAATTTAAGGGCTTGCAGCAAATACCTAAACTGTAATACTTGTAACCAGCATAAAAGTAAAGTTACACCTGCAAACCGCTGCAATGGGTTTAAAACAACTAAACCTTTGGAGGTAGTCTTTTTAGACTTAATAGGGCCAAAGAAACCCAGTTTAGGGGGAGCATGCTATATTTTGAGTATAGTTGATCACTTTACCAGATATGGTTTTTGCTACCTTATGAAGTCCAAAAGTGATACGTTCCAGTGTATCACAAATTGGCTTCGTTTTGTAGAAAGGAAGCAGAAGTTTAAGGTTAAATGCATTGTTACTGACAATGGAACTGAGTTTACTAACCATCAGTTGGCTAAGTTGTTAAAGGACGCTGGGATACAGCATAAACGTTCTGCCCCTTTTCGGCCAGAACATAATGCATATATTGAATGAAGAGGCCAGACCCTACAAGCTATGATTAGGACTATGCTGGCTGATGCTTGTTTACCTGATAAATTGTGGGGAGAAGCAATACTATGTGCCAATCATATTTTAAATAATGTGGTGCACTCCTCTACAGGAAAAATTCCTTTTGCTTTATGGCACGGCAGGAAGCCTGATTTAAGTTATATACATACTTTTGGTGCACCAGCCTGGGTGCATATACCGGTTAGTCAGAGAAGGAAGGACCAACAGAGAGCAAAGAAAATGATTTTTGTTGGCTATGAGGCTAACCATAGGTCCTATAGGTTCTGGGAAAAAGGAACAACAAAAGTTTTGTGTAGCGCTAGTGCTAAATTCCTAGAACACGAAGGCTGGGACAGGTTAGAAAAAGCAGACTATGGTTTTACAGATGTGGATGTTAAGATGGACCATATTCCTGATGATAGTTCATCTGAGATGGATGATAAACCATCTATTAAGGTTGAAGAACAGGAACAGGAATTAGGGTTAGGGGAGGATGAACCCAATATACCTAATGTGAGTCCTGTTATGCCTAGACGATCTTCCAGGGACCGGCATCCACCAGATCACTATAAAGCCACAGTGGTTTGCCAAGTAGATATCGAACCATCCAGTTATCAGGATATAAAATTATATCCAGAAAAGGAGCAAAAAGCCTGGCAGGAGGTAATGGATAGAGAAATTGATTCATTGAAGAGGCTTGGTGTCTATGAAGTGGTAAGAATACCACCAAATGAGAAACTTATAGGCTGTAGGTGGGTCTACAAGGTAAAGAAAAGTGTAGATGGGGTAGTAACCCATAAAGCTCGGCTTGTTGCACAAGGGTTCTCACAGACAGATAGAGACTATGATGAGATTTTTGCTCCAAGTTTACGAGCGAGCACTTTGAGAACGATGCTTGTTTGGGCAGCTAGAAATAAATGCTCAATTACTCATATAGATGTCGAGACAGCTTATTTGAACGCTCCGTTGAGGCATACAATATATATGAAGACACCTCCTGGTTATGATACACAGGATAGAACTGAGTGTTGGAGGCTACAAAAAAGCCTATATGGTTTAAGGCAATCAGGTTACGAGTGGAACCAATGTATAGTGCAGGAATTACATAACATTGGGTTCTATGAGGGCGTAGCAGATAAATGTCTGTTTAAAAAAGAACAGGATGGATGTGTTTCATTCTTGTTACTCTTTACAGACGACATTGCCATAATTACCAGAACTGACGCTGAGGCCAGAGAGATTATTGGTCAGTTGCAAACAAAATTTAAACTTAGAAATCTAGGACATATACGGCATTATCTAGGGCTGGATATCCTGAAGACATCTAGAGGATTTAAAATATCACAAGCTAATAAGATCTGCAAATTGTTAAAAAAATATGGGATGGAATTATGTAAACCTGCCAAGACTCCTATGGCACAGGAATTCCAACAGGATAGTTTGCAGAGTCCGCAGTTCAGTAAAGAACTGTATCAATCATTAATAGGCAGTTTGTCGTATTTGAGCAACTGGACACGGCCTGATATAGCTTTTAGTGTTAATCAACTAGCACAATATAGTTCAGAGCCTACTGATAGGCATTGGCAGGCTGCAAAACGTGTTCTTAGGTATCTTAAAAGAACTCTGCATTTTGCTATGTATTTAGAACCAAATGCCAATATGATGTTAAAGGCATATGCTGATGCCAGTTTTGACAGAACTTCTACATCTGGAATTGCAATCATGTTGGATAACTGCCTGATTGGATGGAGATCAATTCGCCAGAAACACATCAGTTTGTCTACCATGGAAGCGGAGTTTTCTTGTCTATCACTTACATGTACTGAACTGATTTATTATAAACAGTTGATGGAAGATATTGGATTCAAAATGGACTATCCTATTACGGTTTATGAAGATAACCAGGCAGCCATTAAAATGGCAACGAATCTTGCTGTAAAGACAAGGACTAAATACACTGATATACGTTATCTGAATGTTCGGCAATGTGTTAAGGATAACATGATTACATTGGAATATTGCGCATCAGAGGACAATATTGCCGATAACTTTACTAAAGCGCAAGGTGCCATTAAACACACCAATTGTTGTGAAAGATTTGGATTAAGAATCTGAAATGTACCTGATACTACTGTACAATGTATGATTTGGATGTGTGTTTTTGTTTTTGTATCTATTGTGTATATTGTCCTGCCCAATGGGGAGAATGTTAGGTTCAGCTTGCAGCTTACTCCTAACTTGTTGGTCAGGCAATATATCTGTTTCTTTAAGAAACAACTGAGCCACGTAATCAGGGTTTGCTGAACCCTGTAATTAGGCTGCAGTGCATAAATAAGCAGCACAGAGAAGCGTTCGTTCTTCCTGGTTCTTCCTGGTTCTTCCTGGTTCTTCCTGGTTCTTCCTGGTTCTTCCTAGTTCTTCCTGAGCGATACCTGTTTGTATCCTGTTGCTTACTGAGTCTATTATATGGTACTGTATACCAAGAGTTACTAAAGTCTGTTTGCTTTGGTAAGGGAAGATACTTACTGGACTGATATTACTGTTTATGACCTTGGACTGTTTTACTTACACCGAGACTGCTTGTTACTTGTAGATAAACTATTTTTTCTCACACGAGCCGCATGTTTATCTCCTTCCCTGTGTGTTTCTGCTCTGCTCGTTGCACAAGCAACAAATACTTTTTACACACACCCTAACAGGCTCAAACTCCAACACCCCCTGGTGGTGATGGTGTCTTTTTAGATGAAACACAGGCACACTTTATGCAGCAAAGGCAAATGACTGCATCTCCAGCAGGTCATTCCAATATTGCAGATCAAGCACAAATGGCAACTGGAATACAGCAGATTCCAGTGCATCAGCCACAGCAGCTACAAATGCCTGCATGTGTGCCCCAGCCACAAGTGCAAAGAGGGCCACCTCCTGGCCCACCTCCAATGGCACAACCAAGACCATTTTTAGGTCCACAACAGGCACAGCAAATACCACAGGCATTTCTGCCAACACAGCCAGCATATCAAATGCAGGCTCCTTACCAGGCATTTTCTGTCTCTCCACTAACTGGTGAGTCAAAACTAAAAATGTCAGGACATAATTACAAAGCCTGGGTCAGTGAGATTACACTATTGCTTCTTAGAGAAGGCACTCACTCTATGGTTTTTAACCCTCCTGCACAACCATGGGATTTTGCAATACGAGATCTAGAGTTAAGAACTCGTACAACATTATTGATGTCCATGGATACTGAACTGCAGGTCACTTTTCCACCAAACAACAGCCTGACAAATTTGGGCTGAATTGGAAAATTGCTACAGGCCTGTCTCAATTGAATCTTCATGTTTACTCATGTCTCAACTCCACGGTTCGAGATTGAAACCTGGTGAACAAATTGGAGGACATTTGACCAAACTAAAAGGTCTGAGAACAGAATTGAGAGAAAGAGGCCATAACATTGAAGATATTCAAATGATCAGCATCATTATTAACTCTTTGAATTATGAATGGAAAGATGCTGTTACAAAAATTAACCAAGTCCCAATTGCTCAATGCACAGTGGACAATGTCTGTAGACTTTTAATTGAAGAAGAGGCATTCATGCTAGCTACTCCACACTTGAGAGGACCACCCGCATCAAGAGCTCCAGCTAGACGCCCCTTCCGAGGAAGGACCTATGCTCCAAGGATGCCAAGATGCTACACCTGCAACCGTGTGGGACATGCCACCCAGGATTGTCCCCAACGAGTTCCAGCTCCCGTCACATACCAGCCCAGAGGAACAGATTCCAGAGGCAGAGGCAGAGACGGAAGACAAGGTCGTCGTGGTCCCCGGCGTGATCCACAAACTCCACTTGCCACATTGGCTTTAACCAATGATCCACAACCTCAACCAGAGTACGACAGACAACTCCTGTGGACTTTGGACAGTGGTGCAGCATTGCACGTTACCTACAGAAAGGAACTTTTCACAGAGATGCACAAGCCTGAACCAGAATTACGTGAACTTTATTCTTTTTCAAATCATCCTTGTCAGGTCAAAGGAAAAGGAACAGTTTATGTTGAAGAGCTCGATGCATTCATTCCTGATGTTTATTACATACCAACAGCAACCAGTAACTTGCTTAGTCAGAGTCACTTGTCTAGAATGTTAAAATTCCAGGTTTACCACCTTGAAAATGCAAGTTACATAGTTAAAGATGGAGATATTGTTGCTGGAACCATATTAATTGGTGGTGTTTATTACTTAAAGCCAAAGCCTAAAACACAAACACAGGCAAGTATGCAAACTCCAAAAAGGGAGAGCACAGGCCCAGAGAGAGATGCTCCAGAGAGAGATCCTGTTGCTATTCCTAAGGCTCCTAGAGCCAACAAAAATAGAATTGGTAAACAGGTTGCCCAGAGCAAGCCTGAGGTTCTGCATAAAAATGTTAATGTTGAGAATTCACTAACTGGTAAACCTTTGCATTCCAGATGTATCCACAAATGGCATAGAAGATTGGGGCATGCCAGTTTCCGTGTTCTTAGGAAGATGCCGGAGTTCGCAAAAGGTTTGGATCTAAAGGGGTGTAAGGTGTTTTTGGATTGTGCTGTATGCAAGAAGGCCAAATCCAAAGCAGCAGCCATTCCCAAACACGCTACACACCTGTCAACACGCATTTTTGATTTGGTTCACATTGACATAGTTGGTCCATTCCCGCCATCATTTGGTGGTAGAAAATATTTTCTAACAATTGTTGATAATTACTCTAGATATGGATATGTATATCCTATGAAAGAAAAATCAGAGACCTTTCAGATCTTTAAAGACTTTGCAGCCCTTGTTTCTACCCAACATCAAGTTCGCATCGCCAGAATCCAGAGTGATCGTGGTGCCGAATTCATGTGTCACGTTTCCAGGACTGGATGCGTAAGAATGGAATTTTCCATCAGACTTCGGCCCCTGACACACCGGCTCACAACGGAGAGCTACTGCAAACCATGATGCGTTGTCTCCTAGAAGACACCAACCTTGATATGATATACTGGGGTGAAGCTATCAAGTATGCAAATTACATTGTCAACCATACTTGGAGCAGTGTAACAAATCAGACTCCTTTCTTCATGTTGTATGGCTACAAGCCCGATCTTAAAAACATTCATATTTTTGGTTCATATGCTATGGTGAACATTCCCTTAGCTCGAAGAAGAAAAGGAAGTCCAGCAGCAAAAAGACTGAGATTTATGGGTATTGATGATAACTCAAAATGGAGCAGATTTATTGACTCTAAACATGCAATTGTGATTTCCCAATCTGCTAATTTTGAAGAAGATATTGACTGGTCCAGGATTCACTCCAATGATCCTGGAGTTTATTTTCCCAGAGATGATACTGCTGATGCCATGCAGATTGATGATCAAGATTCCACTGATTCTTCTCAACCCGATGTTCCGTCTTCGCAAGCCGCGGATGCTGATGCTAGCGACGAAAGTGAGGACGAGGACGAAGCAGAAGAAGACTGGACAGTTATTCTGAGACGTTCCAAGAGGGTCACAAAAGGAATCCCTCCACAACGATATTCTTGGTAACTGACAAAAGCACCCTTGCCTTTGATTTGCAATGTTACACTTCCACCTGATAATTTCACACAAATCAAGCAGCTCCCTGATTCAGAGCAAGACAAATGGTATGATGCAATGCAGGTTGAAATGGACAGTCTAAAGAAACTTAAAGTATTTACACCTGCAAAACCTCCAGCAAACAAAAAGGTCATTGGCACTCGATGGGTCTACAGAATCAAAAAGAAACCAAATGGTGAGTCACTGTACAAGGCCAGACTTGTAGCTCAGGGTTTCGCTCAACGTTATCCTGAGGACTACACAAATACTTACTCACTGACAGTCAGAACTGAGAGTGTAAAAATTGCTTTAGCAACTGCAACTATCCTTGGTTTAGAAGTTTTCCAGTTTGATGTTGACACGGCTTATCTACATGCAGACCTAGACGAAGAGATCTATGTGAGAAGTCCTCCAGGATTCCGACAGCATGAAGGGGATACCTGGTTTCTAAACAAAAGTCTTTATGGTCTGAAACAATCTGGTTTAATGTGGTACTTATGTCTTACTGACAAACTAAATTCAATGGGCTTTATTAAGTCTGAAACTGATGAGTGCGTGTTCACAAAAAGATCTAACAATGCATATGAGATAGTTCTTGTTTATGTTGATGATATTGTTTATATTGGTCCAAATAAGCAAATGAGTGAGATTTTTGCCAAAGCTTTGCAGAGATACTTCACATTGAAATCATTGGGTCACATTAGCACTTATTTAGGTGTTCAGATTGAAAAAATACAGAAGGGGTTTAGTCTTTCACAAGAAGATAAAATTGAACAAATTTTGCATCATTGCAACATGAAGGATGCTAACACAACAAAGACACCCATTCAAACAGATTTTCACAACTTGACACAAGAAGTAAGTCCTGAGTTCGAGGATCAAACACTTTATCGTTCAGTCATTGGGTCACTGTTATACATTAGTAGTTGGACCAGACCCGACATTGCACTTAGTGTTAATCTCTTATCTCGACACGTAGGTAAGGCAAAACAGTTTCATTGGACATGTATTAAGAAATTATTGAGATACCTAAAATACACTAAACACATGAAATTATTGTTAGAACCAACACATACTGATTATGCAGAATTATGTTGTTATGCAGATTCTGATTGGGCAAGTGATAAGAAATCATGTAAAAGTACTTCAGGTTATATGATGTTCTTAAATGGATGTCCTGTTTATTGGCAAGTACGTAAACAGAATTTTGTTTCTTGTTCATCTACTGAAGCTGAATATACTTGTGTTTCAGATGCATGTAATTCTCTAACTTGGTTTGATGCTTTAGTCACAGATATCTGGACACACCCAATCCGACCGATCACCGTGATGGAAGACAATGAATTGGTGGTTTATATTTCTGAATCACATTTTACAGGTTCTAGGTCCAGACACATTGACATTCATTATCAAAACATAAAACATTTGGTGAAAAAAGGTTTTGTCAAAATGCAATATGTATCTACACATGATCAAATTGCTGATATGCTCAACAAACCACTTCCAGCAGCTCAACATGAGTATCTGCGTAAGAAGATGTGCCTTATTTGATGATGTACTGATATTCGCTCAACTGGCAAAGAAGGGGAATGTCACTGCGTTTTTTATTTCCCAGCTGAACTTCATTATTTTTGGACTAATAGACTTACTGTAGTTTGCCAAGTTCCTTATCAGTAGTCTACTACGCATGTCCGCATTCTTTCACATTCCTTCACTTGCTTCTCACACACTCTTTCCTTTGTTCTCTTGCCACGGGGGTGCCGGTTGCTGAAAGGCAGCTGGCCCAATTTACTTTCAAAATGTAACAATTAACTTTCTTAGTTAGTGAGGTGTTTTATTTTCTTTATAACAAATAAATGAGTTTTATTAGAAACTTTTCTTCGCGTTTCTTTTTCAGAATATTGCAAACAAGGAGGAGCCACGATCCATCTCCTTTAATTAAACCAGGGTGATTTGTCCCAGAGCCAAACATGGGATTAATAAATGCCCTGACAGGGTCTTACAATAGCCTATAATGCAAAAAGGAGAAAAGAAAGAGAAAAGGAATATAAAAAATTACAAGAAGAAATTCAAAAGTGGGAATGTAAATTGTTAGGAAACCCAGGGGATGAAAAAATAAGGGTAAATTGGATAACAGCAAAACATAAATTGAATATATTAGAACAAAGGAAATATACAATGACTTTGAAATATATAAGGCAAAATTATTTTGAACACGCAAACAAACCAGGGAGGTGGTTGGCGTATAGACTGAGGAAGGAAAGGGGAAAAAAAACAATTCAGAAGTTACGAGATGATGAGGGAAGGATACAACAGGGTTTAGAGAAGAAAAAGGAGATAGCAGTTCAATATTACCGAAAACTGTATGAGAAAGACATAGTAACAGAGGAGGAAATTGAACATTACTTAAAAGGGGAGGGATTGCAAACACTAACAGAGGAAGAAAAAGAATTATTAGATAAGGAGATCACGATAGAGGAATTAAAAGAAGCGCTGAAGAGACAGAAAAATAATAAAACTCCCGGGACCGATGGTCTACCAACGGAGTTTTACAAAACATTTGGGGAATTATTAAATGGAATGGTATTAGAAATATACAATGAAGCGCTGATGGAGGCAAAATTACCAAACACATGGAAAGAAGTGTATATCTCCCTAATACCAAAAGAGGGGGCAGATACCACATTAATAAAAAACTATAGGCCGATTTCTTTGTTGAATTCCGATTACAAAATTTTCATGAGTATAATTGCCAATAGGTTGAAAAAAATATTACACAACAAAATACATCAGGACCAAAATGTTTTTTTGCCCACAAGACAGATAAGAAATAATTTAAGGATGGTAATGGATGTTTTGGAATATTACGAGGTGCATCCAGAGAGACAGGTGGCTCTGATCTTTCTGGATGCACAAAAAGCGTTCGATCAAGTAAATTGGCAATTTATGAAACAACAAATCAAAACTATGAATTTTGGAGAGAAATTTACTAAAATGATAACATCAACATATCAGAACCAAAAAGCATGTATTTTGATAAATGGGGATCCAACAAAAATTTTTGGAATAAATAAAGGAGTAAGGCAGGGCTGCCCGCTATCACCCCTACTTTTTATTTTAACCTTGGAAAACCTGCTAATTAGAATTAGGGCAAACAAAGAAATACAAGGATTAAAGATTAAGAGAGAGGAGTATAAGATCCAAGCTTTCGCTGACGATCTGGTCTTCTTCATAGAAAACCCAACAGAAACAACCCCAAAATTACTAAAAGAGATTGAAAAATTTGGAAAAGTAGCGGGTCTAAAAGTTAATAAAGAAAAGACAAATATGATAACAAAAAATATGACAACAAAACAAGTAGAGAAATTAGTAAAGGATTCAGGATTACAGGCAGTTAAAAAAGTGAAATATCTGGGGATACATCTGATGGCTAGAACTATAACAATAAAACAAGATAATTATTAACCTTTAGTCCAGAAAATAAAAGAGGATTTAGAGAAATGGGGGAAATTAAGACTATCTTTGTTGGGGAGGATAGCAGCAATAAAATCAAATATACTGCCAAGACTCCTTTATTTATTCCAAACAATTCCAATAAAATTGGACAAGAAATTCTTTGATAATTTGTGTGGGAAGGGAAAAAATCAAGAATAAAACTAAATATATTGCAAGACGATAAAATTAGAGGCAGATTTGGTTTCCTGGCATGGCAAAGATACTACAAGGCTGCAAGCTTACTTTGGATCAAGGAATGGATAACCTTGGATAATCAAAGGTTGTTAAACTTGGAAGGACATGACCTGATGAAGGGATGGCATGCCTTTATTTGGAACACCGGGAATAAAATATATAAACACTTCAATAACCACACCATTAGGAAATCTTTAATTAATACATGGCAACAAATCCAATACAAACACTACATGAAAATCCCCGGCTGGCTATCAACAATAGAAGCAATAACCCACCCCAATATAACAAAAAATAAAACAAAAAATATTTAAGATATAGAGAAATACTAGATAGACAGGGGAAACTGAAAACCAGAGAAGAATTAAAGGCACAAGGAATAGCAATAGACTGGTGGCCATACTCACAAATAAAGATAAGATATAGGAAGGACCAGGAGGAGGGAGGAATAGATTTAAAACAAAATAGATTGGACAAATTATTAGAATCCAAAGAAGGGAAATTTTGAAAATTTATAAATATTTACTCGAATATGATTTGGCAGAAGAATTGGTTAAAGGGCAGATGATAGCCTGGGCGAGGAACATTGGGCACAGTATACAACTAGAAGAATGGGAAAGAGTGGGAAAATAACTATAGCATGACAAAATCGGTAGCCTACAAAGAAAATCACTATAAAAGTGGTATTGATGGTATCTGGCCCCCGCAAGATTAGCAAAAATGTACCCAAATGTAAATCCAACCTGTTGGAAGTGTAAAAAAGCACAGGGAACTTTTTATCACGCTTGGTGGCTCTGCCCAGAAATTAAGAAATATTGGAACAAGATAAAAACTTGGATAGCAGAAATAACAGATTATGAAATTGAATTAGAACTCAAATTTTTTTTATTAGGTATGATTAAAAAGAACATTAGGAATGATATAAAATATTTAATACTTCACATAATAACGGCGGCTAGATTAGCGGTAGCACAACTTTGGAAAACAAATAGATTGCCAATCGATCAGGAGCTAATACAAAAGATATACACATGCGCAGAAATGGACAAATTAACTTTAGAGTTACAGGATAAGGAGGACTCAAAATATTTTACAATATGGAATAGATGGTACCAGTGGATAAATCAGAGGAGGGCAAATGGGTAGAGATGAAATTTAGAGGAAATTAATATAATTAAAAACTGCACTGTCAGATAGATAGAAAATGAAATATGTCACTGTAGGTTTGTATAAATGTATATATAATAATAGAAATTAGTTAGTAGTTGAAGTTGTTTATTGTATATGTATATGTAAATTTGTTTCTTGATTAAGTTAACTTTTAACTTAAGCTTTTGTATGTTTTAAATGTTTTTAAGAATGAATAAAGTTTTGCTTTTTAAAATTAAAAAAAAAAAAGAAAGAGGCGGTGGTGAGGCCCCTCCTCAAGAAGCCTTCGCTGGACCCAGCTAAATTAGCTAACTACTGTCCGGTCTCCAACCTTCGTTTTGTGGCGAAGGTTGTTGAGAGTGTGGTGGCACGACAGCTTCCCTGGCACCTGGATTAAGCTATCTATCTAGACCCGTACCAGTCAGGCTTCAGGCAGGGGTATAGCACAGAAACAGCATTGGTCGCGTTGGTGGATGATCTCTGGAGGGCTCGGGACAGGGGTTGCTCCTCTGTCCTGGTCCTATTAGATCTCTCAATGGCTTTTAATACCATCGACCATGGTATCATGCTGCAGTGGTTGAGGGGGTTAGGAATAGGGGGCACCATTTTGCAGTGGTTCTCCTCCTTCCTCTCTGACCGTTCACAGTTTGTGTTGGCAGGGGGGCAGAGGTCGACCTCGAGGCGCCTCGCATGGGGAGTGCCACAAAGGTCAGTCCTCTCGCCCCTTCTGTTCAACATTTAAGTGAAGCCACTGGGTGAGATCATCCGTGGTTTTGGGGTGAGAGTCCATCAGTACGCTGATGACACTCAGCTGTACATCTCCACCCCAGACCACCCCAACAATGCCCTTGATGTGATGTCTCACTGCCTGGAGGCCGTGCGGGTCTGGATGGGGAGAAATAGGCGCAGACTCAACTCTTCCAAGACCAAGTGGCTGTGGCTTCCGGCGTCCCGATATAGTCAGCTGGTGCCATCGCTGACTATTGGGAGCGAATCTCTACCCCCCACAGAGAGGGCTCGCAATCTGGGTGTCCTCCTGGACACACGGTTGTCTTTAGAAGAGCATATGACAGCTGTGGCCACGGGGGCTTTTTATCAGGTTCGCCTGGTTCGCCAGTTGCAGCCCTTTCTGGACCGGGATGCCTTGTGCACAATCACTCATGCCCTTGTCACCTCCCGGCTGGACTATTGTAATGCTCTCTACATGGGGCTCCCCTTGAAGAGCACTTGGAGGCTCCAACTGGTCCAGAATGCGGCTGCATGGGTGGTTATGGGCACAACTCATTGTGCCACGTGACACCCCTCCTGCGCGAGCTGCACTGGCTCCCAGTGGTCTTCCGGGTGCAATTCAAGGTACTGGTTACCACCTTTAAAGCTCTCCATGGCATAGGACCCGGGTACCTTCGAGACCGACTTCTGCCACCAATAGCCTCCCACCGGCCAGTTTGCTTCCACAGAGAGGGTCTCCTCAGGGTGCCATTGGCCAAGTTATGTCGGCTGGTGACACCCAGGGGGAGGGCTTTCTCTGTGGGAGCCCCTGCCCTGTGGAACGAACTGCCCCGGAAATGCGTAAGATCTCCGACCTCCGTGTATTTCGCTGTGCCCTCAAGACCCTGCTGTTCCACCAGGCCGGGCTATCAATGTAATGATTTTAAATTGGGTGTTTTAAATTTGAGCCGGAATTATTAATAATTTTAATTATTTTTAAATTGATGTCTATCTTTGTGCTTTTAATTGGCTGTACACAGCCCTGAGTCCTTCGGGAGAAGGGTGGTATAGAAATAAAATAATAATAATAATAATAATAATAATAATAATAATAATAATAATAATAATAATAATAATAATAATTATTGTGGCTGTTTGAGGTTCCTGCTTGTTGCAGGGGTCATTTTGCGTCTAGCACAGCTGCTTTTATATTGTGGGTGAGTCAGTTGTGTTGTGTTGTGTTTTGTAGATTAAAAAAGGGCAAAGAAGTGACATTGACTTGGCCACGCCCACCTGACCAACAAGTCATGCCCTCCCAGTCACCTTACCACCAAGCCACACCCACTAATTAAGCCACGCCCACAGAACCGGTAGCAAAAAAATTTAGATTTCACCCCTGAGGCATATTGATATAAACTGAAATGCAATTTCCATCTGGATGATGGGTAGATTGGGGAAGCCTTCTTATGCCTTGACATCTGCTAGATCTAAAGAGATGAGAAATAATTATTACAGTCTAAAAACAATCATAAACACTTGCTAATATCTATCACAGATAACCCCTTCATGGATTCATTGACTATGCTAAAGCCTTTGATTGTGTGGATCACAACAAATTGTGGTAAGTTCTTAAAGAGATGGGAGTACCAGACCATTGTATTTGTGTCTTGAGAAACGTATATGGGGGTCAAGAAGCAACAGTGAGAACTGGACACGGAACCACTGACTGGTTCAAAATTGGGAAAGGAGTCCGGCAAGGCTGTTTACTTTCACTCTGTCTATTTAACTTATATGCAGAGCACATCATGAGAAAGGCAGGGCTAGATGAATCAAAAGTTGGAATTTAGATTGCCGGGAGAAATATCAACAACCTCAGATATGCAGATGATACCACTCTAATGGCAGAAAGTGAAGAGGAACTAAAGAGCCTCTTGATGCGGGTGAAGAAGGAGAGTGGAAAAGTTGGCTTGAAACTCAACATTACGAAAACTAAGATCATGCCATTGAGCCCTCTCAATTCCTGGCAAATAGATGGGGAAGAAATGGAGGTAGTGACAGATTTTATTTTCCTGGGCTCCAAGATCACTGCAGATGGGGACTGCAGCCAAGAAATTAAAAGACGCTTGCTCCTGGGGAGGAAAGCTATGGCAAATCTAGACAGCATACTAAAAAGCAGAGACATCACCCAACAAAAATGCGCATAGTCAAGGCTATGGTTTTCCCAGTTGCAATGTATGGCAGTGAAAGTTGTACCATAAGAAAGGCTGAGCGCCAAAGAATTGAGGCCTTTGAACTATGGTGCTGGAGAAGACTCGTGCGAGTCCCTTGGACTGCAAGACGATCAAACCAGTCAGTCCTAGAGGAGATCAACCCTGACTGCTCTTTAGAAGGCCAGATCCTGAAGATGAAACTCAAATATTTTGGCCACCTAATGAGAAGGCAGGACTCACTGGAGAAGAGCCTAATGCTGGGAATGATTGAGGGCAAAAGAAGAAGGGGACAACAGAGAATGAGGTGGCTGGATGGAGTCACTGAAGCAGTAGGCGTGAACTTAAATGGACTCCAGAGGATGGTAGAGGACAGGAAGGCCTGGAGGAATGTTGTCCATGGGGTCGTGATAGGTCGGACACGACTTGCAACTAACAACAACAAATCACAGATAAAGGGGATAAAACTTATTGCTAAAGACAAGAGATGGGCTGGTAGTTCTGCAGCCATGTAGCTTATGCTTCTGCAAGCTGGTGTCATACAATAATACAGTTTAAGTGCAGTTAGGCAGTATATAAATTGTTACACTAACACATTTGAATGACATCAAATAGTTCTCTATGCTTTGATATTTTCTAGCACAGGTCAGAGAACTACTGCTCCTCAGGTATGCCTTAAAATATCAATTGCCTAAGAGCAAAAGTTGAAGAGAGAAATTACTCTTCTTGTAGCTTCCAGGTTGATGTAGAGCAGGACTGTCAAACTCCTGGTCCAATGGCCGGATGCATCACGCACTGGCCATGCCCACGTCCATTTTAGCAAAGGGGGAAAAAGTCCCGATATGTCATGTGATGCCGCCGTGACGATATGAGTTTGACACCCCTGATGTAGAGAGTCAATATGTGACATAGAATGCTGGACTAGCTTGATGGATGGCATGTTCTCTAATTATTTGAGTCTTACATTCCTAATGTATTCCCTCCATCTTCAAGGTATAGTGTGATTGGTCATTTAAGGGGAGAGTAAAATCTAATGGTGAAATGCTCAATTGTGATTGTGATTTGGGAGAAAGCAAGATGAACGTCCAATTAACTGAAAGAAGCTGTGGTTGACAGGATAGCATAGCACTTGCCAATAAAGTTGCCAAGAGTCAGACATGACAACAACAATAACCAAGTGATGAGAAAGAGGATTAGGACACCCAAAGGCATGCAGTCAAAAATTTTCTTCTGCTCCTGACCTGTATGAAATTTATTTCACTGGAGATAATACAAAATTCTCCAGAATCATTGACATACAAACTATGTATTATGTTTGCATGTATTAGTGGATCAACATGTAAATAAAAAGAAGATACATTAATGAGTGTATAGTTTCTAAATTAATTTGCGGGGGATGAAGAAAAAGATACTATTTTCACTCAAAAATGGATGCTTTCACAGTCACTCTTTAAAGATTCCATTTTTGGTAGTCTTCCACTTCACTTGCTAGGAAGGAGAATTTACTTATGCAGTACAGATAGTCCTCGACTTACAACCATTTGAGCCCAAAAATTCTAGTTGTTAAGTGAGTTTTGCCTCACGTTATGACATTTCTTCCCACAGTTGTTCAGTGAATCACTGCAGCTGATAAGTTAGTAACCTGGTTGTTAAGTGAATCTGGCTTCCCCATTGACTTTGCCTGTCAAAAGATTGCAAAAGGAGATCACATGACCCCAGGACATTACAAAGGTTATAATACGAACCAGTTGTTAAGCATCTGAATTTTGATCATATGATTATGAGGATGCTGCAAAAATCGTAACTAAACAGTCATAAATCACATTTTTCAGTGCTGTTGTAACCTTGAATGGTCACTAAACAAACTGTTGTAAGTCGAAGATGACCTGTATTACTAAGATTGTAGAACAAACCCTGGTAAAAGCTGAATGTATAAAGTTTCATAAGTTTCACTGGGGGAGCAAAGCTGGTTTAATTATTTCAAGCTGAAATCCTTGAGATGTAAAAGGATTTAACTTCATGTGGATCCTTTCTTGCGGTTTCTCTTTCCTTTAGCTAAAATTCTTCGCTATTTGCTAAAAAATAATGCTAAAGCTTTCATCTCCATTTTATTTGAAATTGAATTCATCTAACCCATGTATGATAAATTTAACTTTTATTCTGGCTGATTGGAATGAAATTGCTCAGACTACTGGAATATTCCAAAATGGAAACATCAACTGTTTTGAAACAAGCAAAGAGCACAGCCCGCTCAGTGCTTCACCAGCCCAACTTATAGGAATGGAGTTGTACATGCTTGCAAAAGCTTATCTGTATTATATTTCATATTGCAAGTACAAACAGAGAAGAGGGCCGGGAGAGTAACATTTCTGTTTTGTAAATATGAAGCTGGAAAGGAATGTTTTGTATCTTGCCAGCTCCAGTCTGAAAACTGAGGAAGGAAAGCTGGCAATGAAACAATATTTCAACCTTCCTGAACCTACTGCCTCCTGCATATGTTTAAATCACATGCTGTCTTATATGTTGTCCTACAAAGGGTACAAACATATTCTGGTGCTTACCACTGTAAATTGCATCCCTATTTGTCGGGTATAGGCAGGGGTGGGCTGCTGGGGGTTTGCAGGGATTCGGGAGAACCTCTAGCTAAGATTCTGTGCAGTTCGGAGAATCCCCAAATCCCACTCATGGCTGGCTCTGCCCCACCCTGCCAACCCCATCCCTCCCAGGAGTCCCCACGTGGCCCATTTTGGATGCAGGTAAGTGCAGGGTGTGTGTGGAGTCTCAGGGAGAGCAAAAAACGGGCCTACCAGAAATTCTGGCCCTACCGGAAGAGGGCCTCCAGAACCTGGGGAAGCCATTTTTGCCCTCACAGAGGCTCGAGGAAAGCTTCCAGACCCTGGGGAGAGCAAAAACGCTCCCCCCTGCCATGGTGCAGGAGGCCAACTAGGCCACACCCACCATGGCCACGCCCACCCAACAACCAGGCAGAGAACCCCTTGCTAAAATTTTTGAAGCCCACCCCTGGGTATAGGATACTTAATAAAATTAATAACCTCTCTAGCCAGACTTCTACTGGTTAAGAATTAGGGGTTAACACTCATATAATTGGAGCTTTCCATGCTTGCACTATTGATTCTAAAAGAGGCCTGTGAATGTCTATGTGAACTAAGAAAATACAGTATCTGCCCATGGTAAACACCTACAATTTAGATAATATGCATATTTATAAATAGACACCTATAGGTATTATTACCAGTGTCAAGTTTCCGAAAGATGCCCTAATTAATTCATGAGCCATGATCCAAATTTCAAAGGAAATATAGTCATTTATTAGGAGCAACATTCCGGCAATGATGCAGTTAGGACTGATCCCACGTAGATTTACATTCCCCTATGACTAAGGTGACCAGACGTCCCGCTTTTGGTGGGACAGTCCCGCTTTTGAGCAATTTGTCCCGCGTCCCGCGGCGTTTTAAAGAAGTCCCGATTTTTCATTCTGCCTCCTGGTTCCCGGCTGCCTCCTGAATCCCTGCTGATGGCTAGAGGGAAAAAACCTGTTTAAACTCTTGCCGCGGGGCTTCAAAGGGCCGCCCTACGTTAATTAGCTCGGCTTCCCCCTCTCAGCTGATTTGCACAGGGCTCTGCTCTTGCTAAATTGCTCAGGTTTTTTTTCCTCTTTGTGCAAACCAAGCTCAAAACGAAACTGAAAGTAAAACAGGCTGTTGGCTTTGCGGTTTGCTTGCAACATTGGAAAATTAGGCAGCAGATTTATTTTCCTTTTCCTCACCAAAAAAGGTAAGTGCAAACAATGGAAAATTATTTAGGGCAAAAGAGGAGAGTTCAAGATTTTAAAACACAAAAGAAAAAAAAGCTCTTTTTAACTAGGGAATTGTAATAATTGAGATATTATTAATTGTATACTGTGTTGAAAGCAGAAATGGTTAAGTTGTGGTTTGGAGGAATCTATGGGGGAAATTATTTGGTTTATTATTATTGGTAAGTATAATTAATTGATTTGTAAGAAATTGGATTGCATGGAAATAATTGGAATATTCATGTTCATATTGATTAATATACAAAAAAGATAGTTATATAACTAATTGATTTATATTAAAATGTTGAATTTGTATTAAACAACTGTATTACATAATTACATAATTAACCAATGTGAGGATGGATATAAAAATAGATGACAATGGGAAGGGGTATAAAATAGAATAGAAGGGAAAAATTGAATTTGATTAAGATTAGAGATGAGGATGAAGGGTAAAATTGTTTTTTTAAAAAAATAGATGAGGAATAAATATGGCAAAAAGGAAATATAGAAATTGTAAATTTAATTGAAATGACTAAACACTGTTTAAATTTGTGAACCAGCCAAATATTCTGTTCAAAGAAAATACATTGTATGTATGTGTGTTTCTAATTATTGCTATTTATTCATATTTGTTCTCTTTTATTCTTTAAAGTTTAACAATTCATTCTTTATCTTAATATCTTTATATTTGTTTGGGGTTGGCTTTCTTCCCTTTCATCTTTTTTATTGTACAGCAATCTTTCTCCTCAAACCTACCACCTCTCTTTTCTTTCCTTCTTACTTTCTCTTCCCCCCCTCTTCTTCTCCTCCCTACTTCCTCTTCCTTTCTCCTTCTCCTCCTCTCTTCCTCCCTCTCTTAACCGTCACTCCTACTCTAATTTCCCTTCCCTTCCTTCATCCCTTTCTATTACTGTATCCTTTTATGCATATGGACTACTCAGAGGGCTGAAAAAGTTATTTTTGACTGGTCCTCGCACTTTTGACCAGTCCTCGAACTTACGACTGTCCTCACATTTTACGTTTTTTGCCCTATCTTGTCACCATGGTGAAGAGAAGCAGTTGTGAAATGAGTGACATGGTTGTTAAGAATGCTGCACGGGCATAAATGTGAGGATGGTCATAAGTGTGAGGACCAGTCAAAAGTGTGAGGACCTGTCAGAAATGACTTTTCAGCCCTCTGAGTAGTCCCTATACACACAGCCATGGCCACCCGGTCACATGACCAGCTAGCCACGCCCACCCAGTCACATGGCCTCCAAGCCACGCCCACACAATAAGCCACGCCCACAATGGTGTCCCTCTTACCAATGTTAAAATCTGTTCACCTTACCCTATACACATAGCCATGGCCACCCGGTCACATGACCAGCTAGCCACGCCCACAAAATAAGCCACGCCCACAATGTCCCTCTTTACCAATGTTAAAATCTGGTCACCTTACCTATGACCCTGTTTCTCCCCTCCTCTCTGGCCATGTCATAAATCACATTCTCCAATTACCCACTTTGGCTGACTGTGAAACCTAACACCCTCCTTCTGATTGTCAGAAAAAATGTATGGAATTCACTTCAGTTCTCCCTCCCTCCTGCTCATGGCAACTTGAAAGCTTTGCAAGTTGACAACCAGCCCGTAGGGCCATGATGGTGGCACGCAGAACCCTCTCTGTGGGCATGCACGCCATCACCAGCTGCTCTTCTGGTTTCCGGCACACACATTTGCATGGCCAGCTGGTCTTCATGGGTGCCGGAGCACTGGAAAACAGCCTGAAAATGACCTGAAAAACAGTCTAAAAATGGCCAAAAAAATGGCCAAAAATGCCGAAAAAACAGGCATGTGCATGACCAACAGGCCAGTTGGTCTTCAGGTTTCCAGCACTCCGGTGTGCGCACATGCATACACATGCATGCACGTTCCAGTTTGGGCACTTGGTGCCGATAAGGTTCACCATCACTGCCGTAGGGGGGTATGTGAAATCCTACAAATAATACCTGCCATTTGGAAAGCATGCCTGACAAAGAACTTTGGCCAGTGGCTAAATGAAATGGCTTCCTTCTTCATGTAAAAAAGCCCCTTGCCTGACTGCATTTTGGAGTAAGGGCAAGGGCAGTTTATTTTATTATGCTGAAGGCTAGAATATTCCTTGGGACAAAAGCACATAAAACGTGGGCAACAACCAAATTGCTATTGAACATTGATGGGGAGTGGGAAGGTGGGAGGGGACGGAGGGACAGACCTTAATGGTACAGGAGGAGACAAGAGTCCTGAACCGAAGTGAAGTTAGGGGCATTTCTGAATAATCTGCCTTTTAGTTTCATAGCCTTCCACATACAGTACAAATGCACTTGAGATTGTGTATGAATCTATTTTCTGTCTTCCCTACCTTAAAACCTTTCTAATCACCAATAGGGTAGTTTTGTATTTTATTTGGGGGAACATAACAGTTTTAGAGAGTGAGCAAATGCCTAGGATGAAACTTCCCTGTAGAAACAATAGTCTGATATTGAAATTCTATCCAGTTGCAAACCTTAGGTCGTCACAAAGGACCCAGGATCATCTCATATCAACGCTGGGACTGCTCCATAGTCAGCCCAAATAATCTTATCCTGATATTTCCACCTTGGATTGGGCTGAAGCTATAACAGGAAATAAAGAGATTTTCAACAAAATTGTTTTATTCCAAAAGCTAATGATGAGCTGTTCAATATAAAAGCAACTTTCATTACTCATTCTTTGTTCTCTTGGAGACTGTATGTGTATCCCTCCAGACAAAGGACTCCTAATGCTATTACTGGAATGCATTGTGCAGTTAATCTGTCTTTTCCTTCTTAACTCTGTGGAAGGAAGGCAAAGTAGTGATGCCTGATCTCTCCTGGAAAGACAAATGGTGGAAGAAATTGGGAGGAAAGATAGAAGGGCAAGATTTTGTGAAACATTCAAGTGAATCATTCTCTGGGTACACATATTTATTGAATTTATTTGCTGCCCAGCCCAGCCCATCTCATAACAAAACAACTCTGGGCGCTTACATTGTTAAAACATTAAAATCCTAACAAATATCTCTAAAGCAATAAAACGGAAACGCCAATCAATCATATATCCTATTGAGCTATTGTTTCAAATGCACTTTGTAAAAAAAAGAAAAGAAAAGATAGCAATCTATGTTTGCTATACTATAAACCACACCTTGTAATCCACAATGGCCAAGTTCACATCATTGAATAAATTACATAGTAGCTTAATGCAGCATGTGAGCCCAGTCACCACATTTAAACCTGATGGGTGACATAGTTAAGAGCTTAAGATCCAAAAATGAATCTACCATTTGGAAGAAAATGCAATTCCATTTTTAATTAAAATTATATGTGAATTTTAATATTTTCCATATGTGCCTAATTTGAAATGGATTCTACTGCAGTTTCCAGGAAATAAAGGTCAGGCTCATAAATGCTTAAAAGTCTGTTTATGCATTGGAGGATTCTACGATTAAACCAAAGTTTACCCCAGCTGATTTAAAAAGAAGTATGAAGTCAAAGAGTGATGTGACAATTGTGTATTTTCTAATACTGAATAATGGTAGGAGAATGCTTCATAATACAAGTGCCAATGAGTTTTGTACTATACATATATATCCTTTTGTCAAGTTCAGTGGCAAGACCTCAACAGAATTTCCTGGAAACCATGGCTTGGTTTGATTAGACTGTGACTTGAAACTTGATTTAAGGTTCTTAACTACACAACATGATATATAAATATATATATAGATAATGATTTATTATACTTTTTGCTATGTCCTTCTTAGCTTTTAAGCTAGGCGATAGTTGCCTATTGGCATAACTAACATCTCGAATGGAGAAATTCTGGTTCTACACTTATCTCATACTCTTTTTGCCTATTATGTTGCAGCATCTCTTCTAAAGAGTTATCAGTTTTTCTTTGGGCACCTAACATTAAAAATAGAAGAGAAAATTGTCCTCTCTATAATAATGCTTTCCTTTTTATACAAAGTCACTGGCATCCCATATGATATTAGTGGTATCTCCTAAATGCAATAATGTCCCCCAGTAGTTGAAGAATCTGTGTATTATATTGGCAATTTTCTGTATGTTCAGCTATCCTAATGGAGACGCGGTGGCTCAGTGGCCAAGATGCTGTGCTTGTCGATCAAAAGGTGAGCAGTTCAGTGGTTCAAATCCCTAGTGCGGGTGAGCTCCCGTTACTTGTCCCAGCTTCTGCCAACCTAGCAGTTCGAAAGCACTTAAAAAATGCAAGTAGAAAAATAGGGACCACCTTTGGTGGGAAGATAACAGCGTTCCATGCGCCTTTGGCATTTAGTCATGCCAGCCACATGACCATGGAGACGTCTTCGGACAGCGCTGGCTCTTTGGCTTTGAAATGGAGATGAGCATCATCCCCTAGAGTTGGGAACGACTAGCACATATGTGCGAGGGAAACCTTTACCTTACCTTTACCAGCTATCTTAGATGATGTTTCAGTGTGGTGGAATGTTGGGACCTGATTTATTTTATTTTTTTTAATTTATTTATTTCGTCAAGCATGTATTTTATGACAGATACAAGTGTAAACATAATTATAAATATTGTACATGAAGAGGATACAAATAAAAGAAAATATTAGGACAGGGAGGGTAGGCACACTGGTGCGCTTATGCACGCCCTTTACAGACCTCTTAGGAATGGGGTGAGGTCTACAGTAAACAGACTAAGGTTAAAGTTTTGGGGATTTAGGGAAGAAACCACAGAGTCAGGTAGTGCATTCTAGGCATCGACAACTCTGTTACTGAAGTCGTATTTTCTGCAGTCTAGTTTGGATTGGTTTACCATGAGTTTGTATTTATTGTGTGCTCTTGTATTGTTTTGGTTGAAGCTGAAGTATTCATTGGCTGGTAGGACATTGTAACAGATGATTTTATGTACTATGCTTAGGTCAAACTCAGATACTTCCTGTCTAAATGATCATTTGCCTGGTCATAGAAGATTAGGTAGGTGACAACATTCTTGACATTGTAACACCTGTCTTGAAGAGGTCATTGTTGCCTTCACTAGTCAGTTAAGGAATTTGGCAAACACAAACCCAAATTTTCCAGAACTGAGTCTAATGACCTGCTCATGTAGAACAGGATTTTCCTTCATTAATTTTGATATATTCTGGTTCTTCGGGACCTAATGCTGACTTGCTGTGTTATTGAAGCCACCGGAATTAATAATTCAAATTGACAAACACAGGCATTTGTAATGGAATAAAAAGCCACAAAGCTTTCCCTTTAAGAACATTATTGGTCTTAGAAGCTGTCAGTGATAATAGTAGATGCCAGGGTAAAAGAGATCAGAATGCTAACATTTGCACATGTTTAAAAGTGATCAGTTTATACCAACACTTTAATTAGATAAAGTATGGTGGCCACCGAATATCACCTTTAACAATTCTGTGACTGTTGCTGGAACTGCTTTCTGAATAACAATAAGATGTAAATGGGACTGTCATATTAAGTATGTAGATCCATTGAGTGACTTAATACACTGATCTAAAGGAGTTAAATGGGTGGTGACTAGTATTTTATCTTGCTCATGATTGACTACATTTCCCTTCCCTTTAATTGTCCATATCTCCTCTAGGATTAACACAAGAGAGAGATTGGGAAGTTGTGAAATGACAGGTCACTGAATGCAAATGTACTAATTTCAAATGGCTGACTACACCCTGCAGCTGAATTAACCCTGCTGTAAATTCTATAAATACCTTTGGACATAAAGCCAGTGGAATCTTTTGTGAGGTTAAAGATCTGTAAATGATCAATTTACTCTTTCAAGATTATCTGGAGGTTAAGTTCTTTAACATCCCCTTGGTTGAGATGCAGACAAAACTTGTTAGGACTGTAGCAGGATTTTGCCGGAAAATACTAGTATGGGGCAGTTCTTGCAGAGGAAGGAAGCATTTGACTGATGCAAGTTAGAAGTTAAAAATTTACCGGACAGTATCCATAGCTTTGCACCATTCAAAATATAGCTCTCAAGTTGTACTAAACTATCTGAAAAACTTCACACTAGAGCAATATCTTCCATGAAACCATATCATGTCACTGCTTCTAATGTATATCTCTTGGATCTGTCAATTTGGTTGGGATTTACAGGTATTCCAACTCCCCTCCCCGCCCCCAATTCTTAATGGATTTTTATGGCAAGAAAAAGATGCAAGAAATATCAGAAACTGTATCAGAAAATACAGCATGGTCATAATACACCAGAAATCTCTTATTGAAGGGAAATCTTACTGCTCATGCTTCACTTGCTATAAAGCAAATTAGATTCAATTACTAACTTGTCTAGGAAGGGCTGAAAAAATCCTGCTTGAAAACCTGGACAATTGCTGCCAATTAGTATTGTCACCCTTGGCTTTAGGTTGGTCTGGAATATTAACTGGATTGGTTTTTCTGAGTATCTGTTGTGGTGTGTAAACTATGACTTATGGGTTAGCATTACATTGAGCCATGACTATGCCCACAATAAATAAATAAATAAATAAATAAATAGTTTATAAATAAAATAAAGATGTGTGTATGTGTACACACACTAATCTAACTAACTATACACACACACACACACACACACACACACAGTATTATCTAAATAACAGCATCTAGAGAGAGAGAAGATGTTGTAAAATCTAATTGCGAGGAGAGTAGATATTAATTGGGTGGAATGCATATTTAATTTCTAAATGCCTCTGTAGATTTGTACACTGTACAAAGAGACATTGGGCGTAATTTCCTGGGCTAAAGTAGAGAGAAGAGAGCCACTTCCTCTCTGAATGCTTTGGAGAATCTTGTGGTGCAAACTAATAGCACTTCTGCGTCTGATAAAATCCAATTTGTATGTCTGGAGACTCTCACGTGGTAATCTCGGAATACAATTTGCTGCAGGCCTGTGCTATTGTCATCTTATTTCCGCTCCGTTATTAAGATATTATTGTCTTTTAAAAAGTTTTCATTAGGCCAATTGCAAGTTTACAAAATAATTGCATGTGTTTGTTTATTTGTTTTAAAATCAGCCAAAATGCTTATAAGCCTGAAAAAACCATTTGGGGGGAAAATATGGTTGATCCTCCAGACATGTTAGCACCTTGTTATATTCTTACACTCAGACTGAGTCATAATAAGTATGGAGTAATGTTAGATTGCAGTATAGGTAGTCCCTGATTTACGACCACAGTTGAGCCCAAAATTTCTATTGCTAAGTGAGACATTTGTTAAGTGAGTTTTGTCCCATTTTACAACCTTTTTGCCACAGTTGTTAAGTGAATCATTGTAGTTATTAAGTTAGTAACTGTGAATCTGGCTTCCCCATTGATTTTGCTTATCAGAAAGTCGCAAAAAAATGATCACATGATCCCAGGTTACTGCAACCATCATAAATATGAGAAGTTGCCAAACCTCCAAATTTTGATCACATGACCATGGGGATGCTGCAATGGTCATAAACCACTTTTTCAATGCCATTGTAACTTTCCATGATCACTAAATGAACTGTTGTATATCAGAGACTATTGTATCTTCCGAAGCTTTCTGTGAAAGAAAATGGGTATCCCAGTTTTATACATAGAAATCTCAGTAGTAAAATGAAATATGTTTTCACTCTGTTCAAGAGGCAAAGATCTCTGTTTTAGTCTGAGTGTAGTAATGAAGCTGAATGAAAATCAGCTTTTTTACTGTATCCATCCCTAATAATTTTAATCATTTTTTAAAAAATACATGGAAAGTTAGAAAGATATTGCTACATTACATCATGAAAGCTTTTGTTTTTTCTAAATCTGAGCTCCAAAGTTCGGAAAAAGAAAATGGATAAGCTTAGACAGGAGGATGCAAGGAATTCTGACGCTTGAGTTTCCCAGCCTTATTTATTTTTCTATTTCAAGAGCTTTTGTTTTGTAGATTTTGGACATATTCCAGAATGGAAATACTAGAATACCAATGAATCTTACACGGTTTGTGTATTTGGCCAGCTAATAAAACAGGAAACAGAAGGTAATGTGAACAGAATTTTGCATATTTCCCCAGGAATTCCATTCAGAACCTTGACCAAGTTTGCCTATTAAATATATGATTTTCAGATTAAATTGTACAATTAAAAAGAATGTACATTCAAAGATAGCAATACAGTTCTGTACATATTTCTACTCCGAAGTAAATCTTGTTGATTCAGTAGGACTTATTCCTGCATAAATATTTTTTGTTGTTTTGAATAATCAATAATCTAATAATCTTTCCATTTGGGTCATGCAAGATGAAATTAATCTCCAAACTGATCATAGAGTACCTGATAGCCATTCTAACTATCTCTTTTTATTGAGACTTAAACCCATAAACTCTGGAATTTTCTCTTGCGTAGCTGTGCTGTAAAGTGCTAAGCTATTAGAGTCATTAGGAAACTCCCTTTCATATTAAATATTCTCAGTGATATTCTTGAGAAGAAAATGTCACCTTGAATAACCATTTTAGAAGGGAAGTAATTACATATGAATAACCTTTTCTACAATTATAGGCCTAGAAATAGCTTCTAGCTAAGAGTCAGGCACAGGGGGCATGTAAAAGAAATCAAGATGGCAGCTACAACCACTTAATCCAAGTTCTTTCCCTTTTAAAATCTATGTTACACATGCAATGCATACAAAAGAGTTTGGGGCTTTGATTGTGTGGCTGTAGCCACTGTCTTGAATACCACTTTCCCCATCCTAGATAGGCTCTGGTTTTGGTACAGATCTTGAGGTACCTGATCCAAACTGAGATTCAATAGAAGATATTTTATGATTCAGTGTTAACACCAATGTACAAATGTGTTTACCAGAAGTATGGACCACCATGTTTGGTTTCCTGTTAAGAGCATGACTTGCAACTTCAATGGTTTTCATTAGGGAAATTATCTGATATGCACAAATATATACTTTCTTTCTCTACTTCTTTTTCTTCTTACTTTATTTATGGAAGATTAATTCAGAATAACTTTGCCGGTGAACATTTTGTCATATGTACTTATCCACAAGGATCAACACTGGAAAACAGATATAAATTTCTGGATTTATGTTTTACGTCCTCAACCTAGTGAGAATATAATCTTTCAAGACTTCAAATTGAATAAATAAGAACAGAACAGATAAGAGGAAAATGTGTGAAGAAAGAAAATAAATCAGTTACCTATGTTCAGTAGTATATTTCTTAAGTTTTCCACAGTAAGGAATTTATAATTACCATGTCTTGTTGTTATATCCTGTAATCCAGACATGATTGTTGAAATTATAGTATTCTTGCAGTTTTGTACACTTCAGTAGGAAACAGCTAGTATTATCTTCTTGGAAACCTCAAACAATATAATTTTAGGGTTAGCAACTTTGTTGCAATGCCAGCTAGTTTAAAACCACAAGGTCATTGAGGTCAGAATTAAAATTTATTTAGGTAGAGTTTTAGAATATCTCAACCCATGTTTATCTGTTAAATCACTATATAGATGGATCACTAGAATGATCATATATAAATAATCTATCTATGTCATTTCGGTATTAAAATGTTCTGCATGCTCAAACTCAAATCTGATGTGTATAAAATATTTTGAACTGTATATTCCACCTTGAATTGCAAACATAAAGATGGGATATACATCTCATAAATAAATAAAAATGAAATTTAACAAAATATTATTGAATTGAAGAATGATTTTCTTGTGAAATAACAGCTCAGAAACAACCTATTTAGAATGAATGAGATAAATATTCATACTTTTCTGGATAATTCAGATGCAAAGAAGAATTTACACTGATTTAACTGGCTGAATTTGTTATTTCATTTCATTTTTTTCTGCCTGGAAAAAAATATTTTGTTCCCTGTACAATACTCATTTGCCATGCATTATGCAGTCTTCTCCAGAATGTGATGTTCCCATAAATTCTGAGATACAATCCCCAGATTTTTCAACTGGTACATCTCTCTCTCTCTCTCTCTCTCTCTCTCTCTCTCTCTCTCTCTCTCTCTCTCTCTCTCTCTCTCTCTCTCTCTCTCTCTCTCTCTCTCTCTCTCTCTCTCTCTCTCTCTCTCTCTCTCTTCTCTCTCCATCCATCATCTATCTATCTATCTATCTATCTATCTATCTATCTATCTATCTATCTATCTATCTATCACAACACTTCAATTTCACTGTATTTTTCATGATTCAAGGCAATTTATATAATCACAAAATACAATATCAATTGTAACAGCAATTCAGGTCTACCATGCATCCTAAAAATGCATAATTGTGTTTGTGGCTTTTATGACTTTGTGAAGTACATATAAAGTGCTGTTTCATAAAATAGCACTAAGACTTATATACCGTATTTTCCGGCGTATAAAATGACTTTTTAACCCAGGAAAATCATCTCAAAAGTCGGGGGTCGTCTTATACGCCGGGTACCCGAATCTGAGTTGCTGGCGCTGACCGATGACACTTTGGGAGCGCTGGCAACATTGAGCGGAAGCTGTACTCTGAATTAGTTCCAACCTACAAGAGGTGCCAGGCAGTGCGCGGCCCACGAGAAAGGAACGCGTCCCCACTCTACCCCGGAATTCGGGTCACCTTCCTTCCTTTCCCAGCAGTCCACGGTGAAAGCGGCGCCGCGGTCGACCTGGGCCAGCGCCTTCCACACCTGGCTCTGCGTCTCCATTATGAGAAGCTCCATGCGACTTCGCATGTCTCCGCCCCAGTCGCGCAGCTCTCGCAATCTGCTCACTGGAGGAGCCATGAAGTGCTCGCACCGCCTTGCCAGATCTTCCTCGTCCTCCTTTCCCCATGGCTTTCCCGTTGTAATTGCTGCTGCTGCTGCCGCCGAGGCTGCTCCTTCACCTCCGCCCACCGCACCAGACCCAGCCCGGCCAGCACCGCCGTGGCTCCCGCAGTCCAAGCGGATTGGCGCCCGGGCTCGCAGGTGAAGGGTGGGGAGTGTGCAGCGATCGACGCCGATCGCTGCCACCCACCATCGCCCCAACGGGAAGAACCGCCCGGCAGCGATTCCAAGGAGCCCTAAGCGAACATCCTGGAGCAGCACGGGCCGGCCCGGAGGCTTAAATCCCAGGAGCCCAGGTGCCGAACCCCGCACAGCAGAAAAGACATGACAGCCGGTGCCCAGTTCCTTCTGCAGCCATCCGGATCAGCGCCCAGGCTTGCAGGCGAAGGGTGGGAGTGCGCAGCGCACTTTCCTGGCTTGGCGCCGATCCGGACGGCTGCAGAAGGAACTGGGCAGCGGCTGTCATGTCTTTTCTGCTGTGCGGGGTTCGACACCTGGGCTCCCGGGGTTTAAGCCTCCGGGCCGGCCCACGCTGCTCCAGGATGTTCGCTTCGGGCTCCTGGGAATTGCTGCTGGGCAGTTCTTCCCATTGGGGCGATGGTGGGTGGCTGCGAGCCTGGAAGAGGTGGTGAAATGCAGAGCAATACCTTGTGGGGAAGGAGTCCGCCGTGGCTCCCGCAGTCCAAGCGGATCGGCACCCGGGCTCGCAGGTGAAGGGTGGGAGTGCGCAGCGCACTTTCCTGGCTTGGCGCCGATCCGGACGGCTGCAGAAGGAACTGGGCACCGGCTGTCATGTCTTTTCTGCTGTGCGGGGTTCGACACCTGGGCTCCCGGGGTTTAAGCCTCTGGGCCGGCCCGCGCTGCTCCAGGATGTTCGCTTCGGGCTCCTTGGAATCGCTGCTGGGCGGTTCTTCCTGTTGGGGCGATGGTGGGTGGCAGCGATCGGCGTCGATCGCTGCGCACTCCCACCCTTCGCCTGCGAGCCCGGGCGCCGATCCACTTGGACTGCGGGAGCCACGGCGGTGCTGGCCGGGCTGGGTCTGGTGTGGTGGGCGGAGATGAAGGAGCAGCCTCGGCGGCAGCAGCAGCAGCAATTACAACAGGAAAGCCGTGGGGAAAGGAGGACCAGCTGGTTGCTGCGCGGAGCTTCCCCCAGGCATCCAGGGGGATATTATCGACGCTCTGACTTCCCCAGACCGGTGGGGCTCGCCATCAGTGGGGGTCAGCTGGGGAAGTCGGAGCGTTGGTAATATCCCCCTAGATGCCTGGGAGAAGCTCCGCTCAGCAACCAGCTGGTTCCAGCATTCAGCAGCATGCAGCCTTGACTAGATCGGCACAGCTTCCTGTTAATGTTGTCGGCGCTCCCTTAACGTCATCAATCAGTGCCAGCAACTCAGATTCATGACAAGGCTGCATGGGTGAAGGAAAAAAACCTGGTACAAAATAGCCCTCTTGCCTCTACACGTAGCGTAGCCCATTACCTTTCTCTACAGTACAGCAACAATACATACAGTACAGCAACAGTACATACAGTATAGTATACAAATATAACAGTCAAGACCCCATCATGGCTCCACCAGCAAGAAGAAAGAAATATGAAGCCAGTTTTAAACTTAAAGTTGTAAACTTTGCCATGGAACATAATAACTGTGCTGCTGCAAGACAATATGGAGTAACAGAAAAGATGGTTCGGAACTGGAAAGCAAATGTAAAAGCATTAAAGAGTATGCCAAGGGGTAAGTGTGCATTAAGAAGAGGCACCCCACATTGGTCAGAACTCGAAAAACATGTAGCAGACATGGTGAATGAGCATCGCCAAAACGGTTATGTAGTGACACAAAATAAAATACGTTTGTTTGCACTTCAGTGGGCCAAATCTAACCCAGATCACAGCAACAGATTTAAGGCCACTGTATCCTGGTGTACTAGATTCTTGGAAAGGCATAATTTGGTTCTGAGGCAAAAGACAAAAATTGCACAAAAATTACCTGCAGATCTTGATGCCAAAGTAAATAGTTTCCATCGATACGTAATAAAACAGCGCAAGAAACATGGCTATGCGTTAAGTAGTATCGGAAATATGGATGAAACTCCAATGAATTTTGATATGATTGGAAATAAAACTGTCCATCCAAAAGGTGAAAAAACAATTTTAATTAAAACAACAGGACATGAGAAGTCCAGTTTTACAGTGGTACTAGCATGCACAGCTGATGGCTCCAAACTGAGACCAATGATTATTTTTAAAAGAAAAACAATGCCGAAACTAAAGTTCCCTGTTGGTTGTTTTGTACATGTGAATGAAAAAGGCTGGATGGATGAAGAAGGGGTAAAGCTATGGCTTGATAATATATGGAGCAGGCGACCAGGTGGACTTATTCAAAAACGTAGTCTACTGGTGTGGGATATGTTCAGGGCTCATTTAACTCCCAGCACCAAGCAAAGGCTTGCAAGAATAAACACAGATGCGGCAGTTATTCCTGCAGGATTGACATCGTTGGTACAGCCACTGGATGTGTGCCTAAACAAGCCATTTAAAGATCGCATTCGAGAACAGTGGAATGAGTGGATGGTTAGCGGTGAAAAGTCATTCACAAAAGGAGGAAACATGCGTGCTCCACAGTTGGATGTTTTGTGCAAGTTTGTCATAAAAGCTTGGAATGATATTGATGCAGAAACAGTAATCAAGTCTTTCAGGAAGTGTGGAATATCAAATTCATTAGATGATATGGAGGACGACTACTCGTGGCAAGATGATGAGGAAGCCGAAGCTGAGACCACACTATCTGATACAGAATTAGATCCATATGATGACTGCCTTACAAATGTATCACAAGATGTCTTTGATGTACTTATGATATCAGATGACGAACAGGAGGATTTTGAAGGCTTTTAAAGGGAAACTGTCACACCAGCAAAACCTGTAAAAATAGCTTGCAGTTATGATGGGCGTTACTGACTCGCCAGGGACTTGCCTGGCACTGGCTCTCTATTGTTTGTTATCTTCCTCCTATCATAATCAGTTCCAGTTTGGTTGACAGCTTAGAAAACAAACAGCATGGCAGCTCCCATGGGTTTATTGTCTTATCCTTCCTTTCAGCTTTACAGTGAATTAGGAAAAGTTTAATCCAATTGCACTGTTTTATGTTGACATGTTTGATGACAAACAGCCTTATGTTTATAAGTGACAGTTTTCCTGCTAAGTACCTGCGTGTCATAAGCATTTGAATTAAAATTACCATATTGAAATCAAATCTAATGTTTTTTAATTTTTATTTGGTGTGCATTGGAAGAGGGGTAGTCTTATACGGCGAGTATAGCCCAAACCCTATATTTTAACAGGAAAAGTAGGGGGTCGTCTTATACGCCCAGTCGTCTTATACACCGGAAAATACGGTACTGCTTCATAGTGTTTTAAAGCACTTTCTAAGCAGTTTACAGAGTCAGCATATTGCCTCCAACAATCTGGGACCTCATTTTATGGACTTTGGAAGGATGCAGCCACTATCACTAATTCTAATCTTCATAAAAAGTGCATTACTTCTACGCTAGGCAATACCTTATCCTCTATCAAAGAAGTCATGAGTCCACCTTACAGGAGGCAGAGTTCATGTCACAGAACAGCCTATTATCAATATTTATAAACACAAAAAGAATCCCAGTGGATTTTGCAAGACTGCAGTCAACTTGAGAATTTATGAGTGATTTTGTCACGAAAGAACTTTGTACAAATGTCACAGTGGTCTGTGCAGAGATTTTCTTCCACCTATTATGTGTTATATATTCAGCCAAGGTGATGAAGAAAACAATGGCATTGTAACTTCATGAACTCTTGGATTAAACAGATTATCTTGGTTTTTTTTAGTCTAGGATTACTTTACATCTGGATTTAGCAGAAAGATAAAGAGCTTGATGGATGAGTTATACCAGGAAGAACAAGAGAAATACATCTTGATCTCTCTTGACAGTTACAGTTGATCCTAGTATCCATTGAAATATTTGGGGAAAACTTGGTTGGGCAGTGTAGTTTACTCTGGTCTTTGTGAATACTTATATACCCCTTGCTTGTTCTCTACAGAATTAGCTGGGGATGTGAAAAAGCTTTAATTTATTTTATTTGTGTGTGTGTGTGTGAGTATTATTATTAAATTTCTATGCCAGCCACTTCACTGATACAATGACTCTAGCAGGGGTGAAAACCAGCAGATTCTAACAGGTTCTGGAGAACCAGTAGCAGACATTTTGAGCAGTTCGGAGAATCAGTAGTGGAAATTTTGAGTAGTTCGGAGAACTGGCAAATACCACCTCTGGCTGGCCCCAGAGTGGGGTGGGAATGGAGATTTTTGCAATATCCTTCTCCCAGGAGTGGGAAGGGAATGGGGATTTTGCAGTATTCTTCCCCTGGAGTGTGGTGGGAATGGAGATTTTGCAGTATCCTTCCCCTGCCACTCCTACCAAGCCATGCCCACCAAGCCACATCACGCCCACCAAGCCACACCCATAGAATCGGTAGTAAAAAAAAAAATTGGATTTCACCACTGGACTCTACACACACACAAACACACACGAAATGGCTGAAGATTATTTTCAAGCTTGGAGCTACTTTTCATCAATAAACTGATAACATTTAGTTACATTCTTTTTTCCTATAAACTCAGAAGTGGGCTGCTCTAGGGGCTGTCAGTGTTTTGAGAGTGTAAAGAATGATATGTAGGAGAACAAGCTAAAAATAAACCTGACAAAAATGAGTTGTTTCTGATTTTGCAGCCTGGATTCAGGATTTAGATAATATGCCTCTTCTGGATAAACTTGTACTCCAGTGTAAGGATTAGGTTTATATCTTGAAGTCATTACTGGTAGTAAATTTATTATTATCACTAGACACCATAAGCGTGGTTTGATTGATAAAGTAGATGTATCTCTACATGGAAGACAGAGACCTAATTTGATGACTCAATGGATTGGTAACACAAGATGGATTATTGTACGTTGCTGTTTATGGAGTAACTCTTGAAATTACAGCTGGTACAGAATGTGACAACATAAATAGTGAATGGTGGATTGCACAAGGTTTCATGTAACTCCAATGCTGACAGAGCTTGACTGTTTGACGGCTGCTTTCTAAGCCTAATTCAGAGTTCTCACAGTGGTATAGTATTTAAAATTTACATGGTAAGGCCTAAAATTCTTAAACCTAAACTACTCGTTTATAGTCAGTCCCAATCTGATGCATTTATTATCAGAGATTGATTAAGCTTTTTGCATGGCAAAAATAATAAGAAAAATTGCCAGTCATGTTTAAACAAGCCACTTACTATTGTTTAGCTGGAGGCCAAAAATATATTTATTCATCCAGTCTTTTTTTGTAGTTTTTAAAAAGTAAAATACTTATAACTTAGTCCTTAGTATTTTATATTTTTTGTTTTCAATTTTGCTTTTATGATTTTTAATTGAGTTTGGTGGCCTAGCCAGAGTCAGTAAAGAAGGAGTTTTCCTGAAATAAATATTTCATTAAAAAAAATACTTGCAACTGCAATATTTTGTTAAAACATGCTTGCATTTTATTAACAAGGGGATATATTAGCAAGAATAAGAGTAGGAATGTCAACAGCCGATAAAAAGTATTTATTACAACCAGGGGTGAAATCCAGCAGGTTCTGACAGGTTCTGGAGAACTGTTAGTGGAAATTTTGAATAGTTCGGAGAACCGGCAAATGCAACCTCTGGCTGGCCCCAGAGTGGGGTGGGAATGGAGATTTTGTAGTATCCTTCCCTTGCCATGTCCACCAAGCCACACCACACCCACCAAGCCACGCCTACAGAACTGGTAGTAAAAAAAAATTGGATTTCGCCACTTATTACAACCTTAAAGTGCGTTCCTATTGCTATCACTTGCTCCCTAGGCTGCTATGGGGGAAGACTGATCTAGGCATGTTACATAATTTTCACCTTCTGAGGATAATTCCTTTGGGGTTACAAATATCAAAGCTGACACCTAAGTATGTGGTTCCATCATGTAACCTGTACTAAGTTGTCATGAGACCAATTTGTAAAAAATAGAATCACCGGTGTTAGTTTACACTTCTGGATGCTGTTCCTCAGAGCTAGCATGTCATGCTCTGGAGTCACCTATTATTTTCAGAACTTAATTCCTCTTTGGCCTCAATGAACTTTTGAAAATAAGTACAGAGTATTTCAATGCCTGCCATTTTTTCCAGATTGTGATTTCGAGAGATGAAGGTCCTGCATCCGGAGCTAAGGGCAGCTGTGTTACCTAGTGTAGCATGCTGTAAACTTTGGGAAACCATTCCCAGCACATGCCTGCTGGGAATGTGTTCTTTGATTTCATTCAGGTGGTGTGCCTACCAGCTTTTTACACCCCTAAAATGACAATTTTCATTTTTATTGTTTTTGTATTTTTACCCTGACATAAAGAGGGTTTTGGATACCCGATACTTGACTGCAGCCTAGCTGCTTCCTTCTCGTTGTGCAGTGTAGAATAGCTTAGAAATGGAAAAAAGAAATTTAAAGTCTATTAGTATGATTCTGAAGTCATTTGCGCAGAATGGTAAAGAGTCTCCTGCTTAAGCAAGAGTCTGCTGTTCTGTAATTCTGTAAAGTTTACTCTTTCAGTCAACTTGTGCATTTTGTGGATCCTCTTATAGTAGTAAAGGGAATGCTTTTGCTCTGATTTACACATTGCATGATGCCATAACTGATCATTTGGACTGTTACTGAGTAAATGATAGCATTTTTACCTGACTTAGATCCTTTCCTACAGTATGTCATTTTTTGCTAGCATAGAGTGAGAATATAAGCCTCCACATCAATCCAATATAGTTATAGTAACTTGTCTGCAAGTCATTTTGCAGGACATTTCAGATAGAGACATCTAGTGGCTTTGGTGCAGAAGATATAAAAAAGCAGACCCTTCCTGCCTGAAAATAAAATGGCAGACAATAGTAGCTCTTTGAGCTTGGGTTTAAAAAGAGACCTCCTCCCATCCCCATGTTGTGCTTTTAAATTTTAATCAGTCTTATGAACATAATTTCATAATACAACAACAGGATCTTTTCCTGATTTTCTTTCAGGCCCTGGAATTTTAAATAATTTCTAAGGGCATCCAACTCAACAGCCTCACACACGTGAGCTTATTTTATTCCTACCTAATACTTCTATACATTGACCTTTGAAAATGGAAACAGTCTGCAATTGTCCAGAAAGAAAAGTCTACAAATATGACTTCAGTAAACTAAAATACATGAAAAATGTCAACAAAGCAGTTATTTATAAAATGGTGAATCATACAAATATCCCTATATGTTTTAGGTGAACTACAATGATTAACAGGCATGAAAATCTATGGTATAGACTACTGTCGGAAGAAATGTCCATCTGGGTTCAGTTCCAAGTGGGAAGACACTGGAAACATGGAGACTGCTTGGAAAGATAGTTTAATGGTGGACAGGACCACATGATTTGAGGTCCTGGGCAAAAAGAGCAGATGGGAGAGAAAGAGAGAGAGAGAGAGAGAGAGAGGGAGAGGGAGAGAGAGAGAGAGAGAGATTTATACCTTCTCTTGGGCCCTGCCTTGGAGCTTCCTGTTCCTGTATAAGAAATGTATTCTGATTGGTTGTCAGACTCCCATGGGGTCATGCAGGGGCAACTTTGTAGGTTGTCTACTTGGTTGAATCTTGCTGAGTGATGCAATCTCCCCAGGTGCCATGTAGTGATTTCTGTTGTTAGGTGGGTAGAGGGCTAATCCCATCATGTCCTGAGGGCCATGTCTTTTGTGTTGTAGATAAGCTGGCCCAGCCTTTGTCTTTTAGATAGGTTGGCACCAAAATATCTGCTGGGGGTGGGTGGGCAGGGAGCTGAGGCTCTGAGTTTGTCTTTAGAAGTATATTTCTCCTTTAGGTAAAATATAATATTCTGCATTTTTAATATTTCCTAGAATATTTCATTTTCCTAGGAGAGGGGTGGGGGCTAAATTCCTACACTACTAAAATTTTTGTATATTTTGATACTTGGTAATCTTCAGTTGGGCAAAATACTACACTCAGAGTTGCATCTAATTGCGAGATGAGCAGCAAATAAATTTAATCACAATCATAGTGTTGGAAGAAAAATCCGGTCCAGTTCCAAGCTGGGAGAAAGACGCTGGAAATAAAATGGAGGCTGGCTGCAAAGAAAAAAGATCTCTGTTTATTTGGATGCCAGAAACTTCAGTAATAGCAACATATTTCTGGGGTAGCTGACAAAGTGAGATTGAGATAGATGGGTTTTTATACATTCTTTGGGGCCTCGTGATTGAGATGCCTGTTCTGTGCAAGAACATATCCTCTAATATTCTAATGACTGTTGCCAGATTCCTATGGGGCCATGAAGGGGTCATGGCTAGCTCTACAGGCAAAAGGGGAAATGCACATCCTAGGTGTTTGTCTAAGCTAATCTTGTCAACTTTTGGCTTGCCTAATTGAATTGTTTATTTGGGGTCTCTGTTTGCTCTTTGCTTATGAATAGAGTGATCCAATTTTTCTGAATGGATACAAAATTTCCTAAAGACCTGCCTCTTCATGCTTGAGGCTGTTTTCCTATAGCAGGAAGACTGGGGCTGCTTTCTGCCTTTGTTAAGACTTTTCTCCATTTCTCCTTTAGGGGAAATATTCTATCCTGCTTCTTTTTGATATTAAGGATAAAGAATATTTTAATCTGGGGAGGGGAGGGGCTTCCTACTAGATGGCAAAACACTGTCAACAAAGATACTTCAAATGGGCCTTTCCTGGGACCCATTCCCAAGGAAATGACATTTTGGAACTTTTTTTTTTTTTTTACCATTGCTGTTCAGCACGACTGTCATGCTTCTGCAGTGAGCCATAATCACATGACCCTCATTTCCAGTGTTTCCTGACAACTTCCCACAAGTTTGATGAGGAACCTGAAAGGAACTGATAGAATTGCTGAAGCTCCTACACTTCTCGCCATGTTCCTACTAGCAAAGCTTGTAGGGAAGTAGTCAGTGCAAAAATGGCCCAGTCCCTCTGCACTTATACTGCAGCATGCTAGCCATTTGTGCATTCTCTCTCTCTCTCTCTCATCCTCTTCCTCCCTCCCTCCCTCTGCTTCTCTCTCTCTCATCTGGCCAAGGCCATTTACCTGCCTGTTGAAAAGGGGAGGAGAGGAGAAGGGGAACAGGAAGGGAGGGAGGGAGGGAAGGAAGAGCAAAGACATTGTGCAAAGGGGAACCTTGAAGCTTTCTTTGAGAAATTTGCCTTCTATAAACAATTTTGTGTCAGTTGTGTGAACCAAAGTTTAGAAATCTTAACATAAAATATATGTAACCATAAAAGCTTTGGATATCTGAAGATATCCAAAAGAAAGGCAAATAACTTTGCTTCCCAATGGGAGCTGCATTCAGGATTATGCTAGTCAGCCTCAAATCAAGATTCCTTTGTCATATTTTGAAATATTTGGAAGCACTTCTTCTTCCCAATATGGTAGTATTTAGGGAACTCTGTATGGCATTGATACTTTCTTTGCTGGAGTGTGTTTACTGGAGAATGATGCTTATTTCTACCAGAATTAATCATAAATCCTTAACATTCAAAGCAATCTTTCTCTTACTATGGAAAAACACTGACGAACGGGATGCAAAGGTAAAGGAACATGCTTTCAGTAGTCCAAAACTTCAGTACAGTAGTGACCTAGATCTGTGATAGGCAGCATATATTTCTGAGCAACATAAAAAGCTTCCCTCAGCATTTGAAAAGGCGAGTATGAAATTATCATCAATGACACACACCAGACTTTCTCCCCCCACTCTGACACCCTTGTACTCAAGAACTATTTAATCTTAATTTAAACTCTCTATTAACACTGCCCAAGTGCTAAAAATCTTGTTCTGTCATTAATCCATTGACAAGAGCAAAATTTGGCTAGTCAGAAATGTTTCAGGATCTCTGTAAGTGGAAAAGACCTAGTGACATACTTTGGAAAGTTTCTATTTTCCCCCACAGGCTCCAAAGTTAGAATTGGCACTTTTTCCTGTGGTGTAGCAGCTTTGATGTCACTGCCTTTCTTGTGCTGTCCTTACAAAGTCATAATGGACAGGCAGTCCTTAAGGCCACTTCTGTGGTTGTCATGGCCAAAGCTAGATATGCTTACAGGAAATGCAGTATGCTTGGGGATAAGGTGATGTTTGCCAGTCCAAATCCTTATGTAAAAGTCACTACATGATGTAGTATATTTTTGAGAAAAAGTTAAATAATGAAAAGAAAGACCCTGCAGCACCTCTAATACCATAGTATGAACAGCTGAAAGACTGAGTTATTGGACTGATATAGAAATGAGCCAGCCTTAGTGGTGTAGGAAGCTAATGCCTCCTAAAGGCAGCATTTATCATCCAGCTGCCTGCAATTACTGCGAGTTCAATTCTCCCCAGACTCAAGGTCAACTCAGCCTTCCATCCTTTCTAAGGTGGGTAAATTGAGGATTTACCCCCAGTTGCCCCCCAGTTTGTGGGGGCAATAAGCTGACTTTGTATAAATATACAAAAGTATGAAGGCTATTGCTTAATGCATTGTAAGCCACCTTGAGTCTCCGGAGAAGGGCGGCATATAAATCAAATTAAAAAAAAAAGCACAGATAAACCTTTTGGTTGTCAGAGCTGCAGTCACCCCAGATAATAGGTTGCCTCATAATTCCCCCCACATATTACATATGCAGTAAACACAAAGACAGTTATGCAGATTTATTATTTATTTTTTGAATGAATGATTACAGAATCTGGACTGATTGCTGTTTTATAACAAGCATACAATAAAACCAAGAAGAAAACCAATAAAGCAATATTATTAGAGTATAATAAACCATGAATACCACTCACTAAAGTTACTAATACTCTTTAGGCCCGTGATGGCGAACTTATGGCACGCATGCCGGAAGTGGCATGCAGAGCCATCTCTCCAGGCATGTGAGCCATCACCCGTTGCTCTTCTGGGTTCCGGTGCATTGGCCAGCTGGTCTTCGTGCATGCGTGCGTGCCAGAAACCAAAAGACCAGGTGGCTGGTGCGGATGCGCCACAAACCAGAAGATCATCTTCCTGGCATGCGCCTACGCACTGGGCGGCTGCTCTTCCTGTTTCTGGCACGCAGGTTCACCAACACTGCTTTAGGCTCTCTGTGGGGTAGTTCTAAGTCAAGGCCTTCCTGATGATGCTGGCGTAGATCCTTTGCAAACCCCCAGGGCAGGCTGGTCTACAAGCTGGGGTCACCTTGGCAAGCACTACATTTGAAACTGTACTTTTTTTTTTTTTTACCTCATAGGTGGTAGGAATTCTAATTGTCTCCTCTGGGATTAGTGTCCTGGATGAGGCTGTTTCACCAAGAAGAAATCATCCTAAAGATATCTAGGATTTAGATGAAGACACGTTAAATCTCTTCCTGTCAGGCTGAGGAGCCTCTTCCTGTCTTCCTAAGCCACCTTCTCCAGGTTGACTATTATAATTACAATAGTATTGGCCTAAGGACAGAAATTTGGTACGTGCCTGGAGGATTGACATTGATGGCTTGCTCATGAAGACCCCTTAGATAGTTCCTTATCTATGATACAAGATAGTCTGAACAATAGACATAAATAATAAAGGGGCAGTAATGGAGGGTGGGGGAAAGAAAGAAGCAAGGGCTGCAATCAGGTAAAAAGTTATTCTTATTACTTTTTTCTAAAACAGAATCTCCCTTTGTGGGTGGGAATGCTTGTGTCACTGCCTGTTCAGGTTGCAGTTGCAATTCTTGTTGAACAAAAGAAAAATCGATGCAAAAACACAATAGAGGGGAGTGACAATTCTGTTTCACCCCCTTTTTTCTGGGTTTTTAAATCATCTCTGTAATTTTATAGTTTATGTGTGCTACTGTATTTCCATTTCCAGCTCAACTACTTTACATGAGAAAAGTTGCTATCCACTCTAATTTGCAAAGGCAAACTGGAAAACTGTTTTCTTTTTCCCCTGAACGTCTGATCCTAAAAACTTTTATTATTATTTCAGTAATATTCTGTTGTGCCTCATTTTCTTTGCATTCTTCTTCTAAAGGCTCTCTGTGAGATCATATACCCAGCCCAGCTTTATATTATTCTCATTCTAACATCTCTTTCATGCAAGAGAGCCTATAGATCTGGAAATCCTGGAGATCTCCAGGTTGCATTTTAACTGTTTTTTCACAGTCTCTTTTAACCAATTTGTCCCTTTCTGTGACTCTGTTTCCTCCATTCCTATTCTTAGTTGCCATTTGTAACTGTACTTGCTTTATACTTAGATCAGAGAATACAGGAAGATTGGGTTAGCTGTCATGTGACTATCAGTAGTTTGACAAGGACATTACATTTCTAACTTCAAAGGACTAAGAATCCTTTTGGGAAGTAGAGCTGGTATTTACTTGGTTAGTAATGATCGAAAAATTCACCATGTTATCTGAAACTATGTCATACTTAAGCCCTAACTCCCCTACAATACTGCAAAAAATAGGAATGATAACATCTACCTGTTTTGCAATACTAAGGCTGGCTAGGATATTGTTTATGAGTTCAGTTCTATATACATACTACTCAGAACTTAAGATTCATTCTGATGAATGTGCAGCTAATTACAGAGTTAGTTATCATTTTAGTCTTTGTGTGCTTGTGGTTATATAATCTGTTATATGCTTGGACTGAATTTAACTCTTTAATTTTGTTTCTGTAGTATTTCAACTAATTCATCCAGGTGAGAAAAATGTAATTTAGTGTTGAATCAGGTTAGATTTTGTGCCTCTCTTTTCTGTACAGTGTTCTGATTCAATACTAAACTAACATGCTATTATCTAATTATAGAGTGGGACATTAACTGTTAACAACACAATTACCCATTTAACACATAAGCAGTCATGATCTCTGTAAGAATAAAAGAAAGCACATCCCAGTTTTGCTCAGAGAATAACAGAAACATTCCAGAATCATCAGTTTTTGGTCTTAAATAACTGCCAATCTGCTTTGGCAATGTTTTTGACACAATAGCAAAATATGGGTTCTGCAGGGTATATAATTTTAGGAATGGAGGGAAAAATAGGGCAAGTGCATACCAAAGACTTAATAATAATAACAACAACAACAACAACAACAACAACAACAGTAACAGAGTTGGAAGGGACCTTGGAGGTCATCTAGTCCAACCCCTGCTCACGCAGGAGACCTATACTAGGGATTTGAACCACCGAGTTTTCTAATTGACAAGCTCAGCGTCTTAGCCATGAGCCACCTAGCCAGGCTTTTTTTTATTATAGTACAGGACAGTAAGGACACATGACATATGAAAGATGCAACCTTGGCTAGATAAGTTAGTACTACATCTGTTTGTAAGACTTGGCAGGGAAAGCGAATGATCTCTGCCAGTAAGGTCTAATGAAAGAGTTCAACTGGCACTTTCCCCCTGGCACTGGAAATTCTCAATCAAGTCCTTCGTTTGAAGCTCAGGAAATGGAGTTGTTTTACAAAATACATTTCAGATATTTATTTCTGAGACTCAGAAATGAGAATGGGTGGTGTCTGTCTCTGTCTAGCAATCTTATCTTAACAAAGATGCCAATAAGTAAGCACGTAGCTCATTAGCTAATATATATGTTCTTTGCAGGGGTTTTTGAAGTGGAAGAAGACAATTGCTTGAGGTTCCATATATTTATTTATTTATTTATTTATTTTATTGAATTTGTATACCGCCCTACTCCCGAAGGACTCAGGGCGGTGAACAGCCATGAAATAAAACATATAAATACAAAATTTAAAATAGATTAAAACAAATTAAATAATTTGGCTGAACAAATTTAAAACCCCAATAATTTAAAACCAGATTTAAAATTTCCATTTAAAAAGGGGAAAGACTTAGGTCAGGCCGGCTTGGTGAAATAGGAAGGTCTTAAGCGCGCGATGGAAGGTACGCAGATCCGGGATCCTCCGTATCTCTGGAGGGAGCTCGTTCCAGATAGTAGGTGCCCCCACAGAGAAGGCTCTCCCCCTGGGGGCCGCCAGTCAACATTGTTTGGCCGACGGCACCCGGAGGAGCCCCTCTCTATGGGAGCGTACTGGTCGGTGGGAGGCTATTGGTGGTAGCAGGCAGTCCCGTAAATAACCAGGTCCTAAGCCATGGAGCACTCTAAAGGTGATAACCAAAACCTTGAAGCGCACTTGGAAGACCACCGGGAACCAGTGCAGCTCACGCAGGAGAGGTGTTACATGGGAGCGCCACGTCGCTCCCGTCACCACCCGCACGGCCGCACTCTGCGCCAGTTGGAGCCTCCGAGTGCACCTCAAGGGGAGCCCCATGTAGAGAGCGTTACAATAGTCCAGACGGGAGTTGACGAGGGCATGAGTGACCGTGCGTAATGAGTCCCAATCCAGAAAGGGACGCAACTGGCAGATCAGGCGAACCTGATGAAAAATCCTCCCGGTCACGGCCGTCAAGTGCTCTTCTAAAGACAGCCGTGAGTCCAGGAGGACATCCAAGTTGTGAGCCCTTTCCGTGGGGGCCAATGATTCGCCCCCAATAGTCAACGATGGCACCAGCTGACTATATCGGGACGTCGGAAACCACAGCCACTCGGTCTTGGATGGGTTGAGCCTGAGCCTGTTCCTCCCCATCCAGATCCATATGGCCTCCAGGCACCGGGACATCACTTCAAGGGCATCGTTGGGGTGGTCTGGGGTGGAGATGTACAGCTGGGTGTTGTCAGCGTACTGATGGTACCCCACCCCGAAACCACGGATGATCTCACCCAGCGGCTTTACATAAATGTTGAACAAACGGGGCGAGAGGACCAATCCTTGTGGCACCCCACATATAAGGGGCCTCGGGGTCAACCTCTGCCCCCGTCAACACAGACTGCGACCGGTCGGAGAGAAAGGAGGAGAACCACCGTAATACGGTGCCTCCCACCCCCAACTCTTCCAACCGGTGCAGCATGATACCATGGTCGATGGTATCAAAAGCAGCTGAGAGATCTAACAGGACCAGGACAGAGGAGCACCCCCTGTCCCGAGCCCTCCAGAGATCATCCACCAATGCGACCAATGCCGTTTCATGCTGTACCCAGGCCTGAAGCCCAACTGGAACGGATCTAGATACGTCGTTTCATCCAGGTACTGGGGGAGCTGTTGTGCAACCGCACTCTCAACAACCTTTGCCACAAAGCGAAGGTTGGAGACTGGACAATAGTTAGCCAATACTGCCAGGTCCAGGGAAGGCTTCTTGAGGAGATGTCTCACCACCGCCTCTTTCAAGGCGGCAGGAAAGACACCCTCACCCAATGAAGCATTTATAATCCCCTGGAGCCAGCCTCGTGTCACCTCCCGGGAAGCCAGCACTAACCAGGAGGGGCACGGGTCCAGCAAACATGTGGTCGCATTCAGTCTACCCAGAATGCTGTCCACGTCCTCAGGGGTCACAGGATCAAACTCATCCCAGATAACATTCTCAGGACCTGCCTCCGTCATCCCCACTGGATCTACCCAGTCGGAGTCCAGATCTTCCTGAATCTGAGTGATTTTGTCATGCAGATACTGAACAAAATCCTCGGCTCTTCCCTCCAAGGGGTCCTCCCGCACTTCCTGGTGGAGCAGGGAGCGGGTCAACCTAAACAGGGCAGCCGGGCGATTATCTGATGACGCAATAAGAGCAGCAAAATGAGTACATTTTGCTGCTTTTATCGCCACTAGGTAATTCTTAATATGAGATCTTACCAGTGTCCGGTCAGATTCAGCATGACTGGCCCTCCAACTACTCTCTAGGCGTCTTTTCCGGCGCTTTATCTCCCTTAGCTCCCCAGTGAACCAAGGAGCCAGGTGAGATCGGCACCGGGTCAGAGGCCGCAAAAGCACGACTCGATCCAGAGAAGGAACCATTCAAAGGATGGTACAGCATTTGCAATAATCAGGTGGACCATTTACTTTTGTTCAAAGCAGCAAAATTAATTAGTTAAAATAATTATTGCGACATTTCTTCATATACTTTCATTTATTTGTTATTTATTTATTTATTTATTTATTTATTTATTTATTTATTTATTTATTTATTTTTCGAATTTCTATACCGCCCTTCTCCTTTCGGACTCAGGGCGGTGAACAGCCAAAATAAAAACATTTATACATAAAGTACGATTAAAAATAGATTTAAAATAATTAAATTTGGCCCATAGTTTAAAATTTTTCAATTTAAAATCCATATCAAAATTTAAAACCAACCATAAAATCATAAAATCAAGAGAGACCAGCTAACTGAAAGAGATGAGTTTTTAGGGCCCGACGAAAAGTCCGGAGGTCGGAGATCACTTGTATCTCTGGGGGTAGATTGTTCCAAAGGGTAGGTGCCACCACAGAGAAATCTCTCCTCCTGGGGGTCGCCAGCTATTTACAGGACCAGTAAGTCTAAAAAAAAAACCATAAAAAGGGGGGGAAAAAGGACATGGAACACAGTGAGAAGATAAGGTGGTTGAGTTCAAAGGAATAGTATGCCGAAACTTCTCAGAGTCCTGTTTGTATTTTATCCATTGAATGTTTCTGTCCTGAATGATCATAGCTAGTTTGTTCTAACAGAAATTGCTTCCTTTCTGGTTTGTCTTTCTTTTACACCAGTTGTTTTTCATGCTTTAGTTTTCTGCAGTACTTTGAGCTAGAAATAAAGTGTGCCATGTTGTTTGCAATAAGTAGCAAGGTGGAAAATATTCTTAGGTAGCTGATTTTTGGCTCAAATTGAAATCAAGTACTAAGATAACTTCTGCCCTAGAAATTTAGAGTATCTTCTGAGTTGTACAATCATCACCATGCCAAAATAACAATAAAATACCTCTTCAACATTGGTTGCTAAGAATGACTATTGTGGACAGAGTTTACAGATTAAAAGCCATTTTGTTCCACAGCTCCAAAGTGTTCAACAATATCAAATTATCCTTTCTTTCTGATTGGCAAAAATTATGTTGACTAAAGGTGACTGATAATGATTATGTGCTCTTGAGACAGTGTTAATTCTTAGGCACTACATAAATAGAATTTCTCCTGGATGATCTGTCTGTAACTTGGGACCTTTAGATCTTCCAGTGGTGCATCCATCAAAACTTTAATTGAATTTCTCTACATTCCTGCTGGTCATCTTGTTTTTTCTTTCCACCTTTCAATTTATAGAATTGTCACGAGAGCTAAAAAATATGCTTACAAATATGTGTTGACTCCTGGCTACAGCTTGGACAAGGACCTGCCATTTTCTTAGCAACATTTTCAGAAATGTCTTGAAGTGCTTTCTTCCTAAAGCTGAGGATGTGCACTGGTTCAAAGCCACCCAGCAGCTTCATGCCAAGACAGAATGACAGGTAATCCTCGATTTATGACCACAAGTGAGCCCAACATTTCTGTTGCTAAGTGAGACATTTGTTAAATGACTTTTGCCCCATTTTACAACCTTTATTGACAAGTTGTTAAGTGAATCGCTGCAATTGTTAAGTTAGTTACATGGTTGCTAAGTGAATCTGCTTTCCCCATTGATTTTGCTTGTCAGGAGGTTACAAAAGATGATCACATGAACCTCAGACACTGCAACCATCATAAATATGAGTCAGTTGCCAAGCATCTGAATTTTGATCACATGATCCTGGGGATGCTGCAATGGTCGTGTGAGAAATGGTCATAAATTACTTTTTTCAGTGCCGTTGTAATTTTGAATGGACACTAAATGAACTGTTGTAAATTGAGGACTACCTGTAGAATTCATGGTTTTCCCAATTTATATCACAATGCCTTTAATTACTATACACTGTACTGTCTCCCTAGAAGAGTTGTATCTTCACATAATGTGTTCAGGAGAGCTAGATCTTCATATAATGGGTCCAAAATATGATAATTTGAGCTTTGTCATTTGTGCTCAAATGAAAAATCTACATTGATTTGTCAAAAACCTATTTATTTGTTTTCTTAACTATCTATGATCTTCTCAACAATAGTCTCAATGCCAAAGTTCAAAACCATAATTATTGTTTCTATCCTGCTTCTTCAAAATCCACACAAAAGTAACTGGAGCTGGTTTCATTAAATGTAAATGCAGATTTAGCACAGTCTGACTCTCTGCATGATGTTACAATTTCCAGAAGAGCATATCTGCAATGGATATTAGGGGAAAGCTGGTAATTTTTTGCATGTGGGAATTATATGGATTGTCACTCTATTGAAACTCCTTTAATTAGCTAATTACTAATAGTATCCTGAAAAGTGCTATTGTTGAAAAGTGATACAGAAAAATCAGTTCATTAAGCAAAGGGAAGCAAAGTCTCAGACAGGATGTCCCAGAGAGAAGATGGTGAGGTGTAGAAGGATAAAATGATTAGTTTTCCATAGGATATCCTACATTACTTATCTTGTCCTCAGCTCTACCAGAGATAATGTCCTGTGGCAGTGTTGGAATATAATTAACCTATTTAATGTTTTTTCTTAGTCAGCAAGGTGTCTTTAGCCAGCCTTCTAAATCAAAGATGGGCAATCGTTTCCACTGTGACTTTCTACCCTGTCTGATGGTGTCAAGGACATGTTTTGAATGTCACATGACGTTTTTGGATTCATTTTCTTAGCATAATGGGGGCGGGGAGTTGTTGTTTTGCTCCTTACTTTCCTACAGCCGTATTATAACTCAAAAAAGTAGGGTATAATTTCTATGATGGTATTCCAAAGTAGTTATCTGCATGACCCATGAATCAGGCATGCTGAAAGACCTTCTCCAGTGCTATTCTTTCATGTCTTTTATATAAGACATCATAGATTATCATTTATGTATACTGTATGCATATATATGTATATTCATTCCATGGTTTAATGGAACTGCCTTTAATTAAAGGCCTTAATTAAAGACTATAGACTCAGATAATATAGAATTAAGATATATTAGAAAGACTTCTTCTAATTACATTTGTCTATGTAATTGTTTTACCACATGATCAATTACAAGCTTTTGATCTAAGCCAGCCTAAGAACTTTGAGCTCAGTTTGAAAGCTTGAAGAAGTTTACGTTATGTATGCCCAATTCAAGAGGTTAGAATGGACTCAGAAGCTCAGCAGACAAAGATGGGTTTTTGTTGTGCTGCAACTAACATCGTGATACCATCCCTTCGTGTGATACCAGGACTGTCTTTTGCATTTCTCTTCATATGGCAAGACTGCTAGCCTCATTGGATTGACACTAGATATCTGGTCTGTCCTTTTCGGTAACTTATATTTACCTTGAAAGCTATATCTATTTTTAGTTATTGAATTCTCAGCAAAGGATTTATTCACTCCTTTCTCTCTCTCTCCCTCTTCTTCTCTCTCTCGTTTCCTCCCCCTCCCTCCCTCCCTCCCTCCCTCTTTCCTCTGCAAGCTTTCTGGCAAACTTGGGAGGGTACTTTTTCACATTAGGTTATGATTTTTGCTTGGCCTTTGCCAGATGAGTGCCATATCAAGGTTTTTTCCTTGACATTTTATGATACAGTGTAATAAATACAGCCCTGCAGCTAATTTATTATCCTCAGCATAGTTTAAACATTAACCTGAATTTTTTGTTGAAGCCTGTTTGCAGTCTCTTGTGTCTAGGTCAATGATTCTTAACCTCAGCCACTTTAATGTGTGTAGACTTCAACTCCCAGAATTCCCCAGTCAAAATTCCCACCAAGAAACTATTGCTGTTGGAAAACTAAATAGGACAGGAATTGAAGATGACTTGATTGAATTAATTGTTTCATTGGAGATAAATGGTAGTTTGGAAGTTGGAGTGTGGGGCAGGAAGAAGAATCAAGACAAGATCAAAGCATGCAATTTATGATCATATATAGATCACTTTTATATATCTGAAAATATCCAGTTGATACAACTCTTGCATTGATTGTAGATGTTTATACTGTAAAACCTATGTGGTATTATGGGATAACAACATTGTGTACATATGCTTCTGATCAAGAACTAAGACTCTAGACAAAGTGGCTTGTTTAAATAATCTGAAGCTATTATGTGACCCTTCGGATGAGTTTGGAAATGAGTCTTCACTCATCAATTTTTATTAAACTGGATATCTATTGACATGCACTTTCCATTCTCATGAATAAAAAATACATATATATGAATGAATACTAGAATAAAAGGCATTAGATTTATGCACTCTGCTTTAATCAAGTGGGGAAATGGCTATTTCTAATGTGATAACTAATTAGCCGAAGTGCTATTCAGGTCCCAAATTATGAACCTTATTTATAATATACACACATGGCCTCGCAGACTGCCGGACGTGATGTGAGAGTAGTGGACTGTGATGTGATGATGGCGTAGCTGCTCCATTGCTTAGCTTGTATAACTCTATATAAATATATTGCAAAAAAGGCTCTCTGGCCTTCTTTAAATACTACTTAAGGTAACAAAATCAAGACAAACTATATATCTCTGGAAATTCTTCCCATTTTCATGATTTGGTTATGCACTCTGCAGAGCAATCAAAAACTTTACTGCCAACTGGTTGATTTTATAATTTATTTATCAAATTTATATGACTGCCCATCTCATATAAATGGAATTCTGGATGTCATACAATAAAATGATAAAACAATAATAGATAGTTATCTATTTTAAGGGCTGAAAATCACAAGTAAGGACCAGCGAGTCTCAGGCAAGACAGAACTATTATGTAAATGTAGAACAGATGAGTCCAATTCTCAAGACCAGGAAAAGAACGGCCAAAAGTTTGTTCTTGAAGAGGTGGGGGTAAAGGGCATAGCATTCAAACTATATAGCTCATGTGTCTGTCTGTTTTGATTCCTGTGTGTTGTAATTCTTGTCTACAAGGAAGTAACTTGTTTCAGCAGTCTGAATTGGTATTATTGAATGCTGCAACTACTGAATGCAAGGTTTAGTTTCTTAAACCTCAGTGTTTGTTACCATGAAGCTAAATGTGGTTAAAGGGAGATGGTGAGATGTATTCTCAGGCTGGAAAATTAGGTGCATTTTGAATGAATGAATGAATGAATGAATGAGTGAGTGAGTGAGTGAGTGAATGAATGAATGAATGAATGAATAAACAAAGACAATATTTATTACGGATTACAGAATATTCTTTGAATGGCAAATGTGTTTGGCATTTTAAAGTACTCAAAAACAAAAGCTTCAAAAGAGATATAAATACAAATATCCAAGAATATAAACAATATATTTTAAATGTCTTCATAATGACAGACAAACATTGCCATTTTTCCCCATACTGCCACATTTTTCAAAATGTGATCGAGCAGAAAATCCTACTTTGGGAAAATGCCCAGGATGCAACAAATTGAAATTAATTTTCACCTGAAGCGATTCATATTCCTTCTCCTAGGAACTCTATGTTTTCCTTTCTTTTTCTTCCCTTGAAGATATTTCTGGGAGTAGTCATTTGATGCCTATTTTATCATGGAGAATTTGTCTTCTTCCAGACACTGCAGGAAGCATAATCTTTCTGCAGTCCATAAATGCCAAAGGCAATCTGATAATGATAAAAATAGTAAATTAACAACCTGAGCCAATTGCCTCCTATCTGCACTTTAGAATTGACATTAGGGTTGTGCACTGATCTAGATTTGAAGGGTAAAAATGTGATTCCAAACACATGTGCACATCTGTGGTACCTGTTGGCACCTTCTTAAATCTCTTGGATTGAGCTGCAGGGCCCTAGAAATGACACTCCTTCTTTAAGGACTTGTCAACAGCAATGATATGTATGCCTATGTATATTCCGAATCAGGATCAGTGCATAGGTTCACGACCTATTCTTTTTTGTGACCATGACCTCAGAAATTCATTATTTCCTTTATTAATGACTACCAGAATATTAAAAAGATTTGTGAGTGACCTTTATTAGCCCCAGTACTATTGCAATACTAATGCATGAAGCTTGGGATACAAATTATGTGTGTGCTTTTCCTAATATTGGTAGTATTCTATTCTGTTATATAAGGAATTCAGATTTATGGGAAGAAGGTGACAGAAAATTTCTTTCCCGATGTTGCAAAGTTGCCGATTGCAAATGTCTTTTTCTACTTGTGTTACTTCTGTTTAAGAAGGCTACGATCCTTCTATTCTGTATTTTAACCTCATTTTGTACTGGTTATGGTCTTTAATAAAGATTTCTCTCCCTCCCTCCCTCCCTCCCTCCCTCTCTCTCTCTCTCTCTCTCTCTCTCTCTCCCTCTCCCTCCCTCCCTCCCTCCCTCCTTTCCCACACCCCCACACCCACATCTGTCTATCCTCCATCCACCTTTTAAGCCACACTGAATTCAATGGGATTAATCTCAAAATAGGCCTGCATATGAACACAATGTGCAAATAATACAAAAATATCCACAAGGTTCAATGAATATGTCAAAATAGCATAAATAAACAGGGTCCTCCCATGATTAAAAACTTTCTTGTACATGTGATGTGATGCAGCACAAATAAAACTGGAAGAGCCTATGACACAATGGTACAAAACTGTTTTTGTTATTTATCCTCTTCACTGAGGCCTTGATGACCCCATGTAACAATACCTCTGAACACCATTCAGAAATTAAGTGTTGGTTTCATACTAATGAAGAAATAAAAGGGATGAGGAGAAAAAAAGGGTGGTGGAAAAATGTAAATGCTATATGTGTGGTGAGTTTAATTTAATCCTATTTAAGGAAGCTGCTTACTTGGGAACAAAATAAAAGAAACCAGTTTTCTTTTATTCAGATAATACAAAGACTGAATGTAGTGAAATTTATTTTTGAGTAAGCATGTAAAAGAACAGCCTTTTCGAATGATCCCCTGCTGTTTTCTGAATAGGCATCCAACAGAAAGGTGTATCTGTCTTTAATTTTCAAAGCTGAAGGCTAAGAGCTGTATTAATTTATGATATCAAAAAATTGGGAATCTGATAGCACCGTTTCTGGCTCACAAATTCTATTAAAAATCATAAGCCACAGCTCACTTCATCAGATGCCTAGAGAGTGGCTGTAAGTTTTAATGTAAGACTGATGTAAGATTTAAATTGGGATTAAAGTGTCTCTTTTTAATATTTCTACACCTATGGCATAAATATTATGAATTAAATATTAAAAATGCAAATGTTTTGTTTTCTTGGATTTATATGAAGACTACATGTTCAAGTCCTGCGAGACAGAAATGGAAAGTGAAATATTTCTACCTTTTGCTGTGTGAGTTAATACCTCTATTTTTGATTTTGTAATGTTGGCAAGCATGTTTTTTATTTTTCATACTGATGCTCACCATTTTTAGAGGTTGCAAGCCAGAAGCATGTTCTTTGAACTTCAATAGAGCTAGTCCATTTCCATTTGTTAAGGAAATTTATAACTTGACAATTAGTTTGTCTTGATTTACAAAAATCTGGGCAATATTTTGGTGTCTCTTTAGGAAATGTTGCATTCGGTATAATAACATCCAAATAATTGGAATGCATTAACATTTTTACTCTACAGTACCAGAAATGGTACAGTTGGAGGAAGTGAAAAGAGAGAACTTTCTTTTATTCAAATAATACAAAAGTAACCACACTACTTCACAAACTTGCTGCCCTGAATAGCAGAAAAACCGGTATGGGAAAACTGGAAGATATACTATCAAGAATTGTCATTCTGCAGAAATTATTTTCAGCAAACAAGGACTGGATGTGATGGGAGTTGCAGTTAGAGTTATATTCCGGAGAAAAGTAAGTGAGGTGGGGAGGAAATGGCAATGTAAGCATTGCTCTGTCCATTTTGTGCATGCAAAATTGAGTAATTAAATAACTTTTAGCCAGATTAGTATTGTGGCAGTTTCAATGCTTTTCTTGCATTCAACATCTTGTAAAATTTCAGGGTAGAATGCATACGTTATGATAAATATATAATCAGTCCATCAATTAATGATATTTTACTTCTTGAGACTACATAAACTTCTATAATTTACTTGTCTAGACAGTTTTACATTAGTCTGCTGTCTCCTAAGCAATGTTCAATGTCCAATTGTCTGTCATTTCCCTAAGCATGCATTTCTCCTTGTTTTGCATATTCTATATGTTCAACATTACTTTCATATGGATTCATTTGTATTTCTGTCTGGACCTTATGCCTATTTAACTACAATGAGTTGCATTTTTAAAATTTCTTCCTAATTCTATTTTATACTTCTATTGTTTCACATCTTACATTTGGATGGGAAATTGTAATAAATAAATGAAGGATTTGCTGATGTAGGAGACAACCTCCTTGCTGAAAACACTTTGTCCCTACTTGTACTTTGTTACTCAACCAGCAATCAGGAGTCTGCTTTCTGAATCCTGCTGAGTTTCCTTTTCTACTTTAATCTGTATGTAGACAAGAATAATTTTACTGTTTTGTAAGGAAGGCCATCATCAATATTGCACATTCATTGCATGTTCTTCCGAGCTAGAGCTATGTCTCTTTTTCAACAAGTCAAACTTCATTTATTTGGTATACTCTTCTTTTCCTACCCCCATATGATCCCCCCTCAATTTTAATATTAAAATATTCTCACTATAGTTGACTTCTTCAAAGAGAAGCTATGGCCTGCCCATGCAAATTTTACTTCTCAGTTGCAATAATGCCATGTGAAGAATTTATTGGGGAAAGGAAGCATTGTGGCTGCAAGCTGAAGCTTTGTGTAGAACAGAAACTCCAAGAAAAAAAAATAACACTGGTAAATTAGTATGTGGTAAAGGATGGAGGAGACAGTCCAAGCTAGGAAATTCTAGTAGAATTTCCACTAGGCTACATGATTTTGAGGAAGGGACCCAAAGCACGCTCACTCTGCTGGAACTCATAAAATGAGCAGAGATAATTGGAGAAGTGCCATGAAGGGCTTTATAGGTGAGAACAAGCACTTTGAATTACCTATAGCAAACTTTTGTGCAGCTCACAAAATAATGATATTACATGACCATATTGAAGTGCACCCATAACTACTAAAGCCTATACATTATGGACTAATTATAGCTTCTGGATGCTTTTCAAGGGAAACCCTATGTAGAGTGCATTGTGTAGTCCAAAACGTAGGTCACTAGGAGCTGAATGACTATGAGTTGAGCCTCCTGTTCAGGAAAGGAAACAATAAATGCACAATGTGGATTAGTGCAAAGACTGTCTTGGCAATGACTACTACCTGCTTTTCTAGCAGGAGCTACGAGATCAAGTCATTTTTCTCTGGAGGTGCATAAGTTCAACCAGACATAAACTAGAGAGTCCTTATAGTCAGTGGACCCCAAAACCACAATTCATTTTTGTTAGAGTTAAACTAAAACCTTTCTTCCCCTATCAAGACCTCCAGTGTCTCCAGTTACTGGGAAAAGACCTTGATCATCACTTGATTGACCTAGAGTGGAAATGTATAATTGGCAATCATCAGCTTATTGATGATACTAATTCTCTACTGATGGGGAATTTCACCTAGTGGTGACATATTGTAGAAGTTAATAAGAGTGGAGAAGAGAGACAAGTACCCTGAAATGTCTATAGGCTGGGAGAGACAATTGGAAAATATATGGGGTCTGGGGAAATAGTGAGAATCTTGGGAAGAGTAGAGAAAATGCAAAGAAGATAATTTTGCCTACTTCTTTTTTCCCAAGAAGGAATTATTGTATGCACTTAAAGGATCAAAGTGAAAATGGGATGATTTTATTGATATGGATGTGGGGGGAAAACCTTATGGATATCCCTTTCTCTCAATGAAAGAGCTGGATTTGTATTTTTTTGTTGTAGCATCAAAGAATATAATAATTTTGAGCAGAATGTTATAGCTCTATGTTTTGGGGGCTCCTTAATTTTTCTAAACAAAAAGCTTGGGAGAAAGGACTAAGCTGTCTTGGTGGTGATGCAGGGGTGAAATTCAGCAGGTTCTGGAGAACCATAGCAGAAATTTTGAGTAGTCTGGAGAATTGGCAAATACCACCTCTGGCTGGCCCCAGAGTGGGGTGGGAATGGAGATTTTGCCGTATCCTTCCCCTGCCACGGCCACCAAGCCATACTCACCAAGCCACACCACACCACACCACACACCCCCAAGCCACGCCCACAGAACCGGTAGTAAAAAAATTTGAATTCCACCACTGTGGTGATGATACTTTATATTTATAGTAGAACCAAATAATAACTGATACCTGCATGACACTGTACCTATTTTATGTAGGGGAGGTTTATTTCTGAAACAGGAACATGTTTATACAAATATGCAAATAATTTTATTTTGAGCTGTTTTGAGCATGTAGCTTCATAAATCATCCTAATTTTAGTCTGAAATTAGCACTTTGAATACAAAATGGACTCTTTTGAGTACTTTATTCTAGAAATGTTTCAAAGTTGAAACAGAATCATTCTAAATGTTTTGTTTGAATTCTGAAACATTTCTCAAATGCTGAAAATAGCTGTTCTATATTCTAAAGAAGAATATACTTAAAAGTTTTTGCTTAGAATGTTTCAAAACTGTACATTTTACACATCCCTAATACTTTATAAATATTAGAACCTTTCCTAAGTCTTAATTGCTTCCAACAATTTTTTTAAAATTCTAACTATTTGCACAGTTATCCTTTAGGGACTAGAATGAGCTTGACATGATATAATATGTTAAATAAAAATGATATTAATGGCTGTATCTTTGGTCCAAATCCAACAGGATGGTATTCAATTGTGGTAAGTGAAATATCCTACATCTGGGTAGGATAAATTAAATAGGACATACATCTTTTGACTAAGTGTTTCAGAAATAGTACTAATGGATCATCAGCCAATCATGAGTACATAGCTGATCATGTATGCACGGCAGCTAAATGAGCCAGTGCAGTCTTGGGTTATTATTGTGCCATGATTAACAAATGATGCATTGAGGAATAGTTCTTTAATTGCATTTGAAACTCATTTAGCATCATTAGTCCTATTATTAGTCCCGGGCACAACATTTTAAAGGGGACATGGGGAAGCTGTAGAAATTTCAGAAAAGAACAGCCAAAACGATAAAGTTCTGAAAACTAAGCCAGATCATGGCTATCTTAATCTATGATTTAACAAACTGAATAACCATGATTTACCCAAAGCACAGGATCTAGGTGTGCATAACATATTAAATAAAAAAAACAACAATCCCTATTATGATTTATGAACTCAGTCAGTGACTAGGAAGAAAATAGGTATTATATTCTTAGAGCAAATTATTCACAAGTACATTGCTTTAGGTACAGTTTTATTTAGTCATGTAAAGCCTACCTATTTTCTCCCATAAATCTGTAAGAAAACACAGGATTCAGCAATCTAGGAACTGACCAATTCAGTATTGCTTTGGTAAGGTGGTTCCATCAAATGAGTGATCCACCCTGATTATAAAATGAAATTTAAATCTCATACGTTGTTTGGGAGCACTTATGACTGACAAGTCTTGTGGCTGAGTAAAGTACAGTCACCATTTGGTTATCTTTCCTTTCTTAATTTAAAAGCATGTTTTTCTTCTATAATTGAAGCATGGGGAAATCCCTCTGGATTGAGGTTTGTTGAAAAGTGCACTGGGGAGGGCAACGTGCTTGCCTTTGAAGGCTCTTTAAGGGACTTAAAATGGAAGCTGCTGTTTGAGATTCAGTGGGCCCTCCTGTGGTTGAGGAAAGATCCTGCATTGTGTCCTGAACTAGTCTCAGGAAGATACAGTGGTGATCTCCACAATGGATAGAAATAACACTATAAATTTATTTCTGTTGTATAGTATATGCTAGTGTATACATGACTAAGCTGTTTAGCTTTCTCCAAAATTTTGCTCTTTTCCATTCCTATTCCAGTATATCCATTGGCAACATCACCAGCTGAGGGATCACAAAGCCTTTAATTTTAATTTTTCCATTTCCTTTGCTTTGATAACATCAGTTGTCACATTTTATGCTTCTCTCTCTCTTTCTCTCTCCCTCTAGAAAATGTGTGCCACAATCTCTCTCTTTCAACTTTGTATTTAAATTGCAAACTTCATGGAAGTAAGGACATCTGTATCATCAATGCTATTTTGAGTGCCTCCACGCAGATGAGTGATTTATAATTATTTTAAAATGAGAGCCTGTATTTTGTCACAATATAGCTACTACAGAACTACAGCTGAAGACAATCTCTCTGAATTCAACAGTATAGATCTTTTACAGCATCAGCATGTTGAATGGGATAAACACCCAGTAAGATGATTAAAATAAGTTCGGAGAAGAACAACAGTGATGATCAGGAGACTAGAAACTAGAGCCTGGGGACTTTTGCCTTTAAGAAGATTGAATGAAGGTATGATAAAGCTCTTTAGCCACTTGGAGAAATATCCCATTAAATAGGATCAAAAGCATATATCATCTCAAAGGGTCATTTTAAATTAAATAAAATTACATTGAAGAAAAAGACAGATTCTATGATGATAAGTCTGTACAAACTTAAAAGGTTCACTTTATGGCAAATAGCTTAAAATGAAAAATGCGATCAAGAAATTTTCATAGTTATTGTATCATATGATAACACTATTTCAGACTAGACAGAATTAATTGTTGTGAAATTATAAAATAAACAAATCAGCTTTTATACTTAGCATTTTTTTTATCATGTAAATATTTCCTTCTTAAGTGACTAACTAAAATTATAGTGATCTCACTTTGTCTCTCTCCTTGCAAGTTGACCTGAAACTGATATTTTTTAAAAATCTAATCTTTTCTGTATTTTAAAAAGATGTTTACACTTGAGCCTTCAACCTAATTATGAAGGGATAAGCACCTCTTGAACAGAGAATAAGTCACTTCCACAAAAATGAGGTTAACATTTCACTGTAGACAATAATTCTGTTCAAGGCTTTGAAAATGATTCTATAAAATAAATTTATAATTTCATTTGTTTATTGCAAGTAAATTAGTTCTATTAAATTTTCCTAGTTTCCCTGCTTTTGTAAAATTTAGATCCATAAATTAATTATATTGTTTCAAACGGCATTCTTGCTTATCTCCTTTTCTTCTTTCAGTTTTGGAACTAATATAAATATACATCTGGATTATTCAGTGCTGTCATTCCCACGTGCAATGCTATATGCTAGCATTTAGAATATAGGTATGCCATCCAAAGGAATTTAGGCATTAGTCTCTTCCAGTGGTGGTATTCATTTACCTTTGCTACCGGTTCGCAAATATGACCGCGCTCACGCGGGCACTCGCTTCACTTGCACGTACGTCTGCACATGCACAGGGCATCAAAAACGGGACGTGATGATGTCCGGGCAGGTGGGCAGAGCCTCCTGCAGCCACCGCTACCGGTTCTCCTGAACCGGATAGAACTGGCTGAATAGCAGCACTGATCTCTTCTAATTTTCCAATACCAGTTGAGGAAAATGATGCTTTAAAACAGGGGTGTCGAACTCGATTTCATTGAGGGCTGCATCAGGGTTGTGTTTGACCTTGGGGAAGCGTGGCCAGGGTTGGCATGGCCAGCTCAATGTTACTCGTGTTGGAGTGCCTGTGGCAGCCCGAGCACTTTGTCAGCAAAAACAGGCTCCCAAGCTCCGTTTTCAGCTGGGACAGCCTCCTGCAACCCTCTGCCAGTGAAAATGGAGCTCCCAAACTCCGTTTTTGCTGGCAGAGGCACCTCAGGCTGGTCCTTCGCTGTTTCCAAGGCAGCCCCATGGGCCAGATCTAAGCACCCTACAGGCCGGCCCCTGGCCTTGAGTTTGACACCCCTGCTTTAAAAAAACTTTTTCACAAAGTCTAGCCAAGATAAAAATGGTTACCATCTTTAAAGCGCTCCATGGCTTAGGACCTGGGTACTTACGAGATTGCCTTCTGCCACCGATTGCCTCCCACTGGCCAATATGCTCCCACAGAGAGGGATTCCTCAGGGTACCGTTGGTCAAACAATGTCGACTAGCGACCCCCAGGGGGAGAGACTTCTCTGTGGGGGCACTTGCCCCCGGAAATACGTATGATCCCGGACCTACGCACCTTTCGCTGGCCCTCAAGACATTATTGTTTCAACAAGCTGGGCTGTCTTAAACATGAATTTTAATGGTTGTTTTAATTTTTTAATATTGGGGCCAAATTATTTAATATGTTTTGAAATTGTTTTTAAATTTTATGGATATGTGTGTTTTTATTGTGGCTGTGCACCACCCTGAGTCCCTCGGGAGAAGGGCGGTATAAAAATTTAAATAATAAAATAAATAAATAAATAAATAAATTGGTCCCTGAAGGAGAAAATCCCCATTGTGCCCCCTTGTGGAAAGAAATAAAACTGAATAACTGGCAACTTTGCTGATGTTTCCAGGAATTTCAAAATCTCTTTTCTGAAGCCAATGATAATATTAACTTACATTCAGTTGTCCAACAGTATAAGCAAAATTATTATTTTGATTTGCAAATATAAAATATCTTTGAAACAAAGAAAACTTATAGAGATGGTTTAACATAGCAGAACTAATAGTAACATTGTTTTTCCTTCTATCTTTTACAATATCTAGGAGAACTCAAAAGGTTTTTTACATTTTTGTGTTAATTTGGTTGATTGTAATAAAGGTTTGGCTAAACAAGATGGCAGCTCTAGCCAACTTTGGCTGATTTTGAGAAGCTGAATAGGTTCAATCCTGAGCAGAACATGGATGGGAGAAATCCCACCAGGAAAATCTCAGAAATATCTACTAGATTTTGAAGTTAAAATATATGCCCTGAAGAAAGACAAATTATAAAACACAAGAATGGATATGTCATGATCAGGAGATGAGTTGAATTTTAATAAAATTATCACTTAGACATGGATTTTGAAGTTTTCCCTATAGACGCATATGATGACAATAGCTCTTAGTTGCGTAATATCAGACTTTAAGAAGAAATGGAAACTGATGAAAAGGGGATTATCTTTAAAATGTAATCCAATGGCAAGAGGAAAAAAAGAGAATGACAATATAGAATAAAGGCCTGATAAGCAATAATCTACACTCAGTGATAGAATGGTTGAGATGAGATCATGGAATAGATAATTTAGTGGCGAAGACAAACATACTGAACAAGCATGTGAGAACTTGACTGATGCAGGTGTTAGTCGATGTAGTGGTTTGTGGATAAGGGCATTGTGTCTATTATTAAATACGGGGGTACTGGATGTCTTCAAAATGAAGCCAGAAATCTGCCATGTATGTCAATCACAGGAATTGCTGCCAAAATGTCAGCACAAGATGTTCAGGAGGGATTTGCAATATACACTAGAGTGCAAATAATTTTATCCTTCTTTGAGTTGATAGTTTTGCCTTTTCTAGCAGCAGCTATCCAGGAAACTTCTTTTGAAGCAGGTACCGCCATATGACATAGAATTTTCATACATAAACCCACCCACCCACCCACCCATTATAGTATTGTCAAAAATGAGATGGTTTCCTTCTTGCTTTCTAGCTCTAATGCCATTTCAGATCTGTCTTTGTATATAAGTATGCGTATATGAGAAGAAGATTGATGTATTGGATAATGTAACAGTAGAATATTTTTAGATAGGTACTATAGCGTGATAAATAAAAGCAGGAGAACTCAGACTTGCAACAAACTTGCACAAAAGAAAGAACATATTTTTATCATTTATATTGGATTGGGTTAAAACCCTCTGTCTGCCATTGCAATTATTGATCCTTCCTTAGGGGCATCCAGATGCTGAACTAATACAGCATTCCCATAAATATCTCTATTATTTCTAGATTTGCATCTTTGGAAAGAGCAGTGCACTAAATGGCCAAAGACATAATGGTTATCAAGCTATTGCAAACGTGAGACTGAAAAAAACATATGATAACCTTTATTTGGCCTCTGTAGAAGATTTTGATTAAATACATACCTGATAAAAACTTAAATAAAAGAAAACACATATGGAAAATTGAAGCCTAAGATGATTGTGGGGAATTTGTGGTGGGTGGGGGTGTGTTTGGGGATTGTTATGTGTGTGGGCTTGGTCTTTGGGTGTTATGTGATTTTCGTTGTATAGGTATACTGTGTACAATGACAATAAAGTTATAATAATAATTGAACTATATATATATAAAAAGAATTTGTGGGTTTATAAGATTCAGATAGAAGATTCAGATGCTGAATCCACATTTTTCTAATGTCTAATTATATATACAACTACCAAATGATGGCGAAATAATGATGATTATACTGCTAAATTTAAAAAAAGAGGAAATAGTCAATCTAGGGTAATATTAGCTTGGGAAATTGTGGGATGGTTACTTCTTCCCAAATTACTGGAGGAAATTGAACCAAGAAAAAACAATTTTAATTTTCACCAAGAGATTTCTTATTTACAATATAAAAGCTACCATGTCAGGTCCACCATCTTCAGCTTGGTATCTTGCTGGAGTCCTGCCATCAAAGGACTGGTGGGGGGGAATGGTGGGGGGACAAATGGGCAATAAACCAGTATGCATTTTTGTGGGAATTTGAGAGGGGGAATGATAGGTGAAGAAAAGCAGATCAACATAGAACCGGTTCATGCCAGGCATCTTCAAGGTTGTTTGCCCTGAGTGTGCAAAATTATCAGCCCAAACACCTCAGTATTCCCAAAACATCCTGGTGGCCTTGCATTGGTTGGGGTTGGACTGGTCATGAGGAGAGGGATGGGAATGAAGGAAATACTTTTGTATTGATGTGCGGGAAACTCAGATTCCGCCTAACTTTACTGCAATCAGCACCTCTTAGGTTGACCTTTCACGTCAACCAAATGGAATCGAGGGTTTTTCTTCCCTAAGGGATCAGATTGAGGCAGGTCTGACACACCATCTCCTATATACTTTATCATACATTATAATAAAAAAAATAATCAACAGATAAAAACTTTAGATATTAGCCTGTAGATTTTTCAAGATGGCTCACAAGAGACAATAATATTTTTAGGTTTTACATATTTTTATTATTCTTTTAGTTTTGTTATGTTTCTCTTATTCTTTCTTATTGTTTTTCCAAAAACATTGCTGGCTTGTGCTGTTTTTTATTTTATTTTCTAATTGTATTTTATGGCTTTATTATTATTTTTTACTTGTAAACCATCCAGTGAACATTTGTACAATGAATAACTATACTTTTAATAACAGTAATTTCAATTAATCATATCTATATAAGGCAATACAAATGTGATGATTAGCTACTGAGTAGCTCATAAAAAACTTAATTTCATTCTCTCTTCCAAATGAACTGAATCATTAAATGTTGTGACACAATTGAATTTTAGATAGGCCTATATAGCACTTAGACTTATATACCACCTCATAGTGCTTTACAACATTCTCTGAACAAATGTCAGCATATTACTCCCAATAATCTGGGTCCTCATTTTACTGACCCTAGAAGGATGGAAGGCTGAATCAGGATTGAACTCCTGGCTGTGGGCAGAGTTAGCTTGCAATACTGCACTCTAACCATTGCAGCAACATGGCTCCCAATCAGTTTTCTACAATCTTTCAGTTAGAAATAAAATGAATTTAAAGGTTAAATCTTAAAAATATTGATATAAGTTCATCTATTCTAATATTTACTAATGTAACATGAACCAAATTAATTGTGGAACACTTTTCTTTCTCGTCATATTTGTATGAACAGGGTATAATTGTTCTGAATTATCTGTGAAATATTCCAGTATTTTGAACTTGATTACACTGCATGGTGTCTAATTATTGCTTTTGCAAATTTCACTATCAGCTATTTAATCAGAGCTAAGGCAAATTAATAATGACCCATTGTGCATTTTTATCCAATTCTTTCATAGTAAAGTATCCAATTCTTTCATAGTAAAGAAAAAAAATTATTTTACCTTTCATTGGTGTCACTGCAATCCTCCATATGTAAGTCACCATGTGATTAAAAAGAAGTAGGGCTGTGTTCCTAATGATTTACTCTAAAGAAAGTACAAAGTTTCATTGCAATGCTATGTCAATGTTTTTAGGAGAAAGTAATTTTTTTTTATTTGATTTATATGCTGCCCTTCTCCGAAGACTCAGGGCGGCTTACAATACGTTAAGCAATAGCCTTCATACTTTTGTATATTTATACAAAGTCATCTTATTGCCCCCACAATCTGGGTCCTCATTTTACCTACCTTAGAAAGGATGGAAGGCTGAGTCAACCTTGAGCCTGGTGAGATTTGAACTTGCAGTAATTGCAGGCAGCTGATGTTAATAACAGTGTTTTAGTCTGCTGCGCTACCAGGGCTCCAATTTAGTTATGATGCTTAAGGCACCTGGCTAGAAACCAGGAGGCTGTGACTTCAAGTGTTGCCTTAGCCGTGAAAGCTAGCTGGGTGACTTTGGGCCAGTCACTCTCCATGAGCCCAACCCATCTCATAGAATTGTTGTGGAGAAAATAGGAGGAAAAAGGTGTGTTGAATATTTGTAAAAAGAGTAAATATGAGATTCAATTAAATAAATAAAACATGCAAACAACAATTAAAGTAAGCATTCTTAGATATATATCACTCAGATATATATCACTTTTGTAGCATTCAGTATTTTGTCTCCACATTAATGGAAAACATTATATAATTTTATCATGATTTCTTTAAGTTTGCAAATGTACTATTAAACTTCATCATATTCGTGTATTTCTCAATGATCTGTTGAAAAACAAAAATATACTTTACAGATTCCCTGCCCAGAATAAAGTTGCATTATAGACCTTAAAAGTTGCTCATTATCACTTTTCAGTGTTTCAGTTTGTACAGTGCCAAACACTTTCCTAGATATATGCAACAAATTAATGCTGTATAATTTTTGAATATATTCTTATTATGTTTCTCCTGTTTTAGTGAATAATCAGCAACTTCCATAGAAACTCACCACTTTGATCAGAATGATGAAAGCAGTATTGCAACATAGTGTTGCAAATTCTATCCCTTTGTGGGTGGGGTGTAGTGTCAGTCTGCTCTGGACATCAGCCTGACTCCTACAGTACCCCACCCACAGAAACCACTGTGAACAAAGATTCTTCCAATTGCTAGTCATAATTGCAGTCTTCACACGCACATTAAGCAAGTCCCATAGCCACTCTACTGTACTGAATAGACAAATTATTCATAATGGTAATGGCAGGGCTGAATTCATAGAATGAAAATGAGCCAATTTCTCTACCACAAGTCCTCTGGGTAGACATATCTTGGTTTTTTCTCCTTGATTTTCAAAATATTAAGCCATATAGAGGCATAATTAGTTCTCACTGGCATCATCTATCTATCTTTTAAGGGATGAAAAGAGTACAAACAAAGCTCAGTATTATTCCAATAAGCTGTTGTATGCATCCCACCAATTAGTAGTACCAGTAGTAGTAATGTACTGAGATATTCAGGATATAAGATACAGACAGACAGACATCGATGCAGCCTGCTGAGGAGGTACAAAGAGATACTTTATCCCTGTATTGTTTGCAGTCTAATAGTAAACTTCGTTTTCTTTGGAAAAAAAGGCTGAATCATACGGCCTTTGTTATGGTTTAATAGGATTAATTGTTCTGTCAGAAGATGAATTAAAACTATAGAAAAATAGATATGATAGTATCTATAGTTTGATCCAATCAAAAGAGAAACAGCAATGAATCTAATGAACAATTTTTTGGTTAGTAAAATGTTAATTACATTCTTTTCTTCTTTCTCATCAGAAGCATTTCCACTTAGACAATAAAGGTTAATCCTTATACAGGAGAAACTCGAAAAATTAGAATATCGTGCAAAAGTTCATTTATTTCAGTAATGCAACTTAAAAGGTGAAACTAATATATGAGATAGACTCATTACATGGAAAGCGAGATAATTCAAGCCTTGATTTGTCATAATTTTGATGGTTATGGCTTACAGCTCATGAAAACCCCAAATTCACAATCTCAGAAAATTAAAATATTGTGAAAAGGTTCAATATTCTAGGCTCAAAGTGTCCCACTCTAATCAGCTAATTAAGCCATAAGACCTGCAAAGGGTTCCTGAGCCTTTAAATGGTCTCTCAGTCTGGTTCAGTAGGAATCACAATCATGAGAAAGACTGCTGACCTGATAGTTGTGCAGAAAACCATCATTGACACCCTCCATAAGGAGGGAAAGCCTCAAAAGGTAATTGCAAAAGAAGTTGGATGTTCCCAAAGTGCTGTATCAAAGCACATTAATAGAAAGTTATGTGGAAGGGAAAAGTGTGGAAGAAAATGGTGCACAAGCAGCAGGGATGACCGCAGCCTGGAGAGGATTGTCAGGAAAAGGTCATTCAAAAGTGTTGGGGACTTTCATAACGAGTGGACTGTGGCTGGAGTGAGTGCATCAAGAGCCACCACACACAGACGGATCCTGGACATGGGCTTCAAATGTCGCATTCCTCTTGTCAAGCCACTCCTGAACAACAAACGTCAGAAGCGTCTTACCTGGGCTAAAGACAAAAAGAATTGGTCTGTTGCTCAGTGGTCCAAAGTCCTCTTTTCTGATGAGAGCAACTTTTGCATCTCATTTGGAAACCAAGGACCCAGAATCTGGAGGAAGAATGGAGAGGCACACACTACAAGATGCTTGAAATCCAGTGTGAAGTTTCCACAGTCTGTGTTAATTTGGGGAGCCATGTCATCTGCTGGTGTTGGTCCACTGTGCTTCATTAAGTCCAGGGTCAACGCAGCCGTCTACCAGGAGATTTTGGAGCACTTCATGCTCCCTTCTGCAGACGAGCTTTATGGGGATGCTGACTTCATTTTCCAGCAGGACTTGGCACCTGCCCACACTGTCAAAAGTACCAAACCTGGTTCAATGACCATGGGATTACTGTGCTTGATTGGCCAGCAAACTCACTTGACCTGAACCCCATAGAGAATCTTTGGGGCATTACCAAGAGAAAGATGAGAGACATGAGACCGAACAATGCAGAAGAGCTGAAGGCCGCTATTGAAGCATCCTGGTCTTCCATAACACTTCAGCAGTGCCACAGGCTGATAGCATCCATGCCACACCACATTGAGGCAGTAATTGATGCAAAAGGGGCCCAAACCAAGTATTGAGTACATATGCACGCTTATACTTTTCAGAGGTCCGATATTGTTCTATGTATAATCCTTGTTTTATTGATTTAATGTAATATTCTAATTTTCTGAGATTGTGAATTTGGGGTTTTCATGAGCTGTAAGCCATAATCATCAAAATTATGACAAATCAAGGCTTGAACTATCTCGCTTTGCATGGAATGAGTCTATCTCATATATTAGTTTCACCTTTTAAGTTGCATTACTGAAATAAATGAACTTTTGCACGATATTCTAATTTTTTGAGTTTCACCTGTAGAATAAGAAAAGAATATTGCTGAACATTACTTAGTAAGATTATTTATTTTCACTTGAATTGACTTTTTATTGTTTTTTGTAAGTCGGGCTAATTAAGTAGTTATTTTACTATTTCCCATAGATATAATTCTTTGGTTGCGATCCTGGGGGAGTATATCCTGTTACAGTCAATGACTGTATTTGTACTGTATGTGAACTCACAGTTAACTGCAGCATACTGTAAATTGCTGTTGGAATTCTTAAGCTTCTAAACGTTAAAATAATATTTAGTCCTCCAAGACAATGTTCCATGCGATCCCTTGTATTCTGGAGTTTAAGAATGAGGCTCATTCTGGGGTGGTGGGAGATGGTGAAAAAAACGTTCAACTTTCGACAGGGTTATTTCAGCACCCGTATCAGTGTGCCAGCCTGGAAAATCACGAGGACAGCTGAATGGTTTCCTTCAGAGTGCCGTATTTTTAGAATCCGTTCTCAAAGGACCCAGAAGAGCTAAACGTCAAGTACAGTCTGTATGGATGGGGCGGCAGTCACGCCTGGAAAGATGCACTTGACACGTGGCCAGAGTCACTTAGGGAAACTCTGCAACTGACAAGCGATGAGAAGCTGAGATGAGGCGCTGCCGCCTTGCCTTGCGGAAGAGAGGAAGACGAGGGCGATTCCCGCCGTCAGAACGAACTGAGAGCCACCATCACCCGCTATCCGCCCTCGCTCCTCGGACCAGACTCAAACGCCGACCGACGACAGCTCCGCCTCTCCGCCAGACAGCGCGAAGCCCCACCTCCGCCAGTCCAAAGCGGAGGAAAGGAGGCCGGGCGGCGCGCCTCCCTTTCGCGGCTTCGGCAGCCCTTCTTTCCTTCCCCGTCTCCCCGCCCTACTCCTGGCGGCGCCTTTCCCTGCTTGACAAGGAGCGGCGGAACGAGTCGGGCCGGAGCGAGCGGGAGGGCGGGGGCAGCCCGTGATTTGGAGATGGCTCCGGGGAGGCCGCGTTGAGGCTGGAGTCGTCGCTCCCTGGAGGGACGTGACCTCTGCCGCGATGCTGAGGAGGATTTTACAGAGGGTAAGGGGGGCAGCGGCGGCGGCGCGCCGGTCTCCCTGTTGCAGCGCTTGGGTTGGCTGCCTGAGGCGCCGCGGCACTTCCTGCAGCCGGCCCAGCACCCGAGTGGCCGCTTTGACACCCAGCTGCCTGCCTGACTTCCCTCAGGCCTCTGGGGCTGGCCGCTCCCTCTCTTCCCAGTGAGCAGCAGCAGCGCTGCTCTTGCGACTACCCTTATTTCTGGCCCTTCTCCGTTAGGCCCCCTTTTCCCCCCTGGCTCTTCGTGGCCGAGGGTGGGAGAGAAGCCTGGCTGGGAGCAATAGGGTCTCTCGGGGACGGGAAGGCTAGACTGGTGTCGAAGGAGAGGCGTGGAGTTGCGGATGGAGGGCGGGCGGCATTAGGCTTCCCGTGGGATCGTCCATAAACTGGGGCTAGAGAGGCGGGCGGGAGAAGTTGTGGGACTCCATCTTGGATAGGGGAAAACGGGGAGAAGGAAAGGAAGATTGGAACAGACAGACTTTTCCGTCTGTGGAGGATGCGGGCTCTGAATGTTGCTCCAAGGCCTGGCAGAGTTAACTGTCGTTGGGCTGTTTCTGTTGAGGGTGTTGGCCGTTCCTGCGTTTCTTTCTAGAGTCACTTGTTTGATGAGACTGGTGGCTATATGAATTAGACAAACATACATCCATTCATCACAGCAGCGGATCAGAGCTCTGTACAATTGTAGGCGCTGTTGGACATTTGCTTCACATAACTTCTGTGTATTGCACGTCTTCCCTCAGATGGTCCTTTTCAGATACACGTTGATGACAAAACAGAAGTACCTGTACTTTTAACAAGAGATGGATTTTGTTTAAAGTCATTTTGCTGCTGTATTGAAATATGCATCAGGGAAGGTGAAAAGAGGGTGGGGGGAGAATAAAGATAAGGAATGTTGCAAATTTTCATACAGAATAGAAGATGGAGTGGATGGAATTTGTGAAATTGTATATGTAAACAATGCCTAGGGGCTGTATTGTTATAGTTGGACTTCTGGCAAGATAGAACTTGCCAGAAGTGTGGGATACTCATGCTCTCTGTCTTGTCCCTTAAAAGATTACACATCTGAAACACTTCCTTACCATATAATCCAGAGTTTCTCAACCTTGGCAGTTTGAAGACGTGTGGACTTCAACTCCCAGAATTCCCCAGCCAGCAATTCTGGGAGTTGAAGTCCACACGTCTTCAAACTGCCAAGGTTGAGAAACTCTGAAATCAGAACATGAGTTTTTGAAATTCTGTAAGTATGCACTCTGTTCAATAGGGAACATTTATAGGCATCCTCAGAAAGCCATGTGGATGGAGTGCAAGTTGTAATTTAACAACACAAACCCTAATTTACATGAGTTTCAGTGTCTGATGCAAGTACATAAATACAAAATTTGCTTGTTAAGTCATAATGCAAGTTTTGTCGGTTACACCCTTTCTCCTTTTAACTTTCTCTGTTTATGGATCCCTATGTTAAGATTCTTCTAGAATCGAGTGAGAAAGAAATTACTGCTGTTGTGTAGCTATTAATGCTCCTCCCTTTTTGAGAACTGCCAATGCAGATGGCATGATTCATATTCCTGTGTATTTCCAGAATATGAACTTGTACTAACATTCTTTGATTCACATTACAGTATGTGCACTTTGTGTCTTATCGTTTGTCATCTACTGTCTTACCACCATTCATAAACATTGAGAAACATTGAGAAGCAAGAAATGTCACAGAAGAGTGAGAGAGAGAGAGAGAGTGTATGTGTGTAGGATCTTATAATTTCACTTTTTGGTCATCTGTAGTTTCATAGATCCAAGTAGAAGAATAAATATTGTATTTCTATGTTGTCAAATATCTTTCTGGTATTTGCCCCTGTATTGTAATTGTTTTTGGTGCTTATATTTATCTTATTTTTTTCATATGTTGATAACTGTTATATTTGATATATATAGTATTCCATATATAGTAACTGGTGAGTTTACTCACTCGCTTAATAATCTGGTAATCTATGGTACTAATAAAATCACTCATACAATACAGGTAGTCTTCACTATCACTTTTTCTGTGACCATTTGAAGCTATGATGGTGCTGAATGAGGAGACTAATGGACAGTCCTTGAAGTTGCAGCCTACAGAGTCCCTGTAGTAATGTGATCGCAATTGAAGCACTTGGCAATCAGCCTGCAATTACGATACTTGCAGAATCCCATGGTCATGTGATACCATGTACAATTTTTGCTGCCGTCTTCTAACAAGCAAAGTCAATGGGAAACTGGCAGAAGATCATAAATAGTGATTACATGATGTCATGTCTAATGGCTGTGACAATTCGCCTAATGACAGCAACTGGAACTACCGTCATAAGTCAATGAGGTCATAGGATATTGTGCTTAGCAGAATTCCTGGTCCCATCTTTATCCAAAGATTACCTATAACATAAAAAAGTTTCTAGCATAAAATTTTATGTGTGCTTAATAGTACCTAGATATTTTAATGTATATTTCCTGTAATAAAGATTATGTTCCAATGGCAGTTTCTTTCATATTGGTATTTTCAGTTAAAGAATTTTTGATAGTAGAGCTAGAAAAGTTCTGTACTAGTGACCTTGAAGAATTGTTATTAGAAAATAATACTTAACTTCACAGACATCCAAGAGTATAAAGTCCAGTTGTATTCATACTTTGTTTGGGTATTGAATTTAAGATTAAGAAAGGATTATTTCTCTTCTGATAGCAATAAGATTTATATACTGTTTCATAGTGCTTTACAGCCCTCTCTAAGTGGTTTAGAGAGTCAGCACATTGCCCCCAACAATCTGGGTTCTCATTTTAACCACCTCGGAAGAACGAATAGGGTCAACAAAGGAACAAATTGTAATTCAGAATGTATTTTAATATTGCTGTCTAAAATTGGATTTCCCACTTTTGCAGCCACTTTGTGACTAATGAACCGTGGTGGCGCAGTTGTTAGAATGCGGAATTGCAGACTAACTCTGCCCACAGCCATGAGTTCAGTCCTGATCGGCTCAAGGTTGGCTCAGTCTTTCATCCTTCCAAGGTTGGTAAAACGAGGACCCAGATTGTTGGGAGCAATGTGCTGAAATTGAGAGAGTGCTGTAAAAGTCTATGGAGCAGTATATACACCTGTGCTACTAGGTTGGCAATACAGATATAGCATTCCCATAAGTATTAATAAAGCGAACTTAATAAAAACGGGATGGAGTTATTTTGACAAGGCCTTATTCATTCATTTAATTATCAAGTAATTTATGAAGATATCCTACTCCATGGCAAGTCTGGGTGGAATACAATATTTAAAAACGGATTAGAAGAATAAAAAACAACAAAATAAAGAGACAATATGGAGATTCAAAACAACACATTCTGTTACAAAAAACATTTCCCCCATCTGGGTGTGATCCACCCTATTCCATGTCATGGGGGAAAAGTGGTTTAAAGTGTTTTTTTTAAATAAGATCAGATTAGAAGCTTTTGAGAGGTTACTCCATAGGGCAGATAGGATGATAGAGAAGGCCTACTTGTTGGGCCCAGTCAGATGACATTGTTTAATCAATGGGACCTAAAGTATATGAATAGTCTACAAGATGGGCAGAACCTACAAGAGATGATTCCTCATAGCAGTCTGAACAGAAATTGTTCTTAACAAATCTCTGCTGATTTTTAGTAATTACTGCATTTTTTTCAAGGGGCTTACAAATTAATCTTGTTATCTTTTCTAAATTTCCCAGACAGTGTTTTGACAGATCTGTGGTTTCTTGAATCCTCCCTTCCCACCTTCTGAAGTTAGGGGCAATATTTCCTTTTATTTAATCATCTGCATATCAGCTATTCTCCAGGATTTCTCGAAGATAATACATAAAAGTTCAAACCATCAGCAAATTCATTTGAGCCTGGAAGTGTAAATCTTTTGAAACTAAATATGTATTCCGTGACATATTTCTATGACTTAAGCTTCAGTCCTGACCTTTCATCCTTTTCTTCATATTTACATGGTGAAATATATTCTTGTTGAAGGAGGCTTGGTCTTCATATCTTCATAGGACTTTTTATATAGCCATATTGGCCATTTCTGCTGTTCTCCATTTTCTCATTAGACTTCTTTATAATTGTACTTTTAGTTTTTCCTTTTAAAACCCACCCATTTAGGAATTTTCCATTAATCTTTGTAATTATTTTTTTATTAATTAAAATAAAACTTTCTTGAAGACTCAGATATTCATTTACCTTACAGACATTCCTCTACTTACAGACAGGTTACACTCTGAAAAGCTATTCAAAGTCCAGTTTGTTTGTAAGACAAACAAGCATAAAAATATGAATGGTGTTCTTATGTTACATAAGTGAAAGTGAGCAGTATATGTGCAGATCAGCGAACAATATGTGAACAGAAGGCAGGAGAAAGTCCCGTACATATGTGGTGCACAGTAAACTAACCTTTTCCTACCTTCTCCCCCAACTTCTGGGACCTAGATGGGAGTTGTGGATGTTTGTTTATATCGATGAAAGTTCATACAGTAATTTGAAAGTTTGTAGGTCAGTTTTATTTTCTGTTAATTGATTGCTAAAATATAAACTATATTATATCTGAGAATATCACAAATTGAGCAGATAAGTAGAAGATCTGAAGGTTGAATTTTTTTTTAAAGTTCAGTTTTCAGTATATGTATTTAAAAATGCAACTTGAAGTATTTAGATAAGCAAGTAGTCAAAGAAAGTTGTTGTCTTAAACCTATGATTCACACTGTATGGTATATCTGTATATTCACATTACATATAGAATTATCTTGTAGGAAATATATGTGAAGAGAAGCAGTTACTGATAGTGGATATTTTTGTTGTATGCCTTCTTTAAATAAAATTTTAGCAACTCTGCCTGAAGAAAGTTATTTTATTTGGCTTCTTCTATGCAAACTAATTGTCACTACATTGTTACTGCCTACACCTGTGAATAATCCTAATCAGAGAAGAATCCATGGGAATAAATTTACTGCTGCCAGTAGTCCCTAGAGCAAGGCAATTTGACAGTGATAATATGTTATATTTTCTCTTTTTTTCAGACTCCAGGCAGGGTTGGATCCCAGAGCTCTGAGTCGGATTCATCTGCAGTCCCTGGAAATGCAGTGGATATCAACAATGAGAGTACTTCAGAGGTACTATATTGCAAGAATATATGAATTTATTATTTGAGAATGTAATTCAAGTGGTTTTGTAATCTTACAATATTGCATAAATATTGATTTGTATGGCATTTAATCCTGCATTTGACATATTTATTTTGTAATTAGTTTTTGGCAGATTAAGCCTGAAAGCTAGAAGTAGAAGAAACCAAAATGAAATACCCTTTTACATAACAGATGTCAGAAAATGTTATATATTTTCAGCATCAAATGTATCTGTCTTCTGGTCTGAAGTAACGCAAAATGTCTGGAAACTATATATATTGGCTAGAATAAATAAAATTAAACAGAACATCTGAGCATGATTGCCAAGGTTAGTGGCATATATAGCAAAAAATAGAGATACCCATTATGATACACAGGATGATACTCTAGAAGAAAATAATTGGTCTTTAAAATAAATAATCTGATCATTGATAGCAATGTTGCCAAAAACATGTCTGCTTTCCCCGTCTGCTTATAACAGTAGTGAAAAAATAATATTTTAACTATTAAGCTGCTTCTCAAAGGCAGTCACCTGAGAAACATCTCACCTTGAAGTATTAGTGTAGCCATGGCTTTTGAAAAACTCAGCTTCTTCAGAAACTATCTGTGGTGGTATATTTGCGTTTGCCTGCATAGCCATTTCAATAGTAGACTGCATTTTTATATTACCCATTTATATTACTTTTTGTTTACTCTAAGTTGATTCCAGACATTATTGTCCATAGAAAGGAAGGATTTTTCCATTGTATTTTTGTTTCATAAAAGGGGGTTTGCCACAAATAATAAACTTTATTACGGTCACAGACTAGCAATAGACAAACTTATCACTGTTTACAATAGTGTTAAAAGATATTAGTAATAATAATAATAAAATACATGGTATCAAACTGTATGGCTCTTACTCTTGGTTACATGATGGGAGAGTGTGTAAGTATGAGTGTAAATATAGATTCTCTAAAAATTGTTAGAGATATCTACAAGAAATTTGTGCAATAAACATCTTTAATTCTGTAATTAAATTTTCCTTGTGGTTTTTGCAGCTGCACATAATTTTGCTACTGCACGTGTGATAGCCTGCTTTAAATCCTGGAGGAGATAGTCTACATAAAAATTGCCTGTTCTCCCTGGTAATCTCTCTAATAAGGGGAGAATATGCATTGACCTAAAAACTCTGTATAACTCACAGTGCAATAAACATGTGTGATATCGACTTCTCCTTTGCCACATATACTTACTTGTTCCGCTAACGGGTTCTTATTATACCTGCCTTGGAGGAGTGCTGAGGGGAGGATGTTAAATCTGGCTCTGAAGAATGCTATTCTATGTTTCGGGAAGATCAGGTCCTCTAAATATCTTGATGGTTCCCATACCCCCTGGTTAATTCTGTTCCTACTATGGAGAGGCAACTTATTTATTTCTGAATGGAACTCCATGTTTTTTATTCTATTAATGACTACTTGCTTAGCTTGGTCAAAGCCTAGGGATATTGAAAATGCTGGGGAGAACCCATAAGAGCCCAGCTTGTGGTCTATTGCCTGTTTCCAGAGGGAGGGGAAGTTATCTGTCAACACTAAAAGAGTCAGTCCCTCTGGGAAGAAATGAATTTTTAGCCAATAAATAATCATCAACCAATCAAGGAGAGAAGCAACCTGGAACTATCAGTTGGATTGTCAAACTGTTAGAAGTTGTTTTGAAGTTCAATGTATACTTTACAATCTTATAAAGTTTATAAGATTGTAAGTTTACCTTATAAACAATATAGCTACAAATAATTGTAAAACTATTCAGAAATATATTTTTAAATAATTTGATGCAGAATAGCCGACACTTTCTGGAATGGAAAAATAAATACAGTTTGGCTACAGAGTACATTAGTTTACCTATTTCTTCTTGTTTTTGTTGGGCTGCATGTCTCTTGGTATCTGTCTTAAAACAGTTTTTAGATTAATTAAGAAAATTTAAAAATATTTGAAACATTAGAATAAATTAATATTATTTTAAATGGTGGTACTCATTATAAAATATATCTACTATATTTAGTTTACTTACCATTTTAAATTATTACCTAAAACAACTGTTTCACGAAGCTTCTCCTGTCCAGTGTGTATAAAAAGGACAACAGCACTTAATAAGGTCCTTCCGATCTGAATCTGACCAAACACAGTTAAGAACCCATATTAGGTCTTATCTAGTGGCGATGGAAGCGGCAAAATGTCACTACTTCGCCGCCCTCATTGCATCTGCAGAAAACCGCCCAGCGGCCCTGTTTCGTGTGACCCGCTCCCTCCTCAATCAGGGAGTGAGGGAAGACCCTTTGCAGGGCAGAGCTGAGGATTTTGTACAGTTTCTGCATGAAAAAATCGCTCAGATCCGGATCGGATTGGACTCTGACTGGGCAGAATCCAATCGGGAGACTAGGGTGGGTCTTGAGAATAATATCTGGATTGAGTTTGACCCTGTTTCTGTCAAGGAAGTGGACAGGATTGTGGGCAAACTTAGTTCCTCCACTTGCTTATTGGACCCTTGTCCCTCCTGGTTGGTTTCGGCTGCCAGAGAGGTGACTAGAGACTGGATCCAGGCAATTGTCAACGCTTCGTTGAGAGAGGGGAACTTCCCCACCTCTCTTAAGGAGGCAGTGGTTCGACCTCTCCTCAAGAAGCCTTCCCTAGATCCAGACTCACTTAATAACTATCGTCCCGTCTCCAACCTTCGCTTCATCGCAAAGGTTGTTGAGACTGTAGTGGCTCAACAGCTCCCACAATTCCTGGAGGAAACGGAATACCTTGACCCGTACCAATCAGGCTTCCGACACGGTCACAGCACGGAAACGGTATTGGTTGCTCTGGTGAATGATCTCTGGCGGGCTCGGTATGGGGGTTGTTCCTCCATCCTGGTCCTACTTGACCTCTCAGCGGCTTTTGATACCATCGACCATGGTATCCTACTGCAGCGACTTGTGGGGTTAGGGGAGGGAGGCACTGTCTTACGGTGGTTTTCCTCCTACCTCTCGGGTCGCTTTCAGTTTGTATGGGCGGGAGGGCAGAGATCCACCCCGAGGCCCCTTAATTGTGGGGTGCCTCAGGGGTCGATTCTCTCCCACCTGCTCTTTATCATCTATATGAAGCCACTGGGTGAGATCATTCGTGGCTTTGGGGTGAGATATCATCAATATGCTGATGATACCCAATTATACATCTCCACCCCAGACCACCCCAGAGATGCCCTTTCCGTGATGTCCCGTTGCCTGGAGGAGGTATGGGCATGGATGGGCAGAAACAGACTCAAACTCAATCCCTCTAAGACTGAGTGGCTGTGGATGCCAGCATCTCGGGTTTCAGAGGCTCCATCACTTTTGATAGATGGGGAAAAACTTGCACCCGTTGATAGGGCTCGTAACTTGGGTGTCCTTCTGGATGCTCGGCTATCCCTAGAAGACCATCTAACGGCCGTGACCAGGGGGGCCTTCGCACAGCTTCGCCTGGTGCGCCAGTTGCGCCCTTTCCTGGACCGAGATGACCTTCGCACAGTCACTCATGCCGTGGTTACTTCCCGCTTGGATTACTGCAATTCCCTCTACATGGGCCTGCCCCTGAGATGCACCCGGAGACTCCAGCTGATCCAGAATGCAGCTGCACAGGTTGTTATGGGAGCCCCTCGTTACTCCCATATAACACCCCTCCTGCATGAGCTGCACTGATTACCGGTGGTTCTCCAGGTCCGCTTCAAGGTGCTAGTCCTCACCTATAAGGCCCTTCATGACTTAGGTCCGGGATATTTGCATGACCTTCTCCTGCCTGCCTCTCACCGTCCTGTTCGCTCACATAGGGCCGCTCTCCTCAGGGTTCCGACGACGAGCCAATGTCGCCTTGCTGTGCCCAGGGGTAGGGCGTTCTCTGTGGGTGCTCCCACCCTCTGGAATGAATTACCTACCGAGCTTCGGATGGCTCCTGATCTCCATTCTTTCTGTCGGGACCTGAAGACTTGGCTGTTCAAACAAATAGGCTGACTCTGATTCCGGGTTTTATTATTTATTATTAATTAGTTATTTGGATTAAATTATGATTTTATTGTACTTGTTTCTTAACTTGTGTTCGCCGCCCTGAGTCCTTTGGGAGAATGGCGGCATATAAATACATTTAATAATAATAATAATAATAATAATAATAATAATAATAATAATAATGTCTGAATAGTACTAGAATGAAAATATTGGGATAGGCAAAAAAGAAGACAGACGTTTCATGAATTGCCTTGCACTGCTGTGGAAATTATTTGGTTCTGGGATGCTGCTCCTTTCCAGTTGCTTGTGTCAGGCATGTACAATCATACCCAGATGCATAGAGTTCAAACTAGCTACTTTATTTTCTGTACAGACTGTTAGCATCTTGTATTCTTTCTTGTTCATTGCTGTATTATGTGGAATGGATGTAGTTTGAAAAGTTGGCCTTTAAAAATAGAATATAATTTATTATTTTGTTTATATAAAACTCAGCTTGATACAATGATTTTCTTCTGACTTATTTGCACTTACGTTTTTGAATATCTGTAGTATGAGCAATAGTTTGTGTAATATATAAAATTTATTTCTTTTTTGCAAAGAGCATTCCAAATTTGTGTGAAATTGTTTAAAACAATACATTTTTAGAATAAAAACAGCTGGAATAGTCGCAAAATTCTGCTATATGTAATACTATATATAGTATATTTACATACCGGTATTAGGTTAGTACATAAAATCAAGCTTTGCTTGAGATACTTGAGTTGAGGGTAGAGATATTGCTAATTGACAAAGTTACATTTGGAAACATTTCCTTTAAGCATTAAAATGAAGTATAATTAATAAATATAAATGTTATAGTTTATATTGGTTGCCTTTATATATTGAGGGTTTTAAATTTTTTTGAATTGTATTGAAGGTACAAATCTCCAAAATTAAATGATACGAAATAAACTTTACTGAATGGAGAGGAACTTAATTCTGTATTACTTTTTAATCATGCTACAAAAACAAAAACACTTTCACTATATTTGAGCCGATTATTTCTCTTGAAGATTGCTTTATTTGTCCATCTTTGTAGTCTTCTGTTTCTGTTAATAAAAATAAATTGATGGGGAGACCAATTAAACAGATTTTCATATTTCAAATGTAATTATGATGTAGTTTATAAGATTATTTAGTCATGTGCCAGATTGAGTTGCAATCTTTATAAAAAATAAAATGTATATCCTTTCTCTTAAAAGATTAGTTCATTGCTAAATGTGGAAATATTGAAGTTAAGTACTTTAAGTACTTACTTCACACATTATTAACGTTTATGTAATAGTCCTGTTTATCATATACCTTGGATTGGTTCATTTGAAAAAAAAAATTTGAAAAAATATAAGCAGATTCTTTGGAAAAAATATAGCTTGATTTTACTTCTGTGCAAGGTAGAACTATATAAAATCATACCTGATGCTCTTTATTATATGGTAAAAGATCCAGTATTTAGCATTAAATACTTTAATTGACTATTTCTGTTTCATTTTTTAATAAATACATTAGAAAAAGAGAGGATAGCAGATTGGCTATATTAATCATTCATTACTTTACTGTAGAGTATAAAGTTTGATACTGTTTAGCTCATTATTCCCTATAAGAGTATATAGGATTATAGCTTTAGTTGTGAATTTCAGTTGTCAGAGAGTGTAGAGCAGCTCGATTTCATTGAGGGCCACATCAGGGTTGTGTTTGACCTTGCGGGGCTGGAGTGGGTGTGGCCAGGGTGGGCGTGGCCAGCTCGACATCAGTTGTGTCAGAGGCGCCTGTGGTGGCCTGAGCACTCTGCTAGCAAAAATGTACTCCCAAGCTCTGTTTTCGGCTGTGACAGCCTCCTGCATTCCTCTGCCAGTGAAAACGGAGCCCTCACAAGGTCCATTTTTGCTGACAGGGCCACTGCGGGCCAGTCCTTTGCCGTTTCCAGGGCGGCCCCATGGGCCAGATCTAAGCACCTCGCAGGCCAGATCTGGTTTAAAGCATCATTTTTATGAACTGGCTTAACCTCCAAGGAGAGAGTAATTGAATTTTTGGGGCACTCTGCAAACTTATAAAGCAGGAATCTCCAACCCCATACCGTTTGTACGAAACCATGCCTTCTCCCTCCCCCTCGCTGGGCCACCAAACTGGAAAGGTTTGGACCACTGTTGTAAAGGCTTTTTTTGGAGACCCTTTCACAATTTCTTTAAGCGTCAATAATGTAAGGCTGATACTTATTTTACTGCTATATTATATTATTATATACACAAAAATGTGAAATCACAGTTGCCAGTTCTTTAGCTGGTGTTTGTGTCTTCGTATACATCGAGTTCTGTCCAAGAACCAAGGATAATCTAATGAACCAGCATAGCTTTTGTGTAGATCTAATCAGCACACCCATTTGTTAATGACAGATAAAATTTTTGCCATTCTAAGTGCTGTGCAATATGTATCAGTGTACCGATAACCACTGGGAACCATTACGACTGGTTTATGCCATAATCTTTCCATTTTTATTTTCAAATCTTGATATTTGTGATTTTTCTCAATTTTATTTGCCTGCTATTCTATTATTTCCTAGTATCGCCACATCAATTATCCACATTCTTTTTAGCCCCAGTTAAATCTGCACTTTGTGCCAAGATTATATTAATTGTATTATATTTTTTATTTTATTATTTTATTTTATTTTATTTTATTATTTTATTTTATTTTATTTTATTTTATTTTATTTTATTTTATTTTATTATTTTATTTTATTTTATTTTATTTTATTTTATTTTATTATTTTATTTTATTTTATTATTTTATTTTATTTTATTTTATTATTTTATTTATTTTTATTTTTTTTATTTTATTTAGTGAAAACAGTCTAGAGTCATAATGGTTTGAAACAGCGCATAGATTTAGTACATCTTTTTTTAGTACATCAGTTACTCATATCATTCATTAATGCATAACTTTTACCATTATTTCTTTTACATTCTTTTACATAAGTTGCAATCCTCTGCATGCCAAGTAATACCAAATAGTAATAGATATTGACATCTGCTAACCATTCAAAGCTTTGGGTAAGGCTTTTATATAATGTTTGTTAATAAGATAGAAATGTGTACTGTATGCTAGGTTACTAGCCTTTATGGTACATGCTTTACCTGCAGCATCCTCTGATAATGGTCAGGACAATATTGATCAGTTTGACATATTTTGGCTCGTATGCCTCAAATGCGGCAATAACTCATTTTTATTCCAAGTATGCTATTTGGGTTAGGATCTATAATTGAGATGCTATCTTGTAAGCTCATAAATAGGTAGTCCCAAACTTATGATCACAATTGAGCTCCAAATTTCTGTTGCTAAGCAAAACATTTGTTAAGTGACTGTTGCTCCATTTTACAACTTTTCTTGCCATAGTTGTTTAGTGAATCAATACAGTTGTTAAGTTAGTAACATGGTTGTTAAATTAATCTGGATTGCTTATTGACTTTGCTTGTCAGCAAAACGGGATCACATGACACTGGGACATTGTAACCATCATAAATATGAGTCAGTTGCCAAGTGTCTGAATTTTGATCACATGACCATGGGGATGCTGCAATGGTCATAAGTGTGAAAAACGGTTTTAAATCACTTTTTTCAGTGTTATTGTAACTTTGAATGGTCACTAAGTGAACTTTTGTACTATTGTTTGCATATCATCAAATAACATACATACACACATATAAACACACACACACACACACACACACACACACACACACACACACACACTGTAGTGAGACACACACTACAGTATGTAAACATAAATGTTCCAAAATATTTAAGTGTGACATATTTGCCATTGAGTTGAATGGTAATACTTGAATGAGTTGATGAACACTGTCCACCCATTTGATGGAGGGAATGACAAGGTATTCTAGAAGTTGTTTAATATTATGTACAGTGATTAATATTTTATTTACTCTGTCTCCAAGCTAGAGTTGTAAATGAAATTCAAAATCTAAATCTAAATTATAATTCTGGTTTAAGAGAGCCATTTTGTATGTAACTTTGCTGTTACATACAAAATGAACGATTTTGTATTTACTAAACGAGCAGGCCATGTACACCAGAAAGTTTTCCCATTTTGACAGAATGTGTTAGAATTCTTTATTATTGTACATGGAAATCAAGCCATTTTATTAGTAACTTTGCTGAATAGTTCAAATCCAATACTGGCATTTGTTGTTGTAATTAATTACATTAGAAAATGAAATAGCATTTAAAGCTTCTCTAAAGAAAATGTAATCACAATTCCTTCTATACAATTAGTATGGTAGCATTCATTTTCATTCCACTAAATTAGATTGATATATAGTTTTCTAATTACCTGTTAACATATAAAAGAGCCAACAACGATGCCCTTGAAGTGATGTCCCAGTGCCTGGAGGCTGTGCGGATCTGGATGGGGAGGAACAGGCTCAAGCTCAACCCTTCCAAGACTGAGTGGCTGTGGCTTCCGGCATCCCGATATAGTCAGTTGACTCCATCGCTGACTATTGGGGGCGAGTCTTTGGCCCCCACTGAAAGGGCTCGCAATCTGGGAGTCCTCCTGGATAGACAGCTGTCTTTGGAGGAACATCTGACGGCTGTTACCAGGGGGACCTTTTATCAGGTTCGCCTGATTCGCCAGTTGCGGCCCTTTCTTGATCGGGATTCCTTGTGCACAGTCACTCACGCCCTCGTCACCTCTCACCTTGACTACTGCAACGCTCTCTACATGGGGCTCCCCTTGAAGAGCACCTGGAGGCTCCAGCTGGTCCAGAATGCAGCAGCGCGTGTAGTGATGGGAGCAACATGGCGCTCCCATGTAACACCACTCCTGCGCGAGCTGCACTGGGTCCCAGTGGTCTTCCGGGTGCGCTTCAAGGTGTTGGTTATCACCTTTAAAGCGCTCCATGGCATAGGGCCTAGCTATCTGCGAGACCGCCTGCTGCTACCGACGACCTCCCATCGACCCGTGCGCTCCCACAGAGAGGGCCTCCTCAGGGTGCCATCAGCCAAACAATGTAGGCTGGTGGCCCCCAGGGGGAGGGCCTTCTCTGTGGGGGCTCCTACCCTCTGGAATCAGTTGCCCCCGGAGATAAGAAGGATCCATGACCTCAATGCCTTCTGTCATTCCCTGAAAACTCATCTTTTCCAACAAGCCGGGTTGGCTTAGAAGAAATTTTTAAATTTTTTTTTAATTAGTTTGTGATTCTTAACTTTCAGCCCAAATTTATATATATTTTTAAATGTTTTAATATTTGTATTCTATGTTTTTTATCTTGGCTGTACACCGCCCTGAGTCCTCAGGGAGAAGGGCGGTATATAAATTGGAAATTAAATTAAATTAAATTAAATTAAATTAAATTAAATTAAATTAAATTAAATTAAATTAAATTAAATTATTAAATTAAATTAAATTAAATTAAATTAAATTAAATTAAATTAAATTAAAATTAAACAATTAAATATGAATATTGTTACAATTTTTTGTGCTTCATATTTCAGGGATTTATTTGTCCTCTTTGTATGAAATCTCATGGATCAGCTGAAGAACTTTTTAAACACTATGAAGCAGTTCATGATTCTGGTATTGATACAAGTCATGCAGGAGAATCTAACATGACCCCCAAAAGGTGCTTATAAATACTGGTTTATTTCTTTTTATTATATATTAAATAATAATTTATTGTAACTGCATTTTAATCACCAGTTAATTTGAATATTAGATGATATTGTGAAATATGTTACTTTATAGTAGAAAAATACATTCAATGAAAAGAAGGTTACTAATACTAAAAGCTTTTATTTTTAAACTATATGGTGGATTGAATAGTATCTTGGTTTAGATTTACCTTAGATTTGTCTCATGAAGACAGTTAAACCTTTTTTGTTTTGCTAGGCCTCAGAATTATGCTTTAATTTATAGAAATGAAAATGCATTAAATGTTTTGATGCTACCAACATATTAATTTCATTAAATTAATTAAATTGAAATTAAAAGAGTGAGAATATAAAAAGAAAGAATGAATCCATAGATCTAAGGCGAAGTCTTATTTAATTAAGAAATAAGTTTCATTATAGTCATAGTGATTTATCTCTCCGGGAGCATGCTTAAAATTGTGCTACATTTCTCAATTATTTTAATGTTTGGTGATTAATATGAGGACAATTTATTTTATTTTTAAAAATTAATCAAAATATGTTTAAATATATTATTTAACAGAAATAAATTGAATTTAATTGCAGTGATTTTTAAGACATTTAAATATATATATATTTCCTTCTTTTTAATATGGATTATATTCAGTGATGACATGACTTTATTGAGGCAAGAACTTCAAGACCTGCAAGCTTCGCTTAAGGTTGGGAGCGTGTATTCAGCTTTTTATTTCAATTTACAAAGCAGATCAGAGTGTTATCAAAGTCCCAAGTTCATATCGTTCTTTTAACTGTCTTTCTACAGGAAGAACGATGGTATTCTGAAGAGTTGAAGAAAGAATTAGAAAAAGTTCATGGGCAGAAGCAGCAAGTAATTATTTTAAAATATTTGAAGCAAGCTTTCCACAAGCCATTTTTAATCAACCGTGAAATGAAGATTATTACCTATTTTGTAAGGCACGTGGCCTGACTTAGTTCTAATTGTGCTAATCTTCTTTGTAAGGGGGCGTGATGGCTCAGTGGTTGAAGACGCTGAGCTTGTCAGCTAGAAAGCTGACAGCCCAGGTTTGAGACCTGAGTGCTGTGTGACGGGGTGAGCTCCCGTTACTTGCCCCAGCTCCTGCCCACCTAACAGTTCAAAAGCATGCAAATGTGAGTAGATAAATGGGTACCACTTTAGTGGGAAGGTAACAGCGTTCTGTGTGCCTTGGCATATATCATGCTGGCCATATGATCACAGAAATGTCTTCGAACAATGTTGGCTCCCTTTACTAAAAAACAGGGATGAGCACTGCCCCCTAGAGTCAGACAACTGGACAGGGGAAACCTTTATCTTTATCTTTTAGCTTCTTTGTAGTAATTGCTAATACAGTGAAAGGAGGATTAAAAAAATAAAATAAAAACAGATTTGTTAATTGTAAGCTCCCATTGGGATGTCATAATGAAAATTGTTTGGTGGGAAAAACACTTGTAATTCATTCCTAGATGTGATTTATTACACATTTTCATTTATTTTAATGGATTCAGTCTGAAACAGCAGCATTGTGAATTATAGCTTCCAACACATGATGGATCCTTATAGTAATGTTAGTTAATAGAGGATCTATCACTCTTAATGATGTGCTCAAGTACAGGAATTCTCAATCATAAAACTTGGTTTAAGATCCTTATATTTTTATTTTCTACAGTAATTATGCAAATGGTTACAAACTTATAACACAAAGTGCACTCATAACTTTCTTTCTTTCTTTCTTTCTTTCTTTCTTTCTTTCTCTCTCTTTCTTTCTCTCTCTCTCTCTGTTTCTTTCTTCCCTCCTTCCCTCCTTCCCCCCTCTCCCTATTTCTCTCTTTCTTTCCCTTCCTTCCTTCCTTCCTTCCTTCCTTCCTTCCTTCCTTCCTTCCTTCCTTCCTTCCTTAGGAATCCAAACCTGATGGTCTGGCAACTGCTGCCTCTACAGGTGACAAACTTAAAAAAAAAACCAATCTCATGAAACATAATTGTCCAGAAAAGTGATTTACTGATCAATATCTCTCATTAAATCTCTGTTTATCCATAAAATAATTTATTGACTGATTGTAAATACTTTAAATAATTTAAAATGTTGAAGATTCTTTTTTCATGAATTAATTAATATAGTAATTCTGTAAGAATAATCTTTTTATTGAACAAATTTGATCTTACTGCTTATCTGTTGTAGAAGTTATTTCTGTTTTAATTGATGTTGTTAAAGTAAGGATTTCAGTGTCCCATTTACTGAGTACTAGAATCACAATTGCTATTTTTATCAGATCAAATAATTGTAAAGTAGTTGGTGCATCATAATTTATATATAGTTGTTTTTCTTAGTGTTTATCCTTTTTGACTGCAGGATCCAGTTGTTTTTGTGCTGTGCTTGTTAGTTCATACAACAAAGCTTTCAATGCATGATGTGACAAGGCTTTTATTTTTTTTTTCTCAGTTGGCTTGCTGCAGAGCCTGATACTGATTATGGCTGAGAAAGAATGATTGACCCAGGGTCACACAGCTCTGGTCATTCCCTTTAAAGCCCTACAGAAAGATATAACAGCTAATATCTTACCAGATTGCCTGGTTTTGAGAAGGCTTCTTGAGAGTCCTCCGCTTCATGAGAGACATGAGGTGTGGATGAGATGATAGGTCTTCTATATATTCCCCATTTTGTGGAATAGTACCCCTTCGAAAGTACCATATGTGCAATCTTCATTTTGCTGTCATTCTGGAAATTAGTTAAATCTGTTTTATTTCAGCGAAGTTTTGACCTCAATCAATCAAGGATGCCAATTTTGGCTTTGATTATTATCATTTGATTGTTTTGCTAATTTGTTTCCTTTTCCTTACTATATACCATCAAAATTAGGATGGGCTCTAAGTAGTGACAAATAAAGGAGGCAGGACAGAATTCAAGAAATCTTGGTTAAAAAAGAGAAACTTTTGTCTATGTTTGTTTTTATAAAATACTTTTGTCTATATTTGTTTTTATAAAATATTATTTTAGTTTCACTTAGTAATCATACTTTTTATTTTAGAATTGGAATCTTTAGAACAGCAGTTAGAAGACAGTCAAGTAGAAAAATTTAATATCAAACAAATGAAAGACTTATTTGAACAGAAAGCAGCACAACTGGCCACTGAGATTGTGGGTAAGTTGTCCATACTTATTGCACAATAGTGTGTCATCTTCTTGTTTAAATTGAAGGAACGCCTTTTTAAAAATCTTTCTCTACAACAGAACTTAAAGCCAAATATGATGAAGAAACAAGCCTTCGAGAACTTGCAGAACAGAAAGTGACTAATTTGACACAAGAGTTACAGAAGCAAAAAGGTGTATGTGAAGATTTAAACACAGAGCTGGTAATTCTTGTGGTCATGTTTTATCATGCCTTGTCTAATTGGAAAGGGATTATTCCTACAGCTTGATCATTTAAATTACAGATCTTTAAAAAACAAGTTATTTATTTTTATAATGATCTATTTCTGGTGCAAAATAAAGAATCACTTCTATGCTACAATAATGGATATGTTTCTTTCCCAAGCTAAAAATAAATACTTTAATTTGAAATATCCTTTGTTTTCCATTCATTGTCATCTTTTTCCTGGTTATCATGGCAATAGTAACTTGCTGTCACTAGACAATTATTTATCCATTCTCATTCTTAATTATTGCTGTTCTTTTGTTAGAGTTAATTTGCAATATGTGTTTTTATAAATTATGCTATTTATATATTTGTGCACATTTTATAAATTTCAAAGTGCATTCCTACTGATGAAAATATTTTAAAATATAAAATTAAATATAAGGACTGTAGAAATTTACATTTAAAGATTTTTGGCAGGATTACAAATATATATTAAATACCCAGAATAAAAGATAAAATGTCCACAGTATATAAGATATGTAATTGCTAAGAGTCAACATCAACTTAATGATACATAATCGGTCAAATATGGACTATACATAAAAAAACCAATCAAGATCATATCAATATATAAGATAAAAATGGAGGGAAAAAATCCACAAGATAGCGTCATCTTAACTAAGTTGAAAAATGAAGTTAAAAAATCCCTCCAGAAGAGATCTACCTTCAGTTGCTTCCGCTGGGGCAAGTCAAACATATAGGAGAAGTGTATGTTCCATAACATATAGTAGATGCTGTAGAATAATGGAACAAATATCTTCTCATGGATTCAATGCTGCTAACTTCACAAGAGTAAGTGATTAACTATAAGTAACTTTTCCATGGTTGTAAGTTTTGGACAGGTTAATTCTAATTGCAAGAAATCTTAGCCCATGTAAGACTTTCTAGATTAAATCAGCACTTTAAATTGAACCTGGAAACCTGTTAGTAACCAAACTAGGTTTGCAGCACAGTTGTAAAGTGGACTACTGCTTTTTTGCATCAATGGGAATTTTTGAATAGTCATTAAAGGAAAGTTAATGTAAAGTTCCTTTACAGTCCAGTTTGTGTTGCAATAATCCAGGTAGTGTCCTGGATTATTTATGACCTTTGTTCTATGTAAAACTGTCATTAGTGCACAAGTCAAAGCTGGACAAGGAGCTCTTTGATTCCATAATGTGCTCATGGGCACATAGAATAACTATTGGGAACACTTTTAAATCCAGTCTGTCTTTTCACTAGTTTGTGTGGCAGCTATGGAATTTTAGGAAAAGATGCAACTACTTCAAGGATTTTTCAGCATGTGCTTTGCTGAAAACTCTTATGGTTTTCAAAAGTTATTGTACCCTCAATGTCTGCTAACCCTACAATTAATTAATCATTAATTATTAACTAATCAACAGTTGAAAATATTGATGTTGAATGTCTCTAAGTAGTTAAAGTGGATTTAGCTCCATAGTATTTTAACAAAATAAGCTCAAGAAAATGTATTAAAATTGCAGAAAGCTAAGAAAAAAATATTGGAACTACAGCATAGAGGTATTTCAGTTATATTTGAGTATACTATAACAGCTTTTATGAAATTAAGTAGCTTTAAGACTGGAGTATGGAATATGGAAAATATATTTCCATACATAAATACATACAATTGGTTTTGCACTGTAATTTTATAAACCATGTTGAAAATATAGTTTCATTCTGAACTTTGTTATACTGATTTTTATATTGCTCTTTTCTAAAGCTTCAAAGACCCGGGGTAGAAGATGTTGCAGTTCTAAAGAGGGAATTAGTCCAAGTTCAAACATTGATGGATAAGATGACTTTGGAATGTGAGAAAGAATCTGAAAAACTGAAAGATGAATGCAATCATTTGAGAGCAGAATATACAAATGCAGAGGTAATGAATTTAGTCAAAACATTTGAATATGAACCATAATTTTATAATTTAATGTGGTTGTATTAGTAGAAAGCTGTGTTATAAAAATTTGATAGTCATTTATTGGTGGTACAATACAACTCTTTTTGCTGCAAGATAACACTTTTTCCCTTTTGGAAATTCTCTAGTTACATAAATATAAATTTGTATTATCTTGGATGTTCTCAGTTCAGTTCTTGATCATTTTTTTATTCGTTAATCAAACCTTACCAGTTAGAAGGTGGGCATATGCTTATAAAAAAAACCTGTTTTAGAACTCACTTATCTTACTCAATTTATGTTTTGTTTTGAAGTTCTGAAGCCATGTCAAAATTAACATGCATTTTGCATATTAAAATGCATGAATTTATTTTTGTGTTATGTCAGACAGGACAGTAATGACACAATAATTGTAAGGTGATATTTTATAGCTCTGCAATTTTTAATATATATATTTAATATTACATTAAGTAAAATGAGATATTTTTATTTACTTCTCTCAAACATTCAAGAGTATATAAGCTCTAATAAGTCCTTGTGTACAATTTTGTTATAGGTAATGAATATGAAAATATTGCATATTAATTATGCCATTGGCTTTGAAACACATTTAATCAAATTTGCTAAACATGATATTTTATTCATTAAGACAGAGTTGTGGACTTTTTAAAATGATAAATAACTGGGATATATTTTCTTCTCATTACTTTATCATTTATAAATAAAAGCAAAATCCATTTCAGAGATATATTACAATTGTGTAACTCAATTGTAATATATCTTATTTGTAAGTCCTATAAGTAGTCCTTGACTTATGACCATTCATACAGTAACCGAAATTATGATCACACTTAAAAACATCACTTACAATTGGTTCTCACACTTATGACTGTCACAGTATCCCCTTGTGATCAAAATTTGGGTGCTTGCCAGTGGTTGCAGCATGCTGGGTCACATGTGTACCATTTGCAACTTTCCCAGCTGCTTTCTGACAAGTAAACTCAATGGGAGAAGCCAAATTTGCTTAATGATTGTGATTCATTTAATGACCATGGTGATTTGCTTAATGATCATAGCAAAAAAGGTTATAAAATCAGGCACAAGTGCCTTGCATAGCAATAGACGTTCTGGTCCCAGTTGTCATAAGTTGAGGACTATCTGTATTGAGTTCAACAGTGTTTATTCCAGTAATTACATACTATATTACATTGCATTGTTATACCCTGATGTGAAGTGTAACATGATTCAATTATAATCCTCCCTGATATTCTTGATTGGGTTGTTAGGGTACATAAAATCCTTAGATAAGTTAACTTTCTAGATTTTGAGTTCTGCATACATTGTCTTATTTATTCAGTATTTTTAACATATTATTTTTGTTGTTCATGGATACATCATTAGATCATGCCTAATTGGCTGCTTCTTTTTGCCTTTTTGATTGTATAAAACAGAGGTTTCCATTAATTGTTTTTGCCAAATAAACCAAAGTGGTTATATTCACTTAATGTAAGCTTTAAAAGAAAATCACTGGATTTACAAAGCATACAAAGCCAGAATCAATCTATATTCTGCTTAAATGCAGCATGTAGACCCAGTCAGTGCAATATTAATCTCTTTATTTGGGTTTGTGGTTCTTAACTGCTTCTCAACTCTGTTTAAGACACTTAAAGCACTTGTGTGCTTCCAAACCTCTGAGAAAATGGAAACATAGAAGTGGCAACTCCAGAAGTTCTTGATGAAAAAATTAGAGGATTGGAGCTCTGATAGCTAATTTTTAGATTCTAAGAAAGAAGATTCATCAGAAGAAAGTAAATGGCACTACTAAAAATAGTGGCAGAAGAAGCAACTCTAGGAACAAGTCCATGCCTGAAAATATATGCAGGAAGCAATAGAAATCAGACATATTCTGCATCATTGGAATCATTAAGGATTAGTCTGAGTTCTCAGATTTAGGAGCTGAAAAAATCTGTCCAGGCTGAGCGTTAGCTTGCTTCACATGAAAAAAAATGACACCTGAGGGGAGACGGTTGTGGGCTGAGATAGCTGATCTATACAGTCTTTGTTAGCAAGTGTTCTGTCTCCAGCCCTTACAAAGAGAAGATCTACGAAAGCCAAGTGATTTACTTGAAAGAAGTGTTTCTGTCAATTAGTGCATCTAAGGAACTAGTCCAGTGGATGAGAAACTAAGTCCTATGAAGATAGATGAAAGAGATGGGCATATTTCGCTTTGAAAAGTCTGCGAATGGGGAATGTAATAGCGTTCTTCACGCAGAAGAGTGCCAAGATCATTTTGACATCAGTGCAGAGTATAGAACATGAAATATTGAATTTAAGTCAGCAGGCAGGATAACTGATTAACTGTCAGGGGAAAAACACATTAACAATAAGAGCAATTAGGCAGTTGAAACCAAAGTTTGGGTTTCTTGTTGCTGGATTTGTACAAGTAGAAGCTAGGCAGCCTTCTCTAGGAGATGCTATAATTTGTATTCCTGTGGTAGGCAGAGGATGGGAAAACCCCTTCTACCTCTGATTCCAGGTTTAGTCATTCACAAAGACCAATATTTTCTGATTGAAAATGCAAAACAACACTTGTATATTTTTCTTCTTTTCATCATACAGCTTTTATGTAGAATCTGCTGAGAATTGTGATTTTGTCTAAATTGGCTTTAAAATCACTGACGTCTGTCTCAATTAAATGTGCATGTTTTATCAGCATCACGCTACTGATTTAAGTGATCCATTGAACATTCTGTCTAATGTTGAAATAACATTTATCATTGTTTTCTTTTTCATTTACCCATCATTTTTTTTGGCTGCTTTCTGTGGAGGTCTTTAAATTTGAGGTAATACTCTAACCTTTATACCTCTTTTCAAAGGTAACTACAAACAAATAACAAACCAGATAGGAACTAATTTGTGCATGTATTTACAAGCCACCAACCCTTTTTTTGTGCTCATTTTACAAACTATTCTCACAATTAAACTAGCCAGATTTCCAGTGATTTTATGTGATTGGTATCAGTATCTGTATTTTGTCTGTTCTTAATGAATTTGCAACAAAAGATTCTGATCTACTCTTTTGGGATTTAATTGTTTTATTATTTGTTAGATGGTTTCATGAACCACATGAGGACTCTCTTTAGGGCTGAAAGGAATAGTAAGTAAATTTTGCAAAAATGCTGGATAAATGTAGTTCCAGAAAATCAGAAAAAGAAGACTGATCCAAAAGTGCATATCAGTTTTCTCCAAAATACTGCTTTCATGGCAAGAGATTGTATTTCCCAACTAGCTTTACAGAAGTTGCAGATGAACATGCCTGAAGGACAGTAGTTTAGGAAACAGCCCATGAGAGCCTGGCCGTTACATGTGTTTTTAGGTTCATTCTCCCTTAATAAAAGAAGAAATGAAGTTTTGTGACCCAGTCTTTGGTAAGCTCATTGCATATAAATCAATAAACCACAAAGATGTAGTCTCTTATATTTTATTGAGTCTTTAATATTTGAAATTGTGTCGTGGTCAGGCACAATTGAATTGTGAATTTTTGTAGAGTAAAGGAATTCACTTTACATCTTATAATGAGAACTCTGTCAGATTTAGAGAAAACTCAAACTCTAAAACTTCCTTTGTTTTTTCTTACTGGTACTTTTTGATTATTGTACAGCAGTTCATTGGGGTTTATGTAATTCAAATGAATCTACTGTGTTTCCCCGAAAATAAGACATGTCCGGATAATAAGCCCAATTGGGCTTTCGAGCGCACGTGCTATAATAAGCCCCCCCCAAATAAGTCCCTCCCCAAATACTTATTTGCACGTGCAGCATGAGGTGAGGAGTGGGGGGAGGAGGAAAGGGGAGCAGGAGAAGAAGCGCTGGCTTGGATTTCAAAAGCCACGGACTGGCTCGATCGCCTTCCCCTTGAAGAGGCTGCAGGGCAAACAGGAGATTTGGGGTTTGGCCGAGTGGCAGAATTCTCGCTTCTCTGCCTCCCCACCCCTCCCCACCTGCCACTCCCCCTCACAGGCTGAGATCGGCAAGCCTGATTCGGGGAGCTGAACATGCTGCTGCTGCCTAGGAGGAGAAGAACGTCAGAAATGGGCTCTCTCACAGTGCCTCCCCTCTCTCTTCTCCTGAGTGGCAGCGGTGTGTCCGGCTAACCGAATCTGGGCTGCTGATCTTGGGTGGCAGTGGCTCTGACCTGATCCTCGCTGGTAATGCTGCGGGCAAGAACCAGCCACGCCGATCCCACTTCATGGCTGCATAGACAGCCCGCACCAGCCACTGCTCGGAGTTCTGGTGCCAGTAGCCCCCCCCCCCCCCAGGTCGACAGGGCTAGGGCTGGGAAGAGTTTGTTAGTGGCTGCTTTTTGTGGCTGCCACTAAGAGAAGAGGCACACAAGCTACAGTTGGTGGGAGCAGCCTCTGCGAGGCCATTCCAGGTGGATGACAGGTGTGCGTGGGGCATGTTCCCCCACTGTCCCCCCCGCCTCGCTTCCTCACCTCATGCTGTTTGCATGGGAAACAAATTAAAAGCTGCCACGATTGCTGGAGGCAGCGGCCTGAGCAGCACCAGCAAAGCAGGTGGTCGGCGCTCCGGCATCAGTCCCCCTGGAAGTGGGCCGACTCTTAGGGGCCTCCTGCACCTGAAAAATAATAAGACCCCCTCGATAATAAGGCCAAGGCCATATTTCGGGGGTCAAAAGAAAATAAGACCCTGTCTTATTTTTGGGGAAACACGGTACATACTGATAATATTTTCCCCTTGTTATCTCCTTCTACTACACATCATTCACCCTGAAATCTGTCCTGCAACTAAATCCCAAGTATAGTATTCACTTTTAAAATAAAGCTATGTTCATGTTATGATATAGCATATAAAGCTATGTTATGTTCCAACATACTAGCTTTACTTTAATATATTTATTTTATTTAAGCACTCAGAACAACTATAAATTGTTGCCTAGCTACCATTAGATTTCTAAAGGGTATACAGGAATTCTTTTTTCTGTTTTCATTCACATATCTTACAAAACTGAAGTTTTAATAAGTGCTACATTCACCCACATATATCACTTTCTGCACAAGAAAGTGCTTTAAAAGCCCTTACTTGTTTCTCCAAGCCTTATTTTCAAAACTCATGAAAAAGTAATATTTAAAGATATGGATGGATGGAAAGAACAGTAGGTTCTAGTGCTTAGGTCCTAGTGAATTTATTCTATGACAATATCTAAAATAATAAGATGTACAAAATATTAAGAATAGTTTATACCAAATACAAGGAAATCCTTTATTACCATTAAGAAGTACAATATAATTGTTTTTCACCAGGTGTTGGCATGTACAAATGGCATGTATAGATATCTCTGTTTATATGTTTATACACTCTGTTTATATACACAAACATTTCTATTTATATATTCATTATTAATATCTTCCTTTCTTTTTGTGGAACAAAACTACAATTTTAGCTTTCAAATTTAAAATGAGACTTTTCTTTGTCTAAAACATATAATGCAGAATAGTAAGGTTGAAAGGAACATTGGACCCATGGCAGGAGATCCTACCCCATTCCAGATGGGATGGATACACATGATCATAGAAAGAACAACAGAACACAATTAACAAGAGATGGAGGAGACCATGAAAGTCCTTTAAGAGAGGACCAGAGGTGAAATCCTCCCGGTTCGGACTGGATCGCCCGATCCAGTAGCGATGGTGTGGGTGGTTTGGAGAACCGGTAGCAAAAATCCCTGCGCCCCCCTCCCCACCATGCCCAGCTGAGCCGTGCGATCATTAGAGGCTGTTTTTTACTTTTAAAAGCATTTTTTTTTTACAACCTCTTCAGCTGAAAAAATGCTTTTAAAAGTAAAAAAAAAGCCTCTGATGATCGCGTGGCTCAGCTGGGAACATCAGAGGCTTTTAAAAGCATTTTTTCTACAACCTCTTTGTCCAAAGAGACTGTAGAAAAAAAAATTCCTTTAAAAGCCTCTGGCGATCCCAGCTGAGTTACCTGATCATCAGAGGCTTCTAAAAGCATTTTTTCCTGCAACCTCTTCGGCTGAAGAGGTTGTAGAAAAAATGCTTTTAAAAGTAAAAAAAAAAAAAAAAAGTTGGCCATGCCCACCCAGTCACATTACCCCCACCCCCACCAAGCCACGCCCACAGAACCGGTAGTAACAAATTTTAGATTTCACCCCTGAACAGGAGACTTGCTTTTATAAAAAAAATAATATTAACAGGAGTCATGAAATGTTTTATACACATGTTTCAGAATTATGTCTTACTAGGATCAGGAAAATTACTGGTACATATTGTCTGATGGCATCTACTATACTTTTTCTGCCAATCTGAGTTGAAATAGAGAAAGGAACCCTTCACTTCAGATCTGGATTTGGCAAGAATATAAGTAACTGATCCTTAGCCACAATGTTAAAGTTGCTTTATTTATGTAGCTTTTCTTGCTGATAGCAGAAACCAAGCAGGAATCATGCTTTTGTGATACAACTGTGACATTCTTTCCTCTTTTTTACTAGTAATGTTTGAAGAATTTATATAAAACAATGTTTCCATATACACTTTGCATAGTATATATTTAAAGAACTTTGACTTTTTTCATGACATATAAATTTTTGTTATGGATTTCTATAATTATTTTATGGGAATATATTCCTGTTGAATTAAAAGTATGAATTATTATTTTTTCATTCCCCCCCTCTCATAGGCTACCATTAATAAGTTAAATGCTGAACTTGCTAAAGGACCGCAAGAAGTTGCTACATATGTACAAGAGATCCAGAAACTTCAAACTTCAGTTAATGAATTTGCACAGAAAAATCGGGTAAAAATATTGTTATTTGTGTTTTGAAAGCTATAGATTGATGATCTTGTTCTGTTCTAAAGATAAAGTCTTATCAGTTATACAAATCATGAAGCCTCTGATATTACTTATTGAGGTCATTGACTTGTTCCTCTTCTAACATGACAAAATTAAGCCAAGATCTGTTCTTGGATAATGGACTCATGTATTTTAAAAAACAAGTCAGGGAGGTTAGCCCTTTAGGAACCGTGGATTGATATGAAATATCATTATATTAGATCATGCAGTATTTTTCTGTTGATCCTAATGCAGCAGGTATCATAATTTCTATTTTTACAGCATTTATATAGTTATATATACTTGCAAAAACATTATCTTTGGTTCTGAAGCTCACATGGTTATGGCTGCAACTGAGCTTGCAAGTAACAGGAAAAGTGAAATTGCATTTTCTCAGTTTAGGTCTTTCTTGATAGTACAGTGGAATAATAAAAATCCAAACTCAGAATATTGTCTTATTACAAGAAAAATAACAGAAAACTTCATTTTGGGGCCCTCAGTGGTATATGTAATCATGCATGTTTTTATATTAAAATACTAATTTTTCATTTTTAATCCATCTGCCTATTTTATTTAAAATTAATGAAATCTTAATTATATATACAACTCAATTTTAGAAACTAGTGGAAAAATTAAAAAAGAAAGAATTGGAATATACTCAGTTAGAAGAGAGACAAAATGAAGAATCATTGGGTAAAAGGAATCTGCAAGCAACTCTTAATCAAAAGGAATTGGACTGTCAACAACTTCAGGCAAGACTGTCTGCATCCGAGGAGTCATTACAGAGATTGCAGAAAGAATTATGTGAAAAGGGAGAAGCAAACCAAAAACTTAAGGAAGAATTGTCAGAAGCTGAAGCCAAAAACCAGCATCTTAAAGCAGAATACAAGCAGCTACAACAACAAAGGGAAGAAAAAGAACAGCGAAGCCTGCTGCTTCAAAATGAGCTTAATCAGGTAAAATTAAGTTTATCCATTCTTAATCAAATAAATTATAAAGTTTGATTTCACTTATTGACCAAGAAATCCTGTACGTACCTTTTTTCATAATTTAGACAGAAACAAAAGTTTTTTTTAAGAAAACGGCCAACTACAGCATGCAAATACCTTCTGTAAACCATTGTTTTAAATTAATGACATAACTCAAATAAAACAGTCTTAGAGTCTTAGTATCATACAAAACTAATCCTGAAAGTAGCATTTAGTTTAAGCAGATTAAGAAACAGTGTTTTTCTCTCTCTTGCCTCTACATTTGATTTCAAAGACACTTTACCTGCAATAAACCAGAACATTACTTTATGACTAAAAAAAAAAAAAAATTCTAAAAAAAAATTATTCTGCCAATTAGCAATTAACTTTTTCTCTGCCTCTGGAGCTTTCTGCTATGTTAGTTTTTGCATGACTTAAGCTATATTTAAGTGTAGGTAGATATTAATAGGTTCCCCTTAGAGTTAAGCAAGAACATTAATCACTATTATCTGGTAAAATCTTGTGGCCAGCAGAATCAACTTAAGTCTTTCTTCTCCTTCTGTTAGACATGATCCCTTGAACCCTGTTCCTTTTCCATCTTCAGTGATTTTCCCATCACTTTAGAACTTACAGTGATCTTCACTCCATCTTGGCACTTGCAGCTCTTTCAGTGTCCAAAACTGTATAAATCCAGCAGTTTGCCATTCAGCTGCTTTTCCCTGTCTCCAAAACCCTTAATCTTTTCCTGCTAGTCTTTTAGATAATTTTTATCTTTTTCCTTCCATCTCCTATGAGAGCTCTACATGAAAACCCTTTATCTATCCAGTTTAGTGCTTTCCCAACTGAATTAATCAACCTCCACATACAGTTTGTATGTTTTGAGTGATCTCATGATACAATAGCATAGCAGACTGCGTTTACTTGCTCCCCTCTTCCCAGTGCAGTTCATACACATGTTTAACTTGCTTGTCTGAAGAAAAAAAACCCTGTACATTATTCTGTGGTTTGGAGTCAGTTAAGACAATCTAGTCATATAAATGTATTATACTAAATATACACTTCGGTTTTATACAAATAACTTAGAGCCAATGTGTAGTGGTTAAGGTACTGGACCATCCAGGTTTAACTTCACCCTTGGGCATGAAAGCTAGCAGTGTGACATCTGTCCAGCTATCTGGACTAGACCAATAGACTTTATCTACTGTATTAGATAAAGGTCTGCAATCATTAGTGAAGAGACTTTTATATTGTAGTGGATTGATTTGGGAAAACAAAATATAAGGCTGCTCTCATTATTTGAGCTGCAATCTATTTGTGATTGGAAGAAAAGCATGAACTGAGTTATCCCAAGGACCAGACTTTTTGACTAGGTTGTGTGTGGCTGTCCACAGCTTACTAGGACTGAATGTTTTGATACCATTTGTATGCAAGCACAGTAGTTTTTAAAAAAAACACAAAGCATGGCATGTTCATCAAAACAAACCTTCGAACCGCCACACCCCGCCGCAGGGAGGCGGAACCGACCAGGTGGTTCCGCCCCAGGTGCCTGATGGATCCTGAGAGATTCCAGATGGAGCTTGGGCCATTTCCTGAGGTTCTGGCACACGACTCGGCTGAGGACTTAGTGGCCGCCTGGGATAGGGCGGCGGCTGAGGCTTTAGACCGAGTTGTGCCTTTGCGGCCTCTGACCTGGCGCCGGTCTCACCTGGCTCCTTGGTATACTGAGGAGCTGAGGGAGATGAAGCGCCGGAAAAGACGCCTAGAGAGCAGTTGGAGGGCTAGTCGTTCTGAATCCGACCGAACACTGGTAAGATCTCATATTAAGAATTAACTAGTGGCGATAAGAGTAGAGAAGAGTAACTACTTTTCTACTCTTATTGCGTCATCAGATAATCGCCCAGCCGCCCTGTTTAGGGTGACCCGCTCTCAGCTCCATCAAGAGACGCGGGAAGACCCCTTGGAGGGTAGAGCTGAGGATTTTGTACAATATCTGTATGACAAAATTGCTCAGATTCGGGAACAGCTGGACTCTGACTGGATTGATCCAGAGGAGATGACAGGGGCAGGTCCTGAGAATATTATTTGGGAAGAGTTTGATCCTGTGACTCCCGAAAGCGTGGACAGGATACTGAACAGACTAAATGCGACCACATGTTTATTGGACCCGTGTCCCTCCTGGTTGGTACTGGCCTCCCGGGAGGTGACGCGAGGCTGGCTCCAGGAGATTATAAATGCTTCTTTGAGTGAGGGTGTCTTTCCCACCGTCTTGAAAGAGGCGGTGGTGAGGCCCCTCCTCAAGAAGCCCTCCCTGGACCCAGCTGTGTTAGCAAATTATCGTCCTGTCTCCAACCTTCGCTTTGTTGCGAAGGTTGTTGAGAGTGTGGTTGCACGACAACTACCTCAGTACCTGGATGAATCGAATTATCTAGATCCGTTCCAGTCGGGCTTCAGGCCCGGGTACAGCACAGAGACAGCATTGGTCGCATTGGTTGATGATCTCTGGAGGGCTCGGGCAGGGGTTGCTCCTCTGTCCTGGTCCTATTAGACCTCTCAGCGGCTTTTGATACCATCGATCATGATATCATGCTGCACCGGTTGGAAGGGTTGGGGGTGGGGGGCACTGTTCTACAGTGGTTCTCCTCCTTTCTCTCTGACCGGTCGCAGTCTGTGTTGACAGGGGGGCAGAGGTCGACCCCGAGGCCCCTTATACGTGGGGTGCCACAAGGATCGGTCCTCTCGCCCCTTCTATTCAACATTTATGTGAAGCCGCTGGGTGAGATCATCTGTGGTTTTGGGGTGAAGTACCATCAGTACGCTGATGACACCCAGCTGTACATCTCCACCCCAGACCACCCCAATGATGCCCTCGAGGTGATGTCCCAGTGCCTGGAGGCCGTACGGATCTGGATGGGGAGGAACAAACTCAGACTCAACCCATCCAAGACCGAGTGGCTGTGGTTTCCGTCGTCCCGATATAGTCAGTTGGCACCATCTCTGACTATTGGGGGCGAGTCGTTGGCCCCCACAGATGGGGTTCGCAACTTGGACATCCTCCTGGACTCGCGGCTGTCTTTAGAAGAGCATATGACGGCCGTGGCCAGGAGGACTTTTTATCAGGTTCACCTGATTCGCCAGTTGCGTCTCTTTCTGGATCGGGACTCGTTACGCACAGTCACTCACGCCCTTGTCACCTCACGCCTGGATTACTGTAATGCTCTCTACATGGGGCTCCCCTTGAGAAGCACCCGGAGGCTCCAACTGGTCCAGAATGCGGCTGCACGGGTGGTGATGGGAGCAATGTGGCACTCTCATGTAACCCTCCTCCTGCGCGAGCTGCACTGGCTCCCGGTGGTCTTCCGGGTGCGCTTCAAGGTTTTGGTTATTATCTTTAGAGCGCTCCATGGCTCAGGACCAGGGTACTTACGAGACCGCCTCCTGCCACCAATAGCCTCTCACCGACCAGTTCATTCCCATAGAGAGGGACTCCTCAGGGTGTCGTCGGCCAAACAATGTCGACTGACGGCCCCCAGGGGGAGAGCCTTTTCTGTGGGGGCACCTACCATCTGGAACGGGCTTCCCCCGGAGTTACGAAACATCCAAGACTTACGCATATTCCGCCGTGCCCTGAAAACGTTTCTATTCCAACAAGCTGGTCTGGCCTAACTCTCCCTTTTTAATTGGCTTTTAAATTGGCTTTTAAATCGGGTTTTAGACCTCTTTTAGATGAATTTGGATGTTTTAATCTTTGAGCCAAATTACTTAATCTGTTTTTTAATAGTTTTTAAGTTCTATATGTATTTGTATTTATTATGGCTGTTCACCGCCCTGAGTCCTTCGCGAGTAGGGCGGTATACAAATATGAAAAATAAATAAATAAATAAATAAAAACGAAACTTGTTTTCATTTCCAGTTACACAATAAACTTCTGGAAACAGAACATCAACTTGGGGAAGCACAGGGCCGACTAAAAGAGCAGAGACAGCTATCTAGTGAAAAGCTAATGGAAAAGGAACAGCAAGTGGCTGACATTCAGTTAAAACTTTCACGTGCTGAAGAGGAGGTAAGAATTATATGCAGAATATAATTTTGGTTGAGTTGAATTTGTGTTTTGTAATTAGTAACCAGAAAACTCCATCTTGCATGCTGTCTCTTCCCTTTGTTTGCTTTAATTAAATGTATCTTCCAAAATTCCTTAATCCTTCATTAAACATAATGGATCAGGGTACTAATCCTTCATCATTAGGCTAGGCGTGCTTAATGTCTGCTTCTCAAAGGTCCAATCTTTGCCTGGCTTTAACTGAGTATATGTAAGAATTATAAAGATTATTGTTTTTGCTGCCTAATTAATGATTGGTATCTAAAAATTACAATTTTCTCAGAATAGTTGATAATGAGAAATTTTATTTTTCTATGCATCTTTCCTAATGAAAAATGCTGAATGTAATATAGGAAACAATCACCTACTGTTATAATGTTATTATAACATTTTGATTTTGTTGGAAAAGTTGTTGAAGTGACTGATTATTATTTTTTTTAAAAAAAACTACTTTTAGGAAAAATATAACACGACTTCTAATTTAATAAAAAGGCATCTGATGTAAAATACTTCAGTATTAGAGTAAATTATAAACTATTAAACTACTAAATTGTGCTTGTCAGTTTTCAGTCAACAGTCTGTGACTATTTTTCTAAGCTAAAGGAAAAAGCGGCAAATACAACTGAATTGCAACATCAATTAGACAAAACGAAGCAGCAGCATCAAGAGCAGCAGAATCTTCAGCAAAGTACGACAGCAAAACTTCGAGAAGCCCAGGTAAGAGAATTTTGCTGCTGAGAAAAAAGCCCAACCTATTTCTAGTGGTGCTAGAAGAGAGTTCCCCCAACCTTTTTGGCTTTGCGTACCAGTGGGGAGGGGAGAGGAGATGGTTCCACATGCATGGTGGACAAGTGTACGCATGCATGCAGCTCCATTTGAGTAAGCGCTTGCACAAATGGAGAGTGTGCATGTGCTTGTTTGTTGCTGCACAAGTAGGGATGTGTGCACTCCAATGGCCCAGTTCCAAAAGGCTCAAGGTCCGGTAGTGGGCCACAGCCTGGGGGCTGGGGACCCCTGTGGTACAAGAACAAATATTTTTGTTGAAATGCAGGTTATAGTTACTACTACAAGATAAGGAGCTTGATAGAATCAAGTTTTGACGATTTAGAAATGGACTGTTATGCTATTTAATGGAACTCTCATTAGACATGACATATCAAGTAGCTCAGAATTTTCATATTTTTGTTTTGAAGCATTGTTATAGCCAACTGCTTTTCTGAAGCTCAGTTCAAAGTAGGAATTGATCTTCAAATCTATATATTTCATAATACGTAGTACTGTATCATTATTTGATAGTAAGAATTTGTGGCAGATACCATTGATTCATTTGCGTAGGCTTTAGAGATATATCATGTCTTTTTCTTCTTCCCGTTCTTTCTGAAAAATGAATAAAATCTTTAATTTATGTTTTAAACAAACTCATTTTCTCTTGTATGTTCCACATTACAAACATTTTATTTTGATTGTACTTTTTAACTTTCATGGTTAAACTTTCTATTTAATTACATGAAGAAGAAAAGTGGCTTCAAGTTGTTTTTGTTAAAAAGGGGGCCAGGAGCTCTCTCTAATTATAGTATGCAGAAATTATGATCCTAGATATATTTAGCGATTGTATTCCCCCTTTCCAAGAATGATTTAGAGCAAGTTTTACGTCAGATCGGTGATAAAGATCAAAAAATCCAAAACCTTGAAGCCCTGCTACAAAAGAGTAAGGAGAATATTTCTCTGCTAGAAAAAGAAAGGGAAGACTTGTATGCAAAAATTCAAGCTGGTGAAGGAGAAACAGCAGTTCTAAATCAATTACAGGAGAAGAATCATGCTTTGCAGGAACAGGTAAGAAGTTTTCAAAGTAAAAATTCCAAATTTGTTAGATGATAGTATTTTAAAAGTGACATACCTTGTTACTTGATGGGTCACTTCTTGTTGCCTAAAGTCCCTATTGCAGGTAGTCCTCAACTTACAATCGCAATTGAGCTCAGAATTTATGTTGCTAAGTGAGAAATTTGTTAAGTGAGTTTTTGCCCATTTTACGACTTTTCTTGTCACATTTATTAAGTGAATCACTGCAGTTGTTAAATTAGTAATACGGTTGTTAAGTGAATCTGGCTTTCCCATTGACTTTGCTTATCAGAAGGTTGTAAAAGATAATCACATGATCCGGGACACTGCAACCGTCATAAATATGAACCAGTTGTCAAGCATCTGAATGTCAATCACGTGACTATGGGGATGCTGCAGTGATCATAAGTGTGAAAAATGGTCATAAATCACATTTTTCAATGCGGTTGTAACTTTGAACAGTCACTAAATGAACTGCTGTAAATCGAGGACTACCTGTATTGCACTAGGAATTAAGTACATTAAGATTAGATGTGGTGCAATGGAGGGAACAAGACAAAGGCTTAGAAGTGGTAAGTTTGTTAGGAATAAAACTCTTCTATGAGAATTTTTGGAAGGAAGCTAAAAAACCAAAGCTGCTTTTCCCATTATTTTTCATTCTAACAGACAGGGCCAATTTTGATTGATCTCTCTGAAGGAAGGATTCAGGACTGCCCTGCATAGTGAGTAGAGTTATTGGATCCAGCTGAAGTAACTAGCTCTGTTCTATAGTTCTGTAGCAGGAAGTAATCTGAAAATATCTTCTAGAAGAGCTAGGTCTAGGTTGCTTTTCAAAAACACAGTGATGGAGGGGTCATTGTAATCTCCCAGGAATGCTGGGCATGAGGGTAGCGACAGAAAGCCAGACTCTGTGGTCTCTCCAGATAATATTCCTTTGGAATGGTCCCAGAGGAAATATTTTATTCCAGATCTTTAACAGACATCCAGACACCACTTGAAGAAGAAATTTATTTAAATCTCACCGGCTCAAGGTTGACTCAGCCTTCCATCCTTCCGAGGTGTGTAAAATGAAGACCCAGATTGTTGGGGACAATATGCTATTTAGTATACTGTCTTTGCTGTAAGCCGCCCAGAGTCCTCAGAGAGTGGGACGTATAGAAATTTGACAAACAAACAAACAAACAAACAAATTGCCAAGGATACCCAGATCTTGAGACATAAAATATCAGGACTGGTCCACAGCCAGTTTTAATTTCAATATTTTATCATTGTTTTTCTTTATTTTGCATGTAGGTAACACATCTGGCAGAAAAATTGAAGAATCAATCAGAAAGCCATAAACAGGCCCTAGAAAATTTGCACGAGCAAGTGCAGGAACAAAAATCCCATTTAAGAGCATCTCAAGATCATGTTCTTTCCTTGGAAACAACTATCAGCGAGCTACATAATCAGCTAAGTGAAAGTAAAGAAAAAGTAATGCAACTTGATTTGCAGGTGATCTAACTTTATATTTTTACTTATGTAAAATATAAGGATAGGAATATTAATTTAATTTTAACAAACCCAATAACACGTATCTATTAAGCTAAAGCTCCAGAAAGTTTTAAATTTGTAAGCATTATATACACTGGCTGCATTCGGATATTATGTCACTATTTTATTGTGATGAAATTACACTGATTGAACCTTGGGTTTACATGTTTTTCTCTTGTCTCTATAACACAGATGTGAGAAGATTATTGAAACATTTGCTTCAATAGATTTTTATCTAATAGCTCATTGTGATGGGGAATAAGCAATGATAAATCTTGGTCTTGAGTATCCCCTTCATTATGACTGCAGTTTTTTTTATCTCAGTGAGGATACTGAGAAGATAGTGTATTGAAGATGTTACTTTGCATTATAGTTTTTAAAAGGTATATATAGATATTAGGTTAGAAAAAACCAGATGGTGGTGTATTCCAGTGGTCTTCTGGAAGGCCAATAGACAAACATATGAAAGTTTAAGCTTTGAACAGGTGTTCCACAAGGTGTTGAAAGTGAGGGGAAATGCCTGTGTATGTAACATCTGTCAACGTCCAAGAAAGTGCGCCTTTCAAAGTTGCCACAAGGCGCCATTTTGGAGTTGCTACACACGCGCAGGTGGACGGGGGTGCATGGGGGCACAGATGGGTGTCGGGGGTTGGGACTCACGCTGGGAGAGGAGCCAGGAAGACAAGCCAGCTGTGGTCGGTTCAGAAGCCATCCAGGCCTGAAGAGTACTTTCTGGAGCCAGCCAGGGAGCAAATATTCTTCCTGGAGCCAGCTGGGGAGCCAGTGGGAATAACTGGGAACAGGAGGGTGGGCCGTGCTGAGTCGGTATAGCCAGCTGGCTAGCAGAAGCCAGTAATGCTGGCTAGAAACCCTTTTACTTGTTTTGTTCACCATGTGCCAAGATGAGATTCCAGTAAAGAGACCTGTTCTTCTCATGGTGTGGCCTCTTCTTTTGCTGGTTTGGTTTGGAACCAGGACAACATTCCTGAAGGAAAGTGGACTTTTAGAGGGAGATCAGACCATTTTATTAATGGGTTAACTGATACCAAAAACATACGCTTCCCATCCTTCCTCGCCTATCCTCCTTCTGCCGTCCATTGGGGGAGACACAGAGAAGAGTGGCTCCTCTGCTACTGGTTCTTTGATCCATAGAAATTGCACAACTGGCAGGAAAAGACCCATTTCTTCCCTTTCTCTTTTCTGTCAAGAGGGTCTTGTTGCTTTTGGGAGAACTGGTACCCCAATGACCTGCAATTTCCTCCTTCTCTCCTTGCTGTGAGTGACAAGGCATAGAAGAGAAATGGGAAAGATGTTTTTTGTACACATCGGAGACTTTTTGACTCTTCTGCTGCCAAAAGGCAATTGGCACTGAAAAGCAGTGGCCAAAGACTTGGGGCAGATAAAAGATGTCCAATTGTTTCAGGTGGCCAAGTGACCCCATTAAACTGCTCAGCATAGTCTATACAAGCAAAAGACAGACAGTGGGCCAGGATAGATTGAATTGTCCATATCCTCAATAAATAGTTAATAGGTGGTCTTCATGCTAGGGCGAGCAGGATATACAGATGTGCCATTCAAAAAAGTTTCATAGCTTGATTTACATAGCCTCTTATTCCCTTACAGGTTTGCTTAGATTTTGGTGACTTATAAATATACCTTTGTAAATATGAATTTAATTCTGTTTGAAGTGAGTTTAGAATCAAAGATCTGGATGAAATTTTAAACAAATTTAATATACTATGACCAAACAGTAAAGTCAAGCGTTTTGTGGTTTTTTGTTAAATTATGTATAATTGGTAATACATTTTAGAATATAAATGAATTGTAGTTTTTCAATCATGTACAATATTTAATTTTTCTGGTTGATTTTGGTTCAGTTTTTAAAATTTAGTAAGTATATCACAGCATTGTCTGTCTCTGTCTGTCTGTCTCTCTGTCTGTTTATCTGTGTCTCTACTATCTATTGATAATGCTGTGGTACACGTAGTAAATTGTTCACCCTATGAAAATCTGAGGTTATTACAACAACTGTGTAATATTACCAATATTAAGAGAATATATTTTAATTCAATGTCAGGTAAAAGCAAAGACTGAATTGCTTCTGTCAGCGGAGGCAGCAAAAGCTGCTCAGAGAGCAGACCTTCAGAACCATTTGGATACTGCCCAGAATGCATTGCAAGACAAACAGCAGGTGAGAGAAATAGAAAGGACCCATACTATGGCTTCACAATTAAGGAAGATATATTTAAAACAAGATCAATCTTACGTATCATCATCTAAAATATGTAACTCTGTGATGCTATTTTTATATTTACCTCAAATAGCCCAAATGATACATTTAAAATGTATAATTTCTAAATAAAATATAAAATGTTAGGGGGACAATTTTTTGGGGGGACTGCCACTTGGCTGTTGAAAGATGGAGTACAAATCTTTTTGTTTGTTTTTTTAAAAAATATAACTGAATGGTTCTTTTTGAGAATGAGCATGGTAGAGGAATTAAGATTCTGGACTAGAAGAGTGACATTCTAGTCTTTTTTTAGGTACAGAAGCCAGCTAGGTGACTTCCTCTAAGCCTAAACCAGCATCAGGATTTGGGACAAAGTGGCTAATAAACAAGCCCCCTTGTCATACCATGCATTGATATCTTCAATATAAAAAAACTAGGCGAGTTCAGGGAAAAAACAAGTGGACCCTGCAACCATGAAGGGCAAATAATAATAAAAACTATTTTTTTTATTACTGAGAATTTTCCTGTGTTCATATTGGCAGGAAGCACATATATTTTATTCACTGCCTTTCTTTTTTTAGAGTATAATTGGTTTTGATCTGAATTCTACAGGTAAGTATGATATGTACAAGGATCTCTTACATTAAAAGAACATCTTGAACATCTTTGTGTGAATTTTTGGTAATTATTCTGTAAGAGTTAATTCCACGTAGCCTTATCCAACGTGTGTCTTTCCCAGATATGTGAATTCCAACTTCAGAATTCTCAGCTATGTATGGTCTTACCGGCTGAGAATTCTATATATTTAGAAGGCAGATCAGGACAGACTTTTAGTGATATGTATTGACATAGCTCATGTCTAAATTATATTTTAATTATTGTTTTAAGTACAGTGATGTTCATAAAAATTATGTTGCCTTTGTTGTAAATGTTGTAGTTAACTACACTGATGGAGATTATTTATTTATTTATTTTATATGGCTGCCCATCTCATATATATATATATATATATATATATATATATATATATATATATATATATATATATATATAAAAAATATACTGGGAAGTGTATAAAAAATAATCAAGTAACCAATTATAAAGAACACTATAATGCAACAATTAAAAATGTTAAACCATTTAAAATGTTTAAAATATAGCAAGTAAGAACTGGTGGGACTGAAGACAAAAGGAAGTGAAAATGAAGCTAAAGGACTTTAGAATTCAAGCAGACAAGCACCTGCCACATAACACCTCAGATTTAACAACTGTTGATAAGAAATATGTAAAAGTCTGAATAGTGGACATGGAAGTATCTGGACACCATAATAGAAGAGAAAAGAATGGAAAAAAGCACAAAATAAAAAATCCACATATATAAAAACAATAGTGGCAAAATACTACCAATAGTGATAGATGTATCACTAAACTTCTAAACTAAACACCAAAACTTCTACAGTATCACTTGAACACCATCGGCACTTAAAAAATCCCTATCAGTCAATTACAAAATTACACTTGGGACAGCTTGCATCCTGCACCAATACCTTTAAAATCACCATGCATTCACACCTGCCTATCACGGGTCCTTGGGAAAGACTGAATTAGTAAATAAAAATGCCAAAGCGAGTCTAAACTTCTGGCTGACTATGTGACGAGCATAGTAATTTTTATTTTATATACTGGATGTTTTCAGATGTAAAGTGTTTCTTTCATACTTAAAATTAATGTCACAGTACTAGATTGTCTAAAAATGTTTTTTTTTTAAATTATTGCTAATAGGAACTAACAAAAGTCAGCGCTCAGTTGGATCAAGTTGCTTCCAAGCTGCATGACAAAGAAGAATATTGTATACAGCTGGAATCCAGTCTTAAAGAGTACAAAGAAAAGCACCTTAATTTAGAGCAAAAAACAGAAGAGCTGGAAGGTCAGCATAAGGTTTGTATTTATTTATTTATTTTAGTTCATATTTCCAATTGTGGCTGGTGTCCATATGGAGAGATGATGAGAAAGGTAGAACAGCTGATGCAAAGTGTAGTTATTATTAAATATGAAATGAGCAGCTCAAACAGAAACTGATTTCACATAGAAGCAGATAGGAAAATCTTAAGGATAGTCAAGAAAAGTCAAATCATGTTTATATATATAAAGTTTATTGTCGTATGTATATACAAAGTATACCCATACAACGAAATTCACATAACACCCAGAGACCAAGCCCAACACACATGACAATCCCCAGACACATCCTCATCTACCAAAAATTCCCCACCCCTAATCCACCCAAGCATTAACTGTGGAAAGTGTGAAAGAAAGATAAAGATTCGTGTTTTTCTTATCCTTGCTATAACAGAAAAGCACCAGTTATGTATTTTGGTCCATAGCAGCAATCTTTGGATCATAAAAGTCACAGAGAATTTTTGCTACACTCTGCTGGTTTCTGTTTATATGCCTTTTTTCATTTTTCATTTTTTATTTGGAATATGACTAACACAAATTTTTAGAATTATAAAAATTGATGCTTCTCTGCCTAACTTTCTCCATAGAAAAAATTCTGATCACCTAAATCTTCACCGATTGCCTAGATAGGAACCTTGCACAACTCTTGAGAGATTTTTACCTCCCTTTAACCCACACTCTAGAAACAACAGAATGGCAAGAATGTCTTAAGAAATAGAAAATAGGAGGAAATGGCAAACCTGAGACTGTATAGGACAGTGGTTCTCAACCTGGGGGTCGCAACCCCTTTGGGGGTCGAACGGCCATTTCACGGGGGTCGCCAAAGCCCTCTCTCACCCACCTCCCCATGCCTTCACTCACCCTCGCCCTCTGCCTCTGCTGGATCGCCCGGTCGCCGTTCGCTTACCCCGCCCACTCCCAATCTATTGCTGCCTCCGGAGTCCCAGCTGATGGCTAGAGGGGAAAAAACCTTTAAATTCTTGCCGCGGGGCTTCAAAGAGCCGCCCTACTCTCAACTGTTTTGCGGAGGGCTCTGTTGCTAGCTAGATGCAAAGAGGTAAATTCCTGGAGCAGATTTCCCCCCTAGCTATGCTGAAAAAGCAAAATTGAAAGTAAGCAGGGTCTTGGCTGCAACGTGACAAAATGAGGCAGAGAGATTTCTTTTTCTTTTTCCTCACCAAGAAAGGTAGGTGTAAACTGCAAACAATGGGAAATTTAGGGCAAGAGGAGGTTCAAGATTTTAAAACACAGAAGAAAAAAAGCTCTATTTAACTAGGGAATTGTAATAATTGAGATACTATTAATTGCATATTGTGTTGAAAGCAGAAATGGTTAAGTTGTGGTTTGGAGGAATATGGGGGGAAATTATTTGGTTTATTATTATTGGTAAATATAATTAATTGATTTGTAAGAAATTGGATTGCACGGAAATAATTGGAATATTCATGTTCATATTGATTAATATACAAAAAAGGTAGTTATATAACTAATTGATTTATATTAAAATGTTGAATTTGTATTAAACAACTGTATTACATAATTACATAATTAACCAATGTGAGGATGGATATAAAAATAGATGACAATGGGAAGGGGTATAATATAGAATAGAAGGGAAAAATTGAATTTGATTAAGATTAGAGATGAGGATGAAGGGTAATATTGGTTTTTTAAAAAAATAGATGAGGAATAAATATGGTAAAAAGGAAATATAAAAATTGTAAATTTAATTGAAATGACTAAATACTGTGTTGGAAGAAATATCCTTCTGGGTTCTGCTCCAAGTGGGGAAAAAGACACTGGAAACATGGAGACTGCTTGGAAAGATTGTTTAATGGTGGACAGGATCACATGGCTTGATGGGGCCCATTGTGTTAGTTTCTGTTGCTATTGTGTTGCAAATGTCCTTTGACAAAGGATTGAGTTTCTGCCTCTGGCCCATTAACAAAGGGTGGGGGGCAGGAAGGTGGGAGTTGCTTTGTCTGTAAAATATGCTTCTCCATTTCTCATACAGGAAAATATAATATTCTGCCTTTTTAATATTTCCCAAAATATTTCATTCTTCTAGGAAAGGGATGGGTGCTAACCTCCTACAACTGTTTAAATTTGTGAACCGGCCAAACACTCTGTTCAAAGAAAATACGTTGTATGTTTGTATGTGTGTTTCTAATTAATGCTATTTATTGCTATTTGTTCTCTTTTATTCTTTAAAGTTTAACAATTCATTCTTTATCTTAATATCTTAATATTTGTTTGGGGTTGGCTTTCTTCCCTTTCATTTTTTTTATTGTACAGCAATCTTTCTCCTCAAACCTACCACCTCTGTCTTTTCTTTCTTTCTTACTTTCTCTTCCCCCCTTCTTCTTCTCCCTACTTCCTCTTTCTTTCTCCTTCTCCTCCTCTCTTCCTCCCTCTCTTACCTTCACTCCTACTCTAATTTCCCTTCCCTTCCTTCATCCCTCTCTATTGCTGTATCCTTTTATGCATATGGACTACTCAGAGGGCTGAAAAGGTTATTTTTGACTGGTCCTCGCATTTTTGACCAGTCCTCGAACTTACGACTGTCCTCACAATTTACATTTTTGCCCTATCTTGTCACCATGGTGAAGAGAAACAGTTGTGAAATGAGTGACACGGTTGTTAAGAATGGTACAATGGGCATAAATGATGATAACTGCGAAGACCGGTCAAAAGTGCGAGGACCTGTCAGAAATCACATTTTTCAGCCCTCTGGGTAGTCCTTTTGTGCACAGGGACTACTCAGAGGGCTGAAAAAGTTATTTTTGACTGGTCCTCGCACTTTTGACCAGTCCTCGAACTTACAACTGTCCTCATAATTTACATTTTTGCCCTATCTTGTCACCATGGTGAAGAGAAGCAGTTGTGAAATGAGTGACATGGTTGTTAAGAATGTTGCACAGGCATAAATGTGAGGATGGTCATAAGTGTGAGGACCAGTCAAAAGTGCGAGGACCTGTCAGAAATGACTTTTTTCAGCCCTCTGAGTAGTCCCTATACACATAGCCATGGCCACTCGGTCACATGACCAGCTAGCCACGCCCACTCAGTCACATGACTTCCAAGCCATGCCCACAAAATAAGCCACACCCACAGAACCGGTAGTAAAAAAAAATAGAACCCACCCCTGGTTGGGGGTCACCACAACATGAGGAACTGTATTAAAGGGTCGTGGCATTAGGAAGGTTGAGAACCACAGGTATAGGAGAAGAAAGATGACAAGTATTGTCAAAATAAAGAGTAGAAAAAAAAGACAATAATGTATTTTAGTCATTGAGAAATAAATATACATATACTAAAACAAACAAAGCAAAGTTAATCCAACAATGACTATTGGCAAACATTGGTAGGTCAAGCTTGCACATAATGAAGCAGAATTTTGCTACTTTTAGACAGAGATTTTTTCTCGTCTGTCTGCAAGAGAAAATAGTTTCCTCAAGTTAGTCCTTTCTTTTGTTTCCTATGCTAATTCAGCCTGGAGTATTGTTATCTTCTAATGAATGTTAAGGAAACTTAATTATATATTCTGTTCAAGTCAGTAATAAACTAAGAAGGTGTATCACTTGTGTATTCTTTGAGTTCTGTAGGCATTCAGTTCATAAAGGGCCAAATTGAATGGCTAAGGCCTGTGTTAATGTGCTGGAAGCTCAGGGAGTCTGCGGTAAATGGCATTTTTGTGCCTGTTCTTCTGTGTTTTCTGTTTACTTTGCTTCCTTCCACACTGAAGTTGACTTGTTCATCAGGCAGACTCTGTCAACAAGATTGGTGGAGGTCATATTTCTAACAGTCCACTGATCAACAAAAGACTATATTTGTTTTTGTCTGCCTGGATAATCAAAACAGCAGGAACCAAAAGGAAAAATATTTGCTTCTAATTCCTTTACCAAAGCATTTTAAATTGTTCTTTAGTAGTTTTAAGTTTAAAAAATTTCTGGTGCTAATGATAAGGAAAATATTTGTAGTTTGTAACCATAGTAATAACTGCTATTACTATTACTACTGTAACTGTTAGTGGGTGAGGAAAACTAGAAAACAGATTTCTATACTCAATCAGACATTGATCAACTTCATAGAGAAACTTTACAATCAGGAAAAAACTTTTTACAGATATTGAAGTTAATACATTGGAAGAACAATTAAATAATGAGATTTGAAATTGCAAAAAAGTATTAGCAACAACTAATACTTTTAGCAAATTTGACAAAAAAATTGAAGTGCAAGAAAGCAGAGATTGCATTATTTGAAATTTGTACATACATTTAAATGATATTTGTGTGATGCAAACAAGCATGCATGCATGCCCAATCCAGTAATGACAAAAACAATAACAAAACGAATGAATGCAAGTACAACTCTGCAAAATAGAAAAGTTTCCGTGAACCTGTTGTAGTTTCTTCATGAACCAAAGGACTGATTGGTGAAATGACTTTTTTTAATTTAATAATTTTATGCAAAATGGTTTTCTTTGGAATACTGTGTAATCTGAGCGTTTGGTCATATTTTGTAGTCATTGTCAACTGGTGTTGCTTTTGACATATGCTATAACTAAATGTTTACTCAGAAGAGATGACTAAGTAAAAGGATACCACTCTGGAAATTTGGAGGGGGTTAGGATAAGAAAGGTTGGAAATCCTATTGTTTTATATTCTACTGAGGCCAGTTTGACCCATGCAGAACAAAATGTTTTGACAGTCCATATTCATATTTTTTGAGAGAAGATAAGTAAAGCCAAAGAGGGTTCAGGTAATCTCCTTTCTGTTATCATTATATCATTATCATTTTGTTGTAATTATCTGCTTTCTAAAAATTATCATTACAGAAACTTGAAACTGATCTTTTTGAAGTTTTGGGACAAAAAGAAAAGGCTGTTCAAGAACTAGAGCAGCAAAGGAAACAGTGCACAGATGTGAACCTCAAAGCTGCAGAACTGAGCAAACAACTAGAGGAAGAGAGAAAAATGTATGTTAAATTATTTGAATGTGCCACTGTTAGCTGTAGCCATGTTTTAAAAGTTGTCAGAGTTTCTAATTTTCTAGCATATTTTTTTCTTGTGTACTCTGTTGCCTTGTTGGAAAACTAATAACTTTTATTTTCAGTTATACATTTTGCTTAAATCTGCGTGGCATTACACATGTTTGGATACATACATACATACATACATACATACATACATATATATTTTCTGAGGTTTTCGTGGGAGTTTGTATGTAGGTCTTTGGTTATTCGGGTTTTCTCCCCTGTAAAATTGGAAGTGTCTTGGCGACGTTTCGACAAAGTCTCATTCATCATCTTCAGGGTGGTGTTTTCGGCTTCGTGCTTCTAGGAGCAATGTGTGATCGCAGCTGTTTCTTTCTTTTAACTGCCAGTGGGGGTGTGAACTGATTGGGTGGGAGCTTAGCTGTGTTCTGATTGGGTGGAGGTGTGTTCTGATTGGTTGGGGGCTTGGCTGTGCTCTGATTGGATGGGGAGTTGGCTGTGCTCTGATTGGCTGGGGGTGTGTTCTGTTTGGGTGGGGGCTTGATTGTGCTTGGGTTAGTCTGAGTTGCAGGGGGATTTGAGCTGGTGAGCTGTGTTGCTGTTGTTTGGCTTCACGTTCGTGGTCATGCCACATCTTCATGGTGGGTGTCCGTTTGCTTCATGTATGGATTGGAGGGTTTTAAAGTGGCTAATGGTGCAGCTGTTGTCTGGCTTCTGATTTGTGATCATGCCTCATCATCGGTGTGGGTTTGAGTTTGCTTTTTGCATGGATGTGTGGTGGTGACATCCTGTGTGGTTTTCGTGAGTGTGGGTCTGGTGTCATTCTTTGTGTTAGGGACTCATTTGTCAATAAGGGCAGGTTTCCAAATGGCTGGTAGGCGGGAGGTATCATCTCGTTTATTCATGCTGTGTGGGCGTTTTTCTATCTTGATGGCTTCTCTGATTATTCTGTTGTTCAGGAGAAAACCTGAATAACCAAAGACAGACAGACAGACAGACAGACAGACATACATACATACATACATACATACATACATATTTGTTTTCTGAGGTTTTCGCGGGTGTTTGTATGTAGGTCTTTGGTTATTCGGGTTTTCTCCCACGTGAAATTGGAGGTTTCTTGGCAACGTTTCGACGAATGTGTGATCGCAGCTGTTTCTTCCTTTTAACTGCCAGTGGGGGTGTGAACTGATTGGGTGGGAGCTTGGCTGTGTTCTGATTGGGCGGAGGTATGTTCTGATTGGTTGGGGGTTTGGCTGTGCTCTGATTGGCTGGGTGTGTGTTCTGTTTAGGTATTAAAGAGTTCAGTTTTGGTGATAGTTCTGGTCTTTTTAAAGTCAATATCATGTCCTGTGGCTTTGAGGTGTTGGACCAGGGAAGAAGTGATTCTGCACAAACCGAAAAATATCCACCATCCTAAGGAACCCCAAAGACAAAATTGAGTTAGAAAATCAAGGAGTATATGAAATCCCATGCACCGCCTGCCCCACCACATACATCGGACAAACCAACAGAAGAATAAGTGCACGCATTGAAGAACACAAGAACTCAGTCAGAAAAGAGGAACCAACTTCTTCCCTGGTCCAACACCTCAAAGCCACAGGACATGATATTGACTTTAAAAAGACCAGAACTATCGCCAAAACTGAACTCTTTAACAACAGAATAATCAGAGAAGCCATTGAGATAGAAAAACGTCCACACAGCATGAATAAACGAGATGATACCTCCCGCCTACCAGCCATTTGGAAACCCGTCCTTATTGACAAACGCGTCCCTAACACAAAGAATGACACCAGACCCACACTCACAAGAGCCACACAGGATGTAACCAGCACACATCCACGCAGAAAGCAGACTCAAACCCACACTGATGATGATGCACGACCCCGGACCAGAAGCCAGACCACAGCTGCATCATTAGCCATTTTAAACTCCTCCAATCCATACATGAAGCAGATTGACACTCACCATGAAAAGGTGACACAGCCACGAACACGAAGCCAAACAACAGCAACACAGCTCACCAGCTCAAATCCCCCTGCTACTCAGACTAACCCGAGCACAACCAAGCCCCCACCTAAACAGAACACACACCCAGCCAGTCAGAGCACAGCCAAACCCCCAACCAATCAGAACACACCTCCACCCAATCGGAACACAGCCAAGATCCCACCCAATCAGTTCACACCCCCACTGGCAGTTAAAAGGAAGAAACAGCTGCGATCACACACAACACAGAGTTGCTTTTTGTCAGCAGAAAAAAGGCCCAGAAACTTGTGAATGAGATTTCACAGAACCAGGCTGTAGAACAACTTAGTTTATGTAGGTAAAACCTGGCTAGAACGAATGTGCATACATACATACATACATACATATACATACATAATAAAAAAATAAATAAAATGTTTTTTGCTTTGTTAGTATATAATAATAATTTTTTTTTACTACATTTTTAGGCCACTCTTCTCCCCTACAGGGTGACTCTGGGCAGCTCCAGTAATAATATTCAGTATTCAGTAATAATACTAAAATAGTGGCATTAACTTTACCAAGCAAGATATAGGATGTTTGTTGAATATGTTGAATATTTGAAAAGTTTTATATAAAAGTTAATGCTCAATTATGTAATTTTGAACTTGAAATAATTTCATTTTTATACATTGTATACATTGTATTTATATAGGATATCTACAGCCAAATTAGACTTACAGAAAAAAAATGATACATTAGAAGAAGTAAGCCAACAAAGATTAAAGCAGGAAGAAGAAAATGAAAAACTGAAGTTAGAAATTGAGAAATTAAATCAAGATAAATTGAAGTATCACAGGGAATTAGATGGAAAGCTGCAAACATTAACAGATGATTTGAAGAAAATGAAGCTGGAAAAAGATACTCTATTAAAGGAACTTGAAATCCTCAAAGGTAAATTGTCAAACAGCAACAAATCTTTGGAAGAAGCAAAGGATGCATTGGAGAAAGAGAAACAGAGAGGAAAGACAGCTGTAGCAGAAATTGTGAGTCCTGAATTTTAAATAAAAGTATTTTCTATGTAACCAATTTCACTGTTTGCAGGCTACCTGTGAAAATTCAAAGCAATATCGTAGTGGTGATGGCATTGATTATGGAAAGTAGTGAACAAATACTTAATTGAACACTTTGCTTATTATATGTGTATCTTGGTGCCTAAATTCATAGCTTATTTTGAAAAGAAAATGTTATTATTGCTTGGTAAAACATAATGTTCTTTATGTAACAACTTTTGCTCCACTCATAGGTTTTGCTTTTAAAATCATAGTGATTACAATTTGTATTTATTACATCTTTGTGGTTTCAACTGTGGTGTGAATTCTTGAAACTGATTTGAAAGGATGTTAGAGTTCATTAGTAATATTTGTAATGTATTTTAATAATTTAACAGAAAATTCTTATTAAATATTGATTTTTATACAGGAAAAATCTTGTCAAGAAGCTAGGCATCAACTTCAGTTACAGTCGGAATCTATAGCTAAAGAACAGAATGAACTGAAAAACTTACTGGAAAAACAAGAAGGGGTAATATTAATTGTTGACCATAAGCATGACTCCTATGGCATTCAGATACAGGTGGTCCTCGACTCAATGATCACAATTGAGCCCAAGACATTTGTTAAATGAGTTTTGTTCCATTTTACAACCTTTGTAGCATAGTTGTTAAGTAAACCATTGTAGTTGTTAAGTTAGTAACACTGTTATTAAGTGAATCTGGCTTCTTCATTGACTGCTTGTCAGAAGGTCACAAAAGGTGATCACGTGATCTCGGGACACTGTAACGATCCTTTGAGCCAGGTGCCATGCATCTGAATTTTGATCACATGACCATGGGGATGCTGCAATGGTTTTAAGTGTAAAAAATGGTTTTAATATTTTTTCACAAATCACTTCAAATGGTCTCTCGGCGTTCGGTGGCCCGTACGCACCAATAAACCCACAACACACTCACACCGTCCATAAAACGTGGTTTACTGGGAGTTAACAGCACAGCCGTATGGCCGGAAATGCTGAGCAAAGTAAAGACGCGGCTATCAATGGTTACCGGCAGCCTCTATAAAAAGTGTGGCACATATAGGACAGCTGGTCGCAGTTAAATATCCCGCCACTCTCTTCCGGGCGCACGCCAATGACGTCATCACCGCCAGCCGGATCTCCTCGATCGTCCTCCGCCGACATCGTTACAGCTCACTCACCAACCGCCCCGCCGATCAGAATCCCCACCCGCGAGCCCCACTACCCCATCCCCCCATGCGCCCCAAACGCCTAGTCGCACTCTACAGCCCCACCACCATCACCCTGTGCCTGCCAGACCCACGCCGCAACCCGGCCCCGGCCCACTGCTGTCTTTCGTCGCTGGGCGTGGTGTCGAGTGCTGTTAGACGCTCGACATGGTCATTAAAAGAACTGTTGTACTTCCTGTTGTGCTACAGGTAGTCTTTCTGTTGTACAGACTACCTGTAGCATTGCTATATTCAGAACTCTGTGGAAAGGAAGAATTAATTTTCTCTTAACTCTATATACAGTTTTTTTCTCAAATGAATTATGAATTATTGCTGTGGGATTAAATTATTTGGTATGCGTATATAAATACATGGAGTTTCATTATAATTGGATTTTTGAAAAATATGTACTTAGTATTAAGAAAAATTAAGTAGTAACCTGAGGAAAAAAAAGAGATTTTCTATCAAAGCATAATAATTGCCATAATAGCAATGGTGTTGAAGTAATACTACATTTCAATATTTAGATATCGAAACAAAGAGCAACAGAGCTTGATTCGGCACGTGAACAAGTCCTGCAGCTTCAGGGTATTCTCAAAGACAAAGAAAAAAATGAGCAACAGCTCCAATTGAAGGTAAAAGAACTGAAGGAATCTTTCGATCAGAAGAAAAAACAAAATGAGATACAACAAGCTGAATTAAAAACAGCCCTATTAGAAAAGGTAAATTCATATACCTGTAATCTCTCAGTAACATTGTATAATATTTTGTTGCTTCATAATAACTTTATGCATATAATAATAACATGATTTCATAATAATTTTTGGCTGATGCTGTGGCATCATATCAACAGCATAATATGTGGAGGCATTTCTCCCTCCATGTATCATTTATAGGCATATGAAATAATTCTTCAGAGCAAGATATACTAAGGGAGGTCTGTTAACATGTTTACTGTGTTGTTATGCTTGGAAAATAATTTGCTGCTCAGTGGCAAATATGAGTTTAAATGAAATACTAGAAAATTATGGAAACGAAGGATTCTTTAGCCCAACTTTTTATTATTAGCTCACACTGGAATGATAAAAAATAGATTTTGACTTTCCTCTTCAGTAATTGAGTATAAATAGTAAGCGTTCATTCTAATTTGCAGGCAAATTAGACAAAATCCATGTTTAGCTTTCTAGCATGTAAAGTTTGTGTCTGTTTTTGTTCACCCATAGATTCATTAGATGATACAATTTGGTCAGGGCTTCCCAAATTTTTGAATGCAATGGTATTTATATATGACCTTATTTATTTTATTTTATATTTTTTTGATTTTATTTGATTTTTATACCGCCCTTCTCCAGCAGGACTCAGGGCGGTGAACAGCCAAGGTAAAACATAGCATACAAAATTTAAAACAATTTAAAAAGATATTAAATAGTTTTGGCCCACAATTTAAAAAACCCCAATAAAATCAATTACGAATTAAAACCGAAAGATGGGATCAAGCCAGCCATTATCTGTTTTCTCAATTATCTTTCTGTGTATAAGAGAAATATATCTTGTGCATGTATGTATTAGGCAGAACTGGAAAATAAATTGCAACAACAAATAACATTATCAGAACAAGTCCTTGCTACGCAGAAGGAAAAAATAACAGAACTGCAGAAAGTCCATAAAAAAGCTCAAGAAAACATGGAAAAACTTCAACTAGATATTTATGGTAAAGAATCTGAAATCTTGGCTATCCGGCAAGACCTTCAGGTATATGACTATGTTTTGGGACTGCACATGTTTCTCTCAGTGTATGCATTGTGTAAGTTAAAAGATTCTTTTGGTTAGCACTTAAGTGAATAATTGAAGCTAACAACATATTTCAAGGAAGAATCCTTGTACTTGTCCCAAATCCCTATATTTCATTTTTTTTTTCTATTCAACTGTAGCTATTCCTCCATGTATTTTATTTTATGTATTCTATTTTATGTATCTATGTTACATATTCTACTCTATCTATGTATTTTATTTTATGTATTCTCCATGTATTCTATTTTTCCTTGTCCCAAGTTTTCTATTTTTTTTCTGTAATTGAAATGTCCAGACCTCATTAAGATATTTTAGCTTCGGACAACTCATCTCAGCCAACTCACTGTGGCCAACTAACTGCGGTTAACTTGCCATGACCACTTATGGTCATGCTTACCTAGAAAAAGCAGCACATGGGGGAATATAACTTTAAAATAAACAGTTAAGATGAAATGCAATGAGGATGGGAATGACTATATGAAGTGTTTAATTTAATGAGTGCTAGTGATAGTTTATGAGACTTTAATTGACATGGTAAGGTGTTTTTTTTTTTTTTTTTTTTGGTAAACACATAAACATGTATACTCACCCACAGCCAAGATTATATTGTGATGACATACCCCTTGAATTGAAGGAGTAATGTAAAAAATAATAAACTTAGAAGAGTAAGATCAACAGTATTGCCTAATGGCACCATCTGCTGGAAGATAGGTGCAAATAATAATTTTGATATATGCCTTTCCATTACTGTCCTAGTAAAGCTAGAATATAGTTAAGGAGGTTATTGAAGAAAGCTTGGAATTTGGAGTATAATATACATTTAATCATTAAAGGAACTAATTAAATAGTCCAGCAAGTAGCAATAGGGGTCATTTATTTGTAGCTTCTTTACTTTAATGTAATTTAAAACCTTTATTAAACTATTGTTTGTTATGTAAAATAAAGGTCTGGTAGAAATTAAATTGTTGGGACAACGAATATAAAGTCTTCTGTTCCTCACATCTCTTAACATATTTTTCCTTATCTCAGTTATAAAGTCTCATCCTGCATCAGTTCTCCCATCACTCTTTTACTGTCTAGGACATGGTTGTCCAATCTTTTGGTTTACTTGGGCTTCATTGAGTGAAGAGGAATTGTCTTAGGTTGCATATAAAATATATAATATAATTAATGTATATAAATCACATAATAATTTTAAAAGTTTATGATTTTTTGAGGCCGCATTACTAGCTGTCCAGGGCTGCATGCAGCCATGAGTTGGAAAGGCCTTGTATAGGAGAGAGGTTTGCTGGGAAAATATACTTGCTGTTTGCTGTGCGTGGTGAATTAATACAAGAATAAATATTTTATTGCGTGACCCATAGCTCAATTTCACTGATCAGAATGATAATGAACTGGACTGAGAAATAGTGAGTGGGCCAAAGTCACCATGACGGTTTTTGATTTCTAAAGTAGGACTAGAACTTAACAGTTTCCTGGTTTCTAGGCCAACACCTTAACCACTACATCAAACTGATTTCATTTTCAAAAGTTTCATTGTATTTTACTGATGGTTGATGGTCTATGAACCTGTGAATGCAGGGTGGGTTTTCAAAAGTCTCAAGTGATTGAATGAGAAAAAATACCTTCTGCATTAGTGCAGCAATTTTTTTTCTTGCATTGCTTGTAGTTATATTTTTGCGGATCATTTTTGTCAGCTGAAGTGATATATTCTTGTGATACTTTGCTAATAGACCTTTATTGTAATTCATATAGGTGATTTATTCATCTTTCACCTAAAAGAAGATTGTCAGTTGTAACTCATGAAGTAGCTCTGGAGTGTTAGTGATTCTTTGCTTTCAATTTAGGTTACAGAAGAGAAGCTAACTTTGGCTCAAGAAGAATTGATTTCTAATAGAAATCAAATTAGTAATCATAACCAATTGATCAAAGAACTTAAGACAAAAAGATCTGCACTGGAACAGGATCTATCAAAAAAAGAACAGCAACTGAAAGAACAAGAGAAGTTGTTACAGGAAATACAGAAAGATAAGGTAATGTGTTTTTTAATCCTTTGAACTATATATAGTATGAACAGGATATATACGTGTATACGTATCTATCTGCAATATAAGTGGAAAAATTATATTTCCTTTGGTTGTTGAAGTTGGAAGGAATGGTCATGTTTCAATACTAACTGTATTATGTTCATGTAATATAGAGTACTCAAGTATTGTATCTTGAAAGATGATTTTCTTGGCTATTAAGAATAGAATACTTTATTGGCCAAGTGTGATTAAACACACAAGAAATTTGTCTCTGGTACATAAGCTCTCAATGTACATGCAAAACAACAAAGTAATAATGATCATAACAGCAAAGTAATAATAATCATAAAGATGATAACCAATAAGAGAAAGTAATGTAACAAACAAGAAGGATAAAAGTAATACAGCCATACTACTTAGTATCAATTCAGTAAGTGCTTCTTTAGCCTCCAGTTGTATCAATTGTATAATTATCTTTCTTTGAGTCAAGAGATTTAGTTCTCTAATCTCAAAGCAACATAGTATCTTTGAAATTCAATTCAATTAATTATGCAACATAAATAACTAGGTTTATCCATAGTACATGAAATAATCATATTTATCTCTTGGAAGAGGAAGTATAGTGTCTCTATTAAAAGAATAAATTAAGAAATAACATTGGGATTAGTGGAAAATATAAATTCAGTTATCCATTGACTTTATTTGAATGAATGCTGTTCATTGAAAGTAGTAGCTTCTTTTTGAGTAAATATGCATATTTATTAAGGAAGGAATATTTTAAATATACTTGTTGACTTTTTCTGAAGGATTTAAAAGAAAAAGATTTGTTTAATGAAAAATCGAAAACCTCAGAGCTCTATAACATAAATTGCAAACAGGAAGAAGAAAATGTGAAACTAAGGGATGAAATTAGACTCTGCAAACAAGAGTTTGAGAAGGTATGTAAAGTCATAAACATTCCAAGTTTATCAGGATTATATTGTATAAGGCTTTGGAAAGTGCACATTAACATTGTTCCAGAATTGTGCTTTAAGGCAGCCTAAATGCACTGAGGTGTGATCTTGGCTTTGAGATGAGCTTCTTTAACCTGCTGTTTTGATAAGTATTTTTTCAGCTCCGATGAATTCTTTCCTGCCTAAGTTTACACATTTCTTAGTTGCTTGTTCATTTGTTTGTTTATTTAAAGCATTTATAGGCTGCCCTACTCAAAACTATTTTACTATGAGTAGCACAATAAATCTGTAAAAAAATAACAAAAACAAAATAAGCAGCACCAAGTAAAATAAATATTACACCAATTATGTAAATATTAACAATTAATTGGCAATTGGGAATGATGTTCATTACACTCTTCCAAACTGGAGCTCTAATCATATTGATCACAAAACCTAAGCGTTTTCTTAGATTTTCATTCCCTCTCTCAAGGAGTGTGCAAGATTGGGGTCAACTGTATGCCATGGGAAAGAGGGAAGAGATCATTTCAGAAGGTAGGCACAGAAAAGACACACTGCCTTGATCCCAAAAGGTGACATTATTTCAGGGAGAAAACCAATGGCATGCCCACCCTTGAAAAAGGCATTTTTGCCAGTAACTCAGTCCTGTGCCATCTAGGGCGTTTTTTGGGTTTTTTTTTTTTTGTGATAACCAGCCCCTTGAAAGACTATAAGAAGCCAGTGTATCTCATAATCTAATGCTGACCACTTGGCACAAGTGATAGCTTTCAGTTGATTTTCTAATTGATCTTCAAAGGCAGTATAGAGTATAGAATACATTGCAATATCCAACTGAGAGATGAATAACTTCAAGGAGGGCCTCATAATTTAGCAATAGCTGCAATAAGTGCAAAGAAGAAATTCTGCAAAGAGAAAGGCCTTACATTTTCAAGTATTGTTCATTAACATAAGATAGATAGATAGATAGATAGATAGATAGATAGATAGATAGATAGATAGATAGAATCCTTTATTGGCCAAGTGTGATTCATATATTAGTTTAATTGATTTTTTTTGTTTTTTTTTTTGTTTTAATAGGAGATATCAAATCAAAAAGATGCCAAACAGCTGTTGATTAAACAGAAACTAGAATTACAGGAAAAGGTTGATAATTTTAGTATAGCTGTGGAGCAGGAAAAGAAAAACCAGGAAGTCATGAAAGATCAGTGGAAGAAGAAAGAAGGGGAATTGAAGAAGAAATGTGCTGAGATAGAAACAAAACTGGTCAGTATGTTTTAGAAACAAATCCAGAGGTGTATCTCCATAATGAGTAAAGTGATTCGTGGAATGATTTGCAGAGCCATAATGCGTAATTTTATTATAAATGGAGAGATTCCAATATTCCCTTTTCTTCTTACTTTTTATATTACAGCCAGTGAGAAAAAGGCAGAATTGCTTACGGAACACACTATTCTGTTTATTTAATTTGATTTACTTTGATTTAAGTATATGAAATCCTTGATGTGTTACGAGCTCAAAAATAAATTCTGGTAGGCTTTTCTAGGGAGCACTTAGTTTAAAACAATATTTCTGCTACAAAAGTTCATTTCATTATGATACTGATTAAGTATGCATGAATTGAAGCAATAATGAATTCCAAGAAATAACTAAGATTCTTCTGTAATTTTCTTGATTAATTATTCTTTCCACAGTGTACTGGCCTTTAAAAAAGGCCTGCTCTCCAATTTTGAAACTTTCTGAAACATTGTGGGAAGTGTTAGTTACAGGTTAGTAGTTAGTTAGAGGAAAAGCAATAAAATCAAACTTTTAATCTTCAGCTAGTGAATATTTTTGTTGGACAAAATCCATTCTGATTGTCAACTGAGGTTCCAAGCCAGTTATTTCCCCTACTAATTTATTTTTCTCTACAGAAAGGAACATGCATTTTTTTGGCTTTTCTTCAAAAATGTTACTTTCTTCCTAGAATGATACCTGAGCAGACATTTGAGGTGTTGGAAAGAGGATTGTTATATTGAAATGTTTCTCTTGTTTTAGCAAGCTTTGATCAAGAAAAAGGATGAGCAGTGTAAAAGCCACGAAGAGGCTGAGTGTAAGCTCAATATGCAGATCACAGCACTGAATGAAAATCTAGGGACAGTGAAGAAAGAGTGGCAAAGCAGCCAAAGAAGGGCTAGTGAACTAGAAAAACAAATAGATGATCTGCGCGGAGAAATTGCAGTTCTCGAAGCCACTGTCCAAAACAATCAGGATGAGAGAAGAGTATTGCTGGAAAGGTAAGTTGCTAAATATGTTTTCAAGTGGTTTATTTTAAATTAGGAAAGACATTCTTTTCATTGTTTATTATAAGTTGAACTTTGTGTAATTTGGGCTAAATCAGATTTTTTTCCACTTTAAAAAAAATCCTATGGTTCCTATTAAACTAAGCAAAACAGTAATAGCTAAATAACAGCTAAAATTCATAATCCTAGATTCAGCTTGATGATTGCGTGAAATTCTAAACTTTCTATATTGCATTTATGACTTTTATCTATTGGTGTAATTATATTTGTTACAAAATTCTGCTTGACTTTGAATAGCAAAATACTAACATACCCTTTGAAAATCTTAACAGTCTCTTTTGTTAATCAAAATGCATTTGTGTTTTGGTTGGAGCCAAGTTGAAACAGTTTTCCATAGAACAGTGGTAATAAAAGGATATTATGAATGTCAAGAATAATAGTACAGAAATTGATGGTTTAAACTGACAGGCTGCTAATATACTATAGCAGTGATAGTGAACCTTTTTGGCACTGAGTGCCCAAACTGGAACATGCGTGCAGAAACTGCAGCCCCAGAAACCCAAAGACCATCTGGCTAGTGTGCATGTGCGTGCTGGCCACTTGGTCTTCGGGTTTCTAGCATGCACATGCACATACACTGGAAACCAATGCTGGAGCGCTAGCCAGCTTGTCTTCACGTTTCTGGGGCTCCAGCGAAGATCAGCTGGACGGAGTGCATGCACACACCAGAAACCAGAAGATCAGCTGGATAGCATGCATGCATGCTTCAGAAACCAGAAGAGCAGTTGGTGACAGCGCGCGTGCCAACAGAGAGGGCTCTGCGTGTCACCTCTGGCACGTGTGCCATAGGTTCGCTATCACGAACCTATTACTTCAACTTGCAAAATATTTAGACTAATGAAAGTTGTGGTGCAGAGTTTAGAATGCAGTATTGCATGTTAAATCTGCCCAGAGCCAGGAGTTCTATCCTGATGGGCTCAAGGTTGACACATCCTTCTGAGGTCAGTAAAATGAGGACCCAGATGTTGGGGGCAATATGCTGACATTTTTAAATCGCTCAGAGAGTGCTGTAAAGCACTATGGAGTGGTATATGTATAAGTGCTGTTGCTATTTCTTATTAATAGAAAGGATATCAAGTGATTTGTTTGTTTACTGCATTCCACCCCTGCATTTGTTTCATCATAAAGAAAATAGATGATAGATACCTGAGACCGGGTTGAAATATTTCTTCTCTGTGGAAATTCCTGCATTTTTTGCTGCAGTCAACCATTTTTGTATAATTACAATTAACAAATGGAACAGTGCTCTTAGAACAGCTCAATGCTATTTATTTATTCACGATATAATTATCAGGATGATATTATTATTCCCAGTTTATGAATACGCTTCACCCTCTTTTAGTGTTTAAAAGATTATTCACTTACTTACTATCCTCTTCACAGGTGCCTTAAAAGTGAAGGAGAAATTGAAAAGCTTCAAAGCAAAGTCATGGATGCACGAAGAAAACTGGATGATACAACTGCAGCCATGCAGGAACTGGGGAGAGAGAACCAGTCATTGCAGGTATTTCATTTTATGCTGAAAGATAGTAATTGGTAATTTCATGTTAGTATTATTATTAATATTACATAGATAAGTAAGTAAGCAACATACCTGAACAAGATACGATGATCTGGTTGGGTTGGCTTCTACTGGTCTAACAATCACTTGGATATAGAATACTCTGAGTATATGGAGTGGCAGGGGGAAAGAGGAAATGATTTTCAAGTTTTAACAGCCTGAATTTTGATTACATAGTTTTTATATAATTTGAAGTTTTGTTTTTTATATTTACATGATATCTATTTCTTAAATTTTTGCATAGATTAAACATACACAAGCATTAAATAGGAAATGGGCTGAAGACAATGAAGTTCAGAATTGCATGGCTTGTGGAAAAGGTTTTTCTGTAACAATAAGAAGGGTATGTATGCATGGGGATATATCATGAAGCTTATTTTCATGAAGTGAAATGTGTTAATAAAGTTAAATTAAGAAATAATCTCATATATCCTATTTCTTTGATAGCATGGGACAAATTTATTTAAAATACTGTATAATTTTTTTTTTTGGACACAGTGACGTGAGAGGTTTGTTAACAATGTCAAGTTTTCATTTGCTTTCATTTAAACTTGATTACAACACCTGCTTAGCCTGGACAGTGATATATTTCTCTCTTGTTAATATCCACTGCATGTAATATATCTGGAAATGGATGATTGTGATCTTGGAAATAGGAACATTTTATGAAAATACAAAAGTATTTCATATGTATTCTAACAAAATTAGCATAAGATTTTTTTCAGAAACTTTTGCTACTTCCAATGCTGCATAGGAAAGATAAAATATTTCTTATTACTGTCTGGTTAAACTTTAAATATAGGACTGTTGCTTGCTTGCTTGCTTTTGAACTATATCTGTGTATATAGATAACTTACGCAGTCCAGTGTCATCCTAACGAAGAAATACATTTTAGTAGAAAACCTGGAATATACTGACTGTTATGTTTTAAATTTATCCCATGCAATACAGTAACTTCTTTTTTTTTTTGACTAATTAGGTTAGTGACCATTCTCAAATACAATAGTAATAAATGGTAATAAACAATCATTTTCTGAGCAATGTGTGCATTTATGATCGAATTTTGTATGTCTGATAGCAAAACCCTTGGTGTAAAACTGATTTAAGATCTGGTCAGTTTCAGGCAGTAGTGGTGGGAGGGTTCTAATCGACTAATTAAGTTTACAGAACTATCACTTGCACTTTTAGGGAATTGCTGCACTGCTGGAAAAAAAGCAGTTTAGGAAGAGGTAGTTTGTTTAAGCAATCTCTTCACCTTGCAAGGGGGTAAAAAAAAAAGGCAGAGAACAAATCTGAATGACACAGTAGCAATCAGTGATCTTCATAGCAGCTCTTTTGCTCTCTCACATGTTTCCTTAGCAACCATTTTGCTTAATTGTCAAGTCATTGGAGTGGAATATGGTCGCTGAATGAGGAGACATGTACTTCTAAAAATAGTATACATACTTGGTTATTTAAGATGCTCCACTAGTAATTCAGTGTTTTAAAATATTGTAGATTGGGTTGTGCAATATCAAATCATGGTTAGCAAGTTTAGACTTGCATGCTCACCTTTACTTTCCTTGCAAACTATATTCAATTATTATTTATCCTAAAGCAAAGCTAATTGTTGCATCAAAAATATCCGTGTATGGTTTTATGCTTGATGTTTAGTCATGATTTGAAAAGCAAGCATTCAAGCCTTAATGTGATGTGATTTAACTAATTTTGGCTTAATGTATTTTTTGAATATAGCCATTGAGGCTTAACAAAGCATGGCTTATGTCTTAGTTTAGGAATAGAGACTCTTTGATAGTGTGATTGGCAGGATATAAATTTAATAAATAATAATACTAGCTTGTATTTTAGCAATGATGAAGTTTATATATGCCACATGTTCATAACTTTTCTTTTTTTGTTTTTCAGCACCACTGCAGACAGTGTGGAAATATTTTCTGTGCTGAGTGTTCCTCAAAGAATGCCTTAACTCCTTCTTCTAAGAAACCTGTTCGTGTCTGTGATACTTGTTTCAATGATCTACAAGGATAATTACTCACAACTCTTACATGTTATGCTAAAGTAAAATTTCTGTTATGCACTTCGTACAATACTCAGACTACTATTTTGGGTGGGCACCGATTGTAACAATTGGCAAAATTATAGTATAGTGTTTAACTGCTAAAGTCAAACAATTGTACTTCTTGTGAAGTTGAAATTATCTGTGACTTATTTGGTTTTGGTCAGAGAGCTTCTGTATCAAGTTTATAAGTCTCCAATGACTTGTAAATAAAATTAAAATAGAGGAGTTATAATGTATTTTTTTATCCTAATTTGTTGGTTCAGAAACAACCCCTTTAAACAGTTTTGCAGGGATTTTGTGTTTTAATTATTGCTGCATAAGTATAACTTAACCATTGTTCAGAAACGTATAAGGTATTAATAGCCTCAAACAAGCAGCTTTCCTTGTCTATTGTTTTTTTCCTCTTTTTTCTTAATTTTTCATTGTGAGTTCCTTTTTATGATTATGTCTAGTTAGTGGAAACTGCCTTGAACTCTCAAGATTATCAAGCTGTTTTTCTATAGTATCACTGTACAATATACGTCACAGAAAATGAAAAGCAATCCCAATACTACAGTGTTGATCTGATATTTTTTCTCTAAGAATATGCTGCATCCTGTTGAAAATAGTTGGGCTACATCATCTTTGATATGCAAATTCCTATGGTCCTTTACATTTTTTGTACTATTTAAATATGTTTGCACTGTTCTCTCTGTCTTATTCACAAGAAATATTGCCTGGAAGATCCAAGCATAGCAAATTCTGGTACTGAAAGATACATAGTTATGATAATTATTAATTATTTTACAATTCCAATGAAAAGAATTGCAGGGGAACATTCAGGGTGCATGTTCCCATTTTAATTATTACTATAAATCTTTGTCCTCTTTAAAATTTGGAATGAAACTCGGCACTGCTGAAGATTGAAGAGAAACCTAAATTCTCAGTAGTTTCTCTTGTTTTCTCTAATCATGGAGCTTATTAAAAAGTAATGCCATATTTTATTCATTAAAAGTTAGGTAAAATTACTGTTTTTAAACTAATAGGTGGATAACAATGTTTGTTTCAGTTGAAATTGGGATATACATACACTACTATGCACACTGTGGTGATATAAAATAATGCACTGGTAAAATCTAGTTTAGTAAAATATATATAAGGTAATATTTAAAATCAACTTTTCTTTGGATTTGTAACCTGTTTGCATGGGAGATGAGTGTAGCTGTAGACATAGAAATGAATATGGAAGTAGGAAAAAAAGTAACACAAGTACTTTAATAAAGATATATTAACAGAGAGGGCTTTCCATGTAGAATATTCTAGTTCTACTACTTGTATCTCCAAATCATAAATTCACAGGTACCTGTACTAGGGATTACACACCATTTTTTCTTGTCTGAAATCATGGAGAAAAAATAGTTGTGAACTATACAATTTTGTATCAATAGATTATGAATCGGCATGAGGTAAAAATGTCCAAATGGTCAAATATGAATATAATGTACAGAGGTCAAATTTTCTATATCAGCTATTCATACAGTCTACAACAGAGATACAATTCAGATACTATCCACCTGTTTTATTCACTATCACTTTAATCTAATTTGGAAAAAGATAAAATATGAAGTATTCATGCTAGGAACTGAAGTTTATTGGGGCTATCTTCTGATTTAGCTTAGTTGATTAATTATATATGGAACTCTTCATCTCATAAATTAACATATAAAGAAACTGATTCACAAGGGGGAAGTAATATTTTTTTAAGATGATGCTTGTATGTGTTGTAGCAAGTGTCATTTTGGAAATGGCTTCCTATGTATAAGATAAGAAGGAATTCTTTTCCAAGGTTGTATCTGTTATTTGCATTTTTTCTAAGTATTTTAAAAATATTAAAAACAAGCAAACTATCTGCTCCTCATTTAAATGGGGATTTGCTTTCATTGCAGTCTCTAGACGTTTTACACACATTCATACACACATGGATAAAAGTTCAGCTTGTCCAGAGCAAGAAAATGAGGTTGATCTGATAGTTTAACATTGAAAACTCAGGAAGAGCAAGGTATAGCATTGTCACTTGCACTATGCACTTTTTAGTGTAACCAACACTATATGCAAGAGAAGGAACAAATGTTTGCAAGAAGTGATGCAGTAATTGGTCTACAAAATTGTACATTCTTAATTAAATGCTCATTCAATTCCCTAGTAATTTCATATGGTGTTTAGGAATATTATGTTCATAATTTTTATGTACTCCAGAGGATACATAATTTAGTATACATAGTGTATACTAAAGTGGTTTGCATGTTCTTTAGCAGCACTGCTTGATTTTAAGAATAGAAAAAGTGGACTTGGCAATTTTGCACATTTCATGTTCTCAGTGGCTTTCATTGTTCCTATATAAGCATTTGTTTTTGTATTAAATTATATTAAAATTTATTTAGGTGATCTATTTCCAGGTCATAGCAATAAACAGAAAAGGAAGTTCCCTACTTAAGAACAGAAAAGTTAGTATTTGTATTGTTTCTTTAAAACTTAGAAGTGGTTTATTTTAAGTTCCATTTAAGAGTTAAAAAATGAATAAATCTGTCCATATTTAACATTAACTGCTCGCCTCAGTATATAATCATTTGATAGCAGGCACACAGGAAAATAGTCATGAGAAAAATAGTTTGTGTGGTAGGCAACACCATTCAGCAGAGATTTGTTTTTCTCCTGTGATCTCTTTAAAACCCATATGAATAAAGTTTGTTATTGGCGTTCTGAATTTATAAATTTCAAATACAGTATATGTTGTTGATTAGTGTGGCAGATTTGAATAGCTTTCATGCCACCTACATTGTACTATGTGGTTAAATCCAAACTCTTTGCACCAAAGAGAAAGAAAAAATATTGTTACATCAGGTTAATAAACAAAGAAACATTTTGTAATAGAAATCTATCCAAAATGCTGCTTGTATAGGATTTATCACTTTTGTAATAAAATTATTTTAAAAACACACACAAAAAGCCCATCTAAGAATGCCACTATGTAAGATTTCATTTTAACTACCTCTTGATAAAACACTCAACTTGAGCCCATTTTAAAATGGTTCCCTCACTACAATGTTAGGTTTGATTTGTGGTTACTGCCAAATTTTAAAACATTTTGATTCACCAAAAATGTAATATTTCAGTATGTGTGCTTATGTAACTTACAGTTATTATAAATCTATAATAAAGAAATGGGTTTCTTTAATTCTACAAACCTGTAGGTGTTGGAGAAAAATTAAATTATACAACTGTTCCTATTTGCGTTTGATCTATATCAGCTGTATGTGTCACATTGGCTGCTGTTAATATTTACATGTCATTAAGTTAGCCTCTATTTCCAGTGCTCATGACAAGAAATTGACAAATGCTATTATGCTATCATGGAAGTGTGCCACAAATTGTATTGTACTATTGGCCTCTTTTTAACTATTGGTTTATTCTGCTCGCAGATGTGAATATTGTGCATAATGTTTATTGGGGTAGGGTCTGTATATTGTATAAATTAGACTTGAAGAATTTCTGTGCTTATCTTAAATTTACACATATATTACGGTAGCTTTATCTACATAAGATTGCACTTCTTTTTCAAGTGGATCCTTACATTCACATTATCTTTAGATAGTCTTGCATGGCAATTTTTATCAGGTGGATTCTCTTAAGTCCTTCTTTAAGTGGTGTGTTTATGACTTGTAGTCATGTAGTCGTGCCTTATAATGTTAAAGAGTTTAGTTCAGTATACACTGTAATTCCTAAACTCTGCATTTGGAAAGTGATGGAAGCTGAGTAGTGAGAAAAATGACACCACAATCACTAATTCTGTATGAAACCCATGGGTGGATACTTATGGAAATATTACTTTTGTATTCTATTATTGGGCTGAAAATAAAATTAGAAATTTCTAATAGACCATTTGCAATTACTGTTTTGGTACACTTTTCCTGGTATGGAAAGCTATCTGCTGTATATGTCAAACCTATTCATCTGCAATTCACATATTAGTGGAATGCTTCAACTATTTCATATTTTGGCTGTGGCAAGATTGAATTTACTGCTTTATTCCGTATTAGGAAATTGCTGTTTTAAGTGATTATCATTTTCACTGAGTTCTTTGGGTTTAATAGTTTGTATAAAAAATTCAATCTGTGTATTACTAAACTCTTGTGTCTTGTAGTCTTTATAACTGGATGCAACAATGCATTATAGGGCAACAATTTTTGAACCAAGATACCTCAAACTTATTTGAGCAACTTATTTATCGTTATTTTATCAAATTTATTTGCTGTCCATCTTGCAGTTCAGATGACTACAGAATGCATTCAAAGCCTGGGATCCATCACTTCTCTGGGATTAAAATTTGGCAAATTTACGGTCACTTCAGTGCTGCTTGGAGTTTCAGAACATCAGTTCTGCCCTAGCTTTCTGCAGGTCATGTAGACCAGTCCCATCATCAGCTGCCAAAGAGCAGTCAGATGTACTCAAGCTGGCAGGACATTGGAAGTTGCTTTCTCATCTACTCTTTTTTCCCTTGGTCTTTTGTTTCAGTAAGAAAATACCTCTGAAACAATGATCCAAAAGGTTATGTGTTGTCTAGTATTGCTATAAAAGTCTGTAGAACCAATATCCTTAATGGCTGTGTTTTATGAACTAGAGAGCCAATAAGGGAAGTTAATTAGTTCAGAGTCTTGTTGTTCAAATCATATGAAAGTATTTTTAGTAGCAGTTTCACCAAAACATCTCAATTTTTGACTAGCATCCCATAGCATCCTTTATTAATTGCTAAGGGGCATGAATGGACACAATGAGTGATACATTATATTCTAAAAAAATAAAAAGACCTCTCATAATGGAAGATTTATAATGGATTTTGCATGTTTTGCAAATTACTTTTGCAAGTAATAGTATGTGTGCTATATTGCTAGTCAACCTTAAAAACAGCCGTGCTCCTGTCTTAACAACTTTTTGGACATACTGTATTTGTGTAGCTTTTCATTCTGCCTGAAATGATGGGTGGTTTGAATACCGAAGTGATTTCCCATTGTCTTCATCCAAGATTTTCTCTCCCCCCCCTTTTCAGTCTCCCCTAAATTTCCCAATGGCCTTTCATCCAAAAGAACAGATTGATTGGATCTTGCTTAGCTTCTCAAAATGAGCCAAAGTTACTTAGGTGCTACCAAGTAGATCACTTACTCATAAATAATATCTGATGAACTCTTTAATAACAACATTTTAATTTATAAATCAAAAGTCATTGATTTATATAAGGTTATATAAGCCACTATATATAAGGTTATTTCTACCTGTGGCTTTGAGAAATTCCAGTTAACTTGGTTGTCAAATATCTGTCAGGTTCTTTTTACTCATGGTAATAAATTTGTTACTAAACACATAAATCATATTCTGTGCCATTTCTGTTCCATTTTCTGTTAGCATGGTTGCTTCAGAAGAACCTTGCAGCCATAAAACCCTGTTAATTCATTACAACAGAACACTTCTGTTTTACAGTCATCAATATGACAAATGAATTCTAGCAAATGAGCTGTTCTTCCAGTGTCTGATAACCAAGATACAAACATTTCAAAGCCTTATCATGAATCCATCTGCTAATAGTTTTATCCAAAAAACCAAACCCTTTAAAAAAGCCCTCGGTTTCTCCTTTATGCCCAAGTATCTCTTTAGTGCAGAAAGGAAGAATCACTGCCTCTACAGCTATATGAAATTTTTAAGATCTTTGTTCTGTTATTAAATATCTATCTTCTTGAGTTTTACTTGACACTCTTTTAGATCATTTCATTCTTTTCGGAATTTAAAAATCTCAAAAAGTAGAATCAAGGTTTTTCACCTAGATGAAAGTTCTACCAGCAAATCTCTGCTGGGTACCTTTTCTTCGTTGGCCAGTTTATCATAAGAAATGATAAATATGATTAAATTAATCTGTACACCATATGAATTCTAACAATTTTTTTTTAGTTTTTGTAGTCAAAGTGCATATTATATTTTTTTTTCTTTCTCACTAGTTCATCTGCTTTGTCTTCATCATTGTTATCATCAGGGTTTTTTTTTATTGTCACTGATTTTTAGGCAGATCATATTATGCACTTAGGGATGCCTTCTCTTTTTGACAAGCAGTATAATGCTATTGTATTTAGTTTGATGAAAAATTAAGCGCGAAGGTAAGTTAAGAATGTTATTTTAATGGCACTTAATATTCTGATTTTCCCCCATTTATGTTTATTAGTAAATGCAGATGAACTAAAGATCGTAGTAAATAGATGTTTGCATATGTTCATACGAGTTATCCCATGAACTCTGTTCTAACTAAAAAATACTCTCATTTCAGAAAGGTTTGAAAACATTTCAACAATTTTCTTTAAATATTCAAAAATATTTAAAAAGTAAAAACATTACAAGTTACAGCTAAATTTCAGAGGATTCAGCAAGTGTATTGAAAAAGGAAGTTTTTGAAAGATTATTTCTTCTTATATAGTTGTTGATTGTTGTTTCCATCTGGGATATCCATGTTTTCTGAGAAAAAAAAGTAAAAGTTTTAAATAATTTAAATAAATAAATAAAATTATTTATTGAATTTGTATGCCACCTAACTCCAATGACTGGGTAGCTCACAAATAAAAACATCCAAAAGAGAAAAGAAAAGAGAACAAAAAAGCAGCAAGAATAACAAAAAACCAACAAAAACAAGAGAAACAACCTGCACAATCCAAAGAAAGCTTCCTCACTCTTGCTAAAGGCTGTTGTGAAGAGCCATATTTTTAAGACTCTTCAAAACATAAATGGTAGGGGCTGGTGGGGGGAAGTCACTACATATTGCAAATGATACTACAGGGAAGGAATGCTTCTAGAGTTCCAATAGATAGTATTATTTAATCATAGGCACTTGTGTGCCAACTTTGCCGGTCTGAATTGGCTGAGCAAATGCTGTAGGAGATAGGTAGCCCCTCAAATAATTGGGTGGTATACCATAAAGGAGTTTATTTGAATAGCAACTCCTTGAGTTGCACAGGAACCAAACAGGCCACTAGTACAGTTCATAAAGCAGATGTGCTACATGGCACACTGAGACATTGTCTTCACTGCCCATGCCACTCTTCTCTGGCTCAGTTGAAGCTTCTGAGTGATCTTTAATGGCAACCCCGCATGCAACATACAATAGTCAAGTCGTGAGATATTCAGGGTATGATTGTCTGACAGTCTTTCTGATCTAGGATGGCATAATTGATGTACCAGATGAAGCTGTGTAAAGGACATCCTGGTCATAGCAGCCACCTGCTCATTGAGATCCTCATGGGAAAGTGCAATCCCATGCAAGGTCAAAGATGAATAACTCAAGATCTGAGCGGCCCAAGTACTTAGAGCAAGTTGGTCTTTATAGGAGTGAATTCCTCCCTATCCAAACTGGCACAGACTCCAGTGGGATAGAACCTTAACAGCTTGGCCAGCCCAAGGTCAGGAGATATAATTACACATTATCCATGTATTGATGGTGGTACTGAACTTAGCAGTTTCATATGGATATTGAAAAAGGTGACAGAGTAAAACTGTGGCATCCTACAAAAGGGGGTCAAGAGTGATTTCTTCTCCCCCAAGCAATACTGATTGGAGCTGTCTCTAGAAAAAGGAGGAGAAATGATTTCACCATCCCTAGCTCAGGGAAGCATGTCAGAATACCATGGTCAGCAGTATCAATAACCATTGAGAATTCAAGAAGCACATGGATAGATGAACTACTTCCACCCTTTCTCTGAATGTTATCTACAAGGACAACCCAAGCTGTCTCAATACTAAACCATGGCTCATACCTGACTACACTGGGTCTACATCAGGAGTGTCAAACTCAAGGTCCACAGCCTGGATCTGGCCCACGGGGTGCTTAGATCTGGTCTATGGAGGCACCCCTGAATATAGCAAAAGACTGGCCCGCGGTGCCTCTGCCAGCGAAAATGCAGCTTGGGAAGGCTGTGCAAGGGCCATGCGTGGCCCCCTGAGCTCTTTTTTCACTGGCAGAGGGTTGTAGGAGGCTGTTGCAGCCAAAAATGGAGCGCTTGAGCCCATTTTCGCTGGCAGAGCACTCGGGTCACGACAGGTGCCCCCTCAACACAAGTGATGTCATGCTGGCCACACCCACCCTGACCACACCCACCCCAGCTCCCTGAGGTCAAACACAAACCTGATGCGGCCCTCAATGAAATCGAGTTTGACACCCCTGGTCTACATAATGTATTTCCTCAAGAGTTCCCATCAAGTACAGACCAATTATTTTCTCAACAACCTTTTCCAGAAAGAAGAAAGGATACTGGATGATAGTTACTGAAAACTGTTGGATCCAAATATGGGCCATCTCTTAAGGAGAGAAGCACTAGCACTGTTTCAAGGCAGGAAATACCACTTCATCCATCAAAGAGGCCAATAAGCATGGATACATTTTATGCTTTCAAGAAACATTTCCAAAGAAAAATGCCTACCTTGGATACCTCTGTTTGTGCTTGAAGTAAATAGGCTCCTATGCACTGTTGATATCTATTTTCATGCTGTATTAGAAAAGCATTTCGTAGTCCCAAAGCTAAGGAAATAGAGAAACATGATATAGCTTTATTCCAGATCTCTATAAACAACAAATAACTGCCTTTCAGTCTGTAACAGGAAAATGTAACTGCTGCTGATGTACAGTGCATACAGTGAATAACTTCAATAGAGTGGTCAGCTAACTTTCTTTTATATAAAAGTAGGCAACAGTAACTTTTGGGTTAATTTCATGAAGCCATTTTGGAATATTAGTTATTAAATCCATTGAGATTTCTTAACTGGTTCTTTTTCCGTAAAGTCTTTTATTGGGAGAAAGAGATGAGAATGCCAGGATGCATATATACATAAAAATAGGTCTCATCAAAGACAATGGGTGTTTCTACTCTCTAATGTTGGTTTCCCCCATTTATTGTTTTGCCTCTGTCTTATTCCTATCATGTAAGTTCCTAAACAAAGATAGCTCAGGTTTAGATGTAAATGCAGTCTAAAAAGTGGCCCTAAGTGGTAAGAAAACAGCAACAACAACAAGATTTCCAAAAATATTCATGAAAATCAGTGTTGAATACTAAGCACAAAATTCTTCAAGGAAATTAAAATGCAATATCACACACACTTTGGACATCCCATTTTCTCCTAACTGGTTCTTGCTCATGTAATGTCACTTCTGCTGCTAATACCTACTCTTGTTTCATCATCAAAGGAATCCCTTTTGATTGCTGTGAAGAGGATAGTATAATAATGGGCTAGCATTTTTATCAATATTAAGAAAAGGCTACTTTTATAAGTGATGATATTTAATCTCAGAGCTGTCTGAGTTACTATTTCCAAATATAATAGATTGTATTAATAGAATAGATTATATTAAATCTAAATGTGAATGTGAAAGCTAGCTTTTCCATTTCTATTTCCATTTTAATTATAAGCATACTTATTGCTATTCTAAGGAAAGGGCATAATAGTACCTCATTTTTTCTCTGCTCGTCATATATTTGACCTTAAATATCTCTGTCTCTATATACAAGGCAGAAATAGATTACAGTTTTAAGAGCTGAAGTTGGTTCTAGACATATACAGTATGATTTCTTGTGATGGAAGTATCACTGTAATGCCCATAACACCGGTAGTATTTAATTAATCAAATGTTGAGGAGTTAAAATAATCATATCACAGTCAGATGCATTGTATATAGGGGTATCAAAACTCTTATCAATTGTGAATAATAGCTTCGTATTAATATATGTTAGGGACATAGAAAGTGGAGAACTCAAATATCATACTGGATTTATTTGAAAGTAGATAATATAAGATTTATTTTGCAAAAAGTTCATTTTCACATGAAAAGAGTACAGTAAGAATAGATGGTTTAGATTTAACAATGAATACCAATGTCAATGCTAAATTGTGGGTTTGTCTCATCACTTTGGCTTCTTCCCCAGCACACTTTAAAAATCAAATCCACAATACAGTACATCCATCTGTAGTTCAGCATTGTATGATGTCTATTCATTACTTACAAACTGTTTCATACATGCAATGACTGTAGAGGATTTGCAATGAAAGTAGGCATTTTTGGAAAAGCTTCACACCCCTGTTCATTATTTAAGTTTTCTAAATATTTTAAAGAGGGCTGATGTAAATGACCAGGCCCTCAAGAAACTATTGTATACTGTATATGACATGTACAATTTATAAAATCTCTGGCAAAGAGATTTAACATACCTGTGATATGGAATGAATCAATATTTTTTACCATAATTCTATCTAATGGGATAGGCTGGCCAAGTACTATGCAGTTACCACCTTCTTCAAGCAAAGATTGCAACTCCAGACTGAAGAAAGAACAAGCAGGTGTTAAACTCAAGTCAAATCTCTGAAATGAAATGAAAAATATATTTACAATCCATGGTTGTAGGGAAAGCAGGAAAGGTTCAAATTAAGGTAAGTAGCTAAATGCAGGAGATAGGAAAAAGGATCCTCTGAGATAAATAAATAGGAATAAACAGTAGTGTCGGGGTGGGAGTAGGGCTAGTGTAAAAAATGGCAAGTTGGCAGATACAGTGTTGCGATGCAAGACCTGGCATTTATGTGCATATACTTCAAAAGATCTAGGGGCTTTATAATGATGCCAATTTTGATATTGTTGCCCACAGTTGCCACTGAAATAGAAACTTTAGGAAGAGCTAGCAAGCTCATCTTAAATCCTCTACTTTATGTTGTAATTTAATTAACCTTTATAGTTCAATTAATGGGAGGCAGATGGAATGGAGGAAAAGGAAACAAACGAATTTGGAAGGAGACAGGAAACTAGCTCAGAAACATACTGACACAAGTTTGGGCATGCTCAAAGAGAAGAGGGAGGAAGGAAAAGAAAAGACAAAATTATTTGAAATAAGAATATGAAGTTGATGTATAAATCTAGCTACTAATATGAATAAGTAGGGCCATTTTCTGCTTCTAACAAAAGCTATTCTACAAGTGTCTACTTTGTACAACATGCTAAACCATAATAGGGTTTCTTTATTTTTGGCTTAATGAGAAATGTGAATCATCATGCTCAAGAAATCATAGCATAGGAGTGTCAAACTCATGTCATTACGGTGGTGTCACATGATGTATTGGGACATTTCCCCCCTTTGCTAAACTGGGTGTGACGCGTGATGCATCCAGCCTGCAGGCTGGGAGTTTGATAGCCCTGTCATAGCGTTATGCTTGAACCAGGCTAATATACTTTGTTCAACAAACCATGATTACAGCTAGCCCCATCTTAGTGGTTTTCTGAAGCAAGTCACTCTTTGCACAGCTTTTGACATAAGCCAGAAACATTCTCTGGTTATTAATATTAACTGTATTTACTACCTATTGTGAAGAGACCCAAGGGGAGTTCCCATCCAATATCCTTCAGCCAAGCTGTAATAACTATTATGCACAATGAAATAGAAGATATTGAAAGTATGGAACCAAATCCTAAAAACAAACATGGTTGACATAAGCAGGTATTACAGGTTCTCCAAAGACTTGGCTTGTATCATGGCAACCCTTAAAGCCCTTCTGTTCTGGGAGACTAACTTTCACCAAAGAATAAACCAATGGCTTTAGTGTATGGTTTACAAGAGTATTTTTTGTTCCTTTAAAGTTGATCTTCAAGGATAAGCTTCCTCCCTCCCTCCTTAGCTAAGCTGAGTCTTTGCATTTCAGTAGGTCTGTTTTTCCCCAATTTCTAGGGATTTCTTTATACTAAGACATGTTTAGACTGCTCCAAATTCCTTATTTCCATCTGCCATCTCTTTGATCTATATTTTTCCATCTTCTTAAGATTGGTTCCTGCTGATTCGAAAGTTGTTGATCAGGATGGCACTAAGGTGGACAACAGAAGTTGGGGGCCATTCCAAAAAGTAATACCTCCATATAAGCAAACAATGGGCTTGTTTGGTAAGGTATGTCTTTGTAAATGTTAGCAACATGTGCTCTCTATCAGAAACTGTCTCAGAAAGAAAAAAGAAAACGGGACACAATTCCAAGTGCTGAATGAAACAATTCTGAAAATAAGTCAGGTAGCTTTTTGCAAAAGGACATAGTTTAGCTCCATAGTCCTCTTCTGAATTCTTTGATAATTAAATAGTTGCTTTGCCAGTTGTCTACAATTCCTGTTCCCAACAAGTCAAAATGTATAAAAATACAATAGCAGCTGATTTTTATTTTTCTCTTTCTTTCCTTTTTTATTTTGTTACCTTTTTATATCTGTTAGGTTTTGTAATCAATAGCAAATCATCAAATAGGAAGAGATGGACGTCGGTAAATCGCATAGATTCTGCAAAGCAAATAAAGGTGAACCATGATACAAGTACATTAAAAACAAAACTATTTTCTGAGCTCCTCACTACCTCTTGATTTTGGCAGGTCTAACAGAAAATTTTGGAAGAAGTTGAAAAGTATGTTACCTATGTTTTCTAACCAATAGATCTTTGATTTTAAAATATCCTTTTATGTATGAGGAAATTGGAAGAAAACAGTTCCTTTCTATTAATACCCTACAACTTTAAAAGTATAAAGAGATTAAATTTGTATTTTAATTATTAAACATTCATATCAGCCATGGTGGTACTGTATGGACTACAATGTAAAGATAGCTCTTTATGTAAAAATTCTTGCAATCGTATCTACAAGGCTGAATTATGTAAATGCTTGCAAAGCACTGGTAGCAGCAGAAGTAACTTTAGGGCACACTATGGATTTCAAGTCTAGAGTTCTACAGTAACTGCCCCCATTCACCAGGAAAAAACCCCAGTCCCATAATAGGAGAGAACTGGCTAAGAGAAAGCAGTTGCACCCATAACAGGCTGAACAAAAGAATTCCTCAAGAATTAATACTTTAGTAGACCTCTGAACCAATCCTGGGAATACCTGTATGTAAGCAAGGGAACACCTGTTGGAGATTCACTTGGTCATGTCTAAGTAATAGACTTTGACTTTGCAAACCATGAAGAGGGATGTGATCTTGATTTTATAAAATCTCTGAATACTTAACATTTGTGGCATTTATGGAAGCCCTAGTTTTCTTTGATTAATGCTCTGATTTCAAACTATGGTCATGTACTTTTACTTATTAAATAGTAAATATCCAGAATTGGACACAAAAATGAGCTAGAAATTCTGCCTGGATAACATGTTTTCTGTGCCTCATTTTGTTAAGACTTTGTTTCTGTTCTTTCGTGAGGTTTGGAAGCTATTTCATCCTGCATACTGTCTAATATGCCTGTAAATATGAAATATTGTATTTACCTGCAAATATCAATCGGCCTTCAAGAACAAGTGATCTCTTTGTAGGTGACAAGATGTTTTCATGTGAATTATCTCTTAGCATGTACTTGAGAGGCTTAAGATGAGGGAAAAGGAAGCCAGAAAAGGCCACTTAGTAGATAAGTGAATTTTTATTTGAAAATGTAAAGAAAATAAATAGATGTCAATAAAATAAGTAGATGTCAATAAAAAACAAACTGGCCCACCATGATACTGTTAAGGGCTACGAGAATCAAATCTCATGTACAAACTTCACAATAAAAAGTTATTAAGCACTAATCTTTAGCCCTGCTTTGTTAATGAGATCAGGGATTCTGACTTCAGCAATATACAAACATATTTGTTTCTGGTCATGCTTTCTTCTCTTGGAGGCTGGCCAAAGAAATGAAAATGCTGAGTATAACTATGATATACCATATTCAAACATTAAAAAAATGTTATAAAAGAGCAACTGGAACATGGGGGAGGGACTGAAGGGGTGAAAATACAAGATTTTTGTTTTAAGAGTTTCCAAGGCCATACTTGCCTGGAGACCCTTCAACCTTCATAGTTCATACTGTGATACTTCATTTGAAACAAATAATCAACAGATGTAAACTTTCATATTCAATATTGTGTCTGAATATTGTGATCTACCTGCCATGAAGGTGGAATATTGCACACTATGTGATAATGGTTAGAATTTTTTACTTCATTTATATGACAATTCTTAGGTGAGAAAGATTAAAGACTATACTATAAAATTTTCTGTGATAATCAAGAAATTGCATACCTCAGGAACAAAATGTCTCTTGTCGTGATCCCAAAGTGAAGGCCAAATTATAATTTCCTGAAGCTGTTTAAATTTCTGAAAATTATCCAACCATTTCACTTTACCTTCCAAATCCCCTAAAAAATATGCAACAGAAAGTCAAGAATTGATGACTGATAATATCTCTATAAACATTTATGGTGGCAAACTATGATCATTAGCAATCTTTACACAAAGTAGTGAATGTTTACAAACACACACCCCCTAAAACGGAATTGTCAGATTTTTAGTTTCTTGTGCTTATTTTAATTGGAATAGGTTGATTTTTTTCCCAGTAAGTTTGTCCAATACTACTACTGATAGTAATATTAAATAATGTGTACATTAATTTTCAGAACAAAAAGGTTCCCATATCCATATCTGTGGACATGTGAGTATTGCCTTAGCTCAGCTCCAGTGCGCATGTGCATGCTGGCCAGCTGATTTTCGGGCCTTCCGGTCCCACTGGAAGTTGGGAAATGGGCCATTTCCGGCCTCTGGAGGGCCTCTGGGGGGGGTGATGGCCATTTTAGCCCTCCCCAGGCTCTTAGAAAGCCTCTGGAGAAGGCTTTCCCAACTTCCCAAAATGGGCATCCCGGACCCACCGGAAGTCAGGAAATGAGCCATTTCCGGCCTCCGGAGGGCCTCTGGGGTGTGTGTGTGTGGCGGGGGGAAGGTTGTTTTTGCTTTCCCCAGGGTCCAAGAAAACCTCTGGAGCCTGGGGAGGGTGAAAAACAGGCCTACTGGGCCCACCATACTATCGTGTGCCAAAAGCGGGGGTCATGCAGCGGGGTTGTGTGCGCATGTGTGTGGGGCGGAGTACATTGAATTATGGGTGGGAGCATGCGTGTGTGCTCCCCCCCGTGCTCTCCCCCTTTTCGCACGCAGCAGCAAAAAGGTTAGCCATCACTGCCCTAGGCCTTCAGAGGTAATTTAAGGCTTGTGTAGAGAGAAAAAAATCCAAAACTGAAAGATATTATAGCCTTTGAAATGAGGTAGTGGAGATATAACACTGTAATGAAGTAACATCAATCTTGCGTTGCTATTTTATTTCTTAAAATCACAGAACAACTTTTTGCACATTTCTCTGAGAAACTCAGAATAGAACAAATCTCAAAGCAGCATTGATGTTTTGAGTTTCTTTACTCACGTATTGATGTTTCCACCTTTTCCTTCAGTGAATTAATGATAACTTTCTCTGCTGCCTCTGTATTTTTCCAAATGTTCTTTAACAGGAGGGGATAACGGGTCAACTTGTGTAAAGGTGCAACTAACATTTCAGCTAGACGGAGTCGCTTACATTCTTTATTCCGCTCACACCACTGTTAAATTTGATGGAAAAGACACATTAGGAAACAATTTCAATGGGATTTCTTAACAGAATGGATATTGGTCATACCATAAACCATTTATTTCTTAAGTTTAAATTGAATATGATATTATTTATTGGATAACTTACATCTTTGCAAATTATTCTACTTTTAAGTGAATTTTTTAAATAGCATTCTTATACTATTACTTTTAAACATTACACTTAAAAAGAAAAATTAAAGCAATAAAAGAATAAAAAAATAGGAAATTCAAAAAAGAAAAATAGAAATAAGAATAGAAAAAATAAGTACATAGTAAAAAAAGAAATATATAAAGAAATGACTTCCTTCTTGACTGAACAAAAATAAATTATTTTAGTAATCAACTATACAAAACAATCAACTAAAACACTTTTAGTTACAATGCAGAAATAGAAAAAGTGTTCAACATTTAAAAGGTTGAAGTCAAGGTTGACTCAGCCTTCCATCCTTCCGAGGTAGGTAAAATGAGGACCCAGATTGTGGGGGCAATAAGCTGACTTTGTATAAAAAAGAACACCGCTTGGGGGGGCCAAAAAGCCCTACTAAGCAGGTATATACAAAAGTATGAAGGCTATTGCTTAACTCATTGTAAACCGCCCTGAGTCTCCGGAGAAGGGCGGCATATAAATCGAACTAATAAATAATAAATAAATAAATAAAAATATGGCTTAAAAACATTGTTATGTTAAAGCTTTTTTGTGTTAAGTCTGACTTTGCTAATTTTTGTTTTCATAAACACATGCATTTTTTTTTCCTTCGCAGCAATTTTGAGATGGCTTCCCACTGCTGCCTTCTGTACATATTTACTTTTCCTTCCAGGCTTGCTTGCTTCCCTACTATTTTCTGGTCATCTTCATTCAAGTATCAACCAGATATGACCCTGTTTAGCTTCTGATATCAGCCAAAAGGAGCTAGCTGTGCCATTTGACAGAACGTAGTGATTTGTTCTGGACATAGTGAAATCAATTTAAACACTGTAAAAGAGATCAAAGACAAAATTAATAGCTTTACTTTCAAATAGGTCCCAAAATCTTCTCTTTTTTTCAGTTTTTCCAAGTAAAAAATAGCAGAAGTGTAAGTCAGACAGTATATTTGGTGGCTCTGACACAGGTTACCTTGGAAATGCTGGAAGATAAACAAAATATTAGGCACTTACTGGTAGAGTACAAAGCATACTGATCCATGTGTTTTTTTAAAAAAAAATTGCCTTGAAATTTTTACCTAGCCTTGATGCTGAACTTTCTATGTATTAATACTAGTTCTTTGATCGTGATTGTTACAAAAACAAAAGTACAGTGTGCATGATCTAGTCTTATTGCAAGATTTAAAATAGTAAGCAAATTCGTTTAGGATGATCCATTGATTTTAGTAAAATTTACTGTATTTCTCAAGAAAAAGGGATAGGATCATGGAACCTATTGGTTTTCTTTGGCTTACAAAGGAAACTATCCCTAAAACCTCATTTTACCAGACTTAATGCAAGTGACCAGTGGTGGGTGTTATGTATTGATACATTTCAGCGGGAGTTTCAAACCTGCCTAAGTTTCTGATTGGCTGACAGTCCCTCCAGGATTGTATATAAGGAGGGCTGCAGCCTCTGAGTTTTTGCTGAAGTCTCACTGTATATTAAAGAGCTGTTGTCACTTGCTTGGTTGTGCCTCTCGTTATTCCCAAACCACTTAATTGGCGACGAAGGTGGGATAGAGGCCACAAGAAGCGAACCAGTGAGACCACGAGCTTCAGCTAGGCGACGAGGCGAACTACAGGAGGCATACCGAACATGTCTGCCTACGTTCCGCCCAAGCCTTTTGATCCGACCCGCGAAAAATGGGTCTCGTACCTAATGAGGTTTGAGTGCTCGCTTGAAGCCAGCGACATGCAGGGACTCTCCGCTAATCGGAAGAGAGCCCTCTTCCTAAGCCACTGCGGACCGGACGTGTTCAAGATGGCAGAGTCACTTTGTGAGCCAACGCCGGTCCAGACCATCTCCTGGGACACCCTGATGGCAACCCTCGGGGCTCACTACGCTCCCGTGCCCTCCAAGTTCGTGCAACGATACCAACTCAGACAGCGCATACAGCGAGAGGGAGAACCGGTCAGCGCTTACATGGCAAGCCTGCGTAAAGCCACAACTCATTGCGACTATAGGGACTTGGACGATGCGTTGCTTGAGCAACTAATCTGTGGTGTTCGGGACATTAGGCTACAATGGCGCCTGCTGGCCAAGCCTGATTTAACGCTTGCTGGAGCTCTAGACGAGGCCAGGGCTCATGAAGCTTCCACAAAAGCCGCAGAAACGCTGCAGCATCCGCTGACCAGCAAAGACAGTTCCAAGTCTGCACCAGTGCACAGGGAAGACGCCGGATCCAGCTCGGAGTCCGAGTCAGATGAAGACGTCTTCCGAACAGAGCACCAGAAAAAAGACACAGGCAGCCCCCGGCGAAACTGTCCCAGCTGTGGCGGGCATCATGATAGACTGTCCTGCAAATACAGAGAGGCTATTTGCAGGCGTTGCGAGAAAAAAGGGCACTTGGCGCGAGTCTGTAGAGCTATTCTGCCCAGAAAACACCAACCACGTGAGCGCCGCAGCCAACCAGAATTGACGCGCCAGAAGCATCCAATGAGAGAAGGAGGCGCGAAGAAGCGGCGCGAATTTGAACCGTGAGATGGCCGCAGCATACACATAGACCAGGCCAGCACGGCGATCAAGGACAAAGTCAGCACGGTGGTCGAAATCAACCGCAAGCCATGCTCGATGGAGATCGACACCAGATCAGCTCTCTCCATAATGTCGTGGGCAACCCTAAAGACCATCCTGCCGACATTCCGGAAGGACCAGCTATCCAAGCAAAGACTGCGCATCCTAGACTACCAGGGGAACCGGGTCCCCCTCGAAGGCGTAGGGACGTTCCGAGTCACCTACGGAGACTATGAAAAAGACCTGCCGCTGACCATCGTCACAAAGCAGCTGCCAAGCCTTCTAGGCATGGGGTGGTTCTGAGCCCTCGGCATGGGTTTCACCGGCGTCCACCGAATGTCCGAGCCGTCACTGAAGGACAGCCTCCTGAGCGAGTTCCAGGACGTCTTCGGGGACACATTGGGCAAGTATGTGGGAACCCCTATTTCCCTAAACTTAGACCCCAACGTAACCCAAATAAGACTTAAAGCCAGACGGGTGCCTTTCGCATTGAAACCAAAGATCGATGCAGAACTGGACAAATTAATTAAACAAGGAGTGTTAGTCCCCGTCGACCATGCAAAATGGGAGACCCCCATAGTGACCCCAGTAAAGTCTGATGGCTCAATCAGGATTTGCGCTGACTACAAGTGCACGATCAACAAGGCTTTGTAGCCGAATGCCTATCCGGTGCCGATCGTGCATCATCTACTACACTCCCTGGGGCCCGGAAATTTTTTTGTCAAATTAGACCTAGCTCAGGCCTATCAACAATTACCAGTTGACGACGCCACGGCAGAGGCGCAAACAACTGTAACTCATAGGGGTGCATTCAAATGCACCAGGGTCCAGTTTGGGGTGAGCGTTGCACCCGGCCTATTTCAAAGCATCATGAAGCGCCTTTTGCAAGGGCTCCCCGGGGTGGTGCCTTATTTTGACAACGTTCTAGTCAGCGCTCAGGATGAACATCAGCTAGGGGACCGAGTAAAGAACGTCCTTTCCCGATTTAGAGAAGCGGGACTTAAATTAAAGAAAAATAAGCGCATGATCGCTGTCCCCTCTGTGGAGTTTCTGGGGTACAGGGTGGATGGCACAGGCATCCACCCTACCGAAAGCAAGGTGAGAGCTATTAAGAGCGCACCAGCCCCCAAAACTAAAGCGGAGCTCCAAGCCTTCCTTGGACTGCTCAATTTTTACTCGATGTTTCTGAAGGACAAGGCTACCGTCGCAGATCCCCTACACAAACTGTTGGGAAAAAATGTACCATGTGTGTGGGGGAAACCACAAACAGCCGCTTTTGAGGCGGTAAAAAGACTTCTATCTGAATACAGTTTCCTAATCCAATACAACTCAGCGCTACCGCTTGTATTGGTTTGTGACGCCTCCCCAGTAGGAGTTGGTGCCGTCCTAGGCCATAGACTGCCAAACGGCCTAGAGGCGCCCATTGCGTTTTACTCTCGCACCCTGTCAAGCGCAGAGCGGAACTATAGTCAGTTGGACAGAGAGGCTCTGGCTGCAATTGCAGGGGTTAAAAAGTTCCACGAATACCTCTATGGCCGTCAATTCGAACTTGTGACTGACCACCGGCCCTTGCTGGGACTTTTGGCCGGTGATAGGCCCATCCCCGCTGCTCTGTCCCCACGTTTGACCAGGTAGGCCATTTTCCTGTCAGCCTACTCGTACCAACTTGTCCATCGACCCGGACGGACTTTGGGCCATGCAGACGCCCTCAGCTCCTGCCCCCTACCCGACCTACTTGCCAACCCCACGCCAGAAGCCCCCGTCCTTCTGCTGGACGCTATGACTTTGGGACCTATCTCCTCTTGCGAGGTGGCAAAAGCCTCTGCTAGAGACCCTGTTATTCGTACTGTGATGGGTTGGGTCCTCAAGGGGTGGCCAGTCAAAGTGGATGGTGGGGAGTACCAAGGTTATGTTAACAAATGTAACGAACTGTTTATGCAAGGGGGTTGCTTGTTGTGGGGTGACAGGGTGGTAGTACCAAGGAAACTAAGAACAAAGGTCTTAGAATTACTGCACGAAGGGCACCCAGGCATTGTCAGAATGAAAAGTTTAGCCCGCAGTTATGTGTGGTGGCCCAACATGGATCAAGTCATCTCCGAGTGGGTGGGGAAGTGCAGACCCTGCCAGGAGTCTCGCCCCGATCCCCCGGTAGCGCCCATCCGAGAGAGGGAGAAACCAACAGGGCCATGGGGGAGGATCCACATTGATTTTGCTGGCCCATTCCATGGGCAAACATTTTTAATTGTAGTCGATGCCTTTTCAAAATGGCTCGAAATAATTCTAATGCCTTCAACCACAGCCGAAGCAGTCATCAAAGTCCTGAGGAAGCTATTTGCCACCCACGGCCTACCGGATACTCTGGTATCTGACAACGGCCCTCAATTAACAGCAACCCTGTTTGAGGGCTACTTGGCCGGACTGGGCATCCGCCATGCCCTATCGGCCCCTTTCCATCCAGCTTCTAACAGATTGGCCGAACGTTTCGTAAGAACGGCCAAAGAAGCATTGTCCAGGCTAGATAATGGGGACTGGCAGGCCAGGATAGACCAATTCTTAGCTGTCCAGCATGCCACAGCATGCACGGCCACAGGGAGAAGCCCAGCTGAGCTCCTCATGGGCAGGAAGCTTCGATGCATGTTAGACAGGCTTCACCCTAATTACTCGTACAAAAATTTCAAGGGAGAGGCCACTGGACTAAGACAGTTCCAGGTTGGGTCCCCGGTGTTCGCTCGCAATTATCCTAGCGGACCTCTATGGGTTGCAGGAACCATAGTGGGCATAACAGGCCCAAAGTCTTACACGGTAGACGTAGGAGTAGACAGACTCTGGAAGCGCCACATAGACCAACTTAGAAAAAGTGTAGTCGGCGAAGCAAACATCAATTTAGACATCTCCGAACCTAACTACAACACCTTTCCCAAAACAGCTAACTCAAGCGAGAATTCTTAGCTGACAAGCCCTGGTTCCAGCGCTGCCCCAGCGAGTCGCCACTCCCAACTGGGGATAACCACGCCCCGGACAAAATCCAGGAGGTTCCATTGGTGGAGCCGGGAGAGACAGAAAGTCCCTCTGACCAGCTCGACGCCCCACCAAACACTGAACTGCGCAGATCAATAAGAACAAGAACTCGTCCAGGGCACCTGCGAGATTTTGTGTGTACTTATGTAAATATTTGAGTGTTAGTGCCTTCTGGGAGGGGAGGGGTGTTATGTATTGATACATTTCAGAGGGAGTTTCAAACCTGCCTAAGTTTCTGATTGGCTGACAGTCCCTCCAGGATTGTATATAAGGAGGGCTGCAGCCTCTGAGGTTTTTTTGCTGAAGTCTCACTGTATATTAAAGAGCTGTTGTCACTTGCTTGGTTGTGCCTCTCGTTATTCCCGAACCACTTCAGTGGGTTTCAGAAATTTTTACTACCGGTTTTGTGGGTGTGGCTTGGTGGGCATGGCAGGGGAAGGATACTGTAAAATCTCCATTCCCACCCCACTCCAGGGGAAGGATACTGTAAACTCTCTATTCCCTCCCCAATTCAGGGGAAGGTTACTGCAAATCCCCATTTCTTCCTGATCAGCTGGGATTTAGGAGACAGAGAATAGATAGGGGCGGGGCCAGTCAGAATTTTTACTACCAGTTCTCCAAACTACTCAAAACTTTTGCTACCGGTTCTCCAGAACTGGTCAGAATCTGCTGAAACCCACCTCTGCAAATGACGTTGCATATAAAGACCGATTTGTATATTTTGGATAATCAGAGAATTACTCAACTAGCATAGTTTACATGATGCACATCACAACTTAATCACACAAATCATATAAAACTGCCATGCCCTATTCTCCCATTCAATGGACCGTTCTCAACAACAGAGACCTTTCCTCCCAATTAGCCTGTTAAGCAAAATTTCACTGCTGTGATGGTCTTGCATTGTATATAGTTATTCAAACAGACCTATCCAAAGGCCAGATTTCCATTTACTCATCATAACCACAATGACGAAAGACTTGGAGCCTGCACCAAATTAAGAGCACCAAAATATTCTAGATACCCAGAAGTCAACAGACTTGGGAAAAACACATTATCATAACTAGAGGAAAGGAAGCCACTTTGAACACTTGTGGCTAAAATACCTTTATATGTGGCATCATAGTGTTTTGAGACTAAAATGACAGAATTGTGGGTTTCTTTAGGAGAATTAAAGTTTCTGCTTTCCAACATTTCTTACCAGGTTCATAATGGAATGTATTCAGTAACTTATTACCTTTGTGAGTACACTGATGAAATCAAGGGAGGGGGTTCGCCCAAGAAGATGATCCTCCATGATGCTAAATAAACTGGTTACAAAACTTAGAGTCACCTAAGCAAAGAATATATTTATTATTTAAAATTAATTTGGGATCAAATACTAGACTTTAAGATATGCACGGTATGAGGATCTGTAAAGTTTGCAAGCCATCCCGAATCACCTTATCAGTGAGGGGAGGTGCCATATTAATTTAATAAATAAAATGAGCCACATTCCTTTCCATTGAAGTTTTTGAAATAAATGGGATTAAAAACTGAAGAGGGCTCTTTTTGTGCAACAGGGAAAGACCGCTTCATCTGCCACAATTAGGGCTTGAAAATGTTTTGGGATGTCACTGTGTAATTGGTAGGAAGGCATCACAACCACATAGAAAAAAGGCTATTTTTCCTGTTAATCTTCCCAAACATTACTTGCTATACTTCTCTTCCACTTCAATTCTCAATTCTCAAGCATAGTTATTTCACTGCAACAGAGTTTGTCCTGGCTTGTTTTGGTGCAAGTGACTGTGACCGTTTTCCCAGATCATTCCTTGGGCAGCCAAATTAGGCTTGGCAAAAAAAGCTTTTCACTGTTTTCAATGGAACGTTTTCTTAAATCTTATTACTGAGGATGAGCAATTCTAGATGGGCCCAGGTTGGGGGGACGGACTGCTCTGTTGAATTTGGGTAGCACCATCTATGAACGTTCCTTTGAAATTAAATTAAAATATATTTCTGGATCTTATGTATCATTCCAAGACAGGGAGCCAAAGACATTCTTTTATAACGCTAAGATGTCAAGATCTTTTTTCTTTCTCTTGCTTAAAATAAGGACACATCTATGAATTATTAACGGATACTAAAATGAGTTTTGGATGATTATTAAAAAAGTATGTTAGATTTGGTGAGTGCACAGTTTTTAACCACTCAGACCAGGATTCCAAATTCTGTTCAACGTAGGGTTATGTAACATACTTTATAATTAAATCACAACTTTGGGAAAAAATGCTTTGGAAAAGTTAATATCTTGTATTTTCTATTTCAATTTTCCAGAGATTTATATTTTAAAAAACAAGCAGTATTTGGATTATTTTGATACCAATAATATTTTTCTTTAATTATTACTGTGCCACAGTGGCGTAGTGGTTAGAGTGCAGTACTGTAGGCTACTTCTGTTGCCTGCTGGCTGCCTACAATTTGGCAGTTCAAATCTCACCAGGCTCAAGGTTGACTCATCCTTGTATCCTTCCAAGGTGGGTAAAATGAGGTCCCAGATTGTTGGGGGCAATATGCTGACTCTGTAAACCGCTTAGAGAGGGCTATAAAGCACTGTGAAGCAGTATATAAGCCTAAATGCTATAGTTATTACATTAATTTGATGGCATGAATAATTCTGGTATAGCTACATTTTTATTATCACTAAAGTTCCTTGTCACCTGATTTAATTCTTCCAGGTTTGCAAACAGTAACTCAGGATCCACATCTGGTAGGAGTTCTTTGCTCTGTAGGTACTTTAATGTATCCATAAAGATCTTTGAAAAACAAAGAAACAAACAACAGTTTATGGATAATAATTTATTTTCAAAATCCTTGAATGTTACCCTTGCTACTAGTTTTTCTTTTGAAGAAGCTAATCTATTATAGTTCTAAAACAGAGCTCAGATTTCACTCAAAGACTATTTTGTTTTTAAACTAGAATTTCAGAATTATTATGATTATGAAATCATAATCATAATCATAATTGTCTTATCTATTTATAGGGGAAACAGAGAGATTTTGACAGAAATAATTTTAGTCAAGAATTAGTTATGACTATTAGAACTGAAATAAACTTATCCCTGTCAGAAAACAGTGTTATAATTTAAAAGAGTGGGGACATTTTGTTGTTGCCATTATTAAAGGACTGGGAATATCTGATCCCTGCCCAAACTATTTCAGATCATCTGGGGAGCTATTAGTAAATTACAAACTGTGCTCTGTCCATCCCCCAAATAACCCAAAAATCTCAAGAATAGCACTACATTTCAAGGACCTGCAATATATGCCTGTATATTAGAGAATGCATCTCAATTCCCTTCAGTTCCCCCCAAATCCCCTATAATAACACAAGACAGATGTGCTCACAACTGCTTGGAAATCTTGTGTACTGCATTGCTGCCAAATTGAAATGACAATTATTTCACAATCCAGCTAAAGGATTAAACCCTCCAAATGGCTTAATTTGAAGTAGGCATGTATAAGATCAAGCCATATGTTTTCCCTGTGTTCTTTGTTTTATGTTGTTTTAGTAAAACATTTTCTTTGAAATACCAAGCATTGGTATAATGAAACTATCTTCATTGCTTCTGATTATTATATACAGTAAGTCATGATGGTATCTACTGCACATCTTTATAAGAGATGCTGTGGGAACGAAGCCTTGAATAGTAAGTATTGGATCAGAGACCATCAAGAAAAAATAAGACTGTAACCTGTTAGAAAGTGGAAATGCCATTCCATTCGTTCAAATGCCATTGAGCTAATGACAAACCATTCCAGTACTGTGCCAAGGAAATCTGAATATGTCCATAAAGTTGAGTTTTACTGGAGGAAGATTTCTCTTTGGAAACACTCATTACTAGAACATCTTCCTTTTACATTTGAGGAAGCTATTTCTAGTAAGTATAGTTCCCCATTTAACTAAATGCAAGTAGTCTTTTCCCCCACAAATGTATTTGTATAACTGGGTTTCAGTTCTCATGTAGTAAGGAAGCTTGTAAATGGAGAAGTGAAAAACAAAAGCAGTGTCTTGTTGAAGAAACCAGGAAGTGTCATAAAAAGTAGCCTCTGTTTTATGACTGGCCTTGTTTGTACATAATACTGAGCCAAGATTTTTTTTTTTTGAACCATGCATTGTCGAACAACAACTTATGGTCTGGTTCACATTTAACTCTAAGCTATACAGAATGAACTTGCATATCACTTGTATAAACCAAAAACAAGCAAATCACATTATTGATGGTATATAAGTATCTGATTGTTGATTGAGTTTTTCTGTTCCTAAAATAGCATTACATTAATTTTCCTTAATCCACTATGCTGAGTTATACTTTCCACTTATCTAACACATATTTTTTTTAAGCCAGTGTCAGAAATTCCATCCTAGACTACAGCAGGATGGTAATGGAACTGGGCTTGTATTTACCTGGACTAGGGCCATTGCAAGGTCTGCTTGGTCATTCTCCTGCTTCTCACTTTTTTATCCATGCATGGAAAACAACCCCCACCAACCGGGACCAGTGATGACCAATCTGCCAATGTTTTTCTTTCCTTTCATGGATTGTTCATTTCTTACTAGTTTCTATGATTCTCCTTTTTTTTTTTTTTTAATAAAAAGTTTTTATTTTCTGATCAAACGAGTATACAATATAAACATTCATTCAAACTATCATCAAGAAAAAGAAAAAAAAATCAATCCTTGGTAAACTCAATCTTCAACCCCTCCTCACCACCCCCCACCCCCGACTTCCCAGAACAAAAACAGGGCATAGATTTCACCAAACATTCACTAAAATAAACTAGCTAACTGCAAGATTTAATAACTCCCAAAACCCCTTAACTCCCCTTTTATAATTTCATCAACCTCCCTTTTTATAAACTCAAAATAGCGTATAATCCAATAACTCTAAGAGTTTTAAAACCTTTAACAAATATTAAACATTCAAACCTTAAAAATTATCTTAATATATCAGTAAAGTATTCAATTGATTTGCAAAAACATTTTCCCCCTCTTACTTTTCTCAAAGTTCAGATATTTTGAAATCTCATAACAGAAAATAAACCTTAGGTATTCACTAATTAAATTTCTACATTTTTTAAATTTCTAAATTTCCCCCCTTCATTATTCCTCCCTCCAACTTTTAAAATTTTAAAAGATAATCATCAACATAATTAACCATTAATACATAAACTAAAAAACCAAAAAAGATTAATCTTACATTCAACCATTAATGCATCATATTTAAAAATCAATATTTAACTTTATACTTTTTCCCCCTCAGTAGTTATAACACCTAAAACATAATCATTTTAACCATAAGTAGAACAACTGCAAAGCCAAAAGAAAAGGTTAATCTTCCATTCTTGCTTTCTTTTTATATTTTTTCCAATCTTTCTGCATCCCTCCTACTTCTATTTTGAGGAGGTTTTTCATTTTAATTTGAGGTTGATGTAACTTCAAAGATTGTCCCCTTTTTGAGAAAATTTCCTCTGATTTAGAGCCCCCAAATCGCCTCTTCTTGCTTATATAAATCAGTTCATTCCTTCGCCTGTAGGACCAAAGTTTGTCAAGAGTTTGTGAAAAAAAGTTCAGTTGTTTCTTTTCTATTAAATGTATAAATGCCACTGGCAAATCTCCTTCATCTTCTGAAACTTCGAAAGTCTGGTCATTTACTACTTTTTTCCAAACCAAGTCATAATTTTGAAAGATTCTATCAATTTTTCCAAAAAGAGCAGAGAATAAGCTCGAAAATTCTTGAGAAGATTCTTCCACCTTCTCTGCTGCAATCAGAATATCTCCTGAATTGTCATCATGCTCCGTACTTGTTTTTGTCTCCTCAGTCATTTCTGTTGTTATCCCTTTAAGAATTGCTATTTGATTACTTATAGCTGCAGTATGATTATCCATGGCTTCTTTTATAAATTCTGCAAATTCTGCATCAAAATCCTTATAACTCTGTAAATCAGACAACTGTTTCATTTCTGAGACCTCCAAATAGCTTCCAGCACTTTCAGGATCTCCTTTCTTAGAAGCCATTTTATTTTAAAAAGATTTTCTTTCTTCCCACAACCATAAAATCATAAAGTCAGAGCCATCCTTTTGAGCTGCTTTCAGCAATTTCTTTATAAATCACCAAACGAAATAATCTTTTCCCAAACAGCTCTTCAAAATCTATTCCAGCAACTTAAAGCCAGTCTCTGAGCATGAGTCTATTAGCAAAAACTTTCCTTTCTAACTTTCACTTTTAAAATCGCAACAAAGAAACGCCATCTTTACTTCCAGCTCAGAAAATCCAATTAGAAACATTGTATCCCCGGAGTTAAGTATTATACTTGCAAAAAGCTTGTCCTCCTGCTTCTGTTCCGCCTGCTTTTTTGAAATCATTTAATCTTCTGTTTGACAGCAGAAATTGGACGCAATGCCTAGCTCTGTAAAAAAAAAACAGAGTCCCCCCGGATCCGGAGCTTCAGTGGGCTGAACAGGGAGCTCTCGCCCTCCTAACCCCTGGAATTAATCCAGGGGTTTTCGGGGAGCTCTACCCTCACCCACCTGCTCTCCTCCCCTTCTTTTCCCGAAGGGGAGATTTTCAAGCCGTTTGACAGCTGATTAACGCTGTCAGAACGGCTCAACGGGATCGCGGGGGTGGCGGTCTAAAAAGACCGTCAATGGCGCTGCGGAGCCAACCCGGAAGTCGTTTCTATGATTCTCCTTGTTTGTCTAAATGTTTGCACCATTTTCCCCACATTAGCTTCTTTGACCCTAAAAGAGGCTATTTGTTCTCTTCTCCTTGCATTATGTTCTTATGATAGTCAGAGCCAGGGTTGGGTTCTAAATTTTTTTACTACCGGTTCTGTGGGCGTAGCTTATTTTATGGGTGTGGCTTGGTGGGGGGGTAATATGACTGGAAGGGAGTGGCCAACTTTTTTTTTTTACTTTTTACTTTTAAAAACATTTTTTCTACAACCTTAAGAGGTTGCAGAAAAAAAATGCTTTCAGGAGCCTCTGATGATCAGGCAACTCAGCTGGGATCGCAGAGGCTTTTAAAGGCATTTTTTTTCCTACAACTTCTTCGGCTGAAGAGGTTGCAGAAAATATGCTTTCAGAAGGTCCTGACAATCCCAGCTGAGCCGCGTGATCATCAGAGCCTTTTTTTTTTACTTTTAAAAGCATTTTTTTGGCCGAAGAGGTTGTAAAAAAATGCTTTTAAAACGGGAGAAAAAAAAGCCTCTGATGAGGTGGGCGGGGTGAGGGAGCGGCAACCGGGCTGGGGACTGGTTCGGGAGTGTGGCCAGCCAATGTTATTACTGGTTCTCCGAACTACTACAAATTTTTGGTCAGAGCACTGGTTATTCTTGTTTCCTTTGTAGTGCCATGGAAGCTCTTTAGCAAGAAAGGACTGAGTTCAGCTTTATAGAAACAAATAGCCATGTCTCTCCATTGCAATTTAAAGCTTTTTGTTTTCTAAAGAAGGATAGCTTTGCAGAACTGTGCAGCTTGAATGGAACATAAGTTTCTGGGGTTGAAGATGAGTCGTTGATGTGTAATGGATCATTAACTTTAATGTCAAGATTATTTTAAAAATAGCGACTACCCACCAGCAGAGAACACAGAAGCCTAGCAATCCAGGATGAAATGGCTGCAAGGGAAGCATCCAGCATTGGGAGGGCAGGGGCATGCAAGGAATGACTTCTTATGGAACATGGGCTGCTACTAGAATTGACCACTGGAGACCATCTGTGCTGAAGCACTTTAGATAGGTCCCATCGCAAAACCACAGTTCTGAGCTGACACTGGAAAATACAAATATGGAATATGTGCAGGGGTGGGTTTTACTTACCTTTACTAACGGTTTGCAATGGGATCGTGCATGCACGCTCGCTTCGCTCGCGCATGCACAGAAGCTTCTGCACATGCACAGATCCCTTCCGATGACGTCAGGGTCAGTGGGCGGAACCTTCCACCAGTTTTACTACCGGTTCTATAGAACTGGTCTGAACCGGGGGCAACCCACTACTGGATGTGTGTCGTGGGCTAGAATGAGAGGAGGACATTGTCATCCATTCCTGCACTCAGATGATAGACAGCAGCCCTCAGTGCTGATAGTCCAAGCAGAAAGTATGGATCTGCTTTAGATTAGAGATATCCTTTTCCAATTCACTTCATTCCACTTGAAATTGGTTTGTAAAAACTGCCAGAGTCTTATTGAGCAATCCCTGCTATGGCTGAAATCTGATCTTACAGAACACCACCCTCAATGGAGCAAATGTTTGCACAAGACCTCTGTCAGGTGAATGGCTAAGCAGCAAGCCGTAAAATAGCTGAAAAACGTAAGCATACCATTTTGAGAACCAACAGATGATCAAGAAAATAATTGCATTCTGTTGTGAATAGTTCCCACACAGCTTCTTTCTTCTTTGTGTCTAACTGATCGCTAGTGGCTTGTGCCTCGAGTTGATACATCTTCATCATTTCATGCCATGTTTTATCCTGTAATTGTGAATACAAATATACAGTATGCTTTTTTATACATATACATTCTCAAATGGATCTTTGCTGTTTTAATACCAGAATGATTGTTGATGGTCATATGTTGAATATTTATTATAGGATTAAAACTCATATAAAATAACATTAATAGAATTTATTAGGGGTGATATTCACTTACTTTCCCTACAGGTTCGCAAATGTGCGTGCGCTGGGGTGGGTTCTACTTACCTTTACTACCGGTTCACAATGGGGTCATGTGCATGCACTCGCTTCGCTCATGCGCATGTGTGCTCTTTTGCGCATGTACAGAAGCATTTTTGATGACATTGGGGTCAGTGGGTGGAGCCTCCCACCAGCTTTACTACTGGTTCTATAGAACCGGTGCGATCCGGGGGGGCAACCCACCACAGGCATGCACCTGTCCACACATGCACCGGCCTTCTGTGCATGTGCTTTGCTGGTGCGCGCGCCTTCCATGCATGCGCCAGCTTCAAAAATGTGCCTAAATAGGATGGCATAGAGCCAGGGTGGGTGGGCAGGCCTATCTGTGATTTCCGCTACTAATTTGGGCAAACCGATTCAAACCAGCTGAATACCACCTCTGGTATTTATATATTGCACTGAGAAAAATAATCAGTTAAAATCAAAGTACAAAGTTAAAACAAATGTAGCAAAAAATTATCTGATAAGAAATATTATACCTTTACATTGTGAAATTTGTAGCCACCACACTCTGACATTTTAATGGTTTGAGTTGAGAGACAATATTCCAGTTCAGCCATTTGTTTTTGTTTGTCTTTATTCTATTTAAAAAGAAAATTCACATGTTAATTTGAAAAAGTTAAATCATATTTTTAAACTGGAGGGAAGAGGGAAGGTTGCAGATCATTTCCCAATAAAGTCTCCCTTTACAAAAATAAGATCAAACTTCAAGAAGGCAGTCCAGAAGATACATGAATTTTAATATAATGTGATTGCCAATCATTATGGAATATAGATCAAAAAATAAAGAAGACCAATCTACTATATTAGTCAGCATTGGCATAGGAAAATAAACAGGGAGATATTGTGCGTGTTTTTATTATAAATGAATATTTTCAGAATGTATGGCATGTAGAAGAATTAAATGACAGTTTATTCATCCTCCTTAAATTATGCGGGTGTACCTTTCTTTCTTCCAACAAAGTGAAAGAAAACTTAAGGCTTGCTGTAGCATGGCTTGTGTCTTTATATAGCTTATAGAAATACTATATAAGTTGAATATCAGTGCAAAATACAGGGCTGCTATAATGATAAACAGCTTCCCTTCCCTGCTATTTTATAATACGTTATAGATAATATGTTGACTAACTCTTGATCTGAATTTAAAATTCAAACCATATTGATGAACACTAGGTGTGTGCCTGTTTGACTGTTATATTTCCTTCCTTCCTTCCTTCCTTCCTTCCTTCCTTCCTTCCTTCCTTCCTTCCTTCCTTCCCTCCCTCCCTCCCTCCCTCCTTCCCTTCTTCCCTCCCTTCTTTCCGCCTCTCTCTCTCTCTCTCTCTCCACCCACACTTACCCATCTAACCCCCACCCCACCCCACTACCAACCACCATTACCAAGTGACCAAACATACCTGCCAAATTAATATAATTTCATTCAAGAGCACACTTAATCCAGGAAAAAGACCTGGTTGTCAAGGCCCATTAAAAAGTCAGTGGAGTCAGGAAAACATAAATAATATTCCAGAGGGCAGATATTGCGACAAAGAATTTCATCAGGTTTTCAATGTATAGAGTATCAACTGAGAGTGAGAGGGAAAATGTGCAAAATTTGCAAAATACTCACAATTCCTTTTTTAGCAAATGGCCACCATGTCCTTTTGGATTCTATTGCATGGAAGCAAAAGAAGAGCATTGTTAAAGTAACAAAAATATACAGTCAGGTCCAGAAATATTGGGACATCAACACAATTCTAACATCTTTGGCTCTATACACCACCACAATGGAGTTGGAATGAAACAAACACAATGTGTGTTAACTGCAGACTGTCTGCTTTAATTTGAGGGTATGTACATCCAACTCAGGTGAATGGTGTAGGACTTACAGCAATTTGCATATGTGCCTCCCACTTGTTAAGGGACCAAAAGTAATGGGACAGAATAATAATCATAAATCAAACTTTCCCTTCTTAATACTTGGTTGCAAATCCTTTGCAGTCAATCACAGCCTGAAGTGTGGAACGCATAGACATCACTAAACACTGGGTTTCATCCCTGGTGAGGCTCTGCCAGGCCTCTACTGCAACTGTCTTCAGTTCCTGCTTGTTCTTGGGGCATTTTCCCTTCAGTTTTGTCTTCAGCAAGTGAAATGCATGCTCAATGGGATTCAGGTCAGGTGATTGATTTGGCCATTGCATAACATCCCACTTCTGTCCCTTCAAAAACTCTTTGGTTGCTTTTGCAGTATGCTTTGGGTCATTGTCCATCTGCACTGTGAAGCACCGTCCAATGAGTTCTGCAGCATTTGGCTGAATGTGAGCAGATAATATTGCCCGAAACACTTCAGAATTCATCCTGCTGCTTTTTTCAGCAGTCACACCATCAATAAATACAAGAGAACCAGTTCCATTGGCAGCCATACATGCCCACGCCATGACACTACCACCACCATGCTTCACTGATGAGGTGGTACACTTAGGATCATGAGCAATTCCTTTCCTTCTCCATACTCTTCTCTTCCCATCACTCTGGTACAAGTTGATCTTGGTCTCATCTGTCCATAGGATCTTATTCCAGAACTGTGAAGGCTTTGTTAGATGTTGTTTGGCAAACTCTAATCTGGCTTCCTGTTTTTGAGGCTCACCAATGGTTTACATCTTGTGGTGAACCCTCTGTATTCACTCTGGTGAAGTCTTCTCTTGATTGTTGACTTCGACACACATACACCTACCTCCTGGAGAGTGTTCTTGATCTGGCTAACTGTTGTGAAGGGTGTTTTCTTCACCAGGGAAAGAATTCTTCGGTCATCCACCACACTTGTTTTCCGTGGTCTCCCAGGTCTTTTGGTGTTGCTGAGCTCACCGGTGCATTCCTTCTTTTTGAGAATGTTTCAAAGAGTTGTTTTGGCCATGCCTAATGTTCTTGCTATCTCTCTGATGGGTTTGTTTTGTTTCTTCAGCATAATGATGGCTTGCTTCACTGATAGTGACAGCTCTTTGGATCTCATCTTGAGAGTTGACAGCAACAGATTCCAAATGCAAATAGCACACTTGAAATGAACTCTGGGCCTTTTATCTGCACATTGTAATTGGGGTAATGAGGGAATATCACACATCTGGCCATGGAACAGCTGAGAAGCCAATTGTCCATTACTTTTGGTCCCTTAACAAGTGGGAGGTACATATACAAACTGCTGTAAATCCTACAGTGTTCACCTGAGTTGGATGTACATACCCTCAAATTAAAGCTGACAGTCTGCAGTTAATGCACATTGTGTTTGTTTCATTCCAACTCCATTGTGGTGGTGTATAGAGCCAAAGATGTTAGAATTGTGTCGATGTCCCAATATTTCTGGACCTGACTGTATATCGTAGAAAATATGATTTTGTGATCCTATTTACACAACATAGTTTACTCAGTTGATCCAGGGCCTTGGGAAAAGACCAGGTCTTCAAGGCCCATTTATAGGACAGCAGTATCAGAGAAATTTGAACCTTTGGGGAGGACACTATTCCAGAGGGCTAACCCACTCAAATCAATTTACAATGTTCTAGCACCACACAGCTAACTCTGTCAAAAATTGTCATTTTGAGAATACTGAGTCATTCCCTCCACAGCTCCATTTCTCCAGGAATCATGTCTGGTATCCTACAAGATGTTACACTAGGAAAATCTTGGTAGATAGGTCTTGTATCACCAGGCTCTTCTCCACTAACCAACCAACAGTGTTCAGCAAAAGAAGGAAAAAGATTAGGAAAAGGGAAGAAAACTGGCAATGTGTTGGTTGCGGGAGAAACATTGCTTCCTAGGCCATTCACCTGTGAGGTGCTGCAGGATAGTACTCTCTATTATCCCCTTTTCAACATCAACTTGAAATTGCTGGGTGAGGTCATCCATCAGTTTGCGGTTTGGCATCATCAATATATTGATGATACCCAGTTAAATCTTTTGATTCTAACCCAGCCAAGAGAGCTCAATCCTATCATGACCAAATGGCTGTGGTTGTTTAGACCACCCAGTTCTGGGGATGTTCCAACTTTAACCACAGATAAGGTGGCACTTTTTCATTCAAGGGTGGTGTGTAATTTGGAGATGTTCCTGGACTCAGAGTTCCTTCCTGATGAGCAGATGAGAACTGTGGTCAGGAAAGCTTTTGCACACCTTCATCTGGTGTGCACGTTTTTCCTGCCAGCAATATGTGGCTCATCTCGAAGACCATATGGAAGCTTCAAATGGTCCAGAATGCAGCAACATGAACACTGATAGGCCTCCACAGTATACCCATGTAACACCTCTACTTTGCAAGCTGGACTGGTTGCCTATTTGCTTCTGGTGCAATTCAAGATACTGGCTATTACCTACAAACACCTTCTTGGCATAAGGCCTAATTACTTGAGGGACTGCCTGTCCCATAATATCTCATCTAGCAGGGTTGATGTGTTTGGAGTCCCTTCAATTTAGCAATGCCATCTATTAGTACTCCAGAAGCACCTTTCTCTGTTGCACATCCTGCCCTCCGGAATGAGGTTTCCCGGAGATCCCATCCTGCTGGTGTTTCAAAGGGGCCTGAAAGCCTGGCTCTTCATCTGGCCTTTGATGAAGATGACTGAAACATGGTTTGTTATTATGCCACCTCAACTCTTCTTTTGTTTTGTATTGATTTTATTGTGCTGTTTTTCGTGTTTAAAATCATTTGCAATCGTCTTACTTTTGACTGGGTCATAGTGTTCACATAATGAATCTAACTGCAAAGAGCACTTTAATAAAACAAGTGACTGTTTTTAATCTTCCTAACTACATAGATGACTGGACCTAAGTATTGTGAGGTAACCTAATTCCATTCATACTTTAATTTATTGTGAGAACTAATCTTGATTTGTCTAATGTATTAAACTAATGTTTGTTTGTGATTCAGAATTATTTTAGAAACAAAGCCATTGTCCTAGCATGCTGAACAAACCAGGTCTTCAGTTTGAACTATTATGTTGGGGGTTTGGGGGACATTGTCTGCACATAATATTTATATATGAACATGAAATTGTGGTTTGTTATCCACATTTAGAGTTTATTGTGTTCTTTCCCACCAAGGTCTGGGGCACAGAGCATTTTGATGGGGACTGGTGTTGTTTTCACAGCCAATGGTGTAAAACTGCTGTTGCAGTGCTACATTTAACAGTATAAAAACCCCAGAAGTTATTTTGAGTTAAAATCCCAATTCACAGTTTTCCCTCCCTGACCTGAGTTTTGCAGTGATGCTGATTGATATAGGAATTGTGCTGCACTGTCTGATATCAACAAGTCTCCAGGAAACATCTCAAGTCCAGGCAAACTCACCACCACTGAGCTATGCCTGCGGACAGATAACCTGTATAGTTTACAGGGAAAACAAAAACAAGGTGCTTAATTACTTCCAAGAAAGTTATTATTAAAGAAGGGAGAAAATACACCCCTTGATTTCATTTTTACCCAAGGCTCCCAACATTCATAGTTTGAAGCAAACAAGCAACATCGTATAATAATATATCGACATTTACCCAATCAACATTGTGGGGTAGCTGACTTAGATGAAAATAATGTTGATCAAACAATTTCAGCTTAGCCATCATACAGGAGCCATGTCATCTCTGTCCTAATATATCTTGGTTCATTATAAGGCTGACTTGCATTGATTTTCATCTCATATTTTACCAACACAAATATAAATGTTTTTTAATTGAGTAAATACAGGTACCATTAATACAAATACAGGGGTGAAATCTGAAAAATGATGTCCTTATCATGGGCGATTGGAATGCTAAAGTAGGAAGCCAAAAGATAACCAGAATAACTGGCAAGTTTGGCCTTGGAATACAAAATGAAGCAGGGCACAGGCTGGTAGAATTTTGTCAAGAGAATACAATGGTCATAGCAAACACTCTTTTTCAACAACCCAAGAGATGATTCTACACATGGACATCACCAGAAATCAGACGGTCAACACAGAAATCAGATTGACTATGTGCTCTGCAGCCAAAGATGGAGAAGCTCTATACAGTCAGTTAAAACAAGACCAGGAACTGACTGTGGCTCAGATCATGAGCTTCTCGTTGCAAAATTTAAGCTTAAATTTAAGAATGTAGGGAAAAGCACTAAGCCACTCAGGTATGAACTAAATCATATCCCTGATGAATATACAGTAGAGGTGACAAATAGATTTAAGGAATTAGATCTGATAGACAGAGTGCCTGAAGAACTATGGATGAAGGTTCGCAACATTGTACAAGAAGTAGCAACTAAAACCATCCCAAAGAAAAAGAAATGCAAGAAAGCATTTCTCAAGTGTCTGAGGAAGCTTTGCAAATAGCTGAGGAAAGAAGGGAAGCGAAAGCCAAGGGAGAAAGAGAAAGATACATCCAATTGAATGCAGAATTCCAGAGAATAGCTAGACGATATAAGAATGCCTTCTTAAATGAACAGTACAAAGAAATAGAAGAAAACAATAGAATAGGAAGGACCAGAGATCTCTTCAAGAAAATTGGAGATATGAAGGGAACTTTTCATGCAAAGATAGGCATGATAAAGGACCAAAATGGCAGAGACAGAAGAGATTAAGAAGAGGTGGCAAAATTACACAGAAGAACTATACAAGAACAAGCTTAATGTCCCTGATAATCATGATGGGGTGGTCATTGACCTTGAGCCAGACATCCTGGAATGTGAAGTAAAATGGGCCTTAGGAAGTCTGAGCAACAACAAAGCTAGTGGAGGTGATGGTATTCCAGCTATTCAAAACCTTAAAAGATGATGCAGTAAAAGTGCTACACTCAATTTGCCAGCAAATTTGGAAAACTCAACAGTGGCCATAGATTGGAAAAGGTCAGTTTACATTCCAATTTCAAAGAAAGGCAATGCCAAAGAATGTTCAAGCTACTGCACCACTGCACTCATTTCACATGCTAGCAAAGTTATGATCAAAATCCTACAAGCCAGGCTCCAGCAGTATGTGGACTGAGAACTACCAGAAGTACAGGCAGGATTTCAAAGAGGCAGAGGAACTAGAGATCAAATTGCTAACATACACTGGATCATGGAGAAAGCTAGGGAGTTCTAGAAAAACATCTACTTCTGCTTCATTGACTATGCTAAAGCCTTTGATTGTGTGGATCACAACAAATTGTGGAAAGTTCTTAAAGAGATGGGAGTACAAAATCATCTTATTTGTCTCTTGAGAAACCTATGTATATGCTGGTCAAAAAGCAACAGTGAGAACTAGACATGGAACCACTGATTGGTACAAAATTGAGAAAGTAGTTCAGCAAGGCTGTATACTATCGCCCTGCCTATTTAACTTATATGCAGAGCACATCATGAGAAAGGTGGGGCTAGATGAATGACAAGTTGGAATTAAGATTGCCGGAAGAAATATCAACATCCTCAGATAAGCAGATGATACCACTCTAATGGCAGAAAGTGAAGAGGAGAGTCTCTTGATGCGGGTGAAGAAGGAGAGTGCAAAAGTAGGCTTGAAACTCAACATTAAGAAAACTAAGATCATGGCATCCAGCCATCTCAATTCCTGGCAAATAGATGGGAAGAAATGGAAGTAGTGACAGATTTTATTTTCCTGGGCTCCAAGATCACTGCAGATGTGGACTACAGCCAAGAAACTAAAAGATGCTTGCTCCTGGGGAGGAAAGCTATGGCAAATCTAGACAGTATAGTAAAAAGCAGACACATCACCCAACAAAAGTGCGTATAGTCAAAGCTATGGTTTTCCCAGTTGCAATGTATGGTTGTGAAAGCTGTACTATAAGAAAGGCTGAGCGCCAAAGAATTGATGCCTTTGAACTATGGTGGTGGAGAAGACTCCTGCGAGTCCCTTGGACTGCAAGGCGATCAAACCGGTGAGTCCTAGAAGAGATCAACCCTGACTGCTCATTAGAAGGCCAGATCTTGAAGATGAAACTCAAATACTTTGGCCACCTAATGAGAAGGAGGGACTCACTAGAGAAGAGCCTAATGCTGGGAATGATTGAAGGCAAAAGAAGAACGGGACAACAGAGAAGGAGGTGGCTGGATGGAGTCACTGAAGCAGTTGGCGTGAGCTTAAATGGACTCCAGAGGATGGTAGAGGACAGGAAGGCCTGGAGGAACATTGTCCATGGGGTTGCAATGCAACTTCTGATTAACAACAACAATATATTTTCGCTTCTTGGCCTTTTGGCTAAGATCAAGTGTAGTAACAACAACATATTTCACTTTAGCCATATGGAAACATTATAATCCCTGTTATCCCTGGTGATGACCTATAAAGCCCTACATGGCTTAGGCCCAGGATATCTGTCGGACCATCTGCAACCAGCAACAGCTCCCCATTGTCCGGTGCGTTCTCACAGGGAGGGCCTACTCAGGGTGCCGTCGGCTAGACAATGTCGGCTGGTGACTCCCAGAGGTAGAGCTTTCTCTGTGGGCGCACCCACCCTTTGGAATCAACTCCCCCGGGGGCTCTGGTTGGCCCCTGACCTTCGCACTTTCCGCTGTGAACTAAAAACATGGCTGTTTAAATTGCCCAGCCTGGACTGATGGGGTTTTGATTTTTAATATATTTTAATATGCATTTAATATGTATTTTAACATGTTTCTTACTTGGATTGAGATTGTATATCTTAATTGTTGTGAGCCGCCCTGAGTCCTATGGAGATAGGGTGGCATATAAATCTAATTAAAATAAATAAATAAAATATAATGGTGTTTTAAAGTTGCAAACAAGTTATGATAAACTCAAAATTGAGAATCTACGTAACATGTTTTATTATAGCTTTCCCTCCCAGATTTTACCGTTAATCAGTGAATCAATCAAAGAATTTGATAAATCTAGCACAACAGAATTGGTATAGCCACTATAGTTTGCATATTTTAATTTATTCTGCACAAAATCTGAGAAAGTTATCATGTCTTTTGATTCCAGAGAGCATGATTCTATCTAACTCTGTTCTGCAAGATCAGGCCAAAAAATTAATCACCCAAATCATATTAGTCAATGAAAACTTTCTTGCTCAAATTCCAGACTGGTTTTATTCAAAGAAGCCAAGTTACTGGTATATACTCTCTTCAGGATAAAAAATCCATCAAATATTTAGAATAGAATAGAATACTCACAAAGGAAAAAGGATACCTGAACAGTTTGCTGCCATAAGCAATCTGATCCTTGTGACAACAACTTCATCCTTCCTAATGGGATGAGCCTGTTGTAATATTTTTATTAAAAAAAGCTATAAAATTTAACAATATTATCCAGATGTAACAAAAGAGGGAAAAGAGGAAAGATTATGGTCTTCTGAAAGCAAGGAATAGATCCTAGCAATGTAAATAGAATTGGTAAATAGAATTTATTTTTTAAGACAGTTGTACTTGCAAACATCAAATAACTGAACAATTGTTGATCTACTTTGAAATATCTACTTGTTCTTCTATCATTAACAGGTAAAATAAGTGAACATCGTTGGTTAATCTTTGATGGCCTTAATGTTCATTAACATTATCTTACATTTTAGGAATCAATCTATGTTTGATGCATCTGTAGCAACATGGCTTCGTATAATGCCTTGTGCAGAATAGCTATAATAGTCTTCCTCGATATTGACCATCTGTTTAGACCTGAAATCCAATACATCCAAAAGGCAATAGGTTGGGAAAAGATCATCTGAATTGTAGATGTATTTTCAATTTGGTAATTCAAGGGTTAAAAAAAACTTGGAGAAATATATATTATAGTAGTCTTTTTTGCTTTGGGATGTTTCAACTGTTAACAATTTCATGCAGTTGTGCAGCTACTTCTAACAGTACAAAAATGAAAAGACAAATATAGCTGGGCATGTCTGAACTAATATGCAAACACGAAGTACCTGTTGTTAAAAGAGCAAGTTTAAACAACTCAGTAGTGGAACATTTAAAACCTGGCCACCTATATTTAAACAGAAATGATTTTGTTAAATGCAGTGAACATATCACTCTTACTTCTCAACATGAAATAACATGAGAATATTATGTTGATGTTAAAATAGCAAGATTAAGTATATACATACCTACTAGATTTATGTAAATCCAAGGCCTGAGAAAATAAGGCATTGAGTGTTAGTTATTTTAACTAATGGCTGTGTTTCACATGAAAAATGGAATTTCAGAACTAAAATGGAATGTTGATCATTTAAGGCCTAAAAATCAGGCCAGGAACATATTTATTCCACCATTCCATAACCAGCTAGTTGGATTCAAGAGACTCACAGGCACAATGGTTGACCATCTTTTCTATGTTGTGCTCAAGCAACAATATATTCCAATGTAAACTGCCAATTTACTCTTAATTGGAGTGCATTGAGTATATTGAGTTGCACTAGTAAAGAGTGCCTGTGTGATAGCATATTCACAACTAGAGAAAAAAAGTCTATTCATTTATATATAACAAGTGTGATGGACATTAATCCTGCCACCATCAAGAAAGGAAACGAGGTTTTCCAGGGACATATTTAAGGGCCCCAGCTTGCATTACAGAATACATCAACACCACAGATAACATAATAATTTCTCTTTCATTACAACCAATTGGAGAAAATAATTCTGTTCATCTTTGACTAATAAATAGCAAGGCTGAGGAAACTGATAACGCTATTACAAAATATTTTTTCCATAATCATAGGACTGTTCAGTTCATCGATGTTTCATGATGGAATCAAAACTCCCCTATAATTTTCCCATTTTTAACTCAGGTTTAGATGGCATTTGACATCTTTGGAATTCAGCCCATTTAATAAACCATACTGCATGACAAAAGTTTGATTGGATTTGTGCTTCCTGCTCTGAACAACTATGTCAGAAAATGAATATGACATTCTAAATTCCTAGGTTCTTGGAAATGTTTATTTTTACAATCCATTTAGGTAAACAGTTTTTATTTAAAAACAAATTAATTATGATTAATAGCCTTCTACCGCTTAATATGTGAATAGAGTCTAAATAGCCCTATAGACTCTACTGCCAACTCCCAGCATTCCTTGACATTGGCTATGGCATTTGATGATGAGGGTTGAAAATTAGCACCATCTTAACTGTTTCATGTCATATAAATTATTTGATTTAAATGATAGCTCTTCAGACTAAATTAATGATTTTAGGCTTAATAATTAATTTAAGCTATGCAAACTTAATTGGAAAATGACTATATAAGGATGTTCCAATCGGTGTCCTTTACAAGTCTTCAGTTATAAAAAAATATGCTAGCCAGTGAAAACAGAAGACACGTTTCAACATATTTATGGGACATCAGGTTGAGGCAGGCTGGAATAGGCTGTCAAACAGTGCTAAATTCCTTTTAAATCTAAGAATAATAATGACATGATTTATTATATGAGACTCTCAGTCGAACAATTATAATGTACGCTAATTCAGAAAAGATAATTTTTTTAAAAAAAATTACTTACCTGGCTATATTGCTGAGAATCGTTTCCTTCACATTCTGGAGAAGGGTTATTCTCGTTACTGTTCTGCACTGTTTGAGTATCACTGAAATCATCTTTGTTATCTATTAGATTTGCTTTGGGATTAACTGATGTAGAGTGTTGTACTTGGGCCACTGTATTTGAGTAAATGCCAGAGGATGATGGGAGAGAACAGTGCTGAGGGTGAGAAGGAAGTTCTGAATGCATAGAAAGAAAAATGTTGATTTGTGGCATCTGTTTGTCTGTTCTTATATTCTCAGCACTGTCGTGGAGTGGAGCTATTTGAGAAACCGATGATGTGTTCTTTCTTAGCCTCCTCAAGGTTGGAGAAGTAGAAATCCTACTTGGAGCATGCCTATCAAATAGATATGGGGAATTGTCAGCCCCATCATGCTCCACATTCAATAGATGCAAATTAGCAGGCAAGCCCCGCCTCCTAGTGAGGCTACCAGGACCCAATTTTATCCCTATGTTGGTTGGGGCTGATATTTCATAGGAAGAGGACACGGTATTTCCCAAGCTGCTCTTTTCTATTAAATCCACATTTTCTTTCCAAAGTTCAGTCTCCTTAAATACATGGCACTGTTCATTCATGTTAATTACTTCATCGATGTCCAAAGAAGATCCACTGTCCATATTTTCCATTCTGGATCATGAAGCATAAATCTATAGGACAGAAAAAAGAATAATGTTTTCAATTGTATAATCAACATCAGTCATTTTAAAACTATACGTGTTATCATTTATTTTCAAAACATTTGAATGCTTAATAATTTTTCATGAAGAACTCTTTACCACTGTTGTTATGGTATCTTTAATTCTGGATAAGATGAAGCATGATTCCTTCTGTAACAAACTAGTTTATCACTTGGGATTCCTGCTGCAAAATATTATATGCACAAAAATGGAAAGGCTCTGAAATATACACAATGGAAGAAAATCTGGTGAAGATGTCAGAATTAGCAAAGAAGGTTTGACTTGTCTGATTAAAGAAAGGACAATAACCATATTTATTAGTGACTGGAAACCCCTTATGGACTTTTTTCTGAAAAAAGAAAAATATGAACTTGTGATTTATGGGTTTGATGAATAGAAATGATAGACTATATAAAGAAGAAAATTATATTGTAACCTTAGAGAGAGAATGAATGAACAACAGGTGCAGCAAATATTTTAAGAATTAAATGTGTTATTATAAATATTTTTGGGGTTAAATATATATGGGTTTGTTCCTGCAGGATTTTTATTGTTGAAACAGTTCCTATTAAGCTTATGTTATCAATTTGCTAATAATATTTAAATCCCACCTTGATTGTCAAACCAAATACTGAGCCTAGCATCTCACTGCCTCCTTGGGATTGTGGAAAGTAAGAAAAGGGATATTTGTGAAGGGCACTTAGCTGCTGTTAAGAAAATCAGAAGCAGCTTCTTCATAACTTTTTATTTTCTTTATTTTCTTCACTATTTCTTTTTTTGCACTTTTATTTACTTCTAAACTTTACATTTTTTTCAGAATTCTTATTGTTTTTATACTCATAAAATGTATTTAATAAAAATTATATGTCAAGAAATTTGGGGTTCTTAAGTGAATCTCAGCTGGCAGTTGTAGCAAAAAATGCCCTTGTAAAATTTCACCTGCAGGAATAATTATGAGCTTCTCTGGAGTTGGAGACCTTCCTCTTACTCACATATACCTTGATTGCCTCTCACTTGGACTATTACAATGCACTCTACATGGGTTGCACTTGAAATCCTTTTTAAAGCTGGAGCTGCTCCAGAATAGTGATTAGGCTTCATGGATGCTGATGTAACATCTCTACTTCAAAAGTTAGATTGGGAACCAGTTTGCTTTGAGTGCTGGTTGTCCCTTCTAAACCTGTTCCAGGCTCATTTCAGAGGATAATTAGAATTGTAGAAAAAACAACTGCTACCAACCTGCCTTCCATTGAGGACCCACCCTGAGTCTATGGAGATAGGGCGGCATACAAATCACATAAAATAAAAATAAATAAAAATAAAGTATACTGCACGAGTCAAAGAGAGGGCTATGAAAATATTTGCCTACCCCTCGCATCCTGGACATAAACTGTTTCAACTCCTACCCTCAAAAAGACGCTATAGAGTACTGCACACCAGAACAACTAGACAGAACAGTTTTTTCCCAATTGCCATCACTCTGCTAAACAAATAATTCCCTCAACTATTTACTAAGTCTGCACTATTATTAATCTTCTATCGTTCCCATCACCCATCTTCTTCCACTTATGACTGTATGACTGTAATTTTGTTGCTTGTATAATTTGTACCCTACGACTATCATTAAGTGTTGTACCTTATGATTCTTGATGAACATATCTTTTCTTTTATGTACACTGAGAGCATATGCACCAAGACAAATTCCTTGTGTGTCCAATCACACTTGGCCAATAAAAAATTCTATTCTATTCCATTTTTTCCTTTTAAAGACTTTAAAAAATCAGATGAACTTGATATAGTTATAATTATAGATTTTTTTTAAAAAATGTGTTTTTATTCGTGTGTTTTTTCCCCTTATTTTGGTGTACATTTTCATGTCTATTTGAAAATGGATAATAAAAACTATGCAAATTTGAGAAAAGAATGGTTGGGGATCTGGATGTCTCCAGGACTACATTCTCCCAATTGTTTCCGTTTGTCCAGATCAAGAAGACCTTTTCAATCAAGGTCCTCCTTCTTTGGAACAGCATTCCGTTGTTGCTGTAGCTACGGTATATATATTATTCACCCTGTGTGAATGATGTAGCTTGGATTGTTTCAGTTTACTGAATGTAAACCAATAGCTTACAGTCCCATAAACAGTCCCATAAACAGTAACTTCTATTGCATAAATTCTGGAGGGTACTTTTCCTTCTATAGATTTCTTGCACTTCTATAAACTTAAGGGTTTGATAAAAAACATGTTAGGCTGGCCCTTGGAAAACATTTGTGTATCATTTGTATATGTTTTATACAAACAACAGAGAATACAATCTTCATAAAATCGAACTGCACATCACCTTAAAATATTTTAATTTCACTGTCTTTCAAAAGCACTTTAAAACTAAACATGAAAAAACATGCACATCTAATTAACATTTTTATAAATAATAGGAGAAGGTAAAATTTCTAGAAAGGATAGTTTGATTATCCTTTAGTTCATTACTTACACTTTAAACAGCAAATGCACAGCTATTTCAGAGTTGTCTTCTCTGAAAAAAGGAAAAAAAAAACATTACAAGAAATTTTCTTTGAAGAATGCCTGAATCCTCCAGTAAGTTTCACTACCTTTTAATGTGGTTGAGTTTACCTGAAATGTAACTGTAGTGCTTTGTTGTTTGGCTTCTCTAGTCTTCTTTCTGAAAGAAACAATAAAAAAAACTTGTTTGACCTCTTTGTATGTTTCCAAGGGATTTTTTTTTTAAATCACAACAGTGAAAAGGGAAGTGGTAACAACGTAGTTTACAGAAAGTAACATGATCTACATTACATTACTCATTATATTTGCCCTATAGACATGTTTCTTTAATTCTTTTATTTCTCAGTTTCTTATTTTTCCCATCTGCTTTCAGGTATCTGCTTAGAGAAGAAATAAATGGGAAAAAAAATCAAGAAACATTGCTAGAGTAGATTTGATAGACAGTGTGCTATTCATCTATGAATAAATGTACAATTTGAACAGACTTATCTGTCTCATAGCACCAAGATAGTAATACATCACTTTTCACTGTCAATTTGGTCAGATCAACTCTACCTGATCAGAAGATTTTGATTCAGCCTTTGGTAACTCAAGACTCTCCTGGGTTCAGGTTGAGAGCAGAAGTGAGGAAGTAGAAAAAGAGAGGGATTTACCAAAATAAGAATAGGTTGCAGTCAGTTCTGGAGGACATTTTAGAGATTCAGGATGCTTTTAATTTCAGAGAATCCATGATATTTTGCAACCCACAGATCAGGGGTGAAATACAAAATTTTTCCCTACCGGTTCTTTGAGCATGGCTTGGTGGGCATGGCAGGGGAAAGATATTGCAAAATCTCCATCCCCACCCCACTCCAGGGGAAGGATACTGCAAATCCCCATTCCTCCCTACTCCTGGGGGAAAGATATTGCAAAATCTCCATTCTCACCCCACTCCAGGGGAAGGATACTGCAAATTCCCATTCCTCCCTACTCCTGGGGGAAAGATATTGCAAAATCTCCATTCCCATCCCACTCTGAGGCCAGCCAGAGATGGTATTTGCTGGTTCTACAAACTACTCAAAATTTCTGCTACCGGTTCTCCAGGACCTGTTAGAACGTGCTGGATTTCACTCCTGCCACAGATGCTTCCTTTTCCATCTTTCTGATATTCTGAGGCTAGAAAGAACTTTCTGGATGGGTTGGAAAGGAAGATAGTTTCTGATGATAGAAGAATATTCTCATAACTTTTTGGTTGTGATAATGTTCTTATTTATTCAGAACACTTAAGATGTTATATATATTAGGGCCTTCAGGAGTTCTGTTTATTATTTAATTATCATAAATGTAGGGCTTTGAATATAGTTAATTCTTAATATACTTAATATACTTTGCCCAATACAAGTATCCATTAATACAGAGTTAGCTAACCAATCTATCTTTAAAGACCTTCAGCCAAGTAGAATCTAGACAGTTTGTTCCATGTTTAAGATTTCCATCCGCCCCCGCCCCCCAATGTCCAAGCAAACTATAGTTCCCTGTAATTTAAACAATTTATTTTTCTTGTCCTGTATTCTGGAGCAATTGTGAAAAATCTGTCCATTTTTCTACATGATAGCTTTTTAGATGACTGGACTCAAGTTACACATATATCCAATGGAGTATCCTATTCTCAGTTCCCGAGCTAAACATTCCCAATGCTTCCAGTATTACTCATAAAGATTTTTTTCAGGTCTTGATCCTCTTCCCTGCTCTTCTCTAAATATGCTCCAGTTTAGGCCCAATATAGATTGCTTATCAATCCCATGTTTTTGTTTTTGAAATCCACAATTTTGTATGTGTCCTTGTTGAATTTCATCTTGTTAATTCATTTCTAGTATTCAGCTTGTCAAGCTATTCCTCACATGCTCACACTGTTCTCTCTTATGTCTCTGCAAAGTTGATGTTCATACTTGTAACCCTTGATCCAAGTCATTTATGAATATGTTGAAGAGTTCAGAGCTAGAATAGAACCCTGTAATATGTCACTTGGCACTTTTTACAGTTTAACATTTTATTGAGTTATAAAATATTGTAAAATACAAAATACAAATGTAAATAGAATTTTTCATAGTTGATGCAGCTGCTGATGTACTGTATAATTAAGTTCAGTTCTTCAATTAGCTTATCTTCTCTACTAGGATACCACTGGAAATATTGCCACATGTCCAGGACATTCTTGTGGTCAACTAAATGCCTTCTAAGAATCTAAATGTCTATATGTTGGAGATCTGTATTAATAATAAATATTGTCTCACCCACCTCCTTTGGATTCAAATTTTAATTTATCATGTGAAAATGGCTTAGGCCTGGGGTACTTGCAGGCCCATCTCCTGCCGCTCTCCCATCGTCCTGTGTGCTCTCACAGAGTGGGCCTCCTCAGGGTGCCGTTGGCCAAACAATGTCGGCTGACGTCCCCCAGGAGGAGAGCGTTCTCTGTGGGAGCCCTGACACTCTGGAATGGATTGCCCACCGAGCTCAGGACAGCCCCCGACCTCCTTTCCTTCCATCGCGAGCTGAAGACGTGGCTCTTCTGTCAACTCAACTGATCCGTTGGGTGTACACTGTTATAATTTTAAATTGTTTTAATTGGGGTGTTGATTTTAATTTTTATCTTGTGATTTGTATTGGAAATTGTCATTTTGTAAGCCGCCTTGAGTCCCTCGGGAGAAAGGCGGCATATAAATCGCAATAATAAATAAATAAATAAATAAATAAATAAATAAATAAATAAATAAATAAAATGGAATATGTTGGAATTTGGCATGAATAGAAAGCTCATATGAATATCATTTCAGTTGCAATGTATTTTGTACAGTTTTAACATTTGGAAATATTTTATTTTTCCTGATAATGGAATTGTTTTTGATGGCAATTATCACTATCCATTTGTACTGATGAATTTAGATAATTTGGCAATACATTATGGGCATTGCAACTGAACTCTAGATACATTACATTAATTTTCTCTTATTTAATATACCTGATTGGCTGCAGTATGAAAAGAGCAGGGAGATTGACTGACTGGGAGGCTTACTGAGCAGCTAGGTCCGTGATGTTGAACCTATGGCACATGTGCCCAAGGTGGCACACAGAGCCATCTTTCCTGGCACACGAGCTGTCGCACAACTCCTCAAAGCTGCATTGGCTGGCAGTTTGATTCCAGGTCCAGTTCAAGGTGCTGCTTTTAATCTTTAAAGCCCTTCATGACATGGGAACACCTCTCTCTCCCTCACTTTCTCCACCAAAGTCAGTTTAGTGCCATTCTTTGTTATCATTCTGGAAGTCCCTTAAAATCTGGTTATGTCACCAGGCCTGGGGGTCCCAGGGAACTGGAGGTATTCTTAGATAGCTCCACTGTGGCCAAACTTTTTACTCTTTCCAGGTGGTTTGTATATTTTCAATTTTGATAGTGTTTTCATTTTAATATAACTTTTTATATTTTGATAATGATTTTTATATATTTGTTGTTTGTTGTATGCTACCCAGAATCATTTCTTATGAAAAGATGCCTAGAGAGCGGTTGGAGGGCCAGTCTCGCTGAATCTGACCGAACACTGGTAAGGTCGCATATTAAGACCTACCTAGTGGCGATAAAGACGGCAAAGTTTAATTACTTTTCCGCCTCTATTCATCATCAGGAAATCGTCCGGCCGCCCTGTTCAGGGTAACCCGCTCCCTGCTCCATCCAGGAGCGCGGGAGGATCCCTTGGAAGGCAGGGCGGAGGATTTCGGACAATACCTGTATGACAAAATCGCTCAGATCCGGGGGGATTTGGACTCTGACTGGGTAGATCAGGGCAGGGTGACGAGGAATAGTCTTGAGAATGTTATCTGGGAGGAGTTTGATGCTGTGACTCCCGATGATGTGGACAGGATTTTGGGGAGACTTAGTGCGGCCACATGTTTACTGGACCCGTGTCCCTCCTGGTTGGTACTGGCCTCCCGGGAGGTTACACGAGGCTGGCTCCAGGGTGTTATCAACGCTTCGTTGAGTGAGAGTCACTTCCCCGCTGCCTTGAAAGAGGCGGTGGTGAGGCCTCTCCTCAAGAAGCCATCCCTGGATCCAGCAATATTGGCCAACTATCGTCCTGTCTCCAACCTTCGCTTCCTGGAGAAGGTTGTTGAAAGTGTGGTCGCGCGACAGTTTCCACAATTCCTGGAGGAAACATCCTCTCTAGATCCGTTCCAGTCAGGTTTCAGGCCTGGGCACAGCACGGAAACGGCATTGGTCGTGTTGGTTGATGATCTCTGGAGGGCTCGGGACAGGGGTTGCTCCTCTGTTCTGGTCCTGTTAGACCTCTCAGTGGCTTTTGATACCATCGACCATGGTATCATGCTGCACCGGTTGGAAGAGTTGGGGATGGGGGGCACCGTATTACGGTGGTTCTCCTCCTTTCTCTCCGACCGGTCGCAGTTCGTGTTGGCAGGGGGGCAGAGGTCGACCTCAAGGCCTCTTATATGTGGAGTGCCTCAGGGGTCGGTCCTCTCGCCCCTCCTGTTCAACATTTATGTGAAGCCGCTGGGCGAGATCATCCATGGCTTTGGGGTGAGATACCACCAGTACGCTGATGACACCCAGCTGTACATCTCCACCCCAGGCCACCCCAACGATGCCCTTGAAGTGATGTCCCAGTGCCTGGAGGCTGTGCGGATCTGGATGGGGAGGAACAAGCTCAGGCTCAACCCTTCCAAGACTGAGTGGCTGTGGCTCCCGGCATCCCGATATAGTCAGTTGACTCCATCACTGACTATTGGGGGCGAGTCGTTGGCCCCCACTGAGAGGGCTTGCAATCTGGGAGTCCTCCTGGATACGCAGCTATCCTTGGAGGACCATCTGACGGCTGTAACCAGGGGGACCTTTTGTCAGGTTCGCCTGATTCGCCAGTTGCGGCCCTTTCTTGATTGGGATTCCCTGTGCACAGTCACTCATGCCCTCGTCACCTCTCGCCTTGACTACTGCAACACTCTCTACATGAGGCTCCCCTTGAAGAGCACCCAGAGGCTCGAACTGGTCCAGAATGCAGCAGCGCGGGTAGTGACGGGAGCAGCATGGCGCTCCCATGTAACACTGCTCCTGCGCGAGCTGCACTGGCTCCCAGTGGTCTTCCAGGTGCGCTTCAAGGTGTTGGTTATCACCTTTAAAGCGCTCCATGGCATAGGGCCTAGCTATCTTCGAGACCGCCTGCTGCCACCGACGACCTCCCTTCGACCCGTGCGCTCCCACAGAGAGGGCCTCCTCAGGGTGCCATCAGCCAAACAGTGTAGGCTGGTGACCCCCAGGGGGAGGGCCTTCTCTGTGGGGGCACCTACCCTCTGGAATCAACTGCCTCCAGAGATAAGGAGAATCTAAGACCTCAGTGCCTTCCGCCGTGCCCTTAAAACTTTCCTTTTCCAGCAAGCCGGGCTGGCCTAATTTTTTAAGCGTTTTTAAGTGTTTTGTTTATTGTTTTTAATTAACGGGGCCAAATTTATATATGTATATTTTTAACTGTATTTTAATATTTGTACTTGATGTTTTTACTTGGCTGTTCACCGCCCTGAGTCCTCAGGGAGAAGGGCGGTATACAAATTCAAAATAAAATAAAATAAATAAATGAGATGGATGGTCATATAAATGTGATTAATAGATAAATACAATACAAAGGTACAGTTATCTAAATAGAAAATTCTGTTTTAAATCACACACGAATGCAGGTGATTTAAAATAAAAGTTTGTTAGACTTCATAGACTTGGGTGGGAGATCCTCAGGAAATACCAGACATGTTCTGCCCCAGCTACAACCACAACAAGACATGGAAGGAAAAGGAAGAAAAAAATATCCTGGATGAAGGCCAGAGCAAACCATGTAGGCACCTAAAACCAGCAGGCTGACTTCTCAGCAGTGGATTGTAGTCTATGAGCACTTTGTAAATCCCTGAAAGAATGATGAAAGCAAGAAAAAAATTGGTAGATGCCAGAGGGTCATGGTCCTGTCTACAATCAGTTTCAGCTTTAGTATTGGCTGATTCAGTCTATTCTTCACCTTATCCTTCAAGGAATAAGGAAAGATAGCAAAGGAACGGTTTACCCCAAAGGAAGGGTTAACCAGGAGACCTTTGGGTATTGCTCTTTTAAGCTGGCTACTGCAGCTGCTGCCTACTGTCAGCCCAAAGATAGAGAGGATCATGAATAAACTACACAGGATGTCTACAACTATTTTCATTAAAATTGGTGAGAAGAACAGAATAGTGCAAGTCTGATTATGTTGTATTACTTACTCCTTCATTTGGTTCAGCAAATAGGGAGGTGCCTATCTAAGTAACTTTTGAATATTACCTGGAAAGTATGGACTCTAAAAATGCTTTATCACCTGTTGCCTAAGCATCAGAACCTGCATATCTTCATCAAGGTAATTTTCCTTATTCTCTGCTTAGGTGTCATTCTAGCAGCCACTTTACTGTGGACAAGACAATTATTGAAATATTTCTGGGAGCTCCTCTGGTGATGGCTTTGCCCTATGCAGTGATGGCCTTCCTGTCAATTTATCTGCCCATTTAAACTTTCCCCTCCCAAACCACACCACTAAAATAAACAATTTACCACCAAATTTTGGCAACATGAACGTTAGAAGCTTGAGGGACTAGAAAAATTAGGTTGGGGGCTATAACTGATTCTACTGCAAGAATTAATTCATTAATGTGATTGTGCATAGCCCAGTCTTGTAGCAATAAAAACTTCTGTTAGGCCCAGAGTTTATTGTGATGACAACATAGTAACTAGAAAAATGAGGATACTAGAGGAGCATGAACGGAGGGACAGGGAAACTAGAATAATACTGGGAAGTGTCATAAGGAAGTCTGGGAGATTATTATATGTCACATGAGATGAAAACATAGAAGAAGTAGTACTTAGTAGTCAGGTTTGAAATTATTTTGAAAAAAACAGAAGGGCGGGGAAACTAGGTCAACATCTGGGGGAAAGTTGTGTTATCTCAGCCAGAAGTAAAAATCATTTTATGTTTATATTTGTTTTAGTCTCTTGATCCTGCTTGTGGTATAATGAGCACTTCTGTTCTGGACAAATAATGCACTTAATTTCTAGGTATACTGGGAAGGAATTGATTGCATTTGATTTTGGATTCTCTCCACCCCCATTTGGGCGATATACTCCTTAAATTTGGAAGCAATTTTTCACAGCAGGTCCCCACTCATAGAGGAAAAGGTTTTGTTATTTCTTATATATCATGTGAATAATCAGAAAAATATTCAACCATCTCCCCTAATTGATGCTTTTGAATAGACTTGGGCATGTGGATTATTTAACACCATGTGCAATGTCAAATATTTAGCACAAGACAACACAAGACAGAAAACTTATAAGAGTATAGCTCCATTGTCTTGAATCCAAATACTGCTGGCTGAACAGACTGCAGACTATCAGTGAAGGTGGTAAGAGGTTTTTTTTTTGGTAATGGCATTATAAAAAATATAATGTAGTAATTCTGTCTGTAAGACCACACTTAGAATACTGCATCCAGTTTTGGTCACCACACTATAAAAAGATGTTGAGACTCTAGAAAGAGTGCAGAGAAGAGCAACCAAGATGATTAGGGGACTGGAGACTAAAACATACGATGAATTGATGCAGGAATTGGGCATGGCTAGTCTAGTGAAGAGAAGGACCAGGAGTGACATGATAGCAGTGTTCCAATATTTGAGGGGGTGTCACAGATAGGAGGGGGGGGGGATCAACCTATTTCCCAAAGCACCTGAAGGCCAGGTAAGGTATAATGGATGGAAACTGATAAAGGAGAAATTCAACCTAAAAATAAGGAGAGATTTTCTGACACTGAGAACAATCAACAGCTTGCCTTCAGAAGTTGTGGGTGCTTCATCACTGGAGGATTTCAAGAAGAGACTGGACAGCCAGTTGTCAGAAATGGTGTAGGGCGGAGATGGCTTTTAGAGACCGAGTGCCCAAACTGCAACCAAACCCCCACTTATTTATCGCAAAGTGCCAACATGGCAATTTAACTTGAATACTGAGGTTTTAGTTTAGAAAAAAACAACTCATACATTAACATCTTTTGCCTTAAAAGAAAAACACAATAACAGAGCTTTCAATGATACAAACAACTTTTTATTGAAAGGTAAAAGTTTGCATTTGGCATGCTTTTGAACTTGGGAAAGTTAAGAGAGTCAAGGCTTCTGGGTTATGGGTGAGGTGTATGTAAGATAACGCAGTGAACCCTAGACTTTTAGAGACAAGCTATGAACTGTTTTAATTCAGGTTTTGCAGATAATTTTTAGGACGGGCTTATGAACAGGTGGGAAAAAACCAAATTACTGATCAGGAGGGTATTTCAGCTAACCAATAACTGGGACTCCTCCGCACAACCCTATTGAATAACACAGGAGCCAAGCCGGGCACATGGAGAGATGGCGGGGGAAGAAGAGTTGTTATTTCACTGCCTCCCCCCCTCCTCCCCCAAAAAAACCAAAGGGAAATGGAGCATTCACCTTCTTTCTCCCAAAGCTTTCAGGGGCTTCCCGGCTGCTCCCAAGGGCTGCGAGCACGGCATGGAGGAGGAAAGCCCAGTCACACTCTTCCCAATTCACCAGCCAAATTGCTCCTGACGGTTTCTCCAGGAAAACCCCACCACCGAATTGACTTGAAAGCGAAAGGGAGCCTTGAGGTGACCTCTGCGTGAATCCTTCGGGCGCCGCTTCCTCCTCCAAACCAAGGCAATGGAAAGGACCGCAGTGCATAAAAGGTGGGCACCAGAAGGGAAGCAGGAGAGCAGCACGTGAAATTCCTCGAGAAGAAGTTCCACTTTTAAGGAGGAAGGCGGGGAGTTTTCCTTGTAACCCTGGCCAAGGAGTCCGGCACTGACAGTTTGTTTTCTTTGTTTTGCGGGAAGGTGAGCGAGATAGTCTAGCGGCTAGTGTCCCCACAGATAGGGCTCTGAGTGCCCCCTTTGGCACGTGTACCATAGGTTGCCACCACTGGTATAGGGTCTCCTGCTTGAGGATTGAACTAGATGACCTACAAGGTGCCTTCTAACTCTATTATTCTATCTGTCTTTCATCCCCACATATGCAATGTTGCAATTACATAATGGTGACAATTATTTTATTCTTTCCAAAACAGCAGATGGCATTGTCTGATTACTTTGGAGTGTAAATGCTCTTCATTGGGAGCTGATGCTTAAAGGTGACAAGCATATGTTTTGTTGAAATAAAGTGCTATTACAAGTCCACTTGCACTGTACAGCCAGATATTGAATTGATCATTTCTCATGTTTGAAGACATGAATGGGTTTTAATTGTGTTTTTGGGTCTGTTCAGTTGTTAAAAACACAGGTGGGTTATTCACACAGAATTTGATGATTAATATAATAGTTAACCAATACAAAAAATACCTTTGTCCTGTGAGATTAGACTTCAATGCTCTTGCTCTTTTTCAACTGAAGCACTAAGCAAAAAAATTATTTATCAGCTCAGTATGTATATGTGTATGTATGTATGTATGTATGTGTGACTCCTCCCTCCCTTTTGAGTCAGTGTTGACTTCTGGCAACTGCCTCGACATGATCTACAGTTTCTTGGCAAGATTTTCAGAAGGGGTTTGTCATTGCCTGTGTCCCAGGGCTAAGAGAGACCCAAGGTCACCCAGCTGGCTTCGTGCCTAAAGTAGGACTCACAGTTTCCCAGTTTTTAGCCTGATGCCTTAACCCCTATACCAAACTGGCTCAGACATTGATTTAACATTGATTTGACACTGACGTATCAGCTCAGATAATGATTTAATCATTATCTTACCTTATACATATATAGATTTCCTTAGGCATATTATTTTTCTAAAGTTATTTGAAAATTTACCAGTCTTATCTCCAGATGTGAGCTTCCAAAATGTTTATTCAAGCCCAAGAGATCAACAACAAAAATCCAAGTTGGATAAAACCTGGTGAGTAAGACCAACAACATATTGTAGTAGGAAACATGAGGGTCTTTAGCAATTCTCAAACATCAGTTCCCAGAAATCTAAGTCAGCCATGGCCAATAAAAAAGTTGCATTTCAGCTAGATATAGCGAACCTTTCTTACCACTGATAAATATTCAGACAATATTTAAGATTATGGGGAATAGTTAGAGACTCGTTTATCTTTTTAGTACCACTCTCCCTTAACAAATACGGTCTTACCATTTTTCATCTAATGTGGAGCTAAGAGATCCTGCAAACCTTTCTCCCCAGATCCTTTTCCTGCTATGCTTCCTAGGGATCTCCCAGGTCAGATACAGTAGTTTTGGTGCAGACTGGGGGGAATCCTTGAAACACGTGGAATCAGAAAGAGATTTGGTGCATTCTTGACACTTCCAACTGCACAACTCCAATCTTTGCCCAGTCCCTGAAGTAATTCCAGTGTGGGTCAGAGATCAATCACTGGAACCATTCACATTTCCAGAGTTTTGGCCAGTAGGTGCTGGAGGCTGCTGGTAGATATTAGAAGAAATGTGTGATAATGGATGGAGTAGTACTACCTGTCTTCTTTTCCGGTCCACGTTGGCCAGGATTTTTGGCCAGATGATACCACAGGGAGTTGAGTGAGCAGTTCTCCAAATATAATCCAAGTTTGGCATTGTTATGGGATCACTCACTGTGGCTGCACACTGAAGCCAAAGAACTTAGAACTTCCTCCCAAACATGACACCTCTTTACAGATGTGGGGCTTTGGTGCTGTTGTAAGCAGGGGGAGGTGATTGAAAGCAACCTTATGCTACAGCACGGGTACAAAGCAATTTATCTTGTGGGGGCAAACAGGATGGCCTCTTTGCTTCTGGGAAATGAATCTTGGGTGCTTTTCCCATACCTCCTCTGAACATTACTTCCCAGAAGTAATGTTCAGAGGAGTCATCTATTGCACCTTCTATTTTTCTATACAGAATTAACTGGATATGTGTGCTAAGGACTATACTTATTTTAATGCTTTCTTTCCAAATTTCCATAAACCCAGCAGAGAGAGAAGATGCAGTACTATGGTAGCAATGGCCAGAAAGGAGGTTCTGTAAATAGTAGGAGAGCTAAAGAAAGAAAATTATCTTTCTTTCAAACTTTCACATGTCTCTGAGTGTTGTGTGGGAAAACAAACAGATAGAGGCCAATGTAGCTGGATTGATGAATTTACAACAATTCCTTTCATATTTCCTGATTACATAAGAGCTAGAGCAAAGAAGGGAATAGAAATGTGTATTTTGAAATCTGTTGTGGCTGCTGTTTTCCTGCTGGAAAGGCATATGGTATACTGGCCCCTAGATGGCAACACAACATCTTGCAAAGCATGTCCTGGCCCCTTTGCAATAATCTTTTCTAATGTGTCTTTTTAAAACAACAACAACCAAAAAAAGGATCACTGCTGATAAACAATGCTTATTACAGATAGTATCATAAATATCTTTATGTAGTGATTCTTTCTTTCTCAGTTAACTAGGAAAAACAACAACTTCACAGGTCATACCAAGTTGTTAAAGCTCGGTTAATGGGCAAATACATGCTGCCATATTACCTCATAACATGCCAACTCTTTAACTGAGATTTGTGGTCAACAGAAACATTATTTGCAGGACTGCCTCTAAAGGGACATCTGCTCATCTTACCAGATTTGGTAGAATAGGCACCCTCCTGGTCTCTTCACTTAAATGATGCCCTCTTATAGGACCTGGGAAGAATGTCTTTTTCATGGTAGCCTCTGCTCAATTTGAGTATCCTTTCTCTTGAGATATGGCTGTCCCCCACTCCTTTAAGTGTCTCCGAAAAGCACTTAAAATTTTGTTTCTCTCTGATCACTGGGATTGGGAGAGATTGGCACAGGGTGAATTTGTGGGCTGCATGGTAAAGTTAGTTGTGCTGACAGATCCTTTTTGTTTTAGTTTTTTTTAAAGTTCATTATTGGTATATATCAGAGGGGGGTTTCAGCAGGTTCTGACCAGTTCTGGAGAACTGTAGCAGAAATTTTCAATAGTTCGGAGAACTGGTAGTAAAAATTCTGACTGGCCCCGCCCCTATCTGCCTCCCAAGTCCCAGCTAATCATGAGGAAATGGGGATTTTGCAGTAACCTTCCCTTGGATTGGGGAGGGAATGGAGATTTTGCAGTATCCTTCCCCCGGAGTGGGGTTCGGATGGAGATTTTACAGTATCCTTCCCCTGCCACGCCCACCAAACCACACCCACCAAGCCACACCAAACCCACCAAGCCACACCCACAGAACCAGTAGAAACCCACCACTGAAATATATCATTTTTATTTTATGTATTATTGATATATATCTTTTTTATTTTTAGGTAAAGAGCCCCCAGAGTTTGGTTCAAGATGAAGAGCTATATGAATGCTTTAAACAAATAAAGAAATGAATAAAAAAGAATTGGATCACCAGCAAGAAAATGTTCTGGTACAGCCTCATAGAGGACAATGACTGGCTCTATAGATCATACAGTGCAGTATTATCTCCAGAATCCTACTTTTGGTAACTTGTAGTATTTGTCCAAATGTATATAAAGGAATTAAACTACTATGGTATTAAGTTCTGTACTTCTCTTTTCTATACCCATTTGTAAAAAAAATGGTAGTCAGAATTTCTTAAAAGAGCAATTCGTGACAGATAGATTTTTTAAAAAAGCACTAATAGTCCAAAAAACATCTTGCAATGCAGCCCCTTTACATTATTTAACTGTTGTGTATTTCTATCATTTTTCAAACCTGGAACGACCTTTGAATTCTCATCTAGAGACTTCATAATTGGACTGGGACTTGCACTTACCATATGACCAAAAACTCATTGTGCATAATACTCATATTCATTCACTGTGTATTATACTATTTAGAAGCATAAATGAAATAAGGGCAATGTGAATAAATCCACCCAGATTATACAGTCTATATGTGATGCCATTTTTGTCATATCCTTGGTTGGATTCTAGAAGACAGTTCCTGATGCGTCAAAATGCCCACCCCCCCAGTTATGCCCTTAGGTGGTCTCCAACAATTTGAACAATTTTTTGGGGGTTCACATTAGTCCCCTGTGGGAGGCCTTGGTGATTATAGGTACATAAATGGATGCATATCCTATCCTATTTCCTTCACAATAAACACACAATTACTGTAGCCCATAAAAGAAATAAGGTAGTTACAAACACTTAACTGCACATTAACTGGTAATTAGCAAGAATCCAAGAATCCTGATTACAAATCTTCAAAGAAACTTTCAAAGCCCTGTTTACTTTTGCAACCTCATGTTCCTTTTGGTGGACTAACAAGAGAGTTAGATGACATAAATGTAGTTCAGTGAAAAGACTCAGAGCCCAAAAGCACAACTGTAATAGCTCATGGCCTCTTTCGGATAGTATAAACAGTGTCAATTGCTTTATCATTTTCAGCAAACATAATCTTCAGAAATAAAAGGTTTTGTCAAACCTTTGAAGGAAAAGAAAGCAAGAGTTAAATGAGTTTTTGTGTACATATTTATATATCAGAGGGGGTAGTAAGAGTGTTGTGAGCTTGTACATGCATGCCTGCATATGCACAAGCCAAACAGGGATTTTGGTATCTTGTTGAAATATCTTATAGCCTAAAGTATTTTATGGCCTTTAAACAGCTGTGTTGCAAGTGATAACTTGCTGACTAATAGGTAATTTGTTGTATCCCAATAAGAAGGTTGAAATACAAAGCAGACCTTTGCTTTAGCTTCCTTAAATGGATAGAAACGTGTCTATTTTCACTAGACCTCAACATATAGGCCATTTATTTCCAGGTCATCCTTCCAATGAATAAGATGTAGATATAAAGGTTACCTCGTTTTTACTTGCTTTTTGAGATAAAACAAGAATATATAGTTACTAGTCCCCTATCACAGTAACATGTTTAATTTTGTGGCAACTTCCAGGGGCAGGTTGCAGCTCTGAGATCTCAGATATATATGTGATACATCTCAGATATATTAAAACATATGAAGAATGGTTGCAGGATTTGGCTGGTCTAGAGAAAAGAAGGACTAGGGGTGACAGGATAGCAGTATTCCAGTATTTGAGAGGCTGCTATAAAGAGGATGGATAAAGCAAAGGGGACGCAGTGGCTCAGTGGCTAAGATGCTGAGCTTGTCGATCAAAAGGTCAGCAGTTCAGCAGTTCAAATCCCTAGTGCCGCATAACAGGGTGAGCTCCCGTTACTTGTCCCAGCTTCTGCCAACCTAGCCGTTCGAAAGCACGTAAAAAATGCAAGTAGAAAAATAGGGACCACCTTTTTGGGAAGGTAACAGCGTTCCGTGCGCCTTTGACGTTTAGTTATGCCAGCCACATGACCATAGAGACGTCTTCGGACAGCACTGGCTCTTTGGCTTTGAAATGGAAATGAGCACCACCCCCTAGAATTGGGAACGACTAGCACATATGTGTGAGGGGAACCTTTATCTTTATAAAGAGGAGGGGGTCAATTTATTTTCCAAAGCACCAGAGAACAGGACAAGAAACAATGGCTGGAAATTAATCAAGGAGAGAAGCAACCTGGAATTAAGGGGAAACTTCCTAACAATGAGGACAATTAACCAGTGGAACAGCTTGCCTTCAGAAGTTGTGGGTGCTTCTGAAGAAAAGTCTGGACAGTCACTTGTCTGAAATAGTATAGGATCTGCTTGAGCAGGGGGCTGGACTAGAAGACCTCTAAAGCCCCTTCCAGCTCTATTCTGATTCTGATATGCATCCAGATCCCTACGGTACATTTGTATGATTTCAAAGAATCCTGGCACTAGGAGCAAGTAAAAGAATATAATAACTAATTATTCCACTTCCAAGACTCTGAACTGTAATAAGAACAAAACATGAGTACTTCATTTTGCATACAAAGAAACACATGAAACACAATCCTGTTCAAAAAGTCAATTTCAGCAGGGCTTGCTCCCTAGGAAACATATCTAGAATTGTATCCTACTTTCTCAGAGAGTGTTTCCCATCCTCTTATTTTTTCTGCTAGGCTTCTGTCTCAGTGCCCCATTCCTCAAGCTCTACCACCATACATCCATTCAACCTATCTTCTTTTAGAAGTAAGCTTTCATTCCTCTGTAAAATTGTTTAGAATGTCAGTAAACCTCTTCAGCAAACCGATTTGTGGTCTGCTATTCAGACCTTAAGAAAAACACTATTCAGTTTATAAATCTGAGCATTTTTGTTGTATTCTTTTAAAATTGCAATGCCAAAATAGTGCAGAAAGAACAACAATTTTTTCAGTGATTTTTATCATTGTATACCAAAACCTCAAGTTATTGATAATACAGCTAAAACAGGAAGCACTTTTCACTTTCAAATAAATCTGCAGATAACTAGCTCTCTCTGTGACCTGCTTTTGGTTACCTGCACAATTAGATGCAACTCTGAAGAAAACGGTGCCTGATTTTCAATGGATGCACTTCTAGTTCAAAAGCTGGTTGCACATAGAAAAATAAAATCTGTGTTAGTTGAATACACTTAAAAATGTTTTGTTAGAGTGTATGAGATTTTGATTCCAAGGTGAATGTGGAATAGAGAGAAAAAAAATCTTTGCCAACATATTTTACTGAGCAGCTCCATACTGGGGCAGATTATGAACTCCAGGACGAGTGGAGGTCTGGACAGTTTTGAGCATCAAACAATTCCTCTATTTGACAAGTGGATGTAATGCTGCCTGAAGCAGAAAGGCAATCCACTTAGCAACCAGTGGGGAGGGGTGGGGAGGGGGAGGGAAAGTGCTTCCTAGGACATAGGACAACCCCCTTTCCTAAGGAGGAAGGGGGAAGAAGGAGAAGAGGAGGCGGCCCCTTTTATAGTACTTGCTGGATTGGCAACCTTGATGGCACTTGAGGATTGCAGGGTAGCTTACCAATCTAAATTTAGGGATATTATTATTGTAAAACTATAATTAGTTTCCCTGAACATGAATGTGAATAATTCACATGAACTTGTATTACAAGAATAAACAGATAGAGGTGATCCTTGGATCTGAATCTCTTTCTGACATCTGCAATAGCCTAAGTAAGCAAAATGTTCAAAATTGCAGACATGCACTTTCCTCCACCCACATTGACACATTGGCATCCTTCAGTCTCAAGAGATGATTCTAATGCAAAGTGCCATAGTCGCTAAGCACAAAATCCAATGACCACGATGGGCTTACAATGGTACTTCTCATTTGGTCAGTAAGTGAGACATCTTATGATTTTAGCAATAGCACTTAGACTTATATACTGCTTTTACAGTCTTCTCTAAGTGGTTTACAGAGTCAGCCTATTGCCCCCAACAATCTGGCTCCTCATTTTACCGAACTCAGAAGGATGGAAGGCTGAGTCAACCTTGAACCTGGTGAGATTCGATCTGCCAAATTGCAAGCAGCCGGCAGTCAGCAGAAGTAGCCTGCAGTACTGCATTCTAACCCCTGCGCCACCACAACTCTTTTTATTTCCACATTTTCTATTAAGTTAGAATCTTGTGAAGCAATACATGGTGATCACACTATAGTAGGATGATGACACAATTATAAATACAAAGATTGGCCAAAAAAAATTTTTTTTTTTACATTGGTGTAACTTTGGTTATTAAGCAAGGTTGTCAGCAAGAAAGGATTACCTTAACTTGGAGAAAAATAACCTAGGATTCATTAGGACCTTTCATTGTTTCTTAATCTAATTTTGACTGCACTGAATATGTCGGGTTACTGTATGAAGAGGCTGTGTTTTGTCTCAGGAAGCCATGGTACACCAAAAAAACCAATTAGTGCTGCTGCAAGAACTTTGCAAAGAAAGATACATTGACAAATAAATTAAACTGGTGAACTCTCACCTTTGTGAAAACAGCACAGGAAACTTACACCAAAGGGCAATTTTACATAACTGAAACTCTTTACAAGTCTAACATTGCAGCTCCTAAGGTGACTGGCTTGAAACAGTCTGCCAATTTCTTTTTAGACAAGCTGCTTGGAACATATACCAACATGACTCTTCAAAGAAAGGTACTAGATCAAAAAGTTTCCTTGAAATATTTCTCAGCTGCTACATCAACTGCTGAGAAATACCTCCAAGTAATGTAGCAGTTGCCAAAAAGAATTCATCTCTGGTGGATTAAAAATAATAATAATTTAAAATAAAATACAAAGTGGTGGTAAAGATATTACTGGAGATTTCCCAGAAGAGCTACCAGATGGATTCCAGCATTAGTCCATATGGATAATCAACCATAATTTCCTCAAAGTTACTGCTTTGAAAATAAAGATATTAACGTTACAGCACACTTGCAATGCAGGAAAACATATTGAGTCAAACTGCACCCTTAGGTGGTGTATTACATTACAATCCAAAGGTTCATTGGCTTTGACTTTTCAAGCTTTGCAGTCCCTTATACTATTCTAATTAGCTCTTCCTGTTTAACATTTATTGTTGGCAATTTTTTTCTGGTTTTAGGAAAGCAGGTTAATATTGATGTCAATTTTTTTTTCCTATTGAGATATAATATACCAATATTAATGCCTAAAGGTAAAGGTAAAGGTTCCCTTTGCACATATGTGCTAGTCATTCCCAACTCTAGGGGGTGGTGCTCATTTCTGTTTCAAAGTCGAAGAGCCAGCACTGTCCGAAGATGTCTCCGTGGTCACGTGGCCAGCATGACTAAACACCAAAGGTGCACGGAACACTGTTACCTTCCCACCAAAGGTGGTCCCTATTTTCCTACTTGCATTTTTTACATGCTTTCGAACTGCTAGGTTGGCAGCAGCTGGGACAAGTAACAGGAGCTCACCCCATTACGCAGCACTAGAGATTCGAACCACTGAACTGCTGACCTTTCAATTGACAAGCTTAGCGTTTTAGCTACTGAGCCACTGCGTCCCTCAGAATATTAATGCCTAGCCATGGTCAAATCATACCCTGGTCTGGCTGCTGCCTGGGACTTTTGCAGGGCAAGCAGGGCAAACTATTTGCATGATCTGTCATCTGGATGGATTCCAGCAGGTACTTGGGGATTTTCACAGCAAATTGATAAGCAGTTTTATTGATTGTCTGGTTAGCCACCAACAACGAGGGGTCAACTGGACTCTTTATCGTATTGCTCCCCAGGGGTTTCTCTCTGTTAATCTTGGTTTACTGAGGAACTGTGGAAGATGAAGTGAGGTCTGAAGGACTGAAGTGTTAGTGGAGAAAGATGAAAAGTAGTAGAGAAAATGAAAAGTAAGGCCAAACTTTGGTATATACAATGACAGAAAGAGAAAAGGAGTATCTTGACATCTTCTCCCATTGCAGTGGCACTGGTCAGGGTTGCTGAGTTTTTGTTAGGAAGAGACAAAATAGATCTTCTGCTTGGCCCCACTGTGTCCATTTTGCATAGCATTTTGCTGACAAATTCATTCAGATTCACTAGATCCTGAATTTCTCCTGAGCATGTTCAGATGGAAAGTCTGGGGCAGTAACTTGCCGTATTTCCTGGGATTCCTGTTGGTCTGTGAGGAAATGATGCTATGCATTCTAGCATGACTTCTCTTATCTCTGCATTTGATCATTGCTGGTTGTCTTGAGAGAAGTTGTGGTATATCCTGCCCTGTGTAACATAATTCCATTTGAGATTAGGTTAGCCTCAACCCTTTCACAAGGTCCTAAACACTTGATTTTGTGCCAGGCCTAAGCCCAAGGAGTGTCTTAGCTTGTTCTGACCTAGGCTCCATTAAAAAGCAGGAAGCAGGAATTGGTCCCAGCAAAACCTTTTATTTACACGACTGTGAATTACTTTCATTCACAGTCAGAAAGGTTTGTCCAAACAGTTTTTCAAAGGAATATTTCTCAACACACCTTATCTTGCTTGGCAAGTTGCCACGTAACTTGTTTCCAAACGCAGAGTAAGGCAAAACTTGGCACAGAGTCTCTCAGAGTGACTAACAGAACTTTTCACTCTTGAAATGACCAAATGAACGAATTGTTTCCTGCAAAAGCCCCCTCCCCGTTCGCTCCTCTTTTGTTTCCTGTGGGAGGGGCCAATCATCTCCAAGGTGTGGCTTTACTCCCAAGTCGATCCTGCTTTCTGAGTTGTTCTTGTCTTCTGGCAGCTCTGCGCATGTGCACACTGGGAATGGGCTCCAGCTGTTTCTCTGCTTCACTGCTGTCTATCTCCCTCTCTGCCTCTGATGCAGAGCTCTTGTCCGAGCTTTCCCCAGCCCCCAGGCTTGGCCCATGTTCCTCCCCAACCTCCTCACTGTCTGACTCTGCGGCAGGCCACAACATAGCTTTATTGATGGTTATATATGATGCTTGGCTGCTATTGTTTTCTAAATTATATTATGTATTATATTGCTTTTATCTACTGTATTGTAAACAACCCAGGGTCACTTATGTGAGAGGGGCAGCTACATAAATGAAAAAAGCAAAAAACAAATAGCAAATACATAAAGAGGGCCTTTCTGCATGCAGTCATATTTGAGAAACATATTTCAGTCTCCAACTATTCTGTTCTAAGGAATGTTATTGAAAGATTGATAAGAATTGACAGGAATCCAGCAACAGAATACACAGGAAATGGATTATTTGGATTTCTTTCAGTCAGAATTCAGACCTAAGAACAGGATGGAAACAGTGCTCTTCATGCTGGTGAATGATCTAATCAGGCTCTACATGAGGGAGGGCAATGCAGCCCTTCTGGTTCTACTAGAACTCTCACAATATTCAGTATCATCTATCATGGTATCCTTCTGGAGCAGTTTGTAAAGGGCAGTTCTTGTATATATGGGTCTTTAAATTTAATGGGTATGCATTTTCTCCTAGCATTTATCTTCTCCTTTAATACCTGACATATCCATACCTACAGATTTCCCTATAGTTTTGTTTCAACCAGTCTTTGCTTCAAGTTGTAGTTTCTGAGAAAGCATTAATCTGCAACAAAGAATTATCTTCTCCTTCTCCTTCTCCAATTGCTTCAGGTGTTGAGGGAGATACGGATGCTCTTCTGGTGGCCTCAAATTGTTAGCTAATGTTGTTGCATTGTGTCTTTGAAGTTGTCTCTCCATCTTCTTTTGGGTCTGCCTTGTGTTCTTTAACTCTTTTTAAAAATCTTTTATCTTTTTTTTTTTGCAACAAAGAAAGGTTCTCCATTAAACATAACATTGTAGGTAGCTGGTTGCTGGTGCTGTGGGAGCCTGTTTGAGATCAATATTGGCACCAAGCAAGGGGCTTTGGAAAGCAGCTCCAAAAGGTTTCCAGTTAAGTACTACCATTAAACCATTATTTAAATTTGTTTTCTTATATCAAAATATTTTGGCTTTGAGGTTCTTATTAACTATTAACATGTTGCTGTGAAACTGCATTTGATATATTATCTAGTGCTGATTTCTGAAATATTCCCATGAAGACATTTTTTTTTGTTCTGTCTGAATTAATAACCAAAGGCTATTAGTGAGATTAATTATTTCTTGCTGTGACCTATTTAGAAGAGAAGTCCTTTAAATCTTTAAATTTCTTTTAACCCGGAACAGCAGGCATGTATAAAGGGGCAGGACCTTGACTGCATTGCCATGATTGCCATCATGCCTGTTTTTCTCTACCCAGACACCACTTATCACACATACTCTGTTTATTTTCTTTTCATATGCCTTTGAGACCTACCATTTTCAGAAAGGTGTAGAGTAATCTGTCCTACAAACCTGCACCCTGCAAATTCCATGCAAATCCTAGTGCCCATTTGTGTTCCCTGCTTCCCCCTGGGAGTTCCAAATTGTGGTTATGTGATTTTTAACACTTTTAAGATTTAAAGACGTTGAAAGCTGAAAATAAAAGCTTTATCATCTGCCTGAAAATCCTCTGCCCTGTCATTTCCATAATACTTCCTTCCCCAGTTTACTTCAGCAAATCCATATCATTGGAATGGATGGGCAACCTTTCTTCCAGCTCTGTAATACAACTCCTAAAAACCATGCCATACATGTGGTGAAACAGCTCTCTCCAGCCTAATGCTTTCCAGATGCACCGGATTAACATGGCAAAAACTCTTAGTGAACTGAGTTATTTAAATTCTTTCCTGTCTGATTTCAGGCCTAGCTTTGGCATGAAGATGGCTTTGCTCTGGTAGATGATCTCTGCAGGAGACAGACGTTGGGGTGCAATGCTGGACCCCTCAGTTGCTGAGGATACAATGAACCCCAGCAGGTTTTGGACTGCTTTGCAGAGATGGGGGCTGCTGCTGCTTTGCAATGGATTTTGTCTTACGCCTTTCAGCTCTATCAGAAAGTCATATTGGCTTTCATACTAGCCTGGCCTAAATCTTCTCCCTTTTTTAAATGAAAAATTTAATTTGTTTTAAATTATGGGGTATTTTAAATTTGTTCAGCCAAATTATTTAATTCATTTTTATTCTATTTTAATTTTTTGTATTTATGTGTTTTACTCTGTGGCTGTTCACCGCCCTGAGTCCTTCAAGAGTAGGGCGGTATAGAAATTTAATAATATAAATAACATAAAAATATTGGAAGATTTCTACCTAACCCCAGTGGCAGGTTGCTACCAGTTCGCACCGGATCAGGTGAACCGGTAGCAGTGGTGACAGGAGGCTTCGCCCACCTACCCAGATGCTTCTCCGCATGTGCAGAAGTGCTGTGCGAGCATGAACACGCACACGAGCAAACCAGTAGTGACGGAATTTGGAATCCGCCCCTGCCTAACCCCCTAAGAATTATGAATGATATGATATTTTGCAAGGTTATCTCTTGTTTCAATAGATAATTCCTATATTTATAGGAAGTACTATAAAAGGAATTTTGGAAGGGGTATGGGCATGCTAGCTGCACTTGCTGGCATTCCTTAAAAGTAGAGCCAAGTATGCATTTGAATTAAACAAATGTAAAAGAAATGTTTACAGGGTGTAGCAACTGTGTTACAGCCTGTTAGTACCTCCGTAGGTCAAACAGATCCTTTCTATGGTTGATAGCTGCTATGGTTGATAGCCGTGCAAGCACAGTCAAGGCATAGTTTCTTTATCTTCAACAGGTGCAGCAAGAGTACCCACACCCTCTCTGAGCAGCTGCGCTTCACTAATGCTACATGGATTTAATCTGAATGATTTCAATCTCCCCGACAAAATTTATTGGCACAACAGTGAAGGAACTGGCTAATAATTGGGCTAAAATTTATGTATATTCTTTAAAAACAACAACAACAACAACAACAACAACAACAGAATAAGTGACATGTCTCATGATTAGAGGAAAGCAAATACTTATCTGTAATTTTCAAAATGAGAATAAATAGGATTCAGAGAATTATAGAGGAGTTAGGTTGACAATGATACCATGCAAAATGTTAGACCTAGTCACAAAAAGATCAGTTTGTGAAAACAGTACAGTAATTTGCAAAAAATCAGCATGGATTTGTCAATTGGTTTTTATCAACTAACTTTATGCCATGTTTTTGATTGGTAGTGTAGGAAGCTACACCCCTCCTAGAAGAATGAAATATTTTGAGAAATATTAAAAAAGCCAGAATATTTCCCTAAAGGAGAAACATGTTTTTAAAGACATAAAGTATTTCTTAATAGCCCCAGCAGGACTGGGCCAGCCTATCTACAAGACAAAAGACCTTCAACTGCAGGGTGATGGGATTAAGACATGACCCTCCAGGACATAATAGGATTATCTAGCAGCAGAGCTCACTGCATTGTACAATATCCTAAAGACATTGCATCACCCAGCAAAATTCAACCAAACTTGACTCAGACAAACATGACTCCGCATGGCTCCTTGAGAGTCTGACAACAGCCAATAGAATACATATTCTTGCACGGAAACAGGAAACTCAAGTGAAAGCCCAAGAGAAGGTATAAAAAACCCTCACTCTCAACTCCACATGGTCAGCTGCACTAGAGAACCATGTACTTGGTGGTTCTGCTTCATCATTAAACCATCTTTCCAATCAGCCTCCATGTTTCCAATGTCTTTCTCCCAGCTTGGAACTGAACCAGATGGATATTTCTTCCAACAGTAGCTTCTTTAATAGATTGTGGTAAAGCTATTGGTATACTATTTTTTGATTTCAGCAGAGCATTTGATAATATACCCTTTGGCATTCTGATTAATTAGGTTGTTAGCTTTGCACTGGGTGGCATTACAACTAATGGGATAAAAGGTGGGTATAAACTATTCTCATTAATTATTCCTCTATTCCTCAATACTTTTATTATTTATTTTGATGAATAGATAGAGGGAAGGGTTGTTAAATCTGAGATGTCACAAAATTGGGCTGAAAAAATGGTAGCAGAAATAAAATTCAAAATGAATGTCAAAGATTAAAGAAATGGACTGAAACAGACAGCATGAAACTTAAAACAATTAGAGTATTTATCTGTCTATAATCTATCTATCTATCTATCTATCTATCTATCTATCTATCTATCTATCTATCTATCTATCATCATCTATCTCTAATTTTGAAACTGCCCATCTCCCTCACAGAGGAACTCTGAGCAGTGTACAAATAAAATATTAATGCATAAAAACAGTAATTAAAATTTTAAAAAGAGGCTAGAATAATTAAGATTCAACATTAATAGTTAAAAGTGGGGGGGAAGGGCTTCCAGTGCACTAACCAGTCCCACAGGTGCACGTTTCTTTGCGAGCCAAAGCAAGGCAACAGAATCCTGTTTTTACACCTTTCTGAAAGGCTGGGAGAGAGTGCCCTCCCTGTCTGTTGGGGGGGGGGAGAGTGCTCTAGAGAGCGGGGGCACTCGTCTAGAGAAGGCTCTCATCTTTGACCCCACCAATCAGAATTCTTTAACTGATAGGGTCTGCATTATACATTTTTCATTTACATCTATGTACTCATTCCACAATTCCATTTTTGTGTAAGAAAAAAATGTAAGAAATAGTAAACCCCTGTCTCCCCAAAAAAGAAATAATAATAATAAAAAGAAATAAAATAAAAACCCTGAAGTAAGGAAAAGGATACGTTGTATAACTAAATCTGGTTTATATCATTATATCATTCAGGTTTTAAAAGAATAATGACCACTCTCTCTAAATAGCTCACAAACACTATCTGAGGTCCTGACCCACAGTTTGAAAAATAATACCTGCAGAATATTTTCCCCCATGGGTTGCATTCATTTAGAACAGTGTTTCTCAAACTCAGCAACTTTAAGATGTGTGAATTTCAACTCGTGCTGGCTGGGGAATTCTGGGAGTTGAAGTTCACACATTTTAAGTTGCTGAGGTTGAGAAACATTGATTCAGAATCTTCTTCATATAGAAAACAAAATCCAGATGCCCTTGGAGGGGAATGGTAGCTTCATGAAAAAGAACAATAGTTGTGAAAAAAGTTGGAGTAAGAGTTGATTGAGAACTGAATGTGAATCAACAGCATGGTAGAAACTGGAAAAATTAAGTTAAATAACTTAGAATTGAATTTACACATTAAACTAAGCTAGTTTGCTTAACTATGACTTATTGAATAAGTCATAATTATTCACCTTCACAAGTTAAGCCACTAACTGGTTTATACATTTTAATAGATATAAATTATTAAATCACTAAGCATAAATGAAACATAAGGTTATGTATGGAAATGATAATAGAAAAAGCAGTACTTGTGGAAATTGTTGTAACTAATTCCCAGCATCGTCAGGTTATAATTGTTTTTAAAATTATCATCTTTGCTAATTTAAACACGCAGAGAACTGTTTGTTCTGAGCTATGTTCTGAGCTTCTCTTGTTTTAAAGACTTGCCTGATGGTTCCTAGATGCTTCCTAGAAGTTTCAACTCTGTCTCTACCAACACCTTTGGGGAACTTCTGGCTTCTCAGTTCACAGATATGAGTATAAACAGTGTGCAAGATTAACATGGTATCTCTACTAACAAAACATGTAGGTCTTATAAAACATTCCCTTTTGCCAGATTTCCATTCCTTTCAGGATATACTACTACAGGCCAAAGATGCTATATTTCAAACTGATTGTCACCTATTTTCATAGAATAAGAGCTAAGATAAAAACCTCAGGTAAATAGCAATTCTACCCTATTACTTCCAAAGCAATAATTTTCATCCTTTGCTTTAAAACCTTCAAGGAAGGATATTCTGAAGGTCATTCATTCTTTATTCTTCTAATATGTCCTATGACCAAAGTTCTCAACTAGAATTTTATTTAAATAAAATATTTTCTAGAATTCCCAGGAAAAAATAGATAAAAATTAAAACAATAGATTCCTATTAATAAATAAAAAGCCCCCAAAAATATAACAGATATAAAATTTACTGTACAGCCTTGGACATCTGTAAGTGTTGCATTTCTTTTACAATTTAAAATATTTTCTGAATATTTAATTTAAATTGCAGTATTCAGTCAGCAGAGGGCACAAGAAATGCAATGAATTTAGCTTCAGAATCCATGTGTAAGACAGACTGTAAGATAGCTCCTTTAGTAATAGCTTAGACATTTTTTTCAAATGCTGCCTTGTTGCTAAATTTGTTCTGATATTTGGATCCCCAGATGGACTATAACTCCTATCTTACTCAGGCAGCATAGCTCTAAGCTACCTGGAGATGACAGAATATCTGGAGAGTACTAGTCTAGGAAAAGCTGTACCAATACAATAAACAGAAAGCAATGCCGAAAACAGAAGATAATAGGGCTTCCTCCCTTCCTTTCTTTGCTCATCCAGTAGATGATCTTTCAGCTTGTTTTGATCCATCAGTTTTAATTATTATTGCTTTAGACATTCTCTTATGTGCTATTACGTTAGGGGCATTAATTAACAGGCACTGAACATATTTCCATTGGGCTCATACTTTAATGAACTGAAAAATATCAGGAAATTGTTTTTGCTGTGAATTGATGCAACAAGTGATTCTAGATAGAATTGTCTCTATCATTCTCTCTCTTCACATCTGAAAAGAACACTATAGTTCCACAGGAGAAACTTGGTTTTCTTTCACCAGCTAAAGGGAGAGAATATATTTATATCTACTTTGTTTATTAAGGAGCAGCCAATTAGCCAGGGAGGAAGCACACATCATTGAGCCCAACTCTCAGTTTATATCTAAACTCAAATGACTACAGAACAAACCTTCAAGAGGGCAAAGGATTGACAAGTAGTTACAATATGCAAGAATGACAAAATGTGCATTTGGATATCATAATGCAAACCCTGCCCTTTCATATTTACAAAATAACATTACAACTGTGCCAGCAAACAGAATGGAAGGGAAGACTTGTAGTTTTTTTTAAATCTTTTCCCTTCCTCCTCCTCCTCCTCCTCCTCCTCCTCCTCCTCCTCCTCCTCCTCCTCCTCCTCCTCCTCCCCATTCCCATCTCCCATCTCCCATCTCCCATTCCCTTCCACATCCCACATCTCACCTCCATCCCTATTTCTTTTCATTTTAGTATGAGAAATTTAATTATACTTAGTGTAGACTAGTGCTGGTTCTGGAGCATGTCTGAAACTGGGAGTGTTGGGGGTCCTGGAAATCGTTTGTCCTATCTGCCAAAGATCTCTGGAAGATCTTTTCATTCTTAAGCTTTAGAAGTGATACAATAGCAGAAAGGTACTAGTGTCTTCAGGAGACAAATGAAAGGGGTCAAGTGTCAAAGCTGTCTGTTTGACATCAATCCTTTTCTACTCTTGAATTAACAGTTTATGTTCATCCATTCAATGATTTTTAATATATTTTTCACCATTTGCATGTATGTATTAAAAAGTGAGGTATACCTATTGATTTCAGTCAGTGAATAGGCCTTGGAACTGTTTCCTAGAATCATAAACTTTGCAGCCTTAGATTTATTTTAAATAATTTAAAACTGTTGGATATAATGATCAATAAATTCTACAATGTTTGCTCTTCGGTGTATTAAATTATGAACTATTTTAGGTTCAGATGTACTGGCTCAAATGGTTTAAAATTTCTGAATATATTTGCTGAAACAAGGAAACCCAATAGAACCACTTTGTAATTGAATAAGTCATGCCCAGAGGTCATGGAGCTGCTGAATAAAGATAAAAGAAAGCTCTTAAAAGTTTTTGAATGTGCAGAAACATTTTGCAATCAGAACACTGATTGCTCCAACACTGGAAGTTTTAAAGAAGAGGTTGGACAACCGTTTGTCTGAAATGGTACAAGGTTTCCTGCTGGAGCAGGAGGTTGGATTAAAAAAACTTCAAGGTCCCTTCTAACTCTGTTATTCTGTATTCTGTAATTTAGGAATACTTCAAAGAAATTTTGGCAAAAAAGGTGATGGCTAATAGGGAAGATTTAGGAGAACATTAAATGTGCAATTTTTAAAGGTGACTCATTACCATTTTTATTTTTTGTATAATCACTGATCCCATTGTCAAGAGTTTTGAACAAGACAAACTAGGATATGAATTGGCTTAAAAAAGAGTTTAAAAATTCACAGTTACTCCATAAGGATGATTTAAAATTATTTGGAAAAATGGTTGATTCGGATGCCGCCAAAGCATCCAAAGAGCTAATAAATTAACTTGCAAATTTATGCTTAAAATCAAGATAGACTTGAGTTTGAGTGTGCATGCAAAATTATACATGAATGCTGCAATAGGATGAATTTCCCTGTAACCAGTTACAGGAAATGGTTTTAAGCTTTTAACATGCCATCCTGAATTCTAAGATTGCTATTTTCCTTATAGAAATTCAGACAAGATAGCAAGGGCTCTTAACACAGTCAATGCCAGATGTCTGACTATTTGTAGAAATGCTTCAAAGTTTAATAAGAATATTACATTACATTTAACATTTGACAACAAAAAAAGCAATGACATTGAATAAAAATTATCACTAATTCAAGATCTTAGTCAATCTCCCAAGTTTGTTTCTGCCCATTGTCCATTGTTTTCAAAAGGCCACACTCTTCATGTGACTGTCTCCTTATGTATTTCATAAGAAATTAACTTTTTCAAAGATTATACCCTTTTGTGAAAGGATCAGGTTAGGAAAGATAAAGCATCCTTTGGCTATTTTGGATTTAGAGTTTAATGTACTATCAAGGTACTAACACAATTCATTAAAGCCTTGATGGAAAATTGGAATGTGTGGACAAAATCTTTGGGTTGTCTAAAACAACTTTCTTCATCGTGCAGTTGTGCTGAGCTTATAATTTTCCCAATTTTAAGACAGAATAGCAAATATTGATGCCAGTTGAGAATTCTAGGACGTTAGTCCCAACCTGTTTGGGAAATTCAGATGTGGAACTACAAGGAATAGAATATATTGCTCTGTCTGATGGCTTACTTGTATAAAGACAAATATTAATCTCCTCCATAAGCCAAGCTGGAATGTTATTTGTTTGGCTACAGCTATTTTAGATCTACTCACAATTGCTATTAGCCATTAAGATTTAACTCAATTGGAGAAAGTGCTGAAACAACTGAAAAGTCACCATCAGAGAACATTGATTTGAAGGCTGATTGTGGACCCTTACTTTATACAGCAAATCGTTGATTAAAAAAGACAGAATAATTGATTGATGGAAACTGTTAGAAATTGATATCACGAAATCTCTCATGTGGCTGCTTAAAGTTGACACTCTTCCAAGTAAGTAGAAATTATGCACAATATATATGCATATTTATGAATGAAGAGGAGCAGAGTATTAGTATTTTGTGGCTCAAGAGCCACTGTCATCAAGAAGTAAACAGTTTTGACCATCTACACTATAAGAATAATAATTAGATGTCCCTTACTTTAAAGTGAGTTCCTTTAGAAATATTTACACCTGAGACCAGCTCCTCCAGATTAAGATTCAGTCCTAGCAGGAAAATCTAGCTACACAAGTTTAATTGGTCAATTTTATAGAGTCCAAACAATGTAGTTCACTGTATTTGTTTTCAGAGTTCAACAGGGGTACATCGGCTCTTATCCATTTGCCTCAAGAAATATCACCAGCATGCAAAAATGTCTTTGAACAATTAAGACAGTAAACATACTTATCTGAGAATAAGCTAATTATAGAGAGTACGGTTTACTTTGTGTAAACATGCTAAATCTCTTTAAGGGGTTTCAAGATAGGAAAAACTCTCCCACTTAAAATAGCAAAGTATACCTTGTTGTATGTCTTTAAAATCCATTATATACTACATTCAGAATCAATAACTAATATTAATAAATTGCAAATAGTTATGCCAAAAAATCCCTGAATGCTATTTTATGGACTTTGGAAGGAATAGTAGCAACTAGGAATAAAGCTTATAAAGGCTCTCCAATGAAAATGCCTAGTTAGATCAAAGTAGCTTGGCATGAGAAATGAGTAATTCACAATGAATAATTCATCAATTACATTTAGCATTTCATTGGCTTTGCAGAATCTCTATGAGCAGATGCCAGTTCTTTAAAACATCTTCATTATTTTCGTTTTTACTAACCTTCATGTATATATGCTCATTTTTATTTATTTTTTTTGCATTGACTAAAATCTGGCAGCAAAAAGAATGGCTTCAGTTTACCAAGTAGGGAAGGGATGGGCCGAGGCAAATAACAGTTGTTTCATGCCTTCTGATGTTCTGTAGGCAAAACTAGGGGCACTTATTAATAACTCTTCTCTCCTGCCAGGCATCACAGCCTGGGCTTCCATTCTATTTATTGCTGCTTGAAGGTTTTTATCTGTGTTATTTATTACCCCAAACATTTTCAGTAGCATTTCTTGAGCAGGGTTGCACATGTATGTGTAAAATGCCACACTCATTTGTATGCATGTACCTGTTGTATCTGTTTCCATCTCAGCCACAGATGCTTAACCTGCACAAGTCATGAAGATGGAGGAAAAAAATAACAATTTTACTGATTCATTCAAGTGACCGCCTTTAAAGGCAGTTCTCTCACTGCCCCAGCCTGCTAAAAAGAAAATGGGGTTTCAGCCCTAAGCCCGTCTTTAAGATGTCTTAGTGCTGTAGTGAAAATTATTTGGTGTATTTCACCTGCTACTAATGGAAATCTCTTCAACACTGGCCAGCTCCCCACTATTTGATGGAAAAATGCATGAGTTTCCTTGTGAGCAAAGAATTTCATTCACTGATGATGAGAAAGTATGAATGGGTTCATATGCTTTTTGAGTATCCTGGTCCTAAGTCATAAAATGTTTTAAAGCAAAATTAGTATGTTCCAGTGGGATGGAAATTCAGTCAATTATTTGTTTTTTGTTCACATCCTATCTGTTCTCCAGAACTTCAAGGACCAGAAGTCTGTGTTGTAGGTAAAGCATTCTTGTATTTAGGAATAGCAAAAATGTTATATAAAAGCTTGATGTATATGTCAAATAATAATAATTCTTAAGCATACCTTAATAATTCTTAATTCCTTTGTTAGGATTTGAATTATTAAGTTTTCGGTAATCTTAGACTATGAATCTAACCGTAGATTACTCACACATCATAAAAATAATATAACAATAATTAATAAAATTTAAAATGAAGTATTTGTGTTGTCCATCTGTTGAAGCTGACAGGTTATCTTACTAGCCTTGGTATCTGGGTCAACATGATTGTGGTGACCCAATTGTTACAAATGTGCCTGTTTGTCTGCTACAAGAGCATTTTGGGGATTAACTCCAAAGTTCCTAGTAATTGATTAATATGCACATATAATAGGTTACATATAGATATTAAATAGCAAATGGAATCAAATAGAATTCTACAGGGCTGTTTGCATAACATGAACACCAAGGAGTTCAGTGTTGTCTCTCAATCCACAATTGAAATCAGTTGTGCTAATAGAAATCGAATCAGTGTAACAAAAGTTCCTGAAAGAACTGATTGCACATACATTACCACAAGTATCATTTGTGCTATCTGGGAAGCTACTTTTTTGCATCCAGAATCATATGGAGAGCTGGGATAAGCAAATACAAGAACATGTCTCTTCTCCCCTGAATATATGGAGGATGGAGAATGATTGGGATCAAACTCTGTGCATGGCGTCACCCTCTTCCAGCTTTAGGTTCTCTATGTCAATGCCTGATTATGGCCCTGTGCTTTCAGTTGTTCAGCCAATCTAGTTAGAAGGACACAATATATAATGTAATTTATGCATTCTTTATTCTACTTTCTCCTACTGAAGCTTCTCAAAGTTGGTGTTGTACAGAGGATGCCATATTTGGCTATAGCATTTTAAAAGTCCTTACTTTGGGCTGACCCTAAATTTATGTAAAGGCTTAAAACCATCAACATATATATCACAATTGAGGGGAAGCCTGAAGATTTCAAGCTTTGTGACCAATCTACTGTTACACCAAAATAATATCATTGTAACGACATATGGTAGCTAAGATTTAAACTGAGCCTTAATTATGGTAGCTGAGATCACTGAATTTGATTAGTCCTCAATCAGGTAGAGGATTTGGCATGGTTCTATATGGTTCAAGATGAAAAATTGCCACAGATGTTCAGACTTGTAAGTGGTTTTGTCCAAATAATACAGTTGCAATCATTCATTTTGAAATGTAATTTCATTACATCTGTTTATTCTTCAGAAGACTTAGGATGTATTAAAGGTTTTTTTCCCCCTACTTGCTTCAGAAGAAGCTTCATCCAGCCTAGTGTCCTCCAGCTAGTTGCACTACAACTTCCATATTTCCCAGGATAGAATAGAGGTTTCTAGCACAACTAAAAGGTTTCAGGCTGGTAAATGCTATTGAAGAACTTGGGGCAAAACATTTTTCTCTTCCTAGAAAGTAATCGTTTTCTTTCCTAGGTATAGTTTGATTCTACAGTACAGTTTCATATTCAGATTTTAAATCTCTATCACTATATTTCGGGGGGGGGGATATGATAGATAGATAGATAGATAGATAGATAGATAGATAGATAGATAGACAGACAGACAGACAGTATATTTGACATATTTATTAAAGAATGCCCACCATATCTCAGCTCCAAGCTGTGAGTTGTAAAATGGAGGAAGTCTAGTTTCTGAGAGGGGAGAGTCAATCTGACAAGAGTTCCTTCAGGCTGTTAGCAGCTGAATCAGTGGAGTCTAAAGAAGATGTAAAAAAAGTGAAGGATGATATTTCATTTGTGCTGCTGTGACTATCATTCCCCTTGTGGGACAACTGACTGTTAACCACTATATTATTTCTTCAGTGTATTGTATAATTATATTGTTTCATATTTCAGTTTATGAGGTGTCATTCATTTGTTTCATTTAAGAAGCCCCTGCAGAGAAATCTCTGATGATAAATTAAATTATGATTTTTATATTATGACTTTGAAGGGCAAACTAGATGATACAGAAATGATGTATGGCACTGCCCTTTGTCCTGTTGTTATTTCATAATTAAAAAAAACAAACAAACCCCAAAACATTAATGGTGAATTTATTGGATCAGCAGAATGTGACAATGGATAGAAAAAAAGCCCCTAACTTTTTTGTAGCCTTAAAAAAAAAAAAAACTAGCAAAGCATAAATGAGGATTAAATAACTGCATAGGCACCATGGAGCTGGGAGATATGTTTTTAAACACAAATGAGCTGGGAAGGATTAAGATTCCCCTATCAAGTGGTCTCAATCTGGACTGAGTTCCATATTTTGACAATAATAATGAGAGGGTCAAGGGAGAGAGAAAAAAAAACTGAGGCAATATTCACTATACATTTTACCCTGTCATTTTACCCTACAACTTTGAAGTTTCTTCTACATGCCGTCTCTACTTTATTAATTCAACTTTCAGTCCAAACCCATAAAGAGCTGAAAAGTTATCTGTGGCTCTCTTAACATATGTTTACGTTTATGGAGAAAGTCAAAATGGTATCAATTGCTATTGAACTGGCATTCATTTTTTTAAAAACCAAAGAAGCAGAAACCATAAAATCCCTTGCCTGAGGTGATTGCTCTGAGCTAGGGTCTGAAGTAGCAGCCAATTTCCTAAAGCGTTTTCATATACCAGCAACAGATCACGCGGATTTCAGGGAAATGGTACTAGACTAGATCCTTTCAAAACAGCCTGCAGTGGCACTGTCTCTGGTGCAAATTTCACATTTAAGCTTCAATCTCATTTTTCTTGGTGATTGCGTTTTAAAATGGTTTGGATAAAATCCGTGGGTTATTTTATGTTCTATGGCAAGGCACTATGGACTGGTAGTTTCCGTCACTTTTTTTTTAAAAAAAATCATATAAAAAGCATGAATTCAATTGATAGAGTGAAACTGAAACAATGTTAGGACATCTCAGCTTCAATTTTCATCGCCATGTATAGATTCCCAGAAATTTCGCATTATGATTTACTTTTATTTCTGTAATGAAATCTTTACCTCAGGCTCCAGGCACTTTTCTGTAATTCATGATATAAAATTTGCTGCAGAGGTTTTGTTATCCCTCAGTAAAAACCTATAACATTAATTATATTTAATTACCATATCAGATCAATAATATTTACAGTTTAAAACAATGAATTGTTTTTTTATTATAGCTATTATTCTTTTTCTGTTAAGAAACATATACTCTTCAGCAATACTAATTCTTGGATTTGCTTTCAAAATTTCAATGAAAAACATACCTTTATGTGAATCAGAACTGAAAGTGATCCACAGATACAGAAAGCTCTATATACCTAATTGCCATTCAGGCCTGGTTTCCATAATCTGTTATCCTGGCATTGCAAATCCCATGAGTTATTTTATAAGTATGGATTTATTATTATATAGAGTCATTGACTGAATATATAGTGTATGCATTAAAAAAATATGTGGGCCTAAAAAAGTGTTTATTTTGTAACGTAAATATTTCCTTAAATGTAAATTTTCCAAAGTGGAAAATGTACTAAATTATCTAAATTATATCTAAAAATATAAACTAAGAATACCAGCCTCACACAGCCTAGCAAACAACTATAAACAAACCATTAAAGCACCTATTAAAATGACCACTAAACATCAAGAACAAAAAATGTATTCACAATTAACTTTGCATAACAAATGCAAACACCTGAATTAAAAGGCAGCAGAGGATAAAAAGGTATTTTTCTACTGCTGGAAAACTGAGCTGGGGAAGCCACACGGGGGACTTTGCGTGGAACAGAGCCCTGATTGAAGGCCCTCTTTGAGGCTGCCTTGCAAAGTGACAGCTCAGCAAAGCCAAGCCACATCAGAGCAGGTGCTTTAAATACCTTCAGATGCCCAGAAGACACCTCCACTGGCACCTTTGGCAAAGTGGCTGGTTGAAGCAAAGCATAAATAAGATAGGTAACATACTATACCTGATCATTATTAGGACAGTGCAGGGTTCAGTTTCAAAGGGGCAAGGTGTTTATGAGTATGGTCATGGACATAGCATCTGTCAGCAAGTTTTAAATCAAGAACTTTCCTGGTGGGCTGTCTATTTTCCCATACCACACAATTCACAGGTTCATTTGATTCTGTGGGTATATAATTCTCAATGAACGCTATGTCAGCAATTTTGTAAAATAGATTCTATTAATGCACAGATAGCAATACTGAAGAGTGTCTGCAAGCCACCACCCTATTTTGGTCAAAATTGTATAAAAGGATTTACATATGTCCAAAAATATGTATGCTTGAACATAAACAGCTTCCAATCAACTGTTTAAGGCAGAGTCTTCAAACTTGGCAGCTTTAAGACTTGCAGACTTCAGCTCTCAGAATTCTCCAGCCAGCATAGCTGGAAACTTGAATTCTTCAAGTTTGAAGACCTCTGGTTTAAGGTTGAGCTTTTAAACTTACAGTTAGTACTATTTAGGGATCCACTGCATAGAAAGCACCCCAGGAACAGAAATCTTGTTTAAGCAATCTCTCCACTCTGCAAAAAAGGAGGAGATAAAAAATCAGTAAGGCACAGGTCAATGTGTGCTAACCTAAGTAATGCTGAATGTCACTAACAGGTAGACACTATGAAAATTGTAAATGTATGCATTGAATGCAAAGTTATTTTTTCATCATCATTGGAATTGCAAATGGTCATTGTTTGAGGCAGTTGCTAAAGGAAGATTACCTGTGAATAGCTTCCTAGGTGGACTCAATTTACACTGTTTAGGTACAGTCCAGATGAACTTTTATTTTGATGAAATATTGAGAGTAGAGATATGCCACCAGGTCAGAAGGCCAAATGCCTTCCTGTAATTACATTTGCAGGTTTAGTAATCCTACACGAGGAAAGGCTACTGTGAATTGAATTGCATATAGCAATAATGAAGAGTATTATGGCACTTGAAAGATTGTTGTGCTGCAGTAGAAAATCTCTGTTAACCTCTGCATAGGGGTTATATACACAGAGTGCCAGATATTCACAATTGTGATTGTTGAGAATAATGCAATCTCAATATCATAAATGGCTAAAAATATCAATTCCCCACTTGCACATAAATTCTTTCCCCAAAAATGATGTCTTCCAAATGAAGGAATAATTCTTATACTTGAATGGATCTGACATTGAAATCAGAGACCTACAAGCAATTTTGATATATCCCTTTGGTAGTTTCATTATAGTCAGGGGTGGAGAAATGCTATTTCAAAACAGCAAATTCTATTTTAAGAACAGCATGGTATCACTATTTTATACTTTAAAAGTTATTCTTTATTTTCTTTGGTGAGTTTTTATTTTGGTCTTAAATCCTCCCTGCCCAATCCTTAGGACTCCTCTATAGAAGCTTTTTGGCATGACCAGGTGAATGTCAAATTGTTGCTAAGAAAGGAACATGATTTTGGAAAATAATGAAGGCTTACTACCACAACGGGCACTGAAAGATAAAAAAAAAAATCACTAGCAATTTATTTTCTTTTTGTAAAGATGGGAAGTGATATATATTTAGGCCTAAAACTGAGGTGGCTGATAGGAAACCAGACAGTTACAAATTGGATGACTTTTCTGTGGGCTCATCTATTTACTAAAAAGAAGAAATAATGGCTTGCTCTTCTTTGAGCTCCATTCTCATACATTTACCCTTACTCATAGTGTTCTGACATTCAAACAGATCTGAAAACAGATGAACTTAGTTATGCTTTAAATTGGATACCAAGGGTTTAAAGAGAAATAGCGGTCATCTGAAAGATGAATGATATAATCACTGGAAGAAATGGGACTGAGAGCTTTGGAAGCCATTTTAGGCTGGAAGCTTCCATGCTGCCACCTTCTCATGTGTGGGAAAGTAGGAGGGGGATTTTGTAGAGAGATTGTCTTTAGACATAATAGGATTCTTCCAGTCAGTCAAGGTCAGGCCGATCCTGCATCAGGAGAAGGAGTGGTCAGAGTGCTGTCTCGAGAAGGGACCGATGGTGATTGGAGCATGTGATCAACTGTGGGGATGGTTTTGGGGGTTTTGATTTACTTAGGGAAAACCCGGACCTTTCAGATTCGGGTTTTTCCAGATGTGCCAGTTTACCCATTTTAGTAAATAGAACTTTGAAAAATACTTGCTTCAGAGTTTTACTTGGAGTTGGAGTTTTTTCTGGAATGCTGACAGGGACATTATGATGTCTCATGCTCAATAGCACCTAAAACATGTACATTGACATAAATTTGGATGGCTGCTGATCTTTCTTTTAGGTTCTTTATACTTAAAAGGTAAACCCGTAGCCTGATTTTTGTTTTTTGTATTTCTTGTCTTCAAAGGTAAGTTAGGAAGACAAATGCAAACATTCTGGCAGTGAAGTCATTTGCCTGGTCTCCCACTGGGTGGTTCCAGAAATGATACAAAGTGTTTTCAAAATTTAGGTGGTGGTTAAAATGGAATTAGGAGTCTCATAGTCAACAGAAAATTCTAATCCAGATGCTTATGTAGGAGTGGTAGCATTTGTTCTAGGGAATCAACAAGTAAGGGTTGCTTAATGTTTACTGTTGATAGTTGATACTTCTCTACACATCATGAATCTTCATCTGATCTGATTTTTTCAAAGCCAGATTCTTAAAATGAAAAAGAACCTCACATGGAAGGAATAAAATGCAAGAATGAATCCATTAAAGCAGGGGTCCCCAAACTTGGCAGATTTAAGACTTGTGGACTTTGACTCCCAGAATTCTCCAGCCAACATAGCTGACATAGCATAGAGAATTCTGGGAGTTGAAGTCCACAAGTCTTAAAGCTGCCAAGTTTGAAGACCTCTGAATTAAAGGAAGAATCAACTCTGCCTTCTTTCCCAAATCCCCCAGTCTTGGGTCACCATTAAACAGAAAGTTTAATGGTGGTCTTTTATGAGTCTTCCTCATTCAATGTGACTCAGTGCAGCATTTCATATTTAGAAACATGTTCTGTTTCAGTTTTCCATTAGGGCTTTAGGCAGTGTAGGTAGGACAACCTTTTCTTTACCCTCCCAACAATAACTCTATGAGTTAATATCAGTCCCAAATATTTATTTAAGCTTTGTGCTCAAGAGGGGATTTCAACCTGCTCTTCCTCTCTACCAATCTAGTACCTTAACTATTATACCATTCTGACTTTCTACGCTATGCTTCACTTTTTCTTGAACTTTTAAGATGGTCTGCATAAAATACATTATTTGTACTGTTCTGTTTGACTCTTATCGATATCTTCTGATTTTTCTTTTCCAAAGACTCATCACTTAAGGAAAAGGTGGTTGATTCATGTTATTTCCCAACTTCATAGAAATGCAATTATTATATTTCCTGGAGACACTTTAAGAAGCCCTAAGCTACAACTTGTTTCATCAGGATTACGTGCGATGGCTCAGGCTTCGTTACAATCTGCTTGAGTACATAGTGATTCCTATCAGGCAGTTTACTCAAAACTGTCTCAGATCAAGTTTCAAGTTTTGCAGCCCGGAACAGATGTGATTTTCCATGCAGCATCACTGATTTAAAGAAACTTATGAAAGGGGTTCAAAATGCTTTGAAAACAACTCCAGGCCACAAATGAAGCAACACTTCAAGTCTAGATGCTGATCAGTTTCAGGCACATTAACCAAAAATGTTGCCTCAACTGGTTGTTAAATAGCATCAAGATAAAAGAAAGAGAAGAAAAGTTGATAGATATATATCAAACAAGGCTGCTATCCTAAAAAGTGCGGCAAATTAAATATATAGGCATATACAGTACAGTATATGTAGTGAAGAAGCTGTCAGTGTCAGACCTGGAAGCCATCTTTTACAATGGGCCTTCAGGCCTGCCACATTTTCTACTGTGGGAAACTGGGAGGGTTTCTTTAGTTGGGGAGGTGTTACTTGGAACCCTGGCACTCAGTTCTGGCCCCAGCTAAACCATGGGGCACAAACTTTTCTTGCCAAACACAGTAACATGATTTGGGACTATACTCCAAAAAGTAAGGGATAGTGCCAGGCCAAATATTAAATTTAATTTCCTTTGCTTAATTAAAATTAAAATAAAAAATAGTTAATATGCCAATTCCTCATTCAGGTATGTAATACGTAATACATTTCTGTTTTGCCCTAATTGGCAAGAAATGAAATATCTAGCTGCACAAGGGACAGTTTAAGAATAGATTTAGCCCCAGGGTCTCAGGTTGTCCACTTTTGTTCTGGGCCAACTCTCTTTTAACAACATTTGTTAAATGACACTCTCTTTGTTAAGCAACAAGGTGCCGAGCAGCATACTTTGAAATCTGCATTGTACATACAGAACTTCCCTTTTATTAGTGAAATTAAAATTATTTAGATTTGGAGGATGTATGGCTATATCTGATGCCTAAATTTATTTGCATAGAGTATGACCTAGCATCTTGTCATCTGAAGAAATTTTCATTTATTTTGTTCCACCTATTTTGCTTGACTGATGGATAAATCTGGTACAAAAAAAAGGTTCCTGCTTATATTTTGCCCTTTTTCATCATTTCAATTCAATATACTTTTCAAGTCTCCTCTTATTTTACATTCAGTCGGTATACATTCTCTGAAGAACTTTTGTTTATTCATATTACTTTGGGATTCTGCTTTGAATTCTGCTCATCATCTGCCTATGTTCAAACAGATTCTTTTGTTAAGCTGGAGGAATCATTTTTGCAAGTTTGGAGTTGTTCTTTTCTGAAACAAGATCTCTGGGGTTTGATTTTGGAAGGATCTAAAATATGAATTAAGCTCTGAGCAACCCCAAACATCAAGTATCAAGCTGACCCATAGCGTTTACTTTTAGAGTTCCATATTCTTTATTTTCCAGATCATGTCTATCAGTAGATATGTCTTCAACATCTACATTTCAAAAGGCATGTGTCTTTGCTTTTATTTCATAATTTATTTCAACACCTTTGAACATAAGCATCCATTTCTCACTGCAGGGAAGCCAAAATGGTGAAAACTACATTGTGATGTCACACCATAAGCTTTGTTCTTTCATATCTTCATTACAACATGACATGCAAACATATGAGGGGTAGGTTAGGACTGTGATGTCACAATGTACATTTCATCACTTCTATCCTCTGCTCCTTCTGTGAATGTCTATGGTTATTTTGTTGATGCATAGTAAATGCAAACAGTAAGAACATGACAATCCTTGTGGCCTTTGGAACAATTGGATGGCTTCTATGAACAGGAAGATAATGGACTAAATCAGGGTTTAGCTCTTCTGGTTGCCTGTAGGCAGTTGGAATAAAATTGCAATCATCCCTTACTATATAAACTAAGGTTGATGTGAATACCAGTTCAAATTATCTACATGTTGTTTATCCCTAGAAAAGATGGATCTCCAATTTAATCCAGAACGATCAAAGGCTGTATTGGATTACAGTTCTGACTGGATTCTGATTACAGTGTCAGGTTACAAAATACTACTGTACATTGCTTTTTCCTTGTTTCTCAACATTCTGAGCATGACTGTACTTCAGATGGTGAAATAAACTTAGTATTTTTTTTTTTCATTAGAGTTTTGGGAATTATGACGCTGTTTCCAGCTTCATATGAAAATTTGGCCAGCGACACAGCTGCTGCTGGTTATCACGTCTTCATGGCTATGAGTCATCCAAAATCAGTGGTAAATTCTAATGCATTTTGGGAATGTGGTATACAAAAGGGCTGAGACAGCAGATCCATCAGGAAGCCACTGAGGACTTATTCACAATTATATCTATGTAATTTGATGGCTTTTTAACAGAAAGAATATTGTTGGTAAAAAGCCAAGAAACCTAATCTGACATTTCTAACCAATATCTTCTGTTCTCTTAGATGGTTCTTGATTTAGGAGTTATGAAACAAGATGCAGCCATTAGGCCCTTCTAACCAAGTTGACGAAGGGGATATTTCTAACTGGCTTTGAACTGGCTTGATTTCAAGCATGTTATACCCCAACTATGATTTACTTGGCCTCCAGATGCTGAGGATTTTTCAATCATTCTGGATTTATTATATTCACAGATGCTATTTTGTCCTCTTATATATTACAAACAATAACATTCTAAGATCTTCTGTTTTTCTCTGTAGGACATTCCATCAAAATAGACCCCTTGTCTGGGCTACTGCTTGGCCCTGAAAAGATCCATCTAGTGTTTGCTTGTTATGTTCACATAATAGGACTGATATGAAGCTATCCATGAGAGAGTTCTCTCAATCCAGTCTCAGAAGAATTAAAAAAAGAAAGGAAGCCAAAGGATACACTTAAGGTTTTCATTAAATATTAATTTGGAAATGAATTAAAGCTTCTGGTAGCTTACGTTAAGGCCCTGCAAACAAACATTATATGGAAAAATACACTGAACAGCATTAGGGAAACTTTCCTGGCTGATGTGTTGAATTTCAGCTTTTATAATTTTGCAGTGACCAAAATATAGATGATAATATAATATAATAATAATATAATATAATATAATATAATATAATATAATATAATAATATAAATCATGCCACAATACTATTTTTCATTGAGATAAAATGCAGAAATACACAAACAAATATATGGAAATAAAAATGTATGGACCAGGTTGGGGAACTCTGCTATAAAGAAAAAAGCAAGTCTCACTAAAGGAGGAAAGACAAAATTGTGGTTTGTTGTGGTTTGTTTTCCCATTTACTCCAGTGCTGCCTTGACCTTTCCTAACAAAAACAAAATGAGGTTGGCTGCACTGAGAGAGTTTTGTAGAGTTTTCCTATAGCAGACATGCTGACTTAAACAGAACCAGACTTGTGCTGCTCTGTACTGGCCACATAATAGCTCCTTTGAGGAGCACAACCGAAATAGCACAAGAAGCCATGGACTCTTAATTGCCACTTGCAGTGAGAAACTGGAAGCAAAGAATGATAGGACACATGAATAAGTGGTCTAGTAGTAAAATTGCTAAAGGAACAGAGAAATGAAGCGGTAGGATGTTTTAAATACAATATTCTTGCATATCTGCCACAGATAAATTTTTGAATGAAACATTTTGATCTTCTGAACTGGTTTGAACTATGGTAGCAAAACGGAGCCCAGGGACTTTACATGCATTGTATTTCCCCAGAAACTGTTGTAATAAGCTCAGTGTTTCTTTAAGGAAGTTACTGTATGCGCCTGATACAGGTCTGCCTGATACGCCAGTTGCGTCCCTTTCTAGATCGGGACTCCCTACGCACGGTCACTCAGGCACTCGTCACTTCCCGCCTGGACTACTGCAATTCTCTCTACATGGGGCTCCCCTTGGGGTGCACCCGGAGGCTCCAGTTGGTTCAGAATGCGGCTGCATGGGGGATTATGGGAGCGATGGGGCACTCCCATGTGACACCTCTCCTGCGCGAGCTACACTGGCTTCCTGTGGTCTTCCGGGTGCACTTCAAAGTGTTGGTGACCACCTTTAAAGCGCTCCATGGCTTAGGGCCGGGGTATCTATGAAACCGCCTTCTGCCGCCAATAGCCTCCCACCGGCCAGTTCGCTCGCACAGAGAGGGCCTCCTCAGGGTGCCGTCGGCCAGACAATGTCAGTTGGCGACCCCCAGGGGGAGAGCCTTCTCTGTGGCGGCACCTGCTCTCTGGAAAGACCTACCCCCAGAGATACGCACGATACCAGGCCTCCGGACTTTTCGTCGGGCCCTGAAAACACATATATTTCATCTAGCCGGGCTGGCTTGATCCCATCCTTTTTGGTTTTAATTTGTAATTGGTTTTAACGGGGTTGTTTTAAATTGATGGCCAAAATTATTTAAAGTCTTTTAAACTGTTTTTAAATTTTATATGTTATGTTTTACCGTGGCTGTTCACCGCCCTGAGTCCTGTTGGAGAAGGGCGGTATACAAATTAAATAATTAAATAATTAATTAAATAAATAAATAGTATCCATTATTGAACATTGCAAGCATATCAGGGTATGTTGGTTTCCATACAGAAATGAGCTTCATAATTAATGGATACTTATTTAGGTTTAATACCAAAATCAAAGCTGTATAATATGAGGAAGCACATATTCATAGTCCATTTGTAAAGCTAGATTTGATTTTCTTTTTAAAAATATAAAGTGGAATATAAGTAACACTATATGTGATATATATTGATTTGTACAGAACTATTGCTTGTAAACACTTTAGAATGTGCATAAAACAATACGTATTTGATATAATGCTTATATATTTACACTAATAAAGACATTTATTCAAGGCTGCCTGATTTTATGCAAGATTGCTTTCAACTATATATTGAAATCTGAGTCCAGAAAGAACTAATGAGCATCATATGTATACCCAACATAATGAACATTATAAATGAACATTAACAGTCTAAAACATCAAGGATGAAACCAGTAATTTAAAAACCTAGTATTATTCTTACTACAACCGTCTCACCTAAACTTGAAGGATGTAATTGATACAGCTAAAAACATGACCCTTTGGAGGACATTTCATGGACCTTGAGCCACCAAATAAAGGCTCTACATTTATTCCCATTCAGGTGTTCTATTGTCTTGAATGCTTAGTGTGTGACATTTCAAATTAAAATATCTTCTGTCATACTGCTCCAATAACATCTGCAGAAGAAAAATATGGCACATACAGTTGTGCATGTGTAGCTTTCCATGTATATTAGGATACATTTCTGAATGTGCACAATGCAGAAAATGCAGACAACCAACCACATTTGAATGATGTTGGTGGGAGGGACATTTTACTGGAATACTCACATTGGACTATTCAGGTTTTCATAATGTGTGAGTGGAACCAATTATATCTACCAATCTAAATAATTTTCATAATTACAATCCTCAGCTCTAAGGGAACAAGCAAATTTAAATAGGTATAAATAGTTGTTAAAATAGTGTTAAGTAGTTTAGAACTTTATTGAATAAAACTAGGAGTTTGCACTTAATTGAAATCCCTGAAAACCGATGTCTACTGCTGAGAACTGTGTGTACTATAATCCATCTTGGTGATGTTTATTGGCCTATTGGCCCTTAATCTGGATGGAGCCAACTCAGAAAGAGCAGAAGCCTGGGCTAGCTCTCAACTGTCAACAAAATATTTTTTAGCCTAGCAGAAAGAGTGGGTGGAAAAATGCTTGCTTCAGTATTTTGCCCTTCCCCCGATATTCTGCATTCAGTAAAGCAGAAAGAAATTGACCTCAAAGTTTCTTTGATGCACAAAGAAAGGTAGAAACATTCTGATATGGGCAGAATAGAAGGAACTGATAGATTACCCCAACTGTCTTGTATCAAAGCAGTTTTCAGGGACTGCGAATTGGGCAAACATTTTGAAGCATGATTGTTTCTCAAAACTCGTTGAAAAAGGAATGTTTCTACACATGTCTTGTCTATATGAACAGGTACTAGCTGAATCACAGGCAGTAACATATTCCATAATTTGGAGACTGTCACAGAGAGGGGCTGTCATCTTACTCAAGTTCCTCGAGAACCCAAAGAAATTTCTTAGCAAGCCTTCTCAACATACCTGGATCAAATTGGTTGAGTTCACTGTCTCAAATATGTACTGATAAAACCAGTTACTGTACATAATAAGGCTTTATAAGTATTGGGCTTAATACTAGTAGAAAGTCAGTATAGTGTCTCAGAATCAGTATTACTTTGCAGTGGTGGGATTATCTCACCAGCAGTAGGGACTAATTCATTTCCAAAAATTAACTCTTGTAAAGTGTATTGCAGTAGGCAACTATTCAATTAGGAATGAATTATTATTGCCAGAGCATCTTGATTGAGGTGGCCAGTATTGGGCAAAGGTTCTTATGGCCACATATTCCAACTGTTGTTTAAGCAAGAGTCAAGAGTCCAGAACGACCTTGAAGTCACAGATCAACTCTTACTCAAGTTCCTCGAGAACCCAAAGAAATTTCTTAGCAAGCCTTCTCAACATACCTGGATCAAATTGGTTGAGTTCACTGTCTCAAATATGTACTGATAAAACCAGTTACTGTACATAATAAGGCTTTATAAGTATTGGGCTTAATACTAGTAGAAAGTCAGTATAGTGTCTCAGAATCAGTATTACTTTGCAGTGGTGGGATTATCTCACCAGCAGTAGGGACTAATTCATTTCCAAAAATTAACTCTTGTAAAGTGTATTGCAGTAGGCAACTATTCAATTAGGAATGAATTATTATTGCCAGAGCATCTTGATTGAGGTGGCCAGTATTGGGCAAAGGTTCTTATGGCCACATATTCCAACTGTTGTTTAAGCAAGAGTCAAGAGTCCAGAACGACCTTGAAGTCACAGATCAACTCTGTCAAGGTTAGTGTGATTCCGTTTAGAATTACAACCAAAATTGTTTGTAACTAGACCATCACAATGTCTCTTGAGAAAAATAACCTGATTAGGAGGATTTAATTTGAATTTGTTTTACTCCATCTGGATTTAAGAGCATTCATATGCTATTTTAGGCTATCCATGGTGTTTTCAGCAGTCCATGCTGAATTATGCTGGTACAGAATACTAGAGGGAAATTATGAATAATGACACATTCACTCTGTGCTAGAATGAATAGAGCATGTAATTGTTCACATCTCTTTTCTTGTTGTTTTTAGGACATAAAACTGCTGAAGCCCTCATCTATAATAATCGTCAACACTGACAATAGGAAAAAAAAAAGAATTTCATGGAGTTGGATGCAGTATTGCAAGCTAACTCTGTCCACAGTCAGGAGTTCAATCCTAACCCACTCAAGGTTGACCCTTCCAAATGAGGATCCAGATTGTTGGAGGCAATATGCTGACATTGTAAATCACTCAGAGTGTGCTGTAAAGCACTATGGAGTAGTAAATACACTTGGTGCCAGCCTTCGTTTCTTTCTCTGGATACCAGGAGTTTTGCACCATGTTAAAAACAAATAAAAATGTAGAAACTGATGTACACTTCAAATGCTCCTTTGTTTGTTTGTTTTTTACATTTACAGCATTGGGCCATCTTGCAATGTAATCAAAATATGGCAGGAACTAAGAGGAACTTACGTCAGACAGATATTTTGTCAAACCCTCTGTGTAGGATTTGCACAAGATGGAGTACCCTGCAACTGGTTCCTCAAAATGCAGTGATTCATCCACACATTTCATAATGGCTGTGTATATTTCTAAATCACCTTGAAACTAGGAAGGTGTCTTGAAAAAGGGGGAAAACATTGTCATCCAACTACGTCAAGATCCCTTCTCTCAGACATGACAAAAGAATCTGAAGTCCCAGTAATTCTTTTCTCCCATATAGTACTTTCAATCACATCTTGATACTTATTTATTAAATTTTATTAAATATTATTAAATTTATTTGCTGTCCATCTTGTAACAAAATGATTCTGATAGCTAGACTTAAACAATCTGATTGAGAACTGCAGTGAGTTGGATGATCTGCTCTCTAAATGCTGGACAGAGAGTGCCCAAGTACAATGTCTTTGATCAAAGAAGAAGCATTTTTCTGCATGTACACAGCAGTGGTGGGTTTCAAATTTTTTTACTACCGGTTCTGTGGGCATGGCTTGGTGGGCGTGACAGGGGAAGGATACTGCAAAATACCCATTCCCTCTCCACTCCTGGGGAAAGGTTACTTCAAAATCCCCATTCCCTCCCCACCCCACTAACATGCTCTGGGAAGGAATCAAACTCCCCCCTCTTCATTTCCCCAAATAAACTATTACTCATAAGAAAAGGCTTCCAGAAAAGCAAGGAAAAATCAAGCTCCTAACACTCATGATACTCATTCCACATTCCTGCCAGCTGCATAAAGGAAACTTTGTAAGAAGAAAACAGCTACCTGTGCATAGAGATAATAGAAGGTGGAAGCCGGAAGTTCGGCTCCATTTACAAGCAGGCAGAAAACTCATTCAAGACAGGATATTTCACAATGGAAATCGCCCAAACCTTTTTAGAAACACAAAGCCCATGTTGCACAAATCCCAAAACTTCAAAAACATAGAACCATATAAGAATCCCTCCTCTTATCCAGTTTGTTGTTCAGTTGATCCAGAAACAAACTGCTGAATGTCACTTCGCTTCTGCAAGTAAAAACCTCTCTCCAGCAGCTGCTTCTTGGCTTGTCAATTTAAAGCGACGGCATCTTTTTTCCCCCTCCTCCTTCTTCTTTGCCAAGTGATCTCCTGGCTGAAAAGCAAGCCCTGATTTTTTTCCTTCTAGCCGAACAGTTGGGAGGATCTTGGCTTCTCAATTTAAAGCAATGGTGTCTTGTTTTTTTCCCTCTTCTTTGTCAAGTGAGCACTGATTTTTCCTTCTAGCCGATCAGCTGGGAGATTAGGAGGCAATGAATAGATTGGGGGTGGGGCCAGACAGCGTTGATATTTACCGGTTCTCCGAACTACGCAAAATTTCCACTACCGGTTCGCAAGAACTGGAGAGAACCAGTAGCAACCCATCACTGGTACACAGGCTTTCTCTTTTCGCATTATTCCTTATAAATTGATGTGAGAATAAACATCTTCTGAAATCTCAAGGCCAATTTTATATATCTATAGGACAGTCTTCCCATTGTAATACACTTCAAATTGTTGGAGTCCAGCTCCCATTATTCTGAAAATGGCAGGCCTGGGATTATGTTTATGAGGGGTCCTTGGTCCTTTCTAGCTTGGTTGTTTTCTTGCAAATGTTACATTACCATGCTCAGCATTGCTGAGCACTGATGATGTTACTTAATTCAGGTAATGAAATATTTTATTTATTTATGTATTTATTTTTTATTTATTTATTTATTTAATCAAGCATATATTAGATAACAGATATAGGTATAGACATAATTATGAATAAAAGAGATGGATACAAATAAAAGGGAACATTACGACAGGGACGGTAGGCACGCTGGTGCGCTTAGGCACAGCCCTTAAAGACCTCTTAGGAATGGGATGAGGTCGACAGTAGACAGTTTAAGGTTAAAGTTTTGGGGGTTTGGGGAAGAAACCACAGTGTCAGGTAGTGCATTCCAGGCATTGACCACTCTGTTGCATCTTCCATGATATGGAAGGAAAGAGAAAAAGTGTGTTTGTGTAGAGAGAGATAGAGGGAGGGAGGGAGGGAGGGAGGGAGAGAGGGATATAGTTCAGGCAAAAAAGAAGTCAGATGGGAAAGGGCTGATCTTTCAGCAAAGTTAATGAAATGAATAAGTTTCCATATTGTCTCTCGTGGCTGAAGCCTCGTATGTAAGGGTCAGTAGGATATTCAGTGATTCTATCACTCTTCTCCCCACCTGGTCTATTGCAATTGGAGAAGATTTGCTCTCCTAGTCATTCTATCTAGATCACCAGGCTGCTGAATAGAAGCTTATGCCAAAAGCAATAAAGGGTCAGCCTTTATCCTGACACATATGCTGGCAGAAGTTATGGAAATATGTTTTGTACATTGAACTGTCATGTGTACTGAATTCACTTGGTTAAGGATTTAGCTTCTAGTTTGTATTTGATTTTGTTTTGTTTTGTTTGCCTCAAATTCACTTTAGATAGATTTTGCTCTAGGTGAAGCTTAATTTTGTATATCTTATTTTTAAAATCTAACTTTCTAGTAAATTTTGAGACTCTGAGATAATTCTTTCTTAATAGGAATTTTATTTCCTTTTGCCCAACAAATTTATACTTTGTTGCACATGTTAGACTTTGTGATGGTGGTAAAAAAAGTCAGGGTGGCAGATGCAAGTATATGATTGATGCCTATTCCTTTTCTACATATATCATTGACATGGCTATATTTATTTATTTTTATATTTATCATCTTGGTATAGGTGCCTATCTCACATCAAAGTGACCCTGGGGGCATAAAACACTTAATTAAAAAAGATTACTTCCACTATTAGGGGAAAGGAAACATTCTAACTTGAAAAGATTGCTGAATTTTGCCAAACAGTATAGTGGTAAAATACAGCATATCTTTAGCTATTCCCATTTTTGACATATTTTTAATGATCCAAATTTCATCTCCCTCATTTATTTATTCAGGTTTTAAAAGTTAGATGAGATTTGCTTACAAGGAAAAGTAGAGTGGGGTAGGGAGGGGAGGGGAGGGGTCTCATGTTGCCTAGTACTTAAATAACCATTTATACGGTACAGTGGCTAGCCACCTTTTTCCATGAAACAAAATCCTACATTTACAAGCAATTTCTAGTCAAATGATGAACCTGAACTCTCTCTGAACTTGGTAAATACTGAAACAACAAACAGTCAAGAAGTAGGGAAAGAAAATATGAAGAAATTAAGCAAGAAGCAGAAGTCTTACAACACAGCCCAGTTCATAGACACTCCCTTTAATTGCTAGTCTTGTTGATACTTGCTGAGTGTCAGTAGATCAAGTTAAAAAAGAATTTTGATATTTTATAGGTGAGAAAACAGGAAATTGAAAAAGGTGTTATTTTTCTTTTTTTTTTTAAGACACAGCAGGTAAAAGTTGACGGTCATTTCCTTCTGTTGGCATTACAACCTGCAAATTTCATACTTTTGGCATTGTGTGAAATGCTAACAATAAACAAGTATATCAAAGCCCATTCTAGGCTGTGCAGTATAAAAAAAAAGATGATACTCCTGACTAAAATACTTTAATAAACTGTTGGGAGGTGAGATTGAGCTATGTCATTCTTGACACCTAAGATACCTCATGGATTAGCAGTTTTGCCAGCTGTTTGTAGTGTGATTGTATAAGATTTGTAAGATCTGCTAAAACCAAGAATTTCCAAAAACTGTTAGAACTCCCATGGCTCCAATTTGTTTGAAAGATGTATGATGAACACTATTTGTTCATATCATGCAATATTACAGTCCTGGTGGTTATACTGGTGGGAATTGGCACAATATTGATGCAATCAAGATGCCATGTTTACCACCTGCAGTAAACAGGTGGTAACAGAATTTCAATCTATATATAATGGGGCAATATGATCAGATCATACCCCACTCTTATTTCAGGAGTCATGGTGACATTGATGACATCCTTATTAACTGCAAAAGCAACCAGAAACACTTTTCAATATCAAGAAAGTACTTCCAACATTGGAATGAATCTATGTTTAAAACAGTGATAAGCATGGCTCCTAAATCCTATAAAATGAAATTGTTTAATTATTGCAACATAGAATATAGAATCTTGTCAGATATTTTGGGACAAAGATAATTGGAGATAGATAGCTCCACAAATATCTAGGCTATGTGCCATGTAGGGCTTTGTATATAGCCACCAGCACCTTGAATTTCACCCAGGAATCCATATGTCTTACCATGTGTTCTTGCCAGCCTTTCAAGAGACCCCAACAAAGAAACAACTATGGCCAGGACTGCAAGACAGGCAGAATCTTGAAAAGAAATATTTGCAAAGAAAAATGAGAATTTTGATGATGTATGTGAGTAAGAAAGGGAAAATAATTCATCTTTCCCTATAATTAACTCAACAGCAGATAAGGAAACCACAAATTTGGCACAAAGATATCACACATTTTAGTTCCACTCCATTACTTCTGTTATAATTTAGTTATATCAGTCATTTTAATGTTACAGAATATAAATATCCGAGCTGTGTGCTCCTAATTTAATCAGGTGAATAAGAAATATTGCTATTTAAATGGGCAAAATTTGGTTATTAAAACAGTTTGATCTTATTGACTAAAAGATTTAGAGGGATGACTAACTCATGTTTCATTGGACTGTAAATTGGCTAGGACTCAATGGCTTAGAAGTCATATGTACTAAACACTTTGACCTTGGTAGCAAATTCCCAGAATGGCACATATGGTAAAACAGTTATTTCCCCTCCCTCCACCTCACCCAACTGATGTGAAATGAAAGTTCTCGTCTTATGCACAATTGTCAGTAATAAAAACTAATATAGCAGAAGCAACTGCATGCTAAATTATATTTTTAATTATATTAACCAGATGCCCTGAGGAATAGAAGAATTATGTGGGAAAAGAGGCAAGAGAAATGATAGTGTTATTTAAACTGATTATTATCTTCCATTTAAAATTTGTCTTCTTTACCTGAGTTGGAAGAGGAATTTTAAGCTGGCAGTGAAGATATGAACATGACGTATTGCAGGTCAGTGGTATGAAGGGTTTAAATCAATGTTTCTCAGCCTCAGTGATTTTAAATTGTGTGGACTTCAACTCCCATACTTGAAGTCCTCATGTCCTTAAGATGTTGATGTTGAGGAACACTGGTTTATATACTGAACAAGAGTTGTCATGTCTTTTCCCAAAGCAGAATTTTGATGGCCATAATTGTTATTAGAGAATAAGAAATTCAGTATGTAAATATTGAAATTTTACGAGATCAGTACCTTGAATTTCAGCCTGTCATAAAAGTTGGTGGCCCCGTTGGTTGGAGTATAGTAGCATTAGCTTAAAAAAGGGTACTAGATTGGGGACAGCTGACATATAATCATTCATTCTTCATTGCTAAAGCTAAAACTATTTTGTTTTTTAAGTTCCCTGTGAGAGAAGTTGATGATTTAATAACCTTGGGCAGAAAAAAACCCCACCATGGTTATTTGATTCACTGAAAACAGTGGTGTGCTAGTTAATCTCCAACTCTGAAAGATATAAAAAACATGCCACATAGATAAGAAGGAGAGACGGTGATTTCCACTACCTCTATCCCAGCTGTTGCATTTGTATTTATTGGCCAAGACTACTAGAAGCAGAAGCAGGCAGAAGAATATGGAAAATACCCTAATAAATAGCTCTTTTATATGTAATCACACAATTTCTATGTTGGCATTTCTGCTGCTTCTACCTGGAAAAAAGTAGCATCTGTTTTTGCCCTGAGGAGAATATCAGAGAGGTGTATTTTGTTCCCTCCACCCTTCCTTTCCCCATTTCTCTTACCAACAGTGGCTCAGTTCAACAGCTCTCTTGCTAAATACTGTCAGTCAGGATTTAAATAGCTTTACATAATCTGCAATAGAGGGCAGAAATGAATCCAGGCATTTTGCTGGTCAAATGGCAGGTGGGGAATTTTAAGTTTTTATACCAGCAAAATACAGTCTCTGCTCCAACAAGGATTTTATTTTCCTGTCTATTGATTTATTATAAAGTCTGAGAGAAAGCCTGGGATTACAAAAGGGAAGATAGAAAGGGAAGGTCAGAGAGGCAGAAGGCAAGAAATGTCAGCTGGAAAAACTGAAGTATCAAGGACAGGAGGACTATGATTGTTACAGTACCTATGAGCAGAAAGTAAATCTTTGTCATTTCAATATGATGAGGCTAATATTAGTTATCCCTGAATTTTCAGAGAACTCTCCCATCTTGTTCTGCATAATTTCATGACGGCTTAAATAAACTTTTATTCCAATACAAAATTCATCTTCATTCTTACCCAACACCAGAACAAGAATACAAAACAATACTCCAGGTGTTTTTTTTTTGGAGGGGAGGGGGAGATTTGCTTTTCATACCTTTAGTTTCATATGTGTTAACAAATCAAAAGAAACAAAACATGATCCTAGCCAAGATCTTCTTTTGTCTTGCTCTGCAAATACATTCAGCTAACTGTAGTCAGAATTAAATGGAATAATAGCTGTTCTGAAATAGATTTTGCACCAAACAAATCTTCATTCGAAAGAACAAGGGTAGCTCATCTCTTGATATGATGTATACCAATGTATTGAGGAATATATTTTATCCATGTATTTAAATAAAATGCCATTAACATTATTCTGTTCAAAATATAACTATTATTTGCAATTTACCCAGCAGATGGCAGCATTTATATTATTTTTAAAAAATTATGTGCCTGAGACCTGTTAGAACTTGGAGAGGAGACCAACAGGAAATACCTTAAAAATATTCTAAAAGACAATGAGAGTTCTATATGTCTGCCATAAAAACCTAAATGGGCATACCTGTGTAATCGCCAGAAGTCAGTCTAAATTCATTTTTTCTGTAATTCTAGACTCTTATAGGTTTTATAAGGGGAATTCTATTTACAGTGAGGTTAAAAATCATCCACATTTTAATTTTTAAAGCTGTTTTGCTTCTCCTATATTCCCATATTAAAGACTTTTAAAAGTGCTTTTATCTCTGGGCTTTTCCTGTGGTTGATGAAGTGGTTCGGGAATGATGAGAGGCACAAGCAAGCAAGTGACAACAGCTCTTTAATATACAGTGAGACTTCAGCAAAAACTCAGAGGCTGCAGCCCTCCTTATATACAATCCTGGAGAGACTGTCAGCCAATCAGAAACGTAGGCAGGTTTGAAACTCCCGCTTAAAAGTATCAATACATAACACCCCTCCCTTCCCAGAAGGCACTAACACTCAAAAATTAACATATGTACAAACAAAGTCTCGCAGGTGCTTAGGCTGAGTTCTCGCCCTAGTTGACCTGCGCAGTTCAGTGTTTGGTGAGGCGTCGAGCTGGTCGGAGGGACTCTTTGTCTCTCCCGGCTCCGCCAATGGAACCTCCTGGATTTTGTCCGGGGCGTGGTTATCCCCGGCTGGGAGTGGCGACTCGCTGGGGCGGCGCTGGAACCAGGGCTTGTCAGCTAAGTATTCTCGCGGCCCCGGGCTTGAGTTAGCTGTTTTGGAGAAGTGGTCATAGTTAGGCTCGGACATGTCTGCGTTGATGTTTGCCTCGCCAACCACCCGTTTCCTCAGTTGGTCTATGTGGCGCTTCCAGAGTCTATCTACCCCCACGTCCACCGTGTATGATTTTGGGCCTGTTATCCCCACTATGGTTCCTGCAACCCACAGAGGACCGCTGGCATAATTGCGAGCGAACACCGGGGACCCGACCTGAAACTGCCTTAAGCCACAGGTCTCTCCCTTAAAGTTTTCGTGCGAATAGTTAGGGTGAAGCCTGTCCAACACGCACCGGAGCTTTCTCCCCATGAGGAGCTCTGCTGGGCTTCTCCCAGTTGCTGTGCATGGTGATGCATGCTGAACCGCAAGGAATTGATCTATCCTGGCCTGCCAGTCCCCATTGTCTAATCTGGACAGTGCTTCCTTGGCTGTCCTGACAAATCGCTCAGCCAATCCGTTGGAAGCCGGGTGAAATGGGGCTGATAGGGCATGGCGGATTCCCAGGCCGGCCAAGTAGCCTTCGAAAAGGGTTGCTGTAAATTGGGGCCCATTGTCCGATACCAAGGTATCCGGCAGGCCGTGGGTGGCAAACAACTTTCTTAGGGCCTTGATAACCGCTTCGGCCGTTGTGGATGGCATTAATACAATTTCGAGCCATTTTGAAAAGGCATCCACTACTATTAAAAACGTTTGGCCATGGAACGGGCCGGCAAAATCAATGTGGATCCTCCCCCATGGGCCTTTTGGTTTCTCCCACTCTCGGATGGGCGCTACTGGGGGATCGGGGCGAGACTCCTGGCAGGGTCTGCACTTCCCCACCCACTCGGAAATGACCTGGTCCATGTTGGGCCACCAGACATAGCTGCGGGCTAAGCACTTCATCCTAACGATGCCAGGATGCCCTTCGTGCAATAACTCTAAAACTCTATCTCGTAGTTTTGCTGGAATTACCACTCTGTCACCCCACAGTAAGCACCCCCCTTGCGTAAACAGTTCATTTCGTTTGTTGGCAAAACCTTGGTACTCCTCCCCGACCACCTTGTCCGGCCACCCTTTCAAAACCCAACCCATAACAGTCCGGATAACAGGGTCTCTATTTGATGCCTTCGCCACCTCGCCGGAGGAGATGGGCCCCAAGGTTAACGTGTCCAACAACAGGACGGAGGTTTCCGGTGTTGGGTTGTCCAGCAGGTCGGGAAGGGGGCAACGGCTAAGGGCATCCGCATGACCCAGGGTCCGCCCAGGCCGATGGACGAGCTGGTACGAGTAGGCCGATAAGAAAATCGCCCATCTAGTTAAACGGGGGGAGAGGGCAGCGGGGGTTGGCCTGTCGCCTGCTAGCAGTCCTAGCAACGGTCTATGGTCAGTCACAAGTTCGAATTTTCGGCCATAGAGGTATTCGTGGAACTTCTTAACCCCCGCAATCGCAGCCAGAGCCTCTCTGTCCAATTGGCTATAGTTTCGTTCTGTGCTGGACAGAGTTCGGGAGTAGAAGGCAATGGGTGCCTCTAGGCCGTTCGGCAGTCTATGGCCTAGGACGGCACCAACTCCTACGGGGGAGGCGTCGCAAACTAAGACGAGCGGCAGCTCTGCATTGTATTGGATCAGGAAACTGTCCTCAGATAGGAGTTTTTTTACTGCCTCAAAAGCGGCCGCTTGCGGTTTCCCCCAGACCCATGGTACATTCTTCCCTAAGAGTTTGTGAAGGGGATCAGCGACCGTGGCCTTATCTCTTAGGAACATTGAGTAGAAATTGAGCAGTCCAAGGAAGGCTTGGAGCTCAGCTTTGGATTTGGGGGCTGGTGCGCTTTTGATGGCCCTCACCTTGCTTTCGGTAGGGTGGATGCCTGTGCCGTCCACCCTGTACCCCAGAAATTCTACCGAGGGGACCGCTATCCTGCACTTGTTCTTTTTAAGTCTTAGTCCCGCTTCTCTGAATCTGGACAGGACGTTCCGTACCCTGTCCCCTAGCTGGTGTTCGTCTTGGGCGCTGACTAAGACGTCATCGAAATAGGGGACTACTCCCAGAAGTCCTTGCAACAGGCGCTCCATGGTGCTTTGAAATAAGCCGGGTGCGACGCTCACCCCAAATTGGAGCCTGGTGCATTTAAATGCACCCCTATGAGTCACAATCGTTTGCGCCTCTGCCGTGGCGTCGTCGACCGGTAACTGTTGATAGGCTTGGGCCAGGTCTAATTTGGCAAAAATTTTTCCGGGGCCCAGGGAGTGTAGTAGATGGTGCACGATCGGCACCGGATAGGCGCTCGGCTGCAAAGCCTTGTTGATCGTGCACTTGTAGTCGGCGCAAATTCTGATTGAGCCGTCGGACTTAACTGGGGTGACTATGGGGGTCTCCCACTTGGCATGGTCAACGGGAACCAACACCCCTTGCTTAATCAGTTTGTCCAGTTCTGCATCGATCTTTGGTTTCAATGCGAACGGCACTCGTCTGGCCTTCAGTCTTACTTGGGCTACGTTGGGGTCTAAGTTTAGTGAAATAGGGGTCCCCACATACTTGCCCAACGTGTCCCCGAAAACGTCCTGGAACTCGGACAGGAGGCTGTCTTTCAGGGTTGACTTGGACATCAGGTGGACGCCGGTGAAACCCATGCCAAGGGCTCGGAACCACCCCATGCCCAGGAGGCTCGGCAGCTGCTTCGTGACGATGGTCAGCGGCAGGTCTCTTTCGTAGTCTCCGTAGGTGACCCGGAACGTGCCCACGCCTTCGAGGGGGACTCGGTTCCCCTGGTAGTCTAGGATGCGCAGTCTCTGTCTGGAGAGTTGATCCTTCCGGAACGACGGCAGGAGGGTCTTTAGGGTTGTCCACGACATGATGGAGAGAGCTGATCCGGTGTCGATCTCCATCGAGCACGGTCTTCCGTTGATCTCGACCACCGTGCTGACTTTGTCCTCGACCGTTGTGCTGGCCTGGTCGATGTGTATGCTGCGGCCATCTCGCGGTTCAAATTCGCGCCGTTTCTTCGCGCCGCCTTCTCTCGTTGGCTGCTTCTGGCGCGCTGATTCCGGTTGGCTGCGGCGCTCACGTGGTTTGAGTCTTCTGGGCAGAATGGCTCTGCAGACTCGCGCCAAGTGCCCTTTCTTCTCGCAACGCCTGCAAATAGCCTCTCTGTATTTGCAGGACAGTCTATCATGGTGCCCGCCACAGCTGGGACAGCTTCGCCGGGGGCTGCCAGTGTCTTTTCTCCGGTGCTCTGTTCGGAAGACGTCCTCATCCGACTCGGACTCCGAGCTGGATCCGGCGTCTTCTCTGTGCACCGGGGCAGACTTGGGGCTGTCTTTGCTGGTCGGCGGACGCTGTAGCGTTTCAGCGGCCTTTGTGGAGGCTTCGTGAGCCCTGGCCTCGTCAAGGGCTCCGGCAAGCGTCAGATCAGGCTTGGCGAGCAGACGCCGTTGCAGCCTAATGTCCCGAACACCACAGATCAGTTGCTCAAGCAACGCATCATCCAAGTCTCTGTAGTCGCAATGAGTTGCGGCTTTTCTCAGGCTGGCCATGTACGCGCTGACCGGCTCTCCCTCTCGTTGGACGCGCTGCCTCAGTTGGTATCGCTGCACGAACTTGGAGGGGACGGGAGCGTAGTGAGCCCGGAGAGTTGCCATCAAGGTGTCCCATGAGACTGTTTGAACCGGCGTTGGCTCACACAGTGACTCGGCCATCTCGAACACGTCCGGTCCGCAGTGGCTTAGGAATAGGGCTCTCTTTCGATTAGCCGAGAGGCCCTGCATGTCGCTGGCTTCTAGCGAGCATTCAAACCTTGTTAGGTACGAGACCCATTTTTCGCGGGTCGGATCAAAAGGCTTGGGCGGAACGTAGGCAGACATGTCCGGTATGTCTCCTGTGGTTCGCCTCGTCGCCTAGCTGAAGCTCGTGGTCTCACTGGTTGGCTTCTTGTAGCCTCTATCCCACCTTCGTCGCCAATGAAGTGGTTCGGGAATGACGAGAGGCACAAGCAAGCAAGTGACAACAGCTCTTTAATATACAGTGAGACTTCAGCAAAAACTCAGAGGCTGCAGCCCTCCTTATATACAATCCTGGAGAGACTGTCAGCCAATCAGAAACGTAGGCAGGTTTGAAACTCCCGCTTAAAAGTATCAATACATAACAGTTGAGTTGATCAGAAATCATCCTGAGTCGGCAGAAACTACATTAGCTTGATATCTGTTGTGCCAATGGCTGATTTTCTTCTGTCTCTCTTGCCTCTGTTCTCTGTCGCTGAGTTATGTGATTTTTTTCTGGTTATGGCCATCCAGGTTTATGGCTGCCTGTGGATGTCAGTACAGTTTAAACCTGTCTCACTTTGGATTGGAGAAAAGATGAAAGTAAGTCAGAAAACTTGCCAGGGCATGTTTGCCTTGTTGTTTGGTACAAGTGGGAAAAGGCCCACAGAACTAAATCACTTTTTAAAAATGCTACAAGTTATATTGCACCCCTTCAATATTTCACAGCCCAATCCTATCATCAAGTTACATCAGCTGATCAATGATGAAATCACTACTAAATCTATTTGTCAGAAAAACAAAAGCAATAACAACAACAAAACATGTTTAATATGAAGATCACAGTAATGTGACATAGCAACAAGTCCATGAACAAATGCAATTGATTGAATGTAGAGAGCTACAGCAAGGGAGTAAGAATAACGTTTAGCCCCTTTTTCTCAGTTTTCACAAAAAGTGGCTCAGGGTTCTGGAGCTTGGAAGCCAAAAGGAGGAGATACAAATTAAATCAGTCAAAAGATAATAGGGATTTTATATCAAGCTATCTGCTTCAAGGCATGTACATAAAAGCTGAAGGGGGATTTTGCCCTCAAAGAAAAGAACATTTTACACACAGCACCTGACATCTGTTGACTGTGCGTGATGGGACTTTTAAGTTCAATGTAGCTGAGGGATTCTGTTTCGGACCAATTTGCCTCAAGCCAAGAAATCAAGCAAGTAAGTGAAGTATTTCACTACTTGAGACTCCATATCTACCCTCGCAATGAGCCAAGCTCTTTGGCCTGGCTTACTCCAGGGACATCACTATAGAAATACTGTGCTTTCAATATATTACAAAGGTTGAAAAAAAAAACCTCACAAAGAAATAAAAGTCACTTCAAGAGTGAGATAGGCAGCATATTAAATAAATAAATAAATAAATAAATAAATAAATAAATAAATAAATAAATAAATAAATAAGATAATAAAAACAAAAGTGTAGTCCAGCTTTAAAAAAGAATAGCTACTTCTATTTAATTAATTTTATAGCTATGTTTCAGACTGGTTTCACTGGTTATAATGACTGTACTATAATGGAGTGGATGTCTATGGAGATTTTCAGTTATCCAGATCATGGTTGTCCCAAAAGTGCTTTTTCCAGAGGCAACTGGACTTTCTGGTTTTTCTTTGAAGATACTTTGCTTCTCATCCAAGAAACTTCTTCAGCTCTGACTGGATGGTGGGGAATGGAAGGATTTATACCCCTTGCAGACAGTTGGTCGTTTGCATTCTTTTAGAGAGTCGTTGAGGCTTATCTGTGTTGTCAGGGTCACCCAAGTAGTGCAAATGGGTGTGGAGCAGGGGTGAAATGCTCCCGGTTTGGACCGGATCGCCCGATCCGGTAGCAATAGAGGCAGGTGGTTCGGAGAACTGGTAGCAAAAATCCCTGCCCCTCCCCATGCCCAGCTGAGCCACACGGCATTTTTTTAAATGCCTCTGACCATCCAAGCTGAGTTGCCTGATCAACAGAGGCTTTTTTTCTTTTAAAAGCCTCTGACGATCCAAGCTGAGTTGCCTGATCGTCAGAGGCATTTAAAAGAAAAAAGCCTCTGCCGATCAGGCAACTCAGCTGGGATCGTCAGAACCTTTTGAAAGCATTTTTTTACAACCTCTTTGCCAAAGAGGTTGTAGAAAAAATGGTTTTAAAAGTAAAAGAAAAAAAAATTGGCCATGCCCACCCAGTCACATTACCTCCCCAAGCCACGCCCACAGAACCATTAGTAACAAATTTTAGATTTCACCACTGGTGTGGAGCCATCTTGGAACTCTTGAAAGGACTGTGTTGTAGTAGTAGTGATGGACTGGAGTTGCTCCATGGAAGAATTATTATTTCAGTCACTGCCAGAAATTAGGGCAACTTTTACAGTAATGCAGTCACAAAACTTGCCATATTGGGTTTTCCCTGGGGAGCCATCTATTCAAACAGAGTATATATGCATCTATATAAGACATTGCTGATATCCAGCAGAATATCAGCAATATTAATAGCTGAGTGAGCATTTTCACTGATCAGCTTTTGTTATCTGAAGCCCTACTAAACTTGTGTTTTTTTTCACAAGATTCCAGACTGCCAGATCCCCATGCCAGATATGGGATACATATGCTTCCCTTTGAATGTAAACTTCCACAAGGCAGTGATGCATGTTTTGGGTCATATACAAAGTGAGATCTTGCCTGCTCCTCTACCTTGGCTGTAGAAAAAGTAATTTTGATCAAAAGAGAAGCTTGGTTTTTTGGGTTATGAAAAGTAGAGAATTGACATTTGAGCATTTGATTAAAGGTTGGAATTGGAAAGAAGCTGAAAAAATCCAAATAAGCAAACAAAGGATTTTTGTTTTAGCAATTGAGACAGTCAGAAATTGTTAGAATTTTGATATTTAATTTTCTGCTATTTAAGCCCTCCCCACCGTTTATTTTATCTGTACAAGTACAGAATTCTGGTTATTGTACTTGTGTCCGAGAAGTTTTAATTTTCTCTTTATCAACTTCTTCCTGAGTTGAAGTATAATTTAACACTGTGTCTTCCATTCCATCCTACATCTTTCCTACACTGCTATTGGGTGCATAACTTAGTGAAACATTTGACTCGGGACTAACAGACAGTCCTTTCCCTTCCCTTCCCTTCTTCCACAACCAGACTTGTAGCATTAGGGTTTAATGAGATAGAAAGACTGGTATTAGGAAACCACCTTGATGCTTTGAGGAAATAGTAATCTTGGATTGTCCAGCCTACAGAGGATAGTTTTTTTTATTTATTTCTTTACAAACAAAGTATTTATTCACATACAGATTGTGACGGGATCTTTACACAATATATTAACTTCAGTCAAAATATACAAATAAGATATAAAATCTACACTAACCTTATATTTTTTTATTCTATTATTCAACAAAGTATACCAGTGGTTCTCAACCTTCCTAATGCCGCGACCCATTAATACAGTTCCTCATGTTGTGGTAACCCCCAACCAGGGGTGGGTTCTAAATTTTTTTAATATCGGTTCTGTGGGTGTGGCTTACTTTGTAGGCGTGGCTTGGAGGTCATGTGACTGGGTGGGCATGGCTAGCTGGTCATGTGACCGGGTGGCCATGGCTATGTGTATAGGGACTACTCAGAGGGCTGAAGAAAGTCATTTCTGACAGATCCTTGCACTTTTGACTGGTCCTCACACTTATGACCATCCTCACATTTATACCCGTGCAGCATTCCTAACAACCATGTCACTCATTTCACAACTGCTTCTCTTCACCATGGTGATAAGATAGGGCAAAAAACGTAAAATGTGAGGACAGTCATAAATTTGAGGACTGGTCAAAAGTGCAAGGACCAGTCAAAAATAACTTTTTCAGCCCTCTGAGTAGTCCATGTGCACAAAAGGACTACCCAGAGGGCTGAAAAATGTGATTTCTGACAGGTCCTTGCACTTTTGACTGGTCTTCGCACTTATAATGGTCATCATGCCCATTGTAGCATTCTTTTTTTTTTCAATTTTTTATTAATAATAAACAAACATACATATACAGACATACACATTTAAACAAACTATACATAAACTAACTATACAATAAAATCAAGTCATACAGCTTGAGCTTTGAAAATAGAGCTACTTCGGTAATTTATATATCTATGTATCTATATATATATATCCTTTATCATATAACAATGTTTATATAACAATATTTCATTTTATTTCCTTATTTTTGTATCCTTGGGTAGTATTCCCTTATTTCGTGTTCTTTTTATCTAACCAATTGTACCATTTTTGCCAAATTAAGTAGTAATCTGAGTCTTCTTTTCCCTGTATTTCTTTGGTAAGTTTGTCCATTTCCGCACATTCCATTGTTTTTTGTATTATTTTTTCCTCTGATGGCGTATCATCCAGTTTCCACATTTGTGCGAAAGTAATTCTAGCTGCAGTCAGAATGTGTATTATCAAATATTGTGTTTCTTTTTTGTAGTCCTTTGTCAGTATTCCTAATAAGTATGTTTCTGGTCGAAGGGGCACTTTCTGGGTGGTAATTTCTTCCAGCTGATTTTGAATCGTTTTCCAAAATTTTTTAACCTTTGGGCATGACCACCACATGTGGTAGTAGGTCCCCTTATGTGTTCTACACTTCCAACAGTTCTGATTAGTATTGGGAAAACATCCTTGCCAGACGTGCAGCGGGGAGATGCCACCTATAGAACACCTTTTATGTATTTTCTTTGTAGGGCACGGACATTGTCAGTTTAGTATTTACTTTCCACATTTTCTCCCAATTTTCTAAGTTAATATTATATCCAAAATTTTTAGCCCAAGTAATCATATTTTCCTTTACCACTTCTTCTTCCAATTTGTATTTTAATAGATAATTGTATATTTTAGTTATTAATTTATCGTCTGATTGCATTATAATTTTATCTAATTCATTTCTTTCTTTTTGGATTCCAAATTTTTTCATGTCAATTTTATATCTTGATTTTATCTGTAAATACAGCCACCAGTCAATGTCCGTGCCCTGCTGTCTCAATTCCTCTCTTGTTTTCATTTCTCCCTCTGTGTTCAACAGTTCATCGTAGGTTTTCATCTTGTCTATATCCATTGTGTTCGGATAAATTTGGGCCTCCATGGTTGATAACCATCTTGGGATTTTGTTGTAGTGTTTTCTCCTTATTTCGGTCCAAATTTTTGCCAATGCTCCTCTGATATAATGTCTCCTGAAGTGTTCATGTTGCCTGGGTTTTTCCTCCCATAGAAATGCGTGCCAGCCTTTCGACAGGTCAAATCCTTCTAATGCTAACGTTCGTTTATCTTCGAGTGTTATCCAGTCTTTAATCCAAGTTAATGCTGTTGCATTATAGTAAATTTGCCAATCTGGTAATCCTAGGCCACCCCTCTCTCTGGTGTCCTGCAGGTGTTTCAGTTTAATCCTCGCTCTTTTTCCTTCCCATATATACTTTAATGTCATTTTATCAAGATCTTTAAAATATGATTTTAAAATATGACAAGATAGGGCAAAAACATAAAATGTGAGGACAGTCGTAAGTTTGAGGACTGGTCAAAAGTGCGAGGACCAGTCAAAAATAACTTTTTCAGCCTTCTCAGTAGTTCATATGCATAAAAGGATACAGCAATAGAGAGGGATGAAGGAAGGGAAGAGAAATTAGAGTAGGAGTGAGGGTAAGAGAGGGAGGAAGACAGGAGGAGAAGGAGAAAGGAAGAGGAAGTAGAAGGAAAAGAAGGGGGGGAAGAGAAAGTAAGAAGGAAAGAAAAGAGAGAGGTGGTAGGTTTGAGGAGAAAGATTGCTGTACAATAAAAAAGAGGAAAGGGAAGAAAACCAACCCCAAACAAATATAAAGATATTAAGATAAAGAATGAATTGTTAAACTTTAAAGAATAAAAGAGAACAAATATGAATAAATAGCAATAATTAGAAACACACATACAAACATACAATGTATTTTCTTTGAACAGAGTATTTGGCCGGTTCACAAATTTAAACAGTGTTTAGTCATTTCAATTAAATTTACAATTTCTATATTTCCTTTTTGCCATATTTATTCCTCATCTACAGTATTTTTAAAAAAACCAGTATTACCCTTCATCCTCATCTCTAATCTTAATCAAATTCAATTTTTCTCTTCTATTCTATATTATACCCCTTCCCATTGTCATCTATTTTTATATCCATCCTCACATTGGTTAATTATGTAATTATGTAATACAGTTGTTTAATACAAATTCAACATTTTAATATAAATCAATTAGTTATATAACTATCTTTTTTGTATATCAATCAATATGAACATGAATATTCTAATTATTTCCATGCAATCCAATTTCTTACAAATCAATTAATTATATTTACCAATAATAATAAACCAAATAATTTCCCCCATATATTCCTCCAAACCACAACTTAACCATTTCTGCTTTCAACACAATATACAATTAATAGTATCTCAATTATTACAATTCCCTAGTTAAATAGAGCTTTTTTTCTTTTGTGTTTTAAAATCTTGAACCTCCTCTTTTGCCCTAAATTTCCTATTGTTTGCAGTTTTGCACCTACCTTTTTTGGTGAGGAAAAAGAAAAAGAAATCTCTCTCTGCCTCATTTTGTCACATTGCAGCAAAAACCTGCTTTACTTTCAGTTTCGTTTTCTCAGCATAGCTAGGGGGAAAAAAATCTGCTCCTCTCTTTGCATCTAGCAACAGAGCCCTCTGCAAAACAGCTGAGAGCAAATCAGCTGAGAGTCCGGAGGCTGATCAAATCAACTTATGGTAATTAACCTATGCTGAAGCTGAAAGGGGCTGTTTTTTTCTATTTTTGCAGGCACCGGTCTTCTCATTTGTTTTCTTTTAACACTGATCAGCTGTAGGGCGGCCCTTTGAAGCCCAGCGGCAAGAATTTAAACAGTTTGTTTCTCTCTAGCCATCAGCTAGGTCTCAGGAGGCAGCAATAGATTGGGAGTGGGTGGGGTAAGCGAACGGCGAATGGCGATCCAACAGAGGCAGAGGGTGAGGGTGAGTGAAGACGTGGGGGGGTGAGAGAGGGCTTTGGCGACCCCTGTGAAATGGCCGTTCGACCCCCAAAGGGGTCGCGACCCCAGGTTGAGAACCGCTGAAGTATACCATTGGTCCCAGCATTGAAAATATGTGGAATCCTTTTGATCTCTCAAAATTTTTGTTAACCTGTCAGCTTCCACATATTCCATAATTTTTCCCAAAATCAAATCTTCAGCCGGCAAGTCTTTCCTCTTCCAATATTGAGCAAAACATATTCTTGTTGCAGTTGTGATATATCAAACACCATGTATTCGTGCCTATCTTATCTGGCCTTAATATAAGGCCAGGCCAACAGAGGATAATTTTGATTATCATGCCTAGCATAGGTCAGAATGGCTGCAACAAAAACTCAGTGCCTATCAGAACACAACATTATAGGTTGGCCTGTAAAAGATTAGCTGTGACCATGAAAAAGGAGCCAAAACAGAAGTAGCAACTGAAGGAAGGAATATAAAGTAGATCCTAACACACCTTTATATATAATTTATGTGCTATCTTACAAGTGCTATACTGTCTTTTTATGACTATGCATTTATTTATTTATTTATTTTACTTTCATAATTATTTTGAGCACATATATTTATTTCAGGTTCTGCAATGTTTGGCCCTTTGCTAATGGATTCTTTCTGACAAACTATCTTAGAATTATAAACCAAGAGGCAAGTCATTAGACCCCCAGAATAATCTCTTTACACCAATCTGACAAAATAGAAAGCATGAAAGCTGCCAAAACTGCATAAAGAAACTTGCAGATAAATGTTCAGGTAAGCAACAAGGGTTGAGTATCAGGTTACACCAGTTTCTGGCATCTCCAGTTGAAAGTATTCAAGTAGCAGGTGGGAAAAAAAATCATAGCCTGAAAAAACAACAACAAAGATACAAGCACTATGGGGCAATTTAAGTTAATGCTCTGAGCCATCAGAGATGGTTGTAGATGAAGATTTTGGATAATTCATTTTCCATTAGGCTCACTTGTCTAATGTTCTGCTGAAAAGAAAAAAATGGTAAACACGAATGTGTGGCTTCTGCAGGCTGATCAAATAGATTTGTGCTACCATATTTAATGTTACAAAAAAGTATTTTCCCAATTACAGTATATTGGCAAATCGGAGAAACCGGTTATCTGTCTTTGTGAAGGACCGACTCCCAGATCTTCATTTTTGTATTATGTATTGATTGGGTATGGAGGAGTAATAGCAGCTGATGTGTCTCTCCATCTTTCGACTTATTTTGTAGTTATGTCTGCGCCATCTTTATTTTGTTGCCACTATTCAGTCCTTGAGTTGCGAGGAGCAGATGAAGAAGGAAACTCCAAACAGGAGGTTCACAGCCACATTTCATGGTTGCATGTATAACTTTTTTTTTGAGGGATACCCCATTACACTTAAATTAGCAACTAGGTCTGCTAATTTGAACAAATCAAATAATTGTAGCTTTAGTAGGAAATAATCTGCAGCTAGGAAAACAGTTTTTGAGATATCCAAAATGCTACTTTCTGATGATTTTTTTTAAAAATAAAAATGGGATTTTTAGAGGGTTATTTAGTGGAAATATTTTCCTTGCAATTTATTATGAAATGATTGTACATAGAGAGTGCAATTCCATTTGATCTGACTAGAAAACACGTTCCTTTTATACATTTCCTACATATATAATTTATGTTAAGTCTCTTATCTCATCCTTGATTGCAGTTATATGGCTGGGCTACAACTTTGGGTCTCAGACTGCAGCTGGATGAATGCTATTTGAGAGGATCTGACTATAGTTTTCTATTTACTAGTCCTCAACAGCTGGGACTTCAATTCACTTTCTCCAACGTCGCCTTGGTGTCTTTAAATTTCTTCTTTTCTTCAGAATTGCTTCACAAAACAAAACAAATGCCTCAAAATGTTCAAAAAAGATTGTAGACCAAACACCTTGCAAAGGAGCAAAGAGATTAGGTAGCATGATCTGGCAAGATCATATTGCATAACTAAAGAGTAATTTATTGTATGTAAAATCACCAAACGTCTTTCAGCAATATGCCAACACTGGCATGGATGACATGGATCACATTCTAGTCTGAAAATAAAATTGTCTATGGTACAACTTGTGCCAACAGTTGCCATTCTGGTATTCTGTAGGGCAGAAAAACTGCTTTCAAAAATTTTACCAAGTAATGAGGCTTCCTCGAAACCACTGAATACATTTTTCTGACAAAAATCTGATAGACTTATATGGTCTGTCTATCTGAAGACTATCAGTGACATGATATAATTATAGAAGTCATAAAACGAATCATGGAAAATGCTAAGGCTGTTGTTTGTTTGCAACATATTATAACTATATTATAACTTTGGGACCCTTTAGCAATATGCATAATAATTTGCAATGTCATTAATGGAAAACCATTAAATTGTGGCTGTGTCATAGTCCCACAAATACTTCACAATTCATTTCACAATTCACGGTATATTTTCTTATTTAAGTACTAACATGAACAAAGGAACTAAATACAGATAAATGGGACAGTAGGACAGGGACAGTAGTCATACTGGTGCGCTTATGCATGCCCCTTTACAGACCACTTAAGAATGGGGTGAGGTCCAGGTAGACAGTTTGAGATTTAAGCTGTGAGGGTGTGAGGCTGTAACAATGGAGACGGATAGAGCATTCCAGGCGTTGACCACTCTGTTGCTGAAGTCGTATTTTCTGCAATTGAGTTTTTTGTAACCTGTCCTTCAGCTGCACTGCTTGTTTGATTTATAATCTGTACTTCAATTTGGGTTGGCATAAGGATCATAGCAGAAAAACAAACAGAACTCCCCACTTTGGCTATGAACTTTGCCCACTGCATTGTGATCACTTACCTCTAAAAGAGAACTTTGAAGTCCTCTTCCTATGTAGCTGCCATCCAGTTATCTTTTATACTAGACTGTTGTATTATAGAGGGAGAATCGTTTATTTGACATTTTTGACCGTTATGTTTTTTATTTGATATATAAAATCGAGACACAATTAGTACTTATTTAGTGGTGAAAAATAGTGGATTCTTGGACTTTGGTAAAAAGACATTGCATTTGGTCTCTTGACTGCAGGTCAGAATGCCTTCCCAAACCACCATCTTCTAATGATAGCAGACTCATATTGCTAAATATTATTTATTTGCTTTCACTAAGAGCAAATACTCAAATACTCTGGTTGGTGGTACAAATGGGAGGGTAGGTCTGATTGGTCAATTTGTTTGGGCTTAATTCCCAAAGCATCTAGCACTGACAGTTTAAAAAAAAAACACCAAACAGAGATACACTTAGATTAAAAAAAGTACAAAAAGAATATATTTTAATGGTCAATCGTTAATCACTGAGCAAGCCTAGAATAAAAGCTAGCTAATACTTTCCTCATTCCATTTCAATTCCACTGATAGAATCCAGTGCCAATCATGTGTGAGTCAACCCACATATCATGTGTGTGCCTGGAATATATATATGAAAAAGAATGACTTTTCTTTGCTAATGATTATGCCAATTTTCTCCCAAGGTTAGAGTTTTCACAGAATAGTGTGACTCTTTAAAAGGAAATAATGTGGTGCAATTCTGCATTGATATTACTGCATGAGAGTGGATTTGGCAGGGTGACTTCAGGTCACAGTTCATGTGACTTTCTGCAAAAACAAATTTCATGGAAGAGTAACAATTCAGAAAGCAGATGGAGAACGGTGACCCATTTAAACAGCAATCATAGCAAACTTTCCTGGAGACAAGAGAAAGCAATGAGATTCCAGCTTTCTGATGTTATGAGCATGGAGACACCCAAACTTGATGCCTTCCTTGCTTTTAGAACTGACAACTGCAGTACTTATTTCTAATTTCTGAATGTTTTAAGTTGTTCTAAGGAACAGTTATTTTTTTTTAGGAGGCATGAGCATAGCATATATAGCAGTGTTATCCAGTGTTGGTATTCATTTGGTTCTATCCGGTTCGGGAGAACTGGTAGCGGTGGCTGCGGGAGGCTCTGCCAACCCACCTGGATGTCATCACGTCCCATTTTTGATGCTCTGTGCATGCGTGGAAAGCTGTGTGCACGCACAGAGGTGGTCACATTTGCGGACAGGTAGCGAAGATAAGTAAATACCACCCTTGGTGTTATCTGCAAAGGAATGGAAAGGGTGCAATTCCCCACATAGAGAGACTTAGGCCATCAAAACTTGCTGAAGAGAAACACTGATTTTAATGTTTTCCGCTCTCAACTTACTGTAAGTGGGGCTTTTCTCTCCTCTCTCGTTAAAGATAAGCTGAGGATGGCAAGGAAAAAAAGTGTGTTTTATATCAATTTGGAATTTCTCCCTAATAAATTCTGAGCTCAATACTTTTTTAGAATCAAGTTCAAGTTGATTTGTCCCCCAGATGATTTTATATGGCTTTTCTTTATGCTGATATTTGCTTCTGCTTTGTTAATTTGTATTGATTTTTATAAGGTACAGGTAGTCTTGACATACGATCACAACGGAGCCCAAAATTTCTGTAGCTAAGTGAGACAGTTGTTAAGTGACTTTTGCCCCATTTATGATCTTTCTTGTCAAAGTTGTTAAATCACTGCAGTTAAATTAGCAGCATGGTTGTTAAGTGAATCTGCCTTCTCCATTGACTTTGCTTGTCAGAAGGTCGCAAAAGGAAATCACATGACCCTGGGACATGTGCAGCTGTCATAAATATGAGTCAGTTGCCAAACGTCTGAATTTTGATAACCTTGGGATGCTGCAATGCTCGTAAGTGTGAAAAAACAGTCATAAATAACTTTTTAGTGCCATTGTAATGTCACTAAATGAACTATTGTAAATCGAGAACTAGCTGTATTTTATTGATATTACTATTTATGGATTTTTTTCCCTTTTTTGCTAAATAATTCTGAAAATCTTTTTATATAAAAAGCTACAAGAGCCTTTTAGTACTTAAAATGTGAAAAGGAAAACAGAAGAAAAAAATGAAATGCAAATGTAAAATTGCCACAGGATACAAAATGAACGGGAAATGTTTTGGCAACTTAAACTAATTCCAGGTAGCTAAGCAAGGAAGTATAGTATAGTAGTATACTATATGACTGCCATCTTTTTCATCTAATCTTGGACTAAACTCCAAAGAAACTCCAACAGGATTTTCTTCTGACAAGGCATATAAAACGTATTTGGTTGAAAATAACATAAAATGGAGTGCTACCAAATAAGTTTATTTAAATCTGAAATAAAGATCAGGTATACATATAGCTGACATTAGTTAACAAAGCTTTGTTATGAAGGGATTGTATATTATTGTGAAATTCTAATCTTCAGGAATGAATAGGGCAAGATATTTTAAATGTACGGTATGCCTCCTTTCACATTTTAGTTCAAAAAAACTTTAACCTTAAACCAGACTTATGAAGAAAGAGGATGGGGAAAGGAAGGGAAACTTGCTGTGTGTATTCATTTTTATTTTCTTGTGAAATTGAGATTTTAAAAGTATTTCTTCACCCTGACAATGGCTTGTTATTCACTTCTGTTTGGAGGTGGATTTTGATGTGATTTTCTCTTTTAGCGAGTAATGAAAGCATTAACTCAAATGCTACCACCGGTATTCTGGCAGTGTTATTTTCTCCTTCATTTGTTGGAAACCAAGCAACCTTTGCTTTCTAAGTTATTTTTTTCTATCTCGTTTTCTTTTACTCTGAAAGAAACTGTCACCCCCCTCAAATCTGGAGTACATTAACTTGACCCACACATACTATCGTCCTAGCAAATTCCCCAAGAGGCTTCTAAGGATAAAGTTGACTATTAGCTGTTTCATACTCCCTAGGCTCTTCTTTATGCAGATAGCATAGAGGTTCAGTCAGGCTTGGAAGCCTTTATCTGTGCACTAAAATTAAATAGCATTTTACTTCTCAGGGATATAGCCAGCACTGTACATGATGGTCATTTGTTATGCTGCAGTAGCTAGCTTCTAAAACATACCTTTTATCCATGTAATCTATCTGATTAGCAGAGGCTATATTAATCAATTTTGATAAATAAGGTTTATCACCATATTAGATGAAAAGCAAGAGGCATATTTGGTCAGGAATCCCAAGTGCTTTAAGTCTGCTATAGGTATTATTGCTACTGTTTTCTTAAATTTTCTCCTTCTGGCCATTCCTAGAGATTTTAGCTTGCTTTAACCTCTTTCTTGAAGCTATTTCCTCATTAACCAATAGTTTAGCAATAGCAATAGCAGTTAGATTTATATAGACTTATATATCCCTTTATAGTGCTTTACAGCTCACTCTAAATGGTTTACAGAGTCAGCAAATTTATCAGTTTGGGTCCTCATTTTATCCACCTCAGAAGTATGGAAGGCTAAATCAACCAGTTCAGATTTGAACTGCCAAATTGCAGGCAGCCATCAGGCAGCAGAAATAGCCTGCAATACTGCATTCTAACCACTGCACCACTGTGGCTCAGTTTACTTAGCCCTATGGATGGGAGATTAGGGACCATAGACTCAGGAGGCCTCACATGTCACCAGAGACATGAGGCAGATGAGAGCTTGGCAATAGCACCTGACTTGACCAAAGTAGGGATGTAACCCACTGAATCTTTTTCTCTTTCTTTTCAAAAACATTTTATATTCATTTATGTGTGTATGTGATTTCACACATTTTATTCATAACATTATTTGAAAATATGACACTCTTTTCAGTATGGTGCTTCTCTCCAAGTTAATTATATTTTACAAATAAAAACATAGCTATCTAAAGCCAATGCCAAAAAAAATCTATTATCTCCAAAGTTCAATACTGTTCAGGTAACCAATTGATAAGAGTTCTTGGAGCTGCAAGAGTGGACTGTAATTCAGTGACTGAGTTTATACAGCATGTTAAACTATGGCTTGCTTAATAACCATTTATTGCATAAGCCATAGAGTATACTACTCTAATGTTAAACTAAACCTAAGCAAATCACATAATGACTAAATATCATATGTGAACTCAATTGGTGACAGCACATAAGCTTTTCACGAAGAAGGCCCCAGGTGAAGTCTGTGGCTAAAAAAGGAGCAGGTGGTTAGAAAGACAGCATCTGAAACCATGGGGAGAATTGTTGTTGTCAGGCAAAGCTCAGCTAGAAGTGGAATCACCTGATCAAGTGTAAGGCATTCTACAATTCCCAAACTGCTCTAGCTAATTCACACTTACATGGTCCCAAGTAAACCTGTTTGTAGTGTGAAGAGATCCCTGGAACAGCTCTGATAAATATTAATGCCCCTTAGCAAGAATCCCATTATTTTTACTGGCTCTCAAGGATATTTTGCTGCTGAGTACATGATCATGTGAGACCACAGAGGTAATTCATGGAAGAACCTAAATTAGTTTTTATCAGGTTGTTAGATAAACAGAGGGCTTGGAAAGAAGAAAACTCTTTTGGCTCTTGATTCTTCTGCTATGCACAGGATTTCACAAAAATCACCTTCAAGGATAAGAAATGTTAGCCTGGTGTGTTGGAAAAGCTTATTTTATTTTTCTTCTCTGTTAGATTCTGTTCCTTAATTCCTTCCAATCTTGGAATAAAAGCTTTGTGAATATAACCCATTCATTCTCCTCATGCTTAATTGAATAGCTAAAGCTTTCTCTTATTCCCTCCGCATTTATTCTACATGTTTTGCAGTCCTTGCTGAGAATGTGATTTGGGCACATTGTAGAACAAGAGAAGGCCATATGTACACACTCAATGGGGTGCTTGCGTCATCTATTTAAATTAGGAAAGAGATTTGCCCTTGTCATTGTTGCTGTAATTGTGTCACTCAGTGGCGCTTTTATCTACAGAAAGGGCTTATAATTAAAATGATGAATTAATCATAATGTAGGCATCTGGTCAAGAAGTCTAATCTTTCCCTATTGGCCACAAAGTGTTTTGATGTTCATAAATTCACAGTGAGCACCATTCACACTAAGTCTTCTACTGAAACTCTACCAAAACAAATGAGACTAATAGCATAAGAGCAAAATTGTGCTTTTGCACAGCATCTAATACCAGCAGAACTTTGGAAAGAACAGTTCCAATTCATAAATATAAAAATGACGTCAGGGAAAGATGCTTCAGATGTTTTGCTAGTCCAGATTTTAAAGCAGCTTTCTTCATCCTTGGGCCTTGGGCCTGTTGAGAAGAAGAACCAGCCAACAAGACTTTAGTGGCTGAACATTCTGCTTATTACAGCTCAACAATGTTTTAGGCATCACAGTAGGGAATATCATTTTCACAATGCAGCATAGTTGATTTAATTATTTTTTCTTGATTACTAGTATGGCATACTTTAAAGATGTATGTAAAGATGTATGTTTGCTACAATAAAACAGGAAGATTGCATATAATTATCTAAATTACCTAAAACCCATCACTCAGAATTTCAAATTCTCTTTCCCAGCCACCCTAGGAACTAGTTGGATAATCAATAATTTTTTCTGATAGTATAAAAGTAGAAAGAAGACTAGGTCGATTGTTCAGGGAGCAAATAAGACCCTGCATTTTTATTGACCCAATACCTTAGTCAGCCCAACTAACTGGTATGTAATTGCTGGGCTTGTAACCCACTAGAGATGTAATTTTTACTAATTGCAGCTGGTCTGGCAGTCTTGTGCAATGTAAGAAAAGAAAATCAAAAATGGTGTATCCTGAGTGGCTGCTAGAGTTAACTGTCATACTGTTTTGTTCCAATATAAGCTGCCTACAAATGTATTTCAGCTTGTTTCATCAGTTCAGTGTAACAAAGGCATATAGCATTGAGATTGCCTTGTCTGAGAGAGCTTTCTAAGATAGCAGAGAAAGGTGACTATTTTATGAAGGAAATTGATGACTTGTTGCAATGGCGCATATCTATTATACAATTTTTATATTACTTTATAAGGAGTCCATGTAGATAATTTTTGCTAAGTTTATTTATTAAATAAGGATCCCTGGGCAGTGAACAAAATAAAAACAATACATTAAACTATCAATTTAAAACAATAAACTGCATTGTTTGGGATTGTTTTGTGCCATTGAGATAATGTTGATTCCTGGCAGCTGCCTGGAGAAGTCCCTGCAGATTTCAGAAGTGGCTTGCTATTGTTTCCTTGATCCTCCTTTTGATCAAACTCCAAGTTAAGTATTGCGTCCAGTTCTAGACATAATTTTTAAAAACAATTCAGAAAAATTAAAACAGATTTACATAACAAGGGTAGTTGAGGAACCGTAAACTAAAGTTCCATGGGCATATTTAGCATTAAATGGGCATGTCTTGGTTAGTCTCGAGAAAAAAGCAGGAATATGGGAAAATACTTTTGAAATATTTGGAAGGAAAGCAGTTCAAGACTTGTGGATTCAGGTCCTTTCAATTAACTTTTCAAGCATTGATGAGACAGATACTACATATGCTAGAGATTCTTTAGTTTGGATTCATGCACTCAGCAAGGGCCTGGGCTCAGAGGCTTAGATGGGAAGAAAGGAATCACCTGAGATGAAATATAGTATATGACTTCCATAAGACCCATAAGAGAATAGTGACTCTAAAAAAAGCATATGAAGAAAGAGGGCGGAGATAAGATATGATTTTTTAAAAATAAATGCATTTCCAATTTTTTTAAAAAAGACTTTAATAATAATATTACATGTGTAGCTACCAAATTAGTGCCCATATTCATGTCCAATACTTAGTAATTCTGTGTTGTCTAGAAAAAATTTGAACAATTACTTTTTCCCTTAGCTTGTCCTCAAGGTATTTATGTTCACATCGCAGATATATTCAGTGTAGAGTACAAGATGACCAACTCTTTTGTATTTATTTCTAATAATCCTAAATTAGATTAAGGCACTGTTTGGCATTTTGGTTAAGTTGGTTAAGTAGCTTATTCCATTTTTGCTGTGTCTAGCCCAGTGTTTCTAAACCTTGATGACTTTACAATGTGTGGACTTCAACTCCCATAATTCTGGGCTAGACAATTTGACTTGGATCTCTGTAAAAATTCTACATGCACCCCTCTCTTTATATTCAATCTATGGGTTTATCCATGTTGCTCAGTTATCAATGGCCAGAGTAGGCCATTGATAACTGATGAAAAATTTGCCGTAGACTTGCACTACTTCCATTGTACTTTCAATCTCCAGGTTTGTTTTTGCACTGCAGTTTTAAAGTACTCTTTTTCTTGTCAGGTATGCTCAAGCATTCCTTTCTATTTTGGTTGGTATGCTTGACTTGAGTACAGGCTAATTTGTACATGCTGGCTGGGAAATTCTGGAAGTTGAAGTCCACACATCTTAAAATTGCCAAGTTTGAAAAACCCTGGACTAATTTGTGGATTATTGGCTGCTTCACAGAAGTAGGAACTTGGAACTTCTCCGTATCTGACAGAATGGATACTTTATGTCTAAAGTCTTGTAGAGCTATCTTGATTAGCTGGGGGTAAAGCTCTTCTCCTGGTTGGAAAACTGATGAAATCTTGCATCACTAGGTTTATTTAATTGCATCTGCAACAGCAATAAAAGTATAAGTGTCTATGACCAGCAAGACTCTCCTGCAGGAAAGAAAGTGATTGATTTCATGGACAGAAAAATAGAAGGGCACAGATCTCCTATTGGGAAAATTAGCAGGGAATTATTCTGTTAAATCGTGGGCGATTGAAGGAAGACTCGAAACAATGTAACTGTAACTCTTTTATTTAACTCCAGAAACAGCAATGGCTATTCAAACCCGGGCAACCCTTTATATAGGAAGGGGCTGTCTCCGGCTGCAACCACTGACGTGCCTTTTAATTTCCCGCTCTCAGGACTAATCCCTGATTGGCTTATTTGAACTGTGCTTGATATCTAACATATTCAATAAGAGGACGTGACAACCTGCTGACTAGAGTGAATACTTGCAAGCTTTTGCCAAAGCATTTCAGTTGGGACAGGATTTTCTTAGGTGGGCTTAGAACCAAGCCAGCATCATCACAAAGCAGGAGCTGCTTAAGGGGGCAATGCACACAAGCTCTAAGGAAACAGAATATTTTTCTTTGCTAACTTTCTTTTCTCCCTTCATCTTTCTCATGCACTTTTCTTTCACGCATATAAACATCTTCCCAGTTTGCTCTCAGTTCTTCCTTTGATCTGTCATACACAAGAGTTTTGGCCATATCTTTAAAACCAGGAATACCGTATCTGGAATGTAAAAATCCGGACAACTAGGAGATGGCACTAGGTTTCTTCACTCTTTTTTTCTTGTTGCTTAGTGAATGTCCAAATGCTTGTAGCTTATTGCCAGAGGAGACAGAAACAGAACAGATAAAAAAGGGGGACAAACCCAAGTTTGCCAAAAACTGGTTGAAGGTAGGCATTTTTTTAAAAACTGGACTGTCCAGCATAATTCCATACATCTGGCTCTTCTCCATAATATTATTTGTATGTTTTTGTTTTTCAGTTCCAAATGATAGCAAGGTCATTTAAAAAAGTCTAAAGAGCTTCTAAAAAGTAAATTAAAACTGTTATTCAAGAAATACTTATTCCTATATTTTGATTTTACACATTTACAGTTAGCTAACATTTGTATTCTGCTCATGGGCTTTTGAGAGCTGATGAAATCTATGTGCTATTATGAATAAAAATAGCTCCACCATTAGCAAACTTTCTACTTATCATGGAGCAAAAGTGCATGAAGGGGGTCTGCAGATAATGCCTGCTTAATGGGTATGTTCAAGGTTAGCTTTAATCAGGGTTATCAATTACACTTCACAGGTGCCTTGTTATGATACACATCTTTATGTTAAAATCTGTCTTTGAAATAAATGTGATAGGAACCATTAAATCATACAAATGTGTCAAGAACAGTTTGGTGTTTCTTTGCAACATCCATTTTTTTGTTTTTATAATTATAAAAGATGGCAAAATCTTTCCTCTACTTTAGAAGATGGATGCATCTACTAAATGCATCCATCTGGCTCAGTGGTGAAATGTAAAATTTGTTACTACTGGTTCTGTGGGCGTGGCTTGGTGGTGGTGGGTTAATGTGACTGGGTGGGTGTGGCCAACTTTTTTTTTTTACTTTTAAAAGCATTTTTTCTACTTTTCGGCTGAAGAGGTTGTTAAAAAAATGCTTTTAAAAGGCTCTGATGATCCCGAAGAAAAAATGCTTTTAAAAGTAAAAAAAAAAAAGCCTCTGATGATCGCACGGCTCAGCTGGGCGGGTGTGGGGGGGCAGGGATTTTTGCTACTGGTTCTCCGAACCACCCGCCGCCATCGCTACCGATCGAACGATCTGGTCCGAACCGGGAGCATTTCACCCCTGATCTAGCTGATGATTTTATAAAATAATTTTAAATACTTTTTTGCATGATAATATATAATTATCATATAATATAATATATATGTGCAAAATTAGTCATGTTGATCATACAATTGAGAGTTACTATGTGTGATTAAAATATTGGATTTGGATTGGTGAAAACCAGGTTCAAACTCCACTTGACCATGAATGACTTTGGGCTAATTAACACCTGCATTCTGATCATGTGATAGAGACAAACAGTCTCAAGGAGTGGATAACAAATTGAACAAATTCTTATTTTGTTTCCTTTTCTTTTTCTTTTAAAATGTCCAGTATTCCAGGGCATTATTGGGAACTGGAGGTGGAATAAAAGCTACATTTAAAAAAATGACATAGGAAAATATATAAAATTGCTTTTTAATAGCAATATTAATTATCTTAGGAAAAAAATGTCTCTCATTTTTTTTTTTTTAATTTGATTTATATGCCGCCCTTCTCCGGAGACTCAGGGCGGCTTACAATGCGTTAAGCAATAGCCTTCATTCTTTTGTATATTTATACAAAGTCAGCTTATTGCCCCCACAACTGGGTCCTCATTTCACCTACCTTAGAAAGGATGGAAGGCTGAGTCAACCTTGAGCCTTGGAGAGATTCGAACCATTGTAAGTATTTAAAGTATTTAAACCAGATTCTATAACCAAGATTTAAAGATTGTTAAGAGTGAGGTACATCTATCTATAAGTCCTTGACTTATAACCATTTGTTTAGTGACTATTCAAAGTTAAAAGAGCACTGAGAAAAAAAGTGATTTATGACTTTCCTTCTATTATATCTTAAAAAGTAATATGTGATCCAGCTATTCCACATAGATGTTTATCTGGATAGCCACACTGTATAATATCTTCCTTTATTTCCAGAGAGAGAGAGAAAAAAAAAAGAAATCAGGTTTGTTGAGCTCATTCATTCATTTGATTTACCCAATAACTGGAATTAAATAACATACTTTATTTTAGATGGTATATGGTAAAGGAGAAAGCAATGCTGCAGTCCTATTATCAGATAAAGGTGTATGCCAAAGTTCTGGCTTTTTATTAAAGGGTTTAGTTGTGATAAACAATATTGTGCCAATAAAATATACCAAATGTCCTCTCCAGCATTCTTTTCTCCTACTGCAGAAACAGGAAAGCTATGGCCCTCTGTTCATTCGCACAATTGTTTTGCTGCTGGTTTTACTGGCTATAGTTACTGGGAGTTCTAAACTAGCAAGTTTTGGGGACCACAGATTCCCTCTATTATAAATAATTGTTTCTGCACAAATGCATTGTTTCTGTTCAATCATATCACACATTTAAATTAATGCTTAGTTGAAAGACTGCAATATCCTGAATATCCCCAAACTCAACAGTTAACAACTGATTTTGTCATATTGAAAAACAGATCTACACGTGTTTGCATGAACATGAGAATTCTGCTATATTAGGGACAGTTGTTTCCTTGATCACAGAGAGAGTGAAGTAAAGTCAGTGTATGTAGAATATCTATTTCAGATGTTGCCATTTAATAATAAAATTAAGTATTAGTGGTATAGGATCATCATAAGCATGTTCCTTATACAACTTTAAATAATCTCATGCTTGATTTAAATAGCTGTTTGAGAATTTCCTCTATTATTAATCTGTAAAAAGTCTCTGGTTTTAGCAAAACATAACTGTAGATGCCTTACTTAAATTTATTTTTTAAAAAGACCTTTCTAACCCCTTTAATGCATTCACTTCCATTTATTTGAATGAAAATCTGTTGTGTTGTAGAAGATCTTACTTTGTGCAGAACCAATCAGAGAAGTGGAATATGCTCTTGAAGCAAAAGGGGAGAACGGATGTGGTTTAGTCTAAACAGGATTTATTTAAGGTTTAAGCAGACTTTTCTCCCTTGGGGAATTAAGCTGCCATTTAAATGTTTATTTCTGAATATTTTACACATCACTAAAATCACTTTCAGATGACTTAAACATATGCATGGTATTATTGTTTATGCTTTCTGTCATCTCATACATTTTTCTTCAGCTGTTCTTTATTTTGAAACCTCTTTGATGTCTCTTGATTTAGGACTTGCCAAAATGGGAAATCTTAATCAAGGCAGCCACTACTTCAGAAGAGGTTTTTTGGCATTCAATCAGAGATTTAATTCTTTTTAAAAGTAAAGACGGGTAAAGAAATATAAATGCTGATCTCAGCTGTAGTATCATTTGATCTTTCCACAATTGCACTAATTAATGCATACAATATGTACTTTGATAGATTCACTTAATAGAAATTCTCAGTTGTTTTGCTAGAATTCTTGCTATTACATGCTACTACATAAGGGCCATTCTTCAGGATTTTGCAGGCTTTGGCTTGCAGAAGATGAAAAGTGGGAATTTTTTTCCACAGCAGGCATGAAGATCGGAAAGATACTTCTCAAAGTCATCCTCAGTTGGATTGCTAAACCATACTCAACCTTATGCCTTTGGATATTTTTGCTTAAACATAAACAAACAGTTAAAGAAATTTTCTTTGTTTATCATGACTATCCTTGTGTTTGTAAAAAAATATTTTAATTTAACTGTACAACAATCCTTGCTTATTATTTTGTTCACTCTAATGTTGCTTTTGATTGATTACAACAAATCTCACATGCTTTGGATAATACAGTAGATATATTTGTGCAAAGAAAAACATTATTTATGATAACTTATGATCCACATTTTTCCTTTTATTTTGCTTACAGTAATAAGATTTAAATCTGGCCCCTTGGATTCTTGTAGCCCAGTTAAAAGTAACCCTCCAGCCCTCTCATTTTGTGAGAATGACTGACTATAATGTAGGAAAGTACTTGTATTGATTGAGGAGAGCATTCTGTCAGAAGCTTGGTGTATGCCACTGTTTCTTTGGAAAAGATTAACCTCTCTCCTTTCAGATTTTCTGACATTTTGCTTATATTTACCACCGCACATTAAAGGAGCTTCACGTGGATTATACTATTGCATAAAGGAACTCTGACAGAACAAATATCACCATTGGTGCAGCTTTATTTCATAAAGTAAGCACCCTTTTAGTCATTGGTCCTGTCACACCATTTCTATGAGATTTGGGGTTGAAGTTTCAAAACATTGAATATGTTCTTTATTCATTCTATTTTAATCTATTTTCTAATCTTTTAGGTCATTTCTTGTTCTGTAATCCATTAGTGTTTCATTTTCATTTGATGGACAGATAATCTGATGTTTTTCTGTACAATTCTGATGCAAAGTAAAATTCATTCTTCCTTCACTTGATGACATCTATGTCCTGACATAGCAAAGACTCTCATAGCCATTTTTTTTTTTTTGGTCCATAGAACTTTCCTCATTTGGGCAAACTTGGATTGAACATCAATGTTCTTTCTAATATTATCTCATGAATTCTATTTTTACACATTTTATACCAGTTTTTCTGATGAGGGAGACATGAACACTGACTTTATCTAAGGCTAGAGAGGCCCAAAGATTCTGGAAACTGCCACCTTGTTCTTTATGACTTCTTAGACAATTTGATGCTACATTCTTTGATGTTGATAAATCAGCCCCTCTTGGAAAATCGTAATATTTCTCAAATCCTATTCCTTTCAAAACAGTATCTTTGACTAGGAACAGGGTAAAGTTCCAGAGTTTTAAAGAAGTGTTTGTAGTATTTTCCAGACTGATAGGACTCATTATCTTTGGTATAGAGATCTTTAGAAATATCTACTCATAATGTGTTCTTTGGTATAGAGATATGTGTTCTTTAGTATAGAGATCTTTAGAAACTTCTAGTCATAATGTGTTCTTAGAATCTGTGTGGTAAGACCTTCACTGTGATAATGGATAACAAAGTTTGAGATACAGGTAGTCCTTGATTTAGGACTATTTATTTAACAACCATTCAAACTTACAATGACCTCATAAAATGATTTATGACCTGTCCTTGAAGTTATAACAGTCACATTACCCCTACGGTCATCTGATTGCAATTCAGGAGCTTGGCAACTGGCTCACATTTACCAACTGTTGCAGCATCCCATTGTCATGTCATCATGATCTGTGACTTTCCCAGCTGGTTTCTGACAAACAGCATCAATTGGAGAAGTTGGATTTGCTTAATGACTGCATGAATTATTTAACTACCACATGATTCACTTAATTCTTGCTGTAAAAACGGCTGTAAAATCAGGTCCAGTCATGTGATAACTCATTTAACAATTGTACTGCTTAGCAACTGAAATTACTATCCCAACTGTGATTGTAAATTGAGCACTACCTATATTTATGTAAGACAGACTGGTCCAAATAAGCCCTTATTGATTAATGAAGTATTTAGACAACTAGTCTCCTTTAATTCAATTAATCAGGGATTTTAATAGACTGAGTATCAGTTTAAAATATTATTATGAGTTTCTATCTTTTGTGTGTTTCACAATCAATTACCAATCAACTCAGTAAGATTCATGGGCTGTTAATCTTCTCTGGAACTTAACATTTTCCTACAGTTTTTGTATGCATGTATATGTGCATGCATGCATGCATACATTAATTGCAAGAGTGGAATTGGGTCCTGAAAAAGGCCAATTTTCTCTCATATTACCTTGACCATCTATGATCCTTCTCAAAATTTCTCTTGTCCCTCTGCTTCTGAAATTCTAGGTTCAGGTGCTGACATTCAAATTATGAAACATCGTTCATATCCTTTGTTGAGCTGATACTGATAATTAGTGATGTCCATCTTGGTGCCAGATTTGGAAACTATAGTTGTGCTATAATGATTACTCAGTGGAAAGTTTTCCAAGAAGACTTGCTGTCCTTAAGTTTGTTGAAGAACATGGGGGATTTTAAATGTAGCATTGGAGAAAGTCATCATTTTATCCTTTACTTTAGACAGAAAAAATCTTAGTCCTGCATTGATTGTATTTATTATCTGTCAACTGGCTTGTTGTTACTTACTTGGTCCTGCTGTTGTTATTTTTTTTTAAAAAATATGTTTTATTGGTGCATTTTTTTATTAAAAACATAAAAAATTCCATGTCTACCTGAACAGCATGTTGTCTGGGCATAATTAATTTTAAGAAAAGGTACAACAATAACCATAATCATACTAGTAATCTTAATAAAAATATCAATTTTAATCATAAAATAATAAAACAATTTGTTTATCCATCCTGCAATACTTTTAATACAGATTTTTATTAACTCTTCAAATTCTTTTTACATTCCTGCTGTTTTTGAGTTATAATTTTGCTGATGCTTATTTATTTTTTTTCAGTTAAGAACATTCCACTCAAATATTGATGTAGAAATGCCATCAGTGAATCAATAATAAACAGCACATATAAAGTTTATAGGCAACTAATACAGAAAGAGGTTCCTAGCATTTTAAGAACCCCAAAATTGGTGACCCTTTAAAATTTCAGAAATAGAAGTGAAGTTTCTCAGAGCAGATCATACAACACTATGAAGAATGATCACTCTTCATTTTACATCTTTATACTACATTTCTCAACATGACATAAATCAGCATCTCCCTTTTAAATTCCCTGTATTAAAACTGCAGCCCTTATATTTGAAAGCTCTGAGAAAAAAATTAAGACACCTGACACAAGAAAACTTGATACATTTCTTATCTCATGCTGAGAGGACTAGATCAGACCCTGTCTCATGTTGTGATTTCATTGATGCGGTATTTGATTACATCCGAAAGGAAATTTGGAATATTATAGCCAATATGAGATGAAACTTCAGAAAATAATTGAAAAAATTATGGTTATTTTCTTAGTTTCAAAGAACACATTAGAGGAAATACCTTTGTTAGCTCTTACCTTATTAATTTATACAGCACCACAGAATGTTCTTAGCTGGATAAGAAAATAAATGCTTATGAAAATCCTAGCTATTAATCTCTCTCGCACACAGTCTGTAGAAAGGGATAAGTGCATTCTGCCCCACAGTCAGTGTCTGGAAGATAAGGGTAATAATTACAAATCCCCAGTTTTCATGATGATAAGAACATCTGTATCATTTAAGCATGCACAGTTTTTTTAAAAAATATAATTTTTGATCTTATGAATATCCAATAAGATTGCTAAAAAATTTGACTACAACATCCTTGAAGAAAGTCAGCTATTTTTAATCTTCCTCCTCACTGAGTAGGTTGAACAGTTTACTTGCCTTATTAGAGACTTTCTGTCTTATTGACACTAGGATAACTTTTTTTCTACTTCTGTTCTTTTGATAAGGAATAAATCTCCAACATATCCAAGGGAGCTGGCTCTTTGAATTAGCAGTTGAGTAAAATTTGTTCCAAAACTTTGGAAAACTTTAATTTCTTATTAAATGAAGAGTTCAGGTGCTGGTTTCTGAAACCACCCATGGTGCTGTTTGAGCTTGGCTGTTTGGTTGCAGACACAGTGATGATGCTACCTAGTTAGGCAATGAAATGTCTGCCAGCAAGCAATCAAGCTCAAAGAGCACCAAAAATCTAAAGATCACACCTGTACCTGATCATTGGAAAAATATTATTGTTCCCCTGCAGAAAGGGAAAGGCAGCAAGAGTAATGCAAAAACTACAGGGAGATTTATTTGTTAGGGAAATTAGTGGAGCTCATACCACAAGAGTATAAGATATGCAAGAACAACATTTGGGAAGAGCATGTGACTTTATGGAAGCAGGATGTACAGACAATACATTTGAAAAATGTAAATGATTTTGAATATTTGTTAATTAAATTCACTAGGCTTGAATTATTGAAAGTTTTATGTAAATATGTTATTTATTTATCAAATTTCTATCTTACCTATCTCACCTAAGTGACTTTGGGTGATTTACAAACAACATCAGAAAATTTTATAAAAACTTGATTAAAATATGAAGTGGAAGGTCAGTTGCTGAATGTAATAAGATCAATCTACAAAAATTGAAATAAAGCATGGGTGATTGATTCAGTGTATTACTTGGGGATGTGGAAGCATGGAGATTTTTTATGCAGTAGATGCCCTTTTGTTTATCTGAGAATCTGAATGATTTTCAGCAAATGATAGAAATATTGTATGATGCAACAAATAATGATTAATTGCAACTAATACATCAATAGGAAAAAACTAGAAGTAGATTTTTTTGAAAAATGGAAAAGTAGAATAAGAAATTGTGAGATGTACAGATGCTCCAATGTAGTCGAAGACGTTTTATAGAAAAGAGCAAAAACTATTCTTTGAGACAAGCTAGTAAATACACACTTTACCTATACAACATTTTTTATCCGCATAGGAAAAATAAATAAATGATTCCATTCCATTTGTACAGTATACATTTTTCTAGTTCATTTGCTATATAGTTTTCTCTTTGACAAATTAGATCCTCTTTTAAACCTTCACTGAAAGCTTCTGTGTTACAGTGTTCTGCTTAGAACCATTTGGCTCAGAGTTCAGAAACTTCTCTTTTGCTAATATGTGCATAAAAGTTTATGTCAGTCCAAGACTTCCTTTGCAGGGTCTGGGCTTGGGGGAGTGTGACAGATTGGATGGTGGTAGTGCCAGCAACCTTGAAAGAGCTGCAGGAGAGTCTACAGTCAAGGGGCTCTTATAACTGATATTCTTCCAGAAAAAGAAAGAAATTCTCAGCACAGAATATTGAATGTTAGAGAGAAGACTGTTACATGGAGTTTTAGTTTTCTTTTTTTAAAAAAAAAACATGAGCAGTGCATGCAATCATTTGGACCCCATGTGCAATCTGGCATATTCCAAACAAGGTAAGCTTTACTAGCACAGGGGAATCAAGATCTTCAAGATGAGAGTGCAGTGTTGTGTTCAAAAAATCACCATCACCATCCTGAAACATCACAGCATGCACAAAAGGTGTGGAGCTTCCTTTGTGGTGTTTCATTCAGATTCTTGCACATTTTGACACAACCTTCCATAAACATTGCTTTTGCTACTTTAGTAAGGCCTATCTAGAAAATGCTGTTCTAGTTGTCCAATATTAAAAGAGGAAGATGGTGGCTATGGAAACAGAAACTATGACTTTGATAGGGATAATTTTCATGGCAATTTTAAATCTCAATTTTTCCACTTTTGTGAATTCCTGAATCCCAGTGAGTTGACAGCATTAGGGTGAGAAAGCATCATTTTTGTTGCACTGCCTGCAACATTTTGTAAATGGAAAATCTGTTTAAATGAATAATGTCTTTCAGAGCCGACTTGCTTATGAAGTATAGAACATTTTAGCTTCCAACTGCTGGAGAGGTGGTGACAGAATTACTTCAAGAAATGTTTCTCTTATATTATTTCATATATATTCCCAATAAAAGTGTGCATGTTTGTAGACTCAAACGTATAGCATTTTTAGAGCAGCAATTTGCTTCAGTCTATTTGATGGCTTTACCTGATAAATTCAACATCTCTCTACAAATATTTTTCTGTAAAAGAACTGTACTTGCATTGGCAATTACATTTATATAAGCTCATGATGTGTTATAGCTTTCTCAGATTTCTTTAAAAAATCAATTTTTAAAATGTCTTATTCAAATGCACACATGCTGAAGAATAAACATATTACAGACTAATGCTTCATTGAAATTTACAGAAATTCAAAACCTACAATTTCTATTATTCAATGAAAGTTAAAATAGTGAATAAAATATCCAGTGTCACTCTCTGGATATATAGAATACATTTGAGTTTCTGCTAACAGATTTGTTGAGTCTCCACTCTCCATGGACACTTTTCTCAGTGAAAAAAGGGGAATCCCAAAATTTGATTTGAGTTACTAATACAGTGCGCATTTTATGAGGAAAAAGGCTCAATTGAAAAGCTATGTGATTTGTGAGAAGATTGTAGCTATTAGAAAACAATATGTTTCTTTTAGATCAACCCAAAATTCTGGATGAGAGCACAAATGTACTCTATAATTAATCCATTAAGAACAGCAGGGAATTCTCTAAGGAAAGAGGTAAGTGAGTTGCATTTGATGAAAGAGACACTTAAAGGAATTTAAAGAACTCCCAAGCATTTGTGTATGTATGCAGGAGTATGTGGGAAACATTCAATAAGCAATGTATTAAAGAAAAATTGTGAGTGGGAAGAGGGAATTGGCCTTTTATCCTATCAAACCACGTAACATAAACTTTGCTTTGCCTTCAGGATTTTGCCTTTGCTTGTCTGTTTCCATTTATGATATACTGTACTTACTGAAACATAAAATATACTATAGCTTTTCTACAATTTTTTACCATGTTAGTTTTCTTAGGATTATAATCTTCAGTGTATACAACACTGAACCACCCAAGATTACCACTCCCCTTTGGTATATTTGTTCAATGATTATATAGGTATTTTTCCTCAAGACAGCTTTAATCAAGTTTTAATCACATGGTAACAGCAAATGAGAGGCATACCAATATCTTTCAATAGGATCATATTCTGCTTAAAGGAAGTGCTTAGCATTTCATAAGATCACCAACTTGAGATTTCAGCATTTTTATAGGTTAGCGTGAGACTCCTCTAAGAATAAGTGAAATGACATTTGATGCAAATCCACACTATTTTTACAATTGGGTAGGTAGGCCGAACCATCTGTGAGATTATATCATGGTTCCCCCAATGTTAACATAATAAGTGGAGGAGATTGTTTTATGTTCACTGAAGTCGTCTTCAGTGGACTCTGTCATTGATACAGGCATACCTGGATTTACATTTAGACTGCTTTCAAGTTATATTTACATCACATGCTCTGCAGTGATGTCTGTCAAGTACTCTTCAGAAGCACTAAAAATTATGCCATCTGAGAGATGGCCCCATCAGCACCTCTTCTGTCTTCAGGCAGTATTTTGTTTATATGTGCTGAGAAAAAAGTATAGACAGGTCTTACTGACAGGATAATGGTATAATATACATAGAATATAAAGGTGCATGTTTATTGCTGAACTTGCATTTCAGTGTTGCCTAAAATAAATTTGATATTTTTGATGCTGCTCCTTCCCACCATAGCTTGACTTCTTTTTTTCCAATATCAACTTTTAAAAGTCTGCTATACTGAGCTCTTTCCTTCTGATAAATAGATGACATTCAATGGAATATTATTCAAGAGAGTCACATAAATATGACTAATGAACACCATGGTCCTTGCCAGAGGTGCATTTCAGCAGGTTCTGACCAGTTCTGGAGAACCGGTAGCGGAAATTTTGAGTAGTTTGAAGAACTGGTAGTAAAAGTTCTGACTGGCCCCACCCCCATCTATTCTCTGCCTCCCAAGTTTCAGCTGATCAGGAGGAAATGGAGATTTTGCAGTAACCTTCTACTGGAGTGGGGAGAGAATGGAGATTTTACAGTATCCTTCCCCTGCCATGCCCACCAAGCTCCCACCAAGCCATGCCCACCAAGCAATGCCACACCCACCAAGCCACACCCACAGAACTGGTAGTAAAATTTTTTGAAATCCACCACTCGTCCTTGCCATAAAATATAAACAATGAATCAGAAAAGACAAAAAGGCCGAGGATTTTAACCTGAAGCAGGTTATGTAGATTGATTACTGTGAATTACTGTGAATTACTGTAGCCAAATCTTCTGCTCTACATATTTTTTTTTTCATATTTGTATACCGCCCTACTCCCGAGGAACTACACAGAGCAGAATAAAATAATTATTCTACCTGATTAATGTCTGTGAACTTTCTGTAGAGTGTACCAGGTTCTGAGTAAGACATTTAGATTCTTCACAGCCTAGACCTTCTTCTGGATGTAAAGTCTAACAATATCAATACATTTCATGTACAACTAGAATATTGAGGTAAATCTGGAATGGTTTGCCCACCGGGCTTAGGACAGCCCCCGACCTCCTCTCTTTCCACCGGGAACTGAAGACATGGCTCTTTCATCAATTGGACTGACCCATCTAGGGGCTTTTACATTGTAATAATTTTAATTAATTTTAACTGGATTTTAATTTACATTTAAATTTAAATTGTTGAATTTTATTCTTTGGAAGCCGCCCTGAGTCCTTCAGGAGAAGGGCGGCATATAAATTGCATAAAATAAAATAAATAAATAAAATAAATAAATAAATCTTCATACAGGCATTATTCAAGCACAAATGGTTTAGAAACTCATACAGGTTTATGGCTTTTGAAATCTGGACTGTGTTTAAATAAAACCTTCAGAAACTCAGTTCTTGCTTTAGTATCAATACCAGCTGAGTGGCAGAAACAAACGTAAAAACACAGGCTGGATCAGATTAAAGCCCTGGGAGTCTAATGTTTTTTGTCACACAGTGGCCATCACTTGTCTCCAGGAAACTCACATGCAAAACACAATGGAGATAAATTCCATTTCCTAGGGAGCCACAATAGGCTAATTACATGTGAGAAGTAATACTATTTAAAATGCACTCATAAGAATGCAGAATGAATAATGCAGCCTGAGAAAGTAAAATATGAATTTTCAGATAGGGATCATATTTAACAACAGAGCACTTACTTTCACAATGAGAACTATCATGGTCAGATTAGGAAATATCATATATAGCTGCTGCTATTAACCATAACAGACAAATGCATTTTAGGATATGAAGTAAATTTATACAGCCATATGCAGCAGTTAATTTTGTGTATAATTTCCATAATTTATTTATGAATAAAATACACAAACCTGAAAGCATTTGTACTTATTCCCCCTTTTAGAGAAATGCTTAAAAATTGGTGCCTACAGAGTGCATAGAGATATTTTTATAAATAATGATGAAGCAGAATACTGGTTCTTTTGTTTCACCTTCCAATTTATTTTTATTTAACAAAAATAATAAAAATTAAATCAGGTGAGATATCAAGGGAGGTGACTCTGGTCTCATGGGTGAAAAAACAGTGTTGAAGTTGTCAGTTGCAAACAATGTACATTGTGAATAGAAAACAGGTCAGTTGGCATATGACAAGATAGATGCTTACCATGGACGTTTCTGGTTCTGGATATGAAAATGAACCCAGGCTAGAGATTTAATTTCTTAAGAGGATAAACTCATGAGGAGCCTTGTATCTGTCTTGCATTAAAGCACAGATCATATACTGTAACTGGCATCTTCTCTTTTTAAACCCAGAAGAAAAGCCAGTCTGCTCATCCTGGCTAATTATGGATGGCAATCAGATATTGTTGATTTACCTATATTGTTCCCACTTTTGCTTTTAATTTTACAATTTTTGCTTTTAACTTTCAAAAATCTTTTGGAATCGAAGCAGATTATAAATACTGTAAAATAAATACTAAAAAGAAGGAAGGAAGGAAGGAAGGAAGGAAGGAAGGAAGGAAGGAAGGAAGGAAGGAAGGATGGATCTCACAGAACTCAGAAATTATTCAATTATTCAAAGATCTCTTGAATGATAACCTACGTAAGATCATCTACCTAAGATTTAATTGCAGGGGATTTGGAGCAGCCTGGAGTTTAGTCTTGACTATAGCCTTGACCCAATTAATTGAGGGCCCAAAGCAGATGACATGGTGATTTGGTTCTTGTCTTGAGGGCAGATTAATGTTAATCTGATGGAGATTCTAGTCACCACTGGAACAATGAGGTTACCAGGGCACTTGACCAGACTGCATTGGAACATGCTATATCTTTTTATAGATCTGGTGCAGCCACTTGATTTACTGAGAAGTTCAAGGAGACACAGTAGTCAAGATGTGTCATGGAAGAAGACTTAAATCTCACAGAGTGAAAGCTCATGTTCAAGCCTATTCAGTGGTAATTCAAGTGACAAAAAGGATGCAATTTGCTACTCTGATTGCATTCTCTGGGTGCTGCTCTGGGACTCTTTAAGGCAAGTGGATGTTTTTTAGGAAAAGATGAATGCTAAGAACTTCTGAAGGGCAGCTGTGAAGAATTCTCTCAGCATTTGGCAATATATTTGCTCAGATTTGAACTCCAGCTGATCAGTGCCAATAAAGACGAGTGTGTCTTGCAAAGTGATCTGTGAGTCCTGTGGAAGTAGACAGGGGTCTTTGTAGTGTAACCTCTGCCACTTCCTGCTTGGATCTCTGCCACAAATGCCTGAGTAAAGCCTCCTGTGTGGTAGTAGGAAGCTGGATTTGAGCAGTAGTCAATGCTTCTTTGTAAAAAGGATGTTTATGGAGATTCTCAATCATTCAAGTCATGGTTGTCCCAACGGTGCTTTTTCCAAAAGGCAACTGAACTTTTCTTGGTTTTTTTCTTTGAAAACATTTCACTTCTCATTCAAGAAACTTCATGGATAAGAAATAAAATGTTTTCAAAGAAAAAACCAAGATAGTCCAGTTGCCTTTTGGAAAAAGCATCATTGGGATTATAAAATGATATTTGTTTTCTCAGAAAGCGTTTCTGATGCATCCATGGCTCAAGAAGCCCTGGCTTAGTCTGGTTTGAATAATTTTAGGCCTAACCGTAAGTAAGAAAATATTGTAGAGGGAATGGTTCTGCAACTCCAGAAGCCCCAGAGGAATTGAATTATTTGGCCCTTTGGCAGTCAGATTTCAGGCCTTGGTATTGCACTTAAATTGTATTTGTGGATAACCTTTGGAAAGGACCTTCTTGGTCCTATTTGATCTCTGTGTCTTTTGATCACATATCCTTCTGGACCATCTCCAAAAGATGGTGGGGAAAGGGAAACTGTTCTGCAGTAGTTCTTCCTAAAGAGTGGTTCAAATCAGAGCAGTGGGAGAATTTGCCAAGCGATATCTATGTTGGGGAGATCAGGGTTAATCATTAATATACTGATAAGTTATAAATCTTAGCCCTGAAACAAATAGGCAATGTACTATAAGTGTCTGGAGCTGTTAACTGGATGGGAAGGCACATATTCAACAAAATCCCCCCTAGATGAAGTGGCTCTGAGTTGGTGGATTTATAATTCCAGAGAATCTTTGACCCTGAATGGAATTGTGTTCCTGTTTTCATAAGTGATTGCACTCTAGGCATGCCTGTAGACTCATAGCTTCTTAATGAGTAGGAGGCAGCTATGACTAGGACAACTTGTGCATCTTGCACACCAATGCTGGACATTTTTAGATCAGGAAGTCCTGCTCACAGTCAATCATTCTTAATTACCTTCTGTTTTAATTATTGACATGTACCTTTTGTTGGGCTATCCTTGAAGAACATTCATTCAGAAGCTATACTGTAGCTAATACAGACCATAGAGGCCTGAATAATGATGGATATATCTCAATATACATAGGTTGTTCTGATGCTTCAGGATCTGTGCTTGTTGCCTATGGATGTGATTCAAGGTCCTGATTGTCATAGTCATTGGAACTCATGCAGCATATAAATTTAAATAATAATAAGACAAAAATTTCAAATCCAGTCTGGACATCTGACTGAATATGCAATAAAAGATAACAATAAGGCTGCCCTACATAGTTTTGGACATGCTCATCCAAATGATTACTTTCTCCTCTATTCATCTGTTTGTCTGACCAGATTGAATTGGACCAGCTCCCTCCTTATGAAGCTGCCTCCTAGAATTTTTGATTGCTTCCTCCACAACGCTCCTTTCCTGTGGACATTCAGTCATCTTCATTCCTTCTACTTTTTATGAAAGCTATTGAAACTTATCTGTTCTGTCTAGCACAGGAACATAGCATGTTATGACTGAAGGTGGAGTTTGTGAGTGCATTTTCTGGTTTTTCATTTTACGTTTGATACTTTAATATATATTTGGAGTTATTTTTTCCTCTTTCTTTGAGAATATAATTTTATTTTATAATGAAATTGATAGCCACCTAGAGCCTTTGGGATTGGCCAGCATACAAATGAAGCAAATAAAATAAAATAAAGAAATACTTTCTTAATGGAAATAATGAGAAAATTATTTCATCTCCCCACAGGTCTTGTAATTTTCAGTGTGTATGTCAGATTGACTTCAAAATAGTTTCATACTTCAGCTCATTGAGATCCCAAAGGCCCTGAGGAACACATTGTAGAATTTCCTAACACCTTAAAGGTACCCCAGAGAGTTCATGGATGTTCTCAACAGAATTATTTTCCTTCACACAGAGCCATTGTGATTGCAAAGCCTGCCTAACAGATTTAAACATCTTCTCAATACCAATTTTCATATAGCCATCATATTTGGGGGAAAAAAACCTTGATATGACAATCTGAAAATTAAGCAAAAGCAAGAAAAGGATCCAGTTAAACCTACATTGTAAGCTTTTGATAGAAGAGTGATATTCTGATAAAAAAAGGAAAACATTGTTTTGAATAGATTAAAATAGATTTTTTCAGCTCTGTCTTTCTGATATTCTAAAAAAGTCAGAAGTATCGTGCCCCTATTTTAGGTTGCCTGTAAATTCTTTCCTAATCAGAACCTACTGAAGAAGGATAGAAAGGATATTATCTTGAAAGACAAGGCAGTTATTTTGGTTTCTCCCTTTAAGAAAAAAATACTTACAACTGCACTTCACATTATTATTATTTTTTGCTCTGATCCACTCTACAGATACCATTGCCATTATGATGTCCAAATAATTACTGTCTCATCTCCAGTGATACATAATATGATTTTTTATAGTGCTGAACATCTATTAACAATCAGCCCAAATAAAGACAACGTGTAACCCTTCAGCTTTTTCAGAGTGCAGTTCTCACTGTCTCTCACTACTAACCATATTGATTGAACTAGAGAGAGAAATTATAGAAATTAGAATCAGAAGTTAGGAATAATAGGAAGCTCCACCTCCCAACTTGTATACCTGTTCTATAAAGCCTCTTTATAGATTTATACTCAGTGAGATACTGTTATTGACTCCTGGCAGAAAGGTTTATATTCTAGTTATTCCCCAGATCCAGTGGTGGAATTCAAATTTTTTTACTACCGGTTCTGTGGGCGTGGCTTGGTGAGCGTGGCTTGGTGAGCGTGGCAGGGGAAGGATACTGCAAAATCCCCATTCCCTCCCCACTCCAGGGGAAGGATACTGCAAAATCTCCATTCCCACCCCACTCTGGGACCAGCTAGAGGTGGTATTTGCCGGTTCTCTGAACTACTCAAAATTTCCCCTACCAGTTCTCCAGAACCTGTCAAAACCTGCTGAATAGCACCCTTGCCCAGGTCTATTTAAAAACTTGAAAATATTTTTCATTGGATGGAAGTTTAGATACAGACTTTATCAGGCTGAACATAATTCCAGGATCAATCTATGGCACAAATTTATTTTGACTAACAAATTAGCTTTGAAAGTGAATTAACTCTAAATTCAATCATTTATTTTTAATGATTTCAGTAAGACAGAATCGTTTTAGACAAAAAAATGATCACCATCACTTGTTTTAAAATAAAAGCAACTTGTTTAATTATTTTTTCTCTTAATCCACGTACAACAGAATGTTCTGACGAGGCTTTGAGCATTTTTCTGCATGTATGAAGACACATGATATCGTATTTCAAATAGCATTGGTTAGATTGTGGAAATGGCTCAGACAACTTTTTCCTTTCCCCATAATAACTTTCCAAGAAGACTGTCTGAACATGTTAGACATTCAGATGAAGTAAAATGAACATATTTCTGCTACTTTAATTTTTACTTGTGCATGTTTTCCCTGGCTCAGACTCAGTGATCCAGTTCTTGTCATTGCTTAGATCTTGTATTCCTTCCAAAGTATTTTGTTGGTTTTTGTGTGTTTGAGTCTGTGTGCACACATATTTTCCCACTCCCCCTTTACCTCTTGCATTATATCTTTGAGAGCAGCAAGTCTTAGCTGATGTTATTTATTAACAAAGTACTGAACTGTTGGAAAGGACGATGAATTTATGGCTCCTGGAAACAAATCTGATCTTATCATTGCTCAATGACCATTTTTAATTTTGTGCCTTCATTTGGTCATTCAGTTGTCTGAGGCAAGATGTAGAAAGCAATTTCCTATATATTTTTTATAGCTGTCAGAAATGAACTGAATTTAATTCAGAAACATGTAATATATGGCAAATGTTTTGTTTCAGATAGCTCAAAAGAATATAGGGGAAAAAATCCATAATCATACAGTCAGGATGTTTTTCAGAATGTTTACTTAATAGTCAATAGGTTAAAAACAGGCTAAAGACGCAGCATGGCCTTCTCCAACTCGAAGAGACACTTGTTTGGCATGCTGAGGCAAAGAGGCAGTCCCGGAACCAGTGAAATCTGGGGGCTGGGCAGGGGACAGAATGTATCTGCCCTCAGTATGGAAGGGATTGCCACTCTCGAATTGGCCTTTTTAGTCACACTAGATGCTGTTTTAGAACCTCTTTCCAGAGCACAATGCCATAGTCTCTTGAGACTGAAAGATGCCAATGAAAAACAGTGTAGTGAAGCTATTCAGTAGTCGATTAGAATAAAATGCTTGCAAATCACACAGAAAAATAAATGGCAGCCCAGGAAGATACAGACTCATAAGTTGATCAAGGTGTTATCCTGAATGGGGATAAAATAGATAAAGTAGATTTTGAAATTAACCCAAAGTCTAGGAAATCAGTCAGAGGGTATCTAGAAAAAAAAGATACAAAAGATTATATCATTTTCACCACAGGTAGTCCTTGACTTATAACAGCAATTGATCCTGAAATTTTGGTCAGTTGTTGTGATTGTGGTTGTAAATTGAGTCACCATGTGAATGAATTCAATTTTACGGCCATTGTTACAATGGTCATTAAATGATATGCCAGGCTCATTAAATTAATCATGTGGTTATTAAGTGAATCATATGGCCTTATTTCTGAATTCAGCTTATTCAATAGGCATTTTTTTAAACCACAAAATGGTAAAAAAAATATAAAACATGATCACATGACAGCAGGACACTACAACCCCCTTTAAATGTGAGTCAGTTGTCACATGCTCAAATGTGATCATATGACTGTGGGACTGGTATGGCACTCGTGGCGTTGTAGAAAGGTTGTAAGTAACTTTTTTTGAGTCAATTGTAACTCTGAACAGTTGTTAAGCAACCAGTTACAAGTTGGGTTGTTTTTAAGTGGAAAGCTTTTTACAGAAAAGTCTCAATATTCCAGTTCAATTTTGGAGTAATTGTGGACCATTATTTCCACAAAATGTTTCCTTTTAAATTTACAACCTTTTAATGTTTTAATATTCATCCTGAAACTACTACCTACCTCTATGAACTTATGAATTGTCCTAAGAATCTGGAATTTGAGGACATGGAATTTGGGATGTTGGTTTTTCTCTAATCCATGTATTGGGGCTTGATTTACTTGTTTTGTAGCTTCCAGTACCACCCTGGTTCATCTTCCTGTTCCTGAAGAGACATTACTAAGAGAACTCAGGCTTTTCTGTGCTTCTTCCAAAATATTTTTTTAGAGAGGACTATGAGGAAAATATCAGCAAACTGATCTATGGATACCTCCAACTTTGGTAGTGCAGTATCTTCATTTTCACAAGTCATTTCATAGATCATTATAGAGAGAACCATTAAAAACCAATGGACTATTACATTCTTTCTGTGTAATCTCTATGCATAGTCTGTGCATATAGCCATATACAATATGTACTTCCTTTAACCGTAGAAAATCAATTGTTGGTTAAAAAATAACTAAGAAAATATGGTGGTATCTGATTAATAGTATCTCAACAGCAAAAACATTTCATACAGTCTCATTGTATAAATGTGCAGCATGCCACAAAGAAATTCTGGCAGCCTTGAGTTAAATAATTTTAGTTAGATATGAATTAGTTAAAGACAGTCAAACTTCCTCTTTTCCTAGAATGAAGGAATACAAAAACTTGCTGCAGTTTCTCACAGTAAATATAAATTTTAAGTGTGTTTATAGTTCTCCTATAGTGTGATGGTAAGAGGGATATGCTGACAATTAACATGAAGATCAGAAAGTTAAAGTTCCTTGTTTTTCAGAAGCAAAGCATTCCAAGACTAGTAAGTACATGTTATCCACTCAGCAGTGGAACATGCTTGGACCAATCACAGATAAAGAATAATCTGGGTGAGGAAATACCCTCATCTGTCTTTCATATTTTTCAATTATTCTGTTCAAGTACATGCATGAACTTTTGAAAGGAACCTATAAAAAGAGTTTATGAATGGTTATGATTATACATCAGTATCAGGTTCCAGCACAAATCACTGCATGATGGGCAACAAATTCTGTCATTCTTTTACAATTAATTGACAGTAATGAAGATTATATGGTTTAATACACTCTACCGTCTGGGTGGTCTAGCCAAAAGCATGGCCACACACTGCAAGCTGTACCATCCAAACCATAATATGCCACAAAGGGAAGGAAGATCATGGCAGTAAAAAATAAGCAAGTCAAAGTAGCTTCAGGTGGGTCAAGAGAAATTACACAACCTCAGCTCTGGAACTTGTTTTGACCATCAACCTGCTATCTTGCTTGATTGCTCATGAGAGTATTATTAAAGTTTCAATAGTAGGTAACATCCAGGTTTAGACTTATTTATGTATAAATAATAATTGAGAAGAAATTAATTCAGAGACATGCTTGAGAACAAATAGGCAGACTTGTTTATAGATAGCCAGCAATACATCTTAATACTCTCTATATCAGTGTTTCTCAACCTTGGTAGCTTGAAGATGGGTGGACTTCAACTCTCAGAATCCCCCAGCCAGCGCTGCTGGCTGGGGGATTCTGGGAGTTGAAGTCCACCCATCTTCAAGCTTCCAAGGTTGAGAAACACTGCTCTATATGATATATTTTAAAATTTTTGATACTTCTATGCTTATTCTTCCTCAGTACTGGAAAATAAGTTTGTCCTGCATGGGAAAATCAACAAGGATCCAATTATAACCATATGCTTCATTTTTACTGTACCACTAGTGCCCCATGCAGAGCGAGAGGAAAAGAAATATTAAGTGCATTTTAGGCATAAACCTTTAAGGACTTGTATAGCTTCATTTCCTTCTCCTAGTGCTGATGAAGGGGGGCGGGGTGTTCGTTATTCCTCTTGAACAAAAACATACTATTCTGAGAATTCTATTCTATTCATAGTCTGTTTAAGTCTCGAAACAGAATTGCTCTGGAATAAAATTTAATCATTACATGTTGCCATTCCGAAGCATAACCTTGGGAAAATTATAGAGTTGTCATGAGAAAGATAAAAAATGATTGAATCTAAGAAAATGTTGGAAGGGGCTGTCGAACAGTCTCTCTCTCCCTCCTTCTCTCTCTCCCTCTCCCTCCCTCCCTCCCTCCCTCTCCCTCTCCTTTTTCCTCTCCCTCTCCCCCCTCTCTGTGTATGTGTGCATGCCTTTGAGTCAGTTTTTTAAATCCTAGGGACTGCCTGGACTTGTGCCTGCAGTTTCTTGGCAAGATTTTTTTAAAAGAAGTGATTTGCCCTTGCCTGCTTCCCAGGGCTGAGGACGAATTATTGGGCCAAGGTCATCAAACTAACTTTGTGTGGAAGGTGGCTCTAGACCTCATAGTCTTCCAGTTTCTAGCCTGGTGCCTTAACCACTACACCAAATTGGTGTATCATCAAACAGTTTACTTGAGAAGAAGTGATTCCTGATTTACTTTTCTTAAGAAAAATAAGTTCTTTAGATAGAAACAGAAAAGGGATGGGCAGCACAAGCAAACAATACAAACAACTTTAAAGCCAGCCATCAACACACTCTATCCCAATCAATATCTAAAAAGCCACATACAACAGGCAATATAAATAGCACACACAGAACAGCTCACACCCTGTTACAGAGAGAGGTTCCCTGAAAATGGGCTCCAGCACGAGTCCAAAAGCTCAGAATACAAAACCTCTGGTCCTGGTGACCAACCCAGATTGGATCCAAAAACAGAAAAGATTTGCAGAACCCATGAATAGATAGAAACTGATATCATTGACTGGTTGTATTGATATCTTTGTGACCACATAAGAAAGGATTTAACACCCCACCCATTTTTCTAGCAGCCTTACTTCTAAAATACTGATCTGAACAGCATTATTTATTTATATAATATTATAAGTAATGTTATTTGGTATAAATATATATCAAATTTATATTTCGCTGATAAAGAAATAAAGGGAGACTAGTATAGATCTATTTCAAGATACTTTGCTCTCATCAGCTAGCCATACCCTTACTTGGATTCGAACTTGGACTGCTTGCATGTTAGGCAGTTGTATTAACCTCTGAGACACAAGTTCTCCCTTCATCAGCTTGAGCCAGGGGAAAGATTAAGTGTTTTTCTATCAAGACACCTGGTCTACCTCAGCATGTGATGTGGGAGGGACCACATCACATGCTGGGGTAGACCAGGTGCCTCATAGAACTACATAGAAATACAACTGCCTAACATGCAGGCAGCCCAAGTTTGAATCCAAGTAAGGGTATGGCTAGCTGACGAGAGCTAAATAGCTTGAAATAGATCTATACTAGTCTCCCTTTATTTCTTTATCAGTGAAATATAAATTTGGTATAAAATGGTTTGTCGTGAATGTGACTGCTTGAGGGCTCCTGGATTGGAGCTGAAAGGTGAAAGGGATGCAGTATGCTCCCTCCCACATCACATGCTAGGGTAGACCAGGTGTCTTGATAGAAACACACACACACACACACACAAAAGTTTATATATATACAAACTTTTTCATGCATTGTATACTCACTAAATGATAAATTAATTGCATATATCACTTCCCTCTTCTTGGCTTTTCTTATGAAAACATATGCTTCCTTCTCAGTTCTTTGGAATAGAATGTGTCAGGCAGCTTTAATAATCATCATTGCTCTGGGAAGGCAGCTTTCCTTTGGTGGTTTTAGCATTTGTTTCATCTAGTCTCTTTTATACTGAACAATTTCATCCCCAGAACACTTCAGAGAATGCGATGCAATAAGAACCTTTGGTTCCTATTTTCCCACCAAATACCAGATGACCTTTTAGCACATTCTCTCTGCTCTGGAAAGGTATGTGCATTGTTTATAAAGCTCTGGATCTGTTCTACACTCAGTGGAAACCATAGCGACAGTATTGCTATAAAATGGCAAATAATTATCTGGGTCACAGTAGTACATTAAAAAAAAGAGCAGATGTTAGCTGTAGGTTTATTAAAGGTCATTGATCTATTGTATCGATAGTAGAGCCACAGAGAGGGGAAAGAGGACAGAACCAGTTCTTTTTAAAAGCATTCCCTAATAACTTTCTATCGGTGGAAATGCGTCTTTGAGATATAGATAGTGGACAAGAATAGGAATGCTTTTAATCCCCCAGTTTTCAGGAGACCACAACAACATCCCAGTGGACGTTGAAGTGGATTTAAGTACTTGCACTTTTGCCGTGGTGTTATGCTTTCCCAGCATGCCTTTATCTAGCACAAGAGACAAAACATGAACAGACCTGGGTGTTTGGGGCAGGAGAAGAAATTAATGAACAGACTAATAGCTATTTAGTGTGGACCAGGATTGGAGATTCTAAGCAGTGGATGAAGCCCTTTGGAAATTGTGCTGCCCGTGATATTACATTGTAATATCTAATTTGATTGATCAGTGGGACTCTAATATGCAGCAAGAGTGAAATGGATGAACCAATTAGAGAAAGAGAGAATGTGGAAAAGGTCAGAAGTGGTGGAACCCTTCACTTTCTCCCTGAAAGATATTGGGTATTAAACGTCAACTGCAATCTTTGTCATGAAAATAAGGTAACAAAGCCTGGTGCAATCTTACTCTTTAAATAATAGCCGCGTCATTCATTCTTGTCAAAGCTTGAATAGAAAAGAGAATGGGGGAGAAATGTCTCATACTTCATTCAGTTATTTAAATGAACACATTAATTTAGCGAGGAGGGCTAGAATGAAATTACTCTGCCTTGTATTCTGGTTATTGCAGTGTTCAAAAGAAATAAAAAGGTAGGAATACAATACAGGGAGATTACTTTAAGATATTGCCTTATTCATTCTGGTACTCCAACCCTAGTAATTTTTGCTTTTCTCTTCACTTCACTCCTATATATAGGAGTTGATTGGGCTGAGACCCAAAACCATAAGGAGGGACATGGGACCAGAGTCGTCTTCTTTATATACCTACCATCTATCTTAAATCTGCTTTAGGTTGTTGTTATAGATCAGGGCTGTCAAACTCCCAGCCTGCAGGCTGGATGTGTCACGCGCTAGCTACTCCCATGCCTGGTGTAGTGAAGGGGAAAGTCCCAATACGTCACGTGATGCTGCCATGACGACATGAGTTTGACACCCATGTTCTAGATCTAGAAATAAGAAAAATGATTTCTCTACCTTAGAAAATGTAGTGATGTTTCTATCCCAATGTTTATCTGCAACAAATTAGTGTCAGTACAGCACAGAGAGCAACAGGGGAACAGTCCAATTACCTAAGCCAGAAGCGGCAATTATGCCTGTAGCACAATCAGGCCCTTAAGTCCAACACCACTGGTCTATGTGACCTGACAGTGAGCATCTGTCCCCCACTCTTTCTACTGTTGTTTGTTACAACTGAGTTCATCTGCTTCATCCTTACTGAAGTAAGGGGTGTCAAACTCAAAGCCTGCAGGCCTGATCTGGCCTGCGGGGTATTTAAATCTGGTCTGTGGGGCTGGCCTGGAAATAGCAAAAGACCAGCCCACGGTGCCTCTGGCAGCCAAAATAGGGCATGGGGGGGGCTGTGTGTGGCCACCCCGTGCCCCATTTTGGCTGGCAAAGTTCTGCAGGAGGCCATCCAGGCCATCTTTGGCACCCGGAGGAGAACTACAATGCTGATCTGGCCCTCGAAGAAATCCAGTTTGACACCCCTGAATTAAGGTATTCCATGATGTTATATTTTTTTCATCATTTCATTCATAAGTCTTTTTCTGCCTGTTCCTACATCTTTTTGGAATCAGATCCAAACAAAACAAAATATCACTTTTATTTTTATAAGGAACTTTTTAAAATATTTTATGAATTTGTGCGTGGGCTTTTTTCCCAGCCAAGAACTGCATTAATATAATCAAAGAATACATGATTCCAGACATAATTTTATAATCTGTGTATTTGTTCAGAAAATATAAATCTGTATTTTGGAAGTGGAGGACCAGACAAAGTTCTTCACCCAAAAACTCATCTTTAATTTATGATTATGAAGCCATATAAGGCATACAGCTGTTGTCTGACTAAATCTTTACCTATACTTATTGACTTCGGTTAAAACAAAACATGTTTTTCAAAAATTGATTAAGTAAAGTAAAAAAGCATTGAATATTGTAGATCACGAATTAATCTATTAAATTTGAAAGAACCTAGTATCAACTTTTCTAACTTACATATTTTATTAAAAGGTACAAAAAGTGCTATTTGAATCCTATTAGATTTCTCTTCCCATAGACTGTTTTTCAGCAAGTTCGTTATACTGATTAAGATAATACTTTTAATTGACTAGAGCTTTCTCCAACCTGTTGCCTTCTAAATATTTTGAAAATTTTAAAACATGAGTCCTAACATACCTGGGACCAGTGGATTGGAGATGGCTGCTCTGATAGGTAAGAGAAAATAAGCTGGCATCTGGAATCCACTGAAGAGAATTTTGCTAACCTTTACTAAAGAAATGTCTGGCTCTCACAGTAATTGACACCTAGAAAGGCTTTATCTCTCCCAGGACTACCAGAAGTTTTTCTCAATTTGTCATCCGTTAATTGTCCATCTCCTTGTCAATTCCTCAGGAGAAAAGGTACCAAATCCTCCTTTATATTTCTCATCATTCTGACTGAAAAGCACTTCACAGTTACATCAGAGAGATGTAAATAACAGCTCAAGGAACCCTTCAGCTCAGGAGCAACAATACTTTAAAAATAACTCTACTAGTAGGCCAGCAAGTAGTTAAATCTAAGTATTAAAAAAAATCCAACTCACATTCAAGCCAATGTTGATGGGTTTTTTTTACTCTAAAATTTTCAAAAAACATTATTCTACTGACGAATCAAAGATGCTAGATTCGAAAGCAGCTTTAATTCATCCACCTAGACTTAATTGAGGGACACGGTGGCTCAGTGGCTAAGACACTGAGCTTGTTGATTGAAAGGTCGGCAATTCAGCGGTTTGAATCCCTAGTGCCACATAATGGGGAGAACTCCTGTTACTTGTCCCAGCTTATGCCAACCTAACAGTTCGAAAGCATGTAAAGAATTCAAGTAGAAAAATAGGGACCACCTTTGGTGGGAAGGTAACAGCGTTCCGCGCACCTTTGCCGTTTAGTCATGCTGGCCACATGACCATGGAGACGTCTTCGGAGAGCGCTGACTCTTCGGCTTTGAAACAGAGATGAACACCGCCTCCTAGAGTTGGGAACAACTAGTACATATGTGCGAGGGGAACTTAATTAATCTGCAATATTGAAGTTAGAACAGATTTTGGAGTGGCTTACAGCATTAAAAGCATTCAAACCATATGATAAATGATAAAAATGATAAAAGTACAAAGATAAAAATTATGGTTAAAAGATGGGGAGGGAGGAAGCAGGTTGCCTCTTAAGTCATCAACCACCATCAGTGTAATGCTCCCCCATTGGGGCTCCAAGAACCAGGTCTTCAGGCCCTTATGGGAGCTGATCTCAACTCAGGGAGGTATGATGTTCCAAAGGGCAGGAGTCATGACAGAGAAGACCCTTCTCCTGGACTCCGACAGTCAACATTCCTTGATTGTCAGGGCCTACAGCATGCAACCTCTGCTGGTGTGGGTAGGATGGCCATTGGATGAGATATAATAAACCAGAATCTGTGAAATGTTCATTTTGGAAGTCAGTGTCATACTTCTTAGCAAAGCCAATATTCCTCAATCTGCCGGATGTATTGGGTTATAACTGTTGTTCTTCTGTCTTTGAATGATAGGAGTTTTAATATGTCTGGAGAATGTCAAAATTAATGCAGCCTTCCTCACATAGTTCAAAGTCATTTATTAGCATTATTTTTTTGTGGAAGATGGAAAGCAATTTATCCTTAATATTGCAGAGGTGCTAGCCATGATTCTGGTGTAGTTGTCTGATAATCATTCAAATGACTTTATTTACATTTATTAATTTTTTTTTCATAGAATCAAAGACAATTTGAAAGAAAAAAAGAAAAGAAAAAAAAATAAGAAAATGCAAGAAGCAAAAAAGAGAAAGGTAAAAACCTAAAGTTAAGAAATATGAATGACTTCTGATTTTCTTTTCAACACATAATTATAATCTTATTCTCCCTCCTGCCTCTTAGAGGCTAGACAAGTCTCTTCAATCCTTCGTTTAATCCAAGTCCATCTTAATCTTCAAAGCAATAAATCATTGTTAAAATTCTTTCTTCTTGTCTTATTCCTTTATTATCTTTATTGTCCAAATAAGTTTCCAGTCTTTCAGTAAAAAATTTGTTGTTTTTGCTCTGCCCCAACAGAACAATTTCATTTTTTCTGCAACTTCTCACATTTTCATAATCCATTGCTCCACTATGGGAATTTCATTATTCTTTTGTTCTACATACAATAATCTTGCCACAGTTACCATATAAAAGTCAATCTACCAGGAGTGATAATTGTACAATGGAATGAAGTGGATCTATTGTCTTGCATCATAAAAAATAGTTACCACAAAGAAAAGTCTTGTTTCTTCCTTTAAAAACATAGCATTTTCCTTTGGCAAAGAGCATAGCATTGTATAGCATTTGTATGTTCAATTCTGGCAATTCTGCTAAGAGAAGATTAGTTGCTTGTAGTATGGAAAGGAAATGTATATTTGATATTACCCTTCTCCTCTTCAGAAAGTCCCCAAACAAGAGAGAGAGAGAGAGAGAGAGAGAGAGAGAGAGAGAGAGAGAGAGAGAGAGAGAGAGAAAGGGGGAGAGATTTTAGTAAAAATGAATCCAATAGATATTTCTCTCCAGGCATTTGATGTAGGTAACAGCTGTTTTGCTTGCCTCTATCTCTGTTCTCTTTGTATGAGTGCCAAATTCCAGATATGACAAAATCTCCATTATCTCATCTCCAAAATTCTGGTATTACTGACTCAATGCAAACCATCAAAATTATTTTGAAAAGAGGTGTGAATATTTTTAGCTTTCCAATAAAATTGTGATAAGTAATTGCTTTGAAATGCTGGTACCTCTTGTTTAGCAACAAACAAACAAAAAATTGGCTTCAGGTTGGTTACAATACCCAGTTGGATTCAAATCAGAATTACCGTATTTTTCGGAGTATAAGACGCACCAGTATAAGACACAGCTTAGTTTTTGGAGAGGAAAATAGGAAAAAAAAATCTGCCTACCAGGTATTCATCTGGCTAGCGTCCTTAGTCTGGTCAGTTTCAGCACATTATTTTGCTGGTTTTTTATCCCCTGCTTGGGGATAAAAAACAGCTTCTAAGGCACAGCTGAGAGGAAGCAGCAATGAGAAAAGCAGGCAAAGCATGGGTGGGTGGGTGGGGGAGATCACTTCACTTGGCTAGTGCCTAGTTAGGGCTGAAAAAAGCTTCTAAAGAACAGCTGAGAGCAAAGCATGGAGATCGCATCACTCGCTAACGCCTCATTGAAGAACAGCGGAGAGTCAAGGGAGCAGGCAAAGCTGGGAAGATCGCTTCACTCACTAGTGCCTCGTTAGTTCCTCATTAGGGCTGAACAAAACTTTGGAAAAAGCTACATTTGGAGTATAAGACGTACCCAAATTTTCAGCCTCTTTTAGGGGAGAAAAGATGTGTTTTATACTCCAAGAAATACGGTAGATTTGGGGGAAATGTATCTATGTATGTATGTATGTATGTATGTATGTATGTATGTATGTATTTATTTATTCATTTATTCATTTATTCATTTATTCATTTATTCATTTATTCATTTATTCATTTATTTATTTATTATACTTATATGCCGCCCTTCTCCCTAAGGACCTGGGGCAGCTCACAGAATTAAATGATAAGAACAATAAAAATAAACTACTAAAAACAGTCAATTTAAAATCTCCCAATTAAAATCACCCATCAGATCAGCAAATTTGTTGGAAAAGCCATGTCTTCAGGTCACGGTGGAGGTCGGGGGCCGTCTGAAGCCCCATGGATAATCCATTCCAGAGGGTCAGTGTGCCCACAGAGAATGCCCTCATCCCGGGCGCCACCAGCCAACATTGTCTGGCCGATAGCACCCGGAGGAGGGCTGTCCTATGTGGAGCGCACAGAGTGGTGGGAAGCCGGCAGAAGGTAGTCCTGCAAATACCTCGGGCATTTGTCTTTAGCAAGACAAGATTTTACATTTAATAGTTGGACAGTTAGGAATATATGAGAAATACATATTACTTCCAAATCATCTCAGTTTCTTACACAAGAGAGTGAGTTTGCATAATAGAGACCCATTAAACATCATTAGAAAACATGGAAAAGCTCTCTGTTACCGGCAGTTTTGCCTGTTTCTCCCACAAGGGCTTCCCCCTTCAACACATATGTCAGTAATGACATGCAACAAGAAAACTGGTGGATTTGTGTAACTTGTGAGTCAGCTACCTCACTCATCGAACACACAATAGATGTTACAATTTGAACTTTTGATTGCAAATTTCCTCAAAACTCTGGTTTTCCCTTTAGCTTTATGGTTGTTCTTTCAAGGTCAAGTACATGGAATAACAGGCAGCTTTCTTTCTTTCTTTCTTTCTTTCTTTCTTTCTTTCTTTCTTTCTTTCTTTCTTTCTCTTAATAACTTTTTTTAACTTAATAAAAACATTAACATTTGTTAACATTAATAGCAAATGTATTTTTATTTATTTTTATTTTTAAAAAAATAATTTTTATTAAACAGTTTAAAAAAAAACCAGAAAAGAAATTTTTACATTTTTCTTCTTTTCAACAATTTTGCATAGTTTTCTACTATCCTACTTTGGAGAAGAGTTACCTTGTCTTAGAAGAAATGAACCTCTACAAAGAGCCATTTTGGTTCATGATTTGGGATGTGCCTGAAATGGATTATACATATGTTGACCATACGTGAAGGCAAACTATTACATAGGTTTAAGGGAGAATCATTGATTTATTTCATTTGGAGCATTTATATCCCATATTTTCATGGTACGTTAAATTCAAAGGAGGACTCAATTAAAATAAAAAAGGTGATCCCCAAAAGCTTATAATGGTCAGTGCCAACAACAAGTGAACAGGAACAACAAATCACTGACAGTTGTGGTATCCTTAAGCATATATCACCATTAGATCTTCGTTGATAGGAAGTGCACCCGAGAGCAATTGCTCCTCTAGATTCCGATATTTTAAGCCCTATGAGTTTTATAGGTCAGATTTAAGAAATCTGAATTTGGCTTGGTAGCAAATTGATTTTTTTCCCTAGAAAATAACCTATGCATTTGTTTCAGAAACTCACATTTGTCATGTAAGATTTTTTGTTTGTTTGTTAGAGAGGCTATCAGTCTGAATAAATACAATTCAAAGTGCTGTTACCAGGTTCAGATTGGGTTCATGCAGCACTGTAAACCAAAATAAGGTCTACTTGTTTGTGGTCTAGTATATTCTATGAACTCATTCAATTGTAATTGAGTAGCCAGAAAGCATTAAACAGTTTAGGATTACACGATCTGAAGGACTACTTTTTTTTTTAGAGCAAGCGAGTGAGTGAGCACCTTTCATCTTTCCCACCAGTATCAGATTTGCACTTGGCCAGAATTCAAGAAAGGTTCTTCTCCTGGCTATGTCCTTGGAACTTTGTAACTAGGAAAAAACCACCCAACACTAAAACTTCGAAACTACAAAACTTCGAAACTACTTATATTTTAAACTATATCTAGATATAGAGACAGAGAGCCCAGGTCCTGCTGTCCTGCCTCATAGTGAAGACCATCAGGAGTGCATGTCAAGAATAGATGTTCCCAAAGTGTGAAGGTCATCCCACCTGTCCAGTGAAATCAAGCAGGCACCTATATTGAGCAAAAGTAATGTAAGAAAATACTGGAGGCAGATTATCACTTTAGTGGAAATGGATCACTTTCATCAGAATAGTGCAAGCAATGGTATTTTCTCATTCCCTCTATGGGAGTGAAAGTTGGATCTTTAAGAAGCAAGATAGGAGTAATATTGACAACTTTTAACTGGACATTGGAAAAGAACGTTGGTCAAAAAACCCCTAAACATTGAACAAATCAACTCTGATCTCCCATTTAAGGCACAAATGACCAGGCTCAAATTATTCTACTTTTGAGATATTATATGAACTTCTGGAGAATATGAGCCAGTTTTGGTCTAATGATTAAGCATTAGGTTAGAAACCAGGAGACTATTTTAATTCCCGCTATAGGCACAAAGCCAGCTGGGTGACCTTGAGCCAGTCATCTCTCTCAGTCCTAGGAAGGAGATAATGGAAAATCACTTTTGAAAAGTCTTGGCAAGAAAACTGCAGGGATTTGTCCAGGCAGTCTCCAGGAATCAAAAAAATAAATTGAAGGCAAACACAGAGCTTTCAGGAAAAGGCTGTAATGTTGGTAAAGGTGGAGGGAAAGAGAAGAAAAGGACAATCTATTGGGAAATGCTTGGCTAGCAGGGAGAGTCAAGTGAAGGATTAGCCTTATATAGTTGCGAAGCCAAAAGAGATCTAGTACTGATACACTCTGCCGCACCCCATTAAGCTCCCTAGAACCTATTCACAAGAGAAGGCAAGCAGCTTGGGGAGATTCCTGTATAATAGGCAGAATATAATAAAGTACCGTAGTTAGGTTGAATTCCACACATGTGGACCTGGCTACTTGTGCCTGACACAGTCAGACTAAAAGACTTGGTTAGGAACTTGTTGCCATGGATAAGATTTCCTTCTCAACATAATTTCTTGTGACAATTTTGTGGTCTTTTATAATGCTGCATGTTCTCCCAGGTAGTGCAGGAAATGACACAAGATTTTAAGTTCAGAGAAGAGAGTGCTCCATGGACATGTATTGAACAAGTCCACTTGTTCTCTTTTGTATTAATACAAAAGAGAACAAGTGAACATGAGTGACTTCTAATTTTTCTGATGCATTTAATGAATGCTTCCTCCATCAAGTTTTAAAGAAATTATTTCACTCTTTATGACAAAGCCCAAAAAAAAAGCCATGTCTTTTGAAATTCTCACAAATAGGAGAAAGAAAGAAAGAGAGAGGGGGGAGGGAGGGAGGGAGAGAAAAAGAAAGAAAGAAAGAAGGAAAGAAAGAAAGAGAAAGAAAGAAAGAAAAAGAAAGAAAGAAAGAAAGAATTTGTTTTTCTAAGAATGAGGGAAAAGGCCTATATTATCTAGTAGTTGTATGATGAACTGCTGTTTTTGTGCTGTCAATCTGGCCTTTGCTTGTCCAGGCCAGATACTTTTGAAAGCCATCCTTGTTTCCTCCGGAGCCCACGTGAGGTTGTCTCTTCCAGAGCCTGAAGCTCCCTTATGCCAGTTAGGGAAGTCAGCCAATAGCCAAAGCCAGAACCCTGAGCTGTACTGGCTCCTGTTCCATGGGCTCTCAGCACTCTAAATTCCAGCAATGATTTTCTTATTACTAGAAATTCCTTCGTGCTCATAAGTGTTTGTTTAATGAGAACCAGATTTGGATCATAAACCTTAACCGTATCAAGCCTTTTTTTGTTGTTAGCTAATGTTTACCTTCCAAGGGAGGACTCTCTCTCTGTCTCAGCTGCACTCCCTTCCTGCTTTAACTGCCTCTCTCTCCCTCTCTCTCTCTCTCTCTCTCTCTCTCTCTCTCTCTCTCTCTCTCTCTCTCTCTCTCTCTCTCTCTCATGCATGGAACCAAAGAAATCAGAAATATGCTAAACTGTATCTGACTTGCAGCTGTAGGGTTTCCCACAATATCTGGGGCTGCCTCAACAAAGTAGCTTATGTGCTTTAACAAACATCAGCTGTTTGTTAAGGTGTAATGAACAAGCTTGAGCCAGAGCGACAACTGCTTTGAGTAATGACGAGGACAGCGTGTAAACTATAGCCTCGCTTGTTTTGCGCTCCCATTGACGACAGCCTGACTCCTGTTTCTGCCAGCTTGATTTCAAAGCCCTTTTCTTTCCATATTTCAAAAGTCAGGGTTCATGGTGGCAGCCAACAAATGGCTGGAGTATCAAGCTGGCAATGGAAGGCTGCTGAGGGTTTCCAGACTTCAGATCCATCATTATCTGTCTGTTAACATTAACATGTTTCCTTCTAGAAATATTATTAAACTAAGAATTACATTGTTTACACTAAGAGCTGTAAAAATACACCAGCCTACAATTTTCCAAAATGGAAATTAATTTAGCAAACAAAACAAAAACAAAAAAACTCAACAAGAGGTTGGAAAATTTGTTTCATATTCTTAATTTAAACATGATTTCCCAGTGATATCCAAACTTGGAAAATTGTGGTTTGTTTACTTTACTGGGAAAGTGAGGTTTCTTTTTACTATTAGAAAATTTGTTTGTTTTTACTGTTGGAAAATTGGTTTGTTTGTGCTATGGTTTCAGGAAAAAAAATCATTAAAATTCATGATCATAAACTTTTTTTTTCAAGGCATAAATAAAAAGAATGACAGTTTATAGCCTATGGAGCTCACATAATTTATTTAAAACCATTTTTCTGATTTCTTCCTCTAGAACAGGGTTGTCAAACTCCCAACCCGCGGGCCGGATGCCTCACATACAGGCCTCGCCCACCCCAGTTCTATGAAGGGAAAAAAATGTCATGAAACATCATGTGACAGCAATGTGACGCCGCAAGTTTGAAACCCCTGCTCTAGAACACAAAAGTGAAGAAAAAAGAAGTAGGACCTGCAAGCTTCTTATAATAGATTTACATTTAGGAAATTTGTTTTCCCATTAATAGTTCATAGGGATGCAGGATTTACAATCCACACATACGGCGCATATAATATTTGAATGTAGGTTGTATGAGGAAGTAAGAAAACAATATCTGTCCCCAATTATATATAAATTTCCCCACTGGAATGTAAGGCATAAATTATCATTTCTATTGAAGGCAGACTCTCCTCCCCTGGTAAGGGCTATCACTCGCTATCTTAAAAGGATGACAGCAATATGAGCCAGTTATATTGAAAAGAATTTCATTGATTGTAAGAAAGATGACCTGAGTTCGAGAGGAGCTATCTTATTTGGGTTATCTAATTTTGGAAATCTAGTTATTGAACTTCGATATTGTTAAATTTTAAATGTCATATGTCATATATTTTTAGACTGTTATTTCTGTAACTGTTTGCTTTATCTTTTTCTTTTTCTTTTTTTTGAAAAGGCCTTCGGGCTATTCAATAAAAGAATTACAATCCACACACAATACGAAATGAAACAGATTTTCATTCATTGGGCAAAATAATGTGAATTTATAATGGCTTAATTCTTCATTTTAGTATTACAAATTAGGTACATTAATTATTAATTCCTGCCCAACCCTATGGCTTCAACCACTTTTCGAATTGCACTAAACAAAATAAAACTACATTATATCCAATGTAACTGGATTTATCTGGAGTTATGATAAACAATTCATTTGCTCTAAACCAGGGGTGAAATCTACTTCCCCTCCCAACCAGTTTGGAAGTGCACGCGCCACACATGCATGTCACATGCGTGCACAGACCCTCTGTGCATGCGCAAACCCTTCTGTGCATGTGCAGAGGGTAAAAAGCAGGTTGATGACTGGGTGGGTGGGTGGAGCTTTGCGCCACCATCGCTACCGGTACCGGTTTGGCCAAACTGATCTGAACTGGGAGCATTTCACCCCTGCTCTGCACTGATATTCCCTCTGCAAATTATGAAATATATATTGTCTGGATTTTGGTCAAATGTTTAGGCAAGAGTTGTTACAATAGGACTCTTATGCCTTTAAGGGCTGCATGCCAAGCAGAATTTCACAGGTTGCTCATTACGTGGCATATGATTTCAATACGGTTCAGAAAATTCATCTGTTGTGACTCGTCTCAGTTATTAACAATTACAGCCCACAAAATAGAAACAAAGGTAGTCATAAAATGGTGATAGAAAAACAAGAACTATCAAAGAAGAAAACCATAAGGATAAAGGATAGGCAGAGGCACTAAAACTATACAAGGAAAAAAGATTACAATCTGTATCAAGACAGTTATCAATGGTGACATCTCTCTATAAGATAGTCTTAACTTTTCTTTAGCATTACTGTATCTAGGATGCAAAAATCTGGGGAGGGGAGGGTGGCACAAAAATGGAGGGAATGGATAATTGTTTATTTATCATTGCTGCCATCTAATGGTCATATGGATTTTTGCAGCTGTAATCTGAAGGAAATATTCTCAAATTTCCTCTGAATTAGGTTGTTAAATTGGTTCATATCAGATCTGCTGCTTTCAAACGGCTTCCTCTGTGCATACTTTCTGCTCAACAGGAAGCAGCTGTAGTATTTTAACACTTCTCCATAATAGACAGTGGTTATCATTTATACATTTTAAATTCCATTTTGTTGTCCTCAGATCTTGAATCTTATATCTGAATTAAACCTTATACCTCTGAATATAAAATGTTGAATTTGAATAGGAACTTTGGCTGATTTTCATACCAGTAACATCCCTTCCCTCTTAGAGATTACAAGCAAGCAAGATGCCCTATAATTTATTTCATGACTCATAATTCAAAGAATTACGGGTAACAGAATCTAAAGAAATAGAGATAGGAACCATCCAACCCCCTTAAGCTGATCTTTCTTTGAAGCTTTTGAATCTAATTTTCTTAGAATATTTGCATGGGAGACTAAAAGTTCATTTAATAGATAAAGAATAATAGGAACCCTCCTCCCTTTGCTGCTGGTTCTTTGCATTTAGAGATATTCACTTTTCTCTCTTGGCCTTAGCACAATCTCTTACCTAGCCCATAGGAAATACTAAAATAGGCCACACTACTCTGTTAAACAGATTATATATCAGATCCAATATAGATTTGTGGTCCTAACAAATAGGATGACTTAACAGAATATTTAAATTAAATTTAAAATATTGAGAGAGCTGACACTGAAGTCTGGTACAATACAATATAGGTCAAAGCCCTTAGCAAATAATCCAAGTACATTACAAAAGTAATCTATATCTTCCCTGAGGAAGAGGGAGAAGGGCAGGACGAATGGGTAAGAAGAGAGAAAGAAAAACGGGAAACAAAGAGAAACAGAAGAACCTTATCCATTGTCTGTGACTCTTACCAATTCTAGCTTTAGACCCAGTCAGCAGTGACATTTATTTATTTATTTATAAAATTTGTATGCCGCCCTATCTCCAAGGACTCAGGACGGCTCACACAACAATTGACCAACAACTATTAAAATCAATAAATATACACAAAAAAATATAAAAAGTTTTACATTTTTTTAAAAAAATTAAAATATACTACATGCAATGTGCACTTTGATATTCCTATGGAAATAAAATCTTTAGTTAAAAAAGAAGAAGGAAAAAGAAAATTCTGTTATAGGCCAGGCCTTTGAGGTTTCCAAACCCCAAAGCTCACATTCAGCACATCTCAGAGACATGTTGTAGGCTCATATTCCTCAGTAGGGAACCATCTTCAGAAATGTTTGACAGTGATCTTTGTAGAACCAGATGTGTCTGTACGCCTCTAAAAACATCTTGGTCTAGAGCTACTTTAGCTTACACCACCCTTTTCTCTTGAAACCTTTAATACTTGTAGGTCCTGGGATGCATGTCTATTTCTCCTTAATAGGATCCTGACATGATTAGTAAAATTGCAACCCCTTTACAAAACAGCCTAGAACCATTTAAATTTTAAAGAATTAAATAGTGAGTTCACAGTCATTTAAAAATTTATATCCATATAATGGAAATGTCATAAAGTGAAAAGAATGAGAATGCAATTATAGTCGTAAAGATAAGCTCTATTATCTAGATGAAGTTCCATTCAGCTACAGACATATATGCAGTGGTGGGATTCAAATAATTTAACAACCGGTTCTCTGCCCTAATTATTTCTTCCAACAACCAGTTCACCAAACTGCTCAGAAAGTTAACAACCGGTTCTCCTGAAGTGGTGCGAACTGGCTGAATCCCACCACTGCATATATGTGAGGCATATTCAAAGATGGCAATTTCTCAGAAGCATGGCCTAATGGAGGTGGTGGGTTATTTTGCTCTATGAGATCTCCACTGCCATGCAGTTATCAATGTTTTTACTTTTGGTCTCCAATGAGTACCATTCTTTGTTATTATTATTATGGTTGGTTGCACAGTCAGCCAGATGTTTAGACTGGATTTTGCATCTTTATAAACCCATCAAATATTGTTTAATGGTGTTAAAGGCATCTTCACAAGTTGAAAGCTGTTCCAAGTAAAACTGCCTTTTGCAATTGGCTGATGGTGTTTTATCAATGCCAATACTGTTCAAGTAATGCTCCACATCTTTTGGGACTGCATCCAAGGTGCCTATTACTATTACTGTATTTTTCGCTCCATAAGACACACTTTTTTTTCCTCCCAAAAATGGATGGAAATGTCTGTGCATCTTATGGAGCGAATATGGGCGACAGGCAGTAGTGGTGAACATTTGCAGCACTCCCTGCCGTCTGGAGCAGCTGATCAGCAGTATTCTGGGAGGCCGATCCAACTACTGATCAGCTGCTTGGTAGTGAAAGGTCCAGTGTTCCCTGGCAGAGGCAACAGACATGGAGGAGGCAGGCTGTTTGCTATTTGCTGCAAGGACACTAGCCAGATGAATACTGGATGGATGCTGGGAGGCAGAGGCAGATTTGTTTCCCCTTGTTTTCTTCCTCTAAACCTAGGTGCGTCTTATGGTCAAGAGCGTCTTATGGAGCAAAAAATATGGTAGTTCCATCTTATTATCATTAGATTTTTATCCTGCCTTTAAAATTAAATGACCAACTCAAGACAGCAAACATATCTCCTGCCTCCAAGTTAACACATAACAATACCCCACAATCCTCTGAGGTTGGTTGGCCTGAGAAAGAGTGACTAATCCAAAGTCACCTCATGGTTTTCATGCCTAAGGGAGGCCTACAACTCACAGTCCTCTGGTTTCTAGCCCAGCATCGTAACAACTACACCAAAGTGACTATTCTTTCTTTCAAGCCTATTTATGCATGCAGTCTATGTCCTATGTATCAGTGGTCTAGCATTTAAGAATTCAGTGTGGAGGATAGAGATTGATCCTCTGAAAGAGCAATTTGACTTCTGCTTTCCCTGAAGAGAGCAAGCCAATTGGCAGAGTGATCCATTGCAGGATCTCCAAACATGAGCTGTTAATTGCCTGCCTCTCTCAGCTTCAGGTACTCTTGTGGACAGAACATTAAGGAGAAAATAGGCAGTAAATGACAAGAGCATGAAAAACCACAAGCACATTGGTTATTATTTTGATTATTATTTGAATTAAATTAGAGGATATATTAAATATACTTTAGTTACATCTCTCTTCCTTCTTCTTTTTTAAAAATAATGTTTATTAAATTTCCAAAAATTAAAATACACAGTACAAAAAGAAACATAATACACAAAAAACAAGACACACACACAAAAATATAAACAAACAAAAACAAACATATCAAATTTTTAATACTAGTAACAACTTTTCTCCATTGGTATCTCTAACTTATTTAACCTCTTTACACAAACTATCTCTATCTTAAAATTGATGGAGATGAAGGAGAGAACTCCGAGTACTATTTAATATGGAATAAATGGTATTCCTGGCTGGAGAGTAGACATAAAATTTAAGGGATATTTTTGTTATGAGATCGAACTGTAAATAGAAGTTAAGATATTTTAAAGAAGGATGTAAATTTAAGATCTCTCTTGCTTCTAAATGTGTGCTTTTCTCCTTTGTTTATTGCCGGCTTTCCTCACAGGACAATTAGCAATGTTAGGAGGTGGGATTTTGATTGAGGGCTGGGTATTATATTTTCACTAATCCTGGTTCTTCATATTTATTTTTATTTATTTATTTATAAATTTATTTGCTGCCCAACTCATACTTTGAGGCAATTCTGAGTGGTTTCATTGCTTTCATGGTTTACTTAATTCAATTTGGATGCCTCCTGACTCCAGACCAACTTTGGACAGCTCACAATATAATATGATAAATGATTCTTCCTGACCAAGCACCAAACTTTTAAAAATAAAAACAATAAAAACAAACATTCAATGCATATTTCTCTTTCATATATTATTTAGTTGTTCCATAAATAATCACAAAAGTAAGCAATTCAGTCCAAATAACAAAGGTATGGAAGAAGTACTTGAAACTTCCAGACCTTCCTGATTCAAATATGACTTTCTAATTAAACAAGTTATTACTTTTACAGACTTTGTTTAAAAGCGAGTATGAAGTTGTCATTTAAATGTTTCTAAGCTATGTGTTCTTGGATAATACAAAATCAAACAATGGTGTTGCATTGGCTTACACCCTTAGTCCATTATTTTAGTGAGAATTCTTTAGTTTTATTTAGATAGTAAGATTGCTTTAATTATTTGTTATCGATATGTAGCATCACAACTTTTGTCCAGCCCTGTTTAGACATTTACTACATTTCCTTCTGCTACACAGGCATCCCTATTGTTTCTGATATATTTAACAATTGATCATAATAAATAACAAGCAGAATTTACAATGCTTCCTTGGAATTATTCCGTGAAAGCTTTTGATTATTTGACTTTTACCTCTGTTAAACAAATCTTATGAACAAAACTACTTTCAACAATCTATTAGGAAAAAATTACTTTTAAAGGAAGCAGCCAAGGAAGACTCCTCCCTCCTTATAACCTGCCCAGAGCTATTTACAACCTGCTGTGCTATGAAAATAATTCCAGGAAAAGATTAGGCCCAGCTCCAACTTCATTTCCAACCAATTCCCGACCCAATTTACCTACTCTAAACCTTTCTTAAAATCATGAATAACAACTAGCAAGTTAAAGGGAAACAGAGAATAGGAATAAAATGGGCTGTTCTTGCAACAAAGGAGATCTGTCTGGGGATGGTCCTTATTCATGTCTTCATAAATAACCTTCAGTTGACTTAAGTTGTGAAGTTGTTAAGCTTACTGATGATGCAAATGGTACTTAATGTAGTTTAAATAAAAAGAACACCCCCTTCTCCTAACTAGAAACTGATTATTAAAATATAGTGATATACCAAACTTCCCCAATCCTGGAACCTCTAGGTGTGTGGATGTATTATCCAAAGCATTTGGTTTTATGAGAATAAAATGCTGGGTTTCATACACACATTCATTGTGATCCAGTAGGATTCTTCCAATGAATGTGCATTGTTGTGTCATATTTTTATATTTCATGATTACAAATTCAATTTTCTTCTTTTCTATTTTTCAGTGGAAGTTTCTTCTATTAACAATAACCTAATAGAATGTGTAACAAACTTTACCGGGTCCTCTTAATATTACCTGGGGATTGTGAAAAATAAATCCAAGATCTCAAGAAAAGCAACTATGAAAAAGTCCTTTTGACTACCTTGCAAAAATATTTTAACAAGCGGGGGGTTGGGGGTGGGATGGTATTTTCAGTAGGTCTACAAGACTTGCAAACTGTAACATTTACATGTCTATGGAGTTTCTGGTTTTTCTTTGAAGACATTTTGCTTATCCTTCTTCATCCTTCCATTCCCCACCATCCAGTCAGAACTGAAGAAGCTTCTTGGATGAAAAGAGAAACATCTTCAAAGAAAAACCAGAAAGTCCAGTTGCCTCTTGAAAAAAGCACCTTTGTAACATTTACAGTTGAAACCCTTTAAATTCTGTGTGATCAATTTGTTTGCCTTCAAGTCATGTTGCTCAAAGATTTAGCTGCTGGAGGCGTGGCATTTCTCAGAAATTGCACATAGACAAACAGGAAAACGATGAAATGTTAAAAATAGTTATAGTGGGCAAATTGAACTTTTAAACAGACTGGCTTTAAACATCCACCCCCACTTTTATTTTGAATATATTCAAGCAGACACTTTCTCTCCTGATAATCTGTAAATGGAGACCATGCCAAGTACAGTAATTGATTCTGATTTCTGTGAATTGGACTATCACTGTGAATTGTGATGGGCTTAAGTTAATAATTTCCTTGAGACCTGGATTTGAAAAAAGGGACATTAACAACCAAGGATATCAGATGACTTGAGTTAGAAGATGGCCTCTTGATGGAAGCAGAAGAGCCCAACTAAGTTAAAAGACAGTTGTTGAAGATAACTCACATTCCCACCCCCAGACTAGCAATGGGAACAAAAAGCAAATTGTGGGTTGCAGTTTTCAATGTGTTATGGAAGAAATGATTAAAAAAAAATGAGATGGGATTTTATAAACTAACACTATTTTTATATGGGATTTTTTTGTTGTTGTTAAAAAGTGGCACGATTGTGAAGTTTTCTAACCATTCCTCCTTTATATTGGTATACTGTGTGAAAATGTACCATGTAAATATTGCTCAATGCTGGTAATTCACTTTAGTAGTTAAGAGTATGTGGAACGGCTGAGAACTGAGCTCTGGCCAGCCATTATCACAAGGGATGGCTAATTGTACTAGTATGTTGTAACATGTACAATTAGCCTTCCTGTAGTAAGCAAAAATAATACTAAAAATATTATACTAGTACATATATTTGTATCTTTTGAATTTTTGAGCAAAGTAAAGTAAAACATGACTCACAATATCATTGTGATATGTGTATTGTGTTGATAGCTGCTATTCATAAGCAGTCTCTGCATGCTTGTTTACATCTGTTGTATATGTTTCAGTGTTCAGTCTTGTCAATTGTTATGCATTTCAAAAAGAACTTGGAAGCCTTTGCTACACATGTAACTTAATCTATGTCCTTTCTATGTTTGTATAAAATAGATACATATACATGCACTGGACACCATCTGCTCACCGTAGTTTTCCAAGCCTATTAATTAGAGGAGGGGGATAGGGGGAAAGGGAACCAGAGATTGAGATTCTGGAGCTTTGTAAGGATTGAATATATACACCCTTGTAGTCTGTTACTAGACCTCTCAGAGTATTCATAGTAAAACAAAATATGCTCATTTAAAAATATATTAATATGCAAAGTCAGATGTCTTTTTCATTGATTTATGTAAGCCTTTATGTACACAAATATTTATGTAATATCTGTATTGCAAACATCTTGATACCGCCTAGATGGCAGCAAACAGTTGAAAAATATAGCTTTTTCTCTTATCTATTTGTTATCCAAATTTTTGCAACCCAGATATGGTAGCCTTACATAAATCAGTAATGCATGTGTTACTGAGATTAAGATCTCGAGCTAGGTAGGCATATGAAGAGATAAAGATTAAGTAGATTAAGTAGCTGGAATTTAGAAATCTGCATGAAATGAAAAATATGTTGAAATCTGAAGCAAACATTTTGTGCCTTACAAGTTTATTTATTTTTTTTTTTTTTTAAATTTTTTTTATTCATTTTATATTTTAAATTACTAACATTACAAACAACATATACAATACTTCACCCTGTGCTATACATAAGAAAGGAAGATTTGGTTCTTCGGATATATCCTCATGATCGCCAAAATCCACGTTCTCGGGGTACAGGTACCGAAGCATCCAATTTTCCCAGCGCATAGTCCACAAATGGTTTCCAAATTTTCCAGAAAATATCTTCTTTATAGTCACCATTTCTAATTTTAATATCACATGTCATTTTATCATTTAAAGCTAATTTCCACATTTCACAATACCATTCTTCTATTCTAAAATTCACATCTAATTTCCAATATCTGGCTATTATAATTCTACCCATTATAATCATAATTCTAATCAATTCTTTTTCATATTTTGTTGGTTCTATTTCCTTAATTATCAACAGTAATATAGTTTCTGGTCTCAATATTATTGCTTTCCCCATCATTTCAAATATCCTTTCCTCCAATTGTTGCCAAAACTTTTTAACTTTATCACATTTGTACCACATATGTTCATAAGTCCCTAATTCCATGTCACATCTCCAACATTGTTTACTAATTTTTTTATCCATCAATGACAATCTTAATGGAGTCAAATACCATTTCCAAACAACCTTATAATTGTGCTCTTTAATCCTTACAGATAAAGTCTTCATAATTCTACTCTTCCAATTCACGTTCCAATCTAAATCTGATATTTTAATATTAAGTTCTTTTTCCCAATTCATCTTCATCACCCTTTGTGGTTTTCCATCAAAATTTATAATCTTATATATCTTACTAACGAGTCCCTTTAGTCCAATTTCATCTTTCATAATTTGGAATACTAAGTATTCAAATTCAGTTTTACTTCTACTTATCGAACAATTGTCCCTTACCTTCTTAGTCCATTTTTCTATCTGTATTTTTTCAAACCAGCCCAAACCCAATTTTTCAATGATTTCTTTTTTCCTCCTTTCATTTTCTAAAGTTTTTAACCAATCTATTATAATTTGTATATTTTCATCTTCCATTACCCTATCACGACTTATATTAGTTTTAATCGGCCAATTTTCAATTGTCTTCCCTAAGAAAATTATATCTGGAATTAAAATTTTAACAAATTTGTTCCAAATTTTACTCAATCCCTTTAACCAATAGCTATTAATTACACATTTTGATTTTGCTTTATCTAAAAACCATGTTGAGCCAAATCTCTTAATGTCCTTTAATTCTAAATCTCTCCAATGACTATCTTCACCTTTAAATATTTTTACCACAGTCCGAATAGCATAAGCCCAATAATAATTGAGTAGTTTGGGGATTCCTAATCCACCTTCCTTTTGATTTTGATACCACATTTTCTTCACTAATCTAGGTCTTTTCCCACCATTGCAAAATTTATCCAATTTCTTCTGATATCCTTCAATATCTTTCTCTGTCAAATTTAACGGTAACATCTCAAATAAAAAATTAAACTTTGGCAACAACATCATCTTACACATTGCAATTCTACCAAACCAAGACAACTTTATCATTTTATATTTATCTATCTTTTTCTCAATTTCATTCATCGCCACATCATAATTTAATTTTTTCATTTCTTTAACTTTGAGTGAAAGTGTTATGCCCAAATATTTCAATGTTTTTTTAATCCTTATCCCAAGTTGTTTTTGCATATTCTCCCACTCCTTACCATTATTATTCATTAATAATTCAGATTTTGACCAATTTATTTTCAAACCTGTCATTTCCTCAAATTCTTCCAAATGCTTATGTATCTTTTTCAAATCTTTCTCTATATCTTTCAAAATAATCAAAGTATCATCCGCATACAGATTTATCTTATATCCCTTATAGCCTTCCAATTCTTCATCTTTTTCTATCATTTTAGTCAAAATTTCCATAACCAATAAAAATAATGTTGGAGACAGGGGACATCCTTGTCTTGTACCCGCTTCCAATCTTATCTCTTCTGTCAGCCTTCCATTCACCTTCACTCTTGCACTACTTTTTTGATACAGTTTTGAAATAACATGTATAAACTTATTACCAAAACCTAGTACCTCAACAATTATTTTAATAGTTTCCCATTGTACAGAGTCAAAAGCTTTAAAAATATCTAATGATATTATACCTATTTTATCAGCATTATATTCAGCAACATCTATAATATTTAATACTCTTCTGACAATATCACTCATATATCTACCCTTCACAAAACCTACTTGGTTATAACTTATATATCTATCTATAAATCTACTTAATCTATTACTTATAATGGCAGTAAATATCTTTGCATCTTGATTAATTAAAGAGATGGGCCGATAGGACTCAATCCTTTCTAAGTCTTTATCTGGTTTAGGGATTATAGATATCACCGTTCTGTTCCATGACAACGGAACTTCTCCACCATGTAAAATTCCGTTAAATAGTTTTTGCAATTTTGGTATTATTATTTCCTTAAATTCTTTATAAAACTCAGCAGGTAATCCATCTTCACCTGGAGCTTTCCCTAATTTTATTTTTTGTATTACTCCATTAATCTCGTCTTGTGTTATATCTTCTTCCATTAAATCTTTATATGTTTGGTCAATTTTCACAACATGTTTTTCTAAATAGCTTCTCAGTTTTCCCCGATCAATTAATTTTTTCGAATATAAATTTTGAAAAAAGTTCCTGACCACTTCACATTTTTCTAATTTTTTATAGCGTCTTATGCCCTTATCATCTATCAAGGCTCCAATTTCTCTCTTCTCTCTTTTGTTTTTCGCCATCCTTGCCAATAACTTAGAATTTTTATTGCTAAATTCAAAAAAATTCCTATTTAAATATCTCATATTCTTTTTTACCAATTCTATATCTTCTTCTATCAATTTATTTTTTAGCAGATTTAATTCCTCCAAAAAAACCTTTTCTTTAGTAAGCAAAAATTGATTTTCCAATTCCTTAATCTGGCTTTTATCTTTTTCAATTTTATTTTTATAATTTTTATATTTTCTGCTTGATAACTTGATACTTTCCCCTCTAAACACTGCTTTCATCGCATCCCAAACAATTTCAAATTTAACCTCTCCATTATCATTCAATCTCCAACATTCTTCCCATTTTTTGAATATCCATTTTTTATCCTCCTCATTTTTATACAGTTTTTCATCATATCTCCAACAACTTCCTTTTTTCTCAAAATTAAAATCTATTTCCATCGTAACTTCTGCATGATCAGAATCCTTAAAAATTCCCACATCTATCTTATCCACATTATTCAACAAATCTTTAGAAACTAAGATATAGTCAATTCTTGAATATGTATTATGTATCTTAGAGTAAAAAGTGTACACTCTTTCAGTTCCTTTCACTTCTCTCCAGGCATCCACCACACCGTTTTGAAACATCCATTTATTTAAGATCCCCATTTTATTTGCTTCTCCACAACGAGTGGGGTTAGTACTATCTATTTTATCTCTAATTAAATTAAAATCCCCAGCCACAATTACTTTCCCTACACTTTCGATTTCCAAAATTTTAGTTATTTTTTCAAGAAATTCTTTTTGCTTCTCATTTGGTAAATATAAATTAACCAGTGTCACTTTTTCCTCGTTAATATTTCCCACAATTATTACATACCTTCCTTCTTCATCCACAATTACTTGTTCTTTTTCGAAATATACCCTATCTGATATCAATGTAGCAACTCCTCTTGCTTTTGAAGTTCCAAAAGATTTTTCATAAATTTGCATACCCTTTATATACATTTTATTTGAGTCTTCAGATTTCTGATGGGTTTCTTGCAAAAATAATATATCTGGTAGATCTCTTTTAATTTTAAGTTCCAATCGTCTTCTCTTAATCTGATTCCCTGTACCCTTCACATTCCATGTCATTATTTTTATTAAACCCATTTAAACTGTAATTTTTTTAATCCTTTCCCCTCCTCTTCCTTTCTGTGCCCAGATCCCAACACCAATCTCCCACATTCCAAACAACATTCAACATAGAAGAAAAAAAACAATAAAAAAAAACAAAAAAGGACAAAAAACACATCAAACATTGAATAACAAACAATCTTCGTCCCCCACATCCTCAATTGGTTTCTGCCTCTATAAAGAGAGTGGGGGAGAGGGGACGTGCCAATGGTCGGGTCACTTCTTTCGGGTAGTCTACTTAAATTCATCTCTCAGAGAAAAGGGTGGTAACTTTTCCCCGCACTCAGCTTCCTGCAATTCTTTTTCAAGATCCTTCAATTTTATAATGTGCCTTACAAGTTTAAACCATTGTGTGGCTAAATCGAAATGTGTGACAACTTGGTAATTTGGATGTTGATCAAGAAAAAAATCTGGATGGCCTTTCAGGCTGGGATGACTTGCCCGTCTGTCCCTCTCTTCCTTGTGGCACATACAATGGTGCGTGTAACAATTTCCCCGGCATCTTCATTTCCATTTTTCCCCCTGTAGCCACTACCATTTCAGATCACACTTGAATTCAAGCCTAACCTGGGCAGCTAGCCCAGCTGTTCGTCCCTTCCTCCTCTGACCGCCTTCTCTTCCCTTACTTATCCTTAGCCATGCTATGTTACCAATGGTGACATTATAAGTGGAAAGCCCAGTCATCTCTATCTGAAATATGTGTGTACGTTCAGTATGTCTATAAAAAGTTTCTTGCATGTGGATCACCAGAATTTTTTTTTTAATTTGATTTATATGCTGCCCTTCTCCAGAGACTCAGGGCGGCTTACAATGTATTAAGCAATAGCCTTCATACTTTTGTATATTTATACAAAATCAGCTTATTGCCCCGACAATCTGGGTCCTCATTTTACCTACCTTAGAAAGGATGGAAGGCTGAGTCAATCTTGAGCCTGGTGAGCTTTGAACTTGCAGTAATTGCAGGCAGTAGATATAAGTGGATGTTAATTAGTCTGCTGAGCCACCAGAGCTCTTTGGCTATAAACTTTAAAGGCAAAACACAGAAGGATGAAAGAAACAATGTAATCTACAAAATCAATTGCAACCAATTCTAGGTGGGACAAACATCACATCAATTAAAAACCAGGATCCATGAACACCAGTTGGAAGCAAATGTCACAATCCCAAATCCTTAATCTCTACCTACATTGACACCAAACAGCATCAGTTCAATTGGAGCAACACAAAAATCATTGGCCATACTACCACCTGCCACACTCGAGAGTTCATCGAAGACTGGCACTCCATAAGCAATTCCATCAACAGGCACATTGACCTACGACCAGCCTACAAACCTCTCAGAATCCAAATCAACTGCACAGTCAACCAGAGACAGCACCGACCCTCAATCAACCCACCTAACCCTCCCACCAGCAGTTCACCCCCACAATGACCCTGACCTGATGTAGTCTCCTTATCACAAGACCCATCACAAGACTCACTGATGACTCACAGCTGATCCATCACAAGACCCTCACTTGACATACTCACACCTGAAGTCCTTATAAAGAGAAGAACACTGACACTAATATCCCCTAAATTCCGCTGAAGATATTACCTAGCCTGGTAATGAAATGTTCGGAAACCAACCTACAAGCTCAGAGAACGAACCCTCAGCCTCACTTTAAACTAGAGGTGGGTTTCAGCAGGTTCTGACCAGTTCTGGAGAACCGGTAATAGAAATTTTGAGTAGTTCAGAGAACCGGTAAATACCACCTCTGACTGGCCCCACCCCCATCTATTCTCTGCCTCCCGAATCCCAGCTGATCGGGAGGGAATAGAGATTTTATAGTATCCTTCCCCTGCCATACCCACCAAGCCATGCCCACCAAGCCATGCCATGCCCACCAAGCCACACCTACAGAAGTGATAGTAAAATTTTTTGAAACCCACCACTGCTTTAAACTAAATTAAATTAGTTTCTTTTCCTGATACTTTGCCTTTTAGGAGGATGGTTTCAGCATATCCTTTAAAAACCAAAGATAGAATTTAGCCAACATTTTAAAATCTTGGACATCACTAGTTTATAATACAGCAGTATTTCTCAACCTTGGCAAGTTTCAGATGGGTGGACTTCACTTCCCAGAATTCCCCAGCCTGGAGTACAATAATACCAGGACTGGGTTCTACTTACCTTTACTATCGATTTGCAGTGGGGCCGCAAGTGTGCTTGCTTCGCTTGTGTGTGTGCGCACACTCTTCTGCGCATGCGCAGAAGCATTTTGATGATGTCAGGGTCAGTGGGTGGAGTCTCCTGCCAGTTTTACTACCAGTTCTATAGAACCGGTGCGAACCAGGGGCAACCCACCACTGAATAATACTTGCCCTTATTTCACATGGCCCAGAAACTGAAATGGAAGTGTGGATAAGAAGAGAAGGGGAGTGGTCCTCTAGAACCTGCTTCTCCTCTAGGAGCCAGAGAGGTGGAACATAATGTGAAAAGGGAAAAAAAAAAGAATGTTAAACAAACTTTTTAAAGATCAGTAGGAGAACCAGAAAAACACATTCTGCCAATTATATATTGAGCATAATCTCTACATATGATCCAGGCATGTTATTAAAGCTGAGGAGGATGGGGTTTAGTAAATGCCACCTTAATATGCATCATTGCTGGACAGAGATGTAAGAAACGATCAAAATGGTAAACAATGCCATTAAAATAAGGAGCCTGACTATACGGCCTCAGATTTTCTGTGTGTTGCAAGAGTAGTGAAATATTCTGCCAGCTCTGCTGACTATAAATAATTACTTTTAATCAATGACGAGGTAACCTGTATGCAGTTGCATGAGCAAGAACTATATTTGAAGAGACACCGGTTTATGTTCACATAATCAGTCTGTATATGCTTCTTTGTTTTGCCAAGAAATGGCCTTCAGTGAAACTGGAATTGCTAATGAAGCAATTCTTAGTGTTGTTGCAAAGATCCTTAAAAACTCAAAGATCTGCCAGGTATTAATTAATCTACTAGAAAAAAAAAGGTGCAAAGGCTTTCTTTTATCTATTGAGAGAAGTATATTCAACTAACGATCCAAAACTTGTCTCATTCAATTGTCCCGTCCAATCTTTTCCATGCCACCCACCATTCCTTGCTTTTCAATGCTGGAAAACCAGGATGCTGAAGAAGCCAACTCTACAGCTTTAGAGAGAGGCAGGAGCAGGATCCCATTAAAAAAAAAAAAAAGGAAAATTGTAAAAAACCAAACATGCCTAAACAAAAACAAACATTCTGACATTAGCTGGACATGAAGTACTGGGCACAAGAAATTCTAGATAAATAGAGCAAATAGTTGAACAGCATTGCATTCTGCTAAACAGGTTTGTTTGCATCTGTGCCATTTTATTAACCCAGAAAAACAACACATGACTCTGATATTTATAGGACTGAAAAATATGTGCCTATCTCCCCATCGTCACTTGAGAATGTACTTCAGCAGTACTAATTTTTTGCTTGTCTAATATTTTCTAAAAACTTTTATTTTCTCACCACAGTTTTAAGAATCTGTTGCATGGCATGGAATCCCATAAAACGTGCTTTACATCAGTAATTAGAATCAGTTTATCTTTCAATTTTTATCCAGTCTTAAAGAAAAAAAGAAATAGCAACATTTAAAGGATTTATTAAATATTATTTATTTATTTATTTATTTATTTATTTATTTATTTATTTATTTATTTATTATATTCTTTATCCACCCATCTCCCTCCTTCCCAACCTTCCTTCAATAATAAAAAAATACAGAGAAAATATACTTTTTTTTTTTAATGAGAAAGGCATTTTAAAAAGCCACTTTCATTCACCAACATATCCTATATGTTTTCCCAGGCAGAGGCTTCATATCTTCCTTTCCAATCAAGTCATGTGAGGTTGTTCTGTCCTGTTTCACCCTCCCATTAAACTACCACCTACTCAGTAGTGGGTTTCAATTTTGGCCGCTACTCGTTCGCTCATGGGTGCGTGCGTGCTTGCATGTGATGTTTCTGCGCATGCACAGAGACGTCCGTGCAGATTGGCAGAGCCTCCCGCCGTCAACACTACCGGTTTGCCTGATCTGAGGCGAACCAGTAGCAACCCACCAGTGTATAGGATTTAGGATTTACCTACTCTACTCTTACCCATCATCTCATCCACTTCCACCCTGCATCCACTGTCTGCTGTTTGCCGTTTGAAACTATTAACTTAGCACACATGCTTGGCTTTTACTAAAACAGAAAAGGAGTAATTCTTAAACTATAATATCGGTAAAGTGCAAAACAGAACAAACTGAGATCCAAGAGGAGAAAGCAACAATCTGCTGTCATCTCTAGCTCTTGGCTTTAGTACCATTAGTTAAAAGTACTGTGAATGATTTATTATCCTTCCTAGAGAAAACTTTATGCAGGGTGTGTTCAAATAAGTCAAGGTGGTGGCCATTAGAGGGTGACAAATGCTCTGCCTCTGTTTTATGTGGGAAACTTCAACTGCATCATCATGGATGCCATCTTGACCTAGCAGACATCCTTGCAGGAACACAACCCCCTTTTTTTCTGTCAAGGTCCATTTTTCCATTTTTTTTTGTCCAAGCGTCACCTAGAATATGTAGTTATTATCAGTCAACTGTTGCAGTTAGTTAGGCCAATAACCTCGTATAGTCCTAGGAAAGCAGATTGCCAATCTCTGAGCTATTCTTACCTTTTTGGGGAAAGAGTTGAAATCTTTCCAAATTATTTTTGAATAAATGTATGGTTTCTAGTTTATTACAAATGTAAACCAACCACTTCAAAATGTCTATGGAAAGTCTCAATCATCCAGATCATGGTTGTCCCAAAGGTGCTTTTTTCAAGAGACAACTGGAATTTCTGATTTTTCTTTGAAGACATTTTGCTTCTCATTCAAAAAGCTTCTTCATCTCTGACTGGATGGTGGGGAATGGAAGGATTTATACTCCTTGCAGACAGCTGGACATTCAGCCAACATAACATACATGCACCCTTCAAACCCAAGAATTCACTAAAGCAGAAGCTTGTCCATCCCAAGGATAAAACACCCAGACAGAAACTGAGCAATGTGGTATATGCAGTACAATGCAGTGAGCCATGTGCAGATCTGTACATTGGGGAAATGAAAAAACCACTTCATAAATGCATGGCACAACATAGGAGAACAAACACATCAGGAATGGATTCAGCAGTCCATCTGCATTTAAAAGACACCGGCCCCTCTTTTGAAGACAACAAAGTCCATATTTTGGACAGAGATCATCACTGGTTTTAAAGAGGGGTTTAAGAGGCCATCTATGTCAAAATTGAACAGCCTTCTCTCAATAGAGGGGGAGGGGTATGATATCATCTGTCTCCAAACTACAACACAGTCCTTTCAACAGTTCCAAGAAGGCACCACACCAATTTGCACTACTCAGGTGACCCTGATGACACAAACAAACCTCCAGGTGACCTTAACGACCCGCTTAAAGAATGCAAATGTCCAGCTGTCTGCAAGAATTATAAATTCTTCCATTTCCCATCATCCAGTCAGAGCTGAAGAAGCTTCTTGGATGAGAAGTGAAACATCTTCAAAGAAAAATCAGAAAGTCCAGTTACCGCTTGAAAAAAAGCATCTTTGGGACAGCCAATTCCAAGTTATTGGCTTTTTAAAATGGCAATAAACAAGTAGGTTATTTTAATTTTCTCCTATTATGTTTTCTTCTATTATGTTTGTTATACTGCTGACTAACTAACATCTTCCCTGGCGGTTTTCATGTCAGAATGGACAAACATCCCTAAGCCCAGTAGAGATAGCTAATTGTCTTGAAGTTTAAATGTTATGTAAAATCTTCATCCTATTTTCTATAAGAGCATTATACATTACCAGCATTTTCTTTTTTTAAAAAAAATATTTATTTAAATACAAACAAAACAAAACAAGTAACAAGAAAACATACAAAACATGTAAACAAGAATTCAAATACACATCTTATCAAAGTTGTGGCAACTATACATTACCAGCATTTTCTTTGGTAGATCTTTCTTTCTGATAGATCTGAATTAGATTCATGATAGTGACTGATCAGAGGAACACTATCCTTCGAAGTAAATGCTAGTGGGCACTGAAGACATTTTAAACATGGCTTCATCATAGAAATGGAGCATTATCCAAATGAAGGGAAAGTTTAATGAAGCAATAAAGCCAAGCAAATAAAATGCAGGGTGAAAACAGAAGCATAAATTGTTAAGGAAAAATGAGCTCAAAATTATTAGATTCTGGCAGTAAATTCAATCTGTGATTTATAAACCCACCTGCTTCATTTTCAAATTCTGATATTACTGTATCTATAGGGGAAATTGCTGCATATAATAATATGACTCCATCTATTTCAAATATAACTATGATTAAAATAGCATCTGGGAAGAGGGGAGAAATAAATTGTTGTGCACCTCAATTTGCAAAAGGTATATAATTGATAGCCCTCATAAATACATCGTTAGTAGCATTATCTTTTATCTGAAGTCCAAGTTTTCCTGTATTTATATATATTCATTACATTCTTTTAAATAGCATAATAAAAATAATTTGTAAAGCATTTTCTTCAAAACAGATATTTTATTAAAAGGCATAGTGCCACTGGCAATAACAGAAGTCACCTCCATCCTCCACTCCACTAATGCAAAATTATTTCTCCTTTGCTAACAAGAAAGCTACTATAAAATCAGTCCTATTGATAAGGAAAAATAAATGTCTTTAATCTCAGAACAGCATTAAACTGGAGGAGGAAGGGATATGAAATCAATGGAGGTGAAAGTCATAGAAAACAATGATTAGACTCTACAGTAAGACGGTATCTCAAACAATAAGGTGCTGTAGGGGCGTAATCCCCACATCTTTCAGGGCTAGCATGTGGGGATTACCTTATTATAACTTGAACTAATTTGATTGGTTCATCTTCCATCTCTCATCATAATTTAAGGGACTAGTTTCAATATATAAAGACCCAAATTGTATCTGAATGTTTGCCTTCTTTTGCCACATAACTGAGATATTACAGGGGCCTTCCATGTTGCTTCTCCAAGAATTCTTGAGGTGCAATTAAAAATTGCATTCTTGAGTGGGAGCTGCCCAAAATTATATACCGTATTTTTTGGAGTATAAGACACCCCCCCCCCAAAAAAAAAGTGGCTTGAAATGTCTGTGCATCTTATACAGCAAATCTTTCTGAAGCTCTGTCCACCCACTGGTTCCCATCCTTAGGCCGTTTTTGGCCTCTGCGTATTGCAATTTTGTCCTCCACACATTCCATTTTAGACCCGTTCCAGGCTGCAGGGATCGCCACAGCACATCGCTGCTGATCGCCGCCTCCATGCATTGCGTGGAGCCTCTGCATGTCGTGTTTTTGGCCAGTTCTAGACAGTGGGTATTGCCGCCGCTGCTGATCCCTGCCACCTGGAACAGGCCGAAAACACAAAGCGTGGAGGCCAAAAATAGGGCATGTGGAGGCTGAAAACATGATGTGTGGAGGCTGAAAACACAATGAATGGAGGTGGCAATGGGCTGTGGCAATCCCCTCAGCCTGGAACAGCTGATTGGTGGTATTCCAGAAGGCCGATGCAACTGCCAATCAGCTGCTTGTGCTGAATCAGGCTGCGATAACATGCTGAAGCTGACCAGGCTGTTTGCTGCAAGGATGCTAGCCAGATGAATACCAATGGATGCTGTTGGCAGAGGAAGAATTTTTTTTCTCATTTTTCTTTCCAAAAACTAATGTGTTTCTTATACTCTGGAGTGTCTTATACTCCCAAAAATACGGTAAATGTTTTAAACAAATGTTCTTTGGCATTTCACACATTTTCCCTCACTTTGGAAATTGATGTAGCTCTTCCATTACTTTTGTAATGGAAGTCTTTTAATAGTTTGGCTGCTGTAAGTTTTGCTGGTTGCCATTATTTACCTATACTGTTTCATTATTTTTAGTATATCCTTTTTTAAAAAAAATCTCTAAAGAAGAAATTCTAAATTAATTAATTAATCAATACACAATTAGAGCTCTACTTCACATAGCATTTTAAAATAATAAATCAAAATAATCTACTATTTAATAGGCCATCAAAACAGCCACTTTGGCAAAGAAAAAAGATGTTGGGGAAATGTATGTCCTATTAGTTATTTTATTTCTTCATTAGATTTATATCTTCCTTTTTTTTCCCAGATGCTGAAGGTGGAAGATAGTGACCAGCCCAAATCTCCCAAGGACAAGTCCAAATCTAACAGTTAAACTATTAACATATGGTAATATAATTGAAGAAGGAAAATTGCTATTATAATTGAGTCGACTTCTATAATTTTCAAAGGCTACTACAGTGTATTTTAAAATTCCACATTATTGCATTATTTCAAAATTAAAAAATGGATTGTTTCAGTACTTATAATTATAGCTATTCGTCACTTGATAAATCAGTTGTACACTTTGTACTTCTAAAGTTCAATCTTTCTTTCCAGTTGCTGAAGAAAAATTAGGCATGCAGAAGTCTGAGAATCTAGGGTTCCTTTTCAATCTTACTGGAATCTCCTGTCACAAAATTGAAAAATACTTTATGATTAGCATGAATTTCACTTCCAAAACCAATAAACCTATATTATCATTTAAGCTTGTTAAATTGACATTAATCTGCTCCAATAACCAAGACCTAGTTCACCTGCTTGTTTGCTAGCAAATTTATCTCAGGAAAACATAATTTCAGTTATTTCTGATGTAGCAATAGCAATAGTACTTACTGTAGACTTATAAACCGCTTCACAGTGCTTTACAGCCTTCTCTAAGCGGTTTACAGAGTCAGCCTATTGCCCCCAACAATCTTCTAAGATTGATGCTTGACAACAATACTATGCTTTATAGTATCTTTATAGTATCTATAATTCCAGAGTAGCTATTCCTTTCATGTGATTATCATGCTCCTTCAGGTTTTTCATGGTTTGTGTTAGTGGGTGTATTTTGAATGTTGTGGTATTGGCCAAAGTCAATGTGCCACTCATGAATCTGAATGCAAACTCGTGAAGATGCTCCCTATTTTTCCTTCTAGCTCCCAGAATGCTCCTTCCATCCACCCCGTTTTACTTCCATTTTTTTCTGAAACATTGAGACATTTTTCAGTTTCTAAATATGCCAATAGGCACTAGGGAAAAAAAGGATCAGGCAGGATATCCTGAAACATTCCCATGGCATATTTTGAAACTTTGACATGGTATATTCTGAAACACCATTTAGTCATTTAAAAAAACCAAACAACTAAAATGCTACTGGGTGTTAGAAATAAATATCATGTTGGAGGCTAGCACTATGATTTGTAATATGCAGGCTTCCCACTTTATTAGCATTTTTTCATTTTTTTTCCAGGTCAGTGCAGTGTATGTAATAGGTGCTAATGAAAGTAACTGCAACAATATTGGGAACAAATCCTTTATAAACATGAAAAGTTAAAAAAAAACAACCCACAAGTTCTGTTAGGATAACTTTTCCCCTATGTATTTCAAATAACTATTTTGATCTGTAACCCGGTTTGGGATTCAATTATCTTTCAGTTGCTTCCCCCCCACCCCCAAATTTTGCAGTGCAGCTTTTAACTCACAAAGGAGAGAAGGAATGACACTAAGCTGTACTTTGAAATGTTAATGTTACTGTAAAATATCTTAAGAAATGTGTGAGGAAAAGAAGACACTTGGAATTATATATTTTTCTGAAGAAATATTTTCAACTGCATACATTTGAATATTAATTTTTGTGCAGTTTAATAACACCAAATTGTAAAGTGGAACGGAACAGATTTATGAATGGACAAGATATTAATCTTCATTGTCTGAAATAAAACGAAGACTATGAACAATTGATCTTTATTTTGTTTAGTTCCCTTCCCTCTACAATAAAGGTCAGACCAAGTGGCTCTTTCATCTCCTGGTATTTGTAGATAAGGACTTCCTTTGCCATCTATCTCCCTCAAACATCATATAATATATCAAGGACATTTGCATTTATGCTGTGAAGTCTAAAGGGGCTGTTTCTTGACAAATGCATTAAGCACAATCCTTTTGGCATTTTCTTTCGTAATTACTTGTCCCTAGGAAAGCATAGGTGACTTTGCCTATGAGAGGGCCATTTGCTCTGTCATAATTGTTTCTGCTCTTTGACAGCACAGACTGAGTATTTGTAGGTGCACCACTCCCGAATCTGCCATTTAAAGCTGTGTTTACATTACTTAAGTGTCTAACTTCATTTTCAAAAGGTTTTGAATGACTACCCCAGTGTACAGGACTTAATATGAGCTAGTTCTCAAAAACTCAGCCAGAAAACAATGGAATATTTGAATAGCAGCGTGCAGATATTATCCTGTAATCCAGGCTATAGTATAGCAAGGACAAAGTTATTAGTAATTGATAAGGATAAGAACTGTAAGAATATAGTAGGGATGGGATGGGGGTGGGGGATTGGAAGAATTACTCTTTATTTGTGAAATATCCACCTATATGTCTCAGCCAAGAGAGAAAGGGAAGTTACACAATAGGGTGGCCAATAAATGTTGCATGGATCCTTTTAGTGGTTGTTGGAGATACTTTTTGAAAACTTCCCTCTAGTCTGTTGTGGGAAACACAGGCAAACCATACTACACATTTTGAAATAGGCATTTGTAAAGTAATGTAGAGGTGACCTTGAGGAAAGTATGAAAGCCATTCATAGGGGAAGGAGTGAAGAAACCATTATTTATTTATTTATTTATTGTTTGTTTATTGGTTTGATTTATATGCCGCCCTTCTCCAGAGACTCAGGGCGGCTTACAATACATTAAGCAATAGCCTTCATACTTTTGTATATACATGCTTAGTAGGGCTTTCGCCCCCCCACAAGCGGTGTTCTTTTTTATACAAAGTCAGCTTATTGCCCCCACAAACCGGGTCCTCATTTTACCTACCTCGGAAGGATGGAAGGCTGAGTCAACCTTGAGCCTGGTGAGATTTGAACTTGCAGTAATTTCAGGCAGCTGGTGTTACTTAACAGCACTTTAGTCTGCTGTGCCACCAAGGCTCCTTAAGGAGGCACTTAGAAAATTAATTACACAATCCAGAGATTGAAGCAAGCATGAGAAAGAAATTCAAAATAACTCCACCTTGATTTTGTTTAGTATAAGATGGGACAAGAAAAACATGGAGTGGCTTTGTAGTTTGATGTCAGCCCTTCATAGAAGACCAAGTTAACAAAGAAACATCACAGAAATTCCAGAAATACTACTTTATTGTTGTAGACTATAATAGAATCTTGGTAACCTGCCCAAAGTCAGCGGAGAATTATCCACAAAAAAGCTAAAAAAGTTTTAGTTCCTATAATCAGAGTTCTTCAAACTTGACAGCTTTAAGACTTGTGACTGTCAAGTTTAGGGACTCCTGCTATAGAAGGAGGGTTTTTTTTCCTCCTTAGTCTTGCAGACCTTCTTGAGGAACTTAGATTTCTACTGAACACAATTTGAAAATCTCCACCTGAGACAGCAAACCTGGAGTCCTGTTGCTGAATTAAACTCCTAGTATTCCTCACTATGGGTCATGATGGCTAGGACTATAGAGAATTATAGTAGAGCAGGATTAGGAGAACAACAGAGTCCTAATATCTTCTCTCTATTCTCAGTCTCTTGGAAGAAAGTAAGTGCAATGTTGTGTTTTATCCTTACATAATGTTTAGAATATACTTGAAGAGACATTCTTTGAAGCTGCTCCAAATCTTTTTTTCCTGGAGAATATTTTTTTTAGTCCTGTGCATTTCCTCATCTCGGTAACTCTACAAAGTGTTTTTCATTTGAAAGGGCAGTATGATTATGCTTTTAAGCAGGTGTATCTGCAGGTGGGGCAGAAATGTCAAGGTGATATCCATTCCTGTGCCAAGAAGATCTATCTTTTTTACCTGTATAAAATGCTTCTAGGATTAAATTTTTTGCAGTGCTCTTAAAATCTGGCTAGAACAATGATGGCGAACCTTTTCGGCACCGAGTGCCGAAAAGGGAGGGAGCGTGTACACGCATTGCATGAGCTTGTCATGGCCGCAACCCAGAAGAGGAGCTGCCCAGGGGGAATGCACGCACCGGGAAATGAACTTCTGGTTTCCAGTGCGCACATGTGCACCGGCCTGCTGGTCTTCTGGTGTGCATGTGAACATGTGATGCTCAGCTGGCCAATGTGCATGCGCACACCGGAAACCAGAAGACCAGCTGTTCTGGGTTTTGGCACTGCCACACACATGATGGCCAGCTTATTGTCACACACGCATGTGTGCCAAAAACCCAGAAGAGGAACGGGTGATACCATGCATGCCAGGCAACATGGCTTTGCATGCCACTTCAGGCACGTGTACCATAGGTTCTCCATCATGGCAGTGGTGGGTTGCTACCCGTTCACCCCCGTTTGGGCAAACCGGTAGTGGCAGCGGGAGGCTCTGCCCACCCACTCGGATATCATCAAATACGATCTGCGCATGCAAATGATAGCAAAGGTAAGTGAAACCCACCCCTGCATTACGGGGCTAGAATATAGAAATATAGGCAATGATTAATAGTGTGCCCCCACATAGAACTTTTTGTTTTTGAATTTAAATTATATTTAGAATAGAAAACCAGAGAGTGCAATATATGAAACAGACATCAACCACTTTTCAGTACAGATTATAAAAGAGAAAGATCAAATTATCACAAGAAGCCCAAAACAGTAACCTTTTAGATTTCTCATTGTTGTAGTTATATTTTCCGAAACTGTGGGCTGCTAAAAAAAGGAAAATGAAGAATAAAAAATTCCACTGTACACAGTGATAAAGAACTGCCTGTTTCTTTCACCAGCAGTAGCTCTTTTGGTTCTTCTTTTTTGGTTTATTTATTTGTCATTCTTTTATTAAGATCATGGGAACTTTTTGTTTTCTTTAGTAGAAAAATGAGATATATTTTAATATTAATATCTGTCTCGTAAAGTTGAAGGGTGTGTGTGCCTGTGTGTTTTATAACACCATTGCTCCGAAAGGATAAATCTAAGGAAGAATTGCTTTATCTTTTTGACATTGTGTAAATTGTGTAAAACCCTGAAGGCTATGCTGAAGTACTACAACCATGCAGGACCAGGAGAAATAAATATCCTCCTGTGCAAGGAGACAGTCTGACTGCTTCCAATATAATCCATAAGTGGGAAGCTGATATTGGACTCTGCAAAACAAGTTCTGACCTGTGTAGCAGCTTCAGCTTCTCAAAATACGGTCATGTAGATTGCAACATTTAAAATAATTATCATCATAATAAATTTGCCTGCTCAGCTAGCGGGGTTTTGATTTTCTTATGTCAAAAAGAAGCTTTGCACATTCTGAGTCCCTTGCCCTTCAAACGTTTATGCATGCTCATGGACATCCACAGAAGCACATGTTATCCATGTTTGTGTGCATATGAGAGAGAATCCTTTAAAATATTCTAAAGTGTAAGAAATTCAGAATAAACATGTAAAATGTCAGACGTATATCAGCAACAGTATATTTGTTAGATTTCAAAGAAACACACACACAATTACTGTATAAGAATTAGTTCAATTCAAGGATTGGTCTGATGCAAGTGAAGATTGCTTTGATGCTGTTATCCCACCTATAGACACTCTGCAGTGTACATTTTTTATTCTAAATCTCATTATGACCCAATTAGATAATAGTTTACTAAGAAAATAACAATCACAGTAAACCTTCCATTTGAAAACCCCCTTCACATTTGCTGCAATTTTAGTTTAAGATTTGAGGGGGGGAGACAAAATATGATTTTTCTTTTGCCCCTCCCCCCCACCCCCCAGCCAGAACAATCCATATTTAGTGATACCCAGAATTTTGTATTAGTTGTTCCACCTAAGGAAAGCTCAGGGAATGTTCTTGTTATCTGTACAACCCTGCTTTGCTATTTTTGTGTGTATGGTTGTATATGTGTAAGACTTTGAAGTACAACAGCTGGTTTGGAGGGTGGGGAGGGGGAAGAGGAAGAAGATCTGTTTCCATTTTAGTATCAGATTTGACACCAACTAGCCTGCAAACAAAATGGTAGCTTTGGAAATGTTACTTCTTTATTTGTTCTCCAGCCTGATGTTTGTTTGGGTGAGGTAGGCTGAATGGGAGCCAAGTAGGAATGAATACATAGAGCAATGATCCTTTGCATAATAACTTGGGAGTAAGTGCATTTGCAATTAATGGGGCTTGCTTCTAAGAGTATGCATGGGATAATACATAATTGAGACCCACATGCAAATAACAGCCTGTGAACAGTAGAGTGTTCTTTGACTTGTCTTGGCTTGTTTAAAAAATTTGTTCCGAAGAGGACTTTTTAGAAGCTGTTTACTGTTTTTGGCTAGTGATATATAAATTGGTTGGTCTTGTGACTGGTATTAGATAATGCTGTTTTTGTTTGTAATTTAACTTTTTGCCTTTGATTTCTATACTATTTGGTCATAAGACCTGATCATCCCTTTCATACAATTTCTTCTTTTACCAGAGAGAATACAGATATTGTTGTAATTCTGTAACTCTGGAAATGGTCTAAGTACAGACTTAGTGATGGTGTTTGTGATTTATATGCTTTTGTAGTAAGAGTGCTGTTCTGACCTAGGCTTCCTAGGTCAGAACAGTAAAAGCACACAATGAGTCCCCAAAACCCTCTTTTTATTTCAATGGCTGTGAATTCTGCTCATTCAGAACCTGTTCATTCTCAATCTGTTCATTCACAGATGACTCCCAAATAGTTGTAAAGAGTCCTACAGAAGTCTGCCACAGTTCTGCGGGATAAGGCTGATAAACACCCACCTTTATCTCCCTTGACATGCTACCAAGAACTAATTGGCAATTAACTTTGCAAGTCCACATGGAACACAAAGTCAACAGGGAACTGCAGTCTTGAAATCGGCCAGCATGAACAACAGTTGCTTCCTGCAAAGGCCCACATGACTTTGCTTTTCCTTTATGTCTTATGGGAGGGGCCAATCATCTCCAAGCCCTACTCCTGAGTCGACCCTTTTGTTTTAACTGTTCTTGCCTTCTGGCAGCTCTGTGCTTGCGCGCACTGGAAACAGGCTCCCCCATTCTTCTGCCTCGCTGATGTCCGACTCCGGAGCATAGGTGAAATCTAAATTGTTTTGCTACCAGTTCTGTGGGCGTGGATTAATTAGTGGGTGTGGCTTGCTGGTCAGGTGACTGGGTGGGCGTGGCCAAGTCAATGTCACTTCTTTGCCCTTTTTTAACCTACAAAACACAATACAACACAACTGGCTCACCCACAATGTAAAAGCAGTTGTGCTAGACTCAAAATGGCCCCGCAACAAGCAGGAACCTCACACAGCCACAAAAAGCCCCAAAAATCAACTTTCACACTTTACACACACAAAATTCCACATATGCTTTGTGAGATTTTGTGTGTTTGTGTAGTTAGAGTGAAACACTACAGAAATACACTAAATCTCAGAAAGTTGCACAAATATTATTTTATTTATTTTATTTTTATATAAAAGCAGCTAAATTTAAAACTTTCTAAACTTTAAATGGCTACGTCTAAAAAAAGAACAACTAAAAAAAACCCCAATTAACTATTCTTTTTAAAGCTCCCAAAGGGGAAAAAAACTTACCCAATAGAACAGGGGTTTCCAACCTTGGCAACTTTAAGACTTGTGGACTTCAACTCCCAGAATTCCTCAGCCAGCTTTGCTGGGAGTTGAAGTCCACAAGTCTAGGCAGGAAGGCAGGCAGGCAGAAAGAGCTGCTCACCGATGAGGTTGATTGCAAGCAGGGAGATTCAGTTGCTTGCTGATGCATGGATTGCGATCATCATGCGATCAGCAGCTAAGGTAAGCAAGCTGGAGGCTGGGGGGGGGGGAGAAAAAAAGAAACTTTTTTTCTTTTACATGGCTCTGGTGATCCAAGCTGAGTTGCCTGATTAGCAGGCAACTCATCTGGGATGTCAGAGCTTGGCTGGTCAGAGCCATTTAAAAGGAATAAAAGGCTCTGATGATCGCGGGGCTCAGCTGGGCATGGGGGGCGGGGGCAGGGATTTTTGCTACCAATTCTCCGAACTGCCCGCCGCCATTGCTACCTACTCACCCGAGCCGGTCCGAACTGGGAGCATTTCACCCCTGCTCTGGAGGCTCCGGAGTCTGCACATAACTCCCAGATGGCCCTGGCCCTATCTCTGCCTCCGACGCAGAGCCCTCATCCGAGCCTTCTCCAGACTCCAGGATTGGCCCATGTTCCTCCCCAGCCTCCTCACTGTCTGACTCTGCTGCCAGCTCTGCAGGCCGCCAGTGGACCACAACAAGTACTTGCTAATATTCTCCATATGATTTCTGTGTAGTTGTGTATATGTATGAAATCAGGTATTATATAAAGTTTAAATTCATGTAATCTCAAAGCACAGGATAAAAGTATTTCTATAACTCTAGTTTGATCTGGTGGTTACTAGATTACAAACTAGGAGATGGTGAGTTCTAGTCCTGCCTTAGGTATGAAAGCTGGCTGGTGACTTTGGGCCAGATACTCTCTCTCAGCACAACTCACCTCACAGCATTGTTGTGGGGAACAAAGAAGGCTGAAGGAGTATTAGGCGCAGAGGTGGTATTTAGCCGGTTTGCACCAGTTCAGCCAAATCATTAGCAGCAATTGCAGGTGGGCCTGCCCACCTGCCCCGGCTCCAAGTCATGTTATTTAGGCACGTTTTTGAGGCCGGGCGTATGCACGGAAGGAGCGTGAGTGAGCAAAGTGCATGTGCGGAAGGCCGGGTGCATGTGTGGACAACAGGTGCAGGGCAAACCAGTGGTAAAGGTAAGTGAAACCCACCCCTGATTAGGCATGTTCGTCATCTTGAATTATTTGTAAAAATAATAATGGCAGAAAATAAATAAATGTATATTGTACCGAAGTGTAATAAAAAAGGAAAAATTATATTTACATTTCAGGACTAGAAAAATATAAAATCTAACCTATTACGTAATCTTTGTTACCTGAAAAAAAATTCTCTTTCCATAAGCAACCTCCAGATACATTTACTCCCACAATGGAAATGTCAGTCAAGATTTTTAGAAGGCACCAAATTTGGAAATAGCAATAGCACTTAGACTTATAAACCACTCCACAGTGCTTTACAGCCCTCTCTAAGCGATTTGCAGAATCAGCATATTGCCCCCAACAATCTGGGCCCTCATTTTACCGACCTTGGAAGGATGGAAGGCAGAGTCAACCTTGAGCCACTCAGAATCGAACTCCTGGAGGGAGCAGTGAGTTAGGGTGTGTGCCACCATGGCTCAATGCTGCTGTAGAGACTTTTGAATGAAAATACAGTTGGAGAAGTCTATGGTGGTGATGGTGATGATTGCTAGAGAATATCAGAGTAAGAATCCAGATTGATAGCAGAAAAAGCATCCTGGAAAAATTCTCTATTGTTGCCAAGAAAAATTAGAGATACGGTATGTCTATGAAGTCACCAAAGATCAACTATGATTCAAAGGAGCCCTTATTTTTTAACTTGCCTATATAGTATTCCTTTCCTGTAGTTTAATTTTGGATGGGTCAGGTAAAACATGTAGCAGTGTTTCCATAAACGTTAGGCAACTGCCCTATATTTCTGGTTTAATATATTAAGATTGTTGGTGGTTTATTTGGAACAAGACTAACTGAAACCATTGTTCTCAAAGCACCTGGGGATTAAAATTATCTCCTGTGGTTTTAGCATCTGCTCATTCAATAGGAGATGGAGATGGAGATGGAGAAGTCAGACTCTTAAGGTTTAATCAAATAGTGGGAAAATAGTACTTCATTGTAAAACAAACCAGAATATACAATATTCGTACAAGTTTTCACTCTTTTTTCAAGCATATTGTTCTTGCATTTGCATCAGACAATTTTTTTTCATAAAACAGACATACTTGCTGACACATTGTAGTTGGTGATATTCCCCATTTTCATCTCCTTATTATCAAGCAATTTCTTTTTGCTTATTTCTTTCTCCTATCATAGTCTGCATATTTAATTAGCAAGAACTTGATTCTGGCACACAGAATCTGTTTATGAAGTGTAAACTGCCATAAATTACAGTGAGACTGATGGTTAGGTAAATGGGATAGGACTGAAGCCCAGTTATATGAGCAACTGTAATGATTAGATGATACAGAATACATCCTAATCCTGCCACACAAGGAAAACTTGTATTCGTCAGCTATTCTAATACTAGAAATCCTCTGTAATATCTCTTTATAGACACCTAACCCCTTTCATTTCTAACCTTTTTGTTTAATCTAAATAGCTTCTTTTTAATTTTAGAAATCTTTCATTCTGGTAGTTATTAGCTAATTCTTAAAGCTTCTCTTCTCCCTATGCATATTAGCAATAAACATTTGATTTTATCATCACTTTATGGGCTATATGTTGAAGAAAATGGTCACCAGTGGTGCAGTACTAATTAAGTATTTCAGTCTCTTGTCCAAGTACATTAATTTTCTAATAGCAGTGAACACACTGATAACAGCTGAGCTACACTACAGCCAAAACGAACAAAAAGTAGTTGTTTTATAACTGGCAATTAAAAATTAGTTTTGCATTTACTTCTTAAAATCAAGTTCTTGAGTTTATATTTCTGCTGAGAAATCTACATACTAAAATATATTTCATTATTGCTCTCTCCCCAATTTGCATGGGGCTTATTGATTCCTCAAAGGTTTTAGTGCTGGATGAGAGAAATTTCAGGGACAGGTGGCAAACTTTAACAGCAAGACTTTTTTAAAAAAGCAAATTAATCGCCTGTATTATGTACTCAACATAAATGCAAAAAAACATATTTAAAAACATCCATCCCTTTTTGCATTTTTATAGGAATGATACAGTGATGCTTTTAAACTGCTTCCATCAACATAGATTTTAAAAAGAGAAGATGCTTGGCTCAGTTCTAAAGAATGAATTCTTGGGTGACTGACAAGAAAATGAAGAAGACAAATTACATGTTACAATATAAACTTTCTGTCCATTTATCTATAACTGACTTATTAAGCACATTTTAAAAATCTCAAATCATTTTGAGAAAGAGAAAAACTCCAAAGTGGGCAAACATGCAGCCTCAAACTTGTTATATGGCTCAGTGTGGATCACATCAATAAACTGGAAGCAGAAAAAATACAGAGTTACTGCCAGATATGCAATGATGGACTGAAGAAGGCTCTGTGAATATGGAGCTCTCAACCGCGGCAGAATGAAGAGCTGGCAAATGGATCAACTCCTCAGAATTTCTCTCCAGAACAAGGAGAGGACCAGGAGTGCCCCAAAGTGTTTCACACAATGGCTCTCCATTAAGAGACTATAAGACAACAGTGTCTAGCAGGTTTAATTGATCTGGAAGCCTTAGGAAAAAAACTAACAAGAGGAGACTTCAAAGATTAGACACAAGAGGGACACCAGATAAAATATGGAAAGAAGAGATCTTTTGCTGCATTTTAAGAGAAAGTGTTAAGTTACTGTGTTAAAAGTAAAGGAATATGTAACTGGTTTATTGGTTAAGGCTAATCAATATTGTTAAAATATGTTATTTCTGGTAACTCTTAACTGATTTTTGCTGATTACGATTAAATGATGAGGCTTTGTAGTTTGATTATAGATAAGAGATGAGATATGGGAAGAAGAGATAATTGGATGACATATCAGGAATAACGTTACAAGCACTGACACTGGTCTTGATGAAGGAGAAAGTCATTTCTTCATATATCTTTTTTATTACTTTTTTATTTTTCTCTGCACTTTTAATATTTTTCTTAGTTTGTACTAGTTTTTTATCTTTGTATATGTAAACATGAATAAAAATTGTTATAAAGAAAAAAAAGGAAAATATACCCAGAAATGTCTGATATTTGGGTTGTTTTGTTGAATTTATTTTCAACAGGTTAGACTACTAGGAGAAAAGCAGGAAAAGATGGATGTCAGATGAAAAGTTATTTCAAGTTATATTTTAGGTAACTTTTAAAATTAGAAATTCAATTTATAGCATTTTTGTGTAGGAGGATTAAATTGACTCTGTCTTTAAGTTAAATTTGATCATTATAAATGCAGAGGAAAAACAGTTGTGATATAAAGGAGCTATTGGGGAAATACATATTATTATTTTTTTTTAAAAAAGTAGCAATAATGGCTTCACAATGAGCTTGACTTTCAGAGACAGATCCACACAGTTTTCTTGGCAGTGTTACAGAAGTAGTTTTTCACTTGCTTCTTCTGGAGTTTGGCTTACCTTTGTACTTTTAAAAAAGAATGAATAAAAGTCTTCAAGCATTACATGTTTAGAAGTATCATATAATAGTGCTAGAAGAACCACATTATAAACAAGATTCCAAATAGAAGGGCAAACTAATCATTTGCAAGTGAAAAACAGGCCCAGACAGATCTGCAATTGAACATCCATTAAACCATGATGCTCACATGGTCATCTTAGGACATCTTTCAGCATCATCTAATTCATAGTATTCCTCTAAGAACAAAATGGGACAGACCTTCTGTGTTCATCACAGACATCTTTGATGAAAGGAAGATCGGATCTGATATTACTAGATTTTTCCTCACCCCAGTGGCATCCTGCTAACTTCCTGGGCACTTTCAAGTCTTTACTGGTTTCAGTCCTCGGGTCTATAGAAAAGCATAGAAACTGAAACACATTTGTTCTTAAGCAGCCAACCTATAGCATTAAGAAACCTCCAATGTTTCCTCCAACTGACTAGTTACACTTCCAAACCCTGAATTAATTCAGCCCCCCATCTGTACCAATGTTGTTGCCATACATTTGTAGGTACCAGAACTGTGATGCTGTTGGGACTGAGTCAATTTGCCCTGTTAAAGATTCCGATTTCAGAAAATAAAATAGTATTAAAGGCTGGTGGCAGAGGAGAGCAAGAAATGTCTAGCAACTGAAAAATAGCCTGCCTCCAAGTTCTCTGGACCTTCAGCCAGAAACCAGAGATTATTCAGTGATAACCACCATGTAGTAATAGCAATAGCACTTAGACTTCTATACTGCTTCACAGTACTTTACAGCCCGCTCTAAGCTGTTTACAGAGTCAGCATATTGCCCCCAACAATCTGGGTCCTCATTTTACCAACCTTGGAAGGATGGAAGGCTGAGCCAACCTTGAGTCTGGTGAGATTTGAACTGCCATATTGCAGGCAGAAGGCAGTTAGCAGAAGTAGCCTGCAGTACTGCATTCTAACCACTGCACCACCATGTAAAAAGAGTGCGATAAAACACAGAAAAAGAATTGGCCTGTATTTATTGTTTCTTGCTTCAATATTATATATTTATTATTGTGAAAAATATATTTTATTGAAAAAATGATCATGGAAGAGATAATAACCTGTGTGTACTGCAAGGCTAAATTCTTAATGAAACAAAGATTCCAAGATTATTTCTTTGGAATGGTTAAAATCATCTCATTGTTTTCAATGTCTTGAAATAAGTAGCACCAGTATGAATTATAAGAACAATAACAAGGACTACTTAGATATTTGACTGAAGTGAAAATCTAATAAGACAAAACTCAGAACATCTTTTGGGATTTGTTTACAAGAAGGTATTGAAATACAAATCAGAAACTGAGCAAATGTGTATAATTAAATGGATGCAGAATCTGGAGAGCACAACTGATACGCAACAATGGGAATATCGATGGAAGACAAATATTAAATTTACTATCAATATAATACTTAAAGAAAATTGGTATAAATATTTCACTGTTGGTATATTATTCTGGTGCCAATTGCCAAAATAGATAATTCATTTTCTAAAAACATTTGGAAGTACATCAATAATCAAACCAGATCATTCTTGCATAAATGGTGGCAAAGTTATAAAGTTCAACAGTTTTGAAAGATGATTTTTGTAGAATATTAATCTTAACGAAGAATTTTTTGTCTGCCAGCTATTTTTCTTTTAAATAAATATTAAGTTTTATATTCCTGAAAAGTATACTTTCTATGTGATAAATGCAAGGATAGTTTATGCCTCTTGCTAGCAATGTACCTAATTTTCGCTTTGAAGAAGGGCAAGCTATACTATGGGAGTATGCATCAATGTAAAAAATATTTTCTCATATAAAAAATACAGAATTTGATTCAACTTGCATTCATGGATTATCAATCTGCATATGGACTCATACTGAATCATTTGTATTTCTCTTAACATAATGCTTTTACTATATTAGGTCTTGTCTGATTTGTTAACTATAGAAAAGTTTTATAGGATAGAACTTTTTAGTAAGATAGAAAGTCTTGTAATTGTTTATGGTGACTGATGATTCTTGTTATATTGGCTACTGTTATTAATGACATAATACTGATTTGAATTTAATAATGGTTTGGATCACTACAATGTTTGAAATTATAGATTGTTAATAATTTTTTTGTTTTCTGTTTGATTTTCCTTTCTTTGCTTTTTAAAAGGTTAGATTTGCTTTTAAATATTGAATCATAATCATCACCATCATCTAGATTCTAGACATTTCTGGTTTGTACTATGCTGCAGATGAGACAGAATTTAATTGACTTGACTGCCTGGGGACAAGCATGATGTGGTATGACAGAAACATGATATGCCTTAGAAGTAGTTTCAAAATCTTATGTGGAAATGATCCCAACCATCCTCTCTTCTCTTGCCATTCCCTTTCCTCTTGCCTTCCTTATTGAAAGACCAAGGGGTTACTTACTTGACTATCTATCTCCAGTGGTATCTACCTATGTTATTATCTAACCCGTAAGCTAATATTGTCCTGTGGGATCTAAGATGAGGGCCTTTTCAGCCTTGGTACCTGCTCTTTGGGATATCAATCCCTGAAGATCAGACTTATCTCAGTTTTTTGCAAGGCTTTAAAAAGGCGGTTTTGCCATCCACACTGGGGTCCTGATAGTATCTCGAAAAGAGATCTTGAGAGAAACAAGAAGGTCCTGAACTGGAAGGCTCTTTGAACAGTCACTCATGATTAGATTTTAGTACTGTAATTATCTATATCAGTACTGTAATTATCTATGAAGCTGCCTTTGCAGATCATCCAGAAGCTATAAGTGGTCCAAATGCACTGGCACAGGCAGTGATGGAGGCACCACGTTATGTGCATGTGGCCCTTCTGATCCACAAGGTCATTGTTTACCAGCTGACTTCCAGATGCAATTTAAGGTGCTGGATGTAATCTTTAAAACTGACTACCAGAGATACTTTATATTTGCCCAGTCATCTTTGCTCATTCAGATTGGCCCAGGGTGTATACTGGCCCGTCAATTCAAGAATATCATCTTGTGGGATCCAGGAAGTGTCCCTACTCTTTTGCAATTCCTGTCCTCTGGAATGATTTCCCTCTAGAGATTCTTATGGCTCAATTTATCTTTAATGTGTTATTGAAAATACAAATGCTGGTTTGAATCTTTAGGACTATACATATTCTGAAACTGGATCTAATTTCTTGGCTGAAGGTACAAGATACTGATTTTGCTTATGGTAAGAAAACCAGGCCTTTCCACTAAGAAAGACAAGACTTCCTTCAATTCATGTTGGCACTTCAGTAGCTTGGTACCATTTAACTTTGTTCTTAGTGTATGAGGAAAAGTCTGTTTTTAATGCTGGCACTTTCTTTTATTTTGTTACATAATATCCCACAGAAACTTGGCAGAGAGACTAAAAAATTTAATTCTTTACTCTAACTTTCCTAACTTAGAAAACAAGCCCAAAACAGAACAAGTGATCTCTTTGGGAAAAAGCTGACACAGCAAGAAATGTTCAAGAAAACAAACAAAAAGAAAGTTGTCAGATAAAAAGTTGTCAGTTAAGTAATTTGCTTGTGTACACTGGTTGATTGCAAACACTGACAGCAAAAGGGTTAACATCAGCAAACCATTAAGGGCAATGAAGAATGCTGTTTTAGGTGACAAGACCTGGATAGACAGTAAATTGAGGCCAAGAAATCACCTCCTGTGCTCCAGATCCAGCAATCTTGGATTGCCACTTCAGTGCATAAACGAAATGCATGACTCTGGACCAGTTTGGCCATAGGATTCTTTTTCAGTAGCAGTTGTGATGCTACTTGTCAGCTGGCTTCTTAGAAGTATCATTCTGATGGGTGTTAAGAAAGATGCTTCATGAAGTGGCTGAAGTACCAAACTACATAGGCAGCTGCCACTGTGCATTGCTCTGAGGACCTCTTCATAATAATGCATTCAGGGAATCTGTCTGGGTGGACAGCTGACAGATGAGAAAGAAGTATGTTGCCAATGAAAGAGGCCTCAGAGATCCTCCCATTCCAGACAATGCATCCTTGTCAACATCCAGTATATGCAAAATAGGGTTTATTTAGAAACAGGTATTAAAATATATGTTCATTAAGCTTTTGCTGATACTCATGGTAAAAAATATATGGCTAAGAGCTATGGCCTGCTCTGTGGCATATATTTCTTTTATTCCCTTGAAAGTATATACCCCCTGATGGCATTTAGACCCCAAAAAATTGTCGTGTATGTACCCTAATGTTCAGCCAAAATGTTGGAGATGTGACTGTTTAGATGCTACATATTATCATGTTTGGTGGACCTGTAGGAAAGTTAAGGTTTTTTGGATAAAAATTTGGTGGGTCATGCAGAATATTTTGAAGAAAATTTTTTTTCTCCACAATTGTTTTTATTGGGTATAGTTAAGGGTTTTACTTCGGGTGAAACAAAGTTGATATTGTACATGATAACAGCTGCGAGATTATTGATAGGTAAATATTGGAAGAATGAAGTTTTGCCCACGATCGAGGAATGGACTTTGAAGATGGCTAGTTTTGCAGAGATGGGAAGATTTCAGCATATTTAAAAGACTGTTCACAAGAGACTTATGAATGGGAATGGAAAAAGTGGATAGATTATGTTCAGAACAAATATCAAACTAGGAAGTATCAAATAGCTTTTATTTGAAAATGATATATTGAGATAGAAACATTTTAATATAATGAAGTTAAAAAATTATAAGGGGGAGGGAGGGGTTCAAGTTATATATAAGTTTTATATTAAGGGTTTTTTTTTTTTACCTGATGTGAGTATATTGGAAGTCTGGGGGGAGGGGAGGATTAGGGAGGGTTAGGGAGGTTGGGAAGTTTGGGGTGGGTTGAGGGGGGGGGAAGGGGTGAAAATGTAATTGTAAAACTTTTGCAATAAAAAAAAAGAAAGTATATACCCCTTTACATTGCAGAAAACATGCTGTATTTGACATCAATGGCTTTCACTTCAGTTTCAACATTTGCACCTCTTAATACTTGTGAAAGCAAATGCCAATATCGTTGCATGGGCATGGAAGACAGTGCACAATCCTCTTGTCCTCTGAAAATATGTGAGAGCCTCCCAAGCAGCTCTTAAATAGCCAGGCCAAACTATTGAGCAGATAAGAGAGCCTTTGTGTTTCTCAAAGGCCTTTTTCAGAGCCAGCAAAATAGGAGTGCATCAAATGTGAAGTTATTTTGGTCTTGTCTGAAAGCTGACAGGGTAGCTACTTAGTTTGTGTTAAACTAAGCTACTTGATTGTATTTGTGCTTCAGCCTTTCTAGAGTACTTCCTATGGATTAGCTAAGTAATTGATTTTTGTTTATTGAGGAGAAGGGCTTTCAAAAAGGCATGATGAAGTTGGCACCACAGTGACAGATTTCATGTAGGGTAGTGAAACAGGATGATCATATTACGACGTAAACAAAAATGTATTTATTTTTAACCTTGTTGTTTCCCTGAAGCAGATGAAGAACCTCTCTTCTACCGTAGAACTGTAAACTACTCTATATTTCAATTTGCAGAGTCTGAAAGAAGGTCATTGTGCATAGCTTTCAGAGTTAAAGTTCATGGTTAGAGTTAAAGCCTTATGCAGAGAAAGGTTTTCTAATTAGCCAAGAACTGGGCTTTAAATTCTAAGGGTGTGTTCTAAGCAGACACCTTCTCAACTATGGCTATTTTCCAGGCAATTCATCTATAGTGATTTTTAAATATATATTTAAAACATACAAGTATAATTTAAAGGACATAAAGAAAATTGCCGAAGAATTCTGCTTTTGTGCCATGTTTAAAGGAAGACCAATGATGGAGAGCTACAGTCTGAGTTGTGTTGTTGCCAGAACAAAAGCCTCATCCTTCATCTCACAAAATCAAAGGGACTCACAACCAGTTAAATTATTTTGTCAAACAAGCACATCTCTCACACATGCACCTTTCATTATCCATGCTAGTAAAAAAGCTAATAACATAGTTAATCTAGTTTCTTTTGCCTAATTTAAAAAAGGCCTGTCTCAGAAACAATTCAAGGAGAGAGATTAGGGTTGTATGACATAGGGTGGGAAAAGGGTGGTGAAACTCAGATTTTAGCAATGCTAGCATTGCCTGTCTTCAGAACAATCCATTTATTGTATATTTTGATATATGAGAGCTATTTTAATGTATTATCCTAGTGCATTATTGGGAGCCAGTTTGGCTTAATGGTTAAGGCATTAGACTAGAAACCAGGAGACAATGAATTCTAGTTCTGCCTTTAGGCACAAAGCCAGCTGGATGGCCATATTTATTTATAAAATTTATAGGCTGTCCATCTTAACTCAAGGTAGCCTTAGGAATTCCCTTAGCCCAGGAAGGAGGCAAATGCAAACCACCTTCAAAAAACATTGCTCAGGAGTTAAAAATTGATTTGAAGGCACACACAAGAGAAACCAACAACCTAAAATGCAGGGAAACTTTGACAAATATACAAGCTAAGGAACACTGAGACTCGGCTAATTTCAACAATACTATAGAAATTATAGCAAGGAGTTCAGTCATCTCACTTCTGTTTATTTTACATCATAAGTAATATTTTACATTTTCAATTAAACTAAGGATAGTTCTCTTATTTTTGTTTAGCCTTTTTACTCTTTTGGTGTGTTTACATGGATTATTAATTTAAATGCAAATCTTTAAGAGGCAATGGTGAAAATTGGTCATTGTTTGAAGAAGATGGGAAAGCTTACAATTGTTAAAGTTAAAGAGAAGAGAATTGGAAAGCACAGGTTAGAAATGAATGGCTTCTCATATAATTCCTAGTCGGAATATAGAAAGACTGAGAGAAAGGAATTATTCCCAAGTAGATAGGGTATGCTTTATAGAGATAGGTGATGTACTTGCTTCATAAGATTGGAAGAATTATTTAATATAGGACTTACTTGCCTCTAATTGAATAAAAATATGTGGCTCATATTTATTTATTTATTAAATTTATATACAGACCATCTCATTGTTTATATTAAAAAACAAAGACATCTGGTCTACCTTACAATGAAGCTTCAGTGAAGTCAATATAAATGGATCATGCCAACCTAGGACACTTTGTTGTTTAACGGAGTGTAAATTGATGCAATACCACCATCCCACACAACTAAAAGTACACAAGCTAGAGGCAGACACTGTAAAAGCAACCATCCTCTTCCCTGTCAATTACAATCACTAAACTAATAATTTATCGCTTTGTGCCTGTTCATGATATCCAAAATCCACTGAGGCGGCTATCTTGTTTTCTTAATGGGAGAGCCAACTTTGTGCTTAGGAAAATAAAATTGACTAGAATCTACAGAGAAAAATCACAAAATGCTAGATGCTTATTTATTATTCAAATTTATATAATCATTTATATAAATTTAGATAAATTTGGATGTTCTTAATCTTTGAGCCTAAATTACTTAATCTGTTTCTTAATAGTTTTTAACTTCTATATGTATTTGTATTTATTATGGCTGTTCACCGCCCTGAGTCCTTCGGGAGTAGGGCGGTATACAAATATGAAAAATAAATAAATAAATAAATAAATAAATAAATAAATAAATAAATAAATAAATGATTTTGGGCAGCTTGCAAACAAAACAAATAAAACAAAAAAAATAGGAAAACTGAATACAAGAAAAAAGTAATATAAAAGGATTAAAATAAATAAAACTCATAGCTGAGGTAATCGCTTTTGTCAAACCATCAGTAGAGCTGGTGAAAAGTACAATATTGAATGTTGTGTAAAAGCAATGTGTGCAGCTATTTTCTTTGCAAATCAGGATGTGTGGGTTATACAGATGAGTCTATTGAAACTAAAACCTAGTGTCTTTGAACCCTGCTTGCAGAAATACACATTCCAACAATCAAACCAAGAGTACCCAGTGAAAACAAAACACAGCGGAAACGGCAAAGAAATCTGAAATGAGTCAACCGTATAACAAAAGTAACACCCATCGGTGCCAATAAATATATTTATCTTTTTAAAATACCTATTTATGGAGTTCTAACATACTTTTGAAGTCTCTTGCTTCAAAGGATATTGATATTGTTTCAAAAACAGGTACATGCAATTTGAATGCTATGCACTCATTTTAATATTCAGCTAATGAAACCTCCCTCGCAAGTTTCAAGGACAGTAGGACAGGTCTGATGGAAAATTTTGTGCAAAATTGTATGACCCACAAAATGGCTTGAATGAATTGGTTACTTTTAGAAGCACATTTCCTCCTCTTTCTGATTATGTTATTGGTGCTAAATAATGAACAATTCATAAAAAAATACAATATTCAATGAGAATAGAACATAAGAAAACTGTTCCTAGGGCTGTTCATTGATCTTTTGAGGTTGTGTAGAAGGTAAAAAAAAAAATCAGCAAAGAAGGCATATTAAATGAAAAAAAATATACTGCACTTCAATCGGTATGTTATTTATCTCTCTGTAATCCAGGAAACTGAATTTTATTTCCACTTTAGGCATGAAAGGCAGCTGGGTAACTTTCGGTCAGTCACTTTCTCTGCCCAACCCACCTCAAGAGGATTTTGTAGTGCAGAAAATAAGAGGAGGAAAGAGTGGTATGCTGGCCACCTTGAGTTATTTATAAAAATAATAAAGGAGGGATATAAATAAACATCTTCCATTTTGTGACTTTTGTGGCGTAATACCAATGGATTAGTTTTAGGTGACAGTTAAAAGAGGAAATGTCCTGATATAAGCAATTTCTAGCACCCATGTTTTCCCTTCCGTGTTAACACAAATGGGCACCGACTGTGCAATCCGATTTCGGGTCCCCTTAGAAATCACATCTAACTGATCCACTGTGCTCGATTATAACAGCGGAATGCACTGGATTTGTTTTTGTTAAGAGATGCAGACGGATTTTTAACTACAGACGAGGTCTGTTAGTAGGCCATAACCTTCTGCAGGGAGATCTGAATGAAAGCGGAAGGGAAAAAAAAGATCAGTCAACAGCAGGATCAACAAAAGCCGTTTGCATTTTTTTTTTTACCCTTTGAGTAAGATAAACGCGATCCTCCCGCCTTTCCCAACCTTGTTATGCGTCGTATTAAACAAGACATAAATAATTTCGGACGTGCGCGAGCGCCAGCCAGCAAGCGCGAGCTGCTACTGCAGCCCTGAACGTCTTATATACAGTACGAGACGTTCCATTCTCAAGCGGCGGCGGCCGCTGCTGTTGCTGCTGCCGCCGCCGCCGCCGCTGCTATTTTCCAGCCCCGCTCAACGAACAAACCCAACCAGCTCACTCTCTCGCTTCCTCTCCCTCTTCCAAGATCTATTTGTTTACAATCAGATGACATCACTTCTCCCCGTGCCCCTCCGTTCCAACAAGACGTCACAATGGTGCGATCGCCCGATTGGTTAGGACGGGATCTCGGCCCCTTTTCAAGCGCCATTGCCAGCCTGGCCGCGGTTATAAAAGGCGCTGCGCCGAGAAGCCCTTCCTTCGTGTTTGGTAGGAGATGATCGAAGCGCTGGATCTGGTAGTTCTCGGCACTGCCGCCTGACTACGTCAGAGGGTGGCGGCTCAACAGAAGGACTGGGCGCCTCTCCTGAATTGAGTCTTCTGAAAAGATCGCCGCCTTCTCCACCTCTAACCCCCTCGACTTGTTTTCCTCTCTCTTCTCTTTCTCTCTCTCTTTCTCTCTCGTCCCCACCGCTCGGTTCCTCTTCGGCGGCCCTGAGCGCGCCCCGAACACTCTTGGTCAACCACCGGAGCTGGCTGCCTCTCGCCCCCTACGCCTCCATGCATCCCGCCCTTTATACCCGGGCCAACATGATACGTGAGATCGCCGCGGCTGTGAACTTCATCTCCAAGTTCCTGCGCACCAACGGGCTGATGAACGAGCGGCAGCTTCAAACGTTCAGTCAGAACCTGCAGGAGCTGCTGGCAGGTGAGGGGGGGGGGAGGTCTTCAGATTTTCCGTCTCCTTCCGGCTCGTATTGTTGGGGGGGGGGGGACACAAGCAACAACCGCACAGCTGCTGTTCTTGTCGAGTAGCTCCCCCCCCCCCTCCGCGCGATCCCTCCGGATCTTGTTGGTCAACGTCATTATTTCAGCCTTGCCCCGACTAGCTGCCCTCCATAGCTGTTGGGGCTAAAGGTCCCATGATGATAGCCAGCATTGGCACTGGGCAGTTGGTGGAGAAAGGCTGCAGTGTTGGGAAGAAGGGAAGGTAAATGATGTGTAAACTGGTTGCGTGATTGGACGGTTCGTGGGAATATAATAAATAGCCTTCCAAACAGCTTCAGGAAACGAAGGAGACCTTTTTGTGTTTTGTACAAGCCTAGGAAGCAGCTATTTTATCGCTTTAGCCCACTATGATCTAAAGATATTACAGTGGGTTACTGCCGTACTTCCCTTTGGTTTTGATTTTGCTCAGTGCTTCGTGTATGCAACGGGGGATTTTTCACTGGTATACAGACTCTGCGTGTTTGGAAAGTCCCTTTAGCTGCCTTCAGTTCCTCTTTCCTTTCTTGGTGTTTATACACAAAGATCACTTTGCCTAAGCTAGCATACAGACCAACAGTCAATCATACTTTTAAAGTTCTGAATATAAAGTCTTTACAGCCCTCTCAATTTTTGTATTGGGTTTTGTATATAAAAAGGAGCGGAGTAAATTTGGGTGGCATTTTAAACTCATTTAAGATACATGACTTTTTCTCATTCTGCCCAGATACAAGTAACTGTTAAGCCTTATATCTCTCATGCATTCTCTGGAAGAGCTCTATTTACCATTTTGAACTGCTTGAGACTGGAGGAGTGCAGAACAGAGGTTCTTGAGATTCTTCCTAAAGGCTGGGGGTGGGGTATGTCTTTCCACATCTGTTTTCCTTTCCTCTTCCTCCATTAGCTTAGAGAAGAATATATTAAATGCACCTATCTGTGTGGTACAGTAGCAAATATTTTTCATACCTCATGGGAAGGCAGAGGAAATTATTTAATAAACACGGATAATCTGTTAATTGAAAATAAAGATTACACTAGTTTCTTGTTTGACCTATAGCAGTATCTGAGTCTCCCCTTTTCACTGTGGGGGCTATATTAGTCCAGTACTACTTTCCGCAGGAAGCTTTATCACAAGCCAGGCAACTTGTTTTCTTTCTAACGTGACTTAAGAATTTATAGTAATTCAGTGTGTGTGGAGTGCCTTTTCTGTACACCTAGTAACTTTACTAATATTTAAGTACATGCTACATAGTAATGATGAAATACTATATTACTGAATATTTTTTTCTGTTCTGAATCTTAAAAGGTGTTGTTACCTGTAAAGAGCCTGGTAAATGAAGTATTTAGCAAAAATATTAAGATTTTGAGAGTTAGCAACAGAGAAAAGGTTTCTCAAAATGTATTCTTTATGTTCTGAAAATATTACTGAGTATAATTATTTCAAAGATTGGTTTGGAAATACTAGTTTTGGGAATGTTTTTATTAGCACTGGAAGATTTAAGTGACTGTACTACATGAAGTGTCTTCTACAAATGCTTTTTGGTAGGAGACTAGAGTCTGCTAATCCATGTACAAGTAAACGCATGGGAATTGTGTATGTGCAGTCTGAACAAAGCATTAACACTGTGAAGTCTGTTTTTAATATCTTAACCCACCTGATCTCAGGTGGCCTCCCCCCCCCCAAAAAAAAGTAAACCACTTCTAAAGCTGTCTTGCAAGGGGAAAAACATCTAAATTGTTTTACATAATATATCATTCGTATGGTATTTTGAATCACTTTATTTAGCACTTCAAGTTGATTGGTGCAGATCATAAAATTTCATACATGCACTTTCGTAATAGTTTGTGTATAATGTAATGTGAGAAGGTGCCATAAAGATCAGTGGTTCTAAACACATGTGGAAATAGATGTCTGACTTTGATAAGAAGCCCTTAAAGAGATTTCAGGGCATAGTCTTTCATTGGGATAGGCCTTTCTATATGCAAACATTAATTTATTCTTGAAATTAATTGACAGAAGCTTTATCTAGAAAAAAATGATTCCAGAACTCACAGTATATTTTTGCTAAAGTTAGCATTATTTTTCCGGCTATCAACTAATAAGATAATATATTGTTCTGTTTCCCCCCCCCCCCCCACTACCAGTTCTATTGTCTTATGCATTGGATAACAATTCCTATAAGCCTAGGCAGCTGTAAGGGTTATAAGAGCAGTAGTCCGAGTAATTGCTGCTAAGAAAGGTTGTCAATCCTAAACTAAACATACCTCATCTATTACTGTGAAGCACTAGAAAAGAATGATTCCTGTTTCTGAACTTGTGTGAAGAGCCAAGTGTGATGTTTATTACTCTTTTCTATTCTGTAGAACATTATAAACACCACTGGTTCCCTGAAAAGCCATGCAAAGGATCAGGCTATCGCTGCATCCGTATCAACCATAAGATGGATCCCCTGATTGGGAAAGCAGCACATCGGATTGGACTTAGCAGTCAGGAACTGTTCCGGCTTCTGCCAAGTGAACTTACTCTCTGGGTTGACCCGTATGAAGTATCCTATCGTATTGGAGAAGATGGCTCGATCTGTGTGCTGTATGAAGCCACACCAGCAGGAGCAAGCCAAAGTAGTACCAGCATGCAAATGGTAGACAGTCGAATAAGCTGTAAGGAAGAACTCCTCTTGGGCAGAACCAGCCCCTCAAAGAGCTACAATATGATGACTGTATCAGGTTAAGATAATAGCCTGTGGATGGATCATCATAGAATGGATGGATAAAATTGGTTTTTACTTTGGGTGGGCTCCTCTGGGGATGGATTACGGAATTTAAACCATGTCACAGCTGTGAAGACCTGGCACAACGTAGAATGGTAAACTTGATTTGATAATGGCAGTGCCATAGTTTCGACAGTACCTTTCAGTGATTTAATAGCCTGTGAGTATAGATGATTGCTTTATTTCCTAATGCCTGAAGTTGTCCCAGATAGGCTGCAGTTTTCTCCCAGACATTTTGCTTATTTTTTCTTCTTTTTTTTTAAAAAAAAAATGCACACACACATTTTCAATCTAAGTCTAAAGCTATAAAATTGTTCTCTGCATTAAGTGTTGCAGAAGGAATTTGCACTATACATTTTTTAAAGTTACCATTTTTGGCAGCTCAGTAATAGGACTTTATAAACATGGTAATACTGGAAATTTTATTCAACCAGACTTTTACCTAGCACTTAACAATATGTATAAACTGTACATAAGTCACACTTAGTGGCCATGAACTGGGGAAAATGGTTAGGTTGCTGTTTTGTACTGGCCTTCAAGGTAGTAAGTGAGTAGGCTGTGCTATGCCAACAGGCTAAAGAGAGACCATTTAAAGACACTGTCTGAACTGTGGTGTATTTTACCAGCCAGCTATCTGTACATTTGCTAGCTTGTAGTTTTCTAAGACTGAGTAAACCTCTTATTTTTAGAAAGTGGAGGTCTGGTTTGTAATTTCCTTGTACTTAATTGGTAAAAGTCTTTTCCACAAACCACCATCTATTTTGTGAACTTTGTTAGTCATCTTTTTTTGGGTAAATTATGAACTGGTGTAAATTTGTACAGTTCATGTATATTGATTGTGGCAAAGTTGTACAGATTTCTATATTTTGGATGAGAAACTTTTCTTCTCTCTATAATAAATCATTTCCTATCTTGGCATTTTAATTTAATCTCTTGTCGTGCTTGCATAGGATTAGTTAAAACTATTTTTAATCCCAGTTAATGTATTATAAAAGATAAGCATGGAGTGCAGATGCAGGGAAAAACATGATCATTACAGATGGATGAAGGAGACCGTTGGAGTGTGAATGTTTGAGAACACACACTGAATGCCTCACTTTAATTTTTAATACTATTCAAAATTAATCATAATGTGGAGATAATGCACAAGTCTATTAATTCCTGAATACGTGGAAATCGTGCTGAAGTGACTTCCAACAAACAAGAATTATGACCAAATCCAGAGGATTAATGTTTATATGGTTGCCTGATGAACGAGGATAGCAAGTCAAGTTGGTTCACCTAATCCACCATTTAAAAACACAAGAAAAGTAATAAAAAACAAAAAAATCTTATTTCTGACTTGACGGATACCTTGCTCAGTTGGTATTTACTAAAAACCAATGTTGCACAGTGCTTAGGAGCAAGTTAACCGCTCAACAGAAAAGTTTGATTTCTTTCCATTCTTCAAACACAAGATTCCCTTAGAGATCATAAGATGACATTCAGCAAAAGGTATGTATGCTTTTCCTTCCTGATCTAAAGAGTTGAACTTAGGCCCATGGAAGTTAATTGAGCTTCTGTTCAGTAAAACTGGATAGGAATGGCTTGAAAGCTTGAATTTATAACCGCAGCTTGTCAGTAGGTTCCGTTCTTCACTGCTGCCTTCAATCAAAGGTTTCCCAATGTAACAAATTCCCACATACCGCAATTGTGATCAGACTACTAAAGTGTTAGAAGGTATGGGAAGATTGACATTGCATACCTTGCCCATTCAAGACTGGTAGACAACCTCTTGATGAAATTGTAGCTTTATAACTTGCAAAATCCCTAAAGTTAACATTCCTATTAATTTTAAGGAAGGCCTACCTTAGGTTCTGTAAGCCAATCTTAGCCTGTTAACTTTCAGCTATGCTATTACTGCAATTCCCAGAATACCCACTCTGCATGGCCTTTATAATTGTAGCAAACTCATTCCTAACATACTGTATTTGGAAAGTACAAGCTTGAGGAACTCTGCAGTGTGTAATGAGATAAATTGACTTGCTAGCAATTTCCACTCCCTTCAAGTGGGTGGAAATGTGTGAAGGGGCACCAACTTGCATGTCTCCAATGAGCAACATATTTGGTGGGAGGGCTTGCATTTGTGAAATGAATTTCAACTGTATTCTATAGGTTAAAAATTAATCTTGCTTGTATGAGTCAAATGACAGCAAATTCCAATTTTGGAAAAAAACATATCATTTCAATTAACTTCCCCAACGTCTGTGGTTTAAACTTGAGTATAGCAGTGTTATAGAAGCTAGGCCAAGGAGAATCGTTCATCTAAGCACTACATAAATGGATTAAAAATGTTCAAAGTACATCAGAAACACAGTGCAAAAGTACTTCCTCCTTCCTGAAATATGTTCAGATTTGTGACATTTTACATTCAAGAGCTTTTGTATCCACAATCTCACATGAAGCTATATTTGAGTTGTGCTAAATAAAATACACAATTTAGTTGCTTAGGGTTAGCACAATGTATGCATATATATATATATATAGTGTATATACTGTATACAATATATATAGTGTAACCCTGATTTTAAAAGCAAGCAAAACTGCTTGCAGTGCTTAGTCTTATAAAGACATTTTCTTGAAGTGTCATTGCATTAAGTATAGACCACTCTTAGGATGAACTGGTTTCTTTTAAATATGAAATGTATTATATCCCCAAATATAGGACTTATACAACCAACCCTTTGATCACTTCCTCCTTGGTGAATGCATACTTAAATTATCCAAACAATTACAACTCCACCCTCTTTTGTCTAACATCCTACCTACCCCACCTAATTCAAAAGTAGTCCCTCCCCCATCTATTGACTTTAGTTGCTAAGCAGGTTAAAAAAAAAAAAAACCCTACATTTTTACTTTGGAACAAGCCAGTGCTAGTTCTAACCTTAAGGCTTGTTTCAAAGTGATTGTACTGTTGCGTTCATATATCAGCAGAACACACAGTCCCTTTAGAGAAAAAAAGCAATACTAGAGGGTGTTTTCAGAGTGGTTTCCTGTGACTCTAAAATGTAGCCTTTCTTTTTCATACTTGAAAGATCTGCAGATGTAGCTTGGTCTATCAAGTTCTCTTCTATTTGTTTTCTTTCTATACAAACTGCGGAACCTATAACTCTTGCCCTCATGATGTCATTCAAGACATATATAAACAAAATACAATAATGTTTTGTTAGGTTGTCTGTTTCTGCCAAGTGGCTTCTACATTTGCTGCAGGAGGCTGATAAGAGAGACCTTAATTTGAGTTAACTTCCCTTTTGCTAGAAACCAGGCCTTAGACATCTTACAACCAGCAGGAATGAGGCATTTTAAAAAACAACAACAAAACGCTTGATCACTTTGGGAGTTATATAGTGAAGGACCATATAGTACCAGATTGTTAATACCCAGAAGATGGGAGCTAGGGTAAGAAATGTCACTATTGTTAACTTATCTTTGGACTGAACATTGGCAGAGTGTGAATTCAAGTGTTACAAGTTGCAAAATTGCCATCTTACATTGACAGCAAAAGACCTGAGAGAAATTTTAAAAAAGTTGCCAAAGGCCACCCTTACAAATTCACAACTAAGGTAGACTAAAATGAAATCAGTTCCACTCAGCTTCAGCTACTGTCTTATAGCCCCAAGTTGTAACTAGGCTAAGACCTTCTATAATATGGAGGATGGTTATTCAGTGAAAGAAATCTTAATATGTTTTAAACAGCTAAGAGACTGAATGTTCTTATGAACACTTATAAGGTGTAAAAAGATTCTTTACTAAAGTAAGTACCTATGTAACATATCAGGCATTGTCTAATAGCAACAGTAGGAAGCTTTGTGTCCTCCACATGCTGATTTCACTGACATCAGACCCAATAAATTTGTGGCACGCGATTATAGGAGTTGTAACTCAGACAACAAATCTCTATTTTTTAACAGTACTTCCATTAAAAAATGTTAGCATTTCCAATGTGACACATATTTTTTTTTCAATAAGTAATTAGAAGGAAAAATGTTTGGAATCTTTTGCCTTCTCAAACAGCCTAAGGTGGCTTAAAAATATGGAAGTACCAAAATAATAAAACATGCTCATTGTTGAATGTCTTTGTGTCATTTTACTAATCAGATAGCAGAGACCTATTATATTAAGACCCATAATTCAACAAAGGTGTTTTGTTATTGTTTTTTCTGAACCCTTTGCTTTTTAAATTGACTTTAGAATCAATACATTGCTCTGGCAGAACAGAGGAAATAAATATTGCTTTGTCCAACCAGAATTGAGGCTAGTCTTTATTTTCTTCTTGGAACTCTTCTCTACTGCCTAAGCAATCTAGGGTCAAAATGGTGGAATCTTTTTATTTTACTTCTAACTGGAGGGTCTTTCTTACTATGTCTTAAAGTGCCACCCTCCCAATATATCAAGTTACAGCTTCCTAGTCATAACCAGGGTGAGCTTACTTCCTAGAGATGATAGGAGTTGCAGTCCAGCCCATTGTAAGGCTCCAGATTGGAAAGGAAACCTTAAAGCATGAATTGCCTGTCCTCCTGTTTGGAAATTAGACCAGCATCTTGAAAACATTAAAGACTTGCAGTAAATAATTCTATTGCAGCATCTTACATGTATTAATTTTATTACCATGTTTATTGGTGGCATGTTTCCACATTGGCCTATGCCATGCCATGCTTGTTTGTTTTTGGATTAATGTAACGTGAACCAATCCAATATTGCTTGCTCAACAAATGTTTAAGAAACCTGGCCTAATCTCAGATGTGAAAGCAACCTTCATCTATAGACAAACTCTGATACTGTTAAAAGTTTCAGCATGAAGGAAGCAATTGAATTATTTAGTAACTTTCAATTAAACTGCAGTGGCCTTGATTTTCACTGCTAGCATTCCAGTGGTAATTTGTTTCTGCTTATAAGGACAGATGACTGCCAGAATGAGATAGTTTCAAGTAAATTTATGTATATTTGTATTTGCTTAAATATACCACTAATGGAAATATCGGGAGAACTGAGGTGTCTGAAAGACTTAATATTATTTACACCATTATGAGTCATCTCTTCCACAAATTTGTTTTCAACATCATTGTTTCAAAACAAAATACACTGAATTTCTTTTACCTAGATAAAACATTTATCTTAATTTGTTTAGTTTTGAAATAAACTGCCTATATCCATGGTTTATTTATTTTTTTTGAAAGATCATATTTTAGGATTCTATTGAATTCCTTTATATTTCTACAATACTCTGTCTTCTATCTAGAAGTTGTTGTTTTTTAATGGCCAATCTTTCCCTGAGAAACATTTGAAATAGCCAATCTCTTCTTATCATAAGAGGCTTGGGTGGGTGTGGGGGGGAAATGGTGTAATAAGTTAAAGCATGTTGAAGGATCAACAGTTTGCTGTAAATAATTGACTAACCTGAATGTGCAGATTAGCTATCTCAATCTGTATTGTGCAGACAACTTTATGATGTATTTTGTAATTCAAATAACATTAATTCCAAGACAGAGCATGGTTCAATTTTTATAAAAAAAACTTTTCAAATGGATTTTAGATAAATCAAATATTATTTTGCACATATATTTTTAATAATACTTCCAGTTATCTTTCTTTATGGGTGATTATGTGCCACTGGGTTGGCATTGACTTTAACTACTGCACAGATAAATGTTCTCCATGAGCATGGAGTAAAACATTCATTTTAAAAATAGTTTATATGATATCTCTATATAGCAGCGATCCCCAAACTTTCTGGCTCCACGGACTGGCAGCAGCGGCAGGAGGAGATGGTTTCATGTGCCGAATCTAGCTCCTGCACATGTGCAAATGAAGTTTCATGCACTCACCCATCAGTTGCGTGGCCTGGTTCCCAACGAACCATGGCCCAGGGTTAGGGATCCCCTGTTATAGAGAACACTTCACTGGGAATAGAACAGTTCATACCTGCCTGTCTATAAAGTGTCTTATTAGTTAATTGAATTGCATTTCATAGACACTTTTATGTATGTAATGTGGCCTTTAGAGAATAGGTGAGGTTATTAAAATAGCTTTCAACAATTGAAACTATTTCAACTATAGGCATGAAGGATCTTAAATTAATCCAAGAGTTTATAATAAAAAAAAATGAATATGAATGTTATAAAGACTTTCCTTCAACTGAGAGAACTACCAGTGTGTTGAATTATAACTCCCAGGTTTCCAAGTTACATGATCCATGCTGTCTGGGAAATGGGTAAGAGTAAACATTGAAAAATCATCACTATGTTTCTATTCAGATGAAAGTAATACTAAAAACAAACATTGAGACAATAGCTTAAAGTTCCAAAATTTAGGGGAAATGATAATTAAGCAGGTGGATTCTAACTTCCCCTTTTGAAACTAAAATTGAACCAAAAGTTCAATTTTAATTTTTTTTAGCATAGAATGTGATAAATAGAAACTAAAAGCAGCTAAATACCAAGTTCAGAATACTTTTTTCCAGCTTGCAGCAAAATATTACAAAGATGAATGGATAGAAGAAAAATATATATTTCCAATTTTGGAGATTTTGGCAGAAACTTGTCACATAGTACATCTGACATCTGAATGGTGTAAAGAGTATTTGAATAATTATATTAATCAACTACTTTTGAAATATCATCAAACTGAATTTACTTTTCTCTTTATAAGTAGAATGTTTATAGGGAAAGTAGGTAGTCAAACTTTACATACAAAGAATTATGTGGTTTACCTGTTTTGTTTTATGGGCACAGATTGGGATTTGATAGTCAAATTGGCATGTGATATTGCTATGCATTGGCAAATGGTATTGCTAGTCAAAGAGATACAACTAAATATAGTTGTACCCATACAATCTTACATCTGTGTTTAAAATCCATGTTTGTTTTAGTCATTTGGTTTATAGCTTGGCTTATTCCCAGGAGCACATCTCTTCCAACTCTCTTTTCCTCAGAACATCTCAGTGCAATAAATAGCCTGAAACAAAATGGCTGAGCTCAAGTCATCCACTGATCTTCTACAGCTGAAAGTAGATTTGAATCTGGATCTTTTTAATTCTAGGTCAACAATTACTGCAGACCAATTCCAAAGTAACTATATAAATCCCCAGTAGAGCTTAAATCATTACATTATCTATGAGATAGATCTTAATTTGAATATTTTTAGTCTCCTTCCTCTTTTAGTCTACTGAATAAGCAGATTCCATACCAGCTGGAACTATCAAAAGCTTGTACATTTTTTGATGACCCTTGAAAGCTGGTCTGAGGTGAAAAAATATATTTGTAATAAAATTCCTCCAATTTTTCTTAATCATACAGCATTACCTTTAAAGCCTGTTCTTTAATTTCAGTGTGGGGTTTTAAGGCTTTTTGTATTTAGTTGTTTTCTTGCAGACATTTCATTACCCAACTAGGTAACATCACCAGTGCTAGAAGAGAGCGAAGTTTGCCTAGCATTTTCTGCAAGAAAACAACCAAGCTCAGAGTTTTCAGTAGATAAAGTTCTCTTTTTTTTAGTGAGGAGATATTTTTTTAATATACCTATGATATTACATCAGGGGTGTCAAACTGGCGGCCCATGGGCCAGATGTGTCACGTGCAGGCCATGCCCACCCCAACTCCGTGAATGGGAAAAACATTGCGAAATGTCACGTGATGGCAACGTGACAAGGCAAGTTTGACACCCGTGTATTGCATCAAGTCTTTACATTTTAAAGATGTTTCAGTATAGGAGTACAGCAAGTTTGCATTTCTCATGCATCAATGATTCCTTTAGGTTTGAAACACTTTTGCCCACAGTAAGTTAATAGCAGTGAATATTCCAAAAAGTGTGATTTAGTAGTAATCTAAACTTAGAATATTTTGTATACTTCTGCCCAATGAAAAGGAGTCTGTCTTAGAGTAATTATCTACTTGGTTTCTAATCTCTCGATTTATTTTGGTCTGCTTTTACAGCTATCTGATTTGGTTTTCTGTTTGGGAATTCTTCAGTTTGACTCTGTAGTCTTAGTTTGGTTTGAAAGTATTTTGAGACGTGTTAATATTGAGATTGCTTTATTTTTAGCTTTTATTTTATGTAATCAATCATAGTTTTTGTGGGCTACTTATATTGCATAATACTTTATGTTCCTTTAATTCATGACAAATCATTCCTGTCGGCAAAATGGCTACAAAACAAAATGCATTTTAATATACATTTCTAGCTGAGTTACAGTTTGAATTCCGATTTAATCATCTGTCATAATCCTTGCCTGGTTTTATTACCTGCAAAATGATTCACATTTTAGTATTTTAAAATTACAGTTATAGCCTTATGACTAGCATCTTAAGAATAAAGTTGTAAATACTGTACACTGTCTTGACTTTTGCATAAATAAGTAAATTAAGTTTGCATAAATAAGTAAAATTATCAACCAATTCAATTTTTTTCCAACTTGGCAACTATTTGATGAATAGGCTTCAAATCAGAATTGTCTAGTCAACATGCTGGCTGGGAAATGCTGGAAGCTGAAGTACATACATTGAAAAGTTTTCAAGTATGAAAAATGTTTAATTAAAATATATGTAAGGAGAGCAGGGGCCACATTTGGCAGGACAATGCCACAAACTAGGATTGGGTGAATCGGGGACATAGTATAGGGCCAGGATTGTCTAATTTTCTTTGGAGGTTTTGCATGGATGAAGTTTTATTTATTTATTTATTTATTTATTTATTTATTTATTTATTTATTTATTTATTTTATATTGCTGCCTACTTGCACATGTAAGACAGCTTACATGAATATAAAAACATCATATAAAAATAAAAATAATAAAAGAAAATAATAAAATAATAAAAAATAATAAAATATTAAATTAACACCACCACCACCCCCATCCCAGCGACAACACATATTCATACAAGCCATTTAATGGGCTCCATCCTGCTCTGGGTTTCTCAGCCTCATGTCTTCAGCGCCTTCTGAAAGAGTGCTAGAGTGGGGGCTGATCTAATCTTTGAGGGAATAATGTTCCTGTAAGAGGGAACCACCACAGAGAAGGCCCTTCTTCTGAGTCCCCCCAGATGAAGGAGATAGGAGATAGGACCTGCAACATTTTAATTGTTTTATACACGTGTTGGAATTTAGACATGCTATTTTGTATGTATTTTACGTGCTTCAGAATCATGAGACTCAACCTCAAAAACCAACATTGGAACTACCATATAGCCAAGACTTGATGCTCTAGGGAACTACCGTATAGCCAAGACTTGATGCTTAGGGAAATAAGTATGGAATAATTGTGCCTCATCTCTTTCAGTTAGTGAAAACGGCATACTATTTCACTTATTTTTTCATTCAGTTATCCATCATGATCTTATTTATAAACCCTATCATATAGCCAGATTTGTTTTACCTTAATAGTTCTCTTCAGTAGCATATTAACAATTCAAAGCTTCAAAAGATGCCTCAATAAATCTTGTCTTGGAATAATTGATGGGCAACCAGCTATAATATTCCAAATTCCTTTGTGCTGTACTCTACTATAAGTGTATAAAAGTTTGTTGCTTTTTAGTCAGTGCTTGCTTGTATGTTTCCTTCATGACATTTGTGTTTATATTGTATATTTATATGTTTGGTTATAGTGTGTATCAGTAAACTGCCCAGGAATGTTTCTTCCCTGATTTAATTATTGGCTGACTTCTTTCCTTATATTCTGTATCTGAGCTGAACATTTCTGCTATTAGGTTGGTGTTACTATGAAAGCCACAAAGCTAGAATTCAACTTATGATTTTATAAAGCAAATGCTGTTTTCTGTGTGGAGCTGCCAGACAGTTTTTTTCCTTATGTTTATCATACAACTGATCTGATTGACCTCTTGCTGGTCAGTTTTGGCTTTAATGTAAATGTTTGCTCTGGTCTGAGCCAGACTCTCTTAGGAATGCTTGGTTGACTTTTTCTTATTTGGTTCTTAATGTTCATATCCGGTTTCAGTTAGAATTACACAATAACTGAGCTTCCAGCTTGTTTATGAACTAAGGAGAACTGCTTGTTAGATTTCCTCCTTAGATTGTTCATGTACTGCACTGTTCTCTTCCCATGTGAATTCTGGGATCTGAGACAACCACATCTTCTTGAAACTGCCATTTCAAAAATTATCCGTTTTGCCATTGTACATCAGAAATATGCTTGAACCAACATGGAGATATTAAATGAAGAGAAAAAAAACATAAAACATATTGTATGGTATATGGCAGTGATGGCTAACCTTTTTGCTATCGTGTGCCAAAAGGCGGGGGAGGGGTGTTGTGTGTCTACGTGCCCACACCATAATTCAATGCCCCCACTGCACTCCCCCCGCTTTTAGCACGCGATGGCAAAACGGTTACCGGTGGACCCAGTAGGTCCTTTTTTTGCCCTCCCCAGGCTCCATAGGCTTTTTTGGAGCCTGGGGAGGGCGAAAATGACCTTCCCCACACCCCCGGAGGCCCTCCGCAGGCCGGAAACGGCCTATTTCCCGACTTCTGGTGGGCCCAGAAGGCCCGAAAATCAGCTGGCCGACGCACGCATGCATGCTGGAGCTGAGCTAGGGCAACGCTTGTGTGCCCACAGATATGGCTCCACATGCCACCTGTGGCACACGTGCCATAGGTTCGCCATCATGGGTATATGGTATATTCTCTCCCTTATTTTTAATGATTTAAACATCTTGTCTGATTGCTATTTTTGTAAGTTTATAGATGGCACGTTCTTAAAAATCAATGGTGAAACAGATTTTTTAAAAGAAAAATAAAATACATTCTAGTGCTGTAAACCTGTAGGCTTTACAGCATAATTTGTGGCAACATTACTGTCTCAGTTGTTCCATTAACTGTCTTAGATTGCCATAATATTCCTTCACAGTTTCTAGATTTTGGAAGGGAAAAAAAAATACTTTTTGGTTCCCTTTTGGTTGCGTCCAAATGAAAAAATGATTTTCTGAAAATTGAAGAATTGGTTAACCAGGAAATTTTTAAGCAAAATCAGTTTTAAATTCTAACAATAGCATGATCAGAACTATTCCTTCTAGATTCCCACAACCGAATCATAAACAGTAATCTAAAGAGAGCACAGGATGTCAGAAACATCGACCCATACCTACACAATGCTGTTATGTCTGAAATGTGGACATCCTATTATACCCAAACAGAAGACAGATTGATAATGAAATATTAATCACAAAACACATATAGAAGCTATGAAGTGTATTGCATATATTACCTTGTGAATGCTATTAGAAGAAGACAGGTGTACAAGCAATGGTAGATTCTGCATTTGCCACCTTTTGGAAGTTGGCGTATTTTTATGGATGAGAGAAAACTATTATATTTGTTGAGGCATCTCAGTCAGCTTCAGTTTCTGCAACACCGATTATGGAAAATTAAAGCATTGCAGAGTAAGAACTTGATGTGCTTACTTCCTGATCAACATAAAGCAACAACTAAAATAGAGCTTTCACATTATCTTAAACACCATCGGTGTCATTGGCTTCAAATTTTGCCTCAAGCTGAAAGATGTTACTTAAATCCCTGAGATGATGAGTGCCTGTGAGAACCTGCAGATTGTTTATTTCACCCATGGATTTTAGAATCCTCTTTCTAAGAAATATGGGATCGTTTTAAGCTTGAATACTTTACATACCAAGTGATTTTTAAATAAATATACATAGACTAGCACTGTAAAAAGTTAAAAGAAATCCATCTCTCTGCAGTAAGGCAGCATTGAACATATGGCATAATATGTAATGGTAGATATATAGGCTTCGTACCCTAAGAGGCCACCCACAGGAAAAAAATCCCACAAAAAAATCAACATAACAACAAATGGAAGTGTTAATCCTTCTCTTTAAATTACAGCATTCTTAAATCTATTGCTCTTTGTGGGAGTGTTGTTGTTCTGTGCAAAAGGATTGTGTTATGTTCTAGAAACCTTAATAAATATAATCAACTGAGTGTTACAGAATATTTTGGCAACTCATCCTAGAAGATGTCTGTAAAGTTAAAAATAGGTTCTATGGTCACTCAGTTTCATGAGTCTGGGCTGCAAACTAATCTAATCCTGTCACCGACTGCTGATCATGTAAATTGTATACTTCCAGATTTTACAGATAGTTCTGCAAATACTCTATATAAATGTTACTCTTCGTGTGCAAATAAAAGTTTAATAATCTCTTTATTTTTATAGTGCTTTCCTGTGTCCTAAGTATTTTAAAATATTTCTGCTCCTTAAACTTTTAAGGTAAGATTATTACCACTTAGACAAAATGAGAATTGCTTGGTCAAGCCACTTGGAAAGCTATGTTAAAATATATTTTGCAGGATTGATACAATGTGTCCTAATCCAGTTTATATGGATTAGGACAAGTGTTTGAAAGAGTTCAGGGCCTTATTTAAGAAAAAGCCTCCAAATGAAGAATTTCCAATTTTATATAATTGGAAATAAATCAGAAAATACACAATAATGTTTAAACCCCACTGTCCCTGCCAATAATTTCCAAAAAATGGGAGAAAGCAGAAATTATCTAGCTGCATAATTTGCATTATTTTTCATAGTGACAATGAACTTTAAATGCATCTCTGTCTAAAAATGTCCCTTGTTGGCTATAGTTGCACAAGCATCTGAAAATATAAAGCAAAGCAAAACAGCTTAGCTAGGATACCTCTACTTTAAGTCAAGGGTAGTATTGAAACTACAGCTGGAGGTAATATTCTCCATAGTGAAACTGGCACACAACATTGTTTTCCATTGGGAATTCTAATAGTCTGAAAGATGCAAGGACCACTTGCATGTTAAACCAGCTTTTCTGATATCATCTAGCATTTCATAGAATTGGAAGGGGCCTAAGGGGTCATTGAGTCTAACTCCCTGCACACTACTGGATTCCTTATATAATTTCCCATATATTATCAAGTTTCTTTGAAAACCTCCAACGAAAGGAAAGGAACCACCCTCTGTGTGATAACTTCTTCCACTGGCTGACAGCTTACTCTTACTTTGGCAGCATAACTTCCAGAATTACCAGGCACAGGGTACTATCTGTTTGGGGACATCATATTTGAGAAAAATCAATAATTTCCTACATTGGAGTGAGGCTACCAGGAAGAAGGTTGATAAAAAGGGGACCAATGATTCCTAGTGTAGAGATGGCTTTTATGTAAAGATAACTCAGTGGCATCCCAAGGTCACCAAGGAACCAGCAATTTATTTAGAAAGATGGGAGGAAATAGCCTAGAGTTAAAAATCTGAATCATAAATCTATAGGTTTCTGAGGTCTTTACATGTAGTGGACAATCAACAATTGTACCTGATGTTTCATTCTTGTTTATAATAAGAGTTCTAATGAAACAGAGTCTTATCTGGGAATCTTCTGTCAGGTGTGCTTGAAAGCTAAATTAAAGGTTAAGTATCTGGAGACCTGTGTTATACTGCTCAGCCATGGTATAAAACCTGACAGCTCTTGTTTCAATGCTACTCTCAAGAGTTCATTGATATAGTATTAAAGTGAGGGTGAAAATGTTCACTCATGGCATTACTACTTTATTTAAAAATTGAATTTTAAAATGCACACCGTACCTCCTTCATTTTCACTCCCTGTTCCCTTTCTCCTGGTCTAATTTTTCAAATAGCACGTTTCTTTTTTTTCTTTTTTTTCTTTTTTTAAAAACACACAGACAAACATGCAATACATCTTTCCGAAACAGAGCATTGATCCAGTCATAAATTTGTTCAGCTTTTTGTTCCATCTTTAACACAATTTTATATATTCTCTTTTTGCCATAACATTTATTTCTTAATCTTAGCTCACATATCTCAACTATTACCATCTTATAGTAAGCCTACTCATATTAACATAATCAAAACAATTACCCATCTTTTAATCCATCTTAAATCTTAATTCAAATAATATCTCATAATACATTTCACAATTCTTACCCTAAATTCTCACTATTAACAATACAGTTCAAACATATTTATATTTCTGAATCATATTTCAATTTCTAAAACTTCCTTATATTTTATTATTACTTCATATACTATTCATTAATTCTTTATTTAATTACTACTTCATCAAATTTAAATCTTATCTCTAATCTTAAAAATATACCAATTTAACAATTAAACACTCCCTGTTCTCTTTCTCCTGGTCTAATTTTTCAAATAGCACATGTTTTTATGTTAAACTGAAAGTTTTAATCCTAAATACAGGAAGCAATCTTTTTGTGTTATAATTGTTCTATCAGAATTTGAAAAAATAACAAATGGGACAGATGAAGTGGTAGAATGCTGTTTTTTATATAGAAGGTCCTAGGCTGAACCCTTGATATCTCCAGAAGGACTGAAAAAATTCAGTATAAGGAAAATAATATATTCTATTTTTTAAACTAGGCAACTGTATTTTGAATCATTCTTCTTAGTAACTAGTGGTGATATTCAGCCGGTTCTATCCGGTTTGGGAGAACCTTTAGCGGCACCTGCGGAGGCTCCGCCCACCTGCCCAGATGTCATCATGTCCCATTTTTGATGCTCTGTGCATGAGCAGAAGGTCCTGAGCATGCGCAGAGGTGTTGTGAGCCAGCAAAGCGAACATTTGTGAAATGGTAGAGAAGGTAAGTGAATACCACCCTTCTAGTAACCCTTGACAGTGGGGTGCATCTGTGACCTTCAATACTTTCTGCACTGAGTAAAGTCATATTTCTCTCTGTTGAAGTTTAAATCCAAGTACTGTGCTATGTGGAAGGAGGAGAAGGATTTTTGCTTTCCCTACAAAGATAATCATCTGATAAAGCTCTGTCATGTTTCTATTCATATTTATTAAGAATTCTAAGCCTAAATGTTTTAAACATGTAAGTTTTCCTAAATAAGTAATGATGCTCAGTTTCTAGCCTTTTCCTTGTTGTTCCTGACCTCACTATTCATATTCTAGGCAGATATCAAAAGCTTTTAGGCATGATTATTCCTGTTCTCTCTCAACATCTGAGATGTGCATGCGGCATTAACTGAATAAGTATAACACCTCCTTGTGTTCTCTGCTTTGTGTCTGAAGGCAAACATTCATGTGACAAATGTAGCACAGTTCTTGAGCAAATGTTTAAAGAGTTTCTTGCACAACAGAGATGAGCAAACAGTCACATGGTGACTATTCACATGGTGGGAGAGAACACATTGCAGAAAATGTGCCAGCATCAAGTACTTTAAATTGCCTTTGTGCAACCAAGAATAAGTGACATGAAAACAATGTTACTGCTGTCTTTTTTAGCATGCAGGATGACATGAGCTTCTAAAAGCATACAGGATGAGATGAACATTTAAAAGTCAATCAAAAGTAACAGAAAGGTGCTATTGAAAGAACAGTAAGCTGCCACTGTCCAGCCTTTCCTCTAAAATTAGATAGTGTTGTAAGTGAAGTGGCCAAGCTTGCTGGACACAGGTATTTCAATTCTTTGATGCCTCTTTTTCGCCCTCATTGTCCCTAGTTTTTGGAAATGTCTTTTAAAAATGTTGCTTGCAGTTTCAAACACGTTACTGGTGTCATTATCATTATGTTTATGTTTCTATATTGCTCTTTCTCCCAAGGGAGCCTGAACTGATATAGACTATAAACAAACAAGAAGATCAAAACAATAAAACAGTAAAATTTCTATAAAATGAAACAATGGGAGGAGAACAATAACTCAGAGTTCACTTAGGCAATCCGAAAGGCAGTTTCATTCTGGGACAGTGGTTATCTTGCAACAGTTTGTCTGGGTAAATCAACAGATTTTTTTTTAAAAAAAATGAGTGGTAGGCCTACCATATTTGAAAGAATAATAATAATGCAGAATACAGTATCACTAACAGTATAGCAGAACAGGAAAATACATTTATTTCTCTATGAAGATAAGGGTTTTGGATGTAAAAGTTCCTTTAAATCTAATCCCTACAATTTTCAATAAAAGTGTATTTGTTGGACCTGCCACAACTTGAATCTCTAAAAAGAAATGAACCTTGGCTCCATTTGCTGAGATAGATATGGTTTTTATTAGAGATCAATTCTATTGCAGTATTGCATAACCAGAACTGAAAATCGTGGGCCAAAATCCCTAACTTCTACTTTTCCCTCCCTTAACTGTCTCTCATTGCCCACCCCATTGTAACCAATCAGAACCAGTCAAGATGTTTTCATAATGGTCAGTCCAGGCACCGTTTGGTATGTGACTCCCTCCTTCTTTCTGCTGGGTTACCTTGAGGCAGTGTCTCCAGGAGGTACAGCAGTAGTCGGTTGCCCCCGGTTCACACTGGTTCTATAGAACTGGTAGTAAAACTGGCAGGAGGTTCCACCACCGACCCCAACATCACTAAACGCTTCTGCGCATGCACAGAAGAGCGCGCGTGCAGCCCTGCTGCAAACCGGTAGTAAAGGTAAATAGAACCCACCCCTGAGGTACAGCACTTACTTTCATTTCCCCAAGCATCCTTCCCTTCATTTCTCCTCCCCACAGTTCATGACAGTATGTCACCGCATAGCAATGAAGCACAAGCAAGCATAAGGTGGCAGCTGACAGTTGAATACATTGTTGCTAGTCTGAATAGATAATATTAGAGGGCTAAATGAATATAATGATGTTGTTATTAGTCCAATTTCAATTGTTTTTCCAAATTAACTACCTATTGGTGCAGTATTTATTTAAAAACGAGTTTTAAGAAACCATTTCCTCCAGAGATGCATTAAGTAACCACTATATGTTTATACTGTATGTATTCAAATTACACTGCAAGAAAATGACAAGGAAATCTCCCTATTTTTATTTGTGAACTGTTGGTAGGTTAGTCAACCTTGCCACAGATTCTCTCCTGCCCAGAATCACATTTTTAAAACTGGGTGGTCCTATAAATCCAGAAATGCTAATTAAAAAGGTTTCATGCCAGTTTCTCCATAAATAGCTTTCAGATAATTCCAAATCTTCAGAAAATTCACCAAAGAGTTCTATTTTATGTGAATATTTCTGAAATATTTCTTTTTTTTCACTCTTCTGAAAAAAGAGGGCAATTTTCTCCACCAGTTTTTTTTAATTCTTGAAATAGCTTCCATCTCTCACCCCAATAACACATTGTGGAAAATGCCAGATAATAATCCAGCTGCCAATAGAATTTTTCACAGCAAAATCTGTTGGAAAACAAAGAAAGAAATGGTGCCATGGCCTCTGTTAAAGGGAAGTCCCATCTCTTAAAAAGGATTGAAGAATTTCTGCTCTGTCTAGAACAAAAGGGCAAAACATTATGTCCAATTCAACTACACACAAATGATATAAAGTATTTTGAGAGGCTAGTTGCATACAAATCTTTCTACCCAAAAGGTTGTTTCAACAATTACCACAATAATATATGTGAAACAGAAACTTTCTATAATCTCAAACATTAATTAATTTCCCTTTAATATTATAGAGAGAGATTTTACCTTGGAGGCCTTTTAATATGAAATGATATAAAATCACAATTTGCCATTATATAAGGAGGCTAAGGACATGAAACATGTTTTTTTTTCTTTTTACAACCCTGTAGTCCCTTAATTCAAGGTATAGCCCAGATGACTGGATGGAGCTGAGAGTTTACTGGCTGGAGGCCCTTCCTGATGCCTATGTGGAGTTTGCTGCAGATAGTTTTTTCTGCCCTAAGACAGAAACATCTGTTGCTGCCTAGGATTGAGCTCTCAACCTTCCCAGTGGATTATCTTCACTACTGGCCCACCACATCAAAGGTAATAAAACATTTAAGAAGTAGAAAATAAAGGGGAGCGGGATGGAACAAAAGCAAAGGAAAAAGGACTAAGGAAACAGCAAGATGATTGTGCTGAAACATCATACAAATTGGATTTCAGAAACAATCAATATGGGTATTTTAAGTTAGGTTGAATATACCAAATAGTTATTTTAATGAGAGATTATTGCTTGCTGCAGAACTGTCTCCTGTTACAACCTGTCTAAGTATTCAGGTCTGCAGGATAGGCTATTTTGACGACGTTGTCCATGTTGTCAGCAATATAGCTTTATGGCCAGCATGAGAAGGCCATCTCTCAAGTTGCTATAGGGCTATGGAGTATTCCTCTTAGAAGTGGTCCTTCACCTTGTTCTATCAGCATTTGGAAATTCTGTTAAGCTTTGCCCTACTTTTAATTGTTAAACAGTTTTAATGTTTTTGATTGATCATATGCTACCAGGGCTGTTAGTAATCACATAGATTGTTTCCATGAAGCTTTAATTTTAGTTTTAATTTGTAATCTTTACGCTTTGTGTTGCAATTTTGTAGCTGTGTTGAGTAGACATCAGACATCAGAAAAAAGGAATAGTTTGCTAACATGAACTTCTTTTATGCCATCAACTTTCTCTTATAAGGATGCATTTTTCTTCTCTTCTTATCTTGTTGATTTAAGGTATACATGATCTATATTTTTCATATACAGAAATGCAAAAAGGATAAAAGAAAAAGGTTAAAAACTCACCTAAAATAGAAAAAAGAGGTAGGGGGAGAAGAGAAGATTAGAAATTCAAACATTTTCCTTTTCATTGCTGATCGTTTACTCTATAGCAAAAGTATACCCGGTTTCCCCGAAATAAGACATCCCCTGATAATAAGCCTTATCAGGCTTTTGAGCACATGCGCTAAAATAAGCCTCCCTCCAAAAATAAGCCCACCCTGAAAATATTTAAATGCAGAGCTGGAAATCAGGTAAGACTGCAAGAGGAGCCCCATCTTGCTCCACATGCCTCAAAAATAAGACCTAGAATACAATACAATACAATACAATACAATAACAGAGCTGGAAGGGACCTTGAAGGTCTTCTAGTCCAATCCCCTGTCCAGGCAGGAAACCCTACACCACTTCAGACAAATGGTTATCCAACATCTTAAAAATTTCCAGTGTTGGAGCATTCACAACTTCTGCAGGCAAGTTGTTCCACTTATTAATTGTTCTAACTGTCAGAAAATTTCTCCTTAGTTCTAAGTTGCTTCTCTCCTTGATTAGTTTCCACCCATTGCTTCTTGTTCTACCCTCAGGTGCTTTGAAGAATAGTTTGACTCCCTCTTCTTTGTGGCAACCCCTGAGATATTGGAGCACTGCTATCATGTCTCCCCTTGTCCTTCTCTTCATTAAGGCCAAGCGCTTATTTCAGGGTTCAAAAAATATAAGACAGGGTCTTATTTTCGGGAAAATACGGTATATATTTATTCTTTCCTGAATATTGTGTGTGTGGTGTGTGTGTGCGTGTGCGTGTGTGTGTGTGTGCGCGTGTGTGTGCACCCCTGCAGATATGAAATGAAGTTCTTTAAAATAGAAGATGTATAGCTGTGCTTTTAGAATTTGAGGAAATGATCACTATGAAATTTTCATGTCTTGTTTGTTATTGAACAGACTAAGAATCCCTTGCTATTACAGAGGGTATCATTTCTGGGATGCTTTACCAGTATCAAAGCAACAAAGAATTCTGTGATACTGTTAAAAAAAAAAAGAAATCCAACAACAACCAAGTATCTTGGTATGATTGTCTAAGCAATAGCTGTCAGACATGTGAACTTGAAGTCTTCTGAGAGAGGCTCTTGTCTGTTAAAAAGCTTGTGTCAGAATACCTCTTTTATCGTTCAGTTTATGTTGGGGGGGGGAGGGAGAGATCTGTGAACTGCTTTTTCAGGGCACATTGCCCTGGCAGGATTGTGTACTAATGCAATACAGCTTGGAAGGAAGGAGGAGAAGGATGGGAAGAAGAATCCAGGCATCCATGGGTGGGCAAGTACTGAAAGATGTGTCACAACAACTTGACACAAGCTTGGTCCTTTATGTATCTGCAAATATATGAGTGGATCTTGCATTTGATGACACAATACATGTTTCATTATTCTGGCATCACTGTGGTTAGAAAGAATGCCTGTGAGCGTCTCTGTGCGTGATAACAGGAGAAGATAGGTATTTTCCTTTGCCTTCTTCTGGAATATTAGATGAAATTGCAAAGTAGTTTAATGTTCTAGAAATTTCTGGCAGTTTGGATTAGACTAGGGAGGCAGGGAAAGGCTAAAAGATATTTGACTTAAAAAAATAAGACCATAGGCTTCAAATGTTGTGATGAGAGTAGACTATATTTCAGCAGATGTATCTGGCTAGTGGATCCAAGGATTCTGAACCAATCTATTTGTGTCAGGATTGTTTTATTTTTTCAGAGTTATATTGTTGAACATAAAAAGTGAATAGAAACCCTTCTGTGCTTTAACTTATCAGTTTTGTTTTTTGCAAATATTGATGTTAACATTAATTTTAATATGCATAGATTTCTTTGCTGTTGGCCCTATTGTGATTGCCATTCTGGCAAGTCAAAATAAATAAATGTTACACCCTGTAGTTAAAACAGGCTGCCCACACCTACAAAATAAATGATAATCCACCCGGCCTCTCTGCCATATCATTCCACTCTCACCTTTCCACTGAGTCCCTTTTTGGATTTACTCGCAGCATAAGCCTCTCCCACCCAATGAAGTTGTCCTTCTAGCAGTACTTTGATGGTGCTGCTCAGTTCTGATGGTGAGAAGAATGCATACTCAATATGTCCGCATGTGTAATCTACTTCTGTTAAAGGAACCACCTGAGTAGCTTGGAAGGGCCTATCATAGAGGATAGCTGTTTCATTTGACAGGAGATGAAGCTCACCAGTTACTGGAATCTCTGAAAATAGAATTTGGCCCAGAGAAGAAAACAAAACAAATATAAACCCTTGTCCTGATTACATTCTACATATGACTAAAACTCTGCTTGAGGAAATTGGTGTATCCCACCCTCAGCCGGTGTGTTTGTCAAAAAATTCACATCCTTTCATTTTATGTTTCCTTGAATTGTGCTATCCCAGCTCTATGTCTTCACTCATTAACTATTAACATTAAAAGTGTTATTCTAACAGTGACCTTGCCTTTATCACTGCTGGTGCTTCCCCAGCCCCTCAAGGTTAGGAATGTTCTATGGCATCCAGTGAAGTGGAAAGAGGCCAGAATGAAATGTTCTTGCTTTTTTTTTTTTCTGCAGCCTTTACCTGAGACACTGCAAGTAGGAAATTCTGTTTTCAATTGTGCATCTATTTAATTCTCAAGAAAAGGCATGCATTTGTTGAAATTTATTTAGTTAGGTTTTTTTGTGTTCAGAGCAGGAAGGAGAGAATATATTGCATGTCTAATATTAACTGTTTTCTGTCAGCTTGTACCGTTTTGTCTTTGATAACTGCATTATCAAAGCATTTTACAGTTAGATATAATCAGTGAAATATCAAGATATATGGGTTGTGTCTGTATTTGTATTCCTTGGCTCTTTCAGAAGGCCTTGTGGATGGTATAGAAGGCTGATCCCCCCTGAGGTATAAGGCATCAAATGGGAACTGTTGTGTTGCTGTATATGATCATTTGAAAACTGAGGCAGCTTTGTTTAATTATAATAGTCTGTAATAGAATAATTACAGATATTCTTCACTTGTTGGTAGATGTCCCAAAGCTGTTTTCTTTGAAAAGGTAACTGGACTTCCTTGTTTTGCCTGAAGACATTTTGCTTCTGACCCAAGAAGCTTCTTTAGTTCTGACTGAATGGTGGAGAATGGAAGGATTGGTTGTCCATTACAACCATCACCTGGAAAACTGAGAATCTCCATAGACATTTGTTGGTGGATGGTGGATATTGTTTCCACCATAGATACCAACATTTTTGGCTTTATTACATTTTTGTCCTCTTCTAACATATAAATATTGAGCTGTAATCAATATTTGGAAAGGCCATCTGCATTTTTAAAAAGTGTTTTATACCTCAAGGCCATTTCTCAAACCCAGAGTGAGAAAAATGGAAGTGGAATGTTTCTGCAACTTTTCCCAATTGTGGGGCAGTGGGGGGGGGGGGTTGCTCCTTGCTGCTATCTGAGCTTGCTTGGTTTCTTTCAGATACCTCATTACCCTAACTGGTAACATCATCACTGCTACTCCTACCTAGATAGGGTAATGAAACATCTGCAAGAAAACAAGCAAAGCCAGAGAACATCAAGGAGCCCTCATTTCAACCCTGAGCTACAAATATTCTCCTTTATTTTCTCCTTTATTTAGTTGCTATACTAATAATGCTGTAAGACGAAAAGCAACTGATGATAAGCAAGACCATCAGCTCAAAACAACAACTTGGTAGTACAACACATAAACAAAGTTTTTTTGAAGACCAGTTGCTAGGCAGGATATTATCTCTAATAGACTGTACTAGGAAAAATGAATATATTAAATGAAAGTGTAGATATTTTGATTTGGTTTTCAATAATGAAGTAAAACTTGTCCATGGACAAAATCCATATGTCAATCCATGGTTTAGATTCCAAATGATAACTTGTAATTCCAGAATGCAGATAAACATCTAGCTTTGTTATCTGAAATCAGTAGTTTCATATTTGGGAATTAATATCCCAAATATGCTTCTTTGGTAACTACTTTGTAAAGAAATATGTTTGGTGGCATTCAAAATGATTGGATAACGTGGTCTAGCTTTCATGACAAGTCATAGTTTGGCCTGTTGTCGGAATCATCTCAATAAAATTATGATGGGAATGAATAGTTTAGTGTTAACAATACTATGATATGATTTCATATACAAAATAATCAAAATTGACATATCCTTTATGCTGCTGTTGTTGGATAATTTCTATTTTGCTTTGTTTCTGTTCTTGTTTTTATGCTGATCCTTGATTAATTGATTGAGGCCTGTTTTTCTTATTCAATTTTCTCAGAAAAGTAAATGAAAAAAATTGTTGGTGTATTGACTCAGATCAAATAATTACTTCACCCAATACATCTTTATGGATCTTTTCTCTCTTGCAACTTTTTTTTTAATGTAACAATGTTTTGAAGCTCACAAATTTAACTGATCATCTTAGCTAAAGTTATAAACATATCCATGACAGAAGTATGCAGAACGCTATTTGCTTCATAGTCACATTGTCATTAATGGAACATGGCAAAGATAATTGATATTTCTCTTGGAGAAATTGTTCTCTGTATTCAGCATGCTGTATGGTACTTGAAGGATGAATCTATTAGAGCCATAAGAAACTATATTATTCAATTTATAATACTGTTGTGTGTAATTTGCTTAGTGTCAGACTGTAGAATATATTTGCAGGCTGGATGTGTTATATTCTAGACTTTTCCAATTTAACAGTTATCTGAATTATTTCTCCATTTAAGTGCCCTAATGCTTGCCTAATTATGCATATTTTAATTACATTCCAGTATTTATTTTGTGAAATAAATGACTAGGGAAGAAAGTTTGTTTCTGTATATACTGTATTCTGATGCCAGCTTCAATTAAAAAAAAGAATTATCAAGGTTATATTTTAATAGAAAAACATGTAGAGGCCAACATATATTTTGTTTCAGTGGATAATATCCAGGGCGGGATCGGGCCAAACAATCTTTAGTATTTTTTAAAGTGTTAAAATGGGACTGAGTACCACAAATCTAGGAAATAACATTGGAGCTCTGCCATGGATATGGTTTTGTTTATATGTTGATAATGTGACTTTTATAGGTTCAACCCAAGTTTCCCAAACAAATAATTATTTAGCAGGGCCAATTAAGAACAAAAATTGCTTTCTTTTCCTCTCAAAATAATCCAGACAAACCAATTTAGTACCCTATCAAGAGCATTTGTGGGAATTTCTAATCCAACCCTGAAAGTATTGTATGAATTACTTAATGTAAGTATAAAGTGTCTTAAGATGTCCTTTCCAGACATTGTACCCCCCTGATGTGCTGGCACTAAGCCTCCCAGTATCCTTAATTGGTATGGATGAAGTCAATCATAAATTCTAAGTTTTTCGGTGGAGTGTTGTTAATTCATGTAATATGATTGTAGATTTATGGGCCACTCCTAAATCTGTAGAGATTGTCAGTCATCCAGGTCATGGTAGTCCCAAAGATGCTTTTTCAGGAAATAACTGGATTTACTTATTTTTTCTTTTGAAGATGTTTTGCTTCTCATCCAAGAAGCTTCTTCGGCTCTGACTGGATGGTGGGGAATGGAAGGATTTATATTCCTTGCAGACAACTGGTAATTTGCATCCTTTTAGCGGGTCATTGAAGCATTTGGAGGTTTATCTGTGTCCTCAGGGTCACCTGAGTAGTGTTCCTGGTTCCTATAGTCTGCATTTTTTCCTTTGGAAATCCATTCCTACTCCCACACAATTCAAAGGGTGTTCATCCCAAATTGTATAGCTAAAAGTTTGTAGAGATTCTCAGTCATTCAGGTCATGGATGTCACAAAGGTACCTCAGTCTTCCAGGTCATGGTTGTCGCAAAAGTGTCCCAAAGGTCCTCAGGTCACCCTGAGGACATAGATAAACCTCCAAGTGCTTCAAAGTGCTTTAAAAGGATGCAAATTACCAGCTGTCTGCAAGGAATATCAATTCTTCCATTCCCCACTATCCTGTCAGAGCTGAAGAAGCTTCTTGGATGAGAAGTGAAATGTCTTCAAAAGAAAAAACAAGAAAGCCCAGTTGCCTCCTGAAAAAGCACCTTTGGGGGAACTCCTGAGTATACTATAGAAGCCAAGCTTTAGTTTTGTATTCAGGGTATTTCAAACAAACGCTGGAAATAAATGTAAAGAAGGAACATTTCACTATTTATGGTGGACATGTGATAAAACAAAGAAATATTGGAATAGGATCCACATCTTAATACAGAAGATCCTTAAAGTGAATATAAAGATAAAACCAGAAACTTTTCTTTTAGGCTTAATGGATAAAGAACTTGAAAAAAAAATGGAACTTTGATGTTATATATGTTGACAGCAGCAGGATTACTTTATTCACAAAAATGGAAGGACACTGTAATTCCTACAATGGAAGACTGGCTGCAATAGTTGATGGAGCTAGCAGAGATGTCTAAATTGACTGCTTTGATTAAATAAAAGAATACAAATTATTTTCTTTCTACTTGGAAACTGCTTTTGGACTTTATACTTGAGGTGGAATAAAATGAAACTGTGATTTTGGGTTTTGCTGATTAGATATGTTTGTTGTTATAGAAATGGCTAGTGTATCTTATTAAAATAAAAAGTTAAGTTTTTATGTTATTACCATAATTTACTGCACCAAAAGGAGTCAGAAGTCAATGCTTTTTTTTCTTTCCTCCCTTTACCCTACACTTTTTTCTTCCCCCTTTCCTCCTTTAAAATTAACAAAAATAGAAGGTAAGAGAAGTAATCTAAGCTTTGCTTTAAGCAATTGTCCAAGAGTCTTTAAAATTATCTGACTTTATTATAAAAGGAACGAAGTCATTATTGAAACAGGCATTGATACTATTTAATATTAGGTTAATGAAATAGCCTAGGGATATAACTTGAGATCATAATTTCTCCATTTTTTCTTTAGTCACAATAGTTGTGACAATAGCCACTTTAATAAAGAAGTATTAAGCAAGAACCAAGTGAAGCTCCAGTTTGTAGTTTCTTTATAAAAACTTCTCTAATCCACCCCAGTCCTGATAGACTCTGGAAGTCAAACAGCAAAATAAATTTTATGTGACTTTTGTATATCATGTGAAAGTAGTCCGATTAGCAAAGGTGTGAAACAGGCCTGTTTAACTTGTTTTCAAATGCAAGGAGAGTGGGGACATATATATCTAAGGCAAAGAATCTATAGATTGGGGTAGACCACAGAGAAGGTCGGCATCTCATCCACACCATGTACCTTGCGAGAAGCTGATATTATTAACATGATTTCTAGCTGACTAACAGGCAGATCCAATTCTGACAAGGTATTTTCTGATGTATCTCAGTGCCATACCACATAGATTTTAAGGCAGTGGTGGGCTGTCCCCGGTTCGGACTGGTTGCAAGAACCAGTAGTAAAACCAGCGGGAGGCTCCGTCCACTGACCTCGACATCATCAGGAAGCTTCTGCGCATATGCGTGCGGCCCTGTTGCGAACCGGTAGTAAAGGTAAGTAGAACCCACCCCTGCTTTGAGGTAATGACTATCCCTTTCAATTGGATCAGAAGCCTAGTGGTAATAAGACCACAGCATAAAAGGTGGAAATCCATAGTAAAGGCTGAAGAAACAGAATAGTTTAGAAATTACATGTTGTTCTTTATAGAATTCTTGAAGGACTATTGTACATCACACACACACACAGAGTATATTCTTGTGACTAGCAAATGTTACTTGCAAGCATTTGTTCATAAGAAAAAGTGGAATCCCTCCTGCTCAGAAGCCTGTAATAAAATTTCATTCCTGTTTTGCTTTGATCAGCTTTAGGAATATAAGCGCATAAGAGCTGCCTTGGATGAAAGCCAGTGTTTATCTAGTCAGCATTCTATTCCCACAGTGGCCAACCAGATATCTGCCAAAGCAAGACAAGAGCACAATGACCCACATGTTCCCGTGCTTTAGTAACTGCTTTTCAGGGGCCTGCTAAAAATGGCCACAACAGTATATTGTTTCTGATACCTGATCAGTTTTATTTCTTTGCACGGAGCTAACAAGACCATAGAATGAATAATGGCTTTGGAAAGGGTAGAGATTTCACTCAGAAAAAAGATGCAGGGCAAAAGACTAATTCCAGCGATCTAAGAACTGCTTCTCTGACCTGATTTGGAGCTCTCCAGGCTGTTTTTGAATAAGTATAAAATCACTGGTGGCCATGATTATAGATCTACAGAACATGCATTTTGATATTTCATACTTATTTTCTAAATGTTATAAATGCTTTGCTGTTGAGAATGGTTAAGATATCTTTCCAATGATTGTATGTGACTGTGGAAATTGGGCAGCAATTGTATTAACTACATGAATTATAAAGTTATCAACAGCTAACATTTATGATGGTAAAACTACTGTACTTCTGAATTTGTTAGGCACAGTTTCCCTATATGCCTCATTTATAGGTTTTAATAGTTGTCTATTGCTATGAATACTACTGTGTTTCCCTGAAAAATAAGACTGTCTTATATGTTTTTGAACCCTGAAATAAGCGCTTGGCCTTATTACCATGCACTCAAAAACCTGATTGGGCTTATTATCAGGGGATGTCTTATTTTTTTTTTTTTTGGGAGGGGGGAAACAAGGTATATGTATTTTTAAATTTTACTTATTAACCAAATTCTTATTATTGAAACTAATTATTCTGGATGGATGGTATCCTGAGAAATCTTATTATAAACAATATTTTTCTTAATCTATGACATATGTTTTTACATGATAACCAGAACTTTGAACTGGGCTTGTAAACCTGGCAATGAGTGCAGTGATAATAAAATATATGTTATTCTGCAGAGGTGAGTCCTATTGACCAGCAATCTGGCAGCTGCATTCTGTACCAGATGCAGTTTCTGAATCACTTATAAGGGAGACCTATGTAGAACATGTTGCAGTAGACCAACTATATGATTTTATTGTCACCAAGGCCTCCTTGTACAGATAGATTAGCAGGCTTATGTTCTGATTTAGTAACTGTATGTGTTTTCATTCTTGCTATTAATATAAATATTATATACAGTATAACATGTAAAATAAATAATATATATATAATTAAATGTTACTGTATGTTTTAAGAGGAAGAGTCATAAGCCAAAGGATCACCATTTCAGATGCCAGTTTAATTAAGAATTTTTATGCAAATCCCCATCCTTTACCTGTAGTATTTCTGGCCCCCATCTGTAATCTGGAGAGAATAATACCAGCTTCTTTACCCATCGGCTGCCTAAATAACAGAGATTATGTAATGAGCTGTTGTCTCAGTGTGGCACTGTGTTATTTGATGTATAAATTCTTCAGTATTTCATTGAATTAGGATTTTTTTTCAGTAAAAAATAGAAGTTGACAGACTAAATCACAGGATAAACTATCAAGGGACTAAACATGAACAGTGAGGCCATGATAATATGCACATTAATCAAAGAAACTATAGGTGCTTGAGAGAAAAATCTGAAAAACAATACATATTTCTAATGACAATGAATCTTTTCTCCCTACTTTCTTTCCTAGTAAAGATGCATAATTTAAGATTATGTAGCCGTTTCAGTGTGTTTTTGTGAAATTTCATATATATTATCTGGTGCTTGGTAATTGTTAAACAGTTAGTCTTCAAACATTACCCCTATAACTATAATATCTGAATGATATCTGTATGATCATGTACCACAAACCAAGACTTTGATCTCTCCCTCCCTCCCTCCTTCCCACCCCTCCTTTCTGTAAGTGTGAGAGGGAGAGAGCACAATGATTTTGAATGATTGAACTATACTGATCAGAAGGAGAAACAGAGCCAAGTACTTGATCTGAGCTCTAGACACAGTTATGCCAAGTACTGTACCTGACTGTTTCACAGGCAGCTTTACTGTGTGTTTTAAGTGGATGGTAGGAGGGAAAATCTGTTTCTCTTCTACCCAACTACAGAAGCAAATCAAAGGTTATTTTCCATGGTCTGCCTCCTTTGTTTTCACACAAAGCCCCGCCTTCTACCTTTGTTTTTAATCCTGGCTCTGTGCGGTTCTGCTTATACAAAACAATGGCTATGCATGAAAACAGCTACTTGCTACAAGTTTGCCTTGTTATCAAGATTAACTGTTACACCAGCGAACAAAACAGGGTGTGTAAAGGGTGTGTAAGCAGGCCTGCTGGCCTTTGTGGTTCGGGATTCCAGATGGCACTATGTATGTGCGCCAAAAATACATGTTTGAACGTTGTCCTGGCTGGGTTACTTCCACCCATTCACACTGTTTGGAAATTGCTTTGATGCACAGCTCCCCCCTCTCAAGATAATAAAATGCAGTGGCAGCTGGCTAATGGCTGGGAAAGTGCAGACCCAGCACTGAACTCTCCCATTAGACTATTCAGCACCAAGCAATACCACTCTAAAGGAGTAGGCAGAGGAAAAAAAAGGAAGCTGGTTGCCACATAATGTTTGGACAAAGGTCTTATAGGTGGGGTTTTCTTTCTGGGCTGGCTGGAGGTGAAGGAAAGAAGCAACAGAAAAATGGAGTCATCCTGTTTACTGTCTAGGCAAGTAGTAAAATGAGCTACTTTATGAAAATGGACAGACTTTAAATGGGTAATTTGCTGTAAAAGTGATTGTGTTTCAGGTCACATTAGCCAGAAAGCAAATATTTTGAACTACCACCACAAAGACATAATCTGCCACAGTGGGAACAATTTCATGCCCAAATTTCTATTACTAAAATCTGTCTTCATCTGTTTATAGAGTTAAATTATTTTACACAAAATATATATATGAGGGATGAATGAAAGGTAATGACTCCAATGTTGTAAACTACCAATAGATGGCAGTACTGATGTGCAGGAAACTCTGATGTGTTCTTTAGCATTTGATCTTTCATTTCAATTGGTGGGAATTTGCCATGAGAAAGATTATGTTGCTATTGGCTGTGAAATAGAATCCGGCAGTGACTCTTCGTTAGTGTGCCTTAAATAACATGCCAAGATTCAATTTATAACCGCGCAAGTGCCTTCAATTGAAATCCACCATTAAGTATAGGTTGTTTATGGTGATATCTATGTTAATATGACTGATGTATGTCACTAAGCCAAAAAATACATTTTTTTGGCTTTTTTTTAATTTATTTTTTTAATTTGATTTATATGCCGCCCTTCTCCGGAGACTCAGGGCGACTTAAAATGAGTTAAGCAATAGCCTTCATACTTTTGTATATTTATACAAAGTCAGCTTATTGCCCCCACAAACTGGGTCCTCAATTTACCTACCTTAGAAAGGATGGAAGGCTGAGTCAACCTTGAGCCTGGGGAGATTCGAACTAGCAGTAATTGCAGGCAGCTGAATGATAATAACAGGCTATTAGTCTGCTGCGCCACCAGGCTCTAGTGACATATGATATAATTTTGGCTTAGCTGATTTATATGTTCAAAAATAAGTGGATGACCTGTGACAGCAAACAATGAATTTCACCTAAGAAAGATGGATGAAGTGAATAATGACAATTGGTAGATCACTCAAAAAGAACTTGCTGTCAAGCCTGGCATTTCACAGGAACGAGTGGTTCGTATTACTGATATTTTTCAATATTGGAAGATTTGTGCAAGATAGGTTCCTTGTATGCTGACAGCAGTAATAAAAGCTTCAAGAGTTGAAATTTGCCGGTTATTGGCATGCTATAATAATGAAAATGAGGAATTTCTTCATGGCACAGCTGACAAAACATGAGGTCATCATTATATGCAGAAATGAAGCATCAGTTCATGGAATATCATCACAAAACTTCCATATAAAAATAAAATAAAACCCCAGATTTTGACAGAAAAACCTCATGGGTACTGTTTTTTGGGATATAGATAGGGGATTTCCTTGAATCCAATATTTTCAGGACCTATCTGAAGAGTCAAAGAGGTGGGGTTCTTTAATGATAGTTTTAAGAAGTTTGTTCATCATTGGCAGAAATGTGTAGTGAATGATGGTGTTTATATGGAAAAGTAAACACAGTGAAAGAACTCATTTCTTGTATTATTTTCCTATTTTATTTATTAAACGAGCCTTGGTAGCACAGTGGACTAATGCACTGTTATTAACATTTGCTGCTTGCAATTACTGCAAGTTCAAATCTCACCAGGCTCAAGGTTGACTCAGCCTTCCATCCTTTCTAAGGTAGGTAAAATGAGGACCTGGATTATGGGGGCAATAAGCTGACTTTGTATAAATATACAAAAGTATGAAGACTATTGCTTAACACATTGTAAGCCGCCCTGAGTCTCCGGAGAAGGGCGGAATATAAATTAAAGCAAAAAAAAAAAAAAAATACACATTTAAGTTTAAAATTATGGAGGTGACACATTTTCATTCAACCCTTGGGTAAAAGAAGTCTTGACCATTTTTCATTTGTATGTAATGACTTGCCTAGTTGCGCTAGGCAACAAGACATTGCAAGTAAGTGTGTGGAGAGAGTTGTTTCTTTTCTGTACTCAACTGGGTCTCTCAGAAGTCCCTCTTCCATGCCTAGGATAGAGGCTTTTCCTGCTTATATCTAACCACAGCCCAATGTTCTTGATAATACTTTTTTATGTTACATTTTTCATGATACCTTGTCATATTCCAGTCCATGAATGAGGCTGGCCGAAGTCATCCATAGGTAGTGTTAAGATGTTTAATATTGTTCTTTGATACTCATTTCCTTACCATTTTGATTCTTTAATATAGTAGGCTCAAGTAAATATATAGAAAAGGAGACAAACTCCTGTTGGTCTGTTTGGCTTAAAAAAAAAATCTGGTGAATCTGTGTACAATTAAATGAAGTGTAATCCAACGTATTTTCAGTAGCATTCTCACATTTGGTTTATTTATTTAGTGTAAAAAAATGTTTGAGGCCATTTCTCCCTAGTTTTTCAAGTGATTGATAAGGATATAGGGTTGCTGGATGAGATCATTCAATGGCTTTGGATGTGGCATCATAAATATGCTAAAGAATAGCCATTCTAGGCTGTTGGGCAGATGCTTCTGACATCCTGTCCTGGTGTTTGAAGGCTGTAAAGGTCTGGATAAGGATTAACAGACTGAGGATGAACCCAAGTAAGACTGATTATTGTTTATACATTGAGGTTTTCTGTGTCACGAGTAAATGCCTTATTCTCAAATGGAGATAATATATGTTCATAGAACATCAGGGGTTAATCCACCCTTCCTTTCTTAATGTATTCATATGTAACCACTCCTACCTATAACTCTGCCTCATTGTTATAAAAAGGGGATGTACGCACCTCCTTCTTGCTTCTATCTGCAATCATTCAGAGAATATAGAATGCCTACTGTAAATAAATAGTACTTTGTTTTGAATACTTTGTTCCTGATCATTTATTGAGTCTGATCCTCAAATTTATGCAACAAACTGGTAGCAGAGGATGGTTAACTGACTCAATAAAAATAGACATGCCTAAGAAAGAAAACTCCAGAAACAAAAGAGAAAGACCCAACACCAGGGCACATAATAAAGAAATGGAAACAGATCAAGAAATGATCGATGAATCTACAACTATAATAACAAAAGAATCTGAAGACTGCACTACAGACAACGAAGAGGTAATCGATGAATCTGATGACCAAGAAGAGAACGAAATAAAAAACAACGATCTCAGATCAGAGATACTGAGACTGCTGAAAAGCCAAAAAGACGACAAAAACCTCATCGCGAACCTCCAAGACATCATAAAAGTCAGCGGAGCAGCAAGAGAAAATCACATCGTAGCAACTGAATCTAAAGACCTCAAAACGGTGAGCGAATTGCCTGTAGATGAAAATATAACAAAGAGAAAGACTAATGGTCCTGCGCAAAATTTTGAATGGCAGCCATCTTGGTTTCAACAAACCACTAAGATGAGCGAAGCAGAGCCAATCAGAAAACAGAATTCAAAATGTCTAGCGCGAAAAGCCCTGCACAGTGTGAAAAGTAAAAAAGAAAAATTCTACTCTTCGGAAGAATCTGATACAGACATCGAAGAAACTCCAATCGAGCTGCAAATAGAATCAGCCATGAAAACTCTTTTTGCAACCTTTGGCCCAAATCTGAAAATAACAAATAAATCAACGAAAGCTGCCGATCAAAAAATAAAGAAAAGGCAAGCAAGCAAGCAAACGTCTCAGAATCCACCCGCTTCTACCCGGACGGCAAGAACGCCAACTCCTGAACCCAGAGAACCTTGCAAATACTCGCCAACGCTGCAGATGATTCCAAGTGCCAGAGACCTCAACCAGGACAACTTCGGTGAAAGAAAGCAAGCGCCAATCGTCACCTGGACACCCAAAGTCGAACCGGAGACCGAGTCATCAGAGGAAGAGCGCTACGAAAGAGCCACAGCGGCGAGAACCTCTCCCGACAGCTTCAGGGACGAAATGAACAACGCGCATGCACAAACACACGCAGACAACTACAGAGGCCATGAAGAACAGAGAGAACCGTTCAGACTGATTGCAAGCATTCCTACACCATTCTGCAACTTTCAACATTTACAAGATCATGGACAGCCTCCAGTTGTAAGTAATGCAACGAATAATATTGGGAACTTGCCTAATGATTTCCCAAAATTGAGAATAGACGGTATTAATTTACAAGAATGGTGTCAACAACTTCAGGTTGTTTTCCTAAAAGAGAATTTATTATTTTTTATAACTAACCCTCCCAAAAAACCTTGGACTCTAAAATTGGACTGCCTGCATCACAGAGCATTCTACTTATTAATATCTAGCATATCTCCTGCTATGTATCATAGTATTAAGCATAATCTGACTGTCTCAGAAATAATTCATTGCATGTTTAAATTGTTTCATAGTGAAAGTGTAGCAACTACAAAGAGAATGTCTAAAGATTTCTTCTCAGCCAGGATAAAACCTGGGACTACTGTAAGTGAACATTTAATATCACTAAACAAAATCAGAGCAGAACTTCATTTAAGGGGAGAAATAATACCAGACCAAACAATGAAAAGTGTTATCATTAACTCATTAGACTCATCATGGGATAACTACATATCACATTTAGACACAATTAATTTGGGATACTTATCCATAGAGAACTTATCGAATAGACTAATAGCTGAGGATAATTTAAGAAGAAGCCGCAGAAGTACATACATGGAACATAGACAGACTAAGAGAGTAGTATTTCAAGAAAAACATAGAGAATCAATTGAATGTTATAATTGTGGATCCAAAGAACATTGTAGAAGAGATTGTCCTAAGTTTCTTAGAGAAAGACAAAAACAAGACTATAGAAACAGATATCACAACAGACAATCATCTATTGATAGATACAGGTATAGACACTCACCAAATTTTAGAGAACATAGAGGGGGCAGAGATAACTCAAGAGATAGGAAGTCTGGATCATTAAACGGATTAGATAAACATACCATAACCAACAAACAAAATTCAAAAGATAATGCTTGGCTCATTGATTCTGGGGCAACTAATCACACAACACATGACAAGAAAATACTATCTTCCTTCATAGAAGATAAATTTGTAATCAAGGTAGCCAATCAAGAAGAAGTCCAAGTTATTGGGAAAGGAAGTGTAAATTTACCCGGTCTAGGGAAAATAGAGGGGGTATTATTAATACCCGAAATACCTCATAACATACTTAGTGTAATAAAGCTAAGCAGGGCCTCTGACATAAATATAGTGTTCTCAAAGGGAAAAGCAACTCTAGAGAAAAACAAAACAAATTTAGGTAATGTGATTATCAAAGGAGGCCTACCATATTTAATTACAGAAGAAAAATGGCTACACAACATTGATTCAAACATGGAAAATGACATTAACATAGAGAATGAAAACATCAGTAATAGTGACAATGAGGAACATGAAACAAATCATAATCACGAAAATACATCTATTGGTGATACACTCAAGAACAAAAAACCAACAATTGGAAAACCAATTCATGATGAATGTGCACATATATTACATAGAAAATTAGGACATGCTAGTTTTCCTGTAATACAGAAAATGATTGAACATGCTGAAGGTGTTAAAATAAAAAATTGTAAAAATTATTTGGAATGTTCAGTATGTAAATCCTCAAAACTCAGAACTAACCCCAGACCAAAAAAAGCAACAAGATCATCTAAACACACTTTTGACCTGGTACATATGGACCTAGTTGGCCCATTAACCCCATCAATCACATATAGAAAACGGTATTTTCTTACTATTGTAGACGACTATAGTCATTATGGATTTGTCTATACTTTAAAACACAAAGATGAAACATTTCAAAGATTTAAAGAATTTTACAAACGTGTAGAAACACAACACAATATTAAAATAAAACAAATCATGACAGACAGGGGATCTGAATTCATGTCAAAAGAATTCTCCCAATGGCTAAAAGACAAAGGAATGTTACACTTTACATCTAGCCCATTTTCTGCATTCCAAAATGGAGTGGTAGAACGAAAAAACTCGACACTACAAACCATGATTAGATGTACATTAGAAGATGCTGGCTTAGGAAAACAATTCTGGTCAGAAGCCTTATTATATTCCAATTATACTCTAAAAAGAACCTGGTCTAGTGTCATAAACAAAACACCATATGAATTAATGTACGATAAAAAACCTAAAATAACCCACATGCACATATTTGGAGTTACAACGGATGTACACATACCAAAACAATTGAGACGTAAAGGAGATAACGTATCCAGAAGACTTAGATTCATGGGATATGAAACAGGTACAAAAAGATACAGATTTATTGATAATAATAACAAATTCATAGTTTCTAGAACAGCTGTATTTCATGAACAGGCCAATTGGTCTAAGATACATCTTAATGAAATATTTCCCATCACAAACACAGACATTAAAAACCAAGATAGGACAGAAAAGGAAGAGCATAATCACCCCAGAATAAAAACAGATTCATTAACTGAAAAGGAAGCAAGATATTTACACGATAACGATAGTAAACCAGAAAAAACAATTAGGAGTAACAGAAATCAAGTACCAAGCAAATATAAGGACTACGTAATGTATATAAATAATGAAGCATCAACACCCAACACATACAAGGAAGTATTAAAACTTCCCATTGAAGAAAGAAAAAAATGGGAATTAGCTATGGCGAAAGAAATGGACAGTTTACGAGAATTAAATGTATTCACACCAACACCTGCACCAAAGGACAAAACAATTATAGGCACCAGGTGGATATTCAAAATTAAAAATCTGGAAGAAGGCAACACATTATATAAAGATAGATTAGTTGCACAGGGTTATGCTCAAAAGTATCCTGAGGATTATATAGATACATATTCTCCCACTGTAAGGACTGAAAGTGTTAAGACAGCTTTAGTTATAGCCTCCGCACTTAATCTTGATGTCTTTCAATATGACATACAAACTGCATACTTACACGCAAAGCTTGATAAAGAGATATATGTAAGAGCCCCTCATAGTCAATATACAAATAGGAATGAAACTTGGTTATTGAACAAAAGTTTGTACGGACTAAAACAATCCGGCAAACGTTGGTATGAATGTTTGGTCAATGTACTCAAAACTATGAATTTCAATGCTACAACTGCAGACAATTGTTTCTTTGTCAGAAAGGATGGTGATTCACTAGAATTTGTGTTAATTTATGTGGATGACATTTTATATATTGGTAAACATAAAGAGAAAAGAGATACATTTGTAATGAAACTGAATGAACATTTTTCTTTGAAATCACTAGGAAAAGTAAATAAATATCTTGGAGTTCAAATCAGCAAGACAAAAAAGGGATTTAAATTATCTCAAAAAGATAAAATAATAGAACTCCTGAATAAATGTAATTTAAATGATGCAAAGCCTTGTGATACTCCAATGCAAGCTGATTTTTTAAGAAACATGAATGAGTCATCCCCTGAATTTAAAGATAATACACTTTACAGATCAGTTATTGGTTCCCTTTTGTATATATCTAATTGGATAGACCTGATATTGCTCTACCCCTTAATTTATTATCTAGATACGTTAGTAAACCCTTAATGTATCATTGGGAAGCCATTAAACGAATACTAAGATATCTGAAGCACAGCTTAGACTTCTGTCTACTGTTGGAACCCAACAATGTTAATGAACCCATTCTCACTTGTTACGCTGATGCAGATTGGGCAGGTGACACTAAGTGCAGAAAAAGCACTTCAGGCTATGTATTTTTTCTTAACAATTGTCCAGTCTACTGGTATACTGGGAAACAAGATCTAGTAGCCACATCAACTACTGAGGCAGAATATGTTTGTTTGTCTAAAGCCTCTAATAATCTTGTATGGTTTAATGATTTGTTATCAGATGTCTGGAAGAGCCCTTCATTACCTTTTATTATACATGAAGATAACAAAGCTGCTATAGAGATATCTAGGTCTGATGCTATTGGTCAAAGATCTAGCCATATGGATATTAAATTCAAACATGTAAGACAATTATCTCAAGATGGATTCATTAAAGCTATTCATTGCGAAACCTCCGAACAAATAGCTGACATACTGACTAAGCCTTTGCAATCAAAACAACACAAATATTTAACTTCAAAACTACAAGTTTTATATTGTTCTGAATCTGAGTGTAATTACTGTTGTATGTCGAATCGGCATTTAGAGGGGGATTTGTCACGAGTAAATGCCTTATTCTCAAATGGAGATAATATATGTTCATAGAACATCAGGGGTTAATCCACCCTTCCTTTCTTAATGTATTCATATGTAACCACTCCTACCTATAACTCCGCCTCATTGTTATAAAAAGGGGATGTACGCACCTCCTTCTTGCTTCTATCTGCAATCATTCAGAGAATATAGAATGCCTACTGTAAATAAATAGTACTTTGTTTTGAATACTTTGTTCCTGATCATTTATTGAGTCTGATCCTCAAATTTATGCAACATTCTGTCAATGCCAGTGTTGTCTCTGGGTAGGAAGGCACTGGATGGCTGGGCACTATTCACGGAAAAGCAGAGCTGCAATTTGGGAATCCTTGTAGGCTTACAATTCCTTCTAGAATAGCAGGTGGAGGCCATAGCTAGAAGAAACTCTGCCCAGCTATGGCTGTTGTGTCAACTGTGATCCCAAGTGGTCCAGCTTCTGGTTTATATATGGCATTTCTCTCTGGACCCTGGATGTTACTACCTGGGTGCCATAAGACTGTCTTTTCCAATTGAATTGTCATGATCATATAGGAAATGCTGTTAGTCTCAAGGCAGCAAATATGAGCATCTGATATTAGATGGCTCTGTTTTGTCAATGGTGATGCTGCCACTCTAGAATAGCCTCTCCTTTGGGATAAGACTTTTCCTCTTTCTGCTTCTCTTTAGCATCTTATTAAAATCATAATTATTCCAGAGAGCATTTTCTTCATTTTTCTTGATTTCTTGATTTCATAGATTGCCGTCAGATGTAAAAATCAGGACCACGCGTGAAGTTGTAATTAAACTGATTCATTGTTCATGTCTATGCACAAGAATCTACTCAACTAATGGTTAGTACTATTCTCCAGCGTGCTGCTTGGAGAATCCAAAGCGTGGGTAATGTTCACATTGATCTTGTCAGAGACTGAGTGTATCACTTTAAATTTTCTGCCTCGGTTCCGCCTCCTCTGCTCGACTAGTGTCAGTTTAGTTCACTCAGTCGAGTGGAAGAGACTGAACCTTTGGCTTGTCCTGACAACCTCATTGTTCTTCATTATCCACGCTTTGGATTTTTCTCCTTTCTACTCCTTGTAGTGATTATTTCAACTTTTCCTTTGGATTGGACTATTTTGGACTTGTGAGGGTTGGGTGAGTCTTCCCTGGGCTCCCTGCCCTCCTTGGAGGCCCCTTGCCTCACCTTCTAGACTATTCAGCTTAATATTCCGACTGAAATCCATTTAAAATTGGTAGACGTCTAGCCTGATGCTTATTGCCTTGCTAGCGTCTACAGCGGCTATTTCACCTGTTCAATTTTCGCGCCTAACCTGCCGCCTACACTTTGCCGGTGCTCCGGGCTGCCTTTAATACTTGCCGCTTGTTACCTCAATTTCGGGCTTCCGCTGCAGAATTGCCTCAGCGACCGCCAGATTGTGCCCTGCGCCTTTACTGTCGGTGGCCGATCGTCCCTCCGAGGCATTGCCCCAACATTGTTTTACTTGCAGCCACCTTCTCAGTTCGGCTTGGAAGTGCGGGCTGCCTGATTCCTGCTCGCCGTCACCATCTTGTCTTCGCCTCCCTGCCTCCTAGTCAATGAGGCCTGGGGCGTCTGGCGCTCACCCGGACTGCGGCTCTTATCACCCGGCGGCTGATCGACCCTCGTGGCATCGCCCCGGCTGTGCATCACTGCCCTGCCTCTTATCTCCCTAACCGCCACCGAGCTCCGTTAATTTGGGTCGCTGCCATTGCGAACTATAGCCGGACTTCCATTAAACTACAAACGGCCACCATTTTGAATCATACAACGGCCGCCATTTTTGATTCCACGCGGCCCGCCATTTTAACATCTCAGCCGCCAGTCTATTGCGACATTAGCCGGCCTTCTTCGTCAGAGTCCCTAATTGGTGGTAGTGGATCTGGTCAACGCAGAGCCTCATCTCCTGGCTGACCGGGGGTGGGGGGCGTTTTCAAGCAGTTTTTCTGCAATCCCTGAGAGCTCCTGTCGCTCTCCTTTGGCGGGCAATTGTCTGATAACAGGATTTTAGTTTAAAAAAAAAAACCTTACCTGGAACTCTGGACCTGGTCCACCTGTGCTTCAGCTCCTCCCATTTCTTGTTCCTGTTATTAAAAAAAAAAGTCAATTCTTGACATTTAACTGCCTACGTTCATCATTTTTTCATCTCCAACTTACCATGGCAAACCTCGAGTTGTCCTCCGACTCAGACATCTCTGACGCTCCACCTGTGGTTGATCCGGTACCTGTAAAGAAAGTGAATAAGTCAAGATCAAAGCACCCTCCTCGGGCAGCTTCTGCCCCCCCCATCTTCCTCAAAAGAACCCTCCGCTTCTGGCCCTTCATCCAGCAAGGAGGAACAGAGGCGTCATAGGGCCCTGGAACGCCAATTCCTCGTGGCACAGCAGAAGGCCTTGGCTGCTGATCTCGTGTCATCTCCAGCGGACCACGCCACCGGCTCCAACTTGCAACCCCAAATTGTCACTGAAACCCAGAACACTTCGGGGATCACTGCCTCATCATCTGCTCTGAGCGGGGACACTTCTGTAACCTCCCTTCCTCCATCAGGATCAACCAATCATCGATCCCATCCCTGGGCTGCCCCGTTGGCCACTTATACTCCAACAGCGGCAGGTCTCAGACAAAGGGAGGATTCCTGTTCAGATTCACCGATGGATGTTCAGTACATTGTGGCGGCCACCATCTCCAACCTCATGGCTTCTGGCACCTGGCCTTCAGCCCTGGTTCTGGGTGCACACCATCATACCTGGAATCTGATAGCTAATGTCTCCGGCCGTTACCATGATTACGACTCCTATCAGGACTCGACCCATAGCGAGGACTCAAACTGGGAGGACGATGACCTTCGGGATTCGGAGTTCTCAGAAGATGACAACCTCCTACCAGATAGAGCCCCAATCACGCGGCTCTTTCGCCCAGCTTTGTTTAAATCGTTGCTGCATAAAGCAAAGGTTTCCACTAATTTGGCGGATCTTCCAGATCAGCAGGAGGCATCTTCGTCGTCACTGCCCTTTGACGGCCTATTCAATGTCCAGACAACAGCTCAGGATGTGATTCCCTGTCCTCAATTATTTTCAGAGGTGATCAAAAGACCCTGGGGTCTACCAGCTTCCTTGCTGGCTCCTAACAGCTTGGAGTGACGGTTATACTGCGCTGCACCTAATCTCGAGGAGATGCTGCAACTGCCCTCTGTAGACGCTCCAGTCGCTCACCTAACGGCTTCCTCGGTTCTCACTGGTGATGTGGCGGACGGACTAAGGACTGAGGACAGGCGGACGGAGGTCCTCCTACGTAAGAACCATCAAGCGGCGGCTTGGGCGGTCAGGGCGGCAACATCAGCGTCCTTTTTTAATCGGGCCTCCATCATTTGGCTCAGACAGCTACAGGACCACCTTCCCCAGGATGATAAGCATTTGCACCAGGACATTAATAAAATGGTTGCGGCCGCGGAATTTTCCGCTGATGCATCCCTGGACTCCACCAAGTTCACCTCTCGATCTCTTGCATCCACTGTAGCCTCGCGCCGCCACCTGTGGCTACGGCAATGGAAGGCGGATAACAAGTCCAAATGGCAGCTGACTTCCATCCCCTTCAAGGGGTCAAGCTTATTTGGTGACGTGCTTGATCCCATCCTCGTTGAGGATAAGGATAAGTGAAAGGTGATGCCAACCTCTTACCGGCGGGGAGGTCGTCGCTATTCACCATATCCTCAGCAGCCGCCCTTTCGGAGGGAGTCCGGGACCACGGGGTCCTACCAGTTCCGATCATCCTCTCAGGGATTCTACAGACCGCCTGACAGGTCTAGCTTTCGAGACCGCGGCCGTCGACAGCCTTCCTTCAGGAAACCCTCCAGGGGCTCGGCCAACTGTCCCTTCCGGAGAGGCAAGTGACGCTCACCATTCAGCTCCCATTGGCGGCCGCCTCCACTTCTTCGCGGAACAATGGGAGCGTACCACCACAGATGCGTGGGTCCGCCAGACCATCGGATTGGGACTCACCCTAGAATTCAGTTCTCTCCCCCCTCCATGATTCATCAGGTGCCCCGTTCCATCCAATCTGACGAAACGGGGCTTGTTCGAGACGGAGATTTAACACCTCCTGGACATTCAGCCATAGAACCAGTTCCCCCTTGTCATCACGGGACCGGCTTTTACTCCGTCTTTTTCCTGGTGGCCAAAAATTCTGGAGGGTGGAGAGGAATCCTGGATCTGAAGGCCCTCAACCAGTTCATCACGTATCGTCAATTCAAAATGCAGACGCTACGATCGATTGTGGACTGTATTCGACCCGGGGACTGGATGACTTCCATTGACTTGAAGGAAGCGTACCTGCATATTCCAATCCGTGCTGCACATCGTCGCTTCCTACGCTTCTCCTTCAACGGCCGGCACTTCCAATACCGGGCTATGCCCTTCGGCCTGTCGTCTGCCCCGCGAGTCTTTACCAAGGTGTTAGCCGCCGTGGCAGCCTCTCTCCGACTGATACCCATCCAGATTTACTGTTACCTCGACGACATCCTCATCCTTTCGTCGACGCCCCAGCTCGCCTTGGAGGATCTCGAGTTGGTGATTGCCACTCTTTGGTCACATGGCTTCACTCTGAACGAGACAAAGAGCCACCTCCATCCCACTACTCGGATTCTACATCTCGGGGTGATCCTGGACTCTCAGCTGGGTATGGTCTTTCTATCGGAGGATCGCCGCCTCAGCATTCGCTCCCTGGTCCTCCAGGTGCTGTCGATGACCCGGGTACCATTGCTGCTCCTGTCGACTCTTTTGGGAAAAATGATTTCCTGCATTTTCATCGTCCCGTGGGCCAGGTTCCACTCCAGACCTCTGCAATGGTACCTGTTACCATTTCAGAAGGCACATCGCAGCAATTCCAGCTCTCGGGTCTGGCTACCGCGGTCAATTCGCGATTCCCTACCTTGGTGGATCTCGCCATCCGTGCTCTCCGGGTGTTCGTTTCGAAGCCCCCCTCGTGTGACAGTGACCACAGACGCGAGCCTTACGGGCTGGGGTGCCCACCTTCAGAATCAGGTCACACAAGGTCGATGGTCTCCGGCAGAAGCAGCCAACGACATCAACTGGCTGGAGCTTCGCGCTATCAGACTCGCGCTGTCGCACTTCCCACCTCTCGTGGAAGGACACCATGTACGCATTCTCACGGACAATGTGACGGCAAAAGCGCACGTAAATCGAGAGAGAGGAACACGATGGGCTCCCCTCATGGCGGAAGCAACCAGGCTGCTTACTTGGGCGGAACTGCACACTCGGTCGTTGACGGCGGACCACATATCCGGGACCGACAACTGCCAAGCGGATTGGCTAAGCCGTCAGCAGATCGACCAGGCAGAGTGGCGCCTCCATCCGTCTCTATTCCAGGAGATCTCCCTCAGGTTTGGCTGTCCCATTCTAGACCTTTTTGCCCATCCGGCCAATGCACAGCTACCAAGATTTTTCTCCCGGTTCCACGGCAGAGGGCACCAATGCCCTTCTGTGCCCCTGGCCATGGGTCTTCTCTATGCCTTCCCTCCCCTCCCACTCCTGCCGAGGGTGATCCGGAAGGTCTGCTGGAACGAGCGGACGTCCTTCTGGTCGCTCCCCACTGGCCGCGAAGATCCTGGTTCGCCGACCTGGTGGACCTGTCGGTGGCCACCCTGTGGCGGATTCCGGACCACAGGATTTCTCTCAGCCAGGGGGTCATACTGCATCCAGATCCTCAATGGTTGCAGTTGACCATCTGGAACTTGAGAGGGTCCTCCTGACCAAGGACAACTTGTCCAGAGGGGTTGTTTCCATTATCCAGGCCTCCAGGCGGCCTTCCACGACCAGAATTTACAATGCCACCTGGCGGTCCTTCTCGGCCTGGTGTATCGCCAGACATTCGGACCCCACCTCTGCCTCGGTCTCCAATGTGTTGGAGTTTCTACATGCTGGTTTCGACAAGGGCCTGGCGGCAAACACTCTCCGCAGCCATGTGGCTGCCTTGGACACCGTCCTTTCTGGAGACTCGGATGTGCCACTTTCTCACAATCGTCGGATTAGATCCTTTTTGAAGGGAGCGTCTAATCTCCGCCCTCCACGCATCTATCGATACCCGTCGTGGGATCTACTGCTGGTTCTGCGAGCCCTCACGGCCACTCCCTTTGAACCTTTAGCCTCCGTTGGACTGCACTTCCTGACCCTTAAGGTCGTGTTTCTGATTGCTGTGACTTCAGCTCGGCGAATTTCCGAATTGGCAGCCCTGTCAGTTCGAGAGGATTTATGTATTTTCCATTATAATCGAGTCGTCCTCAGGATGGATCCATCTTTCCTCCCGAAAGTTAATTCCGTTTTCCACCGCGCACAGGAGCTGGTCCTCCCGGATTTTTGTCCAGACCCTAGACACCCGCTGGAGGACCAGTGGCACATCCTTGATGTTCGAAGGGCCCTCCATCGATACATCAAGAGGACCTCGGCATTTCGTCGTTCTGAAGCTCTTTTCGTTTCCTTTCTCCCAGCGTCTCTAGGCCAGAAAGTTTCATCTACTATGATCGGACGATGGCTAAAGGCCTGTATCTGTAAAGCTTACTCCGCGTCAGGCAAGCCTCCTCCCGGCAAGGTGGTTCCTCATTCAACCAGGAGTGCCTCCACCTCTGCTGCATGGGCAACTCAAGCCTCGGTTTCGGAGATTTGTAAAGCAGCCACCTGGACCACCTTATCGCCGTTCATTAGACATTACATGATCGATGCTTTTGCGGCTGCTGATGCCTCCTTTGGACGACGGGTTTTACAGTCAGTCGCTGCTCCAGTGCCTCCTCCGGACCTGACTGGAACCCCACCCCCCGGACTAACTTGCTTGGGTATATCCCACGCTTTGGATTCTCCAAGCAGCGCGCTGGAGAGCGAATGTTGCTTACCTGAACGTTCCTTCTCGGCGCACTGATGGAGAATCCAACCCTCCCTAATTTCAACATTCAGGTCCGGAATTTCATGTCGACTTGGGACTTCCGTCTGCTTCTTTCCTGTTCTTCGTGAACATTACCCACGCTTTGGATTCTCCATCAGCGCGCCGAGAAGGAACGTTCAGGTAAGCAACGTTCGTTTCGATGCTAGATAAAATTTAAGGAAATTTAAGAGGGATTGGATTTAATCCACTTGTGGCTATGGAGAAGGCTGATTCTTCTTTTGACTCTGACCCAGATTTTGCCACTCCTTCTACAATTGCCTCATTTTTATTTTCATTATCTTTATTTTTACTGTTATCTATGCTGTAATGTAACTGTGGAAGTTGTAATTGTTATGGTATTTTATACCTTGTAAACAACTGACCATCATTAAACTCTGTCAATTCAGTAAACAAACAACTGATTTAGTTTTTTTTTTATATTGAATCAATCTGGCATATAAAGGTTGTAAACTTATGAGCCTCTTTTTCTTTGTTAAGTTGAAAATGATTAAACATAATAATTTTTGTAACAAATAATTTCCTAATTTGTAAATAATATTAACTAATATTACTATATTATGATTTATAATTGATACCTAAATACTAGATATTCAATAGTTCACATAGTGCAAACAATGGAAGAAGCAACAATGATGCAATAGTGTGAACCCAGCTTTTCTAGACATACACCTATTAATAGCACAAGGCAATAGATCCTTGATTTAGGTTTTGTTCTAGTGGCATAAGAGCTAGAGGAATTTAAGCTCTAGGGATTCTTTAAAACTCTTTCACATTAAATGTCCTGCACACAAAGGAAGCTGAAATATAACCTTTTCTAAAATGCATTGAATTTAGGTAATTTTCTCCCCTATAATTTCCAGGCCATCTACTTTCAGCTAGATGAGAAGCAGATGAAAAGTCCTTGCACTTACTTAATAGCTGGCACTTTGTCACAAGAGTGAGCATTTAACCATAATTTTGTAGACTTTTGTTCTGTCAGAGCTTCGGTTTATCAGAGCCAGGGAATGCATTAAGCTAACTTGTGATAAGGCTTGTGCAGCTCTCTCCCTCCAGACTTCTGAATGGACATTTCCCCCCCACTCCCTTGATTTTTATAGACATGGGAAATTTTACAAGAAAAAAACAAATACATTCATATTGTAGATTATTATTTTTTTTCACAAAATGGTTTGCATTTTAGCCCGAGTAAGCAAAAACAAAAAAACAAAAACAAAAACCAACCCATTCCTTAGGTATATAAAATAAATGCCTGGTCAGAGTTTGTATAAATTAACTTTTTCAGAATTGGTGCTCTCAGGATACAAAATGTTGGCTGTGACTCCTCTAATTCTTCTGTTGGGTATTAGTAGGAATTGCATAGCTCTGAAAAATGTCAGGATAGGGAAGACTGGTTTGAAGTATTTCAGCATAGGTCTTTATATTAGTGTAGGAGTAAGCCTGCATCAAAGAAAAATTTAAAGATAGATGGATTTAGTAGTCTGAGCTAAAACATCTTTGCTCCAATAGCAGATGTTTATTCAAGGTGGGACCACAATCCTAACCCATTGTATTTCAGATGCATTTTGCAGATAGATAGAGCGATGTGAATGTTTGCAGTCAGCATGTTGAGGTGGATGTTTAGTCTCCTAAAACCTCCTGACATCTAGCCGTCACTTAAGTATATCTTGCCATTTTGAGGCAGTGAGATCACTGTTATCTTAGATTGAGCTTTAATTGTGGGTCTGAACTCTTCCTGCATCATCACCATGCCATCTGTTCTTTGATTATCAGTTCACTGTGATAATCAGTTCATTCAATTTCTGGATGGGATGGGATCTCAGAAATGAAAGATTATTACTTTATGACTACTGAATGTATTGCTACACTTATCCTACTCTTTGATCTAATGTCACAATGCTTCCCAATTTGGCTCTGTGGGGAAATAAATCATAGGGTATTTGTTGTATTTTTGAACTTTTTTATACATATATAGTATGTGTTGAAAATAGATAGAAAGCATGACTTCAACAGAAAACATCCTTCACAAAAGAACTGCAGCTGGCAAAGCCAAAAATTAACTAACCATGTTTTGTGTGTGTGTGTGCGCGCGCGTCTGACTCAAATTTGTACTTGTTACACAGGGCTACCTTGCTGCTGTCTCCTTAGTTTGGATGTCTCACCTCTTCTGACAATTACCTCACTGTCTTACCATCACAAGCTATTATTCAGAGGCAATTTACACTGATTATACTATGCACAAAGTACTGATAGGAAACCCATAATAGTATACCATTCCAAGGGATACTTTTTTAAACTGAACACATCAGAGAAGGATACTTATCCTTTAAGTAATATATTTGTAAGTTTAAGGTTTTAGCACCACCCCATAGAGTTGCACACAACTGGAAGGAAAAACCTTTTACCTTTACCTTTATTCTTAGGATGCTTCCAATATAATTATTATTGATTTCCTGGGATAATAGATATATAATAGGATAATACTAGTCCAGATTTGTGGTACAGACTTTTGCATACTGTATTTTACTTACTGCACACCGATCCCCATTTCTGAACCATTGCACTGGAGAAGCCTTGCTGAAAAGTGTGGTGAAACACACAAAATTGTGATCTTTACTTCTATATCCACCTTTTTAAGCCAGAAGATCCTCAATGAAAAATACCTACAATTGTTAGATGATATTCCTAACTATTATGAGGGAAAATAAATGATAGGTATCAGCTCATTGATCTTCAGTTCTTGTAAAGATTTTTTCCTTCCACTTTTCTGATGTGTATATAGAGATGACAAGCAAGAGTAGTTGTTGTCTACTGCTGGTACATGAAAATTGTTATTATGACTTTCATATCTCTGTTTTATACTGGCAACTTGGATGGTCCTTATTATGTGAGTGGTCAGCACTCCTGCTAGGAATTGATGGTCATGGAATAAGGGCAGTCATAGTTTATTAAATAATTCATTCTACTCATATAATAAGCTATCAAGAGCCATAGTGGCACAGTGGTTAGAATGCAGGATTGCAGGACTAACTCACTGCTCACTCCAGGAATTCCTTCTGAGTGGCTCAAGGTTGACTCAGCCTTCCATCCTTCTTAGGTGTGTAAAATGAAGACCCAGATTGTTGGGGACAATATGCTGACTCTGTAAACTGCTTAGAGAGGGCTGTAAAGCACTGTGAAGCGGTATATAAATCTAAGTTTATTGCTATTGCTTTGGTTTGGTAAGATGCAAAACTCAATATGCTTTAATATATAAATCAAAGAGAAATGATTATGTATTTCAAGAATTCTGATGATGATGATGATTTTTTACTTATCCATAAGAAACATGTGGTACAGGAGATTTTTAAGCTGGGTCAGAAATGTGTGTGTATATCTGTGCATGCATATATATATATATATATATATATATATATATATATATATATATATATATATATATATGTAGGTCTTTGGTTATTCGGGTCTTCTCCCACGTAAAATTGGAAGTGTCTTGGCGACGTTTCGACGAAGTCTCATTCGTCATCTTCAGGCTGGTGTTCTCGGCTTCGTGCTTCCAGGAGCAATGTGAGATCGCAGCTGTCTCTTCCTTTTAACTGCTAGTGGGGGTGTGAGCTGATTGGGTGGGAACTTGGCTGTGTTCTGATTGGGTGGAGGTGTGTTCTGATTGGTTAGGGGCTTGGCTGTGCTCTGATTGGATGGGGGGTTGGTTGTGCTCTGATTGGCTGGGGGTGTATTCTGTTTGGGTGGGGGCTTGGTTGTGCTCAGCTTAGTCTGAGTTGCAAGGGGATTTGAGCTGGTGAGCTGCGTTGTTGTTGTTTGGCTTCGTGTTTGTGGCCGTGCGAGCTCTTCATGGTGGGTGTCAGTCTGCTTCATGTATGGATTGGAGAGAACACAAGAACTCAGTCAGAAAAGAAGAACCAACTTCTTCCCTGGTCCAACACCTTAAAGCCACAGGACATGATATTGACTTTAAAAAGACCAGAACTATCGCCAAAACTGAACACTTTAACAACAGAATAATCAGAGAAGCCATCGAGATAGAAAAACGCCCACACAGCATGAACAAACGAGACGATACCTCCCGCCTACCAGCCATTTGGAAACCCGCCCTTATTGACAAACGAGTCCCTAACACGACGAATGACACCAGACCCACACTCACGAGAGCCACACAGGATGTCACCACCACACATCCACGCAGAAAGCAGACTCAAACCCACACTGATAATGAGCCACGACCAAGGACCAGAAGCCAGACTGCAGCTGCATCATTAGCCACTTTAAACCTCTCCAATCCATACATGAAGCAGACTGACACCCACCATGAAGAGCTCGCACGGCCACAAACACGAAGCCAAACAACAACAACGCAGCTCACCAGCTCAAATCCCCTTGCAACTCAGACTAAGCTGAGCACAACCAAGCCCCCACCCAAACAGAATACACCCCCAGCCAATCAGAGCACAACCAACCCCCCATCCAATCAGAGCACAGCCAAGCCCCTAACCAATCAGAACACACCTCCACCCAATCAGAACACAGCCAAGTTCCCACCCAATCAGCTCACACCCCCACTAGCAGTTAAAAGGAAGAGACAGCTGCGATCTCACATTGCTCCTGGAAGCACGAAGCCGAGAACACCAGCCTGAAGATGACGAATGAGACTTCGTCGAAACGTCGCCAAGACACTTCCAATTTTACGTGGGAGAAGACCCGAATAACCAAAGACCTACATACAAACACCCGCGAAAACCTGAGAAAACATATATATATATATATATATATATATATATATATATACATATATATATATATATATATATATATATCAGCAATTTTGTGCTATATTGCTTATGATTGAAATCAACATATGAAAGGTATCAGATTAGGAAAAGTTGATAGATATATGTGTATGTATTCTGTATCAGTGGTAGGTTGCTCCCGGTTTGGTCCGATTCTATAGAACCAGTAGTAAAATCGGCAGGAGGGTCTGCCCACCCACGTCATCATGGGTGATCTGCGCATGCCACCACTGTTCTGTACCCATTGCTGAGTGACTATTACATCCTGGCTAATAGCATTAGAAGCAGCTCTTGGTACAAAGGAATTGTAAGTGGAGTAAATGGAATAGAGACTGACTGACTGGACAAATGAATGAACACAAATAAAAAGATATTTCTATGATACCAAAATTGAACAACATTTACCTTTAGGAGATAATATCTGTAGTTCAGGGTTGGATTGTGGGGTCCTTGGTGCGCTCTGAGCTTGGTTGTCTTCTTGAAGATGTTTCGTTATCAAACTAGGTAACAACATCAGAGTACCAAGGATGCCATAGATTTATGTTCACAACTGATGAAGGAAAACATTTTAAAAATTTCTCTCTAGGAGAATGACTGGCTGTGGCTTTCAGAGAGAAATAATAGAAATATTGGACCTGGTTAATTATAATCTATATCTCGACATCTGAATTCTATAATTGAATCAATTATAGAACATGTTTCCTAGCAAAAATAGTTATATTTATACACACACACACACACACGTGTGTGTGTGTGTGTGTGTGTGTGTGTGTGTGTGTGTGTGTGTACAGTTAATATAACTATATAACTATATTATATAGTTATATTTTCCTTTCTGAATCTTTGTTGTTTCACTATAAACACTTGAGTTGATTGAACAAACTTTGTTTTCCACACACCATCAGTTTGAGCATAAGTGCATTGACTGTGGCTGGGAAAGCAGACAAGGGGAGATTATGTGGGTGAGCCTTCTCAAGCCACATATGCAAGGAATATGCATCAAGGCATCTTAATACAGGGATACATTGTGGAATATAAATATACTGTATACAGTATGGAATTCTATACCCTATCTTGGATAGTCTTCAAGAAGGCCACTCACGAAACATAGTATTTAGAGGTTTCTCTAATCCCTTTGACCTCCTTTGAGGAATAGTTATAGTACTGCTATTTTGGAATAACTAGTTTTCAGCAATAAAACTGTATGTGAAAGGAAAAATGTATTACAGGCCTGAAGACTGCTTTAATACCATTCAGAAAAAAATGTAAGTAAACTGTATTCTCTTGTGTAAAACATAACTGCATGTGTCAATTATTCTGGGGATATAAATTATTACATCCTATGATTTCTATTTTATGTACAGTATATTTGTGATACAATTAACTTACATAGGGAATAACATTTATTCTTTTGGATGGAACTTATTGTAAAGTAAAGGTAAAGGTAAAGGTTCCCCTCACACATGTGTGCTAGTCGTTCCCGACTCTAGGGGGTGGTGGTCATCTCCATTTCAAAGCTGAAGAGCCAGTGCTTCTGAAGATGTCTCTGTGGTTATGTGGCCGCCATGACTAAACGCCAAAGGCGCATTGAACGCTGTTACCTTCCCCACCAAAGGTGGTCCCTATTTTTTCTTCTTGCATTTTTTACGTACTTTCGAACTGCTAGGTTGGCAGAAGCTGGGACAAGTAACGGGAGCTCACTAGGCAGCACTAGGGATTTGAACTGCTGAACTGCCAACCTTTCGATTGACAAACTCAGCATGTTTTAAGATTAACATGTGGTCTTTTCAATTCAATGTATTGGTCTGCATGATTATTAAATCTGCATTCAAATTATACTGATTTTTGTGCATCTAAATGTATTGTTTAGATAGCTGCTTTGTATAGTGGTTAAGACACCAGACTAAAAATCAGAAGTCTATGAATTCTTGTTCTGTCTTCAGCTTGAAGCCAGTTGGGTAATTTTTGGATCAGTAACTCTCTGCCGGCCCTGCAAAGTCCAAGTCGGATTCTCAGAATCCAGGATTTTGTACATGATGAAGAAGGCAGACAAAATAAGAAGAAACAGATAAAAAAAAATAATGAAAATTATATACCAACTGATTATTTTTTTTATTCCCTCCCACAAAATGACTTTGCTAGTTTCCCTTCAAGTATTGTTGGATTTTCAGTTATTTTGGTTATAAAAAATCATTTCCTCTTTAGCAATCAAATTAGCTCTCCTAAAGGCATTTTCCAATGCAGACCTCAGACAACTACCTCATCCTCCTTCCCTCCTTATAGTTCCCCTTTAAATATATTTTTTATCCTTTAAAAGAGAATGTTTATTGTTATAACTATATTACATTTTCTTTATATTCATTTCTTCAGTTATTGTAGTCTGGCATTATCCAGATGTGGTGGGTTTAAATTCCCACTTAGACCGACAGTTGCTAACATTGCTAACATTTCTGGATTGTAGAAATTTGTAGTCTTCGCATTGGGAATTAATTTGTAAAAATGACCTATTTGTAAGAGTACTGTATCTTTTTGACACCTACCTACTTTAAAATGTATTTTCTACCTTTAAGATGTGATGAATGAGTCTATTTTAATTAAAAACTCATTCTATCTCAGGTTTTTTTCACCATTATAATGTGCATTTCTTTTGAAACCTGCCTCTGAAAGGTTGCTGGCTAGGTAATAGATTTGCCATATAAAATTCTTTCAAAACATTTTTTTTAAAAAATGTTGCAGCTTCTGTGGGGAGAGGTTTTGAGAAAAGGCACTTGAAAGACTAATAGTTTGAAATTACATATGACAATGGCTAGGTTTTTCCCCTCCATTCTCTAAGTGAATACCTCTTTCTGAAATACAACGTTTCATCTTATAAAACTTCCATAGAGCTGGCTATCTCTATGGAAGAGAGGTTTGTGGTTTTATTCCTAGAATTGTGGTTTGTGTTTTATTCCTAGAATATGGTTTGTGTTTTATTCCTAGAATTGTTTTTTAAAAATGGTAACATTGGGTGTTCACACCTAAGAAGGTCATATCTGACTATGATTCCAATTACAAACTGGTGCTGTATCTAAAATTGCCATGAGCTGTAATGAAACCATTGCTGTTTTAACACATAATGTGTCTCGTTTTAAATACAGCCTTATTAAAGGATTATTCAACATGGTTATGCTTAGCCATGCTGCTTTCTACACTTGTTATAAAGCTAACATAATACAAGAATTAAATTCACACCACAATTCTAGACATGCTTATTTTGAACTTAATTCTACCAAGTTTAGTTGGTTCTAAACCTAAATAAAGATGACCAAAGCTTACAGGCATATAGCCTGACTTTGTACTTCTGACTTACTGTTCTGACATATATTGCTCACTATATGTATTTCAAAGTTGCATTTCCAATAAAGTAGATAATCTCCCCAATTGCCTTCCTCTTAAATTGCTTGCAACTAAACCACATATTTAGTCTGCACAGATTGGGAAGGCTATTTCAAATATGTGTTCTCCAATATGAATAGGCCTGAATGATGTCAGATGCATAACAGATTTAAGAAAAAAAGGCCTTTTAAATTTGCATAGATTTTTCATATATTTTCTGGCCATTTTATACGTAGAACCCTGATTGGTATCTAGATAAGTAATGGTATATAGCCAATCTGGCTGATCTCAAAAAAGCTAAGTAGTGTCAGATTTTGTTAGTACTTGTATGGGAGTTCATTTGAAAATTTTGGAGTTTTGAACTACCCTGGGAACTTTGAAAAGGTTCAGGAAATTATAGTAGTAAACTACTTTTGTTTTGTTTGCAAGGTTACAATATGGACATATCTAGATATGCCCTAGTAATTGATTATTATATGGATTGCTAAGAGCAATAACTTTAGTTGATAAGTCAAGAAGAATTCCCACTCATTTATTCAGAGAAGCAGAATCATTTCATGTAATTGACTGGTTTTCTAAGAATCAGCCAGTATCTAATATTATGCTACTTCTTTATTATTTAGTTACTTTCTATCTACTAATTGTTTTCCAAAACAGTATATCATCTAGTATAGATTATAAGGAGAAAACACAGCAAGACAAGAAAGATCAAACCTCCTTCAACTGACCCCATCCCTTTGGGTTCACAACCCCTAGTGATCACAGAAAAGGAAGTGAAAGACCTATTTCACAGACAAAAGCCAGGAAAAGCTCCAGGCCCAGAAAAGATAACTCCTTCTTGATTAAAAGTCTGTGCTGACCAATTGGCCCCCATCTTCACCCGGATCTTCAATAAATTGCTAGAGATGTGCTATGTTCTTTCTTGCTTCAAATGCTCTACTATCATCTCAGTGCTGAAGAAGCCCACCATCAAGGAACTGAATAATTATAGATCAATTGCTCTAACATCTGTAGTTATGAAAGCCTTTGAAAGACTAGCACTGTCCAACTTGAAAACCATCACGGATCTGCTTTTAGACCCCCTGCAATTTGCATACCAGGCAAATAGATCAACAGATGATGCTGTTAATATGGCTCTGAACTACATCATACAACATCTTGAATCTCCAAAGACCTATGCAAGGGTCCTCTTTGTAGACTTTATTTCAGCATTCAACACCATCATTCCAGACATTCTTCTAACTAAGCTAAACCAGCTAGCAGTACCTGAACACACTTGTAAGACCATAAGCTTCCCAACAGACAGGGAGCAGCAGGTGAAGCTAAGCAGAATCACATCAGATACCTGTACAATTAGCACAGCCCTCCCCCCCAAAGCTGTGTGCTTTCTCCAATTCTCTTCTCTCTATATACCAATGACTGCATCTCATCCAACTACTGACATTCGCAGATGACACAACAGTGATAGGTCTCATTTGAGACAATGATGAATCAGCATAAAGAGAGGAGGTTGAACAACAAGCCTTGTGGTGCGACCAGAACAATCTGGAACTGAACGCACTCAAAACCATAGAAATTGTAGTAGACTTTAGGAGAAAATCTTCCATACTTCCACCTCTCACAATACTAGACAACACAGTATCAACAGTAGAGACCTTCAAATTTCTAGGTTCTACCATATCTCAAGACCTAAAATGGACACCTAACATCAAAAACATCATCAAAAAAGCACAACAAAGGATGTTCTTTCTGCACCAACTCAAAAAGCTCAAATTGCCCAAGGAGCTGCTGATAACAGTTCTACAGAGGAATTATTGAGTCTGTCACCTGCACCTCTATAAACTGTCTGGTTTGGTTCTGCAACCCAACAAGACAGACACAGACTTCAGAGGATAATTAGAACTGCAGAAAGGATAGCTGTGATTATAATGAACATATTACTGAAACTATTATATTTATTTCAAACAGTCCCTATAAAACTAGAAAGGAGATTCTTTGAAGAACTAAATAGAATAATTAAAAAAATTATATGTCTGGGTAAGAAAGCACGGATAAATATGAAAATGCTACAAGATAGTAGAAGCAGAGGTGGCTTTGGACTACCAGAAAGGGAACTTTACCATCAAGCAGCGGGGCTATTGTGGATTAGAGACTGGATAAATTTAGATAATAAAAGGGTTTTAACGATTGAAGGACATGATTTACAGGCAGGATGGCATGCCTTCCTATGGGATAAATGAAACAAGGCACATTCATATTTCTACCGGCATCAAATAAGAGATGCCCTGATAGGGACATGGGGAGAAATGAAAAGGAAACATTATATAAAATTGTCAAGGTGGGTTTCACCCATGGAAGCAACGATCTATCTGAATACATTGGATAAAAAAAGATAATAAGATAATAAGAATTATTAAATAGTCAGGGGAATCTTAAACCAAATGAAGAATTAAAAGAACGGGATATACTTATAGAGGGGTGGGCCATACCTGCAGACACAGTTGAAATACAAAATAGATATGGAAGAATATGGAATCCAAGGGGCACCACAACAATTAGGGTGAATTTTGACAGGCAAAGAAGAAAAAATTATAACAAAAGCATATAAATCTGTTAGAGGTAGAAATGGAGGAAGAAATAATGAAAGGTCCAATGATAGCATGGGCACAAAATATAGGCCGTAATATAAAATTAGAGGAATAGGAAAAATTATGGAGCAAAAATTATAAATTAACATTCTCAACTGCATACAAAGAAAATCAGTACAAAATGTTTTACAGGTGGCATTTAACACTGGCGAGATTGGCTAAAATGTATGCAAATATGAAACTGGAGTGCTGGAAGTGTAAGTGCAAAGATGGAACACTTTATCATATGTGGTGGCAATGCCCTAAAGCAAAAAAAATATTGGGAACAGATAAGGAGATGGCTGCAGGAGATAACAGGAGAACAAACTGAATTTAAAGCTGAATTATTTTTATTAGGAATGGTTAACCGAAAAATCATGAAGCAACTCCAATACATTATTCTACACATAGTAACAGCAGCGAGAATTGTCTATGCTCAATGTTGGAAATTAGAAAATATATCAGCCAATGAGATGATTATATACAAGATACTAGAATGTGCTGAGATATACAAGCTCACATTAGAAATGAAAGCCAAGGAAGAAGCAGAATTTTATAAGGTGTGGGATAAGTGGTATAACTGGTTAGAACAGAAAAATATAGGAATAAATGTATTCCTGTAGTATAGAAATAAATGTAAATACTTGTTTGAGACACATGACATAGTACTGTTAAAAATATTTATTGTTATGTAATTTGAAAATAAAAAAAATCGGGAAAAAAAAGAACTGCAGATAAAACAATTACTACCAACCTGCCTTCCATTGAGGACCTGTATACTACACAAGTCAAAAAGAGGGCTGTGAAAATATTTACAGACCACTCACATCCTGGACATAAACTGTTTCAACTCCTACTCTCAAAATGACGCTATAGAGCACTGCACACCAGAACAATTAGACACAATAACAGTTTTCTTCCAAATGCCATCACTCTGCTAAACAAATAATTCCCTCAACACTGTCGAACTATTTACTAAGTCTGCACTACTATTAATCTTGTCATTATTCCTATCACCCATCTCCTCCCACTTATGACTGTATGACTGTAACCTTGTTGCTGGTATCCTTATGATTTATATTGACTGTTTCCTAATATGATTTGATTGCTTATTTGTACCCTATGACTATCATTAAGTGTTGTACCTTATGATTCTTGACAAATGTTATCTTTTCTTTTCTGTACACTGAGAACATATGCACTAAGACAAATTCCTTGTGTGTCCAATCACACTTGGCCAATAAAAAATTCTATTCTATTCTATTCTATTCTATTCTATTCTATTCTATTCTATTCTATTCTATTCTATTCTATTCTATTCTATTCTATTCTATTCTATTCTATTTGAATGGGTAGGAGGAATGTGAGTAAAAGTCTTTGTACTTGGACTCTTTCAAGATGAGGGGAGACTAGCTCAACTAAAAAATTGGCTTGATGCATATGAAATGGAGCAAAGACAAAAAATCGATCTTAACTGCTACTCTGTTTTTCATTTGAGTGTGCCAAGAAATAAAAGGCTACTAAATAAAAGGCTATTAAAATGCTGAAATTTTCTTTCTTACAAACTATAAATACAATTAATTGAAAATGTTGTTTCAAGCTTCTTTGTTGAGACATGTGAAACAATAACAGCATTTAAATTATTTTAAATGTTACATTGTATTTCTTTACCATGAGAGACTCATAACAAGTATTACATTTAAATTATCCTATATTTTGTCTGAGTTAGTTGAATGATTGGGAGATTTCCAGGGCTATTGTTTTAATCACACACAGCCTTTTTTCGCTCCTGAAGAAATGGGCAGTTCTCAGACTGACTGGTTTTAAAAAATTGGAAGGGCAACTTGTATTTGACATGTCTTCCTCTCCAGAGTACAATATAACTGATTGTATAAAATTACTTGTTCTTCACAATTATCTTGTTGCTAAGCTTGCTTTTTGGTCAAAGTAAGTTGAAGTATAAGCTTTATAGTTGGGATTCAGTTAATATTCATTGCTGTTATATTATATGGACCCAGGAAAAGGTAAGAAATGTTGTTACCAGCCGGAACTGTGGAGTAATAAGCCCACATTGAGTTTCCCCATGGAAAATATGAAAGAACTCATTTCATGTCAAAGTAATTGCACTGGCAGGTGCTGTGAGCAACTATGTTATGGTTACAATGCTGCTGTGTTATCCTACTTACCACAATTGTTGATCTAGCTATAAGAACAAGTTCTGCTTTTATAATCCCATCCAAATGACCTAAATGAACTTTATAAACAACGGGGAAAGCAATAGCTAGAGATTAAAAGGTCAGATATTTATTTGCAGAGGATTCATCTATGTAATAATCTATCATGTTTTAGTTGTTTGGTCTGAAGAAATACTAGATTAAGTATTGGAGATTTCAGAACTTTAATTAACTAGATTAATTGTATTTAACTAATTTAGATTGAAAGAACTCACATCAAGGTTCATTAGTGTAGAGAAGTGATATTGTATGATACATTGTCTTATCACAGTACAATTTATGATAAGGTTTTCTAAGCTGGTCCCTTCCAAAATTAAGGGGCGTGCATAAGTGCACTAGCGTGCTTACCATCCCTGTCCTAATGTTTTCTTTTATTCATATTGTTTTCATGTATTTATAATTATGTTTACACTTGTATCTGTCATAAAATACATACTTGACGACATAAATAAATAAATAAAATAAAATAAAGTATCTTGACCATTTGTCACGAGGCCTTGAAAGTCTGTATGTTTCCCAAAGAGGCTATTAATTTGCAGATCCCTTCTCTGACTGGTCATGCTCTGTCAGAGAATGTGAAATGTTTAATTTTCTGTATTGTAGTTTGTAAGTGAACAAAGAAACCAAATCCAGTGCTTTGCTATTCAACCCTTTCAGTTTGGTAAGACTCATTCCCAGGAAAAGGTACATAGAATTGAAATCTAACTCTTTATGTTACCTTGGGGAATGAGCAGTGTAAAACAAACTTTCTGTGGATTTGTCATTCAGTTGATAAATGGAGGCATATTGTTCAACACATGCAACATCTTTTAACACTTTCATTTTTGTAATGTTTACTTCTTCAAAAAAAAAATTCTTTAAATTCAAGTTGTGCAATACTTTTGTGGCTTTCTCGTGTCACATGTACTTTGCATTGGAATGAATATCCTTGCTTTCTTTTTGAGCTCTTTTTGTTCTCCAGTGTTTATATCAATAATACTGTAAAGTAAACAAGACTAAGAGACAGTGAGGTCTATCATACACAGAAAACTGGCTTAAGTACAAGACATGCACCATCTGGTCCAATGATACTGCCTCTCAGCTATGGCTGGCATATACAGTAGTGGCCAATCTTGTGGAAACCTTTTGGGAAAAGTGTATTTTCTAAAACTAGCTAACAACACCATTTTTGGGGGGAGTAGTACCATAAAATTATATATCAATGGAAAGATAATGTAATCAAGAATATAATGTAATAACTTTTATGAAGGATTTTCTATTAGAATAGGAGTTACAGTATAAAGAAGAAAAGTGAAACATGTAGAAAAAACGAGATATACAAAAATTATCACATCAGTTGGGTAACCTTTAACATGAATTATGTCTTCCCTTGGAGTGAACCAAGTCTTTTAGTTATGCAGCTGTTATAATGTGAAACCAAGATTGAATGATTGCTTCTATTAACTGGGTTTTATTGCTGGGTCACTTCTGACTAACAAGTTTCTTTAGTTGGCTCCATAGATTTTCAATTGGATTAAGGTTTGGGCTATTCCCAGGCCATTCCAGCAGTGGAATATGATTATCTTAAAACTCCAAAAAAATAAAAAATAAAAAATAAAGTGGTGTTATTAGCCATCAAACCTCAAAAATACACTTTTCCCAAAAGGTTTCCACAATTTTGGCCACTGCTGTACCTTTTGATTCAAATTCAGCGTCTGAGAAACTTGAAAGATGATGTTTTCAATCTAGTGCAACTGAAATTGCCAATATAAATTGCCTTTATATTGGCTTGATTGTAGTACTTCTCCTTCCAGCTTTTTAAGAGAAAAGATAAAGCCTCACTGGGACCCCCTCCAGTGAGCTATTACATTGCTTTATAGGTAAAGTTTCTTTCTTTGCAGTGTAGGTTCCAGGTTCAGGAGAACATCTGTCAGGGCAAGATTATAGCAGCATACTTGTGGTGTTTGGGAGCTGGGATTGGTGAAGATAATGTAGGATTCAATGGTGTATCATGAGCTTGTGATGATTTGGTCATGGCATAGTTTGTAGAATAGCAGACATCAGTGATTGACTCAAAATAACCCAATATATTTGAATAATTTAGACTAATTTAGATAATTTTGAACAGTCACTAAACAAACCATTGTAAGTTGAACACAACCTGTATACCATGAAGGCTTATTAAGTACTGGAGAGACCAAGTGGCCTACAAAAACCAAATGAAGAATAGAAAAGAGATATGGCAAGGCAAAATATTATAAGGACAGTATATTAAAAAAATAGCAGGCAAAGCAGCTAATAAAATCTGGCAATGGCTAAGAGCAGGAAAATAAGAACACAGTTCTTATTTGAAGGCAAGTGGTCTTTCGTACAGATCTTCCAATTCACCATTGTTACTTCATTGTCATGCAGTTGCTTATAATCAGTCTGTGCAAACTTGCAACTGTTAATCAGGTGGTCCACTGTTTTTTCAGCTTCTTTGTAGAGGTGGCATTTGTGCTGTCTGTTGCTCTCTTCTTAATTCTGGCTTTGTATGCATTTATTCTTAAGACTTGGTCTTGTGGAGCCAGAATTACACCCTCTGTCTCTATCTTCAACTTTTCTGCTCTTAGCCATTGCCAGGTCTTGTTATTTTATTTGTCAGTACTGACAAAATCATCACCAGTTAATTACAAAAGGCAGCTTTATTTGGAACAGCTTACATATAGTGATGATACCTTTAATATTTATTTATTTATTTACTTATTTATTTATTTATTTATTTATTTATTTATTTATTTATTTATTTTGTTGCATTTCTATGTCGCCCAACTCCCAAGGTACTCTGGGCGGCTTACAACAAAGAATAAAACAATGCAAACAATCCCATAAAAATGTTAAAAAGAAAAACATTAAAACATTAAAAACTTTAAAAACGTTGAAACACATGCACTCCAATTCATGGCTGGGTCAAGCAAAATCATTATAACGAGATCAACGGCCCCAGGCCTGCCGGAAGAGCCAGGTCTTCACCGCTTTGCGGAAGGCCAATAGGGTGGGGGTGGTCCGGACCTCAGGAGGTAATTGGTTCCAGAGAGCCGGGGCAGCCACAGAGAAGGCCCTCTCCCACGGGCCGCCAGCCGACATTGTTTAACTGATGGGACCCGGAGGAGACCAACTCTGTGGGATCTTACCGGTCGCTGGGAGCTATGTGGTAGAAGGCGGTCTCAAAGATAGCCTGGCCCTGAGCCATATAGGGCTTTAAAGGTAATGACCAACACCTTGAATTGCACCCGGAGACCAATAGGGAGCCAGTGCAGCTCGCGGAGAATTGGTGTAATGTGGGTGTATCTAGGCGCACCCACTATAACTCGCGTGGCTGCATTCTGGACCAACTGTAGTCTCCGAACACTTTTCAAGGATAGCTCCATGTAGAGCATGTTGCAATAATCCAACCATGAGGTGACAAGGGCATGAGTGACTGTGAGTTAATACTATTGAACAATAGCTTCTGCCTATCCCAGGTCCTTGGGAAGGATTTGATAGGTGGATAAAAACATCTAGCTGATTGTATGATGAATCATAATTAAAGAGAATTCAAAGAGAGAAGCATATGCCACATAACATTCAAATGTAACAATCGTTGATAAGAAAGACAAAAAAAAAAAAACTATGGATAGTGGACATTGCAAAACTTGGAGACAGCAGGATAGAAGAGGGGGAAAAATGAGAAACTCACAAAACATAAAGACCTGAAATAGATATAGAACAACTATATCAAAAGAAAGCAAAGATAGTATCAGTAGTAATAGGTACCTTGCATTTCCAAAACATTACTTGAACACCATTGGCATTTCAAAATTTACCATCATTCAATTGCAAAAGGCAGTTTTATTTGGAATAGTTTACATCCTGCAGTAATATCTTTTACACATTCTCTTCTAATGGTATCTTTAAATTATCAAGCAGTAACATCTTCCTTTCCTAGGTTGTTGGAGAGGACTCAATAGGTGGATAAAAATTCTATATCCAGTCTAAATATCTGACTGTCAAACCAGCAATAATAACAATTTATTAAATTTATGTGTCACCCAATGATTCTAGGTAGTTTACAACCACAAAAAACTATAGGAAACACATACATGCATACAGATAATTACATACAAATAGCACAAAATAAGAATAATTGTGGTAAAGGAAATAAATCTAGAATGGAAGGAAGGAAGGAAGGAAGGAAGGAAGAAAGAAAGAAAAAAGAAAGAAAGAAAGAAAGAAAGAAAGAAAGAAAGAAAGAAAGAAAGAAAGAGGAAGGGAAAGGGGGAGGTGGGGGGGAGGAGGAGGAAGAAGAAGTGGAGGAGGAAAGGAAAGAAAGGAAAGGAAAGGAAAGGAAAGGAAAGGAAAGGAAAGGAAAGGAAAGGAAAGGAAAGGAAAGGGACATTAATTATCCTTTCCAAAGGTTTTGATGAAGAGATCTTTAAGGTCTGCTGAAACACCAGCAGAGTGGAAGCCATTCAAATTTTGGAGAAAATAACATTCCTAAGGGCTGCTACAGAAAAGGTATGTTTTTGAGGTTCAGTGAGATGGCATTGCTTAATCAATGAAATCTTGGATCTTGCTAACTCTATCAGATTTAGCTGGTTGGGCAGAAATTATGATTGACAAATGGCCCTTAAGTAACCAGGCCTTTTGCCATATTACCTAACAGTTTACTATTAGGTTTACAGTCTAAAAAGCCAAGACACACAAGAGACTGAAAGAAAGAAGAGGAGAGATTTCCATTCTTTAAATGCACAAAAATATCCCAGTTTAGTCCTTCCTTCCTGAAGCTGTTTGAATTTTTTTAAAAAAATGGTTTTTTTTTTTTAACCGATGGAGTGAGCCAACATTTCCATGACTGTTGAATAGCATATTGGTCTTTCTGCCCTTTGACCCTGCAGATAAAGAGCAGTAGAAACTGAGTGGTCTCTCTTACAGTTACAGAACAAATTTCTGTAACTGTATCTTCTCTGGTCATGGCTAGTCTCCCCCTGCATGATGTTTTTCTTACTGTTAGCCTTGGTTTCTTGACCAAGATGAAGTCATTGAGTTGAACGTTTCTCCCCCAGATACTGAGGTACAACTGTCCATTAACTGAATGCAAGGAAAAGCCAGGATCAGTGACTTTTCAGCCAGTTTGGACTTGTTCAGTGGCGACTCTCGCCCCAGTGTAATACTGTCCTATTTAGCCACATTTTCGAGTCCAGGTGCAAGCGCAGAAGGTGTGCATACGAGCAAAGCACATGTGTGGAAGGCCGGGTGCATGCATGGAAGGCACTTGTGAAGCGAGTGTGAGCAAGAATGGTGCTCAGAATATGTGCAACCCACCTCTGATCAGGATATTTGGCAGCATAACAATGGACTTACTAATTTTCCTCAGGTATGGATGTATCTACAGATGTATCTTTATAAATGTTGAAATTCTCCATTCAAGAACTGTTGACTTTCCTATCTTGCTGATACATACATTTTACATTCTGGCCAATGGCTTAAAGTAAAATGCAATGATAGCCAGATGCGTTTTGATTTCACTGGTTCAAGCATAAAATTGGTAACTCACTTCAAATTTAGATTTTGCACAGTAACAGAACCCACTTTGGGGTATACTTTGGAAGGATCTACTTCCTCAGACTTATATGCTATTTTCAATTATTTTATATAAAACATTTCTATGTACCACTTCCAAAAACTAGTTTAAGGCAGAACTTAAACCCTGAGTGGTTTCCCTCCAAGGATTCTATGCATAGATCTTTCTACCAGTGGGCTATACACAGGGGTGGGTTCTACTTACCTTTACTATCAGTTCGCAACACAGAAGCATTTTTATGATGTCGGGGTCGGTGGGTGGAGCCTCCCGCCGGTTTTACTACCAGTTCTATAGAACCGGTGCGAACTGGGGACAACCCACCACTGGCTATACAGAAGGGATGTTATCAGATCTAATAAATTTCTGGTGTCTTATATGAGGAAGCATGCGCTAATATTGTGGCATTCTGAGCATGGTTTACGATCTTTTCTCTCTGTGTGTGGGGAAATGATAATATATTTTGCTTGTTCTGGTTGGAGGGTGGTAGTGGACAAGCCATAGAAGTAGCTATAACAGCCTTTGGCTCTGATTTTTGCCTTGTTTTAAGCACATAGGAATCATTGGGCAGGTCTGCTTTTTAAATGTTTATTGTTTAATTTCTCAAGAAATCAGTGACTGTAGATATTCAAATAAGAAGTCCCTTCTTCTTCTGGGTTGAATTATTGAGGAGAAATAGCTCTCTATTTAAATGTAATCAGTCTCTGTATGGAAAATTAAAGTTTGCTATATCTCTTGATATACTGGTTTCAAAACAATGTTCAATGTATAAAAAGTCAGACATGTAAATGCAGATCAAATAATGAGGATGAATGATGCGGGGTTATACAGGCGTTGAGTGAAAGGGAATTTTTAACTAAAACAGAACTTTATAGAAATAGGCAAGAAAGATGAATCTTTGTTTTGGAATGACTTTCAGGCATACTGTTTCAAGAGTCCCAGTACATGTTCATTTCTCTTCCCACGATGTTGTTTTGGAAGTCTATAATAGGAATGTTTGTATGATAAACTTGATTTATCCATGGAGTTGTAGATATAATCATTTTAAAGAGAACTTGTGGCCTATGTCTTCTTATGCCTTTCAAGCCTTTTCCTGAGCCAAAACTATTGCTTTGAAATTTCCTTTCTTATTGCTGAGCTATAGAAATAATTATCATATGGAAACTTTGGATGACCTTCATGGCTCCAGGGCTCAGCCATTACTGAACTGAATATAGGCTAATGGAAGCTACTTTAAAGACATTCTCATCATAACACAATGTATGTAAGAAGACAGTGTAAAAAAACATTGTCATCACAGGTACGCCATTTTCTCATATTGGTTGGTATTATTTTATTGGGATAAAAAAAGAACAAACCCTGACCTATGGGGTTTCTACTGAAAACTGCTTTTAGTTTTCAATTAGCTTGAAAGATTCAGGACAGTGGTTTCTTGGTGGTAGCATTGGCTTTAGAGCTGATTTTTCAAATATGCGCCAAAGGATCATATGCTCCATTTAGAACACAGAGATCAAGTTAAGAACTTTTAAATCTGTTTAGAATATGAGCTGTTTTCTTTGATCAGTTTTGGTTGTTTGATTATAATTAAATTTCCATTGTTCATTTATTGATTTTTTATGCGCAATTAATATAATCCGATAGCTATTGTGTAATGACTTGCAACTTTGTTGTTAGATCTATAAATATTTAGAGCATTAGAGAGAACATCAAACATGATTTTTTTCATTCCTAAAGTGGGAAAGACTTGATCATTGATTCCAGTTCCTCGTTTATTTGAAATAAATGAAATTTAAGAGTTGTTCACTTTGGTAGAATTATGCCCATAATCTCTGATTAAGAGGATATGGGCATAAAAAATACAATCTATTTTCCTTGCTTCAGTTCACTGCTTTGAGTTCCAAGAGGAAAGACAGATATAAAACTAATATCTTAACTTCATTAAAAAAAACTTATTTAATTCAATTTAGGTGCTCGAAACTCTTCCACCAAGTCCTGCTGTGCTTCCTCATCTGTGAGGGGGCGGGTGGGGGGAGAGGGGGGCTATTCTTGTTCCTGAAGAATGTTGGGAGTGTATGCCAAGAGTAGATATTTCCAGCAGAGTCACCTAAAGTGTGAAGATCACCCCAACTGCAAGTTAAAGCAAACAGGAACGGAGAACGGGCAGCAGCAATATAGCAATAGCACTTAGACTTATATACCGCTTCACAGTGCTTTACAACCCTCTCTAAGAAGTTTACAGAGTCACATATTGCCCCCAACAATCTGGGTCCTCATTTTACCCACCTCAGAAGGATGGAAGGCTGAGTCGACTTTGAGCCTGGTGAGATTTGAACTGTCAAATTGCAGGCAGCTGACAGGCAGCAGAAGTAGCCTGCAGTACTACACTCTAACCACTGCACCACCGTGGCTCATATCAGTGATGGGTTCCTGCCAGTTCGGCCCGGTTCGGCCGAGCCAGTAGCAGTGACGATATGACGTCACTGAACCGGTTCTCTTCATTCGGGAGCTGGGCCCTCCCACCCTCCTGCTCCCCCAACCCCCCATGTTATTCTTACCTTTTATTTGGCCCTGCCCCCAATCTATTGCTGCCTCCTGAGTCCCAGCTGATCAGCTAGAAGGGAAAAAAACTGTTTAAACTCTTGCCGTGGGGCTTCAAAGGACCGCCCTACAGCTGATCAGTGTTAAAAGGCAGTGTGGTGGTAAACCGGTGCCTCAAAAACAAATGAGTAGACCGGTGCCTCCAAAAACAAATGGGTAGACCGGTGCCTCCAAAAACAAATGAGTAGACCGGTGCCTACAAAAACAAATGGGTAGACTGGTGCCTACAAAAACAAATGAGTAGACTGGTACAGTTCTGCAAGCACTTAAAAGCCTGGCAGACCACTACCTCTGCTAAATCCTAAAGAATTGTCACATGACCATCAATCCACGCCCACAAAATAAGCCACGCCCACAGAACCAGTAGTAAAAAATTTAGAACCCACCCCTGGCTTATATAGGAAGTTTCTTGCAGCAGATGATTACTATAGTGACAGGAGAAGGCAATGGTAAACCAGTCTTATATTTTTACCAAAACCACATAGTTAGAAAATATAAAACAATAGATGGTTCTTGGACAAAATATATTTATATGGTCACTAGGAGTTGAAAATGATTTCTTGACACATCAATCAATCAATTCCAAACTGACTCCTTTTATTGTGTTGATCCAATAAAACAAACAATAAAAACAAGATCCTAATCCTAATCTAATCCTTCTATATAAAACATAGGCACATCCAATAAACTTCCATATATCTTAACCCAAGGCCTTAACCCAATCAGGTCTTCAAGGCCTTATGGAGCACCAATGGTGTGCAATCCACAAAGATGTCTTTTTTTCTCTATTCTCTACTTTTTGCAAAAATAATTGTACAGCACTCTAAAAAAAAGCTTTCGTGAATCACAAAATTAATATTTTCAGATGACTCTATTATTATTCATACATGGAAATTGACAGCTGGACAGGGAAAATGGACTTTCTATGCTATTCCTACTGTTAAGAGACTTCAAGATAAGAAAAAGAAATTATTAAGTGTAATGAAGACTTGATACTACTTGCAATTTATGAATATGCTTATAGTCATAGATTATTTATGGACAATTACAAAGAAATATAATGGTCATTTATTGAAAGCATTACGCAAATCTGCTGTCTATCTTTTTATGGAAACCCACACATGTATAATTTTGTTGTTGATACATTGCTTTCTTTTTATTTTTCTCAGTTTTTCTTTTTCCTTTTTCTATTATTGATTTATTCCTTTTCTTTTTGTTCTGTTTTATTAAATCTCTCTCTCTCTCTCTCTCTCTAGGTGTGTGTGTGTATGTGTGTATGTATGATGACATGGTGTTATCCAGGTAAATGACATAGAATCAGAATTTATGTGCCAGCATTCATATTTCAGAGATCTATAAAAATATGTCTTTCTGATGATGTTTGACTGGAATATCAGAAAATATAAAAGCTGTATCTGGCCCTCACATTGTTTATTCCTGGAAGGATGATGGTGGTATGGAAGAAAGATCCTTAAGTTGAAAAATATGATTTTGCTCCCTTGGAAGGGTTGTGTTTTTTTTCAAATGTAGTGACATCATCTTACTCCCTTTTAGTAGCTACAAGGGCACTGGTTGGTTCCCCTATCCCTCATCCCCAAACACCAAATTTTCTCAGCTGCCAGAATCCCCCAGGATAACAGTACTAAAATTTAATCTTGATTTATTTTGCTTTTTTCTGGAGAAGGCAGAGTGTGTAAATTGGGCTATCTCATCTTCATAAGACTTTATCCAAATTGTTTGCTTGTTTTAAAATAAATATAACAGACCAAAAATTTCAGCCTTGTTATTATTGAAGTAATAGGGTTGGTTTTTTTTTAGGGGAGCATAGACCTCAGGCAGAAAAAGATTCCCTAGAGTAGATATGTAATTATGATGTAGTTCATCATCAGTGAAACAAGTGAAAGCATTTGTGGCCACATATTGGTTTTAAAAAGAGCTCTTATTTGCTGACCAACAGGATCTGCACTACTCTTTTTGTGTTATATTGATGGAATTTTTTAAAAAGAAAAGCACTTTCACATCAGGATAGATTGTCTACAGCTCTCAGCTCTCCAGCTTTCCTTTCTGTTTCATGTACATCTGTTAAGACATTTGGTTTAGCTTAAGCTGGAGATTTGTAGTTTCTGTGGAAATCTGCTGGCAACAAAACGTCTCTTGTTGTTCCATGGCAAAATACCAAGAGATGCTTAACCATATGCATTAAGTGAAAAGAAAGAACTTAAAAAGTTGTATCCTGTTATATTGGTTGCAAAGCAGGATTTTGCCCAAAGCAGTTATGTTAGATCGGCGCAGGGAAAGGAAGACGTGACCAGCTCGTTACATTAGTAACTTTATTTAGAAATAGAAACAGTAGCAAAGACTGGCCGTGCGCTGCCGGGGCTCTCCTTATATTCGCTCCGGCAGACGCACCGCCCCCTGACAGGGATTCAAATCTTCCCGCCCGGTGGCTGGCAGCCAATCCGGGCGGATGTCCTTATAAGGACATAACACTCCTCCCCCCTAGTCCAAAGAAAAAAAACAGTCAGCGTTCGTCAATGAACGTGACGTAGTCCCGCAGGTACGTAGGATGCCTAGGCACCCTACTTGACCTGCGCAGTCTCATTTCTTCCGCGTCCCCGCCCTGGACGGACGGGGTTCCTGTGGCTCCTGGCTCCTTCCCCGGAACCGGGCTCGGTTCGGCTGGCGAGTGTGCGGGGTCACCCTCAGCGCCTCCGGCCGGACCGCAGACCTTGGGTGGCTGGTTCTGGTGGTCTTCCTCCTGGCCTGTGGATCTTTCGCCTCGGCGGTGCTGTTCGGTCTCGACCCGGGAAGAGCGTCTGAGTCTCGGTAAGACCCCGGCTGTCACTTGCTCTTCCTGGGTCTCCCGGTGGCTGCGGTTCTGCTGCGGCCCGGTTCGTTGTGGTCCGGAGGGTGGTTCGGGCCGGTGCCCTTGGGTCCGGTCTGCTCGCTGTGGGTGGTGTTGGTTCGGGTAGCGGTGTCCGACCTTGCAGGGGTGGCGCAGGTCTCCCTTGCCGGGCTGGCGCTGGCCTTCCCCGTCGGGTTGGTGGTGGTCGACCTGGTCGGGGTGTCGTTGTGGGGCTTCCTCCTCGGGCTGGTGGAGGTCTCCCCTGCCGGGGTGGCGCAGGCCTCCCTGGCCGGGTTGTTGTCGGCTTTCCCTTCCCCCTAGTCCCTGGTCTACCGCCAGTTGGTGGTTGGGGTCGTCTGGGTTGGGTTGTTGTTGCCGGGTTGTTTCTTGCGTTGGGCGGGGGTCCCCCTCGCCGGGGAGTCGTGTGCCACCCTCGCCCATGTGCTGTGGTGTGCCCATCTGCGACGGTCCCCGGTCTACTCGCCTTGCGTTGAGGTCTCCCTGGTAGGGCTGCCGTGGGTTGCCGTCACTGGTGGGGTGCGGTGCTCCCCTTCTGGGCAGGTCCCGGTCTACCTGCGGGCTGGGTCGGGGGTCCCTGGCCCTGCTGTGCCGGGTGCCCACCTGGTCGGGTTGGTGCTGCCATCCCCCGTGTGGTTGGCCCCGGTCTACCTCGCTGCACTGCCGACGTGACAGTGCCTGGTAGTGTGCTGGGCCGACCTCGTCGGGATGGCGTTGCTCTGCCTCGCAGGGGTGTGGTAGGCCCACCTCGTCTGGGTGTTGTAGGCCTACCTCGCCGGGGTGTTGCAGGCCTACCTCGTCTGGGTGTTGTAGGCCTACCTCGTCAGGCTGGTCTTCGTGTGCTCCCCCCCACCTTTTCCGGAGTTGGTCGATGTGACGTCTCACGACCTGTCCATCTTCCAACTCGACGGTGTAGGATTTGGGGCCGGTTGTGCTGGCAATCTTCCCCTTCAGCCACTTAGGAGAGCCGTTGAAATTCAGCGCGAAAACTGAATTTCCTTTGCTGAAGGCGCGAAGCGGGCGGCTGGCGGTTGCGGTCACTTCCGGGCTGTATTGGGGGTGCAGCCGGTCCAAGGGTGACCTCAACCTTCTGCCCATCAGGAGTTCGGCCGGGCTCTTGTGGGTGGTGGCATGCGGCGTGATGTGCTGGGTGAGGAGGAAGTTGTCGATGCGTTCTTGCCAGTCTCCCGGGCCCATCTTGGTGAGGGCTTCCTTTGTGAGCCGGACCATCCGTTCCGCTTGTCCGTTTCCGGCCGGCCTGTACGGAGCGGAGAGGGCATGGCGGATGCCCAGTCCTGCCAGGAAGGACTCCATGGCCAGGGATGTGAGCTGGGGGCCGTTGTCCGAGACCAGCACGTCCGGTAGTCCGTGTGTGGCAAACAGGCGGCGCAGGGCTCGGATCGTCGCTTCTGTTGTGGTAGATGCCATGGGTATCACCTCGAGCCACTTGGAGAAGGCATTTACCACCATGAGGAGGTGCCGCCCTTGCATCGGGCCCGCGAAGTCGATGTGGACCCTCGACCATGGGTTGCTGGGGGTCTCCCAGTTCGTGACTTCGGCTTGTGGTGGTGCTGGGCGGACTTCTTGGCACGGGTCACATCTGGAGACCCATTGTTCAATGTCTCTGTCCAGTGAGGGCCACCAGACGTAGCTCCGTGCCAGGGCCTTCATGCGGACGATGCCTGGGTGCCCGTTGTGCAGAGTCTCTAGCGTCCGCCGTTGCAGAGTGCTTGGGATCAGCACCCTGTCTCCCCATAGCAGACAGCCCTTTATGGTGGACAGCTCCGTCTGTTTCCTGGTGAACGGGCTGAACCTCTCTTCCGTCTGTTTCGCTGGCCACCCCCTGAGGATCCAGGACCTTACTTGGCGGAGGGTGGGGTCCCTCTGGGTGTGCGCGGCCACATCTGCGGAGGAGACTGGACAGCTGGCGTCATCATCTATGTGGAATAGATGGAGCGTGGGGGCTGGGTCTTCCACCGGGTTCTTCGATGGGCATCTGCTGAGTGCGTCGGCGTTTCCTATGGCTGTGCCTGGCTGGTGCACGAGCCTATAAGAGTAGCCGGCTAGGAAGATGGCCCATCTCGTCATCCGCGGGGACATGAAGGTCGGGGTGGGTTGGTCGCCTGCGAGGAGTCCCAGGAGTGGCTTGTGATCCGTGACTATGGTGAAGCGCCTTCCATAGAGGTATTCGTGGAAGCGCTTCACTCCTGCCACGATGGCCAGGGCTTCTTTGTCCAGCTGACTGTAGTTCCGCTCTGCGCCGGACATGGTTTTCGAGAAGTAGGCGATGGGGGCCTCCGTGCCGTTGGGCAGCTCGTGGCTGAGGACTGCCCCCACCCCGTATGGCGACGCGTCGCAGGTCAGCTTGATGGGGAGCGTCTCGCTGTATTGGATGAGGACGCTTTTGGACGTCAGTAGCCCCTTGATGGCCCGGAACGCTGCTTCCTCTTCCTGGCCCCACTTCCAGGACGCCGATTTCCCCAGCAGGCGGTGGAGTGGCTCAGCAACTGTGGCTTTCTGTTTTAAGAAGATGGCGTAGAAGTTGAGCAACCCAAGGAAAGCCTGAAGCTCCGTTTTGTTTTTTGGGCTTGGAGCTTCATGGATTGCTTCCACTTTTGATTTGGTGGGGTGGATGCCTGTGCTATCAATGAGGTAGCCCAGGAACTCGACTTCCTGTACTCCGATGATGCACTTGTCCCGCCTGACCCTCAAGCCCTTGGCCTTGAATCGCTGCAGGACAAGCCTGAGCCTTTCAAGGAGTTGAGCTCTTGAGTCCCCGGAGACGAGCACATCGTCGAAGTAAGGCACCACCCCTGGAACGCCTTGGAGGAGGCGTTCCATCATGGATTGGAAGATGCCGGGGGCAGCGCTGACTCCAAATTGGAGCCGGTTGCATTTGAATGCCCCCCTGTGCGTGACAATTGTTTGAGCCTCCGCCGTTTTTTCATCCACTGGCAGTTGCTGGTAAGCCTGGGCCAGGTCCAGTTTCGCAAAAATTGATCCAGATCCCAGGGAATGCAGCAGATGTTGCACCACTGGGACTGGGTATGCGCTCTGTGCCAACGCTTTGTTGATGGTGCAACGGTAGTCGGCGCAGATGCGTACAGACCCATCATGCTTCAGTGGGGTCACAATGGGGGTCTCCCATGAAGCATGATCGATCGGTTCCAGGACGCCCTGGGCGATCAGCTTATCCAGCTGCTCATCTACTTTGGGCCGCAGGGCAAACGGAACTCGGCGGGGCTTGAGCCTAATTGGGGTGATTCCCTTGTCCAGATTGAAGGAGATTGGCCTCCCCACAAATTTCCCCAGCTTACCATCGAAGACTTCCTTGAACTCTTCGATGAGGTAGTCGAGTTCGTCCCTGCCAATTTGGTTGATGCCCTCGATTGAGAGCCCCAGCGGCTTGAACCACTCCACTCCTAGCAGGTTCGGTCGGCTGTCCCGTACGACGGTGATGGGGAGCTTGCCTTCGAACTGCTTGTAGGTGACCCGGATGTTGGCTCTTCCTAGCACTCCGATGGGGTTTCCCCCGAAGTCGACGAGCTTGGAGCGTAGTGGCTTCAGCTCTTGCTTGGTGATGCTGGGTTGCAGGCGCTTCAACTGCTGCCAGTCCATGATGGAGTAGACCGAGCCGGAGTCTACCTCCATTTTGCAGGGTGCTCCTTCCACGTGGATGGTCACATGGAACTTGGTGGCACTGTCTGTCGTCGTGTGAGCGATGGTCGTCTGGTGGACCGCTCCGCTCCGGGGAAATTCGTCGTCTCTGCGTCTGGAAGGGCCAGAGGACCGTTTGGATGACCTCTGGTAATCCTTCCGATTCTCGCGGGGACGGTGGCTGGAGGGCTCTGGGGCTGGTTCCTCAGCTCTGCAAGCTTCGGCGATGTGACCCCTTCTGTTGCAGCGTCGGCAGGTCGCATCTCTCCACTTGCAGGTTGCTCTGGCATGGTCCCCTCTGCAGCTGGCGCAGCGCTCCCCTTTGTAGTTCCGTTGGGCGGTTTCCCGCCTTGGGGGTCTGGATACCTTGTGGACGGTGGACTCTCCCTCCGACTCGGATCCAGCCGTGGAATCCTCTGTTGAAGATTGCTCTGTGGAGCGAATCTTGTGGATTCCCTTGGCTCTGCTTACTGCGGCAGCTGCTTTCTCCGAGATTTCGGATGCGGTGGCTTCCTCCACCACATCCTTGAGCACGAGCTTCTTCCTGCTCAGGAATTTCTTTTGCAGGCCTCTGTCCCTCATGCCGAAGACCACGCGGTCAGCGATGGCGTTGTCCACTTGGTCGAACTCACAGCTGGCTGCGATCTGGCGTAGGGCGGCCACGAATTCCTTGATCGTCTCACCCTCCTTCTGGTCCCGTTGGTGGAAGGTGAAACGGTTCGCCACCGGTGTTCCTGTTGGGGCATAGTGGTCCTCCAGGATCTGCAGCAGGTCTGTCCATGGCACTTCTTCGATGTCTCGTGGTGCTACGAGATCGATTGCCATGTCGAGGACCTCGGAGCCGCAGTTGGCCAGGAAGATGCCCTTCTTCCGGTCATCATCGGCATCCCTGATGTTGTTGCCTCTCAGGTATTGCCGGAATTTCACTACGTAGGATTTCCACTTGTCCTTCCCTGGGCGGAAAGGAGCAAGGGCTGGCAAAGTGACTTCAGCGGATGCCATGCCTTTGGAAATGCCTACTGTAGTTCCCGGTGCCGGAGTCTTGTCTTGTTGGCTTGGTGCCGTGAGGTTCGTTCTTCTCTCAGTCCTTCGTCGCCAGTGTTAGATCGGCGCAGGGAAAGGAAGACGTGACCAGCTCGTTACATTAGTAACTTTATTTAGAAATAGAAACAGTAGCAAAGACTGGCCGTGCGCTGCCGGGGCTCTCCTTATATTCGCTCCGGCAGACGCACCGCCCCCTGACAGGGATTCAAATCTTCCCGCCCGGTGGCTGGCAGCCAATCCGGGCGGATGTCCTTATAAGGACATAACAAGTTATTTCCTCCTTACTTTTAACATAAACAATTTAGAATTACATCTGTTTTAGGTTACATTTTGGAAATTGCAAATAGTTATTGACTAGCCTGGCATAGTTTTGATTGAATAAGCAATCAGCTATATACTTTGATAGCCTCAACCAATGGACATGTTAAAGTGAATTTGTGTTCAGATGTTGACTGATTAAACTAAGATATCATAATTTGCTTTGCATGTGGCATAGTTTGTTGTGTGAATTCAACCTATTTGCAAGCCATTCTACAACTACAGTTAATAGAACTGTGGGCCATAATATCTCAATAAATATGAATAAGTCTGAATGCTATATTTATCTATTTCAGCCAAGAATACCAACAGGATTGCCTCAATGAGACACAGTAAGACAGGATACAGAAAAGTCACCAGGAAAGCCATTTTATCATGAGGTACAAGTGGTTTGCTTCTTGTGTTTCCTAAGATTGCCAGATCAGGGAAGCAAACATCCACATAGACACAGAAATCTTTACTGGAATCTGGAGATTGTCCAGACATTAGCAACTCAAGTTTAGTAATTCAGTTGTTCCATTTTTCTATTTAACACTATGAGGGCATAAATTCAATATTGTCAATTCCCTAACTGGCAGTATTGTCTTTCACAGTAGATACAATAGTCTTGTGACACTTCAAGATCTAAACATTTCAAGCTTTCAGAGATCCCAGTCCATTTCATTAAATGCTCATGTAATAATAAAACACCAGTCTTTAAGGTGCTATAAGGCTCTATTGCATCAACAGTTTCAAACCTAAGTAGCCAAAGTGCCTGAGACATATATTTTTCTGTTTTGTTTTCTTTGTTGACGTTTTGTCCCTCTGTCAGAATTTTTGTTGTATTTTTGCATCAAATATATTGTTAAAGGAATATTTCTGTCAGAAAAGCCACAAAAATAAAACATGTTTTTAATTTAATTTTATGCCTAAATTTATTTATTAATTTTGACTGTTTTTACCTTTCTTTTTTTCACAGAAAATTGGAGAAGCTTAATAATAAATAATACATTATAATGGAAGCTGAATATTTTTCCTGTAAATGAATCTCCTAATGCTCGACTGCTATTTCTCTTTCCTGTCAGCATTATATACTGATGGTAGATAGCCTTTGAGAAGGTCTGTTAGGCTGCAGTCACTTTGACAATTTAAATAAAAATGTTGCTGCTTAGTCTGGAGACCAAATGGCAATCCTCTTTCATTTCTGCTGTGGATGCAGGGGTGTCCGGTATCTGGGTAACTCAAAGATATAAAGTTTTTTCAGACCAAATGCAGCACTAAGCCTATGGAAAACATCCCAAGTGTACTTCAAAGACAAAGTAGGGCTGGGACAAGAAGGTTGGCATGGCAAGGACAAGACATTTGTTGTGATGAAGTACAACCAATGTGATTGTGCCCTAATAGTGAACATTTCTCATTCCTGTCATATTTAAATTACTATTTGGCACATCATTGGAGGAGAGCTGGTGTCTATAGCCAAGGCTTTGAATATTTGTGGGCCTCAGATTCTGAAACTTGGATCTAAATGTTTGGGTAGCTGGAAAGGGAGAGTGTGTATTCAGGCTCCTGCATCTGGTTAAAGCAGTCACTCGAGATTTGGCAGCGAGTACCACATACTCAATCTCCTTCATTTACCTCCTGTCAGGCCTCAATGCATACATCATATTTCTTGAAAAACAGATCCTCTGATTAACCTGTCAATTCAGAAACCAGAATACAAGATCCAGGGTACTGAAAAAAGAAGATATGTAGCCTCAACTGCTTCCAGTTCTGATAAAGACAATTTTCAGCCAGACCCTTGAGAATGCTGGTGGCCACATGTGGAGAGCCAAAAGATATCAAGGCAAAGGAACTCATCACAAAAGAAGGCACTTGATGCAAATGGAAGCTTTGTAGATTCTGATCCCAATAGAAGAACGATACTCAAATTCATTGTTATCTTGCTGGCATGTAAAGGAGTCTGGGGAATTTAAGGCCATCTCGTCCACTGTTAAGTATATTTAGGAATTTGGGATTAGCCTGTTTCCTTTCTGTCAAAGCCTAGTTAGGCTGCAAAACATATTAATGGGGCATGATATATAATATAGCAGCTTTTCTTTTTGTTAAATTAAATTGTTCTATTTCATACTTCATGCTAAAAATTTAGTTAATCATGGTTTGTTGAATAAGCCACATTTCACTGGCATATGTATTTGAGACATGTGGCATATGTATTTTTTATTTAACATAATCAGTGAAAAATACATATGCCGTGTGTTTCTTCAATATGAATTAAGTGACGAATTAGGCAATATCTAAAGGAAATATAATTGAATTATCCTCTTCAACTGAAATTTGAAATGAAGATATTGACATTTCAGATATTGAACTGTGTCTTTAATTACTTCTGAGAAAATCTATCCGAAGATTCAATGGACTCTGACATTTCTAGCTCTGTCCTCTTTCCATATATTTTGGGGCAAAGTTGACAGCAGATTTTGATATAGATTACATATTTCTTGACATTGACATGACTTTTATCAACTTAATCTATTGAACCGCTTGCAGTAGAATGCTGATATTTTTTGTTTCTGACTCATTCTTCTGATAGAATTTGTACAGGCAGATTTGCCTGGTATGAAATAAAGAATTTGTATTTATTCTACTGCACTTTTGAAAAAAAAAAGATCTTCTTTCCTGAGTAATCCTCTATCTTTTCTATATCAAAGCCTTTTATATTTTTTGGTTAACTTTTAAATTTTATTGACATGTAGTATAGTCTTTGTTAATCTTTGGGTCCAATCCAGTCTACTCCAGTCCAGTCTATTCATATATTTCAGTCTCTTTTTCCATATTCTCACTAACACCCAGAAAAACTGATTCCTTACTCCCATTTCTGCTGATTGTTTGGTTCTGACTTATTTAGGTATTCTTCAGGGTATGAGCAGGCCTAATGTGGTATGCATGCTGCTTTGATCATTATATAATGCAAAACATTATTTATATCATACATACAGTAATGAATACATACATTTTCATTATCAATTTAATTGATAATATATTCATTATCAAACATTTCCAAGTTTGTTTTTTAAAATGTCATCATAAAAGAAGCATATAGGCACAACAGACTTTGGCTGAACCCTGGTAAGATTGAGTGGCTTTGGGTGCCTGGATTTTGGAGTTCTGGGGACTTTAACATCTTTAGTTCTGGATGGATCACACTACTCCAGGGGACCCGGTGCACAACTTGGGGGTTTTCATGGACTCATGATTCCTACTTGATGAGCAGGTGGCAGTCATGGCTAGGAGAGAAAGTTGTGTCCTTTCCTGGATTGGGAATCCTTGCCAATAGCCTCCCACCGCTGGTTCGCTTGCACAGAGAGGGCCTCCTCAGGGTGCCGTCGGCCAGACAGTGCTGGCTGGCGACCCCCAGGGGGAGAGCCTTCTCTGTGGCAGCACCAGCCCTCTGGAACGACCTACCCCCTGAGTTACGCATGATATCAGACCTCCGGACTTTTCGTCAGGCCCTAAAAACACACTTATTCCATCTAGCTGGGATGGCTTGATCCCGTCCTCTCAGTTTTAATTGATTCGGTTTTAATTTGGGTTGTTTTAAATTATTTGGGCCAAAATTATTTAATTGTTTTTAAATTGTTTTTTTAAATTTTGTATACAATGTTTTATTTTGGCTGTGCACCGCCCTGAGTCCTGCGGGAGAAGGGCGGTATAGAAATAAAATAAATAATAATAATAATAATAATAATAATAATAATAATAATAATAATAATAATAATAACAACTAAGTCAGTCAAGCTCTGGTCATCTTACAGTTGGATGATTGGAATGTGCTCTACACAGGGCTACCCTTGAAGAGTAGCTGGAAGTTTCAGCCAGTGCAGAACACAGCCATCCAGGGAGTTCTTTCGGCCACTAGGGTGGCCTACATTACAATGCTGTTCCATGAGCTGGAACGGTTTCCAGTTTGCTTACGGGCCCAATTCAACGTATTGGTTATCACCTTTAATTCCTTCATGGCATGGGGCCAGGTTATCTGAGGAATCGTCTCACTCCTATGGGATTAGCCCACCCTAGCTGCACTGGCAGAAAATGCATGCTGCAGACCCATCCATTAAGGAATTTCATCTGGCATGGTCCAGAAGAAGAGCTTTTCTGCCATGGTGTCCACCCTCTGGAACATCTTGCCCTCCAAAGTGAGATCCTCACCCACCCTTTTAGCCTTCCAAAAGTGCTTGAAGACTTGGCTCTGTCAGGTGGCCTGGGGGCCCAATGGAGGAGTGGCATCTTGGAGGTGGTTAATGGATTAGACAGAACCCACCTCTTCCTAATGCACATTTCACTCCCTTCCTCTCTGTTTTGGTTAATTGAATTTTAATTGAATTTTAAATTTATGATCCATTTATTGTTTTAATGTTATATGTGATATTTTAATAAATGACTGTAAGCTGCCTAGAACCACGAGATGGATGACATAAAAATTTAATAAACAAATAAATAAATATACCCTATGATTTCTAAGTAATTAATATTATGAATGACCATTACCCACGAATTCTCCTGGCCCAGAAAAGTAAATCGTCACAAGGTCATGGATCTTTCAGTTTCTAGGAATATTTTTTTAAGCGGTTGTTAAAAGTTTCTAAATTTTTGCAGGATATTTTCTACAGTAACCTCTCTATAAGCAGTTTGCTTGTAAACATGCTACTTTCCCCCATCATCCTTGCTATCTGTGTTACCTACAGGAATGTTTCAAAAGTTATCCAACTGAAACCTGGCAGACATATGTCCTTATAAGAAACTATGATAGAATACTTAGCATTTTTACCTTGTCTACCCAAACGTGAGATATTTTAATGCTTCCCATCATAGCTAGTGGTTATGGCTATGGTTGAAGGTTTTACAGATTCAGATCTTGAATCAGTTGCAATAAAATCTATTGCCTTTGAGCATTCAATATGAATATTTCACAGTCTTATATTACACATTTCTTTAAATTATGAAGTCAAGAAATGAATATTATTAATTACATTAAAGGGAGAAATACAAATGGGTCATAACTTCTGTTATCTCCTTTCATTTTCTTTCTTTTCTTTTCTTTTTTATCTCCAAAGAGATCAGCCACCCTGACACTGGGAACACTCACAACTCTCTGTAGGATTCTAATGAAATTGTTGTTCATATTTCCTTCTGATAAGACATGAAAGAACCCTGTGTTTAATCTTTCATTTTATAAAAAGTGAGCATGTTCATGAAAAATACTATAAAAGCAGATTCAACCAGAATAGTTGATTTCACTAAAAATTATAACTGTTTTAAAAAAGTTTTAATAATGCGTTGGCATAAAAAGAATGCAAATTAAATTACAATCTGCTTCCAGACCTCCAATTTAAAAATCAGATTTAAGCTATCATAATGCAAACAATTTTTTAAAATTTCTACTTGAGTGTGTGTATCAGAGGTGGGTTTCAGTGGGTTCTGACCAGGTTTGGAGAACCAGTAAATATCACCTCTGACTGGCCCTGCCCTTATCTATTCTCTGCCTCCGAAATCTCAGATGATCGGGAGGAAATGGGGATTTTGCAATAATCTTCCCCTGGAATGGGGTGGGAATGGAGAGTTTACAGTATCCTTTCCCTGCCACGCCCACCAAACCAAATCACACCCACCAAGCCATGCCATACCCACCAAGCCATGCCCACAGAACCGGTAGTAAATTTTTTTGAATCCCACCACTGGTGTATATATACAATCTAGTCTGATTGATTTCTCTCTCTCTCTCTCTCTCTCTCTCTCTATCTATCTATCTATCTATCTATCTATCTATCTATCTATCTATCTATCTATCTATCTATCATATCTCCGAAAATAAGACAATGTCTTATATTTTTTTGAACCCTGAAATAAGCGCTTGGCCTTATTGTCATGCGCTCAAAAGCCCAATTGGACTTATTATCAGGGAATGTTTTATTTTGGGGAAAACAGGGTAGCTGTCTGTCTGTCTGACTGACTGACTGACTGTCTATCTATCATCTATATATCTATCTAATCTCACAATTGGAATAGAGCTGGAAGGGACCTTGGAGGTCTTCTAGTCCAACCCCCTGCTCAAGCAGGAAACCTTATACAATATAGACAAATGGCTGTCCAATCTCTTGTTAAAAATCTTGTTAAAAACCTCCAGTGATAAAGCACCCACAACTTCTGAAGAAACTAGGAAGTTTCTTTCTCCTTAATTCTTTGATTAGTTTCCTTTCCTTTCTTCTCTTGCTTTCTGGTGCTTTGGAAAATAAGTTTACCCCTTCTTCATATGTTTTAGTCTCCAAGTCTTTAATCATCCTAGTTTAGCACTTAGCACTTAGTCTTATATACCACTTCATAGTGCTTTACAGCCCTCTCTAAGTGGTTTGCCCTAAGTTGCCCTTCTTTGCAACTACTTTTCCAAAGTATCAACATTTTTTGGAATGTAGTGACTAAAATTGGATGCAGTATTCCAGATATGGTCTTACTAAGGTTTTATAAAATGGTACTAATACGTCACATGATTTTGAGTCTATGCCTAGGTTTATACAACCAAGGACAGTATTAGCTGACTGTTACTGCACACTGCTGGCTCATATTTAAGTGATTGTCTGCTAATACTCCAAGTCCAGTGGTGGGTTGCCCCCAGTTCGCACTGGTTCTATAGAACTGGTAGTAAAACTTGTGGGAGGCCCCCACCCACTGACCTGATGTCATGAAAATGCTTCTGCGCTTGCGCAGAAGAGCACACGTGCGAATGCGTGTGGCCCCGTTGTGAACCGGTAGTAAAGATAAGTAGAACCCACCCTGTCCAAGTCCCTCAAAAACAGTTATTGTTTTTGAGCCAGGTTTTGTCTAATCTGTACTTGTAAACTTTGGTTTTTCCTACCTAAGTGCAAAACCTTGCTTTTTTTCACATTAAATTTGGCATTTCCACAGTAAATTACACACACACACACACACACACACACACAACATACCAATGTAAAGAAACTGATTATTACCATAAGTTGGGATCATCATATTATATTATTATGTATATTATGGTGACCCCAATTGATTAATCAGTTTGTGTATATTGGTCAGATATGTAACAAAATCATTTTTCCTTTTTTTTTTTTTGATAAAGAGGTTCCCAGTTGACATTGATTATTTTACCTTACATTACACATAATATCTAAGGGGGAAACCTGAATGTATGCCTTTCTTAGTCTTTCTGTTGATCTTTTCACACATCCCATAATTGCATTTTCTTCTAACTCAACGGGAACACTTTCTATTTACAAGGATGTCTTTCTGGCTTCTTGGTATGTTGTTCAATCTGCACTTTTTCAGTCTTGATCTGGGTACCAGAGTTGGTCGCAGTGATTCTACAATATTTCAATACAACTTGTAGAAAGCTGAATTTTCCCACTATCATGATCCATATTAAATTATTATGATTGCTTTAAGAAACCAGTGATTCCTTGGACCTAGCAGAACCAGACTGATAAAGTAAAAAAAGAAAAAAAAAACCTCTTGAAATTGATCTTCTTTGGAATAAAGATTGTGGTATCAAGTGTCTATAATTCTTGCTGACTTCCACTTCAGCAACAGCCCTTATCCCTGAGAGGAAGAAATGAAGCAGGTATTACCATCACAGTTAGATAGTCATCAACAGGTGGCTATTATATTTCCTTAACACTGCATGAACGAAAACAGAAACCAAGTTAGGACAGATTTAGAAAAGAAGATATGATTATGCAGTGCATAAATAGCAATTTGAGACCAGTTTTTGCCCTGGCTTTGCCTCTTGAATAACAGTGATAATGCTAACCTGATGGTGGTATAATTAAACCAAGATCAGCTCTCAACTTGTGTCATCACAGTACTTACCTAAATCTCAAATCTAATTTTGAACTATTTTTGAACCAGCTGTGAGCCGCTATCATCAACAAATTACTTCATAATTCAAAATAACACCAGAAAATAATTTCTTAAAAAAACAACAAGCCAGAATCAGAATGCTAAGAAGACCCTAAACACTTTTGAAATAATGCTGGTCGGAACACTGAAGATTAAAATGCTCTATTTCTATGAACAATTTTGGTGGGTTTTTTTTTACACTACATAAACTAATTGTGGCATAGAAGACAAGTATATCAATAAATTATTTTCCTGCAGGTTGTGTCAAGTAACTGGTTTGGCAGAACTTTCAATAAATAAATTACAGCTTGTGTTCATATGCCTTTTAAGCAAAGAATGGGTAATATTGTTTGCAGTAGTACTTGTATTATTATTATTATCTATTTTCAACAATATGAAATCACAATTGTCAATTCTTTAATTCAGGTTGGCCTTCATATTCACTGAGTTCCTCTTACTTCCTCCCCTAGGATGTTGTTGTAATGCATCAACTTAGTATATGTGCAGATACAAGCAGTGAGAGAAATGTTGTCAATATGCAGATTTTCTAAATGCTGTCCAAGATTTTTTGGTAAGGCATTTAGTATGGCTAGTTTATGCCATAATCTTTCAATTTCAGTTTTCAGATTTGATACTTTTTTTTAATCTTCAATTCTTTGTCTTCTATTGTACTGTCTTGGTATTGCCATAAAAATTATCTATGCCTTCTCAAGAAGCCTTCTCTGGACCCGGCCGTTTTGGCAAACTACCGTCCGGTCTCCAACCTTCACTTTGTTGCGAAGGTTGTGGAGAGTGTGGTTGCGCGACAGCTCCCACAGTACCTGGATGAAACCGTCTATCTAGATCCGTGCCAGTCCGGCTTCAGGCCTGGGTACAGCACGGAGATGGCATTGGTCGCATTGGTGGATGATCTCTGGAGGGCTCAGGACAGGGGTTGTTCCTCTGTTCTGGTCCTGTTAGAACTCTCAGCGGCTTTTGATACCATCGACCATGGTATCATGCTGTGCTGGCTGGAGGGATTGGGTGGGAGGCACCGTGTTGCCGTGGTTCTCCTCCTATCTCTCTGACCGGTCGCAGTCTGTGTTGGCAGGGGGGCAGAGGTCGACCTCGAGGTGCCTTGCTTGCGGGGTGCCTCAAGGGTCGGTCCTCTCGCCGCTCCTGTTCAACATTTATGTGAAGCTGCTGGGTGAGATCATCCGTGGTTTTGAGGTGCGATGCCATCTGTACGCTGATGACACTCAGCTGTACATCTCCACCACAGACCACCCCAATGATGCCCTCGAAGTGATGTCCCAGTGTCTGGAGGCCGTGCGGGTCTGGATGGGGAGGAACAGGCTTCGGTTCAACCCTTCCAAGACCGAGTGGCTGTGGATGCCAGCGTCCCAGTATAGCCTGCTGGTGCCATCGCTGGCTATTGGGGGCGAGTCACTGACCCCCACAGAGGGGGCTCGCAACTTGGGCATCCTCCTGGACACACGGCTGCCTTTAGAAGAGAATAGGACGGCTGTGGCCAGGGGGGCTTTTTATCAGGTTGGCCTGATACACCAGTTGCGCCCCTTTCTGGATCAGGACTCCTTGTGCACAGTCACTCATGCCTTGTTCACGTCATGCCTGGACTACTGCAACGCTCTCTACATGGGGCTCCCCCTGAGGAGCACCTGGAGGCTCCAGCTGGTGCAGAATGCGGCCACGCGGGTGATTATGGGAGCGACGTGGTGCTCCCACGTAACACCTCTCCTGCGCAAGCTGCATTGGCTCCTGGTGGTCTTCCGGGTGCGCTTTAAGGTGTTGGTTCTCATCTTTAAAGCGCTCCATGGCTTAGGGCCAAGGTATTTGCGAGACCGCCTGCTGCTACCGATAACCTCCCACTGGCCAATACGGTCTCACAGAGAGGGCCTCCTCAGGGTGCCGTCGGTCAGGCAATGTTGGCTGGTGGCCCCCAGGGGGAGAGCCTTCTCTGTGGGGGCACCTGCCCTGTGGAATGAGCTGCCTCCTGGAATATGATTGATCCCGGACCTCCAGACCTTCTGTAAAGCCCTGAAGACGTTTTTATTCCATCAAGCCAGCCTAGCCTAAATGGTTTTTAATTGGGATTTTAAATTTTATGGATTTGGGGGTTTTAAATTGGGAGCCAGAAATTTAATTCTTTTTAATTATCTTAACCTTTGTATTTGTATGTTTTTTAATTTTGGCTGTTCACCACCCTGAGTCCCTTCTGGGAGAAGGGCGGTATACAAATTAAATAAATAAATAAATAAATAAATAAATACATACATACATAAATAAATAAATAAATAAATAAATAAGCTTTCTTCCTTTCAACCACAGTTAAATCTGGTGTATTATGAGCCAAGACTTTATAAGTTTGTACCTAGAAATCCCACAATATTTTAACATGCTCACTTTTTCAACTATATGCTCCCACCATTTTTTTCATTACTGTTATATGCTATTTTTATAGTTGCTGCAGTGAACCATTTTAATCATCATCATCATCAAATAGACACTGCTGTTGATTCAAGCATGTAACTAATATACATAGCTTAATTGCCATTTCAGTGAAAATAATTGTGATAAAGCAAGGCTCTGAATACTGATATTCTGTTTTTATTAACATGATCTTGATGAGGGTTTTAAGGCCAGACATATGAATTGGAAGGTCTCTTATAATCTATAAAATATAGATTTATGAAAAATCTATTGAATAATGAAAATGTGTCATTTATATCTTTGGAATTGCTTAATTTCCCAATCATATAATTAAGAAAGTCATAGCAAGAGAAGATATTCACTCATTCATGAAAGCCTTTGCCCATGTGAAAATAATATGGTGTATTCTTCCATTTATTAATTGCTCATGATGAATAGAAATGCATATAACTAAAATATGTAATTCCTATGATTTATTGCCTTGAGAACAATGAAACAGACATATAAAAAATGGACAATGTTTCCTGAGGATGGATTAGATAAATCTGACTACAAGTTATCCCATTGACTGTGGCCCTGACTTGGCTAGGATCCTCATGTTATTGCTTCATAATTATCTCTAGGAAGTCAAAAATACAAATGTTGCTGAAGCAGCAGTGCTCTGGGAAAAAAACAATATGGCTCAACAAGAGACATAACATGGCACACAATGTTCATAGTTCTTACTGCATATATTTAGGTTCTTCACATGCACATACTAATATATGGTGTTATTCTATGCCTAATTTCTGAAAGCTCAAGAATATTTTAGAAAGTATGCAAAGGGTTGTAGCCTTAAAACATAACTTTTAAGTACCTAGTGCTATGTTTTTAGTTACTACAGAGTATACGGGCTAATTTTTTTCTCTTCATTTGTTGTGCGTCTATTGTTTAATCCCTCTTACTTGCCTTTTCACTTAAATTTAAATGGAAGCCTTTATTTTCTCTTCTCAACTTGATTTTTCAAATTTTGCATAGTATAGAAATATTTCCAGAGGAAGCTTTTTCATGCATATAATCTGTTTTTCATTTGTTTCTTCGGATGACCAGTCAGTCTGCTTCATTTTGATATTTCAGTTTTCTCTGTCATTTTCTCCACATTGCATTGTGTATAAAATGCTGAAATTAACTGCCTAAAAATCAGAGGCAGCCCACATAATTCTTCCAATGATACGGTAGCAAGATTTCACCATGTACTAAAAACCAACTCTAAGTTGTTGCACACACATATATATTCAATATATTTGTCAAATTACTTGGGTTGAAGATGTATAATTTTCAGAATATTGATGGAATTCGCATTATAGAAACATACTTTTATTTTTATTTTAATAACTTAAATGTGTTAGTATTTTCTGGTGAAGTATATTTTGTACAAAATGCATTGCTGCAATGTAATGCGATATTTATTGAGAAGTTTCATAGCTTTCAAACTCCCCCTTACTCCAACCCACCCGCTGCCAAGCCTCTAGGTTTTCACAAACAATTCTGCAAGCCACTTTTAATTTTGCAGAGACACCCAAAGCTCCATTTGCTAAGTAAAGGTTAATCATCCAAGTATTCTATCTTCCTAGTGCTCCAATAAATAATACATGATAAACAAAGCTGTGTGAAACTGAGCATGAAGGATGTTGTTGATTAGTCATTTATCTTTTAAGCAAGAGATGAGGCTTTCTTGCCAATTGGCCTGGCTTACACGAGGCAATTGCCTTGTAAAAAATTTACCCTACGTGAGTGTCAGAACATTAAAAGATAGCTGGAGAGAAAGAGTGAGATCTATTTCTGTGGGGGAAGAAGAAACTTCCTGATTTCATGTAACCCTTAACTTGATATCAAAAGCCCTCCACAGAAGACAAATATGTTCCTTTTTGAACAGATTGCGGGAAGGGAGGCAGCAAGGACAGTCAAAATAAGGTGAAATAATGCTAGACACATTTGGTTCTCAGTTACCCATGGCTAGTTTTGCCTTTAAGGACTTGTGAGTCCTTAAAAAAAACAAGAGCGGCCATCAGGTGCTTGGCAAGCCTCTTGTTTTTCAGGGTCAAAAGGAGGTAGTTAAGCTGTCAGGGTTCCAACTGATGCCCCAATTAAATCATGAGCCTCAAGCCAAGCTTCAAAAGAAATCCAGTTATTTTATTAAGAGCTTCATGTCCACACGAACCAAGTGAAGCCAACTCTGACTTAATTCACTTAAGTCAGAGGCACTTAAGTGAATTCGTGCTTAATTCGTGCCTTAGCTCTGACCCTGTTTTCCCCTCCCCACAAGGTGTGTCACATTGCCCAATGAAGCAATTTCACAGGGTTGTAGAAGTCACTCCCTCTAGTCACTGTGGGTCACCCTGGAGATGAACTTGACATTGCGTGCTTTGCTTTGTTTTGACTGAAATGCAAGTTCCTCAATGCAGTGCGTGGCTCAATTCCCCATTCCCCTGCCTATGACAACTCGAGAGCAGGGCAGGAATGCTTCACAAGTTGACATAAGCATTTTCATTTTTCAAATCATAGCTAGATTAGCAAGTTGGGTTTGATATAGTGTTTAACCATTGCTATCAGTCTACATAAGGAAATCATTTCAGAAATCATTACATCAATGACTTCAGTGATGAGAGGATTGGTGATGGTGAAGGCAGCTGAATATTGCTTTTGCTTATTCTTTACTATATTAGCAGGGTCAAGGCCCAAGGCACTTCAGTTCATGTCGGATAACAGCTAGGCCCAATAAGCTCAGGCAGGCTCTCGCCAGCTATTGGTTTCATTTTACCCAATATTAGTGATAAAAAAACCACACCCTGAACAGATGTATTTCTATCTCCATGAAAAGATACTCTGATAGGCAACATTAAGCAGCCATTCTATTTGTATTTCAAGATGTTTACAGGGTTTTGTTGTTTTATATTGTTTATAATATTTTATAATATTATTATATTTTATTATATTATATTTATTATAAAAATATTTATAATATTTTGTAGTTTTGTTGTTCATTGCATCACTCATCACTCCTTATATGAAATCAAATTTTTTTAAAAAATACTCTTAATTTAAAACACAGAACTGCCCATTAGATTGCAAGTTTCTGGTGATCAAATGCAATTCCCTTTCTCTTCCTTTTTACTCTATATTCACTTCAGTTAAAGGGAATTGCATTCTGAACTTCTGATGAGAATTCATAGCAAACTAGATGTTCCTGAAGAACTGAAGAACATTGTGGCAAAGATTGTGACCAGACTGTGTTTTCTGGCTGGTGAAGTCTCTCCAGAAGAAGGAGAGATAATGAAATCACCCACATGTACTACAGCTGCTTCTCACAAGTAGTCTTAAGAACAGAGGTTTTTGTATTGACTTGGGAGTCAAGGCATTTCAACCAAGCTCACAGCCATAATGCAGCCTGTATGACATAATGTTAGCTGAGCTCCATTTATCACTTTAGCATCCATTTATTATCATTTATTATCATTTATTATCAGCTTCAAGGTGTTGGTTATCACCTTTAAAGTGCTCCATGGCATAGGGCCTAGCTATCTTCGAGACCGCCTACTGCCACCGACGACCTCCCATCGACCCGTGCGCTCCCACAGAGAGGGCCTCCTCAGGGTGCCATCAGCCAAACAATGCAGGCTGGTGACCCCCAGGGGGAGGGCCTTCTCTGTGGGGGCACCTACCCTCTGGAATCAGTTGCTCCCAGAGATAAGGAGAATCCATGACCTCAGTGCCTTCCACCGAGCCCTTAAAACCTTCTTTTTCCAACAAGCCGGGCTGGCCTAATTCTTTTTAAGTGTTTTTAATTGTTTTGTTTATCGTTTTAATTAATGGGGCCAAATTTATATATATTTTTAACTGTATTTTAATATTTGTATTTGATGTTTTTATGTGGCTGTTCATCGCCCTGAGTCCTCAGGGAGAAGGGCGGTATACAAATTCAAAATAAAATAAAATAAAAAATAAATAAAATTGCTTCTTAACAGTTTTTAACTATTAGGAATCTTCACTATTAGGAATGATCAGTTTTAGAGCTGTGGGGGAGTTTCCTTCAATCTTTAGTAAATATTTTCAATACATTAAGGACTTAAATTTGGAAGAAGAGCAAACAGATTATTAGACTGTTTAGAAAGTTACAAGCAGACTAGTTACAAATGTTTAGAAAGTTGCAAACAGGATTTGAAATAAGATTGTGAAACTGATAAGAATTCTTCCCATGGGAAATGTTCTTGTTTTGAATTCTTAAAAAATACACGAAAGGATAGGTTTTTGAAAGTTGGTTAGTAGAGGAAATCAAATTATAATTAAAGGAGAAGTCTACTTAAATTGAATTTATTAATACGGAATAGAGCAAAGTACTTTAACAAAAATGCATTGAAGGGTATTTGTGAACACTGGACCAAGAAGTTAATTTTTAAACTTGCATTACTGAAAGTGTGTGTGTAAAATATGTATAGAAGTTGTATGGTATGGAACAAATCCTTCTGGAAAGACTGAGACTGATTTAAAAGTTGCAACATTGGATATACAAATGAACTTAATGTTTTAATAAGTAAAAGACAGTGGTGGGTTGCCCCCGGTTCGGGCCGGTTCACATGAACCGGTAGTAAAACTGGTGGGAGATTCCGCCCACTGACCCGGACGTCATCATAGGTGATCTGTGCATGGATAGAAGAGCGCACACGGGTGCGATGTGAAGCAGTAATAAAGGTAAGTAGAACCACCCCTGGTAAAAGGGATATATAAATAAGAAATAAAAAGAGATAGTTTTCTTATATTGGATTTACAAAAAAGTTTTTAAAGATTTTGTGAGAAGGGGAGCAAAGAAAAATGAAAAGAAATCAAGTTCCAGGATAATATTGGAAGGGTTTAAACATGAAGATTGTTAAAAATAAAAGGAAGCAAAGCAAAGTAAGTTTACTAAGTTACAATAGATATGTCATTATCTCTGGCAACCCTTAATGGATTTTAGCTGACAAGAACTAGGCTTTAAATATTTGTTGTAGATAAAAGACTGTTGTATTTTAAGAGAAGATGATAAAGAACTAAAATCGTTTATACTTGTTGTGAGGGGGAAGTCATATAAAAATAAACATTCTTATTTCTTTTCTTTCTATTTTTTGTTCTTTTCTGTATTTTCTATTTTTTTCTATTTTTTCCTTTTATGTTTTAGTTTGCATTGATTCTTACCTTTTTAATTGCAATGTATAATTAAAATAACCATAAAAATGAATTACCTTGTTTTCAATGAGGGGTTAAAATAATAACAAATAAAATAGAATAAAGTGAGACACAAAGCAAGTGGGCTGTCCGATCAATTCATCAATGCCATTTTTTCTTTCCCCTCAAAATTAAAACGTCTTTGGTTAATTACCTGAAATGGCTATTTCACACAAAAGTAAAGGATCTGACTCTATGGGGCAGTGCTCATCTTTGTTTCTTAGCTGAGGGAGACAGCATTGTCCAAAGACAATTCCGTGATTATGTGGCTGGCATGACTATACACCAAGGTGCATGGAATGTTGTTACCTTCTCACCGAAGTAGTAACTATTTATCTACTCACATTTGCATGCTTTTGAACTGCTAGATTTGCAGGAGCTGGGGCAAGTAACGGGATCTCATCCCATCACATGGTGCTTGGGTTTCGAACCCAAATTGTCAGCTTTCCAGCTGACAAGCTCAGCATCTTTAACCGCTGACCCATTACACCCCTCTTATTTCACACAAGAACATAATGGATTAGTGCTACTGGAAGCCATAGGCAATCTATCCAGATGATACAGAACTACACTTCTTTGCATCCTTTGCTGTTGGAAATATTTCCTAAAACTGCTTAGAAGTTTGCATAGGAACATCTGAAGAAATATGTGATGAGCATATAGCAGCCATACTTGACATCATAACTTTATAAGAATTGGCTATACTACCTCAAATGAAAAAAATGGTAAACTGTTGGCATCCAATGTGAAGATGAGCTAAGACTTGTTTGCATTAGTCTATTATTCTGTTTCTTAGATACTGAAATTTTTTAGCCTTTCCTGCTCGAGGGGAAAGAAATCATACATTGATTCAGGTTGAGGTATCATTAAAATGCTGATTAATGCACAGTTGTATGGTTCCATTAGAAATTATGGTGGAATTTCTGACATGGGGAGAGAAGAGTCAGGGTCTGGATGAGGGAAACAGGCTCAGATTCAACTCAAGCAAAACAGGGTAGGTGTTAATTCATATATTGTCAGTATGTATGAGAAGTCATGACTGGGAAGACATGGTAACAAGGTCAGCCAATGAATAGGCATAGTAACTAGGTCAGCCAATGAGGACTGTTTGGAAACTGAAACAGAATTTGCTGGAGACAGCTAGGAGCCTGGGTGTGGCTTAGGCTTAGCTTAACTGCCCTGTATAGAGGAGGTTCTCTTTGTATGTATTAAGCTCTGAGTCTATGCAAAAGTTGAAAACTAGTCTGCTGAATTGAAACTAAAACTCATCTCTGCTGTTCTCTCCTCTGCCTGTGTTTTTTGCCTGTAACTCTATAACACGTTGGAAGAATCTGCTGTTGTATGTATTGTATGTGTATGAATCTGCTGTTGTATGTATTGTATGTGTATGTATATAAAGAGAAGTTAATGAATCCTGCTGAATCAGTTATCTGTGTGTGCTTTCTGGATATGATTTCTGCAACAAACTCTGACATATACCTATTGCTTTCATGACTATAAAAACTTGACTCTTGATATGGAGTCTTGTGCTTCGCAAGAGAGTGCAGGTTCATAATCTGAAGGTACTCATAGATTCATGTCTCCTGGGACCAGAAAGTGTAGGCCAATGCCTGCTTTGGCTGGCATGTCAGTTTTGGCCTTTTGTGGCCACAATTCATGTCCATGCTGTATGTCTGTTAAATTAAGGTAATTTGTTCTACATCAGTCTGTTTTTGAAGATCACATAGAAATTTCAGCTGATAGAAAATACACAAACCTTTTGAAAGATTCTGCACTATCCACAATGGAGGAATGGATGGTGAAGATGGAATGAAACTTATTTGATCAGAGAGAAGACAATATCTACATTTACTACTGACTGGAAATCCCTTACAGACTTTTTGTACAAAAGAGAAAAAATGGATTTAACAATTTATGTTTTATGGTTTTAATGATTAGACAGGATATATTACAGAAATAAGAGAGATGTGATAATATATAATTTCAGAAAGTAAAATGAAATTAATTATATATTATATCAGTGGGTTTTTCTGTCCTAAATTCTTATTTCCTATGTTCTATGTTTCACTGATGGAAAAGCACTGGCATAAAACATTTTCCAGTTTTCTTTAGAATAAAGAGAAAATGGTACAAATTCTGATGGTAAAGCAGGTCATAGAAGCCTTAAACATAGTTGTGAAGAATTCTGAAAGTTGTAGTTTGCAATATCTGGAAGTCTAGACATTCAATGTTTTTACTGCGAAAGATGGAACTGAGTGGAACTGAAGAGCACAGGATAGTTGGTGCTAAAATAATAAACATGGATATTATCAGTTTGGGAGGTGAAAAGTCTTTACATATGCACAGTCAAGATGCTGAGTTCCGTTAAAGTTATATAAATAACTTGACAGAGAACACAAAGTGTAGCTTAATGACAGCTGGGTAAAGGTTCAGCATGTTCTCAAAACATCCTTTACCTCTGCGGTTATGAGATGGTGAGTTTTCACACACTTTTTTTGTGTCAGTAATAGCTTGATTTGGGAGTGGTGGTGGAAGGGGGAGTTTTTCATGTTTTATTTAGCATGTCTAAATTGGACATCTCTAATGCAATTTTTAGTGGACTCCCTTTAAAAATATTCTGGGAACTGCCCTAATCTTGCATTGAGATTGTTAACATGGATTATATGAAAAGTTCGATGCATTTATAATAGTAGAGCACCTAGTTCCAAATCACATTTCACATCATTGGTTTTGACTTCACTCAAGATCTTGAAGGGCTACTTTCTCTCTTAAACTTAAATCTGCATTAAATCTGCAAATTATCTGAGAAGGGTCCTTTACACCTGGTGTAACTCAGCCCTCAAGATCCTTGTAGCTCCATGCCCTGGGTTCCAGAATGCTTTGTTACTGAAGTGAGGAATTGTACCTTTTGGCTGGCATTTTGAAACTTTCTTTTCACTGTTGGTGATTTTCATTTTGATTTTAATTGTTCTTGTTTTAACTTTTATTTTATGACTTCAAACTGCTGAGAGATTCCAGCTGTCGGTGATATAATCAACTAAATAAATATAGCCATTGGCAAGGTGATGATTGGATTGTGAATCCTCATGAATTCCACCCCCCTCAAAAAATAGGAAATGGTATTTTTACTGCAACTTTTATTGTTACCTAACTAAAAATAATTATTAAGACACTTAAACTTCAAACTTACTATACTAGTTAATTAGTTTTATGCAAAATAGAATTTGGGTCGGTCACCAGGATCAGAGATTTACTCTTCCGAGCTTTCAGATTCACCCTGGAGCCCAACTTCAAGAACTTCTCTCTACTGGAATACGTGCATTGGGTGGTTCTGTGAGTCATATTTATGTGATGACTTTCTACTGGTTGATTGATGTGTGGCTGCTGGTGATTGGCTGTCATTTCCTTGTGCTGCCAAGCCCTCAGCTCCTAAGTATTTGATAAACTGGTGGTAAACCAGCACTCCTGTGAACTGGAAAGAGGCACGTTTCCCAGGCTTCAATCATTTCCCTCCCTATCTTTGTACCTGCAGGCCGAATGATCTTAGTAGCTGTGAAATTAAATGTGTGTCCTTCTTCATTGCAATGTGAGACTACCAATGAGTTCAGATGTCCTTGTCTGACCGTTCACTTGTGTTCTTGCAATCTGGTGGTTAGCTTCCTCCCCATCTGTCCTACATAGTCACAGACACAATCCATGCAGGGAATCCAGTAGATTACATTGGAAATATCTCCCACCTCCAAATGATCTTTACAATGCATAGTTTGTCCTTGTTGGTAGCCTTTGGGCAGTGTGCAATGCCCACTTGCAGATTTTGGAAGTTGCATTATACTGCTTCTGAAATGTTGGTTTTATTACTAAGCTTCACACATTAGAAATATCCATTTTAATGCATGCTTTCAATGTATAGGTACATACATCAGTAACCACACAAGAGGAACAATTTTCCCTCCCCTTTTTTTTTTCATTTCTCCAAGCCACCAAGTGAGGAGAGTTTCATTTAATTTCAATAAGTAATTCTGTTTGGGAATAATACAGTAATTGCATTGTAGAAATTGTACTTGTAAGGATTGGGCAACAGGTGTTTGTTTTGAAGAGATCAGGAAATCAGTGTTACCTAAACATTGACTTATGGTTAAGTTTTAAGGAAACAGTGTGGGTTTGACTCTGAAATCTTACTGTTAGAAGTCTTCATTTCTCTTTTTAAAATAAGGAACTACTGCCTTGCATAAACGCACTCATTCCTCAAATCCTCCCTTGTGAAATCAGATTTTATTTTGTTAAAGTGTGGTGGCTAACTTTCACTTATCTGAAACATTGTTATAAATGCAAGAAGAAGCTTGCTAGTTCTGATTAGAACTGTATGCAGATGGCTGTGCAAAATTCTCCAGGCTATTGCAGACAGTGAAATTGCAAAGGGGAGAAACCATTTGCCAGAGAAAGAGAAACTCTCTTTCTCTGTTCTAATGACTGAAAGAAAGCCAGGTCTCTTATTATTATATATATGCCTTTTTAGAGAAAGAATGCTGTTGGATCATTGGAAACCAGGATGCACAGGGTTCATCCTCTGTGTATAAGTTGTCTATAGAGAAATAGACCTTTTTATGGCTAAGGGCTTACTCTAGGACCGTACTTTTTATAAGATTAATAAAATTGCTGAAACTGCAACTGCGAGAAGACTGTTGGGCTCTGTTTTTTTTAAAACACTGACTTCCAATCACTTCTGGAATAACTGAATTCCAGTTATTTCTTTCCAGGTGGTTATTTTCTGACTAATATATTCTGTCCTCCCTTCAATAAATTATTCCAAGAAGAAATTTAGAAAATTGTTTACCCAATTTATTTTGTACAAATTTTGTATAGAGGTTTAAAACTCATTTGTGTTTAACTCTTGTTTAGAAGAGCTCTTTGTTCTGGATTTTGACCTTATATAGACCTGAAATAAGTTTTGGTAATTTAGCATTGGTGCACTGCAACAGGACAGTTGGAAGGGGAGAAGAGGATAGAAAGATGTGTTAAACAGAAAATTAAAAATAAATCCTATATTCAAACAGACTTAATGGGTGATTCCTGGTTCTTACAAATTTAAGAGATTTTTTTCTGTAGTATTCTTATGGAAATTGTGTGGATCATTATTTAGAACTGACCAAGAAGATAAATACCAGTCCCACATTGAGTATAACATATGTTGTTGACAGGGTAGGCTTCAAAAATTTCAGCAACAGGTTCTTTGCCCGGTTGCTGAATGGGTGTGGCCATAGTGGGCATGGCCTAGTCGGCCTCCTGCACCATGGTGGGGGCCCCGTTTTCACCTTCCCCAGGCTCTCGAGGCTTTCCTCGAGGGCAAAAACTGCCTCCTCCGGGCTCCCTTCTGGAATTTCTGGGAGGCCTGTTTTTCCCCCCTTCCTGAGCCTCTGAGTAGGCCCTGCACTTACCTCGCATCCAAAATGGGCCATGTGGAGACTCCTGGGAAGGGTGGGGCCAGCCAGGAGTGGGATTTGGAGGTTCTCCGAACCATAATGTTAGCTATGGATTCTCCTGAACTCAGGAGAACCCATAGCAGGCCAACCCTGGGTGCTGATGAGAGAACCATCCCTTTGTGATGACCTAAATTAACTTTGGTGTATAGTCCACTCTTTCACTGTTTTCAGACCATGGCCACCGTGGCAAACTTCATAAAGCTGAATAAAGCCAAAACTCTGTCTGAAGAATTTTAGATATTTTGTGGGCTGTACTATTTATAGGAAATAATGCATTCGCATTTCATTAAACTGTCAAACAATTTACACATCTCCTTTCTGTAACTTTCAGTATTTGCCACGTAGAATGTTAAATAAAGACAATTCTGTGTTGGATCAAATTGATATGTCCATTAGGCTTTAAATTTGGTGTTGAGTGTTGCTTTATTTAGGTGTGCTTTATTTACAGCTATTTCTGTGACCTAAAACTTAGATCCTTAAAACCTTTAAGGTAACTCATTCAAGCAATAAGGATAAGAAAATAAGTAAAAAACAAAACAAAACCATAATCAGGTCTTAAAGGAGAAAAGAGCCATGTTGCTAACTTTCAAATGGATTTATATATAAAAAAAATCTTGCAATATAATTTATGACCTTGAAATCAGGCAACTATGAATTGCCATTTCTCTTTCCTCTCTCTACTTCTCTACCCCTTCCATCATTATAATGGTTAACAGGACTGAAGAATTTTCTAGTTGTGAACAAATATAACAGATTTAATTGAATTCAAGTTACAGGGCTGTGCGATACTTCTGTTCTATATCTAGCAGATGAAGTTGCTCTACATTTATTGCAGCTTCATTCAATTACCCCCATACAAACTGAAGCAGATTTAATAAGAATCGAGTGGATGTGAATGGTTCATAATCTTTCAAAAGGCTCCATACTTTCTGTAGCCCTTTTGCTGTTTTTGAGGCTGTTTTCAAGGGTAATTTCATTTCCGAACTTGGAAAATCCTGAAGATTGTGGAGTGGTATGATGGACTCTCTGACACTTGCAGGAGCAGGCAGGCAACAGGCAATATCACCTCATTTAATCTCTCTACCTATCAGAGTTCTTTTAGGGGTCACAAGGCTAACACGATTTTGAGCTTCATTCACTTGTCAGCTCTCAGCTTCTAAGCAGCCAGAAGCCTTAACTTGTTTTCTCTTGTGCTAATGGAATGTGACACCTCTGGGCTGGTCCTGCCAGCATAACTGGGAATTCAATTCAGCACTTGAATATGGGCTCAAGGTGACCAGTGCAGAACACACACTGAGTCAAACTGGTACATATGGTATATGGATTAAATATTCTTTTGTAATTCTGCATGGTTGGGGCAAAATACTGGCCCAGGTATTTTATTATTTATAAGCATAGATATAACATGACTGTGAATGCCACATTTTCTATGCCAAGTCTCTTTCTCTGTAGTCTGTCTGATGCTTTAACATTGTGCCAGCATGCTTCTGCTACCTGTACTAATTAACTACCACAGATTACACCAGTAAACCACAACCCTGATGTAACCAAGATCTGCCACAAATGAGAGGATTCTTCTGAAGGAGGATCAGTTGGTTGAACAATTATATCAGCCTACTTAGTATCTCAGGAAATTCAGTAATTAGAGGCAGCAAAGCAGACCACCAGGAAAGGGCAACTCAATGGTAATTCACGAATCATGCCAAACACATGTCATTCCCAAGAAATAAATAAATTTTAAAAAGCCTTACTGTATCTTTAAAATAGTTTTTTTGTTTTAAATTGTGGCAGGACACATTTTGCATTTGTTCAGCAAAATCTAGGCTCTTTGCTAAACAATGTGGAGGATTTCTTGCCTCATCCCTACTTTGATGAAGTACAGGGGGAATATTTGAAAAGGTTATTGCCATGAATCTACTGAAGGCCTCCAGCTGAAACTTGTGGGTTAAGGTCCTCTGAAGGGCTTATTACTGCTGTTATTTTGATCACATCTATCCATAAAGCAAAGCTGATGTCTCTATTATTTACATGAAGCACTTGTTTTGTTATTAAAAGAACTGTTACCTCATAATAAACTACCATCATAATAAAATATTTTCAAGTGGTGCCTCTCCTGCTCTATATACATAAGCACAGAAATATGTAAATACACAGATTATTTCCCAAAGTACTGATCAAAGCAAAAATCTGTCTAATTCTTGAAAAAAGCTAACAGAGATAGAATGGACCAGAAAGACTGCATGTAATCTAGGGTGTTATTAGAGTTTCCCTGCAGCTTCCTTAATTATGCTGTGCCCCACTGCTGAATTGTCCAGCCCAGGGGTGGGCTGCTGGGGGTTAGCAGAGGTTCAGAAGAACCTCTAGCTAAGATTCTGTGCAGTTCAGAGAATGCCCAAATCCACCCCTGGCTGGCCCCTCCCACCCCGCCCCTCCCAGGAGTCCCCATGTGGCCTGTTTTGGATGCAGGTAAGTGCAGGGCGCACACGGAGGCTTGGGAAGAGCGAAAAACAGGCCTACCGGAAGTTGGGAAGGCTGGAAACGGGCCCGTTTCCGGCCTCCAGAGGGCCTCTGGAGCCTGAGGAGGCCATTTTTGCCCTCCTGGAGGCTCAAGGAAAGCCTCTGGAGCCCGGGGAGGGCAAAAACGCTCCCCATGGTGTAGGAGGCCAACTAGGCCATGCCCACGATGGCCATCCCCACCCAGAAACCAGGCAGAGAACCCCTTGCTAAAAATTTTGAAGTCCACCCCTGGTCCAGCCCCACATCACTCTTTCCTGAGATGTTCCAGAAACATGCTTCCTTTACCAAATACAGATCTGGCATCCCACAGAAAGGAGTGGTTGTGATATTCATGGAATAATACTTTAGGGAAATCTGGAATGCCAAAAATGCACACAAGAGAAGATATTTGTGTTCTCTCACCACATTTCTTGGTCCAGGACATTTATTCCCAGTTCTCCTGGAGCTGTTCCCCTTGATCCCTACTTTAAGGAGAAATGGAGTTGGAATTTTATTACAAATATGTGCATGGAATGTGTACTTTATCCAAAAGTGATATCACTAACTTTTACTTTCTCCATTGAACAAATTCATCTCTTGTTTGCTAAAGCATTCTGAATTAATGAAAGTAAGATCTAGCATTAAAGACTGAAAATAAAACAGTAAGAATCCTGCTTTAACATATAGATTTTCTAAGATTCACCTAGCTTTAGTGTATTATTTCTTAATACACTCCCTCTTCCACATGAAACCTTGCTGGACAGTATAATTAACTGGCTCTCTGTTCTAATCACAGCTTAGTTCTGGCATCCAATTTCTGTCGATTATGTAAGGATAGAAATGAGAAGAACAGCAATTACAATGATGCTGTGTGGCTTTTGAGTTCATTTATTGATTCCTGCATAGTTTACCATTATGCTGTAGAGGAGAAAAAATATGTTGCACAGTCTGGATTCAAAATGTAAAAAAAAGTATTAGTATTCAGAAACTATAACCTATGAATCTGAAATATTTAATAAGAGTAATGTGGATTTATTTAGCTTTTATAGATATTTTTTTAAAACAATTATCTGTAAAAATAATCTAAATATCTATATATGAGTCTATAACTCTTATATCTATATATTTCAGAGCTTCTCAGTCTATGGAACCATTGTACAAATGTAAGCTAAGTCTGGATGCTAAAGTGCTATCATTGCTTTTTAATGTATTATTTAATCCCATTTTTAATAACTACTGCAAAATCTTCTTTTGTACTTAACTTTCATTCATATATGTAGCTTTGAATCTAGCTTTCTTAAATATTCAGTCTTTACACGCAATTACAATATATTTTAGAATGCAATTACTTCTACAATTTTCACTTTTATATGCATACGTCTAAATGTATGTAGTTTTAGGATTGAATCATTCTAAAAACTGCCTTTTTTTAGTATAGAGAGGATATGCTAACAGAACTATTCTCTATGGATCATATCATTTTATTGTCTGTGATGGGTTTTCTTTTACATTTTTTAATATGAAGATAATAAAATTGGGAATAATTAAAATAAAAAGGAGTAAAACAAGAGACAGGACAGCAAGAGTTTTAGGACAAATAACAAGACCAAGATAAAGATCTATGTTAGGGTGGTAAAAATGAAAAAGAATGAACAAAATAGATTAATATACAGTATCTTAGGTTGAGATATATCCAGTTCTCTGAAAGCACTAATTGCTTAATTATTTATATGGTAATTTTTTTGCAAACCATTTCCCTTGAAGATGTGGCCAGTTCTTCTTGTGACCATTGATAGCCTATAAAACTAGATAGAGAATGATGACTGCAAACTCTCATTGTCAGTTACACACAAAGAAAATTAGAACATCATATATCAAATTACTTTTCAAGAAAGAAAGAAAGAAAGAAAGAAAGAAAGAAAGAAAAAAGAAAGAAAGAAAGGAAAGAAAGAAAAAAGAAAGAAAGAAAGAAAGGAAGGAAGGAAGGAAGGAAGGAAGGAAGGAAGGAAGGAAGGAAAGAAAGAGCACCAGGCACCTCAACTTCTTCTAAATCCTGCAACTATTATATGGAAGTTGAATAGAAGAAACATGCCTATTCTGGAACAGAGCTTCCCTAAAGTTGGTACTTGAATTTATTGAACATATCAATTTGTATTATTTAGTACCTGGACTCAGATGCAGAGGCTTAGATATAGAAGCTAGCTATTATTATATTAGCAACATCCTATTTGATGTTGCTTCCCATTTTTTAAATAACGGAATTTAAGCGTTATTCCTCAAATTTTCTGTTGGATATTAAATGGTGGGGCATTTAATCTCTCACTCTGGGAAATAGCAGCAAGTTAAAATGAGAGCTCCTAAATAACTAGCACAAGTTCAGATTTTCCCTGGCTATTTTGCCAGGCCAAGATTTAGGAAGCTGCCCATACAATTATTTTGTTGAGATTCTTCCTCTGGTCTGGCAATCACCATTGATTATTTGGTGGCATTTAAAAAAAATGGCCAAAGTATGAATATAATGTGGAGTGCAAGATTTTCTAATGCATGTGAAAAAAAATCTCAGAATATGATCTGTGCATTTAACTTTCTGAAACCAAAACAGCATATCCAAAAATTAGTTCTTTCTTAGTGAAATACATATTTTACCCAAGATTTTTAAAATCTTGACTGCATTAAAACCAAAAATAGGATACAAAGATCTACCAAACATGAAATATATGGGGAAAAAATCCATAAATTTATTAGTGTCTTTTAATCAGGATATGAACTGACTGTAAATGAGACTATAATTTTCTTTTGAGAAGGGGTGAGTAAACAGTAATTCCGCACTCCAATTATCTTTGACGATGCTATATTTATGTGTACATTTTAGGGTCAATTATTCTTTCATCCCACCCACCCATATGTTAGTGGATAAACTGCATTGACTAAATATTTGCAAGACTACAAGGTCTATAAGGTATCCTATTTTAATTAACTTTTCTCTGTTCTGTTAAACTATTGAAATATGGATAATATATATATATATATATATATATATATATATATATATATATATATATATATATATATATATGTGTGTGTGTGTGTGTGTGTGTGTGTGTGTAGAGGTATGTATGTATGTAATTAACTTTTCTCTGTTCTGTTGAACTATTGAAATATGGATAATATATATATATATATATATATATATATATATATATATATATATATATATATATATATATGTGTGTGTGTGTGTGTATAGAGATATGTATATATGTATGTATGTATGTATGTATGTATGTATATACAATCCAGCATAATAATTTTAACCAAACTTGCTACACAGATGACTTACTCTCTGGAAAAAAATACTGTGGGGTTAACACATCCCTAAACCCCTCGGTGTGTGTGTGTGTGTGTGTGTGCATGTGTCTGTGTCTGTGTGTTCCAGCATAACTCTGGAACGCCTCGAACAATTTTAAGCAAACTTGCTACACAGATGACTTACTCTCTGGAAAAAAACATTATGTGTGTGTGTGTGTGTGTGTGTGTGTGTGTGTGTGTTCCAGCATAACTCTGGAATGCCTGGGCTGCTGCAATGAAAAGGAATGAATTATATCTATAGCGTCAATTCACAGTATTTTTCACAGTGATAGTGTGCATTTTGTATTCAAGTTCTGTTAAGATACAGCCTGTTGTGCCTTAAAATGGCTTCTAATGTACATCACAATGGAGTGGCCATAGTAATGGCTTCACAGTACTCCAAAGGGGGCTTCCACTGGTAAGGGGAATTGGTTCTTAAACAAACAAAAACAAACAAAAAATAACTCCCTTAGGCCCTCAGCTTCAATCAAAGAGGGGAGGAATAAAAACAAAGAAAAAAAAAACCTATTGCCATCTGTCTAGCACATATTTTTAAGTTTTAAAGAAGTTTGCTTTATATGTTTTCCAGAGTATGATTGGTAGATCATCATTATTGCATTTTATCACCCTGTTTAGGGTAAAAGACATCTCTTTAAAATGGAAAAAAATATATTCTCCTCTATCTTAATTTTTTTTCTGATGAAAAGCACTTTTAAAAGTGATTCATCAAGTGAAAACTTTCTGAGAAGAAAGGGAACTTAAAAAGTGAAATAATATGTTCACAAGAGCTGCACAACATTTTTTTTTAAATTCTAGAAAAATGCACATTCTAATTTGCTCTGAGGTAAAATGAGGTATAATGGAGGAAGGAAAACATTTTAGGGCAAACAGATTCAAAAGCTTGTCATTTACCAGTTTCACTTTTCTGTTTTCCAGATGTGTTGCAATCATCTTGGCGGGCTCCTCATGAGTAGTCCAGATTAGAGAAAACACAAGGACAGGTGTTTCTTGGGATGAGAGAGCAAAGAACAAAACCCTGCCATCTCTTTTATTAGTAATCAAAATACAGCATCATCAGAAGGCGTTATTATGGCTACACATCTCATATTACATGCATGAAAAAAGGAAAGCATCCATATAGGTTTCACATTCTACAATATTACAGTAAATCACATGGATTTCAAGAAAGCAAAAGTTAAGGAAAAACGAAACTCAATTCTCCCAGCATCTTCTTCTTCTAGCTGAGAGGCCCACCTCTCCATTATCAGAGATTACCTCAATCTTCAGGAATGTTATACAAGGAGATGTCTCTGTTATGCAAACCCAGCCTATGTTCTACAATATTATGAACAAAGAGAGAACAAATAGGGCCCTTCAGAGATAATCTAGCTGAACCCGCTTTTCATAACCAGATTATTTCGGTGCCAAGCTCCATACACGTGTCCAACCAGCTAGGCCGATCTACACATATACTGTGGCCACCTGATTCCCACATCTCCTCTGTTTTTGGTTTTTTTTTTGCAACAGGGTTCAGCTGTGTTGTTATTATGATGTTCTCTTTATGCCTGGGAAACATGCCTATCATCATAGCAAACAAAGCAGGAATACATTGGATACTACAACATACAGAAATAAGCAAAGCAATGATCATGAGTACAGTAGACAATATGTTCTTCAGCCATCCGGTTTATGCAAATGTTTGTAGCTCACCCATCCTTTTATTACAGTGAACAAAGTTAGTGGAAAAGTGGCCAGGAGATGTCAAGCGAGGTAGGCCATCAAGTTTCTGAGTTGTATTCCAGTTATACATTTCCACAAATCGCTCACACAAATTGTAAATCCATCCGGATCCAGGCACCCAAGAAAACCACATGTCAGGAGTTTGTAACCTCTGAGTTATTTTGGAAGTCCTATCCTGTAAATCCCGAGCACCTTCTCTGACCACACCTGATTTGTTCCTCCAGTTCCAGAAGGGCTTTGGTTTCACTTATCAGGACGTCCTTCCTATTGGAGGGAATAGAACCTTTGCACATTTGCAGAAGGGAGGGCAGACATTGGATACAGCAACAAAGCAAAACAAGCAGTACGATTATAGATACAATAGTTGGCATAATTGATTTCAATCAAGAACCATCTGGGAGCCATGACCAAAGAGCAGCCCAGATGTCAATGGCGCCAGATCCATCGGATGATAAGGGATTGTTTTTGATCAAGTTTTCCATATGTTCTATGGTGTGAGTGATGTTATACTGATAATCAGATACATAGGTACAACAATGTGAGTGTATGAGGGCACAATCGCCTCCTTTAGCTACTAGCATAATATCTAAGGCATATCGGTTTTGTAAGACCACCTCCCTGATTTCAGCCAGTTCTTTGTTCATCAGCTTCAGCACCTTGATAATCTCGTTGAACATGTGTACTGTCCAGTTATTTAATAAATGAAGATCCCGATAGTTCATTGCCACCCGAGATTGGGCAAGATGCCTCTGGATATCTGAGTTTTTAATGAGCCACCCAGTGTCAGTGATGGGTGTGGTTTGGGAAATAGGAGTAGTGGAGTTTGTCTGATTAGCAGCTATTTGAATGTCTTTTATTACTGTCCCATCATGATTGAATGTAGAGGCTGCTGACATGAAGGATCATGAGATGTAGGGGCAATAGATGCAAGATCGTGACTTAATTCCAGAATCCGTGATATATAGTCTCCTCTATGCAATTGTTGCAGAGGCCCATTGTCCTTATTCACTCTCCCCTCAGCTGGAAATGTCAATATGGGAACCTTAGGTGGTGGAGTAGGCTTAGGTAGAAAGTAAGGACCTCGTTCATAGACAATGCGTTTGTGGCGGGAACGTACTTGACTTGAAGTGTATGTATGTGGGGATTTGATGTTCCTTACATGGTCACTTGAGAGTCCCAAAGCTAACAATGTCCAAGATCATAAACAAATCATAATCACTGTGATGTGAAGCTCACAACGTCAGGGAGAGGGTCAGTGGTAAGTGTGGGTTGGGATATAGCAGTAGCAAGAAAAATCCTAGGTCTACCACAAAAACGCTCCTTATATGTGTAAAACAAAATTACTAGCAAGATTAGTATGTGTTAAAAAGAGTAATGTTAAAGTCAATAAATGTGTATGTACAACGTAAAGACAGGTTCTTCACCACCGTGCATTGAGAGTCCGTTGCCGGTAGGACTCAGCAAGGTGTTTTCTTCTTAAATCTCAGCACGAGGGGTTTCTCCTTCCTTTTGTTGTAAATGGAATGGTCTTACGTGTCTTCCGGGGATCCAAATAATGCGGTCGTTATACCGGACAGCAGCGTATCCACGGCCCCAGGTAATAAGGTCAGCGGGCCCTCTCCATGCAGGATGGGGTAGTTGGCAGAAATAAACCTTCGGTTTTGGGGTAGCTGATGGAGAAGCAGAAAAATGATGGGTCACAGCCGATGTGGGAGGCTGTCCAGTCAGGTTAAGGAAGTTCAAAGTATATAAGCAAAGATTGAGTTTGTTTTGCATGGCTGGGAGGCCGAGGCATTTTTCCTCTTTCAATTTATAAGCCAAATTTGTGTGTGATGGACCACTTGTTACAAAAGTCTGCAAAAGCAGTACTGGTGTACGCAGATCCATTGTCAGTTTTAAGTTCAATTGGGCGTCCCATCGATGCAGAAGTCCGAATACAATGATTTATTACATGTTTGGTTGCTTCTCCCCTTTGTTTCAGTTTCAGTTTCAGTTTTATTTGATTTGTATACCGCCCTACTCCCGAAGGACTCAGGGCGGTGAACAGCCAACAATAAAATACATAGATACACAAAATTTAAAAACTCAATAAAATCAAATTAAATTATTTGGCCCAGACAAATTAAAACACCCCGATAATTTAAAAACAGATTAAAATTTAAATATTTAAAAAGGGAAGAGATTAGGCCAAGCCCGCTTTGTGGGGATGCCATAATAAATCCTGAATAAGTATCCACGGAAACATGCAAATATTTCCATGGGGCAAAGGATGGATACTGAGTTACATCCATTTGCCAAATTTCACAAGCTTTGAGTCCTCTAGGGTTTACACCCATAGGGATAGAATGAGCTTGTTGACTACGGGTAGGACATTGTTGTATGATGGCAGTCGCTTCGGCTGCCATGAGACCAAATTGTTTCGCTAATGCTTTTTTATTTTGATGGAAATCTCTGTCTCTGCCACCCACAACATCTATAACCTTCCAATAAACAAATCTCCTTATAACACTAAAGATTCAAGTCCTTTCTCCCACTGCCATTCTGACTTCCAAGCCAGCCCAAGTCTGTGCAAACCAACTTACCTAAATGTCTTCTCTTAAACAATTCAACCCCTTCTCAGCACCAATATCTGATACTTCCAAAAGTCAACTTTCTGCTTTCCTTCACTAACTCTCTCCCCTCCCCACTTCTGGGTTAAAACCCTCAAAGCCATTCCCTTACATTCCCTGTAACACTGGGTTCTTTGCATACCAGTCTTCATTCAAAATAGCACAATTATCTATTCACAGCCTACAATATCCAGTCGATCCTAAAAATTTCCTCAACTCTTCAGGTGTTATTTTTGTTACTTCTTTCATTAATTAAATGTCCTAAGTATTTTATCTCTCTGTCTACATATTGTAATCTCTAACTCATCTCTGTGATAATTCCTAAAAAGGCAGCAGCTTATGCTGCTGACAAACAAACAAACAAACAAACAAACAACAAACAAACATACAAACGAACAAACGTGCCATCTGTTAAGTATGCAGAATGCACGCAGATATAAAAACATTAAGGAGTAAGAAAGACAGCTTCAAAAATAAAACAAACAATCTAAATGAGGTATTTTGAGTCAATACTTTGAAACTGCAAAGGCAGGTATCAGATATCACCCTTTACCCCACCTTTATCAGGCTGGTTCAGGAGAGAGAGAAAAAAATTACCCCCCCTCTTCGTGCCTCTCACCTCCCAGGGAAAAAAAAGGAGGGGGTGAGAGAAGGGAGAAAAAAAAGTTAAAAGGAACTGTTTCTCTCTTACAAAGGAAAAAAGGAGGGGGGAAGAGGGAAAAAATGTTTTACAGCACGCAACCAAGCCTCGCTTCCCTCCTCCATTCAGCATACTTACAACAAAGCAACACGTTCAGTATTTCTCTAATTTCTCACCTTATCAACACACAGGCATTCACATTTGTACTGCAATCAGACCTTTTGTATAATGCGTCCTCCATGCAAATCAATCATTAAAATTATTTCAATGAACTAGCTTATTTCCAAAACAGTGGAAAACACAAGCAGCAGTTTAATCACAATGGTGATTTTTGGGCCCATAACCATTGCCTGTTTCTCCACAGCTTCAAGCAGAAGCCCATCCATTTTTGCTGGCCAGCCAAAAATCATAATTAATTCAACCACATACAATTCCACACACTATCATTATAGATGCACATCAACAAAATATTTTTAACAGAAATCACTTCAAGTTGATCAGTTCAAATCATGTGAGTCTTCCCATTTAGGCAAGTTTTACGTTTTTATTACCTGCTAAACCCTGGGTGGGAAGAACAATAAACAGTTTCTTCTTTCAGCCTGACAAACATACTGAGAGTCAGAGATCAGATTAAAAGGTTGTTGAGAAAAAGTGTGGAAAGCTGAGATAGCTGAATAAGTGAAAGTCAGATTTTGAGATAGAAAGAACAATATTTATTAAATCTGTTCCATTTCTTCGACAGGCTGGAGAACGCCCCAAGGTTATAATTTCAGCAATGGCTTGAATAAAAGGTAAAACATTTTTAGATGGTAATGAGACAAATAAAGCCATTCAATACAATATACTTTTTGCTGTTTTAAAGCAGCCAATACTCCTGTACCCACAGGAGTAGCTTACTAGTAGGAAATATTAACAAAGATATGCAGCTATATTTTTTTCTGGGGCAATGTGCAATTCATTTACACATAAATCATTTTGTATTTCAAAAAGCCAATTAGGTTGTATAAACTTGCAAAGTTGCAGCCAGTAGACAGACAGAAAGCATTTCAGGAATTTCTTCTATATTCCACCCCCTTCTTTTTTCTAACTGTTTCTTTAATGGGGGTGTAACCAGCTCCTTCAGAAGGAACTGATAATTCAGTTAAAGATGGTTTTGAGGTAACAATTTTAACTTTATAATCAGGTGGAGGGCTTGTCGTTAATTGTTGCCCTTCCAATGCATCAGAGCTATATTTTCTATTCCTTGATGACATTAATCTAAAAAGGAACCATTATCAGTGTCCTGAAGGCTTTTTTTTTTTCAATGCATCATTAAACACTCTATAACCAATCTCCAGAGTGCCAGAATTGTTCCAGGGGCTTTGGGAGGTTCGTGGAGGCAGGTTCCCATCTGTCTCCACGTTTTCACTTTTAAAGAGCCCCTTTCCAGATAAGCCGGATAATATTGCCAAATATATTTTAGAAGGTAAATCAAATTATTTTTTATCATGGGCAGGACTTTCCTGTTATCTTTTTAAAACAATGATTGAGGACTTGGCCAATTCCCTAAGTTTGTGGAGGTACGCAACCTGAGGCTTAGAGAATTCTGCCCCCAAACTCACGATTTATGGGAGGGTGCTTCGTCTGCAGACGACCGGCCCTGGTTTGCAGAGGCTTCCAGCTGAATGAGTATGAGGGTGCTAAGAGATGTGCTCGATCCACAAATCACGTCGTTATGTTGCAATCATCTTGGCGGGCTCCTCGTGAGTAGTCCAGATTAGAGAAAACACAAGGACAGGTGTTTCTCGGGATGGGAGAGCAAAGAACAAAACCCTGCCATCTCTTTTATTAGTAATCAAAATACAGCATCATCAGAAGGCGTTATTATGGCTACACATCTCATATTACATGCATGAAAAAAGGAAAGCATTCATATAGGTTTCACATTCTACAATATTACAGTAAATCATGTGGATTTCAGGAAAGCAAAAGTTAAGGAAAAACGAAACTCAATTCTCTCAGCATCTTCTTCTTCTAGCTGAGAGGCCCACCTCTCCGTTATCAGAGATTACCTCAATCTTCAGGAATGTTATACAAGGAGATGTCTCTGCCAAGCAAACCCAGTCTATGTTCTACAATATTATGAACAAAGAGAGAACAAATAGGGCCCTTCAGAGATAATCTAGCTGAACCCGCTTTTCATAGCCAGATTATTTCGGTGCCAAGATCCATACACGTGTCCAACCAGCTAGGCCGATCTACACATATACTGTGGCCACCTGATTCCCACACAGATGTGAATAGTTTCTTCCATATTTGGTGAATTAAGGATCTACTTACCTAGGACATCATTAGTTTACAGTAAAATTACTACAATATCTTCCTTCAAGCATCTTTATTTTATGACTGAGTACTATCTAATTCAAATGACATCATCTAATGTCCTGCCCAATTAAACAGTTATAACTCTATGAAGTAGTTTCTCAACTTGTTGCCCCACAAGTGGGTTGTAAGCAGTTAGGAATTATATGAATTACAGTCTGAACACAATTGAAGGGCACACCAGATTGGGGAAGGGTAGAATGCAAACGTTGAGGTGGCTTCCTTTATTGCTGATTTCTAACCATTAAAAAACTCACACATCACTTGAGTTCATTGGGTTATGCCATAGGAACCTGTACAATTATGCCCTTATTTTTCTTTCTTTTTCTTCGTTTCCAATCAAGAAAGCATGAGCTACTGTCCTTTGCTTCAGGACTGATTTAGGCTGACATATTACAGTACTTCTAAGGAGACTTATTTCCTCAGGTAGCTCACATATATTCTAAGCTATCATCTAAGATTAGTAATAACTGTAAATAAATTCAAGAGCCATTTCAAAACAGTCCACACACCATAGAGGACAGAAAATGCTTAACTTGAAAGAAAATATTATAGGTATACTGTACCTATATTCCAACATTCACCTAAAGGTTCAGAATTTCATAAATATTCTACAGCCTTTTCTAAGAACCATCAAAATTCCTCTCTCAAAAATGATAATCTTTGCATAATTTCACTAGGTGAAAATACAACATTTGCTCTAAGAATTTTATAGCAAAATTATTTTATATTCTTAGGATTGCAGTGACTGATTAATACATCAGTTGATTAATGTAGTTTGATTCTAAATGCAAGTGAATACAAAAGGAATGGTTCCCCTCTTTTGGTGCATAGAAATTGTACTTTCCCATTCTGCCTGCCTGAGGACCAAAATGGTACGGACTTAATCTTTCAGTTTGCTTTGTAACATACACCTAAAGGATAACTATGGGCATAGAATTTTCAGTTCTATGTATTGTAAATATGGACTTGTGAGATGATCCACCCACCTTATATCTTGTCACCCGATATAATCAGAAAGGTATATGCATACATAATGTCTGTAATGTCATCCAAAAAACCCATTTAGCCCAAGGTGTAAGTTCTGAATGACAGCTTCCTGAACCTGATATGTCAGGAACTAAATCTAAATGCCAAATTTGGCTTCTACCACCACAACTGTAGATTTGCTTCCATTCTGTGGAAGTTTTACCAGGGAATATAGACAAATGAATTTTTGTGATTTACTTAGAACAGTTTGTTTTGGAAAACATACTCTATAGATGAGATAAAGAAAGGATAGTGTGTGTGGCTTCTGCAAAGCACAGAGTGCCTTATAATGCTGCAAATAGAAAGCAGGAGGACAGAGTCTTCTCTCTTCTCTGATAAAACAGTCTGAACTGTTTTATCTTTACTCAATACAGTCCAGAAGCAAAATGCCTTCTTTTACTGAAGGTGAGGTTCGAAACCAAGCAGCAGTCTGCACAGTAGCCCTTAGGGTTGGTTATTAGGATTGCAGTAGATAAATATCCTTTGTAAGATGGGTTTAAAAATATATAAAAAGCGCAGCTGATCCTCTTTTCAGAAAATGGGTATTTATTACTTTTCCACTGGCAGCTTGGTAGGAGTCATTTTTTATTCCCATAATGTTATCAAGCCCTGGTGTATGCAGCAGTGCTGATAAGGATTGAGAAATGTCACCCTTGAGACCATCAGGGATTATTGTTATTCATAACTGTATAGTGAGACAGCTGATCACCTGGAACGGGAAATAATTCTATTGTTCTGCTTGGGCAGTTGCTATTCTTCCTGTACCAGGATATTAGGATTGAAAGTGGAGGAAAGGATGCAACTGGCATTGTGTTTCAGACTGAAATTGAACTGTTCAATGATTTTCAGCAGTGCTGCTCAAAGAAGGTTTCTTTATGAAAATGCCTTTGAGTAGGCAACCAAAGAGAACAAAGATTATAGAGATAAACTAGATTGAATGAGCAGAGATTCAGAGGCTATCACAAAACATAAAGACTCAAACTGGATGGTGGGAGGATGGGGAAGGGCTGTTTAAGACATAATCCTTTCATGGGCCAGAAGTAGCAATTATATCTGTCTAGGAAGGGTTTCATGAAGTATAATTCTGATGCTGATTTTTTTCCTGCATTCTCAGCAGAGAAGTAAAGTGATTATCATACTTCCAAACAGGTCTCAGAAAGTGCCACATTTTTGACATTATATGAAAAAAGTGCATTTCTTTGTCCATTGCAAATCCAAACCTATTCCAAGTACAGCAGAAAAATTAGAGAATGAACACTAGAAAAAAATAGAATATTCGCAAAGGTCTAGAAATTGAACCATAAATTGCAAATTCCCTTCACTCCAGAAATATGAAATACTACAAGCCTAGTTTAATGAACAAAAAAGACATTTGATTATAGTAAAACAATTATTCTAAAATGAAAGTAACAAATACTATGTGAAATTAAAATAAACAGAAATTTAGGCTACAAGAACCAAGAAATAACTTCCTTTTTTAAACATTTGGTTTCCTTGAACTGAGGCTTCATGTAAAGTAAATTTCTTCTAGTGAAGCTTTCACCTTCCATATTGATTTTCTCAATTTCTCATACATTATGTCATGGCTTTTTTTTTCTAGATATATAAATTCCATTGTGAGTTAGGTGACATCATTGTAAGATAGTTCAAACAATTCCTAATTCTTTCCCCCAGCAGCCATTGATCAGATGTGATCAATAACCCAACCAATGATTAGTTCCAGTGGGAGAGATATTTTTCCCCATCTGTTTGTAATTTCAGCAGCCCAGCTCCTTTCCAGGCCTGTAAACACAGGCTATTTGTGCTTAAAGCGTGAGAAGACTTGTGTGGGAAGTGCTGACTCATCTCCATGGAGGTTTCACTGAAGGAAGAATGACAATGGCTATGTAAAGGGAGGGAACAAATGCCCACTTATGTTGTAAAACATAGTCCAACCAGAGGTCCCAAGCTACATCCATTCTCCATACAGTTGCAAACTATCATTATCTGCCATTTGATACTTTAGTAGTTTTAAAGAAAAGTCTTAGAAATATAAAAATTAAATACTCTTGATGTCCAAAGGTTTACAAACCAGATAATCTATTTTAAATACCTTGTTAAATAAAATAATTTCTTCTAGAGGTTGTTTTACAACAAATTGGTAGGAAGTTAAGTAAATAATCCATTCCCTTTTCATTGTATTCCTGGTGAATAATACACTTCTGAATACATAGTACCTGCTTCACATATCCTGAAGTTTACAATCCTGTTTGATTCTAGTTAGTTGTCGTCACTTGGAATTCTCCAATTCCCATTCTGTTGTTCTGTTCAGTTCACAAGATAACACTCTAGAATTTATTGACTGGAAGAGAAGTAATGCAAACAACTTTTTGCATCTCTATTGGAAAGAGTGGATGTCAACACTAGCTGTAAACGGAAATGCCATGAAAGCACCAAAGTTAGATAACATATCTTATCTGAGCATTGTTCTTTTTCATTTGCCAAACTAAAGAAGAAGGGAAGGAAAAGCACACAATGCTACATTTTTCTGAATTTGGATAGAACGAGTAAACCACATATTGAACTCAAACCATGCTTTAGTTGGTGGGTAGCTATTTCAGTCACAGATTGTCTGGATAATAACATGGTGTGCATATCCTGAATAACAAAAGGCTCTTCAAAATTATTGTGAAATCTTTTTTCAAGTTAGAAAAACTCAGCAATTGCATAGCTCAATCTTCCTAAACTTGGCTCCTGGCTAATATGGTGGATTATAATTTTCAGAATCTCTAACCTATTGATTAAGAATTATGGGAATATATAACTGAAGATTTCAGGATGGGAAGCTCTGTTTTAGAGGATGCCAACCAGTACATAATACAAATACAGAATTATTTTGTTACCAGTTTGACATACCTAATGTGAACATTTCTTATTAGCAGAATCACTCATGAAACTTATTGCAAAATGGAATGAGGCTGAGATTTTGTTATTTTATTTATATTGGGTTGGTACCAATATATTGGTACCATGATGGTGGATAATTAGTTAGATTTTCATGCTTGGTTCTTGGTTTTCCATTGAGAATTTCCTTGACTAACTTCTGAAATGTTCACTGATGTCATAAACATAAAGAATTATTTTGCTTCAGAATTTCAAGCATTATTAATCCATTAGAATAAAGAAGTATAAATCAAGCAGCATTAGACCTAATTACCACCAGAATTTTGTCACATAAAAAGTCTGACCTATTAGTTTTTTTAGATCAATCAAGGTTGGCTAGACAGTAGGTTTAGTATAGTGGTTAATGCATCAGGCTAAAAACAGAAAGACTATGAGTTCTAGTCTGCCTTCAGCAGAGTGACTTTGAGCCAATTACTCTCACTCAGGCCTAGGAAGGAGGCAATGGCAAACCACTTCTGAAAATCTGCAGGGGCTTGTCCGTGCAACTGCCAGGAGTCAATACTGATGCAAAGTTGTAATTGTACACATCCACAAACCCAAAAATTGGCTAAGATATTCTTTAGGTTAATTTAAGTTATTCTTACTGAAACTTTCTGTGTCTACTAGAGTTGAGTGGCCAATAAATGTAAACAAATAAATACATAAATAATGTTTCCTGGAAATACTATTTGGAATGGTAGTTCCTTATCACAATGTACTTTTACTATTTCTAATTATGTTTTTTTTTAATGTAGCCTTTCTAATTAGACTGAGACTAGAGAGTGGATGACTAGAGAGATGGCACACAGCTACATTTGCCAGCAGGAAATAAGGTCCTTGCCAGGCTGTCTGTTGAATCTTTATCTTGAAATTATTTGGATGAAAAGCCCTCTGGAACCTGGAAAAGGTGATGATGACCTCACTTAGCTCTTTAAATCATGCCATATTATTGGTTTTCATTGCCTAATGAGATTTAGTTCCATTTTAAAATATACATTTGTGTTCAGAAGATAGTTTTATAGGATTACTGGTCAACACTTGGCCTATTCTGTTTTACAGATTTCCAGCTTCCATTTGATGCTGCTCAACATCTACATGACACCGATTGGAGAAGCCATCAAAGATTTTGGAGTGGATTCCACTTGAGTATTGAAAATATCTACTTATACTGCTTCTTGTTATCTCCAAGGAAGTACTTGTACCACTGACTAACTTTATTAGTAACTGGTTGACATTAAATCCAAACTGAGTGGAAATGCCATGGAAAAGTAGAAAACTGGATTAGAAATGTGGAGGGTGTTTCATTTCCTCCTGAGAGAGTGAGTCCATATTCTGGGAATGCACCTTGATTGTCAATTGTCACCGAATCTGCAGGTTGAGACTGTCATGAGGAGTACTTTTGCATAATTAAGATTAGTATTCCAGCCAGCTTTGGTTACCTATTGGAATGTGTTATATATAGATTACTTTGAAATTACTGAAAAAAGATAACTAGTCAACTAATGTAACTGGCCATGCTCTAGGAATCCCATGATACCTACAATACAGAAGAACTGCATTGTCTATCAAATGTTTATTGGACAAATTTAAGATGTTGCTATTGCCCTGCTATCAGGGCTTTGAACCTGAAGGTCTGCCTCTCTGATTATAAATTTATTTGGCTACTGAAATATGCAGAAAATGCTCTTTTAAGAATACTGTGTCAGGTTCCAAGTAATGCACCTGTTACAAATCAAACTCCTTTCTTTCTTTGTTTTAATTTATATGCCGTCCTTCTCCGGAGACTCAGGGCGGCTTACAATGCATTGCATTCCCTCAAAGAACAAATCTATTTAGATACAACATCTTGGCACTAATAGTTTCTCAATTTTCCAAAACAAACTGTCACATTATCCAACCAAGTTAAGAGCTAGTTGCTTGGTGACTTCTCTCCTCCTCCTCCAGTTAGCCAGCCATTGGAATGTACTTGACTCATCAACTAACTATGTTGTTTTGGCTGAAGGCTCTATCCTCCTCGGTTCTCCCCACTTCAGCTTCGAACTGTGCCAAACTGAATTCATGTCAGAGTACCCAAGGATACAAACAATCCCACACCCCAATCAAATTCAGGCTTGATATACTGACTTTGGTCCTGATATACAGGAACATAATTACAAAATTTACATAATTTTGACTGGGCTAGCAATGCAAATGAAGATGCATTTGGCTGTCCTTGCTAGCATTTAAAAAAATCTGTAAAAATATTTTTAACTATCAGTTGATTTTCTTCTTAGTAGTGTAGTAGAATCTTTTGTATATTGCTTTGTGAAATTCTTTGAGCATTTGAGCAAAAAGCAATGTACAAGTAGAATTTATTAATAAATTATGCAATAAAGTTTGGAAAGAACCACCAGAAAAAGGCAGATTTATTGTAAATAGTCTAATTATTAAATAGACATAGAGGATTTCTCCCAGTTCTTATTTGCATATTTTTCAAGTTCTGTACTAGCATATCAACAACTGTACTGAACTATATAATTCTATTTTATGCAGATCAAACTGTTTAAAGAAAGCTCAGTCTGCCTATTCATAGATGAATATATTCTGCTTCCATAAATATGCATACATATGAGCGCATACTCATGAGTCTGATTCAATTATTAGCTTCTTATAATAATTTTATTATCATGAAATTAGATCATATAATATCAATATCATCCATCTAATAATTTGAAATTACTTAGGCTCAGAATGTGTGAAGGACCCTGTTACTTGGCTTTACTATTAGTTGATTAATAATCATGGTTGCTATTTGTATTTGTTAATTTTATGGAAATTTTAATTGTTCTAATGTTTTTAAATTGTTCTAATTGTTTTATAATTTTAGAATTTTAAGCCACCCAGATTTACTTGGTTGAGGTGAGTGGATTTAGAGGTTGAATAAATAAATAAATTGGCCATTCTAATTTTCAAGGACAATACAGTCTTGAAATTCTAAATGCTGAATATTATTTGCCTGATTCAGATGAACTCCGGGGACAGGATTCTGGTATGGATAAAGAGGATTCAATAAATACATGCATGATACAGGCAATTTGCAATGTGATTCTCATGTGTCCTAGAACATCAAAAAATGACACAAAATGTACATGTACACAAAATGTATGAATGTTCTAATGAGAATGTTATCACATTACTATTGTCTGCTGTGATAGAATAAAAGGAAATATGGCACTAAAGGGAACATGTGTTGTACATTGAGGAGTTTAATAAATGCTTACCTTTTTTTCCTTCCTAGTATATCCCCATTGTTACGCAATCCACTTTTTTCAGATCAACTATTAATTCATTGGTTGTGACAGGAATTGACTGGCCAGCTTGTTTCCAGGATGTCATGGGCTGAGAGAGAGTGTGACTCACTTAAAGTCACCCAGCCAACTTTCATACCTAAGGCAGGACTAGAACTAACAATCTCCTGGTTTTGTTATTACTATTATTAGTTATATTTTTATGCTCATATTTGTTTTTCAATCTGATCTAATAAAAGAATTCAAAGGTAGTGGTTATAACCCTTATAAAATATTAATATAAATAACTGGAAATTACCTATTTCATCATCCATGACCCAGAATTTCAAATCTACAGTTATCTAAGGTAGTTTTAAAAGCATGTAGTATATATTTTTCCTCCTGCCACTGGCCTCAGAGAAGCTGCAGCTGCAAGCAAACTGATTACTTTTTGGTTGAAGCTACAAGGTCCCAACACAACATTGGTTCTTTTCTAATCTGTTAACTCTGGTTCCAGTTACTCTATGGATTCTCTGTACAGAAGATGTCTTGGGAATTCTTCTCCAAATAAACCAATTAATATTCCCCTCTTACATTCATAATAAGAGAAATCTATGCCCCAAGACTGCAATCTCATATGTTTTCATTATATTATCTTCATTTTCCAAATACCATTTTTGTCGCATTTTGATATTTGCATATGGATAATGCTGTTAATAGCTATTTGCTCACCTGTCAGCTATTAATACTACATACTACTTCTCTGCCCAGGTGTTTTTTTGCTGGCTGTCACTAGTTTAATATATATTGTAATATCAGCAATCAATACACACATTTGTAATTTATATTCCAGTCTGATATAGTCAGGCTTTTATTTGAATTCAAGAGAAGACAGTGACACAAATCAATTAGAAATTAAAGTCTGAGGTTCAAAGGCAATACAGTTAGGTTAAAATATATTTGATGTCATAAATCAGGTATAAAAGAGAAGCATAATGTGTGCTAATGCTTCATTTTTGTCAGAACCTGATGAAAATAGCAGGGTAGGGTTTTTTATTCCATTCTACTACCAAAAGAAGAAGCTGCAGTCATTTTGATGTTTCCCTGTTGTAAAAAGATATTGTGCAATCTTTTCTGAAACCAAATCTCAAATCAGTTTGAATTGAAATTTGATGCTTTCATATTCAGATCTCAGATTCAAATTAGATCTTGGTTGACTGACACATATTTTGAATTCAAGAAAGTTTTGGACAAAGTATATCATGACAGTTTGATCAGAAAGCTAATTAATTATATTACAATAGATATATCTCTTAGTTAGAGCCACAGCTATCTTGAAAGCTAAATCCTAAATGTTTTTATCAGTAATTTTTCATCAAATTGGACTATAATATAAAGTAGGAGCTACAGCATTTGCTCTTGTTCTGAAATGCTTTTCATTAAAGACTTGGAAAGAGAATAATGCTTGCACTTGCCAAAAACCCAAGTGAAACACTAAGAGAAATAATTTACACGACATAAACAAAATTTAAATTAATGTGCTAGAAAAAATGCTTTATAAGCTAGAAAAAAGGACTGAAAACAATCAAAAGAATTTTAAGAGATGCAACTATAAAGCTCTTTTTTTATGAAGCAATCTACAAATAATGCATGGCTTATAATGCATGATCGTGTATGAGTCTACTAGATATGTGAAAAGGATCTTGCAATTGTAGAAGATCACAAGATGAATATAACTCAGCAAAGTATCATGCTTTTGGAAACACAAATGCAATTTAAGATTGCATTGCAAGAAATATAATTTTGAAATTATGATAGTTAATAGTTTTACTATATTTTACATTGCTGATATACCATTATGGACACTGTCCAAGATTGAAACATTGGAATAAGTTGAAAGATAGAAAGAATGAACTGGATACCTGTAGCCTTAAAGACAGGATTGCAAAAGGGAATTATAGAAGCATTCATTAAAAGACTGAATAGTTCATGGAGAGAAAGGTCGAGGTCTGTTTTTTGTCATCTCAGAATGCAGGATATGGAATAGTGTTACAGGAAGACATATCTCTTTGACAGTGAAACCCATTATCCAGAGGGGTGGTGAGTTCCCCTTCACTGGATAGGTTGAAGCAGATGCTAAGCAAACTTCTGACTGGGATACTTTGCTTTTGATTCCTACACTGAGCAGAGGATTGTATTCAATGGCCTAAATGACCCTTCCATTGCAAAGTTCAGCTTATCAAAAAGACAGGTCTTTCCTCCAGAAATTACAATGTTTATTTAAAAATATTGGAACTGGCACCACTATTTTGTTATACCATAACTATTATGATGTGTTATAGGTGTAAAAAAAGTGCTTTTCAGAATTCACTACAGGAGAGCTTACTTTTTTTTCACCTTTGGTCCTCAAAGACTTGTTTACTTGGTAGGAACAAGCTTCATTAACCTTTACTGTTTAAAGCTTTTACTTATGAATCAACAGTTGAGCAGGCTCAGACTAGTTCTGAACAAGTTTTTCTTGCCCTGATTCAAGGTGACAGAGGACAAAAATCTAGCTAACAACCAAATGAAAATATAAATAAATAGCTACTCAAGTACTGTATGACCACATTATGAAGTCCAACAAATCATTTCACAATAATGACACTTGAAGTATTTCCTTTCTACATATTTGCAAATTCAACAAGTGGAAAGTGGTGTGTATAGAAGGACATTTGCTGAGATTTTATGAGCCAATGTTTGCATGGTCATTTGCTCTGGGGAAATGAAAAAGTACCCACCAGTCAGTAGTGGTTTCCACTTACCTTCGCTACTGGTTTGGAACCGGGAGCGCACGTGTGCACGCACTTGCTTCGCTTAAGTGCGGCACTTCTGCACATGCGTAGATCGTCCGAGCGGGTGGGTGGAGCCTCCCGCCGCTGCCACTATCGGTTTGCCCGAAATCCACCACTGCCACCAGTCATACAAGCACTGAAGAGAATGTCTCTTGAAGTGTGTATGCACTGCTCCTGTCCTTAAGCCTGTCCCATTACCAATAACCTGTACCTTCTCCTAGGCTGATCATCCTTACCTTACATCTTCCATTAAGGGCTCCTGTGACTGTGGCAGACGGGTTTGGAGGTCGGCTGTCATTAATGACATACAGGTTTAACTCTCCCTTCAGAAATTCTTGAGAAGGTTGCTTTTACATTTACAACTTTTATGTACCCATTAAAAAATTCATTCTTAGTTTATATATTCCAAAGTAATAAGGGTGGGGCAAAAAGCTAATAAATGCATACAAACATACACCCATACTGTACCTTGGATAGATTAATGGTGCATTTTGCGTTGGTTTTGTTCTCTGTTGTCTCTATTGTTTAACACAGGATTTCACAGGTGTAACCTGCATTAAATACAGACAAGAGTCCAGGAGAGGTGTAAAGAACCTTTTAGTTACATAAAGTCACATTTCTCAAAGTTTCATTGTATTGTTTTTATTGTTCATTTGTGTTCATTTTGATGTTTGGCTTTTTAGGGGATGTGATACATTAAGATTACCATAAAAGGAGATATGGTGGCAAAAAGTTTAGGAACCTCTGGTTTAACATAAATATTATTTTATATCTTTTTGAACTTGATTGTAAATACAGCAATGAAAATATAAAAGTAATTTAAATACATAATTAATAAAACAAAATTATTTTTGCCATACACTAGATTTTACACAACTTGGAAAACCTAAATATACTATATCTATTATATTTTACTTTTCTCATGAATGGATTTACTTTTTAAAATTTACTTTTTCTTCCTCTTAAATGCTTGAAGATTCCAATTTCAGATATTAAAGCCTGGAACTACAAGCTTTTAATGTTGGGAAAATGCATTTTGAACTATTTCTTTAGCAACTGGAGATGTTTAATAATGTGAGATTTCCTTTACTTTATAGTTTAAGGTGTAATTTTGCCATGCTTGATTTCTTGGTGATGGCGCAGTGGTTAGAGTGCAGTACTGCAGGCTACTTCTGCTGATCACTGGCTGCCAGCAGTTTGGCAGATCAAATCTCACCAGGCTAAAGGTTGACTCAGCCTTCCATCCTTCCGAGGTCAGTAAAAATGAGGACCCAGATTGTTGGGGGCAATATGCTGACTCTGCAAATCACTTTGAGAGGGCTGTAAAGGACTATGAAGTGGTATATAAGTCTAAGTGCTAGTGCTAGTTTCCTATATAAAACAATAAGAAATTAAATTAAAATTCTACCAAGTGATTATTTTGCCAAGCAGGTAGCAGCACTTAGCCCACTTTTGGAAAAGAAAAGTAAGATTGGACACAATTAGGAGTAGGGTTATAGATAGGGACACAATTACTTAGGAGTAGGGTTATAGATAGGGACACTAGCAGAAAGTTCCAAGGCTGTAGGCTGCACTGGAAAGTGGGGAAAAAACATCTATTAAAAAGGAAAGACAATGGCAAACCATCTCCATGTTATTGCCAACAAAACTACACAGATGTCACCAGGATCTGAGTCTGACTTGAATGAATCTTCTGTTGTTTTCTCTTTTTATGTGACATATGGAAGGTTGTATAAGTGATAAGTTCAGACCCCACTGTATATTAAAGGGGTTTAAGTTAAAAATTTGTTAGTAAAATTAGTGGGAGTTGGGAAGTGTTACAAAGAGACATTTCAAAGATGAATGGCCTTTATACTGTAGAGATACTATGGTGGTGGAATGAAAGCACTGTGTGCATGTTGAAAGATATTTCTTCCTCTTTATCATTATTTCACTGTCAGGTCAGTTCGATTGTTTTCTCTTCCTGGAGGCTGATAACCTTGAGTCTCCACTTGTCTGCTCTGAGCCATAGTTGAACTGGAGATGGAAAACTGTGGTGAGGCCTTGATCTCTTCCAGGTTCGATGCCGTTGCCAAAATCAGATTGGTTCATCCATTTTTAGAGGTGTTGTCCTATTCTAGGGCAAGAAAGTTCTCTAGAAATTCATCAACACAAATTGTTATTGAACTTTTTTTTCATGTATTTTATTAAATAATGCAGAAACACAGTTTATATGATCAGCAGCATGAATGATTTCTCCGAAGTAAAAGTCATTGACTTCAATGCAATTTAGTCCCCACTAAATGAAATGAATTGTAGTTTTAACTTTACAATATCTAAAAGGAGAAGGAAAAGGAGAAGTAGAAGATGATGGTGATACAAAATTAGATTGGGATTTTTTCTGTCTGGAGTAGTGGGGAGGTGAATAAAGAGCATTTAAAAAACTGTACTTCCTTCTTGTGTGCTCAGCAAAAGCCACAAGATGATGAGAGGCAACATATGTTGTTCCTTCAGCGGAAAAAACATACTAAAATAAAAACAACTTAGAAAACTGTTTGAAAATATGAGTCTCTACCTTAAGACCATGCTGACTGAAGAGTTCTGGGCTTGAAGTTCACACATCTTAAAGACTGAAAAACTGATCTATCCCATTTCAGAATGATAATGACATTATTCTGATAGTTTAAAATGCAAAGATCTGCACCCTCCTGTATTGACCATGAAGTGGTAAATAGCTTCCGCTTTTTAGGATTAAGCACAATCACACAAATTCATGTCTTTCCATTCAGCTAAAGTAGCTTATGGAAGGAGCAGCCATCAATTTCAAAGTGTTTGAATTATTCAGTGTATCATATTCAGTGATGCTAAGACACATCAGGTTTTTCTGGAAAAAAGAAGGAAGGGAAAGCATTATTTTTCTTCATAGTAAATGATTGCTCTCCTTGCTAAGCTGTTTACTAGATCAACAAAAGTAACAGCATAGCAGCAGCTGCTGTTTAATAGTATTGAATTGCCTGGATAAATACAAATCAAATTACATTAATATCTCAGCAAGCATAGCTGGAGAAAAAGTCTGGTTTTAGGAGGGAGTTGTTGTTGTTTTTTAAATATTGAAATTGAAAGACCCTGAGAGACAAAGATCACAAGCTTAATTTTTTAAAGCAGCTTTTTATAAGCCTGTTGCTATAAAAGCAAATTTGGGCATAGAAATGAGTTCTAGCATAGTAGATAAACCAGCTAAAATACGGGAAATTGGACAAAAGGTTTGCATAAACATAGATACATTTTCCAGGTTCCTAAATGATAAATATATTATTTATTATCATACTTGTAAGACTGAGTTTACTAGTTATCCAGAGAAAAGACAAGGTTCTATTTATTTGTTCCAGGTAGGGTTTTCTGAGGAATTTTTGTTGTTGAATGTGTTTGTCTTAAGAACATTAAAAGCAAAATTATATGAATAAATAGTGTATTTGAAAAGATACAGTACAGGAAAGGCAATAATGTAGGAAAATGTCATGACTTGTATAACTAAGCTTATATTCTTTCTATATTTAATGATGTTTTCATCTTTTCCTCAGTATGCATTTTCATCCATCGTTAACAATAGTTATTCTTTATTCATAAACCAAACCAAACCAAACCAAAAAATAGTGAGGGAGGGCCAAATTTAGTCACAGCTGGAAACTGAGGAAAAACATTTTGCATTTCTGTATAAACAATCCTAATCCTGGGCGTGAGGAATATGCAAAATGTATGCATTGTTAGTTAACACCTGATCATTCTCCCTTTCTGGCACATTAATAATTATATGTTGATTTCTTCTTTTGGAAGGGTTCTGAAAAGCACGATTCTACTTCAGAGATGGGATGTGAATTTAAGACTTCAGACTTTGAACCCAGGCTAGACAAAGAAACCACACTTTCCCATGTATTTCAGTATAATTTTCAACTCAGAAAAATGCATACCAAGAGTAATTTTGGAAAAGTACACATAAAAATGTATTAGAAAAGAATGTATAAAATGTACAATACGATACAAAATAATGTCTATTAAGAAAAATCTGGACAAAAAAATACTTTTTGGGTGAACATTTTTCCTACAAATCTGCCAACTGAAATGACATATCCTGTTCTTTATCGATACATAAACATATGAGACGTCAACTTTAGAGTCCTGGTGTCAGAAAAAAGTCCATTAAAGGTAGCCAGGTTGCATTTTGAAATGCATTTTAAAATGGTTTGAACCATTTTAACCTTGATGAAATAGACCAGCTTTATATTCTTTTACTTCTAACAGGTTTAATCTTTAATTCAATCAAATATTTCTGTATGTACCATCACCCTTTTCTTCAAGGCTTTAATAAGACTCTTTTAAAGATCCAATAAGAAAACATTTTCCAGATTATTCTCTTGATTTATTACTTGTATTTATTTTTTATTTTTTTTATTTGTAGTTCTGCTTTCAGCAGTTTGTTTTGTCAAATAAAATGTGTTTCACACCTGACATTCTTTCATTGACATCTTTTAGGCTTAGATCTAAATCGTCAATAGCTTTATGTTGTTTATTTCAAATTCTTTAAATTCTTAAGCTTGTAATTAATTTTTCTTTAAAGATAATTGTAAAAGTCACTTGATAAAGGCTTTTCAAATTTGTCATTCTCAAGGTCTGTAATAACTTTAAGATGCTTAATAAGCAATTTCCAAAAGTGATTAGAAAGTGAGCCCTGAGCATAGTATCCTTTAAAATGATTTACTGCAATTGTGAGCAAAATGGCTAATCTTGTCATTTCCCAGTACTCAAACCAGTGGTGGGTTCCTCCTGGTTTGGTCCGATTCGGCCAAGCCGGTAGCAATGACGATATGACGTCACCGAACCGGTTCTTCCCCCCCACCCCCCACATTATTCTTACCTTTTATTTGATCCCACCCCAACCTATTGCTGCCTCCTGAGTCCCAGCTGATGACTAGAGGGAAAAAAACTGTTTAAACTCTTGCCCTGGGGCTTCAAAGGGCCGTCCTACAGCTGATCAGTGTTAAAAGCAAACAAATGAGTCAGGTCGTAAGTGCGAGCACTGGTCGTAAGTGTGAGGATCTTCCAGAAATGACTCTGACCAGCTAGCCACGCCCACCTAGTCGCATGACCTCCAAGCCACACCCACAAAATAAGCCATGCCCACAGAACCGGTGGTAAAAAAATTTAGAACCCACCCCTGACTCAAACCCATGAAAACTGCTGTCTTGGGGTTCCTCACAAGCAGCACAAAACTGCCTTCAGTTTTCCACACCACCTCTGGAAGTTCCAGTGCTAAACTAGTTTATTGAACTGACTATGTCAGTTTATTCTTTGTCTTAACACATAAGCCTCAGTTTAAAAAACTCAATTACTAGAATCACACAATGTACAAAATCAAAGTTAGTTTTGTTCTTCCATGAAGTTCAGAATGAACAGGGCTTTATGCCTTTGTTGCATTAGAAAATCAGCTACATCTTCACAGCAATTTTGATGGAGGGCTACATAGTGGTCAAGGTGAGGCAAATATTATTATGTGTGCCATGACCTAATCCTATAAGTATAGAATTTAAAGTATAGAATTATACAAATTGTGTTATTTGTAAAGTGATATCATGATGCACATTATGTCATTGTGGCTTCAGTAAGGTACCTAAGCATGTTTTCTAGATGCTTAACATTCTATTACTTGTAGAAAAAAAAAACTGCCTCAGTTTAGAGATGAAATCTGACAATAATATTGCTTTACAAGAATTTTAATTTGGCAAATAAATAACGTATGAAACTACCTCTTTCCTTCAAGAGCTTGGTAAAAAACCACAGCCAAACAAGCAGGAATCAACTTTTTTCAATTTTAGCAATGCATTCATAGTCCTTCTGACCTTGAAGCCATAGAATTCTTTCCCTGTTGATGTAAGAGCTGCCATTTAACTGGAGCTGACCAGCACAAAAAGCTCATTAGGTTATCTGAAAAACAACTTTCAGTGAAACAAGGAAAACTTGACCCATGCAAAGCTGTTTATATTTCTTTGGAAGGAAAAAATATTTTCCAGTAGACTCAGGGTCAAGATCCTATTTACAATGATAATTTCCACCTACCTACATAGAAATTAAATACTTTCTCAAGATCCTAATATATATAATGTATTATAAGGTGTGTGAACTACTCATAGTTTACTTCCATAAAATGTTTCAGTATAATGCAAAAGTAGAGAAAAAATTATTTTAAAATTCACTGTTGATAAAACTTCCAGAAATATATTTTCAGAATTCTGCAAATAATTTTTAGTTTGATTCTGTTACATATGGTCATTTTTAAAGAAAAATGGATTCCAAATGTCATAGTTGGAAAAAAGATTTTAAATTATAATTGAATTCTTACAGAATGATTCTGAAGATAAATGATTTTTTTAAAAAAGCAAACTAGTTTATATTGATTTTACTGGCTCAGATCCATAAAGTTTAATTCATGGTCCATTGAGATCGCACTAAAGGTTGCAGTCAGTGTTTTTTTTTTTTTTTTTTTTTTGCTTGCTCTGTTTCAGGCACTTTCAAGATCATAGGTTTATTTACCATAGGTAAAAAGCTAGTATACAGATTGGGAATTCCCTTTACTTCCAACTACAGTTACGGTATATGCGTTCTTTAGTACTCTCTGTTTTCAGTGTAGCAGTCGGATTTTTTTGGTATAACTATCAACTTGGTGCCTTGGTGGCACAGCAGACTAAAGTGCTGTTAGTAGCACCAGCTTCCTGCAACTACTGCAAGTTCAAATCTCACCAGGCTCAAGGTTGACTCAGCCTTCCATCTTTTCGAGGTGGGTAAAATGAGGACCTGGATTGTGAGGGCAATAAGCTGACTTTGTAAAAAAAAAGAACACCGCTTAGGGGGGCCCTACTAAGCAGGTATATACAAAAGTATGAAGGCTATTGCTTAATGCATTGTAAGCCGCCCTGAGTCTCCAGAGAAGGGCGGCATATAAATCGAACAAACAAATAAATAAATAAATAAATAAATAAATAAATAAATAAATAAATAAATAAATAAATAAATAAATAAATTTGCTACCAGTTCAATCTTCCAAAGGAATTATACAGTCATGTTCCTGCTTTCATAATATGCATCTTATTAAATCAATCTGCTATAAGACATGAAAGCAGAAAAAGGTTTGTTTTTAGGTTAAGGTAGCATGAAATAAAAATATCTTTCTACTTTCAACTGCTTCTTATCACAGTAATATTGAAGAAGTTTAGATTAACAGTTTATATACTGCTCAAAAAAATAAAGGGAACACAAGCAGAAGACATCCGAGATCTGAATGAATGAAATAGCCTTATTAAATACTTTGTTCTTTACATACAGAAGTTTATACACTGTTCAAACAACTAAAGGGAACACAAAACTACTGTATGTAACGAACAAAGTATTTAATAAGGCTATTTCATTCATTCAGATCTCGGATGTCTTCTGCTTGTGTTCCCTTTATTTTTTTGAGCAGTGTATTTAAAAATTCTTTTTACTACAAATATATAGAAGAATTAATGGAAAAGATCAGTGTTAAAAATTAAAAACAAAAGGTATCATATTCAAATTTATTTTATCACAGAAGAGATTTTGTTATACAGGATTGCTACCATGACAGTAATTTGCTTCCTTGCCATTATTAAGTTTCAAGAACAGAACTTCCTAATGTTTGGGGTTATCTGGGAAATTCTATACTCAGATATTTACCTACATTTTCCAAGTGCTATTTAAAATGTAGAAGCAAAACAAATACATCATACAAGAAAGTTGGGAAGATGAATGAGAGGGATGAAAGGAACGTCAACAACAAATTCCTGTACTGGAGAAACAGATGAGCTACTCCAGATAGTGTTGAAACAAGGAAAAATGGACATAAGGTTCAGGAGGAACAATAGCATTTCTATGTCATGGAGTTATGGTAAACATCTTAGATTTATTTATAAATGATAGCATATTTCATCTACAGAATCTGTTACTTCAGGATTGAACTATGGAGTTCTTGGTGCTGTCTGAGCTTGGCTATTTGCTTGAAGACTTTCGTTACCTAACTAGGCAATATCAGTATGAATGAGTGTGGGGTTTGCTGCCTGTTTGTTTATACCCTGTTTTCCCCAAAATAAGACAGCCCCTGATAATAAGCCCAATCAGGCTTTTGAGCACATGGCAATAAGGCTAAGCACTTATTTCAGGGTCTTATTTTCAGGGAAACACGGTACTGTATCTGTTTTGCACTCCTCATGTGAGTGCAAAATGCGTGTATATCAGCAGATAAATAATTAATAGAACTCAGTTTTTACTCTCAGAGTGAATTGAATTTGTATTACATAGTGCTGAATATCAGATGTATTTTTTTAAATGAACATTTAAGAAAATATTTTTAAAAGTATAAAGAAAACATAAAAAGAATAAAAGAACATAATACATATAATTAAACCCGGGATTTAAACTGTCCTGAATGTATTAGATTTTAAATGTATCATTAATTATTTGTAAATAACTACTATATTATATAGTTATTGCACTTAAATAGGTAACATTTAGGTACACAAATGTCAACAAATATCCATGAATAGCTTCTTCTTTCAAAAAATCTGTCTAGAGTTAGCAATGCTTCCCTAAGGTTGTCCCTGCCATGAAGCAACTACCAGAAATAGAAAATCTTAAAGGAAGTGGCAGGGATGAAATCCAGCAGGTACTGACAGGTTCTAGAGAATCTGTAATGGAAATTTTGAGCAGTTCGGAGAACCGTCAAATACCACCTCTGGCTGAGTGGGGTGGGAATGGAGATTTTGCAATATCCTTCCCCTGCCATCCCCTTCCCCTGCCATATCCTTCCCCAAGCCACACCCACAGAACTGGAAGTAAAATAATTTGGATTTCACCACTGGGAAGTGGGCTGGGGAGCCTCAAAGGAAGGTGGCTTGGAGGGAAACCACTCAAATTGAATCCAGGTTGGAATTTCCCCATTTCTTGTTTATATCCTCTTGCAGATTTTATTTCTTTCAGTAGGAATTGTATCATTTCATTGTTCCAGACCTGTCCCAATATACATTAATCCAATACAGTCCAGCAAACTCTATTCAAAGTGTGCAATCCATTGCAAATGTAATGATGTGTCAAAGGATGTTCTTGAATGTAAGCAGGAGCGCCAAAGGCATACCAAAAAGAAAGTAGAAAAAAAAACTTCTGCTTGTCAATATCCAAATGTATTTCTTGATTATCTACTATCAACACTGTGATTGAAGAAATTAGCTGATTGTTTAATAGCATTTTGGTCCTTTGTTTAAAGCAAAATCCACCTTCTCCAATAGCTGTCTCCATTGTGACCATTCTAAAATGTAAGAAATAAATAAAATCTCTGCCATTTCCTAGTGTTTTATTTATATTTTCCACTCTGTTGAATTCAGGTGGTCCTCGACTTATGACCACAATTTAGATCAACATTTCTATTGCTAAGTAAGATGTTTATTAAGTGAATTTTGCCCCATTGCAATCATCATAAATATGAACCAGCTGCCAAGTGCTCAAATTTTGATTATGTGATGATGCAATAGTTGTAAGTGTGAAAAACAGTAATAAATCTCTTTTTTCAGTGCCATTGTAACTTCAAACGGTCACTAAATGAACTGTTGCAAGTCAAGGATTACCTATAGTTCATTTTTCAATGTTTCTTCTTTTTGTGTGTGTTTGGCATTTCAAAAAGCATTAAATAGATCATTATTAGGCCAATATAGGGAACCCGAAAATGTGAAATTAATATTTTCATATTAATATGTATTTGTGTTATTATTGATTTATTGTGTTATTATTGATTTATTTAGGATGAGAACATGACAAAAGAGAAGTATCCTCGCTATCCATGTAATTATATACAAAACCTCTACAGGAGCGTGTGTGGCATTGGCCACATAACTGCATGTCCAATTCAGCTATTCAGGTTGCTTCCAGTGTTGCTTCATGCAGATCTTCTAGGGAACCCGAAAATGCATGTCATGGGTAAGCTTGCACAATATGTTTAACAGTTTGCATATCTTATATGTTTGCAAATTTGTGTTGTAATATAGAGTAGTTACTTAATATGTAAAGTTTTCATTTAATTCTGCTTATCTAAATAATGAAAGATGGCTGTTCAGTGACAATCTAAAGTGCATGAAGCAACTCAGCTAAACAACTCAATCAGAGTAGAGTTGAGTGGCTATTAAAATTCTTTTTAAGGTTACCATGATACTGTAGATTCCAGCATGTTTAATTCTTTGTTAGGCCACAGAGCTTGCAGTGAAGCAACAGCTAAGCAGATTTTGCTGTTCTTGGCCAAAAGGCCAGAAAAGAAACACATCAGCCAATCAGTGCTCATCTGTTGGTCAGTGAGAGGTAGTTCTTGTCATTGTTCAGATTTGTTCCAAAACACAAACCTACAGTTCAAGAAAGAACGAGAAAAATTGTATTGCAGGAAGGTTTTGTAATCATATCTCTTATTTCTATTAATCATGACAACCAGCCTTTGAACTGTGGAAAAAAAAAAACCCTTTCCCTTTCAGAATTTTACTGAGTATCCTGTTTAAATTGCACACAATTAGATGAATAATTTAGAGGTAAACAGCAAGTAAGCACAATAGAAACTCTTCATGCTTGGGCTTTTGTTTTTGACCTGCTGAGCTTAAAAGTTTAGTAATATTATTAGAAGTATTATCTAAGATTCACATTTCTGGATTCAGCATGAGTTCCAAAGTTTTGTAATAATCATATAAAAAGCAACTATTATTATTTCTTAGTTTTTCTGCTTATATTATACATACATACATACATACATACATACATACATACATATATATTATATATAATATCATATTCTGCTTATATTCCCAGCTCCATGAAGAGAAAAAAGATCATGATACGTCACATGATGGCAATGTGACACAGTGAGTTTGACACCTGTGCTCTAGAAGGTTTTATATGTGTGTGTGTGTGTGTGTGTGTGTGTGTGTTGAAATCCAAATTTTTTACTACCAGTTCTGTGGGCGTGGCTTGGTGAGCGTGGTGTGGCTTGGTGGGTGTGGTAGGGGAGGGATACTGCAAAATCCCCATTCCCTCCCCACGCCTGGGGAAGGATATTGCAAAATCTCCATTCCCACCCAACTCTGGGGCCAGCCAGAGGTGGTATTTGCCCGTTCTCTGAACTGTTCAAAATTTCCGCTACTAGTTCTCCAGAACTTGTCAGAACCTGCTGGATTTCACCCCTGGTGTGTGTGTGTGTGTGTGTGTGTGTGTGTGTATCTCCACATAATCATTACAATAGACGAATTATATCGAAACTTTTTGTTTCTCATATTTCTTTTGCAAGACTGGTACTATAGTATTACTTGATGTGTAGTATTCAAAATGTTCAGTAACTTGTCAAGATTTATATTTTCCAATACCAAGGATCCATAGATGTTTACAAGAGAGCAAAGGGCATTAAGCACATAATGACATCAATTTGAAATGTATATAATTTTGCATTATGATGACTTGTGTGACATCATTGTTGCTTTTATTAGATGCCTAGCAAGCATTTTTGAATTTTAGTGAGAGCTTTATAATTGTGAGAGTCACAGTAACACAGCTTTTTCCTGGGCTTTGAAATAATGTGAGAAGCCAAACAAATTCATGGCTTAATTGAAGAAGGAAACTTCACTGTGGCTACTCATCACCTCAGCATTGACTCATATTTGACCAAACATATGTTATAGAAACTCTTTAACACATGACAGTTCTACAAACTGGAGCCTCACAGGAGGTAGGGTAGATAGTCATGTGTTAGAGAATTCCTATAACATATGTTTTATATGGGTAAAGAAAATATTTTTTCAAGTGGCTGTGAAGTCCGCCTTATACATTGAAAATAAATATATATCAGTGACATCAGAAAGTGCTGATAATTGACTTCTTGCTGTTTCAGTCTTTGGTCTTCAACTTCAGAACAGCTTTACTGAATTTAAGTCAGAATGTTGGAAGAACACAAGAGCTGTTAGGCCAGTTTCTCACTGGGATCGTTTTAAAGCACAAGAAGAAAATAATCCAACCCTGTTATTAATATAGGCATTGCAAAGCATGTCTGAGGAACATTATTTGGATACTATTGTTTCGATATTGTTGTATCCTGACATTCTCACAATGTCATGAAATATGTCCATAAGATTTCAGTTTTAGCTGTCAAAATTCATGTGATTGTGATGTGCATAGTTTATTTAAATTAAACTTAATAATTATATAGCAAATGGAAAAGGCATTAATCCTGCTGTTTTATTTATTTAGAAACATTAAGATGTGCACAGAATCTCTAAATCCATGCAATCTATTGCTTTCCATAGAGTTTCAGATGGAAAATATATTTTCTACAACCCGAATGTCAGTTTTTTAAAAACAGATTATGTAGACCTCAAGGTGCTATCACATAGCCTTCCCCATCTAAGATCTCAAGATGGGATGGGCTTCAAAATTCCTAAACCTAGCATGACCATTTTCATATTCCAGAAAACTCAGGAGATTGTATTCTATACCTAATTAGATTTGCGAAATCTAAAATGACTAAATCTGCATTAAGTTCAAAACAAAGTTATTTTATCTTCTACCTCCAACCCCCACCCCCAATATCTACCTATCCCAGTTAATTCTTTATTAAGGATTATGACTTTTTGGAAGAACACAGTGCCTTGGCATATACTGACTGATGCCATTTCAAATGGAGATATTTCCTACTTCCATCTGGAATTAAACTTGGAATCTTTTGCTTATATGGCAATATAAGCATATGTGATATTGTTAAGCACATCTTTGTTGTTAAGAATGTCTTATTCTTACAAGAATATAGCTCACAATGACTAACTATAATAACCGGGACTAATTGTAATGTTTATTAACTGAAACATGAGATATGGTGGTTCAGTGGCTTAATAATGCTGAGATGGTCTTTGCTCCAGCAGTTCGAGTCCTAACACTGTGTGACAGGGTCAACTCCCATTACTTCCTTCAGTTTCTGCCCACCCAGCAGTTCGAAAGCATGTTATATGTGAATAGATAAATAGGCACCACTTCGGTGGGAAGAGGAGCTGGTGCTTCATGTGGACGGTCAAATTCCTGCTGTTACTGGACCTTCCCAGATGCAACATCTGTTTGTGAGGTGATTTTGGTGGAAAGACAAAGCCCTGGATACTACTGCAGGAAAGCCACTCATCTTTCTTTCTGGTGCAGTGCTACCATGCCTACCCTGCCAATAGTGCACCATAGATAGTGCGCAATCATGCATCAAACGAGTTAGTAGTCTTAAGGCAGTCAAATAACTACTCTGTATTAGCATTGTAGTGTCCTGGCTACTGTAACATTACCATAGGATAAATAAAATAACTGATACAGAAATAAAAAAGGTAAAAGATGAAATTGGGCCAAAGAGATTAGTTAGCAAAATTTATAAAATTATTAACTTTGATAATAATTCACAAAGGGTAATGAAAGAAAATTGGGTAAAAGAACTGGGTATTGAAATTTCTAATCAAAATTGGAATATGAACTGGATTAGTAGAATAATGAGGACATTATCAATAAGGATTAAAGAACATAATTATAAAGTTATTTGGAAGTGGTATTTGACCCCAAAAAGACTTTTTCAAATGGATAATAAAGTGGGTAAAATGTGTTGGAGATGTAAAGTGGAACTTGGGACATATGCTCATATGTGGTGTAAATGTAATGGGGTTGAACTTTTTTGGTTTAGGATAGAAAATGAAATATTTGAAATGATTAAGAAGAGGGTCAAAATGAAATTGGAAACCATATTAATATTAATATTGAATGAAACAACATTAACAACTGGACAAAGAGAATTGATGAGGATTTTGATTGTAATGGGGAGAATTATAATTGCTAGATATTGGAAATTAAATGTTGACTTAAAATTAGAAGAATGGTATAAAGAAACATGGAAATTTGCATTAAATGATAAATTGACTTGTGATATTAAAATTAGAAGTGGTATATACAAAGAGAATGTTTTTTGGAACACTTGGCAACCATTTGTGGACTTTGCACTTGGAAGATTGGATGAATCGGCGCCAGTACCTTATCAAAGAGATTTCTGGAAGAATTGAAGACTTTAATTTCCTAAAACTTCCTTTCCATTTGTATAGCACATTGGGGGGAAAATTTTTTTCTTTCTTTACTATTGATTTTTGTATTGCTTTTTTTTTCTTTCTGTTATTCTTTAACAATAAAAATACAATAAAAAAATTAAACAAAAAACAAAAAAGAAATAAAAAAGGTAAAGGTAAACTAGCACATATGTGCTAGTTGTTCCTGACTCTAGGGGGCGGTGCTCATCTCCGTTTCAAAGCTGAAGAGCCAGCGCTGTCCGAAGACGTCTTCGTGGTCATGTGGCCGGCATGACTAAATGCCAAAGGCACATGGAACGCTGTTACCTTCCCACCATAGGGGGTCCCTCTTTTTCTACTTGCATATTTTACGTGCTTTTGAATTGCTAGGTTGGCAGAAGCTGGGAAAAGTAATGGGAGCTTACCCCGTTTCGGGGCACTAGGGATTCGAACTGCTGAACTGCCGATTGGGACCTTTCGATCGACAAGCTCAGCATCTTAGCCACTGATACTTTTGTGTATCTACAGGAATGCTTGGACGGAATATACATGTACATGTTATCTGTAATTTCCATTTAAGCAAAAAAGCTAGTACCTATTTTTTTCTGTTTGAACAGGACATTTCCAATATCTTATAAGTATTATGATGCAGAGAGAGCATGCTAAGTAATCACTCCACAAAAGAAAGTGATGAAAAAGACTTTCATTTAAGACTTTAGCTTGGTTAGAATGGTGCTTCACAGCATACTTACCATCACAGTTAGTTCACTCTTTTATAACAGCAAGACAGGGAAGCCCTACAGAGAATGGCTCCTGGAAGTCTTTTCAATTCCTTAATAATAGATCCAACTAGGGTATAAGATAGGAAAGGCTTAGAATGGAAGATACGACAGCATTTAGCACCCTGTTCAAATGTTCTTTTGTTAGCTTCTCTTCCCACACCAAATTTTGTAGTGTTCAGGATTTTGGAAAGTTATTATGCTAATGGTAGGCAGCTGGACAGACTCCTGATATTCTCTTTTCATAATTTCTTTCCAACATTATATTGGGCTGAAAAGAATTTAAAAGAAGCAAAAGCATAATCTGAAGACATTTTTAATGTCATTGGAAAGACACTGCCAAAATTAGGTAATTACGACTGAATCTTTTCACATTTAATTTTCTTCTGATCTCATTTATGTGTTATATCTTTTGTGGAAACATGTTAACTATTATGCATTTATATGGCATACACTTGCCAAAAGGTCCTTGGAGACTACCTACATTTTACAACTCAAGTGCACAACTAAAGGGATTGCTTTTTTTTTTTTAAAAAAAAGATAAATGATTACCTAATGTGTAGTACTGACTAAAATGTAGTAGTAACCCACTATTGTATCGTTAGTCAAATTGAATTCTAAAAAATGCTAGGTAATTGATAATTTTATATTACGAGTGTAACCTTCCTGAATAAAGCAACAACCGAATCATATGATTTAGAGATAAAATCATATTATAAAATTCTGAACTTTGACTCTATCTAACTTACTGGAATGTTTTCTGTGTTTCAGTAATTCAACTGTTTCAAGTCAGATTCTACATTTGCTAATATATCTTTGGCCATCTCAGTTGTATTAACAAAAATTCCCTTATTGTGCCTGGGTGGTCTTCCTGAGTTCCTTGTTTAACTTCTTCCCAAATATTTAATCTGATGTTGGTTTTATTCTTTTTTTTTTTTTACCACTTCATTTCAGCAGTGAATATCTGATAATATAGTACCTCTTAAGCAACAGGATAATTTGCACATGTGGAATGCCATATTCAATTTCACTGTTCACTGGGATAAAAACAATAATCTTCTATTTATTTCATAGTATTGTTGTTGAACAAGTAGAAGTTCTTTGCTAATTTTTTTCGTACCCTGGGAAATCTGTCATAATTTTGATGTAGCGCCCCAAATTTTGTCTGCTGTATTTCCAAATTGTTTTTACAAAAAAGACTCGCTTTCAAGGTGTTAAAAATAATATTGTTCATGGCCAATAAATATTTTCAGGATCTTTATTGGTTTACTGATTATGACCCTTTATAATAAGCTTAAAGGCTCACAGACTGAAGTCGTATAGAAATTTTATAAATATCTGAAGTGAACAAGATAATCCATTCTTATAATAAAATTCTTAAGAATAGATGTGACCTAGATTGGAAAAAGAGAGTCAGTTTAGGATAGTGAATCTATTAGCACCTATTTAGAAATTGGGTGAATATGAGCTCTAGTTCTGCCTTAGGCACAAAACTAACTGGGTGACCATGGGGTCAGTCACTCTTTCTAGTACTGGAAAGCAGACAAGACACTTTTGAAAACTTGTCAAGAAAACTGCAGTGACTTGTCCTGTCAATCGCCAGGAGTCCAGACTGACATGAAGGCACTAGAAAAAACCATTGGAAAATATTCAATCCTATTCACAGTTTAGTCAAAATATGAATATAAAAAGAAATAGACTGATGCCCACCTGCCTACAGTAGCTACTGTTCTATTCTTGCCTCTCTAAGAACCTCTGCTCTGCGGTTAGGGAATATATGTACATTTATGGGTGCACAGATTTTTTTTAGCCTCATGGGAGAGTAGGAGCTTTAAGCAGCTGTATTCTAGATATATCTTCACAGCAATGTCTGAGTTCACATATGTGTTAAAGAAACTGCATCAGTATCAGTCTATAAATCTGGCATTTTATAACGGGACTGTAAGAGACAAGTAGCCAAGTTGGCTGTATTTTTTTTTAATAAGCCCCTGGAATTTGAAATTTTATTGTGCTACTCCTCTGTTCTATCATTCTCCTGCCCAAATCTAATATTAGCTCCCCTCTGGGGAAATGGAATATCCATATGCTGTTTCTCATTTCCTCGAGGTTAAATTTTAGATCATCATAATGATGCAGGCTGAAAAGATCCATATCTCTACTTCACAGATCAGATTCAGGTTTTCTTTTCTGCTTGCTCTGAAGTTACTGTTTTATTATGTTTTTAACAATAAAGACTCTAATCTAATATATAGTTTGGTAGTAGTCTAGGAGGAATATTACATTTTATGAGGCCTCACTTTAAGACTAAAGTGGATGCTATTCTCTAGGCATAGAATCACCATCTCATTTGGTGACCTGAGATCTTTTTAGCTTGTGTCTTTGAAACTCTACAACTATGTATATTGTTAGAACTGGAGTTCTCTATAGGGCAAGGATAAGTTCCAAGTCTGTTTATAATTATTGGACTCCAACCACAGCAGGAATTATGTTTAATCTTTTAAATTACTTTCTGGCGATAATAATTGCTACACATTATAAGCCAGTTGACTTCTGCCAAAAATAATCCCTCCTGGAATCTTTTGTTGGAGGAGTGTGAAGCAAGCACATAGTTGGTAATTGACCTTGAAATAGAGATGGGCAAATCTATAGAATTTGATATCACTCAGCAGTTGGTTTTTGCAGCCTCAAGTTTGTTCCATCACATTCTCTTAACAGTCTGCCATTTTCAAAAACACTGCACAAAATTTTGCAATCCCCACGTCTTCATTTTTGTAATGCAAAATGCCACCATTTGTAAGATATGAAGACTTTATATGCCTTTGCTTTTAATACCCATAATTGTAACTATAAATTCTCCAAGTCCTTTTTTATGCAGGTGCAATTCCTCCTTTCTTCTTTTCTTCCTTTCTTCCTGTCTTAGTACAGGCTTTTAAAATGAACTTTTTCAATGAAAGCATTTCTGAGAAATGCAACTGTGTTTACTCTTCTACTCACCTATGTATTTCTTTCTTTCTCTCAGAAATTGGTGTTTGCAAAAATTTGATAGAATGAAGAAGTGGCCTTTTATGTTAGTGTTTATTCCATTGCAAAGTTCATTCCACTGAGCTTTTAACTCTCAGTTCAAAGACATCAGAAAACTCTCATACTTTATAATCCCAGACGTTATTTGGAAGAGTTTGAGATTCCTCTCTTGAATCATTTAATTGCAGAGCAAAAGCAAAGATATCAGAATCTAAAATGCTGATTGCGGTTGAATATTATTAATTGCCTTATGGTATTTCCCAGTTTTAGCCTACTTCTGGATTATTGGAAGATTTACATAGTACTGAGGGTGATATCTTTCCATTATGTGGTCCAAATTATCTTATTAGGGCTTCTGTATTCTGATCAATGTTTTCTTGGTGAGATTTTTTGTTTATAAACATTAGTTTTAATCCTTATAGTGGCAAGTAATATGCAACCTTTTTTATTTTGGGCTTTAAAGTATGGGGAGGGGGTGATAAATATTTGTTCTCTTCCAGCTATACATTTTTCCACAATCTAGTGTTTCTTCATCTATTAATGTAACCCCTGGCAGCCATCCCAGCACAATTCGGACTGGAAACATTTACTGGATTTTGTGCTTGTTTTCATACATAAAAAGTGTTATTTTATTTGATTGCCAAACATGTTATATTTTAATATACATCTACTTTCATTCTCATATTCTAGCGATGTCAGAAATCTTTTCTTAACTAGTCCCTGAGCCAACATATTATATCTGAGAATGGCAGGAAAATGGATTTTTGGTGTGTGTGTGTATGTGCTGGTGGAGGTTGTGTTAACATTTCCAGAAATGGAAACAAAAATGCTAATAGTACAGCATAGTTTTTCTTTTTTGTGTTTTCTCTTTCATATTTATAAAATTGTCAGGCATTAGATTTCATTCCTATATTTGTAACAGTCTCAATATCATGTTTACATTAAAATATTAACTAGCTATTGACTAAATCATAATATTGAATTCTGGGAAAATAGTTAAACATTTTTACTGACTACTATAATAAGTCACTCTTGATATCCAAGTTCTGATGTCTTACACAGATGAAAGCTATGTGCAGAATGAATAGACTGAGCATGCCTGGCTATTTCTTATAAAGTTGCATCCTTAATTTTCAAAAGGATTGGATACCTCCTGACACTGCAATGGCCCCAAATCTGAAATGAAAAGATTTCTTTATGTCCACAAAAAAAGAAATACCACCCCCCAAAACAAACGAACAGCAAGAAAACAGTGAGTTAAATGTATTTCCAGATTGAAAGGGTTGGTGACATCACCATTACCTGAGTGGGTGTTCAGATGGGAGCTCCTTCCAAATCCCTGTTAAATTACTCAATGAAGTGGTACCCGTCTATCCAATCATGGTCACCCACATTTGCACTTCTTGGTGGACAGGAACTGGAGTGTGTGACGGGCTCACTCTATCCCTTAGCAGCAGGTCTCGAACGTGAGCCTGCCGATTGTCAGCCCAATGTCCTAACCTCATGAGCCACCACACTCCGATGATTACGTTAATCATTTTTATTGTTTTTTGAAATAGGAATATAAAATCTGATCATATTTCTCTTTTACATTGTATTGCATTTGATGTAACCTTAGTTGTTTTTTTTTTAAAAATGAAGATTAGATTGAACTCTGGTCTTTGACTTTCATCAGCTATCTACAGTGTATACAATATTTTTTTCACTAATTTAAATTACATTTTCATTATTTAGTCCATCTTTTCTTATTATCACTTGCAAAATAAATATTTAAAATTTTAACCCATTGTTTTGTTTATAATTAATGTCTTAATTAAGGCTAGTATACTACTCACACAAAGACATAAATACACAGAAAGATGTGAAAAAATATACTAGGAAAATCATTTTAATCTATTTCAGTTTGTGTCAGAGGTAATTCAGGAGACTTTATACCACATTACAACTTACTTTTTTCATATGGGAAAGAAGTGGGAAGGAGATCTATTTCCTTGTGTTTTTTTAATGCCATTGCTTTATTCAATTTTTAAATGGATTTTTTTTTTGGCCTTGCTAAAAAGGACAACTTTCCAAACTTAATTTCGGAAGACTTTGTCACTATAGGAAAATGATAGGGAGGTGAAAGGAGAAATTGGTGACTCATATTGGCACTGTCTGGGTGCACAAGAAAACCTTACCTCTCCATTGTTGTCAGTATAATGACATTTGGCTTCTGCAGATAAACATACATTCAGCAACTAGAAAGCTTAAATACAGTATATGAAGGTGTAAGCTTTCTCACTTCTACATGAAACAACATCTTGGACCATCAGGATCCTAGTTCTCTCCAAAAACTTTTCTCTTGTAAGCATTTGTGCCAAACATTTGGTTTCCTGCAAGGAACAGATATCCTTTGATATTTACTGGGCTTGGTCTTAACAAGGGCATTAATATGGAATCCCTTCTGTATTCTACATGGCCTGAAGCCTTCTTTTTTTATAATAAATCTCACCATTAGATTTCACCATTTCAATGAAAAGACAATGATCTCTTGGTGGGTCTATTTTTTCTTAACGTCAGAGGGCAAGCACATTTATATGTGTGGACAGAAATGGAAAATTAAGTAGCAGGAAAAAACGTGTTTAGCTATGAGGTTAGTTGGATTGTATTTCAGAGCTAAAAGAGCTGAAAATACAGATAACGCTGTACATGATTCACTCAACAAAAAGATTATTAAACTTGCAGGCTTAGGACATGATCTGGCCCTAAGTCATCTTTTTGCAATGAAGGAGCCCCTCCTGCCTCTGTTGAAAATTGACAACAGCTTCTCACTGTCTTTGGACAGGACACGCCCAAAAATAATTAAAGATTCATAACATAAAAGCAGTTAAACATCTCCCTATAAAACAAGGAAAAATGGGAGAATTGGCACAACTGACATATAAGATGGCCCTTTCTGCTTTGTCTACTTGCAGTGACCCCAAGGGTGAAATCTACTTACCTTCCCTACCAGTTTGAAGTGCGTGCTCGTGTGCAATTTTGGACCCTCTGTGCATGCTCAAAGCCTTCTGCGCATGCACAGAGGGTAAAAAACAGGTTATTTCCTGGTTAAAACCAAGTAATGACATCCGGGTGGGTGGGTGGCACCTTGTGCTGCTGCTGCTACCGGTTCTCCAAACCACCTGCTCCTGCCGTTACCAGTTTAGTAGAACCGATAGCATTTCACCCCTGAGTGACCCTCCCTTTATTATCAACATTTTGATAATAGCTCTTGACCACTAAATATTATCTGTTCCTGTTCCACCATCTTGTTCTGTTCTGCCTGCCTGTGAATTTTCATTTGAGTTGAAGTTTAAACAGGGGAATTAAAACAAATAACCCAAACAATGAGGCTTTCATTTATTGGCTTTTTGATAGCATAAGGTGACCAAGGCCAACATAGCCTTTGCTCAAGTAGATATTTCTTGAGACAAATACCTGATAAATGCCATACTAAAACTATTTGGGGGGAGACTGTATATATGATGTACATTTAACTCAGTAAGATATGCTTTTAATTTGATAATACCCATGTGGCAGTGATGCCCAAATGCATTGTATTTGTATTTTGAATTTGTAAATTTCATCTGTTTTCATTGGTAGGTAGGGAGAGAAAAGAAAGGGCATAAAGCATAAAAGGGGTCTTTGTAATCTTATAGTCAGGCAGTCTCATTATTAAGGTGCTTCATCAAAGCTTATATGACAGTGTGTAGCATTTGGAAACTATTATCTGAGATATGTCATATATAATCCCATGTATTTATAAATATTACATTCACATTTCATTAAACTCTTAGAAAAGCACGTGCATTGGATTTATTTATTTTACACATTCATCATTTTAATGATGCAGCCAACAAAAATATTTTTACCAGTATATAGTTAAGCTATAAACATTATAGTATTATGGCCTGTGAAAAATAAAAGATTTGGATCCTGAATTTGGATCCTGATTTTTTTCTCAATTTAGGGTTGAATTGAATCCACTGACATCTGAATTAATTGTGGAACACACTAAAGCAGGCCACATACTTATGACTCCTTATTGTCACATCTTCTTTCCTTTCCTTTTCTACTTTTAAATTCCATGCTGACTATTTAGAATCTAGAGGTGAACAATCAACATTTGTGGACTGGTGGATTTATTTGGAATTGCAAGGAGTTGTTGCAATAGAGGAAAATTGCCTATTCACCAAATGGCTGTTAGGTAGATATGATTGGTAAGCTGTCCATCACTCATCTCTCAGCTGCTTTCTATGTCTCCAGGACCTGATTCTAAAAATGCTGGCAGCCTACGGATACCATGGAACCAAGCTGGCATCCACAGTTTTACAAATGTTCCATATAATGTTAGTTGCATAAAAGACATAATGACAAAATTGAACTTTTACTGTAAGCCTCAGTTTCTCCCCCATTACTCTGAAGCATGTGGCATAACTTTGCTAGATAGGGATGTCCTAGAATTCTTTGACTTCTCTATCATGAGTCAGAGCAGCTTCATTGAACAATGGAGGCGGGATTCAGCAGATTGCTCTTTAGGGGTTCTTCACCACATATAAACATTTTAGAAATAAAGAATGTATGCGTAATGCCAAATTCAAAATGGAAAGTGGGTAAGAGGAAGGTTCATGATGTTAAAAAAATTAACATTTCTATTTTTTTTCTCTAAATGTCAATGTCCAGGAAAATCAGAAAAGAAAATGTTACCAATTCACTGTGAAATTGAAAATGACAGTAATTAGTATTTGACTCTGTTTTCTATCCTGCTTGTGAGGTGCATTGTTTAAGCTGAACTGCTGATTATAGCATCAGAACAATGGCTTTTCCAGTTCTGAAAATAGATGTATTTAGATAAAAATGGCAGATTGCCAGGAACACCCTGTTTGGATGTACTTTGTTCAGTTGGGAATCTGGATTCCTAGCCAAAATAAAGCAATCACACCAAAACCAACCTATTTGAGTCTTTAGTTAATGTTTTTCTTATTTCTCTTTAAAAATTTCCTTCACCTATTTTTTTCATTATAGCTTTATTTTACTTGATGTTAGGAGTGAGCAATAAAAAAGAAATATCAAAATGTAGTATCAATAAATCCAATAAAATATTATTATAGTTAAATGTGAACTTTGTGCCATTTCCACTTATGACAAATGAATCATATTTACAGCATTATCTTTCACCCAACTGTATATACATGCATGACATTTGTGTGTACTGTATATTGGACCAAATATTTGCATTCTTTGAAACCAGATAAAAATGGTGGATAATTTTTAATGTTTGTAGTAATGTAAAATTTAGATGGGACAAAGGTTGCAGTCCCAAAACTTTGATAAATTATTTCAATAGTCTTTATGGTTTTATAGTGTCATCAATCTCTTTGGATATTTTATTTTATAACTCAAAGCAGTTGTACTCCTGCCTTCTATTTTTCCATGACCACCAGTTCTGTGATCTAGATTGGACTGAGAGAAAGTGATTGACCAAAATCACCCAGCCAACTTCTAAGCTTAAAGGAGGCTTAGAGCCTACAGTTTTCAACCATAGCACCTTAACCAGTATACTTGCCTGTCTTAAGATTTATAAGTGAGGCCCATCTGATAAAGCTTCTACTTTCAAAGTCTCATTTATCAAGCAGGTGAGAAAAGGTGTTTATCTACATGGTTATAAATAATGAAATCTACTCAGGGCTGACTTAACGCATGGACCTGATGGACACTTGCCCGTGGGCCCCACGAGCATAGAGGCCCCATACTAATCTGTTTATGTTAACTCTTCAATGCACCTTGTATCATATAAATACAACATGGGTTATGTATGGGTTACTGAGTATTATTTTGTTTTTCAAGCCTCGTGTATTATTCAAATGTTTATCATGTTGATTAGTTGTTGCCGCACAGCATGTTTTTAATGTTTCAACGCCAATTTTGTTGGAAGTGCCAATAAAATAAATATATGTTTAATTTTTTTGACCATTTACTTTTTATTCCTGTGAGTAGTTGTCGTAGGAGCCCCAGCACACTGCTTTCCCCAGGGCCCATATTGCTGTTAAGACAGCCCTGAATCTATTCCTATAAGAGTTGTGTTTGGTCCCAACTTTCTTTCAAAGAACAACAAAACACACATGTTTTTCTAGGCCTCTATTTTTAAATTGTTGCTAATTTCAGTTTTGAATTGTAATCTTTGTCTTATATGTTTATAAAGTATTTTGCATCATACATTTGTCAGCACTGAGTATTTCAATATAGTTTTTAAGATTAAAATTATAAATAATAATGCAAAAGAAAATTCCATTCCAAATCATCTTGAAAATATTGATGTGATAGTTTCCAAAAAGAACTTAAAGAATGGGAACATTTTGAAGCTGAGCTCATGCATATGAGTTTATCAAATCACTCACTCTAATAATCATTTTAGAATCTTTAAAGACAGTTAAGTGAAAATTGTAGTGTCTAACCACTGGTATTTGGAAAATAATTTCTTTCAAAAATTTAGAACAGACTAATTCTACCATATGCTCTTTCTGAATCACAAACGGAAGTTAGTAAAAGTTCTGCTTGTTCTTAACTCTAAACTTTAAAAAAATGGCAGCACCCAAATTGTTTGTGTCCTGCTTCTGCACAGCCTTTTCCACATATATAAGCCATAGTGATCAAGCTAACTGTTTTTCTTCTCTTCATTGCCAAATTGCTGTCCAATTATGTTTCATTGATATTGATATCTTGGCATTCTAAAAGTTCTAGTGTCAACACTTCTGGTAGACACCAATTTTGGAAAATCTAGTTCATTTGATTATTCCATTCCTTTTCCTGTTTTCACCATTATGGGCAAACATACAAAGTTCTACAAATGATTAATGGATAGTCTATCTATGTTTATTCAGTGGGGCTTACCTCCAGATAAATATGAACCAGCTAGGAGTCTGAAATAATCTTCCTTTGTAACAAGTTCTTATTTCAGACTTTGTTTTGGCCATTGCTGACTCAGGAAGGGAACAGTCATGGGATTGATACCTTATAAAATTCTTCTTGTATATGTGCACTTATGGTAAGTTCATAGTTGTGTAGGGCAACTGTCACGGAATGAAGTAAGGCATATTTTAATGTACTCTTTCAGAAAATAAAATGATGTAAAATATACAATATTTTATTATGATCATTAAAGGTGTGAAAACAATGATACAATTAGACCAGGAATAAGCATCCTGCTTCCCTAGGGTGAGATATGCCTCCATTCCCTTTATTATAGCCCAATGAGCCTATCTTTATCATGTTTGTCAAGAACTGATGGCACAATTCCCTGCCATTCTCAGATGGGAAAAACATAATAAATGTTTTATAATAAATAGTATTGTGATTATTAAAAATCCAAATAACACTTTAAAATACCTAAATCCTATAGCATTTACCACCTATAAATTTTGATTTGATTAGATTTTTTTATTTGCCACCCATCTCGTAACAAACAACTTTCATGCTTCCAGCATGAAGACATTAAAATCCTAACAAATAAATATCTTTAAAAAAAATAAAATATAACTGATATAGTCTTGCATTCTTTGCAGTGCTCTTTATCCCACAAATGGTTAGTGTGGCTCTTGCCAGGCCTTCCTGTGGACACAATGAAAATCTTGAAGATACATTCTAATTACAGTATTTTTCAGACTATAAGATGCTCCAGACTATAAGACGCACCTAGCTTTTGGGGAGGAAAACAAGAAAAAAAAATCTGCCTCTGCCTCTCAGCATCTATCTGGTATTCATCTAGCCTGTTCGCTGCAGCCTGTTTGTCACCATGGCCCGTTTGCCTCCGTGGCCCATTTGCCACCGCGCCCCATTTGCCGCCATGCCCCATTTGCCGCCATGCCCCATTTGCCACTGCCACGTCCATTCGCCGCTGTGGCCCATTCTAGAACAGCTGATCAGCGCCACACCAACCTCCCTCACCCCCACTGCAATATTCACTGTATAAGATGCACAGACATTTCCACCCCCTTTTTGGGGGAGAAAAGTATACTTCAAAAAATATGGTATGTTGCTAAAAAGATTTTCTAAGTAAAGGGGGGAAAATACTGTTTAATATCTTATTAGCAAGGTAGGTGGCTTTTCTAGAAACTTTAGTCCTCAATTATTCAAATTTAATTAACATCTGAGATTCTTTCTTTAATCCTTTGGAGAAGTTTGAAAATATATAAATTATATGTATTCAAGTATAAATATCTGGACAAAATGAAAGTGTGAAGCTTATTTATAGACCATCCTTTGAACCTCCCATCCAATTAGAAAAAATAAACATTAAAAGAAGGTGGGTTGTTTTTTTTTTACTGAACTCCCAACATGAAAGCCCTAACATGCAATTCTAAATTCAGACTACAGTACCGTGTGGTAGGCCTATGGTCTTCTTGCTTAGCTTGCTTGCTTCTGAGGCATTTAGCTGATCCTTGAAATTCTTATATTTTGCACAATTTTATGATTAAGTTATTTAAACCTATATGTTCTTAACTCATATCTTTAATTTTCTTTGCAGAATTTGGAAGAGATGGGAGTAATTTTGCAACTGATCCTAGGTCTTATAGATATACATCTGCGTATTTCCCTCTATGCTGCATTAAATTTTGTACAGATATTTATGTTTGGCTGAGTGCTCTGGGAAATGAATACTACATTTTCATGTGAAGGAAGAAGTATAATTATGCTGTATCACAAAACTATATCCTTCAAGATTCAGCATTTTAAACTGCTTGCATCTTATAATTATCACCACTGCCAGAGCTTGCCTTTTCTGCATAATTAGTGTCTAACGTTTAAAACCTCTAAAATTATTTGCAAGAGATGTTCTTTGTGTTTCTCTGTCTCCCCTCTCCTTTGCTTTGTTAACATTTGGGAAGAAACATTTCCTCCAGCTTTTAAATTATGTAGGAATGTCAACAGGACATAATATTCCTCTTTTTTTAAACCTATCATGTAAACATTGAATGCTACTAAGAGAAAGATGCAGCCTACATTCATATTCAATTCATGCTCAATTTCTAGCCTGGATATAAATGTATGTATTTTATTTGCTAAATTTAGAATGATAATGTATGCCGACAGAATTGCATTTTATATGCTAAAGAGCATGAAAACATAGTTAACTCCTTCAAGTAGATTATTAATTCTTCAAGTCTCATTTCAGTGCAAGGTCTGGTAAAATGAATGAACCTTAAGCAGGCAAAGAAACAAATATTCAAGGCAAGCTGGACGCCCATGCTTCGCTATGAAACTATGTGATTGGGCATGATAAAGTGACACTTAAAGCCTGAAATTTAATGTAGAATGTGTAACTCCATAGCATCAGAACGTGTTAATATAAAGCAACCGGCAGTTGGAACAGAGGGGGAGGGGAGTAAAATGTTCCAGCCAACATGCTGGATGAGTCAAGCGCTGGCCACGGCCATGCCCGGTTTAGTGAAGGAGAAGCATCAGAGCATGTTAATATAAGGCAACTGGCAGTTGGGACAGAGTTCCTTTCAGGTGGGGAGGGGGAGTAAAATGTCTAACTCCTTAGCATCAGAGTGTGTGAATAAAATACTGTATATGAAATACTAATGATCTGATGGCCATTTCGAAAAATTCTCTCTTATTGAGCACCTAGAAGCCAAGAGAAACATACATGCCAAATTTCAAGTTTGTAGGCTTTACTGTTCTGTAGATTTTGTGATTAGTGAGTGGTATTTGGCTTTTATATACAGTATAAAGATTAAGGCCATTGTTTGCAAAGTGATAATAGCAACAAATCCAGGAACATACATTTTGGAACCAAAAGTGAGAAAGGATTGGACATTGGAATACATGCAACTATATCTAACAGTCTTATTATTGCATGTAGTAGTCCTACCAAAGAAGACCCAGCCATTATTTGTCTGAAGGTGTCTTTATTGTCTGAAGGTGAAAAGGGTTAGGGTAAAGATTAACATCAGCATTTTATTTATTTTTATTTATTTTATTTTATTTTATTTTTATTAAATTTATATACTGCCCTACTCCCGAACAGGGTGGTGAACAGCCAAAAAATAAAACACATAGATTACAAAATTTAAAAGACAGTATAAAACCACATTAGATAATTTGGCCTGGGACAAATTAAAACACCCCCAATACTTAAGACAAATTTAAAATTTACAATTTAAAAAGTTAAAAGGGAAAAGTATTAATATTAATATTAGCATTAATAAAGCATTAATATTAGCATTAGAATCTAAATTAGAATGCAGCCCAGTTCTTGTTAACCGTATCTACAGACTCTTTGGCAGTATTATAAAAATGTTTTGCATTACATTTTCCAAGGCATTTTTTTCAACTTAAAAATCCAGTCAGCAACTCTGGAATTCCTAAGTGTTCCTGTATTCAAATACTAGAGAGTCCTATCTCTGCTTAACAGTAGTGGTGTCTTGATTAAACAAGACTGGATATATGTTGCCCCCTGCTAAAGCTAAAATAAAGTGGCACCTACCTCACAAAATGAAATTGTAGACTACCCCAAGCCAACTACATTATTTAGGCAAAATATTTAGGAACATAGACACTTCTCTCTTTTCCTGGAAATAAAATTTTATTGAACTATTTTCTTTAGAAGTAGTCCTCGACTTACGACCATAATTGAGCCCAATATTTCTGTTGTTAAGTGAGACATTTGCTAAGTGAGTTTTGCCCCATTTTATGACTTTTCTTGTCACAGCTGTTAAGTGAATCACCACAGTTGATAAGTTAGTAACATGGTTGTTAAGTGAATCTGGCTTCCCCATTGATTTTCCTTGTCCAAAGGTTGCAAACGTTGATCACATGACCTTGGGACAAAGCAAAGGTCATAAGTATGAGTCAGTTGCCAAGCATCTGAATTTTGATAACATGATGCAAAGGTTGTAAGTGATGAAAAATGGTCACAAGTCACAAGTCAGTGCCGTTGTAACTTTGAATGGTCACTAAATGAACTGTTGTAAGTCAAGCACTACCTGTACTTCTGATTCAAATATTAGTCCATAGTTTTTCTTAATGGTGGGGCTGGCTCTTTGATTAAACTAGAAAGGAGAAGTTCTTCCCTATGCTAGGTTTGACAAAAATGTTACATACAATTTCACCTTATTTTACTTATATCCAAACACACCACAACGATCAGGTCTGAATTGAAGAACATAATGTATTATTGTGAAGATTTAGACACCAAACCACTGATCTATGATGCATTTTTTGTTGCAAGGCATATACAGTAAATTGTATTCAGGAGCACAAATGAAACAGATGGCACAAATTAGGGAACATGAACAAAAGTTCTTATATTCTTTAATACTTATCAATCAATGAATTTATATTCACACGATTACACTTTAGGTAATTAGCCTAAAGTGAGTGTGAGTCAGGCATAAAAATTAAGCTTGTGCATAAGCTACAGATGGAGTCATCTCTCACACTTGTTTATGAAGCTGGAGGTTCGTTATGTTCTAGAATCATTTTTGAAGCTGCTTCCCTTTGGGAATATGACAGTATTTACGCTGTGTCAAGCAAACTAACTTATTTTTGTTGGTGTGATTGCTGAAATATTTAGTACATTTCCAAGAACTTGGTATAGTATATATTTCACTATCCTTAAATAGCATCTCTTTCTATCTTTGTTAATTTGAGCTTACAGTCTTTTTCCTGTTAAAAATCCTTTATTTTTGATGAGAAAGCTGTTTGTTATTGTTTTGTTACAGTAACACAAGATAGATACAATTGCTGAATTGCTGAACAAGACAATATCTTGTTGACCTTTCCTCCAATCACTTTCCTAGTTTTGTTGACATTATTTGTCTGGCCATGGCCATCTTGTCCTATCTCTGTCCATCCATTAACTTAGTTCTGCTGTTGTGCACATGTGTTGCTTTTGTATATTTTTATCTATAATTTTTTAAAGCCTTGCTTTAGCTCTTTTTAAACATTCCACTTGCTCTCTATTTACATGCTAAAATGGCTCCATACAAATCAATGGTTTTTACTATATCTAATTAGAATATATATAATTCTACAGGATATGATGATTATTTCGTGGATGTATAGGGCTATCCAACTCAACACTGTGACTCTGGACAGTGTATAACAAAAACAATAACAAAGAAAAATAACATACAATATTAGAAAAATATCCAAAATAGTGACCAGATGGGAATATCTTGATAGCCAAAATGGAACACCATTCAAAAGTCTAATCTTAACAACTTTTCTAAAGGCAACCATAGTTGGGGCCCATTATATATAGGGGTGGAGTGGAGAGGAGAGGTCATTCTAGAGAACAGGGAGAACAGCCCCATTTCTAGGTTCCATAAGGTGGCAGTGGTTAAGGAAGCTACTTGTAGGCAGGAACTATGGGTTATTTACAAGGAGGTTGGTGTTTTCTAGTCACCACAAATCCTATGGGGAGTGTGTGGACCAGGCAGATATTCTCAGGAGAAGACAGTCCCACAGGTAACCTGGTCCCCTGCTTTGTAGAGATTTAAATATCATAGCCAGCACATTGAAGTGCATCTAGAAACCTGTTGGAAGCTAGTGAAGCTTGTGGAATGTTGGTGTCAAATGGGTGAAATAAACTGAACCCCTAATTACTTGCACCTCTGGACCAACTGAAGCTTCTGGATGGCTTTTCAGATAGGCAAATAAAAATTGATTAAGGCAGGAGCAAGGCCTCTTGGCATGGGCACAATTGGTGTACAAGACTACAACCACCATCTGTTCTTTGAGCAGACACAGTGAATCCAGGAGGAATTGTTTACAAGCCTGAATGAAGTAGTGCCAACACATTCATAACTTAAGATGGAAATGCTCCAGCTCCTATCTCTGAGTGACCCAGAATCTGTATATGTTCAGCTCAGTCTGTTTTTTCCCATCCAGACCCTCAAACTCTCTAGACACTGCAGACAAATCGTCACTCAGAAAGCTGGAAATGAAAATGTACAACTGGGAATGATCAGTTTATTAGTCATCTTCACTCTATACCCAGAATGACTTATCACAAATAAATTCACCATCTGAGCAAAGGATGGAAAATACAGTTGGTATAATTCTGGGTATGGGAGAGAGTAGGCAGCTAAAGATGATATGTGAGTCTAATTATTCAGATCTATAGGGTTTCTTATAATTTTGTGAATTTTTAGAGAGACCATGAACTGATTAATGTACAGATTAAATGAAAGCAGATAGGTATGGAGGATTCATCACACATTGTTCATCAGACTCCTATTGGTATATCTCTATTAATGTTTAGCAAGAAATATATTGCTTAAGAAATTGTGTACCCTTTGAGATACATTAAACATCTCAAGAATTTCTAAAACTCTATTTTAATGAATACATTACAGTAACAGAATCTTTACAACGTGATAAACTTTCTAAGGTATAAGGCAGAATTTTATAGGAAGATCAGTCTTAAGTTTCTTCTTCAGTCCTTCTTGTCTTTCCAGGTGTTGGAAGAAAAATATGGTCCAGTTCCAAACTGGGAGAAAGGCGCTAGATATAAAATAGAGGCTGATTGGAAAGAAGGACTCTGTTTATTGATGAGCAGAACCAACAACAGCATGCATGGGACATCTGACAAATTAGCTTGATGAGGTCAAGGATTTTTATACAGTTTACAGTATTTTGTAATTTTGAGGTTTGCTTTGTGTGCTTTTATTATTTGATAGGTGGTGGGTTAATCCTGCCCTTAATCTCATCAGATGGAGCTGAAGATGTTTTGTTTATGAATAGATTGGCCCGGATTTCTTAATGGGCACAAAATATACATCTCTATATGGGGCTGCTTTCTGTCTTTGTTAATATTTTTTTACATTTCTCCTTTGGGGAAATATAATATTCTGCCTCTTTTAATATTCCCCAAAATATTTCATTCTCTGGGGGTGGGGAAGCCTTCCCACTCAGGCTGAGCTGCATTGGTCAACTTGCGAAGTTTTTCTGACCCACTCCCAAGTTGCCATAGGCAAGGGAATGGGAAATCATGTCTCGCAACTGCACCAAGGAATTCACACTTTGGTCAAAACAAAACACATCCTAGCCAGCCGAAGTCAAGGCCATCTCCATGGAAACCCACAACAGCCAGAGGGAGTGACTCCTATGACCCGTGAAATTGCTTTGTTGGGAAATGTGACTGGTGACACACCTTGGTGGGAGTGGGAAACAGGGTCAGAAGCAAGGCATGAAAGCTGGCTTCACTTGGTTTGTGCCGACATGGCGCTCCTAATAAACAACTGAATTTTTCTTGAAAACTGGCTTGAGGCTCCTGCTTTTATTAGGGCATTGGTTGGAAACCTGACAGAATTTTTGTAACAGCTGCTGTTGACTTTCTTCAACACTATCTCCATATTCCTCTACATTAACAACAAGGAAATTGTAATAATACCATAAAGTATTTTCGCAATTCCATCTATTTAGCAAAATAGTGTTGTGTTAAATGCTTTATTTATCTAGTGATTGTAATGGATAATTTATAGGCAAAGGCATCTGCAACAATGGGCAGCAACATCAAAATGGTAACATCAGAACTCCATTCCCCCCTCTCTCTATAGTCATTTCTCTGTGACCTCATTTAAAAAGCACCTTTTCTCTAATAATCTTCATATGTACAAAAACTCATTTGTGACATGATAATGATATAAAAGTCTCAGTTTATCTCAGTAAAACAATATGAAAGAAATAGGCATAATATGAGAACGTGAGATTTAAGAAAGTTTAAGAAATATATATTAAAAATTGTGGTTATCATATCAAGCCAATTAATTTGGGAGGAAAACTAGGAATTCTGACTACTGAATAAATGTATATTTTATATGCATTATATATGAATAAATGCATATTTTAATGAGTGGATTTAAGACTGGAAAAACATAAGCCAGTGGTGAAATCCAAATTTTTTTACTACCGGTTTTGTGGCCGTGGTTTGGTGGGCATGGTGTGGCTTGGTGGGTGTGGCTTGGTGGACGTGGCAGGGAAAGAATACTGCAAAATCTTCATTCCTACCTCTCTCCAGGGGAAGGATACTGCAAAATCTTTTTTCCCACCCCACTCTGGGGCCAGCCAGAGGTGGTATTTGCCAGTTCTCTGAACTACTCAAAATTTCCACTTCCGGTTCTCCAGAACCTGTCGGATTTCATCCCTGAGCCAGACATCAAAAACTGAATTGAAGAATGAAAGGGACTTCTATGTATGTTACTCAATGGCTACACAAAGGTAATATGAAATAGTATATAGAAAGAGGTAGGGCTTAGCAAAATTTAAAAGTAAGAAGATGCTATCTTCAAGGATTTCTGTTTTCATGACTTTCAAAGCTGATGAAGGTGAATAAAAGACACTACACCATCTCCAAAATGGTGACCAGCCAGAGGTGAAAACTGGTTTCATATAAGCAAATAAAGAAAGGAAAGGAAAGGAAAGGAAAGGAAAGGAAAGGAAAGGAAAGGAAAGGAAAGGAAAGGGAAAAGGGCAAAAGGCCAGGCCAGGCCAGGCCTATGGATTGCATCTTTTTTCCACAGGAAAGAATGACAGGGAATAAGAGGAACATCAGGGAACAGATACCCTCAATGCTATCTACAGTGCCATCTACTATGTTTTCATAAATAATATAACCCTTTATTAACCAAGAGAGATATAAATCTGAAAAAAACAAAATATTTGCGAACTTTAATTTTGAACTGATGGAGAATACTATCAATCACCTTAAAAAAAACCCTGTGTCATGGAGTACTGTACAGTAGATACTTGTTTTACCATAATATGTGTAAGAAAATTATGTCCGGGATAGCTTTTTAAGTGGTAGATTTTCCCAGCATATTCACCTAGATTCTCCTGGCTTAAATGTTGATATGAAGAGGGCAACTTTCCATTTCTTTATAAGCTATAAATATACTAAGACTTTAGCAAGAACATATTATATTGAAGCAGCTGCAAGAACACAATGTTCTCTGGCATTTCCTGTTGCTGCAGCTGTGGCTCCATCGTTTATTGATAATATTAAATGATGTTAAAATGTGACAATACCTGTTGACAAAATTAAAACAATGAATACAAAAATTTAGTAGTGCACGATAAGGATTGCAATGTAGTAAAAATCCTATGGATTCATCATGAACACTGATCAAATAGTTTATTCAATGAAGGAAATGGAGTGCTTAGATTCAAAGACAAGAAGGTATATCTGTCAGGAATAAATGCCTTGCCTCTGACCCAGAGCTAGAGGTAGGGGGGCTGGACAGGCCAGCCCACAAGGTACACCCTAACCCAATAGCCCCTCCTTACCTTAGCCACGCCCAGGGGGTACTTAAGGGTCAGCCATGCGGTCCTGTTCCAGTTCCGGAGATGTACCTGTATTGATGAGATGTCCAGTCAATAAACAATAAACGATTTAAACCAGAACCGCTTGTTGGAATTATTGGGCACGATCCTCGAACATATCTAACAAAATGGTAGCAGAGGATGGTTCGGCAGCCCAACCCAAACATTCCACAAGCATGCAAAGAACCAAGACGGAAAGGATGAACACCAGAGCGTTCACCAAGGAGATGGCAGAACGACCTGCCCAACCCGAAGCCACCCGAGGAGAGGCATCTGAAGCAAGTGGCCTACTCCACTACCCACGCACCCCTGCCAGGCGCGGAGAGGAGTGGGACGAACACGAGACTCCAAAAGGGGAAAAGCACAACCTAAAAGGAAAACTCCTGGACCTGATAGATTCATCGCAAAGCAACACCGACCTCATCGCGGAACTACGGAGCCTAATCGAAGGCTGCGAAGCAGCGAGTGAGGAAGATGAGGATGAATCCGAATGCAGCGGCGGAGAAGCGGTAAGGGAGAGAACCCCCCACCAAAAACCCGCCAAGGGAGCCGAAGGGGTTTTCGCGCCTTTTTCACGGCGGCCATCTTGGGAGGCGGCGTCATCAAAAATGGCCGACCACCCACCAATAGATTCCCGAGATTTAAATCTCATGGCGGGAATCGGGGCCTACCCCAAGGTAACCCCCCAAGAATGCCACAAACAAAGAGGAAACCCAAGGCCCAAAGCCACAGGCTCGCCCACCGAGCCCGAACTCAACAAGGCAATCGAATTGATCGCCGCGGCCCTGGGGGACAAGATGAAGCTACCGGACACGCACCCCGGTGCCAGGCCCAAGCGCAAAGGGGACCCTAACGCGAGGAGGCCCGACACCGACACCCATCCCGAGGGACCGATCACCGCCGCGTGGATCCAGAGCCACCCAGGGCCCCCAAGAAGCCTCCCCTTAAAAACGGAACACCGGAGGCGATGGGACTACTCACCGGACCTACGAACTGGACCAGACCCATGGCCCGCGGGGCCATCCGCCGGCAGGGGACGTCCATCGGCGGGCAGGGGACTCGGCCCGACACCCGGAGGCGACACCCGCACGAGGCCGGGCCATCCAGGACCATCCGCGGCACCAACCGGACTCCAGGCCCTCGACGACGATCCTCACCGCTTCCCGAGGCTCCAGACGACGAACCACGACGATCCCAGACGAGCAAGGCCGACCAAGGAGGAACCGAAGGCCCATCCGGAGGATTGGGGCCTATACCAGGGAGCTACGGAGACAAGCTCCTCACTCCACGGCGGCTGGGAAGAAATGAACTTCGCGCACGCGCAATGCGCCCCTACAGGAGAAACGGAAGAAGACATAGAGCTACACCGACGCATGCACACAGAGACAAGTCAGTTCAGACTCGCCACAGTCGTTCCCCTACCTTATTGTGAGTTCCCTTACGTGAGGAACCATGGACAGCGACATAATGTGAGTAACTTAAACTATAACTCAGGGGCTTTGCCAAGTGACTTCCCCAAACTAAGGCTAGATGGGGAGAATTTCCTGGACTGGAACCAACAGCTCCAGGTCACCCTACTCAAAGAAGACCTACTATCCATAGTCACTGATCCCCCAAAAAAGCCCTGGACCTTTGAGCTAGATTGTACCCATCATAAAGCATACTGCATTGTTATAGCTAGTATCACCCCCAGTATTTACCCCAGCATCAGGCATCATCTGACTGCTCTAGAAGTAATACAGAGGATGCACAAACTATTTTACTGCCAGAGCGTGGCAAGCACCACCAGGCTATCCAGGGAATTCTATGCCACCAAACACAAAGCAGGGACCCCAATGAGTGAACATCTATTATCCCTAAACGCCACCAGAGCCCAGCTAACACAAAGGGGGGAGGTCATAAGCGAAAGGACCATGATAAGTATCATTGTGAACTCCCTGGACCCCAGCTGGGACACCTTCATTACACAAATAGACAACCTAGGGACAGGAAAGCTCTCACTAGAGTTACTAACGAGCAAACTAATAGCTGAGGATAGCATCAGAAAAGATCGCTCAATAAGCCGCAGGGAGCAAAGGCCCAGTAAGAAGGTCGAGCCACAGAGCAGGAACCACAGCAACGCAGAATGTTACTTGTGTGGGTCAAGGAACCACTACAAAAGGGACTGCCCTAGAAACACAGGGGACAGGGACAGGCAACGTAGGAGGGACAGATCAGAGTCAAGGACAAGATACACAAGCAGACACTCACCCGAGGACAGACACAGACGTAGGGATTCACCTAACCCCAGGGACAGGAGAAACCACAGGGACAGCTCCAGGGAAAGTCAAACGGGTTCTCTGTATGGCATAGGAGACCAGGGGCAACACACAAACCAGGACAGGATGGAAGGTACATGGCTGCTAGATTCAGGAGCCACAAACCATACCACGTATGACCGTAACCTACTAACATCATTCACAGAGGAGAGTTTCATAATAAAGGTGGCTAACCAGAATAATGTGCAAGTAACAGGCAAGGGCAATGCACACGTGCCGGGGATAGGGGAGGTACAAGGAGTGTTACTGGTACCCAATATACCCTATAACATCCTCGCTACACTAAAGTTAAGCAAGGACAACAATGTTGAAGTAACCTTCAAGGGAGGAAAGGTGCAGGTAACTAGAGGGGGCAAAAACGTAGGGAAAATAGTGATCAGCGGAGAACTCCCCTTCTACCACCCAGTCTGGGACAAGCAACCCAGAGTAAACAACCACCATAAGGCCAGCCCCGATAACACAAGTAGGGAAATAGAGGGGGTTAACCACACACACGACAACAATGAAACAAGTGAGCAGGAGGCAACCAGAAAAGAAAGGCCAGCGATAGGGAAGCCCATACATGACAATTGCGCTCACCTATTACACAGAAAGCTAGGACACATTAGCTTCCCCGTGGTGCAGAAGATGATGGAGTGCTCTGAAGGTGTAAAAATAAAGAATTGTGAGAACTATCTCGAGTGTTCTGTTTGTAAGAGCTCCAAATTAAAAACCAAACCTAGGCCCAAAAAGTCAGTACGCACTACAGACTCAACCTTTCAACTCATACATATGGATCTAGTGGGACCACTAAGGCCCTCCATTAAATACAGGAAAAGGTACTTCCTGACCATAGTGGATGATTTCAGCCGCTATGGCTTCGTGTACACACTAAAACAGAAGAGCGAAGTATTCCAAAAATTCAAGGAATTCTACGCTAGGGTAGAGACACAACACAATACCAAAATCAGGCAAATAATGACAGACCGGGGGTCTGAATTTTTATCGAGCGACTTCTCGCAATGGCTAAAGGCACGCGGGGTAGTCCACTACACGTCTTCCCCATTTTCGGCCTTCCAAAACGGAGTGGCGGAACGAAAAAACGGAATGCTGCAGACCATGATGAAGTGCGCATTAGAGGATGCAGGCCTGGGACAACACTTCTGGTCGGAAGCACTCATTTATTCAAACTATACTCTGAACAGGTTATGGTCCAGCGTACTAAACAAAACTCCATATGAGTTAATGTACCAAAGGAAGCCACAAGTATCGCATTTACACATATTCGGGGTCACAGCAGATGTACACATTCCCAGGCAATTGAGGCAAAAGGGGGACAGGGTATCCCGAAGGCTGAGGTTCATGGGATATGAACCAGGAACAAAGGGATATAGGTTCATAGACAGCAACAACAACTTCGTAATCTCTCGAACAGCAGTTTTTCACGAAAATGCCAACTGGTCCAAGATACACCTCAACGAGGTGTTCCTTAGCAAGGACGGGCCGGGGAACACTCAAAGGGGAGTAACACCTAACACAGGAAAGGGTACAGAACAGGAAAGAATCAAAAGCGAGAGGCAGGAAATACTAGTGAAGGAGTGGAAGGAGAACCACCCACACATCAAAGTGGACTCACTCACTGAGAAAGAAGCCAGGTACATGCACGACACAGAGACGCCGCCCGACAGGCCAATCAGAGCAAACAGGGGCAAGGTGCCACAAAGGTTAGGGGATTACGTATTATCTATCCACACTAACCAACTAACCCCCAACACATATGAAGACGTGCTAAAATTACCAGATGAGGAAAGGGCAAAATGGGAGCAGGCCATGGAGAAGGAAATGGATAGCCTGAGGGAACTAAACGTATACACTCCCTCTGAGGTCCCAGCAGGAAAAACGACAATAGGCACCAGATGGGTCTACAAAATCAAGACACTAGAGGAAAACAAAACTCTCTACAAGGCTAGACTGGTAGCGCAGGGATTTGCTCAAAGATACCCTGATGATTACACAGAAACATACTCCCCCACAGTCAGGGCCGAAAGCGTAAAATGTGCGTTAGTCATTGCATCACTGCTAGGGCTGGAGGTACACCAATTCGACGTACAAACCGCCTACCTGCACGCTGAGCTTGACAAAGAGATTTATGTAAGAGCACCCCCCAGTCAAACAACTAGGAAGGGAGAAACATGGATTCTAAACCGAAGCTTGTATGGGCTCAAGCAATCAGGGAAACGCTGGTACGAGTGTTTGTCTAAGACATTGAAATCCATGGGCTTTGCAGCCACCTCAGCCGACAACTGCTTCTTCACCAAGAAGTCAGGTGATTCCCTCGAGTATGTCTTAATATACGTGGACGATATACTATATATCGGTAATCAGATCAGCAAGTGCAGTGACTTTGCCAATGAACTAGGAAAGCACTTCTCCCTGAAGATTTTGGGTAAGGTAGACAAGTACCTAGGGGTGCAAATCACAAAAACAGACAAAGGTTTCCAATTGTCACAGAAAGATAAAATTTTGGAACTGGTACATAAGTGCAATATGACAGGTGCCAAGGGGTGTGAAACACCAATGCAACCAGACTTTTTGAAGGACATGTACAATGAGGCTGAACCATTCAAAGACAACACGCTGTACAGATCCACCATAGGTTCACTATTGTACATTGCAAACTGGACCAGGCCAGATATCGCCCTACCTGTCAACCTGCTGTCTAGACACGTAGGGAAACCCACCGTGTACCATTGGGAAGCCATAAAAAGGGTACTGAGATACCTAAAACACAGTTCTGACGCCTGCCTGTCACTAGAACCTGAGAACGCCACAACTCCCACGCTCACGTGCTACGCAGATGCTGACTGGGCTGGAGATGTGAAAAGTAGGAGGAGCACCTCAGGTTACGTGTTCTTCCTCAACAACAGCCCAGTGCATTGGTACACAGGGAAACAGGATCTGGTAGCCACATCTACCACAGAAGCCGAATATATTTGTTTGTCCAAGGCCACCAATAACTTGATCTGGTTTGACGACCTGCTCACGGACATATGGGCCGAACCAAACTACCCTATCACTATGCATGAAGACAATAAAGCAGCCATGGAAATATCAAAGGCTGAAGCGGTTGGCCAAAGGTCGAGACACATTGACATAAAATATAAACATGTTAGGCAATTCGCAAACATAGGATTCATAAGGGTTATACATTGTGACACAGAGGAGCAAACAGCGGACATTCTAACAAAGCCATTACAAAACAAGCAACACACATACCTCACATCAAAATTAGGTGTCCTCCTAAAAATAGCGCCTCAAGTGTACACCACTCAGGAATATCCCGGCCAGGCATTTAGAGGGGGTTTTGTCAGGAATAAATGCCTTGCCTCTGACCCAGAGCTAGAGGTAGGGGGGCTGGACAGGCCAGCCCACAAGGTACACCCTAACCCAATAGCCCCTCCTTACCTTAGCCACGCCCAGGGGGTACTTAAGGGTCAGCCATGCGGTCCTGTTCCAGTTCCGGAGATGTACCTGTATTGATGAGATGTCCAGTCAATAAACAATAAACGATTTAAACCAGAACCGCTTGTTGGAATTATTGGGCACGATCCTCGAACATATCTAACAATATCTAGATTTTGTTTTAAAAAAATCAAATTCATTTGTTACAGTGGAGATTAAAAAGCTCACATAGATAAGAAAATAGTTTTTCAAATGCTGAGAGTGATCTTCCCCCATCCCATCACAGTGTACTGATTCAGTTCCATACACCCTATTCTTAAGGAAATAGGAAACTTGAACAGGAAAATGTATTATTTATATATCATTATCTTGCAATTTAGCTCTTAATAGTTTTTTTGTCTTCTTTTTCAGTTTAGCCCTTGCTTTGCATACTTTTATACTTTCTTTTTAATTATCATAATTTTTAGTTATGCATTTCATTTCTATTCATCTCATTGCTGATCTTTTTCCCATTTTCATACTAAGAATAATACTTGGTGCAGCTGATTGTCTTCTAGTCCAGGAAAATAGATAATATTAAATAACAATAAACATACTGTTATTCCAAGTACCAAAAAGACTCTTCCTTTTTTTTTCCTGCTGGAAGCTAACATAATTATCTTATTTACAAAAGATTAGTATCCTATGACTAAATGTTGTATCTTATGGTTCGTGATGAATATATTTTATTTTTTCTTTATGTACACTGAGAGCATATGTACCAAAGACAAATTCTTTGTGTGTCCAATCACACTTGGCCAATAAAGAATTCTATTCTATTCTATTCTATTCTATTCTACTCTATTCTAGGAGGTTACCTTTAACTTTAGAAAGCTGCAAACTTTTCCTCCCACCCCTTTCTTTTCCTGATTCTATCTTGATTTGAAATAAAAATAACCAACACATTTTAGATTAGGTCAACATAACTACAGATAGTCCTTGACCACAACTGAGCCCACAATTTAGGTTGCTAAGTGGGAAATTTGTTAAGGGAGTTTTGCCCCAATTTACAACTTTTCCTGCCACATTTGTTAAGTGAATCATGGCAGTTGGTAAATGAGTAATACGGGTGTTATGTGAATCTGGTTTTCCCATTGACTTTGCTTGTCAGAAGGTTGCAAAAGGAGATTACATGACCCTGGGACACTGCAACCGTCATAAATATGAGTCAGTTGTCAAGCATCTGAATGTAAATCACATGACCATAAGGATGCTGCAACAGTCATAAGTGTGAAAAATGGTCATGTCACTTTTTTCAGTTGTAACTTTGAGTGGTCAATAAGTAAGCTGTTGTAAGTAGAGGACTAACTGTATATTTATTACCCAGTAATAAATGGGTTATGCTAAATGTTTTTGGTTAGCTCAGAACCATCACAAAACCATCATTGTTAAAACTTTAATGCATACTAATATATCTACATATCTTCTCACGAATGAGGAAAATTACATATTAATGCTTTGCAAACTATTCTTTCTTATCCTTATAATTCATATAAACCCAGAATTGATATTAAAAATACTTCTGAGAAAACTGCTTTGAAAAGTAAAGATTGCTTAAAGTAGATGTTCAAATGTACAGTACAATATACAAAGATTATCGTCACTTAGAGATCATATATAAACAAGAATAAAGTCAATTGTTACTCATTCACAGAAACCGAAAAAAATAATTGAAAATAATTCAACATGTATCTGCATAACCAGGTGATGTTCAATTCAACTCTTTGAAATAAAGTGATCTTTAACCAATTTAACAATGTGTTCACTATAAAAGATTTCCCTCAATAGTGCTAAGTTAATCATTTCTTATTATTGGAAATAGAACAAATCACTTTATCAATAGGTTTTATATGCAGCTTTGTCTATTGTGCCTTGCTGCCTTTTAAAAATGCCAGCTAAGTAACTGCCATATAAATATGTCAGAATATTTCCCAACCTATTTCTTGGTTAACATGAATATGTATTTCACTTCATGAAATAAGCTTCTTGCAATTAAGAAGCTTCAGTATGACAAAACTAAAGGCCAAACTGAATAGTACAGAGGGTTCAGTTTAATTTTCTCTTGACATTTTTTAAAATGAAAAGCAGTTGCCAGAGACAGCAGTTTAGGGCGAAAGAAATAAGGATGCAAAGAGGTATTAATTCTTCCCCTCTAACACCTAGTTCTGTCTCACATTTAACCTCCTATCTAGCTTATCTTTTTGGTTTAAAAAAATGCTCTAATCAGAAATTTATCTACAGAATTCAAGCCAAAATTAAAGAGGAAATGTAACTGAAAGAAAAAAGAGAAAACCAGTCTTATGTCGCTTCCTGACTTGCAATGCAAACTCTGCTGAGGGAGCTGATCAGTAGTTTCCTAATACCAGCAGACTCGGTCTCTCAAGCTTCTCCTAAACAAGGCACAGTTGTGGTGGTTGTGGTGGTGGAATCTATTGAGCCTGCTCAGTTCGTTGATAGACAGTTCCCATTAATCACTATGTGGAGAAATCTTGGGGGAAAAGACTGAATTGCTGAATGTTACTTTGGACTTAATTCAATAGAACTGTCAGGTTTGGGTTAATAATTACAAAGGATTTAATAACTGTAAAAAAAAACAATCAAACTTGTCAAGGAAACCAGAGAAACTTGCATTTGGATCTCATTCAAGTCACATAATGCATTGGAACAGTTGCATGGGAATATGTTGTACAACAACTGGAAACAAAAGAGTATGTTTGGTAATTGTCTGAAGATTTCCATTTATAATGAAACATGAACAAACTTTTCATATTCCAGAAAGCTGCTTCTTATCACTTTTTCAGTGACTGTGGATTTTGAATCATTCATTATAAAAATGTTTTTATAAAGGATTGCTTCAAAATTTTGGCTCACAAAAAGTGACAGAGTTCCATATGAGCCTTCCCTAAAGTCTTCAATATCACCTGTTTTACTGTTCCAGATAGTTCTATAAGTATTCCAGAGCAGCTGCTATATGGAGGAGACCTGGGAGGCTTTAAAAGAAATGATAGCTTATCTCCTGGGGTTCTTTCTTTCTTTCTTTCTTTCTTTCTTTCTTTCTTTCTTTCTTTCTTTCTTTCTTTCTTTCTTTCTTTCTTTCTTTCTTTCTTTTCATCCATATAAGTATAAAACAGTATATAGGATGTATTATTTCCCTTAAAATTTGTTTTACACTACTTTGATATAATATGTTTATGGTATTTACATAATGTATGTAATGCTTTCATGTTATGACACAAGGGTCTGAGAATGTAAAGTAGGTCATGAGTAGAAACGAGAATCAATTCTTAGCATTGCTGTGTAACACATTTTTGTATTCTCAACACTCATAAGATTAAGAAGTGTGGGAAATCCACTATATGAGTAGGCAATCATTTGGAGACTAGTAAGCACATTTGGAACTTTTAAACCATATTGTGGACACCCTCATTTAACCCTGTTTGACCCTGTTTCTGAATTTCCTATAAATTATGATTACATGATTATTTGCTTCATTGGAGTGACATGAAAGTCCCAGTTATAAATCAACTTCTTTGGTGGACATTGTTTTTCCTAAATTATCCAGAAGTTACAATAACTTGCATTAACTTATTTGCAATAACTAAATATATAACCTGGTACATGGATAGTACTATTTTCTATTTCTTATTTCTTTCTAGAGTCTACCTAGTCAGATAAGTTATTGTCTTCATCATTTCTCATGCAGTATCACATTTTTCTCAGTTTCCTCTCTTTTTAACCATATGTTCAACACATACATTTAAAATAATAAGACATTAAATAAACATTACATATGTTTTAATTTTCACATTAAAATGTTCATCATAGCATTATGAAATTGAAGATTAACACTTACTTGGGAATTATTCTTGATCAATAACTATCTGGCTTAATACAAATGTAGGCATTTGGCTCCCTGTAGAAACCATAGGCTTCATGATGAGGAACACAAATGGGATTGCATGTTTTAATGTTTTGATATATTAATTTAGTCTCAGGTCTGTTCACAAACTTTCCTTATTTGACTCTGTTTCTGAATTTCCTTTGAATGATAATTATTGTTTTTCTGTAAATAGCTACCACTATCTCCTGTTCCACCTGATTATGCCTTTATTGCTCTTAACAATATAGGATCAAAGTATTTCAGTGCTAGTTCTGATAATGACACTTGGAAATCAAAATTCAATATGGGCAAATATTTCATGATAGTTATCAAAGTGGAATTTGGAGGGTTTTTTTTAAAAAAAATCTTAATATTCAGGACTGTGAGAATGGAAGTTTGTTTCCAGGGTAGAGTTGAGATTTCTAGCAAGATGCATGATGAATTCTGCTGACCTATGCCTTCTGGTATGAACAGGTAATGCTCGACAGTTTACTGAAACTAAGAATGAATCTTTCCAAATTTGACCTGTCTTTATCCTTTTTTATTGATAATCAGTAGTGAGGATTCATTGGAATATGAGTAAAACTATATTCCTCTAGAAATAATGCAAATTCTCTCAGTGTGAATAATGAACTTTATCTGTTATGAGTTCATCAGAACCTCCCCATCCCCAGGAGACATGTCTTCACTATTGGGGTGCCTGCCCTGGAACAGCCTTTCCCAAACCCTGTTAACCTTCCAAAAGGCTATAAAAACTTGGCTTTTCCCACAGGCATTAGGACTGAGTGGCTAGTGGAGCCTGACATTGGTGAATTTGTGACTGAACATGATGCACCAGATGTTCATTTTTAATTTTCCCCCCACTTTACATACATTATCTTGTGTGCATTTGTACTGATGTTGTTTGTATTGTTTCATAGAACAATAGAATTATTGTTTATTTGCTTAAGAAGCATGGGCACATACATTTCCTAAGCGTATGTATAAATGTAGCCATTATACTTTTTAAGCAATTAACAAAAATCATTTTAGTAAGATTAGCATGGTTGCAATCTTTAGATACATGGAAAAAAAATCTTCTCTTAGATTAAATATTTACATTTTGAAATACACAAATAAGAGCTCTGGGTCTCTTCTATTTCACTGGGATTTTTCTGGCAAAAATCACAGCCTGCTATTGATATTTTAGAGCTTTGATTCAAGAGAGGCCATTAATCAGATAAAACATTACTAAATGTAGATCATATGTAGGACTAAATGGCTTTTGTGGTTATTTTTCCCAGTAATCCTCCTTATATCTTTGCTAGTAGATTAAAGCTGCTATGATTTGGAATTAATGACTTTGAGACTATAAGATTACCTTTCTTGTGCATATACCACAAACTGTATATACCCTAAAGATACAACCTATATGCATATGATTGCCAATCATTCATATTAAGTTCAACACTTCCTGTAGTTCCAGGTCTATAGCAATAACATTTTGAAGAATGTATCAGAAACTGACTTTGAAGCACTCACTTTGTGCTCTACTGCCCCAGCTTAGCTTAGGGTTTTGTTTTTCTTTCTGGAGCAGGTGAACATACTTCTACACAAAGTACTATGCTTCAAATATTAAAAGAAAGCAAAGGTCAGGAACATTTTTTTAAACAGACCACAGCTTCGCTTTATAGCATGCCAACTTCTTGTTTATATTTTAAGTGACAGGTTTGGAAACAAAAGTCAGGTGGGTGCAAGGAGCCGTGCAAGGCACCATCTGTCTCTGATCGCTTGATAAATATGACATCATTATTTGTATGGGTGCAAATGACTTTTTAAACCTTCCTGTACCTTACGGTTATTCTGTCTGTACTGCAGAATTCTGGATGACCATGAGGTGTAAGCAAAGATGTAGAGAAAGTTACTACAAAAACTCAGGCCTATGTTCTCAATTTCTGTAGTGCAGCTCCTTACTGTAGGTGGATTATTTTCAGGTATCTGAGTTTGCTATTAAGCAGTAGATATCAAGCAGGAAAAGAATAATAGGCCAGACAGTTTCCTAAAGCTGTAAATAATAGAAATCTCCATCCAAATAACAACCATATGAACAACTGAAAAACCTGAGGAAATAGCATCAAGGATGGAAAATTGTTAATTTGAGCAACGGCTTTTCTGCAGCTGCAAGTACATTGTGTATTTCTCAACATGCCACACAAGGTTGTTTTAGTCATTACTGTGAAAAGCTGAAAACCAGAATAAGAGGGCTTCTAGCATTCAACAGGAAGCTTCACATTTTGCCACTCCTGGGGTGCACAAAACAGATATATAGGTCTGAAGAGGCTGTCCAGACTGTAAGATCCTTATACGACTAGAAATCAAAATTCAGAGTAGAGCTCTTATAGTAAGAGAGCAAATTTTGGGGCCAGCTTTCTTAAGCAGAAAAGAGATCATGCAGACAAAGAATGAATGCAATAGCACAGTAAAAGAGACAATGTGCCACTGTTTTCTATATTCAGGGGCATCCAGAGAGAGTAAACAATGTCAGAATAGCAGGTGCAATCAGGAAGTCAAAGTTGTACCTCTTTTTATTGTGCTTGTGATACATGTAAAGGAGGGCTGGGACTTCAATTGCCTGATCATACACATCATTTTCACACTGTTTTCCTTCCTGCAGATACTCTTCTAGATATTCCCTACCCTCATTTGTCTTTGCCAGCTGATTAGACATGTTATGTATTGATACTTTTCAGCGGGAGTTTCAAACCTGCCTAAGTTTCTGATTGGCTGACAGTCCCTCCAGAATTGTATATAAGGAGGGCTGCAGCCTCTGAGTTTTTGCTGAAGTCTCACTGTATATTAAAGAGCTGTTGTCACTTGCTTGCTTGTGCCTCTCATTATTCCCGAACCACTTCATTGGCGACGAAGGTGGGATTGAGGCCACAAGAGGCGAACCAGTGAGACCACGAGCTTCAGCTAGGCGACGAGGCGAACTACAGGAGGCATACCGAACATGTCTGCCTACGTTCCGCCCAAGCCTTTTGATCCGACCCACGAAAAATGGGTCTCGTACCTAACGAGGTTTGAGTGCTCGCTTGAAGCCAGCGACATGCAGGGTCTCTTCGCTAATCGGAAGAAAGCCCTCTTCCTAAGCCACTGCGGACCGGACGTGTTTGAGATGGCAGAGTCACTGTGTGAGCCAACGCCGGTCCAGACCGTCTCCTGGGACACCCTGATGGCAACTCTCCGGGCTCACTACGCTCCCGTGCCCTCCAAGTTCGTGCAACGATACCAACTCAGACAGCACGTTCAAAGAGAGGGAGAACCGGTCAGCGCGTACATGGCAAGCCTGCGAAAAGCCGCAACTCATTGCGACTATAGGGACTTGGACGATGCGTTGCTTGAGCAACTAATCTGTGGTGTTCGCGACATTAGGCTACAATGGTGCCTGCTCGCCAAGCCTGATTTAATGCTTGCTGGAGCCCTAGACGAGGCCAGGGCTCATGAAGCTTCCACAAAAGCCGCAGAAACGCTGCAGCATCCGCTGACCAGCAAAGACAGTCCCAAGTCTGCCCCGGTGCACAGGGAAGACGCCGGATCCAGCTCGGAGTCCGAGTCAGATGAGGACGTCTTCCAAACGGAGCACCAGAGAAAAGACACAGGCAGCCCCCGGCGAAACTGTCCCAGCTGTGGCGGGCACCATGATAGACTGTCCTGCAAATACAGAGAGGCTATTTGCAGTTGTTGCGAGAAGAAAGGGCACTTGGCGCGAGTCTGTAGAGCCATTCTGCCCAGAAAACACCAACCACGTGAGCGCCGCAACCAACCAGAATTGACGCGCCAGAAGCATCCAATGAGAGAAGGCGGCACGAAGAAACGGCGCAAATTTGAACTGCGAGATGGCCGCAGCATACACATAGACCAGGCCAGCACAGCAATCAAGGACAAAGTCAGCATGGTGGTCGAAATCAACGGCAAGCCATGCTCAATGGAGATCGACACCGGATCAGCTCTCTCCATAATGTCATGGGCGACCCTAAAGACCCTCCTGCCATCGTTCCGGAAGGACCAGCTATCCAAGCAACGACTTCGCATCCTAGACTACCAGGGGAACCGGGTACCCCTCGAAGGCGTGGGCACGTTCTGAATCACCTACGGAGACTACGAAAAAGACCTGCCGCTGACCATCGTTACGAAGCAGCTGCCTAGCCTTCTAGGCATGGGGTGGTTCCGAGCCCTCAGCATGGGCTTCACCGGCGTCCACCGAATGTCCAAGCTGTCACTGAAGGACAGCCTCCTGAACGAGTTCCAGGACGTCTTCGGGGACAAGTTGGGCAAGTATGTGGGGACCCCTATCTCACTAAACTTAGACCCCAACGTAGCCCAAATAAGACTTAAAGCCAGACTGGTGCCGTTCACATTGAAACCAAAGATCGATGCGGAACTGGACAAATTAATTAAACAGGGGGTGTTAGTCCCCATCGACCATGCAAAATGGGAGAGCCCCATAGTGACCCCAGTAAAGTCTGACGGCTCAATCAGGATTTGTGCCGACTACAAGTGCACGATCAACAAGGCTTTGCAGCCGAGCGCCTATCCGGTGCCAATTGTGCATCATCTACTACACTCCCTGGGGCCCGGAAAATTTTTTGCCAAATTAGACCTAGCTCAGGCCTATCAACAATTACCAGTCGACGATGCCACGGCAGAGGCGCAAACAATTGTTACTCATAGGGGTGCATTCAAATGTACCAGGGTCCAGTTTGGGGTGAGCGTCGCACCCGGCCTGTTTCAAAGCACCATGGAGTGAGGCTTCTGGTTTGCTGCTGGCCGCCGCCAGACGTTCCTTTGGGATCGTCAGCTTCCATTGCCTGTCAGAGCCGCCGTTACAGCGGATGGCGGCTCGAAAAAACTCCGTTCCCAAGAGGAAACGGAGATAGAGCCGGCAGGGGTGGGTAGAACTCTCCGCAGAGTCCCAAAAGTTTTTTTTTTAACTTTTGGGACGGAGCGGATGAGAAGCCCCATATCCCCTGCCGTTGCTCCGGGCTTTGGGAGACCTCTGCTTATGCAGAGCCAGGCGTCAAGAGCAAGCCTGCGAATTCAACAGAATAATTAAAGAAATGACGAGCTGGACCCTTAATACTGAACCGCAAGTATTTCACCCTTCCAAAATCTATCTAAGAGAAAAGAGGAGAGGAAAAGAGGGAAAAAGAACCTTTTAAAATGGCGTCTGCTGTGGCTGGAGAAGGGCTAAAAGGGAAAGTCCTTCCGTTTCTTCTTACTACAATGTAGCGGAATAAATATCACTGGTTACATTTGTAGATAAAACCTCGCTCCTGTGCTGTTGATTGAAAAGAAGTTTTTTTTTCCTTTTTTAAGGGAAAGTTCTTTCGTTTTCTATTTCTTCTCTCTTTTTTGCTAAATCTTGTCTGTGTGGGAAATGGCATCGGGACTCACACAGCTGGACAAATGGGGGGGGGAACTTCCCCTCTCAAGAAATTGCGCCAACAAATTTCAACTCTCCAGCGTCAGAAACCCGATTTTAATATATTAGAATTTATCCTTGAAGAGATTGTAAGAAGGGATGAGATTGTGAACCAGCAACTTGAAAAATTTAAGCAGGAAATTAAAGAAATTGGTGAATTGGTGAAATCAAAGTTTGACTTTTTGAATCAAAAGATTTTAAAAGCTGCTAATGGTTTATCAGGCTTTCTGATTCGGGTGGATGCAAAGACTAAATTATTAGAGTCTAAAATGAAGGAAATTGAGGAGAATTTGGATGACATGACTCAAAAAATTAAAAAGGATTTGATAAATACTCAGGATAATAGCTCGGAAGACAAATCTAAAATGGAGACTGACCAAAAGATTGGTAATGAAGAAAATGTACAACAGAGGATTGAAAGAGAAGTTTTAATGATTCAATATAATTTTACAGAATATGCAATTAGACTGAGAGGTTTGCAGGAAAATAATAGAGATGATCTAAGGAAAATATCTTCTGAAATTCTGGCTGGGATCTTAAAGGTTCAACCTGATGAAGTGTATTGCAGGATTGATAGAATTTACAGAATAAACTCCTGGTTGGCAAAGCAAAGGCAATTGCCTAGAGATGTGGTGATCTATTTTACAGATAAAGAAATTAGGAATAATATTGTGCAGAACTCTTTTAATTCTACCTTGCAATTTCATGGAAGAAAGATTTGGATTTTTAAGGAGCTCCCGCCCAAGATGTTAATGGAGAGGAAGAAATTTGGCTTTCTAGTGACTGAATTAAAAAAAAGAAATATCCTATTCAGGTGGGACACCCCAGTTGGCCTAATATTGAGATATCAAGGAATAAGATATCAATTGCATACTGTTGAAAAAGCGGAAGATTTTTATCAAAAAATTTTAAAAATGAATTTAACACCTTTAGGCATAATACAGGATAAGCAAAAGGAGTTGGAAACAAAAGGAAAACATCAAATTACAGAGGCTGTGATGGATAAATTGTCTTTGGACTCCCTGGATACCCCAGCTGGACTGTCTATAAATAAGAGAGCAGTGTTATCCGACTCCAATGTGATGAACCATCAAGTCACAGACAAGTGCGCAAATCAATCAGTTGATATACAAGTGACGGAGAAGAAAGATGAGATGATAAAACTAACCCAACAAGAACAATACATAAAGCAGAATGAAAATCAACTAGCAGACACACAATTGGTAGGCAAGAAACGAGGATGGAAATTCAACCCGGAAAAGAAAAAGAAAAGAAATAGATCGCATAGAAACAGCAATTTCTAAACTATGCAACAGTGATGCCAGGGACTTTAAAAAATGAATGAATATTTGAAAAGATAGTGGAGGCGAACAATTGTTTGATACTATCCTGAGGATTGTGGCAGATCTCTGCAAGGCCATGATTTTGGGATGTGAAAAGAGCCTCACTTTGTTGGATTTGAATCATCTAAAATTTTTTTTTTTTTTTTTGGTAAATATATTATAATCATTTTGAGTTATAAGGCAGGAGAGTTTCGCCGGGGCATGCAGAAGATCTAGATGTTACTCAGTAGGATGATGGGAATTAATAATCCTGATGAATACCACAACTATAACTATATGGATATAATTATAATTATAATGTCACTCGGGTGGTTGTTTTTGCTTTTATACAGATGCGAGGATATCTACTACTGATGGGGGCAGAAGATGACTGGAGATTTTGAACAAACTGTTGCACCAGCATGTTATTTTACCCTATTATGGGTGATGGATTTAACAATCCAGAGGAAAGACATCAAAGAAGATACTATATGGATTATAAATTTAAAGTTATTGTTTTTTCCTTTTTTACAAAATGGAATGCATATATAGATACGTGTATATCTTAGTAATGTGGGCAGTGGATTATATCTAGAATTGTACTGCATGATTTTGTAGGAATTGAAGGGTTGAAATAGGTTAGTTTACTGATTGATTAGTTTAAGAAAAAGGATTCTTAAGTCATATATTTAGGGGAGTGGAGGACTTAACAATTCAGTGGAAAGATACTAAAGAAGATATATTTTTTTTTCTCTTCCCTTTTTTTTTTTTCCTTCTTTTTATAAAATGGGATGCATATATAGATATGTGTATATTTTAGTAAAGTGGGTAGTGGATTATATCTAGAATTGTACTGTATGATTTTAAGTCATATATTTAGAGGAGTGGAGGAATTGGACAGAATTGAATAAATGTTAAATTTGGATGCAGGGAGAAGGTCGATTTAAAATGTTATATTAATATATATAAAAGATTAAAGGTTAAATTGTAATAATACTCAATAAGCTTAACATGTTAAGGGTCAGTATTTCGAGAAGGGATTAAGGGAAAGGAAAGATATTATGTATGTAACTAGTTATGAAATAGCCTATTGTTGTGAAGAAGTCACAGGGGGGGTTGGGTGGAAAGGGTGGGTTAGGGAAGAGGGGGGGAAAAAAGGGGGAAAAACTTGTATTTGAAAACTTTTTCAATAAAAAAAAAAAAAAAGCACCATGGAGCGCCTTTTGCAAGGGCTCCTGGGGGTGGTGCCTTATTTCGACGATGTTCTAGTCAGCGCTCAGGACGAACGTCAGCTAGGGGACCGAGTAAGGAACATCCTTTTCCGATTTAGAGAAGCGGAACTTAAATTAAAGAAAAATAAGTGCATGATCACTGTCCCCTCTGTGGAGTTTCTGGGGTACAGGGTGGGCGGCACAGGCATCCACCCTACCGAAAGCAAGGTGAGAGCTATTAAGAGCGCACCAGCCCCCAAGACCAAAGCGGAGCTCCAAGCCTTCCTTGGACTGCTCAATTTTTATTTGATGTTCCTGAAGGACAAGGCCACCATCGCAGATCCCCTACACAAACTATTGGGGAAGAATGTACCATGGGTCTGGGGGAAACCACAAGCAGCCGCTTTTGAGGCAGTAAAGAGACTTCTATCTGCAGACAGTTTCCTAATCCAATACAACGCAGCGCTACTGCTTGTATTGGTTTGTGATGCCTCCCCCATAGGAGTTGGTGCCGTCCTAGGCCATAGACTGCCGAACGGCCTAGAGGCGCCCATTGCGTTTTACTCTCGCACCCTGTCAAGCGCAGAGTGGAACTATAGCCAGTTGGACAGAGAGGCTCTGGCTGCAATTGCGGGGGTTAAAAAGTTCCACGAATACCTCTATGGCCAGCAATTCGAACTTGTGACTGACCACCGGCCCTTGCTGGGACTTTTGGCAGGTGATAGGCCCACCCCCCGCTGCTCTGTCCCCACGTTTGACCAGGTGGACCATTTTCCTGTCGGCCTACTCGTACCAGCTTGTCCATCGACCCGGACGGACTTTGGGCCACACGGATGCCCTCAGCCGCTGCCCCCTACCTGACCTACTTGCCAACCCCATGCCGGAAGCCCCCGTTCTTCTGCTGGACACTTTGACTTTGGGACCTATCTCCTCTTGCGAGGTGGCAAAAGCCTCTGCTAGAGACCCTGTTATTCGTACTGTAATGGGTTGGGTCCTTAAGAGGTGGCCGGTCAAAGTGGATGCGGGGGAGTACCAAGGTTATGTTAACAAATGTAGCGAACTGTTTATGCAAGGGGGTTGTTTGTTGTGGGGTGACAGGGTGGTAGTACCAACGAAACTAAGAACAAGGGTCTTAGAATTACTGCACGAAGGGCATCCGGGCATTGTCAGAATGAAAAGCTTAGCCCGCAGTTATGTTTGGTGGCCCAACATGGACCAAGTCATCGCTGAGTGGGTGGGGAAGTGCAGACCCTGCCAGGAGTCTCACCACGATCCCCCGGTAGCACCCATCCGAGAGTGGGAGAAACCAAAAGGGCCATGGGGGAGGATCCACATTGATTTTGCCGGCCCCTTTCATGGGCAAACATTTTTAATTATAGTCGATGCCTACTGAAAATGGCTCGAAATAATTTTAATGCCTTCAACCACGGCCGAAGCAGTCATCAAAGTCCTGAGGAAGCTATTTGCCACCCATGGCCTATCGGATACTCTCGTATCTGACAATGGCCCACAGCAACCCTGTTTGAGGGCTACTTGGCCGGACTAGGCATCTGCCATGTCCTGTCGGCCCCTTTCCATCCGGCTTCTAACGGATTGGCCGAACGTTTCGCAAGGATGGCCAAAGAAGCATTGTCCAGGCTAGATAACGGGGACTGGCAGGCCAGGATAGACCAATTCTTAGCTGTCCAGCATGCCACACCATGCACAGCCACAGGGAGAAGCCCAGCCGAGCTCCTCATGGGCAGGAAGCTTCGGTGCGTGTTAGACAGGCTTCACCCAAATTATTCGCATGAAAATTTCAAGGGAGAGACCACCGGACTTAGACAGTTCCAGGTCGGGTCCCCGGTGTTCGCTCGCAATTATGCTAGCGAACCTCTATGGGTTGCAGGGACCATAGTGGGAATAACAGGCCCAAAATCTTACACGGTAGACGTAGGGGTAGACAGACTATGGAAGCGCCACATAGACCAACTTAGAAAAAGAATAGTCGGCGAAGCAAACATCAATTTAGACATCTCCGAACCTAACTACAACACCTTTCCCAAAACAGCTAACTCAAGCCCGGGTTCGCGAGAATACTTAGCTGACAAGCCCTGGTTCCAGCGCTGCCCCAGCGAGTCACCAGTCCCAACCGGGGATAACCACGCCCCAGACAAAATCCAGGAGGTTCCATTGGCAGAGCCGGGAGAGACAGAAAGTCCCTCTGACCAGCTTGATGCCCCGCCAAATACTGAACTGCGCAGGTCAACTAGAACGAGAACTCGGCCAGGGCACCTGCGAGATTTTGTGTGTACATATGTAAATATTTGAATGTTAGTGCCTTCTGGGAAGGGAGGGGTGTTATGTATTGATACTTTTCAGCGGGAGTTTCAAACCTGCCTAAGTTTCTGATTGGCTGACAGTCCCTCCAGAATTGTATATAAGGAGGGCTGCAGCCTCTGAGTTTTTGCTGAAGTCTCACTGTATATTAAAGAGCTGTTGTCACTTGCTTGCTTGTGCCTCTCATTATTCCCGAACCACTTCAAGACAGCTCCAGCTTGGGGCCTATTGCAATAGAGGCCATTTTCTTGCTGAAATGTTTTCTTTAATATGTATTTAATTCTCATCAGGCAGCTTTCCTAAGTTTTTGAGCACTTACCAATTTTAATGTTTTAGGACCCTGGACAAATTGTTTTAGGGCTACAATGAGGTATAGATTAAAGAAATGAATTACAAATAGAATTCAGAATTAATTCAGAAATCAGAACGAATTCAGAATTTACTAATTTAATTTCCCCAGTTTTAACTACTAAAACAAGCTATTAGGGCTCATTCACTTAGTTTTCAATTGTAGAAATAAGTATAGATCTCAATTGAAGTGGGTTTTTTTTTTCTTTGTTTAGTTTCCTTTTATTATAATACATTTTACTGCTTCAGTACAGTGATATTTATAGGATATGATTCAGGGGTGAAATCCAGCAGGTTCTGACAGGTTCTGGAGAACTGGTAATGGAAATTTTGAGCAGTTCAGAGAACTGGCAAATGCCACCTCTGCTAGCCCCAGAATGGGGTGGGAATGGAGATTTTGCAGTATCCTTCCCCTAGGAGTGGAGAGGGAATGGGAATTTTGCAGTATCCTTCCCCTGGAGTGGGGAGGGAATGGAGATTTTGCAGTATCCTTCCCCTGGAGTGGAGAGGGAATGGAGATTTTTGCAGTATCCTTCCCCTGGACTGGGGAGGGAATGGGGATTTTGCAGTACTCTTTCCCTGGCGTGCGGAGGGAATGGGGATTTTGCAGAATCCTTCCCCTGCTATGCCCACCAAGCTACGTCCACAGGAGTGGTAGTAAAAAAATTTAGATTTCACCACTGATATGATTAGATATTATTAACACTTTATTATTTAGATAACTTCAAGTTATCTTTGGCAATACAGTAAGGAAAAAATCAATCAATATTAATAGCAAATTAGGATGTCAACACTACAAGCATTTTATTTGGTTTTTTCATCCTTAATTAAATATAACATTAAAAAAGAACTGTGATTCATATCAAAATATTGATTATATAATAATTTTGATATTAAGCTAATTACTTAAGAATTTCCACTGTACTGTATGTTTATATGTTAATAAAAGAAAAAAAAGATAAATGAAGCAAGTTTGATAAAAGTTAAAATATCTAAAAAAGAAAAAGAAAAAAGAAAGATTAAAATAATGACAACTATAAGACTTATTTTTTTCTAACTCCTCCCTTTTTAAGTCGTCCCAGCCACTCCTGGGATCAATTAGATGTCTCCAATCAGATAACGATTAGATAGGCTAGGGATGATATTGGGAAGTTGGCCCTAACTCCAGGCTAGGCCTTCGTGTGATCCTTTCTTCTTAAGAACTTTCCTTCCTTCTTGAGAGTCTTCAGGCTATTTGTAAACATAGTAAGCATTGTATATTTCAGCCTCCACCACTGAGCTCTATTTTAGTGCATTCATAGACTCTGAGTAAACCATATCTGCATATGTTATTACATTTTTCTTGCTGTAATTATCTCCAACATGAAAAGCAATTGAGAGAGATGCTAGAGATGAAATTGTTGGGCTTATTATTCCCTTTGTAGTATTCTATACTTTTATCAAACTTTGATAATATGTCCTTTTAAGTTTTTATCCTCCTTTGTATCTCTGCACCATAAAAATCTTTGAAGTCCCTTGCCTAAGCCACCCCCTTCGGAACTGCCAGTTTTCTGTTCAGTGATTTGATCTGATATGTTATCCATGACAGGCAGCTTGCTTTATAAAATAGTTTAAAATTTGGAAGGGTGAGGTCGTTTCTCTTTGGAACCTTGTAGATTTTTTTTTGTTTAAGTCTGGGTCTATCCCCATTTTACTGACAGCTTTTTTCCACTTTTGTAAGGTTCTCTCTGAAATTCTGATTTGTGTCATTTGAAATAAATAATTTATCTTGGATAACACATTTGTTTTAATAAATGCAATTGATCCAAACCAAGATAACTTGAAGTTCTTCCATCTTTTAAGGTCTCTTACCATTATTTGACACAGTTATTTTGATATGCTGTACTTCTTGATTATTTCCTAATTAGGTACAAATCAAGATATTTTCCTGAAAGGGCTGACAAACAGGTTTTTCTTGTGTTAAAAATTTTGTAATTATATTTGTTTTTTGAATACTAATTTTATATCCAGAATACCATATTTATAGATTTGGTTCATTAACTGCCTTTTGTGAATCTATGACAATTTCTTGAGTTAGTATTAACTTTTGGGAAATACCTGCAGAAGTCCCTGCAGTTTCCCAGGAAATATTTTAGAAATGGCTTCCCAAAAGTGGTTTTCCATAGGGCTGAGAGAAAAAGTGACTGGCCCAAAATCACCCAGCTGGCTTCAGGCTAAAGGCAAGACTACAACTCAGAGTCTCCCAGTTCCTATCCAGATGTCTTAACCACTATATAAAACTAGTTTTCAAACTGAGTTATAATCTCCTACTTAAAAATTTATTCCGTAAGTAATAGTAATACTCTGTACAGCAGAAAGATAAGATAAATACAAACTCTGGTCACTTTTAGAAGACATCTAAGTACTATTAACAATTTTGTCACCAATCTGAAATCATACTAATATGCATTTTGCAAAGAATAGTTTCTATTACGTTAATTATGATTCATATTATTTTCATATTGGGAACAATGGTTCAAATTCAAGTAGACAAGAAGTCCACTTGACATTTTTAAAATGGAAATCAAAAAGGAAAAAAAATCCATTTTGATAGATTTATATTTGCTTTAACAATAAGGGTATGTGCAACCAGTGGATTAAATTAAAGTAAATTGGAGAATCCTGTATGCAATAGAATTTCATTTTATGGTAAACCATAAATCATTTTAACGTAGCAGATAAGGAGTACAAATGTATTCTTCATGTCATGGATACGGACTAGTTTACAAAGTTTATCTTTAATAGTCTCTGAATAAAACAAGCTCTATTGATTCAAAGAGCAGGAGAATAAAATCCTCCAGGATTGTTTCCTTGCCTAGTAGAAGCAGTGGCTTTTAATGAACTCGCTTGACCAATGGTTTAGGGACAAAAAAAACAAGTAGATGTACAATTTGTTTCTGTTTCTGTTAAGGAACATTGAGAACAAATACAGCCAAAAGGTTCCAGGCTGATATATTTACTTTCTCTTTATCATTGCTGTTAAGTCCTCGACTTACGATGGGCGTCCCTGATTGGCTAAGACGCATGGACTTGCCGGCGGGAGAATGTTGCCTTTCTATTGGTTGCTTAGTTTGACAGCTACAGTATAAATAGCTGTCAAACTCTTTGTTCTCTGTTCTGTTCCTCTCAAGCCTCTACAGTTGTTGTTAGCAATAAAGAGTTCCTGTTTGACTTTAACCTAGTCTTGCCTCAGTTAATGGACCCCGGGTCGCCCTATAGAGCAATTGCCATCAGTTGTGTTGGGTGTGAATTCAAACATAGATGGCCATATCCTCTTTTGAGTTACACACAAACTTTTATACATATCTTATTTATATTGCAACCTAATTTTTAAAGGTTTTTCATGAGCCATGATGGAAAATTCAAATACAGAGTAGTCACATCTGGTTAGGCAACTTTCCTTACTTGTGAAAAAGTTTTCAGAAAAAAATTACAGCAGAAGCTTCTTAGGCAGCATAAGTCTCACAGACAACATCCTGTTTTCCAAGACTTTCTTGGGGTCTTGGAAAAGTGTATATCTCATACTCTTTGATCAAGTTATGTTGGTGGTCACACAGCCATATCAGGTGGGTCTTAAGGAATGTGGAAATGTCTTGGTAGGCAAGGCAGCCCCATAGATTTTGTTTCCAATGCCACTGAATCATTTAAAAAAAAACTTTGCCAAATTCTATAATCCTTGCTCTTTTAACACTTAAATTGTACCACTGATTGAAGTGTGTATTACCATGAAGAATATGTTTATCTTCTTATATTCAAGAATTGTAGATATAGAAATATATGTGTGCTTGTAGTTATAGTTCAATGAGTTTAAGGCTCACCTGGTTGGGAAATTGTGCTGGATTGACTTAGTAGGCATATGGCACATTATGCATATGTTGCCAAGGAATATTAACTGCACCCCAGCATCAAATGTTATGTATGGCAACAACGGATTGTTGTTCAATCTGTTGCCTTACAGATATTGTGGACAAAAATTCTGATCTCTACCAAGGTGATTGAATATGTTGCTTTGGGATGATAGCTGCAATCTAATATCATGGTAACAGAAGAACAGCTTTGTGCTAAATAGTGTGTGAAACTAAGAAATAGTATGTGAAACTAGGAATTGTTGATTTGTTGCAGGAAATGAGAGACTCTAGGATATCAAGATACCAAGATGTATTCAAGCCCTACAGTACCATAATTGGATTTCTCCCCTATTCCCTTAACTTGGAATTGCTACATAATACATACAAGAATCAGAATGCTGAATTATACATGAAGTTTCTTTCTGAGTGTCTCAAAAGTGTTGAAATGCCATTGCATGTCTATGCATTTATGTGCAGACGCACGCCTGTCTTGAAAAGCTGTCTGAAAAAAAAAAAGGTGGTGGAGGGGAAGGAATACTATTTTTCCCTTCAGTGCTGTTTAGGACACAATTTGAAACTATGCTCAGCTATTATTAGTAGAATAAACAAATGAGAACTTTAACATGAAAATAAGTGATATTGTCAGTTCTCTCTTTGATTTTCTTGAGCCAAAGAACATTTAATTGAATATTTGGTTAGCTGAATCTCTCCAACTCCCATACAAATGCATAGCAAAGTGTATCTGTGTGTAGACAATCCTAGCAAAGCATGTGGGTGTAAATAAATAAATTTTTCCTTTGGATTTCAAGAAAGATATGAAAAAAGTGGGCTTGGATCTTATGAAATTCTAGAGCCACAATTTGACCATTGTATGTAATGGAAAATTAATTATTTTTTATCAGCTCTTTACATACGAAGGGAGAAGGAACATTAAAAAATTATATTATATTATTATATTATATTATATTATATTATATTATATTATATTATATTATATTATATTATATTATATTAATGTTTTCCTTTCAAGGAACCCAATGTAGTGTTTCCATTTTATCGTTCTTACCACTGTGTATGATCACTGTGTATGTTAGATCAATGAAGTGGTGAGTAGGGCTGTACAAATTTTCTAAGGGGTTCTTTTTATTGCAGAACTGCCTGCCTTTGAAGTAATGACATGAAACACAGGAGCACTTTGCCTCTATTCAGTGATGCAGCCACAGAATCGGGCCCAAAACAAATTTTTCCTTAAGAAATTCAGAACTGAAAAAACAACTCGTCCATTTCCAAAATAGAATTGCCAGATCTAGGGCAGAATTATACGGAAGCAATTTATGCAAGCCATAATAATTATGTTTAGAGTGGGGCATCCTACTGTCCTTCAGTTTGAGGCCTTTAACTGAATGTTTTTCAAGACCAGTCTGAAAAAAATAATTATTAAATTTCATCTTTGTCCATGTACATGCATGTACTAGAGCACTGCAGTTTCTTTATGTTGTTAAAATAGGATGCTTTTATTATTGTGGATGGAAGTCAGACATTGATTCCAATTTAAAATGAAAGGGAATGTAAATGTATTCATTTGCCACATTTGATAATTTGTACTGAGATAATTACCAGGAGAAAATGCCTGATCTCATTGCCGTGTATGTTTGAATTTTTTCTAGATGATTGAGTGACTGAAGAAGTCCTTTGATGTTTCTAACTTGTCTATTGAGCATTTCAAATATATGCAAAGTGATAGGCTTTTGTAAAGATCTGCTTTTAAATATTGTACGGTTATTAGGCACAATGCACTACAAGATGTAAGAGCATTGTTTCACTTTTTTATATTTTTGAAGATACATTTGAATCAAATATGTTAGTGTAAAAAGTGTTGTTTAGCAGCCCATCACACACATAAAAAATTATAGCAATTGGGAAAAGATAATTTGCAGACAGCTTTGTATATTGCCATGTTTGAGGTGGGGTTATATTATGTTACAAATATGTATATGTATATATGTATTTATGTTTTTTTTCTTTTTATGACCCTATAAACCCTTTTATTGGGTGGTCTGGATCATTCCTAGTTGTTCCTGTTTAAAATACAATGCCAAAGAATCAGCTTTGGTGGCAAAATCAGCTGTTTGTCAGCAGGAGAAAAAGATTGCCCCATGGCTCAGCATGCCATTTTTGGAAAACCTTTTATGTTTCTAAGTCTGTTATTTGATAATATGAATTTGCATTGTGGTGAGATGCGCTAAGAAATTAGAATAAAAATGTTCTATCTATGCAAAAGTGTAGTTTATGACAATAACTTTTTCCAAATATTCAAATTTCAAAAATTACTAAAAATTATCCTAGCATAGAATTATCATTTATCTTTGTTCCAAAGATATTATCTTTGTTCCAAAGATATTATCTTTGTTCCAAAGATATTGGATATTGGATGTGGCCTACATTAGAGAATAAAATCCCAGTTTCATATGACATGAAAGTATCTGTTTTCAGCATAAGATTTTACTGGTGTGCTGATTCAGTGTTTTTCATACATTACATGTGTGCCAACACACAAACATATGCTAATTAGTCACTAGGACAAAACAATTCAAAATATTTATAATTGCAATGTTGGGCCAATCGAAGGACTAGTATTTCTGTGATGGCTTTAGTAAATCACTCCTCTATTTCCAAAGACAAGTCACTATAACTGGACATAGTTTTAGGAAATATATTTTTCAGCCTAAACCAAGGCATTTACAATTACACTGCAAAGTAAAGGCATTGCTCTTACAGATAAAGGAATGATATAAACATGAAAAGCATTAATATGAGAGCATCTGAGCAGAAAAAGGTATAATTTTTAATGTATTTTCTGTCTCAGATTGTAATTTCTGGGATACTTCACTTTTTACAATAAGTGTATTAGAACTGGATTATGAATATGGTTTAGGAGTTGGCAGTGGTTGTATCGGCTGCAATTTAAGATAATAATCCTTACAGAAGAAACCTAATTTGAACAGAACTGACCTACAAAAATTCATTCATCTGGAAGGCAGCTTCTGTCATCATTGCCACTAAACTAATATTGTATCAGTTTTAATGAAGTCAGATTGTTGATGCAATCCAGAGGGCACTGCTGTTGTGCACACATTGTCTTGCTCAGAACTGAAGGAATTGAATACAGATAGGCAACCTCTCTGTGTAAAAGATTCTTCCACTATTTATTTACCATTTCACTCTGGGCCAGAACAACACTCTCTATTATTGTGTCTCCCTAGGACCTGGAGCCAAATAAATGGGGATTTATTAATAAGTATAATATTAACAAACAGTCCTTATTTTACCGACCTGGGAAGAATGGAAGGCTGAGTCAACCTTGAGCTGGTGAGAATTGAACTGCTGGCAGTTGGCTGAATTAATCTTCAATACTGAATTCTAACTACTGTGCCACCATGACTTAGATGTTGGAAAACTCTTATGTCACTCCTTGTCCTTCTTTTATTAAACTATCTATATACAAACTCATGGGAAGCCCAACTGCTTGAGCTACTTAAATTAGCCAGAGATCATGATGTGCTGTTCTAAGCTTTTTTTTTTAATCAAATGGGAGGTCAGTTCATACCCTCAGCCTTTGAGGTATTTCAAGGCAAAACAACACACAATTTTTATACAGCCTTTGTCTTTGAATATTTACATTATTTTAGGAAAACAAAATCCAAACAGGGAGAGAGGGATTGTGCACTCCTCACTGTGCCCCAACATTACTCAGTGCCAGTGGTTGTCAATCTCAGCAACTTTAAGATACGTTGGACTTCATTAGTCAAAATTCCTCAAGGGAAGTTGATGTTCACAGATCTTAAAGTTCTGGTTGAGAAACTGTTCTATCTGTTAAAGTTGTATGTCTTTAGAAACCTGGTTTCGGCAAAATAGACTTCTGCATTCTTGAATATTTTATTGTGCCCAGAATGTTTAATTCCATTAACATTATATGATCAACATCACTCTGGATAAGCCCTCTGGAAGGAATCCATGGGGTAGGGCTTCTCACTATCTTCTGTGGCATTTGTGGTCAAAGAAGTCATGAAACAGCAAATTTGGGACATGGATAAAATAGTATTAGCAATGGCCAAAGCTGTACAACTGGAAACTCTTATCAAAAACCACTGTTCTGCCCTCTTACATTTTTGATGTCTTCATTCCAAGGCATTGCTATGTATTCTTAGTAGCCAGAGTAAATATTCTACCTGCTGCACTTATGCAAGTTTTTCAGATGCCTTCTCTTCAGAAGGACTATGTCCTTGTTTCTCAAAGTCTGTCAAGTCAATGCCACAGGTTTTATTATAGTGCTCTTTTTATAAGGATCACTGATATTGACACCACTTTTTAGTAAATTCTCAGGTATATCTTAGTCATTTTATGTCATTTTCTTTTTATCAGATTCAAAGTCAGATTTACTTACAAGATGTGTACATTTGTTTCTGTTTTTATGCTCACCAAGAAGGTAATGGTGTCAGGTCATGCAGTACAAAAAATAATCAATAGATTTAAGCCCAATTCTACTGCTATATTGTAAATTTTACTGTTTCTTTCAACTATTTTTCATGGTTTGTTGTATTTGTAATGTTTTCACTTTATTGCTCTGGTCTGATTGGTTTTTTTTTTAACAATTTAAAAATGTTAATTTTCTACATTTATGGGCAAATGCAAGACAAGGAAAACTTTGGGAAGAAAATGTTGTGGAGTGATAGATCATCAGATCCACAGACAATGCTAACCTAATGGATGTTTCCCTAGCACTAGTAGTGTTAAAATTTCCAGCCACTACACCCAATGAGAAAGGGGAGGTAGGATCATCAGCATACTTCCTTGCATCTGATGTCTCCCCATTCTTTGTAATGTAATGTTACAAATACAAATGCCAAACAATGTTCAGGTATTCCAATCTAGTATTCAAGTGTCAAGCAGCCTGAATTTGACTACTATAATATCATATCAACAGGACACTACTACTACTAAAATACTTGACTACTATTAATCATGTCAACAGGAAACATTGAGCACTCTTTTTTCTTGATTGAAATATCTGGGAAAATGCTTTCTCAATAACTACACACAGTCATTTCTTCCAGGCATTTCATAGAGCCATTTGATATTGCTTGAGGGCCCTTTTTTAGGTCTCTTGTACTGGAGAACCAGTTCAATTAATCTTTCATGAGTTCTTCTTCTGTTCTGTTATAGTTTGTTGAAGCCCTGAAAAATTGTTCTGCATAAAAATCATGTAGACATTTGAACAAGTATATCTTCATGTAAAAGAAAATTTAGTATGGGCTATACATTGGCAGAGCACTTAAGTGCACCAAGACTTTCTCTTTTCAATTAAAATGTAGGTTTTTAATAAAGGTTTTGATTAAATACATACACAGTCAGGAATAGAAACATAAATATCTGTTTGGATTGCTGTGGAAGTAAATAATAAATAGCTGCTTAAATAGGTTCTACCAAAATTTGTTAGCATCTGCCTAAAAATTTTCACAAAAGGCATGTCTTAAAAGTTGTGATCAATTTATATATCTATACTGTATATACACATACTGTATATACATACTTGGAAAAGTCAATGGAAAATATTTTACATACATCTGTGTGGGTGTGGGTGTTATTATATATATATATATTATATATGATATGCTTGCATATTAGGCTTGTATTAGGTACAAGCCCAGGTTTGAATCCCAGAAGGGTATGGTTAGCTGATGAGAGCTAAATAGCTTGAAATAGATCTATACTAGTCTCCCTTTATTTCTTTGTCAGTAAATATAAATTTAACACATGACAAAATAGTTTGTCATGAATGCAACTGCCTGACGGCTTCTGGATTGGGGCTGAAAGGTGAAAAGGAAGCAGTATGCTCCTTCCCATACTTGGGTAGACCAGGTTGCTTCGATAGAAAACCCATTTAATCTTCTCTGGTACAAGCTGACAAAGCGAGAAGAACCTGTGGCTTAGAGGTTAATACATCTGCTTAATATGGAAACAAGCCCAGGTTCGAATCCCAGAAGGGTATGGCTAGCTGATGAGAACTAAATAGCTTGATCGTCTTCCATTGAGATCTGTTGGTCAAGTAACCTCTCTATGGCTGAAGAGAAAAGTTTTTAATCAGTGAGTGCTACCTGCTCTAACATAAGGTGCTAACAGTGTGTGCTACCTGCTCTAACATATAGACACTAACCTCACAATCTATGCAAAAGCTAAGAATGTCACAAAGAGCCATGGAAAGATAAATGCTCAGCATTACAAGACAAGATAGAAAGACCTGCACATGAATTAGAGAACAAACAAAAGTGTCCTCTTTTGTTTAACATCAAGACAATAAAAGAATTGAAATGGAAATGGGCTGGTCACATAGCAAGAAGAACTGATGGCAGGGGGGCCAAGGCAGTCATAGAATGGATCCTACTTGATAGAAAATGTCCAAGAAAGAGACCTAAAACAAGATGGATTGACGACATCAGCAAGTATTGCAGGCCCAATTGGACTTATATTGGTTAGATACATGTGGAAGAGGCCTTCATCCTGCAGTTTATAGACAATGGCTAAAATGATGAACGATTGTACGTACATATTAGCAGTACTGTGTGGACTGGATTTTGAAATATATATGTGGGGATATTCGGGAAACACAGAGTTGGCTGATCTTTCATTTACTAGATAGTACAACCATTTTTACATCATCCTTGTATAGAAAACTTGACTTTTTAAAATTTACAGATATGAGTTTGCTTATATGAAAAAGCAATATCTGCAGGTTAAAATATGTCAAGATGGCAATCATAATAGTGAGATAAAAACTTCACCTGTTCTTAAATGTGTCCATTTTTTCACCATTTCCTGCACATCCCTTGATATTCATTTTTATTCAATAGCTGTTTGGCCACAATTATGTTATATAAATTAAAGTCTGTCTCTTTAATTCATACAATTTGGGGGTAACCAAGGATTGTTTTATTTTACTCTAAATGTGCTTCATTAATCTATTTTAAAAAGTCTATCTGATTTAAAACAGAAACTGCACTTTAATGTTTCCAGCAAGAATGAATCAACTTGCTTATTCCAAGTACACAATGGTACATCAGGTCAAAAGCTTAATTAGCTTCTTTTTTATGTGGGTGACTCAGCAGCAAAAACCTGTTCCCCTTTAAAGAAAATAAGACTCTTTCTCAGTCAATCAGGGATGCACTTAACTTGCAAACATAACACACACAAATTCCCACTGAGCTGTAAACGTGCCCCTTTTAGAATTTAAGCGGTTAAGCATAAGAAATGTGCTTTGCTTTTAGTTGATGTTGCTGCTTAGAGCAGGAACTTACAGTCCCAGAATGATTAATTAGGCACAAATGGAGGATGCAAAAACACACATTCACATAATTTATTTCAGAGCAGGAGAAATATTATTATCAATATTCCATTCAGCAGCAGCAAAGGAGACTGGGGACTGAGAAATGCATCTGAATAATGCCCCTTATTTAAGATTGAGTAGGCTTTGTCCTTGTGGGCATGAGAAAAGTGCAGCCATATTTTTTATTTTTTCAGAAGGAGGGTAGAAAGTGTTCTCAGGAAAGGCTGACATTGTCTCCTCCCTGTTGAGGCTGCCATTCAGCAATGCAAGCTGATATGCTGGTCCATTTTATTGAACAGCAAGGATTTTTCAACCCTAAATACAGCTTCTTGTACACACCTGCATAGCTAGGATATCTTAAACTCTGGTGAATGTTGACTCCAACATTTATTCTCATATTTCTTTCTTTTTCGCCTTATAAGACATTAAAATTTTCATAGATGGGATGTTCCTGAACTATTCATAGTTCTTATCCAATTGCAAAGTGGTTACAGTGTGTGTGTGTGTTTTATCTTTTTTATGCAGTCATCTCTTCAGTAATATGAGGCTGCTGTGGATTATGCAATTCAGTGAAACTCCAAGAAGAGACATCATCAGAAACCCCATGGGACCTTTGCCGATTGTACCAGTAAACAACTAGGAGTCTGCATCATAATGACAAAACTGTAATAAAAAAATGAACAGTTATAGCTTCCAGAACTATAATAATGTAAGAATGAACACAGCATGAACAGAAATTTAAAAGAACCATGAGAATAGAATAGAAAAGAGGAGAATAACAAACCTTATAAAAAAACTGAAGGATATATTTCACCATATACTTATTAATTTTAGGAGATACATTTTCTCTTCTTCATATGAATATATGAATATACAGAACATACAGATCACTGGATTAGGTCAAAGGATTATCTGCTCAAGCATTATGTTCTCAGAGTGATCAACCAGAGGTCTCCAGGAAATCCAGAAGAAAGCTGCAGGCAAATCAATCAATCGATCAATCAATCAATCAATCAGTCAGTCAATCTTATTATTTTGCTCCCCAGAAATTGACATCAAGGCATATTCTGGCTATTATTAAAATAATATTTACTATTTCCTGTAGTAGAGCAGTTCCGTGTAGGCATGGAAACTTACTTTTCTTATCACCTAGTTCTGTTTCTGGCTCCATACAATAATCCTATGTATCTTTCTCTTTATCCTACGTGATGCCACCTTTGTCTACAGCTATTATACATTTCAGTCCTTTAAAACATGGAAATTAGAAATATTTTGAAAGTGGATGGAGAGGGCTAAACAAAACACTTCCAGAAAAATGAACTAAGAATGATAAAAGGAGAGACTGCTGGGAGGGCTAGAAATGTATATGCAAATTATTGTAAACTGTTAAAGAGATGAATGAAATGAATCCAATAAATGTTAGTGTTCAATAACATATGACAGGGAAAAATATGTCATAAATGTTGTGAGAATGATGAAAAATGGAAAGATTGCTGATGTAATGGGGTAACTGGAGAAACATTAACATTTGGATAAGGCTTGCTTGTTTAATACTGTATGTGTATGAAGGCTGCATCTGGTCCGACAGTTGTCACTTTTGTTCCCATACTGAAAAAGAAAAATACCAAAGACTGTTATGTATATAGTTTTGGTGGGAGATTTAAAAGACAATGGGTCAATTGTGATTGGTCAGCTTCCCGGCAGGCAAGGTATATAAAAGGAGCTGTGTTACTGTAACCTTTGCTGAAGTTCACACTACCTTGCTTCTGCCTCCTCAATTGCCCAACGTAACAAAGACTATGATAAATTAGTTTTTTTAGTGTGTGTGATGTTTTGCAGAGCTCTCATTGAAAGCACAGGATCTTCAGATAGCTTCATAACACTAAAATAGATGCCCATTATTGAAAGGATACAAAAGGCAACAATGAACACAATTTGTAAAGTACAGTATGTTAGTCAGGATGTGTACAGATAGATCTTGCTCTCCAGTAGGTCCTTTCTTGTGTGTTTTTTGATATAATGAAAGCACGTGATAAAGTGGTTGGATTGAAGAGTTGAACTGTGGAACATTTTGTATGGAGCTGAAGGGTGGTTGCTGAACGGCATAAGAATGGTATAAAACTGAAGGAAAAATGCATTGTGTCTGATCCATCATTGAATGGGAATGAAGATAAAGATGAATGATATCTCCTTGTTGTTTTAATGTATTTATGGATAAATGTGTAAGGAATTCTTATGTTTATTCTAGATAGGTATGTTGACTGGACATATGACAAGGCTGTGCTGTAGGCCAGGAGTCAGCAACCTGTGGCTCTGGAGCAGCATGTAGCTCTTTCACCCCTCTGCTGCGGCTCTCCCTCACTCAAAATATGTGTCACAACCACCAATGTGTGACACCCACCGGCATGCGATTTATTGAGCTTTTCAACCCCCAGTAGGCCAACCATGGATAAATCCAAGAAAAGAAAAGTTTCATAAGAAAACAGAACATTTAATTCAACTACATATGCTACTTTTGTGGCCGCTCAAGAAATAGGCACGGGATGGGTTTTGTGGCTCCTAGTGTTTTCTTTTCTGTGGGAAACGGGTCCAAATGGCTCTTTGAGTGTTTAAGGTTGCAGACCCCTGCTGTAGGCTGACCCAATTCAAACCCAAATGATTTCCAGTCGTATGTTATATTCTGAGCCTCTCAAAGTCATGCATTAGAATGACCTTTCCTTTCCTTTCCTTTCCTTTCCTTTCCTTTCCTTTCCTTTCCTTTCCTTTCCTTTCCTTTCCTTTCCTTTCCTTTCCTTTCCCTTCCCTTCCCTTCCCTTCCCTTCCCTTCCCTTCCCTTCCCTTCCCTTCCCTTCCCATTCTATCCCATCCTTTCAGTTTCCTTGGTTTACTAATGCTTGCTCCCTTCCTATGGTATGCATGATATCGATCAATTCAACATGGAATAATGTTGATGAGTTTGTTTGTATATATGTAGGTATTGCTGTGTATAAATTATGAGAAAACATACATGTGGTGTGGGAAGGGAAAACCAAATAAAACATTTAAGAAGTAAAAATCTGTGATCTGATCCATTCTGACATCTCTTCTCTCTGTATCTTCCATCTACAGCAGGGGTCAAACTCACGGCCCGCGGGCCAGATGCATCACTTGCTGGTCACGTCCAACCCCAGTTTAGCAAAGGGGAAAAAAGTCCCGATACGTTAAATGACAACGACATGACAACTTGAGTTTGTCACTCCTGATCTACAGTGGAAGACAAGAAGGGGGAAGACAAAATGTCTAATGATATCATGGGAATGTCAGCACTTAAAAATGGCATCATTTGTCTTTAATGGTAGCATTTGTGTGGTGAAGTAAACACATGCATGTTGTAAATTTGGCATTGTTATGATTTGCTGCGGAGCCACGGGTCTTGTTGTTATTGCCCTCTTTGGAAACATGCTGCCCCAACCTTGTTGCAGATTCTTGCTGAAGTTCGCAAATTGGTTTGATTGATTGTCTCTTTCACTATAATTTCATGCCATTTTTCTCTTGGAATTGAATTTGGTACTCCAAGGAACAGCCTTTATTTTATCCTCAAAACAACAAGCCTGATTTGATTCTGGCATATTGACTGGATAAACTTATGCAATCCTTTTTAGTCTCACTCCCATAACTTAACCATCACACCACACTGACTTTGTTCTCAATATAGCATTTGAAATTACACAGATAATGGACTTATTCACCTGCTCTGCCTTCTTACGGAGAAACTAAAACAACAACTTGTATGCACAATTAGGAGGTATCAAAAATTTCAGTAAAATGCTCCCCCCACAGTTTTTGAAAAACAAACCCAACAGACCCAATGAGAATAGAGAATATTCTTTGATTATAGTATTGTCTGTTAGAAGAAGCAGCAGCAAAGTTGTTCGCAATGAACTAGAATTTTCTGAAAAAAATCTTGTTTTCTAAACTTTAATTTTTTGCATATATTCCTTAGATTCTCAACAGTCTACTGTTTACAATAGTTAATTGTACAGGCAAATAAATTGGAAGTCAACATTTTGAAGAAATTCACACATTATAAACATACAATGGGAAAGAAAATAATCTGAGATGGAATTTGTTTAAGATATGCCCTAAATTTAATGCCTAAACACATAATCTAAATTTTGAAATAATCAGAATAATATTAGTATTTGTAAACTGCAGCCCAATCTTAATCATGTATTTTCAGCCATCTGAAGCTCATCTTGAGGCTGTTTTCTGCTACAAAGAAAGATGAACCGTTAAGAGATTTATATCATTTAGGAAATTGAGATTTAAAATCCTGGCAGATGGCTGAATTGGGTTATCTGGACAGTTAATTGATAACAGAAGCAATTAATGTATCTAGTTCAGCCTAGCAAGAAAACAAAGAAGAAAGCAAGAGAAAGTGAATGATTTTAAATATATTCATAATATGTTGTGGAGGAATTATCCTTTGGGTGTACTCTCCCATTGTTCTGCTTTTTTAAAAAAATTCTACTAATATTCAGGAACAAAAGTTGTTGTTTTATTAAACCAATAAAACTTAAAAGTAGTTGTGCTACCGAAAGAAAAAGAAAAAGACATATGCCACCAATCACTTTCCAATATTTCTGACATTAAAGAGTTAATTGGGTAAAAGAATGAGGCAATATAATCTCTGCTTTCTTGAGCTGTGACTCCAGACAAAGAAGGAACTCAACTATCACTACAAGCCTCTTTCAGCCTTTCTGTGTTTCTAGATTTGGCAAGATATTAGAAAGAGAAGTTTTGTCTGTGTCCTTCAATTAGGGAGACTGCAAATGTTATTGACAACATAATTAAATGGGTTAGGAAGGATGTTAACAATCACAGAAGCCTAGAATTAAAGAGCAGAAAGTAGCCATTTAGGCCATCAAACTCATGCTTAATGCAGGAATCAAGATTAAAAAAAAAAACAAAACCCTGGCAGATGTCTGTCTGGATATAAAGGGGAGGCTACAATCTCTCTAGGCAATTGATTCCATAGCCTTTGTGTTCCAAATGCTATGCAATTGCTTCTATTATTCATTTGGAAATTGTCTTTGTGTAAATTTATTTTTATATATTTATTTATTGCATTTATATACCACTGATATCAGGTTCAACTCCCAGCAGTTTACAAGATGGCTGACAAAACAGAAATAAAATCAAGAACAAAAACAGCAAGCCCATTATTCTGTACCTTGCACTCTGGAACACGGGTAACAGGTCTTGACCTTCATCTGTATAACATCTTTTCTGATACTTGAAGAGTGCTGTCACATTCTCACAAAAAAGAGTGTTGCTCTAAATGCATTGAACAGGATCCTTACAGATAATCAGCTTTTCGTAGTTTTGTTTTCCAGTCACTAAGCAACAGCGATAATAGAGTGAGATAAGCCTGATGCCATATGGGAAAACTAATTTAGTAAGGCATTGCACAATGACAACGCAATGATGTTTTGGTTAAATGGCAGATGCCTCATTAGTAGTTATTTATTTAGTTCTTTTTGCTTTCGGATCCTGCTCTTTTCCCATTTTCTGAGCTTGCCTCTCAAACTCTGGAATAAACAGTGCAAACTTGAATATCAGCCTGTAAAAAAAAAAAAAGTTATATTCCAAAACATTAAAATGTTCAGACGGTTTCAAGTTGATCTGAAACATCTCATCTAATGAAGACCTAATATGTCTAAAATGTTTTTCCCTTATTCTCCCTGCCCTAAATAACAATATCACTTTAACAGAATTATTTTTCTCAAATATCCACCATCATTTTTGGAAAACAGATTCTTGACATTATGGATAATGCAGACTGGATTTGGCCAAATAGCCAAGAATGTTTCTGAAAAAGAAAATCAATTGTGCTGTCACAGCCTTTAAGGGAGAGCCTTATTTCCAAGAATAAGCAGTCGGACAATTTCCCACCCTTGCTAAAGCCTGGTGAAATTCCATCTCTTCATTTTTAAACCGTTAAACTCAGAGACAATAATTCAAGTGGTTATTTGTATGCAGTCCTGGATTTTGCATTATATCAGCCCAGATTTATTTATTCATTCATTCATTCAAATTCAATCTCATCTTTGTGACCTTTTTCAATTTTGTCTAACATGTGTATAGAATTAGTATGATTGTTATGCAAATGTACACCCACGTTAAAATGGAACAGCAATTTGATACCTACAAGCCTTCCTGAATGGGGATTTTTATTTGTATGGATTATAAAGAATCTGGGTTTGAAATCTGAGCAGTTGCAAAGTACATCTGCTTGGCAGTAATTCTTACTATTCAATGTCAGAATTTTCAGGCATTTTCTACGGGCCAGGACTCTTAAAATTTTAAGAATTCCAGAAAATGTCAATATGCGCAAAGGGTTTCCTATTTACCATATAGTTGAATTGTATTTTAGGTTCCAAAATATTGAAACCCACAGGGGAGATTACCAAAGCAATTATACTCAGAAAGATATCTGTGCTTCTTTGAGTTGAAGTCTCTGATACATTCTTCCCCCCAACCTGATGCCCTCCAGATGTGTTGGATCTCAGTTCCTATAAATTCCAATGGGCATGGCCAAGATCTCTGCTGGCTGGAGTGTAGAGGTTGAAAACCAGCACATCTGAAGGGCAGAACTGCTGTAAACATTGAACAGGTAGAGTGCTTTTCACATTGATCCAGTTATAAACATAACTGTGGGAAAACAATAAGATAGCAAAAGCTACCCATCATGGAAGTCATTTAATCTTTTCCTCTTAATTATTTTTTCCCCCTGGAGGGATTCATTATTTTTTAACATGTTGCTCATAAAATCGGATTACCATTATCTTTCTGACTAATGTTTAAACACCATGGTGTAAATATTGTTGTCTTACTGGTTAATTTGGTTATCTTTATGTGGAATCCATTCTCCAGCGTCATTATCATAAGTATTTATTTATTTTTTTAAAATAATTTCTATTAAACAGCTTTTTTTAAAAACAAAAAAGAAATTTTTACAATTTTCTTGTTTTCAACATTTTCGCATCAGTAAACATTTCTTACATATCCATTTTTCTCCCTTACTTCAATTTACCATTTATACATATGATTCTAATATTGATTTATATACATAAAGATTACAAAGTACTCAATTTCAATCATACATTTTATGTCCATTCCATTTCCACTTGTTTGTTACTACATTTCAACTCCTATATCTTCCTCATTTACTCTTTCCTTGCCCTTTATACCTCTCCTCTAACCATTCATACCATTTCTCCCATACCATGTAGTATCATAATATGTAATATCGTAAGTATTTATTTCACCTTGAACTGAACCATAGCTAACAGGCAATAATCAACTGCTTGTGTTTTCTATTCTAACACATCAGTGATTTTTCCTCTCTGTCCATAGAACAAATGTGCTGTTAGGTTATTGTTTCTTAATTTACACTGGAACATCTTAAGTCAATGTTGGTTTATACATGGCATTTTTGCTGTCCAGGTACAGATATAAATCTGTAGGAAAAATCAGGTGTGTTAATTGAAGAAAAAGAAAAAGAAAGCTCTTGATAGATGCTCAGATAATAATTTTAGAGAAGTGAGCAGTTTAGAGCATAGCATGTAACTTCCATCCCTCTTGTGATTCTCAGAGCATCTTGAGATTTTGCCACTGAACAATGTCAGTTCAATTTCCAGGCAATTTTTGATGGAAAACAAACCTGGAAAAGAAACCTGATAAATAACAAATACTAATGTATTTGTTTACATATTTTGAAAAGAGAGAGTGGCACTGGGGAATCTTATTAACATTTTAAAAACACTTTTAAAATATTAAGTCCCACCTTCACTTGCCCAGTTGGTGTCTTTACAATACTGTCCCATCTGTTGCTAATCTCAGCTGCTAACAATTATTTTTAGTGCAATCTCTGACCTTGAAAAATGTGCATGTCCTAGAAGGCTTTCTGTTACGGGTTCCAAGTAAAGAGATGTATCTTAATAGAGGAGTCACATGTTTCATTGGTCAAATTCTTATAAAGTATGACAGAGTTCATGCTTATGTTTGTAAAGAATCTAATCTTTGTTACCAAGTCTTCCCTCTGCAAGCAATTCCAGCAAAGGAATTGTCTAATAAGGTGTCACAACTGGAGTCATTACATAAAGTTTCATTAAAAAAACCCACAAACTATATATGTGTTTGTCACAGTTTCAACAGATCTTAGCAGTGGTGATGTGATCCTACACAAAAGAAAAGATTGCAGAATTTGTGTTAGGACCTAAATCAGCTGGTGAATCATCCACCTTCTCAGTCAGACTGGTGGAGCATTACATCAGGTGAAAATATTAAGGTAACGTGGTTCATATGCTGATGACTACACAATAAGAATAAAAATAAATATGAACCATTGTCAAGCACCCAAATTTTGATCACGTGACCATGGGGATGCTGCAATAGTCATAAGTGTGAAAAATGGTCATAAGTCACTTTTCCAGTGCCATTGTAACTTTGAACAGTCGCTAAACAAATGTTTGTAAGTCAAGGACTATCTGTATTCTATTCACAAATAGGTCCCATCTAGTCACACATGCACACAGATCCAGCTACCATTACCGCTTCTCGGAAGGCAAATTACTAAGGTTACCTTTGTCCTTTTTAGAGAGGGAATTGTCAAACTTATTCAAACACAGTAATGAGCACCTTTTAGTTATGTTAAGGATATTAATGCACCCAAATAAGTTCCAGAGGCACTCTTGGAAATAAAACTTCTCCCCACCCTCTTTTTTTTTGTAGCATATCAGCTATCCATTTAATTTTTTGAAATTAAAAAGCTAAGTACAGGGACAAATATAAAAAGGAATTCTTTGGAAAATAAAAAAAATAATTTTGAAAATGCTCTGTAAATGGGGGGGGGGAGGCCCCAAGAAGACAAAATTTGCATAGAATCTCAGATGAATTGATCACTTGTTATCCATGTGCTTTTCACTAATTTCAAAGATAGAAGCAGACATACTCACCATGTAGGGAAAATGCAGGAATACAAAGAGTGAGAGCTAAACAAATTAAAAGCTCCTAAACTTTCTTACCAGTACAGTTGAAGACCTTCTTTTCATCATTAATGAGCCTTGTAACTTGTTGTAACTTGTTGCTATATCCTTATGATTTATATTGATTGTTTCCTAGCATGATTTGATTGCTTAGTTGTACCCTATGACTATCATTACATGTTGTACCTTATGATTCTTAATGAATGTATCTTTTCTTTTTATGTACACTGAGAACATATGCACCAAAGACAAATTCCTTGTGTGTCCAATCACATCTGGCCAATAAAGAATTGTATTGTATTGTTCTGAATGGCTGAAGAAAGCACATGCTTTTCTGTTGAATAATGCTTGATATATGATAACTTTACTTGGATCAGAGTCTTCAAACCCAGGGTCTTCAGGCAATTTGTAAATAATATTTTCATTTGGATGACTTGGAGTCACTTATTTGCACTAGATGCTTATTTACTCTGAGCATCCGGCTGTCCACTTCGAACAAGTTTAGGCAATCTCTTAATACCTTTGTCACAGCAGCTTAAATTCAAAAAATGCACCTTTGATCTAGCTGTAATTTCCCCTTAAGAACTAAGAGGGTTCCAGATAAAATATAAGCTGTTCTGCTTTGGAAATATCTCCCCTACTGCTGTTCTATCCAAAACAACCTATTTTAAGCTTTGACCATTTTTACTGGAAATCTCCTCCTAATTTTCTGATGCTATTGACTACTGCATTTTTAAAAGATAGGGGTTTCTTTGAAGTGGAGTTCTGATATGTCCCAACTATACCTTTGCTCAGTTACTCACATCTCAGTCCACCCTGCATTCATCCAGATCCTACCTACTCTCTTCACGTGCAGGCAGATGCTTCTGACTTTACCTTGGGAACTGTATGATACAACATGTTCCAGTTCTTGGCTACTGTATGTTATTTTCCAGGCAGCTCCTTCCAGCCAAAAGAACCATGAAAGTTTTAATAAGTAGTGTTGGATCTCCAAAAAACCAAAAACAAAACCCCATGCTCAGCATTGACACTATCTCCTCAAAGGGGCTAAACAATTGTGTCTACACAGATCACAAGAATTTGTAATACAAACACTACAGATTCTTGCAGTGCCACTTCAGGTGGTTCAGGGTTTTTCCTATTTTAACTTCTATATTTCTTACATTCCCAGCTTTCAGATGAAGCAGGCAGGAATCATATTTCCTGCCTATCTCTGTTCTGCACTAATAAAACTTTGCCTTTGCCCTCCAATATCTGGCTTGCTGGATGGGGCTCTTGGGATCAGAAGAAAGATTCATTTCCTATCTGATCAAATTGTTAATAAGCTACAGGAACCATATGTCAATTTAGCAATAAATAAATATGTACCATCTTATAGAGTTCCCTAATATTTTCCTTTTCTTTTCCTTGTAATAGAAAGCTGTATCAAATGAGCAGGCAAATGTTCCTCCCACGTTGAGATAAGAAGTATTATAGCTTGCCTACACAATAGCCAGCTGGTTATTTTGGTATATTTAAAAGAACTTATCTTCTCAATGTTTTTGAGTGACCTTGTATCAAGACAGATGCCAATGCTTATGCTTCCTCTTGCTATACTTATTGCTAACAAACAGTTCTTGCAACAAGAACTGTTGCAACTCCCTGTTTCTCCACAGGTGACACAGTTTCATTGGACTTTTTTGTTGATTTGCCATATTGCAATGAACTGGATGAGATTCTGGTAATTGATTCTAAGACAGCTTATTTCATTAGTTGCCTCTGCTCCTAAAACCACTGTTTATTCAATTTTCCAAAACCAAAGCTTGCTCTGTCATTTTGCTGCATGCCAGTCCTGGGGTGTTCATTGGTTTACTGAGAGTCCCCATTAGATGAAGCAAAAAAAGTCAGGTGGAAGTAGAAGACATGGAAACTACAGGTAGTTCTTGACTTACAGCAGTTCATTTAGTGATCATTAGAAGTTACAACGGCACTGAAAAAGTGACTTCTGACCATTTTTCATAAGTAGGAGTCGTGGTGGCGCAGTGGTTAGAATGCAGTACGGCAGGATACTTCTGCTGACTGCCGGCTGCCTGCAATTAGATAGATCAAATTTCACCAGGCTCAACGTTGATTCAGCCTTCCATCCGAGATCTGTAAAATGAGGTCCCAGATTGTTGGGGGCAATATGCTGACTCGGTAAAACCACTTAGAGAGGGCTGTAAAGCACTGTGAAGTGGTATATAAGTCTAAGTGCTATTGTTGTTGCTATTTTTCACACTTATGATCATTGCAGCATCCTCATGGTCATGTGATCAAAATTCAGAAGCTTGGCATCTGACTCATGTTTATGATGGTTGCAGCTTCCTGGGGTTATATGATCACCTTTTATACCCAAAATCAACTGGGAAAGCCAGATTCACTTAACAACCATGTTACTAACTTAACAACTGGAGTGGTTCACTTAACACCTGTGACAAGAAAGGTCAAGGTAAAATGAGACAAAGCTCACTTAACAAATGTCTCACTTAGCAACAGGAATTTTGGGCTCAATTGTGGTTGTAAGTCGAGGACTTACCCTATCTTACTGCCAGTTAGGAAAAGTAACAGCATGAAACAGGGAAACCCTTTTCAATTTCAGGCCAAGAAGAAATGGAAATTCATCCTTGAGATACCCAGAGCAAAGGAGATAGAGTAGGAAAGTGTTACATGTGGGGATACATTGCTAGTTACAGTCACTGAAGAAACAGAAATGGAAGGAGAGGCCCTGTGTTCTCCAGCTTCATATAATGAGGCCAGGATGGGATATTAAACTGAATATATGGATTATCAGAAACAAACTGATAATGAACTGTTTTATAATACATATATCACACTGGTGTGGTGGGGAAGGAGATGGGTCCATACTCAAGGCCCGGTAGTTGGGGACTCCTATCTTATGGAATAGAAAATTGGATTTTTTACTTTTTTTAAAATAATAATAATAATTTGTTCTCTGTTATCTAGAAACTGGAAATACAATGAAGCACAAAGCAGATGTAGTATCCATTAGGTTCCTCCTTCTGCACAGTCTCTAGGGTGAATAGTTCCTGTAATTTTCAACCCACTGCACTAAATGGCAAACATTCTGAAACTGAGTACTGGGATTAAAATTCACTTTCCTTTGGATTATTTTCCTTGAGTTTCATAATTTATTGCACATCAGTTTTTAAGTCAACTATACCTCAAAGGGATGTGGTGGCTCAGTGGCTAAGATGCTGAGCTTGTTGATTGAAAGATCGGCTGTTCAGCGGTTCAAATCCCTAGTGCTGCGCAACGGGGATTACTTGTCCCAGCTTCTGCCAACCTAGCAGTTCAAAAGCAAGTAAAAAAGGCAAGTAGACAAATAGGGACCACCTTTGGTGGGAAGGTAGCAGCATTCCATGTGCCTTTGCTGTTTAGTCCTGATGGCCACATGACCATGGAGACGTCTTCGGACAGGGCTGGCTCTTCGGCTTTGAAACGGAGATGAGCACCGCCCTCTAGAGTTGGGAATGACTAGCACATATGTGCGAGGGGAACTTTTACTTTTATACCCCAAAAGTCATCTTTTTTTCTTATTCACCCTTATTCTGGAAAGATGACAGAAAAAAATCTTTATGCTCTGGAATAGGTGTACTAAACCTCTGGGCCATGGCCCACTACTGACTGTAGTCTATTCAGAACTGGGCCATGTGAATGGCAAGCCAGAGTGCACAGGTGTGGGTGCAGCTCAACCTGTGTGAGCAGGGGCCAGTGCATCTGCATCTGCACAGACAGCTCAACTTGCAAAGTTAAGCTGCGTGTCCATGCATCTGTACGCTGTCCCGCTGCTTGCATAAGTTGGGCTGCGCCCATGAGTGTGTGTTCCAGCCTGCCACTCACGTGGCCTGGTTCACCTCTACCCCCCCCCCCCCAAGCTGGCTGCCAAACCACAAAGGTAGGGGACCACTGATCTAGAATAGTATTTTTTAAACTTGGTAACTTTAAGATGTATGGACTTCAATTCTCATAATTCCCTATCAGCATCATATTGTTTTTGAATATTCTGAAGGATTGTGCATTATTCAGAAATTTGATAAAAGATTGCTGCAAATGAGGAACGTTTTTAATTTACATAATCTCGTGGAACTGCAACTGCTAATTTAATAATTATTCATATTAAACTCTATTTATTTATGTTTAGATTTTTTCCAAAATGTTATATTATTACATTATTGAGCAGCCCTGAGCATGTTTCAGCCTAATGGAGAAGTTTAACATTAATGCTGATGGTACTAATGATAGTGATAACAACTATAATTCAATAATATATAAAGGTGAGACAAGAAAATGTATTCAGTTGATTAAAAATTCCATGATTAAATACTCTAGCAAATGGACATCTCAGGAAAAATAGTAACATATTTGCAAATGAATTGAAAACAGCAGGAGATTCTTATGAAATATGATTAGAAGAGGAAGTAAAACTGACAGGTTTATTGATTTAGGCAGAAGGTTCTTAGTTCTTAAGTCCTGTGCTTTAATTCGTGATTTTGTTCCTCCATGGTGTTTTGTTTTGTTTTTGTTTTTTGTTTTAACCGTGCCTTTAACAGCTTTTCTAGGTATGCTATTAGAATATAATGAATTCAGGATTCAGGTCAGGATTTGAATCATGTAGTCAGGTATGTCATTTTGACTTTTTTTGACACATCCACTCTCTTGCTATATAGTTAACATATACAATCCAGTCCTTGCTCATATTGTAAATAGCCTTATAAATTCAATTTTTATTTTAGTAAGATATATTTAGGGCGTAAGATTTTACTAAAAATCACATTTTTTCCATCAGTGGGATAGGAAAAATAACATATAACAAGCAGTCCTTCATATAGAAAAAAATAAATATGACAAAATCAGTTTTATTGATTGATTTTGATTTGATTTATTTATTCATTCAGTTTGTATCCTTTCTATTCTATAGCAAAAGATTGCTATAAACAATTACATTATGAAATGGAAATAAATGGCAACTGGTATTAAAATGGCTAATAATTGACAATTAAATACATCTTGGAATATTTCACCTTAGAATGATATATAATATCCTCTATAAGTCATAGTATATTATTCAATCAATGTTCCAAAAAGTTGTAAAATTAAAAGATGGTATTGATAAGGACAGCACTATCGAATATCAAAATGTTTGGAAGGATAGAGAAGTTGTTCTCCTGCATCTTAGGTCTCATAAACTCCATTTAAGTTCAGAAAAAAATTACTTGTGAAGGAAGGCTGGAAGGAGGTGAAGTGGAACTAAGAGAATAAAATTTGATTCAATTTTCTTTTTCAAATGGACCCCAGGACTTTTCTTTCTGTGGATTGTAAATTCCAAGGGTAGAAAATTGTTGAAATGTTGAAAATGGGTTACCGTATGTGTGTTTATAAAAAATAAATGTAAATAAAAATAAATAAAAAATGGAATTATTGCTATTATCCCTCATGGACATGAGGCCTGAGGAGGCGGAATATTGCTATCCTCACCCTGAGCTTTCTATCAAAGTCTCCATGGATTGGCCTGGTGAGAGACGGCCGCCCTGGAAACTTTCGGGGCCGAATGATATGCACCTCCTTAGCCACTGTCGTGAGAGGACAGTGGAGCTTGGCAGCCTGACCTTGGACTGGAATTTTCCCTACGCTTGTAACATCAGCGGTCCCCCACCCTTGGACTGTCTCCCCTGATGGCTATATGTATTCGGTGTCGGAACTCCTCGCCCTGCGAGACTCTCCCCTCTCGCAGGTTTGGCCCCCCACATTATCGAGGGCCTATCTCGATGACGGACTTTGGAGTCCGGAGAGATGGCATGGAGCAAGGAAGAATTTATGGGGCTTTTTAGGGAAATTTTTAAAGATTTTAAGGGGTTCTGGGGGGGGGGGGTTTGTAATTATTCTTTTAAAGATACCGGGAAGACGACTATGGCGGATGGGGGGGGAATCCACCAGGGTCAGAGCCGTGCCCGGCACAGGGTAATGATCCGGGAGGCACCGGACGAGGGATTGGAAAAGGGATGGGGGGCGATATCTATGAGGGCTGTACCATCGGCACGGTGAATGGGAGGGGCAGATATGGCGGGAGCAGGGGACCACATCAGGTGTTGGGGGCTCGCACTTGCTGTTTGAGAGCAATTGCTTGCCCCGGTCCCCAAGGCTCCGCTCGGATACTAGGTGGCTTAGATATTCAGGAGCTGGGCCTTCGGCTGATGCTGTGCAATGCCAGGTCCGTGGTCAATAAGGCCCCCCTCATTCACGATCTTATACAAGAGGGAGGAGCGGACCTGGCGGGTATTACGGAGACCTGGTTGGGCCCGGAGGGTGGCGTCCCTCTGGTGGAAATGTGCCCACCAGGCTTCAGAGCATTCCATCAGCCGAGGGCCCAGGGGAGGGGCGGGGGGGTGGCGGTTATTATTAACGAGGATCTGAGTCCGAGGGAGACCACTGTGCCTCAGATAGCCGGATGTGAGTCCCTCCTTGTGAGGTGGGGCCGTGGGGTTCAGATGGGCTTGTTGCTTACGTACCTGGCTCCCTGCCGCGTGGCAACAGCCCTACCTGAGCTACTCGACGTGATAGCCACGGTGGCGGTAGATACACCCAGGCTTTTAGTCATGGGTGATTTCAACTTGCCATCCGTCGGTGAAACGTCTGAGGTGGCTCAGGAGTTCATGGCTTCCATGACGGCCATGGACCTGACCCAGTTAGTTCATGGCCCTACTCACAGGGGAGGTCACACTCTGGATTTGATTTTTGTCTCTGGTCAGTGGTTGAGTGGTCTTGTTATAGGGGATATAGACGTGGAACCCTTGTCATGGACTGACCACTCACTCCTTCGCCTAGATCTTCGAACCGCGACCCCTCGCCGCAGGGAGGCGGACCCAATTAGATGGATCCGCCCCAGGCGCCTGATGGATCCTGATAGGTTCCAGACGGAGCTTGGGCCATTTCCTGAGGATCTAGCACATGACTCGGCCGAGGACCTGGTAGCCGCCTGGGATCGGGCGGCTGGTGGGGCCTTGGACCGAGTTGTGCCTTTGCGGCCTCTGACCCGATGCCGATCCCGTGCGGCTCCTTGGTTTACTGAGGAGCTGAGGGAAATGAAGCGCCGGAAAAGACGCCTGGAGAGCGGTTGGAGGGCCAGTCTCGCTGAATCTGATCGAACACTGGTAAGGTCGCATATTAAGGCCTACCTAGTGGCGATAAAGACGGCAAAGTCTAACTACTTTTCCGCCTCTATTGCGTCATCAGGGAATCATCCGGCCGCCCTGTTTAGGGTGACCCGCACCCTGCTCCATCTGGGAGTGCGGAAGGATCCCTTAGAAGGCAGGGCGGAGGATTTCGGACAATACCTGTATGACAAAATCGCTCAGATCCGGGGGGATCCGGACTCTGACTGGGTAGATCAGGGCAGGGTGACGAGGAACAGTCTTGAGAATGTTATCTGGGAGGAGTTTGATGCTGTGACTCCCGATGATGTGGACAGGATTTTGGGGAGACTTAGTGGGGCCACATGTTTACTGGACCCGTGTCCCTCCTGGTTGGTACTGGCTTCCCGGGAGGTTACACGAGGCTGGCTCCAGGGCGTCATTAATGCTTCTTTGAGTGAGGGTCACTTCCCCGCTGCCCTGAAAGAGGCGGTGGTGAGGCCTCTCCTCAAGAAGCCGTCCCTGGATCCAGCAATATTGGCCAACTATCGTCCTGTCTCCAACCTTCGCTTCATTGCGAAGGTTGTTGAGAGTGTGGTCGCGCAACAGTTTCCGCAATTCCTGGAGGAAACATCCTATCTAGATCCGTTCCAGTCGGGTTTCAGGTCTGGGCACAGCACGGAAACGGCATTGGTCGCGTTGGTGGATGATCTCTGGAGGGCTCGGGACAGGGGTTATTCCTCTGTTCTGGTCCTATTAGATCTCTCAGCGGCTTTTGATACCATCGACCATGGTATCATGCTGCACCAGCTGGAAGAGTTGGGGGTGGGAGGCACTGTGTTGCGGTGGTTCTCCTCCTTTCTCTCCGACCGGTCGCAGTTTGTGTTGGCAGGGGGGCAGAGGTCGACCTCGAGGCCTCTCATCTGTGGAGTGCCGCAGGGATCGGTCCTCTCGCCCCTTCTGTTCAACATTTATGTGAAGCCGCTGGGCGAGATCATCCGTGGCTTTGGGGTGAGATACCACCAGTACGCTGATGACACCCAGCTGTACATCTCCACCCCAGGCCACCCCAACGATGCCCTTGAAGTGATGTCCCAGTGCCTGGAGGCTGTGCAGATCTGGATGGGGAGGAACAGGCTCAAGCTCAACCCTTCCAAGACTGAGTGGCTGTGGCTCCCGGCATCCCAATATAGTCAGTTGACTCCATCGCTGACTATTGGGGGTGAGTCTCTGGCCCCCTCGGAGAGGGCGCGCAATCTGGGAGTCCTCCTGGATAGGCAGCTGTCCTTGGAGGAACATCTGACGGCTGTTACCAGGGGGACCTTTTATCAGGTTCGCCTGATTCGCCAGTTGCGGCCCTTTCTTGATCGGGATTCCTTGTGCACAGTCACTCACGCCCTCGTCACCTCTCGCCTTGACTACTGCAACGCTCTCTACATGGGGCTCCCCTTGAAGAGCACCCGGAGGCTCCAGCTGGTCCAGAATGCAGCAGCGCGGGTAGTGATGGGAGCAACATGGCGCTCCCATGTAACACCGCTCCTGCGCGAGCTGCACTGGCTCCCGGTGGTCTTCCGGGTGCGCTTCAAGGTGTTGGTTCTCACCTTTAAAGGGCTCCATGGCATAGGGCCTAGCTATCTCCGAGACCGCCTGCTGCTACCAACGACCTCCCATCGACCCGTGCGCTCCCACAGAGAGGGCCTCCTCAGGGTGCCATCAGCCAAACAATGTAGGCTGGTGGCCCCCAGGGGGAGGGCCTTCTCTGTGGGGGCTCCCACTCTCTGGAATCAGTTGCCCCCGGAGATAAGGAGAATCCATGACCTCAATGCCTTCCGTCATTCCCTGAAAACCCATCTTTTCCAGCAAGCCGGGTTGGCTTAGAAGAAATTTTTAAATTTTAAATTTTTTAATTAGTTTGTTATTCTTAACTTTCGGCCCAAATCTATATATATTTTTAAATGTTTTAATATTTGTATTCTATGTTTTTTATCTTGGCTGTACACCGCCCTGAGTCCTCAGGGAGAAGGGCGGTATATAAATTGGAAATTAAATTAAATTAAATTAAATTTATTTTATTTTATTAATTTTATCACATTTAAGAATGGCCCATCTGCCTCACAGAGGACTCTGGGCAGTGTATAATGAAAAATTTATTTATTTATTTATTGGTTCAATTTATATGCCGCCCTTCTCCAGAGACTCAGGGCGGCTTACAATGCATTAAGCAATAGCCTTCATACTTTTGTATATACCTGCTTAGTAGGGCTTTTGCCCCCTCCCTAAGCGGTGTTCTTTTTTTTTAATACAAAGTCAGCTTATTGCCCCCACAAACTGGGTCCTCTCCGGATGGAAGGATGGAAGGCTAAGTCAACCTTGAGCCTGGTGAGATTTGAACTTGCAGTAATTGCAGGCAGCTGGTGCTACTTAACAGCACTTTAGTCTGCTGTGCCACCAAGGTTCTTAGCACTTAATATCCCTCTTCCATGCCAAGAGGAGATTGAAAGGTCTTCTTTGAAGCATCATCTCCATTTTGGAGGGTATATTTGATTTCATGGTAAGAATACAGATGATCTGTCCTGTCTATACAGTATCTATCCAGTTATATAGTGGCATGTCGCAAAAAGGGGATTGAGGGGTTTTTAAAAGACTTTTTTAAATAGACTTTTAAGGGGTTCTGAGGGTGGGGGAGGTTATGTGGGTTTGGGGGAAAACCCACGGAGGTTGGAGACCAGTCCGGCTGCTATTAATGGTGCCATAGGGGGTGCAGACTCTGGGGGAAAGGGGACTGTTAGAATGCCCTCTAGTGAGGGCTTCTCTATTAACACGCTGAGTGGGAGGGGCAGGTATGGCGGGAGCAGGGGGCCATATCATGTGGTGGGGGTGCTATCTCCAAGCGATTGCGTGCCCCGGTCCCCTTAGCTCTTCCCGTTCCCCAGGCTGCTTAGAGTCTCAGCGCCCGAGTCTCCGGCTGATGTTATGTAATGCCAGGTCCGTAGTAAATAAAGCCCCCCTCATTTGTGATCTTATTCAGGAGGGGGGAGCGGACCTGGCAGGTATCACGGAGACCTGGTTGGGCCATGAGGAGGGAGTTCCCCTCGTGGAGATGTGCCCATCAGGCTTCCTTGCATTTCATCAGCCGAGAGCTCAGGGCAGGGGCAGGGGGGGTGGCGGTCATTCTAAAAGAAGGTCTTGATCCAAGGGAGACCACTGTACCTCAGATAGCTGGATGTGAGTCCCTTTTTGTGAAGTGGGGTCGTGGGGTGCAGATGGGTCTGTTGATCACGTACCTGGCTCCCTGCCATGTGGCAACAACCCTGCCCGAACTCCTCAATGTTATACCCGAGGTGGCGGCTGATACCCCCAGACTTGTGGCCATGGGGGATTTCAACCTGCCATCCATCGGTGAAACATCTGGGGTAGCTCGGGAGTTCATGGCTTCCATGACAGCCATGGACCTGACCCAAGTAATTCACGGCCCTACTCATATGGGGGGACACACTCTGGACTTAGTTTTTATCTCTGGTCAGTGGTTGAGTGGCCTTGATATAGGGGATATAGTCATCAAACCCTTGTCATGGTCTGACCACTCGCTCCTTCGACTTGACTTTCTGACCGCCGTACCCCATCGCAGGGAGGCGAAACCGACCAGGTGGTTCCGCCCCAGGCACCTGATGGACCCTGATAGGTTCCAGATGGAGCTTGGGCCATTTCCTGAGACTCTAGCTCATGACTCGGCTGATGACCTGGTGGCTGCCTGGGATAGGGCAGCTGCCGGGGCTTTGGACCGGGTCGTGCCTTTGCGGCCTCTAACCCGGCACCGAACTCACTTAGCTCCTTGGTTTTCCGAGGAGCTGAGGGAGATGAAGCGCCGGAAAAGACGCCTAGAGAGCGGTTGGAGGGCCAGTCGTTCCGAGTCTGACTTGACACTGGTAAGGTCTCATATTAAGACCTATCTAGTGGCGATAAAAGCGGCGAAATCTAGCTATTTTGCCACTGTTATCGTGTCGTCAGATAACCGCCCAGCCACCCTGTTTAGGGTGACCCACTCCCTCCTCCATCTGGGAGTGCAAGAGGACCCCTTGCAGGGCCGAGCTGAGGATTTTGTACAGTATCTGGATGATAAAATAACTCAGATTCGGGAAGACTTGGCCGCCGACTGGGTTAGCTCAGACGAGATGACTGAGGCAGGCCTTGAGGGTGTTATCTGGGAGGAGTTCGTTCCTGTGGCTCCCGAGGACGTGGACAGGATCTTGGGGCAGCTGAATGCAACCACATGTTTATTGGACCCGTTTCCCTCCTGGTTGGTGCTGGCTTCCCGGGAGGTTACACGAGGCTGGCTCCAGGGGATTATTAACGCTTCTTTGAGCGAGGGTGTCCTGCCGGCCGCCTTGAAAGAGGCGGTGGTGAGGCCTCTCCTCAAGAAGCCATCCCTGGATCTGGCTGTTTTGGTTAACTATCGTCCAGTCTCCAACCTTCGCTTTATTGCGAAGGTTGTTGAGAGTGTGGTGGCGCGACAGCTTCCCCAGTACCTGGATGAAGCTGTCTATCTGGATCCGCTCCAGTCCGGCTTCAGACCTGGGTACAGCACGGAAACGGCATTGGTCGCGTTGGTGGATGATCTCTGGAGGGCTGGTGATAGGGGTTATTCCTCTATCCTGGTCCTATTAGACCTCTCAGTGGCTTTTGATACCATCGACCATGGTATCGTGCTGCGCCGGCTGGAGGGACTGGGAGCGGGGGGCACTGTTTTGCGGTGGTTCTCCTCCTATCTCTCCGACCGGTCACAATCCGTGTTGACAGGGGGGCAGCGGTCGACCCCAAGGCGCCTTGTTTGTGAGGTGCCGCAAGGGTCGGTCCTCTCGCCCCTCCTGTTCAACATTTATGTGAAGCCGCTGGGTGAGATCATCCGTGGTTTTGGGGTGGAGTTCCATCAGTACGCTGATGATACTCAGCTGTACATTTCCACCCCAGATCATCCCAATGATGCCTTGGAAGTGATGTCCCAGTGCCTGAAGGCCGTGCGGGTCTGGATGGGGAGAAACAGGCTTCGACTCAACCCTTCCAAGACCAAGTGGCTGTGGCTGCCAGCGTCCCGGTATAGCCAGCTGACGCCATCGCTGGCTATTGGGGGCGAATCATTGGCCCCCACAGAGAGGGCCCACAACTTGGGTGTCCTCCTGGATGTGCGGCTGTCTTTAGAAGGGCATATGACAGCCGTGGCCAGGGGGGCTTTTTGTCAGGTTTGCCTGATACGCCAGTTGCGCCCCTTTCTGGACCGGGACTCCCTACGCATGGTCACTCAAGCACTCGTCACTTCTCGTCTGGACTATTGTAACACTCTCTACATGGGGCTCCCCTTGGGGTACACCCGGAGGCTCCAACTGGTGCAGAATGCGGCTGCGTGGGGGATTATGGGAGTGACGGGGCGCTCCCATGTGACTCCAGTGCGAGCTGCATTGGCTACCGGTGGACTTCTGGGTGCGCTTCAAGGTGTTGGTGATCACCTTTAAAGCGCTCCATGGTTTAGGGCCAGGGTACTTACGGGACCGCCTTCTGCCACCAATAGCCTCCCACCGGCCGGTTCGCTCCCACAGAGAGGGCCTCCTCAGGGTGCCGTCGGCCAGACAATGCCGGCTGACAACCCCCAGGAGGAGAGCCTTCTCTGTGGTGGCACCTACCCTATGGAACAATCTACCCCCAGAGATACGAGTGATCTCCGACCTCCGGATTTTTCGTCGGGCCCTAAAAACTTATTTTTTTCAGTTAGCCAGTCTGTCTTGATTTTAGGGTTAGTTTTAAAATTTTAATATTGATTTTAATTGACAAGTTTTAAATTATGGGCCAAATTTATAAATTATTTTAACTTTATTTTTAACTGTGATGTTTGTATAGATGTCTTTATCTTGGCTGTTCACCGCCCTGAGTCCGAAAGGAGAAGGGCAGTATAGAAATTTGAATAATAATAAAATAATAATATCTGAGCTCACATCCTTTCCAAAGCAACAACAAAAATACCTGAGAGATCTCCTTTCTTAAGCAGTGATTTGCTGTTGCTAATCCATACATGTTCCACAGACCTATTCTCACAAAACTGGAACATTTATTCTCATGAGGATTCTCGGCGCTACTTTGTATGATAACAGGAATTGGCTGTTTCCTTGTCATGATGGAGATGGACTCCAATTGCTATAAGTTGCATAAGAGAATGCAAGATCCCACAACTAAAAAATGTTTGAAGCAGCAATTCCATCCATGTCTTCCCGCTCTGAGATAAAAACAGAAGAGTACATTCAGTTCTATAAATGTCCAGTCTGTAAAGCCAAAATAGAAGAGGGATCACAGAGTCAAGAGCTGACATCAAAATTGCATGTCTGAGTGTGGGCACATAGACATAACGTGCACTCCCCCACACGTATTTAGTCCCATTTAAGCAACATTTTTCTTTCTGGCAAATAAGTGCAGCAATCACTGATCTGCGAAGACAAACAACATGCTGTTTGGAACTATATGTACTCTATTCACTTTTAAAGAGCTATAAAACTTTAAGACTGCAGGTGGCAGCACAAGCAGACCTTGGCTGATCTTAAAAAAAAAAAAAACCCTAAGTGTCCAACCAGGACTCAAATTACTTTGAAGCTAAACCAAAATGAAAACCACCCAAACATTATAATGTTTATATACATCATGGTACAGTTACAATCACCATAAAATAACACTTATACAAGCATAAAAACCTCTATTTATAAATCTATGAACCCTGCCATTTGACTTTAGTAATAAGAATTACAATATTCTTAAAAGGTAGAAGGTAAAGGTTCCCCTCACACATATGTGCTAATCGTTCCTGACTCTAGGGGCAGTGCTCATCTCTGTTTCAAAGCCAAAGACTGTGCAAAGATGTCTCCGTGGTCATATGGCTGGCATGACTAAACACCAGACACACGGAATGCTGTTACCTTCCCACCAAAGATGGTCCCTATTTTTCTACTTGCATTTTTTACATGCTTTTGAACTGCTAGGTTGACAGAAGCTGGGACAAGTAACGGGAGCTCACCCATTACGCGGCACTAGGGATTCAAACTGCTAAACTGCTGACCTTTCAATCGACAAGCTCAGTGTCTTAGCCACTGAGTCACCGCATCCTATCACAATATTCTTATGATTTACCAACTACCAATCTCAGCATCTACTCAGAGTTTCTTCTACCACTGAAATTAGTAATGACTGAATAATAAAAAACCAGGACATTCACACACGTATCTTGGACAGCTCATAAGTGCAAGAATAACATTTTTTCCCTATTCTGTTACCATATTGAATGAGAACAATAGGAAGAATCAAGATAACTTTGGCATGGCACCATAAGAAATTAACCAATAACTTGGGGAGAGGCAGAAAGGAGTATCACAGAACAATGACTTCCACATCTCTGATGTATGCTGCACAAATATAGATGTGTCTCTTTAGTCAATGTTTGTTTGCAAGACACAAGTCTCAGACACAAGTATTTGTGTTGAATTTCTGCATACACTCTGGTATTGTTGTGGACTTGGCTAGGGAGTTTGGGAAATGAAGTTTGCTAAGGTTGAGAAACACTGTGCTAGGGTAAAGAGCTTACTACTTAGTTTGATTCCCTGTTAGGAATATACTTTAATTCTCCAAGAACTCTTTTAATTGTTCCATAAAACAAACATGGAATAGGGACATGGAATTTGGTTATATTATTGCATTTAAATCTCCTGTCTCCTCCTGAAAAGTCATTTTAAGGAAATATATGGAGATTAAAAAAAAGGTAAAGGTTTCCCTGTCCAGTCATGGGTAAGGCGTGGTGCTCAACTCTGATTCCTGGCTGTGGGAGCCAGTGTTGTCTCCCTCGGCCAAGACATTTTTCCTGGTCATGTGGCCAGCATGACTATACACCAAAGGTGTATGGAATGCTGTTAGCTTCCCACCAAAGTGGTGGGAACCTATTAGTCTACTTGTATTTGCATGCTTTTGAACTGCTAGGTGGGCAGAAGCTGGGGCAAATAATGGGAGCTCATGCCATTATATGGCACTTGGATCTTGAACCTAGACTGTCAGCTTTCCAACCAACAAGTATCCCTGCCCCTATCTGCAGATTAGTAAAGTCTATATTTTCCAGGATAGGTGGTGGAATAGGAAGCCTGTGATCTATCCTTGATTATTTAAGCTGATGTTTCTCACTGCAGGACATGTGATGCAAATCAGGAGATGTACTAACAAAGAAACAAAATTATGTACCTGCACTATAGAAGTAGACATACCTTATACGTCACTTTTGGTTGTGATTTACTAGCTTATGTGTTTATGAACAGAAAGAGAGTAAATTCAATCAGACAGGTAGCACTAATACTGCATTGATGTTGACTTTTGGAGTATATCAATATTAGAATCATTATCCACTTTTTTTTATCCAATCAGGATATTCAAAGAGTCTGACAGCAGAATAAAAGTGGGAAAAGTAGGAAGCAAAAGCAGCTCCTGAGGGCATGTGCTCATTTGTCACTTTTGTAGTGATATATTAGAAAGGCATTTCTAAACTCTATTTCAAAACATGGATAATAATTATTAATAATGATGCTCTGGTATAGAGTGCTTCTTCTTTTTTTCTTTCCCTGCTTTTAAAAAGTAAAGGAACAAAAAAAGATTAAGAGTAAAAAGACCTTTGTTATTGTGCTCATCCAATTTTGGCAATTTTAGTTTTCATTTTAATGCTTGAAGAGGAAGGCTGAATGGATTTAATTAATATCTAAAATTATGTATTTCAGTAACTATAAACAAATGTAGTTGCATTTATTAATATAAAAAGCTATGCAAATGGCTGCACTATTGATTGTAATGCTACCAGAAAATTAAAGTAATGATACACTGTGATTAATTGATTCAGGTTGAAGTTTGTAGAACAATTCTTTACCTAATGGATTTCATCAATTTAATTTCATTAAATTTCACTTGTTTTATATCCATGTAGAAAAATGATATATATATACTTTATTAACATATATATTAGTCAGTGGAGAAACTTGTTGTAATAATGTACCTTTCACTGAAGCATAAGTAAAATAAATTATTTGCTTAAGCAGATCCTTGAACAATTTCAATGATGTTTTATAAAGTATCATCAAGAGATATTAAATGCATAAAATTGTAAATTAATAGTATATGTACAATAACACATTAAAGTGGCGTGGTGTATTGTTCCTAATGTTGATATTGAGGAAATATTATATTAAATTATTATAAATTGAATAATATTTACAATATTTTTAAAATTATCAAGAAATATAACTTGAAATAATTCATTTCATTATGAGAGAGAATAGGAACAGGAATTGGTAGTTTCACAGATACAATTGCATGATCTCATGCATATATCAGACTTATTTTGAAAGTTATTGTTGAGAATGCCAATATTCTTAATTATGATTTTTGGAGTTGGAAAAAAACTTTGCCTTCCCAATGTTGATTTGGCAATTCTGGTAAAATTAAATGCCATTCTGTTTTCTCATCATGGTTCTAATTCGGTTAATTTTAATCTAGTTAGGTAATTCTAATCTGGATAATTTGCTAATCAGAATTCTAAATCTTCTTATAGATAGATAGACAGCTTTTGAGTAATAAAGCTAATGTACAATGGAAAGACACAAGAAGAAAATTCATATAGAGAAGACAATATCTTAGAGAGTTGGTCTTTTTCTCTTTTTTTGAAACAATATGTAATATAAATAATGGTTAAAGTGATAGACTGTGATCAGAGGGACTCAGATTCAAGTTTACCCTGTGCAACTTTAGGCCAGTTGTTTTTCTTAGCTCAATTTATCGTAGAGGCTTATTGTGAATTGCAGTAGGGAGTACACTGTACATCATTCTGAGTAATTACTGAAAAGACAAAATAGCAATAACACTTAGACTTATATACCACTTCATAGTGCTTTACAGCCCTCTCTAAGCAGTTTATAGAGTCAACATATTGCCCCGAAAATACTGGGTCCTCATTTTACTGACCTTGGAAGGATGGAAGACTGAGTCAACCTTGAGCCGGTGAGATCCGAACTGCCAAACTGCTGGCAGCCAGCAGTCAGCAGAAGTAGCCTGCAGTACTGCATTCTAACCACTGTGCCACTGTGGCTCTTGTGTTAATAAAATGTTAATTTAATAAATGAATTTGATAACTTATGATGGTATTTGCATTTCCAATGATCTAAAAGTGCTTAATGGAATAGTATAAACAAAAGCACAGCCTTCCACAAAATAGGCTTAAGTAAAGTTTCTGTTTAAAGAAACTTCCTTTATTATCATTTATTTACTCATCACTTTTGGTCTTCTTGGTCTTCCCTAATTTACACACAAAGAGAAAAGTCACCTTGAATTCCCCTCTCCCAAACAGCAAAGGAAATTTTGTCTCCTTTTTTTATCCTGGCTGAAAGTCATTGCAGTCTGCATTGTTCCAGTGATCATATGCACCGTGGCTTCAAAATGATAGAGCAGAGGATTGATTTCTGCAAACACAGTCAGCCCCATGGCAGATGGGAGTCTGATCTTCCAAACAGATACTCACTCTTTTGTGTAAATGATCCTTCTCACATGTGAAAACACATTAGCTGGGTGAGGACAACAGGGAATTGACTTATGACATAATCCAGGGATATCTTTTGGAAGCAGAGGAAGTTGCTGGGCTAATGGATTGATTGATGAAGGCAAAGAAACCACAAATGAATATAAGACATGTTCAAATTAAAAGAAAATTCTGCTCACAGCCATGATCTCATCGAAACAGGCAAAAGTCAGGAAGTCCTTCAGGCAGTAAAGTAGCCTGTTTTGACTTTGAAATGTCTAACTTCAGCTACCTTATGCCAGAAATGTTAATGCCACTAAAATAATTAGATTTGGATACATTCTATTGTATTTTGGGTTATGACATTCTAGGTCATTTAGGAACGCAAGTGAAATTACAAAGAATGTGCATGTATATGATGAAATCATATGGTTGAACACTTTTAGATGTTAAAGCTAATTTATAAAAGAATATCTGTCATGTTTTACTTTGCAAGTATGCATCTCCCTTGCCCATCCAAAAAACATAAAGTCTTATTGTACATTATGATGTGCCAGCCAAATGTGATCATCAACTGATACACATATGTCCTTATAGAACAATCAGTAACATGGACTACACTGAAAGGAATTAATTTTCCATCTCTCTCTCTCTCCCCCCTCCCTCCCTTCCTCTTCCTCTTCCTCTTCCTCTTCCTCTTCCTCTTCCTCTTCCTCTCTCTCTCTCACATACACATACAATGTGTGCAAAAGGAGTGACAATGTAATTCTCACATCAGTTCTCTTTTTCTATGCAATACATTTAAGCTTATAGGTTTTACGTCATACCAAATTGTCATTGTTAACATTTTAAATATTAAGTTACTATTGTTCATCGACATCTAAACACTTGATTCTGGTAGATAAATGTCTTGTTCCAAACTTTCTAAATTCATTCGTCTATGATGCTAAACATCTCTTTGATTGCTAGTGAGACAATAAAAGAACTTCCCTCTAATCCTTCACAGTCACACTGGAATTTGTACTATCAACTAGACATAATCACTTTAGATAGGTTTACTTACATATTGTTTTAAAAGTTCACCAAATTAACAAAATAATTTACTAAGGTATAAATTTTGGATAACTTACTGGTGAGGTGATAGATGGCATAATTCCACTAGTATATGTCAGGAGAATTGTCAGGTTTCCTTAGTTATGATTGACTTACCCAGTCACTCATAACTAAGTGACTGGATAAGTGGAAATCAGATTCAATACAGGGAGGTTTCCTATATTTCTATCTGCTTACCAGATGACGACTACATTAACATTTTATGTTCTATTATAACTATGTACTGAAAATCCGTAATCCTAACCAAACAATGTGGTGGCTCATTGGCTAAGACGCTGAGCTTGTTGATCGAAAGGTTGGCAGTTCAGCGGTTCGAAACCCTAGTGCTGCGTAACAGGGTGAGCTCCTGTTACTTGTCCCAGCTTCTGCCAACCTACCAGTTCGAAAGCATGTAAAAAATGCAAGTAGAAAAATAGGGACCACCTTTGGTGGGAAGGTAACAGCATTCCGTGTGTCTTTGGTGTTTAGTCATGCTGGCCCCATGACCATGGAGACATCTTCGGACAGTACTGGCTCTTCGACTTTGAAACAGAGATGAGCACTGTCCCCTAGAGTCGGGAACAACTAGCACATATGTGCGAGGGAACCTTTAACTTTACATTTAACCAAACAATAAACTGTTATAATAAAACTCAACAGCAGCTGAGAAGGCATCATAGATTCAGCATTATCTGCATCTCCTTTTTCCAGTGTGTCAGTATTAGATAAATGGAAGAAAGGATTTAATGTTCCATAATATTCTGATACAACACAATTGTAAAATATTGCATGATTATCCAGTGATGTTGCATTATTATTGCTGTCTCTGATCTTCCAGTGCTAACTTTTAAGAGCAGCCACCAGGCTGCCTTTTTGTCAAAACCGTCATTCAGTCTGGATCCACTTCTAATTTTTATGATCTGCCTTTTTCAAATAACTATTCCCTGGTAACATGGAAGTTGCAAAGAATATGGTAGCATTCATAACCAGAACCAAGAGATAATTTATTCAATGCTGAGGGATGAGACTTAATCAAGATTTCCTTTTTCTGTTTTGAAAAATGTCAACTTTAGTTTCAGAAGCTTACTGTATTACTGTCATGGTCCTAGTATCTTGCATGTTGTTTCCATGTCAAGTCTACAGATTTAGCAATAAAAATAACTGAAGGTCTTGATTGAACTGGCATGCATAATGAGGACAGAAACAACTGTAGATCGGACTGCTGAGATAAGAGCAATCAAGGCTGCAGGGAAAGAGACTGAATTAGATATTAATAAATCTAAAGCTTGACACCCAAGGACAAGAAATGAAAATTGTTGGTAAGAAGTAAATGAGAAGATGTAGCCAAGCAACCAAAATTTCAGACAACTGACCTAGACCATTTATTTAAATCTCCTTTATCCCTTATCTCAGATATACCATGCATGTATATTTGTGTGTATTTGTGATTGTGTGCACGTGTGTGTGTGTGTGTGTGTGTGTGTGTGTGTGTGTGTGTGTGTATGGACATTTGTGCTCTGGTTTACATAAGAAAATCAGCATTTGTGAAGGAAAAAACAAATGTTTATCTGCACATCACTTTTGTACTCATTCTAATTTCACATTTTGAAACTCCAATTATCCCAACTATTTTCTTCCCTTTCATGGAACTCTTCTTAAAGGCCAACATAAAGAATTTGGCCAGCATTTTTTTTCTTAAAGAACAACATGTTCCTTTTGAAAGCCATAAACAATATCAACTCTTATAATAGGAGAATAGAACCACTTCTCCACATCACTTCTATGATGATATGTATGTCATTCCATTCCATAACTTTCTAATTTGTCTTTATCATATGCAATTACAAATAACTATCCTCTAACATCAGTATGTTATTTATGATTGCCAAAAAAAAAAAAAAGGCAGCAAATTTGGACATTTACTTTCTGCAAATTATTAAGATGGAGATTAACACACAGGTCTTTAAAGTTCAGAGGTATACAATCTTCATTACAATAGAAATTGTCAGAAACAACTCCTATTGCCACATTAGTTTATTTTTTTAAAAAAACTGAACTGAACTTGTCTTTTAGTGTTGTTATGCTGTTCTTATCCTTGTACAGAAGTATGGTTTTGCTACTTCATAAATATTATACATTTTATCAAAATAAAATGACTAATATGAAATATCTTCATTCTTGCAGTAAAATCGCAATAGACAGGTAACTTATTTATTTATTAAGTTTTGTGACAAATGAATGAAAAAGTACTCAAGCTAATAATTGGAACTGAAACATAAACAGCACTGGGTTGATGAGATGTAATATTTAACAAAATTTCAAAAAAACCCAACAACTTTACAGATTGATATAATTCCTTGTAAGCAGCCTAGAGTCACTGTGAGTTGGGGCAGCCATATAAATTTTCTCAATAAATAAATAAAATAAAAATAAATAAATTAAATAGCTGCTCTTTTTCTTCTGTGATGATCCATAATTGCCCAGATCAGAAGTTGGCAGAGCAAATAAGATTAACATAGACACTTGGTATATTCAATAAGTGCAGCAGGAAATGTGTGAGTTTTAATTTCAACTGGGGCATTACTAAATTTGAAAGAATAAGACAATTCATGTCTTGAAATTTCCTGTGGAGCTGCAGCTGTTACAACAACATATTATTTCCTCAGCTCTACATGGTGTTGAAATTGATTCAGATTTTCTATTTCTATATTTCTTAGGTAATGCCATTTGGATGTTTAAATGTATCACAGTGATACTAAGATCAATAGTCACATCTCCTTTAAGATCACTTTTAAACAATGCCTACATTAAGGAACATTTATTTCTTTGCTTAATTCCTACCTGCCATAATTTATTCTGAGCAAGAGGTCATTCCTGACACTCTTATTCAGAATTTAGCTTATTTAACAGTTGACTGCAAGTCATAATTTACTAGCTAAAAGTTTTTTATTTCACAAACCCTTATATACAGAGATTCATTATTTAAAAATGAAACATTGTACAGGTCATTTGTGTATGTGTGGGGTGGGTAGATTTTTAAACTGTAAGCTTCCCCCCTCCTTTTTGAAATAACATATATTTGGTTTTTCTCTTGATAGCATGTCCTTGGAGGCATGTAATCTAGGTTGACATAATAGTTATCCTTGGCCTAGGTACTGCTCACCCCTTTATTGTCAGTTTAATTTTTTACCCATCCTTCTGTAGGTTTTCTTAAACTTTATCAAGAATTCCTTCCTGGTTTCATAAAAACATATAATATTTGTTTAAATGTAATATTATGTCTTATGGCTCCAGTACTATAAACACTCATTTTGAAATTAAAAGGAGCTAATTATTCATTGCCTTTTGATGAAAATTTTGACAGAAATCTTGAAGCCTTTGTCCCACTGAAATAATTTGCCTTCCTTTCCCTAACATCCCAGCTTGACTTTCAGGGTTTATAAAATATAGTTTGGAGATAATGAAAGAAAAAAAGGATTCAACATATTTCTGGTTGATAATATTGATTTCAGGCTTACTCTTAGAGTAAATGAATTTGGTCATTTGTTCCTGTAGCAATGCTGTTCCCTGTAGCAAAGGTCTGTTCTTATATGAAATAGGTCTTAAATCACAGATCAAAACAATTACAAGGAAAAAACAAACAAACAAGACACTAATTTCTTTGGCCCCTATTTTAGCATCAGCTCTGAAGTTTCATAAGGAGTGTAGGGTTCAAGATCAAATAGATCCAAATCCCTCTAACATATTCCCCAAAATTGACACCATTTGGAACCACTTGAGACTGAATTTAAATTTTGTTCTCCATTATAAACAATGAGCTTTTAAACACCCAGGTACACTCAGAAGTGCACATATGCCTCCCCTTTCTTTTCTTCTTCTCTCTATCTGCCAGCTGTTGGCAAAATATTAGAAATAACCAAAATTTTGCTATAAGAATAAACCAAGAAAAAAACATAGGTTTTCTCTGTTACAGTCCTATACTTTATCCTGCAAGAAGAAAATGGATAACACCTCTTTAATAACAGAATAGCTAAAGATGAATATAATTTACAATTGTAGTGAACTGGGGAAGACATGAAGATAATATCATGAGGATATATGCTTCAAAAATAATTATCCTCTCTTCATGCTATGGTTAATGGTAAGTGAAGATGTATATAAGAATCCAATAATTGTTGTAGATAGCCAAAATGAGGTCCAGCCACAATATCTGTAACTGCAATTACTGATGCTTGGCCTTTGTAATATAATAAATAGAAAGCTATGTGGATGATTTAATCTATAGCACTGATTTCTTCATTTTATTAGGGCATCTTTAGATATCTTGTAACTGAATTTCAGTTCTCTCCATTTCTCTATTGCAGGCTTCTTTTTGCTAGTATCCTGAAAAACATACTGATTGTAATTTTTCAAATTAACCACTTTTATTATCTCAATTTATATGTACAACAAGACTATATACATTATATATTTCAAACATCAATGTAATGACAGAAATGTAATTTATTTGGAAATGAATTGAATTAAACCAGGAAGCTACTTCTGATTGAAGTAGTTCAACATACAGAAAGCTTAAATTAAAACAAAATCTAGAGAATTGACAATATTTTATCAGAATTGGGACCAATTTTTCAAAGCAAAGCTTTGTAAACTGTGAAGAAGGAACTTTATCAAAGAGAAGGAAAAAAGACCTTGTCTATATTTGAATATTTTCCTTATGTTCCATTTTTTTCAATGCTAATATATCATAGTGAATAATGAAATTGGAACGTGTATTATCTTTTCATCCTTTTATCAGGCAAAGGTTATGAGTGTGCATAAAAATCAGCATGATTGTACAGTACATGATGTGGATACTAACCAATCCTGAACCTTTAGTCTCCTACATTCTGTTAACTCTTTAACTGAAAAACAATTAATAATGTATTTTATAAGTAATATTAGTAAGTAATAATACGTCCTCCTGGATGCACGGCTGTCTTTAGAAGAGCATATGACGGCCGTGGCCAGGGGGGCTTTTTATCAGGTTCGCCTGATACGCCAGTTGTGCCCCTTTCTGGATCGGGACTCCTTATGCACGGTCACTCATGCCCTCGTTACTTCCCGCCTGGACTACTGTAATGCTTTCTACATGGGGCTCCCCTTGAGGAGCACCCAGAGGCTCCAACTGGTCCAGAATGCAGCCGTGCGGATGATTATGGGGGCAACATGGCGCTCCCATATAACACCTCCTGCGCGAGCTGCACTGGCTTCTGGTGGTCTTCCGGGTGCACTTCAAGGTTTTGGTTCTCACCTTTAAAGCTCCATGGCTTAGGGCCTGGATATCTATGAGACCACCTTCTGCTACCAATAACCTCCCATCAGCCAATACGCTCCCACAGAGAAGGTCTCTTCAGGGTGCCGTCGGTCAAGCAATGTTGACTGGCTACCCCCAGGGGGAGAGCCTTTTCTGTGGGGCACCCAGCCTCTGGAATGAGCTACCCCCAGGGATACGAATGATCCCAGACCTCTGTACTTTCTGCCAGGCTCTGAAGACTTTCTTGTTTCAGCGAGACGGGCTGGCTTAAAATTTTAATTGATTAATTTTATGGGTAAGGAGTTTTAAAATTGGAAAGACAAATTGGATTTAATTATTTTTAAATTATTTTAATTTTTATACTGCATGTATTTTAACACTGGCTGTTCACCGCCCTGAGTCCTTCGGGAGAAGGGCGGTATAAAAATTAAATAAATAAATAAATAAATATAAATAATCATTAGTGTTTCAGAATAAACATGCAAAAATTGCATTGACCATTACCAGCATTAATCCATCTTAAATATGAAAAAATAGACACCCCTGTTTATCTGTCTTCATTATGAATAGACAGATAGATGCCGTGCATAGAAGAAAAACTGAAGAGATGTCAGTGATGTCTGCATAAATCCATTTATCATCTGGACTGGATGTTGTAGTGGTCATGTTATAAATAATACTGTCAATGATCTAATGCTATAGATTGTCCAAAAAAAAATCTGCCGCCAATGATGATAATGGAAATACTCTGGAAAGCTAATAGAGGTTGTTGCATGTGGTTGGTTGAGGCAGGGCAATGATTTTAAATTCCATGTACAGACATTTGTGTCATGCAGTTAAACTCAGATTTTTCCATTGCCCAGTAATCATGCCTATTGAAAATAAACAGTATTTAAAGTAAACATTAAATGCAGAGTGAAGAGGACAGAAAGAAAAGGAAAAATAAACAACTTTGCTACATAAGAAGACCTCCCATACAGTATGTTGCAGCTGGTTCAGATGTCCAAACTCTGGTTGCACTAGCCAGAAATCCACAGCTTACAGCTCATCCATAGTCTATTTCTCAATACTAGTAGTTATATATACAATGTGAGATATCTATTTATTACGCAAATGCCTTTTTTAAAAAAATATCATTGATTAGGTATGATATGTCAATTGGGATAAAAGTAGGAGCTCTAGGAAGACTGTATCTCACCAAAGAATAAGTTGCTAGAGAGAAGCCCAAAGGGTTGAAAGTGGTTCAGTTTCTGCCTGAAACAAAACTTGTTTTAATGAGGCAAATCCTTTATTCTGCTTTCTTTGGCAAATAAAACCTTTTCTCTCCTCCCCTGCTTTCCACACATTGCTTTAAATCTATTCCACCTTCACTGCTTTCAACATCTTTCTTCTAAAGTTTTAAAGTTGTGTTAATAAGATGTCTTGCAGTCACTGAAGTGTGAGGAAACATTCTTGGAAAGGGAGGAATGTATAATCACCTTGAGACTTTAGTTGTGGTCTCAAAGCACCTGGAAAGCAAGAAATTACTGTATCAGTCATTAGAATAATTTTGAACTGACAGCCAGGCAGACAGTAAACATTAGATCAAATGAGTGATCTAATGATATCTTACAAATGTGTGTTATTTTGAAACCCCCAGGATTAAATAGATCTATTCTTTGAAAAGCTGCTGTAAATTTAAGCAATGCTTTTCCTAGACTGTAAGATCAAGTCTGGAATTTTACATTTGGTTGGGTTTATTTTTTTTTAAGAGTCAGTAGAATGCAAACTTTTCTTCAGAAACAATTAAGAAGGTGGGGGAGGGGCTCAACAGACACAAAACTGACAGATACATTCATAAATAAGGATGTTTTTAGTCTTGTTCGAATTCTTGTACTTTCAATCAGGCTTTCTGGAATACAATAAACCATTTGTATGAAAGTCTTATCTTCTTTAACAGGCATAAAGCAGGCAAACATATGTTTTTTCCCAACTTGATGTAACTTCTCTGATGTGAAAAATCACTTATAAAACCTGAAACCCAGTTCCTAATTATCCATAGTGCAGTGATGGCGACCCTATAGCATGCATGCCACAAGTTGTACACAGAGCCATCTCTCCAGGCACGCCAGCCATTGCCCGTTGCTCTTCTGGGTTCTGGTGCACACATGCATGCCAGCCAGCTGGTCTTCACGCATGTGGGAGCACTGGAAACTGGAAGAGGAGTTCCCCGGCGCGCATGTGTGTGCTGGGTAGCTGAGGTCCCATTTTCCGGCACGCACATGCATGCTGGCCAGCTGGTCTTTGTGTATGCACGTGTGCCAGAAACCATAAGACCAGGTGATCGGCACGCAGGCACATGCCTGAAACTGGAAGCACATGTGCGTGCTGGGTGTTCTGTACTGAGAACAATATATGAGAGCAGAGGCAAGGCGAATTAATAATAACTTTTATTAACAACAACAGTTAACATCAGACCCACTCAGTGCTGAGGACCTTGAAGAGTGGGGCAGCTTCTGAGGCGCTGACACCTCTGCATATTTAAGAGGCTGGGCCAATCAGGACGCGCCCATTTCCCGCTGGCTGGTAGCTGTTGATTGGGCCAGTCAGCTGCTCTGTCCTTGTCATGTGTGCGGCCTCTGGATGCAACACCCCTCTCTCCTTGGATGGTGCATGCGTAGTTGGCGAGGTAAACTGGGCGTCTCCAGCTCCTCCCAGAATGGCGCAGGCCAATACTTTCAGTCGGGTTAGGTGGACTTATCTTCGGCACCTCCAGAACTCCTTATGACTGTTCTGCAACTTCAACAAGACGATCAATTGATGGTGTGGGCCCAGAAATGACTGGTAAGACCGCTGCCTGCTGCATCCCGGTTTGAGGGGTAGAAGTTGATGGTTGTTCAGTAGCCTCAGAACTGATGGGGCCGAGTTGGGCCTGGCTAGTGCTTGTGTCTAATGGAGGCAAGTGATGGCACTGGAGTTGGTCCACATGCCTACGCCATGTGCAGCCATCTTCCAGCAGGACCTTGTAAGAGTGAGGCCCTGTTACTGCAATTACTTTGCCTGGCAGCCAATGAGGATTCCCCCCCCCCGTACTTTTGTGCATACAGCCCGTCTCCTTCGGTGAAGACGCGGGCGCTAGCACTGGAATCAGGGGGCTTCTCGGGGCAGTAGTCAGGATGCAGATGGTCCAGGTTTGTCTGCAGCCGATGTCCTATCAATAGTTTGGCTGGGCTTCTGTTGGTCATTGGGCATGGGGTTGCATGTTGGGCTAGCAAATAGGTGGCTAGTTTAGTTCACCAGTCCCCTGGCCCTAGTTTGGTGAGGACTTCCTTGACTGATCTCACAGCACATTTAGCCAGGCCATTACTGGCCGGATGGTAAGGAGCCACCGTGACATGCCTAATCCCATGCCTTGCCAAATACGTTTGGAAGGCGGCTGATATTAGCTGAGGGCCATTGTCCGTTACCACCATATTGGGCAACCCATGGGTTGCAAATAGCTGTCGCAGGGCCTGGACTACAGTGTCAGCCATGGTTGAGATCATTGATGTCACCTCAACCCACTTGGAGTAAGCATCTACAGTTACCATGAAAGTATGTCCTTGGAACGGCCCCACGAAATCTACATGTAATTGGAACCAGGGACCCCTTGGCTCCTCCCACTCCCTCACTGGTGTTCGGGGGGAGCTGTACTATTAAGCTGGCACTGTTGGCACTCCACGGCCTGTACGGTGATGGCTTCATCTAATTTGGGCCACCATAAGTAACTGCAGGCCAAGGCCTTCATTCAGGCAATGCCCGGATGGCCAGTATGCAAGGCGTCCAGCACTTGATGCCTCAGACCTTAGGGATTATTACTCTGGAACCCCACAAAAGGCAGCTTCTCAGACTGGACAGTTCCTGCTGCCTGCGTTTGTATGGATGGAATTCAGCAGTCACTTGCCCCTGGGACCATCCCCTCCTCACCCAATCCAGCACCTGGCGCAGGGTTGTATCTCTTGCAGTGTATCTGGTGACGTCTAAAGCCGACACTGGGCTTAGCTGGTCATCTATCTGGAGGATCGATGGAAGTGGGACAGGGTCATCTACCTGAGCAGTCAGGGGACACCTGCTTAGTGCATCAGCGTTCCCCAAATCTTTATCCAGGCGATGAACCAGCTGGTAGTTGTAGGCGTTCAGGAACATAAGCCATCTGGTCATCCTCGGGGTTAGGATTGGTGGGGTCTGATGGTCGCCAGCCAAGATGCCTAAAAGCGGCTTGTGATCTGTAAAGATGTGAAAAAAACAGCCATATAAGTAATCATTGAAACGTTTAACACTGGCCATTATGACCAGTGCCTCTTTGTCTATGTGGCTGTAGTTCCGTTCGGTGGCAGACAGGGTCCTTGAGAAATAGGCAATAGGGGCTTTGGTTCCGTTGGGCATCCAATGGCTTAGAACAGCCCCTACTCCATACAGAGACGCATCACAAGTCAGTGTTAAAGGAAGAGTGTTGTCGTACTGCACCCAAACTGAGTCAGAGGTGAGCAGGTCTTTGACCACCTGAAAAGCAGCAGCTTCTCGATGTCCCCACTTCCAAGGGGCCTGTTTGTCAAGGAGATGGTGAAGAGGTTCGGCAACCATCGCCTTGTGGTGCAAGAAAGAGTTGTAAAAGTTCAAGAGCCCCAGGAAGGACTGTAGGTCAGATTTATTGGTCGGTGTAGGGGCATTACGTATAGCTTGAACCTTGACTGGAGCAGGGTGAAAGCTGGCATCATCAATGAGATAGCCAAGAAACTCCACCTGCAGCACACCTAATTTGCACTTGGCGGGCTTGAGTTTGAGTCCAGTTTGATGGAAATGGTGGAGAACTGCGTGGAGGCGGCTGGTCAGTTCAAATTCGTCATTGGCAGAGACAAGTATGTTTGAAATAGGGATTTACACACCCGGCAAGTCATGCAGAAGTCTTTCCATGAGGGATTGGAAAATGCCAGGGGCTACGCAGACCCGGAACTGCAATCGGCGGCAATGGAAGGTGCCCTGGTGGGTGACGATTGTCTGCGCCTCCGCGGTGGCATCATCAACTTCCAGTTGTTGATAAGCTTAAGCCATATCTAGTTTGGCAAAAATTTTGCCACGGCCCAAAGAATGAAGCAGCTGTTGTACTACAGGGACAGAATAGGGTTTTGCCTGTAAAGCCCTATTGATTGTCACCCTGTAATCCGGGCAGATGCAGATGGATCCATTGGCCTTGAGAGGGATGACAATTGGTGTCTCCCAATGACATGATCGACCTGTTCTAAGATGCCCTGAGCTACTAATTTATCAATTTCTCTATCCACTTGGGGGCAGAGGACAAATGGCACTCTATGAGGCTTAAGCCTCACAGGAGCGACTGTAGGATCCAAATTAAAGGAAATTTGTGTGCCAGTGTATTTGCCTAGCCGTTCGCTAAACACGTCTGAGAATTCGCGGAACAATCCAGAGAATCCTGCAGATGTAGTAGTGTGAATTCCTGTCACATTTAAACCTAAGGTGTCAAACCAGTCCAATCCTAGTAAACTTTGGAGTGCACCATCAATGATAATTAGTTTGAGGCGGCTGCAGAATCCATGGTATTTGATTTGAAATTTTCCAGAGCCCACGACTGGAATGTGATTGCCCTGGTAATCCCGCAAGTGAAAATGACAAGAGGATAAACGCCTCTTTGACATGGATGGCACCAATCATTTAATAGTGCTCCACGAAACAAGGGATATGGAAGATCCTGTATCTAGTTCCATTTTACAGGGTTGCCCCTCAATGAAAACTGTGAGGAAAAATTTTTTCCTCAAGTTCACATTGGCCTGACCTATGATGGTTTTGGGGTGACACAACCCCCTGAAAATAGTGAAACACTCTTCCTCTATTCTACTCTGTCTGTTTCGGGGCCAGTATTCTAGACTGGGTCTGGATAAATTATTAGGAGCCAGCTGGCTTGCCTTACAGACCCGTGCAAGGTGGCCCTTTCTCCCACATCTCCTGCAGTCCACATTTTTAAACCTGCATGCAGAATGTGGATGATTCCCTCCACAACCTATGCACGAGGCTTGAATCTTTTTCTTTTCTGTGCCCCAGCTTTTCTTTTGAGACGTTTGGAGGTGACTCACATTCTCCTTGTCTTCTGGCAACTGATCTGGGTCGACCTCAGTCCTGGTGCACCGAGGAAGCTTTCCGGTTACCAGGCGGGCTGCTGTTAAGGTTCTTCCTTATCTCAGTGGCTGATTTTGAGGATAATTCAGAGGCTCTAGCCTCATCTATTGCAGTTTGCAGTGTAATATCCATTCTAGCTAATAACCTACGCTGCAATTGGATATCCCTGACCCCACAAATTAGCTCGTCCAGGAGGAGATCTTCTAAGTAATCCCTGAAGTCACAATACAAGGCAGTGGCTCTTAATGCTGCCATGTATTGGCTGATAGTTTCCCCCTTAGCCTGGATTCATTGCCTGAACGCATAGCGTCTGGCAACTCTAGATGGTAAGGGTGCATAGTGCCCCTTCAAAGTGGCTAACAAGGTTTCCCATGGCACATAGTCGACGACCTGGGCTGTCTCAAACATGTCATGTCCACAAACACTTAAGAACACAGCTAATTTCCTGTCTCCTGGCAAACCTCTATAGTCATTGGGAGTCAGGAAACATTGGAAACGATCTAAGAATGAGTCCCAGGTTTCTGCTGCTTGACTGAAAAGTGCGAACGTCGAGAGGGTGGCCATGTTCATGATCCCTCATCTGTCTGTCAGCTTCTTTCACTTGTAGCCATGACCAGCTCAATATCTCAGCTCTTTGGTGTCTTCTTCTCAACCTGTCTCCTCACAGAAATCCCATCCTCATCGCCAAATTGTTCTGTACTGAGAACAATGTATGAGGTGAATTAATAATAACTTTTATTAACAACAACAGCTAACATCAGACCTGCTCAGTGCTGAGGACCTTGGAGAGCGGGGCAGCTTCTGAGGCACTGACAGCTCTTAAATATGCAGAGCTGTCAGCGGCTGGGCCAATCAGGATGCGCCCATTTCCCGCTGGCTTGTAGCCATTGATCAGGCCAATTGGCTGCTCGGTCTTTGTCACGTGTGCTGCTCTTCCGGTTTCTGGCGCTCCCCCGCACGCGTGCGCACACTCCCGTTTTGGCACTCAGTGCTGAAAAGGTTTGCCAACACTGCCTTAGTGGGTGACTTTAGACAGGTATTCCAGGTTTATATTCTCTGTGAATGAGAGTGGTATCCACATTAAAGGGGTGGAGAGGTGGGGAGGTGGAAGAGATAAACCATCTTCTTGGTCCATATATATTAAATAATTTTATTGCATCAAGTCAGTGGCAAAAGGAGTCATGAACATAAGCTGCTAAACATTTTCCACTCAGCAAAACTAATGAAATAATAGTCATAATATTAATGGATTTTTTTTATTTACTAAAAAATAAGTATTATGTTCAAATGTAAAGATTGTTTCAGATGGAAAATTTATATTAAGGTGTTGTAATTATTTCTTATATTAGTCATCTTGGAATTAACAAATAGATCCAATCCATATATTTTGTTTGAAAAGTGTTCACATTTTTCTGTCTCGCTCATTCTCTCTCTTCCTCTTTCTCTCCCTCCCTCCCTCCCTCCCTCTCCCTCCCTCCCTCTCCCCCTCTATCCTTGTGAATAGAATATATTTTTGCCCTAGACATGAATGTTGTGTTTATGCTGAAACACAAAGTAATCCCTTTGTTAAAACAGGTGAGATTAATGAAGAGAAAAAAAACAGATCATATTTAAAATTTTATTAATACACCTCTGAAGTACACAAATGTAAACCTGGCAATTTACAGATACCTTGGGCTCCAGGCACATTTTTTCCTCCCCATTAAATAAAGCTGCAGTTAGTGTGAGCAGATGTATCCTGCACATTGTTACATTTTTTGATGCTTTTTGACATGTTATTATGTTATTTTGTCATTTATCTACATTTTTATGAAATTGTATTAAGAAACCAATTCAGTTTGGCATTCAATTGTAACTAGTCTGCCCTTGTAAATCATGTGATTTGTATATCAGATTGAAAAAAAAGAAGGGGAGAAAAAAAAACAAAGTTGGCTTCACCAAGCCCATACAACTTATAATTGTCATGGCAACGCAGCCAGAGTTAATGATACAATCTAGGCCTTGCTGCATTTTTCTTTTGAATGCATATTTATATGTGTGGTGTTATACTGCCTACAAAGACATATGGGAACATCTGCAAAATACAGTGAGTGACAAAAGATGAATAAAAAGGCTGTTGCAAATTAAAGGACCTTAGTAATGATTGAAGTAAGGCAGTGTGATAAGGAAAACAGGAAACTTTGCAAACTTGTCCAATATATACAGTAGATGTCCTTTGTAGATCTAGGATGGGAAGCTGCAGCTCATAGGCCAGCCAGGCACGACCTTTTGCTAAATTTCAAAGATCCTAAAACCTTTCTGAGAACTCTTCCCACTCTGCTTGATTGCCCTATGTCGATGATTGGCAATGCTACAGTACACTGTTCTTTTGTGTTTAATTACCATAGGATTGCTTTAAGAAGAAGCAAACAGCAGAATATGCTCATTGTCTTTTCGAATGTGCCAGCCAGCAATCTGCAAAGATGAGTTGGACTCACATCTCAGAATCTGTAGGGAAGGAATGAGCTAAGGTTAAAACTCCAACCATCCATCAAATGCAGAAACAACCCTCCACCATTCTTCTTGCAGCTGTGCACCACTGGTTCTACAACACAGAGAGTGTTATTGGCAAGAAAATTGTACCCTCATTGACTGCAGTAAACTGATTTCACATCTACCCACCTCATTATTGGAATAAACACAGAGGGCATGTGAACTAATGTAACTATCTCCTTATAATCTTCTCAGTGCGATATCTTTTAGAAACAGCTGCTGGTATGCTGGTGATAATCTCTTTCAGTTTGAAGACTGATAATATTAAAAACTGTATGAATACTTCCTTTTTTAAAAATTTACAAGTATAAACTTTCCTTATTTCCAATCTATTTCAGGAATCAATAATGTGGCACCGTAAGCAACATAATTTATGTAAACTCTGGAGGTTTAAAATTTTGTATTTTATTTCCACTTTGGAACTCTATCTTCACTTGTTAATTATCTATAGTTACAAAGAGGCAGGAAGGAATAGAAATTGTCTTCTGCATAAATATAGTCATACCATGTTATCAACATAGCTGAATGTCACATTTGGATTTGTATGCATCGGCTTTAAATTCTGCTTTGTGTTTTTTTTTCTCAAGTAATTTTACTAAGAATTATAAATGAAAAGAATAAAAGTCAATGCAACTTACAAAAAATACAAACAGGAAAAAAGTTGGGGTTTGAAAAAAAAAAAAGTAGAAAGAGAAAGTGTCTATGGAGATTCTCAGTCATCCAGGTCATGATTGTCCGAAAGGTGCTTTTTCAAAAGGCAACTAGACTTACTTTGTTTTTTTTTAATTGTTTTTTTTAAATTTGAAGACATTTTGCTTCTCATCCAAAAATTGTTTAGAACTGAAGAAGCTACTTGGATGAGAAGCAAAATGTCTCCAAAGGGGGTGGGGGGAACAAGTAAGTACAATTGCTTTTTGAAAAATCACCTTTAGAAAGAGAAAGAGAAAGAGAAAAGAAGAAACTTCCCCCTTCACAATTTTGAAAAAAAAATAGTGGTGGGCAAAATACAGTGTTAATACTGGAAACTAGGTAAGGTAAAGGTTCCCCTCGCACATATGTGCTAGTCGTTCCCAACTCTAGGGAGCAGTGCTCATCTCCATTTCAAAGCCAAAGAGTCAGCACTGTCCATGGTCTTGTGGCCGGCATGACTAAACGCCAAAGGCACACGGAACACTGTTACCTTCCCACCAAAGGTGGTCCCTATTTTTCTACTTGCATTTTTATATGCTTTCGAACTGTTAGGTTGGCAGAAGCTGGGGCAAGTAATGGGAGCTCACTCCATTACATGGCACTAGGGATTTGAATCGCTGAACTGCTGACCTTTCTGATCAATAAGCTCAGTGTCTTAGCCATTGAGCCACCACATCCCCTGGAATCAGGAGTGGGTTCTAAAATTTTTTATTACCGGTTCTGTGGGTGTGGCTTATTTTGTGGGTGTGGCTTGATGGTCATGTGACAATTATTTAGGATTTAGCAGAGGTACTGGTCTACCAGGCTTTTAACTGCTTGCAGAGCTGTACCGATCTACCCATTTATTTTTGCAGGCACTGATCTATTCATGTATTTTTGCAGGCACTGATCTATTCATGTATTTTTGCAGGCACTGGTCTACTCATGTATTTTTGCAGGCACTGATCTACTCATGTATTTTTGCAGGCACCGGTCTATTCATTTGTTTTCTTTTAATACTGATCAGCTGTAGGGCGGCCCTTTGAAGCCCCGCGGCAAGAGTTTAAACAGTTTTCTTCCCTCTAGCCATCAGCTGGGACTCAGGAAGCAGCAATAGATTGGAGGTGGGGCCAAATAAAAGGTAAGAATAATGCGGGGGGTGGGGGCAGGGGGCAGAACTGGTTCGGTGACATCATATCATCACTGCTACCAGCTTGGCGGAACCGGGCTGAACCGGGAGGAACCCACCACTGTCTGGAATACTGGAAACTAGTAAGTGACTAAAGTATTAAAAAATATAGAGGTTAGAGTCAGAGGATGAAACAGACTGTCCTGTTCCTTGAAATACAAATTCAGATTGTTGTAACGTTAGTTATCTCCAGAGTTTGTTGATTTGTTACTAATGTTTATCAGTAAGCAAAGCAAATTGGTAGCAAACAATGATTTTGATATTTTATTGAGAATTGAAGAGAAATTGAAGAAATGAAAACTTTTTACATCAAACATGAATGCTACATACCAGAGAAAAGAAACATTAAAAAAGAAAAAGAAAAAAGTGACTTATAGCAGCAATAGAAGAAGTGATTATAAAAGCAATGAAAACCCATGCACAGAATTACAAAATTGTTATACAAATGTTAATAAGGCTATCCCAAATGAGAAGAAAAGAACATAGCCAAATATGTCTAAATTTAAATTTATACAAGAATCAAAATTAGAAAGGAAGCAATATTCAAGTTTAGCCCTGATTTTTAATGTCTTTCCTTGGACAAGAAATTATGTATGGTAATAGAATGAATGAATGAATGAATGAATTATTAGACATCTAACAGCCATTTTCAGATTACAGTTATTGATATTATGCAAATGAATAGAAAAAGTGGAAACCCTACCTACTAAAAACAACACTAGGAGATCTCTGCTTGCTATTTCAACAAGAATTTTAACTAACAAGATATGACAGGGCAGGAATCAACTGAGGAGATATAACATTTATGTAGAGCTAATAAAATTGGAAGGAAGCACTTAAAATTATGGGAAATTGTTATGAAAAAATGACATATAAAGATTGGAGATGTTGGAATATACTAGAACAGGGGTCTCCAACCTTGGCAACTTTAAGACTTGTGCACTTCAACTTCCAGAATTCTGGGAGTTGAAGTCCACAAGTCTTAAAGTTGCCAAGGTTGGACACCCTTGTACTAGAAAACTAATTTAATTTGGGAAAGAGTTATTATTATTATTATTATTATTATTATTATTATTATTATTATTATTTTTATTTCTATACCGCTCTTCTCCTGCGGGACTCAGGGCGGTGTACAGACAGGATAAAACATTGCATACAAAATTTAAAAAACAATTTAAAAAACAATTAAATAATTTTGGCCCAAGATATTAAAAATAACCCAATTAAAACCAAATTCAATTAAAACTGAGAGGATGGGATCAAGCCAGCCCAGCTAGATGGAATAGATGTGTTTTCAGGACCCGACGAAAAGTCCGGAGGTCTGATATCGTGCGTATCTCAGGGGGTAGGTCACTCCAGAGGGCGGGTGCTGCCACAGAGAAGGCTCTCCCCCTGGGGGTCACCAGCTGACACTGTTTGGTTGACGGCACCCTGAGGAGGCCCTCTCTGTGCGAGCGAACCGGTCGGTGGGAGGCTATTGGCGGCAGAAGGCGGTCTTGCAGATAACCCGGCCCTAAGCCATGGAGCGCTTTAAAGGTGGTAACCAACACCTTGAAGCGCACCCAGAAGACCACAGGAAGCCAGTGCAGCTCACGCAGGAGAGGTGTCACATGGGAGTGCCTCGTCGCCCCCATAATCCCCCACGCAGCCGTGTTCTGGACCAGCTGGAGCCTCCGGGTGCACCCCAGGGGGAGCCCCATGTAGAGAGCGTTGCAGTAGTCCAGGTGGGAAGTGACGAGTGCCTGAGTGACTGTGCGTAGGGAGTCCCGATCTAGAAAGGGGCGCAACTGGCGTATCAGGCGAACCTGATAAAAAGCCCTCCTGGCCACGGCCGTCAAATGATCTTCTAAAGACAGCCGTGCATCCAGAAGGACGCCCAAGTTATGAGCCCTCTCTGTGGGGGCGAGTGATTCGCCCCCAATAGCCAGCGATGGCGTCAGCTGGCTATATCGGGACACCAGAAGCCACAGCCACTCGGTCTTGGAGGGGTTGAGTAGGAGCCTGTTTCTCCCCATCCAGGCCCGCACAGCCTCCAGGCACTGGGACATCATTTCAAGGGCATTGTTGGGGTGGCCTGGGGTGGAGATGTACAGCTGGGTGTCATCAGGGTACTGATGGAACGCCACCCCAAAGCCACGGATGATCTCACCCAGCGGCTTTACATAAATGTTGAACAGAAGGGGCGAGAGGACCGACCCTTGTGGCACCCCACACGCAAGGTGCCTCGGGGTCGACCACTGCCCCCCCTGTCAATACAGATTGCGACCGGTCAGAGAGGTAGGAGGACAACCACCGCAAAATGGTGCCCCCCACCCCCAACCCCTTCAACCGGTGCAACATGATACCATGGTCGATGGTATCAAAAGCCGCTGAGAGATCTAACAGGACCAGGATAGAGGAGCAACCCCTATCCCGAGCCCTCCAGAGATCATCCACCAATACGACCAATGCCGTTTCCGTGCTGTACCCAGGTCAGAAGCCGGACTGGAGCGGGTCTAGATAGACAGCTTCATCCAGGTACCGGGGAAGCTGCCGCGCCACCACACTCTCAACAACCTTCGCAACAAAGCGAAGGTTGGAGACTGGACGATAGTTAGCTGGATCCAGAGAAGGCTTCTTGAGGAGGGGCCTCACCACCACTTCTTTCAAAGCGGCCGGCAGGACCCCCTCACTCAAAGAAGCGTTAACAATCCTCTGGAGCCAGCCTCGGGTAACCTCCCAGGAAGCCAGTACCAACCAGGAGGGACACGGGTCCAATAAACATGTGGTCGCATTCAGCCATCCCAGGATCCTGTCCACGTCCTCAGGAGCCACAGGATCGAACTCCTCCCAGATAACACTCTCAAGACCTGCCTCAGTCATCCCGTCCGGACTTACCCAGTCAGAGGCCAGGCCTTCCCGAATCTGAGCGATTTTGTCATACAGATACTGCACAAAATCCTCAGCTCGACCCTGCAAGGGATCATCCCACGCTTCCAGATGGAGGAGGGAGTGGGTCAACCTGAACAGGGCGGCTGGGCAATTATCTGATGATGCGATAAGAGCGGCAAAATAACTAGATTTCGCCGCTTTTATCGCTACTAGGTAGGTCTTAATATGAGTCCTCACCAGTGTTCGGTCAGATTCGGAGTGGCTGGTCCTCCAACTACTCTCCAGGCATCTTTTCCGGTGCTTCAACTCCCTCAGCTCCTCGGAGAACCAAGGAGCTAGGTGAGTTCAGTGCCAGGTCAGAGGCCGCAAAGGCACGACGCGGTCCAAAGCCCCGGCGGCCGCACTATCCCAGGCGGCCACCAGGTCATCAGCCGAGTTGTGAGCCAGAATCTCAGGAAATGGCCCAAGCTCCGTCTGGAACCTATCAGGATCCATCAGGCACCTGGGGCGGAACCACCTGGTCGGCTCCGCCTCCCTGCAGCGGGGTGTAGCGGTTAGAAAGTCCAGTCGAAGGGGCGAGTAGTCAGACCATGACAAGAGTTCGATGACTATATCCCCTGTATCAAGGCCACTTGACCACTGACCAGAGACAAAAACTAAGTCCAGAGTGTGTCCACCCATGTGAGTAGGGTCATGAATTAACTGAGTAAGGTCCATGGCCGTCATGGAAGCCATGAACTCTCGAGTCACCTCAGACGTTTCGCTGACAGATGGCAGGTTGAAATCCCCCATGACTAGAAGTCTGGGGGTACCAACCGCCACCTCAGCTATGACATTGAGCAGCTCGAACAGGGCCGTTGCCATGCAGCAGGAAGCCAGGTACGTGATCAACAAGCCCATCTGTACTCCATGACCCCACTTCACAAAAAGGGACTCGCATCCGGCTATCTGTGGAACAGTGGTCTCCCTCAGATCAAGACTTTCCTTTATAATAACCGCCACCCCCCCGCCCCTGCCCTGAGCTCTCGGCTGATGGAATGCTCGGAATTCACGAGGGGAACCCCCCCTCCTGGCCCAACCAGGTCTCCGTAATACCTGCCAGGTCCGCTCCCCCCTCCTGAATAAGATCGCAAATGAGGGGGGCTTTATTTACCACAGACCTGGCATTGAACAACAGCAGCCAAAGGCTCGGGCCCGGAGAGTCTGAACAGCCTGGGGTGCGAGAAGGGCTATGGGGACCGGGGCGCACCACCGCTCAAAGATAGCGAGTGCGCGCCCCCACCACATGATGCGGCCCCCTGCTCCCACCATATCTGCCCCTCCACTCAACACATTGATGGAGAAGCCCTCGACAGAATGGACTCTGATGTCCCCCTTACCGCTGGAATTTACACCCTCTGTGGCTCCACTGACAGCTGGGCTGGACCCCTCCCCCCGTGGGTTAACCCCCAAACCCACACAACCGTCCCGCCCCTTAAAATCCCTTAAAAATCTATCAAAAAGTTTCCCTAAAAAACCCCTCAATCCCTTTTTTGCGGCATGCCACCTCTCGGGGTGCCAAAGCCCGTCATAAAGGTAGGCCCTTGATAAAGTGGAGGGCCACACCTGCGAGAGGGGGGAGTCTTGCAGAATAAGAAGTTCTGTTGGCCAATACATCTAATCAATCAATTAATTAATTAATCAATCAGGGGGAAGTCCACGGCCTGGGGGTAATCAAGATAGTCCAAAGTCTGGGGAGGGATATTCAATCAATTCCAAGTCAATAAATTCAATAAGTCCAATAAATAAATTCCACTGCTCTCTCACAGCAGTAGATGGAGTCTTAAGCCACTTCGAGGCCAGGTGTTGACACCAGCTGCCCTCTCACGGAAGCTGGGAAGGGCCAGAAACCACAGTCATCGTCCGGCTCCATTCAAGGCTTGAAATCTGGAATATCTCCCTCTACAATTGGGGGCATTAATAACAGCCACCAATCTACAGGTCCGCGGGCCAAGAGAAGCCTCCGATGGTTCTGGCGGCTGCACCTTAGGCAAATCAGGAGGCGAATCAGAAGGCTATAGATGTCCATGGGAGGCAAATATCATCATATTGTTCAGAGGAACCTCCAGATGATAGGTGGCCTCACAGAGGCTAATAGACCACATGGGGCATAAGAGCTTGGCCCGAGGTCTTTTCCGACCATCAGAACCAGAGCCTTCCATCTAAGTTGTAGTAATAGTTCCGAGGAACTGACATTGATAGTACATTGTGGTCAGAGGCTCCTCGCTCTCTCTAAGTAAGTTCCTCCTCCTTTTTGCCCCCTCTGGTGTCATTCCTCACAGCCACTCATCCCAGTATTGAAGCAAGTGCCAGCCCCGACGATCCCAGCTCTCCGAAAACATCTCCATCCATTCGCTGGGAAGCCCCTGCCATCCCCTCGGAGCTCCAGGGAGAGACTGTATCGCCGACGCCGCCACCGCCCACTCCACCAGTCCGGCAGCTGTGGGGAGACGCCGAAGCCACTCTCCCCGCTCGTAAAGCCGCAGCACAGCCGCCTCCATCTCCTTCCTGGCCATCGCGTCCTGGAGAGCTGCCAGCTCTCAAAAAGATATCCTTTTTGTGATTAGAAAGATAAATAGCATGGATATAGAAAATATTAGTTACTCTCCCAAGATATGGTTACTGTCATTATTTTATAAAACAACATGACAATATAAATGTTCAATAAATGATGAATGCTGCAAGGTTGGCTATACAGAATCTTTGAAAATTTTGGAAAAATGTAGAGCTCCCATCTTTGGTATGAAAAAATATGGAAAATTGTTATGAAAAAATTAACATATAAAAATGGGAGATGTTGGGATGTACCAGAAAATTTTAATTTAATTTGGGAAAGAGTTATCCTTTTTGCAAAACATAATAGACCAAATTTTTTTTTTTGCTTATCTCATATATCCAAAATTTGTTGCTGTGATCTTGATTTGTTGTTAGATCTTATTAATACATTTGTTAATTCTGTGATATTTTTATGTTTTAATTGGTATTATTTGTACTGTATGTTTTATTATCTATTTCTAAGTAATACATTTCTCACCCTGTATCTGTGGTCTGATTTGTTTTCTAAGCAAAATGAAGTTAATTAAAAAAATGTGGCAGCTCCAGAGTCCCAAGAAAGCTCATGCCTCCCTGCATTAAATAAATAAAATCTAAGCTTTTGAAAGCTTGGCAGCTCCTGGGGAATGTTAATGAAATTTTGTGGGAGGTAACTATTCTTACCTGAGATTTCATGACACTTTGATTATCTCAGATGAGCTCTTGTGCAAGGTTTGGTCTGATCTGTTTTACAATCGCGCAAATTCACTGACTTTTTAAAAACTCTTAGTCAGTGATAAACAATTGTCTGAGCATATTAAGGAGATGGAAAAAGGCTGAGCCCTGGTCTATTTTGTTATGTGCCAAAAAAACATAGTGTTGGTATAAAATCTGGCAAGATGCTCATGGGAGGCTCCGAGATGTCCATCTGTCAGCCTTTCCAGGTAGCTCTGATGGGAAACATGACCAGATGAGCTATTTCTTTATTAAGAAGACATTACATTACAATACATTAATAGAATCTTGTAAGTATAAATCTTCTGCCGTCTCCTTTACATCCTGAGAACTTGGAGGAGAGGTGCCTTCTGAGCCTATTTTTCTGCCCATTTTGTAGCTATAAACTCTGCCCTCTCTTATGTGATTATTCTCTAGGCAGCATCTCTGCTTCCCATCTCCCAAGGTCATCCACACATACCATTACACCATCTGATAGACAATGTGCAACTAAACATGATGGCATGATATTTCATTGTTGCTGCAGCAATAATGGCAGGATATGAAATCCCGCTTGCAGATTCATGAAGCTATTGGCAAAATTATTATTAAAAAAGTCAGTGGAAGTTTTTAACACATTTAATATAAGCTCTTTTTCTCCAAAGTTTTAAACCTGTTTGCTATTACTTCCAAATGTCACTGAAAAATGTCTCCCGCTTTTGTAAAGGACACATAGCCCCATGAAAATTGGCAAGGATGTATTTAACCAGATACTAATAAAAATATTGCTCAAGAGATCAAGAAATTCTAGGAGTTGAGAAGCAAGGAAGAGAAGTGGTTTTTTTTAAATTAATAAATGTTCATTTGAAAAGATGCTATAAATGGGGGTGGGGACACACAGCACAATGTACCTTCTAAACCAAGGAAATTGAAAAACCAGTACTAATTTAACATGCTCAGTGATGGGTCAAAGTAACAATATATAATGTGTACCTAGAAAGTTGGATTCTTGTGTCAACATTTCATTATTTAAAAATGACAACACCTTGTCATTTTTTGAAATTTAAACCTTGTAAGCAGGCAATAGCAATTCTTTTGACTCAATAAAAATCCATACAATTATATTATTTCTTTTGTTTTTATTTTCTGTCAGGTACGAATAACCAAACATTTGTGGTTATCCCCACACAGGCAGAGTTCAAACTAACTACTTTATTATGTTCTTGCCTATAATACAGGAATCTCCCCAGTCTGGCAGTTGTCCCTTGGGAATAATTAGATAAGGCTCCATGGAATTCAGGAAGGGCTTATTCTGGCCCTTTTACAGTTTGCAGTGACTAACTTAAGACAAGCTTTGTACTTGATCCCCCCTCCCTGCCAGTCTGGGTGCTTCCCAATGTCCAGTTCGGTGGGCGTGGCCATGGTGGGCATGGCCACAGGATGTGACAGGCAGCACTCAGCCTTCTGCACCCCCCTGGGAGCAAAAATGGGCTGTGGGGGCGGACGCGCCATCCCCCTGTGCCCCATTTTGGGCCTAGGAGGCCTCCTTGCACTTACCTGGGAGCCAAAATGGGGTACATGGTTATTCCTGGAAGGGGCAGGGTGGGAAGGGAAGGGGCCAGCCAGCAATTTAACTACCAGTTCACTTGAACCGGCCCGAACTGGCTGAATCCCCCACTGGTTGTGTTGATATACATTATCAAATAAAAATTGTTTAAGCCTGTGTTTTCTCATGTTTCAGGTAATCCTTTAGAAAAGTGTGCAATACATGTCTGCCTTGGTTCATTTGAAAAAATCCACACAAGAACAATAAAATATAGTAATAGTATTGATAAGAAATTATAACATGAAAGCTTTTAATGCATTAAAACTCTTATTTGGGGTATTTATTATGTAAAAAAAAAAAGGTAAAAACAAGCAAAATACCCCAAAGTCAAGAAGGAAAGCAAGACATACAGCAAGGCTTCCTCATTGTTGACAAGTGAATTTTCTGACTGGTGGAAGAAAGGAATAGGGGAGAGAGATTGACAAAGTGAATGACCATTACATTAACAATATGTCAGCGAAGGTCACTGAATCTCTTTGGGTTGTCCAGTGTACAACAATCAATTCTAAATTTTGGAATATACCTCTTAATTATTATTATTTTTTTGAGAAAGAGATCAGGGAACTTTCCCCATTATTTCAGGCTTTCTAAAGAAACTGTTAGATTCACACACATTTAAATTGTCTGTTTTCATAGTAAGTATGGAAGGGGAGTTAAGGAAAATACAATAAACATCCATTCTGGTTATTTGTACAGATCATAAAGTGCTAAGACCTTCTGATTAATTAATTAACCTTTGTTTTGGTCTGTTTATGCAACAAATGTAATTCAGATGATCCAAGTCCAGGTTTTTGAAAAAAAAAATGGAAAGATATCTGTTAGTGTCATTTTTCTTTTGACTGACTAAATCTGTCAAAGCTACTGACTCATTCTTCTAAAATAAGACAAATTAAACTAAATCACAATTTAAAATCTTTGAGGTCACCCCCCTGAATCTATTATTAGATTTATTAAAAAAAATGAACCCATAAAAATTGCTTCACAGCTTGGAAATACTAAATGATTTTATAAATGAATAAAGCTACAACGTTTCAGAATGATACAACATATTAGTCATTTAAATGTGTCATTTTATGCATGTGTCAGGTATATAACCTTTTTTTACACTTGATGGTATTTACAAATTCTTCCACGAATTTTAACAAGTCTGATGGACTTTATTGCAATTTTGAATTTTATTTTATGCTGTTCTCATTTTGATTTCTTGGAATGCTGAATTCATTTTCTTGGATTTAAGTAAAATCACCTCTGCACATGAACTCCACATAAACTTCTATATACCCAATATCAGATAACTGATGCAGTCTTTTCCTTTTAAAATGCCATTAGCATTGTACTAGGTTTTGGTACCAATTTATGATATGTTGGGATTTAACCAGTAGGTGCCGGTGAAGTTATCATTTAAGGTCCCTGTGTGAAAATGTAAGTGTAAGAACTTGGAGGCATTATGGAAACTTAGTGAAGATTTCAGAAGCAGCCAAAAAACTGCAGAGATTGTGATCTCCAGATTTTATTTAAAAAGTCCTCCATGCCCCCTATGTCATTGTTGAGTATGTACACTATTATGTTATTCATTTTTGTCCCAAATCAAAATCTGACATGCATTATTTCCTCACCACCACTAATGAAGTATGCTCAACTATAAAACATGGTGAAAAATGCATGGTGAAAAATGTTAACAAATGTCACTGATAGGGCTGGCACTGTTATAATATATGTGGATTGGATCTCCTGAGTTTCTACCCTGCAGTCCTTCATTTGCTCATGTTCACCTTATTACTTCCAGAAATGCAAATGTGCACTAGAATTTTTTGTTCTTATATAAAACACTATCTTGGCAGAAAATTAACATTTCCATGATAGGTGACACATTTTTATTCTCTTGTTTCTAAAATTAGATTTACCTATTTGCTGTAAGCTTCTGCCATAGATTGGACTATTGGAGAATAAATGAAATAGCATCATTATATTATTCTGTTTAATTATCTGATTTTTTTCCCCTCTGACTTTATATCTTGGATTCTCTTATATACTCTATTTAGGAAGGCACTTTCTTCATCAGCAAATAACATTCATTAAAATAAACCAGAATTTATCTTGAGAATCAAATTTATGATAACAAATGGCAGAAAAGCACATCACGATTACAGGAAATGCAATAATAATTTATTTTTATTTTTATTTATAACGTAAAAATAAGAATCTTTACATTAAAGCCATTCCTTAAGATATATGCCTTATGTTTTTCTTCTTGTTTTCACTGCAACAGACTTTGAACTGAAGTCTTGAATACATGTATTAGGGACATGCTGAATATGCATCCCATGTGATACAATGAGACTTCTGCCCTAAAGTACAACATGTGTAGAATTATACAGTTAAAGTTGGAGTCCTTATGTACTCTTAATCTAGACATAGTCTAAAGCTGGTCTTTGTAGTTGGGTGTCCAAATTCCAAAGAAAAAATATTATTATTATTTAAAATATTCCCAAATATGTAGGTCTTATCAGTTGGCTGCTGTAAGCATTTCCTCAACACATATCACACACTGACACATTTCCAGAGAACTTCAGTAACTAACATATAGTTATTTTTTTATTGATATTTCCCAATCCAGGATATAAATGGTACTTTAAAGCCTGGATTAGGGAAGTAAAAAAAGCTCTTGATGGATTATGCCCATGTAGCCTCTCTCTGGGTGCTGATCCTGGGGTGCACTTGGTTTTTCTAGTTGCTTCAGAAAATGAAGGGCCAGAAGTGATATATGAAGCACTGTTGGAATAAGACAAGGAGTGACCATGACAGAAAAAAGATGGGAGCTATACTGAAACTAAATTGTGATGATAAGGATGATGAAATTCTTACTTCTCTACCATTATTGTATCTACCAATAGGCATTCAAAGAGCCTTGTTTAGAGTGACCCACTCTCTGTTATCTGGGATAAAAGGCAAGATACAGGGCCACAGTAAAGAGTTTTTTTAAAAAAACAAACAAAAACAGATATTTACATCTTCTTTTCAACATCCTTGCATCAGTAATCCATATTTAACAATTTTCTCTTTCTTATCTTATTATATATTATATATATATATATATATTTCTAATATATCATATATATATATACACAATTATATATATTCTATTATTGTACAGTGTCCAATCTTATCTTCTTGGGAAAACTATGGAGAATGTAGTAAGATGGCAACTGCAAAGGATCTTGGCGATTTTACATTAACATAATAAAGGCAGGATTTTAAAATCTACAAAAAAATGGATTACTGGGATCCATTTCAGTCTGTAATTTAGAATGTAGACAGTGTTTACCAAATTTGATAATGTCCTTTGGTAGAGATAGGATGTATTCATCCTTGTGTTCCTTGATCTGTCAGCAGTTGTCATGATCTCGGACTCATATGCTGAGTCTAAATTTCAATTTGAAAAAACTTCTCCAGCAGAATCTGTGGAATGTCAACCTCATGAGCCAAAACCCCCGTAAGAATCAAATGTAGCTGATCAAATACAAAGGTACCACCTGAACAGCTGGAACAGTCAGATGATGATGACATCAGGCCTCCCAGTCCCAAACCTGATGAGTAGAACAGAAATGTTCAGTGAGGCTTCCTATTAAGTAAAGGAGTAAATTCTTTTATTAAAGGCTGCTGGCTGCAGCTTGATCTAAAAAGCAACTCTAATACATGAACCCTCTTTGGAATCAATTATCTGAACTCTGGCACTTGTGTGACATTTCTGCAGATTTTCTTTGTAGAATTCTGAACTTTGCCTGGCTGATAATGCTGATCTGACTCTTGGAACTTTGGGCTGCATTTTGACTGTTCTGCATGTTCTTGCTAAAAACAAAACCTTTCAGCAAGTTGCTTGCCATGACTGTACTTTAGTTTGCATTCCTTGTTTGATATTATCGTTTTGTCTTTGAGTAAATTGCTAACTTCCATAGTAACTGCATGTATGTGATAATTGAAACCAGAAGCAGGACAGTAGCTTTCAATACCATTGACCATGGTGTCCTTCTGGACTGCAGAGGTGGGGAGGTAGTATGCCAAAGTGGTTTGCATGACTTGGCAGCTGAACAACAATAACAAATCATAAGTATGCTGATGGACTCCATCTTTATTTCTTGACCTTGGTCTACACTGAGTAAACTATCCTTGCACTGAATCATTGTCTGGAGATTGCACAGTTCTGAACAAAGAGGAATAGACTTTGTATAGATCCTGATAAGACAGTGCTTATGGCTGTTTTATCTTTCTAAGTTAGGAAGAACCATCACTGGTTTTGGATGAAGATGTACTTCCCCATTCAGGACTCGTGCATAACTTGGACTTTTTTTGGACTCATTGTTCCTGCTTGAAGATGACAGTTGTGGACATGAAGACCTTTGAACAGATTCATTTTGCATGCCAATTGCAATTGTTCCTCAACTGGGAGACCTTGCAGATGGTCACCGTTGTGGCTAAAACCTGGCTCACCTAGAGAGCAACCAAATCACTATGAAGATGCAAAATAACATCATGAGCATGTATACAGTATATACTGGACTCCCAGCAAAATTTTGGCACTTTGCTGAGCAGCTCCAATCAAAAAAAGAACTAAACTTGATATAAATTTGGCCTGCTACATTGAAAAGACAAGACAAAGGGAAAAGGCAGATATAGTACAAATTACAGCATGACATTGGAATGTTTTAGATAAACCCATCAGTGTGACCTTACTATTATTTATCCCCTCCTATTAGGTCAGCAGGCTGCCATACTATCTTCGTGATATGATAAGTGAATAGAAATAATTCTTCTCCCTGTCACTACTTAGGGTCAATTCAACTGGCTGTGAATATTTTCTTACAAGGACATGAGAAGCAGTTGCATATAGGCAGGGGATCTTTCGTCAGGAAGGCAAATGGCCACACTGGATGGGGCAGCCATACAAAATGGCTAAACTCAAGTTTGTTTGTTTGTTTGTTTGCTTTTCTAAAAGGTGCGTGGGTGGGAATTATGGAAAGTATACAGATTAAAAAATATGCTTCCTCTGTTTGTAAAATTTATAATTTTCCATATAATTTTCAACTGGGTTTTTTTTTTTTTTTTTTTTTTTACTTCAAAAGGGTCTTGCAGCCACAGAGGAGGTTCCTAGAAACCACAGAAAGCCTTGTCTCAATCTGTACTTACCATTTTCTCTGTTTGAACGTGTTGTTTGAAGATAGGTTGAAGAAGACTGGATGAGCTTATAAGCAAAAGTTGCTGTTGGAATTTCTGGGAGTAATAAGGGAACTGGGGAATGCATTTGCAATGGGGCAATTTTTTTTTCAACAATTCAGAGAATTTTAAGAATAACACAAATAATTTTCAAAATACTGCTATGACAAAGTAAACTAGGATGCTTTGTTCTTTGCTAAAAAAACACCCCTATTCCAAAACAGACATTGTTTTCTTTTCTGAGATTTCTCTGTTTTACCTGCCCACCCCCAACAGTCTCAATAATTTGCAAACTATCCAAATAGAAAACACACAATTTATGATTGACAATGTAATTTGAGAGTTGTATAGGAATCTTAAATTATCTGTTGGAATTCACTACATAATTAAGGCCTAACAGGGAGCAGCAAGGAGCCAAGCCGCTCTGTATTACACCAATAAACAATGTCAAGTGTCTTCCCTGACATGCATACAAATGGAACTTGTCCATTTGCTAACATTTACTGATGTTATTTCTCTTCTCCAGCAAGCTGTTTAAAATGCCTTGGAGATGAAGTGAATTGTGAGTGAAGTTGCCAGCATTCTCCTCCCTTTCCCCATCCCTAAATATAACTAGGTCATTCTTGCTGACATATAAAACCTAGACATCAGTGAAAGTTTGATGGCTTCAGCAGAAGAAATGGAAATAACCTGTCTAAGATTGGAGGATCAAATATACACACTATAGTGAAAATGGAGGATAATTATGATGGAAGAGGCTTTCTGCCAAGGGCTTTGGCAGATGAAAGATCCAGTTTGATATCTTTGTCTCTGAGGAAAATTAGAGTACCAGTAAACATAGCCCATATTTGCTCTAGGCACAAACTGCTTCAATGTGCATTGCACATTGAAAGACCTGAGGACATTAACATATGATCACTTCAGCTCAATGCTTCACAAGGTGATGAGTGAAAACGGTGCAACTCAGCAAATGTTCCATTTAAAATTTAGGCTACTAAGTTTATTTATGTTTTGGGATGAGATGTCACTAAAAGATCAGAATTAATAACACTATAGTTCTCTATAGTTACTAGTCATAGCCTCTATAGTTATGATACTAGCCATAGTATGTAGCTCTCTTCCTATCTAACGCCTTTCAACTAGCTTTATTCCCAGACTAGATTAGAAGTTGGTCCAATAAATTTTAATGAGATACATTTTTTTGCTCTGGATGATGTTACTTGGGAATGAACAGTTATATTTATTTCTCAGATATATGCATTTTGCCTTTTTGCAAACAAGTGATGCTCAGAATAGATAATGGTAAAAATTAAAATACCCAGAAAACATAGCTAAAACAGAATAAAAACAGCCAGAACACTGTTCTCCAGAGACCAGCAACAAACTCCTATGTCAGAGTTCCCAGTAACACCCCCCAACTAAGTAAGACTCTGAGGCAGACATTTCCTCAAAGTTCCATTTTATTAGAGATGTTATATTGGCACATCTGGGAAACCCCAAATCTGAAGTCTCCAGGGTTTTGCCCACCTCAAAGGAAATCCAAGTCCTTCCCCTGCACCCACATGTCCATCACATGGTCCAATCAGGCCACCATCCTAAGCAGAGTAGCTTCCCAGTCACGCCTCTCCAAGTGCAAGTTGAACGTCCTTGATCCCCAGTGAAAGAATGTTCTTGTTGTTATGGCTATACATCTCACCCAGTTGCCATCCAACCCCCCTCCCAGTGCCCATCCGCTAAGTGCAGCAGCCCTGAAAATGCAAAGAAAAAGATGGCTTCCAGGGCTGACATCCTATTTTGAATCTAAAAATTTAGCTGAATAAATCACTTTTTACTAGCTAGAAAGGAAGTCTCTGTTCTTGCAACAAAAATGGGGTACAACCAATTTTAGTGTTATCGCAATGCTATTTAAATGTTTTTTGTTTCAATAAAATTGCACACCATATTTAAATAAACACACTTAACCTAAACATCTCATAGAATTGATGTAGCATTTTACAAAATACGAAAATATGAAATAGACTCAGTAATGTGTTTTAAGCAAATGTGACAATATCAGAAATTAAGTGTAGCAGTTATCAGATGAAAGAATCAAGAGTAGTATACCAAGCAAAAGAAAGCTGGATTCACTTAGCAGATACAATAGTTTAAATTGGTCAAACAAGTGTTTCTGCTTAGTTTTGAAGATGATAATTGCTGTAAAATGCTGGTTTTATTAACTTTATTTTTTATTTATTAAGAAAACCTACAGTATATGGCCACCAAATTTACTGATGGTGACTTTGGGTTGTTTATAGAACTAAAATCTCAATACAAAATCCAATAAACCGCTGTCCTCCTGGTGACAACAGTCAAATCAACCACTCGATGGACTCCATATCACTCTGGGACCTTCCTGAAAAACATGTCTTCAGGGCCTATCAAAAGAGTGTCAAAGTGGAGAAAAATCTTATTTTCAGGGATGATGTTCCACACAGAGAGAACCATCATAGAGAAGCCTTTCTTCTTGCTACCACTAGATGGAACTCCTTAGGAGGGGTGGCTGTAACATCCCCTGTCTCCCTGCTCTGGTAGGTTGGGAAGATATAACAGAAAATATGGTCCTTCAAATAACCTGGTCCCAGGCCATGTAGGCCTTTAAAGATGATAATACATTATAATACATTTATAAATGCAAGTAAAACAATTTACAACAAACATCATCTTTATAACTTCTACCTATAATATCTGAATTGTTACAATATCAATATCCTATATTCTTCAATATACAATATTTCTCTCACCTTATATAATGATATTATTTTATTGATATCTCGTGTCTCTTTCTTAAATTTCATTTGATATAAAAAAATATTTTACTGTATTGATATCTTTTCTTTTATTTAATTTTTCTTTCTTTCTTCTTCTCTTATTTTTTCACTTCCCTCTAACCATTTATACCATTTTTGCCAGACCAGATAATATTCAGATTCTTCTTTTCCTTGGATCTCCTTGGTAAGTTTATCCATCTCAGCGCATTCCATAATTTTGGATATTAATTTCTCTTGAGTCGGGACCTCTTCTTGTTTCCAATTTTGTGCGTATATAATTCTTGCTGCAGTCAAAATGTGTGTTATTAAATATATTATTTCTTTTTCATATTTGCTTGTAGGTATTCCTAATAAATAAGTTTCTGGCTTTAATGGCACCTTTTGAGTTATTATTTGTTCCAGTTGCATTTTTATATTGTTCCAGAATTTTTTAGCTTTGGGACATGACCACCATATATGATAGTATGTCCCTTTATGTGCTTTACATTTCCAACAGAGTGGAGATGTGTCGGGAAACAGTTTAGAAATTCGCGCCAGTGGTAGATGCCACCTATAGAACAATTTATAAGCATTTTCTTTGTATGGTACAGATAATGTTAATTTATTAATATTTTTCCACAATTTTTCCCACTTATTTAATTCTATTGCATACCCAAAATTCGTCGCCCATGTGATCATATTCTCTTTAACTACTTCCTCTGCTAGTTTATATTCCAATAGAAAATTATAAATTTTGGTTATTAATTTCTCATTGGGGCCTAATAAAATTTTATCCAACTGATTTGGTTCCATTTGAATTCCAGTTTTTTCCATATCAGATTTATATCTGGATTTTAATAGCAAATATGACCACCACTCTATTTCCACATTTTGCATTCTCAATTCTTCTCTTGTTTTTAATTTTCCTTCTTCATTTAAGATGTCCTTATATGTTTTTAATTTATTTGTATCTACTGTATTTGGATAAATATGTGCTTCCATTATGGAAGTCCACCTAGGAATCCTATCATAGTGATATTTTCTGATTTCATTCCATATTTTAAGCAAATTATCTCTTACAATATGTTTGCGAAATTGTTCTTGTTTTGTAATTTTCTCTCCCCAAAGATATGCATGCCAACCTCTTGTTAAGTCAAAACCTTCCAATATTAATGTTCTTATGTCATGGTTGTCCCAAAGGTACTTTTTCAGGAGGCAACTGGACTTTCTTCGCTTTTCCTTGAATATGTTTCCTGGTTTGTATGCAAAATCTGCCTTGGAATGAACAATTATGTATGCTTTCCATGTCATTTTTTTCCCTTTGTTCTGCAAAATATAAAGGCATGATGAAACTAGTTCCACTCTTGTTCAGCACTGGTTTGCAAGTTGCTGCCTTGTGCAGTATAGTTTTACTCTTCCCTAGCTTCAATATTAATTTCTGAAGTTAATAAATATCAAAGTTTGTGTGGATGTAACCATAGATATGATTTTCCAGTATTGATTTCTCTTTTCTCTTTTTAACATCCCAAAGGTATCTGTTTGAATTATGGCTTCAAAAATAAGTGAACCTTTTTCATTACCAGAGATACCATTAGAACCACTCAATGTCCAATATAGTGTTATTGATTAGAAGCAAACTAACTGTTGCTGTTCTTTCAATTGTATATTGAGCTACAATAAGAGATATTTCTTTATTCAAGTAGCGTTAGTAACTACACTAACTTGTGCTCAAGAGGAGTGGTGTTTGGAAGGAAGCAATTGCCCAAGCACCAAACAAAGAAGGGATTCCTTCCAAAATATGCTTCAGCATTTTAAGCTATATATGGATAATAGGGATGCGGTGGCTCAGTGGCTAAGATGCTGAGCTTGTCGATCGAAAGGTCGGCAGTTCAGTGGTTCGAATCCCTAGTGCCACGTAATGGGTGAGTTCCTGTTACTTGTCCAAGCTTCTGCCAACCTAGCAGTTCGAAAGCACATAAAAAATGTAAGTAGAAAAATATGGACCACATTTGGCGTTTAGTCATGCTGGCCACATAACCACGGAGATGTCTTTGGACAGCACTGACTCTTTGGCTTTGAAACGGAGATGAGCACCACCTCCTAGAGTTGAGAACGACTAGCACATATATGTGAGGGGAACCTTTACCTTTACCTTATGGATAATGATTCAGTGCAGGTTTCTGTTCCCTTTTTTATCCTATTTGAATCTCAAAAAAGAATAAAAACGTTCAGGAGATATGTAGGCATAATGGTTGTGAAGCACAGAAATACTAGCACTTAAATGGGTGAAAACTTTCATCAGCTAGTCTAAAGAGTTGTTTCTCCTGGAATTAATTACTTAAATAGTCCTCATTTTATTTCTTTTTACTTCCATAGAATGGGCAATTTGGTTTGCTGTGTTTTCTTCTCATGAGTATTTTTTTTTTTTATTGAAAAAGTTTTCAAATACAAGTTTTTCCCCCTTTCCCCCCCCTTCCCTAACCCACCCTTTCCACCCAACCCCCCCTGTGACTTCTTCACAACAATAGGCTATTTCATAACTAGTTACATACATAATATCTTTCCTTTCCCTTAATCCCTTCTCGAGGTACTGACCCTTAACATGTTAAGCTTATTGAGTATTATTACAATTTAACCTTTAATCTTTTATATATATTAATATAACATTTTAAATCGACCTTCTCCCTGCATCCAAATTTAACATTTATTCAATTCTGTCCAATTCCTCCACTCCTCTAAATATATGACTTAAAATCATACAGTACAATTCTAGATATAATCCACTACCCACTTTACTAAAATATACACATATCTATATATGCATCCCATTTTATAAAAAGAAGAGAAAAAAAAAAAGAAGAGAAAAAAATATATCTTCTTTAGTATCTTTCCACTGAATTGTTAAGTCCTCCACTCCCCTAAATATATGACTTAAGAATCCTTTTTCTTAAACTAATCAATCAGTAAACTAACCTATTTCAACCCTTCAATTCCTACAAAATCATGCAGTACAATTCTAGATATAATCCACTGCCCACATTACTAAGATATACACATATCTATATATGCATTCCATTTTGTAAAAAAGGAAAAAACAATAACTTTAAATTTATAATCCATATAGTATCTTCTTTGATGTCTTTCCTCTGGATTGTTAAATCCATCACCCATAATAGGGTAAAATAACATGCTGGTGCAACAGTTTGTTCAAAATCTCCAGTCATCTTCTGCCCCCATCAGTAGTAGATATCCTCGCATCTGTATAAAAGCAAAAACAACCACCCGAGTGACATTATAATTATAATTATATCCATATGGTTATAGTTGTGGTATTCATCAGGATTATTAATTCCCATCATCCTACTGAGTAACATCCAGATCTTCTGCATGCCCCGGCGAGACTCTCCTGCCTTATAACTCAAAATGATTATAATATATTTACCAAAAAAAAAAAAAAAAAAAAAATTTTTAGATGATTCAAATCCAACAAAGTGAGGCTCTTTTCACATCCCAAAATCATGGCCTTGCAGAGATCTGCCACAATCCTCAGGATAGTATCAGACAATTGTTCGCCTCCACTATCTTTTCAAATATTCATTCATTTTTTAAAGTCCCTGGCATCACTGTTGCATAGTTTAGAAATTGCTGTTTCTATGCGATCTATTTCTTTTCTTTTTCTTTTCCGGGTTGAATTTCCATCCTCGTTTCTTGCCTACCAATTGTTTGTCTGCTAGTTGATTTTCATTCTGCTTTATGTATTGTTGTTGTTGGGTTAGTTTTATCATCTCATCTTTCTTCTCCATCACTTGTATATCAACTGATTGATTTGCGCACTTGTCTGTGACTTGATGGTTCATCACGTTGGAGTCGGATGACACTGCTCTCTTATTTATAGACAGTCCAGCTGGGGTATCCAAGAAGTCCAAAGACAATTTATCCATCACAGCCTCTGTAATTTGATGTTTTCCTTTTGTTTCCAACTCCTTTTGCTTATCCTGTATTATGCCTAAAGGTGTTAAATTCATTTTTAAAATTTTTTGATAAAAATCTTCCGCTTTTTCAACAGTATGCAATTGATATCTTATTCCTTGATATCTCAATATTAGGCCAACTGGGGTGTCCCACCTGAATAGGATATTTCTTTTTTTTAATTCAGTCACTAGAAAGCCAAATTTCTTCCTCTCCATTAACATCTTGGGCGGGAGCTCCTTAAAAATCCAAATCTTTCTTCCATGAAATTGCAAGGTAGAATTAAAAGAGTTCTGCACAATATTATTCCTAATTTCTTTATCTGTAAAATAGATCACCACATCTCTAGGCAATTGCCTTTGCTTTGCCAACCAGGAGTTTATTCTGTAAATTCTATCAATCCTGCAATACACTTCATCAGGTTGAACCTTTAAGATCCCAGCCAGAATTTCAGAAGATATTTTCCTTAGATCATCTCTATTATTTTCCTGCAAACCTCTCAGTCTAATTGCATATTCTGTAAAATTATATTGAATCATTAAAACTTCTCTTTCAATCCTCTGTTGTACATTTTCTTCATTACCAATCTTTTGGTCAGTCTCCATTTTAGATTTGTCTTCCGAGCTATTATCCTGAATGTTTATCAAATCCTTTTTAATTTTTTGAGTCATGTCATCCAAATTCTCCTCAATTTCCTTCATTTTAGACTCTAATAATTTAGTCTTTGCATCCACCCGAATCAGAAAGCCTGATAAACCATTAGCAGCTTTTAAAATCTTTTGATTCAAAAAATCAAACTTTGATTTGACCAATTCACCAATTTCTTTAATTTCCTGCTTAAATTTTTCAAGTTGCTGGTTCACAATCTCATCCCTTCTTACAATCTCTTCAAGGATAAATTCTAATATATTAAAATCGGGTTTCTGACGCTGGAGAGTTGAAATTTGTTGGCGCAATTTCTTGAGAGGGGAAGTTCCCCCCCCATTTGTCCAGCTGTGTAAGTCCCGATGCCATTTCCCACACAGACAAGATTTAGCAAAAAAGAGAGAAGAAATAGAAAACAAAAGAACTTTCCCTTAAAAAAGGAAAAAAAACACTTCTTTTCAATCAACAGCACAGGAGCGAGGTTTTATCTACAAATGTAGCCAGTGATATTTATTCCGCTACATTGTAGTAAGAAGAAACGGAAGGACTTTCCCTTTTAGCCCTTCTCCAGCCAGAGCAGACGCCATTTTAAAAGGTTCTTTTTCCCTCTTTTCCTCTCCTCTTTTCTCTTAGATAGATTTTGGAAAGGTGAAATACTTGCGGTTCAGTATTAAGGGTCCAGCTCGCATTTTCTTTGAGTATTCTGTTAAATTCACAGGCTTGCTCTTGACGCCTGGCTCTGCATAAGCAGAGGTCTCCCAAAGCCCGGAGCAGCGGCAGGGGATATGGGGCTTCTCATCCGCTCCGTCCCAAAAGTAAAAAAAAAACTTTTGGGACTCTGCGGAGAGTTCTACCCACCCCTGCCGGCTCTATCTCCGTTTCCTCTTGGAAACGGAGTTTTTTCGAGCCGCCATCCGCTGTAACGGCGGCTCTGACAGGCAAAGGAAGCTGACGATCCCAAAGGAACGTCTGGCGGCGGCCAGCAGCAAACCGGAAGCCTCATGAGTATTTTTTGTTTAGTTTCTTTTTTCTTTTTTTTGAGGGGGGGGGGTTTGATGAATTTGAAGTCCATATATATTTAAAGAAAGCCCAACATACAGCTTTTACTTCCATATTTTGTTGTTGCCATTCATCAGCTGTTGCTTGAGGGAAGTGTCAATGATATTGTTTCTGCATCATATCCTATTTATCCTATCAGATAAACACACACACACACACACACACATCAAACTCAAAGACTTGGAATTTTCTCTTGGACATCATCATGGCAGCCAGGAGATAATATTGTGGACAACTTACTTATAGACTTCCCATAGATATATTATATGAACTGCAAACTGACCAGGTAATTTACTGCATGGATTGTAGAATAGGCAATCTTCTGCTGTTATTTAGAAGCCTTTTTTATGAACATAATGTTTGGCATTCTTTCAAAAAAAAATCAATGATTTTCATTTGATGGTAACTTTTCACGCTTGGGTGAAACATTCTTTAATATCAAACCTTGAACTCACTGTCACTGTTACAAGCTGCAACCAAGAAATATCAATATTTACTTTAAATGTTCTTAGTAACAGAGACAAGGATCCCATGAACCTAACTCCTTTACAATGACCCATGTGCCAAAGCAATGATGTTATCAACGTTTTTAGTTATGTTCCTTATCTACTTCCTTTCAAAGTTTGTGACAGGCAAGCTGGATAATGTGATTAAGAGGCTGAACTCACTAAAAGTTTTTAGAACTGGGTCATTGCTGATATTGAGCACTGGATTAAAAGGATTTAGGAAAGTGGTAGGATCTGATTTGCATATTCCTCTATAGATCTTTGTTTTATGTAAAGCTTCCTCTTAAAGATTAGTACATCTAAGTAGTACATCAAGCAATTTAGCTGTTGAAAATTATTCTAGTCTTTTTTTTTACCTTGTCTAAATTATAGCATTTAAAATACATTCATTTGTAGCATATATTAGTGCCCTACAGAACAGTTTCTGTGAATGGAGAATATGAACACAAAAAAACTACAGTGTGAAATAATTAATAGTATTGAGTTATTTACAGAACTCCTTAAGAACCATCTTATTCACAATCTGCGCAGCAAATTGGTTTGGGGCAGCACTACTATTTGCCCCAAAGATGTTTTCTGCAGTGTACAATGCTCATAGGAATCCCAAAACACAAGAATGGGGAGGGGAGAAAATAGTAATTCTCAACAGGAAAAAGCCATAGCAACATTCTGGAATATGGCACCATCTGGCTCTTTCTCCTTTACTGTGAAAGTAGTCAATTGAGATATGCTTTCAAATGGCATATTTAACATGACATAAAGTATGTTTTAGCTAACTGCAGCAAACAAAGCCTATGAAGCTCTCTCTATGGAGAGATGGGAAAAGGGATTAAATCATTTAGGAGAACCTCAATAATGGAGTCAAAACCACAGCTCTGGGTTCCACTGAGTAAACAATGCCATCTGTTGGTACCTGGATACCATGCCTTCTCTGTCACAGTATCTGCCCTGTGGAAATAGATTTCCCTCAAGATTTGCAGGGCTCCCATCCTACTGGGATTTTAAAAGGTCCTGAAGACCTGGCTTTTCATCTAGACCTTTGAGAAGCATGATTGAAGCTTCCTTTTTTCCTTTCCTTTGTTCTCTTCTGGGTTTGTTTTCTTTGCAATCTTTGTTCATTCATTTTGTGTTGTTTTTCTGTTTTTTGTATTGTCCATTGTTTTTAAATATTTTTTAACAATTTCCAAACTGCTCAAAGTCACTGGGAGTCAGATTTTTCAACTTTCAATTTCCAAATATTACAGGTGCTCAAAAGTTGTGACATGCCTTGGGGATTGTAAAGATATTTTGGTTACTTTAATATAACTTAGATGTGCTTGGTAAGTAACTATATAAATATCATATTTATTGTTATAAACAAATTCATTGTTTGTTTCATCATTTCCTTAAAATAATAATAATTTACCTGTCCAAGAACTTTGGGAAGTACTCACAGATTTTTTGAAGTTAGATAGGCATGATCTGATCTGATCAGTATTAAGAGGAATCAGTGCAATGACACAAAGTAGTGGTCATAGTGAGTCTCCTTTAAAAATCCCTGTCTTGGTATTAACCTTTTCTAGTCTATCACTATTGATCAGCTGCTGTGTCTTCCATTATGCCTTTGATCTTTGCACAAAGCTTCTGATATTTCTATTGGCTCCTGTTATTTCTAGGCATTTGATTTTCCAATCATGTTGCAGGGAGCACAGTGACTTCTTGTAATGAATCCAAGCTATGTTGTTTGGGCAAGTTTCTTTGAAATTATGCATAAGTAATCTACTGTTAGATTCTCAGACTAAGACTGGTGGAAATTTAATAATTCAAGTCCTAACTAGGGGCCTAAGAATTATTAAGGTAGCATCTAAAAATGTAGACAGTTTCAAGCAAGGTGTTTGTCAAGTTAGGGTGTTCGAGTCTGATAATTCCAATGTTTCTAAATATTTAGGGAGTCCTTTAGGTATGACTCTGAGGCTGCAATCACAACAAGTTTCTTTTTCTGTAAGTATTCAACTTCAATGTGCACGTCCCAGTATTTTGTAATTTTTCCCCAAAGGTTTTTTCTTAATCCTTAATCCTAGCATCATTCAATGAACCAGATGTTCTTCTTTTCAATAACTGTTACTGTATATTAATCATGTTATGAACAAGATGTCTGTCTGTTTCAAAGTTCCTTAAGATCTTAACCTGCTCATTTTCCCAAACCTTCTCCACTTGATGGTCTCAGTAGTTTTTACTACATTCATATCCAAACCTTCTAATGAATAATTCTGGCGACTTGGTCATATCAGATCACTACAAATACCTGGGCATCCTTCCAGTTGACAACATCAAGCACACTGAAATCAAGAAGAAGGGTAGCAATGAAGACATCATGAGACTGAAAAAGATCTTAAAGCCCAACTTGGTGGAAGAAATACCATCAAGGCAAATAACACTCAGGCAATTCCAGTCATTAGATACATAGCTGAAACAATGGGGTGGGCTCAACTAGAATTAACAGCCATGGAGAAGAAGACCAGAAAAATAATTATAATTCACTTCAGCAAAGATAGTAGCAGCTAGAAAATTCTAAGAGTTGGAATCTGTACTTCTGAAGGACAGCCTGGTGGATGAAGGATGGCCTGGCTAGTCCAGTGCTCTGTGTCCAACTGAATTATCTACGGAATTCCACAAGCTGTATATCAATGTAACAGCAGCCTCATGTGGTAGTAGCAGCTCATGTTCCCTAGCAGTTGATATTATGATATCTACTATCTCTAGTATAGGAGACAATGAATAGTAGTTAGACAAGAAAATAAACTAGTAGTTGTTGATAAATTTATTATTTCATAAATTGCTCTATTTTCTCATTTAGAGCCCTCCAGTTTTGCAGCTATCACTATAGTTGTGGGTGTAGATTTACAGGTGAGCTATACAGCTGTGAAGGAAGTCTACCTACCATAAACTGTAATTGGATAGCTCTAGTAACAAGAAAGAGAGAGGGGGGAAAGAGAAATTGGGGGAGGGGAGCCCTCCTTGTCTATTTCTTACATACAATGAATACTTTTATAAATATTTATCAGGATTTAGAGCACAAATAAAATGATGGAATATTATATCCCTTTGATGAATTTACCCTGGAACTTTAAAATCACGAAAAGTCAAAAAGTCAAGTCGATGATAAATATACCAGATTTGTCTGCTGTAAGATAGTATTTATACAAGATGTAACAGTCAGCAAACTGGCAGAACTGATATGTATAACCAAGATCTAGTTGAATGACAATGAAATGTTGGCTTGTAGAAAATCTTCTGGCCCATGTTTTTGGTCAGCAACCTTGATGCTGGGGCAGCGTGGGGTTCATTAAAGACACAATATCTATGATCAAGAGTTCTGCTCTGGAGATTTCTGAGTATGAATGCTATATCTAAAATTGGTCTAAGGATTCTGTTGGTATAGTTATCCTGCTAGCCTGTAAAATCACTTTCTGGTCGTTTGCCTTTAGATTGGGAAGAACTTCACTAGATATAACCTGGAATCTGGAAGACGCCAGGAAACATGGCATCCATGGTAATCATGGGCTTTTTCAATTTTGGGCCCAAGCTACATAGATCTCTTTTTTCAGAGCAGTTGAGAATTGATCTGGATAAGAAAGATATTGTCTCTGTTCCTTTATCATGGACAAAACATTAGATGGATGATTCTATAGGATAAAAAAGACTGGTTCAGATGGATTGTTCCAGACACCTTATTTATCAAGAAGGACTCCAATGGATGCTTGGGGGCTCCCTATTGCTGTGGCCAGTTCTGACTGAGGAGATTCTGACAGTGAGAAACCTGCTCTGGATATGCCAGATGAAACCAGCCTCACAAGGCTGAAGATAACCAGGTATTTGAGGCTGACTCAGCCAGTAATCATCAAGAGCATCTGTGTCTGAAGTTAGAAGATGAGCAATAGGAGCTAGTGACCAGCCAATCCCTAGGAACACCAAATCTTAACACAGAATAAAGCAAAAGTTTTGTGTACCTTCTGGCCAAACTGAATCCTACCAAGCGGATACTCTACTTAACAGCCACAAGTAAAAACAGGAATTCTGTTGTAAACAATCATTCCACTTTGCCAGAAATTTGTATGTTTGCTTCCTAAATATGTTGTCTACTCCTTGGAATATAGACTGGCTGACAACATTTGGATTCATGGTCTTCTGAAAAGTGAACTGATATGCTCTTATGCTCGACCCTACTCCACTCTACTCTCCCTTTGGATGCTGACTTTTTGAAAGTCCTTGTATAGAACCTATCTAGGGATTTGGAACTTCGGTGCACTTTGTGCATATTTGCACACGCAACCTGTCAGCTGCTACATGTTTTTGTTAAATTTGAGTAAAGATTCTTGCAAACCAGTTTTTGGTATGTGTGCATATTTGGCTTGGACAGGACATCTATTGTTCTGGCATGGGACATCCATTGTTCTGGCATTGATTCAACAAGGAGTTCTGTTTTGAATCTGGTAGATCACTGATGACAAAACGGTACCATGACCATTTATGAGATTACACCTAATGGTCTTCTCTTTGCTGGCCAATCCCAACAGGCTTTCTGGTTCAATGAAGAACTGCAGAAAATGAAGTGGCAGGAATGATACCCAAAGTAGATCAGTGGAGGAATATGAAATATGATGCAGTATTGAAAGAGCTACGATACACCCCTGGTGAAGAGACAATCATGCTTGATAACTATTACAAAGTCTCTATCTTTCCTTGTTTGGAAAATGTTTTGAGATAATAGTGATGGTTCAGCTATGAAGTACTCCAAACATTTACTTAGACCTTTTAAAAAAGGGTTTCAGTCTTTCAGATCTGTGCATCAGACTGAGATAACACTGATGGAGAACTTTTCTCAGGACCTGAACAGGAGGATGCAAACCTCTTGGTTTTATTGTGGCATCAATAATAGTTTCCTTCTGACCTGCCAGCAAGTTTTGAGGATTAAGGGCACCATCTTCCATTGATTCTACTCCTTCCTCAGCGGGTGATTCAAGTTAAAGGTTTATGTATAAGGAAGGAAAAGTTGCCCTTGTATCAATTTCTTTGTGGGGTTTAGGCCTATCACTCTCTTTTAGTCCTATGAAGAAGACAAGAGCAAATTGTTTACAAACTTTTCAAGAAATCTGCTAGAACTTCCAGGAATCAACCAAAAAACCAAGGACTTTATTCATATAAGACTTCCTTCCTGACAATTTTCATGAAGACACTAAAGAGGGACGTATTTTTCTCCCTTGTGCATGGCTGCCATCAACCTTTTTTGTTATTGGTCTTATTGTGGCATCAATCTCTTTAAAATATTTTATTTTTAAATTTACTGAGGAAGTATAGTATTGTATTTGTTTGAATCCTATTACTTGAATGTTTTATTGTTCCTTATTGTGCAAATGTTGTTTTTGCTGTAAATCATCATGAATCAGTAAGTTGACAAAGGTAATATACAAATAAAACAAAAACAAACCCAAGTAGATGTCGTTACAATTTTGCAAAGCTATAAGTAGCAAAATCTAAAAGGCTTGCATACTTTTAATCATTATTCAAGTGAGTCAATATTTTAAAATTAGATTAACTAAAAAGCTACAGTATGTGTAGGTTGTAGTGTGGACTTTTAAGAATAACCTCCTCTTGAGGTATGAACATTGGACATATTCATTCAGTCACATTCATTCATTTTACTATCAGAAAAGGTGACCAAAAATCCAGTGTTCATTATTGAGCAGAATATCTACTTCCTGACAGTTTGGGGACAATTTCTGGTCACCTATAAAAATGACAGCTGTGACACTACTTTTTATACTTCCAAATCATGCTCCTAATTAAACCAATCATTTAGACTTCAGTTGGAGACTATTTCCTGCCATCACTGTGAACCTGGCTTAGATTTGTATCACTCTGATACATTCCCTCTACTACTTTAAAATATCAGGCTCAGTTGGCTGACCGTTTTGATGCTGCTGCTTTATATTACATTCCTACTTTATAATAAGAAGCTATATGAAGTCATTTCAAATTACACTCTTGTTACCCTTGGGTTCAGGAACCCATACCAGGCTGCTGTATTGCAATTTCTTCTGACATATAATCTTGGAAACTGAAATCAGAAGGGTGGCTCATGAAAGTCAATGAAAGTATACATAAACATTTATTTCAGTGGGAAGGGAATGGTCCAATCCATGGTCCAGTGATGTGGGAAACCAGAGAATTGAACCAGAGAATATTCTATGAAGTTACAAGTTGCTGAAATACAAGACTTCCAAAATCAACATTCCCGAAACAAGGTTACAGTCAGGGGGTAAAATTGGGATGGCTAGACTGGTTCAGCCTGGTTCAGTAATGGTATAAAAACAGAAGAAAAGTTGCACTAATAGAAAATAGGAGCACTAATAAGAAAATAAGACAAACCCTGGCTTAGGAAATAATACCACAGACCTATGCTGGATATGGAAGGAAACAGAAAATCCATTGTATAGAGAAATTTTTTTTGCATACTTCTTGCCTTTGGCTCTGTGTTCCACTGAGATGATTCGTACAGCTTCATTTTTTACTGACTGTGTTTGTTTGGGTGTCAAACTCACAGCAACAGGTGGCCATCACATGACATTTCATGGCGTTTTCCCCATTCGCGGAGTTGGGGTGGACATGGCCTGCGTGTGATGCATCCGGCCTGTAGGCCACCAGTTTGCCACCCCTGTCCTAAACCATGAGCCAATATCTGCCCTGATCAGCATTTCTTCTTCTGTCTCTTCATCAGTATTTAAACTGAGTATTTTCTGTTAAGGTCCTGGGGTCACTTGCTAGGCGTGATCATTCTATCCCAGAAGTATCTGAGAAATTGTAATAAGGAACAAAAGTGCCAGCTAGCTTGTTGCTGAGCATCCTTTGCAAGGAAAGCATTTAGGATGATTGTTTTAGCTGTCTAATGGAATGCTAGTTCTAGATCCAGAATAAAGAATTATTTCTTTTCTATGGTGAAATACAGCTGATGCAGAAAACAAGCATGCTGATGATAATTCATGAGGGGAAAAATCCTTTTTCTTTGTTCAGTCATTTGAAGCTTTAAAAAAAACAAAAACAAAAGCAAGCAGGAATTTGGAAGAGAAAGCCAAATGGTTAGGCTTAAAATGCACAGTTACTAATTTTTATTTATGGACAGAAGGAATTTAAGATTTATATAAATGAATTAGAACAGCCTTACAGCAAGTAATTTCAACAGGGATCAAATTTTTGAAGACTTCTGTACATTTTGGGTAAGGCTTGGGTAAAGGGCAAAACCATTACTTAATCATGCAGAGGCTTAAGACATCAATCGTACCCTTTAGATTTCTGAAAACTGCAAGAAAAAGAAAGAAAAGAAAGAAAGAAAGAAGAAAGAACACTTTAAAAATGTTTTGAAGCTTAAAAAGGACAAGGGTTAATACACCTCCTTCAAATCCTTGCAATCTCACCCAAGTGCTAAAAATATTCAGTTCTCCCCAGTCTTAAGACTTAAAGTCGTCTTAATGTCTCTAAATGTTTATTATTTTCTGTGGTGTCATCCAATTAAAAAATATTGGTCCCCTTCTACTTTCTCAGCATTTTCCATCCCAGATATGTATGTAAGATTAGTGTACTCCATACACTGGTTTTTAAGGCATTTACACAACATGATAATCCAATCACTAACAGTCAGTAGTTTGGTTCTCTTTCTTTTCCTTTCTCAGCAGGATTTTTTTCTTGCTTTTTAATGATACTTTTCTATATTGCTAGTAAGAGTTCACTTTTTAAATCCATCTCCAAATATGTGGTGATGCCTACAAAAACAGCCTTCCAAGGAAAAGGACAATTCATTTCTATACATTTCTGTAATTTTAAAAGAAAAAAAATATTCAGACTCATTTTGAACAATTTTTGTGTTACTACAATTAGAATACATTTGCTTTGTAACCACTTGGAAAAAGAACAGTCCAAAATTCAGAGTTGCAGACTCAGTTGGGAAATTGTGTGTGTGTGTGGGGGGGGGGGGCTGGGGTGCAGGAACCAAAGAAAGTAATGTCATGAAAACTGCATGGATATGATTATTTACAACTAGTTAAGCTCAACTCAAAGGTGACTTTGAGTTCAAGCCATGATGCAATGTTATTTAAATCAGCTTAATGTTAAAATTGTTTTAAAATAGGCCTCAATAGGTCTTCCAGTAAAAAGAGGAAAAGGGGTGACCTACATTTTACATCTAAAGCTCCGTGTTTTAAACATAATTTTATGCACTAGTTATTAAAGAATTAGCAAAAGCCTAAGGGTATCAGTATGGTAAGTAAGTTGCTTTCCCTGGATTATTTCCAATGTATATTCAAATTCAACTGAAATCCCTTGACATATCAGAAAATGAACAGGCAGAAAGAAAGACAGAAATGAGCTCACAGCCTTCCAATACCCCAAACTACACATGGAGGGAAGGTGGGAATAATGCAAAAGCTTTGAATTTTGGGAGAATTGGAAGATTCTTTTCATTGGAAATAATGCTCTTTCTATTCTAATCTGCTTCTTGGTTTCCTTACTTTGGGGGATTCTGAAGGCAAAACAGGTTTGTTCATCTCTCTCTTCAACAATAATTTCAGCCCAACTGTAAGAAAATATTAGAACCATGGTTTCTCCATATATATTCCAGACTACATGCAGAAAATTGGTACCTTTTTTTCTACATGTCTAATTTTCTGATCAGTAATCATAATGATTAACTTCGACACAAAGGGGGGCTCATCCAGATGTCTCTAGGATGGTACAAAAAGCATTGCATAAGAAACATTATCGAAATGGCTTTAAATTAAAATTATAAACCAATTGGAACAATATGCTACCAGTATATGCTATGCTGATTTTAAACATCTAGATCAGTTTAATGAAATTTTTATACAGATGGAACATTAACACTTAAATTACTCAAGAAACCCAAAGGATATGGTTGTCATCCAATACTGGCCTAAAACATTTTTTATTTTTTCAGTAGATGGATGGGAATATTAATAATTCTGATTGGTATGTATTTTTAAACAATATGTTTTATTTTCTTTGAATTAAATCTTTGTCAGGATAGCATAATAAAGGTGAAGCTCTTCTTTAGTTGAGTTCAACTAAAGTTGAACTAAAGTTGAACTGCTTGCTAACTGAATTCAACTGCTTGCTAACGTCATGAATATATCCATGTAGTTCTCTGAAAACAATATACAGTCATTCTTTTCTTTCAGGAAGTATATTTCTCACTTCCTAGTCTAATTCATAGTCTTAGGGTTTCCTGACGATATACTATCTGAATGTTAATCAGAAATGATCCTGCTTAGCTTTTCAAGGTCTGCCTATACATTATTGCCTGAACATTACATTTCCCCATCTGTTCTATTATTCACTATTTTCTATCACTCCCACTGGGAAAAATTAACTTTGATATAAAGAATATGAAAAAAATAAGTCCAAGAATTAAAAACTTCTGTGCTATCTTTGAGAGAAATAAAATGAGAGTGGGAGGGAGAGAGAGTGAAAAGGAGAGAGAATAAATGGGATTTGGTGATAGTGAGAACTATGAAGTCCTACTTCAGTCCCTATTCCCTTTTGGTATCTCCCTTCATCAGTCTCAGATTATTTAACAGCACTTGTGTTTTCTTCACTAGGCTTTTTCTTAATACATTTCAAGCCATGTGATTTAGGTATAGTACAACTAGAGCTACAAAATATTTCTGTATGAATCCTATGCATAGATTTGGGTGGTTGATACCTAAGCTGAAACACTGTGTTTCATCATTAGAATATTGAACATGTACATGTGAATTCAGGAATAATTTATAATAAGCATGTTCTGGCCACATAGGTTCTAGGCTGTGGAAAAACCCACTATATATATATATATATATATATATATATATATATATATATATATATATATATATATATATGTGTGTGTGTGTGTGTGTGTGTGTGTGTGTGTGTGTGTGTAGTTAATATTTCGGGTTTCTTCCCGTGTAATTGTGGATATATCCCTAAAAGGGTAGAAGCGACGTTTCGACAGAATCCCATCTGCCATCATCAGGCTTATGTCAGCAGTCATTTTGTACTAACTGCCATTGGTATTTCAAATCTGGTGCTGGTATTCTGGGATGGCTCCACCTTTTCATTCTGATTGGTTGGGAGTCCCAGTATGTGTTTATTGGCTTGGCTTCAGGTGTATGGTCGGTTTTTCTCCACTAGGTGGCAGGGCTTCATCTTTGTGGCTGGTTTGAATATGATTTGGTTGGGATTTTTTTGATTAATGTTTGGTTTATGTTTTATATATGGTGTTAAGATTCGTCTATCTATGAGAGCAGGTTTCCAAATAGTAGGCAGACGTGAAATGTCATCCCGTTTATTCATGCAATATGGTCTTTTTTCCATTTCTATTGCTTCTCTGATTATCCTGCCATTGAGATGTTCTATTTTTGCAACTGTTTTTGTTTTATTAAAATTAATGTTGTGTCCTGTTGTATTTATATGTTGAACTAATGATGATGTGTGTTCTTGTTTTTGTATCCCAACCAAATCATATTCAAACCAGCCACAAAGATGAAGCCCTGCCACCTAGTGGAGAAAAACCGACCATACACCCGAAGCCAAGCCAATAAACACATACTGGGACTCCCAACCAATCAGAATGAAAAGGTGGAGCCATCCCAGAATACCAGCACCAGATTTGAAATACCAACGGCAGTTAGTACAAAATGACTGCTGACATAAGCCTGATGATGGCAGATGGGATTCTGTCGAAACGTCGCTTCTACCCTTTTAGGGATATATCCACAATTACACGGGAAGAAACCCAAAATATTAACTATACACACATACATACCCGTGAAAACTTACATATATATATATATATATATATATATATATATATATATATATATATATATATATATAAAAAACGTGATGGTGGCAGTTGGTAATTTCAAAAGGAAGATAAGAACAAACAAGCTAGGATAATTGGGGGAGAGGTGAGTATCATAGAAAGAGGCAACATAGTCCAGCCTTGCCCTACTAACTTCCACAGAATTTGCCTCCACCAAAACTGATAGCAACCAGTTGGACCATGTCTTATCCAATATTGTTCTACTAAATCACAGTGTGTTAGTCCCATGCATGAAATAAAAGGCCTTTCCTTCTGGCATACACTTTATAAACACAATCTATTCCTGTAAGCCACACTTAACAAGGCTTTAGCTCACTTGATGGTTATATGCATTGAAAGATCCATGGAGATGTGCAGCAACTCTGAGCAGGCACCTAGGAGAGCCACATGGAATGCTTCCACAATGTTTATTTATTTATTTATTTATTTATTTATTTATTAAATTTATATACCGCCCTATTTCTAAAGGACTCAGGGCGGTGAACAGCGAACGATAAAAATACATTTAATACAACCCAGTTTAAAATAAAATCAAAAAAAGCAATATAAAGGGAAAGTTAGGCCAGGCCGGCCTGCTGAAACAGGAATGTTTTGAGGGCACGGCGGAAAGTGCACAGGTCCGGAATCTTCTGTATCTCTGGGGGGAGCTCGTTCCAGATGATGGGTGCCCTCACAGAAAAGGCTCTCCCCCTGGGGGCCGCCAGTCGACATTGTTTGGCTGACGGCACCCTGAGAAGCCTCTCTCTATGGGAGCGTACTGGGCGGTGAGAGGCTATTGGTGGCAGAAGGCGGTCTCGTAAGTACCCCGGTCCTAAGTCATGGAGCGCTCTAAAGGTGGTAACTAAGACCTTGAAGCGCACCCGGAAGACCACAGGGAGCCAGTGCAGCTCGCGCAGGAGGGGAGCCACATGGGAGCGCCATGCTGCTCCCATAACTACCCGCGCGGCCGCATTCTGGACCAGCTGGAGCCTCCGGGTGCTCCTCAAGGGGAGCCCCATGTAGAGAGCATTACAGTAGTCCAGGCGTGAAGTGACGAGGGCATGAGTGACCGTATTTAATGAGTCCCGATCCAGAAAGGGACGCAACTGGCGAATCAGGCGAACCTGATAAAAAGACCTCCCGGCCACAGCCGTCAAGTGTTCTTCTAAAGACAGCCGTGAGTCCAAGAGGACGCCTAAGTTGCGAACCCTCTCCGTGGGGGGCAATGACTCATCCCCAATAGTCAGTGATGGCACCAATTGACTATATCGGAACGTCGGAAACCACAGCCACTCGGTCTTGGATGGGTTGAGCCTGAGTCTGTTCCTCCCCATCCAGATCCGTACATCCTCCAGGCACTGGGACATCACTTTAAGGGCATCATTGGGGTGGTCCGGGGTGGAGATGTATAGCTGAGTATCATCAGCATACTGATGATACTTCACCCCAAAACCACGGATGATCTTACCCAGCGGCTTCACATAAATGTTGAACAGAAGGGGTGAGAGAACCGACCCCTGTGGCACCCCACATACAAGGGGCCTCGGGGTCGACCTCTGCCCCCCTGTCAACACAGACTGTGACCAATCAGAGAGAAAGGAGGAGAATCACCGCAACACGGTGCCCCCCACCCCTAACTCTTCCAACCAGTGCAGCATGATACCATGGTCGATGGTATCAAAAGCTGCTGAGAGATCTAATAGGACCAGGATAGAGGAGCAACCCCTGTCCCGAGCCCTCCAGAGATCATCTACCAATGCGACCAATGCCGTTTCCATGCTGTATCCAGGCCTGAAGCCCGACTGGAACGGATCTAGATAAGCCGATTCATCCAAGTACTGAGGAAGCTGTCGCGCTACCACACTCTCAACAACCTTTTCAACGAAGCGAAGGTTGGAGACTGGACGATAATTAGCCAACACTACTGGGTCCAGGGAAGGCTTCTTGAGGAGAGGCCTCACCACCGCCTCCTTCAAGGCGGCAGGGAAGACATCCTCTCTCAAGGAAGCATTTATAATCCCCTGGAGCCAGCCTCGTGTAACCTCCCGAGAGGCCAGCACCAGCCAGGAGGGACACGGGTCCAATAAACATGTGGCCGCGCTCAGTCTGCCCAGTATCTTGTCCACGTTTTCCAGAGTCACAGAATCAAACTCTTCCCAGGTAATATTCTCAAGACTTGCCTCCATCCTCCCTCCCGAACCTACCCAGTCAGAGTCCAAATTTTCCCGAATCTGAGCGATTTTGTCATACAGATATTGTACAAAGTCCTCGGCTCTACCCTCCAAGGGGTCCTCCCGCGCTTCCTGGTGGAGCAGGGAGTAGGTCACCCTAAGCAGGGCGGCCGGGCGATTATCTGATGATGCAATAAGAGTGGAAAAATAGTTACACTTTGCTGCTTTGATTGCCACCAGGTAGGTCTTAATATGAGACCTTACCAGTGTTCGGTCAGATTCAGAACGGCTGGCCCTCCAACTGCTCTCCAGGCGTCTTTTCCGGTGTTTCATCTCCCTCAGCTCCTCGGTGAACCAGGGAGCCAGGTGAGATCGACGCCGGGTCAGAGGCCGCAAAGGCACGACCCGGTCCAAAGCTCCAGTGGCCGCCCTATCCCAGGCAGCCACTAGATCTTCAGTCGAGCTGTGTGCCAGAGCCTCAGGAAATGGCCCAAGCTCCATCTGGAACCTATCCGGGTCCATCAGGCGCCTGGGGCGGAACCACCTCGTCGGTTCCGCCTCCCTGCGGCGGGGTGTGGCGATTCGAAGGTCAAAGCGAAGGAGGGAGTGATCTGACCATGACAAGGGCTCGATCGCTATATCCCCTATCTCGAGACCACTCAGCCACTGACCAGAGACAAAAACCAGGTCCAGCGTGTTTCCCCCCATGTGAGTAGGGCCATGAACTAATTGGGTCAGGTCCATGGCTGTCATGGAAGCCATGAACTCCTGAGCCACCTCAGACGCCTCACCGACGGATGGCAGGTTGAAGTCCCCCATGACCATAAGTCTAGGGGTATCAATCGCCACCGCGGCTATAACGTTGAGTAGCTCAGGCAAGGCCGCTGCCACGTTGCAGGGAGCCAGGTACGTAACCAGCAGGCCCATCTGCACCCCATGACCCCACTTCACAAGGAGGGACTCACATCCGGCCATCTGAGGAACAGTGGCCTCCCTCAGACTAAGACCCTCTTTAATGATAACTGCCACCCCCCCGCCCCTTCCCTGTGACCTTGGCTGATGAAATGCCCGGAAACCGGGTGGGCACATCTCTACGAGAGGGACTCCCCCCTCCTGGCCCAACCAGGTCTCCGTAATACCCACCAGGTCCGCTCCCCCCTCCTGAACAAGATCACAAATGAGGGGGGCTTTATTTACCACAGACCTGGCATTGCATAGCATCAGCCGAAGGCCCAGGGCCTGAGGGTCTGTGCCACCTGGGGAACGAGAAGAGCATTGGGGGCCGGAGCGTGCCACCGCTTGAAGACAGCGAGCGCGCATGCTCATGTCTATGCTTCCTCCCTTTCTGATATCAGCAAAATGTCTATGCTTCCTCCCTTTCTGATATCAGCAAAAATCCGAAGATAAGGTCGAAAAAAAGCAAAAGGTGGAGCATCCAGGCGGAAGAGATGAAATCAAATAATCAGGATAACTAAGATAGTCAAGGAGGAAAAGATATTTAAAATAAAGGCTATAAGTTGATCGAACAGCTGCAAGTTTTTCGCTGAATGGCCAAAATAGGCCTAGGTCTAGTAAGGAGGGGGGAGGAGAAGCAGTCAGGGGAAGATAAAAAAAAATGTCTTCAGTTCTCAGCCCCCACCACTACCATGCTTTTTCAGATAGGGCCATTCAGGTGATTAAGTTGAATTCAGGTGATTAAGTGAATGTCCAGGCCCCCTCCCCATTACATCGAGGGGGGTAACTGCTTGCAGCAAAGCCCTCTCCATCGTCTAGAGAGGGCATCCTCATAGCCTAGCCTCCCGGTGTTGCTGCTGCTGTTGCTGTCATCATTGTAGTTGCAAGTGTCAATTTGGTCAGCTCCGCCTCCGTATCCAAGGCTGCCGCCCCCACGTCGCCGCCCGTAGAGCACAGTATGCTGCAAATCAAATTTACAGCAGCCCAGGGACCGCCGCTGGCGCTGCCTGCGTCGCCACCGCCACAGCAACATCGCTGACCGTTGCTTCAACTGCTCCAGCCCCGCAGCCGTTTGATTTATGACAGTCAGCTGGGCCTCGGTTTCAACGTTCGCCGCCGTTTACCGCCCGCCGCACCATCCCTAACTATCTCCATGGCAGCCGGGTGTTCTTCCGGCTCCATCTACGGCTCAATCGAGCCGGCTATGCTTCAGCTTGCTGGGCGGGGGTTGTAAGATGGTCAGCTGGCCCCCCAACACCCTTGAAAATGCCGGACATCAGCCCTTCGTCCTTGGCATTCAACATAGAGTCGCCATATTGGTCTGCTACCCGGAAGGAATCTTGTTCAGGGCAACAGGTCTTGTTTCTAGGCATAACCTTAGTTAAGTCAAAAGTAACTTCACCATTCAAATAAAATGAAGGGCAAACTCTTATGTGTAATTTCATAATTTTTCAGAGTTTGCTTCTTCATCACTTATCTGCTATACAAACATGACTCAGTATGTGGCATTGACTTTTGTTTTTGTCCAATTGTTATGTCTTAATTCTTCATTCTTTCTATCTGCATATTGACATGAACTCTTAGTGGACACAAAGGTAATTTATAAAAGTGCTTCCACTTGCACACCCACATGCAGTCACACACATACATATTTTCTCTTGTTACTCATAGTCATTGTAAAATGAAATATCATTTTGAGGTTTTTTTCCTTTTATTCCAGCTGTTTTTAATTAATTGGCAGAGTAGGACCACTGCTTTTACATACATATGAACAAAAAACACATATCACACACACATAAACACACATACATCTTGTGTAGTAAAAGGTTTTGCTGCTCTTCCTTTACCTGCCAGCATATGGTATGTAAACCAATGCTCTAATGGTTTCTGTTACAGAAACAATTTTCATACTGCTGTGCCAATTTTTTACAGAAAGACAGATAGATGTAATCAGTCCCACTGAGCAGAAGAAATTGTGTTAATGTTATCATCATCTCTTAAGCAAATTGGACTTTGATAAGCTCAGATACTGCTTGAAACCAAATTCATCCATCAACAGGACATATTGCTCTACTTTTGCTTTCTATAATAACACAACTAGAGAACAGACTTTTGGACAAATTCCAAACTAGATTGGCTCTTGATTCATGGGTTGTGCACTGGATGAAATGTAACCCTATGATTTTACAGAAGTAAAATGTTCTAAGCTATCTTTTTTAAATAAATAATCAATTATTATTTAATAATAAATAATTTAATTTATTCTTTAAAATCTAATTTTGCTTCTTTTATTCAAATGGCCCCAATATATAATTTAAGCCTCTGTTTAACAATAGAGAGAAGGAGTTTTATGGCATGGATTGCGCTCATTGGATGCAATGTATTGGTAGTGGTTTATATATCAATAATGGATCATTGGAAAACTAAACTGCCTAATAATGTGACTCACAGGACTTGGATTCAACCAAAGTTTTACTAGGTAATTCTGGAAATGGTATTCTTTCTGAGTTTTGGCATTATATTCTAGAATGGGAGTAAATAAATAAATTTCTAGACAACCTGTGTGCCATTGGGTCATTGTTTGAGAGATATTTCCTTACTAAACAAAGAAACAGAATGGCCCCAGCTGGGCAAGAAAAACCCCAGTGGGAGTGGGAGCAACTGAATTCCTGTTGGCTTCCTCATTGAGTTTCCTTGTAGGAAACTGACAGGAAGTATCAGAAATCTCCCTACCCAGCAGATATGTAAGTGGCTGCTGCTGGGTGGGGGAAGGAGAGAGGGATTACATAACATGGAAAATGAAGATCACATGACCACAGCAGCAGTCCAGCAATGCTGAAGTAGCCAGTAGCCACAACTTTTCTAAATTAAATTCCCTCAGCAGTCATGGATCCTGGATTTTGGACTCATTCTGCAAATTAGCCAATTTGAGGTATCTTGATTCAAAAACTGTTACCCTATGATGCACTGTTTTGTCCAATTAAAGATCATGACTATGAGAGTTTAAGTAGTATATAGATAATAAGAAACAAAGAATGCAAAGCATATCATTGCTCTGAAGACCAGATATTAGTATTAGATACAGACAAGGTGAACAAAGTTATGGGTCAAGATTTCATAGATCTAAACTGATTTTCTATCAGCTAAGCTCGTTTTGCTTTGTGTATGGGGTGTGTGTGTGGAGTGTGGCCTTTACATCAGTATTGACTCCTAGTGACAGCCTGGAAAAATCACTGTAGTTTTCTTTGCAAGATTTTGGAAGTGGTTTTCATTGCTTTTCTTAAGAGTGTGAGAAAATGACTCCCCCAAAGTCACTCAGCTGTCTTTGTGGCTAGTCCAGCAAGATAAGACTAGAACTCAGTCTTCTGGTTTCTAGCCTGATGCCTTAACCACTGTACCAGACTGTCTCTATTCTGTGGGGCAGGGGTAACAGAAAGCAATTTGTCTTCTGTTATAAAAGGGCATCTACTGTTCCAATATCAGTGAAACAGAGGAGATTAAAATGGTCATGACTGTATGCTGTATTTAGATGTGAGGTACATTAATCAGGTATTTGCTTATACTTGTATAGATTCTAAATAAATATTTGATCATAGGCTGCATGGACCCACTTTTTCTTCTTCATTTTTTTATTTATTTATCACTGAGCATATATACAAAAAACAATATTCAAGAATAAACATTTGTATATTGGACTGAGAGTTTCAGCTCTCCAGTTCTGAGTTCTCTGTAGGTGTCCTGAATACCCTTCACCGAACACATGTGCCTGTTAGGTTGCATAAAACCAGCCATTCTGAATAGTGGTTTAACCATGATGTATATTTGTGATCCAAGAACTTCAAAAATCAAAGAGAATGACATTTCTTTGCACCATTCCTTATCTCTGTCACAATATGAATGAATTAACATTGTGCTATCTTTTGCTTTTTGTTTCATCTGAGGCAACAGAGTAGGAATGAATTCATTTTATTCCGTTGTCACTTCTCATTTCTGTCTTTGTCAAGAGAATGAATTATAGCAGCACTGTAATGCCAATTCCTTTTGTTACAGAGTTTCATTCTGTGAGACAAGCATAGTAATCAGAATGGAGAATTGTGTGTAAAAAATGGAGACCATTCTTATGACACTGTAAAGGTGTGTGTTCCACTGAAATATCTAGGGCAAGACAAGTGAGAAAGATTAATGCACATATTATGCTAACAATTAAACCTATCCTATATTCTTTGTATTAACTTGTATGCATGCAAATAAATAGGTTTATGTTTTTTGCTTAGAAATGTGACAAGACATTGTCAAAAAGAATTATTATTCTATAATGTCTCCTGCTCAGTTATGCTACTTATAAATACAGTAAATCCTACATTGCAGTTGTGGTTTTATCACAGGAACAGGAACACAGGAAGCCTGTTTGCTCCAGCAAAGTTTGATCCATCAACAGAACAGACAGATTACTTCTGCCAGTGTGCTGTCTTTTAACAAAAATGGCTTAAAATAGCCGGGAATCATGCAGAAAAGCATGGTAAGTTAAGAGAAGCTGCAAAAAAATTAATAATAATAATCATTTTTTTAAAAGTTAGGTAAAAAATACGACATACCTGTATCCAAAAAGTCATGTGAGCACAAAGTGGAAAAAGTCATCAAAAATGAGACAGTGAAGATCTTGTGGGACTTTTGAATATAGACAGATCGTCATTTGGAACTTAACATGCCAGATATCATAATTGTTGAGGGCCGAAGCATAGTTTATTGATAACGCTTTTACTGGAGACGCCAGAGTCGAAGAAAAAGAACTGAAAAAAAAATAATGAAATCATCGAAACTACACAGCTATGGATGAAACATGTAACAGTGATACCCATTGTCATCGGCGCACTTGATACCATGTCCAAGAATTTTATAAAACACATCAAGAAATTGCAGCTTCCTGCAATAACACCAGCGGAACTGCAAAAAACTGTGTTACTTGGAACATCATATATTTTAAGAAGATACTTGGTTGATACCTAGGACGCTGGCAGCAATCTATATCAACAATTAGTACCAGTCAATCATATTTGTGACACATTTTAAAATGTTCAGTTGACTGAGTTTCATGTTTAATGAATAAAAGAGATAATAATATTTTTTTAAAAAGTCAGCAGACCAAAAACCTACCAATATTGCTGATAACAGGACGTATATTTGTGCCCCCCCCGAATTCTAGATGTTCAATGCATTATTTTCTATTAAACGGGGAATAGTCCACAGCATGGATGTGAAACTCAATCGTGTCACATGATGTCATCTGTCGTCTTGTGACTTTTTTTTTGCCTTTGCAGAGCCATTGTGGGAGTGGCCTGTGCGAGATGCATGTCACTGCATTATTTTATTTACCAGCTAAGCTAATTATTTCTGGACTATCAGACTTTCCGTACCTTGCCAAGAATTGTTATCAAAAGTTACTACGCATGTCTGCATTCTTTCACTTGCTTCACATACTCTTTCCTTTGTTTTTTTTCCAGAAAGGTCCGGCTGAGAAATAGCCGGCAAGAATTAATTTCAAAAATGTAGCAATTACTTTTCTTAGTTAGTGAGGTGTTTTATTTTCTTTATAACAAATAAATGAGTTTTATTAGAGAACTTTTCTTCGTGTTTCTTTTCAGAATATTGCAACAAGGAGGAGCCATGATCCATCCTCTAATTAACCAGGGTGATTTGTCCCAGAGCCAAACATGGGATTAATCAATGCCCTAACAATGCATCCAGTCCATGAGCTGCCAGTTTGACACTCCTGGTCTACAGTATTTGATTTGAAAAGAGAGAAACGCTGAAGGCCTGAGTCCTCAGCAAAGTCTTTGCAAATGATGTATCCGGGGACCTGTGAAGACATGACTTTAGAATAGAGAAATTAAGTTGGGATTATGAAAGTTGTATTTTTTTTAAACACACACTCACACACACAGAAAGCATCATATTACCTGTGTACATTCCAGCCAGTGTCTTTTCTGGTTTCAAAAGCATTTTTCTGACTTACCTGAAGGGACCAGTATCTCAACCAGCAACCCTTTGTATTTAAAACATGTGCCACAGCACTGAATGATGTTTCCTTCTTAATTTCTCTATTCCAAAGACACTTTAGCTAGCCTTCCTGAATATAAAGATAAAAGACAAAAGTTCTGAGCACAAAAGTTCAAGTGAAATTTTAATTAACATTATGGCCAGGTGAAACTAAATTGCCACATATATTAAAACAGAGGAAAAATACAAATCATCTAAAAGATTATTTTAAAAGATGGTTAAACAATTCCTTTACCACAATAGGAATTGTGAGAAATTTGGCAACCTTCTCGAGTTATTTACTGAGCTGCTGGATGAAAGAAAGAAAGAAAGTGATTTCCTTGTCTCATCTGACATGATTATAATTCAGAACAAGCATTTCAATGTTCCATGTCCTGTAAAAAGAACAGAGGAAGAGGAAACATGAAAGTGTTTCTGACTTTACTATGATCATGGACAAGGTCATCATTGGACTTGGAACATTTTGAGATTTTTTTTTGTAAAAGGAACAAGGAGTAAAGACTGTTTTATGGGAGCATTCTGCATGAGAGAAGAGTCTTCCAGACAGAACCATAGACCACCATGGCACTTGTGCAAGGCTCTGTTCAATATTTATATCAAGGGACTATTTTTTAAAAAAATCTATCCAAGTAATTTCTGAGGTCAAGAAAACTCAATTATAGATTGGGCACAATTTTTCACAACAATCACATGCTTACGTATATGATAGTTACAAGTCAACCAAATAGTGCTTGTTGTCAGTGCATGGCAACCATGATGTGCAATATTCTTCTCTGTAACTGGATGTTCTGAGTAACGGTGAGTAATGGTGAACTAACTTTGGTCGTGTTCATCTGATTGTTTTTTTTTTATTGCAAAAGTTTTACAGTTACATTTTCACCCCTTTTTCCCCCCCCCACAACCCCCCCAATCTTCCCAACCTCCCTAACCCACCCTAACCCTCCCCTCCCCCCAGACTTCCTAGTATACTCATGTCAAATAAAAGGAAAAAACCCTCCTTTGTATATAAAACTTGAACCCTTCCCTCCCCCTTACAAATTTTCATCTTCCTTACATTAACATTAACCTATTTCTATCTTAATATAACATTTTCAAATAAATTTTCATCCTGATTACCTTAAAGATATTTCTATCTTGATATAACATTTTCTAACAAATTTTCATCCTCAACCTTAAAGTATTTCTGTCTTAATATAACATTTTCTAACAAGTTTTCATCCTCAACCTTAAAATATTTCTATCTTGATATAACATTTTCAAATAAAAGCTATTTGATACTTCCTAGTTTGGTATTTATGCTGAACATAATTTATCCACTTCTTCCATTCCCATTCATAAGTCTCTTGAGAACAATCTTTTAAATATGCTGAAATCTTCGCCATCTCTGCAAAACTGGCTATCTTCAAAGTCCATTCCTCAATCGTAGGCAGCGCTTCATTTTTCCAGTATTTACCTATCAACAATCTTGCTGCAGTTATCATGTACAATATCAATTTTGTTTCACCCAATGTAAAACCCTTAACTATACCCAATAAAAACAGTTGTGGAGAAAATTGAATTTTTTTCTTCAAAACATTCTGCATGACCCACCAAATTTTTATCCAAAAAGCCTTAACTTTCTTACAGGTCCACCAAACATGATAATATGTAGCGTCTAGGCAATCACATCTCCAACATTTAGGCTGCACATTAGGGTACATACACGACAATTTTTTGGGGTCTAAATGCCATCTATAAAACATTTTATAGAAATTTTCCCTCAGATTCTGCGACTGTGTAAATTTAACATTCTGAACCCAAATTTTTTCCCATGTTTCCAACATCACTGGTTCCTCAAAATTTTGTGCCCACTTAATCATGCAGTCTTTAACTAATTCAGTTTCTGAATCCCTTTCTAACAAAACGTTATAAAGTCTTTTAATATGCATTGGGCCTTTCTCTTTTATATGTCTAACTAATTCTTCCTCATACATCATAATACCAGTTTTTTGGTCCTCTTTCCATCTCAATTGCAATTGATTATATTGTAACCAGGTTAAATTAATCCCTTCAGCCAACAATGTCTGTAATGTCTTCAGCTGCCATCTGCCCGCATCTGTAAAAAGAACCTCTTTATATAAAAACCCCCCGAGTGACATTATATTTGTATTCCACAAGGTATGACCAAGATCCAGCCATAGCGGTATTTTATAATTCCATTTGTTTCAGTGCTTCTTCCAAACTCTCAACAAAGAATCTCTAAGTATATGGCTTTTAAATACTTTATCCACTTTACTGTCATAAAATAAGTAAGCGTGCCATCCAAATTCCAAATCAAAACTTTCTGCGTTTAATATTCCAGTCTTTTTTCCTCCAAACCAATCACTTGCTAAAGTCAAAGCTGTTGCATCATAATATAATTGTAGGTTTGGAAGTTTGAGACCTCCCCTTTCTGGAACGTCTTGCATAATTTTCATTTTTACTCTTGGTTTTTTCTCGTTCCAGACAAACTTGTTCACACCAATTTGCCATACTTTTAATTGTTTATCATTTCTGAGCACCAGAATCATTTGAAACAAAAAAAGAAATCTTGGCAAAATGTTCATCTTAACTGCTGCTATTCTTCCAAGTAAAGACAGCTGCAGTTTTTTCCAAATCTCCATATCTTTTTGCACCTCTCGCCACAACACCTCATAGTTATTTTGAAACAATTTCATATTTGATTCTGCAACCTGAACTCCTAGATATTTTACCTTTGGTACAATCTCAAAACCTGCCCTCCTTTCTAACTCCAGTTTACGATCTTGTGTCATATTTTTAACTACCATCTTAGTTTTTTTCTGATTCAATCTGAAACCTGAAACTTTACCATAGTCTTGTATAATGTCCTTCATCTGGATTATCGATTCCATTGGCTGTGCTAGGGTAACAACCAGATCGTCTGCAAATGCCTTTATTCTATAATCCTCTTGCCTTATCATTATACCTTTTAAAGTGTTAGAATCCCTTATTGTATTTAACAAGACTTCTAGTGTTAGAATAAACAACAATGGGGACAGTGGACATCCCTGTCTTGTTCCTTTTTCAATTTTAAACTCTGTTGTCAAGCTTCCATTGATAATGATCTGTGCCTTTTGCTCTTGGTAAATTGCTGAGACCGCCTGTATAAATTGGTCCCCAAAGTCCATCTTTTTTAAAGTCTTTAATAGAAAATTCCAATCCACTCTATCAAAAGCCTTCTCCGCATCCAAAAAAACCAGCACTGCAGGGATCTGTTTATTCTTCTCAAGATATTCCAATAAGTCTATTACTTGCCTTACATTGTCCTTCATGTGCCTACCCTCAATAAATCCCGCTTGGTCATCATGAATCACCTTTTGAATTACTGGCATCAGTCTGTTGGCTAATACTTTTGCATAAATGTTATAATCCGTATTCAAAAGAGATATTGGTCTGTAATTCTCCGGTTTTTTGGGACCTGCTTGCTCTTTTGGTATCAAAGAGATATAAGCTGTAGTCCATGATGGGGGTACTTTTCCCCCTTCTTTGTTCTTTTTGTCCTAACAAGTAGATCATCAGACAACAAGATAAAATCAATCCTGGAAAAGGATCTATGTCTGTCAGAGAAGAAAGTATAGTCCAGTTCTTTTGGATTATGTATTCTCCAAATATCTTTTAATTCCAGGTCTTCTTTCATATCAAAAAAAGTCTGTGGTAATCTAATTCTTGACTTTGCCAAAGTCTTTTTGTCTAATTTAGAGTCAATTACTCCATTCTAATCTCCCATAATTAAAATAGATCTGTAATCCCATTGAAGTATTTTAGTATGCAGCATTTTGTAAAAATAGTCCTGTTGTTGGTTAGGAGCATAAATTCCTATCAAAAGAATTTGATTATTAGCAGAAAGTAATTCAATTGCTACAAACCTACCATCTTGATCAGCTTCTATAAGTTTGGCTGTTAGTTTTTTATTTACATAAATAACCACACCATTCTTTTTTTGATTAGTTGAAGATATAAAATGTGTTCCTAATTTGGAATTTTTCAAATAGTTTTGATCTTGAGCTGTAATATGCGTTTCTTGTAAGCAAATTATATCATTATTATGTTGTTTTAAATATATAAATACTTTCTTCCTTTTTTGTGTTACATTCAACCCATTCACATTCCAAGATAAACATTTAATCATCATCATTCTCTTTCTGGAGCGAAGCGCAGAACCTAAGGATTTCATCCGAAATCTTCTGTCCTGCATTCCCCACAGCCCCAGCCTTTTCATCTTGTCTTTCCTGCTGTAACTTTTGTTTAAGTTCCTTGGCTTTTGCTCGGGTTATACGCTGATCCTTAACTTCAGCCGCCCAAGCCAGCTCCAAGATTGGAGAAGGTTCCAGCAAGGGCTCATCCAGAAAACCTCCTTCAGCGCCCTTCAACTCCTCTGATTCCTGCTTCGATTGTTGTTGCAATTCTTGAGGTTGCTTCTTATCACTCTCTTTAATCTCCAAAACTGTAGATGTGCGTGGGGATGGTGTTCTTTCTTTAAAGATATCAGTATAAAATTGCTCCGCCTTCTCCACAGTATTCAAACGGTGTTTCTCTCCCTTATATCTCAAAATTATGCCAGTTGGAGCGTCCCAACGAAATGGGATTTGATTATTCTGCAGTTCTTTAACAAGAAAACCATAATCTTTTCTGGATTTCAACATCTTAGGTGGGAGCTCCTTGTAGACTGTAACCTTGGATCCGCTCACTTGCACAGAAGTGAGAAAAGATTTTTGCAGGATATCATTTCTTATTGCTCTGTCTGTAAAATATATGACCACATCTCTGGGCAGTTGTCTTTGTCTGGCCACCCACGAGTTAACTCTGTAGATTTTATCTATTTTGCAAAAGACCATCTCAGGATCAGTTTTTAAAATCACAGCTAGGGCTTCAGCACAAATCTGTCTCAAATCTTGTCTCTCCTCTTCTCTAATTCCTCGAAGCCGTATAGCAAATTCCATTGCCCGGAATTGCATCATAACAATGTCATTCTCAACTCTCTGCATCTTGTCATCAACATCAAAAAATTTATGATCATTATTTTTCATCTTAGCATTAACTTCTAATTTAAATTCATCCACTTTTGACTCAACTTTCATAATAAATCCTGCCAGGCCAGACGCCACATCCGTTATTTTTTTGGTCACCATCTTTTGGTTCTGCTGCATTTCCTGCATAATTTCCTGTTGTGACTTTTGGATTTTTCCATCTATTTTATTTATTTTATCATCCATGTCTTGAAATTTCTCATCCAAAATATTTGAAATGAATTCTTTTAAATCTCCCATGTCCAGATCTTTTTTTTGAGCTTGTGACTGCGTGTCCTGTTTACGTGGGGGGGGGATCCCCCCCCCTGTTTTGCCTTCCTGCTTCTTTGAAGCCATCCTGCCACGTAAGCTGGCTTTTCTAAAAAGGGAGGTTCCGCCTCTTCTGCCACCTCCACAATACCTTCTAAGAAAGTCCCCCAGATTTACTCAGGGCAAAACTATAATGCAGCAAAAACAAGTAAAAGGGAGAGATTTTCCTCTTATTTCTGTTACAGCCGGAGCAACTTTGTAACAACTTTTTAACTTTGTAGCAAGACAAGATAACTTCACCAATCCACACCCACTGATTCATTTGCTGAGCGCCATATTTTTTCAGTCACTTTCACTCATTCCGAAACTTTCACTTCAGCATAAAAAATCAGCAAAGGGCTAATACTTGCAGTTCAGAGTTTCAGGGTTCAGGTGGATTTCAAGTGTTTATTTGGCTTATTTCCTCGCTCTTTAAAGGTTTCCTGAAGTCGGCTTGTTCTGCGAAAGCAGAGGACGTCCCACGCCGCCCGGAGTCTCAGCAGGTTGTAAGGGAGCCGCGCCTGTTTCCTCCCCAGAAACAATTCCCTGGGGGGGTTGCAGGGGCTCTACCTGTACCCTGCTGCCTCTTCTTCATAAATCCTAAGGATTTTGAAGATTTCAAGCCGCTTCGCGATCGGGAAGCGGCTCTACAAGCGGCGGGGGTGGCGGTGCTAAAAGAAGGCACCGTCGCCGCCGAAGACGAGGAAACCGGAAGTCGTGTTCATCTGATTGTTGAAAGGATGAAGGAAGAAAATAACAATGATAAACTACCTGATATCACTTGGTAATATTGCTTTGCTCTTGCTGCTTTTCCAATAAATGTGTGCACTTTTTAATCTGTTCTACTGTACTCCACTGAATGTAAATTATCTCCTAGAAATGTTTTGCATAGCAATCTATAAATATTTTGATAACACACAAATACACTTTGCAGATGATGATGGCAGTTGATGGATGGCTTTTTAAACAATTACCTTCACTAATTAGGTGATTATTTTGGGTATTTTGGGATGAAGCTTAGCTTTTTTGTAATGTATTTTATTTATTTATTTTTTTACTGTGTATCTTATTGCAAGGCGACTCTCCCCCCTTTCTCTCTCTCTATTCCCCCCCCTCACACACAGGGTATATACAGTATCTAGTAGCAATAGTTATGGATTATAATTAAAATTATGATAAAGCGATGGCAAAAAGATGGGCAGGGGTATAAACAGGATGTGCAGGTGGGTGAGGTGGGATATGCTACTGCTTCATCAACCACCTCCAGTGTGTTTGTCCCCTGTTGAGGCCCTAAACCAACTGACACAGAAGGTCAGGAGGTGGGGGCAGATCTTACCTGGCGGGGGTCGGAAATGTCTCAAAGTACACGAGCCATAGCAGAGAAGGCTCTTCCCCAGGACGCTGCCAGCCAAAATTCCTTGACTGACAGGATCCACAGCTTGCCCCTCTGTCAGCGCAGGTGAGGTGGACCCATTGGGATCATTGGGATGAAGCAGTTGGTACAGAAAGACTAAGGACTCTGAAAATTTTGCAGTATTTGATTCTGTGTATTAGGACTTTGAAATTTTTTTTAAAGAATAAATATATTTTGTTGGAAAGAAAAACTGTCTTTTATATTGAAAACATAATAAGAGAAATAACTTATACGAGTGTTCAGAGATATCTTTGAGGAACTGTACTGGGAATTGCATTGGGATTTTGAATCAATTATGTCAGCTATGTTGTATTCCCAGAGGAAGATATTACAGAAAAAGTTATTCAACAAAATCTACTTGATGAGATCAATATGAATGAGACTTTGAATAATAATTTGTTGTCAGATATAAAGAAAAAATTGAATGAGGCTTTAAAAATTAAAAAGGAAACAAAAATGTATATACTGTGTAAATAAAAAAGAAAAAGAATTTGATGACTTCCCAAACGGAATGGCACAGTAGATTCATCTCTCTTCTTGTACTGGAAATTACAAGGCAATTTCAAACATTACTTGTTTTAAAAAAATGTACTGTGTATTGAAAATAAATATTCCCAGACTCTGTATCTCAGAAGTTACTAAATTATAAACAAAAGAAAGCAGGAAAAAAAATAAAGATAAAGAGATGTTTATACAGAAGCATTTGCTACAGGACTGAAGGCAAATTCTAGACTTCTCCTGTACCAGATTCCATGAAATGAACCAAATAAGGCCTGTCCATCAGTATATTTTAGAGGTAGGATAAATGGCCTCTGCATTAAATGGATTGTCAAATATATGGTTCTGATTTTGGAAGTTAATGCACAATTTGGCTAGAAAATGCATGAAATATTAAAGTTATATTCATCTTGCAAGACTATGAGCTTTGATAAATGTTTTTGTTCATTAAAGTTAGATGAAGAGATTATGAAATTGTTTACATTTGTCATGATAAGGATGGGAATTTCCTATCAAAGGAAATTCTTTTCTTTTTTACTTTTTTGGACTCTTTTTATACAATTCATTTTTAGTTTGTATTATCTTGTATTATTGTATCTAAAAGTCTCAATATAATTATTAGAAAAAAAATCAATCTCTTTAAGCAATAACACAAAGTAAACCTTTTTCACCTTAGCTTTCATTATTAGAACTTTCAGATCATGTGCATTTTCAGCTGTAGGGTAGTGTTACCAGTGTAGTTCAGGTTACTGATTTTTCTCCCTTCAGTTTCAAAACCACATTCATCTTCTTTCAATCCAATCTTCTTCAACATACCGTATTTTTCTGTATATACAACTTCTTTACCTTTACAATTTCTTTACCTAAAAATGGAGGGGCGTCTTTTACAGGAGGGTCCGAGAGGAGAACCATGGTTCGCCCTGGGTCAGTTTGGCTGTCATGGGACGCATGGTCCATCCCCGTCTTCCAGCTCCAGCACACATGCATGACAAGCCTCCTGCAATGGCCAACCTGATCCTGAGTGAACTGGTTATTAAATCTCTCCCCCCACCCCCGCTATCAAAGTGAATCCTGGACACTGTGCTGCAATGGAGAAATGGGAAATGGGTGGCCAGCCTGAGGGAAAGAGGAGGAACAGGGAGAAGAAAGAGAGAAAGCAGCCTTCTCCTTCCCTCACACCAGCCGGTCTGTTTCCCGTTTCTCCATTGCAGTGCAGCATCACATTGCGGAGCTTGCCCCATCCACCACTGCCCAGATGGACTCGCTTCCCCCAAGCATTTTTTTGCCTACCCAATTTCCAACTTTGTCACTTTTCTCCATTGTGTTTCTTGCCGTCGTGTGCGGGGAAACAAGTTTGTGGGACTAAAAAAAAAAGTTCAATCAATCAAGTCCAACTTTTTGCAAAAAAAAAAAAATCTCACAAAGTTTTAATTGATTGATTGAACTTGGTTTGTTTTAGGCCCACAAACTTTTGTTTCTCTGCACACAACAGTGAGAAATGCAACGGAAAAACACGATGAAGCTAGAAATCAGGTAGGCAAAGAAATGCTTGGAGGAAGTGAGGGCATGTGGGTGCCAGCCACTGAAATGGGCCCATCTCTCTCTAGAAGTTGCCCAGGCCCACTGGAGGGAAGGTTGGCATCTACCAGCACTTAAACATGCCAGCATTCCAGCTCTGGCTGGGAAGGGACAGATGGCTTGGGTGCTGCAGGTAGGATGCCCACTCACTTCAGCACCTTCTTCGACCCTCTGGTGTTCCACCGGCGCTTTGGCCCTGGGCTACTGCCTTATGCACAGGCCCTGCCCCCTGAGACAGTTTTCACCTGATATCTGAATTTGGGTAAGAAAAGTGGGGGGACGTCCTGTCTATCTTATAGACAGAAAAATATGGTATATTCAGGATATATTCAAAGCAACTGCAAAATAAATTGAAATACGTTGGTATGCAGTTCAGTATCTAAACTAGGCAAGAATGCCTTAGATTTGGTGCGTGTCTCTTCACTGTATCTGTTTACTTGGGCTTGCATATTGGTTCAGGAAAGCACTAATTTGAGTTAAGCAGGTGGAGAGGGAGAAGCCAGAAATGGTTACATGGTGTCACGGGCTTTTTAATGCAGGGATGTCCAACCTTGACAACTTTAGAACTTGTAGAGCAAGGACAGTACAATGCAAGCTTCCATTCAGAATTACATTATATTTAGGATCTGCTAGCACAAATGAGATAACTGTGCTTAAATTTAAGAGGGTCAGCATACCAAAGGGGCCTGAAAACCTCATAATGAACATACTACTGAAATAGAAAAATGAAATTAAACTTTATCCTCTAAATCTGTTCTTGGACCACCAAAAAGTTGCTGCTCTAGGTAATGTGATATAGTATAGCAAACCTCTGGAGAAAGTAAGCACATTCTCAAATGGTCTCTTAGGCATACAAACTCTACCTGAGTCTTTTTTTTCCACACATACAACTTCTAATAGGGAAGAGAAGTTGATATAGGTTGAGAAGCTGGTAGTTGGATTTAAAATTGCCAAAAATCAAAGATGGAATTAGGTAGTCTTTGACTGCTAAGGAGATAAAGGTTCCATGATGATTCAAAATCACCACCGAGGATTAAGCCATTGAGAAGAAGCATGATGTGACATGACAACTTTCTATCCAGATACTCAACAGTGGAAAAAAATAAAAATACAAAATAGAAGGTTTTTTTCTGCAGATGCAAGTGAGGAATTTAATTATTAAACATGAATTTAATTTAACTATTATTGATAAAACTTTAAGATGTAGTATTTAGACAATAATTTAATCATTGATAAATTATTTAAGTTATCATTAAATTATTCATTTATTTTTCATTTGAGAAACAATTATAAAACAATTACTATTTTAACTTAAAAAAGGGCCTTTTTTGCCCTCTGTCTAAATGTTTGATCTTCATGAGAGAACTATTTTGAAGAAAAGCACTAATGTAAGATCTAATGAAAGCATTATATCTAATATAATGTTATTCTTGAATGTGATTTCATGATAAAATTGTAAGAAAAGATGGATTAGATGGATTTAAGCCATATTATAAAATAATATTTGGCGAAAAACTCCCAAATGAAGCAAAAACTTTGAAACAGTAAATTGTATGAGTGTGGGCATACGTTCTTGAAATTTGAATATCTCTGGATTGGATATATGACAAAAACTAATTATAATTATTATCTGTTGCCCCAGGGTTTCTGTTTTATGGATATGCTGGATATTTTTTTTATGGAACGCTGAAAGAGGAAGAGTATACCCTATTTTCTCCAAAGTAAGACATCTCCTGATAATAAGCCCAATTGGGCTTTTGAGCGCATGGCAATAAGGCCAAGCACTTATTTCAGGGTTCAAAAAAAATATAAGACAGGGTCTTATTTTCATGGAAACAGGGATATATTTATTTTAGGTTAATGTGCCAACCCCCCCCCCCCCCCATCATAATTTCTCAAAAGCCAACAGGAACTTTTGAGAAAGTTCCTGTTGGACAAAGCTAGAAAACACAGGCATAGAGTGCCTTTGTAATAGGCTGAAAATGGGATGAGGACAGTGTTGTCCAATCCAGCACACAGGAAGTGGTGAGGGGTGTGTACTGCTGATGGTCCAAGCAGAAATGCAACTATGCCATTGTAAATGCTAGAGTGCAATTTTTGCAGTCATGAAAATTTCACATGTAAATATTTTTCACTATTTTGAATGAGAACTATTGGGGAGAAATGCAAGATTTTGAAAATACAACACTAAACATTGAAGACAGACAAACGTCATCCAGCACCATCTTATAAAGAGAGATTAATATTAGGGTCTGTTTCCTATCAGTTTTCTCATCTATAGTAAATAATCTATAAAGGGAGAAAAAGTCACATCTTTTCTGTATTTTTTCCCCATTTGTATATACAAATCTATTCCATCTTGTTTACTAAACACAATGACTTTAGTCACTGGTTTTAGGCAAACAATACCATTAGATAGATGTTAGATAGTTAGATAGATAGTTAGATAGATGATAGATAGATAGATAGATAGATAGATAGATAGATAGATAGATAGATAGATAGATAGATAGATTTTAAGATCTATATTGGCAGTGGCATCATATAACCCCTTCAGAATTCATTGTAAATTATTCAGATTTTCAGCCAGAAACATCTACATAGAAGGACTCTCACATTTATGTCCCCAATCAACCTTTCAAATTACCACAACAATTCCTCATACATTAATCATAGATACATTAATCAACCAAGACAGCAAGTATCTTTATCCTACTTCTCAATTTTGAATCACTTGCTAAGCTTGCATTTATTCTCCTGCATGCTTTTCTTCTATCACATGTCACTTTTATCACATTCAGCATCCAATCTCCATATTCATGCAAAATATTCCATATTCAAGATTATCCATTTTATTTTATTATTTCTTCAAATCAACATCCAATGAACTTTATTTCCATATTCAGAAATTTCTCAATGGCCTACAAAAGAAAAATCCAGTTTGCAGTTCTCCTCCTCTCCTATTGAAATGGATTTCACAAATAATTCTTTTCCCTTTGTTTTGAACAGTTTTCTCAGCATCTTTTCCTAGGTTCTCTGTGCTTATATGTTTACAATTTATTCTGTTAGAAGAGTAATCCTTTCTAATATTTTTCCATACATGGTCCATATGTCTCTCCTGCAGTCTTTCTATTTCCATTCTACTTACCAACATTCATTATACAATTTCTTTTAACTTTACTTAACATTAAATGCATGCATTTCTCTCTCTTAGATGTGGATAAGAAGCTGAATGAAATAAACTTCAGTTTTCATTTCTTTTATTTATAGCAACTTTTCTCAAGTATCGATGCAATTTCAGGTTTATGGAGCTAAATGCTATTTATGCTCAGGTTAAAGCTATATGCTATTTTTTAAATTATTTTTTATTAATTACATTTCTTAGTGCTTAATATACATCATGTTATCTGGGTATTTAATTTGCTTAACAATAAATATTATATTCTTAATCTCCACTTCTTTTTTCCAACCACTGGTAAAATAAATTCCATGTTTGATAATATTCTGTATCTCCTTTCTGTTTCATTTTTATTGTCAGTCTGTCATTTCTGCACACTCTACTATCTTCTTAATTATTTCTTCCTCTCGTACTGTATCTTCATTTTTCCAGCATTGTGCAAATACAATCCTCACTGCTGTCAAGACGTGCAATATTAAAAACATATTTTTCTTATCAAGTTTATCTGATATTATACCTAATAGAAATAGTTCAGGTTTAAAATCTACATGCTTTCCAATAATCTTTTCTAGTCATTTATGTATTTTTCCCTAATTTTTTTTTTTTTTTGCTTTACCACAAGTCCACCACATATGATAGCATGTGTCAGTATTTTTTATTATTATTATTACATTTCCAACATTTGTTAGACATATTTTTAAACATTTTAGCTAACCTAGCCAGTTTTAAGTGCTATTTTTTATCTTCTTTATCCCCTTCTTTATCATTCACTAATACAACCTTGAACCTTATGGCATCTCTCATTTAAAAGCTGCAAGCTGTGTGGGTGAAAGAAAAGCAGCTGGCAAAATCAAGTTGGGTCATGTAATAGAAGCTCTTGGTGTGTGCAGACAAGAGTGAGGTCAGATTTAATCATTTAGAAATATCAATAGTTGGACTATAGCCAGCCATCATCTTCATCAAAGAAACATGTCTTCTTATTGTGTGGAAATGATACCCTTCTTTAGAGGAGATAAGGGTAGTGATCAATAATGAGTTTCAAATTATCTTTTGGAAGGGTTTTAATTATTACATGTTTTTTAACATCTAATAATGATGACAGTTTAATCAGGACTAAGGAAAAAACCCTGTACTATTAAAATGGAAATGAAGAATTCAGTGTATGGTTTACCAGTGGTGTTAATTTTATGTTATTTTGCTTTCCGTGGTTAATAAAGAAATTTTGTTCCCTATATAATCTTTTAAAATGCTAACTGGTCATTGCTCATCCCAGATAATCCCAATAAACATACCAAGATTTTCTTGTGTATAATCTGTATTTTAGATCTGTGATTTTTGTTTTCTAAAGGGCCTTTATTTGTCCTTACATTGCAACTTCTCTGCATGTAGAAAGTAATGTGTCAGCTGAGAGAGCACTATTTTCCTCATGCTTTTGGTTATGTTTATAGTAGAGACTGTTTTTATGGAACCTTTTACTCTAGCCCTCCACTGAGACCATTACTATCATTAAAACAATATTTTAATGCAGAAAATAAAACATAAAAACCAAGTTATTGCAACAAACAAAGCAAGAATTGTTTGATAACTGGCAGAAGCATGCATAAGCACACCAGCGTGCCTACCATCCCTGTCCTACTGTTCCCATTTATTCGTACTTATTTCTTATGTTTATACTTATACTTGTTTATACTTATATGTCTATATGTTATGTTTATACTTATACTTATTTTCTCATACATGCTTGACAAATAAATAAATAAAAATAAATAAATAAATAGAGTGAAAAAGCAGCTACAATTGGGTCTACCAGTGTAGTATACGAGTGAGTGAAGACCATTACAAGGAGACTGAATGATGAAATTAAAGGCTGTGCAACCATATTTATGGTATGGAAAAAGTAACAAAAAGTAACAAAAAGCTTGGTCATGGTCCTAAGTCTAAATAAAAGGCTTTTGAAATCTTAAAAATCAACAAGGATTCCTTGAAGTAGGCAGAATTTAATGGACAATCAGGTTGGATAATGAAGAACAAGTACATTACAGTTTTGTTTTTATGTTCAAAAAAGCAAAACTATTTTTTTTACAAAGAGAAAATTTATGCACAAATAACTAATGTTCATATTAAATTTTTGCAGGTGTTATCATTTCCTTTTTTAAAAAAAGACTAACAGTAAGTTCAAAACAATTTGACAAGTTACCAGAATCAATAATAAATGGTAGATTAAGGCTTTAAAAAAAGTTGCATAAGAAAATATAGAGAAGATAATCAACATCCTCCCATTTCATAATTTAATTTATTTGGGCTAATTTCATAAATGCTACAATTCTTTTGTACTCAGGATATTTGTAAAAACAATATTACAAAATTAAATGTACAAGTAAAGGATAATCTTTGCATTTTAATTTGTATAGTAGCTTAAGAAGTATGTATTAGACAGATTGCATAAAAATGTAAACACACCCAATTTCTTTATCCCTGAGAGAAAGAACAAATGCTTGCCATTAATATTGTTCACAAATAAAAGGTAAAGGAGTCCCTGCGGATTTAATTTAATTTAATTTAATTAATTCAATTTATATGCCACCCCTCTCCGAAGACTCAGGGTGGCTCACAATACATTTTAAAAAATCATTATAAAAAACATTTGTGGGATCTTACTGGTCGCTGGGAGCTATGCAGCAGAAGGCGGTCTCGAAGATAACCTGGCACTAAGCCATGTAGGGCTTTAAAGGTAATAACCAACACCTTGAATTGTGACCGGAGACCAATAGGGAGTCAGTGCAGTGCCTGGAGAATTGGTGTAATGTGGGTGTATCTAGATGCACCCATGACAGCTTGCGCGGCTGCATTCTGGACCAACTGTAGTCTCTGAACACTTTCAAGGGTAGCCCCATGTAGAGCGTGTTGCAATAATCTAACCATGAAGTGACAAGGGCATGAGTGACTGTGAGGAGAGCCTCCTGATCCAAGTAGGGTCGCAATCGGTGCACCAGGCGAACCTGTGCAAAGGTCTCCCTAGCCACAGTTGTCAGATATTGCTCTGCTCTTAGCTGTGAGTCTAGAAGGACACCCAAATTACGAAGCCTGTTCTGAGGGGGACAATTTCTCCCCCAGAACCAAGGATTTGATAATCATTGCCAATTCTAAGGGGCAGATCTCATCTCTGTTTCAAGGCTATTGAACCAGGGCTGTTCAAAGACATTTCTGTGGTCATGTGGCCAGCATGATATCATGAAGCACTGTTACTAGCAGCAAACTGCCAACCTAGCAGTTTGAAAGCATGCAAATGCGAGTAGATAAATAGGTACCATTGTTCACAAAAGCTTCCCTCAAAAGCTCAGAACAAATGCTGGTTTTCTGATGTTTCTTACAGGGGAATGAATAGAGTGTATGTATCATGCAAAATCATCTGTCTGCTGAAATGCCTACTGTTGTGAGAAGATAAAAATATTTATTTATTATTAAATTTGTTTGTTGCCATCTCACCACAAGGTAATGCCAATATAAAATATGGTCATTATATTTTATTCCTGAAGTATCAATCTGCTAAAAGACACTATCATAGCAGGTTCTGCCAGGTTTCCTTTCTTATCTGACTTTTAACATTTTTTTAAAAGCATCAGTTTCCATCTCTATCTTTATTTCTGAAAGTGCCCCTATGTCTCCAATGAATTGATAAGATTTATGATAATAGAAAACAAATGTGTGGCTCAAGTTTGGGGGAAGTATCCTTATCTGCTCAGAAAAAGGACAAAATAAATTAAAATATTAGGGAGCCACCAAAAATGAGCATCTGCTAAAAGTGGAAATGACTATGATGTCCTTGATTGCTACTTTATGAATGGATTAAATTCATTATTTCCACCATTTTGTAAGAGTGTCTATAACATGTTCTCAAAATTCCAAATGTGTCTATAAGCACAATCAAAGGGGTCTTTTGATTGTCTTTCAAAGCACTATACTTAATTTCTTGTTGCTGTTCTATTATTTAATAGACCAGATCATTCTTCCTGAGATAAATATGTAAATCATTGCTATGTTTTTCTTTAAGAGGGCTATGAAGCACCATTGCTCTTTCTGAGTTAAATGGATGATAATGCTACTGTTGAATTTTGCTGATATTTTTTTTAAAAAAATGTTTTAATGTAATGTGCATTTTAAATCTGTTGTTTGTATTACTTTTATTTTGAAAACCACCTTGGGGAAACCAGGGATTTTCACATTTATTAAGGTTTTATTTTATTATATAAAATGCAAAGAAGAGAAGAAAAATAGGAAATCAAGGAAGGAAGGGGAGCAGGGGAAAAGGGGGTTGAGATACAAGGGGAAAGAGAAAAAGAAAGAAAAAGATTTCCGACTCTTCTTAGCACAATACAAGATAAATACACTCCAACCTCAACTTTTTTGCTTTAACACATTAATAAAATTACTAGCCATTCCTATAACAGCAAATCTTCCTGATCAACAAAACCAAAGTTAAAGTTTCATTTTTTTCCTTCTTCACAAGCACAATATCCAGAAGTGATATCCAAATAAAAACATGGAGGAAACCAGGGTTTTGAAAGCTAACCAGTGTTGAATAAAATAATTGAATTAATCTTGAATGAACACAGCTTCTAGCATACCAACTACAATGCTCCCTACAATTTATATAAGTTTCCCATGTTTATGTATTCATGATGGTAAGTCTAAAAGCCTCTTCATAAGACGAGAAAGATTAACAGCAGGGAATGTAGTTTCTTAAGTGAAGTGTACCTAAATAATTCCTGGTAAAATTGCTGGATTCACTGTTTTAATTGATTAAATATAAATTAGAGGGTTGCAAGCTGGACATACACATGCACAGATGCATATATTGCATTTGCTATATAAAAAACTGTAATTTTTGTTATTTGCCTAGATATTAGCTTAAGGAAAAGACTGCAAGCAGAACAAGCAGAACAAATCATTTCTTCCTATTTTTGTCTTATTTTCAGGAATCAGATTTTCCCTCAAAGTCTTTTCCTCTTTCTAGTACATTAATTTTAATACTTCTATTTCCTCGTATTCATCAGAGGAGAGTTTTTTTTCCCAAAGCCTCTGTTATAATTGCCACTCTATGGATTCAAATGAAAAACAGTTGATTAGACAATTGTTTTAGAGACAGCTAGCTAATTAAGGCTTTAAGCAAAACAAGATTATAGCAAAAAAGAAAAAAAGTGAAAAGTGAAAATTGCAAGGTAGAAAGATTAAATAAATATTTGAACTGCTGTGCATAGGAGCAAAACATATTGTGAACACTCAGATGTAGAAGGATATTTTTGAAAAACAACAAAAAACTACATCTGTAGGCTCACAGACACAATCAGAACAGAAAATATTCAAATAAGTGTATTTGTGCAAACAACTTCATGACTTCAGATCAGAAATAACAAGAATATATACTGTAGAGTTACAATGGCAGGAGGTTATATTAGTTACTGAAATAAATTTGTATGTTAGAAATTGTATGTACATTGGGAGTATAAATCTATTATTTCCTAAAAATCTCATTCCAAGAAAGTCTTCACATTTTCAAAATTTAATGATCAAATTGCTTTGATTATTTATTATTTATGGCTGACCAGGTGGCTCAGTGGCTAAGACACTGAGCTTGTCGATCAGAAAGGTCGGCAGTTCAGCTGTTCGAATCCCTAGTACAAGTCTCCTGCGTGAGCAGGGGGTTGGACTAGGTGATCTCCAAGGTCCCTTCCAACTCTGTTACTGTTACATTTGTTTAAGTTCTTTAGCTATAAAATAATGTTCCATGAGAGGATCTTTGACCTCCATTCAATAAAGAATATTTCTATTTAAATATTTTTACTCAAAAACAGAAGCTCTCATTCGGGAGTATAGTAAGATCCTGTTAAATTCCTCTCTACTCATACATGGATACATTCCTGATCTCTTAAGATGCCGATTAAAGTCAAGAAATCCACCAATCTTGACAGCGCGTAAGTTGATGGCCGATCATCAGAACACCACACAAAAGTGGATGGAGGCGTGGAATAGCTGTTCCCCCCAAGATGTCTCCGAGCATATCAGTCCTAGTAGTATACCTCCAGGATTTAGCCTACCCCGACACATATGGGTAACATATAATAGAATTAGAACAACTCATGGGGTGTGTGCTGACTCCCTGTATAAATGGGGAAAGACACCTTCAGCACAATGTGATTGCGGGACCCTCGACAGACTATCCAGCACCTAGTGAGGGAATGCCCTAACAGAAGGTATCCAGGAAATTCTAGGGACTTCCTCTGCATAACAATGGCAGCTACTGACTGGATCTCCAAACTCGACATTAAATTTTGAAATGTTATTTCTGTTTTCCTTTTAGGTTTTCTTACTGCTTTTTTATTGTTTTAATTGTTTTTAACCTGTAAAAATGAAGTGTTTTAATGCTGTGTGTGACCAGCCATACGCTAAATAAATAAATAAATAAATAAATAAATAAATACTCAAAAACAAAAAAAAAAGCCTGAATGATTTCTCTGTTCAACAATTGCATCTATATGTTAGTCTTGTTTTGCTCATGAGCTCAGTTATATAATACCAAAAAGCCCAATTTTGGCCAATGGGAACAGCTAAGAATAGACGCTGGAAATGCAATGCATATGTTGGGTATAGATTTGATTCTTCAGGGATTGGGCCACGGCAGCCAATCAATGTGGAATTTGTTTCTTTTGTCTCATTGGGCTGAATTGCAAGCTCTGTGTTGATTGGCTGCCATGGCCCAATCCCTGAAGCTGCTCATTCAAACCAGCCAGCCAGCAGCAAACAGGAAGCTTCTGGTGTCACCCGGGCTGGGACCAAATGAAGCCTGCAGGGATGCTGGCCTCATGGCAGAAAAGCCGAAGTCTTTTATTCAGATGCTGGCTAAGCTGTTTTCCTTAGATCTCATGTTCTTACACCTTCACCAGCAGACTTTGGTCTTTCTGCCATGTGGGTCGGCCTCTGGAACTCTGGAGATCTTTAAAAAATAACTAGGTGAGGGAGATGGGGTGGGGAGGAGCAAGTGGAATCTGGAAAGCTAGCAAACAGGCCCAGTGTCTGTGGAGACCCTGTGGAGACCCAGCAGGGCCAGGATAGAAGGGGGAAGCAACTATGGGGATCCCAAGGGATTGTAAGCGATCTTGAGGTATCTCAGTGGATTGGGGGAAGGATTGGTAGCCTGTTCCACCACTAGGCCCCCTCATGGTCTTCCCCACTCTGAGATACTTCATGTGCACTGAACAACCTATGCATTCGATTAGCGAATGCATTGGGTAAAGCAGGGAGGGCATCACATTTATTTAACATGATCCAATTAAATAAGACCTCAGGATACGAATGTAATTGGCAGGCTCTATTACATTTGTAACTCAAGAATTACCTGTATTTTGTCAGTAGTACAGTGTCATAGATCTTCAGTGCTTTGCCTGTCCTTGGGGCTGGCTAAGTGAAACTGGACAAAACATGTCCATTATTTTAAAAAAGAATTTGCTTCCTCCTGCCCCACTTAGCCAGCTCTGGGAAACCATCAAGTGTAGATTATCCAGCAGAATGATAAGTTGGAGGGCTGGGTTCATCTGATAAAGCTGTGGCACTCCCTCACTGCTAAGATTGGTTTGCATGTATAACAAAAGGCATCCCCAAAGACATTTATCCTCTTTATTATATCCCAGTTATTTGGGTTTGGCAGCAATTTAGTTGGAATTTCACAAGCATAAGAAGGACTACACCTTAGTTCTTTTCCCTTAATGCATTCAAGAACACACACAAAGTATTGGCCAACAGTCAAGTCTCTAGAATTTCTCTTTCCCTGTTGCCGAATAAAATGAATTGTCCCATGTAATAGTGGCCTCTAGTGGAGGTACAGCGTTAACATAACTGGCACTTAGCTCTTTAGATAATCCTGCAGACTTTTCTTTATAAAGTCCACATCTGTTAATGAAATGATTATTTTGCATTATTATTGTTGTTCCTGGACATATTATATAGCATGTCAATTTTATGCAGGAGAAAATGGAGTTAATGATACTATCTAAGAAATAATCGCAAACATTTCTGAAAAGTGCCAGTAAGTTTTACAAAGACCTTGCCAATTTATGTTTTGTAAAATCAGAAATTGTTTCCTTCTCTTTCCTGCCACGCTGAAGGGTTCAGCCATTCACAGGCAAACACCCATCTGGTTTTGTGGATGCGTTTGATGATTCTGTATATTGGTTTTATATTTAGGCAGCTTGATGTACATAAAGTGCTCCACACATATGCAGGCTGAATTGCTTTTGTTCTCAGTTACTCCCATAGGCTGGGCAGATTTTGCCTTTAACCAATCAGAAGCTAGTTGTTAGGCTGTACATTCTATTTTTAGCAAAACACACGTTTCCTTTCACAATGAAAGAAAGGAAAATAGACGTCAGCAGAATAAAAGCAAACAGTTCCTTGTGTGTTGTATGAGCGTCTTAGCCTTAGCCCTTAAGTATTAGTCAGCCCTTTGAGGCCAACTTTTAGAAAAAGAAAAAAGAGACATGCTGGTGGCTCCCAGCTTTATTAAAAATAACAAAAACCATAAGAAATAATGTGAACTTAGTATCAATCTTTTAAAAAATGAAAATATTATTTGATTCATGTGTTTACATACCTAGTTAGCAATATTACTCCTAAACCATATGTGTTGTATACATATACAGACAAACTTGGAACTTTCCAGGGTCAAAATAAGTCACTTCTGAAATGCACCCTAAACTAGTTAACATAAAATGGAACAGTTTATTTGGTATCAAGATGTCTTTAGTGGTAATTGATTAGTTGATTTAAAGTTGCTCATCTTATGTCATAATTCTGAACAATGAGTAATAAACACGATAAACATATAAAAAACCGTCATAGAAGTCATTAGACTAATTTATTTTTACTGTTTGAGATAATTTTGTGTGCAATACTGATCCATTGTTAAAATGCAAAGGCATAATTTCCTTGCTATTTTATAGGCATAAACACAATAGTTGCATTAACGTCCTACTGCATCAAGTATTTGATGCTAGATACCTTAGATAGGGTTTTATCACACTTTAACTGGATAGGCGAAAGTAAATATCTTCCTGCTTCAGATTAAATCCTGTGTTTATATGTATATACACATTATAGGGAGAAATAGTTAAGGAGTTAATCTATCAAAGGAACTAGATATGCAAAAGTGAATGACAGGAGAAATGAAAAATCTGGATCTGTGGCTGAATGATAAGGAACATATATTATATTCTCTGGGCAAAGATTAATCTGAAATAATAGATACCTATTCTTTTGCTTGTACTCTTAATGTCTGGAACAGGGGATCACCTTTAAGTTTAGTTTAGTTTTAGTTTTATTAGATTTCTATACCGCCCTTCTCCCGAAGGATTCAGGGCGGTGAACAGCCAAAAGATAAAAACACAGAAAATACAAAATTTAAAATAGGTTAAAACAGATTAAACAGTTTGGCTAAATTTTAAAAATATCCCATAATTAGACAAATTCAAATTCGTGTTTAAAATTTAAATTTAAAATTTAAAAATTTTAAAAAGGAGAAGATTTAGGCCAGGCCAGCTTGATGGAATAAAAACGTTTTAAGCGCACGGCGGAAGGTGCGCAGATCCGGGATCCTCCGTATCTCCGGGGGGAGCTCGTTCCAGATCATAGGTGCCCCCACAGAGAAGGCTCTCTCCCTAGGGGCCGCCAGTCGACATTGTTTGGCCGACGGCACCCGGAGGAGCCCCTCTCTATGGGAGCGTACTGGCCGGTGGGAGGCTATTGGTGGTAGTAGGCGGTCCCGTAGATAACCGGGTCCTAAGCCATGGAGCGCTTTAAAGGTGGTAACCAAAACCTTGAAGCGCACTCGGAAGACCACCGGGAGCCAGTGTAGCTCGCGCAGGAGAGGTGTTATATGGGAGCTCCATGTTGCTCCCATAACCACCCGCGTGGCCGCACTCTGCGCCAGTTGGAGCCTCCGAGTGTACCTCAAGGGGAGCCCCATGTAGAGAGCGTTACAATAGTCCAGACGAGAGGTGACGAGGGCATGAGTGACCGTGTGTAGAGAGTCCCGATCTAGAAAGGGACGCAACTGGCGAATCAGGCGAACCTGATGAAAAATCCTCCCGGCCATGGCCATCAGGTGCTCTTCTAGAGACAGCCGTGAATCCAAGAGGATGCCCAAGTTGCGAGCCCTTTCCGTGGGGGCCAATGATTCGCCCCCAATAGTCAGCGATGGCACCAGCTGACAATATCGGGACGTCGGAAACCACAGCCACTCAGTCTTGGATGGGTTGAGCCTGAGCCTGTTCCTCCCCATCCAGATCCGTACGGCCTCCAGGCACCGGGACATCACTTCAAGGGTATCGTTGGGGTGGTCCGGGGTGGAGATGTACAGCTGGGTGTCGTCAGCGTACTGGTGGTACTTCACCCCGAAACCACGGATGATCTCGCCCAGCGGCTTTACATAAATGTTGAACAAAAGGGGCAAGAGGACTGATCCCTGCGGCACCCCACATATGAGGGGCCTCGGGGTCGATCTCTGCCCCCCTGTCAACACAGACTGCGACCGGTCAGAGAGAAAGGAGGAGAACCACCGTAATATGGTGCCTCCCACCCCCAACTCTTCCAACCGGTGCAGCATGATACCATGGTCGATGGTATCAAAAGCCGCTGAGAGATCTAACAGGACCAAGACAGAGGAGCAACCCCTGTCCCGAGCCCTCCAGAGATCATCAACCAACACGACCAATGCCGTTTCCATGCTGTACCCAGGCCTGAAACCCGACTGGAACAGATCTAGATACGACGATTCATCCAGGTACTGGGGAAGCTGTCGTGCAACCACACTCTCAACAACCTTCACAACGAAGCGAAGGTTGGAGACTGGACGATAATTAGCCAATACTGCCGGGTCCAGGGAAGGCTTCTTGAGGAGAGGCCTCACCACCGCCTCCTTCAAGGCGGCGGGGAAGGCACCCTCACCCAATGAAGCATTTATAATCCCCTGGAGCCAGCCTCGCATCACCTCCCGGGAAGCCAGTACTAACCAGGAGGGACACGGGTCCAACAAACATGTGGTTGCATTCAGCCTACCCAGAATCCTGTCCATGTCATCTGGGGTCACAGGATCAAACTCGTCCCAGATAATATTCTCAAGACCTGCCCCCGTCACCCTCGCTGGACCTACCCAGTCGGAGTCCAGACCTTCCCGAATCTGAGTGATTTTGTCATGCAGATATTGTACAAAGTCCTCGGCTCTTCCCTCCAAGGGGTCCTCCCGCGCTTCCTGGTGGAGCAGGGAGCGGGTCACCCTAAACAGGGCGGCCGGGCGATTATCTGATGATGCAATAAGAGCAGCACAATGTGTACATTTTGCTGCTTTTATCGCCACTAGGTAATTCTTAATATGAGATCTTACCAGTGTCCGGTCCAATTCAGAAAGACTAGCCCTCCAACTACTCTCTAGGGGTCTTTTCTGGCGCTTCATCTCCCTCAGCTCCTCAGTGAACCAAGGAGCCAGGTGAGAACGGCGCCGGGTCAGAGGCCACAAAGGCACGACTCGATCCAGAGCTCCAGCGGCCGCTCTATCCCAAGCGGCCACTAGGTCTCCAGTCGAGGCGTGTGCAAGATCCTCGGGGATTGGCCCAAGCTCCCTCTGGAACCTTTCAGGATCCATCAGGCTCCTGGGGAGGTACCATCTTACTGGTTCCGCCTCCCTGCGGCGGGGTACCACGGTTCGAAGGTCAAGGCGCAGGAGAGAGTGATCCGACCATGACAAGGGCTCAATAACTATGTCCCCTATCTCAAGATCACTCAACCACTGTCCAGAGACAAAAACCAGGTCCAGTGTGTTTCCCCCCCTGTGCGTAGGGCTAGAAATTAACTGGGTCAGGTCCATGGCCGTCATGGAAGCCATGAACTCCCGAGCCACCTCAGATGCCTCACCTGCGGACGGCAGGTTGAAATCCCCCATGACCATAAGTCTGGGGGTATCAACCGTCACCGCGGCGATAACATTGAGTAGCTTGGGCAGGGCTGCAGCCACGTGGCAGGGAGCCAGGTACGTGATCAACAAGCCCATCTGAACCCCGTGACCCCACTTCACAAGGAGGGACTCACAACCGGCTGTCTGAGGAACAGTGGTCTCCCTCGGCCTAAGGCCTTCTCTAATAATAACTGCTACTCCCCCGCCCCTCCCCTGAGGCCTCGGCTGATGGAATGCACGGAAGCCTGGTGGGCACATTTCTACCAGAGGGACCGCTCCCTCTGGGCCCAACCAGGTCTCCGTAATACCCGCCAGCTCCACTCCCCCCTCCTGAATAAGATCACAAATGGGGGGCTTTATTTACTACAGACCTGGCGTTGCACAACATCAGTCGAAGGCCTGGGCCCTGAGGATCTATGCAACCTGGAGAACGAGTGGAGCTATGGGGGCCGGAGCGCCCTACCGCTTGAAGACAGCGGGTGCGTGCTCCCTTCACATGATATGGCCCCTTACTCCCGCCATATCTACCCCTCCCACTCACAGTACCAATGATGGAAACACAGTCTGGACAAGCTTGACCCCCCTGTTACCCCCGGATCCCCCCCACCCCCCGCCGCACATCCTGGCCCGGTCCGACCCTCCCCTAAGTGGGTTATCCCCCAAACCCACAATCCTAATCCCTGTCCAACCCCCCTCCCCCGTCCCCAAACCCCTTAAAAGTTTGGACAAAGACAATTTTAAAAAATCCCACAGCCCCCTCTTTGTGGCATGCCACCTCTCAGGGTTCCAAAGCCCGTCATCGAGGTAGGCCCTCGATAGAGTGGAGGGCCAAGCCTGCGAGAGGGGGGAGTCTCGCAGACCAAGAAGTTCCGCCGCTGAGTACATCTTAGCCGAACAGGTAGCACGACCATATCCTAAGGGTCTATAAAAGGACCGGAGGAGTAGACAAAGAAATGGGGGATCTATGAACATATTTACAGGACCAAGTCCACTGTCCCCTCACAACAGGGGACAAAGTCCAGAACCAAGACGACCACAATTAAAATAGGAGTTTATGGACTGAGCATCACTAATGTTAATATCCCAAGAGAAATACTTTTTATGTTATAAAATATAATTTGTATGAAAAACACCTTTGTCTTAAGTATTTTATACAAATAATTACAAGTGTATTTGTTTAACTGAAAATGGCTTTCATTTTCTGAAACACATGCAGATTTTACAAAATTTAACCTGTAAGTAAAATAAACTTTTCTAGTCATGTGGGAAGCATGTACATATTTATGAATGACAGATTTTTTCAGTTATTTGAGTTACAAACTTAAGTATTCAAAATAATTTAAATCCATAGGATCACTGACATTTAAAAACTTCATTTCCAGGATCTATTTTACATGTGTGTTGCAGACTAATTGACAGTATGAGATATGCTACAAATGGCTTGCTCTTTTCATGTATCTCTTCATTCAGCCTGGTTCTTCTTTCCTCATCCTAAAAGAATTGCAAAAGAAATGGCACTATTTTATTCGGTTACTACCTTTTCCCATGAGAGGATATTTATAAATCTCAAGAGAGTTGGCTGTATCAGACTCAATTTTCTATAGTTGATTGTTCCCCCCAAATTCCCTTTAGGACAGATGAAAGAGACTGATCTGCTTCAAATTGCATTTAGGATGAATCAAGAATAGATCCCACTGCTGAGATCAAAGTGCTTATGAGTAGGAGACTCTGCTTCTCCATTATGGCCCCATATTTTCAAACAAGCTTGTCCTAAACTTGTGGCTTTCTGGAAGTCATTAATAATTCTTAGAACATACATTTTTTTACCAATATAATCAAGATGTGAAATAACTTAATATGTATTTAAATTGAACGCCAGCATATACCTATTAGTTTACATTCAGTTTTATAGAGAATAAGCAATAAGCATGGGTATGGACAGGCAGGTATGCTGAATTTTCATTTCCCCACATGAAATGCTTTGAAACTCAAATTCTTGTCAGTTTGCTTATGAAAAAAAATCTCCCCTATCTATACCAACAAATTATGTTAATTCTATTCTTAGCATAAAAAAGTTCCTGCTATAATTTTGTTTCTTAGCTGCTAAATATGAACTATTTATTTTAAAGAAACATGAATATTAGTTCAGTCTTCAAATATAGGCTGAATAAAACAGGGAATGAAGCCTAGGTTTTTAAAAATTCTCAAACGCCTCTCTCTGGATGGCAAACTAACTGGTTTTAGTCCCGTCCACCCATTGCATGTTACTTAAAATCTCATGGGTTTTCTAAATAATATTATCACATCCCCAAAGAAAAATATTGCCACTTCTGGATATATTCCTAATTTTGTTTCATGCTATTTTAGAATAATGACATAAATAAGCATATTTTAATTCCTAATAAATGTATGTTAATTTTAAAATATTATTTTATTCATCAATTATTTAAGCATACAAACCTTTTAGTTCTACATTAATGATCTTTAGATATGATGCTGATTCTATTGTCCATCTGTTTTTCTAGCAGATTAAAACTATTGATTTGTTCAGGATTAAACAATAGACAAATTAAAATAGTTCACTTAGTATTAAAATTCATTTTATTTGCTGACTATTTTGTGCCATAAGAAAGTAAATCTTGTGCTGAGATTAATTTAGCCACTCTTGAAATTAGATTTCACTCTTTTTTTTTTACTTCTGTCCTGTATAATTGTGTTGAGCAAAGCATAATGGTTAAAACATTATACAAAGCCACAATCAACACCATATGAGCAGAGATTAATACCAAAATTAAACTAGACCAACAATCAAGTGGACAATATCCCAATCAAGTTAGTATCGATGCAGACAAACAAGTTAATGGTAAGCACATCCTAATTAAGGAACCACTAAGAACACTCTCATTAACACTGACAGAGCAAGCCACTAGTATATAAAAATAAGACAAGATGAGATGATAATAACCCCACTCTCTTCTAACAGATGGTGTTACCTAGTTTGGTAATAAAATGTCTACAAGAGAATCACCAAGCTCAGAGAGCACAGTACAAACAGGAAGAAAAGGAGAATTCTGAGTTGTTTGGAGGATTTCAATTATGATCTAAAATATCTATTCTCTGCCAATCTTACAGATGTGACTAGATCAAAATGTATGTATTTGGTAACTGCAGATCGAGAAGTAGGAAATGTGCTTATCATAGAACACAATGATGATTTGGTACCTACAATATTCAGCATCACTAAGGAGCGGGAATTAAAAGAGTCTTTGCCCCAAACCTCTGGGGGCCATATTTGTAGATTACTACACTATACAATTGTATTTCCTTTCCTCTATTAATATAATAAATTGCAGTCTATACAGATGACCTATTACTGTACATAGCAAACCATGAATCATGATTTACATACAAAGATGGCTTGGTTTATATCATATTAAGCTGTAATGGAATTTGCTTAAGATTAGAACAAGTGTAAGCATTTTATGAATCCTTGTTGGAAAATAGAAGACTTAGACATACTTAGAGGCATAATCTCTATCCATAATCTCTCCCATCTTCCTTGGTCTCTGCATAAATACTTTCTTTTTTTCTAAGAATTGCTAAAATCTTCCTACTCCCCCTAAGATCAGTCAGCCGGGGAATCTCCTACAGTGTTTCCCAAATCCAGGGGATTAGACAAACCCTACTATGATTTTATGTTTGGAAGACATGATTTATTTTGGGTGTTTTCACTTTTGAGTTTCAATCTTGGTACACTATCCAGAGTAATTGTTGAGCAATGTGAATTATTTAAATAAATAAATAAAAATAAATACAGAGTCTAGTCTTTATTGAATCTTTCTCCCCAGGATTTAAGGAAAACTTCCATCATCTTGTTTACCTTTTTTTAAAAAAATATTTGCTTCAAGGCAAATATCTTCCTGGCTTTATATACCATGTGAGCACTTCATATGCATAACAGCCACTTATGTAGTAATGGGATCATGAAAGCAATCTGTCACACATCTAATCATAGAAATTAAAGTTTTTTACAAAATGCTTTATGGCACTGCAGCTGACGTGCCATATCACATTTGAGCACATTAATCACGTTAGATGACACGCAGTTCAATCAGTTATGTGAGTGATACCATATGCAGCAGTTTTCTTGGATGCTTTAGGGTCAAAATCCTTATAGCTGTAGTCACAAAGAATTGTCATCATTTGGCAATGGCAGGCCAGAGACAGATTGCGGACAATGCTTCTACAAGTTGCAAGCCACAAAATACTAGGAATATTTAACAAATCATTGTACAAATTATTTTTGGGGATTGTACTTTCCTTACTCAAGTAGTTCAATTACTCGTAACAATTATTAAGGAAATATTCATATCAAATGTCAAAAATGATATAAAAATTACCAACTACATTGACATTTGACTAGTTTTTGGGTGCTCATATAGTTAAAATGGACTACATTAGAATAAAAGACCTACATCAATGTAGGTCTCTAAGAATCCAGGATTGATGAGAATATTATTAAGTCCCCACATACCATATTTTTCCATATATAAGACAATATTTTTTCTTTAAAATATTTACCTAAAAATGGAGGGGCATCTTATACACGGGGGGCTGAGAGCAGAACGGCGGTTGCGAAACTGCTGATATCTTATCTGTGCAACCTAGCCTCATGAGCCAAACTTCCGATTGCAGAAACAAACTAACAGTTTTCCTCCAATCATGAGCCTTATGTAACTGACATCAGCTGATGCTGTGGAGAGCGTGTAGCCAGTGCCCAGACGTGGCAGGGAGCGGTAATGTCAGAGCGTTCTGAGCCCATAAAAATGTCAGAAAACAAAAAAATAAATACCAATACCAGTAACTATGTCTTACTCTTCCCTATAAATGACTTCTATTTAATATTTAAAATATTGATGTTTGAATTTTGGGTGAGAAAAGGCGGGGGAGGCGTCCTGTACATGGGGATGTCTTATAGATGGAAAAATATGGTAAATTTTCCAAAATTATTTATCTGGACAGAAAAGCAACTTGTTTCAGCATTCTTCATGGGCAGGATTTTGAAACTGGGTTGTCTAACATGCTAGCCATTACACCTGACCACTACTGTATGTAGCTCCTAGCCTATGGGCTTCATTTGGTCCCCACAGTACCTTCAGATTCTGTTAATAAAATTCAGCATGCTATAAACTTGCCTTGCTTCAGTTTTTTGCTGCCATTATCATCTTCCCCATCTTTTAAGTGCTACTATTACCATGGCATGCCTTTTCCCGTTCTTCTGCCTAATAGGTCATTTAGGTGCCAGTATTACCATGGCTTGCCTTTTTCCTTTTTGCTGCCTAATAGCCCATAAAATGACACTAAGCAGAAAAAATCCTATTTTTAAGCATTGTTTACTTCATGCTGTCTCTTGCTCATCTAATGGAGATTGCTAAAAAAAGAAAAAGATGGGTAGAGATGGAGTTTATTTGGTTTTACTTTTGTAAGCCTCCAAGGATCACCATGCCTGAGTTTTTTCTTAATAATTAATAAAATAAATAAATAAAAACAAAAGTACTTATGCCATTTTTGGTTTCCAGAGCAATACAGGTATAAAAATCACAATAGACAAATAATTACAAAAACAAGATAATCTTCCCCAAGAGCATTGACAGTTAGAATGAACAAGTTGAGCTTTTTCAAATAAAACGATTCTACTTTTGCCAGATCTTTTGTCTGTTACACGTTTGTTGGAAATAGCAAGGTTTTAGGATGATGGGACAGATTACAGCTCTATTTAAATACCCCAGGGTTTTGAAACCTTTATTTATAAAAACCTTGCTCTTTATTCCTGGTATAAAGATAGAAGAAATGGTGAAGGAAAGGAATAAAAATCTGGTCTTCAGTTTTAGGGGTAGGAAAAGTTCAAGGATTTTCAGATCATGTCAATTCTTCCCGTTTTTTCCATTTGCTCCGCTGCGGCAAATGGTCAGAGGCTCATTCCTAAACTCTTCATAAAACACATAAAGACATTCTGTTTAAGATATCAAATCAGCAAAGAAAGTAGGAATGGAAGAAACACCTTAGCTCTAATTTCACGTATGTGACTATGAAAAGTACTTTCTTGTTTAAGCCCTTTGTACTATATGCCTCCTCTTAAAGATAATCTTGCAGTGAAGGGCATCCCTGGAGTCCATCCTTCTCTTAAGATCTGAAAGAGACACTACCTGGACAACCATGAGTTTTATCTGGCCAAACAATCCAGTTAGAGATAATACTGAAGTAGATAACAAAAACTATTTGTGAATTTTCACATGAGAAAGATCCATCTCTTACGGTGGTTTTACCAGGAAAAAAAAATCTTTCGATTTGACTTATAATAATGGTTTTTATTCTGTATGACTTATTCTATATGTATAACTATTGTTTTCCATATCTGATCTGTAGTTCAAGTATTTTAAATATAACCTTACAATGCAGCTACAGCTTTTTCTGCTCATTATTTGCCATCTTGGTGTGGATTCCTCCCTTGTTTAAGGTATTCAACTTCTATGAATGAATTTAATTCCTTTTTCTTACTGAGACTTAGAAACTTTATTAACTTTTATAGTACTTTGGGTTTGAATAAGGAAGCACACTCCTTTAATTTGAGTGCAGGACTTTTTTTTAAGGTACAGTAGCTGTAATTAAGGTAGTCACAGGATCTCCATTTACAGTTTTGATTAATGGCTGGATATATCTTCTGTGTTCCTTTTGATACCTTTTGCAAGCAAGTGCTCTTGTACTTCAAAAGGAATCCTTTTGATGCACTAGAACATTCATAATAACAGTACTAGGCATTTCTCTGGCCTAATGAGACCAAATGCAAGCATATATCCCTATGTTCTAATGAAATGATTTGCTAAATATGGCTAATGCAACTGTCGTAAGACTTTCCAGTATTTCTAAGGGGCATGCATAAGTACACCAGTGTGCCTAACGTTCCTGTCCTAATGTTTTCTTTTATTTGTATCCTTTTCATGTATTTATAATTATGTTTACACTTGTATCTGTCATAAAATACATGATTAACGAAATAAAATTAAAAAAAATATTGCAAAGCAGAAGGTTGTTTCCAGAGGATGTGGATTTACTCTGTTGTTATCCAAGAAAGAAAGTCATAGATAAGTGAAATTCTCAGTGTTTCACAGTCAATAGTATCTAAATCTACACTGCTATTTACATATTGCAGTCATAGTCTGTATATTAATGTTAGGCATTGTTTTGGTGGACAAGGACTCCATTTCACATTTACAGATGGGATGCTGCACACACACACACATATATATAATCTATTCCCAAAAATAGATTTAGGAAAGAAATAGTTGGGTTTTATTCATTAGATAATCTCATTGGTCACTTGGTGTCACTGTTGTTCCCTTCAGTTTTGAATTATTCAGTAAAAAGGAGCTGGAGGAAAACAGTTCAGTCAAAAGATTTATACAAAGTTGTCCAATTCACACTTCCAAAGTTAAAACAAACTGTTCTTGCTCACTTTTAGGAATTTTATAATATAATTTACAACTTAAAATATCACCTCAACATTTATATCATAAGCTACTTTTTAATATTTTTTAAATATAATATACTTTATTACTCTTCATAGTAATGTAAAATGCTTACAAAAGTATTTAAAAACATATTAGAGAACATTGAGAATCCTCTTTACTAAATCATAATTGGATACAATAAGTATATACTATAAGTACAATAAGATGTACAATCGTTCAGTTTTTACATAGATTGGGGAGGGGTTTTTCACAGACTGATACTAAAATTTGCTGAAATAAACTTTCAGAAGGAAAAATAAGAAACAGATTTCTCCATCCTTCAGCATGCTGCAGAGGTGTGGAATGTTGCTATTACAGTGGCTTAGCCCACTATGAAATTGTATATACCAAATAACCAAAATATCCTGCAATGAACATACTGAAATAATAGTTAGAAGTTGCATATAAAATATAAAAATCAAGATTTGCCCTATATTTATTTTAATAGACATATATGCATCCTTAAAGTGTTTCATTATTTTAAGTATTCATTTATTTCATTCATATTCTAGCTCTTAGACATTGTCCTTTTTAACACAAATGCAATGTGTATTGTATTTATAATCTTGCATTCATGTGGTTCCAGATTAAATTCCTAAAATCTTTATTCAACAATCATTGGTAATACAAACAGAGGAGGAAAACCTCTTTCTGCTTTTAATCTGGAAATGCTTTATTGATTAAGGGCATGTTTGCTCAGCTAAGGGTTATGTGTTTCCCAAGTGCATTTAATAACTGCATCTCTCTCTCTCAACGCTATGTGGCATTAGTAGCTTTATACCAAATTTCTGTTTCTCTGCTGAAACTCTTGAACCAAATGCTCCATTTTGCTTCATAGCTAAAAGATGGCAGATTCCTGCATTCACTTAGCAAATGAATTTAACTTATAAGTCATTTTACTAGAGAATCAGTCTAAAGTGCATATATGTATTCACTTTAGTCTTGTTGAAATCAATAAAATGTTTAACAAAATGGAAGAACATCTAGATTGCTTGTTGGTGGGCCTGCATAATTTACAACATTCAGTAAACATACATGAAAATAAAAAATGTGACTGCCTTAGTATAGCTTGTAGGATATGGCCATGACCTATTGACATATTAGCCCTTGCTCAGCACATAGAATATCCTAGATCTGGGACTCTCTGGCATTGGGACAGGGGAAAATACTGATAATGAAAATTCCTGGTGGACTTAATTGGGTCAGTAGGGAAGACTTAATGCCTAATGGGGAAACCAAAAGAATTAAGTGGCCCAATCAGCCAAGTCACACAAGTTAGTTTTAGCTCAAATCACAGTTAGCTCCAAGGAACATACAATAAACCCCATATAGTTAGCTATTATTGAAAAACTAAAATTCGACCCCATTTTCCCTACTGCTTCCTTCATGAAAAAGAGAAAAATGCTTGAGAAAGCAAAACTTTCCATTACAGAACTCATTACTAAGGTTGGCAGCTTGGAGGTGACTTCCCAAAATTGAATCAAGCCACTCTTCTTCCCAAGCTAACAGAATAAGAACTATGAGAATCTTAGTGGTTCAAACTTTTGGAAGGGATGGGTATATCAAGAAAAAGGAACTGTGACAGAGAAGCCATGTTCTCTACATCAAATGGCATGATCCAATCTGTAAAGTCTGTAAAGACAAGAGGCAATAGATGGAAACTAATCAAGGAGAGAAGCAATCTAGAACTAAGGAGAAGATGTCTACAGGTGGCACCTTCCTACCACCCGGCTATCCAAAATGTTTCCTGGACTCTCCCCAAATTGTTGGAAGTGTGGGGAGCTAGGTACCTATTTCCATGTATGGTGGACTTTCTCTAGAATAACTGAATTTTGGAAACTCATTCAGAGGTGGTTGTTAGAAATTACTGGTTGCAAACTACAACTGAAACCTGAATTTTATTTATTAAACATCAGGCCAGATAAAATAGGCACTAACAAATGTATCTGATTGTTTATATCACAACTGCGGCTAGAATATGCCTCGCCCAAAACTGGAAGGGTAAAGATGTACCATCTGAAGATATGATTACAGGGAAAATCATGGAATGTACAGAAGCCGATAGGCTAACTAAAATTTTAAGAGATCAAAAAGATTCTGCATATTTCCAATGCTGGGACCTATGCTATGTTTGGTTAGATAATAGAATAAAAAGAGGACAATGCTAGATTAGACTTTTATTGAATGTTATGTATTGTGTAATGTTCTCATAGTGATCTGTTTGTCGATAAATCGTCTGTTTGTACATTTTTAAAGAAATAAAATTTATATTAAAAAAATAGAACTAAGGAAAAATTTCCTGACATAACTATTAATTAGTGGAACAACTTGCCTCTAGAAGTTGTGAAAGTTCCAACACTAGAAGTTTTTAAGAAGAGATTGGACAATCATTTATCAGAAATGTTATAGGGTTTCCTGCCTGAGGAGGGGGTTGTTATTCTGCCTTATAGTTGGCAGAAACTATGGGACAGAGATAGTTCTTAAGAGATCCAGGTCCTATTTAACATGTATATTTTCATCTTTAATATGTAGATTTTGAGAAGCAGATGCAATTTTTCCCACCTAAGCATAATCCTTATTTTATAGTTTAGGTAAATCCTGCAATCCTATTCCTTGTGACAAAATTGTTCATCTTTTATTTCCTCTACTGCCATGTGCACCATATAGTATATCTCCCAGTTCAGGGGTGAAATCCAGCAGGTTCTGACAGGTTCTGGAGAACCGGTAGCGGAAATTTTGAGCAGTTCGGAGAGCTGCGCATGTGCAGAAGCATTTTGATGATGTCGGGGTCGGTAGGTGAACCCTCCCGCCGGTTTTACTACCAGTTCTATAGAACCGGTGAGAACCGGGGGCAGCCCACCACTGGTGGGAATGGAGATTTGGAATATCCTTTCCCAGGAGTGGGGAGGGAATGGGGATTTTGCAGTATCCTTCCCCTGCCACACCCATCAAGCCACGTCCACCAAGCCACACCAAGCCCACCAAGCCATGCCCATAGAACCGGTAGTAAAAAAATATGGATTTCACCACTGTCCCAGTTGTATGCAAATCTTGTATATGGAAATATGTGAATACATAAATAGCCATCATCGTGCTGTTATCTTTTGGGATAAACAATGTAATGAATAAAATAAGAAGTTGTAGGAAAATAAATAAAAGGAAGAAGTTAACCAATAAGAAAAAGAAATCTGAATCTGGTTTATACCAACTCTTTCCATTTTTTCCATACAAAGCATTCTTGCTTCTATGATATCCATACAGTCGTTTGTATACTGCCTTTTCTTTTTTAAACACATTATTTCAATTCCACCTAACCACAAATTTGTTGATTTTCCCCTTCCTCTTTGATCCATTTACTCTTCTTTCATATATTTGTTTTCTGATTCAAGCTTTTTGTAAGTGAATGAATAAACAGTTATTGTTCTGTTTATATTTGTAGAGTGTGAGATGTTCTTCTTGTTTCCCCCACTTCAGCCTTCAAGTTATTTGTTAAGGAAAACCAATAATGTATGCAACTATATGACCATATTTCAATAAGTGATTAACGAAGCAAAGGTCAGTGGAACAAAATTATTTTTCCTTTCAATGGCTATATCAGGTTAAAGAAAGGCATGACAGCAACTTTCTGCACTTTCTGAACTCACAGAGTAGCCCAGACTTCATCAAGATCTAGGTCATCATGTTTCATGACACATCACATATGCCAGTAACTATTTGATAAAACAAAATATTAGATTTTCAGTTATATAGGTTTGTGGTTTTTGTATTTGAAATATGGTCTTTTCAAAAAAAATTGTTACTCAAAGTGCAGTAGAAAATATTATTTGAGATGAAATCTCTCACACCATATTTTTCAGCTGATTTAATGATTCCCTCCTTCAACTTCCGTTCCAGGGCAGCAAAATACTTTTCTGCCAACAAATGGTGGTGGAGACTGATGCGGCCCTGATTAGGTCCACTTCTTTGATATAAAATATGCAGAATAATAAACTGCTAAGAACAATAATTTGTAACATATGCATATTAAATAGTGCACATGACCGTGGAATAAAAAAATATACAGGGATGCATCTGGAATATGAAATTGTCTTAATGGTGGTTAAGATTTCAGTTTTGAAAAATATATTGGACTATATATATATGGAAGTCTTGGTGTATTCAGGTCTTTTCCCGTGTAAGATTGAGAGTACCTTGGCGACATTTTGACGAGGTCCCACTCGTCATCTTCAGGCTGGTGTCTTTGGCTTCGTGCATGTGTGAGCAAAGCATGATTGGAGATGCCGTCTCTCTATAAATACTGGTGGGGGTGTGTGGAGTGCTGGCTTTGTTGTTGTAAGTGGATTTTACAGACAAGGACTTATATACCCGGAGGGAGGAGTCAAAGGTAAAGCAGAGTTGGGAATGGGATGGGTTTAAGGGATTTAACCCATGCTAAACCATAGAGTGCAGAATAAATACAAGAGTTAGACATTTTATCTGACACTCTCAAGTCATCCCTTTTGTCTTAACTGTTCTTGCCTTCTGGAAGCTCTGCGCATGGGCGCATTGGGAACAGGCTCCCCCTGTTCCTCTGCCTTGCTGATGTCTGACTCTGGAGCAGTGTGTTGTGGCCCCACCCTCTGAGCCTGTCCCATCGGAGGAAGAAAGCTCCGAGCATGAGGAAGAGGAGTCAGCCAGGCCTCCCTCTCCAGGTGCCTCCCCTCTGGCACTGTCTCAGGTGCCGGCTGAGGGAGAGGAGATTAGCAGGGAGACAGGTGGCTCGGATGAGAGCGAGGGAGAGACATCATTCCTGGACGCACGCCTCCAAAGGCATGATAAACGATTGCAGCAGCTCAGGAGGCATGCTAGGGATTAGAACTGAGTCACTGGACCACACTCCAGAGACTATATAATAGAGGGTGGTGGCCAGCGATCCCTGTGACGAACAAAAGTAAACCTTGGATAGTTACTAAAGCCTCGTCCGGAAACTGCTGAGAGAAATACTATTCTGATTGGACTTTTGTACGCTAAGTATCTTATCTTTCTGTTTTGTGGAAATAAACGCACTTGGCAGACGGTGTGTAAATCGCTGCCAAGTTGGAGATAAAGACCTGGGTGTGTGCCAAAGTGTTTCCTTAACCCTTGGCTGGCTGTGTTTGTGTGTGTGTGTGGAGAGGGACAGATCACAGTGGTGAAATCCAAACCAGTTTCCTACTGGTTCACTGGCTGTGCATGCGCGGTGCATGCCAAACATGTCTGCATGTGCAGTGCACACCAAAAGCATGCACAGTGCACACCAAATGCATGCTCTGCAGTATGCGCCAAAAGGAGGTAAGTAGAAGCGGGGGGGTCAGCTGTGGCACACGATTTAGGATCGCTAGAAAGCAGGATTTCCTGCTTTCTAGCAAGGCTAAACTGCACTGCACAACTGATCCTTCCTCTGTTCTACTTACCTTCCCAAGCCTCCTTTCTGCATGTGCTGCGCATGCGCATGCACATTACACACCAAAAGTAGGCTTGGGAAGGTAAGTAGAACAGTGGAAGGATCAGTTGTGCAGCGCAGTTTAGCTTTGCTAGAAAGCAGGATTTGCTAGAAAGCTAACTACCGGTTCGCCCAAACCAGTAGCTTTTTTTTTTACTACTAGTTCACCCAAACTGATAGTTTTTATCAGTACTGGTTCACTTGAATCAGAGCAAACCGATAGCATTTTACCCCTGCACTGGAGGCTCTGGAGGCAACACATAACTCCCAGATGGCCCTAGCTCCCTCTCTGCTTCTGATGCAGAGCCCTTGTCCGAGCCTTCCCCAGACGCCAGGACTGGCCAATGTTCTTCCCCTACCTCCTCACTGTCCGACTCTGCTGCCAGCTCCATAGGCCACTGATGACCACAACAACTGGAGGTTTTTAACAAGAGACTGGACAACGATTTGTCTGAAATGGTATAGGGTTCCTGCTTGAGCAGTGGATTGGACTAGAAGACTTCCAAGGTCCCCTCCAACTCTGTTATTCTATTATAAAGAGCTATATGGTAAATGGCTTAATATATGCTAAGAAGAGAAGCCTAGAAACCTTATAAATCTGTATCAATTACATGAGAGATCATCCATTTAATTAATGAGGGGAGAATCACCACTATGTAAAACAAACAAAAAATAGTTATAGTATGCATATAATTTTATATAGACATGGGTGTGCACTATATTTGTAATCCTTTGTGGCATATCTAATGTCTAATTTCTCATTTACAGTACATGTTGCAATTAATAGCATGCATATTTCTTATAATGAAGAGAAATGTTACAGTTTTTAAAAAAATGCATAGTGCCACTTTTTTAGTTGATGGGTGGAGGAAAGAGACTTGTAAATTGTAAGATATGTTTGGCATATCTTAAAGTTTTACCTTTTCTGCCAAAGTGGCCAAATTTAAATACATACACCACAAATACACAATCTAATTATGTTTCATGAGCGAAACAATCTGGGCACTATAATGAGTATATTTATTTGACAAAATTCACAAGGGATAGATGCTATGAATCTGGCTTTGTAAACATCCCTGGAACTTTCACGGAAACAAACCCATAGATTCACAAGCCACAACACTACGCAACTCACTCAGCATGATGGCATGTTGTCGCAAGTTTACATTCACTAAAATAAATTCTCCTAATTATATGTTTGGCATAAGTGTGAGGACTACAACTTCGAGTATATCTTAATATTTTATTTTATTTTATTATTATCATTTTATTATTTTATTATATTATATTTTATTATTTTATTTTATTTTACTTTATTTTATTTTATATTTTATTTTTTAATTATTTTATTTATTTATTTTAGTTTATTTTATTGCTTTGTTTCTGTGCTTATTTGTACTTGTTGCATTCTCTTGTAATATACAAAAAATTGCATTATTATATTATCATTTTGTTCTGAAAATTCTAAGTATGCTAGTATTTGAAAAGGCTTTGAGAGTTGTTTTTAGAAACAAGAGCGATGCTCTGCTTTAAATACTCTGCTTTCAAGAAAGGGGAAAAAGTATTGTCTTCCATCTACATTACTTGAAATTCAAAGAGGAATTAGCAAGTACAAACATAGACTCCCAAATTTCAAAGTAATTCAAATAACACTTTCGGACATCAACCTAGCATCAATGAGAGGGGTGAATGAGGAAGCCAAGATGCAGGATAGAAGAAGAATGGCTTACATATATTAAAACAGGCTGGAGTGATAGAACGTTGTGCTATTTGCTGGCTACAAATACCTTCCTCCATACCTTTTGGCATTTGGCACTTCCTCTGTAAGTCAGGTTTGGGTGCAAAATAAAAATTACATCCATCTGTAAACCACAATGCAATCAACTGAATGATTTAAACAAATGCAGTATTTTTATAATGATTTCTATTATATCTCTTTGCTTCTATAATTTCTCTTTTAACTTCTCAAGCTGCAGAACGTAAAATAGCACAGAAAGACTGTCTAATACAAACTAAATTAGCTCAACTATCTCAGCTCACTATTCCTGAAATTCTTTTATTAGTATGGTATTGTTGAAAGAACGCAAGTAGGCCTGAATGGTTTAAAGAACATAGTCCATGATTGATGAAATAATTAATGAATTAATTACATTTTGAAAAAAAAAACTTAGTTTATTTTTAGAGCTTTAGTTTTCTTCTTCCAAAAGGCTGATAGAAATAATGCCTAGTTTTCATAATTTTGCAATTTACTTAATTTGTTTGTTTTAATATATAGATGTCTAAGCTTGACTGTTCTTTATTATCCCAAGGTAGAATTAAAATCTCAAGAACCCTTCTGAAGTTGAACAAGGAGAATCAATGCAATGTAACAGTTACATTTTATTAATTTTATTAATTTCATTAATATTTCACATTATTAGACAAAGTTCAAGTCTATATTCCATTGCAGAGTTTAAGGGATGATTTTGGATGGATTATCGACTAGACTCTTTCATCCCAATTTATTTCACAGGCTTATTGTAGAGAAACAATAATGGAGATTTCTATATATGCCACCTTCAACTCCTAGAGAAAAAAAATACTTAATTAAAATACAACACATAAACAAAATAAGTATAAAATAATACGTGGTGATGTTCATAGCTAAATAAATTCTGTAATGTACAGGTAATTCTTGACTTGTGACCACAATTGAGACCAAAATTTGTGTTGCTAAGTAAGACAGTTGATAAGTGAATTTTGTTCCATTTTATGACATTTCTTGCCATAGTTGTTAAGTGAATCACTGCAGTTGATAAGTTACTAATAGGGTTGTTAAGAGAATGTGGCTTCCCCATTGACTTTGCTTGTCAGAAGACTGCAAAAGGTAATCACATGACCCTGGGACATTGTAACTGTCATAAATACGAGTGCGTTGCAAAGTGTCTGAATTTTGATCACATGACCATTGGGATGCTGCAACTGTCATAAGTGTGAAAAATGGTCACATCAATAGAAAATGTATTTATTTTAATGTTTAACTATTGTGCTGCTCTATGACTGTAATACTTGGATGGGAAATTATTTGGCCTATAAGCAAAACTGAAAAGTCAAACAAATAACCTGAAAAAAGACAATGAAAAATTGTAGGCATAATGTTGCCAGGAAAATTACATGAATGTGTGCATGGAATCACCATGGGTTGAGATAGATGAACATGAAGAAAACAAGAAATATTCCATAACTCAAATTACATTTATTTGTTAATAGAGTAAAAGTTGTTTTGAAAAATGTCATAAAGCTTATGTTTAAGTTTGTGAGAAGAAAATTTCTTTAACTTCAGAAAAAAATGTGCAAAAACTACTTCTGGGAATACAAATATAAAGTTAAGAACAGTATATGTTACTAAAACTTTTTTTTAATAAAGGGAAAGGCATGTCCTTTTTGCAAAATTTGATTTTAGAGGCCTCTTTTAAATTGCAGTACAATATCGTCTTCTTGGCAAACAGACTGGAAATTCTGAACTTAATTTGGAATAGAGAACTTTTGCTCACAGTTAGATTACTGCATTGAGATTAAACCATAGAACAGATGTGAAAAATATGTCAATCTTCAAATGTTGTTGATGGCATCTTTCACTGATATAAAATGGTACATTGCTCTGTACTCTGACACTGCCCAGAACCTCTTCTCTGAGATAGATGGGTGATTAAGTAGTGTACATTTAAATTATATATATAATTTATATATGATTATGCTAATAAACTCTTCAAAATTAATATTTTTTTATCCACCATATAAGCAGCTATTTAATTTCAAAAAAATATTCTTTCTGAAATATTGAATACAGTCAGAAAATACAAGAAAGTTCTACTGCATATGAAAATTTTGTTGTGTGTGACAGTATTGCAAAGATAGCACTGAAGGCTGTATTGGCAGAATGGAGAAAAAGCTTCATTTAACATTACTGCACTGATCATTTATGGCTAATTAGAAATGCCTTATAGATTTTTTTGCATGAAATAGAGAAAAGTGCATTTACTGTATGATTTTTGGTTTTGATGATTAGAAAAAAAAATAGATAATAGAAAACCATAAAGAAAAAGTTAACTTCGTAATTTTACCTATATTTGCTTCTGGAAACGTCTTCCTTTTTCTTTTTTCTTTTTTTCTTTCTTTGTTTTCTTTATTTTGTGTTAATATGTGTTACTTTTTGTGTTCTTAAAACTTGTAATTAAAAAATTATCTGAAAAAACTGTTACTGCATTGATTTGCAATATTTAAGAAGAAACAGTACAATTATAGACAAATAGTGCCAATTAGTTTATGGATATAAAAGTTTTGATGAAATATATTTATAATGTAAACTACATTTTGTTTACATATTTCTTTAAATAACTTTCTGTCTTATTGCTTTGCTTTAGAGAAGCTCTGTGTCAAAATGGAATGTATTTTAACTCTCCATGCCTCTCACTTCAAACCCTTAAATGTCTATCCCTTCTCAACTTCATAATAAGATTTTGAATTAATTGTAAACAGCCTAGAATTGCCTTGGCAAGATGCATGACATAGAAGCTTAATAATCAATTTAAAAAAATTTAGGACAAATTATAAGACTTTGAATTGTTCAGTTTTCCTAGTTTGTGACCAAAGCCATATATAATGAAATGAACATGCAAACGTGGATTTAAATTAGGGCATAACTTTAATTATTTAACATAAATGAGATCAATAACTGAAAGCTGTGAAGGATATTTTCACTGTAACAATAGCAATAGCACTTAGATTTATATTCCTCTCCAAAGTGCTTTACTGCACTCTCTAAGCAGTTTACAGAATCAGCATATTGTCTCCAACAATCTTGGTCCTCATTTTACCAACTTCAGAAGGATGGGAGGCTGAGTCAACCTTGAGCCAGTCAGGATCAAAATCCTGGCTATGGGCAGCTAACCTGCAATATTGCATTCTAACCACTGCGCCATCACAGCTTCTATGTAGTATTGTAGAATAGTCAGCCTGATGCTGAACATCTGAAATTCTACTACTCTGAATGTGTGTATTCAGCCTGAACCTACAATCCTGACCTATTTAATAGGCCTGGCCTATTCAGGCCATTGAGATACCTGTTTTGGTCCTAGGGATTAGATGCATCACTCTACCCCCCACCCCGGGGGAGTGGGTGTAGAGAGTCTATTTATAGAGTAGAGTCTACTTATTGACCAAGAATAATGATGTATTTTTCAAAGATTTATAGTAGTTCCAGCAGGATGTCATCTATTGCTTGGGGATGGGGGGTGGGGGAGGTTGTTTTGTGTTGGGAAGCTCATGTTCAACAACTAGGGATCCTTGGAAATTTTTTTCATTATATATTGCATGTCAACATACCTCTGGTTTGACTGCAGTTGTCCCTTGTCTCCAAGCCCAAGTCTGTAGTTTTCAGTTGTAATAAATACTGACGTTCACGTAGCTACTGAAGTAAAAAAGCACTGAAAAGTTGTTCACATAATTTTTTGGAGGGGCTTTCTATTAAACACAGGTTTAGCACCAAGAATATGATCAACTCTTTACAAACTTGAAGGGCAACATAAAGTTCATTTCTATAAGCTTTAACAAATAGATATATCTTTTCAATATATCATCGGTTTTACAGAACTATTCTCTAATCTCATAGTTCATTTTTGTCATTAAGAACTTCTTTATCCTACCACCAACTCATTTTGGTGATTAATAAGGGAAAATATTTATAAGTCTGTTATATTTGAACATATAGATGGAGAGTTGTCAGGATAACTTTTTCTAGTTATTATTGAATTCTACCTTGATTCAGAAATAACTTGTTTTGATCTGGTTTTTAAAATGATGCAAATGACACTTTGGACTTCATCATGCACTACAATTTTATTATCCATATACCATTCAATGTGTACAGCTTTGTATGTTAGTACCCTCTATTATAAAATTTGTTTTACTTTTAAATTATAATGCAATATTTTGTAAATTTACTACAGCTGTGCAGTGCTACAAATTCAAAGATGAACCAAAGTGCTTCACAATCCTTGAATTTACCTGTGCCTTGTCATATCATGCTGGCTCCATTGTTAATAACACTATGATCTGATTGATACAAAGGGTACTGTAGGTTTGAAAGAAGGGCTTAATACATTTTATTGGTCAAGTGATTCAAGGATGCTTATTTTTGTTGGCAGGAATATTAATTGAAAATGACTGCAAAGCACTGTTAGGAAACACCTGCAGGCTTTCTCAGGGCCTTTCTATACTGCCACCATTCTGAATTCAAAAGCAATTTGAAGATGAACCATAATTCTTAAAAATCACTTCCCAGTTCAGAGATTCCACAAGCCTTAGAGAAACATCTTCATCCATATTATACATGAATTTGTCTAAATCCTAAAGGGATCCTATGAGGAAGAACTGCAAGCAATAAAGCTTCCTTTCTCATGTGCAGTGGATATAAATGTTCTTAAAAATGGACATATAGATGACCTAAATGAAGTCCACAGAGAATAGTATGTCAAAGATTAGTGCTACTGCTCAGCTACAGAACAGCTGAGCCAGAAATAAATCAGCTTAGCTCTCAAACATTGCTTGATATCACAGGACCATAATTATGTAGAGTTTGTGTTGAGCTGGTGCAGAGCATTGTATGGAAGTGTCCTCAATCCTACATTACTTCTTTTCTACTCAAAAATTTCTGTTTTAGGTTATGCTACTCCATGTACAACATTCACCAATCATATATAATTATTCTTTGCAAATCTTTTCAACATGTTGCCAGGCCTTTTTATTTATACCCTGCTATAAACCCTGCTATACATTTCTTTGTTAAAAGAAAGATTTAAGAAGGTATTATATGTGTTGATTAAAAAAAAGTTCTATTTTTTATTTACTTGAGTGTGCTTTGTTAAGGAATTCCTCTTTGTACTACTTGTATAGATTAATGTTGTATTAAATAATTTGATTCGGGATTTACTATATTTTCTAAATGGATATTTCTGGTATATAAAAGTAAACAAGAACAGTAATGATGACGGAAAAATGCCTACAGAAGGGTAAAAACTGCTAAATTTGTTGAGACATGTACCTGTATGGGTAAACGTCATCCATCAGCAAGAGACATGATTATTAAAATGATGTATGAGGAAATAATAAAAGCTACACTCCCTAGAGGAGAACTGCTTGGATGTTTTAAGCAATCAAATATTAAAAAACAGAGGGGAGAAAATTAAGGAAAATTATTCCTGATAATCAAAGCACTTTAAACATAGATATAATTAACTTCTCCTTGTTTCAGTCCGGGCTGTTAAAGTCATTCACATATATATATATATATATATATATATATATATATATATATATATATATATATATATATATATAATCTTAGTTATTATACAATATTATTATATTTTATATATTAGCGGTCTTTTAAAATAATTATAATTGTATTATGATTATAGAATTAATGCTAACTAAATAATTAATTATTTCATAGCTACAATTCAGCTACTTAGAGCAAAGGCTGGGCTTATTTGATGCCTGAGTTGAATGAGGCCATTATAGTTCCATTTGGCTTGGAGGTAACAGATTAAGGCAAGAGGCCCATGTCAGAATGCAGTTCATCCCAATCTAAAAAATTTCTTTTAGGTAGATGAGATCAGACACTTCCATAATTAACTAGAAGTGCAGGAATTTTACCCTGCCCTGTATAGAGAACATTTTGATTGTAATTAATATACCTCATGAAATAATGGATTAGACATTCCAAGAAGCAATTTCATTATGCTTTTGGTAATACAATACCTTTTCATTTAGGACAATGATCTTGGACAATGGGAATAAACTACTAATATATCTAAATGTAAGTGCAATGGGAAAAACCTGTAGTCGTGTGTATATATTAGTCAGACAATGGTGTCTAAATGTCCTCCCATTAAATGTTGTTAAAAATTATAATTGAACAGATGTAATAGTTTCCTCCATTGTTAAAAAATACTGTAAACATGCAGATATAAAATACTTGAATTACACTGATATAGAATTGGGTGTGAATACAATGCTTTTAGGCTTTCAAGTTTGAACATATAGTAGAGTTGCCAGGTCTGCTTCCAAAAAATAGCGGAGAAGTGGGGGGGTGGGGGTGTTAAGTAGTAAAAAAAAATTAAAAAATTACAATTAAATTATATATTTTCTTACAAACATTTTAACAGGGAGTCTTTAACAATGAAAAACAAATTGATTTGCTTGTTGCTGGAAGCTATTTTCTCCTTATCTAAATGATTTTTTTGTGCTTGCATGCTGTGTGACAGCTTTTATACCATCATATTCAATTGTGAACGATTTCTGACACAATTTACAGTCGGCCATCATATTTGTTCTGTCGGTTTCGTTGTTGGTAATCCATGCAAAAGTAGCTTCCCAGTCTTTGGTGTATTTGCACACTCCTTTCTTTCATTTTAAAGAATTCGAAATCTCGCCGCTGTCACCCTCATCACTCGATGCCATTTTAGGTCAGTCGACACAAGCTACAATACATTTTAAAAAAGTGAACTGTACATAATTTTATAATATATTTTTATTTTAATCTCATCATTAATTTTTTCGGAGAATCGAGTTCAATGGATATTCGATCTTTGTCTCATTCTAACTTATGAAAAAAAAAGACAAAACACGATTCTCCTATCCTAATAACCAAAGACCTACATACAAACACCCGCGAAAACCTGAGAATATATATATATATATATATATATATATATATATATATATATATATATATATGTGTGTGTGTGTGTGTGTGTGTGTGTGTGTGTGTGTAGGTCTTTGGTTAGTCGGGTCTTCTCCCACGTAAAATTGGAAGTGTCTTGGCGACGTTTCGACGAAGTCTCATTCGTCATTTTCAGGCTGGTGTTCTCGGCTTCATGCTTCCAGGAGCAAGGTGAGATCACAGCTGTCTCTTCCTTTTAACTGCTAGTGGGGGTGTGAGCTGATTGGGTGGGAACTTGGCTGTGTTCTGATTGGGTGGAGGTGTGTTCTGATTGGTTAGGGGCTTGGCTGTGCTCTGATTGGATGGGGGGTTGGTTGTGTTCTGATTGGCTGGGGATGTGTTCTGTTTGGGTGGGGGCTTGGTTGTGCTCAGCTTAGTCTGAGTTGCAGGGGGATTTGAGCTGGTGAGCTGCGTTGTTGTTTTTTGGCTTCGTGTTTGTGGCCGTGCGAGCTCTTCATGGTGGGTGTCAGTCTGCTTCATGTATGGATTGAAGGGGTTTAAAGTGGCTAATGATGCAGCTGCGGTCTGGCTTCTGGTCCTTGGTCATGGCTCATTATCACTGTGGGTTTGAGTCTGCTTTCTGCGTGGATGTGTGGTGGTGACATCCTGTGTGGCTCTCATGAGTGTGGGTCTGGTGTCATTCGTCGTCTTAGGGACTCGTTTGTCAATAAAGCCAAGAACACCAGCCTGAAGATGACGAATGAGACTTCGTCGAAACATCGCCAAGACACTTCCAATTTTACGTGGGAGAAGACCCGAATAACCAAAGACCTACATACAAACACCCGCGAAAACCTGAGAATATATATATACTGTATGTATGTGTGTGTGTATACAGACACACACACGCACTCTCTCTCTCTCACACATAAAAATACATTTATATCTTTCTTATACTTGCTGTGGCTTGAGTCTAAAAGTGTTAAACATTACTAGAAATACTCAAGATTTTTTCAGATCCCCAGGCCATATCACAATTGCTTGGATGTTTCTTCACTTTGAAAGAAAAACTCATTATCTGGCAGGTGGAGGATTTATTTTCAATAATATATTATTCAAGAATATGATATTTATTTATTTTATGTATGATTTAGGAATACAATTTAACATTTTCTAAGATAACATGGGGGTACCCCATATGGCTTTGTATAGCTCCAGCCAAACTTTTATTAGTTGTTTATTTTTAACTGCTACAGGGATAACACATTTATGTTTGAGCCATTTATTGTATCAGATTTTATATTTTCTGCTATCTATCATATGTAGAGTTATTTTGTCATTCAATTGCACTCAGCTTTCTGCCTTAGGGCTCTGTTTCACAAGTGCCAGTTCTCTTCAGATGGGCATAAATTGTCGTTTTGCCTTTTAGAGACTCTCATAAATACTGCATTATTTTGTACTGTTTAGAAAGTAGTTGCTTCTCCCACCCACTGTTTTAAGATACAAAAGCAACAGATTCTGAGCTATGCAGCTTCTTTACCTAAACCTACAACTAAATCCTGAAATTATGAGGTACTTCTCTAATCTCTTCAAAAAACAACTGAAAAATCAGCTATGAATTTTTCCCTCAGCAGTTTTTCACATAGGTAAGTATAGCTATCAACTTTGTTATGAGCTGACTAAACAGCCATGTGGCATCTTATCCATAGTGCCAGTAAGAACAACACAGCATTGGCTATCTTCTTCCAGAGCATTTGGGTGAACAGAGGTAAATTGGGCAACTATATGTTTTCAGCCATCCATTTTCATCCAGTTTTATAGGGATACAACCTTTAGAAAGATTGTCCGTTCTTCAGTCACCTTATGTCTTCTTTGGGCAAGTTTGTTAATTATGTATGTGAATCCAAAAAGACTATGATAAAGAACACAACAGCTGTACTTCAAACGGTCATCTATGGAACCGCTCTCCTTATTGCACTTGATCTCAGATTAACTTTTGGTTCTTTTGTATTTGCTGCATCACTCTGCATCCTGCCATATGGTATAAGGCTTCTGCCGTCCATTAGAAAGTCCCAAATGGCTTTGAATAGGCGCATGACTCATATGTGTGAAATTTGCAAAGGACCTCCAGTTACAGAGCAGTAACCAGATTTTTCTTTGAAATGAATAGTAGTTCAATGTAAACAAGTCAGAACATTCCAGGGAATGTAGTATTTCTGAACCACCACCTGCACTTAATAGAGGTGACCTTAATTATAAAGTACATATTCAGCACATGGCAATTCTCCTGGACAAAGCATTGTTCCTGCTTTGGCACCTGTGACCTTGACTGCTTTTGGAATTTGATTGTATCACTAGCTGCATGAACCCCAACAGAGAGGTACTTACATATTTGGAGTGACATCAAATTATACTAATAATTATACTTCAAAAAAGTTTGGAAATTGTATGTAATACAAAATACTAGATAAATACTGTTGCCCACCTGGTACCTTGTATAGTTAAAATATCTATTAAAATTTGCTTTGCTTTCAAGCTTCAACTTGAAATTGATTTCGAATTAGGAAGCTATTTGTATACTAGCCTCTTAAAGATCATTCTTTTTTCTATTCACTGTTTTGTAAGATAATTCTGTTTAAAAAAAACAGATTTCCCAGAAGAAATCACTTCTATAATACAGTCAAGAAAATGACATATATACAGTCACCAGAACTTGAGGGCATTTTATCTTTTTATGCTGTAAGACATAATGATCCCCCAGGAAGCCTTTGCTCCAGTTATTACCCTTAAGAAAAGAAAAATGATAATTTTTTAGAAGCAGATTTCTTGTATATGTTTGCTTTGATTAAGGTTTCGTTAGCTTTCTGTACTAACATGAAGACATTAAAGATTTTGATTATTCCTTTAGGTACTTATTTTTTTAAAAATGGCTTAACCGTCATAGTTGGAAAGTGATCAAGATATACTGAAAAGATTTATTTATACTGATAGATAAATAAGTGTAATAACAATACATATATCCAGATTAACAGAATAACAGAGTTGGAAAGGAACTTGGAGGTCTTCTAGTCCAACCCCCTGCTTAGGCAGGAAACCCTACACCACTTCAGACAAATGGTTATACACAGGGGTGAAATCTAAAAATTTTCACTACCGGTTCTGTAGGCGTGGCTTAATTAGTGGGCAGGGCTTGGTGGTAAGGTAACTGGGTGTGCGTGGCTTGTTGGTCAGGGTGGGTGTGGCCAAGTCAATGTCACTTCTTTGCCCTCTTTTAACCTACAAAACACAACACAACACAACTGGCTCACCCACAATGTAAAAGCAGCTGTGCTAGACCCAAAATGGCCCCTGCAACAAGCAGGAACCTCACACAGCCAAAAAACGCCCCAAAAAACAACTTTCACACTTTACACACACACCACCACAACACAACAGGCTCACCCACAATGTAAAAGCAGCTGTGCCAGACCCAAAATGGCCCCTGCAACAATCAGGAACCTCACACAGCTACAAAAAGCCCCCCCCAAAAAAAACAACTTTCACACTTTACACACACAAAATTCCACATGCAGATTTGTGAGATTTTGTGTGTTTGTGTAGTTAGAGTGAAACACTACAGAAGCATACAAAATCTCAGAAAGCTGCACAAACATTATTTTATTTTATTTTTATTTTTATATAAAAGCTAAATTTAAAACTTCCTAAACTTTAAATGGCTAGGTCTAAAAAAAGAACAACTAAAAAAAACTCCAATTAACTATTTTTTTTAAAGCTCCCAAAGGGGAAAAAAACTTACCCAATAGAACAGGGGTCTCCAACCTTGGCAACTTTAAGACTTGTGGACTTCACTCCCAGAATTCGTCAGCCAGCAAAGCAGGCAGATAGAGCTGCTCACTGATGAGCTTGATTGCAGGCAGGGAGATTTAGTTGCTTGCTGTTGCAATGGATTGCAGGGAACAAGCGAAGCAAGGCAGGTGTTGCAACCAGCAGCTAAGGTAAGGAAGCTGGAGGCTGGGGGTGGGGGGAGGGATTTTTGCTACCGGTACTTCGAACTGCCCACCGCCATCGCTACTTATTCACTCGAGCCGGTCCGAACCGGGAGCATTTCACCCCTGGTTATACAACATCTTCTTAAAAACTTCCAGTGTTGGAGCATTCACAACTTCTGGAGACAAGCTGTTCCACTGATTAATTGTTCTGTCAGGAAATTTCTCCTTAGTTTTAGGTTGCTTCTCTCCTTGATTAGTTTCCACCCATTGCTTCTTGTTCTGCCCTCAGGTGCTTTGGAGCATAGCTTGACTCCCTCTTTTTTGTGGCAGCCCCTGAGATATTGGAACACTCCTGGTCCTTCTTTTCATTAAACTAGACATACCCAGCAAGGGTGGGTTCTAAATTATTTTTACTACCGGTTCTGAGGGCGTGGCTTATTTTGTGGGCATGGCTTGGTGGTCATGTGACAATTATTTAGGATTTAGCAGAGGTACTGGTCTCCCAGGCTTTTAACTGCTTGCAGAGCTGTACCGATCTACCCATTTATTTTTGCAGGCACTGATCTACCCATTTATTTTTGCAGGCACTGATCTACTCATGTATTTTTGCAGGCACTGGTCTATCCATTTATTTTTGCAGGCACCGGTTTACTCATGTATTTTTGCAGGCACTGGTCTATTCATTTGTTTTCTTTTAACACTGATCAGCTGTAGGGCAGCCTTTGAAGCCCTGTAGCAAGAGTTTAAACAGTTTTCCCCCTCTAGCCATCAGCTGGGACTCAGGAGGCAGCAATAGATTGGGGGTGGGGCCAAATAAAAAGTAAGGATAACATGAGGGAGGGGTGGGGGTGGGGGTGGGGCAGAACCAGTTCAGTGACATCATATTGTCACCACTACTGGCTCGGCAGAACCGGGCCGAACTGAGAGGAACCCACCACCGATATCCAGTTCTGGCAACCGTTCTTCATATGTTTTTGCCTCCATTTCCAGAATCTTCCCAGGTATTGAGGTCAGGCTGATAGGTCTGTGATTTCTTGGATCTATTTTTTTCCCTTTTTTGAAGATGGGAACTATATCAGCTCTTTCCCAGTCCTCTGGCAGTTCCCAAGTGCTCCAGGATCTTTAAAAGATATAGCTCAGTGGTTCTGAAATCTCGTCTGCCAGTTCCTTCAGGACCTTGGGGTGGAGTCCATCTGGTCCTGGTGATTTGAACTCATCTAGGGTAGACAGGTGTTCGCTTACCATTTTCTTCCCTATTTTAACTTGTGTTCCTAATCTGTTTTTTGTGGTGTTGTTTTGGATAGTTGGACTGGTTTTTTTCCTTTGTGTAAAGACAGATGCAAAAAATGAGTTAAGTAGTTCTACTTTCTCTTTCTTTTTTTGTTTTTTATTTTGTCACAAGCCTTTGTTTGTTGTGAGCCTTAGCTTTCCTCACTTCATCTTTGCAGACTTGGGCTATTTGCTGATATCCTGCATTAATTATGTGTCCCTCTTTCCACTTTTTATACTTGTCCTTTTTGTCTTTCAATTTGTCAGAAAGTTCTTTATGCAGCCATTCTGGTTTCTTTTGAGAGCTCTTATTTTTCTTCTTCATTGGTATTGTGCTAGAATGGGCTTTTATATCTCACTTTTCAAAATTTCCCAAGCTTCTTGAGTTGTTTTCCCCTTGAGGTTTCTCATCCATGGAATCATTCCCTCTCTCTATGTTTATTAAAATTAGCTCTCTTAAAGACCGAGACTCTAGTTTAACTTTGTTCTATTGCTTGTGCTTGCATAATGTTGAATTCCAATATTGCATGATCACTCGCCCCCACGGGTCCTGTAGCTTCAACACATTCTATCATTTCATCTCTGTTAGTGAGAAATAAGTCCAATATGGCTGATCCCCTTGTTCCCTTCTCTACTTTTTGGGAAACAAAGTTGTCTGCTAGGTTTGTTAGGAATCTGTTGGATCTTCCACTTGGTGCAGAGTTTGTCTCCCAGTTGATGTCAGGTAGTTAAAATCCCCCATTACTATTGTGATGTGCTTCCTATATACCTTAGTTAGCTGACTAGCAAAAAGTTCATCTATTTCCTCTGTTCGGTTGGGTGGTCTATGGTATACACCTATGGCAATGTAATCCCACCCCCTTTAATATTGACCCAAATGCATTCAAGATAATTTTCACCATTGTTGTGCTCTATTTCTGTAGAGATGTAGTTATTTCTTTTATATAGTTCACTTCCTCTTTTATTTGGTTTATATTTAATATATATTGTAGAAAGAACTTAGAAGCTACATAGCATTCTAGGCATGAACCTTGATTTTCATTTAATGTGTTAGTTTCCTATATTAGCAATTTGTCTGTGACTCAGCATTGACCCTGTCTGCAGTCCCATTTCCAACATACCCTTATGTTTTTTATCTCCATTTGTTTTTGTTTTTTAAAAAACAACCCTCTATTTTCTACCTTTTACTTTTACTGAAAAATAATTTACAGTACCACTTTAAGAGAATGAACAAGTAGCAAAACAATAATAATCTTCATTTCAATGAGGAAGGGTAGCAATTTAGTAGTTATCCAGTGTACTAATTTTGTTGTATATGATTCAAAATCGTTCAAACAGTTAAATGTTTCCAAAACTGACCCTTGACACCCTGTCAGTATGTGCTTTCCAATGTGCCAACATCACTCCTTCTTTGGGATGTGTCCTATCACTTTAAATATAGCTGAAGTGATTATAATTTCTGGGGAATGTCCTGCTGGGTTTAATATATAATCTAAAGAAAGACAGTGGCTATTCTTGCAGGGGATATAACTGTAAACAGATGTCATTATGCCTATGGAGGAAATTCATATCATAAGGTAGAAGCATAGTTGAGACACAACCACTTAGAGTGCAGTTTTTCAAACCCAAGATTTCCACAAGCATTGTTATGGTTTCAGAAGCCCAGAGAATAGGGGAACATTCTTTACAAGGAACTTTGCAAGGAGCAAACAAAAAAACCTCCCCACAAGGGTCTAAGCCATAAATGTGATAGCTCAAAGGATTTTCATTAGTTTTGGCTTCAGATGTGTTCTTCCTGGAGAAGAGAAGCTTGTCATCGATGTCCTGTCTTTATCATCTCCATATTAGTCTATGGTCAACTCTCTAATTTTGCATGCTTTCCCAGTGTGGCACTAAAAAACACTTTCATTTAATCTCTTCCATTACAGTTAGATGACATAGAAAATGAAAAATGCCTCACTATGATGCAAAATTTTAAAAGAATAAAGAATAGCAGCAACAAAATGGGGAAGACAAAATGAGTGAAGCACTTAGGAACTAATGTTTCTATGCCATAGACCAGGGGTGTCAAACTTGCAGCCTGCGAGCCAGATGTGATACACGCTGGCCACCCCTGGTTTAGCAAGGGGGGAAAAGTCATGATACGTCACGTGATGACAACATGACGCCTCAAGTTTGACATCCCTGCCATAGACTAACTCTCGTTCAGAATAGTTTTACCCAGTTTCAAATAATTTCATAATTTTCCACAACTGTAATATTTCTTTATAATTGATATTCTATTTTATTATGGTTCCCAACCAAATGTATCCCTTACTCTTTTTTTACACTCAAATTATACCATAGCTAAACTTCCTTAAATATTTACAAAGTCCAAATGTGCTTCTGCTGGATTGCATGCACAGTTCAGGGAAATAATTTAAGGCAGAAGTTACACAGGAAAGAAAAGATGCATATTAAAAGGGGAAAGTCATTGTTGTTAGTTAAATTAGAAGGAAGCCACCATACATATTATGATGTGGAGATATTTGAGACTAGAGGGATATAGTGAATTAAATTGTTGTTTACAGATGGTGGGTATGTATCCTTTGCCTTACGCAGCTTTGCAAATGCATGCAATGTTTTATAAGAGTGCAAACTGAACATTTGTGAGATACTAGACATCTTTTCTGAAAACCAAATTAACTCTGCACAGGCAGCCTGCTCAGTGGTCCCCTGCTGCACCAATATAGCCTTATGGTCCTCAAGGACCCTTTCTGTCACAAGCAAAACATATTACCAAAACATCCAACATTTTTCCTTAAAAGACATAACAGAGGATTAAGAGCTTTGAGGACTCGAGTATGTGTGTATCTGTGTGTCTGTATCTATGTGTTCATCTTTGGAATTTATCTGTTCTAATTTTGAACAGTTGCTGAATGAGTAGTCATAATCCAAGGACTGCATGTATGTGTGAAAAATGCAACCCACTATATTGCATAGTAAGTCTACTGTATTCAGGGTCTTTCAATGAGTTTTCTAGCATTGTGACTATCATCCTACTATTGTTTTAAGTGATGCTGTCTTCAGTCTAATATCCTATTGCTATATTATTTCCATTTGGTTTGTTTGTTTGCTTTTAGTTTGTTTGAATTATATATTGTATTGTATTGTATTGTATTGTATTGTATTGTATTGTATTGTATTGTATTGTATTGTATTGTATTATATTATATTATATTATATTATATTATATTATATTATATTGCATTGTATTACTATACTATACTGTACTGTACTGTACTGTACTGTACTGTACTATACTATACTATTTATTTATTTTAGGAAATTTATATTGCCACCTATTCGCACATGGCAACTCAAGGCAGCTTACAGGAATATAAAAACCTCCTATATAAAACAATAAATTAATAAAAGAGAATAATCATATAATAAAATAATATAATAATCCCCCACCCCCTCATCCCGGCGACAACACATCACATGAGCCATTTAATGGGCTCCATCCCTCTCTGCATTTCTCAGGTCTTCAGCGCCTTCTGGAAGAGTTTGGGAGTGGGAGCCATTCTAATCTCTGGGCGAATGATGTTCCAGAGAGAGGGAGCCACCATGAAGAAAGCCCTTCTTCTGGGTCCCACAAGGTATACCTCCCTAGGGGATGAGACCCGCAACATTCCTTGCCTCCCCGCTTTGGTGGGCTGGGTAGATGTAACCAGCAAGAGACGGTCCCTCAGAAAACCTGGTCCCAAGCCATGAAGGGCTTTAAAAGTGACAACCAGCAGCTTGAATTGCATCTGGAAGCAAATCTGCAGCCAATGCAGCTCCCACAGGAGAGATGATACATGTGCACACCGATGTCTGCACATATAGATATACTATATTTACTACATGTAGAGATAGATTTTAATCTTATAATTCTAGGCAGTTCACATTACTACAAGAATGTAAATAAAATACTGTGAAAATATCATAAAACAGCATTCTAGTGAAACCAAAGACTAAAAACTATACCCAATCTGAAGCAGTGCCTGAGGGAAAAGCCAAAACTTCAAGGTCTACTTGACTAACAGAGTTGGGGGCATCTGGGTCTTAAGGAGGATACTGTTCCATAAGGCAGGTACCATGACAAAGAGACTTTTGGTGCTGTTGTGCTCTTCCAGCTTTTATGACAATTCCTATAAATATTAAGAGCTGTTAAGATACATTATGAGTATAATGGTATATCTTCAGGGGTGCTATTCAGCAGGTTCTAACAGGTTCTGGAGAACTGGTAGCAGAAATTTTGAGTAGTTCGGCGAACCGGCAAATACCACCTCTGGCTGGCCTCAGAGTGGGGTGGGAATGGAGATTTTGCAATATCCTTCCCCTGCCATGCCCACCAAGGTGCAGCCACCAAGCCACACCACGCCCACCAAGCCATGCCCACAGAACCGGTAGTAAAAAAAAATTGAATTCCACCATTGCGTATCTTGGTATTGCAGGGCAGGGTGGTGTCTGCTTCAAAATTTCAGTGTTGCAGTTGTTTCGTAGCAGTTCCCATAAAATACTGCTGCATGGTTGTATAGACAGCAAAGAACAGGGATATGTAAGGGGAACTTTATAAGCACAGGGAATTGACACTTAGAAATTTTTTTGCACTGTTTTCATACAAAATAAATGCTTGACATCCCACATTTCTTGTGTTTTCCTCAATTTAATGAAGAAAAGAATATATCCTAGCACAAGTTCATCCTGCTGAGGTATTCAACAAGATGCCCATCTACACAGGAAGTATTGTATCAAAATGTCATATAGATGGTAAGGTAGAACGAGCACTCTGATCTCTGTTTCTTGCAAGAGATTGGTAGTAAGAAGGATTTGAGACGTATGTATGTATACACACAAACACAAATGCAAAAAAACAAACGAATATTCAGCCCTGGGCACATTCACAAATAGAAATTGGGAATATTAAAACAGACATGCTCACAGGGTAGCAATTGGAGCCTGCAGCTGCATACTATTGCTTGCCAAAAACATGTCCCAGAGAGAGAAAAGGATTTGCTGAATTCAGAAAGTGTCTTCCTTAATTTGATGGATGACTTTCAACTTGGTATTCCAATTTTTGAATCAGGATCATGTGACTCACTATTAGCTTCCCATCTCTGAAATCCAAACCCTTTTTTTGACAACCTGAAATTAGTGTATGATTGTAAATCATAGTTTCTGCTTTTTACCATTACCTTCTTTACCTCCCCCTCTCCGGCAGTTCATTCATTTAGTATTACCTCTGCCCAATCTCCCTCAACATTTCTCCATAGGGTTCTCAGACACAGTTGCACTATAATGTGATTCTGTCTGGATGAACAGTGGCTTCTAGAGAGTTTAGCATCTCTGCTAATCTCAATCCTTAAAAGGCTGCAGTGACTAAAATGGTAGGGCTTTTCCAGGCATACCTTTCTATTAAATATTAAGCACTATTTCTCCAGCATTTCCCATCAAGGATTTGGAAAAAAGAATCTCCCTGTAAAAAAAAATACATAAATCAGGTAAGCATTTTAGCATAGCAGGATAAATGGATAAATGGATATTATTAATATTTTCCACTTTCCCAATGGCAATTTTTGTGCTTGTTGGTGGACTAAGGCCACCAAGACCAAGCATATTATTTTTTTTAGAACTGTACTGCATTGTTATCTGATTTGTACAACCTGTCATCCACTGACATTCAATGTGTAATTTGGATTAAAATGTTCCACTCTAGCTTTTTGACAGTAATAAAACATAGTCAATATCAATACAGATTTGATGTGAAATATCACTATTTTTACTTGTAATTTAAGCCATTTTGAAGTCAACACACACACAAAACTTAAAGTAAATAAGCCAACAGCTGCAGTTTTAGAAGAGAATATTGTCATGCATACATTTAGAAGCCTGCATGGACCTGAGCAACCTTCTCCAACTAAATATTGCAGCAATGCCATGTCATAATAAAATTGCAAACAAATTCCTACCATTATCTGTGGCATATTAATTATTTCAAACTGTGAAACCAAATCTCTTGAGCCAGAAATAAATGTTACAGTCAGTATCTCTAACTTGTTTCTCTCTGGATAAGTTGACCTCATCATTATCAAGTCAGCTGCCATGGCCAACGTGCTGGTGGGAGATTCTGTAACCTGAAGTCCAATCTATTTGGAGAAGACAAAAATGGAACAATTATTACAACTATAGCAGCAGCTCTTTATCTTTTTTTTTTTTTTGCTCCTTCCTTTCAATCATGTCTACTATTGCAAACATTACAAGAAATGACTCACTGCACTGTGAAGCTCCAAATCTTCTAGATATGGCAGCAAATGAATGGATAGGCAGATCAAACACCAGTGCTAAATCATGTATGATATTGAAAAGGAAAGGAAGAACCATCTGAATTTAACTGCCACTGGCTAATTGAAAGGTTTTCTTCCTTTAGTGTTACTGTAACTCACTTCTGTTTTTTCCTAAAATAAACCATTCACAAGCTATCCAATACCAATAGAGTAAGATAGAATATTTGCAAAAATAAATCAGAATAAAATACTCTGAAATAGAGTGACTAATACAAAAGCTAAATCCAGAAACTAAGAAACCACATTGTTTGTAGATTTCAGTAAACGTACAAGGCTTGGTTTTGATGCGGAATGCATGAAATACATTTTAAAATTCCTTTACTCTGGTGTCATTATCACTTGGAAAGTTAGATGGCGCTTGTGTAGTCTGCCTCTGTCTGTCTGGGAGCCAGGGGAGCCAGGCGGACCCACAGCCGTGAGTTTCAGCCAGAGCATTGCTGAGTTTGACATTGCTGAAAATGTTTTTCTAACTTTGAAAGTGATGTTACTTTGGGGCTGAAAAGAAAAGGAGACATTTTTTGTAATGAGATATTACATTCCTAATTCATTCTGTGCATGTGTTCTTTTAATTTGTTTGATAGAACTGAGTAAGCCTGTTTTCTATCCCATTTTTTTTTTAAAGCTTCCCAGTTCATAAAGATCTGTTGGGAATAACATTTTGCTTGGTTTATCAGACAGCTGGTGTCTGTCAAATCCTAGTGCTAAGATAGAGCAGGCCTTGAAGGCTCTGTTTCTGGATGCTACCCCTGCTGAGTTGCAAGCCCCTTCCCCATCACCTATAATTGGAAATCAGACGAAAAATGCATTTTGTTCCTTTGTCAGAAGAACTATTTTTTCTGTTCTTATATTATAAGAGTTGGATTATTCTAAAATGAATAAAGAGGCTTTTAAATAAAGCTTACCTGCTTTTACATAAGAGGAAGTAAAAAAGGAAAATTTCATGGAATCTAATTGGGTTTGGCACAGATGTCCATATAAAGTTAGATGGATGATTTATCTGAATTTGTCAAGAGAAACGTCTTCACGTTTTCTCAAACCAAATGAGATAAATTCCTAACCACTCAGGGTCACTGGGAGTTGGGAGCCATATAAATTTAATAAATTGCTGTTGTTTTGGAATTTAATGGAAGTGTGGAGCATGTACCTATACAAACACACACCATTGCATCCTGTTAACTAAACAATTTTAAGAACAACACGACTTACTAAAAGGTAAAAGAAAGACATTTTTATTTCTTTTGAAAGAATTATATAGCAAGAGCTAGTTAATTAAAGTGAATGATAATGCTAAGAACTTTATCTACCTAGGCTAAATGGCAGTACTCAATCCGAAACAGAATTCTTGGCTTTAATCCATGAGCATGCTAATACCCATGTGTCTCCGAAAATAAGACTGGGTCTTATTTTCTTTTGGGCCCCAAAATAAGCACTAGGGCTTATTTTTTTGGGGGGAGGGGGTCTTATTTTTTCCCCATGTTTGGGAGGCCCACTTCTTCTGCTTGCTCAGGGCTGTGTGGTGTGCCAGTGCCATTTCCGTGAAGCAGGAGGGAGGAGCTGCACCATGCACACTGCACCAGCTTACCTCAGGGCCCCTGAAGTGAGGCCATCCATGCCCTGACACCTGCCTCGTTTCTTAGCTGCAGCACCAGAACACTACTTGGCTTCCTCCTCCGCTGCAGCCACGAGCAAACAGAAGTGAGAGAGTGGCAATGTGGGCTCGCTCTGGTGCGCTTAGCAGCCCAGGGCTGCCATTCCAGCAAGGGAGGCTGTGACGGGACCCCTCTGGGACAATACAACCACCGCCCACAATCCAGGGCTGACCTTCTGTTGCCCGCATTGGTTCTGACTAGAATGATGGAGGTGTGGTGGTGACAACAGCTGAGAAGTGGCATTGGCAGTGAAGCTACTGAGAGGCAGTCACTCCGGCTGGAATGATGAAGTCACAGTGGCAGAACAGCTGAGATGTGGCAATGATGGCAATGGCGGCAAAAACCACTGAGAGTTGGCCACGGTGGCGAGGCCAGCTGGGAAGTGGCCACCTGCGCATAGGACGGTTCCAGGGTCATATGGGGGTGGGTTTGCATGCATGATAGGGTGCTGTGGCGGGAAATATTTAAAAGATGATGGGGAGCATTAGGCTGTTAGCCCTGACTAGATTTCATTGCTTGCTGTGCATTCCTTGATGGTCAGTTCGTGCCAGAGTGGGAGATAAAACTCTGCAAACCAGGACTGTGTTTGGGGGCATTTCATTCCAACCTTCCAGAACCTGACACATGGTTGTTGGTATTGCTGCCGCGAAGCATATGTTGAGGCATGAATGGCCTGGCTGTGGGGGTCCTAAGGTAACCCAGTGTGGGGTGCCAAGGGCAGCTCCACCCCCTGCCTCACCTCATGGCAGCGGCACCACAAGGAACCCGATAGAATGGATGGGCAGCCAGCTGTTCAGGCTCTTATGTAGGGCTTATTTTTGGGATAGGTCTTATTTTCAAGAAACGGTATATAATAATTAAAATGCTGGTAGTAGGATAATCCATATTTTATTCCGTGAAGGTCAGTAACTTGGGGCCAGTTATTTTATCTTGGTACAAGCTATCTCCAAAGTCTGTAGCTGCAGGGAAAAATGGGAGGTAGGAATACTTTGAGTTCCTGAAGAAAAAACAGGATATAAAAGGAGCAACTTTATTTTTTAAAAAACTAGTGTTAGTAGTTTTATAACTAGTATTTCTTTGCATTAAAACATGAAGTAGACTTTTATTAAATAAATAGTCTCTCTGGTGATATTCTTCCTGAAATTCACATACTGTAATCCAAATAAATCTCTAGAAATGTAAGGATGAAAGCAAAAATGTAATCTAAGCTAAGTTTTCCTCCTCCTGTCTGGAGCCTTTGTACACATTGATAGGATAGTTTGGTTTGACCTACAAAGGATCAGTTTAGTTTTGCTTTTCAACTTAACTGCGTCATAATGTGGTTTTGACTCTTAATAATATCTAATGTACTTTTAAAAGGATCGGAAATCTTTCAGTGCTGGCTGCTTTTAATGATAAGCTTTGGGTCCCTGCAACCAAAGTACAAAACAAAGACTCAAGAAGTAGGGCAAGCAAAACCACAAAGATCAGTACATGGAGCTGTTCTTGAAACCATATGAAGTAAAATGGTTTGGAACAACAATATTTTGCATATCCAAGGACAACCACTTCAGCTACATAGCTCAGGACAATCATAAAGATTGTGGGTTAGGGCCAAACATAACTATGTCAAAAGTAGGTGGAAGAAGATTCCACCTACTTATTGTTCACTGGCCTTTAATATATGGCTGTAGTCTTCCATTTATCATTTCCCAAGAAAAGAGAACCTATCCTTTAAAAAGTCAATACAAATTAAACTCAACAATTAACAATCTTGAGAAATTAAGTACTCTGATTAAAGGTCCCCTTTCTTTTGACCTAGCAATGGCAAAGTGGGGTTTCCCTTATGACTCTTTTAAAAACACAGGCAAGACCAAATGGATTTCGGTGCACAGAGATACAAGATTTGAGACTTTAACCAACTTGGTTCTGGGTAAGGTAGTACTACCCCAGACAGATCCAGTTCACTACTTAGGGGTTCTCTTGACTTACAATTCCTGCTTGAAGAGCAGGTAGCAGTCACGGCTAGCAGAGCCTTTGCACAACCTTGGTTGGTGTGCCAGTTGCAGCCTTTCCTGGATCAGGAGTCCCTGTGCCTAATCATACAAACCCTGGCCATCTCACATTTGGACTACTGCAATGTGTTCTACATGGGGCTACCCTTGAGGAACATTTGCAAGCTTCAACTGGTGCAGAATGTGGCAGCCTGAGCAATTCTTTGGGTCCCTAGGATGACTCCACTGCTCTGGTCTGCACTGGCTGCCAGTCTGCTTCTGGGTGCAATTCAAGGTGTTGGTTATAAGCTTTAAAGCCCTGCATGACCAGTCTACTTGATGAAACATCTCATCCTGATGGGACTGGCCTGTACCACCCATACTGACGGAGGAGGGATGCTGTGGGTCCAGTTGGTCAAAGAATTCTGACAGGGTCAAGGAGGAGGGACTTTTCTGCCATAGCTCCTGCCCTTTACCCCCTGAGGTGAGATTGGAAGAGCCCTTCGAGGGTCAGCTGGCAAAACCAGGTCTTCAGACCTTCCTGCAGAAGGCCAAAAGAGGAGGAGCCAATCTCTCACCCTTCTGACTTCTGCAGGAGCCTGAAGACCTGATTCTGTCAGATGGCTCTAATAGGGGAGCAGCAACATACTGGACGTAATTGATGACTTAAGAGGCAATCCCACCCACCTGAACACCACATCCTGTTCCCTCTGTTCCTATCTTTCAAATATATTTTGTCTTGATTGGGATCTCAATTTTTATTCTTTTAAAGATTTTTATTTGTTAGAATTTTAATGTTTTAATGCTGGAAGGTGCCAAGAGTCATTTCATTAGAGATGGGCAGCAAATAAATTCTATCTATCTATCTATCTATCTATCTATCTATCTATCTATCTATCTATCTATCTATCTAGTTGAAAAGTAACCAGTACAGTCCAAATCTGAATGCAAAAAAAGTCCTGGTATTCCAGTCAAAAAATTATAAGTAGGCAATATACTCTAATTTTGGCCTGCAGTTTGGGCATAAGTATGCAGAATTTCACAAATTGCACTTTAAATGAATTCTGCATGAGCTGTTTCATATAAATATAAATATATAAGACTACAGGTTTATGTTAGTGTCTCCGATTTCATCTGAACAACTGCTGCACAATTCCATGACATAAGGCAGGTGTCTCAAACTCGCAGCCCATGGGCCGGATGCATCACACATTGGCCACACCCACGCCCAGTTTAGCAAGGGGGAAAAAAGTTGCAATACTGTTGTGACCTAGATCAAAGTATTTATTACCAGACACAATCAATGCTAAACAAACATATTTTATTAGAACAGCTGAGAATTACTTATTCTCAGCTTAGTCCAAATTAATTTTAAAACAAATCCTTCAGAAACAGTCCTTCGGCCTTATCACAAATCTTTGTCTTCTTTGGCACCCTGCCAAAGGTGTTTCTTGGCAAAACCCCATGAAGTTCAGAAGCAAGAGACACCGACAAGAAACAAATGCAGCAATGTTGCTTTCCTACAAAGATTCCAGGAGCCGCCGCTGCTCTATTAAGCCTTCTAGGAGGGGCCAATCATCTCCTGGCCTTATTCACGAGTCATCCTTTTTGCTTTGGCTGCTCTTGCCTTCTGGCAGCTCTTGGCATGCATGCATTAGGAACAGGCTCCTCCTGTTCCTCTGCCTCTCTGCTATCCACCTCTGGAGGCTCCAGAGTCCGCACATCGCTCCCAGATGGCCCTGGCCCCATCTCTGCATCCAATGCAGAGCCCTCATCCAGGCCTTCCCCTGACTCCAGGACTGGCCCATTGTCCTCCCCAGCCTCCTCACTGTCTGACTGCTGCTAGCTCTGCAGGCTGCTGGCGGACCACAACAGATACATCACATGACGTTGCCGTGATGATGTGAGTTTGACATCCCTGACATAAGGACTACCCGTATATAGCTTTTCAGGAACACCTAAATCTTCCCAATAACTGCAGTCATATTATATAGATTAAGTTTAGTCAAATGTTTTGAATAAACAAGAAACTATATCAAGGAACTAAATGATATTCTTGTGACTAAAAGTAGAATGTAATGTATGTAATGTATGTACAGTGTAATGTATTCAGTTCTCTATAAGAAATAATGATTTCTTCTATAATCTGTAACAAAATGTTATGTTCAGATCAGAATCACATTAATTGAATTTAAACTAGAGTCATCCCTTCATCAGAGTTGAAAACAGGAAATGTCCTGGTACATACATAAGCAGAGAAAGGTAACCCAAAAGGCAATTTGTCAAGCAGAGTTCCAACTTCCTTACAGAGGCATCACTTCTTTATATGGCAATACATCATTCCCTACATTCTTATATACTGTGTTTTTGTGGCTTTTTCATCAGACTGTTTTTCCTTGCTGTGGTTAAAGCAAACTGTTAAAATGAATGTACTGTATAAAGGGGTTAATTTAGCAATTTGCAACATAGACGGTTTCCAGCATAGAATGGAAACTTGGGGTGAGAAAGAAATTAGGTTATATTTTTACTTGTTTATTATTTTCAAACTTAAGAAATAGTAGAATTTTAACTTTAGATAAACTTTAGTCCTTACTGGCTTCTCTGTGGCATCAGGAAGTTGATGCTGTTTGAAAAGACTTTTATTTGCGACCGGCTATTGTCAACTACCTTTTCTTTCTCAACATTTTTGCCACATACTTTTCCCCATGTTCACTGAGATCAACCAGCAGGTATTATGTCTTCCAAGGGAGGGATTATTGAGCTTCATTCTTCTCTGCTGACATTTTCCCCAATCTCTGTAATATCTCAAGGATGCAATGCTCCAGGAACAAGTTCAGTTTTTCCCATCTTTTTCTTGTCCATTCTTGTACAAACAACCGGAAGGCGTGTATGTTATTGATGAAATGCTTTCAGAATATAATGTACTTAATCAAGAAGAAAGTGAGAGATTCTTCCAAGTTGAAACTAGGATGAAGTACAGCAGTAGATGAATTTGGATCATGAATGGGACTTGTGTCCTTCCAGCTTTAGCTTTCTCTGTCTCATCATTGGTTAAATTAGGAATGTAGCTGTTTAGCACATTTGGTTCTAATTTAATTATCTCAGATTCAAGTAATTCAGATTTTATGGAATTGGTGACTCTCTGCAGTTTACCATTTTCCATCTGTTAAATCCTTAAGATTTTAATAGCTATAGATCAGGGGTGGGTTCTACTTACCTTTACTACTGGTTCACAATGGGATCGCATTGCAAACCAGTAGTAAAGCTTTTGCGCATGTGCAGATCACTGATGACAACATCTGGGGTGGTGGGTGAAGCCTCCCACTGGTTTTACTACTGGTTCTTGTGAACCAGTCTGAACCGGGGGCAACCCACCACTACTATAGATATATAAGATCTTGCCATTCCCTAAGAATTCAATGCAATAGTCATAGTATTATTTCTTCTAATTTATTTATAAAGGAATAAAATCTGAATTACTTGAATCTGGATAGATGATTGATCCAAAGTCATGATTAAAAATAGACTTCAATCCCAGTTCAATAGAAGAATTCTATTACTGCAAATTCTAGAAATGGTATTTTTGATTAAAAATAAATTTTACTCCCAATTTCTTGCTGAGGGTGTAAATGTTCTGATGGTTATTGTGGGTAATGCACCATCATGTACAGCAGTGGCACTTGTGCAAACTGACAGACACAAGAGGTCCATTAAAGTGGTCTGAGAGTTGTTGAAACTAAAAAGAAAGTCGGCTTTTCTCTCCTCCCTATTGCAAAGCTGTTCTTCCAGAAGTTTCATATAAACAAATTGTACCATTTGTCAATTTGCTTTCCTACTTCAGTACTGTTAATTGCTCCTCTTTTGTGTTCGTTCTGCCTGTTGGAATAAACAGATTCCTTCTATTTAGGTGGTCCCACATTTTTTTTTCCTATTGGTTGCCAACACATCCTTGCTAGCTTTTGTTGTTTTTTTAATGTCTTGGACATTGTCCAACTTTGAAATGTCTTTTGTTATTGCTTTTGGGAAAAGAATAAAAAAGATAATTGAATTAGTTTAGAAGAATTACTTGTTTGTGGATGGATTTGTGTTAACTTTTCTGATTTGCCAGCACTTTTTTGTCAGCAAATGTTATTTATTTATTTATTTATTTATTTATTTATTTATTTATTTATTTATTTATTTATTTATTTATTTATTTATTTATTTTGTCACATTTCTATGCCGCCCAACTCCCAAGGGACTCTGGGCGGTTAAATAAGTGTGTGTGTTTTTTCCATCCAACTATAGCTTTTCAACATGGAAGAGCAACTCCATATCTGAATACCATCATATGTGATTAGGGGAAAGCATTCAACCTTCCCTGAGTAATTTAACTATGCAACAGTGACAATTTTCCTATACATATTTATATCACTGTAAACCATTTCAAGTACTTTGCTTGTAGATGGGGAGCTGAATACATTGTCACAACAATAATTATACAATGATAGAACTATGTATTTTTATATATGCCAGAGACGACCTCATGAAATCTGGATCATATAAATGAAGGTCACTTTCGAGTACTTCTTTATGAAAAAATCTTTGGTAAATATAATGAAAGTAGGGTTTGGGTTGACTGTAGGTGCTAATTTCCATTTGAACACCTCAGTTAGTGGCCACAAGATTTCCTACCAGATTTGGTCATAGATGATTCTCTTTAATCATCATCTTCAAACACCACATAATCCACAAAACATTCTAAAACTACTGGTGGATGGCTAAAGGCAAGGCTAAAAGTTCAGAATGAGAACAACAATAATTCTTAGACATAAAGTTGATCATCATCTTGGAAGTTACATCATCATTCTATACTTTGATAAGAGAGTGTGATAGGAGTGGACATGCCTGTCATAGCAGTAATTTTATAAGAATACTCACAATAAGGTCTCCAAATTCCATAAGACATGAATTTATCTACCTTCTTAACTTATTTCATGACTGCAGTCTAGAATTCTTCTTCTTTTTTTTTTTTTACCAGTGATATACAGTATAGTAACAATTTTATCTAATTAAAAAGAATACTGCCATTTAAGGTATTTAAGGCTAAATTTGAAAACAAGTAAACAGGCTCAGCAAAACCCACACTTGACTTTTCAAGAAGAAACAAAGTTGTCAATAATATGTGTTATTATTTACATATGGCCTTTTGATTCCTTATTTTTTTCCATGTTGATGATAAAGATGACACATATATCCAATCCAAACTCCATTGTAATATATTGTCTGTATATATGGACAATGTTGAGCAATAATTTTCTGCTTCAGATGATTTTTTCCATACAGCTTCAGATTGCCCACATACAGGATGTGTGATAGTCTGGCAGATATTTTGATATTTAATAGCCATGGGTGGGTTCTACTTACCTTTACTACCGGTTCGCAACGGGATCACGCATGTGTGCTCGTTTCGCTCATGCACGCGCCAAGCTTCTGCGCGTGCGTGGATTGCTTATGATGATGTCCGAGGCAGTGGGTGGAGCCTCCCACCAGTTTTACTACCGGTTCTTGTGAACCGGGCCGAACCAGGGGCAACCCACCACTGGTCATGACATGATTGTTGACAGAGGAATCAGTGCAATGACAAACAATAGTGAGGATGGTGTGTCTTCTTGAAAATTTCTTCCTTGATATTAACCTCTCTCAATCTATCAACTGTATCTTCCATTGTGTCATTGATCTTTCACTAATAATAATAATAATAATAATAATAATAATAATAATAAATAATAATAATAGTAATAATTTTATTTCTATACCGCCCTTCTCCCAAGGGACTCAGGGCGGTGTACAGCCTATTAAAAGCACAAAGACAGACATCAATTTAAAAATTATTAAAATTATTAAATAATTTCAGCTCAGATTTAAAACCCCAAATTTAAAACACCCAATTTAAAATCATTACATCGATAGCCCAGCCTGGCAGAACAGCAGGGTCTTGAAGGCACAACGAAATATGCAGAGATCGGAGATCTTACGCATTTCCAGGGGCAATTCATTCCACAGGGCAGGGGCTCCCACAGAGAAGGCCCTCCCCCTGTGTGTCGCCAGCCGACATAACTTGGCCGATGGCACCCTGAGGAGACCCTCTCTGTGGGAGGAAACTGGCCGGTGGGAGGCTATTGGTGGCAGAAGTCGGTCTCGAAGGTACCCGGGTCCTATGCCATGGAGCGCTTTAAAGGTGGTAACCAGTACCTTGAATCGCACCCAGAAGACCACTGGGAGCCAGTGCAGGTCACGCAGGAGGGGTGTCACGTGGGCACAATGAGTTGCGCCCATAACCACCCACGCGGCTGCATTCTGGACCAGTTGGAGCCTCCAAGTGCTCTTCAAGGGGAGCCCCATGTAGAGAGCATTACAATAGTCCAGCCGGGAGGTGACAAGAGCGTGAGTGACCATGCACAAGGTGTCCGGGTCCAGAAAGGGCTGCAGCTGGTGGATCAGGCGAACCTGATAAAAAGCCCCCCTGGCCATGGCCGTCATATGCTCTTCTAAAGACAGCCATGCGTCCAGGAGGACACCCAGATTGCGAGCCCTCTCTGTGGGGGGTAGAGATTCACCCCCAATAGTCAGCGATGGCACCAGCTGACTATATCGGGACGCCGGAAGCCACAGCCACTCGGTCTTGGAAGGGTTGAGTCTCAACCTATTTCTCCCCATCCAGACCTGCACGGCCTCCAGGCAGCGAGACATCACATCAAGGGCATCGTTGGGGTGGTCTGGGGTGGAGATGTACAGCTGAGTGTCATCAGCGTACTGATGGACTCTCACCCCAAAACCACGGATGATCTCACCCAGCGGCTTCACATAAATGTTGAACAGAAGGGGTGAGAGGACCGAACCTTGCGGCACTCCCCATGCGAGGCGCCTCGAGGTCGACCTCTGCCCCCCTGCCAACACAAACTGTGAATGGTCGGAGAGGAAGGAGGAGAACCACCGCAGAATGGTGCCCCCTATTCCTAACCCCTTCAACCACTGCAGCATGACACCATGGTCGATGGTATCAAAAGCCGCTGAGAGATTTAATAGGACCAGGACAGAGGAGCAACCCGTGTCCTGAGCCTTCCAGAGATCATCCACCAACGCGACCAATGATGTTTCTGTGCTGTACCCCTGCCTGAAGCCAGACTGGTACAGGTCCAGATAGATAGCTTCATCCAGGTGCCGGGAAGCTGTTGTGCCACCACACTCTCAACAACCTTCGCCACAAAATGAAGGTTGGACTGGACGGTAGTTAGCTAATGCAGCAGGGTCCAAGGAAGGCTTCTTGAGGAGGGGCCTCACCACTGCCTCTTTCAAGGTGGCAGGAAAGGCACCCTCACTCAAAGAAGCACTTATGATCCCCTGGAGCCAGCCTCGTGTAACCTCCCGGGAGGGCAGTATCAATCAGGAGGGACACAGGTCCAATAAACATGTGGCAGCACTAATCTTACCCAGAACCCTGTCCACATCCTCGGGAGCCACAAGATCAAACTCCTCCCAGATAACATTCTCAAGACCTACCCTCGTCTCCTCCCCTGGACTCATCCAGTCAGAGTCCAAGCCTTCCTGAATCCGAGCAACTTTATCATGCAGGAATTGCACAAAATCTTCAGCTCGACCCTGCAAGGGATCTTCCCGCACTCCCCCCTGAAGAAGGGAGTGGGTCACCCTAAACAGAGCGGCTGGGCGGTTCTCTGCAGATGCGATAAGAGCAGAAAAATGGTTAGATTTCGCCACTTTTATCGCCACTAGGTAGGTCTTGATATAAGACCTCACCAGTGTCTGGTCAGAATCGGATTGACTAGTCCTCCAAATGCTCTCTAGGCGTCTTTTCCGACGCTTCATCTCTATCATCAGCATCGGGTCAGAGGCCACAAAGGCACAATGCGGTCCAAAGCTCCGGTGGCTGCACTCTCCCAGGCGGCCACCAGGTCTTCGGTCGGGTCATGTGCCAGGGTCTCAGGAAATGGCCCAAGCTCTGTCAGGAGCCTTTTGGGATCCATCAGGCGCCTGGGATGGAACCATCTGGTCAGTTCCATCTCCCTGCGGTGGGAGGAAGCGGCTGGAAAGTCCAAGTGAAGGAGCGAAAGATCTGTCCATGACAAGGCTTTAATGTCTAGGTCCCCTCTACCAAGATCATTCAACCACTGACCAGAGACAAAAATCAAGTCCAGAGTGTGTCCCCCTATGTGAGTGGGGCCTTGAACTAACTGGGTCAGGTCCATGGCCACCATGGAAGCCATGAACTCCCAAGCCACCTCTGACATCTCACCTGCGGATGGTAGGTTGAAATCCCCCATGACAATAAGTCTAGGGGTATCAACCGTCACCCCGGCAATAACGTCAAGCAGCTCAGGCAGGGTCACCGCCATGTGGCAGGGAGCCAGGTATGTAGTCAGCAAACCCATCTGCACCCACGGCCCCACTTCACAAAAAGGGACTCACATCTGCTATCTGAGGAACAGTGGTCTTCCTCGGACAAAGACTTTCCCTAATAATCGCCGCCACTCCCCCACCCCTCCCCTAAGCCCTTGGCTGATGAAATGCACGGAAACCTGGTGGGCACATTTCAAGGGTCGGTCCTGGCCGAACCGGGTCTCCATAATACCTGCCAGGTCCACTCCCCCTCCAAAATAAGATCACAAATGAGCGGGGCTTTGTTAACAACCGGCCTGGTATTACATAACATCAGCCGCGGACCCAGGGACTGAGGCTCGGTGCAACCCCAGACACGAGTCACGCATTGGGGGCTGGAGTGCACAATCGCTCGTAAACAGCATATGCGCACCCCCGGAGTGTGATATGGCCCCCTGCACCTGTCATATCTGCCCCTCCCACTCATTATTTCAATTACACTGCCCTTCCTATCACCCCCCCTGCTCCCCGGTCAAATTTCCTTCCACCACCCCTCCGCTGCGTCCAATCGACCCATCACCCCACTCAGTGGCTATATGGACCCCCTAGGTCCACCTTTACAACCCCCTCCCACCTCTGAACCCCTTAAAATTTTAGTTAATAATACATTTAAAAAACCCCTTAATCTTCTCTTTGATGCATGCCATCTCTCGGTGTTCCAAAACCCATCATCAATGAAGGTAAATGTACCAGGATGCAATCTGAGTCAGTCACTAGGACCAGAGGTTTAGTCTTCTGAGTTTTTGGACTGTGCTTAAGCCCATCCTCAGAGAATTTCCCTCTAGCAGAGTGTAAAGAGTGTGTTACTCTCACTCTGCTAGAGTGTCAGACTTTCTCATTGATCTTGGCACAAAGTTTCTGATATTTCTACTGATACCTGTTATTGCTAGGCACTTGATTATCTAATCATGTAGCAGAAAGTCAAATGCCATCTTTTAATCAATTAAGGTTGTATTCAAATTGGTCTTCCTTCTCTTGCAGTTTTCCCAGCCATCTTGTCAGTTAAAAGCGATCTTTTGCTCCTCTGCTATTTCGACATTTTCCTTTCTGCTCATCTGGAAGGAGCTTGTTTTCAAGTAGATGCTATTGGAAGGTATCAGCTATAACATCACCACAAATACCTGGGAATCTTCTTGGATCTAATAATTATTTTGAATAAACTAGAGTAAAATACCAGATCGCATGTGTAACCTTTATCACATGCTGGTCCTATGATCAACTGGATCCATACTTATCATAACTCCTATGAACTCCTGAGGTTGAAGTCACATGTGGCTCAATACTGGAGAATCTCTTGCTTAGTATTACTATTTTAAAGGTATAGCAAAACTGATCTCAATGTCTCTTAATAAACAATAAGATATCTATTTTTCCAGTCTGAGAAGTTGCTGCAGATTTAATGTGATTGTTTCCTAAAAGACAGAAATATAGTATTGGTAAGCTGAATCCTTAAGCAACTGCTATGCCTTTCCCCTTTTCTGCACAAGGGTGCCCCACAGTTTCAGACACAAGCTCAGATTTCTCCTTTAAACAAAAGCAAAATACACACTTGTAAATCAAGGAAAGAAATGAAAGACCAATAGTATATTCTGACAAAATGCTGTTTCATGATTAAAGGTAATCAAAATGGTGCAATTTTTTTACTGTCTAGCTGTTAATACAATCTTTCCCCCAGAAAGAAAGAAAGAAAGAAAGAAAGAAAGAAAGAAAGAAAGAAAGAAAGAAAGAAAGAAAGAAAGAAAGACAGACAGACAAGGGAATGGGTGGGACACATATTTTCAAAAGTGCAGCCTTTTTTTTTTTTTCTTTTTTATCTTGAAATATCTCATACAAATTCTGGATTAATATTCAATCCCGAGACACTGCAACCATCATAAATAGTTGCCAAGTGTCTGAATTTTGATCACATGACGGTGAGGATGCTGCAACGGTTGCATGTCTGAAAACTGTCATAAATCCCTTTTTTCAGTGCTGTTGTAACTTTGAATGGTCACTGAATGAAACATGGTAAGTCGAGGAATATCTGTATGGTAGGCCATTTGTCTTCTCATCCTGAGCTTTAAAGTAGCATGAGCAATCTATGTATGAAGGCATCTTCCCTTAGCAAGATATTATCTGCTTGCCCCATTGCCTGTTCAGGCCACCCATCACTTCTTGAGTGTAGGAAGAGAATATATGTTGCCATCCATTTACTACCAACCCATTGGGAATGTACCCCCTTACTTATATTTGAAGACTGTCTCAAAATTGTTGCTTTCTGTCCTATGTTGCCTTCCAGACTAGTAGCAGTACCCCAGATGCAGCTCCAATTGGCAACAGTCTCTTGCAAGGCATTTCCTGTCCGGTAACCAGTTACATAGAAAATGCTAGGCAATATTATTTGGTGCTTGGTCAATTCTTTGAGATTGATTCAATGATGGACTATTAACTGAATAACACGATAATAGAGTTGGAACAGATCTTGGAGATCTTCTAGTCCACCCACTTTCCATTCAGGCAGGAAACCCTACAACATTTCAGATAAATGATTGTCCAATCTCTTCCTAAAAGCCTCCAGGATTGGAGCACCCACAACGTCTGGAGGCGAGTCATGATTAATTGTTCTGTCAGGAAATTTCTCCCTAGTTCTACATTGCTTTTCTCCTTGATTAGTTTCCAGCAGTAGTGAAATGTAAAATATGTTACTACCGGTTCTGTGGGCGTGGCTTGGTGGGGAGGGGTAATGTGATTGGGTGGGCATGGCCAACTTTTTTTTTTAACTTTTAAAACCATTTTTTTCTACAACTTCTTCGGCCGAAGAGGTTGTAAAAAAATGCTTTTAAAAGCCTCTGACGATCCCAGCTGAATTGCCTGATCGCTAGAGGCTTTTTTTCTTTTAAAACCAATTTTTCTACAACCTATTCAGCCAAAAAGGTTGTAAAAAAATGCTTTTAAAAGCCTGTGACGATCAGGCAACTCAGTTGGGATTGTCAGAGACTTTTAAAAGCATTTTTTCTACAACCTCTTCAAGAGGTTGTAGAAAAAATGCTTCTAAAAGCCTCTGATGATCCCAGCTGAGCAGCACGATCATCAGAGGCTTTTTTTTTTTTTGCTTTTAAAAGCATTTTTTCGGCCGAAGAGGTTGTAGAAAAAATGCTTTACAAATAAAAGCCTCTGATGATTGTGCAGCTCAGCTGGGAATTGGGGGGGGGCAGGGATTTTTGCTACCGTTCTCTGAACCACCCGCTGCCATCGCTACAAGATCAGGTGATCTGGTCTGAACCGGGAGCATTTCACCCCTGGTTTCCATCCATTGCTTCTTGTCCTGCCTTCAGGTGTTTTGAAGAATAGGTTGACCTTCTCTTCTTTGTGACAGCCCCTTAGATTCTGGATCATCGCTATCATGTCACTCCTAGTCCTTCTTTTCATTAAACTAGACATACTCAATTCCTGCAACCGTTCTACATAAGTTTTAGCCTCCATTTTTATTGCTCTTCTCTGCACTCTTTCTAGAGTTTTTTAAAACAATATAAAAAAACATCTTTCGGTGACCAAAACATGATGCAACATTCCAAGTGTGATCTTACCAAGGCATTATAAAGTGGTACTAATGTTTTACGTGATCTTGATTCTATCATTTATATAACTACAAAGCTTACTTTCCTCTCCTTTCCTTTCCTTTTTTTTAAAAAAAGATTTAGGTTGCAAGATAGGAATGTTGCTAACTTGGTTTGTACTAAGTTTGTACTAAGTTCACAAGATTTTAGTAGATTTCATAGTTATAAAAAGAGGACAATTGACAATATTTTATTTTTAATCTTGATTTCCTCCCAGAGATTTTCATGGTTAAAAAAAGTAATCTCCATGATCCCTGATTTTGTTTAGTAGAATTCTATTGATAGAATTTTATTTTCTGCTTTTTCTTGTATTTCTGATCCCACAGAATGTTTTTTAAATAGTGTAGGATTAAATAACAAATAAATCATCAACCTGACTGTACAAATGTGTCTTTACATTCACCTGGATAACAATGTGAATAAATCTGTACATGTGTGTGGACAAAAAATGAAATTATTATTAATGGCTGCTTGAAAAAAGTGTAGTGGTCTGTGACCATAGCTTTTGAGTCATTTTAAAAGCTCAGGCCCCTCATCTGTAATATCTTTTTAAGAAAACCTTCTTCAAATTCAACTTCCTTCACACAAATCTTTCTTTCCACGCTACCATAGCACACAGCTGTTTATTTCCACATGTGGAGGAATTTCTTAATCATTAAAACAGCGCTTGAATTGGCAAAAATCATGTATGATTGAATAAAATAGGCAAAATGTCACACTTTGGCTCCTGCAGAAATGCATAAAGACTGAAGGAAGGATCAATGTACATAGGTTGAAGAAAGGACAAACAACTGCTAGTCCAGAAATCATGCCAGTTTAGAAGTTGTATTAAATCAATATTAAAACTTCAGTTCAATTATCTCCTGTGCTTGTCTGGAAAAGTGATTAATGCTTAAATCTTTAATTGTCTTCCCCAACCTGTCTCCTTCTGGATACATTTGGACTCTACAATTCTCAAAAGACTTGCTAGCTCGACATTCTGAAGAATTACGTTCCCAATGCACCTGGAGGGTGTCAGATTGGGAAAAGCCTGCTGCAAAATATATAAAACCTGTGAACATCACGAATCTCTTCCCTATGCTGCTATTATTATAATACAAAAACTGTGGCTGTGCAGTGGTTAGAGTGAAGCATTGCAGGCTAATTCTGCTAACTGCCAGCAGTTTGTTCTTGACCAACTCAAGGTTGACTCAGCCTTCTATCCTTCTGAGATTGGTAAAATGGGGACCCAGATTGTTGGGGGCAACGTGCTGACTTTCTAAACCACTTGCTGAAAAGCACTCTGAAGCAGTGTACAAGTCTAAGTGCTATTATTATTATTAGAATATTTAGCACTATTGGTAGTAATGGTTGTAGTAGTAATAGAATTAATATTGGAAGAATGTTCAATGGATACCATCAATTAAAGAATTTTAATTTAATTATTCAGGAATAGAGTCTTCTCTGACATTACCCCTGCCCTTTGGAACATCTTACTTCCATAGGATTTCCAGAATAGTGTTATGAGTGTGAATTGGCATGGGGGTTGCAGAATGATATGTGACCCAGGGAGGTAGTTGGTGACATAAGCGCCCTCCTTCCACCTTTTAAAATCTATAATATTTTAATTTTAATATAGTTCTTAACTTTGTTTTATCTTTGTTTTTATTTATGCTTCTAGACCACTTTTTATATTTGTACTGTAAACTGCGCAGAATCACTTAGGTGATATGAGCAGTATAGAAATTTGATAAATAAATACATAAACTAATAAATTTGATATTCAATGTCTAAAAACTAAAATGGACCCTGTTTACATCTATTTCAAAACTAATGATTTTCAAATTATAATTTTTATTTTCCATTTTGTTTCTAGTCTATAGTTTCTAGTTCTATATAATCTCATATTGCATTGGAATATTGTGAAAAATAGTGATTTAGTTTGCAAAAGCTACATGTAAAAAGAAGTCGTTTAGAAACCTTGTACTCATATCTTTTTCTCTGTAAGTCATCAGTCTTGATATTTCATGGTTTCTAGCACTTTGTTAACAGGAAATTTAAAGCATGTTTCTGTCAGATAGCTGTCTTGATAGATCAGTCTACATTTTTCTGCCAATAACCCTCTAATGATTTAAAAATGCATGGTTATTTAACTGTCAGAGCTCAGCAGTGCTTGAGTCTCAGTCAAATATTTTGTTGGCTTAGGACACAGAGATGATTTCAGATTACATTTTATAATAATTTTTGGTTCTCTATTCCATTATAACAGACTCCCTCTCACATTATATTCAGATATCACAATAATTAATTGATATTAGTATCAAAAATTGACATAGGTTTCCAGCTTTGGTTTTACATTGAATTTGATAAGATTATAACCTTGCAGTATAAGATATTAAACTCTGTGATCAGCTGAAAGGACATCTACTGCTCATGTACTGTCAAATCAAAGTTCCTATTAAACTAAAAAGCATAACATTCTGCCAAATGTTCATATAATTCATATAATTTAATCTTCAAAACTGAAAATTGAGCTGAGGTGATGCAGTGGTTAGAGTGCAATACTGCAGCTACTTCAGCTGATTGCTAGTTCAGCAGATCAGCGGATCTAATCTCACTGGCTCAAGCAGATCAAATCTCATCGGCTTCCATCCTTTCGAGGTGGGTAAAATGAGGACCCAGATTGTTGGGGGCAATATGTTATTTAGTATACTGTCTTTGATGTAAGCTGCCCAGCGTCCTCGGAGAGTGGGCGGCATAGAAATATGACTAATAATAATCTGTCTTCTAAGGATTATCTATATCGTACTAGTTGTATTATAGCTCAAAGTGAATAAATCAGAGTTGCATACTTTAATGTAGAGCAAGTACATTAATACTATATATTATGGACCCAAGTTTGTACACGGATATATGTTTGCCAAGTTTCTACATGGCAAATTCCACTGGTAAATACAAGATCCACAACTTGGATCCAATTCAGTGGTGGGTTGCTCCAGGTTCTGTCCTGTTCTATAGAACCAGTAGTAAAAGCGATGGGAGGCCCCGTCCACCTGCCATGACATCATCATGGGTGATCTGTGCAAGTGCAGAAGCACGTGTGCGTGTGCACCAAGTGAGCCTGCACGTGCGTTCCCATTGCGAGCCGGTAGTAAAGGTAAGTAGAACACACCCCTGGTCCACTTGAATCACATTTGCTGCAGTTGCAGGAGAAGAACATCTGAAGCTGCAAAGACAGAATTACAGTTGGCACATGGAAGATAGTTAGTCCCAAAAGTGCTTTTTCCAAAAGGCAACTGGACTTTCTTGGTTTAGGAATATAGTGAAAAATACCGGACAGAGGAGAATATCTGGAATCTCATCTATTTCACAGTCCCCAATCTTTGTGGCCCTGTGGACTCGCAGTGGTGGCAGTGGTGGAGGCAGCGGGAGGGGATGGTGTCACACATATAACCTAATACCGTACATGAGTAAATGGGGCTTCTCACACTTACTTGCTGCTTGTGTGGTCTGTTTCCTAATGTACTGTATACCGGTACCCATCCATGGACCGAGGTTGGGGACCCCTAATATATCTTGTCAAGAGTGTAGGCAGTCTGACCATTCTTAGAATGGCTGCAATCCTAAGGTTGACAAAATGTTTTAGCTATATACACATGCCAAAAATCTAAGCACAATTAATTTGAAATATAAACATAATCAAAACAAGAGTTGATTACAGAAGAAAACACAGAAAATCATGGAAGTTGCATTAAACATTGTGGAAGATATAACAGTTCAGTAAATTTATTGTTAAAATCTGTGGGTAAGCAGAAAAGTCTTGTTTTGTGCATAAAACTTAATAAAAAAAATTATCATGTGAGATCCTGGAGCAGGGCATTTCATAAACACAAATGAAAATTATATCCTAAGGATAGTCATTTTCAAACCCTTGAATTAAACTGACATACTGTCCTCAGTATTTAATTTTTGCATTTTTTTCTGCAGATGCATGACACAGAGGCTTTATAATAAAGTTTTTAAATGTAACTTGAAACACTTCTCAAAAATTTGTTTCACTGAATGCAATAGAATGATTTCCCACTTACCTGTCTATAGGGCTGTATCTTAAATTTGTAACTGATACTCTAATATATTCCTAATGTATAGGTTTAAAAAGGAAGGAAGATTGCTAATAAGTATTGTTTTAAAAAAGGAAACATAACTAATTAAGTATTAAAGCCAGAGGTGGGTTTCAGCAGGTTCTGACCAGTTCTGGAGAACCTGTAGCGGAAATTTTGAGTAGTTCGGAGAACTGGTAGTAAAAATTCTGACTGGCCCCGCCCCCATCTATTCTCTGCCTCCCAAGTCCCAGCTGATTGGGAGGAAATGGGTCTTTTGCAGTAACCTTCCCCTGGAATAGGGGTGGAATGGGTGGGAATGGAGTATCCTTCCCCTGCCACGCCCACCAAGCCACACCCACCAAGGCATGCCACGCCCACCAAGCTACACCCACAGAACCGGTAGTAAAAATTTTTGAAATCCACCATTGTTTAAAGCCTTTCGTAAGGTACCTATTTATTATTTTAAAAAGCTTATTTCAGTGAATATAAGGTTTTTTTTCCTAGTTAAAGCAATCCTGCTAACTGGCATACTTTCCTTTTGAACTATTACTAGCAAAACCAACTCTGAGTTATGGTTAATTCTGCTGATTCTTCTCCTGTCTTTCTTTTAGATAAACTGATAACATTCTTTTAAGATAAACTGATAGTTTGAGATTCATTCATTTCTTGCTGAATCAGAATGTGTTTATGAAATAGGAGAAAACATAAATTTGGTTTCATAGCTTTATGGAAAAAGAACATAATTAAAATCAGTCCATACAGCTGGCTTTTGCCTCCTTGCCAAATACATATTGGCTACGGCCCTTAACTAAACAAAAGCTGAGGTTATGTTTTGCAAGCTTGGGAAACAGCCAAGGGAAGAAAAACCAGCCTCAAAGGCTTTTAAGAATGAAATTGTATTATGATGCTAAAGTACATACATTATATTAAATGCAGTGCACACAATATTTGAGTTCATTTTGTAAAATGCAGTTGGAAATAATTAATTCTGGAGCTTTAAAATTTCTACCAACTTCTTTTTGTTTGCAAGTCCATCTAAGAACTAATTTCAGTCAATCCATCTAAGGACTAATTTGTCACTGAATGCATGATGAAAACTAAGTATTGTCAATCTGGTCCATATAGGTAGTTTGCATTGGAGATCTCTGGTACAGGCATTAATAGTCAAAATATTAGAAAGTCACTCAAATTCATATTTTTTTGCTATTTTCTCAACATTTTACAATTACATTCTTACATTTTGAGTAAGAATACCAAAATATCACAAAATTCAAAACTCTCATACAACTTCAATTACTCATTAAATAATAGTTTTTTTGGTATCCTACAGACTTCATCCAAAAAATGACATGCGTCCACATTGTCAACCTCTGGATCTCAAAATTTTCAGTAGTGTTATAGTAGTCTGCACAGTCACTGAACTAAGCATCTGTTGCTCAGATCTATCTATTATAGCCTTCCCTTATGGGTCCAAGACTAAAAAACAAAATAAAACAAAATAAAACAGCTTACAGCCAATCATAATTGTAAGAAGCTCCAATAGATCTTCCCTATTTTTTTTTAAATCAAATTACATTTTCTATTGTGAATAGGGCTGCAAAACTGCCAGATGATAATTAGACCAGCTCTGGAGATGCTCAGATAATATTAGACACACCTAGCGGAGTGACTGTTTGAAGGGAAATGACTTCATCAGACCTGTCAGTTTGCTGCAATAATCTTATATTCCACAGTACTGTTGATAAAATTATTTTTAAAAAGTCTCTTACAGAACAGCAAATCTCTTAACTACAGACCCTTCTTCGCCTCTTTTTTTTTCTCTCTTTCTACAGTTGCTTTTGAGTATTGGAAAACATCTGGTTGAGATCCTATTACAAATTCAGCTATACAAAAGAATGGGGCTGTTCTTAAATGCTTGTATTGCACATTCTTGCATTTTGCTTGTAATTTTCCCATCTACTGCAAATGAAAATAAGCTCTTCAGATTGTTATGAAATAGGTTACATAAAGTTCATTGATGTAGAAAACAGCTGCTGCAGTTACTCATCTAAGACCATTTTATTCATCTTGCCATAAACAAATATACATAGAAGATAAAGACATCACAGAATATAAAACAGAGATATATTGGTCAATTCTAGACCAATTCTAGACTATCTGAAAAATATCTACCTAATCTAAATATATCTTGGAATTATCCCTTGGTAAGGTGTCCAATGCAATATCTTCTTAAAATCATGCTTAATAATAATAATAATAATAATAATAATAATAATAATAATAACAACAACAACAACAACCACCACCACCACCACCACCACCACAACAACTTGGAATATTGTATATCTTAAGAAGGTACTTGGTTGATACCTAGGACGCTGGCAGCAACCCGTATCAATCATTAGCACCAGTAAATGGTATTTGTGATGCATTTTTGAATGTTCAGTTGACTGAGTTTCATGTTTAATGAATAAAGTAAATAATAATAATAATAATAATAATATTAGTAATAACCTTTATTGTCACTGCACAACATATGAACAATGAGATTGGTGGAGCTCCCTCAGTGCACCCCCCCCCAAACACAATACAACTCACAGTGGAAACAGAAAGTCCCTAACTCAATAAATCATATTAACAAACACCCAGTCCTATTACACCAGTGTGAACATGTTACACATTGCGTCGGCCCTGCAAGTCTATCGTACTATGTAGTTATGATGTTATTTTGCATTCAGGAGTCTGACAGTCCACAAATTAAAAACTGTTCTTCAGCCTGTTTGTGAGGCTGGCTATGCTTCTATATCTCCTTCCAGATGGTAGGAGGGTAAAGAAGTGCTGACCAGGGTGTGAGTCATCCCTGAGGATTTTCCTCATTCTTTTAAGGCAGCAAGCCCTAGCGATCTCATCTAGTGGTATCAGGTGAAAGCCCACAATGTTTTGTGTTGTGCTCACCATCCTCTGTAATGTTTTTCTATCCGCGGCTGTCAGGCTGGCATGCCATACCATGATGCAATAAGTGAGAGTTCTTTCTATTGTGGACTGGTAAAAGGAGATCATCAGTTGTTGTTCCACCCTGTTTTTATGTAAGACCTAAGGAAATGGAGTCTCTGTTGGGCCTTACTGGATCATGTTGTTTTTCCAGGTGAGATCTTCGCTGACATGGACTCCCAGGAATTTAAAGGAGGAGACTCTCTCTATATAGCTCCCATCGATGTAAAGTGGGGCAGGTTCCTCTTTCTTCCTTCGGAAGTCCAACATCATCTCCTTGGGCTTGCTGATGTTCAGGTGCAGGTTGTTTTTTAAGCACCATGTGGATAGTTTTTGAGCCTCCACCCTGTATGCTGTTTCGTCTCCACCTGTAATGACACCCAGTATGGTGGTGTCATCTGTGAACTTAATGATGACAGTGAATGGGTCAGACAATACACAATCATGTGTGTACAGTGAATACAGGTAGGGACTGAGCACACAGCCCTGTGGGAAGCCAGTGCCAACCTTCAGGGAGGTGGATACGACAGACCCAACCCTCACTGTTTGTGGCTGGTCCCTCAGAAAGTCTTTGATCCAGTCACAGATGGAAGAGGGAAAACCCAAGTCAGTCAGCTTTTCAATAAGGATGCTTGGCAGAATGATGTTGAAAATACTATGAAAAGTATTCTGATATAGTTTCCGGGTTTCTCCAGATGGCTCGCTACAGAATGTAAAGCAGTATCTATGGTGTCATATGTCGACCTATTCCCCCTGTAGGCAAACTGATATTTATCAACGTCCGGTGGGAGGCATGTCCTAAGGTGTTGGCAAACCAATCTCTCGAAACATTTCATTATTACAGACGTTTGTTTGTTTTGAGCAAGGGTATTCATGGCATTCTTTATGTACCCATAAATAACCCAGGCAAGTGGAAGATGGTAGCAAGGTTGACCTATGCAGAAAGCAAAAAAGGGGTAGGGATCTCTTCTAAGTATCAGTGTCAGGAGCAGGGGTGAAATGTAAAATGTGTTACTACCGGTTCTGTGGGCATGGCTTGGTGGTGGTGGTGGGGTAATGTAACTGGGTGGGCCTGGCCAACTTTTTTTTAAAAAAAAACTTTTCAAAGCATTTTTTCTAATGCTTTGAAAAGCCTCTGGTGATCAGGCAATTCAGCTGGGATCATCAGAAACTTTTCAAAGCATTTTTTTTACCACCCAGGCCAAGAGGTTGCAGAAAAAAATGCTTTGAAAAGCCTCTGACGAGCCCAGCTGAGTTGCCTGATCGGCAGAGAGGCTTTTCAGTAAGAAAATAGTAAGAAATAATAATAAGTAATAATAAGTAATTATATATATTTGTTTTCTGAGGTTTTTGTGGGTATTTGTATGTAGGTCTTTGGTTATTCGGGTTTTCTCCTGTGTAAAATTGGAAGTACCTTGGTGACATTTCGACGAAGTCTCATTTGTTATCTTCAGGCTGGTGTCTTCGGCCTTGTGCTTCTAGAAGCAATGTGTGATCGTGGTTGTTTCTTCTTTTTAACTTATCTATATAAATTTATATATACAAATTCAAACAATTCTGTAGTAAAAGGCTACTCTTAACAACATAATTATTACTGTCTGTAGTTCCACAAAAGAGTATATTATAATCCATGCGCTGGAATTTTGGACACCACAAAGGTGTTTGTTTTTTCTCTGTATGCTGTTTTTATTGTGTCTCAAAAGAGCCAGCAAGATGACAGCTTTAATTAACACAACCAGTTTCTCACTGGATCACATGTGGAACTCTGTAGCACATCACCAGAAGAAATGTTTTATGAGATTTTGTATTATGTCATAAAATGCTTTATGATAACACACAATGTTGGTTGCCCCTAGGTTTACCTATATTACATACCTGTTGCACAAGTTGCATTGGCTCACAGTTTTCTAATGGTTGCAATTCAAGATGCTAGTTATCACCTTTAAAGTCCTACATAGCACAGGCTGAGGTTATATGCAGGACACCCTCTCTCTGAGGGTATCTGCCCATCCCACCAGAGAGGATAGGATAGGCATGTTCCAGATTCCTTTTTTCAAATATGGCTACCTTGTGGGTCTTTGTAAGCATGCCTTTTTCATTGCAGCCCCTGCACAATGGAACACCCTCAACTCTGAGATCCAACAGGCCTCCATCCTTTTATCCTCTTAAAGAGAATTTAAAACTTGGCTCTTTTCTCAGGCACTGGAAGAATGAACTGAAAATGTGGGTTGCAGCAGAGAAGAGTGGTTATGGCACCAGGTTTTTCTGGCTTTTTGTTTAGTTGGTTGGTTATATATAATGGTTTGTTAGTTGTAAGTTGCCCAGTTTGTTTCTAAAAGTTGGTTTTAAAACATTTGTTTTCAATAAATAAGTAAATAAATAAATACATGTTATGCTGCGTTATGTTTCACAGATGTTTAATTCGGTGGTTTGTCAGCAAGACACAAATCTATATTTATTCTACAAATGTCTCAATACGGAAATAAGACAATGATTTTTGCAAGAAAGAGAGAGCAAATCATACTAAGAACTGGCTGGTCTACATTGTCAGACATGCAATGCTGAATTAAGCCATTCATAAAAGGTTGCTCCCCCTATAGACTAGGGTTACAGCTCTAGACTAATGGACTGTCACATTTTGGACATTATCAGTGGAATGATATGGTTTAGATTTCTTTGTAAATCTATAGTACCCTTGTGTATGTTGTATTGTACGCTACAAAATACTGACCTTGCAAAGTAATGGTTTCTAATAATACTCAAAACAGTAGTTGAATTGCAGAAAGTACTAGCTAGGAGTGCCAAAAGTTTAACAAACGCTGCAATTGTCAGCAAAACGGATTGCTTCTTTAGTAACCATCAATCATTCTGCCTTGCATGCAATCAAAATAAACTCAGCAAAATTCATCGAATACATTTACTGTAATTCTCTCCATGCAGAGCCTCTGATGCACATTTATGATATTCTGAAAACATTTTTGTGTCTTGCCAACCACCTAAGTCAGTATTTGTCTCAGGTTTATATATATATTTTTTTCAAACAGTGTCTCTGCAATGAAAAACATACTTCTTGCATTCACTCATATATTTTTTCTTTCCCTGGAGACTACCTACAATATACTTTCCTCCTTTATATTATTGGAACATTCTTGAATTGTATGTTTTTTTTAATTACTCTGACTTTCTCAGAGATTAAATCCTATCATGAATCAGTAAGACATTAAAATGAAAAATAAAACTCAAGACAAATAGGTAAACAAAAAAACTACATAGTGAGTCAAAAATACCCAAACAAATATATACTGATGATGTTTCAACTGGTGATTATTAGGAATTATAATGAATAACTAGATGAAAATATTGATATATGTTTGGCAAACAGTTGGGAATGATTAGAAAAGCAACTGAAAACAACGCTGTCTGAATACTGTTGTATGAACTCTATACAAGTAAATGGTGGAACTACCGTGTTTCCCTGAAAATAAGACCCTGTCTTATATTTTTTTTGAACCCTGAAATAAGCGGTTGGCCTTATTGCCATGCGCTCAAAAGCCCTATTGGACTTATTATCAGGGGATATCTTATTTTGGGGAAAACAGGGTATATTTAGAACATTGTGTACAATTCTGGTCATCAGAAATTATTTTAAAAAATTCTGCAGAGCTGAAAAAGGTCTATTATTTGTTTTTTGAGTATAATTGGTGGATTGTTCATTTCCAATTTAATAAAAGACAGCAGTTAATGCCAACCAACAATGTATTAATGATTGCAAAGTTATTAGTTATACCAGTACTGTCAGTACTATTCCAGATAAAACAAAACATGTGTAAGATCTTCTAAAACCCAGAGCTATGGGTATTTTTTCCTGAGGGAAATAAGTTGCTTTAAAAGATAAGAACAATCACTGAGAGGGTGCACAGCCCACATCTCCTATAGAGTTAGAACCCTTTATATTCTTTCCGTTGAAGTTAGTCTGAGGTGGGCCAAATCTCTGCTGAGGAGACATTTCCTGGACATCAAAATAACCAATGCTATGACCCACGGGTGAATCAGGACCCAGAAAAGGCTCCTGAAACATGATCATCAAACATGATCAAGGCAGTAATGAGGAAACATAAAATACTCACAGCTTCAAACCTTAGGAGAAAAAGGTAAATAAATTGAGACAGGATCAAGTGAAAATAGTAGCTAAGTAAAAATGTCAAATTCTTCCTTATACTCAATTAAAGTAATTTTGTATTAATGTAATTAAAATTAAAATTTCTATTTTATTAAACCTTTAGAGAAAATTGATGAATCATGGTGATTCTTAGTCCATTGAATTACATAATATATGTACATGTAGAAAGTCACAGATGGGAGAGGGGGAAATAATTTGTGTGAGTGTGTGTGTGTGTGTGTGTGTGTGTGTGTGTTGGATCAATATACTTTGTTTGTGCAGGTACTGAAACAAAAGATATATCCAGGTTATTATCAGATTATTCTTAAGATATACAAGAAACATCAATTAAAAATGCAACTTAAAACTAGCACACCCTTTCCAAAACAGGTGTTCTTAGAGGTCCAACTTTTTCTAATTTTTCTTTTCAAAACAAAAACACAAAAAACACAAAATGAATTTGTCATTTGTGGATTTTACAGTTTCACATATAGTATGTTCTATTTGAAATATTCCAGAAGACATTTTTTAAAAATTAAGAAAAAATATAAACGAATGCAAATTCAGTAGAATAATATATCAGGATATAATTTTAACTGTCACAGAACTGAGACTGTAAACCTATAAATACTTACATGGCTATATTTTCTACTGTGTAGGCATAAATAGGACCTCTGTACTAAATAGTTGAACAGTTTTTAAATATTTTTAAATGGTGGGAAAGGCCTGTTTTTTAAAAAAGTTGTATTTTCTAAATTTTCTAAATTTCTACAAAGAATAAAAGATAAAAATATTAAAAAAAGATAGCAAAAAATTGGGTGGGTAAAGTGTAAGGGAGAAAGGGGGAAAAGGACCAAAAAAGAAAGCAACTTTTGATTTTCTTTTTTTTTTATTGAAAAAGTTTTCAAATACAAGTTTTTCCCCCTTTCCCCCCCCTTCCCTAACCCCCCCTCACCACCCATCCCCCCCTGTGACTTCTTCACAACAATAGGCTATTTCATAACTAATTACATACATGATATCTTTCCTTTCCCTTACTCCCTCCTCAGAATACTGACCCTTAGCATATTATTCTTATAACTTCCATTTTTACGATAATCTGCCCTTTTTCTCCTCCCCTAAACTTATAATGTATTATTACAATTTAACATTTAATCTTTTATATATATTAATATAACATTTTAAAGCGGCCTTCTCCCTACATCCAAATTTAACATTTATTCAGTTCTATCCAATTCCTCCACTCCCCTAAATATATGACTTAAAGATCCTTTTTCTTAGACTAATCAATCAGTAAACTAACCTATTTCAACCCTTCAATTCCTACAAAATCATGCAATACAATTCTAAATATAATCCACTGCCCACTTTACTAAGATATACACATATCTATATATGCATTCCATTTTGTAAAAAGAAAAAAGACAATAACTTTAAATTTATAATCCATGTAATATCTTCTTTGGTGTCTTTCCACTGGATTGTTAAATCCATCACCCATAATAGTATAAAATAACATGCTGGTGCAACAGTTTGTTCAAAATCTTCAATCATCTTCTGCCCCCATCAGTAGTAGATATCCTCGTATATATATAAAAGTAAAAACAACCACCCGAGTGACATTATAATTATATCCATATAGTTATAGTTGTGGTGTTCATCAGGATTATTGATTCCCATCATCCTAATGGGTAACATCCAGATCTTCTGCATGCCCTAGCGTGACTCTCTTGCCTTGTAACTCAAAATAATTATAATATATTTACCAGTAAAAGAAATCCAGAGTAGATAATTCAAATCCAACAAGGTAAGGCTCTTTTCACATCCCAAAAACACGGCATTACAGAGATCTGCCACAATCCTCAGGATAGTATTAAACAATTGTTCGCCTCCACTATCTTTTCAGATATTCATTCATTTTTTAAAGTCCCTGGCTTCACTGTTGCTTGGTTTAGAAACTGCTGTTTCTATGAGATCTATTTCTTTTCTTTTTCTTTTGCGGGTTGAATTTCCATCCTCGTTTCGTGCCTACCAATTGTGTGTCGGCTGATCGATTTTCATTCTGCTTTATGAGTTGATCTTGTTGGGTTAGTTTTATCATCTCATCTTTCTTCTCCATCACTTGTATATCAACTGGTTGATTTGCGCACTTGTCTGTGACTTGATGGTTCATCACATTGGAGTTGGATGACACTGCTCTCTTATTTATAGACAGTCCAGCTGAGGTATCCAGGAAGTCCAAAGACAATTTATCCACCACAGCCTCTGTAATTTGATATTTTCCTTTTGTTTCCAACTCCTTTTGCTTATCCTGTATTATGCCTAAAGATGTTAAGTTCATTTTTAAAATTTTTTGATAAAATTCTTCCGCTTTTTCAACAGTGTTCAGTTGATATCTTACTCCTTGGTGTCTCAATATTAAACCAACTGGGGCATCCCACCTAAATAGGATATTTCCTTTTTTTTTAACTCAGTCACTAGAAAGCCAAATTTCTTCCTCTCCATTAGCATCTTAGTCGGGAGCTCCTTAAAAATCCAAATCTTTCTTCCATGAAATTGCAAAGTAGAATTAAAAGAGTTCTGCACAATATCATTCCTAATTTCTTTATCTGTAAAATAGGTCACCACATCTCTAGGCAATTGCCTTTGCTTTGCCAACCAGGAGTTTATTCTATAAATTCTATCAATCCTGCAAAATTCTTCATCAGGTTGAACCTTTAAAATCCCAGCCAGAATTTCAGAAGATATTTTCCTTAAGTCATCTCTATTATTTTCCTGCAGGCCTCTCAGTCTAATTGCATATTCTGTAAAATTATATTGAATCATTAAAACTTCTCTTTCAATCCTCTGTTGCACATTTTCTTCATTACCAGTCTTTTGGTCAACCTCCATTTTAGGTTTGTCTTCTGAGCTATTATCCTGAATGTTTACCAAATCCTTTTTAATTTTTTGAATCTTGTCATCCAAATTCTCCTCAGTTTCCTTCATTTTAGACTCTAATAATTTAGTCTTTGCATCCACCCGAATCAGAAAGTCTGATAAACCATTGGCTGTATTTAAAATCTTTCGATTCAAAAAGTCAAACTTTGATTTCACCAATTCACCAATTTCTTTAATTTCCTGCTTAAATTTTTCGAGTTGCTGGTTCACAATCTCATCCCTTCTTACAATCTCTTCAAGAAGAAATTCTATTATATTAAAATCAGGTTTCTGACACTGGAGAGTTACAACTTGTTGGTGTAATTTATTAATGGGGGAAATTCCACCCCCCTGTTTGTCTAGCTGTGTGAGTCCCGATGCCATTTCCCACACAGACAAGATTTAGTGGAAAAGAGAGAGAGAGAAAAAAAAAAGGCTTGTTTCCAACCAAGATCAATATCAAATCCCCAGGGAAAAAAAAAAGAAAAAAAAAGCAAGAGTGAGAGTGAGGTTTTGCCTCAGTTACGGCCAGAAGTATTCATTCCGCTACTTTGTAATAGAAAACGGAAGGACTTTCCCTTTTCAGCAAGCCTCAGCAATCGCCATTTTAAAAATCTTTTTTCCTTTCACTTCTACAACTTCAGTAACTTATCTAAAATAAGAAAAAAAATACTTGCGCCTCAGGGTCAGCGGTCCAGCTCACGTCTTCTTTAATTACTTTAACAGATTTACAGGCTTGCTTTTGCCACCTAGCTCTGCATGTAGCAGAGATCTCCCAGAGCCCGGAGCATCGGCTGGGGATACGGGGAGTCTCTTCCGCTCCGTCCCAAAAGTAAAAAAAAAAACTTTTGGGATTAGGCAGAGGACTCAACCCACCCCAGCCTGCTCTATCTCCGTTTCCTCATGGAAACGGAGTTTTTTCGAGCCGCCATTCCGCTATAAAGGCGGCTCTTTACAGGCAGTGGGTGCGACGATCCCAAAGGAGCATCCAGCGGGGACAAACAGCAAACCGGAGGTCCTGATTTTCTTCAATACAAATATAAAATACATTAACTTTGTGATCTGAAATTCAATAATACACAGATAATTATAAACAATTCTAATCATCAAATCCCACAATTAATATAAAAACATTTTCAGTCTCAAGCAAAAGTCCAAAAGTGGTTTCTACACAGAAACAAAACTAAAGTTTTTCTTTAATCAAAGTAGTTAGTTTCACCATCCAGTCCGTTATGAGAATCTGTGGAACTTTCCATCTCTTGCATCCAAAAGTCCCAAGGCTGTTATCATAGATAAATACAAAGTCCCATTGTTCTTTTTTTTCCAATTGCTTATCATCACACCTAGAAGAAAAAACTCTGGTTTCAACTGTACACTAATTTTAAGAATTTTTTGAATTAAAATACATATCTGATCCCAATAATTCTTACCATTCTTATATGTCCACCAGGAGTGGGTTCTACTTACCTTTACTATCGGTTCGCAATGGGGCCGCTCTTCTGCGCATGTGCAGAAGCTTCTGATGACATCGGGGTTGGTGGGCAGAGCCTCCCGCCAGTTTTACTACAGGTTCTATAGAACCGGTGCGAACCGGGGGCAACCCACCACTGATGTCCACCAAAGGTGATAAGCAGTGCCTTTGGATTGATTACATTTCCAATATATATTTTAAACATTATTAAACATTTTAGACAACCTATCAGGTGTTAAATTCTGGTGGGGGAAAACGTTCATGTTAATCACTGAGATACTGCCTAGTAATGACAATTATAATTTATTCCACTTCAACAAATCCTTTTAAATATCATTCCATGTCTTAACATAATTATTCTGAAATGACATACAGTTCATATTAGTGACTGTAACTTCCAGATATTTAACCTTCTTCTCAATTTTAAACCAGTCTTTTTCATCAGCCTCTTGATCTTCTCTAGTCATATTCTTAACCAACATCTTTGGTTTTGGTTTATTTTAAAACTGGCTACTGCACCAAAGCTCTTCAGTTTCTTCATTAAATATTTAATGCGGTTACTTGGCTCTGGTAAAAACAAACTTAATCATCAGTGAAAGCCCTCAGTTTATAAGTATCTTTTTTAATTTTTCAGACCCCTTATTTACTTATCCTAATGTCTTTGTTCAATTCTTCTGAAACTAAAATAAAAAGCAAAAGGGACAAAGGATACTCTTGTCTTGTCCCCTCTTAGTTAAATCATAATTAAGCTTAATTAAATCATATTAACTATAATGTGTGACTTTTGAGATGTGTATATCAATTTAAACCCATGTATAAAATTCACCCCAAAGTCCATATCCTCCAAGACTTTAAACATAAAAGACCAGTTCAAATGATGAAAAGCGTTCTCTGTATCCAAAAAAATAAATGCTGCTTTATTCTTGATACGTTGTTGTAAATGCTCTATCGCATCCAATATAATTTTCACATGGTCTCTCAATTGTCTTCTGGGTAAAAATCCACAATGATCCTCACAAAAAAATTCTATAAGTTTTTTTTAAGTCTATCAACCAATATTGTTGCAAATATTTTATAACCGGATGAACCCGGCTTTTGAGAGCCAGTGATTAAAACATCAGGTTAGAAACAGGGAGACCCTGAATTTTAGATTCAGCTTTGGCATGAAGCCAGCTAGTTTTCCTTGAGCCAGTCACTTTCTTTCAGCTCTAGGAAAGCGGCAATGGCAAAACACTTCTGAAAAAAACTGCCAATAAAATTGTGGAGACTTTTCCAGGCATGATTGAATTTTAAATGGATCATATCTGACTGGCATTACACAGAATTAAAGGAAAACAAGCCATATTTTTGAATCTGTGCTTGATTTTATTTCCACAGATCTTTTAGTTTTTTACCATTTGTATCCAACTTGCAAGTATTCACTCCATTTCTCTGGTAAATAAGCTTATTTTGCTCTTGGATACACTGATTTTGAAATCTATACTCCTCTCTTTATCATACAATATAACATTTACTTCAAATCATCAGGTTCTCAGACAATAACACAACATTGTTGTACATGTCCAGTCATGTCCACAACAGGTGTTGGAGACTGCTTGCCTAATTTCAAAAAATATCATTTCATCAAAATTGTTTTGTATTTTCTTTACTTTTTTAAAATTATAAGCCTTCTTTGCCTCCTTTTTGCACATTATTTGCTACTTTTTTCTTCTGTACACATTAGATTGTAAAATATAATTTTGTGCTTTGCTTTCTTATAGCAATCATTATTCTGTAGTCTTCTCTATACTCTTTCAGGGGGAAATCAATGGGGTAAAATACCTGTAGGATGTGCAGGTTTCTTGATAAGTAGAATTGCTTATGTCTACTTTGGTTGCACTCCACATGGATACAATTCGCTGGAGTTAACAAAGTAAGATCTTGCATAGTTAACTGATATTTTTGAGCTTATTTAACATCTAAAACTGAATAGAGGCCTCAATGGAGGAACTCTGCACCTATTGGATGGATCCTTGCCATTCTTGGTTGAAATGTTCTGTGAATGTGAACCTTCCTGACAATAGAAATTTGACCTGTCTTGATTAGTGATGTGGCCTTTATTACTGTAACAGAAGGAAGATTTGTTTGCAGAAAATGCACTCTAGGAATAGGCAAAGTTGGTCACCAGCTAGCCTCATCTTACCAGGAGAAGACTCAAAAAGCATATGCTCCAGTGCGAGTACCTGAGAAGAAAAGCGGAAGGAAGTGACTTCAAATTATTAACATTTTAGAAAAAGAACAGACATCAGTTTTGAGATGAAAATAGAACTGGTTGTTCCTTGTTAGTGATCTTTGTTGCAACCTGAATAAGGAGTGCATCCCTCTTGTCTTATCAGACTTCTCACAGTATTCTGTACCATTGGCCATGGTGTCTTATTGGACCATCTAGAAAGGTCAGAAGTCAGGGGCATTCTATTGTTCTTGTCCTTTCTGAGTGGGTAGTTTCAGTTTATAATCATAGGGAAACATGTGTTCATCGTCCTAATTGCTTCCAACCCCTTTTACTTCATCATTCCACTAAGCATCCTTTTCCCTACCTCCTGTTTCTCAATCTCTTCACTTTCACTCCATGTTGTTCTATTTTCCTTTACTTCCAGGTCCATTTTTCCTAACAGCACTCTTTGTAATAATGAAATAATGGTGTCCATTCAGAAATTCTTATTGTCCTTGTGTTTCATCATAAACAATCAAACAAATCATTCTTTTTCCATATAAATATTCATGAATTGACTGATTCTTAAGTTTCATATAGAAAACAACCAGTCATTTTTCTAAGTAAATATTCACTCAGTCATATTTGGGTACAAATAATCTAATTACTTTTTCTGCTGGTTCTCATTTCAGTTCCACCCATCTGTCACCTAAGGAACTAATTATTTCCACATGTCACATTCCAATACAATGTTCCATAGTTTTCCCCAAGAGATATTCGTAGTTCTTCCATTATCATCTTTCACAAATTACAATGGCTGTTATTATTATCATCAGTATAGCAACAGTGTATTCATTACACTATGAGTGTAATGATCAAAAGTGATGATCAAGTGATCAAGAAAATATCTACCCTAACTGCTGCCTACATCAACTTAGCACCATGATTCTTATGACCAGGATACAGGGGTGAAATCCAGCAAGTTCTGACATGTTCTGGAGAACCGGTAGTGGAAAATTTGAGCAGTTCAGAGAACCGGTATTGAAATTTTGAGTAGTTTGGACAACCGGTAAATATCACCTCTGGCTGGCCCCAGAGTGGGGCAGAAATGGAGATTTTGCAATATTCTTCCCCAGGAGTGGGGAGGGAATGGGGATATTGCAGTATCCTCCCTCTGCCACGCCCACCAGGCCATGTCCACCAAGCCACACCACGCCCACCAAGCCATGGCCACAGAACCAGTAAAAAATTTTGGATTTCACCACTGCCGGGATATGATATTTAATTCTTACAATTCTTACAATTAATGGCCATATTTCTTCTCTTGATTTGTCAGATCCACTTTTAAAGTTTTCATTACCATCAGTAATTATCCTGATGATTGTATCACAAGAGGACAAAATTTTGCTGGATAACTTTGTTTTTCCCTTGAGAATGCAAGGCTGTTCCTGCTGCTCCTGCTCAATTCACAAAAGAAATAGCAAAGATGTACCTTATGAATTCACTCAGTTAAATGATACATCTAGCTTGGCTCTGAGCTATTGCTGTTTTTTTCTTAACACATCAATGATGCTTTAGATTTTCTTCAAAGAGGTAATACTCCAACTCTTTGAACATTTCAGTTGCACAGAGTTAGATTGTTTGCATTTCTTCAAGTTGCATGCATATTTGGTGCTTCCTGAATTCTTGGTTTAATATTTTCATGAAGGTCCTGGTGCATAAATTGTTCTGAGATTCCTGCTCCTCTTTTGGAGCAATCCCTATTGAGAACATCACCAACTGAACTGTACTGCACGTGGACTGTACTTTTGTCTTTCCCACATAAACTCGGTATTCCAAGAGAGAGATGAGCAAGCCTTGGAGGAAGGAATGCCCACAATATCCCATTAAACTATGGGAGGAAAGGTAAGAAATAACTCTAATTAAGAAATACAATAAATAAAATCTTTGGGACAAAAATTTGGGCAAAGCTATGATAGAAAAAAATGCAAATATGTATTTCTAATATAACAATTGTATAATCTGGTAAAGTACAGAAAGTTTACACATTAAAATATAGTATTGCTTGTATTCTGGATGGATGAAATTAGATTCCCAATCATGTTGTAATCAAGGAAAATAATAGTAATGAAAATATTAACACAATCGCAGAAGTGCTCTAATGCACTGAAAATAAATATCTCATGATTATATACTAGTAGTGTTTATTAACTAAAATTATCTTGTTTAATTTCTGTAATGCATTCCCTATTTCTATATTGTACATATATATGAATAATTTCAAATGGAAAATGAATAAAGAAAGAATAACACCCCAGTTTTCACATTTATCAAAGCAGCCCAAGGAACAAGACTATCAGCAGCCATAATACCAGCCTTGTCTTAGCAAATAAAATTCTATAAGGACGCGATGCATAAGAGTTGAAACAATGGAGATTTTTCCTTTACCAGAAGGAAAAGCCAGAGCTTGATAAGCTCCAGTAAATTTAATCATTTACTTTTCATAATATATGTCTATTTTACTTAATGACTGTGACTGAGATAGTTGCCACTCAAAACTTCTGCCTTTCTTCATCTAACTAAGGAAATACTTTAAAAGTGTAAGGGAAAGAATGAACATACTAACACTTTAAAGAATGGTATATAGTGAGCAGGATTACATTGAATTTTGGTGTCTGTTTTATATAAAAAAAACTTGTGCAGCTGGATAAGAACTAAAATATTTTGTTGTTTTGCTATAATTTGAATAGTTTGGAGATAAATGCTTTTGATAACAGTCTAGTTACCAATTAACTGTAAAATTAAGATGGCATATGTTATGTGATAATAGTTCAAGCACTGGATAATTTCCAGAGACAAGTCAGAGTATGCATTTCATGAACTTTGAATCTCTGAACAGCCCAGGCCCTCTATACAAAATAAACGGTTTGAGAGTAATAATTTGCATGGCTATGAGCACCATACCATATTTCTGTTTTTTCCCTGCAGTCCATGAAAAAAACCTACCAATGCATTTCATGGGAATTCCATTGTTTCATTAAAAATGAAAACGCTAACATTCATTTTGATGCCTATTTGACTAGTTTACTAAATGAGTTAGAACGTAGGGTTTTTTCATTAGAGTTTTATTATCCTTGGTAGTGAAACATTCATATTAATAGAATTATATAACTAATGATACAGTATGCCTACTACAACATGAGATTATGGTATAATTGCAATAAGCAAATTCAACAGGAAATATATCAGAAAAGTACTAAGTCAAAAAGATACAAGCAAAGCAAAAGAACAGCCAACCATAACTTCATTAATAATTTGTTTTGGATTTACTCAGAAAAAAACAAATGGATTGATGAAATGAAATGAAAAAAGCAAAAATGAATTAGAAATAAATTATACATTTCTCTCATCCAATTTGTGCAATTTATTTATTTACTACAGTAAATTATTAAGAACAAAATATTTGACTGTGTTTTGATTAGCATGCTTTGATATTAGTCAGTGTAAATATCACTTTGGTTTACACTCCAGAATTTTCTGCTGGGGCATTTATTCATTTACACTAGTGTAAAGAATTGGGGGTGGGGAGGGGAGCATTAAAAAATAAATTTATTTAGATACAATAAATAATGCTGTGGAATGATTTCCATGTTATCAACCAAACATACAGACTACCAAAATAGTCAGATTTGATGATGATCAAAGATTTATTTTTAGTATAGTTGCTGATCACCCAAATCAAGTATCTTTAGATATCAGTCATGAATATGTACAGTAGATTAAAAAAATAATTAACCAGAGGACGTCCATTTATTAATGATTACATTATTTGGGAATTTCAAGTTGATTTTGCTGCTTTTGTTTTGTTTATTGATTTAGTACTCTGGCCATTATAATAGACATCTATTATAATCTACTCAATGTAAGGAATGAGAGATCAAGATACAGTATTCCAGTGTTTCTCAACCTCAGCAGCTTGAAGATGGATGGACTTCAACTCCCAGAATTCCCCTGCCAGCTAGCAGAATAACACACATCTACTCAATGTAAGGAATAAGAGATCAAGATACAGTATTCCAGTTTTTCTCAACCCTGGGAGCTTGAAGATGGATGACCTTCAACTCCCAGAATTCTCCCACAGCTAACTAGGCTGGGTAGTTGAAGTCCACCCATGTTCAAGCTACTAAGGTTGAAAAACACAACAGTATTCCAAATGTTGAAGAATTCAACTCAAAAGTTATCCTGCTATGAAATTCTGTGAATATTTGTTTTGTTTTGCTTAATAATTGAGTTCACTGCCAGTGCTCTTATCTTCAATACAGAATACGATCAAAGATGTATGAAGGAGTATCAGTAAAATAAATGAGCTTGTCCTATACAGTATTTGTACAGGTCAAATATAATTTAAAATTTACATAAATTTGATGATGGGATTACATTTGTCTAGAGAAATATTCCAGGTTAGAAATAATTTCTGTAAAACATTTATAGGTCAAGAATAACAGAGTTGGAAAGGACCTTCTAGTCCAACCCCCTGCTCAGGCAGGAAGCTCTATCCCATTTCAGTCAAATGGTTGTCCAATCTCTTTTTTAAAAACTTCCAGTGTTAGAGCATTCACAATCTCTGGAAGCAAGTTGTTTCACTGATTAATTGTTCTATCAGGAAACTTCTCCTTAATTCTAGGTTGCTTCTCCCCTTGATTAGTTTCCATCCATTGCTTCTTGTTCTTCCTTCAGGACAAGTGTTGGAAGGCTACATCCATTCTGTTACTTCAAATATCAGTACAGTTACAGCTTGAAAACATGAGGCAAAATTTCACATTTGTTATGATATAGTGAGGCTTTCGGTTAGTTAGTGGGAAAATTGTCAGGATATTGATGGTCAGAACTCAATATTACTTGTTATGTTAGAATAGAATAGAATAGAATAGAATAGAATAGAATAGAATAGAATAGAATAGAATAGAATAGAATAGAATAGAATAGAATAGAATAGAATAATAGACTTGGAAGGGATATTGGAGGTCTTCTAGTCCAACCCTCTGCCCAGGCAGGAAACCCTACACCACTTCAGACAAATGGTTATCCAACATCTTCTTAAAAATTTCCAGTGTTGGAGCATTCACAACTTCTGCAGGCAAGTTGTTCCACTGATTAATTGTTTTAACTGTCAGGAAATTTCTCCTTAGTTCTAAATTACTTCTCTCCTTGATTAGTTTCCACCCATTGCTGCCCATTGTTCTGCCCTTAGGCGCTTTGAAGAATAGTTTGACTCCCTCTTCTTTGTGGCAACGCCTGAGATATTGGAACATTGTTATCATGTCTCCCCTAGTCCTTCTCTTCATTCATGTTGAATTTCATGTTGGGTAAGTTCAAGATAGTTGATGTCTATCTAGCTCAGTGGGTCTCAACCTTCCTAATGCCGCGACCCTTTAATACAGTTCCTCATGTTGTGGTGACCCCCAATCATAAAATTATTCCTAAGACTATTGAAAATATGTGTTTTCCGATGGTCTTAGGCGACCCCTCTGAAAGGGTCATTCGATCCCCAAAGGGGTCCCGACCCACAGGTTGAAAACCACTGATCTAGCTTTTTCTGCCTATGATCATTTCTCTCCTAGTTCCTTCAAACTATGCATGATGTGTAACAAAATAAAATATTATTTGGGTTCTTTTTAAAAAATTATCAATGATCCATAGAAAAGAAATTGGAAGAATTGTTCAGAAAATGTTGTTTGTGCTTTTCCCATCTCTTTATAAAATTATTTCCAGATCATCTCGCATGGTTGTAGCATATTCAAATATTTAGCAACGATTATTCCTAGCTACTCTGGATGCAATTTTTGAGTGTTATGATTCTAACATATCTGAAATATGCCAGGTCAAGGGGTGGCATTGTATTCTTAAATGCTAAACAGTCAATATACCCTGCAGTCAGGGATGAAATGCTCCTGGTTCAGACTGGATTACGCGATCTGGTAGTGATGACTGCGGGTGGTTTGGAGCAAAAATCCCTGCGCCTGCCCATGCCCAGCTGAGCTGCGTGATCATCAGAGGCTGTTTTTTTTAAACTTTTAAAAGCATTTTTTTCTACAAACTCTTCAGCTGAAAAAATGCTTTTAAAAGTAAAAAAAAAAAGCCTCTGATGATCGTGCGGCTCAGCTGAGATTGTCAGACGTTTTTAAAAGCATTCGGCCGAAGAGACTGCAGGAAAAAAATGCCTTTAAAAGCCTCTGATGATCCCAGCTGAGTTGCCTGATTGTCAGAGGCTTTTAAAAGCATTTTTTTCTGCAACCTCTTAAGGTTGTTAAAAAAATGCTTTTAAAAGTAAAAAGAGGAAAAGTTGGCCACGCCTACCCAGTCATATTAAACCCCTCCCCCCACCAAGCTACACCCACAGAACTGGTAGTAACAAATTTTAAATTTCACCCCTGCCTGCAGTCCTTGTCCTGGAAAATGAAGGCCACTTGATTAGATATAGTGAATAAAAACAATGAACTTGGGCCTGAAGAGTACATATTTAATCTCACTGGGATCATACCTTCTTTCTCACATAATTACATTATCAGATGCATAAACTCTTATGAGTCATAATTGTTAAATTATATTTCATATATCTTAAAGTTATGCATTTCATATCAAATGGTAAATGTATTTATTTTACATTTTAAACATAATATCTATTTTAAACATGAATTTTGAAACTTTTTTTTTGTCAAATGGATCTCGCTATACAGGTAGTCTTTGACTTACAAAAATTCATTTAGTGACCATTCAAAGTTACAAGAGGACTGAAAAAAGTGACTTATGACCATTTTTCACAGTTACAACCTTTGTGGCATCCCCATGATCATGTGATCAAAATTCAGATGCTTGGCAACTGTTTCTTACTTAGGACCATTATTGTGTCAGTCATGTGACCACATTTTGTGACCTTCTGCAAAGCAAAGTCAAGGGGGAAGCCAGATACTTTTGACAACCTGGTTATTAACTTATCAACTGCAGTGATTCATTTAACAACTGTGGCACAAAAGTTCATAAAATGGGGGGAAATTCCCCCATTCTGACTTAACAACAGAAATTTTGGGCTCAATTATGGTATAAGTCAAGGACTACTTCTGTTTATGTATTCATTTACAGAATTTTTGGATATGTAAATTCTGCTATCAGCATGGAATGCCATTCTTATTGAGAATAATAATTCTGATTATTATACTATATGCATCTCCTACCATATCATAAGCCAATCTTAAAACAATGTATCACAGTCTTGCAAGCAAATCTTTAAAAAAATGATCAAACAGTATGTGAGGAAAGATTTTAAAATTAAGCAGATACTTAATGATTTTTAGTAAATACTTAATGTCTCATAGTAATGGTGCTTATTCTGTGTAGCTCACACTTAATTTTTTTCTGCAATAATGATCCTGATGATGATGCCATAGAAACTTTCAGTCACTTATACTGTAGACATTTAAGAAAACAAACCAGACGTAAGTTAGATAGAGATATAAATAAAATTAATCAATTAACCATAACACCAGAAATAAAGAAACAATTCATAGAATCAAAATCTATAATTTATCTTTAAAAACAAATGAACCATAATGTTGATTAACAAAAGCATCCTCATGAGCTTTCAGAAGGTCAGTTACCAAGAAGACCAATAAAGATGGAGATGATTCAAAATAATGATAAAAAACAATGCTTTCTAGCTTCAGCCTCCCACACCTCATGAAAATACAACACTATCAGCACCTTCTCTCAGGAGGACTTCCTTAGTCAACAAAGGTTGGAATCAGTAGTATTGCAAGTATCTTGGGGCCCAGATATATATAACGTTATAAATCAAAATTATACTTTGAACTGCACTCATAAACCTATTAATAACCAGTGAAAGGTGACATGTATAATGTGATATGTGTAATGTGCAATCAATAATCGATCAGACTTTTGTGCCAAATACAGAGTCTTCAAAGGCAGTCCCATGGAAAATAGGTAAAGGAGTTCCTGTGAATTTTATTCTGCTATTCGTAGCCAACTTTAGGGAGCCATGCTCATCTGTTTCTTTAAGCCATTCAGCCAGTGCTGTCCAAAGATGTTTCTTCAGTCATGTGGCCAGCATGACATCATGCCGCAGCACGAATAATATGGTGAAATATGGAATGCTGTTACCTTCCCACCAAAGTGGTACCTATTTATCTACTTTCCTTTACATGCTTTCAAACTACTAGATTGGCAGGAACTGGGGCATGTGACAGGAGCTCATTCCGTCACATGGTGGTAGGACTCGAACTGCCAGAGTATAGACTTCTCTGGCATCTTTTAAGCCACTGAATCACTGCGCCTATCCCATGAAAATACATTGCAGAAAACTAACCATCTGAGTTACAGTAGCCAAATGTTTCCACTCTAGGAATGGCTATAATGAATGACTAGTCAATGCCTTTACCTGACTATCAAGCAGAAGTTGTGAGTCCAGAAGTCTTCTAAATCACAATCTGCTTCCTCAGAGACAGTGTCACACTTTCAGGATATAACATTTCATGTGATATAGCAGTGATGGCTAACCTTTTTGCCGTTGTGTGCCAAAAGTGGGGGGAGCGCGGGGGTGGTGGTGTCACACACACGCGTGCTCACACCCATAATTTCTTTCTTGGAGCCCAGGGAGGGTGAAAATGGCCTCCCCCTCCCCTAGAGGCCCTCTGGAGGCCGAAAACAACCTGTTTCCCAACTTCCAGTGGGACCGGAAGGCCCATTTTTCACCCTCCCCAGGCTCCAGAGGCTTTCTAGGAGCCTGGGGAGGGCAAAAATGGCTTCACCCTCCCCCCCGGAGGCCAGAAACAGCCTGTTTCCCAAATTCCGGTGGGCCCGGAAGGCCTGAAAATTAGCTGGCTGGCGTGCGCATGCGTGCTGGAGCTGAGCTAGGGCAACACTTGCGTGCCCACCGATATGGCTCCGCGTGCCACCTGTGGCATGCGTGCCATAGGTTCGCCATCATGGTGATATAGAATTGTGATGATCAAACAATAATTTCATCTTGCCTGGGTTCAACATTATTAATCTAAAACCCAGATAATTTTACTCTATATGATGCAATTCTTTTCATATGCCAGGCCTTTATTATAACATGGGAAAAATCCTTTGTTCAATAGTAGGACTGAGTAAAACAGAAGTTAGATTTTTTTTTTCCATTTCTAAAGGCAAAATACATAAAAGTATCTTGTAAAATGTAACGCCAGTCAAGATTATGCCCTGAAGTTATACTAGTCAATGCTGTGCAAAGCTTTATTGTAGAACTGTATTCTGTCTGTATTTTTCCTTGATGAAGTCTAAGACATTACTGAACTAAAACATAGACCTGAATTGCAAGTAGGTTCAATTTAACTATCCTCTCTACTTTAATTATAAACACGAGTCCACATTGTATTTTCATTTTTGAGTAAGAATTCTTCAGATATGATTTCACAGAAGAAGGAATAAAATGTTTCCAGACAGACTGAACCTTCCCTTTGAGGTCCAAGAAATATTTTAGTCAATATAAAGCCAATCTGCTGTCTCCAGTATATTTAGTGGAAACATTTTGTACATAGTTTACTGTGATATTACTGATTATTTGCAAAGCATATTTGAAATGGTTTTGAAAAGACTACTGGAGGAAAATATTTTACTTCCTTTATTTAGAATCCATTTTTACCTAGTAAAGACAGCAGAATTGGGGAATGATAGATGGGAGGAAATTAGCCTTAAAATAAATGTGACACAATTTTATTTATTATTTCAGTTTTATGCAGGCTTGGGCCTGGGTGGTTGAATTTTGGGATAACTTGGTGTCCAGCTTTTGCTGGTAAATGAAGCTGTATATAGAATAGTGCTATATCTATATAAAAAAAGTGATGGATAAATATGCCAACCTGGTCTGTATATCTGAAACCTGGCAACAGAACAATAAGGGAGCACTGTTGGAAATTTGCCCACCCAAGTTTTAGGTTTTTTGGCCATTATAACCCCAAGGCTGGAAGTGAGCTGCAGCCATAATCATGACAGACTTAAAAAGCTGTACTTAATTGTATCTGCTGAGAAACAATAGAGAAACATCACAAACCCCTGGAAGATACTTTGGATATGCTGTTGAAGTTTCCAGTTTTCTTTATTTGGGTGACTTCAACGCCTATCCCTGGGGGAAAGATTCCAGTGCTATGTATGAATTAGTGGGATCCACAGTGATGATGGGCTTGGTCCCAGAACACATGGGTGGGCACACACTTAACCCCGCCTTTAATACTAAGCAGATCAGATAATTGGACATAGGTGTCTTCCTTTTTCAAGGCCAGATCATGGATATATCTCTATCTCCACATGGCCAAATTCTTTATAAAGTAGAACCTCTGGACATGACCATAATTCGTTCCATAACTATGGTCGCAACCCAATTTGGTTGTGACCCGAACCTAATTTTCCCATTGGATTGTATGTAAATACGATCAATCCGTTCCAGACCCATATGAACTGTATATAAATATTGGGGTTTTTTTAATATTTTAAGCACAAAAATAGTTAATTATGTTAAAATAGTTAAAAAATGCTTTGGAAGGATGAGGGAATGGAAACAGAGCCACGTAAAAATATATAAAGCAGCTTTTTCTGACAGAACCATTATTAGTAAAATTTGAATGAATCTCTTAAGCTAATGATTTTAAAGTTTCTGGTTTCTTTTTAACCATGTTCAGATAAATGAACTAGCTACACTATTACCTCTAGACCTAGAAATCTCTAGGTCTAATAACACATCTCTCCCTCTCCCCTTCTCTTAAACTGATAGCATTCACACCTGGATGCAGCCTGCGGGGATGGAGAACCGTGCAAGTCTAAACAGAGCCACAAATCGACTCGTTTTATACAAGGAAGGCAAAATTCCAGAGAAGTCCCATGTACTTATTTGATAGTTGGCTCTCAGTCCTGTTCCTATGTGCTATGAAGCAAACAACACTGGGCTCTTTTTTTTTCTAAAACAGGAATTATGGGTAACTTTAAAGGCCAATTATTATAGTTGTCCTTACTGGGACAATTGCAATGCAAAGTACAGGTTCTGCAGTTCAGAGAGTCATATTACAATATATGCACCAAAGAGTGTGCTATACATATGATTTCAAATTAAAATAAAGACATGAAAGTGTGATTTTATATTGCTGGGCCTATGTTAGAATTTGGTTCACACAAATATCTATTGTGCAGTTATTATGTTATTTAAAATCGTCAGTATGACACATTTGTAGATTTTACCTTAAGTAAGGGATATAAGATTGCAGTTCAAACAGTTGATAAACACCTATTGGATTACTTATTTGCAATCATAGATATAAATATACTTGAAGAAAATCTATTATTTAGCATTTATTCTCCAGCATAATTCCACATGATGTCAAATTTAACTTGTCTTCCACTACTTTCAGTTTTTTTTTTTAAAAAAAACATTTCTGAATAAGTTTTCCCCTCTGAAATATAATTCAAAGCTGGGGAAAAAAATGCTCCAAAGCTAAAAAATCTTCAAATTAAGTTCATAGTTGGGCATGCTAAAGGGGGAATAAATGAAATCCATTATTCTTGCTAATCTGTAAAAGTATTTAGGAAGTTGAACACATGAAAAAGAAATAAAGGGAAAGGGAGAAAATGGGGGCTGATAAAGTTTCTGGCTACAATACAGGAGACATATCATTACCATATGATGTACTGTGGGTGTCAGCAGCCTGCAGCCTTTTCATTGAGGAAAACTGCTTTTTAACTGTGCTATGGAATAGAAGAAGCAGGAGGGGTTCTTACCAAGTGACAGTCTCGCCTCACTCAACTACCCCTCCTCCTTTCCACACCTGCAGGATCTTCTGCCTGGCTCTTTTCGGTTAATTGCATCTCAGCTCCAAGAGTGCCTGTTGCAAATCCCTGGATGAAAAGGTATGGCTTTCATTAATAATTGTTCTGAATGTATTTTCACTTTTAAAAAGCAAAATCTTTCTGGGAGTGTAAGAAAAGTTCTTAGTTGTGGGGGGGAAATGTTGTGGGGGGGAAAATGTTGTATCTGTAATATTTGAGAACGTTTTTGAGAACATTTGATATTTTCTAACTATATTTTACATTTTAAGGAGATTTTTTGGTTGTTGTTATTTTTAGAATGCTTCTTAAGGCATTTTGCAGCTATGGATTTTCTTGCATTGTGGAGTTTGGAGTGAGTGATATTGTAAAACAAAAGAACTGTGAGATTTCATGTTTGCACTTGAAAAACTGGAATGTTTTTCTTCCCAACGATTATTTTAAATTAAAGAGGAAATCCAGTCCTCATAGGATCAAAGATCCTTCTAAACATTCTAAAGTATATTTCATATGTATGTAGTGATTAGATATTTTAGACAGGGAAATTCTCAGCTGAAAAGTACTAAAGACAAACAAAGGGAGCTGTACAGTGGAAAAAGCAAAGAACTGTAAAAGCAGATACTCACCCTGTCTGAAAATTGATATTCATGTGTTTCTCCAAGACTCTGACTGCATCCTGCAGAATTCCATATTTAACTCACCAGTTAATACCTAATAAGTTTTGGGTACCTGAAATCGATTTATAGCTTTATCAAAGGATGGTTATCAAAGGATAATTCTGAAGTAAAACAGAACTGTAGATTTCTCTTCTCTAAAAGCAAGATAAAGTATTGTCTTCCACCAGTCAGTTAAGTTAAATATTTATTCCAAGGATTGTGGCTACAGCTGATTCATCTTGCAGGAAGAGATCTAAAATCCTGGACAGAAATACCACAACAAAATGCAGTATGCACCAGCACCTCTGTGCTCAGTGTAATGTAATGTATTGTTTCAAAATATATTTCCCATCGCTAGTTTTTGTTGCTTGAGGAATTCAGAGGTTTTGTATGTTTCTTCATAACCATGCATGTTTACTCTGAAGTAAATATTTAAGCAGAAGAATATCCCATTAGGCTCATGGGACTCACTCCCATTGTACAGTCATGGAGCACTTGATGAGAAAGCCTAAAGTTATTGAAGAATACAGCAGGATAAGGCCCATTGTTAAGGGCAGAATGACCTTGTTTAATTATAGACTATTAAAATGCTTTTAAAGACAGCATTTTAATAATTCATAAGCATTGGTTGGTTGTGATTTAAATGTAATCATCATATATCCTTTATACCTCCAAACCAAGAATCAAAATTAGTTAAGCTTTAATTGAAAGCAATCCTTTAAAGTATACACTATCTAATCCAAAGTGTCCCTTTGTTTTTATAGTGTCATGATATTTCATTACTATTAGATAATTAAAAATCATAATCGTATGAATTAGTCTAGATGCCATGAGTAATTTGATGACCAAAACAGCAATTTTAGTATATATATTTTAGTGTTAATGCCCATGTTCTTCCCTAATATTCTTTTGAAATAGAAAAATATATTTATTCACTATATACTAATGAATCAGTTAATGCAAAATAAGGCAATTGGCTAGAATTTCTGGGCACTCTAGTCTAAACTATCTACATAGCTTTGGGTTGAGGTAGTTACAGTGGTGGGATTCAAGTAAGTTAACAACCGGTTCTCTGCCCTAATGACTTCTTCCAACAACCAGTTTGCCAAACTGCTCAGAAAGTTAACAACCAGTTCTCCCGAAGTGGTGCGAACCAGCTGAATCCCATCACTGGGTAGTTACCTCTAGAGTGTTAGGAGTCAGGATTGAATAGGAGATCTGGGTGCAAGTTTATATCCCATAATGCAATTTAAGAGGTGACTTTGGGGCATTTTTCTCTCCTGCTTTTCTCTCATAAGGTGATTATGGGAACAAAAGGTAGTGCATGCATATGTGAAGGAATCATGAGGATAATCCGATGTTTCACAAAGGAGAATCCACTTGTATAATGGTATTTTTTTTCTTCTTTTCTCCATTCTGTGCTGCATTATCTGCAGCCTTTTATGGAAGGCTGCAGAGAGAAGCAAAAATGCCTCCTCTTTATCCTAAGTCTTGAATAATTTCCACTTCTGGAAAAATTTATGGATTTCATTCTCTATTTTGTACAAGGATTTCTCTGAAAATATCCTTGGCATCCTTCATCTCAAGAGACTATGATATCGTGCTCTGGAAAGAGGTCCTAAAACAGCATAATTCTATAACTTTGTTACTTCCACTCTAATTTATCTGCAATTAAATAGATCACCTAGTAAATTACTATTTTAATAAAATGGCATGATGGTTTTCTGGTATAAGATATAGTTTTCATATCATTTTGGCAAATAGCAAGGTCTCATGCCACAAATATATATAAAGAGCAAACAAGTAAAGAACATTTTTCCTTTTCATAATGTCAGTGTTCATGTGGGAAATAATTGTCAACTATTTGCCTCATGAAACTTATGCTGATAAATACTTATTGACCCTAATTAAGATCAATAAGAGGGCAAAATTCATGCCACAGTGATATCATTTAAATTACCGGTAGATCAAAAGAAACAACAAAAGACAACATATTTGTCTTTGAATAAATATACTATTTGAATAAATATACTATTTATTCATATACTATTTTTATTCTAAAAATGTATTAAGAACAGTGAGCATTTGTGTTCATTTCATTTGTTCATTGAACAATGAAATGTGGCTTCATTTTTTAATACTTTAGCAATAATATCAATCTTTTCTGTGATTTGGCTTTTGTTTGCTTTTGCTCTTGTATACAATTTAAGTATACAAAAGGAGCTGCATATAAATTTCTATTTATAGAAATCCTTTCAGCTCCTCCCATTTCTCCTTGCATCATTCACCCTGGAAGACCTGAATCTTCAATTAAAAGTTGCCTAATTAGTAATTTAAGTTCCCTACCATTTTATCATCTTAAAGTTCATTTGCACTATTATAACAACTGAAGTTTTTGTTTTCTCCCTTTGATATATAAAGTTCATTTTAAGCAATTACAACTTCCTTTCACAGGGTGTTACTACCTGATAACTTTGTTGATTGTCAAAATCAATCAACCAATCTAACCCACTCTAACCCCACTCATAAGTTTCAGAACTTCAGAATAACCATCCAAATATAAAATGTTAGGGGGAAAAAATTTCAGTCCAGTTTCTATGTTGACTAAGAATTAGAGATGGAAAGTTTGTATGACTTTTATCTATCATTATTGTTCCAGTAAAGGCATCTGTTATTAATAAAATGTAAGCTAAATCAGTGATATATACAATTGTCTCTATGTTGCTTTTTGTAACTCTGGGTTACAATAGTTCTCTGTTCCTTGTATAAATTGTGAAAATACAACCCCTCATTGTATTGACATGTGGACAGATAGACAAACATGCCCACATTTTATTTTCATTCTATTCATTTAAAAGAGGAAAAAACCCGCAATGCTAAAAATGTTTTAAAATAATGTAATAAAGGACTTTTAAAACATTTTTAAAAATCCAAACTCTATCTGAAAACTATATAATATAAGATATAATAATAATGTCATGCAAGAACAGAAGGACCAGAAATGCCATAACTGGAGGTGTTTGCATAGGGTCAGAAGGTGTCAAATAACACAAGATACATCATGCTGCTGTAATACAAGCCTTGCCCCCTTAGTATATGCATTATGGCATCACACAGATGTATGAAATAGGTACAGTTTGGGTTGTAACAACACAATGATCTGTTGTCAGTGCTGACAAAATCTGGATCCTTTGGATACGTTTGACCAGAAATCTGGACAATGGCACCAGAATACTGTGACACCAGAAGCTTCTTAAATGATAAATGTGCATACCCAAATTATCTTTCCATCTTGTACACCTTTGCTTTGACTTCTAGATTCATTCCTGCTCTGCTGAATAGATGAACTAAATCATGAAACTGGCTATCCTTTTTCTTCTATTCTTGCCACTTTGCTTGGCCACACCATTTTATCAAAGAGGCTTGTTTGATTTTATGCTTGAAGATGAAGCAGGATCTGGAACGCCTGAACCTGCAGGATATCCTCCTATGCCAGTATGCCCATTTCGTTGTCAGTGCCATCTCCGGGTTGTTCAGTGTTCTGATTTAGGTAAGTTGAATGAAATGTTACCTCATAAAATGTTTGTTTTGATTGATTTAAATGAGTTTGAATTATTCTGTGGCAATAACATTGTGTTCAATTTCTGTGTTGAATTTCCTCTAAATAAATTGAAATATGTGATGTTATGTTCAATAATCTTATCAACATGTAGAAAAGTAAGGCCTTGGTTTCCATTCCTTTCCATTCATTTTATCCTGTCTTTTATTCCTAATCGTATGAAGAACAAAAGTTATATAAGTAAATAAGGAGAAATGATCATGGGAACTTCATATAATTCATCGGTTTAACTGCAATTTATTCATTTAGCATTAATAATCTATTTTGTCCTCTTTCTACCCATGTTGGAGATGTGTTTTTTAAGACTGGATGAGGAAGAAGGAAAACAATTCAGTACAGTGTATCAATAATAAATAATCAGAACACGAATGAAAAATATTTAATATAAAGGCTATAATACCATTATGCTTTAAAGTTTTCCTAGTTTCTTTCAACTATAGTAAGTTGCAAGTATAATGGAAATAGCTTTTATCTCCTGAGTTGTTTTCTGTCTTCAGTTCTTCTCTCATTTTCAGTTCTTTGTTCCCATTACAAACTGTTTCTAATATGTAATGCACATTAATTATGTTTTATTATTAAACAGTACATAGAAAAATAAAATTTGAGTGTTAACTGAAGACTCTTGGCCCTATATCTTAAAAGGAATGTCAAGTTTTCTTAAATTTCCTACTGTATTCATAAGAATTATATAAAAGTTTAAATAGTGGCATATAGTGATTTCTTGAGCACATTATGCAGTTCTGGATATAATTTTTGGATTTACTAATAGTATAAGCATATACAATGTTTTGATAATACCTGAAGCAGACCATTCATCCAAAATCTTTTAAAGGTTTGTTTTATAAATGTTTGGAAAAAATAGGTGTATATTAATTGTTATCCATATTCATTTGCACTAAATTATTTCCTGAATTATATTTTTTTCAGTTTTGAAAATACTGAGTAGACACAGTTAAGATACTTCTTTTGCTTATCAAACAGATTAGCATGCAAAAAATAAGAGAAACACATTTAAATTTAAAATTCTGTGATGCTTCTTTGAACTTCTAAACGGTGTATCTATCTTGTATTCATGGTTGACTTTCTCTTAAAATATTTTTTTTAAACGAAATGGTTGAAGTAACTACAAATGATGCTATGGAATTTTGAATATAGTTTTATTTTAATGAAGTGTTCCATTTACATATATTTATAGAATTCCAAAGTTAAATACTGTCCTTATTGTAAAAGAGGAAATTGTTAGGTTGCCTGCTAGGTAGTTGTGTTGCCACAAGTAAGTTCCAAAGGATATGATAGAGCTCCACAGATTGTCTGTTCAAATTTCCTGTCAAAGATTCTGATTATATGCCAATTAATCAACATATTTTATAACTCTAACAAATGATATGCATTGCTTATATACCTAAGTATATGTTGCTTTATTCCAAATTACTGGGCTAAAAAATTAGGAAATCTGCCTTCCCTTCTTCCCACATCAGCAAATTATTGCTTTGCAATCAGCAGTAGAAGCTCCCCAGACTCCAAGTGAATTAATGTTGCTATGCTGTAACAAGGCTAATTACTGCTCTGCAGATTTCCCCATTTCTAATGGACAAGAGTAGAAAATGATATCATTGCCAAACATCAAAATACCACTTCCTGTACAAACATAAATTGTGCTTGAACTAACCAATTAGTTAGTAAAATATTCTTTAATTGCATGTTAGTTGCATAGAAATATTCTTTAATTGCATGTTTGGCCAAATTTGGTAGTTAGTGATAGTACTGATTTAACTGTATAACAGTTTGGGTGGAGATTGAATTTCATAACTGGTCTTAATGAAACACACACACACATACTCACACACACACACACAAACAAACATACATACACAGAGAGAGACACACACACATACATTTCCCAATTCTTTGTTGCATCCACAATATCATGCTTTATTGAATCCACAACTATAATTCCATTCAAACAGACAAAGGCATGTTGATTCATTGATTCTAAAGGTGAGATGGTTTAGCAGTTTAAAGATGCTGAGTTTGTCAGCTGGAAAACTGACAGCCTGGGTTCAAGACCTAAGCACTGTGCAATAGGCTGAGTTCCTCTTACTTGCCTCAGCTCCTGCCCACCTAGCAGTCCAAAAGCATGCAAATGCAAGTAGACAAAAAGCTATCACTTTGGTGGGAAGGTAACAGTGTTCTGTGTACCTCAGTGTATAATCATGCTGGCCCCTTGACCACAGAAGTATCTTCAGATAATGCTGGCTCCCTCTACTAAGAATCAGAAATGAGCACCTGCTCTAGAGTCAGACACAACTGGAAAGGAGAAAGCTTTACCTTTACCTTTCAATTCTTAAATTCTGAGTGACTTATTTTCAAGAATGTGACCTAATTAGTACTTGTAAGAGTTAATTGGTTATTTGAATTTAGATTGAATTAGAAGAATAGCCATTTTGCAGTTCACCACTCATTTTGGTTTATTAAAAGGCATTCCTTCCAATACAGATTCTTAAGGAATCTAACCATTTGTATGGTTCCTTTGGCAAGAATGTATAATTTATTTTTATTCTCTGTTTTCCATCATGTTGGCTTCCCAATCTTCTCTGATGTAGGCCCTCTTAGCAACATGATACATATTAGAAGATAAACAATTTCATAGCTGAATTCTTTGAGAACTATCAGATGGATACCATCTGGAATGAATCTAGTGCTCTGTTTGTTTTCAGTATTTCAGGGGAGGGAAAGCTAAATATTCATATTTAAAACCTCTCTGGAAAACTTACTTCTTTCATCTTTCTATCTGATTTTCTCCAGCTGATGTATTTAAATGTTTAAAACTATTTAAACTCAAGTCTAAAGGACACCCAACATGGCCAGTAGGCAGTGAATAATAAATGGAGGAATGTTGCAGAAAATCAAGCATTGCCACAAGGTTTCTTAAGGCTGGATCTATTTCATGTATTATCAGCTGATTAAAATCAAAAAAGAATAAATCATACAAATGTATTTAACCTGTGTTTGTAAGAAATCTGAAAGATAAGAGATGACATAGGTGGCAAGGTGTCTTATCTTAATCCTTAAAAATCAAATGTTCATTGGGCATTAAAACCAAGACAAAGTCCACAGCTGATTTTTACAGCCTCAAAATTTATAGAGTGTAGACTTTGAAATAGAGGCTAGGAATCTGTGGTTTAAACAATAGGAAACTTCAATAGTGAATTACTTTCTCTGAAAAAGTATTGGATAAAATGGACAAGTAAGTTTAGAGACAAGAATCTGGGAGTGTTATAGTTTTGATTTACTTTTATTTAATTTTAATAATTTTTGCAAAAAATATACATTTCATATAATGAAGTAAAAATAAACCACAGTAGACACTTTAAGTATAAAGTATACTTTCTTAATACAGCAGCAATCATTACATTTTTAATTCATTTATCTCCAAACCCTTTAAAGAGAGATAGCCTATACCAGTAACATAAGGTTCTACATCTAGTGAGCACAAAGGTTCAAAACTTTGTTGCTAGTTAGGAAAATGGCCTCTTGCTGTTTTTCTGTTTGCTTTCCTATCCCTACTTTGAAAATTGCTTCTACTCTCCTTGTCCTGTAAATGCTCCAATAGTTCCCTTTTACAGTAGTTTTGGCTACCTGTAATGGAAAGATTACTTATTTCTCAGTTACAGACATCAAAAATACAGGAGATTTCAGATGCAACAATGATTGGCACCATCAGAATTTTAAAAAAATGCCATTAAGGATTAGCATATCCCATATTCTAAGCACTTTTCCCCCCTCATCAGGGCAATTTATACCTTGATAGAATATACCACATCATATAAGGCATCCAGAACAAAGCACCCGCTGAAATATAATGTAGTAGATCATAGCACGTTTCAGCTTGATTACATGATTGATCACAAGTTAGCTGTACATAAATGTTTTGTACATTTTGAATCCTGGAAAAAGGAAAAGATGGAATAGTGCAAAAGAAATTGCTACATAGAGGCAGTGGTGGGATTCAAGTAATTTAACAACCGGTTCTCTGACCCTAATGATTTCTTCCAACAACCAGTTTGCCAAACTGCTCAGAAAATTAACAACTGGTTCTCCCAAAGTGGTGCAAACTGGCTGAATCCCACCACTGTATAGAGGATGTACTTGATATAGTTAACTTCTGACATAAATCGCTTTAACTGTGTTTCGTGCCTAAAAGGGAGACATCTGGAAAATCATTCATGCCATTACTGACTCTTTGATGAAAAAAAAAAAGAGATATAAATCTGCTAAAATAAAGTTAATTGATGAACAACAAGTTAAGTCACTTCAACTATTTTTTTACAATTTATTATTCTATTACAAAACAATACTAAAAAATCCCCCTTTTTATTCCATAGTTGTGTGTGATCCTTTTTTTTTTTGCCATGCAATAATAACACAGAACCCAGGAACACATGCTACAAGAATATACAATAGCATATCCCATATTCTAAGCACTCCTCCCCTCCAACCCATCAGTGCAATTTAGACTGTGGGTAAAGCGAAATTGTATGAAACAATTTTAATTCCATGTAAACTGTATTTGAAAATGGCTGCACATTTTAAGCAATCTGTCTGATAGTATTAACGCATAGACAGCTAAATAGAAATACATTCTTCCAGTGGTGGATTAAGGCTCACTGATGCTCTAAGCACAAGATGTTTTAGATTAGTTTTATCAAACATTTTTTTACAAATCTTCATTGGTTTTTTTTTTTTCTTTCTCAACTTTGTGGTGCCCACTTTGTGCCCGGTGCCCTCAGGACGTGCTTAGTCTGCTTAATGGTTAATACACCACTGCATTCTTCACACAACACATAAACATGTATGCACATATTCACATATACATACACAAACACATGCAACCTGAATATAGTCTCAGTTTCAAAAAGAAATAATCAAATCAATATAGTTTAATCAAGAAATATGTTTAGCTTTTATTAATTCAATAAAGTGAGCATTTATATTGTGATCAGTCATGTGAGTGTATTAGTCATTTTTAAAACGTATTTTGGAATTGTCATCATTACAGAAATAATTTCACAGTTTATTTTAGTAGAAGGATACATATCCAGTTAAACAACTGCTTGATCTGCCCATACTGATTGTATACAATTTACTCTCTTCAGATCCTTGACAAGGCCTTTCTTCAAACATTTGTCTGGTGAAATCTGCAAATATAATATTGAGAAAGTTTCCAAGTCTGGCCTCAGATTGTTGTACAGAATTATAGTCTAGTTCTAACTGACCATAATTAGAACATTGAATTTTCAAAATGATTGAATGCACTTAAATCTTTACCTAACTTTTTATTTATTCTACATACATACATGCATAAATCACTAGTTTGCAATAGTGAAAAATGAAAAAGCAATGGACATCTGAGAATATTAATGAAATTGGGAACTATGATTAGAATCGGCTTCTTAATCCTTTCACATCAGCATGAATAGCATTTAAACTGTATGTGCTTTCAGAAATTCCTCATAGATAAAAAGAGAAAGGATCACAATGATTTATATCACAAATTGAATATGAATTTTTTTCATAGCTTTTAGATAATAAGGTCTAGCATATATTTATTTGCAGTAATTCTGATTAAGTTGAAAGTCTAAAATATAATTAACTTCTTTCAGGTATCTTTATTCTTTGGTTGTAATAATTTTTCATCCCCGCCCCTTATAGGTTTGAAGGAAGTTCCGAAAGATCTTCCCCCAGATACTACTCTACTTGATTTACAGAACAATAAAATAACTGAAATAAAGGATGGAGATTTCAAAAATCTGAAGGATCTTCATGTAAGTTATAGTGAAACACACTATGTTATTGGTGTTAAAGGAATAATGTACAAAGGGATAATGTACAAAGGGATAATGTACAAACACCTTCACCCCAATTTTCCATATAAATATGGCATATGGCATAACTTTCTTTCAATGTAATGAAAGCCTAGTGTTTTGGGTTAGCAGAAAAGAACAAAAAGTAGTGATCAAATGGGAGATGAAAAAAGAGAAACAGGAAAGGAAATACTCCAGGCCAATCTCCTGGACCATCTTGGGGACCATTTCAGATCATTACAGTGTGTGTATGAGAGGGAGAGGGAGAGAGGAAGAGATAGAGAGAGAAGGAGGGAGAGAGATATATATATATATTTAGGATTGCCAATGGAAAGTCTAATATTTGATGTTTGATAATAAGATAATTCTTAAATCTAAGGAATTTCTTGGAATATGTATCCAGGAATTCAGGGCTGCTAAAGTTTCCAGAAGATGGCCATTCTCCAAAAAAGAGCTTTTTTGTTTCCATGGCAAGTATACTTTGGCTCTTGCAAAGGTCTAAACTATTTAACATTTACATAAAGCCATCAATTGAGGTTTATCTGGAGCTTTAGAGTGCCACGCTATCAATATACTACACAGGATTTCTCTTTCTCATGAAATCCCTGAGGAGAAGGGGAAGTGTTTAATCGGTGTTTGCCAGTAATAATGGACTGGGTAACGCCAATGCACCTTAGTCTATGCACACATCACAGAAGTACTGTTAATAGATGATTTTATATCACTTTATTGGTCAGCTTTGCATAAGAAATCATGCTTTCATGCATGATTCCAAGACAACATAGCATCAAATGTACATACACATTATAAATACTCAAGAGGCAAACACTTCTATTTATGTCCTCTATGTCTTTAAGAAACCCTGAAAAAGGATAGGGAGAACTTCTTCTTCCCTTTCCTTCCAAAACTAAGACCAGTCTTCTTCCAGCAAATCTTATTGAAAATAAATAAAAAGGAAAACTCTTATTTACAATTAATCTATGGAATTCATTACCAGGAAGATTTTAATAGCCATTAGTATGCATGATTTTAAGAGAAAATTAGATTCATTTAGGTTCCAAGCTATTAGTCTTGAAGGCTTAATGTTACCATACCTCCAAATATTACCCTGTTTTCCCAAAAATAAGACATCCCCTGATAATAAGCCCAATCAGACTTTTGAGCACATGGCAATAAGGCCAAGCTCTTATTTCAGGGTTCAAAAAAAATATAAGACAGGGTCTTAGTTTTGGGAAAACATGGTAGTTACAAAGAAATAATAGTGGATAAGGGGTATGTCTTTATCTCCATCTTCCAGGGCCATTTGGTTAGTTACTGTGAAAAAACAGAATGTTGGATTTGGCCTGTTCTGACAGGTTTGTTCTTACATTATTTGTTCTTATGTTACATTGGAGCTGATCTATGGCTTTCCCTTCTGTTGGATATTGGTTCAAATTATGTTGCTTAATATTATATCACTTAGGCAACTAGTTCAAAAGAATAACTTTAGAGAGCCCTTATTTAAAGTTCTTCAAGCTTCACAATTCTTTGGATTGCCTCTAATGATGATTAACACAGAATGCCCTATACAGCTTATTCAGATGGACAACAGATCATTCTTTTCAGAAGGTCCTAAATTCTAATCCTAGATCCTAGAAATTGATCCTTTAATACATTCTGTTTCTAATCCTAGAAATAGAATGTATTAAAGAAGCAATGTGGTGGGACATCACAATAGTTCAACAGTTTCTGATGATATACATCAAGCCTAGTACAAACCTAATTTAGTAAGTTTTCATTTACATCACATATGGATGGAACTAAGCTACCAATATGTCAACCATGTATAATTTCTCTGAAACCTGGTCCAGATTGATTCTGCCTTGCTTGTAATTGATACTGTCATTACATGATCAAGGATATTAAACAATTTTTTTAAAGCATATCCATTGCAACTTGGAAGGTGGAACTTGCTACAAGCAAATGCAGTTCAATTTACTTTTAATTGAGAGTGATGTAATTGAAAGAGTAGAATTACTTGTCTAATTAACATATTGGTATCAGTGTCTATGGAAGAGCCTTCTTTCCTTCCTTCCTCTCCTCTCCTTTCCTCTCCTCTCCCCCTCCCTCTTTCTTTCTTCCTTCCTTCCTTCCTTCCTTCCTTCCTTCCTTCCTTCCTTCCTTCTTTCTTTCTCCTTCCTTCCTTCCTTCCTTCCTTCCTTCCTTCCTTCCTTCCTTCCTTTTATTCTTAAAAAAGATGTTACTTAGCAGCTTTTATTTGTACTGTGGAAAAAAAGACAATCCAAGCTCAGTAATGTTCAGAGACTGGTATTAAAACAGATTAGATTTTACTCTGCCAGTGGATGTTCTTGTAATTCTTATCTTGGACTGAAAAGTATTCCTATACCTTCACATGAATGGTAAATGGTTTTAGGAGGGGATGACAGGGTGGGGGAGACTCCTTCTAGTGCTGTTAAACTGTGCATGACCTTTTCTTCTCCCAAATGTGGTCATTGCTGCTTAGAACCTAGAATTAAAACCATATGCATATCTAGATATGCACAACAGACCCATCTGTAAAACATACCTCCTGTTTTTACTGATGATGAACAGAAAATGATATACATCAGGGACAGAATACACTACAACACAAACTGTTCAAAATGGCAGTTTCTTTACTTTTTTGCGGACACTTTCCCACCTCACTCTTTTCCCCAGAGCTGTTTAGAACATTTTGAGTTTCATTAATGTTCCTTTCTTTAACATGTGCTACTTTTACAGATATCTTGTGTATAACTAATGATGAAAGAATTTCAAATGGCTAAAAATCAAAGCATAAAGAGAGGAGCCATCTGTTTTTCCCAGTCTTGCAAATAAGATGATGCATTTAGTGAATAAAAATGTGTTGCAGCTGGACTACAATGGTTAGAATAATATCTAAGGGAACTTGTCCATGAAAAAGGATTGTTCCCCAAACATTTCAAAGCTGTTCTCTTAATACTCAAGTGTATAATGAGGAAATAGGTAAGCAGAAATTATAGCATGAGACTTATGTAACAGTTTCTAAATTTATGATTTACTAAAAAGAGAAAGCAAATAGGTTATTTTATGTAATTCTTGCAATGTGTATATCTGATTCTCTTTGTGGTTATTGTTGTCACAAAAAGTGTAGGAGTGAAGATGAGAGACAAGAGTAGTAGATTCATTCTGAAGCCACCCAGAGGTGGCTAGAAGATGGGTGACTATGTAAATGTGTTAAATAAATAAATCCTGCTACTGATTTTGTTCACATGTTGTTTTTATTCAGTCACTTCCAACTCACTGAATGATGATATCCTTGTAGTCCAAATGAAACTGAAAACCCCCCTCCTGTATTCTTTCACTGCTCTTTCTCCATTAAGTTTGGGTAGGCATGCCTTTATCACCTCCTAACAAAAGCAAAATTGTCATGAGAGAAAGGAAATTTGGCTCCTGCTTGCAGATCAGAACTCTCTGATCATCAATCATCAATTGCTTCTGCTAAATTCTGCTGCAGGAATTTCTGTAATAAGGCATAAGTTCTCTTAATCATGTAGGGATAATATTGTGTAACTTTTTTGTTACTTTTTAAAATTATATTGGTATCTTATATGTTATATGTTTGTCTGTTTCTGGTACATTATTTAATTTTTCTTCTTCAATTTTTTAAATCTTAGCATTTAGGTTTCATATAACTCATACACAGCTTTTGCTGTAGATGGTCATTATTTTTATATTTTTTTTAATCTAGCTGTCATTGACCATAATGGAATTTTGGATTGAATGATTGGTTGTTCTTATTTTTCAGTTGTTTCCATCTGTTTTCTACCTAGAGGGAAAAGTCATAACTATTGGTTTGTAAAAAAAAGATCATGCCAGACAAATCTTATTGCATTCTTTGGCAAAGTGACAAAATTAGTGGACCAGAGAAATGCTGTAAGGAATTTGATAAAGTAGACAACAACCAACTATTTGATAAGATACAAAAATGTGGATTAGACAGCATCACCACCAAATGGATTCCTAACTGCCTGATCAACCATACTCAACATGTAGTCCTTAATGGGACTGCATTAACATGGTAAGCAGTGGTATATCCCAGGACTCAGGCTCAGTACTCTTCAATAACTTCATAAATAATTTAGATGAGTGTAACTCATCAAATTTGCAGGTTGCACCAAGATGGCAGGAATAGCCAACACTACAGAAGATAACTGCAAGATATAGAAGGATCTCGACAGACTTGAATACTGGCTCCATCTTACAAAATAAAATTCAATGCTGAGAAAAGTCGGATACTACATTTAGGCAAGAGAAACCAAATGTATAGTTATAGAATAGATGGCACCTGGCTCAATAGGAGTAACTGCGATACAGATCTTAGAGTCTAATGGACAATCACTTAAATATGAGCCAGCAGTTGTGCTGCAACTGTCATAAAAACCAATGCAATTGTAGGCTGCAATGCAATCGTAGGCTGCAATAGAGGGATAGAATAGAAGATCATGTGAAGTGTTAATACCACTTTATAATGGCCTGGTAGGACCACAGATGGAATATAGCATCCAGTTTTGATTACCACAATATAAAAAAAGATCTCAGGATGAGAGAAAGAGTTCAGAGATGAGAAAAAAAGATGATTAGGGGATTGGAGGCTAAAACATACAAAGAACAGCTGAAGGAATTGGATATGTCTACTTTAATGAAAAGAAGGACTAGGAGTGACATGATAGCAGTGTTCCAGTATCTAAGCAGCTGCCACAGAGACAGAGCCAAGCTATTCTCCAAAGCACCTGAAGGCAGGACAAGAAGCAAATCAAAGAGAGAATCAATCTAGCTCTAAGGAGAAACTCTGTAATTCTGTTTCTGAATGTTTTACAATGATTGTCAGAATTCTTAGCTCATGCTTGAACTATTAGTAATAACATTTAGCTATTTTGTCTTTTTTTTAAAAAAAATGTTTAAAGGATCTTCTCCAAACTGGTTTTTGACTTATGCATTTAAAATATTTAAGTGTTAGTTTCATTTTTCAGGTTTCCGGTGAACAGTCTGACTTTATTTTATCTTGAATGGAATTATTTGTTCTTCTTCTAGTCTAAGGTATTTTCAATTATTTTCTTTAACAGCACAATTCAAAGGCATTTTTTTTTCTTTCTTCAATTTTTGGAATGGTCCAGTTTCACAGCCATATTTTATAACTCAAAAATCATAGTCTTAACAATATGTACATTTATCGTCAGTATGACATTTTTGCACTTTAGTGTTTTATCTCAATCTGTCATAGTCTTTCTTCCAAATGGCATCTCTCTATTTTATGGATATAGTTATCAAAATCATTCTAAGCCTAAGAAGAAAAAGTCTTGTTATTTTTCTCTGTTTATTTGCAATGCAGGGGTTATTTCTTGTTAACATAATATTTGCTGTTGTTGCATATCAATGTTTGCACTCTCTCTTTTCACCTTCAGCAAGATACGTATTAAAGTTTGGTTAAGTTCCACCTATCAGAAAGATACCAAAGTAACTGGAGTTGTTACTGTTTCTTACCTTTTCACTAAACATTGCTCGTTAGTAATGTCGGACTGTCTCTTCTGATTTCAAATTATACATCTGGCAGTTCTCATTCCACATATTTGCAAATCTGGAATGGAACATCTTGAGCATTATCTTAATAGCATGGGAAATAAGTGCAATTGTTTGGTGATTTGAGTGCAATTTAGCACTGTTTTTTTTTTTAATTTGAACTAGAAAAGGAACAGCTATTTTCCACTGCCTTGACCATCATTGCATTTTCTATATCAGGAATCTACTAAAATTTTAAACTCTTTTACTAGCATTTCAACAATTCCTATGTTTTCATTTGGAGATTTGGGGGCTTCTGACTCATATAGTAGGTAGCAGCCCTGGCTATGGGGTCTTTTGCACAAATCCATTTTGTGCATCAATGATAGTCACTCATGCCTTTGTCATTTTCCAATTAGAGTTCTACAATGTTGTCTATGTGGGTTGCTGTTGAAGAACATTCAGAAGCTTCAGCTGATCCTGAGTGTAGTGGTATACATTGTTTTAGAAGCACCAATTTAACTAATTTCTGCTGGAGCTGCACTGGATCCCAGTATACTTCCAAGGTGTAATTCAAGCTTCTGATTTTCACTGTTAAAGCACTAAACAGCACAGGGCAAGACTCTTTGTGAAATGCCTCTTCCCTAGCGTTTCTGCCCAGGCCACCAGATCTGACATGTGGGTGCAGTCCAGGTTCCTTCTATCAAACATTATCATGTGGTGGGACCTAGAAGATGTCCTTTTTCTGTTGTAGCATCTGCACTATGAACCAACCTTTCCTCACCCTGAGATCCAGATGGCCTGGACCCTCTTGGACATTAGGAAAGCTGTGAGACATCTTCCTCCAGGCCCTAGGCCAGGATGCTTGTTGAGCTCAATGTTCATAGTTTATTGGAAGTTTGTTATATTGCCTTGGTTAATTGGTTGTTTGTTTGTTTTTAATTTAAAAGTCAAGGATTCATTTCAAGTATTTATTTAAAGTCCTTTAAAGTATTTATTTATGTCAGCCAAAGTCTGTAGAAGGTTATTTTTGGAAGAGTAATAGGCCAAAATGACTTCTTTATGAACAAAACTTTCCTGGATTCAGTTCTATTGTAAGAATAAACCAGTAGTTTCTCAGGCCTAGGAGATAAACATGTCCCCACTGCTTCCAAGCCACTTCCAAGGCTTCCAAGCCACTTGACAAGCATACATTCATTCAAGAGAGTTTGAAGTATAAATATGTAAGTATCTGTCTTCTTTGGAGCGTACTGGGAAATCAACTGATGGACTTGATGTTACCTTCTTGTTTGGAGCATAGATTCTAAAGTAATCAAGTGAGGTCTGTGAATCTTCTGTCAACTTTATCTGAAACCTGAAATAGCATTACATGTTTGGAGACCTGTCTTTCAGCCCTAGCTATGAAGGGCAGATTTCCCCAGGATTGAAACAAGAATGAAGGTCAAAGGAAGATAATTATGCAACAAATTCACTTGTAGATGACTTGTGAAGATTAAAAAAGATGTAAAGAAATTTGAAATAAGCAAAGTATGAGGAGGACAGTTATTTAACTTCATCGATATTGCAGGAAGGGATCATTATAAAAGGAAGATGCTGAAACCTAGGGTTTAGAATAACTTTGGCACCTACTGGATTATTCTGTAAAATTATATATTAAATGTTCTGAAAGAATATTACCCTATGATGGTACTTAATATGAGTGCAACTTGCTTGAGAAATAAATAAGATGAACAAACATGATTTTATAGCTATAGAAAAAACTTGAGGGATGAAGCTTTTCTGAAAGAAAGGAACAGTGATAATACCTACATATCTATATCTACAAAACCTACATCTATACTTACCTATATATCTCAGCTCAGAAAACCAAGTGAATGGACTTGGGAAGAAAGCATTTGATTTTAAAAGGAACAAATAAAAGCAATACAGTTGTTAGAATCAACTATCATCTATCCAACCAAGGAGAGGCTGCAGATAATGCATTTTCATCTGAGTCAAGTAGGCCATTACTTTCCCCCCTCATACTCATAGAGATCCTCATTGCAATCTACATTGTTCAAGCTATTGTGAAACATCTGGTTAACACAAATATTGTTATCCTTTCAATATTACATTATCTGAGGCATTTCAAAATAAAAAAGTAGGAAAGGCGCTTTCATAATGTAACATTGTTGTGAAGGGGGTGGATGTTTGTTTGTTTTTGTTTTTCACCAACTATATAGTTTAAACCTCAAAAAAGGAAGTTTGTGCAGTCACAATTTATGTAATCTTATTGTGCGTTTTTGTGTTGAGAGAACAAGCTGATTTGTGTTGCTCCAGAGTCTTTGAGACACTATTTTAAATATTCCTAGCAGGAACTTTTCTAGAGGGAAAAAAAAATTCAGACATGGTGTGTTGAACTTGATCAAATTTCAACTTCAAGCATTTTTTAAGCGATTGAGAGGTGGAAGTAAAAAAAAAGCTGTGCCCAAGGAAACACCCTAATTGTGTAAGAAGATTGTTTACACTGTTCACTAGGGAAAAGATGAAGTGCACAACTAGATTCATTAGGACTTGAATCCTGAATTTCTTTCAACTGAATACTTGTGTAATATATTTGTATTTCAATTATAAATACACTTTCATTCTAGCCTTAATGGAATCTAGATAAACATTTTGCTACATAATTCAAAAATTGTAATTAGTCTGAAGTATTTTATATACATTTGGTTCTCAAACTGAAACCTAATCATGTTAGCATTTATTGTGCAGAGAGAGAGACTGACTTAGATGTACCTGGTTTGGTTTGATATTAGTAACTAAGGTTCAAATTGTCACCTGGGACTTGACTTTGTGAGCTGTTATGATCTACTTCAATTGTTAGTTAAATTGATGGATTAATGCTGTTTAAAAGTAGAAGATGATGAAGGAGGTAGATGCCCAAAGTTCCTTTATTACCTGGCATACCAGCATTCACAAAATGGCTAGAGATTAGATATTACACAGGGGAGCATTCTACTTTCAGCAGTTTTTCTTCCCCCACAGTACAAGGGGAAAGAAATGAAATAAACCCAACACTCTGTACATAGAAGTATGTCTCTTCCCCTTTGGCTCAGACATCCCTGTTCAAATCACTCTTTGCTGTTTCCCACAGGCCCAAACAACCAAATATCTGAAATGTATCTGAAAATATAATGATGCACACTTTCACAGCCTCAGGCTTCCACAGCCAGCACCAATCCAATAGCAATGAGCTTCTAGGCTAATAGGATATCTCCACTGGATTTTTGGGGGTGGTGGGGGAGTCCAAAGAACCTGGTTCAATTTTATATATGTTTTAAAATGGAAAGAGGGCGCAATGGTTTAGGGGTTAAAGACACTGAGCTTGTCAGCTGGAAAGGTTCAAGACCAAGTGCCACAGGACAGGATGCCCTCCTGTTACTTGCCCCAGCTTCTGTTCACCTAGCAGTTTGAAAGCTTGCAAATGCAAATAGATAAATATGACCACTCTGGTGGGAAGGTAGCAGCATTCTGTATAGTCATGCTGGATACATGACCATGGAAATATCATCATACAACACTGGCTCACTCCGCTAAGAAATGGAGATGAACATCACCCCTTAGAGTCGAACATGACTGGACAGGGAAAAACCTTTACCTTTTTAAAAATGGATATAGAATGATTCAAAATACTGGTTATCTGGACGTGCCCTTAGTTTCCAGGGTTCTTACTGAATGAGCTATAATTGAAGTTGAGCTCTCATCCCATTTAAAAAGCTAAATAAGATTTCTCAGCAGATTTTTGTACCCTTCTTTCATTGAAATTTTGAAAATTGAAGTGAGCGTGATAGAGGCAGTGTCAAGGCAGAGTTAAAGTTCCTTCCCTTCTGCCACAATCTTAATCCAAGTATTTCTCCCACTCTATTTGGCAGTCATTTTAAAATTTCAGCCAAACCACATTTCATTTTGCACTCGTATAAATACTGACTGCATAAAAGTAGCACTGCCAACATGTACTTCAAAAATAAAATTCAAAATAGGCTATTGGGAGATTAGCATACAAGCATTCTGGTGAATGTTTATAATCTTGCTTCTGATAATATGTTTCCTGTCTGGCATTAACAACTATCCTACTTTACTATTCAGGCATTGATCCTTGTTAACAACAAAATCAGCAAAATCAGTCCTGGAGCTTTTTCTCCACTCAAGAAACTGGAGAGACTTTATCTTTCCAAAAACAACTTGAAGGAACTTCCAGAAAACATGCCAAAAAGTTTGCAGGAACTGCGCGCACATGAAAATGATATTGTCAAATTAAAGAAATCTGCCTTCAGTGGACTGAATAATATGATTGTCATAGGTATGCAACACTACTTATAAATAAAAGTTTATAAGAGGAACTTATTAGTAGGTAAAATGGAAAATAATGTTGAAATTTGATGAAATCCAAACTTAATAGATCTTCTTCATTGGAATATTAAGGTAAATTTCCAAAGAGAATTAAGTAATTATGTCACAATTAATAGTTCAATATTAAAAAAAATGGGAAACTTTGTTCTCATATACGAGATGTGTAGTATGGTTCATGCTGAGATCATTAAATTGATATTTGCAACATACATTGAAATCTCTTGCCAAGAGACATTTTGGGGGGCATTGGGATATAAATGTCAAGAATAACCCACTAAACATTTTTAAAGGATGTTCATGTGTACAACTTTTACCCAATCTCAACCTATCTTGGAAGAATCTTCCTTTTGTCTAGCTTTTCTGGGTTTGAAGCAACACTTTTCCTGTTCTTCTGAAACATTTACCATACATACGCTCCTTGATGAAGCTTGCTATCATGCACTCAGGGGCAGAGTTCTACTCAGCTTCCAGTGATCACATTTGGATGCTACAGGCATACCCTTCTTTCCCAATTACTGGCTTCTACTCTTCATGGCCAGTTTGCCTTGAGCTGGCACCTTCCGCAGAGACACATGTTCATATAATCCCTAAGCAGCACTCTGCAAACTATCATTTAGGCATTACACAAGTTCTTTATATATAAATACATATATCTTAAGCTTTAAAAGCATTAAACGTTTTTTTTTTCAAATACATGACTTGTCATGTTTTGAAAGAGCAACACACCTGTGTTTAAATAAATAAGAAAAATATCTTTTCTATACAAAAGATTGATATGGTTTTGCTGTATGTTGCAAATAGATTTATCCTGAACATAACTATTACATATTTTAAGATGTTTATGCAAATTTTATTTCTTTGAGCCCTAGTGACAGATCACAGTGTTAGCAAAAGCACTTCCCCACATTCACTCAACTTCTCTATACCACATGTTAAGGAAAGCAATTTGGGACAGTTTTTCTCACTGGCTAATGACGGTTGGAAAAGAAATGAAGGCGGAGGAATCAACCAATCACAGCATTAAGTTGTCTGCCAATTGAAGAAACTGACGAATGCACATGAACACAACTGCAAGGAAATGATATTTTATTTTGCTAGTAACATTTAAATTTTTAAGGTGATAGATAAGAAAAAAATTAAAGGAAGTGTTGCAGAAAATAATATTATTTATTTCCCTGTTTAATGTTTTTGCTTATCACTTTCTATTATTACAAAGATTGAAGTGTTTACAAATGTAGAAAAATAACATATTCAGTTTAAAAAGAGAGGTGAATAAAAACCACAAAAATGGTTGGCACAACATTCATAGAAGGAAGGCCTGAATGAAGGACTGCATTTAACAGAGGCCTAATGATAAAAAAACAAAACAAAACCCTATTAGTGCCTTAGATATATTCTAAGCATTTGGAGTGACCACAAAATGCAATTTGCAATCTCAGCAACCTACCTGGCTGGTAGTAGGAGGGGCCATCTGTCTGTTCTCCTGGTTCCAAATTACTTAGGGCCCTAAATATTAAAATCGGCATCCTGATCTGGCTTGGTAGCTAATTGATAGATACTCCATATATTAGATCAAATAAAACTATTTCACTTTTTAGGCTTGCCAATAAGCTTCTATTTATTTTAATTAATAACATTTCACATATCTAAAAATCAGAGAACACTGTCAGGTAAAGGACAGTTGGCTACAGATCGAATCCTATTGCCTTTTATCCACTTCCTTCAAAATCAAGAATAGTTTTATAGAGATGCAACAATTAATTGCATTGGTTTTCCTTATATATAGCAAAATTAAATAGATAAGTTAGAATTAATATATTATATAACTTGGTGATGGTGATTCTATAACTAGTATACCGTTTGTTTTTTATTTTTTGCTAATGTATTTTAGAATTGGGCACCAATCCATTAAAAAGCTCAGGGATTGACAATGGAGCCTTTCTAGGAATGAAGAAGCTCTCCTACATCCGTATTTCAGACACAAATATAACTTCTATTCCTAAAGGTAAAATCACTGTTTTAGAGGTTATGTGAAACATCAGCATTCAAATACCCTGTTGTTTATATTTTGTTTTAAAATATATATAAAATAAGTAATGTCTAAATATAAGAAATACATCATGTGAGAAAATCTTAATGTTATGAAATTAGGATAAAATGCATTTTAATTTTAGTAATACCTTAAATTGGTATTTGGATATTTTTAATTCTCAAAGGGAAAGCCATTTAAGGGAAATGGCTATTAATGTAAAGGACATGTAGGTTCAACTTTTTATTTTGCTAATGTTTTGAGTTTATTATCTTTATACAATTTTTTTCTGTCCCCCTATCAAGAAATGGTTGCCATTTACCACTATGGCATCAGATAAAGGAATACATAGATGCAAAGAATGCCTATTAAATAGAGTACCTCAACTGACAGACTGGAATTCCATAGGAGGGATGTATGCAATAAGAACATAGCTTCTTTACAACTTCTCAGAATCTTTTCAGTATATGCATTTCTAGTCTATGTATATTTATTATGAATACATAAGTTGCAGGTCCAATTCCAACTGGAACAAAGGAAAAGAAAATGGCTAAATTAGTTTTCAAATCTTTCTTACAGAATTATTTATTAAATGGATTGGTTACTGTAAGAGTCAAAATGTATACCCTGTCTTTCAGCTTATTGGGTTAGGAATGATATTCCAATTTCAGTCTCTCTACTACAGCGATTCTTGCTAACAAATCTCAAGAAGCAGGACTGCACCGGTTCAGTATACTGTATCAGTATACTATATAACCCACATACACATTCAGATCAGTAGTGGGTTTCAATTTTGGTTATTACCAGTTCGCGTGTGGGTGCGTGGGCACTCTACACACATGCAATGCTTCTGCACATGTGCAGAAGCTTCTGCGCATGCGCAGAGATATCCAGGTGGGTGGACGGAGCCTCCCACTGCTGCCACTACCAGTTTGCCCAATCCGGGGCAAACCAGTAGCACCTACCACTGATTCAGATGGAAGGAACTAATCTGAATGTCTGTGGTAGAGTTGGAACAATACAAATAATTATGAGCTAGACAGAAACAAAATACACCTTCAGCACATCAATCTTGCAATCTATATTGATAGTATTCAGTGTTCAGTGTTTATCAAGATGATTTGTACTTCTGTAGCTCTATAGGTTGATTCCTCACTTGGTATATAAGACCTGACACAGCAAACTAATTAAGCATTCTAGCAAATTAAGCATTCTAAGATTGATGTAATACTTTCCAAAATTCACTCTTCTTAAACAATAGAAATCATGGAAGAATCCTTTCACATATGAACAAGAGTGGATGTTAATTGCAGTAAAGATGTGGTGAAGAGTTAATCAAAAAATCAATTATACTTCTGACTATAATTTTTCAAGATGTTTTAAATGGAAAAGGTCATTGAATTTCAGTAGGTCTTTCTTGTTGCACGACTGTTTTATCATAAGAACTGGCAAATGAGCTTAAGAGTAATTTGTATGTAAGAGATACAGAGTGATTCAGTGCCAACGCTAAAAAAAATGCTGTTAAACTGCAAAAATGTTTTTCATCAGTGTCACATAATACATAAATTCAAAAAATAATGTTCTAGGAATTGTGCAGTTGTATGCAACATGTATGTATGTGTGTGTGTGTGTGTATATATGTATATATATATATACACACACACACACACACACAGACATATATATATATATATATATATATATATATATATATATATATATATATATATATATATATATATATATATACATAAACACATTTTTTTTTAATTTTAGGTCTTCCTGTATCTCTGACAGAACTTCATCTTGATGGCAACAAAATCAGCAAAATTGATGCAGATAGTTTAAGTGAACTTCCCAATTTGGCTAAGTATGATTTTTTTATAGATATATTAATATATTAATGCAGATCTCACTTTATAACAATGAGATCTTTTAGTTTTTATCATGCCTAACATGTTTGCAAAGAAAATTAGAAATATAGAATATCAATATTAAAGCTACTATAGAAAACAGACATTTTAAAATACTAGTTTTAACTAGTTATATTAACTAGTTTTTCACATTAACTAGTTTTTCTAATCTAGAACAGTTATCCTTCATTATTTTAATATCTTTATCAAGGTAGGTTAAAATTCAATAACCGAATACTTTAAAAACTAGTGTGACTTAGAAAAGATTTAAGGGGTAAAATTTCAGATGATTAGAACAACTATATGCTTGAATATGTAAAAACAGAACGGCCTCAAAATATGGAGTCTTAAGTGATGCTATGGAAGTTTCTGTAAGGTTTAAAAAGCTTGCTTTATCTATCAACATTTCCATCCAATGACAGTCAAAATATTATGTCTATGCCTACTCTGGGGACAAACACAGCTGAGGATCTGAAGGGATCATATGCAGCCCACATATATTCTACCCTGCTGTAAAACATTAGTTTTTAAAAATATCTTCCTTTTGCTGGGGCCTTCATAAATCTTTAAACTCTATACAGGGCATCTGGTTTCTGTGGAATTGCACCTGCCAGCTTGCAGCATAGTTAAAAATGCATAGAATACAAATGAAATCACAAGAAATCAAGGTGTTAAATACAGAACAAAACTTTTACTTCAGCATAGTTGGCACAATGTTTTTCTCCTTATAGGCTTGGCCTCAGCTACAATCGCATTGCTAGTGTGGAAAATGGATCTTTAACCAATGTGCCACATTTGAGAGAACTCCATTTAGACAACAATGATTTGGCCAAAGTACCTGCTGGACTAGGAGAACACAAATACATACAGGTAAAGTATATCCTAAGGAGAAGAATTAGAAATATTGTTAAACTCACAGATAAAATGCACTATATTGAAGAGGTATCTTGGCCTGAAGAAGATATGTGCAGAAAAATACTGCATTTTGGCTTCAGAATGATAGCCTGAGTAATTTAATTTAATTTAATTTAATTTAATTTCCAATTTATATACCGCCCTTCTCCCTGAGGACTCAGGGCGGTGTACAGCCAAGATAAAAAACATAGAATACAAATATTAAAACATTTAAAAATATATATAAATTTGGGCCGAAAGTTAAGAATCACAAACTAATTAAAAAATTTAAAAATTTCTTCTAAGCCAATCCAGCTTGCTGGAAAAGATGGGTTTTCAGGGAACGACGGAAGGCATTGAGGTCATGGATTCTCCTTATCTCCGGGGGCAACTGATTCCAGAGGGTGGGAGCCCCCACAGAGAAGGCCCTCCCCCTGGGGGCCACCAGCCTACATTGTTTGGCTGATGGCACCCTGAGGAGGCCCTCTCTGTGGGAGCGCACGGGTCGATGGGAGGTCGTTGGTAGCAGCAGGCGGTCTCGGAGATCGCTAGGCCCTATGCCATGGAGCGCTTTAAAGGTGATAACCAACACCTTGAAGCGCACCCAGAAGACCACCGGGAGCCAGTGCAGCTCGCGCAGGAGCGGTGTTACATGGGAGCGCCATGTTGCTCCCATCACTACCCGCGCTGCTGCATTCTGGACCAGCTGGAGCCTCCGGGTGCTCTTCAAGGGGAGCCCCATGTAGAGAGCGTTGCAGTAGTCAAGGCGAGAGATGACGAGGGCGTGAGTGACTGTGCACAAGGAATCCCGATCAAGAAAGGGCCGCAAGTGGCGAATCAGGCGAACCTGATAAAAGGTCCCCCTGGTAACAGCCGTCAGATGTTCCTCCAAGGACAGCTGCCTATCCAGGAGGACTCCCAGATTGCGAGCCCCTTCAGTGGGGGCCAAAGACTTGCCCCCAATAGTCAGCGATGGAGTCAACTGACTATATCGGGATGCCGGGAGCCACAGCCACTCAGTCTTGGAAGGGTTGAGCTTGAGCCTGTTCCTCCCCATCCAGATCCGCACAGCCTCCAGGCACTGGGACATCACTTCAAGGGCATCGTTGGGGTGGCCTGGGGTGGAGATGTACAGCTGGGTGTCATCAGCGTACTGGTGGTATCTCACCCCAAAGCCACGGATGATCTCGCCCAGCGGCTTCACATAAATGTTGAACAGAAGGGGCGAGAGGACCGATCCCTGCGGCACTCCACAGATGAGAGGCCTCGAGGTCGACCTCTGCCCCCCTGCCAATTAAAATTGGCATTTTAATAACATAATCATGCATGTGTTGATAGAAAACAATGGTCTGAAGATGGTAAATACAACAACAAACCTGAAAGATGAGAGTTTACACAGGAACCTTAACCTCAGAGTTTATAATAAACATGCAATATTAACATAATGTATTTATAAAGATAATGTAAAATATTAATTTCCTGAATACAAAACATGATGCTTAGACTTTGCAGCCTCTCTGACTATAAATATTTCCTAATTTAGTAACTTCTTTTGAATTTAGGGAAACCTTATAAATTTTACATTGCTACAGATATAATTTTATAATGCAACATAAATTATATTTGTTTTTTGCTCTCTTGTAATTGGAGATAGTATAGAAAAATATACATCATACCCATGAGAAGGTCATCATTTTCCCACCATATTAAATCATAATGGTTAAAGCATATAGAATCATAAATTTGGAAGTGATTATTTAGGGCATGACGTCCAATCTCCAGTGGAATAAATATTTATTGCAGCATTTAATGTTGATGATATTTTATTTTATGTTATAAAAATAGCACAGTTAGTTCAATCTTGTAGTGCTTAGGAGAATCACAAAAAACATTATGAATGAATACTTGAAGATTTTCAGATTCCTGAGTTCTGCAGAAGGATATCAAATATCTGTGATTAGAACTCCTGCTTTAACATCTTGTAGCTGCTAAAGTCTAGCATCAGAAATTTATATACCTGTAGTTTGTGGAATGTAAGTATTTGGAATGTACAAATATATGAAAATGACAAACAACAAGATAAGGCACTGAAATTTCCTTGTTATCCCATAGAAATAAACTGATTACATGTGTTTATGGGTCCTTTGTTTCCAATGAGAATAGATAAGGTTGAAAAGTATTTTGGCTCAAACATTTAGATATTCTTATATATTAATTTTGCCTTTTTACAACTGACTACAACAAAACTGTTTTATTTCTATGTTGTTGTTGTTTTTTCAGGTTGTCTACCTTCACAACAACAAAATTGCTGCCATTGGCCCTAATGATTTCTGTCCTCTTGGATACAATAGCAAAAAAGCTGCTTATTCAGGAGTAAGCCTGTTTAGTAACCCTGTGCAATTCTGGGAAATTCAGCCATCTGCTTTCCGATGCATCTATGAACGATCTGTAATACAACTTGGAAACTACAAATAAATGCACAAAAGTGTTTCCACTTAAATACCTGTTGCTTTTTAAAATTGCTGGTAACTATTAAAGCCTGATATTGGAGACTTAACTGCAGAGTGGAGATTATTATATTTGTAAAAGACCCATGAGATAGTTTCTAGAGAAAAATAAGTGAATTTACTTTGTTTTTTAAATTTTTGCTTCATCAACAACACATGATATAGTTAGCAGTACCTCTCCCTTAGGTGAGCACAACAGATTTTTTTCAACATTCCACTGTGCATGAGATTTGGGGCTAAATATTGGTCAAGTATTTCATAATTAGAAATAGTATATATCACATTTTTACTCTACAGCCACACAAAAAAATATTTGGAGGACAAAGTAATGAGGCATACTTTAAAAAAAAATCAATCAAGTCTTCATAAACTCCCATCTGTTTAAAATTTAAATCATAAGTGCAGGTATCAAAATATCAGATATTCAGATAAGCAATATAGAAATGTTGCTTTTGTTAATATTTTTGGTTAAAATGCTATTTTAATATATACCTCTTTTCTTTTCTATGATTTTATGTTAAAATCTTCCCAGATAATTTATGTACAATTAGGAAAATAATCTACAGGCTCAAAATACATTCATGATCCTGGCTTTTTCTTGACTATATCACCAATGGCTACTGATACTTTTATGTCCCCATGGAATGGAGATGGTGGGGCCTCACGCATCTTGTAATGGAAATCACCAAGAACTTTTACTATGTAGTTGAATTTGCAATAAACATGAGGTAATCTTACCGTTATCATTTAGCATCAGGGAAAGGACTTGGGGCCATGTCCACAAGTTCCTGCTTCATTTTCCAATTCTCCATTATCATCCATACCTTCTAGGTGACAAAGCTAATGTTTTCATAGTGCAATTTATTTCCCCTTATTCACACCATGACTGCTCCTGTTCATAAAAATATCTGATAAAAATATTCAAATAGAATTCTCATTAATTTGGGAGCCTTTGAGAAATTACTATGTGGATTGTGACCAGTAAGTCTGCAAGCATGTATAAATTAAGCAATGTTGGCCTACTACATTAATAAATTGCTCTTAAATGCAACAGTGGACATTCATCCACTTTAACTAATTTGAATTTTAACACTGTTTTTGAATGTAGTGTAAAGAAATATTCAGATTATTTGCTCAACAATACCTAGATTTACAGGGGATTATCAAGTGGCCAGAAGTAGAAGATCTTCTTCTATCTAAAATATTATTTTAAAACACATCTGAAAGCAAAGTTTATTTTCACATCACTGTAACTGGTTTTATGTAGTAGCAAGAATATCAAAGATGGCTGTACATTTCTGGGAAACCTATCTCCAAATTTAACTGTATTTCTTTCAACATGACACATTAAAGAAAAGTTTGGATACCTCTTAATTGTTCAAAATACAGTATTTTCAATGTATGTATGTTTTATATTAAACAGTACTGGCAAACTCCAAGATCCTGGTGTGTGTTATATAGGCTCTACCATCTAAAGCAGCGGAAATGAACCTATTGCAAAGGCACAGATTAACAATCATTTTCTAGTGCTATTCAAAGTAGTTGAATCTGGTTAGTTATCATATAGCCTAGATGTAGATTTTCATAAAATGAAATAGTTAAAGTTAAAACCTGGATTATCACATACACTGATATATGAAAACTATAGATTTTTTTTCTCCTTTTAATAACCATGAAATTCCTTGCATTAGAGTAGAGTCAGGGAGACTGGATGGAGCTGAGTGTTTACTGGCCGGATGCCCTTCTTAATACTATGTGGAGCTCACAGCAGATATTTTCTCTTTGTGCCCAGAGAGAAAAATATCTGTCACTAGGATCAAACCCACAGCTTCTTGATTGTGAGGAGAGAGCTCCACTTCTAGGCCACCACAGCGCTCTTATATAGAATATACAATGTAAAAAAACCCTCCCTTTTTATGATTCTGTAATCCCTTAATTTGGGGTAGATTTGGATGGATGCCCTTCCTGATGCCATGTGGAGTTTGCAGCAGATATTTTTTTCTTTGTTCCATAGAAGAGAAACATCTGCTACTACCCAACTCTGAATTCTCAACTTTATGAAGCGAACATCTTCACCATTAGGCCACCACGCCATTCACATAGCATATACAATATAAGTGTTCATAAATTAATAAATATATTTTTTGAAAGACAAAATTCATTTATGAGGGAAGTGTAAAAATAACAAGTCTTAATTTTACTTGTTCAAAGTGTTAGATTTTAATCTAACATTAAATTATATAGGGAAACCTCTTTATATGACCGAATTGATGGCTATTAAAAAATAACAATTTCTTTGATACAGCAAAAAAATGGAAAATTTTATAGTACCCTAAAGATTTACTGTGTCATGAATGTTCACTGTAGTTTCTTCACCAAATGCCTGAAGAATTATCTTTGAGAGGGTAGTATACATGCATCTGTTGTTATGAAAGACAGATAGAAGAATAATGGATAAAGGGAAATGTAATGAATAAATTATAGTTGAATTCCTGTTTTATGAATTCTGTTCACGAAACAGCTACTTGTACAATACAGATAGTATAACAAGAAATATTCTTTGACTTTAACCAAATATCTATTGACATTTCAATCATAATAAAAGATAAAAGTTTCCCTGTCCAGTTGTGTCTGACTTTAGAGCCTATCTTCGTTTCTTGACAAGGAAGCCAGCATTGTCCAAAAATAAAATAATAATAATATTTAGAATAGAATAGAACAGAACAGAACAGAACAGAACAGAACAGAACAGAATAGAGTTGGAAGGGACCTTGGAGGTCTTCTAGTCCAACCCCCTGCTTAGGCTACACTACTTCAGACAAATGGTTATCCAACATCTTCTTAAAAACTTCCAGCGTTGGAGCATTCACAATTTGTGGAGCCAAGCTGTTCCATTGATTAGTTGTTTTGTCAGGAAATTTCTCCTTAGTTCTAAGTTGCTTCTCTCTACTATTTTTAAATAGTAATATTTTTACACCTTCCATGCATTAACTCAGTTAAAATTTTCATCCTTCCTGATTAAAGTCTTCTGGAAGACATAAAAAAAAAATCACAAAACACAAAACTGCAGTCAGGCATTATTTTATAGATAGGACTGAAGGCATTGGGACAGCTAGTAACAACTGAAAACATAAAACCACAAGGATTTGTATTGGATTCTGAAGGAAGGACGTTGGGAATGGAATAAAATATTGGTATTTTCACAATTTTCCTCATGACTTTACTGCTTTATGTACTGGTAATTAGAAAAATGGATGCTTGGACATTCCATCACCTTTAATGTCATGGGGGTTGTTTATGAAAAGTTCAAAAGAGTTTGGTAATGCAATCATCCAATTTATCTCTGAGCTATTTAAAACAGCTATGTGATATTGGGGGAGTCTATGATTCTATTACCAAAACAACTTTGAAGGAAATAAGTCTTCAAGATAATGTTTAAGTTAGGGAGATATTAAAACAGATAATGGGAATACTTTGTGTTTTTATGGTCTGCATACAAACATACATGCAGATGAACAAGCATACAGAGAGAAAGAGAAACAGACAAGTTTATTCTTAAAATTAATAACACAATAATAATGCCCCTAAGAAAGATGCATCAAATTTCTCTCTTCTGACCCATATTTCTGACTCTGGAACTGAGATATTTACAAACAAGGCACATATGAGTGTCCCAGGATAATTGCAAGATCACAAAAGATTGTAGAAGATTGTAGGATCCAACTGGGTCAGACACCTGGACCAGAGGTTTTGTCTTCTAAGCTCTCATACTTGTGCTGAAGCCCATCTTCAGGGAGCTTCTCTTTAATAAGCCAATATTTAATGCAATTTATGGTTGTTAATTCTCCAACTTCTTTTTGAATAGGACAGAAATGTAAAAAAATAATAATATTTTGTCCAAGAAAAGTAGCCAGAGCTCATAAAAAACTTGGCAGAATTAGAAAAATCAAGCTTTAGATAAAGAAGCCAAATAAGTTCAACTGTTAAAAGAATGCAGCTAATTTTGCAGGATAGTGGAGAATAAAACATTATCAACTGAAGTTTTAAAAAACATGAAGCATATAAAGATTTTGTGAATAAATTGAAGATTCTTACAAAATTAAATTGATCAAACTGGGATTAGGATTTTGAGAACTCAAGAGTTGAAAAATGTGATACTTTAGGATGGATGAATTTATCTTTAATCCTCGTGGCCTTTAATTCCTTGCCCAAGTACCTTCACGACAGCCAAGTAGTTAACCAATAAGTGTGACAGTGGCCTCTAGTGATCAGACATTTTCCTTACATGCTTTTTGAACTAAAAGAAAAATGTGATTTCATACATTTATTATAACTACACAGCATGTGAATAATTTCCCATTAACAGATATTCTGTTCTTCAGAGAATTTTTAATTCAATATGTTGTACTTGATTGTTATTTATTAGTCTTTCCGGACTATAAGATGCACCTACCTTTTTTGGTGAAGAAAATAAGAAAAAGAAATCTGCCTCTGCCTCTGCCTCCCAGCAAGTTTGTCTCGTTGCAGCAAACAGCAAATAGCCTGCTTTACTTTCATTTTCATTTTCAGCATAGCTTGATTAGCACAAGAAAAAAAATCTGCTCCCAGCAATTTACCTCCTTCCAGCAAGCGGCAGAGACCCACGCAAAACAGCTGAGAGCAAAACAGCTGAGAGTCGGGAGGCCGATCCAATCAACTTGTGCTAATTAGGCTGTGCTGAAGCTGAAATGAGCTGTTTCTTCTTGCTGCTTGCTACAAGGAGGTAAACTGCTGGGAGGCAGAGGCCAAAGGGTGGGGGCCAGTGGATGGGCGGGGCTACATTCAGTGTATAAGACACACCTAAATTTTTACCCCCTTTTAGGGGGAAAAAAGGTGCATCTTATATTCCGAAAAATACGGTACATTCATCAAGAATCATAAGATACAACACTTAGTGATAGTCATAAGTTACTAATAAGCAATAAAATCATACTAGGAAACAAATAAAACAATATAAATTGTAAAGATACAAGCAACACGGTTATAGTCATAAGTTGGAAGAGACAGGCACTAGGAAGGATGAGAAGAATAATAGTAATACAGTCTTAGTAAATAATTTGACAGTGTTGTGGGAATTAGTTGTTTAGCAGAATGATGGCATTTGGGGAAAAACTGTCCTTGTGTCTAGTTGTTCTGGTGTGCAGTGCCCTATAGTGTCATTTTGAGGATAGAACTTGAAACAATTTATGTCCAGTATGTGAGGGGTCTGTAGCCCTCTTTTTGACTTGTGCAGTATACAGGTCCTCAATGGAAGGCAGGTTGGTAGCAATAGTTTTTTTCTGCAGTTCTAATTATCTATTGAAGTCTGTGTCTGGCTATTTAGCTCTCATCAGCTAGTGGCTCAGAGGTTAATTCAACTGCCTAACATGCAGGAAGCCCAAGTTTGAATTCGAGTGAGGGTATGGTTAGCTGGCAGAGCTAAATAGCTTGAAATAGATCTATACTAGTCTCCCTTTATTTCTTTATCAGCAAAATATAAATTTGGTATAAAATGGTTTGTCGTGAATGCGACTGCTTGAGGACTCCTGGATTGGAGCTGAAAGGCAAAAGGGAGCAGAATGCCCCCTCCCACATGTTGACGAGGTCCCACTTGTCATCTTCAGGCTGGTGTCTTTGGCTTCATGCTTGTGCCAGGAAGAAAACTTGCATACCTCTACTTGTGAAAATCTACAAACACACACACACACACACACACACACACACACACACTATATATATATATATATATATAAAATTCCACATGAAATCCTGCATGGTTTCAGGGTCTGCTTATTCATGTACTGTGCTGAACAAAGCTATTAGTGGATGATTCAACAATGCTTTTGTTTCACAACTGGGTTTTTTTTTTTTTTTTTTTTTTTTTTTTTTGCAGATTGCAGTTGAGAGGGAGTACTGGTACAAGGTCGACCAGATGGTTATGGGAGAGCTAGAATGTGGATTTCCTTCCTCATAGTGCAGGATGTCAATCACTATACCACATGGGCTTTCTCATTAAATGATCATAAATCACTTATTAATTAAGGGTGGGCTGGGAGAACAATTAAAGTTAATACCTTGTATAATCTTCATCTTTTGATAGCTTCAAAAAAAGCTATCAAAATCTTGGCATCAGCCTATAGCAAAGAAGTTGAATGACATCTTACGCAACTCAAGGGGTTCCTTCACCTGCTTTTAAAATTATTATCCTTAAGGCTTCATAATTTGAAAATAATGTTGCCCCTTTTATACAGGGTTCCTAAAAGCTTTCCCCAAAAACAGGAGTTAAAATATTTCATTCAGCTGAAACTGTTGATTTGGCAAAAGAGATTTCTAGAAGATATATTCCATTAAAAAAAAACTCACATTATCTAATTGGATATTTCTATATTTTCAGAAAATAAAATTTTTACAAAATTCCAAAAATTGGAAAATAATTTATGTATGATCACCAAGAATTAGGAATGTGATGACCCAGTGATAAAGATGATGACCATCTTGGCTGGAAAGCTGATAGATTCGAGACTTGAGCACCATGCAATGGGCAAACTCCTGTTACTTGCCCCAGTTCCTGCCTATCTAGCAGTTTGAAACCATATAAATGTGAGAAGATAAATAGGTACTCTTTGGTGGGAAAGTAACATCATTCCACGTATTTCAGTGAATAATCATGCTGGCCACATGACCACAGAAGTGTCTTCAGGCAATGCTGGTTCCTTCAGCTAAGAAACAAAGATGAGCACTGACCCCTAGCGGGGAAACCTTTACCTTTACTAAGAATTAGCTGCCATTTATCTTGTAGTTATTACAGGTAATCTTCAATTTACAATCAGTTGTTTAGCATATCCCCCAAGAGGTACTCATGACCTGGTTCAAAAATTCTCATGGCAGCCCCCCCCCCCACAATCACATGACTGTATTTTAGGCACTTCACAACCAGGCCACATTTATGACTGTTTGCAGTGTCCCATGGTCATGTGACTCTGATTTACAATATTTTTGCTGAAAACTAGTTTACATCCTACACCTCCAAATCAGTGGTGGGTTGCCCCCGGTTCGCACCAGTTCTATAGAACCAGTAGTAAAACCGGCGGGAGGCTCCACCCACTGATCCTGACATCGTCAAAATGCTTGCACATAAGAGTGTGCGCGCACGCAAATGAAGCAAGTATGCATGTGTGGCCCCATTACGAACCGGTAGTAAAGGTAAGTAGAATCCATCCCTGCTCCAAATAACTATAGAGCTTGCCTAGGTCCATTGTCCTACTATTCCAAAGCTTAAGGGAATAACCAGGTGTTTACAGTTCCAGAAGGCCAGGAGGCTAGTAACCTACTGGATCTCTAGGGGTGGGGTGGGATCTTCCAAAGAACTGAGGCAGCTACCAAGAAAGCATGCTGTCTAGGTCCTACATGGTGGCAACATTTAAGAGAAAGGACCTGGAACTTACCCATACGGTCAGACTTAATGAAATGGGCAGGTACCAGATTATCCATAAGATAGATAGATAGATAGATAGATAGATAGATAGATAGATAGATAGATAGATAGATAGATTTATTTATTTATTTATTTATTTATTTATTTATTTATTTATTTATTTATTTATTTATTGAATTTTTATACCGCCCCCTCTCCCGAAGGACTCGGGGCGGTGAACAGCCAAAATTAAAAACACACAATACAAATATTAAAATACATTAAAGCAAAATTAAATTATCTTTGGCTTCTCCAATTTAAAACCCCTTGCCCATAAAATTCCTCAATTAAAAGATTTTTAACCCAGCCCGGCTTGCTGAAATAAAAAAGTCTTCAGGGCCCGGCGGAAGGTCCGGAGATCCGGGATTAGTCGTATCCCTGGGGGTAGCTCATTCCAGAGGGCGGGTGCCCTCACAGAGAAGGTTCTTCCCCGGGGACTTGCCAGCCGACATTGCCTAACGGACAGCACCCTGAGGAGGACTTTGCCGTCCAAGATAGATATTCAAATTTATTGTTAATGTTTAAATACTACTGTTGCCACAATTGATTAAATTATAGTAATTCCTTATAGTTTCATGCTTCATGGAAACAGAAAATATCAACCATCATTTCTATGATGTTCTCTTTTCAACCAAAGAGAAGGCTAAGCAGCCATTTTCCTTAAAAGCCCTCTCTTTAGTTGAAATGCTTTAGAGAACTGAAGAGTGGCTGCTCAGCCTCCTTGTCTCCTTCTATCTTCAGATAAATTTCATTCTATGATTCCTCAGGTTTTGAACAGTGTATTCTTATGTAGGATATGCAGTAAAATGAAGCAAGAAAAGGAAAACACCCTTCTTCATTTCACCAGATGCATTGCTATCTTTCTAGTTGCTAGTGCTTAAAAAGTAAATAAATGGAAAAGCAGTGTGAGTTTGGAGTTAAGGAACTGGCGCAAAAATTGGATCCATTGTCTAAACCCTTAAATTGGCTTGAGAAGAATGACCAGAGTTTCAGTTAATCCAATGATGAATCTCCAAATTCCACTTGGTTTCCCCCCCAACCCATCTGCTTGATGTCTCACTCCATGCATGAGAAATGAGCTTCAGTATTGTCTTCTAAAAGTACAATATTTTACTGCATACTTTGTCAGCCTCAGCAAACTAAATTATTGCATAATTTAAAGCATCTTCATAATTTACATATGGTGATAAAATGAAAAAATATGTATGTGATCATGACCATACACCCAAACTATTACATAATCAGAGAAAAATAAAATCCAAATTGATGCTTTTCTCACCCTTCTTTAATTATTGATTCATTAACTTTTTCAAATATATCTGGCAACACAGAAGCCTCCAAGATGGACTCAGTTAGGTCAGCTTCACATCACAGAATTGTCTCAAAACTAATAAAATTGTGTTGTGTTTTATTTCATCAATATATTTACAACTTGTGTATAAATTTTTCAAATAATCTATAACTCATACTAGCATACTTTTCTTGTTCTGTCACTCTGTGTACTATTTTAGCCTCTAATTTAGACTTTCTTATTTTTCTTTAATCTCTTTCATTGCAAGCAAAGTAATTTATTTCACATTGAATGTCACATGGGCTGCTGTCTTCTAAATAGTTTCTAAATAGTATTTAAAGGGAGCTTCATGTGGATATGTGGAATTCATCGCAGTAGTCTAACCAGATGGTAATGGTTACAGTCACAATGGGTATAGGAAGGAAACTGGTGAAAGGTCCCTCTAACAATAGTTTCCACTTGATGCTTGAGTATGATCCATTTATGCAGATTTGCAAAGGTGCTCTTTCATAGATAATTGAAATCTGTCCAAAGAAACATTGGTGTCAACAGAAAATCTAGATGAATAAACCACAATTCCAATTTGCCTGGTTTAATCCCAATCTTTTCTCTCCCATCCACAACCAGTCTTCAAGTTCCTTGGAATAAGAGGTAGACATCATTTCTCTATAGCATGGGCTATCAATGTAAAGTTGAGTATAGTGAATGCACTCATGATACCACATATTATACAGGATTGGAGATAAGACTGAACCTTGTAGCATCAATCAGTCAGGGCTTCAGGACCAATGTCTCACCCTTTGCCGATATGAATTGAAGTGTTTTGCTGAAAAAAGGGAAGATCCACTGCACAACAATGCCATTACTCTCCAGTCATTGCAGACAGTTCTGATAATGGTATCAAAAGCCATCGGCTGGTTAAAACAGACCAGCAAAAGACCACTATGCATATCCAGGTCTTTTTTTAACCAACTGATAGATTATCAACAACAGCAACCAATGCAATCTAATCCCATCCCTGGATCTGAACCTTGACTGAAAAGGGTCCAGATTATTCACTTCTGAACAGATCCAGACTGAACATTCTAGTAACTAATAAAAACACAACTATCTCAAGCTACACAATGTGCTGATTTCTCCTCATGAAGTGTCCTCTTCTGTACGAAATACAAAAAACACAAATTACATTTTATACGGGCTAATTGATGCAGGCTTAGTATCAGGATATCCTTCAGAAAAAAGCCCTGAAAGAGCCAAAAATTTCACACAAAACAGTTTAGATAAAACTTCTGATTTAAATAGGGTTTTAAATATTGGCGTGCATGCCAGCCTTTGGAACAGTAAGCCAAAAATACATAATTATTTAAAAGAACATAGTTCTCATTTACCGTGAGACATGTAATAATACATTTCTCTCACAAAGTCATCTACAGCACTAATTATCATCTTCTTCTTCCTCCTCCTCCTCTTCCTCCTCACCCTCTTCTTCCTCCTCCTCTTTCTCTTCCTCTTTTGTTGAGGAAGATGCAAAGTTCTGTACTAATACCACTCTATAAAGTCTTAGTAAGACCACACCTAGAGTACTGCATCCAGTTTTGGTCACCACACTATAAAAAAGATGTTGGGACTCTAGAAAAAGGGCAGAGAAGACCAACCAGGATGATTAGAGGACTGGAGACTAAAACATATGAAGAATGGTTACAGGAACTGGGCATGGCTAGTCTAGTGAAGAGAAAGACCAGGGGAGACATTATAGCAGTCTTCCAATATTTGAGGGGCTGCCACAGAGAGGAAGGGATCAAGCTATTTTTCAAAGCACCTGTAGGCTAGACAAGGAATAATGGATGGAAACTGAACAAGGACAGATTGAACCTGGAAATAAGGAGAAATTTTCTGACAGTAAGAACAATCAACCAATGAAACAGCTTGCCTTCAGAAATTGTGGGAGCTTCATCACTTGAGACTTTCAAGAAGAGACTGCCATTTGTCAGAAATGGTTTAGGATCTTCTGCGTGAACAGGGATTGGACTAGATGACCCAGAAGGTCCCTTCCAACTCTGTTAATCTGTAATCTAATCACATGAAAATAATATAAAAGAGTTAAGTCCATATTTTACAGCTATATTTACAACACAATCCTTTTCTTTAAATATGAAGGAGAAAAAGATAGTTATCCTTTCCAAATCTCATTTTTTTTCTAATTACAAGATTAATTGTAATGTATAAAAAAATAGAGCTATCATATCTGTGCCCCACCATTTCAGATATCCACAAGATGGCAGAAAAAATAGTTTTATGTATCTCTTGTCTGCTATCTAGTGGTTATCTGGATTTTTGCAGATTAGATATAGAAGCCTTAGTAAACAGTGCTTGGTGATTTATTCATTTGTTTTATATTAGTTGAAATTCTAATGTAATTTTGTCACTGAAGTAAATTGAGATGTAAAATTAGTAAAAAATACAGTATAACCATTGATGTCAAATACAAAATTTTGATGCAATTTATCACCCAGCTATGTCACCTAGATATTAATTTTGACAATCTCTTGTCTATATGTGCATTTTTATTTCCTTAAATTAGGAAGAACCTAAAAGTATCTGGTACTGTCAAAGCACTCTATTTTTTCCCCCAAATTCCTTCTTTGTGCATTGTGAAATAAGACAGTAAGAAACAACATGGGTTAATGTTAGTCAGTTTCATATATTTTAAAGAAGTGAAACAAGGCAATACATAATTCTTAATTCCCATAAAAATGACATACTGTTTCAGTAAAGAATCTTGTGGTCTGCTAATAGGTTGTACAGAAATACTACTTTGTAAATCCTCAAATCTCTCATTTCCATTTTAGGAATAAAGAACAAGTCTAAAATGACCACAAACACTTATTACAGTATGTGTCCTAATACTTTCCATTTGAAAAGTGAGTGCTGCGTGGATGTTAGGCAAAGTGAATTATAGATTTGGGGCCTCCCTATTTAAAATAATGAATGCTTTTACTTGTTGAAGTTCAGTGTCATACCCTTCTGTATAAATCAAAGTCTGGTTGTAGTTCTAAAAATAAAACAATTCCAAGAAAATTAGATTGTTGCTAAAATGTAAGGCCAATATTATATTTTTCTTCAGATGGAAGCAATAATGCATATATTTATTCATTTCCTAAAAAGTACACTTGCAATTTTTCATGTTATGTGTGCAATATTTTTAATGGCAAGTGCTCCTTGTTTGTTTGTTTGTTTGTTTGTTTGTTTGTTTGTCACATTTAGATATCACCCATCTCACTCACAGAGTTTGCAAAAAAGCTTACATATTTTGATGATCAAAACATATTCTATCTAACAAACAAAAGTATATACGTAGTGATCCACACCCATCTTTTTGGCCTTGAAGACATGGCTGTATCAACTATCTTGGATCCCTGGCACTTTGGTGGTGGCTAATGGAATAGATGACACCCCATGTAGTTCTTAGGTGCACTTTGTTTTTCTTTGACTTTATCCTGGTTAATTTTAATTGAATTTTAAATGTTGTGATCATATGCAGTGGTGGGCTGCTGCATGGTCATGAGGATTCAGGTGAACCCTTAGCTCTGATTGCTGGCTGGGCCTACCTACACACCCCTATCCATTTATAACTTACTTTCTGTCTTGTTGGCTGGCCCAGCTGCATTCCGCGCTGCCCCTGCTGTTCTCAACAGAGGTGCCTGAGCTAATTAGGAGCCTGTTTGAAGCTCCGTTTCTCTCCCAAAGGGGCACACACAAACGGACCAAGTGCATGTGCATGCTTACCCACAACCAGCGAACCCTTTGTTAAAGAAAGTGCAGCCAACCTCTGATCATAGAATAGAATAGAATAGAATTTTTTATTGGCCAAGTGTGATTGGACACACAAGGAATTTGTTTTGGTGCATATGCTCTCAGTGTACATAAAAGAAAAGATATGTTTATCAAGAATCATAAGGTACAACACTTAATGATAGTCATAGGGTACAAATAAGCAATCAGGAAACAATCAATGTCAATATCAATCATAAGGATACAAGCAACAGAGTTAAAGTCATAAAGTCATAAGTAGAAAGAGATGGGTGATGGGAACGATGAGAAGATTAATAATAGTGCAGACTTAGTAAATAGTTTGACAGTGTTGAGGGAATTATTTGTTTAGCAGAGTGATGGCATTCAGGAGAAAACTGTTCTTTATTGTATGATCCTTATTCATTGTTTTAATTTTTCTGGTGCATTTTAATTGAATGTCTGTTGTCTATGGCAAGATGGGCAGCATACAAGTTTATTAGATAGATGTAGATAGATAGATGTAGATAGATAGATAGATAGATAGATAGATAGATAGATAGATAGATAGATAGTTTACTCACTACAGGCATTATTGGCATTTACTTAAGACAATATATAAATCAGGGTATGGGCATGGTGAAAGGACTATGTGTATCAACAGAAAGGAACAGTGAAAGGTGTTGATTCCTTTATACCTACCCTATTCCCTTGTCTCTTTAATTTAATTTGGTTAAGTATTTTTTTACTTTTCTAGAAATTTTGTGAAAGAAATTTTGTGAAAGGCTGTTTATATATACCTAAGGTCAATATATTTATAATGTAGAATAGATAGAGTACTACTCAGCTTTTTAAAGTCAATATTGACAAATCAGGTAAAGTCAGACCTGATTGGTGCTCAGACATGAGACCTCCTGTATATGCCAAGGCTAGAGGCTAAACAGGGAAGAGAACAATAGCAATTATTTTGTAATGGCTGCCAAGAAAATATGCCAATGAAATCTTCAGGAGTTAAATTGGCCCAAATATTTTTTTTTAATGCAGATGAAAATGCTCTGAACTTTTACCAAGGATCCTGTATTCTAATTGGAAGGATCAAAGGATTTCAAATCATATTTAAGCTGAGAAATATGATGGGAAGATGCTGGTCATGACCTCACAAAGACACTATGATAAAAAAAATCTAATATTATTTTTGTATTTTAGCTATAAATAAAACTAGTAGTTTTGTTTCATTTTACTATGGTAAGCAGATATTCAGTAATGGGTTGTGCAGAACTTTTGAATTGACAGAATTTAAGCTCTTTGGAGCATGCAGTGGTGTGAACGGAGCACTGGTCAGCAACTCCTTAAAAGCAGTTTTTCTTTTTCCTTCCTTTTAAATTAAAGGATAAAATGGGATACAGGTTTTTATGCAAATAAAGTAATGATTTGAACCTTGTAAAACATTGCTTTTATATGAAACCAAGGTAAAGAATGGTGTAGGTGGTATACTAGAAGTTGGCAGAGACAGAAAAGGCAAAACTTTTCTAAATATTTCTTGACTCCCAGTGTGTTTTTCATGTGCCTGGGCCATTCTGGTACCTGATAGAAGAACAAATTCTTTGCTTTCATTTAGTTATCTTTACTTATTGAAACATCTTTCTTTAAAGATTATTATGTAAACTCACAATAAAATAATTATGAAAAATAAAAGTTGACAATGTACAGCAACTATGAAATATACAATTAAATCTGCCCAAATCACTCTCAAAGTTGTGAAATAGTTGGCTTGAAGGTTTATCATACCCTTCAATATATTTCTGAACATATTATTCTCATGCAAAGGACGTAATTTAGTACTAATATCAAGACACATGATGTCAATATGTACACTGATCAATTGCATTGTGATGCACATTTTGACATTAAATGGCCTACCAGAAGGCATTTCTGCAGGAAATAGAGCAGTCCAAAAAGCTCCAGCACCAAGTCTTCCAGCAATGTTTTGTGTTTCCATTGAGTAGGTCTAATGGGTTGCTCTGTACTTAGACAAGAAGCTTGCATAAGGATTTGGACAATTCTATTTAACAGATTAAGTCTATGCTTCTGCATCTATTTCCTGGGTGTAATCCTTACTGAATTTAGTAAAATTAAGAACTAAATGCTTTACTTAAATATAGATAAATAATTGAGAGTAAACTCAACTATGACAACCAATCTGGTGCAGTGGTTTAAGGAATCAGACTAGAAATGAAGAAACTAGCTGGATGACCTTGGACCAATCACACTTTCTTAACTTTGGGAAGAAAGCAATGGCAAACCACTTTTGAAACCTTGCCAAGAAAACTGCAGAGATAGGCAATCAATACTGGCTCAAATTCATGCAGAACCACAACACAAACTCAGATATGATTGCATTTTAAATGAATTGTGTTCTTCTTCAATATTTTCAATACATTCTGAAGCTAGAGCCATACTCATGCAAAACAACATCGCAAAAATGACCCCTGAAAGATATTTAATACAACCTGTGTCAACAAATTTGTTGTCACAGTTGGAACGGTGCAAGTCTTTGAAATAGACGCTTTAGAAGGCATAGAAGACATTATGAATTACTTCTTTTCCAATAATTAAAGCAGTTCTGTCTTTTTCCAGGCTCATTGCAGACCTCCTAGCTCTTTCTACATCCTTCTGCATCCATAGCCACGTTGCTTCACATCACTCAGAACAAAGTAAAATGATCAGGACCAGTTTCTAAAGCAGCCATGATAATCCTAAAATATGTGACTTTAGTAATTTAGAAAGTGGTGCTTTGTATGCGCTCCTACGTTTTAAAGGATAACTATAATTTTGCACAAATCATGGACTCATAATGACAAATACAGTAAACAATGAGACAGAAAGCTCTTCCAAATGCTTTAAGTACCAGTATTTGTTAAATGAATCCTTTGATAATTTAAATATATGAAATATATAGTAACACACACAACAAATATTATTAGTAGTTTTAGAGTTTTAGCAGGTTTTTAATGCTTTTTTTTTTTTACTGAAATTAGAGAAAAAATATTTCAGATTAAATAATGGATTTAGGATTTCAACTCTGAGATAGATAGATAGATAGATAGATAGATAGATAGATAGATAGATAGATAGATATTGCTAAGTTCTTGCTAATGTTTGTTCTAACTCTAAATTTTATTGTTACATTAAAAAAATTGTATTCTTGGAAAGCATTCTTTGATTTTGCACGTTATTTTATAAAATTCTCTAACAATATCAGTTTTTGATATGCTGTTTTGGCCTGCAAAATCTGCATATAGGGATGTAAGAATGCCACTGCTTAAAGTGGCATTCTTACCACTGGTAAAGTGGCATTCTTTGCCACTGTCCAAAAATTGAAAAAAAAAATACATACAATGATATTGAGGTGACATTTTGCAAAATGGAGATATGTAAATTGACTTGCTTAAACATGGCTGCCAGAATAAATTATTCATGTAAAAATTACATAATGTATGGTTTATCTTTGAATATTTTTGGAGCCCAAAAAGACTAAAAGAATATAAGATACTATCTCTCTCTTTTTCTCTCTCCTTCATTTTCTCATCTTTTGATCTGCTCTCCTTTTGTTTCTTCTCTCCTCTAGTTAGAACCACAATGAGATATATATGTGAGTCCATTGCATCACATAGCTATTTAGATGAAACTATATTCCTTAAATTGAATCATGTGACCATGGGAAACCAGGGCAAGAAGTTCCTTCTTCCTATATCGATGTATTACCAGACCAATATTTATTGCCTTGTAAATAGCAAGCCACATCACTGCAGCCATATCACAGTGCAACATGGGGCATTTTGGCATTCAGCCAATGAAGCAAACCTCTGAAGATGCACAAATTTAGTTATCCATTATTAACTCTCCTACAAATATTACATACCATAAACATACAGTTGATAACTTTTTTCTTTGATATTCTTTCTAGGTGATTTTTAAAAGTTCCTACTTCTTTTTGTCACTTATAGTTAGGCCCTTAAAGGAAGCATCTACCCCAGACAAACAAGGCCCCTCGTGGGAGTTTCTTGGTGATATTAAACCCAGGATAAATACTTTAGAGTTTTGCCAATCATTTTTTATTATTATTTTATTCCATTTTTGGCAATGTCTGTCTCAACAACATTTGCATCCAAGCTTTAGGATGCATTCTTGAACAGCATCCATAAATAAGAAAGTTGATTGGTTCCAGATCCTAATAGTCCTAAAAGTGACAAATGTTTGTGTACTTTTAGGAAGCTGCCAACTATTTATCTCTATTACAGACAATTCATTGCTGTTATGTAAATATTTAGATGAATACATATGCCATAAACAACATATAGAATCTTAATCTGTGCTAATGAACTTTTAGTTTGGAAAAACGTACATGGTTCCTTTATTATTTTGTACTGCAAAGACTTAGTAAGTAAGTAAGTTTAGTAAGACATTTAGGCTGTACATAACTTAGTAGAAAGGAAATAATGAAAAAATGAATGAGTCACTTGGTTGAAAACTTGTGGTTGAACTGACGCTTGAGGGATATTTGTTAGATCTTGCTAAAGGTTATAAAGTGAGTTGGGGAAATGAAACGTCTGTTTGCAATCTGGACATTGTTTAGAATAACGTCTCCCTTTAGAAATCTGTTGTTTGTGCTATAGCAGAGCTTGAACTTTTCTTAGGTTGCTTAAAGGGGTTATCTCTCATTCCGTGGAGAGAACAGATGGGTTGTCTTTTACCCTTTTCAGCCTCCACCTGCATTTGATTAGAGACAGCAGTAGTTTTACATACCCCATGCCAGAATACCATGATGACATAGCAGCTTCAGACAACAGCGTGACTAGGATTTTTTTTCCCTAAATCCTTGAATCACAGAGGATCTGGCAGCCAGTTACCATCTGACACTGTTTATAGCATATATTGTTCGATCCACTCCCTTACTGAATCTGCTGTGGGAATTAAAGCAAGCAGTTTCAAGTCAGAAAGGTAAGTTCTCTTGCATGTTTTAAACACTTAGAATCAAGCAACGGAACAAAGCAGCACTGAAAATACAGCTCACCTTTGTCAGTTTGCAGATTGAACACAACTGCTGTTGTGAATTCGTTTTCTGAGTTTATGGTAAAATGCTCTTCGTGTTTTGTGGATTACTGTTGCATTTCTTTGCAAAATTTAATCACTTCCAGAAGAGCTATTCCATACCATAGGGAGGAACACAATATCTATCTAATAAATATTTCCATTTATTAGCAAGAACTCTTATATCAAATAGGTAGATTACTCTGAAAATTGCATTGATAAAACAATAGTCCAGGTTACTGAAGAACATCAAAACTATTAAAGGTTATTTGTCTAGCAATGTACATGTTAATTGTACTTTTATGGAACTGCAGTGATGGTTTTAGTGTGAAACTGTGAAAAAGAAAAGTGTACAGAATAAGATTCCCTCTCTGTAACTGCTAGAGAAAAAGATTTTTCCATCTGAGGGAAGGTGCCAAATGACAATTGTAGCCCTTGCATGCAAATTTTTAGCAGATGTTCACATGAATATTTGTACATTTGTACTAGAGAAATAGACATTTGTACTAGAGAAATATCTATATACTCTGCTAACTTCTGGTTCCTGCTGATCTTTTAGGAAATAATATACTCATTTAAACAAGTTTATGAAATGTACACAGAGCAAAGAGGTCTCACAAATTTCAGACAGTATAATCTTGCATGAAAAAGATTATCCTTGATTTTTTTATGTTCATAGATTATTCACGTGATTAACAAATGCAATGCTGCCCTTCTAATATATTGGCATCTTGAAGCAAATCTTTTTTAAGTCTGAAAAATTGTAAAACTCCTCTATAATATTTTGACAGGTTTAACTAAATATTAATATACTTTATTAATATTTTCTACAGAGTGGCTTACCAATCTGTAAGTCAGCAAGTCAAAGGGATACAAAAAGTATAAAGTAGTACAAATAGATCAGAAATATCTAAGAAATATTTCCAATACCAAAGTGTGTGATTCTAAATGAGGCCTTATTTTATTATATTTCTATAGTTTTCTTTTAAATAGAAGCAGGAAAAGTTGCTACACTGTTAAGGGAAAATTGTAAAGTATCTCTGATCAACCAACTCGGATCAGTGTACTGTAACTACAACTAAGGCTACTCATTTACAGTTAATACTATGTTCTTATAGAAAGACATTTACTATTGAAATCTGTACAATGAGACCTACACTGTAACCAATAGGGATCTTTCCAGTATCTCCAACAGCAATTCAATTACATAAAACAATATTAATTTCACTATATATATTTGATATTTAAATTTGCAAGCCAAAGAATTGCCTGATGTGTACAAACATATATTAGACAAATTTCAATATTCCATAAATATATGCCAAAATGCATAATAATTCACTGCTCAGAACTAAAACTTCAGTTATTAAATATTCAACTATAATCTATCAACTCCCCTGCCCCATATTTTTTTTTACAACTGACATTGTTGCTAGCTATGATATTTTGTAATTCTTCTCTAGTGGAAAAATAGTGTCTTAGACAAAATGGTTTTTTTTTTTTTTTAGTTCATTAATTTTTACTCTCCCTTTCCATTCAAAAAGTGAATTGGGGAAAATAGTTTTTGGGACATTAATGTAGGAACTTGTTTCTTATACATTCAAGAAATCCATACATTCAAATACATCCATGAACCCTAACCCATGAAATCATGAAATCAAGTGATACCAGATTCTATTGTAGTATACCTATCCATTCAAATCCAGCTGTGATAGCTTTACTTCAAAGATGCAAATTTCATTATAACTCAGCTGTCTATTTTTCTAATTCTAAACCTCATACCAGAAACATCTTCAATGGAATAATTTCATAGGGTTGGTGGTTCTTATGGACTCTGAAGCCAACACATCTTTTATTATTTAATTGAGTGACTAATTATTTTTAAGCTGAGGATGAAAGAACTATATGGCTTTTATACTGGCAACTGAGTGAACTGGATCTACCCCTCCCACTGTACCCTATGTGTTAGCCAAACCTACTCCAAATTTTTGGAAGATGCTGGAATAAAACTAGACTGAGTGGACATAACAGAGAAGTTAAAAGCAAGAGGATATTCATTTCATGAGAGAAAGTCTATTTGCATACTATGGAATATGTCCCTTGTCCTAATCTATATCAAAATTGTAAATATCCAGTCATGTCTCTTTCATACAATTATCTACAGAAGTGTCTGTTTTTTCATATTAAATTTATTATTCCATATATAGCCTTCATTGATCAATAAGCATTAAATCATCCATAATAACAATTAGGAAGTGCAAATTGCCTCATTTTACATGAAAATACAGAAGGGCAAAAACCTGCTTGTAATTATTTATTTATTTACATTTGTTATAACTACCCACCTCTAATAGACTCTGTGTGGAATACACAACCAAAAAAATCTATAAACCCCATAAAACCAAATTCTAAGTATGTAATTTAAAAAAAGAAAAAATGTGGGTGTTCCCAAATCACCCAATATAAGGAAATGCAATATTTTTTTATAATACTGACAATAGCTCAGTATAAATTTTACCTATAGGCATATATCTTAGGAACTTCACTGTGAAACAGAGAAATATAACAAAGTAAACCATTATTAGACTTGTTTATACCAATAATATTTTTTTCTGATGCTGTTTGCCCCTTTATTTGTCCTTAGGTTTGGGTCTTTCTGCTTACCTGGTTTCTGTGGCCTATGATCTGCAGCACATCCTTATATTTTCATCATGTTTTTGGTTTCCAACAGCTCTTCTGAAACTGAGCTAATTAGCTTCAGGTCCAGAATAGCTTCTGCATAAACATTAAACATTTTGCAGCATTAAGGTTGAAGCTGAATGACACAATCTACCACTTATGAGAATTCATATACAATTCATCCTCCTTATCTCTTTCCTCACCCTCCTGTAGTTAAGATGCCACGGCATTTTACCAATTATTTCATTATATTTCTTAAATTAAAAAACATGGTATTATCTCTCTCTTTCTCCCTCCTTTCCTCCCATTCCACCTGTCTCACTGCAAAAAATAATTACTGAGAGTCCCATATAAGATTGAGGGAATAAAATGGTAGTTGGTTCCAATTATGCATACTCTCCCATCAGAGATTGGCTGGAGATAAGATAAAATAAGCTTGATGATAGATGATAATGATGATAAATAGATAGATGATAGATGATATAGATAATATAGATAAAATATATATAATAGATGACAGATGACAGATGATAGATAGATAGATAGATAGATAGATAGATAGATAGATAGATTAGAGAGAGGGGGTAGTTAGATAGCTAGATGATAACTAGCTAGCTGGGAGGGAGGGAGGGAGGGAGGGAGGGAGGGAGGGAGGGAGGGAGAGAGAGAGAGAGAGAGAGAGAGAGAGAGAGAGAGAGAGAGAGAGAGAGAGAGATTTTACGAATCACACAGATCATAATAGTAATGTACCATAAATAAAAATAAAATGTAAAAATAGCATCAAAAAAACTTTTAATAAAATGGATTTCATATTAAAACAACAGTAAATCACTGTGAAAATATTACCAATATTAAACTGAGAACCCTTGCAATTCAGCAAAAAAATGGCAACCCCTTTATATATAGACAGATTTGCTAGCAAGAAGAAAATATTTCCCACCCCAACAAAGACTCAGGCAATTTGGTATGAAATTTATTACAAAATCTTCCTTCTAGAATTGTAAATGGAAAATCATTAAGTCTAGTCAATAAGCATTTGACTATGTGAGATGGAAAAGTCATTGGTGAAATAATTAATTAAAGTGAAAAAAATGTCACTTCAAATCTCTGTTCAGAAACTTGTTGATTTGTTTCTGAACTGGCTTTCTCAAGCCTCAGTATCATAAAGATTTTGGGTGAAAACCCACTGGTTTCTTTGCCTTTTTTTCCCCAAGAAGAAGCAAAATTATCAACAAATACTGTTTAACATCTACATGAAGCCAATGGAGGAGATCATCTGTCAGTACAGAGTTAGGGTTCATTACAGGGATGAAATGCTACCCGTTCGGGCTGGTTTGCCTGAACTGGTAATAACACATGACTGGTTCACCAAACCAGTAGTAAAAATACTTTAAAAAGTAAAAAAAGAAGTTCCAAAGATGGTGCGGCACAGCTGATTGTCTGAACTTTTTAAAAACTTTTTTAAAGCATTTTTTTACTACCCATTCAGGCAATAGGTAGTAAAAAAACGCTTTAAAAAAGTAAAAAAAAAGTTTCCAACAAACAGTTGTGACAATCAGCTGTGCCGTGCAATCCTCGGAACTTTTTTTTTTTTAACTTTTTAAAGCATTTTTTAATACTATTGGGGAAGTCCATTTTTGCTCCCAGGAGGCTTCCCTGAAGCCTGGTAGGCCAAAACAGGGGGTGGGGGGTGCTGAGAAAGAAAGAAAGAAAGAAAGAAAGAAAGAAAGAAAGAAAGAAAGAAAGAAAGAAAGAAAGAAAGAAAGAAAGAAAGAAAGAGAGGGAGGAAGCGGGGGGAAGAGAGGAAGGAAGGATCACAAACCTAGCACTAGATGCAGTTTCAGAGGATTCCTTGAAAAAGCACAGCAACCAATCCAGGGCTGGAAGGGACCTGGAGGTCATCTAGTCCAACCCCTTGCTTCAGCAGGACATTGTTAAAATGAGTTTCTGTCTTTTGACCCCCCCCCCGTCATATACATAGCCACGCCCACTCAGTCACATGACACCCCCACCAAGCCACGCCCACAGAACCGGTAGGAAAAGTTTTTAGATTTCACCACTGGTTCATCGGTATGTCAATGATTTTGATATATCAACTTCAGGACAAATTAGAAATGCAGGAGGGGCTCTTTCTTAAGGCTCTTAGATTCTAAAAGCAGATTTAGAACTTCCCATCAAGAGAAGAGTAATTGTGTCTGATAAGCCATCCAATGCCAGTGTTATTCCAACTTTAGTTGTGGTTGTGATCATCCTTCTCCCCACCCATCCATTTTGAACTGGTTTTGAAATTATTTCTACTTATTGACAGATCACTTCTCTGGCCGGAAAGGCCCTCATATGGTTTTATCTTTTGCGCCAGTTATGACCATTACTAGACTGTGAAACTCATAGTCATTCATATTTCAGTAACATCTTGATTGGACCATTACATTACAATATGTTTCACATGGAGCTGGCCATCAGGTCCACTTAGAATATATTGCTGATTCACAGTGCAGCAGTTTGAGTAACAGTAAGAGTAACAGAGTTGGAAGGGACCTTGGAGGTCATCTAGTCCAATCCCCCGCTCACGCAGGATACCTATACGAGGGATTCCAACCACCGATCTTTCTGATCAGCAAGCTCAGTGTCTTAGCCACTGAGCCACTTAGGGAGCCATTATGATTATAATTAGGTTTCCATGTAACACCAGTATTTTGAGAGTTGCCTAGTTGACTTTCAGGTGCAATTCTAGGTGCTGGTTGCCACCTTTAAGGGTCTATATCAGTGATGGCTAACCTTTTTGCCGTCGCGTGCCAAAAGCGGGGTCGCAGAGGGATGTTGCGTGTGCGTGTGCCCACATCCATAATTCAATGTGCCCCACCCTCCCACGCATGTGCACGTGACCCCCCCATACTTCTCCCTGATTTTGGCACGTGATGGCCCGGTGGGCCCGGTAGGCCCGGTAGGCCCGTTTTTTTTCCCCTCCCCAGGCTCCAGAGGCTTTCTAGGAGCCTGGGGAGGGCAAAAACAGCCTTCCCCATCCCCCCGGAGGCCTTCTGGAGGCCAGAAACAGCCAGTTTCCCTACTTCCGGTGGGACTGGAAGGCCTGAAAATCAATTGGCTGGTGCGCGCATGTGCGCTGGAGCTGAGCTAGGGCAACACTTGCGTGCCCATCAATATGGCTCTGGGTGCCACCTGTGGCAACCATGCCATAGGTTCGCCATCCCGGGTCTATATGGATCAGGACCTGGATTTCAGTAAGTTTGCCTGTTTGGAAGCAAGTATATGAATTAGCTTTTAGGGTGGAATAGTGGAAGGCCAATTTTACTTTGCCTTCATTGCCTGGGGCCAGGCATTCTTAACCTTCTTTTGAGAGCTTTTTGAGAAAAATGTGGTTAGGGTTAGATGGACCATATGATATGATCCATTGTGGCACTGATTATGTTGTTATGTTCATAATCATTCAATACATTTCACATATAGATGCCCAGGCTAGTTTCCTTCCTTTGGCATCTGAGTTTTACTCAGCCTGAGTAATAAGGGAAGACAATACTGGGAGCCACCAGTCAGAATTTATAAAACCACCAACTGTTGTTTTTCCTCTCTTAGGCTTTTGTATAAGATCAAATGATGGGTTTATTCAATGGGTTCATAAGAATGCTTCCCAGAGAAGTGGAATATAAATCTGGTGAATCTGATCCTGAATGAATTTATTTACAAATTAATTTATTCAGTTAGTTACATATTCAAAAAAAAAAAAAAAAAAAGGAAGAATATAAGAATAAATTTCTTGGATCAAATTCAGCATTTTGTTTCTTACAGGCCAAAGATGGAGACAAATTGCTTTCCCACCATTGTTCTCTTCATATCTGGGAAGTCTCCAAGGCACAGATAGCATCAAATTTCAAGAATAGTAGTCCTTCATAGACTTCATCATAAATGTATTAAATCCTATTTCTTTATTTAATTTAAATACCACCCAAATTGTATGATTCCTGGCAGTTTCAAATTGAAAAGTATATCTATCTAGGTTATGTGGCCATCACTACATCTCATGATAAAATACCCAAAGAATTTACTGTGTTCTTTTCCCTGTTCTAAACATCCTTCTAAACATATATGCTGGATGATGGCTTGTCCTAGCATTTTGAGAAGCGGAAAGATAGAACTCTACTTTTCTATTTTTCTTCTAATATGCATAATATTTCATTCAACAAAACAATGTTCCCTTTAGAAGCCCTTTTTTGAAGCTAAAGAATCCCAAACATCCCAGCCTTTTCTTGTAAAACAGCTATTGGATCCTATAATAATCTTATCTCCAGCATTAAATCCTTTTCTAGATATGATGAGCAGACCTATACCCATTTTTCCAGATGCAGACATACTGTACATCATATTCATATGAAGGCATTAAAACATGTCTTTAATAAGTAATTCCTTTCATAATAGATGCATTGAACACTATCCAAGGTTTCTCTTTTTGCCAGCACAAGTTGTTACATACATTTGGAGTAAAGTGTACACACACACACACACACACACACACACACACACACACACAGTCTATGAGTATATTTTTCTCTTTGTGTATGTATATATTTGTTTATGGATTTCTTCTTTTTTTAACTGAAGTTAGTCATTATGCTGGATTTATTGAACATGCTCACCATAAAATAAAGGACGAATTAGCATTTTGCAACCATTATGTTTTAATGGATGAGCCATTAGGTATACTGCCAAGTAAACTACTTAGCAAGATGTGTATACCTTCCATTTCCATGAATAAAGCTATTTTTACCCACATAGACAGATATTTGGAAAATAATGGTTGGCCCAAGTGACCCATTTTCTTAATCTCTAGGAGTTTTCAGTCAACATTTTAGCAATTAGAATTGTTAATAATATATTAAATTTCTCTGTACTTTCATATAAAATTCATATCATCCATATGTAATAACATTATAACATTATAGAAAGTTTATTTTCCATATAAATATTTAATAACCATTGCCAGGTAATATCAGAAGTTTGCAGTTATTGCTACTTGTATTATTTAGTCATTGATGAAAGCTGTAAATACTTAATATAACATTATAATAATAACCTATACATTTAAGCATAATAAATACTACAGTTTTCAAAAAGTTATACGGTTTCCCCCAAAATAAGACTTATCCTGAAAATAAGCCCAGGCATGGTTTTACGCATGCACCTAATATAACTCTACCCCAAAATAAGCCCTACTTAAGAGCCTGTGCAGCTGGCTGGCCGCCTATTCCATCTGGTTGCTCACAGTGCCATGGCCACAAGGTGAGGCGGGGTGGTGATGGAGCTGCCCTATGTGCCCTGCACTGGCTTACTTCAGGGCCCTCACAGCCAGGCCATCCATGCCCCGACACCTGTCTTGTGATGGCAGCACCAGCAGTCATGTGAAGCAGGAGCCCACGTGACTGCCAGCCCACTTCTTCTGCTTGCTCGAATATATAGATATAGATACACAGAAGTTATATTTTGTTTTGTTTTGTTCTTATAATATGCTTCCCTATAACAACATTGAGGTAATTATGTTTTTTATCTCCTTTAACAGAAACCATCCTGACTGCAAAGATGTATCTGACTTCTCTTCCTTTCTTCCTTTTTTTGATCAGCGGTATCTTCTGTCAATATGATTACGATTTTGAGCCAGATTTTGGTTATCATTTTTCAATGTTAGAGCTATCATCTGCAGTCTGTGCACCAGAATGTAATTGCCCTATAACTTACCCCTCAGCCATGTATTGTGATGATCTTAAACTGAAGAATTTCCCCATTATTCCTAAAGGAATCAAATACCTGTATCTCCGCAATAATCTGCTTGAAGGCATAGAAGATAATGCTTTTGAGAATGTGACAGATCTGGAGTGGCTAATCCTAGACAATAACCAACTGAAAAATTCCAATATTAAAGGCAAAGTCTTTGCCAAATTAAAGAATTTAAAAAAGCTGCACATCAATCACAACAATTTAACTGAAGTTGTTGGGCCACTTCCCAATACTCTAGATGACCTGCAACTCACTCATAACCAGATTTCCAAAATCACCCCCAATACACTCGAGGGACTAGTGAATCTGACTGTCATTCAGCTACAGCACAATGAACTGACTGAAGGTACACTCTCTGGAGTTTTTAAAGGCTTAAAATCACTCTTGTATCTGGACTTGAGCAATAATAAACTGACTAAACTGCCTACAGGATTGCCTAATAATTTATTGATGCTGTATTTTGACAATAATCAGATTAGCGGCGTTCCTGATCAGTATTTCCAGGGTTTTAAAGTACTGCAGTATTTACGTCTTTCTCACAATAAGCTGTCAGATTCTGGAATACCAGGCAATGTTTTCAATATCTCTTCACTTGTGGAGCTGGATCTCTCCTATAATGAGCTAAAGAACATTCCGACAGTCAATGAGCACCTTGAAAACTACTACCTCCAAGTCAACCAAATTACCAGTAAGTAATATTTCATTAAAAGAAGAGAAGAGAGATGGGGGGTTGGTAATAGTTAAATGAGATTATCTTATTTAATTCACAATTCTCATATAACCATTTTATCCCAGTCTTTATGTTCATTCCATCTCTTTTTAAAAATAATAGATGTCACGATAAAAACCGGCAATTGTTTCAAAGAATAATTGGTAATCATACATATTCTAGCTAGCAACAGCAGAAGTCCATAAATCCTGTTTTCACTTCATGATGTGAAAGCCTTCTCTTCTGGAAGTAATAGTTTCAAGCCATTTCTCAATTTTGACTCATAATAAATTATGTTGATGAAGATAGTCATAATTATGATTGCTCATCAAAACAGTTTGATCAGGTTTTTTTTAAACCCATCATTTACTTTTACTGCCAAACAAATTCCTATATTTTCCATAACCTGCTATGTAATCAGTGGTGGGTTTCAAATTTTTTTACTACCGGTTCTGTGGGTGTGGCTTGGTAAGCATGACATTGCTTGGTGGGTATGGATTGGTGGGTGTGGCAGAGGACAGATATTGTAAAACCTTCATTCCCACCCCACTCCAGGGGAAGGTTACTACAAAATCCCCATTTCCTCCCAATCAGCTGGGACTTGGGAGGCAGAGAATAGATGGGGGCGGGGCCAGTCAGAATTTTTACTACCGGTTCTCCAAACTACTCAAAATTTCCTCTACTGGTTCTCCAGAACTGGTCAGAACCTGCTGAAACCCACCTCTGTATGTAATGCATTTTATTCATCAAGCATCATTGCTCAACTTTTAATAACTTGATTGTTTTCCATGTCATTTATTATACCAAAATTTCAATTGAAAAAAAATCAACTTCACTATACTTCTCATAATAATAATAATAATAATAACAACAACAACAACAACAACAACAACAACAACAACAACAACTTGGTAATAGCTATTCTCAAAGCTATGATTACTATGCATCTTGATGAGACCAGGATATGAGGATTCCTAGAATAATAATAAAAAATAAAACTTTATTTGAAAATATTTGAAAACAGATTAGGGAACTAGTATAGATATTAACCATACTACATTCTGTTACTCTCAAGAAGAGATTAAATAAGCATATTGAAACCTCCTTAATATAAGTCATTCAGTATTATTCCAATGAGGAAAAAATATGAAGCAGAAACTGGCAGAAACTGAAGCAGAAGCCACATATTTAATGATAGGCTACTTCCATATTCAAACAAGTGTGGCATAAAAAGAAAGTGAGGGAAAAAAAACAGTTGAAGAACCAGTGAAAAGGACATCAGTACTTCTTCTGCATACTTAGCTGAGAATAAACCACAATAACATTCCAAAAACTAAAACTGGGCAAGACAATAGATATTGCTGCACATATTTGCTATTTTATTCTGTAATACTAAAATAAATACATGCATTTGAGATTTTTTTTCTGTTTCACATAGAATTTTTGTTGTTGGCACATCTTATAACAAATATTTGTAGCCATAATATTATAGCTTATTTGAAGAATGAGAACACTGTCTGGAGACATCCAAAAGGAAGGGTGCAAATTTATTTATTTATTTAGCATACAACATCAAGGAAATCTACAAATGGTAGACACAATACAGCCCTGACAGCCTAGATTGCTAGTTCATTCTGTTTGGTGCTTGCATGTCTATCCTTGGTGCATTGCAAACTAGCTTTACACCAGTTAACTAGCAGCACTCTAGTTGCTGGTTCTTCCAGGCTCCTCTGTTGGTCTTGCCTCACCTCGCTTCGTGTTGCGATGCCTGAAGTGTGGCCAGGTCCAGTGCCTGCTCTTGCTCTCTTGCACATACAAACACAGCTTGATTCCCCCTCCCAAAAAAAAGTGGTATCCATTTATCTACTCACAATATTACATTTGTTCAATATGCTGGATGGGCAGGAGCTAGGGATTGAACAATGGGAGCTCTCTCTGTCTCATGGAGCTGGGCTCAAACTGCTGGAATGCAGACCATTCTTGGCCAGCAGTTTCAGCTTCATTAAGCCTCTACACTACCGTATCCTATATAAGGGTGTAAAAATCACATGACATACAGACCAAACATAGAGTAAATGTTTCCTAGCTACAATAAGCACATTTCACTATATTATAGCACAGTAAAGACAAATAAAGTTTATAATTAATACCATAATGATGAATTGGTATGGTAGCATCTGTTTATCTCATTGCTTAAAACTAAAAGCTCTTACTTAAGTGTATTTTTGTGTTTTAACTTTTTACGTCAAGACTTTAAGCATAATGTCTGATATCTGGGTATAATATAACATGTATATAACATAGGAAATAGAATTTAACTAGCTGAGGAACATAAAATCCGCTAGAACTCCTGGCATTAGTTAAATCTGGAAATATCCTAGGCTGATTGTGAAAGTTATATTCTAATATTATGTTATTTACATTACAGAATTTTCAGTGAACAGCTTTTGTAAGGTTGTCGGGATATTAGCCTATTCCAGGGTATCACATCTGCGTCTGGATGGAAATAATATCACAAGAGCTGATCTTCCACAGGAAATGTACAACTGTCTCCGAGTGGCCACTGAAATTTCTTTGAAATGAGTTGTACAACACTTTCTCTCATGATACTTTACACCATAGTAATGCTTTAGTACTAAAATGTCACCTGGTATAAGATCTTTTGTTTTGTTAATAAACAGAATTATTGTGTGGCTGTTTTTTTAATGTGTATATTCTAGAATGCCTGTGATGCAGATTTTTTTTTTTTTTTTTTGTAAAGCTAGAATGTCCCATAGATTGTGGACAAAAATGTTCTCCTGTTTATTTCTTAGACTGTTTTATTAACACACTATATACAGCCTGAGTTTGAAAAGTTTTTTTTTTTAAAAAAGCACTGGTGTATACTCACAATAAACACATACCACTCTCCTTGTGGGTGTGAACTTCTACTCAGGTTTGCAGAAGTCAGGCATTTTCTCATCAAGATAGTATATTTAGTACTTAGGGCTGGACCAGATATGTACAGTAGTTCACACTTTGAAATAAAATCTCTCCTGTTTTATACTTTTGATTACATTACATAAAACAATAATTCAATATAGCTATATAAATTCTTTATATATAAAGGAAAATAAAATTAAATATTACAACCAGCATATTCATGTGAAGAATTGAGAAAATAACGACATTTTAAAGGTTTTATTTTATTAATGCATTTTATTTTGTTCTATTGAAGTCAGTTTAAAACTGTAAAGGAATGGTTATTTTACAGTAAAAAAAATTACTATTGTTGTTATACCCTTATTTCTGCATGCTATATTAAATGACTTTAGAAAATAAAAGTGGCAAATGAAACAAATTGAGTGTATATTATTGTGAAAAAAGATTTACATTTTTTAAAAAATGTAGATTGATGCAAACTAAAGTTTTTTTAAAAAAATACTTTGGTGAATGTAATGCTACATTCGCATTAAATAAATAGTTTTCTGCAGTCTAGTTTTTAAAGATTCTTCAAACAAAACTTTTTAATGATTGTTATATCAGGCTTTGAATTCTACTATGTACTGCAGAATGACTATACCCATAGCCCTTCTCCAGTACATAAAGAATGTAATTTACAAATTACCATCATAAGAATCCCTAAAATCAATAACATGCAGATTAGGCAACAGGGAGAATATTTATGGCACAATTTGCATTACCAAACTGTATAACTGAACTGAACAACCTCACTGAAAAAGTGACTTATGACCATTTTACAACTTATGACCGTTTTCACACATACGACATCCTTGGTCATGTGATCAAAATTCAAATGTTTGGCATCTGAGTCATATTTATGTTTGTTGCACTGTCTCACCTTTTGCAACCACTAAAACAAAGTCAATGGGGAAGCCAGATTCACTTAACAACTATGCTACTAACTTAACAACTGCAGAGTAATTGAAAAAGTTGACTGGATTTAACATCTCAGCTAAGATTTAAAAATATTCATAAAAATTTGCCTTCAGAAATTGTGGCAGGCCCAACATTGGAGGCTTTTAAGAAGACACTAAAGCCATCTATCAGAAATAGTATAGGTCTCCTGCGAGAGCACAGTGTTGGACTAGATGACCTCCAAGGTCCCTTCCAACTCTATTACTGTTAACTGCAGTGATTCATTGAACCACTGTGGCAAGAAAGGTCATAAAACAGGACAAACCTCACATAACTGTTTAGCAACAGAAATTTTGGACTCAATTGTTGTCATAAGTTAAGGTCTACCTATAGTGGAGATGATGTATATTATAAAAATAGTAAGGACACAGGAGCCTTGGTGGCGCAGCAGACTAAAGTGCTGTTAAGTAGCCCTTAGCTGCCAGCTGCCTGCAATTACTGCAAATTCAAATCTCACCAGGCTCAAGGTTGACTCAGCCTTCCATCCTTCCGAGGTAGATAAAAATGAGGACCCAGATTGTGGGGGCAATAAGATGACACTGCTTAGGGCGGGGGGGGGGGCAAAGCCCTACTAAGCAGGTATATACAAAAGTATGAAGGCTATTGATTAATGCATTGTAAGCCTCCCTGAGTCTCTGGAGAAGGGCAGCATATAAACCGAACCAATAAATAAATAAATTGAAAAAGTTGACTGGAGTTGACATCTCCAGTTAAGGTTGAAAAACATTCATAACAAATAACTAGAGGGACACATGGTATAGGCATTCTTTTATGAAAACTTTAATCTCAGCCTTGCCACAGGATTTTTCACATACAGTATGTCATGCAATTCTGGAAAGTCTTCCTTCCTGGGGTTTTCTCATTGCTCATAATCATCAACCGAAGAAAGTTATGAGCTAGTAGTCCTCTGTCCAGGAGATACTTGCAGCTGCTTCTTTTTACCCTAACTTCTGAATGTAAGACCTACTTGTGAATACAGGCAATAGGTGGAAGATGAAATATTCAGGGCTTTTCCTATCACATCCCTTGAGGCATGAGCACTAAAGCGCAACTATGGGAATTTGTTTCTTAAAGCAGACTCAGTAAAGCTTTGCAAAATGAGAGGCTATGTATGTATGTATGTATATATGTATGTATGTATGTACGTATGTATGTATGTATGTAGCTGAAGTTCTTACGCCAAGTTCTTAAGCTGAATTTGGCAACTTCAAGATGTGTTGCTAAGGTTGAAAACTACCGATACACTAAATATTGCACTCTGGACTTATTGCACTAAATATTGCACTTCTGTCACAAATCCTTTTTCATTAGCTTGCATTTTATTCTGACTTTCCATTTGTATCTAAATGTATGAATGTGTCCCCTTAGTCTGAGATTTCCAAAGGGATCGACTTTGTTATTAACTCTCAAATTCCATTTCAGTGTAAATTTTTCTGGGTTATGTTTTATAGACAGAATCTTTATCTAAAGGTCTTTGTATAAGAGTGCACATGTTTATAGGCAATAAGGAAACTGAAATCATTCCAAAAAAATCAGAGGACAGAGGGGAGAAATATATATGCACAGACTACTTTTGGAAGAAACTAAATTTATCTAGATCTTGTTATAATTTCATTTTACTTCAATAGGAGCTAAGCCACATCACCACAAAATGTTGCCTTTTGACATTTAAACTTCTAAGAATGTTGGTAATCCACTACCCAAAATATCAGACAGACAGCATCTAGTGATTGGTGCATAATCTGGGACTTCTTCTGGAGTCCTTTCTTCCTGTTCATGCAGCAGGTGGCAGTCATAGACATGACCATAGCTTTTGCACAATTACATCTTGTGCACCAGTTATAGTTGTTTCTCATTTGAGAAGCATTGCTCATGATCACTTGTGGCAGCTTAGTTACTGCCTGACTGGACTATTCCAATGTATTCTACTAAGTGTTGGGGATTCCCTGGAAGAACATTATGAAACTTTAGTTAGTCCAGAACACAACAGCACATTCTTTATTTGGCACAGCAGCTCACCACTGCTGTGTGAGCTGCAAAGGGCTACCAATAAACTTCTGAGTTCAATTCAATGTACTGATTGTCATCTTAGAAGGCCCACATAACATGAGGACAGCTTACTTGGAAAAACATGTCTTCCCACTTGTTTCTATAATTCCTAGTAGATTAGCTATCATGGGCAAGCCCTGGCTCCCACTGGTGAAGTAGTGTCATTTTGTGGAGTCCAAGAAGTGTGTCTTATATATTATGGTGCCTCTATTGTGAAACAACTTTCCCCCTAAAATGTGGAATTATTGATGATTCTTGGAAGATCTGGATCAGAGGAAGGCAACCCTCTGAATCCTCTTTAAGCACTTAGACTTCTTTAATCATAATAACTCAATTAACTTAGATTTCCCCAACCCACTATCTTCCAAATTCCCATCAGAACAACCATTAAGAAACGTGGACTACACGAATACCGTGTTTCCCAAAAAATAAGACCCTGTTTTTGAACCCCGAAATAAGTGTTTGTCCTTATTTTCAGGGAGGTCTTATTATTTTGGGGCACGTGGAGGAAACCAGAGGAAATGGCGGAAACCAGCTGCGCATGCACTTAAATATTTTCAAGGAGGGCTTATTTTCCAGGAAGGCTTATTTTAGTGCATGCTCTCAAAAGCCCGATTGGGTTTATTATCAGGTAATGTCTTATTTTAGGGGAAACAGGGTAGCAATAGCACTTAGACTTATATACCTCTTCATAGTGCTTTACAGTACTCTCTAAGAGGTTTACAGAGTCAGCATATTGTCCCCAAAAATCTGGGTCCTCATTTTACTGAAGAATGGAAGGCTTAATCAACTTTGAGCCGGTCAGGGATGAACTCCTGCCAGTGAGCAGAGGTAGCCTGCAGCACTGCATTCTATCCACTGCATCTCCTCCAGTTAATCTCCAGTTTTTGATACCATTAACCATGATATAGTTCTAGACCACTTCCATGAATTGCCATGGGATGTACTCTCAAACATGCTTTTTCAAAAGACAGCTAGACTGTTGTCTTTTGATAAAGCATATTTGAGACAACTATGACCTGGATGATTGAGAATCTCCAGACATGGGATGCATTGTTTTGCAATGTCTTTCCTCCTTCTTGAAGGACTGGTTCTAGTTGGGGAGGGCTGAGCTACCCAGAGATGTCAATACTTTTTTGAAGTATTACAGGGTTCTGTACTACTTTTTTTTTTATGTTTACATAAAATCACTATGGGAGGTTATTCATTAGAATGGAATTCACTATTATCAGATGATGCAGTAGAAGTGCTGACCTAGTGTCTGTAGGAAAGAACAGACTCAGATTGTATCTTTCAAAAAGGGATGGCATTTGTTTTATGGGTCAAATTATTCTAAGAAATACTAAATATGTTTCTCTATAGAGTTGAACTCACCAATTTAAAGGTAATTCACAATTTGAGAATGTTCCTGAACTAGCAGATCCTTCTCAATCAGCTGTTGGCAACTGTAGGAGGAAGGGTTTTGTCTCATGCCTCAATTATTGCACCAACTCCTGATTTGGAAGACTCTTCTCACAGTCACTCATATCTTAGTTACATGTGCTTGGATTACTGAAAAATATTTATAACTATAGCTGGTATAAAATTGATGACCTGGGCAGGGACAGCTATCCTGATACATTCAAGTGATCCACTACTTTGGAAGCTGCATTGTTGCCAGTTGGCTTTGGCTTGAATCATATCTGGATATGGTTCAAAGTCAGTTTATTTAAGGGCCTGCTTGTCCTTGACAGTCAGGTATTCATCTTCCTGACTGATTAGATCCGATCAGGTCAGTTCTCTCCAGTTTTTCTCTACAAGATCATCATTTGATGGTATAATTGGAAAACAAAGACAAAATAAACCAATTAAGGTATAGCTGACTCCATCTCTTAGATGCCATATTATATTAAGAACAAGCTGAATACTTGTGCTCCACTACAAAACTATGTGATTGGGTTTGATAAATCAACAATTTAGACTTTGAAAATTAATGAGTAGTTACGATCGGTCTTTCCTTTCCCTTTTTCTCCCTGAGGCTGGCCCCATAGATCCTTTCCTATCCCCTTCTCTCCCTCAGGCTGGCCCCATAGATCCTCTGCTCTCCCCTTCTCTCCCTCAGACTTGCCCCATAGAAGCCTCTCCCCTTCTCTCTCTCAGCCTTGCCCCTCAGAAACATTTCCTATCCTGTCCCTTCTCTCCCTCAGGCTTTCTAGCTCCTTCTCTCCATGAGGCTTGCCCCACAGAAGCCTGTCCTATGCTTTCCCAATCTCCCCCCCCCTCCAAGTTGGGAGGGGGAGTAGAACGTTTAACTAATTAGCATCAGAGTGTGTTATAATAATATAGGAAATACTAATGCTCTGATGGTCATTTCGAAAAATCCTTTCTTAGTGAGTACCTAGAAGCCAAGAGGAACATACGTGGCAACTTTCAAGTTTATAGACTTTATGGTTCTGGAGATTTTGTGATTAATGCGTGAGTGGTTTTCGCATATATATATATATATTACAAAGAAACTATTTTTCAGAGAAAACTGATCAAAATGAGAGGAACAGAACTGATAAAATAATAACTAAAATTTGCACATAACTATTTGTTTCCAGTTAACCTTTGTTCCTCCCTCTTGATGTTATTCTTCTAATTGACAGTAGAGGTTTTAGATTTGTTTTAAAAGAACTTATGTTGTGCACAAATTTATCCAAAAAACAACAACAACAACAACAACAACAACAACAGATGGCTAATACAGTTAGTTTGTCAGACCATAATTTTACTGAATATGAAAAAGGCTACTATTTAAATTACAGCCTTTAGGTATTATCCAACAGAAGACAGCATAGTGATGGCAGCAGAAGCACTGAAAGGTTGTATTTTCATGGGACTTTAATTAACTTGGTACATTTCAAAATATTTATCTTTAAAACTGAATTATTAAAGCTTTAAGTTCCCTGAAATTTACTACATAGCATATTCATAGCTACATTTATTTGAAATTCAATGTTAAAACTTTGAATAAAGAATTTAGATGTACTTGAAAGACTACTTTTTCTCCAAAATAATTACTTATAAATCAAAAGATCACCACTATATCATTATGAGTACAAAAAGGACACATACAAGAATTTTGATGTGTGTGTGTTTGTGTTTGTGTTTGTGTGAGAGGTCTAACTCAACTTATTTTTCTCAGCCCACACAACTCCCAAGCAAGCATTGAATGAACTAGTTCTTTTAAGGAACCATTTACAGGTTCAAAGAGAGTGTCAACTTTTACCTGCTTGAAACTGAATCCTGTGGATTTTCTATCTGAATCAGGACTGACCAGGTAGTTCTTTGATATTCTTACTACAGTAACTGTAATTAAATCCATAATCAAAATTACCTATCTTCTTTATCTTACTCTATCTCAATTGTGCAATTACACATTAACTTCTTTTTTTTTCTCTTTCTTTCTTAGCTATATGCATTTGCATATTCAAAAATTGTTAATATTTTCAACTCCAATTTGATTCCAACTGGCATTACGTTCAATCCTACCTTTCCTTTATATGTTTGTTGTATAAATTAGAGCTATCAGGACAATATGCATCCTCTTCATTCTCTTCCTTATTTTGAACTTCTTAATTTTAAAAATTTCTCAGAAGAATAATCAGGTGTTCTGCTAATCTTAATATTTTCTATATTATCTCATGCAAGGGTGAAATCCAGCAGGTTCTGACAGGTTCTGGAGAATTGGTAGCAGAAATTTTGAGCAGTTCGGAGAACCGGTAGCAGAAATTTTGAGTTGTTTGGAACTGGCAAATAACACCTCTGGCTGACCCCAGAGTGGGATGGGAATGGAGATTTTACAGTATCCTTCCCCTGCCACGCCCACCAAGCCACATCAAGCCAAATTGGATTTCACCACTGATCTCATGTATTATATTGTTAAAGAACTTGCAATACTCAAGGAAACAAAAGTAAATTTCCTTCTTATATTTTCTTATTTTTCATTGTCTATTTAACACAATCCATTTCATTTGACATTTTTCTTTCCATGACTTTATGGGATAGGGATTTTCTGTCTTTCACTGTGAGTTGTACTGTGTTGGGAGGGGTGCACGAAGGAAGCCTCAGCCAGTCTCATAGTATAGATGTTGAACAGCATATGCAAAACTCTTAGCACAGTGGTTGAATAATTGCTCTTTCTCTTACTTCTTCCCTTTTCTGATAGAAACTTACTCATACATCTTTTCCACTTTCTTGGCCACTCAGTTTAATCCACATTTTCCATATTGTTGACGCAGAGATGTTAGCATTTTGTTTTCCTGCAACTTTAATGACTAGTAAGATTTATGGAAATTTTTATGTGAAAGTGGCATAGACTGAATATGAATTGAATTATCTATCTGTATCATATTGCAAAAGTTTTCAGAAGTCTGCAAAATGCTCATATGATTTTTTTTTATTGAAAAAGTTTTTTAAATACAGATTTTCCCCCTTTTCCCCCCTCCTCCCTAACCCCCCCTCCCCCTCCCCTTCCCCCATGGCTTCTCCAAAATAAAATCCAAATTGATATCAGATTATATAATACTTTACCATCCTTTTACACCACCCCCCATATGCTGACCATTTCTTTCTAACATTATTATTATATCCCCCCTATACTATACATTTCAGAGAAACATTCAGCTGTAAAATTATATAATAAATCCTAATTTGGCATTTATTCAACTCATAATCTACCCATTTCCTCCTCCCCCATACATATATCTCTTAATTCAAATCTTTTACGTATATTAATATCTGAACATAACATCCCTTTTCCTAAGCTAAACAATCAGTAACTTAACCTATCTCCACCCACTTTCCTACAGGTCTACCATACATAATATTTTTAATATCTTTGTTCTTCTGCCCACACCACTGAAAGATATTTCCATATATAAATAAAATCCTCAAATGACTTTAAGTTTGTAATCCATATAGTATCTTCTGTAATGTCTTTCAACTAGATTATTAATTCCATCGCCCGTGTTAGGGTAACATCAAGTTTTGCTTCCAACAGTATATTAGTATCTTCAATTACCATCTGCCCCCATCAATAATAAATGTTTCTGTATATAAAAAACCACCCAAGTGACTTTATATTTATATTCCATATAGTATCTTCTGTAATGTCTTTTGTCTAGATTATTAATTCCAACCACCACGTTAGGATAACAACCAGATCTTCTGCATGCCCCAATTCCATAGTTCTCTTGCCTTATTACTCAACATATACGTAATCCATTTTCCAAAGAGTCCAAAATAGAAAGTTCCAATCTGCTCAATCAAGGGTCATCTTCCACATCCCAAAAACACCAGCACTGCAGAGATCTGTTATTCTTCTCAAAATAGTATAAGTCTATAATTTGCCTCAGTTATATTTTCATGTATCAGCCTTCTATAAATCCCGCTTATTATATTTTATCGTCTCTTAAGTAACTGGCATTAGTCTCTTGGCTAAAGAAAAAAAAAAGGTTTTTTTTTGTTTAGTTTAAAATTTTTTACTTTTGTATAACCTGCTTCTTCTTTTCTTAATGTGTTGTGATTTAGATCTCCATCCTGGTTGCCTTTCTTGGACTTGTATATCAGCTGATTGAGTTACATGCTGGTCTGTAATTTGATAAGACCTCAAATCGAAATCCAAAGCCGCCTCTCTTATATTTATAGGTGATCCAGCTATAGCCTCTGGAGGAGAATCCAGAAACGGCTCATCCAAAAAGGCCTCTATAACTTGTTGTTTTTCCATTACCTCCATCTCCATCTGCTTAGCCTGAGATTCAATCTCTTGTTCATTTTGCTTTTCTTTATCCCCCTCCTGTGTTCCCAACACTGATGACATACGTGGAGATGTTAGGTCCATTTTAAAAACCTTGTAGTAAAATTCTTCCACTTTTTCAACAGTATTTAGTTGATATCTTTCTCCTTGATATCTCAATATTATACCAACTGGAGCATCCCACATAAATGGGATGTTTTGTTTCTTTAGCTCAATCACCAAAAATCCAAAATCTTTTCTATCTTTTAACATCTTGGACGGCAGCTCTTTATATATCCAAATCTTCCTTCCATTCATTTCAAGAGTGGAGTTAAAAGACTTTTGCACAATATCGTTTCTTATTCCTTTATCAGTAAAGTAAATCACCACATCTCTAGGCAACTGCCTTTGCTTTGCCTCCCAAGAATTTGCTCTGTTGGCCTTATCAATCTTACAGGACACCTCTTCAGGACTAACCTTTAAAATCACAGCCAGAACTTCAGCAGATATCTTTCTCAAGTCTTCTCTGTTATTTTCCTGTATTCCCCTGATTCTGACTGCAAATTCCATGGTTCTAAATTGCATCATTGTGACTTCATTTTCAATCCTTTGTTTTATATTATCTGCATTGTAAGTCTTGTGATCAGCTTCTTTTATTTTAGACTCTACTTCTGAACTATTTTCTTGAATCATTGTCAAGTCATTTTCAATTCTTTGTATTTTATTATTCAAATTATGAATCTTATAATCAGCTTCCTTCATTTTAGACTCTATTTCTAGGTTGATATCTTTATTCATCTTTATAATTATTTCTGAAAGACTTTTCAAAGCTGTTACAATATATCGTTTCAGGTTATCATACTTTTGTTGTACCAACTCTTTAATTTCCTATCTAAATTTTTTAAGGTTCTGGTTCACAATCTCATCATGTCTTGCCATCTCCTCCAAAACAAATTCCTTTAGGTCTTTAAAGCCATTCTTCTGCATCTGCAAGCTCAAAACTTGTTCATGTGATTTGTAAATGAGGAGCCCCCCTCCCCCCCCACAGCTTGGTTGTCTGGCTTTGTCAGTTTTAACGCCATCCTGCCACACAAACAGATTTTTTTTCCTTTTAAAGAAAAAAACTTCTCTCCAGACAATATCAATATCAAGTCTCTAAGAAGGAAGAAGCATGAAATAAGAATTTTTCTCTTCACTTCTAGCCAGCGCTATTGTTTCAGATACTTTGTAACATATTAAACTATTCAAATGGAAGGACTTTCGCTTTCAGTTTTCTTCTCAAGCCTCAGCCTGTCGCCATTTTAAACTTTCTTTTTTCCCCCTTTCACTCTTCTTCACTTTTAAAATCAATCTTAGGGTTGTTAGAAATACTTGCAATTTAGAATCCCAGATCCGGATTTCATCCTGCTTGTTCAGATGATCTGTTAGTTTTCATTAGTTGGTTTGGTCCCATCGCCTGGCTCTGCAAAGCGCAGAGTTCTCCCGAAGCCTGGAGCAGTGGCGAGCAAAAATAGGGAGCCTCATCCTGCTTCCTCCCCAAGAGTAAAAAAAGAACTCTGGGGACTTCACAGAGGGCTCTACCTGCCCTTGCCGACTCTATCTCACATTTCCTTAAGGAAACTGAGTTTTTCGAGCTGCCTTTCAGCTGTAAAGGCGGCTCTTTACGGGCGACGGGGCTGGCAGTCTCAAAAGACCGTCTAACGGTGACGGAAGCCAAACCAGAAGCCCTCATATGATATTTTTGTACCACTATAATTGAACAGATATCACGTTTTCATAATGTTAGTCTCATGAGGAAAGGAGATAGTAGGAGGAATTAAGTTCAGTTTCTCTGTTGAGAGGCACTGGCTATTGATTGTTGGATCATGAAAGTACTGGTTATACAAGAATCCAGTAGCCAATAACGCATTTTCAAAAGTTAATTAAAGTAGACCTCCGTGATGTTGAAGCAGACTCCACAAAACTCTGTTCCTTCTTCTCAACAATTACTGATGAAACATGTAGGCCAGTCTGCTTGTTTGCTCTTCAGCAGTGGCAAACATTAAGATAAATATTTACTTCGATGTTAGATCAGGTGCTCTGTCATAAAAACCTAGAAAGCTGCTACAAGTCTATGTTGATTGTACTAGATGAGATGAATCCATGCTTCACTCAATGAGACTTGTCATCTTATGTAAGTATCTCTTACCCTACATCAGGGGTGTCAAACTCAAGGCTGGGGTGCTTAAATGTGGCCTGTGGGGCTGGCCTACAACTAGCAAAGGACCAGCTTGCAATGCCTCTGGCAGTCAAGCCAGGGGTGTGGGGGGGCTCATGCAGTCCCCCTGTGCCCCATTTTGCCTGGCAGGATGCTACAGGAGGCATCCATCCCATCTCCCCCAACCCTGGCCAGTCTGTGGAGAACTACAATGCTGACCCAGCCCTCAAAGAAATTCAGTTTGACATCATCAGCTGAATCAGCCAATAAAAAAGATAGATTTTCTGGAATATTGATCTGGTTATGCTAATAGTAAGGATTTTTGGTCCTATCTCTTCTTCCTCTCATGTGTCTTATCCTTAGTTGGAAAGCCAGATGTAAAGTAATTATTAAAATGATTTAAGATAAAGAATATAAATAGTGAATGATTGTAAAAGCAAAATTTAGAATACATGACGAAGTTTTAATCCTAGAAAATGTCTTTATTTTGGAGACAAGAAATTTTTCTTGTTCATGGAAAGAACAAAAATTGTATAAAACTCTTCCAATAGTAGCAAACATATTTCATCAAGACTTCTGAACTGTCTTCTCTAGTCTTCCTAATCAAGAATAATATCTGTAAAAGCATTCCTGCATCTGTTTTTGATCAAAATCAAATAAAAGGTTTCCACAGGAACAGATGGCACTAGTTTGAATTCTTTGTTCTCTAATTAGAGTAGCTTGAAAATGAATGCAAATATCTGAATGTATCTGCATTAATATTACTGATTTCTACTACAGTCAGTCCATTATTTTAAACTTGAGCTTAGTATTTACCGGGAATGACTCCAAAGGCATCTTGATGGAAAATACAGAATTTCCTGTATTCTATTGTGTAGGTGCTGAGGTAAGTTGCTATTTTAGGGGTTAAATTTGTAGTCACTGATGCACACATACACACACATATATATGAGGTTGTATTCATAAAACACTGCCTGTTGCCTGATCAACTCATATACTGTAGTCTAGCAACAGTTATCATAGAAAGAAGAGAATCCAAGCTGAGGTAAGTTAGAATCTGAAGCAGTGTTAAATTAGAAAAAATAGGCAGGTATTTGGAGTGATGTATCTGTATATTTTAGACTTGAATGCTATAAATTTCTGAGAAATGAAACTACAATTAGTTTTGGAAGGAAAGTTATTTGTTTTTAATGATTTTTCAGGTGCCTCCTGTACCAAACCTGTACAGGAAAATGTTGGGAATATTTATGTACCAGAAAGAGATGGCAAATTAATGTATTAATAAATTACAGTATTCCCTCAAAATTATTTAGTCTCCCTCTGTGTCTCTCCCTGAGTTTATATACCGAGTAATCTTGAAGGTTGTTATCCATCAATTTCAAAGCCTATCAAAACATTGTCATGTTGGATTTCATGTTGTAGAGAAACAGTATACAAACACAGCCACCTACGCACCCCCGTTCAACCATATAGAATGCAAAATACTGTTTTCCTGTTTTTTTTAATACTCCCTTTAATTTTCAACATTAATATTGTTTGTTATTAATTAATGTACTTAGAACACTTCAGTATATGTTTTTCCAGCTGGTCTCTCCTATTTTAAAGGCTTATTTGTATCAATCAAGATCCTTATAATTTCAGATGTACTATTTGAGAATTGTACAAATGCTACCATATAACAGAAAATTGGATTGTTATTCATTTTATACAAGCAATGAAAAAAGTTATTTTCAATGTGATTTTTTTAAAGAATGGATCTTGACAAAGAAATCTATATGTCAAGCAACCGAAGTGAATATCTGGACAGAATCTGTTTTCAAAGTAATTACATTTTTTTTAGAAGAAGCCAATAATTTGTAACATAAGTGAAATTTTTCAAACAAAGTTCTCCAGACATAGAGGAGACTTGCCCAAAGAGCAGCTCCAATATTCTTTGATGTTCTTCTTGTGTGTATAAAAGGATCTGGACCTAGAAAATCTGATCCGAAGACTTTATCATCACATAATACAAAAATTATTTAAAGAATCACTGGACTAAGGCTGGAAAGCTGTCAATAAAAGCAGTGGTGTCAATCATCTGATGTATAGCGGACTGTTATTTGATTGAGGTTTTGTTTTTTGTTTTTGTAGAAAAATATGTTGCCAGGTTAAGGGTAAGGCAGAATAAACTTATCTGGTACCAGTTACCAAATCAAACTTCTTTTAAAGTTTCTTTTAAACGAATATTGAATGTGGATGCAGCTTAGTTGAGTAGCAACTTATAAGGATTCTAGACTGATGCACAAATTAGCTGCAGAGTGCTCTACTAAGCAATATTTTTTAAAATAAATGTTGGGGTAAGGGAACAGATAGAAATGATATAAAATTTTTGACTCTTATGAGAATATAAATCTTCACATTTTATTATAAAATTAATGTTATTTGTTGTTGGAAACAAAAGATTCACGTGTAGACTGTAATTTCATTTTCCCCTCTTTTTAAGGTAAACTATGAATATAATATTTTGTTCCAGCCTTTTGGTATCCTTCTTAGCCACTATTGTGTGGACTCGCACTATCAGAATGATAGAGGATGAATCTGATCCATACAACTGGTTGTTTTATACCTTTGAATGTCCACAGGACTGTTTCTGTCCTCCAAACTTCCCAAATGCTTTATACTGTGATAGCAAAGCAATGAAAGAAATACCTGCCATCCCACCAGGAATCTGGTACCTCTATCTCCAAAACAATCTTATTGAAACAATTACAGAGAAGTCTTTTGTGAACGCCACCCAATTAAAATGGATAAATCTGAACAATAACAAAATCACTACCAATGGAATTGAAAAAGGTGCATTTAACAATTTAAAAAGTTTACTTTACTTGTACCTGGAAGACAACTATTTAGAAGAAGTGCCAGATCCCCTGCCAAGAAGCCTTGAACAATTGCGTTTAGCAAGAAACAAAATCAGGACAATCCCTCAAGGTGTCTTCAACAATTTGGAAAACCTAACTATGTTAGACTTACATCAAAACAAACTGTTGGACAATGCTCTGTCAAGCAACACTTTCCAAGGACTGAACAGTCTCATGCAACTCAACGTTGCTCAAAATTCCCTTACAAAAATGCCACCAATCCTTCCTGCTAATGTGAACCAGCTATTTTTGGACAGTAATTCTATTGAAGCAATACCAGAAAATTATTTTGATGCAACGCTCAGATTAGTTTCCCTACGGCTGAACCACAATAAATTAACTGATGGAGGCGTACCAAGCAAAGTCTTTAATATTTCATCCCTTCTTGATCTTCAACTATCGTACAATGAACTCACCATAATCCCAGCTATCGGTATCCATCTTGAGCATCTTTATCTTGATAACAACAGAATCAATAGTAAGTGTATATGGCCCACATTTTTGCAGTAACTCTGTTTTCATATTACTTACAGAAATTTGCCATCTGTACTTAGATGTAAGTACATTTGTACTTAGAAGTCTCCCTTCTGAATAATATGCACTGGATTATGTTTCATACAGCAGAATAAAAAGGCAGCATTTTGAAATTGTTCACATGTATAATGATACCTTATTATTATTTATATATTTATTCATTAGTTTTCAAGATAACCCAAATCCAAAAACATTCCGTGTGGTTCGTATTCTTTCTAAAGAATATATAAAATAAAAATATCAATGCTCATATACAGCCATACAAATAACAAACAAATAATTGTCAAAAGTTCCGTGAATACCCTAATCCCAGGCATCAGGAAAAGCAAGTCTTCTAAGACATTCAGAATATTTGAAGATGAGACATGTACATATCTCGGATGGGATGCTCTTGTCGGCATTAGGGTCATGTTAGAGAAGACATGCATCCTTAGTTATGCAAAATAACAATGTTTAACTGGAGGGGCCCAAACACACCCACTTTGTGCAATTATACTAAATAAATAGAAACTATTAGAGACATACATCCCCTCAAAGAACTAAACCCTATGCAATGAAGTGCTTTATAAATGGCAACCAGTATCTTGAATTGCACTGGAAAGCCAAGTCATAACCAACACAGCTCTTTAAGCAGTGATGAGAATGGGTATAAGAAGAAATTTCTGCGATTGCCTATGCCACTGCCTATTGAATCAGCTGTAACTTTCCATGGTTTTCAAAGGCAATCCCATATACATTGCAATAGTCACATCAGGAATTGAATAGGGCAAAATTGACTGTCTGAAGGGCCTCCAAATTGAAAAAAGGTTGCATATAGCAGACCTATACAAGGCCCTTCTGGGCTTCTTTGAGCAAGAGCTCAAAGCATAAGAACTCCCAAATTGTGTACTATGTCATGAATGCCTAAGTGCAACTTATCCAAGAACAGTATTTCTTGTACCGCTATAGTGATAGCCATGAAGTGCCAATCTAGGGAGCCCCAAACAGCCACAGCCACTCAGTCTTGACAGGATTGAGCATGAGTCTGTTCTTCTTAGCTTCCTCCTGAACAATTTCCAGACACTGGATAAATACAATGATAGTTTCCCCTGTGCAGCCATGTAGTCTGTATTAATTGGTATATACCACTGGTGTCAAACCTGCTGCATCACATTGCAGTCACGTGACTTTTGTGATGTTTTCCCCTTTGCAGAGCTGGGATGGGTATGGCCTGCGTGTGACGAATACAGCCTGAGGGCCACCAGTTTGACATCCCTGGTATATATAATTAATACAATATGATGATACTAGATCCTGAATTTATGGATAACTTTACCAAGGAGTTTATGCAGATGTTAACTGAGAAGAGGGGTAAGAACATTGAACCCATTTGTGGGGATTATGGGCACAATCTCTTCCCTATTCAATGCCAATTAAACCTGACTACTGAGGAAGGAAGCAAATCACTGCAGCACAAATTTCCCAATTCCAACTCTCAAGCTAGTCAGAAGGATACCATAGCCAATGATATCAAAACACATAATAAACAATAAAAATATATTTTAAAAAAAAAACACACACTGAGAGAACAATAATAATATGAAAATGAATACACTGCTTCTATCTCAGCACTGCAAAAGGTAATTGAAACTGAACAGTAATTGTCCCCAGTGGCAAAGTCCATGAGAGCCCCTCACCTCCTTCAAGGTCAAAGGGATCATTTCTGCCGTCAAAGAGGCTGACACTATTGCATAGATCCAACCATTGCATGGTCTCCTCCCAGGTCATCTTCTCAACCCAAGAGAGGTCTGGATGTAATAAACAGGTAGATGAACTCACAGTTCAGAAGATCATATTCACTTCATTGTAATCAATTGTAATTGCAATTGGTCAATTGTAATCAAAATCAAATTCAATCCAATTAACATTATAAAATGCCCCAGCAGCTCACTTGGATCTGCCCAGTCAGAATCCAACTTCACATGAAATAATTAGAATGGATAACTCAAAAAAAGTGCTTATTGAATCAGAACTAGCCAGAAATCAGACATACAAATTATGTCGGATTATTTGATGTATTTTATCTATTGAAATGTCTATCACTACAACAATACAAGAACTAATTAAGATAATCATGATGAATGCTGTTCAGCATTCACCCAAACTAGGAAGAGACATCAGAATAACAGTAATAATGTGAGAATTTGATAGGTGGATAAAAATGCTAAATCCAATCTAAACATCTGACTATGCAACAAAATAATAATATCATCAAACAACATCTGGTTATCCCAGGTTCCTGGGAAGGACTTGATAGGAGAGTAAACACACTAAATGCAGTCTAAGCATCTGGCTGCTTGTGCAGCCAACCATAATAATATATTAAATTAATATACCATCTGACTCCCAGTAACTCTGAAAATATTCTATCCTTTTTAATGTGAATATAAAGTAGTAGGATGAGCATCAAATGGTTGAATAGTATGTCAAGCAGAGATATGAACTCTACAGTTTAGCAGTAGATAAATAGATGGGATGGGGGTTGGAAACAAGATGGAGATAATATCTTAAATTAGTGAACCCAGCCACACATTTTATCCTATGTCTTCTTATAAAAGTTACATGTATATTCATTAATGAAAAATGTTCACTATTGTACAGTTGGAAATGCTGAGAGTTTATTGCAAAAAAACAAAACAAAACAAAACAAAAACAATCACAGCAGAAAACAGAAATCTCTAATTAATCAGAATACCCAGAAATTTATTCTAAGCCTCAAATTACAAAAAGGCCAAACACCTCCATAACAGACAAATGAATCACATGAATAAATCCATGGAAAAGTGAACCATCTGCACCTGCTTCCTGTTTAGAAACATAATGAAATGCTCTGTGAAATTCACAGTATCATATGTGCATTTTTGATGGCCTTGTTCTTAACATTTTGGGTTCTATTTTTTATGAAAATGCATTGTTATTCAACACAATGCTTTTTGATTTTTAGAACTCTCTTATTTCAAGAAAATTTCCCATTCCTAAAGTTCTGAAGACATTTCAGTGACCTTTTAAGGCAAACAAACAAACAAATAAAAACCAACCTGGCAAAAATAAAGGTGAATGTTTTTCCTTTCCAGCAAGGGTCCTTTATCTTTAAAAAAGACAGAGAATTCAAATAAGGGCACCTCAAATTGTATAATTCTTTGTCAGATATTTGCTCTTTGTAGCTCTCTTTAAAAGATGTAAAGAAAGGAAGAAATTGCATATTAAATTAAATGTGCTTCTGCATTAAACTCCCCTTTAAATTATCAGTGACTTCACTTTGATTGCAATTCTTAGATTTATTTTTACATGCCATCCTGATTCCCAAGAACTCAGATAGATAGATACTGTAGATAGATAGATGGATGGATGGATGGATGGATGGACGGACGTATAGATGGACGGAGCTATTTAGGGGGGTTGAGAAACTCCTGCAATTTATTGCAAGTGCAATTAAAAAAAATTAAGTCACCTGGTTGAACTTGACTCCTTGGCAACCATTCAGAAATGATTTTAAAACTTTCTTCATATTTCAACTTCCACCTGTAGTCTTCATCTAAAGATTAGAAGGTATTTTCTATAAGAAGGTATTCTGTTTAGCTTGTATGCCTAGACAAGGCCAACCAGATGCTGTTGTCTCCTGAGGCAACAAACAAACAAACAAACCCCTCAAACATCTTTATAATTTCAGAAATGACATTGAAGGTACCCTTGCGACTTAATTGATAATTGGCTAGCAAAACATCTCTATTTTGTTATCTTTCTCACGTTCCATAAAAGAAAGAAGAACACGATGTTGACTGGTGATCTTACTGTCTCCCAAACAATGCAATTTATAATAATAATAATAATATTCAAAAGTATCAATAGCTTTTACCTAGTAAGCTAATACATTTATTATTAGTAATTTTTCTCATATTTATTTGGTGTTTGTTTTTTTTTTAGGTCTTAATGGAACTCAAGTATGTCCAATTCCTATCCCGGGAGATTATGTTTATGAGAGCAATTTACCACAGCTCCGTTATCTCCGCTTGGATGGCAATGGAATCAAACCCCCAATTCCATTGGACCTCATGCTGTGCTTCCGACTCCTTCGGGCTCTTGTTATTTAAAGACTATTTTGTGATACAATGATTTAATGAACATCTTTGCTGGCATTTGACTTGTTATGCTTTCCATATATTTTGTAACATTTTTTTTAAAAAATTCCTGCAATATTGAAGTATTTTCTATTTTTTCCTAGTAACTCCTTTACTTTAAATTTTAGAGATAGATTCTAAAAACCAGAAAAATTAGTTTAAAACAGCTTTTGTTGTGGTATATCATATGCATCTTGGCCTGGATATTCAGGAATTGTGTTTTCACCTATGTTAAGCAATAATAGTATAATCTTTATAAGTATAATATTACAGTACTGTAAATGTCAGATTGCTGTGTTTAATTATGGGATTAACCTCAACAATCTTCCCCCTTTACTCGCCATTTAAGCTGCTCCATTATTTTACGATTAAAAAGTAAGAACATACCTTAATCTATTGGATAGAAAATGAAGATAAATATGTGTTTGAACTACACATACCTAGACAATGTTATTCTATCTTTTTTTTAATAAAATGGTCTTCATTTCTATATAACAGCAAAATGTGTTTGAAGTTTTACTTGAAGAGTGATGATAAGTTCTGCTAAGAAATTCATGTGTTTGTAAACCCTGTCTTGTTGAAACTTATTTTCTCCATCTTAGATGTGGATATCTTAATCTATATAAAATATTGTATGTATATCAGATAGATACAGAAACACATACACATTAAATATCTAAAAATAAATAAAAAGTAAGCATAAAATACAATAATAATAATATGGAATGGAAAATCATCAAGATTAATGCTGGTCATAAAGAAGAGGAATAGACAAAATAGAAACACAAAATCAAGCAACCTGCCAGATACATCAGAGACTTGGTCAGACAAAATAATGTGACAAGCTTCGTACTCTTTGTTTTCTGGATAGCAGAAGCAGCATTCCTAGTTGTCAAGGAAAGAAAACATAAATACTCAGGGCATCCTATTATATAGTTCTTCCTCCATACTATTTAAATTTAAATCAGAAAGAAGAAATTACTGAGAACGTTCCATAAAAGTGTGGTCTTGTAATATCTTTTTATGAATAAACTGCAGTCTTGAAGAAGCTCATTCTTTACTAACTGAACAATGACAAATTGGTGGCATCAAGCTAATGATAACCGGTTAAATAGCAACACTTAGCCATATTTGGCTAATTAAAAAAAAAAAATTAAATAGGATTGTCCTATTAATACTTGACTGAAGGAAACCCCACAGTCACAGGTTGTACTACAAAGTATATGTGCATACGCACAGTCACATACATACATACATACATACATACATACATACATACATACAGTATATGAAGAAGGAAACAATAAATCTATATTATGGTCAAGAATTTATGTTCATATATCTAAAAAAAAGCCATATAAGTCATTTTTAACCAGAAGAGATTTTAACATTTTAAGACAAGCATTTCCAGCAGTAATAATTTATGCTTAGTTTAAATTCTGAATTCCAGTTCTTCTCAATGAATACAAACTGTCATACTCTCTACTGAATACAGAATATCATATGTTTATTAATATTGTTGCTAGATTCAAATCTCAAAATGAACCTTGCACTGTCACTACAAATAAAATCATATGAATGACATGTAATTCAATAACTAACCTACCTTGAAGCTATGCAGATCCCCATGGGGGTTTTCTAGACTGAGATTAGGATTGGTGAGCAATATGAGTTTCTGTTCAAGGAGCAGGTGGCATCTGCAAACAGAAATGTCTTTAATTAATCTAGCCATATTCATATCTGGACCAGCGTATCAGCATTCACTCACGGTTTAGTTATTTCATGTTTTGACTGTTGCAACATACTCATGGGACTACTCTTGAAAACTACTTAGAAGCTACAGCTGTTCCAGAACATTCTGGAACATAGGCAATTATACTATAGTATATCTGCTTCATGAACTGCAATTCTTATCAGTAGTTTTCTGGATACAACTCAAGGTGCTGGTTATCATCTATAAAACCCTCATGGCATATGACCGGGTTACCTGTCTTTTGCAGTTTCTATCCATTCTAGCAATTGGGCACAGTTAACCTGTGACTCACTGATTATAAACTAACACAGAAAATATTTCATTATTTATATTGCATCACTCAAAAGTTTTTTCATTCCAGACTATCAAAATGTAAAATGTATGTATATATGTACATATACATATGAGAACATGTATCTATTGTTTACTTGAATAAGGACATTGCTTTTATATAATTACAATAACACTACAAGCTAGAGTGGGTACCTCAAGACCAGAGTTTATTAAATAGTTGAAAAGAAAGTTTAAGTCTTAACCCTTTTCAGACATCAAATAGATGAAATTGCACTTGGGAAGAAATAACAGGATGCTCACCATTTCTGTGATCAACCGACTATCATACTCCACTTATTCTTAAGACACTTTTATCTTATATGAAACTGGAATATGATTTTCTGCAACTGTAATCCATTATTCAGGACATTTCTCACATTGTTTTCAAGTAGTTTTAGATACTCTTTTCCATCATCAACATTTTCTGAAATTAAAGCAGAGCACAAAACATGAGAAAAACTAGAGCATGTTAAAATTTCTATAAAACTACATTGTGATTTGTTTTGATATCTCCCATAAGGCCCGGGGATATTGAAATGCCCATAGACCAACATACAAGGTAGTTCTTAGGTTTTTTTAAAAAAAACTTTAAAATTTAAAAGGAAGTGGGCCGGCAAAGCAAAGCACCAGCCTCCTGAACCAGGGATGGCCTTGAAATATTTTTGAAGAAAGAAAAAAAGGGCTGTTAAACTGTGATAAAATAATGTATGATAATCTACACAAAATGCCCATCAATAATTTACTCTATTAAATAACAGCCCATAGTAGAATTAAAGTAAATGTATTACTGCATGTGGAATGTACTACTTTATAGTTAATTTAACATAATATTAAAACTCTACACACCTGGAATTTGTTTATATTTCATTTAATTTTTAATAATATTTAATATTTATATGATTGTTTTTATATATCTTTATTCTATTGGATTATTGTATACCTCCAAGAGTTATCCTCAGTAAAATGGTTGGCCATATAAATGTGATTAATATATAAATAATAATTAATAAAGAAGATTTTTTTTCTAGTCATTAGGCAAGACCTATTGCTTTGTTTTCAGTTGAGGACAAATGAGTCAAATGATTGACCTGTCAATTTTTTTTTTAAATTAGCCTCAGTTCTTTATTTTTTCTTTTGAGGACATACAAAACAATTACAGTAAAGAATTTACATATAAAAACCTGATTATAAAACAAATTTGTATGTTTTACTATAAATAATAAAAAAGTGATTTTGTCTGTAGATAATGTTTTTAAACTTCACCTTTTTTATTGCTTATATAGAAAAGAAATGGCATTAAGCATTCCAGCTTTCTGTTTGTTCTTGAAAATGGCATGAATGATGAATTAGTTATTTTAGTACAGACTTTGAAACATAATCTCTTTCCTCAGAAATAAATTACACCTAACTACTGTACAAGGTTAGGCATTCAGAATATGTTATCTGATTTGCTAAAACACCAAGAAATTTCTCAGGATTTTATCTTTACCACATCATCTTCCCTCAGTCTCAGACAAGACCATGACTGGCTAGAGTCTAATACTATCAACTCTTCATTCAACGCTCGTGACTCTATGTCATTTAAGGAGACAAAAGTAAAAGGTAACCGTTCTCTTTCTTTTGTCATTTATAAGCAAATAGTTACACCTGGGAACACATAGGCACACATGCGCGCACACACATCAAATTATATGCTTACTTTTCAAACAATTTTAATTCTTTGAAAAGAATTGAAATTTTAATATTTTGAAAAGAATAATAATTATAAGCATATATTTTAACCGTTTGCTTTTTAATTTGAGTTAGTGGTTTCCAAAGCTTGATATAATTTATATCAAAATAGACATATCTTCTGCAAGTCAATAGAATTATACTATGTTCTAGGATTTTACTTATTAAAACTGTACTTTCCAGGTTTCTAGGTTAATTCTATCTATCATATATCTATCTATCTATCTATCTATCTATCTATCTATCTATCTATCTATCTATCGATCTATCATCTATCTAAATAATCACCTACATACAATACCAAAAATATTATTTTATAAACAGTTTTAATTTTGCAATATTTTTGTATATTAATAACCTGAAAATCAAAGCCTAATATGATTTAGAACTTGGGTCCATCCTACTATTTTTTAAAAAAAATCCAGATCAGTGATCAATCTGGAGCTAGAAGAGATGTGAGTTTATATGGCTCAATAGACCATAGACTCAGTTTTTCAAGTATATCTTTATCTCATAAGAGTCAGAATGTCAAATAAATAAATATGTATTGTCCTTCTATATTAAAAGTTCTAGATAACATTTATTATGGCAAAGTAGCCCTAGACTTCTAACTGTAAAACTCAGTTCACGTTTTGGAATAATATGTAGATAGAGAGAGAAAAAGCGACCTCAGCATCTCATTTAATATTTGTACCAAGATATTTGTTATCTTTGTCCAGTCACTGAAAAGTAATACTTCTTTTAGTAGCATGATACATCAAAAGAATATTCTAAATAAAGCATTGTTGAAAAGTTCAGCACAGTTAACCTTTGAATAAAAAATGAAAGTACAGAGATTTAGCTGCCTGTAGGTTCTGCCTATTAGCTATTTAAAAAAAAAAAAACCCCTGAAATATACAAGAGGAAAATGAAGGCCTTCTGCTGTTTACTATTCCCATTAGAATCTCATACCTTCATGAGGAAATCTACTTCACAAAGGCCTTCTTTCAAGCATTTAATATCAGAATGTTTGAGTCAAGGCAAAGTGTTTCTTGAATTTCTAATATTATAAACACAGTTTATAAATGATTTCTTTTTTAAAAAAAATAAATAAAAGGCTTGAGTGAAGTAGTCTGTTTTCGGACATCAGATTTATGCATACTTTTCCTCCCAGATCAGTACTTCTTTTGTTCAGTATACGTGAAGAATGAAAATGAAATTTTGTTTGGGAATGTTTATATTTTCTTAAGATCCATTACGATCAGTGATATATGAAGTGCAAATTACAAATAGAGTTAACAAAAACTGCACTGTAAAACCAGTCGTTACATTAAAAAAAATAAAGTTAGTCAACTAAATCTCACACCGTCATGAGATTTCATGACAAACTAAATGTCAAGGAAAGAAAAAGAAAAGTTATTGATATAAACCATTCAAAAGAACCTACCTTTATTGACTGAATATCCATTATTACCAAATATTTTCATCCACTCCATTGTAGTAGCCTGCCCATTTAATCATGGTTGCTATGATTATGCCTGGGTAATTCTGCTGAAATATAATCTTTCTGAGTTCTTCTGCAGTATAATGTTTGGGGATCATTCATGGAATTTAATTGCCTCAATCCAAATCCACTTCCAAAGATATTCAATCTCACACCTGTCTAGTCTTCCTACTAGACATGCTCTCCAAGTTTGCTAATTACTTGTCTTGGCTCTATCTGGATATATGTTATTCTCTTGCATACTATATATAAAAAGTGAAATTGAACACACACACACACACACACACACACACAGTATTGACTTGTTTGAACAATGTTTTTTTTTCTTTGCAAAGTATCCAATAAATTGCTGGGGTTAGTACACAGCAAACTAAAATACAGGTAGTCCTCAACTTACAACAGTTCATTTAATGATCATTCAATATTACAACGGCATTGAAAAAGTGACTTATGACCGTTTTTCACACTTATGACCATTGCAGCATCCCCATGGTCATGTGATTAAAATTCAGATGCTTGGCAACTGACTCATATTGATGACGGTTGCAGTGTCCCAGGGTCACATGATCACCTTTTTGCAACTTTCTGATAAGCAAAATCAATGGCAAAGCCAGATTCACACAACAACCGTGTTACTAACTTAACAATTGCAGTGATTCACTTAACAACTGTGGCAAAAAAGGTCATAAAATGGGGCAAAATTCACTGAACAAACGTTTCACATACCAAGAGAAATTTTGGCTCAATTATGGTCATAAGTTGAGGACTACCTGTATGTTGTCCAAAACGGATAGGAGCATTAGAGATGATATAACATGGGAAAATCTATGGAGATTCATGGTCATCCAGATCATGGTTGTCTCAAAGGTGTTTTTTCAAAAGGCAACTGGACTTCCTTTGTTTTTCCTTGAAGACCTTTCGCTTCTCATCCAAAAAGCTTCATTATTTCTGCTATCCAGAAGCAAAATGTCCTCAAGAAAAAACAAAGTAGCGCAGAAAAATGTACTCTGAAGCCACTTTGAGTGGTAGATTAATAAAGGATGACATTATCTATTTATGTTATTCAGAAATAGTTCCCTGATCAATAGTTACCTACCAGGCAGACTAGCCCTAAGCCACAGTAGTCTTAAGATAAACTATATCTAGAAATTTGTGCTGGGGAGATTCCACATATGAGTATGTAGTGATTGTTAGATGTATTATGATATGGTCACTGCTCTAACTTGCCTCTAAATAGAAATCCAAAAAGGGTTTTGTTATTATGAAAGTACCATTCCAGTAACATACATAACTCCCTTTTCCAGCAGGGGATGCCCCTTGAAGGATGTTACGAGCCCAGAGCACAATTATCTGTCCACTTTTCCTGGGCAGGGAAATGGTGTCTCTGTGAAGACACCAGGAGTTCTGTTAAATTCAGATTATAATAAATATATAAATATATTTGATAGTTTGTTTTATGTAGCAAAAATAAAGAAACTATTCTTCTGAAACATGTCCATTCTAATTTTATTTCAGTTTAAATTACTCATTTCTAGACATACCTTTTATTTTATTTTTGTTATTTATTTTATTTTATATTTTATTATTTTATTTTATATTTTATTATTTTATTATTTTATTTTAGAAACACCCTAGTTCATTAGCATTTAACATAATTCAGTTGCAACAATACCATGTTTCCCGAAAATAAGACTCTGTCTTATATTTTTTGAACCCTGAAATAAGCGCTTGGCCTTATTTTCGGGGAGGTCTTATTATTTTGGGGCACATGGAGCAAGCTGGGTTCCTCTTGCTGTCTTACCTGATTTTCAGCTCTGCATTTAAATATTTTCGGGGAGGGCTTATTTTGTGGGGGAGGCTTATTTTAGCGCATGCACTCAAAAGCCCGATTGGGCTTATTATCAAGGGATGTCTTATTTTCGGGGAAACAGGGTAATATTTAATAGACTGTTTTTAATCAGATTGGTAATCAGCATTTATATATATATATACTTTTTTCCCTTAAAAAGATTGAAGAATGAAAGCTTTTGTATTCTCATAGGATATTTTATCTTTGATGCTATTATCGCTGCTCCTACAATGAGTTCTGTAACTTATGTTTCCGAAACACATGAAGTAGCTTTTGAAGACCTGGATAACTTACAGGACCATGATGAAGAACTTTACATTGACCAAGCACAGGTAACTTAAATGATGTATGTTGTTTTATTTATTTTGCAACACATATTGCTGAAGGGTGATGAAAGATTTTGAATGTGGGACAGACTCTTCTTTGTTAAGAATAGATTTTAGGGAGAGATAATCATGGAAGAAAAGAAAAGAGGTGAAAGAAACTAGAATGAAATAGAATGACTCTATGAATAAAGCACAAAGTCCTGTATGAAAACAGATTAAATTTAGATTAATCTCCCACAAGAAAAAAAAATGTGAAAGTTGATTGGAATAGAGTAAAACGGAATTATGTTACAACGTGCTAGAGAAATGTGTGAAATTAAACAAATGGGAAGTATGAAAGAGAATGTTTGATGGACTCAGGAAGTGAAAGAGGCTCTAGAATCATCAAACTGGCGGCCCGCGGGCCAGATGTGTTACGCGCAGGCCATGCCCACCCTGGATCCGCAAAGGCAAAAAGCATCGTGATACATCACAATATACATCACGTGATGTGATCAAGTTTGACACCCATGCTCTAGATGAACAAAAATGGAGGGAAGAGAATGATTGATAAATATGAAACCAAAAGACAGAAATTGTATACAGAGAAATAAATATACATCTAGGACACAGTCAAACATGGCAAGAAACTGTTCACTTTTTAGAATTGTTTTGGAAATGGGTTGAGAAGGGCTATACTATGGGCTTCCAGCAGAGTGACTGGAATTAGACATGGCAGATTGAAGACTGATAACTATGGTGAAGAATGCAGCACTAGCCAGTAGATCAGCTTTTAAAATCTTTGTGAATAAAGGAGAGGACAAGGCTTCACCCATAAATGTTCCAGACAGTTGTGCCTTACAAGGAAATAACATGACCACAGTCTCAACCCCGTTTTTGAGCACTGGAAGATGAGAGAATAATCATCTTATTCAAACCGTGGTTGGTTTCCTTTTCTAGTCACGTTCAGAAATTGCTTGTTAACTCCTTTTCAGCTATTAGAAATATTTGGATTAAGAAGTCTGAAAACAATGAGTGTGTCTGCTTCAGTGGTGAAATGTAAAATTTGTTACTACCGGTTCTGTGGGCGTGGCTTGATGGGGGGGGAGGGTAATGTAACTGAGTGGGTATGGCCAACTTTTTTTTTTTTTTACTTTTAAAAGCATTTTTTCTAGAACCTCTTCGGCCGAAGAGAGTAGAAAAATTTGTAGAAAAAATGCTTTTAAAAGCCTCTGACGATCCCAGCTGAGCCGCGTGATCATCAGAGGCTTTTTTTTTACTTTTAAAAGCATTTTTTTGGCCAAAGAGGTTGTAGAAAAAATGCTTTTAAAAATAATAAAAAATAAGCCTCTCATGATCGCACAGCTCAGCTGGGCATGGGAGGGGGGCAGGGATTTTTGCTACCAGTTCTCCATTACCATCGCTACCAGATCGGGCGATCCGGTCCAAATCGAGAGCATTTCACCCCTGGTCTGTTTTCAGTCTCAGCATTGATCACGCCTATCTAGGAGCAGAACCTATCGTGTGGGGTAAAAAAAAAACCACTAGAACCTTAACAGACAAACATGACTTTCAGCTGCTTTTAAGTATTCTATATTATGGTTTCTTATTCCTTGAGGCTTGAAGTTGTTCTCAAGATGTTTAGGAAAGTTCATTTTCTATGCAGATTGCAACTTTAGGAAGATGATCTCAGTTTCCATTCCATTCTTCATTGTTCTCACTGTGTTGGTGAAAATCTTCAGAATGGATAGTTAGTACTTTGAAATAGAAGACTGGATTTATTTGAATAATCTTGTTGTGATAGCTAACAATAGTGAAAGTGTTGAAAATTTACTGTTCCTCAAAACTCTGCAGATGAGATGATATATTGGCTTCAATTTCTCATTTAGTTTCCAAGTCCTAGGAACTTGGAACTTTTTGAAAGATTTCCTGCTAAGGGAGTTATTGTTCAGAAGAGAAGACTTAAGGGAAAAATATTATTCAAGTAAATAATTTATGTGGGTGTTTCCAAGCAGAGACAACAGGAAAAAGGAAATGTTATAAAGAGGCAAACACGAGAACAAGGAAGATATGGTTAGGTCCAGCAGGAGAAAGGGACTAGGAAGGAGTGCATTCAGAAGGGTAGTTTTTACTCATTTTTGCTCTAAAGGTGACCTTCAAAATGTTCCTTGTGGAAACATTCCACAAAATGTAATCACAGGTTTTCATCAATATTTCTTTTATGCAATTTATCTGAGTTATCCCAGGAGTGCCCGAGTATATGCTTATTATTGGTAGAATATCCCAATTTTTATAAATTATTAGAATGGACACAGGCTTAATGCATCTTATTATGAAGCATAAGAGTGTTATCATAGCTACTTGACAGCTCTTCTGGGGATTATCCTGAATTAAAAATAAGCAAAACAACACAACACAAAATGTGAATCAGTTTGAAAAAGATATATTTCCAAACTTTGACAGCAATATAAATCTAAAAGCAAACTAAACTGCAAATGGTTTTGAAAACAAACCCTTTTACTTTTAGCCTATGCTTCACAGGTATGAAATTAAAATGTGCATACTGCTTCTCAGTCATAGAAGAAGAAGAACTGATTTATTGTTATCATGACCTAATCACAGTCCCTTCTTATGATGTCTATAAAAAGGATTTGTCAGTCTTCAAGTATTTTCTCCCCCTTCAGTGAAAGTTCAAGGGAAGCTTTGCAAATCATCATAGCCACTTTTCATTTTAAAGTGAAGTCAAGCAGCTGTCTTGGCTGTGTTCTGCTTCACAATTCTTTGTAGTTTTTCTGACTGTACTTGCTAAACTTCAGCAACTACCTTAACTAGAGAACCTCTAGCTAAGATTCCGTGCAGTTTGGACAACCCCCAAATCCCACTCCTGGCTGGCCCCTGCCCCTTCCCTCCCAGAAGTCCCCACTTGCCCCATTTTAGATGCAGGTAAGTGCAGGGCACGCACGGAGGCTCGGGGAGGGCAAAATACAGGCCTACTGGAAGTTTGGGAAGGGCCTTTGGAGCCTAGGAAGGGTCGAAGAATGCCTCCCGAGCCAGGGGAGGGCCTCTGGAGCCTGAGGAGGCTGTTTTCGCCCTCCCGGAGGCTAAAAGAAAGCCTACGGAACTAGGGGAGGGCAAAACGCCCCCCCTGCCATGGTGCAGGATGCCAACTAGGCCACGCCCATCATGACCACGCCCACCCAGAAACCAGGCATAGAACCCCTTGCTAAAATATTTGAAGCCCACTCCTGGATATAAGGCTCTCCTGGCCTTTAGCAAATGACAAGTAACAGGTATAGAAGAGTTTTGAGGCAACAGAAAAGGTACTATTAAAGAAAATTGTCTCTTTACAAATCCAGATCACCTTGCCCGGGGTTGTATATAAAACAAATTAGACAGCATAGCAGATAAATTAGCCTTTAATATTTCTGAAAACTAAAAAGGTGTGAAAATTCTTCCATTGGATACTTGAGTACACAAAAAGAAAAGGTATAGTTGCTTTTGAGGAGCAGCTTTTCCTTGCTCAAATTGGGTTTAAGGTAGGTTGGTATTACTGCACAGCACTCCCTGAGCATCCTCATTTTTTAAAATCCGTCTAGACTATTAATTATGAGCAACAGGAGTCTGCTAAAAGTGACAACTAATCAGAATCCTATCCCTTTCCTCGTTCATTCTTTAGCATATAGCATACAGGTTCAGATAAGATAGCAATAGCAATAGCACTTATATACCACTTAACAGTGCTTTACAGCTCTCTCTAAGTGGTTTACAGAGTCAGAATATTGCCCCTAACACTCTGGTTCCTCATTTTACCGACCTCAGAAGTATGGAAGACTGAGTCAACCTTGAGCCTGGTGAGATTTGAACTGCCGGCAGTCAGCAGAAGTAGCCTGCAGTACTGCATTCTAACCATTGCGCCACCAAGGCCATATAATATAGTGCAGTTATATGGAAAAGCCTTTGAATTCTGCCAGAGACAGTTGTTGAGAATATCTTGGACTACACGCACAACAAATAAGAGATAGAACCAACTGGTAAATGGAAGCATTAAAAATAAAGTTAAACCTTAGATATGTTGGGAAAGTATGAATGCAAGTCATGGAAAGACTCCTATAATTGAAAAAATGAAGGCACTAAAAAGGCAGGAAATTATAAAGTTAATCAATATGCCACAGACTAGAGTGCACAATAATTTAAACCATTATTTATTGTTATATGCTTGATTCAGATTTGAAGTGAAATGTATGTGAAACAAAACCTGAAGTCATTGGACATATTATTCATTACAAAAGCATCAGGGGTGTGTTCTACTTACCTTTACTAATAATTTGCTTTGCTCGGGCGCGCGCACACTCTTCTAAGCATGTGCAGAAGTGTTCTGATGACGTCAGGTTCAGTGAGCGGAACTGGTCCGAACCGGGGGCAACCTACCACTGAAAAGCATGATACAGAGCTAAGATAGTTTTGTGTGGACATTTTGTTGCCTGACTTTGTCCATTATATTTGAAATGGTTAAAAAAAAAAAAAGACCAATTTCCAAAAATGACATTTATAAGGTTATATAATCATGTATTAACATCAAGCAGAGTTAAACCATTCCTCATATTTCACCTTTTCTTAATTAATCCTCTTGTCTATTTAAAGATCAATATGACAAAAATCACAGAACAAATAATTTTCACAATGAACAATGGGATTCAAATAATCAAAATACTTAAATATTAGATTTTGCTTTTGGAAAACGCCTAATAATTCTAAAGGACTGCTGTTGCCAAAATTAAAGGTAAAATTCTGATTGCCCAAAGAACAAGAAATATCTTTCATGACCACCAATCAGGGTTAATTTCTATATTTAACTTATAACTGTAATAACAATCCTTTCTGCCCTGAATGAAAGTGTGCCCAACAGGTACTACATGTTGTCCTCAGCTTATGCTCACAATTGAGCTCAAAATTTATGTTGATAAGTGAGACATTTGTTCAGTGAGTTTTGCCCCATTTTACAACTTTTGTTGCCACATTTGTTAAGTGAATCATTGCAGTTCTTGAGTTAGTAACCCAATTGTTAAGTGAATCTGGCTTCCCCATTGACTTTGCTTGTCAGAAGTTTGCAAAACATGACCCCAGGACACTGCAATGGTTATAAATATGAACGAGCTGTCAAGCACCTGAATTTTGATCACGTGACCATGTGGATGCTGCAATGGTCATAAGTGTGAAAAATAGTCATAAATCACTTTTTTCATTGCCATTGTAACTTTGAAAGGTCACTAAACAAACTGTTCTAAGTTGAGGTCTACCTGTGTATTGTGATCTACATCATTTATACCAGGGTTCCCCAAACATGGCAGCTTTAAGACTTGTGGACTTCAACTCCCAGAAGTCTGACTTCTGGGAGTTGAAGTCCACAAGTCTTAAAGCTGCCATGTTTGAAGATCTCTGATTTAGACTGTCTGGAGTCTTAAGCAGGGCAAGCCAATAAGTAAGCAATTGAAACCACTCCAGAATCCATTTTAAAATATAGCTGCTTTCATCTGAGGGAATAGTCTCATTTGAAAGAAATTTAAACTATCTGCTTAGTTAAGGGGGAAAAGGTTGAATGAAAAATTCATGAATAAAGCAGCAGAATCCAATTATGGAGATTAATAATTGTAGTTTAATATTTTATTTTCTCAGCAATGCTAGTCATGATATGTAACTTGACCCTGAGTGAACGTTTAATAGAAAACCCAGGACAGAAGGGCACTATTCATATCTTGTTAATATGCAGTCTTTATTAGAATCAGCTTATCTAGAAATTGTTTCAATCAATTTCATTTTTCTCAACTGAATTTGAGAGAACTCAATTTCCCTTAATTTTATATCTAAAATAAACACAGGAAATGCCTCATTCATATATGAGAGGAGCATACAGGGTTTGCACAACTTCATCTTGTGCACCAGGTACTGCCTTTCCTAGATCAGGAGTCCCTGTGATCGGTCACTCAAGCCCTAGTCATCTCACATTTGGACTACAGCAATGCGCTCTATGTGGGGCTACCCTTGAAGAGTATTTGGAAACTACAGCTGGCTCAGTGCGGTAGTATAGGTGGTTCTTAGCAGAAACTGATGATGTTATCTAGTTTGATAATGAAACATCTACAAGAAGACAACTAAGTTCAGAGAGCACCAAGGAGCCCACAATTTAACCCTGAGTTACAAATATTCTCTTCTAAAGATATATCCTACCCTCAACGTAAGTATTTATAGAAAGGATATTAATTAAGTATCATGCTTTCTCCCTTCGGGGTTTCTACAGTTATGACATATCCCAATTTCATACATCTGTTAATCTCAGTACATTTTTTCCCCTAAAATATGGTATAATTATTACTTAAAATTTCTTTTAGAAAAAGAGATATTGTTTAGTATTCCACTGAGAAAAAATAAATGCTTGCCCTTCTCGTGAGCACAGTATGTTGCATATTTATAATACAAGCAACATAGTGCTGTGCCAAGATATCTGAAATGCATTTCTCCCTCTAGGCTTCTTCCAGAAAACATCTGCCTTGATTTCCTGTTTCTTGGTCTCTTTTTTTTTGTAATTTGTCCCCAAGTCTATTTCTTTATAAACTGTCTTCCTTTCAAAATGACAGATGGCAACAATATGTTTTAGAGACACACATATACTGTATACTCTAAGGAACTTCATTCTTATATATTTTCACCCTAGTGAAACAAGGACTACTGTATTATCTTTATATGCAGTTTCTTGCAATAGCTTTAAAAAGGAATAAGGAAGCAGATTCCAGGTTAATCTATCTACAATCTAACTTTTTTCTAATATCCATTGCTTTTCTGGGAAAATGCCCACAAACATACATACATGATATTGTTAAGATTCCTTATAGTATGTGTGAAATAAATTATTCATATATAATTAGGAGTAAACTATATTCAGTGCAATGGAACTTATATCCAACTAAAGATTCATATGAATTAATTCACTGTGTGAAGTTCAACTATTGGAGGAAAACCCACATATATTATTATAGTTCATGCATGATAATCTCACTTTAATCTCACTTCACCATGTTAGTAAAAGAATATTTCTTTCCATAAATTGACAGAATGTGTAGAAAGTTGAAATATTAACAATGCAATTAACTAAAAGTGTGCTTCAAAGCTTTTAATTGGGTCAATTGTTTTATCATATTTCCACTTTTAAAATCTCTCTGCATAGAAAGTCATAGACATGTGGAATTGAAAGAGGCCTTCTTTGACATTCAGCCAACTCCCTATTTATTGCAAGGATTCAATTAAAACATGTCCAACAGATGGTTGTTTAACCTCTGACCGAACAGTCTACCAACTGTCTATGAAATGAGTTTCGTTAATGAACTGCTTTTACTAATAGGAAGTTAAGAATCTGCCTTAAATCCATTAATCTATGTTTTGCACTCTGGACTTGATGTAAAATAAATCTTTACTTCTATGTGGCATCTCCTCTATAATATTATACCTGCTACTTCTTCATTCTTCAATTTCATGAGATTTCCAAGCCAGCTATATATTAATTTAATATCCATTTGAGCCATCATTTATTGGTTTACAAATATGAGTATCATTTATTATTTTGCCAAATGCATTGAAATGAAAATGAAATGAAATGAAAATAAGATATAGTATCAAGTTACAATATACTAATGAGTTTACCTTATTAAATTGAGAGTAAAAAGTTTATTCTGCTACAACTTGTTCTTAGCAAATCCATGTCATTCTTTTTGAGGGCTTTCCAATTGATCCCATTATAATTCATTTGGTACTTAAACCATTAATCCGTACAAGTTTTCTCAAGATAATTCATAAAGTTTCAACCATCAGAAGTTCATTCAGCATTCTAGGATGAAATTTATAATTTATGCTTCCAAAATGAATGAATATACCATGACCATTTTTGTATGAATCTCAATTTCTGTTTTGCCCTTCACAGTTGTCTGATGAAACATATTTCCATTAATGTGTTTGTTTAAATTATTATACAGTGTCCACAGTCAAGATGCTGCAATATTGTCAGATTACAATAAATAGTAGCATAGAAATAGTAACCATACTAATAAACCATAATTATTACATAATTAAAAGATTGCCCTTGGTTTTTTAGGTAGTTGCCAGATGTCCATTAAAAAAAAAAGATTTTGATGTCTTCCTGAATGCCAGAAATGTAAGGCTCAGGTCAGCAGTGAAATCCTCCCAGTTATATCCAGTTCACTGAACTGGTAGAGCCAGCCGTAGGAGATTCCGCACACCCACCGGGATGTCATTATGTCCCTTTTTTTAACTATCTGTGCATGCGCAGAAGGTTCTGTGCATGTGCAGAAGAGGCACACGCTCCCTCGTGCTTTCGTGTCCGAACCGGTAGCGAAGGTAAGTGGATTTCACCGCTGGCTCAGGTGTATCTCTGAGTACAGCATATTCCTTAAAGTGAGAGCAACCACGGCCCTTTTAGAGCTGGAACCCTAAACCAGGGGTCCCCAACCCCTGGTCCATGGACCAGAACTGATCTGCAGGATGCCAGAAACTAGGCCATGCAAACAAGTGAAGCCCCATCCGTGGGATGCAGGCAGCACACGAAACCACACCCCCTCTTTTCTATGAAAAAACCTCTCTCCATGGAACCAGTCCCTGGTGCCCTGGTGTTGGGGGTGGCTGTCCTAAACAACCCTTCTATAGATGACTTCATGCACTATATTTTAAGTAGACAGAGCTAAAACATGAATTGACCATGTTGCTGCAGTTGGTAATATGTTCATTATACATTTCTGAGTCATCTGAAGCCATGTGTCTTTAATGGCTTGCACTTAGCCCAGATAGTGTGAACATGAAGTGGGAAGAAGATTGTTGGGGACTTTCACAGTCTAAATCGTGTTACAGTCCCATGGATGCTGCCTGGCTTTTGAGGAGTCAAACACAGCCTCTCCAGTACATTTCCTTCTTGAACTGAGAAGCATAGATTTCCTGAGTAATCTGAAATGACATAACCCAAAATTGTGTCAAGCCCTGTAGACAAAGATCCTCTTTTCACCTTCCAGTCTGGAGGCTCCATCAATTCTCAAGGATTGTGCAGTCACTGCAGTGAAAAAATATACTTATCTTCCTGTCTCCCCTCTCCCCCCTTCTGAGCTATAGGATACGTACATAAAAGCCTACAAGCTAGCTTCTCAGCCCTCTTTTCCTGTCCTTTTTCTTCCCCTTCTCTATTTCATAAAGGCTGTCTTCCAATCCTCTTTTCTTTTTCCCACTTTACTTTTATCTGCCTAAAATGCATATACAAATACATATTCCTTCCCTACCTCAACATTTTGTAAGGCAAAAGGATTTACAAGGAGTAGCTACAGTATATGCTGTGCCATTGCCTGCTTCCAGGGTATTCTCTCAGTGCTACCTCTTTTAAAATGTCATTTCCCCAATGAGTGCTATTTTCCCTTTTATTGTAAATTCTCACTGAATGTTACATTCCATTATGAATGACTTGATCTTCTTTTTATCTTCCACATGTGTCCTTTTAAATTTCAGAACTTCAATAAACTTTCTGTGCCCCCACATTGGCTTCTTGTCATGGTCTTGTTCTGTCTGACTTTTTTTTCCTGGTCTCCTGTTTATTTCTTCTGACATGGCTTCTAATTAGTAGTAATATTAAAATCTGTCTTTTCCTTTTAGAAAAAAACTATGGTTTTTTTAGTTTTAGTTTTCCTTGAAATCAAGAATTCCAGCATTAGGAGGACTTCCGGTTAGCACCGCGGGGATACAGATGGGGAAATGGCGAGCTCTGCCAAAACCCCATCTGCCAAGCTGCTGCTGACAGATCTTTGGACCTCCCCTGTCTTGAAGGGACAGGGGGACAAGAAGGGACCCCTTGGGTGGCTGAGAGGAACGGGCAGGTTCCTAGGGGCCGGAGGCTTTCCCTTCACGCCGGCGGCAGTGGAACGACAGCCATGGCGGCTGTCCTGAAACCGTGGCAACCGGGAACAAAGATCATGCTGGAGGAGAGGAGGAGAAGCGAGAAATGGAGAGTGGAGCAGGGAGTTTGAAAGCCAAGTGAGTTGACTTCTGCCCAGGCGAGAACTGCCGTAAATGTTGGATTTACAAAAAGTGTGCCCTAGCCTTAACAGCGGCTGAGAAACATCAGGGCAAAAAGACTCAAAAGAATGGTGGAGAAAAGACCTGTTGATAGATAGCGTTAATTATAGACTTTTTGGAAATGATTTTATTACAGATTTGGTCTTCTTTTTTTATTTTTTGTGGCTATTTTTTGTGGCTAAACGAGATTGGATTATGTTTGAGAGAGAGGAAGGAGAAGAGGAAATAAATATGTTTTTAAAAGTAAAGATAAAAGACAAACGAAGATGGAAAAGATGGCTGCCAGCTGAAAAGGGAAAGTGTAAATTCCAGACTGCTTGTTACTTGAAAGAGAAACTTTGTTACCTGTTACTTAAAGTGGATTATTTTGAGAAAAATTTCAAGAGGCTTGACTTTAGACATATAATCTGTGTATTGGAGGATATTGAAGACCAGAAAGAAGAAATGGAATAATGAAAACTGATTTATTAAGCATGATAACAAGAGAAAAAGGGTGTGGCAACAAAAGAAGAACATGGTGATACCATATATGGAACAGTCAATTCAGAATTAACTTTATAGAACTTCTAACTTTGAGGACATTGAAATGGAAAATAAATATACTCAGATAGATTGGAGAGGGAAAAAATGGAATATAAAGTAACAAGATAACAAAATACCATAGTTTGAATTAAATGGATGTAATGGTGTCTGGGAGTTTGATCTTTGAATAATTTTAGAAGATACCTTCCTTCTTCTCTGGGTTCTCTCTCAATTTTATTTTATTTTTTTTTCTTTCTTTTTTCTTTTTTTTTCTTTTGTCCCTTTTCCCCTCTCTATTTTTTCTAATTCTCTTTTCAATTTCTTTTGTTATATTTCTATTCTCTTTCCTATTTATTCTTGTTTTTTTCTTTTGTTTTTATTTTAACTATTATTAATATTGTTACTATTCTCTCTCTTTTTTACTATTATTTTTATCTAAGTTGATTTTATGAATATACAACAATTTGACTAGGAAAAAATGAGTATAAATGATTGAAAATTACGATTTTTGGATGTTTTGGATGTTTGGATGTTTTAATACCTTTTTAAATTTAAGACCTAATAATTTAGAAGAAAATGTTTTCTAAGGTGCTGGATATTAAGAAGAATTACTTAATTAATTATACTTATATACTTATTACTTATTACTCATTACCTAAGTAATAATTAATTATTACTTAATTATTATTAATTAATAATTATGGAAAATTGATTTTAAAGTGATTTAAAATGTTGATATTCACTGGAAATAAATATGGCATGGAAGAAAGCCTAGGAGAGAATAGGAGCTAAGATATTTGTCGATACACTTTTTTATCTTAAATCAGTTAAAGATATGGAGGAAAATAGATTTAAAAATGAATATGAGTAATATATTGTGAATTAATTTAAAGTTAAATAATTGAATAAGAGATGTAGAAATGGAGGAAAACATAAAGCTGGACAATAATTAAAATAAAGTGTTATGAATTAGTTAAACAAATGAAGTTAGGAGTGGAGGGAAGCATGATTCTGGAGAACAGTGAAAGTAAAGCTTTGATCTAGTCTTACAAATAAGGTAGGAGTGGAGGAAAGCATCATACTGGAGAACAGTTAAAGCAAAACTGGGAACCAGTTAAAAATAAAAATACGAGTTAGGAGTGGAGGAAAGCATATGCTAGGTAACAGTTAAAGCAAAACTGTGAACTAGCCAAAAATAACAAGTTAGGAGTGGAGGAAAATATACCTGGAGAGCAACTGAAATATAGTTGTGAACCAGTTAAAAATAGAAGTTGGAGCAGAGGAAAGCATTGCTGGGAAGCAACTATTTGAATTCTGAACCAGTTTCATAATAGATTTAGGAGGATTGAAGGAGATAATGTTGGTATGCAGTTAAAATTATACTGTGAACCAGCTCAAATAAGTAAGATTAGGAGTGGAGGAAAGCATTGCTGGAAAGCAATTGATTAAGATGCGAACCAGACAAAAAATAAACTCAGGAGGAAGTGGAAGAGACAATACTGGAGAATAGCTAAGCCAAACTGTGAACCAGTTAAATAAATAGAGATAGAAGTGGCGAAAAACACTGTTGGGAAATAGCTATTTAAATTATGAATCAGTTAAATATTAGACTTTAAAATAAAGTATTTTGGGAGTGACAAATTCTAGATGGAAATGTTGATTGATTTAGAAACAATTAAGAGAGGAGGAAATTCTTTGTCAAGATTATTTATTTATTTATTTATTTATTTATTTATTTATTTATTAAATGTATTTATATGCCGCCATTCTCCCAAAGAACTCAGGGCGGCGAACACAAGTTAAGAAACAAGTACAATAAAATCATAATTTAATCCAAATAATTAATTAGTAGTAAATAATAAAGCCCGGAATCAGTCTCAGCCTATTTGTTTGAAAAGCCAAGTCTTCAAGTCCTAACGGAAGGAACTGAGATCAGGAGCCATCCGGAGCTCTGTAGGCAATTCATTCCAGAGGGTGGGAGCACCCACAGAGAACGCCCTACCCCTGGGTACAGCAAGGTGACATTGGCTCGCCGTCGGAACCCTGAGGAGAGCGGCCCTATGTGAGCGAACAGGACGGTGAGAGGCAGGCAGGAGAAGGTCATGCAAATATCCTGGACCTAAGTCATGAAGGGCCTTATAGGTGAGGACTAGCACCTTGAACCGGACCCGGACAATCACTGGTAACCAGTGCAGCTCACGCAGGAGGGGTGTTATATGGGAGTGACAAGGGGCTCCCATAACAACCCGTGCAGCTGCATTCTGGATCAGCTGGAGTCTCCGGGTGCATCTTAGGGGCAGGCCCATGTAGAGGGAATTGCAGTAATCCAAGCGGGAAGTAACCAGGGCATGAGTGACTGTGCGAAGGTCATCTCGGTCCAGGAAAGGGCGCAACTGGTGCACCAGGCGAACCTGTGCGAAGGCCCCCCTGGTCATGGCCATTAGATGGTCTTCTAGGGATAGCCGAGCATCCAGGAGGACACCCAAGTTGCGAGCCCTATCAATGGGTGCAAGTTTTTCCCCATCTATCAAAAGTGATAGAGCCTCTGAAACCCGAGATGCCGGCATCCACAGCCACTCAGTCTTAGAGGGATTGAGTTTGAATCTGTTTCTGCCCATCCATGCCCGTACCTCCTCCAGGCAACGGGACATCATGGAAAGGGCATCTCTGGGGTCGTCTGGGGTGGAGATGTATAATTGGGTATCATCAGCATATTGATGATATCTCACCCCAAAGCCACGAATGATCTCACCCAGTGGCTTCATATAGATGTTAAAGAGCAGGGGGGAGAGAACCGACCCCTGAGGCACCTCACAATTAAGGGGCCTCAGGGTGGATATCTGCCCTCCCGCCCATACAAACTGAAAGCGACCCGAGAGGTAGGAGGAAAACCACCGTAAGACAGTGCCTCCCACCCCTAACCCCACAAGTCGCTGCAGTAAGATACCGTGGTCGATGGTATCAAAAGCCGCTGAGAGGTCAAGTAGGACCAGGATGGAGGAACAACCCCCATCCCGAGCCCACCAGAGATCATTCACCAGAGCAACCAATGCCGTTTCCATGCTGTGACCGTGTCGGAAGCCTGATTGGTATGGGTCAAGGTATTCCGTTTCCTCCAGGAATTGTGGGAGCTGTTGAGCCACTACATTCTCAACAACCTTTGCGATGAAGCGAAGGTTGGAGACGGGACGATAGTTATTAAGTGAGTCTGGATCCAGGGAAGGCTTCTTGAGGAGAGGTCGAACCACTGCCTCCTTAAGAGAGGTGGGGAAGTTCCCCTCTCTCAACGAAGCGTTGACAATTGCCTGGATCCAGTCTCTAGTCACCTCTCTGGCAGCCGAAACCAACCAGGAGGGACAAGGGTCCAATAAGCAAGTGGAGGAACTAAGTTTGCCCACAATCCTGTCCACTTCCTTGACAGAAACAGGGTCAAACTCAATCCAGATATTATTCTCAAGGCCCACCCTAGTCTCCCGATTGGATTCTGCCCAGTCAGAGTCCAATCCGATCCGGATCTGAGCGATTTTATCATGCAGAAACTGTGCAAAATCCTCAGCTCTACCCTGCAAAGGGTCTTCCCTCACTCCTTATAGCACATACAATAATATAGTCAATGCAAGTTAGCAATTTGCAATGCAATTTTCTGGGATAAGGCATTTTCTGTCACGGAGGCATCAAGATGCTTTTCATCTATTTTCTCAAAACTTCTTGGCAGTCCTTTAAGAAGAAACCTCTTTCAGTTTCAACTACGCTGCTGGGCAAAAGGTTCCAGAAGAGAGATTCCAAGCCAAGAATTCTGCCCCTTTGAAGATCTGCAGTTACAGTACTTACACCACTACAAAATTTCATCAGATGGTGATACAATATGAACCCCTTAGTGCAGGGGTGTCAAACTAGATTTCATTGAGGGCTGCATCAGGATTGTGTTTGACGTCGGAGGTGGACGTGGCCAGGGTGGGTCTCACTCATGTCGGGGGCGTTTGTGGTGACCCAAGCATTCTGCCAGTGAAAATGGAGCTCTATTTTTGCTGGCAGAGGGTTGCAAGAAGCTGTCGCAGCCAAAAACAGAGCTCAATAGGGCTGAGTGTGGCTCTCCTGTGATCCATTTTTGCTGGCAGAGGCACTGTGGACTGGTCCTTCGCTGTTTCCAGAGCAGCCCAATTGGCCAGATCTAAGCACCCATAGGCCAGATCTGGCCCATGGGCCTTGAGTTCTATTCTATTGCATAGAACTATTCTATTCTATTCTATTCTATTCTATTCTATTCTATTCTATTCTATTCTATTCTATTCTATTCTATTCTATTCTATTCTATTGCAGTGTTTCTCAATCTTGCCAAGTTTTAGATATGTGGACATGCATTCACCTAAGACTAGCCTGGGAGAAGAGGAGATTTGTATCAGATTTCTCTGCCCAAAGCACCCAAGGATCCCAGGCTTGAAATCTTGATGAGGTCTATGGTGATTATAACAGCAAATTCTTAAGGAATCTAAATTTGCAAGTTATTTTTAGCAGCATTTTAAATAATTGTTGAAGTATTTATTCATTTAAACACTGATATAGCCACTTATTCTATATTGAACTCCGAGCAGCTCCTCACCAACAATCAAAACATTATCAAAAATAAATTAGCCTAACATGTACATAAATCTATTAAAAACTCCAGACATTAAAAATCTACTATTATTACCATTAATAATACTATTAATGCTTTCCCTACAAAAATACACAGAAAAAAATCATTTAATCATCTTTTTCAACAAATGGCAGACTATTTTTTTTCCATAGTTTATTCTTGCCTATTATATTTATAGAATGTTCTATATTCTATAAATATAGAATATTTGTAAGATACCACAATATTATGAATTAATTAATATAGTATATATGAGAAAGTTTTTTTTTCAATAAAGCTGTAGTGGATGCAGAACTGAACTGAATGCATCATTATTGATGAGAATTGAATTCTGGATGAAGAGAAATAAAATCAAATGAAAAAATATTGTGATAAAAGAGTTACAGATCTGTTATCTTTGTTTCAAAGCATATATGCCATCTAGTGGAAGTACAAAATTATAAAACTATATAGTGCATTTTATTCAGGGATCTAAAATCACTGAAAAAATGGGCATAATAACATCATGCTTATCTTTAACAGTTCATTAAACAATACAAAATTACAAAAGAGTCTATGGAGATTCTCAGTCAGGTCATGGTTGTCCCAAAGGTGCTTTTTTAAAGAGGCAACTGGACTTTCTGTTTTTTCTTTGAAGGCATTTCACTTCTCATCCAAGAAACTAGAAAAAGACCTTGAAATAAAAATATTATTTACATTTGCCAGAAATTTCATAAGGGAAGATTTCATTCGTATTCTTATAGATTCAAATTTCATTAAAAAAAAAAAAAGCAGACGCATGTTCAATTTAGGTTTTTAAAGAAACTTGGATCAATTTAAACATATCTCTAACCTTGATGACAAATCTTAGAGTTAGATGATGAGTGATAAAATCCAGAGGTGGATTTCAGAAGCTTGGAACAGAGTACTGAATAATACATTGGCCTTATTCTATACAATTTTCTTTCTCTAGGCAGAGATTGGAGCAGCCTTACCTTCCATAATACAAGCAATTTATTTATCTTCTCCATTGCCAGAAACACATGAAGAGGAAGCATCCACATTCAAACTTATTGATGGTTCTTCACCTCATGAACCAGAAGTTTCCAAGTCACATTATGGTGAACTTCCATTTAAAATAAACTTAGAACTTTGTCCAAGCTGGACTCCCAAATTTTTATCTAATTTTTTGTTAAGTATGTAGTTTAGCAATTATGTTCATTTGGATAAATCAGGTTGACTATTTTTATTATCAATCCCTGAAGAGTAAGTTTAAAGTTTAAGTCAGGATACACATTAAGTTTAAACTTTATTCATATTAGACATCACTCGTTTTGTTGATTGGATCACACTAGAGAAAGTAGCTCTAGCAATTTATTGCCTTTTCTATGGCATGTAAGTATTTCAAGAACCACTTCCTAGACAGGCCCTTTGCAGAACTATATTATCCCAGATGTCTCATGTTGTCTTATCTTATTCTCAGGTCTACACTGCTGCTGACTTCTCCAAACAGAAACTGGAGAAAGGGAGACAGCTGCTTAAAAGAAATTAGAGTGTATGGCAACTTTTAACTTGGAAGAGATAAACAGAAATAAAGTGAATAGTATAAATAAAGAGGTCTTAGTTTGAAGTTCACCAGAAAGAAAGAATGTCTATAAATACAAATGGAAATATTTTTCCACTTAGCCTAAACATACTCATAAAGACTATCTTGCATTTTAAACAAGGGATATATGCATATATTGGTGCATATATTCCAGTACCAAAAGACTCATGTATAATAATTTCATTATAATAGTTGTCAATATTCCTGTGGTTCAAATTACAACAAAGATGTACTGACAAGAATGCAGTGAAGCACCACTGAGACTGTAGTTTTGCCTTTAAGACATTTTTTAAGAATACATATAAAACTTTGGATCGACATCTATATTAAGTGGGGGAGGGAGAGACATTATTTTAATTTCTTTTATCTCTACACATATCACCCATGTGGTGTGAGATGTCATGCGACATGACTGTGGAAATATTTTCAGACAGCAGTGATTCAATGGCCTTGAAACGGAGATGAGTCTTGCCACTAAAGTTGGCTATGACTAATGGAATAAAAGCTGCAGAGACTCCTTTACCTTTATCTAGACATACTTAAATGTTAACTTTTCTCATCATGTAACAATAAAATAATCCAGAGATTTCAAAGTGGTGCAAACTAATTATGATTTTTTTAAAAAATATCTATGCACAACATAGAAATAGAGATGCTATGCATACCAATAGCACAGTGGTTCTCAACCTTCCTAATGCCGCGACCCTTTAATACAGTTCCTCATGTTGTGGTGACCCCCAACCAGGGGTGGGTTCTAATTTTTTTACTACCGGTTCTGTGGGTGTGGCTTATTTTGTGGGCGTGGCTTGGAGGTCATGTGACTGAGTGGGCATGGCTAGCTGGTCATGTGACGGAGTGGCCATGGCTATGCGTATAGGGACTACTCAGAGGGCTGAAAAAAGTCATTTCTGACAGGTCCTCGCACTTTTGACTGGTCCTCACACTTATGACCATCCTCACATTTATGCCTGTGCAGCATTCTTAACAACCATGTCACTCATTTCACAACTGCTTCTCTTCAAGATTGTTTAAGATAGGGCAAAAAACGTAAAATGTGAGGACAGTCGTAAATTCGAGGACTGGTCAAAAGTGTGAGGACCAGTCAAAAATAACTTTTTCAGCCCTCTGAGTAGTCCCTGTGCACAAAAGGACTACCCAGAGGGCTGAAAAATGTGATTTCTGACAGGTCCTCGCACTTTTGACCGGTCTTCGCAGTTATCATTATTTATGCCCATTGTACCATTCTTAACAACCGTGTCACTCATTTCACAACTGCTTCTCTTCACCATGGTGACAAGATAGGGCAAAAATGTAAATTGTGAGGACAGTCGTAAGTTCGAGGACTGGTCAAAAGTGCGAGGACCAGTCAAAAATAACATTTTCAGCCCTCTGAGTAGTCCATATGCATAAAAGGATACAGCAATAGAGAGGGATGAAGGAAGGGAAGGGAAATTAGAGTAGGAGTGAAGGTAAGAGAGGGAGGAAGAGAGGAGGAGAAGGAGAAAGAAAGAGGAAGTAGGGAAAAGAAGAAGGGGGGAAGAGAAAGTAAGAAAGAAAGAAAAGACAGAGGTGGTAGGTTTGAGGAGAAAGATTGCTGTACAATAAAAAAGATGAAAGGGAAGAAAGCCAACCCGAAACAAATATTAAGATATTAAGATAAAGAATGAATTGTTAAATTTTAAAGAATAAAAGAGAACAAATAGCAATAAATAGCAATAATTAGAAACACACATACAAACATACAACATATTTTCTTTGAACAGAGTATTTGGCCGGTCCACAAATTTAAACAGTTGTAGGAGGTTAGCACCCACCCCTTTCCTAGAATAATGAAATATTTTGGGAAATATTAAAAAGGCAGAATATTATATTTTCCTGTATGAGAAATGGAGAAGCATATTTTACAGACGAAGCAACTCCCACCTTCCTGCCCCCCACCCTTTGTTAATGGGCCAGAGGCAGAAACTCAATCCTTTGTCAAAGGACATTTGCAACACAATAGCAACAGAAACTAACACAATGGGCCCCATCAAGCCATGTGATCCTGTCCACCATTAAACAATCTTTCCAAGCAGTCTCCATGTTTCCAGTGTCTTTTTCCCCACTTGGAGCAGAACCCAGAAGGATATTTCTTCCAACACAGTATTTAGTCATTTCAATTAAATTTACAATTTTTATATTTCCTTTTTACCATATTTATTCCTCATCTATTTTTTTAAAAAACCAATATTACCCTTCATCCTCATCTCTAATCTTAATCAAATTCAATTTTTCCCTTCTATTCTATATTATACCCCTTCCCATTGTCATCTATTTTTATATCCATCCTCACATTGGTTAATTATATAATACAGTTGTTTAATACAAATTCAACATTTTAATATAAATCAATTAGTTATATAACTACCTTTTTTGTATATTAATCAATATGAACATAAATATTCCAATTATTTCCATGCAATCCAATTTCTTACAAATCAATTAATTATATTTACCAATAATAATAAACCAAATAATTTCCCCCCATATTCCTCCAAACCACAACTTAAGCATTTCTGCTTTCAACACAATATGCAATTAATAGTATCTCAATTATTACAATTCCCTAGTTAAATAGAGCTTTTTTCCTTCTGTGTTTTAAAATCTTGAACCTCCTCTTTTGCCCTAAATTTCCCATTGTTTGCAGTTTGCACCTACCTTTTTTGGTGAGGAAAAAGAAAAAGAAATCTCTCTGCCTCATTTTGTCACGTTGCAGCCAAGACCCTGCTTACTTTCAATTTTGCTTTTTCAGCATAGCTAGGGGGGAAATCTGCTACAGGAATTTACCTCTTTGCATCTAGCTAGCAACAGAGCCCTCCGCAAAACAGTTGAGAGTAGGGCGGCTCTTTGAAGCCCCGCGGCAAGAATTTAAAGTTTTTTTCCCCTCTAGCCATCAGCTGGGACTCCGGAGCAGCAATAGATTGGGAGTGGGCGGGGTAAGCGAACGGCAACCGGGCGATCCAGCAGAGACAGAGGGTGAGTGAAGGCATGGGGAGGGGGGTGAGAGAGGGCTTTGGTGACCCCCGTGAAATGGCCGTTCGATCCCCAAAGCGGTCGCGACCCCCAGGTTGAGAACCGCTGCAATAGCATAAGCCATAGACACCATTCCATATTCCTAATTTTAAATAACCCTTGAAACAATTTTGCACCCCAAGGTAATTTCGTTCTTGTTTTATATTTTAGCTGTTTCAACTTGTTTTCTCTGAACCTGTCTGGGTACCTCAATATACTGTGATGATTGTGAACTAGAAATTATTCCACCCTTGCTCAAGCAAACCATTCATTTCTATGCTCGCTACAATAGAATAAAGAAGATAAGGAGAAATGTTTTTGCTCACCTAGGTATGCTGATAACTTTCCTAAATTTTATTTTTAACATGTACTGTAATACAAAGAATTTGATGAGACTGAATTATTAATATATATGATGTGGCATCTTTTAGGTAGTAGGTAACATGTTTATTTGAGCCATGGTGGTGCAGTGGTTAGACTGCAGTATTGCAAGCTACTTCTGCTAACTGACTGCTGCCAGCTGGACAGCAGTTTGATTGTCACTGGCTCAAGGTTGACTCAGCCTTCCATCCTTCTGAGGTTGGTAAACGAGGACCCAGATTGTTGGGGGCAATATGCTGACTCTGTAAACTGTTTAGAGATGACTGTAAAGCACTGTGAAGCAGTATATAAGTCTAGGGCTATTGCTATTTAAGAGTTTGAACTAATGTTTTAGAACCATTTCTACTACAAAATATTGTTAGCTTCCCCCTCCCTACCCAAGCATTAGATATCAAACCAGTCAGAAATTCTAAGAGTACTTTTACTATTTCCTTGTTTTATTTTCTTGGCAAGGCAACCTGAAAAATATTGATTTGACTTCTAATTTCATCTCAGAAGTGGATGAAGATGCCTTCAGAAATTTACTACAACTTCAGGAGCTGATACTTAGAAATAATAAAATAAGTCAATTTACAGAATTACCAGCAACACTTACATTCATTGATATCAGCAATAATAGGCTTGGTCGCAAAGGGATAAAGCCAGAAGCATTTAAAGTGAGTCCCTTTGCTTGATTTTAAAAATTCTCCCAATTGGGAAAATGATGTGTACTAACTAACAGAGGAGCAAAAGGTGGAATTTATAGGATGAGAGTCTTCCTGGATTTGGGGTGCTATTGCAGCCCCAAAAAAAGGAAGACAATTCTGATTTATGCAGAACTCAGACAGTTCTAAATCATGTAGGATAATGTCCTCTAGTGATTTTGAACAGATTATGCTAAATTCATCTAGGGTTAAGGTTAGGGTTACGGTTGTGCAAAAAACCCTCTCAGTGGGTTGCAGCTCATATCTATGTATGCAAATACATGCTTACAAAGACATTATTTGACATTACAGCTGTGAATATTGGCAAAATTTGACCTAAACATGGAGGTGATCATTTTTATCAAGTTTTAATGTAAGCACTTTAGAAATGCAACCAGTCTATATCATGTATATATACAAATTTTACATGTGTTTTCCTCAAACCAGATTAAGATGGAAGGAACAGAACAAGAATCAAGTCAAGGATCACAACTTTATTTAATTAACCAAGGCATATTATGCAGGGTATTAGTTCCTCATCCTAAGATTATAAGTCTTTCTAGATGCCTCTAATGCCATTTCCTTTGATGCTCTGTTTCTTTCCATGCACATCTGTTAAAATTTTTGTATCTGAAGTAAATAAGAGTTTATTATCTCTTTTAGCTTCTTCTTACTGTTGGCATATTTAAAGAAACTCTTCTTGCTAGAATATCATGCTTCATTTTGACTGAGATGAATGGAAATCCCTTCTATACTTATGGATTTTTCCCCTTTTCTGTAGGATATGATTGATGTGCACCATCTTTATATCACTAGTAATAATTTGGATCACATCCCAGTTCCACTCCCTGAAAGTCTCCAATCTCTTCATCTGCAAGTATGACGTAATTTTCATTGTATTTTGGCTTCATTGTATGTGTGTGTGTGTGTGTCTGTGTGTGCGCGCGCGCGTGCGCACACACACACACACACACACACACACACACACACACACATATATATATATATATATATATATATATATATATATATATATATATATATATATCTGAAAAAAAGACACGATGGCATTTTATGGCTGCAATTTTTGATTACAAACAACACAATCTCATTTGGAAAATAGTAGATGCTTAAATCTGATTAATGTATGTGTGCCTTCAAGTCATTGTTGGATCCTGGGAAATGCATGAGCAAGTTTCCATGATTTTGGAAGTGACTTGACATTGCCTTCTTCCTAGGCTGGGAAAGAATTACTGGCCTAAAGTCACCCAGTTGGCTTTGTTCCTAAACTCTCCTATTTTCTAGCTCAGTGCCTTAACCAGTATACCAAACTGACTCTCTCAAAAATACAAATTCTAAATGGTAAGTTTTTAATTCCAAACTATTAATCCACTTTGTTCTTCTGGATTCACTACAGTTTGAAATGTAGTACTCAGAGCTTGATGCAATATTGTAATTTCTGCCTAACCAGCACAGAATGAAGACAAACAATGAATTCCATTGAGCTGACATTAGATTTCAGTGCATATGTCCCATTTAAAGTTCAGAGAAAATTGGCAGGGATAAATAACATGTGGTCATTCCAATGTTATTGTACACCAAGTTTTATCACTTCCAGTCAAACATTTTTAGTTCTTCTTTACATGGTACCTTTAAAGCTTGCTAGTTTAATTGAAGAAATGGTTTGATTTCATTATAACTCATTAAACTGGCTGGTCAGGGCAGTGAAAATGATAACTGTTGCTAGAGCAAAACAATGCTACAAACTGACCCTCATGGCCTTAATTTAACTTAATTTAACTGATCATACATATCCAGAATTATATAAACATCACAAATAAACCATTTTGCTTAGTAAAATAGTACACAAAAATATATAGTCTTAACTATATTTAGTATTCCTAACACTGTGGAATCTCATAGTTTGTGACTCATTCCTTTCTTATTCCTTATAACTAATGAGGAATATTATACTTCTAAATTGTTAGCAGTTTTTAATGTTTTTATAAACTCACTGACACTATTCTGAATTAAACAAAAGCAGACATGAATTTTCATAGCTATTTCTCTTTTTTTTTACTTTTAGAATAACAATATTCTGAATAACTTTCTGCAACATAAGTGACAATACTTATATTTGTAAACGTCCTGAAGACATTAGATTAGATGGCAATCCCATCAACCTGAGCAAAACTCCATATGCCTATACGTGCCTTCCCCGTTTGCCTGTTGGAAGCTACTCCTAAGCTTGGACAGTAAAAGTAGTGTTTTGTAACATTATTTCTTTCACAATAAGATACTGCTTTAAAAACATAGCACATATTATTTTAACACATAGTATTAGAATACGGTTTCATTAAGGTAAGGGCCTGGTGGCTCAGCAGGCTGATAGCATTGTGATTAACACCAGCTGTCTGCAATTACTGTATGTTCGAACCTCACCAGGCTCAAGGTTGACTCAGCCTTCCATCCTTTCTAAGGTAGGTAAATTGAGGACCCAGTTTGTGGGGGCAATAAGCTGACTTTGTATAAATATACAAAAGTATGAAGGCTATTGCTTAACGCATTGTAAGCCGCCCTGAGTCTCCGGAAAAGGGTGGCATATAAATCATTTTTTTAAAAAAATGAATATATATTTAATCAATAAAATATATACTGATTCTAAATAGTATTGATGTATACTATATACCAGAGGTGGGTTTCAGCAGGTTCTGACCAATTCTGGAGAACTGGTAGCAGAAATTTTGAGTAGATCAGAATAGTAAAAATTCTGACTTGTCCCGCCCCCATCTATTCTCTGCCTCCCAAGTCCCAGCTGATCGGGAGGGAATGGGAATTTTGCAGTATCCTTCCCCTGGATTGGGGTGGGAATGGAGATTTTACAGTATCCTTCCCTTGCCATGCCCAAGCCACGCCCACCAAGCCATGCCATGCCCATCAAGCCACACCCACAGAACCAGTACTAAAAAAATTTGAAACCCACCTTTGCTATATACAGTGTTTCTATATGGTCTTGTAAACAATAAAGGTAATCCTTGACTTACAGAAGTTCATTTAGTGACATTTCGAAGTTACAACTGAAAAATGTGACCTATGACCAGTTTGTCATATTTCTGACCATTGTATTATCCCCATGGTCACGTGATTTACATTCAGATGCTTGACAACTGGCTCACATTTATGACTGTAGTAGTCCTCAACTTACAATAGTTCATTTAATGACTGTTCAAAGTTACAACGGCACTGAAAAAGTGACTTATAATCATTTTTCATACTTAAGACATTGCAGCATCCCCATGGTCTCATGAAACAAAACTTGGATGCTTGGGAATTGGTTCATATTTATAATGGTTGCACATGTCCTGGGATCATGTTATCACCTTTTGTGACCTTCTGACAAGCAAAGTCAATGGGGAAACCAGATTCACTTAACAATTATATTACTAACTTAAGAAATGTGGCAAGAAAACTTTTAAAATGGGGCAAAATTCACAAATTTCTCACTTAACAATATACATTTTAGACTCAGTTATGGTCGTAAGTTGAGGACTACCTGTATAGGATAGTTGAAATGATTGGTGAAGGGGTAAGTAGAAATGTTAGAAAAGCTAGGTATTCATGATTACCATTTTACTATTTTTTATTGATTATATGCCATCAACTTGATATCAACTCTATTAGAGATCACATAAATGAACCTTTTCCAAGATGATCTGCCCTAAACTAGCTTTTCAGGTCTTCTAATGTATCCACCACTACTGAGTCTGTCCCTTTTCCTGTAAACCATCATCTTCTTTTCTTCTATCTTTTCATCATTGTAGACTTCTCGATACAGCTAAGTCTTCTCATATTATGTTCAAAATGTAATAATCCTACATGAATTAAAATTGTAATAGTAAAACTATAAAAATCCAATGAGAGTAGTGATTTATGAATTGTGAATTCATGAATTCTGATTCATGAATTATGAATTATTTATTTATGAATCACATTATTTTGATTTTTATTATATTTTATAATCCCAACATATGCACTTTTTTTTAACTAAGAAGACCATAAGGGCCATGCTGGAGGAAATCAAAGTTTCATAAAGTCTGCAATACTTCGTTTAAACTGATGCCAATTAGACACAAGATAAAACTATTTTGCATTAGTTTGTTTAATATTTAACATTAAAAAGGCTTGTGTTCTTTTGTAGAATTGTGAATTCTTTATTGCAGTAAAAGAGCAGTATATAGAACCAGTACATAATAAAATTCAATAATGTAAAACAAACTGCATATATAGAAATAATAAAATCTGGATGTATCAGTCAATGCATTTTACATGTAACATACTAGAATTTACCTACGCTTAGCATGCTGGCATCATATATACATAAAATTGGTCAGAATGAATGGTAAATTTGCTTAAATATGGATATCACAACAAAGCATGTGCCACAATGAAATGGGAAGACCAGAAAATGTGGAAAACATGTATAAGCAATATGTACCACTGAGTATGTGTGCAGTTTTTTTCTTTTTTCTTTAATAATAATAACTCAATTAACTTAGATTTCCCCAACCCGTAATTCTCCAAACTCCCATCAGACCAACCATTATGAAATGTGGACTACATAAAAATGAATTAAAAAATACTTCTAATATCTTCACAGTAAAACTGGGCAAATATATTAAATACTTATAGAAATGTGCATGACCAAACACATAGCATAAACTATATAAATGTTGTTGTTCATATATTTAATATTGTAATAAGTAAGACATTTTCAAGTACAAAAGTTGGTTTCTTAAAAGCTTAAATTCTTAGAAGACCAAGATCTTTTTATAAGAGATAGGCATGTCCTTAAAGTCTTAGTTCTTACATCCCTCATGATTTTAACAATAGTTTGCAATAGTGTTAAGGATGCATGTCATATATCCTTACATGTGGTGGACCAGAGATTAGAATACAGGTTGTTGTGAGGAAAATAGGGAGCGGAGAAAGCAGTATTAAATATGTTTACCATTTGAGTTATTTATCAAAATGTGAGAGAAGGAAGGAAGGAAGGAAGGAAGGAAGGAAGGAAGGAAGGAAGGAAGGAAGGAAGGAAGGAAGGAAGGAAGGAAGGAAGTTTCTCTCTCTCACACACACACTCTGTCTCTCTCTATCTCTCTTTCTCTCTCACACACACACATGCTGCAAGTGCTCTGAATGTGCTTCATTTACCCAAATTTATGTCATGATTATTTTGCAATCTATTACTGCCCTCATGTGTTAAAACAGCATAAAATATCTAGCTACCAACATAAATTATGAAAGTTGTAGTCCAACACATCTGGAGGTTGGGTAAAATGCTGCACTGTGTCAATATTCATGAGCTCTTTGATCAAAGTGTCTAAAGCAATGTTTCTCAACCTTGGCAACTCCCAGAATCCCTCAGAGTTGAAGTCCACACATCTTCAAGGCATTAGAGTTGAGAAACACTGGTCAAGAGATGGTCTACAGAATAAAATTTAGCAAAATTTAGATGAGGTTAGAAAGAATGAGGGTGAGAGAAATTTCCCGTATGTTTTTGTAAAGTTTCTTTTTAGGGGAAAGAAAAGGCATTTGGTTTTTTAAATGATTACATTCAGTTCTAGTGAAAACTGTCAATGCAGCACATGCTAGAACTGAAAAAAAATATGAATCCCATAATTTTCAAAATGACTTGCCTAAAAATTTTTGTGGCTCAAGCACAAAGGATGACATAGTACCTCCATTGCAACTGGCAGTGTATTTTATTTCGACAATCTCGTATATCAAGCTTAAAAACCAGGCATGTCATATGAATGGCAGCTTGGTTTGGTCCTAATCACTCAATATTTGTTGCCTGAGATTAGTGTCTTACTTTGTTTAAAGACACAGCTGGCTCTGGTTCAATGAATAAATTTACCATCTATTCTAGGGAATGAAAAAGGTTTAGTCCTTTTTTCTACTTTATATGGAAGCCTAATTACTTTATCTTGCATTTACTGGAATTATTGAGGTATTTGATAATTGTTTAAACCCATATTCTAATGGCTTGGACCTTATGTTCCATGTGAAAAGTTTTATTTAAGGTTTGTCTTCCTGCTTCTTGCTGTAGTCTCTACAATTCCTATATCTAACGGTTGAAGAACATCTTGAATGATCTGCAAGGATTTTCAAAGAAGATGTCATAAAAAACAAGGGAGAAACATATTATGCTAAGTTAGGGTTCCAAAAATTATTTTGGAATAATTTGGCTAGAACATGTACATTAACATGCCTATTATAGAGCAATTATATAAGGGCAGATGTTATAGAACCTCAGGCAAATAAATTGGTTTTACTTTCACAGGATTTCAGGCAAAAGAATACTACCAGCATGGTCCTATTTCAGTTTGCTGGCCATCGGAATGCCCAGTTTCAGCCACGCCCATTGCTTTATGATTGGTTCCTTGTTGTCTAGGGTGATGAAGATGCTTTGTTCAATCTACACAGCAGTCCCAAGAGGAAAGAGGTCACCAACGTCAGTGGTGTGACAACAAAAACCTATTGAGTCTGGGTTGAAGCAATACCTCAGATCAGTATTTCATTGTGTTACAAGCACGATACAAGGCTAGGAGGAGAGTCACAAATGAGAAGGAAGAAAAAGAAGTAAATCAGGAGTTAGGCTGTTGGACAACTGATAGTGAGTACCCATCTCATTAAAAGCAGAAGAAGCAAATTGCCTTATATATAGCAAACAACACAACAATAACAACAACAACAAGGACATCTTGGTAAGGAGATCTCTGGCAAGAGAGCAAATATAAAAGGTGAAGAAGATCCTATTTGCAACAGGGTTCCCACCATTCTCCAGCTAAGATGTGGAGACAAGGACGACTGTGTTATCTGCAGTTGTCTTTGCAACAAGGATATCACAATCAATGGCCTGTGATGGCAGGGAGAGCAGCAAATGCAGGAAAATACAATCCCAGAGGGTCTCACTGCAATCATTATAATACTAAAATTCAGCGGTACAAAGGTAATCTATCCTCAAAATGGAAGAATTGCAGATTTTCTAGAAATGGTAGATTGCGGAAGAAGAAAAGAAACTATTGGAAGAGGAAGAGATCACAGAACCAGCAGCAAATAAAGCATTGCCATATTGCAGCTCACCAGCGAAAGCCCAGATTCTGTAAGATCTGTCAAAAACAGCATCATAAAATTAATCGAAAGCGTTTCATCAGAAAACAGCGTTTGTTGGCATATATGCGTACCGCAATAAAGGGACGACTCCGTCCAATGAACCTATGTGAGTGGAGAGCTCCTGGAATGCGAGCCCCTCGAAATACAACACAATTTATCATGCATCAAGTGTATCAAGACATGCATCGGGAGAAAAAAGCAGCAGCAGCCGCGGCGGCGGCGGCAGCAGCAGGAGCTGCTGCAAGCAAAAGAGAAAAAGAAAAATCAGATTTACACCTCTCCCTCGGAGATAATGATTGCAACATGGGATCAACAAGTGCCAGCTGCATGGCTACCATATTAGCTATAAACCCAGAAAGGAACATTCTCTCAGGATATGAGGAAGTTGGAGAAAATGAAAACAGTCAGAACAGCTACACTGGTGAGAATAGTGCTCTGGAATCTCACCTTAGCATTTCATGGGAGCCATAAAGCATACAGTATTGAAAAAAATGCATTTGATGTTGGATTCATCAGTAGTTCATGAGTTGCTGTTGATGTGCAGAGTTTTAAATAAATTTAAACTGTACTATCTCTATTCCACTTCATGGCTGACTGTGTCTGTCATATATTTATACATACCCAGAAACATAAGAAGGTAGTCAATACTATATTTTTAGTTTAAAAATTGATTCAGAACATATATAAGGATGCCAACTCTTATCTTATAATTTGATTATCATTTATGTTGTGAGTTTTAAGTACCACAGCAGTTATAGAGTGCTTCAAGCTTTGCATTGTGCTAGTTGTTCTCAAAAGTAGCACATGAGGAGAAATGGTGTCTTAAGATCATAATTAGGATTCTTTCAGGCTTAAATCAGTTAATAGACATTGAGAGAAAACTTTAAACTTCTGAAGCTGTTTCCTTCTGCACAGAACTTTTGCACATATCTATGTATAGCATAGTTTTATTGGTAATTATAGCAATAGCAATAGCACTTAGACTTATATACCACTTCACCGTGCTTTACAGCCCTCTTCTACAGAGTCAGCAAATTGTCCCAACAATTTGGGTCCTCATTTTACTGACTTTGGATGGATGGAACGCTGAGTCAACCTTGAGCCTGGTGAGATTCGAACTGCCAAATTACAGGCAGCCGGCAGGCAGCAGAAGAAGCCTGCAGTAATGCATTCTAACCACTGCACCACCTTGGCCCTTACTATAAGTTAAAAGAATAATCTTTGTATCAAAACCATTGGATATAAATAAAAATCGCATCTTTTGAAAAGGAGTGTAAAATCACGAAAAAGAAAGTGATAAAAAGTACAGAGAAGAGTGAGATTAGTCCAAGGATACCCACAACCATACAATAAAAGTCAAACAAGGATATAAGGCTTGAATTAGCATCTAGAATTAGCAACATATGAAAGACCTCTGATATTTAGTTTTAGGCAAAATGAATAATTTTTTTTCCTGATACTTTTGCTGCAGCATGCATTCAGGAAGGTTTTTATTCAGGTTTATTTAATGAAAATGCTTTTGAAGTCAGATACCTTTCAGATTACAGAATATGTCGTATTCTACCCTTTGTGGTTCAAAGTGTCTGCATAAGGGATTAAACCCTTTCTTTGGTTATTAAAAGAAAAAAAACAGGCTTCATAAATGTTTCATGGAGAAGAAAACACAGCTGTTCAGGTGTAGTTTAAATCACTTATAAGACCCTACATGGCATGGGACCTATTTATTTGAAGAACCGTTTGTCTTCTATGTTTCTGTCTGTCCAGAGCAGACAAAATGGGCATGTTCTTAGTCCTTTTGATCAAACAGTGTCATATTTAGGAATCTGAGATCACTGCTACAGAGATCTGCTGTGAGCTTAGAGGGCGCAGGATAGTGGCTGTGTAGAATATGTATAGAAATGTCATCAGAATACCCTTTGTGGCAGGGGTGAAATGCTCCCGGTTTGGACCGGATCACCCGATCCGGTAGCAATGGTGGGAGGGGGTTTAGAGAACCAGTAGCAAGCATCCCTGCCCTCCCCCCATGCCCAGCTGAGCCAGGCAATCATCAGAGGCTTTTTTTTTTTTTACTTTTAAAAGCATTTTTTCTACAACCTCTTCGGCTGAAAAAAATGCTTTATTTTTTTTAAAAAAAGCCTCTGATGATCGTGCGGCTAAACTGGGATCGTGAGAGGCTTCTAAAAGCATTTTTTTCTGCAACCTCTTTGGCTGAAAGTAGGAAAACTTTTTGTAGGAAAAAAAATGCCTTTAAAAGCTTCTGGTGATCCCAGCTGAGTTGCCTGATCGTCAGAGGCTTCACTAAATTTCCATTTCACAGTTGTAGAAAAAAAAAAGTTGGCCACGCCCACCCAGTCACATTAACCCCCCCACACACACACCAAGCCATGCCCACAGAACCGGTAGTAACAAATTTTATATTTCACCACTGCTTTGTGGACTCACTAGCACCGTGTTTTGCTCTACTGTTCCCCTTGGACTGCTGTCTTGCATGGGCCAACATATGAACACTTGTATTCCTTGAGTACTGTACTCCTACACTATTAGCATTATTTCTAAATCAATGTCTCTTCTAAGAGGGTATTGTTTTTGATAGAATTACTCTGCGTAGAAGTTAAGAAAGTTAGATTATTGTCACGATAATAAAAGACCTGATAGACATTTCTGCTTCAACTATGATAGAAGTTCACCAATCTCTCTAATTTTCCCTTCGTATAATTCTACCCACTGTCAGATTCTTCACTAAATTTCCATTTCACAGTTGGTTTATAAAATTTAACTCTCATCCTATGAAAAAAAAAATATTGTAAAGGAGAATAGATTTATGTAGAAGAGTGATTCCTTTTTATTCAGTAAGACTTCCACAAATAGAAAATCAATTCCTATTTCCAGTTTTTCATTATAAAGAATAGATTATTGCAACCTTTAGGGCACTTATTCTAAAACAGTCTTCTTGACTGTTTATAAAGGCTTTTGTTATGTTTTGTTATGTGCCTACAGTTTCAACAGAAAATGAAGTTCTAAAATGAACTTTAGATAAAAGATAACTCACCTAAGTTAACATGAGGGTGAAATAATTTAAGGAAAGGGATATGTTTCAGGGGATGAATACGTTGATAAAGCAGATCAATAATAACATATATATTTTCCACATAATATAGGAAATGCAAATGGGATAAATTCAGTTTGGTATTCACAAAGATTCCTTTCTTTAATAATCTCTAATAGGTAGTGAACATCCACTGAAACATTCTTGAAGCAAGTAGCTGGAAAAATTAAAAATATGAAGCCAAACCTCTTAACCCGGTGGCTTCTAGATATAATTCCCCAAACACAGATGTTGTTCATTGAACTGGGAGGCTATTTTGCAAAAAAAATCTACATTTCATAACACAATAATGTCTTGAAATATGTTTTTGTTGCGGGAGGGGGAAGCAGGAAAAGAGGGAGACAAATGTAATATATTTCCTGAGGAAGTTTGAGATCTAATCATCTTTGAATCCCTCCCTACCAAATTTCAATGCCACATTTGGTAAAAGCAAAGTATCTTCCATTAATGATTTACCACATGAAGAAACATTATTCCTCTGTGCTAAATAGACAGATGATCATTTTAATTGGGTGATCCTGAATTATGTTGTGAAAGACACATTTTTCTTTGTACATTTTCTCTGTGCCCTCGTTTAATAAAATTTAAGGCTTTTCTTCCCTTTTAATAGTTTTAAATGTTTCCGTCATTTCATGTAGGGGAATCCTTTTTCAGTCTCTTGACCATTTTATTAACCTTCTTTATTTAGCACTCTATTTAGTTCTCCATTTTCCTTTTCGAGAATTTTACACAATATAATGTAATTGAATAATTAGCACACTAGATCAGTTCATCTTAAACACATCTTCACCGGCTCAAAGTTGATTCAGCCTTCCATCCTTCCAAGGTTGGAAAAATGAGGATCCAGATGTTGGGAATGATATGCTGACTCTGTAAACCACTTGGAGAGGGTTGTAAAGCACTATGAAGTGTAATATGAGTCTAAGTGATGTGGCTATCTATTCTGTCTGATTATCTTGCCTCTTCCTTGGTGTGACACACCTGGTATAAAAACAAGGAATTCCTTATCCTTGGCATGGCCTTGTTCTCTGAATAGTTAAGTAAAGCTTGCCAAAGATAAGGTAAAGTAAACTTCTCCTTATTTTGGCAAGGCAGTAGATATCTTGCTAGTGTCCTTTATGAAGAAAAGCAAGCATGCCCAGATGTGATTGATTTTTGTCTATGATCTATATAAATTGGTCAGAAGCCTCTCAGTATAGACCTAACTTGGAAGGTACTGCTTTGAGAAGGGTTAGGTAAGGTCACTGTCATCAGGATTTTTTAACAGTCAAGGTTCCTCTCTCTTTCTTAGAAGTTAGCATTATACTTTGTAAGATTTTATTGCTTCTTAGAAGTTAGTATTCTTTTGTCTTTCCTTATTTTTTCATAAACAGAAGGCCTTGAAATAAAGCCATGATTTTCATATACTTATTCCCTCTGAATCCAAAATTACCTAAAGCAGAAATAGGCCTCCAAGACTTCCCTATGCATTTATACTAAATAGCACATCATTTTTCTTAAATTAGTTTTACCATTAATTTGGTGATTTTATTATCCACCACTTGACACTAGAGAGACTGTGGGTTATTATTTTAATGATTAGGTTTGAGTCTTTGTACAGTGCATAGAGACATTATTAGATGGACAGCCATATAAGTAAATGAATAAATACATAAATAAATTTGTACTTAAAATAATTCTTTAGGTTATAACTTCATTAATCTTCAGTGCCAATTTCAAGAAAACCCACAAAAAGCTTGAAATATTGACCTGGTTGAAAGTCAAGGCAGAGGTACTCTTCCATAATTATTTCATAAGAAGAACAGGAATGGATTGTATTTTATTGGGTTCATTTTTAAAATGAAAATCAGGTATGAGCCCATCTATGGATAAGCCAACCCTTGAATTTGTATCAAAACACTACAAAAAGTGCATCACCCATGGATAAGCCATCTCTCAAAATTTTCATCTTTTAATTTTCACAGTTGACTTATATGAGTATTTTCAAAAAAGTATTATCATATTTAACACTAGACAAACCAATCTGGGGATAAACTGAATGCAATTTTTTGGATGTATTTTGGCATCTAAAATGCTTGGCTTATCTGGGAGTATATATGGTATTAAAGTTTACCTATTTACTATTTACTGATAATAAAGGAGAAGAAATTTGACATTAAAATATTTCTAATATAAGGCTAACATATAATTTCTAATATAATTTCTAATATATTATCTTTCCACACAGACTGTGTATACTTTCCTGCAGTTATAGTGTTAGATTAAGATACCAGAATTCATTCATTCTCCCTTTCTCTCTTTTTATTTCAGGCTTCTCTTCTTTATTACATTCCAGGAGTATAAATATCACTTGACTAATGTTATAAATATTTCTACCTCTTCAGTTTGGCCGTACCAAAGTTTGTAGATTTATTTTTCAATTGGATGAAAAAATGCATTTTAAGTCAGATGGGAACTGAACTAGATTTCTTCATTCAATCATAGCACTTCATTCTTCATATCTTTGTTATACACACAGAAATGTGAATGCCTGAATACATTGGTATAGATAAACATTTCATTCTTTTTCCAAATGAAAGCATAAGGCTCTTAACCATGTAGATAACTATTAACTAAATGTAATTCCACTTGGTGGCACTATTTTCAAAACAGAAATAAGCTGATAGTTTTGCAGTATCTATGCAAGTTTTAAAGAAATATCTTCAACTTAAAAAAATAATTTCTGAGTTTGATTTGCACATTTCAGCAAGTACAGAAAGAGAAAGAGGGAGAGAAATATCTCATTGATCTATACAAATTTCGAGCGTCCTGAATCTGATGTTCTCTCCATATCTTTACTTCATCTTTCTTATTGTCTCAATATGTAGTCCATAGTATGTAACTTAATTTTGAGCCAGAGCTTCATTTATTCTTTGCTGTCATCAGCTGCACTCTGAAAAGAAGGCAGGACAAGCCAAAGAAATGGTCAGGAAAAGATCAAAATTAAATTAGTGAAACATTTTCCTTGCTGATGGAGAAATTATAAATAAAGGAGACCCAGACACGCCATTCTTTTCCATCAATATCAATAACTTTTACATCTATTCTTCTCTTAAAATGCTCCACAAGGATGTGGCCAGAGGTTTTTTTAATGCATGTAATTCAACCTTCCTATCCTCCTTGCAAAGGTATTAGACCAGGATTAAGCAAAGGTACTTAGCTTGAAGATGGCTTGAAGATTAATTTTAAGGTAACGTGTCTCACTGAGTGTTGCATTCCAAGATTTCATTTCTGACAACTCATTTTTGCAGCTTGCATTTATTAAAGGGTATAATAAATGTCTTAAGCATTTGCTGATTTTTTGTTTAAAAATACTTGAACTGCTTAAATTTTTCCTTAAATTTCCTACCCCCCCCCAAAAAAAAACCCCAAACAAGAGACTAAATTTATGATCACTCCCATTCTGAGGAACCCCAGGGACCCAAAAAGAGTCCTGGACGGTCAAATACTGTATAAGCATCACTATACTTTGTACTAAGGATTATTTCAGTTTATGCAGAATCTTCCCAAAGCTGGCATGGTTATTCACTGGTATCATATTCGGTCACTGAAAAATGGGATAAGACCTTAGAGGAGGATGAGGTGAATTCTCTCACTGACCTTAGTGATTGTAGAGGTCAAGTAGAGATGGATAATCAACTTGATGCCAATCCAGCATGCTGTACCAATTGATGAGATCAGGAATAACCGAAGTGCTGAGAATGGCCTTCCTCGTGGTACCATGGCAACCTGTTCTGCAGTGCTTGAGCAATGGAAACATCAGCTGTGCACTTTATTTGCATTTCATTTTCCCTCTCCTTTTAATGTTCTTTTCTTTTTCAGTGAAGCCTATGCAGCACACATTTTTAGAAACATATTTTTCCCTAGATGTTGCGCTTGGTATATCATTTGCCCCAAGATGTTCCACAGCTGGAATAAAGATGTTATGCCCACACATGGATTTTATAGCTTTTGTTTTCAAGTTACTTTCAGAAGAATGCAGTATTCCAAATATATACTGTATCTCCAGCATCATTTAGCTAGATACCTCAGGCATCCATCTAAGATAATTTGCTGAAAAGCTATAATACTTCAGTTTACAATATGAACATTGGCATTCTTTATTGTACTCTAGAGCAGGATAGTGGCCTAGTGGTGAAGACACTTATCTCCCACTTTGGAAGGTTGAGAGTTCAATTAAGCGGTAGGTGTTTCTCTCCTAGGGCACAAAGAAAAAATATCTGCTGAAAATTCTGCATAGGTGTTAGGAAAGACATCAGGCCACTAAATGCTTAGTTCCATCTATCCATTCACCCTGAGTCTACCCTGAATGGAGTTTACAGCACGTGTGTTAAACTCGAGGCATCAGATTGCCGTCATATGACATTTCACAACATGTTCCCCCTTCGCGGAGCTGGGGTGGGTGTAGCCTGTGCGTGATGCATCTGGCCCCCGGGCTGCCAGTTTGACACCCCTGGTCTACAGGCTTGAAAAAGAGGAAAAAGGGGGAGTCTATTGTACTATAAGGTTTAATGAGTAATTAATCTCCTCTCTAATGACTCGGAGGATTCAATGTATTTCTTTTGAGGAAACTGTGCTAATAAATATAGAGTTTTAGTCACAACAAGTGACGTTTGGCACTTTAATACAATTTTAATGGAGATTTTTTTCCCTACGTAAAATAAATTAGTGGCTAGTTACATCAATTAATCAGAGTCTATATAATATTTTTTCAAAGGAAGTCTTGTTAATCTAGTAAAATATGCTTGTATAATTTATACCTTATCATGATTTCAGCTTTGGGGGGGGCATTAAAAAATCTCACAAATATTTATAACTATTATTTTTTTCAGTAATCCACTCTATTCAGATAGTTTACAAAGTTTGGCATTAATGAGATGGAAAGTTGCCCTGAACAGGTTCTCAGTAGATAAAAATGCTGTCTGATGCAACAGAAGCCCATTATTACTTAATTTAATAAAAAGCTATTTGGGAGTATATTGGAATCAATTTCCTGATTCCAATAAATCCTACTTAACACAAAGAGCCATCATTATAATTATACATAGCCTAAGATACAAGAGATCATTTCTGTCTTTTCCCCTTCGCTTCCCCCACTCTTTTTTGGCACCAGGCCTCATGTATCTAATTTTGTTGCCTAAACCTGAGAAAGAAATGGGATAAGCATCTAAATCTTAGTATGTTGACTATATTCCAGCAGGCTAGATACTGCCTTATCTGGAATTCCTTGTTTTAACCACCATTCCTGTTGGTTTTATCTACTCTACCAATGCCCAGTTAGCATTCCATGTGCACAAGGAATAAATGCTAGACACTGCAGTCTTGACACCCCTAATTGTTAGTTCATTCTGTTCGGTGCTTATCTGCCTATCCCTGGTGCACTGCAGGGACTCAACTAGCTTTACACCAGCTGACTAGCAGTTCTTTGGGTTGCCGGCTCTTTCAGGCTCTTGCCTTTCCTCACCATGCCTCATGTTGCGTTGCCTTGTGTCCAGCCAGGTCTAGCACAGCTTCCACTCTCTGAACACATGAATGCATATAATTGACTTATAATCAATCTTCGCCTTTATGACCATCACAGCATCCCCATGGTCACATGATAAAAATTCAGGCACTTGGCAACCAACATGTCTTTACCATGGTTGCAGCATCCTGGCATCATGTGTTCAACATTTGCGACCTTCCGAGCTGGCTTCCAAAAAGCAAAGCCACTGTGGGATATGTCAGAGAAAGAGAGAGAGAGAGAGAGAGAGAGAGAGAGAGAGAGAGAGAGAGAGAGAGAGATGATGTATCACAATTTTATGCCTTTGTGGAGCTGGAGTGGGTGTGGCCTATGTGTGACATATCTAGCCCATGGGCCATCAGTTTGACAGACCCAGGGGTGAAATGCTACTGGTTTCGACCAGTTCAGGCAAACCAGTAGCAGACATATGGCCTGGGTTGCCGAACTGGTAGTGACCGCTGGCTGACCACGCCTCAAACTGGTCCCCTGGTCATCACTCACTCATCCTGCCCTGCCCCATTTCTGCAAAGGCAGAGGTCCACCCCTCCCACAGCAGGTCGATCCAAAGAGGAGAGGGGATGCTGCAGAAAAGACCACCTCCCACCTGGGCCTGCCTGCTTCCCATGCCGGCTCCACGGGGCTTGGGGCTCTGAAGCAGCCCACTGGCTTCCTACCCAGCCACCTGCCTGCTCTCTTTGACTGCCGGCGCCACTCCAGGAACTTGGCCTGCAGAGTTCAGCACTCCGGGGAAGGAGGTTCAGCTGTGGCGCTGCTTCCTGCCAGTGAAGAAGTGGAGTGAGAGGTGCAGAAGCCGCTGGCAGCTGGCAGGGAAGCAGCACCCCACACGGGGAGAGGGCCAGGGCAGTGGTGCTTACCCAAGCAACCCAATGTGGGTAGCCCTTCATCTTGCCAAAGACCAGGTTGCCATACTTGTAGTCGCACAGCCAGCCGGAGTGGAACATTGCGCATGCAGAGAAGCCAATGCAGCCCCCGCCAAGGCCGCCCTGACTGAACAATCACCCTGTCTTCCCAGCAACAGGCGCACTGGGGCTGCCTTGCCTGCCTTTGCTGCCTCCAAGTGTTGCGCATGAAAGAGGCTGCCATCACCGCTCTCACTGCCCTCCCTCCCCACCTGGCTGCAGATGTCCGCCTGCCCGAAGCAACCTCCCGAAGCAACCCCCCGCTGTTCACTTTCGTTTTGTGGTGAGAGAAGGAAGAAAGCGAATGGCAGCAGCACAGCAGTGCTCTGGAGGGCAGGCAGGCTGCGGACATGCATGTGCTGTGCCACCGCCGTTCACTTTCTTCCTTCTCCCACTGCAAAATGAAAGCAAACGGTGGCGGGGTTGCTTTGGGAGGTTGCTTTGGGCAGGCAGACGTCTGCAGCCAGGCTGGGTGGGAGGGCAACAAGAGCAGTGGTGGCGCCCTCTTCCAAGTGCAGTGCTCGGAGGTGAGCACCTCCAAGCACTGGCGCTCGAAGGGAGCACCAAGATGAAGGGCTACCCACACTGGCCCACCCGGGTAAGCGGGGCTGCCCAGGCTGAAGGGAAAGCACCTGTGGTGGCACTGCTGGGCCGGTCCTCTCCCCACATGGGGGGCTACTGACTGCCAGGAGCTTCTGTCCCTCTCACTCCACTTCTTTGCCGGTGGGAAGTGGTGCCACAGCTCTGCCTCCTTCCCCTGGGACAATAGGCTCCAAGGGCTGAGTTCCCAAAGTGGCGCTAGCAGTCAAAGAGAGCAGGCAGGTGGCCAGGTGGGAAGTCAGTGGGCTGTTTTGGGGCTCCAAGTCATGTGGAGCTGGCACAGGAGGCAGGGAGGCCCAGGTGGAAGGCAGCTTTTTCTGCAGCATCCTACTCCCCTTTTTGGATTGCACTGCAGGGGGGGCTCTGCCTTTACAGAAGCAGGGTGGGCGGTTTGTATGGAGGATTGGTGGGGGGGATGTGCAGCCCTCCAAGATGGAGAGAGGGTCAAGAGAAGGCTCCAAGGTTTGCTTGGGCAGTCAAGCCAGATGGCAGAGGAAAACTCAAAGCGTTGGGGGCTTCAGAAGGGCAAAATGTGCTTCAGAATGTGCAGCTCCTAACAGTGAATGATGTGAGTGATGTCAAGTTGCCCGTGACCACCCAGTCACATGACCACTAAGCCACACCCACAGAAATGGTAGGGAAAATTTTTGGATTTCACTACTGGACAGACCTGCCTTATACTGTATAAACCCATTGGGGCAAGGTCTGACCCACCCTTGAATGCCATTGAACTTTATATAGTCTGATGATTGTGCAAAGAGAAAAAGTATGAAGTCAGAGAAATTTTGGACTGTAGATGAAGGGACAAAGGCATGCACTATTTGATCCATTGGAAGGGATACCCAGTCTTTGAACAATCTTGGGAAAATGCCAGATATGTGGACGCAGAGGCAGAGTGAATGATACATAATCCTAAAACATAATGTTTAGTTTTACATTATCTTCTAAAATTCTATATTTACAGAGAAACAACTTTTAGTCTTTCTAAATTCATATCTTGAAACTATATTTTAGGTTCCATCTTATCCACAGAGTCCATACTTTGCTTGGTTGCTATTATTCCTAATGATATGGGTTCCTGCATTTCCTTTCTGATTTAGCTGGTACATTTCTTAAAAGAATAGTCATTTATCACACAGAGGTTTTATTGGCTCACTGCCTCCAGAACAGATAACTACTTGGCGTGTATTTGACAGAGGAAGGGAACATTCTATTTGGCTGGCTACATTATAAATAAAGTAATTAAAATAAGAAATGTCATCCATTTCCACACCTACAATTTTATATAATAGGTCATAAAAGTCTTCCTATATTTGCATTGCCAATTTCCAAAAAATATTGAAAATGCACCCAATTCTTAAACATTTTCCTACATTATATATTCTTTGTGGGGGGGAAATTAAGAAATCTGGGGCAAAAATGTGAGTGTATTCTTATTAATCCCACGATATCACTAATTACATAAAGTATCCTACAATTTCACAGATTTAATATATGTATTTTCTTATCTGGTTTAAACAGATGTGAGGTAATGCCACTCGTATGGAAGACCATATATACTTCATGTTCCTGATAAAATATAAACTCATTTTCTTTCAGTTTATGTTCAGCTTTTTTAAAAACCCAAATTCTGCTTGAACACAATGGCAATTTCCCTTTGTAACAAAAACACAATAGTCTCTTGAATTGAAAGTAGAAGATTGCCATGGACTAGCTAGCTGGACAGTTGAGACTTATTCCAGTTTGTAATTATTACTTTGTTTTGTGTAATCACAAAGAGTTAAGTTTCAACAGAACATCACAATAAATTTTTGATAGCAAGAGCAATCAATACAACCACTTTGGGAGAGGATTGTCCACTATTGGACGTTCCAAGCAAAGGAAGACCAACTGCCATATTTTATATGAACATAACAAATCCCACATTGAATTCATTTGAAACAATGTAAACAGGAAGCTATTTGAAGGAGAGTAACTGAAGCTAGACTATCTCCATTCAAATAGATTTTTTATCTGTCCATTACCACATTTGAATCTTGGAAGTGACCAGGAGATCACTAATCATCCTAAAAATAAAATATTACATAAAGACAGGCCCCTTGAGAAATACCGATTCGCCATATTTCTCAATCATTTCGTCAGGAATTCATAATCCTATGTTTAGCGGGATTATTCACCTGCACCAAATATTGATTAGTGCTTTGTGTACATGGATAATACAGAGGCATCATTAAGAGTATGAGCTAGCATGTTATCTTAGGTTTTGTTTTTATAGCGATTATTGTGTTAATAGTTTTGCTACTTATGTGGTAAAATCTTCCCAACAATCCTTCCACACCTACCTGAAAAAGGGATCTGTTTTTTTCAAAATTCTGAAGGTTGTTAAATGTTTCATTTAAAAATCCATTGGAGATTCTTTGAGCTTATTTTATTGTTGAATATTGTTAAAGCAACAAGTTTCCACTGAATAAAGTAATTTTAAAAAAATCTGTCACAAAGAATTCCTAGGATATGACAAAATATAAAAACTACTGCAACTCTTCCCCAAAGGCTCCACATTTTCTTATAGAGAAGCCAAGAGTAACTATTTAATAATGAGTTCCTTATAAACAATCCATCACCAATTTCATTATGAACCCAGAATTATCAGGTCAGTTCAGTCATTTCTTCCAGATCTATTTATAAATAACACACTGAGTAGTTGCTGGCAAGGTTGATGGAAAATTCATGAGCATCTAAAAATTTGAGTTCCAAAAATGCAGTAAGTCTTAGAACTGAGATTGTAACAATGCTATTTTTTTCACAAGCCGAATCACCTTTACTTCTTGGCTTCATTGAAATTATTGATTTCTACAATCTTATTTGTAGTTTATTGCCTGGTTATCAGAGGGTTATCAAAATTCCTTAATGATATACATAGAAAATGCTTGAAATTGAGGACAGTTTTGTCCCATTTCTAATCTATCCAGCAAATGTTTGTATTCCTGAGGATATGAGTACCATTCTTACCAGCTGTCAAATTCAAAGAGTAATATTTGGCAAATAACAGGTAACCTGCCCTCTCCTTGACCTCATCCATACCTTATTGGTTTGTTTTCATGGAGTAGGAAAATAAAAGCCACAAGGGAGCAGCAGAATCATCTTTGTTCTACCAAAATGATAGTTGAAAATATGCCAATTTCCATAATCTCTTGATGTCAGCAAAGAAAAAAGATATGTGGAATTAACATGAGAGTTCCTCTGGCAAAGGTCCAGTATGCAGACTGCAGAAGTGTTCTTGAGCTTGGGCTTCTTTTGTACTACAGTTGTTGTCATGACCCCGTCGGAGCCTGAATCCACAGGGGAGGATGAGCCAGAGCTGTGACCAAAGGAGACTGAGGGAGCAGCTTCATTGGCAGAGGAATGGGGGAGGAGCAGGATAAGGCAGCCCCAGGCCCCTATGGCTTGGGATGGCTTGCCACTAGAGAGGAACAGGGGCCAGGATGACCAAGAGAGGGTAGGCAGTGGAGATGAAGAGTGACAGAGTTCAGGCAATGAGCAAAGACCGCCCCCTCCTGATCCCCAAGCACGGAGAGTGGAGAGGAGACGGGAACAGCAGAGCCCAACTCAACAACTCGGGAGGAGAGCACCCCGTCCCTCTTTACAAGGTGCACCTGGGGACTGAGACATAAGGAGACACCATGGGGAGGAGCATTTGTTGGGAACAAATGCTGAATTTGCAGAGATTTGGGTGCCATTATCAATGTCTGGTATATGCAGGACTGCTTGCTTCTTCTTTCCTTCATGAACTCATTGCTTATTCCTTGCTTCATGGATTCATTTCTTTGCTCCTTTGCCTTGCTGGACTTCTTTGAAACTGTTATACTAACAGTGTTCACTGGACTGCTCACAGCCAGAGGCTGCTGCGTGTGTGAGAGAGAGTATTTTGTTCTGGGACTTGCATAATGTGGGAGCGTTTGGGAGAAAAGTTGGAGCATTAAAGGGAAGTTTGAACTCTCAACTGGCTGTATGGCCTTCATACCTTGCCCCAGGTCATCACACTTGTGCTTTAACAAACTTAGCTTCAAACCAGTGGTGAAATGTAAAATTTGTTTCTACCGGTTCTGTGGGCGTGGCTTGGTGGGGGGTAATGTGACTGGGTTGGTGTGGCCAACTTTTTTTTTTTACTTTTAAAAGCATTTTTTCTACAACCTCTTCAGCTCTGATGATCCCACCTTTTTAAAAAAAGTTTTAAAAGCATTTGTAGAAAAAATACTTTTAAAAGTAAAAAAAAACCTCTGATGATTGCGCGGCTCAGCTGGGCATGGGGAGGCCAGGGATTTCTGCTACCGGTTCTCCAAACCACCCACTGCCATCGCTACCGGATCAGGTGATCCGGTCTGAACCGGGAACATTTCACCCCTGCTTCAAACATTGAATAGCATTATAGAAGCACATAATATGGCACCAGTTCTGTATAGTATAAATGTCACAAATGGAAGGGCAGCTTCTTACAATAGATTCGGGTACTATCAAGATAACATTCCACACCATCCAGTCAGAAGAACCTGAAGAAGCTTCTTGGATAAGAAGTGAAACGTCTTCAAAGAAAACAAGAAAGTCTAGTTGCCTCCTGAAAAAGGACCTTTGGGACAACCATGACCTGAATGACTGAGAATCTCCATAGACATCTGTCAAAATTTTTAAAAAATCAATTAAAATCCATTTTAGTGATGAAGTTCATTGTGTGATATTGGACAGTCATACAGTCTTAATGTAATTTGCCTGAGAAGCTTGTTATGGGAGCAAAATGAGAGTGAAATGGGACCCCTCCTCTGACAAACTTCTGAGGCACATTGGATAGCATCCTGAGTTTCTTGAGAAAAGGCAGATTATATCAGAATTACCAAAAAAAAAAAAAAATGCACTAGCACAATGCAATCAAGAGAATGTTGTCTCTAGAGGGGACAGCAAGGACATTTAATTAAATGTTTTTTGCAAATCTTGTACTTAAATGCTGTAACTCTAAGATTTTGACAATCAATTTGTAAGATATGATATCAAAGTAAGATAACTGAAATGCCATTCATTTGGAGTCCTTAGTACAAATTAAATGTGTGCTATCTATTCCAACATAAAGGGGTTGAAACAGATACTGGTCAGGTAAATAGCTAGAATAGAAAAAATTCAGTGCCCAGGAAATTGTTCCAGAGTAGTTGTTGCTGCAGACTACAAATGCTTTTGCCAATGTTTTCAAGGATGGCTTAACAAATTTAATTGTTCATTAACAATTGTCATAGAGATTACAAGTAATCCTTACATAGGGACTGTCTTGTTTAACGATTGCCTCAAGATGGTTGCAGTTACAATGGGAATGAAAAATAACTTTACAATCATTCTTCACAAGTCTGTACAGCAAAGAAAAGCTGAAGTAAGATCATAAGCACGGTCTCAGTTTCACTTAGCAACACCTTAGTTTAACGACCGAGTTCCCAGTCCCAATTTTGATTGCTAAATGATAACTATCTCTATTCATCTATCAAAATACATCACAATTGTTTTGGAAATACCAACAATTCTATTTATACTTGTTATTGTGGCAAATATGTATAAAATTGCCCATTTTGAAAGGAGTAATTTTCAATAACTTTCATAGGAGGAAATTTGCATATTTTCAGAGAGTTTAGGATTTACCATTATGAGAGCAAATAGGTACCATTACTTTTTTACTTTAGAGAAAGTGTAGTTTTATTTTATTGTACTGCTTTTGTATAAAAAATAAAAGGGGGGGGATAAAAAAATATTAAGTTACATATTACTTGAAGTAATATGTATCTTAAAATATTAAGATACATATTACTTCATTTAGACTAATTTTTAAATGCATGAGATAAACATGACCATGCAGAATAATACCAACGTCGTCTTTGTAATAGGGACTGTGTTGACCAGTCTGGATGGCCACTTGTGGCAACGCAACCGCAATCACCAAAGATCTGCAGTGACAGGAGAAATGGCCAGCCAAGCAGCCAAAAAGTCTGATTCTTTTAAAAGGAATTAATACAATTCTGGCACAGGCAGAAGCCTAGAGGCCAATCAACAAGCCGCGCTATCTGAGGTGGCTTTGGGCAGCAAACACCATGAAAGGTGTCATAAAGGGAGCGTGAAGCTCCTCTGAATGGCCACCAACCACTAGATTAAACTGCAGGCTGGAGCGCAAAGCTTCCGAGCCTGGTAACACAAAGCTGGGGAGGAGACTAAGGCAAACGGCACTGGTGAGGCAATCACAAGCCAAAAACCTGGAGAGCACAAAACTCTTCTGTCAAATAACAAGTTGGGTGGTGGCTGTCGGTTCACACAAAATAGCCGCCCGACAAACTCTCTGGGGGGTGCGAAGCTCCACACGAACTCCACCGGTATTAATTTTGTTTTTGTTCTATTCTTTCATCATATTGAGAGAGAAGCAGAAAGTGTACATATAAGATGTAAATCCGAGGTTGTACATTTTTCCAATCCTGAAGCATAACTGTTTTTGCTGTTTATGTTTTTGCTGTTTCTCATGATTGGTATATTATATAATTTATCAAACATAACCTTTTATATACAGTAACTGTTAGCATATCATCACCCATTTTATACTTTCTACTATGAAAATGTAGAGGATCTGCATAGGAAGAGATGACAGTTAGAATCAAGGGTAAACATTGAAACACTGACAAATGTAAATATGCAGAAAATACAACCTTGTCATTTTTAAAAACCTGCTATGAAGTGATTATTTCTAACAAACTGACAGGGATAGGAAAAAGAAAGACAATGGATAAAATGCAAGCCCAAATCTACAATTTCACTAGAATGGCCTTAGAGGAGTTGCAGTTTGTCACATGGGCAATTCAAGATGGAGGAGAATTTTCCATGCATTAAGCAGGAAGTAGTTCAACTTGATGTCACCTAACTCATCAGATGAATTTATTTTGTATTTGTTTTATATATTGAGGGACATGGTTGGTCAGTGGCTAAGACGCTGAGCTTGTTGATCAAAAGGTCAGCAGTTCAGCGGTTCAAATCCCTAGTGCTGCATAATGGAGTGAGCTCCCATTACTTGTCCCAGTTTCTGCCAACCTAATAGTCTGAAAGCATGTAAAAAACGCAAGTAGAAAAATAAGGACCACATTTGGTGGGAAGGTAACAGCGTTCCGTGCTCCTTTGGCGTTTACTCATGCCAGCCACATGACCATGGAGACATCTTTGGACAGTGCTGGCTCTTTGGCTTTGAAATGCAGATGAGCACCGCCCCCTAGAGTCAGGAATGATTTGTACATATGTGTGAGGGGAACCTTTACCTTTACCTTTACTCACACATGCACTTACCACATATCACCATTTTTTTTTTTTTTTACTCAAAGCTTTAGGAAAAAGCTATGCACAGGAAAGGAAAATAATGAATTTTTTGTTGTGACAAATGATTACAATAGTAGTGAATGAGCCTCTGGCTATGATTTGCATTAGTTAATTGAAGACAGAACTTCACACAATTCATTGTTAGCTTTCCACATCAACTTCCTCCTCCTGCATCAAATGCAGAAAAATCAATCCTCACTTCTTCAGGTTCACTGCTCACTTCATATTCATTTCAAGAAACAGATACAAAAAAGCTTGATTATGATCCATTTCCCAAGATTCATCCCCAAATTGTTGCATTCCTATGCTATGAAAAATTCAGCTAAGATCCTGTTGGTCTCTGGCCTTTCCAGGATTTGTCCATTCATTCATTGAGGCCACCCATTACACTTTGTATAATGTATTACAATATCACACAATAGCCAAATCTTAAAATTATACTGTTGTGGGGGAAGAAAATGCTGGCCATTCTTACCATAATTAGGATATTTAATTCCAAACTATCTGAAGGCTGAGTACAACAACTTCATACAGATTTTAAACAATGTGAAGGATAAAATATAAGCCCACATCTTAACAATGAGGACTTAGATAGAGGTCCTGGAATGTTACCATTAAAAATATAGTCTTAATGTAGAGATGGAGCCTACCAAATGCCACTCTGCCAACTTCCCAATTACTGAAATTATTGTGATCAGAGGAAAGGGCCCTCCAAATCCTCACTTGATGGGGATAGCTCCCATTCTGGCTACAGCTAAAATGCCTGTGTCCACATAGGTCTAGGTGACTTTCTCTTTAAAGTACTGAGCAAATTTGTAATAGTAATTCATCATTTTTTCCCTCATCCTAGGAATTTAGAACTGCTATGTTAGATTATATTTTCAGGAATTAACAGAGGGAATAAATTTATGGTGTATTTGTCTCCCTTATTGTCATGTAGTAAGTTCAGTAGTTCTTAGCCTTTCATATATTAAGTCCCACAGAACACATTATCAAACAACCTATTTTCTTCTTGCTTTGATTTGGAAAGAATGACTGGAAAGTTAATAACAAAGATAATAGCAACAATAAAAGTTAGCATCTGGATAATGAATACTAATTTATTGAAGTAGGAAAAGAATTTAATGTACTGTTGTACCAAAGTGCTTATTGGCAGAAATGCAAATATTGTTGTAAAGTACTTTCATTTCCCCAGAACACAATTTAATTAATGTTGTCATTTACCTCTGAGAATCAGACTACCACTCTAATAGTCATCAAACACCAGAAGATCAATGGAACCCAACAAGCTACAACAGAAAGAAATTAAAATCTGCATCAAATTTGTCCTTTATGTATTTTTAAAGAGGGCCTTTTCTATTATTCTTTATAAATGGTTTCTCAGTAAAAAAAAAAAGTAAAAATATAAGGAAATAAACTCTTCCTTGTAAAAGAATTGCAGAGTTTCTAAATAGATTCTGTGCAATAATGCTTCATACTATACTATTTGCTTTAAGTATATTAAGGCTACTGCCTCTCCTTAGAATTAAATAGTTGCAATCCTTATCTTCTATTTGTCCAGTCTAAGTGATTCTTCTATCTTGCATGCTATACAAAGTTATCCTTGTATAAGATCTTTGATGCATTACATGGCTGGTGATGCTATCCTGTTATTATAGGTTTTTCTCAATCCCTGCTAAACATGTGATATAAACAACATTGAACATTTATTTCAATTACTTATAACTTTAAGTATATTTTCTGATAACATCACTGGGTCATTTGAAATGCTAGTATAGCAGTGCTACATCAGAAGATAAGAAAGAGACAACTGGCTCTTCCCAGATGGATAAAACAAACCATTCCCACAAAGAAAGATACATCCCACTTGGGATAGAAATTTGAAATACAGGTAGCTGAACTTATAGTTTTGAAAGTTCTTCCACTACATGAGAGCCACCAAGTATGAACTCCTCTCAGATAATCAGGCAAAAATAGAGTAGAGTAGAGTAGAGTAGAGTAGAGTAGAGTAGAGTAGAGTAGAGTAGAGTAGAGTAGAGTAGAATAGAGTAGAAAGGAATAGGAATAGGAATAGGAATAGGAATAGGAATAGGAATAGGAATAGGAATAGGAATGGAGTAGAGTAGAGTAGAGTAGAGTAGAGTAGAGTAGAGTAGGGTAGAGTAGAGTGGAGTGGAGTGGAGTGGGGTAGGGTAAGGTAGGGTAGGATAGGATAGGATAGGATAGGATAGAATAGAATAGAATAGAATAGAATAGAATAGAATAGAATAGAATAGAATAGAATAGAATAGAATAGAATAACGAAGTTGGAAGTCCAATCCCCTGCTTAGACCAGAAACCCTATACCATTTCAGACAAATGGTTATCCAATCTGTTCTTAAAACTTCCAGTATTGGAGCATTTACAACTATGACTCCCTCTTCTTTGTGGCAGCCCCTGAGATATTGGAACACTGCTATCATGTCTCCCCTAGTCCTTCTCTTTGTTAGACTGGCCATATCCAATTCCTATATCTGTTCTTTGTATGTTTTAGCCTCTAGCCCCCTAATCATCTTTTTTGCTCTTCTCTGCACTCTATCCACAGTCTCTAGGAATTCTACAGGATCCATATAGTCCGTTTCCAACTTCATATGAACCCAAATGATTTTATCTAAAAGATATTGAATAATATCTTCAATATTATAGTGATAGTGATAATCCTCACAGCAGCCTTGCAAATGTTCCTGTTGTCCTTCCACATTCCAAAGGGATCAGAATATTTTAAAAAGAGTAATTGGTTAGCTCTCTGATGATGCAACAAGAGTATAAAAAAAACCTTTCACTGCCCTAACCACAAGAAGGTAATCTTTAAGAAAAGCTCTTACTCAGATTTAGTCAGATTAACTCTTTGTCTTCTTCCAGTTGAGTTGTAGGCATATCTTACTCTATTAAATCACCCAGAGTTTCCCTGAAAACTATGGGGCCTTTTAGAATCCAAGGTCATAGAGAGTTCAGATAGGCATGATCCAGTCTAAAGTCAAAATAACCAAGTGTCGATTAAAGCCTCAGTTGAACTGGGCTCCAGAGTGCCAGGAACAACTCCAGATTCTCTCTGAAATCATTAATTGCCTAAGGCAGATCATTGGAATAGGTTCTGCCACCCGGAAAGGAGGTGTAGCACCAGAAAGCTCCAGAAGCAATGGAAAGTGATCTGTACATGGTAAAGAGCTAAGAATAACTTCCTCCAACTCCAGATGCCATCAGCCCAAGATAAAAGCCAAATCTAATATATAGTCTCCCTCCCTCCATTTTCCTAAAAACATTACTTTGAAAAATTAAAAAAAAATGCATATTAACTATCTGTGTTTTAGTCCCACTGTTTTTATAAATACATCACATAATAAACCTTTTTCAATAATGCTTCTGCTGTTACTTTTGTTTTTTCAGGTTCTTTTTGAAATCCAAGACTCTTACATTTTAAAATCATAAGAGTTGCTCAGAGCAAGAAACCAATTTAAAGCATCCAGGCAGGTGCTTGAAGGCTTCTGATGAAGGAGAATTACCCTCTCCTCAGGTAATTGGTTCCAATATTTGAACTATTTAAATAGATAGGATTTTCTTTTCTTTCAATTGTAATCTGCTTTTCTGTAAGTAAAAACCATTATTCTGCATCCTGCACTTAGAATGAAAGAGAACAGGTCTTGACCTTCCTTCAGGTATTTGAAAAACATTATGATACCCATCTCAGTTATTTTTTTCCTCAAGGCTAAACATGCCCAGCTCTTTCAATCTCTCTTCACAATGCTTAGTTACTGATAATCCCTCTGATCTGAACCTGTTCCAGTTTTTCTGAACCTTTCTTGAAATGTGAGCTCAGAACTATACATAATAAACAAGATAGGGTCTGATCAAAGCAGAATGAAATGGAATTACACCCTATGATTTGGAAATTATTATTCCATCTATGCCGTCTAAAACTGTTATTATTATTTTTTTGCAGCCACACCACTACTAAGGTAAAGGTAAAGGTTCCCCTTGCACATATGTGCTAGTCATTCCCAAATCTAGGGGGTGGTGCTCATCTCCGTTTCAAAGCCGAAGAGCCAGTGCTGTCCGATATATAAATACTACCACTTTGGTGATCTCATGTGGCTCTGAATATAGTCATGCTGGCCATATGACCACAGAAGCATCTTTGGACAACACTGACTCCCTCAGCTAGGAACCAGATATGACCACTGCCTTCTAGAGTAAAACACAACTTGACAAACCTTTACTTTTTTACTTGGAAGACATAGTAGACCAGGTTTAGACTCTGACTGGGCAGGATCTGACAAGGAAGTGGGAGCTAGTCTTGAAGGTAACATCTGGGTTGACTTTGACCCTGTTTCCATAGATGAAGTGGACAGGATTGTGGGTAGATTGGGGGCCTCCACATGTTTGTTGGACCCATGTCCCTCCTGGCTTGTTATGGCAACCAGAGAGGTGACTGGAGACTGGATCCAGGCGATTATCAACGCTTCTTTGAGGGATGGGGTCTTCTCCACCGTATTTATGGAGCTAGTGGTTCGACCCCTCCTCAAGAAGCCTGCTCTGGATCCGGCCTCCTTGAACAACTTTCATCCCGTCTCCAACCTTCGCTTCATAGCGAAGGTTGTTGAGTCTGTGGTGGCATACCAACTTCCACAATTCTTGGAGGAAATGGATTATCTGGACCCGTACCAATCGGGTTTCAGGCATGGGCACAGCATGGAAACAGCATTGGTCACCCTGGTGAATGTTCTCTGGCGGGCCCAGAATGGGGTTTTTTCCTCCATTCTGGTGCTACTTGACCTCTTAGTGGCTTTCGATACCATTGACCATGGTATCCTACTGCGACAGCTCCGGGGATTGGGGGTGGGAGGCACTGTTCTACAGTGGTTCTCCTCCTATCTCTCGGGCTGTACACAGTTTGTTTGGGTGGAGGGTCAGAGATCCTCCCCGAGGCCCCTCACCTGTGGGGTGCTGCAGGGGTCGGTTCTCTTCCCCCTGCTCTTTAACATCTATATGAAGCCGCTGGGTGAGATTATTCATAGTTTTGGGGTGAGGTATCATCAGTATGCTGATGATACCCAGCTCTACATCTCTACCCCAGACCAACCCAGAGATGCCCTTTCCGTGATGTCCCAGTGCCTGGAGGTGGTACGGGTCTGGATCAGTAGAAACAGGCTCAGACTCAACCCCCCCAAGATTGAGTGGCTGTGAATGTCAGCATCTCCTGATCTAGTTGCCCCATCACTTCAGATGGGAGGGGAGTCGCTGACTTCCTCTGGAAGGGTTCGTAATCTCGGCGTCCTCCTTGATTCTCGGCTGTCCTTGGTGGATCATCTGACAGCCATGACAAGGGAGGCTTTTGCACAGGTTCGCCTGGTGTGCCAGTTACGCCCTTTCCTAGACAGGGATGCCCTCCGTAGAGTCACTCATGCTCTCATTATTTCTCGGTTGGATTACTGCAATGCCCTCTACATGGGGCTACCTTTGGGGTACACCCAGAGGCTCCAGCTGGTCCAGAATGCGGTCACATGGGTTGTTACGGGAGCTTTCCGTTACTCCCGTGTAACACCTCTCCTCCGCGAGCTGCACTGGCTGCCAGTTGCCCTTCAGATCCACTTCAAGGTGCTGGTTCTCACCTATAAAGCCCTACATGGCATGGGCCCGGGGTACTTGCAGGACCACCTCCTACCGGCTTCCCACCACCCTGTGCGATCACATAGGGCTGTCCTCCTCCAAGTGCCATCGGCCAGACAATGTCGGCTGGTGGCCTCCAGGATGAGGGCGTTCTCAGTGGCAGCACTGACTCTCTGGAATGGGTTATCCATTGGGCTCCAGACGGCCCCTGACCTCTGCACTTTCTGCACTGACCTGAAGACATGGCTGTTTCAGCAATTTCCCTGATCTGCTACAAAATTTTATTCTGTTGGAGTTTTATATTGGCTGTTTTTAGAATTTCTTATTGTTACATGTTTTTATTCTGTGCGCCGCCCCAAGTCCTACGGGAGAAGGGCGGCATGTAAATTTAAATAAATAAATAAATAAATAAATAAATAAATAAATAAATAAATAAATAACAATATTGCTCCCACTTCTTGACCTAGCTTAAAATAATAAAGTGAACATAATGAGAATGATCTTTTCACAAAATCATAAACAGAAGCAAGGTAGTCACAGAACTTCTACAACACAGGTGTCAAACTCACCATGTCACATTGCTGTCAGGTGATGTATTGCGAAGTTTTTCCCCTTCATGGAGCTGGGGGTTGGGTGTAGCCTGCATGTGATGCATCCGGCCCATGGACTGCCAGTTTGACACCCCTGTTCTACAACATCAAACTTGATTCAACAGAAGCTTGATTCTACAACTTTATTGTGCAATTCAAATTTCTTCTAATAAATGAGTTAGGATTTGTAATAGACAATCCCAAAATAAATATATTCCTGTTTTTCATACAATCCTCAAAAAGATACTGCGTAACTGTTTCCTTCGCTTACATCAACAACAATTCAACTGAGCAAGGGAAAGCTCGATGTACTTCCTTCTGTTGAAAAATGACACACAGTTAAGATTTGTGCCCATAACATTCACATCATCACGTCTCTTGGTTACAGATTTCTGTAAATTCTGTGGCAATGTGTCTTTATTATGTTTAAAGCAGAGCGCTTGATTCAAGTGATTCAGTAGGTGGAAACTAAGAAATCCTTCATTTATCAAGCTCTGTGAATAATGCTTCTATACAATTAATATTAGGACCACTTTGCTAATGCTTTTAGTTTCATCAATCATTATAGAGAAAACATTAGCTAACTATAGTTCCTGGCTTGGAATTTTAAAATACCATTTCTGATATAATGTGAATCATTTCATTTTGTTTTGATGAGTGGGTGTATTGTAGATGGCAAAATCCATTTTCACTTTTTCTTTTCTTACTGAATCCATTTTTATCTGGCTAACACAGTAAAATGTTCAGACAGTTGCCCTTGTCAACATTGCTTTCAGGCTCATTATTTTTGAATAACCAGAATGCAGTGTATGTTAGGCTATTTGTCGCCCTTTTGACGTATAGATAATTCCCTTGAACTAAAACAGAATATGAAGCAATAAGTTTCAACTGACCTAAAGGAACGATATCATTGTGTGAAGACATTAGCATCTGATAGTTCTTGTGATTGATATCTATCTTTCTTTTTTCAATGACAGAAGCCATTATCAATAACCAAAGGAATGGGGATCTATGTGCTTAAAACAATGTGAATGGAAATCAGAACCCTTAATGCATTGTCATTATATTTAATCCCTGGAAATAGACTAAAGTAGTCATTTTGCCAATGTACAACCCTTCCTTATTATACTCATTGTATATTGTCTTAATTTTATATCTACCCACTGGGCCAGAAAAGGGCTTGCATCAGGGTGAGCATCAGTGTTTAACCTGATACTTAAAATTAATAATTATACCTTCTGGCATGAAGCAGACCAATACTTTGAGTAACTGGGCAAAGGAACTGATATGCTTTAATTGAGAAGGGATTATTAAATGTTTATTGAAATATTGGTGAGTTAACAGGAATCATGTCCACTGACATCAGATGATAAAATAAAACATGTAGCATAAGTGATGACATTTTAAGAATGCTATTAAGCCTGTTAAATTGAGTTGTATTTGACAGTGAGTTCCTTGAGCCGATCTAATAATTAAATAGATAGTATCTATATAAACCTAGCTATTGCATTATTTTAGAGTAAAGCTTGGGTAAAGGTTGATTAACCTTTTAAACTGCTTTGTTACTAATAGCCAGATCAAAGTAGACTACTTGGCTATGTACATTAGTGCAGTGGACCTCTTACATTAAGAAATATCAGAGTTATGATTACAGATATGAAACAAGAACATGTAAGAACATGTTGCTTACATAATCATCATAATGCAGAGGATGAACAGAAGATTGGAACTCACACTAAGATCTGGCTTTCGTGATCAAAACTGGAAAAAATAATATGGTTGTGTACGTGCAGAAGCACTTGCAAGAATTGTAGCTGAGAACATGGACTTTCACAGTGTTTGTATTTAGATTAAATGGTGGAGGTGTCATGGAATTCAGAATTATCCTTAGCTACATCTTGAGCAATTAGATCTTTCAATAAAAACTCTAGGGAACTAAGTTAATATGAGTGACTATGAAAGCATAGGCATTCTTCAAATCTGCAGTTTTATAATAAACAATCAGACTTTCATATTATGATTTATAATGGAAGATCTTAGTAATTCTGACATTCACTTCAATAACATTTCAGCATTCTAAATATATTTTCTATATATGTTGACTATAAAATCCAGGGGTACAAGCATTAGAATAAGGATATTGTGAGGATGCTTATGTGTTCACCTTTAAACATGACCAAAATTCTGACTCAGCAAGAGTCTGTGAAATTTTGCATGGGACATTTGCTATGCCTTGGCAATTCAGATTGTAGTGTTAACAGTAATTTGTCAAGTCTTATAGATACAAACATGTACCCAACCCCCAGGCTGCACAAACAAGTGAAGCCCCATCTGTATGTGTGCAGGATGCAGGCAGTGTGTGAAACCATGCCCCCCTCTGGTCCACGGAAAAGCCTCTCTCCACAGAACCAGTTCCTGGTACCCAAAAGGTTGGGGGGCTACTGATTTGTAAGACTTGAAGGCTACCAACTCTTATTTGGGAGCTCACAAATACATGTGAGAAAAGATGGAAGCATGCTATTACTTTGTCCCTTTCATTTCCATCCATATTACTTACAAGTGTTTTAGTTACCTATGGGATCAAAAATCCTGATCATGCAGAGAAAGAAAGTTATGGCTGTTCTTCAGAAGCTGACAAGTGAAGGGAGCAGAATGCATTTAACCATTTTCACCTTAAAATGTCTTTCAAGATGGACGTCATGTATAAGAATAACTGCTTAGTCCAGTTACTTGCAGTGGCCCACTAGATGCCACAAGCAGGGGAAGGAGCTATGCTCCTCTCCTGTTATTGTTCCTCTGCAACGGACATTTGGAAGCAAACTGCTGATTCTCCCAGAATAATAATGAGTCTTCAAGATGAATAGAACTTGGAAGGCAGGGCAGAGGATTTCGGATAATACCTGTATGATAAAATCGCTCAGATCCGGGGGGATTTGGACTCTGACTGGGTAGATCAGGGCAGGGTGACGAGGAATAGTCTTGAGAATGTTATCTGGGAGGAGTTTGATGCTGTGACTCCTGATGATGTGGACAGGATTTTGGGGAGACTTAGTGCGGCCACATGTTTACTGGACCCGTGTCCCTCCTGGTTGGTATTGGCTTCCCGGGAGGTTACACGAGGCTGGCTCCAGGGTGTTATCAACGCTTCGTTGAGTGAGGGTTATTTCCCCACCGCCTTGAAAGAGGCGGTGGTGAGGCCTCTCCTCAAGAAGCCGTCCCTGGATCCAGCAATATTGGCCAACTATCGTCCTGTCTCCAACCTTCGCTTTATGGCGAAGGTTGTTGAGAGTGTGGTTGCACGACAGTTTCTGCAATTCCTGGAGGAAACATCTTATCTAGATCCATTCCAGTCGGGTTTCAGGTCTGGGCACAGCACGGAAACGGCATTGGTCGCGTTGGTTGATGATCTCTGGAGGGCTCGGGACAGGGGTTGTTCCTCTGTTCTGGTCCTATTAGACCTCTCAGCGGCTTTTGATACCATCGACCATGGTATCATGCTGCACCGGCTGGAAGAGTTGGGGGTGGGAGGCACCGTGTTGCGGTGGTTCTCCTCCTTTCTCTCTGACCGGTCGCAGTTTGTGTTGGCAGGGGGGCAGAGGTTGACCTCGAGGCCTCTCATTTGTGGAGTGCCGCAGGGATCGGTCCTCTCACCCCTTCTGTTCAACATTTATGTGAAGCCGCTGGGTGAGATCATCCATGGCTTTGGGGTGAGATACCACCAGTATGCTTATGACACCCAGCTGTACATCTCCACCCCAGGCCACCCCAACGATGCCCTTGAAGTGATGTCCCAGTGCCTAGAGGCTGTACGGGTCTGGATGGGGAGGAACAGGCTCAAGCTCAACCCTTCCAAAACTGAGTGGCTGTGGCTCCTGGCATCCCGATATAGTCAGTTGACTCCATCACTGACTATTGGGGGCGAGTCATTGGCCCCCACAGAGAGGGCTCGCAATCTGGGAGTCCTCCTGGATACGCAGCTGTCCTTGGAGGAACATCTGACGGCTGTAACCAGGGGGACCTTTTGTCAGGTCCGCCTGATTCGCCAGTTGCGGCCCTTTCTTGATCGGGATTCCCTGTGCACAGTCACTCACGCCCTCGTCACCTCTCGCCTTGACTACTGCAACGCTCTCTACATGGGGCTCCCCTTGAGGAGCACCTGGAGGCTCCAGCTGGTCCAGAACGCAGCAGCGCGGGTAGTGACGGGAGCAGCATGGCGCTCCCATGTAACACCGCTCCTGCGTGAGCTGCACTGGCTCCCGGTGGTCTTCCGGGTGCGCTTCAAGGTGCTGGTTATCACCTTCAAAGCGCTCCATGGCATAGGGCCTAGCTATCTTCGAGACCACCTGCTGCTACCGACGACCTCCCATCGACCCGTGCGCTCCCACAGAGAGGGCCTCCTCCTGTCTGCCATCAGCCAGACAGTGTAGGCTGGTGACCCCTAGAGGGAGAGCCTTCTCTGTGGGGGCACCTACCCTCTGGAATCAGCTCCCCCCAGAGATAAGGAGAATCCAGGACCTCAGTGCCTTCCGTCGTGCCCTTAAAACCCATTTATTTAAACAAGCCGGGCTGGCTCAAGATGAAATTTTTAACTGTTTTAAATGTTTTAAACGTTTTAATTGGTAATGAGTTTTAATTGGGCCAAATTTATATATCTTTTAATTGTTTTTTAATATTTGTCTTGCATGTCTTTTTAATTCTGGCTGTACACCGCCCTGAGTCCTCAGGGAGAAGGGCGGTATAGAAATTCAATAATAATAATAAATAATAACCTTCCATGTCTTCCATGAATTTAGCCAATTCCATTAGTTAATGAACATCACTTGGTCTTGAATTGCCTGGGTTAATTATGCACTATGAACTGCATCTGTTAATTATGTACTATGTCAAAGTCTTCTCTTTCCTCTGTACCAAACCTACTTTCAACCAGTTATATTGGTTGACCTCTGACTCAAATGTTTTCAGAGAGGAAATTTGTCTCTAGTTGCTTTCTCTGTGCTATTTATCATTTTGTATACTTTTTTACTTAGTTACTTTTTTTTCTAAACCAAAGAGCGCAAGTATTAGAGCCCCCTGATTTTTTAGGTTCCTTTTTTCTTCTACTTCCATTGTATCTTTTGAGAATGTAATAATAAACTGAACACAATACTTCAGAAAAAGTCATAGCTTTCTAAAGAATAGAATAATAGAATTCTTTATTGGCCAAGTGTGATTGGACACACAAGGAATTTGTCTTTGGTGCATAGGGGCATTACAAGGTGGGTAGTACTTATCTTCAGCCCCTTTCCTAATGACCCCCAGCATGAAAATTGCCTTTTGCACAGTTGCCACATGTTGTGTTCATTTTTTTTCCTGGTTAGTTACAGACAGCATATTAGTTATGGGTATAAAGCTGTGTTTGGGTATAAAGCTGTGTGAGTGAAGGGCCTTGGTGTCCATATATATCACTTTACTGAACATTTGCAAGCTGGTTCACCCAATTCAAGCAGAACTCTTGAGACATCTATGCAATTATTTTTGACAGTTATTAGCCTGAATAATTTAGCATCATCCACAAACTTGGATAATTGCTTATCTTTAAATCACCATCTGATGTGATGGTACCTTCTATATTTTCTTAAATGGCTGTGTTCTTCCTTATAAATTGTAGGAGGGGAGTCATGTTTTGTCTATAATAGACAAAAAGCAGCAGGAATCTGACTGTATCTGTTCAGACTTTAAAAAAATTAAATATAGGTATAGCCTTTTATGAACTGTTACTTCATTAGATGCCTGAGTGGCTAACCAATGTAGGAAGGCCATTCCATGCATCTGATGAAATAAGCTGTAGTTTTTATTAAGATTTGTTACTATGAAAAAGTGCTGCAAGATGCCTCATCTTTATATAGTAATCGCTTTAATAAGAATTGGTTGAATGTAATGTGATTAGCAGGGGCAATGCAACTAAACATGCAAATTAATATAATCATACCATTCATTCTTTTTTCCTCAATACGGCTTCAATACCAATACTAATTTTAGTAAATAATAATGTACAAATAGATATGATGTGAGGCAAAATATATTTTCCTTTGTTTGAAACCTTTTATTCATCAGAAGTGAAAAAATATATAATTAGCTTTGCTATAAATGAAATGTATAATTTATTTATTTTAAATAAGAAAATAGGATCATTCTTTTACCTGAAAACTAAAGCACAATGATATATTGCTATCAGTGTGAAATTTCTTCATAGCATTACTTTGATCTGCCTGACTTCAAAGCAGAGACTTTCATTTTAATTTAAAAGTGGAATAATTCAAAAAGTTGTTGTCCCAGTTTCTTTGAAAGATATGTCAAGAATCTAAAAAGAGATCTATTGAAAAATATGCAAAGAAGTTATTTTTAGAATCCAGAATGTCATAAGGAAAGGAAAGCAATTCTTTCAAAACCACAAAGAGAAAGGATTCACTATCTTCAGAATAATGCTGCTTAGCAACACATATGGTCTTATCATCTCTAGTTTTTCAAGTTCCTTCCTCCAGATAATGTTGATTAATCAACAATTTAGAGTCTTAGAACTACCAGACTTCAGTCTCCAGTTTCAGCCTACATTGAGTCAAATTTGCATCAAAATAAATAGAACTACTTCTGTGATCTTGCCCTATCTATGGAGTGGATATAAACAACTATTGTCCAGTGGCCTTACTTAAGATAATTTGGGCTTTTTTGAAATGATATATAAAAAGATCTGTCCCAAAGCTCTTATGATACATTTGTGAATCACTCTGTGATAAAATCACTTGTATTCCCACATAACTGTACATATCATGGATGAACCCACTGAAGTGATTAAAGCCATGGTTTGTTTATGTGTGATATTTTTGAATCTGTAAGTGTGAAAAACTGGACAGGATCTTTTGTATAATATCAGTAGATTGGATGCTTGCCATTTTTCATTTATGTGAGCCACCAAGGAAAGAACACATGTCTTGCATTTGAGGGATTGTAAATAAATCTTTTAAAGGAAGAGATGTCCCTTGATCCAGAGGTCCAGACCATTTTGGTTTTGCCACTAAGCATTTTAACCTTGCACAAGGTGCTCTTATAAAAGACAACAATGACTTGGACAATACATTGGAGTCCTCAAGTATTGCCTGACAATGAGAATCTAGTCTATTCAGCCGTAGCCTTGTCTAAAGCCACATGGCTCTTCCTAGTCTGGAAGATCTATAAAAGATTCTTATATTGGCTGTAAGCATGCTCTGCACAAGGTCTTTTCTCTTTATGAATAGAAGGCTGATTCCCTGATAGTTTTTACATTTTATTTTATTATCCTTTTAAAATGCAGGCATAAGATCAGCAGGACTTTGTACACGTACCATTGAGAGTAGACTGTGAATATAACTGAATACTAGAGAGCCCCTGCCTCCTACCTCCACAATGACTCAACTGGGCTCTTCGGATTTGCCATTTTTATGCTGTTTGATAGCTTCAGCAATCTCTGTTTTGCTTGGCTCAGCTTCACATAGAGGCTGGTCCTGGATCATCCAGCTCCTGATCTGATGCCACTGATGAATCATAATTTGGGAACAATAATAATTTAATAATAAGACTGTTAAATCTATGTGCCACTGAACTCTCAATGACTCTTCACAACAATAAAGCAAAGAAATTACAGTAGAATCAATAAAAAAATAAAGATAGAAGATGGTAAGTGTAAAAGATGATGGCTAGATGGCACAAAGTGAAGGCTCTCCCTCTCCTTTGCCAAAAGCCTGAGTGAATGTGAATTGAACAGACCCAAATGCTATTATTTCCAGCACTGCAGCTTTTCATCAATCATTTTAGCAACTTGTCCTGCTGTATTATGGATGCTTGTACTAGATCAACTGTGCTTACTTCGTGATGATTTTCAGGCTGGCAAGAAGATCTGCTGGTTACTGCACTCAGCTGCTGCCTCCATTTCTGCAGCTACCGCAAAAGTCTCCTTTTCACCTTTCCTCTTTTTGCTAATTTGTTTTGTCTTGTTGGAGTTGCAAGCTTGGCTGCATTGCTTTCTTGTATCGAGTCAAAGGGGCAGCCATTTTTGACACCGTCTTTTCTCCTTGCGAGGGCAGAATGTTTCTGTCACTGAGTTAATGGTGTCTGCAAATTCAGATTAGTTCTGTCTATTAATAGAACATAATTATAATCCAGTAATTCAGAAGTCTCAGCAGGAGTTTGAGACAATAAACCAAAAAGTTTTCATCAATAGATGGTATTACTAAATAAATATTTGCCATACATGCAGATTCTAAATTTTAATAATTATACGGAAAATGACATACAATTTTGTATATGACTTCTACTTATACTTTACGTAAAAACAAAGTTTAAGCATAAAGTATTAGACATAGAAACATCATTTTACTTGACTGAAACTATTAAATATTTGTCTATGTGATATTTACTTTATCAATTAGCTTCACATGACCCTATTCTTTAGAAATCCAGCAGCCAAATTCTTCAGCCACTTTGACCTTTTTGCAGAGGCAAAAATCACAGTTTTATACAGTACTCTAACATTTATATGCCTATGCTAAAGATGTGAAACAGATACAAGCAACAATTTGCCCCAAATATAAGAATACTAGCATCAATAATTTATTGTTCAGAGATTCAAGTATCAAAGGCACTAAGCAATTTTACACTTGGCTGGATAATGTGAATGAAATCTAGAGTGATTTCACTAAAAAAAGGAACAATTATTTCTTTTAATGAAATGACTCATAAATCTTTTGGGCAGTTTTCTCTAATGTCTCTAGAGACAAGTTATTTAAACGTTTTGAAAAGTTTCTCACCATTACAATTTTTTTAATGTTAATGTTCTACACACACATACACCCACACACAACTTTTAGATATGATCCATGTTGTTTCTTTTGGGGGTAAGCAATGCTATGCAGAAGACAGAAAAGTAGTAAAAATACAATCAAAGATATTAGAAGCACAGGCTAATAAAGAGTATAAGAAACAGCTAATTTAGCTTATTCTAATGCTATTGTTTACATTTCTCCAAATCTTTGTAACTTTTCACGACATCCTTACTTTCATATGTCCGTGCACTGCTTCAGACATTGTCCTTTTATTTAAACTGCTCCCTTTTTGGGGATATCATTAACACCAAACCATGACTTTCTCAGTCTTTTTCCTCTTGAATGTTTGCTTTTCCTTCACATATTTGTTTTATAATTTGATTTTCTTGCATCCTCTTTCATGACCAAGCCATATCAATGTACTTCTGTCATATTGGTCATTCCTTTTGTATTCACATTAATTTAGGACTCATTCATTCTTGGTAGTCCTCAATTTACGAACAATTGCTTAGTGACAATTCAAAGTTACAATGGACCTCCCCTAGGCAGTTTGAAAGCATGTTATATGCAAGTAGATGAATAGGTACCACTTTGGTGGGAAAATAATGGCATTTCATGCATTAGAGTGAATCCAGCTGTACCAATGCGACGCCCGAGTGCAAGGTGACTTCTGCAGAATGCTGTGAGCCTTTCTGAGTGTGGAGCTAGCCTGCCCCTGTGGTGCATTCTGGATATCACATGAGCATGAATGAATGGACTAGCACTCTGGCAGCCAGAAACTGATATGTACTAACACTGTAGTCTCCTGGCTAATGTAACATCGCCATACACTAAATGATAATAATAATGCCTTCACCTGACAACTGCAGCATTGGCTTAATGACCACAGCATTTGCTTTACAGCCAGTGTTCTCTTAATAATCATTACAAAAAGGTAATAAAATCAGGAACACTTATGTGGTGATCCACATAACAACCAACATGACTTACAGTCATAATTCTAGATTCAATTAGAGTTGTAAGTAGAGAACTATCTGTATTCCTTTTTCTTTTAACAGTCACATATCTTAAATATTTCATTCATAGGCATTGAAAGTACTGCTATGCTTCTCCTGACATATCTATTTATCATTTCTCTATTACAAAGCATACATTAAATAGGGTCTTATATACAGTCATATTTACTTCATTAAATGTTCATTCCAAATAGGCCAGTAGCTTTCTAACAAAATTTATTCATCTTAAAATTTCTTTAGTAAATTCTAATAAAGCCAGAATTATTTGGAGAGGTTGGAAATGAAGAATTATTCCAGATATCTGTTTTTGAAAATGCTATATACTGTCTACTTGCTTTTGATGTAGACTAATTAAAAATGATTCAATATTATAAAATGTCATTAAATTTCTGTCAGAAGGGAACAGTTTTAATGATTGATGCAAATGATAGAATATTTCAATAAATGATAGAATCATTTATTATTCACTTTAATTCTGAGTTAGAAACTTTTATATATAATATGGATAGTTTGCAATCTCTTTTTTTTCTTTTATACATTTAGTTGTAATTGTTTTCTTTTCCATATATATATATATATATATATATATATATATATATATATATATATATATATATATATATCCTATCTCATGTCAGAAGGAAAAATGTTACTTTAGGAACAGTGCAATTTGTAGTTACTTATTTCTTTTTCCTAATGATTTATCTTAAATTTTATCAGTGAACATTTTCAATAAAAGTGTTTTGAAAAACAATGATATTTTTGAGAAAGGAGAATCAAAAATATAACTCTAAACAAACCCTAACATTAATTAACCAAAATTATTAAATGCTTTCAGTTACGGTTAAATAATAATTTGACAACAAATATATTATTCCTATATTAGCCAATTAATCACAGCACAGTGCATAATATATATGTTCTGATTAAAATTAGATTCCTGGCATTCAGTGCACTTTTCTTTCCACTCTGAATTTAATGGAGCCTATCCAGTTAAGAGGATTTTATTCAGAAATACCTTTCCAAAGGTTAAAGCAAGTCATTTAATTTCAGACACAATTTCCTGATGCTATAGAAGTCTATTCTTCTAGTCTTTAGATGTACACAGGAAAAATAGATATCTTGTCCATAACCTGTTTGAAATAGTTGCCTGATTCAACATGTCTGAACCCCCTTTCCTTGGAAACCCATTCCTGATTTTAAGATCAATGAAATGGAAATGAGGGAACTGACTTATAGTTTCCTGTTTCCCTTCTGCCACTAGTTAAGCTTTTGAATGTAATCTGCAAGAAGATCTGGATAGTTTGAAGAGTAAAGATATTTTTAATTTAAAATACTCTGTTCCTTGCAGACAGAATAGGGGAATATCCACCTGCTTTCTCAAATGCATGTTAAGGAAAATATTTTTATTCTGTGTGTCTGGTGCAGAATCATTTTTCAATTCAGAATTGGATACCATAATTGTATCTCCTAACTTGGCCTCATCAGACTGGACAATCACAAGAAGGCATTTAGAAATAGATGCAGTTTTGGGACCATTTATTACTTATTCTCTTTTATAAATAATTGGTAGGTCACTATTTTGTTACTTTCCAATAAGCATTTTTGACAGTTATGATCTCATCTTTGCCACATGGAACAAATAATCTATAATAACTTTTGTAATACTCTTTTTTAGTTAACACATGAAATCAATACCCTTCAAAAGAATAGATCAAAGTCAACATGGGAAACAAATTTTCTCGTAAAAAAAAAACTGAGCTCAATTTCTTCATCCATTGCTCATATTCTATAATACCCAAAAACCCCAAAATGGTATCTAGTTGTGTGTTCTAAACCTAAAATTATAGAATATGAATGGCTATTCCGATGAATAAAACTAATCCTAAGGGTTAAGACTTGAAAACAGATACCAGTGAAATTGGGAGAATTTTCGTCCAATCCAAATATCCAAAAGTTAGTCTTCATTTCAAATTCTGTAGTGAGCAAAGAAAGCAGACAAAAAAAAAGTCAGATCACCAATTCAGTAATTACAACTGCATGATGATTTAGTCTTTTTTTCAATAAAATCTACATGCATGATTAATATATAATAGAGTGCCAAATATAGGATCACATCTTTAAATCAAGACCAAATTCTACTAGGTCTCTTGTTTGTTAAAATTTCCATTTTTTTTTCATCAATAACTATTTTGAATTTAGTGAATGCTGTAATAGAAGTAATACATTCATTTATTTAGATCTTTTCTTAGAATTGGTAGGGCTTCCACACAGGAGCTACAGAACTATGGATGACCATTACATGGCAGAAAATAGTATTTTTCTTTCTAATCACCTTTTTGATTTTTACAGCTCAGATAGAGGAGATCTACAATCAATTATGTTATAATAGTAAGTGGAGACACTAAATATATTTTGTATCATTCAATTAATGTCAATTCTCATTATGCTATTACACTATATACATTAAGAATACACTTCTGGTTAAGCATTCTTTGGTTTGAAATCTGATCACAATGGAAAGCTCATCAGATTGAAAGTTCCAAAATACCAATCTATGTCACTTCTACAGAAAAAAAAGGTTCCCATTAAGTAAAAAGATTAGAAAAGGGCTTCAGCTATCAACCAAATAACAAGAACCACAAATTGTTTCTCATTCAAGAACTTCAGGAAATGAAAACTATATTAGCCTGAATTGTAAATAAATGCCAAAACTTATTCTTAGCTGTAAACAAATGTTATCCTGTTTTTCCATGCCAGATGTCCATTTGGTTATGGGAACATGGAAGTATTCACACTACTATGCATTTTAAAATAGCAATCAACCACAACACAAAGTCTACTGAAGTTGTATGTTCTGAAGAAGTAAAGCAAAACAAAAATTATGACAAATATGTCTCAGGACATGGAAAGGAATATATTTAAATCATTCCCATGATAAAGTGAATAATAAAATACACATTAGGGTAATATGGGTTTTCCATATGGAAAAACAATTGTGAAAATCCAGGCCCAGATGAAGGCAATAAAGTGAGAAATATCATTGCCTTTTCACAATAGTAGTTTTGCAAATGTTTAGCAAAAGGGGAATACAACACAATGTTGAGACCTGAAAAAAATAAACATAAAAAAGGTAATTGAAGGAAAAAAACTCATAATGGGAAACCAATCACATTTCTCCAAATAATTCAATTTTTTTTCCTTCAGGCAGATTAGAGGATCTCAAAAGAAGAAAATAACATCTAATATCCACAGAAGAAAACATTTAAAGGTCATCAAACTGATTCTACATTAATTGGTAAAGTTGAAATATATGGTAAGGATAATGTGACAACCTAAAATGACCACAATTGAACCCAAAATTTATGGTGCTAAGTGAGAAATTTGTTAGGTTAACTTTACCCCATTTCATGACATTTCTGTTGTGGCCTGCAGTGGCCAGTGGAGTTGGCAGCAGAGTCAGACAGTGAGGTGGTTGGGGAGGAACTTGGGCCAGTCCTAGGGGCTAGGGAAAGCTCGGACAATGGCTCTGCATCGGAGGCAGAGAGGGAGTTAGACAGCAGTGAGGCAGAGGAATAGCTGGAGCCTGTTCCCAGTGTGCACATGCGCAGAGCTTCCTGTTCTGCCCCAGCTCTGGATTCCCAAGGATATTGACACACATCAACAGTCCTTATTAAATTTATTAAGTAGCAAGAATAAACCAAAGTCCGGCAAAGATTGGCAACCAGCCCAGAAAACAAGATACGATAAGACTTTTCCAAAAATGCTCTGATGATAATTACAAGTTGTTTCTAGCAAAAAACTTACTAATGGCGTGTGATTTAAATAGGCTAAGGGAGTGGCCAATTATCCTCAAGCCTTACTCTCGAGGAGACCTCCTCCTCCTCCTGAGTAGCCACTCCTGCCTTTTGGCAGCCCTGCGTGTTCAAGCATTGAGGAGAGGCTCCTCCACTTCGCTATCTCCACTTGAAGGAGCCTTTGAAGGTTCTGAAGGCCCTGGCTGAGTCTCTGCCTCCTCGACGCGAGCACTGGCTGCACAGGCTGCTGGCGCAACACCACACCAGCCTCCTCGTCATCGGGATCAGCCACGGTCCGCACAGGCTGCTGGCGGGCCACAACCCTGCCAGAAGACAAGAACAACTCAGAAAGTAGGATCGACTCAGGAGTAAAGCTACCTTGGAGGTGATTGGCCCCTCCCACAAGAAATAAATGAGGAGTGAACAGGGAGTAGGCTTTTGCAGGAAACAAGTCATTCGTTCTGTGACTCTGAGAGACTCTGTGTCAAGTTTTGCCTTGTACTGAACTTGGAAACAAGTTAAGTGGCAGCTTGCCAAATGAGATAAGGTGTGTTGAGAAATATTCCTTTGAAAAACTGTTTGGACAAACCTTGCTGACTGTGAATGAATGTAATTCACAGTCATATAAATAAAAGAGGTTTTGCTGGAACCAATTTCTGTCTCATGCTTGTTAAGGGAGCCTAGGTCAGAACCCTTACTTGTCATATTTTTTAAGTGAATCGTGGCAGTTGCTAAAGTTAGGAACATGGCTGTGAAATGAATCTGGCATCCCCATTGACTTTGCTTGTCAGAAGGTTGCAAAAGGTGATCACATGATCCTAGGATATTGCAACCGTCATAAATATGAACCAGTTCCCAAGCATCCAAAGAGACCATGGGGATGTTGCAATGTCTTAAGTATGAAAAATGGTTATAAGTCACTTTTTCAGTACCGTTGTAACTTTGAATAGTAATTAAATGAACTATTGTAAATTGAGGACTACCTGTATTAGGAAATGCGTGTATCACAGGTTGATGTATGAAAGAATATGCCAATATTTGTATTGCTGTCTCCTCCATTTTTTGCCATTAAATCATTAAAACACAAGTCACATTTCCCCATACAAAATTGTACATTAGTTTTTTATTTATTCCTGGTTAGGGTTGCACATTTTCTTCAGTTTCTTCAGTTTCTTGATTAACTGGATTTTCAAATACATGTCTTCAGAAAAGGGTGAATTATTGAAATGGTGAAGATATGTCATTGATATGACATACAGTACATATGGTTTAATAAAAAGACTCACTAAAGCCTTTGTATAAAGTTCAAAAAAATTGAACTTTGGATGAAGTTTGTATTTCAGATTCTCCATTGCCTTTGTTTCTAGTTCACATGCTGACTGCAACTGCAGAATAATTGGTAGGGTTATGGATCTCTCAAGGTTTATAATGATTCATTTACAAATTGTTACAAACTGGGATGAGTGGATGTTAACAGCTTCTCTCCTGGAATAATATGACCATTTCAAAAAATGTCATGTTACCTTTAAAGCACTTGAACAATATGTGCTGATAGGTGATTTAAAATATTGCAATTTAACACAAATGTCAAGCTGATTAATTCAGGACAAGCTATATTAGGTACTGAAATAGATGGAGTAGCCAGAGTAATTAGAGTCTTGCAGGATATAATTCATCTCTGATGAAGTATTTAGTCAGTTAAAACCTTTGTCTCACATAATGCACATAAAGAAAATGAAAGCACATTTTTTAAACCTGTGTTCCTGAATTATCAAACAAACAGAAATATCCCCCCAAAATTAAAAACCAGAAAACCTTGATGATATTTAACAGTTTGGTTGACATTCATATTTTTAATGATTATCCCTGAAGATAAAGATAGATGATAGATTAAAAACAACAGCAATAATTCTGGCTGCAAAAGTCCAAGCCTTAAGAACAAATGCATACAAAGTCAAAACTGAGAAGACAGTAACAAATAGTAAATGCTGCCTATGCAAAGAAACTGAAATATCAGTGGACCACCTGATAAGCTGCTGCAAGATCACACAGACTGACTACAAGCAGGGGTATGACAAAGTAGCAACAATGATGCATTGGAAGATCTGCAAGAAATATCATTTGCCTGCACACAAGAATTGGTGGACCATAAAATAGTGATAGAATATGAAGAAGCTAAATTGCTCTGGGAATTTAGAATTCAAACAGGCACTTGCCACATAACAATCCAGAGTTAACAATTGTCAATAAGAAAGACAAAAAAGTTTGGATTGTGGATGTGGCTATATCTGGAGAAAGAAAAATAGAAGAGAAGGTACTGTAGAAGATAATAAAATACCTGCAAAAAGAAATAGAAAAACTGCAAAAGCAAGCAAAGTTAGTACCAATAGTAATAGACGCCTTAGGTGCAATCCCAAAACAAACGGAGCACCACTTGAACACCATTGACATTGACAAAATCACACTCAGTCCGTTGCAAAAGGCAATTTTACTTGGAACAGCTTACATCTTGTGTTAATATCTGCAATGCCTTCAAACATCCAGATCTGCCTTTCTCAGGTCTTTGGAAAGAATTCGATAGGTAGACAAAAACATCAAATCCAGTCAGAACATCTGGCTGACTGTGCAACAAACCATAAATAATAATAATGATGGTGGTGGTGGTGACAGATAATAGAATATCTACAGTACTCTCTGAAGCTATAACTCTAAACCCAACTCCTTAAATGATATGCTTGTCATGTTCACAATTTCTGAACATATAAGAAACTCACCTGCCACATAAGAGGATCTTTTACTATTGTCTGGCAAGTCAATGCTACTGGGGGCAAGTTTCTGATAAAGCAAGTATCTTCTTAGTACCCATTGGATGGAAAGAAAGGAGATAATTTATTTTCTACAAAATTCTTTCACCTTGTTATCACTTTCTCAGCAAGGTTTGGCTTAGTAGTTTGAAAGTGAACATTTCATTTATTCCTATTGCCTGCTCCATGTATCATGCTTCTTTCCTAAACCTATCCTTTTAAAGGGAATTGGATTTCTGGATAGATTCTGACATATTTGAACATTGATAGTTATTTCCTTGGTGCTTGTTTCCTATAATGAACTACTTATTACAGCTTGTGCTATAAAATATTTTATATTCAAAGATCTATGCCACAGTCAAGATCTTAAAAGTTTTCATCCCAATTAAAATAAAAGCCATTTTATCAATAAAATTCCTCAGAAAGAGAAGATATTAAAAATATTTTTCTCTGAGAATATTTAAAGAATATTCATTTGCACATCTTCATATAGAACCAAAATGAAATGAGATATAATGAAAGCAAGAATTCAAGCTGCAGAACTTTGCTGAAGTTTCTTTTGCTTTCTCCAAGTTGTAGGGAACCTTTGCTATTTTTGTGAATTCTCTCAACCATATAAAACTGGTTTTATTAAGGAGCCTATTTGGAATGACAAGACTATACAAGTAATGAAAGACTACGAGTTGCACCTTCAATTTGAAATTGGGTAAATGTTTGCTTAAATCCCTACTAAACTTTCCTCCCACCACCCAAAAAAGGACTCTATTAGTGACAGAAATACCTCAACCTAAATTGTGAGAATTATCTATACAGACGAGAAGGAATGCAGAGAATGTAAACGTGCAGCCATCTCCAATAGACAGGATGATGATAAATGACTTTAATTCATAGGGAACATTTGTATCCTGCTCACCCAAAGACTACCAACTGTTTGATATGGCTGCCATGTATCTTATATAATAAGGAATATTTTCTAGCTGAGCAGTCCTTGGTTTGTAAATAGTCAGAAAGATGGCTTGTCTTGCTTGTATTTTTCTGGTTTGAAATTTGGGTAGTAGAAAAATCTTAAGCAGAGGATGTACACTTGGGTACAGTTCACATTCAACAATTAGATAATAGTCACAGTACCCTTCCCTCCTAATATACATCCCCCATATTAGCAATTGGGGAGGGAGATAAAATTTAGTAACTCCCTAGACTAGCTAATTCTTATCTCCTCTTGCTATTAAAATATGTCTTGGATTTTTACAGTGGCTTAAAGTACCAAAGCAGAAAAGGAAATGTATTAGGAAGGAACCACTAAAACCCCAAAACATATCTTCTGAACTGAAGGAAATGATGATGATGACAATGAAGATGATATGATTATAGCTTGTTCTTGAAAACTGCTGAGTCTGAAATGTCTCTTTAATTATCCTCTTCTGAATTTAAATTAACACTATCACTTAGTGCCATATTGAAGCTATTCTTAACTAGCTCTAAACAGCCTAAATGGCTTAAATGCAATAATGCTGAAAAATTTGGACAGAGCAATTAAATGCTCAACTAGATAAATATTTCCTTAAAGTATTTTGAATGCATTTAAGGTGGGGACTCAAACAAGTCTCAGTGAAGGGAATAGCAAATAGATTAGAAACTAAGAATACTGCTACTGGGAATTATAAATATTTTCAGAATGGCCCAGTGACACCAACAATTGTAATAGGCATTTTATGGAAATGCTATATTCACATACTGTGCCAGATATTAATAGTAAGGTTTACTAAGTATTTCATACACACTTTCAGGTAATTCTTAACAGATAAAGGGCAAATTCTGTTTCTCTTCACCTATTTGGAAATTATTTCTGTAGACTTTCATTTGCCATAATTTTATTTCTTTAGACAATTAGAATAATAAAAGATTAATTTGTTGCTTGTCCAAGATAGCTATGATTGCCTCAGTTAGTAGCTACATACATTATCCCTAAAAGAACTCTAAAATTTGTGCCATTGAAATATTTTGTTAAAAAAAATTAGGAGATTCCATTTATACTACGTTTATTTTTATGACCATTCAAAAGAAAGACTCTATAAAATCTAAGTATGTTTCATTGTAGTCTCTGACTAATATTGAAGTAATAAGATAAAATAAAATTCCAATATAACACATCTGTATATTCATGAAAATAGTCAAGAGTAATATAAACTGCCAATGAATTGACTTCTACCATTCTTTAGACCAGGGGTGTCAAACTCAAGGCCCACGGGCTGAATCTGTTCCGCGATGTCATCCTGGAAAATGTAAGGGGCCGGACTGCATCACTTCGGCCCAGTCTACCCAATGTGAAAAGGAAACATTGGGCCAGCGTGGCTTCAGCCCAGTCTACCCACATTGCTTCAGCCCAGTCTACCTGCATTGCTTTAGCCCGGTCTATCCAATGTGAAGAGGAAACATGCCAGCAATTTGGGGAGTGGTGTCAAGCTGGCCACGCCCACCCAGTTGGCCATGCCGAGTGAGTGGCATTAAGCTGTCCATTTCCACCGAGTCAGCCATGCCCACCCAGCCCCCAAGGTCTACCACAGCCCTGATGTGGCCCTCAATGAAATTGAGTTTGGCACCCCTGCTTTAGACCAACAGAATAAGTTGTTCCATTGTAGTTTAGTCTGCTGTTAATAGAAATAATATCTTGTGAACTACTAACACAGATTTGGCAGTTTTAATGTTTTTGAGTTGATGTACATAAAATTAATCAGGCTGCTAGAAGTGTAAGAAGAATATAATGGCCAAAGGCCAATTGTCACAAAAGTCAGTGTGGCATCCACAGTAGTATGTTCAAACACTTTCTCCTTTGTTCATGCATGTAATGTTGATTGATGCACAAAACAGGCCTATGCATTGCTACAACTGCTTTCCTGACTTTTTTGGCCCCCCATGGCAGATGCATGATTAACAGCTGAAGGAATCATAGTAGAGTTTGATGCAAACAAATCATTCAGTGGGATTCACACTGTAAAGACGATTCTTTCTGAAAAGGAGATATTTCTGAATTTACCCTCAAAAAACTGTTCATACTGAAGTATGTGTGTTGCATGAGGTGCTTTGGTAGTTTAAAACCATTCTTATCATTTCCCAGCTCAGCTCATACACTGTCAAAGTTTTAGTAATTTCAGTTAGGAATTCCATGTCCAGGACCATTTATTTTAGCTTTGTCAAGGCTGCTTCATAACTAATGTCCATGTAGTAGTATTACAATTTAACTGGGTTCCACTTCTAGGAAGTTCAATAGAAGTCAGACATAATTAGAAGAGTTATGTGTTGTGTTATAACATTTAGCTTTAACCATCTGAAACTTGGTAACTTATTCGTATTCTGGTCTCTATTTTATTTTACCTCACTTCTTTATGGAACGGTGCATTAAGCATATCCTGAAATAGATTCCTTTAAAAATTGGTTGAACCATGTAAAATAAGTAAAATAAATGAATGGCTATAGCTATGCCTTATAAAGGAGTTAGATCTGAGCTTTAGGATATACATGGTTCACAAACTGTCTGTTAAACTCTAATATTTTCCACTGGTCAGATATAAAGCTGATGTTCTTCCACAACACTGAATGCCCTAAGAAAAAATAAACATTAGCAAGATAGTTGCTAATTCTAAGCACTAATAATTTTAATGCTACTGGAAGATACTGCATACTGGAACAGAAGAGTAGAGTAGAGTAGAGTAGAGTAGAGTAGAGTAGAGTAGAGTAGAGTAAAGAGAAGGATAATTGAATGGGCTTTTAAGGATATTATGGACATATTCAGGCCCATAGATTGAATCGTAATTTTTGTTTTCATCCTCCCTCTATCTTCATGGTAGATAGAAAGCTGCAGATGGTAAAATGATAGTAGTAGGATCCACAAATATCTAGAAAGTGTACAATTTATCTAAAAGACATGTTTTCACTATCTAACATACTATGTGCAGATTTTCCCTACTATTCTGTGATTTAAGGAAAAATACACAACCTCAAATTGAATGTGAGACAAAAGCTTCTATTTGTCTCGAGACTTCCGGGTTGGCTCCGCAGCGCCATTGACGGTCTTTTTAGACCGCCGCCCCCGCGATCCCGTTGAGCCGTTCTGACAGCGTTAATCAGCTGTCAAACGGCTTGAAAATCTCCCCTTCGGGAAAAGAAGGGGAGGAGAGCAGGTGGGTGAGGGTAGAGCTCCCCGAAAACCCCTGGATTAATTCCAGGGGTTAGGAGGGCGAGAGCTCCCTGTTCAGCCCACTGAAGCTCCGGATCCGGGGGGACTCTGTTTTTTTTTTACAGAGCTAGGCGTTGCGTCCAATTTCTGCTGTCAAACAGAAGATTAAATGATTTCAAAAAATCAGGCGGAACAGAAGCAGGAGGACAAGCTTTTTGCAAGTATAATACTTAACTCCGGGGATACAATGTTTCTAATTGGATTTTCTGAGCTGGAAGTAAAGATGGCGTTTCTTTGTTGCGATTTTAAAAGTGAAAGTCAGAAAGGAAAGTTTTTGCTAATAGACTCGTGCTCAGAGACTGGTTTTAAGTTGCTGGAATAGATTTTGAAGAGCTGTTTGGGAAAAGATTATTTCATTTGGTGATTTATAAAGAAATTGCTGAAAGCTGCTCAAAAGGATGGCTCTGACTTTATGATTTTATGGTTGTGGGAAGAAAGAAAATCTTTTTAAAATAAAATGGCTTCTAAGAAAGGAGATCCTGAAAGTGCTGGAAGCTATTTGGAGGTCTCAGAAATGAAACAGTTGTCTGATTTACAGAGTTATAAGGATTTTGATGCAGAATTTACAGAATTTATAAAAGAAGCCTTGAATAATCATACTGCAGCTATAAGTAATCAAATAGCAATTCTTAAAGGGATAACAACAGAAATGACTGAGGAGACAAAAACAAGTACGGAGCATGATGACAATTCAGGAGATATTCTGATTGCAGCAGAGAAGGTGGAAGAATCTTCTCAAGAATTTTCGAGCTTATTCTCTGCTCTTTTTGGAAAAATTGATAGAATCTTTCAAAATTATGACTTGGTTTGGAAAAAAGTAGTAAATGACCAGACTTTCGAAGTTTCAGAAGATGAAGGAGATTTGCCAGTGGCATTTATACATTTAATAGAAAAGAAACAACTGAACTTTTTTTCACAAACTCTTGACAAACTTTGGTCCTACAGGCGAAGGAATGAACTGATTTATATAAGCAAGAAGAGGCGATTTGGGGGCTCTAAATCAGAGGAAATTTTCTCAAAAAGGGGACAATCTTTGAAGTTACATCAACCTCAAATTAAAATGAAAAACCTCCTCAAAATAGAAGTAGGAGGGATGCAGAAAGACTGGAAAAAATATAAAAAGAAAGCAAGAATGGAAGATTAACCTTTTCTTTTGGCTTTGCAGTTGTTCTACTTATGGTTAAAAATGATTATGTTTTAGGTGTTATAACTACTGAGGGGGAAAAAGTATAAAGTTAAATATTGATTTTTAAATATGATGCATTAATGGTTGAATGTAAGATTAATCTTTTTTGGTTTTTTAGTTTATGTATTAATGGTTAATTATATTGATGATTATCTTTTAAAATTTTAAAAGTTGGAGGGAGGAATAATGAAGGGGGGAAATTTAGAAATTTAAAAAATGTAGAAATTTAATTAGTGAATAGCTAAGGTTTATTTTCTGTTATGAGATTTCAAAATATCTGAACTTTGAGAAAAGTAAGAGGGGGAAAATGTTTTTGCAAATTAATTGAATACTTTACTGATATATTAAGAGAATTTTTAAGGTTTGAATGTTTAATATTTGTTAAAGGTTTTAAAACCCTTAGAGTTATTGGATTATACGCTATTTTGAGCTTATAAAAAGGGAGGTTGATGAAATTATAAAAGGGGAGTTAAGGGGTTTTGGGAGTTATTAAATCTTGCAGTTAGCTAGTTTATTATAGCAAATGTTTGGTGAAATCTATGCCCTGTTTTTGTTCTGGGAAGTCGGGGGTGGGGGGTGGTGAGGAGGGGTTGAAGATTGAGTTTACCAAGGATTGATTTTTTTTTCTTTTTCTTGATGATAGTTTGAATGAATGTTTATATTGTATACTCGTTTGATCAGAAAATAAAAACTTTTTATTATTAAAAAAAAGCTTCTATTTGTCTCATTTATGTTATATGTTGCCAATAGAATAAAATAATCCATTTTTATATTCTTCGTGTGTAATTCAAGGAAGGGGCAATACATCAATAAAAGAAAACTGTATGATTCAATCACTGATATCTCTCTTTTAAACTGCCTTTGGCAGGAGAAAGACTCAATTCTACTTGAGACCACAAAAGATACTGGCAGTAAGACTAGTAGCTAATACAAACAAAGTTGGTTCATTTATTGGATTTGATATCAGACAGTTCCATATATCATCTTAAACATTACATTGATCATTGTGATCCTCAGTAATATAACATTTGGAAAATTGCTGTAGCATAATATTTAAGGGATTTCCATCTTTACAGAGGATAAACTTTTCACCAATATTTTATTATTGAAGTGTTCTTGTTTTAAATCAAGAATATAACAGTTAAACAATAAAAATATAGGAAGATTATAAAGAATAAATGTCCATGACATGTATATAATGACATGGTCATGGAAATATTGCAACTTACATCAGATGTCATTGTATGTGTGTCGCCATTTTGGTATTACAATTTACCTATGGAAACCTCTCTAACTGCCAGCCATAATTTGATTTAATACATCTCTCAAGCGAATTAACTTTCTCTCTCCCACCACTCACACGACCAAGTACAAAACTTTTATATATAAATATATAAAGCGTTTTAGCAAAAAAAAAATCAGCCTGTTCTTAGAAGAAGTTAACCTACAATAATGAATATGATAATATATCCTTTGCTAACAACTGACATTTTTTTTAAAAAAAATAATTTGTTAGATTGTGTAATCATGCTCAGGTTAAGTTTGAGTAAATGACACTTTAAAGACCAACAGAATTGAATTCCATTTTGTTCTTCCATGTTGATTAATTATTTTAGCTGAATAAATTTTGTAAAATGAACTGAAAGAGTGCCAGAAGGGCCCAAAAGAAATTTAAGCTCTTGTTTGATTTCAGAACAGACAGAAATTAGGATACCCATGGTTCGCAAATTGTCTGTTGAACTCTAATATTTTCCATGAGTCAGATATAAAGCTGCTGTTTTTTCCACAACATTGAATACACTAGGAAAAATTTAAAATTAGCAAGGTAGTTACTAATTCTTAATTCTTTCTAACTCAATTATTATGAGTGACCGTAGAAGGCATCTGTATTTAATTCTATAGAACAAAGTATGCCCCATATCTATGCATGTGTTTCTGTTGTTCCTTGTATTATGTCTATATGTTTGGGGTGTATATACCAGAAAGCCTGGAACAAACCATCTAAGGTCCACTCTGGATCATATTCCCAGGAAGAAGAATGAACAGAGGGTGAGTTGAGAAGACTTGGAGCACACTCCTTCTGTCTGAACATATGAGTGGGCAGAAATGATTGAAGAAAGCAGTCCTGAAGATAACCAGACCCTCTGCCATGAAGATAAGACAAAATACTGAAAAAGTAAGAGAGGTTAACAGCAAATTGTCAAAATGGGAAATCAGCGTCCAGTCTCTTCTTTTTCAAATGAGATCTATTAATTTGAAACATGGCTGGCAGGGCAGTGCTTTGGAGCATACGAGAACACAAATGTTGCCAACTTCCACATACAATTCTTTAAAGCAGCTGCATCTTTTCCTGGGGTAATTCAAATTCATACAATTATGCTTGATGTTGGTAGTGAATAACAACTACATTAAGAGAATCATCTTTTGAAAGTATTTTCCCTATTTTTCTACAACTCTTCCTAAACATGATCACTTAGATGAAAATAATTAAGATACACACATACTTACAAGATAATTTTTGTTTTTATAAAGTGGCTTTTCCATTAAGCAATATTAACTAGATTTATTTGCAATAAGTACAATCTATAAACTGTTTATAATTCTTTACTTGCTTTTTCTAGCAGAATATCATTTCCCAGATAACTGTTGCTTCCTTTTGTTCTTTCCTTGCTCCAGATAAGATAGCTACTGCTCAGTGGTGGGATTCAATTTTTTTAACAACTGGTTCTGTGGGCGTGGCTTAGTTGGGGTGTGTGGCTTGGTGGTCATGTGACCGGGTGGGTGTAACTAGCTGGTCATGTGACTGGGTGGGCATGGCTATCTGCATAGGGACTACTCAGAGGGCTGAAAAAATTCATTTCTGACTGGTCCTTGCACTTTTGACTGGTCCTCACACTTATGACCATCCTCACATTTATGCCCATTGCGGCATTCTTAACAACCGTGTCACTCATTTCACAACTGCTTCTCTTCATCATGGTGATAAGATAGGGCAAAAACGTAAAATGTGAGGACAGTCGTAAGTTCGAGGATTGGTCAAAAGTGCGAGGACCAATCAAAAATAACTTTTTCAGCCCTGAGTAGTCCATATGCACAAAAGGACTACCCAGAGGGCTGAAAATAGATTTCTGACAGGTCCTTGCACTTTTGATCGGTCTTCGCACTTATGACTGGTCATCATTTATGCCCATTGTAGCATTCTTAACAACCATGTCACTCATTTCACAAGTGCTTCTCTTCACCATGGTGACAAAATAGGGCAAAAACATAAAATGTGAAGACAGTCGTAAGTTTGAGGACTGGTCAAAAGTGCAAGGACCAGTCAAAAATAACTTTTTCAGCCCTCTGAGTAGTCCATATGCATAAAAGGATACAGCAATAGAGAGGGATGAAGGAAGGGAAGGGAAATTAGAGTAGGAGTTAGGGTAAGAGAGGGAGGAAGAGAGGAGGAGAAGGAGAAAGGAAGAGGAAGTAGTAGGAGAAGAAGAGGGGGGGAAGAGAAAGTAAGAAGGAAAGAAAAGAGAGAGGTGGTAGGTTTGAGGAGAAAGACTGCTGTACAATAAAAAAGATGAAAGGGAAGAAAGCCAACCCCAAACAAATATAAAGATATTAAGATAAAGAATGAATTGTTAAACTTTAAAGAATAAAAGAGAACAAATATGAATAAATAGCAATAATTAGAAACACACATACAAACATACAATGTATTTTCTTTGAACAGAGTATTTGGCTGGTTCACAAATTGTGTTTAGTCATTTCAATTAAATTTACAATTTCTATATTTCCTTTTTGCCATATTTATTCCTCATCTATTTTTTAAAAAAAACCAATATTACCCTTCATCCTCATCTCTAATCTTAATCAAATTCTTGATTAATTCTTAATCAAATATCTTTTTTGTATATTAATCAATATGAACATGAATATTCCAATTATTTCCATGCAATCCAATTTCTTACAAATCAATTAATTATATTTACCAATAATAATAAACCAAATAATTTCCCCCATATATTCCTCCAAACCACAACTTAACCATTTCTGCTTTCAACACAATATACAATTAATAGTATCTCAATTATTACAATTCCATAGTTAAATAGAGCTTTTTTTCTTTTGTGTTTTAAAATCTTGAACTCTCCTCTTTTTCCCTAAATTTCCCATTGTTTGCAGTTTTGCACCTATCTTTTTTGGTGAGGAAAAAGAAAAAGAAATCTCTCTCTGCCTCATTTTGTCACGTTGCAGCAAAGACCCTGCTTTACTTTCAGTTTCGCTTTTTCAGTATAGCTAGGCTAGGGGGAAAAAAATCTGCTCCAGCACTCTTTGCAGATAGCAACAGAGCCCTGGCAAAACAGCTGAGAGCAAATCAGCTGAGAGTCGGGAGGCCGATCTAATCAACTTGTGCTAATTAACCGATGCTGAAGCTGAAGGGACTGTTTTTTTCTTGCTGTTTGCTTGCAAGGAGGTAAGTGCTGCGAGGCACAGGCCAAAGGGTGGGGGCCACCCTCCTTGCCACTTAGTCCCCCCTGCCGCCCCCCTTGCCTCTTACACTCCCTAAGGCATTCCACCACCCCCAGGGGGTGGTACCGCCCACTTTGGCAACCACTGGCTTAACTACTTAACTACTTAACAACTGGTTCTACCAAAGTAGAATCCCACCACCGGGTCTACCCATTTATTTTTGCAGGCGTCGGTCTACTCATTTGTTTTCTTTTAACACTGATCAGCTGTAGGGCAGCCCTTTGAAGCCCCGCGGCAGCTGCAAGGCCAATAAAATTATAAAAAAACATTGAACCGTTTGTTAAATTGCTGCCTCCCCCACCCCTCGCCCAGTGGTGGGGAGGGGCAGGGCAAGGGGCGGGGCGAACCAGCAATTTAACAAATGGTTTGGCCAAACTGCCTAGAACCGGCAGAATCCCACCACTGCTACTGCTCCTATTCACTGATTAGAATCAGATCCCACCATAAATACAATCTTCTCTTGCAACATATATTCACAGAATATGTTTCAAAGGGTTAATCATTTGAAAATCCTACCATATGAGAAATATCTTTCTTTGTAAGAATTTAAAGTGAAAAAACCATTAACCCCTCTTTCCTCACCTTGGAGCAATGACTGGATGAAAATTTGGGGAGATGAGCCCAACACACTTCAGAATATCAGAAAGAAGAAAACCAAATTCAGATTTCAACCATAAGAAACATTTCTAGAGAGGGTGTATTTTCTAAGAAGTACATGTGGAGATAGAAAAATTCCCATGAGAGATGTACATGACATATAATAAGCACCTATATATTTGAATTAATCTTCAGCTGACATGTATTTCACATATTTACCGTCAATTAACTTTTACAGTTATTTTAAGGAGCTGCTTCCTAAACGCTTTTTTCTGCTGCCCCTTTTACTTACTAAGAGACTCTACATGTAATTATGGATAATAAAATGAGTCAGTAGTTGCTGGGTGCGGGTAGATTATTTTTAAACCAGACCTACTGATTTATGGAAATGCAGTAAGTGGGTGCACAAGGGAGGAAACATTTCTCCCACAGAAACTTTTGTAATGTAACTTCAGCTGAAATGATCTTAAACTCAGTGGCTCTCATGGGATGAGGAGGTAATTGTCTTTTTATAGCTCTAGAGAGACTGCCTTCAGGACAACCTCACAGGGCATGAAAATTTGCAACGCTAACACAAGGCAGTGCAATTATTGGCTTCAAAAACAGGATGCCTGAATCAGACATTCCATGTACCAGCTGGGCCAGGGCTAGAATAAGCTTATTAGGATGTTCTTGCCCACATAAAGTGAGGAAGGAAGATAGAATTAGGGAAGAGTCAAGTTGTCTGAGGTTACAAAACACCAAGAAGTTCATATAAAGTTTCTACTGAAGGAATCATCAAGATCAATCTGTGAGTCAACTAATAATAGAATTATGAACTCAAAAGAATCAGATATGAGTGAAATTAATATGAAAAGGTGTATTATCCAGGAAAATAAAAAAGATGAAGTTTTCTGGTTTAAAAAATTGAAATTGCTTTCTAAAAATATTGCCAATAAGGTGCTTAATTTGATATGCAAGTTCTCATAGTAAAATTTCTCCTTAGCTTAAGTCATGTTCACTATCCCTTTTCTTAGAAGTACATTTTGAAATACTATTATTGGATGATGGTTAATAAAGTGAAATTTAATCCACACATACAGAGTAAGGCTACCAAATCTGGATTGCAAAAATCCATATGGCTTTGAAGAATTCATCCTTGTGCCATCTAGTCATCATCTGCCGACTGCAAATCACTGGCAGCTGCTCAAACATGGCTTCATCTTGCTTGAATTTGTTCATTTGACATTATAATATTTCTCCAGAGTCTCATCTCTTGTTATCTCATTTTTCTAAGTAGATGCAGCCAGGAAGCATCATCCAACCAGCTGAAAACAAAACACGTGATGTATCAGTCAGGAATAAGAGAAATAAGTAAGTAATTTAGATTAAAGGAATTGCCCTTATTTGAAGGATGAAGTGGAAAGCTTGATAATATACTTGAAGATTTTATAGCCATCCATTTGTAATCATGATCATGCCAAAATGTACTCGGACATGACCTAAGATTCATCTTTTTGTATGTACATCAGAACATCACATGCATGAAGATGTTTATCTTGAGTCATCACACTGTACAGCACACCTCATCATGTTCTACCTTGGCATTCCAGCACATGTTAATAGAGTAGAATAGAATAGAATAGAATAGAATAGAATAGAATAGAATAGAATAGAATAGAATTCTTTATTGGCCAAGTGTGATTGGACACACAAGGAATTTGTCTTGGTTCATACGCTCTCGGTGTACATAAAAGAAAATTATGGGAGATCTGGCTTTTTCCTTTTAATTCCTAAGTCCCAGTTATGGTCTGCAGAGTCTTTTTTTTTTCAGTGATGATTTTATATAATAGATACTCAAGGAGGTGGAGAGCATGAACTTTCAGGAAATCGATTTGAATAGGCTAGATGATGAACTAGACACTAGATGTAAGTTTTCCTTATATCGACTGTATATATGAAGTAGAAGTAAAAATAGAAGTATTTTTGCTTAGTTAAAGATAATACTCTCAGAGTTATGGAGGAAGTAAAATAAGCATTTACTTTCTGTCATTCAATTTGGCTTCCTAGATTGGATTCAATAACGAAGAACTTTATCAGTAAGTCACATTTTGAAAGTGTTAGAATTATTACAATTTGTGCACTGATGGCAGAGTCATTATTCTTTTTCAGAGTATGATTCTGACTTATATTTAATAGTGATCATCGGTATAGCATTGTCATTTATGTACTGTAATTATAGTCAACAAATTGTCTTTTTGAGTGACATCAGCAGAGGTATGAAGTAATATTTGCCAAGTGTGTATATTGCTTATTTTCAGGCTATATATTTGCAGCTCTGTAAACTGTCACAAAATAACTTAGAAATATTTCATCATTTTCATTAATAAAAAATGTAGAATTTTGTTTCAGCTAGATGGCATGATGGCTGAACTATCTGTGATGCTTATTATTAAGCAATTACCAAGCTCAGCCAGGATTGCTTTAAATGGGGTGTTGGGTTTATACCAGCAACCGTTTCTGTTACTGGATGTGATCTAAGAAGATGCTTTTAAGCATCTGTACAAAATATAACATTTTCTGTAATTATGAAACATAATCAAGAGGACTGAACATTTAGAGGCCTAACTCTTTCCATTCAAATGCCACTATTTTTAAAGGCACTCTAAACATTAAATGCTAAAGTTACTAAAATCAGTGAATTAGGTCATCTCTAGTCCTGTGGGATCTAAAAAAGAAGTATGACAGAAGCCTATCTTCCAATCTTTAAGTTCAAAAAGAGAGATATGGTTATGATAATGAATTAGCACATGAAGATAGTGGTGGAATTCAAATTTTTTTACTACCGGTTCTATGGGCGTGGCTTGGTGGGCATGGCTCAGTGGGCATGGTGTGGCTTGCTGGGCGTGGCTTGGTGGGTGTGGCAGGGGAAGGATACTGCAAAATCTCTATTCCCACCCCACTCCAGGGGAAGGATACTGCAAAATCCCCATTCCCTCTCTACTCCTAGAGGAAAGATATTGCAAAATCTCCATTCCCACCCCACTCTGGGGCCAGCCAGAGGTGGTATTTGCCGGTTCTCCGAACTACTCAAAATTTCCACTACCGGTTTTTCAGAACCTGCTGAATGGCACCCCTGCATGAAGATTTATTTGTAATTGCAGCATGTGAAATGATCAGTAAAGTTGTAATGCCATGAAGTACGGTTCTGTAAATATTTGTTATATTAATGCAAGTGAAGCAAGATATCTCAGAACTAGAGAAACCACAGGTGTGGTAAATGCAAAAATGTGTCCATTAAGAAAAAAAACTGCTTGAAAACCGTATGAGTTTTCATAGGGATTTTTTTAAAAAAACAACACACATACCCAAATATTGGAGACTGATACAAACATGAAGCAAAAATGGGAAAATAAGAACCTGAGCAAAATCAGGCTAGATTAATCCATCCCTAATAGAAAAACTTTCAGTTGCATGTTCTTACCCTGTAGATAGAATAATATTCTCAGAACCACAAGACCTGTGTTCTTGCCCAGCCTTAGCAGAAACAAGTAACAGACTCCTTGTCCCAAAAAACCCCTCTTTATTATCTCCTGTGAATTAATGGCATTCACACACCAAAAACTGCAAGCAATAATCATTCAAAGAGTTAACTGCAGTAGCAGACCTTATCAGTTCCTTGAGATAATTGCCAGGCCAGAAGCTTCCACCATCAAAGCTGTAAATTATGTTCTGGCAAGTAGTCTCTGAGGCACTAAACACAATGAGCCAAATCTTCCAAAATCCAAACAGTTGTCTCCTACAACCACCACTCCCCTTCTCTTCTATTTATTCCTCAGCCAGGGAGGGGCCATTCAGCGTCCACGTGTGCCTTGCTTCCTTAGTCGACTCCTTGTCCTCAGTTGTTCTCCTCTCCTAACAGCTCTACGCATACGTGCATCTAGAACAGGCTCCAGCTGTTCTTCCTACCCACTTATCTCAGCTTCTGAAGGCAGCTGCCTCTCCGGTGGCTGCGAGATGTCGGAAGGCCCTGGCTCTATCTCTTCTTCTGACACAGAGCATCCATCAGAGCCTTCCTCAGACTCCAGTACCTTCTCATTGTCCAAGTCTGCCGCCAGCTCCACTGGCAGCTAGTGGGCCACAACAACCTGAGAGAAACACATTAGGATTGACTGATTATGGTTCTAATGTTATCAACAAATTGGTTTTAACATCTTGAAATGTTTAGTTTCAACTAGCTGATGAGGAAATAGCCTGTCTCCATTTTGAGGGTCATTTATATTGCTTTTTAAGGGCTGAATAGCTGTCTTATTATGGGATGATCACTGTTCTTTGACTGCTACTCAGTTAATGAGTTTTCTTTATTCAATTTCTATAGCTGCCCATATCAGTCAATGACTCTGACCAGCTTACTATTCCAAAAACATATTCCAATTAAAATTGGAAATTTTACTAAATAATAATAAATAGTACTAAAAACATTTTAAAACAATAAAAATAATAAAAGAGTTTGGACTATAATAGTTTTATAGTTTTATTATGACATTTATATGCTTCCTGTCATAGCAAGAAGTGACTCTAGGCAGCTTACAACAAATAAAAGGAACAGTAAAACATTAAAATATTACAATAATAAATATAACACTAAAATTAATCTTAAAATTGACAAAGATGGTGAGGAAGGAAACAAAGAACACTGGGGGGGGGGGGTGAAAGCAGAACCTTCTTTTAGTCCATTAGCCACCTTCTGTATGATGCACCCCCATCAGGGCCCTGGACCAATTGGCAGAGCCCTTGGAGTACCTATTCTCATTTCTAATTCAGTAGCATGTAATTTTGTCCATTTTTATACAAATGCACCAAATGCACAGTTTGGTGCAATGGTTAAGGCATCAGGCTAGAAACCAGAAGACCATGAGTCTGGTCCTGCCTTAGGCACAAAGCCAGTTGGGCCAGTCACTTTCTTTCAGCCCTAGGAAAGAGCCAATGACAAAAACTTCTGAAAATCTTGCCAAAAAACTGTTGGGGCTTCTCCAGTCTACAAGAATCAGACACAACTGAACAGAAGGAGAAAAAAATATATCCAAATATGACATCTTCAAATAGATTGGACTTGTCTTTTCTTTTTCCTGCATATTTTCTAGATACTCTCATACTATGCTTTTTGTCTAAGGCTCCTCAATGTAACCATCTCCATTAAATGTGTGTAAGCATAACCCTAATCTCTACAAAAAAGAAATAATGGGAAATTATTGAAAACAACTTACATTATGCTATTATGCTTCGTATCATTCCCTTTTTTTCATTTCTGCCCAAAGTTCTTTGCATAGTCTCCTTAACTGGTTTGTATTTCATAGTGCATGTTTATAGAAGATCCCATCATGTTTTGAAGAATGAGTTCAAATGATAGATATAAAATATTGTTACTACTGCTCTTATTTTATTAAGCTTAAATTGCTGTACCTTAAGTTAGAAATATAAAAAGAGATATAGTAATGCACTGTTACATAGTACATTTAATGCATAAGCTCTGTATCAGACAACTGATCTGGTAAAGGTAAAGGTAAAGGTTCCCCTTGCACATATGTGCTAGTTGTTCCTGACTCTCTGCTGAACAGCCAACCTTTCGCTCGACAAGCTCAGCATCTTAGCCACTGAGCCACTGTGTCCCCCCTGATCTGGTACTTCCCCTTTAAATTGTTTCCTAAAATTCATAACAAAGGGAAAGACATATCTAAGATCAAAGGACATTTTTATCCAAAGTTTTTTTTTATCAATTAATGCCCTGAAAATATGACTAAGTCAAATTCTGCACTAATCATGGCCTTCTTCCTTGGTATGGAAGGCATACCATTCTACATTATTATTTTAACCACATATTGGGGGAAAAATCCCTTGAAACAAAACTTCATCTTTTCCTCTTATTTTGTGGAAGTGTATTACATATTAGAACTTCATACAGATAAAGTTGTTTTTCAACTCAAAGTTGCCTTTACTGTGAATTCTTTAAATTTATATACAGTGATGTTTATCTCACTGACAACAATACACCAGAAGTCACCTCTTGATTTAAATTCATCTGGTCTGCTTTGATTAAGTCTGTGATGAAGCCATAATAAAGTAGAGTTTCAACTGCTCCTATACAAGACAGAATGTGCAAAAAGAGGAAAAATAGGAAGACAAACAAGGTATAGAATAACATAGAATAAGTGGGTTGGGAGAGACCTTGGAGGTCTTCTGCTCCACCCGCTGCTCAAGCAGGTGAAATTGAAAATTATAGGGAGAAGTAAATCTTCAATTTTATTGTAACTATATAATCCTATACAAACTTTCAAGATTTAAATTTTGCAGAATAAAATCTGGTTTATTTGAAGTTAGGTGCAGGTAGTCCTTGATTTATGATCATGACTAAGCCCAAAGTTTCCATTGCTAAGTAAGCTACCTATTAAGTGAGTTGCATCTCATTTTATGACTTTTTTTTGGCCACAGTTCTTAAGCGAATCACTACAGTTATTAATTGAATCATACCATCATTAAGTTATAAGTGATTAAAGTTATACTGAGTTTCAGCCATGACATAGGCAAATTCATCTTGGAGGATGGAAGAGGAGGACAAAAGATTACTGCCTGAGAGAATATCAATCCCTGAATCCTACTGCCTTAAATTGAGATGAGGAGACATTTTCAGGCTTCCTGTTTCAGCTATATCGATTGTTACTAAAAGAGGGTTAATAAGTGTACTCCTTCCAAACCAAGGTTCTAGGAAGGCTTCCTGAATCCATTCTTCATGCCTCCAAGTGTCTTCTTTCTCTTCCCCTGTCTGTGGAGCATTAATACTGAAGAAAAACTAGCTATAAAGATTTCCAGTGTGGGACATCTAGTGGCAGATGTTATTTTCTACCTGGCCAAAGGGAAATCACTATTGCTATGTTCTAAAAGTGATCTCTTCCTGAGAAGAAAACACTGCAACTTTAATCCAAGGAGGAAACTGGTAAAAATTGTAAAAGAAAATACAAATGTATCTGTTGGGGAATTACAGCAACCAGGTCATTTGAAAATTGATAGGGATAATCACTAGAACTGGAAGGTTTGAAAAGGAGCAGATTGATCTGTAAATGTAATCACACTTAATTTGAACTTGGGTTAACCAAAATAGGTTCAACATTTCTAACAAAAACCTCTCTATTTCTATGCAATAATCAAGAAAAGGAGACCCAGATGCTGGCTATTTCAAATGTAATTCCTGTTTAATATGGATGGTGACAAGAAATTGGACCATATTTGAATGGATTTGGCACACATCCATGACAGGCTAAGCAGCAAGAACCATGATATCTATCTTGGGAATCCATTATATAGTGACAGCAAAATCAGGAAGAAAGATATGAGAGCAGGAAAAGTACCAGGATCTGAAGGAGGAACTAGAGAGGATATGGAAAGTAAAGGCCAAAGTGGTCCCAGTGGTGGTAGGAGCACTCAAGGCGATGACTCCGAAGCTGGGAGAGTGGCTCCAACAGATCCTAGGAAAAACATCAGAGCTTTCTGTCCAGAAGGGTGCATTGCTAGGAACAGCTTAGAACCTGCACAAAACCCTCGAATTCCCAGGCCTCTAGTAGAACCTGAGTCTGAGGAAGACACAAAGCATTCATAAGGGTAAGAAGGGAGTTTTTTAAAAAAATGTGTATCCGTGTATCTATCCATATTCCAAATCTACCACATTTCTTATTTTATTTTAAAATAAGAAATGTGTCCACTGACTCAAAAAGTATGCCAAAATCTCATCTATGAACTATTATTCAAGTTGTGGTTTGTTTATTTAGTTTGTCAAACATGTACAAGATAACAGGTATAAGTATAAACATGGATATGAACACAGGAAATGAGTACAAATAAATGGGGACAGTAGGACAGAGACGGTAGGCACGCTGGTGCGCTTATGCACACACCCTTTATGGACCTCTTAGGAATGGGGTGAGGTCCACAGTAGACAGTTTAAAGTTGAAGCTGTGGGGGTTTGAGGATGTAACAACAGAGTCAGGTAGCTCTGTTGCTGAAGTCGTATTTTCTGTAATCGAGTATGGAGCGGTTTACCTTGAGTTTGTATCTATTGTATGCCCGTGTATTATTGAGGTTGAAGCTGAAATAGTTGTTGACAGTTCATCTTTGGATGATATACGTCTATAAATACCTCTTGATAAATCTCTACCAAGTTATTCATTTCCAATGTGCTCTAAAGGCAGGCAAAGTATTCTAAAAGTATCTTTTTTTAAAAAAATCGGATCAGTTTAGATTGACAATATCTCATTTCAAAAAAGCTCTTTTTTCTCTATGAAGTGAAATAGAGTGAGCTATGTTTAGAGCAAGCCTCATCATTTTGTTCTTTGAGTGAATACATTTTGATCTTTGCCTGTAAACAGATTGTGACATCTTTTAAAGGGACAATTATATGTTACTTCAGTTGGATGATTCATCAAATTTGTCAATTCAAGGACTTTATCATGCTCTTTATATTCAGAGATTAGAAATAGGATTGGTTATTTGAAAATAATGCAGTGGTGCTTTGGAAATTGCCCTAGTACATGATTAATCTCATACCTTCAAAATGTATTGGAATTCCAGCTCCCAGAGTTTTAGGCAGTATGGACAATGGCAAGATCAGTTGAAGAGATTCCATAAATGCTACCCCTCCCCTTAAATAGCCTTCAGTCACAGTTGGGGCTTGATATAAAGGCTCTTTATAAACATGTGGAAGGGAGAAGTTCACAGCACTTTTTCCACTGTTCAATAAATTGAATACAAGTATGCAAACACCAGGATTGCACAGTTTTTCCAGGCTGGGCTTGGACTTGGAGCGGCATGACAGAAACAGCATTCTAAAAAATAGCAGGCCAAGCCAGGACAAAGTGTAAAACTGATTTGATTTACAGCAACTTTATCTTAAATTTTAGATACATTAAATGTAATGCTGAATAGTTTTCTCTTTTCTCATATTCAAATTCAGTTAGCAAATTTGGGAGACTCTGAATGTTTGGAAGCTTTACATTGTCATGATGTGGTTACTAAATTGAGAGTCAGCTATTATTAGAGTTAATCAATTGTATCAACAACTAATCATTATTCAGCTTCAAAACTGAACTGCGGAAAAACAGTCTGTTGCATAATTGAAATGGCAAGAGAAAGAAGAAGCAGAAATAAAATTGCTATGTATATAAAAAGGGAATTGCCACTTCTTGACAAAGAAACATCAACTATTTTAGTGACTTTTTTGTTTTGTTTTATTTTGTTTTAGTATACAATAAAAAAATTATTTAGCTCTGCTATGGTGTACATCTGAAAGCGTAAGTTGAGCTCAAGTCTAAAGCTTAATCAAAACCAAAGTTGAGTATTCAGGAACGTTTGCCAAGGTCTTATCAATAAGGTTGACATCTGGGATCTATGTTTCTTTCTACTAAATGTAACCTTTCTAGGTGCAGGTTAATATTTAGCATGTGCTAAATATGCAGAAGAAAACCATGACTTTATCCTTTGACCCCTTGTGGCTTGGTCCTGTTATCTACTTATGGAAAGGACATTTGTGTAGACATCCCTTTACTGAGATGAAGAGGAACTGTTTTCATCTGGCTGTTTTCTTTGTTGTTATTTTTTTAAAATACTGCTTCATAATCTCTCTAATGTTTTCAAGTTTTTAATACCAAATCAATTTAATAAATATCAAAGAATAATAATAATAAATTCTTTATATAAACATGTTTGGGAGGAAAAAGGGATGTTAGAAAATAAAGATTTTGTAATTTTGACTACAATGCTAGTTAGCTTTCAAGTGACCTTGACCAACACAAGATAATTAGCTCATGTCCACAAGACACTGTAAACAAGAACATTTAGCAAAGGCAATTGGGTCTTCTAAAATAATCCAAAAACAATTATGGGATAATGTCTTTGAACTAACAATTGGCATTAGCCCCTAGATTTAAATAGGTCACTATGACCAAACTGCTCACTGGAAGGGATAATAAAACTTAAATAGTTTGGCTAACACAATATGAAGGCAAATATCATTGGAAAAAGATCCTGATACTTGGAAAATATGAGGGGATTTGAGAAAGACCTTGATAGAAGAAGTAAAGAAGGAGTAATAGATAGGAAAATAATGGTAAAATCCTGCCTGTAAGGCCAAAAAGAGTCAATGTAAGTGAATGAATGAACAACAGGTAAAGCAAATATTTTAAGAATTAAAATGTGTTATTTTAAATATTTCTAGATACTGTCTAAGAAAGTAGGGTCACAGTCAATCCACCTACCTGCATTGTATACATGGGCTTGTTCCTGTAGGATTTTTATTGTTGAAACGTAGTTCCTACTAAGGTTATGTTATCAATTTGATAATAATATTTAAATCCCACCTTAATTGTCAAACCAAATACTGAGCCTAGCATCTTACTGCCTCCTTGGGATTGTGGAAAGTAAGAAAAGGGATATTTGAGAAGGATATTTTGGGTGTAGAACAAAGGTGGGTTTCAGCAGGTTCTGACCAGTTCTGGAGAAATTTAGCAGAAATTTTGAGTAGTTCGGAGAACCAGTAGTAAAAATTCTGACTGGCCCCACCTCCATCTATTCTCTGTCTCCCAAGTCCCAGCTGATTGGGACGAAATGAGGATTTTGCAATAACCTTCCCCTGGATTGGGGAGGGAATGGAGATTTTACAGTATCCTTCCCCTGGAGTGGGGTGGGAATGGAGATTTTACAGTATCCTTTCCCCGCCACACCCACCAAGCCATCCCCACCAAGCCACACCCACAGAACCGATAGTAAAAAATTTTGAAACCCACCATTGGTGTAGAAGGAAGAATTTCGTTTTCTGATCACTGCAGATTGGCTTCAGAAATGAACCAATGAATCTCCAATTACTTGAAGGTGAATGTGGGATGTCATAAGGAAAACAGATTCTGAGCTTGCCTATCTATCTACAGTGAAAGTGAAAATTCATAGTAAAATGCATGTTCTGGTAGGAATACCCTTTTAATGGTACATTGTGATATAGTGGTACCTTGGTACTCAACTGCTTTGAAACTCATTGAATTTGGTACTCAATGTATTTTGATGCAAAAGTTTTGTCCCAGTACTCATCATTTGTTTGGTACTCAATGCACAAACTAGAACTTGTTGGTGTCGGTTGCCTTGTGATTCACTACATTATTCCTTATGAGAAAAATATATTTGGTACTCAGCATTTCGGTACTCATTGTGCTCCCTGGAACCAATTAACAATGAGTATCGACATACCATTGTATGCAGATTGGGACCTCTGCAATAATTTACCTCTAATGACAGAACAATCCTTCCTATTTCTTTTAAATTAGTTCTGAAAAGCTTGTGATTCTGGGAATAAAAGTGTTCCCCTAGAATAGGAATATTAAATTTTAATATTATACTGCCAAACATCAATTGTTCAGTTTATTGCAATTTTATTATTTTTAAAAAAATGTAAAAGCAGCTTACAATAGACAGTACATTTTTTTTTTAAAAAAAAAGATGAACATTGTAAATCTCTCAAAAACTTGAGGCCAGGGGGTGGGTGGGGGAAAATCTCAGTATGGGTGACACAGCTCACTAAGATTTTATCACTGTCCCACCCATTACAGATATTTTCCCCTCTGCCATTAGCATTAGCAAATCTTGGCAACTAAGCTTCAATTCTGAGCCACAAGCTAATTGGAAAAGAACAGTTCTGTGTCCTGCTTTGATTGAACCACCTATTTCTCAAATCTGTTTGTGATGACTGTCTAACTTTAGATATTTCTATCTGCTTAATGATGATTAATTATTAGCCAATATCTCTAGTATCCATCAAGTATTTTATTGTTGCTTTTTATTCACATTTGTCAGTATTACAGTTTTTCTGCAAGACTCTACAAAAAATACCAAAGCGTTAGCAAGTAATCTGCATTTAGGGTGGGAGTAGATGTACTATAATGATTATTATACAAGACATAAGTGGATAATTTTCTTTCATTAACTGACAGGTTTGCCATAGAAATGAATAAATAGAAACCTAGCAAATCTAAGAATAATAATTAAAAAAATACTGAGTTTCAGATAGGATTAAGAGTCATGCTATTCACTATTTTTGAAATTGCTAACTGCTTTTCTTTTTAGATTTTTAAAAAATTGCTATTGCAATTCTCATGAAATGTAATACATTTTTTTAATCATTTATACAATAATACCCATATTTTACAGTAAATAAATGGAGAAGAAACAATTGACGAGAGATTCTGTCATGGCTACTCCAAGTATGCCTCTACCAAAGGAGGAGAAAGAGATCAGGGGCAAAGTAGGATACAACAGCTGAAAGACCAGATCCTATAACATCAGATCCAAGCCCTGGAGCTATGGCAGAACTAAGACCTGTCATTCTAACTGAGCAAACATTAGATCGGTGAACCATCTGACCAAAAGATCATTGACAATGATATATTGAAATCCACAAGAACAAAGTGATGGAGAATGCCATACTGTTTGGAAAAGCATCTTGAGAGTAATTGTCTACTCTGGAGTAAGCTGTTGCAGTCTGACCTAAGCATAGTATACAAAATTATCTGCTACAATGTCATACCTGTCAATGACTACTTCAGCTTCAACCGCAATAATATACAAGCACACAATAGATACAAACTTAAGGTAAACCACTCCAAACTTGATTGCAGAAAATACGACTTCAGCAAAAGAGTGGTCAATGCCTGGAATGCACTACCCGATTCTGTGGTTTCATCCCCAAACCCTTTAAACTTTACCCTTAGACTATCTACTGTTGACCTCACCCCATTCCTAAGAGGTCTGTAAGGGGTGTGCATAAGGCACCAACGTGCCTATTGTCCTTGTTCTACTGTCCCCATTTATTTGCATCCATTTCCTGTATTCATAATCATGTTTATCTTATACATGCTTGACAAAAATAAATAAATTAAATAAATAAATAAATAAATAAAGTCATTGTTCATGCAATCCAGCTAACTAGTATTAGATATGTTCAAATGAAAACAGTGCTTCCATCATAAAAAGCTCTTCTGGATAGTAACAGCTTCAATAATATCCCTGCCTTATATGTTTTGTGTTTTATTTATTTATTTATATCTATGCCACCATCTCACTGATACAGTGACTTTGAGAGGATTACAATATAATAACAAAAAGTGATAAAAACAGGTAACATTAGAAAAAAAAAGGAATAGAGAAGTTAAACATTAAAAACTGAGATGTGGGTAGGAATCTTCTCTAATCCATCAGTCATCTCCAGTGTAGGATGTCTTTGTTGGAGCCCCAGGCCAAGCAGCAGAGCCACATTTTGAGGCTCTTCTGGAAGGCCAGGATGGGAGTGGACGTCACCTCCAACAGAAGAATATTCCAGAGGGTGGGAGCCACAGCAGAAAAGGCTCTTCCCCACCACTGAAATTCTTTGGCTGAGTGATCCAAAGTAAGTCCCTTGCACTGAAAAGAGCAGGGTGGTTAGTCCCATCGGACTGAGATGGTTCCTTAGATACCCTGGACCCATGCAATAAAGGGTTTGAAGTTAATGATCAACACCTGGAATTGGACTCAGAAGAAACTGGCAGCCACTGCAATTTACATAACAGTGGTGTCACATGTGTCATCCAGAACTGTTCTGTACCAGTTGTAATTTCCAAATACTCTTCAAGGATAACTCCATGCAGTTTATGTTGCAATAATCCAACTGAGAGATGACTAGTGCATGAGTGACGGTGCACAGTCCCCTTAAATTCAGGTTTTGCCTGGTTACCTAGAAATCCTGTCCTTAACCCATATTTAATGATGCCATGTTGCTTATTCTCTGTTGCTGATATAAAATTGTGAACGCACGTGTCCTGGCTTCGAAAGAAACAAACTTAATAAATGTTAATAGACAAAGAGATACAATAGTATGCCTATTAGATTGCTTATTATTACATTGCTAATCTGTCTTTCCTTTTGGAAATTCAAGGTGGCATATATTACTGTATTTTATCCCTACATCTATAAGCCCACACAGCTTGTTTGACTGAGAGTTAGCAACTGGCCCAATCAGTTCCATAGTCAAGCAGGAACTTAAATTTACATCTTCAGCAGAATTATTTATCAGAATAAGTTTTCTTCTGCCCTTATAACTAGCTGTGGCAGATAAATTCCCAACTTGTTTTTTATGGGAGGTTATATAGACCCTTCTTCTGCTCCATAACTAGAAAATCTCTGCTTCAATGCCTAATGTTTACTATTGTTAAGAGGCAATAAAAGCTTCTAAAACATTTGCTCCTCAAACCAACCACCAGCTTTCATTTTTATATAGCACTGGAAAATGTTACTGTTGACTAATGTAAAATCTAACTTCAGCCATACAATTAAATGCCTGATGACGGATGAGTATATAACTATCTGGGCATGTCCATAATGTTTTCTTGCATCAATATGGAATTGATTTTGTGCTGTATTCTTTTGAGATTTTTTTAAAAAATTCCTAATTAAAAACCCGGTAGTCTCATACCTTCATACTGTTTCCTCTTTTCTGAGGTTAACCAAGGTCATCAAATATTGACTCTTGTTGTGACTTTTCACCAAGTAATGAAAGAAGTTGAAGTTGCCATGCACGTCATCATAGTGAAGGTCTAAATCTTTAAGATCTAATATTTTATGATCATGATAAGAAATGTTTGCCACAGGAGGTTTATTGTGCAGCTTTTAAAATAAAGATCAATGTGGAAGACAATAACACTTTGCTGTGAGATCTGTCTGCTGCATCACAAACAGTTTGGCATTATCTACTGCAGCATGTGATTATACTATTAAAAGAGCAACTACCTTTCCTGCAGACTTTAAAGTCTTTGTGCCCAGATGGATCATGATTAGCTTTTAAGGCATGCCTGCTATGTCCTAAGAATACAGAAAACAAATCAAGTTTAGTAATCTTGAAGTAAGATTGTCTCCTTGTTTAAAAAAAAATAGCAATTCAATTCAACTAGATTGTTGTACTAGTGGCAGAATAAAAATGATACTAGCTAACTGGTATCATTTAACTTTTTTATAAGCTAGATAATTTACACCAATCTTTAAAGTTATCTTCATAATGTCCCTACAACTATTTTCTATAGGAGCAATAAAACTAGGGGGAATTAGGAATACCTTCCTAATGTTTAGATGTATTATTTTTTGGTACTGGATAAGTTAAAAGATTTCAAAAATAAATAAATACTGAACTGAGAAAAGTTTTCTATAATCTGGAAAGACAGACTTCCTTCCTTCCTTCCTTCTTTCTTTCTTTCTTTCTTTCTTTTTTTCTTTCTTTCTTTCTTTCTTTCTTTCTTTTTTTTTGAGACTTATCTGATCAGTTTTATCTGTTCTTTATTTTCTTCACTTTCTGTTTATACTATTTTTGTATTTACATTGTTATTTTCTCTTGTACTCAGAGTTCATTTTCCAGTTCACAGGTGACTTACAACATCTTCTAGGCTCATCTAATTATTATTCTACCAAGTAACAAGTATAAGGACAGATTTTACTTCTTTTCAATGAAGAATAGATGATGTCCTGAAGATACTTAAATGGCCATGGTGATGCTTCCTGAAGAAGGATGGAGCAGATATTGATAGGTAAATTGATTGCAAAATAATAATAATAATAATAATAATAATGCTAGATTTAAAAAAGGCCATTATTAAAAGAAATATGCATGCAAATATATACTAATTTGGGAATGTATACAAGTCATATATAAATATACATATATATACTTGTTGCTTGTATTCTTACGATTTATATTGATATTGTTTCCTGATTGCTTATTTGTACCCTATGACTATCATTAAGTGTTGTACCTTATGATTCTTGACGAATGTCTTTTCTTTTATGTACTCTGAGAGCTTATGCACCAAGACAAATTCCTTGTGTGTCCAATCACATTTGGCCAATAAAGAATTCTATTCTATTCTATTCTATTCTATTCTATTCTATTCTATTCTATTCTATTCTATTCACTGTATGCATTTCCAAATTCTCAGACTGATGCAGTAAAAGTTCATAAACGAATTTATATCATGAACGTGAAAAAATATTTTCAGAAAGATTCACCAATCCAGTCCTGTTTCAAATGAAAAGAAGTTACTCTAAGCTGCTTCTGAACAAGCCAAGAGAAATGTGTGGAATTGGTGCAAGAAACAGATTCCATTATTTTCACATTTTTGGATGAAATTTCATATTCATATTTCAATGTAGGAGAAGCTATTCTGGATATCTTAATTCAGTTCAGCTAAACCCCAAGAAGGCTTAAATAACATCATTGAGGAGGAACTGTTACGAAATAGATAAAGTCTGGGAGAGGTAAAGGTCCAAGAGGCTGTCTTTAATTAGTCAGAACTAGCCCTACTATTAGGCAAAATGAAGCAATTGCCTTTGGAAGCCCATAAAGGGGAACACAATTACTTCCAAATGTTACATGTGAATCACTATCCAAGAGACAGACAACTTTATTTTGGCTGGTGCAATCACACTTTTACAACTATTATTATATTCAGTTTCCAATTACTCTGCAGAGGTCTTGGCAGTGATGTGAGGATGACATTGGAGGAATCAAGGCTGAACATTTTGTCTCCTTTTTCCGGCTGTGTTGGGGGAGGGGGCAGGGGGAGAGATGCTTTTTTAGAAAAAGGCAGAATAAGTATTTTCCCAATAGCAGTGGTTTAATATACCTATGATAGTGTTTTTTAAAAATGTAAAAAAACCATACCACCAAAATTTCCACCAAATTTTAGCAATACAATTTTGGTAGTTTCTGGTGGCCTATGAAAAACAATGTCAAAGTCTAAGTTAATTTCTTTAATAAATAATATAATTTAAATGGAAGCCACATGATTTTTCTTACGTTCCCCTAAGTTACATAAAAATTCAATGATCTATCTAGTCTATTTCTACATATGGAAAGAGGACATGACTAGCCCTCATGTCATTCACTTCAAACTCCAAAACTGCTGGGTCAACGTTAATCTTTAATTAAATGCCATTCATATTCCAAAAAAAAAAAAAAACCACTTGAAGTCATGGACAATCATTATAGCCTCTTTAAAAGAAGCATGTACGGTATATTGGTTGTTTTGATTTGTTCTACTTTCCTGAAAATTCTTACAAGGGTATACAAAAGCACCTATTTCCAGCATTATTTTTCAAATAACATAGCATTAAAAACAGCTCTGCATCATAGTTGCTACAGAAAAGTGGCTATCCACTTTTATATTTTTCATTTTTCAATTAATTCTCCCCACTTCTTCTATCTCAGGTTACTGTTTATGAACTAAGAGAGCAATTAGTTGTGAAAGTGAAAAACACCTAAACCTTAACTTCTCTTGCTATAGTCAAGCATGCCAGTTCATCAAGCAAATACAAATCTCTGTGCATGTTACTAAAATTATATTCAACAAAAAAATGAAACATTATTATTCACTTGAGTAGAAGTAGCCACCTCAAAATGAGCAGTGCTATTTATGGAATAATGTCCTTGTCAGCACGAGGTAGGTTCCTGCAATTTTCAGCTAATGTACAGCATAAATAGTCTAAGCAAAAGGTATTTATAGCATGCCTTACATAGCTTCCACCTCTCCTTAAATAGTCCATTAAATTAAATTTTCATTGTACTGCAATCCCCAAGAAAAGAGAAGACAACTCTTTATCAACATTCCAGGTGTGTTGATTTAATATGGGAATTGGATAAGTTGGGATCATTCTGTTTGACTCTTTGTCATAATATAAAGGACTCTAAAGAAGCTGATACACATCTGAGAATTTCTTGTTTGCTCAGTTTGTTGAAATGCTAATAATAAAAGGGCTTTTTATAAGGAAAATTGAGAAGTATGAAGTGATATGTAATTGGAATTTGCTCCTTCTGTGTAATATAGACACCATGGGCATATTTCATAGATTTTACAGCTAGAGGCCAGCTTTTTGACATTTAAAAATCTGTATAAATTGAACTTTTCAATAAAAACCAGCTTATCTACTGTATCTGCACAATTATTTCAGGTAGAAATATTCCTGTAGTTTTAGTCTCCATAACTGTTCTTTCTGTATGTTATATAAAGGTAAGTTTCCTGTCCAGTTGCATCTGACTCTAGGGAACAGTGCTCATCTCTGTTTCTTAGCCGACGGAGCCAGCTTTGTCTGAAGACGTTTCTGTGTTCATGTGGCCAGCATGACTATAAGCCGAAGCACATGGAACGTTGTTACCTTCCTACTGAAATGGTACCTATTTTTCTACTCACATTTGAATGCTTTTGAACTGCTAGGTGGGCAGGAACTGGGAAAAGTAAAAAGAGCTCACTCCATTGTGCAGTGCTTGGGTCTCAAACCCTGTCAGCTTTCCAGCTGAGAAGCTCAGCATCTTTAACTGCCGAGCATCGCACATATAAAAGAAGATAGAGAAATGCATTATAAATTTGTAACAGTGGCTGTAAATGCATTATTTTATGTGTTTCTCATAGACAATTGGTTGTTTATGTAACATACATAGCATCAAACTAAGAATAAAGAATGGACAAATACATTTCCTCTGTACTGAAACAATCACAAATTTGCAAAATTTCAATTTCATAGGAGTCATGAATCCTACATTTTGGACTATAAGTTAGCCTATTTGAGACACTTTGGTTTAAAAACTCTTGCTCTGTCATGCACTTTTTACCCAGTTAAAGATTACAGATATAAAGTTTTAATAATTTAATGAATAGCAGAGAGGTACCTCTTAAATTATTTTTGAAGGATTCATAGCATTACTTCGCATTGAGAGGACTTCATTGATTCTTGCCTTTGGAATGCTTAGCCTTAGGAAACAAATCAATCAGTCCTTCAGTTTGTGCAATAAATTAGATCTGATCATTGCTATTTTATTTAAGTGTCCTTTTAAACTTTAATTAACAGTTAAGAATATGCCCGATAGATTCCAGCACAATATTATTTGAATTAATAAGTTCTTTGGCTACCCAACCTATAGCACTTCTCCAAGATGCTTGTCTCTAAAGAAGCAATACCATATTGTCTACTGTTTTAAAACTCCCAGTACAATTAATATTAACTTTCTCAGTGTGCAAAGTATCATTTAAATGATCATTCTCTTAGATGATCTTTGTTGAGACCTGGATGGAATGGTACATTTCCCCTGATTTTAACAGCAGCATTTGATACCATCAAGCATGATATCTTTATTATTTATTTATTTATTTATGTATTTATGTATTTATTTATTTATTTATCTATCTATCTATTTATTTAATCAAGCATGTATTACATAACAGATATAAGTATAAACATAATTATGGGACAGTAGGCACGCTGGTGCGCTTATGCACGCCCCTTAAAGACCTCTTAGGAATGGGGTGAGGTCGACAGTAGACAGTCTAAGGTTAAAGTTATGGGGGTTTGGGGAAGAAACCATAGAGTCAGGTAGTGCATTCCAGGCACTGACCACTCTATTACTGAAGTCATATTTTCTGCAATCGAGTTTGGAGCGGTTTACCTTAAGTTTATATCTATTGTTTGCTCGTGTTAACAGATCTTGCTGAACTGTCTGCAAAGGGTGTAGATAGAAGGCCTTATTTTGCAGTGATTTTGATTTTCATCAATGGACAATGAAATGGTCTGTGATCATGGAGGAGGAGAGACTGACTCAGGTGGTTCCTTATATAGGGGGTGTTGCAGGGCTTCAGTCTTTTCTTCCCTGCTTTTTGACAAATGTGATGGTTCCAATTTCGGTAACATTAGTATTGATGATTCCTAATTGTACGTTGCCGAACTGAGCTACAGGAAGATGCAGTCAATGCTTCCTGATGATTACCTATTACCTGTTCCTCCCTGAATATTTTAAATGAAAGGTAAAGGAAGCTTTTATGAAACTATATATTAAATAGATATGAGTCAACAATGGCATGCATATTTTATGAAGCCTATGTCTCAATGAGCTCATCTTATAAACCACTCCAAATGTCTTTTAAAAGTGCATGATGTTTCCATGCTTTGTAAGATAAAGGATTGTGGGAAGAAAGAACAACCTAGGTAAAGCAGAGAGAATTCCCATATAAGACTTTTAGTGTGCAATTAACTTGTCCCATTTAGAGATTTTTACAAGGAATCCTATACGTCCATCTCCAACTAGTAATCCATTAGTCTTTTCCTACTTCTCAAATGTTTTTAGTTCCAGGAAAAATATTTTAGGAAGAATAAGATGGAACAGCTCTAAAATGATGATAATCACTCATGAGGGGAGAGAATGGGGAGGGGGGGCACCTAGTCTGACAGTATTCCTGAGGGATCCTTCAGGACTCCCTATCTGGAGTAAGCAGAATATTAGATTCCTATGTGTCTGTTGCCATCTTCTTCCGCTTTACTGGAAAGGCTAGCTCCATATCACAACACAAAGCTCGGAAAGCTGTTTACAAGTCATTGTCATCAGTGATGCACAGAAGCAAGTTTTGCACACAGTTGTATACAGTTGAGTGTCAAAAGTGAAGAAAGAAAGAATGAGTTGAAGCTAAAGCAGGGGTGAAATGCTCCCGGTTCGGACCTAATCGCCCGATAGAGTAGCGATGGTGACGGCTGGTTTGGAGAACCAATTGCAAAAATCCCTGCCCCCCCCCCCCCCATGTACCCAGCTGAGCTGCGCGATCATCAGAGGCTTTTTTTATTATTATTATTTTTAAAAGCATTTTTTTCTTTGGCTGAAAAAATGCTTTTAAAAGGCTCTGACGATCACAACTGAGTTGCCTAATTGTCAGAGCCTTTTAAAAGCATTTTTTCTACCTGCCCACAGAACTGGTTGTAACAAATTTTACATTTCACCACTGAGTTAAAAGTAAAGGTAAAGGTTCCCCTCGTACATATGTGCTAGTTGTTCCCAACTCATCTCTGGTGCTTATCTCCGTTTCAAAGCTGAAGAACCTGTACTGTCCAAAGACATCTCTGTGGTCATGTGGCCAGCATGACTAAACAGCAAAGGCGCATGGAACGCTATTACCTTCCCACCACAGGTGGTCCCTATTTTTTAACTTGCATTTTTTACATGCTTTCGAACTGCTAGGTTGGCAGAAGCTGGAACATATAACAGGAGCTCACCCCATTACGTAGCACTAGGGATTCGAACCGCTGAATTGCTGACCTTTCGATCAACAAGCTCAGTGTCTTAGCCATCGAGCCACCGCTTCCCTCCTGAGTTGAAGCTAGCATTAGGTAAATTGAGTTCCTGTTCACAGAAAGTGTCGCAAGTATACTTCCCGGAATTTAATTTGGTAGATATATAGTGGCTTGGATTTCCACTTCAACATTATTATTTTTATTATTTTTCATAACAAAAAACTTACAAGAGTTGCTGGAATTATTCTTTAGTTTCTTGATTAGGAAGATAACTATACCACGGTTTAACTGTAATATCAGGCCATATTCCAGTTGCAGCATCAATATTTTAAATTTAAAGAACAAAAACGAAAAAACATTTCCAAAATACTGAGGAATCAAAGTATGTATCTTGTATCTTGGTTTTATAGAATAAAGTTATTAAAAAAACTTTTGCATAATTAAATGTGTTTATTACACATTTATCACTATAAGCTTGTAGTATTCTGATTTAATGCCTACACATTCTTTTGTAGTTCATTGATTTTAAAAGTACAATGTTGATTTATACTTGCATAATTAATGTTCTCTTTAGAAATAGTTAATTATATAAAATATGCATATTTATCAGTGAAATAAATAACATTTATTTTAAAAAGAAAAATGTTGACACAATAATATTTAGTGTTGCTTTATAAAACTAACATTAAATAATAATAAAAACTTAAACTTGGAAAAAAATGGAATATTTTGCTCTGAATTGCACATCTCAGTGATATAGATACATCTGTGCTAAGATGTTAAGAACTGTGGTGGCTAATTGGTGTGATTGTGATTATTTATTTATGAATTTCCATTTTATAGAACACATTGGGGTTGCATGCAAAGAAACATACACTGTTTTTGAACTTTATTCATGTAATTATACATGTTTTACTTTCTACTATTTTATCTTATTATGCTTTTATTTTTACTTCATCTTATGTATTATAATTTGTTCTATTTCATCTCATCTATTTTATCCCATTTCCCTGAATCTTATTTCATTTTATAATTCTTTATAGTATGGCTGATGCTCATGCTTTGATATGGTCAAGTGACTAATCCATAAAGTATACTAAGACTAGTACTGTTCATTTTGCAAGTACAAGTCGTAAGTAACATATCACCAGAGCAAGAATTTTACAAGCAGAAAGTATGATTCATAGATAATTGGAAAAAGAAGAAAATATATATCCCCCACCTTGATTCTTTCAATCTATGCTCTTTATAAATTACACAATGATCACCTTGGAAATATTGGAGGAAAATTATTATTTAAAGTATTATGTAAAGTAAAGGTAAAGGTTTCCCTTGCACGTATGTGCTAGTCATTCCTGGCTCTAGGGGGCGGTGCTCATCTCTGTTTCAAAGCCGAAGAGCCAGAGCTGTCTGAAGACGTCTCCGTGGTCATGTGACTAAATGCCAAAGACGCATGGAACGCTGTTACCTTCTCACCAAAGGTGGTCCCTATTTGCACATTTAGTCTGTAATAAAGACTGGTTTAAAATATGGTTTACTTTACTGACAAAAATAAAGGTTTATATCTTAGACAAGAAAAATAAGGTATGAGTCTGAGAGAAGGAGGTCCTTCCAGAAAAAAATAATAATACAAATCCATGAGGAGTTTGGAATAAAGCATAAATTTGTGTTTACATATTGTGCAAAACCACAATTTTGTTAATTATGGTTTATTGAATAAATTACTGTTGGTTCGGGTTATATAGATAGTACAGAAAACCATAAACTGTCAGCACAAGAACTCTGTCTTAAACTAGAAAACTGTCTTTTTTCATTAAACTACAAAAGTGATGAATCTTTCCCATCCTGTGAAAATAACATGAACAATTCCATAGTAACTACAAATAACATCTGTTTCTGCTTAGTTTTCCGTAATCTGTTGAGGGTGAGTGTTGCATGGAGAGTGTAGGGTAGATCTGTAATTGGATATTAGACCAAGGTATGGCCTTGGGAAAAATCCCAGGTGGTATTTGGTCATCTTCAGTTATGAATTGAAATAATCATTGATACCTCCCTTTATGTTCTGCTGCATGAAATCTGAAATTTTGCTTTTGCAACATGACCTGCAATAGGGTTGGAAAAACTGTTAGTTGTCATTATTTATCCAGGTGCTGCTAATGGTAGCCAGAAAATTACTTTCCAAATCCCAACTCTGAATGGTCATACTCAGGCCCCAAAGCGTTCACCTGGTTCTACAAAGCTCTTAATGGTGGACATGATATAAAAGCACATGGCAGAATGAACTGTTGCAGCTGAATTTCATGACATGTTAAATATACAGCAGCTGCCTTTGTGATTTTTGTTCATGATAATATAAGTGTATGTATGCATGGAACTGATCAAGATGATGGCTTGCAGCTGGAGGAAGTTTGAATATTATCCTATAGCTTTTTATTAGCAAACTCCTTACAATATATGAAGGGACTTCAGAGGACAAGAATGCATTAGTATCAAACAGAATTAGTCCCTCTTAATATTTATAATTGGTGCTTTGAACTTATCAGCATTTATGACCCTCACAAGTCTATAAAGCAAATAAAAGCTAAAGAAAGATCATGAGCACAGTCATGATGTCATGATGACTTAATGACTACTTCGCTAAATGACCAAGTTGCTAAATGAGGAATATCTGTAGCTATGGCACATAAGGATAAGAAGCCAGGTGGTGCATGTCCATTAACCAAAGTTTATGGCATGGACAGGTAACTAATTTCCTGAATGAGTGATGGGGACAGTCAAACCTGTTATTTTGACACTATCTGAGGCCATCTGATGATGGCTGGTGACGTTATGATATCATCAGAGTGGCTTGGACTAAGTCTTTAAGACTTTTTTTTCCACTTGGAGGGATTTGAAGTTTTAAAATTCCAAAAGATGGAGAAAAATTTGGGTTCTAAGGATTGTTTACATCAAATCTTTGTTTTAATCTCTAAAAAATGGGTCTGAATCTTTTTACCTGACATATTCAAGAACCTCTAAGGAAGTTCTTAAGATCACAAAAGGGCCACGTGAGGGTTGTGGATTTTCTACCACTGTTCAGTAGCTTGCCATGTCATATGAACATAATCACTGCTAATTTAATGCTTCTTTATCTGTAATTAAAGTTGTACTTATATTACTTATGAGAACATTTTTAAGAAGGAAGAAATTGTGGAACTTCTTGTATCAATCCTTCAAATGGTTTTGGAATTCTTAGAGCACTGTTCCTTTGGCAGGGGCTAAATGAATGATACAGGTAGCCATTGAATGAAATATGGCAATGAAACAAATGAAGATCAGTAGAAAGAAAGACAAAGCAGTGTATAGTCTCCAATCTTCTTTAGTAATTGATGGTCTATCTCAAGATAATTGTTCTAATGAAAGAGTTTTCTTGATTACAGTTTCTATGACAGCAGTAATCCTTAAAATGACACTTTTGTTTACCTTCTAACTTCAGGGTAATGATGAGTTTCACTGGAGGGTCAAAAAACACAGAATTTTCAAAGGATATGAGCCAACATATTTTTTGGTATGTGTAATGAATGTACCGTAATCATATATAACTTTGGAGGTAGTCTCATTCGAGCATCCAAATGGTGCATTCAAGTCCAGGTGCTTGTCTGAATGGATCTCAACTGCATTCTTCTTGAATATGTTTGTTAAAAGAGAGCTTTTCATAATGGGCTTAGTGCGTTATTCAGACTGCTAATTCACTCTGCATTGCTCCTCTTTTCAAACTCTTGGGTAAGGAGGAAGATTGACTAATTCAACCTATTCTATTAAATATGTCATCAAGTTGCCAACATCAGTCAGAGGCCTAAGTTTAGCAGTCATGTTCCATGAGGCCCTCTTGTGAAACATTTTCTTGTCAATAGACACCTATTTTTCACCACCCATCTCTGTCATTTTAGCTTTTCTGCACAGCATAACAAAGTTGAAGAGTCCACTGTATTTTGCTGCCACTCTCCTCATCAGCCAATAAATCCTTTAGCAGAAAGAGTGGAAACAATGCAACCCATGGGACTGTACTTGAATCAACTGGAGCCATTTCTTAGCCACTCTCTCCCACAACTTCCCTGGCTAGCCAAGCCAGGAAGGGGGCAACATCAGACTGGATGTGGAAGCTGTACTCACTCTGGGACCTAGCCACTCTCCTTACTTGGACTTTCTCTATCATCTTTGCAGCTCTGCAGGCAAGAAGTCCAGAGGGTGGCCTGATCAGGAGAACAGTCTTTCTTTGCAGATCTGGAAACAGGAAGAAGTGTGGCTCCCAGACGCAAGTCAGAAGAGGGAAGCAGCAAAGGAGAAAGGAGGAACCAAAGCAGTGTACACATGCAGTTGCTGCCTGGACTCAGTGTTGTTGGGAGAGCTGCCACTGGCTTCTTTGCCCTTAGTAATATTGCTGGTGCCAGTGCCTGAGTCCTTGAGGAACTGGGTGTACAGCAAGTTTTGCAAGTCAAGGACCAGCATGGTCAAGAGCAGCTGCACTGGCTGTTCCATGTACAGGTGGTGGTACAGTCTTGAAGGGGGAGAAGTCTCACAGGTTTTCCTCCTCTATCTCTGTCACCCAAGAGAGAGGCTCAGGTAAGACACCCACCTATCTCCCTCACTATTTTTAACCTTTGGACTACCCTTGCCCTTTGGCCAAGATGGTAATGCTTCCTCCACCCCTCAGCCCCTCTCCACTTCCTTTATAATTCTGAATGGTTCTGAACAAATGGACATAACCTGAGGATTTCCTATAACTTGAATAGAAACTACAAAGTCAGAGGCAGCATGAATGAACGTAGGCAAAATTTAATAGTAAAACAGTCCACAGAAAAGAATTGTACTCAGTTGCTTTTATATGTAAACATGTCAGGTATATATAAGGAGATCATGTGAATTTCTCAGTGGTATTCTGACACTGGTGTTTGGCCATCCTTTGCCCCTGAGTTGGCAGATGTACATAGAGACAAACAATCTTAGTGTTATCATTCGTCCCATAATCTAAAGAGATTTTCCATCCTCTAAAGCATGGCTGTCAAACTCGCTGCCCACAGACCGGATGCGTCATGCTCTGGCCAAGCCCACACCCAGTTTAGCAAAGGGGGGGAAATGTCCCAATATGTCACGTGACGACACCATGACAACACGAGTTTGACAGCCCTGCTCTAAAGCATCATCAGAATGGTGTTCCTTTCTCTGTCCAGTTCTCCTTCATTAAGGTGATTTAAAAAAAAATGATAAAATATATAATCTAACAGGGTTGAGGAGTATCATGTTTCTATTATATCATAATATGGTCAATCAATACTGTGCACAGAATGGGAATGGGAATGGAAATGGAAATGGAAAGCAAGAGCATTCAAAGACATTTACAAAATGTGCCAGAAAGAAGATCTAATTTTTTTCAAAGTATAATTTCCATATATTCGGTAAAATTAACTTGATTCATTCGCACTATAATTCAGAATGGCTTCTGTTCTGTACAAAATTGACTTCACGTTTAAAGATTATATAGTACTTCTTCATAGTTAATATGGTCATGCTGCCTTAAAACATTTTTCACTTACATGACTATGCAATTTGATTACTTGTTATATCAACTGCTGTACCAATGTAGCCACTGACATTTATTATTTTTCCTGTAAAGCAGCATTTATTTTGGCTTTTTGCCAAATTATGGGGTGAACTGCAGTACTTGGATGTACTACATAGTGTTTGTCGTTGTATAATGGAGACACAGGAAATCTTTTAGCCAGTTGCAAAATGTATGGGTTGTAAAGTACATTACATACATGCTGGCAATGGTTTTAAGAAGTGTTTTCTTCCCCTTTCTCCTTAGCACAATTCAATTACTCCAATTGTGTATTCTAGAAAGGAATAGAATCATTAGGTAACAACCTAAGTAAGCCCTCCAGAAGTGGATGGGAATGCAACTCTTAGAATTCCCATCCAATCTGGGAATTACAGGCTAAAATATCTGGAGGGCACCAGGTTGGGGAAAGAAGCAAAAAATTAGAAGAAGGTAAAATGTCACACACGTGTCTGGCAAAAAGAAAAAAGAAAAAAGCCTGTGACATCCTAAAGCTAATGGAGCCCTGTTTTCATCACTTAGGTCTCCATTTAAGGAACAGGGATTATTATGTAAACTTTGAATAATCAGGCCTGTGGATAGCTGCAGCCACCAGCTGTTTGCAAATAGCTGCCCACACAGATGAATAAATTGAAGGCACTTTTTGAATCCACAGATTGTTTCTCTGTCTAAAGAAGAAGGGTGCTGCTTAAGGCAACCTATCCCACAAACAGGGAAACAATTTTATTTATTTTATTTTATTAGTTTGTCAAACCTGTACAAGATAGCAGGTATAAATATGAACATGGACATAAATGAAGGAAATGAATACAAATAAATGGGGACAGTAGGACAGGGATGGTAGGCACGCTGGTGCGCTTATGCACGCCCCCTTTATGGACCTCTTAGGAATGGGGTGAGGTCCACGCTAGACAGTTTAAGTTTGAAGCTGTGAGGGTTAGACAATGTAACAACAGAGTCAGGTAGAGCATTCCAGGCGTTGACCACTCTGTTGCTGAAGTCGTATTTTCTGCAATCGAGTTTGGAGCGGTTTACCTTGAGTTTGTATCTATTGTTCGTCTATGTATTATTGAGGTTGAAGCTGAAGAAGTCATTGACAGGTAAGATGTTGTAACAGACAATTTTGTGTACTATGCTTAGATCAAACCGCAAGCGCAAATAAAGTGGAAATATATTTAATCGAATATTTCTTCATCTCTGAAAAATATATTGTTACAACCTGCCTGAAATAGTAAAAAAAAACTTTTTTTGGGAGTGGGGGCGGTTGCAAAGTGTTTGCTGTGGACATAGCTATCCATTTTCTGTCCTTGTTTCTGACTGACAATTAAAATGGATTAAATCAGAAGAGGGAGCTCTCACAGCATCTTTCAAAGAAAAAGAGAGGAAAAAGAATTAACATGCCAACATGCCTTGTGATAATGTTTAAAAAAAGAAATAAATATATGTACTTGTATATATTTCTTATATACTTTTTTTTTTTGAAGAACATACTGTAGGCTTTACACTCCATGTGAACCTGAACAAGCTGTTCTGACTAGCCAACTCATCTACTTAGATACTGACAAAGTGTGCTGTGATCAAATACTTGAAGAGTTTTAAGAGAAACCATAGGACCATATTTCAAAGACAATTTCACAAATTTCTAAAGTTACTTTGGAAATCCTATATCCATCATCCTTTGTAGCTTTGAGAGCATTGACTATTACTGACATTGTTAATGAAGTATTAAATTCTATTATGCATTTTAAAAAAGAGTATTTACACAGACTTTGTTACATTTTTAATAATATTAATATAGGTAACAGTAGTTATTATCATGGGCATCAGTTATAGGACTGATCTGCATTATTTGCTGTACAATATGCAATTTCAATACAATAGAATGGAAAATTTATGGGAATAAATTTGTGACATTGATACATTTTTCTTTAACTGGCATCCATATCTCTGGAAGCATTACTTGTCTAAGCAGACTTCTTTCAAAATAGATGACATAATAATCTAGCAAATAATTTCAGTTCAATTGGAATTAATACTAAATTTTAAAATTAAATCTATTAATTAATTTTTAAGAGAGAAAGTAGAAATAGGAAATTTGCTTTTACTTCTACAGCAAATAAAAATGTTCTTTATCCCTTCATTCCTCTTAACATACTGTTTTAGGCTTGCCTCTACATCTCATAATACATTCTTGAATGTAGTGTCCCTGCGTGTTCTTTTATTTTCAGATTCAATACAAATCTGTCTCTCTCTCTCTCTCTCTCTCTCTCTCTCTCTCTCTCTCTCTCTCTCTCTCCCTCCCTCCCTCCCTCCCTCCCTCCCTCCCTCCCTCCCTCCTTTCCCCTCTCTCTTTCTCCATACACACACACTTACATACACACACATACAAATATATATGTGTGTGGATAAATATATATGTATACACTTGTATACATAATGTACTCAATTAGTGGTATCCTTAGAGAAACAAATTATGCATGTCCTTGTAAGTTAAGCTTGATGAATTGTCAGCATGAGATTGATAGACCAAAAATAGAACATAAAACACAGAGTCATAGAACTGAAAGGGATCCCAGAGGTCTTCTAGTTCAGTCCCCTGCTCAAGGCAGGAGCTTTATACCATCCTAGTCAGATGGTTGTCCAGTCTGTTTTTGAAAACTTCCAGTGATGGAGCACCACAAGCTATTCCATTGGTTATTGTTCTCACTGTCATAAATTTTCTCCTTACTTTTAGGTTGGATCTGTCTTTAACAAGCTTCCACCCATTACTTCTTGTCCTGTCCTCTGATGCCTTATATAGAATAAATCAATTCCCTCTTCTTTGTAACTGCCCCTCAAGTTCTAGAAGAGTTATCATGTCTCCCCCAAACCTTCTCTTCATTAAGGTAGACATACTGAGCTCTCTCAATCATTTATCATGCAATTTTGATCCTTTATCATCTTTGTTGTTCTTCTCTGCACACTTTCCAGAGTCTCAACATCCTTTTTGATGTCCAGAACTGGATGCAATATTCCAAGTGTGGTATCACTAGTGCTGTATAAAGCGGTGATATCACTTCTCGTGATCTTGATGCTATACCTTTGTTGATGCAGCCCAGAACTGCATTGGTTTTTTGGCCACTGCAGCACTTTGCTGGCTAATACTTAAGCAGTGGTCCATTAGGACATCTAGATCTCTTTCACAGTTACCACTGTTGAGTCAGGTATCACCTATTATATATCTATAAATTCAGTTTTTCCTGCCTAAGTGCAGGGCCTTAACTTTTCTTGCCACTGAACTGCATCTTATTAGATAGGATCCAGTGTTCAACCATGTCAAAATCTTCTGGATCTTGAGCCTATCTTCTAAAATATTAACAATTCTCTCACCCGGGCTTGGTGTCACCTGCAAATTTGAAGAATTATCCGTCTGTTCCCTTCATCTAAATCATTTAAGAAGATGTTGAAGAGTTCTGGACCCAAAACAGAACCTTGAGGTACCCCACTGCAACACATGTTTCCTTCCATGTTGTTGTAATTCCATTGAAGACTACATGCTGGGTGCAATTGGTCAACCAATTATGAATCCATTGGTGGTGATGCTGTCTATTTCACATTATTCTATCTTACCAAGAAGTAGGCTGTGTTCTACTTTGTCAAATGCCTTACTGATGTCCAAGTATACTATGTCCACAGCATTTCACTGCGTCACTAATCTTGTTACTTTATTTAAAAAAAGGCAATAAGGTTTTTCTGGAACAATCCACTTTTAATACAGAAAATTATTTATTTCACATGTAGATTTTTTTTTCTTTCTTGTAAGTTAAGATTTGGCCTGACAAATATTTCTATGCTTTACATGCAGAACAAAACAGAAATTCCTCACATTTAAAAATGCAGCCTGGCCAGACAATTACATTGTTACATTGTTCTTCAAGGCCATTGCCATTCTTCCTATAGGTCCGTGATGGCAAACCTATGGCATGCATGTCCAAATTGACACGTGAAGTCATGTTGCCCAATATGTGCAGCCTTGCCTGTTTGTCTTCTGGCTTTCTGGCTCGCATGTGCGCACGATGATAAGCTGTCCTTCACATGTGCGGCAGTGCAGAATACCAGTGTGCACATGCACGCCGGCTAGCTGATTGTCAGGTACGCATGTGCGCCAGAACCCGGAAGTTTGGCTTTTCCTGAGCGCAGCCCTGACGAGCATGCGCATGCACAAATGATGTTTCTGCATGACCTTTTTGGCATTCGGTGCCGAAGATTTGACATCACTGCTATAGGTAGAAGGCTTTTCCTATTGGACACCAGAATCTGAAGCTCGAGGCAATGCTTTCCTTTACCTGGTGCTGGGCTATCTTCATTGCTTGGTTTCTCGTAATATGGGTAATAATTGTAATGTTAATTAGGAGTACCTGTATCCCTGGTATCCCATCCCTTTGAAAAAAAATGTAGTAAATAAATCTAATGAAGAATAGATTTTCTTGGAATCCTATCTGAGCATAGGTATTTCTTTAGCCTCCCAGACTAAAATTTGACCAGGTGCTCAAAGGAAATAAAGAAACTTAGTTTAAATAACTATCAGTTTCTGCAGAAGATATTACCACCAATTATATAATGACAGCAGAGGGTAGCACTTAACTGACCTTAACTGATTCCAAAAAGCTAAGCAGAATTGGATCTGGTTACCACTGGGATATTCTATATCTGTAAGCATGATTGGGGCATGGGGAGTCCCAGAAAAAGACAATATCAGAACTCTTCCATGTTGTTATTGTTTTAAAAAAAGCTTACAAGGACATATCACTGAAGTCACCAACTCAAGTAAATTTGATTTGATATGCCAATCTAAACAAAAAGCAATTCTTGCTAAAGCTTTCTTGTTTTTTTTAACTGTTTATCAATCCTATTAATGCTGTTTGGAAGATCAAATTAGTCAATCTGGGGTGAAGTTGTTAGACATTTTCTTCCTATTCCATTTAATCAGCATACACCTCTTACCTTCTGTCATTAATTCTATAGAAAAGTTGAAAATAAATTCAGCAGATCTTTGAGGAAGGTATGAATCAGACAACGTGCATGTATTACATATTTGTTAGTTTAGGAAAAGCTTATAATAAAGTAAATGGGCTTGAATTATGGTATAGTTTGAATGAATAGCAGTAAGATTAACTATTGAATGCAGGAAAGTGGTATATTAATGAAGTAAAGCAAGGGTAAGAATAAATGAAATGCTTAGAGAAAGCTTCAGCACTGACCAGCAAGGCAAGGTATGCAACAACCCTGGATTGTTCAGTGTAGCTATATTTCTTTTTCTTACTTCTTGCACTAATTTCTTTGGCTTATTATTTCTTATTAGTTTTCTGCATTTTGCATAACATTGTTTACTCCAAACGGGAATAGCATGATGGGTATGTATGTGTAATTGAAAAGAACAAGCAAATAAATTTGCCATCATCAATAACAATAACAGTTTAGCTGCCTGTTTGTTCTTTTCTGTCACAGTTACTAGCAATGGAAGGCGAGTAAGGGATAGAGAGAGTTAAGTATCGTTTACCCCACTGTTTATCTCCTGCTCAGAATATCCAGATGGAGTTGCTAATTATTTTCTTTTTATTTAAAAAAATGGGTTTTTTTTCTTTTGTGTGGTTTTTTTTTAACTAAAGCTGTCTTATTATGCATGCAGCTTTAATAGAACAAGTTGTTTTCCAGGTAGAGAAGTATGGGGAAGAAAGCACATCTGGAAGGTAGCTCAGTGGCAGTACATAGTGCCATGGTCCTTTAAGCTCCAGTGATAGCTGGCAGATCAAGCAAACCAGTGGTGGGTTCCTCTCGGTGCGGCCCAGTTCTCCCGAGCTGGTAGCGGTGATGATATAACATCACCGAACCAGTTCTGCCCCCCTGCCCCCCACCCCCCCACCCCCGCGCGCCCCCTGCATTATTCTTACCTTTCATTTGGCCCCACCCCCAATCTATTGCTGCGTCCTGAGTCCCAGCTGATGGCTAGAGGGAAAAAAGCTATTTAAACTCTTGCCATGGGGCTTCAAAGAGCCACCCTACAGCTGATCAATGTTAAAAGAAAACAAATGAGTAGACCGGTGCCTGCAAAAATACATGAGTAGATCGGTGCCTGCAAAAATACATGAGTGGACTGGTGCCTGCAAAAAATAAATGGGTAGACTGGTACGACTCTGCAAGCAGTTAAAAGCCTGGTAGACCAGTACCTCTGCTAAATCCTAAATAATTGTCACATGACCATCAAGCCATGTCCACAAAATAAGCCATGCCCACAGAACCGGTAGTAAAAAAATTTAGAACCCATCGCTGAAGCAAACCCAAGAAATGCTGGGAGTATAAGATAGAAAAAGTGACACATCACAGTAAAACTAAGTGGGAAGCAAAAAGTCAGATACCCTGCCAAGATAAATCAAAAGGGCACAGGTCCAAGGTCAGATTGTTGGGGAAAAAATATAGGAAAAGTCTGAAAGATTTCATAAATATATACTCTAGTGCAATGAACATAGCCTTCTTTTTTCCCCTCACCCCACCTTGCTGCTGTGCATAGTTAATCTGTCCACAGATTAGTCGTTTAATCCAATCTTTTGATGGAGCATTTTATTACTATTTTTTTAAAAAAAAGGATTACTTCACTCACTCTGACCTTGAATTTGGTATAGATATCTTGCATACCCTTGTTGTTTATCTCTGCTCCCTGTCCACAGATTGAAGCAGGCAATACGCAATGCCACAAATACAACCTAGAAGATACTTCCTTTTTTTTTCCCTTTTGAATGAAAAGAAAATGATTATTTACATCATAGCTCTGAATTCTTTAATACTGGCAAAACACAACATTAATTGCAAATTGCAGGCTCATATTAAAGGCAGAGAACTTCAGGCTGGATGCTAATTCATGCAACAATAATCATCTATTACATCTTGAAAGTATTGTGGTAGTTTTGTAAGATGGTTTCTTATACCTGTACAAGGCAAATAATGTGATAATTGACATGCATATATCATTTTAAAATCTTAGATCAATAACATGCCTACATCAAAGCTTTGATGATTCAGGCACAGCATCTAAAATGTTTAATAATTGAAGAGCTGAAAGAAACAGGGCAGTGAATCAAAGTTGGCCTGCCATGTCACTACATGAGTTGGCCTTTCAGATTTTTCCACTGAGTTTTGGGGTTGTTGAGAAGTTTTTCATTTAAGTTACGGTATATTATATCAATTGTAAGGCTTTTACTACTGATTCCATGTGATCTGTTCCTCAAGGAAAAGGTATCTCTAACTTCCAGCAATAGTGAATAGAAGTGGACGCAGAATCTAGGAGTTAACACAATTAGAAAAAGAGTTAATATACTACATGCAACCATGAAGCCACTGATTGACAATGTACAATTTACATGCTTTTGATAACCAAGGCAGTGGTGGGATTCAAATAATTTAACAACCGGTTCTCTGCCCTAATGACCAGCTGGGTAGGCATGGCTTGGTGATCATGTGACCGTATGGGTGTGGCCAACTCAACATCACTCACATCAATGGGCGCTTCGCCTTAGCTGTTACAATGTAATAAGGGTTAACTAGAGAGGCAGTTTCTGTAAGCAGGGCAATAAAGATTAGGCTAGAAACAACACCAGAATGTTTCCTTCCTGCCTTCCTTATAGGATTAGCCCTGTAAAGTGGAAAAAACAAAAGGAGATTTCTTCCAACAATCGGTTCTCCGAACAGCTTAGAAAATTAACAACCGGTTCTCCCGAATAGGTGCAAACTGGCTGAATCCCACCACTGAACCAAGGCAATAAACAAAGTAAGTGGTACTATTGCAGGAAGTTCATTGGCAGTTGTCTTGGGTTGTTGTTTACATTACCTAGAGTTGCATTAGTGAAATGAGTGACCATATAAATTGTTTAAATGAATACTATATAGGTCTGCTAGACAGATATTTGACAAGGATCATTTTGACAAAGATCCAAGTTCATTTCAAAGTATGAGGTTAAAACATCACAGATAAAAATATTACATAGTGGACTTTTATCATAAATATTAATAAGAGAGGAAAATAGGTGGCCAATATAGATGCCAGTGTGTTCCAGTCAGCTTTAGTTTGCTAATAAAAATGAAATGAAAATGAGCAGAAAAACTAATTCTACTTCATTATTGGAATTCCAAATGAGGAAGATTATACTTTAATGTGCCCATCCTTACCAAAGGCCCAGCTAGTCTCCACAGAGCTATCAATGAACCACAAAACAATTTCACGAAAAAGGTATAGAATTTTTAAAAAAGGAAAAATCATAAGCATCCCATAAAAAGAAAAGGCAAAGATACATGGCCCAAATCCAATTTGATTCCAGACATAGTTCATCAAATGACCACAAGGATAACAGCTGGAATATCAAGAACAGAAGCAAGGCCAGGAAGTAATTTACAAACATTTTTTCTAGGTCTGCGTCCTGGAAAATTGAAGGATTTAAATCAGGGCTTCCAATAATTTTACCCAGGCCCCAGCTGTCAGCAATCATAGTCCTGTGGAAAGAATCCTTACTCAGCTTATTCCTGGGTAGCCCTTTTCTTATCAATTGTTTGAATTACGCAAAGATTTTAAAGTCATATGAGTATTTCAGCACAGAAGACATGCTTCTTTTTGTGTGTTTCTTGGAGAGGAACTCCTGTTTTAACCAACGTTATTAAGTTTAAGAAAGAAATAAAATACAAATTAACAGGAAAAAAAGTTGAAAAGGGAGGAGATCAGGAAAAGGAAAAAGGAGTTAAAAGGAAAAATTTCTTATTTTCTTAAGCACAGATACAAATATATAAAATGAAACTTCTTACTCTAAGTTAAAATGAAAAGATAAAAATAAAGATAAAAAGATTAAAAAAAGATTTAAAAAAACCCAAACCATCCAATGATGCCCTTGAAGTGATGTCTCAGTGTCTGGAGGCCATGCAGGTCTGGATGGGGAGGAACAGGCTTCAACTCAACCCTTCCAAGACCGAGTGGCTGTGGATGCTGGCATCCCGATATAGCCAGCTGGCACCATCGCTGGCTATTGGGGGTGAGTCATTGACCCCCACCGAGGGGGCTCGCAACTTGGGCGTCCTCCTGGACATACGGCTGTCTTTAGAAGAGCATATGACGGCCGTGGCCAGGGGGGCTTTTTATCAGGTTCGCCTGATACGCCAGTTGCGCCCCTTTCTGAGTCGGGATTCCTTATGCAGTCACTCATGCTCTCGTCACTTCTTGCCTGGACTATGCTAACGCTCTCTACATGGGGCTCCCTTTGAGGAGCACCTGGAGGCTCCAACTGGTCCAGAATGCAGCCACGCAGGTGATCACGGGAGCAACATAGCGCTCCCATATAACACCTCTCCTGCACGAGCTGCACTGGCTCCCGGTGGTCTTCTGGGTGCGCTTCAAGGTGTTTGTTTTCACCTTTAAAGCGCTCCATGGCTTAGGGCCAGGGTATTTACGAGACTGCCTTCTGCTACCGATAACCTCCCACCGGCCAATACGCTCACACAGTGAGGGCCTCCTCAGGGTGCCGTCGGTCAAGCAATGTTGGCTGGCGGCCCCCAGGGGTAGAGCCTTCTCTGTGGGAGCACCCGCCCTCTGGAACGAGCTACCTCCCAGAATACGGCTGATTCCGGATCTCCGCACTTTCCATAAGGCCCTGAAGACGTTTTTATTTCAGCAAGCTGGTCTGGCCTGAATAGGTTTTATGGGTTAGTTTTTAATTGTATCGCTAGGGGTTTTAAATTGGGGCAGCCATTTAATTTAATTTATTTTTAATTATTTTAACTTTTATATTGTATGTCATTTTAATTCTCGGCTGTTCACTGACCTGAGTCCCTTCGGGGAGAAGGGCAGGATATAAATTTAATAAATAAATAAATAAATAAATTACTGTAAGTTCGAATCTTACCAGGCTCAAGGTTGACTCAGCCTTCCATCCTTTCTAAGGTAGGTAAATTGAGGATCCAGACTGTGGGGGCAATAAGCTGACTTTGTATAAATATACAAAAGTATGAAGGCTATTGCTTAATGCATTGTAAGCCGCCCTGAGTCTCTGGAGAAGGGTGGCATATAAATCAATTTTTTTAAAAAATGTAATAGAAAAAGTATACAAATTAAACAATCAAAATGATACTATATTTTGTACTACACCACGACTGTCAAACTTGTGACGTCACATTGTCATCACATGATGTATCGTGTCTTTTTTTCCTTTGCTAAAATGGTGGTGGAGATGGCCAGTGCGTGCCACATCCAGCCCACGGCCCGTGAGTTTGACAGCCCTGTATTACTTTACATATAATAAAATATCCTCTTACTCTATGTTTAAACATAAACAGATATAGGGTAAACAATATACTGTATTTTCTGGCATATAAGACGACTTTTTAACACATGAAAATCTTCTCAAAAGTCGGGGGTCGTCTTATATGCCGGGTGTTGTTCTGTAACCAGGCAGACCAGCCCAAAAGACTCTGACGAGCCTTAAATGGCTCTGACGATCCCAGCAATCAAGCAGGCAGGGAGTTGTGGACTTCAACTGCCATAATTCCTCAGCCAGCAAAACAAAGCTGGCTGAGGAATTCTGGGAGTTGAAGTCTACAAGTCTTAAAGTTGCCAAGGCTGGAGACCCCTGTTCTATTGGGTAAGTGTTTTTCCCCTTTGGGAGCTTTAAAAAAAATAGTTAATTGGGGTTTTTTTTAGTTGTTCTTTTTTAGACCTAGCCATTTAAAGTTTAGGAAGTTTTAAATTTAGCTTTCATATAAAAATAAAAATAAAATAAAATAATATTTGTGCAGCTTTCTAAGATTTAGTGTGTTTCTGTAGTGTTTCACTCTAATTACACAAATACACAAAATCTCACAAAGCTGTATGTGGAATTTTGTGTGTGTAAAGTGTGAAAATTGTTTTTTGGGGCTTTTTGTGGTTGTGTGAGGTTCCTGCTTGTTGCAGGGGCCATTTTGGGTCTAGCACAGCTGCTTTTACATTGTGGGTGAGCCAGTTGTGTTGTGTTGTGTGTGTGTAAAGTGTGAAAGTTGTTTTTGGGGGCTTTTTGTGGCTGTGTGAGGTTCCTGCTTGTTGCAGGGGCCATTTTGGGTCTAGCACAGCTGCTTTTACATTGTGGGTGAGCCAGTTGTGTTGTGTGTGTTTAAAGTGTGAAAGTTGTTTTTTGGGGCTTTTTGTGGCTGTGTGAGGTTCCTGCTTGTTGCAGGGGCCATTTTGGGTCTAGCACAGCTGCTTTTACATTGTGGGTGAGCCAGTTGATGTTTTTTAATTTTTATTTGATGTGCATTGGAAGAGGGGTAGTCATATACGGAGAGTATAGCCCAAACCCTATATTTTAACAGGAAAAGTCGGGGGTCGTCTTATACGCCGGAAAATACGGTAGTAAAAATACCTAAGAGTTCTCTAATCATAACAGATATAGTCATCAAATCATAAAATTGAAAGTTCTTTTTTTTCTTTCTTAAGCATACTTCTAAAGGTTCAGAGCTTCCTTTTTTAAAAATCTGAGCTGAAGTTGTTGCTAACTCAGACTTTTATTTTATTCTTGGAGATTGGAGGAGAGAGACTTATTTTCCATGACTGACGATTCTCTAGAGGAATGGCATTTCTCAGGCTCTTTACTATATTAGATTATGTTTAAGAATGTGAGGAAACATGCATCCTTCCTCCTGTATAACTATTGTTCAGAAATTGTGAAATTTACTTCAGGTCATCATAATCCTAACCCTAATCTACAGAAATATCCTGAGCAGGGTTGATTGCCTGGAAAAAAAATATAAAGAAAGAAAAAGGAACCATCCTCAACATACCATACCAAATTTCAGCAGTGCTGGTATATATTTTGACAAAAAGATTTACAACCTTCATTTTTCTTCTCCTAAAGGAAATAGCTGGGGTTTGGGGTTTTTTTTTTAACAGTCAGAGCTTAGTTGCATTGATATGAAAGATCAGTGATTGTTTGAAGCAAAATGGAAGGAATAGTTTATCCACATAGGCAAAAATCCTGGAAATGATAAAAGTTTTATTTCAGCAATGAAATTTGACTAAAAGAGCACTGAATCTTTGATGTAAATTGAAATACTTAAAACAGAGTGTAATCTTATTTCCAAAATCCATCAACAACTAGTCTCCATGGTAGCCAGAAATTTTAGATTGACAAATATTATCAAAAAATACATATTCATAAAGTGTGGGAAGCAGTGTAAGTTGATGGTATTTCATACATATTTCATATATGCCAAGTTTCATAAATCTAAAATATATGCTTTTTATTTTGTAGCTTGAGAGAAAAACAAATGAATAGAAATCTATGTTTCACCCACTACATATAAAATAATTTAAATAATCAAATGTTCACATTGAATTCAACTTCTGGTGAAGACATAAACATGTCCATTATACTTATTTGGGAATTATCTGAAATTGTTTGTTAGTTTTTTTTTTATTATTATTATTATATCTGTGTTAATCAGTTTTTCTAAGATCAGCCAGTTTTGATTAGGTTCCAACAAATCTAACATCAATGGGCATTCCCAAATTATGACATATCTCATAATATCATCATACAAATGACATGACATTCATATTGTTTTAGATTTCATAATTGTGTCACTTACAAAACAAGTACTGTAGCATGCACAATTTGATTTTGATGTCATAGTGGCTTACTACAGTGGCTCTGCTGCTGATATCCAACTATTTTTTCTGTCTTGAGGGATAGAAATAGAATTTAGACTTATATACTGCTTCACATTGCAAGGTTTTGCTAATAATCTTTTAGATCAATGGAAATATCTAGAAAGGTTTAAGATACAAATACTAATTGTACATTGTTATTCTGAGGTATGTGATGGAAAAGTGGCCCTGGGAAATGTTAAATGTTCCTTAAAGTAGTAGCTGTCCAAACCTAAACCTAAATTATGAGACAACCAGAAAGAAATCTGGAATTCCAAATCTGAAACATACATTTATAAAGGGCAAAAACTCCAGATGTAAAATAATAACATACAAGCTCCCTAAAACATTTCTTACAAGGTCATTGCTTCCTTTCCAAAGCCCAGGGAAACAGGGTAAAGAGAATCCTACTTCAGATTTCTTCCTGTATTCTCGGTGTCCTTGAGAATTTTCTTTCTTTCAAATTTCTCCCTGTGGTGCTTTGATTTGTTTGATTGTTGGAAGGGATGAAGAATGCGACTTTTGTGTTGTCCTTTGTTACACCCTTCTCCATTCCCAATGTTTCCTGTGAGGTTTTCTCTATGTGGCAAGCAGAGACAACAGTGAGCACGGGAGAATGATCAAGAGTGCTTCATTCAACCTATCTGAACCCTCCCTAAAAGAAAATGTAATGTTTTGAGATATTCTTTGGAACTCTGCCATTTTAATCTACTCACTGTACCAGGAGGCAATATTTTAAATAATAAAAGAAAACAATACATTAAGCATTGTTTATGTATTAAATGGAAAAGCAGGGGAGAGAGAGCTTCCCCGTCTAAAAGCTCTATGCAAACATGCCAAGCTCTGATCCCCTCCATTACTTGCATTTGGCTGAACCCAAAGCAATTTCATTTAGCCTGATAGATTTATGTTAATGTAAAATTGTAATCTCTTGTGACAGTTAAGATCAAACACCCAGGGTTCAATCTAGGTTTTATACCAAGGAAAGTAATGCAGAAATTCCAATAGACTTAAGCAGCTTTGCCAACAGAGATGAGAAACAACTCACACCTTTCTCCCTATGGCACATAACCAGAGAAAAGGCAGAAGAAAAATAGCTATTTCTGTTTCCGTGTTTACAGTGGCCATATTTGGAGTGCCTTATTCAAGATAGTAAGCCCTGTTCACCAGTAATGTGTGTACAATCTATCAATCAAAACACAGGAGGGGGAGACTGGGATCATACAATCCTGCAATGCAAAGCAATCTAGCACTGCACATAATAATCCTCCTTTTCAAAGGCAATTAGAAGAAACCAGAAAAGTTACATCTGTTCTTGTCAATTATTCTAGCAATATTTCAGGTTATTCTCAAAGCTGCAACCTTGAGCAAAATTATTCCCAGAGTCCATTGATTTCTAAAATATTGTTCATACATGCCCATGTTTGCTTGGTAACCACTGCATGAAATAGAAGCTTATAAGTGTAAATGGGCCAACACTGGAAGTCAGTATGTATATTCTTTCTTCACAATGTTTTTAGAATATAATCAATATTTTTGAAGTTGTTGCTGTAAGACAGGGGTGTCAAACACAAGGCCCGTGGGCTGGATCTGGCCCGCAATGTGGTCAGATCCGGCCCACGGGGCCATCCTGGAAAATGTAAGGGGCCTCGGCCCAATGCAAAGAGGAAATATCGGGCCAGCATGGCTTTAGCTCAGTCTACCCAATGTGAAGAGAAAATATCAGGCCAGTGTGGCTTTGGTCCAGTCTACCCAATGTGAAGAGAAAACATGCCAGTAGTTTGGGGAGTGGCATCAAGCTGGCCATGACTACCCAGTTGGCCGTGCCCACTGAGTGGTGTTAAGCTGACCATGCCCACCCAGTCAGCTATACCCACCCAGTTGGCCCGCCTAGCCTCCCGAGGTCAACCACAGCCCTGATGCCGCCCTCAATAAAATTGAGTTTGACACCCCTGTCTAGGACAATGTTTCTTGCCTAAATTATCTTCTTGAATTCATTTTTTCTCCTAACCTATTCAAATTATCTCCTAGCTTCTATATTTTCTGATATAATCATATCTCTTAAAATGTTCCACCCATATTAACTATTTGTTTATTTTTATGTCATTCTAGGATATTAACCCTGTCTAATCACCTACAACTATGTGTTTTGGCCTATTGTACACCTTACTGTTTCAGCTACTAAATTCAGTATCCTAACAATCTCATCCTATTTTCAAATCCTGCCTTACCTCTTTCCCTAAAGTCTTAAGCCATTAGATTCCAAGGAAAGCAGCCAGTTTATTTCTACCATAATTAATTTCTCTTCATATTTCTATGTTGAGTTTACTATTGTGTTTTAAGCATTCAAGCTATCAGTATTTTTCACTGATGCTAAAGTCATATTATATAAATATCAAATTATGGTTGTACTGTAAATATGGTAATCCATGAAAATAGAAGACATATATAGTAGGTTTGTTTTATTTAATCTTTGATAGTTCATGCATATTAAATATCTTAAAACTTTAATTCCAAGAATACTCAGCTTCCCTATCTGCCAATTCTAAGCACTGCAATTTTAATCCGTCTGGAAGCTGGAAGCTGGAAAAGGCTTTATAAAAGATAACTAATTTGTAAAGGTAGGACATACCCTTTGGAAGGTTTAGATGGAACCTTTTACAGGTAAAGAGAAATTTTTCTATGGTCACTCAAAGTGTGATTCTGTATTTAAAATGATTAAAGTCAATATATTTCATTTGAAGAACTAAAAATAAATGACAATGTAATACTGTTATTTCAATATTTTGGATTTTCCCTGCACACTGTTTACTGAATCACCCCCCCCCCCCCAAAATGGACAAGAATCAATATCTCAGACATCCAATGGACTACATTCTGAAAAAAATTCTAAGTAATGTTTTATATCACCAAAGACTATACAGAGAATGATTTAAAAGTAATTCATAGATGGTATGATACTCCCATACAAGTTGCTGAAATTACTGGGAAAAACATAAATAAATGTTGGAAATGTGGTAAAGCAGAGACTTCAAAGAAACCATTGGCTCCACAAATATTTGAGAATCTTAGAAAAATTGGACGAAGGAGATTCACCAATCAAATGTAGCAGTGGTGGGTTTCAAAATTTTTTACTACTGGTTCTGTGGGTGTGGCTTGGTGGGTGTGGCAAGGGTAGGATGCTGTAAAATCTCTATTCCCTCCCCAATCAGCTTGGATGTGAGAGGCAGAGAATAGATGGGGACGAGGCCAGTCAGAATTTTTACTACCAGTTCTCCGAATGACTCAAAATTTCCACTACCGGTTTTCCAGAACTGGTTAGAACCTGCTGAAATCCACATCTGAAATGTACATAAGGAAGTTATTTATTTATTATTTTGTCCAGTTTCACCTTTTTAGTTTTTCCCCTGTCTGGACAGACTTTTGAATCTCGAGCTTCATCTGTCTGGTTTAGAAATTCCACCTCTTTAAGGAAGGACAGACAGGAATGGAAGAAAACTTGGTAAGGGGACAATAAGAGACCAGTGAAATAAAGCTCCAGATATGGTAAAGCCCCATTTGATGGTAAAGAAGGCTAGGAGTAACTCTGTTTTACTGCTTTCCTCATTTTGTTATTTGAAAACACACAATTTCTTTTAGGATATTTTGGTTTTCTGAAAACTTTATTTTTCTTTTCTTTTTATGCAAAACATTATATTTATGAATACAATGTAAAGTTCCTAACCCATACAGTTATCATTTCCTTGTTTTTAGATAGATCTACACTTTCCCAAGATCTATACTTTGGCATTAGAAGGAATAATTTTTGGTTCCCAACAGTAGGCTGCCAGGATTGATTGTTAAATCAGAATGTTAGCAACACAAAGACTTTAGGAAGATAAGAATAGCAATAGTCACAATGAATTCCAGTGCATATATACCAGCAGGAACTTCATGTCCCCTTTTACATTGATTCTTAGATAGTAAAGACTGTGGCATGCAAGGCATTTGAGTGGGTGGCACATATTTATGTTGATAATAAACAAGCAAACAATCACTCTCATCCTCTCATCCATTCATCTGTGGTTGGAGGATGCCTGCCAGGGGTGACTGGGCTGTCTCATAGATTTGGAATCCTATGTAAGAAATAGCCCTAGCAAAGAAGGGAGCCAATCGGGTTGGTTTATTTCTGAGAGAGAAGGTAATGAGCCAGAACTTGACTGAGAAAGAGAGAACATTTTTAGAAAATGCATGTCATGTAGGAAGCCAAGGAAGGATGTTGGACTGCTCAGTAGAAATAGCTTTGAGTTTGGCATTTGGAAGGCTGAAAGATAATCCCTGGGATTTCCAGCATGGCATATTCCTTTTAGGAAGTCCCTCTGAAATGTAGCCTCTCCTGAGGCTGGTACTAATATGGAGTGCTCTTGGCTTCAACAACTAGAAATCCCCAGAGCAGATGCCATTTTAAGTCAGTCCGGCTCACATCTCCCCTCATTCCCAACTCACGGTCACTAAAGGTTAACATGGAAGCAAGAGTTGTTTAATATAGCTCACAGCTGAAAGTTGCAAGAAAATTATTATATTGCCAGATGTTGTAAACAGATCATGACCTCAGAAAGCTCTCCTGTGCCTACATGTAAAATGACCTGCTTTTGCTTTCAGAAGTCAGTTCAGTTTTTATATGTAATATATATATATATATATCCCTAAATGTTTACACTCATGTCAGTTTATGCTACATTTACTTTCCATACTATCTTCCCAGCTAGGGAACTGCTGAATGATATAACCAAACAGAAGACCCACTATTCAGTAAATGGGAAGCGATTATGAAAAAGGGTCAGTTTGTATATCATTGATTAATAGGAGGATTTCCTATCTTTCTGGGCGAGAAGACATATGTGAACATTGAGAAAGTGTTATTTATGCTTTCTCAAAATAATATCATTGGAGAGATTTGCCCATTCACAAAGTTCTTCCATATTTGGCATAGCCTGTTGCAACATACTTTAAAGGTGGGTGAGATTTCATATTGTCAATATGTTTCATCCTACTGCTACCACCACTCAACTTTTTCTTGGTTGTTTTTGTCTTCATTTTCTGTAATGCTGTAATACACTTTTTCTCTACTTTTTGAAAATAATTTTTATTAAAGAATTATTTCAAGATATAAATATAAGTTTTAGAGATAAAGAAAAATAGTAAAGAGATTTTTTATATATATATATATATATATATATATATATATATATATATATATATATATATATATATATATGCATATTCTTTCTAGCCAGGTTTTACCTACGTAAGCTAGGTTGTTCTGCAGCTCTGACTGTGTGAAATCTCATTCACCATCCTCAGAGCTCCTCCTCTGCTGACAAACTGCAACTCTACGTTGCTCTCTGGGAGACTCAGATAGCTATTTCTGCCTTATAAGGCTTCGTCAGTGAGCCACACCCACTTCTCAGATATTCCCCCTGTAAAGGTACAATGTGTCTTTTTCTGTTTTTCGTAGGCTTTTATGTGCATATTCTTTCTAGCCAGGTTTTACCTACGTAAGCTAGGTTGTTCTGCAGCTCTGACTGTGTGAAATCTCATTCACCATCCTCAGAGCTCCTCCTCTGCTGACAAACTGCAACTCTACGTTGCTCTCTGGGAGACTCAGATAGCTATTTCTGCCTTATAAGGCTTCGTCAGTGAGCCACACCCACTTCTCAGATATTCCCCCTGTAAAGGTACAATGTGTCTTTTTCTGTTTTTCGTAGGCTTTTATGTGCATATTCTTTCTAGCCAGGTTTTACCTACGTAAGCTAGGTTGTTCTGCAGCTCTGACTGTGTGAAATCTCATTCACCATCCTCAGAGCTCCTCCTCTGCTGACAAACTGCAACTCTACGTTGCTCTCTGGGAGACTCAGATAGCTGAGTGTGGCTCACTGACGAAGCCTTATAAGGCAGAAATAGCTATCTGAGTCTCCCAGAGAGCAACGTAGAGTTGCAGTTTGTCAGCAGAGGAGGAGCTCTGAGGATGGTGAATGAGATTTCACACAGTCAGAGCTGCAGAACAACCTAGCTTACGTAGGTAAAACCTGGCTAGAAAGAATATGCACATAAAAGCCTACGAAAAACAGAAAAAGACACATTGTACCTTTACAGGGGGAATATCTGAGAAGTGGGTGTGGCTCACTGACGAAGCCTTATAAGGCAGAAATAGCTATCTGAGTCTCCCAGAGAGCAACGTAGAGTTGCAGTTTGTCAGCAGAGGAGGAGCTCTGAGGATGGTGAATGAGATTTCACACAGTCAGAGCTGCAGAACAACCTAGCTTACGTAGGTAAAACCTGGCTAGAAAGAATATGCACATAAAAGCCTACGAAAAACAGAAAAAGACACATTGTACCTTTACAGGGGGAATATCTGAGAAGTGGGTGTGGCTCACTGACGAAGCCTTATAAGGCAGAAATAGCTATCTGAGTCTCCCAGAGAGCAACGTAGAGTTGCAGTTTGTCAGCAGAGGAGGAGCTCTGAGGATGGTGAATGAGATTTCACACAGTCAGAGCTGCAGAACAACCTAGCTTACGTAGGTAAAACCTGGCTAGAAAGAATATGCACATAAAAGCCTACGAAAAACAGAAAAAGACACATTGTACCTTTACAGGGGGAATATCTGAGAAGTGGGTGTGGCTCACTGACGAAGCCTTATAAGGCAGAAATAGCTATCTGAGTCTCCCAGAGAGCAACGTAGAGTTGCAGTTTGTCAGCAGAGGAGGAGCTCTGAGGATGGTGAATGAGATTTCACACAGTCAGAGCTGCAGAACAACCTAGCTTACGTAGGTAAAACCTGGCTAGAAAGAATATGCACATAAAAGCCTACGAAAAACAGAAAAAGACACATTGTACCTTTACAGGGGGAATATCTGAGAAGTGGGTGTGGCTCACTGACGAAGCCTTATAAGGCAGAAATAGCTATCTGAGTCTCCCAGAGAGCAACGTAGAGTTGCAGTTTGTCAGCAGAGGAGGAGCTCTGAGGATGGTGAATGAGATTTCACACAGTCAGAGCTGCAGAACAACCTAGCTTATGTAGGTAAAACCTGGCTAGAAAGAATATGCACATAAAAGCCTACGAAAAACAGAAAAAGACACATTGTACCTTTACAGGGGGAATATCTGAGAAGTGGGTGTGGCTCACTGACGAAGCCTTATAAGGCAGAAATAGCTATCTGAGTCTCCCAGAGAGCAACGTAGAGTTGCAGTTTGTCAGCAGAGGAGGAGCTCTGAGGATGGTGAATGAGATTTCACACAGTCAGAGCTGCAGAACAACCTAGCTTACGTAGGTAAAACCTGGCTAGAAAGAATATGCACATAAAAGCCTACGAAAAACAGAAAAAGACACATTGTACCTTTACAGGGGGAATATCTGAGAAGTGGGTGTGGCTCACTGACGAAGCCTTATAAGGCAGAAATAGCTATCTGAGTCTCCCAGAGAGCAACGTAGAGTTGCAGTTTGTCAGCAGAGGAGGAGCTCTGAGGATGGTGAATGAGATTTCACACAGTCAGAGCTGCAGAACAACCTAGCTTACGTAGGTAAAACCTGGCTAGAAAGAATATGCACATAAAAGCCTACGAAAAACAGAAAAAGACACATTGTACCTTTACAGGGGGAATATCTGAGAAGTGGGTGTGGCTCACTGACGAAGCCTTATAAGGCAGAAATAGCTATCTGAGTCTCCCAGAGAGCAACGTAGAGTTGCAGTTTGTCAGCAGAGGAGGAGCTCTGAGGATGGTGAATGAGATTTCACACAGTCAGAGCTGCAGAACAACCTAGCTTACGTAGGTAAAACCTGGCTAGAAAGAATATGCACATAAAAGCCTACGAAAAACAGAAAAAGACACATTGTACCTTTACAGGGGGAATATCTGAGAAGTGGGTGTGGCTCACTGACGAAGCCTTATAAGGCAGAAATAGCTATCTGAGTCTCCCAGAGAGCAACGTAGAGTTGCAGTTTGTCAGCAGAGGAGGAGCTCTGAGGATGGTGAATGAGATTTCACACAGTCAGAGCTGCAGAACAACCTAGCTTACGTAGGTAAAACCTGGCTAGAAAGAATATGCACATAAAAGCCTACGAAAAACAGAAAAAGACACATTGTACCTTTACAGGGGGAATATCTGAGAAGTGGGTGTGGCTCACTGACGAAGCCTTATAAGGCAGAAATAGCTATCTGAGTCTCCCAGAGAGCAACGTAGAGTTGCAGTTTGTCAGCAGAGGAGGAGCTCTGAGGATGGTGAATGAGATTTCACACAGTCAGAGCTGCAGAACAACCTAGCTTACGTAGGTAAAACCTGGCTAGAAAGAATATGCACATAAAAGCCTACGAAAAACAGAAAAAGACACATTGTACCTTTACAGGGGGAATATCTGAGAAGTGGGTGTGGCTCACTGACGAAGCCTTATAAGGCAGAAATAGCTATCTGAGTCTCCCAGAGAGCAACGTAGAGTTGCAGTTTGTCAGCAGAGGAGGAGCTCTGAGGATGGTGAATGAGATTTCACACAGTCAGAGCTGCAGAACAACCTAGCTTACGTAGGTAAAACCTGGCTAGAAAGAATATGCACATAAAAGCCTACGAAAAACAGAAAAAGACACATTGTACCTTTACAGGGGGAATATCTGAGAAGTGGGTGTGGCTCACTGACGAAGCCTTATAAGGCAGAAATAGCTATCTGAGTCTCCCAGAGAGCAACGTAGAGTTGCAGTTTGTCAGCAGAGGAGGAGCTCTGAGGATGGTGAATGAGATTTCACACAGTCAGAGCTGCAGAACAACCTAGCTTACGTAGGTAAAACCTGGCTAGAAAGAATATGCACATAAAAGCCTACGAAAAACAGAAAAAGACACATTGTACCTTTACAGGGGGAATATCTGAGAAGTGGGTGTGGCTCACTGACGAAGCCTTATAAGGCAGAAATAGCTATCTGAGTCTCCCAGAGAGCAACGTAGAGTTGCAGTTTGTCAGCAGAGGAGGAGCTCTGAGGATGGTGAATGAGATTTCACACAGTCAGAGCTGCAGAACAACCTAGCTTACGTAGGTAAAACCTGGCTAGAAAGAATATGCACATAAAAGCCTACGAAAAACAGAAAAAGACACATTGTACCTTTACAGGGGGAATATCTGAGAAGTGGGTGTGGCTCACTGACGAAGCCTTATAAGGCAGAAATAGCTATCTGAGTCTCCCAGAGAGCAACGTAGAGTTGCAGTTTGTCAGCAGAGGAGGAGCTCTGAGGATGGTGAATGAGATTTCACACAGTCAGAGCTGCAGAACAACCTAGCTTACGTAGGTAAAACCTGGCTAGAAAGAATATGCACATAAAAGCCTACGAAAAACAGAAAAAGACACATTGTACCTTTACAGGGGGAATATCTGAGAAGTGGGTGTGGCTCACTGACGAAGCCTTATAAGGCAGAAATAGCTATCTGAGTCTCCCAGAGAGCAACGTAGAGTTGCAGTTTGTCAGCAGAGGAGGAGCTCTGAGGATGGTGAATGAGATTTCACACAGTCAGAGCTGCAGAACAACCTAGCTTACGTAGGTAAAACCTGGCTAGAAAGAATATGCACATAAAAGCCTACGAAAAACAGAAAAAGACACATTGTACCTTTACAGGGGGAATATCTGAGAAGTGGGTGTGGCTCACTGACGAAGCCTTATAAGGCAGAAATAGCTATCTGAGTCTCCCAGAGAGCAACGTAGAGTTGCAGTTTGTCAGCAGAGGAGGAGCTCTGAGGATGGTGAATGAGATTTCACACAGTCAGAGCTGCAGAACAACCTAGCTTACGTAGGTAAAACCTGGCTAGAAAGAATATGCACATAAAAGCCTACGAAAAACAGAAAAAGACACATTGTACCTTTACAGGGGGAATATCTGAGAAGTGGGTGTGGCTCACTGACGAAGCCTTATAAGGCAGAAATAGCTATCTGAGTCTCCCAGAGAGCAACGTAGAGTTGCAGTTTGTCAGCAGAGGAGGAGCTCTGAGGATGGTGAATGAGATTTCACACAGTCAGAGCTGCAGAACAACCTAGCTTACGTAGGTAAAACCTGGCTAGAAAGAATATGCACATAAAAGCCTACGAAAAACAGAAAAAGACACATTGTACCTTTACAGGGGGAATATCTGAGAAGTGGGTGTGGCTCACTGACGAAGCCTTATAAGGCAGAAATAGCTATCTGAGTCTCCCAGAGAGCAACGTAGAGTTGCAGTTTGTCAGCAGAGGAGGAGCTCTGAGGATGGTGAATGAGATTTCACACAGTCAGAGCTGCAGAACAACCTAGCTTACGTAGGTAAAACCTGGCTAGAAAGAATATGCACATAAAAGCCTACGAAAAACAGAAAAAGACACATTGTACCTTTACAGGGGGAATATCTGAGAAGTGGGTGTGGCTCACTGACGAAGCCTTATAAGGCAGAAATAGCTATCTGAGTCTCCCAGAGAGCAACGTAGAGTTGCAGTTTGTCAGCAGAGGAGGAGCTCTGAGGATGGTGAATGAGATTTCACACAGTCAGAGCTGCAGAACAACCTAGCTTACGTAGGTAAAACCTGGCTAGAAAGAATATGCACATAAAAGCCTACGAAAAACAGAAAAAGACACATTGTACCTTTACAGGGGGAATATCTGAGAAGTGGGTGTGGCTCACTGACGAAGCCTTATAAGGCAGAAATAGCTATCTGAGTCTCCCAGAGAGCAACGTAGAGTTGCAGTTTGTCAGCAGAGGAGGAGCTCTGAGGATGGTGAATGAGATTTCACACAGTCAGAGCTGCAGAACAACCTAGCTTACGTAGGTAAAACCTGGCTAGAAAGAATATGCACATAAAAGCCTACGAAAAACAGAAAAAGACACATTGTACCTTTACAGGGGGAATATCTGAGAAGTGGGTGTGGCTCACTGACGAAGCCTTATAAGGCAGAAATAGCTATCTGAGTCTCCCAGAGAGCAACGTAGAGTTGCAGTTTGTCAGCAGAGGAGGAGCTCTGAGGATGGTGAATGAGATTTCACACAGTCAGAGCTGCAGAACAACCTAGCTTACGTAGGTAAAACCTGGCTAGAAAGAATATGCACATAAAAGCCTACGAAAAACAGAAAAAGACACATTGTACCTTTACAGGGGGAATATCTGAGAAGTGGGTGTGGCTCACTGACGAAGCCTTATAAGGCAGAAATAGCTATCTGAGTCTCCCAGAGAGCAACGTAGAGTTGCAGTTTGTCAGCAGAGGAGGAGCTCTGAGGATGGTGAATGAGATTTCACACAGTCAGAGCTGCAGAACAACCTAGCTTACGTAGGTAAAACCTGGCTAGAAAGAATATGCACATAAAAGCCTACGAAAAACAGAAAAAGACACATTGTACCTTTACAGGGGGAATATCTGAGAAGTGGGTGTGGCTCACTGACGAAGCCTTATAAGGCAGAAATAGCTATCTGAGTCTCCCAGAGAGCAACGTAGAGTTGCAGTTTGTCAGCAGAGGAGGAGCTCTGAGGATGGTGAATGAGATTTCACACAGTCAGAGCTGCAGAACAACCTAGCTTACGTAGGTAAAACCTGGCTAGAAAGAATATGCACATAAAAGCCTACGAAAAACAGAAAAAGACACATTGTACCTTTACAGGGGGAATATCTGAGAAGTGGGTGTGGCTCACTGACGAAGCCTTATAAGGCAGAAATAGCTATCTGAGTCTCCCAGAGAGCAACGTAGAGTTGCAGTTTGTCAGCAGAGGAGGAGCTCTGAGGATGGTGAATGAGATTTCACACAGTCAGAGCTGCAGAACAACCTAGCTTACGTAGGTAAAACCTGGCTAGAAAGAATATGCACATAAAAGCCTACGAAAAACAGAAAAAGACACATTGTACCTTTACAGGGGGAATATCTGAGAAGTGGGTGTGGCTCACTGACGAAGCCTTATAAGGCAGAAATAGCTATCTGAGTCTCCCAGAGAGCAACGTAGAGTTGCAGTTTGTCAGCAGAGGAGGAGCTCTGAGGATGGTGAATGAGATTTCACACAGTCAGAGCTGCAGAACAACCTAGCTTACGTAGGTAAAACCTGGCTAGAAAGAATATGCACATAAAAGCCTACGAAAAACAGAAAAAGACACATTGTACCTTTACAGGGGGAATATCTGAGAAGTGGGTGTGGCTCACTGACGAAGCCTTATAAGGCAGAAATAGCTATCTGAGTCTCCCAGAGAGCAACGTAGAGTTGCAGTTTGTCAGCAGAGGAGGAGCTCTGAGGATGGTGAATGAGATTTCACACAGTCAGAGCTGCAGAACAACCTAGCTTACGTAGGTAAAACCTGGCTAGAAAGAATATGCACATAAAAGCCTACGAAAAACAGAAAAAGACACATTGTACCTTTACAGGGGGAATATCTGAGAAGTGGGTGTGGCTCACTGACGAAGCCTTATAAGGCAGAAATAGCTATCTGAGTCTCCCAGAGAGCAACGTAGAGTTGCAGTTTGTCAGCAGAGGAGGAGCTCTGAGGATGGTGAATGAGATTTCACACAGTCAGAGCTGCAGAACAACCTAGCTTACGTAGGTAAAACCTGGCTAGAAAGAATATGCACATAAAAGCCTACGAAAAACAGAAAAAGACATATATATATATATATATATATATATATATATATATATATATATATATATATATATATATATATATATATATATATATATATATATATATATAATATATATAATTTGATTTATATGCCGCCCTTCTCCGGAGACTCAGGGCGGCTTACAATGCGTTAAGCAATAGCCTTCATTCTTTTGTATATTTTATACAAAGTCAGCTTATTGCCCCCACAAACTGGGTCCTCATTTCACCTACCTTAGAAAGGATGGAAGGCTGAGTTGACCTTGAGCCTTGGAGAGATTCGAACCAGCAGAAATTGCAGGCAGCTGTGTTAATAACAGGGTGCACTAAACCACTGTACTATCAAGGCTCTTTCTTTAATATTGCATCCTAATTTCCTTCTTTTCATAGTTTACCTTTCTTATCATCAAACCCAGAAATCCCAAATTCATGGGTTTTTTTTTTTTCTTTTCTTCAGCAAAAAGTCCATAAGGGGTTTCCAGTCACTAATAAATGAGGTTATTTCCCTTTTCTTAATCAGACAAGTCAATTTTGCTTTCTATGCACTTTTCTTCTACTCTTTTAATGGCATGGCTCTTGTACCCCCATAGTTTAAAGCCTCAGCAAGTCTTAATCCAGACCAGCCATTCAATTGGAGTTTTAGGGAGATGATTTGGGGAAGAAAAATTATCAGTGGAGAAAAGCTTAATTATCCCTTTGTCACTCAAGATTATATGGCTGCTTTTTGTAAAATGAGCATAAGGAGAGAACACCCCACATGGAATAACCTTTGTGAGACAAGTTACAAATATTATGCTATATTCTTTATTTCATACTGTAGTTCCTAAATCAAAAACAGATTCAGTGCATTTAAACTGGCAAACCTACACTGCAATCAGTTGATCTTCATTCACTTTGATGGAAATAAGAAAGCTTAAGCATGATGGTGCCAACTTTTGCAGTCAACCATGTAAGATTCCATTTCCTTTCTGCTAGCATTTTTAATAAAACTGTTTTTGCCTCAGCTCAGAGCTGAGACTTAGAGCTTAGTAGCTGAATATTCTTGTGAAACATGTGAGAATTTTGTTAAATAGATACAACCATAGTCTCTTGGGTACTAATAGATGGCACATTGAGCTGCTTGCTGAACCATAGCATATATGAAAGGAAATTTTTTTAGCATAATTTGATTTTGCAAAAAAAAAAAATAGAACACAAATTTTTCTTTTATGATAAACACATTTTTCTTTGGATCGCTTTAGGATAAAGTAGGATTTAGATTTCTTAAACTTCTCCACTACTAGCTGTAAGAAATAATATATTTTATAGCTGTCTTGTAAAATATACATAATGTTTCAGCCTCCTATTTTATCCACAACACCCTAGCTGAATTGGACCAAGAGAGAAAATGTCAGCTTCATATTACCCTAAGGCAGGGGTGTCAAACTCAATTTCATTGAGGGCTGCATCAGGGTTGTGTTTGACCTTGGGGGGCTGAGGGGATATGGCCAGGGGTGTGGCCAACTCGATGTCACTCATCAAAACTTTGTTTTCGGCCATGATGGCCTCCTGCACCTTCTGCCAGTGAAAATGGAGCTCAGGAAGGCTGCATGCAGCATGCCTGGGCTCCGTTTTCGCTGGCAGAAGCACCATGGGCCGGTCCTTTGCTGTTTCCAGGGTGGGCCCGCAGCCCAGATCTAAGCACCCCATGGGTCGGATGCGGCCTTCAGGCCTTGAGTTTGACACCCCTGCCCTAAGGATATTATTATTTTTCTACAATTTTAAATCACTGATTTAAAAAAAAAACAATAAAAGTGTGAGTACTACAAAAAGAATGGTTGATAGTTGTCAAGTCATCACAGAAGTCCTTAAATAATAGACATGCAAACACACACACAAATGGCATCCACACATAGGTATTTTTACCAGATGGACGGACGGACGGATAACAACTTTGCTAAAGGCAGTTGAAAAAGCATTTGTGAGATATTTTAATAGATATATTATTTATCCAAAGGAAAAATTATAAGTTCAGCTGCCCAATAGCAGTTGTTGCTGCTGTTTTGCATTAAAAGAAAGTGGAGATGGGGATACCTGTGAATGGAGGGAGAGAGAGAAATTAAAACATTATCAAACATTTTCAGTATATTCAGTTTATTGCCGGTTTATAATACCAGACTTTCCCACTTTGTTTTAACTTTAAACAAATTTTGATATTACAAAATAAAATCAAATTTAAATAATAGAAACCAAACAGTAATTACATGGAAATAAAGATGTGAACATTTCAATCAAACACTCCATGTTACAATATGTTGTAATTGATACATTTTCTCTAGAATTTTGTTACCTTTTCCAGAAAGGAAAAAAATGCCAGTCTGTAGGTTATGAGTTAATATTTTATCTTATTTCTCAATCTTATAATTATGTAAAAGAACAGACAAAAATAATGCTCTAGATAAATGTATGGATCTGTCTTTCCATCAAGAGCCATGGTGGTGCAGTGGTTAGAATGCAGTACTGCAGGCTACTTCTGCTGACTGCCAGCTACCTGCAATTTGGCAGTTCGAATCTCACCAGGCTCATGGTTGACTCAGCCTTCCATCCTTCCGAGGTGGATAAAATGAGGACCCAGATTGTTGGGGGCAATATGCTGACTCTGTTAAATGCTTAGAGAGGGCTGTGAAAGCACTGTGAAACGGTATATAAGTCTAAGTCCTATTGCTATTTCTATTCTGCTCTAACTTTCTTCTATTTTGTTTTAGCACTGTCTAACTATAGTACACGAACTAAATCGAGACTTCTTAAAAAACAGAAAAAGTGAAACAAAAACTGACAGCTATAAAAAGCTTGCAGAGTTTCAGTGTCACTCTTTTTCTCTCTTTCTCTCATGCTCATATACACACACACAGCATCACGTCTTGAATGAGAAAAATGCTTGAGGCATTCCCATTAAAGGTTTAAACTGCCTGTATGTGAACAACATTTCATACATTTTCTAATGTATACAGTACAAGAAATTATATACATATATATATGTATATGTATACATATATGTATATGTATATGTATATGTATACACCATATATCAATGGGGTAGGAGGGGCAGTGGGTGGGCAGAAGTCAGGTAGGGGATTACAGTACAATTATTTCTAGGCCATAGTTTGCTCCTACAGCCATGTTTCATGAGAGACTGAGAGGGGAGGAGGGATGGAGGGAGAGAGCAAGAGAGACTGAGAGAGATAGTGGGAGGGAGGAGGAGAAAGAGAGAAAGGGAGGTATGGAGAAAGGGAGGGAGTGATGGAGAGAGAGAGAGAGAAAGAGACTTAGGGAGAGAGTGGGAGGGAGGGAGGGAGAGAGAGAGACTGAGAGAGGGGAGGGAGGGAGAGAGAGACTGAGGGAGGGGGAAGGAGGGAGGGAGGGAGAGAGACTGAGAGAGAGAAAGTGGGAGGGATGGAGGGAGGGAAGGAGAGAGAGAGAGAGAGAGACTGAGAGAGGGGGGAGGGTGGGAGGGAGGGAGGGAGGGAGAGAGAGAGAGAGATCAGACTGAAAATAAATTTCTGAAGCCTAGCTAATGACTCCCAAAGTAAGACTGACTGACTGACTGACTGACTGAGTAAATATTTTTTACAGGTAGTCTTTGACTTACAGTCATTTATTTAGTGAATGTTCAAAGTTGCAACAGTAACTTTGTGACAAGTGACTCTTGACTTTTTTTTCCACACTTACGACCACTGCAGCATCCCCATGGTCAAAATTCAGGTCTTTGGCAACTGTCAGGTATTTATGACAGTTGTGCTGTCCCAGGGTCATGTTGGGATTGCAACCTTTCCAGCCAGCGTCTAACAAGCCAAGTCAATGAGGAGCAAAAAAAGAGTTGTAAAATGGGGCAAAACTCACTGAGCAACTGCCTTGCTCAGCAGTGGAAATTTTTGACTCAGTTGTGATCGTACATCAAGGACATCCTGTATTCCAGTCAGTAAGCAGAATTAAAACACATTAAAAATAAAAGCAAAAGTAAAAGAAGACAAATATTACAATTGGTGGTATATTTGTTAGTGGGTAATATAAAGTTTGGCTAATTTTATAGGTTGTATATTGATTTGTAATTGTCCTCAATAAGAAAGGAACTCAAACCTGTGGGAAAAAACAGTAACTTCAACTCGACTTTAGGTAACCCTCCCCCCTTCTTTAATTTGGACACAATGGGCTACCCAGAATATAGCCCTTTAGAATTTCGAGTTAGGCCTTTCATGAGGAGTAAAGGAAGTATAAGGTCCTAACTGGGTACCCAAAAATAATTGTGTTTGATCCTTAGTAGAATATAGCTTTAGTGCTATTGGGATATGTTATGCTCCTCTGATGAAATGAAAAACTTGAATTTGACCATTGATTTTTGAGCATTTTTGATGATATAATTTGGGTGCTCACTGCTTTTGGTAAAGCTATGGAAAACAGAGCCCAAATGTGTAGAAGATTTAACTCACTTAATACTCTTGCCATTTAACCTCCAGGAATTAGGTCTCTTGATCTTAATTTTATGCATTAGCATCAGATGTGGGTTTCAGCAGGTTCTGACCAGTTCTGGAGAACCAGTAGCGGAAATTTTGAGTAGTTTAGAGAACCAGTAGTAAAAATTCTGACTGGCCCCGCCCCCATCTATTCTCTGACTCCCGAGTCCCAGCTGATCAGGAGGAAATGGAGATTTTACAGTATCCTTCCCCTGCCACGCCCACCAAGCCATGCCAACTAAGTCATGCCATGCCCACCAAGCCACACCCACAGAACTGGTAGTAAAAAAATTTGAAACCCACCACTGATTAGCATAACATAATGACATAACAAGATCAGGCAAAAACTATACCTAGTCTGACATTCTGTGTCTCATAGACTATTCCCTTAAATGTATACTTTAATAGTTCAGGGTTTTTTATTACCATATTAAAAGCAGGGATTTTTATAATCCCCCAAATACATAATTTACTAGAACTTTTTAAGTTCTCTATCTTACTTTCCAAGACATAACTGCTTCACAAAATAGCTTTTCAGTATAAAGAACAATGGATTTGTTGCGTGTCTTGTTGCTTTCTATACATCAGTTTCTTGCATTAAAAGGAGATATGAATATGAAATACTTCACTGTTCTTCACTATCCACATTAAATGTTTGATACTTTTAAGTTTTAATCTTTGCCTGAAAATTATTAATTCATATAGCCTTCAAACTAGGTTGAAAATAATGTTTTGGCTATGTGGGTTTGAAGAAACCATATGATAAAATGATGTTTCCTTGAGCTTTCCAAATCCCAATTTATTTCAACGTAGGTTGATTTTATTTATTACAAAGTTTATACACTACCTATTTCATAGACTAAAAGGTGGTTTAAAAAATCATTAATATCATAGAAGCACCTACAATAACAAATCAATTTCTTTTCACAAATTTACCTCCAAAATCAAAACTTCTAAACATATTTAAAACATGGCTACTCATCCATCCTGTTATTTCCAAATTGAATTTAATTATTTTAACAGCCTTCTAAAAGAGGCCATATTTCACCCCTGAGGATAAGATGTTCCACAAATTTGGGCCCACCAGAGAAAAAGCCTGCCTCCAAAAGGAAACTGAAAGCTAAACTGTAAAAGGCTTATTAGATTAAAATCAGCACATTGAGTTGGACTCAGAAACCTTTTGAACTGGTTTGAAATGGTTATATAATGCTGAGTATCATCAATATATTGATGATAACTCTCCCAAATATGCCAACATCCGAATGTAGGTGTTAAACATTGAGGGATCCCATACTGAAGCCATTATAGGCTTGATTGCTTTTTCCCTCATGATAGTTGGCAGGGACCATTCATTCAGGAAGCAGTGGAACAACTATAAAACAATGCCGTCTATTCCTACTTCTGGCAGACAATTCAGAAAGATGCCACAGTTGATGGCATCAGAGGTTGCTGAGTGTCCTAACTCATGAAAAATATGCAAGGCTAGGTATTACAAAAATGCCCCATTATATTCCCAAAAGCCAACTTTCATCTGAATCATATTACAGCTATAAGAAAATTCAAGTGATGAGCACCCAATAGGACTGAAATAAGCTACAGTAAACTAGAGCCTGGCCTCAAGAAACTTGATACTACCAAGGTTCAGATGTCAGGGCAGCATTGGTGGCTGAGATGGAATATCTTAAAAGAAGATAGTATGCATTTACTATTATACTGAATAGAAATATCCTTGTTAGGAAATAAGAATTAACTGCAACATTTTCTGCTGAATGATTTAATTGTATGTTTGAATTATTCCTAAAATTGAACATAGATTAAGCAAGAGATTGTCTTTTTCATCACAATAACTTTACCATGAAATTTGTAAATAATCATTTTTCTCATTTAGGTAACCAGTGAAAATACATTTTTTTTAAATTCCCTGATAGCACAGATGTTATATTTATTTTATTTTTCTGTCATGTATTGCTTTAATATGTTTGGTTAGCAAGCTGGTTATATAAAACAATCTGAATGAATCAATAAACTATTGAAGCAACTGATATGGGAAACAAAGGAAGCAGATGTAGTTTTGATAGGTATGACAACTTGTTTAGGCTGATACACCAGCTATAGCCCTATCTGAACACTATATAAGCCCTGATCATACCTCAACTAGGGCACTATAATAAGGTTCAACAGAGGATACAGTCTGCAACAACTGAGATGCTTGTGGGAATAATACTGTACCAGTTATATTCCCTATATGTAAGTAAATGAATATTTATTCATTTATGAACTTTTTAGAGTAGATTGTTTGTAGGGCAAGTAACATGAATATAATATGACAGACTTTGAATCTTTGTTGTTAACCTACGTAGGATAAAGCCCATCATATTGCAAATATATAAGACTTTATATATTGATCTCTTTTCTTTGGAACTTTCTGTTTCTGCAGAAATATGTGTGGCATCATCTGCATCTATCTTGGTAGATCTTGAAAATCTTTGCTTTCAGTTCATATAATCGGCTCATGTGCCAATCTTTTTTAATTTCTGCTGTCATTAGATAATTTGGAGTTGCATGCATTTTGATTTATTATTCCTTTTGCTATTTCAAAATTCACATAACCTTCTTAGTAAGATCCTTTTATCTTGAAATAGAAGGTATCAAATATTTTAATGAAACAAATAAAAGGATAAAATATATACATGCAGCTGTCCAGATGAAGAAAACAAACTCACATCTCCTGAAATGACCTTCGATTTCATTCTTAGCTTTGGAACCCTTCCAGTTTTATTTATCAGGGGAAAGAAGGATAAAAATGTTTAATAGTCTGACCAAGTTAACTGACCTAACTTGATTACTTGATGAAACTTCATCTCAAAGTTAGATTCACATCTGCTTTGTAAAGCTTTGGGGAAAATGTTTCTACAACGATATTATTTACTAATGAAAAGCCTTTAATTAAAAAAAAACCAAGCACTATCTGAAGCCTACTTATTACTTGCAAGTTCTTTTTTCCTGTTCCCTGTCTAACTTTCATTTTCAAACTTGGTATCTAGAAACAAAACCAGTCTGAACATGTTGCTTGAAAAAAGTGTTGGTTCCTAGCTTCTAGTTATGAATAAAATATGAGAAGCAATTTATTCAATTTGTGATGAGCCAATTCAACACTATGTTGTAAAAATTACAATAACAAAAGAAATAACAATTACACAGAACATATTATACATATTGTTAATATATAACAAAGTCAAAATAGAATAGAATAGAATAGAATAGAATAGAATAGAATAGAATAGAATAGAATAGAATAGAATAGAATAGAATAGAATAATATTTTTTATTGGCCAAGTGTGATTGGACACACAAGGAATTTGTCTTGGTGCATATGGTCTCAGTGTACATAAAAGAAAAGATACATTCATCAGGAATCATAAGGTACAACACTTAATGATAGCCATAGGGTACAAAGAAGCAATCAGGAAACAATATCAATATAAATCATAAGGATACAAGCAACAAAGTTACAGTCATAAGTGGAAGGAGATGGGTGATGGGAACAATGAGAAGATTAATAGTAGTGCAGACTTAGTAAACAGCTAATTTTAAACTGTAACGATCTACAATTAACTAAGAATCATATAACTTTAAGTCATTCAGAAAAATCCTGAAACATCAATAGCTACAAGTAGAGTTTCCTGAAGGAAGGATGCCATAATCCCTACAGGAAATCTGATCTAAATAGTTATTTATAAAATTTAACTGGCAACGAACTTCACTAAGAGAATGCTTGACAAAAGTTATTAAGCCTTCCACGTTCTTCAGCACTTCAGTGCATCCAGTGTCCCAATCAGCAATGGAGAGGCTGTATTAAAACAGAGATATAAATCTATTTCTAGCTTTGTAAATTAACAAGTAGCAAATATTGCAGCTTCCTTCTTCATGATTACCACTTGCATCACTCTTTCCATGCCAATGGAAATTAGTAATAAATGCCTCACGTGAGTTAATTTCCAAAGATGTCACATGGTTTATCAGCCTCAGTTGAAAGTAGACGGAGTCAAGTGCTTCCATACTAGAATGCAGAATTTCAAGATGACCTTCTTAGCCAAATGTATGGAGATTGTCAGGAGCGGTCATTATCTTTTTGAACTGGAATCTCTATGCTAACTAAACATACAAGAAGAAAATTTCCAAAATGCTCCCAGTAAGAGAGATTACTTGGCTTCATCATGGAGTTCATTTGATACTCTATGACAGTAGGAAAACAAGGACCTATACTCACTAGATATCATTACAGTCCAAAAATAAAGATGAGCTGAATAGAACAGATACCCAGAATTTTATTTGAGTATTAACTATCACTTAAAATAGAAGAGAGGAAGTTGCTGAGGGGATACCAGGAACAAAAATACTTCAGAAACCTAAGACAGCCTTATGAGCAGATGGGAGATATTAAGTTGAATATTTATCCTGTTTATTATTAGGCTGTTTGGTATGAAACTTGTTTTCCTGAATTGTTCTTTAAAAAGATGCATCACAATGTAAGCAAATAGCCCTGATTCATATTCATTATTTATTATATATGAAATGTTTCTTCAAACTCCAATGCCTATGTTTATTGGTTCCACTAGTGTGATAGTTGCCCTGATGCTGTAGGCATGTTCCCAGAGACTTATCCATTTCCTTCATTATTAGCCTTCTTCAAGTGCAACCAAACTGTTTTATTTAAGGTATGCTTTTGAAGAATGATGATCACCTGGCTTGCCATTGTTGATGAGAATTGTCTTATCCTGTTCTGCTTTTAATGGCATATTGTAAATCATTCAGAATCTTGGAATTGAGGTGGTATGTAAGTAATGTGAGACAATATATCAAGAAAAACTCTGTTCCAGTTCTTCTTGTTCTTGGAAAGTTGTCTATTCCTACAGCAGTATGACCTGTTTTACTGGAAGAGCAAGACCACTGTTGTATAAGGTCAAACTATCCTGTAGTGAAGCAGAAAAGAGCTATGCCCTTGCTGTAATATTGTTGGCAATTTCTTCAGCTTATTAGTTCCTTCCAAATCAATCTCTTTTCCTAGATCAAGCATAGCCTGTTGGCTAAAATCTAGACTAAGATCTCCTACAAAAGGCAGAAGAATCATTACAATGATAGCTATCTTTCACTCTCTCTCCTAGAAACCAATCTCATTACTCTTGTCCCTGTTGACAAGAAAAGAAATAAGTTCATCTGAAATAGCTTAAATGATAAATACATTATTTTAAAATATGTAATTGGTATACAACTCTCCCAATCCCCTGCCATGCTACCATGCCCCCTCATTGTGGTGGTGGTATTTCTGGTGGGTGCTTCTGGAACGGATGAGCGAAGAACATTGGGATTATTGGGAGTGTATACCAAGAGTAGATATTTCCTGCAGGATCGCCCTAAATGTGAAGGTCATGCCAGCTGTGCAGTGAAAGCAAGCATACACTAGACAGCAGTGATATTGGTAGATGCTTGCACATAATCACTGTAGTAACAATAGCAAAGGCAACATTAATACTGTGAAGGAGAAGGCAATGATAAACCACCTTCGTATCTTTACCAAGAAGATCATATGGATACAAAATACACAAGTATAATGTTTGCATTCTCCTTATTTAGTTTTAGGACTTGTGTGAAGAACAGATCATATTTATGCAGAAATATAGCATCGCTATACATACTACTCATTTCCAGTAATGGGTTCCCGTTAACTACCAAAAAAATAATAAAATAAAATAATGTGCACTTTATCCAAGCTTAGAACCACGATTTGTTCCTTAAACTTCCTTGAAACTCCAAGAAAAAAAGAACCTATGAATTTGGCCCTGCACATTCCAAAGATGGATGAGGGAGACATGATGTGGTGCTGAAGAGCTGCCTGCAGTCCATGGCCTGTGTTTGACCTTTTCTGTTCAAGAAACAGACTGGCTTTACCACTGTGATAAAAGTGACCCTATCTGGAAAAGGCTCTCAATCCTTCCTTTTAAATATTTCTCAACTGCCTATGCTGAACAATAGAACTGAAACAATTTTCTGGATGTGAGTTCCTGGAAGCCTGACTATCCCAATCAGCAACAAACTACAAAAAGCAAGTAACAGAAATATCCTTACTGATAAGAGACTGGGTTTAAAGAGATAATGGTTTTACCATCTGCATTTCAAGAAATGGAGGCCATTCTTAGTCAGATACTGTATATGTTGACGTTTATTGATAATTGACACTATTCATCAAATTGCTTACATTTTATTTTACAACAAATTAAAATACAAAGGTACTCTTTGGCTGGCCATGATATATAAATGCATCCTTGAGTTTTCTCCTCTTCTTTCTTCCCTAGTTATGGACAACAAGCCTCATGAATCTGGAGCTTATGCAGCACAAGTTATTGAACAAAAAGTTCATTTGCTCATGAATAATTTCTTTATAGCACATGCGCAAAGCTAACTGTTACACACATGCTTTTTTGATTTTATATAATAGCCATCTGTGACTTCCAGCATCATTAAGAATATTGTGAGGTAGGTTTTCTTTTTTTTTTTAATGTGGGTGCAACATACATGAAGATGCTTGGAAACAGCACACAAAAAGGCTACCAAGTCGCTCTCAAGTAAATGCTCTAAAATATGCCAGTAAATGAGACAGTAAATGGCTCAGTGGTTAAAGGTGCTGAGCTTGTCAACTGGAAAGCTGGAGCCCTGGTTCAAGATCTGAGTGCCACATGATGTTGCCCCAGCTCCTGACAAACTGGCAGTTCAAAAGATGTATCTACTCATGCAAATATGAGTAGATAAAGAGATAGTACTTTGGTGGGTAGTTAACAGTGTTCCATGCACCTCAGTATAGAGTCATGTTGGCCACAAGATGGGGGAGAAAGGACAGATGTATATCATGGAAAAGAATAAGCAATTAATTTATTCTAAAAACTACATATTCGAACTGTGAGAATGTATGTGAGTGTGTGTATATTTTCTTAAGATGCAGTTTATAGCTCCAGAATGCATTTATATCTAGTTCTTCCTCTGAATGCCCATGTGACATCTGCGTTTAAAACAAAACTTACCAATAAACAAAACACCTCCTTTTACCAACTGAAGTTAGCGTACCAGCTGTGACATTTTTAAGAATAGCTATGCCTCATGCTCTGCTAACCTTCAGTTTAGATCACTGCAAGACACTAAATTTGGGCTGCTTTTGAAGAGAGCTCTTCAAAACAGTACTTCAAGACAGCTGCAGGCAGAACTCATTTGAAGATACATTATCTCACCAGTAGCAAGCTTATTTTAGGGTCAGGTCAAAGCAATCAGGCTAAAGTCCAAATTTTAAGTAATTTGGTGCCTGAGTCTCTTGACCAAGAATGCAAAACCTGTGGTTGTAGGACAAAATGTGACTACCAATGACACTGAACATGTCTTGGCAAATTATCAATGTTAATGTGACATAGTCAGCTACCAGAATTCCTGTTTCAATTCATTACATTTGAATTTATTTAAACTTAAATCAGTTTCAGTTATTGTTCTCCTAGCTCTGCCTACTTTTTTGCCTTGTACCATGCATTTGTTATAGTGAATGATGCAGTTCAAAGGTTCTCAATGCCCCAAAAGTTCTATATTCCTGATTGAAAATAACTTGTCATTTTTTAAGATGGATCTCCTTACACATGAATAGCACAAGGTAGGAGAACATCTTCTGAATCTGCAGACCACCATCAACCTGGTATCAGGAATCTTTCCTGAAATGGCAAAGAGAAAAATCTCATGGTGATTGTTCATTTCAGTCACCCTGATATTTAGAGTTTATATTTAGAAAATCTTGTGAGATATGAAATTAATCAGTTTTATAAAAAGGAGAGAAGTATAAGAGCTAAATTTTCAGAACTATCGAATTTTAGAATTGTAAGCCACCCAAAGTCCTTGGTTGGGAAGGCAGCTATAAGGTAAAGGTAAAGGTTCCTCTCACATATATGTGCTAGCTGTTACTGACTCTAGGGGGCGGTGCTCATCTCTGTTTTAAAGCCGAAGAGCCAGCGCTGTCCAAAGACGTCTCCGTGGTCATGTGGCTGGCATGACTAAATGCCAAAGGCATACGGAACGCTGTTACCTTCTCACCAAAGGTGGTCCCTATTTTTTAACTTGCATTTTTTACATGCTTTCGAACTGCTAGATTGGCAGAAGCTGGGACAAGCAACTGGAGCTCACCCTATTACATGGCACTAGGGATTCAAACCGCTGAATTGCTGACCTTTCGTTCAACAAGCTCAGCGTCTTACCCACTAAGCCACCATGTCCCTTATAAGGCAGCTATAGAATCTGACTAAATAAAATAAATTATAAAATGGAAAAAAGCACTGTGTAGTTCAATTTAAATTGATTGTGAAAACAGTATATGTCATAAACATACCCCCTAGGTTTTAAGTTTATCCTCAGAATTGTATGGTTAATATAAATTTGGCGGAGAATCTTCATTGACTTATTTCCTAGGAAGATAAAGAGATTTCTTTAATCCTGATGATCATAATTTTGGGAGGATATTAGAGAAAATCAGAGGATGGAATTAAAGTTCGAAAGATTTAATTAGCAAATAAAAACTGGTGGTACATGGCAGGGTTGAGACATTTGAGCTTGATTGCCTACATGACCTCTTTCAGTTCTGTTGCTCTTTGCATGCACATACAAATGTGGCAGGCTTGTACCTTCATGCTCACCATCCTGTAAATTTTGATCCCTGGCTTTCTTCTTCCAGTGCTGCTGTTTCCATAATCATACGACTGAGGTAAGCTTCAGAATAGAAGTTCACAGTGACCCTTGATGGTAATGAAGTTGTCAATTTATTCTTTGGAGAGATGAATTAGATATTTTGACTTTAGATAAACTTCGGTTGAAATTAGCATTTATCATTTTGAAGGTAATACACCCTATTATAGACACTGTCTAAATATACAGAATTATTCATTAATTATTCAATAGACTAATAAAATTTAAAATAGCTCTAGGATATATCTAATTAATGTGCTCTGAATCTTCAGCAGATTCATTAATAACATTAATGCTGATGAATGTATCTGAAATCTTTCCCATAGCCATCATCATAACTGATGCCTTAACTGACTTATTAGCAAACTACATAAATCAGAAGCTACAATGTATGACAAAAGAGAACAAAGAGATAGTAATCAATCTTTATTTGGGATAGACTGCAAGGTACCCTGGGTGATGCAATGATCTAGCATTTACAATACACAACTGCTTGCACTTCTGGAACTGAAATGGCAAACTAAAGATCACTCTGCTAAAAGCAGAGCCAACGACTGTGGCAGAATGAAGAACTGACTGATAGACTGGCTCTTTGTAATTCCTTTCCAGACAAGGAAAGGACTTGAGATCACCCACAAGTATTTCATATATTTGCTACTCATGGGAATAGCCATCTTAGCCATGTTAGGGAAGAGGAATAAATTTTAATGGACAAGGATGACACTAATGCGAAAGTAAATGACAGGCTACAAGAATGATTTTGAAAAATATGCTACATTGGATATACATTTGAAACAACTGAAATCTTAATTATTAAAAGGGATATACAAATAACAAACCAAAAGAATGACCTGCATAACTTTCCTAAACTGAATTTTCAAAAGAGATTAGTTAAGACTGGGCATGGAAGAAGAATGAAGTTTGTTAAAAGTAAAAGAAAGGTATATAAAGCTGGCTTATTTGATCAAAATATTGTTATGTCTGGTAACCCTGAATGTACTTTTGATGATCAGGACAATGAGGTTTTAAGGATTTGTTTAAAGAAAACAGATGAGATACTTTATACTTATTGGAATGAAGTCATTTCTTTATATATTTCTTTACTATATTCTTATGTTTTCTTTCCTTCCTAATTTCCTTTCTATTTTTTCTTTTCTTCACTTTCTAGTTTTTCTTCTTTTAGTTTGTATTTATCTTTTTAATTGTAATTTTTAATAAATTTAGTATTAAAATAATACACTACTGCTTGTCTTACTATTCTACTTAAAGTAAGTTATTTATTTTAATGACGAATGAATTGAATGAATTGCCTTTGTAGATTTATACTTGCCAAAAATATAAATAACACAATGGTGTAGCATTTTCAAAGAGGCACTGCCAATCAACAAAGCAATGATGACTACAGTTTTCAGAAAGACCAAGCAGAATTCATATAACTACAATACTAGAATTGCACATTTCACACCCTAGACATAACTGGCAATGTTACATGAATTATTAAAAATAAACAACCTATTAGGAAAGGGCATTTGATGCATATAATAACTTAAAGTTTCCTTAAATATAATGTTAACAATGAAATCAAGTGTTAACTGAGTACCCAGGCAAAAAGATCAGGATTCATCCAAAAATTGACACATACAATTGGTTGGGAAAGTTGGATTTTTAAACATTTTACTTTTGAAACTGAAATTTACTTTTGGTAAGGATCTGTTTTATGATCTAAGATTCATTATTAATTAGTATTATTACATGAATTGGGAAGGCAAACTCAAACCACAACATCTGTTCTTCCAGTACAATATTAGCTCTCATGCATTAGTATAAGATATAATAATATAGTATAATTATAGCAAAGTCAGTGAGTAATTTATCTGCCACCTGAGTAATGTTTAACCTTACGTTGAGGTCTTAAAGATAAAGAATCTGTTTCTCTTTTGGGGGAAAACTATTGTATTCAGCATTGTTAGCAAAGCTAAATGGCTAATATAAAACCTGTGACTATATATGAACAGAAAAAGAAATAGAAATAAAATCTTCAATTGCTTCAAAATAGAGGAAGCTGTTATTACTAAAAGAAACAAGATGAAATTCTCACTAGGCCTATGAAGCCCAGCTGGCAAAAATCCTGACAACCATCAATAGCAACAAAGTATTTCCCATACATATAATGTTCTTCCAGAATGATTCTGGTAATGTTTAGGATCATACCCCACCCTGAAACTGGTTTTTAATCCATTTCTGAATTCAGTTCAAAATGCCAGTATTCAGTTTTAATTCAGTCCTCCTTGGATTTTTACTCAGTGTACAACCAAACTGAAGCTCAGTAGGATAGCAATAGCAATAGCACTTAGACTCACTATACCGCTTCACAGTGCTTTACAGCCCGCTCTAAGCGGTTTACAGAGTCAGCATATTGCCCCGACAATCTGGGTCCTCATTTTACTGACATCAGAAGGATGGAAGGCTGAGTCAACCTTGAGCTGGTGAAAATCGAACTGCCAAACTGCAGGCAGCCCGCAGGCAGCAGAAGTAGCCTGCAGTCCTACATTCTAACCATTGGGTCACTAAGGATCCTTTTCATTGTTGGCCTGCCAGCTGTGTAATGCTCAGAAATATTTGCTTGGATACCTTCCTTATTTGGACACCTTATTTTACTGTTTTCTCATTTAAAAATGGAAAATAAAAATTACCATAAGACATCTTTGGAAATCTGAATTAGTGAAATAGGGGGAACTCTTATTCATTATGGTTCATTTCTTAAAAGCTTCTTTTTCATGCTGCATAGGATGTGATGATTTGGGTTATTTGACTGTTCTTCCTGTTACTGTTGAAAAGAACAAGGATCTTTACACGAATAGCTTTGGGAAGGACTGGAAGGAAATGATCAGAAATTAGTCAGAGCTCAGTTAGAGCTTTTTAAATGAGGTTCCTGTGGTTGGAAAAGTGTTCCTCCCACTGGAAGGGAGCAGCATCTGAAATCCCTGAGAAAATCAAAGCCTGTAAAAGCCTTTGGTGCAATCCCCAGAGTGCTCTAAAAGGTGTTACATCTCATAATTTGGATGCAACCAATGGAGAAAGTTATTACATACTTGACTGGCAAGTAATTACCCTTACTATATTTCATTTCAGTTAAATGGAAATTAAATGAAATTGAGCTTTTTGAATGTGGTCCCTGGCACTCAACTCAAGGACCAAGCACAGCCCTCAGCATGGAAAAATTGTGCAGCCTTCTTCTATAGGAAGCCATATTTTCAAAATGTCACAAATCGATTGTAATGCTCTGCTGCAAAATATTTCCATTTCTTTTGTGACAAAATAAAGTACTGCCTGCTATTTTCTTTAGTGATGACCATTTAAAATATTGGTTCAAAGTACAAAAAGTAGAAACATCTATTCAATCCAATGGAATTTCATGATATTCTGGAATAAAGGTCTTTGAAATAATGACATCTGAGCAACATATGCCTTCAATATAACAGAAGTAAATTACGCATTTTAAATACTCTGTTTTGACCTGGGGAGTATACTTTCTCTGACTTCAGGAACAGCATTGCCCAAGAGATCAGAATGGCTCATCCCCTGATAATGTCCTGTAAGCCACTGAAAACTTGATTGATAAAGTGGGTGAAAAGCCTGTAAAATATTGTTTGGTATGCTTTGGTTCTCTTTTGCTGATATTTCTGTATACAAATTGTTTCTTTGTTATTGTTTTATTTATTATTTATGTGTGCTGCAATTTGGATTTGGACATTTTAAAATCTATTTAAATAAATAAAGTCTTATCTTAGTTTAGCCTGACATGAGTCTCTCTCTCTCTCTCTCTCTCTCTCTCTCTCTCTCTCCCTCTCTAAAGCAATCAATTTAAATCATTTTTAAAGCTTGCCTTTTTAATGAGTCACAAAGTCCTTATCTTTTCTTCATAACTAAGATTTAGAGAATGGTCATACTGTATGCTTCTAAGGTGTAAATGGAAAATGTAAAGAAATTCATGTTGCCTCGCAAGCTTCAGGTGCAACTCACAGTCCCTTCCCACAGTCTCTTCCACAAAAAAGTTTGTGACAGAATGGGACACTGAGCAATATACCATGACTATTTATATTAACTGAATTAAGTAGCTTTTTTAAAACAATGCATTCTTTTAAAACATTACTCAAAAGCCAAGTGAGTTATTTCATCTGAATGGTTTGATTAAATTGGAAAGTGATCTGATAAAATTGAATCTTTGAATTGAATTTCCAAGGCTACTCAAGATGTTGAATCAAATCAAATGCTTACAAATTGCTTGAGAGAGATATGAGGGTGACTCATAAATTGCCACTTTTTTCTATTTATGGAGAAAAGTATGAAGAGGTTGAGTAAGTATGATGGTTTGTTAGACACTGGCCAGCCAATGAGTTTTATCACCTCTACAATATATGTCTATCAAAATGTTGCTGTGCTTATCTCACTTTGACTAGAATGCTAAAGCAAGTTTTCTTAAAGAAAGGAAAGAGAATTCAGCTGTATTCTACTGCTTTAAAAAAAAATCTGGATTGTGTTTCCTGTGTGATCCTCTTCCTCTTTCCATTTTCTTTTTACATTATCCCTCCTTAATTCTCAATGCATTGGATTCTGTGTCCAGTATATCTGCAGTTCTTCAGTGCTAGCAATTCCACTTTTATTCATTTCATTTTCCCCACTGTTTCCAAAATGAAACAAAAAACTTAGTTTTCTTTCCATAACATGTTTGTACTCTGTCTTCGTCAAAAATGGATTTGACCCAGTGGTGAAATGTAAAATTTGTTACTACCAGTTCTGTGGGCATGGTGGGGGGGTAATGAGACTGGGTGGGCATGGCCAGTTGTTTTTTTTTTTTTTTTTTACTTTTAAAAGCATTTTTTCTACAACCTCTTCACCGAAGAGGCAACAATCAGGCAACTCAGATGGGATCGTCAGAGCCTTTTAAAAGCATTTTTTCTACAATTTCGGGTAGAGGTTTTTGTTTTTTTTTTACTTTTAAAAGCATTTTTTCGGCTGAAGAAAAAATGCTTTAAAAAGTTTTTTTAAAAGCCTCTGATGATCCCGCGGCTCATCTGGGCATGAGAGGAGGGAAGGGACTTTTGCTACCAATTCTCCGAACCACCCGCCGCCATCGCTACCGGATTGGGCGATCTGGTCCGAACCGGGAGCATTTCACCCCTGATTTGACCGTATGTTTGCTCTTTATTTCACAGTGTCAACTGACTAGTTGGTGAATCCAGAAAAAGGAACTCCTGAGACATTATTTTACCAAAAGTATAAAACTTTACTAAATAAAACACATTGGCACAGAAGAAGCAAAATCAGCTCTGGTTTTCCAGTACAAAATCAAGCCTAGTTAATTCCCCCTTTCTTCTATGGACCACACAGAATCCAAAACATCCACCAATCCCTCCTGTTTATTTTGTTATGGGAAACAATCAGGCACGCTGGGACATCTGCTCGGTTTGTCCTTGAGAGGCCAGCAATTTCTCATGGTGCTGATGGATGCTTGAATACCATTCTCCCAACCTTGCCACTACCAACCATCCACCACCCTCTTATTGTCAAGCTGCGAGAGAAGAAAAAATATAGATGTAAGTGCCAATCAGTCTTGACACACAGTCTATTTATATGCAAGTCAACACACACACACACACACACAAACACACACATACAAACACTTGTATGAAGCTTTTTTCATTATTTCATAAACAACACCTAATTTTCATTGCAGAAGGGGCCAAATCTACCAATGAATCATGTAATTTAAAAAACAAAAGTACTCAGGGAACAGTATGATTATCACCTTTAATCTGGATTTTCTTTTCAAAGTTTTGAATTTTTTTTTCCTTTTTAGGAGGAAGACCTTTTGTATTGCTTCAACATAACCTTTCTATAAACTCTTGGTTCAGAAATTGAGGCTATTCCACTGCCCTTTCTTTGCCCCTGCTCTTTATTCCTTTTGAAGAAGTGCAGAAAAATAATATACATTTTTATTGCACTGAAATAGCTGAAGCATAAGCCACTAAATTATTATGCATATCTATTACAGTTTGTAATCAAATATTTTATAGAATTGTATTCAAGGTTGATTTAATATTTTAATTATCAAATTCAGATTGAATTTTGATATTTTCAAATGTCAATTTTGGTTGGATCTTGGCTAGTTGGCATATCCAAAAATCCAAAATACATATCTATGCTAACTCAATATATAAAAATATATTGAAAAACGGTTTATGATATTTTGGAATAAGATAGCATTGATTAGTTGCCAAAAATTGCATTAAATTACAATGAAAGAAAGATGAAATAGCTGTTTGCCTAACAACTAAAAGTCATGTCCTACATGAACATGAATATTATACAATCAACCAACATTTGAGGGAATGATATTGATATTTCTTCCACTCCTCCTTCCACTTTTGTTTAACTTTGAAAAGCTATTCTACTAAGAGAGCATTTCAAATACAACGGTGCTTAAGAAGTGCTTAAAGAAGTAACAGAGAATTCAGTGACTTGTAATTATTCATAGCCTGAATTCTGAAAAGAGAATCTAGATGGAGTGGGGACCAAAAAGGAAAAAAAAAAGTTCAGGAAGACTTCACATTCTGAAGAATTTAAAGGAAAAGCAAGTGATCACAAGGCACTCATACTTCAGAAAGTGAAAGTGATTTTTCTTTAAAAAATTAATTTCTGCAACTATTGTTAGCTTTGCATTTGCCATCTGGACTGGAGTGTTATGTATCCTGTCTGAAACATGTGTAGCATAGCACAAATTGGACTGATTCATTAAATTTAAATCCAGCCAATGGGTCTCAAATCCATTGGCAAGCATTTAGTTAAAGCAAATTCAAGATCATTTAAAACCTCTGTGAGCACTACTTGATCTTCACATTATATAGACTTTTCCCAGTTGTCTCAAAAGACCACATAAAAAAGGCAGAGTACGAGGTAAGTCCTTTTGAAAATGTCTAGTGACTTAACAAAGCAGCTTGTCCCATGGACATTTCTTTGCAGCTATTTTACGTCTACATGCAACCATTGGGGAAATGGAGTCCTTGATCAGCATGGGGCATCTTCCTAAACAGAATTCTCATCCAAGCTAAAATTCCAAAATGATGGTTCGTTCAAGTAAATTCTATTTGAATTTGGTTATCTATAATTACCACAGGCAAATATTCATTAGATGAATTGTCTAAAAAAAAATAGTGACATTTCAAGAATGATATTGGGAAAAGCACATTTGAAAGATTTCCCATTTGAAGTACCCTCTTAATTTTAAGACAGGTTTTTAAAAATTCACTAAGTGAAGTATTCTAACATTCAGAATCAAGGCAAAATATTTATAGGATCTAAAGAAAAACAAGAGTATTCTCTTAGACTATAGAAGTGAAAGAATTCACTGAAAACATATGATATAAAGATTAAGCAAACTCTATTGAAATGTGTGGGGGATTTTAAGGGATGGGGAAAAGAAGGGCTGCCTAGAAAATAATCAGCCAAAAGAAGGAGGAACCCCAGTGGCTTACTAGTCATAGAAAGAAACCTAAAAAGAGCTTGCTCAAATTGAACAGAAGGCAGTGGGAATTTTCTACCTTCAGACTTAAGATTCTGTTAATGTAGCCTTACAATAAAGTTGATTTAGCTTATCTATCTATGTTTCTTGCCTGGTTTACTCAACTATAATGTTTCAAAGGATCAAAGAAACAATAAAGAAACATAGAATTCAGTTGTGGGTTTCAATTTTGTTCGCTACCGGTTCGCTTGTGGGTGCATGTGCAGAGACATCTGGACAGGTGGGCAGAGCCTCCTACCACTGCCGCAACAGGTTTGCCCGATCTGGGGCGAACCGGGAGCAACCCACCACTGAGAGAACTGGAAAAGCACCAAACTCAATGGTGACAGCCTAATATTACAAAATGTAGAGGAGGAACTTGCAAAACCATTACGTATTAAAGACAATGAATAAATTCAGACAAGAAATACAATACAAAGACATCAGAAAAACTAGATGACACAAAGAAATCTCAGTCATGCAAACTAGTCAGCCATGCTGAGAAATGCATTCCTGAAATTATATCTACAGATCAAATGGATTACATTCCAAAGAGCAAGATGATGGATAAAGGCAGATTTGTTATAAATGCTTTAGATAATTCATAATAAAAAAAATAAGGCAACGGAAATATTTTTAGACACAACGCTTTTGACGTTAGAATTCACAGCAAATGGAATATAATTTCTACAATCTTTCAATATGTAAAGTCACAAGTCAAGGCTGTCCATTTTCTCTTTTATTATTTATAATTGGTTAGGAGGTCCTGGCAGGCAAGAACTGAAAAGATAAACAAATATTTCAGATCAAGATTCAGGTAGAGAGAGATACAAGATGAAATGCTATGCAGTTGATATAATAGTAACAGTTATGCAAACATAAAGCTCCATATGATACTATTGGCAGAATCCAAAGATTTTTGTCTACCTTTTCAAATAAAAAACAAATAAATTAAAAGTAAGATAATAGCATTCAATTTCCAAAGAAAAAGACTTCATGAAAAAGGAAATTGGGATATGGGAAAAAATATAATGAAATATCTAGAACTCTTATTTAAAAGGATATAATGATTTGAAAACAATTATAACAAATTGTTATATGAACCAGTTCTTGAAACTTAGATATTATCTAAGATAAACATGGCACCAATTGGAGAGGGGGCGGGGAGAGCAAGATTCAAAATCATACAAGACTCAAAAGAAAGATATAGAGCAGCATTTCCTAATCTTAGACTGGATTACAACAGAAATTGTCTTAATCTTTTTAAAGAATAAATTGGACAATCACCTCTATATGTCTTCCAACCCTGTGATTCTATGGATTTGGTATATCTACAAATGATTGGCAGATCACCAATCTTTTCCAACTTTCAGTATTTTAAGTTAAATGAAATGTTAAAAATTTAGAAAGATCTCTGCCATAGCTACCATTCTGATAATTGCTTGTCTTTTAACTTCAGTATAATCATTAATTCATTGCATTTGAATTAATCTATTTCCTTGGCCACTTTGATCTCTAGTAACTAAGATATAAATTTGTATTTTTTTTAATATAGAATATGTGGTTCATGATGAGGTGCAATAGGTGACTGACAGGACTGCTACAGCACTTCACTCTGGTTAGCAAACTTCAAGTTCTAAGAGTTTTTTTAAAAAAAAAGAAGACTCAACAAACTCAAAGTCTCCATCCCCCTAATATCTAACTTGGTGCTAATTGAAGAAACTAACAGTTAGTACATCATCAATTATCATACTGTGCACTGGCCTTAGAAGGGTGGTGAAAGCTGCTGCTGAGTATTTGTGAAACTTTAGGAGCTGAGAGTCAGAGTTTCTTAGGGTACAGTTGTCATTATATCAACAACTAATGATCCAACTCAAGGCAGTAAAGTGCAAGTCAAAAAGTATGTTTAATCATGAGATAAACTAGAGAAAGAAGCTCTACAAATTAACTACAATGGACATAAAGAGGAAACAGCATCTTCCTGTCTACCTATTATTTCAGTGGCTTTTTCCTACTGTGCAAAAAATTCTTATTTAGAATATGGCATGACATGTTATATCATGTCATGCCATATTGTGTCATATCATGTCATGTCATATCATGTCATGTTAACTTAACTCGTATGACCCTAGTTAAACTGCTGAATCAAATGCAAGAAATTCTACCAAGGTTATGCACCTGAAAGAAATAATCCTGCAAACATTGATTTAAAGCACTTGATCTCAAAGGAATCTAGGCAATACAAAATGAATCAACATTATGTACTATAAACTAGTCATATGAAGATACACCTAGTTTAGAAGCTCAGCCCAGGATATATTAAACAGGAAATATATTATTCAGGACTAGATGAATACCCGTGCTCTGCTATGAAACTATGTGATCGGGCTTGATAAATCATCACTTAAGAGTTTGAAAATTAATGAGTAGTTACGATCAGCCTCTCCTCTCCCCTTCTCTCCCTCAGGCTAGCCCCACAGAAGCCTCTCCTCTCCCCTTCTCTCCCTCAGCCTTGCCCCACATAAATGTTTCCTATCCTATCCCCTTCTCTCCCTCAGGCTTTCTAGCCCCTTCTCTCCATGAGGCTTGCCCCACAGAAGCCTGTCCTATGCTATCCCATTCTCTCCAGAGTTATTTTCAAGTTGGGAGGGGGAGTAGAATGTCTAACTAATTAGCATCAGAGCGTGTTATAAGAATACAGGAAATATTAATCCTCTGATGGTCATTTTGAAAAATCCTTTCTTAGTGAGCACCTAGAATCCAAGAGGAACATAGTGGCAAATTTCAAGTTTGTAGGCTTTACGGTTCTGGAGATTTCGTGATTAATTCATGAGTGGTTTTTGCTTTTATATATAGAGATTTATATTAATCTGCACAATCACATTATTGCATCAAAAAATACAAAACATTCATTATGTATAGGATTGGCTGAACAATATGGAGAGTCTTTTTCTTTCATCATAAATTGGCATTTTAAGATTGTCATCCATAAAGTGTCAGCTTACAATGTGATACATCTTAAGGAAGGAGGTACATTTGCAAGGCAGCTATAAGGATTATACTTAGCATCTGGATGTTTTACACAGGACCTGTTGGGTTGTCTAAGGCAAGATCTGGGAAGAGTTTAAGGCTGATAGGATCTTGGAGACTTTTAGCTCATCCACCTACGTTTAGATCTATGCTCTTCCTGGCTGATTAAGGGTTCCCGGGAAGTGAATGTGATCCAATACATGTTTGGGTGAAAGTGTCTTTGACAGAAAAAAATGACTCTGTCAGCTTTGAAGGAAGCAATCATAAATTCCTTGTTCAAGAAGCTATTACTATTTCTGGCAGGCCTGGGGCCATTGATCTCATTCTTGCGATCCGGCAAGATCCAGCCATGAATGGTGTGAATGGGTTTTAATGTTTTTAATGTTTAAATGTTTTTTATAATGATTTTAAATGTATTGTGAGCCGTCCTGAGTCTTCGGAGAGGGGCGGCATTGAATTGAATAAATAAATAAATAAATAAATAAATAAATAAATAAATAAATAAATAACTGGATCCAATAGACCTGGTGACAATTTTTGTCCAATTTTCCCTTCTTAGTGAAGGTTGTTGTGAGGGCCATTTAGCTGCAGTTTTGAAGGAGTCTGGAGGAAATAGATTATTTGGATCCCTTTCAGTCAGATTTCAGGTTGAAATATACTGAGATTCTATTGATCACACTATTAAATGATCCACAGCAAAGCTGGGATAGGAGAAATGCAATCTTCCTTGTCCTTCTTAATCTGTCAGTGACCTTCAATACTATTGATCATGACATCTTTCTGGGATTGCAACTGGGTCTAGAATGGATGTTTTGTTATAATGGTTCTCCTTTTTCAGAGGTTATTTCAGATTGCTGTTGGTAGATAGAGAAAGGTCTACCTTTAGGCCCCACTTTGCATAATGCTTCAATGATCCATTTGCTTTTGTTTAAAATCAACATGAAGACATGAGGTGAGCATAGGATTAAGTATAATATAGTACTGAATCTCAGCACTTTGCTGACTAAGTGATGTTATGCTGGTTCTAGTGCAGTATCTGATGGCTGTTGGGGTTCTAGGTAAGACCCTAGAAATCTTACTAGGGTTAATAAGACCACATGGCTGTGGGTTTTGCCCATCTCTATGCCTCCCACTCTGCCAGGATCCAGTTCTAGAGATATTTCACCCATTTGAAGCCAAAAGTAGTAGCTGGTCCAGAATATAGCAGCTCAGATATGTGCACCTTGCTATGCCCAAGTAACATTACTATTTTGAGAGCTGCATTAACTTTCTGTAGGCTTCTGAGTGGAATTCAAGATGCTGGATGTTACCTATACAGTTCTATATGGCACTAGATAACTCTCATTTATAGGACTACCACTACCTTGTCAGTTCTGCCCATCCTATGAGATCCCACAGGGATTGCAGATTCCCTTTCTAAAACAATAATAAGACAAAGATAGGCATCTCTGATGCTATGCCTACCTTTTGAAATCAGGTTCAAGGTTCAGAGGGCCTCAAACCTATTGGCCTTCCACAGAGCTTTGTAGACCTGACTTTTCTCCCTGCATTGCAGTGGTATGGTAAATGATCCTGTTTGGTGATGTCTGTGCATATTTTTATCATCTATATCAGTTATGTTGAGGATATGGAGGTGCTCTATATTTATTTTTTATTTTCTATTTTGTACATCCCCCTGAACCACAAATAATGAATGAATTAATAAATATAGTAAAATAAAAGTCTGCCAGAAACTAAAAATCATTCTCTGCTGTATAACCACCTGTGGCCATTGTGTTTTCTCCAGCATAATAGTTCTATTACATAAAGAAACTGTTGTTTGCTCAATGGTATTGCCACAAATGTGGCAGAAGGAATAAACAGCAATTACCTAATGGGTTACCAAGTGGATTATAAATGTCACTGCTCTTTTTTCCTCATGCTATTCAGAATGCTAAACATCTGGATGCAGCATCCACTTATTATCACAGTTGTATGTTTACTATAACAGTCTGAGATGATAAAAGAGGTATAGTTTTCCAATGTTATGTAGGTCATATTTAGATGCAAAGTTTGTATTTTGTGTTGATTTTAGATTTTTTTTAAATGAAGTAATTAATAGGAATGAAAACAACTGATTTGCTCAGTACCCCACAGGAAGCTAGCAACAGAAATAAAACAAAACAAATCTACATCTATCCTTATTTTCCAAGGCCTATATCCTGATCTAGTAAATGTTGAAGTCACACAATGGAAATTATTGACTCAGAAAGAATACAAAATTGGTTCTGACTTAATATGGGAATATTAATAAATTTTGGATAGAGGAAATACAATCCCGCTTATCATAAATTTGCAGAAGATAGACTTACATATGATTACTGGGAGTTTAAGTCCGGGGTGAAATCCAGCAGGTTCTGGAGAACCGGTAGCGGAAATTTTGAGTAGTTCAGAGAACCGGCAAATGTTACCCCTGGCTGGTCCCAGAGTGGGGTGGGAATGGAGATTTTGCAATATCCTTCCCCCAGGAGTGGGAGGGAAAGGGGATTTTGCAGTATCCTTCCTCTGCCATGCCCACCAAGCCACACCAACAGAACTGGTAGTAAAAAAAATGGATTTCACCACTGGTTTAAGACAAACTAGCAGCATTTTTGGAACCGAATCAGTTGGATAAAATTTTATTAGGCCCCAATGAGAAATTAATAACCAAAATTTATAATTTTCTATTGGAATATAAACTAGCAGAGGAAGTAGTTAAAGAGAATATGATCACATGGGCGACGAATTTTGGGTATGCAATAGAATTAAATAAGTGGGAAAATTTGTGGAAAAATATTAATAAATTAACATTATCTGTACCATACAAAGAAAATGCTTATAAATTGTTCTATAGGTGGCATCTACCACCAGTGCGAATTTCTAAAATGTTTCCCGGCACATCTCCACTCTGTTGGAAATGTAAAGCGCATAAAGGGACATACTATCATATATGGTGGTCATGTCCCAAAGCTAAAAAATTCTGGGACAATATAAAAATGCAACTGGAACAAATAATAACTCAAAAGGTGCCCTTAAAGCCAGAAACTTATTTATTAGGAATACCTACAAGCAAATATGAAAAAGAAATAATATATTTAATAACACACATTTTGACTGCAGCAAGAATTATATACGCACAAAATTGGAAACAAGAAGAGGTCCCGACTCAAGAGAAATTAATATCCAAAATTATGGAATGCGCTGAGATGGATAAACTTACCAAGGAGATCCAAGGAAAGGAAGAATCTGAATATTATCTGGTCTGGCAAAAATGGTATAAATGGTTAGAGGGAAGTGGAAAAAAAAAAGAGAAGAAGAAAGAAAGAAAAATTAAATAAAAGAAAAGATATCAATAGAGTAAAATAAATTTTTACATCAAATGAAATTTAAGAGACACGAGATATCAATAAAATAATATCATTATATAGGGTGAGAGAAATATTGTATATTGAAGAATATAGGATATTGATATTGTAACAATTTAGATATTATAGGTAGATGTTATAAAGATGATGTTTGTTGTAAATTGTTTTACTTGCATTTATAAATGTATTATGTGGTTTCTAAAATTAATAAAAAAATTTTAAAAAAATTTTTTTTTAAAAAAAAGACAAACTAGCAACATTCTAAGTGTCTCCCAAATTTCCCAAGTTTGCAAAGTTTTTGCAAAAACTTTTGTGATTTTACCACACTAGGTCTTTAACAAAACCAATTAACCAAGGATATATTTAAAGGTAATGATACCTAACTGACAAAAATAGTTATGGGAGTTTGCCCATATACTATAGTATTATCTGGTCCAATTCTAACCACGGGGTGTTCACTGGAAAGCTGCTACTTGAGTAAAAAAGAAAGCCATCTTAGCTGACTTCTCTATTTATTCAGTAACTCAGTGTTTTTCAACCTCAGCAACTTTAAAATGTGTAGACCTCAACTCCCAGACTTTCCCAGCCAGCAGGTTGAGAAACACTGCATGGTTTGTGGAAAGATCCAAAGACTTTAAAAAGTTGCCAACTGGATCTGGCCCAATTGCTTTAAGACTTCTCTACAACAGAGCTACATACTCTCCGCAGCTGTACCGCGACTTTATAGCTGTGCATGAAATCAGGCAGAGCCATATGGCAAGCATCTTGCAAATTTATGGGATTTAAGAAACTGCTTTCATAAAGGGCTAAGATTTTTAAAATGTGCTCATGGCAGCCATAATCTATAAATTGGGCATCTCTATTTCTTTGCTCCATGTTTAGTTTAACATGGAACAAATTTGTCCTGAGCAGGGTTAAAGAACACGTAGTCTTCCAGATGTTGTTCACTGCTGGTCATACTGGCTTGGACTGTGGAAATTAAGAGCCTAGAAACAATTGGGAAGTCATAGGTTCCTTGCCCCTATCGTAGGGGCTAGAAATTAAACTAATTATTTCAAATTACATGAGAAAGTATAACTTGAGGAAAATCAGCTTGACTGATGAAATTGCAGATCATTCTAACCCATAACATATAATATGAAACAAGACAAGTTTGGTTTTTCAATAAATTATAATTTTAAAACTGCCTCAGTAAATGTATGAAGCTTTTGAAGCTTTTAAATAAAGATGGATGGGGGACTGCTGGCAATACTTTAGTGGTGGATTTTTGCTTTGGTTCTGGTTGCTTTAATGCGATTCTCTTTCTCTCTGGTTCCAAAACCTGCAAATGCTCAGATCATACCAGGATTTTCTTACATTACAGGAAACTTTTATTTCATCCAATCATGTGAAAATATGATAAAAGTTGCCAATGAGTACAAAGAGAACCTGAAGAAATCGTTTTAAATGTCCTATGGCTTTTCTGTAGCGACATGGATAGGGCTTCTCCTTCAATGGCCATAAACACACGAATACAATTGAAGGTTTACACTTGTATTATTAAGCAGGGTAGAAATAGAAAGGTGTATGGCAGATTGACTCAATCTGGTGTCCTACAGCTATGTTGTCCTAAAACTCTCATTCCCCACTAAAATGAGCACTCACTCTACTGGACAGAGGTGATGAAAACTATAATCAGACACAGCCAAGGGTCACCATGTTAGGCAGCGGTGGGCTGCTGCTGCTTCAGACCTATTCGGGAGAACCGTTAGTTCCAACCATCAGCTGGCCTTGCCCACCCACCCCCACCCTATCTTGTCCTATATTTCCTTCTTTCTGGCTCAGCTGATTCACGCAGCACAGCTGATTTCCATGCCTCCATTGTGCTACTTATCAGGGCTGCCTTAAGAGGTAAGCAGCTGAGCTTCAAATTGTTATATTTTGAACCCTGCGGATAAGCGCATTAGGTGTGTGCGCACGAAGCCCATGTCCATGCACAAAGCTTGCACTCACAGAACCAGTTGTTAAACTGGTTGCAGCCCACCACTGGTTGATCCCATGTGTCCATATGGATCCCTTCAGACATACAGCATATTTAGATATATGCATGTACTTCTTTTTCTCATTCCCCTTTCCTCAAAAAAGACCCTGAGTAAATCAGAGGCTTCCTATCTTAGTATGGAGAAGTGGTCACTTAGCCATTGCTAGTCAGATGACCAAATGACCACTCTTAAAGGCAGTAGGACACCAAAAATCTGTTTCAGTTGGACAAGTGCCATATTGCAAGACACACTTTTACATGGCCGAAGATTCTGTAGAATTCTTAGATCACACACTGCTCAACCATGAATTTGAAAAAAAAAAAAAAAGGTTTCAGTCCGAGATTTTTCTGCCTCAGGGCCTGTATCCTGCTACTAAACTGTTGCTTCTCTTTCCCATATTTGAGATTGTGGCAAATCCCTTATTAAAGGAGGGATTTTAATGGAAAGCAGCTAAGGCCTCAGAAAATCTCTCTAAAAACAGGTGATAGGCATGGGGATGGAGTAGTAAGGAAGCTCTCCCACCACACTATCCAACTGTCCTCTTGCTATCAGCTGTTTTTAGAACTATGTTTAGTGTTTTCAAAAATAGTTCCCCAAACATACATTAAACTCCACTCTTCCAAAAGGGCCTGTCACCTGCTACTTGGATCCGTTGGTGCTGTCAAGCTGATTTGCCAGTTTTGTCACTGCTCCCAGCTCTGGAAGCCTGTTGGAAAATGTTGCAAGGACAGCCACGGGGTGGTTGAAGTGTATTTCTTCTCAATAGAGAAGAGAATCCACTGCTGCCAGGACATGGGGGATGGTAGTAGGGAGATGTGGTTTAACTGCCCAGTCTCCAATCCTCTAGAATAAGGGTCTGCAACCTTAAACACTCAAAGAGCCATTTGGACCCATTTCCCACAGAAAAAAGAAAACACTAGGAGCCACAAAACCCTTCCCATGCCTGACTATTTCTTGAGCAGCCACAAAACTAGCATATGTAGTTGAATTAAATGTTCTGTTTTCTTCTGAAACTTTTCTTTTCTTGGATTTATCCATGGTTGGACTACCAGGGTTGAAAAGCTCAATAAATTGTGTGCCAGTTGGTGTCACACATTGGCGGTTGTGATGCATATTTTGAGTGACAGGGAGCCACAGCAGAGAGGTGAAAGAGCCACATGAGGCTCCAGAGCCGCAGGTTGCTGACCCCTGCTCTAGAACAATGTTTCTCAACGTCAACATCTTTAAGATATATAGACTTTAACTTTCAGAATTCCCCAGCCAAGAGCCTTGTCTGACCTGAGAGTTGGTGGGTGCAGGAACAAAATCAGTAGGCTTCCTTGCTGCCAAAAGTATAATATACTTGGGCTAGGAAAAGGAGAGGAAGTGACATGTTAACTACAACCTCATTCAACATACCAGTGGTGGGTTTCAAAATTTTTTACTACTGGTTCTGTTGGTGTGGTTTGGTGGGCGTGGCATGGCTTGGTGGGTGTGGCTTGGTGGGTGGGGCAGGGGAAGGATACTGTCAAATCTCCATTCCCACCTCATTCCAGGGGAAGGATACTGCAAAATCCCCATTTCCAGCCCAATCCAGGAGAAAGTTACTGCAAAATCCCCATTTCCTCCCGATCAGCTGGGACTTGGGAGACAGAGAATAGAAAGGGCGGGGCCAGTCAGAGGTGGTATTTACCGGTTCTCCGAACTACTCAAAATTTCCACTACCGCTTCTCCAGAACTGGTCAGAACCTGCTGAAACCCACCTCTGCAACATACTTACATCAACCATGATTTACAAATTAAGCCACAAATAAGGAAGTCATAGTACTGCAGGACATGGAAGTGGAAAACCACTGCATTTAAAAGAGACCAACTACTATCTTTAAGGGTTTCTTTTGTGTTGTCAAAGGAACTCAGCCTTCTTCTCTTCTTCACCAAAGTTCAGTTGATATTGATAGTTCCACTGTTTCACCCTCCCTCTCCAAAAATAATGATTAACAGAATGAGACTATTTTGCAGAATGCAAAACGAACAATTCTCATTGAAAGGGATAGCCTGAACATAGAACTTTATGCATCAGTAATCTCAAGACTGAATTACTGAACTGCCCACTAATGTGCTACAACCAATGCAGAACATAGTTTTCTTATTGCAGTTCCATATTGAACTTCACCTGCTCTTAGCTAGATAGCTAGATGCTTCAGACTAGATGCAATATATTTCCATAAATACACAAAGCCTTAAATATCCCTGGATCAACTTCCTTAAAGAACATCTCCTATTGCAACAACCCAAACATTTCTCTGCTACAACTTCCAGATTGCCACTTGGTCATGGCAGAGAAATAGGTCTTAGCTATAGTGACACTTGCCTTGATCTTCTCTTAGTAGCATGCCAGGATCTAGCACTGACATCCATGAGATGTCTTTTATGTTGGGTTTCCCAGCTACTTACTCCCTATCGTCCATGTTTTATCCATGGTTTTTATTCTGTTTTTAGCTTTCTTTATTATTGTTTTTATTCTAAATGCCTTTATATTTAGGGCAAATGTGTTTAGATTTTCTGTAATCTGAAGTAAAGAATGCTCCATAACTACAGACAGCTTTGTTTACTTTATAGAAACAATTATAGAAATCACATTTTACTCAATAACTGGTAGATGCTGATAGTTGAGCTATTCATAAGGTCTAAAGTTTAAAATTAATTATGTGTTGGTTCACTTTAATTAGACTTTGATTTGCAGGATTCAATCTGGGTCGGTCACTGGGACCAGAGGTTTAGTTTTCTGAGCTTTCTGACTTGTGCTGGAGCCCATCCTTAGGGAAGTTCTCTCTAACCAAAATGTGTCACTTTGACACATTTTGGTTTGTCTTGAATTATTTCAATTACTTGGTGTATTTGCTTGGTGAGGAAAATGGACAACCATTGGGACAATCATTTGGACAACCAAAATGGACAACAAAATGGAGGAAAATGGACAACCATGGATATGTATCTGAATATTAATTCCTTTTGATACAGGCCCTGTGGCAAGGGCCTGTATTTATTGCTTTGTCATCGAACACCTTCTGAGCCTAATCTGCCACACTTGCAATAATCTTCTTAGGCTAACTACCAAAGCACTACAGAACCCAAGGTTTAAATCCCTAAAAATAGAACAGGATTTACTCAACTTGCAGAACTTGTAAGTTATTTTTTCGTTGGCAAATTTGCCATTTAGGAAAAGATTGATGGAAAAAATTGGCCTACTTAGCATTAATTACTCAACTGACACAGAGTATTAGCATTTTTCTTACGCCACTAGAATAAATCTTGTAGAATAGACACACACACACACAAGTTTAAACATGGCCTTTTAGATCTCAGATAGGATCTTCATGTCAAGTTACAACTTTTGAAAATATGAATGAATGAATGAATGAATGAATGAATGAATGAATGAACAAATGAATCATTGTGTGGTTGAAGAGGCAGTAATGTCCTAAAGGTATTATGTTGCTGTGAAGAAGTAATTACATATATTAATTTGACTCACAGAAAAACAGAGGTGGGTTGCAGTAGATTCTGACCAGTTCTGCAGAACCAGTAGTGGAAATTTTGAGTAGTTCGGAAAACTGGTAGTAAAAATTCTGACTGGCCCCACCCCCATCTATTCTCTGCCTCCCAAGTCCCAGCTGATCAGGAGGAAATGGGTATTTTGCAGTAACCTTCCCCTGGATTGGGGAGGGAATGGAGATTTTGCAGTATCCTTTCCGTGCCACGCCACCAAGCCACACTCACAGAACTGGTAGTAAAAAAATTTGAAACCCACCACTGCAGAAAAAGTTAATATATTCTTTTGAACTATAAATCTATTAGATGGACATTGACACTAGCACAACACAAATGCAACAGGTTCTCTATTCCTTTGACATAAAGAGAGTGATCCTCCAAAATTGGAAAGCGTCTTTCTTGTTTTGATGCCTGCCCTCTGGAACACCATATCCCCTGAGATTAGATTGTCCCTGATCCTGATGGCCTTTTGTAAAGCAATGAGCATCTGGGTGAGTTCAGGACCTAAGGTTTGGGACACTTGATAACCCATTGAGACAACTTTGTTGCTTGTTTTGTCTGAGTTTAAATCTTGGTGACACTGTGTGTTTTTATCTTTTCATAATATTTTTATATTGTTGAAGTCACCAAGAGTCACATTTGTGAGATAGGAGATAGGATCTAAATCAAATCAATCCCTCCATCAATCTATCATTTATGGCACCAGTTATTCAAAGTATTGAAAACTTGATGTAACTTCAATCTATAAAAAAGTTGTTTATTGATATAGATTATGTATGTAGGATTATAATCATATGTAGTCACCCATTATAGAAAGTATATAGAAACTTTATCTGTGTGTCTGTGCATGAGTGTGGGAGAAGTCCTTATATGTATATGTATTATTTTGTTGCTGTTGTTGTATGTTGTATTGCTTTCTTTTTTTTTTCCTTTTTCCTTTTCTTGTTTTCTATTACTGTTTCATACTTCACCTCAATCATTGTCATCTTTCTTTTTCTTCCTCTCTTTCCATATTACGGGTAGTCCTCAACTTACAATAGTTTGTTTAGTGACCATTCAAAGTTCAAAGTCCATCTCAGCAAATATCTCACCTGGAAAAACAACATGATCCAGGTGGCCAGGAAGGCCCAACAGAGACTCTATTTCCTTAGGGTAAAAACAGGGTGTGAACAACAACTGATGACCTCCTTTTACCGGTCCACAATAGAAAGCATCCTCACTTATTGCATCACAGCATGGCATGGCGGTCTGACAGCCGCAGATAGAAAAACATTACAGAGGGTGGTGAGCACACACAAAACATCGTGGGCTGTCCCCTGATACCACTAGATGAGATCCCTAGGGCTCGTTGCCTTAGAAGAGTGAGAAAAATCCTCAGGGATGACTCTCACCCTGGTCACCATTTCTTTATCCTCCTATCATCGGGAAGGAGATATAGAAATATAGCCAGCCGCACAAACAGGCTGAAGAACAGTTTTTAATCCGTGGGTTGTCAGACTCCCGAATGAGAAATAACATCATAACTACATAGTATGATGGACTGCAGGGCCGGTGCAATGTGTAACATGTTCACACTGGTGCAATAGGACTGGGTGTTTTGTTAATATGATTTATTGGGTTAGGTTTTTTCTGTCTTCAGTGTGAGTTGTATTGTGTTGGGGTAGGGGTACACTGAAGGAGCTCAACTAATCTCATTGTACATATGTTGTGCACTGACAATAAAGATTTGAATTGAATGCAATTGAATTGAACTGAAGTTACAATGACACTGAAAAAAGTGAGATGTGACCTTTTTTCACATTTACAACCAGTGCAGCATCCCCATTTTGACATGATCAAAATTCAGACACTTGGCAACTGACTCATATTTAAGATGGCTGCAGTGTCCCGGGGTCATGTGATCACATTTTGCAACCTTCTGACAAGGAATGGGAAGCCAGATTCACTTTGCAACTAACTTATCAACTGCAGTGATTCGCTGAACAACCGTGGCAAGAAAAGTCATAAAATGGGGCAAAACTCATTTAACTGTCTCGCTTAGCAAGACATACATACATTTTGGCTCAATTGTGGTCATAAATCGAGGACTACCTGTATTAGGCAATAGAATTGACATGTTTTCTTTCTTTCTTTAGTTCTTCAAAAGATGAAAAGGCATATGGGATTTTTTTAAAGTTGGATCCTATTGATTTCATGGATCTCTCAGAAAGGTGAGAAAATCCAATAATCCAGCCCTGACAGCCTGCTCTATCCACCGACTGGCAGAAAATATTGTCCCAAAGCATGTTTTGGATGCGGTTGCTGAAATCTGTGGACGAAAGAAATCATATCATATTAATTAAGTCCATATAGCAGTGGCTATCCCATGCCAAACACTAAGGGATATTCATAAAATAAATGATTTGTTTTGTTTCAGCTAATAGTGCTGTTGGGAAGATCAACATTCCTGGCATTTGAAAGGCTATAAACAATGCAAAATAAATTTCCGATGTTTCTGAACTTTACCCTTACAATGTAAATCCATGAGTTTTCCACAGCTAAAGTCAGCTAAGTTTTATTTTCCAAACTGCTCCCATTTTCCCCCTGCTAAGTGCTAGCCAGGTTGACTCATAAAGTGACAACAATTACAAGGATGGAAATTATCTCAAAGTTCACCAAGGTCCTAAACAGCACAGAGTTTCTCAAACTTTGTCCTTAGGAATCCAGACTGGGAGTTTGTAAAATCTTCAAAGGAAGGACATGCAAAGCTTAGCCTGTTTTTGAAAAATTGTCTCATGCTGTCTCCCATTTGGATAAGCACATAATGAGAACATACTGTGCAAATAGCCCTAAGAATAGCCAGTTGTCACATAATTGATATTTAAAATCACATGATAATACCGTGTTTTCCCGAAAACAAGACCCTGTCTTATATTTTTTTGAACTCTGAAATAAGCACTTGGCCTTATTTCTGGGGAGGTCTTATTATTTTGGGATGCATGGAGCAAGACGGGACTCCTCTTGCCTGATTTCCAGCTCTGTCTCCCTAACCCTAACCAGAGGAAATGGCGGGGACTGGCTGTGCATGTGTTTAAATATTTTTGGGCAGAGCTTATTTTCGAGGGAGGGCTTATTTTCAGGGAGGGATTTATTTCCAGGGGAAGGCTTATTTTTGGGGGAGGGCTTATTTTGGGGAAAACACAGTAATTTCTTATATTGCAACAGAAACTAAGCGCAAGACCATAACAATCAGTAACTTTTTTATTTTACAAGAAGAGTCCTCCATTCCTCTAATGCAATAAAATACCTTATGCCACCAGATTCCAAATTTTGGGCTTAGACAACCTAGAACTACTCCGACTTCAGTTTGACCTAAGCATAGTACATAAAATTATCTGCCACAATGTCCTTCCTTTCAGTGACTACTTCAGCTTCAACCACAACAATACACAAGCAAATAATAGATACAAATTCAAGGTAAACTGTTCCAAACTCAATTGAAGAAACTATGACTTCAGTAACAGAGTGATCAATGCCTGGAATGCACTGCCTGACTCTGTAGTTTCTTCCCCAAACCCCCAAAACTTTAACTTTAAACTGTCTACTATTGACCTCACCCCATTCCTAAGAGGTGTGTAAGGGGCATGGATAAATGCACCAGCGTACCTATCGTTCCTGTCCTAATATTCCTTTTTACTTATTCTTTTCATGTATTCAAATGATGTTAATACTTTTTACCTGTAATCTTATATATGCTTGACAAATAAATAAACTTAAACTTAAACTAGGTTCAACTCCCTGCTTAAACCAAGCAAAATGAATCCACTTTGAAGGAATCTGAATCCAGGTCTGAACCCCACAACAAGATGTAATTTCTTCATTGCATTCAAATTAAGAGCAGATGATACAAGAAGTGATGTAGAATTTATCCCACCTGTATGTCATCACTGTACAAACATGCCTGGGCAATATTTTTTTTTCTGCCATGGCCCCACAACATTATTTCTGTCTTGTCCCCAGCCCATTGAGGGGTCTGATTTCAATAGTTTTTAACTGCGTTGGTGTGAAAAGCCAATGTCCCATCCTCTTTGTACAGCACCTTCTCAGGAAGTCTGAAAGTATGATCTCTTTTAGGCTTTGTCATCTTTTACATTGGAGGAAAATCCAATGACTATATTGACTTGAGATAGGATAAAGGCAGGATAAGGACTGGCAATGACCGCAGCAAATATTATGCTGGTATCACTTTCTGTGACTCAAGAAAAGGTGGAACCTAGCAATGACAAAAGGTCCTTAAGACCTAAAATCCCTTATTAAGCTGAGGAACTCCATGTGTTCATTGAATAACTTTGGAATATGTAAAAGCTAGTCATTTTTTGGTAAGGTCATACAACTTAGCTGAATGTTATGTTTCATTACAAAAGAACAGTTCTAAAACTGTGAATTTAGATTGTATGTATGTATGTATGTATGTATGTATGTATCAGTCTTAACTACTTTTTGCTTAACTACGTTTCCACTCTTGACTACATAGCATAGCAACTAACATTCTGATGTCCTCATTGTAGATCCATGTCAGGTGGATCAGTGAGTTGATGTCTCATTCATTCTTTGCATACAACTTGATGTCAGATGGTTGTTGGTAGATCTACTCTTGAACTTATGTCCATATCCAGTCTTTGTGATTATGTGGCTGAAGAGATTCAAGCCTATGCAGTACAGCAGCAGGGACAGTGCATCACCTCAGTATATGCCACACTTGATGACCACTAGTGTGAACTATCTTGGGTTGACTCCTATTGTTGCCTTCCACAGTCCTATTGAGTTCTTGAGGAAAGTTCTCAGTGTTCTGCTGTCTTTGTAAAGAGCCAAGCTTTCATAGATCCATGTGTGTGTCATTGAATCATAGGCTTTCCTGTAATCAATCCATGTGAGTCTGTCTACAGTTTGACTGCTCTATGTATGAGCAACTGGTGTTTTGATGCTCTGGTGATGTTCCCAATGCCCTTCCAAGCTGTGCTCCTGTACTGGTCCATAAGGTTCTATAGTTTAGTGGCTATAAAGCCTGATCAAATTGTCCCTGTTTTGGAAGTCTGGTTATTGGCTGGAGTTGACTGGTGCTGTTCTCTTATAGGAATCTCTCATGATCAGCACTGTTCTTCCTTGGGTTGGCCATTCTGAATGGCAGTCTGCTGCTAGCAGTTGGTTTATCAGTGCTACTGCTGATAGCACTGCTGTTAGTTTCTTTGATGTGTATATTTATCTCTATCTATCTATCATCTAGCTAGCTAGCTAGCTATCTACTATGTATATCTATCACTTTTATAATATATAAAAGTATTATAATTTTAATAGTATTATAAAATTAAAATTTTAAACAAGGAGATAAAAATTAACATACACTAACAGAAACTAAGGGGGGGAAAGAATTTTAAAAATGCAAAAAGTGCAAGAAAATAAAAAGTTGAACAAAATATTCTTCACAGCAGTTATAAATACAAATATATTTGACATCTCCCTCTAAAGTTGCACTATACTGCTCTTCTTTCTATAATCTATCCATATAACCATCAAAACCATAAAATATAGTTCCTTTTTACATTTTAAAAAAAAGTCCACAAGAGACTTTCAGTCACCAGAACGTGTAGCTAATATCTTTTCTCTAATCAAAGAAATCAATTTATCTGTTTCAGCAAAATTTGACAACCAAGCATTCTTCTAGTGTTGAATCTTTTCATCTCTGTGTATACAATAATCACTCTGTACTAATCATATATTAAAATGAAGTAGATTATTATGTTGATAGTTTATGTTTACAAGAGTCAACATTTGTGTTGTTGTGTTTTTGTCTTAGTTATAAAAAATGGTCAGACTAAAAGTAAAACTAGAAAAAATATAAAGATCCATATACATTGTAAGCATGGATGAAATGTTCCCCTATCGCCTGGTCCGGTCTGGTAGTGATCTTGGCTGGTGGTTTGGCAATCTGTTAGCGATGGTGGAGCAAAGCTGCGCCCACCCACCCGGGTGTCATTATTTCCTGGTTTTAACCAGGAAGTAATGTGTTTTTTACCTTCTGCGCATGCAGTGCATGTGCTTCCGAAACGGTAAGGAAGGTAAGTAGATTTCACCCCTGATTGTAAGACATTCATTCATTCAGTATATGAATGTGGTAACTAATTGCAGCAGTTTGGGGCATCTTAAAGATAAAAGTGTAAATTGTAATGGTATGAAATCATAAACCCTAAAATTTTAAATATTTTTTTAATAAAAGAAAGAACAACTTAAAATCTAGCATAGCATAAAAGGTTACCTTCCTTTGTATATTTAGAACTAAGAATATGGAATTGTACTGAAGTTCTAATGACTATTGGAAAATGGGAAAATCAAAGGATTTTTGCCAAAAGAAAAAGTGAAAGACCTTTTTTCTGTCTATAGCAACCTAAATATTTAATTATCATGTAAGAGAAGAGAATGTGATGGATCAGGGAAAAAAGGAATTAAACAGAGTGTGAAGTTTATGAACAAAAAATGTTGCAGTTGGCTTAAACTTCAATAGGCCTCAGAAATAAATTGTATTATTTTCATGGTGGAGCCAAAATTTCCATTTTCGTGCACTAAGAATCAACGTATTAAAATTTTAGTTACTGTTTATAACTAAATGTATACATTTTGTATACATTTGTATACCATAATGTATAAAAATCTAATATTTATATGTGGGCTTGAAATGCTTTATGGTTACAAATCAAGCTATTAAGAAACCACTTATAACCACTTCCCATTTGTGCTGTCAGGAACAGAAACTCTGAAGATACTATTTAAAGTATTTAAAGAGCCATGGTGGCACAGTGGTTAGAATGCAGTATTGCATCTTCTGCTGATTGCTGGCTGCCAGCAGTTTGGCAGTTCAATTCTCACCAGCTCAAGGTTGACTCAGCCTTCCATCCTTCCGAGATCAATAAAATGAGGACCCAGATTGTTAGGGGCACTATGCTGACTCTATAAACTGCTTAGAGAGAGCTGTAAAGCACTGTGAAGCGATATATAAGTCTACTGTAAGTATTATGTGTTATTGCTATTGCTAAATAGCATCCCATCTTCTACAGGATTGGCTTAAACAATCCAATGGGCATCAATGAATGTAGCCATTTATTGTCTCTATATGAGGGCTTTATTTATGGTAGAATTGTAGAAAGGTTGTGCAAGCAACTTTCTATTTAAAAGTGGGGCTCCAAGGGCTCTCAAAGATGATTCAGGGCCCCCCTCCATTCTTTAGTCCAATTTGCAAATGACGGCAGGAGATCCTTTTACTCATTATACTCCAATTAGCTTTGCATTGTCAGGAATAGTAGACCCATTATATTCAAACTGCTGTCATTTTCAGGGACAAAATATTGCCTGAAAACTATGGCCCTTGTCAAATGCAGCTGTCTGTTAGCTGTAAAGAAGACCTCTGCCTTCTGAACAGAAAAAAAAGTGAACGGAAGATGGCAACCTTAAACATTTTCATTCTAATTTTGGAAGGTTGCACTTGGCTGATTCATTTCTTTCCATTCCGACTTTGTGAGGCAACAAAACTGTACTGACAATGACCTAGAGAAATGATAGTGTTTGATAATATTCACAGCAGCTATGATTCAGCATGGAAAACATGCAGCTTCAAAAATCCCAGGTCCCAAAGAATTACGTAAATCAAGGATATCACCCAAACTGGTGCCTTCAAGATCAGGACTGCAAAGAGTATTACTTCTTAGCTGTATGTAACTAGGTCGGGCGGGGGGGGGGGGGGGGTTAATGCAATCCATGTCCCATTGATTTCCAGAGCCTTCTCTCTCTCTCTCTCCCTGCTCCACTGCAATTCTGACTTTCTACCTATTCACCTCCATGCCTTAATACAGCATTGCTCTGCTCTACTTTTCTGTCTTTGATCCTACATTCCTTGTGCTGTTTTCCCCCAATCCAGTGGTGAAATCCTACTGGTTTGCACCAGTTTGTGCGAACTGGTGATAAAAGCTACCAGTTCGGTGAACCAGTAGTAAAAACAAAAGGTACCGGTTGGTCCGAGCCAGTATTTCCGACGATCAGCTGTGCCACCCAATTTATATTTGCTAGAAAGCAGGAAATCCTGCTTTATAGCAAATCTAAATAGCACAGCACAGCTGTTCCCCCGTCACTGTTCTACTTACCTTGTTAAGTGTCCTTTTCCTGTGCGAAGCGCGTATTTGTTCCACGCTGCTCATGCACATGCAGCATGAATTTGGCACACATTGCACATGCGCATGCATGCAGCGTGCATTTGGCGCACGTCGTGCATGTGCGTGCAGCAAACCAGTGGCAAACCACTGCCCCAATCATGACACTATTCATCTTTCTGAACTACAGTTGTACCTAGAATCTGTATAAAACATTGGAAAAAAATAAAATTGTTTTAAATGAGCCAGATATTAGTCCAATTTTTTCTACACTATCTAACATCAATTCTTTAGGTTGCAATTTCCTTCTGTGACTGCAAGAACCTAGTACTTTGTGTCTGTGAAGTGTGGGCTATGCCCCTGAATCACAGTACTTTTTACATTTTCTAATTAATAACCCATTTTTACCCATTGTCATTGTTTAAAACACTTACAGTATATTGAAAGGATTCTGGCTTGGTCGTTATTTTCTATGCACTTAGCATATTCACACAAGAGAAACTGAAAGGAGATCTATCACAAAGATATCATTTTCGTTCCATTACACATTTCTTACATCCATTTCTATTATTTAAAATTATTATAGTGGAATGGCACTTTAGAGGTAAAGATGAGAGAGATATTTCACATTAGTATTCTTCTTTTAATACGTTTCAAAATTATGTAAGTTTGTTTAAAATGTAACCATTTATGCTATGAAAACAAAATGGAACATTTTATTTATTTAACATATTATGTGTGTGTGTGTGTGTGTGTGTGTGTGTGTATACACAAACACATATACACACTCACATATACATATACACATATGCATGCATATATACATACACACACACACACACACATATATATATTCAAAGTTTTCTGACATTTCCTTCTATCATGAACATTTTCAGGGGGCAAATGAGAATATATGCGCCATCGTATCATCACACATTGACATGAATTATATCATGTGACTGATATAAATTTTCCTGATCTCGTGTCATCACAATACACATGACATCAGTGTGGTTCATCCAGATCCCTATGTCTATTATAAGGAAATAGGTGTGGAATAGTTTCAGCCTACATGTAAATATGCTGTATGATGAAATCCTGTTGTGGGGAAGGAAAAAAATACACTAAAGACAGAATTTGTTGATATCTAATGAATTCATAAGCTTTTATATACTAAATTTCAAACTGGTAACTAGAGGGATAAATACTCCAGATTAATATTAGAACAGCACTACTGTAACCACTCCTTCAACCTTTCAGCTAAAAAATAAGAAGTTGCCAGACCACTCTGAAATACTGATATGCAGCCTACAACTGTAGCTGAATTGTTCTGGCCTTCCTTTTGTATAGGGATACTCAAAATATTTCATTACCCTGTTTCATTTCTGGGTTCATGGTTCTTCTATTCTCAGAGTCAAATTGTTCTGAATCTGTTGGAATCTGGGCCAAAATGTAAAAAATCATGTTGTACACAATTAAGATCTACCGGATTTAACATATTGTTATATTCTATAAGAAAGTATCAATTTCAGACAAGATATTAATAGATGAACAAAATGATGTATAAGCATGCTGGAAGATATTTACAATTCAGCCTCAGCTACTGTTGCTCTGATTGCATTTTACAGGATAATACTGCAGCCTGAATTTGCTCTCTTCAGTATGGGAATAGAAAGAGAAATTAATTGAACGTAAAGCAATAGAATTTACAAGTAAATCATGCAACAAAATGATATAGCAGAAAGGGTATATTTCAAGGTTCTATTCAGTTAGCCATATCTTTCTTCATAATAGTTTATGTCATTGGTTTTACCCATTCCTTTTTCCTAATATAACTACAATGATGCCGCATGTCCAAACCACAGTGCCATTACACACAGTTTCCACCTCTCACCTCTCCACCCCCACCCAAAAAAACCCTGAAATATTATGGGGTAACATCAGACTCTTGGGACTAAACACAAGATTATTAACGAGTATTCTTTAGCAAGATTTATTAAAAGAATTTGGATTGTAGGAAATTCAACAGGTAGATTATTTTCATTTTAGAACCCAATTTATTCGGTTAATTAGAGTTGAAACCTCTTCAATTATTTTTTAATATTTTTCTGAATCAGCAAGTTGGGTGCTGTTTATCCAGGTAAAGGACATGAAGGTATCTATTAAAGTTTTCCCAACCACCTGAATATTTTTCAGGATGTGAATATATCATTACTAGCAGCTTGGTAGTTCCTACTCCACCATCTAAATTTTCTAAATGAAGGGATATATGCTCATCTGGCTTTCTATCTGTGACAGATAGGTCTGTCTTATGGTGTGTTGTTTTTCTGACAATTGAAAAGACCAAAAAAAAAAAAAACCCACAAATATTTTTAATTATTTATTAGCCTCTTGCCTAAGTAGCATAGAAGCATGTGACTAAATGTTTTAGCATTTCCTTCCCAACTTGGGAGATAAATCAATCTCCCCAGAGGTAAACAAAACCAAAGTTAATTATATATGTGGCAAGATAAATAGAATATGTACATGACATGCCGAACCTATGAATAAAAGATTCAGGTTAACTACCCAATTTCATAATTTGTAGAGATAAATTTAAAAGAACTTATTTTTTTTCTAAGAATTTAAGAACTTCTTAAAGTAAAATTTATTCTAGTCCTGTTACCTCAACTTTTTTTTAGCTTTTTCAGGGTTTTCCATATTCGGAAATAATTTCTTAGGATATGATAAACCACCACACTTTTTCAGCATCGATCCACACAGACTTCTCTGGATTTCTTTCTTTTTAAAAAAAAAATGTACCTTTTTTTATTACCAAGAGACTGAAGGTCTGGCAATCTGATTCTGTACATGACCAGGAGTCTTTTCTCTCTTCAGGGAATATGGCTTGAGCCCACAACATAATTTTTAATTGATCCATCTTTCAATCAAAGAATGGTATAACAAATCTCACAAGAACTTAACAAGAGATTAATAGATAGAGGAACTAAAATATCTATTAGTATGCTGTAAAATACAATTCAGACTCAGCTGCCATTGTATTCATTACTTTCTACAGAATAATAGTACAGCTCAGTGGTGGGTTTCAAAAATTTTTACTACCAGTTCTGTGGGTGTGGCTTGGTGGGAGTGACATGGCTTGGTGGGAGTGGCAGGGGAAGGATACTGTAAAATCTCCATTCCCACCCCACTCCAGGGGAAGTTTACTGCAAAATCCTCATTTCCTCCTGATCAGCTGGGACTCAAGAGGCAGAGAATAGATGGGGGCAGGGCCAGTCAGAGGTGATATTTACCTGTTCTCCGAACTACTCAAAATTTCCACTACTGGTTCTCCAGAACTGGTCAGAACCTGCTGAAACCCATCTCTGGTACAGCTTGATTTAGTTATCTTCTGGATGCTTAGAATCCATGAACAGAAACAACAGAAGGAAGAAAGAGGAAAGTTTTCCATTGCAGACTTAATTGGGTTATTTTATCTTACCAACTAAGTCAATGAGGAATATTTCTAAGTGTAAGTAATTTTTTGGGCAAAATTTCTCCAAACAGATTAATGGATTAATTCTTGGGAAATATTTTTAAATAGGATTAAAGATCCTGAAATAGGATCAAAAATAAAAACTCACAGACTATTAGTATCAGTGCTATTGGCACTACGATAAAAATCTGTATGGATTCACCACCCAGAGTCACTATATCAGGGATATGTGCAATTTATAAAAACAATAGTAAATAAAAACTGTTATGTCCTTATAAGGACATCTGCCCGGATTGGCTGCCAGCCACCGGGCGGGAAAGTTTGAATCCCTGTCAGGGGGCGGTGCGTCTGCCGGAGCGAATATAAGGAGAGCTCCGGCAGCGCACGGCAGTCTTGCTACTGTTCTTGTACTCAATAAAGGTTACTAATGTAACGAGCTGGTCACGTCTTCCATTTCCTGCGCCGATCTAACACTGGCGATGAAGGACTAGAGAGAAGAACGAACCTCGCGGCACCAAGCCAACAAGACCAAGACTCCGGCACCGGGAACTACAGTAGGCATTTCCGTAGGCATGGCATCCGCTGAAGTCACTTTGCCAGCCCTTGCTCCTTTCCGGCCAGGGAAGGACAAGTGGAAATCCTACGTAGTGAAATTCCGGCAATACCTGAGAGGCAACAACATCAGGGATGCCGATGATGACCGGAAAAAGGGCATTTTCCTGGCCAACTGTGGCTCCGAGGTCCTCGACATGGCAATCGATCTCGTAGCACCACGAGACATCGAAGAAGTGCCATGGACAGACCTGCTGCAGATCCTGGAAGACCACTATGCCCCAACAGGAACACCGGTGGCGAACCGTTTCACCTTCCATCAAAGGGACCAGAAGGAAGGTGAGACGATCAAGGAATTCGTGGCCGCCCTACGCCAGATCGCAGCCAGCTGTGAGTTCGACCACGTGGACAATGCCATCGCTGACCGCGTGGTTTTCGGCATGAGGGACAGAGGCCTGCAAAAGAAATTCCTGAGCAGGAAGAAACTCGTGCTCAAGGATGTGGTGGAGGAAGCCACCGCATCCGAAATCTCGGAGAAAGCAGCTGCCGCAGTAAGCAGAGCAAAGGGGATCCATAAGATTCGCTCGACGGCGCAATCATCAACAGAGGATTCCACAGCTGGATCCGAGTCAGAGGGGGAGTCCACCGTCCACAAAATATCCAGACCCCCAAGGCGGGAAACCGCCCAACGGAGCTACAAGGGAGAGCGCTGCGCCAGCTGCAGAGGGGACCATGCCAGGGCAACCTGCAAGTGGAGAGATGCGACCTGCCGACGCTGCAACAGAAGGGGTCACATCGCCGAAGCTTGCAGAGCTGAGGAACCAGCCCCAGAGCCCTCCAGCCACCGTCCCCGCGAGAATCGGAAGGATTACCAGAGATCATCCAAACGGTCCTCTGGCCCTTCCAGACGCAGAGACGACGAATTCCCCCGGAGCGGAGCGGTCCACCAGACGACCATCGCACACACGACCTCAGACAATGCCACCAAGTTCCACGTGACCATCCACGTGGAGGGAGCACCCTGCAAAATGGAGGTAGACTCGGGCTCGGTCTACTCCATCATGGACTGGCAGCAGTTGAAGCGCCTGCAACCCAGCATCACCAAGCGAGAGCTGAAGCCACTACACTCCAAGCTCGTCGACTTTGGGGGAAACCCCATCGGAGTGTTAGGAAGAGCCGACATCCGGGTCACCTACAAGGAGTTCGAAGGCAAGCTCCCCATCACCGTCGTGAAGGACAGCCGACCGAACCTGCTAGGAGTGGAGTGGTTCAAGCCGCTGGGGCTTTCGATCGAAGGCATCAACCAAATTCGCAGGGACGAACTCGACAACCTCATCGAAGAGTTCAAGGAAGTCTTCGATGGTAAGCTGGGGAAATTTGTGGGGAGGCCAATCTCTTTCAATCTGGACAAGGGAATCACCCCAATTAGGCTCAAGCCCCGCCGAGTTCCGTTTGCCCTGCGACCCAAAGTAGACGAGCAGCTGGATAAGCTGATCGCCCAGGGCGTCCTGGAACCGATCGATCATGCTTCATGGGAGACCCCCATTGTGACCCCACTGAAGCATGATGGGTCTGTGCGCATCTGCGCCGACTACCGTTGTACCATCAACAAGGCGTTGGCACAGAGCGCATACCCAGTCCCAGTGGTGCAACACCTGCTGCATTCCCTGGGATCTGGATCAATCTTCGCGAAACTGGACCTGGCCCAGGCTTACCAGCAACTGCCAGTAGACGAAAAAAACGGCGGAGGCTCAAACAATTGTCACGCACAGGGGGGCATTCAAATGTAACCGCCTCCAATTTGGAGTCAGCGCTGCCCCCGGCATCTTCCAATCCATGATGGAATGCCTTCTCCAAGGCGTTCCAGGGGTGGTGCCTTACTTCGACGATGTGCTCATCTCCGGTGACTCAAGAGCTCAACTCCTTGAAAGGCTCAGGCTTGTCCTGCAGCGATTCAAGGCCAAGGGCTTGAGGGTCAGGCGGGACAAGTGCATCATAGGAGTACAGGAAGTCGAGTTCCTGGGCTACCTCATTGATAGCACAGGCATCCACCCCACCAAATCAAAAGTGGAAGCAATCCATGAAGTTCCAAGCCCAAAAAACAAAACGGAGCTTCAGGCTTTCCTTGGGTTGCTCAACTTCTACGCCATTTTCTTAAAACAGAAAGCCACAGTTGCTGAGCCGCTCCACCGCCTGCTGGGGAAATCGGCTTCCTGGAAGTGGGGCCAGGAAGAGGAAGCAGCGTTCCGGGCCATCAAAGGACTATTGACGTCCAAAAGCGTCCTCATCCAATACAGTGAGACGCTGCCCATCAAGCTGACTTGTGATGCGTCTCCATACGGGGTGGGGGCAGTCCTCAGCCATGAACTGCCCAACGGCACGGAAGCCCCAATTGCCTACTTCTCGAAGACAATGTCCGGCGCGGAGCGCAACTACAGCCAGCTGGACAAAGAAGCCCTGGCCATCGTGGCTGGAGTGAAGCGTTTCCACGAATACCTCTACGGAAGACGCTTCACCATAGTCACCGACCACAAGCCACTCCTGGGACTCCTCGCAGGCGATCAACCCACCCCAACCTTCATGTCCCCGCAGATGACGAGATGGGCCATCTTCCTGGCCGGCTACTCCTATAGGCTCGTGCACCAGCCGGGCACAGCCATAGGAAACGCCGACGCACTCAGTAGATGCCCATCGAAGAACCCGGTGGAAGACCCAGCCCCCACGCTCCATCTATTCCACATAGATGACGACGCCAGCTGTCCAGTCTCCTCCACAGATGTGGCCACACACACCCAGAGAGACCCCACCCTCCGCCAAGTAAGGTCCTGGATCCTCAGGGGGTGGCCATCGGAACAGACGGAAGAGAGGTTCAGCCCGTTCACCAGGAAATAGAAGGAGCTGTCCACCATAAAGGGCTGTCTGCTATGGGGAGACAGGGTGCTGATTCCAAGCACTCTGCAACGGCGAACGCTAGAGACACTGCACAACGGGCACCCGGGCATCGTCCGCATGAAGGCCCTGGCACGGAGTTACGTCTGGTGGCCCTCACTGGACAGAGACATCGAACAATGGGTCTCCAGATGTGACCCGTGCCAAGAAGTCCGCCCCGCGCCGCCGCAATCCGAAGTCACGAACTGGGAGACCCCCAGCAACCCCTGGTCGAGGGTACATATCGACTTCGCAGGCCCGATGCAGGGGCGACACCTCCTCATCGTGGTAGATGCATTCTCCAAGTGGCTCGAGGTGATACCCATGGCATCTACCACAACAGAAGCGACGATCCGAGCACTGCGCCGCCTGTTTGCCACACACGGACTACCGGACGTGCTGGTCTCGGACAACGGCCCCCAGCTCACATCCCTGGCCATGGAGTCCTTCCTGGCAGGACTGGGCATCCGCCATGCCCTCTCCGCTCCGTACAGGCCGGCCGGAAACGGACAAGGGGAACGGATGGTCCGGCTCACAAAAGAAGCCCTCACCAAGATGGGCCCGGGAGACTGGCAAGAACGCATCGACAACTTCCTCCTCACCCAGCATATCACGCCGCATGCCACCACCCACAAGAACCCGGCTGAACTCCTCATGGGCAGAAGGTTGAGGTCACCCTTGGACCGGCTGCACCCCCAATACAGCCCGGAAGTGACCGCAACTGCCAGCCGGCCGCTTCGCGCCTTCAGCAAAGGAAATTCAGTTTTTGCGCTGAATTTCAACGGCTCTCCTAAGTGGCTGAAAGGGAAGATTGCCAGCACAACCGGCCCCAAATCCTACACCGTCGAGTTGGAAGATGGACAGGTCGTGAGACGTCACATCGACCAACTCCGGAAAAGGTGGGGGGGAGCACACGAAAACCAGCCAGACGAGGTAGGCTTACAACACCCCAGCGAGGTAGACCTACCATACCCAGACGAGGTAGGCCTACCACACCCCTACGAGGCAGAGCAACGCCATCCCGACGAGGTCGGCCCAGCACACTACCAGGCACTGTCACGTCGGCAGTGCAGCGAGGTAGACCGGGGCCAACCGCACGGGGGATGGCAACACCAACCCGGCCAGGTGGGCACCCGGCACAACAGGCCCAGGAACCCCCGACCCAGCCCGCAGGTAGACCAGGACCTGCCCAGAAGGGAAGCACCGCACCCTACCAGCGAAGGCAACCCACGGCAGCCCTACCAGGGAGACCTCAACGCAAGGCGAGTAGACCGGGGACCATCGCAGATGGGCACACCACAGCACATGGGCGAGGGTGGCACACGACTCCCCGGCGAGAGGGACCCCCGCCCAACGCAAGAAACAACCCGGCAACAACAACCCAACCCAGACGACCCCAACCACCAACTGGTGGTAGACCAGGGACTAGGGGGAAGGGAAAGACAACAACAACCCGGCCAGGGAGGTCTGCGCCACCCCGGCAGGGGAGACCTCCACCGACCCGAGGAGGTATCCCCACAACGACACCCCGACCAGGTCGACTACCACCAACCCGACGGGGAAGACCAACGCCTGCCCGGCCAAGGAGACCTGCGCCAACCCTGCAAGGTCGGACACCACTACCCGAGCCAACACCACCCACAGCGGGCAGACCGGACCCAAGGGCACCGGCCCGAACCACCCGCCAGACCACAGCGGGCCGGGCCGCAGCAGAACCGCAGCCACCGGGAGACCGAGGAAGAGCAAGTGACAGCCGGGGTCTTACCGAGACTCAGACGCTCTTCCCGGGTCGGAACCGAACAGCACCGCCGAGGCGAAAGATCCACAGGCCAGGAGGAAGACCACCAGAACCAGCCATCCAAGGTCTGCGGTCCGGCCGGAGGCGCTGAGGGTGACCCCGCACACTCGCCAGCCGAACCGAGCCCGGTTCCGGGGAAGGATCCAGGAGCCACAGGAACCCCGTCCGTCCAGGGCGGGGACACGGGAGAAATGAGACTGCGCAGGTCAAGTAGGGTGCCTAGGCGTCCTACGTACCTGCAGGACTACGTCACGTTTATTGACGAACACTGAACGTTTTTTCTTTGGACTAGGGGGGAGGAGTGTTATGTCCTTATAAGGACATCCACCCGGATTGGCTGCCAGCCACCGGGCGGGAAAGTTTGAATCCCTGTCAGGGGGCGGTGCGTCTGCCGGAGCGAATATAAGGAGAGCTCCGGCAGCGCACGGCAGTCTTGCTACTGTTCTTGTACTCAATAAAGGTTACTAATGTAACGAGCTGGTCACGTCTTCCATTTCCTGCGCCGATCTAACAAAAACCAACAAATATATTAGTACATGCATTTTTAAATATGCAATGTAATTCTTGAAGGCAAACGTTAATGAACCACGATAATGACTGAATAATTTGAACTAGTAAGAATACTATCACTAATATTAATCGGAAAGCCAAGATACAACATTTTGATTCTCAGTTCAAATGGCAAGTTGCTCATGTTTATTACATTGGTTTTTCAGACAACATCTCCTTTTGCCAAAGTTTAACTCTAAGCTGCATCTGAATCCACAAAGCAGATTATGGTACACCTAGAACCTTCTGTTATTTCCACATGATAGAGTAGAACTCTAGCCGAATAATTCTAAAAAAGGGGAGGATGGCCAATCCAGGCCTTAGTGGTCTAGATTAGGGGTCTGCAACCTTAAACACTCAAAGAGCCATTTGGACCCGTTTCCCACAGAAAATAAAACACCAGGAGCCACAAAAACACTTCCCGTGCCTGACTATTTCTTGAGCGGCCACAAAACTAGCATATGTAGTTGAATTAAACGTTCTGTTCTCTTCTGAAACTTTTCTTTATGGATTTATCTATGGTTGGCCTACCAGGAGTTGAAAAATAAATCGCATGCCAGCAGGTGTTGCACATTGGTGGTTGCGATGCATATTTTGAGTGACAGGGAGCTGCAGCAGAGGGTTGAAAGAGCCACATGCAGCTCCAAAGCCACAGGTTGCTGACCCCTGGTCTAGATGATGCAAATTACACTCTCAACAGTTCTATACAAGAGACAATTTCGGCAGGACTAGTGAATGCAAATGTGTTCTTTAATTTAAAATATATGTCCTCAGAAACAAGCAAGTCAAGGTTGAAATCTACCAATATTCTTTGCATAGCTATCTCAAAAGAGTCAGTTGTCTAAGTTCGTTCGCTTCTGATTGTCCCCAAAACAAAGAATTAATTGCAAATGAGTGTTAGATATATTTTAAAGTTTACTGCGTAGGATCACTAAATCTATTGAAATATTGTTACTTAATCCTCAAATATGAGCATCTATGGTTTTATCTTCTGCCTGTCCCACAGACCAGGCTGAGACAGATGCTCTGGGCCCCCTCAGTGAATCAGAGTTACTTTGTGGGTCCTAGGAAATGTGCCATCTCTGTCTTTTGGAACAGCCTCTTGCCAGAGATTTAACCCAGTTAGACTTCTGGAAGACTGTGAAGACCAGGCTTTTTCCCCAGGCACTAAGCCTGGGATGGTATTGGAGCTTTGGCACGTGGTTGTATGACGCACTCTGTAGAGCTTCATCTTAGTTTTTAATTGATCTGGATTATGTACTAAGTTTTTACTTTTTGTTCAACGCTCAGAGTTCCACTAGTTAAATGGCCATATATATTTATTAAATACATACATACATGTATACATACATACGTTCATATATTTATTGACCATAATAGTTTCTCAGGAGCAGGCTGGGAAAAGTTCTTTGATTAGGAACAATTAGGTGCTCTGACTTCAGTGAAACAATATATGGTATCGGTTTACCAAAAAGTTTTTGAAAATGCTTGTTACCCTGTCTCTTAAAGATCTTAAGGAGTAAAGAGTCCAAAGATAATTTCCAGTGTCAGCCTCTCTACAGTAAGTATTTAAAGGGCTTATCTTCATGGTTTCATAGCAACCAATTTAATAAGCTGTAAGGAAAAAAACAATAGACATTTAAAGTATGAGAACCATGCAAGGAGGCACTATACATCTGCTGTAATCTAGAAATACCTCTATGGTCAAAGCTAACATTTTAAAAACATTTTTCTTAGATGGGCTTTTGTTGGTTTTGGAGGGGTTTTTTTTAAAGGAAACTATTAAGCTTTGTTAAACAGATTATGAGAAAATCATGAGTAGCAGTCTTAAAGTAATTATTACATCTTAAATGCAGAAGTTGCCTCAGATGGTAGAGAGCAGCGGCAGCAGCATAGTTTTTGGAAAGGGAAATGAAGCCCCTTTCAATCTGTTTTGTGTCCTTTAAATTCACATGTTATCTGTAAGTACAATAAAAAAGCATATATATGCAGTACTGGACATGTTTTGACAGGCTGAATTTGACATTGGCATACTACAAGGTTCTGTGTTAGACCCACTACTCTTCAACATCTTCACATTTAGATAAAGAGAAAGAAGAGAAACTCATTAAATTCTCAATGTAGATATCAAGCTGGTCGGAATAGCCAGTACTTCAGAACATAGGCTCAAGATCCAGAAGGATCTTCACAGACTTGAACACTGGGCCCTATCTAACAAAATGCAATTCAGTGGTGAGAAGTAAAGTTTTACACTTAGGCAAAGAAAACCAAATGCACAGGTTTAAAATAGGTGGTACCTGCTCAACAACGTTCAATGTGAGAGGGATTTAGGAGTCCTAAATGGTATTTAACCACTTAAATATGACCCAGCAGTGTGCTTCAGCTGCCAAAAAAGCCAATGCAGTCCTAAGATACATCAGAAGCAGTGGTGGGTTGCTAATAGTTTGCCCCAGATCGGGCAAACCGGTAGCGGTTGTGGCGGGAGGCTCTGCCCACCCGCCCATTGCGCACGCACGCAAGCATGCATGCACCCACGAGCAAACCAGTAGCGACGGGTTTTGAAACCCACCCCGATCAAAAGATATATAGGTATCAAGGACACGTGGAGTGTTAGTATTGCTTTATACTGCTTTGGTAAGACCACACTTAGAATACCACATTCAGTTTTGGTCACTACAATATAAAAATATGCTGTGATTCTAGAAAGTGTGCAGAGAAGAACAACAAAGATTATTAGGGAGATGAGGCCTAAAACATATAATGAATTGTTGCAGGAACTAGGTGTGTTGAGTCTAATGAAGAGAAGGATGTGTGGTGACATGACAACAAGTGGGAGGGGGGGTGTCAGTCTATTTTCCAAAGGACCTGACAACAGGAAAAAAGTAATGGATGGAAACTAATAAAGGAAATATCTAACCTGGAACTAAGGAGAAATTTCCTGACAGTAAGAACAATTAATCAGTGGAATGACTTGTCTCCAAAACTTGTGGTGCTCCATCATTGGAGGCTTTTAAGAAGAGATTGGACAGCCATTTGTCTGAAATGTTATAAGGTCTCCTGCTTGAGCAGGGTGTTGGATTAGAAGACCTTCAAGGTCCCTTCCAAATCTGTTATTCTGTATTGTGAAATGTACAGTAAATTACTCAATCACAGAATTATTCAAAAAAGAAATTTAAAAAGTCAAGATTGCCAACACATATAAAAAGGGGACAAAGCTTTTATTTCAGAGTCATGGCTTTTATCTTGACTTTATTTACATCCTCATCCTCACTTAGACCACTTTGGCAGAGTTATTCTGAACTGGAACAGCAGACAAATTAAAGTCAACAGGCTGGAAGCAAAGCAATAATCATTGAAGCTCCATCAGAACTGATATCATATGCTTTATCTGGGCTCCACTGACCTGGTGGACTCTCACAAACTGTCTTCAACAAAAGCTGAATGTACATTACAGTAATTCAATTGGAACATTAGCAGAATGTGAATTGCTACAGCCAAGCTATGCCTATATTGAAACAGTCACAAAATAAGTCACAAAATAGCCATAGGCACTCTTAATCAAAGAAGCCATTTTATGTCCTTGGAAACTTATAATTTAGATCTGTTTTCATAGGCGTTTGAAGAAATAGAATATTTCTTTTTGCTTTATTTCTGTATGTCTGCACTGGAAGTACATATTATTTATCTATCATCTTCTTAGGGTTTATTTTCTAAAATCCCTCCAATTCCTGATTAGCCAGGAAGCAATCAATGCCAGCCAATCAGTCTTACTTACCTGAAAAATTTCTTCACTGATTACGTTATTTATCAATGTAATGAGACATTTGCAACTCTCAAACCAAACTCAAAGTACTCCAAAAGTGCAATGTGAAATGTCTATAAATGTAAGTCTCTTGTCAATTGGTAATTGCCCCAAGAATTTAGACACATTACTTTTGAGTTCAGTGGTATTGAACAGCCCATCAATTCTGGTCAAGATTGTAAATACTTAGATAAAGAGTGGCTGTCTAAAGCCATCTAACTGCACTTAGTGACTGATTCTCAAATTCACTTTACCTTTGGACATATAAATGGTGCAAAACTCAAGAGCATAACCTGTCACTCCTGTTAAAAAAACAAAGCCAGTAACAGTAAAATAATAATAATTGTGACATATTAAACAACATCTTCCTATCCCAGAGCTTTGGGAAGAACTCAATAAAGAAGATAAAAATGCCAAATCCAATCTAAACATTTGGCTGACTCTGCAATAAAATATAGTAGCAACAATGGTGCATTAGAAGATCTATAGGAAATACCATTTGCCTGCAAGCAAGAACTGGTGGGACCATAAAATAGAAAAATTCATAGAAAATGAAGAAACTAAAGTATTCTGGGACTTTAGGATTAAAAAAGTCAGACACCTGCCACATAACATACCAGACTTAACAACTGTCAAGAAGAAAAACAAAAAAGTCTGGATAGTGGAATACTTTGTAGTACTTGGGAATGGCAGAATAGAAGAGAAAGAACTGGAGAAGATAACAATATATAAAGGCCTGCAAATAAAAATATGACCATGGCTAAAGAAAGCAAAGGTAATACCAATCGTAATAGGCACCTTGGGTATAATCCCAGAACAACTGGAGCACCACTTGAATACCATCAGCAATGGCAAATTCACCACCAGTTAATTGCAAAAGGCAGCTCTATTCAGAACTACTTATATCCTGTGGTGATAATCCTAACAGTGATGTCAGACTCAATTTCATTGAGGGCCGCATCAGGATTGTGTTTGACTTCCAGAAGCTGAGGTGGGCATGGCCGGGATGGGTGTAGTTTGGGTGGGCATGGCCAGCTCAATGTCACTCATGCCAGGGACATCTCTGGTGACCCAGGCAGCGATGGGGGGGATCCATTATCTCCAGCAGAGGAAAGCAAGACCAGGGAGAGCACCAAGCCTTTGTCCTCCAGAGGAGCTTCGCCGTCCCTCTCAGGCCACATGGAGAACCCCAGATGGCATGCAGGCTGTCCAGAGCCCTAGGCAGCAGAGGGAAAGTACTCAGCCCAGCCCGTGAGCTCCTGGGCACCGAGACCCCACAGCCCAGTCCAGCCCAGCCCTACTTCCCCTAGCGGGTGCCCGGCTACATTTATCCCTCCTCAAGGCTGCTGCTGCTGTTCTCATTCTTTTTGGCCAGGTTGCTCATGGTGTGTGCAGGAGGGCAAAGTGTGTGAGTCAAAGGGAGGCCCACTCCCTCTCCACACAAGGAGACCCAGCTTTGCTACCAAAGCATCCTCAGCAATAGCATGAGAAACCACCAGGACAGGTCAGGAGGAGGAAACAAAGGGATGGCGAAAGGATAGCATGGCTGCTGGTGGCCAAGTGCTAAGGCAGGATTCCCCTCAGACCCTCCCTTCCTCTCAGTATAATCTCCTTCCTCCCTTCCTCCCTCTCTCTCTCCCTTCCTCCCCTCCTTTTCTTCTTTTCTTCTTTTTCTTTCCCTCTTCATTCTCCTTTTTTCTTCCTTACCCTTTTTCCTTCTTTTTCCTTCCTTGCTCTCTTCCCATCTTCCCTTCTTTTTCTTGTCTTTCCTGTTTCCCTTTCTCCCTTCCTTTCTTCTTGGTTGCTCAAACGCAAAAGGGGAAATATTTCTCATTTTGTTTTGCTTTTAGTTTGTTTTTCTAGCCCTCTGCCAGTGAAAATGGAGCTGCATGTACCCCCCTGGGCTCTGTTTTCACTGGCAGAGGTCTGCAGAGGCCTTCAATGCCTGAAAACAGAGCCTAGGTGGGTTCCTGCAGCTCTGTTTTCACTGGCAGAGGGCTGCAGCAGGCCGTCGCACCCAAAATCAGGACCTAAGGGTACATGTGGCCCTCACAGGCTCTGTTTTTGCTGACAGAGGACTGTAGGAGGCTGTTGTGCCTGAAAACGGGGCCCAAGGGCCTGTGTATGGCCCCCCGAGGTCCATTTTCACTGGCAGAGGCACCACAGGCTGGTCCTTTGCTGTTTCCAGGGTGGCCCTGCAGGCCAGAACTAAGCACCCCATGGGCTGCATCCAGCCCATGAGCCTTGAGTTTGACACTCCTGCTCTATCACATCAAACATCAATATCTGCCTATCCCAGGTCCTTGGGAAAGACTTGATAGGTAGACATAAATGCCAAATCCAGATTGAACATTTGGCTGATTGCATGATCAACAATAAATATCAGAAACTTTTTGCAAAGATCAATCCTGCAATGGAAGACACAGTTGCTGGTCAATGGTCAGACTGGGGGAGATTAATACCAAGAGAGGAATCTTTCAAGGAAACTCACTACCATCACTACTTGTCTATGGAGACTCTCAGTCATCTAGGTCATGGTTGTCCCAAAGGTGCTTTTTCAAAAGACACCTGGATTTTTTTTCTTTGAAGATGTTTTGCTTCTCATCCAAGAAACTTCTTCAGTTCTAAAGAAGCTTCTTAGATGAGAAGTGAAACATCTTCAAGGAAAAACAAAGTCCAGGTGCCTTTCAGTGGTGGGTTTCAATTTTTTTTACTGTGGGTGTGGCTTGGTGGGCGTGGCATGGCTTGGTGGGCGTGGCATGGTGGGCATGGCATGGGAAGGATACTGTAAAATCTCCATTCCTTCCCCAATCCAGGGGAAAGTTACTGCAAAATCCCCATTTCCTCCCGATCAGCTGTGACTCAGGAGGCCCAGAATAGATGGGAGTGGGGCCAGTCAGAATGTTTACTACAGGTTCTCTGAATTATTCAAAATTTCCACTACCGGTTCTCCAGAACTGGTCAGTACCTGCTGAAAGCCACCTCTGGTGCCTTTAAAAAAAAACACCTTTGGGTTAGCATCACTACTGTTTGCCATTGCGCTGATTCCTCTGCCAACAATACTGAACAAATGAGGTGATAGTTATCAAACATCAAAAACATCTGCCAAGTTATCGCACTTCCTTTATGTGGATAATCTGAAACTATATGAAAAAACATTAGAATTGCTGTTCAATACCATCTATGGACACAGTATTGCAATGGAGTTTTGACTGGAGAAATGTGCCATGCTCACCATTAAAAGAGGGAAAAAGTAGTGAAAACTGAAGGAATCAAGCTGCCCAAAGGAAATACCATCAGGTATCCGGATGAAAACAGTAACTACAAATAGCTGGACATCCTTCAAGCAACATCAAGCACACTAAAGTCAATAAGAAGATTAAAAATGAATATATCATGATTATGAAGAAAACCTTAAAATCCAAACTCAGTGGAGGAAATAACACCAAGGCAATTAACACTTGGACAACTCCACTCATTAAATACACAGCTAGAATAATGGACTGGATTCAAGCACAGCTACTGTGTTTCCTGAAAATAAGATCCTGTCTGGTTTTTTTTGAACCCTGAAATAAGTACTTGGCCTTATTGCCATGCCGTCAAAAGCCTGATTGGGCTTATTAACAGGGGATGTCTTATTTGGGGGGAAACAGGGTAGAAGTCCTGAATAGGAAAACTAGAAAAATGAAAATAATAATGTCCTTCATTTTCACAGTTATGTTAACAGACTAAGTTACATACTAAGGAAAATAGGTAGGTATGGAATGTTGCAAGTACAGCAGATGCTTGAAGGAGAGAAAAAAGAGCATTGGAAGAATATAACTAGCATTCAAACAGGTAACAACAGGGCCTGGCAATGGCTAAGAAAGTATTCAATAACTGACTTTTGATTTTCCATTCTCAACAATTACCTATTTTGAGGTAGTAAGCAAAGATTATTTTCATCTGCTCTAATCTCTAGTACTGAACTGTAACTAAGTAAGTTTGAAATACATTGTCTAAATAGTAAATACAGTGAAGAAGAAGACTGTTCCACTGGTTTGGCAGCATGCTCAATGTTGCAATAAAACTTAAAAGAAAAAAAATCAGAACGATAAAGAGCCCTTACTTTATCACATAAAATTAATTGTTTAGCAATGCTGAGCTCTGGTGAACAGCTGAGAGTGACTCAGGCTTGAACACGTGTTTTGCTCTCTCCACAGTGTTTCATTTCAGTATGAAAACAGATTGCAGATTCTCTTGTGTGATTGACAATGACTAAGCCCCAAAGGCACCAGAGCTTGAGTCATTTTAGACTTGTTTGTCTCAAAGTGATAGCAAAATAAATTACTTAGGGCATAGGAGGGGAGGAGGGAATACAGATCAAAGGATCTGCAAACTTCCAAAAGGATTTCATTTTTAAAATACACACTATTGGAGTAATTAAAAATCTTGAGAGACTGCATTCTAAATAAACTTTAACAGTGCTTAATAGTTCAGTCTGTTCAGATGAGGGATTCCCCCCAATCCTTACTAGTGTTACCATTCTGAAAAAGATTATGAGCTCAGTTCAAACATTATCCTAAACCAGAAATAATAGTACATGCCCACATCCAACTTCCCCACAGGTACTAAACTATCTTTCCATCCTGAATCTTTCTGCATTAAGAATTTCTGAAGGTAGGATCATAATGGTAGAGCAGTTGCTGTACTATATATGTACATGGTAAACCCAGATTCAATCTTGAACCTCTAGTTAGGCTTGAAAGAATCATTCAGGATGTCTACAGAGATTCTCAGTCATCCAGGTCATGGTTGTCCCAAAGGTGCTTTTTCAAGAGGCAACTGGACTTTCTGGGTGCAGTTTATGTTCCAGCCATAAATAAACCAGACATAAACTGAGCAACGTGGTATATGCAGTACAATGCAGTGAACCATGTGCAGATCTGTACATTGGGAAAACAAAACAACCACTTCATAAGCATATGAAGTGTTTATGAGGAGCCTTGGTGGCGCAGCAGACTAAAGTGCTGTTAAGTAGCACTTAGCTGCCAGCTGCCAGTTGCCTGCAACTACTGCAAGTTCAAATCTCACCAGGCTCAAGGTTGACTCAGCCTTCCATCCTTCCGAGGTAGGTAAAATGAGGACCCAGATTGTGGGGGCAATAAGCTGACTTTGTATAAAAAGAACACCGCTTGGGGGGGGGGGGCGAAAGCCCTACTAAGCAGGTATATACAAAAGTATGAAGGCTATTGCTTAATGCATTGTAAGCCGCCCTGAGTCTCTGGAGAAGGGTGGCATATAAATTGAATCAATAAATAAATATGGCACAACATAGGAGAACAAATACATCAGGACTAGATTCAGCAGTCCATCTGCATTTAAAAGACACAGGCCACTCTTTTGAAGACTGTTGTCTTCAAAAGAGTGGCCTGTGTCTTTTAAATGCAGATGGACTGCTGAATCTAGTCCTGATGTAAGTCCATATTTTGGACTTTGAGAAGATTTCTGGTTTGAAAGAGGGGTTAAAGAGGCCATCTATGTCAAAATTGAACAGCCCTCTCTCAACAGAGGGGGTGGGATATGACATCATCTATCTTCAATCTACAACACAGTCCTTTCAACAGTTCCAAGAAGGCTCCACACCAATTTTCACCACTCAGGTGACCTTGATGACACAGATAAATCTCTAGGTGACTTTAATGATTCGCTAAAAGAATGTAAATGTCCAGCTGCTTGCAAGGAGTATAAATCCTTCCATTCCCCATCATCCAGTCAGAGCTGAAGAAGCTTCTTGGATGAGAAGTGAAATGTTTTCAAAGAAAAACCAGAAAGTCCAGTTGCCTCTTGAAAAAACACCTTTGGGACATTCTATCTCAGGGTTGATGTAGAATTCCCTCACTTTTTGTTGTCCCAAAAGTGCTTTCTCAATGGAATCCACCATTCGGTCAGAGCTGGAAAAGCTTCTTGGATGAGAAGTGAAAATATCTTCAAGGAAAAAACAAAATCTAATTGCCTTTTGAAAAAGCACTTTTGGGACAACCATGACCTGGATGACTGAGAATCTCATAGGCATTTACTTTTTGTTGTTGGGTGATTTTGATCTACATGCCCCAGAAAAGCATGGGATTTCATGGATCTATGGCAACATGCTTCTGCCCCAGGTTATTTCTGCACCATAACACAATGGTGGTCCTCAGTTAGTCTCAAAATACTTATGTGGTCTGGATGTGAAGGACATTTCATTCAGTTTTGATATAGTTTGGATAATTTCCTGATCCTTATGGGATTGATTACTACCCAGGATTCCGGTGAGGAAAACAGTTTGATGATCCTTCACAGGAGCATATAGAGCATGGGTTCCAGAAGATGCGTGTGGGTTTTTCAAAATACAATGTTCTACAGTAATACTAAGAGACCATGGCTCTTGATGTAATTGCTTCAGGTTGGTTCCTTGTTTGTTGTTTATTGAGAAACAGCAGGAGATGGAATGGCAACTCTGATGCCTGGAGCACAGGGGAAAAAACTGAAATTAAACCTGCCCATGCACAACTATGAGCCCATGTCACGTCTGTGTTATTGCAACTTATTGCAACTTGTTATAACAACTTCTGTGTTATTGCATTGGCAGTTGTTAGCCAATAACATTTAAGTTTGCTCTAGTCTTGATTCTTTATGGACAGGGATTGATGAGCTGTCTAGAGTAATATCTTACAGTTTTATCTGATCACCATGAATAAAGCTTGTTCATTTTTATATTATTTATTCAGGGACAAAATTGTTAAAAAGGTGTTCCAGTGTCAGAGGAGTGAAATTGAAGCTGATTAGATGAAGTAAACATCATTTCATTATGAGTGATGGTGACTTGGAACATTAAGTCTCATTGTTCCTTCATCAAGAAAAGATCTTGCTTAATAGCAATGGATTGTTCTCTTCCTTGTTTTCTTTGATGGACCAAGCCTTTTTGACCTTTGTAAACTATTCTGTTTTATATCATTGCTGCCTTAGATTTGTAAATCCAGGCTATCATACCCAGAGATTAACACAGCTGTAATCTTTGTGAAGAATTTTCTTGAGCAATTGTGAAACAAGAATTACAGCTAATAGAACAGTGGAAACAAAACAAACAAAAAAATGTCGTCCCAATGGAATTTTGGAATGGGACAGTTAAAAGAAAACTCATTTATCTTTCTTACAATGTTGCTTTTTCTTGACTAATAAAAACAGTTAACTCTGTGTGCCTTAATAAATATCTTACTCTTATTTAGTTACAATTTATCCTGACAGTTTTATAAATTCCTCCCAGATGCTAAAAAACTCTTTTCAACATTGTAGGCATGTGTGGGTGGCAGGGATGTGCAAAATTTAAATTTTAATTTGTCTTTTTTTTTTTTCAGTTTTAACTTACTGAGATTTTTAAATGGCAAGAAATGGCCCGCCTCCTCTTTATCCTCCTCTTTCTCCTCCTTCACATTTTAAAGGAGTGCAGTGAATCAGAGTATATGTTAGAGCCCTGAGATGCATTCAGTACATTTCAAAAGGTTTTTGAGAGAAATCCAAGACCTGAAATATAGTTGTGATTCCTTTCTGTCTGTACTATTAATTTTAAAGCACTTATTAACTCTCTGCTATGGACCATTCTCCTTCAGCTACTACCAGAAAATGTCCTGTGTGTTCCCAGAAAAGGCATCTTATATCTTGTTCATTATGCTGGTAGAATATTTCTTGTGCTTGCCAGTTGCTTAGATCTATTGCAAAGCTCTTGTCCCATATATTCTTAGATAGCCTTCAACGTATGCTAATTAATGGCCTTTAAACAGTAGTCTGCAAAGATAGAAATCAGGGGTGAAATCCAGCAGGTTCTAGCAGGTTCTGGAGAGCTGGTAGCAGAAATTTTGAGTAGTTCAGAGAACCAGCAAATACTACCTCTGGCTGGCCCCAGAGTGGGGTGAGAATGGAGATTTTACAATATCCTTCCCATGCCCACCAAGCCACACCCAAAGAACTGGTAGGAAGAAAATTTGAATTTCATCCCTGATAGAAATGATAGATAGCCGAGAAAAACTGGATCAGATTATTTGGGACAGAAAAACTGGATCAGATTATTTGGGACCCTGTTTTCCATGTATAGAATAAAAGGTGGGCACATGATCTTAAGAACATCCACACTTTTTTTGCAGCAAAATACAGATGTTGTATTCTGTTAATAATCAGTATATATTAATACAACCATTCCTATCTGTAGCACTGTACAGATGCACGATTACCAACTATCAGAATTCTCACCATTGCCATGCTGGCTGCAGATACTAACAACCGAGGTTCAAATATCTGGAAGGCACCAGGATCAAATATGATCAGTGACCAAATACATTTTTTTATGCTTGTCTTGCTCCATGGCTTAGGGCCAGGGTACTTACGGGACCATCTTCTGCCACCAATTGCCTCCCACCGGCCAGTTCGCTCCCACAGAGAGGGCCTCCTCAGGGTGCCGTCGGCCAGACAATGTCGGCTGGTGACCCCCAGGGGGAGAGCCTTCTCTGTGGTGGCACCTACCCTCTGGAACAATCTACCCCCAGAGATGCGAGTGATTCCAGACCTCCGGACTTTTCGTCGGGCTCTTAAAACCTACCTCCTTCAGTTAGCCGGGCTGTCCTGATTTTATGGTGGGTTTTTAAAATTTGAAATTGGTTTTAAATTGAAATGTTTTAAATTATGGGCCAAACTTATTTAATTATTTTAAAACTATTTTAACTTTTGTATACAAATATTTTACTTTGGCTGTTCACTGCCCTGAGTCCGAAAGGAGAAGGGCGGTATAGAAATTTGATTAAATAAATAAATAAATAAATAAATAAATAAAAAATAAATAAATAAATAAATAATAGCCTCTGGAATTAGAGTTCCTGCAGTGAAGAATATAGGAAGCCTATTGCACATAATATCCTAATCTCCTAGTTCTACATTTATCAATTATGCATTTAGAGTTAATTATACTAATCTATAAAACTTTGGACAGATGTATTCAGAATTGTTGTTTCCAGATTCAGATTTTGGCATCTCCAACTAAAGAAACCAAATGTAAAAGATGTTTGCTAGAGTTTCTAGAGCTACTGCTAACAGGGTAGACTGGAAATAGACAGCTTGCCTTCATAAGGTTTTAAGAATAGACTGGACAGTCACGTATCTGAAATGGTATAAGGTCTCCTGCTTCAGCAGGGGATTGGACTAGAAGACTTCCAAGGTTCCTTCCAGCTGTGTTCTGATTCGGATTAGATAACATTTGAGAATTCCAAAGGCCTGAAAAAAGTTGTCCAGGATGCTAAGATGTAATGAGAAAGCATAAGGCCAATAGAAATAATTTAGGATGAGGAAAGAAGCAGAAATTTCCTAGAAAGCAAGAAATCTTTCTCTTAACTGTCCTCAAATGGGGGGAAATAGGGGAAAATATAGTCCAAATTCACTCCCAGCCCCCCAAAATATGTTCACTTTGATGAAGAAGAAAAAGAAGAAGGAGAAAAAGGAGGAGGAGGAGGAGGAGGAGGAGGAGGAGGAGGAGGAGGAGGAGGAGGAGGAGGAGGAGAAGGAGGAGGAGGAGCCTACCAGTTGCTCTACTTGGGAACAGGATTATTGAGATAAATGGACAAGCTAACTGACATGCTAGATCAGGGGTCTCCAACCTTGGCAACTTTAAGACTTGTGGATATCAACACCCAGAGTTGAAGTCCACAAGTCTTAAAGTTGCCAAGGTTGGAGACCCCTGTGCTAGATAACAACGTTTATTGTACATTCTCCTTTGTATAGTTAAATGACAAGCTAGAATCCTTTAAGAAATTAGCTATAAGACTCATTGAAGTCAGTGAAGCTTATTTCAGAGTGCAGATATTTGGGGTTGTATGTTATATTTAATCTGTATTAGATTGCCAGACTCTACAATAAAATCACTATGGCCTTTCATGACCTTTTCACTATGCTCTGCAGAATAGCCTTGCTTCTACTGTGGAAGAACTCTCAGATTATTTCGGTAATAGAAGCCAGACTGTGCCGCTTGTTTTTTACGTAATATAAAATACTTCAAAGATCCCTATCAACCACAATTCTCTCTCTATGTTTCCGAGTTGAATGCTTAAAAAGTAGTCTCAAAAAGTAGTATTTGAATTAGATTTTCAAGTTGGATTTTCCAGGTTAAATATCCTCCAGGATGATGCTACAGAAGATGAAAAATGTCCCTAGAGAATTTTGTGCAAGTGGCAGTGAATTACTCATACATTTTTGGCAGCAGAAGCAAAAGAATTCCCAGTGATGCCAATGCTACTTCACTGACAATTCATTTGTTTATGCTACTAAACATTTTGACAGTTTTGCTTCCTAAAAAATTATCCATAATATTGTCCTTTGTTTTAATTTACCTGAATAATTTGATCAACCATTAGTAGTTACATAGAGATCAGGGGTGGGTGCTACTTACCTTTACTACCGGTTCGCAATGAGGCATGCACAGAAGCGTTCTGATGACATCGGGGTCGGTGGGTGAAGCCTCCCGCCGGTTTAACTACCAGTTCTATAGAACCGGTGCGAATGGGGGCAACCCACCACTGATAGAGATAAGCCATACATTCAAAAGAGACAATAAGGAGCCTTGGTGGCGCAGCAGACTAAAGTGCTGTTAACTTTCGTTGCCAGCTGCCTGCAATTACTGCAAGTTCAAATCTCATCAGGTTCAAGGTTGACTCAGCCTTCCATCCTTCCAAGGTAGGTAAAATGAGGACCTGGATTGTGGGGGCAATAAACTGACTTTGTATAAAAAAGAACACTGCTTGGGGGGGGGGGGGGGGGGGCCAAAGCCCTACTAAGCAGGTATATACAAAAAAAGTATGAAGGCTATTGCTTAACGCATTGTAAGGCGCCCTGAGTCTCCAGAGAAGGACGGCATACAAATCGAACCAATAAATAAATGAATGAATGTATGAATGAATGAATGAATGAATGAATGAATGAATGAATGAATAAATAAATAAGGAGCAGATACTTTTCAAATGACCAAATTGAATAGTAAGATTCCTTTCTTTCTTTCTTCCTCTGCTGTGCTATATGGAAATTTAAAGGTAATTAGTAATGATGAACTGAGACAAAAAAAACAAAAAACAAAAAACAGGATGCTAAGTCATTATAGAAAAAATAACTCAGTCCTGTGAAGGTAGAAGCATGAGAAAGAAACTCAAAACTATTCCACCTTGATGGTATTAGGTATAAGGTTGAAGAAGACATGAGCTTTGGCAGACTTTCAAAATTCTGTTGCAATTTCCTAATCACATTAAAGTACTTTCAAAGAATCCTAGCAATTCCTGTTTCCTGACCTTGCCTATCTCAGACTGGCTAATATAATCAATTATGCCTTAACATTTACTAGTAACCAATGAGGTGATTTCAAAATTGATGGTATTGTAGCCTGGTGAGGTTGCTTCACCAGTAGTCTCACTGCCACATTCTGTACATTATAGCTTTTGGATTGTCTCCAAAAGCAACATGGCTGTCCAGTAGCTAAGAGGTGATTAGGGCAAGATTTATCATTACCAGGACTCCTAGTTCAAGTACCGATATAACCAGTATACCAGTGAAAGTTACACGAAAGTCCCCCATAAATTCCATTTACTGCTTCATTACGAACTGAGAATCCAGAAGAACTCCCAGGTCACAAACCAATTGTTTTCATGAAGAGTATAACCCTATCCTAAGTTTGGAACAGATACTGAATTATCTATTGACTAGTAACTCTCTTTTAGCAAGATTTAATTTGATCTTGTTAATCCCTATTCAAATCCTCACAGCCTCCAGGACTTCTACTGCATATCTAGCTTGGCCAGGGTGGTGATATAAAAGCCTCCATAAAAGAATATATCAGTTCTCCCTCCATTTATGCTGCTGTACATCTTTCAATTTATGCTGCTGTATCTAATGAAGGTTGAAATGGAGAACCCGTTCGAACTGCTACGGTGAACTGCAGCCAGTGGTGGGCTGCTGCCAGTTGTAACAACTGGTTCTCCCAGCACAAAAAATGTGAATGCACGCGCATGCGCGCAGCCTTCTGTGCATGCACGCGGCTTCAAAAACACGCTATAGGATGGGATAGTGCCAGGGTCGCAACTACCGGTTTGCCCGAACCAGTCTGAACCAATAGCAGCCCACCTCTGACTGCAGATCCTTTTTTCTAACCACTTCAGCAACCTTTCACTTTGTTCAGCAAAAGTGGCCATTGAGCATGTGAAGAAACTACTTGCATTGGAGCAAAGCAGCTGGCCAAGTTAATTCAATCTTGTTTCACCATTTGCAATGCAGCTCTGTGAAGTGCTTTATGATATCAAGACAGAACAATGGTTCCTGGAAGGGAAGTACCTCATTGAGACACAGGACCTTTATGTCTAATCTCTAGGCAGCAGTGACACTAAAGCCATCTCTATTTCAAAGCCAGGTTGGAAGCCATCAAAAATACATGTGTTGACTTTCAAAAAGAAAGGAAGAGAATATAAATGGGGCAACAAATAGAACTGAAATGCATCCTGCGATGGTGATATCACTTATAATGGAATGCAACAGTAATATATGATAAATACCTCCCGCCAGCAAAAAATGCTAAATCTAATTTACTGCATCCGAGTCATCCCTTTCCCGATATAGGTTCCTGTGTTTCTATCAGATAAAGAAACTGATCACCAGAACTATTATAATTGTGCCAGGACTCTGAACTTTATGTTCTGAATTTTGAATAGATAAAGTAATGTGCCTATATATTCAAGTCTGGTCAATGTAGAGTATATGAAAGTTTTTTAAGTTGTTGCCTCAGTTTAGGGCTCAAGAGAGAAAGGAAACACTTATTTCAGATGCTTACCCTTTCAATAAAAAAACAATTATAAGTAAGGTGGATCAGAATCATGCAATAAGATAGCAATACTTTCTACCCCATTCTATTATTACCCTTAAAAAGCAGCAGACAAAGCTGCTAAAGTTTGCAGTTAAAAGTCTACACATGAATTCTACTTTATGCTGGTAATAGTATGGCATAATGCAATGTAATAATTTATATAACAATTTATATATGAAGACCTGAATGCTAGAAAATACTGATGGACTAGGAAGAAGCACCAACATATATTTATTTATCATATTTGTATGGCCACCCATCTCACAAAAGTGTGATTCTGGAGATATACAACATAAAGACAAGAATAAAGACAGAAGTAAACCTTAAGTAGGGCAAAGTAGAGAGAGATGATATAGTACAGTACTTTCAGTAACAGTGGGGAGACCAGGTTAGGGAAGGGGTTACTTTCAAAGCTTATGTATGAAAACAAGAGAAAGATTTAAGAATGAATGCTACTACAAGAACATGGATTGAATGCAAACACTGAAATATATCTGTCTTGTAAGTGAAAGGTCAAGATTCTCCTGAATACATTAGGATATACTCTTGGCAACATCATGGAGATACCTTTTGACTGTCTTAATTTCCATATTTATTTATTTATTTATTTATTTATTTATTTATTTATTTATTATCAAATTTATAGACCGCCCTTCTCCCGAAGGACTCAGGGCGGTGTACAGCCAAAGTAAAAAACATAGATACAAACATTAAAAACAACTTAAAAAGATATATATAAATTTGGCCCCAAAATTAAAAAGCAGTAACAAAACATATTAAAAACATTTAAAAAGCATTAAGCCAGCCCGGCTTGCTGAAAAAGGAAGGTCTTCAGGGCACGGCGGAAGGCACCGAGGTCTTGAATTCTTCGTATCTCTGGGGGCAGTTGATTCCAGAGAGCAGGTGCCCCCACAGAGAAGGCCCTCCCCCTGGGGGCCACCAGTCTACATTGCTTGGCCGATGGCACCCTGAGGAGGCCCTCTCTGTGGGAGCGCACCAGTCGGTGGGAGGTCGTTGGTGGCAGCAGATGGTCTTGAATATACAGGTGATTTGCCATTGCCTTGTTCTCTTTTGCTTTGTTTTATTTTTATTTCTCACCTACTTCACTGACATTTCCGGATGGCCTCGCATCTAATCATGTTTGAACTTATTTAGCTTTGGGAGATGAGTTAAGCTTGGCTAGCTAGCTGTTAAAAACACACAAAAGGCCACCTTCTTGTTTCACTCATTTTGCTATTCCAGATTATTTGAATTTCAGCTTCTGCATTTCCATCTAGCAACGTTTACTATGTGGAAACAGAAAGGAGACTGCTAATGGAAATTCAGCACATCTTTGCTAGAGAAATCATTTCTAAAGCAATAGAAATGAAGTAAACATAGTGTGCTATTCAGCTATGAAAGAGAAAGGAATATTTGAGTTTTACACTATTTCTTAATCACTTTTTAATCATAGTTCCCAGAATAACTCTCAGAAGCCTATTTGTTCATTCATTCATTTTGGAAAAGCAGTGTTTAATTGTTACATTACTAAGATAAATAAATTATTTAATAAAATGGAATTGTTTATTGGCCAACTGTGATTGGACACACAAGGAATTTGTCTCCAGTGCATAAGCTCTCACTGTACATACAAACAACAAAGTAATCTAATCATAAGATACCAGTAGTAGAAGGTAAAAGGAAAGATGAGAAGGATAATCGGAATACAGCCATACTACATGGGCAAATATCCTTAGACAGAAGATAGCACTGTAGTAATTAGGTGTTCAGCAAAGTGATGACACGAGAGAAAAAATTGTCTTTGTGTCTAGTTGTTATGGCATGCAATGCCCCATAGTGGCATCCTGAGGGGAGGAATTAAAATTGTTTATGTAGGATGTGAGGGGTCTGTAGATATCTTCTCAGGCCTCTTTTTGATCCGTGAAGTATACAGTACAGGTCCTCAGTGGAAGAAAAGCTGGTTGCAATTGTTTTTACTGGTGTCCTAACTATCCATTGAAGTTCTAACTATCCACTGAAGTCTGCACTTGTCCTGTTTGGTTGTATACTTAAGATATAATCTGTTTATTTTATATTAAAATAAATATATAAAAACAGCCCTGTTCACCCAGCAACTAAAATAAACAAACTGAAGCACTGTTTTAACTTTCTTCTCATATCTCTTTTGTCAAATGTCTGGATGGATCCTGTAAAATATGCACTGTAGGTAGATAAACCTTGCAGACCAGAGAGGACCTTGAGTTTTCTGGAATCCAGGATTATCAACAGAAAAGACATGTTTATATAGATATGCTCTGTTCAAACCTCCAGCTGGATGGTAGGGACAGAGCCAGGAAGTGTCATCTGACTTCTTCCCTCTAAACGTCTATTTTAGAAACACATCTGTTGTGCAAAGTGAACTTCAGTCACTTTTTCTTCAGTAGAAAAGAGTTTTTCCTATTCAATACTAATGCAAAAACTATAGCCAGATAATGCATTTGGGAAATATGTTCACTAATAATATTTGATACATGTTTTTTTAAAAAACAAAGGAACAGAGAAAGCCACAGGAAAAGAATTCAGTGTTATATTTGTGCGGTGTTCAAGACATGCAGTCTGAATCCAAACAATATGCCTAAAGTAACAACAGCTGCTACTGTTGCACATTTAGGAGCACATTAGGGTTCATCCTTATTCCTAACTAACCACTGCAGAACATCTCACCATTATTATTTTTTAAAAAAAATCCTCATGATCTTGGCTTTATTCTGTTCCTACCCTATAACAGAGGTAGCACAAATCTCTCTTTAGCTGTTATGGTATTTTTTTTTCTCTTGACATATGAATAGTCTGCAATGTGTCTTTAATAATATTGATAGTATGTGGCCTGGGGGAGTTGGATCTCTCCAGTTCAAATGGGCTTTTTAAGTTGCTATAGGAAAACCTCCTCTTTTTTGAGGAGATTAGACATCAAACCTTAGCATAGGTAATTTACCCATAGGCTCTCTATATACATGGCTGTAGTTCTTTTCTGAAAGACCACTAAATCCATGTTCCAATAACCTGGCTGACAGATCAGAGATCATGCAGATCAGAGATATAGGATGTAGTAGGAGCACCCCCCTCCCTCACATTTCTCCTCCATTCCATGTGAGATCTATCAACTAAATTCTTTTGTGGATGGGATCCCAGATAAGAGAGTGCAAGACATATGTTTAAGGAAACTGCTCCAATGCTCTTTAATAAAAGTATCAATCCCATACTACAAAGTAGCATAAATGACATGTCAACAGTGTATAAAGTCCCTAGTCTAGCAACCCGTCACTCAGAGAAATTCCAAGTAGCTGTAGTTCCCCCCCCCCTCCATTATCTACTCTCCACACATTAAGGATGGCAATGCTGATTATTTTTGCCTCTGTCAGGTAAAACTGAGTGGGAGAGAAAATGAAGCCAGGAAAGTTCACTAATTGTGAATGTTAACTGTAAGATAAAGGTAAAGGTTCCCCTCACACATATGTGGTAGTCATTCCTGACTCTAGGGGGCAGTGCTCATCTCCATTTCAAAGCCGAAGAGCCAGCGCTGTCCGAACACGTCTCCGTGGTCATGTGGCCGGCATGACTAAATGCCAAAGGTGCACGGAACACTGTTACCTTCCCACCAAAGGTGGTCCCTATTTTTCTACTTGCATTTTTTATGTGCATTCGAACTACTAGGTTGGCAGAAGCTGGGACAAGTAACCGGAGCTCACCCCATTATGTGGCACTAGGGATTCGAACCGCTAAACTGCTGACCTTTCAATCGACAGGCTCAGTGTCTTAGCCACTTAGCGTTTTAGCCACTGAGCCACCATCAAATTTCAGTTTCATCCCTAAAGCAGAATAGTCTGTAGAATTTATGTCCATACACTTATCTTTCAACTCAAGGACTGGAGGGGAGAAGCCATGAGGTAGACTTTAAGCCTAATGAAACCATTCAGTAGATTTAATATTCCAAAGGTACAACACCCACCCAGAAGAGTCTGAGATGTATAGTATCTGGACTAGGAACAGTTTGTTTAAAATTAGGCTAGTAACAGCTACTGTTGTTATTACCTACCCATCTCAAATAGGTACAGTTTATTTGAGATGGGTAGTTATAAACCAGGCAAGTAGATAGCACAGTTGTTGCTGGCTTTGTCAAATTGTTGAAGCTACAACCCAACACAGTTGAACAAGATCGAGCAAGCAAGAACTACAGAGTTCAGTAAGATATCTTCAGTGCTAGTCTTGAGGTAAATATAAAATCTTGGAAATCATAACAGCCACTGTGAAGGATTTGAAATGCATCTTTTTTTGCTATCTGGGCAGTTTCCATTTATGAGATAATGAGTCTGCTGACCTGCTAGCTATCTCTTTGTGCCTTCCCATTCCTTTCTTGGCCTTCCCCAAATCTCTCTTAATCGCCTTTATAGTCTCTGTCAGTACAGACGGCCTAAAAATCAATGCAGACACTGACAACTCTAAGTATAGAATTATGGCTGTGAAGGCTGAGTAACGGATGGGGTTATCCTTCAATGCAGGCAGAGATCCATGGATATTTACCATTTGCTGAGCTCCATCCTGGCAAAGAGCCAGGCAAAAGTGTAAACTGAAACCAGAATAGATTTGAAGAGAAAAGGCTGAAAACAGCTCTGCTGTTTTAAATGTTCACTTTATATTTTTAGCATAGGGAGGGTGAGGGAAATAAGAGAAAGAATAGAACACATTTGGAAAAATAACAGGAAGTCAGACTAAGGCAGGGGAAATTGTCTTGTTCTATTTGATTGTGTCACTTGCAGCAGAATAGTTTTATTATCAGCAGCATGGGAGTCACAGCCAAACTCACACATTAAAATGTATAAAGTAGCAGAAACATGCCCCTGCTGCTCATCTATTTATTACATAGAGGCATTTTTGATGCTTCCCTCTTTTTCTCAATGGTTTAAGCTACCGGCTTTATCTAATCATACCAAATAGGGAGTGAACTCTACTTGGTACTGCTTATAAAATAATAATACATTTTACAATACAAAGAAATCTTATTGGTGTTGCTATGTGTGGAAGCAGAGAATGAATCACAGAGTTCTAGAAAATGTTGAACCGCTAAAAGTTTTAAAAGGAAGGGAATTAATCTGCAGTTAATTGGTTCCCATAAAACATATTTAAGATGAAGAAACTAAAATTCATATGATATTCATGTTGTTTTTCCAAGCTCAATCCCTGAAATCAGCGATGAATGAATCTCACAAGCAGTGGATGCTGACAAATTCTTCTGCTAAAAATCCTAACAGCTCCATGAGTCAGAGATGACAATATGGGTTGGAAGGAACAGTGATTTTACAACTGCATACGATTTCTTCCAATTGGGATGAAACACAAAATACAGATGTTAAATATCAGCCTCATTTGCTTTATTACCTTAACAGAATCACTTTGTAAATATTCTTGTTTTGAAAGATTTATCAGCAAGGAAGGCCAGGAGCAGAGTTCACAAAGGGTTTGCTACCAATTCAGCATAGCTTATTTTTGTAAGAAGAAAAATAGGTAAGAAAAAAGCTGATAACAGTGGAAAAATAAATCTTGGAAAGAACAGATTATTCAAAAACATTGGCTGGCAGCCATGTTTATTTAGAGTTTAGGAACTTTATCCATATATCAAAATAAAGGGGGAAATGTAAATCTTTCAGGATCGCAGAAACAAGCAATTACCCTTGTTACAAGAGTAAACAATAAACAAGCTCTATAAAAAATATAGCTATGGAATACCTCTCCCATATTCTCTCCTGTAATGTCTTCTGCCACTTGGAAATGTCAGTGGAGAGGCCAAAGGCACTCTTTTTGAGACTCTTGCAATTTTGGGTGAAAAAATTATTTACAATTGTAGGTTTATACAGAATGCAAATTAGTAATTGTGGTAGGGATAGTAGTGATATTTCCCAAATTATTATTTTAGTTTAAATATAGTATACATAATACAATATCAGAAAACCATTGTAGAAAAAGAGAAGAGAAATTCAATTCCACCCAATCTTATGAATAATATGGCTATAAATGTGAGATAGAGTAAGCATTCTCCAAAGGATACTTTTATTCAATTTGGCTCTCAAATATTTGGAGCAATATCATAATCCCTCTTTTTTATTTCACAATAAATTCATAGGTAACATAAATGGTAGCTACTAACTATTGTCTAAACCAGGATCTCAACCGATTCCCTGATCTCTTTTAACATTAGTGCTACAGAATATTGTCACAGGCTGTTTTGCTTCCAGGGTAGAATCAATACATGCAGGGTTGATAGCTAAATGAGGCAACAACAAGTTTCAACAATAATTCATTTATCCAGCCTTTGGTTCAGGGAGGTGGCAGCAGCTGGGTACTTTTGTGCTGTCCCAGTCACACACACATGTAACTGTGGTTTAGTGGTTTTATTGATATTCCCCAGCAAACTCAACTTATTTCTATCAGTAACAGATTTGGAAGGGACCTTGGAGATCATCTAGTCCAACCCCCTGCTCACACAGGACACCTATACTAGGGATTAGAACTGACGAGCTTTCTGATCGACAAGCCACTGAGCCACCTAGCCACTTCTTTACCAAAGACCCAGAACTGTCCATATTAAGTCCAGCCACAAGCAGACCAATGCTAGCCCACAGAGCAATGGCCAATGAGTCCACAAGCCATTCGCAAAAGTTCCCAATCAAAATAAAACCCACCAGGCAAAATTAAATCCACAATACAAGAGGATTCATGAAGCAACAAAAGTCCAGAGTTCACAAGGCACAATCCAAGTCAAGGCAGTGTCAATCCAAAGCAAAACAAGAATCACAATGACCAGAAAATAGACGGCTAGGAAATGAACATATCGTTCCCAGCATTGCTTCCATCTGTCTGTTGTGCTAAATAGCCAGCTTCTGGTGCAACCCATCCAGGAGGGTGAGGCTTTCTCCTCATGAGTAATCTGGCTGACCTTCTCTGCTCCTGCCTTTTCTTTGCCCTACATGTTTTTGGAGCGGGTGCAGAAGGCAATTCCTCTTCCTCATCACTGACTGGCTGCAGCTGCATGCTTTCTCTACCTGGAGCCTCAGGACTCTCCTGCTGCAGCCGTGCTTCAGCCATATCCCCCTCAGGTGACTGCTTGGAGCCATTGACCAACTCTCCTCCAGATGTGCCTAGAACTGGTTCATCCTCATCACAGTTTTTCATTTTCACACATACCCCACTGCTATTACCACATTGGACTTTGAGTGGAAGAGGACGAGAATGGTGGTGGGCAGGGTGGATAGCAGGGAGATGGCATGAAGTAGAAGTAGGCTGTTTCCTGTCTCCAGAGGGTCTGGGGGGGTGTGGGGACGGCCTGTTTTTCTTTCTCACCTGACTCTCTAGGAGTCTGGGAAGGGTGAAAACAGCCTTCCCCACCTCTCTGGAGGTCCTCTAGAAGCCGAAAATGGCCCGTTTGACAACTTCCAGTCCCACCTCCGGGAAGGATCACCAGGCGAGAGGGGGGGAAGGCCGTTTTTGCCCTCCCCAGACTCCTAGAGAGGTCCTGGAGCCAGGTGAGAAAGAAAAACAGGCCTACTGGGCCATCATGTGCCAGGAGCGGGGGGAGTGGGGGGTGTCATGCATGGATGCACAGGGACGGGGCACATAGAATTACTGTATGGGTGTGGGCATACGCGCGTGTGGCCCCCACCTCCCCCTCCTGGCATGCGATGGCAAAAAGGTTAGCCATCACTGCCCTAATCGCTGCTACCCCTCCCACCCTCTCCAATGTGCTCTGCATTCTGCCCATCTGCTCGCTCGCTCATCTGTTTGGTTCTCCCTCTGGCTGGCTGCAGACAGTTGTTCTTGCAGCAAATTGGCTGTGTGGCATTGTCCAATGGCAATTTAGCCGTGGCAAGTTGGCAGAGGCGAGTTGGCAGTGGTGAGCTGGCCATGGCGAGCTGGCCACAGCAAGTTGTCCTAGACCTTCAAGGCACAAGTCTTTTTTTTTTTTTTTGTCTGCATATTTTTCTTTCTTTTAAATATGTTTTCACTTTGGGGAGAAAATATTAGATGTATTTGAGACCCTCATGGGAAAACATTTCTGGCTGATCTTTTCCTTATATCATGTCACCAAGTGTTATTTAATGTTTAATGTTGCGCATGCCCCAACATGGCGGTGCCGGCCTGAGTCGCTGTAGGGATGGGCAGCATTTTTGATGTTTCGGGGTCTCCTGGGGCTGTCAGGACCATCAGCAGCCCCACCCCCGCCTGGGAGAGGTCCCCTCAACCCGTTGAGGGCTTTTTCGCCCTCCGACATGCTTGGGTGAGGGGAAGGCAAAGAAGAATGCCGCGGGAGGCTGCAGGACGCCGCGAGGTGCCACGTGAGGAGGATTAGGGAAATCGGCTGCAGTGATGCCGGCTTCTTCCCCGCTTGCTGGTCGGCGGCTGTCAGAACAGCGGTGACAACGTGGCAGTACCAATGGTGCCGACGTGGACTGAGGGTGGTCTGGCACTGGTGGTGGAGTTGCGGAGTTGCGGCGGCACTGGTGGCCGCTGTGCAGCGATTGGGAGGGGATGTTAGCTGGATAAAGATGGCTGCGAAAATGGGTGAGGTGGAAGTTGTTGGACGTTCGACGCTGGCGGAGAGGCGAAATGGAGGTCACCAACGGAGGCATGATATGGCTGAAATGATGAGAGGGGATGAAAAGATCTGGAGTTGGAGAGTCCAGTGGATGGCTCTGGGATGGGGCCTCCATGGGTGGCCTCTCCTCCCCCCACTCCCCCTCTTTCTGGCTCTATTATCAGCCTGGGAGTCAGCCTTCCTCCCCCTCACCCCTCCCCCTCTCCTCTCCCTTGTGTATACATCTATCCTCCTACGGAATTACTGGGCAACTACTGGGCAGCTTTTTATTTTTTATTTTTATTTTATTTTGAATTTGTATACCGCCTTTCTCCCTGAGGACTCAGGGCAGTGAACAGCCAAGTAAAAACATCAAGTACAAATATTAAAATACAGTTAAAAATATACATATATAAATTTGGCCCCGTTAATTAAAAACAATAAACAAAACACTTTAAAACACTTTAAAAAAAATTAGGCCAGCCCGGCTTGCTGGAAAAGGAAGGTTTTAAGGGCACGGCGGAAGGCACTGAGGTCTTGGATTCTCCTTATCTCTGGAGGCAGTTGGTTCCAGAGGGTAGGTGCCCCCACAGAGAAGGCCCTCCCCCTGGGGGTCACCAGCCTACACTGTTTGGCTGATGGCACCCCGAGGAGGCCCTCTCTGTGGGAGCGCACGGGTCGATGGGAGGTCGTTGGTGGCAGCAGGCGGTCTCGAAGATAGCTAGGCCCTATGCCATGGAGCGCTTTAAAGGTGATAACCAACACCTTGAAGCGCACCCGGAAGACCACTGGGAGCCAGTGCAGCTCGCACAGGAGCGGTGTTACATGGGAGCGCCAAGCTGCTCCCATCACTACCCGTGCTGCTGCGTTCTGGACCAATTGGAGCCTCCGGGTGCTCTTCAAGGGGAGCCCCATGTAGAGAGCGTTGCAGTAGTCAAGGCGAGAGGTGACGAGGGCATGAGTGACTGTGCACAGGGAATCCCGATCAAGAAAGGGCCGCAACTGGCAAATCAGGTGAACCTGACAAAAGGTCCCCCTGGTTACAGCCGTCAGATGTTCCTCCAAGGACAGCTGCGTATCCAGGAGGACTCCCAGATTGCGAGCCCTCTCACTGGAGGCCAACGACTCGCCCCCAATAGTCAGTGATGGAGTCAACTGACTATATCGGGATGCTGGGAGCCACAGCCACTCCGTCTTGGAAGGGTTGAGCCTGAGCTTGTTCTTCCCCATCCAGATCCGCACAGCTTTATTTGTACCGCTTCAAATCAAATCATATTAAATCTAATTGAATCATTTCCATCGAAACTCCCGGCAGATGGGGACTTGGACAGTATTTTGTGGACCCTGAGGGAAGTTGGCTGTTTGAACCATCTTTTACCAGAAGGGATGATACCATCAAATTCCTTGCCTTTGGACATCTGGCCGGCCACTGTGAGAGGATGGCCGGGAAAAAACTTTTCTCCCACTGACTGTATAAACCAACTCCTTCCACTGCTGTGAGAGAGCAGGAGATCCCGGGTTGCTGCTTATATAAAGACCTTCTGTCCTAGGACTCTGTTGGACCCTACCAAACTGCCTTCCCATTCTGATCTTACTCGATGTATTCGGTGGCGGAGCTATGTGCACTGCGAGACTCCCCCCTCTCGCAGGCTTGGCCCTCCACTCTATCGAGGGCCTACCTTAATGACGAGTTTTGGAACCCCGAGAGGTGGCACGATGCAAGAAGGGGGTTGAGGGGTTTTTTAGATAAATTTTTAATCAAAATTTTAAGGGGACCCGGGAGGAAAGGAGGGGTTGTAAAGTGGACCCGGGGGGGGGTTCAGATAGCGACTGAGGGGGGTGATGGGTTGATTGGTGCAACAAAGGGGTCGTGAAAGGAAATTTAACCGGGGAGCAGGGGGATGATAGGAAGGGCAGTGTAATTGAAACAATGAGTGGGAGGGGCAGGTATGACGGGCGCAGGGGGCCATATCATGTGCTGGGGGTGCGCACACGCTGTTTACGAGTAATTACGCACCCCAATGCGCAACTCGTGTCCTGGGTTGTGCAGAGTCTCAGGCCCAGGGGTCCGCAGCTGATGTTGTGTAATGCCAGGTTGGTCGTTAATAAAGCCCCCCTCATTTGTGATCTTATTTTAGAGGGGGATGCAGACCTGACAGGTATTATGGAGACTTGGTTGGGCCAAGAGGGGGGGTTCCCCTCGTTGAAATGTGCCCACCAGGTTTCCATGCATTTCATGAGCCAAGGGCCCAGGGGAGGGGTGGGGGAGTGGCGGTGATTATTAGGGAGAGTCGTTGTCCGAGGGAGACCACTGTTCCTCAGATAGCTGGATGTGAGTACCTCTTTGTGAAGTGGGGCCGTGGGGTGCAGATGGGTTTGCTGACTGTGTACCTGGCTCCCTGCCATGTGGCAGCGACCCTGCCTGAGCTACTCGACATCATTGCCGGGGTGGCGGTTGACACCCCTAGACTTACTGTCATGGGGGATTTCAACCTTCTGTCTGCAGGTGAGGCAGAGTTCATGGCTTCCATGACGGCATGGACCTGACCCAGTTAGTTCAAGGCCCAACTCACATAAGGGGACACACTCTGGACCTGATTTTTGTCTCTGGTCAGTGGTTGAATGATCTTGGTAGAGGGGACCTAGACATCAAACCCTTGTCATGGACAGATCATTTGCTCCTTCACTTAGACTTTCCTACTGCTTTCCCCCGCCACAGGGAGACGGAACCGACCAAATGGTTCTGTCCCAGGCTCCTGATGGACCCCAAAAGGTTCCTGACGGAGCTTGGGCCATTTCCTGAGACTCTGGCACACGACTCGACTGAAGAGCTGGTGGCCGCCTGGGAGAGTGCGGCCGCCGGAGCTTTGGACCGTGTCGTGCCTTTGCAGCCTCTGACCCGATGCCGATCTCAATTGGCTCCTTGGTTCTCTGAGGAGCTGAGAGAGATGAAGCGTCGAAAAAGACACCTAGATAGCATTTGGAGGACTAGTCAATCCGATTCCGACCGGACACAGGTGAGGTCTTATATCAAGACCTACCTAGTGGCGATAAAAGCGGCGAAATCTAACCATTTTTCCACTCTTATCGCATCTGCAGGGAACCGCCCAGCCGCCTTGTTTAGGGTGACCCACTCCCTTTTTTGGGGGGGGGGAAGTGCGGGAAGATCCCTTGCAGGGTCGTGCTGAGGTTTTTGTGCAATTCCTGCATGATAAAGTCGCTCGGATTCGGGATGGCTTGGACTCCGATTGGATGAGTCCAGGGGAGGAGATGAGGGTAGGTCTTGAGAATATTATCTGGGAGGAGTTTGATCCTGTGGCTCCCGAGGATGTGGACAGGGTTCTGGGTAAGATTAGTGCAGCCACGTGTTTATTGGACCCGTGTTCCTCCTGGTTGGTACTGGCCTCCCGGGAGGTTACACGAGGCTGGCTCCAGGGGATTATAACTGCTTCTCGGAGCGAGGGTGCCTTTCCTGCCGCCTTGAAAGAGGCGGTAGTGAGGCCCCTCCTCAAGAAGCCTTCCCTGGACCCGGCTGAATTAGCCAACTACTGTCTGGTCTCCAACCTTCGTTTTGTGGCGAAGGTTGTTGAGAGCGTGGTGGCACGACAGCTTCCCTGACACCTGGATGAAGCTATCTATCTGGACCCATGCCAGTCGGGCTTCAGGCAGGGGTACAGCACAGAAATGACATTGGTCGCATTGGTGGATGATCTCTGGAGGGCTCGGGACAGGGGTTGCTCCTCTGTCCTAGTCCTATTAGATCTCTCAGGGGCTTTTGATACCATCGACCATGGTATCATGCTGCAGCGGTTGAGGGGGTTAGGAATAGGGGGCACCATTTTGCGGTGGTTCTCCTCCTTCCTCTCCGACTGCTCGCAGTTCGTGTTGGCAGGGGGGCAGAGGTCGACCTCGAGACATCTCGCATGGGGAGTGCCGCAAGGGTCGGTCTTCTCACCCCTTCTGTTCAACATTTATGTGAAGCTGCTGGGTGAGATCATCCGTGGTCTTGGGGTGAAGTGTCATCTGTATGCTGATGATACTCAGCTGTACATCTCCACCCCAGACCACCCTAACGATGCCCTTGATGTGATGTCTCGCTGCCTGGAGGCCGTGCTGGTCTGGATGGAGAGGAACAGGCTCAGACTCAACCCCTCCAAGACTGAGTGGCTGTGGCTTCCGGCGTCCCGATATAGTCAGCAGGTGCCATCGCTGACTATTGGGGGTGAATCCTTGCCCCCCATGGAGAGGGCTCGCAATCTGGGTGTCCTCCTGGACGCACGTCTGTCTTTAGAAGAGCATATGACTGCCGTGGCCAGGGGGGCCTTTTATCAGGTTCGCCTGATTCGCCAGTTGCAGCCCTTTCTGGGCCGGGACGCCTTGCGCACGGTCACTCACGCCCTTGTCATCTCCCGGCTGGACTATTGTAATGCTCTCTACATGGGGCTCCCCTTGAAGAGCACTTGGAGGCTCCAGCTGGTCCAGAATGCGGCCGCACGGGTGGTTATGGGCGCAACTCGTTGTGCCCACGTGACACCCCTCCTGCGTGAGCTGCACTGGCTCCCAGTGGTCTTCCGAGTGCGATTCAAGGTTTTGGTCACCACCTTTAAAGCGCTCCATGGCACAGGACCCAGGTACCTTCGAGACCAACTTCTGCCACCAATAGCCTCCCACCGGCCAGTTTGCTCCCACAGAGAGGGTCTCCTTAGGGTGCCATCTGCCAAGTTATGTCGGCTGGCGACACCCAGGGGGAGGGCCTTTTCTGTGGGAGCCCCAGCCCTGTGGAACGAACTGCCCCCGGAAATACGTAAGATCTCTGACCTCCGGGTGTTTCGTTGTGCACTCAAGACCCTGTTGTTCCGCCAGGCTGGTCTATCAACATAACAATTTTAAATTGGGTTTTAAATTTCTGGGGTTTTAAATTGAGCCGTATTCATTTAATAATTTTATACTATTTTAACTGATGTTGTCTTGTGTTTTTAATAGGCTGTACACCGCCCTGAGTCCTTCGGGAGAAGGGCGGTATAGAAATAAAATTATTCTTATTCTTATATTTCCTTATATTCAACCTATTCTGTGATTGTCCCTCATTGTATAGTCTTTCCAGCTAGTGTCCCTTGGTTTGGCATCTGCAATGGGGCAGAGACAGGGGTGGGATTCTACTGGTTCAGACCAGTTTGGGCGAACCAGTAGCTCTGACAATCAGCTGGGAGCGAACCGGTTCATCCTGATGTTCAGATGGGCCCACCCAACCCTTATCTTCTCAGCTGATTTGCGCGGTAGAGCAGATTGCCATGCAAATCATCTGTGTTACTCCTCTGAAGAAAGCAGGAAGTGAAGATTTCTTGAAACCACGCATGCACACACAACTCACATCAGGCGTAGGCATGCACAAATCGCACAATCATCGAACCAGTTGTTAAAGTGGGAGGATCCCACCACTTTATTTTATTTAATAATATATTTTTCTTTTTAATTGTTTTATGAGCACCACATCAAATTGTTTTAAAATAGGAATGCCACACAGAAATATATTTAACACATACATAAAAATAATTCCTAAATCCCCAACATGCTCTAATCCCTCTCAGTTTACTAAATTTTGCTAATTAAATATGTTTCAAGGAAAGGATGGGGATGGTCTCTGTATATAGTTAACAGTAGATTCACCAGATACAGAAGGTAAATCTAACTATAATCTCACAAAAGTTTGAAATTAGAAGTTCAGGGTTTTTTTAACATGAGATGAAATAATAGATTTTGCCTGTTCCATAACAATCTGTTTAAGTACATTATCTGCTTCTTCTGACTTTTTTTAAATTTTTATATAATATTATATTTTTATAATGTAAAGTACTCAAAGTCATTCTGAGACAGGCATTTTTAAACACTATATAAATGAATCAATTAATCAATTGAGAACTGCAGATACTATCCTCTTATCTCATAGATAAATCTGACATTATCTTCTCACAGATGCATGCTTTTGTATACTGACAGCTCTTTCCATTCCAGTGTTGTGTGACCACTAAGTAATTTATTTAATTGTGTAATATAAGTCTCAGGGAACAGGAATTTGGCATGAGAGTCTGAAACTACGATGTCATGCTTCAGGAAAAATAAGTGCTTTTGTTAGCCAGCAAACAAATTGAATGTTCACTACTGTAGCCTTAGAATCTAATTTAGACTGTGACAATAAAGTATTGGATTCACTTAAAGATTCCTAGCAATGGAGTCTTAAAATGGGACACCGACTCCAAGCTGTAAGTGAGCCTGATCCCTTCCTGCTGAGATATCAGCAGCCATCTGAACTTCTGATAACAAAGAAAAAAAGGTGCCCCAGAAGGCAGTCTAGAGAAGAAATACTACCATTTGTAGTACTGACATAGTCATACAAAGTTTCTCTATGCTTCTGTTGAATTGTCGCACAGTAGACTTATGAAAAGGTTAAGGTACCAATGTACGCAGGCTGAGGTCCTATTCAGGCATGATTCAGAAGTACAGAATATATTTCAACTTGTAGATAGGAATGGGGGATATCCAGAAGGGTCTGAAGATGGCTCAAAGAAGACAATAGGAGGAAGGTTAAAGCAGGACTGCATGTGCAAAATGGCAGAGGTTGGGCCATGGTAGCACAATACTACTTTCATCCTTTTGACTAAAACCTCCAATCCTGCTATATGAGGGCCCAGATTATTGGGGGCAATATGAAGATTCTGTAAACCGCTTAGAGGGGACTATAAAGCACTATGAAGCAGTATATAAGTCTAAGTGCTTTTGCTATTGCTATTATCAAGGTTTCTATCTAATGACATTTCTTTTCATTCCAGGCATTTGCAATATTTGCATGAATATCAAGGAAGGCTCATTTTAATGTAGAGGTTAAGGCAGTAGGCTAGAAATCAGGAGACCTTGAGTTTTAGTCCCACCTTAAGCATGAAGCCAGCTGATTAATCTTGGACAATCACTCACTCTCTCAGCACTATGAAGCAAGCAAACCACTTCTGAAATCTTGCCAAGAAAACTGCAAGGACTAGTTCAGGCAATTGCCAGGAAACAAAAACTAATTTGAAGGTGCGCTCACATGCATGTACAAACACACACACACACACACACACACACACACAGCATCAAAGAAAATGGTCAACTGTTCACATCCAGTCACCACCACTACTCTCGAGTCATTAATACTAAGGGACAGACCCTCCGACAAAAGAGATAGTTGTCATAAGTAATGCTGTCAGAAAGATTTTAGTCTTCCCCTGGGTCTTCTTTCAGTAAAGCTGTCAGTCTTTCCCTGGATTCTCTTTCAGATAATTCTCTTCCTGGTCAAAGTAAAACAGCCGGTTAAGAGTATGCACTGTGCTAATTCCATTTATTTCAAAAGAAATTACTTCCACATATCTTGTAGGGTCATAAGTGTCTAAAACTGAATGTCCATAACTTTATCTTCTCCTCTTTCCTCCCTTCCTTTAGGCCATTGCTTTATAGAAATTGAAATCGAAATAAACTCATTTCTTTTTCTGCTAAGAATAATTTATCCAGTGACTGAGCTATGAACAGAGGAACTGCAGGATCAGAACTAGCATTTTCAGAGATGTTTTAGTGCCTGATCTGCCTTCAGATTTTGGCAGCCCAGATCTGCTAGACTTAAATATTAAGTCTTCACTACTTCATTCACAGTCCCTCTATTTTACCACTAGATGATGATGTCTTGCCAAGATGCAAGGATGGCTGCTCAATGGCATTCTTTTCCAGAGACTGACACCCACAGCTATGACATGGTTCCATTAATTAAAAATGAGTAAATTACAAGAGATTGCATTTAGCATGTCCTTGTACTCCAGACTGTTATAAAATTCTACTATTTAATTTTTTGTTTTTCAGCTGGGCTGAAGCCATTATGGGGTGGGGGGGGTGGAGAACAGAGTGCTAAGAAGCTGCTTACCATTTTCCTGTGATTTATAAAGCCTTTGATGTACATCCCTCTGAGAACATGAGAGAGCAAGAGTTAAAGAAGAACCCCTGCATTCCCATGTCTGCTAATAGGCTGATATATAAACAAGATCATAAGGGAAATGCAATTTTCCTAGGAAATTGGTCCCCACCCCTAAATTTGGCTGCTAAATAAGCTAATACCTGGTGCCCTTTGTGCTGTGACTGGCAGTCATGTTTCTACAGTTGCGTTTTATGCCAGCACTATAGGCTATACAGTTCATTTCTAACGAAGATTAAATGGCCCATGAGCCCTTTTGTTTCTAATGGAGGAGAAAGCTTCAGGTAGAGGAACCGCTTGGTTAAGTTAAACCTTTGTTTGTTATGTTCACATGAATAAGTTATAGTGCCGTGGCATCATGAACAGCAGTGCTGACATGGTTGACATGACAGCATTATAGACTGAATCCTGATCTGCTCTCCAAGGAGAAGATGGAATATTTGTTCGCTTCACGTTTCACTCAGTCAAGCTATTCAACTATTTATAAGATGAAGAGAAATTTCCACTACTTCAGCTAACACACCTTGACCCAGCAAGTGATCAGACAGGAATAATTTGATGGCATAAGGGCCAATGATTTGCATGGCAGTCCAGATGCGTGGGCTGGTACGGCACATCTTTTATGTCCTTGCCTTTGATAGAAGATATTGGATTATATTCCAGCCTGACCTGAAATAGTTTGGACAATTTATGAAAACTGGGGGAAAGGTGTTGAATTAATTGTAAAACAAATGAAATGTGTTTGTGCAAGTAATGCACTCACCACTGATGCAGAATTTTATCTCAGCAAATGCATAGAAAACTGTTGTATGCACAGATTCAACACATTCATTGGTTTTTATTTTGAATCGTTTTTGTTTCTGTGACAAAGAATGTATCACAGCCCTGCAAAATAGTTAGCCCTAGAAATATTTGCACTCCATTCTTCAGAATCTCTGTGAAATAACACTGTACTATATAATATTTCACTGTTTTAAATATGACCTATTAGTAGGTCATATTTAGTATTTGTTACATTTTATGTGGGAATGAATGTGGCCCTGAGCAACACATTTATGTGACATGGCCTCCACTTTCTTTCTTTTTTGATTTTAAAAACAAAACTTTATTAAACATATAAAAAGTAAAATGTTATACCATGTATATACAAGATACATATATTAATACAAATGACAATACATAAAAAGAAAAGGCGTCCACTTTTATTTGAGTTTGAGATACCAAATGTAAAAGGGCAGCAATGGTTATTTTAATTGCTCTTAATTAATCTCATTTAGTTTTCCCTCCTGGCTTAGGTTTCTTGGATTTGTAACATATCATCCTATTTAGCCAGTTTTAAAATTAAAGGAAGAGTTACAGCTATTTTGTTGTTTTAACTGAAGACATTGTATATGGCACTGGATGAGGAGTTACATTGCTAGTTGTAGCCATTGCCAAGCTTTAAAATTATTATCCTGACTCCCTCAAATCTATTTCTCCTATCCTCTAAACTCTAATGACATATTTTCTTTACAACTAAAGCCTTACCCTGTGTTCTTTCCATCAAAAGCTCCAAGTACTTTTACCTCTTTGAAATGCTAGAAATAAGTTTAAATGTATGCATCCACTCTTTTTGCCAAGCTTTTTACATAAATACAAAATCTACATTTTCCTGTTTTCTTTCTCCCTTCTTGTAGCCTGTAATTTTGTTTTTATTTCTCAGATTTTAACTCAAACTCTTTCTGTCTTTCTCACATTTTTTTGTCAATGAAAAAGCTCATTGCATCTAACAGGTCCTGACAATATCCATTTTTCTGCTGTATCCTCATGATGTTGCCTTCATCTTATCTCCAAGCTCCAAGTCATTATAAGCTGTATCAGTGTTAAAGCAGCCACAAGATTTGTATAGTCTGTAACATTTCATCACACATTATGTGGAAGGAAAGCAAGTGATTAGCAGCGGATGGGATCAGTGTGGTATTTGGGGACTATTTCAGGCTGAAGCTGGATTGCCCCTTTTCCTCCCTCCACTTGCTCTATTCATTGGCCAGCATTCTATTATTGTCCTCCTAAAGAGCTGGACACAGCAGCACTGCACTGATGGTTGAGCAGAATTATGCAATAGCATTAGATGGCTCAGACAGCAGTCATGTTATCTGCTTTAATTCTATGGCTATTGCCAGTTTAATACAAGGCTAATAGAGTGAAACAATGGAAAAAGAGGACCAGCCTCTGCCATTCTCTTCCAAACATTGCACAGAAGAATTTGGGAAGCTAGCAATTTCTGTCTTATAAGCAGAAGGAGAAAATATTATAAATAGGAGTTCTCCTTGTGACTCATCCCCAGTCATGGTTCTATTTTATTTTACTTTATTCAGCTCAGATTATGACAGCACAGGTATAGAAAGATGAGCATAGGAAGGTGATGAGAGATAAAGAATGTAGCTGCTCTTCCCCATTCTGGATGCAGCCCCATGACTGATGCACATTTTTCCTACTGGCTGGTGACTTACAGAAGAGGAAAAGCAGCAAAGCCTGAGGAATCTATTAATTGTTTTGCTTATCACACATAGCACATGCAAAATCAGGACAGCACAGTTCAGCAATGAGTCAGAACACATGCAAAATAGGGATCAACAAACAGAGCAGGAATTTCATAACAGTTCAAGGATGGGTGGATAGCACTTTAACAGGTGTGTTATCTAGCTGATTCAGTACAGTTTGTGAGAATTGGCTATTGCATTTTTGCATACTCTAAGCCAAAAATTTAGACTGCTCCAGCTTATCCAGGCAGAGAACCAAAAGGAAGCCTGGATGTAGATTTGCTTGCACTGGCCCAGCCAGAATAGTAACAAGGTCGTGCTCTGAGCTTTCCAGAGAACAGACTCCAGAAAGAGTGAGGAAAACATGAAGCTTTGGCTTGGTCTTAATTGCGTCTATTGATTTTTTTAGCATTTGATGTGCATAATTATGACTTGTGAATGATAACTTTTTTCAAAGTTTTATGTGTATTTACATCTGTGATTTTGGGCACAGAATTGTACTGAATCTAAATCGGACATCTAAACATAGGAGTGATCAGTGAATTTAGCACTGATTTATTAGATTGGTATTTTATTTTGTACTATTCAAAGCATAGCATCCCTTCTACCTGCAGCTGATGCATCTTAACTAATAAAGCATTTAAAATTGTTTTAATTATCTATGTATCACATCAACAATATTGCAATAAGTAGGAGAAAGTTAAATAAGAAAAAAAATATCTGAGCATTTCTACTTTTACCATTCATACTCTCAGAAAATATCAAACTATTTATGTACATGTCTTCACTTCTTTGACTAAAATTACCAGGAGCAAATTTTCTAACCTTTTAATAACAAGAAACACCATCCAATTTAAAGGAAAATCTTCATATGGAACTGGGATATATTTTTCTTTCAGTCTTATATTTAAAAATATTTGTCAGTATTTTTAATTTATTTTTAAAGGTATATTTAAACAAAGAAATAAGAAATGTCAGTTCTCTTTGCAATGTTCAGAGTGTTTGGGAACTCTTTCTTGAAGAGTGTTGTTACTGATGTTGCTGTGAGATGGCATCTTTACCTCTTAAATAAAAGAGTTTTTTAAAATATACATTACTTCATACAATATCAACTACTTAGATATTTCTCCTTTTGAAGAGTTAACATGATGAATTACTGAGAGAAATGTTGTCTATTGTAGAAAACATGCCTGACTTTAACCCTTTTATTAAAGTCCTTTTAATCCACTGTGCAGAACACTTGATACTTAGAAATAAATGAGAAAAACCTGAGCTGGTTTCTGCTATCAGCAATTGTAGGCTAAATTTTGCTAAAAGGACATGAAGCATAAGCTTTCTTGTTACATATTGCAATATTTAAAGCCTCTAGAATACACTACACCTGAATTTGAATACAATTGTATGCAGATCGTCATGTTTGGATTCATATAGTTGGGCAAAACCAAGCAAATATCTCTCCTGTAAAACCAAGCAAATAGTATAAGAGAGGTAATCAATTGTTTTCCTTCCAAAAGACAAGAATGCAAATCCTTGATGAAGCATTTTGGATCCTGTATACATATTATGGCTGATCTATTGCATTTATATCCCAATTCTTTCTTGAAGGATTCAATGAAGTACACATATCCCTGACTTCAACCCAACAATTCATCCTATCTGGAAGTTAAGTCTGAAAGTTATAGCCATACTTCCCAGATCACTCAATGCCCAAATCTAAGAAAGCAGAAAATTGATTCGGAATAGGAGTCAATTAATGGAATAATTCAAAAAAAAAAAAATCTTGGTATTGTTCTCAATTACTTTTTCCAAAATGTTCTTGGTTTAGAGAGGCTATATTAAAATCTAGCTGTGTTAATTATGCATGAAAAGTTATGCAGAACTATCACAATTAGTGGAACATCATAATCAAATATGTGCAATGCCTTTATCAGTGAAGATATAGATTCCTTAGTTCTTGTATCATATTCTATCAATTGTGTTGGCCCTACTCTTCAGAGAAAAAAACATTCTCCGAAAGTAGCCTTGGATATAGAATGTCTACAGAGAAAAACTTTTTTGTGAACTCATTCTTTGTTATTTGCATATATAACTATATCTCCTGGCATGGGAAAAAATGTGCTTTTAGAGAAATTAAGTAGTAGTAACAATTTGGAATTAAGATTCCCAGAAAAAATATCAGCAAGCTCAGATATGCAGATGATACTAATCAGATGATACTACTTTAATTTAAAAGAAATTAAAAGACACTTGCTCCTGGGGAGGAAAGCTATGGCAAATCTAGACAGCATACTAAAAAGCATAGATATCACATTGCCAACAAAAGTGAGTATAGTCAAGGCTATGGTTTTCCCAGTTGCCTGTGAAAGTTGGACTATAAGGAAGGCTGGGCACCAAAGATTGAGGCCTCTGAACTATGGTGCTGGAGAAGACTCCTGCAAGTCCCTTGGACTGCAAGGCGATTAAACCATTCAGTCCTAGAGGAGATCAACCCTGATGTTCTTTAGAAGGCCAGATCCTGAAGATGAAACTCAAATACTTTGGCCATCTAATGAGAAGGAAGGATTCACTGGAGAAGAGCCTAATGCTGGGAACGATTGAGGGCAAAAGAAGAAGGGGATGACAGAGAATGAGGTTGCTGGATGGAGTCACTGAAGCAGTTGGCATGAGCCTAAATGGACTCCAGGGGACAGGAAGGCCTGGAGAAACATTGTCCATGGGGTCGCGAAGGGTCGGACACAACTTCGCAACTAACAACTACAACAAAGTAGTAATATGCATTTTATGGAACAAGAAAATATTTTCTACAGTAGTCATCATAAAATAAATCTTCAATGTCCACTAAACTATGATGTACTCAATCAAGGCCTGACCACAGCATAGTATTGGCATTTTCAAGAAAGAGTTTTGGGACCATGGCTGTTGCCTCATATCACATATTGCTTACATATGTATTATCACATTCCAGGCCATATAAAGGCAAGCAGATGGTACAAATCCAGAATTATTAAATTGTTTGTCTAACACAATTGTTAGTGAGTCAAATGTATCCATTAACTACTCATGTATAGATAAAAATGGAAATATCTAGATGTGAAAAATAACATGATTTTTCTTTTTATCTCTCCCCCCTCCTTTTTTTTCTTTTATCACAGCTACCTGATAACAGTAAATGAAATTCCCCCTTCCCAAAAAATTTGTTTCAAGCTTCATTACTCTGGGAAAAAAATAGTAACAATGCAGTGGATAGCATATATATCCAATCACTATTAGTCCATTTGTTTTCAATAAAACTGGTTTTACATATTTGCTAATCCTCCGTACAGATGCATGCCAACCAGTAGGCTAGAAATGATCTGGCAATAAAACACTAGCATTTGTTGGTACAGTCTGTTCTGTTCTTGCATGTGAGTGTGTACGTGTGGGGAGAGAGTAGAGAGGATCTTTTAAAGCTTTTAAAGCAAACAAAACAAGCACCACGCTCAGCTTCTTGAACCAGCAAGGTTTGGGAATGCATTTTTTTAGGAGATGAAGCAGTTCAAGAATCAAGAATTGTCTCAGGGTACAATAGTCTTGAAAAAGTCAGGTTTTCAGAAGAGAATGAGACACTTGCATTGCCAACATCTTGGATTCAAAAAACTAAGAATACATGTGTAAACTTCTTTAAAAACTTAAGTTGAGCTGTATGTATAGCACAAAAACCAGAAACGCTTGGTGCAGAAAGATAATAATCAAACTGGTTAGCCATAGAAAATGGATCCAAAGAGCTGGATACAGCTCTCTCTGTACTGTAATTCAAGCATGTCCTCTCTTACCATCAGATATGACTATGGATAATGAAAAATTACTCCCTGCCCAGCAGGTATCAACTTTTTGCATATCAGTGGAGGCAGCTAGAGTTCCACAGTTAGTGAGGGTTGGTTGTTGTTTTTTTTTTATAACTACAGAAATGTTGTTCAACTCTTCTCTTCTAGCTTTGACAACTGGAATGGTACATGCCCAGCTAAATAATTTTCCCACTGCCAACAATATTTTATTTCCCAAACACTGACTATAATAGATTGTTTATTAATCCCGATTTCACTATAAGCAATGAAATCAAATAAAATCAAGCTAACTTTGGGTAGTCATATTACAGTAATTATTATTCTCCATCAGATTTGTATAGGAATATAATCAGCCATTCACTTTAAAAAGTTTACTTTGACAAAGGTTAAAATAGTAAGATGATGTCTACTAGATCTACCTATCTATATACAACATGCATACTAATCAATTAAATTCTGTTTAAATAAATTTGCATTTATATGAAGAAATTTGATAATGGTGTAAGTGAATTGGAAATAGGAATAGATGATTAAAGATATTCCCTGTATATGATACCTTAGGCTGGGATGAACACCATTTGCCTTTATCCTAAGATCTCATAAAATGTGATTATAAACTAATCTTTGGATTTGATCCAACAATATTATCAGTTATACAATGCATCTTTACAATGATTCAGTTGATTACAACAGTAATCATTAAAGGGTTTTACAAGGTTGCAAAATAGTGACATCACATCTTTGATTTAATTGTTTGTTTACTTGCCTTTTAGAGAAAGTATTAATATTCTATACAAATGATTTGTTTCAAAGCAGTAAATTTGTTTCATTGCATTAAAATTGAACTTTTTTCTGAAAAATGCTCTATGTGCTAAGAATGGTGCTCACACATAATCCTGCCAGTAGTACAAAAAGGATTTAGAAACCCACTGATGTCCTTTATATGCCTGGAGAAAGGGAAGGGAAGGGAAGGGAAGGGAAGGGAAGGGAAGGGAAGGAAAGGAAAGGAAAGGAAAGGAAAGGAAAGGAAAGGAAAGGAAAGGAAAGGAAAGGAAAGGAAAGGAAAGGAAAGGAAAGTTTATGCAACTTTAATTAGAAACTAGAATCCTAATTTGGGAAATAAAGCTGAGCTATTTTTAAAGAAATACTTTTAAAGTCATTACTATAACTTCAATTAATATGTTACCTTTCTGAAGGCTACCATGGTAAATATTGATATGGCAATTGAATATTTTAATCCAACAATTTCCTCTAAATGAAAATGAAAGACAAGTATTACAACATTCCACTTCAATGTATACTCTGGGGCTCTGCAAAGTTCTCAACGCATCTCTCATATTCCCTGAGGATCATAGGCATACAGATGCCCTAAAACCCTTTTAAAATTATAGAGCATCCAAACAGCACTGTTTTTACATTGGTCCTTCTTGCAATACTTCCCAATTCAACAGCTGTGAACTTAAAATACTACCTCTTCTTTATGAAACAACTGCTTTCTGTTATTATTAGTCAGAAAAGGGGAGTGTTAGGAATAGTAACTAAAGTAAAGTTCTTAGTGAATGAGGAACCATTTCAATGATCAATGCCAGTGATTAAATTGATTGGTTAATTAGAGATGTAAAAAGTATTTCACAGATTATATGCAATCAAGATGAATCTAAACTGATACATATTCTATTCTATTCTATTCTATTCTATTCTATTCTATTCTATTCTATTCTATTCTATTATTTCTTATTCTTATTCTTTTTCCAGTATAAATAAATATATTCAGGCAATATATTTAAGATAGATTTACAAATTATTTTTATGCATTGTATGCAGGCCTGATCTACATTCAGATAAATTTAAATTCAGTGATCTAGCAAAATATGCTCACTCCTGATTTTGATATTTAGATATGGAAAAATAATATAGTACTATGTGATAGCTAATGCTAACTATCTAGAAGTGGCCAGTTGCTTTATCAGTTTTGTGCCTTTATACTATCTACTATGAAACTATTTTTGTAATAGCAAAATGTCTACCCATTTAGGATTATGAATCAAGCTTTAGGTACAACAAATGCTTAAAGTTTGAATTGTTATTAGCTGTCAGCCCTGCTAGGTAAACCAAACAGAAAAACATAACTAGGTGAGTTAACTCAGCTTTATTGTATAGCTACATTAAAAGGGCCTGGTGGCTCAGCAGACTAATAGCATTGTGATTAACACCAGCTATCTGCAATTACTGTAAGTTTGAATCTCACCAGGCTCAAGGTTGACTCAGCCTTCCATCCTTTCTAAGGTAGGTAAATTGAAGACCCAGTTTGTGGGGGCAATAAGCTGACTTTGTATAAATATACAAAGTATGAAGGTTATTGCTTAACGCATTGTAAGCCACCCTGAGTCTCCGGAGAAGGGCGGCATATAAATCAAATTTAAAAAAAAAAAAATAGAGTCTTGCAAGTCTAGAAGTACAAACTCCCCACTGACACTTTTAATGACCTGAACAATAAAGCAGATCCTTCCTAAATTTCTTCCTCTGATTGTTAATCCATTGGGGGTCCTGCCTCTTTTGTCTGAATGTTAATTAGACAGCATCTTTTCCACTTATCATCCAATCTTTTGCATCCCTATACAAATGGTGACCAAAGTGAGACTCTGTAGATGCAACTGTAGTGAAAACAATAATTTCTTTTACTTAGCAGAATTTTAAAACAATGTTCCTCTTATATCACTCAACCAAACCTTATTCTTCATCGGACACAAATCCATTATATGATCAGTGTTAGAATGGCCAGAAAGATTCTTTGTTGTTCTTAAATTGCTTTTTGGAAAATAGAGACATACATACAATAAGAATGTTTTCCATACTGGCAGTAGCTTTCTACACTTTTCAACAAAGATTCTAAGGTTAGAACTTAAATTCAGCATGGATGCTTCACTATTAAGCTGCAGAGATTTTGGTGAAGTTTGCTCATCTGATATTTCAAGTCATAAAAGAATCCTAAACTCATAATTTGTTAATATTAGGAAGTCCCAAAACTTGTATCTGGATTTTTTGATATGAGAATGAAATTGGTGAAGGGAATAAAATGCAGGATCTGAAACTAATATAGAAACTAACACCTAACTCTAGCATATTTACATTTCTGAATGGCCACCTTGTTTTAATAAAGGAATCCATTGATCTCATCAGCTGGAAACTAAATGCACACATACATACACACTCTTAATAGGATGTGCAAGACTAGCTTACCACAGGGGTAAGCAGAACATAGTATTTTATCATTGTTTCTAACTACTTTGCAGTGATAGCTTGATTGGATTACAAACATATAACAATGTGCTGTCTAGTGGAAAATCTTTTTAATAAACACTTGTGGATTCAAAGGTCAGATCATGTGCAATGATTTGTACTAAACTAGATAAGCTCCTTTTATAACTCATTTGTAGCTCTGTGTGTAAACTACAAAAACTAGATTGTTTAGGGGAGTAATAAAATAAGGCAAATGGTAATCAAGGATATTCAGTATTAGAAAATGGTTTTGTAACATTTCAGTTTTTTTGTCTCTGTATAATCATACACAAAACTGTTTGCTTGCCACCAAGATGTTTTTTCCCAATCACAGGTTAAGCACAGAGCTAATTTATACATGATGGGGGGAAAAAACTAGGATTCAGATCTCTCCATTAAAAATTTGTAAAATTCTTTAATCTGAACACAAATCCCACCATCAGCCTCACTTACAGGATGGCATGCTGATTAATTACCGTATTTGAGGGCAGCAATGAGAAAATAGAAGATCAATGTTCCTAAGGTACACCCAATTAGTCATAAGATTTTAATCCTGGCCTACATAAAGAGAACATTATTTTTAGGCACAGAAGGAGACATAGAAAGCAGGGATAGGAAAATCCATGGCCATTCCAATATTGAAGGATTACAATTCTCATCATCCCTGATGATTAGTCATTATGGCTAGGATTAATGGGAGCTTGTGTTTATTAAGGGAGTGCACTTTCCTCATATTTAAAAAGAAATCTGTAGCACTCTAATTTGCAGAAGTATTAAGCATATAAAATTAAAGTTATATCAGAATATGCGCGACACATTTGTGGTTGGGATTAAAAAAATAAACAAATTCCAATAACCAAAAATTGTTACAGCAGTCATTTTCTTCATAGCAGACAGGACACTTTAAGCTTTGCAGAGACTAGAAACAATGTTTATAGATTTCTGAAGATTTCAGTGAACTAGTTAAGATTACTTACAATTTCCTTATATGAACTACAAAGGGGCAAAAATACTGAATCGGTTATATTTAACAGCTGTGTTTTATCAGAGTGTATAGCATGTGCAGGTTGAAGATGACCAGGAAATGAAGCAGAATTTTCTTCCATGCTTGACTGACTAGCAAACTGCTTATAATTCAAACAAACAAAAGGAAATTATAAAACTCATTCAGTTCAGAAATTGGATGAGCAGAAATAGAAAGCTGTAGAGAAGTGCTAGATCTTGATTCCTGACAAGAATTCAATTCTTAATAATGAGGGAAAGAGAACTTTCTTAAAGAGAATTTTAAAAAATCATTTAGCCAACTAAGCAGTGTATAAGTGAATAAGTCAAATAAAGATAATGTCCCATCTCTTTCTACATTGAAGTAAACAGACCTACACATACTGTATCAATTCTCATATATCTAAGCAGGCAGGGAGAAGATAGAGTTCATACAAAGGACTTACACATTTGAGGGATATAAATGTAGAGAGATTGGGTATAGAAAAAACACTGAGGGCAGCATTTCTCATCCTCAGTAACTTTAACATGTGTGGATTTCAGCTTTCAGATTCCCCAGTCAGGATGGGGAATTCTGTCCACACATCTTAAAATTGGTAAGACTGAGAAGCAAATCTGAAAGAAAATGATCTACTAAAGCTTCACATCTGGCTGCTTTTAAAAAAAAGTTTTCCACTCTCAGGTAGAATTTGAGAGAGAGAATTTAACCAACAAAGTTGTTAATTAGGAACTGTCCAAGGTCCTACAACTCAGTCTTATGTCCTATTGCATAATTCCATCTTTGTGCTTTGTGCTTTGTGATTTCCTCTATGGTCAGCAAAGAACATTTCATCATTGACTGGAACTAATTAGCAAGGAAGGGTACACACTGATGTGAACTAACTAAATTCTATTTGGATCTAATGGTATACAGAATGCATTTGTTAATATGACTGGATCTGCTGTTTTTTCTAAGTAAGGAGTTTTTGAAGTGATCTTGTAACAAATAACAGACAAAACCTGCAACTTCTCTAGTTAAATGAAGATCAGCCATCTTGGCTATTTATTGCAGACACTTTTATAACTGAGAGTTTCTATGGTTTTGTTTTATATCTGAAAGGGGAATTGTTGGTGGCTGATTCTGGTTTAAGATCCCTTTTTACCAACATATTTACATGTACTCAGCCCTAAGTACAAAGGAAAGTAGGGAAAGCATCAGACAGGATTTAGTAGACATACTCCAGAATCCATCTCCTTATCTAAAGGCAGGAGTTAACCTGTAGTCAATTGTGGTTTCTGGGTTCAGATGATATTGTAACAAGCAATTAATCCCAAGTACTTTTATACTAAATTGATTTATCTCTTAACTAGAAAAAGATGTTTGGGTTTGTGTGACACCATGCTAATCACCGTGTGTCGTGGGAACACAACTTACTTGCTTTGATCTTTCTTGAGTATTATACCAAACTATTCTTTCAACCTTTTTCCCTGGCTGGGGAGAGTTCTTATCTTTTTCTCTTTTTTCACCCATTATGATATGCACTACCACTTTTTTTGTCTCTGATACTGCACTATACCTGAAGACTGATTCAGCCAAACCTTGTTTATTTTTTTTTTTAAAAGTGATATATGGCAGAGTTGAAAATAATCTAGATGCTTTTTTATTAAATGTGCATTTTCTCCTCAATTTGAACTTCTATCGATATTTTAGCATGATGATACGTGTTCATTAATGCACACACTATTTTGCCAGCCACATAAAATAGTAATTATGATGAGTTTCTTCAGATCCACAAAATGTTAGAATTTAATGAGAATATTCTTCATAAAAATTTGCACATAGATTGCTCCTGTCCTTATACTCTCATTTTTCATGCTAATTTTTAACAAGCTAAAGTACAGTAGATGGAACATTTTTTTTTATTTTATTTTTTTTGTTACTTGGTATAAATCTTCTCTGTCCAAGGAAAACCATGCTGATGCCATGTATTTTTAGAAATTATCTCCGTTGAATTCATGGAATTATTATCATACTACTGTTTCTGACATATACTTTCTTCTTTTGTTCAATAATTCAAGTGCAAACTATCTTTAAAGATTCAGAACTAGAAATGGTTCTGTTTTCTTTCCTATTTTAGTCTTGTTATTTTTTTTAAATAAAATCCTGAATGGGAGTGACTCATTTCTAATATTTTGGGAATGCAAGAAGTTATTGTTCCAACACATCTAGAAGGCTCTAGATTTGGAAAAGTTGGTCTACTCAGTTACAAAAGAAGTAGTTATCTTGGATCTGTCTTAAGGTTCTATGGTAGAAAGTTAGGGGAAAAAATAAACTCTCAAACAAATAGAACAACTAGACACAAGAACAGTTTTTTCCCGAATGTCATCACTCTGCTAAACAAATAATTCCCTCAACACTGTCAAACTATTTACTAAATCTGCACTACTATTAATTTTCTCATCGTTCCCATCACCCATCTCCTTCCACTTATGACTGTATGACTGTAACTTTGTTGCTTGTATCCTTACGATTTATATCAATATTGATTGTTTCCTGATTGCTTATTTGTACCCTATGACTATCATTAAGTGTTGTACCTTATGATTCTTGATGAATGTATCTTTATGCACACTGAAAGCATATGCACCAAGACAAATTCCTTGTGTGTCCAATCACACTTGGCCAATAAAGAATTCTATTCTATTCTATTCTATTCTATTCTATTCTATTCTATTCTATTCTATTCTATTTATCTTTTCAAATATTTCATGATGTGATATCTCATGATTATCATCTTCATCAGCATCACTATTCTTTATGTCTCTATACTTGGATGAGTATTGTAATTTGTAATGACATCATAGCAACTATATATCCGTTCCATGGATGTACAGCATATATTACAAAATAGTACCAAGTAATATATTAAATGAACAGAATAGTGCTAACTAATAAAACTCACCTACCCTCCCATTTACATTTAATATGCAGTCACATTTATTTGCAGCAGGAAGAGCACATCCATGCGCCTTTTCTTTTTCTCCTTTCTCTTATCAAAGTGAACAATGCTGAAAGTGAGTCATTGTCATTGTGCCATGCATCTCTCCAGTTTATGTGAAGCAAAGATTGAAATCTCTATCATCTAACATTTATGTTAGATCTGACAAGAATATTAGAGAAGAAATGCAGAGCAATACTGGATCCTTTGTAATAATATTTGATGCACAATTCCATTGCCTGCTGCTCCATAGTTTTCCTTGACGAATGGTGCAAATACACGAACAGAAGATGGTTGTGCAAGCCTACATATTGATAAAATAAGTTTCTTTTTCACATCTGTACAAACTATTAACTTGGAGGTGGTGGGCATAGACAACATTCAGATCCCCTCCCCTTTTGCTCCTTAAGAACCAGCTATGTGTGTGCTGTTAGGGACTACTGAAAATAAACTGCTGCACCATATGTCCTTAAAAGCACTTTGACTTTATTCCTCTCTAATTATTAAGCTTCTTTGGTGGCAGCAAGCCAGCGAGAAAGGATTAGAGAGGTTACTTTTTGCCTCTGCACCCATGAAAATCTCTTGGTGACTGCAGCACTGCTTGGAGTGTCCTGAAAGATTTAATGTAATCCCTGCTCTATGGCTGCTATTGCCATTACTGCCTTCATTCTATTTAGATTCATGCAAATGCAATCTGATATCCAGATGTTTTTGTACCAAGAAATATGTTCTAATAGAGTCATCAGCCTGGTCTTGTATTCTCTAGATGTGTTGGATCCCAGCACTATTATCCTAGGAACCTTTAAGTCAAAAATGGTTGCTACAGGATGTTTACATTCACAATCTTTTTACATACTGTCATTCTGGCCAAGATTAGGGAAAGGATAGTGAAGATAAATACCAATCACATGTCTTCTATAGGTAAATTGTTAATAGAACATCCTAAGTCTCATCTTATTAAAATGCTTGAGACATATGTTTTCATTCATGGAAATGTAGATATCAGATTTTCAATCAATACAAGTCCTAATTAAGTTAGCCCAAGGGCTGCATACTAAGTGGAAAATACAGAATAAAATTGGTTTTACACTAGAGAGTTGCAGTTTCTTCTAGGCTGAGGGTTATGTTTAACTTTTGAGTGACAGGCAACAACTGTAGTATAATGGGCAGGACAAGGGCAAAAACTGGATTCCATTTCAACTAAGTGTTATTATAATTATAGTTAATGTTTGTCACATTAAATGGCAATTTAATAACTTTTAGAAGACCCCAAAAGCTACATTGAATTCCATGTGGCCCTGAAGCCTTAGGCTGTTTATGTTAGACCAAGATCACTGAACTGAGATTCTGTTGAGCCAAGCTATGAAAATCATACATTTATGGATTGGCTAAAAGAAGTTTCATTTTTCTCAGTGCAGAAATCCAAAGATTGAGGGAATTCATTAACCTTAATATTTATCTAAATCTTAATTTGCAAAGATAGATATAAAGATATACAGTTTAGCTGGCTTTATTTACTGATACAATAAATTCAAAAACAGATTATTATTTTTTGTATATTCAGAAAACCTGGAAAATATTAATAAATCTAGAAAACCAAAGAGCCCCTTGATATAATCTATTGAAATATTTTGATTGCTCTTGCATCCATATATATGATGAAATGGATCTACATACTAAATTGCTAAAATAAGTGTGTATATGGCCCATGGAATCAGTATCAAATGTTATCCATTAATTCAATCTCACTGATTTCATTATTTTGTTTGTTTGTTTGTTTGATAGTTTGTTTGATTGATTGATTATTAACTTTATCTGCTGCCCATCTCCCCAGTAAGGCAACTCTGGGTGGCTTGCAGATCCTAAAAAGGTAGAGAAAAAATGACAATTTTAAAACTATGCAAAATGAAAATTTTTAAACTATACATGGGATCTAAATGCAAATAACCCTGAATCTAAACTGGCATGATTTTATTCCTATTCTAAATTTTTAAGAGTTTATCAATGGTATGATATACTTGCATATGGAATTTCATAATAGCTGCCAAAATCTTTATCTTTAAAAAGAATAAGCAATTACTTACAATGAAACAATAAAACAGAAAGTGTGGCATGAAACATTTGTGAATGGCCATAGTTTAACCAATTGTAGGAAAGAGCAGTTTATTCAGACACACTTCTGAAAAAGCATAAAAGCAAATGTAGACTTTTACAGGTCAGTCTTTTCTTACACTTAACCACATATTATTGGCTGCAGCTTAATCATATTATTGTTAACTTGCTTACTCATAGATAAAGCCAAAACAAAGAAGGACCTTGGATTAGATTGGACTGAGTTTTTGTTGTTTAATTTTTATCTCTCCAAATATTTTCAGTAAATCAGTCTAGATATGAAGTATGAGATATTTAGGGTGCTTACATTTGTATGACAAAACATTGAGTCCTGTATTTTTTTTTTTAATTTGATTTATATGCCGCCCTTCTCCCGGGACTCAGGGCAGCTTACAATGTGCTAAGCAATAGCCTTCATACTTTTGTATATTTATACAAAGTCAGCTTATTGCCCCCACAAACTGGGTCCTCAATTTACCTACCTTAGAAAGGATGGAAGGCTGAGTCAATCTTGAGCCTGGTGAGATTCGAACTTACAGTAATTGCAGACAGCTGGTGTTAATCACAATGCTATCAGTCTGCTGAGTCACCAGGCCCTGGTGTTGAGGTATTGAGTTGGCATTTTAAATACTGTAGCTATTCACTCTAATCTGTGCAATATTTGTCTGCTGTGCAATGAGGCTGTCAACTTCTGCTGTATTGTCATTTCTCAGTATGGAAAATGTACTTAACTTTGCTCCTTTCTTATCACCTTCTACCTAACTGCTCCTTTATTAAGATAGGAGAAGATCAATTGGATAAAAATGTGGCATAGGTATTGCTCCCAAATGCATCTTCCATAAGGGCAGGCCAGACATCAGAATAAAAATGCAACATGTTAATAGCTTGGGCAAAATAAAGAATGGGGTATTGTCTTTTCCTAACACCAATTAAAGAGCAAGAGAGATCAGTCTCTCTGTGCCTTGCTAAGTACATAGACATTTGTATAGGCTTAATCCTGTGTGGTGAATGTGGTCAAATCTGTGGCAGCATGGAAATAGGTTCCTGTGAAAACTACAGAAGGAAATTGAGGAATTATAGCAGCACTACACCAACAAAAATAATATTACTTTGATGAATATTATTCATAATTTTGTTCACTTTTGTAGGGGTTTGGGAGATTCAAAAATTTGGGAAGAACTATATGAATCTGGATCTGTTGGCATTGTTCCCTATTTTATAGTGTGTCAATTTGCAGCTTGGGAAGACTTAGCAGAAAGTGCCAGGTAGCTGTTCCCATGCATGCTCAACAGGGCATTCCTAACAGATCTCTTCGTCAATGAGCTCAAGTTTACATCCTCTCTGAGCTGGCCTGGCTCCACTACATATCAGAGAGATTGCAGCACCATAATTGACCTTGTTCTCCTCCCAAAATGGAACAGAGTGAGGTCAACAGCAGGCATCCTTGAAAATAATACTCCAGTGCTAGGGAAACAATGCCTGAATCTCTTCCAGGTTTTTGAGAAGTTAGCTATGATACTGTGAGTTATACTATGGCCAGATGTCTACAACTGTACCCATATCCCATCCTAGCCATTGTCTCTTTAACTTTGTTGAATTTTAGGAGAGGTAATATTCATTGCATTCATCTTGAAAAGATAGTTTCACTAAGCAGTATCAGAAACAGGAATTAAGAAGAATGAGAAAAGCGGTGTGTGTGAGGAAATGCAAGTGAAGTTATCTGCCTGAACCATTGCCAGCTAATTTCAAACATCTATTTTTTAAATTATCTTTCCATTATTTAATGTAAGTCCTCATGTATTCCTTATTCTCCACGTTTTACAATCCTGTTCTCTTTTCTGCCTATTCCATTTATTAATCATTAATACCCCTTATTCATGTTTGCACAGTACAGTAGTATAAGAACATGATAATAATTTGCACACAATTTCCATGTGCACACATGCATCTATATTAATGTCATGATTGATTAAAATGCTTATATTTTTAAATATTTGGGTTGGAATATATTTTAAAAAACATAGCTCAAATCTAATACTAAATAAAAAATAGAATCTACCCACAATCAAAATTATTAATCCACATTGCAGTACAAAGAAATAGTTCTCAACAAAAACCAATACACTGGGTTAAGACTATATAGTTAGAAAACTGCTCACTATGGTTAGCAACTATCTTCTCTTTAGCCTTGCAGCAACACTTGACAGAGTAAGATGATCCAGAATGATTTTGCAGATACCTAGCTTGTAACTTATTACAACATCCAAATCGGAGTTAATAGCATTTTACAGGGCATGCAATTACAACTCCAGTGCTGAGTGTCAAGTGCATAAAGACTGAAAAATGACACAAGTCTCAGTCACTCCACAATTCTCAGGCATATTATACTTTCAGGTTTCTTAAAAGTCATTTCTGATTATGAAAATCCACCTACAAGACGGACTGAAATACCAAATGACAAGATTGTTCTAAACCAGCTTTTTGTAACAGGAATCCTGATTTGTTAGGAATAATTTCCATTACTCTTCAGTCATTTTGTTGGTTGGGTTTATAATCACACTTATATTGGTCTTGAGCATGTAATGGTAATCATTAATACAATGTCCATATTATGAAGTTCTTAAGTGGGAGAGAGAACATAATCATATCATTGCATTATGGTTCATACCAGGGGCGGGTTTCAAAACCCATCGCTACCGGTTCACTCGTGGGCACACTAGCGCATGCGCACAAGCATCCAGGCACATGGGTGGAGCCTCCCACCCCCGTCACTACCAGTTTACCCAATCCGGGGTGAACCGGTAGCAACCCGCCACTGGTTCACACCTATTTTATATACATTTTGAGACAATATTCCACATTTGTAGGGCACATAGGAATTGGAACTACATGTTTACATTGCTGTCTCCATTGAGGGAAAGGAAAGAGAATAATTGACCTCCATCTCAAATGAAGGTTGCCATTTTTGAAAATGTAGCCTCCGTAAGGGTTGTAACATTCTGTTCCAACCCATTGCTACATTATGCACAAGCAGAAAAATAGTTGCAGCTATTTCCCATGCTTCAAAATGCAAGACTATGTGGAAGATTTAGCTGTGCAGATCATCATACTAAAATTAAAACACCCTTTTTGGACGAATAGCGCTGACAGAGTTTTGCCAATTTTTAAAATTGTTCAAGGCAGTTTTTAAAATAAATCAGTTCTAGAGGTGATATATTTCAGCCATAAAAAACTTTCAGTGCTTATTCTGCTTTTAACTGTAGGCCAGGGAGCAGCTGGTATTCTGTGCCAGTACATGTAATACATGCAGCTGCTTGGGTATCTTTTTTTTAAATTTCTGCCTGATCACTAGTAAATTCTTTTTTTGTTATTCATGGCCAAAAGTGCCATGTGCTTCTTCTGAGCCCTTCTGAAAGAACAAGTGGAAAGGATCTCCGCTTCATACCAGTGGCTGCTTTGGGAAGGCTGTGGGGAATAACCTTTGCTATTTATAGATAATCCCATTTTAGAAAGGTCAAGCTTTAGAGTATATTTGTTTGAACCTTACTGTGGGAGGGGGAGAGAAATCACTGCTCACTTGATCTTAATAGTTATTTCCAAGTTGATAAAAATGACATAAACTAAAGGCCAGGAAGACAAGGAACCGCTGCAAAAGGATTAAGCAGCTGTTGTCTTATTTTGTGTCATAGATTTCAATGAATTTCTCTCACACACATACAGCTTTTATAAGTGCTTGCTCTACCAGGTTAAGGCACTTAATTCACACATTATGTGCTTTTGATAATGCTGCAGAGAGAACTGAATAACTTTGCTTATCACGCATGGCTTATTGAAGACAAGAGGTCATTATCAGCACACCAGCAAGCCAGAATCTCAAAATGGCCTGATGTATGAATGCTTTCCTATCTCTGGCAGAGGGAGAGAGAGGGAGAGAGGGAGAGAGGGAGAGAGAGAGAGAGAGAGAGAGAGAGAGAGAGAGAGAGAGAGAGAGAGAGAGAGAGAGAGAGAGAGAGAGAGCACTTCTCAGAATGACTCACACAAAGTCTATAAAGCCACAGTGGCTTAAGTCCAGTCTATACACATATAAAAGTACACTTTAAAATAAAACCCGATAGGATGGTAATTCTCAATCAAGCTGTCAATTCGTACATGGTATCTTCTATATGTTTGGCTCAGGTAGCTTGACTAAGAACAAAAAAATTATTGTACAAGTTAAATGGGATATTATAAAAGTCTCTCTAGTGACAAGATGGGAAGGCCAATTTCAGGGTGAAATCCAGCAGGTTCTGACAAGTTCTAGAGAACCGGTGGCAGAAATTTTGAGTAGTTCGGAGAGCCGGCAAATACCACCTTTGGCTGGCCCCAGAATGGGGTGGGAATGGGGATTTTGCAATATCCTTCCCCCAGGAGTGAGGAGGGAATGGGGATTTTGCAGTATCCTTTCCCTGGAGTTTGGTGGGAATGGAGATTTTGCAGTATCCTTCTCTGCCATGCCCACCAAGCCACGTCCACCAATCCATGTCCACAGAACTGGTGGTAAAAAAAAATGGCCAATTTTTATCCTTTTTTACTTTGGTTTCATAAACAAGAAATAAAATGAACTTACTCTTGTCCATAAAACAGATAGCCTGTTCCTAGATAGATCTTCCTTGAACACTGTTGTTTTATTTGGGTGGTCAATGTTTCTTGTAGCTCTGTGAGATGTAAGCACGTATATTTTATATCATGCTCCTTACAATGCTGAGGATAACTGCCCAGGATTATATCAATTATCTGTTGTTTATTGTAAAAGTAAGGGAAGCAGTTCTCCAAAATAAAATGAAATATTTCCTGAGGCTGAATGTCCTTATGAGACACTACACTATTATAAAAAGGCTAGTGTATAATAAATATAATGTAGGTTCCTAACTGCATTATTAATTTGTGAAATAAGAATGTGAAATGTATATAAAATGCCAGTGCATGCCAATGGAATGCATTTGTTCTGAAGTGGCAATTTAAAGAAAGTATATCTACTTTTTTGAAAGACATAGATTCTTTTCAAGAATTGTCTTTATTTTTGACTTCAAAGAACGTGATCACTCAATTTCTAAAGTATTACCAAACACTTTTTCAGATCATAATACTGTGAGTTTTGGGTTATAAAAGAAAATCTAATTCTTTTAGATGGAAACCAAACAAAATATTACTACCAAAAGAAGCAACAGTGAAGAATTATAAAAAGAAATTATTATTTTTCAATTAATTTAAGTAAAGCCATTGATTTAAGAATGGTTTGGGGTGCATGTAATGTTTTGATTAGAGATTATTTTATACAACATAATAATAAAGTTAAAAAGAAGAGTCAAGACAAAACACAAGCTATTTCAGATGAAATAAAGAGAAAGGAAGAAGAATGAAAGAAACTTCCAGAGTATTTCTCAACAAATTAAGCTTTTAAAAACACAATTATCTATGTTAACAGTAAGAGAAATGGAAATAAAAATGAATTATGTGAAGCAAGTTTGCAAATAAACCAGGGAAGTGACTAACATTTATTTTACGAGAAGAATAATAAAAGATAATTAAATTGAAATTACAAGGAGAGAGCGTTTTAATGGACAAGGGCCATACAAAAAGCATTTCATCGATATTATTCCATTTTGTATAAAGGAAGTGACATCCCTCTAGAGAAAATAGATGAATATTCTAAAGAAACAAAATTTACCAAAGATCACAGAGACAGATTATGAATGGACCTGTAATAGTAAGGGAAGTTTTTCAAGCTATAAAAAAAGAAAACAAAGCTTATTTTAATAATAACAATAATTTTATATTTTCATCGGTGCTTCAGTAATTTCATTTTTATGAAAGAAAATTCAGTGAGTCAGAATGTTCTCCAATGCTGACAATTTATCAGTAGCTTGTTGTTGTTGTTGTTGTTGTTGTTGTTGTTGTTGTTGTTGTTCCTATGGTAGCAGTAGGCTTTTAATGTACCATAGAAAAGAAAAGCTTCAAACCCCATTTATGTATCTTTGGAAACTAAGCTACAATAAAGATGTCTCTGCTGTTACACTTAATTTCTGCAATTTCTCAGTGGAGGATTTTTTTAAAAAAATGTCATTATTGGTTTAATAATAAATACCAATATTTATTCAGGGGTTATGGACGGGCAGCACAGTGTTATGATAATTCTCTTCCTTATTCAAGGACTAGCTCCTGTATGTGTTGATAGAGAAGGAGAAGTCCAGTCTGCAGTCCTTAATATGTGGGATACTGCAGGGTTCTGGGATCTTACCTCTCCTTTTATCATTATGCAAAGCCACTGGGTGAGTCCATCTGTCAGTTCAGAATAAGAAATCACCAATATGCAGATTACACTGTTAATCTCCACCTCAGGCTGTTTAGTAGTCTTCTCTTAGCGTCTGGAGTCTGTGGGGATCTGAATAACAGACTTTAGTTCAACCCTTGTAAAACCAACTAGGTTTGGGTTTTAGGACCTCCTGGTTCTGGGAAGTTTCTACCTCTTGTTCTGAATAGGAGTTGCGCAGTCCCCAAAAGATCCTGTGCACAATTCTTGCTTGAAGAGCAGGTGGTAGCTATGGCCAGAGGGGTATGTGCAGTTTGGTGTTATCTACCAGTAGTACCAATTTCTGGACCTGGAGGCCCTGTTGACAGTCACTCATGCTTTAGTCACCTCCCAATTGGAATACCTCAACATGCTTTACATGGAGCTTCCCTGTAAAAGTATTCAGAGCAGAAATACTTTACTTTACTTTAGAAGCTTTTAAAAGTTTTTAATTAAAGTTATAAAGTATTCTGGAAAATAATCAGATAATGTGACAACTATAAATTTAAGTTGGACTTAGGAAATGGAAATTTTATGCATATAATCAGCCTGATTATTTACACAGGTTGTTCTTTTTTTAAAAAAAAAAAGCATCACCAGAAGTGCATAATTTCAATGCAGATATGGTTAACTACATTTAATGGAATGGGAGAAAAATTCCAATATCAGTATTCCCAGCACAACCTCACAAATAGCAATAGTTCCCAGTCATCTTTCATTGAATTTGATATTATCGTTTGGTAGATACAATGTATTTTTCTCATAACTAAATATATATATGCATGTGCTATGTAGCCTTTTGTAATACATACCTGCAGCAGCAAAGAAGTTCATGTACAATCTGTCCTTTTCCTCATCCACCATGTTTAGAAAGAGACAAGTCAGTTACTTCATATCCTGGTCATGGCACAGAGGAAGCTGGGAATATCTTGATTTTCCCATTCCCTTTCTTCCTATAGAAATATCATATATTTTCAAGCATCTGAAGAAGACATATATTTTGGGCCACAATTCACACCCAGGCCATAAGTTACATGGAGATCTTGTAATATTGTTGGAGAAGTTAATTGAAATGTTCTTAGTTAGCCAAGTGTAGCTGAATGACATTTCCTTATCACGTTCCTATATACATGCATACATCAAACAAACAACAAAAAAAGGGATGCTGTCTTCATTATTTCATTGACAGACATTAACAAAAAGCACAAGCTGTCAAAGAGAAAATTAAGAGAGCCTTAAATGTTTGTTTTACAAGAATAAAGAAGACGGATGATGAAGGTACTCTTTGCTAAGAATTTGTGCAGCTGTGTTTATGGAGCTTTGAAGTCCAGAAAAACATCACAAACAATTACCACACTCAATTCTACTGCATGTCAAACTCTACATTCTAGCCCTCCCCACTACCACCAACACCACATTCTGTAAATCTTGCAGCTAGGCTATATATTTTTAAATCCCAACCTAAATTAGCCACTTTAATTTGCATAAAATTCCAGATACACATTTGAATAAAGTAGAACCACGCATGCTGAGAAACTGAAAGCAAACCTACATGATTGTTGTGGCTTTTTATTTTAATTGTGAACTTCTGGATTTAAGCCTCCCACACAAGTAATGCAAGTGCTGTTAGAATTCAATGTCTCTTTGCTGGTGACTCAACAGCAAGCTTGGAACACTGAATTGCTTCTTAATAATCAGGTACACACATGCAGGTCACACCAGCCTGCCACTTTCCCTAGATACTTTGCTTCTTACAGAAAGCTAAAAGCAAAGGGTTGATTGTATAAGCAATATACTCCAAAAGCAAGATTCTTAAATGTTAAATATTTACAAACACATAGGCCATCGATAACAAATAGCAGAAGACAATGCTTTTAGGTAAAGAATGTTTAAAATACTGGCAAACTTATTTTTTTTCTTCTTAATTTGATTCACACTGAAGCTTCTCCAAAATTCCTGTACAGCAGCAAAACAGCTCTACTTCATACTCTCAGATGTGGGTACAGAATATATAAAGGTATATGAATAACTGTCCTCCCAATCTTTAAAATCTGCAGTTGCCTTCTTGCTTGCTTATATTGATAAGAGTTACCAATTAGTTGACAATAATCTGTTCTGCAATGGTCTCAACAAAGTTTAGTCCAGCCTTAAGAAAATTATAAAGATATTTATTTTCTGTAAATTAAGCAGGATTGGGCCTGATTGGAGTGATTTAATGGAAGATCTCAGGACAATATTATAACATTATACCAGGGGTCAGCAACCTTAAACATTCAAAGAGCCACAAAGGTCCTAACTGGAAGCCCCCATTCAATTCTCCAGCCAACCGGAAGTCCAGTTTCCCCACCATAATCTTCTCCTAGCACAGCATCCTTTTTCCTTTGCCGACTGGAAGTCAGTTCTCCCACCATAGAATTTCCTCCTAGCATGGAGTCTTTTTCCCCTACCTGTCCTAACCGAAAACCCTATCAATTGTGGAGCTGACCAGCAACAGGAAGCCACAGCAGAGGGATGGAAGAGCTACATGTGGCTCCAGAGCTGCAGGTTGTTGACCCCTGCATTAGACTATGACTGAGAATTTGGGGGGTGGGAAGGTGATGGAAAATCACTTCTACAGACTGGTTAAGAAAATTTTATGGAACTTAGCTGTGAAATTTTCAGGAATCAGACTCAAGAGCTTTCTTATTTTCTTTATCCATCTCTTTAAGAAAGAAAGAAATCTCTTTATGAAGTACAGTGGTTTATAGCTTTTATTACACTGAAATGGGAAGCTTATTTTATTATCACTGTCTTTTATTAATTTGTTAGTAATTGGTACATTGTTTTCTTTTGCAAGCTACCATGGGAGTGTTTGTTGAAAAGTGAAAGCTCATAAATGTGTCTAATTTTTAAAGGGGCAACTGAGATTCCTATATTTTTCTAAATTGTTTTTATAGAGTTCAGCAAGTTACTCTTGGTTTAATCAAATGACTTTTACTTGGAAAAACAAGGGCAAACTGATCTTTGAGCAACAGGACACATGCAGCCCTGATCACACCACAAAATTTCAACAGTGATTGCTAAAATTAACAGTATGATTTGGTTTGATTTAAATGTTCTTATAAAGCATGACTGTCAAACTCGCAGCCTGGGGGCCAGATGCATCACGCACTGGACATGCCCACACCAGTTTAGTGAAGGGGGAAAATGTCCTGTTACCACGGGTGGGTTCTACTTACCTTTACTACTGGTTCATAGTGGGTCTGCGCGGTCTTCTACGTAAGCACAGAAGCTTCTGCACATGCACAGAAGTGTTTTGAGCCTCCCACCGGTTTTACTACCAATTCAATAAAACCGGTGCGAACCGGGGGCAACCCACCCCTGCCTGTTACATATGTGACAACGAGTTTTACACTCCTGTTATAAGGTATCCATAATGTAACTTATTTTAAGGAGGTAGTTTATGGCCCAGTATCAGAACAGAACTGCAAATGTGTAAACAAAGTAAGACATATGAAAATAGTCTCATTTTGAGTATCCTCTTTCTTGAAATGGTTGCCATAGTCCTAATATATATATATTTTTCATCCCCTAGTATTCCTGTAACATTTTAAATGCTCTGAATTTATTTCAAAGGTTTCAATCACTCAAGGCCACTTTCTTTTATTTGGTACAGATCTCCAAGGACTAATACACAGCTTTATTTTCTGAAGGCCAAAATGCTAATGAATGGATTAAACAGCTAATTGGAACTATCCATGTATCAAAAGGAGAGCAAGGGAAATATGATACCATGTACTTGGCATTCATCATAATTTAAAGCATTCACCTTTTCCAAACACTGCAGTTCTGAAATAGTGTTGCTCAGACCCTGTATTTCTTTCCTATTTAACATAATGAAGAAATTAATGTGACATTTAGCATTGCATTTCTTGTTTCAGAAGAGTTTTGACTTTCATTAAATTAACTGTATTCCAAGAATTATTTTTTATTTTATCCTTTTTCTGTTTGCTTAGTAAACTGATTTTGGTGGGACTTTATTCTAAATGAGTATAGGCTTCAGCAATGTGGCATTAATCTGGACATTCCCAGTTGATTCTGTGAGATACCAGAATCCCCTCCCCCATCCCCACCGCTATAAAACAGTGACTAAAATTATGCAACATTGCCAAATGTCTTGAGCTGTAATGAACTTGAAAATTTTGGAGCATTTTTTCCACAGATGCATGCCCATAGCACCATATATCCAGTTTCTTTTACAAATTTGGATAATTTGTTACTTTATGGACCTATGATTTTACAAAAGGTGATCACATGACCCCAGGACATGCAACGGTCATAAATATGAATCAGTTGCCAAGTATCTGAATTTTGATCATGTGACCATGGGGATGCTGCAATGGTCATGTGAAAATGGTCATAAGATACTTTTTCCTGTGTCATTGTAAATATGAATGGTCACTAAACAAATTGTTGTAAGTTGAGGACTACCTGTATATATAATTATTCATTTAATAAAACAAAATAAAAAGAAAAGAAAAATACAGGAAAGAAGAAAAAAGACTAAAACATTACATCTCATTTCCTTCCTTCCTTCCCTTCCCTTCCCTCCCTCCCTGTCTCTTTATTTTTAAATAAAAATCATTTCAAAGGGCCGTTTTTTCCTGAGAACAAATTTAAATTTCTTGTTTAATGACATCCAATTATATCTAGCTGGCTTTAATCCTGGAAATTCCAACCATAACTAAAAATTTCCACAAGTGGTTTCAGTGGTTCTAAATAATGACTCTCTAGTAATACCTGTAGTAATGCACATGCTATCTCATTTTTTTAAAAAACTGTAAGTTGAAAGTATGGCTAAAGGTACCCTTGAAAGTCTGGAAAATTAAAGTCCTATGTTTCGATTTGCACAGGGAAAACGTTGGAATTGTTACCATTTCATAAATATTTTAATAATTAACTTGTTAATTAGAAAAAACCATTTTAACATGGACATCCCTCTTACAATGTACATCAGGTTTTTTTCCCCTTCCCAGTGTTTTCCTGCAGGTTCAGGGTCTGCTTTTCCAGGCCAACTGAATATTGATCCATTGGTTGTGACAGGAATTGATGTCTGGTTTATAAGTGCTGCCTAATGTTTTAGACTGAGAGAGAGTGACTGGTCCAAAGTCATCTAAATGGCTTTCCTGCCTAAAGCATGACTATAATATAGTCTCCTGGTTTTTAGCTTGGTGTCTTAATCACTACACCAAGCTGGCTCAAACCTGTTATTCTGTATTAAAAGTTAAAATTATTCCCGTGTGTTTTTAAATGTTGTCATTTTAAACTGTTGCTAGCTGTGAAATCTGTCCCCAGAATAGTTACATGGTGTAGATTGGACTTTCTAATTAGTAGAGTATATTATTCTTGATTTTTTTTGTCTGTAATCTACAAGGTAACAGCAGTAGCAGCAACAACAAAAACAAAAACACTTACAAAAATATGATGTATAATCTAAAACATTCATGAATTATAACTTGTATATAATTATCACTTTTTAAAAACTGGGATAGAAAAACTTCTATCACTAGTAACAATAACAATAATAAAGCCACAGACTTCATTGAGCCAATGTAATATAGTTGTTGTATAAATATAATTTAATTATCCTTGGCTTAGGGTTTTGGACTCCACTTCCAATAGCAGATCAGAGTACAGCAAAATCTTAGCCTTAGCTCTACTCTTATCTTGTAGACATTGGTTGATTCTTCATAAAAAATTCAGAGGGCTAACACCAAATGAATATTAATTCAGATCACTTTAAAAAATACATTTTATTTGACATGTTACATAACATACTGTTATGTAAACAGTACATAAACTGAAAGTGATTGTATTATTATCTTCTTTTTTTATTGTTTTCTTCATGCATAGTAATTGGGTCACACTAAGTAGATTTATTATTGAGCTCTTAAGAGGCCAATTATTGTCTAGCTTACAAAATTCTAGGTTTAGGTCCTTCCTAGAACACCCTTCATTTCCAAGCATTCATAGCAGTTGTGTATTATATTTTTTTTTTCCTGACTAATGTCAATGTGACTCTTTAATCAAGAAATATACAAGGTATTTTTGAAAAATCTGCAAAATGTAACGGATGCTTAGGCTATGGCTGGTTCTGTAAATTTTCAGGATACATGTTCAGTATATATTTTCTTCCCTGACATAATCCACAGGTACCATCTGAATTATATTCTAGAGTTACCTCTAGATGTCACTTCTGGATTCCACATAGGGAGCATTGTATTATGATATTAAGAGAGAGAGAGACAGAGAGACAGAGACAGACAGACAGACAGACAGAGAGACAGAGAACACCAGACTTTCTGAATGGTTGTTTGTTCCACAACTATTCAGACTTCTCTTCTCCCCAACAACTGCCCACACTGCCCACAGTGTATGGCAGAAAAAGATCAATCACTCAATCTGACAAAAATATACAAGGTGTTTTGCAGCATTGACAGCACAACAATGTGCCAGAGTTTCAACACCCATGCAAGTTGCATATTATTTAATCTTGAAACACAGATGTGGTGGATTATTAAAACAAACAATTTACAAGTAATATTTCCAGTATGCAATGTATCCTAAAATACATTCCTAAAGCTATAATCAAGCTGTACATATATGTTTCTTGGATCAATCTTAATGATGTTTATATTTCTGCATTTCTGAATAAATATGCATGTTGTTGTTCTTAGTTGTAAAGTTGTGTCCGATCCATCGCGACCCCATGGATAACTTTCCTCCAGTTGAAAAAATGATCAATATTTTTAAATTAAGAGTGAATTACTGATTCCATTATTATGTGCCCATAAATTCTCATTACTTCACTCCACTTGGAGTATTTAGGTACAAAAAAAATTAGGCTTCTGTTCCATTAATAGTTGCACAGAAGAAGGAGTTTCTGAAAGTACAACATGCATGACATGCTACATCTGTTAAGGTTCTATTTTCTACATAACTATTAAAGGGGCAGAAGACCTGTCCTTTCTGGCACTTGGCCATCCTAAATATATCTGTGTGGTAGATTATAAATATTTAGATTTATTTAACCAAATGGCAGGGAAAAGAAACAATGAAGAATTTCAGCAACTTAGCTTCCCTTCTGATTCTCATGGAGTGTGCCAAATAGGGAACATTCTCAAGAAGCTAATGCAAAGCAGTAAGATTTGAAAAGACCCATATTAACTTCTACAGTATATATTGTCAATTCAAATATATTGTAAATTGTCATATTCATTTTAATTTTTTAAGAAGCTATTTTTTCTTTTGGCCCTAAATAAATTTATTCTGAAGCTACAGAACCTTTTGCATGATTTTGGATCATATCTTGGGTGTAATGCTGACTATAGCATTCAAAAAGTGAATCATAATCAAGATTTAACCAATTAAATACATATGGGGGGGGTGATTTTTTTCTTCCACAAATCACTTTAATAGTAAAACTATTTATGAGACAATGGGTCTTTTGTGCTTTTTTAGCTTGTTATTTTCTTGCAGACATTTTATTTTCCAAACTTGGTAACATCCTCAGTGCTGCTGGATCTTCTGGTTTAGCAGTTCCAGAATAAAAAAAATTAAAAGAGTCATCTACAACATATAATGTAAGGACTGTAATAGCCACTATGTGGGACAAACAAGCAGAAGACTTAGTGCATCAATGAATACCAACTTGCAGTCGGAAGAACATGATGACTCCTTAATTTCCTAAAACATCAACAGACTTAAACAGAACTGAAACAGACATCGTTTCAGATGGGAAACTGTGACCATGCTAGACCAAGCCAGGTCCAAAAATGCTAGAGAATTCATGGAAGGCCAGCACTTGACAAATTGGCCATCAATAGGTATATAGGTATATAGACATCAGCAGCATCTACATATCATTCAAAGGGTCTGGTGGCTCAGCAGACTGATAGCATTGTGATTAACACCAGCTGTCTACAATTACTGTAAGTTCGAATCTCACCAGGCTCAAGGTTGACTCAGCCTTCCATCCTTTTTAAGGTAGGTAAATTGAGGACCCAGTTTGTGGAGGCAATAAGCTGACTTTGTATAAATATACAAAAGTATGAAGCTATTGCTTAACGCATTGTAAGCTGCCCTGAGTCTCCAGAGAAGGGCGGCATATAAATCAAATTAAAAAAAAGAGAGAGAGAGATTCAACAAGCCAAAAAAGGAACAAAAAGAACCAGCAAACAACATCAGCTAAGCAGAGATTAACACCAAGATTAATATCAGACCAACAATCAAGAAGTAAACAATACCCCAATCAAGGAATGGTCAAACAAGCCAACAATAAACAGGCCAATCAAAGAACTACCAAGACCACCTCCACTAACACTGACAGGGCAAGCCACTAGAATGATGTTTGATGACAGCAAACATTACTCCTTACCAGCAATGATGATGTTACCAATATTGGGTAATGAAACATCTGCAAGAAAACAACCAAGCTCAGAGAGCACCAAGGAGCCCTAATTTCAACCCTGAGCTACAAATATTTTCCTCTATTTATGAGGCATTTGTTAAAGTAAAAAAAATTATTAATTAGATTTTGTAAAGTTAAAATTGTTTATGTTGACATTTTCAGTTATATGAAAGAATATTCTACTCTTTCTGATGTAGAATTTGGTTTTTATTCTTTTGCTATTACATATTCTCAAAGCTTCATGTGTGTCCTACTATGCCAATGTAAAGCAAAATTGACCCATAGATTCAGTAATTGGCGGTACCATCTTTGGCTGCAATAATGACAATCAAAGATTTCCTGCTGTATTTCTCAACCTTAGCAATTTTAAGACAATTTATAACTAATATTTCCAATATGCAATGTATCCTAAAATCCTAAAAAAATTAACTTTACTGCTAGCTGGGGAATATTGGAGTTGAAATCCAATGTCTTAAAGTTGCCAAGTTGGGAAATACTGGCTTCCTGTAAATCACTCTCACATATTGCTATGAAGGCAAACTGTAGATGCTAGAAGTTGTTCTGATTTTTTAATGGCTTCTTGGAAAATTTTATGTCCTGCTCTTAGCAGGATTTTAAAATCTTCTCCATGTCATGACTTTGCCCAACTGTGGATCAAGTGTAGTTTCAGAGCTTTTGAAATGCTTTTGCAATCTTTCACCAACTGACAGCTAGCAAGGTCATTAGAAACTTATTTCAATAGGGCACAATATGCCATTGATTCAATATATTGAGGACTTCATTGTGAAGGGGAAAAAATTCAATTAACCCTAATTGTTTAATAATATAGTTGTGCAAATGGTTCTAGTTATCCCTTTAGTTGATTTAACAAATAACAGAACAATTATTTTTTCAAACTGGTTCAGTTGCATATTATATTACTTTGATGCCTGTTCATTTATGTTATAATGAAATATTGGTATTTGTTCAGTTAGAATCCTCTTATGTATAGAAATAGAGCCTACATAAAGAGAACATCAGAAAACAAAGAAGTGCAAAAATCAGAAAATCAAAAAGGTGTGATTTCTATATGTATGTATGTATGTATGTATGTATGTATGTATGTATGTCTATATATACTCTCACACACTCACTCTGGTGTGTGTGTATCTGTGTATATATGTATATGTATAGCAGCAGCAGCATCACTTTTAGCCATTGCCTATCCACTACAGGATGGAGGCCTGTTCTGCATGTTTCCAACCTATATGGTCTTGAGCTTTCTTTGCCAATTGGGCCTGCAATACTTGTATATATATTAGATGGATGATAGATAGATAGATAGATAGATAGATAGATAGATAGATAGATAGATAGATAGACGGACGGACGGACAGACAGACAGACGGAGTTGGAGTTGGAGTTGGAGTTGGAGTTGGAGATGATGGAGATGGAGAGAGAGAGAGAGAGAGAGAGATAAAGAGAGAGATAAAGAGATAGAGATAGAAATATATATTAGCTTTCTAAGAAAACCATTTATTGGGTAATGAATAAACAAACAAACAAACAAACAAATATGTTGTCTACATCAGAATTAGGCCACAAAAAACATGGCAGCCTACACTTTTTGATCAAGTGAATGAGATACTGTCAGAAAACGGTGAGACTCCTTTTTTCTCTCCCTCTGTATTTAGTATGGGAAAAAATCTTTTTAATATATCTTTTCATTTATATCTTACTAAGGGAAGTAAACAAAATCATTAGCACTGCTTTAGTTGGCACTATGGGTTTTTTCTGTTTTAAGCAATGTGCAAACTGAAATGTACAATTGTGATATCTTGATGCTTTTTTGAGTCATGGTGCCTGCTTAGGTAAGATACATCTTCAAACTACAGCTTTTGTGGTTTCTTTTCAGCACTGTAAATCGCTCTAGTCATATGATAGTTGAAGAAAGGAAATCTTAGTAAAGCTTCCAAAACAGAAGACTATGTAAGAAATAAATGTTGGTCTATCAGAAAACTTTACTCATGTTTTAAGAAACTGGAAATTGAAATGTAAATTAATGGTGAAGGGAGAATAGAAACTCAGTTTAGCATCCCATCCAATGCTAGCATCGTATCCTAAGAACATGCAAGAAAATTCCAAATACATAGAAAATTGCAAATATTATGAGCATGCTATGCTGACATAAATTAACCATAACCTCATATATTCCATATTCCATTTACCATGATAGAAGCAACCTGAATTATAAAAGAAGAAGGGTCTCCATAGCACTGTTATTTGATGCCCAAAGTAACTTCTTGTGAGATGGATGTCCATATAAATATGAAAAATAAGTAAATAAAATAGCACCAAGAATAAGTGCCACAGTCTTTATGCCTCTTCTGTCTTCACTTACCAGTCAAAATAACTTTTGTTATGGCAATGTTGTCATATACACACAGGAATAACCTATAGTGGCTTCTCTCTGTGTCAGATGTATATGTACGTAATAAAGTAAATGCAGCAATGACATCTGCAGCTTCATCTCCCAAAGGAAAAGCATTTCCTGTGCATGCAGCTGTTTTCAAAATCAGCCCATATCTTTAAGAAAAAGATAAAAACAGATACCTAAAATCTTGAAGAGGTGTGCCAATCTTTTTGACCACACTGGGATAGATAAATCAATGATTTGCCTGAATAGAAGGCAGTTTCTGGATTCCTCAAAGGGAACTTTTTATACTAACAAATCAGTGGTGGTTTGTCCCCGATTCGGACCGGTTCGCAAGAACTGATAGTAAAACTGGTAGGAGGCTCCGCCCACTGACCTGGACATCATTATAGGTGATCTGCGCATGCACAGAAGAGCATGCGCGATGCGAACCAGTAGTAAAGGTAAGTAGAACCCACTGTAACAAATGCTTAAAAATTATTTATCTCTAGGAATTAAAAACAACTTTTTAAAAATTGGCAGCAGCCTAGAAATAATTCTTTTACCAAAGGACAAACAAAACATGCAAAAGGAGTGATCCTATCAGCCACAAATATTTTTCAAATCATCCAGTAATTATATCAAAATTTAAGGGGATTTACTCTTCATGAGAGCTTTGTGATTCCCATTGTGGCTCCAGAACTTTATCATGATGTACAGTGTAGTGTAGTGTAGTGTAGTGTAGTATGGTATAGTATCAAACATGACAGCTTTGTATTAATGGTTGTTTTATGGATGGGGAGCACATGATAATATTCAAATAATGTAATGGTATGTGGAAATAACAGAAGATGAGGAGAAGAAATGCTGCCTAGGGAACGATCAGATAAATAGTGGGGGCGGGAAGCCCACAGCTGAATAACAGGCAAAGAAATTAACTTAGAAAGTATTCTCCTTAACTTATCAAGTGAAAAAAGAGACAGTGGGAGATTTGTACTTTCAAATTTGCAAGATTCACTTAATGTAGCTTTACAATAAAGTAGAATTAGCTCATCTTGTTATGTTTCCTGTCTGATCTACTTGGGAGGATGACAAGTACAAACTAAAAAAAGCCCTGGCTTCTGAGTAATGGTGACATAACAGAACCAAAGAGATGGGTTTAAGTGTCGTTCTTAGGTGAGAGAAACTTATATCATACTAGCTGATAGCCCAGCATTGTCCAAGTATTTATTTATCTCAATCCTGTATTAGACAGAAAGAGCAACTTCACCCTGAGCCCTGATTTCTGTGAGAATTAAATTAGTTAAAAATGTTTTCCCTGTGCCTCAAGAAGCATCAAGTAAAATTATACCACCTTGTTGTTTTGCTAGCTGATCCATGATCATTTGGTATGCTTTTTTCTGATCTTGATTTAAAAGGGGATGGAGAAGCGGCCGGGCTGATTTTCCAGCACCTCATAATCAAAGCCTTGTTGAAAATGTCCGGACCAATGTTGGATTTTCCCCCTTACCAGAGGGAGCCCCCTTGTGGAATACTGTGAAGCCATTACCATGGCAACTTCACTGTGCTGTACAGTAGAAGCCATCTTAAGGCAGTACAGTAGAAGCCATTTGAAGGCACAACAGGCTGTATCTTAACAGAACACACACACCAAGGGTTGTTAAGAGTGTCTTACCCCCACAATATTTTTTTCCAGAGAGTCATCTGTGTATGAAATTGGTTGAGGCATTCCAGAGCTATGCTGGAACATACACACACACATAGATATAGATATAGATATAGATATAGATATAGATATAGATATAGATATAGATATAGATATAGATATAGATATAGATATAGATATAGATATAGATATAGATATAGATAGATATATGTTTTCTGAGGTTTTCGCGGGTATTTGTATGTAGGTCTTTGGTTATCCGGGTTTTCTCCCACGTAAAATTGGAAGTGTCTTAGCGATGTTTTGACGAAGTCTCATTCATCATCTTCAGGCTGGTGTTTTCGGCTTCGTGCTCCTAGAAGCACGAGCCAGCAAATGGGCAGCAGAGTGTTTGCTGCCTGCCAGAAAAAAAAAGCCTAGAAATTAGTGGATTGGGATTTCACTGAACTAGGGCTGCATAAAAATCTTGGTTTATGTAGGAAGAAACCTGGCTAAAGAGAAATACACACACACACACACACACACACACACACACACACCATGTTTTCCTGAAAATAAGACCCTGTCTTATATTTTTTTGAACCCTGAAATAAGCACTTGGCCTTATTGCTATGTGCTCAAAAGCCCGATTGGGTTTATTATCAGGGGGTGTCTTATTTTGGAGGAAACAGTGTGTGTGTGTGTGTGTGTGTGTGTGTGTGTGTGTGTGTGTGTGTTTAGATTAAGGCAAGTCTTATCTTTATACTGTGTCTATTTATCATCTATCAAGAGAATTCAAAGAAATTTGAAAAAAATCCACAAAAAATAAAATCTGCTACCCAGCAAGTTTCATTATAAAGCAATGTAGTAGATTTGTCTCCATGTATATGTTCTTAGGGTGCATAATAACTGCATAATGAATTCCTCACAGCTAATGTTATGACGATAAAAGGCCTTCATTTACATTGAATAACTGAAAACTTAATGTATCAATATGGTTATTTGTGAAAATGATTCAAGAGTATTTCCTTTTGTGTGGCAATAACAACTTGAATCAATGTGTTTCATTAGACAAATTGCTACAATCATATGCTTACTTTTACGGTCACAGGAGAACTATTGATTTTTTCCAACATACATTGTTTTTTGTTAGAGCAAATACCATGTCTCAAATCATGATACAAATGCTGAACACAACATGGAGGGAATTCAGGAAGAGGATGGCAGCAGTGAGAAATAATTCAAATTTGTGTACATGTGGACTGCATTAAAAGTTACAAGTTACAAAGGAAAGTTATTAGAACAATATACTCTTTTAATCTCTACACGGTGTATGGGGAATACTGCATGTGGCCTGGCAATTTCAACAGAAGGATATGAATTGAGACAAAAGGAGAAGTTAGATCTATTTAATTTGTGAAGTGAGGATCTGTATAACAAATTATCTCAGACTGGAGGGCCTGGCTATAATATTTTATTATATATATATATATATATATATATATATATATATATATATATATATATATATATATATATATATATATATATATATATATATATATATATATATATATATATATGAGGTAAACTTTCAAAAGCTGGATTTCCTTCTTTGACACCCATTGGAAGTGCTTGAAAATACCAAAATTAAAAAAAAAAGGCTACAAAATGAAGTGGCCTTTAGTGAGTGCCAAACTAACTGATGCTTATAAATTTAAGATCAAGAGTTACGTCAGTGACCTTAGAAGAACTTTCAGTAAAGGATCTTATGTACAGTGATTTCAATTAGAAAAAGAAAAGTGAAATGGATTTTTGGGACATGTCAAGATCACCAATCCTGATTACTGAAATCTATAGTGTGAATTATCTGCAATCATTGATTTTCTGTTGGTTATCTGGCTAAAAAGCCTGTCTTTTCAAGAAACCAAAATGATTGAAAAAAAGCATTCAAGCAAGTTTGCCAAGCATCTATCTGCCTCCTGCTAAAACTGGCCTATATCCCCAAATTCAAATCTATCTTTGTCATGATATATTATTATTCTGTTACATCTCTCTAGACTGCTTTTCAATTCAGGATAATGATACTAGAAGATAAGATCTGAAAAATGATCATATGTATAATCCACAATTAATATACTGTAGCCAAAAAACCTCCCCAGTTAACTGTCTAAAGGCAAACGAAGAAGATTTACGTGTCACAGAAAAAAAAACAACTAATTTTACTTACAAGGCTTTCTATCATATCGATAAGAAAAAGAAAAAATAGAAATGCACAGGAGGAAAACAAGAAATCTACAAGATTTGCTTCAGCAGGAAGCCAATAGCAACTAATGCTTAGACGTTCTGGTTCAGATAAATTCTTGTTCAGATCTCAAATTTTTCAGTGCTGTTTGAGTAAAGGTGTATTCTTAGTACATAATAAAGAATCTTTAGTCTTCTGCATTTGGGACATGTAAACATGTGAGGTATAAAATGTCACACAGTAGTAATTTACAGAATTTTTAATGTTTTAGAGACTTATGACATTGCATCATCCTAATCACTTGAAAGAATATGCAATTATGTACAATAACATAAATCCAAAAGTGAACTAGAGCAAGTGGAATAGATGCAAGTATCTGTAGAAAGCATTAACAGTGTATCATCTTAGCAAACTTTGCATATGCTTATCTTTGATATTCATCACACCAATCCAGAAGTTTTTTCTGAAGTTTTATTGAGTTGCATTCCCACTTTTCAGAGTGGCATAATACTGGCCATTTGGGTAAAATCCACATTGTTCCAGACATTTTCCATAAAGATGCTGTAGCTGAGTATAAGATTTCATTCAACTTCATATTCATAAAAGAAGAATCAGAACATTACAACAACTTAATAACCATATGAAATTTCTATGAAATAGTCATGTTTTGTCATTATTTGATTATAACAGCAAACAGCATAAGAGAGAGCTGTTTGTCTAACGACTTTATATTTTCTTAAATGTAATCCTATTTTATTTAACATCCTAGAACTGAGCTAAAAAAACTGCTTACAGGTACTAAAATAATGTGATAGCATTTTTACTAAGAACAGCATCAAACTATCCATACTGTCATGATTTTAAAAGATTCACTTTTGTGACAGGGTCATCTTAGTGCAGAGTTGTTGTTTTTTTAGTAAGAAAGTGAAAGCATTGAATGAAGTAATGAGAAATGACACTTGCCAGCCAACTGTCTTTTTTGAACCTGAAGTAATGCAATAAAAGGACACTTAAGCAAATTCCAGCATCAAAAATTACAATATTGCCTAGCACTTTTTTCTCTGTTCACTCTGTTAGTTTGATTATATAACAAAACTATCTTTAATGGAGAGGAGAAGAGAGGGGAGGGGAGGGGAGGAGACAGGAGAGAAGAGGAGAGGTAATGATTATTAACAATGATTGTCTGCTAATGAAAATGTAAGAGATTCCAATTTTTATTATTTCTTTTCTATTATTGCATAAATCTGAATGTTATTATCTTCTAAACCTATGCTACAGATATTTATTTTTCAAAAGGGGTTTTTCCTTGGATACAAAAAGAAAACTGGAGCTTCGTCAGCCTTTATTATTATTCATATTGTTTCACAAGATCAACTTCAGGTTATAACAAATTCAGTCCATTGTTTCTTAAAACTCCAAATATATTTAGAATGAATCCATTAATTTAAACTACAGCCTTCACCAAAATTTTAGCCACATTATAACATAAGAAGTAAAAGAGTTCAGCAACTGGATCTAATTTACATTTTCTCAATCATTTTTCTTTGCTTTAAAGCACAAAAAAAGCCCTGTATATTTTTGTGAGCTTATGTGTGACTGCACACTGTCCTATTTTATCTAAGATTTTGGCAGCTCATAAGGCATAAAACAACAATATAATGTAACAAAACCAATAACTGCATGAACTAGAGGCCATAAGAAATAATTAGCTTGTCTGTACTACTTGTCTGAGAAAATTGTGACTCAGAAAACACAAAAGAAACATTACCTGAAACCTTCTCCCCTTGGTATTTCATCTACGATGCTGGGTATTCAGAACTTCCTGCATTTAATAACCAGAGAAATTATAGAAATTATAGAAATTATAGATAACTGCAAACTAAAAACTACAATGAAATACTAATGGAACCAGAAGGGAATCTGTCAACTGCCACAATGCTTCGCTATGATATCATTCAGGGGTGGGTTCTACTTACCTTTACTACCGGTTCACAACAGGAGCTTTCACATTCAGGTTTTCCCAGATGTGCCAATATGACATCTCAAATAAAATGGAACTTTGAGGAAACTCAAGTCTCGGAGCTTTCTTTTATTGGGGGTGTTACTTGGAACCCTGACCACCTGGCAGTGATATTAGAACCTCACTTGATCTTGATTGTAGCCCTCTGTTAATTCAATTTAAGATTACATTGGCTTCTTTGGCTGCCACTGCTGGCTCATATTTAACTGGTTGTCCACTAAGACTCCAAGATAATACCCTGTTTCCCCCAAAATAAGACATTCCCTGATAATAAGCCCAATTGGGCTTTTGAGCACATGGCAATAAGGCCAAGCGCTTATTTCAGGGTTCAAAAAAATATAAGACAGGGTCTTATTTGGGGGGAAAGACGGTATTATAAACTTGGACTATAAGCCTCATGTTGATATTTAGACCAGTGACTAATTAGCATGATAACCAATGATTGAATTGTTCACATTGAATAAAACAATTTCTGATTTTCCGAATGGTGATTTTAAAAAATCGATCATTTAGGCAATCCAACTCTAAGATAGATAGATATGTATGTACGTACGTATGTATGTATGTATGTATGTATGTATGTATGTATGTATGATGTGTGTGTGTGTGTGTGTGTGTGTGTGTGTGTGTGTGTGTGATAAATAAAAATATATGGATTATAATAATGAGGAAATGACTGCTAAAAGGAAATCTGAATTAAATATTTTCTGAAATATTTAACCAGAGGGCAAAAAGTCATTTATTAATAAAATGTTTTATATTAATTACTGTCAGAACAGAAGGGAAAGCTGGAGTGAGATATAAAACTCTTTTTCATACTGGAGAAAGAATAAAGGGGAGAAGAGCTCTGATTTCAATAAAGATTGCTTTTGTAACTCCTTATTCATTTATGAATGGCTATATATTACAGTATTTTACCTCCTTTCAATCATTACTAGAAACATCTAGGATTTCATTATGACTTTGTAGTGAGAATCTATTGAGTTAAATATGAAAATGTCAGAAATGTCTTCTAAATAAAGTGCCTATGGAGAAAGGGTAAATTGATTTAATGCTGAACATTTAATCAAAGGGTTAACAATCTATTCCTCAAAAAAATTGTCATGGGACTATGACAAGCAGAAACACTGGGTTCCAGGTATTTCTAAGAATGCTCAAGAGCAATCTTATAGATAAAGATAGTGCTAAAGGCTGGTGTTTTGTTTTGTAATATGACAGCTTCCCAATTAAATGTTTTTAATTAAATGTGTTTTTTTAAAAAAAAACAATCAAAAGTTTAGGAAGAAGGGATCCTTACAGGATCTGAGAGGAAAAAGCAAGAGAGAGAGAGAACGACAACACACTGCCATCTAGGTCATCGTCTGACAGAAAAGATGGAAAGGAAAACCAACTTTTTTCTGTTCATAAACTAAACAAACTCAAGTAGCAACTAACATTGCTAATAGTCTGTATAATGATATTTGTGCATCCAGGCAATATTTACATCACAGACCAAATTGTTTTCATTGTGTTTTCTTAAATGAGTACTATAACAATCCTGTGGAGCAACTCTGTTATTTAGAGTAAACTAAGAGTGGGTTCCATAGTCAGACCTTCCCCCATCACTACTTTGTAGATGTTAAGGCAACCAAGTCATACCACTGTAGTTTCGTAGCAAAATGCTGATCTTTGGTGGTGTACGCTTCTTTCCAATTCTGGTTGTTAAAAGTTTTAAAACTATTGTTTGGCACATTCACTTAAGATCTCTGCTGCTTATGTGGGAAGGACATGTAGGGCAATGATAATGTGGTACCCAGAATTCCTGTTTTGCTGGAGAGGTTGGGTAAGAGAATAGAGTGGGAAGTAGAACTGATCTGTTCTAGATTTAAAGACCCTGTAGCACCTTTAAGTGTATATAGTCAAGGCTATGGTTTTCCCAGTTGCAATGTATGGCTGTGAAAATTGGACCATAAGAAAGGCTGAGTGCCAAAGAATTGGCCTTTAAACTATGGTGCTGGAGAAGATTCTTGCAAGTTCCTTGGACTGCCAGGTGATCAAACCCGTCAGTCCTAGAGGAGATTAACCCTGACTGCTCTTTAGAAGGCCAAATCCTGAAGATGGAACTTAAATACTTTGGCCATCTAATGAGAAGGAAGGACTCACTGGAGAATAGCCTAATGCTGAGAACGATTGAGGGCAAAAGAAGAAAGGGATGACAGAGTATGAGGTGGCTGGATGGAGTCACTGAAGCAGTAGGCGTGAGCTTAAATGGACTCCAGAGGATGGTAGAGGACAGGAAGGCCTGGAGGAACGTTGTCTATGCGGTCACGATGGATCAGACATGACTTCGTAACGAACAACAACAATATCTGAGTCCTAATAGCACCACCAATTCTGAGTGGAGAAATAAATGTGCAAAGTTGAGTGACTGTAGTTGGTTCCCTGGAAGAAAGAACCCAGAGAGGTATTAACAAACAATAAGCACCAGCTGAGTCTACTTGGAACTTTATAAGACATGGACAACACTGAGTGTAGCTGGAGACAAACTGGTTTGTCCAGAAGAAATGCAGAAAATGAGAGAATGAAAAAATAGTAAGATCAAAGGCAGTCAGTGCCATACAATTACTAAGTCTAAATAACTGCCAAATTCAGCCTGTAAAACAAACACCAACAATTTAGTTCTATGTCCAAAAGTGGTTTGAGTTCAAAATGCAGTTGAGGCACAAGTAAGGATAAAGAAAGCCAAGTATTTATGGTTGTGGGTTCTGGCTATACAAAATAATTCATGCTGAAATAAATGTTACCTTCAAGAATTCTGTACCTTATGCTGCCTTCTTATAATCTCATCTCATTATTACAGTTATAGGTTAAGGTTAAGGTTAAGGTTGATTAAATTTGTATACCGCCCTTCTCCCGAAGGACTCAGGGCCGTGAACAGCCAAAATTAAAATACATACAGTAGAAAAATTAAAATAAATTAAAACAGAATTAAATCAGTTTGGCTTCCCTAAATTTTTTTTAAAACCCTTTACCCATAAAATAGCCCATTAAAATTTTAAACCAGCCCAGCTTGCTGAAATAAGAAGGTCTTCAACGCTTGGTGGAAAGTACGGAGGTCCGGGATCAGTCGTATTTCTGGGGGTAGCTCGTTCCAGAGGGTAGGTGCCCCCACAGAGAAGGCTCCCCCCTGGGGGTCGTCAGTTGACATTGCTTGACCAATGGCACCCTGAGGAGACCCTCTCGGTGGGAGCGGATTGGCTGGTGGGAGGTTATCAGTGGCAGAAGATGGTCTTGTAAATATCCGGGCCCTAAGCCATGGAGCGCTTTAAAGATGAGAACCAATACCTTGAAGCGCACCCAGAAGACCACCGGGAGCCAGTGCAGCTCGCGCAGGAGAGGTGTTACATGGGAATGCCGTGTCGCCCCCATAATTACCCGCGCAGCTGCATTCTGGACCAGCTGGAACCTCCGGGTGCTCCTCAAGGGGAGCCCCATGTAAAGAGCATTGCAGTAGTCCAGTCGAGAGGTGACGAGGGCATGAGTGACTGTGCATAAGGAGTCCCGATCCAGAAAGGAACGCAACTGGGGTATCAGGCGAACCTGATAAAAAGCCCCCCCTGGCCATGGCCATCATATGCTCTTCTAAAGACAGCCGTGCTCCAGGAGGACACCCAAGTTATGAGCTCTCTCCATGGGGGCCAATGATTCACCCCCAATAGCCAGCAATGGCACTAGCTGGCTATATCGAGATGCCAGCAGCCATAGCCACTCGGTCTTGGAGGGGTTGAGTCGGAGCCTGACTCCATCCAGACCCGCATGGCTTCCAGGCACCAGGACGTCACTTCAAGGGCATCGTTGGGGTGGTCTGGGGTTGAGATGTACAGCTGAGTATCATCAGCGTACAGATGGCACCGCACCCCAAGTCCATGGATGATCTCATCCAGCGGCTTCACATAAATGTTGAACAGGAGAGGCAAGAGGACCGACCCTTGCGGCATCCCACAAACAAGGTGCCTCGAGGTCGACCTCTGCCCCCCAGCCAACACGGACTATGACCGGTCAGAGAGATAGGAGGAGAACCACCGTAAGACGGTGCCTCCCACTCCCAACCCCTCCAGCCAGCACAGATTGATACCATGGCCGATGGTATCAAAAGCCGCTGAGAGATCTAATAGGACCAGAACAGAGGAACATCCCCTGTCCCGAGCCCTCCAGAGATCATCAACCAACGCGACCAATGCCGTTTCCATGCTGTATCCAGGCCTGAAGTCGGACTGGAACGGATCCAGATGGACAGTTTCATCCAGGTACTGTGGGAGCTGTCGCACAACCACACTCTCAACAACCTTCGCCACAAAGCGAAGGTTGGAAACAGGACGGTAACTTGCCAAAACAGCCAGATCCAGAGAAGGCTTCTTGAGGAGGGGCCTCACCACTGCCTCTTTCAAGGTGGGAGGTAAGAAACCCTCACTCAGAGAAGCGTTTATAATCCTCTGGAGCCAGCCTCCCAGGTAGCCAGCACCAGCCAGGAGGGACACGGGTCCAATAAACATGTGATTGTGTTCAACCTCCCCAGCATCCTGTCCATTTCCTCGGGAGTCACAGGATCAAACTCCTCCCAGATAACATTCTCAAGACCCACCTCAGACACTTCACCTGAACCCACCCAGTCAGAGTCCAGGCCGTCCCGAATTTGAGCAATTTTATCATGCAGATAATGCGCAAAATCGTCAGCACGCACTTACAAGGGGTCTTCCCACACTCCCAGATGGAGAAGGGAGAGGGTCATCCTAACAGGGCAACTGGGCAATTATCTGCCGATGCGATAAGAGTGGAAAAGTAATTACACTTTGCCGCTTTTATCACCAATAAGTAGGTCTTCATATAAGACCTCACTAGTGCTCGCTCAGATCCAGAATGACTAGCCCTCCAACTACTCTCTAGGTGTCTTTTCCGACGCTTCATCTCCCTCAGCTACTTGGAAAACCAAGGAGCTGGGCTGATTCGGCGCCTGGTCAGAGGCCGCAAAGGCATGACCCGATCCAAAGCACCAGCAGCCGCCCTATCCCAGGTGGCCACCAGGTCTTCCGTCGAGTCGTGAGCCAGAGTCTCAGGGAATGGCCCAAGCTCCATTTGGAACCTATCAGGATCCATCAAGTGCCTGGGGCGGAACCACCTAGTCGGTTCAGCTTCCCTGCGGTGGAGTGTAGTGGTCAGGAAGTCAAGTCTAAGGAGAGAATGGTCTGACCATGACAAGGGTTCGATGACTATATCCCCTGTATCTAGACCATTCAACCACTGACCAGAGACAAAAACCAAATCCAGAGTGTGTCCTCCTGTGTGAGTAGGGCCATGAATTAACTGGGTCAGGTCCATGGCCGCCTGGGATAGGGCGGAAGCCATGAACTCCCGAGCCACCACCGACATTTCACCAATGGATGGCAGGTTGAAATTCCCCATGACCAAAAGCCTGGGGGTATCAACCGCCACCCCAGCTATGACGTTGAGGATCTCGGGCAGGGCCGCTGCCATGCAGCAGGGAGCCAGGTACGCAATCAGCAAGCCCACCTGTATCCCATAGTCCCACTTCACAAGGAGAGACTCACATCTGGCTATCTGAGGTACAGTGGCCTCCCTAGGATCGAGGCCTTCCTTTACAATAACCGCCACTCCCCCACCCCTACCCTGGGCCCTCGGCTGATGAAATGCATGGAAACCCAGTGGACACATCTCAACGAGGGGGACCTCCCCCCTCCTGGCCCAACCAGGTCTCTGTAATACCCGCCAGGTCCACTCCCCCCTCCTGAATCAGCTCACAGATGAGGGGGGCTCTGTTAACCATGGACCTGGCATTGCACAGCATCAGCCTAAGACCATGTCTCTGAGACTCTGGACAACACAGGGAATGAGGTGAGCATTGGGGGTCGGAGCACGTCACCGCTCAGAGACAGCGGGCACGTGCCCCCCCAACACCATGTGGCCCCCTGCTCCCACCATATCTGCCCCTCCCACCGACAGTCCTGATGGAATCTTCCTCCTCCATACCAACATTAACCCCCTCCACTCCCCTCTTTGCACCTCCCCTAACATGACCCTGTGCCAGGCCTGCCCCCCCCAACAAATCACCCTCCTTCTCCTTCGCCAAACAACCCTCCCCCCCAAAAACCCTTTAAAAGATTAACTAGTGACAATTTTTAAAAAACCCTCAGCCCCCTCTTCGCCGCATGCCACCTTTCGAGGTTCCAAAACCCGTCATCAAGGTAGGCCCTCGATAAAGTGGAGGGCCAATCCTGCGAGAGGGGGGAATCTCACAGAACAAGAAGCTCAGATGCCGTGTACATTTTGCTACAGGAGCATGAGTGACCATGTCCCAGAGGTCCAGCATGAGCCACAAAACAAAAAAGAAATATGTACAATAGAGGCAATACCAATGTAAAATCAGCAAATTATTCAGCAAACAAAGATAGTGATTTCATTAGGAAGCTGATTGGATTGTTTTGATTACTTATTGATCAATTGTGCACAAAACCAATTCTACAATCGTTAGATCTGTACAGGGAGGAAAAAGTACACAAAACTAATCAGAGGTACCACGTTCTCTAGAAATAATTAATAGAAATAATTTGAATAGGGTATATCTGAAGTATAAGCAACACAAAAGAGATTGTTTCATTGTTTCTCTCAAAATATAGATAAATGGAATATTTTAATATCTACAGTGCTGATGGCAAAAATTAACCAGGTGCAGAGCTCTTTGGCAAAAGATTAAAAAAAGAAAATATGTGTTGATGCAAGATGTTTCCTACAATCTCAAAGATTAAGGTAATTAAGAGCCATTCTATATCTCATAATGCAATATTACATATTACATAAAATCCCAGAAAAATATTTTTTTAAAAAAAAAATACCTCAAGAGAGAACACTATGACAAGAGGTTTCATTCAGTAACACTTTAAGTGGCTGCCCTCTCAGAGATTGTTCCTTCATTATTCTAACTCCCAGAAATGCTATTTCTCCCAGGGTAGCAAGCTCTATAGTGAGTCATTGCTCTGTTGCTGAAATTCATGTGACAGTGGTAGCACAATCTAAGGTTCAAAATCTGGGGAATAGATTAGAGACATAGAGTCTGCAAGTGTAGATCAGATCTCCTGTTTATTTAACATGTATTATTTACCTATTGATATATTCTTAAATGGTTCTGTCTACCATATCAAACAGGCTGACTTTCAGTCTCCTGGAAGACGATGCCTTGGCCTAAAGAAGTACAATAGCTTCTGACATTTCCAGAGATGACAAACAGGCCAGCTCTGAGCAGAGTTCAGTACAATCTGAATTGGCATAAAGACCTGACACTGTAGAAACATTTTTGCAGCTTCTGAGTGTACGCCTATTGCCAAGATTACATGAATACAGCTCATCTCTTGGCAAGGACTGGATATTTTGTTAAAGGGTGCGTGGGGTGGAGATGAGAGTGGCTGAGCCGCTCAATGGGTTGGTTTCATAAACAGGACTGACAAATAGATGTTTCAGCTCAGACGGAAACTGATATTGCAAAATCCTATCCTCCCTATCTAAACTTTGCTTGGGTTTTACAGAGAATTTCACTTTGTATGTGCACTTATTCACTTCTCCAGAGGTTACATAAGTCTTAGGACAACTGGCAGTACACTTACACAGGCTCACACAAACCTGTAACTTAACAAACAAATGAAATCCATTTTTAAAATATCATTAGTCTTTCTAATACGTTTTCCATAACAATTGGAAAACTGTAATGCATGACGTACATGGTGTGTTCTGTAACTGTTCTTCATATAAGAGCTGGGGCTAGATTTTAATTTCAAAATCAAATATAATTATTTTAGAGGACAGTAGGGAATCTCTGTTTCCCCAGATGTTACTGAAAGACTGCTGCCACCTTTCTTATAATTATCCCCCAGTTACAGTACTAGAAAGAATGAATGCTTTTACAGTCTACCATCAACTGGCCCCATTCACCTTGTTTATGATAGAAAACAAATTTGAAATACAGTAAATAATGTACCATTATAATTCTTGAGTAGCAGCATGTTCATGTGTTATTTCACAAAATATACATTTTAAATCATAATTCAGTTTTCTGCTTTGGGATGATCATGGCCTTAGCAAGGCTTAGTTCTATGTAAGCATGATTAGATCTATATATAGCACTGATACAACCTAACGTCTTCCAGATGAGTTGGATCACTTCCCATTATCCTGAATGTTCACATATATAAAGGCAGAAGTTCAGTGACTCTGCAGGCATGATCGTGATTTGTTTTACCATTCCTTAAAAATGCCTCTGCTGACTCCAACATGGCCAATTACTGCAGCTGCCTGAGGAGGTAATAATAATAACAGTAACAGAGTTGGAAGGGACTTTGGAGGTCATCTAGTCCAACCCCCTGCTCACGCAGGAGACCTGTACTAGGGATTCGACCTGCCAAACTGCCAACTTTTCTGATCGACAAGCTCAGTGTCTTAGCCACTGAGCCACCTAGTCAAGCTATGTTGTTATGACATATGAAAACTATGACAGGTTATGAAGATCAACCCATCTGGAGAACACCAGTTTGAGTAGCCTATACTTTTACTGTTGCATAATATGATATAAATTTTCAAATATGCATATGAATCTGATATGCACAACTAATTTATCATGCAATGTTTCTTTCATAATATAACAGCATGTCTACTGAAAAGAAGACAACTCCTGAGCAGCTAAAGTATTGCCTAGATGCTAGGAATGCAGTAGATTCTTAATTTTAGTATCTGCTGTTATACTTCTATTCCATTTACCATGAATTATTTCAGCCTTCATTAATTACTTACTGGAGACAGAAACATACATACTATATTCCCATAGCTGCTATAATTAAACAAGACTGAACAGGTTATGAATCTGTTCAACAGGTTGTGCAACTAACGCACGTGGCACTCCAGTAACTATGAATCAGTTCTGCTGCTAAAATATCACTTCTCTTATACGGCAGGATTATTATGCAATGAAAAGAGAAAATGAATGAAACTGGCATCTTAAATATTTTCATTTCAGATTAAGATAAGTAAAGTATAAGAAATGTTACTGAGTAGAAAGAAAATCTACAAAACCTCATAGACTTGTTCTATGTCCTTTTAAAGACACCGTTAAAAGAATTGTGGGTTATTTTTACATTTAGTATCAGCATTTGCAGTGTGATTCTTATACTTTTATTAAAGATATATGCTTAAAGATATATATCTGTGTACCTGCAAATTCCTATTTCATTTTTGATAATGATAGTGGTGTGTCACATATATTGCCAGTTGGCCTCAGAGATGAGATGTCAGGTGACTCCTCCTTCTCCCAAAACATCCAAACTGCTATCTGCAATTAGTAAAAAGCAGGGTAGTAGAAGGACAGGAAAGAATTGCTCTTTATAATATTAAAAAAAACAGCATTTATAATTGTGCATTTTCACCTTTCAACTGGCTTTCCTTGAATATAGGCAAAATATGCAACTAATAAAAAATATACTGACATTTTACTAATACCAATTCTGATCAGCAGGTTAATTTCATTTCATGCTAACCCACTACCCCTCCTATCCCTGGACCCAGGTTTCCAGGTCTGTTCTTCTTTTGGCAGCAGAGAATCTTTTTTCTTTCAAACCAGGGTTTTCTCCTGTTTTCCAGACAGAATTTCCCGAGAGCAATGTTTTTCAACCTCAGCAATTGTAAGAAGCCTGAACTTCATTCTTAGATTTCCCCAACCTCCATGCTGTCTACAGCGTTCTTGGAGTTGAAGTCCACACTTCTAAAACTTGCTGAGATTGAGTAATACTGTTCTATGGTATCTCAAATCATAATAGTCCCCTCTCTTGTCATTATCTGGTTCCTGATAGATATTTAACTGTAACTTGAAAATATTTGAGCTGTAACCTATAGCCAGGACAGAACAAATATTGTATTTAAGACCAATTAGCCAGTTCTGTGCCAACAGAACTTCATGCATTCATACTAAAGGGCTTAATAAAATAAGATGTAATTTATATGATGAGTTAATACCATTAGCCAGTCATGTGGCCAAGCTACTAGAGATAACTCTGTGGTGAGGATCAGCCATTAGAAGATTAAATGCACTGAACACAGCAGTATGAATTGGGACCTTATGGATGACTTGGCTTCAGCATCCAAAAGAATGCTGCCACACAAAAAAGCTGCCAGTTTGAAAGTCTGATTTCTTCATACTCATGAAATAAAGTGCTAGAAAGCTTCCAGGACTTTTTATTCTTTCCCCCTAACAGAACAAATATGTTCCTGACTATTAACAGTAGTGGGCTTTCTTTTCCACTCATGATAAGAAATAGTGAGGAATATCTATCTTCATAGCCAAAGATTCAACAAAACAAGTTGGATCAAATTCATGAGGCACATGAGAAAACCCAGTCAAAAAGAACAAGGTAACATAGAGAAAACAAGTAAGACTTTATTGTTATAGTTTATCCAGGAAAACTAAGGTTTCACTAATAACTAATGGAGAAAGTTACATCAGAATCTTGCCATTCCAACAGGAAAGCCAAAACCATCCTCCAGCACACCCACACAAAGGGAAGAAGTACCCCAGGTGCAACCTCCGCAAATTCAGATTTCATCATTTGAAATATCAGTAGGCTATCATGACACAGCTTCCACCCTACATAGTTTTCATCATAATAGTAAACATCAAAGGGGTGAAGTATGTATACATGCAGTTCCCTTTGCATAGCAGTCACAAAGCAGGTGTGCATCTTTAGTTGGATTTAACAGTATTAAGAGCACGACATATGTTTTTTAAAAATGCTCAGCAGAAGTCCAGGGTTTTTCCTACCCTACCCTACCCTACCCTACCGAACCTCTCGAGAAAACAATGTGGCCAGACACCATTCAGTTTTCTTCTGTATGCCTTTGCTCTGCAGCACAAATGGGTTTGTGTTCCTGTTCCTGACTACTAAGGCAGGAAAAAAGAACAGAAATGGGGAGTGAGCACTGGGGAGATAAAAGTGTACAAGATAATAAACTGGAGCAAAGAGAAAAATGTGGAATTAGGCATTCACTGTTTGGAGTTCTCTGGAGTGCAGTTTGTCCCTTCTATACAGACAGTGCCACCGCCACTGATCATAGTACAGCTATTCATGCTAATGGGAACTATTTCCAGACCAACTTTATTTAGAAATTTATTAGTGTCTTTGCAATTGTTATCTGTAGCACAAAGCATTTGAAGATAGCATCAAAATTACTAGAATCTTCTGGGAGTTTGGCAAATGTCTATATCTTTTCTTAGGAATCATGAAAGTCAGTGTGTGCTTCTACTTTTTAAAATTGTTTTATGCTCCATTATGTTTTGAATGTGTTTAGTCTATAAAATGATTCATTTGCTCAAAGTCAAGGTGACACAACGTAGAAAGCTTGGTTCATAAAATATGAATCCAACAATATTAGTATTTTTATTTTTCTTCCAAGGATTGAAAACAATATGGCAAGGCTTCTGATGAATCATGCCAGGACAAGTTAGCAAGGGGCAACAATCAAATTGAAATACTCAACCATAGTTTCAGACAGAAGGGGGCATTTTTTCAGAATACCTAAGCAGCATGAATACGAGTAGAACAGGAACAGGTGTATTATTATCCATTATCCAAATAAACCTTGGAGTAACTATGTTTCCTTGGTTGCAGAGAAAGCATTGTCATGTCTCAGGCAAACTGAGGAAATAACTCAGACAGAAAATTCTGGAAAGTGGCCAGTAGTTGCTGAAAATATATGCCAAACACCTTGCTTTATGCCTTGTCAAGCTCCTTTTCAGTCTTCAGAGATAAGGGAAGCCCTATCCAAACCGAACTAAAATGGAACTATGAAACTACATTTGTAAATGGAATGGGACATCTTGTTCCACAAAATAGCTCATACTGCTGCTTGGTTGACATGTGAACATAAACTTCTTGCTACCTCATAGGTATACCTGTGTTGAAATTTATACATATATAAATTTATAGATACTAGTGTGTGTGTGTGTGTGTGTGTGTGTGTGTGTGTGTGTGTGTAGAAAGTGAGAGAAAAAGAGACAGAGAGAAACAGACAGTCAAAAAAAGTTCTTAATCCTTATTTTCCACAATTCTTCTAAATTACTGGGAAAGAAAAGACATTAACCACTACCGTACAACTATCTTAACAAAACAGTGTATACCTATGGATATTATTCTAAGTAAAAATGCTGCAGTAATATAATAAATGCTCAGGGGAGAGAAGAATTGGAATAACTAGCATTAAACATATTGATCAAAATCTACAGTACATATAGATAGATTTTTATATTGCCTGATTCTATTAAATACCTGCAAATAATTCATCATGCTTGCTTATTGAAAATGAATATTTTATGTTGTATCAGCTAGCTAAAAGGGTAAATCCAGAGATGAATAAATGAAGGAAGAATAAATGTAGTAAAAATATGACTGTAAGATTTAGAAGAGAAAGGTGGAGAGGGATTTCCTGTGTTGGATCCACTTAAATCAATTGATAATTTTGTTTGGAATTTTTACTGCAAGTAATACATATATAGTATTTATTTTAAAGCTTTGCTTTTCATATAACTATGTTTGTTTTAATGTCCCCTGTTTTAAAGAATGCCATTGGGCACATATGTTAACCTAAATAGTATATTGGAATGAAAAAGATATTGAACATAAATCTTTGTGGGTATGGGTGGGTTCTACTTACCTTTACTACCGGTTCGCAATGGTCTTACTCGATCTTACAACATTATCCTGGGACACATATATTTGCCTACATCTGTGAAACATTTTATTTTTATAGTTTAAATCATTATGTTTATAAATCTGGGTATCTAATATGTAGCATTTTAAGCAGGGACTTATTTATTTGCTTACCTGTTTAGTGAAAAGAATATTAGAAATGAATTATTAACAGAAAAAAATAACAGAATAACAGAATTGGAAGGGACCTTGGAGGTCTTCTAGTGCAACCCCTACTCAGGCAGGAAACCCTACACTATTTCAGACAAATGGGTGACCAATCTCTTCTTAAAAAGCCCCAGTGTTGGAGCACCAACAACTTGACACTTTTAATTTTCTACAAGATAAAATATGAATATTTTTAAAAAATAATTCAACAGTTCTGTATAAATGTTATACAGTATATTTGAGTATTATAACAGTGAATGTTGTAAGAAATATTATTAAGGTAGTGGTTAATAGAGATTATCCATCTCTATCTTCATGCTTCTTTAAGTGACAGTCCAGTGGAAACTTACCTGGATTCATTTATGACAATCAGAACTTGTATATTTTATTTGAGTATCAAATTTTTAAATATAGTTAAAACCAAACTTGATTTTATTTAAAGAGTAGTTTTTATTGAAAAAGGGATTTTTATTTAAAACAAATAAAAATGTTTTTTCCTATTGCATTGGTTTTGGCCAAAGCCTAAATCATGAAACAGGCTGGAATATTTCATTTATCATTTCCATGAAAATGTATTCACTTTTTAATGTTTTTCCTACTATAAAGAGGAGCTTTGTACTAGAAAAATAGATAGATAATTATCTAATCTGATATCTAATTATTTTTAATTAAATGTCCAATCAAATCATGCCCTTTTGGAATCACAGAGCTGCAGCTAAATTCCATTAATGGCTGATTTGCATAGGCAAATCAAAATCACATGAAGTATTAGTATTGCTTTATAAAGCCTTAGTACAGCCACACCTGAAATAATGCATCCACTGTTGGTCAACACATTACACTACAGATGTTTAAACTTTGGAAAAAGTGCAGAGAAGAGCAACTAAAATGATTAAAGGCCTGGAGACTAAAAGATATGAAGAACGGTTGCAGGATTAGGTTTGGCTAGATTAGAGAAAAGAATGACTAAGGGGGGCATGATAGCAATATTTGAGTAGTTGAGAGGCTGCCACAAAGAGGAGGGGGGGTCAATTTATTTTCCAAAGCACCAGAGGGCAAAACAAAAAACAATGGATGGAAACTAATCAAAGAGAGAAGCAACCTGGGATTAAGGAGAAACTTCCTAACAGTGAGGACAATTAACCAGTAGAACAGCTTGCCTTCAGAAGTTGTGATTGCTTCATCACTGGAGGTTTTTAAGAAGAGTCTGGACAGTCACCTGTCTGAAATGTTATCAGGTAACATTTCAGCCCCCTTCTTGAGCAGGGGGCTGGACTAGAAGACCTCCAAGGTCCCTTCCAGCTCTATTCTGATTCTTTCTGAATATTAACAGTGAAACTGAAGATAGGAATTCCATACTACTTTCTCAAATTTCAAACAAATTTAACTGCCAGAAATATTCCAGACATAGCATCAGAGATAATATAGTAATATACAGTCACATTGAGATTTTTCCTTGGGAAAAATGTTTAATGTTCATAGTTCAAAGGATAAATATTTGCAAAATGGGCTGTAAAAAAATGTCAGTTAAATCTACCAGTTGGGATCCAGAACTAAGATCTAAGTTATATAATAAAAGCACCAATGCAAAACCGTTATTAGGGCACTGCAATTGGTGGCAGACCAGTACATGACACGGAAGGTATATTTTACCTGACTATTATTTTTATAAGCATTGACAATAGTACATTAATAATTACATTATTGACGATAGTACATTTGATGCAAGTTATGACAGATCTTCTGAAAATATGTCAGGTGAATTATAGAAATATTGAGAATCTTCTGATCATTATGGTTTCTAGTTTTTGTCTAATTCAAATGTATCCTGGTGATGATTAGCTTTAAAATGTCTATTCCTTTGAGTGGCTGATGAAGTGGTTCATAAGTTTCTAAGACTTGTCCCTCTTAAACTCTGGAGATGGAGTTTAGAGAAGGTTCCTGTTGAGCGAACATAATAGGAATATATCTTATATTTTAAGGAAAGGACTTTTTAAAAGTACATCAACTTCTTCCATAATTTGTGCTATATACAGCTAAGCTTGGTTGTATTTCTTCTCATTTTCCAATTTGAATTTTTGCTCCTAAGTATTCTATCTGTTAATTCCCAGTACATTATTTGGCTACCTGGTTACAAATCACAGTTGCTTTAGAATGAAAGTAATATTAATAATTAGTAGTTAGTACTGAAGCAGGTGATTTAATGTATATTATTGTAATAATCTTATTTTAAGGCTTAAGTAACCTCTCCCAACTGGTTTCTCCAAATGTTCTAAGAGTGTACCTGTATAAGTCATAATGTTTGGACACTCCAAAAATATTTGTGCCAACATACTAGGAGCATGCATACCAAACTGGAAAAAGCTATGTCCAGTTTCACATTGTTCTCAGCTAATTATGTTATTCTGTTTATTTAGAGAATTGGTGTAATTTTAAAATCATTACTGCATATTAAGTTAAAATGTCAGCATATATCAAAGTATTTTTTAAAACTGCCATCAAATCCAAGTAGCTTGGAACTGCTGATTAATAAAAAGACACAGCAACATTCCTTACATGGATCTAGACAAAGTGGGTACTTCTCGTACTTTATAGAACAAAGAACTAATTAAACAGATTTAGCACTCAGTATTCAGTGCAAATGATCTTTTAAAATTTACTTCCTCTAACTAGAACAGACCCTCCATAGAGCAGAAATTATTTTGCATATTTCAAAGGCTGTAATTAAAATGCCAGAACCATATGGAACATATGGCTTAGACAGCAACACTTAGGTGGTTAGTGTGAAGTGTATTTGTCTTTCTAATGCAGCAGCTATATTATCTGAAATATTTGGTTTTGAACCAAAATAATAAAATCAAATTTTCAATGAAGATGGATATTTCACTCCTGGGAATTGCTATTTGTAACACTCTATTATGCTTTCTGTGGAAAGGAAAAATATGCTTTCTCTATTCATGTATTAATGATTTTCAAATTAAAGAAAATGGATGGAAATCTAGGCTTCTCTGCATTTTCTTTCCCTAAGAGAAAATGCAAATACTTATCTTGCAAACTATCAAAAGTGTAATAGAATTACAATGCAAACAATTACTTCACTTAAACATTTCTATATGTCGATGTTGTGTTCCATCAGATCACAACCTTTGCTTCCTTTTCTTCGCATTTCTATGGCTTCAACTTTCACTGTAAGGAATACAGGGCTAGCATAATTGGGGTGCAGACATGCATGGCCTCAGACAGCAGCAACAGCAACAGCATAGAGTTACAGTGTTCATAAAACTATCTAATGATTGTCATGATTTCTACATCCCAGATATGATATAAAATGAAATTTTAAACTTTAGTTTACTAAATGGCAGTTCTGAAGAGTTATCTGATCTGGACTGCAAATATCCAGATGGCGTAGAAATGGTAGCAATCAGATGACCAAAACTGTCTTTCTTTCCATCTAATGCTCATCCAGATTTTTCCAGTTCAGAACTGGTAGTTTTATCTTCATAATGCAGACTAAGAAAAGAGAAAGGGAAGGAAACAGCCTTATGATAAATGAATGGCTACATATGATAAATAAATTGTAGAAGCTTTGGTGGCACAGTGGTTAGAATGTGATACTGCAGGCAAACTCTGCCATAGCCTGGAGTTCGATTCTGATGGGGCTCAGGGTTGACTCAGCATTCTATCCTTCTGAGGTGGGTAAAATAAGGACTCAGATTATTGGGGGTAATATGAAAGGATGATCAAGGAAGCTGGGAATTGTCACTATGGTGTATGTCAATTGGAGTGAGAAAGAGAGAGATGGAGGGAATTATGGGAGGGGACCAATAGAACATGCCAGGTACTCCTTGACAGGATAAGCATAATGTGAGGGGTTCACAGGATTTGATTGGATATGTAGAGGAATTGGCCTTTTACCTTTTCTATTGTAGGTTATGCACTCAATTTCAACCAGAAATTCCCAAATCTTCATCTAAATTCTTGTAATTTAAAAAGGACACTTGTTAGTTCCAGAAGATAGACCAGACCAGAAAATCAACTCCATGATAAGATAAAACTACTTTTATAGAAATTGTTTATGATAACAGAATTTTACAAATTGAATTGTGCTGCACTTCCTCTTCCTTCTTATAGTTCAGTGAATTAAGAAGGCATGTGCCTGAGCTGCTTTCAAATGTCCTTTTCTATACTTAAAAAATGCTTCAACTCTCATGCCTTGCTAATATTATCTCTGTCAATGTCATCATTATTCCTCACTGTAGATGTCTGATGCTTTTGTTGATTATATAGAAGAGGCCAGAGTATACTAAATTGCACAGTCTCCTATAAGGACATCCAAAAAAGGAATAGCAACATATTCACCTCACATTCTCTTTGACCTGAATTCCCATTCTCTGCAACTTTTGTAGTGGCTCCTGATCTCATTGCGTGCCTGTAGGACCTTGCACATTTAGTCCTTCCCTGAATTATTTGGCAATATACTTTTCCTGCTTACAGCAATCTTGTACCAGAATACGCATGGGTGCTCTCTGCAGACATCCTGCCCTGTCAGTATATGCAGACTCTGTCTAGACTATATTTTCCTGAGTGTTGTGCAAAGACCACAAGCAGATTGGAACCCTTTCATGTAGGGATGCCTGGGGAGGCACTCATGGCTGAAAGACTAGATATGCTATGGAAACATCTTTGTCTGCCAGTTTTGATTCAAGGGACTTGGAGCATATCATAAGTTGGTAGGCTGCTACCATATGTGAGCAGAATATAATTCTTACAACCACCAATATATATTTTGTGATTTAAAGTGGTATTTTTACGGTCACAATAGGTACATCTGTTTTTTCAAGACTTCTCTTTTTTAATTTTCTTTGGTATTTTTCTCACCCTGGCTTGTGGGATGTGATGACTATTGGGCTGACATCAGTGGTGAAATCTGAACCGGTTTGCTACCAGTTCACTGGCCATGCATGCGCAGTGCACACCAAATGCATGCTGCATGCGCATGCACAGTGCACACCAAATGTGTGCTGCATGTCCGTGCATGCACAGTACATGCCAAAAGGAGGCTTGGGAGGGTAAGTAGAATAGCGAGGGAGGGATCAGCTGTGCCGCATGGTTTAGCTTTGCTAGAAAGCAGGATTTCCTGCTTTCTAGCAAAGCTAAACCGTGCGGCACAGCTGATTGTCGGAAATACCAGTTCGGAGGAACCAGTAGCTTTTTTTAACTACCTTTTCAACTGAACCAGTAGCTTTTTTTTTTACTACTGGTTCGCTCAAACCGGAGCGAACCGGTATCATTTCACCCCTGGCTGACATAACTAACAGCAGCCTATTTCTCCACAAGTCTCATGTGAGAAGAGTGCTACTTTGATTGGATCCTCTCCTATTAACCATGTGCATTCAGTATTTTGTCAGTCCTAAACACTTTAGCAACAGTACATGTAGAGACAGTACAGGTAGTCCATGTGTAGGAGGTATAAATAAGTCATAAATTCCTCCCATCTATTGGCATAGCAACTGTGCTTGCATGTGACTGCATTCATAAAATGACACACAACTCCTTGATTTATTCACAGAGAAAGATATCATAAATCTTGACAAAACAAAAGCGAAAGAGAGCAACACCTGCCCTTTTAGAAAACCGTGTCTATTTTAAAACAGTCCACCCTCCTTCTAAGCAATCCAGCTTCCTTTAAACATGACCTGAACAAACTTACATTGCACTTTCCCAGTTCATGAATTAACAGAAAATAGTTGGTAGGGGATAATGATACATGTGTGTAATTCCTTTGTCCAATGTCAATATTAACTATTGTGTCAAAGTTGAAAAGGAGCAATCCAATTTGCCAAGGAAACTCAAAAATAGTACCTTAAGTAAAGCTATGGTTTATTACAAAGATTTAAGTCACATAATCTCAGGCTGCATCTCAATCAAATTTACAGTACTTGGAATCAAACTCAGTTAAGCTCTTATACAACACCAGGATGCATACAGAGAGAATAAAACCTGAAGGTTAATTAATTTAGTAATCTTTTACTCTAAAACAATACTGACAGCTGAATATAAATGAAATAAAGCAGTGCTGCTAGCTGCACAAAAAATGGAAGAGGTTTTAAATGTACTGTATGATTAAACTATAAATGCAACAGTAATTTTAAATTCAGGGATTGAATTATTTTTCTGTGGAGCAACAGTTGGCATTTACGTCCTTAAATAAACACTGAGGATTAATCTAAATCCCTCTTCAGATAGAAGGAAAGCTTCTGTGTATCTAGCAATGTTTGCTAAAGACTGGCTTAGAAAGCTATTATATCTCATATCTAATAAATGAATATTTATATGTATTCAGTTGGTTGTTATTTGTTGCTTCTTTGCTTTGATATCAAATATGATAGCTTCATCAATTGTTCAAAATCATAGAATACCTAGTGAGAAGAGATGCAACTGTAAATTTTAAAATATTAAAATACTAATATACCTTGTTTTGGAACAACATTCCTATCTCTGCTGCTTCAAGAGATTGTGATTTCTTCACCAATTCTCACATATATAGTTGGTGGAACATTATTTGAAATCAATTTACCAAATCTGAAGAGTGGTGGGCTGCTGCCAGTTTGGACTGGTTCTAGCAAACCTCGTAATTCTGACCATCAGCTGGTCCCACGCTATCCTGTCCTATATGTCCTTCTTTCTGGCTCAGCTGATTTCTGTGCCTCTGCTGTTCTACTGACCGGGGCTGCCTTAGAAGGTAAGAGTTGAGATCCAAATTGCTGTATTTTGGATGCTACGGTCAAGTGTGTTAGGTGTGTGCACGCAAAGTGATTGCTCACAGAACCGGTTGTTATACCTGTTGCAGCCCCCACTGAATCTGACTATTGTACAATGGAAGAGAATAGGACAGGACAGAACAATATCAAAAAAATTGTGTACATACTTACAGGTTTTAATTACTGGTTTCAAAAGATGCAGTATATTCTTATGGTTGCATTCTTGTCTTGTCCTAAGCATGTTTATTTGACACAGCTCAATTGGATTAAGTCTCCAAGTAAGCAAGTTAAGACTGCTATAATGCTTCCAAAATATTGAAATATTTATAATAAAAACCATAATGGACAAGATTCTGTCATATATTTGGGACCCCAATGGAGGAACAGCGTAGTAGAGGTAGTTGATTGAGTAGCAACAGATACCATCTCCTCCCCACTCTGCCCTCACCCTGCCCATGTATAATTAAGAGTTTAATGGTTGGTTTAATTTATTTATCATTTAAATATATATGGATCGAGTTATCTTGTGGTAAGATGGGTGGCCAATCGATTTTATAAACAAAAAAACAAACTGTAAATTAGAATTAGTAGCAGGAATTAACTCCTGAAAATGTTGGGACAGAAGAAAACAAAACAAAACAAAACAATCCATAAAGACACAAATGATTACACTCATATTATCCTACTTTGGACTTATTAGTAAAGATCTATCTTTCAAGATGGCTAGAAGGTGGAAGAAAAGAGAAAATGACTAGCAGGAAGGTTGATGGACTAAGTTACAGCAATGAATGTATTACTGAAAGACCTAAAAGACTAAATTAGGACTTAAAGTGGAGGTATGGTGAAGATGTCTCTGCAAAAGCTGTGCTGCCAACTGTAGCATATAAAAGAATTAGCAAGTATAGCAGTTCCTTGGAAACTCTCTGGAGAAGGAGAGAACAAGAGATTACTTACATATCTCCAGACTGCTGTTCCTCCCAAGGGGACTGCAGGATAATAGTTTTCTGCAGGTTTGGGTGCCAGGAGGCAAAGGGATTAGCCATTTTAACTGCAACCCTGCTGGAGCCTTCTAAAAGACACTTTCTAATCACTTGGAAGTTTTCTATTAACCATCCTAAAGGTATTAGAGATCTTTGGAATAACAAATTTGAAAACTCATTGGCTGAATTTATCTTCAACTTTAAAGAAAAGAAAAATTATAAACTTAAAATGTAAAATAAATAAATAAATAAACAGCAAAAAGCTAAATAAGAGTTTGATTTAAGAAAGTTATAAACAGATTACAAACAATTATAATTAAATTCTTGTGGGAAACACATTTATTTTGGCTATCTTGGCTATTGTAAATTATAACAAACCTAAGTTACTCTATGATTTTAGAACCTGGATAATAGGAAGTCTAAAGATTGTAAGCAATCTTGGGACTTACAAAATAACTTTGAAAATCTTAAAGGAAATCTTTGAAGCATGGAGCCAGAAATTAGGGCCTACAATATCAACACTATCACTTGTCTGCTTCTATGAATAAGCTATGTCCAAAACATGTTACTGAAGACAGAGGTGGACAAATTTTATGTGACAAAATAGAAAATGTACCAAAAGTGGGACTACAAATGACACACCAAGAGAAAGATTTGGAAAGGGAATGTTTACTGGATATACAAAAGAAACTGAACGAGGTTTTAAAAATGAAAAATAGAAACATCAATGATAACCCAGGAGAATGACCCAGAAACAGTTTTCTTTTGGATCTACAAAAGAGGCTTATTATGTCTTGAACAAATCTGTGCAATGAGTTGAAGAAGATTTGAAGACAAATACTATTGAAATAAATCAAAACTGGAAGTAATACTTATTTGTGGGATTACGCTTAATATTGTATATATTCCAATACATAAAAATTATAGAAGAAAATTTGAAGGGATACAGAAAACTGGTTGATTCTGAAACACTGTAGTAATTCAAGGCATAGTCTATAATATTACAGTGTAGGTATTTACCTGAAAGTATGTCACTTTGAATATAACGCAACAGATACACAGGAAAAAAACATTGGACGCTGTAAAATTTCACCTGCATTTAAAAGCAGTCCAAATGGATTTGTTGTGCTATCATTCTTCTAGGATTTATTAATTCTTCAAGGAAAAAATAATTCCATATTGTGGAGCATGCATAATTAATTCTCTAGGTGACTTAAAATCCCTATTATGGGGGCAACTTAAATTTGTATTAGTTTTTAATGTTCAGCTGCCAATACTTTCAAGCATACAAGCTTCTATTTGGAGATTAATTGCATTCTAAGCAGTGTCCAAAATCTGTTCTAAAAGAATATATATATATGTGTGTGTGTGTGTGTGTGTGTGTGTGTGTGTATGTATATATATATATATAGGTTTTCGCGGGTGTTTGTATGTAGGTCTTTGGTTCCCTGGTCCAACACCTTAAAGCTACAGGACATGAAATTGACTTTAAAAAGACCAGAACTATCGCCAAAACTGAACACTTTAATAACAGAATAATCAGAGAAGCCATCGAGATAGAAAAACGCCCACACAGCATGAATAAACGAGATGATACCTCCCATCTACCAGCCATTTCTAAACCCGCCCTTATTGACAAACGAGTCCCTAACACAAAGAATGACACCAGACCCACACTCACGAAAACCACACAGGATGTCACCACCACACATCCACGCAAAAAGCAGACCCAGACCCACACCGATAATGAGGCACGACTACGGACCAGAAGCCAGACCACAGCTGCATCATTAGCCACTTTAAACCCCTCCAATCCATACATGAAGCAAACTGACTGTCACTGCGTTTTTTGTATTTGTCAGCTGGGCTCCCATTCTGAGATTTACGGTAGACTGTCTGAACCTTATCTCTAAGCTACTGCACATTTCCACATTCTTTTACTTTGTTCTAACTTTCTTTGTTCACCTGCCAAGAGGTAAGACAGAAACGCTGCCAAGATGTAATTAATAGCTAGTAAGACTGTTTTTACTTCTTTATAATAAAATGTGTTTTATTAGAATGTACCTCGGATTTTATTTTCTTTAAAAGTATACTCCAAGAAAAAGCCACGGTCCATCTCTAATTAGGTGCAATTACCCCAAAGATGAATGGGATTAATTGCCACCCTGACACTGACACCCACCATGAAGATGTGGCACAAGCACGAATGCGAAGCCAAACAACAGCAATGCAGCTCACCAGCTCAAATCCCCCTGCAACTCAGACTAACCCAAGCACAACCAAGCCCCCACCCAAACAGAACACACCCCCATCCAATCAGAGCACAACCAAGCCCGCAACCAATCAGAACACACCTCCACCCAATCAGAACACAGCCAAGCTCCCACCCAATCAGTTCACACCCCCACTGGCAGTTAAAAGGAAGAAACAGCTGCGATCACACATTGCTCCTAGAAGCACGAAGCCAAAAACACCAGCCTGAAGATGACGAATGAGACTTCGTCGAAATGTCGCCAAGACACTTCCAATTTTATGCGGGAGAAAACCTGAATAACCAAAGACCTACATATGGATGGATGGATGGATGGATGGATGGATGGATCTTAGCCAGGATTTTAAACATTTTAACTAACAAACTTATAATGATGCGGGAAAACACCCGAGATTTTAACTTTTTACATACACACACCCGCGAAAATTTAAGAAGACATACACACACACACACACACACACACACACTTGAATAGCACAGTGAAAGTTCCTGAGAAGGTGGCATTTTAAATAGATTCAGGATGATTCTTGTTAATTCTTATGTTGGCACAGGTATTATTCTAATATGTTCAACACAAGATAATTTATTTTCCCTTCTAGATGTATATGCTTATATTCCAAATGGTTCTGAGGTTATTAAAGCTCCATCATTTATAAAGCATTATCCATATTCAAAATTTCAATTTGTTCAGGATATAGGAACTTCATATAATCATCTATAATCTTTGCAGTTTTGTGCAGTTTTATTTGAAGCACATGTATGTCCCAAAAAGGAACATTAGAGAAAAAAGCCTTCTATGCATGTTTGCAGACCTGACCTTATTTTTATTAATAAAAAGCCAAAATGACTTATATAGATATACTCTCTATATATTATTTTCCATTGCCATAAAAACTATCTATTTACTACTGTACTTGCTTGTAATTCCTGTATATCAGGAATGCTGTTTGGATTCATTACTGAAAGAATTTTTCATGAGAGAAATTGCTTCTTTAGTATCAGTTTCAGTCGGGATCTGCCCTGAAAAAATTCAAAAGAAACGTCCTGATGGAAAGATGCCCACAAAGTGTCAATTGCCACAATTACTCATTTAAGACATTAAAGTTTCTGGGTCACAGGAAACAACTTGTGTTTTTCTCTTTCCATTCTAGAATAGCATATAGAAGGGCTGATTTTCTTACACAGTTATTTTTTTTGTAGAACTTGGGAGCTCCATTTCCAAGACATCAGCTGAAGTTAGCTATATTAAATAAACCAAATTGTGCAATAGAAAAGAAAGGAGCTCCCCTAATTTGAATAATATGCAATCTTTTGCAACTAGAGACATGCCAAAGAACTTTAGGATCCAAAGGTATTAACATCATAATAAAACTAGCATTACAAATTAAAAGAGTATAGCATAATGAATTATTAATCAACAAGTATATTAATTATTACAGGAAGCATTTTACTACAGAGAACTTATATGTTCTCATTGTGAGAAAGCTGGAGAGTCAACTATAAAGTATCAACTTTAGAATACATTATTCCAATCTTGCTAATAATAGCAATAGCAATAACATTTAGACTTATATACCACTTTACAGAACTTTACAGTCCTCTCTAAGCAGTTTACAGAGTCAGCATATTGCCCTCAACAATCTGGGACCTCGGAAGGGTGGAACGCTGAGTCAACCTTGAGCCCAGTGAGATTTGAACCGCCAAATTGCAGGCAGCTGGCAATCAGCAGAAGTAGCCTGCAGTACTGCACTCTAACCACCATGGTTCATAATCAATAATAGTTATTTATTATTACAAATCTGACTGCTAGCCATTAGCCCTGCAAATTATTATTCTGAAAGAAGGTATATCCTTGAAATAACTATAATTACCAATAGGTTTATCCATATGAAAGATTACCAAATCTTCCATTGGGCTTCTCTTCTAATACTTTGTTTATTTAAAGGTTTCCAGGCACCAGAATGGCTTTGGGCAGCTTACATTTTAAAAGAGTGAAAACAATAAAACTTTCCTCTGATATGCATTTTGGGAGTTCATGCAGCAAAAAAACAAAAAAACAAAAAACAAAAAAAAAACAAAAAAAAAAAGCCCAAATCCTAATTATTCACATTTGCTAACTGAAAGATTTGATAGGGAGCATTTTTTTCAGGGTTTAATAGGTCTTCTTTCAAATCAGAATGATATTTGCTTATCCTAATTAAAAAATGTTGAATAGATATACAGGTAGACCTCAATTTACAACAGTTCATTGAGGCCACTAATGAGTTTGGGTCTCCTTGTCTGACCGCTCGCTTGTGTTCGCTTCCTCCCCGTCTGTCCTATATAGTCACAGGGACAATCCATGCAGGGAATCCAGTAGATTACATTGGAAATATCTCCCACCTCCAAATGATCTTTACAATGCATAATCTGTCCTTGTGTGATAGCCTCTGGGCAGTGTGTGATGCCCACTTGCAGATCTCAGAAACTACATTCTACAGCTTCCAAAATGTTTTTGATGTATGACAGGGTGTGCCATGTAGTTGGTTTTGTAGCTTGTTTCTTCTTGTTGAGTAGAGAAAGGAAGAAACAAGGTACAAGACCAACCACACATACATATATACATACATACATACATACACCTTAATGTGACTTCATATGACTAACAATCTTGAACAAGCAAGATACAAACAAATGTATGTTTGTTTATTATGTAGGCTATATGTGGGGGCAGGGGAATGAACCTATTCTATACCACTAAACCAGTGGTGGTATTCAGCCAGTTCAATCGGATTCAGGCGAACGGATAGGAGTGGCTGTGGGAGGCTCCATTTTTGTGGGAGGCTCCGTTTTCACATCCCATTTTTGACGCTCTGCACATACACGGAAGGCTCTGAGCTCACGCACTCACATTTGCGAACCAGGAGCAAAAGTAAGTGAATATAATGTGCACTAAACACATTCTAAATAAAGTATAGGTAACAAACATATCTATTATTATCATTTAGACTGCTTTTTTCTTGCATATACCAGCTCAAGAAAATCTTGTCAGTTTGAGGCACTTTGGCAATAACTTGAAAAATATTTTGCCTAGATTACAACATATCACGACTTTCCACCTTCTCTGCCCCAGTGCCCTCCTTCCTTTCTGTTCCATGAAGCAATTGCCAATTGATTTCATTCCTATGGGAGGGTTTTCTTGATATACTTTTATATATGCATGTAGTATATGTATCCAAGAAGAGACAGAAAGTGACAATGTGAAAATTATGTACACACATTTTAATACATAATACTGTACATTTATATGCAGGACAGCAAACAGGGTTCCCTTCTTTCCACCCTGTTCTACTGCAACAGGTTCTATACTTCTCTTCATTTCAGCATAGCTGAAAAGAGAAGTTTGCCAGTTTAAAACCCCTGTAGGAAGAAATATCCTTCTGGGTTCAGCTCCAAGTGGGGAAAAAGACATTGGAAACATGGAGACTGCTTGGAAAGATGGTTTAATGGTGGACAGGATCACATGGTTTGAGTTCCTGAACAGAAAAAGGGACGAGACGCAGCGAGTCCCTGGGTATTATGCCCTCTCTGGGCCCCAGGAAGTTTTGAACTTCCTGGGGCCCAGAAAGAGTATCCTGATTGGTTGTCAGACTCCCGGGGGGGGGGGGTTAGCTAGCCTTGCTGGCTGAAGTAATCTTCTCAGGTGCCATGTATGAGTTTCTGTTGCTAGAGGGGTCCTATTGTGTTAGTTTCTGTTGCTAGATGGATCCTATTGTGTTGCAGATGATGGTCCATTGACAAAGATTGAGTTTCTGCCTCTGGCTTGTTGACAAAGGGTGGGGGCAGGAAGATGGGAGCTGCTTCGTCTTTAAAACATGCTTCTCCATTTCTCATCCAGGGAAACATAATATTCTGCCTTTTTAATATTTCCCAAAATATTTCATTCCTCTAGGAAAGGGGTGGGTGCTAACTTCTTACACCCTGTTGGGAAACTTTTTTTTAAATTACTGTTTTTCTTTCCTACCTAGATTTTTTTTTCCTCCTGGGCTTTTTTTTTTATGTCTATTTTTTCCAGCCACCTGAGATACAAAGTTTTCATCCCTGCTCCCAGGTAGCTCATTTTTTAAAAAAGTAAATCCCCAGAGAGAAAACTAGATACTGAAGAAAATAAAATAATGTCTTTTTCAAGTCTCAGGTGTTAAATCACCAGTCTTCTCTATGCTAAACAAAGAGAATAATCAAGATAAAAAATAATCATGTAAGTGTACTGGAAATATAATGCATTAGACAAGGAGATACAGAATCGTAACCATTTATTGTTATAATGACATAGCATGCTATATTTTTTCCTGTTGTAGTTCTCCCACTTTTTATTAGACAACTTTTTATGTGTTCTTTATTTTGTATAGCCATCACTATTAACAGAGCCTTGGTGACGCAGCAGACTAAAGCACTGTTAAGTAACACCAGCTGCCTACAATTACTGCAAATTCAAATCTCACCAGGCTCAAGGTTGACTCAGCCTTCCATCCTTTCGAGGTAGGTAAAATGAGGACCTGGTTTGTGGGGGCAATAAGCTGACTTTGTATATATAATAAAAAAGAATACCGCTGGGGGAGGGCGAAAGCCCTACTAAGCAGGTATCTACAAAAGTATGAAGGCTATTGCTTAACGCATTGTAAGCCGCCCTGAGTCTCCGGAAAAGGGCAGCATATAAATCGAACCAATAAATAAATAAATAAACCTTGTATTTTTTCCTTCTTTCTCTTTTGTTATTAAGGAATAAAATTTACATTTTAAAAGTTGCTTTGCGGGTGAATTGAGGGATAATAGAGGGCAATGTCATATTTCTGCCCCCTGAAATAGTTGCCTACCTATTCAGTCAGTGAAATAACTGGGCAGGGTGGGGGTGGGGGAGAAAGCCATTTTTTTTCTATTAAAGAGTGTGATGAATTCTGACAATTGTTGCTTTTCAAAAATCCAGATCCCAATAGAAAAATGAATATTTATATATGGTGATGTAATCAACAATGTAGTAAATGCACAAATTTCACAGTGGGAGATGAGTAAAATAATTGCCAAAATAGACGAGTGTAATACTACAATTTTTCGTTCAATTAGCTAAAGGAAGCTAACTTACATTAAACTATCCAGCGTCACTTAAGTGAGATGGGTGGTATAGAAATGTAGTAAATAAACAAACTTGCTTGATTCAGGACATGATTTTACAACAGTTTCAGGAATAATTTTGACTTTTAATATAGAGTGGCAGATTTGAGCCAGTTTGGTCTAGTGGTTAAGGCGCCAGGCTAAAAACCAAGAGACTATGAATTTCAGTTCCACTTTAGGCATGAAAGCCAGCAGGGTGGCTTTGGGCCAGTGACTCTCTCTCATCCTATAATGCCAGGCTTGGGTGACAAGTTGGTTATGCAGTTCCTGTCATAACTAATGAATCAACACCCAAGTGATTTTTTTTTAAAAAAAAGCAGACCCTGCATGCAGGAAAACAGAAGGGGGGAAAATAGCAGGTCCTCTTGTTCTTTTCACGATTAGTAACAGGACTGCTGCTATTAAATATCATACTTTTATGTCTCTCATCCAATATGCTAAAGACTTTTCAAAACCACAACTATCAGCACTTAGATTCTACCAAAAGAAATATTTGAATATCTTCCAGATATCTCTAAGCAAATACCACTTGAGAAGGAATAATTGTTACTTGATGGAATAAACTCATAATGTTAGGCAAAATAGTCTGATTTTTAAATCTAAGTAGCAAAACCTGAGTGGAAAACTAGAATATCTATCAATTCAAGTCAATAACTGAATTAATTCTTTTCCAGTTAAATTTAAGGTGAATATTAGGTATATGAATATTAGCAATTTCACCTATATTATTTTTACAGAATATTATATATCCAACCAATTTTATTTGCTTCTGGCCTTTTTGACAAATATGGATATAAACTGATAGAACTAAAGTATCATTTATAGCCTAGCTGTTACATGACTCACCAATGAAAACTGATCCTCCCAATGTTAATTTACTTCCTTTCTCTCTCTCACTCTTGGAGACTAATACAGAAAGCTGAAAGAATAAGCTGAAAAGCTTCCCTTACATGGAAGCTACATACTGTGAAATTTTGTCATCCCTCCTCTCCCCACTCATTTTTCATGAGCAATTACCATTCTGTTGTGTTCTCTCACAGATGGTGTTCTGGAGATATGAAAGAAAACTAAGACTATTTTTCAATCTGTCACAAAACTATCTGTAGGAATGAGTGTAGACTGTTGGCTTATAGACACAAAGTCCTCTAAGGAGTACTGTCACTAAGGAATGCTTTTATCCTCAGTGTTCTAAATTAGCTGAAATAGAGGGGCTATAAATAAGGATATAGCTCTATTTTCCATACTTTCCTCTTCTGTGTGCTAGAAGCGTATGCATTACATGAGTTTTGTTTAGCAATTCTAACTGTATAAGAGCTTAATGTTGAATGGTTGGTCATTCCTTATTTACCTTTTTAAAATTTTGATAATCAGCTCTCCCATTTTCCTTAGCTCCTTTACTATACTATTCCCAAACAGGATCATACATGGTTAGTATTTGGAGGATGGACTACCAAAAATATTAGGATTATAAGGCTAAATTGCAAAGCTAATGAACATGTCAAGAAGGCAACACTAAATCAATTTTGTATTGTGTCCAAGAAGAACAGCATGGGTGTCATGAGGTCAGTACAAGACATACTCAATTTGGAAATTGTATCTTAGTATTGTATTATTTTGATGTATATCTCAACTTTTTAATTGAGCCATTTGAGATACTAATTTTAGAAGTATTTGCGCCTTCTTTTTTTTAAAAAAAGATTACTTACAATTGATAAGTCTGGTTGGAAGAGTGTCCTCATTTGTATCTTTAAAGTGGAGAGTGGAAATTAGAAATTCCCAAAAAAGTAGATCCATAGTTTGGGGTGATGTAGGAAAAAGATCTTTCCTCAGTTCAAACGATTTTTAAATTACAGTCATGTTTAAGAACATCTTTCTTAAATTTTCTTCAATGATTTTGAAATTAATTGTAAGAAAGATTCTATGGGAAAGGTTATTAATTATTAATAATTGAAAAATTAGTATATAAGGGGAGATTTAACTAGGCGGAACCAGAGAGAACTAAAGTTTACAATTAAAGGTGGGTGGCTTTTACCCATTAATACAATGTAGCAACATTAGTTGACTATAAAAATTATCCCAAGAATATTTTGGAACAATGCATCCAGAAATACTTAAATACTTTTTTTAACCTACATAATTTATAATTTTTTAAAAATTTTAATTTTGTTCTTATATTGTTTTTAAGTATGTCTCTCTTTATGGTTTTTATTTATAAATTGCCCAGAATCACTTAGGTGAGATGGATAGTATAAAATGAGAAATAAGCAAATATTTTTTAAAACAGGAGAGATGTCTATTTATATCTTGAGAAAGAGATAATTTGGAATACAGAATAGATTTATTTGATTAATAAAATATATATGTCATTTTTTTCTGTTAGCTGTACTTAAAATATACTTTGTTAAGATGGAATAATGAGTTTTTATAATTTGTTTATTGATAAGAGATGAGTTCTGGGTAGAACAGATTTTTTTACTGAAATACTAGAGAAGATGTTAAGTTACTGAAGTTTTTTGTTTTGTTTTTTTTTAAATTTGATTTATATGCCGCCCTTCTCCGAAGACTCAGGGCGGCTTACAATGCATTAAGCAATAGCCTTCATACTTTTGTATATTTATACAAAGTCAGCTTATTGACCCCACAATCCGGGTCCTCATTTTACCTACCTTAGAAAGGATGGAAGGCTGAGTCAACCTTGAGCCTGGTGAGATTTGAACTTGCAGTAATTGCAGGCAGCTGATGTTAATAACTGTTAATAACAGTGCTTTAGTCTGCTGCGCCACCAGGGCTCCTGGTGCCTTGTTTATATTTTTTGGGGTAGAAGGGGAGGTAATTTCTTTACATATCATTTTTCTATTTCTTTTTCTTTTTTTCTATTTCTATTTTAGAAGTTGCCATAAAGAAGAGGAGGGAGTCAACCTATTCTCCGAAGCACCTGAAGGAAGGACAAGAAGCAGTGGATGAGATCAAGGAGAGAAGCAACCTAGAACTAAGAAGAAATTTCTGACTGTTAGAACAATTAATCAGTGGAACAACTTGCCTCCAGAAGTTGTGGGTGCTCCAACACTGGAAGTTGTTTGAACAAGATCTAGCGGGGACTTATCTTACTAAACTGTTGGAATGCATAATGGGTTAATTGCCCTCATGGTCTAACTGTTGCTTGTTGAAATGAACAAAATAAGAATTCAGTATTAACAGTATATAGGGGGTGGAGGGGTTTAAGTTTTATAAGTTTTATAAAATGTATTTTTCAATTAGGATTTTATACTGTGGAAGTCCTGGGGGGGAAAGGGGAGGGTTAGGGAGGGTATGGGGGGTTTGGGGGGGGGAGGAAAAACTGGGGAGAAAATGTATCTGTAAAACTTTTTAAATAAGAATTCAGTATATTTATTTTATTATAGTTATGTCCACTTTTCAGCATATTTTATATTTATTATTTATTGGCATTGGCATTCATGTGCCCCTACCAACAAACAGGACAATGAAATCAACAAAGACAGAAAACATTCCTGAACACTTCTCAATGATTAAGCTGGCTGGGACAGCTGAATTGATAACAGGAATAATGGCCTGCTAAATTTATTTGAAGTTGGTGGTATTGCGCCTACTGCCTGGAATTAATGAAGATGAGAAAAAGAAACACAGAAATGAATAGGACCAGTTCTCAAGAATTCTGTTTACTCACAGCCCATATGGTGTGGAATAAACACTGTGGGTTTTCTGTATTAGAAGAGTGCAATTTGTTACCTTCTTTGCTAGCTAAGTCTTGATTGAAGTCTTTGTATAAGCATGAAAACTATAAGTTGTTTATATTTCTATATAATCTTCTGGATTCATGTCACATCTGTGTGTGCGTGTGTGTGTATGTTTTGTGTGTGTGCATGTGTGTTGTGTAAAATCCTAGCAAGTACCCAGAAGTAGGCTTTGAAGCTGAACAGCCTACTGCTCTTCTCTAGATTTCTGTGGGTAATTCCATGTAATGGCTCCTGAAAAGTGCAAAGCTCCAACAGAATACTTTCAAGAGTAAATTACATGGCATCTGAGTCACTCTGCTGAGGAATGACTATACCATGGTAAAATATCAAATGTTCTTAATGCAGCAGATGGCTTTTAAAAAATTCTGTCATACGAAATATCACTTTGCTTGCAGCCTTTCCTTTAACATGCATTTTAGCGTCCTATGCATATTGATAGTTTTCTAAAATGAGCTTAATGGCTTTGAAATGTCAGAGAATGATTTTCTTTCTAAACCTAACTTTCTCAACAAATATATTCTTAAGGTTTACATGGCATTTTTTAAAAAGAAAAATCTATATGGCAATTTATCTTACTTATACACTAGGGAAGGGAAATGTACCCCTCAGCCGGCCTCTCCAATCCAAGTCTAATAATATCACTAATACCATTTTTCAAAAGGCACATTTTAAATAGGGGTGGGTGGGTTCAGGGAGGGAACAATTCATTTGAACTCCTTGTTACAGTGTGGGGGGGGGAGTCTTGTTTTTAAAACAATAATTTAATAATTATTTTCAAACAGCAGCTTTCTTTCCCTCATTCAATGCAACACTGTGCCCAAACTTTCAGACTCATCAGCTAGATTCTATGGAAGACCCTGTTTCCAATTCCATCACTCCCCTTCTATCTGTGCCTTCACCTGTTAACACAACAGCAGCTTATTAATATCTTATTTCCACAACAATATAACTACACAAATACACTATTTATTTATTTATTTATTGGTTCGATTTATATGCCGCCCTTCTCCAGAGACTCAGGGCGGCTTACAATGCGTTAAGCAATAGCATTCATACTTTTGTATATACCTGCTTAGTAGGGCTTTCGGGGCCCCCTTAAGTGGTGTTCTTTTTATACAAAGTCAGCTTATTGCCCCCACAATCCAGGTCCTCATTTTACCTACCTTGGAAGGATGGAAGGCTGAGTCAACCTTGAGCCTGGTGGGATTTGAACTTGCAGTAATTGCAGGCAGCTGGCAGCTAAGTGCTATTTAACAGCACTTTAGTCTGCTGCGCCACCAAGGCGCTTTATTAATGTAACAGATATAAATGTGAATTTCTTGGCTTATATTCAATTTAAAAGCAAGTTAACTCTCCAAACCAAACCAATTATATAGAAACAAAATCCATTTCTACGACCAGGATTTATCAGATTAGTACCTTTAGCAGCATAATATAATATTAATGTCAGTCCTTAAATCTAAGCATCTTTAAATGTCAGTATAGTGCCCTATTCTGATACTTGGTATGAGTAGGTATACAGACTTGCCACTGACTTATTCAACATGTTTGATCTCTGGTCAGTTCATGATCCGTTCCTGTAGACTAAGCTACAAAACTCAAATCCCTCAACAATAAAATTACCCAGAGGCTACAGGAATGTGTAATGATAAAGACCACCAAACTATCCTTGTGTATCCTTGTGTAGATTTAAATCTAATAACTGTTTTGACCAGAACTGTGTGACAGCTAAAAAATAAATTTTACATCCCAGAAAAGTTTCAGTCAACCCACAGTCTACCCTCACCTCCTACTCAACATAACACATGAATCTCTAGAAAAAGGGAGACTTTCTGACATCAATTGTTGGCATTCCCAGGTAAACTAGACCTGAAACTCAACTACAAGACCTAAATCTACTTTATTGTAAGGCTAAATTAATAGAATCTTGCAAGTCTGAAAGTACAAACTTCCAATCCTTCAATTTTGATTGCCAGTCCATCCATATATTTTTTTTTCTCTGATCATTAAACTATTGTAGGTTCCTCCATCTCTTGTCTGATTGGTTCCTAGGCAGCATGACTTCTCCTGTTTCCTCAAGGTCACCCATGCATTCCATTGCAGCAATTAATGCTATTGGTTAGGGCCAAGAAACCACCCTTATTACTTGTAAGTGGCCACGTTCAAACTCTCCCATAGGCCCTCAGCAAGATCTAAGTCTCCTTTATCACAGAAGAGGCCAAGATTCCTATAAACTTATTTGAGGATTCTCTTAACCTTTGAGAGCAGAAAACTAATAGCTCAGCAGAAAATTGTCAAAGCCTCTTGTGATGATTCTATCCCAGCTGAACCAGTTAAGGTAATGAATTGAGGTGATAAGCTTGCCTTCAAGATTTCCCAATATCAATATAATTGCCACATTCCCAGTGATCAAGCATCTGCATTTATCATCTTATCAGGGGTGTCAAACCCGCAATGACATGTTGTCGTCACAGATGTATCACAACCTTTTCCCCCTTCACTAAAACAGGGATGGGCATGACCAACAAGTGACACATCCAGCCTGGGGCCCACGAGTTTGATACTCCTGATTTATATACTTAAACAAATTAGAAAAGTATACAAAGTAAAGGGCCACCATCAGTGAACTGTTGGACAGCATTACTTGGTCTGTTGTGTGGATGTTTGGGTAGTTTAGGGGTGGGGAACTGTGGTGGGTGGGAGTGTGTTTGGGGATTGTTATGCGTGTTGGACCTGGTCTTTGGGTGTTAAGTGAATTTAGTTGTATGGGTATACTGTGTATACACGTATAATGACAATAAAGTTATTATTGTTGTTATTATTATTGTTGTTGTTTCTGGAATTACTTCCATCCCCTTAATAACAGTTCTGTTTTGGATCACATGACCAGGAGGGAGGATAAAGAATGGTGCAATCAGCAGCCTTCTAAACTTTGGTTAATTGCCTTTCTCATAGGAATGTATGGGGGATTTTTCCTGGAATGTTTTCTCAGATCTATCGCATTGTTAAACTCAGTCCTTTGGTGATTTCTCCATGCTACCCCTCCTTTTTCAATCCTGTGATGTTTGATTTTTTTTAGATAGTTATTCTGCTGATGGACAGAGTCCCAAGTCCCTTTAGTGTACATAGTTTATTTCCAACATTTTATTGGGTAGAAAGAATAATAAGAAGGGGAAACATTCAAGCCTGACTTCTGTAATTCTTTCCAAACCCTTTATCAGTCGTGGCCATAGGAAACATCTCTATTTTCTTCTGCATAAGAAAGATGTGTGTTTTGTGTCAGAGGTCATTTTTCTCCCCGAGTGTTTTGCCACAGCAAGGTGCTAGCAGCAGATTAATGGTTCTGAAGGCAACAAACATATAAACAAGTAAAGAAAGAAAAATATTTGGTAATAACAAGAAGTGGCAATATTTAAAAGAGCAATATGAATACAGAATAGAATCTCCTGTTCCTTAGCTGCTGGGATTCATGTCCTCAGCAAAGGCAACATTAAACTTCCCCAGAAAACAGCTAATATGTGGCACTTTTTCCAGGATAAAGTTTTAATCTGAAGCTCATCCCAGGGAAGTATTTCAAAGCTTGTATAATATATGAGTGCAATTACTTATAATTAAGTATAAAGAGGTGCGATGGGTCAACGGTTAAAGATGCTGATTTTGACAGCTGGAAAAGGTGAGAGCCCAGGTTTGAGACCTGAGCACCATGTAATGGGATGAGCTGTCATTACTTGCCCCAGCTTCTGCCCACCTAGCAATTCGAAAGCATGCAAATGCTAGCAGATAAATAGATACCACTTTGGTGGGAAGGTAACAGCATTCCATGTGCCTCAGTGTCTAATCATGCTGGGCATATGATAAGGGAAATATCTTCAGACAACACTGGCTTCCTTATCTAAAAGATGGAGATGAATACCACCCCCTAGAGTCAGACACAACTAGACAAGGCAAACCTTTACCTTCACGAATGAAAGCAAATATATGTGTCTCAGGATGATGTTGCAGAGAGAAGCACACATTCTCTCTAGCAGAATGTGTGCTTAAGGCTATCCTACACAGTATTTATGTGGTGCCTGGTTGTATGTGGCTTTTTATTTGTTGATTGGGGTGTTGACAGCTATTAAATTGTTGGTTGTTGTCTCTTAGTGCTGCCAAGTTCTTGGCTCTTAAGTACCCGATAACAAATTCTGGTAGACAGAAGTTCCCTAAGAATGGGCTCTAACATGAGTCTGAGAGCTTGAAAGACTAAACCTCAAGTCCTGGTGATTGACCCAGATTGGATCTTTTACCTTCACCTTTATAATTAAGTACATTTATTATTTACATTTCTTGTCCATTAGCTATCAAAAGATACAGAAGGACCTCGACAGACTTGAACATTGGGCCCTATCTAACAAAATGAAATTCAATAGTGAATAAAGGTTTTACATTTAGGCAAGAAAAACCAAATGCACAGGTATCGTATAGGTAGTACTTGAATCGATAGTAGTAATTGTGAGAGGGGTCTTGGAGTTCTAGTGGACAGTCATTGAAATATGAGCCAGCACTCTGCTGCAGCTGCCAAAAAAGTCAATGCAGTCCTAGGCTGCATTAACAGAGGGATAGAATCAAGATCATATGAAGTATTAATACCACTTTACAATACCTAGGTAAGACATTGGAATACTGCATCAAGTTTTGGTCACCATAATGTAAAAAAAAATGTTGACACTCTAGAAAGAGTGCAGAGAAGAATAACAAAGATTATTAGGGGACTGGAGACTAAAACATAAAGAACAGTTGCTGGAATTGGATATGTCTAGTTTAATGAAAAGAAGAACTAGGGGTGACATGATAGCAGTGTTCTGATATCTCATGGGTTGCCACAAAGAAGAGGGAGTCAATCTACTCTTCAAAGCACTTGAAGGAAGGATAAGAAGCAATGGATGGAAAGTAATCGAGGAGAGAACCAACCTAGAACTAAGGAGAAATTTCCTGACAGTTAGAATAATTAATCAGTGGAACAATTTGCCTCCAAAAGTTGTGAATGCTCCAACACTGGAAGTTTTAAAGAAGAGATTGCACAACCATTTGTCTGAAATGGTAGGGCTTCCTGCTTCAGCAGAGGGTTGAACGAGAAGACCTCCAAGGTCCCTTCCAACTCTGTTATTCAGTTAGATATCTAAGATTTTTCCAAGCCATTCTTTGCACAAGAATACATAAAGGAAGACATTTTTTACAAGATATCACAGAAGAAAATGTCTCCAACTCCTTACCATTACAACAGTCTTCCTCAATAACATTATGCCAGGGACAAATCAAACTGCATATCATAAGGCCTGTTTTTGTATATGTGAGGGGGAAAAAAAAAGAACTAATTCAGGTGGTTGCATATGGATTGCCTCTGTGTGTGTGTTCTTGCTCTCCTTTCATATTGGAAAACCTTTATCAAACCATTCCAGAAACTCTTTCTACAAACTCTTTCTACAAATATTGAACCATTCAAACTACATTGCTCAATTTCTTCTGCCTCTTTATCCTACTGATTGAATATAAAGGACTAAAAGTGACTCTTTTCAGCAAGACAGACTATCTGCTCCATGTTTTGGTAATGGCCTGATGTGATATCAGGATGTTTGCTTCTGACCATGTGAAACCTGATTTTTACCACATATGTAACCAGAACGTACAAGGTGGCCTGCATATGCTCTGCTGAGCAGAAGGGAAAATAGGGGGACTTAGAATGGAGGGAGTCATTATCATTCCAGGCCTCTACCACCTGGCTGTAGGGATGGGGGAAGGGACTTTTTTCTGGACTTCTTTTCCTGTGGTCCGCAGCCAGAACTGGCCCATTTTCAAACTTAATCTTTCATTTTCTGTCTTCTTCTGCCACACCAAATTAAATCCCATTCTGGCAGGGTCATGACCCCATAATTTACATAATTTATTTCCAACATTCTATTGAATTGGCAATAAAAAGGCAGCAGAGCAGATTCTGCTAATTGCCATCCTATAAGCATCATGAACTTATTAATTGAATTACACTTTGGCTGTGTTAGAAATTTCAAGTACCAGCTGGAGCAGAAGAACATTTTGACCAGCTTAAGAGCAGAGTATTCTGCTATGGATCAAGTATTATTTTATAACATATGGTTGAGAAATACTGTAGCAACCCACAGTAGAACTATGTATAACACTTGTCATTTTTAAAGGGAACTTTGATTTCATCTTGAAAAAAAATATTATAAGCTTAAGGCCTCTATCACAGATAAACATTTACACTTCATTATTTATAAATTACACAAGCTTCAAAATAAAATGCAAGTATAGGGAAAACCTTACATTTTATTTCCAGATCCAGAAAGAGGATAATTTATTACTTCCCTCCTCTCGTGCCTTTCAGTCTCTACATTAACACCTTAGTTAGATCTTTGGAAGGTCTGAACCTTTTTCACACCTAAGAGAAATGGTAAAAGTTCATTAATTCAGGTTTACACAAACCATTCTGGGATTTTTATAATAAACACTCATTAGTCTCAGGAGAACATTGAGGAACCTTGTTTCCCATTATACTGACAATTATATTTTAATTAATGATCATAAGATTAAGATTATAGTGCTTGCCAAAAGCCCTAAAGTGAATAAATGGAATATTTAGGGCAACACTATTGCACAAGTTACAGTAAATACTTTAAATATCTATGGATAGTATTTCATGCTTCAGGCAGTGCAGACAACACAGCTGCAGCTATCTTAAAAGTTCTATTTAAAAAGAGTTGTTTTATACCTTCTGCCATCAAACTATTAAAAGTTAAGTCATTAAATAAACTCTTATATGGAACCGAGTTAAATCTATATTCCAATTATAATTTTATGGAAAAAGTTTAGTCCAAATTTCTGAGGGGAGGACTTTGAATTCCAAAGTAAGATCAAAACTCCATCCTTCAGCTGAAAGCTGTTCTACCTGGGATCAGTTTAACCACTCCACTGCATTTGATGAAGTGGCTTGTAGCCTCTTATAATGTATCTTTGTCTGCAAAGGTGTTACTAGATTCCTTTTGCCCATTGACTGCCATATGTTAACATGGCATTCTTCTTACCTTATGATTTAGCGGTAATCTTGAACTTTTGCTTAAAAATTAACAACTGTCCAACCAGCTTGAATCCTCTGATAATTTCTGATAAATTTCATTTGGCCTCAAAGTATATAAATTGTGAATTTAACAGTTTTGCTCTCTGTGAATTATGACAGGTTAGAGTGTTCTTAAACAGCAAGATGGAGAAAGAGGTAGCTTTGGTATAAAAAAGAAAAGAAAAAGAAAAAAATGAAAATAGGAGATGAAATGGACAGGTAAAGGGGGAAGAGGTGTTGGTGTTACACAAATATTAAATTGACCAGACAGAAAGCCTCTCTCAAGGCACAACTGGTTTTCAAATTCATTTAAAATTTTAACCGTATTATTTGCAGCTACTTGTAACTCCTTAATTCTTTGTTATCAATGGTTTCTAGTCTTTTTGGGGAATGTTAAATGATTCTTATTTTCAGGTAATTATCTGGAGGAGAGCTCACCTTTCTATTAGGTAAATATTGTGATTACTTCAAAACATATAGAAATTATGTTTTGATAATTTTAATCATTATACTTACAAAATATTTTATTGGAAACAACCAAAATGTAATTGGTAGTGTATAACTGTGCTTAGATATGATTTTGTGCAAGGAGTTAAACTATGGTCCAATATTTGTTTATGTTTGAATGGACCAAAGTATATATCAATAAGTCAAGATCAGCTGCTACTAATCATATTCATCCCCAAGAATCTATGGATTTTATTAAGCAGAATGGTGAAATAAATCAGTTAATCACATTTATGATTGTATAGCATCTCTTTTGTTAATCTAACTTCAAAAAGTAGAAATTTGCTGTTAGCCTGTTCAAAGCAAAATAAATTCTCTAACAATAGATAAATGCATAATTACAGTATGTCTCCTGAGTCCTTTCTGGAGAGAGGGCGGCATATAAACTAAATAAATAAATAAATAAATAAATAAATAAATAAATAAATAAATAAATAAATAAATGTCTGTAAAAGCACATACATTAATTGAAATATATGTTGATTGGAATGGTGAGTGATCAATGCTGGAAGTTTAACACTTAAAAAAAATAGAAACAATGTGAAAACTAGCTGAACTGTGTTAGACAGAGCACATGTTGCACCTACTAAATTAACTGTCAGCTTTAATCCTACAATAAAGGTCCTGAAAGAATTATGATTTTGCTTTGAGTTGTTTTCAATATTTCTCTACAGGTTTATTGCTTTTCCTGGTACTGTCTTTATTTACCAGGACAAAAGGCATTTTTGTAAAACAAGTATTAACTTCTGCGTGCCAGTTTATTTCATGGTATTAAATTGAAAATTATCTGTTATCGAAGTTTGATTTAGCTCCAGAGTCCAAAATAACCAAATATCAGTTGAAATAGGAAGAAGAAAACAAGTTAATCATTCTTTACTTTACAGATGCTTCATTCCAAGCAATTTTGTCAATAAAAGGTATTGCTGATAGTGCTTTTACCATTTAGGCATGGGAAAAAAATGAGTTAAAGTATAATTAGGTCATAAGCCTTTAAATCGCTGATCAGTCATTATGTTACCAGGCTGCTAAAAGCAATCGTTCAGCAACATTGAAGGTTCAGAGAGTCCATCGTAGTTTCAATTCAATGTTGAAAGACAATATTTACAATTAAAATTTGCTGATAAAGGATAATTTTGGGTTCCATCTTCAAGTACTCCTGCATTCAAAAAATTATATCTATTTTTTTTTGTTATCACTAAAAAAGTTTAGTTTTTTTAACTATCACTAAAAAATGAAGAAAACCCACAAGCACAAAGACATATTCAACTGATTAATTTATACCACTTATAATCTGAAGAGGAAACATTAAGAGTTTTAAAAAGTTGCTACAAATAATATTTCATACTTTATTTTGTGATTGCTCTAAAATAGAGCAGAACAAGATATGATACTAAGTGAAAGTTTGATCTAAGTCTCCAGAGCTTCATCTCAGTCTGTTTTACTGAGAATTGGAGAACTAAAATATTCTGCAATAACACAGCAGTTTTCTGTTCTGTGATTAATTTTCTGGGAGAAAAATTCAATTGGAAAATCCATTTTCTCTTTCTGACATATGCTCCCTTTTTTTCTTATTCTCTGGCACTTCTGACTCCCTTCTCTCTACCACATCACAATCTGGGTTTCTTTGCTATTGCTAGAGAATTTTTTGATTTTGAGATTATTCAGAGAAACCTTTTGAAGTTAAGTGAAAGTCTGGAAAAAAAGAACTATGGTGAGGTCAACATGCAGAAGTAGGCATGAATGTTGCCACTTTTGCTTTACAGGCTAAGTTTATTTATAATGATTCATCAAAGCTGCTTAAACCACATGCATATGTAAATATGTAAATAAGCATGGGTGGAGGTCAGAGTTAAGATTGTAAAATATATGCACAGGTCTACTTAAATATGTGCATTATTTTCTAAGAATGGATTTTCTGATAAAAGAGAATCTCAAAAATGCTTAAGGGTATTAAAAAAACCCTCATTTTAAATTTGTTATGACTGATAAAGCAGAACAAAATTAATTGTATTGTTGTTAGAAAACTCTGCTTTTCAAAACCAAACCCTATCTCACATTACCAAAGACAAAAATGGGAAATTAATGCATTTGACTCACCTTTTACATGAACACATTCTATGTAACACCTTTTTCACTAATAATTTTTCAAGTATCAATGAAGTTTTACTTTACAAAAATCTGAACTTTTATCAACTGATCAAGAGAAAGTGAATGTTTGATCCCGCTTTACTAAATACTGTAGTGTTTTACTACTATACTATAGACTTCTAATTTTAATTATACATGGCAAGTAACAATGGTTAGCATTAATAATCCATTTCAAACTCTCCCATTTCTGAATTGCCCAATTGATATATTATGCACTTACTTGAATATGCAGTGTTAAACCTAATGCTTCAAGTGACATATATTGTAAAACATCAAACTCAAATACATACACATTTTTCTTTAACAAATTCTGCTATGCTTTACATTCAGCACTTAGCCTTTGTAGTGTCTTTTGTTTTCATTGATTAACAAGTTATGCAATTTGTCCCACACACGTTGTCACATTACTATCCCTGGTTGCAATCCTTTGCCATCTTTCCCATTAATTAATGTTACTGTCCAAAGTGATACTGTACTCTCCAATAGGGATTTTCTATAACTCACATTGCTTGGATTATTTCTCAATTCTTGCATCCTAGATAAAAGGGATGCATATTCTGATTATCCAGTGAGTAATCAACTGTTCCTCAATCTACAGAGAGCCAAATCAGGAAGCTATTTTCAGTATAGAACTTTAGGACAACAGTTCTTGCTTTATTGACATTGATTTAATAGATGGATGGATGGATGGATGGATGGAAGGAAGGAAGGAAGGAAGGAAGGAAGGAAGGAAGGAAGGAAGGATTTGTATAGCCAGCCATCTTAAATAACTTTGGGTGGCTCACAATAGCAATAAATCTCTTCCATATACATCAACTAGAGAGGCATATAAATATTGACTTCTGCCACCCATCATATCTTTCAAGATTTCCATATAATATTTTTTTGTAATATGGAACAAATGTAAATAATTTACCAGCTTTAGTCATATTGGCATTCCTTGTTAATGTTGACAATACCAGTTTGTTTGGGAACATTTTGGGGAGTATGCTACAAATCCAGCCAAAACTGAGTTTTAGCTCATATACTTCTATACAAGCTAGCATCTCTATCTAAAGAGAGCTTTAGAAGCCAACATCTTGTCTACATCTCATCGTCTAGAAGATATATGGACTGACAGATAATTATAATGTAGTATCAAAACTATTCTGAATGAAGGTCACATATCCGTTCACAGGAAAATCTACTGTTGGGAGATATTGACAATGGCCACTTTGTGACTGAAAGAATATTTTGAGGATTCTAATGGGCAAATAATATGTCTCTTTTCTAAACTGCTTACCAACTCTTCCAGAAACCTAAGTATGATTGATCAAGGTTGGTCTGGTCACATGAACATATCAAAAGATGGGCGGGCAGACTTCAGTTTAGATATTTTGGTTCTTGAGGAATTAAGTAGGAAAAACTTTTTTCCTACTTAATTTTTTTTTTAATATGGTTGGGGGACAGACAAAACAACATCATTTGACCAAGGAGTTACCAGGTATTCTGGTGTCAATATAAAGACTAAATGAGTAAAGGGCTCCATCTTTCTTAGTTTTAAACTGATAATGTGTGGTTTTTAAAAGAGTTCCTTTCCTCTTCTTTCTTCAATGTGATTTTGCTTTGTTTCATAACTAGTACCCCTGTGGAATAAATGCTGTTAATTTCATCTTATGTAGAGCTAATAACTCCAGCAAAGGGACATTTTATATCGAGAAAAGGATATAAATCCTCTCTCAAAATCTTATGTCATAGGCTTGGAAGAATCCTAGAGATTACCTAGTTAAACTGGTTTCCTAACCTGATATTTCTTGGCATGAAAGGACAACTTCCAATATTCCCAGCAAGGATGGTTTTCCTATTGACTATAGATGGCCACTAATTCTTATAGAATGGCATTTGAATTTCCATTGAAGGGAAAAGTTTCTAATTTTCAGTGAAGGGAAACCTCCCAAGGCAATTTGTTCTACTTAACTGATGAAAAGTTTTTCCCCTAATGCTCACTTCATTGATTCTGCCTTCTGGCTCAACAAAGAAAAGTCTTATGGTGTTTCCAGATACTATATAAAAATTATAAATCTCCTTAGGTCTAAAAACACCTAGTTATTTTCCATCTTCATAGATTGGAATTTGGCCACAAGTATAGTTATCCCATTCCAAATATTGCAAGTATTTCAATACTTAGAACTGGATACAGTTCTAAGATGCAATGTAGAAATGATGAAATGTGGACCAGAACAATTTGTTTTTATTCTATCTATGCTTTAGCTTATTGCTTTAGTTTATATTTTATAAGTAGTCTATTGCTTTAGCTTTCATTTTTAAAAAGTGGCATAGTATGTTAGGTTGTCCTTCATATGTCATACTTAATAGCTCTTCATTTTTTGAACTGAAATAGTGGAATTTTACATCTGTTGAATTTCATCCTGCTGGCTTAGACACAGTATTCCATTCTGTTAAGATAATTTTGATCTTTATTCTGTATTTCTTTACTATCTGTTGCAAATAATGCAACAACATAGTGATCCACTTCCAGCATGTCAGATTTGGGTTTAACTGCCTAAAACAAGTGATCTATGGCTGAAGAACAGAGATTTCTGGGTCCAGACTCATACAACACTGGCTTAGACATCAGTAGCATCTACTCATCTCACAAACAAACACTAATACAAGATAAATGAACAATGTAGTTATTTTTATTTCTCATCAAGCTGTTGCAAATTAGGCATAGAAAGGTGTTATACAGATAGCTAAAGAAAGAAATAAGGCTGCCAGGTTAGAAAAAATGGCAGCCTGGGTATTGTTGGTATGTACATGCACAGATGTTGCCTTGATTTCATAAATATATAATGTTATGCCTTGATTAGATCTTATTTCAAGCTATTTCTATACTTTTTTCAAAGTTCAGTGAATCCTGTTTCTATAAACTTGTTCCACATTTCAGCAAACAATAAATGTGTAACGTTGGAAATCACAGATTTGAAATCCCTCCATATTAATTTTTACTCAGGAATTCATCACAAATTCCCAATTAATTTAACTAACATTTGACATTACCATTCAAATGTAGCCTATATCTGAAACAGTTTTAACATATCTGTTTAGCACTGATGTCATTTGAAAAGAGATGTGGAAAATTAACTACATAGTGAAAGATTGTTATGGGCAAGAAAATTGATGGACTATATATCCTCAGAATATTAAGTGATTTAAAATAATAAATTACTGAGTTTATTTCCATTTATGTAAATGTAAATTTGTGCTGGATGGATTTAATTGTCTTGACAGGGATACTAAACATAATGTTTCTGAGAATGGGAATGAGAATATTTTATTATTTCATGGCAATAGTTTGAGATAGTAATTCATAAGATCATAGAAAATATATTGAGCAACACACATAAAAATAATGGTCCCATTAGTTTGAAAGCACATTTTGCATTATCTCTCTATTATACTTCTCATAAAAGCATTGATTTGTTTGGGAACATAATATAAAGAGTGCAGATTTTATAGGTAATTATTATTGAGGTGGGAAAAGTCAAACATATTGAAATCAAAGAAAAAAAATTATTATAATTGTTTCCCAGCATTTTCCCGTGTGTGTGACTTAATAACAGAACATATGGAGATTAATTTTGATGTGAAAGCCAATGTGTATCTCTCTTAACAACTCTATAAAATTACCAAAGTTTCTGTCTTACTTATACAGATCACTTAGCTTAACAGCTTTCCTATGTTATGGATGAAAATAAAAATAACTATTAACAATTATGTCTGTAAATTGTTTTCAGATTTGTTCTCTTTTGGCTGCACTGAACTGGTCAATTACCAAGCAATTGGGATCAAATATGAAACAGTCCTGTTGTATGAGTGTCTACACTTTTTCTTTTTTTCCTGGCAACGTCCTGCATTTATAACAGCTGCCTGGTATGTAGAATTTCAGTAATGAAATTCACAAAAATGAAATCCTGCTGAGAGAACTCTGCCAATCAGTAATGAGCTCTGCAGCTATCTGTGAAAATGCAGCTTGTCAAATATAGTAAATGTAGCTAATATCAACTATTCGTTGCACTGCTTCAGACAACTCTGTTCTATTGAATTCCAGTCTAGTTTTATTCACAGGTTTATTTGATGAGTTCTATAACTAGCATGTCTCTGCTAAGTTCAACTGACATTCAGCCATGAATACTATTCTAAATCAGCAGTACATTTTCTTTTTCGTGTCACATAAAGATTCTTCAGTTCACTTTCTTGTGACAAAAGATACTTCAAATCCATTACTTGACTCCAGGATCTATCGGTATATGGATAAACCAATGCAACAGAATAGGGAAGTATTTTTGCATGTACACCAATACTGGGTATAGTAAGACTAGCATTCCCTCCCCATGATCACAGGTTCTTTGAAAAATTCTTTCTCTTTTGCTGTTTGAAATAAAGACCATTTAAAAAATTCATTGCCATGTGCATATATAAGACAAAACATCTTTAAAAAGGAAAGCATGTCTATAAATAAAACTGTAGAAAATCTGCTTTTGTTCTAAAACAGTTAACTGAAATCCAGTTTTCATGCTTTACTTTTGTTTTATTTAAGGATCTTTTGCAAGAAAGATCCTTAAATGTAAATTTCTAATGTCTTATCAAGTCTTCCATTCTGTTTAGTGTTAATTTCTATTCCCATGATCCATGCCTTAATATTTGCCTAAGCCTAGAATCAAGCTATTAGTTGGAAATACTGTGTTCAATATGGGAGCTAAATCTAACTAATAGAATCACTAAGGTAATAATGAAAATAGCAGTCCTGTGGTAACATACCATAGATTAATGAAACGTGCTCTATGTGGCACTGTCCACTTCAGCTTGTGCAAAATGCAGCTGCACAGGTAATAAATGATGCTGGCTACACAGCACATCTAACACCACTACTCTGTAAGCTGCACTGGTTATGGTGTGTTTTCAGGTACAATTCAAAGTGCTGATTCAGTTTTAAAACTCTATATGATCTGGGACTGGGTCACCTTAAGGACCATCTTTTTCAAAGAGTTCTACCTGTCTAATTTGATCCAACAAATTGGGCATGCTGCAGATCCCATCAGCCAGAGTGTCAACTGGTAGAAACTGGAAGATAGACTTTTTCTGCTGTAGCCCCTGCCTTATGGAATATTCTCCCGTTGGAGACCAGAATGGCTCCAACCCTGTTGGCTTTTCGCAAAGCTTTTAAAACTTGGCTATGTAGTGGGCCTGAGGCACGGAATATGTAAAGGGCTCATTACTTGATTTTACTATTAATTGATTAATCATCATGGCTGTTGTTTGAATAATAGAATAACGGAGTTATTAATAACATGAAGGTTTTCTAGTCCATCCCCTGATTAAGGAGGAGACTCTATACCATTACAGACAAATGACTGCTAAATCTCTTCTTTAAAATCTCCAGTGATGGAATAACCACAACCTCTGGAGGGAAGCCTGACTATGTTGATGCAAATTAGGACTGCATTGGCTTTTCTGGTAGCTGCAGCACACTGCTGACTCATACCCAAGTGATTGTCTACTAGAATTCCTAGATCTCTGTCATAGTTACTGCTGTTGAGCCACGTACGACCTATTCTACAACTGTGCATTTGTTTTTTCTTGTCCAAGTGTAAAATCTTACTTTTCACACCATTGAATTGCATATTGTTAGATAGGGCCCAGAGTTTAGCCTATCTTCTAAAGGGTTGGCTATTCCCACCACCTTGGTGTTGTCTATAAATTTGATGAGTTCCCCTTCTATCCTTTCATCTAAATCATTAATGAAGATGTTGAAGAGTACTGGACCTAAGACAGAACCTTGAGGTACCCCACTGCATGCTTCCCTCCATTGAGGACTACAGGCTGAATGCGGTTGGTCAGTCAATTATGAATCCATCTGCTGGTGACACTGTCTATTCCACATTTTTCTATCATACCAAGAAGTAGGCTGTGTTTTACTTTGTCAGATACCTTACTGAAGTCCAAGTATACTATGCTCACAGCATTTCACTGGTGCACTAATTTAGTCACTTTGTCAAATAATGCAATAAGATTTGTCTGGCATGATCTGTTTTTGACTAATCCATGTTGTCTTTAGAAACTGCTTTGCTTGTTTTTAGGTGTTCACATATCCGTTGCTTCTTTTTTCTCAGGTTTTCCCAGGTATTGATGCCAGGCTGATTGGTCTGTACTTTCATGGGTCCATTTTTTTTTTCCTTTTTGAAGAGTGGAATCACATCAGCTCTTTTCCAGTCCTCTGATAGTTCCCAGGGCTCCAGGAGTTTTGAAAGATATACTTCAGTAGTTCCAAGATCACATCTGCCAGCTCCTTCATAATCCTGAGATGTAATCTATATGCAACTGATGATTTAAATACATCTAGAGCAGTGGTTCTCAACCTTCCTAATGCTGCGACCCTTTAATACAGTTCCTCATGTTGTGGCGACCCCCAACAATAACATTATTCCTAAAACCATTGAAAATATGTGTTTTCCAATGGTCTTAGGTGACCCCTGTGAAAGGGTCAATTGACCCCCAAAGGGATCCCAACCCACAGGTTGAGAACCACTGATCTAGAGTATGGGTGGGTTCTACTTACCTTTATTACCAGTTCGCAATGGGATTGTGCATGCACGTGAGCAAAGCTCGTGTGCACGCCTTGCATCTGCGCTTGTGCAGATTGCTTCTGATGACATTAGGGTCAGTGGGCGGAGCCTTCCTTTGGTTTTACTACCGGTTCTATAGAACCGGTCTGAACCGGGGGCAACCCACCACTAATCTAGGACTGGATAGGTATGGTCTTACTATTTGGTTGCCTATTTTGATTTGTATTCCTAATCCATTTTTTACGATATTGCTTTTGTTAGGTTGAAATATTTTTTGTGTGCAAAGATATATGCAAAGAATTAGCAGATCTGCTTCTTCTCTGCAGAAATCTTGACATCTCTGCAGAAGATCTCCTTGACATTTCCCCCTATTAGTGCATCAATCATTTCCTTGACTTCTTCTTGTTTTTTACATGCTGAAAAAAACTTTTTTAAAAAAATTGTTTGTAACATTTGTTGCACGTGGTAGTTCGTTCTGAGTCTTAGCTTTCATGACTTTATCTTTGTAGATTCAGGCTATTTGCTGGTATTCTCCTTTAGTTATATGTCTCTTTCCTCTTTTTATACTTGTCCTTTTTGTCTTTCAGTTTATCAGACTGTTCCTATATGCAACAATGCTGGTTACTGATAGGGAATTGAGCATTACATACCCTCTAATCCCAGCACTACCTCTGCATTAAAAACCCCACCCCTTTTTTAAATATAAATTTTACATGCACATACAAAGACGTACCATCATGTACTCCAAGTTTTTTAAAGACAAAGCAGTGGATTATATTCTTTTTCTACATACAATCTGTAAAGAATTAATGGCTGAGGGAACTATAACATGATTATAAATTTTCCAGATTTATAATATTTTAAAAAAATCCTTAGCAAATCAGCCAACTATTTAAAATGTTAAATTATTTTTTAAAAAAATATGTAAATGATTTGCACCTTGTTTGTGTGTCCCTAATTATTCATAGTAAAAATGCATCTTTCATAGACTACATTAACTATAGAGAAACATAAAGGATTTTTTCATTTTTTTTCCTATTTATAATGCCCTATTATTATAAACAAATAAGTTTGAGAATGGTTGTGAATATTCTGTAGGGAAGAGCACTGTGAGGCTTTTAGATTATATTAGTTTGCTATGTAACCTAAAATGACCCTACAGAACCTGCATGAATGATATAGAACACCACAGAAATAAAATCTGCATTGATTCCACAGGTCAGAATTGTTTCTTGCATATAAATGTGATCTATCTTCTTTACCCTTTTTATGTTAAGAGAAATCAAATATGTTTATTTCAACTGGAGCAGTAAAAATGAAACATAAAATGTATTATTTCTAAGAAGTCTAGATAATTTGATCTAGTAGCTTAATAATGCATCTTATTCACTTTTAATACCAAAAGGTTCCTTTTAGGACTTATAACAATAAATGATTGGAATTCTGCAGCCTTCAGATAACTGCATGCACAAAGGCAGTTTTCAAGTCTGGAGAAGTCTGCCTGAGCTGCAATGATCAGTATACATGGGGATACTGGGCTGCAGATAGAATGAGAGAGAATTCAATATAATCTGTGATGTACTTTTATATTTTCTTACCAAGAAGACATGAAAGAAAATCACATAAATAAATCTACAGGATGTGCTGTTTCATTATTTTGATTTTTAAAGTAACCTAAATATATCTCTCATAAGATAAAACCTAGCTATATTCAGAAAGGAAATAAATACTGCAGTGGTCCCTTCATTCTTTAAAGGACTTTTCAAAAGTAGCAAACTTGGATCAAAAAGGAATAGAGAATGTGATGGAGTCAAAGAATGAAATAAAATAATTTTAATAATGGTTGTGAAAAAATTCTTTATACCTATTTAGTTATACTTTGTTCTAAAATATACCTTATAATGTGTCCGCTTCCCATGCATGCAGTTATGCACCTCAGTTCTCATTGTTGCTTGTCTTATGCAGAAATCTGCATTTGTTTTACAGATATATTAGAATTAGCAAATTAAAATTAATTCCATAGTTCAATAGTCCCTTGTATTAATATAGTGACATAACTAAATAATGACATATATACTATCAGCATATGTAAGTAAATATTCAAAACTTTTTAAATTTGACTTCCCCAGTAGTTAAAAGACTCCAGGGAGGGTAGGATGTGGAGCATGAGGAATGAAATCTGAGAACGGAAATTACATGTTTTATATATCACTGGGTGTATTAATAGTAATAATGAATCTTGGGTCTAAGTTCTTTGGAACTCTGGAAATGATAATTTGTTGTTTTCTAATATGATATATTTCAATTACAGGCAAGAACATACTTAAACATAAAACATACATAGTTCATAAGTTTATTATGCAATTTTTTTTAAAAAATTCAAAATCAGAATGATCAGTCAGGTCTGATGATCTTATAATTTATTTATTTTTATCAATTTATATAGCCATCCATATAATAGTGATTCTTGGCAGTAAACAAAAATAATGAATATCACTGTAAATAATAACACAATATTGTAATAACACAATTGATTTAGGGCAATCAACTCAAACACATAATCACATAATGCTAAAGAACACCACAATGATGAGTCTACCCAACTCACAGGCCCCATATCTGGAAAAGCATCTGGGTCTTCAAGAATTACAAAATGCTACAGATTAGAGGCCAAACAAATAATAATAGTAATGTATTCTAAAAGTATTGTGACAGACAAGGTCCACACTTCTTGGATCCTGCCAGTTAGCATTGCTTAATAGATGGGAACTTAAAGCTGGCCTTCTCTGCTGGATCTAGTAGGCGGGACCAAAAAATGAGAAAGACTTTTGTGCAAATAACTTGGCCCAATGGTGTATTCCTAAAAATTACTGCACAAAATCTAGCTACTTTCATAAATATATTAACATCTGGGCCAGATAAGTAAAAAGGAAATGGTAGATTTAAGTCAGAGCCACCTAAATAAGAGATGAACAGAAATTAGACACCGGTGATTATCTTGATAAAGATCATATCTTAAGACCACATGGTCTACTGATTCTGCTACAAAGGCTTACTTTCATTTTTTTTTCCATATTGCGCTGCAAAGGGAAAGTAGCACACCGTTCTATTTGTAAAACCTTTTTAACAATTAATATATCTACTTGGCTTGAGCAAGCAGTTTATGCTACTCAAAGTATAATAGCTTGAAACCCGTCACATTTATCTGATATTCTGTAGTAAAAATGCTTGCTTTTAATGTCCACTTTAACATGCTCAACCCTTAAAAACAAGAGTATCTTGGTGAAAAGACTTATGAACAGTTTAGCCTCTACTTGATGGCACCATGAAAACTAATAAAATCAGTACTAAAATGAGCAAACTGAGAAGGGCAAACCAAAAATTAAATGTGCCAGCCAAATCTTCACCTCAATCTTTAATAATCTGGCCTTTAATCTTAAAATAGTATTTTATATGCATTATGGGAGACTGTGCATTTAGATTTTTAAATACCAGCAAATTTATTCATTACACTGGACAACAAATTTTCTGAAATTTTTTGCTTCCTGAAAAACTGCTAGTGATTGTGATAGACCCCTTCAAACTGAACACAAATTTCAGAATGACTGTATCATATATGAATCTTGAGAAATGTGAAGTTAACTTTTAATGACTTTTAGTGTATTTAATTGCATGTTACCAACATGCTGTATGAGTTCAATATGCCTAAAATATTTTGCTGCTGATTTTTATTTGTATTCAATGTCTGGTACATTTTGCTACAGTGTCCAACAATAATCAGCCTACATTAATGAATTACAGTTGCATTATATTGTTTTTCAATTGTGGCAATGTCTCAGTGAAAACTTTTATGTTTCTGAGAAAGAAGTCCAGGCGGGAATGCAAAAAATGAATCTTCAATGACATGCTGCACTTCATGGTCTTTGTATGTTTTGTCAACCAGCTGAATGTAGTTTGGTGCTCTGTAGTTGCCTAAAAAATTTGCAACAAGCTTGAATGATTTCAAGTGATTTTCTTTGGCCCATTAAAAGATCTTCAAACCACTTGTCATATCTGATCTGATTTTGTTGATCTGACCAACAAAAATGCCTTCCTTAATAAGTTTTAGTAACTCTTAATCAGGTATTATTGGAAATATCTGTCTCAAATAATGAAAACCTTCACCTTACCCGTTCACCGCTTTCACAAAAAAATTCATCAATCCGAGTTTTATGTGAAGAGCAGGCAAAATATCTTTGTTGGATTAACAAGTTCAGGTGCCACATTTTTGTCCTGGAACCAAATTCTTCTGGAGTGACCTTTTCTTTTTAATGTAATGCAACTCTCTTGCACAGCTGTCACATTCACATTTGTAACAACAGTATCTAGAGTTGCAATGCAAGCAGCAGAGACACTACTTTTCTATCTCCACAGATATTTATTGTAGGTAGTGTTCTGAGTGTGCTTCAACTGTTCCATTTTTGTATGTTTCTTTCATATGCGCAGCATAGCCAACAGGTACTGTGTAAACCATTTTTTTAATAAAATGGTACATTAGGTTAAATTACAGGTTATTTTAATGATTAGCAGCCAAACATCTTTAAGATACACCCAAAAGTGTTCAGGAAGCAAAATCATTATTGTCCAATGTTATCATAACTTACATGCCACATTTTGAATGGCTTACAGTGTTAATATAAGATTAGAATTGCATTCATTGATTTCATTTTTAATTAATCAATCTAAAGCAAAACTTTTATTTTAGATTAATGACCTGGTATGGTATCTTTTAAATCTAATAGACTTCACCTTCTGACTTTCAACTATGGAATTCATAGCCTAAATTTAACACTAGTAGTTGAAATCCAACATATATTGTTGATGTGGAGAAAATAGGAAGGAATATTAGATATGTTTGCTGCAATTTATTTATAAAAGTAATAAAGGCAGGATATAAATAAATAGAGCTTATGCACTGGAAACAAATTCCCTGTGTGCCCAATCACATTTGGTCAATAAAGAATTTTATTCTGTTCTACTCTAACCCTAGGGAGGTAAATTAGCAGCCTTAAATCAGAACCTTAAATTAGCAGCCCTGGGGAGGTACTAACAGAAGATGTGCCAAGACATGTAATTTTTAATGTTAGCATTAGTTCCATATTATATGTAAATAAAGGCTCCATAATGGACCTTGAATCCTAACTGCTGTGGCTTCAGATCGAGAGAAAGTGTCTAAAAAAATGGCTTTCAGTGGCATTTACATAATGACTAGCCAAGTATAGTTGTGGGAATGCATGCCTAAAAAAATCCGAAAGCTTAAAGAACAGGAACTTTAATAGGATTTTCTTCTTGTTTCATCTGTCATGTGGAAGCAGTTTACACAAGTGACCAGACAACATAGAAGCAACCAATGTTTCTATCCGCGGACCACGCTGCATTTCAAATGACTGCATTGGTTTAGGACTGGGGTCCTACTTTCCAGTCACGCTGCTGGGAAATAAAACTGATTGAAATATTAGGCACCCCGCTGCTTTCTTAATGGCAGCCTCGCTGTTTTCTTACGCCTCTCGCTCTTTAGTTCTTTTTTCTCTCGCGCGCGCATACAAACACAATGGCAAACCTCCTCGGATGTAACTACTTGGGCAAGAGGAGAGGAAGTGACTAAACATGAAACAGCAAACGTCGTCATCTGGGTTCTGACAGGGATGACATAAGAAGCAGCCCCCGAACATTAAATCCGTCCTCCTCCTCCTCCTCCATCACCCCCATCAAGAGCCTGTGAACGAAAGCGGTCCGCAGCTTTCCCTCCTACGTTCCGAGTGTAAATACCGGCCCGCTGGGTGGCCTGAGAGAACGTCGCTTCACCTCAGCCCCACCTCCTCTCCTATCTATTGCCCGTCGTTCACAGGCGTTGAAAGCTGCCTCCTTTGCGCTGTCAGTACTCCTACTCACTCCGGTATTCTTTGCACCAGAGTTTAAGCGCTACAGTCCACTAGCCACTACCTCAGCCTCTGGACGGTGGGTGATCTGACTCACTCCCACCCCCATCCCCACCCTTTCACGCGCCTTACCATCCATTCTCCCCCGCCCCGTCGTTTTTTGCGGACTGAAATAAAGCAACAGCATGATTACCCGCGCGGGCGCCAAGCGCCCCGGCGGGTACCTTTTCGGAGGAGGAATAATGCTGGGAAAGAGGCGGGACGACGGAGCGCGGAGGAAGGGCAGAACAGCTAACCCACCACCCCCTCCCCAAGGGAAACGCTCGTGGCAAAGTCAACGACCCGGAGCCCGCCGGGCCTCATCAAACGCCATGGCCCGACCCACACACGTCATGGAAACAAGCACGTCAACCAATCCTACCCAATAGGGAGGCGACATGAAGGCGGGGGAAAAAAAAGGCACTCACCGCCTTTTCGGGCACACTTCCCAGTCCCCGCCCCATCTCTTATGCCCCCCCCCTTTCTCCCCCATACCCATGAAGGCACCACGTCTTCGAACCCCCTCCTCTTCCTCTAAATTGAGCGAGACCCTGTCACGTGACGGGGACCGGGCCGGTTCGGAGCCTGGCAGCTCCTGGCGTGCTCGAGGAGGGGGGGGGGGGGAGTCGGCCGGGCACGGCGCGAGCGAGTAAGTGGCCAGCCCTTCGGCGGAGGGCGACGGGTGGATGGGAGGACGGTGTGGTGCCTTGACGGGGCTTGGGGCGGGACCCGAGCCAGCCGCCGGCTCCTTCCCTGCCAGAGTGGCCTGGAGAGGAAGACGAGCGCAGCTGCTCGGCTTGCACGCGTGCTCGCCCACCGCCGACTAAACGAGGGCGAGGTGCTGCCAGGGTGTTAGTGCCGAAGGCGGGGCGGGGAGCCCAGCTCCCTCCTCCACTGCCGCTGCTACCGCTGCTGCCTCCGCCGCTGCCGCCTCCTTTCTCCCCCTCCTCCCTCCCTGCTCGCGGGCTGGCTCGGTGGCAGCGGCGGCGGCGGCAGCAGCTTAAGCGTTCCGGGCTGGATTGGGGGACCTTGCTCGGCAGGCGAGCAGCAGGCACTGGTACCGATGGCGGCAGCCGCCGTTCTTGCCGCGTGTGAACCTGGGCGGCGGTAAAGGAGCCCTGAGGTAAGAGGCGAAGACCATGGCGGAAAACGCGAGGGAGACCGGGTGCCACCACCGGGGACCTCCAGCTGGAGAGAGGCAGGTGTCGGGGTTCCGCTGAGAGGCGCAGGCCGGCAGGCGAGCCGGAAGGAGGTGCGGGTGATGAGAACTGGGTCGGCGCGGTGGGCCCACTCGCGCCCTCTCCGCTGCCTGCTTTTTCCCCTCGGTGGGCGATGTGGGGGGGACGACCACGCCGGCCGCCTCGGAGCGAAGCGCCGTGTGACCTTGAGGGCACCCCCGTGCAAGACGGGCGGCCAGTTGCGGCTGCCCGGCCCCGAATCTCCGCGCCACCTGGTTAGACCGAGAGCAGCTCGTGCTGCTGCTGCTGCTGCTGCTGCTGCTTCCCCCCTTAGATATCCGAGAACGCGCAGCTCGCTCCGCCGCCGCGTTGCGCTCTTGGAATGACCCCCTCGGACCCTTCAGCAGGGTGTCCCCGCCGCCGGCTCAAGAAGCCGATGCCTTTGCCCGTCTCCGATAGCTTCGGTCCGTGTGATCCCCTTTTGGCGGGGAGTCAGCTGTTCAGCCTTGTCTCGCAGGGGATCGGTGTGCTAGTTCTGAACTTGAGGCTGCCTTTCTCTGCTTTCCTACCTGTAAGATCGTTGACTTTTGACAGTGAGCTATATTGCTGAAAAATGAAACGATTGATCGTATTCCTCTTTTTTCCGGCAGACACTCCGACTATCAATGTTACTTATTTTAATGATAAAGGAGACTTTTTTTTAAAAAAAATGGAACCACGATAGAAACATTTCAGAAGCATCCTTACGAATTGTAGTTTGAGCCGGCGAAGCTGGTCAAAACAGCCTTGGATACTGTAGATCTTTTGTGGGTTTTATGGCATGCTTGTAAGACCCTTTCTGGGGGCAAAGTATTGCAGCCAGCACTGAGCTTATGAATTCACCCTCACTTGAGGGAGGGGGAACAGTGGAAAGGGGAAGCTATATTCCAAGTAGTAGAGGCACTTGGAAGATTGGTGGCTAAGACCACTACCTCATGTATTCATCAACTGATATGTACTTTTAAGCCATTGGTGTAAAAATACCCCAAATAAAGGAGACACTTGAGATACTGAAGAAAACTAACTGATAAAAGTTGGCTTATGTGATATATTCCTATGTATTGTAATCACATCTATTGTAGAAACATTTCAATAAAGTAGGGTAGGACTTACCAAATTGAAATAAATGCTTATTCTTTTGGCCTATGTATTTACGTAGATGCAATTCTAATGCTGTGATAGCCACTTTAGTTTTGCTAGTCTCCATGTGTCATCCTCCTCCCCCAGGAGACAGTGAAGTTGCTGTGTTCTATAAATTTAAATATATGAAAAGCATGAAGGTGTTTGCTGATATACAGACTATTAAATTTTGCTGATTTCAGTGCAAATAGATATTGTAAAGAATTCAAGCTTGAGAGATTCGTGTAGAAAAGGCACCAAATAACAAGAACTGGAAGCTTGAAATTTCACCTTTTCCATGAGCTTACTTCATAGCCTTAAGAAACCGTGTTGTAACCTCAGCCTGCTCTCATCACCTTCAGCCTTGAATATAATTATACATAAACATTTTTCCTGTGAGATAAATATAAATATTGCTGTCAATAGAACATGAAAAATATGGATATATTAAAGAATAGAGTTTGATATCAAACAGCCAGAATCAGACTCTTGATATTTGAATAACTTACCGTTGGTATATATTGTGACTTATGTGCATATATTTTTGATTCCAGAAGCTTGTGTTGCTATCAAATCAATAATTGTTGCACAGACAATAGAAAAAAAAACATTCACTATATTTGATTTATAGTGTAGCAAACGAAAGATGTATAAATGTGTCTTAATTAGGAATTCATCTGAAACTTCGGTCTTAATGCAGTGGCAAAATGTTTTAAAGGAATAATACTGTAAGATTGGGAACCTATTTTACAGTATTCGTCATCCCTTTCTTGATTATATATGAAAGACTTCTAAAAGCAGGATGGATGGAGAATAGTGCTGTGAAACAGATGAAAGGGATTTCAGTTGGTATAAGGAGATTGAAATATTTTATGAACCCTGATGATATTCTCTGATTAGCAAGGAACAATATTGAAATATCAACACTTAAAATTCAGTTTGTAGATATGGTCTTATGTTTATACACCTCCATCCATAAGGCTGATTCATATTTTTACTTATTAAAAGTTACCTCTAGATAATGCTATATATTAAAATGTGCTAAGCGCATATTTTCTGGGTTGTCGTCTTGCTTTTGGTAGTGATACAGAGTAATTGCATATTTATGTAGTGCTTTATTTGCTAGGACTCATAATTCACAAAAGTAACTATAGGATTTCTATAAATTATTATAAAACTTTCAGATGTTCACATGCAGATACTACAATTTTCCTGAAAGACTTAAGTTCAGGTCCTAAAGATACTCCTGGTTTTTTTGTTGTCTTTAGGTGGTGAAATAGTCAAATTGGGAAAGTATTGGTTTAACTGGTTGCAAATGCATTTACAGGTTCAATTCAAATGCTGGATTAAGTTTTTAAAATCTTCAAATAGTTTTGATCAAGAATATTTGAAGGACTGCCTACAATGTATGAAACCGCTAGTTTGAAGGATTGCTGATTGGTCTGCCATTAAAGGTTAAAAAGGTTCTTGGGGACCTTATATAGAATCGTTTAAATGAAAGACCCTTCCTTATGTACTCCAAAATATCAGTGTTTCACTGGGTTTAAGAAGCCCCTTAAGTCATCAGGGACTTCAGAAGCTGTTTGACTATTATGTCTATAATGTCTACAGCAACACATACATTAAATCTGGACAGTTTAACTGATTTACTTTTTAAAAAATGCATGAATTGTTTCTTTTCTGTAGGGTTCCATGTTTTATGTTAAAACTTACTGAATTTTTTTTTAAAAAGTGCTTAAGTAGTACATTAAATAACCAAAATATGAAGTTAGAATAGCAAAAATCATTGGATAATTAATTCACAGATGGATCCAGCAGTTTGATCTATTTTGGGTTTGAGCATGCCCATTCATTTTGAACTATTGACTTATACTGTATTGATACAACAAAAGAACAGTTTAAATTAATTGAAATTTATTTAATTTTTTATTTTTTTTAAACCATGCATATCTATTGTCTGAAATGTATATTTCCCCTCACAAGTTTTCACTAGGTAAGTTTTTGGTGCGATAATGGAACTTGATATATGCAATATTTCATTTGAAGATTGTGTGAAGGACTATACCTGCAGACTTCCATGTCTTAGGAAATAAATCAGGATAATGGAAATTGCAAAATGAATCTTGAAATGGTGTATTAATTAAAGTATGTATCATAGGCCCATTGCATATATTATGATATGGGGAATATATATTCACTTTATTTTTCACTACTATTCTCAATTTTTTGCTTTAAATAAAATTTATCTATCTTTTTGCTATGTGAATATAAAATGAATTATCCTGTAGTGTGTTGTGTAGGTTGTGGGCCAGATCCTTTCCAAAAATACTTAGGTTCCATTTGGTGAACTATTACATATTTTGTGTGTTAGGATTAATCAAATTATATAGTTGATGTGGTTAAAAAATACTGTTGAGTTTTTCCGCAGTGCTAACAACTGCCTTAGTTCTTATTTGTCCAGTGATAATGTTGGGATTTTGGGAGCAAATAGTGGGAACAATGGCTTCTAGAGGGAGGCTGTTTTCACAAAGTAATTGTCTTAGGGGTTTGGTTAGCCACAAAACAAAAACTGAATGGGTTGGTGGGGAATGAAAGGAACTTTCCTTGGGAATATTGGTGTCCACAGGAGCCTTTGTTCAGTGACAAAGACCTTTGTTGTATAGTTGTGCACCAAATGAGGAAATAATTGTTTCAGATCCAGAGTGAGATATCACTGTGGAGATTCTGCTGAAATGTTTTGTATCAGGAACTGAAACTAGAACTTTTTTTTTTGTTGTTCCTTCTTTTGTATCAAAAAAAAGGGGAGGCGGAGGCTTGGGTGAAGTGGGTAAGGTTAGTGATTATTCTTCTGTCTGGTAGTAATTCTCAGCACAGAATATCCCACTGGCCTGAACACCCCTCTGCCACCCACTCAACGCAGCATAACCCATTGATGCCCTTCCTCCAGTCTTCCCAGTTTCTCTCCTTAGCTGCCATTTTTCCTCACCTTGCTTGGAGCCATATCTTCCTAGAACAAAATTATTTTTTTCCATTCTGTGCATGGAACAGCATGCATGTTTCAGCTTGGGCACAGTCCTATCCCAAATCAGCTGCTCCCTGCACCTGACATTTTATCTATAGTTATTTATACGACTGTCAGGCATATTAGAGAAATTCCATATTTTTTGTGTTAATTGCACACAGATATTTGTAGTTTCCTGGAAACCATGAGCCTGCAAGTTTTTTATTCAAGGCTTTCTTGTCAGATATCTGATTGTTACCTTTTATATTGCTCTCTGGCCTAGTCTTCCATGATGCTATACAATATAATATTGTAGTGCATCAGAGAAACCATGTACACTGAAGAAATGCAGAAGGTTAGAGTTATGAAGGTCAAGTACATAACGTGGGTAGTACTTTCCCACTTTCTTCTGCACTTGCAGTTGCACTTGCCTGTTACTTTTAGCCTTAACTCTTTTTCCTTTCTTTGGACACCTTCCCTTCCTCTTGTTGCTGTTCATGCTATAGTTGTAGTTTTGATTATGCACACATTAATGGCACTTCTGTTTTAAATTCAAGAGTACACAGAATATTTTTATAATGAAATAAATTGTCATTCAGCACTTCCTGCTTAAATTTTGTTTAATAAGTAGATAAATGGCAGATTATAGGGCTACAGTAGTTGATTAGATGTCATATTAGGGGTTAATTTCTATTGAACTGTTTCTGTCTTAGTTATTTAAGGAAGTAAAATAGTCACAGTAGCAAAATACCAGTTCTTGGGAAGCATGTATATTCTTACTCTCTACTTCTTAAAAATTATTTCTTGTTTTTTGTTGTTTTTGTGTTGTGTGATTATGTAAGGACTGGCGTGCTTGTCATTGTTTGGATTGTTTTGATTGGTTTAAAATATTACTTTTAATTTTTATTTATTATAGCCTTTAAGCCACCAAAACTTTTTTGATTGCAGTGAGACAGAATTATAATAAATAAACAATGTCATCTGTCTCTAGTTATGAAATACTAGGTGCATCAGTCAATTAGACAACTGACATCATTAAAACCAATAATTTTAGTTTTAACAGTTGATATGAACCCATTCTAATAAACTTTCTTACACATATAACATTTCTTCTTTTGCTGAATGCCTATCAAAAGTCTCTCTGTACTCATTTACCTTCTTTGTCTTTCCTGTTTATATTTACATTTCACACCAAACCCTAATTTCTTTAAACATGTTATATTAAATTGTCTGCAATTGGTTGAATTCACAGAATATACTAAGTATAAATCAAAAGCGGACCCTGCAACTGCGGCTATACGCTAGGAAGAAGAAGACAGTCTAAATCATGGAAGACATTCTTTACTAGAATGTGTGAATGCAACTATTGCATTAGGGATTTTATTTACTTGCCCAGTAAAAGTTCCCCTTTCCATGAGGATTTCTGTCTACCTTCTATTCTTACTTTTCTTTGTATTCTGTATTACATTGTTTTTGCTTCTGAACAAGATTGCCTGTGCCATTTTCCCCTCTGGTTCTCTTTCATGGGTAGTTCTTAATGCTTGCATCCGTTAATCTGCTGTTTCTTTCAACTCAGTATATATTCTCATTTCAGAATCCCAAATGATCCCTCTTGCTGACATATGCCTTCATCTTTGTATATTTCTACTCTTTCATTCGGTTCTTATTTCTGAGGATCATTTCTGAGCATACAGATACTCATTGCCATGCACAGTACTAGTATTTGTATCTTAAGTCACAGTTGATAGGTTACCAGATAGGAACTCCCAGTTTATTTTCATATACTGCTTAGTTATTGTTTTGTAGGAATGAGGTCTTCTTCATTATCTCTCAACTTTCAGAGCTCGCAACAAAGCTTTTTCTCTTCCAGTGGTTTTACTCAATGAGGGAATTCCCAACAGGGCTATCTCTGAAATGGAGAGTTAGAATAAAGTAAAATGGGTTCAGGCTACTTGAGGAACCCTCTCATCCCACTGGGATTACCCTGCCCCTCCCGTGCCAGCAGAGGAGGTATGCTGCAGGTCCTGTCAGCCTGATTATTTCAACTGCTGGAATCCAAGAGTAGAGCCTTCTCTTCCATTGCACCTGACCTGTAGAACATTTTGCTCCCCTCCAGTGTGAGGCCAGCCCCGACCCTCCTGACCTTATGGAAGAGCCTAAATACCTGGCCCTGTCAGTTAGTTTGGTGCCCCAATGGGGAGTATTACAATGGAGGTGGTTGATTGAATAACAATGGATCCCCCCCCCTCGATGTTTTAATTGGGCTGTGGTATTCTGGATTTTATATTACTTTATATTTTTAGTTTATATGATTTTTATCTTTTATGATTGTAACTCACCCAAAATTACCATGAGGAAATATGGGTGGCCAATAAATTTTATAAATAAAAAAAAAATGGTGGTAGTAATACCTAATACAACTGGATTATTTTAAAAGGGTTGTGCTGTATGGTTTAACGATAAAAGTAAAAACAATAGTCTTGGAATCACCATTCCCTGGGGCCATAATTTGCTTTAACACCTATTTTTGTGTGTGCCTTCAATTTAGTCTCAATTTCTGATGATTGCTTACATAAGTCCCTGCAGTTTTCTTGACATGATTTTTGGAGGACTTTTGCAACTATTTTTTTACTAGGGCTGAGAGAAAGTGACGAGTCCAAGGTTATCTATCTGGCTTTGTGGTTAGAATTTAGTCTCCCCATTTCTAGTCCTTTGTTTTTACTCTTTATACCAAGCTGGCTGTCTCAGATATCTTACTGATTATTAATTTAAAATATTTATATCCTGGTTTTGAGTATAAAATATAAAGATCTCCAGAATAATGGAAGTAGGCATACCAAATAATAAAAATAAGGCAATGCTTGCATTTAAGTTTACACAGGATGCAAAGGGGAAAGGAGATGGCAAAGGAGAAGGAAAGAAAAATCATTATCTCTTAATGTTTCATGGTTTTTACAATGGTCAATTGTGATGCAAATTGGCTGCTTAGAATGTCCCTAATGATGCTGGCTGGTAATTTTAGTGCACATGGCCCTTTGGTTTCCCTTTCTAGTACAATTAGTTCTAGTTTCCCCAGTGAGTTGAAGCTTAGGTAATAACAGCAGCACCAAATTGCCTAGTGCCTGAACATGCCTATATAGACATACATGCATGTTTTGTTTTGAAACACCAGTTATATGTGAAAAACAAGAATGAGTGGAATGGTAGACTTCATTGTTTCTTGCTAACTTTCTTATGTGCCATATTTTATATGAGCATTTAAATATGTCATTGGTGCTTGCTTACTTAAAATAAAATGAACTTTACTACAAGTTTACCTGATGTTAAATGTTTTCATTTAGAATTAAATAATTTTTGTTCTTTATATGTAATTGAGACATAGAGATTGAACTGTTTTCCCACGATTGTTGAAGCACTACCTGGCATACACTAGAGTGCATGACTTACAAAATGAGTTCAAAAACTGGTGTTGACTCAAAATACAGCAGTAAAGATGAATGTAAGTGCATTCTATAAACATATATTAATCAGGTATTCTTATAAGAATTATTATGACTATACCTGCATTTACAATCACAATTGGGCCCAGAATGTTGGTTGTTGAGCAAAGTGAAGATTAAGCAACTACAATACTGACTCTCCCAGTGATCATTAAGTGGAATGCCAGGCAAAGGACACAGGCTTCCCAGGCATGGTGGGAGACCTAGATCCTCTCACCCTTCCATCCGAGAGAACGATTGTGAGAGCAGTTGATGGCATTCACTATTTTTTTTTTTTTTGGCCAAATTTGAGGTCCAAATCCCTGCAGGATTGTCCCTCCTTCAGGGAGGGGAAGGGAAATCCCTCAGTGCGTTGGGAGAACAGGCCTCAAATCCAACATGTCCTTTGCTTGCAACCTTCCCTGTCAAGCTTCTCCATCGACTTTCTAGGAAAGCCGCGAGAGAAGATTGCAAATGGTAATCATAAATCACTTGATTGTAAGATTGGGGGCATATAAATTTAATAAATAAATACATTTTAAAAAATACGAACAAATTACCAAATACCTGAATTGTGGTTATGCAACCTGGGGAGTTTTTACAATTTCTGGAAGTGCTTTATGGACCATGGAGCATTCTTTCCGAAGCCATTAGTGCTGCGAATGATCATTAAATGACCTATAAGTTATAAATTGAGGACTACCTGTATGTCCTCTTTTTTAATCCTCCTTTTGAAGGATTCCGCTGATTTAGATTTCCAGTTTAATGCAGCCTAGTAGTTCAGCCAAAGATTTTTTAAACAGGGATTTCTAACAAAATAGGCTGTGGCAGTGGTTGGGAAATTCATGACTTTAAAAAGCAGAACTGATTTATGAGAGTCCTAGATCTAAGATAATAGGAAGAACTTCAAGCATTAAGAGAAACATTTTTGTGACCTTGGCAGATAAGTTGATCTTTCTCCCTCTTCTGATAGCTTTTCAGATAAACAATGAAGCTAGAAAACTGACAGTATCTGCACTCTGCCCATTGTTCGACTCAGTAGGCTTTTGAATCTAAGGGAACAAGCTGATTCATTTGAATCTAAGACTGATATCCTGAAGAGGCAAAGGGACTGGTAAGTAAGGCCTTCAGAAATGGATGACAAAGGAAAAAATAATTTCATAGAATGAATTCCTTATTTTGGAACTGTTAATATCTTATGTCAATTATATAGGCAGAACAGTAGCTTCAGTCTTTAGGCAACATATTGGCCGCCCTGAGTCCTTGGAGATAGGGCGGCATACAAATTTTATAAATAAATAAAAATAAATAAAATAAATATTGAATTTTGGATTGGGCATATGGACCACTTGATTAATTGCCTGCTCAATATGAACATTGCAAATATCAAATATCACTTACAAAAATTGGTAGATAATGTTACAATGATGCACATTAACAGTGATGTGGGGAAATGAACTCAGTCAAGTCAAATTCAGATTTGTCAAAAGTGAGGTCAGCTTCTTAAAAATTGCTACTATTGTGCACAAACAGCTAGATCAGGGCTGTCAAGCTCGCGGGCTGGATGTGTCACACACTGGCCACGCCCACACCCAGTTTAGCGAAGGGGGAAAAAGTCGCAATATGTCATGTGACGTCACCGTGATGACACAAATTTGACACCCCTCAGCTAATTGAATAAAACTGAAGGCTTCATTGTAAGATTGTTATAATTAGCATATTTTATGGATAAGACACACCTAGATTTAGAGGAAGAAAAGAAATAGTTTTTGGCCTCTGAATGTCACAATTTCGCCCTTCCTGGCCCCCAGAAGCACTTTGCAGGCCAAAAACAGGTCCATTTTTGGCCTCCCAAACCGTCCGCGCACCCTGTTTTTGCCAAAAATGCACCCGTTTTTGGCCTGCAGGGTGCTTCTAGGGGCTGGGGAGGGTGAAAATGCGATGTGCGGAGGGTTCAGGAGCCTAAAAACAGGTCCGTATTCAGTCTATAAGATGCACCGAAATTTTCACCCACTTTTGGGGGGGGGGAGTGCGTCTTATACTCCGAAAAATACGGTATACAGGAAGGAATTAAATATTGTAGGTGTTAGAACATTATTTTAGAACAAACTGGGCTTGTGCAGAGGACCATCTGGCATAATCAAAAATAAAACCATACAACTACTTTTTCTTAAGAACAGGAAAGTAATTGGGCATTTTTTCAATTACATTCTGAAGAATAGCTAACAGAAACTAGAGATGGTTTTGATTTGGGTTGAATCATCTCTACATGGGAGTAAAAATGTTTTCATCCTCATCTAAATAGGGACAAAGTAAAATTAAAACGTATAGTATACTAAAACATGGTTGTTTCATGTTGAAAAGGTAAAGGTTCACAAGAGTAAATACCCATGTTGGGGATGTTTGGAGAGAAACATCATATATATTTTTCTTATGTTAACATTAGAAGCTTCTGAATTAAATTAAAGAATTATAGTGCTCAAGTCTGAAGAAAAAGAAAAATATATCAGGCATAGAACATATCTGATAAATGGGAAAACATTAAATATAGTTCTTGATAAAAGTAGTGTATGGACAGAAAATGGTAAATTGATATGTATGTCAAAATCAGTGTGGATCTTGAGCCTATGCAAAATAAATGGGATTTCTGTGCAGGTTTGAAGTGAAGGACTGAAATTATGTTTTCTTTACTCCATGAGAAGAATGAGTAAATTGTTATAATACTTCGTATTTGAGAATGAAATTACATCATCCAGAGGAGAAATGGACATTATTTTAGCTATTCTAAATTTATGGTTCTCTGCTTTCAATCCTACCAAACTATTTGTGTCTTGTACTTATTGATCTTATTTTTCTGAGACAAATATATGAAGTTTTTCCTTTGTTTAGAAGAATTCTCTTATTTATAGTTAAGGCAAGATAATCATAATGCTGTTATTTAGAATAAATTATATTGCTATGGTTTTTAAACTTAAAACATAAGAAAATGTCAAAAAGTAAAGCTGAGAAGCTGTTGACTGATACATAATACAATTATTTTTTATTTCCTGCTTTGCAAGAAATAGATAAACAGGAGAAGCAGTTGGAGAAACTGAGGAGGAAAGCTTTCATTGCTTTTTTCAGTTGCTGGCAAAGAGCAAAGGAATGAAAAGATATATGGGACCTCAGCTGTCATAGTCAGAAAGAATTGAGTACAGAGACAAGCTACTGCTTGTCTGGGTCACCCATTGCCTCTTTACTTCGTACTACCATGCATCAAGAAGCAAGTAAAATGTGATAAGAAACTATGCAGGAAAAGCTTTCTTTGCCTCTTGCAACTGCTTGCAAAATAGTTTTCGAAGCAATTAAAACAAAAAGGATACACAGAAGCAATGGCAGCTCTGACATCTCAGTAGGGGATAGTTTTAAGTTTGTGCCATATTGCTGTCTACATGTATATACCATTACTGACTGGCTAAAAAACTGAAAAGACATTGCTTTAGAATTGTGCCCATGATGCCCACTACAAGAGCAGTGTTCCTGAAGACCTGATCCTCAGTCATGCCTTGGATTTACTACCAAATATAAGTGCTTTTGAATAGGTGGGAGTGGTGTTCACATTGGTATGGAATATTAAATATCTTCCAAATGCTGCAGAAATATGCTTCTCAATATTGTTCATGATTCTTTCTGTTTAGTAAAAGAAGCGGAAAGGAATGATGATATCCGCTTCATGTTTGGAAAGAATACCACCAATGCCAAAGATTAGCAGCCTTGGGGTATCACTGTGCTATTTTTTCAGTACACTTCAGCAAAGTATACTGAAGTAGATTATTATTCTCTGCATTTTTTTGGACACTTATTATTTTCATATTCTTCATCTTATTTGTTAATTTATATTTCATGTTTATTACATCTGGAGCAGTGTATGAATTGGTACATGAACATGATGGGGCAAAGATGGTTTGCAAGTATAGAAAGGTATAGGTATATATAATGAATAGTATTGAGATAAACTATTTTGAGTTCATTTTTTCCTTATTTCCTATCTCCTTCATAAAATTATTTTTGTTACTACTTTTTTATGTACATTGCAAAATGCTATTGTGGCCAAAATCATGTTCACAGTCCTCCCTCAAAACCATAACTTAATTGGTATGTGTGTATATTTGTTGTACAAGTAGTCCTTAACCTATAACCATTTGGTCAGGGAGCATTCCAAATTACAATGTTGAATGTATGGTGGTTACAACCAATCCTGGGAGTACTGGCTGTCCCAATACCACCATGGTCACGTGATTTGATCTGGGTGCTTGATAAACAATTTGCATTTACACCCAGTTGCCAGCATGCCACAACTATGTGCTTGTCATTTGCCAGCTTCCCTGCTGGCTTCCCCAGAAAGTCAGTGCAGAAGCTGACATGAAAGGTCTCAATCACCTGTGATCCTTCCCCAGAACCTTTCCTTGTGTCACATCCAGTGGTGGGTTGCTCCCGGTTTAGTCCGATTCTTGTGAACTGGTACCACTCACACACACCCCGACATCGTTATGGAGGATCTGCATATGCGCAGAAGCTTCTGTGCATGTGCAGAAGCGCACGTGCGTGAGCTCCCGTTGTGAACCGGTAGTAAAGATAAGTAGAACCCACCCCTGGTCACATCCACCACTTGCTCATCCCCATGCATACTCTGACCACACTGCACTTCTATGCACCCTCCATCCTCTCCCCTGTGGTGCCTCTCACACACTTTCCCCAATCCTTACTGGAGTTCTTGTGTATCCCTTCCTTTATGCACACTTCTTTGATCCACAGTGTGCCTTTGATGCAGCTTCCTCAACCCTCATCACACGTTCCCTTGCACTCTTACCTACCAAACCTGTACTGTGTCTTTTGCACATCCTTCCTGACTGTCCCCACATCCTCTTGCTCCCTCCCTACTTGGGAGCAAGTACTTCATGTACACCTGGAAACTTCCTGCTGGTTTCCTCACTAACTTTGTGGTTGTGATTGTGGTAAACTGACAGGAAGTTACTTGGCCTAATGACTAGGATTCGGTTAACAATGGCAACCAGGACCATAGTGATTGCCATCACTAAGCAATGTGGTCATGCTTTACGACCGCATCACTTAATGATAGAAATTGTGTTCTCAATTGTTGTAGTAAATTAAGTGCTACCTGTATTATTAAAAAAAAACTCGTGGTTTCATATTTTCCATTTCTCTTGACTTGTGATGATTATGATGATGTTATCTATTCAGTCATGTCCAACTCTTGGCATTTCTATGGGCCAGGCCTCTCCATATCTTCCAATCTTGCACTATTTCTTTGAGTTGTTCAGTCTTCTGGCTGGTGTCAGCTTTGAGGTATCCAGTCACCATGTTCTTTAATGGCCTGGTTTCTGATTTATATATTATAAGACTCAGATTTTGCTTTAACCAAAGAATAATAAAAGATGTTCAAAGTTATTTCAGGTAGTAAACACTGCATTCACATTGGCTTCCATCAGCATTGGTTTTTCTAACGTGGTAAACCATTGCCTTGATGTATTTGATAACGAATTTTCTTTTTCCCTAAAATAATGCACATACAATAATGTAGAAATGGCCTAATGTCAAATAAATTGGTTTTGAGATTCTCAAATGTGTGATTAAAGACATCTTATTCAACTGCAATTTTTTCAGATTAAATCTGCATAAATTTGGATGTGAAGAAAAATAAGCTTATTTTTAGATGACATGTGTGAATGTTGCAGTTATCCTATTAAGAAATGTTTTTTAGTTTGTCTTGCAAATGAACAAATGACTGCTGCTAAGTTTTTTATTTGTAATTTTTATAATGATTATGCTTGAATAAACAATACAGATTTAATCCATTTTATGAATTGGAATATGCTATCTCTAACTGGACAAATGAATTATTACGTTGGTTATAATATACAAATCTGCTTAGATTTAATATTTGCTTCAGACATTAGGGACAGTAGGACAATTGGTAAAATTTACCAAAATATTTCATTTGAAATTCAGTATTGACCTTTCATTAATCACCTCACCTGTGATCAACCTCAAAGCACCATTTTGAACCTTGCTTCATTGGATGCCCATAATACTTGTTAATCAGATCATAAAGTAGTATTCGGGTGATGTTTACTACTTTTAATTGTTGATGTTTATTTTTGATCTTCCAAGGTGTATTTAAAGTTCTGGTCTTTCCCACCAGTATTTGTTCATCTAAATGGTCTGGCCATCAAAATTTTGCCATGAGCTGGGCAAACAGGTAATCTTCATCCAGATTTATACTCCTAGTACAAAATTGGCATCAATTTGATAGCCTTCTTCCAGAATATTTCCTGTGGAGTTATATATGATATCATTATATGCTGAGGCATCCATATATTAATTTTGCTTCCTAGACATAGTAATCTTTGGAATGACTCTCATTCTTCAGTCAGTTTCTGATAATCATACAGAATTCATTTCCATTTAAAAAGTTATTCATCCATATTTGTGACTCACAGAAAGGAGGAAAATCACATATTGATCTTTAAGCATATTTGCTACAAAAAGCCCATCACCCAAGAAAAAACCCTGTCATATAAGAAGAGAACAACACATATGCCAAAGCCTTGTGTAGTGTTATGACTTGGTAAAGGTATTTTGAAACCTGAGATTTAAATGAAGAGTTAACATCCATAAAAATAATAACCATAATGAGAGTCATTTATCTATATGACTCTCAAATTTGGAAATAGTTGGGGAGTATAAAGTGTCTTGTATCATAGAAAGGAAATCATAGGAAGACACGGTCGGGGTTTCTATCTCCCTAAACCACAATTCTTTGAAGGGTAAGGAGTATCATGAAATATACCCACCAACAGTGCAGAAGGAATAAAATGAGCTCTACGGAAGCCCTGCTATGTGCTTACTCAGGATTAGTTTGTATAAATATGCAGAAGAGAGCTTGTGGCAGTCTAACATTTGGAAATAAAATTCAGAAACACTGACAAGATCATTCTGATGTTCAATGTGCCTAATTTGTTCCTTAAATGCCTAATTGCCCTATATATTCAGGAGAAAGCTTGAGACTACATAATTCTTCCATACAATGAGATTGGTAGCTGTGAACAGCAGGTGATTTGAGCCAGTTACTCTCAGCTCAGCTTGCTAACAGAATTATTGTTTTGAGGGGAAATTGGAGAAAGTAGTGCTAGATAATCTGACTTGACCTCCTGGAGGAAAGGAAATATAGAAATTATTATTTTTAATAACTTAGCCTATAGTGCAAACATTTTACCCAGTATCTTAAAAAACTGAAACATTTTATGCTACTGTTATGCTAAACAGTTGATAACAGCCTCTGAGCAAAAATATGATTAGTGAACGTTTGGTAAAATATATTACATTCTTTTTCAATTTTTAGTGACCAAAAATAATATGAAAGCGTACTAAAAATTAAAGATACTATTAGAAATTGTTTATTCAATTTGTGTACTTTTTTCATAAATAGGGACTCCAGATTGTTAACCAGAATTATATTCATAATATAATTAAAGCAATGGGGGGGGGGACTAAAAAAAAACCCATGGATTATATTCCAATCTCCAAACATTCTCCAAAAGAAAGCAACTTTTCAGTTTTTAAGTTTTATTTGGACGTAACTAAAATAGAAGAATCTGTGCATGTTGGTTCTCTTTTAAGGGCCATTTAAAAAATGGAAAATTCAAGATTTCCATTCACTTTTCCTAAGGGAGCATATGCTGTTATAATTTTTTGCTTGAAAATAGTCCGGAAACATTTGGCAGCAACGTCTTGTTCTTTATATCTTCCTAGTGTTTTCCCACAGGTTAGGTCCACTTTTCTGATCAATAAACACCATTTTATGCAATCAAATGTAGCAGTTGAGTCCAAATGGATTATTTTCATGGCCGTATTAATTATGTCCTGCCATCTTTGCTTTAGTCTTACGCATGAGCATTTGTCATCTATGTCAAAGTGGTAGGTGGTGCAGGCAATGGTGTAGGGTGTGCTCATAGAATGTGGTTGTAATACTATAGGTGTTTTTCTTGCAGTTTCTTTCTGTACAATAGAACAGAACACTTTATTTAGCTAAGTGTGATTAGACACATAAGGAATTTTATTGGTGTAATGTACATCTACTGCCATGTATTGTTGACATTCTCAAGAAGGGAAATGCCTAATGAAGCATGCAGATCTATCCAGGTCTATCCAGTGCTACTGGATAGACTATTATACGCTTTTGCTTTTAGCTGAATTGGCATATGACTGTCACAGAGCACCCAGTGATCTTCTTCCACCACAGCGATGTTGCTGTTGCATGTACATTGTACATCTACTGACATTTTGTAAATGACATTCTAACTCCCAGAAATAGCATTTTTAGTAGATCTTTACCATTGACCTGGATGTGAAGGAGCCTGAGCTAGTCTGTAGATACCTTAGTCTTCTTGATATTGAGGCACAAACCAAATAGGCTAAGACAGCCGTTCCACCTTTGCTTCCCTGTTGGTAGCTGCAAGCAGGAAATTGTCAGTGTACAGCAAAGCCCAGAGGGCACTGTGATGCAAATCTCACATTATAGTATTCTTGATGAGAATCAACAGCAATGGTAATAGTGCATACCAACTTTCACAGGAAAGCTGTCAGAAAGGCCGGTGACGCATAATGCTTGGCTGCTGACATTAACATAAAGCATCTGGATCAATTTTATGAATAGCTCAGGTACACCATGGTCATGTAGAACAGTAGTCATCAACTGGTAGTCAGCAGAAAAATTATTTGCATTTTTTATATTGCATTAAATACTATTTATCTTTTTAAAAAATTCATATTAATGTTTCACAGGATTTAAAATTATGCATTTGGTAGTCCCTGAGGTTCGAAAGGTTGATGACCCCTGAAGTAGCCTTCCTGCATATTCCAATTGTCTGTTTAGGTAACTGCAGAGAAGCAGTAAGTCTTCTTGTTATACATGTAGCTGTACAATCTTGTAGTCTCATCCAAAACTGTTCTTTCTCTTCTTCATCACATCCAATTTGAGGTGTGAAGGCCAAGAAAACATGTAATTGATGGCGAGCAACATCAATGACAGTTAACATAAGGTGATCAGAATTTCAATGAAGATCAGCAATAAAGTTGTGCAGATCAGTGCATGCTATGATAGCCACACTTTTTTGTTAGTCACGCTATGGTAGATTGTTTTGTATCGTTCACTGATGTCATTCTTGATCTTTCCAACACGTTTCTTATATGCACACAATATTTACCTTGTGTCACTTTAGTATTTCTGCAAGCTCATCACTGCACACAGTCAGAAGACCATGCTGATATTCAACGTGGCAATAATATATTGTCATGTTTGAATTAGCTTCTTTAGCCAGTTCTATCCTTGAACTGGTGGCTTTTGCCCATTTGTCCTGATGGTTAGGCAATGCCAACACATGTTGCTTCCAAGGAATGCCCTAGCATTATTCAAATTTTACCAACTGGTTTGCCACTGAAACCTGATGTTGGTTGGTCTTGTTCAGTTCAATACCGTCCTTGTGGGAAGTTTACAGTAGCACCACAAGGACTTTGTCACCATTTAGGCAACAACATCCAACACCACATTTATTGTACTTGACTGTTGGGAAGATAGCTTTCTGGCTTATCTATCTACCAAATAATTCTTGGCTTGCATTTCAGTTTTAGAACTGTGAGGGGATAAGTAATCAAACAACGGACAAAACTCCATTTAAATTGGGATGAAAACTCTTCACCCATCATATGTAACATTACCTATATATTTAATATAAATTGATGGGTTGATCTCAGTTTAAGCATGTTAATTTTGGAAGCTTCAGAGAATACTCCTAGGATTTGTTTCATGAAGCAGAGACAAATTTGGTAGTTCGAGCTGTATGAAAATCTGAGTGTGGGATTTATAGTGCATTAAGGTGTAATGCATGCAGAAAAGTTCTTTGATATCTGCAAATGAAAAATCATCTTCTAAATGCTTGTCATCACTCTAATTTTAATGATGAGATAAGTGTGTAAGAGAAAATCATTCTGTTGATGACAGGCACATGTAAGAATGTAGTGGAAAAAGGTCCCATTAACACATGTCAGTCAGTGTTTCTTTGTAGAAGCAGCTGTTTTTTAAGCATAAAGGGAAATGGGGCTTCATTCTGTTCTACCAACTATATATTTTAGATTCCTGGTCAAACAGTATAGCATATCTGTGGCATTCTTACGAGATCAAGCTTGTTATGTAAGACTATCTTCATCTAGAAGTCTGTAGTTAAAATAACATTATAAAAGTTTAGTATATTTTGTGCAGTAAATTATTTTATGAGCATTATTCATTCTACGGACTCAGTGCTTACTACTTTGTCTTGAGCAATAACCTGATGTTACAAGTTGGTTCACAGGAAAGCATGAAAATTAAGTTGACTAAAATTGTATATGGTATTCCAACATAGTTGTGGCCTAAATAAGGAATTTATCAGTGTTTGATTTTTGATTTTTGATTTTTTTTACTTTCAGACCCTTTCCTAATGAGTCCTAGCATGGGATATACTTTTTCCTCAGCTGCTCCATATTGAGGTGGCTGTTAATTGAACATCCACTGTGACTCCCACATCTCTTTCCTGGTTAATTGCAGGTAGCCCAAACCTCATCAGTGTACATACCAAGTTAAAAGTTGCTTTTGTTTTTTTGTTTTTCTGCTAGTATGCATTCTCTAAGCATATTTTCATTGTATGCCATTAGATTGACCATCAGTTTTAAATAAATTGTCCTGGAGCTTTTCATAATCATTTGGTTTTTATGACACTGAATAGTTCAGTATCCACAAATTTGGCCAGCTTACTGCTCCCCCTTCATGTTAAGTTCATACATAAGCAAACTAAGACATTTTTGAGGGACTCCACCTCCTTCTCAACTCTAATTTTTTGGGTTTTTAAAAAATCAATTAGCAATTCAGGCTTCTTATCCCATGACTACTAAGCTATCTTAATATGTGATGAGGAACTTTATCAAAGGCTTTTTTTGAAAATATAAGTGTCACAGAATTACCTCCATATATGTGCTTGTTGATAACTCTAAAAACTAAAAAGGTTAGTAAGGCAAGATATATTCATACTGATTTCCCTTCAGCAAGTCTTGTTCCTCTATTATGTACTCATTATGTTTTCATTCATTCATTCATTCATTCATTCACTTACTGTTTCTACCAATCAGATGTTAGGCTGACTGGACTATAATTTCTTGTATATACTCAAGTCATTTTTAGAAGTGTCATACTGAGTATCTTCTAGGGCAGTGATGACTGACCTTTTTCAGACCAGGCGCCCAAAGCACGTCTGTGTGTGCGCAAATGCAGGTGCTCGCAGCCAAACCCCCCAAATGCAATGTGTGCGCAACCCCCTGCATGTGCACGCATCCCCCCACATGCGCTCCACCCCCTGCATGTGCATGCAGACTCCTCCCATACGCTCCACCATCCGCCCATGCGCGCAGCCCCCACGCATGCATCCTGGGCCCCCCCCATGCATGTGCACGCACCCCCTGCATGCATCCCAGCCCCTGCACATGTGTGGCAGAGACCCAACAACCAGCTGGCTGGCAGGAGGTACACACGCATGCACGGTGGAGCTGAACAGTTCGCGTGCCCACAGAGAGGCCGCTGCGTACCACCTGAGGTTCACCATCACGGTTCTAGGGTTTTCTGTGACTTGAATGCAAGTTACTTTAAGTTCTAGAATAGATAGTATTTTATGTTGTAAGAAATATATATTATTGCTCTTCTATTTAAAAATAAACAAAAATGCTTATGTTACATTCAGTTGTTTACTGATAGAACTGATGTGAAGCAACAATTCTTGCTTCCTTATGTTTGCCATGAATAAAACCTGGTTTGAAGGGCTGGAAGATTGTCTAAGGTACATTTTAGCAATGTAAGCGGACATCATAAAAACTGATAAATATTTAGATACCATATACCAAAAATCTATCAGGATACATTGTAATTCAGTTAATTGGTCTTAAAATTGACACAACTTTGCTGCTAAGAGCATATATTTAAAAAACTAAATGTCAAGCTCTAGTGATAAGATGAATTGTTAAATTGCTTTCTTTTGCCTTTGGGAAGATTTATGTGTTGTATTAACATATGTGGAATTCAATGTCTTAAAATTTTATTGAGGTATATTTGTCAACAATAAAAATTAGCTGGTATAGTGTTGTAGAGGAATACAGAGATGATTTCGAAGAACATAGGTAACCCCACTTGAACTCTTTGGTCTAGGAGGGAAGGGAAAATGCTGTAATACTTTCTAAATTCCACATTATAGCTTATATAAATCAGAATTCTAGTATGTATGCATGTATGTATGAATTTAATATCTATAGCCACCTATCTCAATCAGTAACTCGGGGCAGCTTACAATTAAATTTCTGACATTGCCTGTTTTGGATTGGCAATTATGTAGGCCATATCAGTTCAGTGGTCTCCTCTGGGCTTATTTCCAGGCAACTTTGATCCTATCTTTCAGGATTACACAAAGCCTCATTTGGCAACTATTTAGAGTGAATAGCATCTGACACTATCCTATGTTCTTTCACGCAGTTTAAAATATTTACTTTAAGGTGTTTCCTCCATGATGTTGTTCAGTCTTCTATATAATTTTGCAAATAGCTATGTTAAGCATTGAGACCAGATAAATAGGATATTGATTAAACTAGTTAATATACAGTAATAACTTCCAACAATTATTCACTGAAGAAGAAAGGGAAGTGATCTGTGTTACAAGTTTGGGAGCCAAATTATTCTGGGATAGCAGGGACTTTCTTGGGCTCAGATTCCCACCCTTTCTGAATTCTTTCTTGGGGATATGACCTTCCCTGTCATGCTACTTGATCTTTGAGGCACCTCTGAGAGTGAGCCGTTCTGCTTCCTCTTTCTCCTGCCACTATCTTGGTGTCATCACTGCTCAGCTGTTATTTGAAGTGTGAACTGGAAATTAAATGGGTTTGGAGGGGATCAAAGATCATTCTAGCCAATCATCTTTAACTGGGTCAGTATAAATAATTTATCTGTCGCTTGCATCTTGCAAATACCCATCTCCTGATGAATTATTCCATTAATATAGTGACCAAGTTCAAAATCTTGTCATTAATTATGTGATTAATATTTTTTTCTGGCTCCTAAGATTTGAGGACTTAATATTCTTTAATGAATTTTTCCTGTCTTACTTTATAGAGACTTACCATTGGTTCTATATGCTTATAATTTCAAGTATTGTACTAGTTCAGAAATCATATTTCAGTAAATGAATGAACTGACTAGAATTATAGATGTAATAGACCTACAACTTTGCACTAGTAGGCTTTAACACTTAGTAAGAATACTTACTAGGAAACGGTACATATTCTTATTAATCATTTCTGTTTTATAAATCTTGATATTTCCCAGGATGTCATTTTCTGATCTATTTAAAGTATAATTTTTTTCTTGATACTGTGAAAAGTATGTTTTTATATGTTTATTGCTCTGAATGTAGTATACATTATGCATCGTCATCATCATTTTAGCCATTATCTGTCCACTGCAGGATGAAGGCCTCTTCCGCATGTTTCCAACCAATATGGTCCTGAACTTTCTTTTGCCAATTGGGCTGCAATATTTGCTGATGTTGTTGATCGGTGTGGACACTTTTTATCAAGTGGAATCCATTCTATGACTTCCTTGGTCCACCTGCCATCAGTTCTTCTTGTTATGTGACCAGCCCATTTCCATTTCAATTCTTTTACTCTCTTGATGATATCCTACACTACAATTATTTGTTCTCTAATCCATGTGTGGGATTTTTATCTTGTCTTGTAATGCCGAGCATGTTTCTTTGCATGGCTCTTTGTGCTACTCGTAGCTTTTATATCGATTGTGAGGTTAGTGTCCATGTTCCACTGGAATATGTTAGAGCAGATAGCACACACTGATCAAAAACTTTTCTCTTCAGGCATAGGGGGAGGTTGTTCTTGAAAATTATGCTTAGCTTGCCGAATGCCTGCCAACCACATTTAACATACATTATGTGTACTGAGGATCATTTTCGAATATTTCTCTTGAGCACAGATATAAAAATGAACAAGACAAAAACAAATATCATTCTAAATATTCATGATGTGTAGAGAGATACAGAAAACATACAATTGAAGCTCAGCCTTTAGCAAAGTTTAAACTATGAAATGAACTGTGGAAATAGCTCTTTCCGCATGTTTTAAACTGCACATTCTTTTGCTACTTTAAATCTTTCTAATAATTGTAAATAGGAGAATCATTGACAATTATATCCTTTTACCAGTGTTTAAATGATACATCCGTTATCAAAACAGGTATTGTCTAAAACAAATACATCATTCTAGTTAAGACATTTATTTTTATCACATAAATTCTGCCTAGCAATGACAGTTAGAGTTTCTCCTTTCTTAACAAGTTTTTTTAATTTTATTTCATATCTTAACATAGCTATTTTAATTTTAAAATAACATACAATTCATGTTTGTCACATAGATACCCAGAATATTTTACCTTCTCAATCTTATTCATCAGTTCTGTTTCTGTATGATCTATTTTCATATTTTTGTTAATTATTCTTAAAACAATGTTCTGACCCAGCCTTAGCAGAAGCAAGAAACAGACTCCTTGTCACGAATACCCCCTCTTTATTTACCTCTTATGAATTAATTGCATTCACCCACCGAAAAGTCCAGGCAAGAGTCCTGCAAGGAGTTATAACGGCAGCAATAGACCTTATCAATTCCTTGCGATAATTGCAAGGCCGTGAGCTCCCAGCCGAAAGGCTGCAAATTAAGTTCTGGCAAGCAGTCTTTGATGCATGAAACACAATGAGAAAAATCTCCAGAAATACGAACTGTTGTCTCCTACGACAACCACTCCCCTTTCCTTCTATTTATTCCCCAGCCAGTGAGGGGCCGTTCAGTGTCCATGTGTGCTTTGTTTCCCGAGTTGACTCCTTGTCCTCCATTGTTCACCTCTCCAAACTGCTCTGCGCATACTTGCATCTGGAACAGGCCCCAGCTGTTCTTCCTCCTCACTCATTTCAGCCTCTAAAGGCAGCTGCCTCTCTGGTGGCTGGAAAATGTCAGAGAGCCCTGGCTCTATCTCTGCGTCGAACGCAGAGCATCCATCAGAGCCTTCCCTAGATTCCAGAACTGGCCCAAGTTCCCAAACCACCTCATCATCCAAGTCTGCTGCCAGCTCCACTGGCAGCTGGCAGATCACAACACCTAATAACAAATTCTAATTTGCCCACTTTTAATATTTTGATTCCCTTTAAAGGATCTTCCAAAACCAACCTCAAGTCATTTGCAAAAACCCTTAATTTAACAAATTTCTTTTTTAATCACAATCCTCTAATCTTGTTTTATTTCAATAATACTGTCTTTACCATTGTTTTTATTTTGAAGAATCATCTTGTCAGTATTTCAAGAATCAAAATAAACAAGAGGGGACACAGTGGACATCCCAATTTTGTTTCTTTTTTTTTTTAACTCAGAGTTTTATTAGCTCTCCATTAACAGTTATTTGTGCTTTCTGTGAAATATAACTCAGTCTTAACCATTATATAAAGTTCTCTCCAAAATTATTATCTTCCACAACCTTGAACAAGAGAAATGTTGTTTTATTTACATAGATTGGAATATTATTGAAACGCACTTTGTATGGTAAAATTGTCTATTAATACACTGTTTTCCACTTGTAACTTCAGTATCATTTTTATCATAATCTTTTCATAATTTATATGCTAACTACTTCCCTGGTTTATTTTCAGATAATTTTGCAAAACATATTTTTTTTTTGCTTTACATAATTTATTTTTATTTCTCTTTCTCTTATTGTTATTATTGTCTTTGTCTTGTCTTTGTTAAAGTTTAATTTGTTGAGAAATACTTATCTTCTCTGAAATTCTTTCCATAGCCTATGTTTTCTATTGCCCCTTCTTTTTAAGGTCACTCTAATGTTGCATAAAAGAACCTCTAATAAAAACTTTACTTGCATTCCAAAGCATTCTAATACTTTCGCATAAATTATTTTTACAAAAATATTTTAATTTCTTTTAACAAACATCCATATTGTGTTTGGTCTTCATCTAAAAGTATTGGATTTTCTTTTATAAACCAAGCTCACAGAATTTTGGTAATTTCTGTATTTAGAAATTTTAGTAGCAAAGTTCTTTGAAGTCCAAATCATATCTATTCTTGAAAAGTATATATGTCTTTTACAAAAGTAAGCATAGTCTCAAATTGCTACTTTGTCTTCATATATTAACCATCCCTAAATAACCATCAACTCGTTTTCTTATAAATTCACACAGTAGTAAGTTGGGTGAACAATTTTCCCTTTTTCATTTTTCTTAGATTCCTGACTCATGGGCTATTACTCTATAACAGCAATCACATTTACAGTTATATACCACCCCATAGCACCTTATAGCACTCTCTGGGCAGTTTACAATGTCAGCATTATTTGCATATTGGCCCAATAATTTGGGTCCTCATTACCCTGATCTCAGAAGTCTAAATGAAACTTGAGCCCCGTCAGGATCCAACTCCGGGCTGTGGGCAGAGTTTGCCTGCAATACTGCATTTTTAATCACTGCACCACCACTAAATAAGAATGTATCTTATCCTATTATTGTCCTCCAACCTCTACTCTATTGCCCAAAAACCTTTGGTCTCCGTCCTCTAAGACCTGGTTCATCCTATGAGAGTATTGGAGCCAGAAAGTAAGAAATCAACACTTAGTGTGGGCTTAAATAAATGTGTGATTCTCTTTTAAGTGGCCATTTATATATCCTCCTTTCATTGGGGGGGAAATATTTCTTTACCAGGTCAGCTGGGCAATTTAGAATATTTTAAATGACCTCTCTCCTCCATGATTTTTGATGGTGTCATGTTAAAATGGATGTCATGGGCTACATCTATTCTTGCTACATGTTCCCAAGCTAATTCTGTGTTTAGCAAAGCACATAATGCTTCCTTGGACTTTATAACTAACTTGTTAATGGGATTATGGTGGCAATGAATCTATTATTGTTTATTTCAAGCCTTGTTGGGGTCTTTCCTCGGGTCCAAGGAAGTCTCATATATTCTGTCAATATGCTTTCTGGAATTATACTTTGCTTAATCACTTGATTTTTGACAGACACACAATTCATGGTATACTCCTTGAAAGTTTTTCAATGGATGTAAAACTTCAGCTGCTTTCTCTCCATCAAGGAAACAGAATAGGAAACAGAGTGCAAGACTGAAGCAAGAGGCATAGGTCATCATAGAAAAAATAAATCTGCGGTCTTTAGGAAAAGCCAGTGTGCTTCTTGAGATTCTCAGAGGAACTATCTAAAGAAGATCTGAGAACTCTTAACTTATTACTGACAAACTCTGGTGTATGCACTTATGATGAGGCTGAATGCACTCACTGTATGAATTCATAAACTATGATTTTCAGAGACCAGAGTGATTAGAATCGTATAACATGGCTAAGCTAAAATTAAGCAATCACCTGAAGGCTTAACCTTATATTTGAAACTAGCAATAACTAACAAGCAGAGGAATAAGTAATTAAAATTATTATTATTATCTTAATAATAATTATTAAGTGAAAACATTGTAAAAATAGGAAAATTAGCTAAGAATAAAATTTGAAGATAAGGAAAAAAATTGGGAAAGAAGGGAACGTTTCATGAAATGCAATAGAAATGTCAGCATTATTATTACAATTATGTATCTGATCATATTTTATACTTTTATTCCACTTCCTGGGTAATTATTGTGATTCATGTGAATTTGAGGGAGATGGGCCAGTCTATCAGCCATTTATATTAACAGGACAAGATATATTAGGAACATAAGTGGAAGAAAAAAAAGATTAGTTCTTTAAGGTTCAAATAAAAGAGTAAACCACAAACTAAACTTGAATTTATACCTATTTGAGTGTTTTTAAGAATGATGTTATATAAATAAACTCTGTTGCTGTAAATTAACATGAGTTAATTATTAGATAAGGAAGCATGCTCAGGCAGTAAGTATCAGTGGGAAATTTATGCAGCTATCTTATGGCTTATTTAAATACCTGATGTAAGTTACCTTGATCTAAATTACCACTTGGAGTTTGCAGCTCTTGTTGAATTTCCCTCCCTCTGCCACAAAAAAATATTTTCTTTTCTAGCATAATCATTAACTAGGAAATGGGTTTGTAAGCTAGTAATTTTCACAGGTGCAGATATGCTTGCACATTTGGAAAATTTTGCAAGCATGGGCGGCTCTTCTCCACTTTATTTTGTTGCACATTTATATAATTGAAACAATTTATAATAAATTTTTACTTCTCTCTTTGTGTCAGAGTGTGCCCTGGATACATTTTCAAATAGCAAGTATAATGAAGTTTAACATTAGAAACATATTTGTAAGAATATTTAACAAGAATTACGTTTGATTTTGAACTGTCATAAAATTACAAATCTGTATTTAGGTTAAACCTTTATTGGATCCTCTTAAATTGTTTTTTTAAAATAAATATTGGTTATGTTCATCAAAAGCTGTAACGAGTCGATCAAAAACATACTTAGGAAGGAAGCTTGGAATAAATCATCATCATCATAAGTTGACAAAATGTCCATCTGTCAGTTGCAAAAGGCCATATTGCTTGGATCTGTACACCTACACATTATGACATTATAAGTCCTTGGGGGAAAATGTGATCCATATGAAGGCCCACACCAGCTAAAGAACTGGCTGCTGAGATTTCACATTGTTGTGAACAGAGAATAATAATGTGATCTCTAATATCTTTCTATCTTAGATCTTAAAATGTTCTATCCCACTTAAGGTGTTCCTAGGTTTTTGTATTTCTCAAACCAAGCAATTGATCAACTACTGTAAAGTTGTTATCTTGGAGATATACTCCAGAACAGCCTCATTTTTTACTTTTTGTGTATAAAATTGATTTTCTTGTTTTCCTTTTGTGTAAAATTTCTAAGCTATTTGTAAGATCAGGTGCTTCTTGGCTAGACTGTAGTACACAACTTACAACCACAGTTGGGACCTTAATTTTGGTCATTGAGTGAATCTGTAGGTAAGCCAGATGTCATAGCTTTACCCAACAACCGCAATCCTAGCACACCCAGTTGAGATCATTAAATGATCTTGTGGGTCATTAAGCAGAGTCACTGAAATCCAAGCAGAATTTTCAGCCCCAGAGAGACTTGTTTGCAGCACCTCCCATCTTTTACATGGTCTTTGCTGACCTGCTTGGATTTCAGCAGGAAGAATTTTCATCCCCTGCTTTGCTCTGGAGCTGAAAATCCTGCTTGGATTCTGCTATGCACCTTTTTTAGCCAGTCCCTGAAGACTAGACAGAATCCTCTGGACATGCTACAGTTCTTGCGGTCTTCCCTGTCGGCTTTCCCATTGTCTTTTGGGAAAACTGCAAAATTGCAAATGGTGCTCACATGATCGCAGGGAAGATTGCAGATCATAATTGTATGATCACAGGAGCATTTGGCAACCAGGGCTAAGTGTGAATGGGTTGTTAACTGCCCAGATCACAATCTATGATTGGGTGGGTGCAAAGAGTATAACTTTGGGGATAGTTGTAAGTACCTTCAGCATCTGTCATAACTTTTAATGATCACTAAACAAATGGTTGTAACTTGAGGACCATGTGTAGTCTGATTTTAGTTCTGATTTTGAATTGTTAAGGTCAGTCATTTTTGAAAGGAAATCTTTCATGAAATGCAAAAATTAGGCTGAAGGGAATTAAATTTATTAATGGAAACTCACTAAAGTAACTTTAAACTGAAACATGAAAGGGCAATTAGACCAATGAATTAAAGTAAATTTAAAAATACTGTAGTATGGGGATAGTGCAGTATGGGTTCAATGTTGTAGAGAAGGTATTAAAAGCAAATGATGGAAGAAAGGCGAGATCAAGGAAGATACAAGGACAGATTAAGGCAAGAACCGCAGTGTAGTTAATTCATTGTGAGAAAGGATAGAGGAGAGAAATAGCTGATATAAAAGGGGTGAGGAAAAAATGAGACTAGGTAGTGTGATATTAACATATAAAATATAAAGACTTAGAGGAATGTGGGAAAGACAAGCACAAGCATATTTGCATATCATCTATAATAGCAAAGAAGCATTGTGAATCACAAGTATAACAATATAGTTTACTGTTGGCAGTGAATGAACTGATTATGTGAAAATATTGCATCTTATTGCTGTGATCTCTCTTTTATTTGCAGATAGCATTTACCTTTCGCTAGAAGTGGAATGAAGGAACAGACAATGGGAACACACTCAAGATAACACTCCTGGACAAGGTGTCTTATGGCTATTTCGAGTTGATTTATATCTGCATATTTGATGGTTTTTACATACAAAGGATTTATTTTTCTTTTGGATATACTCAAAATACAAAATTGTTTCTTGTTGGAAACTTTTTACTTTTGAAAACTATACACCATGGGAGACATGGCCAACAACTCAGTGGCATATGGTGGTGTAAAATACACTATAAAAGATTCTAATCATGGAGATTTTGGTATTACACTTGAAGAGCTTCGTACACTTATGGAACTGCGAGCTACTGATGGTTTGCATAAAATACAAGAATGCTATGGTGATGTATATGGAATCTGTACAAGATTGAAAACTTCTCCAAATGAAGGTAAGGATGATTGTATATGAATTTTAAGTAAGAGAATTCTGACTTGTATAGATACTGAAGGCCTTGCTAATTGACAATGTTTTTATTTGTCACGTGAAGAGCCACCTGGCTTTTGTTGTATCTTAAATGGATTTATTTGGTTCTAAATTAAGATAATTAAAAGTAGAATTGAACAAAATAAATATTGAACTGAAGCTGCAAATATTTCTGTTAGGTATAAGTCCAGAAAATATGTCAAAAATACCCAGTTTACTAAGATGCATACTGATACCTGCCAGGACATATTTAGTATAACAGTGGGAAAGAGAAACTGCCAGTGATGCAAGACCAGGAGGCCAAAATTGGAAAATATGCAGCAGTGGCACAGTTGACAATATATGTCCATAATAGACATATTTCTATTCCTGCTAAATTTTAGCAGGAATGGCTTCCTTATACATAGTACAGAGCAAGAGAAATTAAGACATTTGGAATATAGTTTCTAGATAAGATTATGAGACCATGAAAAACAACAGATAAAGCAAGTTAAGCAGACATTAGAAATAAACTCAATGGTCAGTAACAAAGTACAAACACTCAGGTTAGCAATTTTGAAATAAATGGAAAGGGAAGGGAAAAAGCATTACTTTGTTGTCCTTGATTTCATGTAATATTTCATTTGATGCTAGAAATTCTGATGATTTTGCCCCTGTTGTTTTTATTGAACTATAATTAACAAACAGTATTAGGTAACTACATTAACATAAATCCAAGATGCATATATAAGGAAAACAACCAAATTTGATTAAGTTGAGGTTCCTCCTTTATTTTAACTTCATCTATGATATTTTTCTAATGTGGCAATTGAAAAGATTTTGTTAATCCACATCTCTAACATTATGTTATCTAATGTTTTTCAGTGTTGTGTAATTATTTTGGCTACTAAAATTAAATAGATAATATGTTCTTTATTTTTAAGCTTGAGGTTTGATCCTGTAGTAAACCCAGCTCTGGGAAGCATTTAATTCTTTGTTGATATTACTTATCTCCCCAAGTATTTTATGCCAAAAGGATATAGCTTTATCACATGACCACCACAAATGAAAAATTGATCCCTTTTTTACAACCTCTCTTAACATTTGAAAGAATTGTTTGTTTGTTTGTGTGTGTGTGCATTCAAATCTAATGGGAAAAAGCATTACTAAAAGAGTTTTCTGAGATTTTTAAAACTCTATAGTAGTTTTTTCCCCTCCTTTGTGCTCTATATCTTTAACTTTTAAAAAGTTGGTTTAAAAAACTTTAAAAATTAATTTTTAAATATATTCTTATATTAGGATTAAAACAAACCTTTTATTTAAGGTTTGTTTCCCAGTGTTGTAAGCTTCCAAAAAATAATTTAAGAAGCAACATAGTGAACACACATTTATCAGGCCAATAATGTGGTATTTTTTCCAAAAAAATATAACTTATTTTTATTTTTTTAACAGTTTCTTGAGCTTTTCAAGTAAGGATAGATAAACCTGTTATTTTATATATAACTTTTTTTGGACACTTCAGTTAGAAAAAAAATGAAACATTCTACGCAAATTATTCATGCATTTTTTTCAGAAACATTTTCTCCTAAAACTAGGCATTTTTATATGTAGGGCCCATTATAGTATGTGTCTTTCTGATTTGGTTACTTCCTAGTAAAACTCACAGGCTGCTTAAATCTGGGACATTATAGGTAATCCTCAAATTATGACCACAATTGGGTTGGAAACTTCCATCGCTAAGCAATGCAGTTGTTGGGTCAACCATGACCACAACCATGCCTAATTTTTGCCAGTCATTTAGTGAATCACCATAGTTATTAAGTGAATCACCACAGTCACTAAGTGAATCCAGCTTCCCCCATTAACCTTGCTTGTTTGACGCTGTCCAGGAAGTTTGCAAATTGTGATCACGTGAACCTGGGACACTGCAACTATTGTAAATAAATGTCAGTTGCCAAGTACCTAAAATATTATCATGTGATTGTGGGGCACTGTGACAGTCATGAGTATGAGTACTGGTTGAAACTCAATGTATTTAATGTATTTAAGTATCTTGCTCTGTTTTTGGGGAGGGGGGAGATTAGGGGAAATAGAATGCTACTTACCCTGTGTGCACAATTATTAGGCAAGTGAGTATTTTGACCATATCATCATTTTTATGCGTATTTTCCACTTCCAAGCTATATAAATTTGAATGCTTAGTGGATATAAGCATATCAGATGATGTGTATTTGTGTAATGAGGGAGGGTGTGGCCTAAGGAGAGCAACATCATATGTCAAGGTGGGCATAATTATTAGGCAACTTCTTTTCCTCTGGCAAAATAGGCCAGGAAGAGATTTAACTGACTCTGAAAAGTCAAAAATTGTAAAAAGTCTTTCAGAGGGATGCAGCACTCTTGAAATTGCTAAGATATTGGGGTGTGATCACAGAACCATAAAGCGTTTTGTTGCAAATAGTGAACAAGGTCTCAAGAAACATGTTGAGAAAAAAGATGCACATTAATTGCCAAAGATTTGAGAAGGATCAAGCATGAAGCTACCTTCTTCTTCTTGTGCCATATCTGTCATCAGGCGATCATGTTGGCGATCCTATTTTTATCAACAGCCACACAAAAAAGTGCTGTTGAATTTTGTCCAAACCAGTCCCTTAGATTTTGAAGCCATGATGTTCTTCTTCTGCCTGGACCTCGTTTGCCTTCAATCTTTCCTTGGAGGATTAAGGGAAGTATGCCGTATTTTTCTGGGTGTCGCATCACATGTCCAAAATATTCTAACTTTTGCTTTTTTATGGTTTTGATGATTTCCTTTGGCTTTTCCAGGCGACTTATCACCTCCTTATTTCTGATTTTGTCAATCCAACTTATACGTAACAGTCACCTGTAAATCCACATTTCAAATGCTTCTAGTTTCTTCAAGTGGCTTTCTATCAGAGACCAGCTCTCCACTCTGTAAGGCAGGATAGAGAAGATGTAGCATCTGACAAGCCCGATTTTCAATTTTAGGTTTATGTCATGACTGCAAAATACTTTTTTCATTTTGAAGAATGCTGTTCGAGCTTTCTCTATCCTTGTTTTGACTTCAGTGCTCTTTGAATGAAGCTACCAGGAACCCATTATACTCCAGTGCTGTCATATTCCAGAACTGCAACCTACCTGTTGTGTCCAGAAGTACAAGGTGTTCAGTGTTCCACTTCGACTCAGAAACCAGCAAGGTGGAGGTGGGGTACTCGTATGGGCTAGTATTATTAAAGATGAGCTAGTTGGACCTTTTTGGGTTGAAGATGGACTCAAAATCAACTCCCAAACCTGCTGCCAGTTTTTAGAAGACAGTGGTACAGGAAATAGTCTGCATCTTTCAAGAAGATCATGATTTTTATACAGGACAATGCTCCATCGCATGCACTGAAGTACTCCACTTCGTGACTAGCCAGTAAAGACCTTAAAGATGAAAGAATAATGACATGGCCCCCTTCCTCACCTGACCTAAACCCTATTAAAAACTTGTGGGCCCTTCATAAATGGAAGATTTATGGTGAATGAAAACAGCACACCTCTCTGAACAGTGTCTGGGACGTTGTGGGTTGCTGCAGCACAAAAAGTTGATCGTCAACAGATCAAGAATCTGACAGACTCCATGAATGGCTTATGACTGTTATTAAAAATAAGGGTGGCTATATTGGTCACTGATTTTTTTTTTAATGTCAGAAATGTCCATTTGTACATTTTAAGTTGTTTGTTTATTATACTCACTTTAACAGATGCAAATAAACGAGCGTAAGATGGGCAAATTTTTGTTTTCCATTTAGTTGCATAATAATTCTGCACACTAATGGTTGCCCAATAATTATGCACACATAGATATTCTCCTAAGAAAGTCAAAACCTCATTTTTACTTTCTTAAATATTCAGGTTTGAGGTGTATTATCATTTTGGATTGACTGAGAGCACTGTAGTTGTTCAATAATTAAATTAATCCTCCAAAATACAACTTGCCTAATAATTGTGCACACAGTGTATATTTTTAAAAAAGGATTATAGTAAAACATACTCTCTTCCATCTAAAACAGGGTTGTCCAACATATGGCCCACGGGCTGTATGTGGTCCACATCAGCTAGTAAAATGGCTCCACAAGATCAAAAATTTTTAACATGATTTATATACATATGCATATGTACATACATATACATTTTATATATTTTATATGTGGCTCAAGACAATACCTCTATACTCAGTGTGGCCTACGCAAGCCAAAAGTTTGGACACTCATGATCTAAAAGATTTATTAAGGGCTGTTTATGTATATGACGTTTCCAGCAACCATTGGTGAACATTTTTTGGACCACAACTCATGGCTCCTATTCACATTTATTTGCTGCCTAATTAAGGAAAAAACTTGGTCTCTATGTATTTGAGCCATTCATAATTTATGAGATTTGTAATGACTGTACAATGTCCTTTCAACACAATTTTAAAAGAGAAACACTTTCATGCTGGGTTAGCAACATAATTTTAAATTGGATGTTTTAAATTTTTGGGGTTTTAAATTAAGCCAAATTTATTTAATATTTTTAAATTATTTTAAATTGATGTTTATCTTGTTTTTAAATAGGCTGTACACCGCCCTGAGTCCTTCGGGAGAAGGGCGGTATGGAAATATTATTATTATTATTATTATTATTATTATTATTATTATTATTATTATTATTATTATTATTATTATTATTATTATTATTAACTATTGGCCAATTTGTTCATTAGGATTCTCCTACAGACTTTATTGAGCTGAGTGCAGGTGTTTACATGTTGACTTCCAAGTGAGGCAGTTATTAACTGAAGTGTTCTTGGGGTGTTACTAATATGTAAATTGGGTTTTAATTCTGTGTAGTCAAGGTCTGAGTTGCCTAAATGTGATTGGACTACAGTGCTCAGAATTCCCAGCCAATATTGGGCATTCAACTGGGAATTGTAACTTGGCAGTAGCTGTAGGAATCACTTCTATTGTCATTGTTTCTGTTGTATTTAGTGTCGTTAAGCAAAATTGTGAGATTTCCCCCCCCCTCCATATTAATACAGGTAGAATAGAATGATTCCTTAATACTGGCAGGGAAAATAAAACAGCAATACAATTCTGGGATATGTTCTTTTTTTAAATTTCTTATTGGATATATATTTGCTTTAATTTATATGCCACCCTTCTCCGGAGACTCAGGGCGGCTTACAATGCGTTAAGCAATAGCCTTCATACTTTTGTATATTTATACAAAGTCAACTTATTGCCCCCACAGTCTGGGTCCTCATTTTACCTACCTTTGAAAGGATGGAAGGCTGAGTCAACCTTGATCCCGGTGAGATTTGAACTTGCAGTAATTGCAAGCAGCAGATGTTAATAACAATGCTTTAGTCCACTGTGCTACCAAGGCTCTTGCAATACCAAGGTTATTTGCAATAACCAAGTGGCTTTGTAACATACAGTTATATAAACAAATACGATTAGTACTTAAAATGGTGGACAAACTACTTCTGTCTGCACAGCTTTTGTAGCACAGCTTTTGAGAACAGCTTTTGTTCTCAAAGTGTTGAGAACACACATATATTCTGTGCTATAATTATTTTGGAGCAAAGGCTTCGGAGAAGTGCAATGTTAGAAAAGTCTGAAGTTTCCCTTTTGAATTTTTTTTTTCCAGAAATGGTCAAAATCTGCCTTAAGTGCTCACAATATATATTTTTACTTCTTTTAAAAACAAACAATAGTTGCAGTTTCAGATAGCATTGAAAAAAATGTTACATGACATTCCCAGAAATCATTGGTAATTTTCCAAAATAAAATCTTCCCAGCATATTGGAATTTCCCTTTCTTGAAACATGGGAAATAAGGACATCTAATTTGCTACTGTTATTAATTTATGCTTGTGGAAAGTCACACAACCAATTGTTATTTGTGTAAAAGGAAAAAGATATGCTTGATACATGTGAAACTGGCATGGTAGCAATGAATGAGCAGAAACTCAAAACTTTTGTATTCAAACCTCTATGCATTCAAGAAAAAATCTTATCATACAAAACAACCCCTTCATGTAATCCTAATGCCAGATATTGATATAATTAATTTCTTCGAAACTTGGTGGTTGTTTAGCATATACTGAATTGTCAAAATATATATATATATATATTTAAAAGCATACCTGGTTTTTATCTAGACTCTATATATATGTATGTATGTATGTATGTATGTGTATGTGTATGTGTATATGTATATGTATATGAATCAAATTAAAATCAATAAAACAATACATGTATTCAGTGATTTGTAGCCAGTTGCTGCTACTATTTTAGAAAAGCAAGCAACTCTAAAATGTCCTGATATTACTCTAGTGGCTATTTTTCTTGAAAACATGGGATAAATAGCATGATAATAAATAAATACAAAATAACAGATTTGCAGTATATTTAACATTTTAATAAATCCAGTATGAAAATGTTTCATTTTTGTTAGGAGGTGACAATAAACCATTTTCTAAAACCATTTTCTCTTTTTACTGTTTAGGCTTAAGTGGAAATCCAGCAGATATAGAGAGGAGAGCAGCTGTATTTGGGAAGAATTTTATACCTCCTAAAAAGCCAAAAACATTTCTTCAGTTAGTATGGGAAGCACTACAGGATGTTACGTTAATAATTTTAGAAATTGCAGCCATAATATCATTGGGCCTTTCTTTTTACCAACCTCCAGGAGGAAACGAAGCATGTAAGTAATCAAATAGGGGTTTTTTATTCTTATTTATCATGAAATACACCAGAATAACTGTGTTAGAAATCAAAAAAATGGGTTTTGTGTTCTTAGAACTGAGAACTTGACAGGTTAAAGTATATTCACATTAAATTCTAGTCATTTCTTCATTTGAGCAAGATATAGATTTTAATATTCATCATATGCACATATGCACATACCTTGAATGTCTGATGGAATGACAGTAGGTTTATATAATCTTTCATATCACTCTTCCTTTATCTTCTGTTTTTAAATCTAGAAAACAAGGATAATTAGAGCAACTTCACTCTGTGTTCTTAACTTAATTTCCCCAGGGTTACATAGTGTAGACAATCAAAAGAGCTCAGTTAATCTATGTTTGGACTGGCATTTTGAGCTTTACTATAATCTAATTTCCTCAAGTATAGGATCTCTTCAGATGCTGTATTTTTCACTGGAGAGAGTTCAGGAGCAGGCCTGGATTTATGTACTCCATTCCTTACTGCTCCCGAGGACAGGTAAATATGAGTGTCTAAATAGAGGCATTAATGAAAGAAGTAGGAAACCCGGTGGAGGCAGGACAAGGTCCTCTCTAAGTCCCATTCCTGATGATGTAAATGCAAAAGCAGACACATTTAACATATATACTCCATGTTTACTCTTATATCCAGGTCAATACTCAGTTACTTAGCAAACACTAGTGCAGATTAATATTCCTGGATTAGCATTTTATTAGATGAATTTCTTTTTTTAAAATGCCATTCATCTATATTGAAATCTGCTAAATGGAGCAATCAAGATGTATAAACCATGTTCTGATTTCAGAACAGGTATTTTTCTAAATGCATAGTACAAATATTTATTTACCGTAATATTATTAATTGTAATAACTAAATATGGTGCTACAAAATGTCAGAATTATCAGATAAAATCATAATCTTAAAATCAAAACACTGTATTCGAAATGGTCTAAGACAAAAATTGCATGTTGTTTCAAAATCTGTCAGAGGCTTTAGGTAGTAAAGTGAGAGTGTTTTTCTGCAGAATTCTTTCTCTGACATGTTCACTGAGATGACTTCTGAAATACTGTCCCAAAGGTGCTTTTTCAAGAGGCAACTGGACTTTCTTTGACTTTTTTAAAAAGCATATTTGGGACAGTCATCCAGACTGAGAATGTCCATAGATATTCTGTAATATGGAAATCTATTGGAAACCTATTCCTTAATTGTTGGCTTACTTTTAAAGTAGCCTGGAAACAAAGCTTCCTTTAAATATTTCAGTGTTGGGGATATACATATTCTTTATTCAGAATAGGATCAGGAAGATTTCAGGCTAGAGGAACATGTTTCAGTTTTTATAATAACTCTGACATTTAACAAGTAAAGTTTATTACAAAAACAATTTTAAAATCGAAGAATCAAATTTTAAAGTTGAATTTGGTGTAAGTTTTAAAATAAAACTGTTTCATTTCCCTGTAACAATCTGGTTAATTATCCCTATTTTTATTCAGCAGTATAATTAGTAATTGGTAAATCTTACTTCTGTACCTCAGATAAATCTAGATCTATGTTCTGTCTGTTTATTCCATAGGTAGTCTGAATGGAGCAAGGCCATTAAAACTTTAAAAGTTAATTAGAACTCTGAATTGTGTTGAGAAATAAATTTGAAACCAGTGCAATGCTGACTAAAACACAGGTATTGCATTTAGAACAGATAGAACCCTGGATATTCTTTAGAGTCAACCCTAATGGTTTACACATTACATAACATGTAATTTACTTGGCTTCATTATAATGTAGTATATTAATAGAGTTAAGGCTTATTTGTTAATAAAGCTATTGTACCTTACTCAACAAAATATGTTTAAAGCAAAGTATTTATAACTCTTGCTATAGAACACTGCTTAATTGCCCAGTATGTCCGGTTATAGTTTTAGTTGATATAGTAATTTAAATAAATATAATGAATTCTTGGTTATGGCTGCTTTCTATGATTCCAGGAGTGCTGTCTTCCACATCTTTTAATCTTGCCATCACATGATAGCTGTAGCCATCCTTTTAAATGTTCCATTATTTCACTTAAATTATGTAGAAAAAAGAAAGTAGTGTTACTGAATGCCAAATTTCTGAACTGCCAGGATGCTGTTTTACAATATCACTACTTTAAGAACTACATCAGTTATCACACTGTCTTTCAGGGTAGTAATAGTTTCAAAAAAAGACAACAAAACTGTATATGACTATATCAACCCATTTTGATTGAATTATACAGTATAGCTTTATATATTCTTTCTTTAAATCTGAATCTCCTACTATGCTTCATATATATTTCTTTTCAAAATTATTTTTACCTATATGAGATGCAAGTGTTATATTAATTCTGATGTTTGAATGTTCATATAACCCCAGAGACTGCACTCAATTCAGCGCCACTTAATTTTTTATCATGAATTATAAAATGAACAAATGCTTCTTCCAGGAGCTCTTATGAAAGATAGTCCACAAAGGCTGCTACAAAGCAATTTCAGTTTCCTCTTAATTCAAAATTTGACAAGTTATATTAATACTATATGCACGACTACCAAATATAACATTTTTCTAAGCAGTATTATTTTATTGGACCAAAAGTCTCTGTTCAAAAGGATCATGATTGCGAGAAAAGGGAGAAAACTAGTGTATTAATTTCTAAAGCATTGCTTGCCTTCCAATGGTTTCTGACAGACTTATCAGCCTTCTACATTCTGTAGACCTTCAGGTATAATTGAATAAGAAACCTTTGAGGAGCATTTCCTTTTCATTGGTTTCTCTTGGTCCCGAATGGATTTAGGAAAATATATGTTTATGTAAAGGAAACGTGAACTAGGCAATAATGAGCATCCTCCTTAACTCAAGCTCTTGTTTGTAAGAAACCATATAGCTACATGCATGTCTGTGAAAAAGTTGACTCCTTTTAGGAATTAGCTGACAGGTATAGAATATCTCTGCTTTGAGTACACCTGCCTTCTCTGTCCAATAAAGCCCTTGACCTTGCTGGCTGAAAGTACTAATTAAAGTAAGCCAACATCTAGAACAGGGTGTCAAACTCCCGTTGTCACATGATGAATCATGACTTTTTCCTCCTTTGCTAAACCAGTGGTGGGTATGGCCAGTGCGTGACGCATCCGGCCTGCGGGCCACCAGTTTGACACTCCTGATCTAGAACTAAGTAGATTGGGAAGGATGCTTTATAAGGTAACATACATGTTATAATATTAATAGATTCCGTTTGTAAAACACACTGAACAAATAATGAGTTCTTTCTGCCAGCCCAAGGGTAGCCTTTAATATTTAATTTAAAATGTAATTGGGTAAAATTTTGCTAACTAGCCAAGAAACAAGACATAGTTTCTTTTCACTTTCATTGGGGTTTTTTTATTTTCTTTCTTTCTTTTCTTTTTCTTTTTTCTTTTCTTTTTCTTTTTTTTTTGTTTGTATTTATTCCCTAGAAGTTAGGAGGAAGAAGCATTGTTAATATTTCTCAGTAATTGCAAGGTCTGGTCCCAGGCCAAGAGAGGATTAAGCTCCAACTTCACTTCCCCCATCCTTGGTCTTAAATTAGAATCTATGTTTGTCCTGATTGACATAAACCATATAGCTTAAGTAGTATTTTATGACAGTATGACTGGCTCTACTTGTTATTTTTTGAATCAGTTTTTTCTTTCTATCAGTTGATGATATCGGATGGTAAACGAGGTTTCTCCTTATATTGCAATGTGTTGTCCACCCAATACCTGCTTATTCTTCAGATTTCTGAAGCTGGAGAATTCTAAAGAGAAGAGAAAGGCCTTTTGCATTAGCAGAAATTTATTGATAGAATTTTGAATGTAGCTCTTCTGGTTTTTATTCAATATCTACTGATCCTCACAATTAATAAAGCATAAAGGCCTCTAAAACTTACTGAATCACTAAAGAAACAACTTTCATTGTAATTCAACTGAAAAAATGGACTATATGTGGTACCCAAGAAGGGTTATCATCTCTGGTAGAGATGCTTGCCAAGCCCTTTTTAGTACTGCTTGTTCACCTTTGATAATAAGCTTATTTTTTTGTTCTGTACCCCAATATGGAGCCTTTTCAACTAAAGAATTGGAGTTTATTTTTCTTTAATTTTATGAGAACTTGACCAAATAATTACTAGCATTGAAAACTGAATGGGATATATCTTTTGAGTAAGTAAATTGAGTAAGAACTAGTTATGTGTTTGTTTATGAGAAATTGTTTAATCCAAAATTAGATTAAAGTCAGAGTATCTATGAGTAGTCAATTTAAAATTATCTGTTTAATTGGGTTTTAATCTATTTAAGAACAGGTGTTCTGCAACTTGTGAGAGGACAAATTAAGTACTTCCCTATAAATTACTTTGCAAAGCTCATACAATTGCTTGGGGAGTTGCTCCCAGCTTTCTGCAGTGTAGGTGTGTATGCATACACACATAAAACCTTTTGAAGCAGACATATCACTCTAGAAACAGTAGTGCTGTAACAGTTGAACAGTTTCTATGTATAGCAAAACATTTATTTTGAATTTCTGAAGATGACTAGTAACTGGATTTGAGGTACATCAATTAGAAATAGAAGAAGAATAAAATATATCATGAAACATATTGACTGGTTAGTTTTATTTATTTGTACATTTATTTTTATGAGTGCTTGTACATACATAGCTTTGAAGTTTACTTTAATGCCAAGGGAACAGTGTTAATCCATGTCATGTTACTTTTATATTGCTACTAAAACGTAATCACCAAGAGTGACTTGGGTGACCATATAAATTTTCTTAAATTAGTAAATGTTGCAATAATTTTTCTATGTAAATTTACAGTTTAGATCATGCTGATGAGAGACCAACAGAGGACATTTTTGCCACTGCCCATTTTCCAAAATTGAAAAAAGTGGGTGGTGAGATGATACCTTGTATTTAGAACTCAAAATACACCAGCAAAAATTTAAGAAGTAGATCTTATCAGAATGCAAAAACAGTGTGTTTTATCCCAGTTGCTTCTTTAATAATTTCTGAGATTATAAACTCCATCACAAGAAGAAAGATTTGGAGAGCTTGTTCCAAATAGCCTTACCAACTTATTTATTTACAAAAAAATATTAGTGATCCTCTGTAACTAGCTCTGGGAATATAGAGTAAGACAACTCAATCTAAGCTAAAATGCTTAAATTAGACCAAAATAGAATTAATGAGTTAATAAACTGAAGTATTATGGGGTTATTTTTTTATTGTTTGTATATTGGGTTTTTATTTTCATAAGCCACCCAAATTCACTGAGAGTGAGTGGGCGGCCATATAAATTTTCTTAAATAAATAAATAAAACTAAAACAATAATAAAGAAACCTGAGATTAAACAATTCTGAAATTGTTTCAGGAAATTCTGAAAACCTATTGAAATAGAAATATATTTTAAGACATGGAAGAACAGAACAGATGCCCATTTAAAAAAGCCTTACATTAGCTGTAATACATAGTGGGTTAACATGCTTGTATCGGTACTACCTGCTAAAGTGTGTGTAATATGAAAGCAACTGAGGTAGTTAAATTTAAATACCGAATATGCAGATGTGTTATTGTTATTAAAACGTACTCAATATAGTGAAGTAATGATTATATGGATTAAATTATTGCAATTTTGGAATAAACCAGATCAGTATAAAAATCAAATATGAAATTTGGATTATTTGTTTACTTTCTGCAGTATGTGGAACAGTATCAGTTGGAGAAGAAGAAGAGGAAGCTGAAACAGGATGGATTGAAGGAGCTGCAATCCTCCTGTCTGTCGTTTGTGTGGTATTAGTGACAGCTTTTAATGACTGGAGTAAAGAGAAGCAGTTTAGGGGATTGCAAAGCCGCATTGAACAAGAACAGAAGTTTACTGTCATCAGGGGTGGCCAAGTCATCCAGATACCTGTAGCTGACATAGTTGTTGGTGACATTGCACAAGTAAAATATGGTAAATATACCCATTTATTTTATTGTCATCGCTGTAACTTATGATTTGTTTGTTAAATATAGTTTTGGCTTCTGTTTTAGGTGACCTTTTACCAGCTGATGGTGTACTTATACAAGGCAATGACCTCAAAATTGACGAAAGCTCGCTCACTGGAGAATCTGATCTTGTTAAGAAAGTATTGGATCGAGATCTTATGATGCTCTCAGGTGAGTGATCAAATGATAGCTAGGATCTAAGCATGAGATATTATGGAAACTGAACAAAGTTTCCTACTTCTAGAACTAGGTTATGTGACACATTGTCTTCCCAGGTGACAGTATGGTAAGAACTAGTGCTCTTATATATTATTTATTACTTTTTTAACTTCCTCAGGACCAAAATGATAGGTCCTAACAACAGGTAGGATTTCAGACATACAAGCATCCTTTAATGTAATTAGTTTAATTAAGCATATATAACTGTAGTATCTTCTTTTCCCATGAGATTAAATAATTTCTAGAATACTAGTATATTAGAATAGAACACTATTAAAAATTATTGATATTATGGCCATCAGTAGGTTATTTTTCTGGCCAATCTGCAATACTTAATTGTTTAATACTTCAGTAATGAAATAAATTTTCAAAGTAAAGAGCGATACGTAGTTAATCTTTCAAAAAATGCAATAGAATGGTGCAGTCCCCAAAATTTGATTCAGAAATCATTTATTTCTTGACTTGCATTTCATTTAGTATTATGATTCAATACTTAGATTTCTTTCACAATACAAATAAGATATGTATGGAATGAGTTTTTTTCATAATGTAGGAATCATGACCTGTCATAAATATATTTTCACTCCCTATAAGTTTTTCCTATAAAAGTTTATACTCAGGATTATTTTATTTATAAAACTAATGAAAATATAAGCCACTTAGTAGAACTGAAAATCTTGGAGATTAAATATACCATATTTTTCAGAATATAAGATGCTCCGGAGTATAAAACGCATATTAGGTTTGGGGAGGAAAAAGAGAAAAAAAATTCTGCCTCTGCCTACCAGCCTCCATCAGTATTCATCTGGCTAGCGTCCTTGCAGCAAACAGCAAGCAGCCTGGTCAACTTCAGCACGTTATTGCAGCCTGATTCAGTACGAGGAGCTGATTGGCGGTTGGATCAGCCTCCTGGAATACCACCAATCAGCTGTTCCAGGCTGCAGGGATTGCGTCAGCCCCTCGCCGCCTCCATGTGTCATTTTTGGCCTACATGTGTCGCGTTTATAACCTGTGTGCGTCGCGTTTTTAGCCTCTACACACCCCGTTTTTGGCTTTCGCATGTTGCGTTTTTGCCAGTTCCAGGCGGTGGGGATCGGCAGTGGTGGCAATCCCCGCCACCTGGAACTAGCCGAAAACGCAATGCATGGAAGACAAAAACGAGGTGTGCAGAGGCCTAAAATGTGATGTGTAGAGGCTGAAAACGCAATGTGCAGAGGGCAAAAACACAATGCACGGAGGCGGTGATTGGCAGCAATGTGCTGTGGTGATCCCCGCAGCCTGAAACGGGTCTAATATGGAGCATGCGGAGGCTGAAAACGTGATGCACGGAGGCCAAAATGCCCGAAGGGTAGGCGGAGCTTCGGCAACATTCGCTGTATAAGACGCTCAGACATTTCCACCCACTTTTGGGGAGTGGGGAGTGCGTCTTATACTCTGAAAAATATGGTAGATAAAACCCCATTCTTTGTATTAAAGCCTACATTAGCTAAAAAAAAATAATATTAAAAATCCATATGGCTACCTCATAAAAAATCCTGAATAACATCTCTCTTGATATAAAACATCTAAAGGATTTAATATAGAAATTCATCTTGAAGTGTAAATCAGTGTAGAAGAAATAATCATTTTGACCATGTTTATTTTCCCCCATTGACTCATAGGAATGTTCAATGTAATGTAACATTTAAATATATTAACAAATGTTCAAGGGAATACAGGTAGTCTTTGACTTAACCATTTGTTTAACATCCATTCAAAGTTACAATGACACTGAAAAAGTGACGTACCACTGGTTATCACACTTATAACTGCTCAGCATCCTAATTATCACGTGATCAAAACTCCTGCACTCAGCAACCAGCATGTACTTATGAATTTTACAGTCTCCGGGGTTCATGTGATCACTATATAAATCTTCTCAGAGGGCTTCCAATAAATAAAGTCAATGGGAGAAGTAGAGTTTGCTTAATGACTGCTATAAAAAAAGATTGTAAAATCAGGCACAATTTACTTAAGGACTGTATTGTTCAGCAGTGGGTGTAAGTCGAAGGCTACATGTTCTAAGATACTACTTTGGAGAATAGGCAAATACCAATAATTAACAAATAGCCATTAATATCGGTAATGTAAGCAGAAATATATTAGACTTATTCCAAGTAATCCAATGATTTAACCTGCTACTTTAGAGTATTTACAAATTGAGGTAAAGAAATTGGAAGTTTATCGGAAATAAGAAAATATCATCTGATTAAATAATAGTTTCTGTTAAGCTTTGATTTCCAAAATTTTTATAAAGATAAAGCTTATCCTTAAGAAATTTCAACATAGCATAACATAATATAAATATAACAAAATATGTATAATAAATATAATATAATGTTATAGGCAAATTTATATTCCTTCATTCATTAAGATTTATATGCTACTGCTATCAAAAAATAACTGTTTAATACTATTCATAATCATTCTGATAGATTTAAATATTAATTTTAATGCATTAATAAACACACAGTAATTTAATTTTTCCCAAATCATGCCACATTGAAGCGTTTATCTGCATCTAAAGAAGCTATTGGATATGAATCAGGTTTCTCGGATTCTCATCTTATTCATGATAACTTGTTCCTTAATCATCTTACTTTTGAATTCCTATAATACGGTGTAGATGGGGCTTCCCTTGAAGAACTTTCGAAAGCTGCAGCTGGTCCAGAATGTAGCAGTATTGACAGTTTTTAGCATTTCTCATTACACTCATGTATCACCACTGTTCTATAAGATGTACAGACTTACAATAAGCTTCTGGCTGCAACTCAAGATTCTGCTTATAATCTTAAAAAACCTCTGTGGCATAGGGCCAGATTATTCCCAGGACTGCCTTTCTCCTATTGTTTTACCCTTATTGTTCCGGATCCTTGCTGTAAAACTGTGTCATCTTCTTCTACCCTCTGGAATAAGAGCCCTCTACCCCAACCCTCCGGAATTTGGATGGTTTTAACCTTGTTAGACTTTTGCAAGATATTGAAGACCTAGCTGTTTCCTATGCATTTGGGGTGAGGGTAAATGAGCTCTACTATTTTGATGCTGTGTGGAATTATTTGGGTGTCAGTGTGGATGTGGGATTGGTTTGGTAGGTTTGTTTGCTTTAATTTTGTAAGCTGCCTAGAATCACTTGTGTGAGATAGGTGGTTATATATAAATCATATAAATAAATCATAAATAAATTTCTAAAGTATCTTCTAATATCTAATTCCTTTTATAAACTGGAATTGTACCAATTGCACTATAAAACAAAAAATATGTCATAAGGTCCCTGGATGCTTTATTTAAACGTTTTTCTGAGGACAACTTCCTTCCTATAAGTTCCAAATGAGTCAGGACTTGGAGAAGTTGCTCTTTGTTTCTATGAGACATAATTCCTTCCCCCGAAGCTTCAAAATGTAATTCAAAACAATGAAGATAAGATCAGTCAAGATTACTTCTTTATTTATTGATGCAGGAAACATGTGAAGACTGATTAGAAAAGTTTTCCGCTACAAATGGTAGGCTAGTGGCTTGCTTGCTGATTGATTGAAGTTAAAATTCATGGTAATCTCTCTCTCTACTCCATTCCTAGACATTTATACTTAAAACATTGAATAATCATTTTCTAGAGGGATTTAAATATATAAAAAGTAGTAGTGGATCTTATTGATGTAAATAAGATGCAAGTTCCTTCTGTCTTACTTCCTGCCTTTATTTTGCTTACTATTATTCACTTTTTCGGCACTTGCATTACATCCTTACTATGAAGGAAAATAATGTGATAGATATGTCTAACCAATCAATTAGTATGCTGAAATTACAATAGAATTAGTTCAAAGCACCAGGAGAGCATTTGACCCCCTTTTGTGTCTTCATCTTTGATAAAATAAGTATATATTTTTATTTTCAGTGCTGCTTTTATTGATCATAGCTTTGTATATCATGTTTTCCCAAAAATAACACTCTGTCTTATATTTTTCTGAACCCTGAAATAAGCGCTTGGCCTTATTGCCATGCGCTCAAAAGCCTGATAAAAAGCTTATTATCAGGGGATGTCTTATTTTGGGGGAAACAGGGTATTATTATCATGGATTTAAGTATTACTAGCAATTTTGTGCTGTGACTTTCAACCAACCAACCTACCTCACAGGTTTATTGGCAGATATAATGAAAGATAACTCTATATGAGCTACTTGAACTCTTTAGATTACCAAATAAATAAGTATTAACATTTTCATAAAGCTACAAAATTCACATTGCTTATCCTTAATTCACACAAGTTTTTTTCATCCTAGGTACACATGTTATGGAAGGTTCTGGAAGAATGGTAGTTACTGCTGTAGGGGTAAACTCACAAACTGGAATTATCTTTACTTTACTTGGTGCTGGAGGGGAAGATGAAGACGAAAAAAAGGAAAAAGAGAAAAAAGACAAGAAAAGTAGGCACTTTTTAAATCCTGTAAATTTATTTTAGAGTTAATTACAGATAGTTGTTCATTTATCCTATATGTACATTTTGAGTAGTATAATTTTAGAATTCACTGATACTCTTCAGCCATTCAAAATAAATTTAAAAACAAAATTAGAATCTTTTCAGTATCTGAATTATTTCAACCTAATGTTTCAAATTAGCTTCGGCTTTCAATTTGTCAGCCTGTAGAATCAAGTTTCTCTCAAGTGTTCTTAGCAATAACACTAAAGTAAGATGTGTTCAATGAGACATATCAGATAATGATAAACAAAACAGAATAATTACTTAAAAAGTCTAAAAAAATAAATCCTGAAGCATACTTTAGCATGTTGTATTTATATTCAATGTGATCATACCAGAGATTTATTATACAGTAGTAATAATCAATGATCAAAGTTATAGAACAACTCTTTGGGATAACATGAGATTATGAGAAGGCTACAAGAAAAGAACAAAGACAAAATTGAAGCAAGGACAAAATTAAAATTGCATACTGATACAATTTTATTAAACTTTACTGGATTAATCAGCTGGAGAAGCAGGGAAATTACTGCATTACAATTAAACAATCGAATAATAAGGCATTTCCTGTTTTACAAACCAAAATGAATAGAATGCAATACCTTGTAATTGGGGTTTGAGCAATATATTTTAGCAATGTATCTGAAATCTTGTAAGCTTAAGAATTACTTTAATTGCCCTCTGCTGAGTTTTCTTATCACTTCTTCAGAAATTCTGCCTCTGAACATTTTAATAGGTTTACTACATTAGTTTAAACCTATATTTATTTTAAACAGAAATAAACATTTTGTTTAATATTGCCTTCTATATATACTGAATTGTTCATTATTCCTGTAGATCATTATATGGTCCAATAAACATTCACATTAGATTGTTGCCAGTTATTCTGAAAGAAAATGGTTTTTAGCAAATTAATAGGAATAGATATCTCAGTCACAAAAAATATATAAAGTGTTTACCAATTTCTTGAAAATGATAACTATTTTTGGTTTTAGGTAAAAAACAAGATGGTGCTATTGAAAATCGTAACAAAGGTAACAATATGACTTATATTTTAAAAATTCAAATATATGTTAGAATAGCACCTTTATTAGAAATAATCAGAATACCACAGTAATATGTCTAAGCTTTCAATTTCTCCAGAATTCTTCATTAGGTTTTTAAAAAGGGTAAAGTAGCATTTTGAATGAATTCTGTAGAATTCAAAAGCTTGCACACTTTTTCAGGGTATTCCAGTTTGTTCTAATAAAAGTATTATTGTATTAATTTTTTCCTAAAAATAACTTCTATGCAAAATGTTCACTGCATCTTAATTTTAAATATCAAATATATAGTTTATGATAGTATTAAAATTACAATATGGGTGAACAGAACTAGTAGAACAATATTTTAAGTGTGATAAAGAATAAGATGCCTAACTTGTTGGTGACCATGCTATTTAATAATGAGCATAACATTATATTTTTTAGTGTTGTGCAGATAAAACATATAGTAGCACTTGAGACAGTATACTCGGTGCAAAATGGATATCACTGATTATTTCTATTTGCAATTTTAGGCAGAGCTGTTCGGAGTTGGAATAATTCTGTTTTAAATTCAAAAGACTTCCAGGATATAATTTAAACTTAAAATTCATGGTATTTTGTGCTTAATATGATTTGAAATGAAATTTTTTACACATGCCTGCTGGAAACTCTGGAAATTTAAACATATACTTTTGATTGATTGAAAATTGAAGCTTACCGTATTTTTTGGAGTATAAGACGCACCTTTTTCTCCCCTAAAAGGGGGTGAAATTTAGGTGTGTCTTATACACCGAATGCAGCCCCACCCCCCACTGGCCCCCACCTTTTGGCCTCAGCAGCAGTTACCTCCTTGCAAGCAAACAGCAAGAAAAAACAGCTCCTTTCAGCTTCAGCACAGCCTAATTAGCACAAGTTGATTGGATGGCCTCCCGACTCTCAGCTGATTTGCTCTCAGCTGTTTTGCACAGGACTCTGTTGCTTGCTGCAAAGAGGTAAATTGCTGGAGCAGATTTTTCCTTATGCTAATCAAGCTATGCTGAAAACGAAAATGAAAGTAAAGCAGGCTATTTGCTGTTTGCTGCAACGAGGCAAAATTGTGCAGAGCAGAGAGAGATTTCTTTTTCTTCTTTTCCTCACCAAAAGAGGTAGGTTTGTCTTATACTCCGGTGCGTCTTAAACTCCAAAAAATACGGTATTTCTCTCAATAAGTGTTAAAGTAGCTCCCCTTAAAACTGTACAAAATTAATCTCATATCTTTTATATGTACTCTAGATTTTCTGGAGCTTATTACATTCCCACCTGATCCAATCTTTAATAGGTGAACTGTCAGGCCATTCTGGCGAATGGTGTTTAGAATTCTTCCTAAAAGATAGGTGCCCTGAAATTACTTATACACCTGATCAAAGCCATAAGATTCTGCTATATTCAGACCCAACAACAGAAGCAGATTGTTCACTCAGTTAATGAGATTTTGCTATATTCCAAGGTTGTATTTGGTTGTTTTGAAATTCATGATCTGCTTCTGAGCCATAATAAATTGTTCATTCAATTGTGTTTTTATGAATTTAGCAAAAGCTCAAGATGGTGCAGCCATGGAAATGCAACCTTTGAAGAGCGAAGATGGTATAGATGGAGATGACAAAAAAAGAAATAATATGCCTAAGAAAGAGAAATCAGTTCTACAGGGAAAACTCACAAAACTAGCAGTTCAGATTGGCAAAGCAGGTATGACTCTTCAATTGTTATGTTTCTGGAAAGAATAAAACCATGGATTGGCATTGTGATACAGAGAATACAACAGACTAGTTAGAATAGATTACTGGACCTTGTGCTGGTGTTGGTGTAGTTGAACATCAGCTAAAGTTAACACCTTTGTTTAGGCTTGATTTATAATATTTAAAGTTTGCCTCTTTTCACAAACTGAACCCTGAAAGTCCAGCTTCTGCCATTTCTTTGCTTTGATCACACTATTTGAGTGGTGTCTTAATGATTCTTACAATGTATTGAGTTTGCCATTACCATCAATACTCCTCATAGGTTACCATAATAGCCATTATGCTAATTTTTAATAAGAAATGTTTTAGGGCATCATAGAACATTTAGAAACCATGTTGAATTAATCAAAATATTTTTAAAACATATCCTTTTCTTACTTTTGGTACTCAAATTAATGTTCATGGAAAGCATTTTGTTCAAAAACAGTAGCTATTCAAAAGCTTTTTACCTTTGTTTATTCTAGAGGTGGCATGATTAGTAGCCATTGACAATGTTTACATTCCATGATTTTCTAAACAGTAGTTTAGAGCCATAAATAGTGTTGTCTACCAATACTTTTGATGGCAGTAAATCGATAATATTAATTATGTGCTGTGTACTTACTGTCTTATTGTCCTTTTCTCTAAATAAAACAATCTCAAATGTTGTAACCCATGGGAGTTACTCTAATCCTTTCATTGTGTTACTTGCCTTTTCTGCTTTTAGTTTCAGCTTTAAAATACACACTAGATTTGAATAAATGTAATATAATGGCAGAGTTTTATTTTCAGTGTTTTTTCTAATGAGCAACACAAAACTTTCCTTTTTCTTAACTGCAATATAATATTTTGACATTCTCATTGAGGTAAGACCTAAAACTCCAAAACATATTTCTGGATCAGTCATTACCAGTTCAGGCCTCATTAATATATATGTGATTAAGATCTTTTTGCACTATAGATTTTGGCTCTCTGAAACTATATGTGCCATTGTTCATAAAATTCTAGACTTCAAAGAAATTGTAACATCTTCATTATTTTACATTACTAAGGCGCAGGTAGAAGATACGTAAGAGCTGGCTTGACAATAGTTTATGTGAAAAAGGTCTGGGTATCACTAAGTATCCTTAGGGATCACAAGTTAAAAATGAACCAGCAATGTGATATAGCTGGTGAAAAAAATGTTATCTTGGGGTTCAGTTTATAGGAGCATAAAATCCTAATTGTAGGCAGTTATTGGTTCACTTTACTCTGTACAAATTTATCAGCCAGTAGAACACGCAACCACATGAAAAGGTGAGTTCTTCACTGAATCTTTAAACAGAGTCTAAATGGTAATCTGTCAAAGATACTTTACTGAATTTTTGCCCTAAGAGGTTATACTAGATTGCCATTAAGGTACCTTCCAATTCTATAAACTGGTGACTAAGTTTGTGAATGCTATTTAAGACTGTTATTTATATGACAAATAATTAACTAGGTCTCTTTTCTTCGTGAAAGGGTTGCTGATGTCTGCTGTTACAGTCATCATTCTTGTATTATATTTTGTAATTGATACCTTCTGGATCCAGAAGCGTCCTTGGCTTGCAGAATGTACACCCATATATATTCAGTATTTTGTGAAATTCTTCATCATTGGTGTTACTGTTTTGGTTGTGGCTGTTCCAGAGGGTCTTCCACTTGCAGTAACTATCTCGCTGGCTTACTCTGTAAAGGTATGAGCAAAAAATGTGATTTGGTATGTAGTGTTTTAATATGTAATAGTTAAGTATAGGATTTTTTCCCCAAGGAAAATAATATGCCTATAATAAAATATAACTTCTGTGATATTTGTTTGAAGTGGTTATTTAATAGCTTATTTCATTTATTTTCAAATTTTATATGCCATTTCAATGAAAGACTACAAATGGCTTACAACATGGGCAGTACAACAAGCAAAACAAAATAGTACTCAGTCATTACCAAAAGCAACAGATCAGAATTTAATATCTGAAAAAACCACCACATACCTTCTCATAAAAAATTGCTAAATAATGTTCATATTGGAAAGGGCAATGAAATTCATCCTCTGAAAACACTGCAAAAAAGCAACATTTCAACTGCCTTCCTGAATATTAACAGGAAGGATGTATCCACCTTAATAGGGTGTAGGTGGAAGGAACAACAACAAGAGGATTTCATTGGATAAAGACTATCTCAGAGAAATGTAATTTCTAAGTAAACACTCTATTCAACGCCTGAATGGACCGGATTTGCAGCATACCTTCCCTAGCAGTATATTGGGTAGATTCTACATGGTGTAACTGGTGTCAAAGGTATTCAAGATCCAAGCTGTTTAGAGCTTTATATATAATAGCAAACTTCTTGAATTGATAAACAATGCAGCTCCTCCAGTAAAGATAGTGAGCAGGCAGGCTAGGCAACTATAATTTATATTAACTATAAACATAGCTATAGTTATAAACATAGTGGTGTCTAGGGTAACTGCATGTAGACTGGACTCTAGCAGTCCAAGTGAGAAGAGCATAAATAACCATTAGTAGTATTCTCTGCTGCAAGAACAGTCATAGTTGACACTTCAGCCAAAATTTAGCAAATACTTTCCTGACCACAGCCTTCATCTGCTGCTATACAAATATAAGAGAACTCCCAGATGGGGAACTGACTCTTTCTGAGGGAACAAAACTAAAGATGGAATAGTACAGTATGCTACACTTCAAAGAAAAATGTGCAGAAATGACTTTGAGAGTTCCCCCATCATATGGCTTTTTGCCTTGCTTAACCCCTAGTGGATGTAAGTCCATTTCAACGTCTTATGTGCCTATCTAGTAATAGAAGGTGATGAGGACTTCAGAGATAAAATGCCTGGGTGGAATTTGATGAAAAATTTCCCTCTTAAGAATGAGCAACAAGACAAAGGAATAATAAGTTGCAGAAAGTGCTATCAAAGCCAAAAGATACAGCCAAGTATCAGAACACAATGCATTACATGAACAGATGGGAGCTCCATGATGGAGGTGGGCATGAAGGAGAGCAACAAGCAGAACAGTCTGTGTATTATTCATCTGATCTAATGGCTGGCACTCTTACAATCTAGAATTAAATATAAATTTTACCTGTTTATTTTTTAGAAAAGATATGTATGGCTATTTATCTTAGAGCACAACTCTGGGCAGCTCGCCATAATAATAAAATTACAATCTATAAAAAAAAAAAACTAAAAAAGCCCCAATGTCCCATTCATCTCCTAGGATGATGCTCCCATAACCACCACTCTATAGGCTCCCATCACTCTATCCCAGTGGCTTCTGGAAAACTAAAAGACTGGGAGCTTGCCAGATTCTTTCCAAATGTTACAAATACACAGTTTACTCCTTTATTTTGTCTGGTATCTGCTGGAAAACCTCCATATTTGTCTTCATATAAGAAATTTAACTTGGGAAAGATGGTAACAAATACTTTCTAAGAATGCCTTAATGCCGTTCAGACATGATTTTGTACTTTTTTTGAAACAGAAAATGATGAAAGATAACAATTTGGTCAGACATCTGGATGCTTGTGAAACAATGGGAAATGCAACAGCCATTTGCTCAGATAAAACAGGAACCCTGACAATGAACCGAATGACAGTGGTCCAGGCATATATCAGTGAAAAGCATTATAAAAAAATTCCTGAAGTACAAGCTATTCCTGATAAAACCTTATCATATCTTGTAACGGGCATCTCTGTTAATTCTGCTTATACTTCCAAAATCTTGGTAGGTATATATTGAAAAGATATATGCTTTAACATTGAACATACCGGTATTTCAATCCAAACTAAGCATTAATATTTTGTTAATTAAGTATATTTTAATCAAATTCTGTGTAAACCTACTTAAATTTAACTTGTTAAAGGTAAATATAATAAAATTATTTTTAAATATTTATGTCATATTACAATATTATCTGTACATTAACAAAACATTATTAAACTTACAAGAGCTTTCTTGTAATTAATGCTAGTAGTTGAGTTCTCTTGTATTTAATGGTGTTGAAAATTAATATTAAATGTAAAATGCTATATTTACATTTGCTCTTCAAAGGTTAACCCATTTTAAATTTATAAAGCATAACTAAACTTTATTCTGGATAATATAGAATTAATGGTCATATAAAGTGATCCTTAGATTTATTTATTTATTAGTCTGTCCTCATTGTTTTTACAAATCAGTCTGTTGGCTTCTAGTCTGGTGCTTTAACCACTAGACCATCTATTAAAAGATACAAACGTCTATAACATATTCTTAGCATAGTATTTTTTTCCAAAAACTGGGTTCTCCAAATCCCTAGATTTCTGTGGCTATTTAAATGGATTCTGTGGAGCTAAAACAAGAAAACATGAACCAAGGGTTAGTCCCTTCAGATAGTTTATTTTCCCCACAATCTTCTACAAGGGACTAGGTGGAAAACAAATTTGAACATACACAGCCATCTGATCCCATCTCAGTGATGTTCTCAGAAATATTTGAGGGCAGTTTTTCATCTGATTGTAAAATGTTCTAGAACGGGGGTGTCAAACTCAAAGCCCAGGGCCTGGATCCGGCCTGCAGGGTGCTTAGATCTGGCCCACAGGGCTGCCCTGGAAACAGCGAAGGATCGGCCTGCGGTGCCTCTGACAGCAAAGACAGAGCTCAGGAGGGATGCAGGTAATCTAAATGGAGCTTGGGAGGGCTGTAGGTGGTCCTCCCGAGCTCCATTTTCGCTGGCAGAGGGTTGCAGGAGGCTGTCACAGCCGAAAAGAGAGCTCGGGAGTTTGTTTTCTCTGGCAGAACGCTCGGGCCACTACAGGTACCCCGACCCGAGTGACGTCGAGCTGGCCATTCTCATTCTGGCCACGTCCACTTTGCCCCCCCCCCAAGGTCAAACACAACCCTGATGTGTCCCTGAATGAAATTGAGTTTGACACCCCTGTTCTAGAATGTAGAAAAAAAATTAAAACTCCTGTTATAGATATACATTACAAGATACATATTACAAGACCATATACAGAGAAGTGCCTTAAATAACTCACCAAACCAAATATAATCCATGTTTGGCATCTGGCAAATTCTCCGCGGCAGCCCCTATCCTAGTTTTGCAATTCCAAGACAGCAGCAAAAACAATTTTATTGAGAAGCTATGAGCATGGTCAGTAAATTGAATCTTACTTGCTATGTGTCAATTTATGTATGTTTCCACAACTACAAACCAACATTTGTGGTAATATAATATATGATTGTGTTTTTAGATTGCAATAGCTTCTAACAGTCATGTAGTTCGATCTAATTAAAGAGACTTCCCATGGGGGGAAACTGGGATATAAAAACCTGATATGATAATAGGTATATGTGTGTGGGGGAGAAGGATGTATGGCTTATTGAGAAGTTATCTTTATCAATTCTTTATCTGAGTTTAAAATACACATATAATATTGCATGTAGACAAAAATGTCAAATGGTTTTTCTTAATTAATTTATCTGAATCCCCAAATGTGACTAAATCTTAAAAGTTGCCCTTGAAGACAAATGGCAATTATCCCAATTAGACTTTTAATATTCTACAAAATGTGCTCCATTTTAGTTTCTGTAATGTGTTTTTGAGAAATGCACTTTCATTGAAGCTACATATAAGACATTTAATTTAAGCACAGAATTCATAATTCATAAAACTGTTTCCAAAATGTTAAATCCTAAATTATTGTGCCTTATTTTAATTGAAGCAAATTCCTAGTCAAAAAGATTGCTTTGTCTTTCAGCCTCCTGAAAAGGAAGGTGGCCTTCCTCGCCATGTTGGTAATAAAACTGAATGTGCCTTGCTGGGATTCCTTCTGGATTTGAAACGAGATTACCAGGAAGTTAGAAATGAAATACCAGAAGAGGCACTCTATAAAGTCTACACCTTCAACTCTGTTAGAAAATCTATGAGTACTGTGTTAAAGAACTCAGATGGCAGTTTCCGGATCTTCAGCAAGGGTGCTTCAGAGATAGTACTTAAAAAGCAAGTTATCTTTTGTATTTGGGAATTCTTTGTATTCTTGAAATGGTATTCCCTGGCATTTAAATAACTCTTATTATAGAGATTTGATTAAATATGTGAAAGGGTATTTGCTAGTAATTGAACACTATATTTGTAACTTCTCAGTAACTTTTAAAACTAGAATAATATATTCTATTTAAAATATTTGCTTTGCTGATAAGGTTGAACAAGCAGCCTTCAAAGTGGTTGTAAGGGTGGTTTTAATCTGTATTAGCAATTGAAAGCTTTTGTTTGACATGTTGTGGTGTTAGATTAATTCATAAACTATCTTTTAACAAAGTTCCTTAATTTTAGAAACAGTTAAGTCTTCCTTGGCCATTCCTGCAAAAGGGGATATTCCCAGGACCTTTTAAGGAGGCTCTCCTTAAGAAACCATCACTCAGCCCCACCTGCCTGGACAATTTTTGTTCATCTTCCCTTTTTAGAGAAAGTAATAGAAAAGGTGGATATTTGGCAGCTTCAGAAAATTCTGGATGAAATGGATTTCCTGGATCCCTTTCAGTCTGGATGCAGGCCTGGCTATAGGACAGAAACAGCCTTGGTCACACTTAAGGATGATTTCTGTTGAAAGCAAAAAGGAGATAGTGCAACCCTTCTTGACATCTCAGCGGCCTTCAATACCATTAGCCATAGTACCCTTTTGGGCCACTTTCACAAGTTAGGGCTTGGTGGCACAGTTTTAAACTGGTTCAGCTCCTTTCTCTAAGTTCACTCGGTGTTGATAGGCATTTAAAAATCCAACCCCCAACCACTCACTTGCAGCTTCCCGCAAGGCTTAGTACTCTCTACTCTTCTATTTAACATCTACATGAAGTCACTGGGTGAGATCATCCATCACCATGAGTTGAGATATTATCAATATGCTAATGATACTCAGCTCTACATTTCTACATGTGGTGACCCAAGTGATGTTGTCTCTGGCCTCTCATGATGCCTGGAGGTTGTGGGATCCTGGATAGGGGACAATTGACTTCTGTACACTGACAAGACTGAGTGGGTTTGAGTGCATGGAGCCTCAGGATACTGGGCTTTGTCATCTCTGGTTCTTGATGGGGTTGCATTTCTCTGTTCAGACCCAGTTCACAATTTGGAGCTTTTTCTGGACTCATGTTACCTGCTGAAAGAGCAGGTAGCGGGGTGTGACTAAGAGAGCTTTTGCCCACTCTGGTTTGTGCACCAGCTGTGACCTTTCCTGGATCTTGACTCTGCACTCAGTTACTCAAGCCCCGGTCATCTCTTGTCTGGACTAATTCAATGCACTCTACATGGGGCTATCCTTGAAATCCATTTGGCAGCTTCAGTTGGTGCAAAATGTGGCAGTGAGAGCAATTTTTGGAGCCCTAGTATGGCTCATATTATACCGCTGCCTGACGAACTACATTGGCTACTAGTCTGCTTCCAAGTACAGTTGGTTATGACCTTTAAAGCCCTTAATGGCATAGGTCCAGGCTATCTGATGAACCATATTGTCCCATTAAGTCTTTCCCGTCCTACTCAGCCTGGTAGAGGCAGCCTGCTGCAGATCCCATCAGTCAAAGAACTCTGACTGCTAGATTCCAGAAGAGCCTTCTCTGCCACAGCACCTGCCCTTTGGAACACCCTGCGCTCCAGGATAAGATCTGTCCCCAATCCCCTCTTATTCTGCAAGAGTTTAAAAGATCAGACCCTGCAAGTTGACCTGGAGACGCAATAGGGGAGTTCATCTCTGGAAGTGGCTGCTAGATTAATACCAGACTCAACACCCACCCACCCCAAACTCTGCTGCCCACTCTTCCATCTTTTTTTTTTTTTTTTGCTAATCATATTGATGTGTTTTCTTTATTTTTTTTTCCTTTGGTTATTTTACTTTTACTTTTCTATTTTACTTTTGCTTTGTTTAAACCTCCTTTTTATTTCTTCACTTTTTATGGTTGTGAGCAGCCCAGAGTAGCCCCAGAGCGAGATAGGCTGCAAATAAATTTAATAATAATAAAAACATTTCTATTTGTTTACATTTTTATTTGAATTAATATAGCCAAGCTGAATATATTCTCCTTCATGATTTTTAAATGCAAAACTGGATTGATGATTGTACAGTTGAGTAGGAATAGATTAGATAAAAGAAGAGTAGGAATGTTATTTGTACAGTTATAGTCCCATAATCTTTTAATTTCTGCTACTACTATGAATGTTATTATTTACTGGAATTATTGCTGAAAATAATGGTATTTCCTGGGAAGCTTTTGCCAGTTTAGTTCTTGAACAGTTTCTTTATTGTGCCTTATTTATAGAATCTTGTAGTTAGTTATAGCTGTGAATATACCGCACAGAGAGAAAAATACATTTTGAAGGTTTATTACTCTTCTGTTAATAAAAACATTTGTCAAATAGTGAAATAAGCGTAGCACCTCTTGTTTGAAAAGGATGTTTTATACTTACAATTTTTTATACTACCTACCGTAGGCAATTTTGACTCTTGGTGACAGCCTGGGCCTTCTCTTGGCAAGATTGCCTCCTTCCTCGGGCTAAGACTGGCTCACAGTCACCTAGTTTGGCTTTGGGCTTCAGGTGGGACTAGAACTCACAGTCTCCCAGTTTCTATCTTGATGCCTTAACTGCTACAACAAACTGGCTCTTATGGCTTATTGTTTTTAACCTTTAGACTATGCATCAAAAATATTCCTACTTAGGGATCTTCTGAGTGCATCCCAAACCATGTTAAGTACATTATGAATTCATAGTGATTTAGAATAAATCGCATATTATCCTTCTCATATTTTTCCCTAACATTCTTCCAATTTCTCTTCATCACTAAACCTTGGTACACATTTTTCCACATTGTTCAATGGAGTTAAACAAAATCTCCATAAATTAAAAGTATTTTTAAAAAAACTTATTAGGCATTGAGAGTGAATTCTTTGCGTTGGAAGATATTTCATTGACATTCAGAACCTTGAAATGGGTTGTATTTTGTTTGTAGGTGTTTCAAGATACTAAGCGCTAATGGTGAACCAAAAGTATTCAGACCAAGAGACCGTGATGATATTGTAAAAACTGTTATAGAACCTATGGCATCAGAGGGACTCAGAACAATATGTCTAGCATTCCGAGACTTCCCAGCTGGAGAACCTGAACCAGAATGGGATAATGAAAATGATATTGTCACTGGTCTTACATGCATTGCTGTTGTAGGCATTGAAGATCCTGTGAGACCTGAGGTAGGGCAAAATGTCGTTCATCATGGTTTGAGGATTTAATAACCATTGATTTAAACTTGTCTTCCAAGCCTTTCTGAAGTGAGTAATAGCTATTCTTAGCTACTGTTTTGGGAAAGTATATGAACTCCCACATTTCTTTTGTTCTTTATTTAAGAGTAGTGATTGAATAATATTCATTATAACAGGCATATATATTTAATTTAAAATTGCTTAAATGTCACAGAAATGGGTTCTTACGCATTAGTTTAATTCTGAAGCCATTTCTTCAAAATGCAGATGTTATAATATGTTTTGTGCTATACGATGTGATTGGTATAGTTTTTATTTTTTATATCTGTTGCCTAAGAACTAGGTTTGGCCACAAATTCTTTGTGCATCGATTAAACAGTAATATGTTCCAGTCTTTTTATTTTGCCTGAACCTCTTAGTAAGTCAGTTTAGGGTAAGCATAAAATCTTATACTGAGTAACATAATCAATGAGCTGACTGTCTCAGATGTACCAGGAGTTGTATTACTGCAATTTCCAGATTACCGTGTTTCCCCCAAAATAAGACAGGGTCTTATTTTCTTTTGAACCCCAAAATAAGGTCTTGGCCTTATTATCAGGGGAGTCTTATTATTTTGGGGGTGCAGGAGGCCCGGGTGGCCTGCACGCTCACAGCCGGGAGTCCGGCAGAGAGATGTTCCCTTTGTGCGCCGCCGCCATCAAGCCCCTCCCTTCCCACAGGGTGTGTGATCAATCCGCATGAGTGCCTGTCCCCCACCCCGCTCGTGTGCCTCCCAGGCCTCACCATGTCGATGTGGGCGAAGCCGGTGAGCACCAGGTCCTTGAGCTCATAGTAGAAGCCATGGCCTGGGCCAGCTCTCCCTGCAGGCTCCAGCTCCAGCTGTCACCATAGAGTGGGAAGTACACTCCCAGAGTGGCCGCTGCCCTGGCTGGGGTTTGGAAGCCGCAGAGACAGAGTTTGGGGGAGAGAAAGAAAGACTTCTGCTGCTTCTGCTGCTTTCCTTGCATGCAGCCAAAAGCAGAAGCAGCGGAAGTCTTTCTTTCTCTCCCCCAAACTCTGCCTCTGCCACAGCCCTGCTGGAAGCCTCAGGCCACTTTTACCATAGAGTGGGAAGCACACTCCCAGAGCGGCTGCTGCCCTGGCTGCGGCAGAGGCAGAGTTTGGGGGAGAGAAAGAAAGACTTCTGCCTGCTTCTGCTTTTGGCTGCATGCAAGGAAAGCAGCAGAAGCACAGAAGTCTTTCTTTCTCTCCCCCAAACTCTGCCTCTGCAGCTTCCAAACCATAACGCAGGCTATGTGGACGCGGCACCTGGGCACAGGGGAGAGAGTGGGTGGGCCACTACCATGGTGCAGGAGCAGGCGCTCGAAGTTTACAGTTGGTGCCACGGGCGGCGAAAGGGATGGGGTGGGCGCAGGAGTTTGCAGGGATGTGGCTGCCTTGGGAGGATTGGGGTGGGTGTGGAACCTGTGTGTGCGTGTGTGTGTGAGAGAGAGAGGTGGGGCTTATTTTCAGGGGAGGGCATATATATTTAGGCCCACCCCAAAAATAAAATTTGCCTTATTTTCAGGACATGTCTTATTTTCGGGGTAACACGGTACTTGGGGTTCGGGAATGGTGAGAGCTTAATTCTCAAACATTGGGAGGATACTAATTGCCTAACTGTGACCTTAAGAACATTATAGTCACGCATCACAGATAATGTATATCTTTAGGACTTGAAAGAAGAAGGTAAGGATAGATGATCATAGACGAAACCTACATGTCACTAGGAACTGAAAACAATTTCATAGCACATGATGAAATATATGTAACATATTTCAGCATTATAACTTAAATAACATAAAATTATTGACACAAAGATGGAATTAAACCTTAGTATTTTAGCCAAAAGCAGGTTAACTCTTTTTAAATGAATCATTGCTGAGAAATAACTACATAATTACTTTTCCCTCTCCTTAGGTACCAGATGCAATTAAAAAATGCCAGCGTGCTGGTATAACTGTCCGTATGGTTACTGGTGACAATATTAACACTGCTCGTGCTATTGCATTAAAATGTGGTATTTTGCATCCTGGCGAAGACTTCTTATGCCTGGAAGGCAAGGAATTCAATAGACGAATACGTAATGAAAAAGGAGAGGTAGGTATGGTTAATATTCTTTTTTTGACTTATGAAAACTTAGTTATGAAATTAATCTAAGCTATCTTTACAGATAGAACAGGAGCGAATAGATAAAATTTGGCCAAAACTTCGGGTACTTGCAAGGTCTTCTCCCACTGACAAACATACACTGGTGAAAGGTAAATACATTTTCTAACAGATTTTACAAACAGCTTTTTAGTCAATCGGTTCTTCAATAGCTGGAAACACTCTTGAGAAATAGAAGATTATATCTTGCTATGCAGTATAAATATTGGATTTAGTCAGACATTTACTCAGTTTCAGTAAATGAATGAATAAATTATTGAAATTTGTAATGTATAAATATGTACTGTTGTAACAAATACTTGTTATTTTTAGGAATAATCGATAGCACAGTGTCAGAACAAAGGCAGGTTGTAGCAGTGACTGGTGATGGAACCAATGATGGCCCAGCATTAAAAAAAGCAGATGTTGGCTTTGCTATGGTAAGGAGTTTAACAAGTATTATAATTGTTACTAATAAGTGCTTTTATAAACTGAAATGTCTGAGTTATGATGTTAACATTATATTGAAGACTGAACAAAATTAGCTCACATATAGCAGTGAGCAAAGAGGAATTGATTGTAGCTTCCTGTGTTCATTATCCTTCTCTGCTAAGATTACCTTGGGATAATTGCACAATTAATGATGAGGTCCAAATTTGATGTCGATATAGAAAATCACAATCCTTGTATGTAAATTTAAACAGTTGAGTTCCACAACTTAACTGAGTTCAGAGAGAGGCTAAAATAATAAAATATGTTTTCAATTTTTCTTGAGAGTAAATCTAAAATTATATATTATTATTATATATAATGTACAAAAGAATGTACAACAATGTTAGATGATATATGTATTCTGATAAGTTATTAGTTAAAATAGGTACAATTCTTGGAATATTTCTGAGAATGACACTAACTGACATGATCAACTTAAAACTTGAAACTGGAAATACTTTTACAAGGATAACCATTTTAAAGTTTGGTGTAGGGTTGTATTGTGTTCCATGTTAACTTGAATACATAATTCTAAGATCAGTATTCTTCTATTTTCCTTTGCTTTTTGCAATAACATACATCTAAGATAACTGTGGTCTTTTCTTCAACAGAATTTGGTGTTAGTTATATTATTTAGCAGGATAGTAAACAATCAAATTATTCTCAACACCTTTTTATAACTTGGAATCTGTAACATTATGTTTTTTCTAAGGAGTAGAAATCAGATAGTTTGGTATACCTGTGAGTGTTTTAAGTTGCAGGTACTTCCCATACCATTGTCATGCAAATTTTGTATAACATAATTTCATTTAATTGAGGCACTGGGGAAAACAGGCAAGCTTGTATTATTGCAAATGATATCAGTAACAAGTATCCTATTCTGAATAGTTAAATATCATCTGTTTCTCAAATGATTTGTCAAAGTTTTAAGGAACCACACCTTGAATCCAAAACATAATGCACACTGCCTCCTTGACCTAGACTGAGGAATTTAATTAGTCTAAATTAAATGCTCAGAAGCTATTCTCCTGTGCCATCTACTGGCTTTGAGGGTTATCTGGAATTAGCTACTTAACATAATGGCCATTTTTACTTTTTCAATTGAGCAAGAAATGTGCAAAGTATTAACTAAGGCAGATAAATCTTTGTGTAATTCTCATTACTACTATAAAATTATTATAGCTGAAAAATGGCACATCATTTTTAATTCCCTTCCAATACAGGTAGTCCTCAATTTAATGACCAATTTGATTGCTTGGCAACTGGCAAGTATTTTATGACAATAGCACTGTCCCAGAGTCATGTTATCATTATTTGTAACCTTTTCAGCAGGCTTGCAATAACAGAGTCAATGGGGGAAGCCAATTTTATTTAATGACCACATAATTCACTTAACTGTAGTGATTCACTTAAAAACTCTGGCAAAAAAAGTTCTTAGAATGAGGCGCAACTCACTGAACAACTGCTTTGCTTAGCAGTGGAAATTTTGGGCTCAATTGTGGCTGTAAATTGAGAACTATCTGTAGAAAGAAATTCAATATTTTTAAAAACTGTACAGATATTGTAGTATTGCAGTTATGTACATAAATATATTTAGCTAAGCACCATTGATTTCAGTTTATACGACAGAATCATCAGTAAGATTTTTCATAATAGCTTCCACTGCAGTTGATATTTCTGCATAAATATTGATATTATAATATCTACTTTAAAAAAGTGAGTATGACAAAATAATTCTGAATTTGCTTAAATTTCATGCTAATGGGTAGTTTTTCCTCTATTTAAGATTTTAAAAGTGTATTGAAAGCTGAAGAAACAAAATCATTACCTATAATCCAGAGTTTTCAATAATTGTTTAATTACACCATGTAATTACTTCCATGGTAATTTATAATTCACAAGAAATTGTATGGTAGCAAATGAATGGATTGGAAGAACAAATATGAAGGAACCTGTCCCTACTCTGTTCCTCAAGATAAATGGCAGGCCACAATGAAAGTCTTCTCCTCTACACTTGGCAGACAGCAGGAAGAATGATGTATCTCTTTATTCTTCCTTATTTTTTTTTACTTCATAACAGATGGGGAGACTATAAAAGTGAGTAGTATATAATCTGGGCTGACATAATATTCAAGGATCATATTGTAATTGTGTTTTGTTTTCTCTTTCAGGGCATTGCTGGAACTGATGTAGCTAAAGAAGCTTCTGATATTATTCTTACAGATGACAACTTCTCAAGCATTGTTAAAGCAGTTATGTGGGGGCGAAATGTATATGATAGTATCTCCAAATTCCTTCAGTTCCAGCTTACTGTTAATGTAGTAGCTGTAATTGTTGCTTTCACAGGAGCATGTATTACACAAGTAAGTATTATGTATTTATTTGCATGTAATGGGATTAAAACAGATTGAATCAATGTAGTTAATTTTGAGAGTGATTTCTTCTTTGGTATATTTATTTCTCACCCTTTCTCCAGGAATTCATCAGGCTCTCAAATCTGTTTATCCCATAACAATGTTCCTGTAAGGGAGCTGGATTGAAAACGAATAACTGCCCAAAGTAACACAATGAGTTTCCATGGCTAATATGGAACTAGAAGCTGGGTGGATTTTTCTAGTCTTAGCTTAACTTCTTAATCACTACACCACAGTTTAAAGTACAATAATAAAACCTGATTGGAAATATTAATTGTTAGATAATTTTACTTTCTTAGGATATTTGTGATTATATTAGAAAACTTTGATTTACAGGACTCTCCACTTAAAGCTGTTCAGATGTTATGGGTAAATCTCATAATGGATACCCTAGCTTCACTTGCTTTGGCAACAGAACCCCCCACAGAAGCACTTTTGCTGAGAAAACCTTATGGTAGAAACAAACCTCTCATCTCACGGACCATGATGAAGAATATTCTGGGTCATGCTTTCTACCAGCTTGTGGTTGTCTTCACATTGTTGTTTGCTGGTAAGAATAATATTATAATTTAAACTTCTGGAATACTTTCTGTGCTTGCTTTATTGTGAGAATTTCTTCAATATTTAAAGGAATGCTAAGGGACATTGACATGTTAATAGAATGTTAAAGGAGAAAGGCATGTTAAAAGAAGACTAAAGCAATGGTTACAAAACCATGAATTTGAGTGGCATTTTGAGAATATTTATCTCCTGTTTACAGGTGAAAAAATCTTTGATATTGATAGTGGAAGAAATGCACCTCTTCATGCTCCTCCTTCAGAGCACTACACAATTGTGTTTAATACATTTGTGATGATGCAGCTATTTAATGAAATAAACGCCCGAAAAATTCATGGTGAAAGGAATGTATTTGAAGGAATTTTCAATAATGCTATATTCTGTACTATAGTTCTTGGAACATTTATTGTACAGGTGAGTAGATTTTTTTTTAAATAAAGTCATGCAGAATTTGGAAGGTTAGAGTTTTTAGAGGCCAATGATTGCTGTATGTATAATCAGTATTCAGGTAGGACACCCCTTGACAGGTTCAGAATTTATTTAAATGTAAAACATATCTGTGTGTATCACATTAGAGGATAATGTGATCTGTGCAAACATGGTTTTATCATTGGTAATATGCTTACAGAAATATGTTTGTGCTACTGTTAATTTTAATATTACTGTTAAAGATGTATAATATGTTCATATCACACTCATGTTAGCTTATGGCAAGCTTGATAATTAGAATGTGTTCACATAATAAGAGCTGTCATGGTGCAGTGGTTCGAACGCAATATTGCAGGCTAACTCTGACCACTGCCAGAAGTTCAAACCTGAACTTCCTGAGGTTGACTCAGTCTTCCATCCTTCCAAGGTTGGTAAAATGAGGACCCTGGTAGTTGGAGGTAATATGCTGACTTTGTAAACCGCTTAGAAAGTGCCATAAAGCACTAGGAAGCAGTGTATATAATACTATTGCTATAATTTGGTATTATAAAATTCAAAAGTGTTAATAACTTATCTTGAAACACAACATAGGGTTATTTATAACATAGCTATGCATTATAATTATTTTTGCAAGATTTTCTTCAGGTTTTCCTTCAATCCAAGGAAAAGAGGGTGTTCATCTGAGAGCCATCTCAGTGATGGAGCCCACTTGTGAAATCTTTTGCCCCAGAAATAAATAAACCTGGTGTAGGACGATATATTCTGGGTGTGGGTGTGGGTGTGTATGTGCGTGTGTGTGTGTATCAGTTTGTCCCGTTTTGGCCTACTGTCCATACATTTGTTAATAAGATTTGAGAAGAGTAATAAGTTTTTATAAAGTCAATATAAAGCCATAGAAGATAACCTTGGATTTGTGAAGCTTAGGGTACAGTAAAAAACATCTTTTTACAATGGGAAGCAAAATTGGAAGCCATTCCAATGACATATGTCCACTGTCTACTTATGAACTGGTTCATGTAATGGCTAGAATTACAATCTTTTAAATAGTTGCTGAAATTGTATCATAAAAGCCAGTACATTGTTTTATAATTTCAAATAGCTGATACCATCATTATTTTTCTTAACAGATAGTTATTGTACAGTTCGGTGGGAAGCCTTTCAGTTGCTCTGAGCTTACAGTAGAACACTGGTTGTGGTCAATTTTTCTAGGAATGGGAACACTTCTCTGGGGCCAGGTATGTAATACTAGTTTTGTAATTCGGTTCCTCAAATTACCAAAGAATGCATTTTACTCATATTACTCAGTTTCACTGTCATTAATTTTCTCCATGTTGCTCTACTATTGCTGTTTTAAACTTTGAAATCTCAAGACAATATGGAAAAGAAAGAAATTTCATACAATCATTTTATTATGCATCCAAATGCATGGAAGTATTATGCTGCAATGTTGACTAGCTACGATTTGTTTAAACCCTCTCCAAAGAAAACAGTGAAAAACTTTAAGCTAGCTGTTTCTTATTTAAGGAGGGCTGGCAAGTCTGTCACTAATTCTAAAAGGGTATTTGAACATAAGGGAAAGTTTTCATAAATATGTTAAGTTTTTGTTTCTCATTGTTATAGTTGATATCAACTATTCCAACCAGTCATTTGAAATTCCTTAAAGAAGCTGGCCATGGAACACAAAAGGAAGAGATTCCTGAAGAAGAATTAGCAGAAGACGTGGAAGAAATTGATCATGCTGAAAGAGAGCTAAGGCGTGGTCAGATCTTATGGTTTAGGGGTCTAAACAGGATACAAACTCAGGTATGGTCTTGTAAAGGTAGGAAGTAGGGTTGAGGACTTGACATTTCCTCATTGTTCTTAGTATTGGTTTGGATTGTAGTCATAAAATGTGTGACTGAAATCTTTATATGGGAAAAGTATTAGCTGTTTAAACCTTCAAATTCCTTCTTTACTTCATCACCAAATGTGTTTCTCGCCTCTTTATCTGCTCTATAAAAGTGCCTTTTTTCTTTGCTTTTTATGTGTTGTAGATGGGATGGTCCTTTCTCTTGTTCTCTCTCTCTCTTGCTGAGCAAGCTGTCACAATCTCTGATTCCTTGCAGATGGATGTAGTGAATGCTTTCCAGAGTGGAACTTCCATTCAGGGGGCTCTAAGGCGGCAACCTTCCATCGCCAGCCAGCATCATGATGTAACAAATATTTCTACCCCTACACATGTAGTGTTTTCCTCTACCACTACTACTACTACTACTTCTGCTTCTACTACTGTGGGGTGTGAGTGTGTGTTCATAAGTGCATGAAATTAACGTTTTCTAATTCACACATCTAACGTTTCATTCTTTCCTTCAGTCGTTAAATTCATTATTAACGTTTTTTCACATTTTTACCTTCAAAATGGGAGTCCTAACCCACCCCCCATCTTTTTCGAGGGTCACAGTTCAAGTGGAACAATTGAAACAATTCTATACAGCGAAACCTTGAACATGCACATAGTACCTTCGTACTTGCACAGAACAGACATTTTTGAAAAATATTTATAGTAATAGCTACAAATATTTGAGTATATGCCTTGAAGTCTATAAACAAAAAGATCTACAAACTTGTTTAGTGAAATGCTTAAAGCTGGTCCAAGACAAATATGTTTACTTCATGTTTACTTCTGTAATTTCAGAATAATTTGTAGATCATGAAGGAAAGGGTTTAATTTGCAACAGCAAAATTAATTTTAAGCACATATATTTTTCATAAAGATTGTTATTTTATGTTCTAAGATCGTTCCAGAATTAACAATATTTAAAATGAAAATACATAAATTGTATTCTATGATATAAATATTAGGATTAAAATGTCCTTTATGTAAAAAAAATTGTTATGCGTGATAATAAAAGCCTTGTTCAACTCTCCCAGCAATGTCATTGATGTCGATGTCAGTGTCATTTTGGAGACATCCTCTTAGTCAGTGGTGATGTTTATAGGTAAGAAAGTTTTCACTGACAGGCATATTATTCAGAATGCCACATGTAATGCATAAGTGGAATTACCATCTTTAGTTATGGAAAAATACATATACATAAATATGCCATTCTATAAAGAGTTTACGTTCATGGCACAAATGCAAAAGAACTATAGAGACAGAAATAAGAACTAGATCTGTTTTATCTGCTTCTACTGGGGGCTTTTGATAGACATTACTTCCCAAAAGAGACTTTAATATCTTTGGATCATAATTTAATGTTCCATTTGAAATAGTAGACATGCACAAAATAAAGTGGATATAATATCAGACTCAAGTTAAATATTCTGAATGTAAGTTGATCATACACTGGGTTTCATACTATTGAAGTTGTAAACATAGGACTACTCTGGATTGCTTATTGTGGATAATAAAAACTCCCAAGCTCCGTTTTCAGCAGCAACAGCTTCCTGCAACCCTCTGCCAGTGAAAACGGAGCTTGGGAGTGCCACCTGCGGCCGTCACAAGCTCTGTTTTTCGGATGCGGCAGCCTTCCAAGCTCCATTCTTGCTGGCAGAGGCACCACGGGCCAGTCCTTTGCTGTTTCCAGGGCAGTCCCATAGGCCAGATTGAAGCACCCTGCAGGCCAGATCTAGCCCCTGGGTCTTGAGTTTGACATCCCTGCTACAGAGTGAGGTTGGAAAAAGAACTAGAGTTGTTTATATCTACAGCAGCTTCAGCATTGACGATATTGGCATCTGCAGGATATGGGAAGTCTTAATTGAACAAATACCTGTTTCAAAAAACAGCTGTCTCTTTTTGTTTTCATTACCAAACTAGATGATATCATCAGTTACCTACATTGGTAACGAAATGTCTGTAGGAAGAGAATCAACCTCAGAAAACACCAAGAACCCAATAAATAAAAATGTTTAGCTAGGCATGTGCATACCATTAATTTTAATTTGATAAGACACATTTATTTTCTAGTGATGATCTAGAACTTAGTGTATGTAAAATATGGCAACTGGGATATTTGAAGGAAAAAGCTTAAAATATATCCAAAGGTATTTAAAATAAATTCACATAAACCTGACTTGGCTCATATTTTTGTCATTTGAGCATATATACATAATATGGCTGAAATATTTGCAGTAATGTGAGGGAGAACACATTACTTCATATAGGCTATTTTTATCATGCATTTCTTCATCCTACAAATTATGGCACACATTTCTATGAAAGTATTTTATGTGACATATACTCAGATATTTAGATTAAATCCAGCAAGCTTGAACAAGCTTATGTTATATTGAAATTTTCATAGCTTGAGTTCCCAGCATTTGTTTTTTAAAAAAAAAAAACTTAAAAATTCTTAAAGCTCGGCCAGTAGTCTATAATTCCATATTCTAGAAGTCTAATATTCATCTGTCTTTAAAATGGAGTAGAATTTATAAATTGGCTTAAAATTTTCAACATTTCATATTAGTTATAAAAGTAGATAGGTTCAATTTTATAGCTTGACATTTTGGACCAATTTTTTTACATTTATTTCTGTTATAGCCCGACAGTGCTGTTCTGAAATGCTCTTCATTTTTATTTATTTTTTTACAGTTTATTGCAAGTTCCATTGCATTATATAAATTCAATTCACTCGTCTTACCTATTTGTGGATTCAGCCTCATAAAACAATGTTCTCCTATGGACAATATTATTAAACAGTAACACTTGCGCTTTTCATACTTGCAGATCCGAGTGGTGAATGCATTTCGTAGTTCCTTATATGAAGGATTGGAAAAACCTGAATCCCGAAGTTCAATCCACAATTTTATGACTCATCCTGAGTTTAGAATAGAAGATTCTGAAACTCATATTCCACTTATTGATGATACTGATGCTGAAGATGATGCTCCAACAAAACGCAACTCAACTCCTCTTCCACCATCACCCAACAAAAATAACAATGCGGTTAATAGTGGAATTCATCTTACGACAGACTTGAGTAAGTCTGCTACCTCTTCATCCCCAGGGAGCCCACTGCATAGTTTGGAAACATCACTCTGATTGTATGCTGAATGTTAACACACTAGCTGCATTTAAAGAAACACACTGAAACTGGGCTTTCTCCCTCACTATGATGGACAAGATGGTATTCTTGTCTTGGACTTCAACAAGAAGATAAAATTGTACGAATGTAGATTTATTTTTTTAAAAAGAAGCTTTCTGCCAGACTTCAGGGTGCTTTTCTGGGGGGAGGGGAAAGTGGGAGTAATAATGAACTCTGACAGATAAACAGTAACTTGCTTATGTGTCCTGTGGATCATTAGCTGTACTTAAGAATGGCCCATAAGAATGTCTTACCAGAACTTATGTTCTTAATTCCTTTGATGAGAGGGCTGGATTGGGCAGGAGAGCCCAGGATCACCAAATTTATAATTTTCATTTCTGCTCTTGGCTGTTAATAATTTGAATTATTTATGTTTATAAATAATGCAGATCTGTTTACAAGGTTTGTAGATACTTTTTTGTTCCTGTTCGGAGATGGGAAGTTTCCTTATAAATGATGTAGAAAAAAATTAGTCCATCAAATACTGCTGTATTTTCAGGAAAGGGTGTTTCTATTGAAACTGTACTAAAAATTTTGCCTGCAACTTACCTTGTTAAATATTGTAGATAAAACTGCTACTACTAATAGCCAAATAGGTAACACTAATGCTTTGTAAAAAAAAAACAACACATGAGCAATGGTGTTTTAATGAAGTTATGGCCTCTGTCCTAATTAGTTTCTTAAACATTTACTACTTAATGGTTTTGAAACAATTGTAAAATATTTTAAAATTCAGAACTCGCTGAACATGTTCAGAATTTAATAGAGGATTGTTTAATGCAGGACCTATGATGGAACTTGCTTGAAATACTTTTGTTATCTCAGGCAAAATGGATTAAATCAAAATACATCAGAACTTTAGGGGTTTTTTTTTGTTTTTTGTTTTTTTTTGTTTTTGTCTAGAAACAGTAGCTTGGTGAACTGTGAGTGGAGCTGTTTATTTTTCTGACCTAAATATCTTTATAGCATGAAGGCTATTGGTATTTGGAAAGTTATGAATAGTTACCATACACTGTTTTGAAATTCATTTGAGTTAAAATAAATCACCCCTTTTGATAAAATAAATATGCGGCAATGGTTTTTATAGAATCCAGCATCTTTATAAATATTAGGTTTTGATGGCTTCACTAGATGCTAAAGAACAAAGACTGTGGACTGTTTCTGATTTTATGCAGAAGAGGTGCTCTGGAATACATGGAAGTATGAATACAACATCTATCTGTAACACTTTAAAGCTGCCATGCAGTCCAAGGAAAACAAAAAGTTGTAGACAGATTTTTTTTGCATTCCTGCATGTTCCAAAACCCCTATTCCTGATCTGATCTGAAGCACTGCACAGTCCTATCCTCATTCACAAGAGTGAGAGATAGAAATAAATCACCTTAGAAACTTTTTCCACTCTAAAAGAAAATACAAATAAATGTATGTTCTCCGATATGCCTATCTTAGACAATTTGTTTTTCTTAACCAATAATTGAAAATGTCAATTTTTCTTTTTGTGTTTATTATCAGTGTCCAATTTTAATTTTTGCTTTCTGATGATTTGGGATGTATTCTTCCTTTTTGCCAGTACAGCCCAATATAGTAGGGATAAATACCTTACTGAAAATATAAGGCAGGTAAGGAGAAAACATGATCCTCTGTGATAATATATTTTCTCAATCATGACAGAATAATTTTCTACTCTTCAGAATGATCTACTTATAATTTTTTTCTGAAAAAGGTGTATATTCTTCATAAGAAAACTTGGAATAAGTCTGCTGCTAAACCAGACATTAACGTGTCTGGGAGCTGAGCTAACAAAGGAAGAAGGGAATGCATCTTAAATTTAGTATATAGTATTTAAGCACCTCAAGAATATGATAGTCACATCTGTGAACATTAGCTTGTCTTCTGGGGAAGCAATTTGAGACGTGTAATGTTACAGCTAGATTTTATCATTCAGATTTCAAGTAAAATATACAGGGATTCAATAATGGTTAATTGTCCTTTCATTGGACACCATATCCATCCATAAGGTTTTGCATATTGTATCCAAATATCAACCATTCATTTTCTAGTTGGTTTGTCCTTTATCCTATTTAGAGAACTTACTATTTATGCCGATATAGTAATTATTTTCAGATTCTTATTTTGTAAGTGGATAAGAAGTATGGTTTGGAAAGGTAGTATTTATGTAACTGGGAGAATGATGTAACTGCAACGCATATTGAAGAATGAGATGTAATTGTTCAAACTATCTCAGCTGTGTATGATTCATTACAGTTGTTATTTTTTAAACTTGCTATTTGGAAAGATTTTCTTTTCTTTTAATGGTAATCATCATTATTTGAATGTCCAAACTCAAGAGTGAATTCTACAGGTCATACCTCAAGGAGAAATTTAATTTACAAATTAACTTTTTCAATCCTGTTGACTGCAGTACGTTGAGTCTTAATAGTAAGTGTAATCTAATACCAAGGATATTTGTTCTATAATTTTACTACTATGAAAGCAACATAATTTCATTATTTATTAAAGTAGTCATTACTGCTTTTCAATTACTGACCCCCACATTGCTTTTCCTGGTTGTAAGGCTTACTTTCATTTTGCTTGATGTAACTTAAATAAATAAATATGCTGTTTATCTGTCTCTGGATGGGGACTGAAATCTCTCAAAATATTTTACTTGAAATACATAATTTTATTCTGAATATGTAGCCTGTTTTGTATCTGACTTTTTACTTTGTGATATGTACCTCATTAGGATTTCAATTTGAAATATTATTTGAATTCATTTTAGCTAAATATATGGATTCAAACCAATTTAATATTCAGGACAAATTAACACTTGCAGAAATCGATAACAGAGAATAGACTCAATATTAGATAATAATCTAAATTGATTGCATATATAGATACAGCAGAAATGTAAACTACTCCCAAGATGAAGCAACAATATGATAGCTTTCCATTTCATTGTGTTTGAATCCACTTTGTTCTTTTGAACTAACATGAAGGATTTCTATGTTTTTTATAGCATAAAATAGGGAATCAGAAATACAAAAGGGAAATTGGCACAACCACTTACAATTAGTTGTTTAATTTTCAACCCAGAATCTAACCACTTTAGAATTTGACATAAAAATGATGATCCAGTTGTAGACATTGTGTCACTTTAATAAAATGAACAAGAAACTTGATATTGAGTATATTCTTCAATCTGAGCAGATTCAATCCCAGGGATATCTTTCCGGAATCCAAAGTCAATTTTGTGAAAGAATGACTTTGTGGTTGAAATACATTTTAAATACTTACAGTACATCTTTTCTTTTCTCTTCAACTGGTGTTTTCATCTTGCTAAACAGATGAAATTCTGAAACATTTCTATTTTATCAACATATCACAGTTGCATACATGGTTAAGAACTTCCTTGACAAAGAAGGATTCCAGTTTTATACTATAAAAAACTAAATGACAGAATAAATCCTATTTGCTAAAACTTTCTATTCCAAAGTCTCCTAGAACATTTTGTCATGGCATGGCACATTACAATGCTAAAATAATTAATTTCCACATAATAGTTGTAGCTAATGGTATGTTCTAGATCAGGGGTGTCAAACTCACGACCCACAGGCCGGATGCCTCATGTGCTGGCCCCCCCTTTTAGTGAAGGGGGGAAAGTTGCAATACGTCATGTGATAATGTGTTGTCGCTAGTTTGACACCCCTGCTCTAGATAGTTTAAATGGAAACTGTCTTAAATCTGAAGGATTGTATACACTGTTGCTTTTCCTATTGATTTCCTACTGCAATCAGGTAATGCTGTGTGATGAGATTGCACTGTTCATATTCTGCAGCCACAATACTGGTTTGGAGTTATGGAAATTGAAGTCCAGCACATGCAAAAAGCAGCAGTTAAGGGAAGGCAGTAAAGCTTTTGTGTAAAGTTTTTCCATTTATTTAAAACCTGTTAGTAATCAGTTTAGTTTGGTGTTCCTTATATTCTCATAGAGAAGAAAATTTATCCATTCCAAATAATGTTAGAAATTACAGTCATGGCCGTAAATGTTGGCACCCCTGAAATTTCCCCAGAAAATGAAGTATTTTTCACAGAAAAGTATTGCAGTAACACATGTTTTGCTATACACATGTTTATTCCCTTTGTGTGTAATGGAACAAAACCAAAAAGGGGAGGAAAAAAAGCAAATTGGACATAATGTCACACAAAACTCCAAAAATGGGCTGGACAAAATCATTGGCCCCTTTCAAAATTGTGGATAAATAAGATTGTTTGAAGATTGTTTGAAGCATGTGCATCCTTTAAACTCACCTGGGGCAAGTAATAGGTGTGGGCAATATAAAACTCACACCTGAAAGCAGATAAAAAGGAGAGAAGTTCACTTAGTCTTTGCATTGTGTGTCTGTGTGTGCCACACTAAGCATGGACAACAGAAAGAGGAGAAGAGAACTGTCTGAGGACTTGAGAACCAAAATTGTGGAAAAATATCATCAATCTCAAGGTTACAAGTTCATCTCCAGAGATCTAGATTTGTCTTTGTCCACAGTGCGCAACATTATCAAGAAGTTTGCAACCCATGGCACTGTAGCTAATCTCCCTGGGCATGGACGGAAGAGAAAAATTGATGAAAGGTGCCAACGCAGGATAGTCCAGATGGTGGATAAGCAGCCCCAAACAGGTTCCAAAGCAATTCAAGCTGCCTGCAGGCTCAGGGACCATCAGTGTCAGTGCAAACTATCTGTCGACATTTAAATGAAATGAAACGCTATGGCAGGAGACCCAGGAGGACCCCACTGCTGACACAGAGACATAAAAAAGCAACACTACAGTTTGCCAACATGTACTTGAGTAAGCCAAAATCCTTCTGGGCAAATGTCTTGTGGACAGATGAGACCAAGATAGAGCTTTTTGGTAAAGCACATCATTCTAGTGTTTACCGCAAACGGAATGAGGCCTACAAAGAAAAGAACACAGTACCTACAGTGAAATATGGTGGAGGTTCACTGATGTTTTGGGGTTGTTTTGCTGCCTCTGGCACTGGGTGCCTTGAATGTGTGCAAGGCATCATGAAATCTGAGGATTACCAACGGATTTTGGGTCGCACTGTAGAGCCCAGTGTCAGAAAGCTGGGTTTGCGTCGGAGATCTTGGGTCTTCCAGCAGGACAATGACCCCAAACATATGTCAAAAAGCACCCAGAAATGGATGGCAACAAAGTGCTGGAGAGTTCTGAAGTGGCCAGCAATGAGTCCAGATCCCAATCCCATTGAACACCTGTGGAGAGATCTTAAAATTGCTGTTGGGAAGAGGTGCCCTTCCAATAAGAGAGACCTGGAGCAGTTTGCAAAGGAAGAGTGGTCCAAAATTCCGGGTGAGAGGTATAAGAAGCTTATTGATGGTTATCGGAAGCGACTGATTTCAGTTATTTATTCCAAAGGGTGTGTAACCAAATATTAAGTAAAGGGTGCCAATGATTTTGTCCAGCCCATTTTTGGAGTTTTGTGTGACATTATGTCCAATTTGCTTTTTTTCCTCCCCTTTTTGGTTTTGTTCCATTACACACAAAGGGAATAAACATGTGTATAGCAAAACGTGTTACTGCAATACTTTTCTGTGAGAAATACTTCATTTTCTGGAAAAATTTCAGGGGTGCCAACATTTACAGCCATGACTGTATGTAGCTGGTTGTGAAGGTCCATTCTACATGACATGGAAACTAGTGATAAAATTAGTTGCAAAGGTTTTTTAGATGTTGGTTATAACTCTCATCCTTTGTGTTTTGATTTTTGATCCCATAGAAGTACAATCTACTATTGTGCATTTCGATGCCATATAACATGTAATTTAAGCTAAATGAAATTCAGCATGACAATTTATCATCATCTTGATAACTTTCCTTTGGTAAGTGTCTGAGGTTGCAAAAAGGAGAATATTGGATTAGATTTAAATGTTGGTAAAATGGAATTGATATTTAGGCCTGTATAATTTAGCTCCCTTTGGAATTACTAGAATTCTTACTTTGGACACTCAGCTCTACCACATTTTATGAATAACAAATAGTTTCATCCTATTCTCCCTTATACATTAATCTGATGCTTACAGTACAGTTTCATTTTATGTCTGTTTGGTGCACACATTTTTGTGATGAAAACAGCCCTCTGAAGGGGATTCACGTCTGCCTGATATAATTGTTTATTAATAATGTTATTAATTGATTTTTAATTATTTGGGTTTATGAATATTTTAGAGTTGTTTTATTGTTTTATTATAAACCATATAGAATGCTGATACTGGCATACAAATGTTCACAAATTAAAATGTTCAGCCTATATATTTTCATATACAGATGTGATTACACGTATACTGAAATAATTATTTATAACCTAATGCTTTTTTCTAGCTTGAAATTTTTCTGAAACCGAAGACCATGAAACAAAGGATTATTTTACTTAAGTCTGGGGAAAAAATCAGCATTGACTTGGCTGAAAATGAAGTGCCATTAAGCACAAGGTTCCTCTGCTAAAAGTACAGCTGCTTCAGAAAATTGCAGATGTGGCCCGTGCAACAATGCCTGTGGGGCAGGGAGGATAATGAACAAAATTAGGATGACAGTCATGGCAGTGCTATCAAAGCCCTATTTCTGTATACAGTATGTGCAACATCAATAACCAAAGGATGTGGCGTTTCAGTTTTGCTGCTATCATTGCCATTTTGACCACCAAGGATTTGTGGGCTGTGAAGCATTTATTCCTGTTAATTGTAAGTGCTACACAGCTGTTTGAAGAATTCATGTATTCCACAATAATATGAGTATTAGTTTATTATTATTTAGAGTACTTGATTAAATGTGATGGAAGCTGTATAAATCAGCAACATCTGCAAGGCATGAACTAGTAAGACAATGGATGTGTCATGATCTAAGACCTGTCCCTCTTGTACATGTATTGTGAACAGAGAAATGGAGCTTGGGCAGGGGTGGGTTCTTACCTTTACTACCGGTTCGCAACAGGATCGCACGTGTGCAGAAGCTTCTGTGCGTGTGCATATCGCCAATGACGACATCCGGGGTGGATGGGCAGAGCCTCCTGACGGTTTTACTACTGGTTCTTGCGAACTGGTCTGAACCAGGGGCAACCCACCACTGGGCTTGGGTAATGATTCTGTGTCAAACATTTGTGCTCTTTCTCACACACTCATTCTGCTGGAAATAATGGTCTATGTATCATAATGACTTAGAAATATTAAGCAAGTAATGAACAATAATGGTACCAAAATGAATTTTTCAACCTGCATCTAAATCTTTGAGTATAAAAGTGAACATGAAAGCTATATTCCATTTTAAGGCAGTAAGATGCAGAGAAAAAGAAATAGCCCTAATAGTTTTATTTGTTTGATTTGGATGTTGTATATGTGTCATTTATATATACTGATAGAATTTATCATTCATTTTAAGGTACGTATTTCACAAATATGTGTAGTTTTGTTTCTAAACAATACATTTTGCTGAACATTTCCATTGTATGGTATGCTGGATTCATGTATTTGTACATCTAATTTTTGCTTTTGCTATTCAGTCATTCAGCTTCCATTTTTTGAAACACGAAATAATTCTCAGAGCACCATTTTTTAAAGCAGAAATGAAAGCTTGAGAATTAAGATACAATTTTTTCCCAAAAACATGTTTCGTGCCTACAACTGATTGCGTACCAATCAGTTCTGATTTCTGGAGACTGCACAAATGGCACAAATGGCACATTATTTTAACCTGTCTCCAATAATAAAACCGTATCTTCTTGTGAGAATACTTTCTTATCCATGCAATATACTTTATCTATTCCCTTTCTTCAACTTCCTACTTTTTCAACTGCGACAAGTGTAGTACAGCAAATTTTCCTAATCCATTATTCACTTCTGTCATATGACCAAAATATGTTTTTGTTTGCTCAAGGAAGTTCTTATCCTTTTTTTGATGTAGGGTCAATTGACTAGTTCTTGAATGTGTTGTTGTATTCTTAGTACCCCACATCCACAGTTTGAGGTCCTATTTTCTCAATGTGTATCTTAAACTGATGCACATATCTAACTTTTCAATTATTCTTATTTATTGCTGAATAAATGCTTATCTTTCATTATCTATTATTTTCTTTGCCATAAACTCTGAGTTCACTTGAGAATATTGGTTGGCATTAGTATTTAATATTAGAATAAATTTTACATTTTTTATTCTTACAATTTAATCCAAAAACCAGTTTAATATAGTGGCATTGTCTACATATCTCAAACTATTACTGTTTTGCCTCCACTTTTTATTTCCACTGTCATCTTCCAATGTGGCCATTGTTAAAAAAAAGGTAAATTGATGTCAAGATAATATGCAGCTTCCTCTCATATCCATCGCTATTCTTGAACAACTGAGTTTCCCAAAAACCCAAATTTCACAGTTGTCATTTGTTTATTGTAAAAGTCTCTCCAAAATTAACCATAATATATTTCTGCACACCCATTTGTCTTAACATATTTCACATTTTGGTAGGAATAACTATAAATAGATGCAATAACTTTTCAATAAAGTATAGGTCTTATATTCTTTGTTCTCTCATGTTAACTATGTTAAGCTAGCTATCTTATCCCATCTCCTCTGCATTTTCTGAAACATGCCTGTAATCTGACTGTTCTGTTTCTGTGGATTTCTGGGAAAATATAGCAAATTCTGACTAAATTTAACTTGCATAAAAACTAGCATCTACTTAACAGTGTTATTCTCTTTGTAGGGTCTCATTTTTCAAGTAGTACGGTATAATACATTTGATCTAAAGTGGTTACTTTTTGTCCACCTGTGTTCATTTATTCCTAAAATGTAATGTCTAAATAGCTTAATCAAGTTTTAGATTCTTAATTAAATCAATAGTACCACAGTCTCATATGTCAAAATTTAATTTATTTAGAGACTAATTATTTCAAAACTATTTTTTTTCCAATTCTACATCAGAGTTGTTCTTGACTACATTATTTTCTGGTATCTCAATTTTTAGTTCAATGGATTAAAAAATGTAATACAAGTAATATCCCTATATAAAATCTTGCCCCAATTCAATTCCTACAAGAAATAACTCTCCCATTCCCTAGGCACTTAACATATATTTATTACAAGATTTGCTTTTTGAAAAATAGATACAAGGTTCTTTTACTGCAGATAGACTTTTGGATTTATTGTTTGTTTGCAATAAGGCATTCAAATATGGATGTATTGTTTAGACTTTATGAAAAAAGAAACTTCAAGTGAAGTAATGAAATGTGGGTGGGAAGTTAATCTTTTAAGCACATTGCAAGATGCCCTACATCTGAATTATATAATGTATTATGGGTACCACACAAGAATTGAATTATCTTTTTTTGCTCTTGAAACAGAATTGGACCATATAAAACAAAGATAATGGAAGCAAGTGAAACACCTAGTAGGTTAGCAGACTTGACTGAAACGATGACAGCAATATATTTCTGTTATTAAAGGATGCCAGTCTAAAATACTGACTCAATACTGACTGAAATGATTCTTACTCAATACATTAACATTTTATGTTACATTAATATAATACTAAAATGTAGCACTGAGAAACATGTTTTGCAGAGTATATTTATCCCAAAGATTACAATGATCAAACTGCCTGTTTAGCTACACCTGTATGCATCCAAAATTAATAACCATTAAATCTATGACAAGGGTAAAAGTTCCCATCTGTAAGGCTCTCTCATTGAATGGTGAAAGACATATATCAAGATTTTTGCATTAATAATATTAGAGAAAAATCATGATAGCTTTTTAAATAATGTTTCTCCTTTAGTGAGGCATATAGAGCTATAATTGATTAGATTTATCAAATTTATTTTCTTCATATTTTAATGCAACATATTGACAGTAAACCTAACATATAGACTACAAAAATGTTGTTATCCATCCTGGATTTACAGAAGTTCAGGGGATTAATAACATTAGTAATTTATATCCTCATAAAAATTTAAATAAATCATTCTAGTTCTGCAAGATTTGAAAAAAGTCTCTGGTGGGATGATAAAGTAAACTGTTAAAACATTGCCTCAATATGGATTTCCTTTTTTTAAAAAAATGAATTGATCAATATACGGTAATTTCATTATTTTGCTAAGATTATTACACATAAAAATTATATAGGTACTCCCCATCTTATGACCAAAATTGAGCCCAAACTTTCTGTTGCTAAGCGAAGCAGTTGCTAAGTGAGTTTTGCCCCATTTTATGACCTTTTTTGCTATGGTTGTTAAGCAGATCATTGCAGTTAATGACCACAATCGTGGTCATTAAGTGATTCTGGCTTCCCCATTGCATTTGCTTGTCAGAAGCCAGCTGGGAAGGTTACAAATGATGATCATATGACCCCAGGACAGTGCAACATGCTAGCTGCCAAACACCCAAATTTTGATCATTTAATTGGGGATCCTGCAACAGTTGAAAACCAGAAAGTCACTTTTCAGTACCATTATAACTGAATGGTCGCTAAACAAGTGGCTGTAAGTTGAGGCTGTAAGTATCTTCATCCATGAAGGTGACTTGTAGAACATAAAAGGGTGCACTATTCATTTTCTCTTATTTTTAATTTGATTTTGGAAACACTGATTTGTTTTTACTAAATATTTTCCAGCATAACCTAAATTCAGTACAAACTCTTATGAATATGTTTGTATAGCAGAACTTACTGATAATATACAAGAGATTTGTTTCTATAGAAATATAAAATAATTGAAGTTTTGGTGGGTTGCTGGAATTCTCTTAAATATCTGAAAATTGTTTTACTAAAGTGGTTTTTTTCAATCTTATGAAACTTATTTTTCCCCTCTCGGGGTTACAAATGATAAACACAGATGTGTAAAAAAAAATCCACTGATTTTATTAGGAAAAATAAATGTAAAAATGGCAATTAATCAAGGTTGATGTATTCTTTTAAAGTTCTGTACTTTTAAATTATTTCAAATGGATGTATAAAATATTAAGGCAGTTTTAATGGAAAGTGAATTGAATTTATATTATGATTATCATATAGAAGGGAAGGCATAATTTTGCAATTTTCAGCTTTATTATTTTTGATCTCTATGAAATGCAGGTAAACAGTTGTCTTTTTAATTGTCTGTATTGTTAGTTTTCTTTCTATTTGTACTCAAATCAATAAAAACAAAATCAAAAGTGTATTTAATATGAACTTAAGATGAAAGTAATTCAACAAAATTCTTTGTCACATTTTCTGCCCTTTGAATCTTGAAAATGGCCTGGCTTAACAATGCTACCTATTAAGTTTGTAAACAATTCCCCTAATTTTCATAAGTTAGTCATGAATAAAGATCAATATTATTTGAAGATATAAATATACGTTTTCAATTATATACAAAGACTTGGAATGTATATTTTTTTTAAAAAATGCCTTTAATTAAAAAGAAAAGGTTAAAAAAAAAGCAAACAATATATAAGGGCATCTCATTTATTATATAAAATTTTATATAATAGTTTTAATAAAAGATTACCATATTTAATACAAGATTACTAAAACTACCATATCCTACACCAGTACTCCTTTAGTGACAACTGGGAGCAGCAACTTGATTGTTAAGTGAAGCAGATGTTAAAGTAAACCATTATTGTGCTTGTGATCTTACATCAGCTTTCCTTTGTTTTACAGACCTGCAAAGGTGGTAAATGTGAGGACTGTCACAATGTTACTTTTCCATCACCATTGTAACTTTGAATGGTGGTTGTAAACTGTAGATGCTAAACAAGGATTACCTGTATTCCATTTCCATGCAGAAAATCTATGTAAAAAAATTAACTCATGGAAGAAAATATCCCAATGTGGTCACCAAGAGTTGACAATAATTTGATGGTACACAATCATATTCCATTACAGTTCTCTATGAGTAGTTTGTTCTTAAATTGGAATTTTTAATCCACTATTTTTTTTAATCCACTGAGAAATTGGGACCATAAATTTATCTTTCCAGTGAATTTCTTAATAATAAGAAGGGTGCAGGAATCAATTTTCATTGTCCAGTCCTAAATTTCCATGTACTAGGTATGTAATTCAACAGAATATGGACATCTAAAAATATTAAATCCTGTCAAAATCAGATTAATGTTTACAATGACTTTTCCCAGAATATGATTTTAGGACACCGCAAACCAGTTTCCTAACAATTTATGAAGGATTACTTACATTGCAACTACAACAACACAGTAATTTACTCATGCCTTTGATATATCAATGCAAATCAATCCAAAATACTGTACTATTTTTGTTGACTAATCCATAATCTAAGATCTAGTGATGTTTTTGATACAGACATGACAGTTCCTGCTGTTTAGACAAAGTGGGTATTGCCAATTCTTTGTTCTATTCATTCTTTAAAATGTGCTTATTAAATTGATTTTATCAATTACATTGATTTATCACTAACAAGTATTTATAAATATTGTGTGTGGAGTGTGTGCTTTGTGTGTTTTAACCATCAGTTCTAATAATATAGATTTCTCTGAAACTGAAAATGCTCCAAATTAAGATATCAACAGATGCTGTCATTATAAATACTGCCGGCAAGAGTATTTATTCTTATACAAAGAATTATAGATTTGGAAAATATGGTGAAAAATGTGCAGTGTTGGAAAAATAGTTACAGCACAACCCTAGATCATTATTATGTCTTCATTTTGTGTTCACTATCTCAATTATGAAAAGATAGATCAATACTATCTTGTGTGGTCAAAATTATATATTTAAAATTAAGCTCCTGTTGTTTCTCTTTGTTTTTTCTTGATCTTATTCTTACAGTTATAAAATAAAAACAAAAATCCTATAATATCCAATATAATTGGATACCTGGACTGAGATGCCTTATGCACGGTCACCCATGCACTCGTCACCTCCTGGATTGACTATTGCAACGCTCTCTACATGGGGCTGCCCTTGAAAACCACTCAGAGGCTTCAGCTGGTGCAGAATGCGGCCGCACGGGTAGTGATGGGAGTGTCCCGACGCTCCCATGTCACACCCCTCCTGCGTGACCTGCAATGGCTACCGGTTGCCCTCCGGGTGAGGTTCAAGGTGTTGGTGATTACCTATAAAGCCCTACATGGCTTAGGCCCAGGTTATCTGGCAGATCACCTGTGGCCAGCAACAGCTCCCCATCGCCCGGTGTGCTCACACAGAGAGGGCCTAATTGGGGTCCTGTCGGCCAAGCAATGTCGGTTGACGGCCCCTAGAGAGCGAGCCTTCTCTGTAGGCGCACCTACCCTCTGGAATCAGTTCCCCTTGGAGCTCTGGGTGGCCCCCAACCTTTGCTCCTTCTGCCGTGACCTTAAAACATGGTTGTTTCGCCAGGCTGACCTGGACTGAAGGGGTTTTAATGGGAATTTTAGATTCTTTTATCGTTTGAATTTTAATCTGGACTTGTTGTTGCTTTATTGCTGTGAGCTGCCCTGAGTCCTTGTGGAGAAAGGGCGGCATTAAATAAATAAATAAATAAATAAATAAATAAATAAATAAATAAATAAATACTCTTCATTTCTGCTTTGATAATTTCAAATTTTGATTCATTCATAGTCTGCACCCTTGTTACTGTATATGTCCATGAGAAAACAAGGCCTCATCTTTCAATACCAAGTCCACATGTGAACAAATTTCCTGTTTGCATTCAGATTATTACTGTCTATGACAAGTGACCTCCAAACTAAGTATATCAGAAATAGTTTATCTTCATTCAGATTTGATTTCAAAGTTCTTTTTCCTAGTGGATTGGGTTCCTTCACCTCTAGAGCCCAACTGCTCTCATTCCATTGTGAATTACTCTTGGCTTGACTACTCCCTATTTGATCTTACCATTGATGGTGATCCTACTTGCAGCTCATCTCATTTTTGCCACTGGAGTCATTGAAGGTAGTGAGCGCTCCAACAAATGCAAATGTTTTAGGATGTGAAATTAAAGAATATTACAGTGAAGTTTAAATACAATGTGTATGAAAAATATTCAATCTCCATGGACACTGGAACAGATCCATAAATAATTCTCCAGCTTCAATTATTCCCATGATTCATTATGATACTGTTAAATACTGTTAAATACTGTTAAAGACTTTATGTAAAAACATGTTTTTTTTTTTTATTTTGTAACTTTCTGGCCTGTTTACTGTTGATGTTATTGCTATATTTATTCACACAAAAGTATGACAAAATCATTTGGGCACTATTATAAAATAGGGCGATAATGGAAGAGGAAATAAAAGCTTGTGTCTACGGGACAGAATGTTTCATTGTTCAACTGCATTTATTTAACAAATGTAAGATAAGGGACTAGCTTAGTATTGTGATTTGGAAAATCTTGTATGAGACTCTCCAGTGTACTATGCTATATTATGTTGCCTTTAGTTCCTACCCATTTGAGCTTTAACACTTTAATTTGCTGCAGATAAAAGTTGAGCAGTTCATTTAATATGTATGGTTCAGTGGTGGGTTCCTCCCGGTTCCGCTGAGCCAGTAGCGGTGACGATATGACTGCACTGAACTGGTTCTGCCCCCCCCCCCGGCCCCTCTGCATTATTCTTACCTTTTATTTGGCCTCACCCCCAATCTATTGCTGCCTCCTGAGTCCCAGCTGATCGGCTAGAGGGAAAAAAAACTGTTTAAACTCTTGCTGCGGTGCTTCAAAGGGCCGCCCTACAGCTGAACTGTGTTAAAAGAAAACAAATGAGTAGACCGGTGCCTGCAAAAATAAATGGGTAGACTGGTACAGCTCTGCAAGCAGTTAAAAGCCTGGTAGACCAGTACCTCTGCTAAATCCTAAAGAATTGTCACATGACCATCAAGCCACGCCCACAGAACCGATAGTAACAAAAATTACAACCCACCCCTGGTATGGTTTTAATACCTTTAATGTATTTATGCCAGGGGTGGGCTTCAAAAATTTTAGCAAGGGGTTGTCTGCCCGGTTGCTGGGTGGGCGTGGCCGTGTCTGCCTCCTACACCACAGGGGGGGGGCGTTCTTGCCCTCCCCGGGTTCTTCAAGCCTCAATGGGTTTTAGTTTGAATGTTTTAAATTTTGGGCCAAAGTCATATAATTTTTTTAACAATTTTAAATTTTGTATTGGTATGTGTTTTAGTTCTGGCTGCGCACCGCCCTGAGTCCACTAGGAGAAGGGCGGGATATAAATTGAATGAATGAATGAATAAACAAACAAACAAACAAATAAATAAAAATGGCCTCCCCAGGCTCTGGAGGCCAGAAACAGGCCTGTTTCCTGCCTTCCCAAACTTCCGGCAGGCCCGTTTTTTGCCCTCCCTGAGCCTCTGTGCGCACCCTGCACTTACCTGCATCCAAAATGGGCCGCGTTGGGACTCCTGGGAGGGATGGGCTGAGGTGGGACTGGCCAGCCAGGAATGGGATTTGGGGGTTCTACGAACTGCACAGAATCTTAGCTAGAGGTTCTCCGAAACCCCCAGCAACCCACTCCTGATTTATGCTTTATTTACTGAAGCTTTAGCTGTTCGTTGGGAGTCTCCCAGAGTTAATATGCGCGGCTATAGAAATGTTTTAAACACCCCTTCAATTAAGTCAATGCAACATGGTACCTTTTAGACTTCACTAAGCTTAACTATTGCAACAATAGTCCAATAACTCTTTCCTCAGAAGTCAAACAATTGATGTGTGCAATGTCTTAGCTAAAAGGGTGATTCTGTCGTGATTGCATCAAGCTTTAATTTTCATAATCTGAAAAACTACACTTTTCTCTCTAAAATTTTAATGCTTCTACTAACATAGTAGAATGTTAATAACTTTTCATCCATGTTGTTACTACTTTATATCAGAATAATTTATTTATTTAAAGCTCAACAACTGATATTTTCCAGCCAAGTTGTCTCTTCGCAATTTCTGTTTTAAGAATTTTACAATATAAATCGTGGGGTGTCCTCCTTTGCTCGCACAAATGTTGCACATGCATCAACCAACCAGTAAGTGCATCTTTCACTATGTCAAAGTATCATAGTTGACCTTATTTATCCAGTACCTTATTTCTTGCTTTCAAGTTATACAATCTAACCAGCCTGTTTAGGTGGTACCTTTTCAAGATATCCTGAAATCAAGACTTAAGAAGAGAAAAATTCAATTATTTCCCCAAGGTACTTTTTGAACTGTAATTTGCAGATTTTATGGTAGGTTTTTCTATAAATGATATGAAGTAGATCATCAATGCTAGTAAGGAGTGGAGTTTACTCTTTATTTTATTCTAGTGGCTTGCCCTGTGATCTTGGAAGTTCTTTGGTTGGGCAATTTGATAGGGTATTGTTTACTTCTTGGTAACTGTTGGTCTGTTAATCTTGGAGTTAATCTATGCTCATCTGGGTGTCGATTGTTGGTCGGAAGGGAACTGCCAAACAAGCTAACAGTAAACAATACTAGCACTGATGTTACCTAGCTTGGTTAATGAAATGTCTGCAAGTAAGCAACCAAGCTCAGAGAGCACCAAGAACCCTCATCACCGAGGAAGCACCTGTACATAAGTTGTGTTTGCTATAGTTCTCATTCTATGAGTTGTAGGCTCTGGAACAGGTTGAGAGAAATTAAGCCCTTTCTCTTTCTCAGCATGAAGAAATCCAGCAGTGATATTCCTAAACAGCACTTGCCTCCCTTAGGACTTGGACTGGAGACAATCCTAGATTAGCCTGGAAAGTCGAAAAGGCATTGTGGAAGAGGACAGGGACAAACCACAATTCACAGTAACAACATGGGCTGTTCTTGGAATCATTAGGATGATAACTTCAAGATGCTCCATTTGGAGAAGAAAAAAAAAAAAAGCGGCTACTGGATATAACAAATATCGCCCCCGCTCAGTTTCAAGCGAAAAACTATTTCTCAAAGCGAAGAGTTCAATTTTCTTAGCGCAGCCCCTCCTTTCTGGGCGGAAACAGGCCCGCTCTTCCACCAATCACTGGCGAGTTCTGCTGGGCACGCGCGCGCTTGTGTCTAAGCAACAGGCCTAACTCCAAACAGGCCTAACTCCGGAAGGGCCGTACTGAGGAGTGTCGAGTACCGATGGCGTGGATGTCCGAGCTCGGCTTTGAAAGAGGCGCAACCCCTTTTTTCTCCCTGCCTCGTTTTCCTACTCCGAGGAGAGACGGCCAAGGACTCTTCTCCTTTCCAAGGCGTTCTCGCCGCCTCCAACGCAGGCGGCAAAATCGGGGCTCGACTGATCCGGCCTAGAGCGCGGGCGATTTGACGGGCTTTGGAAAGCGGCGCAGGAAAGAAAGGCCCCTCCTTCTTCGTCTGGGGTCCCGATGGCGTCCGCTCTGGTAGGGCCGGTCATTGGAGCGGGGACGCTGCTCGCTTCGCAAACGGCGGGAAGGACCGATTGTTTCTAGGTGGCTCAGTGGCTAAGACACTGAGCTTGTCGATCAGAAAGGCCGGCGGTTCGAATTCCTAGTACAGGTCTCCTGCGTGAGCAGGGGGTTGGACTAGATGACCTCCATAGGTCCCTTCCAACTCTGTTACTGCTCCCTTTCGCTTTTGCTGTTTGCTCACGTGTTTGGCCGAGCCGACGGCTGGTAATTGACGGCTGTGCTTTCTCAGGTGCCCTGAATCACAAATCAACCCACGAACTGGTTTCGTAGCCTGGAAGGGGGGGGGGGAAACGGGGGGGGCTTCCTTTTTTCTTTTTGTTCAGTGTTTCCTGCACAACTTGGGATCTTGAACTGAATAAACCGTGATCTGGTGAACCAGGGCGTGGTGTAGAGCTGACACAGCCGAGAAGCGCTTCTCCGCCTGGGTGCCGTTGACCTGAATAGTATAACTCCTGAATTCTCAGTCCCAGCATCTCTGAAAAGGGTTTTTTTGGGGGAAAGGACTATGCCTGTAAAGGACTAAAAGCAGAAGCATAGCTGGCTGGAGAATTCTAGGAGTTTTAGTCCACAAGACTTAAAGCTGTCAAGTTTGGGGACCCCTGGACTAAAGGGTGATGGTTGGTTTTTTGTTTTTGTTTTTTTGGATAGCTATTGTTGTGAAGGGAAAAAAAGCTGCTTGGTTTGGAGAAGCGATCAAACCAGGACCTGTAGGCTGTTTTATCTTCCTTTTGGTTGCCAGTCTATGGGCTGGGAAGCTAAAGGATGTTCAATAAAAGAGAATATATGTAGTTTCTGCTTGAACCATGGAATCCTTGGTGTTCTCTGACCCTGCTTGAAGTCGGGTAATGAAATGTCTGCAAGCAAACAGCCAAGCTTGGAAAGCACCAGGGATTTCAAAGGATGTCAAGTTTGGATATTTGAATGGGAAAACTGCAGAGATTAAAAAGAAATAACAGGAAAAACACTGCCAAATCTTATTAACATGATTGTTAGGAAAGCTTGTATAGCTGCGACCATAAAATTTTGCAGATTTTTTTGAGGGGTTAAATTTTATTTTTGCTGTGCAATAGAGGAAAAGAAACTGCAGAGAACAGGATCTTTTGAAAATTCCTAGGTTTTATTTTGCTCCTGCCACTTGCAGTCAAAAGAAATCAACAGCTGCAACTTTGTCTTCCTGCTCAACTGCCTTAGCTACCACAACAAAAGGAATCATGAGATGGCTTGGTAACAAATTCCTCTGCTTGTTTCTTTTTCTTTCTTGGCAGTTCCACATGTAGTGTTGGTCATAAAAAATTGCATACCACTCTCTTACCTCACTCATCTTTCTTATTTGGCTATGTGATGTTAGGGCTATGTTTACACAATCCAGTTTCCTATATCATCTGATGAAGAAGGAAAAAAAAATAGTAGCTGCTCTTCCTTTAAATAGAAGCCATATTTTATATTCCCGTTAATGTAGATGGTGAAGTTCACTTCTTTTTGTCTCTCCAGACAGTGCAGCATAGAAATGTTGTTTTGATATTTAATTGATAAATATTTGATTATTGATTGCATTGTAGCCAATATCCTTCCCAAAGATAAAAATGCATTTCCATCTTCTTTATAATAACCTGATTAGTAAACAATGTTATCTTCTGATTAAAAGTGTTCAATTTTAGCCCCTCTCAATTTGCCAATGCTTAAAATGTTAATTTGTAGTTGTTTCATTTCAACTTCCACTATGTTGAGCTTTGCTCTTTTCATGCTCCTTACTTCCATTCACTTACTATAGTTCTGTCTTTGCAGTTTTGGATTATTTTTTCCTATATGATAAAATCAACAACTAGAAGGATGACTAAAAGTCTTTAATTTAACCATATTTTTGACACTATTAGTACAGGTAGTCTCAATTTACAATAGTTAGTTCAATGACAGTTTGAAACTACAACAGATTTATGACTGTTTTCACACTTATGATAGTTGCAGCATCCCAATGGTCGTGTGATCAAAATTCAGTGCCCTGAATTTTCATGTGATTATCTTTTGCAAGCTTCTGACAAGCAAAGTCAATGGGGAAGCCAGCTTCACTTAACAACCATGTTACTAACTTAACTCAGTGATTCACTTAATAATGATAGCAAGAAAGGTTATAAAATGGGACAAAACTCATTTAACAAATACCTCATTTAGCAAATTTTTTTGACTCAATTGTGATCATAAGTCGAGGACTACCTATACTCCAAAAGATCTTCAGCTATCCCTTAGCAAGTAGTGCTGAGTGCCCTCTAGGCTGAGAGATCCATTATCCTGCTCTATATTATTAATCATTTTATTTTCTATTCCTATATTTTTATTCATATTCATTTCTATTCTATCTTGATAAAATAAAGGAGTGGTTTGCCATTACCTTGTTCTGCACTGTATGAATTGATGCTTTTGCAGTTGTCACTACATTGATCATCTGTCTCCAATGTATTCCCATTTTGCTGCTCTCCAGTATAAGTGCCTGCTTGCTTTAGTTCAGCAGCTGAATGACCTTCGTCCCTTAGGTGACCCTGCTGGGAATTATAACTCTTCACATACACTCCCAGCACACAATGAAGACTTAAGGAGCTGTGAAAAATAAAATATAGTAATACACAAGCATATGTTTCAAATGCCATCAAACAGCAAGGGCAATCACCTTCATACCGAGGGAGTTCAATATATCTTCTCTCATCAGTGGGAGCATTGATAATAATACAGTATGATATATCTGAAAGAAATCCTTCCCCAATTTTGGGAAAGTGAGAGATGCTAGGTATTTGGACAGCATCCAAGGTCCTGCTTTTCTGGGGCATTTTTTTGCATGGTTTTTACAGTGAATAAAAGCAAAATATGCTAAATATTCATCTGGATTCTATTGGTCTCATTAAGTGGTATATAAAAAAAACAAAAAAATGAATTGTAGCATCTTCATGTACTACTCTGTGGCAACATGTTATTGTATCAAATTAGTATTTAAATAATAGTTCTTTACCAAATTTGTTGAACTGCCCATTTGACAAAAAGTCTGGATAGCATACAACAGTTGAATAAAATATAAAAACAGCAAATGTAAAAATATAAAAATCCACCTTAGAATTAAACATTATACAAATAAATATACATATTTGTACACATTTCTCTACTATAGGAAGATCCTGTTTTGATTCGTCATTTTAAAGGCCACAAAGATGCAGTCACTTGTGTTGCTTTCAGTCCAAATACTAAAGTGCTTGGTAAGTCCACCTGAGGCATATCTGAAAATGTTAATTGTGTGATCTCATAGTGTTCTCCCTACAGATTAAAAACAAATGTAACTAGGCTACTTGCTGAACTCCATACTTTAGGACAATTATAACTCCAAGGTAAGAGTTATGCTGCCACAGATGATTATTTTAATCTGTAAGTAGTATCCAGCTCTTTGGTATTGAAGGTAGGCTTAACTTAAATAGGTTCTAGAATAAACCTATTGAAACTATATTAATGTTGCTTAACATAGCAGAATATCTTCTAGAATGAAAACAGTTATGGAAGTGTATAGGTAGAAACTTGCCCTGTAATGGTATAGTTGTCAATAGAATCAATTAAAAGGATATAAGAGGTAGGTCTTGCCTTGGACAGATGTATACGTTTTCCACAAGTAGTAAATGTTGTTTTCCTTTAAACATTCATTCATGTCTGATTCTCAGAGAGTGCTTGGACAAGTCTCTGCTATTTTCTGGGTTTTTAAAGGTGTTTTGCCATTACCTCCTTCCTAGGACTAAAAGAGAGTAACGGGCCCAAGATCATCCAGCTGGCTTTGTGCCTAAGACTGGACAAGAACTCATGATTTCCCTTTTTCTATTTATAGAAAAATATATAATTATATTAGGATAGTTATTAGGATATAATAATACTTCCTAAAGTTTTTCTCGTAGTATCCTAAGTTCGGACACCCAGATTTTAATCATTTGGTATTTGCCAAATGATAGGCAGGCAGACATTGATTATACTATTTCTTTTTTCATAACTACTTCTATTTCTTTTCAATTATAAATAATATTACAGGTAGTCCTTGTTTAACGATGCTGATTGGGACCAGGGATTCCATCACTAAGCAAACGGTCATTAGGCAAAATATCATGTGATCACAATGCTTAGCAAAGGCAGTTACAATAGTCCTAGTTGCAGCGGAATGGGACATTTAGGCATGGGCCCTTGGCTGCGCCTCCTTCGCCCCCAGCCTCCTGCCTCAGCCCATTTACAGCCAGCTTGCCTCCTCCACTGACCCTCCATGGCCAATGGGGCCCTGGCCCTTCGCCCTGGCCCTTCACCTCTGCCCATTCAGTCAAACACCATTTGATTCAGGCCTTTGGCTGCATGGTACAAATAGCCCCCAGCCAATCGGATGGCAGGCAGAAGCAATGGTGCTGTGGGGGCAGCGTGCAATGCAAGATTAAAAAAAAAAATACTGCAAGATCTGTCACCAGGACCAGAGGACAGGATGGTGCGAGTAGCAGCCGCTGGGGAGGCAGATAGGTGAGAGCGTATTGGGAGGATCAGGAAAGGAGTCCTCAAGGGGGCTTCACAAAGACAGCTTGTCTCGCAACTCAGCTCCAACGAAAGACGGGAGAAGGAGCAAGGCCAGTGTGGCATCTGGCATTGCGGAGGGGGGGGCTTGGAGGTCACACAGGCGAACAGCAAGGCTGGCGCTGCTTCTGGCATTACAGTGGGCTGGAGGGGTTGCACAGGCCCAAGTCAAATGGTGTTTGAATGAATGGGAAGGGACGAAGGGCCAGGGGCCCAATGGTCATGGAGAATGGCCTGGGGAGGACCAGCAGAGGAGGAAAGCTGGCTGTAAATGGGCTGAGGCAGGTGGCTGAGAGTGAAGGAGGCGTGGCCAAGCATCCATGTCTACACGTCCTAAACACAGTTGCCCATTAAGCAAAGACCTCATGCTTCTCTGCTACACATGCCTCCACTCCCCATTCTTAATTATTTCCCCCATCTCTGATCTTTTGGCCATTCTGCACTCACAGCCTACCCCTGCAACTCCCCTGATGGCCCCAGTCACTTTTGCAATCTTCTTACCCCTGGTACCAATAAGGTGTCCCCAGCAGAGACAGCTGCTGGCCGTTTGTGAGGCCTTATAACTAATAACTAAATATATTGTGTATACTAAAAATAATAACAAAATCAAAAGCATTATAAATAACAGAAGGATTTTATGCCGTATAAATAATGTGGGATGTTTCTGGGCAAGATCATTTAGAAATCTAGTAGTTTCAGGGAAGACAATCATTTCTCAGTTTGGAAATAGGTAAACTAAGTGGAAAAATAACAATTGATGTACTGATATGTCATATTTCTACATCAGTTCACTTCTTGTTTTATAGCTTTAAAATTCCTTCTTTGCAGCCACCTCTTCTCTGGACAGGTTTCTCATGATATGGAATTTGAGGCCAAATACAAAAGCCTTCAGATTTGTGGGTCATTTAGAAGCTGTAACTAGTGTACAGTTTTCACCAGATGGATACCTGTTGGCATCTGCTTCTGAAGACCGAACTGCCAGACTATGGATTCCTTGCATGTAAGTAGCATTGGTTCCATTTATTTCTTTCAGTTATACTTATTTTACATAAAAGTGGCTTAGTAACAATTAGTTACTTTCTCTAGTAGGAGAAAGCTAAATCAGCTAAAAGTTAATTTAAAGAAGAAACTCATAAAAGTTATTCTGGAAAATATCTTCCCTAGATATCTATTTTATGTAAATTTCTGGATCAAGAAGTGATAAAATATCCTCTCTTAACCCCATAAGTCAGAATTTATGAGGCTTTAGTGCAGGGGAGCTTGTTTAATGTTTGTGGGATTAGGATTTTAGCAGATAAGATGATGAAATTCCCATGGCCCAGACTTGTATTTTTTGAAATGTTGAGGCCATTTTTTCAATATAGTCAATGCTTGCAATGCACATTCAAAAAATATATTTTCATGCTTCAAAATATTTGGAAAGGAATCTCTAAAAATTGCAAAGAAATTATTGAGGGTCACAAATTGTACACTCTGGAATAACAAATGAGTACTTTTTGTTGTTGTTGGTTGCGAAGGCATGTCCAACCCATTGCGACCCCATGGACAACATTCCTCCAGGCCTTCCTGTCCTCTACCATCCTCTGGAGTCCATTTAAGCTCACACCTACTGCTTCAGTGACTCCATCCAGCCACCTTGTTCTCTGTCGTCCTTCTTCTTTTGCCCTCAATCTTTCCCAGCATTAGGCTTTTCTCCAGTGAGTCCTTCCTTCTCATTAGGGGGCCAAAATATTTGAGTTTCATCTTCAGGATCTGGCCTTCTAAAGAGCAGTCAGGGTTGATCTCCTCTAGGACTGACCAGTTTGATCGCCTTGCAGTCCAAGGGACTCGCAGGAGTCTTCTCTACCACCATAGTTCAAAGGCCTCAATTCTTTGGCGCTCATGGTCTTTCTTATGGTCCAACTTTCACAGCCATACATTGCAACTGGGAAAACCATAGCCTTGACTATACACACTTTTGTTGGCAGGGTGATGTCTCTGCTTTTTAGTATGCTGTCTAGATTTGCCATAGCTTTTCTCCCCAGGAGGTTTAATGAATACCGTATTTTCCGGCGTATAAGACGACTGGGCGTATAAGACGACCCCCAACTTTTCCTGTTAAAATATAGGGTTTGGGCTATACTCGCCATATAAGACTACCCCTCTTCCAACACACACCAAATAAAAATTAAAAAACATCAACTGCCTCAACACAATGTAAAAGCAGCTGTGCTAGACCCAAAATGGCCCCTGCAACTAGCAGGAACCTCACGCAGCCACAAAAAGCCCAAAAAAACAACTTTCACACTTTACACACACACACAACACAACACAACTGACTCACCCACAATGTAAAAGCAGCTGTACTAGACCAAAAATGGCCCCTGCAACAAGCAGGAACCTCACACAGCCACAAAAAGCGCAAAAAACAACTTTCACACTTTACACACACACAACACAACACAACACAACTGGCTCATCCACAATGTAAAAGCAGCTGTGCTAGACCCAAAATGGCCCCTGCAACAAGCAGGAACCTCACGCAGCCACAAAAAGCCCAAAAAAATCAACCTTCACACTTTACACACACAAAATTCCACATACAGCTTTGTGAGATTTTGTGTGTTTGTGTAGTTAGAGTGAAACACTACAGAAACACACCACATCTCAGAAAGCTGCACAAATATTATTTTATTTTTATTTTTATATGAAAACTAAATTTAAAACTTCCTAAACTTTAAATGGCTAGGTCTAAAAAAGAACAACTAAAAAAACCCCAATTAACTATTTTTTTAAAGCTCCCAAAGGGGAAAAAAACTTACCCAATAGAACAGGGGTCTCCAACCTTGGCAACTTTAAGACTTGTAGACTTCAACTCCCAGAATTCCTCAGCCAGCTTTGTTTTTACTGGCTGAGGAATTCTGGGAGTTGAAGTCCACAACTCCTGCTTGCATGATTTCAGGCAGGGAGTGGCTTGCTGATGGAATAGATTCAGGCAAGCGAAGCAAGGCAAGCGTTGCGATTACCAGCTAAGGTAAGCAAGCTGGAGGGGGAAAACTTTTTTGTTTTTACAGGACTCTGGGGTCTGGCGATCCCAGCTGAGTTGCCTGATTAGCAGGCAACGCAGCTGGGATCGTCAGAGCTTGGATCGATGGCTCTGGCGATCCCAGCTGTGATGCCTGATTGGCAGGCAACTCAGCTGGGATCGTCAGAGCTTGCAGAGTCACGTAAAAGGAAAAAAGTTTTTTCCTTTAACATGGCTCTGGCATCCCAGCTGAGTTGCCTGATTAGCAGGCAAAGCTGGGATCGCCAGAGCCATTTAAGGCTCGTTAGAGTCTTTTGGGCTGGTCTGCCTGGTTACAGGAGAACGACACCCGGCGTATAAGACGACCCCCGACTTTTGAGATGATTTTCATGTGTTAAAAAGTCGTCTTATACGCCGGAAAATACGGTACTTTATCAACTTTGTTAAAACAGAGGAAATAGAGGTAGTCTTCACTTAATGATCAAAGTTACAAAAGACTTTTAAAAAGCTACTTACAACCCATCTCAAAGTTAAGGCTGCCATACTCTCCCTTCCCCACGGTCATATTATCTCATTTTGGAATTGCAATCAGCCATGTGATTGCAGTGTCCTGCAGTCACATGATTGATTTGTAATGATTTTTGCTGTTCTCTTGCAGAAAATGGCAAAAAACCCTATTAGATATGCTGAATTTGCTTAACAATCACATGATTTACTTAGTGACTACACTGACTCATTTTACAACCATTGTAAAAATGGTCATAAAATGTAATCCAGTCACGTGGTGCCTCGATTTACAACAACAATTACTTAAGACTGAAATTCCGTGTGCCATTGTGGTTGTTTGTTCACAACTACCTGTATGTTTTTATTAATAGCATTTTGTTAGGCCATGCCTAAGTTTGTTCTCATCTTAATACACTAGATACAACACTAATATTATTAATTACATTATTTGTGAAAGACTTCTATGATTGTTCAAATATACCATATCAGACATGAAATAAAGGTCTTTCATTTGGGAATGCATCACTTTAAACTAGATAGATTGAGGATGCATTCTGTATTTTAAATTTATGATTAGTTTCTGCTAAAACATATATTTTTTAATTTCTTCATAGCCATGGCGAATCCACATCATTAAAGGGTCATACTGCCCCAGTCCGCAGTGTGAACTTCTCAAATGACAGTCAGTTTCTAGTCACTGCATCTAATGACAAGTCAGTGAAAGTGTGGAGCATTTGCAGCCAAAATCTTTTGTATTCTTTATCCCAGCATACACACTGGGTGCGTTGTGCAAAGTAAGTTTTTTAATTCATTACCTTCCTAAAGATAATTGCTTTTCTCAAAATATGTAGTGAAGATATGGGTGCAGCATCCCTGTTGAAGCTAATAGGATTGTACCTAGAAAGGGTTCTGTGGGAGATTGTCTGGGAGTCCTGTAATCAGTGCCCTGAATTCTAAAATGGGAAAAAAGTTGGATGCAAACTCACAAATAAGTATGTTCTTTCATTTGTCATATATTGAATATTTGAAGTTATCCCAAAATAAAAACAGTGAATGTGAGCAAAAAGTGTATTTATTTATGTATTTCTTGCATAGATGTATATGGCCACCCGTATGGGTAACATAAAATCAAAAACATATTATAAAAACAATTAAAAATGATTAAAACAATAAAAACAAAACCACAACAATGAGAATATTACACAGAATACAGTCAATATGCATACTTCCTTTACCAGGGGATCCCCAGACTTGTTAAAAGCAACACATTTTAAGGGTTTTCTGAAAGGCCATGAGAGTTGGAGCTCACCTAATCTCAGGTGGGATGATGTTCCAGAGCGTGAGAAATGGCTTGCCTCCTAGGTCCTGTCAGGTGAAACTCTTTCGCAGATGGGATCTGTAGCATGCTTCTCCGGCCGGACTTGATCAGACAGGGAAATGTAATCAGGAAGAAGCAATCCCTCAGATAATCTTGCTATATGCTAGACTTTAAAAATTAAAACAAGCACTTTGAATTGGATCCTGAAGCAGACTGGTAAACAGTGCAACTCACAAAGCACAAAGTGTGTCTTAAGGGCATACATAATTATGTGTGCCAATTCATTTTGCACCAGCTGCAGCTTCTAGATACTCTTCAAGGGTGGCCACATGTAGAGCACATTACAATAGTCTAAATGGGAGGCGACTAGAGCATGAGTATTTTGTATTTATGACCTCTAGCTATTTTCAGTATAGTCATAAATCGTAGTTGGATTAACCAGTTGAATGTAAACTCCTGAATGCTTCTATACTTTAATATCACAAATTTTATAACTGCAGATCATTTAAATATTATTTATAAATATATAGGTCTTTAACCCTCCCTTTATTTTTTTTCCTTTCTAGATATTCACCAGATGGAAGATTAATAGTGTCTTGCAGTGAAGATAAAACTGTTAAAATCTGGGATATAAGAAACAAGATATGTATTAATAATATAATAGATTATGATGGGTACGTCATATTCATTTAAAAGCAAAGGGAAATATTTTATTGATAATTATAGTTATATCAGCTGGGATTGGTTATATCAAAATTCTGTTGTGATTCACAAAAACTAAACTAATGGTACCTTTTATTTTGATGGTGTTAAGGCTACTTTGTTACTCAATTTCTCCAACTTGTGATCAGGACTTCCTGTAAACACTATGCAATAGCAATTCCTTCTTGTTTATCAAATATCCCAACTTTGAATTCCCTGTATTCCATAATAACCATAAACAAAGATTATTTAGTGCAGGACAAAACAAGGCCATCTCCATTCCTCCTCCTTTCTTTTGCCCATACAGTGGCTTGAGATTAGAAGTTCATTGTAATTGAGCGTAAACAGTGAAAAATGCAATGGCCATATTCTTTTTCAGACTGGCTCAGGTTTTCTTCCTTGGTTATGGCTGATAGAACATTTGATACTCCATTATGTCCAGTCCTGAGTTGAAATTGTTCTGCAGCATACATATGCATGCACAATATAGTTTGCAAATTCGCAAATAACACCAAGTTGGGGGAAATTGCCAACACTTTCCAAGATCAACCCAAGATTCAGAAAGATAGTACCCGTCTATACTGCACTAGTGAGGCCACACTTGGAATACTGCATCCAGTTCTGGTCATGACAATATAAAAAAGATGCTGAGACCCTAGAAACTGTGTAGAGAAGAACAACAAAGATGATAAACAATCTGAAGGCCAAATTTTATTATGAACAGCTAAGGGAACTAGGCATGTTTAGCTTAACAAAGAGAAGGCTTGGGGTGACATGCTAGTTGTCTTCTAATACTTGAAGGGATGACCACCATCACAGAGAAGAGAAGATTTATTCTCCAAAGCACTGAGGGCAGGACAAGAAGCAATGGATAGGTGCTTATTAGAGGGAGATTCATCCTGAAATTAAAGAGAACGTTCCTAACAGGGAGAATAATTAATGGAACAGCTTGTCTCCTCTCAGGGTTGTGGGTGCTCCATTGCTGCAGGTTTTCAAGAAAAAAAATGGGACAACCATTTGTCTAGAATGGTGTAGTGACTGCAACTTTGGACAGGAGATTGGACTAAAAGACATGCAAAGATCTTTCCAGCCCTATGATTTTATTTTTCTATGATTTAAATTTTTAAAAAGAAGCAATTTTCATGAGCAACTTTTCAGGAATACACCTTGCTGGCATTTAATGTTCAAGATAGCATATAACTGTGATGGCGAACCTATGGCACGTGTGCCGGAAGTGGCATGCAGAGCCGTCGCTCGTTGCTCTTCCAGGTTCCGGTGCGCTGGCTAGCTGGTCTTCATGCGCGCGGGAACGCCGGAAACTGGAAGAGCAGCCGCCTGGTGCATGCATGCATACCGGGCAGCTGCTCTTCCAGTTTCTGGAATGCGCACACAGTGCCGCACACTTGGTGCCGAAAAGGCTTGCCAACACTGGCATATAATATTCAGGAGGCTCTCGTGCAGCTTCTCATATCTTGAACCGTGGTGGTGCAGTGGTTAGAATGCAGTACTATAGGCTACTTCTGCTGTCTGCTGGCTGCCAGCAGTTTGGCAGTTCGAGTCTCACAGGATCAAGATTGACTCAGTCTTCCATCCTTCCAAGGTCGATAAAATAAGGACCCAGATTGTTGGGGACAATATGCTGATTCTGTAAACCCCTTAGGCTGTAAAGCACTGTGAAGCTTTAAAAGTGCTATTGCTATCTTAAGATCCTTTCTTAACTTTTCTCCAAATAAGGCTGATAGGAATTGTAATTCAAGAATTGTAATTCAAGAAGGACCTAGGCTTGAGAACATGTTCTAGCTATATTACTACTTCCATTTAGTAAATATCTATAGTACAAGTTGATAACATATAAAGGAATAGATACCTGATTGCTATCTTACAGGCAAGTTGGAGAGACTGAAATACTACTTAATAATAAAGATATTGGCATATCTCAGGATGAGTTATTTTACCCAATATTGGGAAAACAGAATGTACTGCTTGTGTGGCAAAGACACCTTAAGAATTCATTGAAATAAACAGATGACTCGATTCCTTTACAATAACAACCATTATTTTTAATTTTCTTTATAGGTTTGCAAACTACGTAGATTTTAATCCTGATGGTACATGTATAGTTTCTGCTGGTTCTGATCACACAGTGAAGTTTTGGGACATTCGAATAAACAGATTATTGCAGCGTTATAAAGGTAAATGTTTATGCAGCATAATTTGATTAGCCTCTCTTTTGTTTAACTGCAGAACAAATACCCATTGTATAGATCTTACCGTAGTAGTTAAAAGTAAAATCTAGGATAGAAATAGATACTATATTTCTAAATATTCTAATTTTAATTTTATCTCTGCTAAAATTACTGTTTTTAAACTTATTTCTTGCCCTGCTCATATATTTTATTTTATTTTTTTAATTTGATTTATATGCCGCCCTTCTCCGGAGACTCAGGGCGGCTTACAATGCGTTAAGCAATAGCCTTCATTCTTTTGTATATTTTATACAAAGTCAGCTTATTGCCCCCACAAACTGGGTCCTCATTTCACCTACTTTAGAAAGGATGGAAGGCTGAGTCAACCTTGAGCCTTGGAGAGATTCGAACCAGCAGAAATTGCGGGCAGCTGTGTTAATGACAGGGTGCACCAAACCACTGTACTATCAAGGCTATTTTATACCAGCATAAATGCCAATAGTATTTTAAAAGTGGTATATTCAATTATATATATGTTTTATAAGTATGTATAAATTGAAAGTATAGGTTGTTGCTTCAGTGCCTACAAAATACACATTATATACCTAACAGCAAATTATATACCTAACAGCAACAATTTGAAGAAGCTAGTTTATAAGGTAGCCACTTGACTATATAATACTGTTCCTGAAAATATTTCACTGGTTGTCTGTAACTTTCTGAACCCATTTTAATATATTGACATTTGTCTGTGAAGCACTAAATGCATAAAAGAATCACTTCCCTAAATATGTCCAACTTGTGCATTAAGTTCTACTGGGAACTATTTGCCTGCTGATGGGTTTGATTCAGTGTCATATCAAATGGTAAGGTGTTAATAATAAGAACTCATATGGAACACTCTCATGAAAAGCATTTAATTCTCCCTAGAAAACAATAAAACATAGAAAACACTTGTTCTTGTAGACATGTATTAGTTAACAATTACTCCAGTGTAAGACTATACTTCAGTTTATGTATTATTTTGGTTTGCTATTTTTTAAAAGAATTTTGTTTTAGTGTTTGTATTTATTCTTAAGCATTGTTGACTTTATTGCAACGATTTTATATAAAACTTTGTTAGTTGCGAAGTCGTGTCCGACCCATCGCGACCCCATGGACAACGTTCCTCCAGGCCTTCCTGTCCTCTACCATCCTCTGGAGTCCATTTACGCTCACGCCTACTGCTTCAGTGACTCCATCCAGCCACCTCATTCTCTGTCATCCCTTTCTTCTTTTGCCCTCAATCGTTCCCAGCATTAGGCTCTTCTCCAGTGAGTCCTTCCTTCTCATTAGCGGGCCAAAGTATTTGAGTTTCATCTTCAGGATCTGGCCTTCTGAAGAGCAGTCAGGGTTGATCTCCTTTAGGACTGACCGGTTTGATCGCCTTGCAGTCCAAGGGACTCATATAAAACTACTTTATTATAAACTGCTGTGAAAAACTGCCATCCAAATGTGTATGGTTGTGGGTGTAGATAAATCCTAAACTAAGATCATAGTCTAGATACTGCTTCTGTTTGTAATGGAAACAATTAGTTGGGACATGTCTATCCAATTTACCATTTTAAAATTTTAATTAGAATACTATTGGTATACATTTTGTGTATACCAAAATCTATACACATTGGAAATTAATAAATTGTTTGAATTGGAATAAAATTCCAGATGAATATAGATACTTCATAGATATTACTTAAATTTGTCATTAATCCATATCCCAAATGAAATGTTCATTCTCTGTTCAGTTGTCATACAGTTTCCACCTTAGAAAGAAAATAGAAGTGTTAAAAATAGCTAACTAATATGAACATCATCATAAGTTATTTTCACAGTCTGAAATGCTATTTAGTCTGTGTATTGCTGGTGATTGTTTTAGAAAATTTCCAATCAAGGTATAGTATTTTGTAGATTTAAAGATAAATTATGTTACAGTACACCTAATTAAAACTGAACGTTAGTGGTGTTTAAAAACCACAAGATGGCAGTAAAATCACATACCTTTAGTCAAATATTCATATTCTGCCTTCAAACTAGAACAAAGAGGCAATGACTTAATAAAACATTCAGTTTTTCATGTATTGTTTTTGGATTTGATGGTTACAGACATTCTAAAGTCTTATAATTTTGGTATTGAAAAACTAATTCTCTTGAATCTGCAATCTTTCCCTTTGGGGGCAAAGGTCCCATTCTTTCTAAAATTGAAAAGTCTCCCTTCATTTATACTGTATGTCATATTTATTATAGAAGAAATTGTCCTTCCTCCCAAATATTCTCTCTTTTCTTCAAAATAGTGATTACTCGTTTTAACCTGTCCTGCATATGTAGGGTTTTTGGTGATGGATCCTAAATTTCAAAGATATAGCTCTGTTGTGAAACAAGTTTTATAAAATACTTTGTATCCTATCTATACATTGAAATCTAAGTTGGAAGAACATTTAAGTCTTTAGATACAAACTTTCTTATCCCCTCTCCAGGTCTTCTATTGTACTTGTGTTTTTTGTATCCTCTTCTTTAGGAACTCTCACCCATTTTTAACCCCCCGCACCCCTTTAGTTTCTTCTGCTATGGAATTCTTCTTATGACTTCCCTGAATGCATTAAAATCTTTTTTAAGAAATCCAATAAATGTATTTGACTTTTCAAATTTTCACTTTTAGTGTTTAAAATCAAGAACTGCATCATTACATAATCATTTTCACCCAGTACTCTACCTACTTTTATTTTACTGTGTAAATTGCCCATTCTTTAACTAAAAGGATGTGTTGTATGTATATTTCAGTTAATGAGGCCGCAAATGCTTGGGGGGGTTGAATCTTTTCACATGGATCAGAAAACCTCACATTTCTCTTACAATCATAACAGTATCTGCTTTTGTACAGGTTTTTTTTTTCTCTTGGAAATTATGTTGACTTTTCTTTTCCAAACTTTGAAGTTTCATTGACAGCCTTCTACATTTCTCACTTTGTTTTTCCATTTTCTCTAGTTGTTTTTTAATAAGTATTAAGTGAATTCTTAATTTTTATAACCTGTCTTGGGCTAGGAAGTGGCTTAAATGCTTAGCAGGAAAAAAAAGTATAAGTGTATGCCACTGGGGACATGTGTCTGGGGACTGATTAACTGTGCAAGGATTTTGTAACAGTGAATATTCCAAGCCTAATTCCTTAAACCCTGGATTCTAAAATTCTGCTAGGCAGAAACAGAGGATTACTTAAATAGCTATGTGTTCAGATTGGTGTGCATTCTGGGGCTCAGGTTTGTACTTCCGTTCTTAAATGTTGGTGGGATGTTGATAATTCCGTTTTTCCTTGGAATCCTGCAGTCTGTACAATAAAGAGCAATGGAATGAATTTGTCTTTTGCCAAATCAAAATCTATCAAATGATCTGAAATGTAAATATTAAAATAACTGACTAGTGAAGAAGAATAATGAAGAAGAATAAGAAAACTAGTATTTAAGTCTGCTTATTTAAATGTAAGGGAAATGTCACAGAGCAGCACAAAATAATAGCAATGAAAATAAACTATTGTAGGAACTCATAGATAATACGGATGGAAAAGTGGAATTCAGAATGCCCCTTTATAAATGCAATCAGTTACTCAGCCCTTGGTGTGAGTGTAACTAGTTATGGAACATTTCAACCTCAAAAGCATTTTGCACACCTGTAAAGGATAACATAGATGTAAAAGCTAGTTAAAATCTGAAAAAAATGGTACTTATTAGAATTGCATTTTAAAAATATCAATCATAGGATAGAACCCTGGGCACCATACCCTGGTGATAAACTTTATTGTTATTCTTCTCAGTAATATAGTTAGGTTTGTGTTGTTGGTCAGCGATGTTATTATGTGTTGTTTTTGTTTTGGAAGTTTTCTTCTTTGTATCAATATCTGAACTACTTTTATTTAAATCAGTTCACAGGGGAAGTGTTAATTACACATCTTTCCATCCTTCTGGCAACTTTCTTATAACAGCATCTAATGATGGAACTCTTAAGATTATGGATCTTATAGAAGGAAGACTCTTATACACACTTCATGGGCATGAGGTACAGTCTTTATTTTGGGACTTGCTTTTAAGACCTTGTTATTTCCGTCATAAACAATAATTCCTATGCATGGAATGATAAAGTTACTGTAATGAAAACCTATGTCAATTATACTGTAGCTATATCAAATTATCCTAATTTGGACACGTTATACAAAGACCCAACTCTATACATGGTTTCTAGAAGTAAAAAATAATTTAATGGCACATAATCAATTAAAATATCATTTGGACAAATATTGCATACATAATATGCCAATTAATATAGTCCATTTCATCACCTAAACATATTTAATGATTACTAATATATTATTTGTTTATTAGCAATTTAGGAATGATTAAATAAAAAGAAGGGAGAGAGTACTAACAAAAAACATTATGCCTTTAAAAAAATATATTTATCTTGTTCCCCTCTGTCCTTTTTTAAAAATTAGGGTCCTGTGCTTTCTGTAGCTTTTTCAAAAGATGGAGAGACCTTCGCTTCTGGTGGCACAGATACACAGGTTTGTTAAAATAGTTAAATTCTTAACTAAACATCATTCTTGTTAATAAGTTCACTAAATAAATATTTTATTATCAAATTTAGAAGAATATATTTTTCAAGTATGTGTTGAAAAATTATTGTCTGATTTTTTTTTCTCAGCAAATTTTCCCTTTAAATATATTACACTGTATGTCTTATTGCTTTACTATAAATTGGATATTCAGTTAAATGCTTAATTACCAAATGAAACATTTGGCTGCATTCATGAAATATTAGTACATTTCTTACAGGTGCTGCTCTGGAAGACAAATTTTGATTCCTCTGAATATAAGAAAGTTCTTGAAAGACATGTGCAAAGATTACATAGTGACGATCCACCTCACCTCCTGGATATTTACCCTCAGTCACCTCATCGCCATGATGCAAAATCACAGGCAGTTGAGGTAAACTATTACGGCTTTTAGTAACAAATTATTGGTTACAACTGGGATCTGCAATTTTTCAGCATACATATTTCTTTAGTAATACTGACTGAACTTTTGATCATGTCTTTCCAGAGTTTTTCATTCATTTTCTTCTCTACCATCCATAGTTTTTATTCTTTCTTCTAAAACTGGGCATTTTATACTCAGAAAATGTTTCATTTCTCATTACATAGTTAGCTTCTTTTCTCTACATCTTTTTTTAAAGGACTTTCCCTGGTTGTAGAGCACAGTTATAGAGCTATGTTGGGGGTGGAGGGTAGGCTGCCAATTTTAAAGTTCAGTAGTTTTTTATTGAGATGATAGGGTGGTGAATAATGCGAACAACTCTGACTTTAAAGCCTCAAACCTTTTCCTTCTCACACTTCTTCCTAATTACCATTAATACACAGGCAACCATATTCTAAATAGGCAAGCCAATAAGAATTGCAGAAAAAAGGACAACTAGATTCTATTGAGAGTTCATGTTTGAACATATTCAGTGACAATAAAAGCAGTAAATATTTATTTGTGTTTAATGTGTGTGTGCATTCCTACCCATGATTCTGTTCAGAGTGACATGGCCCTTTTATGGGGAGGGACAAAATGATTTTGTGAATTTCCTTGTAGATAAAGTTGCTTATAACTGCTATTGTTTGAATGACAATTTGACAGAGCAATGTTGTCTGAGCAAGATCAAATGTCCATTTGCAATTCATTTGAGACAGAGTGTTCTATACCATGATTTCTGCCACCTGTGAATTAAACTCATGGCCCTCCAGGTCCTGCAATGATCAGGCATGACATGTGCCACTGGATTTGAAAGGTGCCAAATATCTCTTTGAGAGGGATATTATGTCCTTGACCTTGAAACACTTAGTGTGCACTCTAAAAGGCCATCTCTCAGCATAGCCACATTGACAGTTCTCACCCTGTTTAGGAAAGCTTGAGAATAGAATAGAGCAGCGGTTCTCAACCTGAGGGTCGCGACCCCTTTGGGGGTCGAACGGCCATTTCACAGGGGTCGCCAAAGCCCTCTCTCGCCCTCCCCCCCACGCCTTCACTCACCCTCACTCTCTGCTCTGTTGGATCACCGGCCGTTCATTTACCCCGCCCACTCCCAATCTATTGCTGCCTCCGATGGCTAGAGGAAAAAAAACTGTTTAAATTCTTGCCGCGGGTCTTCAAAGGGCCACCCTAGAGCCAGTGGTGCAGCCGAACCGTTTGTTAAATTGCTGGCTTGCCCCGCCCCTCCACACCACTATTTATTGCCAATAAATAGTGGTGGGCGAGGGGCGGGGGAGCCAACAATTTAACAAATGGTTCGGTGTTTTTTTGTAATTTTATTGGCCCCCGGAGCTTCAGCATAGGCTAATTAGCCCTTGCTTAGATCGGCTCCCGACCCCCAGCTGATTTGCTCTCAGCTGTTTTGCTCAGGGCTCTTTTGCTTGCTTGGAAAGAGTGCAGATTTTTTTTTCCCCTAGCTATACTGAAAAATGAAAGAGAAAGTAAAGCAGGCTGTTGGCGTTGCACGTTGGAAAATTAGGCAGGCAGATTTCTTTTCTTTTTCCTCACCAAAAAAGGTAGGTGCAAACAACGGGAAATTTAGGGAAAAAGAGGAGATTTTAAAACACAAAAGAAAAAAAGCTCTGTTTAACTAGGGAATTGTAATAATTGAGATACTATTAATTGTATATTGTGTTGAAAGCAGAAATGGTTAAGTTGTGGTTTGGAGGAATATATGGGGGAAATTATTTGGTTTATTATTATTAGTAAATATAATTAATTGATTTGTAAGAAATTAGATTGCATGGAAATAATTGGAATATTCATGTTCATATTGATTAATATACAAAAAAGGTAGTTATATAACTAATAGATTTATATTAAAATGTTGAATTCATATTAAACAACTGTAATATTACATAATTAACCAATGTGAGGATGGATATAAAAATAGATGACAATGGGAAGGGGTATAATATAGAATAGAAGGGAAAAATTGAATTTGATTAAGATTAGAGATGAGGAAGAAGGGTAATATTGGTTTTTTACAAAAATAGATGAGGAATAAATATGGCAAAAGGGAAATATAGAAATTGTAAATTTAATTGAAATGACTAAACACTGTTTAAATTTATGAACCGGCCAAATACTCTCTTCAAAGAAAATACATTGTATGTTTGTATGTGTGTTTCTAATTATTGTTATTTATTCATATTTGTTCTCTTTTATTCTTTAAAGTTTAACAATTCATTCTTTATCTTAATATCTTTATATTTGTTTGGGGTTGGCTTTCTTCCCTTTCATCTTTTTTATTGTACAGCAACCTTTCTCCTCAAAACTACCACCTCTCTCTTTTCTTTCCTTCTTACTTTCTCTTCCTCACCCTCTTCTTCTCCTCCCTACTTCCTCTTCCTTTCTCCTTCTCCTCCTCTCTTCCTCCCTCTCTTAACCTCACTCCTACTCTAATTTCCCTTCCCTTCCTTCATCCCTCTCTATTGCTGTATCCTTTTATGCATATGGACTACTCAGAGGGCTGAAAAAGTTATTTCTGATTGGTCCTCGCACTTTTGACCAGTCTTCGAACTTACGACTGTCCTCACATTTTACGTTTTTGCCCTATCTTGTCACCATGGTGAAGAGAAGCAGTTGTGAAATGAGTGACACATTGTTAAGAATGCTACAATGGGCATAAATGATGACCAGTCATAAGTGCGAAGACCGGTCAAAAGTGCGAGGACCTGTCAGAAATCACTTTTTTCAGCCCTCTGGGTACTCCTTTTGTGCATATGGACTACTCACAGGGCTGAAAAAGTTATTTTTGACTGGTCCTCGCACTTTTGACCAGTCCTCGAACTTACGACTGTCCTCACATTTTACGTTTTTGCCCTATCTTGTCACCATGGTGAAGAGAAGCAGTTGTGAAATGAGTGACATGGTTGTTAAGAATGCTGCATGGGCATAAATGTGAGGATGGTCATAAGTGTGAGGACCAGTCAAAAGTGCGAGGACCTGTCAGAAATGACTTTTTTCAGCCCTCTGAGTAGTCCCTATACACATAGCCATGGCCACCCGGTCACATGACCAGCTAGCCACACCCACCCAGTCACATAACCTCCAAGCCATGCCCACAAAATAAGCCACGCCCACAGAACCGGTAGTAAAAAAATTTAGAACCCACCCCTGGTTGGGGGTCACCACAACATGAGGAACTGTATTAAAGGGTCGCGGCATTAGGAAGGTTGAGAACCACTGGAATAGAGTAACTATCGAGTAATGGACGACATAGTTCATCTAATGTTAATATGGATCCCATATATCAGTGATGGCTAACCTTTTGAATGCACACGCACGTGCCCAAACCTCAAAAATGCAATGTGCATGTGCCCCCATGCATCCACCCCGCTCATGCGCGCAAGGCCCCTTGCATGTGCCCCGTCCTCCCAGGCATGCCATGTGGCCTCCCTGCATGTGCAGCAGAGACCCAAACACCAGCTGGCTGGCGGGAGGCACACGCGCATGCGCAGCAGAACTGAACTGGGGCAATGGCTTGCGTGTCATCAGAGAGGGCACTGTGTGCCACCTCTGGCATGCGTGCCATAGGTTCGCCATCATGGCCATATATAATGTACATGTACAATTTTTACATAGTATTTTATGTTATTAGCTTATTATAGCTTTAACACACTAGATGGCACTAATGTTTAAGAATATTATGTTGAATGGGAACCATCCTAATATATAACAGGATTTTTTAAGGATCAGTGCATTTTTAAATATATGAAGAATATATAAGAACAATAAATGTGGCGATAAAGAACATTTTATAGGAATTGAGCTTTTCAGTTACATTGTTTATATAATGCTCCCATTATATAATTATATTCGATATGATCACACAGAAAAGAAAGTTGAAGTATTTTAGACTAGGAGATATTAAAAGATACACAGATTGGAAACTTCAGCTCATACAAAAAATATCTGTTCTTTCTGTCAGGAAGGTGAGAGCCTATTTTAATCTATTTAGCAGACATTTAGCAGCTATTACAATAGATTCCACTTACAGTAGTTTCTATGCCAATTGAACTTATATTGTTTTGTTTTAAATTCTTCATGAAACCATTGCTGTTTCATTGCTTGCTGGGATCTACTTATCAAGCCTTAGCTATAGTTTCATGCATCAAAGTAAAAAAAAAATTACCACAATAGAAATTATCCTTTTAAGTAATTTTCCCACCTCCTTTAGAGAATCATGTTTACATCCAAGTACATACCTAAATCCGATTTTATTTATTTGTTTGTAAAAATTTATAGGCCATCCATCATTCTCAAGGTAATTTTAATTTTAGAAGCTTTAATGTACAAAGGATATTTTTAATCTGGAGTCCTGACGGAGCTTGGGCTGTTTCCTGAGACTCTGACACACGACTCGACTGAAGAGCTGGTGGCTGCCTGGGAGAGTGCGGCCGCCGGAGCTTTGGATCGTGTCGTGCCTTTGCGGCCTCTGACCCGATGCCGATCTCAATTGGCTCCTTGGTTCTCTGAGGAGCTGAGAGAGATGAAGCGTCAGAAAAGACGCCTAGAAAGCATTTGGAGGACTAGTCATTCTGATTCCGACCGGACACAGGTGAGGTCTTATATCAAGACCTACCTAGTGGCGATAAAAGCGGCGAAATCTAACCATTTTCTGCTCTTATCGCATCTGCAGAGAACCGCCCAGCCGCCCTGTTTAGGGTGACCCACTCTCTTCTTTGGGGGGGGGAGTGCGGGAAGATCCCTTGCAGGGTCGAGCTGAGGATTTTGTGCAATTCCTGCACGATAAAGTCACTCGGATTCGGAAAGGCTTGGACTCCGACTGGGTGAGTCCGGGGGAGGAGACGAGGGTAGGTCTTGAGAATATTACCTGGGAGGAGTTTGATCCTGTGGCTCCTGAGGATGTGGACAGGGTTCTGTGTAGGATTAGTGCTGCCACATGTTTATTGGACCCGTGTCCCTCCTGGTTGGTACTGGCCTCCCGGGAGGATACACAAGGCTGGCTCCAGGGGATTATAATTGCTTCTCTGAGTGAGGGTGCCTTTCCCGCCACCTTGAAAGAGGCGGTGGTGAGGCCCCTCCTCAAGAAGCCTTCCCTGGACCTGGCTGAATTAGCTAACTACCGTCCGGTCTCCAACCTTCGTTTTGTGGCGAAGTTTGTTGAGAGTGTGGTGGCACGACAACTGCCCAGGCACCTGGATGAAGCTATCTATCTAGACCCGTACCAGTCGGGCTTCAGGCAGGGGCACAGCACAGAAATGGCATTGGTCGCGTTGGTGGATGATCTCTGGAGGGCTCGGGACAGGGGTTGCTCCTCTGTCCTAGTCCTATTAGATCTCTCAGCGGCTTTTGATACCATCGACCATGGTATCATGCTGCAGCGGTTGAGAGGGTTAGGAATAGGGGGCACCGTTCTGCGGTGGTTCTCCTCCTTCCTCTCCGACCGCTCGCAGTTCGTATTGGCAGGGGGGCAGAGGTCGACCTCGAGGCGTCTCGCATGGGGAGTGCCACAAGGGTCGGTCCTCTCGCCTCTTCAACATTTATGTGAAGCCGCTGGGTGAGATCATCCATGGTTTTGGGCTGAAGTGTCATCTGTACGCTGATGATACTCAGCTGTACATCTCCATCCCAGACCACCCCAACGATGCCCTTGATGTGATGTCTCGCTGCCTGGAGGCCGTGCGGGTCTGGATGGAGAGGAACAGGCTCAGACTCAACCCGTCCAAGACCGAGTGGCTGTGGCTGCCGGCGTCCCGATATAGTCAGCAGGTGCCATCGCTGACTATTGGGGGTGAATCGTTGCCCCCCACAGAGAGGGCTCGCAATCTGGGTGTCCTCCTGGACGCACGGCTGTCTTTAGAAGAGCATATGACGGCCATGGCCAGGGGGGCCTTTTATCAGGTTCGCCTGATCCGCCAGTTGCAGCCCTTTCTAGACCGGGACGCCTTGCGCACAGTCACTCATGCCCTTGTCACCTCCCGGCTGAACTATTGTAATGCTCTCTACATAGGGCTCCCCTTGAAGAGCACTCGGAGGCTCCAACTGGTCCAGAATGCGGCTGTGCGGGTGGTTATGGGCGCAACTCGTTGTGCCCATGTGACACCCCTCCTGCGCGAGCTGCACTGGCTCCCAGTGGTCTTCCAGGTGAGATTCAAGGTGTTGGTTACCACCTTTAAAGCGCTCCATGGCATAGGACCCGGGTACCTTCGAGACCGTCTTCTGCCACCAATAGCCTCCCACCGACCAGTCCGTTCCCGCAGAGAGGGTCTCCTCAGGGTGCCATCAGCCAAGTTATGTCGGCTGGCGACACCCAGGGGGAGGCCCTTCTCTGTGGGAACCCCAGCCCTGTGGAATGAACTGCCCCCGGAAATACGTAAGATCTCCGACCTCCGGGTGTTTCGCTGCGCACTGAAGACCCTGTTGTTCCGCCAGGCAGGGCTATCAACATAATAATTTTAAATTGAGGTATTTTAACTTTTGGGGTTTTAAATCGGCCAAATCTATTTAATTATTTTAATTTTTAATCATTGTGTCCTGTGTTTTTAAATTGGCTGTACACCACCCTGAGTCCTTCGGGAGAAGGGCGGTATAGATATAAAATTATTATTATTATTATTATTATTATTATTATTATTATTATTATTATTATTATTATTATTATTATTATTATTATTATTATTATTATTATTTAGTGCTCTTTAAGCTTGATTTTGCTTGCAAATATTTCATTACCCAGGTAGATAATATCATCAGTGTGAGTGAATGTGAGGTTTGCTCCCTGTTTATATACAGTAGCTTGTCCTTGCCAATTTTGATGGGAGATGGGTTTTGCCATGTCTAGTTCCTTGATTTGGATATTGTATTTTGCCTGATCGTTTGTCTGGTGTTAATCCCTATTTGTTTAGGAGTGTGATGGCTCAGTGGTTAAAGATGCTGAGCTTGTCAGCTGGAGAGGTGACAGCCCAGGTTCGAGACCTGAGCGCTGCGCAATTGAGTGAGCTCCCATTACTTGCCCCAGCTCCTGCCCACCTAGAAGTTCAAAAGTATACAAATGTGATATATAGTTGGGAAGGTAACAGCATTTCATGCACCTTGGCATATAATCATATGGCGTACAATCATGCTGGCTACATACCATGGAAATGTCTTCTGGCAACACTGGCTCCTTTGACTAAGCAATGGAAATAAAATAAGGTCAGACACAACTTGAAAGAGGAAGCCTTTACTTTTAACTTAATCCCTGTTTATCTGGGTGTTGGTTGCTGGAGAGGATGTTTTTTGTTTTTTGTTTTTTTTTTTGGTTTCCTTCTTAGCTTTTTTATTGTCTCTTTTCAATGGAGCAGAAATATGGTTTGTTATATTCAGCGATGGCTGATTCATCTGAATTACCAGTATAGGCCTCTAGGAATTCTCTAGTATTCTTTGAATTTAGCTTGGTTAAGGATGGTCAGTTTCCCAATTGAAACTCTGGTTGAATGTGTCCATATAGCTGTAGGAGATTTTTAATGTCATGGTGTCGACTATTTTGAATCAGTTTGTTTTTTAGATGTATTTTAGTGAATTTTAGCATTCTTCATTATACTTTTATGAAGGTAGTAGGGGCAATATTTTTTATACTAATAATTTGGACATGCTTCATAAAATTTTACTTCTGCTCTACATAAAGAACAAAGTCTCCCACTTCTTTTTATGGAATTCCTAAACCATTTTCTAGGTTCTCCTAGAGAACAGCTCTTGTTTTAGGGTTTTGTCAATGCAATGCAACAAGGCTTTGTATTACATTGACATTATAGACATCTGCTTTAACCACTGTTAGGCAGTTTTTTAAATTATCAATTTATCTAAGAAAGGACTAGTTAAATTAATGCTTCATATGTTTTAAATGAGAATTCCCAGAAGCTATAAAGATAATTGAAATCCAAATATAACGAGATAGCCAATTGTCTCATCAGAGAACACGACATTAAACAAATTTCACCCTTACTCTTGAGGAAAAAACAAAATAAACTTGATATAATCCATACTGTAAATAAAAAGTAAGGAACCTCTTGTGAGTATGATTTCTTTCCTCATGTATATTTTAAGCATTCAATATTTATTTTTTAATAACAATAAACAGCAAATCTATTTTTCAACAGATAAATCCCAACTCTGATATAACAAATATGCAAATATTAGATCCTCCTGTTGTAAACATTGCTTCATCACCTACTTATCCTCCATCATGGCAGGTAAGTTTCAAGTTACACCAATTCAATACAAGTTAAGATTTAGAAAGCTAATATGCATGTACGGCCCCTGTGCCTGACAATTTCCTTTCTTAATTGAAATAAAATTATGAGAGAATCCTGAATTAAGTTTTATGAGTTATTTATAACTACCAAAAAGCACTTTTTTGAATCATAAGTTTTTATATGCCAATACTGTGATTCTGTTTTATTTCTCAGTAAACTTCAGATATAAAGGTATCTCATAGTCTAGCAGAAGTGGATAAGGAATCTAAGAATTGTAGCAGGAGACAGGCTGAGCAGACATTCCCACTCCACTTTCATAGAAAGGAGTAACATTTCTTCTGCTACTGATAATGAAAATACGATAGTTTTAATCACTGGTATGTGTTAGTTTAAAAGTTAGTTTAAAAGTGGTTGTGGTAAAATTTAGCAGGAAGGAAGTGAAGCGCTACAGGATCTAAAACAATGTGGGGTTTTTTTTGGATTTGAATGAATAAATTACAACCACTCTTCATTTAGCAACTAAATTGAATAGCAACCTTCACAAATATGATGGTTAAAAAAATAATTTTGCACCCATTGTGTGCATTTATGACCTTTGCAGAATTTCTGTCTCTCTTTCTCTCCTTTTCAAGTCAGTTGTTTGCTATTTGCAGTTACTATCACATATATCCTACAGTTATTTTTGCTTATCTACTCATTTATGCCCATTAATACCCCATATTAAGATGTTCAGCTGAAAAAAGTGTCAAAAAGCAAAGCAAAGCCATTGATCACAAAATTTAAAATTAAGATTGTAGGTTCAATTTAATAATTTAAATTGTATTATAGTTTCAATTTAAAGATGAAGATTATGGGTGACTATTATAGCATGAGGAGATGATCTGGCCCATTCCACTGTCTCCATTATTTTGAAGGATAAGGAAAGGATCAGAGAGCTGATGAAAAGATTTATCAGGAATAAAAGCAGTTATAACCCATATAAGACAGCAAAATGGCCTCATTCAGGAAATGAAAAAACTCCATATACTTTGAATTGAAAATCAGATACAAAAGAGGATGCCAGTAGGGCATCTTATCATATAGGCTAAGGCAGGCAGTATTTTCAGAACACCGAAGGAACAAGCAGGTGAGAATTGCATGAAAACATTCACAGCCAATCATGGCTGGCTTAGTTTCTGCAAAGATTTAATTACCATAACAAATATACATGTCAGTTTAGCAGGTAGACCAGAAGAGGAAACATGACCAAATAAGCTGATTCCACTTTATGGTAAAACTGCATTAACAGAATCTTTCAGATCTGAAAGTACAGCTCTCCCGCCATCTCCTTTAAGCCTTCTTTGCCTCATTCCCAAGGTCTTTTCCCACATACCATTACAACACAAAAGGTTAAGATGCAAACCCCGACAAAGAAGCTGCCAAATATTTTCTGGAGGAACATCAAGTTCATCCATAGTGGAAGGGAGCTATTTGCCTGAACAAATATTCAAAGTAGACAAATCCAGGTTATACTGGGGGAAAAATGCCAGACTAGACCTTCGTACGCAAAGATGCCAGAGCAATGCCTGGATGTAAAGCATTTGAGGCTAGAGTAACCTTTCTATTGGGGAGAAAAGCTACCAGGTTCAAACTGAAGTTATTTTTGATCTACAAATCAGGTAACCCCCATGTGTCCGGAAACATAAGAAACCACACACTGCCTGTTTATTACTGATCTACTTGGAAGGCTTGAATGACACAAGTCCTCTTTGAAGATTGATTTATGAATTGTTTCATATGCCAAATCATAACGCTAGCATGGCAGCATATTAGCATGATATAAATGCAAGGTTTTTGGGAAGAAATGTTGGTCTTGTAAATAAAATTGAAGGATTTGTCCAAATATGGCTGAAATAAATAAGAAAAAATTTATACTGATGAAATCTCTTGATTTTAGAGGTTGATACTGAAAGATGTGAAAAAAATGATCTCAATTTCAGCATGATAGCCAAGACTGAATGAGAGCTTTCAAACAAAGATTTAATTGAAAGAAGAATTGGTGTGGATCTCAATGTAGAATGTTTTGGAAAGGTACACCAGGAAATACATGAAATCCTTAAGTGTCAATTGTTAAATATATAAAGACAAAAGAAAAAAACCAGGCAAATCAAATTTAGTGAGGGTTTTTTAAAGAAAGTTACTCCTTCTTCAACTCCACTTCCCTCCCTATCACCCTCCCTATTCAATAGAATGGAACACCCAGACAATCCACAGCCAACAACCAGCTATGCCAGAGGATCCAACAGTAAAAAGAAGGATCTTTGAAAAGATTTATATCTAATTAATTTAATGATTACAGGTAATGTAAGTGTAAAATTTGATATAGTCTGGGTTTTTTTAATTTTTGTAATGCAATATTCTTATTTTGTACTTAAACCAACTTTTCATACCTTGAGTTTCAATGTAATGTTATTTGTTTCTATTTAGGTACTATTTAGGCACAAAAATATGCACACAGTATTAAACCAAAGCTTAAAAATATTGTAAAGCTTTAAATTGCCATAATAACATGCAAAGATTGAAAGATTGAAAGGACTCTATAATATAATAATTAATGTAAGAAATTATTAGTGTTGTAGGCAAAAATATGTTAGAATTAAAGAGATCTTTGAAGTAGAATGTACAAAATATTGTTAAAAATGTCCACTCCATAAAGGATAAAAGAAATTTGAGTATGGAAAACTGAAATAAATAATAAATACATTCGCAATCACACCTACACTACTATGATTTTCATTTAGTGACTGTTTTGCTTAACCTGGAAGTGGAATGGAATCCAGTTGCTAAACAAGAAATAAGAGTCTAATCACACAAATTCATATAAATACAGTCTGCCTAACTTTGGAAGAATGGTAGTTCAGTACTGGAGTTGGTTGTAAGAAAAAATTGGTTAGGGGTTCTTTACACAATTCTGGGTTCTGCACAGTGAACCTTATTGTATAGACACTTCTCTAGAAAAATCAGTGTGCTGGTTTTAGACATTACAGTTTAAATATTTCTAGTATTACATAATGTTCTATTTTAAATTTTGCTTGTAGTTAAAGAGTCTTTTGAATAAATAATTTACAGCTGTCCTGTTTCCATAAACTCTTTATGTTAATTTACCTTGACCTGTACTGTTGTGCATCTTAGAACAAATTTTAAAAATATCTACTTTTCCTTCCATAAATGCTTTTAGAAATAGCATTTGTGGAGGAATTTTCCTCTCACTACATTTTTCACTGAAAATCTTGTTTCAAAATGATTTGTCAGACAAATGATTTATTAACTGCTAATTATATATTTGGAAATAACTATTTACTAAATATTTCTTCCATGCCTTCTGATATTTATATTTTTAAATGTATTGATATACCATATTTTTTGCACTATAAGATGCACTTTTCCCCCCCAAAAGTGGGGAAGAGGGGTTGGCACGGCGGCGGCCAAGGAATGCTGGAGCCTTCACTGCCAAGCAGCTGATCAGCGGTTAGATCAGCCTCCCGGAATATCGCCAATCAGCTGTTCTAGACAGTGTATTGCCCGTTCACCACCACCGATTGGTGGTGGTGAATGAGGGCGGCGATAGGTTACAGCAATCCCTGCTGCCTAGAACAGCTGATCGCCTGTATTCCGGGAGGCCGATCCAACCGCCAATCAGCTGCTCAGCAGCGAAGGCTCCAGAGTTCCCCGGCGGAGACAGCAGACATGGAAGCAGTCTGTTTGCTGTTTGTTGCAAGGATGCTAGCCAAATGAATACCGGATGAATGCTGGAAGGCAGAGGCAGATTTTTTTATTATTATTTTTTTTTTTTTTTTTGCTTTCCTCCTCTAAAGCTAATGTGCATCTTATAGTCTGGAGCATCTTATAGTGCGAAAAATACTTTAGTTAATGGCCATATAGCTATTTTAAAGCATCAGTATATTATCAATTTTTATTATAAAAAATGTGATACAAAAATGATATTCTTAACCAAATGCTCTCTATATAAAGGAGTGTTCTTGCAGTGTTCTTCCAAATATTTATCACTAAGCTTTAGAAGATGCTCCTTGGACTGCCAGCCATGTACTGGAAAACACTTATTTCACTTTAATGTATTATTTCTACATTACATTCTATGAGAACCAATTTGGTGTAGTGGTTAAGTTACCAGGCTAGAAACTAGGAATCTGTGAGCCCTAGTTCTGTCTTGGGCACTAAGTCGGCTGAGTGTCCTTGGACCAGTCGCTCTCTTTAGCCCTAGGAAGGAGGCAGTGGCAAATATTCCAAAATCCTGGTCAGAAAAGTGCACAGACTTGTCCAGGCTGTCATCAGGAGTCAAAGTGGCCTGAAGGCACCCATCCACACACATGATCACTTCCTAAATGATCACATCTCCAAATGGCTTGCAATAAAATTATTCAAGCAATAAATAGGCATTCCTGATGGTAATTTGGGCTTTCAAGTGAGGATGTTAGGAATAAGGCGTTTTGTGTTTATGTTTTAGAAAACACAGTTGTACATAGAACACACAAATTCATCCGTTCCCATAACAAGCAAATATTTTATTTAGTTGATTTATTCCCAATTTATTGACATTCAACCCATCGCTGCATTCAGTGTAGAATACATATATCCTCTTCTGATTCAGATGTTAATTAGAAATATTATTGGTATATTTGGGCACCAACTTGGGCGTCCTCCTGGACACACGGCTGTCTTTAGAAGAGCATATGATGGCCGTGGCCAGGGGGGCTTTTTATCAGGTTCGCCTGATACGCCAGTTGCGCCCCTTTCTGGATCGGGACTCCTTGTGCACAGTCACTCATGCCTTGGTCACGTCACGCCTGGACTACTGCAATGCTCTCTACATGGGGCTCCCCCTGAGGAGCACCCGGAGGCTCCAGCTGGTGCAGAATGCGGCCGTTCGGGTGATTATGGGAGCGACGTGGCGCTCCCACGTAACACCTCTCCTGCGCGAGCTGTATTGGCTCCCGGTGGTCTTCCAGGTGCGCCTTAAGGTGTTGGTTCTCATCTTTAAAGTGCTCCATGGCTTAGGGCCAGGGTATTTGCGAGACCACCTGCTGCTACCGATAACCTCCCACCGGCCAATACGCTCTCACAGAGAGGGCCTCCTCAGGGTGCCGTCGGTCAGGCAATGTTGGCTGGCGGCCCCAGGGGGAGAGTCTTCTCTGTGAGGGCACCCGCCCTGTGGAATGAGCTGCCTCCTGGAATACGACTGATCCCGGACCTCCGGACCTTCCGTAAAGCCCTGAAGACGTTTTTATTCCATCAAGCCGGCCTGGCCTAAAGGGTTTTTAATTGGAATTTTAAATTTTATGGATTTGGGGGTTTTAAATTGGGAAGCCAGTGATTTAATTCTTTTTAATTATCTTAATTTTTGTATTTGTATGTTTTTTAATTTTGGCTGTTCACCGCCCTGAGTCCCTTCTGGGAGAAGGGCGGTATACAAATTAAATATATATATATATATATATATATATATATATATATATATATATATATATATATATATATATATATATATATATATATATATATATATATATATATATATTAATACAACTTGTCTCCAAAACTCTTCTGTGACCTATGACCTGGTAATCCAGACAGAGTTAATAGAAAAAAATTAAGCTGATAGATCTCTCGCTTACTTCCAATTTCAATACTTTGAATTAGGAGATATATATAACAGAAATTTGCAATTTCCCAGAAAAAAAATGTTTATAAAAATTGCAGACCTCGCATATCCCTTTATGTTATTGAATTGTTTAGTGGGTTTGTTTTTGTTGACCACTTTAAGGCTTCCATTTGTGTTTTGTGAGATAGACATAAATATTTAAATAACTAAAAAATAACCTACAAGATTGCTGCAAGGGTCAAGAAGTATATGATAATCCATTACTATTCTCTGAAACATACCCAGCAAACAGAAATTTATCACCCACCACCTAATTCATGATTGTAAATTTATTTATTAGTTAATTCAGTTTATATTTCACTAAACCCCTATCAATCCAAGGTTGTTTACAAGTAATCCATGAGCTAGGAAAATATTATGATAGAAATCAAAACAAGACAAGTAATGGTAATTCTGGTTCCATGAACTGTTAAGGGGAAACTGTTTACTGGTTGAGACTGAAACTTCATCCCTGAATACCAACTAAGGAATACTTTCTTAACAAAATGTCACTTTGAACAGACAAGTAATAGTTTAGCTTGTTATCATATGATTTGTTAATAATTAAGTATTCCTCCAGTTCTAACATTTATGTAACATAGATCTAAAAATATGTTCTACTTTTAAAGTAATATAGTTGTTTGCTATACAAATAAGGCTATGTTATTTTCATTCCACTGTACCTTAAGATGATGCTATTCTTATGAACTATGACCTGTATCTATCATCATTTCCTTCTTTTCCATTTTTATCTCCCCACCCCTACCCCCCGACCAACGTATCTTGTAATCTAAGGACTAGGTATCATTGTCACAACTGATTCTGAGGCATTTGTAAAATCCTTCAGTGCACACATCCACTGACAATTCCGTCTTCCTGTAGAATAAAAAGCAACTCTCTGAAAGCTAAGCCCCAAGGATGCAGATGCACCAGCAAGCCTTTCACACAGGAAATAATTATTTTAGCACTCTTAGAAAGTGCTTCTGTTACTTGGACACTCTGATCGTAATGAGTTTCCTGCTGACCTACAAGATGATTTAGTACTGATCTAAATACCTTTGCCAGTTCATAAGTATAATGAAGCAGGCTATCTATAGTTCTGTAAATCTGTAACTGCCCAGTTTTAAACTTGAATGTGGCAGATGTCTATTCGATTGGTTGGTTGGTTGGTTTTGATTGATTTTTATTCTATCAAGCAGGTTTGGTAGGAATCCTTTAAACTCATGGAAGTAATTGAAATCACAGAGCCATTTACAAGTTAGCTCTGTGTGTGTGTGTGTGTGTGCGCGCGCGCGCGTGTGTGTGTGTGTTACTGTAATACTTGTTTGTACTATTTTCTAAAGTCCATATCTCAGAGAACTTAGCTTGGCTGCACTATTCTAACACACTTATTGTTGAGGTTAGTAAGGGAAGCCACATTGATAAATTATAATTTGAATTGTGACTCTTGTCCTTAATTTATTAAAATTTGTTCAGAGTCATTGCTGAATAGGTGTTCCCCAAAGGTATGTACAATAATCCAAGATTTTTTTTCCTAATGTTAATAGTCCAATATGAGAAAAAATGGAAGTAACCTTGCAGCTTTAGGAGAACTTTATTTTTTAAAAGAAATTTTATCAAAAAAAGAGAATATATGTAGTTTGGGATTGAATCTAATAAGAAAATCTAATAATAAGAAAGAATTACAGAGTTCTTGGTACTCTCTGATTTTGATTGTTTGCTTGCAGACGTTTCATTACCCAATGAAGTAACATCAATATGCGTGTGACGTTTGCTCCCTGTTTATATGCGTAGCTTGCCCTGCCAGCTATATTAATAAACTATATTTATTTATTCTGAGATTTGTGTTAGTTTGTGGGCCTTAGATCAAAGAAATCACACATTGTTACTATTGGACACTATATATAGATTTTTTTTTCCAGAATAGTTTTAGTTGAATGTTACTGCATATATACCATATGCTTCATTTCTACTTTCCAGATAATGGTTGTAGATGTTAACTGGAAAAAGCTAAAAAAATAGCCCATGTATACCTTATTTGGGGGGAAAGTTTTATCATTTAAAGATTTGTTTTAAATATGAAACAAATTTTTCCACTTGAAAGTGAACAAGCTGGAAAGACTGGAATGTAGTTATACACCACATTTAGAAGTAAATCCCATTAAAGTCAGTAATACTTATTTTTAGTAAATATTATAAGATTGCTGGTTTATTTGCATGCAGGTTGAATACTGACAGCTCTCCTTTTTGTGCATTGTCTAGATTAGGATGGTCTTAAAAATAATCTGATAATGCTGAAATGCTTCGATTCTAGGTAGAGTGCAAGCATGGCCATTATTTCAGATTCTATTTCATTGGTCAGAGTACAAAAAGCTATTCTAAATATTCTCACTACTGTAGTCAGGGATAGGCAGCTTTCTCGGGATTAGAAACTACAACCTACTTCTCCCACCAGTTGGAGGGATTTAGGATAAAAAATACTCCCCCCCCTTTTTTTTTTAACCAAACAAACAAAAATAGTATCATGAAAGACTGAGTATTTTGGTTCAAAATCTCAGCAGTGCTGAGGAGAGACAATGGCAAATGGGTTTGGATTACTCACTCTTGATTTTTTTTCTGAGTATTTTGGGGAATGTGAGTTTACAGTTCAACTAGTTTTCCTTTAATTTTGACAAGGAAGAACGCACTTTAATCCATTTCCCTTCCTCCCCCTACCAATAATTCAACATATTCCAAAGATATTTAGTAATAATCTAAAAAATTGGTCAGGTTTAATGCCAATAAGTTATGTGATGTGTTTTGATTTATTATGCCTAGTATCTCCTTTATCTCAGTTTGAGTACAGTTTATCACTTATTGTAACAGTCAAGTCCATTCTTGAATAGGCAGGAAACTACTATGGTAAGAAAAAAAAAGTTACGATGGTATTGGTGAGATTTTGAAGCCTAACTAACCTCACAGGGTTGTTGCTATAGGGAAAATAGAAGAAAGGAATACTAGATACTGTATGTTCACCACCTTAAATTATTTATAAAATAAAAAAGGGATAAAAATATTAACTTAATAATAAATTATTTTGGGTAACGGTATTGTGCCATCAGACCTGACGATTCCAGGGAACTGCTGAAGTGTGAAGTGGCTCCATTATTATTAAGAGCCCTTTGCCTATTGTTTCTTTTTTAACTGTGTTTTTATAGTTTTAATACTTTTTAATAATAATATTTATTAATTATTGCTTTTTAGCTTAGTTGTGCACTGCCTAGAGTCACTTGTTTTGTGAGATGAGTGGCTATGTACATTTGAAAAATAAAACAAATAAGATATTTTTGCTGGAACATTAATCTGGTATGGATATTACAGAACTCTGCATTTTTGTGAAGTTGCTTTACTGTAAGACATGCAATGTTTCTTGTATATACGATATAGTCTGAAAAATAAATGTTGCAAATTTAAATAAACAGTGTTTATTTTGCTTGTAAAGTTGGGACTATTTTAGTGAGATCTTCTTAATCTTAATCGTTTGCATTCACAGATTGGATTCAAATATTTATTTCTTTACTTTCTCTTTAGCGCTAGTATTGCTATTTTTAGCAGCTATGCTTTCCACAAGAATATTTCTAGTTTATGAAAGTGCCTATATGTCTCCCTTCCTTCTTTCCTGCCTGCTCTTCTGCCTTCCTGCAGCATTTATATTTAGAATTGACTGCCAGATAAGGAATTTCTCACCTTGAAACTCTAGAACCTTTGACAATTTTAGACTCTGAATGTGTGCTATTTTTTTCTTTAACCAGACTGTTTTACTGAAAGGTGAAAATTACATCTTATTCAACTGACATGGTCATATAAAAAAGAATTGTTAGTTATGAAATGATCATGGAAAACATCTGCTTAATATAAAAAAAGCAGAGCCTGTAATATTTGCAAAGGTAAAAATAAATTTTACTTCAAATAAAGCAGTTCTTGGGTGTGTTAAAGAAGTAGCTGTTATTTGATGCCATCATTTTACTAAATTTAAATTGACTGTCACCCTTAGCAAGCAAGAAATAAATAAAGCTAACTTACAAAGAGGGGCAAAAACTGTAATTGAGAACTTAGGTTCTTTCTTTTAGGTTTATTATTTCCTTCTTTGCATCTGTCTTTACGCAAAAGGAAAATATTAATCCAGCCCATTAAAAGCAGCACAGTGGGAGACAGAGCAGGTACGCAGATCAAAGTAGGTAAGAAATTGGTTTTAAACTTTACTATACACTTTAGATTAGTTCAAATTGCAAGGATCAGATGGTTTGCATCTAGGGTTCTGAAACAGCTGGCAGATGTGAGCTCTGAACCATTGTACAAAATCTTTCAGAGCTCCTGGAACATAGGAAAACTGCCAGAGGACTGGAAAAAATGGTGATATGATTCCATTCTACCAGAAGGGGGGGAAAGTATATCTGGGAAACTACAGACCAATCAGCTTGACCCTCAATACCTAGAGAAAGATAACCGAAAAGCATATTAGTGAGCGCTTAAAAATAAACAAAGCGACTATTAGAAGCCAGCATGGGTAAAACAGGACAATGTGGAATAGATAGTACCACGACCAGACGGATTCACAGCTGGCTGACCAGCTGTACTCAGCATGTAGTCCTCAACTAGATGTACATGGATGGAAGCATATAGTGGGGTACCTCAAGGTTCTGTTTTAGGCCCAGTGTTATTCAATATCTTAATAAACGGTCTAGATAAGGGAATAAAAGGGGAACTCATCAAATCTGCAGATGATAGCAAACCAGGAAGAATTGCCAACACTTTGGAAGGTAGACTTACGATTCAGAAGGATCTTGACAGACTTGAACATTGGGCCCTATCTAACAAGATGCAGTTCAGTGGAGAGTCATAGTCATAGAGAGGACTTGTACTCCAAAGCACCTGAAGGTAGACGAAAAGCAGTACATGGAATCTCGTTAAAGAGAGATCCAATCTGGAACCAAGGAGAAACTTCTTGACAGTAAGAATAATTGAACAGGTTACCTTCTAGAGCAGTGATGGCGAACCTTTTCTGTACCGACTGCCCAAAGCATGTGTGCACCCCCAAATTACAATGCGTGCATGGCCCCCCCCTCTGCATGCACTCCACACCCCACTCATATGCGGCAGAGACCCAAAGACCAGCTGGCCAGCAGGAGGCACAAGCACACACACGGGGAGCTGAGCTGGGGTGACAGCTTGCGTGTCCACAGAGAGGGCGCTGTGTGCCACAGATTCATCATTACTGTTCTAGAGTTTCACTTCCTGTGCAATAACAGAATTATCTCATGATAAACAAAACTTTATAGATAGGCTTTGCAATGAATCATGGCATTGAAGAACATGTACTTAAAAATAGGATGGTCAGAGCCCGTTTGCACTTTAAGACTGTCATTATCATGTAAATATAAAGATAAAATATATCTCTTCATGAAATGATAAAACTGTTTGATGTATTACTATGAAAAATATGGCCAAAGATTTGTCATTTCACTTGTATAATGCAGTACAAATTTGGGGAGGGGGGGGGAATGTAACATTTTCAAATAAATTTATAAATGTGTTATTATACAGACTGGTAACTTTTAAAGTTGAGGGTGTTTTCTCTTTGAACTATAGCACTTGATTATCAGTTGGGTCATCTTGTTTTATCTGCAAGCTTTTCTAGATTACGTCATTCCTTTCTCTGTAAATTTGGGCTTCAAAGATACTTCACCATTTCTATCCTGCAAATGTAAACACTTGCTCTCATGGAATGCCAATTATTTTATGTATAACTTTGCATGTATTTATGTAAACACAGCTCACTGTATTTAACAAAGGGTGGCCTTTGTTAATAGACAACAATGTATTTTGTTCTCTTTAAATGGTGAATTAGATGATAGCAATAATTTCCTGTTACGTTTTCTTTTTTAAAAAAGAGATCTTATCATTTAACTTACAGAAGCTAAATTTTATGTCTTTAATTTTCCTCTGTATACATCAAAAGACAGTAGTGGTAAAATGGCACCTACAGGTTCCATCATCCATGAATACTGTTAAACTATTTTTGAGGTACATAAATCTTGGACATGCCCAGTGAAGTTTTTAAACATTACTCTTCCTTTTTTTTAACAGCAGATGCTCCATACATACCACTCAAGGCCGTGTTGTAATTTTCTGAATAGACTTTTCAGATTCAAAAATTGCTTGGGGAAGGGGTAAGGAATTCTATGAGAGCAAGACTCTGAGTAAATGTTCTTTTGAAGCATTCCTCACCATTGACAATGCTTCCAGTGTTGTAGATGAACAAACTGCAAACAGCCACAGATTTCGATCCCTGCTATGGAAGGGGAAACACATTGCCAAACTAGTTCTATGGATCTTTCAATGCCAGGACACATATCAGTTATAAAATGATGAAGGAGAAAACAAAAATAATGTGAGTTGCTCAAGATCTTTGAAAAAAACAAGACAAACAAAATAGAAGATTGAGATCAATCTAATGTTTGTCCAAAATCAAGAGTAGAAAAGTAGTAATACCTGTTATCAGATGTGTTTGTTAGTACGATAAAATGGATACCCATTTTCGTATGAAGCTGAAAATATTATCACAAATATGCTTTCTGTTTTCTTCTATAAATCTAGTTGAGAACGAATCCATCTGTAGCCCATTGGCCTATGCACCAAAATGGGATGAACAATGAAGACATCCAGCATCCTCCCATGTTACCTTCTCCAGCAATGTTAAAAAGAAATTTGAAAGGGGAAATGATGCACACTGTGGCTGGACCAGGAACCATGAATGAGTCTGTGGGCATTTCACCAGTACTGACTACTGCCTTGGAACACATTGTGGAACAATTAGATGTTCTGACAATTGTGAGTATTCCTGCACCTCTGTATTAGAGTTCAGTTTTGAAATTGAACTCTTCTTAAATAATTTAAATTTCCTTCTATATTTTACATTTAACAAATGAAGTTGGCCCATGTGGGAAGGGGCCTCAAACATGGCTTTTATCCAGACTTGAAACACTTCATTCAACATTTTTACTTTGTTTTACAAGTTGTATCCTCATCATTGGCATCCTTCAGTCTCAAGAGACTATGGTATTGTGCTCTGGAAAGAGGTCCTAAAACAGCATCTAGTGTGACTAAAAAGGCCAATTCAAGAGTCGCAATCCCTTCCACACTGAGGGCAGATACATTCTGTCCCCTGCCCAGCCCCCAGATTTTGCTGGTTCCGGGACTGCCTCTTTGCCTCAGCCTGCCGAACAAGTGTCTCTTCGAATTGGAGAAGGCCATGCTGCGTCTTTAGCCTCCAAGCTGAATGAACGGAGGTCAAAGTTTCCCAGTTGTTAATGTCCATTCCCAGGGCCTTTAAGTCCCTCTTGGAGATATCCTTATATCGCAGCTGTGGTCTCCCTCTGAGGTGCTTTCCCTGTACTAATTCTCCATACAGGAGATCTTTTGGAATCCGACCATCAGCCATTCTCACGACATGCCCCAGCCAGCGTAGAAGTCGCTGTTTCAATAGTGTATACATGCTAGAAATTCCAGCATGTTCCAAGACTGTTTTCAAGACTGTTCCAAGATAGGGTACAACGTTCCTATCTTTCAAAATTTTCAAGAATGGTGTAAATCAAATCTGTAGATGAATTCATCAGCTTCGGATCTGAGGGAACCTTCAATTTTTTAGCCCTCTCTTTACAGTAAATAATAAAATAAGTGCTTCCAAACTGAGCAGCTTTGCATGAACGGTGACTTAAACACTTTTTAAAGTTGTCTTGTGTGATCCTCATTGTCACATATGAAGGCATATATGACCTCTTTCCAAATTAGAATAGAATGTAAATAACATTCACATAAAATTTAAGCGAGTGTTTCTCATATGTGGCATATGTGCCACTGGTGATATACTGGCATACTTGTCACCAATACCAGAATGAAAGAAAAGAGATTTAAGCTACTGAGAAAGGATTGCTGCTACAAGGTAGAGAAGGAAAATGTCCTATATATGCTTTCCCTTAACCTAGAATAAAATCAGTTTATCTACAGAATCAGAAAAATGGCTAAGTTTGAACTATGGTAGAATGCATGACAAAAGGAGAACAGGCTGTCACATTAATAATGTTCGTTCTGTGATAGAGAGCACCTTCTTCCCAGAAAAAGGCAGAAAGTTCATATTGGGAGGAACTAGGAAAGGCAACATTTCCATCCTACAGTCACTATGCCATTGCATGTCAGGGGGCCCGTGGAACTTTGGGACAGCCAGTAAACTAGTAATTGTGTTTCCCTTGCTTCTGTCAATTATGTTGGGCAACCAGTGACATTGAGAAATAATTTACATTGTTTGGAAGCTAGGGCAAGATGTGATTCCCACCAAAAGTGCCCAGCACTTCTTTCCCGGAGGTTGAGACTCAAGGTTGCTTTTGTCTCATTCATAAATGAGAGAGCACTACAGAGAGTATCTTATTTCTAACCTAAGTAACCTTAACTGAGTTGCTGGTAATGGATGAGACCAGAATGGGATCAAGAATGTTAGGTATCTCAGCTAATTGTATCCCTGAGCAGCAATTCTGACTGGAGTGCAAACTTGTTCCTCGACGCAATTTAAAGCAACCTGCTAAGCATTAAGGCAGCAGTCTGTCTTCCAATTACAGCTCAACCTGGGCTTGCAACATATCCAACCATCCATTTAAACAAATGCATGATTGAGTATAGCAAATGGAGATGGGTAGAGTAGGTGAATGACACAGTCAAGTGTTCTATTATATAAAAGAGCCTTTTTGAATGTGATCGTGTTATTCTTTTTTATATTTTGGTATGATTTTTGTCTGCTATTATTATTTTTTTCTCCAAGGAGCCTATTTTGAGCATGTCTTGGAGCTCAGTCATTTATCTGCAAAAGCAGCTACATTGACAATGGATGGGGAGAGCAAAAATCCCCGCTAAGACAATATCATTACATCAACTGAAGATTTACAAGTTGTAAAAGTGTCAGGATTCCAAGAATAATTCATAAGAAAAGTTACTGTTTATGTTCAAGATATGTTTTTTCTACAGTACTGTATGAGAGAATTTACATATTGTTATCACTGCCCCTTTGGGGATTGGGACACTAATTCATATGAGAGAAAGAGAAGCATAACTATAAATATATTCTGTCCATGGCTCGGTGCCTCAGATAGAAAAGCTTATAAAGTTATCTCTCTATTTTTGATTCTGATTGTTGGAAGAAACTTACCATAAATGATAAATGTAACAAAAGAAAGTGTATAAACATATAAATATTCTTCTTAGAAGAAAGTACTTTTTAATCTCTGTCATTATGTGACCCAGGTTCTTTGACAGACTTATCGGTGGAATGTAAGACATAAATGGATTAAACTTTTCAAAAAAGATACAAAGCTTCATATAAATATTTCAAATAATTATATTCATATGTTCGATCCATTCATATGCTCCATCCATGCCTTAAGTGGGTATCTCTTCCAAGTGCATATAAAAGCAAAAGGTAAAGGTTCCCCTCGCACATATGTGCTAGTCGTTCCCGACTCTAGGGGGCAGTGCTCATCTTCATTTCAAAGCCGAAGAACCAGTGTTATATGAAGAAATCTCCGTGGTCATGTGGCCGGCATGACTAAATGCCAAAGGTGCACGGAACGCCTTCCCACCAAAGGTGGTCCCTATTTTTCTACTTGCATTTTTTACTTGCTTTCGAACTGCTAGGTTGGCAGAAGATGGGACAAGTTAACGGGAGCTCACCCCATTATGTGGCACTAGGGATTCGAACCGCTGAACTGCCGACCTTTCGATCGACAAGCTCAGCGTCTTAGCCACTGAGCCAATAGCGAGGGTGATTTTCCCATTTCTTAAACTGGAGCCCACAAATCATATTGCATGCTGTTCTTGCAGGTTGTTCTTGCTGGTTGGTGTATCTAATACTATATAGCACCAATGGTTATTATTTGCTTCTCAAATAATAGCATAAGGTGGAGAGAATTGGCTTTTCAAAAATTTCACTTTCAGAACTGTCTAAGATAAAAGAAGATAGTTAATTTGCATTTTGGTAATTATAATTTATAATCTATATTTGACTATATATGCCACATCATCCTGCTTTATAGCGATCCTGCCATACCAGTGTACGGATGACATGCCAGATTTTATTGTTCCTCTCTAGTATTTTTTTAATTATAAGAATATGAGGCATTACATTTCTGTATTGCAGGTATCCAAATTTATGACTTGATAATAAAGAGTCTTTGGGGAAGTAATATTTCGGACTTCCTAATCTATTTAGAAAAGTTAAGATTATTTGATCAATTGCTGCAATTCTGATTTCTTGAATGGATTAAAAACGAATAACATAATATACATTTAGCAAGCATCTAATAGTGTTCATTATTTTCTCCTTCTAACAGACAGTTTCAATCTTGGAACAGCGCCTGACTTTAACTGAAGATAAATTAAAAGAGTGCTTACAGAACCAAGGGAAACTATTACATTCGGTCAGACTGAGAGAAGAAACAACATAAATGCTGGTGAATACTCATTAACCTTTTCTCAGGGAAGTGAAGTAAAAAGTGGTAGTACTTAATGACATGAATCCCACAAATAAAAAGTGCCTGTAAGATTTTGCTTGTAAGATTTTTTTAACAGATCATTGCTAAAATATTGAATATATTTTATTAAAATATTTATATATATATTACTTTTCTCTGAGTATCCAGTATCCTCTGTGTTCTGATAGTTAATTATTCTTGACATAATTAGCATAGCCCAAAACTTTGCATATAATTCTGCATCTGTACAGAAGCTATATCTTGCCTAACTGATGATACTTTATATTTATAGAAAGGTGACATTCCTTAACCCATGAAAAAGATGAGGTTGCCATGTTCAAGATAGGAACAAGAATAATGCAACTTGTTGGACTTTAAAAAGTTTCAAGAACTAGGAAGAAAAAGGATTTCCTACAAAGCTTTTGAAAAAGGTAGAATAAATAGGAGAGGATCAAGGAATTCATTGATCCAGGGATGGGTGTTAAACTCAAGGCCCGCAGGCTGGATCCGGCCCACGGGGTGCTTAGATCTGGCCCCGCGGGATGGTCCTTTGGAAACAGCAAAGGACCAGCCAGTGGTGCCTCTGCCAGTGAAAACAGAGCTACGGAGGGTCATGTGTGGCCTTTCCAGGCCCCTTTTTTTTACTGCAATGGCCTCCCGCAGCCCTGTGAAAACGGAGCTAGGGGGGGCTGTGCAGCCCTGAGCCCCTTTTTCAGCCACAACAGCTTCCTGCACGGCCTCCTGGCAGGAAAAGCTCCATTTTTGCTGGCATAGGGCTAGCAAAACAAATTAAAAACAAAACAAAAGGAGTAATGTTTCCCTTTCTGCATTTGAACATGCAAGAAGGGACAGGAAAGGAGAAAGAGTAAGAGGAAAGAACAAGAAAAAAAGAGAAAGATGAAAAGAGAGCAAGGAAGGAAAAATAAGGAAACAGGGAAGGAAGAAGAAAAGAGGGAAGTCGGAAGGAAAAAGAAGACAAGGAAGGAAGGAAGGAGATTATAATGAGAGTGAGGGAGGGTCTGAGGGAAGTCCTGCCTTAGCAGTTGGCCACCAATACGAGTGACCTCGAGCTGGCCACGACCACCACAACCACAACCATCCGAGCCCCCTGAAGTCAAACACAACCCTGATGCGGTCCTCAGTGAAATCGAGTTTGACATCCCTGATAATGGACCCCATTATCCTCCAATATTATTTTTTTCCAATAAGATTATTATAAAAAAATTAAATGGAGATTTTAGGAATAGTCCCAGAAAATACCTGTGATATGGAGAGTGACACATTGCTAAAATGTATTCACATTTTCAAGGAAAATAATACAAAATGAAACTGGATAGATGGGAAGTCTATAGTAGCCAAAAATCCAAAGGAATCTTAACAGCAGGTTTTCCAATGGAAAAAGATGTTTTATGGATGCATAGATAGGTAGGAACAACTTTCTATGAGCAATCACAAAGCATATTTTCCAGGAGGCAAATTTGTGATTTGCTTCTTGGTTTGCTCTCCAGCCCTTGAGGCACCTTCACGCATTTGCCCCATAGCCATTATAGAAATCATTTTATGTAGCTCCTCTTCTCAATGGCTGTTTTGGAAAACAATAATATATAAGCCGTTTAAGATAGCCATCTCTTTTCTTTTTAATTTAGGAAGAGCAGAGTTTAGAAAGCCTAAAAAAGCTCTATGTAATTCATGCTCCTTTCTTACCAAACGCTGTCATTTCTCATCAGAATCTTATTTTTCTTTTGTTTTAAAAATCTAAACGTCTTCAAGTCTGCTGTCTGTTTCCATATACTACTTCACACAAACCTAATTTCCTTGGCTGCCATAGCAGTCAGGAAGGATCAGCAGCTATACGTCTTTTACTGCCTGATCCATTCAAACTGGCTATATAAATAATTTTAGAGAAAAAAAATAAATAACTAAATCATATTTTGTGCTTTTATTTTGCAAAGGAAAATTAACTAGTTACAGTTGTTTCCCAAATCCCTATGAAATCCCTTTCTTTTTAAAAAGATAGAACAGAGAAAACAGCAAAGCTCAGAAACTGCTTGATGCTTCTATTAATGCTACCGAATTTCTATTGAAGTTTTTCCAACCTCTTGATGATAAGCTTTACTGTGTTTATTGTTTCACCTGTATTGAGTATCAAGATCGGTGGCAAGATGAATCATTAAACAACATAATAGAGCATGTTAGCACAAGACAATTATTTCAGAGAGCATTTGCATCACAAAAAGTTCCACAGAGTTCAAAAAAGTGCTAAAGCATCTGTAAGCTGGGGATTTTTAAATAAGTAAACTCCAACTGAGCTATATGCCACTGCCTGCTGCTTCATGTTCACTTTTGTTCCTCACATTGCTGTCAAAACATTAAAGCTGTCATCCTCTTTGAGGCAGCAAAAAGGGACAGACTGCTGCAAGTAGTATATTTATGACATTGAAAGCCTCTGCAGGGATTGTCTTGCAAAAGGATGGGGGCTCATTTTTCAATATATATACCTATCTATACCTATATATTATTATTCAGAGCATCCTCAGGCTTACTTAAGAGACAGAATGGGAAAATGAAGGGAAAAGGCAGATAGAAAATGTCTCCTAATTTATGTACAGCTTCTGTTAAATGCTTTGTTTTTGAACTGCTTAAAATTCTCCTTTTTTTAATATTAGGAACTTTTTAAAAATGGAACCAGGAAATTATAAAATGTGTCTGTAGGGTGATCTGTTCTTAACATTTCATCTAAATGTTGAACATTGTTTACAAATATGATGAGTGCTTTCAATTTACTTTGGACCATTCTGCTAATCTTCGTATGGATCATAAAAATTAGTGGAGGACAATGATTTCTTCACAACTGATTCACCTTGCTGGACATGTCTTTTTGGATATTTTCTATTTTCATATTTATGCATTTGGAATATAAACATAAAACTATGTAAAGGTTTCATTTTTGGTTTTTTGAAGCCTTGTATGTAGTTAGGAATAGGTATTCCTCAAAAACATAACATTATTCCTACCCTGTTTCCCCCAAAATAAGACATCCCCTGATAATAAACCCAATCGGCTTTTGCACGCATGGCAAGAAGGCCAAGCGCTTATTTCAGGGTTCAAAAAAATATAAGACAGGGTCTTATTTTCGAAGAAACACGGTAAAGTCCAGCTGACTGCTAATAAAAGGTATGCAGTACATTCCTATCTGTTTGTCTTCAATTTCTGTTTTAGGCCATGTGGCTGAATTCATGATTGGTAGAACAAACAAACGTCTATTCCTCCCTCCCTCTTTCATTTTAAAGATCGCACTGATGTGTTTGATTACGCTGCACTGAAAGTTTGTTGTAGTACATGAGTGTACATCTTACCACATTTATACTTGGAATGGAAGGTAGTTATAAACTTCCCCTCCCCTCTCAGATTAGCAAAATGACCACCATCCAAAGTTGCACCAATATTACAGACTAAGCTATTATTGGCTATATTGAGCTGTAGCCAACAATAGCTTAATCTGTAATATCAACATCTGGTTGCAATATTATCCGCTCAGTGAACTGCAAATTTTGCATAATGTTGTCAAAACCATTTGCTCACTAGAGTGCAAAACAAGAAAAAAGGTTTGTTCCATTCTTTAATAAAACACTTTATAATGTGACTGATGCAAAGCAAGAAAAATGGCCTTTTCTCTTATTTAATACTGGATTCTGTAAAGTGGCTATTGGGCTCTAAATGTTATCACTTCTTCTTAAAATATAATATGGGGGTTTCTTCATATTTTTTTCATGTTAAACATCCATCTTCAAAGTCCAAGTACAATCTACAGGAGGTCAGTCATATTATTATTATTTATTATTTATTTATTAAATTTTTATACCGCCCTTCTTCTGCTGGACTCAGGGTGGTAACAGCCAAGAATATAAACATTCAATACAAAATTTAAAATTAATTAAAAGAATTAGACAAATTTTGGCCCAGATTTAAAACATCCCAACTAAAATCCGTTACAATTAAAATATCTAAAGGGGGGGGGGGGGTTTATGCCAGCCCAGCTTGGTGAAATAAAAAAGTTTTGAGGGCACGGCGAAAAACACGGAGATCTGGTATCCTATGTATCTCTGGGGGCAGGTCGTTCCAGTGGGCAGGTGCTGCCACAGAGAAGGCCCTCCCCCTGGGGGTCACCAGCCGACATTGCCTGGCTGACGGCATCCTGAGGAATCCCTCTCTGTGGGAGCGTACTGGCCAGTGGGAGGCTATCGGTGGCAGAAGGTTGTCCCGTAAGTACCCAGGCCCTGTGCCATGCATCTTTTGAGTTAAGGACCATATGTGCTATTTGAATAATATGCATAACATTAGGAATAAACAATGGTTGATATAGTTTTAATATATATATAAACTGTCATATAATAATAATAATAATAATAATAATAATAATAATAATAATAATAATAATAATAATAATAATATATTATTGTAAATAAAGTTACTCTTGTACACATATCCATTTTCTTTTTGGTGATAACATCTGGAAGGTAATATGTAAGGTTTTAGGGGCTATCTTTTTTAGGTTTAGACTATAACACAATACAATTTAGCAAAACCACCGTCTCTCTCCCAATAACCTGTATGAAAATGTTATTCTGTGATAAATATAAAATTGGCAATCTTTAACGAGCAGAGCAAGTTTCTGAACTTTTTGTGATTCTGCCAGCTAGCAGGTACCTATTAAGTCACAATATTTAGCAATACTTTTTTGAGAATTACCACAAGAAAGTGACATCTTTGTACTAAATCCATTTCCTAACCTGGAACTCCCATATGCCTTAAATTATTGAGATATAGAAGTCAAAAATAATATCTTCCTTCATGAAAAGATTTTAAAAGGTAAATTTACAACAATTTCCCCTCCCTCCAAATTTATGTTTCTTGATTCAAGTTTACCAGCAGTAGTTTTTTAATTACCAATTATGATTATCTTACCTTCCTAATCATTAGGTTGTCTCTGTGAAGAGGAAAAGTCAATTATTTATTACAAGATTCTCTCATATCAATAAAGAAATATTCATTATTTTGAATAAGCATATGGCAGCGATTTCCTATTACCAGCAATTTTCTTAAGTAGAGGCATCAAAGTAAGTCAGGTTGGGCAAATTAACCATTGAGTGGTGCTTGTGCTCTACCTAAATGTGATATTTCAGTGTTTTCTTTTTAATAAATTTACAGACATTTCTAAAATTCTGTTTTTACTTTGTCCTTATGGGGTATAGAGTGTAGATTAGTGAGAAAAATATGAATTCAAGAATCAGGCAGCATAACAAAAGTGATAAAAGTAAAGGAGGGTCTGAATACTTTCTGAATGCACTGTAGTGCCCTGTAGTGTGTCTTTTTTTTTATTTATTTATTTATATGCCACCCTTTTCCGGAGACTCAGGGCGGCTTACAAGACGTTTGAAAGAACTGAAGACCCTACAAAGTCTTCAGTTCTTTCAAAGTATAAACATTTTTCCCTGGGAAAGTATCCTTTCAGTTAACTTCAAAGTCTTGAATCAAGTCTGAGTTCTTAATCTGTTTAAAACTTTCTAAAGTCTAAACCATGGGTGTCAAACTAGCGACCCACGGGCCAGATGCATCATGTGCAGGCCACGCACAACTGAGCTCCGTGAATGGGAAAAAAGCAACAAAACATCATGTGACAACAACATGACCCAGCGAGTTTGACACCCATGGTCTAAACTAGGAGTGTCAAGCTCAAGGCTCGCGGGCCGAATCTGGCCCGCAGGGTGCTTAGATCTGGCCTGTAGGCCCGCCCTGAAAACAGCAAAGGACCGGCATGTGGTGTCTCTGCCAGTGAAAAGGGAGCTCACCCTCCCGTGCTCTGTTTTTAGCTGCGACGGTCTCCTGCAGCCCTCTGCCAGCGAAAACGGAGCTCTGAGAGGCCTCCCTGAGCTCCATTTTCACTAGCAGAGGGCTGCAGGAGACCGTCGCAGCTGAAAATGGAGACTGAAAGGGGTGCCACGGCCAAAAATGGAGCCTCAATGAGCGACATCAAGCTGGCCATGCTCACCCTTGCCACACCCTCCCCCAGCCCTTCAAGGTCAAACACAATCCTGATATGGCCGTCAATGAAATTGAGTTTGACACCCCGGTCTAAACTAATCCTTTTGCTGTATATTCAAAAAAAATAATACAAGTCTTTAAACTTGCAGTTATACTTTTATTAAAAGTTTGTGGAACACTCACCCAGTGATTTCAATAACACTTGACAGTCTGAAGTTTCCCAATCTTTAAGAAACAGCCAGAAAAAATCAACAGTGTTAAAAAGTTTACCCTTAATGATTATATAGTCAACAAATATAGGCAACATTAGTGGCTATAATAATGATGGAATCCTGCAACTCCCGGTCAGTTGCAAGACACTGCAAAAATGCAATTCCTGCCACATGCTCACAAAAAAATAGCTATCCAGAATACATATGGGTAATCTTCAAATCTATCCTTTTTTCCAGAGAGATTTCAGTAGCCTGAATCCCACATTCGAGTGCTGTTGTATTAAGCAACAGTTTTTCTCTATATTCTAGAGCAGGGGTGTCTAAAACTCACGTGATGTATCGGGACTTTTTTCCCCTTCGCTAAACCGGGCATGGGCATGGTCAGCGCGTGACGCATCTGGCCCTTGGGCTGGGAGTTTGACAGCCCTGTTCTAGAGGGATGTCAGTTTGCCACAGTTGCTCATCGGAAACTGATGCTTTTATGTTGTTCTTAAAAGGGTACCAATTAGGAGAATGTATTTTAATTAGCAAGAATCTTCTAGAATATATAAGTGATTAAATTTTGTCATTTAATTCTTAAAACCTTTTATTTGCTTAAAATTTCATAGTCTGATCTACTGAAGTAGCATTATTAATTTTTTCTTTTCCTTATTGTACACAGGGACACTTATACAGAATGTTGACATACTGTATTAAATAATCCTTCAATCATCATAGACAGGCAAGAGCTTTAAACATAAAGAACCATGTATAATTTTTCTATAAATATTTCACGAACTCTAAATTAACTCAATCTAAAAGTTACTAGAATAATTATAATTTTGTTTTGAGTCTGTTCCTAGATTGCTGGCATTAAAGCCCTCCAAAAACAATTACTTTAATTATTTAAAAGCTCACAGGTTTAATTATTTCATCTCATGGGCTGCTATTTATAGGGCTTCATTTTGTAACAATAATTATAATACTGCTACATGTAAAGGAATGGGCACTGTCTGGTGGAATAGAGTATGTTTTTTCTTTCGTGCTATTTTGCCTCATGAGAACTTAGGTATATTTAATTGATGAATCAATCAATCAAAATTCATACAGTTTATTGATTAATGATAAAATACTATGTGTGTTATAAATTCTGGTGATTTTGCAGGTCTTACCTGAAACTAAATGAATATACCAGGAATAGATAATATTTTTTTCTTTTTGATGATATATGTCATATTATGCTGGCAGTAAAGCAGCTGACCTTTAGTTGTGTATTTTTTTTTCAAATTTTGTGCTTTAAAAAAAAATGGTTTCTTAAGTTCTAATAATATTCAATGAGCCTATTTTGCATTTTAAAAGAGCCCCATTCAAAAAATCAAAAAGAACTATCTCCTGCAAACTGGCTTCATCACCAAATATGCAAAGCCTAAAGTACAAATAAATTAAAAATTGTGTTTTTCTAATAAATTACATTTAGGTTACCCTCCTTAAATCTTTTGAAAACAGCAAGCCATGATAAAGAACCATAACTTAACCATCTGTATTAATAGTAGACACAATCTTCTGAATTCCATTCTGCACACACACACGCACACACACAAAACAATCTCTGCCCAGAGATTTTCAAGACAATTAAAAATCATTGCAAGAGAAGATTAGGGAATTGATCTTTGGCCAAAGCTTACTATTTAAAAGTATTAGAATAGAGTATTTTGTAAAATGTTATTGGGTACATGGATGTCTGTAATCCTGAGTTGTGCACTTGTCTAAATTTTTTAGAAGTCAAGGATGTAATGCTCCTATGATGCTCAAATCAAATACTTTGACCTTTAAAAAGTGAACAGTTAATAGGTTACTAAGGCTTAACTTTTGTTTCTACTTTCAAAATGTGTCAGAGTTTGAATATTAATAACATTGTTTCTTGTGGTCTAATTAGGTAAATAAAAATCTTCAGAATCCCGCAAGAGCAATCAAGCTATTAAGAAAAGGAAATGAGCAGCCTGGTTACACAGAACATATTGTACCTTTCAAATATTAACCATTGTTAATTGTCTGTTGCCCCAGACAGAATGACTACAAGCCACCACATGAGAAATGAACTTGGCCCACAAAGAAACAACCGTTTCAACAAGTCCTTCGTATATGGAAAAAAATGTTTTCCTGCTGAAAAAGAAGCTTCTCATTAACATTTTCTTGTACAGTAGCAAAGGGGCATTGAGAAAAATCTTATTATGATGACACACGTTCTCCTCCCCCTCAATTTCTCCCCAAAGAATTATTTATGGCATGTCTATTCTGTTACTTTTCTGTGGTGTAAACGCCATTGTCCTTAAATATGTACACATCTACCCATACCAAGTATTGCTAGAACAAGAAAGAGGAATGTGTTCCCTTATCAAAATTGCAAATATACACCCTTTGAGATTTCAGAATCCTAAGCACTGACTTATACTGAACAACAAAATTTAGTTCAACATTTGGAGAGCCAATCATGCACACATGGAGGAAATGGAGAAAAACATATTAGAACTAATATGCCTGATGATTAAATAAGAATATCTGTTTAGAAATTGGTGCTGGTATTACGTAGTCCAAAGTGAAAATATTTGAATCAGTGCTTCATAGAAAATTGCTTTTAAAAAATGCAAATGAAAGAACTAAAATCTTGGGACAAATTATACCCCTAAAAATGTTATAGGTCATAAAGCAAGCTGCATTTTTAAAAAAATTACAGCCATAAATATGTAACTGGTAATTCTATTTATGGCTTAAGTGAATAATATCAAATATACAAGAATAGACATTGGGTTAACATTTAATATTTTGAGGATTGTGCATAGCTGTCCCATTTTGAGAAAGATATTGTAAGGCTAGAAACGTATAAGAAGCAAACAACCAGAATCATAAACACAGCCATCTCTTAAAAGCATTAAGGTGAAAAGGGTAGGATTATTCTAATGAATTCTTTTGTATTTCAGTCTATCTACTTTAATTGTTGGGGACTATTTTTGAGTAAACTTGTTTAAGATAATGGTTCTCCTATTTAGTAGCCCAGGTTGTTAACTAAACCACTCTGTGGACTCTAGAGAAAATTAATAAATTTTCACTATTGTGTTTTTAGCACAAAGAAAAGAGCAGTTGTAATATTAATTTAACCCCTTAAAAAACATTTTTTCCTATTATGGATAGTTTATCTTCCCTTGAGTCAATGTGACTGTTCTGATCTAGATGTTCTCTAAATTTCTTTAGATAAATGTCAAATGACTACTTGCTATTTGCAGAAAAAGTCACTATAACACTTTGTATAATGTTCAAACAGTGTGACAACTGAAATGACCTCACCAGAATTTTCCCCTTTTAAGTAGCTCTGATTCTTCCTCTGCTGTAGAAGAAAAAGAAAATCTCTCACTCCACTGCTCAAACAAAAAAATAAGTAGTAAAGTTTTATAGTCTGTAATCGTGAGGGCGAACCTATGGCACGTGTGCCAGAGGTGGCACGCAGCGCCCTCTCTGATGGCACACGAGCCATCACCTCAGTTCAGCTCCGCTGCGCATTTACACACACACCCCACCGGCCAGTTGGTCTTCGGGTCTCTGTTGTGCATGTGCGGGGGCAGGGGGCACACGCACATGTGGGGGGGCACATATGCAGGGAGCACAAGCATTGCATTTTGGAGGTTCGGGCGCACACGCATGCACATTGGGCACTCAGTCTGGAAAAGGTTAGCCATCAGTGGTCTATAAGTTAACTGTGGGAGGCCACAGAGAACTATGGAAAAGATATAAGAGGATATCCATATGCATCTCTTGGCTAGCTTGCAATGGCATCAATGCAAGAATACAACCCATTTCTCATGTGAAGCTCTCTGAAATTATCTTCATTTTTTGAATAATGACTGGGAGGGGAAGTTGCAGTGTTTTTTTCTGCCTAACACTGGTGCATATGTTGTACTGAAAACCATCCCCATTGCTACCTAACAGAAATCTCACTTAATGGAATGCATGATGCTTCTAACACAAGAAAGTGGTATTGGAAAAATATTATGTCTGTACATATTTAAAGTAGTTAGATGGAATGAAAATGGATTTCCATCTTAAAGACAAATCAACAAGATGGAAAAATTACAACTGTTAACTGACAGCTAGATCTTTTTGCTCTGATCGTTATGATCTCATTAAGAACACTCTAAAATATTTTTCCTTGCTGTTTCTCTAAACTATTCTGCAAACTATCAATATATAATCTGTGCTGTAAATTTCAAGATTGTTAATTCAAGGTTCTCAGATAAAAGCATTTTTAAAAGGTTTTGTTGAAATTGGAAGATATTATGAACATATAATATATATGTAGGTCTTTGGTTATTCGGGTTTTCTCCCACGTAAAATTGGAAGTGTCTTGGCAACGTTTCGACGAAGTCTCATTCGTCATCTTCAGGCTGGTGTTTTCGGCTTCGTGCTTCTAGGAGCAATGTGTGATCGCAGCTGTTTCTTCCTTTTAACTGCCAGTGGGGGTGTGAACTGATTGGGTGGGAGCTTGGCTGTGTTCTGATTGGGTGGAGGTATGTTCTGATTGGTTGGGGGCTTGGCTGTGCTCTGACTGGATGGGAGGTTGGCTGTGCTCTGATTGGGTGGGGGGTGTTCTGTTTGGGTGGGGGCTTGGTTGTTCTCGGGATAGTCTGAGTTGCAGGGGGATTTGAGCTGGTGAGCTGCGTTGCTGTTGTTTGGCTTCGCGTTCGTGGTCATGCCACATCTTCATGGTGGATGTCAGTTTGCTTCATGTATGGATTGGAGGGGTTTAAAGTGGCTAATGATGCAGCTGTGGTCTGGCTTCTGGTTTGTGGTCGTGCCTCATCGGTGTGGGTTTGCTTTTTGCGTGGATGTGTGGTGGTGACATCCTGTGTGGTTTTCGTGAGTGTGGGTCTGGTATCATTCTTTGCGTTAGGGACTCGTTTGTCAATAAGGGTGGGTTTCCAAATGGCTGGTAGGTGGGAGGTATCATCTCGTTTATTCATGCTGTGTGGGCATTTTTCTATCTCAATGGCTTCTCTGATTATTCTGTTGTTAAAGTGTTCAGTTTTGGCGATAGTTCTGGTCTTTTTAAAGTCAATTTCATGTCCTGTGGCTTTAAGGTGTTGGACCAGGGAAGAAGTTCAGCTGTGATCACACATTGCTCCTAGAAGCACGAAGCCGAAACACCAGCCTGAAGATGACGAATGAGACTTCGTCGAAACGTCGCCAAGACACTTCCAATTTTACGCGGGAGAAAACCCGAATAACCAAAGACACACACACACACACACACACATATTTATGTTAATAGACATTTATCAATTTTTCACATATACATCAAAATAGTTTTAGATTTTTTAACAAAAAATTCTCTGCTTTGGTGTGGATCAAGTTATCGACCCTTTAATAAATCCCACTGCAATCTCAGACCATACTCCCATTACTCTTATAACATTGTAAACATCATAAGCCAGCCAATTCTAGCTAGTATCTGAATATTCCTCTTCTAAGAGATTCTCTTATTATTCTAAAATATTATCTTCTTGTTATTAAAAAAAATATTCTTTTTAAAAAATAAACAAATCAAGGTTCTGCCAATACATCAGTCCTCTGGAATCCATTTAAAGCATCCTTTTGGAAATCTATTAGCGCTCTCATCTTAACAATAAAAGAGATTCAGAGGCCCTCATCCTTTACAATTGAAAAATAAGGCTTAAGATTCATTTTTGTTACATGCCAGAAACTCACAAATGAATCATATCAAGCATTTATAGCAGAAAAGCTGAAATTGGTGCTACTGCCCATGGAACAATTGGAATGTTTCGTAATATGCAGGAAATAACCAGAAATACTAGCAATCAGGAGAGAAAGATGGAAGGTTACTGGCTTATTTTTTGGAACAAACATAATATTCCTGGAATTTAGGCCAACGATGGAGATTGTTTTCATTTACCCAGAATCTATTAATTATTATTTTTATGCTCACTTATGTGAATTAAAGCTGGGGTTCCCAACCCCTGGTCCTCAGCATGCCAGAAACTGGACCGCACAAACACGCAAAGCCCTATCTGTGGGCTGGAGGCAGCCCACGAAACCACGCTCCCTCCAGTCTGCGGAAAAAAACTCTATGGAACCAGTCCCTAGTGCCCAAAAGGTTGGGGCCCACTGAGTTAGAAACTTCTATACAGGGCCGGATTTAGATGAAAAGAGGCCCTAGGCTATTCCACTTATGAGGCCCTTTCACCTATAGTGAAAGTGTAATTTTAATTTTGCTAACAATTTGAATGTAGGCCCCTCTTGACCTTGAGGCCCTAGGCTGAAGCCTAGTTAGCCTATAGGAAAATCTGGCCCTGCTTCTATAACTGTAAATGTAATTTTTAAATGTACAACATTCAACATTCAGCCTTCCATCCTTTCTAAGGTAGGTAAATTGAGGACCCAGTTGTGGGGGCAATAAGCTGACTTTGTATAAATATACAAAAAGGATGAAGGCTATTGCTTAGCACACTGTAAGCCACCCTGAGTCTCCGGAGAAGGGGTGGGTGTCTTCAGGCGCCATTCCAGCTCTTTGGAATAGCCTCCGACTTATATCCAAGGTCTCCTTATCCTTTGAGGCTTCTAGAAGGTCATGAAGAATTGGCTCTCCCAAGCATTGGACTAGGATGATGGTTGAACTGGGAGGTTGTTTGGTCTGGTAGCCAGGGGGAGGTGGGAGCTGGGTAGTTTTGTTTTTATTCCAGTTTTTATTTATTTCTGGATCATTATATTAGATAGGCAGCCATAAATAAATACATAAATCTTCATACTTCCAAGTTCTTCCTTGTAAAAACAAACACACAGGATTTCAAAAACAGCAACAACTGGTGATCAGAGGACAAAACCACCTTTTGTTCAACCCTGAAGGACAGCACTGCAGCATCTAAATGGAGTTTATTGAAAAGAAGAAAATAGAAAAATAAGTGGAGGAGTCAAGCATACACCCAGAATTCTAAATAAAATTAATAAAATCAGGCTAATTAAATTAGTTTCAGGTTAAACCTGTTTGAGCACATTATTGTTGAGTTTCAGAATGCACATAAATTGGATGGTTTGAAAAGGGTATTTTGGGCATTTTACCAAAAAAGGACTTACAAATTGTGGAGTTTGCTTTGCCCAGTCAGGCAAGCGTTCCACCAGCGATATCATATATCAGAAAATTATTTGATGGCTGAAGCCATTTTTCTAAGGGCAATATTATAGGCCCTGGTTACTATTTACTAGCTAAAAAGGTTTGTGTAGAAAAGCATTTGGGAATGAAAATATGATTTCTTATCTATTCAGGGTCTCAATATGGGGCCAAATTACTAAATTAATGGACTTTGTCACTGCATCCCATTTATGCTACTATTTTAAAAATGTGGGAAATTAGTGGTGAAACTACGGAGCATGTCGAAAATAATCTGAAACAAATTGTATTTTTTTAAAAAAAAAATCAATGATTTGGAATGCCCATAGCAATCTACTACAAAACACCCAGCTATTTAGCAGTAGAATTTGATCATTTTCTGCCTCAGTTCTATATCAACAGTAATTTTTCCTGGTTTCACTCAAGAAATTCCCAGTCATGCTGGAAAGCAAGAACATTGAATCTAGGGTTTTCTGCATGCAAAATAATGCTTTACATTCCAGATTCTTTGGATTTAACGAATGTTGACATTTCACATACAGGAACCAATTAGAACTATGGATTTCCTCATTTGTCTCTAGTTGATTTTGAGTTAGCTTTCACTAAGCACAGATGCCTTTATGCTGAAAAGTACAGATGCCTCTCAACAAGATTCACTTTGCCAGGTTTTGACAGAACGATCAATAGAAGCATTTTTCCCCATTTCCTTATCTCTTTACAGCCTTTTCACCTTCAAGGACTCTCACTAGGTTAAGAGTTCTTTTCCTGTTTACAGTACATGCCATTTTATTACCCAGTGGATGTTTTCCCTTTAAAGCTCAGAGAGATGCCCGTCTTATTTTGGAGTGTCTTTTCATCCTGTTTTCAAAGTTCTTGTCTTATTGGGAGTGATCATTTTCAAATATTTTCAGCAGTTTATGAATTAATATTTTGTAAAAATGATGTGACTGCCCCTTCAACAATTTTTCTGTTCTACACAATAGGTTTCTCTTGCTGAAGGAGTTTTAGCACATTTTACTTTTAAGATGTATGGCAAACCTTAATAGATCTGTATGAATAATGATCTAACAAGAGGAAGCCACTAAATCAATGGTGGGTTGCCCCCGGTTCGCACCGGTTCTATAGAACCAGTAGGACGGGAGGCTCCGCCCACTGTCCCCGACATCATCAGAATGTGCATGTGTTCTGTGCATGCACAGAAGAGCATGTGCAAGCGAAGCAAGCGTGCACACGCGGCCCTGTTGCAAACCAGTAGTAAAGGTAAGTAGAACCCACCCCTGCACTAAATGTGTATAACATTAAAAGATAATTGGATAATAAAGCCAGCAAGAAATTTTTTGGAGCATGACTGGTCATGACAACAGTTATACTGCTGTGGAAGGAATGTCTACTATCTATATTACAAAATACCTTAGGGAATCTGTGGTTGACTTTACATATCACATTTAGCCATAAAAAGATCTGGCTTTGTACGTGAATCCAGCCACGGCAGTATATATACAAGATTTACAGCTCACCATGTGTAAACCTAATCAATTGTCCTTCATTCAAGAAACCATTATTAAATAAACCACTGCTTAATATAATGTGACAAAGCTTCCATCTGCTCCATTTATAGTTATTATGTCATTGAGAACTTCAGCATTTCCCAGCCTGGGTACAAGTGTTCAGGAGCCAAAACAAGAAAACTATGATTATTAGCTGCAATCCAGCAAACTTTTCAATGAAAGACAATAAGCACACAGTTTAATACTGCCACTGAAGTTAATCAGATTGTTTTGTGTTGTTTTTATTAGATGATGATTACAACTACCACCCAGATAACTATTTAAATGTCCCTGATATTCAAGTCATGCATCTTGACCTATTTCAAAGTAATCTCTTCAGTCTAAAAAAAACAACATTCCACCATCAATGCCATAACAATAACAGTAATTCTGGTCTTCCATTCATGTACTTTAAGATAATTCAGCAAATTTCTTCAGTGAATAGATTTAAATGGGGTATTTTTCCTACTTTCCCGCGCCCTATTTTATCACTTTATTTAAAATGTTTTTATATAACTAATCAAGTTAATGCTCCAGATTTTTATAAGATAATTCCAAATCAAAGCAAGCAAAAAAATAAGCCAACTGAGTCATTTGATTTTATAATCTTGGGTATTATTTACAATATATTTTCACATTTAAGTTAGTTACATCAATTGTTCTTTAATGGCAAAGATCGTTATACCAAAATAAGTGAATAGTACTATTTGTGCTTTCACAAATAATTTAGTGTAGCAAAAGGTGCCCAATCTGTCAGAGCCACAGCCATCTCCACATCTTGGATTCTCCCATTCAAAAATAGCTGCCAATTACACTTTTTAATGTTACAGAAATAAACTGATGTTACATTGTTTACACTGAATATAAATCCTTGCCCTGTCTGTTCTTGGCTCTACCCATTGGCTACTCATTGGCTTTACTAACGAGGCCTCTGGATTGTTGAAATGTGGCTATTGAATGAACAAAGTTATGAATTGCTGGCCAAGGACATTCTCAAAGACACTGCCTCACAGCATTGTTTGTACAAATTATGAAGACTTTCCTGTGATGAAAAAGATATTCAGCCATGTCCAGTTCACTGCTCTGAACAATCTGCTAACAATAGAGTGAAGTTATAAACCTCTCAACTGATCTCATTCAGATCTCCTTGAAGTCAACACACCCAGCTGAACAAATAAAATCAGACCAGTTATACATGACAAAACGCTAATACCTCTCCCTCTAGGTTCTGAATATTGAGAGAAGGGGGGAATTAGTAATATCAATTGAGAGTCACCAGGAAATGGAAAAGTCATGAATGTTGTCTTATAATGTGTGTGACAGTATGTGCATATTGCCAGCTTTCAGTGAGTATAAATTGGCACAGCTGCATGACTTGCTATGGGCCAGCCAAGAATGAATGACATTATGATTGTGCTGTCAACTGCCAAATATTCTTTCCCATTTCTAATAATTACAAGTTGACTTCCTGATTGGATTTCTCCCACCAATAAAGATACTTCTGAACTCTTAAGAAAAAAGCCCCACCTCTACACATTATTAAACTGAACAATGTCTTTTAAAAAAGGTTCTTGAAGACATATTAACATCTGCATTCAACCCCTGGGCACACCCATCCATTGGCATTAGTGGTGGTATTCAGCCGATTCTATCCGGTTCGGGCAAACTGGTAGCAGCGGCTGCAGGAGGCTCCACCAACCCACCCGGATGTCATCACGTCCTTTTTTTGATTATTTGCGCATGTGCGGAAGTCCCTGCACACACGCACACTCACATTTGCGAACCGGTAGCGAAAATAAATGAATACCACCCGATTGGCATGATATGCTGATGATAACCAACCTTATATTTGGTTGTCCTATGTCAACCAAATGACGTTGCCGGACGCTTTCCCATTGTCTGGAGACAGTGGGGGCAAGGCTGGGAGAGAACAGGCTTCAGCTCAATTGTAACAGGACCAAGTGGCTGTGGGGGAGCTGGTTCCCCCTGGATCCAGACATTTTTTTGTTTTTAGTTTAAGTGCTAAAGTTTTAGCACTTACCCAGACAGAGCTGGTGTTCAGTTGGTGAGAAGAGGGAGAGGGCATCCTCTTGACTCAACTCCTGCTCAGACAGCAGATGCTGTCAGGAGAGCCTTTGCACAGGTTCCATTTGTGAGCCAATTGTGCCATTTTCTGTATTAGAAAAACCCTATTCTTAATAACACTTGCATTAATCATTTCCTGTATGGATTACTATCCTTTACCCTACATGAAGGTGTTTTTGAAGAGTGTTCAGAAGCTATGACATGACCAGAATGCAGTGGCATGGACAGTTCTGGGCATTTAACGATCTGGAAAGTGCAATTTATCATACAGATAGCCCTCGACTATTCTGAAGTCCACATACAGGGTTGTATTCTACATATGAACTGGTGTACAAGTATGTGTGAGGCCTTATACTTCTGGTACATTGAGAATTAATTGTATAAAATTTAATACTGGGAGCTCTCAACTTGCAATCACACCTGGGATTGGAATGTCCATCGCTAAGTGTTGCTGTCATTAAGTGAGTCGCATCCTATTTTACAACCTTTTCTGCTGCGGTTCTTAAACAAATCTTTGTAAATTCAAACAAATCTTTGCTAAATGAAACATTTGTTAAGTGAGCTTTGCCCCATTTTATAACCTTTCTTGTCACAGTTGTTACGTGAATCATTACAGTTGCTAAGTTAATAATGTTAAGTGAATCTGGCTTCCGCATTGACTTTGCTTGTTGCAAAACCTGAAGTTCTTTCTGTTCAAATAATTACCTAAACAATACTCTACATTTTAATGGAACCCTAGAAATTTTGCAGCACAGAAACCTGGCCACATGGTGCTTTACTCTTTCATGAACTATGTGCAGTTTCAAGTACATAGGCCCAAGGTCCTCATATAGAAAACTATAGCCTGATGGTGTCTCATAATAGTTTCCACAGCTTATCCAAAAGCAATATGCACTTTCTAGTTTTTTAAAGTACTCAGTACTGAGATAGCAAAAAGGCACTTGGTAGATATAGTCAGATTGAGCTGGAATAAAAAAAACTATTAACAGCAAGGTGTATTGGCTCATTTTTCAGTGGTGATCAGGGGTGAAATGCTACCGGTTCGGACCGGTTCACCCGAACCGGTAGTAAAAAATGATATAGGTTCGGGTGAATAGGTATTTCCAGTGATCAGCTGTGAGACGATGAGTTGTGCTGCACAATTTATATTCTCCAGAAAGCAGGAAATCCTGATTTCTAGCAAATCTAAATCGCATGGCACAGCTGTTTCCCCCCTGCTGTTCTACTTACCTTTGCAGACTCAGAAAAGACTTCTTAATCCTCCTTTTTCAGTGCTGCGCAGTAGCGCCTGCGGCACCTGCATGTAAAGAGTGTGTTTGGTGAGCACCATGCATGCGCACGCGAAGCAGACCAGTAGTGAAGCGAACCGGTAGCAGACTTCAGAGCATTTCACCCCTGATGTTGATGCATTCATCTTTGGGAGACCTGAAAGAACAGGTTTGGGACTGATCTTCACAGAGAAAATCTATGTGGTTGCTAGAAGTTGAAAATGACGTGATTTATTTATTTTATTTTATTTTTGAATTTGTATACCGCCCTTCTCCCTGAGGACTCAGGGCGGTGAACAGCCAAGTAAAAACATCAAGTACAAATATTAAAATACAGTTAAAAATATACATATATAAATTTGGCCCCGTTAATTAGAAACAATAAACAAAACACTTAAAAACGCTTAAAAAATTATGTGATGGCACATAATCAAATCAAATTAAAAAAAATCAACTATAGGAAAAATAAATAATACCGGTGAATGAATGTATAGAAAGCTAGAACTGCAGCAGCACTACAAAACTGAGAGGTTCTCTTTACAAAACAACTTAGAAGCCACAAATTGTTGGTAAGGCAAAACACCTGAAATCATAGAATCAAAACTAGGAGATTTATTATTATTATTATTATTATTATTATTATTATTATTATTATTATTATTATTATTATTATTATTATTATTTCTTGAATTTATATACCGCCCTACTCCCAAAGGACTCAGGGTGGTGAACAGCCAAAAGATAAAATACATATAATACAAATGTTAAAAAACCAATTTAAAATACAATTAAATAATTTGGCCCAGAAAACAAATTTAAAACACCCCAATTTATAAGACAAATTTAAAATTTAAAAAACAGTTTAAAAGAAAAGTTAGGCCAGGCCAGCCTGCTGAAATAGGAATGTTTTGAGGGCACGGCAGAAAATGCGCAGATTCGGGATTCTCTGTATCTCCGTAGGGAGCTCGTTCCAGATGGCGGGTGCCCCCACAGAGAAGGCTCTCCCCCTGGGGGCCGCCAGTCGACACTGTTTGACCAACGGCACCCTGAGAAGCCCCTCTCTATGGGAGTGTACTGATCGGTGAGAGGCTACTGGTGGCAGAAGGCGGTCTCGTAAATACCCCGGTCCTAAGCCATGGAGCGCTCTAAAGGTGGTAACCAAAACCTTGAAGCGCACCCAGAAGACCACCGGGAGCCAGTGCAGCTCGCGCAGGAGGGGGTCACATGGGAACACCACGTCGCTCCCATAACCACCCGCATGGCCGCATTCTGGACCAGCTGGAGCCTCTGGGTGCTCCTCAAGGGGAGCCCCATGTAGAGAGCATTGCAGTAGTCCAGGCGGGAAGAGATGAGGGCATGAGTGACCATATTTAACGAGTCCCGATCCAAAAAGGGACACAACTGGTGAATCAGGTGAACCTGATAAAAAGCCCTCCCAGCCACAGCCATCATTATTAGAGATAATCTAACCTAGTGCTGCCTGAATACATAACATTCCAAGTTAATGCATATGGGTGCTAGTTTCTGCTCAAAGACATGCAGAGAGCATAAGACTTTCACTTCAGTTGCTTTGGGATCCTATGAGGTATCTACTGCTCTTCAATCATAATCTATCTTCTCAGGAGATGTAATCCTTGCTTCTAAAGAAGCAGCAAACCCTCCCAAGTTTTCCTGTATGTTGTAGTCTTTTATCTTTCTTTCTTCTTTTTTTTGCCTCAGTTAAACATATCCAGGACCCTCTTTTATCTTATTGAAGACCCTTTTTATCTTATTTTGCCTAGGATAAACATATCCAGGATGAGGTTTTTTAGCCTTCCAAGCTTTGTTGTTCATACACTTTCATTCCCCTTGTAAGCACCAATTCCAACTCTTCAGATCTTTTTTTAAATGACTGCAGTTAGAAATTGATACAACACTCAAGATGAGTTCTGCAACATTTTATGGAACAGTAGCTATTCCTGCAAATTCTTTCATGTGATCAGACTGACAATATACAGAACATTGGCAGGACTGTGTTTTAAGTCTGATATACTGATATATTTACACAACATGTTGGGAATCATGTTATGTCAATAGTCCTGAAACCATGTTTGATGAGTAATATAAATATACATTTTTGATGAGTAATATAAATATACATTTTATTAAATGAATATATCTGTAAATGAGATACAAGTAAGATCAAGGTGAAACAAGTCTTCACATTCACACTAAGTGCTTGTTGGGATGTTACTCTGGGTCATTTCCAGTTTGGTTTGCATTCAGCATACTTCCGGTTCATCCCTCTATTGAGATCAGAGCAAGCACATAACTCAAGTCAGTTCAGCTAGCAAAGCTACAGCTTAATATTTACTTATTAAACATCAACAGAAAGAAAAATAAATAAAAGAAAAAGCAAAACAGTTAACTGGTAAAAACAGGATTAAAAGTAAGCAAAAGTAGAGATAGTGAAAGATATAAGAAGGGAAAAAATATACTGCTCAAAAAAATAAAGGGAACACAAGCAGAAGACATCCGAGATCTGAATGAATGAAATAGCCTTATTAAATACTTTGTTCTTTACATACAGTAGTTTATACACTGTTCAAACAACTAAAGGGAACACAAAACTACTGTATGTAACGATCAAAGTATTTAATAAGGCTATTTCATTCATTCAGATCTCGGATGTCTTCTGCTTGTGTTCCCTTTATTTTTTTGAGCAGTGTATATTTTCTATATCTATCATAGGGTTGGGGTTGATTTCCTTCTCTAATTCGCCTAGTGGGATTGATGGTATCACACTTTACAAATTATATCTTCTCTATTTCTCCTATTTGTTTCCATTTAGGTAAACCTCTGGAAATGTTACATCAGTGCTTAGTCACAGCAATAATGAGTGATGAACTCAGTCCAAGCAGTGGAGATAGGTCATTGGTGTACCCAAATTCCTGATGCCAAATGGATTTTTTTTTAATTTGATTTATATGCCGCCCTTCTCTGGACACTCAGGGCGGCCTACAGTGCGTTAAGCAATAGCCTTCATACTTTTGTATATTTATACAAAGTCAGCTTATTGCCCCCACAAACTGGGTCCTCAATTTACCTACCTTAGAAAGGATGGAAGGCTGAGTCAACCTTGAGCCTGGCAAGATTCGAACTTACTTTAATTGCAGACAGCTGTTGTTAAATTACAGTGCTCTGTCTGTTGAGCTATCCAGGCTCCTTTATCTCAGGAGTGCATATCCAGGTTGCTTTATCTCTAGTGGTGTTCCTTGACTCTTAACTAATGCCTTTTTAATAAGGAATTAATATGATTCCACAAATGGTATTAAACATACCTAAAGCTATCATGGTTTATGCAAATCCTTCTGGGGAAATTGTGGTTTATTTTTTTGATAAGAAACCACACTTGAAACTGTGGTTGTTGGATTTCCAAACCTAACTAGATTTAGGTAAGGCGTATTGATTTATATGCACACCCAGATAATAAAAACCTTGTTTGCAGGCATTCTTCGGTACAGTATATATTCTTAGCAAGCTCTGCTTTTTTGCCGTATGAAGTGCAAAGGATAAATTTAAGTTTCTTTTACAGATTTTACATTTTATAGTACAGATAATGGATGCCAAAGGATATAGCATTTTTAAAAAACATACAAGAATTGTTTCCTGATAACCAGACAGGAAATCAAGTAGTTCCACTTTCACATGTGACTGAAAATGAGACAGGAAAAACTGGTCTTTATTAAAACTCTATGCCACTGCCTCAGGAATTTCTCTGAATAGTTGTTACTGTGATGCATGGAAATTAACAAGAACAAGCAATAAAATCATAAAATGCATTTTGAGCATAATATTCTTTATTTATAATGTTTGCATTGTGTCTGCCATTGTTTATGCCGCTAACTTGCACCAGCTCTTGGAAAAAAGTCCAAGATTTGCGAAAGTACAAAAACAGAACAAAGGAAAAAAAATGAGAAAAAATAATTTATCGATGCCACAAGATGTGCTATTCAGGGATGGGTTCTAAATTTTTTTACTACCGGTTCTGTGGGCATGGCTTATTCTGTGGGCGTGGCTTGATGGTCATGTGACAATTATTTAGGATTTCGCAGATGTACTGGTCTACCAGGCTTTTAACTGCTTGCAGAGCTGTACCGATCTACATGTATTTTTGCAGGCACTGATCTACTCATGTATTTTTGCAGGCACCGGTCTACTCATTTGTTTTCTTTTAACACTGATCAGCTGTAGGGCGGCCCTTTGAAGCCCGGTGGCAAGAATTTAAACAGTTTTTTTCCCTCTAGCCATCAGCTATATCGTCATATCGTCACCGCTACTGGTTCAGCGGAACCGGGAGGAACCCACCACTGGTGCTGTTGTGTGAGAGAGAGAAACTGGGAGGAAAATGAAATGTAATCTTCTCTTTCTCATCCTCTCCTCGTCTTTTAAAGAGGCTGGGATAATATTTTGTTGAGAACTCACTGAAGTTATAAAGTAACATTTTAATGGGCGTCCATTTGAACAAGTATATTTTTTAAAAAAACAACAACACAAAAGGTGGATTCAATTTGAAATTGCCAGAAATGCAGACTAATTCTATTCCTGTGTGTATGATTTCCAGACTATTAATAGGAAATGTTTCTCTCTGCTACTTGGAAAGTAATTTCATTATAAAACAATACAAATAGTTCAATATGTGTAAATACACAATTTTTAATCTATAATTCTACCGCTTTAAACCCATCTCTACACTAAAATAAGTAGGAAACACGAGATAGTCACTCTTCTCGCTAGCTACTTAATAGGAAAGTGGCAACCAATGTCATTCATTTAAGTGCCTGCCCTTTTCTCCCCAAGCTAAGCTGTTTCTGGAGTAACGAAGTCTTCTTCACATCCTCACTCCAGGCAGAAAAATGGAAACATTGTTCTATGCTGAATGAGGTACAGTTTGGCCACTTTATATACAGTAAAATTTAAGTTGAGGTAAAATTTCCTTCTTTGGACATAAAACATCCCACTGAAAGCATAATACTATAGTTTTACAAGTAGCCTTTCCTTAACACTGAAACCATGGGAGATACAATCTCTACGGTCGGGCGTGGGGTTGGAAAACACAATGGTTTGCTAGAGCTTAGAGATCGACAAACATGGCTAAGAGTTTAATACAGATTATTTATATTAGCAAAAAAAATGAATCCAGGAAGGTGGGGAGGCAATCAGGATTATGAAATTTATAAGAGTTACTAGAAAGATTACATTCAGTTAAAGTTTCAATTGATATCTAGTCAGAACCTCACATTTATGTACGGAAAGGAAGATTTCCACAGATGGAAAAATGACCTTCCCTCAAACCCAGCAGAGCTGTGTTTACACAGAGATAATGTTGAGCATTATTCAACAGATATTCTACAATTGGAATTGCACCATAACTAGACCATAAGAAATCTCCTTTAACTGCCCAGGAGGCTAACATGGGAGCTAGGTGACATAGTGCCATGCCAAGTTAGCATGTAAAGGGAATCTGAATTTTGGAAAATTTAAATATGCACACATTTGCCCAAAAATTAGCTCCCAGTTGGAACTTCTGGATGCTGCAGAATTTCCACCTATGTGGAAAATTCTATGGGGGAGTAAACTGACATGCATAGTTACCACTTTCTGAAATATCAGACCAAGCTTTTGCAAGAAGAAATGTTCCTTCTTTACCTGTTTATGTTCAATCAAATCTGGCGTACTGCTTTGCTGTGCAGAGAATGTGAAAACTTTAGAGCAAGCAATTAATAACCACTTAGCAATTCTATCTAAAAACTAGTTGCAAATGCCACTTGTCAAAAACAAAACAAGTAGCCCTAGTCAAAATCTAAGTAAAGTGATGGGAAAAGTTTATCAGCAGTTTTAAAGTATGTGTATAGGATAAATCAAGAGGCTCATCAGGAAAGCTAACAGCCTGGGTTTGAGTTCTGAGCGCCGTATGACAGGGTGAGCTCCTGTCCTTACCCCAGCTTCTGTCGAACTAGCAGTTCGAAAGCATGCAAATGCACAAAGATAAATAGGTACCACTTCGGGTACCTTTGGGAAGGTAGCAGCTTTCTGTGTGGCTCGGCATATCATCATGCTGGCCACATGACCACGGAAATGGTGTTCAGGCAATGCTGGCTTGATTAAGAAATGGAGTTGAGCACTGCCCCCTAGAGTCAGACATGACTAGATAGTCTGTTATAAAACCATGTCCATATTGTACATCTTGTCCAACAAACTAGAGTGGGGCAGTTCTATATATACTTCCAAGCTTTGTACTAATCTGTATTATTATCTCTCAGTTTCATTTCTGTAGCTGCACAGGGCTTATGATTCTGCATTTGAATTCTACAAAATAACTTTCAAATTCCCCCAGAAAACTTCCATGAAAACATGGAAGCATGGATAGCATTTATTCCAGGGGTAAAATCCAGCAGGTTCTGACAGGTTCTGGAGAACCAGCAACGGAAATTTTGAGTAGTTCGGAGTAGTTCGGAGAACCGGCAAATACCACCTCTGGCTGACCCCGGAGTGGGGTGGGAATGGAGATTTTGCAGTATCCTTTCCCTGCCACACCCACCAAGCCAGACCACACCCACAGAACTGGTAGTAAAAAAATTTGGATTTCACCACTGATATATTCTAATTGTCTGAGGCAACAATGCCCCATTTGTAGGAAACATTTTCCCCCGTATAATTATTATTGAAATATTCTTAATGGCAGCTGTAAATACAAATATATTTTAACCTATCTCTCTAAAGTTACATCATTACTCATTATTTTCTATAAACTATCCTAATTATCACAGTCATAAATCAAATTTCATTTTTTTCATTGTTATATAAAATGTCCATGTGATGCCTTTACTTAAACATATCCCTAAAATGAAAACTATGGTATTGTCTATTATGACATTTTTCCCTTTCCTGATGGATTTTTAAATAAATACATTAATAAATGCTTTTTATTGTTGTTTTCTTTTTTTTCTGATTACAAAAAGGCTCTTGCTCTATCCTCCAAAGATTTTAGTCCTTAGGGATAATCATAGCAACTACCTAGAGAGAGGTTTGAGACAATGGGAGCCTGGAAACCTAGAAGAAAACAAGTATATTCAAAGAGAGAGAACAGTGTTTTATAATGACAAAGAACTGTATTATTTTCAGATTCTCGACTTTGCAAAAGACTGGGTAGTAATAAGCCAAGAATCTGAATATTCTTAGAGGAAAAGTCCACAATCCACAACGTGGGGATAATATTTATCAAAAATATCCAAAATGTTATAAGTAAACAAGCTGTTAAGACACTTCTGAATATTTTAATCAACTGGAAGAAAGTACACCCTGGCATGGCATGGGGAAGGTAGAAAAATGGAACTGAGAATGCCATTATTTTCCTTGTGGCTATCAGAGTTGGGTAGCCTATAAATTAAATACATGCCTCTACTTCTGAACTGGAATCAGAGAATTTTGTGAATGGGCCTCACAAAACACATTAAGGACTGTCTGTCAAAATAGAGCATCAACTGTAGCACCAACTATTTATTTAGCACCAACTTTTTATTTTATTTTATTTTATATAGCACCAACTATTTATTTAGTTCTGCTTTATGCCTTACTCAGAACAAATAGTATCATTGTAAGGCAGTAAAGAGCAATTCGATTGTTGTTACATTTGCAAAGCTGGTGCTAAAAAAATATTGATTAGAGCCAATCTATTTTTGATAACAGAATCTAAGCTTCAATCAACAACTCCATTATGTAAAGATGAAAGGGATGGTGGCAGAAACAATCTCTTTCTTGCTCCGTTCCAACATAATCATTAAAACAGCGTAAGCTTGCACAGTCATACAAACTGTATCTTTAACCAGTCACTTTTCATCCTCAGATCTTTAATGATATATAATATGTGGGCTTTGTCACCTGTAACAATCCTTAGCCTTACCAAACTAAAAAGGAGCTGCTTCAAAAAGCTATAACAACTGGAACCTAAAAACCAGCATGCAGTTTTCATGAGTATGTTCCACTGTATATGAAGTCTATATATTGTGACTCCCTCCTTGTCCACCTCCACTTGACAGAGGATTAATCACAATAAAGAACTGAACTGCATGACTGAGTTTTGCAAACCACTGTAACTGTTTTAATCATGAGACTATTTTGGTTGGCTGCACAGAGCACTCATGGTTAACCTCCAGTCAGTGAGGTTAATCTGGCATGCAAGATTATCCAATAAAGCCTACAAAGCTTTCCAATATTTACGTGGCCCTTCCAAGAAAGCCCTATCCATAATCTCCTTCCTTCTTTCCAAAGAAAACCAAGTTGCCCTGTTACTTCTTCTGAGCAGCACATTAGAAGGTAGCAATGGCAGGAATTTTGTTACCTTGAAGCTCCACTATCCACCAAGCTATGGGGAATGTATTTGAAGGACAATGGCAGAGTTTCCCCTAACTGTAGATAAAAACACTTTCTTGAAGGGGGAGGTTTTTTTTTTTAGTACCTCAAATGAACTTATATTTTCTCTGCTATTAGGCTCTGGAATAGCACATGCTACAGATGAGGGAAAAGAGCCTGGGAATGGGATTTCTACATGACTAAAAGTGAAGAGCTGGACTCCAGCTATGCTTGCTCAATTTCTTTCCCATGCCAAAGAGAACTCCAAGAACATTGATGAATAGATGAAGCATGTTACAACAGTCTTCTTCAACTAAATGCCCTCTCAGTAAATTGGACAGTTCCATAATTCCAATCCAGTCATCATATAAATTGAAAATTTTAAGAAATGCACTCCAACATATCACCAAACTGGGAGACAATATCACAGAAAGCATGAACAAACCGATTCTGTTTATTTATTTATTTAAACTTTATATGCTACCCTTCTCATCAATATGATGACACTTTCCTTGGAGGGCCAGGTACACATTGAAAGTTTTGTAGGTTTTATTGGATAAATTATTTATCACATTTATATGGCTGCCCATCTCATAAGAAGTGACTTACATATGTAATTCACACTCAACATGACAGAGAGTCTTATAAGTTGATAGCATCACAGTACCTTCCTTTCCTAGCTCCTTGGTCATGTTGTTGTTGTTGTTCTTTGTTGCAAAGTCAGGTCCAACACATCGCAACCCCATGGACAATGTTCCTCCAGGCAGGGTGGATTTGATTTAAATCGAGTTGATTTAAATCACAATTTAAATCATGATTTAAATCACTAGTAAAAAGGCTTGATTTAAATCAACTCGATTTAAATCATAATTTTTAAAGAGCAACTGTCATCTCTGTTACTCCTTTAACCCACTGTTGACTCACCAATAGTCCCAGTGTTGCAGAATATACAGCCTCATGCTACCTAACTAAGCTCCATTTCATGCTGAATAAACTAAATTATTTATCTTAAATAGAAAACTATCTTATGATAGATTTTTACCCCAAAAGTTTTTATTAAAATAAATTCAATAAAAATCAAAAAAATCCGATTTAAATAAAAAAAATCAGATTTAAATTAAAAGAAAACTGATTTTTTTGATTTTTTTTTAAAAAAATCATTGATTTTTATCCACCCTGCCTCCAGGCCTTCCTGTCCTCTATGATCCTCTGGAGTCCATTTAAGCTCACGCCTACTGCTTTGGTGACTCCATCCAGCCATCTCATTCTCTGGAGTCCCCTTCTTTTTTGCCCTCAATCTTTCCCAGCATTAGGCTCTTCTCCAGTAAGTCCTTCATTCTCATTAAGTGGCCAAAATATTTCATCTTCAGGATCTGGTCTTCTAAAGAGCAGTCTGTCACTGTGTTAAGTGTTTAATGTTTCTTAGAATACATTCAGATTTTCTTTATTTGAAGGTATACAGCATCAAAAACAAGATCCATTCACCTCTAATTAATTACAGTTTCCCCAGGGGGGGAACGAGGCTGATTCACGCTTCGACACAGTCAGGGTTGATCTCCTCTAGGACTGACCGGTTTGATCGCCTTGCAGAACATATTTAAAAGTAAGGTTCATTTTATCTATTACTTCTATTTATCTATTACTGCTAAATCTCCAATCAAGTCCCAGTGAGGTTTGTGTCCTTTAGACAATCCCTGGCCACTCAATGAATTTATTGTCATTAGACAAGCATCAGTTGTCAAGAGATATATTATAGGTAGATCTTGGCAATACATTCTCCTTCCTCCTTCTTCCCCTGTTTCTAAGGAGATTCTTTGGTTTCCACTATTCTTTGGTTCCCACGTGTTCTGTATTGCTTGTGGAAGGTATATTATACTGCCTATGTCTGAACTCAATCTGTGTTTATATAGCATTCAAATGGAAAGAGGTAAGTGTGCTTGAGTATTTGGAAATGGAGATAAATAGGGGCCAGCTCTGCATTATGTGGAGCTAGTCAGATATAAATATATTTGACTAGCCCCAGATAAGAATTTAGGGACCTTTTAGTGGGCTAAAAAGATCCAGGCCTTTTACCTATAACAACTTAGGCTCTTCCTTGAGTTGAGCTGATGAATAGATCAGTATTTCTCAATCTTGGCAACTTTAAGATGTGTAGACTTCAACTCCCAGACTTCCCCAGCCAGCATGTTGGCTTGGGAATTCTGGGAGTTGAAGTCTACACATCTTAAAATTGGCAAGGTCAAGAAACAATGGATCACACGGACATTTTTCTAGTTTTTTCTTTCTTTCTCAGAAGCTTTAGAATACTGCAATGACTTCCCAGACTACCCACATCTACATTATTTCCTCTTGGTCTCTCATCAAGTGTCAACCAGGTCCCACCAGACTTATCATCTGAGACCAACAAAGGGCTGCCACCTACTGGGATTGTTTACCTAATGCTGTATCAAAATAGATACAACTGACATGAATTTGCAAAAAAAAAAAAAAAAAGTCTTCAGACATCATCCTTAAAAATGTCTTTTTAAATTGTCAAATGCTAACCAAATTGAAAATGTTATAGATAGAGGGATTTGGACACAGATAATGCAAGATTCTGGATTTGTTTTTTAGGGTAGAAGTATTAACAGCAATCTGGGGATTGTACAGGAGCCTTGTCTCTCCCCTCCACCACACACTCACACAATAAGGAGTTTCCTTCTTAGAGGGAAGGACAGAGCCAGAGCTAATTTATAATCAGGGACAAGTGAATTTGGGAATTCTGTGGAGGGTATTGGCTTTCAATGCTTAAAGCTAGGATTGTCACTGTTGGTTCTGTTCCTCCCCTCTGCACAAACTTTCTTTCCGATGTTGTATCTCAGGGTCTGGCTGCAAAAACCCTTCTAGATTGCACTACTGTTCCCATCCTTCCCACCCCTAGCCTCGATAATTTTGCAACAAGCTGATTTCATGATCAGATTGCAGGAGGAAAGCTTTGCATTCTTTCCGCAGACTTTACGTGGTACCAACCTAATGCCTAAACTTTTTGAAGAACTTTACATCCTCGTCGCCACCTTACAAATCAGCTATTTCATAGATGCTCCTACTTTGGGAGGGAGGGGCGCCTTGAAAGCCGGTCTACCAATGCAGCGAGACTTACTTTCGAGTAAACACTTGTTACACGCACTAAGTTTGGCCTCTGACTGCCAATCGAAGCCACAGCGGATGGGGCAAGATTTTAACGCGGGCCATTCTCTTACCGCCTATGCCCGTTGACCGCCGAACTAACTTCCTTGTCCTTAATGGCTTTTCGAATAATGAACCGGGCATCTGGCAGTAAAGGGAGAGGTTAATGCGTGGGAATTACCCCTTTCAAAGCCAAGAACTGCAAGGAAAGCGCGCGCCCGAGCAGGGAAATCTCCCATAAGATTTCAGACTATGGGAACAATGGACAATACAGCGCCAGCAGCCATCCTAGGAAATGCCAAACGACTTTCTCTTTTACGCTACACATTTAACTCCGGCCCACGCTTGGCTGTAATGACAAGCCAGTCCCTTCTGCCACAATTAATATGCTTGCCCGGAGGACAGAATAGGAGCAGCAGCGCGCTTTCCCTTTTTCAGGTCAGCGGCGCTATTAGTTCTTTCAGATGCTTTGGCTCGTTGGGAAGCAGCCGGAAGTGTGCTGGTTGGGTTTCTTAAGGAGGGGGGGGGGAACCCACGCGAATTTTTTCAAGGGGTTCGCCTATGGAAGGTTCAAAGAAAAACTACCGGGGATCCTAATAAAAAAAAAAAAAGTAAGGCACAAGGAAGGAAAGAGAGAAGGAAGGGGGGAGGGGGCGGAACACCGGAAAAATTATTTTAAAGAGGAAGGGGGTCCACGATCAATGCAACTCGAGCTGCAGAATGAAACACCCGGCTGTGAAGTGCCCTTAACAAGCGCGTTTATGTAGAGAAAACATGGAGAGCCCTTTTGTTCTTCCTTTAATTGGACCATTTGTTGTATAATCGCTGGGCTGCTCTGCTGGAGCTTCAACAGAAGGAAACTCGAGCCCCAGACGCGCGACTCTAGTGGCTGTGCCTTCCCTTCTCCCGCCCCCCCCCCCCGCACCTTTCTTCCTTCCTCCCGCTGAGCTGCTGTTGCTGCTTGTTTGCACTCGGCTTATCCGGAGCGGAAATTCCTTTCCGTTTTTGTGAATGACAAACTCATTAACAATTCATCAACACAACCTGTTCCAGCCGGCCCGTTTCCACGGCAACCGCCCCTTCCGCAAGCGCTGATTGGCCGAGCGAGAGAATGTATCCATTGAGACGTTCCATGTTTGTATCCATTGAGGAACTGCCTGGCGCTGAAAGAGGGGCGATAGTGTGCAGGGTTGATTAAAAGGGACATTGATCACAAGAGGACTTGAAAGAAAGAAGGAAAGAAAGCAAGCAAGCAAAATAGGAGGCAAAGAAAGAAAGAGAAGGAGAAGGAGAGGAGAAAAGAAATAGGAGCCCAGGCCATGAAAAGCTGCATACGGGAGCGGTAGATAGAGCAGTAACTGCCCCGGGTCTAGTTAAATCGCTCTACCTACCTTTAATGCATTTACTTGTGCTGTGCAAAAGAGAAAAAAAAAAGCGCTTCTATACATGTACTTGTAATTGCAGGAACTAATGTATCTAAACTAAGGGAGTCCCCGGCAACGCTCCAGAGAAGCAGTTCTTCCAAGACGAGAGTAGCACTTCGGCTTGCAACGCGCACAGCGCCGCGGTGAGACGGGTTAGCCGACTCCCTTCACCCGGAGGCTAAGGCGGAAAAGGCGAGCAACGGTCGCCCCCCCCCCCCCCGGGCTCCATCCCGCCGGTCGCCGTGGCTCTCTGGATAGGGGCGCTTTGCGGAGCGGCCCCCCCCAGCCTGGCCCGCCCGAGTCCTTCCTCATGCTAGATACGCTTCGCTCGCCGGTAGCCTCTCTCGCGTCGGACATGGCGACCTGCAAGACGGTGGCGTGGCTAAACGAGCAGCTGGAGCTGGGCAACGAGCGGCTGCTGCTGATGGACTGTCGCCCGCAGGAGCTCTACGAGTCCTCGCACATCGAGTCGGCCATCAACGTGGCCCTGCCGGGGATTATGCTGCGCCGGCTGCAGAAAGGCAACCTGCCCCTACGCGCTCTCTTCGCCCGGGGCGAGGAGGAGCGCGAAAAGTTCGCCCGCCGCTGCGGAACCGACACCGTGGTCCTCTACGACGAGAACAGCAGCGACTGGAACGAGAACACGGTGAGCGACTCGGTGCTGGGGCTGCTCCTCAAGCGTCTGAAAGACGACGGCTGTAAGGCCTTCTACCTGGAAGGTGAGGGGTTAACCAGGTCGCCTCCGCTGTTCTCCCGCGGGTTTTTTTTTTGTTTTTTTTTTTGCCTTTTGCACCCAGATCCGCGGCGTCTCTCCCTCCCCCGCCCCCCATTCGTTTTTGCCCTTATTCCTCTAGCACCAGCCCCCGGCATCTGGCCGCCCGGCGCCTTTGCCCTGCGTGGCCCGAAGCGCAGAGCTGCCAGATGGCCCTGGAGTTGTAAAGAGGTTAAAACCTCTTGTAGGCTCCAGGCTGCAAACCCTCCCCTCCCCCTTCCCATGTTTTCAATCCTTTGAACTAGTTCTTGGGCTGGCTTGGAAGCAAATTCCCCGCCTCTGTAGTCCGGTGGATGAACGGAATGTGCCCCCTTCTAGTAAAAGGAACTCTCCTCTATGTTAAGGATTCCCCTCGTAGGGAAAATCCCGATTCCAGAAAAACGACGTAGCAAGTGCCTGCCTCTGGCGTCAAACGCCTAGTGCCTGCCCCTTCCAAAGAGAAAGAGCCCGCTCTGGGCGGGGTGGGGGGGAATCCTCAAGCAGCATTTTCAGCTTCCTTCCCCAGGAATAGTCCGGGCTCCGAGGTTGTCAAATCAATGTTAGGTCTTCTGCAGAATAATATGCATTGCTTCCTAAAATTCCTCTTCCCTAAGCCATTAATACCCTTCTTCACCGAAAATATTATTTCAAAGGAGCTTCCTGCTGTTTCAATTAAGGATACTGTATAGAGGCTCTGTAGGGGTAAGGAAATCTTTTCAAGCAAAGGATGCCCTTAAGGAACAGCCAATTGTTCTACTGCATCTTTGGTTGAAAAGCCAGTGAGTAGCTCTGGCATCCCTAACCCAATACCACCCAAAGAGGTACTTTACAGATCATGTAATCCAGTTTCCGGATCAGTGATGAATTACCGTTTTTGATCCCTCTGCATGCTACTGTTCCTGCTGGTTGGAGTGGCATAAGCTTTGCTATTTGAAGGTTATCATGATGTGGGGGAGCTGAAGCCAAAGGGAAGGGTAGAGTTTGAATTTTTTAGCACCTTGCGCTGCCTGCTTAACACTGGAGGCATATGTGAAGGCTCAGATAAAAGCATCTGAATGTTTAAGTGATGGGAAATTTACTATGTATTCTTTAAAGGCTTTAAACGTCTGAGTTAATAGTTGATGTGCTGCGGCTGTTGGATCAACGGTAATGGTGGATGGCCTAGAATCCAATTACATAAATTTCATTTTACTAAGGGACACTATAGCTATGTTTATGTTTAGTTCTATTCCACTAAACTCCACAGAAGAGAAATATTTCAATTTTCTTCACTAATATCTCTTGGGTTTGTTTGTTTGTTTTACAGCTGCATCAGTCCCTTTTCAGTTTTCTAATGTTTTTAAACTATAAAGTGTCCCTGGACGTCTGGCTCTAGCAGTTTATAGGAGCTCTAAAGGGAACTCTCTTTAATTCCAACCCTTTCTTTTTCTTTTCTTCCCAGGGGGTTTCTGCAGGTTCCAGGCAGAGTATGCCTTGCACTGTGAAACTAATCTAGACAGTTCTTGTAGCAGCAATTCTCCGCCTTTGCCAGTCTTGGGGTTGGGCGGTCTCCGAATCAGCTCTGACTCATCTTCAGATGTGGAATCCGATATTGACCGAGATCCTAACAGTGCCACCGACTCTGATGGCAGCCCTTTGTCTAACAACCAGCCTTCCTTCCCTGTGGAAATCTTGCCATATCTCTACTTGGGCTGCGCCAAGGACTCTACTAACCTGGATATTCTCGAAGAGTTTGGCATTAAATACATACTGAATGTCACCCCCAACCTGCCCAATCTCTTCGAAAATGCTGGCGAGTTTAAGTACAAGCAGATCCCTATCTCTGATCATTGGAGCCAAAACCTATCCCAATTCTTTCCTGAAGCAATCTCTTTTATAGGTAAGGTTGAAAAATTAGTTCCTGTCTTTGATAGCATAGATGTTACTAGCAGCAAGCCTTCGCCAAAGACAACTTCATATGCATTTTTTCACACATTTTTCAGATCACAAGAGATGTCTCTAGCTTTATCCATTTCTGCTGGCATAATTTCAATTTACAGTGTACAGTTGATATTTTAGTTATTGATCTTGTTGTGAAAATGGATAAGGAAAAGAGATATCCTAGGGTGGAGGGGTCTTTATTTTTGCTGTTACAATTTTAGTTTTTAATAAATGCTTTTTATGAAGAATGATTTCCATGTTCACTGCATTTTGTGCTTTTTGTTTTTAAATAAGCAATAGTTTGAGGTAGAATTGTACCAGAAAATAGAAATAGTCCAGGCAGTTATACTTTTTAATCTTAATTTAGCTTTATTGATTACTTTCATTAGACCAAATATTTTTGTCTGTATATTATCTTAGAAATATATGCCATCAAATGTTAAAGTTTCAAAACTTCTTGATGCTTCTGATTGAAGTGAATCTGATCAAATTCAAAATTTAGTAATTTAGTAAACACAAGAGTCAGCATGGATAGGTTATGTTGCATGCTTATGGCATGCCTTTTTATCATGAAATCACTCTCAATTCAAATAATCACTTATAATTTGGATCTGCCCCATCATGGATGTAGTATCTGTAGGACATTGGTTAAGCAATCCTGGTTTAGCGAATTTCTTAAAATATGTTCAAACATGCCTTTTCTTGGGAATACCAGGTCTTAAACACATCAGATATACTCTCAAGTGGCACTAGACACAAACACTTGTTTTTTTTTTCTCTCTACTCTCTGCAAAATGATCCAATTATGTTGGACTTCTTTTTCCATTTTGTCAGGCCCTTGTTTGAAAATGAATACTGTACTGTAATCTGATGGAACTGTAGTAGTAATAAGCACAATATTGGTAATTTGAGCTCAGTAAGAAGAATTTGTGGGATGGTAGCTGCAAATCTCCAGGCATTATAATGTATTTCTTATGACAAAGGAATCCATTTTCTAGCCATGTTGACATCCTGTTTCTCTTAATGGGCTGTCCCCTGTGACTTCTGGGTCCCCCCCCCTTTTTTAAAAAAAACAGCTGAATACTTTCCTTGTTTAGCTGCAGTGCACTACCCTTGTAAAACCATTTAACAGACCTTTGAAAACAAACCCAAATGAAATACATAAGCGTTTGGAGGAGGATTCTTTTCTTCCTTCCTCTTGAAAAAATGCTTTATTTTATCAGCCAAATGCCATCTTAAACTTCTGTGTCTGACCAAGTTTCTACAACAAATGAGTTCTATAAAATACTTCTTTCCAATTCTATCTAGAATGTGATTTTACAAAGAATTCTTGCTGGCAGCCAGTAAATATAACCAACCAAATTACCAGGACTTTTCTATTTCAGATGAACAGTTATTGGGATTATTCCAAAAAGTTAAAATATATTCTTTAATTAAAACTCGGTTTTAAAAGATGGGTAGATAAGACATTTAGGCAAAAATAGATACAACTAGTTTTTTATGTGCAGAACAGTGCATAATACCCTTTCATTACAAGAAAGCAGTTCAGTCTATGCACAGAGTAATGCACATTTTGATTGTGTGCATATAGGTTGAGTGATGCAGCCCAGTAAAGATGGCACCATGTAATTTCACCACTTGCCTTTAACACCAGAGAATATTTATGCTGTATATGGTTAGAACGACCTGAGTTTGAAATACCTTATTTCCTTGATGTATTTGGTTTTTTGGGAAAGGAAAACCCAAGTATTAAAATATTATTCAAATCCAGGCATGAGAAGGTACAGGAGGTTTTTAATAAATTACCGCAGCAATTCACTGATGTTTCATCTTACATCAGGTACTCACGTTATCTGAAACAGGAAAGAAATATATGACTTAATAGTCTCTTGTCTCTCTTTTTTTCCAACAGATGAAGCTCGTGGGAAAAATTGTGGAGTACTTGTGCACTGCCTGGCAGGGATCAGTCGCTCGGTCACCGTGACAGTTGCATATCTTATGCAAAAACTCAACTTATCCATGAATGATGCTTATGATATTGTCAAAATGAAGAAATCTAATATCTCCCCCAACTTTAATTTCATGGGACAGTTGCTAGACTTTGAAAGGACTCTGGGGCTGAATAGCCCCTGTGATAATCGCATGCCCACCCAGCAACTATATTTTACCACTCCTTCCAATCAAAACGTCTTCCAGGTGGACTCTTTGCAATCTACGTGAGGGCCAACGTGATCATCAATTCTTCCAACATTGGGTATTGTCAGCATTCCACAGTGCTTCTTTCTTGACAGCTAAGGAGAACTGCAATTCTTTTGTGAGCCCTGGTTTTGGGCAGTAGCTGTCTCTGATTCAATACAATAAAGGTTACAACATTTGGAATCTGCTGTTGGAAAATGAGGGATTTTGCTGGGTTTTCCCAGCAGGAAAAAAGACAGATACCACTTCAAGTGGGACAGTATATTGTGCTCCATGCACAAAAGACACTTAAGCAGTGACTTAAAATGTAAGGTTTCCAAACAAAGATGGGCAAGAATGAACACTATAAGTACACATCCATGTGTGTGACACTGGGAGAAATGTATTATGTGCATTTATAATATACGTTGTCTTCAGTGAAGACTTGATTTTTAAAAATTATTAATACTGATTTAGGGGAGCCAAAGAGCGATTTCAGTTTAATGTATTTTGGAATATCTGTTTGCAAAGACCTTTGGTATACTCAGCTTGATCAATGTAAATGTTTTTAATCTCAGATGAATGACGTGAAAGTTGCAAGAGGAATGCTTGAAATGTATTCTTTGCATTCTCCAGTGATAAGTTCTTTTTGGAGCACAAATGACACATCTGCAGCATGCTTAATTTTATTATAGAATTAGGCAAACTTTCTTGGTTATAAATGAATGCTGATCCCTTTGGGTTTGTTTATTCAATTTTGTGAATGAATAGTCTGTTTTATAGTTACATAATTTTTATTTTGGTGTGTGTGTGTGTGTGTGTGTGGTGAAACTGGTCTCCTGACTTTTGGGGGTAGGAGCCTTACCTTTATAAATAATCCCTGTTGCATATTTTAAAAATGGAAAATCATTTCTTCAAAGTGAAGGATATATATGATAAATGCTAAACAGTGCATTACAAACACTTCAGGGAGCTTCACCTCAAATGCAATATCTCGCATTTATTTTTGTAGAAAATGAAGGGTGTGTGAATATTGTGTACCTGTGTAAATGCAAGAAGATCCTGCACTTGATTGTCAGTAAGAGAAAGTCTCAAATTTGTTAGTATGAAGTCGAGATGTTATTCTCAGTATGTAAGAACTTAAATTATTAATAAATGACTTATTTTGGTTATTGAGAAACCAGGTTGTTTTATGTATTATGTAAGAATGTTCATAAGTGATCCCAAAAGCCAGGACCATCTTGTAATCTACAAAAAGAGGAATTAAAGTTTGCAAGTATTTTAGTTCTAAAAAAATCTTTCAGCCTGAATCAGAAAATAAATTCTGGGCACGGTTACATTTTTATACACTTCATTTGATGGAGATGCAGGCTGGACTGTAGCATGTCAGTCCTTATTGCATTATTTTCATTGGAATGTGTGCTCTGTGCAAATTCAGGTACCTCCTTATATTTGGGCAAGAGTACATATTTTGAAAGATAAATCTTTTGAAAATAATCAGTGTTTCTTGCCCCCCGAGATTACTGTTTAGTGAATTACCTTCCCTGAAGTATGCCTTGTTAAGGCCAATTCTAACAATACAATTAGAAGAAAAAGATCTGGGTATTTTAATGACTCAGAAGCTGAATGTTAAACCGTCATGATGCAATTAAAGTAAATGCAGCCTTAGGCTCAGTTAACAGAAGTCTTGGGTTAAATGAAGTCATCCATCTTTTTATCCAGTGTTGATTAGACCACACCTAGAATATTCATTTTTAAAAAGATGGCAAATTAGAGTATTTCCAGATGAGAGCAGTGAAGATGATGGGCTTGGAAAGACTCATTAAAGGTGATTGGACATCATTAGTTTGGAAAAGAGAAGACTATGGGAACACATGACTTATCAAGTATCTGAAAAGTTATTGTGTGCAAAGGGAAGAAATCAGTTGTAATTAACAAGGAAGTAGATGTTACTTGGATTAAAAAAAATCTTAATGGGAAGAGTTGTTCAACCGTGATAGAGATGGTCTTGGGAAATCCTTCACTGGAAATGAAGGCCATTGAAAGGCCATGTTCCAACAGTGAATTCATATACTAAGCATTGTAATGATTTACCAAAAGCTGTACATATTTTCCTAATTTTACGGCATATTTTATTTGAGGGAAGAGTTGCTTCCTTTTCTCCCAATTATTTAGAGGAGATTTTATTCCTGTTTATCACATCTTGTTTACAAGATACCTGCACCATCATTCTTCTGTTTTCAAATAAACTGAATGTGAAGTTGGTATTATGCATCCTTGCAGCATCTCTATTAAAACTAGGACTCCAAACTTTATTTTAGCTAATATTTTAATTCAATCTAACCCTGTCAATTCAATATCTTTTCCTACCATAGAACAAAATTCTCTTTCAACTAAATCTTTCCCAGTATGCTAACATTCTTTGTTAGCTCAAAACCCTAAACTGCAAATGAGGAAGTCACTCTTTCAAATATCAAATCTGGCACAAACTGAGTAGGGACTCTCTTACATCAGCCCTGATACTTCATCTGATATGATCTGCCTGCAAAGTGCCTGTGCTGTTTTTAACAACAATACAGATGAGGTACTTTGGGATATTTCAGACTGCTGAAGTCCCAACAAGTAATTTACATTTTAATGACACAGCTTTGGTTTTACTTGCTGATCTATAGTAGAGCCCAGATGACAGTGGTGGCCCATCCTTGTGTTCCTTGATCTCTTGGTTTTCAATTTCAATTCAATTGGTTGACCATGATATCCTAAACCAGATCTGTGTATTGGGTATTTGGGACACCATTTTACAGTGATTCTTGTTTTTTCTCTGGGGTCAGCTTCTTCAGCGTTGGTAGGTGGGGAAAGATAGTTCTCCAGGTCTTTGTGGGTTGCTGAAAGATTCTGTTCTCTCCTCCCACCATTTCAAAATCTATATGAAACTACTGGGTGAGGCCATCCACTGTTTGGGGTTCAGTATCATCTATATCAGTGGTTCTAAACCTTCCTAATGCCGCAACCCTTTAATACAGTTCCTCATGTTGTGGTGACCCCCAACCATAAAATTATTCCTAAAACCATTGAAAAGATGTGTTTTCTGATGGTCTTAGGTGACCCCTGTGAAAGGGTCAATCGACCCCCAAAGGGGTCATGACCCACAGGTTGAGAACTACTGATCTATATGCTGATGATACCTAATTATATCTTTTGGCTCAATGCTGAACACACGCTGTTGAGTATCTGGACAATGATCTTCATCAGGATTTTGGTGAGTATGATTGAATCCTATTATTCTTTTTCTTTATTACCATCTGGATGTGTAATCTCTGCCATCTTTCCTCTGTTTTTTTGCTTTGTGTTGTTTCTTGTTTCAAATATTTTTTTGTAATTTGTAAACTCATTTCAGTAGGAGTTGGGCAGCACATAAGCTTAATAAAGTATTATTCATTATTACTGCAGCTGATTTTCAGGAAGTTGCATCCAATTAAAGAAGACAAGGTGTTTCTTTATAGAATATACCAATATGTAGGATTTGGTATAAAATGAGGCAAACAATTAATGGCATAAAAGATGGAGATAAATTAATGGATGCGGGAAATAGTTATTAGCTATGATTATTATCTTCCTTGTTTGGAATTTGAATGTCAAATAATACTGGACATTACCAAAATTCTTTAAGTGCTACTTTAAGACTTCCTAAGCATCTGGCTGGCTTTACAAAACAGGATGTTTAATTGATGGATTCTGTGAAACTCTTTACTTTCCATGGGATACCATTTTCCTTTCATATAAATTTGTTCAGTATCTTACATAAAGCATTTACATACCATTTGGACCAAGCAGTACATTGATGACATAGCAAAAGCTGGATAGTAAAAATTAAAACACAGAAGAAGAAAGCAGACCATGTGTAACCAATGTGTCAGCAGCAAGATTCTTCAGATAAATTGCTTCCCTTTCTAGTGATAGAAGTCAACCAAAACTAAAACCATGAAAAAGTTTTACACCAGCACTTCCTGTTTATTTCAGTCCCAAATTCTGCTGAACAAAAGTGATAGTTGAGCTATCTGAAACTGAATGGAAAAAAGCATCTAAAACATCAATGGTGGGGCGAGTTTATTTCACAGAAGCAAAGCTAAATAAAACGAGTTAAATGATTGGACACAAAGGTTCCCCCCCACCCAGATTAATGTATAGAACCAAGCAACAAGAATGGCCATCTACTTTAACCTTTCTTCCTTTTCTTTCCACAAATGTGAAATCACACAATTAATTTGGATCTGTAGTCATCACTCTGGAAGAACCCTGATTGTAACCTAGGATCGAGGGTTTCCTTTGCCGTCTCTGTCCAGTATCATTCAAAGCAAAATAAAAAAATTGCAAGCTGCTCCAGCAATTTCCTGTCCAGCTGCAGCTCACTCTTTTTTCTTTTTCTTTTTAATATGCTCTGTGGATAAATTTAGCACTGTTTCCTCACTGTGGATTATTAATCTGCTTTCCTCATTTGAGCCTATGGAGCTCAGCTCCTACTGTTCTGCTGAAACCAACAGATGGCCTCCCTGCTACTTCCTCTCGTTTTGCTGTGGTTTTGCTGTCAGGCCACTTCTGAAATTAATAATGTTCCCTGGCTGAGTGCCACAGGCCATTACTGGAAAAAGGAAGTAACACATCTGAATAGCAGGAAGCCAGGCAGGGTCACAGTGTGAACTAAACCAGCTGAGCATAATTTTTTGAGTCTCTTCCATTCGGCAAGTTGGATGCTTGTCTTCTGTTTTCTCTCTCTCCTCCCCCCCACCACTCTCTTTTAAGCACAGTGTACTTCAATATATCCTTCACATTTCACAAGCAATCCATCTCAATGAAAGCTTTCTATTCAACAGATCTTCAAGAGACTCTGTAGATTCACAAAGCCTATTCTGGAGTGGTAGAGAGAAACTCAAGGTATTTCCAAGGAAGCTGGTGGAAAGTATTTATTTATTTATTTATTGGTTCAATTTATATGCCACCCTTTTCCGGAGACTCAGGGCGGCTTACAATGCGTTAAGCAATAGCCTTCATACTTTTTGTATATACCTGCTTAGTAGGGCTTCCTTCCCCCAAGCGGTGTTCTTTTTTATACAAAGTCAGCTCATTGCCCCCACAATCCGAGTCCTCATTTTACCTACCTCGAAAGGATGGAAGGCTGAGTCAGCCTTGAGCCTGGTGAGATTTGAACTTGCAGTAATTGCAGGCAGCTGGTGTTACTTAACAGTGCTTTAGTCTGCTGCGCCACCAAGGCTCTTTTTAACATAAGTAGTTATGTTTGACTTTCAGAACATTTTTAATAAGAATAATGTTCTACATTATTTCTTCTTATTGTTTACAGGTAGGGATGACTAAGCTATACTTTTATTGTGCACAGAAAAGGACTGAGCCAAAAAGGATGAGAATAGAAGTGAGGAGAGTCAGGTTTAAATGTTTACCTGAGACATAGAGCTCAGGAATTATCCATTTACTGTTTAAGCTTCTCTACAGCATTGCTGTAAAATGGAACATATTTTTTCTTGTTCTAAAATAGAACAAGAAAGAGCAGGCAAAATTAAATTGGGAAATTATAAAAACAATAAAATACACAGTAATGAGAACCCTGACTTGCAAAGTAATTTCTACTTTCATGCAGGTCAGAACGTACAATCCATAGCATCTTGAATAAACAGTGTATTCCTTTGATGTAGACAAAGTCTATAACCCTTTACTTCACAGTGGGTTTGCAACTGATAGGAACAAATTCAAAAGCAGAGAGTGGGTTTTCTTTTCTTTTGTTATTTTTAATCACATCATGGAAAGGTTATCCTGGTGCATTTATATCAATTTTGTTGCTGTGCTTTAAAGCTTAGAACACCCACCCACTCCAAATCACATTGGATAAAACAAAAGAAAAGGAAGGAAGTAAAGGAAGAAGTACAACATAGATAATTTGAAATATACAGATGTTATACAAACACAGTACAATTTTTTTAAATAGTTCATCAGTTTCAGACTGTTCCAATTGCCACCAGTTGTATAGTGTAATATTTTGAAAATGTCAGAGAAGAACAATGGGGGTTAGAAGGTGGTATCCCCCCCTTAAAAGACAAAGCAATGTATTGATGAATTAAACATTATTGGAAAATCATTACATTGTTATCATCCACTGTATTTTATAAAAATAATATTTTGAAATAAGAGAGAAAAACTGAAGTTATTGCAATTATAATAATTCAGCAGAGAGGCTCACCACTTTTTTATACCTTTGGGGAAGAATCCATATCAGTTTTGCCTTTAAGGGGAGAACCAGGTAGGTTGCTACTGATTCACCCCGGTTTAGGTGAACCAGTAGCAGCAGTGGCGGGAGGATCCACCCACCCACCCGGACATCATCATATACGCTCTGCGCATGTGCAGAAGTGGTGCGTGAGTGAAGTGAGCAGGAGCACGCGCAAGCAAACCAGTAGCAAAGGTAAGTGAAACCCACCCCTGGGGGATATATACATACACACACTTTTAATTATAAGGTTGCTATGCTTTGTAGTTGCAGATGCCTTTCCCATTCTGCATCTCCCATTCCCAGTCTCCATCCCACAATCCAAAGACTATTTTTAATTAGAAAGTAGCTACAGAATTTCATCATAAAGTGTCTTTCTGAAATCTACTTGGTGCCCATGCCATTTACAGAAGGAAGCTAGAAAGCAGGGGATAGTATAGGCCAGGGTATCTTCGAGACCGCTTTCTACTGCATAACTCCCAACGACCGGTAAGATCCCACAGAGTTGGTCTCCTCTGGGTCCCGTCAGCTAAACAATACTGGCTGGCGGGCCTGCTGGGGAGGGCCTTCCCTGTGGCTGCCCCAGCTCTCTGGAACCAGTTACCTCCTGAGGTCCGGACTATCCCCACCCTATTGGCCTTCCGAAAAGCAGTTGAAGACCTGGCTTTTCCGGCAGGCCTGGGGCCGTTGATCTCGCTTTGCGATCTGACGAGATCCGGCCATGAATGGTGTGAATGAGTTTTAATGTTTTTAATGTTTTTAATTTTTAAATGTTTTTATAATGATTTTAAATGCATTGTGAGCCACCCTGAGTCTTCGGAGAGGGGCGGCATACAAATTGAATTAATAAATAAATAAATAAATAAATAATTTTTACATATTCTGTGTTTTTAAAAAGAAAAAAAAAATCAATTCTCTAGAACAGGAGTATCAAACTTTCAACAGGTGTATCTTTATTACCTTTAAGAGGTAATTGCTAAAACTAAACTACCATTTAAAAACTAAAACTACCATTTAAAAATTAAAACTACCATTTAAAAAATAATTTCCTGACCATGAATGCTGTTAAGCAGTGGAGCAGGCTGTCTCTTGAAAATGTCAGTGTTCCATCACTGAAGGTTTTCCAGCAAAGGTCGGACAGCCATTTGTATAGGTCTGTGATGATGAACCTATGGCACGTATGCCACAGGTGACATGCAGCGCCCTCTCTGTGGGTATGCGAGCTGTTGCCCCAGTTCAGCTCCACCATGCATGCGTAAGCACCTCCCGCTGGCCAGTTGGTTGTTAGGTCTCTGCCATGGATGTGCGGGGCGTGGGGTGCATGCAGGGAGCCTGCATGTGCATGCATGGGGTGGGACACATTTGTAGGGGCCACATCCACATACATGGGGTCGGGACACGTAGGGGGCATGTGTGCATGTGGGCTCACATGATCTGTGGGCAGGGCGCATGTGCAGAGGCTGCGCACACATGCACGGGAAGCGGGGCGCATGGGGAGCACATACACATGCATGGGGTGGGGCGGATATGGGGGGGCGTGTGCATGCATGGGGTGGGGCACATGCACAAGAAGCAGAGCGCATTGCATTGTGAGAGTTCGAGCACACACTTTGGACACTCGGTCTGGAAAAGGTTAGCCATCACTGGTCTAGGATGAAATGAGGATGAAGGCAAATATATGTGTCCCAGGATAATGTTGCAGGATCCAGTCTGGGTCGGTCACTCTGCTAGAAAGATGTTCCATGAAGATGGGCTCCAGCATGTGACTGAAAGCTCAGAGGATTAAACCTCTGGTCCCAGTAACTGACCCAGATTGGCTCCTGAAATGAGGATGCCTACCCTGAGTAGGGGATTGGAGAAGAAGACTGCATGGTCCTTCAACACTATGATTTTATGGTATGTTCTTTTTACATACACACAGAAATGAAACCAGATTTGTTGTTAAGGAGGTGACTAAAAGTATAGAGAAAAGCAGGATGTCTCATTAAATTGGGCCATCAGTTCTACAATATGTCAACTATGCAGGTGAAAAGACCCCAAGGTGTACAGATTTGAGGGTTTTTTTTACCTGAAGTGTAAACAAGATGGCAGGCTTTCCTATTCCACATATAAATGCTGACTGAACTGGCAATTATACTTCTCTCTGTAACTCCAACAGGACAAGTCCCAATTGCCTCCTCTGGGCCTTAATTGCCATCTTTAGGCTGGAACTGTCCATTACATTAAAGGATTATTTTGGATCTGAATGTATGAGAACCTATCTTTGTAAACGTCACAACTTTCATCTTTTAGAGAATCCTGCAAGAGGAAATTTGTACATTAAGTCTTTGTCTACAGCAGGCACCTCTAAAGTTTCCATGTGCTCAACATATGTTCCCATAATTCGTAATAATGTATAATAAGAGAATGCTGGGTATGTTGGGAAGGGAGAAAGAATAACTCCTCCTAAGCATGATAAGTAGAATTGCAGATCTATAACTGGGAAGGGAAATAATTGTAATCTATTTTGCAACTCTGCCAGGTCCACAGGAAGAAAGACAAAGGATTCTCCAGCTGGCCAAGTTCTACTAATAAATTCCCCAACTTGTCAATTTTAAAGATCTAATGACCACACATATGCAGACAAATACTATGTGGGAGGTCTGTTTATTTTCAGCTGGAGATTGGGGTGAAGACCTTGCTCATGGAGTCAGGGGCATGAAATCAATTGAAATCTGTTAAAGACATAATCATGTTTTCCTTTCAAGTATGCCTCTCTGTATGTGTGTGTGTGTGTGTGTGTGTGTGTGTGTTAAGATATAGAAAGAATACAATTATTACAAAATGTAAGAGTTGACTCCATCTTCCAACCATTTTCTTCAGGTTGTTAAGCATAAGATTTGAACTGTTAATAATTTAACAAATGCAAAGAATATATAAAGATATATTTCAGATCAGGAAGTTACTATCTAATAATCGAATCAACCCAACATCTAATAGACAGTATATAAAAAGTGAAAAGAAAAAAATTAAAAGCAACAGCCAAGAAGTTAGCCTAAATATTACAGTGGTCTTCAAACCTGTCTGTTAAGCACCTGTTACTGTATTTAACATACAGAAAGTCCACAAATGACTTCCTACTGATGCAAAAGAGAACAAATGTAATCACTTCCCAGAATGCCAGTGTCCTGGAAGATAAAGCTGACTGTTAAACACAAATGAGGGCATTATAAGAAAAAGTTAGAATATCCCTCACCTCCCCCCAAAAACAATAGGTATCAATAGGAATTACAAGGCACTTCAGGATCAGGAAAGAAATCTGTTTTGTGCAAGCCAGGACAAAAGGGGGAGGGGGTAAGAGAGGTTTAATGAGAATTTTGGATGCTCTTAGAACTATATTTGATATCACTAAAGAAGTTCCCCTCTTTAATGGGCACCCATTTTAATGGCACCCATTTTCCTTTACCGGTACTGTCGGCAGTTGTGTCACCATAAAAGAGTTATGGAGTCATAAGATTGCCCCAATATTTTTAAATTTTGCATGCTTAAAAGACAAATTCAACAGATATGCCTATTCCTGTACTGGAATACACCTTCAGACAAATTCTGAGGGATACATAGAATCACAATACAACAAAAATACGCAACAAATGCTATAAGAAAGTATAATTTAGCAAGTAATATACTAACCATGGAAGAAACAAGGGTGATCAAATGTTGGTTTGGAGTAGAGTAGCAAGTTCTACCCTAGTATCTTTCAACTGCATCTCCCAAAATTCCCAGCTAGTATTGGTCAAGACCGAAGAATTCTGGGAAGTGCAGTCTTAACACACAAGGAGGGCATCCCAGATACAGCTAGGCTGCTATGGAAGAGGCCCTTACATTCTGACATGAAGCAAGGGCAGGAAGTGCAGTGATGAGGAATAAAAGAAGATCAGATATTCTGCAGATTTCGCCAGCCAATCACCAACTGTGTTAAAATGCTCATGATGGCTGGGAATTCTGAGAGATATAATTTGTGTGTGTGTGTGTGTGTGTGTGTGTGTGTGTGTGTGTGTGTGTATTAGAGAGAGAGAAAGAGAGATAGAGTGAAAGAGAGAATTTCTGTTCTTGCATCCATGCAATTAAAATAGTGCATAAAAGAAACTCATTCTTTTACTTGCTTAATAATTGTACTAAACTGTTTATTCATTTTATTATGGCCATTAAAAACATTGTTCTTCTGTATGTAAGTAATAAATGTTCTTTTAATGTCTTGTTCCTATTGTGCCAGCCAGATTTCCACAATTTAGTTATAGATTATTCTACAATATTCCTGCAAAACAATTTATTTTTTTTTGGAGAACTTATTTTTATCATTAATTAGTGTACTATATGGATGCCGATACAAGATTTGCAAAAGGTGGTGTATATAATAGGAAAAATAAAATGTCACAGTTTTTTTCACTGAGTTTTCCTCACCTATATAAGGAACTGAGGCTTGGATTAAAAATATGAAATCCAAATATAGTAAGTATTCCATCCCCCACCCCACCCCACCCCCCATAAAAAAGCTCTTGAAAACCAGCTGCAGAATTAAATGGTAAAATGTTTTCAAAAATGACACAGAGTTTCCTTGGAAACAACTGATATAACTCAATATTTAAAAGAGCACTTGAGAAACTAGGGATTTTTTTTAAAAATCTCCCCTTTGCCCCAAATTACCATGTGATTTGCCGCCTACAGACTTGTGGGCAGTATTGTATTCTGTGACACTGCAATAAGCAGCATTTCCCACCTCTAGAAAATTGTCTAAAGATAGGGAAACTCATAAGTATGGAATTAGTTACAGGGAGGGTAGTTTTCTCTCCATTGGTTTTATGATTTTAACATCAGAACCTTTGTTACAATCATGTGTTCATGTTGCATCTTTAGGCAAATAGTAACCATAGTCAATAATACTTTTAGAATACAAATATAACGACTGCAACAGTAATCCCCCACTTCATTTGGTTGGCCATATTTATTTATTTATTAGTTAGACTTCTATACCGCTTCATAGCCCTCTTTAAGGGTTTTACAAAGTTAGCATATAGTATATTGCATAATAGCATATTGCATTAGCATTAGCATATTGCCCCCAACAATCTGGGTCCTCATTTTAGCCACCTCGGAAGGATGGAAGGCTGAGTCAACCTTGAGCCAGTGAGATTTGATCTGCTGATCTGCTGAACTAGCAGTCAGTTGAAGTAGCTGCAGTACAGCACTCTAACCACTGCACCACCTCGGCTCTTATGTGCTGTTTTTCGGAGTTTAAAGGCCTCCTGGTTGTACTTCAAAGGTTATGATTCATTTTCTTTCAGGTTTCAAGATGCAACATCACAAAAGGAAAGAAGCTTTGAAATGGTCCATCAATAGTTAGCATCTGAAAAGCAGAGTAGGCAACCACCATAAAGGATACCCATCTGGCCATAATACACCAATCATGGTAAAAGAAACTGTATTTAATTAATTAATTTATTTTTATTTTTTTATTTTTTATTTGATTTATATGCCGCCCTTCTCCGGAGACTCAGGGCGGCTTACAATGCATTAAGCAATAGCCTTCATTCTTTTGTATATTTTATACAAAGTCAGCTTATTGCCCCCACAAACTGGGTCCTCATTTCACCTACCTTAGAAAGGATGGAAGGCTGAGTCAACCTTGAGCCTTGGAGAGATTCGAACCAGCAGAAATTGCAGGCAGCTGTGTTAATAACAGGGTGCATTAAACCACTGTACCATCAAGGCTCTTTTAAATTTAAATGGACCTATACTATTTTCCAACATTGTACCCTTCAGATGTATCTGAACTATAGTTCCCATAACTACTTAAAGTAATCCTATAAAATGAATACTTTTCATATGTGCAATAAAATGATTAGTATGATATTTTAAGCATGTTTACTTGGAAGTAAATAAGTAAATTAAAGGAAGCATATTGCTTAGCATGTGTACAAAGAAGCACAGTCTAAAATATGAAGAGTGTGTAATCCTATAGATAGATAGATAGAGAGAGAGAGAGAGAGAGAGAGAGAGATGATAGAGATAGAGATAGAGATATATTAGGTTAAAAGTAAGCTGTATTTGGCTCGAAGGTAAGCTGATGTATTATTCTAGCTTAAAGGACTTATTGTGTTCAATGATAAAATATGGTGCTGAAAAAAGAGTAATGCACATTAAGAGTATATGTCATCCCCTCCCCTTCAAATATACTATTTTGAAACTGGAATGAAGTCAATATTTTTCAAAGAAAAAACCCATAGAGAAATTATGTTTTTGCAGAAGTCTGGGGTCAATCATGGATAAATTACATATTCATCTCTGGCATACCAGATCTACATTGATTTTCACTACCCTACATGTTTTATGGCCAATATTTTATCCACCTTTGTAATTAAAAAAACACATCATTTTGTAAAATACAGAGCTTTTAAAGATGCTACACCACTGACTTCCTCCGGCCACACACACACATACACACACACACCTGTGATACGGAAAAAAAAAAGATATAGAAATATTGTTGCTGATTTGGCTCCTGTATGTGATTTTTCTGGATTTCCTTCTCTCTGTCCAGGTGCTGGAAGGAACTTCCAGAACAAACCATAATTATACATTTTGATTATTTATCCTGAATTAATCACATCTTAACCCATGTTCTAGGTTCAATCATGCTAGGCCTAACCAGGGGTGGGTTCTAAACTTTCTTACTACCGGTTCTGTGGGCGTGGCTTATTTTGTGGTGTGGCTTGATGGTCATGTGACAATTATTTAGGATTTAGCAGAGGTACTGGTTTACCAGGCTGTACCGATCTACCCATTTATTTTTGCAGGCACTGGTCTACCCATTTATTTTTGCAGGCACTGATCTACTCATGTATTTTTGCAGGCACTGGTCTACTCATGTATTTTTACAGGCACTGATCTACTCATGTATTTTTGGAGGCACCGATCTACTCATTTGTTTTCTTTTAACACTGATCAGCTGTAGGGCAGCCCTTTGAATCCCCGCAGCAAGAGTTTAAACAGTTTTTTTTCCCTCTAGCCATTAGCTGGGACTCAGGAGGCAGCAATAGATTGGGGGTGGGGCCAAATAAAAGGTAAGAATAACGCGGGGGGTGGGGAGTGGGCGGGAGGGGTGGGGGTGGGGGCCAGAACCGGTTCGGTGACATCATTTTGTCACCATTACCGGCTCGGCGGAACCGGGAGGAACCTACCACTGGGCCTAACTACATTATAACCTAGTGCAGGAATGTACAAATTGTGGCCGAGAGCCGCATATTGGCTCATCACCATCTCTTTGGGGCTCTCAGAGGGGACCCAGTTATTTGCATATTTGTATGATTTGGCAGCTTAAGGAAAATAATGTCTTATATCCTCTATACTTTAAAATTCCCAATCTCTATCCATTTTTGGAATGCAAAATCTAGTGCGGCTCTTGAACTTTATGTAACATATGAAGTAGCTGTTGTTTTCATATTAAATTTCTCCTTCTCATGATCCAATGTTGAATCTAACCAATATAAAAAAATGAATACTTTTGGAATATGAATACCTTGACAATGGCATCAGTGATTTCACTGAGCTGAGTTGGAATTACTGACTTTTTAAAACGAAACTTAATGGCAGAGCTGTATGGATGGGGACGTGGAGGTGAACATCCCAGCTTTCTTCAAGACTAGCAATATCAAACACATTTGATACTCAGTATTTCAGTAATCTCATCCTACATCTTCTACGATTCAATAAACTTTTTTTTAGTCATTATCCATCCTTCCAAACTTTAATGCAGTAACCTTAGGCTTTAATAAGAACAAATAGTCAATTCATCCTTCAGTAGAAGTGATTTTGCCTAAGGAGAGGATTAGAGGACTATATCCTAACTGCTAGCAGTTAAAAGAGCTTTTGGCTCCAAAAATTGAGGGTACAGCATAGCCAGACACAAGGCAGCACAAAGTTCAAAAGTCTAGCATTATTTGTCTCCACAGGCCTATAAAACTCAACTACTGACTGAATGCAACCTACATTTTAAGAGTCTTGGTCTGGGGAAATGCCAGCTAAATCCCTTTTCTTCTTTTGGATATCAGAAAATTATCATTTTTTTCAATTATTTTCCATTGGCCTACTAAAGAATGGCTTTAGTAGGATCTTGCTTTTCATACGAACATCAAATTTGTCATGTTCCTTCTTTCCCATAATTTAGGATGGATTCCTTTGAAAGTGGTCATCTGATTAGTCTCAATTTGTTAAACAATAACTTTCTTAATGAATTTATTAAATAATAAAACATCATTGGTGAAATCAGAACCAATACTATTCTCATTAAAAGCAAGTCTTTATTTTAAACTATAGATTGTAGTATGTTGACTTCCCAGAAGGTATTTCCAGCTTCCCCCCACCCTCCAACTAATTTCTGTCACTCCATACAGAGTAAATATAAAGTGGCTGATTTTCATTACCTTCTAATTATAACAAGAATTCATTTGGCAAGAATTAAGTAGTCAGTCTCCCTAAATAAATGTCACTTAAATATGAAAAGGTTTTATAAAGAATACAATGTTTTGAGTTTTTGTCAATTAATTGTCACATTTTTAAATTCATTAAAATAATATCTGTAATAAATCATTATTTAAATCAATATCTGTGAAACTCCAGTCTGGGTTTTATTTCCCTACACCGACATTCTTAAATGAACTATCTACAATTTTACAAGAAATTGAGAAGTTAGAAAAGGTAATAACATTATCAAAAGAAATGAAAATCTGGATCATTCGTTGTAAATCAACACTGCAAGCTTATGATATAGTTGGATAAGCTCAAGTTCCCAGGATTTTATTTCTTTTAATCACAATGATATTAGGTCATTAACACATAGCTTATCCATACTAACATGAAAATATGAATTTTCTGAAACTTTAGAAACTAAATTAAAAGTTATACATTTGCAGAAAATTTAACCCCATAACATTTCAATTGTACATCAATTATTTTAATGAGACTGTAATTCATTGTGTTGTTTTTCTTAAATAACTGCTTTTCATAGTTTTTTTTTAAAAATTGTCTTTATACTCTATTCACTTGATTTATTCATTCTTTTATGCTGTGCACTGAAGTACTTTTAAGGAGCGAGTGTCTATTTATTTATTTATTATTTATTTATTATATTTCTATACCGCCCTTCTCCTGCGGGACTCAGGGCGGTGTTCAGCCAGGATAAAACATAGCATATAAAATTTAAAAACATTTTAAAAAACAATTAAATAATTTTGGCCCGAATTTAAAACAACCCAATTAAACCCAAAATTCGATTAAAAAACTAAGAGGATGGGATCAAGCCAGCCCAGCTAGATGGAACAAGTGTGTCTTCAGGGCCCGATGAAAAGTCCGGAGGTCTGATATTGTGCGTATCTCAGGGGGCAGGTCATTCCAGAGGGCAGGCGCTGCCACAGATAAGGCTCTCCCCCTGGGGGTCGCCAGCCGGCACTGCCTGGCCGACGGCACCCTAAGGAGGCCCTCTCTGTGTGAGCGAACCAGTCGGAGGGAGGCTATTGGCAGCAGAAGGTGGTCTCACAAATTATTATTTGCGAGACCGCCTTCTTATTATTATTAATATTAATAATATTTGCGAGACCGCCTTCTTCTTATTAATATTAATAATATTATTATTATTTAAGATTATTAAGATTATTAAGGGAATCACACCTTTATTTTTGCATATCTTTGTTTTTAAATTATAAATCATCTAATCAGATGAGTGGAATATAATCACATGTACATCATACAATTCTGGAAGGATGATGAACAGAGAAAAGAAAATAAAGTGAAGGAGGGATTAAAAAACTGAGGATAGTGAGCTTTAACAGTAGATTTTTTCTTATGTGATAGTTATTTTCGTACTGAAAATATGACACAGCGTCAGTAGGAATAAATATAAACTCTGATGGATTGTTGTTCAGCTGTTTCATACAGTACAATTTATCTCTGTACAGTAATTCTTTTTTTCAAATGATTTGGAGAATTTAGAACATAGAAAATAGAATATTAGGGTTAGGAGGGACCTTGGAGAACTTCTAGTCCAATTCCCTGCTCAAGCAGAAATGGCTTGAGTTTCTTCTTGAAAACCTCCAGTGATGGAGCGCCCACAACTTCCAGAGGCAAGCTGTTCCACTGATTCATTGTTCTCATTCTCAGTTGGATCTCTCTTTAATGATAATCCACCTGTTTCTGTGGAGAATAGTTCAACTCCCTCTTCACTGCGACAGCCATTCAAGTACTGGAAGACTGCTATCATGTCACCCCTAGCCCTTCTCTTCATTAGACTAGACATACTTAGTTCCCTCAATCATTCATTATATAGTTAGCCTATAAATCACATATCATCTTTGTTCCTCTTCTCTGCACACTGTCTTTAGGTGCACCGTCTCTTGTTTTAGGATATTACCATTTCTGATGCCAGAATTAGAGCTGCTGATTGCTTTAATCTTGAGAATAGTTGATTTGTCAATGTAATGTTCAGTGCAACAGTACTGGGAGAAGAAAGGCAGAGTTACCGGTAATATATTGTTCTTTGACTCTCTGAGAATGAACTCTAGTGTCTACTTCTACTTACTTCTTTCTCCTTGATCTCTTGCTTCCTGACTCATCATGTTGCTTGATGTCAGTTCAGAAAATTTAAAGCTTGAATAGGGACTTTTTTTGTTTTGTTAGGATGGATCAATTTATGAATGCAAAATATGATCTATCACAATACCTGGCACTCTAGAATGGTGAACCAGATGCTCCTTAAAACTGGTTTATGGTACCAGTCATCATCTGATGGATTTTAAGTCTATGCAGAATCTGGCAACATTGCACGCTTTAGTAGTTATCTGAAAGCAGCAGGGAAACTGGTATCTGAAAGCAGCAGGGAAATGTAGATTTGTTCTTTGTGCCCTGGATATTTATGCAGTAATGGTGATATGAGACTTAATGTCTTTATAGTACATGCACTGGGAGAATACATCCTCTGTTGTTTTTGTGTGTCCAGAATCATGGGGCATTGTCTCTCCAGACAAGGTTCTGCCTATATCAGCCTTGATGGACAGCTGAGGGGAGGGCATGATATCATGCCAGAGTAAACGCCCTCTCTGGTCACACAACATGTGTACATATTCAACTTGATAGCACAAATAACTTCAAAGAGCTCTATGATTCTTACTACACTTTTTAATCCATCAAAATAGCATTTTAAAAAAAGTTGAAATGTTTGTTCAGTCTATTTTTAGATGTAATTCTATAATCTAAATTTATTCTAAGTTATCAGAAAAAATATTATCTCTATTCTTTCCATCTAAGGAACTGGAGACTGTCAAAGCAGAATGTCAGCATTTTGCCACACAATCCTGAATCTACCTATTACTTCACCGTTTTCTGATGTTCGCATTTGATAATGGAGATTACTAAGAGGATCATTCCATTCATTTCTTAACAGAAGAAAGTGTATTTCAGTTAGATAAATGTGTGTTGTATTGATTTATCACGTGTTTCTCCATGAATTCACAATCAGACATCCAGAACAAGATTACATGGGGGACACACACTTAAAAAAAAAGTTATGCTCATTTTTTGAAGTCCTCATTCCGAGGATCTTTGCTATCAGGCTGCTTGCTTGCATGCACAGTAAGGTTCACAGAGGCACTTAGCAAGTTGTGTGAGCAGTCACAACAATAATGCATGTAATAACTATTTCCAGCTAAAGATGCTTTTTTACAGTAGCAGTGTCATGATGTAGTATTTTTCTGAAGAATGAGTCAACCATCAGTTCATCTGTTCAAGTCTAGAAATCTAGTCAACTAGATCCTGGATTCTAAATTACATTTTCAAGAAAAGAGAAATGTTTATTTACAGATAAAGCCAAATATTTAGAATATTTATTTATAAATGATTAAAAGTAATAATTTCAGATCTGATGTTTGTATTGAAAGTTTTTTCATGCTAATCCTAAAACTAATTTATTTTCCTGAAACAAGATGGTGAGTAATTATGGATTTCCACAGAGATACACAGAATAGAAATTTTTGGCAGCTGACTACTACCTGTAAGATCCTGAGGCAGTTAGATCACCCATTAATCAATGGGTATGAGCACTTCCAACTTCAAGTGGTAGGAAATAAATACTGTCCTTTCTCTTTTAAACTGCTGTAATGCACATAATTTGTTGCTGTAGGATCAATCAGGATCTTCTTTTTAATCTCCCCAAAATAACTTTTTGGGGAATTATTGTCCTAAACGTGAGGGTTTTTTTTTTTAAAATGTTGTATAAGAAAAAAACTGGAGAGGAAAACGGATAATTTAAGAAACAGGGTCCTGTCAGTCAGAAAAAAAATGCAGTGGAGAACAATGCTCGTTGCAAATGCTATTTATGGCATTTGGACATGACTTCAAGCTTGTATTCTTTGCTTGGAATGCAACTATTGTTTGCATTAAAAATACAGAAAATGAGTACTGTATTTATTGCAGATCCTTCTTTCTTTCTTTATTAGATGAGCAAAGAATAGGCAATTGGGGATGGGGTGTAGAATGGAGGTAGACTTTATTGTCCCTTGGATACAAAATTCCAGCAAAGTTTAATTTTTATAGATGCTATTCACATATAGCTGTAACACTCCCAATTAATATTCAGATGAAGAAGAGTAAGAGCCAAATTGCCCTTTAATCTGGTGATTAGCAATGTATCTATTTTCACTTGAAAGCAATTGTTGGGAATGGCTAGGGGTAAAAATGGATTGGAAAGAAGCACAAGAAAAAACACACCCAGCTGATCCTTGAAGAGCCGAGGTGGCGCAGCAAAGGATCCTTGAAGATCCTTTGAAGAGCCGAGGTGGTGCAGTGGTTAGAGTGCAGTACTGCAGCTACTTCAGTTGACGGCTAGTTTAGCAGATCAGCGGATCAAATTTCACCGGCTCAAAGTTGACTCAGCCTTCCATCCTTCCGAGGTGGGTAAAATGAGGACCCAGATTGTTGGGGGCAATATGCTATTTAGTATACTGTCTTTGGTGTAAGCTGCCCAGAGTCCTCGGAGAGTATAGAAATATGACTACTACTACTAATAATAATAATCCTAAATATTTTAGCATTCTTATCAGATTCCACCATTCCCATTAGCAACCTATGCTGAGATTATTGTTGCCTTCAAATAGACCAATGCAATGTTAAATCTCAGGCAATCTAATTCATATGCTTCTTTAGCTCCTGAGTCAACTTTATGTGTGCTTTACTTTGGTATTTGAGTACCTTACCATTTCTGTTACATTGTGACTTTTCTCATGGTATCAGCTAATTGATTTATATTCCAATTTGTTTCCTAATTTTCCTGCTATAAATAATCTGAAGGTTTTTTTATTTTGCATATTCATATGTATGTGCATTATATTCAATAAAATAATTCTCTCAAGAGGGAATTATTTTGAAGGTTATTTCTGGTTGATGGAGAAATCCTACAGGAAGCATTATTGTCAAGGTCAAAAGCCTTCTATGGTTGTGAACTAGAAACCAGGTTTAATCATATACTACAAGGGATGATGGGATGGTTGTGGAGAGATATAGTTCAACCGGTCTGGAAGTCGCTAGCAGAACTAAACAAGGAGAGAACATCAACACTGTAATAAAACAATAGTTATTTTATTAATTAATTTATTTTATTTATTCAATTTATATCCCGCCCTTCTCCTAGTGGACTCAGGGCAGTGCACAGCCAGAACTAAAACACATATCAATACAAAATTTAAAATTATTAAAAGAATTAAATAACTGTGGCCCAAAAATGTAAAACATTGAAAACTAAAACCCATTTGACAATTTAAAAAGCTAAAAAAGACTAAAAAAAGGGGGGGAGGGGTTTCACGCCAGCCCTGCTTGATGGAAAAGAAAAGTTTTTAGGGCACGGCGAAAAAACCTGGAGATCCGATATCGTTCGTATCTCTGGGGGCAAATCTTTCCAAAGGGCAGGAGCTGCCACAGAAAAGGCCCTCCCCCTGGGGGTCGCCAGCCGACATTGCCTGGCTGACGGCACCCTGAGGAGTCCCTCTCTGTGGGAGCGTATTGGTCGGTGGGAGGCTATCGGAGGCAGAAGGCGGTCCTGCAAATACCCAGGTCCCATGCCATGGAGCACTTTAAAGGTGGCGACCAAGTTGTCATCAACAAAACAAAGATACAGAGTGAAGTAAAGACTACTATAATGACACTTTATGCAGGAAAACATTGACAAAACGGTGGTGATCAGAAATACTTTCTACTCCAAATGCATAGAAAAATCATTTCTAAAGTAAGCTTCATGCCTTAGATTGCATTTTGCTGCATGGAAGAATCATGTTGTTTATTGTGCACAATGTAATTGCCATCTCTGGGGTGAGAGACCCAAGCAACCTAAAGATAAATGGGGGGGATGTTATTAGTTGAGGGGAAAAAAAACTGTAGTTCTCATTTAAAGCTATTTCTGAAAGTGTCTTCAGATCACAATGATGATTCACCATCTTTAGGTCTTCCATTCATTATAATTGCTTTACTGTATTTGGAAGTCTCTTTTTCTCTTCTATTTTTGTGTACTTTCCTTTCTGGTGCCAACACATTTCAGTACATTTGCACAAGTATTAAGTAAAGAAGCTCCTAGAACAGAATTAATGAGGTTGGTAGATTTTTTTTTTGTTCCAAAAAAGAACACCAAAAAGCAACTCAAGACTTCCACACAGAATTAGAAAGCGGTGTCCATGGAAACAGAAGGCAATATGGGATTTGCTTACTTTTTATCATTCTACCAAATGATCAGCCATAAGCTATTTGCAGAAAAGTCTTTGGTCAACTATTGATAAATTGTCTTACATCCATTGGCCCACTGAGCTCACTGAATGATCTTGATGGAGGCATCAAGGCCACACAAAACTTCAGAGGGATACTGCTCTGGTCAAGAGCCATGCAACCCACCTTAGAAATTGGGGGTGGGGGTTTCTATCACAGGTTTTCATCTTCCCTACTTTTGATTATGAAGACACCAGACAAGGACCTCTAAGAAAGATTTAAAGAAAAGAAGACACTTTTGGAAATACTTGATCCCAAATGATCTAATCTGTAAGGATTAATCCCAGCATCTTTAACTGAGCCAAGGAATGGATCAGAAGTCAGTAAAAGGATGATGAAGAATGTTTTGGATGGTGGAATTCAATCTATTATTTATCTGCTACATCTGACTATCCTCAGTATTCCAAGTATAGCCCAGCATTTTGTTACCAAAGAATGAGATCAGAACAAAGTGAGTTAGCAGAATTTATTTTGTAATGCATGTAGAAAATTGTGAGTCAGCAAGAATAAACTTAAATTATGTTTAAATAAAGGACCTTTTCTACCTGAGTGATTCACTGGTAGTTCTCCAATTTAGATTAATGTGTTCCATCTACTCATTAGGAGAGCACAAATAATGTGGAAATCTGGTTCTGAAAATGTATAATTTCATCTGGTCTTCTTATATGTGAGTCCCACTTCACATAATATGCAGAATTTGCAGTATATGAGGAAGAGAGTGAAACTGGTTACAACTAGAAATTGATTATAACTTACTTGTATTTATTTCTATCTGTTACCCCTCAAAAACTATTCTGACTTTACAGAAGATGGACTTTTGGATATTCTGTGCTTTGAAAACATGCCAACATCAATTCAGCGGATGCTTGGGAAATGTACTGTAATACGAAGAAAAAAAAAGGATAGAAAAACCCAATAATGAGTAGCTAATGTTGTTAATAGTACAACTTTTCCGATTTCCCAACATAATTCTTTTAGCAATAGCAGTAGATTTAAGGTAAAGGTAAAGGTTCCCCTCACACATGCGTGCTAGTTGTTCCCGACTCTAAGGGGCGGTGCTCATCTCTGTTTCTAAGCCAAAGAGCCAGCACTGTCTGATAACAATTCTATGGTCATGTGTCCGGCATGACTAAATGCCAAAGGCGCATGGAACGCTGTTACCTTCCCACCAAGGTGGTCCCTATTTTTCTACTTGCCTTTTTACATGCTTTCAATCTGCTAAATTGGCATAAGCTGGGTCAAGTAACAGGAGCTCACTCCATTATGCGACGCTAGGGATTCAAACCGCTGAACTGCTGACCTTTCTGATTGACAAGCTCAGCATCTTAGCCACTTAGCGTCCTCTAGTAATAGACTTATATACCACTTTATAGTGCTTTACAACACTCTCTAAGCAATTTTCAGTGTTAGCGTATTGCCCTCAACAATCTGGGTCTTCATTTTACTGATCTCAGAAAGATGGAAGGCCGAGTCAACCTTGAGGCAGTGAGGATCAAACTGCCAAACAGTCAGCAGAATTAGCCTGCAACCACTGTGCCATCGTGGCTCATGCTTTATCCACTACCCGCTTTCTGATATAAATATAATTGTTGATTAACAGCTTCCCAAGTTTTGGTATATAATTCAATATCACATTAAAGGTCTTTTCATAAATCTCTCTCCCCCACTCCTTCCAACAAAGAATATTCTAATCTTAAATTATTTGAAATCTTTCACGCTGAATTCAGTTACATTTCTGTTTTACCGAAAAGTGAATGGTAGATCGGTGCATTACTATTAAATTATATGAATGACTTATTGCCAGTCTACTTCAGGAAAATGTTTTGAAATCAGAGAGGTTCATCTTCATTTATGTTTTCATGGAGGGAGGATGTCACAAATTATTCTTCTCAATTTGACACAACTGACCCACTTTGGATAACCTCACCATTATCATTTTCACTCTCCACCTTCCACTTCATTTATTCCAGTTCCAGATTTTTTTTTACAATTGTATTTCCCCTTTTCTCATATTTAAGTTGTTTTGTCTCCCCATTTTTCTCTTGTTTGCATTTCATAAACCTAGATGAAATATTTAAATCCATTAAAAAAAACTAACATTTTCCACCCTCTCACAAAAGGAGTCTTTCTCTTGGAACTCCTAGTTAAGACCCATGGCTTGTTGTTCTGTGCCATGTCTTGATTTTTATCTGAATAGGAACTTATACTTTTCATTTGCAGCTGAGAAGCTTTGTGTAAAAGGTCACTGCAAGATGAGAATATGAGTGTCACATCATGAAATATCTTTCTAGGCCTATTGCTTTTCATCTGGGCTTTTCCACAGGATTTAGATATCAGGACAATGGCAGGTGCTATATAAAGCCCAAACACAAATGGCTGACTCTAAATTTTCCATTTTTCCCTCTTCGCTTCTGTTATATTTCATAAGGAATTCCTTTTCCCCCTTTTGGATTAAGTTAAAAATCAGTAGACTGCATGTGACTCAGCTAAGCAAGTATTGTGGCAGGCAGGCGGTTGTCAGTTCTTTTATTAGCAGTTCTTTAGTCAAGGAAGGAGCAATGCTAATCTTTTTTAAGGCCAGAGGTTTATTTTGGCTTTTTTCCTGGCCTGGTGATCCAAGAGTTGTAACAATTAATATCATGGTGCTATCAGAATAGGTAGTGGGGAATGGTGATTTGTTTCTGTTTCTTTTTTGTGTTTTGATGATTGGCAGGTTTTAACTATCAAACTGGGAGTAGTCATTTTTCTCCTCACATACATCCAATATCCTGAAGGCAAAAGAGTTAAAATATTTGAGTGTGTGTGTGTGTGTGTGTGTGTGTGTGTGTATGTGAAGAAACAAATTCTCTAGCTGCATGTAAAATGCCATGTTCGTCATATGGATTATGAATTTTCTACTTGCACTAGGATAATGGCAGTATAACAAGGTCCTGTTAAGTTTCTGCTATGGCTGGCAGGTCATGTAGATCACTGCTATTAGAAATGGCAGCATTGAGTTTAGAATTCATGACATGAATTGAAGCAATAAAAACAAGATTAGGAGTACAGTATATAGTATTTTCAGCATAAATTTTTTTAGCTTATGTGCTTGAGCTCATGTGCTTGGCTGAAACATTATGTCTCCATCAGATGACTGAAAAAAGTTTAGTAATATTAGAAAAGGCTTGTTTATGAGGCGATTAAAGCTATGCAAATAGCTATAGCAATAACAGGTTTATATACTGCTTTGTAGTGTTTTGTAGCACTCTCTAAGCAGTTTACAAAGTCAGCCTTTTGCCCCTAACAAACTGGGGTCTCATTTTACTGACCTCGGAAGGATGGAAGGCTGAGTCAACCTTGAACTGATGAGAATCGAACTGCTGGCAGAATTAGCCTGTAATATTGCATTCTACCACTGCTCACTACTAAAATTAGGTAAGTACTAGAAAACATTACAAGTGATATAAGTGGGCCCTAGAAGTGGATTCAAAAGACACTTGTACTGCCCAATACAGATTTTTGTTCACTTCAATTTTAAATAAGAATATTTTTAAACAACACAAGATATTTGGCAAGTTCAGACTTGCCAAATCCTGTTTAAATAAGATTCCATGCATTTTTCCAACATGTAAATCATGATTTTCTCATTTTCTTTTACTTATGCACATGCACAAATATCCACAACAAGGAGAAAAGTCTCCTAAACTATTTAATCTGAAACCTATTTGGGAAGAAAAGATGCTTCTCTAAAAGGAAGCAAAACATCAAGGTATATTCCAAAAATAATAGAAATTTCTATTATTGTAAATTTGTAAGGCTAAAAGTTGTCATACATTGAGATGATAGGAATAGCCACAGCAGGGCTATCTGACATGGTCTGCTATAATCTAGAGGTTTATTGTTAGCAGATAAATACAGAAAACAAACTTTGTTACCATAGTGACATACATGAGCAAGACCAACATGTTTGCTTACTTATTTCTTGTTCCAAGAGGGTGTTTGCCAAACTGCATTAAGCCTATTTTTGGGATTATAGTCCAATGTCAAAATGTTCTTTGGCACAAAATTGCAGAAAACCAGGATGCCACTGATCAGGAAGTTAGATAAGAATATTCTTATGTCTTTCAAATAGGAACTAAACATCAGCAGGAAACTTTTTAGTTTCCACTATAAACCAATCCATTGCTGCTTAGGATGAGGAACATGTAAATCCAAATTTTTGTTTGACTCTGAAGCTCATTTTGTGGCCTTATGTAAACCACAAACTTTCAAACACATATAGAAGTCAACTTAACAAATATTATAAAAAACAAATTCCTTTGAGAATAATTAACGGATCTCGGGCTGTGACTGGATATATTAAAAAGAATATTTGCAACCTACAAAGCTTTTAAATCCCCATAGATTCCTCCTTAATTTATACAATGCACAATCATCTACTGATACTAAACAGTCAGAAATATATTTCACAACCTGAAACCAGCACAATTTAACTTGATTGTGCGTAAGGCTTCCGGTTGACATCATGGTGAGAATGGCTGGAAAATAGTGGACTCCTCTGAGCCCTGAGAAATCCAGCTGATAAAGCTGTCAGGAGACACTACGGGGTCATAGCTGCCTTGTAGGGGTGGTGAAGGAAGGAGAGATGCTTTGCTGACCACGAGGAACTCGCAATTTTCTTGTTTGGTCCGAAGCAAGCTCTCCTGAATGGCAGCAGGGACAATGGCCATTTTTGGCAGTCACAAAGCTGGGACTGTAAGATTTGTGCTGGAGCAGATCATGGACAGAGCATTGAAACTGGTTGAGATAATTACCAACTTTTACTCTAAAGACCTGATTTAAATACAAGAATTCTAAAAGAGAACTTCCAAGCCTAAGAAAGCAGCGATTCAATTCATGGAGAAAACCCCCCTGAAAATCAAGAGTGCGAAAGAAGCCCAAGTGAAGCTTTAAAATACAGAAAGCCTGAAAAAAGCTTAAGCAATTTGAAAGGTGATTTTCGGGAAAAACCATCTTGTTTATTTGTATTTCTAAACCCCCTCAATTTATCTGATAATCAGCTGTTTTTGACAGATTGTTTTGACTTTATGTTAGAAGATGACTTGGATACTTAATGAGTCCCCCCCCCCTTCTGAAGATTTCTAAAATAAATTAACATGCAAAATAACTAAGTTTTATTAAAATTGGTTACTGGATTATGGATCTGAAAGATTGGAGGAATCTAGTGGGTTAATTTGGATTTGGATTATTAATGTTATTTAACAGAACATTCTATGTTCTTAAAGAAGAAAGGTGATAGAAGAAAAGAGAAAAGAAGGAAAGTTAAATAAGACTTTAAAATTTGGATAAATGGGAAGATATAAAATTGGAAAATAATAAGGCTGTAAATTACTAAAGAATTTTAAAGATCATAAATTTAGGGGTTTTGGAAGTATAATTAGGGATTGATGAAATCTTATTAAGCAGCAGTTTTTAAATATTGAGAAGTTGGAACTATAGAAGTATACTGAGTAATTTTTATTAAATTATCATAAAATGGATTTACAGGGGATGATAGAGGCATATGAAGAAATATTCTTGATGTTAAGAAGTGTGCGTGAAACTATAAAGAACAATAAGGAGACAAGGGGATTGTTTAAAGGCACAGATATGAATGTAAAGTCACTCAACAAATGGGGGGAAAAGAGCAATATGATATTCAGGAAATAGATGAGAAGCAGCAGAAGGGGAATAGAAGAAGCAGTGGAAGGGGAAAATCAAAATAAGATGCAAGAAGCTAAAAACAAAGACGAGAAAGGATTAGTAAGTAGGAATCAATTAGATAACTCCTTAAAAGTTCATAATAGAACAGAGAGAAAAGAAAAATCTCTTTAAAAAAAAAGAAAGATTTAAAAGGAAAAAAGAAAAATGTCTTTTTTAAAAAAGGAAGTAATGTGGATGGGTGTTCAAATAATACAGCAGAAAGAGACAAAGGGCACCCAGAAGGTGCAAATATATCAAAAAGAGCAAGATTCTAACAGAGAAAGAGATAAAAGGCTGACTAAAAAGTCCATAAATGATGGAATTTCAAAAAGGTTAAGAGATGATGGTTAAAGAGAAAATATATTAATAAAATGGAAAAATACAAATACGGAAAATAGTAGTATATATATTAGCAGATAATACAACTTTTTATAACTAAAAATAAGTTTAGTAGATGGAAATTTAGGATTAGGTAATCTAATTGTATTATCAACATTAATAGTGTGTTAAATATATTGTGAATTCAAAATATTAAGAATTAGAAATTGTGGGGATTTTGATTAAATATTGTTAAGATTTGTCTTTATTAGTAATCCTACACATTTGGAATATTGAAGTTATGTTGGAATGATGAATAATTTTTAAAATGTTAAATATTAGTAATTTAGTAGGGGATAACAAATACATGATGCAAAGAAATGTTATCTATGTTTAAACGAATTAATGGGAAAAATGATAAAGAATTATAAAGAGAGAATAGTATTGTTGAAGTTGGAAGATTTGGATTACACATACTTATTTGTATTATTATTGTTAGCGTTGTTTAAAAAAGATTTGACCCAGTCAATACGCTGTCCACAAAATATGTATGGTGTAAAAAGAAAACTGCAAATAAAACATGTTTTTTTTTAAAAAAACACCTTGATTGTGTGTATTGTCCAAAAACAGGAACTGTCAATTACCGGTATCTTTAAAACTCTGCAGAAACAACCATATGAAACTCTGAGATACTTAGGTACTGAAATGAAAAAAAACCCCAAAACCCGTCCACTTAAGCCTTGTCTTTTAAAGAGTCATAATTTGGAGTATTCTTCATTTTAATTTACTTTTTTTCCTTGGAGCTAATGAGGGAATCAATCCAAAACTTAAAGGTGTATTTTCATTTGGCTCCAATGAAGATAATTGTTAACATGTGTCCTCATTCTGGCTATTTACCAATCTCTCTTGGTTTGGGAACATCTGGTTAATTTGGAATGGCAAGTTCCATTAAGCAATGCCTACTAGTCTGCTGTGTAGCTAATTAAATGAAACTGATTAAGAGCATATTTTCCCCTTGGAAACAAACAATGATAATTAAAACACAGACACACAGGAGAACTCTTCCTTCCTCCAAGGCATGACTGCATCTCATCAACATTATGGTTTTGAATCGAATACTGTTCATTTAGGAGTACTTCCACTAAAAATATGTGCTGGAGTGTAAGTCCATATATTTATTCTTCTCTCTGAAAAGAAATATGCTTGGCGGGTAATAGAAAATACATTCCCTTTCTGGTTTTACTCATGCTTTCTCAAGAATGCAGTTGCCAGTACTGTAGTATCTATCTGTCTACTTTTCTACCAGGTCAAAGTTAAACAGACCAGAGGTGGTATTCAGCCGGTTCGAACTGGTTCGGTCAAACCAGTAGCGGAAATTTTAAGTAGTGCTCCTTTCTCTCAAAGGAGCAGGGAAAGCAATACTGAATTTGGTTGACAAAGTATGTTAGAACGAACCTTGCCAAAATTAATTACAGAGACCACTTGGTAACATTGGGATAGAGCGAAAGTTGAAACTGACTTGCAAAGCCAGTTCATGCTATCTAGCAAGTTGTGACTATGGAAACAACGATGCAGAACTCTTAATATAGTATGGTACCAGGTTTTATCTGTTCTATTTAAGCTATTCTGCTTAAATTACCTTGTTAAGCTGGGTAGACTTGAACAAACTTCAAATAATAGCAGTGCTAAATAACAACAACAACAATAATAACAACAACAACAACCTAGGATGCTGGCAGCAACCCGTATCAACTATCAGTGCCAATCAATGATATTTTTTATACATTTTTAAATATCCAGTTGACTGAGTTTCATATTTAATGACTAAAAGTGATAATAATAACAACAATAACAATAATACAAACAGAAATAGCAAAATAAACAAAAATATCAATTTCAATATTAAACACATATGACAATATATAAAGTGCAAATTAAATTAAAATAGAATAAAACACATTTAAAGAAAAAAGAAAGAAAACTATAATAAATATAAAATCCAAGAAAAAATGTACAGATTACTTAAAACGTCTTCCTTGCACCTTGGATGGAGTTGGCAAAACTGTTGCATATCAGATGCTTTTTACTGAGATTCCAATGAAAACTGTTTTTGATTTAAGGGACTGCTAATAGGTGCAATATGCATGCCCATGTGAACTCTGAATCATCTTAGCCCCTTTGAATCAAAATCATTGTACAGCTTTATGAGTTAACATTTTAATTTCTGGGTTTCATCTTCCACAGCAAGTAAATCTTAGATTTTTCCATTGGCAGAGATTTCTCCGCCAGTAAAAGAGCCCCCTGATGTGTTAAAATGCATCTTAGAGCGGTGTATGCTTTAAAAATGATTCAGAGGAAGTGCTTCAGACTTTGTGTGATCATAGCATCTCTTTACGCTTTATGAAAGCCACCCAACTTCTTCCAGCATCTTCTGAAACCTGAAAAAAACAAAAGCAAAGGTTGTTTAGAGTCTCATTAAGACTAAGGAACTGTCACTGCGTTTTTTTATTTATCAGCTGAGCTCTCATTTTCTGGACTATCAGACTTTCCGTAGCTTGCCAAGAATCCTTATCAGTAAGCTAAACTACGCATGTCATCCACCCACATTCCTTCTTCACACATCTTTCCTTTCTTCTCCTGCCAAGAGACGTCCGGCTGAGAAATAGCCGGCACGAACTTTTGCAAAAATGTAACAATTAATTTTCTTAGTTAGTGAGATGTTTTATTTTCTTTATAACAAATAAATGAGTTTAATTAGAAGATATATCTTCGGGTTTTGTTTTCTTAAAGTATGCTTGCAAGGAAAAGTCTCGATCCACTCCTAATAATCAAGGTGCGATTATCCCAAAGGCAGAATGGGATTAATCAGCGCCCTGACAGGAACAGACTCCTTAAAGTAGCAACATCTTTGTTTCAGGCATGAATAAGAATAAAATAGCCCTAAGGAATAGCAGAGAAGGCTGTGATCCCACTTGTATAAGATTCAAAAGATATTGTCTAAATAAAGTTCAAAGTCTTAACATATATTATTTACAATTTTATTTCTACTTCCATAACTGTCTAGTTTGGTACAGCAACCAAACAGGACAGGTACAAACTCCAATGAATAGTTAAGACTGCAGAAAGAATAATTGTAACCAGCTTGCCTTCCATTGAAGATTTGTACATTGTATGGTCAGAAGCAATTCCTTGTGTGTCTAATCATACTTGGCCAAAAAAGTATTGTGTTCTGTCCCATTCCATTCCATTCCATTCCATTCCATTCCATTCCATTCCATTCCATTCCATTCTTCCATTCCATTCATATTTGCTGATTGATTTTTGCCCCAAACAGCCATCTGTACTATAAGTGGTAATTTTTTGAGTTTGAAGAACACCCACTGTTATAGTTTTATCATAACTTATCAAATCCATCATTTTTGTGAAGTGTAAACTGAGTTTCCAGCCTTTGTCATACTCATACCACATGCAACGTTCTCCAAAAATGGTAAGGACTATACCAGCCATGTTGGGCACATTTTGGTCAGCATGCCACAAATGCAATCAATGGTCACTATTACACAATAGCACAAATTATTATATGGCGCAATCTGATAACTGCTTTGCAAATAGTCACATTCCTACCAAGATCTATACAGGCCTGACCTTGCTTGTCTTCAAGAAAACCCTAAAGACTTGACTTTTCCACTGGCACTAGACTAGAATATTGAAATCCTATAACGTACAATATTGTCAAATGCTGTGGATTTGTCTGTTTTTTAGTGTCCCCACTATCAGCAAATGGGATTTTGTTTTAACCAGTCTAGTATTTGAATCCTTGTTAGATACCCAAGTAAATTATACATGTGAGCAGCTGCAAAAGTTGAAATATAATAGAAAGGAGGGAAGGAGGCAGAGAGTGATTGTCCATATCCCTCCAACTGAGTGTCTACTATAGTGTACTGACATACAGACGGGAAATAATGATCTTAGGAAATAGAAATGTTCTATGTTTTCATCAAGCTGAGATGATACAAGAATCAAGGTACTTCCAGGAAACCTAAAGATCTGTTGGTGTGAAATGAGTCATCTACAATCTCAGAAATAATAAGAAAAAGTCAGCAGGATAGATTTTAAAATACAAAAGCAGCCTAAATGGACAAGAAAGTCTCACATGAGATTAATATGAGACAAGGAAACCTATTTGGATGAGTTCAAGTCATTAGGACCAGATGGATTGCATCCCAGAGTTCTGAAGGAGCTGGCACATGTGATTCCAGAACCACTGAACAAAATCTTTCAAAGTTTCTGGAGCACTGGAGAACTGCTAGATGACTGGAAAAAAGCGCATGTGGTTCCAATCTTCAAAAAGGAAAAGAAAAAAAAAAGATTCAGGAAACTGTAGACCAATTATCCTGACATCAATTACTGTGAAAATCCTGGAAAAGATAATCAAGCAGCAGATTTACGAGCCCTTAGAAATGAGCAAAGTGATTACTAGAAGCCAACATGGATTTGTCAAAAACAGATTATGTCAGACAAACCTTATTGCCTTCTTTGACAAAGTGGTGAAATTAGTGGATTGGCAAAATGCTGTAGATATAATTTACTTAGACTTCAGTAAGATATTTGACAAAGTGTACATTATCATAGCCTACTTCTTGGTAAGATAGAAAAATGTGGGATAGACAACATCACCATCAGATGGATTCACAACTGGGTGACAATATGAAGTCCTCAATGAAGGAAAACATGCAGTGGGATATCTCAAGGCTGTGTCTCAGGCCAAGTACTTCAACATCTTCATAGATGTAGACAAGGGATAGAAGGGTAACTCATCAAATTTGCAGATAACACCAAGCTGGGGGAAATTGACAACATTTTAGAAGATAGACTCAAGATTCAGAAAGATCTTGACAGATTTGAGCATTGGGCCCCATCCAACAAATGCAGTTCAGTGGTGAGAAAACTAAGATTCTGTGCCTAGGCAGGGAAATCAAATGCACAGCTATAGAATAGATGGTATTTGGCTCAATAGTAGTAACAGTGAGAGGGATCTGGGTGTCTGAGGGCAGAGTTCCACAACCTTTCTGGCTTTGCAGACTGGTGGAGGGGGAGAGGGGATGGTTCCATGTGAGTGGCAGGCATACACACCTACTGTTTGCATAAATGGAACATATATGCATGTGTTTGCCCATTGCTCATGTGAGTGGAGATGCGCACATGCACACTCATCTACCACTTCCGCGGTCCAGTTCTCAAAGGCTCAAGGTTGGTCCATTAGAACTCCTGTCTTAGTGGACCATCACTTAAGTATGAGTCAGCAGTATGCTGAAGCTGCCAAAAAAACCAATGTGGTTCTAGGATGTATCAATAGAAGGATAGCATCACGATCATGACAATTGATAATATCTCTATACTGTACCAAGTGAGGTCACACTTGGAATACTGCCTCCAATTCTGGTTACCACAAAACAAAAACAATGCTGAGGCCAGTGGTGGGTTGCTACCGGTTCACCCCAGATTGGGTGAATCGGTAGCTGCAGTGGCGGGAGGCTCCGCCCACCCGCCTGGATGTCTCTGCGCATGTGCAGAAGCTTCTATGCATGCGCAGAAGAGTTGTGTGCACAAGTGAACTGGTAGCGATGGGATTTGAATCCCACTACTGGCTGAGGCCCTATAAAGAATCCAGAGAAGAGCAACAAAGATGATAAGAGGTTTGGAGGCTAAGCCACATGATGAATAGTTGCAGGAATTAAGTATGTCTAGACTAACAAAGAGAATGAGTAGGGGTATCATATTAGTAGTCCTCCAATATTTGAGAGGCTGTCACATAGAAGAGGGGGTCAACCTATTCTCCAAAGCAGGACAAGAAATAACAGATGAAAGACCATCAAAGAGAATAATTAAGGAGAAATTTACTGACAATGAGAACAATTAATCAGTTGAGTGGCTTGCCTCCAGATTTGTGAGTGATCCATCACTGAAGATTTTCAAAATTGCAGTTAATTGTCCAGAATAGTATATGGCAGTGTTGGTGAACCTTTTCAGCACCGAGTGCCAACATGTGTGTATGTGTATGCACCGGAAACTGGAAGAGCAGCCACCTGGTGCTCATGTGCATGCCGGGCGGCTGGTATTCCAGTTTCTGGTGTGCACATGGACACTGGCTGCCTGGTTTTCTGGTTTCTGGCCTGTGCATGTGCACTGGCCAGCTGGTCTTTGCACATGCATGCATGCCAGAAATCGGAAGAGCAGCCACCCTGCGCATGCACACACACTGGGCAGCTGCTCTTCTGGTTTCTGGCACACGCACACTCCCGTTTTGGCACTCGGTATTCTGTACAACTCTGTATTCTGTTTTGTTGTATATTTGATATACAACAAAATATACTGCTGAAAAAAACAAAGGGAACACAAGCAGAAGACATCCGAGATCTGAATGAATGAAATAGCCTTATTAAATACTTTATTCTTTACATACAGTAGTTTATACACTGCTCAAACAACTAAAGGGAACACAAAACTACTGTATGTAACGAACAAAGTATTTAATAAGGCTATTTCATTCATTCAGATCTCGGATGTCTTCTGCTTGTGTTCCCTTTATTTTTTTGAGCAGTGTATATTTTGACTGATGATATTTGACTGGCATTTTTGTCTACCTATTGAATCCTTCCTAAGGACCTGGGATAGGCAGATGTTGATGTTTGATAGTGTTAAAGGTATTGTCGCAGGATGTAAGCTATTCCAAGTAAAGCTGCCTTTTTCAATTGACTGAAGGTGAATTTGTCAGTGCCAATAGTGTTGAAGTAGTGCTCTAGTTGTTTTGGGATTGCATCCAAAGCACCTATTACTATTGGTATTGCCTTTGCTTTCTTTTGCCACAATCATTCTGTTTCAATTTGCAGGTCTTGGTATTTTGTTATCTTCTCCAGTTCTTTCTCTTCTATTCTGCTGTCTCCACATACACTGTCTTACTTTACTTACTTACTTATCAACAATTGTTAAGAATGATATGTTACGTGGAAGGTACCTGTCTGCTTGGATTCTAAAGTTCCAGAACATTTTAGCGTCTTCATTTTCTATTACTTTCTCTATTTTATAGCTCCACATTTCTTGCTCACAGGCAAATGATATTTCTTGTAGATCTTCCAATGCACCATTATTGCTACTTTGTCATACTGTTGTTTGCAGTCAGTCTGTGCAGGCTTTTTGCAGCAGCTAACTGGGTAATCCATTATTTCTTCAACTTCTTTGCAGAGGCAGCACTTGCAGTCTCTTGTTATCTTCTCAATCCTAACGTTGTATGCATTTCTTCTTAAGGCTTGGTCTTGTGCACCCTCTGTCTCTTTCTTCAAACTTTCCTACTTTTAGCCATTGCCAGAATGGGTTATTATCTGCTTTCCATGCTTTTTTTTTTAAAAAAAAATGTTCTGGCCATGTAATGCTTTGTCTTACGTGCTCTTCTCTGTTCTCTGTAGGCTAGTTTTGTCTTTCAAGTAGTCAGCAAGCCTTCCTTCCATACTAACTTGAGTGCATCTTCTTCACTATCCTTCAGCTATTCTTCCAATGCCCTTTTATCTGATGTACATGCAACATTCCACACCCTCCTATTTTCCTTGGTAAGTAGAGTCTATCAACATTGCTGCATGATAAAGGGCATGATTCATTGTCATTATTTTTCTGGTCTTCCTATCCAGGGTTTTTAATTTTGCTTGAGTCCAGGCCACTGTTCCACCTGTGTATTTAATGACTGGAATTGTCCAGGTGTTGATTGCCTTGATAGTATTGCTGCTATTGAATTTGGACTTGAAGCTTCATCTTCTTCACTCTGTTGATGTATTCATTTCTAACCTTTTTCCTGATTTCAGTATGATTGATTGTTCTGACCTTAACATGCAGGAGGCAGGAATTGGTCCTAGCAAAACCTCTTTTATTTACACGACTGTGAATTACGTTCATTCACAGTCAGCAAGGTTTGTCCAAACAGTTTTGCAAAGGAATTTTTCTCAACACACGTTTGGCAAGCTGCCACATAATTTGTTTCCAACTGCAGTACAAGGCAAAACCCAGCACAGAGTCTCTCAGAGTCATGGAATGAATGAATTGTTTCCTGCAAAAGCCCCCTCTCCGTTTGCTCCTCTTTTGTTTCCTATGAGAGGGTCCAATCATCTCCAAGGTGTGGCTTTACTCCCAAGTTGATCCTGCTTTCTGAGTTGTTCTTGTCTTCTGGAAGCTCTGCCCATACGCACACTGGGAATGGGCTCCAGCTGTTCCTCTGCCTCGCTGCTGTCTATCTCCTTCTCTGACTCCAACGCAGAGCCCTCGTCCGAGCTTTCCCCAGCCCCCAGGAATGGCCCATGTTCCTCCCCAACCTCCTCACTGTCTGACTCTGCTGCCAGCTCTGCTGGCCGCCAGCAGGCCACAACATTGATGTTGTGAGTTTGAAGGATGTTCAGGTATTTGTAGTGATTGTCTTCATCCAGACTCAAGATGCCCTTTCCATAGGGCATCTTGATTCCTCCAGTTTTCATTATTTTTCTGCATTTGATGGTGAACACATTAGTCTAGTCCAAACTTCATTGCAATATCTTGGCTGTATATATTGACAGTGATAAGCAGCGATTTTATTTCAGATGGTGTTTTTCCATACAACTTCATCTATCTCAGGGGTATCAAACTGGCGGCCCATGGGCCGGATGCATCATGCATCATGCACAGGCCATGCCCACCCCAGCTCCATGAAGGGAAAAACATCATGAAACATCACGTGATGGCAATGTGGCACCGCAAGTTTGACACCTGTGATCTATGTAAAGGAGGAGGGATAGCCTGGCAGATGTTTTTGATGTTTGATAGCCATGGCCTGACATTCAGTATTTTTTGACAGAGAAATGACAAACAATAGCGGCAATAGCGAGTCTCCTTGGATGATTCCTCTATTGATATTAACCTCTCCCAATCTATCACCATTTATTATGTTATTATGATGATAGTTATAATATTAATTAACTATAATTATTTATTTATTTTATAAAATTTGTATGCCGCCCTATCTCTGAGGACTCAGGGTGTCTCACAATGACAAATGACCAAGCGACTGTTAAAACCAACAAATATACATAAAAAATATCAGAAAAGTATTTTAAATTTTTTTAAAAAGTACTACCCCATCAGTCCAGGCCAGGAGACATAAATAGCCAGGTTTTCAAGTCACAGTGGAAGGTATGAAGGTCAGGGGCCAACTGGAGCCCCAAGGGAAGTTGATTCCAAAGGGTGGGGGCACTCACAGAGAAGGCTCTACCCCTGGGTGTCGCCAGCCGACATAGTCTAGCTGACGGCACCCTGAATAGGCCCTCTCTCTGAGAGTTCACCGGGCAATGGGAAATTGCAGGTGGTCCGACAAATAGCCTGGACCTAAGCCATGAAGGGCTTTATAGGTTAACACCAGCACCTTGAATCTCACCCGGAGGGCAACCGGCAACCAATGCAAGCCATGCAGGAGTGGTGTAATATGGGAGTATCGGGTCCCTCCCACAACAACCCGCGCAGTCGCATTCTGCACCAGCTGAAGCCTTCGGGTGGTCTTCACGGGCAGCCCCAGGTAGAGAGCATTGCAGTAGTCGATCCGGGAGGTGAGTAGTGCACGAGTGACTGTGTGTAGGGCATCTCGGTCCAAGTATGGGCGCAACTGGCGCACCAGGGGAACCTGGGCAAGCGCCCCCTTGGTCACGGCCGTGATATGCTCCTCCAGACTCAGCCGTGAGTCCAAGAGGACGCCCAAGTTGTGCGCCTTGTCTAAGGGGGGGGGGGGCAACACCTCGCCCCCAATAGACAGCGTTGGAACCTCTTGCTCGGCCCGAGATGCCAATATCTACAGCCACTTGGTCTTGGCCGGGTTAAGTCGAATTAAATTATATTTAATTAATTTAACATTATAATTATATATTATATTAATACTATATTATATTATTATTGCATACACATTTGAGTATGCACTTCTGCCTATCCTTTTATTATCATTTTTATTATGTATTTTTCTCATTTTTCTTCTTTGTCACTCTTGCTGGCAAATGTGTAAGTGAACACCTTAAGAGACACAGAAGCTAGCAGAAAAAAAATCATAATCTGTGCACAAATTAGGGAAAATATGCTTTTAATTATAACTTCTGACTCTCAAAATTATCGGAGGCTAAATAATTGATTGGGATAAGTAATGTTGCAGCCTAAAGCAAATGAACACTAAACACTAACCAATGTAATACATTTTCATTCAGGAATAGTGGTTCTGACCTAAAGACTTCCATAGCCACATAAATATTTTAAATTGCTTAAGAAAGTTGAATATTATTGGTTCATTCAGACATTAAGAATGCTGCAGCCAAGACAAGCAAAGCAGCCCTAAAAATTTCAAGCTTAGCATTCATTAGTGTGGCAATTACTGCCTGGGAATAATGATGCGAAGCAGAAATGAACGGGGCACATCTAACCTTGCTTTGACATGCCCACTTTTTAAAAGATGAGACTACTGAAGGAAAACAGATGTAAATCAATTGGGAAAATGCAGTTTGTATGGTTTTTAAAATGAAGTTGTCTCTGTCACATAGAAATCAGCTGACCTGTGATCTACATAAAGCTATAAGTATCATTTTACTTTAAAAGGCTGTGTGCCATAATCACCAGAGCTACAGGAAGAACGAAAGCTCTAAGCATCGAAAGCTCTAAGCATCGGAGCATGTGGTTCTGAAAGAGAAGTGGGAAACCCTGAGGCTCTAGTGCAATTAGGAGTCCTTGATCTAATTGCATGCAGCTCTCAGCCCTCCGCCAGCCCTACTGTCAGGCAAAATGAAGCAGTTGCCTCGGGCACATTTTGAGTTTCATAAAAGGCCTGCCAATTGTTAACGATTTCAGATTGTCATTTTATTTATGTTGCTAGGAAAGGGAATGGAAAACTCATAAGATTTTCTGAATCACAGTTTGAGTGTAGAAAGAAGAGAACGTTTGCTGTTCTCCCTGAAGGGAAAAAAACTATTTAAAGATTATCCTCTGTGTGTGTATTTGTGTGCGAATATTGAATATTGAGTCAATGAATATTGACTCCTTGCCTGGACAGGTCCCTAGATAAGTCTTGGTTTTCCCTCCTAGGACTGAGAGAGGGAGAGTGACGGGCCCAAGGTTGCCCAGCTCAGGTGAGACTAGAACTGATGGTTTACTGGATTCTAGCCTTTTTCAATTTTTATTTCTCTTCCTTCCCGAATAGAGAAGGGAAGAGAAAGGGAGAGGGAAGAGGGATAAGCAATGTCAAAAAAAAAAAAAAAAAAAAAGGAAAGGAATAGGGGTTGTCACAAAGAAAGAATAAGTAGTTCCCCCACTTTTTATTTGTCTAATTTTGCTTACTCTGTCAGATTGCTCCCAAAAGCCTGCAACTTTGTGCAGAAGAAATGTTGCCCAGCCTTCCTTTTCATATGTACCTCAGAAAAGCTTCAGCAGTCAGCCATAAGCTGGTCTGGTTACTTACTGGAAAGTAAACCTGCTAGGAACTTTTATTCAGTCCTGTTCAAGTATGTCAACTTTTTTTGCAAATGTAATTGTCCTGAGTCAGTTCCAGGTCAACTGGCAGGCAATACCATTGTATAAGGATCTTGTGAACAATGCAGAGAGTGGAACATTAAATGTTCAGCGAACAAGGTCATTTCATTTTGACAGATTCTTTGTTACTTTGAAATAAATAAGCTCTCTTAACACCTTCCTTCTGACATAATTAATTCTGGTATATACTTGAATGAAAGTACACCAACTCTACAGTTGGTATATTTAGCAAATTGTTAATGCAAATTGAGTGGAGAACATACTGTACATAACAATAGTCATTGTACATATTTGTTGGATATAACAATGATGTGCACAAATGGGAACTTATATACTGTACATACAGTAGTTAGTATAGAACTATACTATATAGAGAACTATGTAAAATAAATCTTAAGCAATATATTAGCAGTCAGGTAATGTATACCTTTTTTAGTTAACATGTGAAATAGCCTTTTAATAACTGGAGATTTTTATGTCAAATTGGGGTGAGTGGGATCTGAATTTTACCAGCCAATATGCAGTCTCTCCTATTGTGACTATGCAAAGCTAAACTATCTCTGCAAAGTCTGATAAATGTGCCTGGGATTGTATGGCATTTTCTTTTTAATTTACATTTCTCAAGAAGTGATAATGCATTTTATAATTACCCAGCACTTCTATTAACTCTACAGAAAAGTTTAGAGCAATAAATCTGTCACTATGAATTAAAAATAAGCCAGAGCCTATGCTAACATCTGTAGTTATAAAGACCTTTGTAAGGCTAGTGCTGGCCCATCTGAAAACCATCACAGATCTGCTGTTAGACCCAAGGATGGTATTCTTTTACCTTTGCTACTGGTTCGCAAACGTGAGCGCACTCAGGACAAAGGAAAGAAAGAACTAGCACTTTAAACAGCTGCCCAAGTCCTGTTTCTATCACAACTAAAATACAGGTAGTCTTCAACTTATGACCACAGTTGAAATCAAAATTTCTATTGTTAAGTGAGACATTTGTTAAGTGAGTTTTGCCCCATTTTATGACCTTTCTTGCCATAGTTGTTAAGTGAATCCCTGCAGTTGTTAAGTTAGTAATATGGTTGTTAAGTGAATCTGGCTTTCCCGTTGACTTTGCTTGTTGGAAGGTCACAAAAAGTGTTCACATGACCCCATTCACATTACAATCATCATAAATATGAGTCACATGACCATGGAGATACTTCAATAGTTATAAGTATGAAAAATGGTCTTAAGTCACTTTTTTCAGTGTCATTGTAACTTTGAATGGTCAGTAAATGAACTGCTGTAAATTGAGGACTACCAGCAAATTAATCTGCAAATCGATCGAAACAAAAAGAAAATGGGTGAAAAGAATGGTCAGCAGTTCAAAGAAGAGACCGTACATAGTTCTTAGCCTGTCTATGATGGTCACTATCTGAACACACAGTCCTATGCAATCTGTTTTCTAATTTGATTACACCTTCATCTCTGTTTTGATTGAGCTGCTTTTCTAGAGGTGGTGTAAGCATAATCTGATAGACTATCCAAATCTTAAATTGTGCATCAGTATTCAATATTGGATGGCCCCTAACCTTCGCATCTTCCGCCGTGAATTGAAAACCTGGCTATTTATGTCCCCCGGCCTGGACTGATGGGGTAGTATATTTTAAATTCTTTTTTAAAAAAACTTTCTTGATTTTTATGTATATTCGTTATTTTTATCAGTCGCTTGGTCGACTGTCGTTGTGAGCTGCCCTGAGTCCTTGGAGATAAGGCGGCATACAAATTTTATAAAACAAACAAACAAACAAACAAATAAATAAATAAATAAATAAATATATTGTCATTAATTCCTCCTGAATTTTACTTCACATTGAAAACTGTACATATGCCCAGTTATTTTTATTTATCTCTATTTTTACTGAGTAAGGATTAAAAAAAGTCTTCACCTCACTTGGAATGTTTTGTTGTTGCTGTTAATTTATAAATCGGTTTTTAAATGAGGGCGAACTCTTCTCCCACTCTTCTGCTCCTTCTCTTCTTTTTTTTTTAATTGAAAAAGTTTTTCAAATTTTTAAAAGTTTTTCAAATTGCTCCTTCTCTTCTTGATGTGGCATGACTAAAGGACAAAAACACAGGAAGTGGAAGAAATAGAATAAACAGCCAATTGTATTATATAACCATTTTATATCCTGAGCAGAAGAAACAGTACATACATTTTGGTTGTTTAACTTGGCATTAGGAACGTTACTTAGCAATTGGAAGTGTTTGGCAACAAAACAATGACATGTGGGTGATGTTGCAAGAAAGGAAGTTGTACTGAGACAAAGAGTTTTTTTTACAAAAATCAAGAGTCTATTATGTGTCCAGATCATTCTAGAGATAGCCAAATAGCCAAATGCTAATGGGATAATAAAAGAGTATTGGATAAAGACCATAAGAAAACTAATTTTAGTCCCTCATGAAGCTCAAAGGCTACCTTTCAGTAAGCCACGGACTGTCAAAGTCCCAGAATTATAGTTTCTTAGCACTATAAAAACACATTTTGCCTTCAGAGACTTCTAGGTTCAATCACTGGCTTCTCCAGTACAAATGATCAGGCAGTAAAGTTATATGAAAAATCCCTGCTAAGTCCCAAAGAGCTGCTTTAAATCAGAAAACAAAATATTGGCCTAAAATTGGGGAAAGTATCCAATCCATTAAAAAACAACATTTTTTTTATAATATTGTAATAAAATGAAGAAAGGAAAATCCTTAAATGGTCCTGGGAAATTGAGAGGAATATGCTACCGCAATGCCTGAAAGATTGAGGGAGATATGATCAACAAGAAGACTGAGTGGGCATAATTTAGCACATTCAAAAATAATACCTCTTGAACATTAGTTAAAAACCTAAACCAAGGCTGCAGAACTCTTTTTACAGATGGTCATACTTGGCTGCATTTCTAAAAACAAAGATAGTACCAAAGCTAAATTTGATTCAATTCATTCTTAAATTGTAAACTTATTTATAATTAAGTGATGGTAGCTTGCTAACCTTGTTCATATTTACTAGTCCAACCTCAGCATGAGCCAAATGATCACAACTGAGATTGAAATCTTATGCCATTTATTTGGGTTCATTTCATTACGCTTACTGTATCAAGCCACATCACTGGGGCATAGGGATGTTCCTGGGAGGGATGAACATATATGAAGGGTACATAATTGCAGAAGGATCCCCCAAAATATGATGATCAGTTCAGATACCCAGTTAAAGCAAGCAGACACTATAACAAGTATCAGCAATATTGGAAGATACTAGAGGCAGATGATCACTTTAGTGACAATGGTAATTTTCATACTGTGTGGGAAAAAGCATATATATAAGTGGTGGGATTAAAAAAGTTTTACTACCAGTTCTGTAGGCATGGCTTAGTGGGCGTGGTATGGCTTGGTGGGCATGGCTTGGTGGGCATGGCTTGGTAGGCAAGGCAGAGGAAGGATACTGTAAAATCTCCATTCCCACCCCACTCCAGGAGAAGGTTACTGCAAAATCCCCATTTCCTCTCGATCAGTTGGGACTCAGGAGGCAGAGAATAGATGGGGGCAGGGCCAGTCAGAGGTGGTATTTACCGGTTCTCCGAACTATATATATATATGTGGTATATATGAATTTATATATATCAAATCAAATTTGAAGTTTGCTCTTCAAGTTAGATTGCACTCAATATGCTACTGTGGAAAAGTTGAGGTTATTTTGTAGTATAAATGATTTTTATAGCATGGCTGGATTAAAGTCTTTAGGATATTTAGTGCCTTATTTTGTCATGCAGGAAAAGAAAATACAAAGTTGCAAAGAAAGAATTACAGTGGAAACATGAAAACACGGGAAAGCTCAGCATAATGAAAGATGGATTGAATCAACTAGAGTTTGCTATCATAGGAGCCAGTGAACTGAAACAGACTTGAATTGGACACTTCCAGTCAGAAGATTATACTGTTTACTACTCAGGACATGAAAAGTTAAGAAATAATGATGTTGCTTCCATAGTCATACTATAACAGACAATACTTTAGTACAATGCCAGTCAGTCTCCAAATATTATCTATTGGATTTCCAAGACAATCCTTTAAAATGATAATTACTGATGCAGAAGAAGTTGGGGGGGGGAGTTATGAATTTTATGGTCAAGTTCAAGGAATCAAAAGAACATGAATGCAAGATCTGCTTTTGTGGTTGATGAATGGAATGCCAAATTAGGGAACAGTAAGAAATATAGTTGGATTTGGCGTTGTTGTTTTTAATTTTGTGTGGTGTTGTAATTTGTGTGGTGTTTTTATGTGGTGCTAAATTGTTCTGACAAGATGGCAAACCATGTAAATAAATATATACAATGCTGTAGCAAAGAGAAATAAAGCAGAAGAATAAGTTATCACTTTTTGCCAATCCAGTTATTAATTTATGGCTAACAGTTTTCAAATAACTAAAATGGTACCTATATACATGGACATTACCAGAATATAGACTGACAAATTGATTAGATTACTGGGATAAGGCCTCAATTGCCTGTAGTTGTGAAAAATGTCATGAACTTGTCATGTTCAAGTTCCAAGTTAAACTAAAACAGAAAAACAAAGCCAACCAGTTTTCATAATACATTCTTGACAATATGTTTACTCTTTTCAAGAAGAACATCAGAAATAACTGTGAATCATTTCATTGATTGTGTCTTAAGTCTTGATATGTATTATTACAAAATACTGTAGACTTAGAATAATGTAATGCACATTTCAGTACTAATATTAATTTAGAAGATTTAGGTGCTGCTAATGCATCTGGTCTAAATTGTGTAATCAAGATATATATTAATTGAATATGCTTCCATTTTGCAATTTCAGGTAATCCCAATTCCTCTAGCTATAATCCATATAGTTTGGAAAAAAAAAGTTCACAATAAACTAATGTAAAGAATTAGTACTGATGACTTCAAAAAGCCCCACAAATTTTTTAGAACAGTGTTTAGATCAGGACTGTTTATCCCTACTGCAACATATTTCTCTTCTAACACCTTCTAAATGTCCCTTATGTGCAATAGAAATATGGACCACAATATAAACAAGCCCCTGCCATGATGTCATAGTGGCCGCACAACTTTCTCCTTATGTCCAAATTTAAAAAAAAGTATTTTATCAATGGCTTCCATGAAGGAATTCAATTAAAAACATACATCTAGTGCTAAAACTGAAAATCAGACAAGTTAAATTCCATTCATTATATGATAATCACAATTCCAATAAAAATAAATTAAGGCTCAAGTGATGCAAAGATATGAAACAAGGTTTGTAACTTTAATGGAAAGAAGGAAATAACTGAGATAGTCAAAAAACACTAGCACTTAGGGAAATTATGTTGCAGTAGGGATAATCAAGTGTAGAGTGCTCTGTATGTACAAGTATAGGGAGCAAGAAGGAAATAGCAACCCATAAACATAGAGGAAAGTAGGAGTTAAAGAGAGAACACAATAACTCTTTATCTGCTGCAATCCATGGTCAAGAGATTAGGGAGTGCTGAGATTTTCGCATAGGAGCATTTCTAAACAGATATACTGGCCTTGAAACAATATGCATTTTTATAATATTCAACCTCCTCATAAATTGAGTAGAATTTTTAATCAACTACTTATATTATCTGATCTCAGATTTAAAAAATGATATAGTTACAAATGAAGTATCTATCCTTGATCTAACTATTCTCAAGTATTTGAAAGAATCCAAGCAACAACTAAAACCCCAATTATTGCACATTTCTACAGAAACATTGGAGCCTGCAGGGATTTACTCAATTTAAAGGAATTATCTGATAAACTACCAAGATGTTGAAAATATCAATAAATTCTGGTATAGAAAATACATAATTATGAATAAAACATACTGTATAATCAGAATGTAATAACAGTTTGCATTTTGACTCCAGCCATAGTTATATGCCAAATTTCCACTATTTCTCTAAGTTAGACAATGGTTTGACTATAAAAAAGAAGAAATAAAATAGGTACTTAATTAGATTCATGAAAATTCTTACTAAATAACTCGATTTTTAATAACCCTAGAGAAGAGAGTACTATGTTTCTCCGAAAATAAGACCCTGTCTTATATTTTTTTGAACCCTTAAATAAGTGCTTGGCCTTATTGCCATGCGCTCAAAAGCCCAATTGGGCTTATTATCAGGGGATGTCTAATTTTGGGGGAAACACTATATTGAGCCAGTTGATAAAAACTAGAACAAAGCTATGTATTTAAGCAAACCTTATATTAAAATTTTCCTGTGCATCATTTCTACTTCCAATAAAATCACTGCTATTGATTTCAATTACTTTGAATTTATTCAGAATATCAACTAATCTATTATTATCAAATGGTTGATGACTTTTTATAAAACTAAATTGATTATATATATATATTTTCAAAAAGGAAGAATATAAACTAATATAAGAAAAAGGAAGAAAGAAAAAGAGAAAGAAAAAAAGATACAAAGAAGTAGCTTCTGATCATCTTTATACCAGTTATAAGTACAAATATAAATTCATCTCTTACTCTACGGTTACATACTCTCTTCTTTTTATAATATATCCTGTCTAATCATCAAAATCATAAATCATAAGTTCATTCATTTCTGTTTTATGCAAAAGTCCAAAAGGATGTCCAGTCAGCAATAAATATAGCTATTGTCTTTTGTCTGATCAAAGAAGTCAGTTTAGCCGTCATTACCAATAATTACTCTACTGTTGGTAGTGCAAAACTTTCTATCTTTATGCATACTATACTCTTGCAGCAGTTATTGTATAAAAACAAAATTCCATGACTTTTCCAATTGTTTGTCCATCAATCCCAAAAACAAAAACTTTGAATTGTATATTACTCTTTAAAATCCTCTGTATTTGAATGTAAAATTTTCTAGATTTTTATACATATCCACTAAATACAGTAAAAGAAAGTGCCCCTGCCTGTTTAGATATCCAACATAAATTTGTGCCTATATATATTCCGGATAATTTCTCTGGTGATATATACGATTGTCTTATTTTATAAAAACTTTCTCTAAAATTATAACATAGCATACATTTCAGTTCTTTCAACCACATATTTTCCCATTGTTCTATTTGTATGTTAAAACCAAAAATTTTCTTCTGTTTCAAATTTCAATAAAAGTTTATGTATTTTAGCAATTACTTGTTCATCATTTATACCCAATTCTATTTCAACCTTAGTCTTACAATGTTCAAAACCATATCTTTTTTTCTATTTAAATTTGTAAATAAGAAAAATATGCCTGTGCCACCAGTTCTTCATTTCACATTGCCCTTGAAAAAATTCTAGTATCTCATGATAAGTTAGTCTTTGTGTTTGTCTATTATTTCTAATCTATGAATGCTTATTTCTCAAAGAGATAAAATGTGGCTCGATTTGTAATTTTAAGAAGTCCTATTTAGACAAAAATTGAATAATTTCTTCCTTTATTATATTTGATTCAATAACATAGAGTCAAAACTTTGAAAAAGATATTTACTGAGTTAGAATTATTACATATTTTATTTGGAGCAGTCTTAATAAAAGAATAAATATTAATACATTGTAATAATATAATTGCAAAAATGTTGCTTTGTTGCAGTGAGGCTAATAATCTCCATGGCCTTTAATCTTATTTCTTGGCCTCTCAATGCCTTTGTTTTATTCTGTTCTCTGTGAATATTCTGTTTCATGCATACTGTATAAAAGAGACTACGTTCCTGTTTGGTACTTTAAAAAAACTTTATATAATATTAGTGTGCTGAGCATTGGAAGACGTCTTCCAGGATTCAGACTGGAATCTGAATTAGAAGGTATAAAAAGAATGGTCATAAGGACTGTAGGATTTACAGATTCAGTCCTATGAGGAGTGATTCAGGGTATCTTTAATTTTAAGAAAAGACTGAGACCGAATAGCATGCCCACAATGCCTCAAGGAATGTCATATCGAACAAGGCCTTGCCTTGTTTATAACCATCCCAGAATGATATGCTATAAAGGTCTTAAGATTTACAAAGGCAGATTCCAAACAAATTTAGGGAGAGAACTCCTCATGCTATGAGCAGTCAATTTGGAACCCATAATTGTACAATCAAAGGCCTGACATGTTTTCTGTGTGGCCATCTCCATCTTGATTTTTTAAAAATTCCCTTTCCCTCCCAAACATCCCTGTTTTAGTTCCCCTTAATTCTGTAAATTAGGCTGCCTAATCCATCCCTGTGCCATGGACAGTCTTTTATTGAACAAATCTTGCTAGAACAAGGACAATGTTTTTTTCTGTTATGACAACTTTTTTAAAAAACAAAGAATCCGTTATATCTGTTACTAACACCAACTGAAAAATCAAATAATTCAGCACTTGCACTATCCATTAAAGGAGAAAATACATTTGGTCCAAAGCTATTTAAAACTTGAAGATGAATTCTTTCTGTACAGGAAGAACTTAACCAGGCATGTGGGTGTTATTCAGTCTGCTACTCAGCTGGTGGCATCTGTGCCAGAGCTACACATGGTAATTGAAGTGAAGGGGGTGTGAAATTGTACAGAAGATATATAGTGATAAAGCTGAGAAGTCAGCTTTACATCTGACGGAAGAGAAAATAGCAGACAATTTTGCCAGCAGAAATTACAGTGTCCGCCTGGAACTTTCCAAATAAGCTACTGACAAAAACTTCTGTACAAAGCTGTACTGCCCATAGAGTACAGATGACTTTCAAGCAGAGAGATGGACATGCCAAAGTAGAATATCAAAATATCTACTAAACATACTCAAATAATTGAAAGTGTCTAAAAGACTTATTTAAATCCTGGCGTATAGAGAAATATTATCAAGAAATATCTTCTTATCTTATATCCAGGGATGAGGAAATCTATCTATGTGGTTGCTAAGAGTCAACACTGACTTAATGGCACCAGATCAATCTATCTCCGATACAAGATTTTGTGAATTAGAAAGATAAGAATTTGACTCTATTTAAAGCTTTGAATTGCAATATCTTTACAAAAAATTCTATTTCAAAAACATTCTTAAAATGCCAGTTATACCCTATCCCACTCAATCTTCTTTTCTCACTTTCAGTTGCCTACATGTACTGTTTGATTAAAATTTTTTAGCTATACAGTTTAAAATTGTCAGTTAGGAAAAGAAATCAGTGTAAAATAAGCTGAACAGAGCAAAACTGCATAGTATTTTTGGAATAAAAAGATTGAAGAATATGCTCCTGTATGGCCTCTCCTAAATGTTAGTCAGTGTGAGTTCTGTCAGGATTCATGAAAGGATTTCCCAATGGAAATTCAGACACATTGTTAACAATGAAAGTGCTATTAATTACTGTAGTAATGCCTCAGACACTACAGCTGCCTCTCTCCTTAAAGTATCATTCAGAAATTCATATTATAATGCCCGACACTGCTATTATTCAAACATCCCTTGAGACATATAGCAGCCTTATATAATAAATGCCAGAAATAATTAGCAAGAGGCAATTTAGTGTGTGAGCAAATTATCAGAAATAGACTAGTAGAGCAATAAAACCAATTCTACTCCAAACATAAAGCTTAAGAAGTCAAATATACACTGGGAAAGTTTATGGGCTATATAATTATTTAGTTCTTTCAGTTCAGCTAGAGTGTATGAATATACAGAGCTAATTGAACAGCAAAATGTATATTACACATGTTGAACATAGATTTCCAAAAATTGTTCCTGTACTACAAAGAGGAGCATAATTATCCTTTGTCCAACTCTCTGTACAATTTCAATGGGATTTAAAAGTGAGAGATTCCAACAGGATTGGACCAATATGTTACAATTGCAAAACTGAAATTATGTTGATTAATTATTAGAAATTTATGGTTCCCAGAGATATACACATTTAAAGATATGATTTTCTTCTCAACAATGGAAACATGCAATGGTGAAGATGATTCCTCCAAGAAATAACTTATTGGAACATGGCACATATATATCTTGGTTTCAAGAAAATTATCACTTGAAGTGCAAGGAGAAAAGTGAAGCACCTGAACTACAAAGAAAACCTACTTTATTTTGCAAACCAGGAATTAGATATATAAACTTGTACTGGGGTATCAAGAAGACACAGCAAACATTATAAGAGTTTATAGCATGAACTCATATAGTATTAACAAGTTTCCTAAAGTGAAATTCCATTTGGAATATCAAATGTTGATGACTCTTTGAGCGATTCTAGTGTTTTCATATAACCTCATGCAATTTAAGCAGTCTCATGTAACAAGCAAGATGGATTGGGAATAATGGTACTTCTTGGAACTCAATATTCCAAGAACTCAATTTGGAACTCAATTTGATGTTTGTGGACATCATGTTACCAACATTTACTAGAAGCAAACAATCCTTGCTAACACCACCACCCCGCCCCCCGATTTCTGATAACAGGAACTTCCTGAAACTATAGCAATAACTTTGTGATCAGACCATCAATGCATAAATATATATTTTGGGCTAGATTACTGGGTATAACTTCAGAACCCCACAGCTAAAGTGGAGAGCAGATGTTACTCTACAGACATAAATCTTCTTTTTAAGATAACATCCTAAAACCTCTTCCCACACCTAGTATGATTTCTATCTTTCTGTTGTGAATGGAGAAAACTAGAGAGAAAGAGTAAGTAATGACAAGCCTCAGACATATCCTGCTTCTGGTCTCCTCAATTCCAGCTAGATCTCTAAGGGTACCATGTCTTTCAATTGGCCTAAGAATGTTTATTTTTAAATTAATCAGCATATGTACATCTTTAATAGCTAGCTGCCTTTAATTGTTCTCTATCAATTTTATGTATTCTAACTTGGGGCCTTTCTCTCCTCATCTGCAGTGATCTTTTCTTGTAGAGCCAGTTGATAGATGGCATTTTGGCTACGAGCCATGTCCTTCAGAGACCCAAGCCAGGCACTTGAAGGGATGACTATTCCCAACAGATGCCAGATCTGGAATGTAACAGGGGATCCCCTTCCAATGACTTCAAATGTGATGCCGGATATCCTGTTTTCTATTTATATTCTCTCTAGACTTGTATTTTAAAAATAAGGGGGAAGCTTATTTAAGATATCAGTGTAGACCAGAATAGTGGCTTATCTGAAGGAACATATTTTTCCTTCATCAATATCGAAAAAAACACATTGCCGAAATTTGTTTGTTTATTCCTTCACTGGGATTTCATACTATTCTGGACTATTCTGACTGTAATACTTTTAAAAAATACATTTCTCTTTAATATTAAAAGAATATTTTATTTATTAAATGACCAAGTAATGAAGGTGGATGATTTTTTTTTAATTGCACAGTCATGTTTCATGCTTCATAGGCTGCTTGATTTCCCCAATTACATTCAAATTCACACAACATGAGGAAACTTCTTGCAGGAAATTTTTCCAGATTAGGGAGCAGGGACAATCAAGTAGACTGTAGAGTAGAGTAGAGTAGAGTAGAGTAGAGTAGAGTAGAGTAGAGTAGAGTAGAGTACAGTAGAGAGTAGAGAGAGGGAGCAGGGACAATCAGGTAGATCAGAGGTGGGCAACTATGGTCCTTTTATGACTTGTGGACTTCATTTCCCAGAATTCCTGAGCTAACATGGCTGGCTCAGGAATTCTGGGAATTGAAGTCCACAAGTCATAAAAGGGCCATAGTTGCCCACCCCGAGGTAGACTGAAGAGTAGAGTAGAGTAGAGTAGAAAGTAGAGAAGAGTAGAGATTTATAATAAACACAAAAAAACAAAATAAGTATAGGAAGCTCCCACATCTCACAATAATAATTCAAGTTAAAAAAACACAACCCAAAAACTTTTTTAAAAATACCAAAGTCAATGAAACAATGGTAATAGAAAAATAGTTTTGGAGTGGAAAATATTTCTTAAAATTGAAGCAAAATATTAAACTAAACAAACCATTTCTAAGCATTTGGCATCTGTTCATTTAGAATTGCAAGCAAGGTACTTGGCAAAAAAATGGAAAAAAGGCTAAAGATGCTTGAAATGTAAGTGTAAATATGAAAAGATGTTTCAGCTTCAGCCAAAGAAGAATGAAGGAAGATGCTCTCAGAACTAACACAAAAACAAATTATCTGTGCAAAATATTAGATAATTAAAGAAAATAGTCTAATTCTTGCAGAACTACCGGTATTTGACTTACAGTTACAATAATAAACATATTAAATAATGCTTGAGGAGTTAGTCATTCTCAGTTTGCTGTGGGTATCTTACTATGTAGCTGGATATGATCTTAAGATCTGTAAGATGGAAACATTGTATTCCAGAGAAATTGCAGAAAATCAGATTCCAATAGAATGTTTTAAAACATTTCCTAGCAATTGCTTTAGTTTGGCATTGAAATCAATAGTCAGAGATGCTGGACTCACTATTTACTGGATGGATTCAGCCATCATGTGTGAGATGCTTTTATTTGGATTTTTTTATCTCTCTGTCTTTCATCGGTCTGTCTGTCTCTCTGTCTGTCATCTAGCTATCCTATCCTATCCTATCCTATCCTATCCTATCCTATCCTATCCTATCCTATCCTATCCTATCTTACAGCACCAAAGTAGTGTGCAACAAAGCTAACAACAATGAATAAATATATGAAAACCACTATCACTATTAATTATAATAAAAATGTTAAAAACTAAAAAAATATGAAACAAGGAAATAACAGACAAAGGGAGGTTAATAATAATGATGCCACCTCAGAAGTTCAACCATCCTCTGAGCTCCTCAGGCTTCTGGCATAACCAGCTCTTGAGGGCCACCAGAAGCTCAATAGGGACAAGACTAATCTCATCTCAGATGGGAGAAGATTCCATAATATGGGCATACTATGGAAAAGGCCCACCACCTAAAGCCCACTAAATGTGGCTACCTAGCTGATAGCACTCCATTATGAGACCTCTTTGCTGGATCTGGTGGGATGAGATTCCTAAACCAATCATGGGATTGGACTTGATGATTTACATGTGTCCTCTGAAGTCCTTCATATAAATCAATGGATTTTTTTTAAAAAAGAGAGAAAAGAAAAAGCTATTTGGTTTTAATTATGTTCTTCTTGAAGAAAATCAAGATTTTATTCTAAATACTGATTTTCTTTTAATAAGCCACAATGACATATTTACAGTACAGATGAGACCATAGATATGCAAACAAGGACCTCATCCATCTGTCCTTAAAACAAATTGGTTATGATTATAAATGTTCAGAAAATATTTAATTTTCCTGAATAGCTACATATTTGGGTCAATGTTCGTTCATTCAATAAGCAGCAGATATTTACTCCAATTAACAGTTTTCAATCAGAAGCTGCCATTGCTCAGCTTTTCTCCCAGTGTCACACATTTTCTTACTTCTAGCTTGTAATCACAAATTCTTTGTGAAAAATAAACTGCTTTTGCAATAATAGAGTCAAGAAAACATTTGTAGGAATCTTTGAACAAGCACTTTGAGTCAGCTGGTTCACCAAAAGGCTAATAAAAAAGTGTTCAACACAACTCAGGCATCAACTTATACTTTCTTTAAGTTTTAAAATAATATATATTTCAAGATAATTCAGTGAACATGCTATTAGGAGACCTCACAAGTTGCAAGCCTAAATCCAGGAAGAGAAAAACGTTTAAAGGTAATAAATAAAAGCGTAATGACATGATTGCCATTTGGAAAAGGCTGTGTATATAGAGGCCACTGATTATTCACAAAATGTGAAGTGAAATATAGGGCAGGGATAGAAAACCCATGATGGTTCAAATTGTTTGAATTGCAACTTCAACAGTTAAAGATTTGGGGGTTTGAGTTTGCATTTGGGGGTTGCTTTTCAGGCATTGACCAATCTGTTGCTGAAGTCGTATTTTCTGTAATCGAGTTTGGAGCAGTTTACCTTAAGTTTGCATCTATTGTGTGCTCATGTATTGTGTGAAAGACCTAATCAATAATCACCTGTTTATCCATGCATAATCTGAGCAGCACCATTTAGCAGTAATTCACAACATAGAGATAAGAGCATGATGGTTGGAGAATTGAGAGTCGTGGTGGCTCAGTGGTTAGAATGCAGTACTGCATGCTAACTCACTGCTCATTTCAGGAGTTCGATCCTGCCTAACCAGCTCAAGTTTGACTCAACCTTTCATCCTTCCAAGGTGGGTAAAATGAGGACCCAGGTTGTTGGGGAACAATATCCTGGCTCTTTAAACTGCTTAGAGAGGGCTGTAAAGCACTGTGAAGTGGTATATGCTGTAAGTCTAAGTGCTATTGCTATTCTGGGAGTTGAAACCCACCCATCTTAAAGTTGGCAAATGTAAGAGGTAGAGGCAGAACAGACATTGCAATGTAGGACAGCAAATTCTGGTTAATTTTCTATTGATTCCAGTTTATTTAGGTAGCATTTTAGAACAGGAGTGGGGAAAGGCCCAATGTTTTGGAACAGTAGATCTCAGATTCCGTGTAGCAGAGGTGCTGCAACAAAATATGCCGGCTTGTTCCAAATGTGGATATGGATGGAGTTATTTTATGGTGATGTTTTTCAGGTTTTTCAAGTTTATGGAGGGTGTGTGTGTGTTGTGAGTGATAGAAGTTTTTGTTTTTATTTTGTTTTGAGAAAGTCAAGGTCAAACTGACTCTAGCTATTACAATAGTTATTCTTAATAATCAGTGGTTTAGGCTTATTAGCTTCCTACTTCCCTTCATTTCTAAAATGGAATTTTAATAAGATTGCAACTCCTTAAAGCTTTCAATTCCTTGAGCATTTCCTAACTATTAATCATGGTGAATGTCATTTCTGATTAAGCTTCTTAAATCCACTATACATTATTAACTGATAACTTCTGCTCATCTTCATTTGTGTTGTTAGCATATTGCTTTAGGGGAAAAAAAGAACTGTAATTTGAAGGAGACACCAAAAACTCTTGTCTAGGAGATATTTATTTTCAGTTCTCTGTCTAACAGTCCAATTTCTTGAAGGATGTATTCAGTCTTTATAAATTAAAGACAAAATGCATTTCCTGCAGTTTTATGGAGATTTTCCAATCCAACCCATAAACCAATGTCCAAATGCATTTATCTTAATCTACTATGTATACCAAGATCTATTTCTCCTACAATAGCCTCATTATTGGTTTTAATAGAAAAACCAGGATTTCATTAAGCCTTGTTTTATATAAGCTTATCCCTGTACCCCAGAGGTGGGTTTCAGCAGGTTCTGACCAGTTCTGGAGAACCAGTAGTGGAAATTTTGAGTAGTTTGGAGAACCAGTAGTAAAAATTCGGACTGTCCCCGCCCCCATCTATTCTCTGCCTCCTGAGTCCCAGCTGATCAGAAGGAAATGGGGATTTTGCAGTAACTTTCCCCTGGATTGGGGAGGGAATGGAGATTTTACAGTATCCTTCCCCTGGAGTGAGGTGGGAATGGAGATTTTACAGTATCCTTCCCCTGCCATGCCCACCAAGCTATGCCACGCCCACCAAGCCACACCTACAAAACCGGTAGTAAAAAATTTTGAAACCCGCCACTGCTGTACACCATAATTAAAACAGAATAGAACCTCAGTTTGGGAAGAATAATTAATATACGGTACAGCACTAAAAGAAACAAAAATAAGCCCACTTGGCAGCTAATAGCAGAATGTTTAGAAAGGGGAAGAAAAATAATAATAAAGGAAATGATGAATACCTTCCACCACCAATCAATACATACATATTGATATTAATCCTCACTTGGAATTACTTTCAGTACTATTAAAATTAAATCATATTCTAAATATTTTGTATATAATTCAAAAGCAGCTTCAAATCTTCAAGCCATATTATGGTTGCAAGACTGTTTTAAAGAAATTAAACTAAAATGGCAGGAATCCATATAATATGTGTACACCTACATATGATGTACCCACTATGGATGAGAGTTAACCCCTTTACAACATTCTCTGATATATCCAATAAATGCAGAAAATATTTATAAAGAAATACAACAGTTATGCATTACAATCTCTTTCACTTGTAACAATAGATAGAATAGGGACCAACATTAGCATTTGATGACAAAAGAAAACTACAGCTTGGCTTTAAAATCAAAATAGATGATTTGATGGCTAATAAGGTCAGAGACTGCTTGTGAAATGTACTTTACAGATAAACCCAGCAACAACATTTAATCAATGGATGAATGACTAAATTTCCTGAGGCTTATTGTTAGATGTAGATGCCAAGAACTGAATATTACAATGATCTTCTGTGATTTCTTTTAGGTTTATAAGCAAAGGTTTTACCAGGTATAAAAAGAAGGAATAACCCACAGACTGAACCATTATACAAACAGATACATTCAGAAATGCATAAGCACTTCAGCACAAGATCTAATGGTACTAGTTTGCTTATGAGTTGATGATTAATGGCTAGGATAATTTTGTTTCTTTTTACATTCTGTTGTTACATACTGTTTCCTGAGTCTTTACATATTTAGGAGTACTGATGTACTGGGTGCTAACCAGTTTTTATGTACCATCTTTTAAAAAATTAATTTCATCTTAAAAATAAGGTAGGTAGAATGTTGCAGAGAAAACACCACACTTGAGTATCATATTTGTTTCAAAAATGCTTCCAATTCCAACATAAATCCCAGAGTTATTCTTAGAAAATAAAAATGATGGATGGCTGCCACACAGTGCTTTGCTTCTGGGGTATGCCCACCTGTTCAGCTAAAAGGCAAAAGTAAACAGGACCAGTGGACAGCATCTCAAACAGCTGGGTAATAATTCAAAAAGTGGGGACCCAGTGACTTTTTGCTTTTTTATTCTTTCAAGTTAAGTTTGGAAATGTCTTGATGCAATCTAATTCCCAATATGCCATGCCCCTCTTTATGTTAACTTTTTCTTAACAACCCAGAATAGTTGGGTTCATACATCATGCTAAGTTATAAATGATGGTTACAAAAAAACAAAAGCTGTGTTCACCCAAAATCAAATAAACCACATTATGGCTTAGTTCAATATTTGGATCCAGTTTCTGTCTAAGTCCATACATCTATACCGACATAAATACTGCATGTTTTCCTTCCTTTCTCCCCTCAATTCCTCCCTGATATTTTAAACATCCTATTTGATGAAAAGTTCTTGAAAACAGAACTTTCACCAGCTACCCATCATTTTACCAGCCTACAATATGTCTAACTAAACTATTGTTTGATATGATTCCCCCCCCACCTAGTCAATATAGGGTTTTCCCTTCCTTTGGTGACTTTTATTTTTATTTATTTATTTATGCTCCACCTTCCAAATAACTCAAGGCAGCGAACATATGCAGCATACCTTCCTCCTTTTATTTTCCCCACAACAATCCTGTGAGGTGACTTGGGCTGAAAACTAAGGTGGAACTAGAACTCACAGTCTCTGGCTTTCTGTCGGGTACCTTAACCACTAAACTAACTGGCTCTCCTAGACCAAACTGCCTTGTCTTGAATTAGCTCTGTTTTACTTAAAATAGAATATTGGCTGTTGTGTTTCTCGGCTATATGAAAGAGTTAATCAGGAACTGGGGGAATTTTTTTTTTTTTTTTGATTAGGCAATGTTTTCTTTTTTTGCACCATGTTTTATAATGACTGACATTTGCTTGTTCCCTCTGAGATCACGATGCATTCTTCCTGCTCACTGTGCTGACAAAGAGTTCTTGTTGTTACAGAATCTTCTAAGAACCAACCCCAGGGCTCTGAAAGCTTATGAAAACCTGGGCAAGGGGGCACATTCCCCAGGCATAAAGAGCCCCTGCCTGTGATGCTGAAGAAGAGATTGGATGGTCAAAAGATTGGAAAGAAATCTACTGTGGGAAGATGGAAGTTATGTTATTTTTTTTTAACATTTAAACTTTAAAAATGGACGTCTGGGCTCTTCTCTGGGGATAGAGGTGATTGATCTACAGAGCTATTGTTTTAAATCTTGATCTCAGATGTCTAATAAGTAAGTATCAGTTGTTTTTAGTTGTGAAGTCGTGTCTGACCCATTGCGACACCATGGACAATGTTCCCCCATGCCTTCCTGTCCTCTACCATCCTCTGGAGTCCATTTAATCTCAGGCCTACTGCTTCAGTGACTCCATCCAGCCACCTCATTCTCTGTCATCCCTTTCTTCTTTTGCCCTCAATTGTTCCCAGCATTAGGCTCTTCTCCAGTGAGTTCTTCCTCCTCATTAGGTGGCCAAAGTATTTGAGTTTCATCTTCAGGATCTGGCCTTCTAAAGAGCAGTCAGGGTTGATCTCCTCTAGGACTGACCGGTTTGATCACTTTGTAGTCCAAGGGACTCGCAGGAGCCTTCTCCAGCACCATAGTTCAAAGGCCTCAATTCTTTGGGGCTCAGCCTTCCTTATGATCCAACTTTCACAGCCATACATTGCAACTGGTAAAACCATAGCCTTGACTATACACATTTTTGTTGGCAGGGTGAACTATTGGTGAGACAAGATGTTGGGCTTGACTGCGGCTTTGTTCTATAGCTTACCCATATTTTTTTTTGTTTAAAAAGAAAGAAAAAAGTGTATTTGTGATATTCAAATAGCTGTGAATGAGAAAGAAGAAAAAGGGACCATAAGTGAGAAGCAGTGAAAAGTTATGAGATAGAGACTTGTGGAAAGGGAAACTGGAGTTTATATTCTCAAAGAGAGGGAAAAAAGCTGACAATTGGGCTTAGCACTGTTGTGTCTATAAAAGGGCAGTTTGTGAGTCCCCTTCCCTGCGATTTTCTCTTTCCTGTCAACTCTTCCTGAGTGAATAAGCAGACAAGAAGCAAAAGGAAGGACCATTTACCTTTGCAGGTAAATCAACCAAACTTTAGGTGAAGAGATAAGCAGTAAAAGCAAAAAAGAGGTAGGACCATTAAAATATATTTATGCCAAAGGCCATCAGCCTGGACATTCTTTGAAATTCAGGAAATACAATTGATAGCATATGAATTGTTGAGAGAATTTAAAGGGATATGATAGTAATTTTCAAATTCAATGAAACTGGATCTTTCTTTTTCTTTTTCACATGGTGGCTTGTTTTCAGAAACACTACTTTTGTTTCACAATATCCTCAGCAATAAGGGTTTGTCCAATTGCTACTGGGAATGTAGAAAATCTGTTCTGACCTTTGTCCCTTATGAAATAATATGTGTGGGGTCCTTACTCATATGGCAAGTTTTTTGAACTGTTCCCTTCAAACTCCAGCATTATTAATCCCCAACATTTAGGACAGAATATGAAGTATATATTTATGCCAAGCAGCCATTTATTTGATACATGTTTCTAACAGCAGTTCCCCATGCTCAGCCTTATATAGCCTGAGCTAGTCTTTGTTCTCTAAGAGAATGTAGAATTGGATGCCTTGGAGTCTAACTTTTGCAACAGATGGCTGATTTGTGTCACTGCTTCTATAGCTCCGGCATTCTTTTTACTGTTTAAACGGAAGTCTGGAAAAGAACTCCCAACCCATCTGCTTATTTTCACATTCCAGAAGGTTGTTCTGTATGATCTTTGGAAAGGATTTTCTGTATTGCGGTAGAACATGGGTTCAGTTTTCTAATCTCACGTTCTGCTTTAGTGCCTAAGAAAACTGAAATTTATTGTTCCATATAATAATGTTCATGGATATAACAAGAATTTTAAAACAGAAACATTTCCGATTTAACACTACATTATGAAGATCAAGAAATGTGGAAAGATAGCATGAAAAACCACTCTTTCCTTCTGTGCATGGGTGCCCTGTTTGTTTTGGATCAGCTACCGAATCCATTCAATTACATGATAAAACCCAGGGACATTTATTGCTTCTGTTGAGATTATTTTCTAAAGCAGGGGTAAATGAATAATGTGGTTTTTTTTATTACAACTTTCACTAATTTTCCATAATTAGGGCAAATGGGAATTGTAGCTTGAAACTTCTAGAAACTATCAAGTTGCTTATTATTAATATTTCTACAGACTGAAGCTACATTCATTTCCTCCCCCACCTCCTCCAGATTATGAATCTTATGTAACTAGGCACAGTCTATGCAAACTTTGACATGAGTCTTCTTTATGCCATCACATTGAGAAGGCTAAAGTAGGCTCAGTTTCATCTAGTCTTAGCCTGGTCCTAAAGGCCTGAAGAAACCTGCCTTAGTTTGGTTCATCTACCCTCATGCCTTTGCCTGCCTCCCTGCCCCCCTCTCCCTCCCTCCCTCCATCTCCCTCTCACCCTCCCTCTATATCTCCATCTTTCTATCATCTGCCTATCTGCCTGCCTATTTATCTGGAATTCTTAACGAAGGCCATAAAATTCCTTGATCAAATCTAAGTGTATTGTTCCACATGACAACCCTTGTGGTAATTTAGAACCTTCCCTAGTAAAGTGAAAATCATGACAATGGCATGCATAAGAGTGTGACATGGACACAATAAGCACTGTGTGACCCTGTCGCTTTGGGCCTTGACTTTTTTCTTACCAAGTGAAATTTTTCCTTAACAAAAGAAAGATAAAACTTCAGTGTACAATTGTTGATTGTTGGTTCAATGGTTCATTGAAATGGAGCAATTGAAGAGGAAAATGGAGAACAAGATACTATGAATAGAGAAAAGCAGTTCAAAGGAGGCTTCGGTATTCTCTTTGCCTCTGCAGTTGTTACGGAAAAGTTCCAAAGAAGTGGCCGCTCCTCCTTTTGAGCTTTATAAGAAACCGAATGTAAAAAGAGCCATTCTTGGCAATCCTAATGGAAAGAAGCAGAAAGAAAGAAATCAGATAGCAGCACCTTGGTGAGTCTGTGTCGTTGCCAAGCAGATTATGTGGAGTAATCTGTAAGCACTGAACTGTGGTTGAATTATGAGCAGGAACTCTCTCCTGCTTTTGTTCAGCCTCCTGGGAGATGGGATGTTTCCGGCCTACTAATGTCACAGCATGACCTGTTAATAACCTGTGAAAGAGCCTGCCCAATCAAAAGCCTCGCTCTTCCCTCAGGACAGAGCAGCTGCAGTCACATGGACTGAATGCTTCGCTTGTATGCGGTTCATTGAGAAAAATTCAAGCATGTGGCCTGAGGTTCCCCTGTTGACTGTCTGGAGATGATGATTTATCCCATCTGCTCCCGTTGCCTGCAGCTCCCGGAAACCTTTCGAAGTTAATGCTGCTCTGGGTCATACATAGGATTTTTAATGAAACCCCAGCTGCTGCCCAACTGTCTGTGGATCTCAAACACATTTGAATTGACTTCTCACAAAGGGTGGAAAGAAATATATCTTGTTTAACACTTTTTGTCTAAATCACACAGCAGCATTTATGTAAATCATAAGCCACGAGGCACAAGAGCCAGTTTGGGGTAGTCGTTAAAACATCAGGCTAGAAACCGGGAATTGCAGTCCTGCCTTGGGTATGAAACCAGCTGCATGACTTTGAGCCTGTCCTCTCTCAGTCCTAGGAAGGAGGCAATGACAAACCTTCTCCTTCACAAGAAAAAGTTTGTTAAGAAAATTGTAGGGATTTCTCCAGGCAGCCTCTGATAATCTGACATAATTGAATGAAAGAAAACAAAGCCACAAGGCAACAAAATTTTGCCCCTGTTACCTTCATTCTAGCAGCTGCTTAATGGACTATATTTCTCTGATGCCCATTACAGTTCTTGCTTTAGGAAACAGGACAATATGTTGGCAAACTAACTTTAAAATTTCTATAAACATGTCGTTAAATACAAACAAAGGCACAAATGCAAAAAAGGAGGTAAAATCATTATAGATCTTGTGGTATCTGTCTGTGTGTATCAGTGGTGGGTTTCAAATTTTTTTACTACCGGTTCTGTGGGTGTGGCTTGGTGGGCGTGGCATGGTGTGGTGGGTGTGGCTTGGTAGGCATGGCAGGGGAAGGATACTGTAAAATCTCCATTCCCTCCCCAGTCCAGGGGAAGGTTTCTTCAAAATCCTCATTTCTTCCCGATCAGCTGGGACTTGGGAGGCAGAGAATAGATGGGGATGGGGCCAGTCAGAGGTGGTATTTACTGTATTTACTATTTCCGCTACCGGTTCTCCAAACTTTTGAATATTGAGCCTGGTTTATTTTTTTTTTTTTTGCGTGTGTAATCATTGTCCTTAAATAAGTACACCTTGTTTAGCAAATGACTTGTTTTAGTGAAGTTTGGAGTTATAAAAGTGATGAAAAAGTAGCTCTGCAACTTTTACGACCTTCACAGGTCTGCAAGAAAAGGAAAAATGAAGTAAGATTGTAAGCGCAGCTACAGATTCACTTAGCAACTGCTTTGCTTAATGACCAAGTTACTATTCCAAGTTTTTGTACCTAAATGAGGAATACCTGTACATACTAATTTAACTCCCATTCAATATTTATGAGTAATTGCCAGGTTCTTTTTAGAAGTTTGGAAAAAGTAAGAGGCAATGCATTTGTGACTCTTTCTCTGATACCTCATCCACTTTTGTCTGGCTTGCTATAGGATATAACTAGAGTTTAGTATAAGATACTGAAAGGAAGTTGAATTAGGATCAGAACTAGGAGAACATGAGACACAGAGGTGAAGGCATTGTGGTTGTATTGTCTACTATTTCCTTTGTGATCTTTCTGAAAGGAACTGTATCAACATATAGAAAGTAGATATGTTTTAAAACTTATCCAGAAATATTTATTATATTTTGCCAACCTGGAGCCTCTCCCGAGTTGTGACTTAACAATTCAATTAAAAAATACAGATGTTCTCAAATGAATATAATTTCTCAATTTCTCAAAAACAGTTTGAAAATAATCCATTATTTTTGTTGGCTCAGAAATGCTGAGAATATACAGCAACATTCATTGTTCCAGGACCCTATTATTGGTCCTGCCACAGAAAAATTTCTTGATACCCACCCCTAACAAAGGAGAAAGAAAATAAATTAAAAACTGAAGCCTGGCACTGGTCTTCTGTTGAAAAGAATGAGGAAACTGACAATATCCCATCATTTTGACACCTGCTGTCCTGCTTCTTCTAGCTATAGACACAGCAGCTGGTATCTAAGTAACTGCATATGGAGGGACCACTATTTCAAAAAGTCAATTTCAACCAGGAAAGGGTTCTACCAGATGTGTGTTATTGATTATTTCACCAAAAAGTGCAGTACAGGTTTTCTGACAAGCGGTTTTGGGTGGCCACGCTGTTTACAATTTTCATTATTTTAGTGGATGGCTATATTATCTTGATTATTCTTGTATTATTTTGCCTTCTCCACAGGCTACCTCAGGCTAACACCAATCTGACAGCACTGCCATTCCATTTAGTTACTGATTACTCCCTCCTGTTTCACCTCATGCCCTTCACATTTGTTAGTCTGTGTGACACATTGGAGGTGTAAAGAAAGGGCATGGGATGAACGGGAGATAGTAGCTTTCACAGTGCTTCTTGCAATTCAGAGTCAACTGGAAGTGGGTGGCCAATAGATTAACATAACATAACATAACGTAATGTAACATCACAACACAACACAACACAGCACAGCACAGCAGAGCACAAACACAACACAACATAATGTCATAATGTCATTATATCTGGGTGTGTTTATGTATGTAGGCCTTAGACCTGTTCTTCTTAAACAAATGAAGAAAGAAGACAGTTTGAGATGACAGGGTTGAGGAACTGAACTGGAAGTTGCAAGGATACAAACCAAAATGATGTTAAATCAAAAGAAATTTGATATAAGATTTAGGTAGAAACCAAATTTCATGGTTTACATTTTATTCAATCCATATACAGCACTATTCCCTTACAAATGCAGGTGAATATATGTGTCCCAGGATAATGTTGCAGGATCCAATCTGTGGGAGTCACCGGGACACAAGTCTTCCAAGATTTCAGACTCATGCTGGAGTTCATCCACAGGGAACTTCTCTCTAGCAGAGTGTGTGTTTTGGGCTATTCTCAAATTCAAAGCCTTTACTGTTATTGTACATCATGTATACAATGAAATTCTGTGTGTGGTATTTAACAATACTCTCTGCATTCTTTTATTTGAATATACAAATGCATGGAAACTAATCAAGAGAGATACAACTAGACCTAAGGAGAAATTTCCTGACAGTGAGAACAATCAGCCAGTGGAACAGCTTACCTTCAGAAGTTGTGGGTGTTCCATCATTGGCATCTTTTAAGAAGACACTGGACAACCACTTGTCAGAAATTGTATAGAGTCTCTGCATGAGCAGGGAGTTGGACTAGAAGACCTCTAAGATCCCTTCCAACTGTGTTAATGTGTTATACACAAACTCAGTTGTGTAGATTGGAACAACAAACTGCATTGGTATTGTTCAGTTATTCAGTCCTATTTGACACTGTGGTCTGATGGATATGTTTTCACTAGGATTTTCTGTTGGTAACATGGTTTTTTTATTTTTGTAAGACCCTGTTTGTATGTTCAGTAATGGATTTAGCTACTTTCCCTTCAGTAGTACAACTGCCCTCAATTTTTCCAAGCATCAGTATATACTCTAGTGATTCTTGCCCCTCATTATGTCTAAAATAGTTAGGCATTGCTTTGTTATTAATATTTCTAGAGAGCAGTACGGTTTTATTTGATATTGCTCTGAATTATTCTTCTTGTAATCTTGTATGTTATCCACAATTTTATCCAGCACACAATTAAAAGGCAACTTTTTGTTGAAGTGGTTCAGCCTTCTGATGCACTAGCTTTGTAATATCTTCCCACTTTAATATTTTGTCGAGATGTCATTTCTCCCCCAAATTGAGGAGGAGTGTGGTAGCACCTTTTCTGACTATTAAATTATTACGAGCTGTAGCCAATCTATGTAGCTGATTGAAATGAGCTGGAATTCATGAAACCTTATGCCTTTTAATACATTTTTATGGTAAGAAAAGGTTCTACCAAATTCCTCATTAATTTTTGCCACCTTAGACTAACATAGTTCTCTTCCTATGTCATTGCCCCAGGTTACAGATCTTTATTTCATGGCTACTTTATGGATTTTTAGCCTAGGAAGATAAAGTTTACACTCTTTTCATTTCTTCATTTTTATTGATGTAAGCCACATAGAGTACCCCATGGCGAGATAGGCAGCAAATAAATTTAACAAAGAAATAAAAGGAGGAAGTGCAGTTGAGTCACACATACTGAATGTCAGACCTGGAAGCCATCTTTATATCTTTGAGACTTCAGGCTTCAGGCCTGCCCCAAATTCTACTGTGGGAAACTGGGAGAGGGGAATTGTACAGAGTGAAGAAGATATGTAGTCAAAATAAAATTCTTTCTAGAAAGTCAAGGGTGTTGTGCCCTGCAGCTGTGCTGAGAACAATGAAGAGGTATCTTCTATTCCGGAGGGTACCTGATTGATTCATGTGATGGACATGTGGGTGAAGGGCAAGGACTTGAACTTTCTTTTGCGTGAGGAAAACCTGGAAGCTCTCAGATTAGGGTTTTCCCAGATGTGCCAATATGACATCTCTAATAAAAGTTAGCTTTGAGGAACCTCAAGCCTCAGAGTTTGATTTCGTTCGGGGTGTTACTTAGAACCCTGACATTAACCCGATGCTGTTAGTGTTAGATGCTGCCGATAGTGATGCTGCTGTGTGCATAGAAGCACAGTGTATATGCTTCAAAGGAGTGCTGTAGAATGTTTCAAATCATTGCTGTGGTGGCTGCTCACAACTGATTGGAGGAGTCATTTCCATATTTTAAAATTTTAAAGTTATTTTTATAGCTTTATTTTGAGATAATATAACAGCATTAAAAAACTAAGTATATTTCTACTATTGAGAGCTGCCTCAGGATAGTGATATGCTCTAGTAGACACAGCAGTAGCTGGACATTGGCAGGGACACATTACTGGCACCTGGTAATTCCTGGAGAAACTGTGTTTCAGCCCCAGGGAATAAACACAAACTTAATTGGACTGTCTACTATGCCCATTGCTGAATGTGGAGCTGATTTCTGAATGTGTTTGCAATCCATGCATAGTGATGCTAAAGTAGAACAAAGGTTATGATACCTTGGACATACTTAGAACATGGAATAGATGGTTGAGTAGTAATTTTGTTTAAATAGCTGAAGTTCCTCATTATGATCACATCCAAGAATTATGCACCTGCACTGAGCCAGTGGTGGGATTCTGCCGGTTCTAGGCGGTTCGGCCAAACCGTTTGTTAAATTGCTGGCTCGCCCCACCCCTTGCTCCGCCTCTCCGCACCACTATTTATTGCCAATAAATAGTGATGGGCGAGGGGCAGGCGAGCCAGCAATTTAACAAACGGTTCGGTGTTTTTTTGTAATTTTATTGGCCCGCAGAGCTTCAGCATAGGCTAATTAGCCCGTTGATTAGATCGCCTCCCGACTCTGAGCTGATTTTCTTTCAGCTGTTTTGCTCAGGGCTCTGCTGCTTGTTTGCTTGCTGGAGCAGTTTTTTTTCCCCCTAGCTATGCTGAAAAACGAAACTGAAAGTAAAGCAGGCTGTTGGCTTTGCTGTTGCTGCAACGTTGGAAAATTAGGCAGGCAGATTTCTTTTCTTTTTCCTCACCAAAAAAGGTAGGTGCAAACTACCTTTAGTGAAAAGGTAGTTTTCCCTAAAGAGGTAGTTCCTCTTTAGGAAAAAGAGGAGAGTTCAAGATTTTAAAACACAAAAGAAAAAAAACTCTATTTAACTAGGGAATTGTAATAATTGAGATACTATTAATTGTATATTGTGTTGAAAGCAGAAATGGTTAAGTTGTGGTTTGGAGGAATATATGGGGGAAATTATTTGGTTTATTATTATTGGTAAATATAATTAATTGATTTGTAAGAAATTGGATTGCATGGAAATAATTGGAATATTCATGTTCATATTGATTAATATACAAAAAAGATAGTTATATAACTAATTGATTTATATTAAAATGTTGAATTTATATTAAACAACTGTAATATTACATAATTAACCAATGTGAGGATGGATATAAAAATAGATGACAATGGGAAGGAGTATAATATAGAATAGAAGGGAAAAATTGAATTTGATTAACATTAGAGATGAGGATGAAGGGTAATATTGGTTTTTTTAAAAAATAGATAAGGAATAAATATGGCACAAAGGAAATTTAGAAATTGTAAATTTAATTGAAATGACTAAACACTGTTTAAATTTGTGAACCAGCCAAATACTCTGTTCAAAGAAAATAAATTGTATGTTTGTATGTGTGTTTCTAATTACTGCTATTTATTCATATTTGTTGTCTTTTATTCTTTAAAGTTTAACAATTCATTCTTTATCTTAATATCTTTATATTTATTTGGGGTTGCCTTTCTTCCATTTCATCTTTTTTACTGTACAGCAATCTTTCTCCTCAAACCTACCACTTCTCTCTTTTCTTTCCTTCTTACTTTCTCTTCCCCCCCTCTTCTTCTCCTCCCTACTTCCTCTTCCTTTCTCCTTCTCCTCCTCTCTTCCTCCCTCTCTTACCCTCACTCCTACTCTAATTTCCTTTCCCTTCCTTCCTCCCTTCTCTTCCTTCACTCTCTCTCCTTCTTTCTTCCATCTCTCTTCTCCTTCCTTCATCCCTCTCTATTGCTGTATCCTTTTGTGCATATGGATTACTCAGAGGGCTGAAAAAGTTATTTTTGACTGGTCCTTGTACTTTTAACCACTCCTCGAACTTACGACTGTCCTCACATTTTACGTTTTTCGCCCTATCTTGTCACCATGGTGAAGAGAAGCAGTTGTGAAATGAGTGACACGGTTGTTAAGAATGCTACAATCGGCATAAATGATGACCAGTCATAAGGGTGAGGACCGGTCAAAAATGTGAGGACCAGTCAGAAATGACTTTTTTCAGCCCTCTGAATAGTCCCTATGTGCATATGGACTAGTCAGAAGACTGAAAAAGTTATTTTTGACTGGTCCTCGCACTTTTGACCAGTCCTCGCACTTACGACTGTCCTCACATTTTACGTTTTGCACCCTATCTTGTCACCGTGGTGAAGAGAAGTAGTGGTGAAATGACTGACACGGTTGTTAAGAATGCTGCAATGGGCATAAATGTGAGGATGGTCATAAGTGCGAGGACCAGTCAGAAATGACTTTTTTCAGCCCTCTGAGTAGTCCCTATGCACATAGCCATGCACACACGTCACATGACCAGCTAGTCATGCCTACCCAGTCACATGACCACCAAGCCACACCCCCAACTAAGCCATGCCCACAGAACCGGTTGTTAAAAAAATTGAATCCCACCACTGCACAGAGCCCCATTATAACTTCATAGAATTGTTTGTCATGAATTATTTTCCTCAAAAATATCACACAAGGAAGACAGTTCCTTATGAACTTCTTCAGATCATTTTACTATAATAACAGAGTTGGAAGGGACCTTGGAGGTCTTCTAGTCCAACCCCCTGCTTAGGCAGGAAACCCTACACCACTTCAGACAAATGGTTATCCAACATCTTCTTAAGAACTTCCAGTGTTGGAGCATTCACAACTTCTGGAGGCAAGTTGTTCCACTAATTAATTGTTCTAACTGTCAAGAAATTTCTCCTTAGTTGTAGGTTGCTTCTCTCCTTGATTAGTTTCCACCCATTGCTTCTTGTCTTACCCTCAGGTGCTTTGGAGAATAACTTGACTCTTATTTTTGTTTAATTTTCTCCTAAGACATCTTCAATTTTTTAGAGGTGTTAATCGGACAATGTGCATCTTTGCAGGAGTTCAATGGATTTATGACCCTGAGGGACTCATTTTGCAAGTGCTACCATTGCAAGAATAACACCGCCCCTCAAAAGGACATAAAGTGCATTTTTTTTTTTTTGCCTTGATGAAAAGCTCTCTGTTGTCAGCTATAAATAGTGTCAAGCATTTTCTAAGCAGTTCATTGGAATTGTTCCTTTTGTTTGAGTCATCCTCTGGAGCAAACTTTATAACCAGCACATTCCAAAGTTATAGTAGCCTCTTCATCTTCTGCCAAACCTTTTAACATGTCTCAAAAATTATTTAGCAGCTCTCTCATCTCTTTAACAGATTGATCAAATTTTCCATCACCTACAGAGGTTCCTCACCTTGTTGCCATGCCATAATTTGCATCAAGAACATTGTTCATTAATGATTTAAAGCTTTCTAAAAGACCTGCCATGTGTAATTTCAATCCAGGCAAAACAAAGCAACCCAACTTTATAGTCCCTTAGCTGGCAAGACTGTGCATGTAAGTTTAAAATGCAGTTTCCCTTTGTCCTCATTTGTTTTTCTATTTGTTATAATGTGAACTGCCTAAAGTTTCTCTGAAGTTGGGCAGTGCCAAATCAAAATAAATCAATAAGTACTTTGATAAATCCATAACTAGAATGGGGCTCCCCTGAAACCAGTTTGTAAGTTTCAATATTTCCCAGTGATTTACAATTTACTGGAGATTCAGATAATTCAACCTGGAACCACATACCACAGTCAGAAATTCAATATTTTAAAACTTTAAGATCTGGACCAGAATATCTTGTAAAAAAAGTTTAAACAATTTGTTCTGATTAATTTGAAGGTTTTGTACTTGCTCAATAGTTATTGCAAGCACTTGGTGGCATGAGTATGTCAAAGGCAAAAGGCACTTAGGAAACTTTAAAGCTTTAAAGATGATTCTATGAAATAGTTGTAGGCAGTAATTAATTTCGCTGCATTGTGTAAAAGCAGGGTATGTATTTTTCCCAAGGGTTGCCATAGTGTTAAGCAATAATGGCTTTTGCCTCATATATTACACCAAGAACCATTCATAAAAATAATTCCCTAGAGTCATTCTTTAGATTCCAAACACAGCAAGAAATTCTTAATCTAAAACGTAAAAGATGAAAACTGCACGGAAGAAATGTTTTAATTCTGTCCATGTTTTGCAATGAGTAATTGAGTGAGGAAAAAAAAAAAAACAGCACACAGCATGTCATGTTTTCCATTCCCCTCCTCCCCCCTCCAATATCCCCCATGTATATGAGATATGAAGTAGTAAATTGGAAGGGTGGGTTATTGGCTGGAGTAGAATTTTCCATCTGATTGGGAAACCTGTTTTATGAGTATCCTCATCACACAGATCGCTCTACTCACTTGTACAGATCACTTTAAAATATAGAATATCTCTGATACTGCACAACTTTGCCAGCTAAGAGGCTATAAGATTGGGTTGGCAAGTATAGCTGTAAATCACATGTAAATTACACTCTGGGTTACCTGTGAACAAGGATGAAATAGAAATGCCTAGAAAACAAGACTGATACAGCACTTCAGCAATATTTGGCTAAATATTGTTTTAGTTTGATTAATTTTAAGCCAATTCTGGTGCTTTAAAAAACTGCACTGATTTTATGAATAGAAGTCAATTCAATTGTCATCAGTCTGCAACATTTGTGTCATCACTTTTTTTTATACCTTTCATTATTTAGCATCAGGAACTGTCCCTCCATGTGGTCAATTCGAAGATAGCTTCTTTGCCTGTGAGACAGGTGGTGGACAAGGGAATGGAGAAAAGAGAAATGACCTACAGATGGTTATAGCAGAGAACTTTAAAGTAAACTGATGTGTGGCCTGCGGCATTTCCTTCCTTCCTTGGTGGATGAAGGGTGAAAGAGGTTAATGGCAGTTCAAGGCACTGATGAGATAAATTATTCCACTGTCAGCAATTATCTGCATTTTCATTTGTTAAAAGCAATTAATTTTGGCTTTATGGCCACATTGGCAGAAATAAAATTCTTCTACATTCATTCAGCACACATTTTGATAGCATTAATCTACACACACACACACACACACACACACACACACACACACAAACACACAGAGCTTTAACAAGTATAGATCATTTTCGTCCGTATAGCTAAGGTCCAGGGAGACAGCATAGGCTTCAGATTTAAGCTTTGTAGTACAAGCTTTTTCTGGCTTTTCCAAAATAGAGGAAAAACAGTAGAGAACTTCATTTCACAAACCAGCTGTTTATAGTTGTGCTATGTCATCTCATTATATTTGATTTGTCTATTAACTATTTGGGTTGTGCGAAACACATGGGATATCAGCTACGAGTAAGGAAGAAGAAAGCTGAGAAATGTTTTGAATAAATATTTGAGAAAACTAATGGTATGGGGAGCGATAATTAGAATTCTCACTTACTAGTTCTTCTGCAATGTATTTTACTGAAGATAAGTAGAAATACGCACTTTCCAGTTTGCGAAATAAACCTAGGTTTCATCTGTAAAAGGCAGACTTTTTCTAATGATCGCTTTTAGGAATATATTTTATTTGATGCTGTCCACTAGAAAAGTTCATCTACTTCTTTTTTCTTGAGTTGACTGCTAAATCTCTGGGATCTGTGCTCTTTGGCATTTAACATTAATTAAGACTTTGAGGGCCATTGTTTAAGAGCATACTGGAAGGTTTTTCAACCACCCCATCAGGGATTACTATTTTTGTCCCATGCTTGAATTGCATAATAGGTGGATTGACTTATTTTTTTAGTTAGTGATTTATTTCCCACCTGTTATTCAGGAGCTAAAGGCATCATAGCTAAATCTTTTCTCTTCCTGTTTTTCCTCACAACTCTGAGATTGATTGGGCTGAGAGAACGTGAATGGCCCCTAGTCATCCAGTGGGATTCAGTTGCTGAAAATGAATTAGAGCCTGAGCCTGGTGCTAGTCCCATATCTTAATCCCTTCATCAAACACTGGCTCTCAATTTATCAAATCTACATAAAAACACACATATATAAGGCTTTCTCCTCCTGCACCAGTGATTTTGCTTGAATATTCTGACTTGTTGGGTAGAAGACAGCTCTTTCATTTAGAAATGCAGTGGGATCAAGCAGGATCTCTGGAAGGGCAAGAAAAGAAAAGGCATTATTTAGAAAGGGAGAAGAATGGAAGGAGAATTTGAGAAAGCGAAATGGAATGGAATAGAGGGGCTTTGAGGGACTTGAGTAGCATGGGTGATGGTGGTGATGGTGGTGGAAAAAGTATGGGGGTTGCCAGGGTTCCACTAACAGCCAACAATTCTCTGAGGAGGAATGTAAACAAGCAATAAGAGTGTATGAGAAAAGGAAGACCGAGCTTCCGTCAAATAAAGGGGAGCATAGGAAAAGCATGAGCTGGATTTGAAAGACCAAGCGGGGGGGCAGGTTTTATACAAGTCACTACCAACTATCTGTATTGGTCATCATTTGGAAAAATGTAGTTCTTAGCTGTGTCTCCAGGGATCTCCAGCCTGGTTCAGGCCTGCCTTGTGAGTAGAGATATAAGTGCTTATTTGTGGACACATGTACAGGTACAACCTCCAAGATACCAAAAAGCAAATTTCATAGCTACTGGTCAGTGGTGAAATTCAAATTTTTTTTACTACCACTTCTGTGGGTGTGGCTTGGTGGGCGTGGCTTGGTGGGCTCGGCAGGGGAAGGATACTGCAAAATCTCCATTCCCACCACACTCCAGGGGAAGGATAATGCAAAATCCCCATTCCCTCCCCACTCCTGGGGGAAGAATATTGCAAAATCTGCATTCCCACTCCACTCTGGGGCCAGCCAGAGGTGGTATTTGCTGGTTCTCCAAACTACTCAAAATTTCCGCTATCGGTTCTCCAGAACCTGTCAGAACCTGCTGGATTTCACCCCTGCTACTGGTGCCACCCATATCAAGGAGTATTTTGCCCTGTTTCTTATTCAACACAGCAGAAACACACACACACACACACACACAGACACTGTGCTAAATCTGTCCATTCACATATCATCTTCTTTTGCACTTGTCTTCACAGATTCTGTACTTTCATAATGAGACATGTCATGTAAATCTCATTAATTACATGCCAATTTAGAAGGTCTCAATGAAATCCTCATCAGTGTAAATGCCACCATCTGCTGGTGACATTTTTGTAAAAAAGCATTCATGAGTGGGTGGTTCTGTGAATTAACCCCACTGTGCTCAGTGTAATAAACCTTTGCCCTTAACTGAGAGCTTCAGTAATGATAAACTCTATACCAAATATATAAAACACCAGTAGAGGTTGAAACAGAAGGATTTTTATCTGAAGATTTGATTCAAATAACCTATAAGGAAATTGTAGAATAACATTTCTTAAAACAGAAAAAAATAGAAAAGTTACAGATATAATATGACATATCATTAATGCATTAAATCAGTGAAAGGTTCTGTTTTCTGAATTAAGCGAGAAAGAAACATCAATTTCCAGCATCTATTTAGTGTACAACATCATTTATTATTGATGGAAAGCTTCAGAGTCTAGCCACATTGGGACTGTATCTCATGTCAGCTCTGGATATGATGCATGATGGTAACAAAAGCTAGCAGTTAGTGCATGTGCCAAATTAAACAAAAACAAGCAAACAAAAACATTTGGTTCCTTGTGCCTTTGGAAAAGCATTTTTTTCTTCTGAAACTCAATCGGGGTGAAATCTAAAAATTTTTAGATTTCGCTACCGGTTCTGTGGGTGTGGCTTAATTAGTGGGCGTGGCTTGTTGGTCAGGTGGGCATGGCCAAGTCAATGTCACTTCTTTGCCCTTTTTTAACCTACAAAATGCAACACAACACAACTGGCTCACCCACAATATAAAAGCAGCTGTGCTAGACCCAAAATGGCCCCTGCAACAAGCAGGAACCTCACACAGCCACAAAAAGCCAAAAAAAACAAAACAAAAACAAACCCCAACTTTCACACTTTACACACACACACACAACACAACACAACACAACACGACACAACACAACTGGCTCATCCACAATATAAAAGCAGCTGTGCTAGACTCAAAATGGCCCCTGCAACAAGCAGGAACCTCACACAGCCACAAAAAGCCCAAAAAACCAACTTTCACACTTTACACACACACAATTCCACATACAGCTTTGTGAGATTTTGTGTGTTTGTGTAGTTAGAGTGAAACACTACAGAAGCATACAAAATCTCAGAAAGCTGCACAAACATTATTTTATTTTAATTTATTTTTATTTTTATATAAAAGATAAATTTAAAACTTCCTAAACTTTAAATGGCTAGGTCTAAAAAAAGAACAACTAAAAAAACCTCCAATTAACTATTTTTTTTAAAGCTCCCAAAGGGGAAAAAAACTTACCCAATAGAACAGGGGTCTCCAACCTTGGCAACTTTAAGACTTGTGGACTTCAACTCCCAGAATTCGTCAGCCAGCAAAGCAGGCAGATAGAGCTGCTCACTGATGAGCTTGATTGCAGGCAGGGAGATTCAGTTGCTTGCTGATGCAATGGATTGCAATGGATTGCAGGGAGCAAGCGAAGCAAGGCAGGTGTTGCGACCAGCAGCTAAGGTAAGGAAGCTGGAGGCTGGGGGTCGGGGCAGGGATTTTTGCTACCGGTTCTCCGAACTGCCCGCCGCCATCGCTACCTACTTGCCCGAGTCGGTCCGAACTGGGAGCATTTCACCCCTGAACTCAATGGTACATTTACAACTCAATGGTACACCTCTGAATTCAGCCTATTCTTTTTTTTTTGAGAAAGTTGTAGAATCACAGACAACTTATGTGTACCATAGATTTCCTCCCGCAGCCAGAAGATCTGAAAAGTTTCTAATTCCCAATGTTAACCCTACCCTAATCCTCTAACATGCTCAACTGCATTTTTCTGGAACTCCAGCAGGTTCCCAGTGCCATTTTGTTCAAAGTCCTGAGAAAGAGTAATATAATTGTAATGATACTAATTTAGTATTACTGCATAAGCATCCATGTTGCAAATGTTCATTGTTGTTCCTATGCATACTTCACGAACAACACGAGCACCATAATTTAAACAAACCAAATCTAGCTACATGGCCAAATCAAAAAATATTGCAAAGATGATAACTAGGCTCTTCAAATGGCCCTTAACTCCTGAATAAAGTCTGGAGCAGTGTTTCTTAAGCTTGGCAATATGAAAATGTGTGGTCTTCAACTGATGGGGGAATCCTTGGAGTTGAAGGCCACACATCTTCAAGTTACCAAGATTGAGAAACACTGGTCTGGAGATTGGAGCCATCTAGTGGCTGGTTTTACAAGATATTAATGTTACCACAATCAGATTAGTATGATACAATATCATATACAAATTCTCAGGCACTGATTTAATACGCTCAATATTTAATATTCTTTACATCCCAAATTGATGTCTATAGGAAAAGAGGGGGCACAGAAATTTCTCATGCACTAAAACTAACTGGTTATTTTAAAATACACCTGTTAATTAAACTGGGAAAATATAATGCAATAAATCCTCAAGCTCCTGCTTTTTTGTTAGGTGTGGAGGGTTAATAGACACTTCTAAAAAATTTTAAATGAAGTAGCAAATGTCATTGGATATTCCTTTTTGACCATCTTAAAATATGGAGATATAATAGAATAATTTAATAATTTGTTTAAAAGGAACTGCATTATTTGAAGCAAATTCATATTTTCTTTCTCATCAGGATTAATATTATAAAGTATAGAATGCATTAAAATTATAAATTAAGTTAGTAAAATGGATGATTAGGGGTTTTTTTTAGTACACTCTAATCCAAAATGATGAACCTTACATGGAAAATGCACCTGAGGATCCTTCTTGATATATTCCAACCTCATATGTCGGAGATTAATTTGTCTCCACTACTCATAAACAGTTCCATTATATTAATTTCTATAAGAAAGAGATAACAGTGTCTCATGATTCAAACACCATGGCTGGCTTTAACTTCAGGAAATAAATGCAAAACAGAAAGTAAAACAGCCATGCAAATAGTCTATTGCAGGTCAAAAGCAACGAGGGCTAGCTGGATGTTGAATCACAAATTCCTAAAGTTGTTATTAAGACACTGAAGCAGTGGTGAGTTGTTACCAGTTCTCCCTGGTTCTTGCGAACCAGTGGTAGAAATTTTGAGTAGTTCGGAGAACTGGTAAATACCACCTCTGCCTGGCCCCTCCCCCAATCTATTTGCTGCCTCCCAAGTCCCAGCTGATTGGCTAGAAGGAAAAAATCAGGGCTCACTTGACAAAGAAGAGACAAAAAAAACAAAAAACAAAAAAACAAGACACCTTAGGTTTAAATTGAGAAGCCAAGAATCCTCCCAACTGATTGGCTAGAACTGATCCGCTCCTTGTAAACTGCTCGGTGGTGGTAGATTGGAAATTGAGGCCAAGCTGCCTGAAAGCGGTTTCCAATGCTCTCGATGGTGGGAGAGCGGCAAAAAACAGTTTAAACTCTTGCCGTGGCACTTCAAAGGGCCACCCTACAGCTGATCAGCGGTAAAAGTCAGTATGGTGGTAGACCAGTGTGCTCCAAAAACAAATGGGTAGACCGGTATGGCTCTGCAAGCAGTTAAAAGCCTGTTGTGGCTCTGTCCTCCGAGCCTATCTTATCGGAGGGAGAAGGCTCTGAACATGAAGGAGAGGAGTCGGCCAGGCCTCCCTCTCCAGGCCCCTCCTCTCTGGCACTGCCTCAGGTGCCGGCCAAGGAAGAGGAGATTAGCCAGGAGCCAGGTGTCTCCGATGATAGTGATGGAGGCGATCTGGATCCACGCCAACGAAGGCGTGATAAACGGTTGCAGCAGTTGAGGAGGCGTGCCAGGAATTAGGCTGAGTCACTGGACCACACCCCAGAGACTATATAAGAGAGTCTGGTGGCTATTTAAGACTCTGTGATGGACAAAAACTAACTCTGGCTAGTCACTTTGAACAACGCTTAAATCTGCCGAAGGTTTCTTGTTTTGAACTGGACTATTTGCAAACTGTGTGTATTTCTGTTTATCTGGTGAAGGTATATTAAGTAAAAGCACTTGGCAGTTGGTGCTCGTATTGCTGCCAAGTTTTTGATAACAAACTGTGAGTGCCAAGTGCTTCCTTTAACCCTCGGCTGGCTCTCTCTGTGTGTGTGTGTGTGGAGATGGGGACAGAACAAAGCCTGGTAGACCAGTACTTCTGCTAAATCCTAAATAATTGTTTGTCACATGACCATCAAACCACGCTCACAAAATAAGTCACGCCTACAGAACCAATAGTAAAAAATTTTAGAACCCACCCCTGCACTGAAGACATATTGACACTGGGAATATCATTTAACTTATATAAATTTACCTCAGAAAATATATCAATAAAATGCTTGATACAAAAAAAAAATGTTAAAAGTTTGTGAGAGAAGATAATGATATCATGTTGTCTGGTCACAAGTACCTTTTAAACATGAGAAATAAACATGCTAAACTTAAATAAAAACACGAATTATGCCCTTGCTTGATTACCAACCAGGAGATGTGCTCAAGATAGCATGGCTATTAAAGATGACCTGAAATATTGAGCTGGCACTGAATTCACCTCCTGACCACCACAAATGGATATAACAGGGTAATACTATGGTGTGAGGACTGCATTGGCTGCCTGTTTTAATCCAGTGTATAGATGATAGAATATCTCCTCTAAAGGCATCTACACTTGGGTCCTTGCTACCATCACAACTATGGCTTTCAGATAGTCTGCCCACCCAATATATATAAATCAAGGGTAGATGTTACAGGTTAGCCACTGCTTAGGACACTGGCCTGACAGATTACCTTTCCAGTGACAGCCCATTGCAGTGACCTATCTTGCACGCCCCATATCAGGATAGGCTTTCCTTTAATATCCTTCAGGAGGGAAGTCAGATTATGCTTTTCTGCAGAGCCTCAAGGGAGAGAGCAGTAAATGGAAATTTGATTAAGTATCAGCACTGCTGATTATGATTTAATGTTGATTTTGGAGGTTTATTGGCCAAGACAATAAGTCATTCTAAAGTGAAAAATTGGGTGACATACAAATAGCTAAAATAACAGGAACCATTAAGCAAATATCAGATTAGGAAGATTATAAATGTAGAAGTCATTTTAGTTATCTGAATTGACAGCTCTGTTATTTTTTGTAGCTCAAAGAGACCAGAGAAGCAATTCCTTTTCAAGCTGTGGTAGAATAATGTGTTAGTTGGTTGTATGAATGAATGCTCTACCATGTTGACTTTACTTTGTACTCATCTGATACACTTTTGGCATGTTTTAAGCTGTAATCAAATTTTGTTTTAGTAAAAAGAAAAACATACATTTTGCCTCAATGAATGATTTAGATATAAATTCTATGCATTTAAGAACCCAGCAAGACATAATGCTTCCAGGAAAGTTTGTGGTCTGCTTCAAACTTTAAGACTGTCCAGTAAAATTGTTAAGTTAATGGATCAATAAAATGGAAATGTACAAGATATTTTTGAATATGCAGTGGTGGCTCAAAGAAAAAAAATCAATTGCTCAACAATGAATAATACAAATATGGGATGGAATAGAAGTCATTGGTATTTTAAAAAAGTCCATAGCTCAATCTGTTGTTCAGAACTCCCTGCTTAGTTATCTAAAGCTTATCTAAAGTTTTTTCTCACATCATTTGTTCCTTTCACAAGGAACAGAACTGAACAGTGAACCACCTGGCAAGTTGGTCACGCAGCATGACTTTTACATTATAATCATCTCATCATGAAGCTGAAAATAGCATCGCACAGAAGCCTTAAAACAGTAATACTGCAGGGAGGAAGACAATACCAAACTCCTATAGACAGCCTACACATTGCCATTTTGAGTCCCATTAACTGAAACTCAAAATCCTCAGGGAACCACACATCTGCATCTCTGCCAATAATACTGTTGCAATATATTTATTTTTTATATTAGCTTTCCGCATCAAGGATACAATGAAGTATAATAATACAGTCTAACTAAAATCAAGCCCTGAAGACTTTAGTTTGATTTCCAGAAGGAAGTTAAATATGACCCTCCTTTCAGTAACACAGTATGATTGACTTTAGCTAGAGCATTCCTTTAATTCATTTGAATTCAAAGCTGGACTATCTACCACAAATCTGGCTTTTGTAATAAACTGTAGTGATTCCTCCTGGCCCAAAGGCTGGACTCAGGGTGCTGAGTTTGGATGGGCCTGAAATTATATGACTTTTGTTGTTTCCAATCTGGAGAGCATTTTAATAGAATAGAATAGAATAGAATAGAATAGAATAGAATAGAATAGAATAGAATAGAATAGAATAGAATTCTGCCTGTTACAGTAAGTACTGCCATTTTCAAAATTTTGATATACCAAAAAGTTAATTGGAATACTTATCTGTGCTAGCTGTCCATTACCAAAGATTTAATCTCCTAGTTCAGCTCATCGCTATTTTTTCTCTGATTAAGTGAGTATATTTCCAAATAACAACTATATATCCTTCTTCTTGTCTTCTTCCTCCTCCTCCCTCCAGAAGGATACATGACAAAATATTTCACTTTTTCCAAATTATTAAGAGTATTTTTAATTTGTTATCTTTGTGGCATGGAATGTTAGAAAAAAGGAAGACATAACTACAGGGTTGTACTCTACGGCATCATCACTCCATCCAGTACATTTTGTGTAAATGCGAGATTCTGTTGGCACAATGAAATGATTGTCTAGGAGATCACAGTAATTATCTGGGGCCTTCTGACATTTTAAAATGGATATTTAAAGGCTGACTAAGATACTGGTAACTAAGATACTTGATTCTTTAAATTTGCTGTCTGGAGAAGATACTTTATTTTTCTGCACAGAAAAGTGTATTATTTGTTACTGTATTGATGAGTTTTAAACTGATAGAACCTTTATGACAAACATTCATTATAGTTAATGTCCAAGTACTTGTGAAATAGGAAAAACAAAGGAAGTTTATTTATTTATTTATTTATTTGTTCGATTTATATGCCGCCCTTCTCCGGAGACTCAGGGCGGCTTACAATGTGTTAAGCAATAGCCTTCATACTTTTGTATATACCTGCTTAGTAGGGCTTTCGCCCCCCCCCAAGCGGTGTTCTTTTTTATACAAAGTCAGCTCATTGCCCCCACAATCCGGGTCCTCATTTTACCTACCTCGAAAGGATGGAAGGCTGAGTCAGCCTTGAGCCTGGTGAGATTTGAACTTGCAGTAATTGCAGGCAGCTGGTGTTACTTAACAGTGCTTTAGTCTGCTGCGCCACCAAGGTTCTTTTTAACATAAGTAGTTATGTTTGACTTTCAGAACATTTTTAATAAGAATAATGTTCTACATTATTTCCTCTTATTGTTTACAGGTAGGGATGACTAAGCTATACTTTTATTGTGCACAGAAAAGGACTGAGCCAAAAAGGATGAGGATAGAAGTGAGGAGAGTCAGGTTTAAATGTTTACCTGAGACATAGAGCTCAGGAATTATCCATTTACTGTTTAGCCTACTCTACAGGATTGCTGTAAAATGGAAGGCTGAGTCAACCTTGAACCTGGTGAGATTTGAACTCGCAGTAATTGCAGGCAGCTGGCAGCTAAGTGCTGTTTAACAGCGCTTTAGTCTGCTGCTCCACCAAGTTGCCTTATATTAGATCAGACAATGAAATAATCTTTCATAGAGGCTGTCACCTCTGATCAGGGCCAAATTATACATACCTATAACGTATTTATGAAAAAAAGAAAGCATATTTTCCTCTTACCCTCTGCCAAACATAATATGAAGATGCTTTTCCTAACATTTTGAATTGTCAATGACAGGGTCAAGCAAAACATTTGACAAATATCCAAACATCAATTTTTTCCCCCAAAAACTAATAATATCCACATCTGCAAAAGCCACAAATCCAGTGGTAGGCTGCTGCCGGTTTGGACTGGTTCTAGCAAACCGGTAGTTCTGACCATCAGCTGGCCCCGCCCATCTGCCACTGCCCTATCCTGTCCTATATTTCTTTCTTTCTGGCTCAGCTGATTCATGTGGCACAGCTGATTTATGTGCCTCCGCTGTTCTACTGACCAGGGCTACCTTAGAAGGTAAGTAGCTGAGCTTCAAATTGCTGTATTTTGAACGCTGCGTGCAAGCGTGTTAGGCACACTCACAGAACCAGTTGTTAAACTGGTTGCAGCCCACCACTGTGCAAGTCACAATGGAATAGCAAAGGCATTTATATATATTTCATATTTCTCATATTTCATATTGTGAAATTTGTTAGGAAGAAGAAGGAAACCATTTCTACACTAAAAATCAGTCATCCAAAGGGACTGTTAGAGAACCAGTAGTGGAAATTTTGAGTAGTTCAGAGAACCAGCAAATACCACCTCTGGCTGGCCCCAGAGAGAGTGGGAATGGAGATTTTGCAGTATCCTTCCTCTGGAGTGGGGTGGGAATGGAGATTTTGCAGTATCCTTCCCCTGCCATTCCCACCAAGCCACGCCCACAGAACCAGTAGTAAAAAAAATTGATTTTCACCACTGACAAAGGGGTTAAATTTTCTTTTTCTGCATCTACTTTCTGACCTACTTCCAGAACTACAACTTCACTTTTGTCAATTCTACAGCAGGGGTGAAATCCAGCAGGTTTTGACAGGTCCTGGAGAACCGGTAGTGGAAATTTTGAGCAGTTCGGAGAACCGATAGCGGAATTTTTCAGTAGTTTGGAGAACCAGCAAATACTACCTCTGGCTGGCCCCAGAGTGGGATGGGAATGGAGATTTTGCAATATCTTTCTCCCAGGAGTGGGGAGGGAATGGGGATTTTGCAGTATCCTTCCCCTGCTACACCCACCAAGCCATACCATGCCCACCAAGCCACGCCCACAGAACCGGTAGTAAAAAAAATTGGATTTCACCACTGTTCTACAGTTGTTGAAATTCATTTTTTTCTCATTAATCTACACTCAGTTCCCCATAATGACAAAGTGAAAAGTGAAGAATTTTAGAAATGTCTGTTAATTTACTAAAAAAAAAAGTGATCAAAATTTGGGTGCTTGGTAACTGGTTCATATTTATGACGGTTGCAAGGTCCCTTGGTCATGGCATCACTTTTTGTGACCTTCTGACAAGCAAAGTCAACAAGGGAGCCAGATTTACTTAACTACCACTCACCAACTTAATAGTAATGATTCATTCAATAATTATGTCAAAAAGGATTATTAAAAGGGGCAAAACTTACTTAGCAATTGTATTGTTTAGCAACAGAAATGTTGAGCTCACTTGTGGTTGTAAGTCAATGACTACCTGTATTAAACCATGGGCATTTATAGGAACAATAGAAGAATTGAGATTAACTGTAGTGGTTAATTCAAGTGGTTGAATATTTTTACAAAAATTCCCTTTGATAAATTCCTGCATTTTTCATCAATGGAGATATACAGTATGTGAACAAAAAGTATTATGATTCAGTGATAATGGGGCTTCAAGTAAGGTCTAGATAATCCTTTCGAGTCAATGGACCAGATTTCAATTTTAGTTTCAAATTCTGCCAAAATAGAAAACATGACCAATCACCAATACTTTTTCCTGAAAACCAATTCATCAAATTATCCCCTGCCATTCCATATAGCTGTTAAGATGCTTTGTTTGAATCACCTTTTATTTTGTGTGTGTTGTTGTTTTTTTTGTGTGTGTGTGTTTTATGTGTGTGTGTGTATGTCTTTGAGTTAGCAACTGCCCCGACAAGTCCTGCCAATTTTCTAACCAAATTTTTCAGTAGTCATTTGTCATTGCCTCCTTTCTAGGGCTGAGAAGGAGTGACTGGCCAAAGATCACCTAGCTCGCTTTGTGCCTAAGGTGGGACTAAAGCTCACAGTCCCACCACACCAAATATTTATATTGTTTTCCCTGGACAACTGGGCACACACTTCCAAGCAAAACACTGAATGGCATTCACCCATCATTTTAATTTTCTATGTATGTATCAGTGCTTCCATGTGGTCCAGAAGAAATAACTCTGGAAAGAATTCTTCCTCCTGCTCCTACAGTATATCTTCTTCCACTTCAAAAATTTAAGGGAGCTTCATCAGCATACACTGATAAGTGTATACCGCTCCTTCAAATTAATTTTACTATTTTTCTTCCGGACTGCTGATTTTTTTTTAAATACTAAGAAATTAATAGATATTGCAACAGAAATTGTGAATGCCTTAAAGAATTATGCCAGCAAGCTTCCTATAATGTTGCATTTATGAAAGAAAATTTTGCACATGAATGAAATAAATAATGCTAGTTAAAATAATACTACTCTTTCATGCAAAAGTATAAAGTAACTAAGTGTTATACTAAAATAGTTCTCATTCCTCCAAGTTAGGAAAACAATATACTATTTTTGGCCCTTCCTTACTATTCTAATGACATAGCTTGTTGTAAAAGAAACAATGAGAAAAAGAAATGCTGTTTTCAGTTCCTCAAATAGTTTGAAGAAATTCAGTGTAAATCATAAATGTATTTGTGTAATCCTGCCTCAAGACAAAACCCTGGAAATTTTCTCACAGTAAGCTTTTTTTATGCTATTCAAAGTCCAGTTAAACAATGGAAGGTTATGAATGAATCAAAAAATGGCAAGACAGTTTTTGAAAGCTCTACCATCAATGATAAGTACCTTTTAAAGGTGGAAAGATGAAAGATGAAGAGTATTAGCTTGGAGATTCTAGAAAGGGGATTAAAAGAAGCAAAATATAGATGGCAGGTGTCCTCTAGTGGTTTCAGTTAAAATAGCTATACTGAAAACCTCACTTTGTGCAAAAAAGGATCTGATTGGTCTTTAATAATACTTAGATACTATTAGTTAATTTTTTAAAAAGTTGTATGGTAGATTTTGTTTTACCTTTTTAAGTCAATATTAAATTGTTCACAATGAAGATCATTCATCCTATAGGAGGCTACTGCCAAGATACCTGGCCTGCTGTTCCTCATGGCCTTCTTTTTGCTTGGGTTGGGAATTTTTTCCCCTCCTTTAAAGGCCAGAATCACTGACAGGAAATATCAAGATAAGAAGCTTTGAAGTGGCTGTCATATTTTCTTCCAACTTCCTTTTGGACCTTACTCAATATGACAAAGCTATGCTGAATGTAGGATGAAAGACGTGTTTAGAGGAAAGAAAATAAGAGCGGTTATAGAGCATCCAGGGCAGTGGGAAAAATAATCACCCTCATTTTTCTTCTATGAATATTATGAAATCTTATTCCTACTTTTTTATAATTGTTATATAATCAAAATTATCTATTATATTGAGGCTTTGTGAAGGTTGTCAGTCAACAGTTTCATAGCAAGCCCAAATTTCTAACGTAGGAAAGTATCTGTGTGCTTTAAATTCACATACCAGATGTTTTGGGCCCTATCTAGTTGTGTACTGATAAATATTTGACAACACACTCTGCTGTGTTGTCAAATATTCTCTAGGACAGGAGGGGGCTTTCCACAATTTGAACATTAAAACCTGGCTTTGGTCCCATGTCTGGCACTGATGATTATTATTTAGATCCTAGTTTTCTTTTCTTTTGTTTTAATTTGTTGATTTTGTGTTTATTGGATTATTTTTGTCTGGGCTGTTTGATTTTATGCTACTTTCCCCTTAGTTTTGTATGTAACCCATTGGCATTCAGAAGCCAATATTTTACATACATACATACTTGCGAACGTGTGTATGTACATACATACAAAATGTTCTTTTTTCTATATTCACAGAATCAGTTTTCACAAGCCCTTCACTTTGGAAGAGTTATGGAGGAATTACGATCATTTTGAAACAGGACAGAACTTTTACAGAAGTTATGAACCAGTGGTGAAATCTTCTGCCAGTTGCCACCGGTTCACTGCCTGCGCATGCATGGTGTGTGCCAGTCGCATGTGTGCATGCACAATGCATGTCGGACACACATTGCACGTGCCCACACATACATGCACAGTCCGTACCAAATGCCCATTTTTGGATTTCCTGCTTTTTTTTTTTTTTACTTTTTAAAGCATTTTTAACTACCGGTTCCGGTAGTTAAAATTGCTTTGAAAAGTAAAAAAAAACTTCCAAAGATCAGCTGAGCAACACGCGATCGTTGGAACTTTTTTTTAAAAAAGCATTTTTTTACTACCGGTTTGGGTAAACCGGACTGAACGAACCGGCCCGAACCGGTAGCATTTCACCCCTGCTATGAACCAGAGCTAGGAAAAACAGAGGACTTATTTCATTCCTTAAAGCAATCAGTAGGAACTGCAGGAAAAGTAAAGCAGAGTAATAGAAGCTCCAGGAAGCATTGTCCTTGAAGAAATGGTAACTAGCCAAGACAGGAATTTGTCTTAGAATTTTTCTTTTTTGTTTGTGTGGTTTCTTTGTGTCTACATCCTACCATTTAAAGTGTATGTTGTAAATCTTGTTCTTGATTAATTGTTTATGTCCCATCAAATTGTTTTCTTGTTTTCTTTTTTTTTTAAATGAATTTAAAAAATCAGGTAAAGAAGAAGAAAAAGTATTGAAAAGAAAGAAAAAGTCAGAAAGCAATATAAAAGGAGATGGAGGTTAAGAAATATAAATATAAATAAATAAAAATGCAAAAAAAAAGGTAAAGAAGGAAGAAAAAGAATAACTTCTGACTTCCTTTTGTATAAATATCGATAAGCCATCAAGTCCTTTTCAACTTTTAGCAACCATGGATACCTTTTTCCCCATGTCCATATCTCCCTATTCATTTCTTCCAAGTCTGCCAATGGTGTACTTATCACCATTGTAATTAAGTCCATCTTATGTTGCTGCTGGTTGTCCTCTTTTCTTTCATTCTAATTTTCCCAGCATTAGAGCCTTTTCCAGAGTCCAAAGTAAGATGTGTCCAAAATAGAATAATTTGAGCCTGGTCATTTCTGTCTTCAATGAGAACTCTGGGTTGACAGGTTCAATGAACCATTGGTTTGTTTCCTTTTACGTTCATTTCCTGTTATGGGATTCTCAGGAATTCAAGGCTTCTATTAGTCACAAATCATCTTCTTTTAATGATCCCATAATCCCTTGTGGGATGGAGTCTGGGCAACTGAATGGAGCTGAGTGTTTACTGGGTGGATGTCCTTCCTGTCAGCCAATGTTTTATTCAGCAGATATATGCTCAGAGAGAGAAATATCTGCCTCTACCTAGGATCAAACTCACAGCCTTCTGATTGTGAGGTGAGAGCTCCACCTCTAGACCACCACATCACTCTTATTAATCACAAATGACCAGTACAATATAGAAAAGCAGCACTTACTGAATATTTACATTTGATTTATTACACTCTGACTTCATTATTCCCATTATTGAAGTGGGAAAGCTAGATCACCTTCTAAGGAGTCAAAAAAATTTCATCCAGATTGGTTGGTTACAAAAACAAGCCTACTGTTGCTTCTGAGGACAAATAAGAAATAAATTAATAGTTCCTTAATATTTTATTGATAGACTGGGGAAACATTTTAGGCGCAAGAGAGGGTTTAAGATTCAAGGGGAAAATGTTGTAAAAGTATTTTGTTTCTCTGTCTGTTCCTTCATGCACTTTAATTTGCTGTCTTTGCTGCTATGAAAGTTATTTTGAGATATATTAATGCAGATTAGGGAGCATACATCCCTTACATAAGCAGAGTATAAGCTGGTAGAAACCATGATCCACTAAATCACTTACAAAAACTGTCTCTGTGACAGTGCTTTTGAGCCATTTGTTTTAAAAAGGCATACTATGTTTTGTATGCAAATATATAGATGACCATTAGATGTCAGCAAAAAGTTAATGTTTCCTGTGTCTCTTAGTGTTCATCTAATGTAGGGGTTCCCAGCTGTGGGTGCTCGATGATATTTCAGGGGGTGCGAAAACTTGGGTTTAGAAGTTTCAAAATTATAATGCATATGCATAATTATATGCATATAATTATTTACTTTTGTAAGGGGTGCGAGAATATATCAGAAGCATTCTAGGGGTGCAGGGTATAGAAAAGGTTGGGAACCCCTGATTTTTTGGAAATCATGTAGATTTCTGCAGTCAAGCTATGGTATACTGAGTTCCATTGGCCTACTACCTTTTTATGTTTTAATAGTAAGTAATACAAGTTTACTCTACATGGAACAGACTGCTGCTTTTCCTTCTTCTTATCTTTCTGAAATCTCAGTATAGCTAGTTCCTTATAGAAGTATATTTGTAGGGTGTACTCAGCTAGGGTCTCCTCAGAATTGGAATTCCCAGAATTGCACATTCAGGCTGATTCTGAAGGTTATACCAGCGGTCTCCAACTTTTGCGGCTTGGCTGGGGAGAGCGGTGAGAGCATATTGTCACCACTACTGGCTCGGCGGTAGCTCGGCGGAGGAACCACCACTGCTCCACTCACACAAATGGAGCTTTCTGTGTGAGTGGGGGGCAGGGGCTGCTTGTGCTCATATGCTAAGCTCCACTCGTGCAAGTGGCAGGCACTCACACAAGCAGCAGGCCTTTGTGCTCGCGGAGGGCGCTCGTGCTTGAAGCTCCATTCACATGAATGGAGCTTTATGTGCGATTGCAAGTAGCCTCCATTTGTGGGAATGGAGCTTTATGTGCAAGCACTTGCCCATTTCTCTTGCAGCCCAGTTAGGGATTCCTGACATAGGTGATTTGCCATTGCCTTCTTCTGAAATATTTTTCTGATTTCCTAATGTAGCCAACAGAATTGGAATTCTTAGATAGTTTCCATAAATGTAGCAACTAGGCCAACTTTCTTTAGCTTTGTGGGATCTCCCTGCCCCAGCAGATACGAAGGAGGCCACCTTTTAAATAGATTGAATAGATTTGGTAATCTATTCAAGACAGGATTAAAACCCCAAGGAAGTCAGCATCTAGCAGTGGTGGGTTCCTCCTGGTTTGGCCTGGTTCGCGAGAGCTGGTAGCAGTGACGATATGACATCACCGAACCAGTTCTCTGTCTTCCAGAGCTGGCCCCTCCTGCCCGCCCCGGCTTTATGTCGACCTTATATGTCTGCTTTTTTCGCCCATCTGAGAGATGCGGCAGAGCAGATTGCCGCCCCTCAGCTGGGCAGATTCACAAGGTGCTTGTGTGAAGCGCAAGTTTGATGTCTGCAAGCGAACTGAGCATGTGCGACCGAAGAGGTGATCGTGCGCAAAGTGCGCTCATGAAGAGAACTGGTAGTAAAGATGATTAGACCCCACCGCAAGCATCTAGGATTAATTACATTTGTTAAACACGATTAAAAATCCAAGGAAGCCAGCACTTCAGACTCATTGCTGGCCTTCACAAGACAGACTAATTAAAATCAAATAACAAAATGCATAAAACAAGCCTCTAAATTACAAAATGCTGTAGAAAAAAATGTATAAAAATCCATGTACTGACCAAACCAGTTGGTCAGCTGCACCAGAAATATAAACTCTGATGTTTTTGTTCTTCATTAAACCATCTTTCCAATCAGCCCCCATGTTTCCAGTGTCCTTCTCCCAGCTTGGAACTGAGCCAGATGGATATTCCTTCCAACAGCTTTCAAATTAGCCATGTTGGCTTCATATATTTTAAGTATGGCACCAAAGTGTGCAATGATGGCATTTCAATAGTGTTTACTGCTGGAAAAAGGTAAGAAGCCAACCTTTTCTTCCTATTGAAGAGAAGCATTGTTCATTTGAGCACAATTCAGTTCGAGGTTCTGTATGGAGACCCAGTTCAGCTGGATGTATTTGCCTTTCAAAGAAACAGATTATACTGTGTATGCCAATCAAGCTCATTGCTTTATTGCAAAACACAAAAAAACAAAAACAAAGGGCAGTTCACTTCCATAGCCACTAGAAGTCCTTCTAGCACAGCTAGCATTGTTGTTAATAAAGACATCCTTATCATCTCCCTTTTTGCTTGCAGCTAATTAATGCGGAAATTAAATTTTTAAAAATTGGATCAGTTTTCAAATCCTGAGTCCATTCTGCCAGGAGATAACAGAGGATTTATTTCAAAGGTTAATGCAAGTAATGTTTCTGATTTGAAAACCTCACTCACTATGTTGATTCTCTGTAAAGGCATATAGTGTGCTACATTTTACTTTAAAAACCAAGCTAACTAAGCATATCTATCTCTAAAAGGAATATATTTTGACTTTTACTTTTGGAACATATCAAAGAGATTTCCATATAAATCACAAAATAGCAACCCTTGAGGTTTTTGTTTTTTTTTTAAACTCTTTAGAAGAGACCCACAATGTAACAATGATATATGTTACATTAAAAACATAACAACCACCTGGCCTTTACAATTCTTAACTGCAAAGATCTCAGCTTCAGGGAGCTTTTGGTTTGGGTGGAAAGGGGATTAAAAACACAATTGTAGTTAGTGCAGGTTTGATTCAATTCAGCTATCATCATTACTGAAATCCTTGTTACCACCCAGTAAATCAAGAGATATCACATGCAAATATAGGGCTCACAATCTGAATCAGGACACATGAGGTTGAATAATTTCCTGTTCTCTGTCACTGTCCTTGTATCCCAAAATAGGGATTTTATTTATTTATTTATTTATTAATTTAATTTGTATACCGCCCTTCTCCCAGAAGGGACTCAGGGCGGTGAACAGCCAAAATTAAAAAACATACAAATACAAAAGTTAAGATAATTAAAAAAATTAAATAATTGGCTACCCAATTTAAAACCCCAAATCCATAAAATTTAAAATCCCAGTTAAAAACCATTTAGGCTAGGCCGGCTTGATGAAATAAAAACGTCTTCAGGGCTTTACGGAAGGTCCGGAGGTCCGGGATCAATTTTAACCAACAAACCCTCCATTGATATCAATTAAAATTTTCTCATTTTATTTTTACCATCCTAAGCGTGGGTAGGTATATGATGATATGTGAAACAAAGTGGAAGAAGTGTCAATTTTCTAAACCTGAATTGGGGCTCTGGGCTAATTCTTAAATATAGAGTGGTATTTTAAACTAATGAAATACTGGTATATATTTTAAAAGAATAATATGGATTTAAATAAATTGAAAAGTTCTCAGTGGCATTCAACCCACTCTCCCAACAAATATTCTTTGGATCCATTTAGGGCTAATTCATTATAGAATTTGCAAAACCATTTATAAATTAGACTTCAAAAAATGCTCAGACTTTGCATTTTACCTTGAAAATTGAAAAATGCAAACATCAGATGAGCTCTGACTTGGGATCACTGTAGGCTTTTCAACCTCATGAACTTTACAATGAATAGACTTCCAGAATTCCACCAGGAATTTTGGGAGTTTGTTGCCCATACATCTTAAAGTTTGTGACGTTGAGAAACTCTGCAGTAGACAGAGAGGAAAATGTAAGCTCTACAGAGATAAGGCCTTTACTGAGGTTTCTGGCTGAATGGGCTCTAAGGGGTGATTTTTTTTTTCTCAGTGAAAACATCAGCTGTAAAATGGATTTAAAATGTCCTCTTTAATGTCTCCAGTGCATATATGTACTTCAGTGAAGCAGAAGAGAGCTAAATCTCCACTAAAATTTGTCTTGAAAATTCTCAGCACTCTCTTTCATGCAAGAAACTTCTGTTTTTCTATTTTATTCTTAATATCTTGACGTGTTCTTATTCTGAATTCTCTAGACAATCTTTTTGAGCTTGAGAGTTGGAGGGATGGTGGGCTTGTTGATATTGTTTTGTACTATTTTGTGTTTCCCTTCATTGCATTATTCTGGTGTTTCTCTGGCTTCTTACAGTTCATAATTTGAAAACAATCCGCAATGTGGAAATAGTTGCCTCACAAGATATTATTTTCAGATTTAATGGGAGTATGGGAAAGTGCATGCTATAAAGGGCAATAAATGAAAGACAGCACACAGATCTTGGCCATCTCGTAATATTCTATTGTTCTCTCTCTCCCCCCCCCTTTTTTTAGCAAAACAATCAAAATCAAATTCTCTTTTAATGGATTGAATGACAACTGGTAGAAAAAGATGGAATTTTATTTCTTCATGTTTCAAATACAGTTAGTTTGCATATACTGTAGGCCCTTAAGATATCTCTGTTATATCAAACAAGAGATTTTAGGCATTTATTTGCAACTGCAGAGTCTAATTCTTCTATAAAAGAAGCCAAGGGACCATTTCATCTGCATTAGGATTACAGTGTCCTCTTTCCAGTGCATTTGAGGAAAGGCTTGTGTTGCAAAAGTCCTCATTCTAACTTCCTCTTTGCCTTCCCCTTTCACTGCCTTCCTTTCACTGTGGACGCAGCTGACCTTTTTTTATTTAAAAAAGTGGTCTGGTCCGGGATGAGAAGAGAGTTTGCCACTGACAGAAATCAAAATTTCTTCTTTCAGGTTGTATCTCATTATCTTTTGATGTGAAAACTTAAGTTTTTCTATGCAGAATCTCATTTGCTCTCCTTAGTATACAACATATGGCTAATATATGAAGCCATATATGAAGCATTTAATATAAGATCTTTCAAACCATCTGAAGTTTAATACAAGTCTTGTACCTCTATGTGTAGAGCAGGAAAGATGGAGAGATAATACTTTAAAGCTTCATATTATCTAGGCCCTAGTATGCTCTTTTCTATGAGTTCTTCCACAGGTTTTTTCTTTTTAATCTCTTTTTTTTAAAAAAAATCTCTTACTGAAGTCATATTCCACCTTCATCTTCTCATGGGCAAAATTATAAATCAAGAATAAGATCTACCCTGTGATGATTTTGGAGTAGAGTAGGTCAAAATATTTAGTTTAGAAGCCCAGATATTTGGGTTTCCACTGTCATCAGCCATGCCCACATGCCAATGGGCAAGGGATTTTTAAAACTACTGTATGTTCCAACATGCTTAGATCACCCCAGAGTGATTCCATGCCTAAGTTTGAAACTATCAAATATCCCCTCTGAAAATTAGACATCTCATTGTCTTTTTTAGAGCAAGTACCTGTTTATTTTATGCCAGGACTATAGCATTGTGGTTTAATTGGACTGATCAGAAAGAAGATAATGTGCTTTTGTTTAAGAAATATGGCACATTTATGAGTGAATGAATGAATGAATGAATGAATGAATGAACAAGCAAATATTATTTGTTTTTTATAGTTTGTTTATTATTGAAAGATGAAGATTTTTTTCTTTCTTCTTGTTGTAGAGTTTCAGGTGGACTTCCATGTTTATTTGGCCAAAAAATAAAGACCTCAACTTGCCACTTAAAAGAAGATAGTTCAGCAAAAAAAAAAAAAAAGAAGAAAAAAAAAGAGGATGGTCTTGATATCATCTGCATCCATGAGGATATTTAGAACCTTCACTTATTCTTGTCTAAAATCTTTCAGTTGTCTGCAGCTAACACATTTTTAAAAATCAACAAAAACAACAATAACAACTAATCAAAGAAAGATGTATTCAGGAATATTCAACCTGAATATTTCTTTTCTTTTCAACCTGAAAAGAAAAAAAAATGTAATCATGCTTGATCATTTCAATAAATACATGTAGGAGTGGCAGAACCTAGAGAAAAAGAGAGATCAGAATTCCTACAAATCCACAAGCAAGTCCAAGCTTCCCCCACCAGAATTCCATGGATCTTTATCTAATTCCAAGCAGATGCTAACCATTTCCTGTGCATAGCAATAAATCAATTTAACTGATTTAATTGGAGACCTTCATGTGTATTCCTAGTTTTTCATGCCTGACAATATAGTACCACAACTCTTTAGTACATCTGTGATTATTCTAGATCAGAAATATCTAACCAGATAAATGTTATAAAATCACATCCATCTAAAGGTATCTTTAAAACAGAAGTAATGCAGATGAATAGTGGAGCAGGGAAGTTATCTACTTTCTTTTAAAAAGTACAGATCTATTTGAGAGCATCATTTGACTGTCCAGATCAAATCTGATTTTAAAAAAACTGAAGAGAGGAAAACAGATCATCCAGTCTCATTGCTATATTTCTATTTAAACAACATCATCAAGAAAGACTAAAGGAAACATGATAGCTGTGTTCCATTATTTCAGGGGCTGCCACAAAGAAGAGGGAGTCAAGCTATTTTCCAAAGCACCTGAGGGTAGGACAAGAAGCAATGAGTGGAAACTAATCAAGGAGAGAAGCAACCTGAAACTAAGGAGAAATTTCCTGACAGTTAGAACAATTAATCAGTGGAACAACTTGCCTCCAGAAGTTGTGAATGCTCCAACACTGGAGTTTTTAAGAAAATGTTGGATAATCATTTGTCTGAAGTGGTATAGAGTTTCCTGTCTAAGCAGGAGGTTGGACTAGAAGACTGCCAAGGTCCCTTCCAACTGTTATTCTGTTCTATTCTATTCTATTCTATTCTATTCTATTCTATTCTATTCTATTCTATTCTATTCTATTCCCTCTTTGAAGTTGTACAATAAACTTAAATGGTTTGCAGCTATAATTCCTGGTTTGCAGGAATAATTTGTCCTGGGAGCTGCTCGAGATCCCTTCTTTGAATGTCTTTTGGTGAAGAGATTTCTATTTTGTCTACAGAATAAGCTGTCTTGAAATAAAGTTAGAATACAGTAGAATATTGCTGAAATATTCAGCAGCTTGCCAGCTGCAGAGGACAAGGGTTTGTTTTTGCAATGTTTCTTTCCTCAACCTTGTCAAAAAGCTGCTCTCAACTTTTCCTTTCAGGATTTGAAGATATTGTGAAGAGTTGGGAGATATTAAGGGACTTCTGTGGAAGAAATAGTGAAAACTGTTCCACAAAAAACAGACCTGCCAATTGAGGCTAGGAACAATGAGGTGATGATTAATTGAGTCCTTCAACCCTCTCTGGAGAAAGTGAGGACATGAGATTGCCCATATTGTGCTTCACACAGTTTATTCCTCATGAGAGTGCTAGGCAATGGACTCCAGAAGGTGGAAAAACCAGAAGATGAGAGAATTTGCTGTTTTTACATCAAATTCAGTCAGACCATTCAAAAGATACTAAGGTCACACTTCCTTTCCTAATGATCTTTGTAAATTGCCTATTAACCTCTTTAAATAAATTAGTTGCCTTCAAAATGACATAGCTGGAAACATTAGGTGAACGCTTTCAATCCTTATTATAAGAAAATAAAATTTTCTTATAATAAATAAATTTTATTAAAAATAAAATTTTTAAAGCTTTATAAGTTTTAAAAATTCAAAATAAACAGCAAAAAGCAAGGCAACATTTGGACTATAGAAAGTTTTAAATGGATTAAGGTTCAGAAACTTTGGAATATTTGCTTTTGAATATTAAGACTTTGGAATTAATTTTAAAGAATAAATGTATTTTTGTGTACAGGAAAATCATTTTCAATATTGGAGACATAACAAGATAAGCAACTTATAATGGCATTCAGAGATATTGTTGAAGAATGACAACAGGACTTCAATAATGTCAGTTATGTCGTATGTTTTTATGAGCATCCTGTTCCCAGAAGAAGCAATTACCCAAGAAGATGCTGTTACAGAAAATGGTGTGGAATAAAACTTATCTGATATGATTATGGAGCATAATTTAAACAAGAATTTATTGCTCGATATAGACAAACTAATGGACAAGGCTCTAAAAATTAAGAAGGAAATAAAATTGTGAATTCAATACAATAGTTGGAATAACTTCTTCCTAATGGATTTATAAAAGAGGCTTGTTAAATTGTTCAAAAATTGTTTTGAAGAAATTTGGGACAAGGGTTAATAATCATTCAAATAGATAAAAGAGCAAAACAATTTTATGTAAAAGGAAGGAATATAAAGTTGGCTTATTTGACCAAGGTTAAAATGGAATATGCTGTTATTTTGGGAGGTTTTTTCCTGGACTTGCTGACATTTGAACTGGAAATGACATTGCATATTGAATTTTTTCACAGTTAAGAGTTCAGATATGGAATGATGAGTTTTATATTTGCTAACTAAGGTGATCATTTTAGGGTTCCATTTGGACTTTTTGCTAATACCTCATATAATACTTTTATTTTTGTCTTTTTCTTTTGTATTATTTTTTACTATTCTAGTAAGGATTATTAAATAATCTTTAATAAAAATATTATTTAAAAAAGACTTGAGAGATATTAGGATCCAAACAGGGGTGTCTGGGGATTATGGTCAACCAATGGATAGACCTTCAATCATATTATCACAACTACCATCTTGCTCCTTTTTTACCACTCCCTACAGACACCATTGGCTTGAATTTTTTTAAAATTTATAATGCCATGGAAAATTAAATGGTGGTTGTTTCAGATGAAGAGATCTTAGTAAGAGCACTTAAAAGATACTACATAGTTCTTTCACTGTTTGTCCTTAACAAAACGTTTTTCAAATAAGAAAAAATGAAGCACTTGAGTGTAGGAGATTTACATATGGAAGATATAATTTTCTGACACATCCCCCCATAAAACTCATAAATAACACGAAAAGCCTCATCTGGAAAAACCTCCTTTTAGATTTGCATCCATTAAAGACTTTTAAGTATACTTGTTTGACATGGCATCCCAATCCAATTGTGCCAACAAGGAAAGAAAAGTGTGGGATAGGTAACCTGTGTGAGAACTTCACATGCAAAATGCACAAACTGCCCATCCACCTAAAGCTTTCCTCTTAATGACTGCAATTAAAAGAAGAAAAAGCAATATTGTCATTAGAATCTCAAACTTTAATTAGTTGAGGTTTGATATAAATCAGTTACAAAACTGCTTAAAAAAATAGAAGGGTACAGGTAAATTGTAATCAATAGCCAGAGAACTCAGTCAGATTTACTTCTCCATAGACATATATGGAATTGCCCTGGGAAATTATTTACTGTAATTGGCACCATTAACACATTACTTAAAAGTGCTGGCAACAGGCAATAAGTGTAGTCCATAAAAGTTTATGTCACACTAAATGTGTTAGTCTCTAAACTGTCACAAACACTTCTTGTTATTGGTTTTTTTCCCTTTCAACAGACTAACACAGCTACCTCCCCTGGAATTGTTTTAGTCTGGTTCTGTTTTATTATTGTTCATTTTTCATTATGCAATACTACCGAGGGATAAATACGGGAACATAGAACAGGATGTAGAACTCAAACCCTCTGAGGCCTGGACTTTTTAACAGCTTAAGAAATGTATGTCTCTCACTTTCAGAATTGAAACACATTTTCTCCAGCCCACCCTTCCACCCCCCCCCACCCCCCACAAAAGCATTCTTTGCTCTCCATCTCCCTTCCAGCTTGTGTAAATCAACAGGCTTGGAATTGCCTTTGGAAAATCAACAAGAGGGCTATTTCAGAACACAAGAAGAGGTTGCTGAAAAACAAAGGACATCACTGGGTTCGATCATCAAGGGGATGAGGCTTCTTTGTTAAGACCATCCATTTTTGGGGGATTCTAAGATATAAATTACACACAAGCAGTTTGGGGCACAAGGATTCAAGGCAGCAAACAACTACATTTTTCATAGGCCAAGAATTAAAGCAGCAGACAAGACAAGCTAGGTGATTAATCTCAAAGGAGGTCTACTACTTTAATCTGGTTCCTGTCAAATATTTGCAGGAGGTTGGGATATGCAGAGGCCAAAGCAGAAGCAGTGGATTTATTTTTTCACTCCTACAACAGGGATGTTTAAAAAAAAAAGGCACCTGAAGGTCTTGACCACCAAAGACGATTTTAATGGTTTTTTTTTTAAATCCTCCAAGGATATTATTTTCCTCTCTCTATCTTTCCCCCATGACTGATTATTCTGTGTCATCTATCTGGCTTTAATTGCACTCTGTTTGTTTTTAATTATCTTAACTAAAATGTCCTGGTCCAATAAAAAAGCAATCCTAGCCACGTTGATCCCAAGGAAAAAATATACAAAACTAGCTAATGGGATCCATTTTATTAGGACCACAAAATGTCACAAAAGTTTTATAACCTTTCAGGTCATTCAGAATAAAGAAAAAATATCAAACAAATATGTCAAGTCAACCATCTTTATAATATGATACCATTAAAGTAATGTGAATCCAGGCCTGGAGATGCTAATGACAAAATGGTGCCTTGCTAGATCTAACTCTTGTTCTAAACTCTTCGGCTGGTGAAGAAGTCTAGATGTGAGTCAAGCATTGGAGAGATACAAAAACAGGTAGATTCATGATCCTGAAGCCTGGTGGTGCTTCAAACACTTTAATTCCTTTCCTTTCTTAGGCTCACTCTTGTAGGCTCATTTATCTTCTGTCTCTCTCAGAGTTATGGCAGGCTGCCTGGATATGAAAGGAAAAAGAAAGAGAGCTGTGTAGCCAGATCACGGGAAGAGAATAGTTGGAAAAAGTGAGCTTCTTGTGAATGCCTCTAAAGGAATTTTGGCCAAGCGTCTCCTATCTTGGTACAAATTTCCTTTGTGACCTATGTGCATTACAAAGGGACAATCTGTAGGTTCCTCACATTATAACTTAAGCTCTGTTAAGTTATTGTTAAAACTGGAGTAAATAAGCCCTTTCTCTATAACTTTCCACCAATGTTACCTCAAGGACATCTCTTGCAGGGAGTCATGCATTCCAATAGGAACTCATTATTGGTTCACCATGACTCCAATTTTATGAGGGGTATTATTGTTTGGAGATCAAATATGTGTGCAAAGTCCAACTTTTTTTGAGATGAAAGGCCGTATTTAGGCTTGGAATGTCTTGCAACAGAGTGAACTCCAAAAATTAATAGGTGGAATCCTAAATTAAAAAAAAATTCATTTATATATAATCTATATTTAAAATTCAATATAATGTATTTATTCACCAGTTGTCCACTTAATCCTTTCCTTTTTCTATTGTATTAAATTATTTACAATGGAATCTAGGTTTGGGATCTTTAGGGGCTGCATCGCTGAGCTAGAAATTCTCTAATCAAGATTTACATGTTGAAAACAGCTAAAAACTGCACTAAATACCTTATGAAATGCACTCTTTGTTAGACACAAGAATTTATTTTTACATTAAAAGTTAATGATTAATTTCCTGCACTATGAGTTTAGTTTTTCTGGGCATCATGTGAGAACCCATGTAATATATGAATAGGTTTTAGACAGCTGTTAGGAATGTAAAATAGGAATTCTAAACAGTATATGGAATCCAAGCATAGGGAAAATCAAAAATTAAAACCAGTGCATTAAACTGCATGTTTTCTCTCATAATAAGAGAGTTTAGAAAAAAGAAAGTATTGAAGTTCCCCTCTTTTTAACTTCTGACGTCTGTTCAAATATTAGACATCAGATGCACAAACAAAATGATATAATATGGGCAAACAGTATGTTGGAAGGAAGATTAAGCTGTCCTCATTTATGCTTCCCCGTTGATGAAAATAATACATCTTCATTGCTAATCTTATAATAAAACAAGACAAATGTAAACAAGGATCAGCATCACTAAGAGTAAAAAAAAATGTCCTTGAAGTCTTCATATTTGCTTTGGAGCTAGACAGTAATATCTTGAGATTCTTGGATATGTGGTTCTAAGCATTAAAATGGGAAGCTCACAATTAGGGCATGCAGGCTTCCATTTGCTGTTGTTCTCCTAAAATAGTAAACATCCCACTTTCTGAAGATTAGACACAACTAATCTAATCTGATTTATTCTATTCTAATTAATTGTTCAGTAAACACCAAGCAACGTTAGCAATGGTTAAATGCTCATTGATCCCATCACATAAAAATCAAAGGTAGCATTTAATGTGCTCACACTTTTTTCTCCCTGTATCTTCATGAAACATGCCATTTGTGTGCATTCCATATACACAAGAGTCAGGAAAGAAGGAAGGGGTGGGTAAAGAATTACAGTATAAAGCAGAGACATCTGATTTGAGAAGTACCAAAAGGTCAGAGATAAATGCTCCTCCTCTGAACCAGAATATCTATGCATCAATCACAAAAACTGTGTATCTCAATAAACTTTTAATTGTCACGTAAGTCTACTGGAAAAACCAGAATTTTGGACACTCACATATTTCAAACTAACCCCTTTTCTCTAAATAGCTTTCAAGGGGTCATAAAAGCAAGGAAAACCAATGGTGTGATATGCTATCATGTCAGAATCCAGATTCAGTTGGGACATCCTACCCAAGGACAGTAGTCAATAAAAACATGAGATGAGACAACAACCAGATTTGTGCCATAAAATCGCACAGACCTATTTAAACATCTCTACTTTCAGCTGCTCTTTATCTGTATTCAAACATTAAAAAAACACTCCTTTTGGGGGGAGAGGGGGCTAAAAGATAGGATTGTTATCCTATACATTTTATTAAGAAGCATATTCATTTTAATAAGCAATGCCCAGATAGCATTGTGGTCGCAGGTAGAATACACAGGGAAAGTAGAAAAATTCCAAATTTTCCCCCAAAAATATTAAGAGTATTAATGGATTTCATTAAAAAAATCTTTGGTGATGCTGGAACCATTCCAAAAGTAAGAATATTATCGTAATCACACAGGTTATAGTAAAGGAAACAATCCCAAAGAATTCATATGTCCCAATCTTTGCACTACATATGTTCATTTAAGTGATTAACGTAATAAGCCCATTGAAATCTATTTTGAACGGTAATGCCAAAATACCCAACCCCTGTCATGGACCGATCACTATCTCCTTAGGCTGGGCTTCCATTGTGCCACCCCCCCGTCGCTGGGAGGCGGAACCGGCCACATGGTTCTGTTCCAGGCGCCTGATGGACCCCAAGGGATCCCAGAAGGAGCTTGGGACTATACCTATCTCTCTTTCCCATGCCCCAGTCGAGACTCTGGTGGATGCCTGGGAAAAGGTGGCTGCCAGAGCTCTCGACCGGATTGTGCCTTTGCAACCTCTGACCCGAAGCAGATCCTGGTTGGCTTCTTGGTTTACTGAGGAGCTCTGGGAGATGAAGCATCAGAGGAGAGGTCTGGAGAGCTGTTGGAGGTCCAGTCATTCCAAATCTGACCAATCACAGTTGACATCTTTTACTCGATCTTATCTGGTGGCGATGGAGGTGGGGAAGCGGGCTCACTTCTCCGCCCTCATCACGTCCGCAGAGAATTGCCCAGCCACCCAGTTTAGGGTGTCCCACTCCCTTTTGCATCAGGGAGCGGGGAATGACCCTATGCGGGGCGGGTCGAGGAATTTAGTGAACACCTGCAGGATAAGATCACTCAGATTTGGGAGGGGCTGGACTCTGACTGGGCAGAGTTGGTGGGGGAGGTGGCAAGGGGTCTGGTGATTTGGGATGAGTTTGATCCTGTTACTCCCGAGGAAGTGGACAGGATCATGGGGAAGCTGAGTACCACCACATGTGTGCTGGACTCATGTCCCTCCTGGCTCGTTTATTCAGCCTGGGAGGTCACACGTGGCTGGATCCAGGCAATGATAACTGCCTCCTTGGGTGAGGGGAATTTCCCAGCCGCCTTGAAGGAGGCAGTGGTGAGACCCCCTTCTCAAGAAGCCTAGCCTGGATCCAGCTATTTTGAATAACTTCCGTCCTGTCTCCAACCTTCGCTTTATTGCGAAGGTTGTTGAGAGCATGGTGGCACATCAGCTCCCATTGGCCCTGGATGAAGCAATATATCTGGACCTGTACCAGTCGGGTTTCAGGCCCGGATACAGCACGGAGACAGCATTGTCGCGCTGGTGGATGATCTCTGGAGGGCTCGGGACAAGGGTTATTCCTTTGTCCTGGTTCTGTTAGATCTCTCGGTGGCTTTTGATACCATTGACCATGGTATCCTGCTGTAGCGCCTTGAGAGGTTGGGAGTAGGAGGCACTGTTTTACGGTGGTTCTCCTCCTACCTCTCTGGGCATTCACAAGTGTGTTGGCAGGGGAACAGAGGTCATCCCCAAGACCCCTTACGTGTGGGGTCCCTCAGGGGTTGGTCCCCTCTCCCCTTCTGTTCAACATCTATATGAAGTCGCTGGAGGAGATCATCCATGGTTTCGGGGTGGGATATCATCAGTATGCTGATGATACCCAACTTTTTATATCCACCCCGAATCAGCCCAATAATGCCCTTGATGTGATGTCCCAGTGCCTGGAAGTGGTGTGGCTCTGGATGGGGAGGAACAGGCTTCAGCTCAACCCTGCCAAGACAGAGTGGCTGTGGATACCAGCATCGTGGTTCCAGGAGAATATTCTATCGTTGGCTATAGGGGGTGAGGTGTTGCCCCCTGTAGAAAGGGCATGCAATCTAGGCGTCCTCCTGGACTCACAGTTGACTCTGGATGACCATGTTATGACCGTGACCAGGGGGGCATTTGTTCAGATTCATCTGGTGCACCAGTTGCGCCCCTACCTGGATTGTGATGACCTGCGCACAGTCACTCATGCGCTTGTCACCTCCCGGATCGATTACTGCAATGCTCTCTACATGGGGCTGCCCTTGAAGACCACCCGGAGGCTTCATCTGGTGCAGAATGCGGCCGCGCGGATAGTGATGGGAGTGTCCCGACACTCTCATGTTACACCCCTCCTGCGGGACCTGCATTGGCTACTGATTGCCCTCTGGGTGAGATTCAAGGTGCTGGTAATTACCTATAAAGCCCTACATAGCTTAGGCCTGGGGTACCTAACGGACCATCTGCAGCCAGCGATAGCTGCCCATCGCCTGGTGCGATCTCACAGGGAGGGCCCCCTTGGGGTCCTGTCGGCCAGACAGTGTCGGCTGGCGACTCCCAGGGAGCAGGCCTTCTCTGTGGGCATGTCTACTCTGTGGAATCAACTCCCCCTGGAGCTCTTTCTGCCGAGACCTCAAAACATGGCTATTTGGCCTGGCCGGATTGGACTGAGGAGTTTTTAAATGGGGATTGTATTGGTTTTTATATTTGAATACTGAATTTTATGTGTTTTTTATTGTTGTGAGCCGCCCTGAATCCTTTGGGAGAGAGGGCAGCATACAAGTTTAATAAAATAAATAAATAAATAAATGGTCGAAGCACTGGTTTTTCTCCAGATCTACTTGTGGCAATAGCAATGCTATCAGCAAGGTGTAGAATTTTTGCATAGGATCGTCCAACTCTCAACAGTGTTTCCATTAAATTTCTAGAAATGTAATTGTTATTTGAGTCCAAACTGACATTCTGCTTTTCTTTAAAATTAGTGTACATTTTATTTCCTATTAGAAGCGTGTGTAGCTCTCTGCAGCATTAATAGTTCTTGCAAATGTCAGTATTGTGCTCATAAACTCATACTTGGACCTTAATAATTAAACAAAAGTCCTACGGTATTACATATTACGCAAAAATAGCAAAGATCTTACATTGTGATGGGAATGATATATGAACATTTGTTGCAACGATTCCTAGAACTTCTGGCTGGGATCCAGAGGTTTCACAATAAATCTTGACATATGCAACTGAGGCTTCTGAGGTTCTTTTCAGATAGAAAGACTCAGACAGAGGTTGATAATGCCACGATTTCTGTCCCCAATATTATAGATGTGGGTCAACTGAGGTACAGAGGAAAATGTGTTTGCCTAATCCCCCGCACTGAGCTCACAATGGGTAGAAATCAAAGCGCAGGACTTTTGGTTTTTGAATGTGGCTCTGAAAACACAATGTAAGCTTCCCTCTAAGTTCAGGAGTTCTCCCAGGAAATGTGGAAGAGATTGCAGCTTCAACCAACATACCACAAAACCCAAGAGATAGCGTCCTCTTAAAAACCCTTTTCCTTTTATTTATAACTTTCCTCCCCACCCTCAGGACAAGGCATATTCTTTCTAGTTGCAAAGGTTAGGTAAATTGTATCACTATGATTTTATGAGTTTGTTGAAATGAAACTGGTGAGAGCCAGGCTTTCTTTATGTTAATTTTTACTCACAGATCACTTAGAAAGAAGAAGATGAGAAAGGGATTTTACCATCTTCAGCATCAGCCAGGCTTCAAGGCTATGGCCCCCATTTTTGTGAACAAATCTTCAGGAAAGTGGATTGTAAATTAAAATGGGGGTGATAATTGTTTACTGCTGACTTACTGTAACAGTTGTAGTACTTTCCTGTTTGGGAAGTAATTTTAGTTCATGCTGTGATTCTGTTTAATAAAGAGCAATATAAAAATATGATGAAGATGACATCTCTGTCTATTCTGTTACCTGAAATATTAATCAAGCTTGATTCCTTTTATGATAATGATTAGTATCTATTAAGACTGTAAAAGCTTATATGCATACAGATTGCTATGGCAGTAGATTATGTAGTTGTATACTGCTTACTAACTAATGCCACACAGATTAGATGATAGAGGTAGGTAGGTAGATAGATAGATAAATGATAGATAGATAGATAGATAGATAGATAGATGATAGATAGATAAATAGATAGATAGATGATAGATAGATAGATAGACAGATAGATAAATAATAGATCTTATGTTGTTCCTTACAACAGAAACCATTTTTTAAATTTTATTGATAATATCCCTGTAACAAATTTATTTATTTATTTATTTATTTATTTATTTATTTATTTATTTATTTATTTATTATTTATTTATTTATTTCATGTATTTATATGCTGCCCTTCTCCAGAAGGACTCAGGGTGGCGAACAAAGTTAAAAACATGTACAACAAAATCCCATTTTAAACCAAATTAACTAATAAATAATAAAACCCAGAATCAGAGTCAGCCTATTTGCTTGAACAGACAAGTCTTCAGGTCCCAACGGAAGGAGCGGAGATCAGGAGCCATCCAGAGCTCGGTAGGCAACTCAGAGGATGGGAGCAGCTACAGAGAATGCCCTACCACTGGGTGCCGCCAGATGACATTGGCTCGCCGTCGGAACCCTGAGGAGAGCAGCCCTATGTGAGTGAACAGGCCAGTGGGAGGCAGGCAGGAGAAGGTCTTGCAAATATCCCGGACCTAAGTCATGTAGGGCCTTATAGGTGAGAACCAGCACCTTGAAGCGGACCCGGAGAACCACTGGTAACCAGTGCAGCTCATGCAGGATGGGTGTTATATGGGAGTAACGAGGGGCTCCCATAACAACCTGTGCAGCTGCATTCTGGATCAGCTGGAGTCTCCGGGTGCATCTCAGGGGCAGGTCCATGTAGAGGGAATTGCAGTAATCCAAGTGGGAAGTAACCAGGGCATGAGTGACAGTGCGAAGGTCATCTCGGTCCAGGAAAGGGTGCAACTGGCACAGCAGGTGAACCTGTGCGAAGGTCCCCCTGGTCACGGCCGTCAGGTGGTCTTCTAGGGACAGCCGAGCATCCAGGAGGACACCCAAGTTGCGAGCCCTATCAACGGGGGCAAGTTTTTCCCCACTCATTAAAAGTGATGGGGCCTCTGAAACCTGAGATGCCGGAATCCACAGCCACTCAGTCTTGGAAGGGTTGAGTCTGAGTCTGTTTCTACCCATCCAGGCCTGTACTGCCTCCAGGCAACGGGACATCACGGACAGGAAAAGACATCTCTGGGGTGGTCTGGGGTGGAGATGTATAACTGGGTAACATCAGCATATTGATGATATCTCACCCAGCGACTTTATATAGATGTTAAAGAGCAGGGGGGAGAGAACTGACCCCTGAGGCACCCCACAATTTAGGGGCCTTGGGGTGGACCTCTGCCCCCCCCACCCATACAAACTGCAAGCAACCTGAGAGGTAGGAGGAGAATCACTGTAAAACAGTGCCTCCCACTCCCAATCCCAGAAGTCGCTGCAGTAGGATACCATGGTCAATGGTATCAAAAGCCGCTGAGAAGTCAAGTAGTACCAGGATGGAGGAACAACCACCATCCCGAGCCCGCCAGAGATCATTCACCAGAGTGACCAATGCCGTTTCCGTGCTGTGCCCGCATCAGAAGCCCGATTGGTATGGGTCTAGGTATTCTGTTTCCTCCAGGAACTGTGGGAGCTGTTGCGCCACCACAGTCTCAACAACCTTCGCAATGAAGCGAAGGTTGGAGACGGGACAATAGTTATTAAGTGAGTATGGATCCAGGGAAGGCTTTTTGAGGAGAGGTCGAACCACCGTCTCCTTAAGAGAGGCGGGGAAGACCCCCTCCTTCAACGAAGCATTGACAATTGCCTGGATCCAGTCTCTAGTCACCTCTCTGGCAGCCGAAACCAACCAGGAGGGACAAGGATCCAATAAGCAAGTGGAGGAACCAAGTTTACCCATAATCCTGTCCACTTTCCTGACAGAAACAGGGTCAAACTCAACCCAGATATTACTCTCAAGACCTACTCTAGTCTCCCTATTGTATTGAATATATACAATCTTACTGCAATTCACTTTCCAATGGAATCTCAAATTTCAAAACTACAAACTATATTTTCATTGCAAGTCTTTTAGGAAATTGGCAATACTTTTATGTGCTCTTTACAAGCATTCTAAAAGCATTCTTATAAAAAGATAAGATCAAACTAACTTTTAAAACAAACATGGCTGTAGAAAATTCTTTTTATCAGAGGGTTATAAATAAAGAGCAATAAAATGCAGTCAAGGAAGGTGTTTTGCATATGAATGGTCTTGGGTCTTTTCATTCAATAAAGCATACTTTTCAACTAGTCAGCTAGTCCAGCAAGTCGCTGACTCAAAGGCACACACAAAAAAACCTAAAGTTTTATAAAACCAAAACCAAATAACAAATACTAAATCAAAAGCAAAGCAATTCAATTCTGAAAAATAATGAACATGCAATATGCCCAATGGGTCCAGAAGAGATAAAGCTGTATTCTATGCCTTTTATTTGCTTTCTCCCTGCCTCAATCTATGCCAGGGTTCTCCAACCTTGGCAACTTTAAGCCTGGCGGACTTTAACTCCCAGAATTCTGGGAGTTGAAGTCCGCCAGGCTTAAAGTTGCCAAGGTTGGAGACCCCTGATCTACACCATAGTGAAACTTAGATGTAGTTCCTGAAGGATCTGGGCATTAAAAGTGGCTTTAAACTTTACTAGCCAACATCAGCTTTTGAATTGCACTAGGAGCTGATGCAGCTGTAAAAAGATTGAAGCAATATGTTCCACTGACCTGATTAACGGATATGCCTTTGCACAAAACATATATGAATCCAAATGAGATACCAGGCTTGTGTAAAGTGGATGAGAGTATTACTATATAAGAAAGGCTGCAATTAGAAGAATAGCCTACTTGGGGAAATGTATTTTACACATAGAGCCTTTTGAGACTCATACAAGAGATGTAGTAGCACACACAGATTGTAAACTAGGGAACTGCAACTTCATTGAGAACAGTCTAATTTCACTCCCAGATTAGATGCCCCACCTGCTCATAAATAGATTTTCAATTCTTCAGGTCACATTCAACTATTCTGTTTTGTTACTTATGAAAGAAAAACATATTTAAACAGGTGCAGTTTAGTAATGCCCGGATTTTCTTTTCAAAATGAAAAACCCTCAACAATACATTAAGCAATAAATACTATATGAGACCCATTTGCAAAGACCTTGTTTCCCAGTTGAACATGTTTGACTTTCTCACCTGGAAACTTTCAAGCGTTCGACGTTGGCAGAATTAGATCCATAAAATTGTTCATATTTTTTAAAACATTTAAAAAAGAAGCTTGTTGAAATGGCAGGCTTTCATGGGAAGGTTTTGGCAGCCTTGTAGCATCAGATGGCTCCTGTATTTTAGCCTGTTTTCTTCTGAGAAGGATGGCAAATGCACCAAATAAAACAGCAGTATAGTGAAAAGCAGTCTTTAGGGCACTCTTTTGGATGAGACAAAGGGTAAGATGCAGTGGTGAAATTCAATTTTTTTTTGCTACTGGTTCTGTGGGCGTGGCTTGGTGAGCGTGGTGTAGCTTGCTGGACATGGCTTGATGGGTGTGGCAGGGGAAGGATACTGCAAAATCTCCATTCCCACCCCACTCCTGGGGGAAAGATATTGCAAAATCTCCATTCCCACCCCACTCTGGGGCCAGCCAGAGGTGGTAATTGCTGGTTCTCCGAACTACTCAAAATTTCCGCTACCGGTTCTCCAGAACCTGTCAGGACCTGCTGGATTTCACCCCTGGTAAATGGCACTCACTTGGCATTCCCTTCTAACCAAAGCTGGTTGGATTGAGAGGTGTGCTCTAGCACAGGGGTCTCCAACCTTGGCAACTTTAAGACTTGTGGACTTCAACTTCCAGAGATCCTCAACCCGCTTTGCTGGCTGAGGAACTCTGGGAGTTGAAGTCCACAAGCCTTAAAGTTGCCAAGATTGGAGATCCCTGCTCTAGCATACTTGGCAAGATAGGAAGCCAAGATAGTTCATGCAGCATAATATATACATGGTTGCATACAATAATAATGTAGAATGGTTACTGATTACTCTTGACCGGCTAACATTTGCTACATTTTCAAATCAGTCTGACTTACGGCAGCGCTTGCTCTTCAAAGACAAAATGTATGCCATCTAAATCCCACAAAGTACAGAAGAAGAAAAAAAAATAATTGAAAAAGGGTAGAGGGTGTGATCCATATGTGAAAGAAGAACTTGATTTATTAAAAATGAAGAAAACTCAAGGTATCGACTAGGAGGTTATAGAATGATTATTATCTTAGTAGGGAAATAATATATTTCACTACAGGTTTGGAACAACATATTGGGCCATTATTTTAAAAAATCCCTGATATTTATGAATAGGTACAAACAAAACAAAGCAAAAGAGAATCCTGATAAATTTGTCTTAATATCAATTGTCCAAGGAGAGGTTATCTAACAAATTCCTATATATGGTGCCAATTTGAAATTCCATACCAAGCTGCAGTTTTCTATCTCTGAAAATTACAACAGTAGCTAAATACTGGAGACACGAGTCCCTCATTCTAACCCAATTCAACTCCCACAGAAAGAATAATTTGAGATTTGCTGAGCCAGTACCAAGGTCAGATTTATTAACAATGTTTCAAAGAGAATAAATAAGACAAGGAAGAAAGATGTATTAACTCGGGTGCAGATAAAGAAATGGCTGCAAACTGCTGCCAATAATTACCAGCTGATAATCAGACATCAAACAAAATATATTTTGATTGTTTTGCTTTAAAGGATTCAGACAGGAAAATTATTGGCGGTCCTATTGCATATGGTATCCTGACTTAGCACTGACCCAATATACATCTGGAACAGAAGCAGATCCTCCCACCCACTCACCCCCGCTCATTTTCTCACTATATTTTATGCTCTCATAGTTTTCATACTCCTTATTTGTAGATGTTCCAGGTTAACTGACTCTTCCTTTAATAATCATGCCCAGATACAGAAGTATAATATGGTGTGCATTGTGCGTTGGTTTGACTATAAAATGGAAGTATTCTTCCCTGTACACATTAGGTTGAAGCACTTTCACAACCTACTAAGGAAGTTATGCAGATAAAAAATAAAATAAAATTAGTCTGGCAAGACATATTATGCTGACTTCTAATCATTATATTATTTTGAAGGTACACGATATCCAGTTCTGCCCTAGTCTCTGCTGACAGTACAGTTTATTCTGACATATTGCATTTTTTCAAAGCATTAATTCTTTTCCCTCAATTAAACCTTGGGCATGGTTTTAAAATTCTGAGGAAAACTAAACACTTATCCTAAATCCTGGCATTCAGAATCCATATTAATGATGTGATGGGTTAATGACAGAAAGCCACTACAACCCACAGCCAAGCCAAGTCTTGTCAGAATTAAGCCGAAACAAGAATTTCCCAATCTTCATCCGCACAGCTTCCAGGCACTGGGAAACCACTTGGCCAGCCAAATGTCAAGATGTGCAACTGAGTATCATCATTGTATTCATAATATTTAATCTCCTGCTGATATATGACCTCATCCAGTGGCTTTTGATACCAGTAGTTGCATGTACATGTTAAATAAAAAAGCGTCAACCCCACTCCCCTCCCCCCACAAAACACCAACTGGAACGGGCCTTGAAGAAAGAGAGATTGGGAAATGTCTAGGCAGGCAGGGAGGAGGTCTCAAGCAGAGAATTAGTCTTGAATTTTTGTGTAACCACAAGAACTCCAGAATTAACACTTCCTCGGCTCCATAGAGACTAATTCATCTCTTCCCAAGAGACGGCAAGCACTTTGTGGAGATTTTGGTACAACAAGCAGAATACAATAAACTAGTTAGCTTGAATTCTACATGTGTGGTTCTGTTGTGGCCCGTCAGCAGCCTGTGCAGATTGTAGCTGATTCTGACAATGAGGAGGCTGGTGTGGTGCTGTGCTAGCAGCCTGTGCAGCTGGCACTCAAGTCAGACAATGAGGAGGCTGGAGAAGATGTGGTGCCAGAGGCAGGGATTCAGCCAGGGCCTTCAGAACCTCCAGAAGCTCCTTTAAGTGAAGAGGATGAAGAGGAGGAGCCTCTTCTCGATGCACGGGCAAGCAGAGCTGCCAAAAGGCAGGAGTGGCTCCTCAGGAGGAGGTCTCTTTGAGAGTAAGGCTTGGGGCTAATTGGCCACTCCCTTAGCCTATTTAAGGACGGACAATGACTGAGGCAATTTGCAGGGAACAACTTAGTTCACTCTCCTTCATGTCTGGATTCTCTGCAAATTGCTTCTGGGCTTTCTGCCAACCATAGTAAAATTGTGATTACTTTATCTTTGGTTTCTCGTAGGCTGTTAAGAAAGTTTATTAACAGCCTTTGTTTGGAAAAGACTGAGTTATTTTAGTAAACTAACTTTTGTACAGACTTTGGATGTGCTGCTTTCTTTGGGATCCGTAGCTGGGGGAGAACAGGATCTGATGAGATTCTGATCCACTGAGGAACATTGAGTCCCCTCCATTCTGACCACCTCAACCAATCCAAAAGAATGCTGTAATCAGTGGTATCAAAAGTCATTGAGAGATCAAGGAAGGCATCTCATTCCGAGTCTGCCAAGGGTCATCAACAAGTATGATCAATGCCATCTCAGTTGCTATATCCCAGGCTGAACCTGATAGCCATGGGTCCAAATAATTTGTTTCCCCTGTGGGTCTTTGGAATGATAACTCTACTACTTCTCAATTAAAAAAGGAAGGTTGGAGTCTGGGTGAAATCTGAATGAATCATCCCCTCCCATAAAAAGCCATTTATCACTTCTCAACCCAGTCACGGGTCATTTTATGGGAGGCCAATATCAACCATGAGAGACATGGATCTAACATACAAGTGGCAGAACTCAATCTCTGTAATTGACTGCGAGAAAAACCTTGAGAAGCAGGAAGAAGAATTGCAGTTAGACAACAGAAATCTGAGTCCAAAGCAGGAATGCGGAGGGAGAAGCATCTCAGAACTGAGCCTCTAGTTTGCTGGAGTATAAAGGTGGGAATAAACCAATCTTTGTATTTGTGACCTTTGCAGGTTTGTAAAGCTAAGGAAAGTGAAAGTAAGATCATAAGCACAATTGTGATTTCTTACCAATTGTTTTGCTTAGTAATCAAGTTGCTGCTCTCAATTATGGTTGCTAAACGAGGATTATCTATATACCATACCTTCCAAATGTGCTGTGCAAAATGCTAATATATTCTCCCCCTCACTCAGTGGGGGGTTTCACTTACCTTTGCTACCGGTTCACGCGCACGCCATTTCTGCACATGCGCAGAGTGTATTTGATTACATCCGGGCAGATGGGTGGAGCCTCCCGCCGCTGCTGCTACCAGTTTGCCTGAACCGGGCGAACTGATAGCAACCCACCACTGCCCTCATGACCACTATGAATAAAGAATCCTATTAAATACTTCATGTAAAGTAGCCCTTGGAATATTCTAAAATATATTTTAAAGGTGTAACAGTTGCTGGGAGTTGATACATAGATGATAGATAGATAAATAGTAATAGAAAGATACAATACTCAGATTTTATTGCATTCAGAAATATTTAATATATTTGAGTATTCTATCTACTGTTTTTACCAGAAGGGATTTGAAGAACTTTAATTTTATCCACCTTTCATTTGCCTGAAGTCTCAGTCATGTTGATACAATGCATAAAAGCAAAAAGATAATGATGTTTATTTTAATAATGGAATTGTTGCCTCACCCATTTCACACATGAATTTTTCATACTCCAGGGCAAATTTTACAAAAAAAATTGGCATAAAATGAAAGCTGTCTCTCACTGACTGAGCTACCAAATGATGCTTTTGCTTTCCATGTTTGAAATTTCTCCACTGAATCATTTCTTTTTACTCTTTTAAACTGGGCATCAGTAACTTGGAAATGCATAGAAATAAATTGATTGAAGATATATTTTAAAGTGTTTATATATTAAGAAAAATAACCTTTTTCCAGCATCATGAAGCATATATGTTTCATAATTATTTCAATGTGGAGACTTACTGTATTTTTCGGACTATAAGACGCACCTAGTTTTTGGGGAGGAAAACAAGGGGAAAAAAATCTGCCTCTGCATCCCAGCATCCATCTGGTATTCATTTGGCCTGTTTACTGCTGCGGCCCATTTGCTACAGCCCATTTGCCATGGCCCATTCGCCACTGCCACAGCCTATTCACTGGAGCCCATTCGCCACCGCGACCACCCATTCACCACACCTGCCACCGCCTGTTTCCTGCTGCCATGGCCCATTCTAGAACATCTGATCAGCGCCGCACCAACCCCCCTCCCTCCACCACAATATTCGGAGTATAAAATGCACAGAAATGTCCACCCATATTTTTTTGGGGGGGAGTGTGTCTTATACTCCAAAAGATACAGTATATAGTATGGGATGTTTATCTGAGAAGCACAACTGAGTTAAGTGCTGTGAAGGGACTGGACAAAATGCTTTCTCTGCCTATTATCCTGGCTGTCTCCTCAAGAATTTTTATTTTTTTTTTTGCTTTACTGGCTTTCATCAAATAAACACTTTTCAGTACTTTTACTTTACACCCTTTTCCTATTTGTCTTACTACCAGCTGCCCTTAGCCATTTTTTATTTGTCTGTTTGTTTGTTGGATTTTAGCCTGCCTTTATCATTTGCTTTATATGTTATTGAAGACGGTGATAATACTCCTTCGTCCTCCTATTTCCCCTCAATAACAACCCTGTGAAGTGGGTTGGGCTGAGAGAAAGTGATTGACCCAAAGGTCACCCAATGGTTTTTATGCCTAATGCAGGACTAGAATTCACAGACTCCTGGTTTCTAGCCTGATGCCTTAACCACTAGACCAAACTGACTGTAGGCCTACTATGGCCTATCTACAGACGGGGTTAGATCGGATTGCTATATCCTGGAATTGCATTTCATGATCTGATCTAAGTGGCACCACTGGGAAAGATTGTGCGTTGCATTTTCCCCATTTACAGTAATTGCTTGCCTTTTCTGAATCAAATAAGAAAATCTAACCTCCAAGGAATTTGCTGACTGATCTAATTTTGATGTTCCACAACATACTGACCATTGATCCAGTTAAGCATATTATAGAAGCAGGGCCACAGGGGGTGGGAGAGGCAATAAGACTGAATCAATGGGCATTGGTTGCAACAGACTAGAATTTAATTGAAAACTACAGAAAAAGTTAATAGTGAGAGTAATTTGTCAAAAGAGCCAATTGCTTAGGGTAGAGGATTATATAACTTTCTCAGATTAAACTAAACTAAATCCTTGAGCTGTGTGCCTAAGACAATGAGGAAATTGGTGATTAAAAAAAACGTGATTTCATTTAAATTATAGGTAGTACTCATTTAATGACAGTAATTGGGACCAGCAATCCTATCACTAGAACATAAAATAATAGAGTTGGAAAGGACGTTGAAGGCCTTCTAATCCAACCGCCTGCTTGTACAGGAGACCCTATACCATTTCAGATAAATGGTTGTCTAGTCTCTTTTTAAACCCTCCAGTGATGGAGCATCCACAATTTCCGAAGGCAACTGTTCCACTGATTGATTGTTCTCACTGTTAGGAAATTTCTCATTAGTTCTAGGTTGCTTCTGTCTTTGGTTAGTTTCCATCCATTGTTTCTTGTCCTGCCTTTTGGTGCTAATTAATGCTATCATAAAGTGAAACATCATGTAACTGTGCCAACATGCAACAGCAGTAATGGCAGTTCTGGTTGCCGTTGTTAAGTGAATCCCACACAGTCATAGGGCCCAGTGGTCATGTGATCACCATTTGCAACCTCTTGCTGGCTTCCCCATGAACTTTGCACGTTGAAAGTTAGTAATGAAGGTGGCAAATGGCGATCACATGATGGCAAGACTCTGTGACTCATAATTGCAAGCTGGTTACCAAATGTCTAAATCATGATTACATTATTACAGTAGGGAAACTGTGACAGCTGCGATTACAAGGACTGATTATAAGCAGAGGTGGGATTCACTTACCTTACCTTCCAGTTCACAAATGCGAGTGCATGCATCACCTCTGCGCATGCGCACAGCCTTCTGAGCGTGCGCAGTAATCACGCATTACATCCGGGCGGGTGGGCAGAGCCTCCCACAGTCACTGTTTGCGCGCTCCGGAGAGAACTGGCTGAATCCCAGCACTGGTTATAAGTGTCCTAATTCAGTACCATCATAACTTTGAAGGGTCACTGAATGAGATGTTGTTAAGTAAGGACCAATTGTTATTAAATACAACTGAAACAATTACTTCTAAGTATGTAAGCTGGGATACCTTATTCCATATTAAAATGCACAATTTGTCAGCAAGTTTGGAGTCTCTTCAAGTTTTCCCTGTCAAGACAGAACGACTTTTGCCAGATATTTTCCTTCAAACCACTTTCAATTTGGTGATATTACCAAGGAAAAAGAAATTTAAAGGGCTTTACCAAGCTCAGAAACACATATAGAAATCTTGAGTGAAAAATTCCTGAGACTGAGGAACAGAGAACTCATGTTAATGTGAAAAAAATAAAAATAAACAATTCCCCAACGAAGAACTGCAATATTACTGATAGTGCTGATGTTGATTTAGGAACAGTTTCTTCCTACCCTGGTTTGGCTCTAAGTTGAGTTACCAAGTATCATGAGAGATATGTGGAGACAGAAGAATGGCAGACAAGTGGCAGTAAAAAAAATGGAAGGAACAACCACAATGCTGCTATTCAAGGCAAAAAGAAAACAGAAATGAATGTGCAGAAATGAAGTAACTGTGATAAAAGCTCACACTTTGGTTTTCATTTGGAAAGCCTTCAGTTTCTTTCTTATTCTTGCTTGTTTAAATTTATCTGACGACTATTCTTGGCAATGATTTGTCTAAGTAGCTGCCAAGTCTGTGTTAACTTCTTTTTGCTCCTGTCCTTTAGCTAAAGTATTGGTTTGAGTGTTTTTGTAATGCAACATTTTTGTGAACAGAGTTCCATGGCTTAGAAATGCTTCATTATTTCTTGCTGTATATATTTCGTAATATATATTTATGCAAAATGATGTACATCTAAGAATTTTGGGTGTTTTTAATCCTATTTTGTTTGCTTTTTTGTTTGAATTGTATAGTATAGTATAGCATAGCAAAACAATTAAAAAAAGTTTTTAAATCAAAGAGTAATTTTGTATAAGGGCAACACTAGATCACTTCGATTTGAGTTAATATAAAGTTCAAAAACACAATGTATACTTTGAATGCTAGGACACGTTAGAATTATATTTATGTATACAGTTTTTATGCTTTCATTACTCAATAAATTCAAAATCAGAGAAACTTCTTTAACTAATGGAGTTTATACTTTGAACTGGCTTTCAAAGACAAAACAAGAAAAAGAATCAAAATGACACAACTGAATTGTGATAATGTACATAAATAATTCCTCATATCAGTAACCTAGGAGAAAGTAAGGAAAGAGCTAATCAAATCAAGGGAAATAAAATGCCAGTTTAACAATTTTTGATGTAATTCTTTGATTATAGAAACAAATAAGAGAAGAGCCTTGGTAGTACGAGAAGAGCCTTGGTAGTACAGTGGTTTAAGGCACCCTGTTATTAAGCTGGTTATTAAGACCAGCTGCCTGCAATTACTGCAGGGTTCGAATCTCACCAGGCTCAAGGTTGACTCAGCCTTCCATCCTTTCAAAGGTAGGTGAAATGAGGACCCAGTTTGTGGGGGCAATAAGCTGACTTTGTATAAATATACAAAAGGATGAAGGCTATTGCTGAGCATATTGTAAGCCGCCCTGAGTCTTCGGAGAAGGGCAGCATATAAATCAAATTAAAAAAAATAAAATAAAAAATAGAATAGAATAGAATAGAATAGGAAATAGACAAAGTATAATTGCAAAAATAGAGTGAATCTTTAGTGCAGTGCTAGTAATGACTTTATCACTGCCATTTTTTTCCCCATGACATCCAGGGGCTGAATATACACTTTCCCCAATATTGCTAGATGTTATACATATTGAAGTATCCATATGGAGGGAAGCACATTTCAAGTCCACACTTGGAAATGGAATTAATGTTCTATCTACTATTGATTTTTTTTAAAAATTATATGGGTCAGACTTGACATAAGGTCAGTATATGTTTAATTATATTCTCAGTATTACTTACATGGCATAATGTTTGTTATATATGTTTGTTTATTTTGGAAAATATCTAATACATTGAAGAGGACTGAATTATGGAATGTTTTGGGTAAAGATGGATTTGGGAATTGGTTGCTGAATGTGATAACAGCAGTATATGATACAAATGGGAATAAATGAATTGCTTAACAAATGACTCAACAATGAGTAGGGAATAAGGTAGAGGTGCAATGTTCTTGTTCAATGAAATTATGCATAAATGCATAAAGAATCCTTGGATTGACACTTGAGGTGTGTTGGTTGGTTGGGATATGAATGTATATGCATGTTTTCAGGCAGACAATGCCATATTGTTGGTTGATGACTCAACTATTTTCACACCAATTTAAATTGTGTGTGTGTGAATAGGGGGTGATATGGGTTTTTATGTTATGATTTTTTTAAGGTTGCAAGCTGCTCAGAATCACCTATGTGAGAGTTGGGCAGCCATATAAATCTGTTAAACAAACAAATAAATAAGTACACACATAAATACACAGGTATGTAGTCTAATGGAACAATGAATAGAGATTGGAAAATTAATGTGTCCAAGATCAATTTAGGAACTGGAAAAATTGAATGAATGTTTGGAAATTATACATAAATGGCAAAGAGAGAAAGAGATAAATTCAATTGTGTATTTGGTTAGAATGTTTGCAAAAGATAGGGAAATGGACGGAGAATTTTAAACATACACAAACGATCATAGTGAAGTAAAGATAGTACGTGATCTGTTTTGAGAAATTAATCTTTGGTGAAAGAAGCAAAATAGCTGTTAATTACAATGTGCTTCTGTCCACATTGTTGTATGGAAGTGAATGTTGTGTATGTCAGGAAAAATATACAGTCAATGAAAGCTGAATGCTGTGGGAATGGAGTATTCAAAAAATGTAGGGTCAAACAAGAAGAGACATGCTGAAGACTGTGAGTGCTGAATGATTGAAGACTTAATACAAACATAAATATAAAAGAAGGAGATTGAGATAGTTTGGTCATTAAAAGAAAATGAATGAAGATAAAATCACAAAACAAATAATGAAGGAAGAGTGAATGAGCAGGAGATTGAAAGTCATGGTTGAATGGAGCTGGTTAAATCCTCATGAAGTGGGAGCTAAGAAATATAAACAATAAAAATGGATATCAAACAGACCATAGCTGTAGTGGGTACAAGGATGGTTTGCAATAATATAAAGACATAAATGCCACAGTGAATATTGTGGTATAAACTAGATTTAGCTACATTTCTTTTTTATTTTTGTCTTATGCCTTTAATTTCTGTATTTTTATAAGCCTTCACTTGTTTCTTTGAAATCTCTTTTTAAAAATGAATTCTGTTATTATTCCAGGTCAATAATTTATCTTCAATTATTATATAATTTAATATTGTATCATTATAGAAAAAACACAAAACAGGAACCACATAAAAGCTACAAAATAAAACAAAAAACAGAAAAGGTGGAAACTCTGCATGCCATGTATTAGCCAGATGTCAAACAGATTTTTCTAAGGGAAAACAATCAAAACATATGATTGATTCTGTAACATTTGAAAACATTGTAAAATCTATGCCACATAAAATCATACTGACACATTTTTTATTAATACTTAAAACTGTCTTTTCAAAAATTTAATGTTTGTTTGGTTTATTATTTCTTATTCTATTTCTGTCCTCTGCATTTTTCCTATAAAGGAATAGCAATTTGGGTATGTATGTACATATATATGAGGGTATGTATATAGAGATCTGATTCTTGGTAGTAATCCACAATTTAAATAGGCAGCAAATCAATGATGTACTTGTATTTGATACTGTAGTTTAGATTGTTTGTCTTTAAAATAAACCCTCTATATATAAATCCTTTATAATTCTTTATTGGTCAAGTGTGATTGGACACACAAGAAATTTGTCTCTGGTGCATAAGGTCTCAGTACATACAACTACAAACATACAGTGTACATACAGTGTACATACAAACAAGCTCTCAGTGTATATACATAAACTTTCAGTGTACATATGAACAACAAAGTGATAAATCATAATTATAGATCATAAGATACAATAATATAACATGTAGCTCTCATCCAAATGTTTATGATCTCTTCTGTCCCTCCCTCCAGTTTTCCAAGTGTAACAGCTATTTGACAGTAAAACCAAAAGTGTGATATGCTCCCCTTCACTGTGTTCAAGCAATGGCTAAACAGTCATCTGGTGGGGTTGCTTTTAATTGGATTCCTTCACTGAGTGGGGCCTGGATTTGGTTGTCTAAATGGTTCTTCCTTCTGTTTAAATCTAAGATTACACTGCCCAATTTGGGGAAAGTGATGGTATGATCCTGGACTATTTTTACTGAGAAAACATTGCACGCTGGAGTTTTAAAGCAGTACTATACATGTTTTTTTTTTTCTCTTCAACCTTTATCCAAGTCCTCCAGTATTAAGAAAGTCTTATTCTTGGAGATCAACCCTGACTGCTCCTTAGAGGTCAGAACCTGAAAATGAAATTTAAATACTTTGACCATCTAATGAGAAAGAAGAACTCACTGGAGAAGAACCTAACGCTGGGAAAGATTGAGGGCAAAAGAAGAAGGGGACAACAGAGAACCAGGTGGCTGGATGGAGTCACTGCAGCAGTAGATGTGAACTTAAGTGGACTCCAGAGGTTGGTAGAGGATAGGAAGGGCTGGAGGAACATTGTCCCTGTCATGGTAAATGTCTAACTACATCACCTTCCTGGTCACCCGGCCCTGCAAGGGTTAACCAACCATATACCCCATAACCCCTGTAACCACTCCTTACCTCTTTGCCCTTCCTCCTGGGTATAATAGCTCTGACCACGAGGTTATTCCAGATGTATACCTGAAAGAGAAAGGTACAAGATCAGTGACCTCCAGTACCATAAAATCTATAATAAAGTTACAGAAAAGAATTGAAGTCTGTCTTTGAGTTATTGGACTAGATCCAGCTTTTAACAAAATGGTAGCAGAGGTCAGTTGCCCATAACTCCAGATAATGACTGAACCCAACATCTACCCTGAAGAAGCAGACAGAGTACAGACCAGAACTCTTACCAAGAAGATGGCTGAGAAACTTGCAACCAAAGCCACAGCCATGGAAGAGACAGAAGCTGGAAGCGAGCAGGACTCCAGCCTGGACTCACAATCAGATGAAGAGGGGCCATCCAAGGAAATCACCGCCCTGGAAGGAGAAACAGCACAGAAAATGAATAAATTCAAACTCTCCGTCCTGAAACTGATGGAGGCAAGCAACGACAAAGAAAACCTCATCGCGGACCTTCAAAGCCTCTTCGAGCAGCAAGAAGCAGTGATTGAGGCCCCAAAGACCACCAAGAGAGAAAAGCCAGCAAAAAAGGGTAAGCCACCCCAACTCGAAGATTCCGAGCTGGCCGAATCCATTTTCGCGCCCTCTTCCCGGTGGCCATCTTGGGACGAGCACCAGCCAATGGGAAGCCAGGATTTGAATCCCTTGGCGTGAAAATGCCCGAACCCCGAAACAGATGAGGGGGACACAGAAAGCGACTACGAAGAGCCCAGCTCTGAAAGCGACCACGATGAAACTACAATCACTAAGAAAAAAACACCTACTGATCTCGAGTTGCAAAAGGCAATCGAGACCATCACCGCTGCCCTTGGCTCCGCTTTCGAGCCTTCTGCAGTACTCAAAAAATCAAAGAAAAATCCTGGAAAACGCAAGAAGGCCAGGACAACCAACAACGACCAGGCAACTGAGTCACAGCCAACTAAAAACACCGCGCACACCAACAACTGGCACAAAAAACCGCCCACCTGCAGGAAGGATCAACTGCAGGACTCAAACTTGCCACCCGCTACACGAACTACACGAGACCCGAGGGAGAAGAAAAGGACCGGCTACTCACCCGTGCCACGACCTCAACCAGGCCGATCTATGCGACCAGGGACCAGCAACCACGAGGGAGGATCCGCCACCGCCATCACCACCGAGCAGCTGGGTGCAGGGAATCCTCAACCTGTGACCTCTGCTGCTGCCGCGCCACCGACCCACGGAAGTCCTCGACTTATGACCGCGTCGCCTCCTCACCTTCTTCCCTTCTTCGCCGGGGATCCAGCCATCCAGCAGTGGTGTCCACCTTCAGGAGGAACCTTTGGACCCACCGGGGGTGGGTCCAGCCTCCCACCGACAGGCCTAGGCCTAGGCCTGGGAGCTCCAACAGCAGGAACCTCACCCGATGGACTCCAGCGCGGAATGAGCTTCGTGCATGCCCAGTACCTGCCTGTAACAAGAGAAGCAAGCTACATAGATCCAAGCAAGTACAGAATGGCCACAGACATCCCAAAGCCTTATTGTGAGTTCAATCACAGTTTGGACCATGGACAGCTCCCCCCAGTAAGTAACCTTACTAACATTTCTGGGGCAAATTATGCCAATTTGCCAAAATTACAGTTAGATGGGGGTAATGTTATAGAATGGAGTCAACAACTGAGAATTGCTCTCATGAGAGAGAATGCACTGTTCCTAGCTAACAGACCTCCCCAAAAGCCCTGGTCACTGGAAATTGAGTGTATTCATCACAGGGCATTTTGTATCATGTTAACCTCCATTCCATCTGCTCTGTATCCGTCTATTGAGGACAACCTGACTGTTTATGATGTTATGCAAAAACTATGTAACCTGTTTTATAACCAGAGTAGAGCCACAACCACTAGAATATCTAGGGAATTCCATTCCACCAAACACAAGGCAGGGGTTCCCATGAGTGAACACATTTTAAAAATGAATGCTACAAGGGCAGAGCTCATGCAGAGGGGGAAAATCATCACTGAAGAGAGCATGATAAGCATAATCATAAACTCTCTTGATAGCAGTTGGGACAGCTTCATAACCCAACTAAATAGCCTCAGCTTGCAATACCTAACACTAGGCACACTGACCAGTCAGCTCATTGCAGAGGACACTCTGAGGAGGGACCGCCAACTGTCCAGAAGGGATCCTAGACCCACGAAGAGGGTGGATTTCCAAGATAGGGCCATGGACACCTCAGAATGTTATTCTTGTGGTTCAAGAAACCACTTAAAGAGGGATTGCCCCAGGAACCATAGGGACAGGGTACAACACGACAGCAGAGGGGGGAGGTCACCTGAACGCAGGTACCCAAAGGAAAGGGGGCGAGGGTGGTCACCCAACCCCAGGAAGCACCACGAGCGCAGAGACCACTCCAGGGACAGTAACTCTGGCTCTATGTATGGGATCAGGCACGATGACCCAACAGATAAACATAAGGCAGAGAGAAACACATGGCTCCTGGACTCAGGGGCCACAAGCCACACTACTTGTAACCCAGAGCTGCTAGACTCACTCACAGAAATAGACTCAGAAATAAAGGTAGCGAACCAAAACAAGGTCAAAGTAGTGGGAAAAGGAAACGTACACATCACACAGATAGGGGATTCAAAAGGGGTACTGTACATGCCAGAGATACCCCACAACGTACTAGCCATCGCAAAACTGACATGGGACACAAACATAGAGATAAATTTCAAAGATGGAAAGGCACACTTGATCAAGCAAGGGAAGGAGATAGGAAAGGTAACCATACATGAAGGACTTCCTTACTTCACACCCAACGCAAGGGAGGAAGAAGGCATTGATACCAACACGAACCACACAGTAGATGAGTGTCCAGAAATAGAGGGGGTGCAACGAGAGGCAGGAAGTGGCCATGGGAATGCCAACAAGTCTGTATCTATCGGGAAGCCATTGCATGATAACTGCGCCCACCTCCTACACAGGAGGCTGGGACACATTAGTTTTCTCATTGTAAAGAAAATGACGGAATGTACCGAAGGTCTCAAAGTAAAGAACTGCGAAAACTATTTGGAGTGTTCGATCTGTAAGCGTTCTAAGATCAAGGTTAAGGCCATCCCCAGGGGATCCAAACAAACCACAGATTCCCCCTTCCAATTAGTGCATATGGACTTGGTAGGGCCATTGAAACCCTCTGTGGGGCATAGGAAGCGATTCTTCCTCACAATTGTGGATGACTACACCAGATACGGGTACGTCTACTCACTCAGACACAAGAGCGAAGTATTCCAAAGGTTTAAAGAATTCCACAGAAGAGTAGATATGCAACATAACATGAAAATAAGGCAGATAATGACAGACAGGGGCTCAGAATTCATGGCCAAGGAATTCACGAGGTGGCTGAGAGAACAGGGCATAGCGCATTACACCTCTTCACCTTTCTCCCCCTTCCAAAATGGAGTCTCAGAGAGAAAGAACGGGGTGTTGCAAACCATGATGAGGTGCACCCTGGAGGATGCTGGGATGGGGCATCATTTCTGGTCAAAGGCACTACACTACGCTAATTACACCCTGAATAGACTGTGATCAAGCTCTATCAATAAGAAACCATACGAGATATACAACAGAAAGCCCAACATCACACACTTACACATATTCGGCGCCCCAGCCTATGTCCACATCCCCAGGCAATTAAGAAAGAAAGGGGAGAAATTATCAAAAAGACTGAGATTCGTAGGTTACGAACCGGGCACAAAGGGCTACAGATTTGTCGACAACAACAACCGTTTTGTGGTTTCCAGGTCAGCTAATTTCCACGAAAACGCAAACTGGTCGAGGGTACACTCCAACGACATTCCCACCGCCAGGGTTACATTCGAACATGGCCAAGGGGAAAAGGAGGCCAGAGAGGTCGGAGAGCATAAAGTCAACAATCGCAAGGCAATTTCCACTCAGAGAGTGGAAAGAAGGACACCCTTCCCTGAAAATAGATGACCTGACAGACAAGGAGGCAGACAACATGCAGGAAACCGAGCCAACCCCCAGCAGGCCAGTCAGAGTAAACAGAAACAAGCTGCCAAGGAAGCTGGAGGACTACGTCAGGGCCATCCACAACACCCGTTTCACGCCCAGCTCATACGAAGACATCCTCGGGCTCCCCCAGGAAGAGAAAGAAAAATGGATGTCTGCCATGGAGAAAGAGATGGAGGGTCTAAGGAACCTCCACGTATACTCACCTGCCCAAATTCCAGAGGACAGAAAACCAATAGCAACCAAATGGGTATTCAGAGTTAAGACATTAGAAGACAACAAGGCTCTGTACAAGGCAAGGTTAGTCGCACAGGGTTTTGCCCAAAGATACCCCGAAGACTATACAGACACCTACTCGCCTACCGTCAGGACGGAGAGTGTCAAAAGCGCCCTAGTGGTGGCCACCATCCTGGGCTTAGAAGTTTTCCAATTCGACGTACAAACGGCGTACCTGCACGCCGAGTTAGACAAAGAGATATACGTCAAAGCACCACCTGGGTACAATGAGGGCGAGAACCAGACCTGGCTACTGAACAAAAGCCTGTACAGGCTCAAGCAGTCGGGCAAAAGGTGGTATGACTGCCTAGCCAAAGCTCTCAGATCCATGGGCTTCGAGGCCACCTCAGCCGACAAATGCTTCTTCACGAAGAGAGAAAACAACACATTCGAAGGTGTGCTCGTTTACGTGGACGACATCTTGTACATCAGCAAACACAAGGACAGATGTGACAAATTCGCCACTGAGCTGGATAGCCACTTCTCCCTAAAGTCACTTGGAAAGATCGATAAATACCTAGGGGTCCAAGTGATAAAAACCAACAAAGGTTTTCGCCTCTCCCAGAGAAAAAAGATCATCGAGCTGCTGTACAAGTGCAACATGTCAGAAGCAAAACCCAGCGAGACTCCCATGCAACCAGAGTTCCTGAAGACCATGTACGAAGAATCTGAGCCCTTCACAGACAATAAGCTGTACAGATCAACGATAGGGTCACTGCTGTATATATCCAACTGGACCAGGCCCGACATCACCTTGGCCGTCAAGCTGCTGTCCAGACATGTGAGCAAACCCACAGTAGCACACTGGAACGCCATCAAAAGACTACTTAGATACTTAAAATTCAGCACAGATGCCCAACTCTGCTTAGAGCCAGAAACATCCGAGAAACCAAAACTAACCTGCTATGCTGACGCTGATTGGGCTGGGGACATGAAAAGCCGAAAAAGCACCTCTGGCTACGTGATACTACTCAACAATTGCCCCATCCATTGGTACACTGGAAAGCAAAAACTGGTGGCCACATCAACTACGGAAGCAGAATTTGTTTGCCTATCCAAGGCCGCAAACAACTTAGTGTGGTTCGATGACCTGCTCTGCAGCATCTGGGCTGAACCCTCATACCCAATAGTCATCCACGAAGACAACAGAGCAGCAATAGAAATCTCAAAGGCCGATGCTGTAGGACAGTGATCTAGGCACATTGACATTAAATGCAAACACGTCAGGCAGTTTTCAGAGATAGGTTTCATTAAGGCAGTACACTGTGACACAGAGGAGCAAACAGCAGATACTGGCTTTATCGAGAGCCTATCTTCTTCTTTATCAAGGGCCTATCTCGATGACGGACTTTGGAGTACGGAGAGATGGCATACAGCAAAAAGAGGGTTATGGGGTTTTTTAGGGAAATTTCTTAATAAGATTTTAAGGGATTCTGGGAGGGGGGTAGATTACGTGGGTTCGGGGGAAGACCCACGGGGGAGGGTATCTGGGCCAGCCGTAGGGTGTGGCATGGGAGGTGTGAACTCTGGGGTCAAGGAGATGATTAGATCTTACGATACAGATGCCCATAACATCGATACTGTAGGTGGGAGGGGCAGATATGGCGGGAGCAGGGGGCCACATCATCCTACGGGAGTGCGCCCTTGCTGTTTACAAGCAGTGGCGCGCTCCGACCCTCAAAGCTCTTCTCGTTCCCCAGGTTGTACGGAACCTCGGGCCCCAGGCCTTCGGCTGTTGCTGTGCAACGCCAGGTCCGTGGTTAATAAAGCCCCCCTCATTTGTGATCTTATTCAGGAGGGGGGTGCGGACTTGATGGGTATTACGGAGACCTGGTTGGGCCAGGAAGGGGGAGCCCCCCTTGTTGATATGTGCCCACCAGGTTTCCGTGCTTTCCATCAACCAAGGTCTCAGGGGAGGGGCGGAGGGGTGGTGGTTGTTATTAATGAAGGTCTTGGACCAAGGGAGGCCACTGTTCCTCAGACAGCTGGATGTGAGTCCCTTCTTGTGAAGTGGGGTCATAGGGTGCAGTTGGGCTTGCTAGTCACGTACCTGGCTCCCTGCCATGTGGCAGCAGCCCTGCCTGAGCTGCTTGATGTTATAGCCGCGGTGGCTGTTGACACCCCCAGGCTTATGGTCATGGGGGATTTTAACCTGTCATCAGTTGGCGAGACATCTGAGGTGGCTCGGGAGTTCATGGCTTCCATGACGGCTATGGACCTGAGCCAGTTAATTTATGGCTCTACTCACATGGGGGGACACACACTGGACCTTGTTTTTGTCTCTGGACAGTGGTTGAGTGATCTCGAGATAGGGGATATAGTGATTGAACCCTTGTCATGGTCAGATCACTCCCTCCTTCGCCTGGACCTTCGAACCGCCACACCCCACCGCAGGGAGGCGGAACCGACCAGGTGGTTCCGCCCCAGGTGCCTGATGGATCCTGAGAGATTCCAGATGGAGCTTGGGCCATTTCCTGAGGTTCTAGCACACGACTCGGCTGAGGACTTAGTGGCCGCCTGGGATAGGGCGGCGGCTGATGCTTTAGACCGAGTCGTGCCTTTGCGGCCTCTGACCCGGCGCCGGTCTCACCTGGCTCCTTGGTATACTGAGGAGCTGAGGGAGATGAAGCGCCGGAAAAGACGCCTAGAGAGCAGTTGGAGGGCTAGTCGTTCTGAATCCGACCGAACACTGGTAAGATCTCATATTAAGAATTACCTAGTGGCGATAAGAGTAGAGAAGAGTAACTACTTTTCTACTCTTATTGCATCATCAGATAATCGCCCAGCCGCCCTGTTTAGGGTGACCCGCTCTCTGCTCCATCAAGAGATGCGGGAAGACCCCTTGGAGGGTAGAGCTGAGGATTTTGTACAATATCTGTATGACAAAATTGCTTAGATTCGTGAACAGCTAGACTCTGACTGGATTGATCCAGAGGAGATGACAGGGGCAGGTCCTGAGAATATTATTTGGGAAGAGTTTGATCCTGTGACTCCCGAAAGCGTGGACAGGGTACTGAACAGACTAAATGCGACCACATGTTTATTGGACCCGTGTCCATCCTGGTTGGTACTGGCCTCCCGGGAGGTGACACGAGGCTGGCTCCAGGAGATTATAAATGCTTCTTTGAGTGGGGGTGTCTTTCCCACCGTCTTGAAAGAGGCGGTGGTGAGGCCCCTCCTCAAGAAGCCCTCCCTGGATCCAGCTGTATTAGCAAATTATCATCCTGTCTCCAACCTTCGCTTTGTTGCAAAGGTTGTTGAGAGTGTGGTTGCACGACAACTGCCTCAGTACCTGGATGAATCGAATTATCTAGATCCATTCCAGTCGGGATTCAGGCCCGGGTACAGCACAGAGACAGCATTGGTCGCATTGGTTGATGATCTCTGGAGGGCTCGGGACAGGGGTTGCTCCTCTATCCTGGTCCTACTAGACCTCTCAGCGGCTTTTGATACCATCGATCATGATATCATGCTGCACCGGTTGGAAGGGTTGGGGGTGGGGGGCACTGTTCTACAGTGGTTCTCCTCCTTTCTCTCTGACCGGTCACAGTCTGTGTTGACAGGGGGGCAGAGGTTGACCCTGAGGCCCCTTATATGTGGGGTGCCACAAGGATCGGTCCTCTCGCCCCTTCTATTCAACATTTATGTGAAGCCGCTGGGTGAGATCAACCATGGTTTTGGGGTGAAGTACCATCAGTACGCTGATGACACCCAGCTGTACATCTCCACCCCAGACCACCCCAATGATGCCCTCGAGGTGATGTCCCGGTGCCTGGAGGCCGTATGGATCTGGATGGGGAGGAACAAACTCAGACTCAACTCATCCAAGACCGAGTGGCTGTGGTTTCCGTCGTCCCGATATAGTCAGTTGGTGCCATCTCTGACTATTGGGGGCGAGTCGTTGGCCCCCACACATGGGGTTCGCAACTTGGGCATCCTCCTGGACTCGCAGCTGTCTTTAGAAGAGCATATGACGGCTGTGGCCAGGAGGACTTTTTATCAGGTTCGCCTGATTCGCCAGTTGCATCCCTTTCTGGATCGGGACTCGTTGCGCACGGTCACTCACGCCCTTGTCACCTCATGCCTGGATTATTGTAATGCTCTCTACATGGGGCTCCCCTTGAGAAGCACCCGAAGGCTCCAACTGGTCCAGAATGCGGCCGCGCGGGTGGTAATGGGAGCAATGTGGCGCTCTCATGTAACCCCCCTCCTGCGCGAGCTGCACTGGCTCCCAGTGGTCTTCCGGGTGCGCTTCAAGGTTTTGGTTACTATCTTTAGAGAGCTCCATGGCTCAGGACCAGGGTACTTACGAGACGCCTCCTGCCACCAATAGCCTCTCACCGACCAGTTTGCTCCCATAGAGAGGGACTCCTCAGGGTGCCGTCGGCCAAACAATGTCGACTGACGGCCCCCAGGGGGAGAGCCTTTTCTGTGGGGGCACCTACCATCTGGAATGGGCTTCCCCCAGAGTTACGAAACATCCAAGACTTACGCATATTCCGCCGTGCCCTGAAAACGTTTCTATTCCAACAAGCTGGTCTGGCCTAACTCTCCCTTTTAAATTGGCTTTTAAATTGGCTTTTAAATCAGGTTTTAGACCTCTTTTAGATAAATTTGGATGTTTTAATCTTTGAGCCAAATTACTTAATCTGTTTTTTAATAGTTTTTTAACTTCTATATGTATTTGTAATTTATTATGGCTGTTCACCGCCCTGAGTCCTTCGGGAGTAGGGCGGTATACAAATATGAAAAATAAATAAATAAAAATAAATACCCTCACTAAGCCCCTGCCACATAAACAGCATGCGTACCTCATGTCCAAAATGTGTGTTTACATGTGATCCGTACCTGTGCATGTATGTTCCCTGTATGTACATCACCACTTCTCCAGGTACCCAGTTAGACATTTAGAGGGGGTTTTGTCATGGTAAATGTCTAACTACATCACCTCCCTGGTCACCCGGCCCTGCAAGGGTTAACCAACCATATACCCCATAACCCCTGTAACCACTCCTTACCTCTTTGCCCCTCTTCCTGGGTATAATAGCTCCGACCACGAGGTCCACAGGTTATTCCAGATGTATACCTGAAAGAGAAAGATACAAGGTCAGTGACCTCCAGTATCATAAAATCTATAATAAAGTTACAGAAAAGAATTGAAGTCTGTCTTTGAGTTATTGGGCTAGATCCAGCTTTTAACAGTCCCTGGGGTCATGATAGGTTGGACACAACTTCACAACTAACAACAACAATTCTTGGAGCCTTACACTCTGCTGGCATGCTACTGGATGCCTCCCGTAGGCGTCTGAAGTAAAACTAAGAAAAAGAAAAAGAAGAGAAAAAGTGGAATCCCCAGTCAAGGACAGATAGCTAATACATAAAATAAGCCAATGAATTAGTAATGTGTGAAAGCAAAATGACAGGACATCCTGCTGGGTCATTAAAAAACAAACAAACCTCAGAACAAGATATAGTCATTAAGATATATTTAGCAACCATAAATGTTTTAAGGAAGCTGTGTCACTGCAGGCAGTTCTCAGGCTCTTTCATCTGCATTCTCTCATTGGTGACCTCATATTTCCTCCTTCTATTCCTACTTGTCATATTCAGTCATATGTCAAAAAAAGATAAATTATGCAAAATTGCAAAAAAATATCTCACTGGTCAATAACGTTTATTCTGAACATGTCTGTTGCACAGAAAATCATTATCTTTGTACACAAAAGTAGTCTGCTAATGAATAAACCAAAGTATCTGCCTGCAGAATTCTGAGGAAGGTGCTCAGGAAATCCTATCCAAATGAAACAATTGGGGGAAGTTGACACAGGGATCAAGATGTTTAACAAGAGAAGTAGGAGGAGGGAGGGATTGCTACCTAGTATGATGTAAGTGGGGATGGAGAATTTAAAGCAAGAACACAATTCCCTCAAGTAATTTTCACTTACTTTAATAGGCACAATTCAGAACAGAATAAATGTGGCAGGAAGATGGGAAAGAAAATCAAATAATAATACCATCATTCAATTTCTAATCTTCCCTTTTATTATTACTTTTGTCTTATTGTATAAAAATGTGTATACTAATATTCCCTCCTCTTATTTCTATCCCTATACTAACTTTTAATTATGCTACCATTATATTGAAAAACAAAACCTTTCTATCCGTCATCTGTCGCCCATTTTAAAGCTTTAATTGTTTATTTTTTTAACTTGCCTCCCATATTCCTCTCTTGGTTATTTTGTATTAATTGAAATCAATGCCTCACTGCTGAACATTTGCAGATTTACTTAAAATGGTGCATCTTCTTCCTTCCGTTGGGTCTTGGGGGGAGGGAAGAGAATGGGATGCTCCCCTGGGACAGAGATACCACGATATCCATAGATAACTCAACATCTAAACTGCTTCTTTCCTGTCTGGGAAATCAAAGCAAGGCATGTCTTGATAAGGTAAAGTGAGGAAAGACTGATCTAGTAAGTGGTCTCTTTGGAGTCATTAGATAAAATCCAGAGGAAATGAGAGGAAACTGAATACTGTTAAACCCTACTAAAATCAATAGAATTAATTTACTCAGACAAACACTAAAGGTTCCAGCTACTTAGACCTATTTTATTTCCTTTAGACAGTATCCTATGACAGCCTGCTGTCTAATAGCATTCCACTCCAATGGCAGCCTTCCCCAACCTGGGAAAATCTTATATCTAGCTTTCTGCCTAAAATTCACAGTGAAAGCCATAATGGGAGTTCTGTGAAGTGCATGTTGCACATCTGCAGGATAACTGGCTTGAGATGGCAAGTATAAGGTTTTTAAACACCATATTATGGCACTTCTGGCCCAAGAATTAATGCATCCAGCTAGGTGATACCCATCAATGAGCAAGATCAATAGTGATAGATGGGATGGAAGTAATACTTCAAAATCTTCTAGAATTTGCCAGTGTTTCTCAACACTGGCAAATTTAAGAAGTATGAACTTCAATTATCAGACAGCATAGCTGACAGGAAAATTCTGAGATTTGAAGTCCAACTCTTAAAGTTGCCAAGGTTGAGAATAGAACAAGAGAAGAAACAGAATTCTTCCAGTTTTACATCTATCTTAGCCTATATGACCATCTGTAGATGTTGTCAGCTGTACTTATTATCCCACAGAAGGGGCTGAAAAGGATATTTCAATTTCTATTTAAGAACTTGGGTGACATTATCAATTAGTCAAAACAACTTGAATTTGCTACACATTGTCAGAAAGTCACAAAAGGAAACCTTGAGAAGGCAATATTATATTTGTGTGGTTAATCAAGCTGATAGGAAGGAAGCCAGCCTGCCTGTCACATCTTTGCAAGAGAGACAAAGAAAAAGAAGCAACTGGGCTAATAACTTTAGAAGCAGTTTATGAAGGAACAAGGCATAAAGAAATGAAATGAGCTCTTTTAAACCACATTCTCTGATTGTGTCTAATGCTGAAGATTCTTGGGATTTTATTGCAGTGTTCCATCCTAGTGCCTTAAATTGCTTTATTTATACGCTACAAAGGACTCAAAATTTCTCTAGCTGCTTTTCTCGTTTATACACGTTTTCGTGTATATTTATACAGTACAAACGGTAGTATTTTCAAATATATTTAGGTCAAGATACCTAAATCTTCACTTGGTGCATTGTTTGTAGCATCTAGGAATGTTACAGAAAATACTTTAAAAGAAATAAGTTTCCATTTAAAGAAAGCAAGTTCATTTTCAAAACAACATTCTCCACAGAGAATGATTCAATCTATATCTCATTGGCCTGTCTGATTTTACTCAAAGAAGTATCTCCCCCTTAAAAAGTTTGAAAGTGAACAAAATAAAACAAAATACATACATCTTTTACTCTAATAAGTACAATAGGATAAATTACAGACTAAGAAATTGTTTTTCAAGATTCCTATCTTCGCTCTGAGATATCTTTGAATTAAATACCCTGATGAATAAATGAGTGGCACTGCAATCTTATCCCTACCTTTCTTTGGTGACCTTACTGAGGTTTACTACCAGATAAATATACCACTTCAGTCGAAATGATGGATGTCTCTCCCCTTCTCACATGAAGGCATGCAAGGCTGATAGTAGTATCAGATGACTTGAGACCTTTAGATCTGAACAATCTTTTAAAATTATCTGATTATGACTCTTTAAGGGGGGATATGCAAAGAAACTCTCAGCACTATATTGAAAACTAATTATCCCTACAATTGACTGCTTTTAAGTAAAATGTACCTATGAATTTACCATTAAGCAAAATAAATGTGCATAAATTATAGGACCAAGGGAGGGTTAGGATTAGGGTTAGGGTTAAGGTTAGGGCACCACAACAGATTTTCCCCTAGTGATCATGCCATTAACTCTTTCACTTCCCTACTCCAGTAATTTTTTTTGTAATTGTCTTATTTGTCATGTTCATCTTTAATCTGCATTGTTAAAAATGTTTTCTTTTGGCTGGTGAGTGATTAAATTTTAAAAAGTTTAATTTGAAGGCTTTGGTTCTATCTCATGGCATGAGATTTTCACTTCTGTTGAGGGACACCATTGTTGGGTTCTTCTTAGTGTACTAGTTGGCCTTATTTATTTATTTATTTTATTTATTTTAAATTTATATACCGCCCTTCTCCCTGAGGACTCAGGGCGGTGTACAGCCAGAATTAAAAAACATGAAATACAAATATTAAAAACAATTAATATATATATAAATTTGGCCCAAAATTAAAAATACAAACCAATTAAAACATTTAAAATTTCTTCTTAAGCCAGCCCGGCTTGCTGGAAAAAGTGGGTTTTAAGGGCACGGCGGAAGGCACTAAGGTCTTGGATTCTCCTTATCTCTGGGGGCAACTGATTCCAGAGGGTAGGTGCCCCCACAGAGAAGGCCCTCCCCCTGGGGGTCACCAGCCTACATTGATTGGCTGATGGCACCCTGAGGAGGCCCTCTCTGTGGGAGCGCACGGGACGATGGGAGGTCATCGGTAGCAGCAGGCGGTCTCGAAGATACCTAGGCCCGATGCCATGGAGTGCTTTAAAGGTGATAACCAGCACCTTGAAGCGCACCCGGAAGACCACTGGGAGCCAGTGCAGCTCATGCAGGAGTGGTGTTACATGGGAGCACCATGCTGCTCCCATCACTACCCGCGCTGCTGCATTTTGGACCAGTTGGAGCCTCTGGGTGCTCTTCAAGGGGAGCCCCATGTAGAGAGCGTTGCAGTAGTCAAGGCGAGAGGTGACGAGGGCATGAGTGACTGTGCACAGGGAATCCCGATCAAGAAAGGGCCGCAACTGGCGAATCAGGCGAACCTGACAAAAGGTCCCCCTGGTTACAGCTGTCAGATGTTCCTCCAAGGACAGCTGCATATCCAGGAGGATTCCCAGATTGCGAGCCCTTTCTGTGGGGACCAAAGACTCGCCCCCAATAGTCAGTGATGGAGTCAACTGACTATATCGGGATGCCGGGAGCCACAGCCACTCAGTCTTGGAAGGGTTGAGCTTGAGCCTGTTCCTCCCCATCCAGATCCCTTAATCTGGTCCCGGTAAGGTGCCATACATGCTTATAATCAGGTACAAGAAATACAACACCATAGGTCCAATCTATAATGCACATATTGCTGTTTTCTTTGCACTCATGATGTTTATTAAATAAAAATGCTTAATAACAGGAGTTATAATGTATATTTATATTTTTTTAAAAAAGCTCCCATGTTTCTATTGAACATATTATTTAATGGAATATACATGCATACAATGCTTAAAGGCAGGTTTTTAATCAATCTTCTATGTATTTTGTCAAATTCATGCTTAGTGTGTGTACCAATAGAACTATAGGAAATAATCCTTCAAGATCAGGCAAATTTCCCATTTGGTCCACAATTCTGTGGCTAACCAGATGCATGAAGTCCACAACTATGAGCAGAAGAGTGATACTATTAACTGTTGCTCCCTACTAACTGGTGCTACTTGTGATTCCAAAAGTAGTAAATAGCATCAGAACGAGTAGCTATTAATAACTACATACTCCATGAATTTGTCTAGTCTCTTGCTAAACCTTCCTAATTAATAGCCATCACCAGACATAAAGAAATCCCACACTTTATGTATTGCGCAAAAAAATATTTCATTTATTATTAATACAGTTTCTGTGTACTCCATAAATAGTTTCAATAGATATTCCCCAAGTCCTGGCTTCTCTGCATTTTTTCTCATAGCCATCACATTTTCTCCAAGCTAAGGGCATGTAGAATTGATCATTATGTATAGTTCTATGGAGCTGCTCCAATACTAATCAAATCAGGCTTCTTTAAGCATGACATTATGCCGGATCCTTATGATGTACCCAAATCTAATTGTCAGTAAACTATTTGAAATACAGTATGTTACTGAAGAAAAGCAGATGCTGCGTCTGATAAAATTAAGCTACCTTTTGTTCTTTCAGACTAAGAAATCCAGGGTATCTGAGTAACTGTCTCACCCCCAATGGGACCCTGCTGGCAAAAGGGGCATGCTGATGACCCTGGTTTGTCACATCAGCCAGATGTTCAGACTGGATTTGGTATTTTTGTCCACCTATTTGCATTTGGTTGGCATAGCCTTTTGACATAATCTTAATTTAAATTGTTTTTGGACAGCATTGTATTCTTCCACCTTTAGCAAGAGTTTCCTTTAAGTCTTTCTTGCTTCTAGCCATCACAGTCATGTTATCTTCATCATCTCTGAGGTTGTTGATTATTTTTCCCAGCATTTTTAATTCCAATTCCTCCTTCTGCTAATCCAGAAATTCTCAAGATATTCAGTATTTTGTAACAAAGTTAAATAAATTAGGTAACAATGTACCCCCTTCCTTAAAATAGAACACTTTGGAAAAGGGATGACATCAATTTGTCTGTACAATGTAATTTGTGCTGAAAAATAAAAGATGCTGGTGTGAAGCTTTAAAAAACAAAACTCCAATACTCAATTTAAGTATGTGACCAAAATGGACCATAACCAGCAAGCACAGCTGCCAGCAGTCTTTGAAGATGAGAAGTCTGAGCTACTTTGAAGATGAGAAGTCTGAGCTCCCAGGGCAGGGCCTCACTACACTGAGAGGAAAGCAGAGCAAAGGTATTCTGTATAAGACTCCTCGCAAGGAAAGAGCCTCGGCCTTCACATGAGCAACAGTAGGGTTGCTTCTGTTTAAGAGCAGTGAGTTGAAGCTCTTATATTGGTCACAGCTATTTATTTACCTAGCCATTGTGGGCTTTGACGCCTGACTTGAAATCTTGTGACTTTGACTCTGGACTGGCTCATGAACTTTCTTCCATGTTTAGACTTTCCTTGATCATTCTTGTGCCAGATATTTTGGGTTAGAACTCTTTTAAGGCAAGCTTACCAAACTTTGGAGGACTTCTGTCTTTACTATGTGTGTGTTTGTATTTGCACTTGCATTTCTTTTGCCACTTGTTTATTTCACAAAATGTACCAATAAAGTTTGCAACCACCTCTCTACAGTATGTGTTTGTGTGTGACATGGGAAAGGACAATATCTATCCTAGGTCTGTACCATATCTATACCTGTTCAGAAAATAGTTCAGAAGACCTGAGAAAACTCAACCAAGATTTTTGTTTTTGTTTTGCTTCTGACATTCAGTGATAGCAGTGTGATGAGAAAGTCCCTATGACATGAATTCCTCATAAAATCTTTGGCTTTTAACTAAAGCATATGAAATTAAGAAACTGCAAGTTATTGGAGACATGATTGTCCAATGAAGAACAGGACATTTCATATATGTCCTTGGTAACCTGGTAACTAAGTACCAGAACAGCACACTTTCACCTATGATGATTTCTCTATAATTTCCTTCTGAGAAGAAAGAAAAGAATTTCTAAAGTAAAACCTTTTTCATTAAACCTAAAAAGAATCAGGTGCCCCCCCACAAAAAAAGCAGCATTCCGAGTGTTAAGTTATATGCTACTAAAAATGTCTTTGTGACTCTCTGTCTATATCCTCAAGTTAACCCAAATGGTGCATTATGCTGCAACAATGCTTGAATCAAGGTACCATCCACTAACTTAAAGGATAAGTAAAAAATTCAGGATCCTTTACTCCTGTAGAACTGAAATTTTCATGAGGTTCAAGACCAGTTTTATTTGCAAAACTGTGCAAATTGCAGTGTCCCTGCATCTACACAATTATAAGCAAAGCTGATAGAAAGTCAGAAGTCACGCCTGTGTTCCTTCCTTTTTTTACTTGCCTGGGGCCATTCTGCTTATCTGTTTAGGTAAGAAGATGCTGATTCTGGGCCAACACAATACACAATATCTGTTCAATAAAACAATTATAGTATCCTCTTCCACAAAAACATGAAACAAAATTCTCTGTCAGGAACTAATAGAATTATGCGAAATAATGTTTCTTTGTCTCTTAATGTCCTAGTGTTTATGTTGCCATAATATCTATCATTCTTTGTTCATTATCCTTTGACGTGTGGCCTAGATGAAACCATTAATCTATTAGTAACAATATTGGCATTGCTTCTCTAAGCTCAATTGTTTATTACAGAAGTGAGATGAGCAAAATTTAGGGAGCTGGAAAATAGTCCCAAAAAAATTAAATGTATGTCATGATATGTGGAATGTAATCTAGGTCAGCAATAGCAACTTGAGCAACAGCCAGCATGCTAATGATTTTGCATAGCTCCATTAACCCCCCATCCCAGGCAAGGAGTACAAGGGCACGAAGCATAAATCTCTTGAGAGTTGCTCTTGATGTGGACAAGTGAATAAGTCTCATACACAGAGTTAAAATTGTCAAGTATTTGCAAGCCATTGGCACACTGGAACTTTTGGTAAAATGGAAGATAGCAAGCCAACTGCTATACCAATGCAGACCAACTATTATGGATTGGCACACAAGGATAGCCCAGAGTTCCAAAATAATACTCTATTTAGGTCAGTGGTTGGCTCATTATTATATATAAGTAACTGGAGCCATCCAGACATTGCCCTGGCCGTGAACCTGCTATCTAGACAAGTGGAACATCCTACCCAGTTCCACTGGTTGGCCATTAAGTTATTCGATTTGGAATTTGGATGGCATGCTTACTTATTTTATGATAATAAAGTGGATAAAGTATTTAGAAGCCATATATTCAGAGACTCTTTGATGAGAGTATGGAAGAAGCACCGACTCAAATGGGATTACAAAATACCGTTATGGCTGGATCTTGGTCATATCATGTGGAATACAAATATAATGTCACTTGGGGGGTTTTTATACAAAGAGGTTCTTTTTACAGATGCGGGCAGATGGCAGCTGAAGACATTACAGACACTGTTGGCTGAAGGGATTAATTTAACTTGGTTACAATATAATCAATTGCAATTGAGATGGAAAGAGGACCAAAGAACTGGTATTATGTTGCATGAGGAAGAATTGGTTAGACATATAAAAGAGAAAGGTCCAATGCATATTAAAAGGCTTTATAATGTTTTGTTAGAAAGGGATTCAGAAACTGAATTAGTTAAAGATTGTATGATTAAGTGGGCACAAAATTTTGAAGAACCAGTGATGTTGGAAACATGGGAAAAAATCTGGGTTCAGAATGTTAAATTTACACAGTCGCAGAATTTGAGGGAAAATTTTTACAAAATGTTTTATAGATGACATTTAGATCCTAAGAAATTGTTGTGTATGTACCCTAATGTTCAGGCAAAATGTTGGAGGTGTGATTGTTTAGATGCTACATATTATCATATTTGGTGGACTTGTAAGAAAGTTAAGGCTTTTTGGATAAAAATCTGGTGGGTCATGCAGAATGTTTTAAAGAAAAAAATCCAATTTTCTCCACAATTGCTTTTATTGGGTATAGTTGAGGGTTTTACAATGGATGAAACAAAGTTGATTTTGTATATGATTACAGCAGCGAGATTGTTGATAGGTAAATATTGGAAAAATGAAGCTCTGCCCACCGTAGAAGAATGGATTTTGAAGATGGCCAGCTTCGCGGAGATGGCGAAGATTTCAGCATACTTAAAAGATCGCTCACAAGAGACTTATGAATGTGGATGGAAAAAGTGGATAGATTATGTGCAGAACAAATACCAAACTAGGAAGTATCAAATAGCTTTTTATTGATAGTATTATATTATATTAAGATAGAAATAGTTGAACTATGTGAAGATGAAAAATGATATGGGGGTTGGGGGGGTTCAAGGTTTTTGTATAGGGGATAATGATATTCTATGGAAGTCTGGGGGGGAGGGGAGGGTTAGGGGGGTTTGGGAGGGTGGGTTGGGGAGTTTGGGGAGGGTTAGGGGGGTGAAAATGGGGTGAAAATGTAATTGTAAAACTTTTACAATAAAAAAAAAAAGTTATTAAGGTATCTGAAGACCACAGCAGATTACGTGCTTCGCTTGGAATCTGAGAATAGAGACAAGGCCCAATTAGAATGCTTCGTGGATGCGGACTGGGCCAGAGATACCAAAATCCGTAGGAGTACTTCGGGCTTCTTGGTACTGTTAAATGGGGCACCCATCCATTGGCATGTGGGGCAACAGAAATTTGTTTCGTGCTCCACCGCTGAGGCTGAATTTGCATGCCTATCAGAGGCAGGGAACGATATGATATGGTTTGATGCCTTAATCTTTACCATCTGGACACCACCGACTTTGGCCATCCAAATTATAGAAGACAACACCGGGGCCATAGGCATTGCCAAAGCCTATGCGGTAGGGAAAAGGTCCAGACATATTGATATCCGTTATCAAAATGTTAGACAACTAGTAGAGATGGGGTTTATTTCTTTAACACACTGTCAGACCAAACATCAAACAGCTGACATTTTCACAAAACCTCTACCAGCGGATAGGCACAAAGATCTGTGTAGGAAATTATGTCTCACAGGGTAAAATCTGTTGTGCATTGCATTCGTGTAATGGCTGGCAAAGGAGGGGAACTGTCAAGTATTTGCGAGCAATTGGCACATGTGTCATATAGATACCAGTGGAGGCAGAGAGTGTCTCCACCCCTATGTGGAAAGGAGGGGCTTACCCTGAGTATAAAACCCCCTCCAACCTTTTCCACCTAGCTCTCTCTCTCTCGCTCTCTTCTTGCATTTGTTCCTCATGAGACTTGATCTCTGATCAGGGTAGTCACACACTCTGTGTGCCCCCTATCCTATAATGAATACTGAGACAGACTTTGTACATAGTTAAATGTATTTATTCATATAATAAAGCATATTAACTATGTACAAAGGCTGTCTCAGTATTCATTATAGGATAGGGGGCACACAGTGTGTGTGACTACCCTGACCAGAGATCAAGTCTCATGAGAAACAAACGCAAGAAGAGAGCGAGAGAGAGAGAGTTAGGTGGAAAGGTTGGAGGGGGTTTTATACTCAGAGTAAGCCCCTCCTTTCCACATGGGGTGGAGACACTCTCTGCCTCCACTGATGTCTATATGACACATTTGCCAATGGCTTACAAATACTTGACAGTTCCCCTCCTTGCGAGCCAATGGCATGCAAACACACTAATGCAATGCACAACAAATTTTACCCTGTGAGACATAATTTCATAAATTCGGTTGCATAACCTATAAATCTGAGCCTCCTTGATGCCTTGCCCCCCTTTCTTCTGAGGTGCTTGGGAATATGGACCTAAGCATAGGAACCAAAAATTCTCAGGTGTGAGAGGCTAGATTTACTTCTGTGGACCAGGAAGTATGGGGTTTGGTTAATGGCACTGCTCCATGTCCTGTTGACTAGATAATTAGCCATTTTGACTGCTGCCCAAAAAACTTGGCTCATGTCAGCATCTGCAAGTAAGCAGTTCATGACATTCTGCAGCATACCATTTCTCCTTTCTACAATGCCATTCTCCGGTGATTTAAAATGGAGGATACCTCTCTCCTTCATCCACTTTTCAAAATTCCTGGATGTAAACTCAGTCCCCCTATCGCTCTGCACCTGAGTGATACACACCTTGTGTTGTGTTTGGATCTGGTTGTAAAGATATTTGAAATTGGTAAAGACTTCAGTTTTGTCCTTTAAAATAAATACATGGCCATAACGAGAGTAATCATTGACTACCGTTAAAAAATAACACCCCTTGCCAAGGGAGGTTCTAAAAGGACCAACCAAATCCATGTTTACCAGCTGATAAGGGTACCTTGCACGTCAGGAAGAGACCTTAGGTATAGCAGCAGTTTTTGATTTTGCTACCTCACAGATGGCACATTCCAAATAGGTATTACAATTCTTTATCTTAAGGCCATCGGAAAAATCTTACATTTTCCTAATAACCGGGAAGCTGGCATGGCGGAGCCTGTGGTGTAATATATGTGCACAATCCAAATGTAAAGGTTTACCCATGCACACTTTGTCAACCTTATGTATCTTATCATTACCAGTCTTGGTCTGTGCAGTAATGACAGTAGGCACTGGATTAATGGTTACCTTAGACTTCCTCAGGGTTGGCTGAGGAGTTGTGATCTTAATGGGCTCAGCCTTAATGGGTTATGCAACCGGCAGCAAGGCCTCTAGATTTGTAGACAAAAATAACCTTGTCATTGTCTCAAGATCAGCTTCCTTTGAGGAGGGGTCAAATTGGTCAAGAATTCATTCCAATGAACCCGGTTATTCCCCTATTAGAAATGACACTGAACTACCAGCGGATAGGCACAAAGATCTGTGTAGGAAATTATGTCTCACAGGGTAAAATCTGTTGTGCATTGCATTAGGGTGTTTGCATGCCATTGGCTCGCAAGGAGGGGAACTGTCAAGTATTTGCAAGCCATTGGCACATGTGTCATATAGACACCAGTGGAGGCAGAGAGTGTCTCCACCCCATGTGGAAAGGAGGAGCTTACCCTGAGTATAAAACCCCCTCCAACCTTTTCCACCTCTCTCTCGCTCTCTTTTTGCGTTTGTTCCTCATGAGACTTGATCTCTGATCAGGGTAGTCACACACACTGTGTGCCCCCTATCCTATAATGAATACTGAGACAGCCTTTGTACATAGTTAATATGCTTTATTATATGAATAAATACATTTAAGACATTTATTCATGCATCTACCTCTGACCTCTTCTATGCTCCTGGGTGTTTCTACGATCCCAATTCCACAAAAATCCATAGGAAAAAGGTCACATTTTGCTTTCAACCTGACAAGTGATAACTCCCCAAGCAAGATCAGTTTTACTCCTTTTCTGTGGGTATCTTGGTTCAGCTGAAATAAACTTCTCATCTGCAACTTCATCATCCCTAGCCATATTGGTGTGGGAGTTCACATTTGTCTTTTATCTTCTTTATTACAGATGGTGAATACAGAAGCAAAGGATGTATTTGGGTTCTCTGCAACCTCCATATCCTTTTGTTTACTCCAGTGGTGGGTTGCCCCCAGTTCGCACCGGTTCTATAGAACTGGTAGTAAAACCAGCGGGAGGCTCTGCCCACTGTCATCAAAACGCTTCTGCGCATGAGCAAAGTGAGCGCACACATGTGGCCCAGCTGCGAACCGGTAGTAAAGGTAAGTAGAACCCACCCCTGGTTTACTCCTAAATATCTAAGATCCAAGTAGTTTTATTATTGGTTTTCGGCTTAAAAAAAGCCCAGCCCTTCCATGGGTAGGAGGAGCAGCACATCATATTCCATCTCTGCCATAGGGTCATCCTTGTTTCTGAAATCACTGAACCATCAAATTAACTAAGTCTGCATCAAAACTAGTGTGCCCCCTTTAGTCAATCACACAGCTTTTCTTCCTTAATTAGTCTTTTTTTTTTTACTCTCCATATTCAGTCTATCATACATTATATCCCTTTTTCCAGCTCATATTTGTGAAACTTAGGCCCATCCTCTCTGTCCCCTTGATGGTTAATGAACATGTTCAGCCTTTTCCCTCTTTGCTCTGCCATTGTCATCCTGCAAGACTGTAATCTGTATCTTTTCAATTTATGTAGAGGGTCACTATTTTCGTTGTTATTGTTGCTACCTGAACATATTTGAAAAATGTTCATCAGTATAATGTGATAGGTTCCCCACTTGTTTAAACAGTGGCAGAAGGAGTGTGCAAATGTCTTGACTTTTACTGCACATTCATCTCTCCAGGTGTCTGCAATCTCCCTGGCTTCCTCTATTTTTGTTAAAAATGGAAATAATTATCCTTATATCAGGCTTTTTATTCGGTTTAGGAAATAATGTGTAATGTAAACCAACAATAGCACTCTCTGGTCCATCCATTCATCAACTCCAAAACACCACCAAGAGAAATGTTTAATAATTTCTCAAGAATCATAGGACCAGAGAAGAAAAATTAGCACTAATTAGGTCATCAACCTCACTTACCTATATCTATGCAATCTTTTTCCTTCAGCTCTTATAATGAAGTTTTAAGGATTGAAGCTAACTGAGTGATGATGCTTTCACAGACACTCCTGGGATTTCTCTCACTTGTTCCTCTGCTTCATTTCTCTTGATAATTCTTCTGTGCTCTCCTTCTTGTCCTATAATTGAACTCTCTGCTTTGCACACAGATTCTCTCTTCTTCCAACCTGACACTCCTTCTCTGCTAACCAGGAAATGGCAGAGTCTTAATCCTCCTTTTCTTTCTCTTTTTTTCCCTTTTTTAAAAAGAAGACTTCGTGTGCACTCCAGAACAAAGTTATAAGAGGCCAGTGTTTCTTTTCCATAAATGAAAAATAACATGACACTGCATTTGGGGAACTCTAGACTGTGGGGTTTCAGCTTTTTCCTTGTGGTGTCCTTTAAATAATGGCAGTGTGAAGTTGAACACAGGTTGTATGTCTAGTGAAGAGTGCAGAGCAAGTTACCAGACATGCTTAGAAAAGCATTTTGCATTCCACACCTGAGTTTGCAAGTATTATAAGTGTCAACATTTTAAAGAAAACTGTCTAATCTGAATCAGTTTCATTGGATGCTGCCTGAAGGATGAAGAGATATTATTTTCTCCATCTGCTTGATGGATTAAACACTTAACCAATTACTAAAGCAGTACAGGATAGTTTTCAGGAAGATTGTTCCTGCCTCCTAGAATGAGACACTTATGGGTTCTTATTTAAAGAAAAAGTCCTTAAATAGTGAAAATGTCATTTTGTTCAAAATACTTACAGTATTATTGTTGTTGTTGTTGTTGTTGTTGTTATTAGTCACAAAGTTGTGTCTGACACATCACAACTCCATGGACAACGTTCCTCCAGGCCTTCCTGTCCTCTACTATCCCCTGGAGTCTATTTAAGCTAAGGTGACCAGATTTTAACATTGGTAAAGAGGGACATTGTGGGCGTGGCTTATTTTGTGGGTGTGGCTAGCTGGTCATGTGACTGGGTGGGCGTGGCTAGCTGGTCATGTGACTGGGTGGGTGTGGCTAGCTGGTCATGTGACCGGGTGGCCATGGCTATGCGTATAGGGTAAGGTGAACAGATTTTAACATTGGTAAGAAGGACACCATTGTGGGCGTGACTTATTGTGTGGGCGTGGCTTGGAGGCCATGTGACTGGGTGGGCGTGGCTAGCTGGTCATGTGACCGGGTGGCCATGGCTATGTGTATAGGGACTACTCAGAGGGCTGAAAAGTCATTTCTGACAGGTCCTCACACTTTTGACTGGTCCTCACACTTATGACCATCCTCACATTTATGCCCGTGCAGTATTCTTAACAACCATGTCACTCATTTCACAACTGCTTCTCTTCACCATGGTGACAAGATAGGGCAAAAACGTAAAATGTGAGGACAGTCGTAAGTTCGAGGACTGGTCAAAAGTGTGAGGACCAGTCAAAAATAACTTTTTCAGCCCTCTGAGTAGTCCATATGCATTAAAGGATACAGCAATAGAGAGGGATGAAGGAATGGAAATTAGAGTAGGAGTGAGGGTAAGAGAGGGAGGAAGAGAGGAGGAGAAGGAGAAAGGAAGAGGAAGTAGGGAGGAGAAAAAGAGGGTGGGGGGAAGAGAAAGTAAGAAGGAAAGAAAAGAGAGTGGTGGTAGGTTTGAGGAGAAAGATTGCTGTACAATAAAAAAGATGAAAGGGAAGAAAGCCAACCCCAAGCAAATATAAAGATATTAAGATTAAGAATGAATTGTTAAACTTTAAAGAATAAAAGAGAACAAATATGAATAAATAGCAATAATTAGAAACACACATACAAACATGCAATGTATTTTCTTTGAACAGAATATTTGGCTGGTTCACAAATTTAAACAGCGTTTAGTCATTTCAATTAAATTTACAATTTCTATATTTCCTTTTTGCCATATTTATTCCTCATCTATTTTTTTAAAAAAACAATATTACCCTTCATCCTCATCTCTAATCTTAATCAAATTCAATTTTTCCCTTCTATTCTATATTATACCCCTTCCCATTGTCATCTATTTTTATATCCATCCTCACATTGGTTAATTATGTAATTATGTAATACAGTTGTTTAATACAAATTCAACATTTTAATATAAATCAATTAGTTATATAACTATCTTTTTTGTATATTAATCAATATGAACATGAATATTCCAATTATTTCCATGCAATCCAATTTCTTACAAATCAATTAATTATATTTACCAATAATAATAAACCAAATAATTTCCCCCATATATTCTTCCAAACCACAACTTAACCATTTCTGCTTTCAACACAATATACAATTATTAATAGTATCTCAATTATTACAATTCCCTAGTTAAATAGAGCTTTTTTTCTTTTGTGTTTTAAAATCTTGAACTCTCCTCTTTTGCCCAAAATTTCCCATTGTTTGCAGTTTTGTACCTACCTTTTTTGGTGAGGAAAAAGAAAAAGAAAAAGAAAGAAATCTCTCTCTGCCTCATTTTGTCATGTTGCAGGTTTAGTTTCGCTTTCGCCTTTGTTTTCAGTATAGCTAGGGGGGGGGGAAATCTGCTCCAGGAACTTTTTGCAGCTTTTTGCAGCTAATTAACCTAGCGGAAGCTGTTAAGAGGGGCTGTTTTTTCTATTTTTGCAGGCATGGGTCTATTCATTTTTTTTTAACACTGATCAGCTGTAGGTCGGCCCTTTGAAGCCCCGCGGCAAGAGTTTAAAGAGTTTTTTTTTCCCTCTAGCCATCAGCGGGGATTCAGGAGGCAGAATGAAAAATCGGGACTTTTTTAAAATGCCGCGGGACGCGGGACAAATTGCTCAAAAGCGGGACTGTCCCGCCAAAAGCGGGACGTCTGGTCACCTTAATTTAAGCTCATGCTAACTGTTTCAGTGACTCCATCCAGACACCTCATTCTCTCATCCCCTTCTTCTTTTGTCTTCAATCTGTCCCAGCATTAGGCTCTTCTCTAGTGAATCTTTCCTTCTCTTTAGGTGGCCAAAGTATTTGAGTTTCATCTTCAGGATCTGGCCTTCTAAAGAGCAGTCAGGGTTGATCTCTTCTAGGACTGACCGGTTTGATAGCTTTGCAGTCCAAGGGACTCGCCATAGTTCAAAGGCCTCAATCTTTGGCGCTCAGCCTTCCTTATGGTTCAATTTTCACAGCCATACATTGCAACTGGGACAATGATAGCCTTGACTAAACACCTTTTTTTGGCAGGGTGATCTCTCTGCCTTTTAATATGCTGTCTAGATTTGCCATAGCTTTCCTTCCCAGGAGCAAGCATCTTTTAATTTTTTGGCTGTAGTCCCCATCTGCAGTGATCTTGGAGCCCAGGAAAATAAAATCTGTCACTACCTTCATTTCTTCCCCATCTATTTGCCAGGAAGTGAGAGGGCTGGATGCCATGATCTTATTTTTCTTAATGTTAAGTTTCAAGCCAACTTTTGCACTCTCCTCCTTTACCCGCATCAAGTGGCAGTTTAGTTCCTATTCACTTTCTGCCATTAGAGTGGTATCATCTGCATATCTGAGGTTGTTGCCATTTCTCTTGGCAATCTTAATTCCAATTTGTGATTCAACTAGCCCCACCTTTCTCATGATGTGCTCCGCTTATGTTGTCGAACTCCTTTCTCAATTTTGAACCAATCAGTGGTTCCGTGTCCAGTTCTCACTGTTGCTTCTTACCCACATATAGATTTCTTGAGACAAATAACTCCCTAGCTTTCTCCATGATCCAGCATATGTTGGCAATTTGATCTCTAGTTCCTCTGCCTCTTCAAAATCCTGCCTGTACTTCTGGTAGTTCTCAGTCCACCTACTGCTGGAGCCTAGCTTGTAGGATTATGAGCATAACTTTACAAGCATGTGAAATGAGTGCAATGGTGCGGTATTTTGAACATACTTTGGCATTGCCCTTCTTTGGAATTGGAATGTAAACTGACCTTTTCCAATCCTGTGGCCACTATTGAGTTTTCCAAATTTGCTGGCAAATTGAATGTAGCACTTTTACTGCATTGTCTTTTAAGATTTTGAATAGCTCATCTTGAATACTGTTACCTCCACTAGCTTTGTCGTTGCTCAGACTGCCTAAGGCCCATTTGACTTCACACTCCAGGATTTCTGGTTTGATGTTGGTGACCACCCCGTTGTGGTTATCAGGGACATTAAGATTGTTCTTGTATAGTTCTTCTGTGTAATATTGCACCTCTTCTTAATATAAAGAGTTAGGGATGGGGGCACCGTATTACGGTGGTTCTCCTCCTTTCTCTCAGACCGGTCACAGTTCATGTTGGCAAGGGGCAGAAGTTGACCTCGAGGCCTCTCATTTGTGGAGTGCCTCAGGGGTCGGTCCTCTCGCCCCTTCTGTTCAACATTTATGTGAAGCCGCTGGGTGAGATCATCCATGGCTTTGGGGTGAAGTACCATCAGTATGCTGATGACACCCAGCTGTACATCTCCACCCTAGGCCACCCCAACGATGCCCTTGAAGTGATGTCCCAGTGCCTGGAGGCTGTGCGGATCTGGATGGGGAGGAACAGGCTCAAGCTCAACCCTTCCAAGACTGAGTGGCTGTGGTTCCCGGCATCCCGATATAGTCAGTTGACTCCATCACTGACTATCGGGAGCAAGTCTTTGCCCCCCACAGACAGGGCTTGCAATCTGGGAGTCCTCCTGGATACGCAGCTGTCCTTGGAGGAACATCTGATGGCTGTAGCCAGGGGGACCTTCTGTCAGGTTCGCCTGATTCGCCAGTTGCGGCCCTTTCTTGATTGGGATTCCCTGTGCACAGTCACTCACGCCCTCGTCACCTCGCGCCTGGACTACTGCAATGCTCTCTACATGGGGCTCCCCTTGACCAGCACCTGGAGGCTCTAACTGGTCCAGAATGCAGCTGCGTGGGTAATCATGGGAGCCGCCTGGCGCTCCCACATAACACCGCTCCTGCGTGAGCTGCACTGGCTCCCAGTGGTCTTCCGGGTGCACTTCAAGGTGTTGGTTACCACCTTTAAAGCACTCCATGGCATAGGACCTAGTTATCTTTGAGACCGCCTGCTGCTTCTAATGACCTCCCACCGACCTGTGCGCTCCCACAGAGAGGGCCTCCTCGGGGTGCCATCAGCCAAACAATGTAGGCTGATGACCCCCAGGGGGAGGGCCTTCTCTGTGGGGGCATCTACCCTCTGGAATCAGCTGCCCCCAGAGATAAGGAGAATCCAAGACCTCGGTGCCCTCCGCCGTGCCCTTAAAACTTTCTTTTTTCAGAAGCCGGGCTGGCTTAATATATTTTAAAATATTTTTAATTGTTTGTTATTTTAAATTGGGGCCAAATTAATATATATCTTTTTAATTGTTTTTAATGTTTGTATTGTATGTTTTTTATCTGGCTGTACACTGCCCTGAGTCCCTCAGGAGAAGGTGCGGTATATAAATTTGAAATAAATAAATAAATAAATAAATAAATAAATAAATAAATAAATAAATAAATATAAAATATCTTCTACCTCTGTTCTGTCCCTGCCGTTTTGGTACTTTATCTTGCCCATCTTTGCATGAAACATTCCCTTTATATCTCCAATTTTCTTTAAGAGATCTCTGGTCCTTCCTATTCTATTGTTTTCTTCTTTGCACTGTTCATTTAAGAAGGCACTCCTATCTTTTCTAGCTATTCTCTGGAATTCTGCATTCAATTGGGTGTATTTTTCTCTTTCTCCCTTGCCTTTCGCTTCCCTTCTTTCCTCAGCTATTTGTAAAGCTTCGTCAGACAGCCATTTTGCTTCCTTGCATTTCCTTTTCTTTGGGATGGTTTTAGTTGCTACCTCTTGTACAATGTTGTGAACCTCCGTCCATAGTTCTTCAGGCAGTCTGTCTATCAGATCTGATTCCTTAAATCTATTTGTCACCTCTACTGTATATTCATCAGGGATATGATTTAGTTCATACCTGAATGGCCTAGTGCCTTACTTTCTTCAATTTAAGTCTAAATTTTGCAATAAGAAGCTCATGATCTGAGCCACAGTCAACTCCTGGTCTTGTTTTTACTGACTGTATAGAAGTTTTCCATCTTTGGCTGCAAAGCACATAGTCAATCTGATTTCTGTGTTGACTGTCTGGTGATGTCCATGTGTAGAGTCATCTCTTGGGTTGTTGGAACAGAGTGTTTGCTATGACCATTGTATTCTCTTGACAAAATTCTACCAGCCTGTGCCATGCTTCATTTTGTACTTCAAGGCCAAGCCTGCCTGTTATTCTGATTATCTTTTGGCTTTCTACTTTAGCATTCCCTGATGATAAGGACATCATTTCTTGGTGTTAATTTTATAAGGTGTTGTAGGGCTTCATAGAACCGGTCAACTTCATCCTCTTCAGCACCAGTGGTTGGATCACAGACTTGGACTACTATGATGTTGAATAGTTTGTATTGGATTCAAAGTGAGATCATTCTGTCAGTTTTTGAATCCCACCACTGACTGGAGCCCATCCTCAGTAAACTTCTCAATCTCCAGAATGTGTGCCTTTTCTCTTAGTGTGGCGTTAGATGTATTAAACCCGTCATTGTGTTCAAGTATTCATAATTCTTGCTGGTTTAATTGCTTGCTCAATAAAGTATAGATCAAATTCATACAGGTTTGGAAGCATGGCTTTAACTTTTGAATTTTATCCTCCAATTGTTTCCTTTTCCTCACCCATCTTTTTTTCACAAGGGTCCTAATAACATCCTCTAGGTGGGTGATTAGCTCTTATTCAAGTTGTGATAGACAATGCCCTTTATGTATATTAATAGCTGCTTTATACTTGCTCCAGACACATATCTTGCAGATTGAGACATTCTCTGAGGATGGGCTCCAGCATGAATCTGAAAGCTTGGAAGAAGGAACCTCTGGTCCCGGTGACAGATTAAGACTGGATCTTGCAACAAAATGATGTGTTCAGATGCAAGCCCATAGAGTATGGGTGTGAAACTCACAGCGTCACCATGTGACGTTTTGTGATGTTTTTTCCCCTTCACAGAGCTGGGGTGAGTGTGGCCTGTGTGTGATGCAACCTGACCATGGGCTGTCAGTTTGACACCTCTGCCATAGAGGCACTCACATACTTACATCAACATGGCTGGAGTGGGAAGGGAATGATCAAGAGTGACATCAGGTAGAAATGAAACACAAAAAATGCAGGGGGTGATAATTACCTTATTAACAATGACCAAAACCAGTTATGGGGTTACATTTCAAAAAGATGACTGACTCAGAGGTGATCGCTCTTGATGACACGAAATTAGAAGAGTGCAAAGCAAAACAAATTAATTAAAATGATAAACTTTCTGTAGCTTCAAAGAGGACAATATTTGTGGTCTCTCATTGTAAATATGTGACTTAAAAAGTAAACATGTGGTTTTTGAGTTGTTCAAATAATTGACAAACACATATTTTTCTTATGCCTCAGAAGGAATGATTGTGTATCTCCCTTCCTACTCATGAATAGAGCTACTTATTATACCACAGGGGAATCTAAACAATGATCCAGTGTTGCATTAATGTCTAGTGTCTAAACTAAACACATGCATTGGCATATGTGGAATCTGCTTTTACAAAAAAGAGCTAGTAGATATATTTTATGTCTTTGCCTTTTCCCCCTCCACAGTTTTCTCCAAAGATTATTTGAAATCTTCCTCCCACTCTTAAATCAGCAGCATGGATATTACTAGTCCTAGCACTGCTTGTTGATAGACGTTTGTTTGTTTGATAGATAGATGTTACTTGTCCATACAACCCTTACAAGCCTCCTTTAAGGCTCAAGGTGAAGGACAGGAGTCTTCCTATCAATTTATTTTAATTAAGTTGTCAGTGCAAAATAGAAGAATGCTCTGGAATCATGTGGAGTTGCTTTTACTTTATCTCCATCTCTACTAAGATCAGTTTGTTTTTCAATTGCTGAGGCAAGGAAGATAACACTCACACCTGTGCAGTACTTAAATCTTGTGTTTTTTAAGCCATGTCTTAAATGATAAAATAAAATCCTTTTAATTTGATAAGTTTTGTTCTTTAAATGTTAGTGGCCCAGAATCTTGAGAACTAGGCTTCGATAAAGTTTTGCAGGAAAATAAGAAATTTCATTAATCATTGGTTTCTATATACATTCTCAGAACTCTGATCAAATCACCATCCTTAGGCCAAGAAGTGCTTCAGTGAATTAGGTATAGGTAGAATATATACACATAAAGGACAACCGAGTTATTCAGGCATCTTCATTATTGTGAAGATAGTTGGTCTCATTTGAAGATCAGCATCATACTTCTGACTAACAAGGTCCAAGATTATCCATCTACTATCTCTTCTTCCCTAGAGGTTCCATCAAAAAAGCTTTTGAAATGGCTTTTTTATTATCTTATTACGTTTAAATACTTAGCTCTCCTTTTCAGGTTGCATTATACTGTATATTAGAAGATAAATGAAAATTAGGAGTTGTACAATATATTTGACAAACTGGCTGAAAAAACCACAAACATACACATATACCTAATTCTGCCTTCAAGAAGCGGAAATGGTCTTACTTGTCTATTGTTTATGGCAATATTTCAGAAGTTTCATATCACTTAGCAAATCACAAGTCCACAAAGATTTGTAAAAGAGAATAATATATGAAAAACCTCATTCAGACGGGACAATGATGTGAACTCTTCCTTTATCTACTGGTGCTTTGATATTACTGCAGGGCAAGGCTTATGTAATGATGACACTTTGCATGCTCAGATGACACAAAAGCTGATTTTGTTTCTTGCTTGCCAACAAAAAACAGATCAACCATCTCAACTAGCTTGTTTTCTGCCAGTATTTGTCCATTAATTGTTGACAATAAATGCTTGACCTGCTGTTGGCCTGTCTTTTTGCCAGCAAGGAATATTTAAAGGAATTGTATTTATGCTTGGATCCCCCCACCCTAATTTGGAAATTAGGTTGTGTCAATTGACTTCACTCTATGTGATACTGATGCCCATATAAGACAAAATTCCCACATACTGATTTAAAATTGTTAACTTTATAAAGTGTGTTGGCAGGGGGGCAGAGGTCGACCTCGAGGCCTCTCATTTGTGGAGTGCCGCAGGGATCGGTCCTCTCGCCCCTTCTGTTCAACATTTATGTGAAGCCGCTGGGTGAGATCATCCATGGCTTTGGGGTGAGATACCACCAGTACGCTGATGACACCCAGCTGTACATCTCCACCCCAGGCCACCCCAATGATGCCCTTGAAGTGATGTCCCAGTGCCTGGAGGCTGTACGGGTCTGGATGGGGAGGAACAGGCTCAAGCTCAACCCTTCCAAGACTGAGTGGCTGTGGCTCCCGGCATCCCGATATAGTCAGTTGACTCTATCACTGACTATTGGGGGCGAGTCATTGGCCCCCACAGAGAGGGCTCACAATCTGGGAGTCCTCCTGGATATGCAGCTGTCCTTGGAGGAACATCTGACGGCTGTAACCAGGGGGACCTTTTGTCAGGTTCGCCTGATTCGCCAGTTGCGGCCCTTTCTTGATCGGGATTCCCTGTGCACAGTCACTCATGCCCTCGTCACCTCTTGCCTTGACTACTGCAACGCTCTCTACATGGGGCTCCCCTTGAGGACCACCCAGAGGCTCCAGCTGGTCCAGAACGCAGCAGCGCGGGTAGTGACGGGAGCAGCATGGCGCTCCCATGTAACACCGTTCCTGTGCGAGCTGCACTGGCTCCCGGTGGTCTTCCGGGTGCGCTTCAAGGTGCTGGTTATCACCTTCAAAGCGCTCCATGGCATAGGGCCTAGCTATCTTCGAGACCGCCTGCTGCTACCGACGACCTCCCATCGACCCGTGCGCTCCCACAGAGAGGGCCTCCTCAGGGTGCTATCAGCCAGACAGTGTAGGCTGGTGACCCCCAGGGGGAGAGCCTTCTCTGTGGGGGCACCTACCCTCTGGAATAAACTCCCCCCAGAGATAAGGAGAATCCAGGACCTCAGTGCCTTCCGTCGTGCCTTTAAAACCCATTTATTTAAACAAGCCGGGCTGGCTTAAGATGAAATTTTTAACTGTTTTAAATGTTTTAAACATTTTGATTGGTAATGAGTTTTAATTGGGCCAAATTTATATATCTTTTAATTGTTTTTTAATATTTGTCTTGCATGTCTTTTTAATTCTAGCTGTACACCGCCCTGAGTCCTCAGGGAGAAGGGCGGTATAGAAATTCAAAATACATACATAAAGTTATAAAGAAATAAAAAGTTAAATTTTTTCTTGGATAAACAATGTATTAATGTTAAATCACCAGGAATTTTAATCAGAGGCACTCTCAGACTTTTCATGCCTTTTCTTTTCAATCCCTTTGCAGAGACTGTAAAAAACAGACAGGAGATTTATCCTTCTGTTTCCAGAAATCCAACATTTTCAAATGGCAAAAGAGGAATGCAAGCAATTGTAGGCAAAAAGGTTCAGCAAATAATCCTACAGGTAACAATAATTCTAAAGGATGGAGCAGGTGAACATCCAGCAATATAGTATATGGTAGTAGGAGACATAGCATAAACCTTCTATTCTTACTCAGATGTGATAACTATTTTAGCTATATTATGAGACTGATAAATCTTTATGATTTTACAAAATGTAATTTTTAAAACTGTCTGTGGCTATTAAATTGTTAAAAAAATATATACTGACATCATACACAGATAAGAAGACCTCCAACATTTTGCTTGTAATTAATACTCAGTTTGGTTTCTGTGCCATAAATTTGCTTTTTTAAATAAACTATTGTTTATTTATTATAAGATCAAGCATATTATTGTTACCTTCGGATCTGTGCCTTACAATTAATTTTATTACACTTTTATTCATGGACTCCAATTCTAGACAATAACCCTGTCAAGTGTAAAACCTGAAACATGGTCTGCATGAATGAAACTTTTGCTTTTAATGCCATATTCCTAGTTATAGCCAAATTTAGTATAACTCAGAATTTTCAAGTTTATGGATCCCATTGTGAACCGGTAGTAAAGGTAAGTAGAACCCACCCCTGACTGTATCGTATTGACATAAGAAAAGACTGAATGAAAGAACGAAACAGTGTGAAACAATATAGAAATGCTATGAAATATAAGATTAGTGATATTTAATTAATTATAACAATCAAGTGATTATAACTGATGTGATTAAGTGAGGGAATATTGATGTTAAGAGCTAAATTTAAATAATAATCTTTGTATATTATAAAATTATATCTATATTTATATATTTAAATCTATCTATATTTGTATTTACATACATATATATTTACTGTTAATTAATCTGTGCTAAAGTATTAAGGTATAAGAAGAAATTTATATTATAACAAGTATATTAATTATAGTAATCTAAAATTGTATAACATATATATAATATATAAGTCTATAGATATCCTCGATATATTTATATAATGTTGAAGTTAATTAATTTTACATTAGTATAATACTATATTTAGATATATAAGGTACTTTGGGAGTGTTAGAACTAATAACTAAACTTTAATCTTAAACCTAACTTAATTTGAGTTAAAATTGTATGTCATTGTTGAAAAACATCTGCCAAGTGATAAAAATGACAAATACAACTACCATAACCAAGATAGGGAAAAATACAGCTTCAAACCCGGCATCTGTAACGTCATCACCCTCGAACCAAAGATCAAAAGAGAGTAGGCTGGGGATGGAAAAAACAGGTTCGGCATTGAGTGTTCAGAATATACAAACAACCTTGCTAATGATTCAAGAAATGATCACTAAAACGCAAGAGGCAATAGCAAACAATCATGAGGAAACAAAAAAAAAAAAAAACCATCATGAAGAAATTAAGACTGAAATGGGAGAAATGAAAGGAGATATCAAGAGTATGGATGACAAAATAGAGAGCATACCACAAGCTATTACAAAAAATGAACAGAGGATAAAATCAGTAGAAACAGAAATGGAACAAGTAGGCTGAAAAATGGAAACAATGGAGCAAAAATGTATATTTGCAGATAGAGAGCTTGAAGAATTGATTGTCTTTCTCAAGATGGAAAAGACATCTTATAACTTAAAATTCCAAAATATCATGGAAGAAAAGGAAGAAGACCTGGGTGAGAAAATGGCAGACATTCTCGCAGAGAAGTTACAGAAAGATAAACAAGACATAAGAAGAGACATAGATGAAATATACAGTGTGAATATTAATTATGCACAAAGACACAGACTAGCCAAAGAAATATATGTAAGGTTTACTAAGAGAATGATAAGGGTTGAAATATATAAAAAACCAAGAGAAGAACTGATAATATACAAGGGGAAAGAAATAATAACATTGAAACAAATACCATGAAGGATGAGAAATCAAGGAACACAATACCAGTTTCTAACAACTCAATTAACCAGATACAAGGTTATGTATAAGTGGCTGTGCCGGAAGGCATCCTGATCACATGGCAAGAAAAAAAATTCAAAATAGATATGCTGGATAAAGCACAAGAATTTTATGAACATCATTTCACAACTAAAGAGGAACAAGAGAGCAGAGAAGAGGTGGAGAGTAGAAAACAGGAAGAAGATCACATAGAGGAAAGAGAGAGAGAGAAGAAAAAAGGATACAGGAAAGAGAACAAATAGAACAGAAAGGTGCAAGAGGGAGAGTACAGAGGGAGACAAGAAACACAAGAAAACAATACAAGTAAAAAATGGAAGAAGAAATTAAAATGCTTTCTATAAACATAAATGGACTAAACACACCAAGGAAAAGAATACAAACCTTTGCAAAATTATGGAAATTAGATATTGATGTCATATCCTTACAAGAAGGATATCCTTACAAGAAGGATTAAGAAAGAACATAGTAAATTACTTGAAAATCCAAAATAGAAAAACTTTATACAACACTAACACATACAAAAAAAAGAGGAATCGCAACATATGTCAAAGAAAAAATAAATCAAGACTAATATACGCAGACGAAGAGGCTAGAATTTTAATAATAGAATTAGAAACAGAGCAAAAACAAATATTACTTACGATAATATATGCACCAAACAATAACCAATGTGAATTTTATAAAAAAATACATAACAACAGAAATGGAATATGAAAATATATGCATAATTGGTGAATTTAACACAATAGCGGATATTTAAAAAGATTATAAAAGTAATAAGAAAAACAACAAGAAGAAAAACATACTACCAAAATCATTCTTTGAAATGACATCAGAACTAAATTTACAGGATGCATGAAGAGAAATACATGGGACAAACAGCCAATATATATTTTATTCAAAGCCACACCAGTCTTGGTCAAGGATTGACATGGGATGGGTGGCACCAGGATCGCGGAAAGAGATAGAAGAAATAAAAATAGAGACCAATAACTGGATAGAACATAATCCAATAAAAATAATATGGAAAGGACAGAAAAAGATAAAAAGATGGACAATGAACCAAAACTTATTAAATGAAAAAGAATACAGACAAATGTTAGAAAAAGAGCTGAGATTATTTTTTACGGTAAACAAAAAAGACACATCGCTACAAAATCTGTGGGACACCACAAAAGCTTATATATGTGGACTAACAATAGCGTATACAGCAAGAAAAAATAAGAAAAGAAAATATCAACAAGAGATGCTACAGGAAGAACTTAAAAAAGTGGAATTTGAATTACAGAAAGAGCCTCAATAAGACGAAAGAAAAAAGAGATTATATAAAACACAAACTCAACTTGATAATGCAAGAAGAAATGGCACAGAAAATTAGGATGGCTAAACAAAATTTTTTTGAGCGTGCAAATAAACCAGGATGGTGGTTAGCATACGAATTAAAAAAAGAGAAAGAGAAAAGAACTACAGGACAAGAAAGGAGCGATGCAACATAGAAGGGAAGAAAAAAAAAGAATATAATACAAGAATATTTTACAAAACTATATTTCCAAGATAATATTGCAGAAGACAAAGTCAAACAATATCTAGACACACTGAGTATAAACCAAAATACAGAAGAGCAAAGAGAGATGCTAAATGGAGCAATAACTACAACAGAACTAGAGGCAGCATTGAATTGAATCTATTTTAGAAGAACCATTAGAATCAGGACCCAAATTAATCCAAAAAGTAGAATTTGGCAAGGTAGTGGGGCTTAAAATTAATAAAAGTAAAAGCAAATAAAAGCAAATAAAAGCAAAAATAATAACAAAGAATCTTACAAAAAAAAAACAAGATAGGAAATTGGAAGAAAAACCAGGTATGCAAATAGCTAAGAAAGTAAAATATTTAGGGATTTGGCTAATGGCTAAATGTGCCTCAATCAAGGAAGATAATTACGATAAACTACTACAACAAATAAAAAAAGACTTAGAAAATTGGAAAAATCCTCAACTGTCACTCACTGGAAGGATTGCATCTAATAATATGAACATATTACCGAGAATACTATTTCTATTTCAAGTTACACCAATAAAACCAGGGAAACCATTTTTTGAAGATTTAAACAAATTAACTACAAAATACATTTGGCAAGGGAAAAAATCAAAGATTAAATTAAGATTATTGCAGGATAGCAAAGAGAAAGGAGGCTTTGCACTCCCAGATTGGGAATTTTACTATCTGGCAACAGCGTTAACATGGGTCAAAGATTGGAATGAACGAAAAAATAAGAGGATCTTATCACTAGAACAGCATGGCCTACAATTAGGGTGGCATGCATTTGTATAGAATGGGAAGGATAAATCCCACAATTATTTTCAAAGACATCTAATTAGGAATGCCTTATTACAGGTCTGGCAAAAAATAAAAAAAACCCACTATACCAAAACACCAAACTGGTTATCCACAATTGAAGCAATAAAATACCCAAGCTTAACAGATATAGACAAATGAATAAGATACAAGGATCTGATAAACGAACAAGGGAATTTGAAAACCAGACAAGAATTAAAAGATGAGGATATAGATACAGATTGGTGGACATATACTCAAATCCAGACCATATATAGTAAAGATATAAATGTATATGAATTTCAAAAAGAACAACAGGAATTAGACAGGATTTTGCAAGGAACAGAAGAAAAATTGATTAGGAAAATATACAAATATTTACTGAGATATAAAATGGAAGAAGTGGTTAAAGAAACAATGATAAAATGGGCTTATTACTTTTCTTTAGGACTTAATCACTACTATTCCATGCTACAGTATGCCTCTGAATATACTTGGGAAAGTTGATTGATACCAATTAATTTATATGAAAGTGCACTTTAGAGAAGCTAGGAAAAGAAACAGTTACAATATAAACCTGTTTGGGAATATTCCTTCTTTCCCTTTTCTCTGTAGTAATCAAAAATATAACAGTTTATCTGGGAAAGCAAAGTTGAATCCTATAAAAGGTGAGAATTAGCCTTCTATTTTTCATTCAAATGCCCTCTAAACATCTCAAAACATGTATTTCTCATAAATGTTGCAAAGGTCTTATTCCTGGATGCTTGCAGCCCGCAGACCACCAGTTAAACAGGGATAAGATCCCATGAGGCTTATTTCAAAATTTGTGTATTATAAAGTTAGCCTGTGGTTTTTGTATGATATGTATCAACAGATATTTTGTACAAGGTTGGTGCTGTACCAACAAAACCACTGCACTTTTGACCTATTTATTTGTCCAAGAGAATCAGTTAATTTACTGGAGAGTTGATTTGAGAAGTCTTCCTTAATTTGGATATTCGTGTGTGTGTGAGAGAGAGAGAGAGAGAGTGAGTGTGTATTTGTGTATTCGTTAGAACCAGCAGTTCGGCAGTTCAAGTCTCACCAAGCTCAAGGTTGACCCAGCCTTCCATCTATCCAAGGTCGGTAAAATGAGGACCCAGATTGTTGGGAACACTATGCTGACTCTCTAAACCGCTTAGAAAGGGCTGTAAAGTACCGTAGAGTGGTACATAGGCTAAGTCAGTGATGGCTAACCTTTTTGCTATTGCATGCAAAAAGTGGGGATCATATGGTGAGGTTGCGCACGTGTGTGCCCATACCCATAATTCAATGCACCCCCCACCCCCATACTACCCCTGCTTTTGGCACGTGATGGCCCAGTGGCAATGGTGGGATTCAATTTTTTAACAACCAGTTCAGTGGGAGTGGCTTAGTTGGGGGTGTGGCTTGGTGGTCATGTGACTGGGTGGGTGTGGCTAGCTGGTCATATGACTGGGTGGGTGTGGCTAGCTGGTCATGTGACCGGGTGGGTGTGGCTATGTGCATAGGGACTACTCAGAGGGCTGAAAAAAGTCATTTCTGACTGGTCCTTGCACTTATGACCATCCTCACATTTATGCCCGTTGTGGCATTCTTAACAACCGTGTCAGTCATTTCACCACAACTTCTTTTCACTACGGTGACAAGATAGGGCGCAAAAACGTAAAATGTGAGGACAGTTGTAAGTTCAAGGACTGGTCAAAAGTGCGATGACCAGTCAAAAATAACTTTTTCAGCCTTCTGACTAGTCCATATACACATAGGGATTATTCAGAGGGCTGAAAAAAGTCATTTCTGACTGATCCTCACATTTTTGACTGGTCCTTGCAGTTATGACCTTCCTCACATTTATGCCCATTGCAGCATTCTTAACAACTGTGTCAGTCATTTCACCACTAGTTGTCTTCACCACGGTGACAAGATAGGGCACAAAACATAAAATGTGAGGACAGTCGTAAGTTTGAGGACTAGTCAAAAGTGCGAGGACCAGTCAAAAATAACTTTTTCAGCCCTCTGAGTAGTCCATATGCACAAAAGGACTACCCAGAGGGCTGAAAAAAGTGATATTACAATTCTCTAGTTAAATAGAGCTTTTTTTCTTTTGTGTTTTAAAATCTTGAACTCTCCTCTTTTTCCCTAAATTTCCCATTTTTTGCACTACCTTTTTTGGTGAGGAAAAAGAAAAGAAATCTGCCTGCCTAATTTTCCAATGTTGTAGCAAACAGCAAAGCCAACAACCTGCTTTACTTTCAGCTTCGTTTTTCAGCATAGCTAGGGGGAAAAAAAATCTGCTCCAGCACTCTTTGCAAGCAAGCAGCAGAGCCCTGAGCAAAACAGCTGAGAGCAAATCAGCTGAGAGTCGGGAGGCCAATCTAATCAACGGGCTAATTAGCCTATGCTGAAGCTCCACGGGCCAATACAATTAGAAAAAAACACCGAACCATTTGTTAAACTGCTGGCTCGCCCACCCCTCGCCCACCACTATTTATTGGCAATAAATAGTGGTGCGGAGGGGTGGGGTAAGAGGCAGGGCAAGCCAGCAATTTAACAAACGGTTCGGCCGAACCACCTAGAACCGGCAGAATCCCACCACTGCCCGGTGGGCCTGGTAGGCCCATTTTTTGCCCTCCCCAGGCTCCAGAGGCTTTCTTGGAGCCTGGGGAGAGTGAAAAGGGGCGTTGTCTTACCTGAACGCCCTTTCTGAGAGTGGAGAGGCCAGTGGTTATACTTGGGTAATACCACTGCGATCCAATCAGATCGAGTCTGTCAATTAAAAACTCCTCCTCCTTCTGCTGTGTCCCAGCTTTCGGACGAGATGTGGACAGACTGACGACGCTCCCACTGAGCTGGAATAAAGAAAGGAAGAATAAACCGGCAAGACGGACCGGCGGAGAAGGGTGGGGATAACCACTGGCCTCTCCACTCTCAGAAAGGGCGTTCAGGTAAGACAACGCCCCTTCTAAGCGAGGGAGAGGCCAGTGGTTATACTTGGGACATACCAAAGTCCCCCACTTATAGGGAGGGAGCCGCCCGGGATGTGGAGACACCCCCCGCACATACTTGTTGGAGAACCCGGCGGCCGAATGCCGCCTCCGCCGAAGCGAAGCTGTCAATTTTATAGTGGCGGATGAATGGGGTCGGAGACGTCCAAGTGGCGGCCCGACAGACCTCTAGAAGAGGGGCCTGAGTGGCCCAAGCCGCCGAGGTAGCCGCACTCCTGGTGGAGTGGGCCGTCAGGCGGCGAGGAACTGGCAAGGCTTGAGCCCCATAAGCCGTAGTAATCGTGGCCCTTATCCAGCAGCCCACCGTTTGCGAGGAAACTTTGAGCCCCAGGGTAGACGGTTGGAAGGAGACAAAGAGGCCTTCCGACCGACGGAAAGAGGAAGTCCGTCGGAGGTAAATACGAAGAGCCCGACGGACATCCAGGGAGTGCCAGGAACGTTCCCGAGGGTGAGATGGGTTAGGGCAAAAATCGGGCAGGACTAGTTCCTGGGTTCGATGGTAAAGGGTATTTACTTTGGGAAGAAAGGTGGGATCCAGGCGGAGTACCACCCGGTCGGAGTGGAATATACATAGGTCAGCTCGTGCTGAGAGAGCGGCCAACTCCGAAATCCGCCTGGCGGAGGTGATGGCAACTAAAAATGAAACCTTGTATGAGAGGAAGCGTAAGGGCACCGTCCTAAGGGGCTCGAATGGGCCTTGTGTGAGAGCTGATAGGACCTTGGGCAGATCCCAGGACGGATATCGATGAATGGGAGGCGGGCGGAGGTTGGTGGCGCCCCGGAGGAATAGGTGGATAAAGGGGCAGTCCGCTAATGAGCTTTGGGCACCAAAGCATAAGATGGAGGAAAGGGCGGCCACCTGCCTCCGCAGAGTATTGGGGGCCAACCCAGCATCCAACCCCTCCTGAAGAAAAAGCAGTACCTGTTTTGTAGATGCCAAACCTGGATCCTGGTTCCTTCTCAAGCACCAAAGCGCGAAGGCCCACCAAGTGGCTCCGTAGATGCGCCTCGTTGCCGGCCGGCGAGCGGCCAGAATAGTATTGATGAGCTGGTCCGGCAGATGCAATGCCCTCAGGAGGCGCCGCTCAACCTCCAGGTGGTCAAGTGAAGCCACTGAGCGTCCGGGTGTAGAAGAGGACCTTGACGAAGGATGACCTCCGCCGGAGGGAGACGCCACGGTGGACGGGTTGACAGCATCTGGAGGTCGGCGAACCACGGGTGGCGAGGCCAGTGGGGCGCGATCAGGATCAGTTCGGCTTCCTCCTCCAGGAGCTTCCGGATTACCTTGGGAAGAAGAGGGAGGGGGGGAAAGCGTAGAGGAGGCCCGAGGGCCACTTGCAGTGCAGTGCGTCCGTCGCCTCCGCTCTCGGATCGTGGAACCTGGACACAAATCGAAGTGTCTGCCGATTGGAGTGAGTCGCAAACAGATCCACCGTCAGATGACCGAAATGATCTGCGATCCGTAGGAACAGGGCTGGGTCGAGTTGCCACTCGCCCTGATCGACGATGGACCTGCTGAGCCAGTCGGCTTGTGTGTTGGATTGTCCTGATATGTGAGAGGCTCGAAGAGACCTCAGGTGAGTCTCCGCCCAGGCTCCCAATCTCCCGGCTTCTTCCATGAGGTCCCGGGAGCGGGTCCCCCCTAGGCGGTTCACATGGGCCTTGGCGGCCACGTTGTCCGTCCGAATTACGACATGACGATCCAAGACTTGATTCTGAAAGACGCGGAGAGCCAGGTGGATGGCTCGGAGCTCTAGCCAATTGATGTTGTGGCCCAGGTCCTCCTGGGTCCAGAGACCCTGGGCCATGGTGGAGTGGAGGTGAGCCCCCCAGCCGCGTAGGCTGGCATCCGTAGTCACTACAAGGAGGTTGGGTTCCCGAAACTCCCTCCCTTTGAGAAGAGCAGGCGATAACCACCACCCCAGGGCTAATCAAACTTTGGGTGGGAGGGAGACCATCCAGCAGGATGCCGTTAAGCAGCATTTCTGATACGGGAGGAGAAACCACTGCAGGTCCCTGCAGTGGAGACGGGTCCAAGGAACGATTCCTATGCAGGAAACCATCTTTCCCAGAAGTTGGGATAGAGTCGCCAGGGAGACAGAGTGTCTCTGGATGACTGACCTGGCCAGAGACCGCAAACTGGCCAGGCGCTCCTGAGAAAGGAAGACCCTGCACTCGACCATATCGATGACAGCTCCCAGATATTGTATACGGGTCGAGGGTAACAGGTGGCTCTTGGCTAACTTGATGGAGAAGCCGTGAGCCGTCAGGACCTGAAGGGTGGAGTTCAGGTCCCGTTGCGCCGAGGCCTCCGAACTCGACTGTATCAGGAGATCGTCCAGGTAACATTGAATCCTGACCGGAAGAGCCCGGAGGTGAGCCGCAAGGGCGGCCATCAGTTTTCTGAACACTCGGGGAGCAGAGGAGAGGCCGAAAGGGAGTGCACGATACTGGTAATGTTGGCCCGCATAACAAAACCTGAGGAACTTGGAATATGCCGGATGGATGGGGACGTGTAGGTAAGCCTCTGTCAGATCTATAGACGAGAGGAGGTCCCCAACCCGAATACCATCCAGGATGGATAGTAAGGACTGCATTTTGAACCGCCGGTAGAGGACCCAGCGGTTCAAAGTCTTGAGGTCCAGAATTGCCCTCCAGCCCCCCGACGATTTCTGTACGATGAACAGGCGTGAATAGTAGCCCTGTCCGAGCTGATCCTGGGGTACCGGCTCGATGGCCCGAATTTCTAATAAATGTTGGATGGCCGATACCACGAGAAGCCGCTTCGACCGATCCCTCGAGAGGGGGCATCGGAGAAATCTGTCTGGGGGGGTGGAGAGGAATTCCAGGGAGAGGCCCCACCTGACCGTCTCCCTGACCCAAGGGTCTGATGTAGTGGCCTCCCATTGGCTGGCAAAGAGAGCCAGGCGGCCTCCAATGGGAGAAGAGGACCTGCAGTCAGCGGGACCTGTGGGAGGGGCGCCCACGGCCCCCTCTGAAAGAGCGCCTAAATTGGCTCCTCTGGGACGGGAGACCTTGGCGGTCTGGTGGACGAGAACGCGTTGGAAAGAATCTTTGGTATCTCGGGCCCGAGAAACCTGATTCTGCATTACGAAAGGGACGAAAAGGGACCGTCTGACGGGCGTCCGCCCGCCGGGAAACGTTGGGCAAGACGCGTCTCTTGTCCCTGGTTTCGATTAGCAGGGGCTCGAGAGGAGCCCCAAACAGGGAAGGGCCCGCGAAAGGGGATGAAGCAAGACGCCACTTGGCCTTGGCGTCAGCCTGCCATTGGTGAAGCCAAAGCAGACGGCGGGAAGTCACTGTGGCCCCCATTGACTTAGCAGCGAATCGCGATGAATTCAAAGTTGCGTCCGCAGAGAATTCTAGGGCCGCTATAATTTTATTTAGGTCCTGGAGGGACCGGGAATCTGAGACGGGGAGGTGGTCTTTCAACTGGCGGAGCCACAAAATGGAGGCTCTATTAAAGAAGGAAGACGCCATGGCTGCCTTGATTGCCCAGGCCGAGGCCATATGAGCTTTGACAAGGGAATTGTCAAGGCGTTTCTCCTCGGGGCGAAGGGCCTCCTCAGGGGGGGCGGCCACGTTGGAAGGGCTCGAGAGAGCTACCACTGGAGGGTCTACTGTTGGAACCTGCAGTAAGGAAGCGATATCAGGCGCCAGGTTGTACAAGCGCCTGTCCAGAGAATTGGGGTTGGGTCCCGAGACCGGGTTGGCCCATTGACGTTGCAGAACGTCTTTAAAAAGTTTGGACCCTGGAATCTCTTCTACTTCCGAAATAGGCACCTCAAAGAGAGGGACCGCTGTCTCAGAGGGGTCCCCTGCTGGGAGGGGAGGTTTTACAATACCCAATCCAGTGGTGATCTTCGCCTTGTGGAGGAGAGACCTAAAGAGTTGTGGCTTGAATAAGCCTACAAATGAGGGTTGATCAGGGGCTAGATCCTCATCCTCCGATAGATCCTGTTCCCTAGTTTCCAGGTCCAGTAGCGAATGGGGTTCAGAGGCAGCCGAAGGGGCAGCAGCCCCGGAAGGATTAATTGGCTCCCCATATTGAGATCCCTCAATATCCACCAGGGAAGAGGCTGAGGCATCCACCCACGAGGCGGTGCGCCTCTGGAACTCTAGTTGGATCCCTTTTTGGATGGCTTGATGGAGGAAGGATGCTAAATCCGGGGTTAGGATAGAGGCAGGTTGAGCCTCAGCAGATATCTCTGGGGGTTGGGGTGGGGCCGTGGTAGGATTTTGTGAAGGTCCCCTTGGGGGCTGATCAGAGGAAGGCCCGAATAGGGCCTCCTGGACCTCAGGCTGAATGGAAGGGTTGGCAATAGTGTCATCAGGGGACAATTGGGGAATGGGGGTTCCCTGAAGGGCCCTATCCTTAGAGGGGGTGGAAGAAGAGGGAGGGGGGGTGAAGGAGACCCAGGGGGCTGTTCAGGTTGTGATGGGGTCTCCCTAAGAGATGCCTCCTTGAGGGCTTTCTGAATAGAACATTCAATCGCTTCATGGAGCCGAAGCTCCTCCTTGGCCTTTGCAGCCTGGCGTTTTGCCTCCTTAGAGGTGTGAGTTTCTTTGGGCCTCTTTTGAGGCACTGCAGAGGAAGGCCCTGGTAAAACCTCCTCCTCAGCCCCTCTCTTGGTGGCCTTGGAGGAACGAGAAGCCATCAGGACCTGTAAAATGCCGTAATGTATGGTTAATTATTAATTAAGGCCCCAGTAATCGTGGCACAAAATGGCGGCCGCCTGCCTCGTGGAGGCTTATGCTGTTCTAAAATGGCGGCCGCTGATAGGGAAGGCTCAAAGGGAGAAGGCCTAGAGTGGAGAACCAGCACTGGGCAAGATATTTTTCCCTCTCCTCTTTGGAGAGCCAGGCACCAGGGAGGATTTTTCTCTCTCCTTTCTCTCCCCCTACCTACCTTCAGGGAATCACCATGTTCTGCCTTGCCTGGTTAATTAGCAGCGCTGTCCCTCAACGCTCTGTGCAGGAGGCAGGAAGGCAGGAGCGTGTGGGGAAGAAAGCCCCAGGGACGCCAAAGGAGCGTTGCGAGAAGCGCAAACGCTGCCGCTCCGTCTGCGAAGGTGGGGGCAGCTGCAATCCAATCCCCTGGAGATCACCGGGGCCGTCAGCTGGGAGGCGCTGGGATGTGTATTGCGCCGAGGAACGAGGCAGCTGAGCAGGAAGAGACGGGCGGCTAGCTCAGATTGCTGAAGCCTGCTACCAGCGAAGCTGGGAGGCTTCGCAGCGTTACTAGGCGTGAGCCTTTCGCGCTGCACAGGGGAGAGCCTGGAGAATTGGCTCAATCCCCTGCTGGACTGAGCGGCCTCCTGGGGCGCAGGGTGTGCAGCCCTACACGCTGAGAGATCTGCTCACGCTTTCAACGAGCAGAAGGAGGCAAGGTAGTAAAATTTGTAAGAGATCAGATAGGAATCAGCTAAGTTGAGAGAGAGACTCAGTGGAGCGTTAGACCTGATTCAGATCGAGTCTGAAAGCTGGGACACAGCAGAAGGAGGAGGAGTTTTTAATTGACAGACTCGATCTGATTGGATCGCAGTGGTATTACCCAAGTATAACCACTGGCCTCTCCCTCGCTTAGAACGGCTCATTTCCCAACTTCAGGTGGGCCCAGAAGGCCTGGAAATTAGCTGGCTGGCGCACATATGTGCGCTGGAGCTGTGTAGGGCAATGCTTACGTGCCCACAGATATGGTTCCACGTGCCATCTTGGGTCTAAGTGCTATTGCTATCTTAGTTAAACACTAAAAATAAATATAAGCTGATAAATCTTTGTCTCCCCTTGCCTGATTTTAATAATATGCAATAACATTTAATAGGATCCTAAGTACTCCTTTGCATCCAAGCATGGAATCTAATATCATATGACATTTCTTTTTTACTAGGGGTTTCCTGCATCCCCCCAAAATCTGCTCCCGTAGCCAGAATTGTTTGGGAGAGCAATCAGTTCTGAATCAAGCATTCTGAAGGTATATAAGGAAATGCAGCTAGTGCTCCATCGTGAGATTCAGTCATTCCTTTATCAGATTCAGAACATAGAGAACCCCAATTGTATTGCAGTAACTAACCCTGGTGAACATTTCAAACTTCACAGGAAATTTTTGAGAAAGTTGGTGGGATTTTTGTGAATCTTCATGACAAATCAAAAAGGGAAAAATTGGGAAAGGTTATTACTATTCTCTCTACCAGAAACAGACCAAATGCAAGAATATAAAACAACTCAAAATTAATTGCTTTTAAATTAGCAAAAATTCAATTGGAATTCTAAATGTGTACCTAAACTCTGTTTAATCTGAACACCTGCGCTAAAAAACAGACTTTCAATATATAATTTCATGCATTGTGCAACTGAAATTCGAGTCTTCAAATTTCAAGTGTTTTACTAGCCAGAAGCAAGGTTATGGCCAAGATGTCTCCCTTAACTGCTCGGGGAATAGAGAAATGGTAATTACAATGTCAAATAACAGCCTCTGGTTGCATTACCACATTCACAAGGATGACCATTCCTTAACAAAAACCACTAATGCTGCTCAAAATAATGCAACTGAAGGTTCTGCTATTTGACCCTCGTCTAGAAGGTCACTGAGAAAGTATAACATATTGTTCTAAACAACAAAGTTGCGATCTTTATAGATTATCATTGAAAATTAGGAGAATCAGAGTTTAGCTTCCATACATAAAATCCCATGTTCACTTTTGTCATCTCCAAAGGCAATTGTGTCACATTGCAGGAGTAGAAAATATCCTGCAGAAATTCTCCTATCTAGAGTTAAAAACTTTTAGTGGGTGGAGAGTAAATGAAGCAACTTAGCACAAAGCAGTTTTCTATAATTATAATGTAACATTTAAAAGTGAGGAGCATTGGCTGTGTTAAGTTGGGTGAATGAGGACGCAGCAAGCCAGGCAGTGAGTGACAACAGCTCTTTATTGCAGGGTGAGAACCCAGCAACTAACCAGGGTAAAAAGCTCCCTTTATAGACCTTGCAGCTGTGGTGGTCAGCCAATCAGCTGACGGTCAGTTAATTCAAACTGCCCACCCAAAATCTACATACATAACACTCCTCCCCTCCCAGAAGTCACTTGGGGTGGACATTAGCATACATAGTCTCTCAGGTGACCAGGACGTGTCCGCACCCTAGTTGACCTGCGCAGTTCAGTCAGAGGTGTGGCATCGAGCAGGTCAGAGGAACTGCCTGTTTCTCCCTGCTCCACCAATGGAACCTCCGAGAATTCGTTGTGGGAGGTGACTTCTTCGGCTGGTCAATCTTCCACGATGGGGCGGCACTGGATCTCGGGGCCGACATCTAAGTCCTCTGCTTGACTTGGCTTCAGTTAGGTCTAGAGTTCGGTTGGTAGTTAGGGAGCGGTGTCAGCGCTGTGTCTGTGTCAGCGGTTAAACGCTTCCGTAGCTGATCAATGTGCCACCGCCAAATCCTCCCGTCTCCCATGTCTACCCTATAAGACTTGGGCCCAGTGACCTCCGTGATTGTCCCGGTTTCCCAGAGGGGCCTGTTCCCGTAATTTATAGCAAACACTGGCGTCCCTACTGTGAACTCTCTAAGCCTTTTCTCTGCTCCTCTGAAGTTGTTGGGAATAACTGGGATGTAGCCTGTCTAGGACTCCTCGGAGCTTTCTCCCCATTAGAAGTTCCGCTGGGCTCCTGCCTATGGCGGTGCATGGTGTGGCATGTTGGGCCGTTAAGAATTTGTCTATCCATTCTTGACAGTCCCCAGGGCCTGGGAGTGAGATGGCTTCCTTAGCCATTCTCACAAATCTCTCTGCCAGAAAGTATGTGTCTGATCCCCAACTCTGCTAGGAACCCCTCAAACTGCGTGGCCGTGAACTGGGGCCCGTTGTCTGAGACTAAGGTGTCTGGTAGGCCATGGGTGGCGAACAACTGCTTTAACTCCCTAATGACGGCATCGGTGGTAGTGGTTTTCATGAGTCTGATCTCCAACCACTTTGAGAACATGTCCATGATGACCATGAATACCTGCCCATGGAATGGCCCCGCAAAATCTATATGTATCCTGGACCAGAGATCCTGGGGCCTTTCCCATTCCCTGACCAGTGCTGTGGGGCGGGGGGGTCTGGCCTAGACTCCTGGCAGGTCTGGCATTTCCCCACCCACTCAGTGATGTCCTTATCCATTAGGGGCCACCAAATGTTACGATGTGAGAGTTCCAGGATGTGTTCGACTAGCACTAGGGGAAGCGTAGAGTTGTACTGAATTAGAAAACTCTTGGCCGACAGGAGTTTCTTTACGGCAGCAAACGCGGTAGCCTCAGCCTTCCCCCGAACCCATTTGGACTTTTTGGCCAACAGTCTGTGCAGGGGCTCCGCTACTGTTGCCTTGTCCCTTAGAAAAATTGCATAAAAGTTCAATAGTCTCAGGAACACTTGTAGTTCCTCCTTGTCTTTGGGGGTGGGGGCCTCTTGGATCGCCCTAATCTTGCTCTCGGTGGGGTGTATGCCGGTTCCGTCTACCCGATACCCCAAGAACTCCACAGAAAGGACTGCAATCATGCACTTGTTGCGTTTGACCCTGAGTCCCGCACTTCTGAACTTCCCTAGTACGTGTCTCAGCCTTTCCCCTAGTTGCTGTTCGTCTTCTGCGGTGGCGAGCACGTCATCAAAATACGGGACCACCCCAGGGATCCCCTGTAACAGTCGCGCCATGGTGCTCTGGAACAGTCCTGGAGCTATGCTGACTCCAAATTGGAGTCTGGTATACTTGAAGGGACCTCTATGTGTTACTATAGTCTGTGCCTCTGTGGTAGCACCATCTACTGGCAACTGCTGATACGCCTGCGCAAGATCGAGTTTAGCAAAGATCTTGCCGGGCCCTAGGGAATGCAGAGATGGTGTACGATTGGAAATGGGTAAGCAGTCTGTTGGAGAGCCTTATTGATCGTACACTTATAGTCCACGCAGATAAGCACAGACCTGTCCAGCTTAATGGAGGTCACAATTGGGGTCTCCCATCGGGCATGATCGACTGCTTAATTAATTTGTCCAGTTCCACATCAATCTTGGGCTTTAGGGCGAAAGGTACCCTCCTGGGTTTCAGCCAGATGGGGGCAATATTGGGGTTGAGGTTGAATGAAATACGGGTCCCCACATACTTGCCGAGCCGCTCGTCGAACACGTCCTGGAACTCCCGCATCAGGTTGTCCTTCAGGGTGCTTTGCACGTTGTGGACTCCAGTGAATCCCATGCCCAGAGCTCTGAACCAGTCCATGCCCAGGAGGCTTGGGAGCTTTCCGCTGACCATGGTGAGAGGAAGCTTCTCCCGGAATTCCCTGTACTCCACCTGGAATTTGCCGATTCCTTCCACAGGGATGCGGTTCCCTTGGTAATCGCGCAGTCCCAGCCACTGGTGCCATAGTTGCTGTCTCTGGATGCTGGGGACTGCCTTCTTTAACTTGTCCCAGGACATGATGGTAATTGGGGATCCGGTGTCGATCTCCATTATGCACTCATGCCACTCGATGTCGACCGTCGTGTAGGTCTAATCCCCGGAGGATGTGCAGGTCCGGCCAATTCGAATGGTGCAGGCCTTGAGATCCTCGGATTTCATGCTCTTCCTGTAGTCGCCCTTCGGATTGGTTCTCGTCCACTGCGCCATCTCTGATTGGCTAGCGTTGCTCCGCAGCTTGTAATGGGGGTTCTGCTTGGCTCTGCGGACTCTAGCGATGTGCCCCTTCCGCTCGCATTGCCTGCAATTGGCATCTCAGAATTTGCAGGTCTGGCACGGATGGGGTCCCCCACAACTCGCACAGGCATCTTGGTGGCCTCGCCGGTCCTGCCAGTCCTGTTCGGTCCGGCAGACCTCCTTGTACAACTCTTCCTCACTCCCCGTGCCTACAGTTCCCTGGTGAACCGGGGCTGGCTTCTGTGCCATTCTGCTCTGCGTCGTCCCCGTAGTGTCTTGGCTGCCTTGGAGGAGGATTCGTGAGCCCTCACCTTGTCCAGTGCAATGTGTAGTGTGAGATTTGTCTTTGTGAGCAACCTTCTCTGCAAGCGAATATCTCTCACTCTGCAGATTAGTTGCTCTAGCAGCATCTCATCGAGGTCTCTGTACTCGCACTGGTTTGCGGCCTTGCACAGGGCAGCAATATACTCGCTGATCGATTCTCCCTCATGCTGCAGCCGTTGCCGGAAGTCGAATTGCTGCACGTACTTCGATGGTGTTGGGGCGTAGTGGTCCTTCAGCAGTGTCTGAAGCATTTGCCACGAGATGGTGTGGACCGAGTTCGGTTCTGACAGGGCCTCGGCCATATCGAACACCTTGGGTCCACAATGGCTCAGGAACAGGGCTTTCTTCCACATGTCGGGTAGCCCCTGTAGGTCGCTGGCCACCAGGAAGCATTCGAAGCAGGACATGTAGGATCCCCACTTTTCTTCCACTGGGTTGAAAGGCGCTGGCGGTAGGTAGGCAGACATCGTCAGTAGATTCTCCAGGTATTCTGCTCGCTCGCCTGGCTGGATTCGGGTTTGCAGCTCTCTCGTCGGCTCGTGGCTTCAGCTCTTTCTGTGGTTCTGGCCTCAAAATCCCACCTTCGTCGCCAATGTTAAGTTGGGTGAATGAGGACACAGCAAGCCAGGCAGTGAGTGACAACAGCTCTTTATTGTAGGGTGAGAACCCAGCAACTGACCAGGGGAAACAGCTCCCTTTATATACCTTGCAGCTGTGGTGGTCAGCCAATCAACTGACGGCCAGTTAATTCAAACTGCCCGCCCAAAATCTACATACATAACAGGCTGCTCCTACAGTTTTACCCCAGTGATGTTACAGTCCTCTAACTTAACCATTAGGAAGCAAAGTAAGTTTACTTACTAAAAACCCAACCTAGCAGTAGTTTCCAGAATCAATATGAAACATCTAAACAGCAAACTTAGAGGAAAGAACAGTCTGACTCAAGGAACAGCCAATTTTTTTTAAAAAAAACAACAAACAACCCTATTCATGCCCAGAAAGAAAACAGCATAGAATCTAGAAGTAGTTAGCACTGTATGATTGTTTTTAAAATATGACACCCTAGAACTTTTCATTTTATAAAGAACAAATACCTCTTCTTGGCCTCAAGAAAACACTGATGACCCTTGCTGAGTATATTACTGACAATCATTTTAGGATTCATTATCAGAAGGCAATGCCTGTAGTTATCCTGTTCAAAAGAAAATAATCTTGTTCATGCTGCTATTAATGCTGCTATGTGAAATTACATCACCAACTTGATTTTTGTGGAGCTCAGTTAGAACGATATCTCAATTAGTCTCCTCTAGAAAAGTATAATTTAAATTCCTGAAGCTTGCACATATCAGAATCCTTAGGAAAAGTTTTTTCAAGTCCACGTGGATTTAACTTAAATCTATGCAGGTGGTAATAATCCTTTCTCTGTCCTTCAGTTAGTGTACATGTAAAAATAAAACTCTGAACTAGAAACTTGATTACAAGTATGTTCTAATTGCCCAGTATGTAGTCCTTCCTTCCTCTTGAAAAAAATGAACTTGAAATTGAACGGACAGTTCTCTCATCCCTAGTTCTAGTTCTGTTTTATTTCAAATACTGTTGTTCAAGGGTACACTATCAATTTGTTGGCATGATTGGAACTCCAATCATAGACAGGTAAGAAAATCTTTGCTTCAGAAAACAAACTGGTTTCTCTCATTTACTTGTTCCTGACCTCCATCCAGAAGCAAGTCAGTAGAAAAAATGGAAGAGTGCTTAATGATGCCAGGTAACCATGCAGAAACCTGCTTTTTTGAAGAGCCCCAAATGACTCCCCCACCTGGCATCCCTTACCTGCAATTCAGCTGCAGGTTTAAGAGCCTTGGTAGTAAAGGGGTTTAAGGCACCCTGTTATTAAGCTGGTTATTAAGACCAGCTGCCTGCAATTACTGCAGGGTTCGAATCTCGCCAAGGCTCAAAGTTGACTCAGCCTTCCATCCTTTCTAAGGTAGGTGAAATGAGGACCCAGTTGTGGGGGCAATAAGCTGACTTTGTATAAATATACAAAAGGATGAAGGTTATTGCTGAGCACATTGTAAGCCGCCCTGAGTCTTCGGAGAAGGGCGGCATATAAATCAAATAAAAAAAAAAAAAACCCTTTACCCTAGAAAAACCACTAGGTTGGTAAAAATGTTCCTTCAACATTTCCCCCCATAACTCTCCATGGTTGCAACATTACATTTTATAGAACTTTTTTTTTTAACAAGGGGATTCCCAGAAATCCCCAACATTCCCAGCCAAATGCCCTTTAGCACTGGGATTATGACACCCATCATGGGTGAATTATAATACGATACAGCTGTTAAAGACATATTATTTTTCCATTCTCGTTCTCTCCCCTAACTATAGATCTGAGACATGGAAGATATAGATCTTTCAAAAAGATATAGATCTTTTTACAAATATATAGATAAATTTATGTTTGAATTCTGCATCTGAACATATAAAGTTGTAATGAATTGCAAGTAAAAATATGTTTTATGTGTGCATGTATTTTCTTTTTGTTTTTTTACATCTGAATTCCAACAAGAAGGGTGCAGCAATGTATTGCAGGTTATAACATTAAAAATAGCTTGTCTTAAATAGTGTGATACACTGACGTGTGAAAATATAATGGAAGTGGTTGAGAAGTAGTATATTTCCAAGGCAGCAAATAAAGGTTGGTGTTATAATCCTTACCCAGAAATAGACATTTTAAAAAAAAGACTTATTTTACTCTTAACTTCCACTTCATCTGGGATCACCTAGTCCTGGCCATATTTGGTCTATTGGAAGTTACTGAATGCACCAATGGGCCACCTGTGGAAACCAAAGCAGAATGAATGTATTTAAAATGGATGGGTAAGCAAAACAAACCAGCAAAGAAAAGGTATGTTCATCATTCCCTTCTAAAAATAGATACGAAAGTAAAGGCATGGGTTTCTTTTTCAAAAAGTGTCCTAGCAACAAGAAGGAATATTATAGTGCATAGTAATTCTAGGAATGTGAGGAGAGTTGTGCCTCTTCTAAACTAGTTAAATGATAAACATTAGCAGTAAAGAAATGAGTAAGGAAATTTTTTGCTTCTCTTAAGCCAGAGAAAGAAATCCATAGGGACAGGTTTAAAGGCAGATTTGGACAGATTCCATTAAGAACCATTTCACCAGTTCTAATAATCTTAAAATGAATAAAAATAACAATTAAGCCTTTGCCTGTGATTTTGGCATAACATAAATGTTAACTTTCCCACACAGATTTTTTTAAATGCATTTGATTCCAAAAAAGAACTTCAGAAAATAAGCCAAGTGTATCATAGATGCATTTCCTTCATTGCTTTTGTTTCTCATAAAACCATAGGCTGGCTTGTTTATTATGAAGAGAATCTGTATATAACTTGCATAACCAGTATTTCCATTTATTTTTCAAGCTACAGTTGCAGTGTTTTATATGCCCGGAAGAGAAATTGGGGAAAAAAACCCCAGTTTGAAAAAATATTTCTAGTATACTACTCGGAAAAATGAGAATAAGTCACTTTTAAAAGAGAAATGAATAATCCAGTAATGGTAGTCCTCTATTTACAACCATTCATTTAGTAACCAGAGTTATAATGGCACTGAAAAAAATGAAATTAATGGCTGTTTTTCACAATCATGACAGTTGCAGCATCCCCATGGTCACATGATCAAAATCCAGATGCTTGGCAACCGGTTCATATTGAAGATGGTTGCAGCATCCTGGGATCATGTGATCACCTTTTGTGAACTTCTGACAATCAAAGTTAATGGTGAAGTGAGATTCACTTAACAATCCTGTTACTAACTTAATGATTGCATTGATTTGCTTAACAACTGTCGCAAAAAGATAATAAAATGGGACAAAACAGTTAACAACTGTCTGCACATACACAAATGTTGGGCTCACTTGTGCACCTCAGTTGAGGACTATCTGTATGCCAATTCATATATTCTCGTTACATTATTTGGATTGGAATAGAGATCGAATCTGAGATCCAGAGTGGTTCCAGTATGTTCCCAAAATTGTAATGAAAAGAATTGTCTTCTCCTCTCTGCATGCATTCAGGTGTAAACGCAGAGAAAAACCGCCTCCCAAACCTTGTTGCTGAAGCAAGGCCAAGCTTGAAATAGAAAATCCATTAAACTCAGGGAAACTTACTTCTGCGTGGACTTGCATTTTTTTTGTAGATAAAATGCTATGTGATAGCAACAAAGAACAAGGTAAGGCATTCTTGACAATTTCCCCCCTTTTCTTTACAGAACCAGATCTTGGCTTTGCTGATTTCAAATCTGTATGAAGTGGTTTGAAATTACCTGCACAGTCTTATTAGTTTAAATCATTTCAGACACAAATCTCGGCATCTCTACAGATTTTGCATGAAGTTTAATCAAGATGCTCGTTAGTGAAAGCAAGCAGGTAGAATCCCAACAATAAAAAGAAGATGCTGATATATTCTGATCTAATCTACCGTAATAGGTGTCTAGCTGGGAGGAGTAGCATCACAGCAGACCACACAGCAGAATCTAGGATAAGATATTTGATGTGCATCAAATATTAACTTCTCATGCAAAGAAAAAAAAATCCTTGTATTGCAAGGGAATGGTTTTTATTTATCCCTTTTCCTTTGTATACTATTTTTCTGTGTTCATTTTAAAAAATAAAGTAAATAAAAAGGGATTATGAAAATAATTTTAAATATTTTAAAGAAAATGAAAGAAGTGTTTCCCTTCCCCCATGCAGAACCATAGTTTAAAGTGCCAACCTCCAATCCAATTTCTGACCTTAATTTGACTTTCTAATCCATCAAGAAGTGGGCATTTTAGATAACATTTCTAATCCACAAGATGGTTTGTAACTAGCCATCTAGGGCAGAAGTTGCTTACTTGAGATTTCATGGCTAGAAGGGACTTCTGGCTCCCCCACTTCTGAGAAATAAAACATAGCAAAACAGGAAACCTCTATGTGATATCCTAAAATAGGCATAAATCAGATGAGGAAAATGTTTTGATTATGATTATGTGCCATTAATTCATTGTCAATTTCTAATGATCACATAGATCGGCTTTCTCCATGACAATTTATCTCCATCCCATTTTTTCAAATCTCCCAGCATTGCACTCATTGCCATTGCAACTGAGTCCAGTCACCTTGTTACTACTTCTCCTCATCTTCTCTTTTCTTCCACCTTTCCCAGCATTAGAGTCTTCTCCAGAGAAGTCTTTGAATAAGGTCTCCAAAATGAAAAGTGCTAGTCTCACCCATATTAATGATTAACTCTGTCCACTTTTACTGTCATATCAGTCATGCAGTCCTTAGATTTTACAGATGTCCTCAGTGTTCACCATTGATTTAAGAGAAACAGGATGCCATTTTCTTTCCTGAAATCCAATTTCTCCTAGTCCTACCAATTTCTCTCTTTATTGTTATTTCTTATTGTTCAGTTAGATAACAGGAAATTAGCTAGCCATTCCCAGCGCGGTTTAACAACACTGTAGAACCATCTTACATAAAATTACAACTCCTTCTCACCTATCATCTGTCATACTGGCCACTCTGAAATCCCACATTGGCCCTGACTGCAATAGCTTTTCTTTGATATTTTTTGCAGTTACTTCTATTTAGCAATAGCTCAGTGAAATCTTTATGGATTGCTCTGAGTACCTTTTAAGATTATATAACTATCAATATAACTTGACTGGCATATTCCATAAAATTAATAATATATTGGAATAAGTTATAAATTATTCAATTCATTTGTATGGGAGCAGAATTAATAGCCAATCAATAGCTGGAAGTGAATTCCCCTCCACAATTAAAAAAAATCCTATAAGAGAAAAGCTGCCTAATACATTGGGTGAACATAATACGGATTTATGAGCAAGATAACTATGCTTTCCAGGTTCAGAGAATGAGCAATCCATATGCCTCCTTTCACAATTCAAGAAAAACCCCGACTCCATTTTAATAGAGAAAGGTACTTTTACTGAGTATGAACTGAATGCAACCAAAGAAAATCAAGGTCTGAGGCAATAGGCGCGAAAATCACATATAGAAAGCATCCCCAAAACCCTCCTCCCCAAGGGTCCAGTCAGGATTATCCAATCCACATCCCCCCAAGGTGTCATGTGGGGTGAAGCTTCAGATGGCTCCATCCTTCTTGCCAGGACGGTTGACCTTGGCTGATTATCAGCATACCTTCCAGCTGCAGAGAAAGCACTGAGAAAAACTTTCTCCAATTCACTCCCTGTTATGAGGCATTTCCACCAGCTCGCTTCGCCCCTCCCAACTACTGAGACAGCTCCCCCTCCCCACGTTACAATGGCAGCCATAGCAAGCAAGCAATATAGAAGCGGAGGCTGACACTTTGCTTTAAACTACTTCTTTGCATCAAATGTTTTAAATCATTGGAACTACAGTATTTCCCATTTTACTTGCCATAAAATAGACATTGATGAGGATGGTTTAATTATAACTTGTAAGTTTAAATGAATAAAATCTTTTTCATTGTTTGGGGTAAGAGACAAAGAAGAAATGGCTGTCTAGGAGGTTTTCCAAAGTGTGAGCTGTTTGTCCTTTGGGAAGGAGTAATCAGAGAACATGAGATGAGTGAAGAACCTTTTAGTTACGTTGTTATAAATAAATCTACCTTTCCGAAAGGTTTACTGCATTGTTTATTTATATTCATTTTGGTCTTTTAGGGAGGCGTATACATTAAGATTACACTAAAGGGAGGTTTAAAGATAAAAACTTTAGAAACCCCTGGGCTGCAAGGTTAAAAAGGCACAAGCTTCCTGGCTTATACTATAGTAACACTTCTTCCTTTACCACGTCTTGATTTTCTATGCCTTTTTCCCATTTTTGCTCAATTTATAGTACACATTTCTTCATAAAAGCAATCGGTAAGAATAATCTCATATAAAAATGATGCTTTATCTTGGACATGTATTGAACTTGTGAACTTTTTTTTTTTTTTAATTTGATTTATATGCTGCCCTTCTCCGAAGACTCAGGGCGGCTTACAATGTGCTCAGCAATAGCCTTCATCCTTTTGTATATTTATACAAAGTCAGCTTATTGCCCCCACAACTGGGTCCTCATTTCACCTACCTTAGAAAGGATGGAAGGCTGAGTCAACCTTGAGCCTTGGCGAGATTCGAACCCTGCAGTAATTGCAGGCAGCTGGTCTTAATAACCAGCTTAATAACAGGGTGCCTTAAACCCCTGTACTACCAAGGCTCTTGAATTCATGTTAGCTGTATTCATGTTCATTGAATATGAACATGGCATTAAGAGTAGTTAACCTAATCTTGTGAACCTAATCTTCTTCTCCGTAATATTGTACTGCAAACTAGAGCATACAAAACCTTTGCTAGACCAATTCTTGAATACAGCTCATCTGCCTGGAACTCCCAATGTATATCGGACATTAATACAATTGAGCAAGTCCAGAGGTATTTCACGAGAAGAGTACTCCACTCCTCTGCTCACAGCAGAATACCTTATTATTATAAGAATACACCAGGCTTGAAATTTTGGGTTTAGACAACTTAGAACTATGCCACTTTCAGTCTGACCTAAGCGTGATACATAAAATTATCTGCTACAATGTCCTACCTGTCAATGACTACTTCAGCTTCAACTGATTGCAGAAAATACAACTTCAACAACAGATTGGTCAATGCCTGGAATGCACTACCTGACTCTGTGGTTACATCTCCAAACCCCCATAACTTTAACCTTAGACTGTCTACTGTTGACCTCACCCCATTCCTAAGAGTTCCATAAGGGGACTGTATAAGTGCACCAACGTGCCTACCGTCCCTGTCCTACTATCCTCATTTATTCATACTCATTTCCTGTATTCATAATATATGTTTATACTTATATCTGTTATCTTATACATGCTTGACAAATAAATAAATAAGTAAAAATGTATTTGTATCACAGGCCAGGCATTGTGCTAGTAATGGAATAGACTACAGCGGTCTACTATAGTTTGATTAGTTATCTTGCCAATTAGTTGTAGAAAAGTCTACTGGCCTTCTCTAGTATTTTGTTATTGCAAAGTCTAACGTTCCTAAACAGAATGGTCACCAGAATTAAAATCATAGTCCCTATAAATCTGGACAGTCCCAGGTTTGGAAAATCTATAATACCTAATTTTTTTTTCAATGTATTCTTATTCAGCTTATTTTAGTTCAAGCAATTGCATTTCTTGGGGTAAAATTATTGTAGATAATTACTTGAATTTATAATGATCCTAATGTTGATAAAATCTAATTACCATTATGCTGAATGTAAATAAATTAATTTGAAACACTAACCTATTTACTTCACATTTTAAAATTGGATGCTGGTTCTCACATCTATTATTACAAAGTTCTAAGAATTTGAATACTGTACTGGATTTTCTCACGTAGAATTAATAAAACAAAACAATTAGGTAGTTATCAAATGCATTAGTATTTATATTAATTGAAATGAGGGCTCATTTTTTCTTATTCCAAAATAAAAATGGTTTACAACAAGTCAATTCAAGCATAGCATCAATTAGAATGTTAATGGATGAAAGCTAACCATTATCTACCTATATTTGATTATGCAAAAACTTAAAACTTGGAGGCAAGTTAATAAAAAAAAAAAGCTTGATGCACAGTGTGCTTCAAGGGCTTTTTACAAAGAATGATGATATTATCTAGGTTGGATAATGAAACGTCTGCAAGAAAACAACCAAGCTCAGAGTGGACCCCTCATTTTATTTATTTTATAATGGTTGCAGTGTCCCTGGGTCATGTGACCCCCCTTTTGCAATCTTCTGACAAGCAAAGTCAATGAGGAAGCCAGATTCATTTAACAATTGTGTTTACTAATTAACAACGGCAGTAATTCATATAACAAATGTGGCAAGAAAAGTTGTAAAGTGGGACAAAACTCACTTAACAAATTTCTCATTTCACAACATAAATCCTGGGCTCAACTGTGGTCATAAGTCAAGGATTACCTGTACTCTTTTTTTATTGGCCTTTTTACAAGTGTTACAGAAAACGAAGACATGCAATGCAAACAGAAGCAAATGTTGCAAAGGAAAGTTACCAGAATTAAAAGGAAGGAAGTAGCTGTAAATCAAGGAGCACTGTGAAATCTTTCTCTAAAGGATTCTGGTACCTGGAAAAGGAAAGAAGAGAGGAACCAGGATGCAAAGGAGCCTGCACTTCAGTCCACTGACCTTGCTCATAGCAAATTTTTTTTTTCCAGCAGACTGAAAGGCAAAAAAATTGGAATGGTCTAATTTACAGATGGTTTTTAAAATGCATATATGAAGAGCTGAAACAAAGGATAGTACTTCAACACATTTAGTAACACCAGGTCATAAAAATTATCTTTTTTGGAATGGCTGCAGTTCATAGTAAAGTATTGACTGTCCATGAACCAAAATCTTGGAATTTGCTAAGAGTCAGTTATTTAATTTTCTCAAGAATGTTAGGGGAAACCCCTGTCAGAAAGTAGTAGTGTAAATCAGTGTGAAAATATGGTAGCACATTGATGAATAGACTACGAAAAATAAAAGTTTGCAATAACATTCCAAGATAAATTTTAAATAAAAAATAAGGCTTGTATTGTTGTTTAATTTATTGAGTACAGATTTGTTCATTTTCTATATAATAAACTATACTTATTTTTTGAGGGATATATTGCGAACACTAAATTCAATTTAGCATCTCAGTTTTTAAATTCTAGTAAACCTATTTAATGTTCTGTTGTGTACCACTTTACAGACTTTCATAGCAATAACGTATGAAAATAATTATTAATGAGAAATTAGATGATAGTTGCAGTTGAACAGATGCATGTAAACAAGACTTTGTGAACACTCCATTGAAGTTATCAAAACTTGGTATGGACCCAGAAAATAGAAAGACAGAAAGCACAAATAAAATGATATAAATGTATTTACTTTGATATTATAAACCAGTCCTAAGTATTGCCCCCCCCCCCCAAAAAAAGATCCAAGATAAGGATAATCTGCCTTTGTTCAGACCCTAAGGAATTGTCAATAGTGGTATCATTAAGAAATTTTAGACCTTGGGATTAAGGAGTATTAATCCTATAAGAACCCCTATGTTTGACTTGATATGTCAGTCAAAGCTTTGATGCTTGGCCTGTTTGCTGATAATCTGATCACTTGGGAATTTCCTAATCTCCAGGAATCTGGCTATTGTCCTGAAGTAGTTTTTAGTTTAGTGACTAGTTGTCAGTTATTGTAGACTGCATTGGATTATATGAAAAATAGTCTAACAACTATCTTGTTTTATTTAAGAGATAAATACAGCTGTTAAACTATACAATCTCATGAGATAGTTTCAACTCATATAGAGTCAACAATGAGATTTATAGTTAAATCTGAGTCTTCCCATTATAAGTCCAATGTATTAATCACTTCACTATATTAGTTTATGCCACTTCCTATAACCCACATTAATGAATATTGAGATATCCCTGAGAACTCATAATGAGATCCTCTATGATTGATGAGCTTGTATACAGCTATAGGAATGAGAGACAGTTTGGTGCAGTTTTTTAACTACTGCACCAGAACCTGGGTTATGGTAAATTCTACATTCCAGTAGAAAAAAGTTCCATGAGGATGGGCTCCAACAAGAGTCCAAAAGCTCTAAAATAAACCTCTGGTCCCAATGGCCAACCCAGATTGGATCTTGTAACATTATCCTGGGACATGTATATTTGCCTTCATTCATGGTAAGTTCTTTCTTGCCACAGGTATGGAGCCAGCCTTTGAGCCAGTCATACTTCCTCAGCCCCAGGAAGAAGGCAATGGCAAGTCACTTCAGAACATATTGACAAAAAAAGTACATGGACTAGCCCAGGCAATCGGCAGGAGTCAAGTCACAAAAATAAATACAACTACAGCATCAATGGTGGGTTGCCCCCGGTTCACACCGGTTCTATAGAACCGGTAGTAAAGCCAGCAGGAAGCTCCGCCCACCGACCCTGACGTTATCAAAATGCTTCTTGCACGTGTGCGGCCCCGTTGCAAACTGGTAGTAAAGGTAAGTAGAACCCACCCCTGTACAGCATAAAATACAGATTTGAAAGATAGGAGGGAATAAGAGGAATCATTTATCCTGGTATATTTCACAGTTCAAATGCTTGGTCCAAATTTGCAGGTGCAAGCAAGAAGGTAATGGGTATGTGGGGGAGGGGGGCTGGAGAAAATGCTAGAATTTTCAACTCTGACACAAACTGAGGTCTGTCCATAGACATATGCCTCTACATATGCATGGGTTTGCTTCTGTGGTTACTCCCTTAGTAGATAAAAGAAGATCAAGAAACAATGCAGGTGAATAAATGTAGATACGATTATAACTCAAAACAGTTCCAGCAGACCACATGAATATATCCAAATAGTTTGGCAACAGAATGAAAGTGGTTCATCACAGTCTTTTTCCAGGATGCTTTTTGATTTCCCAGTCTAGCATATACATCTGCTGGTCTCTCATTCAAGTACTAAGTAGACTGCCCTACTTAATTTTCAAGCCCAGTCAAGCTCCTATGTCACATACTGTATATGTTGATGAAACACCAGGTCCCTTCAAAAATATTCATGAAGTTATTTGCTATCTCACTTCACATTCTTACATATACATATATAATAACTTGGAATTAATGTTTATGCCATGTAATGTATGTGTTTGTGTATGCTAAGAATGTGTATTATGGGTACAGTTGTTTATGCCAAGAGCATATGTGAAGAGCTTTTATAAGATTCATAATCTATTTCCATGGTAAAAGAGATGTCTACAAAATTCAAGTTATTGCTAAAGTAATCAAAATCCACTAGCAGAAAAACCATATGAAAACTTACATTGTTGGAGACCATAAAGAAAATGTATAAGAAATTCAGAAAAATGCTAGTAATAAAGAAACATTTGTGGGAAGAATTCCTATAATGTTAATATGACCTTGCCCAATTTCAAGTAAAAAAGTGAATAAGAAATGCTGAGTTCTCATACGACTTTTGAATGATAAGCAAGACTTTCACAAAAGTAATAAATACAGAGTAGTTATGCAGATTAACACTTTACTTAATTTTGAATTAATTCCAAATATCCTGTCTTCCAAGATTCATCTACAAGAAAATACAGAATTTAGAAAATAAAATTAAAAGTATAACAGCATATTTAATTAAATTACCAAGGTTTTGATTTGAAGAAAAATATATTGCACAAATTGCTCATAAGAGAAGAGTCACTGGGAAAAATAAACCTTCATATTATACTCTACCTGAGTTATCCATATTGCAAAAATTGCGAGTATTTTGCTGGCAGAAGTAAACCAAAAGCATTTTAGCTTGAAATAGTACAACATATAGACAGATTTAACCATAGATTCAATTGAGAAAATGTGACAATCCTAGACCCGGCCAGGTCCAAAAATGCCAGGGAATTTCTAGAAGCCTGGCACTCTGGCAAATCAGCCACCAATAGACACATAGACATTAACAACATCTATAGACTATACAAAAGACACAACCAGCTGGTTGTCTTAAAGAGCCTAGTGGTGCAGTGGACTAAACTACTGTTAAAGTAGTATTTAGCTGCCAGCTGCCTGCAATTACTGCGAGTTCAATTCTCATCAGGCTCAAGGTTGACTCAGCCTTCCATCTTTCGAGGTAGGTAAAATGAGGACCCGGTTTGTGGGGGCAATAAGCTGACTTTGTATAAAATAGAACACCATTGGGGGGGCCAAAAAGCCCTACTAAGCAGGTATGAAGTATGAAGGCTATTGCTTAAAAGCATTGTAAGCCGCCCTGAGTCTCCGGAGAAGGGCAGCATATAAATCAAACTAATAAAATAAATAATAAATAAACCAAACAGCTCAAAAGAGAACAAAATAACTCCTGCATCTCTCGACCAGTAATCCATACCCAGATCAACACAGATTAACTCCAAGGTTAACTTCAGACCAGGGGTGAAATCTAATTTTTTTTGCTACCGGTTCTGTGGGCGTGGCTTAAATAGTGGGTGTGGCTTGGTGGTAAGGTGACTGGGTGGGCGTGGCCAAATCAATGTCACTTCTTTGCCCTTTTTTAACCTACAAAACACAACACAACACAACTGGCTCACCCACAATGTAAAAGCAGCTGTGCTAGATTCAAAATGGCCCCTGCAACAAGCAGGAACCTCACACAGCCACAAAAATCCCAAAAAAGCAACTTTCACACTTTACACACATACAACACAATACAACACAACTGGCTCACCCACAATGTAAAAGCAGCTGTGCTAGACCCAAAATGGCTCCTGCAACAAGCAGGAACCTCACACAGCCACAAAAAGCCCAAAAAAACAACTTTCACACTCCACACACACAAAATTCCACATACAGCTTTGTGAGATTTTGTGTGTTTGTGTAGTTAGAGTGAAACACTACGGAAACACACTAAATCTCAGAAAGCTGCACAAATATTATTTTATTTTAATTTATTTTTATATAAAAGCAGCTAAATTTAAAATTTCCTAAACTTTAAATGGCTAGGTCTAAAAAAAGAACAACTAAAAAAAACCCCAATTAACTATTTTTTTTAAAGTTCCCAAAGGGGAAAAAACCTTACCCAATAGAACAAGTGTCTCCAACCTTAGCAACTTTAAGACTTGTGGACTTCTACTCCCAGAATTCCTCAGCCAGCTTTGCTGGGAGTTGAAGTCCAGAAGTCTAGGCAGGAAGGCAGACAGGCAGAAAGAGCTGCTCACCGATGAGCTTGATTGCAGGCAGGGAAATTCAGTTGCTTGCTGATGCATGGATTGCGATCGTCATGCGATCAGCAGCTAAGGTAAGCAAGCTGGAGGCTGGGGGGGGGGGGAGAAAAAAAGAAACTTTTTTTGTTTTACATGGTTCTGGCGATCCAAGCTGAGTTGCCTGATTAGCAGGCAACTCATCTGGGATGTCAGAGCTTGGCTGGTCAGAGCCATTTAAAAGGAAAAAAAAGGCTCTGATGATCACAGGGCTCAGCTGGGCATGGGGGGCGGGGGCAGGGATTTTTGCTACCGGTTCTCCAAACTGCCTGCCACCATCGCTACCTACTCGCCCGAGTCGGTCCGAACCAGGAGCATTTCACCCTTGCTTCAGACCAACAATCAAGTAAACAATAACCAAATCAAGAAACTGCCAAAGAGCCACCAGTAAACGAACCAACCAAAGAATATCCAAGACCACTCCCATGCATACAGACAAGTAAGACACCAGAACATAAATTGACAGTAAACAGCACTTCTTACTAGCACTGATGATGTTACCTAATTAGGGTAATGAAATGTCTGCAAGAAAACAAGCAAGCTCAGAGAGCACCAAAGACTCCTCAAATAGTACTTTATCAGCTGATGTTTGAATGGATACTAGATAGTTCTTTCACATCATTAACCAGTTAAAATTATTTTTTCTTTCATTCCTAAGATATTTACGGAATACAAGGAGTATACCTTGGAATGCTGTAAATATGTTTCTTGTGTTTTTGTACTAGCAGGTTAATTCAAAATAGCTTTAAAAAAAAACAGAAAATAGAACCTACTATCCATAGAATCAAGTCTTGAAGGAAGCTTTAGGGAAGAGTCTACCAAAATAAAACTAGATAGTCATGAAATATGAGAATGATAAACCAAGCAAAACTTGAACTTGTCAAAGTAGGAATGATGTATACTAAGCTGCATATTTTAGGAATAAGTAAACTTAAAGGACCAAAATAGGCAACTTTATTTCATAAGATTACAATATTGATGTCAACTTGCAAAGCTTTCAAGTTGCCATGAGCAGGAGGGAGGGAGAATTTAGGGCCCAGTTTCCTCCTCGGGAGTCTGAGTCTCAAATACTTGGTGGAGAGGTAAGGTCCCAATGACTGTCCTGAATTCATAACTTCATAACTGAAGAATGAGTTTGTATGAAGAACTAGAATAGTAATGATGATCACAAATTCCTATATATAATCTCAGCTGCATTATTTTTAATATTCAGTGTTTATTTTAACAAAATAAAACCATTTTGATAAAATTAGTACAAAAAAAGTATTGGAATCACAGAAAGTTTTGGATTGGATAAAGAAAACAGGTTAATATAGTTTTCTGAAGACAATTCTTTGTTTATTTTGAACATCAGCTTCAAGCAATATAAACTTTGGCCTATAGATAGATATCACTGGATGGATGACCAGAAATCCAAAGGAAACAGGTGTTGTGACTCCGACCCCCGAGGCTGACTTATCGGAGGGAGAAGGCTCCGAACATGAAGGAGAGGAGTTGGCCAGGCCTCCCTCTCCAGGACCCTCTTCTCTGGCAATGCCTCAGGTGTCTCCTGAAGGAGAAGAGATTGGCCAGGAGCCAGGTATCTCCTCGCAGTCGGACAGTGATGGAGATAAGTCTTGGCTGGATCCGCGCCAGCGTCGGAGAGACAGGCGCACACAGCAGAAAAGGAGGCATGCCAGAGATTAAGCTGAGTTACTGGACCACACCCCACAGGGGATAAAAGGGGGTGAGGTGGCCATTCAGACTCTGTGACGGACAAAACTAACTATTAGCGAGTCACATTGTATCTTTGAAACAAGGTTATCTGCCTTGGATTTAATACGGACTGGACTTGACAATTCTTGAACTGTGTGTATCTTGTTTGGGTTTATCTGTCGGAGGAACAACCCCTCCCTCTATGAGTAAAGTTCTTGGCAAGCAGCTACTGGGTTGCTGCCAATCCTCTTATCGAAAGAATTTGAACAAATTCAGTTTTATTTAACCCCTGGCTATCTGTTTGTGTGCGTGTGTGAGACGGGGACAGAACAACAAGTGACAAAGAAGTGCAATCCAGTGAAGTGTTCATTGTGGAATAAATGATGAACTATGAATTATGATGAATTACTAGTGTTAACTAAAAAATAAGTGCTCCAGAAAAGTATAACTTGGAAGACATACAATCAGGATAGAAGATTAACTTTAAGAACAGTTTTAGTAAGCTTAATTTTGTAAAAGAAAATCTGAAAAGCTATTGGAGTTATTTGTGATGTAAGACATAAGAAACAGTAAAAAAATGAAATGTTCACAGAGAAAGAAAACTAAGAAAAAGATAATAGCAATAGCAATAGCACTTAGACTTATATACCTCTTCACAGTACTTTACAACCCTCTCTAAATGGTTTATAGAGTCAGCATATTGCCCCCAACAATCTGTGTCCTCATTTTATCCGTCTTGGAAGGATAGAAGGCTATGTCAACCTTGAGCCTAGTGAGATTCAATCAGCCAAACTGCTGGCAGCTGGTGATCAGCAGAAGTAGCCTGCATTCTAACCACTGCACCACTGTGACTCTTGAAGGATGGAAACCTTGGAAATAAGAAGGGTGTATGACAACTGTAGCAGTCTCATTTTATAGAGTAGAAGGTTGAAGATCTCCAAAATCCTCTTCTGGAAGCTTCCTGGGTCTTCATTTTTGGGCCCACCTCCAGCTTTGGCATAACAACTTGACTGATTACCTGCTACCAGGTGGCATCTTACCTGTCATCTACTCCCTAACAAGGGAAAGAAATGGAACCATCACATTCCATGTTGCATTTCAATGAAAAAGATAAAAAGAAAAAAACAGAATGAGGGAGAGAGGGAGAGAAAGAAAAAAGAAGAGAAACAATTTCAATAGTGCAAACTCCTGACATTGCATCTTAGAAGTATGTGACTTGGTGATTTAGTTCTTTCTTTCCTCTTTGGGAGACAGTCCAATCTCACCAGAAATATTTTACTCCATTAATTGTTGCCAACTATGGGGGTGTCATCACCGTTTCAAGGCCATTGACACAGTGCTGTCCAAAGACATTTCCGCAGTCATGTGGCCAGCATGACATCACAGAGCACTGTTGCCTTCGCTATTGACTACAATATTATTCACTGGATACAGAATTCAATAAATGTATCATTTATTGAACTATATATATATGGTTCTATTTGAAAACCAATTATTTATCCATAGCAATATTTTTGTCTAAAAGAAAATACTTGAAAAATGTGATTAAAAGACAATCAAGTAGTAGTACTTGGACACAGATGCTATGATATTCCTCAAACATCTTAAAGAAGCTGTTTAAAGTGGAAAGAGTCAAGGTGGTTTGTCTAGCTTGAGTAAAATCAGCGCCGGATTTAGATGAAAAGAGGCCCTAGGCTATTCCACTTATGAGGCCCTTTCACCTATAGTGAAAGTGTAATTTTAATTTTGCTAACAATTTGAATGTAGGCCCCTCTTGATCTTGAGGCCCTAGGCTGAAGCCTAGTTAGCCTATAGGAAAATCCGGCCCTGAGTAAAATATTATTTCTATTCTTGATTTGGAGAAATTTCATGATACCAGGAATAGGCAATCATTAATGCAAATAATAAACAGAAAACTGCATGGTGTAAATTAATGATCTTATGTTTGGAGTACAAAATATGCCCTTGAATTTTTATTGGCAATCATTAAATCATGAAAAATCACATATAATTACCTTCAATTAATTATACATAATGTAACTTTTCTCCTGGCTCAGACAATTCTTCATCTTTGTGATGAAAGGTGATATATTTAAGCATATAGGGGAAAAGAAGAATCCAGAAAAGAATTGAGCTAGTTCTTCGAAGAGCAAAGCCTTCAAAGAAAAGGATAGGTCTCTGCAATTTATATAATTCTATTATTGTACTGTAAAGCAGCCTATTGTTTTTGATTTGGAATCTCCGGCCTATTTAAAGAGAACAAACCATCCTTCTCAATTTTTGGAGTGTGGCCTTCAGCCTACTTCTTGAAGGCCAGGCACCACCCTTGATTTGAAAAATGCTGTACATTTCTAAACTAGAGCCAAGGTAACATCTGTGAGGATTACATCCTTGACGTCACAATTTAAACAGATAATAATAACCTGTCACCTTGACTGTGATGTTGTTGAGCAAAATAAAGAAAATGGTGCCAAAATGAAGTAAATAAGGAAGTGTTCTAAATCAATCAAATGAATATAAATATCTGGCAAGGTGACTCTCATTTTGTATCTGTGTGTACCTATTTAAAGATGTTAAAAATGTTGGTTTTGAAGTGTGTATCAAATTTAATGCCTTTGTTTAATGAGAATAAATATTCCTGCATTTGAAAAATGGTATTTGATGTTTTTTTAATCCTTTCAAATATTGTTTCACGATTGCACATAGATCTAGATAGGAATATGTAATAATTAAAGCAGCACAGGAAAACCTCCTTTCCCTTGGTAAATCTAAGCTGCCTTAATTTTTTTTTTGGGGGGGGGGGTTGTTGGAAATATTTTTTTTTTCAAGTACTTGCCATCAGCACCAATACATTGTTGAAGAATGGAAGAAAAGTGTATGAATAATTAATATCCAAAAAAAAAAAAAAAGAAAATACTTTTGAAACAGGTGCAGATATGCACAAGGTTGTAGAGAAAGTGGTGGCACTTCAGCTCCTGTGGTCATTGGAGGAAACCGATTATCTAGACCTTTTTCAGTCTGGCTTCAGGCATGGCTACAGCATGGAAACTGCTTTGGTCACGCTGATGGATGATCTCTGGCGAGCCCGAGATGGGGGGTCATTCCTCCATCTTGGTGCTACTTGACCTCTCAGCGGCTTTCGATACCATTGACCATGGTATCCTTCTGGGACGACTAAGGGAGCTGGGAGTGGGAGGCACCGTGTTATGGTGGTTCTCCTCCTATCTCTCTGGTTGGTCACAGTCAGTGTTGGTAGGAGGACAGAAGTCCACCCCTAGGCCCCTCGTCTGCGGAGTGCCTCAGGGCTCAGTCCTCTCTCCCCTCCTATTTAAAATTTACATGAAGCCGCTGGGTGAGATCATCTGACGATACGGGGTGAGGTATCAGCAATATGCTGATGATACCCAGCTGTATATCTCTACCCCGTGTCAATTCAGTGATGTGGTGGATGTGATGTGCCGGTGCCTCAAGGTTGTGAAGGTTTGGATGGGAGTCAACAGGCTCAGACTTAACCCAGACAAGACCGAATGGCTGTAGGTATTGACTCCTAAAGACTATGTTGACTGTCCATCTTGGTTCTTGGGAGGGGGAGAAATTGTCCCCCTCAGAATGGGCTCGCAATTTGGGTGTCCTCCTAGACTCACAGCTAAGATTAGAGCAACATCTGACAGCTGTGGCTAGGAGGACCTTTGCATAGGTTCGCCTGGTGCACCAATTGCAACCCTACTTGGATTGGGAGGCTCTCCTCACGGTCACTCATGCCCTTGTCACCTCACGATTAGACTATTGCAACGCGCTCTACATGGGGCTACCCTTGAAAAGTGTTTGGGAGACTACAGTTGGACCAGAAAACAGCCACGCGAACTGTCATTGGTGCACCTAGGTACACCCACATTACACCAATTCTCCGCAAGCTGCACTGGCTTCCTATTGGCCTCCGGTCATAATTCAAGGTGTTGGTTATTACCTTTAAAGCCCTACATGTCTTAGGGCCAGGTTATCTTCAAGACCGCCTTCTACCGCATAGCTCCCAGCGACTGGTAAGATCCCACAGAGTTGGTCTCCTCTGGGTCCCGTCAGCTAAACAATGCCGGCTGGCGGGCCCATGGGGAAGGGCCTTCTCTGTGGGTTCCCCAGCTCTCTGGAACCAGTTACCTCCTGAGGTCTGGACCATCCCCACCCTATTGGCCTTCCAAAAAGTGGTGAAGACCTGGCTTTTCCGGCAGGCCTGGGGCCGTTGATCTCGCTCTTGCGATCCAGCGAGATCCGGCCATAAATGGTATGAATGAGTTTTAATGTTTTTATTTTATTTATTAGGATTTTAAATGTATTGTGAGCCACCGTGAGTCTTCGGAGAGGGGCGGCATATAAATTGAATTAAATTGAAATTGAAATTGAATCAGACTAGCTTCACTATAAAATCATTCCTTTTTCTCTGAGCTAAAAGCCAAAATCTATTGAGATGACAGAAGTAGCATCATATGAGATTATCTGGAAAGTTTTTGAGTCTGTGATTGTCAAGTCAATATAAAGAATTGTGTGAAACTTCAATTGTGACTTGTAAACCAGCCCAGTAAACTCCTACTGGGCTGGTTAAAGGAACTAGGGAGATTCTGGAGACTGAATCCAGACTGTAGTCAATGCTTCTTTCAAGGAAGGTGAAGCCACAACAATTCTAAAAGACATACTTGATGATCACTTGAATTTATACACTAGGGCAGCAAAGGCTAACCTTTTTGCCATCGTGTGCCAGGAAGGGAGGGTGGGGGAGTGTGCACATGCCCACATCCATAATTCTATGCGCCCTGCCCTGCGCATGCATGCATGACCCCCCTCCCCGCCTCCCACTCCTGGCACACAATGGCCCGGTAGGCCCGTTTTTCTTTCTTACCTGGCTCCAGATCCTCTCTATGCATCTGGGGAGGGCAAAAACAGCCTTCCCCACCCCCTCAGAGGCCCGAAATGGCCCGTTTCCCAACTTCCGGTTGGACACGAAGTGACATTTTTTGTTGTCCCCAGTCTCCAGAGACTCCTAGACAGGCTGAGCTGGTGTGCCAGGTGACATGGCTCCATGTGCCACCTGTGGCACACATGCCATAGGTTCGCCATCACGGCACTAGGGTTTTTCTTAGATTATTATATAAGAATCAATGCAATGCATTCCACCCATTTGTGTAAAACCTATCTTTTCTTCACAAAAGTTGCTGCACTATACTATACTTTCTCTCACTTTCTTTTGAATTCTGTGCTTGATTCCCACTTTTATGAATCATTTTAAAGTTTCTTTCATAAACCTAATTTAATTTCTTGTCATAAACTGGCATCTTCCTTTGATTATATGGTAAATGATAATAATAAAGGCCAGTTTAAATGCTGCAGATGGTGACACTAGCTGTGACTCATAGATGCCATGTGAAATTCACATGAGTAATTATTTCCTTCCAGCAAATATACTAGACCCATACAGTCTTTTAGGGCAACTACTTAAGAACAATTTCCACTCCTCCAAACTTTAATAAACTTACATGAGTTTCTTCACTGGGAGGATATACCAGTCTGTTGTTCTTTACTTTTTAAAATCAATTAATTCCAGGCTTCCTGAGTGAGCACATTTCCTGAAGAGGCAAAAGATCAGTTTATAATTATGACAGATTATGCTGGGTAATTCTATAGAAAGTTTCTTAGTGTTTCTTGTGAATTTTTATTTCAATATTTGAATCCATTTGGGATGTTAGAAAGGGTGGCATGACAGGTAATTAGCTAGCATAATCTTTAAAAATGGCATATTTTAGTGAGCAATGTTTCCTAATATTGCATGAGCTGTTTTCCTGTGTACCTTTACTTTTTCTGATTGCAAAAGAAAAATTGTCATTTGGAATATGCGTGCCAAAAAACTCTGACAACCCAATTTAGTGGGGCTTTCACAAGTGGCAGTAAAAATGTTCTCTACCTCAACAGACAAAACTGTACATGAATTAAGTGCAGAAGTGTGTCCCATTTACTTTGAATCAGCTCACATTCAGATATAAGTGAGTAAAAGATTGTAGCATTAATGGAGTGTACTATTCCCCCTGTTCTCTAAGCTATGGTGAAATCCAATGGTTCATATTAATGCACTCTTCTTGTATATCTATCCTGTTTTTTTTAATGGTAAAACATTAATGTATTGCATATATTCAGATAGAGTTGATATTTTAACTAAGTCATAGGATTTGAAATTAGATCCATTAATGAAAACTGGCTAAGATATAGGACTATAGGACTATAGGACTAACAAGGGGAAAAAATGTATGTACCTTAGTGGCAAGTAAAAAGAAAAAAAAACTGATGGAAGGAAATAAATGTGATAGCATCATCCCGCAGCCCACTCAAATTAAGGTGTGTGGTAAGGAAATCAGATCCTTTCTCCCCCTCTTTTTGCAGGGAGATAGACCAGTATCACAAGCAATTTATAAAATAATGTTTTATTTTTTAAGAAAAGAAAAGAAAAGAGAGAATGTTAACAAAACATTTTAAACTCAGTGTTGCTGTGTTTTTATTTTTGTGTGGGCTTTGTTTCATACCATATTACATTGCTCCAGGGGTGAAATCTATTTATGTTCCCTACTGGTTCAGAAGTGCGTGCTCCACATGCGTCATGTGCAATTTTGGACCCTCTGTGCATGTGCAACGCCTTCTGTGCATACACAGAGGGTAAAAAATAAGTTACTTCTCTATGTCCGGGTGGGTGGGTGGAGCCTCGCACTGCCACCTCTAACTGGTTCTCCGAACCATCTGCCACTACCACGGCCGAACCAGTAGCATTTCACCCCTGAGTTGTTCCTCTAAACCACAGAGAGCATGATTGAATAACCTGCAACAGGGAAAATAACCAAAAAAAGATAAGGTTCTAAGCAAATCTCATGAAGCAACTTGTATCAAAGAAATGCTGTGCTCGCTTCAGCAGCACATATACTAAAATTGGAACGATACAGAGAAGATTAGCATGGCCCCTGCGCAAGGATGACACGCAAATTCGTGAAGCGTTCCATATTTTAACAAAAGGAAAGAATGGATTATCCTATAACAGAGGAGGAGATAATTGTAGCAATAAAACAATTAAAAACAGCCAAAGCTCCTGGAACGGATGGTCTGACAGCAGTGTATTATAAAACTTTGCAGGCAGAAATGGTGGAACAACTTAGAGACTTATTTTGTAATATACAACAAGGGGGAAAAGTACCCCCATCATGGACTACAGCTTATATTTCTTTGATACCAAAAGAGCAAGCAGGTCCCAAAAAACCGGAGAATTACAGACCAATATCTCTTTTGAATACGGATTATAAAATTTATGCAAAAGTATTAGCCAACAGACTGATGCCAGTAATTCAAAAGGTGATTCATGATGACCAAGCGGGATTTATTGAGGGTAGGCACATGAAGGACAATGTAAGGCAAGTAATAGACTTATTGGAATATCTTGAGAAGAATAAACAGATTCCTGCAGTGCTGGTTTTTCTGGATGCGGAGAAGGCCTTTGATAGAGTGGATTGGAATTTTCTATTAAAGACTTTAAAAAAGATGGACTTTGGGGACCAATTTATACAGGCGGTTTCAGCAATTTATCAAGAGCAAAAGGCACAGATCATTATCAATGGAAGCTTGACAACAGAGTTTAAAATTGAAAAAGGAACAAGACAGGGATGTCCACTGTCCCCATTGCTGTTTATTCTAACATTAGAAGTCTTGTTAAATACAATAAGGGACTCTAACACTTTGAAAGGTATAATGATAAGGCAAGAGGATTACAGAATAAAGGCATTTGCAGACGATCTGGTTGTTACCCTAGCACAGCCAATGGAATCGATAATCCAGATGAAGGACATTATACAAGACTATGGTAAAGTTTCAGGTTTTAGATTGAATCAGAAAAAAACTAAGATGGTAGTCAAAAATATGACACAAGATCGTAAACTGGAGTTAGAAAGGAGGGCAGGTTTTGAGATTGTACCAAAGGTAAAATATCTAGGAGTCCAGGTTGCAGAATCAAATATGAAATTGTTTCAAAATAACTATGAGGTGTTGTGGCGAGAGGTGCAAAAAGATATGGAGACTTGGAAAAAACTGCAGCTGTCTTTACTTGGAAGAATAGCAGCAGTTAAGATGAATATTTTGCCAAGATTTCTTTTTTTGTTTCAAATGATCCCGGTGCTCAGAAATGATAAACAATTAAAAGTATGGCAAATTGGTGTGAACAAGTTTGTCTGGAACGAGAAAAAGCCAAGAGTAAAAATGAAAATTATGCAAGACGTTCCAGAAAGGGGAGGTCTCAAACTTCCAAACCTACAATTATATTATGATGCAACAGCTTTGACTTTAGTAAGTGATTGGTTTGGAGGAAAAAAGACTGGAATATTAAACGCAGAAAGTTTCGATTTGGAATTTGGATGGCACGCTTACTTATTTTATGACAGTAAAGTGGATAAAGTTTTTAAAAGCCATATACTTAGAGATTCTTTGTTGAGAGTTTGGAAGAAGCACCGAAACAAATGGAATTATAAAATACCGCTATGGCTGGATCTTGGTCATACCTTGTGGAATACAAATATAATGTCACTCGGGGGGTTTTTATATAAAGAGGTTCTTTTTACAGATGCGGGCAGATGGCAGCTGAAGACATTACAGACATTGTTGGCTGAAGAGATCAATTTAACCTGGTTACAATATAATCAATTGCAATTGAGATGGAAAGAGGACCAAAAAACTGGTATTATGATGTATGAGGAAGAATTAGTTAGACACATAAAAGAGAAAGGACCAATGCATATTAAAAGACTTTATAATGTTTTGTTAGAAAGGGATTCAGAATCTGAGCTAGTTAAAGACTGCATGATTAAGTGGGCACAAAATTTTGAGGAACCAGTGATGTTGGAAACATGGGAAAAAATTTGGGTTCAGAATGTTAAATTTACACAGTCGCAGAACCTGAGGGAAAATTTCTATAAAATGTTTTATAGATGGCATTTAGACCCCAAAAAATTGTCGTGTATGTATCCTAATGTGCAGCCTAAATGTTGGAGATGTGATTGCCTAGACGCTACATATTATCATGTTTGGTGGACCTGTAAGAAAGTTAAGGCTTTTTGGATAAAAATTTGGTGGGTCATGCAGAATGTTTTGAAGAAAAAAATTCAGTTTTCTGCACAACTGTTCTTATTGGGTATAGTTAAGGGTTTTACATCGGGTGAAACAAAATTGATATTGTATATGATAATTGCAGCAAGATTGTTGATAGGCAAATACTGGAAAAATGAAGCGCTGCCTACGATTGAGGAATGGACTTTGAGGATGGCCAGTTTTGCAGAGATGGCGAAGATTTCAGCATATTTAAAAGATTGTTCTCAAGAGACTTATGAATGGGAATGGAAGAAGTGGATAAATTATGTTCAGCATAAATACCAAACTAGGAAGTACCAAATAGCTTTTATTTGAAAATGTTATATCAAGATAGAAATATCTTAAGGTCGAGGGTGAAAATTTGTTAGAAGATGTTATATTAAGACAGAAATATTTTTAAGGTTGAGGGTGAAAATTTGTTAGAAAATGTTATATCAAGATAGAAATATCTTTAAGGTAATCAGGATGAAAATTTATTTGAAAATGTTATACTAAGATAGAAATATTAATGTTAATGTAAGGAAGATGAAAATTTGTAAGGGGGAGGGAAGGGTTCAAGTTTTATATACAAAGGAGGGTTTTTTCCTTTTATCTGATATGAGTATACTAGGAAGTCTGGGGGGAGGGGAGGGTTAGGGTGGGTTAGGGAGGTTGGGAAGATTGGGGGGTTGTGGGGGGGGGGAAAAAGGGGTGAAAATGTAACTGTAAAACTTTTGCAATAAAAAAAAATAAAAAAAATAAATAAAAAAAAAGAAATGCTTACCAGTATTTGCACAAAACACACAAGGAAAAAGCTTGTACATAGAAATGATAACATATAAATCTTTGAAAAAAATATACTTAACACTGTTCCTAATTTTTTCTTATTCTTATAGAACCCTTGGAATAGATCACTTTTGTACCAATTTGTTACATGAAAAATATTTATTTCTGGGATTCTGGTGGGGAATAGTGGATTGACAGCCCACAAACCACAGATTACAAAAGGCATCACATCCAAAAGTCAGCTAGATATTGAATCCAGACTGCTGAAATTTCTCTACAGATGAAGGACGAGGTAATTTTGAGATTACCCATATGCACTCTGGACAGCTGTTTATGGTGAGTAAATGGCAGAAATGGACATTTTTGCAGTCACTTGCAATCAACTGGGAGTCATGGAATTCATGAATATCTGAGCTGTTAATGTAATCTTTTTTGGCGACTCAAAGTTTGACCAAACCTCAACTTTTTAAACATTTTAGAGCTTTATTTTATTTTTACTGTTTATTAAAATGGAAAAACTTGAGAACTGAAAGAGGGTTTTTTTCCACTGGGTGGGATTTGTTTGTTTGTTTGTTTGTTTGTTTGTTTATATATCGTGCCTTTTCAATTTTAAAAAATTACTTCAGGAGTCAAAACATATTATTTTTTTCAAAGACAGACATTTCTATGCCTACAATTTTGTAAGGACTTAGGGTTTTTTTTGAAATATACAGCCAAAGAGTTACTATAGCGTTGATTTTAGAAAGTACTTTTAAACGGATTAAGGGTCATGATGAATCTGAATTAAAGCAAGACATTGAAGTTAATTAAAAGGATCCTCTCTCATGGAAAGAATTTCTTTATATTATAAACTGATAACAAGACCTTGAGGTTTGGATACTAGAAGCATCAGGCTACTTTAAAGGAGCTGTTTGGCACTGGGGTTCAAGCTGTTCTTGAGCTATTAAACTCTATAATTGTGGTAGAATATAGTCTGGATTCCCAAGAGGAAGAGGCTGCATTCTAGAGCTAGGGAAGCATGGAAAGTTTGGTTGGGAGAAAAAGAGTTTAAATGGCTCCTTCCTAGAAATTCTCAGATATATATCTATAGTGATGCAAATAATTGCCTTAGTTTGACAAGATTTCTATCTATACTTAAGGAGAAATAAATGAAACTATTCAGAACTAACTACATGTGTCTTTCTGGATTCTGGGGACTCTGATAATAATGGAACTAAAAGGTGCTATGGAAGAGGAAAAAGCCTCATTAAATAAAATCAAAATGAATTTTAAGATGATTAAAAACTGCAACTCATTAGAAAAAGATGGGAGTACTAGATTTACAAATGAAATTGGATTATGACTTATAAATTTATAAATGTACACAAATATTAAGTCAAAAGAATGATGTGGATTATTGTTATATTTTTGGTTTTTGAATTATTACTTGCTCAGTATAATTCTTCATAAAATTATTGCAAAAAGGGAGGGAAAATTGTTTTCTGTACATTATAATTTTAGTAAGAGATTGGGTAATAATTTTACCGTGTTTCCCCAAAAATAAGACCCTGTCTTATATTTTTTTGAACCCTGAAATAAGTGCTTGGCCTTATTGCCATGCGCTCAAAAGCCCGATTGAGCTTATTATAAGGGGATGTCTTATTTTGGGGGAAACAGGGTAGTTCTCTCTTCTTCACTCCACTTCAGCAGATAACATTTTCAAAAGGAAAAGTTTTTCCTTTATAACAAACAAAGAAAGGATTGGATCATCTGCTTTTGAGAGTGAATCTGAGTAGCATACAACTGTACCTTGTGCAGATGTAGACTCCATACCTGAGATGAGTGAATGTGAGTTTAGTGTATTTGAGTTTATCTCACAAAAATCACTGATTAGGACATTGAACTCTTATACACCAGTCCATCTATTGAATATATATAGGTGTGTATGTGTGTGTGTGTGTGTTTCTCTCTGTGTGTACATGTGATTAGCCTGAATCAATCCACTCCAGAAGGAAGACTATTTTATTGAAGATTATGGATATAATCTACCATACTGATCTAGTGTAAATGGTAGACATTTTTGATTTTCCTGTCTAGGACTCAGGACTGAATGACAGGCAGAAATGTTGTGCCTATAAGGGAGAAATAGAATTTGTAGTTTCCCACTTCTAATCCGGTGTCTTTAATTCCTGCACCAAACTGGTATATGTGTGTGCATATGTGCAGACACACCCACCAAGCTATCCATGCACCCTCTCTCACTGATTCCTTCTTTGTAGGGATATTAGAGAGATTTTGAAATCCTTTTATATTACCATATTTTTCGGAGTATATGATGCTCCGGACTATAAGATGCACCTACCTGTTTTGAGGAGGAAAACAAGAAAAAAAAATCTGCCTCTGCCTCCCAGCATCAATCCAGTATTCATGTGGACCGTTTGCCACGACCTGTTTGCTGCAGCCCATTTGCTGCGGCCAGTGGTGGGATTCAGCCAGTTCGCACCACTTCGGGAGAACCGGTTGTTAACTTTTTGAGCAGTTTGGCAAACTGGTTGTTGGAAGAAATTATTAGGGCAGAGAACTAGTTGTTAAATTACTTGAATCCCACCACTGGCTGCAGCCCATTTGCCACCGCCCATTCGCTGCTATGGCCCATTCACCATGACCTGTTCGCAGCCACCGCCGCCTGTTCACGTCTGCTGTGGCCTGTTTGCTACCACTCATTTGCCGCTACAGCCCATTCACCACTGCCATGGCCTATTCAGAATGGCCCGTTTGCCGCTGTTGTGGCCCATTTGCTGCGGCCTGTTTGCTGCGGCCCATTGGCCACCGCCACTGCAGACCATTCTAGAACAAGTGATCAACACCACACCAACCTCCCTCACCCCCCCCCCCCCGCTGCAACATTCATTGTATAAGACACACCAAAAGCAGGGGGAAGTATGTCTTATACTCTGAAAAATACAGTATTTCCTGGCTATTTTTATTTTGAAAAAAGTAATGTCATTAGCTGAATGTATCATTCTCCTTATTGAACAAAGCTACTCATCTGGAATGTTGAGTGCTTAATACTAGATTCCCATAAACTCAGTTCTCAATGCATTTTCTAAATATTCCAGATTTGAGGTTCATTTGATGACTCTAATGTTCCCTATAAAAGACAAATGAATCTGTAATAAAATAATGGTATAATTATAACGTTTATAACATGGAGTTTCATATGCAGTTAAAACAGTTTAAGGAACCAGAAAAGGGTATTCCCCCTGCTTGTAAGAGAGACATGTGCAAATCTGCAACCCTCCAAACATTAAAGCTACAACTTATACTTTCTCCTCAGACTGACTCTTTTGGATGTGAACATCCAGCAATACCTGAAGGGTTGGAGATTGGCTACTTTAGTTTGGATTCCAAAGTCTTCTACTTACAGTAGAAAGCACTTAGCAAGTTTCTGAGCATTATATCATTTCATTTTCATTTAATTGTTTTTCTAAAAAGAATGTGATGGATTTGTTAATTACCTTTTTTATGAAGCAACTCAGTTCTGAAATTAAAGGAGCTTTCATTGCAAAAAATGGTCTTCAATTCATTTAGGCTGCTTAATTTCTTCGCTTGCTTTATATTAACCTGTGGATATATCTTCACATACCTGTGAAGAGCATAATCTTTTTTTAATTTTCATGAGCCTGAGCTTAAGCTAAAGAGTATAATAAAACTATTTACTTCAGGCAAACTTCTCATTTAAAGAAGGGTGGTCCTCCCTTCCCAACAATAATACAGAAAGTTTCATTATCTATCCAATCTTATGTAACACATTATGCATGAATGTAGAAACTCATAATAATTCCTCCGGTAAGCAATCTGGTAATCAAATATAGCAAAAAAGGTGTTGGCAGTGGTCATATGTAGGAGGTACTCTTAATTGTTTTTCCAAAGTAGACTTGTATATTATAATTAAAAGAAGAAAGTCTTTACAGATGGCAAAAATAAATCCTTTGAAATGAGTCTATGATTCTATCAGCCTCAAGGTCAGAGCCTGAAGGAAAAACCCATAGTTTGCACACTGCAAATATTTTTTATGATTACATTAGGCCACCTGATCCTCCAAGTAGTTTCCTGGCACAGGTCCCGGAAGAGGCTGTGGAGGGAATTGGAATATTATTTTCAATTCTGTTCATGGAAAGAATGGCATAAACATGATGGAAGCTTTATTTTAAAGTGAAAGGACTTGTATTGTCCAAGATGAAAATCATTCTTATAATTGGCCAATATCTGAGAAATATCTTACCTTCTCTAAAAGCTTACAGATTAATTTTTCATGGATATGTTTGATATCTACAACCAAGTCAGCTTTTTCTGGGGATGGTCCCATATTACAGGACAAATAACCACATCAAATGAAACAAACACCCACCTTATTACGATATAGGATGGAGTTCAAAACTTACTTATTTTCATATGCGTTTCATGCTACTGTTCAGCTTTCGTATTATGGTTCGTTGCATAGCCAGCCAGATATTAAATAGTGGATTTGACATTTTTATCCATCTATTGAATCCTTCCCAAGGATCTCGGATAGGCAGATGTGAATTCCTATGATGATGTTAAAGGTATCGTCACAGGATGTAAACTATTCCAAGTAAAGCTCAAATGGGGCTCCATTGGTTTTGGGATTGCACGCATGGTACCTATTATATTGGTACCACTTTTGCTTTCTTTTGCCATAGATGTTCTATTTCTATTTGTAGCTCTTTGTCTCTTGTTATTTTCTTTATTTCTTTCTCTTCTATTCTGCTGTCTCCAGGTACTGTCATGCCCACTATTAAGACTTTTCTGTATTTTTTATTGACAGTTGTTAAGCTGGAGTGTCTGTCTTTTTGAATTCTAAAGCCCCGGAGCAATTTAGCTTCTTTATTTTCTATGACTTTCTCTATTTTATGGTCTCACCAGTTCTTGCTTGCAGTCAAATGATATTTTTTGCAGATCTTCCAGTGCAGTACTGTTGCTACTTTGTCATGCCATTGCTTGCAGTCAGTCTGGGTGATCTTCTTGCAGCAGCTAACCAGGTTTCAGCTTCTTTGCAGAGACAGCATGCTGTCTTCTCAATTCTGGCTTTTTATGTATTTGTTCTTAAATGTTGGTCTTGTGCAGCCTGAATTAGTCCATCTATCTCTTTCTACAACTTTCCTACTCTTTTTTTTCTAGTCATCCTGTCCAGGGCCCTTAGTTCTGCTTGAATCCACTCCACTATTCCAGCAGTGACTGGAATTGCCAAGGTATTGATTGCCTTGATGGCACTTCCTCCACTGAGTTTGGATTTTAAGATCTTCTTCACTTCTTGATGCATTCATTTCTAACCTTTTTCTTTACTTCATTGTACTTGGTGTCAGCTTGAAGGATGCTCAGGTGGTTATAGCGATTGTCTTAATCCAGATTCTTGATATTATTTCCATAGGGCATCTTGAATAGTGAACAGTTTTCACTATTTTCCCTTGTTCCATGGCAAGCATGGCACATTTGTCCAGTCCAAACTCCATTGCAATAGCTTGGCTGTAGATATGGACAGTGTTGATTCTATTTCAGATGGTGTTGTTATTGTTGTCGTGGTGGTGGTAGTGGTGGTTTTTGTCCTTATTTTCATTTTTAAAATATTTTTTACTGTACAATGGAAGCTACCCAGAACTGGTAAAACAGTAGTTACCTCTTTAATTTCCCCCCATCAATTGACCATCTTTTCCTGGCCATCCTCTTTCCATTAATGAATTTACTTTATTCACAAATCATCAATCAGGAGTATGAAGTTTGCACAAAAGGACTTTGCATGCAGCTCGTATTTTATTATATGTCCAGTCTTCCCAATTCCCATATGGCAATAAAAGCAATATTGTTTTTGACAGTAGAGTTTTTAATCTAAGACAAATTCTGCCTCTTTTTGTTCTTGTTTTCAATTTTAAGATCATCTCCTCTCATAGTATTATACTTTTAAAAATTATTTGTGAACTGCTCAGAATAATACATTTGAGATGGGCAGCTATATAAATTGAATTTATAAATTAATGTATAAATTTATAAAGAAATAAATGATAGTTCAGAATAAATTCTATAGACTACCTTTTGTGTAAATGCCTTAGAACAATTGAGGCACTAATGGAGAGGAAAAGGAAGAAACTATTATAAAGATACTATTATTTGACGGTATTCATAGCACTTGTAACTGACAGTTATAAAAAGTCAAAATGAAAGAGACTTCCAGTCTGCAAAGGCTTTTCAAAGAAAATCACAATTAACATTTGATGCTAAAATATTTCTTGGTGTTTCAATGCAAAAAAAAAAAAAAAAAAAAGGAGAAGAAGACAAATGAAACTTTGATTAAAACCAGGTTTATGGAATGCTTAATTCCACAATAAGGCAAACATATGAGGGAATCTTAGCACGTTCTCTAACAGAAACATACAGTCCTTCATTGTCCAATCAGGCAAACATCAGTGAATAATCTGTTGGATCGTTATGCAATACTGCTAAAATACATAAGAATCTTTCTACTACTTTTACAAATCATGCTATAAAAATTGTTTAATAAACCAAGGGCTTTTAGAACATTGTAAACTAAAGTTTATGACCACATTGACTTTTGTGAACCATATTTGTTTATATGAAAACAAAATTGCTTAACTTTTAAAGTGCCATACAATTCTATTTTTTTCTTGCAAAATAGTAACTTGTAAAGCTAGGTTTATGACTTTTTTTTAATTTGATTTATATGCCGCCCTTCTCCGAAGACTCAGGGTGGCTTACAATGCATTAAGCAATAGCCTTCATACTTTTGTATATTTATACAAAGTCATCTTATTGCCCCCACAATCTGGGTCCTCATTTTACCTACCTTAGAAAGGATAGAAGGCTGAGTCAACCTTGAGCCTGGTGAGATTTGAAATTGCAATAATTGCAGGCAGCTGATGTTAATAACAGTGCTTTAGTCTGCTGCGCTACCAGGGCTCCTAAAAATTGTTTGTATGATGATTGTTTCTATTATTTATTCATAAATATGATCTACCTCCTTCTCTCTGAAGGGCACTTTAAATGGAGTCAGGACTATTCACCTTCATGAGCATCTAATAGGAGTGTTTGTTTTATTCTGCTCTGAAACTGAAATTTCTAGTTCTAGTTCTACCTTAGGCATGAAGCCATTTGGATGACTTTGAGCCAGTCACATCCTCTCAGCCTTAGGAACATGGCAATGGTAAACCACTTCCACTTTTCCAACTTCCATCCCCCAAAATACAAGAACATGTCTCGGCAGCCAAAGCTCTACGGTAAAAGTCATTTCTCTTAACGTGTTGCATGAAGTCAGAGGCAGAAACAGTTGTATAGAAAGAAGAAAGTGTCAGAAAAAAGATATGTTGGAAAACAAAAACAACAGGGAAAAAGAATCAGAACTGTTGTCCAACCTACAACAGGTGACTTCTGGTCTCACCTTCTGCTCCTAGCCCTTTCCCCCTCTCCAGGAAATATAGCTGCAATAAAACACCTCTACCATTAATTAACAGATCTCATATAAACACCATATATTTAATGAAGTCATGATTGGAAAAGGGAAGGAGAAAGAAGATGTATCAGAAGAAAAGGACTGGGAAACAAGGAAATAAAGTAAATGAAGCAGTTAGTCACTGGGACAGGACTAACTAACATGTTATATGGAACTTTGGCCATATCTGATAGAACAGCTGAAAAAAAGAATTACACCGGGAGCATCAGCTATTACAATAATTAGATGTGAACTGACTCCCTTGAGCCATTTCAAAGGTCCAGTTCTATGGAAATTGAATAAAATGGAACATTTGACACATTTTTCCCTACGTGTTTATATACATCTACAAATTCTCTACAAATAAATGCAAACAGAAAGCTTTAGCCTTTTCCTTCTTTGACCTGTCTCTCAGCTTTGATCTCTTACCACCTAAAAGATGAAATACAATTAAAAGAAAATAAAAATAAACATATGTATTCAAAATATTACGTGTTAGATTTTGGAAAAAAATCATTCCAAATGAATTTACCTGTAGACTTTTTCACAACAAATTATGTGAAAGGAATGACAGAAGTCCAGACCATTGAAGACTGACTTTTTGAAGTACCTGTGAGAACAGATCTTTTGAAATAGCTTTTGATTATGGTTTAGCTATATTATTTAAATCCTTTTCATTAAAATACCCATTAAAGAGCTCAAGGTCAAGGTTAACATCTGAATAGGTTGATTGTGTTGTTTTAAAGACAAGCTTTAAAAAGAGACTGCAAACCCCCAGAGAGATGGTTATAAGATGAAAGTTTAATTTCACACATACTTCTTAACTAAAGCAATACCCCTTTGAAAAACAAATGAAAACAAATTTTATTCTTCTATTTTTATTCTTATTCTGGACTGAATAAGAATGATTGAAAAAAAATCCTGAACAAATTTTTCACACAGCTCTAATATAAACTTTTATAAACTTAGATTAGCCATCTACAGCAGCAGCAGCCATTTTAGTTACTCATATCTATTTTGGTCCAAATTGAGATTTTGGCACTTACCTTTAAAACCTTGAATGGTCTGCCAGGCACCTGGAGCCTTGAAGGAGCACTTCTCCCAATACCAGTCAGCTTTTATTAAATGATTTCATTAGAGGCCTGATAGATGCCAACGAAACCCTTGGCTTTTGTGATGTTCAAATGAGACATGTCTTGCCTATAGACAAAATGTGTTTGTAGTTAGACTACAGAACATAGCTTTTTGTTATTCATTATTAAAAATGAATACACCACCACAAACAAAGAGGAAATATCATTTTAAAAAACATATTATGTTCTTATTTATAGAACCATATAATTGTACAAGCTGTTACAGATGGATTATAATATTAGGGAGTCTTTATAATCTAAATGTTCTCAGATGCCAATGTGTTGTGTGGTACCAAATGACTAGTCATCCATGGAGGCTAAAATCTGTCTCTCATCAATACTTTTTAGAGAGGATTGTTATAGCCTTTAAACGGCCTGTCATAAAGTCATTTGTCCAAGATGAGCAGCCTTAAATATACAATAAGGATTAAACAAAAAATTCAATTGAAAAGAAAAAAAAGTATGCTATTGTAAAACCTCTGCGAAATAGTGTGTAATGTTGTAACATTTTTCCCATGTGTGCACAAAAATGCATGTGGTCATCTGGCTGCATTGATTCCTACACACATTACTCCCTAAGGCTTCCTCTCACAATTCCTAGACTTGAAACTTCACATAATTGGGAGAGAGGTCTGTTCATAGGTGGTTACCATCAGTTTATGGGGCAAAATTTCCTCTGTTGGACAACTTTACTGATTAGTCTTGTAGAAACTGGCATACATAAAGATATATTTATTTATTTATTGCATTCTGAAAGACTCATAGTAAAGCAAAATTCCAGTAAAGCAATATAACTAAAAAATCGATACAAAAACCTAAGAGTGACGCAAAGAGCCATGGAAAGATACATACTCGGCATTGCAAGACAAGATAGAAATACCTGCACATGGATTAGAGGACAAACAAAAATATACAATATCATGAAAACAATAAAAGAATTGAAATGGAAATGGGCTGGTCACATAGCAAGAAGAACTGATGGCAGGGGGACCAAGGCAGTCATAGAATGGATCCCACTTAATAGAAAGTGTCCACAAAAAAGACTTAAACAAGATGGATTAACAACATCAGTAAGTATTGCAGGCCCAATTGGCAAAAGAAAGCTCAGTACCATATTGGTTGGAAGAGGCCTTTATCCTGCAGTGTAGACAATGGCTAAAATGATGATGAATATTTTATTTATTTATTTATTTATTTATTTATTTATTTATTTATTTATTTATTTGTTTGTTTGTTCGATTTATATGCCGCCCTTCTCCGGAGACTCAGGGCGGCTTACAATGCATTAAGCAATAGCCTTCATACTTTTGTATATACCTGCTTAGTAGGGCTTTCGCTGCCCCGCCCCCCCCAAGCAGTGTTCTTTTTTATACAAAGTCAGCTTATTGCCCCCACAATCCGGATCCTCATTTTACCTACCTCGGAAGGATGGAAGGCTGAGTCAACCTTGAGCCTGGTGAGATTTGAACATGCAGTAATTGCAGGCAGCTGGCAGCTAAGTGCTATTTAACAGCACTTTAGTCTGCTGCTCCACCAAGGCTATAACTAAACAAATACAGTAACTCTGTAACAAACCCATCCTAAATTACTACCAGCTCAGCCAAAAAACTGATGGATGCCCTCTTTACTTGCTTTCAGAATGCAAGGAAGGTTAGAACCACATGGACATAGAGAGAGGGGGGAGCTACTTGTGAAAATTGTCTCTTGTCTATCCCTCCTGCCCTGTCCCCCCTCCTATCTCTGTAATAGGAGGATTTTTTAACAGGCTCTCTCTAGATGTTGTTGTTGTTGTTGTTGTTGTTGTTGTGTATAGATGAGAGGGAGGGAGGGAGGGAGACAGAGAGAGAGAAAGAGAGAGAGAGCACATTTACTGATGAAGTGAAATGCTGTAGCCTATGCCCTAAAATTTGGCCCATAGCAAGAAGTAGGTTGCAAAAAAAAAAAAAAAAAGATGCATTTGATTAAATATAATTGTTATTACCATGTTTCCCCAAAAATACTTCGCCCCCACAGTGCTGATCGGCTGCTTCGCTGGTGCTGCTCAGGCTGCAGCCTCAAGAAATCTTCCCGTGCAAACAGCACAAGGTGAGGAGGCGAGGGTGTGTGTGAAGAGAGGGAACATGCCCCACACACACCTGCCATCCAAACGGAAATGGGGCACTTTTCTTTTCTTTGGGCAGAAAGTGGCCGTGGCTTACAACAAGCAGGTTTTCTGGAATGCTGGGGTGAACGAAGGCAGAATTGGGAGTTAAGGCATGAAGTTCAGGCAGGGGGGAAAGAGAACAGCAGCTGGATCCCCCTTGGCCATCCTCATAGGTGCCGGATTGAGGTCGCCCTTCGGCTAGGGGGGCAGGGCACTTCCTCCTCTTCCTCCTTCCCTTCTCCGGCTTCTGCTCATCAGGGATTGCCTGGCTAAGTCGGAGTGGCTGTCCTGGGGACTCTGGCATCCAGGCATCGTCGTCAGCATCATCATCGTGGCTGCCTTCTTCCGCCCCCTTTCCACCACCTGAGCGGTGAATGGCAGGGGCGTGTGGGACATATTCCCCCTCCCTTTCCCCCATCTCCAGCCTTGCCTCCTCACATTGTGTTGTTTGTGTGGCAGCTGCACATGCGTCTAAGTATTTGGGGGGCTTATTTGGGGGGGGCTTATTTTAGCACATGCACTCAAAAGCCCAATTGGGCTTATTATCGGGACATGTCTTAGTTTCAGGGAAACACCATAGTAAAACTGAATTAAGGTTTAATGCAATCCCCTTCTACTGTATTGTCAACCCATTTTTAGAGCCGCTTTTAGTGTCACAGGTTGTTTTCCTTTATCATTTATAATGCCATATTTAGAAAGATTTGCTATGTCAAGAAGACATTGACTTGAATATTTCTATAGCTGAGATTATGTTCCTTCTAACAGATGCTAGAATCATGGAACATAAATAGGGGAGGACAGTTGCATTGATCCAACACTTTTCCACAAATGCTTGGCAACAGTGTGTAATTCTAGCAGACAATGCTGATTTCTATACATTTATGCACATGGGGAGACAAAGCTAGATTGAGAATGTCAATGATAATTCTGACAAAATCTTTGTGCAAAATTGGGTTCATTTTGGGGCAAATGAAAATATTTTAGTTTTTGTACAGAAAAATAAAGTGAAATGCAAATATTTAATTGAAATTAATTTTAAAACTTGTAAAGTTTTAAAGGCACCATGGTGGCGCAGTGGTTAAAATAAAATATTGCAGGCTAATTCTGTCGACTGCCAGCAGTTTGATTCTCACCGGCTCAAGGTTGACTCAGCCTTCCATCCTTCTGAGGTTGGTAAAATGAGGACCCAGATGATTGGGGGCAATAGGCTGACTCTGTAAACCACGTAGAGAAAGCTGTAAAACAGTATGAAACAGTACTGTATATAAGCAGTTGTGGGATTCAAAATTTTTTTACTACCGTTCTGTGGGTGTGGCTTGGTGGGCGTGTCAGGGGAAGGGTACTGTAAAATCTCCATTCCCTCCCCACTCCAGGGAAAATTACAAAACAAGGAAATGTGATATTCATGTTTCTAATAAAATTATATTTGGAACAAATACAGTTCTTGGCATGTAAGAAAAAGAAAACAATGATAAATTTGAAGGAGTTCAGGAAACTTACAAAAACATAATTGTCTTGCTTGAGGCAGAACTGATTTTTGAAAGTAGATTTAAATATATTGCTTATTCAAAAGTTGGTTACAGAAGGAGACAAAAAGATTAAGGGTTGGCTTAGGACAGCAAATTGTTTTGCATGTTTGGATTAAGAGAATTTGTTGTGTAGACAAAAACTGAGTTCTGTTACAAAAAAACCCCTCTAGCAATATAAGGAAACCAATTTAAAAACTCTTTTAAGTTGGCGATTTTGATAGAAGTACAGACAGCAATTGGGGAAGTAAGAAGCCATCTGGACACCAGAGAACAATCAAAATGATTAGAAGGGAAAGAAAGAAAAGCCATTGTGCCTACTTTAAGGAAGCTCAAAATGTCAGACAGACCGTAGCCTGAATTTCTTGACTAAAACACCAGGGTGAACTGATGTTTACCAGTTACTCACTGCTTCCTATTATCTTCTTCAGTTGGCATATTACTGTGTTTATTTGATTTTATTTTGCTTATTAATTTGTTTTTCATGAAAAGCTCTAAGTGGGGCAGACCCAAGATTGAAATAACAACTTAAAGAACCAGGAGGCACTGAAAATAAACTTGTCCTCTGCTATCCTGGCAGTCTACTACTACATCTTTCTGAACAGAAGTCCTTTTGTGTTTGGGACAAATGTGAAAAGCAGGATTAATGAACATTAAATTTGGTAATAAAAGCAGAAGAAAATGGTACCAGATAGAGTGGTTTGTGGCCTACAATGGTTTCATCTGTCTCTAAGGAGATCTCAGCATGTTCAGCTATCAAAGCTAGCCAGGCCAAAAAGGGAAATGAAGCTAGTTTCTGAATGGGTCACAGATTGTTTGGAAGCCTGCAGTGTCAACATCCTGGCACCAAGCAACCATCTTGGCACCTGATTTTCCCTTTCCTATATATGTGCTAAGCAAGATGTTTTTAATGTATTGTGAAGGGGGAGCAACAGGTTGAAACTAAACCCTGGCAAGACTGAGTGGCTCTGGGTTTGGGATTCATTGGATCAGGGAGAATTGCCACCTTTGGTCTTGGATGGGGTGGCACTATTCCAAACAGACCCTGTACATAATCTGAGGTTCTTATGGACTCACGACTCCTGCTCCAAGACAGGTGGTGGTGGCGGCCAGGAGGGTCTTTGCACAATCTCAGGTTGTGCACCAGTGCACTTTCCTGAACCAACAATCTTTATTCACAGTCACTCATGTCCTAGTCACTTCATGTCTTGACTATTGCAACATGCTTTACATGGGGCTGCCTTTGAAGAGCATCCAGTTGGTGCAAAATGCAGTGGCCCGCATGGTTTTGTGCAGACCCCGGTGTGCACATGTATCACCTCTCCTGCAGGAGCTGCATTAGTTGTCAATTTGCTTCCGGGTACAATTCAAGGTGCTGGTTATCACATTTAAAGCCCTTCATGGCTTAGGACCAAGTTATCTGAGGGACCGTCTCTTGCCGGTCACATCTACCTGATCCAGTGGTGGGTTTCTACCGGTTCGCATTGGTTCAAGTGAACTGGTAGTGGTAATTTGGCCTGGGTTGCTGAACCATTAGTGACTGCTGGCTGGCCATGCCCCCGAACTGGTAGCCTGATCACCACTCACTTGCCCCTCTCACCCACCTGCCTGACTGCCGGGAAGTGGCTCTCAAAGAGGCGGCGGTTGGGAGGCTTCTCACAGTCGCATTGAAAAAGAGAAAGCCTCCCAGTTAAGCGGCTGCAGTGGCTGGGCGCAGGGTGCCAAAACTATTGGCGGGAGCCAAAAAAACCACTCCTGTTGCCACCCTGTTCTTCACACTGGCCACACATGCGCATCCCATTGCCTGCTGTGTTGCGCTCAGACTGACACAGAGGCAATGGGATGCGATGGCAGAAGCTTTTTCTTTTTCAATGTGACTGCGAGAAGCCTCCCAGCTGCCGCCTCTTTGAGAAGCACTTCCCAGCAGTGGCAGCTGGCTGGAGGCTGCCGAAAACTACCGGAGGTCAGCTTGCCTTCCGGTTTCCGGACCAGCCACCATGGGAGGAAGGTAAGCATATTGAAGAAAGAGGCGGTGGTGGAGGAAGTGGAACTAGGGTTGGGGCTGCTGAAGTAGGGGAAACAGGGTGACACATTTGACTGATGAAGGGACGCCAGGGCAGCATGCAGGAGGAAGCCTTTGATAGATTAGGCCAGGACTGGGCAGAAAATAAGTAGATAGGTAGAAATTCAAAAATATTTCCTACCTTTTTCTGTGGGCTAGGTGGCTAGGTGGGGTGGTCATGTGACTGAGTGGCCATGGCTGTGAGTGACATCAAGTTGGCCATGCTCACTCAGTCACATGACCACCAAGCCATGCCCACTAAGCAAGCCACACCCACAGAACCGGTAGTAAAAAAATTTGAAACCTTCCACTGACCTCTCCCCATGGGAGATATACCTGATGGGACCCAGAAGAAGGACCTTCTCTGTGGTGGCTTCTTCTCTCTGGAACATCATTCCCCCAAAGATTAGAACGACCCCCACTCTAATACTGTTCTGGAAGGCGCTGAATATCTGGTTCTGCCAGTGGGCCCCACAGAACCCAGAATGGGATGGAGCCCATTAAATGGCTTGTGTGATCTGCTGTCGCCAGGGCAGGAGGCTGCAGGTGGGAGGTGATTTTATTATTTTATTTATTTATTTATTTATTTATTTATTTATTTATTTATTTATTATTTTATTTGATGTTTATACCGCCCTTCTCCTGCTGGACTCAGGGCGGTGCATAGCCAAAGAAAAAAACAGTGCATACAAAATTTAAAATGTTAAAACAATTAAACTAGTATTGCCCAATAAAATTTAAAATTATCCCAACTAAAACCAATTTAACAATTAAAAATATCTAAAGGGGGGGGGTTAAGCCAGCCCAGCTTGATGAAATAAAAAAGTTTTAAGGGCACGGCGAAAAGCACAGAGATCTGGGATCCTACGTATCTCCAGGGGCAGGTCGTTCCAAAGGAGCAGTGCTGCCACAAAGAAGGCCCTCCCCCTGGGGGTCGCCAGCCGACATTGTCTGGCCGATGGCACCCTGAGGAGTCCCTCTCTGTGGAAGCGTACTGGCCGGTGGGAGGCTACTGGTGGCAGAAGGCGGTCCCGTAAGTACCTAGGCCCTAAGCCATGGAGCGCTTTAAAGGTGGTAACCAACACCTTGAAGCACATCTGAAAGACCACCAGGAGCCAATGCAGCTCGTGCAGGAGAGGTGTCACATGGGAGCGCCCTGTCGCTCCCATAATCCCCCGCGCAGCCGCATTCTGCACCAGTTGGAGCCTCCAGGTGCTCCTCAAGGGGAGCCCCATGTAGAGAGCATTACAGTAGTCCAGACGAGAAGTGATGAGTGCCTGAGTGACCGTGTGTAAGTAGTCCCAATCCAGAAAGGGGCACAACTGGCGAATCAGGCGAACCTGATAAAAAGCTCCCCTGGCCACAGCCGTCATATGCTCTTCTAAAGACAGCCGTGCGTCCAGGAGGACACCCAAGTTGCGGGCACTCTTTGTGGCCAGTAACTCGCCCCCAATAGCCAGCGATGGCACCACTGGCTATATCGGGATGCCAGAAGCCACAGCCACTCGGTCTTGGAAGGGTTGAGTCGGAGCCTGTTTCTCCCCATCCAGACCCGCACGGCGTCCAGGCACCAGGACATCACTTCAAGGGCATCATTGGGATGGCCTGGGGTGGAGATGTACAGCTGAGTGTCATCAGTGTACTGATGGAACTCCACTCCAAAACCACGGATGATCTCACTCAGCGGCTTCACATAAATGTAATGTAAATGTAAATTCATATTATAGGAATTTATTTCATTCTTTTTATTAGTTTTATTGTTTTAAACGAGGTTTTATTGTCTGTAAGACGCCTTGAGTTGCCATGGGTGAATAGGCGGCAATATAAATTCAATAAGTAAGTAAGTAAGTAAGTAAGTAAGTAAATAAATAAGTTTCTCTCATAAATGTTCTAGCAAAGCGTACATGGTTTTATGCAGCTTTCAAATCTGTTAATATTCACTTTCTGATTCATCCTAGGAAAAATCTTTACTCTAGCTATTTTTTAGTTGATAGTTTAATGTATTGTGTTTTACTGAGTTTCTTACCGTTCTTTTATCTAATTTATATATTTCCTACTTACTACTAATAAAGGACAGTTCATAAATATCCCTAATAATAAATAAACTAACGGGAGAGTAGAGCTAAGACATTTTAATATTTTCTTTAGGCCTGTTATTTATAATAGCCAATGTTATAACAAAATGTTCTTGATAGCTTATGCTTTTCAGTAGCATTTAAAAAGATTTTCCACTATTAGGGGTATTTTGCCTGTCAAATAGTTTTCCTCAGACAAAGTGCCTTCTTCTATTTCCTGAAAGTGATATTAATGCTTGCATACATTTTGGAATGCTGGTCTTCTTGATGTATGGGAGATCAAACAGCAGATCTTAAAAAGAAACCCAGCACACAAGGGAGGCAGATTACTTTTTCTTTGTAATACATTTACATTTTGTTATTCAGATGCTCAATACCAAGGCTATACTTGTCCCTGTCAAAATACTATTTTGTCCCAGAATCTCCTGTGAAGCGTTTACCTGGATAAGTATTTTTCTTCAACTAATAATCATGTTAAGGTAGTGACTGTTCTGTGAATAATGATTTTGATACCTAATGGAGTAACAACTGATTTGTATTTCTCCATATCGATTCTTTTTAGATTGTCATATAATAAAAATGAAGAAATTCTACTGCAATTCTGCCTCACAGCTTAAGCAGTTATCTAAACAGTAATTAAATCTGATAAAGAGTAACTTATGCTAAATTTCTTCTGGATCTCTCTCACTGTGCTCAAATTTTTAAATTCTAAATATTTAAACAAAGGAATCAAGTTTATGCCATTAGTATGGCATAATGCCATTTATGCCGTTAGTATCAATGAAACTTTGGCCAAATGATATTCAATGTCTGGATACATGGCTTTGCAAATTACCGTGGATGGGTGTTAAGTATATTAAGGACACAATACATATTCATATTAAAGTCACAGAACACATATATTGCGTGGACAACTTGTTAGGCTCAAACCATATCCTAACAATGGGTTCATACCAGTGGTGGGTTGCTACCGGTTCGCCCTGGATCGGGCAAACCAGTAGCAGTGGCGGGGGGATCCGCCCACCCACCTGGATGCTTCTGTGCATGCGCGGAAGCATTGTGCCCACCCCGCACGTGAGTGCACACGCACCCACGAGCGAACCTGTAGCAACAGGATTTGAAACCCACTACTGGTTCATACACATGCTAAACCAAAATTAAACCGATCATACGATAGTGTACAATTATCCATGAAAATTGTCATTATGTTGGTGTAGAGTATTGAAATTTCAGAGAAATAACTTGGTTATATGACATTCTTGGCTGTCAACATATGTACAGTAGATTTTTCTGGACAGCCAAGGATAGTTTCCATTGCATGCTAATGGCAAAGAATGTTCTTTTGAATTAACACAGAAATTAATACCAGACATAGAACATCTGCATTTCTTTGATCAGTTGTCAATCAGCGTGACGGGTTTTGTTTTAGAGATTATTTCAAAGAAGAGAACTTGATCTGCAGCATTCATGAGTTTCAATTTCATTTGAAGAAATCATGATGGAATTCCTCCTATTGGGCTTTTTAATAATCCTATTATTACTACAAAGGATGAATCTGATTCTTGAGATTGTGGGAGAATTTCTCCATCTAATTTCTCTAGTCATAACTTTAATTAAGAGTATTAAAAGACCATTTGTATTTATTTTGGGTTGATTTTTATTTAATGTTTACTCAAAGGTAAATTCAAGTGAGTTTACTAAGATTTGTATTTAATACTAGAACACAATACCAGTCTTAGCTAAGCTTTTTTACTTTAATATAACATCAGATAAATTGTAATATTACAGATTGCTTTTATCAATTTAAGATATTTTAAACATGTTTCACATTGAGATTATATCCTTCCATTTGTTGACATATAATAGGAAAATCATCAGCATTCAGGTATTCATATGATAGAACAATCTCCTTGTTTATCTGATTTCTTCTCTAGACTTCTTCTAAGCCTTCTCTAGTCCACTATTTGATACAACATGAAATCTAATTTAAAGTCATAATATTCAATGGTTGCATTATATATTCATTGCAGCCTTCAAGAGTGTTCCTATATTGAGATAGCAGGGAAAATACCATCAGATACTACAGTGCAGTAAGATTAAAGGGTGCACACCTGATGTAATTTTCCTTTCTCAGGAACCCTTAAAGATATGAAAATATAATTATGGTTTTGGAAGAACAAAAATAGCTCTACTCTCTCATTACTGTTTTCTTGAAACTGACATTTAGAGATTGCTGCACTAATCGAAAAGCAACACCAAGTCCTTAAGACCAATAAATATTGATACTCTAGTCCTTCATGAATTTGCTCAACCCCCTTTGAAAGTAACCCAAGTTCTGACCCCTTTCTTAAGAATGGAAAGAAAATTTGTATCTATGCATTTTCTCTGTGTCATGCATGATTTCAGACAGCTTGATCATTCCCTAACATGTAACTTTTTCCCAAGGTAAAAAAACCCAAATGTTATAATATTTTCTTGTAAGAAACTCTTTCTAGCTGCCTAATCATTTTGGTTGACCTCTTCTGCATTTTGTTTAGCTGTACTGTACCAATTTTAAATTGATAACAATATTCCACATGTGAACATCAGATTTCTACAGCAGTATAACACTCCTGGTGATTGAATTTTTGATTTTCTTTTTTAAAAATGATATTTCATTAACACGTTTTTGAGAAAGGTAGAAAGTAAATAAAAAAGACAAACCTGAAAAAAGATTTTAAAAAACCCACAAAACACAAATTAAAAAATAAAAAAAGATATCTACAAGCTTCACAGAATCAGATTTTTTAAAAAATCAGTATTTCATTAATTAGTTTTAAATAATTGAATTTATTATAGTATTTAAATAAAAACCTTCACATCATTGTTAAAATATAAGCAGTATATAAATGGTAGTAGCAGTAATGTAAATCATAAAATGAATGTAGGAGTTAAATTGATATCTAAGCAGGTTAACATTTATTCGCACTTAACAGGTAAATTAAGGTTACAATATTAAGATATTATGTAAGAAGACCCAAATTTTAGATGTGGCACAAGCTACATCATATAAATAAATATTAACTATATGGAACTATAAATGATTTCCAGTGTCACTTTGGACAGTGAGATGGGCAGTATATACATTTAATAAATAAATAAATATATTGAGTTAAATTCTGGGACAGAATTATGTGCACATCAAGCTGTACAACTTAAATAACTATTCCTTTCCAGAAGAAATTGTATGTACTTTTTAATACAAGTGTAGAATGTTTGTTTGTTTGTTTATTTATTTATTTATTTATTTATTTTATTTACCAAAAATTTATATGCCACCCTTCTCCCTAAGGACTCAGGGCGGCGAACACAAGTTAAAAACATACAATAATAAAAGATCAAAATGATTTAAACCCAGTTAAAATAACGACAATCAAAATAAGAAAAACCCAAAGATCAAGGTCAACCCATTTGTTGAAACAGCCAGGTCTTTAAATCCCAACGGAAGGAGCAGAGATCAGGCACCATCCGAAGCTCAATGGGTAACTCGTTCCAGAGGACAGGAGCGCCCATGGAGAACGCTCTACCCCTGGACGTCGCCAGCTGACATTGTCTGGCCGATGGTACCCTGAGGAGGGCAGCCCTGTGAGATTGAACAGGACGGTGGGAGGCGGGTAGGATATGGTCCTGCAAATACCCCAGACCTAAGCCATGTAGGGCTTTAAAGGTGAGTACCAGCACCTTGAAGCAGATCCGGAGGACCACTGGTAGCCAGTTCTTGCAGCAGTTGGTATTAATCCCTTAATTAATTATTGCTAGCATTGAATTTGATGTTTTTTTCACAGCTGCAACATACTAAATTAACATCTTCATTATAACTCCAGGATTATTATTTTTTGGGCTAGTTACCTAGCAAATTGAGGCATCTAATACTTGTTAAGTTTATCCTATAATTATTATTGTGGTCTACATTCACATAAAGACAGAGATGATTATATTTCACAGCTTTATTCTTCCTTCTAACTTGTTCCACTACTTTCACTTAGATTTAATCCTTACTTATTTTAGCTGGATCGCAAGGAATTTTTCTTTTTTCACTGGCATGCTTTCAAGAAATAAGCTATACTAACAAACTCAGCTACAGCTAAATGGGTTTGATTCTTGATTTGTTTCACATTATGCTAGCTACCGCAGATATTTTTTAAAAAAAGGAACAGCAAATGTGTTCAATTTTTTTCAGTCACCACAGGTTTTTTTCCCCCAGAGTTGGAATAAGAAAAGGAAGAGATTCCACTTTAGCTTTCAACTTGAATGGGTGGTAACTTCCCATCCACTCTTTATCTGGAGACTAAAGCAAATATGTCATTGCCTTATTTCCTTCCTGCTGTGAAGAAGGATCTGAGGTCATTCCTTAGACAGGCACGTTTCTAATCACAGAATGCTACCATTTTTCCAGGGCATGTTCAAACTTTACTGAACAGCTCCTCTGCCAAAGTACATAATTTGGTAAGCCAACTATATTGAATGTAAATAAATGTATGCTTTGATAGGACTTTGCAAAGTTGTTTTTTTTTTTTTTTAGAAAAGATGGTATCACAATGGTATACACATATGTCTTCTCCAATGGATGGTTCTCTAATGCCTTGAGTCTATGAATCCCAGAATTCTATGCTGCTGACCCTACTGGGTGCTGTAATTCCAACTATAGAGTAGCGGAGACTGAATTAGGATCAGTGGTGGATTGCCCCCAGTTCGCATCGGTTCTATAGAACCGGTAGTACAACTGGTGGGAGGCTCCGCCCACTGACCCCAACATCATCAAAATGCTTCTGCGCAGGTGCAGAAGCTTCTGTGCTTGCACAGAAGAGTATGGCGCACACAGGTGAAGCAAGCGTGCGCGCGCGGCCCCGCTGCAAACCGGTAGTAAAGGTAAGTAGATTACCAGACCCACCTCTGATTAGGATATACAGAAAAAATCATGCTGATCTGCCATAATCCTGAACAAATGAATGTGGGGAAATTAGGAAAGGAAATTATCCTGTGATAAACCTATCAAAACTTAAAGTAATTTACCATACACTTAGAATATACTGTAAAAGATATGTCAGTGCAGTAATATAGTATTGGATATTAAAAAGCTTGCTACAATTCTCATTTCAAATATGTGAAGAGACTGGTAAATAATTGATAATACCTGAATCACTATTTGCATGTATGGTGTCTATACTATAAATATAACACCTTTGCAATGGTTTACACATATACTTCAAAAGGCAAGTAGCGATTTGATTTATTATAGAGAAACTATATATGAACATGAGGACTTCATCTGAGCAAACTGTGCTGCAACTTTAATTTTTATAAAAATGATTGACTCTAGTTAACTGAAGATTTTAATTTGCTTCCCGCATTTTTTTTAAAAAAAGAACATAATACCATCCTGGAAAAAAAATCCTTAAAAATCTAAAATTGCCTATAATAATTTTAAGTAAATTTAAAATTACTTTAAATCATAGTTGGTCTTTGTAAATGTGGCATAATGATCAACTAAAATGATTTTGCATCTGATTTGAAATGTTATCTTCCTTTTCCAGTTCCAAAAAATAAAAATAAAATCATTAGAATCGTTAAGAACATGTGTGATTTATAACTTTGACATTGTCAGCTATGAAAACAATTCCTGAAACTCAAAATGTGTGGAAGTCATGTAATGGTAGACAGGAAAATATTCCTTTATATTATATCCCTTTAGTGTGGCTCAGGTTTTATATATGAAGCATGAGGGCAAAAGAGGAAAGCTATATATAAAACAAGCAAGAACATTTGTAGAGCTGTAGGTCATTTTTCTGCATTAACACATTATTGTGCTAGTTGGCACTATCATTGGGCAGCATGAAGCAACTAGTTCTGTTGGCAGAGACTGGGTAGGAAGAAAGAAATAGGGGCAGCTAAGGTTAATCTATTCGAATCTTCTAAAACAGGGTGCTGTTACATGATGTATTGTATAGAAGATATATTTTTTTATGTTTGCATTTATGTCCTGCCTGAGAGCTCAAGGTGGAGGCTCCTTCTCATTTTCTCCTCACATCAATCCCATAAAGGAGGCTGTACTGAGACAGAATGATTGGCCCCATATCACTAAGCTACATGACCAAGTGAGAACTTGAATCTGGGTCTTCCAGTTCAGAATTATGCTTTCATAGCTACAAGCAAACAGGTCAATATTTTTATCCCTACACATACTTCTAGGCAACAGTTAAGAAACAGACTGTAATATGTATGCACAGTGTTCTTCACAGAAGTTCTGGTTCCTTTGCCCAACTCTTGTACACGTGCATGAAAGGACTGGTAACAACATGGAAAGAAAGAAAGAAAGAAAGAAAGAGAGAAAGAGAGAGAGAGAGAGAGAGAGAGAGAGAGAGAGAGAGAGAGAGAGAGAGAGAGAGAGAGAGAGAGAGAGAAAGAAGAAGAAAGAAAGAAAGAAAGAAAGAAAGAAAGAAAGAAAGAAAGAAAGAAAGAGGAAGGAAGAAAGGAAGGAAGGAAGGAAGATAGGAAAGAAGGAAAGAAAGCCCCCACATTGATAGCCAGCGATAGCAGGAGTTGAGAAATCCTTCTCGCCATCCCATTTTCACAAGGTATATCTAGAATTAGGATCTCCCACCGTTTTTGTTTTCCTAATTAGCAGCAGCAGGGGGTAGGGAGGTCATTTTCATTTGAATAAGAGAGAGCTTCCTGCCCTCTGAGTGGGTGCCATATTGCTTATTCTCAGATCCCCCCCACCAAGCTGCTAATTAATAAGACAAAAAGTCTGTTCTACCCAGTCTGTTCCTCAGAAATGTGTGAATTATATCACTAGGTGCATACAGAGATGAAAATTAAAAGAAAATATTGGTTGAAACTCCAGGGGCTGTATGTGAGTTTTGACATTTAGAAGGGGAAAAAAAATAAATGCACCATCTTAATTTCTTTAAGACTGCTGTCAAAGAGTCGTCACAAATAAGTGCCAGGAGGACAGGCAATGACCTGGTAAAAATGATTAATTTTTTCCCACACAAGAATTCAGAGAAATGTTACTACTATAGTCAACATCAACACTCAAATAAATGTTTGGGGCAAGAAATGGAACCCTAATTTTTAGTAGATACCTAAGTATTACCTGTGCTACTGTGCACTGTGCACTGATTCACAACTATTTCAAAGTCTACAAGGTTAAGAACAAATAAATTTCTATAAGAAATCTTAAAGAATTAATTATCAAAATATCCCTTTCTCATATAGTTTGGAAGACTAAACCAAGTTTTCAGCCAAAACTGTAGATATGGTTGGAATCCAGTTTCATCATCTTCATTGGCAAGGCTATAAACGGAATTGGCATTTAACAATGTCTGGGAGGGCATATATTTATCATCTGTACATTCAGAAGCAGGTATTTACATGATTTGGAATCTCTATAAGCATGAAAAAGAATAACATTTAAAAAATCTGTTTTTTTAAAAAAATATTTTAAGTGAAGTTAAACAAAGTTAGTGAAAAATGGAAAATATCTAAAATTTTTAAAAATTAAAAAGAAAGAACAAAAACCCTGGAATATACACATGAATAGGTATGTAAACTGTGATTTGAAGGAAAAACACACATTTTAAATAAGTTATATTCTACTATTAGTCAGAAGGACATTTGTACAGATGTATTTCTTGGGGGAAAATGTTGTTGGTATATCAAATAAATGGTTATATGTACTTATTCCCCAAGAATATTTTTGTTCCACACTTCTAAATTCAAGGAAAGATGGACTTCACATTTACAGAAATTTGCAGTAACAGAGAAACTTCAAGAACTGATTAACATCATCATAACGTCTTTAGAAAAGTAGACAATAAGCCAACAACAGGAAACATTGTTGAAGATAATGGGGAATAATAACAGAATAACAGAGTTGGAGGGGATCTTGGTGGTCTTCTAATCTAACCCCCTGCTCAAGCAGAAAACCCTATACCATTTCAGACAAATATTTGAATAATACCACAGGTGAACATTGTGTCTTTTTCATTATTGTTCAGAAGCTTATTCCTAGCTTAAACGGTGTGAATTGTTCTACAGCTTGACTCCCTTTAGTGTTTATAGTTTACCAATCTTGACAAAGGATGACCATGTGAATTATACTGAGCAGTGACCTCATATTGTTATCCTTATCTTATTTTAGATATGTAGAAGGTCAGCAAACTTCAAGATATCTTTTAGTTATGCATTATGAAAAGCTCTGCTTTGAAGTCAAAGCATCTTCAATTCATTTTGAGACACTTGAGGATTGTAGTATTTCAGGTTTCTAAAGGTTCAGGTTTGACACATACAATGTTACCTATTTTCAACTTTTTCCATACTATACAAAATTTTGTTTTTCACCCTAATTTCATTTTGACAATTATTACGAATGCAAGCCAGTTTTTATGCAAAAATACAAAATAATCTGCCTTCTTCAGTTAAGTAGTAAAGTTGCTTTAAAAAAAGGTATTTGTGTATATCAATAAGATAGAGACGTATAATTCTGAAATTATAGAATTTCAGAATTCTGAAAAGGAACCTCACTAATATTTCTTTTGATCCATAGACCAATTATTTCTATTTAATAATTTATGCATCAACAGTTCCTAATGTCAAACCCAGGTTATATAAAGTGGGTTATCTACAGTATAGCGCAAACAGATATTTAATTTGAAGGATGATATTTTCATTTCCAAAATGGGTCTAAAATTGATAATTTATTGATAATCCTTAATTTTTTTATTAAAAAATAGAGTGAAAAATAAACATAAGTAACATTAAAGTTGCTTGCTATATAAAATTAAATCTGACCACTCAGATTAATGTAGGTCCCCATAAAAATCATACAAAATTGTAGATAATAAAATTCAACAAATCTGCAAATAATTGACAATGTTTTTTTAAAATGAAGCAAGTTTCCCAGATCATAAATATGTTATTAAATTCAAGAATGTGTATTTATAATACACTTGTGCATTACAAAAATTATTATGTACATATTTATTCTCTAGTCAAGATGTAGCAGAAAGACATAGTATCGTTCACATCAGTTCAATGACTGGCTCAGTTCATTAACTTACAGTTGAATGGCATTTTAACTCATGGTGAAATTTGGTGCCCTTATGAAACCAATAGAAAAATAGTTTGTTAATTGTTTAGAACTAGATAGATGATAGATGATAGACAGACAGACAGACAGACAGACAGATTCATCTGATGAGAGAGAGACAGAGACAGAGAGAGTTAACCAAATACACTCCATGTCCAGATCTAGATGCCACAAAAGAGAAAGACCAGGTGGTGAATGATATGGAATGAAAACATAAGAGGAATATTGAACAAAATGAAAAAACATGGGAATATGGAAGCAGGCTTCCTTATATATTACTAGAAACCTCAGACTAATAAAAGCTGTTGAACAAATTGCTTTAGAAAAAGTCTCTTTTGCTGCAGATATCTAAACAGATATTAAATAGTTATCAAATTGTCATTGTATCCTGCGTTGAACTGAGAGATGGATAATATGACCTCAGGTATCTTCCAACACATTCTATGGTTGTTCAGATTCCCAGAAAAGACACAGTCCAAAAACAATGTCATATATTTATATATTTATATCATATTTATAATATGCTATATATTATAAAAAAGTAAGTGTATATTTTAAAAATTCATCTTCAGTCTCACCGACTGAAGACTGTTCTCACTGACAACCATGAGAACAAACATGTTGCTGTGTGTTCTTGTTTGCTTAAAGCCTTTTTATAGGTATGAAACTGATACAATGCAAATACTCGGCTCTAGGGGCCTTTCAAATCCAGCACTGCTTTTCTAAAAAAAAAAAAAATGCTTTTCTAATATATCTTTTATTTTAATGTCATAGAATATATTAGGTTTCTTTGCATCTACCCAAAATGTAACCTGTATTTATTTGAGAGTAAGATTTTCTAAAAATTTTATGCTTACAATATATTTTGGTAAATGATGAATCAGGTTTTCTTATAGCACTTATATTTAACTTGACCCTTTAATGTGTTAGTTTAAAATGTGCCATATGGAACATTTTTCAGATACACAGAGGGAGAGAAGGGGATACAAAATGTGAACACACAAATAGAAGAAAGACAACAAATTAGGCAATTTACCTAGCAGCTTTGATGAAAAGTAAGATAACTAGAGGTTAAGACTTCCATCCATCTATTTACTAGGCAACAACAATAGACTACAAATGCCAAACCTAGGTCTACTTAGGTTTCATTTCACTCTCTCTTCCAACTTTGGTAACCTGTTGTGTCCATAGTGTTATCTGTAAGCTTTATCTAGAGTCTTCAAAGGTTCTAGTCTTACCTACAAAGGGTCATCCGGTACAAGTCCTATTTAAAAGAGAGAGGAGGAAAGTGAGAAAGAAAAGGAGGAATATGCAGAATACAGCTCATCTGGCTATACTTTTGCATAGTGATCCCACCTAATTGGATAATGAATTGTCTGTAAATGAACAATTTAAACTCAGAGACTCCATCATTCAACCATGACATGCATATATTCTCCTCTAATAGAGTATATATTTCATTTAAATTATAGTAATTATTTTTAGTATTATTGGAAGACCTAAAAGACAAGGATGTAGATCAGTTCTCCTAGAGAACATCTATGTATATGGTCACTTACAGTCAATACAAATTTGATGGCACATAATCAATTATTTTTAATTTCCACACAAGCATAAAAATTAACATATGAAAAGGCTGTACAGATTTGTGTATTTGTTGTGATTTTGTTCATCAGGATGATAATTTTGGTGTGGAATACATCAATGCCTTTGCTCTTTTATTTAAGCCACTTGATCTCCTCCCACAAAATAAAACTATTCTTAGGAATATTTCTGTTTCTCCTCAAGGATTGTGAAATGCATCAAAGCAGCAATCACATTTTTAATTACTGAAGATTCATAAATGTCTGCAGAAATTAAGATATGGAACTGAACAGATGGCAATTATGAAGAATAAAATACTTCATATTGAATGGTGTGTTGTTACAGTGCTATAGCTTCACATTAGTCAATTTGGAATAATTCTGTGCTAAGATAAAAACCCAACATGGTGCAAAATGTAGGACAGTTGCAAAGGAAATAATTTCTGCTTCAAACAGAGCAATCTATATAAAATTTTTATCTGTGCATAAGATTTGTCTGGATAAAAAAAATTAGCCTGAAAACCACACAGGTTTGCTGTCATGTAACCAAATATGCTTTTCATTCTTCATTTGGTTCCTTTTAAAGCAGGAACAAGTAAAAAAAAAAAGGGCATCCCCATTCATGTTTTCTGTATTATATCCAGAAACAGATGATTTCTCTGGCTTACCTCCTAGCAGTCAGAATGAATGACTCATCTGTCTTGTGATTTATTATTATTATTTGGGGGGGGGGGTCAGGGACATCCACTGTTTAAATGTTGCTTCTACTTTTTGGATTTGTGGAGGATTCCAATCAAGTTTTGCCACTATCAAATTACCATGTGATTCATAATAAATTAAAGTTCTTAACTTTGCTAATCATATTAGTTGAAACTGGTTCTTTATTTCCCTCCTGGAAAGGTATACTTTGATCTAAACAATTCCTTTGATCTGTCTGCATTGCAGTTGTACAGCAGGACATCTTTGGCAATTTCTGGTTTTGGTTTTGTGTTTTTCCCCCTCTGCTTTTCTTGGATGCCAAGAATTACAAATTGATATCCAGTTCAATTGCTGAGTGAGTGTGATGAAGGGTTATGAAAAATTGCTTTAAAATAGTATAAGTACAGGCAGGTGTATACTTTTATTTATAATTGCATTTCTTCTCCCTTTTTTCATTTGATTCTCTTTTTCTCTCAATTTGTCCTGTTCATTAGTTTGCTTATTTATGTCTGATGCTTGGCATAAATTTTCTCCAAAAGCAGGATTTCCATATGATTATGATGCTGTGTCAGAGCAACCTATTGCTCAGATCAGCATAAATTGTGCTATTTAATACATTTGCTAATCAGTTCTAACAAGGCTTGTCAAACTTATCATCAAATGGCTTTCTTGGATGTGAGACTAAAAGACATTTTAGAAGAAAGTGAAGTCTATTTTTACTGAACCCAGAGTAGAAAAAAAATGCTGTTGGTTGACTAATCTAGCACAATCCCCCAAATTGTCTTATCTCTGTATATTTTTGGGTAAACCTTTCTAATTAATTGACCAATAAAATTAAAAGCTTGCATTTCAGATTTTAATGGCATTTCAGCCAAATGAGAAAAGGACTACCTTTGTGGATAATATTATTTTTATGCTATCAGAAGAGAAAAAAAAAATGGTAAAACATTTAAATGCGTACCAGAAATATCAGTGCCATATATCCTTAATATTCATGGCCTAGAATTACTGTTGTGATATGGTCAGCTGTTGATATTATATGAATAAATAAGTAAATCAATAAATAATAAATTTATAAATAAATTTGAACTAGATACATTTTCTGTTGACTTAGTTAAAATGATCAAACCATTCTGCTATATAGTTACTAGTAGAAGATGGAGACATGACCAGATCCCACCATATTTCCCATTCAATTGGAATTTGAAGCCATGAGATAATTCTGACATAAAGGTAATACTGATTTTTAAAGACAAATATTCTGTTTTTAGAATTTATCTAGACTTTCAAAGGGAATTATAATTAGAATTTGTGGTAATGATTCTTACCCTTCAATCAACTGGATTAGCCCGGTCCTATGTTTTCTTCTATCTTATTTTTGCCTTCTACTTTCTCCATGCCATACATAATTTTAGATTCCCTTAGATTCCCTCAATTGCCTCCTACTAGTCTTTCTCAGAATGTATCTGATCCATCTGATCATTTTGGTTGACTTCTGCATTTTTTTCAACTAGATTTGTCAAGTGCAATAACCAGAACTGCCCAGTGTTCTAAATGGGTGTATATCATAGATTTATATAAGGTAATTAATAGGTTAGCACAGGGGTGAAATTCAGCCGGTTCTATCTGGCTTGGGCAAACCGGTAGCGGTGGCTGCGGAAGGTTCCCCCCACCCATGCGGACATCATGACATTGCTTTTTTGTGATGAGACGTCTGCGCATGTGCAGAAGGTTTTATGCATGTGCAGAGGGCTTTGCGCCTACACAGAAGGCTTTGCGCATGTGTGGACGACAGTGTGTGCCAGTGAAGTGAGCATGAGCATGGCGTTCACACATTTGCGAACCGGTAGGGAAGGTAAGTAAATTTCACTCCGGGTTAGCAGTTTTAAAATAGAATATGCTTTTTCACCAATGATGTACACCGAGAGTGCATATCTTCATTGAATTGACCACTATGATTGCCTATATTTTCCCTGATTAGTTTCGAACAGCTTAGAAACTGTCAGGGAGAAAATAAAATTAGACATATTTTGCTCCAATTTATAACATTTTATCCTTATTTAATTTGAACTGTATTTGCCATTTGACTGACCATTCACCCAGTTTCAAACTTTATGAACACATTTGTTTTTCACCACTCTTAATAGCTTGTTATCATTTACAAACATGCCAGCCATTGTTTATTCTAAGCCAATATTATCTATGAATTAATTTAAAATGAACCAGCCCCAGTTCACATCCTTGATGGATTCATTTTTCTTTTCCTCCATTGAGAAAATTTCCCATTCATCCCTACCATTTGTTTTCTGATTTTTAACAATGAATGCCTACTGCTATTTTGTAGAAGCCTATTCATGGGGAGGAGGATTTGAGGGCATATTAAAGTATGAAATCAGTCCTGCTGAAGGCAAAAGATGGTAATAAGCCCTGAAGCATGCATAGCAGTCCAACAAAGGAAGATTACATTTGGAATATTGTTCTCTGTGACCCCAGGGTTTCACTTTATCAGTTGTACCTACACATATCTCTGCCTCTTTAGCAAACAGGAATACACACAGTTTTCTGTTACTATTTCAGGCGTCATAAAAAACATCATACGTTTTTCTAATGAGAGGTCACCCCTAAATCATACCAATGCCACTTTGAAACTGTCTCATTGCAGTTACATTCAGCTTTCCATATCCTGGCGCCCTCCCAGCTTAACATGGCGCTTAGTCATTTCTCTGAAATTATTATTTTTTTTTTATCCTGACCAGAGTGCTTTTAATCAAACTTACTTCATCATGAGTATTTTTTCACATCAAACATTTAGTGGAAGAAAAGGGGTACTCTAATTCCAAAGAGGAAATATAATTGTGGCTCTATTCAAACTCCTATAGCTCCCTTTCCCCATAATAAATAAACTTTAGACCTATGACTATGATTAGTAGTGTATTAGTAGTCCATTTCTTCTTTTGTCTTGTGGATTGTGCTTATTTTTGAAGAATATGGCATCTGTCTTCAACTTTCGCTATGTACTATCTTACACATAATAGAACAGAATGGAATGGAACAGAACAGAACAGAACAGAATACTTTATTGGTCAAGTGTGATAGACACACAAGGAATTTGTTTTCGGTGCATAAGCTCTCAGTGCACATGCAAAACAACAAAGTAATAATAATCATAATATCAAGTAATAATAATCATAATATAAACATCTGCTTTAGATGGATGTCAATTTCCCAAATTTTACTTTCATTATTTTAGCTTCCAGTAATTAACTCAATGGGCACTCTTAACAGTTCTTTATGCAAAGAAGAAAAGAATAATAATCACCAAATAAAAGTCAAAAGAGAACGCTTGAGATTTATGACTACCACCAACCTCTGTAGAGGAGATGGCCCCATAGGTTGATATGCTCCAAATGGTTTCTAGAGCAGGGGTCTCCAACCTTGGCAACTTTAAGACTTGTGGACTTCAACTCACAGAGCTGGCTGCGAAATTCTGGGAGTTGAAGTCCACAAGTCTTAAAATTGCCAAGGTTGGAGACCCCTGTTCTAGAGGGTGCTTGTTAACAGATCGTTCCATGGTGGTACTTACTTGAGTTCCAGACTACTGAAGCAACAAATACAATATGCTTGCTATAGTTGTTTCTGAGTGATATGTCCTGTGATGAATTCAGGAAGTCCTGAATTAATAAATTTAATAAGAGCTCTGGAGAATAAGACACCTGGAATATATCTGGATTAATGCTGAGAAGAGAAAAAGAGTGAAGATGATTGGATGCAGGTATGAACCAAGATTTGAACCTACACTGTGTTAGTAAGAGAGGCAACACATCTGTTATGTATTGATACTTTTCAGCGGGAGTTTCAAACCTGCCTAAGTTTCTGATTGGCTGACAGTCCCTCCAGGATTGTATATAAGGAGGGCTGCAGCCTCTGAGGTTTTTTTGCTGAAGTCTCACTGTATATTAAAGAGCTGTTGTCACTTGCTTGGTTGTGCCTCTCATTATTCCCGAACCACTTCATTGGCGACGAAGATGGGATAGAGGCCACAAGAAGCGAACCAGTGAGACCACGAGCTTCAGCTAGGCGACGAGGCGAACTACAGGAGGCATACCGAACATGTCTGCCTACGTTCCGCCCAAGCCTTTTGATCCGACTCGCGAAAAATGGGTCTCGTACCTAACAAGGTTTGAGTGCTCGCTTGAAGCCAGCGACATGCAGGGACTCTCCGCTAATCGGAAGAGAGCCCTCTTCCTAAGCCACTGTGGACCGGACATGTTCGAGATGGCAGAGTCACTTTGTGAGCCAACGCCGGTCCAGACCGTCTCCTGGGACACCCTGATGGCAACTCTACGGGCTCACAACGCTCCCGTGCCCTCCAAGTTCGTGCAACGATACCAACTCAGACAGCGCGTACAACGAGAGAGAGAACCGGTCAGCGCTTACATGGCAAGCCTGTGTAAAGCCGCAACTCATTGCGACTATAGGGACTTGGACGATGCGTTGCTTGAGCAACTAATCTGTGGTGTTTGAGACATAAGGCTACAACGGCGTCTGCTCGCCAAGCCTGATTTAACACTTGCTGGAGCCCTAGACGAGGCCAGGGCTCATGAAGCCTCCACAAAAGCCGCAGAAACGCTGCAGCGTCCACTGACCAGCAAAGACAGTCCCAAGTCTGCACCAGTGCATAGGGAAGATGCCGGATCCAGCTCGGAGTCCGAGTCAGATGAGGATGTCTTCCGAACAGAACACCAGAGAAAAGACGCAGGCAGCCCCCGGCGAAACTGCCCCAGCTGTGGCGGGCATCATGATAGACTGTCCTGCAAATACAGAGAGGCTATTTGCAGGCGTTGCGAGAAAAAAGGGCACTTGGCGCGAGTCTGTAGAGCCATTCTGCCCAGAAAACACCAACCACGTGAGCGCCGCAGCCAACCAGAATCAACCTGCCAGAAGCATCCAATGAGAGAAGGCGGCGCAAAGAAACGGCGCGAATTTGAACCGCGAGATGGCCACAGCATACACATAGACCAGGCCAGCACGGCGATCGAGGACAAAGTCAGCACGGTGGTCGAAATCAACGGCAAGCCATGCTCGATGGAGATTGACACCGGATCAGCACTCTCCATAATGCTGTGGGCGACCCTGAAGACCATCCTGCCGTCGTTCCGAAAGGACCAGCTATCCAAGCAAAGACTGCGCATCTTAGACTACCAGGGGAACCGGGTCCCCCTCGAAGGCATGGGCATGTTCCAAGTCACCTACGGAGACTTTGAAAAAGATCTGCCGCTGACAATCGTCACAAAGCAGCTGCCTAGCCTTCTAGGAATGGGGTGGTTCCGAGCTCTCGGCATGGGCTTCACCAGTGTCCACCGAATGTCCGAGCCGTCACTGAAGGACAGCCTCCTGAATGAGTTCCAGGACGTCTTCGGGGACACGTTGGGCAAGTATGTGGGGACCCCTATCTCCCTAAATTTAGACCCCAATGTAGACCAAATAAGACTTAAAGCTAGACGGGTGCCTTTCGCATTGAAACCAAAGATCGATGCGGAACTGGACAAATTGATTAAATAAGGGGTGTTGGTCCCCGTCGACCATGCGAAATGGGAGACCCCCATAGTGACCCCAGTAAAGTCTGACAGCTCAATCAGGATTTGCGCTGACTACAAGTGCATGATCAACAAGGCTTTGCAGCCGAGCGCCTATCCGGTGCCGATCATGCATCATCTACTACACTCCCTGGGGCCCGGAAATTTTTTTGCCAAATTAGACCTAGCTCAGGCCTATCAACAATTACCAGTCGACGACGCCACAGCAGAAGCGCAGACAATTGTAACTCATAGGGGTGCATTCAAATGCACCAGGCTCCAGTTTGGGGTGAGTGTCGCACCCGGTCTATTTCAAAGCACCATGGAGCGCCTCTTGCAAGGGCTCCCGGGGGTGGTGCCTTATTTCAACGACGTTCTAGTCAGCGCTCAGGACGAACGTCAGCTAGGGGACAGAGTGAGGAACGTCCTTTCCCAATTTAGAGAAGCAGGACTTAAATTGAAGAAAAATAAGTGCATGATTGATGTCCCCTCTGTGGAATTTCTGGGGTACAGGGTGGATGGCACAGGCATCCACCCTACCGAAAGCAAGGTGAGAGCTATTAGGAGCGCACCAGCCCCCAAAACCAAAGCGGAGCTCCAAGCCTTCCTTGGACTGCTCAATTTCTATTCGATGTTCTTAAAGGACAAGGCTATCGTCGCAGATCCCCTACACAAACTATTGGGGAAGAATGTACCATAGGTCTGGGGGAAACCACAAGCAGCCGCTTTTGAGGCGGTAAAGAGACTTCTATCTGAGGACAGTTTCCTAATCCAATACAACTCAGCGCTACCGCTCGTATTGGTTTGTGACGCCTCCCCCATAGGAGTTGGTGCCGTCCTAGGCCATAGACTGCCAAACGGCCTAGAGGCGCCCATTGCGTTTTACTCTCGCACCTTGTCAAGCGCAGAGCGGAACTATAGTCAGTTGGACAGAGAGGCTCTGGCTGCAATTGTGGGGGTTAAAAAGTTCCACGAATACCTCTATGGCCGTCAATTTGAACTTGTGACTGACCACTGGCCCTTGCTGGGACTTTTGGCCAGTGATAGGTCCACCCCCGTTGCCCTGTCCCCACGTTTGACCAGGTGGGCCATTTTCCTGTCAGCCTACTGATACCAACTTGTCCATCGACCCGGACGGACTTTGGGCCACGCGGACGCCCTCAGCCACTGTCCCCTACCCGACCTGCTTGCCAACCCCACGCCGGAAGCCCCCGTCCTTCTGATCGACGCTATGACTTTGGGACCTATCTCCTCTTGCGAGGTGGCAAAAGCCTCTGCTAGAGACCCTGTTATTCGTACTGTGATGGGTTGGGTCCTCAAGGGGTGGCCGGTCAAAGTGGACGGTGGGGAGTACCAAGGTTATGTTAACAAACGTAACGAATTGTTTATGCAAGGGGGTTGCTTTTTGTGGGGTGACAGGGTGGTAGTACCAACGAAACTGAGAACGAGGGTCTTAGAATTACTGCACGAAGGGCACCCAGGCATTGTCAGAATGAAAAGCTTAGCCCGCAGTTATGTTTGGTGGCCCAACATGGACAAAGTCATCTCCGAGTGGGTGGGGAAGTGCAGACCCTGCCAGGAGTTTTGCCCCGATCCCCCGGTAGCACCCATCCAAGAGTGGGAGAAACCAAAAGGGCCATGGGGGAGGATCCACATTGATTTTGCTGGCCCCTTCCACGGGCAAACATTTTTAATTGTAGTCGATGCCTTCTCAAAATGGCTCAAAATAATTCTAATGCCTTCAACCATAGCCGAAGCAGTCATCAAAGTCCTGAGGAAGCTATTTGCCACCCACGGCCTACCGGATACTCTGGTATCTGACAACGGCCCTCAATTCACAGCAACCCAGTTTGAGGGCTACTTGGCCGGACTGGGCATCTGCCATGCCCTATCGGCCCCTTTCCATCTGGCTTCTAATGGATTGGCCGAACGTTTCATTAGAACAGCCAAAGAGGCATTGTCCAGGCTAGATAACGGGGACTGGCAGGCCAGGATAGACCAATTCTTAGCTGTCCAGCATGCCACGCCATGCACGACCACAGGGAGAAGCCCAGCCGAGCTCCTCATGGGCAGGAAGCTTCGGTGCGTGTTAGACAGGCTTCACCCTAATTACTCGCACGAAAATTTCAAGGGAGAGTCCACCGGACTAAAACAGTTCCAGGTTGGGTCCTCGGTGTTCGCTCGCAATTATGCTAGCGGACCTCTATGGGTTGCAGGAACCATAGTGGGCATAACAGGCCCAAAATCATACACGGTAAATGTAGGGGTAGACAGACTCTGGAAGCACCACATAGACCAACTTAGAAAAAGGATAGTCGGCGAAGCAAACATCAATTTAGACATCTCCGAACCTAACTACAACAACTTTTCCAAAACAGCTAACTCAAGCCCGGGTTCGAGAGAATACTTAGCTGACAAGCCCTGGTTCCAGCGCTGCCCCAGCGAGTCGCCACTCCAAACTGGGGATAACCACGCCCCGGACAAAATCCAGGAGGTTCCATTGGCGGAGCCGGGAGAGACAGAAAGTCCCTCTGACCAGCTCGACGCCCCACCAAACACTGAACTGCGCAGGTCAACTAGAATGAGAACTCGGCCAGGGCACCTGCAAGATTTTGTGTGTACTTATGTAAATATTTGAATGCTAGTGCCTTCTGGGAAGGGAGGGGTGTTATGTATTGATACTTTTCAGTGGGAGTTTCAAAACTGCCTAAGTTTCTGATTGGCTGACAGTCCCTCCAAGATTGTATATAAGGAGGGCTGCAGCCTCTGAGTTTTTTTTGCTGAAGTCTCACTGTATATTAAAGAGCTGTTGTCGCTTGCTTGTGCCTCTCGTTATTCCCGAACCACTTCAACATCCTTGCACATTACATCTACAGTGTCAGGTAGCAGCATTATTTAAGGTGACCTCTTACCTTTTGTACACTAGAAAAACCTGCTGACGTTAAGGATCAAATTACTCATCTCTGCACTGAGTTAACTGCTATGTGGATATGATCTTATGAAATGACAGAAGTATACCCTGTGGGGCCATCTAACATTCTTATAAGCCTGTGATGCCTCAGGAAGATCTTCTGTGGGATGAGGCACCTATAAATTAGAATCACACTTCTTCTGGCTGATATGTGCAGGCAGAAGGACACAATAGGATAGGTATAGAAACCTGTTGAATGCTGCTGCCCATCAAACTATTCACAGCACACCCTTTCTTAACAGTGATCACTCAACCCAGCTGCCCAGAACAATTAATTCACTCTTTTTAAGTAAGGTTGTTGAGATGGTGGTTGGGTTATAATTGCAAACAATCCTGGATGAAATATATTAACTGGATCCCTTCCAGTCAGAGTTCAGGACTGGGTATAGGATGAAAACCAAACTGGTCACTCTTGTGGGTGACCTACAGCAGAACTGGATGAGCATGGTGCAACCCTCCTTGACTTGTTAGATTTCATAGCAGCATTTAATGCCACTATTGATGTTTCTTTAGCTGATTGTAAGAGTTGGCATAAAAAACATTATTCTGTTTCCACTCTACCTGAATAGGTGGTTCTATTTGATACTGATGGGGGTAGAGAGGTCAGGCTCATAATGGATATGAATTGTGTGTCTGTTAGATGTTGACATGCTCATTTGAACATATCAAGGCTTGATTTTTCTTGTTATTTATCTTTAAACAGAAATTGGAATAGAAGAGCCATAAATGAGAATAGATATCACATGAACCTATGTAGCTCACCAGTTTAGTACTTTAAAATCTAGTTGTCACAATTTTGTTCAAAAAAAAGTATTACCTAAAAATTCAGTCAATTTGCACATTAAAGTTCAGGTTGTCCTTTGAAATTATTAGCTTATATTAATTTCCAGGACACTTCACTCTCACATGCTTTTCCCCCATGATCTCTCTCTCTCCCTCTATCTATCTGTCTGACCCATACTCCCCTCCTTCCTTCCTTCCTTCCTTCCTCCCGCAGCAGTTTTATGCCCACCTCACTCTTTTTTCTTTACAGTAAACAAGATGGCTTGTGTGATAAATTTGTTGATTTTAAAGTGTCACAAAAGATTCTTAAGATATTTAAGAATAAAATATACTTGACTTCAACGTATATAAAAAAAATCAAAATCAAATTGCTTTTCTACTCAGAATTCATTTCTTTGTAAAATGAAAATTCCCTCAAGTTCAGCTTGATTCCTGATGACCGATGGGCACACCCAACCATAACATGGTTACTGGAACAATAACCCTACTGAGTTCAAGACTGATCTTGAATGAATATACTTTTTCCAGGGCAAATCAGGCTTTTTTAAAAAAGAAAAAAAAATGGTATTCTTGAGTAACTTCTCACTGTTGGTGAGTGTTTAATGATCCATAGTGGCAGTTGTCAGGCAGGAACAATATATTCTATGAATAATTTGCATGCTTCTTGCAGAGACACGTTATTGTCTTTTATTATATCTGAGTAAAAATATCAAAATCCCAGAGTACCATCCAGGATTTCAGTGTGTGTGTGTATGTGTGTGTGTATATATATACCCTGCTCAAAAAAATAAAGGGAACACAAGCAGAAGACATCCAATATCTGAATGAATGAAATAGCCTTATTAAATACTTTGTTCGTTACATACAATAGTTTTGTGTTTCCTTTAGTTGTTTGAGCAGTGTATAAACTACTGTATGTAAAGAACAAAATATTTAATAAGGCTATTTCATTCATTCAGATCTCGGATGTCTTCTGCTTGTGTTCCCTTTATTTTTTCAGAACTCTTTTGGCAGGCCTGTAAACCTATGTAGAATGACCCATTCTGCTTTAGACTCCATGTGAAAATGGATTACAGCCAGTGCATGGCATATCAAGGGGCTACAATAGGTTCCACGTGTGTTTTTTATAACTCTTTGCACATTGAACCCCTGATGAGGGCATCTGAAGATCCACTATGTAGATGTGATGGAAAATTTGACTCTGATGTTGTACAACCTTCAATGACCTTTGAAAGATATGAACTCAACCAAGAAATCTTATACATGTTGTTCTTTATGTTGCAAGGCTACTGGGAGAGTTGGAAAACTGTGTGATGGAAATTCTACATTCATGGAAAGCAACATTTTTAGAATTCTTGTTTGCCAACATGCAGTTATAAACTAAATAAAAGCGAGGTAGTTAAAATACAACATATATTACACAATACATAAATAGAACTCTTTAACCTTCCACAAAATTACACTGTGTTAACAAAGATCATATTTTGCTGAGAAGCAGCTGATAACACACTTTCAGCACAATAAAGAATCAGAACAAGCCTGTTTGATCTTTTTTACAACATTATTTAACTGAGTTTATGCTACACAATTATTAATCTTTTAATCTTTTTGTAAATAAGGGCGACCTTTTGCCCCAACAGGCATAGCTTTGCTCAGGGTCAGAGAAGATCATAATAGTTTAAGATTAGGTGAAGAGCCTAAGCCCTTGTTTCCATAAAGGCTATGCCCATCTCTTTATCTTGGAACATGCTTACTTGATAGAAAGCTCCAATGAAACAGGCATTTTAGTGAGAATATTTTCTGATTATATACGGTACATCAATTTAAGCAAAGTGTGAACTTTGAATTAACATTTCTTTAGAATTATTGTTCTACAAAATTGGTCAGTAGTAAGTAAAATAATAGATTAAGTTGTTCTTATCACATATTTTCTAGGTCCTTTTAGATAAACTATTCTTAAAATAATGAGGTGGTGAAGGTACACTGCAGGGGTAGGTTTCAAAACCCATCACTACCAGTTCACTCGTGGGAGCATGCGTGTTCTGCGCATGCACAGAACGTCCGGGTGGGTGGGCGGAGCCTCCCGCCACCGCCACTACTGGTTCGCCCGATTCGGGGTGAACCGGTAGTAACCCACCACTGGTACATTGTCATAGAACAGAACAGAACAGAGCAGAGCAGAACAGAACAGAATTCTTTATTGGCCAAGTGTGATTGGACACACAAAAAATTTGTCACTGATGCATAAGTTCTCAGTGTGTCCTCAGTGTGTCCTTTAGTAAGGACACTGTAAACTATCTTTACTAAAATTATCTTCTAATCCAATTTTAAAACAACTTAGATTGATAAGGTCCATGCAATTTGCACTTTTCCATATGAAATGATTTGGTTAGGTAACATCTCTTATGTGAACTTATGTGTTACTTTTGAATTTAAATGATAATACTAAGAGCTGGATACCAGAGCAGTATGGGCATGAGCAATAAATGTGATTTTTTAAAAAAGATGAGGTCTTAGCTTCAACATGAAATCACAGGGCATCGTATGCTAAGTATTTTCTGATTCTATCATCTGCAATATGAGAATAGCAATCCTGACCTACGGTACATTATAGTGGAACTGGAGACAGGTAGTCCTCGATTTATGACAACAATTGACCCCAAAATTTCCATTGCTAAGAAAAACAGTTCTTAAGTGAGTTTTGCCTATTTTACAACCTTTCTTGCCACCGTTGTTAAGTGAGTCATTGCAGTTGTTAAATTAAACACGGTTGTTAAGTGAATTTGGCTTCCCATTGACTCTGTTTGTCAGAAGTTTGCAAAAAGTGATCACAAGACCCCAGGACATTGCAACCGTCATAAACACCAGAGCCACAAATCTCTGACACCATAGGTAATGATTAAAAATTATGATTTATTGCTCAAAAATAAGCAATAGTTTATTCAGTGGTGGGGTTTTTTTGGTGCACAAACAGAAAACAACAAATCATACCATAGCTTAACAAAATGTTTGAATCTATAATTAATCTAGGAACACCTATTTTCAAAATCTGGTCCTGAGACTAATGATTTAAATGAGGTCATATAGTACACAATTCCCTCTACATTCCTACCATTTGATAATGCTAAAAAGCTCTTTGCATTTTAATTATGATAGTCATTAGACTGAAGTAATATACTGTGGCCACTAAAGGGGTCAGACAGCAATTGGTGTGAAGCAAGAGGACTCTTTTGCAGTTCTCCTATTCTGGATTATATGCCATGAAGAGACTAGAGAGGAAATCACATTATAGGGCTTTAAAAGTGAATTGAACTGTTCTTCTCAAGTTCTTTTAGAATTATTTTTCTTAGCCTGTAGAACAGATAGTACGGTACACATTTTTTGTTATTCCTTTTTAGGAAGATGTCAAATCTAAATTATTTTCTCTATAGACTTTAATGCTCTGAGGTTTATTGCTCAAGATTTTTTATGCTTAGTTTATGAACATATTTTTTTCATTTTGGATGCTTTATTGTTTTATGATCAAATGTGGTCAGCCTAAAATTTAATGTTCATTCTGGTCACATCAGAATGCACTACCTTTCTCTTGAAGCTTTATCCAATGGGTCACAGGGTTTTCTCATCTTTTCTAAAAATACATTGTATTTTCTCCCTGAAGTGTCTCTTTGTCAGCTTGTGTTGAACTGAGCACTAGAAGTCAAGATGAGAACAGAAACTAGATATAGCTATAGGCTGTTTTTGTATGATTTCTATACAGAACAGGTTAATAAATAGCCACAGGATTGCTAAAAATAACCTTCGTATACAATATAAGGCAAAGAGTTTTCATGAACCAGAAAAGAAGGTATAATAATGGAGCTGAACAAAGCTAATGCCCCTTAATTCAAATTTGATTCCAATTTTGATGTAAATCTAGATGAATTAGTTTAGGGTAATTAGTATAGCTAGTCAAGATTAGGGTGATACAAGTATCCTTCTACTTGATTACAAAATACTGTAATCAGAACTTTTCAGGAATTGATTCAACCACTCTCTCCAAATTCTAATCTTTTTCTCTATAATAATTTTAACTTGGTGTCTATGTGAATGAAAGCCTGAATCTCTCCATTTCTAGCGTAATATACACCATGAGCTTTTCTGCACCACACCCTTCAGATACTTGTCTCCCTTGCACAAACTGATTAGGAATAAAACTAATTTATGAAATCCCTTTCTGAATTTCAAGCCCTTTCTTTGCCTTGGTCATGGTGATAACTTGATGTGCTGTCTGGAGCATGCTTACAATGGCCTCTCATTGATGTATTATCTTGCTTCTTTATTCCTTTTGGACCAGTGAAAATTGTAAAAAAGAGCTTTACCCACCCACTTTTTAAAAAATCATTGAGCAAGAAGAGGAAAGTGGCAGAATTAAGTTCAAAAACATAAACCAAATCCTTCATTTTTTGGTTCCTACAATGAATAGTGTAAAAAAAAAAGCCACATACATTTTATCTTTGTCCCACTGTTGAAACTGTACAAAATAAGAAAAACAAAACAAAACTTGCAATGAGAGACAGTCACTAGGGATTTCAATGGAGAAGGCATTCACACCACAGTAGCCAACTGGAGTGGAAGAGCTTGGTATAATTTGTAAACCCAACAGCCTATCTTAAACCAGTGCAAGACAGAAAACACTATTTTTGATGCATAGCCAGAGAAGGAAGACAGAGTCAGCATGAGCTATAACTGAAGTGGATTGAGGATAAAGTCATGCATTCTGGTATTCCAATACTGGTAGATGGAAGGTTTCTCCCAAAATATGCCAGGTCAATCTTTAAGATCTCTAGAGGATTTGCATGTGATGCTGAGATAATAGGTGGCCTTATTTTGAAATTCCTGCTTTTAAAGATATGTGCTATACAGATACATTATTGGAAGTTTCTATTCAGTGTCTACTTAAAATGGCTTCGCCCAGATTTTTGTTCCGTTTGATATATTGGCTCCTTCTGATTTTAAATATTCTGTGTTTTAGTGTGGTTAAAAATGATTTGTAATATCTTAAATTAATAATTTAATACTTTGGCATATTTATATTTATAAATTCTTAGTTTTAGATTTAAGTTACACTTCACACACAGATTCACTAGTGTAGTGATATTAGAAAACATTTGTCACTTAATACTAAGATCCCTTCTATGTTAACGAATGCTTCATATTTATTTATTTATTAGATTTATAACCTTCCCAAGCTCAAGGCAGTATACAGAGTACTCCTTCTTCCCATGGCATGCCTGTCAATGTTTGTGATAAGACTGTTGTGGTAGAATAATATATTTGGAACAGGTTCAGTACTAAAAAGCACTCTAAATTTAATTGTTTAAAGATCAGGATTTTTGTTTGGGCTTCTTCGGAATGATATTGAAATAAATAAATAATCAATAACTTCTAAAATATACAGTATTCAGAATAGCCTCTTACCTAGTGAGCATAAATAAAAGGGAAAAAAAACCTTTATATTTATCATTGTAAATGAGATTTAAGAAAAAAAGACAGAATAAATCAATGTTATTGGGCTTTGAACTTTAAGTTCTATTAAGGTGATGCTGAAATACTGTGGAACAAGTCTAAGAATCTATTTCAACCAATTTTAGTTCCAGTAACTTCAATGGGAATGATTAAGTATTGCTCTTTCTTGCAGCCCTGATGTAGCAGAACTTTGTACTTCATTAAACAAAAAGAATGACAGGATAATGACACAGATTTAAACTGTGTGCAGAATTCAGTTAGCTGTTCATTGTTTGAATGTCCTACATGCGTCATTTAAGTATTTCTGAGAACAGAAATATAGACAGGTGATGTATAATGTGACAAAGATTACATGGATTGGCTGGGCATTAACACCCACCCCAGGCACTTCCTTATGGACATTCTTCAGGCCTCATATTCAATCAAGACCTGACAAGGAGTGACACAACTCCTTGCTCGCTTTATGCTTCAAACTTGTTGCACCTGAATTTAATCACTGAGACGACATAGGTAATAACAGAAAAGCACAAAAACTCTCTGAGGTCATATAGCCTAAAAAAATGTTTTGTTTTGTTTTTAAAAAGATCCTTTGCTTCTTTTGATAGAAATCAATGCCACATTAGGAAAAAATTCCAGAGAGATAATATTTTCCAACTAACACAACAGAAAGACTTGCAATGATACCTAAAGAACTAATAAATTTATTGTTGCATAAAGCTGTTTTGTTTGTTCACTCCATTGCCTAACAATTTCTTGGGTTCAACCAATCATGTCTCCATCTGTTCTCCAAAGCTTGTGTAAATCATCAGTTGCACTAGGAAAAAATGCCATTTCAGTGAATGTTGTCCACAAAACTGATCTGAAAACAGTTTGATTTAAAGTCTGATTTAATGCACTTAAACAGGAAGGAACCTTGCATAACATACAGTATCTATCCCATTCCCAAGCAATTTCAGGTGATACCTGGGAATCTATTGTCCTTGGAAAAAAGTCATGGAAATGAAAGGCGTTGTTTAATAAAAGATTATGGAAACTGAACACAGGTTCACCAGTTAACTTCAAAAGATTCCTGCTCCTATTATATTTCTAAGAAAATCCTTTTTACCATAGAATTTCCCACAGAGGGCAGAAAGTAGGCTCTCTATTTACCTGTTTCAGACCTGGTTTAGCACAGATTCTTCTTTGTTGCACACACTGGAGTGGGATGAATATGTGCAGGAGAGATCATACACTTCAGTCAACACATCTTCCAAGATGGACTGAGAATTGTTTGAACTACAATCCATGGTTCTATCACCCTGGTCCATGTCTTCAGGGTCAGGGGTGTTAAACTGGTGGCCTGCGGGCCAGATGCATCACAGGCCATGCCCACCCCAGCTCCGCGAAGGCAAAAACATTGCAATACATCACGGGACATCAACATGAGTTTGAGACCCATGGACTATATGAATCTCATTCAAATACATCATCAAAATGTTAATGGCTGTTAAGTACCTTGTGTCAGGCTTCAAAAGCCAGGGATTTAAGTATCCCAGAAATCTCTGTAAATCTGTCAAAAGAATTAGGATTGAAACAGATCTGGTGAAGTCACCTTGACTAACTCCTAGGCTTGTTACAAAATACTTCTAAGAATGACATTCTTAAGACAACACACATACACTTTTTCCTTTTTGCTTTAGGTCATCCCTGAAATACAAATGGGAAAAAGTAACAAAGAAAGAAATCATGCTTTTCAAATAACATTCCAAATAAATAAAATGGATTAAATAGATAAGTCAGTACTGGAACTGATAAAACCCTGGGGATGTTTCAGGAAGAATTAGTTACATTTTTTGATATGCACAATATGAAAGGGTCAACTATTATGTTCATATAGAGAGAAAGTAAAGAAGGGCGAAGAGCAAAAAGTAAAGGCAATATGATACTGAAGGCAAAGCAAAGGGATTACTTATCCCAGAAGTGAAGGTTAAAGAATTGTTGATTTAAAGATTTGTCAGAATCCAAATGAATAATGACTCCTTTTCTTCTGGTCTGAAACTGTTCCTCCCAGAGGTATGATTGCTTCCCACTATCTTCTTCCTCAGGAATGCATCTAAAACTAACATACTTTTGGGACCTGATTCTGGGTTCTGGTTTTTCATGTTGGTTCTGTACACTGCACACAGTTACATTGGGGCAGCTTATAAATGCTGCTAGACAAATAAATAATTTTTGCATGCCTTGAAGTATTTTATTTTTGTTATTTAAATAATAAAATATTTAAATAGCAACCAGGGAAAATATGAGAGTAGTAGTGATAAATATAGAATTTTTTAAAGCATGCTTTTTATATCTATCTATCTATCTATCTATCTATCTATCTATCTATCTATCGATCGATCTATCTATCTATCTATCGATCGATCGATCATCTATCTATCGATCTATCATCTATCATCTATCACCTATCAATCTATCATCATTTATGTCTGTCTATCTATCTATCATCTATCTATATCTTTCTATCATTTATCTATTATCCAAGACCAAGTCATAGAATTTAAACATATAGGACACCATTAATACTTGCATAAATAACAGCACATACTTATTTAAAAGGAAAAAACCCTATAAAGTTAACAATTCACACACAGTGCAAAATGGTTTGTCTAAACTTAAGTCTACAATTAAAATTTTTGATAGTTCCTTTGAAGCACCTGGTTACTGACCATTCAGTAAGAATACTTCAATCTCCTTATCATGAACAGAGTATATCAGACTCAACAGCAGGTATATTAGCTACAATCACCAATACAACTACAGAGGGCACTTTAAAAGGGTGTGTGAAAAAGACTATATCTATACTTGAGCGGATACATATCCATGTATTCATTCCATTCAAATGGAAGATTGACATGTAAGGGATACAGAAATATATCAGAATGATTGAAGAGTCTCCATGGGCAGAGAGCAATTTCTCTCTATGACATATGGGAAAGTTTGGTTCTTGTTAGATCAGGCACAGGAAATGAGACGCGACCAGCTCGTTACATTTAGTAACTTTATTGGAAACAGTAACAAGACTGGCTGTGCGCTGCCGGAGCCCTCCTTATATTCGCTCCGGCAGTCGCACCGCCCCTGACAGCAATTCAAACTTCCCGCCCGATGGCTGGCAGCCAATCCGGGTGGATGTCCTTATAAGGACATAACACTCCCCCCCTCCTAGTTAGAAAACAGTCACTCAACATTAATGAATGTCACGTAATCGCACAGGTACGTAGGACGCCTCGGCACCCTAGTTGACCTGCGCAGTCTCACTTCTTCATTGACACCGACCTGGACGGACGGGGCTCCTGCATCTCCTGGTTCCCTCCCCGGACCCGGGCTTGGTTCGGCTGGTGAGTGTGCAGGGTCACCCTCAGTGCCTCCGGCCGAACCGTGGACCTCGGACTGCTGGTTCTGATGGTCTTCCTCCTGGCCTGTGCATCGGTTGTTTCAGTATGGCTGCTCGGTGCCACCCGGGAAGAGTGTCTGAGTCTCGGTAAGTCCCTGGTTGTCACTTGCTCCTCCCCGGTCTCCCGGGCTCTGTGGTTCGGCTGCGGTTCGGTTCGTTGTTGTTGGGGGGGGTGTCTTGGATCGGTGCCCCCGGATCCGGTCTGTCAGTGATGGGTGGTGTTGGCTTTGGTCGTGGGGTCCGACCTCGCAGGGGTAGTGCAGGCCTCCTTGGTCGGGGTGGCGGAGGCCTTCCTTGCCGGGCTGGCGTTGGCCTACCCCGTCGGGTCGGCGGTGGACATCCTGGTCAGGTTGTCATTGCAGGGCTACCTCCACGGGTTGGTGGAGGTCTCCTCTGCCGGGATGGCGCTGTCCTCCCTGGTCGGGGTGTTGTTGGTTTCCCCTTCGCCCTAGTCTCTGGTCTACCGCCGAGTGGTGGCTGGGGTCTTCTGGGCTGGGGTGTTGTTGCTGGGCTGCCCTCTGTGCTGGGTGGAGGTCCCCCTCGCCAGGGTGTTGTGTGCCACCCTCACCCATGGGCTGTGGTGTGCCCACCTCAGATGGTCCCCGGTCTACTGCGGTCCTTGGCTGGCAGTCCTCCTTTCTCTGGGGCCGTCTGCTGCTCCCGCTGGGTGGACAGGGTTCGCCCTGGTTGAGGAGTCCCTGGTCTACTTCTCTGGCATTCCGCTGCCCTGGTCGGTCGGGTCTTTGCTTCCCCACCTCGCCGGGGTGTTGTTGGCCTGCCTTGCGGGGGTGTTGTTGGCCGGCCTCGCCGGGGGGGGTTGTAGGCCTACCTCGCCGGAGTGTTTTGGGCCTACCTTGTCGGGGTGTTGCAGGCTTACCTCGTCGGGGTGTTGTAGGCCCACCTCGTCGGGGTGTTGTAAGGCTACCTCGTCGGGCTGGTTTTGTCCTATTTCCCTCCACCTTTTCCAGAGCTGGTCGATGTGACGTCTACAGACCTGTCCATCTTCCAGCTCCACTGTGTAGGACTTCAGGCCGGTTGAGCTTTCTATCTTCCCCTTCAGCCACTTCGGAGAGCCGTGGAAATTCAATGCGAAAACCAGATCTCCAATGCTGAAGGCGCGAAGCGGGCGGCTGGCTGTTGCGGTCACTTCTGGGCTGTATTGGGGGTGCAGCCGGTCCAGTGGTGACCTCAGCCTTCTGCCCATCAACATCTTGGCTGGGCTCTTGTGGGTGGTGGCATGCGGCATGATGTGCTGGGTGAGGAGGAAGTTGTCAATTCTTTCCTGCCAGTCGTCCGTGCCCATCTTGGTGAGTGCCTCCTTGGTGAGTCTCACCATCCGTTCAGCCTGTCCGTTCCCAGCTGGCCTGAAAGGGGCGGACAGGGCATGGCGGATGCCCAGTCCGGCCAGGAATGCCTCCATGGCCAGGGACGTGAGTTGGGGCCCGTTGTCGGAGACCAGAACATCCGGCAGTCCATGGGTGGCGAAAAGGCGGCGTAGAGCCCGGATCGTCGCTTCCGTTGTGGTAGATGCCATGGGTACCACCTTGAGCCACTTGGAGAAGGCATCAACGACGATGAGTAGGTGGCGCCCCTGCATTGGACCCACGAAGTCGATATGGATCCTTGACCAGGGGTTGCTGGGGGTCTCCCACTTCGTTGTTTTGGCTTGGGGCGGCGCTGGGCGTACTTCTTGGCACGGGTCACATCTGGAGACCCATTCTTCAATGTCTCTGTCCAGTGATGGCCACCAGACGTAACTCCGTGCCAGGGCTTTCATGCGGACGATGCCCAGGTGCCCGTTATGCAGGGTCTCTAGTGTTTTTCGTTGCAGAGTGCTTGGAATCAGCACCCTGTCTCCCCATAGCAAACAGCCTTTCATAGTGGACAACTCCTTTTGCTTCCTGACGAAGGGGCTGAATTTCTCCTGTCTTCTCCGTCGGCCACCCTCTGAGGATCCAGGATCTCACCTGGCGGAAAATGGGGTCCTTTTGAGTGTGGACGGCCACATCTGCAGATGAGACTGGACAGCTGTCGTCGTTGTCTATGTGGAGAAGGTTGAGCGTGGGGGCTGGGTCTTCCACTGGGTCCTTTGATGGGCATCTGCTCAGCGCGTCGGCGTTTCCTATGGATGTGCCTGGCTGGTGCACGAGCCTGTAGGAATAGCCGGCTAGGAAGATGGCCCATCTTGTCATCCGCGGGGACATGAAGGTCGGGGTTGGTTGGTCGCATGCGAGGAGTCCCAGGAGCGGCTTGTGATTGGTCACTAGGGTGAAGCTCCTCCCGTAGATGTACTCGTGGAAGCGTCTGACTCCTGCGACGATGGCCAGAGCCTCTTTGTCCAGTTGGCTGTAGTTGCGTTCCGCGCTGGACATGGTCTTGGAGAAGTAGGCTATTGGGGCTTCAGAGCCATTGGGGAGTTCATGGCTGAGGACTGCCCCCACCCCGTATGGTGATGCGTCGCAGGTGAGCTTGATTGGGAGTGTCTCGTTATATTGGATGAGGATGCTTTTGGAAGTTAAGAGTCCTTTGACGGCCCGGAATGCTGCTTCCTCTTCTGGGTCCCACTTCCAGGAAGCTGCTTTCCCCAGCAGGCAGTGGAGTGGCTCAGCAACTGTGGCTTTCTGTTTGAGGAACATAGCATAGAAGTTAAGCAATCCAAGTAATGCCTGAAGTTCCATTTTGTTTTTGGGGCTAGGAGCTTCATGGATGGCTTTAACTTTTGATTTGGTGGGGTGGATTCCAGTGCTATCTATGAGATAGCCCAGGAACTCGACCTCCTGGACTCCTAAGATGCATTTATCTCTCCTGACTCTCAAGTCCTTGGCCTTGAAGCGCTGCAGGACGAGCCTGAGTCTTTCAAGGAGTTGTGCCTGGGAATCTCCGGAGATTAGTACATCGTCAAAGTATGGCACCACCCCTGGAACGCCTTGGAGAAGGCGTTCCATCATTGATTGGAAAATGCCGGGGGCAGTGCTGACTCCAAATTGGAGACGGTTGCATTTGAATGCCCCCCTGTGGGTGACTATTGTTTGGGCCTCCGCCGTTTTTTCGTCGACTGGCAGTTGCTGGTAAGCCTGGGCCAGGTCCAGTTTGGCAAAAATTGAGCCAGACCCCAGAGAATGCAGCAGATGTTGCACCACTGGGACTGGGTATGCGCTCTGTGCCAACGCCTTATTGATTGTACATTTATAGTCGGTGCAGATGCGCACAGATCCATCATGCTTCAGTGGGGTCACAATGGGGGTCTCCCATGAAGCATGATCGATAGGTTCCAGGACGCCCTGGGCGATCAGCTTATCTAGCTGCTCGTATACTTTTGGCCGCAAGGCAAATGGAACCCGGCGGGGCTTCAGCCTAATTGGGGTGATTCCCTTGTCCAGATTAAAGGAGATTGGCCTCCCCACAAATTTCCCCAGCTTACCATCGAAGACTTCCTTGAACTCTTCGATGAGGTTGTCGAGTTCATCCCTCTGAATTTGATGGATGCCTCCGATCGATAGCCCCAGCGGCTTAAACCACTCCACTCCTAGCAGGTTCGGTCGGCTGTGTTCCACGACTGTGATGGGAAGCTTGCCTTGGAACTGGTTGTAGGAGACTTGGATGTTGGTTCTTCCTATGACTCCGATGGGGTTTCCCCCAAAATCGACGAGCTTGGAGTGTAGTGGCTTCAGGTCTCGCTTGCTGATGCTGGGTTGCAGGCGCTTCAGCTGGTGCCAATCCATAATGGAGTAGACCGAGCCCGAGTCTACCTCCATTGAGCATGGCAATCCTTCCACGTGGACAGTCACATGGAACTTGGTGGCATTGTCTGAGTTGGTGTGGGCAATGGTCGTCTGGTGGACCGCTCCACTCCTGGAGAATTCGTCGTCTCTGTGTCTAGATTGGCCAGAGGACCGTTTGGATGATCTCTGGTAATCTTTCCGATTTTCGTGAGGACGGTGGCTGGAGGGTTCTGGGGCTGGTTCCTCGGCTCTGCAAGCTTCGGCGATGTGACCCCTTCTGTTGCAACGTCTGCAGGTCGCATCTCTCCACTTGCAGTTTGCCCTGGCATGGTCCCCTCTGCAGCTGGCGCAGCGCTCCCCCTTGTAGCTTCTTTGAGCGGTTTCCCGCCTTGGGGGTCTGGATACCTTGTGGACGGTGGATTCTTCCTCCGACTCCGAGCCAGCTGTGGAATCTTCAGTCGATGACTGAGTGGCACTGTGAATCTTGCGGATTCCCTTTGCTGGATTACTGCGGCTGCTGCTTTTTCAGAGATTTCGGATGCGGTAGCTTCCTCCACCACGTCCTTGAGCACGAGCTTTTTCCTGCTCAGGAACTTCTTTTGCAGCCCTCTGTCCCTCATGCCAAAAACCACGCGGTCAGCGATGGCGTTGTCCACATGGTCAAACTCACAGCTGGCTCACAGCTGGCTGCGATTTGGCGCAGGGCGGCCACGAACTCTTTGATGGTTTCCCCTTCCTTCTGGTCTCTCTGATGGAAGGTGAACTGGTTCGCCACTGGTGTTCCTGTTGGAGCATAATGGTCCTGTAGGATCTGCAGCAGGTCCGTCCATGGTACTTCCTCGATGTCCCGTGGTGCCACCAGATCGATGGCCATGTCGAGGACTTCCGAGCCGCAGTTGGCCAGGAAAATGCCCTTCTTGCGGTCATCATCGGCATCCCTGATGTTGTTGCCTCTCAGGTATTGCCGGAATTTGACCATGTAGGATTTCCACTTGTCCTTCCCTGGGCGGACTTCGGCTGCTGCCATGCCTTCGGAAATGCCTACCGGTGATTTCAGTGCCGAGTGACTTGCTCTTGGTTGGCTTCGGGCCACGAGGTTCGTCGCTTGGTTCTAGTCCTTCGTCGCCAGTGTTAGATCAGGCGCAGGAAATGAGACGCGACCAGCTCGTTACATTTAGTAACTTTATTGGAAACAGTAACAAGACTGGCTGTGCGCTGCCAGAGCCCTCCTTATATTCGCTCCGGCAGTCGCCCCGCCCCGCCCAATGGCTGGCAGCCAATCTGGGCGGATGTCCTTATAAGGACATAACAGTTCTGTCTACTTGAATGTCTAAGTCCCATACCTAAGGTTAAGTTCTTTGAGGGTTTATTCTAGACCAAAAGCAAGTTGGCATGATATTGACTGTTCATACTGTCTCAGTTTATTTTTGCTGCTGGGTTAGATTATTCCATAGTTAAAGTTGAGGAAGTTGGTTTATTGCAATAAATAGAAGCTTAGTTACTTATTCCTTTCCAAAAATAGTTATCAGTCACTTGCTAGGAAAGAATCTCTATTCTCTTCAAAATTGGCAGAGTGGACTATAAACTCTTCGGAGTTCCCAGATCTCTAGCTTTTGCCCAAACATGCCTTCAAGCAATTTGTCAAACAATACTTGCTTGATTTGGTATTTTAGGCTGAGAAATACAAAAAGATTCTATTTTCTATATGTGCATGTTTAGGGTTGCTTACTGCCTTAAAATTATAAATATACAGAGTTTAAGGATATTTTAAAAATGCATGCACTATTTTGCATTGCATGCATTAGTATTAGCTCTACGACTTTTACTCCTGGGACAGGTGCTATGAAAGAGAATAAAAATGGAAAAATGGAAGCAAGTCAGATTTTCTAAAGAGATTCATAGAATTAAGTCATTTCTAGGAAACTGAACTGAGAATATGCTGAGTAGCCTGTATCAGTGGGCCAACTGAAGTACAGAAAGAACAAAAACAGATATCAAATATAGTTGCTCCAATAAGTCTTCTAAATCTTAGTTTCAAAAGTGTGAGATTGAGATTGAGTGTATCAGTTTATCTAGTTCCACTCATGTTCATGTTGAGAACCTGTAATCTAAATAAGATGGTATTTTCAGTCTCTGCAGATTCTCTGAAGGTGGAAACCCAAGAGAATAAATTTCCCCAATATTACATTTATATTTAAACTTAAAGAATCATAAGATAATAAAATGGCAGCCAGTATCTTGATTAATAGCATCAAAGCAGGCAGACAGGATATTTAACAACAGCATTTTACCATACAAAATAGTTTCTAGATTTTTTGTTTTAAGTCGTTTTTTATAGATAGATAGATAGATAGATAGATAGATAGATAGAGTATTGTCCTGGCATTTTGTTTTACAGAGGAAAAAAAAAGTAACAGATACACTGATAGCGATAATGATAATACTCACGTATTTATGATCATATTAATTATACTAGCATAATTATAGTTATAAACAACATTCATATTTTACTTACACAAAACAATAATCTTTCTTCATCTAATTTCTACCTCTTATCTCTAACCATTGATAAAATCTATTCCACATTGAATAATAGTCTATCTCCTTTATCTTTGATATGAACTATGAACTATGAACTAACCCAGTTAGTTCATGGCCCCACTCACGGGGGGGGGGACACACTCTAGACTTGATTTTTGTCTCTGGCCAGTGGTTGAGTGATCTTGTTATAGGGGATATAGACATGGAACCCTTGTCATGATTACTCACTCCTTCGTCTGGACCTTCGTACCGCTACACCCCACCGCAGGGAGGCGGACCCAATTAGATGGGTTCGCCCCAGGCTCCTTATGGATCCTGATAGGTTCCAGACGGAGCTTGGGCCAATTCCTGATGATCTGGCACACGACTCGGCCGAGGACCTGGTAGCTGCCTGGGATCGGGCGGCTGGTGGGGCCTTGGATCGAGTCGTGCCTCTGACCCGGTGTCGATCCCTCGCGGCTCCTTGGTTTACCGAGGAGCTGAGGGAGATGAAACGCAGGAAAAGACGCCTAGAGAGCGGTTGGAGGGCCAGTTGCGCTGAATCTGACCGAACACTGGTAAGGTCGCATATTAAGACCTACCTAATGGCGATAAAGATGGCAAAGTTTAATTACTTTTCCGCCTCTATTGCATCATCAGGGAATCGTCCGGCTGCCCTGTTCAGGGTAACCCGCTCCCTGCTCCATCCGGGAGCGCGGGAGGATCCCTTGGAAGGCAGGGCGGAGGATTTCGGACAATACCTGTATGACAAAATCGCTCAGATCCAGGGGGACTTGGACTCTGACTGGGTAGATCAGGGCAGGGTGACGAGGAATAGTCTTGAGAATGTTATCTGGGAGGAGTTTGATGCTGTAACTCCTGATGATGTGGACAGGATTTTGGGGAGACTTAGTGCGGCCACATGTTTACTGGACCCATATTCCTCCTGGTTGGTACTGGCCTCCCGGGAGGTTACACGAGGCTGGCTCCAGGGTGTTATCAATGCTTCGTTGAGTGAGGGTCACTTCCCCGCGGCCTTGAAAGAGGCGGTGGTGAGGCCTCTCCTCAAGAAGCCGTCCCTGGATCCGGCAATATTGGCCAACTATCGTCCTGTCTCCAACCTTCGCTTTATGGCGAAGGTTGTTGAGAGTGTGGTCGCGCGACAGTTTCCGCAATTCCTGGAGGAAACATCCTATCTGGATCCATTCCAGTCGGGTTTCAGGCCTGGGCACAGCACGGAAACGGCATTGGTCGCGTTGGTTGATGATCTCTGGAGGGCTCAGGACAGGGGTTGCTCCTCTGTTCTGGTCCTGTTAGATCTCTCAGCGGCTTTTGATACCATCGACCATGGTATCATGCTGCACTGGTTGGAAGAGTTGGGGATGGGGGGCACCGTGTTACGGTGGTTCTCCTCCTTTCTCTCCGACCGGTCACAGTTCGTGTTGGGAGGGGGGCAGAGGTTGACCTCGAGGCCTCTTATATGTGGAGTGCCTCAAGGGTCGGTCCTCTCGCCCGTCCTGTTCAACATTTATGTGAAGCCGCTGGGCGAGATCATCCATGGCTTTGGGGTGAGATACCATCAGTATGCTGATGACACCCAGCTGTACATCTCCACCCCAGGCCACCCCAACAATGCCCTTGAAGTGATGTCCCAGTGCCTGGAAGCTGTACGGATCTGGATGGGGAGGAACAGGCTCAAGCTCAACCCTTCCAAGACTGAGTGGCTGTGGTTCCCGGCATCCCGATATAGTCAGTTGACTCCATCACTGACTATTGGGGGCGAGTCTTTGGCCCCCACAGAGAGGGCTCGCAATCTGGGAGTCCTCCTGGATACGCAGCTGTCCTTGGAGGAACATCTGATGGCTGTAACCAGGGGGACCTTTTGTCAGGTTCGCCTGATTCGCCAGTTGCGGCCCTTTCTTGATTGGGATTCCCTGTGCACAGTCACTCATGCCCACGTAACCTCTCGCCTTGATTACTGCAACATGGGGCTCCCCTTGAAGAGCACCCGGAGGCTCCAACTGGTCCAGAACGCAGCAGCGCGGGTAGTGACGGGAGCAGCGTGGCGCTCCCATGTAACACCGCTCCTGCGTGAGCTGCACTGGCTCCCGGTGGTCTTCCGGGTGCGCTTCAAGGTGTTGGTTATCACTTTTAAAGCGCTCCATGGCATAGGGCCTAGCTATCTTCGAGACCGCCTGCTGCCACCGACAACCTCCCATCGACCCGTGCGCTCCCACAGAGAGGGCCTCCTTGGGGTGCCATCAGCCAAACAATGCAGGCTGGTGACCCCCAGGGGGAGGGCCTTCTCTGTGTGGGCACCTACCCTCTGGAATCAGTTGCCCCCAGAGATAAGGAGAATCCATGACCTCAGTGCCTTCCGCCGTGCCCTTAAAACCTTCCTTTTCCAACAAGCCGGGCTGGCCTAATTCTTTTTAAGTGTTTTTAATTGTTTTGTTTATCGTTTTAATTAATGGGCCCAAATTTATATATATTTTTAACTGTATTTTAATATTTGTATTTGATGTTTTTACTTGGCTGTTCACCGCCCTGAGTCCTCTGGGAGAAGGGTGGTATACAAATTCAAAATAAAATAAAATAAAAATAAAATAAAAAATCTTTTATTTGCAATGTCAATCTAACCATCTCTGCACAGTCCAATATTTTCCAAATTATATTTTCATCTGGTGGGGTGTTCTCATTTTTCCAATATTGTGCAAATCTTCCTGCTATCAATACATGTAGCATTAAATATATAGTCCCTTTATCATAATTTTCTGGTATTACGCCTAACAAAAATATTTCTGTCTTTAAATATATGCTGCTTGGTCATCTTTTCCAGCCATGTGTGTATTTTCGTCCAATATTTTCTTGCTTTCATACATGTCCACCACATATGATAATAGGTACCTGAAGTCTGATTACATTTCCAACATTTGGCATAAATGTTGTTAAACATTTTTGCTACTCTTTCTGATGGCAAATGCCACCTGTAAAACATTTTATAAAGATTTTCCTTATATGCAGTAGCCATTGTCAGTTTGTAATTTCTATCCCAAAATAGTCTCTAGATCAGTGGTTCTCAACCTTCCTAATGCCGCGACCCATTAATACAGTTCCTTATGTTGTGGTGACCCCCAACCAGGGGTGGGCTCTAAAATTTTTTACTATCGGTTCTGTGGGTGTGGTTTATTTTGTGGGCGTGGCTTGGAGGTCATGTGACCGGGTAGGCATGGCTAGCTGGTCATGTGACCGGGTGGCCATGGCTATGTATATAGGGACTACTCAGAGGGCTGAAAAAAGTCATTTCTGACAGGTCCTCGCACTTTTGACTGGTCCTCACACTTATGACCATCCTCACATTTATGCCTGTGCAGCATTCTTAACAACCATGTCACTCATTTCAAACTGCTTCTCTTCACCATGGTGATAAGATAGGGCAAAAAACGTAAAATGTGAGGACAGTCGTAAATTCGAGGACTGGTCAAAAGTGTGAGGACCAGTCAAAAATAACTTTTTCAGCCCTCTGAGTAGTCCATGTGCACAAAAGGACTACCCAGAGGGCTGAAAAAAGTGATTTCTGACAGGTCCTCGCACTTTTGACCGGTCTTCGCACTTATGACTGGTCATCATGCCCATTGTAGCATTCTTAACAACCGTATCACTCATTTCACAACTGCTTCTCTTCACCATGGTGACAAGATAGGGCAAAAATGTAAAATGTGAGGACAGTCGTAAATTTGAGGACTGGTCAAGGTCATTCGAGGACCAGTCAAAAATAACTTTTTCAGCCCTCTGAGTAGTCCATATGCATAAAAGGATACAGCAATAGAGAGGGATGAAGGAAGGGAAGGGAAATTAGAGTAGAAGTGAGGGTAACAGAGGGAGGAAGAGAGGAGGAGAAGGAGAAAGGAAGAGGAAGTAGAGAGGAGAAGAAGAGGGGGGAAGAGAAAGTAAGAAGGAAAGAAAAGAGAGAGGTGGTAGGTTTGAGGAGAAAGATTGCTGTACAATAAAAAAGATGAAAGGGAAGAAAATCAACCCCAAACAAATATAAAGATATTAAGATAACGCATGAATTGTTAAACTTTAAAGAATAAAAGAGAACAAATATGAATAAATAGCAATAATTAGAAACACACATACAAACATACAATGTATTTTCTTTGAACAGAGTATTTGGCCGGTTCACAAATTTAACCAGTGCTTAGTCATTTCAATTAAATTTACAATTTCTATATTTTCTTTTTGCCATATTTATTCCTCATCTATTTTTTTAAAAAAACCAATATTACCCTTCATCCTCATCTCTAATCTTAATCAAATTCAATTTTTCCCTTCTATTCTATATTATACCCCTTCCTATTGTCATCTATTTTTATATCCATCCTCACATTGGTTAATTATGTAATTATGTAATACAGTTGTTTAATACAAATTCAACATTTTAATATAAATCAGTTATATAACTATCTTTTTTGTATATCAATCAATATGAACATGAATATTCCAATTATTTCTATGCAATCCAATTTCTTACAGATCAATTAATTATATTTACCAATAATAATAAACCAAATAATTTCCCCCATATATTCCTCCAAACCACAACTTAACCATTTCTGCTTTCAACACAATATACAATTAATAGTATCTCAATTATTACAATTCCCTAGTTAAATAGAGCTTTTTTTCTTTTGTGTTTTAAAATCTTGAACTCTCCTCTTTTGCCCTAAATTTCCCATTGTTTGCACCTACCTTTTTTGGTGAGGAGAAAGAAAAAGAAATCTCTCTCCGTGCCTCATTTTGTCACGTTGCAATAGAGCCTGCTTTACTTTCAGTTTCCTTTTAGCTAGGGGAAAAAAATCTACTCCAGCAGCTTGCAAAACAAGAGCTTGCAAAAGAGCCTGCACAAAACAGCTGAGAGCGAATCAGCTGAGAGTCGGAGGCCGATCTAATCATGCTTATTAACCTATGCTGAAGCTGAAAGAGGCTGTTTTTTTCTATTTTTGCAGGCACCGGTCTTCTCATTTGTTTTCTTTTAACACTGATCACCTGTAGGGCGGCCCTTTGAAGCCCCTCGGCAAGAATTTAAACAGTTTTTTTCCCTCTAACCATCAGCTGGGACTCAGGAGGCAGCAATAGATTGGAAGCGGGCAGGGTAAGCGACCGGCGACCGGAGATCCAACAGAGGCACAGGGTGAGTGAAGGCGTGGGGGAGGGGGTGAGAGAGGGCTTTGGCGACCCCTGTGAAATGGCCGTTCGACCCCCAAAGGGGTCGCAACCCCCAGGTTGAGAACCGCTGCTCTAGATTAATGGTCCAGCTTGCACAAAATAGTGTAACAGAATAACAGAGTCGGAGGGACTTGGGGGTCTTCTAATCCAAACTCCCTGCAAAAGCAGGAGGCCATTCCAGACAAGTGGCTGACCAGTCTCTTCTTAAAAAGCCTCCAGTGGAAGCACATCCACAACTTCTAAAGGCAAGCTGTTCTGAAGGCAAGCAGTATGTGTAAATATACCTAGGGTAACACTGAGATTGGTTGTACTTATGATGAAATACCAATGGGCCACATAATGGGTAGTACAGGCCAGGGGTGAAATGTAAAATTTGTTACTACCGGTTCTGTGGACGTGGCTTGGGGGGCGGGGTAATGTGACTGGGTGTGGCCAATTTTTTTTAAAAAAAAACTTTTCAAAGCATTTTTTCTAATGCTTTGAAAAGCCCCTGCCAATCAGGCAACTCAACTGGGATAGTCAGGGCTTTTTCAAAGCATTTTTTTTAACCACATCTTCAGCCAAGAGGTTGCAGAAAAAAAATGCTTTGAAAAGCTTCTGATGATCCCAGCTGAGCCGCACGATCATCAGAGGCTTTTTTTTTAACTTTTAAAAGCATTTTTTCGTCGGAAGAGGTTGTAGAAAAAATGCTTTTAAAAGTTAAAAAAAAAGCCTCTGATGATCGTGCGGCTTAGCTGGGCATGCGGGGGGGGGGGGGGCAGGGATTTTTGCTACTGGTTCTCCCAACCACCCACTGCCATTGTTACCAGATCAGGTGATCCGGTCCGAACCGGGAGCATTTCACCCCTGGTACAGGCCCATTTTAGTGAACATGATAAATGGAAGATTGCAACTTGAACTGTAAGTGAAATAAATGATAAAGGAAGTGAACGAATGAAAGAAATGAAAGAAAAATAGCAATGCTGTATGTCTGTGAAACTAACCCAAAGGGAAAATATGTAAGAGGTTTGAACAAAAGTAGTCCAAGTGAGGAATGGAATTGAGAAGACACGCAGGGAAGTGAACCCTTCAATTTAGGTATGAATGAAAAAGACAACATGTTGGTATCAGTGGTGGGTTGCTACCAGTTCACCCAGGATCAGGCAAACTGGTAGCGGTGGCGGCGGGAGGCTCCAATCACCCGCCCGGACCCTCCTGCGCATGCGCAGAAGTATTGCACGTGCGCAAGCGTGCGTTAGCCCAGGAGCAAACTGGTAGTGATGAGATTTGAAACCCACTACTGGCTGGTATGTCAGAAAGTATAAACTGATGACTTCTAGATAGTTGTGGGTTTGCATGAAGGTAGGAAACAGGTTGGTGATAGTTGCATGTTACATGCCAGTGAATGGTGATAATGGGAGGATCAGAAAGGAGTTCAAGGGTGGAACTGGATCACATTTTGAAATAATGTGATTTGAAGAGAAAATGAATTTGCAAGGTCACATAAATGGGAATCAGATGTAAGAATACAGAAAAAGTAATCATGACATTCAGAGACTGAAGAATGAATGAGACTGGTAAGGGGTCAGTATCTGTTCAGAAAAATGTCAATTCTGAATTAAATATGATGAATATTTAAACATAAGTGTATCCATGCATACACATGGCGTAAGAATTACTGTAAATTTAGACTTATAAAAGACTCTAAGAATGAATATTACAAGCATGATAAGAGATTCTAAATGAGGGACATATTATTTTGGGAATAATTTCAAGAGTGGACCTTTAGAAAAATGGGCAGGGGTGGGGGAAGGAAAGAAGTGAAAGAAAGTATATTGAAAGTAAAATTTCTTGTAAAAAACCTTGAATTTTGCCTGAAAAAATATTAGAAGGGAGATTATTCTCCCAACAAACTGAATGGAAAGTGAATATAAGGAAAGAGGAACAGGATGAAATGAATGTTACAGAACATGCTTTTGTGGAATTGCACTTACAATATGGGAATTGTGGAAAAAAATGCTTTATGGAATGATGAAGAGGAAAATGAGAATGGATGCATACAAAGAATGATTATTGAAAAAAATGAGAATGAGAGAAAGATTCTATGTATTATGAGAATCAGAGAAAAAAAATGCAAAGACTGTAAACAGATCAACGAAGGACAGTTAAAATTTAAAGGAGAGAAAATGCAGCCTGAATCAGGTGTAACTAAAAAAATATGACTCAGATGTAAAAATAATTTTATGTTTTATTTTCAAGCACTAAACAAGATGCATCCAGGAGAGTAAATGGAATTGAAAATAGTTGAAATGGTTTGAAATAAATCTTAGGGGAGCGAATACTGGAAGAAGCATTTTAGATATTTGTATTGGAATTGTAGTGATATGTCAGAATAGAATTGAAGAAAATACTAAGAATGCTAATATCCAGGAAAAAATGATAAAAGGGGTAAAATATTATGAGAACATAAAACTGTTAAACAATGTTAAGGCTCTTTCTAATTAAATTTGTATTTTATTTATTATGAATGCCTTTATGAAGCTTTAGTCATCCAGCTCCACACATATACTATATAGTTACAGTACACATAATATTGTAATACCTGAAAATATCTACAGTATGGATAGATAAATAGTATACAATACAGCATATGTTAAAATATACTTTAATCATCATCATAAAGGTTGAAAAAAAATAGTCAATTTTTCAAACTTGGGATTTAAACTGAATCTGATAGATTGTTTTCATATTAAGAGGCTATTCACTATTTTACAATTTGAACAGTATCAGTTTTGCTATATTGATTATTTTATGGAGCTTTGCTCTATAACTGTGAAGTAAACAAACAGATATGTTTGCAGGATCCAATCTGGGTCGGTCACCAGGACCAGAAGTTTAGTCTTCCAAGCTTTCAGACTCGTGCTGGAGCCCATGGTTCACTTCTGGTCCCGGTGACTGATTCAGATTGGATCCTGCAACATTATCCTGGAACATGTATATTCGCCTTCATTCAAAACAGACATGTTATTTAGGGCTAGTAATGTAGGTGATATAACAAGAGAAATATTAGAATAAAAATTCTATGATTTACAGCTTTCAATAAGTGAAGATAAAATCTCTGCTCAATAAAAGTATCATCACTGTTCTCCATACAAATGGAACAGTAGCCAGAACGAATGACTAAGCTACAGGGATTTATTTCACATGTCTGGAAACTGGTTTGTAAATTTCTGATTGAAAGCATTCAAGAGATGATACTGAACACAATTTTAAAAATGCAGTGCCACTGTATTCCAGGAAGGAATATGCAGGCCAGATTTTTGGTCTTCCACAGACCCCTGAGAGATTGAGTATGAGAATATGCACCATGTTTGTTGCTGAATAGTCCCCAAAGGCAAAGCATCATGGGTATGTTTATAGGTGTCCATGTTTGCAAGTATATTAATTTCTATCAAAACTTGCATCATATTTTTGTGAAGATTTATTCTTTTTGAACATCTTTACTATGGGATTATCATATGGATATCCATTGGATTGTTGGCATTTAATATTCTTTTGGCTAATACTAGACCTAGAAGTCACGAGGCAATGATTCCAGAATGCAGCACCATGATCCACAACTGTTAGTCCCAGATAAATATGTTACATAAAAATCTATGCGGTACTAACAAGATTGATTCCATGGCCAAAGGACTATTAGTACCAGCAATCCGTAGACAATGCTACTAGATACACAATAGGTTCATTCTTTCTGTGAAAAAATATACTTAAATATTGCTTAATAATTTAGGAAATTGGAGACATGTTGAATATGCTAATGATTGGTTCAAGATTCAACCTGCCCACAGTCAGGAATTTACAATCATATTTCAAAACAGAGTCATACTTCCAGATAGCCGCCAGGTAAATAGAAATTTTATATAAAATGCAGATAAAAATTCCATTACATATTTTGTTTGCGTCATCAAACAAAATATTAACAAATAAAAACAAAATAAATTGAATGATACAAGCAACATGGTTATAGTCATAAGTGGAAAGAGATAGATAATAGGAAGGAAGAGAATAATAATAATAATGCAGTCTTAGTAAATTATTTGACAACGTTGTGGAAATTAGTTGTTAAGCAGAGTGATGGCATTCAGGGAAAAAACCGTCCTTGTCTAGTTGTTCTGGTGTGCAGTGCCCTATAGCATCATTTTGAGGATCGAAGTTGAAACAATTTATGTCAAGGATGCGAGGGGTCTGTAGATATTTTCATAGCCCTCTTTTTGACTCATGCAGTATACAGGTCCTCAATGGAAGGCAGGTTGGTAGCAATTGTTTTTTCTGCAGTTCTAATTATCCTATGAAGTTTGTGTTTGTCTTGTTTGGTGCAGAGCCAAACCAGACAGTTATGGAAGTGCAGATGACAGACTCAATAATTCCCCAAAGAGCTGCTGATTGAGTTCTACAGACAAAAGAAGTAAATTCTACCTGCAATTATGTTTTGGAAATACCCATGTTAATAGTTAGTACTCTGAAACTGTACTAAAAGATTCATTTCTGACAATACAAGTAGCTATACTTAATTCTTGTTCTTTGGAATTATGACTATATACAGTATTTCCTTTACCAGTAAGTAAGTGCAGTTAGCCAGTTCATTAGAGAGAGTGACTCAACAAGTATTAGGAACTGGCTTTATATATATATATATATATATATATATATATATATATATATATGTATGTATGTATGTATGTATGTATGTATGTATGTATGTATGTATGTATATGTATATGTATATGTATATATATATATGTGTGTATATATATATATATGTATATATGTATATATATATATATGTGTGTGTGTATATATATATATATATATAAATATATATATATATATATATTACAAATTTCACTAATTAAGCAGATATTGACCAATTACTGTATATTAGCTGATACTTCTGTATTTGGTTTGTGAGAATGGAAGGCTAGATTGCTGAGATACTTATTTCTGTGACTTTTATTTTGTACAGCTCATTTCCTATCTCAGTTAAGGTCTTTCTTTATCCCCTCACCAGCTCATAACATTTTTCATGCCACCAACTTGCCCAGTCATTGTTTAATCTTGTAGGTCTTGCTGGTTTTATTCTGTGTAATTTGGTTCCTTACACATTTGCTGTTCTGTAAGTCCTGAGTAGATGGAAGAAAGCTCCATCTCATACATCAGTGACAAAGAAAAAAAATTGTTGTCCTAAAAAAATTAAACTGCATTTTTCCAAGACTATTGTGCTTTTACAAGGAAGATTTAAAAAGGGAGGCAACCACGTAGCTACCTTTAATATGTGAAATTGCCATTGCAGTATGTTTGACAATTAAATTGTGTCTGATGAATGACAAAATGTTTATCTAACATTCATTCATTCATTTTATCTAGTAAATAAATATTAAGGAATCTTATCAGTATAAGAAACATCATTTGTGGTATTGAAATAATGTGCTTCACTTCTGAAGTTTCACTGTGCTTCATTTCTGAATATCTCTCCATTCAGAAAGAGAAGTTAGGGAGAAGTAAGAAAGTTGGGGAAAAGAACAAAAAGGGGCTCTAGGAAAAGAATCACGAGTTTGGAATTGTGCTGATAACAGTTATCAGTTTTATGATAATACAGAATTTACATTCATGTTTTTTCCTGGTAACATGAGCGAATCACTGAAATGGAAGGGTCTATTTTTAATTGTCTGTTCCTATCCTAGATCCAGGATTGGTATAAAGCTGTGCACATAACTTGAATGTGGGGAAAATTATAATTAATTACCACTGACATCCACCTGACCCAACAGAATGGGAGGGCAGGGTATGTTACGAATTCCCTCTATTAAGGAAATCCATCTACTGGTACCAAGAAAATGGGCCCTCTCCATGTTGGTTCCCTCCCAGTAGAACATCATCCCCATAAAGATAAGTTTGATTCCCACTGTAATACTTTTTTGAAAGGCCCTGAAGACATAGTTTTGCCAGTGAGCCTGGAGACCCCAGGGTGATACAAAGCCCGTTAAGTTGTTTGTTTGATTGATGTCACCAGAGGGACAGGGTTTGATGGATATGTATTTGGAGTTTTACTTTGTAAGATACTTAGAATCACTGTGAGTTGGTCGGCCATATAATTTTTTTCTTACTAAATACAATAATTTTTAAAAAAATATACAGATAATCCTTGATTTATGATCATAATGGAAGCTGCCTATCATGGTCATAAGTCATGATAGTGGTAAATCATGTCACCTACATGACTGGCCCTATTTTATGACCTTTTTTGTAGAGGTCATGAAGTGAATGTCACTGTAGTTAAGCAAACCAACAGTTTCCCAAAGGGTGTAAGGAAATGCCTGTTTTTGGCAATATCATTGTAAGCATGCCATGTGACTGGGGGATCATTGCAAATAGCTGTAAATGCAAGCCAGTGTCAAGTATCCGCCATGTGGTCAGATGACAACTGGGGGAGGAGCTGTTTGGTATTTTGGAACTGTGTTGTAATTACTTTGAACCATGGCTAAATGAATGGTCATAAGTCAAGAATTGCCTATATTCTCATGTGATATTCCTGTATGCATTCAGATGGCTCTATCCTCTTTGGACATATATTCCCTAGTGGAACAGCTCCATTCACATGGTCTCTCAAGCAATTCCACTAGCATAATCTTCAGAGGGATAAATGATCCATTTGGGTTATGAAACTTCTATCTGATCCTTAATTAGTAAAACAAGAATATGGTATGGAGCTGTTCCAAAAGGATCAAGAATGTTGCCACAACAAAGAAGCCAAGACAATGGCAATGGAATTTCAAATCCATTCTATTGCTAGCTACATTTATTTCCATAATAAAATAAAGTAAAATCTTCCTCAAGTCCATCTCAAGTGCCAGTGGCACTTCATGAACCCACCCCACCTTTTCTTGATGTATCGTTTGCCACTGTTTTCTTCTTGGATATTTTTCAATGTCCTAATACAGTCAACATTCCTGAAATTCCTAGGTAAGACTCCATCCCAATACACCATGGGTAACTTTGCTTAGCTTCCAAGATTAGCTAAATGCATTGTGGGCTTTTCCCTATCTTTCTATAAGCATGACAGAACTCTGCCCCGATAACACCTTTCTTCTGAGACTTCCTTGTGATGTTGGCTTCATCTCATCTGTCTATAGGTGACACACTTTAAGGTATCCTTCACTATACCAGTGCACATTTGCATTTTCCCTTGAACAGTGTCCAAAGTTTGCCTTAAGGTGTGTAAAATGCTTGGAGGAAGGTCAGGTGACTCAAGTGACTGGGAACAGGGGCAGAAGAGGGTGGGGACAGCAAACTGCATGCGGCATAGTTTTCTGCCTACTCAGTGGTGTGTGAATAGCAGTTCAACCCAGGCAGTGGAGAAAGGCTGGGACTCTTTTTTTTTCCCTTTCGCTCTCCCCGTCGGCGTTTATATACTGCAATTGTCTGTCTGGTCCTGCTTGATTCCCTTCTCCCCTTTCTCCGGGCTCCTCCACCGCTCCACTTTCCCCGTCCCCTGACAAGGACTCACATAGAAGGCGTGTCCTCTCGGGGCGGTTGCTGCCGCTGCGGAAGGCAGCTTAAAGCTATAAAAGAAGTGATCGGGCGCCGGCTTGAGCTGCATTTCCCGCCTCTGCTTTCCTCCGAAGGACTTGGAGCCGGTGCCGAATAGAGCAGCGGGAGCGCCGCCCGCGTGCCTGGGGGCGAATTGAAGGCCAGGGCACGGCAAAGCCATAGAGGGCGCTAGGCAAGCCTCAATGCGCGGTCTAGCTGCTTTTGCAACATGCTGGAACTACAGATCAGCTAAACGGACTTTGCACACCGCTGTCGGAGCTGGATTGCAGCGCTCTCTTTCCTTATGAAGAAGACACAAGTGAGTATCCAGTGAAGAAGTTTTGCGTCCCGCCGGGCACTTGGTGCTGATGGTGGTGATGGTATCTGGACAGACTTTTACAGGGCGGGTGGGATGTGCGCTCCGCGGGGGAGGATGAAGGCGTCTGGTGTCCAGGCAAGTGGAAGTTTGGCGGGGAGAAAAGAGGGGGTTGCCTTCCAGAAGAGCCGGACGAGAGATCACCTTCTGGCTTTTGGGTTGCCTTACAGCAACGAGGCTGCCGAGTTGCTTGCAGAAGCGCCGCTAACTTTCTCCCCCCCCCCACTCTTGCGCGTGGATTTGCGTGGCGGAGCATTGTAAGCCGCCTTGAACCAACCTCGCGCTTCTATTCAACGGGATCGTTCTGATTAGGGGGCAGGTAGGTGGAGGAGGGGGCATTCTGATGACGATGGCTCACTCTATGGCCGGGGCGGGGGCGGGGGTGGGGAAGCATTCGTAAAGCCATTGGGGTTGGTGATCATTTGTCAAATCCCTCCTTTCCTACCCTGTGACTACCTGGTCGTTTCCACCAGGCAGGATTCTGACCAAATAATTCTTTACAGATAGGATGAATCCTGCAAATACTGGATCAATAAGTAAACTGAAATGGCTCAATACCAGCTAGAACTAAGGGGTAGAAGTATTGCTTCTTTAATAATCATGCAAAGAGTGCCTGTTTGGGGTACCCTTTCCTCTTTGCTTTTATCTTTCATTGACATCCCTCCTTTTTTTCCCCATTCCATATCTGAACATGCTCCTTTCTCTACAAGGTGCATTTTGTGTCATAATTTTATTTCAGCAAGGGGACTGGCTGTAGAGGAGGAGAGGAATAGGAATTGAAAGAAGATTGCCCAGAATGACAAGGAATTGCTGACAAGAATGAGCTAAATGTGTTTGGGACTCCCTTGCAATAGATAGATGATAAAAAGATAGATAATAGATAGATGGAATCTCCCAGTATTGTTGCCTTGCCAGTTTTTACACAGCAGTGCCTTCTTCACCCCACCCTTTAATCCCAATGTTTTCCTAGCTACTTTCTTTGGTATCTCCTGCTGTCTTGGCTCATGTGCCATTTTGGGTCTTCCACATGTAAGGAATGAAATGAAGGGATTCAAGCAAGGAGACTTGGGTGGGATCTGCAACATTTATTCGGTGTCATTCAAACAGAAACAATGAAATTAGATTGTTTAATTGGAAAAGTTGTGAAACAGAAAGATCCTATATTTTGGGATCAGTGAGGTGTACAGAAGTATTAATATATCTTTCTCATAATTTGAGATCTTGCTACATTTGGAATGTTAAGATGTGATAGGTAGATTGAAAAACATCACATCAGAATCCTGAGGGGAGAAAACTCTGTGCAGTCAATATATATTTCATTCAAATTATAGTAGTGGCAGTTGCTATTTAATTTTGTTTAGTTTGTGTATGCTAATGTCTGCTCAGAATGGAAAGTATGAGCTGGATTGGAGAAAATTCCGAACTCTGTACTCTGTACTCTGTATGATGGAGTAAAAAGGCAAAAGTGTTACTTAAAAAGGAAGGCAAGTAGAGTTCAGTTTGCAAGCTGTTGAGTTTCACCCTACAGTTCCATTTTGCACATGTAAATATGACTTTGAAAGTTACCAGTTGCACACGTAAGCTGAGATACTGATTTTACGCTAAAAACTGATGCAGTAGTCTATGGTGGGTTCAAGAGTTCTTTTCTGTGGCTTATGAATCACCTTCTGACCTACCAGCTTTCTTCTAGTCAGAATTCAGAGGTATAATTGAACAGAGAACATTTTTTAGGAAAGAAAGATAGATAGTTGCAGACAAATTTCTCTTATCTTTCTGTATTGTGTTAGCTGATGGGGAAAAGGTCAGAGGTTTAGGTGGGAAAAAAATGTCCGGTTTCAGAAGTTAAAAGAAACCAAGATAATGGTTTATAACAAGGTAACGTTTCACATTTAAGACAAGTGGAGAAGAATCCTGTCAACAGTGCATTGTATTTCTCCGTGTTCTTTTCCTATGATGCACTGTGAGCTGGGATTAAGGAAGCTTTCCTGCAGATCGTGCAGTGCGGGATTTAAGTTGTCATCAGGTTGTAACTGCGCTGGCTGATTTCAGGGCCTCTTCAGCCTCAGGGAATTAGTCACTGTTCCATGCTACCTTAGCCATTGTTTTGTACCTTTCAATCTGCTCCATTGTTCAGGCTTCTGTACTGCTGAAAGCTCTGGGGGAGGGAAGTAAGGGTGGAAGGGAGGGGGAAAATGCTAGTTGAATCTTTTCTGGTGCAGGAATTTTTCATTAAAATTGGTATTAGATATTGGAATTCAGATTTTTTTTTCTTCTGGAGATTTGGTGTATTTACTCAGAAGCAAGTCCATCTATATCTATGCTATAGTAGCATACTATACTTACTATGCATACTTACTATGTGTTAATCCTTAGATTTAATCATTAGCAATGCATTAGATAGATGACCTGATAGAAAAATACTTATATATGTAAATGTATTTTCAACTGGATATTTGAATGCAATTAAAGATTATATAATTATCAACTATACATGAAGATATAAGATTCTGTGTTCTTTTATTTTGGCCATTTAGAATTTGATCGTGCCCATTCTCACTTGGGATGATTGTGATGATGTACTCTTGTTGAAGGATTGTTCTGATGAGAGGATTTGCACAGTTATATGCAACTGTAAATGAATACTAATATAAGAAACAAATCTGTGTAATTGTTGTACCAGAGAAGTATTTCAAAGTAATAATTTCTGTAAACATGCATTTATTTTTATTTTTTTTAAAAGCAACCTGATTGATAGACTTAAAGGCAATATTTCATAATATATTGGAAGAAGTACTTTTTAGAAGCATGGGGTTGATCGCAACAAGTTTGGAGATCACCAGGCAGACTCAGAAATTTGACCTGCTGGCTAGACAGGCAAACTTTAGGAGACCTTAACAGTGGAAAAGAGCTAGAGGCAGAAAGAATACAGCTTTCTTTTGCTGAATGGGTACATTCATTGCCAGCAGTTATATGACCTTCAGGGCTTCTCTGGGAGGACAGTCCGAGTAGTATAGCATTTTTGCTGTTGGAAGAGGCTTTTGGAAATAATGAAATAGATGGTGCACAAAATCCTGGGGGAAGCCAGCAATTTATGGAGGCATAATTGTATCCTATTCTGAAAATATATGTTGCAAAGGGCCAGTATCCATTTAGTTTACACTTAAAGCCATTCAAAGTAGGCTTTTGTGAAGTAGATGTATATGAAGTTATTCTGTTGAAAAGAACTATGTTCCTATGCAACTCTAAGGCTGATATGCGTGACTGATAAGCCTATATAAATGTCAATTCACAGGTTTATAATTAAGCATAGCCCTCATTTGTTAGAAACAGCAAACACAACAATCAAATCTACTAATCAGTGTTGCTAAGAGAGTATAGAAAGTAAAATGAATACATACAAAGAAAGACTCAGGTGAAGGACTGGAAAAAGTTGCTTTAGAAATCAAAAGGGATGGGCTAAATTGAAAATATAAAGAATTTTTAGATTCATTTTGCTCTGAAGCTGATGTAAGAGAAATCATCCTTCTTTTAAATTTCATAAACCATGGCTTAGAACTGTTGGTTTCAGCCAAGTCTTGTTAATAGTTTTATATCTGGATGTGTTTGCAGAACTCAATTCAGATAAGTACTGTTGCTGCTATAAGCACTTAACTGTAGGGCATGCAGCATAGTATTATTTATTTATTTATTTCCCACCTTTATTATTTTTTCTAAACAATTCAGGGCAATGGACATATCTTATACTCCTTTCTTCCTCCTATTTTCCTCACAACAACAACCTTGTGAAGTGAATTGGGCTGAGAGAAAGTGACTGGCCCAAGGTCACCAGATGGCTTTCATGACTAAGGCAGGATTAGAACTGAAGGTCTTCCACTTTCTAGCCTGGTGCAGTTAACCAAACTGGCTCTTAGTACTGATATATGTAAAGTGAAGTTAACTTGGGACAAATGGATCTTAACTAGACTTGTAAGAGTGGGGATTGAAGAAGGGATTCTATATAAATAGGCACTTGCTTTACACATTGCTTTGTTTCAAAACCGAGACTATTTGCATGGACTGTATCTTTTATAACATTGAGAGTACTTAGTTTGGCACTTTTGGCACACTACTCTTAGTGTTTAAAGCAAATATCAACTGTTTGGGTTGCTGAAAGACTTCAGCCTCCTGTGTTAACTGGCATGTACATGATTCAACAATGAAGTTATATTTCTATAGTTCAAGCAGGTTATTTGTTAGTTTAAGTTGAATAACCTGGGATAACATGTAGTGAAGTCAAGATTTAAAAATGACAGCCACTTCAAATAAAGCATATCAATTCACTTCACCTATCTTCAGTTGTGTTTTGTTGGGAGGTTCCATATTGCTAATGGGTGTTCTGCAATTTGTGAAATGCCAAATCAATAAATTTAAAGGAACCTAATGAGAGATGGACCCTTAATGGATTACTGCCTTGTTGTGGCAAAGGGGCTTGCGTAGTTCAGTGAAGCTTTGAGCTATGCCATGCAGGGCCACCCAAGATGGACAGGTCATAGCAGAGAGTTGTGACAAAACTGATCCTCTGGAGAAGGAAATGGCAACCCACTCAAGTATCTTTGCCATGAAAACCCCATAGACAATACCAAAATGAAAAAAGATATGACAGGGAAGATGAGCTCCTCAGGTTGGAAGGTGTCCAATATTTATTTATTTGTTTGTTTGTTTGTTTTCAATTTATATACTGCCCTTCTCCCTGAGGACTCAGGGCGGTGCACAGCCAGAATTAAAAACATGAAATACAAATATTAAAAACAATTAAAATCTATATAAATTTGGCCCAAAAATTTAAAAAACCACAAACCAATTAAACATTTAAAAAATTTTTAAAAAATTAAAAAAATTCTTCCTAAGCCAGCCCAGCTTGCTGGAAAAAGTGGGTTTTAAGGGCACGGCGGAAGGCATTGAGGTCTTGGATTCTCCTTATCTCTGGGGGCAACTTATTCCAGAAGGTAGGTACCCCCACAGAGAAGGCTCTCCCCCTGGGGGAGTACTTCATACTTTGAACTATGGTGCTGGAGAAAACTCCTGCGAGTCCCTTGGACTGCAAGGCGAACAAACCAGTCAGCCCTAGAGGAGATCAACCCTGACTGCTCTTTAGAAGGCCAGATCCTGAAGATGAAACTCAAATACTTTGGCCACCTAATAAGAAGGAAGGACCCACTGGAGAAGAGCCTAATGCTGGGAAAGATTGAGGGCAAAAAAAAAAAAGAGACGATAGAGAATGAGGTGACTGGATGGAGTCACTGAAGCAGTCGGAATGAGCTTAAATGGACTCCAGAAGATGGTAGGGGACAGGAAGACCTGGAGGAACATTGCCCATGGGGTTGCGATGGGTCGGACATGACTTTGCAACTAACAACAACAACAACAAGAGATGGAATAAAGGTTATTTTAATAGGCAGTTTTATTCCCACACTTTTCTTCCTTGAACTCAGCATATCCTTTATTTATTAGTCTAATGATACTAAGGATAATCTATTTTAATAAAAAAGAGCCGAAGTGGCACAGTGGTTAGAGTGCAGTACTGCAGCTACTTCAGCTGACTGCTAGTTCAGCAGATCAGCGGATCGAATCTCACCGGCTCAAGGTTGACTCAGCCTTCCATCCTTCTGAGGTGGGTAAAATGAGGACCCAGATTGTTGGGGGCATTAAGCTATTTAGTATACCGTCTTTGGTGTAAGCCGCCCAGAGTCCTCGGAGAGTGGGCGGCATAGAAATACGAATAATAAATAAATAAATAAATTTTTTAAAAATATAGCTTTTCTGGAAACATTTATCCCAAAAATCTTTTCATTGCCCATTTAAAGCTTGTTAATAAGTGTAATTATTAATATGTTTAGATTAAAAAATGAAAATGAACCCAAGAGTTGCTGGATGAGGGGTAGTGATGGGCAGGAGTTCTTCCCTGAATATATCATTCGAAAACTACAAGCATCCATAGGCTTTCATCCTCAAATTACTTGTTCTGGCATGGAACCTTGGAGGTTATCGGATCTGCTTCTAAAAATTATTTGAGATATGTAGACTGAGTTGCTTAAATATGTAGATTAAAAAATGAATTTCTAGTTTCTTATGGCATTAATACCAATCAATATAATGCACTGTGACTTGCAATATTTGTAGTTACTCAGGAAATACTTAATGCTTGAACATTAATTTACAAATAATTTGCTTTTAACTTCTGTTGAAGAGTCTGTATTTCTGTATTGATCTGGTATTTATTTATTTATTTATTTATTTTTCATATTTGTATACCGCCCTACTCCCGAAGGACTCAGGGCGGTGAACAGCCATAATAAATAAATACATATAGAAGTTAAAAACTATTAAAAAACAGATTAAGTAATTTGGCTCAAAGATTAAAACATCCAAATTTATCTAAAAGAGGTCTAAAACCCAATTTAAAAGCCAATTAAAAAGGGAGAGTTAGGCCAGACCAGCTTGTTGGAATAGAAACGTTTTCAGGGCACGGCGGAATATGCGTAAGTCTTGGATGTTTCGTAACTCTGGGGGAAGCCCGTTCCAGATGATAGGTGCCCCCACAGAAAAGGCTCTCCCCCTGGGGGCCGTCAGTCGACATTGTTTGGCCGACAGCACCCTGAGGAGTCCCTCTCTATGGGAGCGAACTGGTCGGTGAGAGGCTATTGGTGGCAGGAGGCGGTCTCGTAAGTACCCTGGTCCTGAGCCATGGAGCGCTCTAAAGATAGCAACCAAAACCTTGAAGCGCACCCGGAAGACCACCGGGAGCCAGTGCAGCTCGCGCAGGAGGGGGGTTACATGAGAGCGCCACATTGCTCCCATCAATACATATTGATCTGGTATTGATCTGGTATTGATTCTGAAGCTGGCAAATGCTCAGGAAATCCAGGCAGAGGATCAGGGGTAAAATTCAAAGTTTTTTTTACTACCGGTTTTGTGGGCATGGCTTGGTGGGCGTGGTGTGGTTTGGTGGGCGTGGCTTGGTGGGCATGGCAGGGGAAGGATACTGCAAAATTCCATTCCCACCCCACTCCAGGGGAAGGATACTGCAAAATCTCCATTCCCACCCCACTCCAGGGGAAGGATACTGCAAAAGCCCCATTCCCTCCCACTCCTGGGGGAAGGATATTGCAAAATCTCCATTCTCACCTCACTCTGGGGCCAGCCAGAGGTGGCATTTGCTGGTTCTCGGAACTACTCAAAGTTTCTGCTACCGGTTCTCCAGAACCTGTCAGAACCTGCTGGATTACACCCCTGCAGAGGATAGTTTAATATTATACCTTGAAATGCCATGCAGTGGGAAACAATAGAAGGAGGAAACTCTAGGAAAATAGTGGGAGAGAGGCTTATTAGTGCACACTTTGTATATTGTAGTATATTAAGTGGAGACAAAGGAGACATCTCCACTCCCCAAAAAACCCACAAAACAATACCTTTCTCTACTTATCTCCAGTGCTGACCATTGTGCAACCATAGGGTTGATGAGCTAGACATGCACATTTTGCACTCCAGGGGAACTTAATGAAAAAGCATTTCAGTTATTGCTAATCTCTGGATGGTAGATTAGATAGGTCTTTTTTTTTTTTTTAATTTGATTTATATGCCGCCCTTCTCCGGAGATTCAGGGCTGCTTACAATGCGTTAAGCAATAGCCTTCATCCTTCTGTATATTTATACAAAGTCAGCTTATTGCCCCCACAAACCGGGTCCTCATTTCACCTACCTTAGAAAGGATGGAAGGCTGAGTCAACCTTGAGCCTTGGAGAGATTCGAACCAGCAGAAATTGCAGGCAGCTGTGTTAATAACAGGGTGCGTAGACCACTGTACTATCAAGGCTCCTTCTTTTCTGATCTAATATGGTTTTTTACTTTACTTAGGTAAATATTTGAAATACAAACAGAAGAATGTAGATGGAACTATTGAGATAGGCATTATAGGTAGCTCTTGACTTACAATGTAATTTAGAGCCTGCCCATCTACATAGTTGCAAGTTATGGCAGTTGTAAAATGGACCACCATGTTACAAGACCCATTTTTATGACCTATTTGCAGCAGTCATAAAGCAAATTTAAGCCGCAACCATTAAACAAATTCTTTATTCACTATGGGCTGTTTTTGCAGAAAACCAGAAATAAACACAGCAAAAAAGTTGCTAATTGTGGTTGTCTAAAGACCAGTTATCAAGCATTCAAAATGTGGTCATGTGACTAAGTGGAGGGGGCAGACTTCAGAATTGGGTCAAACGGTTATTAAGTGACAGGTCTTATACGTTGAAGACTCCCTATATATAATATAGCAACAACAAAGACAAGGTATAAAGTATAATATTCATAGGAATTTCTAGAAATTTTTGACAAAATGCTTCATTGTTTTAATATTTAGCAATTTCAGCATCCTTGAAGAAGAACATTTCTATATTGTTTGTTTGTTTGTTTGTTTAGAAAATGTATACAGCTACCCAACTTAAGTGAATAATTCTAGGTGTTTAACAACAATACAGATTTAAATCTTTTGGGCAGCAGATTTTCCTTTGAGCTTCCAGATATGCATTAGTAATTTTTCTGAGTCTACATGAATATAGATGTGCGTGCAATGTATCATCTGTTCATCTAATTGTAAGGATATCCTTTTCCAGAGTTTATATTTATATTTTTTTGTAGATAGAGTTTGTACAGAAGAATAAGAAATAGAGAGAGTAGATGGAATACACTGGTTGAGTTCTTCTCTCTTGCTTTCTTGGCAATTAGATCTGAGAACTGAAATAGCTAGTCAGAGAAATATAACTTACAGATTTTTGAAGAACTATTGAATAACCACACAAAAGTGACTATATACACTGTGTCTTGTTTCCAAGGCTATATTCATCAGGGCATCGTCTTGATTAATTGCTCACAGTCTGTACTGGATGTACAGGGGCAAAACAGATTTTCTGATTGCTTTCCAGTCCTGAATATTATCAAGAAAACTTTAATTATAGAAGCAGATTTGAGCATTTATGCATTTGTGAACTTATAGATACTGATATGTGATCACACTCCACAACCTGCTGCATTGGTCAATGAAGGAAGACAAAACTTTAAGTATATTGGTAGAGGCTTGATTGCCAGACTTGCAAAATGCCATGCCATTCATACAGTGATCACAGAAGAAAGTATGCAGAGGTAGTAGGTTTCAGCAGCAACTGCTGCCCTTTTGACAGATTCATGCTTCAATACAAAGTACATAATACTGTATATAAACTATGAAGGTACAGACAGAGAAGATAGTTTAGCCAAGATACAGTACACTGCATATTAAAAGCATATTGAAATATTCTGACAAACTTTTCTGAATTTGTCTGACATACTCAGAAAGTAGGATTAAGAAATTAATATATCTATTACTGTTTCTGCAATTTAAACTGGTTTTTTTTTAAAAAAAGACTAACATATAAGATTTTCTGATCATCTGTTTTCTTAAACATGTTGATTGCAATATTGGTAATGAATTGCCAAGTAGATAAATGTTTGTTCATTGTAATTTTCTAATGGTACAGTTCAGGGGTGAAACGCTCCCGGTTCGGACCAGATCACCCGATCCGGTAGCAATGGTGGCGGGTGGTTCGGAGAACCGGTAGCAAAAATCCCTGCCCCCCCCCATGCCCAGCTGAGCCGCGCGATGATCAGAGGCTTTTTTTTTTTACTTTTAAAAGCATTTTTTCTACAACCTCTTCGGCCGAAAAAATGCTTTTAAAAGTTTTTTTTAAAAAGCCTCTGATCATCGTGTGGCTCAGCTGGGATCATCAGAGGCTTTTAAATGCATTTTTTTCTGCAACCTCTTCAGCTGAAGAGGTTTAGAAAAAATGCTTTTAAAAGTTAAAAAAAAAGTTGGCCACGCCCACCCAGTAACATTACCCCCCCAAGCCACGCCCACAGTAACAAATTTTACATTTCACCACTGGTACAGATTTTTTTACATTTCACCACTGGTACAGATTTTGTTATCTATCTATTTATCATCTATCTAGCTAACTAGCTAATCTCAAGAAAGAAAGTAAATACTTTGCTTTCTTTTATCAAAATCTTTCCTCGCAGTTTAAGCTGTTAAGCTGCTTCTTGCAATGTAAATAATACTACGGTACCTCCTAAGAATTGTTTAGGAGCTTATGCTTTAAAAATTCCTGAATATCTCTGACCTTTTTGTGCTATCTAGAATGTATTAGGAATTGTAAATTGCATTACATAGTGTGAAAACAGCAATTTCTTGTGGTGTTAAGGTTTGATTTTGAAGTATAGGGAAGGGAACTGAGTATAGTAAAGATATGGTCCAATTTATCAAATGGAGTTCAAGAGAATTTAAAGGAAGCACAATAAGTAAACAAGGTTGAAACGAAAATAATTATAGGATTGTGTAAAAGAAACATCTACTGAGAATATGGAAGGGTGTTCAGAATGCAAGCTTCCTTCTGTAGTGTTTCTTTTCCCAAGAGAAGATCTTTAAGATCTGCTAATATGTTATTTCTGTCTTGACATTTGGTATGTATCAGCAATAATTTAAGCATATTCATCATATTTGTATCCTTTTTCTTGAAGAATAGCAAAATGGCTCATAGCAGATCTCGCCACAATAATTATCTTATACACTACCAATGATTATTTGGAAGCTTTTGTTAATATCATTGCAATGTCTATCTATACTTCTGTTTGTTTTCCTTTCAATGTAATTTTCCTTTTAATGCTAGTTATTTGAGTAATTTTCCTATTGTGATACTCCCTTCAGGCTTATTCTTCATATAATGTCTGTGGGCTATACGTTAGCTACCATAGTTCTACACTTTCTTTTATTCCCATGTGGATCCCACTACCTTCTTTGCCTTCTGTATAAATGTTTGCCCTCTGTGATCTGTTCATGGAAACACAGTGGGATAAAAATAGCTATTATATTCCTAGTAAACTTAAAATGGCATGAAAAAGGAGTGAGGTGGCTGCACAGGCCTTGAATTGACAAATAGTTGGAACTTGGAGATCTCTGGACAGTGGGATTCTAGTTAGTTAGTAGTGAGATTCTAATTAAGAATCATTGTAGAATAAAATACCATTCATTTCTCTAAACTGTTTATACTCACAATCTCCTGCACGCATATTTTGATCCAAAAAAACATGATACATTCTCAGAGTTAAAGTCAGTAGAAGGCAACTTCATTTTCCTTGAGCAACATTCATATTTAGGGAGAAAGGGGATTTCTCTTTCAGCCAAATTGCCTGGCCACTTTCCAAGCTTCAGAGAAAAAAAGAAAAATCATCTTGTCCTTCTCAAAAGGGTCTCCTTTCACTTTAGAGCCAAATCACTGGCCCTGATATGTGTTTGCTGTTCTGCAGTGGCTCTGATATCCCTTTGCCACTCTCCTTGAAGAGTAAACCAACTTCTACAGAATTAATGTTTTGTAGGATTAATAAATCAAATTCTTGGCAACAGTCCAGAATGATTTGACATTGCCTTCTTCCATAGTGGTTTTTCAGTCTCATAGCCCAGACTACAGCACTAAGTTTTCCAGATAGTCTCCCATCTAAGCTTTTGTGATGTTAATTTTTCTGAGATTAGCAAGATAGCTGCATCTGATAATGTATAGGTCTATATTCCTATCTCCTTTTTTAAAAATGTATGGTTGTTATTTGTTGTTTGACAGTGAGATGTTGACAGGGTGACTATTATTCTATGATTATATTAAACTGTCTAATCGTTATAACTGTAATTAATGCTGATGACTTGTTAAAATAATTACATTAATTAGTTTGTTTTACAAGTAATATTACAAGCAGAAATATATTTTTACTCATAATTTTAAAATTCTGTTATATAAAGCTGTGATTTATATGTGCATGCATGTTTTAAATAGAACAAGATCGACACCCAGAAAATAGAAAACGAGGCAGCTCAATTAGAGTGCCATAGCTTTCATTCAGGAGCAACTAGGAATAAAAGTTAATAATGTTGCAATCTTAACAAAAAGCCATAAAGCAGCATAACTACTGAGTATATTGTATTTGGTTTCTGCAAGCAGAAATTCAGAATTGCATAAGTTCATATACAGCATAATCATGAACCACACTGAATAGCAGGGAGGGAGGAAACGGCAAAAAAATTCTTCTTCTTTTCTTTAACCACAAGTTATGAATTACTGCAAGCTAATTTAATTAAATCCATTTGCATTTCTAGGCCTGAAACTTTTAATTTGCTTTTGACTTCAAAAGAGTATAGATTAGTGAAGCAATGCTAACATTACATTTTCTTTTTTTAGTATACTAAGAAAAAGATTTCAGCTGGAGAACTGTGTGTTATCAGCTTATTGCATCAGAGGGCCTCATAATAGAACTTGTTAACGTTTCTTTGTATTTAAACCACCAAACTTACCCTACTGGACTATTGGGCTCCCCTGGCCCATAGACAGACCTATTCACAATAATGCTTGTTTTGTGGAGTGTAATAGGCTGTTGGCTGGATTTTTGGTTGACTGTATTTTAGGAGTTTGGACTTGTATTGGTGTAGAGCAATGTGGCTAACCTTTATGCCATTGCATGCCAGGAGGGAGGGGGAGGTTCACACGCGCATCTGCCCACACCCATAATTCTATGCGCCCCACCGCCGTGCCTGCACACATGACCCTCTCCCCCTCCTGGCACATGATGGCCCTATAGGCTCGTTTTTCTTTCTCACCTGGCTCCAGATTGTCTGTATGAGTCTAGGGAGGGTGAAAACAGCCTTCCTCACCACCTCGGAGGCCCTCTGGAGGCCAGAAATGGCCCATTTCCCAAATTCCAGTTAGACAGGAAGTAACATTTTTTGCTCCCCCAGTGATATGGCTATGTGTGCCACCTGAGGCACGCGTGCCATATGTTCGCCATCATGGGTGTAGAGTTTGGTGCAGTGTGGTATGTTTTGGGTCTGATTATCTTTGAGGTTGATCTCTGGTTTTATTTACGATCTGACTTTGGAAGGTTGTACAAGAGAACCTGGAGTTGTGGAGAAGATTGGGCAGAATCAGACTGACTGTGTTTGTCCTTCTCCCCTGGGTGAGCGCTGGTGTGTGTGTGTGTGTGTGTGTGTGTGTGTGTGTGTGTAAATGTCTTGTTGCCTGGTGGGTGAGAAAGACCAGGGAGGGTGGTGTTTGAGGGTTATATGGATGTAGGGTGAACGTAGAGGAGGATGAGGAGGTGTTTGATGTGACAACTCTGTTGTGGTAAAGAAATGGTAGTGGCTTGGGGGTACTGAGAATAAATGCTATAGCACCTGTCAGGCTCACTTTATCCCTGGTTGTCCATTAGTTGAAGGAGGGGGTCCCCTTTCAGATCAATAAAAGAGTTTTGGGGATGGAGAATAGTATGGCTGGTAAGGAAGGCAAGGTACGACAATGTATTTTGGTGGTGTCAGATAGTGGGAAATATGGCAGGAGACCAGTGTCATGTCCCTTGTCGGGAACACATCCTCAGTATTTAGTACTGGTCTTTTGTTCCAGTCCTTGCATTCAACCCATTTACCTAGTCAGCAAATCTGTGGATACCTGAGTTTTAAGCTGATTCTTGTGGAGAAGACTGATCTGATTTATATCACGAAGACCTAGCTAGGTGCAGTTGGTGGGGTTCCTGTCTTAGAAATGTGCCCAGCTGGTTTTGGAGTGTGATAGCAACTTAGACTACAGATACAGGAAGGGGTTTGGCTGTTGTCATCAGAGAATCTCTGGTGACTTTCAGGGGTATCTCTCCACAAGTGTGTAATTATAAGACCTTTTTTTAAAGTTGGGCTTGAGGGATCAGGTGAGATTGCGGTTGCTGTACCAACCTCCCTATTACATAGCAGCTTCCCAGCCTGAGCTCCTGGTCCTTGCTACAGGGCTGGTGATGGAGTTCCTCAGGCTCATAATTTTGGGGGACTTCGAACTGCCATTCCAGGAGGTAGGGTTGGAGATAGCTGTCTCAGGGTCAGGTTGTCCAGAGCTCAATTATGAGTTGTCTAGAGTCGTATGCCTCTATAGCAGTGTTGGTGAACCTTTTTGGCACTGAGTGCCGAAACAGGAGCGTGCATGCATGTACGGGGGAGCACCGGAAATTGAAAGATTAGCTCCCTAGTGTGCACGCGCAGGAGCACCAGAAACTGGAAGAGCAGTTCCTCGGCACGCATGCACACGCCGGGAACTGGAAGATCACCTGATCTTCCAGTTTCTAGCACGCATGTGCATGTGAAGACCAGCTGGCTGGTGCGCATGCATGTGCTGGAAACTGGAAACTCAGCTTCCTGGCATGTACATGCGTGCCAGGAAGCTGCTCTTCTGGCTTCTGGCATGCACATACACATGAAAACCAGCTGGCTGGTGCACATGTGCACACCAGAACCTGGAAGAGCAATGGGCAACTGTTGGCATGCCCTGAGAGATGGCTCTGCATGCCATAAGTTCGCCATCACTGCTCTATAGGGAAGCAGATTGGTCCATCCCAGTGACTGATTTTCAGAAGGAACTGCAGGTTATAACTAGGATCTGCTCTTTAATTCTGCCGATTCCTAGTTGCTGCTTGGAATAGAAAGGTGACAGGCTTTGATTACGTTCCTGTGACCTGTCCTGAACTGTGAATATGCCCCTCCCCTGGCATATGTCAGAATTCAGAGATGAAAGCGATTAAGAAATAACTAGAGTACCACTGGTAGAAGACAAAGAATGAACTCAACCGAACATAGGTAAGAGCTGGTATTATAGCCTACCTCAAGGTGATCTGTAGAGCAAAGTGTAAATACTTATCCACACTAATTGCATCTGCAGATAATCACCAGGTGACCCTCTCTAAGATAACTCATTACCTTCTGGGGAAGGCAAATCTACCTGCAGGGGCATACAGAGGCATTTGCCTAGTTTCTGGAAGACAAAGTTGCTTGGATTAATTTCCAGTTAGATGTTGCTGTGGCTGCTGGTCTGGTGGAGATGTCTGTTGCAGATTCTTGCCCAGCTGTCTGGGAATGGTATAACTGTGTTACACTTGAAGAAGTGGACAGGACCCTAGAAAATATGACTGCAACCATCTGTGTCTTAGATCTATGTCCCTCCTGCCTTGTGAAAGTTTCCTGGGAGGTGACATGTGAGTGGATTCTGGCAGTGATTAATGCTTCTCTGCAGGAAGGGGTTGTGCCCCAGCCTTTTATGAAGCTGTGGTCTGCCCTCTTCTTAAGAGGCAATAGCTAGACTCATCTTATTCAATAATTTTTGTCCTATTTCCAACCTTTCCTTTTTGAAGAAGGTTGTTGAGAAAGTGGTTGTGTTGCAGCGCCAGAGGTTTCTGGATGAAACAGATTATTTAAACATCCCAAGGTTGTTTTTCAAGAGACAACTGGACTTTCTGGTTTTTCTTTGAAGATGTTTTGCTTCTCATTCAAGAAGCTTCTTCAACTCTGATTAATTGGATCCTTTTAAGTTGGCATTCAGGCCTGGTTATGGCATGGAAATGTCATTGGTTCTGCTTTTTGATTACCCCTAGTGGAAGTGGGATGGGGTATTGTGTCCATCCTTGTTCTATTTGACATCCTGGTGGTCTTCAATATCATTCATAACTTTCTGAAGTAGCTGCAGGGGTGGGAATGAGGAACACTGTTCTCTTGATTCACTTCCTTCCTTTGGCCATTCTCATTCAGTGTTGATAGGAAGTGAGAAGTCCCCCCTTAGGTTAGGTACTTTCCCTGCTCCTGTTTAACATCTACATGAAACCACTGAGTGAAATTGTCATCATTTGCTGAGATATCATCAGTATGCTGATGATACCATGATGGAATATAGTAAAGAGGTGGAAGGACACATGTGAAAGAAAGCAAGTGAAAACAGCCCCTCCCTAATAGTTTACAGAGTATATTGTAGATGTCAACAGTTGACAAGATGTTGTCTATAGGGGTGAAACTATAAAGAACTCAGCTTGGAAGAATCACCATGTGTCCTTCTTGATTTTGGGCTTGCAGATTTTCAGCTGTATGTCTCAGCCTATAGTAAATGATCAATCCTCCTTCTTGTAGTGCTTGGAGACTGTTAAGGGCTGATTGGGAGCAATGGGCTGAAACCGGTCTCTGGTAAAATGGAATGGGTCTGGATTAGGGGGTTTTGGTCAAGGGATATTTGCCATCTTTGGCCCTGGATGGGTTGCATTGCTCCAGATGGACTCGTGTAATTCATGGGTTTCCTTGGACTTGCAACTCCTGCTGAGGGAGCAGGTGGCACTTGTGGCCAGGAGGGCCTTTGTGCAACTGTGGATATGAATTAGCTACACCCTTTCCAGGACCAAAAAAGCCCTCCTCATCCATGCCCTAGTCATCTCTCAACTTGACTACTGCAATGTGCTGTACATGGGGCTGCCCTTGAAAAGTATTTGGAAGTTTCAATTAGTTCAACGTGTGGCAGCCTATGTGGTTTTGTGCAAGTCTAGATTTGCACATGTGCTATTCACTTGCAGGAGCTGCATTGGTTGCCAATTTGCTTCTGGGTCCAATTTAAGCTATTGGTTGCTAGCTTTAACATCCTACATGACTTGGGGTCGGATTAGTTGAAGGATTATTTTCCCTAATTATATCTACCCAATCAGTGGTGAAATCCAATTTTTTTTACTATTGTGCCTGTGGGCGTGGCTTGGTGGGCGTGGTGTGGCTTGGTGGGCGTGGCTTGGTAGACATGGCAGGGGAAGGATACTGCAAAATCTCCAGTCCCATCCCACTCCAGGGGAAGGATACTGCAAAATCCCCATTCCCACCCCACTCTGAGGCCAGCCAGAGGTGGTAGTTGTCATTTCTCCGAACTGCTCAAAGTTTCGCTACTAGTTCTCCAGAACCTGTTAGAACCTGCTGGATTTCTCCTGTACCCAATCCTATACCCAATCCACCAGAGTAAGGAAGTATGTTATGTTACGTTATGGGTCCCCTCTATTAATGAGGTCCATCTAGTGGGACCAAGAAGCCTTTTCCATTATTGCTCCCTTCCTGTGGAATATCATCCCCACAGAGATAAGATTGGCCTCCTTGATACTCTTCTGAAAGGCCCTGAAGACATGGTTTTGCTGGTGGGCCTGTGGGCACCAGGCTGATACAGAGCACATCAATTGGTTTGTTTGATTGTTGTCAAGGGGTGGTGGTGGTGGTATTGGGCTTTGTATATGGGTTTTATTTCTGTAAGTTGATTGGAATCTCCATGAATGAGTTGGGGGCAGCTATATAAATTTTCTTAATAAATAAATCTGCTGCTGCAGTTCTAGACTTCAGTCAGTTTATTTTAAAATAAATATAGTTCTACATATTAATAAAGGAAGAATGCCAACTTGATTTTAATTCATCCTTCTGCCCCTTCCTGCATCTCCAAGGAGAGCCACAAAGAGTGATAATTTTGTATTGTGCTCAGCTGCTGAATTGCAACCTTTCCCTGTAATTCTACTGACTATATGTTGCCTACTATTACTCTTCTGAATTGACTTTACCCCTGGTGATTTCAAGGACATCTGTTCTGTCTCAACACATTGTTTCTAAAATATTAAAATGTATTATGTGTGTTTTTGAGTATATGCGTCTCTCTTTCTGTGTGTATGTGTGCTTCAGCAGCAAAAGATCAAGGCTACACTTTAAGTTCCAATTAAACTGATTTGTTATTCATGCCTATGTACAGTTAGTCAACTAACAGCACTATTTTGACAGTAGATAAGGGTTAACAGAATTCAAGAGGGGTTGGACTTGTGGCAATGTAGAGACTCTACATTGCCTCTGATGGTGAACCTATGGCACGTCTGCCTGAAGTGGCACGTGTAGCCACGTCGCCTGGCACGTGCAGCATTGCCCGTTCCCCTTCCGGGTTTCTGGTGTGCATGCGCATGTGACAATCAGTTGGCCTTTATGCGTGCGGCAGTGCCAGAAACTGGAAGAGCTGGTCTTCCATTTTCTGGCATCAGCATGCGCGCCAGCCAGCTGATCGGTGCGTGCACATATATGGCAGTAACCAGACAACTTGCTTGCCTTAGCTAGAATAAGTACCTTATCTGGCATGCACATGCCCCCTGGGCAGCTCCTCCTCCTGGTCGTGGCCCTGATGAGTGCGTGCCTGCGTGCAAAGTGCTCCCTTTTCGGCCTTGGTGCCTTGCACGCATGCACACTCTCCTTTTTCGGCCCGCAGTGCCGAAAAGGTTCGCCATCACTGCTCTAGACTGATTCCTCTTTTGACTCCTCCCCAGGCCTTGCCACACCTCTCCCCCCACCCAACACACCCACACCCACACCCACACCCAAAAACCAAAGCATAATATCTCGATATTAAACTGGAATCACAAGTTGCCCTGCTCTAAAGGCTCATTTTAAGAGTTTTCCTAAATGACAGCAAAACCAGGCCCTGTGGATTTTGAAGGGAGCATGTATTATCCCACAGCACATGGGCAGCTTCAGAAAAGTGACATTTCCAAGAACTTCCAAGATAATATAATGTAAACTGTGCACTTAAAAACACAGTGGTACCTTGATAGTCTACTGCTTTGAAATTCATCAGATTTGGTACTGAATGCATTTTGATGTCAAGATTTTGTTCCAGTACTCATTGGTTGTTGGTTACTCAATACACAAGTTATAGCTTATCAGTGGTGGCTGCCTTGTGATTCACTATATTCTTTATGGGAAAAAATTGTTTGGTACTCATAATGCCTCCCAAAACCAATTAATAATGAGTATCCAGGTACTACTGCAAACTTTAAAAGGTTTGGGTAGCATATGAGCTATATGGAAGATGGCTTTAGAAATGGGACATGGCATATCTTATTAATTTCAAAGGGCACTTTTGAATTTCTTGTCTCTAACTCTGCAAAACTCGTATCTTTATTTCAGAGGTCTTTCCATAATTGACAGGAATTGGAAAGAAAGCAGACTAAAACTAAAAATATCACCCACTGTCTCCGGATATTTTTATGAATGTGTCCTGTTATTAATAACCTGTTCCAAATCATGAATACAGTAAACTTGCCTTTTCCTTTTTATTATCATTCTCTTTCTCTACTATGGCACCATACAGTGAGATAAACAAAGTTCATTTTATTGTATTTTCTTACATCATGATATTAAATTAAATCTGGAATCCAATGTGATAAACAAGACCAGGGAGCCTGGGTTTTCCCCCCCTCCCAACCATAATTCTTAGGGATTTTAATTTATTTTAGGTTCCAACGAAGCAGATCGAAAAAGCAACTGAAGCTAACATTATTTCTTATAGCTAAGAAAATTTGAAAAACACTGCAATAATTGAAAGTACAAAGGAGAATATCCTCTTGTCCGCACTCCCTCTCCAAAAGGCCTGGTGTTATTAAAGCATATGTAGTGGAGATGCCCGTTACAGTCATGTGTTCAACATGTCTTGGTGGGGCTTTTCTTGATTTTTTTATACTGCAACATACTTTTTCTGTACTGATATACATGGGAACTAAGGAAAGTGCCAGCCTTTTGCAGGGCTTCTTTTTAAAAGATGGCTATTAGTAAAGAGACTTTTTCCCAAGCACAGGCCACTTTGAAGTATAAAAGTCAGTTTCTTTGCGGTTTTATGTATAGCAGCAGTAAATTCAAAGAAATATCAAGAGTCTTTACATACCTGACTTCCGGTTTGCTGTTTGTCCCTGCTGGACGCTCCTTTGGGATCGTCCCACCCACTGCCTGTAAAGAGCCGCCTTTATAGCGGAATGGCGGCTCGAAAAAACTCCATTTCCATGAGGAAACGGAGATAGAGCAGGCTGGGGTGGGTTGAGTCCTCTGCCTAATCCCAAAAGTTTTTTTTTTACTTTTGGGACGGAGCGGAAGAGACTCCCCGTATCCCCAGCCGATGCTCCGGGCTCTGGGAGATCTCTGCTACATGCAGAGCTAAGGGGCAAAAGCAAGCCTGTAAATTTGTTAAATTAACTCAAGAAGACGTCAGTTGGACATCTGATCCTGAAGCGCAAGTATTCTTTTTATTGGAAAAGTTATTGAAGTTGTTTAAGAAGTGAAAGGAAAAAAGATTTTTAAAATGGCGATTGCTGCTGCGACTGCTGCGGCTTGAAGAGAGGCTGAAAGGGAAAGTCCTTCCGTTTTCTATTACAAAGTAGCGGAATGAATACTTCTGGCCGTAATTGAGGCAAAACCTCACTCTCACTCTTGCTTTTTTTTCCTTTTTTTTTTCTTGGGGATCTGATATTGATCTTGGTTGGAAACAAGCTTTTTTTTCCTCTCTTTTCCACTAAATCTTGTCTGTGTGGGAAATGGCACCGGGACTCACACAGCTAGACAAACAGGGGGGGGAATCTCCCCCATTAATAAATTACACCAACAAGTTTTAACTCTCCAGTGTCAGAAACCTGATTTTAATATAATAGAATTTCTTCTTGAAGAGATTGTAAGAAGGGATGAGATTGTGAACCAGCAACTCGAAAAATTTAAGCAGGAAATTAAAGAAATTGGTGAACTGGTGAAATCAAAGTTTGACTTTTTGAATCGAAAGATTTTAAAAACAGCTAATGGTTTATCAGACTTTCTGATTCGGGTGGATGCAAAGACTAAATTATTAGAGTCTAAAATGAAGGAAACTGAGGAGAATTTGGATGACAAGATTCAAAAAATTAAAAAGGATTTGGTAAACATTCAGGATAATAGCTCAGAAGACAAACCTAAATTGGAGGTTGACCAAAAGACTGGTAATGAAGAAAATGTGCAACAGAGGATTGAAAGAGAAGTTTTAATGATTCAATATAATTTTACAGAATATGCAATTAGACTGAGAGGTTTGCAGGAAAATAATAGAGATGACTTAAGGAAAATATCTTCTGAAATTCTGGCTGGGATTTTAAAGGTTCAACCTGATGAAGTGTATTGCAGGATTGATAGAATTTATAGAATAAACTCCTGGTTGGCAAAGCAAAGGCAATTGCCTAGAGATGTGGTGATCTATTTTACAGATAAAGAAATTAGGAATAATATTGTGCAGAACTCTTTTAATTCTACTTTGCAATTTCATGGAAGAAAGATTTGGATTTTTAAGGAGCTCCCGACTAAGATGTTAATGGAGAGGAAGAAATTTGGCTTTCTAGTGACTGAGTTAAAAAAAAGAAATATCCTATTTAGGTGGAATGCCCCAGTTGGTTTAATATTGAGACACCAAGGAGTAAGATATCAACTGAACACTGTTGAAAAAGCGGAAGAATTTTATCAAAAAATTTTAAAAATGAATTTAACATCTTTAGGCATAATACAGGATAAGCAAAAGGAGTTGGAAACAAAAAGAAAATATCAAATTACAGAGGCTGTGGTGGATAAGTTGTCTTTGGACTCTCTGGATACCCCAGCTGGACTGTCTATAAATAAGAGAGCAGTGTCATCCGACTCCAATGTGATGAACCATCAAGTCACAGAGAAGTGCGCAAATCAACCAGTTGATATACAAGTGATGGAGAAGAAAGATGAGATGATAAAACTAACCCAACAAGATCAACTCACAAAGCAGAATGAAAATCGATCAGCCGATACACAATTGGTAGGCACGAAACGAGGATGGAAATTCAACCCGCAAAAGAAAAAGAAAAGAAATAGATCTCATAGAAACAGCAATTTCTAAACCAAGCAACAGTGAAGCCAGGGACTTTAAAAAATGAATGAACATCTGAAAAGATAGTGGAGGCGAACAATTGTTTAATACTATCCTGAGGATTGTGGCAGATCTCTGTAATGCCGTGATTTTGGGATGTGAAAAGAGCCTTACCTTGTTGGATTTGAATTATCTACTCTGGATTTCTTTTACTGGTGAATATATTATGATTATTTTGAGTTACAAGGCAAGAGAGTCACGCTGGGGCATGCAGAAGATCTGGTTGTAACCCATTAGGATGATGGGAATCAACAATCCTGATGAATACCACAACTATAACTATATGGATATAATTATAATGTCACTCGGGTGGTTGTTTTTACTTTTATATATATACGAGGATATCTACTACTGATGGGGGCAGAAGATGATTGAAGATTTTGAACAAACTGTTGCACCAGCATGTTATTTTACCCTATTATGGGTGATGGATTTAACGATCCAGTGGAAAGACATCAAAGAAGATATTATATGGATTATAAATTTAAAGTTATTGTCTTTTTTTTTTTATAAAATGGAATGCATATATAGATATGTGTATATTTTAGTAAAGTGGGCAGTGGGTTATATTTAGAATTGTATTGCATGATTTTGTAGGAATTGAAGGGTTGAAATAGGTTAGTTTACTGATTGATTAGTCTAAGAAAAAGGATCCTTAAGTCATATATTTAGGGGAGTGGAGGAATTGGATAGAACTGAATAAACGTTAAATCTGGATGTAGGGAGAAGGCTGCTTTAAAATGTTATATTAATATATATAAAAGATTAAATGTTAAATTGTAATAATACACTATAAGTTTAGGGGAGGAGAAAAAGGGCAGATTATCGTAAAAATGGGAGTTATAAGAATAATATGCTAAGGGTCAGTATTCTGAGGAGGGAGTAAGGGAAAGGAAAGATATTATGTATGTAATTAGTTATGAAATAGCCTATTGTTGTGAAGAAGTCACAGGGGGGGATGGGTGGTGAGGGGGGGTTAGGGAAGAGGGGGGGGAAAAAGGGGGAAAAACTTGTATTTGAAAACTTTTTCAATTAAAAAAAAAGAGTCTTTACATACCTCAGGAACAGAGATATGATATGATGTGAAAATCTTAAAATACAGCACAGTCATCAAATAGGACTCTGCTTACTCTGGTACTACTTGCAAAACTTATGACACATTGTGATAATCAACTTTCATTCTTTCATTGCATTTCTCTTATGTTTCTGCTTAATTGTTTCCCATATTGCATAATATTTCAACTTGTAGCAACATCAACTATTAAGAATCTTGTTTTGGGCCATTTTATATAATAGGGAATTTTGCCACAGGTCCAAATTACTTCCAGACAAGCCCATGTGACACTTTTGATATTTACCATTGGAAATCACCACAAACCACAGAAGACATAGTTAAAGCTATTAGACACAAACAGTTTCCAGTATGTTTTCCTCATGATGACGGTATTCTGCAACTATTGTTCTGGACATCGGGGTTCCATGTGTGCACATTGACTGAGCTCATGATGATCAGAAGCTTTTCTAGAGAGGGAGCCTGCAGAAAGAGTTAATTAAGTCAAGGCTTGATACTTTTCATGAGACACTTATGGGAATTATTTCATACTGAGAACGAAGTTATGTAAATGCCAATATTGTCTATGAACATTCCAAACATGATTCATAAATGAAGAAGCTGTACAGTTGTGTCACTGATTGTAATCTATAAAAGAAAAGGCTGTTGGTAAGATGAAGGAGAAACAGCACTCAAAAAGAAAACTATTTCTAGAAGAAAGAATACAACTTGTTAACTAGATAATTGGGCTTAATAAGGGGGTATCATACATTTTGACAGTAGATTAAATATGTATCTGCATAGAAAACATATAGAACATAGCAAAATATCCATAGTAATATACTGTAATAACATTTAGAATGGGAATACTGTACTGCCCATTAAAAAAAAATAAACGGCTTTTTATATACTTTTCATACCTGCAATTTTTCCAAACTATAAATTAACACAACTAATTTTATATGAAATGTTAATCATAAATAGTTTTAGGAACATCCCAGTTCTTGATAGATTGCGGGGGGAGGGGGAGAACCCCAGCCACAATTGTTTCGTTATGCAATAGTCTGCACAGTTTTGAAACTTTGGTGACTAAATTCACTCTGCATGTTAAACAAAAACCAAATTGAAAACTTTATTCTTCCCACAATGTGTGAGCCCAGATGTACACTACATTAAGCATAGCTTCTAAACCTACTTCAGTGGAAATTCCCACACAGAACTGGATAAGTAATCCAGGTGGAATGACTGAGCAGATTGCATACCCTCTCTTTATTAATTGATCATTTATTGAGGATAGGATCACATGATGTCATTCTCTACCAATATGCCGTTTACTGGGAAGGTTATTATGCACGGTGATCTCTGGTTGTTTTCATTTATTAAGTTTATTGATGGATCAGTAAAAATATGTACATGTCCTTAAAAAGAAAGAACAAAAATGATCCAGGAGAGATAATTGGTTTCTTCCCCAAACCTCCATAACTTTAACCTTAGACTGTCTATTGTTGACCTCACCCCATTCCTAAGAGGCCTGTAGGGGGCGTGCATAAAGGCACCAGCGTGCCTACCGTCCCTGTCCTAATGTCCCTTTTTATTCGTATCCTTTTCATGTATTCATAATCATTTTTATCAGTTATCTTATGACAAAGATAACTGAGAAAGAAAGAAAGAAAGAAAGAAAGAAAGAAAGAAAGAAAGAAAGAAAGAAAGAAAGAAAGAAAGAAAAGGGAAATCTACCCAGCAGAGCTTTGATAATTGTGGTGCAAACAAAAAAAAATCACTATAGCCAGAGTGGAGAAGCAGGTTCAAATCCGGAAAAGGGGGTTTAAAAGCTATTTTCCAGCCAGTTTACACCCAGGAGAAAGGCTGCTGGAAAAGTCTGTAATTAAAGATAAGAAAAGGCTGCTTTTATGGGAAGAGAAAGGAAATAATGGCTTGGTCCATGACTTTCTCTTGCCTGTGAGGAGTTATGGAGGTATTTTGTTAGTTGGATCTGTAATATATGGGAATCTGCTGGACATCTGGTTAGCATTCCTATAAGAGGGAAGTGAATATTGCTTATGCTTGCACACATTGCTGAGTATTGTATTACTAGAAGCTGTAGTATTCTTTACTGGTGAGGAAGAAAAATATTTTGAAGAGGAATAACACTTTCCACTGGAGAGGTATGGAATGGAAAGGGAATAAATAGTTTTATCTAAAAATAATATTTTTTATTTTATATGTGGATTAGGGAAGTGGGAGGTTTTGTATTGTATATATCCTGTGGCAGCCTTACATAATGCATATACATACAAAGGTTAGTGTATGTACTGTATAATACCATGATGGCGAACCTATGGCATGCGTGCCAAAAGTGGCACACAGAGACATCTCTCCGGGCCCGTTGCTCTTCTGGGTTTCGGCATGCCAGCCAGCTGATCTTTACATGCACGGGAGTTCTGGAAACTGGAAGAGCAGCTGCCTGGTGCGCATGTTGTTTACTCCAAAAGAAGATTCTTTAAATTCATTAAACTGCTATTTAAAACCTCTTTAAGAATTAAAGTAAATTTACCAAGAGCAGTAAAACCTGTCTTTCCGAATAGCTGAAAAGCAGTTAATAAGCAATTTCCTTATTGCTTATTAGAAGCAGTTAATAAGCAATTTCCTTATTGCGTAAAGGTGAATCCTGTATCCACAAAGGCGCCAACCGGAGTTTGGGCAAAGATGGCATTGCCTGGTCCCGAAATCTGTAAACCTGTTGGAGATTGCTGTTTTATCCTCACCTTGTCAGAAACACTTAGTAGGAGCACTTGTGGATGAACTGTGGTGATACAGTGGTGAGAATGCAATTTTGCAGGCTAATTCTGCCGACTGCCAAGAGTTCGATCCTAACCTGCTGAAGGCTGACTTACCTTCCAAGGTTGGTAAAATGAGGACTCAGATTGTTGGAGGCAATATGCTGACTCTGTACTTAGAGAGGGCTGTAAAGCACTGTGAAGTAGTATATAAGTCTAAATGCTATGGCTATTGCTATACCAAATCTTCTCCCTGTTGAGAGAAGAATTCTAAAGAGCTGGTCCACCTACAGCTCTTTGTAATGGTCATGAGAGCAGTGTCATCTTCAGTTCACCAATTCTTCCTTGAAAGTCCACCATTTTTATTTTCAAAAAAATAAAACAAAACAAAGGTTTTGAGTACTGAAGCATTCTTAGAAATGAAAATGGTGCTGAAAGCTAGCACTTTGCTTTGTAGCATTCAAACTTCCTTTTTGTATAATAAAAATATTTTTAAATATAAAAAAATCAGGTAGAACAAGAAGCCTGGTTGTTTCCACAGAACGTGCCACTATACATTTTGATGCTTATGGGGCTAGGTTCGGGATCCATTCCAGACCCTACACCCATGATGGCGAACCTATGGCACACATGCCACAGGTGGCACACGGAGCCATATCTGTGGGCACATGAGCCAGCTGATTTTCATGCCTTCTGGGCCCACCAGAAGTAGGGAAACAGGCTGTTTCTTGCCTCTGGAGGGCCTGGGGGTGGTGGGGGTGGGGAAGGCCTGTTTTTTTGCTCTCCTGGGGAGGGCAAAAACAGCCTCCCCCCCAGAGACCCTCCGGAGGCCAGAAATGGCCCATTTGCCAATTCCCAGTGGGATCAGAAGGCCCATTTTTTGCTCTCTTCAGACTCTAGAGCCTCTCTAGGAGCCTGGGGAAGGTGAAAACAGCCTTCCTAGTTGGCAAACGGACTGTTTACGGCCTCTGGGGGGCCTCCGGTGGGGTGGAGAAGGCTGTTTTCACCCTCCCCAGGCTCCTAGAGGGGGGAGCGCAGGGAGGTCATATGTGCATGTGGGGGGGGCGCATATAATTATGGGTGTGGGCACGCGCACGACCCCCGCTTTTGGCACGCGATGGCAAAAAGGTTAGCCATCACTGCCCTATACTATCCTTGTGTCACGTTAACATTCTGCTGATAAAGGGTCTGCAAGCCAAGATTGAGATTGTACAGGATTGATATTAATCTAGGTTCCTCACATAGATTGTTATAGTCTGTTCGCTAGAACAAGATTCTCACATATTGCAGTTTTTTTGTTATCATATAATCCCATATAGATGTCTCCAAAATCTTTGCCCAGAGACTCCAAGCCATTTCTTCTTCAAGTGGTGATAAATTATACTACAGAATGGTTGTGTATCTATATTATAATTTAAAGTGATATTAGTGTGGGACAGCTAAGTACTCTGACATTTCTAGTGTAGAAAGTACTCTCTAAGCCAACTGGACACGTTCAACTTAAAATTCTGCATCAGTACTAAAATGGCATCATAGGATCATAGAACTGGAAATGATCACAAAGGTCATCTAATCCAATTCCATGCTCAATGCAGGATCCACTAAGCACTCTGATAAATAACCATCCAACTTTTGTTTGAAGACCTCTAGCCAAGAACTCACCCACATCATGAACCACTGGACATCAGCGATACATTCAGAAAATTTCTCCCAATATCTATCATGACCTTCATCTTCCTTTTAGTTTTACTTCATTGCTTCTGGTCATTCTTCTGAGTGACATTTTGTTACCATACTTCCCCTTAGTCATCTTTTCTGTAGGCTAAACATATGCAAATCTTTTCACTCGCAACTCGGTTGTGTCATCAGACATTTAAAGAGGAAAAATAACTTATATTGTTTTGCAGTTCCCAGGTGAAGTGAGTAGAGCTGACAGGTTTCTGTGTGGGAGGAAGAAGCTGTGCATCATAATGTCACCTTGTAAGCTTAAACCTATCATCCTGGTATCACGCTTGTTGTTGTATTTTCAGGGAATCCTAGCACAGTCCTTCTAGGTAAATATTTTAGGGGACAAAGAAGTTCTTTGCAATTAGTACAATTCATCTCCAGTTGCAAAGATCTCAGAAAAAGATGTTTTCATCTTTACATTATCACCCAATTCATGCTTCTGTTAATCTACTTCTACAATTGGGTTTGCAAGATTACATGGTTTATATCAGAACGTTGCTAAAGTTAAGCAGTCCAGAAATATTTTTACCCCCAAGACGAAAGGAAAGGAGAATGATGAAATTTATGTAATTTGAATGCTTAAATATATGAAAAAGTAATTAATTAATTAATTAATTAATCAACAAGTATAATGAAACAAGTAACAGTATAGACATAGACATGGACATATGAAAAAAATTGGCACAAATAAAAGGATAAAAATAGGCAAAACATAGCCATAAACACATAGGATTACATATAAATGGGGACAGTAGGACAGGGAGGGTATGCAGGCTGGTGCACTTATGCATTTTATGTATGTATTGATAATATTTCTCCACCCATTTGCTCGTATACAGTTCTCCATTGTTAGATCTTGGACTAGGAATCTGAATTATATTATGAGAAAAGACCAAATAACTTTAACCATAGAGAAAAGGATTGACAACCAGAGAATAAAAATAACAAAGGAAATAATAACCTTCTTCCCCCAGGTAGGGACTGAAGAGTATAAATACTTAATTGCCCACCCTGTCTCTTGCACAAGAATACTTAGAAGCTCATATTGTTGCAACTAGAAGATTTCTAGTGGGACACAAAAGAATCATAATAGGTTTACTTTATAGTTCTTTATAGGCATCTATTTGCACAAAATAATTGCCAACATTACTCATTAAGTAGATAAAAGTTGATTGTAATCTATCAACTATTGACTCAGTCAAGTTTCCAGCATGACATCAAATAATAATTACCCTGTTTCCCTGAAAATAAGACATCCCCTGATAGTAAGCCCCATCGGGCTTTTGAGCGCATGCACTAAAATAAGCTCTCCCCTGAAAATAAGCCCTCCCCGAAAATATTTAAACGCATGCACAGCCAGTCCCTGCCATTTCCTTTGGTTTCCTCCATGCATCTGAAAATAATAAGACCTCCCCGAAAATAAGGCCAAGTGCTTATTTCGGGATTCAAAAAATTTAAGACAGGATCTTATTTTCGGGGAAACACAGTATAACTTGAATCTGCTAGAATTCTTTCTTTCATAACCAAGGCAGTGGTGGTATTCAGCCAATTTGAACCGGTTCAGGTGAACTGGTAGTGGCGACCTGCGGTGGGCTTGCCCACCCGCTCTGACCCTATGCCGTCCTACTTAGCCATATTTTCTAAGCCACACACATTCGTGCAAGCTGCACATGCGAGCAAAGCACATGTGCAGAAGGCCGTGTGCATGTGCAAAAGCAAGCACTCATATTTTTGGTGCATGGTGAACCGGTGGTAAAATTATGTAAAACCCACCTCTGAACCAAGGTAAATAATGGGTGGCATACATGCATATTCAGTGTAGAGTTATACTATTATTATGGTTTGTTGTGCAGTCAGCCAGAAGTTTATACTGGATTTGGCATTTTCATCCATCTATCAAGGCTTTCCCAAGAATCTGGGTTAGGCAGATGTTGTTTCATAAAGTAGAATGTAAACTGTGATGCCACTGTTTGCAATTTTCTGTTGATAAAGTTGACAATGCCATTGGTGTTCAAGTGGTGCTCCAGATGTTTTGGGATTGTACTCCAGGCATCTAATTACTATTGGTGCTACCTTTGTTTTCTTTTGCCACAGCCGTTCTATTTGCAAGTCTTTGTATTTTGTAGTTTTGTCCAGTTCTTTCTCTTCCCTTTGGCTGCCACCTCAGATACTGTAACTTCCAGGCTTTTTTGTCTTTCTTATTAATAATAGCTAGTTTGGGGTTTTGTGAACTAAAAATCCTGAATAGGAAGACCAGGAAAATAATGATAATGAATCATGCCCTTTGCATCCTAGATATTCAGTTATAATTGCACTTGCACTTGATAAATTGGTTTGTTTCTTGCAGTGAGCTGGCACTTTCATTTGATATTACTTTATTGGCATTTTTAATGTTTGCGCTGGCCATTTTTTGAGACAAGCTTCAATACAGGCAATCTTATTCTCTTATTTTTGTGCTGTTCCAGATGCTCCATGACTCTACCTCTTTAGTTAGAGAGTTTTGTTCTTTCTGAGGCAAAGGAAAGTATGTCTGGTTTCCAAATGAAAACAATTATATAGCTGTGCTGGCTTCCCCTGCTGTCAAATCCCCTTGGTTTGCCTCTACAGTCCAAGTTGCTTCTGACGAGGCTTTGATTTCTTTGCCCTTGATATTTTTTTTTTTCAAATTCTGATTCTGTGAATATTTTATTTTGTATTATGAATCCCCATTGATTTGTTAGCCTCTGTTCTGTGATTTCTGATTTTGGATATGGTTCTTCCCAGAATTGGTGATTGTCATTTCAAATATCCTTCTCTTGTTGGGCTTGATTCACAATAACAGAACATTATTTCCTTGGTTTTTATCTCTGTATATTTGTGATGGGTAAACCCCTTTTTTCCAATAGTTCTGCAACTATTGGTCCTGGTTGCTCAGCCAACAGGACCTGTAACCCATTTTTCACCAGATATCCAGGAACTCAAACACCTATTGTGATCCTTGTTGACCCAGTTGACAATGGAGCTGATCTTTCTTAGCTGTACTTGAAGATATATACATTACACACACATACACATGTATGTATATAATTCAAGGTGGCAAATGCGAAGGATCATAATTCATTGATCAGCAGGGGCTTTGCAGATGAAAGGTCCAATCCTTGGCATCTCCAAGTACAGCTGAGAAAGATTTTTATTTGAAACCTTAGACCATTATTGATACTCATTGTCACTGAAGATCAATTGAGCTAAAAAAACAACTGTTTTGATTTCAGCATGAGAGCTCATCTCTGAATTCCCTTCTCTCCAAATCCGTTAAAATTATATTTTCCTTCCTTTTGATTTTTTGCCATGGATAGGAATGATTTATTCTTTACCTGATCTTTCTTGGGCATTAGCACATTAAAACCAATGGTGGGATTCAGCCAGTTCGCACCACTTCGGGAGAACCGGTTGTTAACTTTCTGAACAGTTTGGCAAACTGGTTGTTGGAAGAAATCATTAGGGCAGAGAACCGGTTGTTAAATTACTTGAATCCCACCACTGATTAAAAGCAACCACAAGGCCTAAAAGCATTGGAGTTTTCTAAAGAATGACATATTAACAGAAGTAAAATGTACCTTCCTCCTCCCCATCCCCCAAAATAGGAATAGTAGAAAAACAAATCTTAAAATAGAACCTGGATCTGGTTATCAAATCTGCATTTTTGTTGCAGTTATTTTTGTTATGCTAAAGAGAGATTTTTTTTGCTTTTTCTTAGTTTAATATGTCCTATAGATCTGAATAGATAACTATAATAGTGGAATATTAATGTGTTAATGGCAAAAAGTGGGAATTAAGGAAGACATCCTTAGAGGATATTGCAATAAGACCTTTAGATCAAAGCTGGGAACATGCAGTTTCTCCTACAAAAGATCTATTTTAGTAATCTGGAATTCGAACCCTAACTAGATGCATGTTAGGGTTCTTCTGAGATTCTCACATCCAGTGTCCTAATAAAATATGCATTTCTTTGGATCTTTTCTGCATACACAGCTGGAAAAAATGCGATTTCTGTCACTATTGACACTATTTAAATGCATAGTACTAAAAACAATACTCTCAGGCAAGACACCACTTCACTATTTGTAAAACTTTACAAACTCTAAAATTTGTAACTATCATTTATCATTGGGGCATTTTCTTAGTTTAAGGAGAGAGGAAATAAGAGAAGAATTATGTTGGAGACAAAGTGTGATATATCTATATATCTATATTTATAACAATGTCTATATATCTGTATACATCTATTTATCTATTCACCAAATAGTAATGACAACATCTGTTGTTTATCAATGATAGCAGTATAACCCACCAGAATTGCCGTGATAATAATGATAATGAAACAGTTGCTAGTTTAAGCTGCTTTAGCATCTATGTAATCTGTTCCAACATTTATGTTGGAAGAATAACACCACAGTAAAAACAACAGTTTCTTCTTAATTTCACACATACTTGTTGAAAACATATTCCAAACTATTAGCAGTGTAAAATTTGGCACAGTTTCTTGGCAACTGTAGAAGCAAAGAACTTTTAACTGGATTACATTTATGGAAGACATCTTGTGTTTTCTTTTCTGATATATCAGTTATCATTCAGAAATGTGTGTTTCTTTCAACACACCATTTTCATGAGTTCCCTCAAATTACATCCAGGATGCTTAGAATCGCCACAGAGCGGGGCTGTAGGGAACTATATTTGATCCCCCCCCCCCGCTCTTCTGCTCCACAATGCATTGGGTGTTTTTCATTTAATGTCACACCCAGGGCAAAAGTCATTTTCTTGTGTATGCAAGTGCTTCCTGATATTTTTATGAAGCTTATTCCTATGAAGCTATTTTCCTAACGAATACAATATATTGCCTGCAGAACAGGGGCGGGTTTCAAAACCCACTGCTACCAGTTTGCTCGTGGGTGCGCTTGCAAGCGCAACACTTCTACACATGCACAAAACCATCTGGGTGGGCGGAGCCTCCCGCTGCTGCTACTACCAGTTCGCCTGATCCAGGATAGCAACCCACCACTGCTGCATGATTCACAGACTTGATAACAGTCATCTAGAATATTTTTTTAAAATGGCAGCAATGAGTGCAGCTTGAATTAAATTGCTTCTCCTTCTCCCTTCTTATGTTTCTATAAGTATAGGAAAGGAGATTATACTTCAATAGCAAAAGAACCCAGTTCAATCCCTTACCTTTCTAATAAAAGACGTTAGAGAAAATTATTATATAGCAAACTTAAATAGTTATTGCCAATTAAAATATACTGCTGGTAGCTCCATATATAAAATTAGAGATGGATTGGGGTTTAAATAGATCCTAACCATATAAATTTGACCAGTGAACCTCACTATCCAAATCGTATCTGATATTAGACTGATAGATGACCATTTTGTCTTTCCATATAGCAGAAAAGGATTGTTTTGATGAAGAAAATTTTGCAGAAAAAAATGTGTTAAATATTATCTTCTCCAGATAGGTGTTTTTTAATCTGTTTTACACTGGAGATCCTCTGAAAGTCATATTCATTATCTGAGCAAATTCGATCATTCTCTAAAGCAGGGCTGTCAAACTCCTGGCCCGGGACCAGATGTGTCATGTGCTGCCCACGCCCACGCCCAGTTTAGCGAAGGGGGGAAGTCCCGATACATCACATGATGCTGCTGTGATGATGTGAGTTTGACACACCTGCTCTAAAGGGTATTTCAATCAGTAATTTTCTTTTGTTCACATTTTGACGGGAACCACCTTTATCTGTACTTTCCGGTTTTAATTTGCTGATTAGAAAACAGTTTTTTTTTAAATTTTGTGCTTCTCCCAAAATTGCAAAACCATCCAGGATGGCAAAAAATATCGGCATGAGCATAAGAATAATTTGTTTAAGAGCATGTATGTTGCATTTTAAGAATTCTACTTAAAAACCAGTTCTAGAATCATTTGTTAAAATTGTAGGTCAGTGTGGAAATAGTAGAATAGTCAGGCTAAACTAAAAATATAAATTTAGGAGCCTGGATAGCTCTGCAGACAAGGCACTGTAATTTAACACCAGTTGCCTGCAATTAAAGTAAGTTCGAATCTTGCCAGGCTAAAGGTTGACTCAGCCTTCCATCCTTTCTAAGGTAGGTAAATTGAGGACCCAGTTTGTGGGGGCAATAAGCTGACTTTGTATAAAATATACAAAAGTATGAAGGCTATTGCTTAATGCACTGTAAGCCGCCCTGAGTCTCCGGAGAAGGGCGGCATATAAATCAAATAAAAAAAAAAATGAATGCAACAAGAAGGTGCTCTTAGAAATACATGCATAATATTATCCAGTGTGAATATTTATTAAATTTATATGCCACCCATCTCAAAGAATAATAGTAATGAAGAGATTTTCATGAGTACAGTTCCACATGGGTTGTATATTGCAGACAGAGTCCTTGATAATGCAGAGGTGCTTCTCATGAATTCTCCATAGGATACATGTAAAACTGTTCTCCATAGAGCAGGGCTGTCAAACTTGGGCAAGATGCGTCACGCGCTGACCACTCCCACACCCAGTTTAGTGAAGGTAATGTGACGACGCCTTGACAATGCGAGTTTCACACCCCTGCCATAGGGCTTTCAAACTTTTCTTTGTTTCAAAGATAACATTGGCTAAAAATTCAGCTTCAGCTGGAATCGTAGTATCAATTAAATCGGTGTTTCTCAACCTTGACAACTTTTAAGTTGTGTAGCTGGAGAATTCTGGGAATGGAAGTTTACACATTTTAAAGTTGCCAAAGCTGAGAAACATTGAATCAACAGGCGGATGTGTCACAGCTGGAGAGGAGACTGATCTCAATTTTTTAATGTCATTGTTGTATAGTTGATTGTGGCTGAATAAAAGCCAATTAGGTTTTAGGATAAGGTGTTAAATCTAGGATTGTTCTCAGCTGACTCTCAACTGTAAAACAGAACCTGGAGAACAAAATGTTTGGTGCTTCTCCCTTTCTGTGAAATCCTGATGCCCTGCAGCTGTTCCTATTTTAGAGGCCATGCCTAGTATGAAATTGTTGCCAAGCAGAGAACTAGTTGGCTTGTTTGGCTTTAACCATTCAGAAACTTTTGAAAACTGAGTTACTCCAATGGCCTTGTGGTAAATGATAGGATATCCTATACCACTCGTTTATATTCTAGAGCAGGGGTCTCCAACCTTGGCAACTTTAAGACTTGTGGACTTTAACTCTCAGAATTCCTCAAAAGCTGGCTGAGGAATTCTGAGAGTTAAAGTCCACAAATCTTAAAGTTGCTAAGGTCGGAGACCCCTGTTCTAGAGCACATGGTTTTAGGCATATCTGTATGTTTTAACTTTTCTACTTGACTTGTTTATTCTTAATGAACTTAATTTCTTGGTGTTAGATTTCAACAGAATGGGGTTTATTTTAAAAAATCTTGGTTTGGTGTGTGTGATTTAGACAAAATTTAAACAATAAATAGGTACTTTATGCATTTGGGTTTTTTTTCTACAGCCTACTCAAAAAAGCTTAAGGTGTTCATTTTGACCCAAAGCACCTCCCATGAAAAAAAACTAGTTATTACAGATGACTATGTGTATGTTCTTACCTGTTGTATAGCTCCTACCATTTAATTAATCGAATAGATAATCCTGTATTATATTATGAATTACTGATGAACCTCTGTAGTGCATTTCCATTATAGAATGGTAATTATGTAAGTATAAAAAGTAACCATCTATGTGGTGAATTAACGTATTATAGATTTTTTATGTATCTATTCCTACTGTCATCATAATGCAAGCAGTGCAAACACTTTATAGTTCTGACAAACTTTTTATGTGAGTACTATTACAAAAATGAAAAAGAAGCTAGTTATTATTTCTATTTTTTCACCAACTTTTTTTTTCTAATTGTGCAATTTGTTTTTATGCGATAAGATAGTCAAAATTATAGGCATTATTCCAATGGTCCCTTGGTCACTTCCTGATAATTCTCTGCTTGGAATTTGACTTTAATTTCAGCCATAGCAAATATATATATATATATATATATATATATATATATATATATATATATATATATATATATATATATATATATATATATATATATATATATAAAAATAAAAAAAATTCCAGGCATGTTTTATGCCAGTCTTTCCCAATTCATCACAATCAGAATCTATGTAAAATAAGAATTTTTCCTTCAAAGTAAAAAAAAAAAAACAACCATATTTTTCTGCTTTTTTTCCTGAGGTTATGAAATCTTGATAGATTGAGGACATGATTAAAGTTTTAAAGATACCACTTTTAAAGTTACCACATGTGCTTTAGAAGTTTGTTTTGGTTGCTGAAACTGTTGCCATCTAAGTCCACATGTTGCTTAACACTTGTCTCAAGTTTTATAACTTACAAAAATTGTTTTATTTAAAGAGCCAAAAACAACAACACGTCTCTGAAGTGTATTTATATGTTGTTATTATGTAATTTGTCTTTACTAAAGTTACCAGTTTACTCTCTCTCTTTTCACAGACTTGGATTATCACTTGCTTTTATCTTCAATTGCTCCTACTTTATCCTCTTATTAAAGCTCAAAGTCCCTGTGGGAATCCGGTGACAGATGATGTAAATGAAATTACAGTACTTGTAAGTGGTTTCTTTCCAAATTTCTCACTAAACACTGTTCTGCACGAGATGAAAGGAGATACGCTTGGCAGAAAAATGGAAGCTCTTTTTTGCTTATCTTAATTATTAGTTTCAGTTCATTTTTCTCATGTAAAAAAATCTAATAAAATTATCTTAATTTTTAAAAAAAATGAAGAGAGGACCCTGCAAATCACTACAAAATACATGAGTCTGTTTCAAGCCATAAAATAACTATGGTGTTTCCCAAGGACCCTTTTTTTGCCTGCCTGTAAATTTTCCTCTTAAATCTATTAGGTCTATTACTAAATTCTCTTCAACTCTAAGGAATATTTTCTATGCTTTTTATCATTGGGGTAAATCAGTGGTGGGATTCAGCCAGTTCACACCACTTCGGGAGAACCGGTTGTTAACTTTCTGAGCAGTTTGGCAAACTGGTTGTTGGAAGAAATCATTAGGGCAGAGAACCTGTTGTTAAATTACTTGAATCCCACCACTGGGATAAATATATATGTTTGTGCCTAATTTAAATCATCCAATCAAGACACTGAAAGTAGGAATGCCCTTTAGAGGCTATTCAGAACATAAATTGGAACCAGAATCTGGGTTGTTGAGCAAAGCAGCCATGAAACACCCACACGACTGCAATCTCAGCTGTCTGTCATTAAGCAATTTCTTGCATCATTAAGTGGACAGAGTCTCAAGTAAGGAGTGCTAGATTCCTTGAGTGGGGGAGATGCTGGGAGGCCCACTCTAGCACTGAAAATCCTCTGCAAGTTAGATTTTCAATGCCAAAGCAGAGAGACGCTCATGTATTGCCTGAGCCAGGTCTTCCTTACACAACTTCTGCCTCTCTGCTGAGGCATCTGCTGAAATCAAGCATGAGACTCCTTAGGAACAAGGGGTTTATCTTGCTTTGGGGGTGGGTGGGAGAGGCTCAGTGCAGGCTGCACACAAGTGCCTCTCTGGTGTGGAACTAAAAATCCTTCCCACTGAAATCCAAGCAGAAGACATGGACTTTCTTTGGAAGCCAGCATGGAAGATTGTAAATGATGATCACATGATTGTGGGGCACTTGGGAACCTGTCATAAGTGTGAATGAATTGAATGGTGGGATTCAAATAATTTAACAACCGGTTCCCTGTCCAAATGACTGGCTGGGTGGGCATGGCCAGGGGGTGTGACAGGCAGCACTTGGCCTCCTGCAACTCCCTGGGAGCAAAAACGGGCCGTGGGGGGGGCATGCTGCCCACCCACACCCCATTTTGGGTCTAGAGGCCTCTCTACAGTCTCCTGAGAGTGAAAACATGCTGCAGGGGCTGCCCCACTCCCCGTTGGCCCATTTTGGACCTAGAGGCCTCCCTGAAGCCTCGGAGTGAAAATGGGGCATGGGGGTGCCTCAGCCCCCCTGCACCCCATTTTGGGCCTAGGCCTCCCTGCACTTACCTGGGAGCCAAAATGGGATGGGTGGGGACTCCTGGAAGGGGCAGGGAGGGGAGGAGCCAGCCAGCAATTTAACTACCAGTTTGCCCGAATCGGCCCAAACTATACCACTGATTGTGAAGCACTCACATGATGAAGGGATAGTGGTGCAATGTTTTTCAATGGTCAGAACTGCTTTAAAACCCTTTCTGAAGCTATCATAATTTTAAACTGTTAAGTGACCAGTCGTAAGCCGAGGACTACCTGTAGTATATATTTTGTCTCATGGAACTGGTCTTCTGTAGTTCAGCTTCCTCTTTTGCTGGGCCATTCCTCATAGCCAATGTCAACATTTCTTTGCTTCATAGAAGATTATCCTCTTTCCTCCAAGGGTCATAAGTGGGTAGGATGAGATGGGGCTGGAGATTATATTGCAGTCATTACAATTTTCTGCTAAATGCTAGCTTGGGAGTTGTTGCTCTAAGAAAAGGCAGGGAATGGAACAATGTTACAGAATACAGCTTTCAGCAAACAGCATATGAAGGAAAGTCAACATCATTCAACTCTGGAAGTATAGACTGAGTGAAATATTGATGCAACTTTCTATGTTTTTACAAACTGTACTTAACTCAGGTCATACATTATGCAAGCACAACCAATTACTTCTTTTCTTGGCATGCTGATGGTCCCTTTCTTGTTAGAAAAAGACATCCAAAGATGTGATACATTTTTACAGAAGTTGTTTCATGTCTGCAGCAGTCAAGACCCAACAAGCCAAAGCAGATCAACTAATCTTAGGCTGTGACCTGCTAGAGATTTGATCCTTTCTTTTGTTATATCTTTTCCTCATCCCTTCAGTTTCTAATCAGTCCACAAATCCAAGTTTCAACAACTCCTAACAAGTTTTTCCTCTAGCCAGGTTTTCCCTACGTAACCAAGGTTTTTCTGCAGCCCCAGCTCAGAAGAATCACATCCACTCGATTCTGGGCTTTTTTCCTTTCTGGCAGCCAGCAAGCTCTTCCTGCTAGGTGGGAGACCTATATAGATCTATTTCCAGCTCGTTTGCTTTCATCAGTAGGCCACACCCACATCTTATGTATCCTCCCTGCAGAAAAACCTTGGTTACGTAGGGAAAACCTGGCTAGAGGAAAAACACACATAAACCCTACGAAGAAGTAAGAAAATAGATACTATACCTTTACAGGGAGGATACATAAGATGTAGGTGTGGCCTACTGATGAAAGCAAACGAGCTGGAAATAGATCTATATAGGTCTCCCACCTAGCAGGAAGAGCTTGCTGGCTGCTAGAAAGGAAAAAAGCCCAGAATCGAGTGGATGTGATTCTACTGAGCTGGGGCTGCAGAAAAACCTTGGTTACGTAAGGAAAACCTGGCTAGAGGAAATATATATATATATATATATATATATATATATATATATATATATATATATATATATATAGAGAGAGAGAGAGAGAGAGAGAGAGAGAGAGAGAGAGAGAGAGAGAGTTTATTGTCATTGTACATATATACACAATATACCCATATGACAAAATTCACATAACACCCAGAGACGAAGCCCAACACACATGACAATTCCCAGACACACCCCCACCCACCAAAAATTTCACACCCCTAAACCACCCAAGCATCCACACAGCAGACCAAGTAATGCTGTCCAACAGCTCACTGATGGTGGCCCTTTAGTTCATTGTTGAGTGCAATTATAGCTCTGGGGAAAAAACATTCCCATCAGATAGCATAAATCAGTTTTCCTATGGCATGAACAATCCTTTTTCCAAGTGTAATGAATGTGAGGATCCACCAAGCGAAAATAATTAATTGATTGTAATTTTAAAAAGTTCCTTTTGGGTTTTGTGGCATGTAAAATAATGCTAGTTTAGCTATCAATTGCTTCTTATTACAAGGAATGTTATCTCATAAGGCTCTTCTAGAGTCTTGTTATCATCTAAGCTAAAAAGTGGTCAGGCATCTTATGGCATTGGAAGATACAAGGAAGCATAAATACATTTTGTCATCATTCGTAAAATAATCAGTTCACTTTGAGTTCAAAGCAGAGCATGCAGCATAAGTATGGTAGAAAGATTTTTTAAAAACCTAAACCTAAAAATTGCAATGGTGAAAAGATAGGAGGGTTAGAAAGAGAGTGTGGGACTAGGAAATTCAGACATGATATTTCTATAATTTGTCATTAAATCCCAGCATGGTGACTCTAAATTTGCAATTGAAATAGAAATTGATGTCACACCAAATATACTGCTCATAGTTCAGTCAGTATTTACATACGTAAGTAACTTTAAAGTCATGGATTTTTGTCTGAATAAGACAGCATGTCTTTTCAAAAATCTAAATTTGTTGCAAGGCTCCAGCTATGTATCAGTCTTTCTCTCCCCCCCCTCACCCCGGGTCTCCCTTCTTCTGTAATAGTTATTAAAATGTTCATACTCCTTCACTTTGTAATCTTGGCTACTTAGGTTTTTTTAAGCTGTGCATGAAAAGAGCTTGACAGCCTTTGATGCCAGTAAAGTAGGTTGTATACATAATGCATGTCAATTCTTGTTGTGCTTCTCAATCTGGAACAAATTTAATCTTGCACTGACCTTCCTTAAAGAAATGCATGGTTGCTGACATTGTGAAGCCTCTAATCTCTCTGAGGATACTGAATAAAGAAAATAGGAACTTCTTTTTTGCTTAAAGTGTGGCTGATATTGGACCTGGCTAAGAGATCCCAAATCCTCTTTTGTGTTCAGATGAATCTGAATGATTCTTTTGACCATGCAATCACCCTTTTGCCTTCCCTCCTCAAATTTACATGAGAAGATGGGTATCTTCCAAATCTATAAGATGCTTTTGAAGTTGCCTCAAAATCCTGGCTTCTTCCAGAGCTGTGAACCATAATTTTCTTATTTGGGGAAAAAAAGAAATTATATTTAGTATAAGATTTCTCAAACGATTGTATGATATTATTGAGGCTGCAAATCAAATGTGGATGGGACCCAGAACTAATTTGGGGAGTGAGTTTCAGAAAATAAAGCAGTGAAATCTGGATCAAGTCATCATTTGTCTTTACTCTAGTGTAAAAAAGAAGGGAAAGGAAAAGCACCTATACAATCCCTATGTTATATATTATACAGTTTGTTCTTGAGTCAAAAAGGTATAATGCAGAATTATGTAGGAATTAAAAATTAATGCAAGATCTAAAAGCCAACATTGTACAGAGTAGATCTAGTTTGGAACTTAAATTGGTAACTTACATAACCATTGATTTATCTGAATTTACTTAAGTAAACAAGTCTGAATATAACCTAATATTTGATTTTGCATTAAAGCCCAAATGTGCTTTTGATAAATTATTCTAGGTATACCATGTTTTCCCGAAAATAAGACCTTGTTTTATATTTTTTTGAACCCTGAAATAAGCGCTTGGCCTTATTGCCATGCGCTCAAAAGCCCAATTGGGTTTATTATCAGGGGATGTCTTATTTTGGGGAAAACAGGGTACTGATTTCTAAAATTAATTAAAATGGAACATGAAATCCCCATAAAACCCAAATTTTTGGAGTTTTAAATCTGAGCCGAAATTATTTAATAATTTTAATTATTTTTAATTGATGTCTGTCTTTGTGCTTTTAATAGGCTCCCTGAGTCCTTCGGGAGAAGGGCGGTATAGTAATAAAATTATTTACTTTATTTATTTATTTACTTACTTACTTATTTATTTATTTAAAAATAGTTTAAAATACTGGTCCTTTAGCTATCAATAGAAATTGACAAATTTTATAAAAATTTCACAGTCCTAGAAAATGTTTATTTCAAAGTAATTTTAATGTGTTTTCTTTTGGTTTGAATATCACTTGTTTGACAGGATTGTGAGATGTAAATGACATTATCTTGCCAAATACTAGCTCTTTCATTAATTGAGTGATCTCTTTTATTAATTAGACAAATGAGTCTAGTACCACAAATTTAAATGGGAAGATAACATTACTTTGATTAGGTACTAGGTGAACTCTAGCTATTTACATATCTATTAACTGGGTTATTATTAGGATTGACTAATCCTTAATTACATTTTAAATTGGCTCATTCTTTCTGAAAACTGTTGGGCAGTAGTACCCAAGAAGCCAAACTCTTCTCCAGCAGCTATTCTGAAAAAAAAAATCATGCCTGAAAAAAAATGGCAGATGCCATTCATTTTAGAATGCAAATGAGCAGCCCAGAGTCTACAAGCTGCATGTAACCCCCAAAACCCTACAGGCCTATAAAGCCATAACAGAATAAACATAACCATCATTTTCAGACCCATTTTTTTCACTTTACAAAATTTTGGTGGATTTAAGTGTTTAAAAGTTATAACTGTATCACTTAAAAAAGAAAAAGAAACCCATTTTTAGTTTTATATTTTGCAGAGTTTTAATGGATTGATTAAAAGTTAGAAATGTATCACTTTTTTAAAAAAAACCCTTTTTGAAAGGCCCAATATAAATTACATTAAGTAAATTTCAAGGCTAACTCCTATTGAACCTTTCTTCTAGCTCAAAATTAAAGAAAAAAAAAACCTGGAATGTTTGATTTTACTAACTCTAGTGACACCATGACATCACTGGGTACTCATCCCCTGTAACCCCTAACAGGATATAAAAATAAAATGTTGCTCATTCTTCTTCTAGAGAAATTTATTAGTAGGGTAGAAGTGCTGTAAGTTTTAGAACTATATGCAGAAGTTATAATTTAGGATTTATTGCACTAAAGCATGATTTGTTTTTATTTTTATTTTTAAAAAACATAGTGGCTAGGTTCCCACAATACACTAAGCCATAAAACATGAAGAGTCAGTGCAGTGTAGTGGTTAGAGTGACTGGAGAAATCTAGGTTCAAGTCTACTCACAGCCACAAAAGTTCATTAGGACTTGAGGCCATTCATTCTTTCTCAGCCCAACCTACTTCCCAAGGTGGAGATTTGGAAGGAAAATGTGGGAGGAGAGAATATTATGCATGCTCATGAAAAGAAGGAAATGTAAATATCTGTCTAACACATAAATAAACTAGAATGACCATATGCATATCACATAATCGGCCAAAAATCAAATTCACAGCATTACACCATAGTAGTTGCCTGGAGTTACATGATGATCTTTCAGCTCTCTGTGCAGTCATCAATATGATGAGCTCATTTTATGTCCAGAGATGAAGCCTACTAAATAATAATCTGTGGTTTGGAGAAGCAATTATATAAGAATGCTCAATTAATAGGACCTGGATTAGATTCGTTACAAACAAATTTTGTCAACTTAACCTTATCTCCTTTGACAAAGTTGGAAAATACTAGAGACATAGTGCACCTGGACTTCAGGCATTTTGACAGAGTGCCTTGTGAATATTCCCTTTCATAAAATGGGGAAATATGAGATACTGTACCTCTGTTAGATGGGCCTACAGTTGGCTAAATGATCACATCCAAAGAGTGTTCATCACTGGCCCCGTTTAATCTTGGAAGGAAGTATGTGGTGGAGTGCCACAGGTCTCTGTCCTGGTATTTGTGCTGTTGAATATTTTTATTGGTGACTTGGGTGACTTCTTCACTCATTTATAACATTTGCAGGTGACTCATATATTTTTAATGAAAGGGAGAAAATTCAAAAAGCTCTGGACAGGCTTGAATAGATGACAGAAATGAATAGGAAACAATGAAACATAAATTTATGCATCTAAATAGGAAGAATGTAAGGCAAAAATGGGAGAGTCCTGGGAACAGTAAAAAAAAAAAAGGATTTGGATATACTGGATGACCACAAATTAAACATGAACCAGCAGTACAATAGAGCTGCTAAAAGCATAAATGTTATCTTTGGGGCATTAACAGACAATAGAATCAAGATAACAGGGAGTAGTTATTTCATTTTATGCTGACCTGGTTGGAATAGTGTCCACCACACTTTAAAAAATACAAGAACACATTAGAAAAAAAAACTTAGAGAGGGAGTTTTGTGAGGAGTATGGAAATCAGGCCCTGTGAAGAATGGCTACAGGATCTTTTTTTTTTTTATTTGATTTATATGCCGCCCTTCTCCGAAGACTCAGGGCGGCTTACAATGTGCTCAGCAATAGCCTTCATCCTTTTGTATATTTATACAAAGTCAGCTTATTGCCCCCACAACTGGGTCCTCAATTTACCTACCTTAGAAAGGATGGAAGGCTGAGTCAACCTTGAGCCTTGGCGAGATTCGAACCCTGCAGTAATTGCAGGCAGTTGGTCTTAATAACCAGCTTAATAACAGGGTGCCTTAAACCCCTGTACTACCAAGGCTCTCTGTGTATGTGTATGTTTAGATCTGTGTATGTTTAGATTACAGAAAATATTACTAAGTCAAATTATAATAGCAACCTTCCAATTAGAATACAAAGGCTTTCAAGGAAAAAGGAAAGGCTATGGAAAAAATGGGACAACTCATCGCAGCCAGATCAGCACGGCCAGGTCACCTGTGCCAACTCATTGCTGCCAAGCCACCGCAGGACAACCACACAGCCAACTTGCCATGGGGACAACTCACTGCAGGTGGCCAGAGGAAGAGTTGGGTGAGTGAGCAAGTAGGTGGGTAGAGCACAGAGAGGTCTGCCATGCCAAACTCCAGGCCTTAGAGCTTGGGACAGCGGCAGTGGGCAGAGCAAGCAGCAGGGAGGTGGCAGAGGCTGAGGCGTCCATTTTCACAAGCCCCGCTGCTGCTGCTGCTGCTGCTACTGCTGTTGAATTGCACTGTGTTCCGAGCTGAAGAGGTTGAAGATAATGGCAGGGAGGTGGCAGTGGGGGGGTGTCTCATTTTCACATCCCAGTTGCCACCGCCATCCCCAGCATCTTTGGCTCAGAGCTTGGCGCAGCAACAGCAGCAATGGCGGATGGTGTGAAAATGGGACGTCCCTGGCCACTGTCACTTCCCTGCCGCCCATCCTGTTCACCACCACCCTTCCTGACTACTTTTGCCCAGAGCTTTGTGCAGCAGCAGTGTCGGGACAGAATGAGAAGCCCCTGGCCACCACTCTGTGCTCTGCCCATCCTTTCATTTGCTCACCTGCCTGGCTCTCTTTCCAGAAACCTGTGGGAAGTTGTCCCCACTGCGAGTTGTTTATGTGGAATTTTCGTGCAGCAACTTAGTGACAGTGAGTTGGCAGAGGTGACTTGGCAATGGTGAGCTGGTGGTACTGAGATAGCCACAGCGAATTGTCCTAGACCCATGGAAAAATATACTGACCCACTACAGAATTAGATAAAACAGAAAAACAAGCCATTGTGAGACTTAGATCATTCCCCCCCCTTTCTCTTTCATAGGCAAGAGAACAAAGCAGAACAAACTTCAGTTTGATATTTCACATACAAGAGATACACTGACAAACAATAAACCAGGAGTCAACCTAGTGCTCTTTATCATTCACAGTAGCAAAGGATTAAAATAGATACTGTATAGTCAAAAATACCTGAAAGGCAATTCTTCAACAAGGAACTGGAAAAAAAATCTTTGAAAATAAATGTGGACTGAATCAATTGGGTGCTACATAACTCATTAAAAAAATGTCAGCATTAAAAAAATGTTCATTACACTGTCATGCAAGTGGCATGTCAGGTAAACATATTAAGTTGCCACAAGCATGATCAGACTTTATATGTTTAGCTCTATTTCTTTTCTTTTCTTTTCATTAAATAGCTAAATTGTTTTTCATGTTCTTTATTGTCTGTAGGTTGGAAATCTTCCACATGATTATATGATAGCTCTTAGATATGTCCAGAAGACGGACACACTGGTATGTAAAGCTTTTTGAATTATTTCAAAATATAAACATATGCAGCATCAAATTTTCTTGCTTTTCAATTTTTGGAAATGCAAATAGATTGTGAACTTTTTAAGTCAACGATTTTTCAAAATGTTTTTCTTATAAAATTATATTTTGGCCAGAAACCATTACATTCCTGTTGGTAAATTAAACGTTTCCATTTAAATTCTATTAAAATTTAACATGCTGCATTTTAACTGTTTTTTCCCATATATTTTATTTAATAATAACTTGAAATAAATATGCACAAAGGAGCAATATAATTTTAATTATTTGTATATATGTAGTAATCAGATGAGTGAAGCAGCGTATGACTCAACCTATCTAAATCTTCAGTTATATAAAATGAATCATTTTCCCATGGTAGATGGGAACAAGAAATCTTTGATTTTATGCAGCAGGAATATTGTAAGATTTTTATGCCTGCATTTCTTCTGTCTCCTCTAAATTCCAAACATGGAGGTGTGTGGTTACTGACATACTCACAGTATTAATAAGGAATTCAATTTTGTTCATCTAATTAAATTGTAAAGAACATAATATTATAAATGGTTTCCTGCCAAGCCTCTAATTTTTCCTGGCCAAAGAACAGATATATAACTGCAATGTTTTAAGGTTGTTTCTTTGCTGCTAATTAAAAGCCTAATTAAATCTGCTTGCTGGCAGAGAGAATAATAATTTTGTGTGTGAGAGAGAGAAAGATAATCATCTTTAGTGAGTACTCAAAAACATCTTGTGAATACACTTGGTTTTATTTGCCAGTATTCTATGGGCTTAGAAGCACCACCAGTTCCAACTTTGGAGGAATCATTAAAAAAAAAAAGATATGTAGGTAGAGCCGTGGTGGCAGAGTGGTTAGAATGCAGAATTGCAGGCTAATTCTGCTGACTGCCAGCAGTTTGATTTTGACCAGCTCAAGGTTGACTCAGCCTTCCATCCTTCCGAGGTAAAATGAGAACTCAGATTGTTGAGGGTGACTCTGTAAACCATTTAGAGAGGGCTATAAAACACTATGAAACATTATATAAATCTAAGTACTATTGCTATAACACTTCATATACTATAACAATTAAATTTGTCCTGTAATCTACAACTCCTACACTGCAGAAACATATGGACCTCATAAACGAACCTCACTCTGTCAAGGACCTAGGAGTACTCATCTCAAATGCTCTAGCTCACTGTAACAGCATTGCCAAAAAGGCATTAAGAGTTGTTAACCTAATCTTGCGAAGCTTCTTCTCCGGTAACATTGTACTGCAATCTAGGGCATACAAAACCTTTGTCAGACCAATTCCTGAATACAGCTCATCTGCCTGGAATCCACACTATATATCAGACATTAATACAATTGAATGGGTCCAGTGGAGAAGAGTACTCCACTCCTCTGCTCACAATAGAATCCCTTACGCCACCAGGCTCGAAAATTTGGGCTTGGACAACCTGGAACTATGCCGTCTATGGTCTGACCTAAGCATAGTATACAAAATTGTCTGCTACAATGTCCTACCTTCTATGACTACTTCAGCTTTAACCTCAACAATACACAGGCAAACAATAGATACAAACTCAAAGTAAACCGCTCCAAACCCAATTGCAGAAAATATGACTTCAGCAACAGAGTGGTCAACACCTGAAATGCTCTACCTGACTCCATTGTTACATCCTCTAACCCCCACAGCTTCAACCTTAAACTGTCTACTGTGGACCTCACCCCATTCCTAAGAGATCCATAAAGGGGGCGTGCATAAGCGCACCAGCGTGCCTACCATCCCTTTCCTACTGTCTCCATTTATTTGTACTCATTCCTTGTTCATGTCCATGTTTATACTTATACCTGTTATCTAGTACATGATCGACAAACTAAATAAATAAATAAAATAAATAAATAAAAATTAGGCAGGAAAGCCTTATAATAAGGGTAGAGATCTCAGTAGATGCTCAATAATATCTTTTAATACTAATAATACTAATTACTTTTAAATCTAATAGTACTTTCAAACTGAGTTTGATGTTCATAACTGAAAATCAATGTTTGTCCTGAAATATTAATGGGCTTTGGTACTATCAGGATTCACACAATAGTGTAAGTCAAAATCAGACAAACCTCATTATGACTTATTGTGATGTATGAACACACTTTGTGTTAGTAAAATATGTTCACTGTCGAGGTGAACCCAATCTATATATAAATGAAGCAACATTATTAATGCATAGTGGTTTTGACATGTAATTTGTATTCCTGACCTGCAACATGAAATGCATCTCATTTTAAAATATAGGACAAATTCAGTGCAGCATAAATATTGGATCCTGTAGTCTGAAAATGTTGCTAAGAAAACTGTATGGAGCTTTCCATGTTATCACCAGGAGTCAAGATTCATAAACATATTGAGTTGGGATGAACAAGATAAAATAGATCTTGTTCATCCCAGTAAAGAATAAAGAGGTGAAATTAAGAAACAAGAGAAACAAGTAGAATTAGCAGAAACCTGCTGACAGTCACAGATCCATGCATATTAATGGCAGTTGAACATTAGTTTAACGAAGTGCAAAATAATGCTTCCAATGCAGATTGAGGTGAAATAAATGTTGATAAATGTTGATAGGTGGATAGATAGAAAATGAATGAATGAATGTAACAGTGTATTGAATTACTTTTTTACAATTGTACATTATTAAAGCATGCACAGAATATAATATATTTTTTTTTCCTTTTGTTATCATTTCTGACAGCCTTACCACTGTTGGTTGCATTTGATGGTCCCTGAATTGTTAAACAGTCTAAATAATCTTCTCAATAAATTTAAAGAATTTCCAGATATGTCAAATGTCTTGAGTAATTATTCAATTATCAATAAACTAAGGCGGATCATCAATGATGTGATGGCATGCTTACCTTCTACCACATATAATAAGGTAATAATCTAAATCTGAACTTTCTTCTATATTACTAAATAATATCCTGAAATAAAAATGTATAAAGAATGGGTGACTGTAACATAATGTTTTTGCAGAGGTTACCTTGCTACTATAATAAACCAAAGATTCTTAATGTTTTATTAAATCATGACTTTATATATTATATATAATTTCAATTTATATATATCTATGCATGTATTATATTTATACCCTTCCATGTGTTTATATGATTGTAGTGGAACATAAAGATAATATATAAATAATTATTGCATGCAATTCAATTTCTTCTATCCCTGTATTTAAATAAATATGTTTATTTAACATATACACAATATTTTGTACACACATCTGATGCATTGAAGCTGTGTCAGCAGGACTTATTTCAAATGTAATCTCTGAGTAGCAAGCATAGCTTGCTTGCACTGCTAATAAATCTGTGGAAACAACACTTTGCTTTTCATAGTAATAGATGAAACAGAAATTTGGGAATAAGAGTTCTCCAAGATACATGCCATCCTCCCTTCATTATACACCTCTGATTTAAAACATAAAAGATAATATTGTAACATAAAGAAACTATAATGTCTAAAGCAGCTTTAAACTTAGCTGCTTCAATTTTCAAAGTAAACCAAAACAATTCCTGCTTTAGTATTTTAATTGTGTATTTAGTATTTATATAAAAAAACTTTTCAGTTGAATATGAATTTGCATGTACAGTTTTCATAATTGTTTCTGGAGTGCTGCATTTTGATATGGCCCAAGGGCTAATCAATAAATAAAGATTGATTGATTGATGTACAGTTTTCACTTCTGTGTTTTGACACTTGTAAATAATGTACTCACCTAGGAAGTGCATAGTGATAGACTAGGTGGCCTTATTTTTTAAAAAATGGGATTCTATCCTCTTTCTCAGAATTATAGCCAACATGATCATCTATATGAAGAAGGTAAATTTGTTCCAGAAGAGTTCTTCAAGCACTTTTACAGCATTATTGAGGCCTACAAAATCTTTTCAAAAAGACCAGAACAAAGTGACTGCATTCTTCCCTCAACAACAGAATCCTCTCCAAATGGTAAATGCTTTTTTATATATAGAAATATCCACAAATGTCATGAATCACCTTTAATGGATTGGTACCAATTCAATATGAGCTTGTATTATACAGGGTAAATGTACAGAATTATATGCTGCTTGGAACAGAGCCATCTAGAAATATCAGTAATAAACAGTGCTTTGACTTTATAGACCTGTACCCTGCTTTATCAGGGTCCTAAAGACAACTGAGCATGTCAGCTGGAAAGCTGACAGCCTGGGTTTGAGGTCAGATTGCTGCACGACAGGGTGAACTCCCAGCTTACTTGCCCCAGCTCCTGCCATCTAGCAATTTGAAAGCATGTGAATGCAAGTAGATAAATAGATACCACTTTGGTGGGAAGGTAACAGTGTTCCATGAACCTCAGCACATAGGCATGCTAGATCACGGAAGTGTCTGCGGACAACGCTGACTCCCTTGGCTAAGAAATGGGGAAGGGATCAAAATCTTTCTACAGTTTAGCCCATTATTCTCTAGTCTAGAACAATCCATATTCAAAACTCATGACTATTTAATTTTTAAAACAAAATAAACAGTGGAATAAATTTATTTACCTCTTTATGTCACTTTCATCCCAATCTTCAATTGAGAAGGTTCCTGAAGGGTCTGCATGAAGATTTTGAAACAGCAGTCTTTCCCATAGTTTTTTTTTTTTTATCAAAAGCACAGGTGACTAGAATAAAATTGATGGTGACACAATGTTAGCGTTTTCAATCTGACTCTTTGATATTTAAAATATTCCTCATCAGAATTCCATAACAATGTGTCTTAGGAACATAAAGCAAGCCTTCAGGATTTTATTTATTTATTTATTTATTTGATTTGATTTGATTTCTATACCGCCCTACTCCCGAAGGACTCAGGGCGGTGCACTGCCAAACAATAAAACACATACATACAAAATTTAAAAGTAGAATAAAATCAAATTAAATAATTTTGGCCCTGACAAATTTAAAACCCCAAACTTTTAAAACCAATTTAAAATTGAATGTATAAAATACTAAAAGATATTTAAAAATTAAAAATGTTTTATAAAAGAGGGGGAAAATTAGACCAGGCCCACCTGGTGAAATAGTAAGGTCTTTAAAGCGCGGCGGAAGGTGCGCAGATCCGGGATCCTCCATATCTCTGGGGGGAGCTCGTTCCAGATAGTAGGTGCCCCCACAGAGAAGGCTCTCCCCCTGGGGGCCGCCAGTCGGCATTGTTTGGCTGATGGCACCTGGAGGAGCCCCTCTCTATGGGAGCGTACCAGCCGGTGGGAGGCTATTGGTGGTAGTAGACGGTCCCGCAAGTACCAGGTCCTAAGCCATGGAGCACTTTAAAGGTGGTAACCAAAACCTTGAAGTGCACCCAGAAGACCACCGGGAGCCAGTGCAGTTCGCGCAGGAGGGGTTTTACATGGGAGCGCCATGTCACTCCCATTACCACCCGCGCGGCCGCACTCTGCGCCAGTTGGAGCCTCCGGGTGCTCCTCAAGGGGAGCCCCATGTAGAGAGCGTTGCAATAGTCCAGGCAGGAGGTGACAAGGGCATGAGTGACCGTGCGTAATGAGTCCCGATCCAGAAAGGGACACAACTGGCGAATCAGGCAAACCTGATGAAATATCCTCCCGGTCACGGCTGTCAAGTGCTCTTCTAAAGACAGCCGTGAATCCAGGAGGGCGCCCAAGTTGCGAGCCCTCTCCGTGGGGGCCAATGATTCGCCCCCAATAGTCAGTGATGGCGTCAACTGACTATATCGGGACATCGGAAACCACAGCCACTCGGTCTTGGATGGGTTGAGCCTGAGCCTGTTCCTCCCCATCCAGATCTGTACGGCCTCCAGGCACAGGGACATCACTTCAGGGGCATCGTTGGGGTGATCCGGGGTGGAGATGTACACTGGGTGTCATCATTTTGTAGAATGATAATTTTTTTTGAACATAGAATAGCAATAGAAATAGCACTTAGACTTATACTGCTTCATGGTGCTTTACAGCCCTCTCTAAGCAGTTTACAGAGTCAGCATATTGCCCCCAACAATCTGGCTCCTCATTTTACTGACCTCGGAAGGATGGAAAGCTGAGTCAACCTTGAGCCTGCTGAGATTTGAACTGCCAAATTGCACTCAGCAGTTGCAGTACTGCATTCTAACCACTGCACCACTATGGCTCTGAATATAAAAAAATTAGCTGCTTTGTTTCCATTATAGCTATTTACTTCTGATCACATAAACCTTTTTTACTGAATTGTCTAAATGTTATAAAGCAGTAAAAAAAAAAGTAACCCCCCCCCCCCAATGGGTCCAGCTTTATTGTAATGGGAAACTCCCACATGTGGTCCCAGATCAGGCTGGGAAGAATCGTACAGGAATCCTGAACTAGATGACCCAAGGGTTTCATTCTGTGTTATGCAACTTCCTATGTGCTTAATATATATATATAAAAACTGACATATTATTTCTGTCTCAGATTCAAGCACCAGTGTCACAGAGCCATTTTTATTACATCCTGTTGCGGCCAGTTCCCTTAGGAATGATAGCAGTGACAATAACAGCAACAGTAAGTGTAAATAATTGTTTTCAATATTGTCATATTAATTGGGGAGGTGGGGAAGAAAAGCAGACATATTGTGCAAATCAGTTCTGTATCCTCAGGAATCAGGATCCATTGGTTAAATAAACTTCCTTGCCAGCAGAGGAAAGAAGCAAGTAGCAAACATGTCTAATAGCACTCAACATTAATATAGCTCCTCAGCATGAAACATAGAGTTTGGAGAAGAAGCACATGGTTTTATTTGGTTGGTGCTAAATTTTGGTAATGAGAATTGTAGGGCTTTTATGGAAAATGTAAAATTGAAACAACATACATAAACCTCTTTTAATTATTTCATAACCTAACTCTTGAATGTCATTTAATGGCACCAGAATGAGGTTATTTTTCCTCATCCACCTCTTCCTCCCCACTCCCCTTCTGCTTCAGCCTGGGAAGCATTAAATTATTAAAGCTTGATGAAGCTGTGAGAGAAATAAAAAACCATGTTTTTTTTCTAGAGTCTAAGAACAAATGTAGTGCTCCATCCCATTTTTTTAAATTAAGGAGGCTTACTAGTTGAGAAGATGAAGAAGCTTCTTTGTGATTTTAACATTTTCTATATAAGAATCGATTACTTGCATTGCCATATTGTGAGCCCCAAAATCTACCACTTCAGTTTACTGTCTCAGGACTGTATTTTGTAAAGTAGGGTCAGGTATTCAAGTTCAATATTCAATATTCACTATTTTCTATAAATATTTCAGAATTAAGAAACCAGCCAGGAATATCACTGAGAAAGAAAACAATAAAGTGAAATGAGAACACAGCAAATATATATATATATATTTGTGTGTGTGTGTGTATGCGTGTCTGTGTGCGCATGTATTCACAAAGATTGCATTTTGACAAACACCTATTTAACATGCTACAAAATGAAACTTTAATTCTAACAGACAACAATGAGAAAGTTAGTAGATCCAGATATCCTGTTTCAAAAAGATTTTTAAAAATGTGTTATGATACTAACTGCTAAAATCACCTTTAAAGAAAGAAATTAGAGGATAAACAGGATAGCCAAAGAAATGACATGCGTATATTTCTGATCACTGAGGGAAAGCACTGTAAAATGAACAAACTAGATTTTTTAAATATGTAGAACAGCCCTTCAGTTCTTCCAGAGTATCTGGTCTTCTGATGGAAGAACTTTGATGGGGAATAACAAATGTTACAGAGAAAATAGAATTTTGCAAGGAAAGTATTTTGCCAATTTTTCAAATCTTACGACAGTGTTAATAAGAATGTAGTTGGGATGAAAACCCACTTCCTCTGTAATGGACTCAAAGCAATAATAAAATTAAGTGACAAGTCATCTTGCAGATTCATACCCAGTCAAACAGGATAAGAATAGAAAGTTATTTTCCACAATGCTAAGAATGCAGCAGTGAATACTGCATAAAGGAAACTATTAAGGTAATCACAGTTATCAAATCTGACCCCTACCATATCATATAGAATGAGTTTTCTGCATGCCTTTGGTGCCATCTTGCAGATATCTGGATTTCCACATCCAAGACCTGGCACACATAATAAAAATAGACATGATGGATTTGGTCTTAGGTCTAAATGGTTCCAATTTGATCTCCATATAAAAAAGGGAGCAATTGGAACAACTGTCTGCAATTCTGGAAAGCCTTTGTTGATCATTGTAGACAATGCTGTTAGATTGATCATATTTAACTTGGTATAAGGCATTGTTCTCTAGACCTACTATTTATTTTATTTTTATTTTATTAAATTTCTATAAATTTCTATTTTCTATCTACTATGATCAAATATTAAGATTTTCACCTTTTATTCTCTACAGTTGACTTACTAGGTGTAAAATAATCATCTATGAATTATGCAGGCATGAAATATCTGTTCTACTTGATTAAAATTTCCTGTTGGCGTTAGCACGTCTGAAGGGTCTAAGCAAAGTTCAAACATTGTTGGATAAATCTGCATAAAAGCAAGATTTAGAAAGTTAGATAAGTTTATAAACCATGAATTGCCAAACTGTATTTACAGTGAAGCTAAATAATTGGCTTAAATAGGAGTATGCAGGATTTTTAGTTGAAGTAAAATGGGCAATAAAATCCTATAATTAGCAGATATTTTGAATGAAAAAGTGTATAACGTGAATTGAAAGGGGCAGTATCCTTTTAGCGTTTTTAGTGGCTCCTTATCTAATTTAATATTGGCTGGAATTACATTTCATTTCAGTGAGATTGAAATTTTAATTGTTCATCTATAGATAACTAATCAGAGCTAGAAGGCACAACACGAGTTTAGTCTGTCCATCATTAAAAAAGAACAACTTGAACAGTTAGAGAATTGATATAATTTTAGCAGGTACCCAAAAGTCTGAAAGGGAGAGTACATTCTGAAGCTAATTAATGAAGGTACCAGTTTTATAAACTAACATCTTCACAAGGGCATTTATAAACATGGCTATTGCAGTAGGGTATATCATTTGTGCTTACAGAAAGATATGGTGCTGAATTGTGCACTGAACCATTCATACAGGGGAATGCAGACGGTGGATTTGGTCCATACTTCTCCAGCTTTGAAAAACAACAGTCAAGTAGCTAGATGTGTGAGCTTTGTTTTTAATTTTTTAAGAACTCCAAAATTGGTCCTTTAGAACACATGAAAAATAAAGACTTGCAACAAAATTTACTAAAACAAATCTAAATCCAAGCCCTGTCCATATGAGTGATGTAGCCTACTTATTTTGTCTTTTTGTCCTATGTACTATATCCCTTGGCACTCTGCTTCCAAAAAAGCCATTTTAATAATATATATACATATTAATTTTTGGTGATTAAATAGTATCCTTTGTATGCAGTATTGAGACAGCATAGGGCTAATGTGCAAACGAAGTGAATTATTCAAACAGCAGAGGCTAATTATAGACTGTATGTCAGAATGGATAGATAGATAGATAGATAGATAGATAGATAGATAGATAGATAGATAGATGTGTGTGTTTGTCGGTGTGTGTAGAGAGAGAGAATATTATTAAAGAATTACGTCTTTAGAAAATGCACATTAATTCAACAAAAACCTAATAGTATGCATAACCCAAATACTATAGTTACTCCTCTGTTAGGATCAAATGTTAACTAGATGTTAATACTTGCCAGATTTAGAGTTCTTGTCCAAGAAAATGAATAAGAGGAATAGTCAAAGAATCTCTAAACTGATGACAAAGAATCCAAATGCATTCCAACCATGCAATGAACACAGGTATAATGGGCTGCAGAAATCACAACATACTAGTTTCTTACTGAGAAGGACAAATCCTATTCTCATCTCAAAGCCATCAGGTGCTCTTTGCAAAGATAGCAGATATGTAATGTAAACACAAGCACCTACAGAAATCACTCAAAGATACTGTCTCTATATCTCAGCTCATGGGGACCCATCATATCTGTCTTTCACTCCTCCTCACCAGACCTTATTTTGTTATGGGGCATATATATGCATATGATGGTTGTCCTACATAAGAATAACACAAAAATATTGGAAGCCACCATACACAGATATAGGAGCTGAGTCACATCAAGATTCCAAATTAAAAAAAAACTGCCAGAGACAGAACAAGAAACTTATTCATTGCTATCTTAAGGTCATTGCTTCAAACCTGTGTTGATCATGGCTGGGACAATGGGTTTCAGATAGACAGTAGGCTACTGCTTCTTTTAGTCATTTTAGCTTCTTTTAGCACTTCTTTAATGGCTTAGCAGATAGCAAATTTAAGATATGTGGACTTCAGCTCTCAGCATTCCCTTAATCAGCATGCTGGCTGGAGAATGTTGGGAATTGATGTCCACATGTCTGGAGGTTGCTAAGGTTGAGAAACACTGTTATAAGCTAAGTCTTAGTATAGCGTGCCTTTCAAATGTTCAGATGAGCAAAAGTGCCCCAACTATTATTTCAGAGGCCAATGGGGCTGCTCTTGCTAATAGTACTCTGTTCTCCAGTGAAGAGCGGGGAAAATCCTTATCATTTTTCAGTTCCTGCTGCTCTGCCTCTTGAGAATTCACATCTGTGAACTTCTAAGCGTATTTTTCTGATAAATTATGTGGTCTAGTTTAAATGGGGAGAAGAGACCTTTAGCAGAAAATCTAGCCAAGAGAAAACAAGAAGATAACTTGGTAAGTGTTCCTTTGCAGATGGTTACATGGGATTATAAAGTTGCCAGAATGTTTGCCTTTCCCGAGTGAAGTGCAAATAAAGCTGTGAATTTCAAGCAGCCAAACATTTCCTAATAAAACCACAAACTACTTTAAAGATATCATTTACAATGTAAAGGAGTAGAAAAGTATTACCAAATGTATGACTCACAAGCTTAACATTGTTACCCTGGAGATTTTGTTTTGTTTTAATCTATCTTCATTAATCCAAAAAACATTTTTTTTTAAATTCCAGAAGCAGAATTGGACTTCCTCAGTAAGTCTAGCAATCAAGTATTGAGCATAGCACTTTCATCATTGTTGGCTTTTTTCTTTGGCTTTGTTTTGGGAGCCATATGCTGGAAGGTGAGAAATATCAAATATATGATTAATTAAAGAGGATATTAAATTGAAGATCATATATGCCCTTGAGTGAAGTACCTTGGTTTCCTGTTAAGCAAACATATCAATAAACCTTTTTCGACAGAATTTGAGGAAAGGATTTTTTAAAAAACTTTCTATGTTTCTAGAAAGCTTTGTCATTTTACTTTCCTTTCCTTTCCTATCTCCATCCTGTCTAGAGGTAGATGATTTGTTGACAGAGGACAGTTCTCCAGTGTGGAATTAGATTCCGTAGTAAAGAGAAATAGGTACTGATGTAGAATTGAATGCCAGTTTGGAATTGGCAACAGCAGTGTGATTTCATAGACTTGCAATGATAAATATTTTTAAAATGCTGCAAAATTCACAAAGCTTGGAGGATTGCCAGGCCCAGTTGATGTAGTGAGTATTATCCAGTAGAACAGGGGTCCCCAACCCCCAGTCCATGGACCAGGCTGCACAAACAAGTGAAGCCCCATCCGCGAGATACAGGCAGCACACGAAACCACACCCCCTCTGGTACATGGAAAAACTTCTCTATGGAACCAGTCTCTGATGCCCAAAAGATTGGGGGCCATTGCAGTAGAAGACTACTGAAACATACTCTTAGCTAATGTACCAAAGGTACTTTTTTTAGGAGGGAACTGGACTTTCTTGTTTTTTTCTTTTGAAGACGTTTCACTTCTCATCCAAGAAGCTTTTTTAGCTCTGACAGGATAGGGGAATGGAATGTAGGGAATGGAAGGATTTATATTCTTTGCAGACAGTTGGTAATTTGCATCCTTTTAGTGGGTCGTTGAAACATTTGGAGGTTTATCTGTGTCCTCAGGGTCACCTGAGTAGTGCCCCTGGTTCCTGTAGTCTGCATTTTTTCCTCTGGAAATCCATTCCACACAATTAAAAGGCTGTTCATCCCAAATTGTATAGCTAAAAGTCTGTAGGGATTCTCAGCCATCCAGGTCATGGTTGTCCCAAAGTTGCTTTTTTCAGGAGGCAACTGAACTTTCTTGTTTTTTTTGTTTGAAGACGTTTCACTTCTCATCCAAGAAGCTTTTTCAGTTCTGACAGGATAGTGGGGAATGGAAGGACTCTTAGCTAATCCACACAATTAGGACTGTAGATGTTCTATAACATTTATAGTCCTAATTGTGGGGATTAGCTAAGAATAATATTATTTTTCCCAAACTGTGATTTGAAGTTTGAGGGATTGTGCTGCCTACAGTTATGAAGAATAGTATCACAATGGCATAATGTGACCCTTCTGGAACAACTAAATAATCACAGTATAAAGAGGCACAAGGGCTATTCTGCCTTCATATCTTTCTGCTATCAATAAATAGTAAGAAAAAGGTGGGCTGAAAGAAAATTTATATACAGTCATGCTTGTGTACAAAAGCAGTGGCAAACAATTTCCATGCTGTATGGTTGCCAAGAAAACTACATGGACAGTGATATATGATCTCCCAGAGATGGATCAATGCAAAGTAAAGGAGATTTGACTTCTATTCTTTTCTTCTTTCAGCTGAGTGACAACATGCTTTTAGTATTTCATTTTTTTTAAAAAAAAATTTTTCTACATTATCATAAGGCCTGTTTTCTTATTTTTCTATAGAAAAGGATCTGCAGGCATATACTACAAATTCACCAGACTACACAATCTAACATCAATCAAGATGATAATGAGATAAGGTATTTTGATTTAATGTTTAGTCACTTGTCTGTTAGGATACTATTTCCCCAATTTCAACATATGTTTTGGAAATGTTGGTCCTGAAAGATTCTAGCACTCTTAAGATATGTACCCCATGAGCTGTGTTAGGATTTGTAAAGATGCAATACTACACAGGTTTATTAGGGAATGGCTACACAATGGGGCATTCTTAATATGCAAGCATTATAAAATTGCAAAATGGAGAGTTTAGAAATCTGTGTTGTTGACAGTTCTGTTTTTATGTCTAATTGATGCATTTCCCCCCCTGCACTATATATTGTTATATTCTAAAACATTATTTCCATACGAATATATTTTAAAATAGGTAATTGTGGAACGCTCTTAACAAATAAGGGCTGTTCTCCATCTGAAATTATTTTCATAATTTCAAAAACGCATTCGTCACAAAAGACTGAAAAAGCACTTTGCTTTTTATTTCTTTTTCAGTATGTTGCAGCACAAAGACAAATCGCTTCTACAAGTGTAGCTGTTTCTTTTTTATATATACACTGTTACTGCTTCACGTCTAGGCAAGTATTGAAACAGAATATTTGAGTTTATCACTGAGGGGTTTCAAGTGACCAGTTGACTGAACTTTGTAGTAATTCTTTCAGGGTTTTTCATATAAACCTATATACCATCAGAAGCTGAACATTGATAATGCTGCCCTCATTGACAATACAGCCATAGTCTACAAAATAATCTCCCTTCTTGCTCTCTTTTAAATAAGCATTTTAAAATGATGGCTTATTACATGAACATCTAAGCCTTTGCGCTGGGACACAGGGACAGGTTGTGCCTCTTGAAGACTGGAATTTCATTTCATCTTGCATTGGCAGGTTTTCCTGGCCTCTGCGTAGCTCAGCTATGATGCAGAAGGAATTCCTGACAATTTCTGGGCAACATTGGCTTCTTTTAAGACCTGCCCATGGGGTATCAAAGTTAATTCACAGTTGTTAATATGGATAGCTTTGGACTTATGGATAATTGTTCAGTGACTGTTTGGAGTTACAAAAGGGCTGAAAAAATGGACTTACCACCTGTGCCACAGTTACGTGATGAAAATTCCATGATAGCCCGGCCACAGTTACATCAGGGGCAATTCAACTCCCCCTTCACCTATTTCTCTCTCTCTCCACCCCACCCCACCCCCATATCATTGCCCTTTTGACTGGCTTGTACTCTGTTTTGAAAGGCAGCAAGCAGCCTTAGAATGACATGGCTCTGAGGCTGCTTGCCATATCTCAGGAAGCCAAAGCCACTCCAGTCTGCTCTAGCAAACACCAGAAAGCATTCATTATATTGCCCACTTCTCTTTGCTTCCCAGCCTCAAGTGCTCCCCACCTTAACCCAGCAAGCACCAGCAAGAATTCTTTTGCCCAACTGCCTTCTCTTCCAGTTTCCCGCTTCAACCTTTCGCCTTTTGCTGCTTCCTTTTTGGATCCAGCCTCTTGAGGGAACATTGCCTACTTTTCTACTTTTTTTTCCTCTTCATTCCAAAGACAGTGATTCTTTGTAAAGCTGCACTGTCTTCATAAAGCTGCACTCTCGTTCCAAAGGCATTCCAAAGACAGCGCAGCTTTACAAAGGCAACACATCCTTCAGAAATCTGCACTGCCTTTCCTAAGGTGTTCCAGAGATAGCTCAGTTTTACAAAAACATGCTGTCTTCAGAAGAAGGACAAAGTAGGAAAATAAGAAAGGTTTGTTGGAGAATTTGGGCCCAAAACGGAAACAGCAAAAGGTGAAAGATCCATGCAGGGAACCAGGAGAGAAGACTCTGAGTGAAGAAATGTTTGCTGGGGTGGATTGGGAGTGAACAAATGCTGCTGGTGCTTTCTGGCCAGACTACGGAGTATATGGGCCTAGAGAGAGAAGGTAGCTGGGTGAATGAATGCCAGCTCGGGTGGGCTGAGGTAGCAGAGGTTTCTTTGGTCACATGGCAAGCAGCCCTAGAACCACTTAGATGTTGAGTTGCTTATTGCTAAACAAGGCAGGATGCAAGCTGGCCAAAAGGTTATAGATGGGGGAGCTATGGACATATAGGGGTAGTTAAAGGCAGTCTCTTGACTTACTGAGAGTTAGAGCTGGTATGGACCAAGCCCAGAATGGCTTGGATTGAGCTAGCTACTCGGCTGATGATCCACATTTCTTGGTTAACAACTGCACTGGGGAGTCCTGGGATTGCCATTACAAATAATTGTAATCACATGACATCTTGCTTTACAACTGCATCAATTTACAATAGCAATCCCAGTTGCAATTGTCATAAGTCGGGGACTACCTGTACACATGGCATGTAAGGAAGAGCAAGCTACCATTTGTATCAATTTACTATTGATACAGAAATAAACTATGATCATTTTATCTCTGATGCATGAACTGAACCACTAAGTTTTAATATAGGTTCAGCTAATGGTTCAGAAAGATTTAAACAAATAGTCTGTACATACAGATATAAGAGTACAGCCATGTTTTGATTGATTAAATGCATATATTGTGCACATATGTTCATGCATCTGCACAAACATACAGATGCATCCATCATATTTCTATTTTCAATTCTACTCTGCCCGATTTACAAACACCAATTTTCTATAAATTTCATTCTCTTATTTCCTCTGTCCCTGTTCTTCATCTCTTCTTTCTCTTCTGACTTATAATGTGGTTTTCTTCCCTAAGGTGGCAACATTTAATCACTATATCATTCACCATACATGTCATAGTAAATTGATAAGATGTTCAAATGATAGCAAATGAAACTGATATGTTGTTAATAGTTGTACCAGGTGGGGAAAATATGAAAGATTTGCCCTGACCACCAGTTTTCACTGGGGTGGGGTGGGGGGTGGCTGCATCGCTCATTCAACATTCTTGATCTATGGACTGTACTTTGTTAGGCAGGGTATCCACAAGGTATGATCAGAAAAGTCAAATTGGGGGCCACAAAAATACGATCAGAATTTTTGTGTGTGTTGCACATAAAATGTGCATAAAGTACCAAAAAAGTTTTGGTCACGTTGTGGTCATCAACTTTTTTTAAAAAAATCATACTCTGTGATTTTAAAAATCACAACCTACCCTTAGGAGTGATGCTTAGCTCCCACTCTGAAGATACTCTCTTTAGCCAAGCCTTTGAAATGTATTCATTCATTCATTCATTTATCTACCCACCCACCCATCCATCTATTTGTTCATTTTCATTCATTCATTCTTTATTCTTTCATAATTCTGTTTGCCTTACTTTTATATTTTGCTTTATCTTTATACACTTTTAAAAAGATTTGTAGCTGCTTTAAGTATAAAACAATTGGAAAGGGTGGTGGCTGTAAGTTGAATAAAGGAGAAGGAAATCACATTGTACTTTGAATCAAGTACTGAGTAAAATTGAAGGCTTCCTTGTTTGGGATTCCTTCATTATCAAGCCTTATCAAAGCATTTCTATGTGAAAGTATCTTCTACGAATATGAGAAGTTGAACATTTGTCACTGAAATAGCTTTTGAAATATTGAGCCTTTAAACTTTTTCCTCCCTTCCCTTTCTCCAGGCAGCTAACAGTTCTAAGTTTGCTTCATAAATGAAGCAGCTTTAAGCATATTTGTATTCCTTTTGGAGTGACAGACTGAGTCTGCATCTGTTGCTGTTGCCCGGGACTCCATATTCACAATATAGAACTGTGGATAAAAGCTGTGTTACTGTGAAATCAATGTGGAATTCAACATCACTAGAGAAAAGAGTCTACAGCAAAAAGGATTACCACTTTTAATGCAGAGCAAAGTGTATCTTTGCACCTTAGATCTGCAGTGGATTTTAGCAAATGCAGTAAGAAGATTTATGTGATCCAAAATATAAGGAAGTTTGTATTGGATACACAAATGAAGACTATGAATAGAAGAAATATGCGGAAATGGACAAAAATAGGAAACTTCAGAAATGTATATGTCCTGCAAATAAGTTTATGCAATGGACTAATGTGCTAGTTTTCTTTCATCAGTGGAACTGGGCTAATAGTGAGGGAAAGTTTCATTTAAAATCAGATACAGTAATTTTGAAAGATATAAGTGGAGTGTAATTTTGTGTCAAAAATTTTATACAGTTTGACAATGTTGTGAATGTCTGTTCAGTAGAAGTGATCTAAATGCAAATAGTCTAGGTTGGCCCATTGATGGTTGCAAGGAAAATTACCGGTTATGTTCCAATACATGAGGGTGGGGGGGCAGAATATAAATTGTTATCTGGGATAACTATCATGAAACTGAATCAAAGTACTTAAACTATTCTTGATACTAACAGAAATTAGGTCGTCTCAGAGATAGTAAGTTTACTTTAACTTTTTTTATATGTCCTTGAATATTTTGAAATAAATTTTAAAAGCAGCACCCATTATATCATTTTGAATTCTCCATCAATTATTATTCCTTCAGCTCAAGTGGAAAGAATTATTTGTCTAAATATTTCTCAGCCTTTTGATAATTGTAACAAAACTGTGGACAACAATTCCCAGTGAAAAATTACCAGTCATGAACTTCAATAGAACACTAAAAACATTGAAACCTGTATATAATGTTAAGTTATTTTTTTTTCCTGAAAATGGATTTGAAGAATTTTATTTTCTATGAAATAGTTGGATTGCTGTACATTCCAAACTACTAATCCAATAATAAGTTTAAACTATTGTAAGTTTAATTAAACTATTGTTAAATTTTCCTTTATGGTGCATTGATAAAAAAAATTGTGCTTAATAAATGCTTTATTTAAACTTCCACATTTTTAGATTTATTTATTTTCATATCTGTGACAGTCTCTTAGAAAGCTATAGAACATATTTAGGATTGACTATAATAACATAAACCTGGATTCCTAATTTTGGCTAATCTTTAAAATATATGGCCTGTATCAATATGCTGTACTAGGGAAAAAGGACAAATTATTTGTAAACTAAGGTACAGAGCCGTTCTGTTTATTAAGCAGCATTCTCACAGTACTAGGCAGAGTGTTTAATACTGAATCTAAAGGTATAATTCCTCATATAAACAATACTATATCGTAGTCAAATCAAAATCTTTAAAGATTCAGATATATTTTTCCATAAGTCATTAGTATAATATTATTGCATAGAAATAGTCTTGGAAACTGAGTGGCATAGAAATATGTGTAATACATAAATAAATGGACAAATTCTCTGCCAGTACTTTGCATAACTTCTCAGGATTGGGGCTTGGTTAACCAAAGCTTTTTGGTATTATTGAGCAAAACAAGGCCACTTGCAGAAATTCTTTCATTGCTGTATTACTAGGAAAAAATATTTCTTCTTATGAATTTGCATATGATGATGCTAATTTTTATGTGGAATGAAAAAGAGAGATAATTAGGAATAGCCTAATGATACCTATTTCAATCCATTTGTTTTGACTCATTGTTAATACAAATGTATCAAACTTGTCTATTATTTTCTCAATATCAAACTCATCAGATAATGCATTATATAATCATTAAATAAAAATATTTTTCATACATATTTGAAACTACAATTTTTACAATTATCTAATAATTTCTCCACATTCTTTGTAATTTTATGTAAATTTATATAATCTACTATTAATTAATCTACTTACTCGTCATAGGAGAATGATCATCAGTCATAACTGTCCTTTTTCTTGGAACAATATAACATTCTAAAATTGTGTTATCTTAAATTATCACAGCTATGTGACATTCTGAAAAGGATTCATATAATCTCATCATATGTTGTTAAGAATACATGTATGTGGATTATTAAGGCTCGATGCATTTAATGCTTTTAAAAATACATTAGTATACAAGGAAACAGTCTTTAACTTAGATCTGCTTGTTAATTCACAAGGATTTTCATTGTTTGGTGATTCAATAGTTCCCTGTAAAGAACAGAATACAAGTGAAGGGAATTGTAGTTGAATCCGAGGCCTTGTGATGTGGTAGGGCTTACTCTTAGTTTGCTCAGTGGGGATTCAGGCTTTCACAGCACGAGCCTTTAGAATGAGGATTAATTGAATCAACTGTTCCTGGACGGAAAAAAAAGCAAGAACATCAAATATTTTACAGCATCTTATAATAATTTACATCAGAATTGCAAGCCTGCTACTCCAATTCAATAGTGAACAACATTTTGTAACTGTAACAGAAAAAAAAAATCTAATTTTCCATGACTTCTACATAAAAAAAAAATTATTTAGCTCAAAAATACAGGTACTTTTATCTTAACCCCAGTCTCTGGATGATGTAAACTTTCCTAACTATGCTTTTTATATTGCTACTTTGGTTTACATTAGCCTAGTTAAGTGTATATAATTCTAGTTGACACATTAACATGGAGTGTTTCCATATGGGTTATCAGCAGCTGTTTTGGCAGGAAATTAAACTTGAGAGTTTAATTTTATTTCATTGTGGCAAAATCTGTTCAACAGTTCAGAGCATATAACAGTTTTAAATTTTCAAACTACCTGTTCACTAATCTAATAGCTACACACCGGTAAATAAAATTTAACTGAAAAGTTAAATTGTATAGGATAGCAGTATACGAAATTATGGGTAATGCACACTGAAACATAATTAGTATGATAAAGAATTTATGCTGGTAGTAACTACAGCATAATGCAGACTTGAATGTGTTGAATATGTCACTTGTTAACTGCCCCTGAGGCCCCACAGATTTCACAAGTGATTTTACAGAGTGGAGAAATCTGATGCATGCAGAAGCAAATTTGTACTTCCTTAGGTTTCTCTGGCAGAAAATTAAAGATACTTATTTTTCAACTGATAGATTGCAGTTTTTTTCTACAGGGAAAAATAGAGAGAGAGAATGGGCATTTTCTACAAAAATGCATTCTTGACTTTACCAATCTGAGACAATTCATGTTTTATAATTTCTAGCCTTTTTCTCTAAGATATTTAATAGTCTCTCATTTGTATTCACATAATAACTCCAGGATAAATTAATTCTGGTTCAATCAGGATTATCTAGTCCAAAATTCTATCCACCCAGAACATTCACAAATAGCATATAAACCTGGCTTTCCAATTCCACTCATATTCCCAAAATTTGTCTGATTTTAATTGCTGACAGACAATGCATACAGTTATGTGTACTGTTATCCTTTGATAACTTTATCACATGAATCACTTTTAAAGTCATCCAAGTTGTAGAATGTAACTACAACTTTAAAAGCCCATGTATTTCATTTCACCTGTCCTAAATCTCCCTTTATTAAGATCCATTTGATATCTTGAGTTATTACATCATGAGATGATGAGGTAATGGGAGAGAATATTATTCTACTTTCTTCACACCATGAGTAATTTTATATAGCTCCATCATGTTTTCACTCATTTTTTTTAATTAAAAGCCTATATCTCTTCCATATAAAATTTCAGAGTTTCTATTCTAAACTTTTCCTAACTCCATAATATTTGGAGAAGAAGTGAGCCAGATTACTTCCACACAGAAAGCACTTTCTTTTTGCTCATGCAAAGACAACCATTTCTAAGTGATATTTAAATATCTGGAGTAAATATAGAACCTTGGAAGTTATAGGAAGGATTTCAGACCCTTATTTTTGTTTGTTCATTAGATGTTTCTCTTCTTAAGCAATAATGAAGTATATCAACAAGTGGGCATTGCTCCAATACCTGAGAAAATGTGGGAGAAAAGCTTATGTTTATAAATGTTTATAAACGTCATGTCCTATGAGCAGCACCCCACACTGTTGCCCGTATTGCCTTCTACTTTAATACAGATGGCAAGCACCTATGTAGAAGACTAAAGAAAAGTTAGCAAGACACAATAAATGCAGACATGAAAATTGCCCAGTTGGACCAGGATGCTGCGTTTGATCATGAAAGATGGCATTTGTCCATCTGAAAAGTGGACCCTGCACCTGCAAGAATAATGTTAGGAAGATGATGATTTATAGTAAGCTAATGAAAGTTACTATAAATTATCTTTAAATTATTTGAAATGCTTCTTAAATTTCTTGACATCTGGACTAAGTTGCTGTTTATGACTCCCCTCCTGCCTTTTGATTGTTTAGGTCTCCTCTACCCTCCATTCCTTTCCCAGCCCTTCATAGTCTCCCTTAGTGTGCTTGTCCAAGGAAAACGTATGATGTGTTTCTGATTGTGCATCACATGTTCCAGGCACGTAATCACAATCTAGATTTTCTAGGAAGCTGTAAAGATTAGCAAATTTATTTTCCTAATAATTCCTTCAGTGCAGTTTGCCTTTTCCCAACAGCTGTGTGTTTCGTGTAGAGGGAGGTGAAGGGCTTCTGAATTCATCAAGAGAAAATAGAATTGGATTAAAGCTGGTGCCAAGGGGAAGAGCCCAGTATTATTTCTATTACTCTGAAGTGTAAACAGATGAGATTGGAAGAAAAATGACTTTGAATTTGCTTTGTAGGCAAGGGCCTCAAGAGTAGAACAAAGAACACATGGGTCAGTAACTCAGTCAGTTACTGAGCACAACAAAACTTTCAGTGGAGTTGAGAAGAAGCAAAGTATTTTCTTACTACTTTCTAAATGTCCCCTGTGTTTTACTTGTTGGGGGTACTGTCTTTAAGTCAGCTTCAATAACTTGGACACAATAAATACCCAGCTCTCTAAGTAAGTGTCACTCTATTGACTTGACAATATTCCTGATAAATTCCACAGAAAAAGAATTGAATCACAATACATATATATATATAACATTTTTTCCAGGCATATGTGAGAGGTTGAGCTTCTGGCTAGACTCAAACACAGAAGCAACATTCTGTCTTTTTTGGCAAAGGGAGGCATTTTCTTGACCTCATGAAATAAGATCCTCGCTATTACAAATATCTCTTTATTTGCAATTAAATGTGTCATGATGCATGCACTGTAATTGTAAAGTAAGCCAAATTAAAGAAATCAAGAACAGAATATTTGTTTTGTGTCCATTTTAAGTGATTATTGAAAACATGATCAAACAGCTTGCATGTTAGAAATTATTTATTCTCACTTACTCTGTACAGAATATTTTACTTGGTGATTTTTTGCATTAATCTGTTTTGTTCATTCGTTTAAGTAATAGTTTCAAGACTATAATTCATAGGCTGTGCCTATGTGCGTGTATTCTACATTGATGTGTAGAATACACTGTGGTATTTCCCTTTGCAATTAGATCAAATAAGAGAAAATTAATTCATTTTATTGAATAACTGATTATATACTACTGTTTTCTTGCTACTTCTCATACTTCAAATAGTAATTTTTAAAACACTGTTTAATTTTAAGGTCTATCTTTTATTGCTAATCTTTTAAATATTTTCTTTTGACAGCACTGCAAGAAATTATAACAGATTATAATTGTTTTGAGGTGTACTTTTTAATATTCTATGTATCCTAATCTTTGTATAAGAGCAAAAAAGTTTATTTCATTTTTGAACTTTTACTTTCTCCAGAGATCAGGGCAGGATATTTAGTTGTTGCCAATGTTTTATTTCAGAACAACTCTTTAATTTAGGCTAAGTGCTCTTCCAGGCAGAGATGCAGTTCTTATGATAGATGATAAACCTCCTATCAAATATTTGACTGATCAAATGATGTTGTGCCTGAACAGTTACCATGGTAAGATTTCCTGGAATATTCTTGTACATTCACAAACAATGTGCTGACAAGAAAATCAATTTTAAGTAGTTAATACTACAATACAGGAATCTTACATTTCATTGCCAACAGGTGTCTGCAGGTTCAGGGATGTCTGGCCAATAACTGAGCACTAATTAGTCAAAAGTTCTCAATCCTTAGATATCAGAAGAACAGGTAGTGATCGGCTATCAGTTTGGTGTGAGCATTACTCACACATATCTAAACATAGCATCTCAAAATCTATAAATGTCAAACCACTTTAGATGATTCATGGCTGCATATTTTAAGGTACTCAGAAGATCTGGGCAATGAAATGAATTCTTCATCTTAAAGAATTGTAAAGATTACTAGCCCAAAGTGACTTTGGGCAGGGATTCAATCCCAAATTCCTAGTTCAACATTATAAGTCTTTTTAAATAACAATGAATTGGATATATCACTGAATGTACCATAATCCCAGCAGGGAGCCAGAATTAATCACTGACTGACCTGAAGCAGCCAAAGCATCCCAGTCACAAAAACATTCTAATTTATTTCCATGTAAAACAGCAGTCTGAGTTTAGGACTTAAAATATCCTAATTGCAGAGCACCTTTTCCTGCCTTCAAAATTAGCATAAAGTTTTGTTTTATTTTGATTTCCGAAAATGGTGGTGAAAATTGAATGCTTGAAGATAGGAAAGAATACAGAGTCTGAAGCCTGAAAATGGAAGCAATATTTGAAAACAATTCTGAAAATGAACTTGAAAAACTGCAAGGTGATTCAGAATTGTGCCTCAGGAAAAGAGGTCCAGAACAAGCTAAGACAAATATATGCATGCTCAAGAATGAGCAATAATATTTTAATGTTCAGAAAACACCAGAAATAGTGTGAAGCTTTCTGATTTTATCAAAGAACTCTTATTAGGATAATTACTGAAAAATAAATATGGATTAGAGTTAATCAAATTTCATGATGAAGTTTCCCCTGAATATGTAATTGCCAAAATGGAGGTGTGCCAGCATGATTTGAACATGTAACTGAAAGGAATTTTCTAAAACAGCTAAAAGGGAGAGAGATAGTCTGTCATCTATATCAATAAAAATGTAAATGTCCGTTTGTACATAACCGCACATCTCCAAAAGTTCTTCACCGATTGCTTTCAAATTTTGACACAACGTTGCATTCGACTACGGGTGTGTTTTTATATACCTATTGTCAGCACTTCAACCTGCTTTTACTCTAGTGCTGACATAAGAAGGAGAAGAGGGGGGCAGCTGGCAAGAAGACGCTTGACATTTCACCTACTTATTTCCCTTGAAGATAATATCCCCTAGGAGATGAGAGGGAGAGGTGACATTCCTGGGAGCTTAAGTAGTAGATATGGGGAGAGTGATTTGGAAGAAGGCCAATGAGACGCAGAGATTTGGGGAACGGAAAGGGTGGGTTTGGGGTCAGGAAGTCAGAGTTGGCTACACCACGATTGGGGGCAGATTCTCGTGCTTTATAAAATGAAAGAGTTCTTCAAAGACTATCTGTTTGGAAATGCAATTTATTTTATTTGAGACGATATCAAAACCTGACACCTATATTATATACATGTCACACCTGTGACAGGTAAAAACATGAAAAACATTGGAAAACATTGAAAGACATTGACAAACATTGACAAACATTGAAAAACAGCACCACCTGCTGGATGTAAAACCAACATGGCAGCCTCCCATCATTGATTACACTCAACAGATTTCTGCTCCTTATATTTAGATTCTTCATATTGCTTCCAAGACACTGCGTATTTGGAAGGCAGAGACGCCCGAGGGCCATATCCTGCCACCAGGCTCGGCAGATAGGCAGCCGGCTCCCCGCCAGGAAGCCCTCACAGCCAGCACTTCTAGGGCTGGGCGGGGCCCGCCTGAGCCTGGCTCTGACCTCCCCCTCCCCCGGCCACCCCGCGAACTAGCCTCGCCCTCCCGTTGCTGCCCATCCCCCTCGCCAGCCGCTCTCAGGGCTCCCTCCAAAGAACACCTGGCAACGAAGCTGCTTGGGTCCGCTGAGCGGGAACCCTCCATCCCTCACCTGGCCCAAATCGTGCCTAGCCTAGCACTACCACGGGCCCCGAGGTCAGAAACACAAGCCGCTAACTGGCGCTATGCGAATCCGCTTTCTTCCTTCAGGCGGGAAGCCCCAAACCAGCCTCGAACCCCCACCGCACCCCCTCCCTCCCTCCCTTCCCTTCCCTTCCCTGCTATGCGTCTCCCCGTCGAGCCCCCAGAGAACATCTGTGTAGGGAGGACAGAGGGGTCCCCTGAGTTTCTGCTATGGTGCGGAGAGCTGCGAAGGCCTGGCCTGAAAGGTAAGGGTGATGGCGGGGGATGCAGAAGAAGCTGGGCCAGAGACAGAGATAAACAGAGAGAAGGGGAGAGAGAGACATAGAGAAATACAGAGAGATGTGGGGGAGAGAGAGACACATACTGAGATACAGAGAGAGAGAGTGGGAGAGAAAGAGAGGGGGGGAGAGAAACACATAGAGAGATACAGAGGGGGAGAGAGAGAGACACATACTGAGATACAGAGAGAGAGAGTGGGAGAGAAAGAGAGGGGAGAGAAACATAGAGAGATACAGAGGGGGAGAGAGAGAGACAGAGATACAGAGAGGGGGGAGAGAGACACATAGAGATACAGAGAGAGGGGGAGAGAGAGACACAGAGAGATACAGGGGGGAGAGAGAGAGACATAGATATAGACAGGGGAGAGAGAGAGACATAGAGAGATACAAAGAGAGAGGGGGAGACAGAGAGGGAGGATTTTGTGGTTCCCATTGTTTTTTAGCAACCGGTTCTCTACCCTAGCTGCATAGGCGTGGCTCAGGGGCTGTCATGTGACTGATGAAAGTGAGTGACATCGAGTTGGCTGTGCCCACCAAATGTTTGTGGAGAGTTTGGAATTTCAGCCTCGCTCTTTTAGCCCAGCGGAAGCACCAGAGTGGGCAACAGCAACACATGGCCAGGTACAGCTAGTATTTATTTATTTATTTAATTTGTATACTGCTCTTCTCCAACAGGACTCAGGGCAGCAGCCACAGTAAAAACACAACATATAAAATTTAAAAACAATTTAAAAAACATTAAATAATTTTGGCCATCAATTTAAAATAACCCAGTTAAAACCAATTATAAATTTAAAACTGCAAGGATGGAGTCAAGCCAGCCTGGCTAGATGAAATAGATGTGTTTTCAGGGCCCGACGAAAAGTCCGGAGGTCTGGTATCTTGCTTATCTCTGGGGGTAGGTTGTTCTAGAGGGCAGGTGCCGCCACAGAGAAGGCTCTCCCCCTGGGGGTTGCCAGCCGACATTGTCTGGCCGACGGCACCCTGAGGAGGCCCTCTCTGTGCAACTGAACTGGCCGGTGGGGGGCTATTGGCGGCAGAAGGCGGTCTCATAGATACTTCGGCCCTAAGCCATCGAGTGCTTTAAAGGTGGTCACCAACACCTTGAAGCGCACCCGGAAGACCACAGGAAGCCAGTGCAACTCGCGCAGGAGAGGTGTCACATGGGAGTGCCCCGTCGCTCCCATAATCCCCCGCGCGGCCGCATTCTGGACCAACTGGAGCCTCCGGGTGCACCCCAAGGGGAACCCCATGTAGAGAGCATTGCAGTAGTCCAGGCGGGAAGTGACAAGTGCCTGAGTGACTGTGCAAAGGGAATCCCGATCTAGAAAGGGATGCAACTGGCGTATCAGGCAGACCTGATAAAAAGCCCCCCTGGCCACGGCCATCATATGCTCTTCTAAAGACAGCCGTGTATCCAGGAGGACGCCCAAGTTGTGAGCCCTTTCCGTGGGGGCCAATGATTCGCCCCCAATAGTCAGTGATGGCACCAGCTGACTATATCGGGACGTTGGAAACCACAGCCACTCGGTCTTGGATGGGTTGAGCCTGAGCCTGTTCCTCCCCATCCAGATCCGTACGGCCTCCAGGCACCAGGACATCACTTCAAGGGCATCGTTGGGGTGGCCTGGGGTGGAGATGTACAGCTGAGTACATCTATTATAATAAAGGAGGATACAATGAAGGGAATGAAGACATTATAAAACTAAGATGCCTACAACAGAAAAAGATAATGAGGTCCAATAACTTTATGTATAAGTCATATCTGCACAGAAAGTACAAAAACAATGAAATAAATACAAAGAAGTAGCATTTTTATAAACACATAAATTCTTATTTGATTTTTTTTAAAAAAATTACTGGATAGTTATATATCAATCATGTCAATATGTGATCAAAAATAATCCTTGCCAAGAAAAAATTAATTTAGCAAATGGAAGGTTGATAGATGTAAATGGAAAAGGCAGTATTCAGTGGAAATGCCTGATAAATCATAATGAACGCAGGCATAAAATAGTTCAAGAAACATATGGTATGCCTGAACTGGATGCAAATTGGTCCAATGGTTAAGGCATTGGACTAGGACCAAAGAAACCTATATTCTAATCCTGGCTTAGACACAGAAGTCAAATGCGTGACTTTAGGTCAGTTATTTCCTCTTAGTCTAGGAAAAAGGAAGACAGTGGCAAACCATTTCTAAAAAAGTTGCCATGATTTTGTCAATGGAGACATCTAGGCATCAGATGTGACTTGAAGTTGCATGCAACAATGAAACAAACAAAATGTTAAAAAGTCATGATATTTATGTTGTTGTTTACCAAGCAGATCTAAATTATATTAAAGTAACCCAAATATCTTTACAATCCCCAAAGCATTTCACAACTTTTGAGCACCCTTAACATTTGGAAATTGAAAGTTGAAAAATTTGACACGCCCTAGACATACCCATACTAATATACACAATGTGGCTTTGAAATTGTGCTTAAGAAAGGACTTTGCACTATTATAACGGACCATAAAGTAATATCAAAAAGAAAACACTGTGAAGTTAATTTGCTGGATCTCATGCAATCTAAAGTAAACAGAGTAGCAGGATGCATATATAAAAATAAGCCTGCACAATAACATTATAGCATTTAAATTTTGGTCATAGAGATCAAACTCTCAAAGTCCTGCTGGGCTGCCTCATCATGGTGGAATGGGGATGTTCCTGGGAGGGATCCCAACTGCCCACTAAAGCAGGCAGACACCTACATTGAGCAGTGGTGATTTAGGAAGATGCTGGAGGCAGATTATCACTTCAGTGACATTGACAAATGTATCTTACTGCTTGGGAGAAGGCAATGACAAACCACTCCTTCATTTTTCTAAGGAAAATATCATGGAGCAGTATGATGGGTGATATAGTGCCAGATAATGGATCTCTCAAGTTGGATGGCACTCAGCATGTTACTTAGGAACAGTTGAGGATACTTCAATCAACAAAGTTCTTACTCAAGGCACAGACCACCTTCTGCCACCAATAGCCTCCCACCGGCCAGTACGCTCGCACAGAGTGGGCCTCCTCAGGGTGCCGTCCGCCAGACAATGTCGGCTGGTGACCCCCAGGGGGAGAGCCTTCTCTGTGACGGTGCCCACCCTCTGGAACAACCTTCCCCCAGAGTTACGTACAATAACAGACCTCCGGATTGAAATAGGCCCTGAAAACCTATTTATTTCAACTAGCTGGGCTGGCTTGAGTTAAATTTTAAATTGATTTTAAATTGGGTTGTTTTAATTTACAGCCAAAATATTTAATTATTTTAATATTGTTTTTAAATTTTGTATGCTCTGTTTTTTACCTTGGCTGTGCACCGCCCTGAGTCCTATATTGGAGAAGGGCAGTATAGAAATTTAATAAATAAATAAATAAATAAATAAATAAATAAAATAAATAAATGAATGAATGAATGAATGACCAGGTTCAAATTATTGTACTTTAGAAACATTATGCAAAGATTTAGCTACCTGGAGAAAACTCTAATACTGGGAAAGGTGGAAGGAAAGAAAAGAGGACAATCTGCAGCAAGATAAATGGACTTGGTTACTGTAGTGATGAACGCACTGTTAGAAGACCTAAAAGACCAAGTCTATAGATGTAGTCCTTGACTTACAACAGTTCATTTAGTGACCGTTCAAAGTTACAATGGCACTGAAAAAAGTGACTTATGACCATTTTTCACACTTAGGAACTTTGTAGTATCCCCATGGTCACATGATCAAAAGTTACGTAATCATGGCAAACGGCTCATATTTATGATGATTTCAATGTCACGGGGTCATGTGATCACCTTTTGTGAACTTCTGACAAGCAAAGCCAATGGGGAAGCCAGATTCATTTAACAATCAGGTTACTAACTTAATGACTACGGATTCACTTAACAACTGTGGCAAGAAAGGTCATAAAATGGGGGAAAACTCACTTAACAAATGTCTCAGTTAACAACAGAAATGTTGGGTTCAGTTGTGGTTGTAAGTCAAGGACTATCTGTAACTATTAGATGGCACATAATCAATCAATCGATCAATCAATCAATCACACAGATGTATCTATCTTTAAGAAATGTATCTATCTTTAAGAATCTCCCCAGGCTTAAGGTTGACTCAGCCTTCCATCCTTTCTAAGGTAAATTGAGGACCCAGTTTGTGCGGGCAATAAGCTGACTTTGTATAAATATACAAAAGTATGAAGGCTATTGCTTAACGCATTGTAAGCCGCCCTGAGTCTCCGGAGAAGGGCGGCATATAAATCAAATCAAAAAAAAAAAAAAGAAAAGAAAAAAAAAGAAAGAAAGAAAGAAAGAAAGAAAGAAAGAAAGAAAGAAAATAAAGGATGAGGACCAAGCAATTGAATTGAATGTTTGTCTTTGCAAGAAACAGAGGAAACCAAAGTGTGAGTGCTGTCTCAGAGCAAAGATAAAAGGAACAATTTTTCCAGGCAAAAATTCAAATAAGCTAGCTAACCATTGGAACTTACTTTTTCAGGCATTTGTGATCCATGCCAATCAAAACACGGCATCTATTTCTTAACTAACAAAACTAAAATATTTAAGAAATTCAAACCGTACTATGCTTATTCTGAAAACAAATTCAACAGAAAAATAGAGATATTAAGCTCTGAATAAAAGGTAACATGTTGCAACTGGGAATTTTAAAAATATTTTGAACAATAAATTCAGAAAACATTAAAAAAGTTGTTATAGCCTTGAGAAAAATAAGGCTGCAGAATCAAAGCCTGTTAAGCATGATAAGGTATCTTCTGATAAGTAATCTTCTGATACAAGATTACCAAATGAATTCTGGAGAGAAGCCCAAGAGAGCTACTTATCTGTAAATGCATTTACCAAAAGTGCAGATAAAATTGCATGTGAGTTACAGAAAGGGCGCAAGGGTATCATACCTAAGGGTATCTGGATTCAAAGCTTAGTCATAGAAGAGATTATTGAAAATGAGTGTGAGGAATCTGAAATAACATTATGTTCAAAAGAGACCGCTAATACTTAGTCAGACTTGGATCCATTTTAGAATTAATAAGATTTCAAAGAACTAATAAAGGTATTTAAATAAAGAATGAGCTACACCAACAGTGCAAGAGAGATGTTTGATTCCAATTCAGGTAAAGAATAGAGAGACTTCCAGAAGCTGAAACCCTTAAATAGAGGGTACAATACTTGCATAAAATCCAAACATGCACCCTAATTTACAATACCTATCAATGGGCAAAAAAGCCATAAACTGTAAGTGTTGCTCTGATCCAGATATAGGGATTAACTGGGAATATGCTGCATGCAAACCAGAATGGAGAGAGAGGGAGAGGGAGAGAGAGAGAGAGAGAGAGAGAGAGAGAGAGAGAGAGAGAGAGAGAGAGGGAGAGGGAGAGGGAGAGGGAGAGGGAGAGGGAGAGGGAGAGGGAGAGCATGTGCGTGTGTGCATGCCTTTAAATCATTGCTGACTTCTGGCAACTTCTGGTAACTGTACAAATCTCTGCAGGTTTTTTGGCAAGATTTCTGAAGTCATTTTCCATTGCTTGCTTCCTAGGTCTGACAGAGAGCGACTGGCTCAATCTCATTCAGCTGGCTTTGTGCCTAAGGAAGGACTAGAACTCCTTCCTAGTCTCCTGGTTTCTAGACTGGTACCTTAACCATTATGCCAAACTAGGTCTTCACGGTGCTTCTGAAAGGGAGAGATTGCTAATAATAGAGTCCTTCCAAGCACATTCAGAAATCAGGAATTTGTTTTCAGATCCAGGATCAGGCTTCCTGCCTTCTAGGAACATGAAATGATGCATGTTGGAATTATCAATTTCAGCCACATTTGCAAAACAAAGCCCCCAAGGAAGAGGCATGAAGGATGCCTCTCAGAAAAAGAACTATCATCTGCACTCCAACCCGTGCATTCTCTGTAATTGTAGTTAGCAAAAATAAATTGAAAACATTAAAGAAAGTCATGTTAATGGCCCCATCAGAGCCAGGTTTAGAGGAATAGTTGGAACCGCGACTGTCCAACAAAGATGGCAGACCTCTCTTGGAATGTTTGGAGAGGCTGAAGATGATGCTGTCTCACATTCCTCAGGCATTGGGGGATGTGGTTGACAGAGAGCTGCCTGACCTCACAGATACAGGGGAGGATCGGCTGCTAACAGGTAGTGGGACTGATAGGCAGCAGATCCCCTCTGATGAGTAATAGCTGCCTCCCCCATTTGATCCAAGAGTATGAAGAGCAGAGCATAGGCAAGCTCAGAGAAGGATTGCGAAGCTACTTGGGAGAAGGTCACATCACCACTCCACACAAGGAACACCTGGAGTGGATCGATTTAAGGAGAATTAGTGGAGAGTTAGTCTTTGCCAGGAACAATTGTTTCTTTTGGTTTACATTCCCCAGGATTTGACTAGTGCCTTCTGCCTAGCCTTGCCTTGAGAACTGCCATTTGCCTTACACCTTGCCTTTGCCCTGAGGACTGCCTTGTGTCTTGTGCTTTGCCTTTGCCTCGCAGGCTACAGTTTTGCCTCATGGACTTGCTTAGCCAGGTGGACTGGACTTGGGAACCTGGACCTTGCCCTGTGAGCAGAGGTGGGTTTCAGTAGGTTCTGACCAGTTTTGGAGAACCAGTAGTGGAAATTTTGAGTAGTTCAGAGAACCGGTAGTAAAAATTCTGACTGGCCCTGCCCCCATCTATTCTCTGCCTCCCAAGTCCCAGCTGATCGGGAGAAAATGGAGATTTTGCAATAACCTTCCCCTGGATTGGGGAGGGAATTGAGATTTGGCAGTATCCTTTCTCTGCGACATCCACGAAGCCACACCCACAGAATTGGTAGTAAAAAATTTTGGAACCCACCACTGCCTGTGAGCATGCTCCTACTCTGTGGATTTTCTTTGTTATATATTCCTTACCAGTTGTTGGAGGAGCATTTGTTGGAACATTTACTTACAGCCATAAAGGAGACTCTAGAGGCCTGTCTTGCCTTGGTGACCTGGGTCATAACAAGTCATTATCTCTCTGAGAGAAAGAGGGAGAGACGGGAAAAAACATCTCAATCTCCCCACACTCCACCCCACACAAATAGAACTGCATAAATGACATTATGCATATGAAAATGTCCAGAAAGATGCAACAAATGTTGCAATCCCCAAAATGGAATCCATTAGCCACTTTAGAAGAAAGATTTTTTCTTGTAATAGAAGCATAAGCCACTAACCCTGACCTGATATACAGTTATTCTCCTTGTCAATGCAATCTCTTGAAGCATCCTTCACATTTATCATGCCTCTTCCTTTGGGCTTTCTTATGCAAATGTGGCTGAAATTGGTAATTCCAAAGTGCTTCATTTCAGGTTCCTAGAACGGAGAAAGCCTGATCCTGAAACTGAAAACAAATTCCTGATTTCTGGATGTGCTTGGAAGGACTCTATTATTAGCCATTCTCTCCCTTTCAGAAACACCACAAATCTCCGCCCGCCAGCCTGCTGCCTTGCCACAAATCTGCTGTGTTCAGCCAAGGGACTGACCCTTTGGCACATGGATTGGCTGCTGGGACATGCAGCTACTTATCCTATACAATGAATTGGACAGGGACAAGTGTCCCTCAGCAAATCACCTGGGACGACGATGCAAGGGAGGAGTGCTGGCAGAGGATCAGCTGAGAATGAACATCTGTGGTGGATCGGCTGCAGTGAGTGGGCCCACAGTGAAGTGGGCACAACTATGTGCCTGCCACTAATTGTCCCATTCTGCAAAAGGAAACCTAGAAAAGGTAATGTTTTAATGAACAGTAGAGACTGCAGGTGCAGAATCTGAAGGTATCTTGTGAATATTCCCACAATCCCTAGCCTCAAATTCTATTTTACCATCCTAGCCAGCAATGGGGGGTGGGGGAATCAGAGGCACACAGAAGAGACTGGGGGGGGGGAGAGAGCTAGAGAGAGGAAGAGGAAAAAAAATAGAGAAAAAGAGAATTTATTTTCTTGGGTCAGGATTTACCATTCAGAATCAGAAAAGGGGAAATAAAGCTATCATTTAATTTCAGTAGTACAAGAGATCCTTAAAGGATGTGTGAATATTAGAATGTGTCTAAACTAGCACATCATTATCTAAAGTTATCACAAAACACAGCAATATAAATCAAAATGAAACACAACACAACAAAATAGAGGTTCAGTTAAGTATGTCAACTGCATAGCCTTGCTGCTGAAATTACACAAAAAGCTTCCTTATTCATTTTTCATTTAAGCAGATTCAGTATTTTCCACTTCTGCAAGTCAGCTCTTTAAAGCACAGGGGAATATGCAAACTATGTGTATCTGTCAGAATTTCTTTCGCAGTCAGAATCCTACATTTTAAATAATCCATGCTTGGCGGGATAGCAAAGTCTAGTGCCAAAAAAACAAAGAGGATTTGAAATATAGGCTGCAAACAGAAAAGCTGTGTATCATAATACATGATTTCTTGAGGGTGAATACGGTAATTTGTTACAAAAGAAATAATAAAGAGCATATGATTTTAAATACTCTTTTTGTCACAAAGAACCAGTGATCAAACACTTAAAAAGAACACAATAATAAGGAAAAGGCTTCACTACTTCTGGAGATGGGAAATTAATAGCTGGAAATGAAATTGTTTATTTATTTTATTTATTTATAAAATTTATAAGCTGCCCATCTTACCTCAAGGTAATTATATAGAATCAGAAAGTTGTTATTTGATATTCCAAGAAATTCAATATATTTACAAATAAAATATCTGAACAAACTATAGTTGACTGCTAATTTTAGTCACTATGACTTTATTGATTGGAAATGGTCATGAAGAGTAAAGGGACCTTCTTCACAGAAATCTCGAACAGTTTTTTTCTTCTTCTGTTCAATCATGTCCAATTCTTGAAGACTGGCTGGAGAAATCCTTGCAGTTTTCATGGCAAGGTTTTTCAGAAGTAGCTTGCCTCCTTCTTAGGGCTAAGAGAAAGTAACTTATCCAAGGTTACCCAGCTGGCTTTGCACCTAAGGTGAGATACCCCTAAGGTGCTTTTCAAAAGGCAACTGGACTTTCTTTGTTTTTTGAAAAGCATCTTTGGGATAACCATGACCTGATGACTGAAAATCTCCATAGACATTTTTCCTGTCCAGTGAACATTGGAAGAGAGAATTTCTTACCATTGATAGATTACATTTCATCAAGTAAGTGTCAATTCTGACTGACTGCAAAGCTAGATTTTTCTTCAGTCTGGTCCTTCAGTTCTTCCAACACTGCACTCAGTGTCACTGTAACTGAATCTGTCCATCTTGCTACTCCTTTCCATTTTCCATCATTGCAGAGTTCTCTGTAGAGTGAGGTCTTCACATAGTATGCTCAAAGTATGATAATTTTAGCCCAGCTATTTGTGTCTCATGTGAAAATTCATTTGATGATCTATTGTTTGTTTCATTGGCTACCATGGTATCCTCAGGAATCTTCTCCAACATCAAAAGAGTCAATATTGTTTCTATTTTATTTCTTCAAAGTCAAGTTTTTGTTTCTTTAAAAGCATCAGAGAAAACCATAATTAAACAATTCTTATCTTCATAGACACATCCTAGGATCTATCTTTTCCAAGTCTTCATTGCTATTCTACCAAATGCTACCTTATGGAGTTGCTTTGGTGTTGACAGTTGATCATACAGCAAAGTACTTCAGTTATATTCAATGTCAATTAAGTCTGGTTGTGTATCTGTTGCCATTAGTTCAGTCTTCTTTTCATTTAATCTTAGATTTATTTTTCTTCACTGTCCTACTTGACTTTCATAATTGGGGTTATAGAACATTTGCATTTTTAGCTGTTAAAATAATGTCATCAGCATTGTGCAAATTACTATTTCTTCCACCAATTTTAAATACTCATGTTCTTTTAAGTAGTATACTCTGCATATGCATTGCCTAAATAAGGCAGAGACTTATAAAGTTATCTCACTCCTTCATCCTAGATACTCTGTCCATGATTTGGCATCTTAACCTGTGTTCATGTTTTGCATCAAGACAATGGTTTGTTCTCGGATTCCCATTTTTATAAGCACATTCCATACAGTATTGAAACATAGGTATCCATATTCTAGTTTCTACTTGTGAAACTAGTGTTCTACCAAATGATAAAGAAGTACAATTAAACTTAACAGAAATTCTATCTTGCACAATCAATAGGGGCAGTTGTAATTAATTCATTTAACAAGAGTGCTAAGACCACCTGTATAACAGGAAACAAAACCAATTCTATTGATAGAGGATCTGGTTGCATTTATATACCTTCCTTTCTTGATTATATTTTCTAACAGTGGAACATCAAAAGATAGGTCAGTCATAGAATCTAGGAAGATATCCATATCCAACCTGTTTGGGCAGTTCCTGACAGGTGTATTTTTATTTTAATTGGTTGCCCTTTATTCATTTATAATCTCCTTTTGGCTGTTTTATTGATATTTCTATTGTGTTTTATACTATTTGTTCTTTAGGTTTACAGCAGCACTTTCCAACCATTCTTTTTATACAGACCACTATATCAATATTTAAAGCTTTTGATTGGAATTTATGCTCCCAATCAACAACAGGACTATTTTTACAAAATGCTACATACTAAAATACTACAATGGGATTATAGATCTATTTTAATTATGGGAGATTGGAATGGAGTAATTGATTCTAAATTAGATAAAAAGACTTTGGCGAAGTCAAGGATTAGACTACCACAGACTTTTTTTGATATGAAAGAAGACTTGGAATTAAAAGATATTTGGAGAATACACAACCCAAAAGTACTGGATTATACTTTCTTTTCTGATAGACACAGATCCTTCTCTAGGATTGATTTCATTTTGTTGTCAGATGATTTACTTGTTAGGACAAAAAGAACAAAGATTTTGCCAAGAACCTTGACTGATCATAGCCCAGTGTGGATAGAAATTGAGACAAGTAAGACTGAGAGACACTCTTGGAGATTAAATGAAAACTTGTTCAGATATGAAAAAAATATAATAGAACTTAAAAAGTATTTGAAAGAGTTTTTTGAAATGAATCTGAATAAAGGCACTCCAATGGAAATTGTGTGGGATGCAAGCAAACCTTATATGAGAGGGGTGCTTATTTATATGAACTCTAAACATAGATTGATCCGACAAAAGAAAAGACTTGAATTGGAAGCAGAAATAAAGAATAAAGAACAGTTACTTATTAAAAATCCAACAGATGAAAGAATACTTGGTGTCATAAAACTTTTGAAAGATCAATTCCAAATGCTTATAGCGGAACAAGTTGCAACAAATTTACAATATGCGAAGCACAATACATTCTGCAATGCCAATAAACCGGGCAGGTGGTTGGCCTACACATTGAGGAAGAAACAGAGTATACGGACTATTGATAGTATTGATATTGGAGGGAAAGAAATTTTTCAACAGAAATTAATTAAAGAAGCTTTTCTTGATTTTACACTAAATTATATGCCAAAGAGGAGGTGCAGAATGGACTTATAGAAAAATATTTAGATAATAAAAGAGTTACAAAAATTACTGAGCAACAAAAGGAAAGAATGAATTATCCTATAACAGAGGAGGAGATAATAGCAGCAATAAAACAATTAAAAACAGCCAAAGCTCCTGGAACGGATGGTCTGACTGCAGTGTACTATAAAACTTTGCAGGCAGAAATGGTGGAACAACTCAGAGACTTATTTTGTAATATACAACAAGGGGGAAAAGTACCCCCATCTTGGACTACAGCTTATATTTCTTTGATACCAAAAGAGCAAGCAGGTCCCAAAAAACCGGAGAATTACAGACCAATATCTCTTTTGAATATGGATTATAAAATTTATGCAAAAGTATTAGGCAACAGATTGATGCCAGTAATTCAAAAGGTGATTCATGATGATCAAGCGGGATTTATCGAGGGTAGGCACATGAAGGACAATGTAAGGCAAGTAATAGATTTATTGGAATATCTTGAGAAGAATAAACAGATCCCTGCAGTGCTGGTTTTCTTGGATGCAGAGAAGGCCTTTGATAAAGTGGACTGGAATTTTCTACTAAAGACTTTAAAAAAGATGGACTTTGGGGACCAATTTATACAGGCGGTTTCAGCAATTTATCAAGAGCAAAAGGCACAGATTATTATTAATGGAAGTTTGACAACAGAGTTTAAAATCGAAAAAGGAACAAGACAGGGATGTCCGTTGTCCCCACTGTTGTTTATTTTAACACTAGAAGTCTTGTTAAACACAATACGGGACTCTAATATCTTGAAAGGTATAATGATAAGGCAAGAGGATTACAGAATAAAGGCATTTGCAGATGATCTGGTCGTTACCCTAACACAGCCAATGGAATCAATAATCCAGATGAAGGACATTATACAAGACTATGGTAAAGTTTCAGGTTTTAGACTGAACCAGAAAAAAACTAAGATGATAGTCAAAAATGTGACACAAGATCGTAAACACGAGCTTGAAAGGAGGGCAGGTTTTGAGATTGTACCAAAGGTAAAATATCTAGGAGTTCAGGTTGCAGAATCAAATATGAAATTGTTTCAAAATAATTATGAGGTGTTGTGGCGAGAGGTGCAAAAAGATATGGAGACTTGGAAAAAACTGCAGCTGTCTTTACTTGGAAGAATAGCAGCAGTTAAGATGAACATTTTGCCAATATTTCTTTTTTTGTTTCAAATGATTCTGGTGCTTAAAAGTGATAAACAACTAAAAGTGTGGCAAGCTGGAGTGAATAAGTTTGTCTGGAACGAGAAAAAACCAAGAGTGAAATTGAAAATTATGCAAGATGTTCCAGAAAGGGGAGGTCTTAAACTTCCAAACCTACAGTTATATTATGATGCAGCAGCTTTGACTCTAACAAGTGATTGGTTTGGAGGAAAAAAGACTGGAATACTGAATGCAGAAAGTTTTGATTTGGAACTTGGATGGCATGCTTACTTATTTTATGACAACAAAGTGGATAAAGCATTTAAAAGCCATATACTTAGAGATTCTTTGTTGAGAATTTGGAAGAAGCACCGACTCAAATGGGATTATAAAATACCGCTATGGCTGGATCTTGGTCATACTTTGTGGAATACAAATATAATGTCACTCGGGGGGGTTTTATATAAAGAGGTTCTTTTTACAGATGCGGGCAGATGGCAGCTGAAGACATTACAGACATTGTTGGCTGAAGGGATTAATCTAACTTGGTTACAATATAATCAATTGCAATTGAGATGGAAAGAGGACCAAAAAACTGGTATTATGATGTATGAGGAAGAATTGGTCAGACACATAAAAGATAAAGGTCCAATGCATATTAAAAGACTTTATAATGTTTTGTTAGAAAGGGATTCAGAAACTGAACTAGTTAAAGATTGTATGATTAAGTGGGCACAAAATTTTGAGGAACCAGTGATGTTGGAAACATGGGAAAAAATTTGGGTTCAGAATGTTAAATTTACACAGTCGCAGAACCTGAGGGAAAATTTTTATAAAATGTTTTATAGATGGCATTTAGACCCCAAAAAATTGTCATGTATGTACCCTAATGTGCAGCCTAAATGTTGGAGATGTGATTGTCTAGATGCTACATATTATCATGTTTGGTGGACCTGTAAGAAAGTTAAGGCTTTTTGGATAAAAATTTGGTGGGTCATGCAGAATGTTTTGAAGAAAAACATTCAATTTTCTCCACAATTGTTTTTATTGGGTATAGTTAAGGGTTTTACATTGGGTGAAACAAAACTGATATTGTATATGATAACAGCAGCAAGATTGTTGATAGGTAAATACTGGAAAAATGAAGCGCTGCCCACGATTGAGGAATGGACTTTGAAGATGGCCAGTTTTGCAGAGATGGCGAAGATTTCAGCATATCTAAAAGATTGTTCACAAGAGACTTATGAATGGGAATGGAAGAAGTGGATAGATTATGTTCAGAACAAATATCAAACTAGAAAGTATCAAATAGCTTTTATTTGAAAATGTTATATTAAGATAGAAACATTTTAAGGTAATGAGGATGAAAATTTATTTGAAAATGTTATATTAAGATAGAAATATTTTAAGGTATTGAGGATGAAAATTCATTTGAAAATGTTATATTAAGATAGAAATAGGTTAATGTAATGAAGATGAAAATTTATAAGGGGGAGGGAGGGGTTCAAGTTTTATATATAAAGGAGGGTTTTTCCTTTTACTTGATATGAGTATACTGTGTGGAAGTCTGGGGGGGAGGGGAGGGTTAGGGTGGGTTAGGGAGGTTGGGAAGTTTGGGGTGGGTTGAGGGGGGGAAAAAGGGGTGAAAATGTAATTGTAAAACTTTTGCAATAAAAAAAAAATATTTAAAGCTTTTGTGGATCCCTAACTAAGCAAACCTTTCAAAATAGGCTCCCTCTTGATTAGGCTGGATAAAAGCCATTTATTTTTAGATTTCTGTTTTCTGAAATGTATAGAATGCATACATTTTGGTAAATAAAATCATTTTGCAAATAATAATATAAATATTAAATATGATACACATGAAGGATATGAGATATTGTTATCATTGTCATCACATATCATTTCATCCTTACCACACAAATCACTTAGAAAAGAGTATCAAATCACTTAGAAACCAGTAAGTTTAGCTGTTAGATGAGCTATTACTGTATATTTTAGTGAAGCCAAACAAATAAATGAATAGGACTTTTTTTGCACATTTCCATTGATAAGTTAAAGTAAGTCGCTATTCATCTAATGAATGAATCAGTTGGTAAGTTGGAGACTGATACAATAGGAATCACAGAGATTTGGTCCAAAGATAGAATAGTAGTTGGCCTACCAAGCTAGACAGATTTTGCCTTGAATGTAGCCAATGAGATGACCTTGTGAGCAAGGATTTTGAGGTCACTGAGTAGGCAATGATCTACTATCATCCAGGACAATGTTCAGACCATGTTTATCCCCTTTCAAAAATTTATGATTTCCTTGGAATATTGGGCAATATAAAAGCAGATAGAATTTAATAGCATCTTATCTATCTTCCAGCAGCATTCCAAGTTAATGTTTTATCATGTGTCTGATAAACGGAAGCTACCAGAATCTCTCTTGAAAGCTATTCCTGATAAATAACTTTCTATTTCTCAGCAGTTCCATCCAGAACACCCCTTCCTTCAAATAGGAAGAAATCTCTTTTGATAACATGATTCATTTCTAAGTAGATAGATACAGACATTAAAGTGTTAATGCATTATATTTATTATACATAAGTGCTACGCTTCCTCCTGCCCATCTAGTAGCATGCAAATGCGAGTAGATAAATAGGTATCACTTCAGTGGGAAGGTAACAGCATTCCATGCACCTCAGTGTAAAGTCACGCTGGCCACATGACCATGGAAATGTCTTCAGACAACACTGGCTCCCTCGCCTAAGAAATGGAGATGTGCACTGTCCCCCAGTGTCATACACAACTGGACAGGGGAAACCTTAACCTTTACCAGTACCTATTATACATGAGCGTTATATTTATTTATAACTTTATGTCTAAGTTTTATAATAAGTACATTTTAAAATTAGCATTATTAAAATATTATTATTATTTTTAAACCAATTGGCACAATGTTTTGCTTCTGCAGACATCAGCCTCAAAGGGGAAAAAAACTGTTAAAAACAGAAAGTTTAATTACAGAAGTTTTATACTCAATAGGTTAAGAAATATATAGGTAATGCTCTACAAAGACCTTGTATTGCTTGGAAGACTGAAGGAACAGCACCCTTAAATTGAGCTGAAATTTTCTATAAAAGGAAAGGAAGACTTTTGTTTATTTGCTCTTTTTTTTTCTCTTTGGCAGTACAATGGTGGGAGATGATTTGTTACAACTTTTCCCACAGACCAATCCCTGGGAGTACATTGCTAAGGAATACGTGTTCTCATGATTCTACAAAAATAGTATCTTTGCATTTTTTTTTCACTTAAAACTATTAGGCTGGACTCCCTCCAGCATTACATTAGTGTAATTTCCCTTTGTTACTGATAATTTTAGGAAGCTAACTCAACAAAACTAATTTATTCTTTATTATTTTTAGTGATGATATAAAAACATGGTCCTCAAGAGCCAATGGAGTTAAGAGTTCACATTCACATTTAATTATGTGAAACTTTTTATTTAGTCTTTAAGAAGGTGTTTTTTTTCCTCCTCTTACAAAGTGTTACAGCTTAATACAAAAAGCCTTCTCTCCACCAATCATGTTTAATCTAATGCACAAAAAGTTAAGAAATATTTATATAGCTTTGCAAGCCATCCATCAACTCACTGGCACTAATATATACAGTCCATGAAACAGGCTGCACAACAGCAGGAAGAGTTGGTATATCCCAGAGGCATTCTAGATTCTGTGGATTGTCTTCTAAAGCCACAATAATGCTAGCTGTTTCTACCACTCATCCAAGATATAAGCAGATTGCCAATTTTTTTCCCCAAGTTATTCTTTAAGTTCAGCGTAAGAGTTTCATGCTCTTTTTTGTGGACAAAAATTAATTCTCCATAAATTACTGCTTAACTAATGGAACAAAGGATGTACTAATTTTAGTTCAGTGATTTATGAATCATGAACAACATAAGAAAACAAAGTCTGAACAAATAAAAAATTGATTGAATACAAATGTAATATTCATATAATGTCTGCATTACAAACATCAAATATCTTTTCCATAATTAACTGAGACTGAACAATAAGTGCCCTAATTTTGCAAGCCCCACCACAGAATATGTTAACTTAAAGTGTAAGGTTGTTGTTAGAGTCTCAATGAAGGAAGGAAACATAGCATTTTCTGTCCTGCCAGGAAAGGAATATTAAGTTTACAACAATCTTCTGTTAATAATCTTTTTGCCATTTTAAAAGCCTTCTTTAAAGTCCAGAGACAAAGAAATCTTCTTAAGATGTACAGTATGTGTATTAGGAGCCTTGGTAGTACAGTGGTTTAATGTAATTAACACAGCTGCCTGCAATTTCTGCAGGTTCGAATCTTACCAGGCTCAAGGTTGACTCAGCCTTCCATCCTTTCTAAGGTAAGTTAAATGAGGACCCAGTTTGTGGGGGCAATAAGCTGACTTTGTATAAATATACAAAGTATGAAGGCTATTGCTTAACGCATTGTAAGCCGCCCTGAGTCTCCGGAGAAGGGCGGCATATAAATCAAATAAAAATAAAAAAATAAAAAATAAAAAAAATAAAATTAGTGAAAATCTACAATGGAGACATGAGTTTACCATCCAGATCAACTTCCTATCTTTCATGTTATCCAATGAAAGAAAAAATAATGATTACACTATCAAATTAATTATAGCAATTACTAAATATGATTATTTATGACTCATCTAAAAGTATGCGGGAGATAAAGCGTTAGTTTGTGAATCTGCAAAGTCTCAGCTATCCCTAACATATTTCATGTTTTTGAAACTACTTCATTTCCAGTGGAGCATATTTGGAACCAAAGGTCTACCACATTTACAAACTTAATTCTCACAGGAGCCAACCTAATCTTTCAGGAAACCAAACATTATCAGAGTAATTATTTTATTTGCATAGTTGTGCTCTCCAGTGACTCATATTTAGAGAACTAGCATTAAAGAGGTTAGCCAGTGATTGATAGATAATACATTATTCTAATCCCCTCCCGTCTCTCTGAATCCCCAATCTGACTGTTTTGATGGATCATAAACTGATCAATCAATCAATCAATCAATTTATTTATTATTACAGTCTTAAACCAGAAACATATAAACTGAGCATAAAACAATTAGTCCCAAAACAACCAATGTTCTCCTAGGCTACATCAATAAAAAGGTAATATCAAGATCAAAAGAAATAACTGCTATTCTATGTTGAACAACCGCACCTAGAACATTACAACCAGTTCTGACTATATTTTAAGAAGGTCATTGATAGTAAGAGCATGTTTAGGGAAAGTAACCATAAGGTAAATGGTCTGGAAGAGAAAAAAAGAAGAATGATTGAGATGGTGAGTACATTTGGTTAGGCAAAGAGAAAACTGTCCAAGTGCCAGAAAATCTATCATATGGATAAATTTGTTCAGAATTGTCCCAGAAGATAAGGAAAGAATGGTTTAAGTTAATTTTGGTTGAACATCAGGAAAATTAGCCTAATGGTAAACCTTTATGGAACAGACTGTTTTGAAAGAAGTTGCCTTGAGCAAGGGATTGAAATAAATAATATCTAAGGCTGTGATGGCGAACCTATGGCACATGTGCCACAGATGGCACACGTAGCCATATCAGTGGGCACGCAAGCTCAGCTCTGGTGTGCATGGACATGCCAGTCAGCTGATTTTTGGGCCTACCAGAAGTAGGGAAACAGGTTGTTTCCTGCCTCCAGGGCCTCGGGGGATGGTGGGAAAAGGCCTATTTTTCTCTCTCACCTGGCTCCAGAGTTTTTCTAGGAGTCTGGGGAGGGCAAAAACAGCCTTCCTCACCCCCCCTGGAGGCCCTCCAGAGGCTAGAAACGGTCCATTTGCCAACTTCCAGTGGTACTGGAAGGCCTGTTTTTTGCTGTCCCCAGCCTCCAGAGCCGATCTAGGAGTCTAGGAAGGGTGAAAACAGCCTTCCCCACCCCCCGAGGTCCTCCAGAGGCTGAAAACGGCCTGTTTGCCAACTTCCAGTCCCACCCGGGGGGGTGGGGAAGGCCGTTTTCACCCTCCCCAGACTCCTAGACAGGCTCTGGAGTCAGGGGAGAGAGAAAAATGGGCCTACTGGGCCATCATGTGCCAGGAGCAGGGGGAGAGGGGGGGTTGTATGCACATGTGTGGGGCGCATAGAATTATGGATGTGGGCATGCACACATGAAACTCCCCCACCCCCCTCCTGGCAGCAATGGCAAAAAGGTTAGCCATCACTGGTCTTCCGGTTGGCGCGGCTGTCGTCGCTAGATGGTCCCTTCAAGACCGCCAGCCCTGCCGCCCATAAAGAGCCATCCCTACAGCTGAGAGGCGGCTTGAAAAACTCCGTGTTCCTCAGGAAACGTGAGGAGAGCCGGCGAGACCAGGTAGAGCCCCCTGCAAAGTCCCCAGACTGTCTTTTTTGCTTCTGGGGAGGAAGCAGGGTGAGGCTCCCTATCCAGCTCGCTGAGGCTCCGGACTCCGGGGACAACTCTGCATCCAGCAGAGCCAGACGACGCAACCAACACAACCAGTGAAATCCAAGCGAATTATTAAAAATAAACAGGGTGGAATCTGGACTTGAAACTCAAAACTGCAAGTATTTGTATCAGCTCTGTAATAGAATTTAAGAACGGAGAAAAGTGAAAGTTTGCTAAAATGGCATCCGGCTTTAGTGGTAGTAAAAAAAGCTGAAAGCGAAAGTGGATTTGCCTGAGTTTTTCAATATGCTACAAAGTATTTAAAGTAACAGCACTGGCTAGAAGAAAAGGGAAAAGTTTTTTTTAAGTGATTCTGATCTGTTCCTTCTACCTTAGAGACTTGATTAAAGCTGGGGAAATTTCTGAGAGGACTCTGTGGTGGTGAAAAGGGAGGGAAGACTTCCTTCTTAGAAAGAGTCAGACGTGGCAGAATGGCTTCAAAGCAGACAAAGCCAGCCAAAGCCAATTTATCAGGAGCAAACAGCACAAATTATTATTAATGGAAGCTTAACTACAAACTTCAGTATAGAAAAAGGCACAAGACAAGGTTGTCCATTATCCCCATTGTTTATCTTAACTCTAGAAGTCTTGTTGAACACAATACAAGACTCGAGTACCTTGAATGGAATAATTATAAGGCAAGAGGATTATAGAACAAGGGCATTTGCAGACGATCTGGTCGTTACCCTAACACGGCTGATGGAATCAATAATTCAGATGAGAGACATTATAGAAGAATATGGTATGGTATCAGGATTTAGACTGAATCAGAAAAATACCAAGATGATCGTTAAAAATATGACAGAAGATCAAAAGAAGGAACTTGAAAGGAAGGCAGGCTTTGAAATAGTACCAAAGGTGAGATATCTAGGAGTTCAAGTTGCAGATTCAAATATAAAACTGTTCCAAAATAACTATGAGGTGTTGTGGCGAAAGGTACAAAAGGATATGGAAACTTGGAAAAAACTGCAGCTGTCTTTACTTGGAAGAATAGCGGCAGTTAAGATGAATGTTCTACCTAGATTCTTATTTTTGTTTCAAATGATTCCGGTGCTTAAAAGTGATAAACAGCTGATGGAATGGCAAAAAGGAGTGAATAAGTTTGTTTGGAATGAGAAAAAGCCGAGAGTTAAACTGAAAATTATGCAAGATGTTCGTGAAAGGGGTGGTCTTAAACTTCCAAACCTACGACTATACTATGAAGCAGCAGCATTGACACAAGCATGTGATTGGTTTGGAAGGACAAAGACTGGAACATTGAATATAGAAAGTCATGACCTTGAACTTGGTCGGCATGCATATTTATTTTACGAAAATAAAGTGGATAAAATATTTAACAGCCATATATTTAGAAGCTCCTTGATGAGAGTATGGAAGAAGCACCGATTCAAATGGGATTATAAAATACCGTTGTGGTTGGATCTTGGTCATATTATAAGGAATATAAATATAAAGTCACTCGGGGGGGGGTTTATACAAAGAAGTACTTTTTAATGATGGGGGCAGATGGCAACTAAAGACATTAAATACACTGTTGGATGAAGGGATTAATTTAATTTGGCTACAGTATAATCAACTTCAATTGAGATGGAGAGAAGACCAAAAAACTGGTTTAATGTTGCATGAAGAAGAATTGGTAAGACAGATAAAAGAGAAAGGCCCAATGCATATTAAGAGGGTCTATAACGTTTTGTTAGAAAGAGATTCAGAAAATGAATTGATTAAAGATTGTATGATAAAATGGGTGCAAAATTTTGCAGAACCAGTTATGATGGAAACCTGGGAAAAAATATGGATCCAGAATGTCAAATTTATGCAGTCACAGAATTTGAGGGAAAATTTTTACACAATGTTTTATAGGTGGCATTTAGATCCTAAGAAATTGTCGTGTATGTATCCTAATGTTCAACCAAAATGTTGGAGATGTGATTGTTTAGATGCTACATATTATCATATATGGTGGACTTGTAAGAAAGTGAAGGCTTTTTGGATAAAAATTTGGTGGGTTATGCAAAATGTTTTGAAGAAAAAAATCCAATTTTCTCCCCAATTGTTTTTATTGGGTATAGTTAAGGGCTTTTCATTGGGTGAAATAAAATTGATATTGTATATGGTGACAGCAGCTAGGTTACTGATTGGTCAATATTGGAAGAGGGATGTTATGCCTACTATTGAAGAATGGACTTTGAAGATGGCCAGTTTTGCAGAAATGGCGAAGATATCAGCATACCTAAAAGACTGGACTCAAGAGACTTATGTATGGGAGTGGAAGAAATGGATAGATTATGTGCAGAATAAATATCAAACTAGGAAGTATCAGATAGCTTTTACCTGAATGTTGTGTAGAAATGTATAGTATATAGGGGGTAGAATAATTGAATGTTATGTAGAAATGTATAGTACACAGGGGGTAGAATAGAGGGATGGTAAAGTATGATATAATATGATTTGGATTTGGATTTTACCCTGGGGAAGTCATGGGGGGAGGGGAGGGTTAGGGAGGGTTAGGGAGGGAAAGGGTGGGTGGGGAAATGGGAAACTTTGTATTTGTAAAACTTTTTCAATTAAAAAAAAAAGAGGTTAGCCATCACTGATCTAAGGTATCTTCCAACCCATACATTTTATGAGATTTTTTTCATTTTAATGAGATACTACTTCTATTGTTTTTTTAAAAAAATGTTTTTAAAACTGTTAGCTTTATTCAAAATTAATGTAGTAGCAACAAACACCAAGAATAATAAACTAAAGCAAGAAGAAAGGATGACTTAATCATTCCACTTAATCATTTAATTCAATTATCCTTATTATTTCAAAACTGTCTTCAAGCACATCCTATAACTATTTAAGACAATCAAATAAAACAAAGTAATAAAGAGATTATTATATTTTTGTATTCCTTTGGGAACACTGTTCATTAAAAAGAAATTCCACAAACATAGCTCAGTGATGTAATTATACATGCTTTTTATTCTAATACAGATTGGCTTTCCATTATTTTAAACTCTCAAATACCAATCTTGTACATCAGATCCAATTGGGTCTTTCCAAAATTAGCAATTCCTTGACAAGCTGCAACCATAAAATATCATGCTAAAGGTTTGTGTTTTACATTTAGCAATAAATACAGGTTTAATAATTAAAGGATCTAGCTATTTATGTTTGCATAATTTCTTCTGCTTCTTTAAAGATACATTTTCTGAAATTTATCTCTTATCACTAGTGGTAATTAATACCCCTTACTCAGGATCCTCTCCACCATGTTCAGGAAATAGTTTTGTTAACAACTGAGATCTGCAAATACGTATTTTGCTACATATGGAAAGCTTTTTAATATTCACAGAGAATATTAAAATGTTTTTTGTGGCATTTTACTTCAGTTTTCTATAGTGTTTTTATTTCTTTCCAAAGTAATTCTTCCATATTTTTGAAACACTCATAATTCCATTATTTCCATGATATGTTTTATATTTCGAAGGAAAGTTCTTTTGCTGCTCTGCATTTTTAAATTGGGGTAAAAATTCAAATATTCTACTATAGCTATTAATGCTCAGGTGGTGTATATTTGTTTTTATAATGTTTGTTCTTTTCAATCTGGATTTTATATTTGTTATATTGCTTGTTTTTATATTTGTTGTTTGATTGTGAGATGTAATCCAGAGTCACATTTTGTAAGACAGGTGGCTATACAAATATAATAAATAAATAAGTTGAAAGTAGCCTTAGTCCCTGCCCCATCCATGCTCTATTTCTGCTCAAATCGGATTCTGAATCTAAATAACTACATAGGGATAACAAAGGGCTTCCTGTATCTCTTTGCTATCATCTAGTGGTCATCCAGAATATTGCAGGTTAATTATAATATGCTAGTTCAACTATTTGAATGTAGTTAGATGGATGGATGGATTTATATATTCATTCCAAATTTATTTTTATACAGACACACATTGCACAATTACATGCTTACATATGTAAGCAAGCAGCAATGTCTTCTGATTTATCCCTAAATTATATCTTCCTGTTACACCTGCTATATAATCAAATTCATAACAATGATCCAATATAGGACAGGAATATTCGTATTATTACTTGCCTCTCTGTCCTCCAAAAAATTAGTCAATGAATGATGAGATTCCAAAACAGATAAACCAAAACAGATATATATACATACATTTAGATCTATGGCAGCGGTTCTCAACCTGGGGGTCGCGACCCCTTTGGGGGTCGAACGGCCATTTCACAAGGGTCACCAAAGCCCTCTCTTTCCCCCTCCCACGCCTTCACTCACCCTCACTCCTCTGTTGGATCGCCGGCCGTTCGCTTACCCCGCCCACTCCCCATCTATTGCTGCCTCCGATGGCTAGAGGAAAAAAAACTGTTTAAATTCTTGCCGCGGGGCTTCAAAGGGCCGCCCTAGAGCCAGTGGTGCAGCCGAACCCTTTGTTAAATTGCTGGCTTGCCCTGCCCCTCCGCACCATTATTTATTGCCAATAAATAGTGGTGGGCGAGGGGCGGGGGAGCCAGCAATTTAACAAAGGGTTCGGTGTTTTTTTTGTAATTTTATTGCCCCCCGGAGCTTCAGCAGAGGCTAATTAGCCCTTGCTTGGATCAGCTCCCGACCCCCAGCTGATTTGCTCTCAGCTGTTTTGCTCAGGGCTCTTTTGCTTGCTTGGAAAGAGTGCAGATTTTTTCCCCCTACCTATACTGAAAAACGAAAGAGAAAGTAAAGCAGGCTGTTGGCTTTGCACGTTAGAAAATTAGGCAGGCAGATTTCTTTTCTTTTTCTTCACCAAAAAAGGTAGGTGCAAACAACGGGAAATTTAGGGAGAAAGAGGAGATTTTAAAACACAAAAGAAAAAAAGCTCTATTTAACTAGGGAATTGTAATAATTGAGATACTATTAATTGTATATTGTGTTGAAAGCAGAAATGGTTAAGTTGTGGTTTGGAGAAATATATGGGGGAAATTATTTGGTTTATTATTATTGGTAAATATAATTAATTGATTTGTAAGAAATTGGATTGCATGGAAATAATTGGAATAATATACAAAAAAGGTAGTTATATAACTAATTGATTTATATTAAAATGTTGAATTCATATTAAACAACTGTAATATTACATAATTAACCAATGTGAGGATGGATATAAAAATAGATGACAATGGGAAGGGGTATAATATAGAATAGAAGGGAAAAATTGAATTTGATTAAGATTAGAGATGAGGATGAAGGGTAATATTGGTTTTTTACAAAAATAGATGAGGAATAAATATGGCAAAAAGGAAATATAGAAATTGTAAATTTAATTGAAATGACTAAACACTGTTTAAATTTCTGAACCGGCCAAATACTCTGTTCAAAGAAAATACATTGTATGTTTGTATGTGTGTTTCTAATTATTGTTATTTATTCATATTTGTTCTCTTTTATTCTTTAAAGTTTAACAATTCATTCTTTATCTTAATATCTTTAAATTTGTTTGGGGTTGCCTTTCTTCCCTTTCATCTTTTTTATTGTACAGCAATCTTTCTCCTCAAACCTACCACCTCTCTCTTTTCTTTCCTTCTTACTTTCTCTTCCTCCCCCTCTTCTTCTCCTCCCTACTTCCTCTTCCTTTCTCCTTCTCCTCCTCTCTTCCTTCCTCTCTTACCCTCACTCCTACTCTAATTTCCCTTCTCTTCCTTCATCCCTCTCTATTGCTGTATCCTTTTATGCATATGGACTACTCAGAGGGCTGAAAAAGTTATTTCTGACTGGTCCTCGCACTTTTGACCAGTCCTCGAACTTACGACTGTCCTCACATTTTATGTTTTTGCCCTATCTTGTCACCATGGTGAAGAGAAGCAGTTGTGAAATGAGTGACATGGTTGTTAAGAATGCTGCACGGGCATAAATGTGAGGATGGTCATAAGTGTGAGGACCAGTCAAAAGTGTCAGAAATGACTTTTGTCAGCCCTCTGAGTAGTCCCTATACACATAGCCATGGCCACCCGGTCACATGACCAGCTAGCCACACCCACCCAGTCACATGACCTCCAAGCCACGCCCACAAAATAAGCCACACCCACAGAACCGGTAATAAAAAAATTTAGAACCCACCCCTGGTTGGGGGTCACCACAACATGAGGAATTGTATTAAAGGGTCACGGCATTAGGAAGGTTGAGAACCACTGATCTATGGTCTTTAAATTTATTGGAGATTATTGCAGGGATGTTATTTTATTTTGAAATATTCATTACTATTTTATTTCATTTGTATCTTCCAGTAAAGAAGTTAAGTATGGTTCTGCAATCTAATTAGGTGAAGGGATTTATCTGGCCAGGTTAAAATTATTGCAGTTTAAAGGGTTAAACAATTACAGTTTTTCATGGAAGTGTTAATGAGAGTATGATATTGCATATGTGGACCAAATTGGAGTGGAAGGAATGGGTGGGTTCTGCTTCAAAAATGATGGAGTCATTTGAATTCTTTATCTGATGTTTAGATGGTCTGCAATACTTTGCATATGCCAAAGAGGGTGAAGCAGCATACGAGGTCAGTTTTAAATTCACCCTTAGTAATACAGAATTCATAATGTAAATAAACTTCAGTGGAATGAGGATGAATACTTCTCCAACTTGAGAAGAAACAGAGAGCAAAACTGCGAGGGGAGAAAAGCCAAAGCAGCCTCCATATATTAGGGGATACCTTTGACTAGCTTTGTTGACTGAGCCCTTGCTCAGATTTATAATGTCAGACCCACTGAACATGCCTCTGCCAAGGAAGTGTCATAGCGCCTGAGAACCAAGGACATTTTACAGTAGAACCAAAGGGATGGTGAAAGGAAGGATTATTCAGCAACTGTAAAACTAAAAAAAACAAAAACAAAAAAAAAACAAAAAAAACTAACATGTCCATGGAGATCAGATGAACGTTGCCACTTTGGAAGAAGTTTGCAAGCACTGGTCGCTTTTGGAAGAACCACAGAATGTAGGAAATGTATTATCTTGATTAGTTGAATTCTGGCACACTATTCTAAACCCAATTAAAAGACAGCTTCAAAAAAATGAACAACAATACTTTTACATTCAGAAATAAGGTTTTTCATCTGTCAGAGCTAGAAAGAGTTGTGGCAATTACACTGCATGTAAAGATATAAGTTTCTTCTGCTTAAAGTATCATAAATGAAAAATATTAATTCGCAAGTATAGATTTATATAATTAAAATTAGGTGTCTAATAAGATCATAGTAAAGACTGGTGGTGCAATTCTGGAATTTAGAATTGGTTCTCTGGACTGTTATGCAATGTTTTATTCCACAGGGATTCCAAATTACCATTAAGATGTATTGGGTAATACTGGCAGTAACAAATAGCCCAGATCATTAATTCCCATTGTGATCTACCTATCTACTCAGTGGATTGAAGACCTAATTATGCTTGCTACTTATGAGCAGATTGCCTATGGACATACACTTTATATGGACAAGTATAATAAAATGTGGGACTCATTTATGCAAAATATAGTAGGTTTAAAAAGTGTGAGAATTATATAAATATATTAGAAATAATGTACACACAATCTTGTATGTTTGCATTAATTACCGGTATATAGGGAATTGTAAATATTTACTCTTGTAATGACATATTAGACCAGTGATGGCTAACCTTTTTGTCGTCGTGTGCCAAAAGTGGGGGAGCAGGGGGGGAGTCACAGACGCGTGTGCCCACACCCATAATTCAACATGCCCCACCCCACCACGCTCCCCTTGCTTTTGGCAGGCAATGGCACAGTGGGCCCTGTAGGCCCATTTTTCACCCTTCCCAGGCTCCAGAGGCTTTCTTGGAGCCTGGGGAAGGTGACAACGGCCTTCCCCACCAACCCCGGAGGCCGGAAACAGCCTGTTTGTCAGCATTCCAGAAAAACCCCAACTCCATGTAAAGACGCGGAAGCAAGCATTTTCCAAAGCTGACACCGTTTGCCAACTTCTGGTGAGCCCAGAAGGCCCGAAAATCAGCTGGCCGGTGCACACATGCATGCTGCAGCTGAGGTAGGACAACACTTATGTGCCCACCATTATGGCTCTGTGTGCCACCTGTGGCACGCGTGCCATAGGTTCGCCATCACAGTATTAGACTCTATATTTTAATTTTTATTGCATTTTTTCACTTATATTAAGCATGCATTTTTCATTATGTATGTATCTTTGTGCTTTGTTCCTTTTTTTATTTTTCTGTAATTATTTTAAAAGCAACATTTATATTTTAAAAAATCCTATTTGACTTACTCTGATCTAAATACACTTTGATTCACCAATGTGGAAAATGTTTGACTTTAGCAGTAAAACAAATATATTGAAAATATATGTGGGACATGGGTATAGTAAAAGTTTTTCCCCCTATACTATAAATACTTCCTCATTATTTTCTACTCAAATAGTGTTTATGCTGAAGTAATCACATAGCAGTCCAAGGGAGGCTCTATTAAAATCTAAGTTATAAAGTCTGCCCCCACCATTTTTTGTGGCTATAGTCCTACTAGACTGAAGGCAAAGATGACCAGACTCAAATTATCCTACTTCCGGTAGTTATGTGAAGACCCAACTCTCTGGAAAAAGGCTCTAATGCTGGGAAAGGTGGAAGTAAAGAGAAGACAAGTACACCTAGCATCAAGATGAATGAAGTCCATGATAGTAGCAATGGGTGTACCATTGGAAGATATAAAGGACCAGATTAGGACAGATTGTCAAGCAAAAAAAATCTATCTATGTGATCACGAAGAATCAACAATAACATGGCACATTAGCAATTGTTCTACCAATATTAGGGAGAAAGCAAGCACATAAAAGCCAAATCTAAAGTAGCAGGCACATTGTTATGCTAGTTTCACATGGAAGAAGTAGTACATTATGGTATGAAAGGTAAATCCAAAATCTTTTATATTGTCAGTGGGTATAGGAACATTACCCAAAAGACCATTCTACTCATATGTTCCTGACATCATACCAGTATGTGTTTGTTGATTTTTATGGAGACATATCCTAAGGTTTGCTGGAATAACAATCCCTAAACTTCCCAAAACAGCGTTTTTAGAATTTAGTCTTGAGCTCTAAATTTATATAATCTTCCTATTTTAATGTAATGTTTGTGTTTTATAATTCAAATGCAGTTCTCTTGCTTGCAATGCTCTGAAATCCTGGGTAGCGGACTTCATGATGAAACAGAAAGCTAACTGGACACTAATAGACATGTCAGTGAGCTAAGAAAAAGGGAGTGCATTTGAGCTCCAAGGCAGATGTGAATTTGAGTTAAGCAACAAGCTTTTTATTTGATGTACAGAGCAATATATGATCTATCTAGGAAGACAGAGTAAATGATATTCAGTAAAAGCAGCTAAGCATAAATCAGATGATCAATTATACCTCTGATCTTTAGAAACAGGACCTATTAACTGTACTTAAATACTTCCAGATTCAGTTAGACTTCATTTAAAACTACTCTACAGCAGTTTACTCTGGGGACCATTAGCTCTAAAATGGCTTTCTAATTCATATTATTCTGACTTCCAGGCATCTTAAAGATACAACCTTCAATATTTTTTGCCTTAAAACATATTAGAATATAATAACTATATAGAAAGGGGGGGAGAGATGATTTAAGGGTAAAATTATACTAGATGAAGAAATACAAATACAGAGGGGGGTGGGGGGGAAAGACAGTTCAATCTTATCCTGAAATAAAATTCCAAAACTTAATTAAGATTGAGTATATTTTATATTATTATTGCCTTAATATTATTTGCCTCTCAGAAAATAATATTTTAAGCAATACAAAGTCCCACTTTTTCCTGTTTAGGTACTTCATTTGTTTTCAGTTTTATGCAATATTTAAAAATATTTTTAAACCAAATAAAACAATTAAATGAATGCTATAAATCTAGATGCACTTGTAACAGATAACCTTAATATTGAATATTAAATAACAAACCTTTCCAGAACAATTTAGTATGTGCCACAGCCAGAAAATATAGGATTAAAATAAGGTGTAAGATTAGTACATTAAAAACTGCTTTTGGTCTCTTTTACCACATAGAACCGTACACAGGTAGCTACATTTGAATAGATACTACTGAGAGCACCATTATGCTTTCCCTATCCTGACTGTAAGTACCATTTTACCTCACTTTACACCTCTTACTGGTGGCCAGGATTCTGCATTGAATATATTTTCTAATTCTCTTGTATGCATTGACTAGAATTATTAGGACAAAAGATGTCACATGAATCTTACCGATTATTAAATTCATGCTTGCATATTCTATACCATTGGTGGTTAACCTTTTTGGTGCCAAGTGCCCAAAGTGAGTGTGCGCAAGTGCGAATGCGTGTTTGCCAGAACCCCCAAAATGCAGTGTGAGCGCCCCACACATGCGGCCCCCTGAGCATGTGCACACATCCCCCCATGCATCACCCTCCTGTGCTCTGTTTTGTCTTCCAGGTTGGTGCAGGAGGCTTTCCAGCCCAAAACGGGGCCCCGTTTTGGGCCTGGAAAGCCTCCTGCACCAACCTGAAACTCCTGCGCATGCACATTTACGTCCCCATATCCGCAGCAGAGACCCAAAGACCAGCTGGCCAGTGGGAGACATGCACGCATGTATGGTGGAGCTGGGCTGGGGCGACAGCTGGTGTGCCCACAGAAGATTCTGTGTGCCACTTGTGGCACACGTGCCATAGGTTTGCCATCATGGTTCTATACCATCTTGCCTTTTTGATGCCACAGACAAGCACACTTCCTTATCTGTTAGCTTACCTCAATAGATATGTCTAGTCTACCAGGCTGGCCTTTGGAAGGTAAAATCTACCAGATGGTAGGCCTCACATTACTGCATTAGGAAAATGACCATGAAGGAGATATATGGGCTCTGCTCTCTAAGCAACAGGGGATAAAGTATTTTTAAGGCCAGAACAAACAGGTAAAATTTAGAAGATCATCCCAGATTCATTGAAGTATAAGAAGAAGGTGGAAGTATAGCACAATCAGACTTGTAAGATTCTGTATTGCAGCCAATCTAAAAAAAGAAAAACACAAATAGCTGTAGATGTCCTATGGAGTTAATGTCATAATCTGGTCTATTAGTGGGGATGACAGTCACAGTCCAAGCACTGTCCCTTTGGGACTACATTTAACATCAAATACACATAAAACAAGAAAGAGGATTGTATCACACTCCTATGTACACCATCTTGCTGATTTGGCCCCATTTTCCCAAGGGGCTCATGCAAGTACATTAAATTTTTCTTAACTAAAACACCTCTTTTAAAATATTGATTGCCATGAAATATTCTCTGTCTGTTCATGAAACAACTGAAGTTTTATTCTAAAATTTATATTTACCTTCCTTCAAAAATAGCAAAAGAAAAAAAATTAAAACCAGTAGTATTAATCAAATTCGTTATACAAGAAAACTAATACAACTAAATAATAAATCTGGTAAAAATAACATTTTCATACAAAAAGAGCCTTGGTAGTACAGGGGTTTAAGGCACCCTGTTATTAAGCTGGTTATTAAGACCAGCTGCCTGCAATTACTGCAGGGTTCGAATCTCGCCAAGGCTCAAGGTTGACTCAGCCTTCCATCCTTTCTAAGGTAGGTGAAATGAGGACCCAGTTGTGGGGGCAATAAGCTGACTTTGTATAAATATACAAAAGGATGAAGGCTATTGCTGAGCACATTGTAAGCCGCCCTGAGTCTCCGGAGAAGGGCGGCATATAAATCAAATTAAAACAACAACAACAACAACAACAAAATTAATAACATTTTTGAAATAAAAATTTGGTGTGTGGTCATTGGTGTTGAGTAAACATTCCAAAGTTTGGCTAGAGAAGTTTATACAACTTGAATTTTAAACGAATGAACATTTGATGAATGAAGGCAAATATACATGTTCCAGGATAATGTTGCAAGTTCCAATCCAAGTGTAGATAAACTTCTCAGAGAAGTTCCCTGAGGATAGGCTCCAGCATGAGTCCAAAAGCTCAGAAGACTAAATACCTCTGGTCCCAGTGACTGACCAGATTGGATCCAGAATATTTGAAGTTCTATTAATTCTTTTCAATGTACATTTCCTCTCGTCTTCTGCATTTTAAAAATATTTTTTCATGATATTTCATTCCTTGGTATCTAAAATTATAACATGTGATAGATATTTCAGATCATGTACTAGTGAAGTCTATAGCCCATCTGAAAATAATTTACATAATTTATAGACTTTTTTCAAATACTATCTGAATGCATATTACTTGAACAATAATGATTCTATTAAGGAGCTGAAACAGATATTTTTAGATCAAATGCAACACCATTTTATCATTGTCTTTGAAAAAGAATATTGCTAAAGTGGGGGTTTTATTACTGAATATGCAAAGTAAATGATACAACTATTAGTTAAAATTAGAAGAGAAACTTGATACATTATGCATATCTTAAGCAATAAGCACTGTTAAATATGAGCTTAACAAATTGCTGCATATATATTACATTTTACAAAACCATGATATTTGGAAAACAGAGAAAAATCTAGTGGCATTTACACTTAAATAAATTAAGCAACATATTCTTGTGCTTGTGATATACAGTACATGCAATAAGGCATACAGATTAAGGCTGTGCATATCTTCAAAGGAGTGCTTTGCTTCAATAATGCATTGAGCAAAGCTTTCTTCCAAGCTGTTACAGGAAGCAAAGTGGCTTCTTGCTTTTAAAAGCAAAGCAAAATGGACACATGGCTTGGCTTTACCTCAATCCTGAAACCTTACCAAGAGCTCTGATATCTGGAAGAGGCAGTCAGAAGTCTCTTCTAATGATTGGAACTGCTACTCAAAGCTTTATATGGTTTCCAAGACATCTGAATAATTGTATGAAAGAAAGAGATGGAAGATGCAATTCCGCATAAGAAAATAAGGCACACATTTTTTCTAACAAAGAAATAGCTGTTCAGTGGTTGGTTGGTTGGTTGGTTGGTTGGTTGGTTTGTTGATTTATTGATTTATTGATTTATTGATTTATTGATTTATTGATTTATTGATTTATTGATTTATTGATTTATTGATTTATTGATTTTTTATTGATTTATTGATTTGACACATTCATTTGGCTGCCCATTTAACCAGTGGAATTCTGGATGGTGAATAATATAGTATACATTCTGTATCAATTTAAAAAAAAAACATAATCAGTGATGGGCTGCTGCCAGTTCAGACTGGTTCGGCGAACCAGTAGTTCCAATGATCAGCTGGCCCCGCCCTCCCACCCCTGCCCTATCCTGTCTTATATTTCCTTCTTTCTGGCTCATCTGATTTGCGCGGCACAGCTGATTTCCACTCCTCCGCTGTTCTACCTACCGGGGCTGCCTTAGAAGGTAAGCAGCTGAGCTTCAAACTGCTGTATCACTGCACGCAAGCGCGTTAGGCAAAGCGTGTGCTCACCAAACCGGTTGTTAAACCGGTTGCAGCCCACCACTGACCATAACCCACGTTACATGTAAATATCCAGAAATGCCAGAGCTCCATTCTTCCCAACCTTGGGGGAAAAACCAGGTCTTCACAGCCTTCTAGAAGGTCAACAGGGCTGTGGTCACCCATATTTATGGGGGCATGATGTTCTATAAGGCAAGTGCCATAACAGAAAAGTCACTCTTATCATTCCTTGAACATTTTATCACTCCATCTATCACTGCATTCATAAGGACAGAAACATAAAAGGAACTGTTAACGAAAGAAAACATAGGATTTGGTACACAACCCTCTAAAAGGATGCAAATGACCAGCTGTCTGCAAGGAGTATAAATCAGTCGTGAAATGCTACCTGTTCGGTCCGGTTCACTCGAATCGGTAATAAAAAATGTTTTTTAAAAGTTCCGCTGATCAGCTGAGCGGCCCAGGATTGTCAGAACTTTTTTTTACTTTTTAGGCATTTTTTTACTACCGACTTGGGCGAATAGGTAGTAAAAAATTCTTTAAAAAAGTAAATAAAGGCTCCAACAATCACAGCTGTGCCGCACGATTATTGGAGCCTTTTGTTTTTACTATTTTAAAGCATTTTTTTACTACCTATTTGCCTGAGCCGGTAGTTAAAAAATGCTTTTAAAAGGTGAAAAAAAAGGCTCCGATGATCACAGCTGTGGCATGCGATTGTCGGAGCCTTTTTTGGGGGTGGGGGGTCCGGTTTTGCTCTCAACAGGCTTCCGTGAAAGAGAGAGGCGGGGGGGTGGGAGGGAAGGAAGGAAAAAGGAGAGGAAGGAAGAACTACAAACCTGGCACTAGACGCAGCTTCAGAGGATAACCCAGGGCTGGAAGGGACTGGAGGTCATCTAGTCCAACTCTGCTCCAGCAGGACATTGTTAGTGAGTTTCTATCTTTTGATCCCCCAGTCACTATGGTTATATAGCCATGCCCATGCAGTCACATGACCCTACCAAGCCACGCCCACCAAGCCATGCCCACAGAACCGGTAGGAAAGAAATTTAGATTTCACCACTGGTATAAATTTTATTTATTTATTTATTATTTATTTAATTTTTATATATTTATATATAAATTCTTCCATTCCCCACTATCCTGTCAGATCTGAAGAAACTTCTTGGATGAGAAGTGAAACTTCTTCAAAGAAAAAACTTGAAAGTCCAGTTCCCTCTTGAAAAAGCACCTTTGGGACAATTTGCACTATGTCTTCACTACATCAGGGACCTAGAGGGAAATCACCCCCTAAGATTCTATACATACAGAAAAGGATTGCCCAACCTAGGGCAGCAGATTGCTTTTAGAGGAGGCCAGCTTTCTTTTCCCCCATCATTAGATCTCTCAATTTCTCTATGTACAAAAAAAATCAGCCTCTTTCTTCATGAACAGAGGAAAGAACCATTTGATAAAAGAAGAAACTGAATCTCCTCTTTGAGGGTCTGATCTATTAATGTTGGAATCTCCTCAGAAGATTCAGAATCTCCTTCCAGGTATAATATACTGTAGCCCTTGGGAAATATCTCAGAGGCACTCCTGCTGATTCCTAGACTGCTATGAAGAATCAGAGCTGCCTTGATGCTGTAATAATGGTTCCTCAAGGATTGATCACAGCAGAATTCATTTCCGGAATCAAAGTGGAGTTTTGGCATAAGTTTGAATATGTTATCTTTGGAGCAAGAAACGAAGAATGAGCAAGAAAACTCCTCAGCCCCTGTCCTCTTATTGCTGTAATTTATAATACTAAAAGAATTATGATGAACCAGGGAATCATTAACAGACAAGGGGAAAAAAGAATTCACCTGAAAAAATACTGATGAAAGCATGACATTAATTGCTTCCTCTGGGACTGCAATAATATAGTACACCTAATAATTTAGCGGCATCTCGACAGCTTTTCTCTGCAATATCTCACTTCAGATTATTGCCAAAGAAATACATAGCATCATCCTCGCTTCCTAAGCAGTATTTTATTACCTCCTACGTTTTTGCAAACAATGAAACTGTGAAAGGTAGTTGTAGGATTTATGCAAGTTCGTTCTGCTAATGGTTTGTGAATTGTGAAACATAATTATTCACTCAAAAGAGATGTTATTGGTCATGAGTTTTAAGCATGGGAGGAAATACCTGCAAAAAATTACTGATACATAGAAGAGAGCATAAAGTATTATTGGGTTGTTTTTTCCCCCTTCAATTTGAAACCACAAGAGATATGGCCAATTACAACACAATCACTGGAGTGGGCAAAGTCAACATTTTTCACTCTTTTAAATGTTTTGGGGACCTGTTTTTCAGTAGCAAATGTCTATTATGTAGCAATTGTAACCTTAATAACATGTCTTTGATGTAAGCACTCAAAATCATTCAAAAATAACTTGAGTACATGTGGTAGGTAAGGCATTCATGTTCAAAAATAAAAAACAAGATAGCTTTCATTGGCAAAAGTGGGAACTTTCAATTTTAAGTAACAGTTATCCATCTCCTTTATTCAGTAGGATGCACAAAAAGCAGTCTAAACTAACATCCCTTATTGCCTAATCAAGCATGACCCCTTCAAACAAATTGTAAAAGGTTATCACAAATAGTTAAGAAGTGTTACTTTCTATTATCCAACAAAGTAACTTTAGCTCCCATGCCCTGTGTGAGTCAACATTATTAGCACTACCAAGTCCTTTTTGGAGAAGTTGATGGTTGTGCCCAGTGGTGGGTTTCAAAGTTTTTTACTACTGATTCTGTGGGTGTGGCTTGGGGGCATGGCATGGCTTGGTGAATGTGGCTTGGTGGGTGTGGCAGGGGAAGGATACTGCAAAATCTCCATTCCCACCCCACTCCAGGGGAAGGATACTGTAAAATCTCCATTCCCTCCCCAATCCAGGGAAAGGTTACTGCAAAATCCCCATTTCCTCCTGATCAGCTGGGACTTGGGAGGCAGAGAATAGATGGGGGTGGGGCCAGTCAGAATTTTTACTACCAGTTCTCCGAACTACTCAAAATTTCCACTACTGGTTCTCCAGAACTGGTCAGAACCTGCTAAAACCCACCTCTGATACATACATATTAAAAAATATCTTATTTGCCCCCTGATTTAGCAGGCCTGAAGGTCTATAGAAGTGTAGTTTTGGCACCTTCTACAAAAGACTATCATTGTGTGCTGTGAGTACTCAATTAACTCTGCATTAGTTACTTAGTGGAATATTGGTTATTTATTAGAGACAGCAAAAGAAGCCTGGCATAGGAATATGCAATACAGAAGAGCAAATGACAGAGAAAAAGGCTGGCACAGAGGAAACAGAATTTACAGACATAACAGTAAGTAGCCAGTGTAGTTAGGTGGTCAATATATTGAACTATGACTGATGCTATAAACCCAATATCAGCCACAGAAACTGCCTGGGCATGTTTGAGTTAGCTATATTTTCTTGGAAAACTTATATCCCCTCCAAGCTTTTTATTTCTGCACATGCCATCGCAGAAGCAAGGTCCTCTGAATGTAATGCTACAATATACTGTATGTATGGAGTGATACAGGTGGAGAACCTCAAACTCCTGTATTTAAGGTTTTGTTCCCTGTTTATTTATTTTGAGATAACTATTCTGGGAAGCAGAACAGACAAGTTCAGCTTAAAATTGTACCGAGGAAGGAGACCATATGCCTAAAGCCTATTAGTCACTGACATAGTGGAGGAATAGGCATAGTGGAACAGCAATAAATCATTTCATTTTCTAGTATTCACAACTATAGTATCCCTTTTGTCTCTGCATAAATAGGCAAGATTATTTCAGTTTAAGACTGCCCAATGGTAAGCCAGTTATCTGGGAGAACTTCTTTATATTCTGAGCCTCTGGGCAGGGCCTGTCTTAATTGCAACAAACCTTCTTATCTGTATTAGAAACTGAAAAAAGCTATAGTATGCTCAAAATTTTAGCATCTATAACCTTCCCCATTATGCCACAGACAACAAAGATAAGATGCTCTAACTTAAATGTCATCTACTTCATTTCAATAAAAGCATGCTTAGATACTACAGGAATGTAAAGGGCCCATATGTGATTACCATTATTATAGCTTCTGATCTACATAGCTGGTATTCCACTATTGTTAGTTTATATACTGCCAACTTCTAAGAAAGTTAGAATATTACTGTGGCTACAAAAGTGTGAGACCCAGTGGTGAAATCTAAAATTTGTTACTACCGGTTCTGTGGGCGTGGCTTGGTGGTGGTGGAGTAATGTGACTGGGTGGGTGTGGCCATTTTTTTTTTTTACTTTTAAAACCATTTTTTCTACAACCTCTTTGGCAAAGAGGTTGTAAAAAAATGCTTTCAAAAGGCTCTGATAATCCCAGCTGAGTTGCCTGATCGGCAGAAGCTTTTTTTCTTTTAAAAGCCTCTGCCGATCAGGCAACTCAGCTTTGATCGTCAACCTCTGAAGAGGTTGTAGAAAAAATGCTTTTCAAAGCCTCTGACAATCCCAGCTGAGCCATGCAATCATCAGAGGCTTTTTTTTTTTACATTTAAAAGCATTTTTTCAGCCGAAGAGGTTGTAGAAAAAATACTTTTAATTTTTTTTAAAAAAAGCCTCTGATGATTGGGGGGTGGGGGTGTGCAGGGATTTTTGCTACCAGTTCTCCGAACCACCCACCTCCATCGCTACCAGATCAGGTGATCTGGTCCGAACTGGGAGCATTTCACTCCTGTTGAGACCCCAAGAGAAGAAACTGTTGAAGGAAGAGTTCAGTGACAGCAAGAAGAGGTAGCCTGGTCCAGATTAAGGCATAGATTCACTGGGAGTCTATAGTACCTAGGAATTTAGTCTTATAGTTTTCAAAATTATGTTTTCATTGCTGATGTGTATTAAGCTTTCCAGGTATCTATGCGGTTCTTGCTTCTTTATTTTGCCAATTACATAGGGCTTGACACAGTGGTGGGATTCATTCAGTTTGCACCACTTCGGGAGAACCAGTTGTAACTTTCTGAGCAGTTTGGCAAACTGGTTGTTGGAAGAAATAATTAGGGCAGAGAACCAGTTGTTAAATTACTTGAATCCCACCACTGGCTTGACATATATATCAGCAGTATAGTCTGATAATTCTTAACCAAAGTGGACAATAGCAAGTCTTTACGATATATATGGTCCAAGTGAATTCTTTTTCTCTTTTGCAGAAATCAAAAAATGGAGGCTCCAGGGTCAAATATTTAACTTTAACCTTTTATTATGAACTTTTTGATGATCCTGAAAAAATCAAAATTTGCTATCCTAATATAGTTCACCAGTCAAAATAATTAAATCAGTTTGCAAATCAGTTTTCTTGAACAGCCCATACAGTATTAATGCTAAATAAATAAATAATGATCAGTCCAGTGACTAAAACTATCATAGACAACTATATGATTAAAATTCTACAGAAGTATTTTGCTGCCCACTAAGCAGTGAATGGCTCAGAGAGAGGCACAAAATTCAACAATTTACTGATGGGAATAACTCTACCTGCCCAAAAATTGTGAAGTTTGGATTGGAAGAGGATTGCACAGTTGAACTTATCACATAAACTAAAAAGGACAGCTAAAATATTGTCTTGTATAACTTATCTAAATAAACTATCTATTTGGAATATTAAGTTCATCAGCCAAATAAGGAAATCAGCATGAATCCAATTTGATAGTAAAAACCCTTGATTCTAGTTCCTTTGTTTCCATGTAACAACTGTTATTGACAATACATTTGCTGTAATGAAAATTTGAACTTAGTTAACATATTGTTGCATTCATTAAAATGTACTAAAAGTGTTAAAATTAATATTTTAATATTTTGCTCTTGTTGCATAAAGTTGAGATTTTTTAAAAAAACAAAAGAACCCTGGAAATCTATCAAAGAAACTATAAAGATGTGTTTACAGTGTTCTTCGAAAAGAGCAGCAAGAACCAAATATCCTTTTTTTGTGGTCTAGTCTGGATTCCTGTTCAGAGCGCAAATGTGTTGTCAATTTCCACTGTCCTAGATCTCAGGCCAATGTCAGCCCAAAACAATTGCTGCTTGAAGCTAACAAATGATTAATTCTCTCCCACCCTACCAATAAATTCCATATGCAGAAGCTGACCAGAGAGACAAATAGTTATATGAACACTGTCAGTGTTTGGTTGAAGCATGTGGCACACTTTATCTTCCAGTGTCTCATCCTAACTTTGGTCATCCTTGAACTTAATTTTAATTATTTAAAATTGTCCATGTCCATCATGCATGGTTCTATCAATACTTTCACATCAAAGATTCAGTAAAGAGATATGTTCTCAATGTTCTAAAAATAATTTATCACATAAGGCCATTAATTCTGAAATAAAGCATAGTACCAGAGATAATCTTAAATAGCCTAAGACACAATCCAATATGAATCCTGAGCCTCTGTTAAGTTCTTAGTAGTACATTTACATTTTATGTTAGTGATTTTGTGTTTCCTGTATTTTTGGGTTCTCTGAGAACATTGTTCTTAATATATTAATCCAGCATCTTAATTCATCTTCAAAGGGTTAACAACAGATGTTAAATGTTTTTCACTGGAAGCATTCAAGAAGTTGGAGGGTGATCAATTACTAGACAAAAATAGCACTTATAAAACTCATCGCTTATTTCTGGAACAAAAGAAATGCAAAATATTGTTTATTTCTGCTTCCTAAAGATTTGATAGTTTTAACAATAGGAATATCTGTTTGCAATTAACTACAGTTGTAAAGTGTTGTTTGTACAACTTTGTAAAATTTAATTCAAATTTGTCATCAGCTAAAACAATTGCTAAATCCAAGAACATAGCCACATTATCTGCTAGCAGTAACTGTTCTACAGTGAGGGCAAGAACATCCTGCACAAATCTGAAGTTTGTCATTCCCAGGATGGTCCAAATTTTCCAAGTTTCTTGGGAGTTCATAAACATCACAAGAGAATTCTCTCCAACTGGCTTCCTGTCCATGGCTTCTTCGACCAGCTGCATAATATCACAAAGTCTCCCCTCAAACTCTGGCAGTAGAAGTGTATGTATGAACTCTTCCAAGGATATGGTTCAGCAGCCACTTCATCTGGTCTAGCAATGATTATCACTGTCACTTGAGAATGCCACAATTGCTTCTAATCTGCAACCATCCATCTACCATCAAAGTAAATCAGATTTGGAAACCAAAGTGGTGAATACTAAACCTACTTTTATTATATGATTACTATAACAGAATCTTATGTCTGAAAGCAGCTACCTGCACCCCCTATTTAGCCTAGAAAATAATAGGAAATTTCTTCCTATCCATATAATTACTCTCTAGGGTTAAGTGGGGTGGGGGAGAGATGGTTGGGAGACAAATATGGAGGTCAATTTTTAAAGTATAATATGATGTTCAGGTCTGCTTATTTAAAGCAGTACTTTATAATGAAAAGCAATGCCATCTCACTACTTAACTCTGGTCTTTGCATGTCTGTTTATTTAGAAAATAAAGATGGTAAATCTCCCAAATGAGAAATAAATAGCAATAGCAAGCAATAACACTTAGACTTATATACTGCTTCATAGTGCTTTTACAGCCCTCTCTAAGCAGTTTACCGAGTCAGCATATTGCCCCCAACAATCTGGGCCCTCATTTTACTGACCTCAGAAGGTTGGAAGGCTGAGTCAACCTTGAGCTGGTGAGATTTGAACTACTGAACTGCAGCTAGTAGTCAGCTGAAGTAGTTTGCAGTACTGCACTCAAACCACTGCACCACCTTGGCTCTTGATCCCATTGCCATTGTCCAGGGAGGAAGAAAGGTGAAATTTAGAGGGGGCAGCAGGGACTTATGGTATTAGGAGAATGAAGAATTGAAGATAATAAAGTGGTATGGTTTCGGAGGTGAATAATAGGTGATAAAAGGAAACAGAAGGCTTCAAAACAGATAAAAACAGTCCAACTATGAAGAGAAAATGGGGAAGATAGGATATGCACTAGACAAGTATATGTCTTGGGTATTAAGTGATAGAAAGGAAAAGGAAAAAAATGAAATGTAACATTACAAGCTTGTTATTGTGGGGAAGAAAATGTTTTTTTGATTATGCCGACTATGGCAAACATTTTGTGAATGGACACTCTTTACATTAGCTATATAATACCTTTGAGTATTTGAGATGTTTGAGAAATTCCAGATATGTCCTCTAGAATGTAAACATTTTAACAACATTGCAAAAGCTAGCTTGAAATGTCTGTTTGACTCTATCCAGTGTATCCAAAAGCATACATGTTGTTATGATACTTCAATGGGATAAGAAGCAAACATATTCTTGGTTCTACTTAAGTTTTCTAAACAATTTCTAGGCTTGTTTGTGATGTTATAATTTAATTACATCTGTCCAAGACAGTTTATACAGTTTATACAGAATAAACTATTAAACTCGCTTGCCTGCCTATGCTTGTCTGCACATTTTGACTTCCATCAAAATGACAATGAAATTTATTTCAGCTAGGAATGTCAATAAACAAAGGAAAAAATGATGGAAATATTTTTTTAAAAATGTTCAGAAAAATATCCAAGTAAATTAATAGTTAAAGTATGAATAACATAATCAAGAAAGAAATTTAACAGAGGTAAGTGAAAAATGTTTTTAAAAATGGAAATATACTGAATATACTGTGTGAGGCAACAACTCTGCCAATCCCATTCTGGAGACATGGTAAAATGAATACTGAGGGCAACAATGTTTAGTGCAGCCTGCTTCCACTGTTAGGGCTATTTGCATGAACCTTAAAAACCAGATTCATTTAAATATTATGCTAGATAAAAAAAGAAATATGTTGTTTTCATATGTCCTTGATGGAAACCATTTCCAGCTAGATGCAAAAAACTGGAAATTAGAATCTGAAAAAGACAAAGACAGTAGAGATTAAGTAATCAGACATTATTGACATCGAAGGAGGCTGAATCTATGAAGAACTGAAAGAGAAAGGCTATAGAAACAGTTATATACAGAAACTGATCAGATAATCAGCAGATGTTGCTTGTCTTTAAGAAGCTGACAGATTCTGGAAAGACAGCGAAATAGGACATCTGTGTTTTCTGGTCCCTGGCAAGAAAGATTACTTCAAACAAAAGCTTTCCAACCTTTGTCTCAAAAAACACTACCAGAATAATATTTTTAAGGAATTATCCATGAGAACCTGTAAAGGCATTCCAGTCAAACTCATTTGTACTGTGCCTGAAAGTAGTGGTGGTTCCAACGATATATAAGAACAGAAGCAATGGTCTCATGGAATGCAGGATTATTCTGGTTTTACCATAATATACAGCTGGGGAGTTTCAATACTATCTGGGAATGGACTGATAAAAAAAAAACTTATATCAGGAATACAACAGACTTAAATATAGTCAGCTTCTTTGACTCTATCTTTTAAAGATTTTTTAAAAATTAAAAAGGTAAAGGTTCCCATCGCATATATGTGTTAGTTGTTCCCGACTCTAGGGGGCGGTGCTCATCTCCATTTCAAAGCTGAAGAGCCAGCATTGTCCAAAGACATCTCCATGGTCATGTGGCCGGAATGACTAAACACCAGATGTGCATGGAACACTGTTACCTTCCCACCAAAGGTGGTCCCTGTTTTTCTACTTGCATTTTTTACATGCTTTCGAACTGCTAGGTTGGCAGAAGCTGGGACAAGTAACAGGAGCTCACCCCGTTACGCGGCACTAGGGATTCGAACCGCTGAACTGCCAACCTTTCGATTGATAAGCTCAGTGTCTTAGCCACTGAGCCGCTGCATCCCTAATTTAAAAATTTAAAAAGTACTCAGCCTTATTTAGCCTTAGCACATGATCTAAAATATAAAAATTCACTATGGAAGAAATTGCCTTAATTTATTTATTATATAAATTGCCTCATCTATTTAACACCATAACTCTATAACTCCATAACCCTTGCATCAGAGGTGCGGTATACTAATTAAGCTCATTAACAGGGGTATGCTTCATAGAGATATTTTTCCTGTCTGCATTGATGTGCAATGCTTCAATGGATCATATAGTGATACTCTATTTTATTAAAAAAATGGAGACCTGTTTTTAGAAACACCTAATATACAGTCTCTCCATTTATTTGAGCCACAGAGCATACAGTTTATCCAGCTCACTTTAAGATCTTGCAAGTCCCTTTAATAGTATTGTGGACATATGTTCTTACTTCTGAATATATGCAGTTTGTTCTGAGGCTCAGCTTCAGTGTTCCTTTTCAGCTCCCTTTGAAGATAGTCCAAAACTTCAGCTAGCTCAGCAAGTAGTAGCAGAAGGTTTAAATAGGACCAAACATCTAGAACAGATTATAGTCTTTTTCATCTTCTTCTTCAGCATCCTCTGATTCAAATCCAGGACTAATCCAAATTGTTTGCAACTGAGAAGCCCGCTTAGGGCTATTGTTATTTTTAGTGGTAAACATTCTTTTATGACAATCATCCTCTAAAGTAGTAAAGACACAAAATGTTTGTACCATAATTGTACCATAATTATAGGCAGCACACTTTTACACAGCATACATGTTTTACCTTACTGTGATTTTTAATGATATAAAAAAAGAGCCGAAACTAACACTGATTTGAACTAGTTTTAATTTTGGACAGTAGCATTCAATTTTTAACAAGTATTGTTATTGTATTATGTCAATGTTTAATAACATCATTGCATATCAGCTTCCTTTTGTTAAAAAAATCGGTAGCAGCACCAGAATGACCTTCTCTGGGTTTCAAAGCTAAGGTAGATGCAACTTAATTAATATATGAATGTAAACTGCCATATAATTCCAGATTTATAAACTGGAGAGGAAGGGGAAGGGGAAGGGGAAGGGGAAGGAAATACATCCTGGAAGAAAGCAATGACAAACTACTTCATTTTTCCCAAGAAAATTGCATGTATGTGTCCATATAGTCAATGGGAGTTTAGTTTGACCCTCAGTAATCTTATTTTTAGATTTATTTTCTTTTGGGTGGGAGGAATATATATATATATATATATATATATATATATATATATATATATATATATATATATATATATATATATATATATATTTGTTTTCTCAGGTTTTCGCGGGTGTTCGTATGTAGGTCTTTGGTTATTCGGGTCTTCTCCCACGTAAAATTGGAAGTGTCTTGGTGACGTTTCAACGAAGTCTCATTCGTCATCTTCAGGCTGGTGTTCTCGGCTTCATGCTTCCAGGAGCAATGTGAGATCGCAGCTGTCTCTTCCTTTTAACTGCTAGTGGGGGTGTGAGCTGATTGGGTGGGAACTTGGCTGTGTTCTGATTGAGTGGAGATGTGTTCTGATTGGTTAGGGGCTTGGCTGTGCTCTGATTGGATGGGGGGTTGGTTGTGCTCTGATTGGCTGGGGGTGTGTTCTGTTTGGGTGGGGGCTTGGTTGTGCTCAGTTTAGTCTGAGTTGCAGGGGGATTTGAGCTGGTGAGCTGTGTTGTTGTTGTTTGGCTTCATGTTTGTGGCCGTGCGAGCTCTTCATGGTGGGTGTCAGTCTGCTTCATGTATGGATTGGAGGGGTTTAAAGTGGCTAATGATGCAGCTGCGCTCAACCAAAGACATATATATGTCTTTGATTATTCGGGTTTTCTCCCATGTAAAATTGGAAGTGTCTTGGTGACGTTTCAACGAAGTCTCATTCGTCATCTTCAGGCTGGTGTTCTCGTCTTCGTGCTTCCAGGAGCAATGTGAGATCGCAGCTGTTTCTTCCTTTTAACTGCTAGTGGGGGTGTGAACTGATTGGGTGGGAGCTTGGCTGTGTTCTGATTGGGTGGAGTTGTGTTCTGATTGGTTGGGGGCTTGCCTGTGCACTGTTTGGATGGGGGGGTTGGCTGTGCTCTGATTGGCTGGAGGGTGTTCTGTTTGGGTGGGTCTTGGTTGTGCTCAGGTTAGTCTGAGTTGCAGGGGGATTTGAGCTGGTGAGCTGCGTTGTTGTTTGGCTTCACGTTCGTGAATATATATATATATATATATATATATATATATATATATATATATGAAAATTGATACTATGCCTTTACAGGGAGGAGGTGGGTGTGGCCTACTGACGACAGCTAACGAGCTAGAAATGGATCTATTTAGGTCTCCCACCTAGCAGTCAGAGCTTGCTAGGTGTTAGAAAGGAAAAAAGCCCAGAACCGAGTAGATGAGATTCTACTGAGCTGGAGCTACAAAAAAAAAAAAAAAAAAAAACCTTGGCTACGTAGGGAAAACCTGGCTAGAAGAAAAACACACATAGACCCTACGAAGAAGTAAGAAAATTGATACTATGCCTTTACAGGGAGGAGGTGGGTGTGGCCTACTGACGACAGCTAACGAGCTAGAAATGGATCTATTTAGGTCTCCCACCTAGCAGTCAGAGCTTGCTAGGTGTTAGAAAGGAAAAAAGCCCAGAACCGAGTAGATGAGATTCTACTGAGCTGGAGCTACAAAAAAAAAAAAAAAAAAAAAAACCTTGGCTACGTAGGGAAAACCTGGCTAGAAGAAAAACACACATAGACCCTACGAAGAAGTAAGAAAATTGATACTATGCCTTTACAGGGAGGAGGTGGGTGTGGCCTACTGACGACAGCTAACGAGCTAGAAATGGATCTATTTAGGTCTCCCACCTAGCAGTCAGAGCTTGCTAGGTGTTAGAAAGGAAAAAAGCCCAGAACCGAGTAGATGAGATTCTACTGAGCTGGAGCTACAAAAAAACCTTGGCTATGTAGGGAAAACCTGGCTAGAAGAAAAACACACATAGACCCTACGAAGAAGTAAGAAAATTGATACTATGCCTTTACAGGGAGGAGGTGGGTGTGGCCTACTGACGACAGCTAACGAGCTAGAAATGGATCTATTTAGGTCTCCCACCTAGCAGTCAGAGCTTGCTAGGTGTTAGAAAGGAAAAAAGCCCAGAACCGAGTAGATGAGATTCTACTGAGCTGGAGCTACAAAAAAAAAAAAAAAAAACCTTGGCTACGTAGGGAAAACCTGGCTAGAAGAAAAACACACATAGACCCTACGAAGAAGTAAGAAAATTGATACTATGCCTTTACAGGGAGGAGGTGGGTGTGGCCTACTGACGACAGCTAACGAGCTAGAAATGGATCTATTTAGGTCTCCCACCTAGCAGTCAGAGCTTGCTAGGTGTTAGAAAGGAAAAAAGCCCAGAACCGAGTAGATGAGATTCTACTGAGCTGGAGCTACAAAAAAAACCTTGGCTACGTAGGGAAAACCTGGCTAGAAGAAAAACATATATATATATACATATATATATATATATATATATATATATATATATATATATATATGCGTTCGTGAATATATAGATATATAGATATATAGATATATAGATATATAGATATATAGATATAGATATAAGATATCGATATCGATATCAATATCGATATCAATATCGATATAGATAGATACACAAGATACACAAAGAAGAAATCCCACTTAGACCCATAGTCAGCTCCATAGGCTCACCTCAACAAAACCTAGCCAAATTTCTTGCCAAACAACTACAGTCCTATGCAAAATCCATCACTTCACACATAAAAAACTCATTTCAGTTTATAGAGATCATAAAGAAACAAAACTTACAGCCCAGTGACCTACTCGTGAGCTTCGATGTCATATCCCTCTTCACCCAAGTCCCAAAGAAGCCTTGACAGCTATCCAAAACAAATATAACCCCCCAAGCACATCCTAGATCTGACCAACCACTGCCTATCTAACACATATTACATCTATAAAGGGCAAAAATACAAACAAATAGAAGGAGCACCCATGGGATCACCCCTCTCACCTGTTATCGCAAACCTCTACATGGAAGATTTTGAAACCCAAGCCCTTGAAAAATCAGATCACAAACCCAAACTCTGGCTCAGATACGTAGACAACACCTTCGTAATCTGGCCACACAGGAAAGAAAAATTGGACAACTTCCTCACACATCTCAACAGCCTACACCCCAAATAAAGTTCACCATGGAAACAGAAGCTAACAACCAATTTCCCTTCCTGGATGTCGCCAAGGTACTTCAAATTTTACGCGGGAGAAAACCCGAATAACCAAAGACCTATATATATATATATATATGTGTGTGTGTGTGTGTGTGTATCATTCATTCATAAATAGATATAAATATAAGATATATACTCCGCTCTATATATTTCATTCATAACTTAGACCTTCACTTTTCTGCATGTTTATCTGTTCTATTTCATAAGATCGTACTCTTCACATCTATTACTTCATTCCTCTTTCTCTTAGTTTCACAGACACATTAACTTGTTTATTTTTCTTTCTTTCATTTCATTTCTTAGTTCATACTATTTATTATTTACTCTTTGTTACATTTCAAGTTATACATTTAATGTACAAGCATAATCTCTACACTGCCATAAATGAATAAATGTGTGGTGGAATCAGTGTTTCTTCCCTTTGAATGTTTCCATTTGTCTGAACTATCACAACTCTACTTCTACACTTTTACTACAAGACTACAAACCTGATATCTGATGTTCATCTTTAAGAGATGCTGGCATCCTAAGGTGTCCTTCTATGTATACTTCTCAATCTTGTGATGCTTGAAACCAAGTATGAATAAATTGTCGGAATAACTTCCAATGTGTCAAAATCTATGCACAAGATCTTGTTTGAATTGGAACAATTGCTATCTGAAGAACTCATTTAATATATATTGTTTTGGAAACATGGTTGTAAAATATAGAAACTAATCGAAGTTCAGTGCTCCTCAAATAATCCTTCACTTCCTAAACTTTGACTTTTGAGCTGTGGTGATGGGATGGAAATAGATAGAAATAGCTGGGAACTTCACAAAGATCAGCTCTCTGGAGATTTCATTTAGTTTCTGTCCATGATTGAATACGCACTGTTGCAAGTACATACTAAGAACATTGCACTGTCGTAATTTTTTCCAGTACTTACCAAATAATATGGAAGGGGGGGAGGGAGGGAGGATTATACAAAAATAACCTATTTAGTTAGCAGTGTATATTGATTCCAATGTAAGGAAACAGGTATTAATTCTAAATACAAGGTATAATTCTTACACTTTGCATATGAAACCAACCTTGTTGCATTATTCCTCTTACCATCAGCAGTGATGCCATTTGAGCCTGACCACCTATCTGAGATCTTATGGACAGGGGACAACTAAATATTTAGGCAGGTCATACTAGAAGGATGTTCTCTTCTTTATCTATCTATCAGGAAGGGAATCCAATGTGTCACCATTGCCAGCATGGACTCAAAAGATCAGCAGATTGGTTTTTAAAAACCCCATATATACAGTTGAGGTTTCAACTGGCTGGTCAGCAACATTTGTCTTTCGATGGCTGAAGCAATGATGGAGACAGACTTTTACAATAAGATGATTTCCAATAATAGAGGAGCAGTGATGAAAAGGGAAAAGACTAATAAGAAGGAAAAAATTAAGAGAAAGCAGTAACTGGAAGAGGACAATGAGACTGCAGGAAGAAAAGTGATGGGAGAAGGGAGTAAAGGCAGCAGCAATGACAAGGGGAAGAAAGTGATGGGAGGAAAGCATAGAAAGAAAAGAGGAGAATGATAGGAGGAAAAAGAAATCTTTGCAGAGTGGACAATGCATTCCTTTTCACCATAACTCTATATTAGTTTGTTACTTTTTTTTTTTAATTTGATTTATATGCCGCCCTTCTCCGGAGACTCAGGGCGGCTTACAATGCGTTAAGCAATAGCCTTCATACTTTTGTATATTTATACAAAGTCAGCTTATTGCCCCCACAAACTGGGTCCTCATTTCACCTACCTTAGAAAGGATGGAAGGCTGAGTCAACCTTGAGCCTTGGAGAGATTCAAACCAGCAGAAATTGCAGGCAGCTGTGTTAATAACAGGGTGCATTAAACCACTGTACCATCAAGGCTCTCTTGGACTTTATATACCACTGACTGCTGAAAAGTTGTGTTTTCAAGTGAAAAAGAAGGCTAGGTCTTTCAGTTCATCAGGGAGCACTTTCTAAAAGCTCAGAAGGTTAATGTCCAAGCCAAGAAGTGAAATAGCAAAGTCCAATCACCTTCAATCCTTCATTTGTTTATAGCTGATAGACAGAATCTTGCCAAACTAAAGCTATAACTTTCTAATCAGCTAGATCAAACCCACAGCATCACATTGTTATCACATGACTTATCTCAACTTTTCCCTCCTTCACTAAACTGGGGGTGGGCATGACCAGCACATGACGCATCCAGCCCATAGGCTGCGAGTTTGACACCACTGAGCTAGATATATCCTGAAAGATTGTAGTAGGATGTGATTACCCTGGACCTTTTCCCCTTCCCTCTCTGGCTTGGGACTGTGTAGCCTCTTATTCCAGGCCTGTTTCTGGGAAAAATCCGTGTTCCCAAAACTCTGCTCCTGCTGGTGCACATTTGATCACAATTTGACAATTTGATTGTGACATGAACTTGCCTCAGTGGGGAAGGGTAGTAGCAGTGGTGGGATTCTGCCAGTTCTAGGCGGTTCGGCTGAACCGTTTGTTAAATTGCTGGCTTGTCCCGCCCCTTGCCCTGCCCCTCCGTACCACTGGGTGAGGGGTGGGCGAGCCAGCAATTTAACAACGGTTCGGTGTTTTTTTATAATTTTATTGGCCTCGCAGCTGCCGCAGGGCTTCAAAGGGCCGCCCTACAGCTGATCAGTGTTAAAAGAAAACAAATGAGTAGATTGGTGCCTGCAAATATAAATGGGTAGACCCAGTGGTGGGATTCTACTTTGGTAGAACCAGTTGTTAAGTAGTTAAGCCAGTGGGATGCCTTAGGGGGGCGGTAAGCGGCAAGGTGGGCGGCAGAGGAACGCTAGAGGCAAAGGGGGGCAACAGGGGGGCTAAGTGGCAAGGAGGGTGCCCCCTCCTTTGACCTGTGGCTCGCAGCACTTACCTCCTTGCAACCAAACAGCAAGAAAAAAACAGCCTCTTTTAGCTTCAGCATAGGTTAATTAGTATGATTAGATCGGCCTCCGACTCTCAGTTTATTCGCTCTCAGCTGTTTTGCAAGCTCTTTGCTTGCTGCAAAGAGTGCTGGAGTAGATTTTTTTTCCCCTAGCTAAAAGGAAACTGAAAGTAAAGCAGGCTCTGCTGCAATGTGACAAAATGAGGCAGGGAGAGAGATTTCTTTTTCTTTTTCTTTCTCCTCACCAAAAAAGGTAGGTGCAAACAATGGGAAATTTAGGGCAAAAGAGGAGAGTTCAAGATTTTAAAACACAAAAGAAAAAAAGCTCTATTTAACTAGGGAATTGAAATAATTGAGATACTATTAATTGTATATGGTGTTGAAAGCAGAAATGGTTAAGTTGTGGTTTGGAGAAATATATGGGGGAAATTATTTGGTTTATTATTATTGGTAAATATAATTAATTGATTTTTAAGAAATTGGATTGCATGGAAATAATTGGAATATTCATGTTCATATTGATTAATATACAAAAAAAATAGTTATATAACTAATTGATCTATATTAAAATGTTGAATTTGTATTAAACAACTGTATTACATAATTACATAATTAACCAATGTGAGGATGGATATAAAAATAGATGACAATGCAAAGGGGTATAATATAGAATAGAAGGGAAAAATTGAATTTGATTAAGATTAGAATTTGAGGATGAAGGGTAATATTGTTTTTTTTTTAAAAAAATAGATGAGGAATAAATATGGCAAAAAGGAAATATAGAAATTGTAAATTTAATTGAAATGACTAAACACTGTTTAAATTTGTGAACTGGCCAAATACTCTGTTCAAAGAAAATACATTGTATGTTTGTACGTGTGTTTCTGACTATTGTTATTTATTCACATTTGTTCTTTTTTATTCTTTAAAGTTTAACAATTCATTCTTTATCTTAATATCTTTATATTTGTTTGGGATTGGCTTTCTTCCCATTCATCTTTTTTATTGTACAGCAATCTTTCTCCTCAAACCTACCACCTCTCTCTTTTCTTTCCTTCTTACTTTCTCTTCCCCCTTCTTCTCCTCCTTACTTCCTCTTCCTTTCTCCTTCTTCTCCTCTTTTCCTCCCTCTCTTACCCTCACTCCTACTCTAATTTCCCTTCCCTTTCTTCATCCCTCTCTATTGCTGTATTCTTTTATGCATATGGACTACTCAGAAGGCTGAAAAAATTATTTTTTTTTATTTTTTTTATTGCAAAAGTTTTACAATTACATTTTCACCCCTTTTCCCCCCCCCTCAACCCGCCCCAAACTTCCCAACCTCCCTAACCCACCCTAACCCACCCCTCCCCCCAGACTTCCTCACAATATATTCATGTCAAATAAAAGGAAAAACCCTCTTTTGTATATAAAACTTGAACCCCGCCCTCCCCTTACAAATTTTCATCTTCATTACATTAACCTATTTCTATCTTAATATAGCAATTTCAAATAAATTTTCATCCTGATTACCTTGAAAATATTTCTATCTTAATATAACATTTTCAAATAAATTTTCATCCTCAACCTTGAAATATTTCTATCTTAATATAACATTTTCAAATAAAAGCTATTTGGTACTTCCTAGTTTGATATTTGTTCTGAACATAATCTATCCACTTCTTCCATTCCCATTCATAAGTCTCTTGAGAACAGTCTTTTAAATATGCTGAAATCTTCGCCATCTCCGCAAAACTGGCCATCTTCAAAGTCCATTCCTCAATCGAAGGCAGCGCTTCATTTTTCCAGTATTTACCTATCAACAATCTTGCTGCAGTTATCATGTACAATATCATTTTTGTTTCCCCCAATGTAAAACCCTTAACTATACCCAATAAAAACAGTTGTGGAGAAAATTGAATCTTTCTCTTCAAAACATTCTGCATGACCCACCAAATTTTTATCCAAAAAGCCTTAACTTTCTTACAGGTCCACCAAACATGATAATATGTAGCGTCTAAGCAGTCACATCTCCAACATTTAGGCTGGGCACTAGGATACATACACGACAATTTTTTTGGATCTAAATGCCATCTATAAAACATTTTGTAGAAATTTTCCCGCAGATTCTGCGACTGTGTAAATTTAACATTCTGAACCCAAATTTTTTCCCATGTTTCCAACATCACTGGTTCCTCAAAATTTTGTGCCCACTTAACCATACAGTCTTTAACTAGTTCAGTTTCTGAATCCCTTTCTAACAAAACATTATAAAGTCTTTTAATATGCATTGGGCCTTTCTCTTTTATATGTCTAACTAATTCTTCCTCATACATCATAATACCAGTTTTTTGGTCCTCTTTCCATCTCAATTGCAATTGATTATATTGTAACCAAGTTAAATTAATCCCTTCAGCCAACAATGTCTGTAATGTCTTCAGCTGCCATCTGCCCGCGTCTGCAAAAAGAACCTCTTTATATAAAAACCCCCCGAGTGACATTATATTTGTATTCCACAAGGTATGACCAAGATCCAGCCATAGCGGTATTTTGTAATTCCAGTTGTTTCGGTGCTTCTTCCAAACTCTCAGCAAAGAATCTCTAAGTATATGGCTTTTAAATACTTTATCCACTTTGCTGTCATAAAATAAGTAAGCGTGCCATCCAAATTCCAAATCAAAACTTTCTGCATTCAATATTCCAGTCTTTTTTCCTCCAAACCAATCACTTACTAAAGTCAAAGCTGTTGCATCATAATATAATTGTAGGTTTGGAAGTTTGAGACCTCCCCTTTCTGGGATGTCTTGCATAATTTTCATTTTTACTCTTGGTTTTTTCTCGTTCCAGACAAATTTATTAATACCAGTTTGCCATGCTTTTAGTTGTTTATCATTTTTGAGCACCGGAATCATTTGAAACAAAAAAAGAAATCTTGGCAAAATGTTCATCTTAACTGCTGCTATTCTTCCAAGTAAAGACAGCTGCAGTTTTTTCCAAATCTCCATATCTTTTTGCACCTCTCGCCACAACGCCTCATAGTTGTTTTGAAACAATTTCATATTTGATTCTGCAACCTGAACTCCTAGATATTTTACCTTTGGTACAATCTCAAAACCTGCCCTCCTTTCTAACTCCAGTTTACGATCTTGTGTCATATTTTTAACTACCATCTTAGTTTTTCTCTGATTCAATCTGAAACCTGAAACTTTACCAAAGTCTTGTATAATGTCTTTCATCTGGATTATCGATTCCATTGGCTGTGTTAGGGTAACAACCAGATCGTCTGCGAATGCCTTTATTCTGTAATCCTCTTGCCTTATCATTATACCTTTCAATGTGTTAGAATCCCTTATTGTATTTAACAAGACTTCTAGTGTTAAAATGAACAACAATGGGGACAGTGGACATCCCTGTCTTGTACCTTTTTCAATTTTAAACTCTGTTGTCAAACTTCCATTGATAATGATCTGTGCCTTTTGCTCTTGATAAATTGCTGAGACCGCCTGTATATATTGGTCCCCAAAGTCCATCTTTTTTAATGTCTTTAATAAAAAATTCCAATCCACTCTGTCAAAGGCCTTCTCTGCATCCAGAAAGACCAGCACTGCAGGGATCTGTTTATTCTTCTCAAGATATTCCAATAAATCTATTACTTGCCTTACATTGTCCTTCATATGCCTACCCTCAATAAATCCCGCTTGGTCATCATGAATCACCTTTTGAATTACTGGCATCAGTCTGTTGGCTAATACTTTTGCGTAAATTTTATAATCCGTATTCAAAAGAGATATTGGTCTGTAATTCTCCGGTTTTTTGGGACCTGCTTGCTCTTTTGGTATCAAAGAAATATAAGCTGTAGTCCACGATGGAGGTACTTTTCCCCCTTGTTGTATGTTGCAAAATAAGTCTCTGAGTTGTTCCACCATTTCTGCCTGTAAAGTTTTATAATACACTGCTGTCAGACCATCCGTTCCAGGAGCTTTGGCTGTTTTTAATTGTTTTATTGCTGCTATTATCTCCTCCTCTGTTATGGGATAATCCATTCTTTCCTTTTGTTGTTCAGTAATTTTTGTAACTCTTTTATTGTCCAAATATTTTTCTATAAGTCCATTCTGCACCTCCTCTCTGGCATATAGTTTAGTGTAATATTGAAGAAAGGCTTCTTTTATTAAATTCTGTTGAAAAACTTCTTTCCCCCCAATATCAACACTATCAATAGTCCGTATGCTTTGTTTCTTCCTTAATGTGTAAGCCAACCACCTGCCTGGTTTATTAGCATTGCAGAATGTATTATGCTTCGCATATTGTAAGTTTGTTGCAACTTGTTCCGCTATAAGCATTTGGAATTGGTCTTTCAGAAGTTTTATAACACTAAGTATTCTTTCATCTGTTGGGTTTTTAATAAGTAACTGTTCTTTATCCTTTATTTCTGCTTCCAATTCAAGTCTTTTCTTTTGTCGAATCCGCTTATGTTTAGAGTTCATATATATAAGCACCCCTCTCATATAAGCTTTGCTTGCGTCCCACACAATTTCCATTGGGGTGCCTTTATTCAAATTCATTTCAAAAAACTCTTTCAGATGCTTTTTAAGTTCTATTATATTTTTCTCATATCTAAACAAGTTTTCATTTAATCTCCAAGAGCGTCTCTCATTCTTACATGTCTCAATTTCTATCCAGACTGGACTGTGATCAGTCAAAGTTCTTGGCAGAATCTTTGTTCTTTTTGTCCTAACAAGTAAGTCATCAGACAACAAGATAAAATCAATCCTGGAAAAGGATCTATGTCTGTCAGAAAAGAAAGTATAGTCCAGTTCTTTTGGGTTATGTATTCTCCAAATATCTTTTAATTCCAGGTCTTCTCTCATATCAAAAAAAGTCTGTGGTAATCTAATTCTTGATTTTGCCAAAGTCTTTTTATCTAATTTAGAGTCAATTACTCCATTCCAGTCTCCCATAATTAAAATAGATCTATAATCCCATTGAAGTATTTTAGTATGCAGCATTTTATAAAAATAATCCTGTTGTTGATTAGGAGCATAAATTCCTATCAGAAGAATTTGACTGTTAGCAGAAAGTAATTCAATTGCTACAAACCTACCATCTTGATCAGCTTCTATAAGTTTGGCTGTTAATTTTTTGTTTACATAAATAACCACACCATTCTTTTTTTGGTTAGTTGAGGATATAAAATGTGTTCCTAATTTGGAATTTTTCAAATAGTTTTGATCTTGAACTGTAATATGCGTTTCTTGTAAACAAATTATATCATTATTATGTTGTTTTAAATATGCAAATATTTTCTTCCTTTTTTGTGTTGCATTCAACCCATTCACATTCCAAGATAAACATTTAATCATCCTTATTCTCCTTCTGGAGCGAAGCGCAGAACCTTAGGATATCATCTGAGATCCTCTGTCCTGTTTTTCCCACAGCCCCAGCCTTGTCTTGACTCTCCTGCTGTAACTTTTCTTTAAGTTCCTTGGCTTTTGCTCGAGTTATACGCTGATCCTTAACTTCAGCCGCCCAAGCCAGCTCCGAGATTGGAGAAGGTTCCAGCAAAGGCTCATCCAAAAAGCCTCCTTCAGCACCCTTCAGCTCTGCTAATTCCTGCTTAGATTGTTGTTCTTTAATCTCCAAAACTGTAGATGTGCGTGGGGATGGAGTTCTTTCTTTAAAGATGTCATTATAAAATTGCTCCGCCTTCTCCACAGTATTCAGACGGTGTTTCTCTCCCTTATATCTCAAAATTATGCCAGTTGGGGCGTCCCAACGAAATGGGATTTGATTATTCTGCAGTTCTTTAACAAGAAAACCATACTCTTTTCTAGATTTCAACATCTTAGGTGGGAGCTCCTTGTAAACTGTAATCTTGGATCCACTCACTTGCACAGAAGTGAGAAAAGATTTTTGCAAAATGTCATTTCTTATTGCTCTATCTGTAAAATATATGACCACATCTCTAGGCAGTTGTCTTTGTCTGGCCACCCACGAGTTGACTCTATAGATTTTATCTATTTTGCAAAAAACCATCTCAGGTTCAACTTTTAAAATCACAGCTAGGGCTTCAGCACAGATCTGTCTCAAATCTTGTCTCTCCTCTTCTCTAATTCCTCGAAGCCTTATAGCAAATTCCATTGCACGAAATTGCATCATAACAATATCATTCTCAACTCTCTGCATCTTGTCATCAACATCAAAAAATTTATGATCATTATTTTTCATCTTAGCATTAACTTCTAATTTAAATTCATCCACTTTTGTCTCAACTTTCATAATAAATCCTGCCAGACCAGACGCCACATCCGTTATTTTTTTGGTCACCATCTTTTGGCTCTGCTGCATTTCCTGCATGATTTCCTGTTGTGACTTTTGAATTTTTTCATCTATTTTATTTATTTTGTCATCCATGTCTTGAAATTTCTCATCCAAAATATTTGAGATGAATGCTTTTAATTCTCCCATATCCAAATCTTTTTTTTGGGCTTGTGACTGCGTATCCTGCTTACGTGGGGGGGATCCCCCCCCTGTTTTGCCTTCCTGCTTTTTTGAAGCCATCCTGCCACGTAAGCTAGCTTTCTTAAAAAGGGAGGGTCCGCCTCTTCTGCCACCTCCACAATACCTTCTAAAAAAGTCCCCCAGAGTTACTCAAAACAAAGCTATAATGCAGCAAAGACAAGTAAAGGGGAGAGATTTTCCTCTTATTTCTGTTGCAGCCGGAGCAGCTCTGTAACAACTTTTTAACTTTGTAGCAAGACAAGATAACTTCACCAATCCACACCCACTAATTCATTTGCTGAGCGCCATATTTTTTCAATCACTTTCACTCATTCCGAGACTTTCACTTCAGTAAAAAAGTTCAGCAAAGGACTAATACTTGCAGTTCAAAGTTTCAGGGTTCAAGTGGATTGCGGATGTTTATTTGAGTTATTTCCTCGCTCTTTAAAGGTTTCCTGAGGTCGGCTTGTTCCGCACAGGCAGAAGACGTCCCACGCCGCCCGGAGTTTCAGCAGGTTGTTAGGGAGCCGCGCCTGCTTCCTCCCCAGAAACAATTCCCTGGGGGGGTTGCAGGGGCTCTACCTGTGCCCTGCTGCCTCTTCTTCTGCAATCCTAAGGATTTCGAAGATTTCGAGCCGCTTCGCAATCAGGAAGCGGCTCTACAAGCGGCGGGGGTGGCGGTGCCAAAAGAAAGCACCGTCGCCGCCGAAGACAAGGAAACCGGAAGTCTCTGAAAAAATTATTTTTGACGAGTCTGGTCCTCACACTTTTGACCATTCCTCGAACTTACGACTGTCCTCACATTTTACGTTTTTGCCCTATCTTGTCACCATGGTGAAGAGAAGCAGTTTTGAAATGAGTGATACGGTTGTTAAGAATGCTACAATGGGCATAAATGATGACCAGTCATAAGTGCGAAGACCCGTCAAAAGTACGAGGACCTGTCAGAAATCACTTTTTTCAGCCCTCTGGGTAGTCATTTTGTGCACATGGACTATTCAGAGGGCTGAAAAAGTTATTTTTGACTGGTCCTTGCACTTTTGACCAGTCCTCGAACTTACGACTATCCTCAGATTTTACGTTTTTGTCCTATCTTGTCACCATAATGAAGAGAAGCAGTTGTGAAATGAGTGACACGGTTGTTAAGATACCATCGACCATGGTATCATGTTGCACCGGTTGGAGGGGTTGAGGGTGGGGGACACCGTTTTGCAGTGGTTCTCCTCCTACCTCTCTGACCGGTTGCAATCTGTGTTGGCAGGGGGCAGCGGTCGACCCTGAGGCGCCTTGTTTGTGGGGTGCCGCAAGGGTTGGTCCTCTCGCCCCTTCTGTTCAACATTTATGTAAAGCCGCTGGGTGAGATCATCTGTGGCTTTGGGGTGGAGTTCCATCAGTACGCTGATGACACTCAGCTGTACATCTCCACCCCAGGCCACCCCAATGATGCACTTGAAGTGATGTCCCAGTGCCTGGACGCCGTGCAGGCCTGAACGGGGAGAAACAGGCTCCGACTTAACCCTTCCAAGACCGAGTGTCTGTGGCTTCCGGTGTCCCGATATAGCCAGCTGGTGCCATCGCTGGCTATTGGGGGCGAGTCATTGGCCCCCACGGAGAGGGCTCGTAACTTGGGCATCCTCCTGGATGCACGGCTGTCTTTAGAAGAACATATGACGGCCGTGGCCAGGGGGGCTTTCTATCAGGTTTGCCTGGTATGCCAGTTGCATCCCTTTCTGGATCGGGACTCCTTATGCACGGTCATTCACGCCCTCGTCACCTCTCGCCTGGACTACTGCAATGCTCTCTACATGGGGCTCCCCTTGGGGTGCGCCCGGAGACTCCAGTTGATCCAGAATGCAGCCACGCGGGGGATTATGGGAGCGACGGGGCGCTCCCATGTGACATCTCTCCTGCACGAGCTGCACTGGCTTCCTGTGGTCTTCCGCGTGCGCTTCAAGGTGTTGGTGACTACCTTTAAAGCACTCCATGGCTTAGAGCCGGGGTATTTACGAGACCGCCTTCTGCCACCAATAGCCTCCCACCGGCCAGTTCGCTTGCACAGAGAAGGCCTTCTCAGGGTGCTGTCGACCAGACAATGTCGGCTGGTGACCCCCAGGGGGAGAGCCTTCTCTGTGGCAGCACCTGCCCTGTGGAACAACTTACCCCCAGAGATAAGCAAGATACCAGACCTCCGGACTTTTCGTCGGGCCCTGAAAACACATCTATTTCATCTAGCCGGGCTGGCTTGACCCCATCCTTGCGGTTTTAATTTGTAATTGGTTTTAACTGGATTATTTTAAATTGATGGCCAAAATTATTTAATGTCTTTTAAACTGCTTTTAAATTTTATATGTTGTGTTTTACCATGGCTGTTCACCGCCCTGAGTCCTGTTGGAGAAGGGCGGTATACAAAATAAATAAATAAATAAATAAATAAATAAATAAATAAATAAGAATGCCGCAACGGGCATAAATGTGAGGATGGTCATAAGTGCGAGGGCAGGTCAAAAGTGTGAGGACCAGTCAGAAATGACTTTTTTCAGCCCTCTGAGTAGTCCCTATGCACATAGCCATGCCCACCCGATCACTTGACCAGCTAGCCACGCCTACCCAGTCACATGACCACCAAGCCACACCCCCAACTATGCCACGCCCACAGAACTGGTTGTTAAAAAAATTGAATCCCACCACTGGGTAGTAGGTAAGTTTGAAGATGATATTCCCTCAGATAACCCACATCCAAATTCATTAAAGTTCATGATGTATCTTTTTTTTTTTATTGCAAAAGTTTTACAATTACATTTTCATCCCTTCCCCCCCCCCTCAAACCACCCCAAACTTCCCAACCTCCCTAACCCACCCTAACCCTCCCCTCCCCCCGGACTTCCTTACAGTATACTCATGTCAAATAAAGGGAAAAACCCTCCTTTATATATAAAACTTGAACCCCTCCCTCCCCCTTACAAGTTTTCATCTTCATTACATTAACCTATTTCTATCTTAATATAACATTTTCAAATAGATTTTCATCCTAATTGCCTTAAAAATATTTCTATCTTAATATAACATTTTCTAATAAATTTTCATCCTTAACCTTAAAAAATTTCTATCTTAATATAACATTTTCAAATAAAAGCTATTTGATACTTCCTAGTTTGATATTTGTTCTGAACATAATCTATCCACTTCTTCCATTCCCATTCATAAGTCTCTTGTGAACAATCTTTTAGATATGCTGAAATCTTCGCCATCTCTGCAAAACTGGCCATCTTCAAAGTCCATTCCTCAATCGTAGGCAGCACTTCATTTTTCCAATATTTACCTATCAACAATCTTGCTGCTGTTATCATATACAATATCAATTTTGTTTCACCCAATGTAAAACCCTTAACTATACCCAATAAAAACAGTTGTGGAGAAAATTGAATTTTTTTCTTCAAAACGTTCTGCATGACCCACCAAATTTTTATCCAAAAAGCCTTAACTTTCTTACAGGTCCACCAAACATGATAATATGTAGCATCTAAACAATCACATCTCCAACATTTAGGCTGCACATTAGGGTACATACACGACAATTTTTTAGGGTCTAGATGCCATCTATAAAACATTTTATAAAAATTTTCCCTCAGATTCTGCGACTGTGTAAATTTAACATTCTGAACCCAAATTTTTTCCCATGTTTCCAACATCACTGGTTCCTCAAAATTTTGTGCCCACTTAATCATGCAGTCTTTAACTAGTTCAGTTTCTGAATCCCTTTCTAACAAAACATTATAAAGTCTTTTGATATGCATTGGGCCTTTCTCTTTTATGTGTCTAACTAATTCTTCCTCATACATCATAATACCAGTTTTTTGGTCCTCTTTCCATCTCAATTGCAATTGATTATATTGTAACCAAGTTAGATTAATCCCTTCAGCCAACAATGTCTGTAATGTCTTCAGCTGCCATCTGCCCGCATCTGTAAAAAGAACCTCTTTGTATAAAACCCCCCCGAGTGACATTATATTTGTATTCCACAAAGTATGACCAAGATCCAGCCATAACGGTATTTTATAATCCCAATTGTTTCGGTGCTTCTTCCAAACTCTCAACAAAGAATCTCTAAGTATATGGCTTTTGAATACTTTATCCACTTTACTGTCATAAAATAAGTAAGCGTGCCATCCAAATTCCAAATCAAAACTTTCTGCGTTTAGTATTCCAGTCTTTTTTCCTCCAAACCAGTCACTTAGTAAAGTCAAAGCTGCTGCATCATAATATAACTGTAGGTTTGGAAGTTTAAGACCTCCCCTTTCTGGAACGTCTTGCATGATTTTCATTTTTACTCTTGGTTTTTTCTCATTCCAAACAAACTTATTCACACCAGTTTGCCATACTTTTAGTTGTTTATCATTTTTGAGCACCGGAATCATTTGAAACAAAAAAAGAAATCTTGGCAAAATGTTCATCTTAACTGCTGCTATTCTTCCAAGTAGAGACAGCTGCAGTTTTTTCCAAGTCTCTATATCTTTTTGCACCTCTCGCCACAACACCTCATAGTTATTTTGAAACAATTTCATATTTGATTCTGCAACCTGAACTCCTAGATATTTTACCTTTGGTACAATCTCAAAACCTGCCCTCCTTTCAAGCTCAAGTTTACGATCTTGTGTCATATTTTTAACTATCATCTTAGTTTTTTTCTGGTTCAATCTAAAACCTGAAACTTTACCATAGTCTTGTATAATGTCCTTCATCTGGATTATTGATTCCATTGGCTGTGTTAGGGTAACAACCAGATCGTCTGCAAATGCCTTTATTCTGTAATCCTCTTGCCTTATCATTATACCTTTCAATGTGTTAGAATCCCTTATTGTGTTTAACAAGACTTCTAGTGTTAAAATAAACAACAGTGGGGACAACGGACATCCCTGTCTTGTTCCTTTTTCGATTTTAAACTCTGTTGTCAAACTTCCATTAATAATAATCTGTGCCTTTTGTTCTTGATAGATTGCTGAGACCGCCTGAATAAATTGGTCCCCAAAGTCCATCCTTTTTAAAGTCTTTAATAGAAAATTCCAGTCCACTTTATCAAAGGCCTTCTCTGCATCCAGAAAAACCAGCACTGCAGGGATCTGTTTATTCTTCTCAAGATATTCCAATAAATCTATTACTTGCCTTACATTATCATTCATGTGCCTACCCTCAATAAATCCCGCTTGATCATCATGAATCACCTTTTGAATTACTGGCATCAATCTGTTGGCTAATACTTTTGCGTAAATTTTATAATCCGTATTCAAGAGAGATATTGGTCTATAGTTCTCTGGTTTTTTGGGACCTGCTTGTTCTTTTGGTATCAAAGAAATATAAGCTGTAGTCCATGATGGGGGTACTTTTCCCCCTTGTTGTATATTACAAAATAAGTCTCTAAGTTGTTCCACCATTTCTGCCTGCAGAGTTTTATAGTACACTGCAGTCAGACCATCCATTCCAGGAGCTTTGGCTGTTTTTAATTGTTTTATTGCTACTATTATCTCGTCCTCTGTTATAGGATAATTCATTCTTTCCTTTTGTTGCTTAGTGATTTTTGTAACTCTTTTGTTGTCTAAATATTTTTCTGTAAGTCCATTCTGCACCTCCTCTCTGGCATATAGTTTAGTGTAATATTCAAGAAAAGCTTCTTTTATTAATTTCTGTTGAAAAACTTCTTTCCCTCCAATATCAATACTATCAATAGTCCGTATGCTCTGTTTCTTCCTCAATATGTAAGCCAACCACCTGCCCGGTTTATTGGCGTTGCAGAATGTATTATGCTTCGCATATTGTAAATTTGTTGCAACTTGTTCCGCTATAAGCATTTGGAATTGGTCTTTCAAAAGTTTTATGACACCAAGTATTCTTTCATCTGTTGGGTTTTTAATAAGTAACTGTTCTTTGTTCTTTATTTCTGCTTCCAATTCAAGTCTTTTCTTTTGTCGAATCAATCTATGTTTAGAGTTCATATATATAAGCACCCCTCTCATATAAGCTTTGATTGCGTCCCACACAATTTCCATTGGGGTGCCTTTATTCGAATTCATTTCAAAAAACTCTTTCAAATACTTTTTAAGTTCTACTATATTTTTTTCATATCTGAATAAGTTTTCATTTAATCTCCAAGAGCGTCTCTCAATCTTGTGTGTCTCAATTTCTATCCACACTGGGCTATGATCAGTCAAAGTTCTTGGCAGAATCTTTGTTCTTTTTGTCCTAACAAGTAAATCATCAGACAGCAAGATGAAGTCAATCCTGGAAAAAGATCTATGTCTGTCAGAGAAGAAAGTATAATCCAGTTCTTTTGGGTTATGTATTCTCCAAATATCTTTTAATTCCAGATCTTCTTTCATATCAAAAAAAGTCTGTGGTAATCTAATCCTTGACTTCGCCAAAGTCTTTTTATCTAATTTAGAATCAATTACTCCATTCCAATCTCCCATAATTAAGATAGATCTGTAATCCCAATGAAGTATTTTCGTATGCAACATTTTATAAAAATAGTCCTGTTGTTGGTTAGGAGCATAAATTCCTATCAAAAGAATTTGATTATTAGCAGAAAGTAATTCAATTGCTACAAACCTGCCATCTTGATCAGCTTCTATAAGTTTGGCTGTTAATTTTTTATTTACGTAAATAACCACACCATTCTTTTTTTGGTTAGTTGAAGATATAAAATGTGTTCCTAGTTTGGAATTTTTCAAATAGTTTTGATCTTGAGCTGTAATATGCGTTTCTTGTAAACAAATTATATCATTGTTATGTTATTTTAAATATGCAAATACTTTCTTCCTTTTTTGTGTTACATTCAACCCATTCACATTCCAAGATAAACATTTAATCATCGTTATTCTCCTTCTGGAGCAAAGAGCAGAACATTCGGATTTCATCCGAAATCTTCTGTCCTGCATTCCCCACGGCTCCAGCCTTTTCATCTTGTCTTTCCTGCTGTAACTTTTCTTTAAGTTGCTTGGCTTTTGCTCGGGTTATACGCTGGTCCTTGACTTCAGCCATCCAAGCCGGCTCCAAGATTGGAGAAGGTTCCAGCAAAGGCTCATCCAGAAAACCTCCTTCAGCGCCCTTCAACTCCTCTGATTCCTGCTTAGATTGTTGTTGCGATTCTTGAAGTTGCTTCTTATCACTCTCTTTAGTCTCCAAAACTGTAGATGTACGTGGGGATGGTGTTCTTTCTTTAAAGATATGAGTATGAAATTGCTCCGCCTTCTCCACAGTATTCAAACGATGTTTCTCTCCCTTATATCTCAAAATTATGCCAGTTGGAGCGTCCCAACGAAATGGGATTTGATTATTCTGCAATTCTTTAACAAGAAAGCCAAAATCTTTTCTGGATTTCAACATCTTAGGTGGAAGCTCCTTATAGACTGTAATCTTGGATCCGCTCACTTGCACAGAAGTAAGAAAAGATTTTTGCAGGATATCATTTCTTATTGCTCTGTCTGTAAAATATATGACCACATCTCTAGGCAATTGTCTTTGTCTAGCCACCCAAGAGTTGACTCTGTAAATTTTGTCTATTTTACAAAAGACCATATCAGGATCAGTTTTTAAGATCACAGCTAGGGCTTCAGCACAGATCTGTCTCAAATCTTGTCTCTCCTCTTCTCTAATTCCTTGAAGCCGTATAGCAAATTCCATTGCCCGGAATTGCATCATAACAATCTCGTTCTCAACTCTCTGCATCTTGTCATCAACATCAAAAAATTTATGATCATTATTTTTCATCTTAGCATTAACTTCTAATTTAAATTCATCCACTTTTGACTCAACTTTCATAATAAATCCTGCCAGGCTAGACGCCACATCTGTTATTTTTTTGGTCACCTTCTTTTGGTTCTGTTGCATCTCCTGCATAATTTCCTGTTGAGACTTTTGAATTTTATCATCTATTTTATTTATTTTATCATCTATTTCCTGTTGAGCTTTTTGAAATTTGTCATCCAGGATATTTGAAATGAATTCTTTTAAATCTCCCATATCAAAATCTTTTTTCTGGACTTGTGATTGCGTGTCCTGTTTGCGTGTGGGGGATCCCCCCCTGTTTTGCCTTCCTGCTTCTTTGAAGCCATCCTGCCATGTAGGCTAGCTTTTCTAAAAAGGGAGGTTCCGCTTCTTCTGCCACCTCCACAAAGCCTTCTAAAAAGGTCCCCCAGATTTATTCAAAGCAAAGCTATAATGCAGCAAAGTCAAGTAAAAGGGAGAGATTTTCTTCTTGTTTCTGTTACAGCCGGAGCAACTTTATAGCAACTTTTTTAAACTTTGTAACAAAGCAAGATGACTTCACCAATCCACACCCGCTGATACATTTACTCTAATGCTGAGCGCCATATTTTTTCCAGTCACTTTCACTCATTCAGAAACTTTCACTTCAGTATAAAAAATCAGCAAAGAGCTAATACTTGCAGTTCAAAACTTCAGGGTTCAAGTAGATTTCAAGTGTTTATTTGGGTTATTTCCTCGCTCTTTAAAAGTTTCCTGCAGCCGGCTTGTTCTGCGGAAGCAGAGACGTCCCACGCCGCCCGGAGTCTCAGCAGGTTGAAAGGGAGCCGCCCTGTTTCCTCCCCAGAAACAATTCCCTGGGGGGGTTGCAGGGGCTCAACCTGTACCCTGCTGCCTCTTCTTCATAAATCCTAAAGATTTTGAAGATTTCAAGCCGCTTCGCAATCGAGAAGCGGCTCTACGAGTGGCGGGGCTGGCGGCGCTTAAAAAGGCACCGTCGCCGCCGAAGACGAGGAAACCGGAAGTCCCATGATGTATCTTTTATGGAAACATTCAGCCCCTGTAATGAAATTGAAACAACATTTATTTATTTAGTTATTTAAAATATTTATATAGTTGCCCATCTTACAACCATTTTTGGGTGGATCTCAATCAGAAGTTAAAATAACCTACAAAGTGTATTAAAATTATAAAATTAAACACAGTCAAACATTAAACAGAACAAAAATCTGACACAAAATCAAACTTCTAATATATGTTTCTTCATGAAACCAAAACGGTTGACAGCATTACCAATCTGGCTTTTGAATTCTCTAATTCAGGGGTCTCCAAACTTGGCCACTTTAAGACTTGTGGACTTCAATTCCCAGAATTCCCCAGCCAGCATGGAAGTCCAATTCCTGGAAATTGTACTTGAAACTGATCCTGTCAAACCATACAAGAGGATTTACTGGACACCTTTTAAATTGTCTTTGCATCAGTGCAATCAATGAATTTAGCTTTGATCATATGTTGTTACCTAGTACAGCTCCAATTAAATCTACCTTTGTTAATATAAAAGCTGCCAAGTTGATTTCTCTTCTCTATGGATTTGGGGTTTTAAATTGGGTAGCCAATGATTTAATTCTTTTAATTATCTTAACTTTTGCATTTGTATGTTTTTTAATTTTGGCTGTTCACCGCCCTGAGTCCCTTCTGGGAGAAGGGCGGTATACAAATTAAATTAATAAATTAATTAATAAATAAAATAAATCATAACAGCTGGGATATGGACGCATACGCACACAATATGAGTTTTGAAAAGCATATGTATTCTTGCTTTGCGTCAGCATGTTTTGAGAGAGACTTCATGTGTTTAATGCTACTTTGTACCTGGTAAACCAAGTTTAATATCTGAATGCTCCTCATTAACACTCAACAATTTAACTTGTACAGTTATGGTTATAAAACCAACTACATGTTTCTTCCCTCCCTCTTATTTTCTAACTAAATTGCCAGGTGAAGAATTTTCAACACCTGAAAGTGTGGACTTTCCATTGCTAATATTGTATTGCCTCTGTAGGTGTAAAAATTTATTTCTTCTAATCATAAGAGAAAATTAATTGTCATTATTAATAGAGCTGCTAAATTTGAAGTTATGAGCTCATTAAAAAACAATTCCATACCTATGTCTCAAAAAATGCAAGCTATTGTTCAATATTTTCAGAGATATTGTTTCAACATAGAATTTGATTTTTTTCCCCCTTCATTATGTTAAAGTCATGTAATAATGTCAATCCTAAAGGAAATCAACCGTGATTGTCCTTTGAGCAGACAGATGCTGAAGCTGAAGTTCAAATACTTTGGGCACCAAATGAGAAGGGAGGAGACATTGGAAAAGACCCTGACGTTGGGAAAGATTGAAGACAAAAGAAGAAGGGGACAGCAGAGAATAAGATGGTTAGATAGTGTCATCATTGCCATGGGCATGAGTTTGGGGAAACTCGGGGAAACAGTGAAGGATGGAGGGGCTGATGTGCTGTGATTCATGGGCTTGCAAAGTGTTGGACATGACTTAGTGACCGAACAACAAAATGTAATAATGACTACTTGATTATTGCTTTCTCACTAAACAAAAGCTTAGCATGATGTAGAAGGAAATCCCACAGAATAAGAATGATACAATAAAAATAGCAAAAGTAATAATAACACCAGACATTTAGTACAATGGTTGAAACTGAAAGCTGTAATTGAAAAGCAATGTTTTCATAGCCTTCCTCAAAAAGAAAAAAAAATCAAGAAACAGGAAACATTCATATTTTTGGTGGATTGATTTCCACAAAAGGAACACATATATGTATACCACTGTATCAGAGGTGAGATTCACTTACCTTCTCTACTGGTTTGCAAATGTGAGTGTGAGTGCACTTCATTTGCACATGCCACCTCTGGCTGAGGAATTCTGGGAGTTGAAGTCCACAAGTCTTAAAGTGGCCAAGGTTGGAGACCCCTGTTCTATAGGATAGTGCAGTGTGAGAAGGATTAAGGTTGTTCCCATTTACTGTAAACTCAAAAGGAATCTAGGTTTCTCTACTTCTCAGGAATTTTATAAAAAGCACATATTTAAGAAATGATTCAATTTCTTGTTGCTTTTGAGTTCTGCAAAACTGGAAGTTGGAGAGCAATGAAAACTTTTGGCACATGAAGGAAGCTAAAAAAAAATAACAAGCCCTTGTTGCAGATGTCTCATGTCACACTCAGAATCACTGATATGTTTATTTCTGTTTCCTAGGAAATCCTTGCACAAAATACTACAGCCTAGCTGTCATAAAAAATTACAGCCGTTTATACAAGCTGAGAATATAGAGATTGTATATTTCATATAGGCATTTAATTACTGTCTATGCCTCCCAATTCAGAATTAATACAATGATTATATTAAAACAAAAGGATTAAAACCAACAGCAGAATCAGCAGAGAGAATGAAGGCTTTAAAAGTAAATAGAAGGCAATATGATATCAAGGTGATAAGATGTGACTGCTGGTTCAAGCTTCATTATATACAGTGCAGTGATGGGATTCAGCCGGTTCTCTCTGGATCGCACGAACCATTAGTGGCGACTGCAGGAGGCTCCATCCACCCACCCAGACATAAAGCGTGACTACTGCACATGCACAGAAGGACCTGCGCATGTGCAGAGGTGGCGTGTGCGAGCGAAGCGCGCTCGCGCTCACATTTGCAAACCAGTAGAGAAGGTAAGTGAACCCTAAGCTAAAAGCATACATTAGAACATTTAATTAACCCATCCTGTCACACAAAATCTGAAGTTAATCTCATACTAAAGTAGGTATAGGACTCAGCTGTTTGCTAGAGCAATTTTTAAAACATTAAATATAGCCTTCACCATTTTATTCCCTGCTGCCCATGAATAACATAACATAAAGAAGACTGAGTTCAAAGAAATCATATTACTATGTCTTTCAATTATGTGAATCCAATTTGCTACAATAAAAAACAATATTCAGTTCTCCTAAAAAGAATAGAAAAATACAAATCCTAAAATAGTTGGGGAAAAAAATCCAATAGAGCCACCCCATAGTGACATCATTGCCAAACTATTTTAGGAGATCAGGGATCCTCATTCCCTGTGTGTTCTTTAGATACAAAAAAATTACCTGGTCTGTCCATAATAAGGCTAGGATTGCAGGATTTTTCCATTGGTTGTATATGCTAAACTCGGAACATATTTTTGACACGCCTTAGTTTACATTGCAACTTGATATATGAACTTTAACAATTAAATTACTGTATGCCTTTTTAAAAAAGTATAAAATTCAAATGGCTTTTTCCGTTCTGTCACTTATTTATTAGGTTAGATTGTTTCATCTCAGTATGTATGAAATGGCAAGCAAAGGAGTTGCTGCTGGTTCCAAGCCAAGAAATTTACCATTTATTCCTAGTGGCTTTTCTCCAATTTCATAATGCATCAAATTCTATCCAGGCAAATGCTTAGCCAACTTATTTTTAATATCGATTTTTTCCTTACGGTATCTATTATTGTTGATATTTTTATTAATTTATATATTGCCCTTTCTCCTTAAAAAGTATAGAACAGCATACAAATATATATATATTAAAATAGTAAACATAGTAGCAAATCAATGTTTAATTGCACAAACAAGTTTACCAATGCTAAAACATACGTGTTTAGTGCCTACTTTTTTAAAGTTATGAAATGCACTTTTGAAAGATATGAAAAACCCAACTTCATTATTTTTATGTGAAGACAGAATCCAAATTAATATGCAAATGAGGAAAAGTTTTAAATGTCACTTGTTAAAAATCAAGATAAGCAGCAAGATTTATTTCTGTAAATGGAGCAACTGTATTGATGCCAGTATTTTATATTCAGAGTGTCCAAAAAGAACACAGAGTTCTCCTGCCTTCTCCTGAATCCTATCATAGGTTTATCTAAATTGCTGCTGTCAATGTTGTGGAAGCCATTGTTAAATATTCTAAGATATAGAAGCACTTTATTGGCTTTTTTATAATTTATAATAGAACACACTTTTGCATATCCAAAGGGGATCTCTAGTTTGCAGTGATTCTCCTTTACAATTAAAAAAAACATTTTCCTCATCAGGATAATTATATTATATAATTATAGACAATTATAATAATCTATATAATGATTTTAAATGATGGAACCCAGATCACCAACTTAGCCCTGATTAAATTGCTGTATCAGAGGTATGTCTGCATCTGATATTCTGTCCTACAAAGAGCTCTGCAAGATCATGAAATTAATTTCACATGTAGTTTTCCAAAGTGTGATAAAAACAGAACTGTTATGGAATCCAATGGCATTCCATGGACTCAGCAATCAAAAAAAAGTAATCATTTTCACTAGTTTATTCTAATTGAAAGTTTAAGTAGTCCTTGACATATAAGCTATTCTAACTCTAAATTCCCATTGTTATGTAACAATAGAATTTATGTTTGAAATGTTAAGTCTGCTTTCATTTTATTAAGCAGAATGACTGGGTGCATACATCATTCAGTGTTACAAAAATGCACCTATTGTGGTTTACAAACCACAGTTTTTACAGCTTAATTTATGCCAAAGCAGTCCATTTTGATTTTTCAACAAATTCTGATTAAACAAATATGTGGCTAAATGTGATATGTTAACTCAGCCCATTTCTCTTACCCTTTTCTTATTCAGCTTTTTGCTGATATCTAAGGAGTTCTTTTCAAAAGCTCCTAATTGGTGTAAGGTTAATCAGGAAACCTGCAGTTAACCCAGTGACTTTTTTTTTCTTTGATTATGATAACAATAAAATGGCTTCATTCTCAACATGTTTTGGATGAAAGAAATATGATTTAAATCATTATTATTTAAGTAACTCCATCTTAATTATGCTAGGTATAAGTTGATCTGGAAACCTTCTTTGGCAGGTTTCTGCTCCATTGCCCTACAAGCAATAAAGATCTTTGAGATAGCAGAGTGGTTCTTATTTCCTGTCTTTGCCAGTGTCCAAGGATACTAATCTTGAAATCCTGCCAAAACAATTCTCCAACTAATACCTAGCATAATTAAGGCAGAGTCATTCTGAAGCTCTTACATTGCAAGATGGTTGAATTATTGGAAGGAACAGGAAGGGAAGGAGATTTAAGTATACTCCCCACCAGCTTTCCACAAGGAACTGATAGCAAGAAGTTGGAAGTCAAAAGAGAAAATCAATGAACAAAAATGGGAACAAAAAGACCAAAACATCCCCTTACCACCAGCAATCAGCACCTAGATGAGGATAGATTAACTAACTCCATTATTAACATCAGGCCAACAACCAATAAACAATACCCCAATCAAGGAACTGCCTGACAAGGCAACAGTAAACAGTAAACAGCCCAACCAAAGAATCTTTAAGATTCCCAGGGCAGGCCACTAGAATATAAACTGAGAGCAAACCCCACTCCTTACTAGCACTGATGATGTTACGAGGTTGGATGATGAAATGTCTGCAAGAAAACAACCAAGCTCAGAGAGCACCAAGCTACAAATATTCTCCTTTATTAGAAGTCACTCCCATTCCCATTGCTTTGTTGCCTAATAGTGGTTACTCTTTTTCTCCGTTTAAGGAAATATCTCTGAAATTATGACCCAGTTGGACACAGTTGTCTAGTTCTACCATCTACTATAGCAATGATGGCAAATCTTTTCGGCACCGAGTGCCCAAACCAGAATGCACATGTGCACACGCATGCTGGAGCTCCGGAAACTCAAAGATGCGCATGTGCACTAGCCATTTGGACTTCTGGTTCCCAGCATGTGCATGTGTGCCGGTCAGCTGGTCTTCGCATGTGCCCGAACACCAGAAACTCGAAGACCAGCTGGCCAGTGCGCATGAGGGCACCGGAAACCAGAAAAGCAACTGGTGATGGCACGCATGCCCACAGAGAGGGTTCTGCATGCCACCTCTGGCACACGTGCCATAGGTTCGCCATCATGGTACTATAGTATTAAGATATGGGAACCTTCCAAATTTTACTGAAATAAAGCTGTTGCAGCTCCATTAGCTGGCATGTGGCATGATAGTAATAGTAGTTCATGTGGCATGATAGTAATAGTAGTTCAGGAACAACTGCAGGCCCATAAATCTTTGATCTTCATTGGCTGAAACTAAATAACTATTCAGACTTCAGAGACTTTAACATCCATACAAGAAATATCAAGAATGTTAGCTTGAACAGCTTGCATTCAGCCCTTGAATAAATACATAATTGTTAGTGGCCCAACTGTCTCTTGAATTCAAGATAAAGCTTGAATCACACCTTACAAAAAAAGTTAGAGCTAATCAGGGAAAATCTTTTAATCTGCAATTTTAGCACTAGGAAACAAAGTGATTACAGAGAAGAATCACTGCATCCAAATAATGCGAAGTTGAATTTTGCTGTATGTAACCCAGCACAATGTAGCTAAAGTAGTTTCAAAGTGAACATTATATTAAAATGCTGAAATTAAACTCAAATAATATAAATTAATCTCTGTATTAATTTATTTTGTAATAAATTAATTTCTGAAACTTAATGGTCAAGAAAATTGTTGGCAAACTTCAGTAAAATTCCATTTATTCAATGAATCAAGTCCGCCAAAAAAGATATGGATACTTAAGAATTCTTTGTTTATGGATGTGAAAGGAGACCAGAACAAGAAAATGAAGGCAGATTTACCTTTCAAAGTGAGACTGAATAACATCTATTCTAGGAAGTAGAATGATTTATGAAAATCTTCTTCAACTGGATCCCCCCCACCATCCCCTAAGAACAATAGATTATTGTGCTACAGCATTGAAAGACAAATGTAAAATCTGTGAGTTTGGAAGATTTACAGAATCCATTAAAAAGGAAAGGCTGTTTTAAGAATGATACCACAACTTGGAAGAGAAATTGTTAGGAAATCAAAGCTTCATTTTAATGAAGAGTACAGAAAAAAACCTAGTCTCAGTGCCAACAAAAGGATTAGATGAAATAACAAAAGATCACAAGGAAAGCCTGATGGATCAGTCAGAGATCCATCTTGTTTTGTAACTGGTTTCCCTCATTGACTGAGCAGCTACATCCAAGAGAAATCAACAAATAGGCATCACAGTAATTTACTTTATTGCATTATAGTTGCCAGAAAGAGAAATTCAGCAACATTCTGCTTCTGAATGGGAGATTCCATATCAATGTTAGGACTATTAGCCATTGATAGATCTATGACATATTGGTCTGATCCATTTTTGCAATCACATAAACCAGATTAGGCAAATTTAAGCACATTGGGAATTCTGGGTGGATGAAGTTGTCAGGAATCAAGATTTGACTCCAAAGCATGTAATAGAATATTACAAGTAGGATGTAAATGATGCCATTTCCTTGAACTTTGTAAAAAGGTCAAGCTTCTTTAATACCTACAGTAGTAGAATGTCAACATGTTTGCATTTGTACAAAGTCTAAAATATTTCTTGCAAATACTTTTCAAAGGATGCATGACCCTGTTAACAAGGTGATTCAACTATCTTATTTTATAAATATCCAGATGTACTAACAAACTTTTTACAATCTCCTTTCTAAATAATAACTTACCCATTTCTAAAATTTAAGAGAATATAATAATAATGATGTTTTTGATGTTTTTGCCCAGAATGAACACTGCTTTAGAAAATGCTTGATATCTGTCTGTCATTACTATTTTTTTGACATTACTATTACTATATACATTACTATCATTACATCTATCTGCCTGTCATTATTGTTGTACTATCGTAACAAGAGAAACGCAAGAGTTCAAAAGAGGGTGTGAAAAGAAAGCCACAGGATCTCATTTGTGCATTTCTAAAGTGGGCTGGATTGCCATTGTTACAAGATTTCTCATGTAACAATTAGTGATGAAAGCATGCAAATATGTCTCTGTTGGCACAAGATATTTTTATTGGCTCAAGGAATGAGAAGAAAATTGATGAGAAAGGGAGAGATTATGGTGGGGAACAAGAAGTGATAGGAAAAGCTTGAGGAAAAAGAAGAGGCAGCCAAAATCGGAATTGTGATGATTGTACAGGTTTGCCTGAGGCCCAGGTTGACGAGTTTATGTATGCTAAGAGTCAAATGAAAATGTGTCAAAGAAACCAGGAACTGCTTTAGTTACGTCCTTGACAAGGAAATTTCCAATACACATGGGGACTTTACACAATAAAGTTTTTATTGGCAATTCTGAAATATTGTGAAGCAATAAAAATAAATACAGTACTATTGTTATTAGCAAACATGTTGGTCCTTTTTGTTTTTACTGGTAGGAGGATTGATGTCTCCCAAATGGGGATCAGTTACGAGTTAAAAAAAGATTTTTAAAGAACAAATTGGACATACATACAATTCTAAACCAGACAGTATTTTCTGAATACTGTAATGAGTACACCATCATTAATCTCTAGCTTTTATGATGGACACTTAAGATGGAAAGATGCTGCCTCAGACAAATGATACAAAACCCAAAAGTGTTGAAATTGATAGATAACTTTGAAGAAAGTTAGCACCCACCCCACTCCTAGAAGAATGAAATATTTTAGGAAATATTAAAAAGGCAGAATATTATATTTCCCTGGATGAGAAAAGGAGAAACATGTTTTAAAGACAAAGCAGCTCCCCTCTTTCAGCTCCAGGGTGATGGGATTAAGACATTGCCCTCAGGACATGATAGGATTAGCCCTCTACCCATCTAGCAACAGAACTCACCACATGGCACCTGGGAAGATTGCATCACTCAGCAAGATTCAAAGTTACCTCTGCATGGCCCCATGGGAGTCTGACAACCAATCAGAATACATTTCTTACACAGGAGCGGGAAGCTCCAAGGCAGGGCCCAAGAGAGGATATAAATCTCTCTCTTTGACTCTCCTACATGCTCATTTTGCCCACAACCTCAAACCACGTGGTCCTGTCCACCATTAAACCATCTTTCCAAATCCCTCCATGTTTCCAGTTTCTTTCTCACCACTTGGAACTGAACCCAGATGGACATTTCTTCCAACAACTTTCACAAGGTTACACCTGATTATCATCTTGATGTTTAAAAAAATCAAGGAAGCCAACTGTATCTAAGTTAGAATACTTTCTTGTTACTAAGGTAATCCCAGGGAAAAGTAATTCCATCTGATGGTGTCCTGTTGTATAAATCATGAGATCTTACCAGTTAACACTGCCTTTATCTTTGCAGCAGAGAGTGTTGCTTCCTTTCCAAGAACATCCATAATATTCATCCCATTTCTGAGCACAAGTTATGTAGAACAGATAATTGAGTAACTCAAGATCCCACAGAAACACAGCTTCTACTTTAAGTATCTTTTCCACTTTTGGCAATGTTTAAGCAGAGAGTAGATGGCTATCTTTCAAGAAAGTGTTGTAAATCTACACTGTTATTTAATCACCAAACTCCTGCCAGTTCTGAAAATATATAGCATGAAGTTCCTGAACAGAAAATTCAACAACTAACACCAGTCTTAACTTCTATTGCATGCATCATGCAAAAGACATAAAATATTTAAAAGTTTCAAAGGGGAAATAATTTTGCCACTAAAGCTTGGATTGTTTGATATGAAATGTTAAATCTTTCAAAACCATTTCAAAATGTAAAACAACAGAATTGTGAAATTTACAAATCTTATCAAAAATTCATATGATTCTAATAAAAAGTGATATTAATGGATGAATGGATAAGTTGACTGGTTCTATGAAGCCCTACAACACCTTATAGAATTAGCACCAAAAAATGATGTCCTTATCATCATGGGGGATTGGAATGCTAAAGTAGAAAGCCAAAAGATAACCAGAATAATAAGCAGGGCACAGGCTGGTAGAATACGACGGTCATAGCAAACACTCTTTTTCACAAATGCAAGAGACGACTCTACAAATGGACATCACCAGACAGTTAACACAGAAATCAGATTGACTATGTGCTCTGCAGCCAAAGATGGAGAAGCTCTATACCCGTGATGGCGAACCTATGGCACGGGTGCCACAGGTGGCACGGGGAGCCATATTAGTGGGCACGCCAGCTCAGCTCTGGGGCGCATGTGCGCGCCGGCCAGCTGATTTTCGGGCCTTCTGGGCCCACCAGAAGTAGGGAAACAGGCTGTTTCCTGCCTCTGGAGGGCCTGGGTGGGTGGGTGGGTGGGGAAGGCCCGTTTTTTTTTCTTACCTGGCTCCAGATCCTCTCTATTTATCTGGGAAGGGCGAAAACAGCCTTTCCCACCCCCTTGGAGGCCCTATAGAGGCTGAAAGGGCCCATTTCTCAACTCCCAGTGGGACAGGAAGTGACGTTTTTTCCTGACCCTAGCCTCCAGAGACTCCTAGAGAGGCTCCTACAGACTCCTAGAGAGGCTCCTACAGACTCCTAGAGAAGTTCTGGAGGCTGGGGACAGCAAAAAATGTCACTTCCTGTCCCAGCGAGAGTTGGGAAATGGGCATTTTCAGCCTCATATGGCCTCCAAGGGAGTGGGAAAGGCTGTTTTCTCCCTTCCCAGATACACAGAGAGGATGTGGAACCACGTAAGAAAGAAAACGGGCCTACCAGGCCATCATGTGCCAGGATCGGGGGGGAAGGGCTTGCACACGCATGCGCGTGGGCACGTGCGTGCGCGACCCTCCCCCGCCCCCCCCTCTCCTGGCATGCGATGGCAAAAAGGTTAGCCATCACTGCTCTATACAGTCAGTAAAAACAAGACCAGGAGCTGACTGTGGCTCAGATCATGAGCTTCTCGTTGCAAAATTCTTAAATTGAAGAAAGTAGGGAAAAGCACTAGGCCACTCAGGTACGAACTAAAAAGTCGGGGTGGCGGTTGAGACCCCCAGGCTTTTGGTCATGAGGGATTTCAACCTGCCGTCCATCGGTGAAATGTCGGAGGTGGCTCGGGAGTTCATGGCTTCCATGACAGCCATGGACCTGACCCAGTTAATTCATGGCCCTACTCATATAGGAGGACACACTCTGGACTTGGTTTTTGTCTCTGGTCAGTGGTTGAATGGCCTAGATACAGGGGATATAGTCATTGAACCCTTGTCATGGTCAGACCATGCTCTCCTTAGACTTAACTTCCTGACCGCTACACCCCACTGCAGGGAGGCGGAACCGACCAGGTGGTTCCGCCCCAAGCGCCTGATGGATCCTGATAGGTTCCAAATGGAGCTTGGGCCATTCCCTGAGACTCTGGCTTATGACTCGTCGGAAGACCTGGTGGCCGCCTGGGATAGGGCGGCCGCTGGTGCTTTAGATTGGGTCGTGCCTTTGGATTGCGGCCTCTGACCCGGCGCCGAATTGGCCCAGCTCCTTGGTTCTCCGAGGAGCTGAGGGAGATGAAGCGCCGGAAAAGACGCCTAGAGAGTAGTTGGAGAGCTAGTCGTTCTGGATCTGACCGAGCACTAGTGAGGTCTTATATCAAGATCTACTTAGTGGCGATAAAAGCGGCGAAGTATAACTACTTTTCTGCTCTTATCGCATCGGCAGATAATCACCCACGTGCCCTGTTTAGGATGACCCACTCCCTTCTCCATCTGGGAGCACGGGAAGACCCCTTGCAAGGGCGTGCTGAGGATTTTGCATGTTATCTGCATGATAAAATCGCTCAAATTCGGGACGCCTTGGGTTCAGGCAAAGTGTCTGAGGTGGGTCTTGTGACTGTTATCTGGGAGGAGTTTGATCCTGCAACTCCCGAGGACGTGGGCAGGATGCTGGGGAGGTTGAACGCAACCACATGTTTATTGGCTACACGAGGTTACACGAGGCTGGCTCCAGAGAATTATAAATGCTTCTTTGAGTGAGGGCTTCTTACCTCCCACCTTGAAAGAGGCAGTGGTGAGGCCCCTCCTCAAGAAGCCTTCTCTGGATCCAGCTGTTTTGGCAAATTATCATCCTGTCTCCAACCTTCGCTTTGTGGCAAAGGTTGTTGAGAGTGTCGTGGCGCGACAGCTCCCACAGTACCTGGATGAAACTGTCTATCTGGATCCATTCCAGTCTGGCTTCAGGCCGGGGTACAGCACGGAAACGGAATTGATCGCGTTGGTTCATGATCTCTGGAGGGCTCGGGACAGAGGTTGTTCCTCTGTCCTGGTCCTATTAGATCTCTCAGCGGCTTTTGATACCATCGACCATGGTATCATGCTGCTCCGGCTGGAGGGGTTGGGAGTGGGAGGCATCATTCTGCGGTGGTTCTCCTCTTATCTCTCCAACCGGTCACAGTCCGTGTTGGCTGGGGGGCAGAGGTCGACCTCGAGGCACCTGGTTTGTGGGGTGCCGCAAGGGTCGGTCCTCTCGCCTCTCCTGTTCAACATTTATGTGAAGCCGCTGGGTGAGATCATCCATGGATTTGGGGTGCGGGGCCATCTGTAGCTGATGATACTCAGCTGTACATCTCCACCCCAGACCACTCCAATGATTCCCTTGAAGTGATGTCTCGGTGCCTGGAGGCCGTGCGGGGCTGGATGGGGAGGAACAGGCTCTGATTCAACCCCTCCAAGACCGAGTGGCTGTGGCTGCCGGCGTCCCGATATAGCCAGCTGGTGCCATTGCTGGCTATTGGAGGTGAGTCATTGGCCCCCAAGGAGAGGGCTCGTAACTTGGGTATCCTCTTGGATGCACAGTTGTCTTTAGAAGAGCATATGACGGCCTTGGCCAGGGGAGCTTTCTATCAGGTTCGCCTGATTCGCCAGTTGCGTCCCTTTCTGGATCGGGATGCCTTATGCACCGTCATTCATGGCCCTCATCACCTCTCGCCTGGACTACTGCAATGCTCTCTACATGGGGCTCCCCTTGAGGAACACCCGGAGGCTCCAGCTGGTCCAGAATGCAGCCGCGCAGGTTATTATGGGGGCAACATGGTGCCCCCATGTAACACCTCTCCTGCGCGAGCTGCACTGGCTCCTGGTGGTCTTCTGGGTGCGCTTCAAGGTATTGGTTCTCATCTTTAAAGTGCTCCATGTATTAGGGCCCAGGTATTTACAAGACCACCTTCTGCCACCGATAACCTCCCACCGGCCAATCCGCTCCCACAGAGAGGGTATTCTTAGGGTGCCGTTGGCCAAGCAATGTCGACTGACAACCCCCAGGGGTTGAGCCTTCTCAGTGGGGGCACCCACCCTCTGGAACGAGCTACCCCCAGGAATACGACTGATCCTGGACCTCCGTACTTTCCGTCGAGCTTTGAAGACCTTCCTATTTTAGCAAGCTGGGCTGGCTTAAAATTTTAATGGGTTATTTTATGGGCAAAGGGTTTTAAATTTTGGGAAGCCAATTTAATTTAATTCTGTTTTAATTTATTTTAATTTTTATATTGCATGTATTTTAATCTTGGCTGCTCACCACCCTGAGTCCTTCGGGAGAAGGGCAGTATACAAATTTAATAAACCTAAACCTAAACCTAAATCATATCCCTGATGAATATACAGTAGAGATGACAAATAGATTTAAGGAATTGGATCTGATAGACAGAGTGCCTGAAGAACTATGGACGGAGGTTTGCAACATTGTACAAGAGGTAGCAACTAAAACCATTCCAAAGAAAAAGAAATGAAGAAAACAAAATGTCTGTCTGAGGAAGCTTTACAAATAGCTAAGGAAAGAAGGGAAGTGAAAGGCAAGGGAGAAAGAGAAAGATACACCCAATTGAATGCAGAATTCCAGAGAATAGCTAGAAGAGATAAGAATGCCTTCTTAAATGAACAGTGCAAAGAAATAGAAGAAAACAATAGAATAGGAAGGACCAGAGATCTCTTCAAGAAAATTGGAGATATGAAGAGAATGTTTATATGCAAAATGGGCATGATAAAGGACCAAAATGGCAGGGACCTAACAGAGGCAGAAGAAATTAAGAAGAGGTGGCAAAATTACACAGAAGAACTATACAAGAACGAGCTTAACGTCCCTGATAACCATGATGGTTAACTGCTGACCTCGAACCAGACATCCTGGAATGTGAAATTAAATGGGCCTTAGGAAATCTGAGCAACAACAAAGCTAGTGGAGGTGATAGTATTCCAGCTGAGCTATTTAAAATCTTAAAAGACGATGCAGTAAAAGTGCTAAACTAAATTTGCCAGCAAATTTAGAAAACTCAACAGTGGCCAGAGGATTGGAAAAGGTCAGTTTACATTCCAATTCCAAAGAAGGGCAATGCCAAAGAATGTTCAAACTACCACACCATTGCACTCATTTCACATGCTAGCAAAGTTATGCTCAAAATCCTACAAGCTAGGCTCCAGCAGTATGTGGACCGAGAACTACCAGAAGTGTAGGCAGGATTTCAAAGAGGCAGAGGAACTAGAGATCGAATTGCCAACATATGCTGGATCATGGAAAAAGCTAGGGAGTTCCAGAAAAACATCTACTTCTGCTTCATTGACTATGCTAAAGCCTTTGACTCTGTGGATCACAACAAATTGTGGCAAGTTCTTAAAGAGATGGGAGTACCAGACCATCTTATTTGTCTCTTGAGAAACCTATATGCGGGTCAAGAAGCAACTGTGAGAACTGGACAGGGAATCACTGATTGGTTCAAAATTGAGAAAGGAGTCCGGGGGACTTCCGGTTTGCTGTTTGTCCCCACTGGACGCTCCTTCGGGATCGTCGAACCCACTGCCTGTGAAGAGCCGCCTTTATAGCGGAATGGCGGCTCGAAAAAACTCCGTTTCCATTAGGAAACGGAGATAGAGCCGGCTGGGATGGGTAGAGTCCTCTGCCTAATCCCAAAAGTTTTTTATTTACTTTTGGGACGGAGCGGAAGAGACTCCCCGTATCCCCAGCCGATGCTCCGGGCTCTGGGAGATCTCTGCTACACGCAGAGCTAGGTGGCAAAAGCAAGCCTGTAAATCTGTTAAATTAATTAAAGAAGACGTGAGTTGGACCTCTGATCCTGAAGCACAAGTATTTTTTTTTATTTTAGAAAAGTTACTGAAGTTGTTTAAGAAGTGAAAGGAAAAAAGATTTTTAAAATGGCGATTGCTGAGGCTTGAAAAGAGGCTGAAAGGGAAAGTCCTTCCGTTTTCTATTACAAAGTAGCGGATTGAATACTTCTGGCTGTAATTGAAAGCAAAACCTCACTCTCACTCTTGTTTTTTTTTTTTCTTTTTTTTTCCTGGGGATCTGATATTGATCTTGGTTGGAAACAAGCTTTTTTTTCCTCTTTTCCACTAAATCTTGTCTGTGTGGAAAATGGCACCGGGACTTATACAGTTAGACAAACAGGCAGCGGGGGGGAATTCCCCCATTAACAAATTACATCAACAAGTTCTAACTCTCCAGTCTCAGAAACCCGACTTTAATATAATAGAATTTCTTCTTGAAGAGATTGTAAGAAGGGATGAGATTGTGAACCAGCAACTTGAAAAATTTAAGCAGGAAATTAAAGAAATTGGTGAATTGGTGAAATCAAAATTTGACTTTTTGGATCGAAAGATTTTAAAAACAGCTAACGGTTTATCAGACTTTCTGATTCAGTTGGATGTAAAGACTAAACTATTAGAGTCTAAAATGAAAGAAACTGATGAGAATTTGGATGACAAGATCCAAAAAATTAAAAAGGATTTGGCAAACACTCAGGATAATAGTTCAGCAGACAAACCTAAAATGGAGGTTGACCAAAAGACTGGTAATGAAGAAAATGTGCAACAGAGGATTGAAAGAGAAGTTTTAATGATTCAATATAATTTTACAGAATATGCAATTAGACTGAGAGGTCTGCAGGAAAATAACAGAGATGATTTAAGGAAAATATCCTCTGAAATTCTGGCTGGGATTTTAAAGGTTCAACCTGATGAAGTGTTTTGCAGGATTGACAGAATTTATAGAATAAACTCCTGGTTGGCAAAGCAAAGGCAATTGCCTAGAGATGTGGTGATTTATTTTACAGATAAAGAAATTAGGAATAATATTGTGCAGAACTCTTTTAATTCTACCTTGCAATTTCATGGAAGAAAGATTTGGATTTTTAAGGAGCTCCCGCCTAAGATGTTAATGGAGAGGAAGAAATTTGGCTTTCTAGTGACTGAGTTAAAAAAAAAGAAATATTCTATTTAGGTGGGATGTCCCAGTTGGTTTAATATTGAGACACCAAGGAGTAAGATACCAACTGAACACTGTTGAAAAAGCGGAAGAATTTTAACAAAAAATTTTAAAAATGAATTTAACATCTTTAGGCACAATACAGGACAAGCAAAAAGAGTTGGAAACAAAAGGAAAATATCAAATTACAGAGGCTGTGGTAGATAAATTGTCTTTGGACTCCCTGGATACCCCAGCTGGACTGTCTATAAATATGAGAGCAGTGTCATCCGACTCCAATGTGATGAATTATCAAGTTACAGACAAGTGCGTAAATCAACCAGTTGATATACAAGTGATGGAAAAGAAAGATGAGATAATAAAACAAAACCAACAAGATCAACTTATAAAGCAGAATGAAAATCGATCAGCTGATACACAATTTGTAGGAAGGAAACCAGGATGGAAATTCAACCCGCAAAAGAAAAAGAAAAGAAATAGATCTCATAGAAATAGCAGTTTCTAAACCAAGCAACAGTGAAGCCAGGGACTTTAAAAAATGAATGAATATGTGAAAAGATAGTGGAGGCGAACAATTGTTTAATACTATCTTGAGGATAGTGGCAGATCTCTGCAATGCCGTGATTTGGGGGTGTGAAAAGAGCCTTACATTCTTGGATTTGAATTATCTACTTTGGATTTTTTTTAATTGGTAAATATATTATAACTATTTCGAGTTACAAGGCAAGAGAATCACGCTGGGGCATGCAGAAGATCTGGATGTTACCCACTAGGATGATGGGAATTAATAATCCTGATGAAAACCACAATTACAACTATATGGAATATAATTATAATGTCACTCGGGTGGTTGTTTTTACTTTCATATATATTTGAGGATATCTATTACTGATGGGGGCAGAAGATGATTGAAGATCTTGAACAAACTGTTGCACTAGTATGTTATCTTACCCTATTATGGATGATGGATTTAACAATCCAGTGGAAAGACATCAAGAAGATATTATATGGATTATAAATTTAAAGTTATTGTCTTTTTTCTTTTTATAAAATGGAATGCATATATAGATATATGTATATTTTAGCAGAGTGGGCAGTGGATTATATTTAGAATTGTATTGCATGGTAATTTTGCAGGAATTTGGGTTGAAATAGGTTAGTTTACTGATTGATTAGTTTAAGAAAAAGGATTTTTAAGTCATTTATTTAGGGGAGTGGAGGAATCGGATAGAACTGAATAAATGTTAAATTTGGATGTAGGGAGAAGGCTGCTTTGAAATGTTATATTAATATATATAAACGATTAAATGTTAAATTGTTGTAATAATATACTATAAGTTTGGGGGAGGAGAAAAAGGGCAGATTATTGTGAAAATGGGAGTTATAAGAATATTATGCTAAGGGTCAGTATTTTGAGGAGGGATTAAGGGAATGGTAAAATATTATGTAATTAGTTATGAATTAGCTTATTGTTGTGAAGAAGTCACAGGGGGGGATGGGTGGTGAGGGGGGGTTAGGGAAGAGGGGGGGAAAAGGGGGAAAAACTTGTATTTGAAAACTTTTTCAATAAAAAGAGAAAGGAGTCCGGCAAGGCTGTATACTGTTGCCATGCCTATTTAACTTATATGCAGAGCACATCATGAGAAAAGTGGAGCTAAAATGAATCACAAGTTGGAATGAAGATTTCTGGGAGAAATATCAACAACCTCAGATATGCAGATGATACCACTCTAATGGCAGAAAGTGAAGAGCTGCTTGATGCAGGTGAAGGAGGAGAGTGCAAAAGTTGGCTTGAAACTCAACATTAAGAAAACTAAGATCATGACATCCAGCTCCTGGGAAGTAAAGCTATAGCAAATCTAGACAGCATAGTAAAAAGCAGAGACATCACTCTGCCAACAAAAGTGTCTATAATCAAGGCTATGGTTTTCCCAGTTGTAATGTATGGCTGTAAAAGTTGGACCATAAGGAAGGCTGAGGGTCAAAGAATTGAGGCCTTTGAAGTATGGTGCTGGAGAAGACTCCTGCGAGTCCCTTGGACTGCAAGTCGAACAAACCAGTCAGTCCTAGAGGAAATCAACCCTGACTGCTCTTTAGAAGGCCAGATCCTGAAGATGAAACTCAAATACTTTGGCCATCTAATGAGAAGGAAGGACTCACTGGAGAAGAGCCTAATGCTCAGAACAATTGAGGGCAAAAGAAGAATGGGATGACAGAGAGTGAGGTGGCTGGATGGAGTCACTGAAGCAGTTGGCGTGATCTTAAATGGACTCTGGGGGATGGTAGAGGACAGGAAGGTCTAGAGAAATGTTGTCTGTGGGGTCATGATGGGTCAGACACGATTTGTGACTAACAACAACAACAACAACAACAACAAACTTACTAGAGTAATAATGAGTATTAACTTAAAATTATTTTATATTGTATGCATGTTTTGCCATAAATAAAAACAGAAACTAGAATTTTGTAATTAAAAATAAGCTGGATTCTATGGCCTCATCATTCCTTATCACTATGAAAATTATCTCAAATTAGGAAAATATATTTATTTACTATTGGATCAGTTTATATGGCCACTCAACCCATGTTCAACTCAGGATGGAGTAAAAAAATAAAAGTAGTAAACAATAAAAAAAACATTGACATAATAAAGCATATTGCATTAGAGGAAATTTCAAACAACTAAAAACAACCAAAAATAATTTTTAAAAAACAGTCAAGGACATAAAATCTCCTGACTCAGGGAAAAAAGAGGTTTTTAGATCTTCCAAAAGGCAGGTGGGCTCAGGACTCTGATGTCCTGGATCCATAGGCCAGCCGATATGTTTTGTTATTATCATAGGGATATATTTCAAAAGGCAACTGGACTTCCTTGTTCAGTTATCAAGAAAGTCCAGTTGCCTTTTGAAAAGCACCTTTGGGACTATCATGATCCTGTTTGATAAAGAATTTCCATAGATGCTAGGAAAAATATAAAGATTCAGAAAATCTTTTTGTTTAGCTATTAGAAATTTTGTTATCATAAAATTCTCTTTAATTTCATTTTAGCCACATTTATTGCCATACATCATACAGCTATTTTTGGAGGTTGTTGATTTGAATGTTTAGTGAAATCATTGCGTCCCTTTCTGGATTGGGACACCTTGCACACGGTCACTCACGCCCTTGTTACCTCTCGGCTGGACTACTGTAATGCTCTCTACATGGGGCTCCCCTTGAAGAGCATTCGGAGGCTCCAACTGGTCCAGAATGCGGCCACACAGCAACCCGTTGTGCTCATGTAACACCTCTCCTGCGTGAACTGCACTGGCTCCCAGTGGTCTTCCGGGTGTGATTCAAGGTGTTGGTTACCACCTTTAAAGCGCTCCATGGCTCAGGACTTGGTATTACGAGACCGCCTTCTGCCACCAATAGCCTCCCACCGACCAGTTCACTCCCACAGAGAGGGACTCCTCAGGGTGCCATCGGCCAAACTATGTCAGCTGGCGACACCCAGGGGGAGAGCCTTCTCTGTGGGAGCTCCTGCCCTTTGGAACGAACTGCCCCCGGAAATACGCACAATCTCTGACCTCCGAGTTTTTCGCTGTGCCCTCAAGACCCTGCTCTTCCAACAGGCAGGGCTATCTTTGCAAAGTAGTTTTAAATTCGGAGTTTTAAAATTTTTGGGTTTTTAATGAAACTTGGCCGTAAATGTAATAATTTTAATAATTTTTAAATTTAATTGGGATTTGTATTGTGTTTTTTACTTGGCTGTGCACTGCCCCGAGTCCTTCGGGAGAGGGGCGGTATAGAAATAAAATTATCTATCTATTGAAAGATGACTTGGCCAATGAAGAAAAAAAATACGCCTAGAATAAACCATCTTCTTGCTTTTTTCTTCTTTGTTTTTGTTCTAAGCCTAATATTTTGTAACTGCTCTCTGAAATGTCAGGTGTTAGAAATGCTTCACTTCATTCAGCCCAATCCTTCTTAAACTAGATTTGATCAAAATGCCTTTTATCTCCAGTTGGTATGTAAATTGATCATAGATATACACTTGTTAAAGCGGGATGAGACAAATTCCAGATAAGGATTTTAAATATTTTTCAATTCAATTCAAATCTTTATTGTCAGTACACAACATATGTACAATGTTATTGGCTGAGTGCACCCTCCCAACACAATACAACTCACAGTGAAGACAGAAAATCCCTAACCCAATAAATCATATTAACAAAACACCCAGTCCTATTGCACCAGTATGAACATGTTACACATTGCGCTGGCCCTGCAGTCCATCATACTACATAGTTATGATGTTATTTCTCATTTAGGAGTCTGACAGCCCACGGATAAAAACTGTTCTTCAGCCTGTTTGTGTGGCTGGCTATGCTTCTATATCTCCTTCCCGATGGTAGGAGGGTAAAGAAGTGGTGACCAGAGTGTGAGTCGTCCCTGAGAATTTTCCTCATTCTTCTAAGGCAGCAAGCCCTAGCAATCTCATCTAGTGGTATCAGGGGACAGCTCACGATGTTTTGTGCTGTACTCACCACCCTCTGTGATGTTTTTCTATCCGCGGTTGTGATACCAACATGCCATATTTTTTCCCAAATATTTTTTCCCAAATATTTTTCCACGGCTGCTCTATTTTGTACAGGTGTGTGTGTATGTAATTAATAGTGATTTTTCTCAGCCTAAACCAGCATGCAGCAGGAAGTGATTTGTGTGAGAATCCTTCCACATATGGAATAGGGATTTTTGTGAAGAAGGGGAAAAATGTGAAACCAGGGAACTACAGACCAATCAATTTGACATCAATACTTGGGAAAATTCTGGAAAAGATAATCAAGCAACAGATTTGTGACAACCTAGAAATGAACAAAGTAATTAATGGAAGTCAGTATGAGCTTGTTAAAGTTGTTTGTCAAACAAACTTATTGCCTTCTTTGATAATGTGACTAAATTAGTGGAGCAAGGAAATGCTGTGGATATAGCATAATTAGACTTCTGTAAGGTAAGAGTAGAGGACAGCCTGTTTTTTTTGTAAGATAGAACAACGTGCAATATTGTAGATCAGGGGTATCAAACTCAAGGGCCATGGGCCGGCTGCTTAGATCTGGCCCGTGGGGCTGGCTTGGAAGTATCAAAGGACCATTTTGGCCTCTGCTGGTCAAAATGGGCCACAGGGAGGGGGGGACATGACCCATTTTCAGCCTCCATGGTCTCCTGCAGCACTCTGCTAGCCAAAAACGAGTTGTGCAAAAAAACCCTCAAGAAAGGATGAGTTAGAAGGACTAACTGAAGCCATAAAGAGGTTTAAAAAAGTAAAAATTAATTTACTACAGTAATGCCTTACCACTCTCCCCCATGAAGTTTTATTACTTCTCTTAAGGAAAGGAATCTGAGAGTATTTATAGTTGAACGATATTTGAGAGTGAAATGTAGAAATTACTATCCCAAACACAAAATCCTCTTTGGAATTTTTAAAAGATTCGTTAGAAAATCTAGGTAAGCATTCCCTTCATCTTCACCTGTAAATATCTCCAAACAGCTCTGAGTCAAAGGGTAATGAGTGTATGCTACAACTCAAAAATAACGTGAGTCTCTGTCTTACAACCATTTATTTAGTATCTGTTCACACCCACAATGGCCATGCCCACATGGCCATGCCCACCCATGGCCACACACCCCACCATTACCCCTGGGCCTCTGAGGTCAAACACAAACCCTGATGTGACCCTTAATAAAATGCTGTAGATCAGGTGTGGGCAACTATGGCCCTTTTATGACTTGTGGACTTCAACTCCCAGAATTCTTGAGCCAGCCATGTTAGCTCAGGAATTCTGGGAATTGAAGTCCACAAGTCATAAAAGGGTCATAGTTGCCCATCTCTGCTGTAGATGGTATCACTGCTGTAGATGGTATCACCACCAGATGGGTTTGCAATTGGCTGACTAATCATACTCAGCATGTAGTCCTCAATTGACCTATCACTACATGCAGTGGGGTACTTCAAGGTTCTGTCTTGGCCCCAGTGCATTTCAGCATCTTCATAAATGATCTAGAGGAGGGGATAAAAGAAGTTAATTTAATTTAAAAATACCGGTTTAAATAAATGTAAGCAATAATTTCCAAAATTTCAAGAAAAGGAAAAATACTTAATTACTGATTACTGGCTGGGGGCAATGGAAGGGAAAGGGAGTTACTAGGAGTGCCTTCTTTAAGATTTTTTTTAATGCTTTATTTTTTAAAACTTTGCTTTGGTATTTCATATATATATATATATATATATATATATATATATATATATATATATATATATATATATATATATATATATTACTTTTTGTTATCAGCTTGAATGCAACAATGTAAAGTTGTTTTTGTTTAACATGAAACTTAACAATATGTTTATAGTAAACATAGTAAAGTTTCATGTTAAAACAAAAACAATCAAGGAAAACTAGTTTAAACATTTCATCAGCTATTGTGGTTTTCTCAAATTGCTGCTTGAATTGGGACAAAAGTATTCATATTCTGGGAATATTTAATCTAACAAGAATGGACAGAGATTACAATATTTTACAATAGATTAGAAAACTGCTTTTGAATTTTTTTTTAGATTTGTCTATTGACAAGAAGGTCACTAACCTAGGGGCTAAGCTTTGGACATTACTGTATAAATAATTGTCACAAAACAAGTTGCCTCTTGAATTGAAATAGATTCCCCCAAGAAAAAAGTTGAATCGATGATAGCCAAACCACAGATTTAATTCTGCAGCACTGTGACATTTGATCTACCAGAGCTTTAGTAAATAATAAAGAATGCAAGAATTAGATAAAATTTTGATGGGTCAAGAAAAGGGTATGATCTCAAAATCTTATAAATTGCTTATGAAATTAGAGATAGGTGAAGAAATAGTCAAAGATTCTATGATTGCTTGGGGGAAGAATTTTGGATACTACCCAATATACCTAGATAAATGGCAAGAGATCTGGTGGGATAACATGAAACTTGTGGTATCTACGGCCTATAAAGAAAATATCTATAAAATGATATATAGGTGGCATTTACCGCCTAATAGACTAGCTAAAATGTTCCCAGGGCAATCGGCGGATTGTTGGAAATGTGGAAGGGATCATGGCACTTACTATCACCAATGGTGGTCATGCCCGAAGGCAGCGATATTTTGGGGGAAAATCAAAAAATGGCTTAACGAGATATTAGTGTTAAAGATTGACTGGCGACCAGAGTCATGCCTGCTCGGCTCCAAACCGGAAAATATAAAAAAGGACCTATGGTATTTGGCATTACATATCATTACAGCGGCGAGACTGATATACGCTCAATTTTGGAAGAACCAAAATATCCCAACAGAGGAGGCTATTATAAAAAAAATTTTGGAATGTGCGGAAGCGGATACACTAACTAAAAAGTTACAGGATAGAGAGCAAACACAAGTAGGTTTAGTTTGGGACAAATTTTATAATTGGTTAGAAAAGAGGAATTTATAACCCACATTAGATGAGGACTGATATTGGAAGAGAAATATATACTATATAAGACAAGTGTGGTCGGATAGACCTAAATTAAGAAATATAAGATGTTCTGCCTTCCCCGGAATATAATTTAGAGTTATAGTACCGAATACGTGTGTACTAGGGTACTATATGGAAGTTCATATATTTATTGTTGTATTGTTATGTTTGTCATTTTATGTTGTTTGTCCTTTCTTTTTAAACGAAATGTAAATAAAGATTATTTAAAAAAAAAAAGAATGCATCAAAGTATACTGGTGAATTAAGGATCCCAACAGACATATATAAACAGATTCTCAGGTCAAAAGGTATAGAGGTATACTTGTTCAGTTGAATTAAATAAACCTGAATCAACATCACCTGAAACTATATGCATACTGTATATTGTATAGTGGAGATTTTAAGCCTTCTAGTTGCCTTTTCATAAATCAACATGACTTAGAAATCCACTTTTTGGGATCTTAAAATTGGAAATGAGTTGTTTCTTCTAGATTAAAGGATACCATAATTTATACATTGCAGAAAAATGACTTCTTTTCTGATCTCCTGTAAATAATTATAGGCAGGAATATGATTAGATCCCTTTGAATCTGCATAACTGAATGTGCAATTCAGAATAACTTCAACTTCTTTTGGAAAAGAAAGGTTTCTAGAACTCATACAAATTTGATTCTGTTAGATCTAGGAGGTTATATAACATTCTGATTTTAATCCCTTTACAATCTTGTTCTTATTTATGGTTAATTATTTAAGTATTTTGCATGGTTTTATAATATGTTTTAATTGCTTGTTTTATTATATACTGTCAAAAGTCATCTTGTGTAAGACAGGCAACAAGAGAGAGAGAGGGAGGGAGATAGATTACATGAACTCTTGGTAAATCTGGTAAGCAGTTTTATGTTACATGACATCATGACATTAACTACTTTTAGCTTATTACCTAGATTCTATTGTAGTATTTTATTAATAGACTTTGGTTTCCTTATTATTCTTTCTTCTGATTTTATTTTAGCATTCCAATTTGTAGCTGTTCACACTTCAAATAATTATAGTAGCATAGAACAAAATCAGTTAATTCTAAAGTTCAGAACATTTGAAATGTATGTTTATTTTCACAGGTATCTGCTAAATTAAAAATATAGGGAGAAAAGATAGTCAAAGTGTTAGAGAATTGGACTAAAGTCAAACCGTTTATTTATGAAGCCATAGCTGTAAGATATTGCTCTACCTCAAAAAATCAGTAAAAAGTAGAAGTGAAGGAACATGTAATTAACCCTGAAGTATTATGAGATAGAATGAAATAGCAAATAGCTATTTGTTTAATGAACTAGAGAAGAAATAATCTGGCATGTAATTATTTTCAACTTTATTTCCTCCCTGTACAACAATTGTAGACCTTCTCTGTATGAAAATATTGTTTTTCAGCTTTTTCCTGATGAAATGTCATGAAATTAGAGTATAGTAAATAAATAATTTCCACACGCTTCTTAAACAGAAGCTTCCTTCACTACCCTTTTGTTCTTTTTTAGAAAAGGAATGAATTGCTGACTATGTTTACTTATTTTAATATGACATGCAATAAGAGCCTGCCAAAAATTTGACCTTTAAGAATGCGTCATGGTCCGTTAAAAACTATAGAACTGTCTCTATAGTTTTCCCTCAGAACAGAGTTCCATTCTGATGAGGCTTTAGTATCTTTATTAAAGGCCAGAATGAGTATAAATGCTCACATTAAGATTATTTAACTTAGCACAACCCGTATTGCTTCTGTGGCTCTTACTTTTTTCAATGTCTTGCTATTATAAGATATAGTACATTATATCTAGCACTTGTAAAAGTGCTAGGTAAAAGAAAAAGTAGGTGTACCTTTTATTAAGTATTTGGGGGTACAGATAACTAGCAATCTGAACTGGTTTCTCCACACATGATCCTTAGTGAATTGTGCAAACCTGCCTCTGCATTTCCTGTGTCAGATGAAGAGAGTACATCACCTCCTTCTTCTCCTGGCCACTTTTTACCGAGGAATAATTGAGAACATTTTAACAAACTGCATCACTGTTTGGTTTGGTGGCAGCAGTGCCTCGGATAGAAAGTCCATACAGGGAGCAGTAAGGACAGCCGAGAAGATTATAGGACACTTTCTTCCTGTCATTCAGGATACTTCTTTTAAGCGCAATGTGCTTAGAGCTCAAAGCTTTGTTTGAGATTCCACACACCCACTTTATGGTCTGTTTCTGTTGCTCCCTTTTGGGAGGAGGTTTCGAAGTATTTCTAGCAGGACTAGCAGATTTTGTAACAGCTTTGTTCCCTATGCCATCCGTCTGGTAAACTGGCAAGATTTGTTTTTCTTGCCATGTACCAGTGGTGGGTTGCCCCAGTTCGGACCGGTTCTATAGAACTGGTAATAAAACTGGCAGGAGGCTCTGCCCACTGACCCTGATGTCATCAGAAGCGATCTATGCATGCACAGAAGTAAGGCACGTGCGCGAGCAAAGCGCACGCGTGCATGTGATCCTGTTGCGAACCGGTAGTAAAGGTAAGTAGAACCCACCCCTACCATGTACATGTATACATCCAAACTAGACTGTGGTTTCTCTGTGTCACATATTATATGTGGGTATATGCATAATTTTGTATTGATTGATTGATTGAGTCATGTTTATGTAGTGTATATTGGAGGTGGCAACCCTTTGAAAGCTATATGCAATGAAATTTCATTTTAATGTATGCCAATTAGTGTATATAGTGTGTAGTGTACATTCAAAGTGACAATAAAGTTATTCTATGTTTTAAGCCTAAGTCTTACTAAGCCGATTGAGGAAATTAGTATATTACAGTATATTTTAGAACCCTGTTATCCCACTGCCAGAATCTGGCCAAAAAATAATTTTATCAATAAGATGGTTTTTTACATAAAACCTTATATGTGTAAGGGTAGGAATATAAGTCAAAGTTCCCATTAGAACTTTTAATAAAGTCCAAAGCTCTAATAACCATGAAAAAAATTGAGTCATTTTTTTTCCCAGCCTCACATGTTTGTTTATTCATGTCTGGAGCATCACAATTTAAAGAAGGTATACTATGTGATATACAATTTAAAATTTAAAATACAAAATTAAAATATGTACGAATTAAACAGGTCTAGCCCAGAAACTAGCAACATTGTGTTCTGTTGCGGTGCCATGAGGTCTCCAGGTATACACTGATCGGGGCACAAAGGACAGGTATACATATGTGTTGTCTGCATTTCACCACAATCACAAAGAGCAGAAGCAACTGGAGCCTCACGTGAACAACATCTACATATTTAAAACCACCCCATTAAGAAATTATAATACTGATGGATTATAGCATACAAGACTGGGTTGAAAATGGGTATCACAATTAATAGGAGCAAGTGTCAAAACTGCCTAGCGAAAACGAGAAATGTTAAGGAACATAAATTTTCAGGAGAATGAATTGCAAAGAGTATGGGATGTTCTTTGAACCAGAGGTCACACTAAAAAAAACATATTTACCAAATATTAGAGATGTATAGGCTGCTTTGACCCCAGAGTATTTCCTCTAAAGCTCTTATAGCTGCAGAAAGTGAGTGTGGTATTAGCTAAAATGTATATTAAAGATATCAGAGTGCTGGTGATGCAAGTAAAACCAATCACAGTCTGAAGTCACAGGCCTTGGGATTCATTTCATTTACTCACAATGAATCAACATAGATTCCTCATTCCAATATTTTTATTATTATTACAGTATGCATAGGGAATTAATTTTAGAAAATCTTAAGTTTTATGGAATTTATCATTGTTCATTTTTTATTTATTTTTTGGTAACATAATGTAGAATTTACTAAAAAGCCTCCCAATTATTTACAGAAAATTTTCAAATATGTTATTTAAAATAGTTGCCAAATAGTTTATAAACCAAGCTTCTGTATCTTGTGTCTTATTCTACAATTATTTATATAATCATTAACAGTATTTTTAAACTATTTAAAGCACGACACAAAAGAAAAAGTGTAGAGGAAAAGATTTTTTCTAAAGAAATCAAAAGTCTTCAGATACTGGGGGGGGAGAGGGGAAGGGGTGGGGAAAGGGGGGGAATTTGTTTGTAAAACATTTTAAAACTTTTCAATAAAAAAAAAGTCTTCAGATACAGAGGAACAGGTTATGTGAAATGAAGGTTATGTTACTATGATTGATTTTAAGCTCTGGCGCTTTCCATACCATCCTCCCTAAACTGAGCAGGAAGATTTGAAATTAAAACATGACCATGTTCAGTTTAATGCATCTGAAGGCAAACTAGACTTGGGCTAAATAAGCTTGGACTGTAATGAGTTTTGTCTGTCTGTCAAGAGTTTTAGTCTCTGTTGCAACAGACTAACATAGATATCCTTCCAGAATCTCTATCAAACAGAGCTAGTCACAGTAGTAGGAATACTGTATTATGAATTCTGTCTAGCCACGATCACTGAAATAGCAGTTATTGAAACAAAAGTGCTATAGCTCATCCAGAAAATACTTATGCTAACCTTATAAGATTGGATAGCTGTTAGTTTCAGGAAATTCTTCTCAATATCTAACCTTTTCAAATGAAGCTTGGCGAAGTAGTGGATGACAACTTTTCATGATCAGGAAGGAATTCATGCTTCTGTTAATATATCATGAAATATGACTTGCCTTTTTAAGCAATTGAAATCCTTAATGACTGGCTTATATTGTAATCTGTTAGAACGCCCAACTGTTATTCACACATATTACTGCCAAGTCAGGCCTCTCCTATTCTGTACTTTTGTTTAGAATTTTTTTCTCCCCAGAGACAAAACTTTATATTTCTCCCTACTAAATTTCATCCTGTTCATTTCAGTCTGGAATTTAGCTGTATCTATATCTTTTTTCAACTTCTAAAATAATATTTTAGAAATTCTTATCCAAAGAAATATTAGTTCCTCTGAAAATAATTATTATTCTTAGGTATCTGCATTCTAATGGGAAAGAGCATCTTTTAATTCATATATTTTGTAAAATGTTTCCAGAAAACATTTTCTTGCTTGTTTGGGATGAAGAGTGTTCTAGTGATGAACAATTCTGAGTGACATATGTTCCAAGCTCTGTGAACTGGGTTAAAAGCAATAAAATATAAAGAAATAGTTCCGTAATATCCAGAATTGAAATCTGTCAAGTCTCAGTTTTTGATTAAAATATTGAACTGGAACGCTTTTAAAATTGCTTCCTTTAAAACTTAGAAGCCAACTTTTTTAAAAAAATAATGCTGAAAACAACATATCTCATAGGATAACTACCAATTCTAATAGTGATATGATCCATATATAAAAATATTTTTTATTATGAAAGAAGGGAATGTATGTAAATACTTTTTTAAAATTACAGTCCAGAAACAGTTTGACCCAAAACTGCTTCACTAAAATTGTTTTACCCAAAATAATGTTCAGAGGATGACATCTATGGCAAAGGGCTGCAGCAAAGTAAAATGTAGAAGTACACAAATAGAAGCAAAGGATGCAGTGCACCTACATGTATTTGCAGCTATGTATGTAAACTGTATTTAAATACAACTATTTTCCTATAAATACTTTGGTATCAGGAAATAAATTTGGTAGGAGGAAAAGACAATTATATTTCAATGCAAGATTAGTTCCAACATAATAAAACATCACTAGACTCTGCTACTGAACATTTGGATTCTCTTCCAAATAATCCCTCAGAATGCCTCTGAAGATTTAGTCATACTATATGATAATTTTGAAAATGTAGGTTTTTAAAATATATAAGAGTATGCAAAAATTTGAAATATAAAAAACAGATAATGGTCTCAAGATGTCACAGCCAACTTTTTAATAAAATGTTAAGTTTCAGAAATACTAAGTTGAGAAAATGTATTTGCATTTTTACAAAAAAGTATTTCTAAGCCACACTGACAAATAATTGAAACCTAGAGTTCAAACACAGATAGCATAAACCTTAATTTGTTAGTGAGTTCTAATCCCACTTTAGCCATGAAAGCCAGCTGGATGATCTTGGCCAATCACTGTTAATACTGTAAAGTTCTCAGAAACATGAGTGGATTTATAAAATGGAAGACTAATTCACTTGATCTGATTGTAAAATTCCATAAACAAGGCAGAGTACAAAATGCAAAATAGTAGCCATGTCCAGAAGCACTCCTGAAGATATTAATATTCCTTCTACCCAGGGGTGAAATGTTCCCGGTTGGTACCGGATCGCCTGATCCAGTAGCGATGGTGGCGGGTGGTTCAGAGAACCAGTAGCAAAAATCCCTGCCCTCCCCCCATGCCCAGCTGAGCTGTGTGATCATCAGAGACATTTTTTTTTTTTACTTTTAAAAGCATTTTTTCTACAACCTCTTCGGCCGAAAAAATGCTTTTAAAAGTAAAAACAAAGAGGTTGTAGAAAAAAAATGCCTTTAAAAGCCTCTGATGATCCCAGTTGAGTTGCGTGATCATCAGAGGCTTTTTTTTTTTACTTTTAAAAGCATTTTTTCGGCCGAAGAGGTTGTAGAAAAAATGCTTTTAAAAGTAAAAAAAAAAAAAATTGGCCACGCCCACCCAGTCACATTACCCCCCCAAGCCACACCCACAGAACTGGTAGTATCAAATTTTACATTTCACCACTGCTTCTGCCTGATCTACCACTGTCTCCTGTCATCAGTTAAGACCTACCGTATTTTGAGTCTATTATATAGCTCAGGATATCAAAGAGAAAAATAACTAGAAGTTTTTAAGAAGAGATTGAACAACTATTTGTCTGAAATGGTACAGGGTTTCCTACTTGAGCAGGCAGTTGGACACCTCCAAGGTCCCTTCCAACTCTGTTAATTGTGTTATAGTATCTCTTCATTATGCTTCAGTTGGAATGTTCCTCATCTAGAACATTTCACTACATATCTGCTCTGATGTTTTTATTTGGAGGGCATTCAAGTAATGGATTCCCTTTTTTTAATGTTTTCCTTAACTTGGAGCCTTATATACAGGTTGCAGTATAATTCTCAGAAGTGATACACCCAGTTTTGGGGAATGTAGTCTGTATATCTGAAAGCACCAAGCTGAGTTGGGTTGTTGTAATTTCCTTACCAGTCGGTTACATTTTTATAATGTCAAGCCTGGTTTGGGGGTTTCTTCCTCACAGATTTTATAAATAACACAGACCAGTCTTTATTTTTGGATAAGCAATTCAGTTTTTGCTAATATTTCTATTGTAGAGTTTTGGAAAGCAAATACTGGTAATCAGTTCTCTCTTTTTGTTTCTGAAGTCACACTATACTTTTCATTTTAAAATGGAAAATACTAAATTTATTAACTCTCTTGACTTCATTTGACCATTGCTATCCCATATAATAGACATCTGAATTACATCATGTCTATGCCTGCTAGGATAATAAATCGAGAAACAATTGGCTCTTAAACCAAGGAGCTCAATTTCCATTAAGATATGCTATAAGTATTTAATAAAAATTGTCTTTTTCCTAAAAAAAATGTATTTTCCATTAATGTTGCTTAGTATAGTATTTCATATCTACCTGTTTCCATAATTTTATGGCAACCTAGAATAATTCATATAATAAATCTGCAGCTCCTTGAACAAATGGAGGAAATCTTAATTGCCCATAAATCTTAATTGTCCCATAAATAAAACTGTGATAACTATTACTCATTGGATGTTTTCAGCCATTCAATTGCTATTTGAAATTTTATGAACTGAGGATGACCTCTCAATGTTCCCTTGTGTTTGGATGGAGAATGTTTGTCTGAAATCACCCTTACAGGGTTAATATCCTGGTAATATAACAACTATATGATCTGCTGGTTTTAAAAGATAATTATGCATAACAAAGATAGTAACCATATATTTTCCTAGATTAATTGGTTTATACTGAGCATTAAGTTTGCAGTAATTGTACTTTAGGAACAAAAATTATTCCCAAATTGGTTTATGACAATATTTATGGCCTATAAATAATATTCTTTATTACCATTGCTATTTTCTCTCATAACAAGAATAAATGTTTGATAAAGCTTACTCTCTCCTATGTTAAAGGCAAGAATCACATCTAGAAAAATCATGTGACTGTCCTTCATGACTAAGCTTCCCAATATCTACAATTTAGATAATCTGTTCAATAAAAATATAGTTTATCTATGTTTAATGTTTATCTAAAATTTTTAAAAAGGAATAATTAGGAAGAATGTTTTATCCATAGTTCCAAAAAGACAGGGAAAGAGAGCTTTATTTTCTTTATAAATTATAAAACTTAAGCACCTGAATGCTATCTTTGAACCCAGATAGTTGCTAAGTGAAAACTAGATCTGCAATTATAGCCACTTCCTCCAGACCCCAGAAAGGAAGGAATATAATTATATTATAAGGTGGTCAAAGGCATTTCTAAAGACTTTCAAGAAACTCTAAATCAGGATTAATTCTCATATAACAACAAATGGTGGAAATAATGTCCAAGCATTCCTACCAGCTATAAAATAAAGCTCCCTTTTCCTCAAAATGAGCTAATTTTATTCAGGTCACTAAATAAATTGCATTACCTTAGCTAATTTTTTTAAAAACCACATTAATTTTGATATTCACCAGAAGTAGGCACTGTGAAATATTTTTAATGGTCAACAATGGACTAAAATAATGAACCATACACTCATTAAAAATTAGTTTTAGCATATCTACCTACTCAGTTTTTCTTTTAAAATAATTGCTTTTATCCATTACCTCAGTGGAAATGGATGAATCCTTCTTTCCTTGAATAGAAGATGTTTCCTATCATAATCTACCACTACGTATAATTCCCTTTCTTCAGAATCTTCATAGTTTCCATCCTGCCAAGACAAGGACTATTAATTTCTTATTAATGTTCTACATATAGTTACAAGTGGTGTCAAAGATGAATCAATTCTTCAATCTAGTATTCCCCAAAGGTGTTGGATTTAATCTTATTTCTTAGCCATCAATAGCATACTACTTCCTCCCCAAAAAACCCCAAAGAACATATTATGAGATAATGATCCCTTTGTTGTATGATCAAGTTGTTTCTCCAGTATCATGAAGCTGACCAGTTGAACTGACAGTTGAATCACACTTTATTCATTAGCTACATGTATAGAGAAAAGTTCAAGGTAATGGTATTTACCTTGAGTATTTCCACAGTATTTCCTCCTCCTGTTTTTCCCCACAACAACCAAATGAGATAGGCTAGGCTTCAATAAATTAACTGACCCCAAATCAGTTTTCATGGCTGAATCTGGACTAGCCATTGCATCAAACTAGCCCTGTTTTACTATTTCTGAGAGAAGCACACTAGTTAGGGATAAGTGGTAGATCACATAATACACATAATTTTTCCCTATTGAACTGTTTAAATTGAATGGTATTTCATATAGTTCATCACACTTTCTGGTGAAACATATTTTACTAGCCCACTATGGACATAATAAATAAATGAAATCTTGCTAAGGCCAGCACCTTGGAAGCATAGTTATAAACTTAACCCTAAATAATTTTATTAAATGGTTATTTTTGTCTTGAATTTAAATGGTACTAATGTACACTGATAATGCAAGCTTTTGCACCTTTCTTTCCCCCACTCCCGCTTGCCCACCCCGACTTCTGTTAATTCTGTGCATCTTAGTATGGAGTATCGCCTAGCAGTTTAGTTCATCTGTGGCTGCTTCCTCTAGTCACTCGCACCCCTGCAGTTATGCACATATTATATCCAAGACCTCTGCTGACTACTAATGAAAGGGTGCACAATTTTAACAATAGTGGAGAAGTCATTAAATGCTTCTAGATTTGGCAGAATTGGTATTTTTTAGCTGATTCACAGCAATACACCCACACACCAGAAGCTGCTACGCAGCAGTTGGCAAAGAGAAATTAGCTTCAAAGATTCTGAATTAAATAATTTTTAGAAATAAAGAGCATGCAAAAAAACCCCTACGTTTTCAGTTTAGCTGTCTTCAGTTCTACCTAGGCTTTAGGGGACATTAACTTCCAGCCTTGACAAAAGTTTGTTTGTACATGCTAGGTTCAAAATTACAAAATAGACACTAACAATTCAAATCAAACAAAGGTGAGAATACTTTTAAAATATTTGGAGCCCCAAAGTTCCATACACAATATGCTGCTTCCTAGAATTGTGATCCTTTCCTTTCCTTTCCTGATCTCCCCTATTGTGTGCATGAATAAGCACAAAAATAGCTGTACTTTGCTAACTACAGCTTAAAATACTTCATCTCACAAGACGCCGATGAACATAAAAACAGCATGCTGGGTAGATGCAAAGTACAATGTGTATTATTATGACTCAATTCTCCCAGCTCCCTTTTATCCGTCAGCGAAGCATCTACTTTGGGGAAAAAGTAGGGGCACACAGCTGCTTGGGAAGATATGTCCCTTAATCCTCTATAAATCTGCAAAATGTATGGCTAGTAAAAGCTATTCTCTTAACACTATCCAGTTGGACTACTGTTGTAATGGAGCTATTTTGTCAGGGAGACAAAGTGCCTGGATTTAAAAATTGCAGTAGCAGGGATAATAGCACCATCTACCATCCTGCTTAGCCTTCCCTATTTCTTAAACTTGGCTGCATTCCTCACAGTAGCTGGAAGCGAAATAGACAGTACTTATGTCTAAATACTTACAACAGTTATTCTTTCTGCAGTTCACAGGGTGGGGCAGTTTTGTATTGAATGGGAATAAAAGTTACTAGATAAAAGTTTACTGAACTACTAGTAAAGTAACAAAAGTTACTAAATTAAATTTTAAAAAAATATTTAACCCTCCCCCCCTTTTTTTGCAAAATCTCAAATGTTTTCTTATCCTAAGGAAAGGGTCTCATTTTTTTTTCTTAAGAGTTTCTATCTTTTTCTCATGGTGACTAAGAATTTCTTTCAAAATTCTCTAAGTGGTGTTTTTGAGTTTATCTTGTTGATGGAAGGGACCTAAAAAGTTAGAACTGGCATTGTTTTTTAAAGATCTCTCCATCATTCTTCCCAGCCTGAAAAAAAAAAAGTGATAGGAATGCCCTCAAATATCTTCCTTTAGATGTAAGTAAAGCATGGAAGCCAGGAAGGAGACAAGACTGTTAGAAAGAAGACTGGATAATAAAAACCAGGACATTCACACATACAGTTACCCGCTATGAACTTAACACATATGAAGAACCATATTGCCCGAAGAGGATCTCACACATATTTACTTCACTGAAATAAAATAAAATAACTTTATTGCAGTCATTAAATAGCACAAGGTGAAATAAATTTTGAAACCAAAACTGTTGTCATTAATTTACTATCAGGGAGCTGGTAAAAAAGTGCAGGAAAGAATATATTTAACAACTCTAATTAAAACAATCAAACCTACACAGTTGGGAGTCAGGGGGCATATAAATTTAATAAATGATAAATTACGATTCTTAAAATACTGGGACTTACAGTGGTCAGTCTACGATTAATGCATGGGAAGATTCTGCAGCAGACTATAGAGGTGGATTTAAAAATATTATGAAAAAAACTTTTTAATTAGAATTCACCATTGCCAGAGCTAATTTTATCTCATTTTTTTAGTAGTAACTTCTGATATATTGTGAGCATTCTATGATAACGGTGGATGGCTAATACATTAGAAGATAGATATAAAATTTTCACACTTAGGAAACAAAGATCACATACACAGGTATTGTGGGAGAATCTTGTGATCAATATTTCTGAACAGTTGATTGCATACTGGTGAGTATTTTGAGATGGCTGAAAAAAAAAGCAAATGCATCCATAAGTGTAAATTTTCAGACCCAAGGTAAGTATTCATTTCATTTTATTCTAAATTGGTAGATCCCATCACACTTTTTATGTCCAATTTTAGGCATCACACTTTAAAGAATATTTAGACAAACTTCTAAAGATTGAGTTGGTAAAAAGGACCTTACAAGCCTATGAAAACTTTAATGACTTTCAACTGGAAGGACACTTGGCAATCAAAAATTTAATTGCAGTATGTTGCTTGAAGCACAGAATGTGCACTAATTCCAGCATACCATTTCAATAGCAACACATTTTTCTCATATTAATTTATTGCCAACTGAAGTAATGTAGTGAACTGTGATCCAAAGCACCCTTTATGTTATAATAAATGGTTATCTATGAAGTAATTTTTTTAAATCTGCTGTTCACTTCAAATTGACATTAAAATTTTGTCATCTATTAAGATCAACTTGCAAGATGAATTTGCTACTAGTTTGCAGGATACAAATATTGGAAAGCCATTACATGTTTTGACAGTTTGGAGGATTTTGCAGGATTTCTGTGATATACAGCCGTTTTCCAACTGTTAATGTATCTTTCATTTTGAATAAAGCTTAAATGACTACATTTAACTTCACTACAGTGAAGAATTTGATTACTGAGAAATATGAAATACTAACTGGACAAAAATTTCTGATAGACCAATGCTCACACAGCTCTTTCATTAGGTAATTTACCTACATTTCCTAGTATTTCCTTTTATTTGAGGGTACTGCTTAATTTTACTATACATTCATCATGTCATTATTTTATATTTCCGATTTTTTAAAAAAAAATTCTGTGCTTGTAAGTTGTCAATTAGAAAACAGCATCCCCACACAGAAATTATGCACATACCAAGCCACTGTTTTATTATTTCACAGACATTCCAATTTATGTTTAAACATATACAATTATCTCAAGACTGGGTAGCAATCCACATGCACAGTAAGATTTTCCTTCCCCACTATGATCTCTTCTGCACATCCCTCCCCCCAGAACAGAATCTGTGGAATAACATGGGATGAAGCCAACCGGCAACAATGAGGCAGAGAAACTGGATGATGTTCAGAGTGTTGCCTATGGGTAATGTCAGGTTGTCTATGGATGAAACCAAGACATCAGTCAAGATGACACAGTCAATATTTGACTGACACATATTTCACAATTCACCTCAGTGAGATGCTTTGCCATCAGAGTAACTGCTGATTTTGCCAGCTCTCGCTTTGTATTTATATCAGTATGTGCATAAAAGTGCTTTGTACTGTACTAGAACCCAAATGCATATTTTGGTTAGCCTGTGTGGCTCCTTCCATTCAATATTTTAATTAAAAAAACTGAAATCTTTGTCTTGTAGAAACTACTAGGATTTCCTGAGCTTGTGACACATCTTTTATTTTAAAGTAACAATTCTGATTGTTTTGGAGTTCATACTAACTACAACCTATACTAAGACATGTTATGAAGAAAGGGAAAAAATAATAAAGAATTCAGTAAGTTTGCTCATGTAAACATTTCTTCAACATCCATGGAGTTAACATATTGGGAAAAAATGCTTAAAAAAACTAAAAACTAAAATACTCTTAGGTAATCCAGAGACAAACTGAGGAAGAAAATATAGTCACAAATGATGAGTTCAAGTTTCAGATAAGAGATTTAGTTATCTTATCCTAACAAAGCTGTTAATGAAAACCATAGGAAATTTAGCAAAACAAGCATTTAATTGTAATGCCCAAATTTCTGCAATAAAAACAAAAAATCATGTTTGGAATTATACCAGAAACTTTCAAGCTGAAAATGAATTCTGAATTTATATGAAGAATTAATGCAATCAGTAATCTTTGTGTAAGTCACAAGTATGATTGTCACATGATAATCTGTCATGTATAACATGATGATGGGGGAGGGGAAGTACACCTCCAGCTAGTAGCTTGCTGAGGCATCTAAAGAAAAGATCCTTCAGGCCTGTGTTTTCTATCAGACTTATTTACCTCAAGGCTTTCTTTGGAGTTGCCATATGTTATGGACTTAGTCCCTACAATTCTAATTGTAAGAAATTCCTTTTGCTTATTAGCCAAGAGACATTTTTTTCACTCTATCTTTTTTTGTTTGTATACCTGTTTTGTTTCACCAAGCAGGAACATAAGAAGTTGTCTTATACCATGTCAGATCATTTCTTTAACTACCTCATACCATGATGAAACTTGTTTTTTCCAGGATCCTTTTGCAGGTGTACCTTAAAATCCTGGGACTTTCAAAATATCAAACATATGGTTTCTTGTTGCAAAGGATTTTATTCATTTTAGATATATCCTGCATTTTGTCAAGGAGCTGAAACATTCCGTTCTCTCTTTTCAACCTCAAACTCCATAGAAGTTACGTAACCAGTTGGTGGCTGATATTATGTGGTACAGGTCTATATTTTCCATATTAAAACATAATTACCATGATTGCAAATAAAACTGCAATGGTTTGCCATTCCTTATAATGTGTTATCACAGGAAGGCAATTTAATCGGCGAGCAGCTTGAAAAGATACCTGGTATATATTGTGAGTTGCATTCAACCATAAAAGAGGTAAAAAATTCCACCACCTTGGAAATGATTCTATAGGTTTTGCATTGATTTCTTAAAAAATAGGTGACAGTTCAGAAACAGTTACATTTTTCCTATATTAGAAGCATCACAGGATGGTGCTGATAACAACAACAACAAAAAAACCACAGGACAAAGCTTTTCGATAGGGATATCTTTTGGGGATGAGTATTCCTGCTCGTTCCCATGATACAGAAAATCACTGTATCTATAGAGTGATTTTTTAAAGTTTTTTTTAAAAAAAAACATCAAATGCATGCATGCTCATACAAAAACACAAGTGGTATTTGCTAATTAATTCCCAATGCATTCTGGAACATTAATACTTATAGGGAAGCAGGAAGACAAAATGGGAATGTGCCACATACATTTACATAGAAAAAATGATTTGATGTGTGAAGTAAAATAATAGTCATCTAATTAATTTGTAATGCTTAAATACTCAGACCAATGGTTTTCTCTAGTAAAATTAGTCTGGTGACCAATATACCTGAGGCTCTCTTTAATATTTATCTACCAGTATTTTAACCGTTCTTTGAGAACAGACAGAACTGAGCATAGTTGGTTGCAAGTATTTTGCAGCCAAGCTCTTACATGCTTGCTTTCAAATAAGGAGTTTAGTGAGATTTGTTTCTGGAGTAATAAGCTATTCTTCTAACCAGCAATATTAGAATATAAGCTTCCATTGCTGGAAAAGTCCTTGTGTGTCCATTATGTGCAACTCCTTAACCAAGCATCCTTGGTTAAAAGTCATGGCTTTTCCTATTCATTGTGTAGCTTCTTCAATTTTAGTTAACATTTCAATATTCTTTCCAAATTCAAAAGCTCCCTGTGATTACTTTGACTGAAAACACATGTAACGCACATGTAAAATCTGCAAAATAGATGCCAGTTTCCCTTACAGTGGTGCTCCAAGTAATTATTCACCATTTAATATACGTTCAATCTCTTCCAGTCTTTTCAGTGCAGCAACTCTTTTTTTCTCTATCTCTTTTATTTCTTTTGTCGATTTCTTTTTTGTCTCTTTGTCTGTAGAGTTTTTATTTCCATGTTTTTTGGATTTCCTCTGCTCCTTGCTGCCATTAGAGTTTGTAGTCTGAGGGGTTTTTTGCTCACTTTTTACGTCTTTCAAGTGTTCAGACGGAGTTTTTTTTTCTCCCACAGATGCTACTTTTTCCGTATGAGTCACACTTGCGTCCCCTAACCTGAGGGAAGCAATTTTACTTCGGACAATGCTTAAATGGCGTTGGATGTATTCCTCATGTGGGGCTAAGGCCAGTGTTTCCACTAAGCATTTTTCTGCCTTTAATAAGTCTCGTTCTTCAAAATAAACCACACAGAGGTTGTGTTTTCCTTGCACATTGTTTGGATCCATTTTCAGAATTTTCTCAAAACATTGTTTTGCTCCCTGTATATCTTTCTTTTGGTTCATCAAAATGTCTCCCTTCAAAATCAAACCTTTGGTATGATCTGGGTAGTACCTCAGCAACTCCTCCAGCACGGGTAAAGCTTTCAGCTCTTTTGCAGTCTGAGAGTAAAGCAAGGCCAAGTTGAACAAAGCACTGCGGAAGCCTGGAAGTAGCTTTATGGCTTTTTTCATCCACATCTCAGCTTCATCATCTTTTTTATCATCCATTGCAAGCATGCCTAAGTTAAAATAACCATTGGCATCTTGAGATTCTTCTTTTATGTAACTTAGAAGTCTCTTTTTAGCTTCAGGCCTAAGGCTGGCCTCACCTAAAGCAACAAATGAACATTAATATGGACTATCCAGGGCTCTGTAAACAGGACAATATCAACAGTCTTTATTACTTATGCTTGTAGATTTAGAGTCATAATACTATAATTTTACAATTTGATATTTCTTATAGTCTGAAAGATCTGAAAGATCCATGGGAAGCGTGTTACATACCCACTTTTTTCTCCCAACAGCCATTATTACAATAATTTTTTTACTCAACTGAGGTAAAGGATTTAGAATACCTATATAATTTTGGGGATTTCCATTAATTTCATTGATTTGAATGGAAAATAACAACTGATCCTTTCAAATATTGAAAAATAATTGGATGGGGGCCCAGGAAAATAACCCCACTGATTCTATCCCCAGGCTTTTAAAATTATTACAATTTCCTGCTTCAAATCTTGTTTGTAGTCCCCCGTTGAAATGTAACTTATTAAAATAACCTATTAGGGTTAAATCTCACCTTTCCTCCAGAACTCAAAGTGAAATATATACTACTTCCTCCTTCCTACCTTTTCCTGTAACAGCAACCCTATAGGGTAAGTTGAGCTGGAAGACAGTGATTTTCCATGACAAGATGTGGCCTTGAAGCTGCATCTCGTAGGTGTCTATTCAGTACCTTAACCACTGCACCAAAAATCACATTCAATCATTGTAGAAGAAGCACTGAAGACTCTATTCACAATGAATTCTCTATTCATTGTGAATTCTCAATTCACAATGCAAGGATACAGTCTTGTGTTTAATTGTAAGGAGTACTTTACTTATAAGCTAGAATCTGACTTAAGAGGGAAAATTGTAAATAAAACGGAACTCAGTTCTGCAAATGTATTCTTCAAAGCTAAAACTTTAGACAATCCATCCTGAAAGGGAAATATTTAACTTGCTTATAATTTGTACTCCTGAGACAGGATTGTATTCTAGAGTTATGTGACTTATCCTTTTTTTGAAAAAGCAATTCTGACTATTCATTAAAAAAAATAACTATGTTTTGCTATGGCAGAGTTTTAATGATATTTCATGTCATTTTGTGATTTGATCATGTCAGAGAGTCATTATTACTAATTTTGGTTCAAAATTTTGTTATTGACATATATCAATCACGTTTTGTTTTTGGAGTTCTTCATGCATTATTTTTCTTGGTCTTTCTTTTCTGTCTTTCTTCCTCATAGAGCATGTTAATAAATAATAGTAAAACATCATACAACTTTTACAAAGTTGTCTTAGTGTTCTAGGTATACATACCAGATTCTTGCATCAATAGTGCAGAATTGAACAAGGCTAGTTTGTGACTAGGATTCAGTTCTAATGCCTGATTGAAGTTTTTCAGAGCTTCAGAGGGATCTTTCAATTCAATGTAAACTATTGCCAAGTTGTACCATAGGTCTGCATTGCTTTGATCCAATTCAAGAGCCCTTAGGTAAGCTTCTTTAGCTTGCAGGGGTTTATTCATCTTTAGAAGCAATTCACCCCTGTTGAGAATCAAAACTTTAAATTATGTGGTTTCCATTCACTCCATTTGCTTGCTATTAAAACAGCATTTGTTTTAGATAGTAGAGCTGCCTACTCACATTTTGCATTTCATTATGAATATAAGATTATAAAGTACCTGCTAATGTAGGCCTGTTTGAAATCTGGCCTCATGCTAATGGCTTGACGATACAATTGGTCTGCTTCTTCAAGACGAGACTCATTTGCCCGAATCAGGTTTGCAAGGTTTATGTAAACATTCAGATGGTTAGGAGCGACTCGCGCAGCATATTTTTTACCTGGAATAATCTGACAGCAGAAGAAATTATATTAGGCTTGGAAGAGCATTAACCATAAATTTATTAGAACTATAACACAATGAAAGTTTAACAGTGTCAAAGACTGAAGTTTTAAAATGAGAGGCCTAAATTATAATTACTTTAAACTAAGTACAACTTTCATTTGAATTGAGAATACACTGTTCTAATATAAAAGCAGGCTGATATATAACTGTATTTTTAATTTTTTTAAAAATATTAAATGTTATAATTATTACGAAAATACAGACAAGAAAAAGGCTGAACTAGACTGATTGCTATAATTTCCAGCAAAGTAAAAAAGATGTGCCCCAACATCTTTTGCTAAAAAGACATTCCAAGTCTAATGAAACTTTTCAAATAAGCAGGGTATTCCACTTACCTGTGGCATCAATGATTTTGCAACTAAATAGGATTCTTCTGCTTCTCTGGTTCTGTTTAAATTTTTGTAAGTTCTTCCTACATTCATATGGGCGCCAATATCATCTTCAAAATTGCAAGATAAACAAGACCTTCAGTACTTTCTTTCCCTCTAAAATTCCATCCTCACTCACAACAACTTTAAACTAGAAATCAAATAAATATTAAATCCTCCCTGCCTCCGCTTCTATCTAAAATGTGACTGATATGACATACGCTGTACAATTTTGTTAAACTAGGCTCAAGAAATTCATTTGATAATTAATTCAAAACACAAGCATTTTGTAATGTTCCAAGTATAGAACACACACATATTGTACCCATTACAGAAAGAAATATAGTTGCTTTATTGTTGCTTGGGCCACTTGGCTGTTTAATTCAGAGGCAGGAAAGGATGCTTTTAAGCTACCTCTGGATTCTGTCAGCCTAGGCTAGTATGGCAATGATGAGGGATGTACATTGCCTCCCAAGTACAAGCTGCTTTGATAAATACAATGTTCCTAGAATCTCATGCGGAGATCTTTTCTGTAAAGCACTGTTAAGGACTGAGCATGGAACTTTTTGCACGTAAAACATGTGCTCTGCCCCTGAATTACAGAGCTTTCCTTTAGGAAAATCAGCCATGGAAGATTAATATGCAACTTAATAATAGCTAGATGGAGCAGGAAATTTCTTTGAACTGCTTTTTAAAACATTACATTTAAGGAATCAGGACACCAGCAAACTTTCCATACTTATATAAATTCATAAAATTATATAATTTTTAAGATTTCACACTAACATTTATTTTACTTACACAATTTATGTATTACTCCAATGAATCACCCTGAGTAGTTAACAGAAAAGCATAAACTAACATTTCATAGTAAACTCAATACTCATAGACCAAAATAACCTTGCTAAGAGGAGCCAACTGTCATATTAGTTCAGAACAAATTCCTGCTTAAAAAGAGGAATTTTCAAGACTTTCTGGAGTGCCAAGAATGGGAACAGCTTTATCTCTGCAGGCAGCAAGTTCTACAATACTGGAGCAACCAAGGAGATTGCTTGTCCTTCTGGACCATGGTCCTTTCACCTCTTGCAATGACAAGAAAAACCCTCTCCCAATGGTCTTACAGATAGGACAGAACACATGATTAAAGTGATCCCCAATGCAGCCTAGTGTATGAAACATAAAATAATGATCTTGTAAAGATATCCTGTAAATATCCTGTAAGATATAGGATATATCTTATATCTGTGTTGATTACTGAGTTGTGCACCTTAGAGGGCGCACTGCAATAGTAAAATGCATAGGGATAAAGACATGAGCCATTAAAGCTTTCTGGTCCAAGCTGCAGTAGCTGATAATGCCAACTAATGCTAAGCAAAGGCTTCCCTGGTCATGGGGAAAATATTAGGAAAAGAGAGTATTATTGCCTTTCATGCTAGCAATCTTTTACAACTCACCTGGCTGAACTTGGGTGGCCTGTATGAAGAATCTCAATGCTCTTTCAAAGTTCTTTTCATTTTCTAAAGCATGACCCACATTATTCCAGAGTTTGGCATTGTTCTTATTTACCTGATCACAGAAAACATGTACATGACATATCAGAAGCAAACAATTTGCTATGCAAATTGAATAATTTATTTATGAAAGCATAATCTATTGAGGTGGACTGTTTAAGAGAGTGTTTATAAAAACTTTGCCGATGAACAGACTAAGGGAATGTATAAAAGCTTTATGGGCACACCAATAATGTTAGGGACCATTTGGAGCTGAACTCATTTATTTAAAATCTAAAATACAAAAGACATATGATAGATAATAGTAAATTGCTTAGTTGTTCAGGACAAATTTCCCCAGCTTGATGCCTTCCAGGTGCATGAATGTCAACTCCCAGAATTCTCTACCTGTCACGGCAATACTGAGAATTCTGGCAGTTTGCATCTCCTGAGACATGTGATTTGGAGATGGCTGCTGTAAAAGATTGAAATGGTATGACAGCGGATACAGTAAGAAAAATTGTGGGAGGAATCAGGAAAAAAGTAAATTTGATTTTCAGTAAGTTAATATTACTGTCTGGTGCAGTGTTGGCGAACCTTTTCGGTACAGAGTATCGAAACAGGAGTGCACATGCATGTGCCGGAAACCGGAAGAACAGCTGTGCAGTGCACATGCGTGTGGCTGCTCTTCTGGTTTCAGTTGTGTGCATGCACACCGGCCAGTTGGTCTTTGCACGTGTATGAGTGCCAGACACCAGAAGACCAGATGGCTGGTGCGCATGCGTGTGCCGGAAACTGGAAGAGCAGCCGCCCGCCATGCGCATGCGCACTAGGTAGCTGCTCTTCCGGTTTCCTGTGCTCCTGCGTACATGAAAGCCAGCTGGCCTGAACCCGGAAGAGCAATGGGCGATGGCTCATGTGCCTGGAGAGATGGCTCTGTATGCCACTTCCGGCACGCGTGCCATAGGTTCACCATCACGGGTCTAGTGGCACATTAAATAATTTCTCACTTCTAACACTAAAAATGACCAGGCAACAGAAATTTCTCAGTATTACATACACAATTTTAGCTAAACATGTCTTAGGACTTCTGTTTCAGTAGTAGAGTAACCTTGATTTTTCATCTAGACCAGTGTTTCCCAAACTTGGCTATTTTAAGATGCATGGACTTCAATTCCCAGAATTCCCCAACCAGTATGCCTGGTTGAGGAATTCTGGGAGTTGAAGTCCATACATCTTCAAAGGGTCAAGTTTGGGAAACACTGATAGACAGTCCTCACTTAATGACCACAACAGGACTGATAATTTTGTTGTTAAACAATGTGGTTAAGTGAAACATCATGTGACATCACCCAATATTAGTTCGGCTGTGGCTGTTTAGCAGATAATCTGAAGTCATTAAGCATGAAGTCATATGACCATGAATGGCTTTTTCCAGGCTTCCCCATTGACTTTGCTTGTTGGAAGCTAACTAAGAAGGTCACAAATGTAAACCACATGACCATGGGATGCTGCAGCTGTCAGAAATGCATGCTGGTTGTGAGGTGCCCAAATAGTCATCACATGACCACAGAAGCGCTGTGACAGTCATAGGTTCAGGGACCAGTTTTAAATCTACTTTTTCATTACTGTTGTAAATTCAATGCTTGCTGAATGAAGCAGTTGTTAACCAAGGACAAGCTACATTTATCAATTCCCAGTATCTTTCCTTGGGAGGAGAGGAGAGTTCTGAAAAGGTATCAGAGGCTGTGAATCCTGGAGTTTCTTTTTTCTGACATAAATCCTTCAAGAATGCATTATTATCAGAAATAAGAGTTTAGAATAATAATACTATACCTTTAAAGCAGACATAAACAATGTATATTCTGATTCCCAATCCCAGTTCCTCTGCAATGTTTTTAAAGCATGAATGAACAAAACCAAAGACAAACAAATCCATGATAGCCTTCTCAGGGTACTAGTAAATAAAAATGAAGAAAGATGTGGTTAATGTAATTCTTGATTTCCCAGGCTAACAGCATATTTCTCCAATTAGGGCACTTAACTCATAGAACCTCAGTTTACAATTCTAGATCCAATTTAATATTAACCATGTTTTCACAATTAGCTGCTTCAGGAAGCAGAACAGATGCTGACAGGAGAAAAAGTGCTAAGGCAGTTTTGCTAAATGCAATGACATTTTGCATTTAGCGCTTTATTATAAACAAACAGTAATAAGATATAAAGAGATAATGAAATCTATTTAGATGGAAGTTGCTTCTGTTGTCAGTATAGCAACTGACTATATTTGTCATTCAATCCACTGAATTGTTCTTAGCATATCTGAACCATTAGGAACTTGTTGAATCCCACTAGTAACTAAATATCACTACTTTGCAAAACAAGAGTTATTATTTGGAATAATTGGAATGTAGACTTCATTGCCATAATGAAGAAATACAGCTGCCTATATGTGGCATGTGAAACTATGGAACATCATCTGTTTGTCAACAATTATAGTTTCAACATTCATTTCTGGTTTGCTGCTATGATGGCATAAAAAGTAATGGAGAACAAAACCATGAAGACAACCTAAATTATTTTATTGTATGAAACAATATTTATTCTCATTCTTAAGAAGAAAGCAATGCAAAATAAAATATTTGTTTCTTTGACAAAAAAAGTCAAATAACTGATTGTCACTTCCCCTCCAAAGGAAAATCGAGACTCTATTTTAAGCCCTGTCTATGAATTTAGTTTTGATGCTCAATATAACAATAATTTGCCCAGCTACAACTATGTTATACAGGAAACTGAGGGGACAGAAAGAGCAAATATTATATTTTAGAAACATATCTGAGTTGACAGAGCTTATGTGTTAACATGAAAACATGTTAAAAGAGTAGTTTCATAATTGCAAATTAAATAATTTGATAACAACTAAAAAAACAGTAAAAATGATTAAGAGTGAATTATTTAGAAAAGAAGGGATTTTTAATCCATTTTTAAAGAAGAAGCAAAAGCAAACCATTTTTAAAAAACCCTTAATTTCTTTCTCAGGTGCTATGAATCTTTAAAACAAACAGATAACAGGAACTACAGGAAAGAGAAAATAATGCAAGGAAATTTAGAAAATCCCTTTCACTTACTGTTAAGTTAAGGGATGCCCTCAGGTTATTTTTAAATATTTACAGCATTACATAAACGGACTAATACCATGACTGAATTGATGAAACGTAAAATAAGAGGCTAACCATTTGAAAAGTCTTGCAAATCATTGTTTTCAAGAAACATTTACAGTAAAATAGTATTGTAGAGTGTTTACGATCCATTTAAGATCCTGAATACTCGGGAAAATTTCAATTCTAATTGGTTTGGTTGTTTTATTTTATCTAATTAGTTTAGTTAATTGTTAAAACTTTAATGACAACTTGTAATGGTTTCTGAGATATATTTTCCTCCCTTTCCCCAAAAGGAAGTTTTACTGATTATGATGTGGAAAAGATGGTAAAAGTGTCAGAATATTCATGATTGGGAAGACAGGGTAACAAGGTCAGCCAATGAATAGGCATAGCAACTAAGTCAGCCAATTGGGAGCTGAGACAGACTGGAGCCAAGGCGTGTCTGAGTCTGCAGCTTCTGAGTAAAGAGAAACTGAAACCAGTATGTGTGAACTTGTCTGCTGATCTGAGCTGAAATTAAACTGTGAATCTGCTGTTGGTATTGTAAATTTACTTCATGTATTATTATGTATATAAAGAAGTTAATGAATCCTACTGCATCAGTTTATCTGTGTGTGCTTCTGGATTTGATTTTTGCAAGAAACTGACAAAAAGCAAGTAAAGATATTAAGCCACTCAAACAACTCTTCCATGCAATTTCACCTTTAGTTCCCATTCATGCACCCCCCCCCCTTCCCCAAGCAATACTTTTTAACCTACCTGTTACTTGACAGCTTTTTCCACCCATGAGCAACTAGCATGCAGAATCCCATGCTAGGAACATATAACACTCGTTCTGCTACTACGAAGCCAACAGGGAAAAAAAGGTTTGACGCTGGGATGAATGGCAAAACTATTAAACAAAGTGCCTAAAACAGCAAAAGAAAAAAAACACACAAAACACTAGCTAGTAACCAAAGCAGAAAAATACTTAAGCATTATACAGACCTACAGCATACATGTCTGTGAAAGAGGCATTGATTTAATTTTACATTTAGAATCCCTATTTTTTTTCTTCTGATGGATTTTTTTGATGATTTTTTTTTCTTCTGAGTTCTGATGGAATCGGTAACTTGTTATTCTATGTTCTTACCAAATCTAAATTTATCTTTGTGTCCCTTCAAAGTATGTTTCCAAAGCTATCGGTACTTCTTCAAAGCTATACAAACTCTATTACTTTAGAAATCATATACAGATAGTCCTCGACTTACAACATTTCATTTATTGACCGTTCAAAGTTATAACGGCACTGAAAAAAGGGACTTATGACCATTTTTCACACTTTATGACCATTGCAGCTTCTCTATGGTCACATCGGGGTGAAATGTAAAATTTGTTACTACTGGTTCTATAATAACAAGGCTTGGGAGGGTGGGGGATGTGACTGGGTGGGCGTGGCCAACTTTTTTTAAAAAAACTTTTTAAAGCATTTTTTCTAATGCTTTGAAAAGCCTCTCTGCCGATCAGGCAACTCAGCTGGGATCGTCAGAAAGGCTTTTTAAAAAATGCCTCTCTGCCAATCAGGCAACTCAGCTGGGATCGTCAGAAAGGCTTTTTTAAAAATGCCTCTATGCCGATTAGGCAACTCAGCCGGTCAGAGACTTTTCAAAGCATTTTTTTTACCACCCCTTCGGCCAAGAGGTTGCAGAAAAAAATGCTTTGAAAAGCCTCTTGATGATCCCAGCTGAGCCGTGCGATCATCAGAGGCTTTTTTTTTTTACTTTTAAAAGCATTTTTTCGTCGGAAGAGGTTGTAGAAAAAAATGCTTTTAAAAGTAAAAAAAAAGCCTCTGATGATTGTGCAGCTCAGCTGGGCATGGTGGAGGTGGGGGGGCGCAGGGATTTTTGCTGCCAGTTCTCTGAACCATCCCCCGCCATCGCTACTGGATCAGGTGATCGGGTCTGAACCGGGAACATTTCACCCCTGGGTCACATGATCAAAATTCAGATGCTTGGCAACTGACTCATATTTATGACGGTTGCAGTATCCTGGGATCACACGATCAGCTTTTGCAATCTGCTGAGGAACAAATTCAATGGGAAATCCAGCTGCACTTAACAACTGTGGCAAGAAAAGTTGTAAAATGGGCCAAAACTCACTTAACAACTGTTTAACTTAGCAACAGAAATTTTGGGCTCAATTGTAGTCAAGGACTACCTGTATTCATCTATGTATATAAACAATTTATGTACAATAACCAAATCTAATTAAACAGAGCAAACCTTTAGTTGAACAGGATAACTGTAGTTAAACAGCAATAGCAATAGCACTTAGACTTATATACTACTTCATAGTGCTTTACAGTCCTCTCTAAGCAGTTTACAGTCTCAGCATATTGACCCCAATAATCTGAGACCTCATTTTACTGGCCTTAGAAGTCTGAGCCAGTCAGGATCAAACTGTTGGCAGTCGGCAGAATTAGCCTGCAATATTGCATTCTAATCATTGCACCACCACAACTCAGTTTAAAGAGTTAAATTGGTTTGTTTAAAGGTTTTAAACAAGCCAATCAAAAACATATTGATTTAACTGCAAGTTATGAAAGGAGCAATGGATTGAATAGATTTGTTAATAACAGACTCATAGAAATCAGAGGGGCTTATATCAGTACAAAGACTTATCCATTGTCTTCACTGGATACTTAAGTCTTGAGTTAGCTTAGAGCAGTCCTACATGTTCAGAGGAAAGATGCATGTGCCTGTATCAAGACTGTCAGAATTATATTATAAACAAACATATATTTATTTCAAAAAGAGACAACAATCCAACTGAAGCAGTGTAATGTTTGTATACTCTACAGAACCGCTTTTACCAGCATACGCATCCTACAGACTGATGTGTTTCAAATCCCAGAATTCTTCAATTGGCATAGTTAGAATAAGAGAGAATTCTATGAGTTGAATTCCCCATATTTGGAGGCCACTCAGGTTTGAATTAAACTGCTGTAGGAGATCCAAACCGAATTCATCTGTACACAGTGCCAATATTGGAACAGTTTATTCACAACCTTTCTAATTCCTTGAAGTTTACACTGCTAGATCTGCTTAGCTTTAGCAAAACATTACTGAAGATTTAATTGCAAACAATCTACATTTGTCACTGCACATGCAAGCAACTGGGTTAGCTATCCGTGTTGGACTCCTACAGTCAGGTCCAGAAATATTGGGACATCAACACAATTCTAACATCTTTGGCTCTATACACCACCACAATGGAGTTGGAATGAAACAAACACAATGTGCTTTAACTGCAAGACTGTCAGCTTTAATTTGAGGGTATGTACATCCAACTCAGGTGAACGGTGTAGGACTTACAGCAGTTTGCATATAGGCACTATAACCTATGACTCAGACTGATTTTAAATTCTGCCTCCTGAAATAACTCAGGTTCTCAGATTATGTGTTTTAATTTAGATCAATAATAATTCATAAGCTTCTTCCTGGACCACAAACTACAAAAGTAAGCTTTCCTGGAAAAGGAATGGACTACTTGTTTTTTCTTCATAGTAAAATACACAGCCAAATGTCTTTTGATGTATCTCTGCCATTTTTTTCTTTTTTTTGGTTCTGCTTCTTTTTTGCTGCTGAGCCACATCTGAACTACTCCCTCAGCAGAGAGTGAAGGCAATTTATTCATAATCCTATTGAGTCATTATTAATTCAACAATCAGCATAGAATGCCGATAAGCTTTTAGGAAATGAAATTAAAAAGCATGCAAGTGTCTGTTTTTCATAATAATAAGGACACGACAGAAACACTGGCTAAACTTATAATTTATTTATTTGAAAGATTTATATGGCCCTCACCCTAAGCAACACTGAAGAACTCACACAACAAGAGGAAGGCTCACAGAAATCCAGTCTTAATGTAGGCAACACTAAATTTCTAACTTTTGGTGGTATATTCCAAATCAAAATGCTACCTTTTTTGGTGCAGAATTCAGTTTCTTAAAAAGAAAAAAACTTAAAGCATTCATATACCCTTAAATGGAATCTGCTGAAAAACTAAATGATCTGGAAAAATAGGATTTTCTAATAACATCCTAATGTTTTTGTGATGCCGACTGTATGTAGCCCATGTAACAAATAATGTAACTTTTTACGTAACAAATAACATTACTTGGGCTCCACTATAACTGTGATCAATATAAAGCACAAAATTACCCCAAGGACTCCCTTTTCTATTTAATTGTGTTCATTTTCCTAGATTATTGCTAGAACAGCAATGGTTGTTAGGAAGTACTCAAGTGACTTCCAGCCTTTTTGCTCACCACAGATTTCATTTCATTCATAGATCAAGCATTGGATGGGGGGCGGGGAGGAGGGGGTAGTCCTTTAATCCAGAATCTATCCATGGTGCTGTTACTGTGTTGTTTTAACATGGCAAAAAAGCCCTGCTGTCAATAAAGCCCACATTGTATACGTATATTACAAGAACCTCATAAGCACAGAGGAGCAAAATCTGCAGATACAAAGTTACACTGTGAAATAACTGCTCCATGAAATACTTTTAAAAATTCAGCAAAGAAATAGAATATGCATTATGCAGCCCATTCTTGATACATCCAACATTCCTCACAATTTTGACTACAGATAATGTACAATGTACCAGCTTGATAAAATCCGACGTTTTCCTGAGTGCTGAACTAACGCAACTCAAAATGTTACAAATGTAACATTCAAGGACAAAAAGCAATGGACAAAATACAGTGGGAACAATAATTAACTCCAAACATACAAAATTATGCACAATAATTAAGCCCATACCTACAAACAATAATCATTGAAATGTACCGATGCAAGTATAGCACAATAGAACATGCAATGGAAGTTAGCTAATTCGATCAAATATGGTGATAAATAGGATCTCTATTTTCATATATGCAGCAAAATGGATTTGGGAATATTTCTATCACTTATACTGAATTGGGACTGAATTGTAGCTGCTGAAAAAAAAATCAAGTCTAAAGAAAATGTGCTGAAAGCAAATAATCTAATTCAGAACACATTTAAATCTCTCTGTACAGTTGCAACTAATATAAGAGGGGCTCGCCTTGTGCAGGGAGTGAGTGTGAGCGCTGAAGTATTACAGGTCCCACTACTACCCCTGGTTCACTGTATCTGGGTTGTGTGTTTGGGATGGGGGATCCCGCCAGGTAAGGGAACTGAGAGGCCAGGGTTAGGGGATGCTGCCTCTCTTGGCCCATCTCTCCTGCTGCTCCCTGTGATTTAGAGAGGAATTGAGGGAATTGAAAGAGAATCAGGAGAACACCTAAAGGAACACTGGAAGAAGACAAAGGATGAGCTTGACTAAACACAAGCTAAGGCCACTATTAAGTTTTATCTCATGAAGGCTGGAGCAGAGAACTGCCAATATTTCTCCGCTCTGCCACCCAGCACCCTGTTTAGAGTTACTGGATTCTCCTCAGAAAGGGAAGCCTGAAGGCTCATTTACAAAATTGTGCAGAGGAATTTTCTGTGTACCCGTAGGATAAAATTGCTTGGATTCATTCCCAATTGGATACCAAGCATGGTGTAAGTCCTGTGGTGATGCCCAGAGAATGGACTTACCCAGTTATTTGGGAATAGTTTGATTCTATTGGACTTGAGGAAATGGACAGGATCCTCTGGAATGGGTAAATGCTACCACCTGTGCATTAGATCCATGCCCCTCCTCGTTGGTTAAGGCTGCCCAGGAGATAGATGGTGAATTTATCCTTGTTGGTGGGGGTGTCCTGGATCTTTTTAAAGAGGCACTGGTGTGCCCCCTCCTCAAGAAGCCATAGTATCATACCATTCTGGACTATTTTTGTCCAGTCTTCAACCTCCCCTTTTGAGGGAAGATGGTTGAGAAGGCTGTGGTGTTATAGAGGAAATTAATTATCTGGATTCTCTTCAGTTAAATTTCAGGCCCAGTTTTGGGACTGAAATAGTAGTGGTCATATTCATAGATGATCTCAGGTGGTAATGGAATGGAGGCGGTGCGTTCAACCTTGCCCGTTTTGACCTCTTGATGACTTTTGATACCAATGATCATGCTATCTTTTTGGGCTGACTTAGTGAGTTGGGGGTGGGTGGCACAGTTATGTGCTGGCTCACCTCTTTCCTCCAAGGTCAGTCTCAATCAGCCTTGATAGGTAGCCCTATAATGTCACTTACCATTAATACAGTCTTGGAGGAATCCCCAGGATACCGGAGACTGAAGACGACCAAAGTGCCCAAAAAGCAGAAGAAGGTGACAGTGGCAATATTTCTTGCATCCAGCATGGATTCTACCAGTGGGATAGTGCCCATTGTCCAGTCACAACACAATTCAGAAGGATTTAGAAGCAGCCAAGCATTTACTGGAAGGAGGTAATTGAAAGTCAGCTGCCTCACAGGAGATGGACTCACAGCAGCTGGGTTATCAAACCTAGAAAGAAAAAGTTGAGTTAAGGTGCAGCCATATGACATGACATATAACAGAAGACTTAGGTTAAATCTCTGGATTAGATCCAGGATTGAGTGAAAAACGTATTTTGTGAAATGGATGACTTAAAGAGAGGTTGGAGGGAAAATGGTGATCTTTTACCCCCAACTTCTTCTTTTCCCTACAACAATGTTGAAGGCAGAAGGCTTATTCAAAACAGTGTGCAAAACAGCACAGTAGCAATGATGAAAATTGCGGCCCCAACCTAGCTCGATTCTTGTGTTCTTTGCCAAGGGAAGGAGTCCTTCCATTCATGAAGGGTCAAAGCCTAGTTAGAATTCTTGCAAAGCTGCCTTGATCTTTTATTGAACCAAGGAAAAAAAACAATTTATGCATTTCTATAATTCAGCAGATACAAGCTGAGGTCCAAAGCAAGCAAATTAACTGATCAGTTAATCTGTTTAAACTGGGTTAGGCAACTTCTTAAAAGCCTGGTGCAAGCAGAACCTTACTCCATTCATGATTCATGTATCATGTATAAGGTCAGGATGCCCAGCAGATTGCTTTGCTGATACAGACACGATTAACTGCTCAGATCACCAAGAGACTTCTATTGCATGTACCTAGCTAGCACTGTGCAAGTCCTAAGTGCCCAAGTGCTATCCTGTAGTCATGCCTGTAATGTTAAAATGCTCTCTCTTCTGCCAGGCCTTCTTTACATAAATGTTGGACAAATGTTTTTTATTTCTGCTCCCCCGCCCCTTCACTCCTTACTGTAATTGGTTTTTACATTTATTGTTTTACTGTACAGTTTATATGTTGTAAACTGCTTTGAGATGCTTTTATGAAGTAAACAGTATAAATATATATTAAGTAAAACCACTAAATTAATGGACTACAGGGTACATTGAAGTCCACCCAAAAATTACGCAAATAAATACTCAGGACAGGGATAGCAATTAACTCAAAAGCCAGCAATTGCTTGGCTTCAAGCCAGCAAGTGCAGAGCAAAGAGTCCACTGAAATATGGAAAAGGAACCAAGGTATAAACTGTTGTGAGAAAGAAGAATAGTTGTTATGTTGACAGAGAAGCCTCAATTATTTAATACAATTTCAGCCTATTCACAGTAGACATTCTTATCTAACTACAGCATGTTAAGGGTTTGAGAACTTCTGCTGAGTTCAAACCTGCCATCCAAAGTAAGCTGAGAATAGTTGATTTCTGGAGATCTACGACTGAATCCTGAATCAGGAAATATGACAGAAGACGGCTGCATGCATGCACCCTGTCTTTTGCAGATGAGCAAACATGAGACCAGCAATGCATACTTTATCTTCTATCCAATTTCAATCCCTATACTTACAGGGAAATCCCTGAATAGGCTTATGAGCTTGTTGAAACAGTAAACATAACAAAAGATCACAAAATGTTTAATGCATAAGTGAGATAAAATATATATCCTGAATACGAAGCCAAGGAGTCGGAATACTTCTTCAAACAGAAATATTTATCCGCTTTTCCCCAAGTTCCTTCACTATTACAAGCAGTGGAATTTACCTTGTAAACACCGGTAACTGGGACTGAATAACTTGAACTCTGATCACAACAAGTAGTAGGGTACTGAACATCAGAACAATTAGTTTCAATAGCATTTGAAGCATACAGTAGGGAATGCTGCCTTTGCCTTGAAGAATGTGTAGCACTGTATACCAAAGAATTGGCACCGTATACTGGACAAGGAAATAAAAACATAAAACAATATTCAAATGAATCTTCTGACACCATGTATCATACAAGCAAACTTCTTCAATATATAATGCAATCCAAGTGTGTAGGTCTACAATTCCCCAAATTCCCAAACAAGGTAGCAGTAATTCTGGGGATTTCATTCAACTGAAACCCATCAAATGGGGAAAAAAAGGAACCTTCAAACAGGATTAAAAACCCTTTCTGCCCCCTTTATTTCAAAGGGAAATATTTAAACAAGCTTGTCTCATTAATGTAACCAAACACTTTTAAATTTTATTCACCAACCATACTGAGTTCTGACATACATCAAAATATTTTTCAATTCAATAAGCTATTAATGTTATATTCACTGTCAATACATTTAACATAAATCCAATGCTTAGTGCATTTCAAGTATCCATTAACACAACAAGGGCTGTATTCTATGCGTACTAGGATGCTTAGGTCCTCAAGCCATACTCTTCACATATCTGTCTTGTAGAAAATAGTTCATGTTACCTTCTAGATTTAGAACAGTCTTAAAAAGTAAGTTGTTGTATTATGGCAATGTAATTGTACTATAGTCTATTCTGAAGTTTGCTTGTTCTCTACTGACCCATTTCTTTTTCACTGGAAAAGGTAACCATGGTTATCATGGAAAGGTCTCCAACTTAAAAAAAATATTTTTAGGGTTGATGTACCAGAAGTAATGGGGTATAGGCAGTGGTGGGATTCAAGTAATTTAACAACCGGTTCTCTGCCCTAATGATTTCTTCTAACCAGTTTGCCAAACTGCTCAGAAAGTTAACAATCGGTTCTCCCGAAGTGGTGCGAACTGGCTGAATCCCACCACTGGGTATAGGGGAAATAATTTTAATAGATAAGAACTGGGAGGTCTGTGGATTCATTTGCCAGTAATTCAATAATAGGAACAAAATTTTCATTTGGTATTTTTAGCTTTGGACAAAACCTATTGCATGTGAGATTTCATTGGTATGTTGCATTTGCATGGGCCTTGGAACTCAGGTGAGGTATGAACTAGTCCAGTGTTTCAAATGTGGCAATTTTAAGCTGTATGGACTTCAACTACCAAAATTCCCCACCCAGGATGTGACTTGGAACTCTGGGAGTTGAAGTCGACACATCTTGAAGTTGACAAGTTTGAAAAACATTGATCTAGTTAGTCTGGAATGCATTTGAGTGTCCTCTTTAGCACAAAGAGATCCCAGATAATTATTATGGTACTTTCAATCCTATTCTGCAATACAAATGTTGGGATTAAATTATTCATCTAGATATATTAATTAATCACATACTCCTGTGAATAGTGTGTGATATCACCAACTTAAATAAATGTATCTAAAGGGAATCATTCAAATCCCATAGCCAAGTGTCTCCAAGTGATATATTTTAATTTCAGATTTGAAACTGAATCAGATAAATTCCTTACCCCTTGAGCAATAAATACTTCATAGACACAACATATCCCCACCACGGTTACTCCTTGTTCCTTACATAATGTAGCAACAGCCACCAAAAAAACTGTTGCTGCAATAGGAGTCCACACTGCAATGTAAGATACAAAAATAGTTAAGTCTTTGTGAAATTGGGAAAAGCAACATTGCAATTCAAATGTCAGCCTGGAAATATTTCCTCACTCTCTGAACATTGAACGTACATTGTCTTGCCAAATGGTTTTATTGAAGACCGACCACATTTTATAGCTATTTAAGAATAGAAGTACCATCTTATACTGTAACAATCATTTGTAGATGCCATGCCAAGGTATAGTTCTCCAATCCGGTGCCATCCAGAGGTTATGCCACAACTTCCAAAATCATATGCCCTTTGCTCTTGTTTCCTTAAATTAGAATTGGGTGACCTTTTACAGATGTGGGCTTTCCTTAAAAATATTTTTTGTTGTGAGACACGTGGTGGCAGAGTTGCAGCCAAAGAATGCTAAGGGTATGATTGGACGTATCTCTCTCTGGCACCTCATATGCTTTCATTTTAATATATGCTTCACTCTTATCCATAGAACAGGGGGAAAGGAAGGGATAGATCTGGACTCATTTGCTACACAGTGATTTGAAATCACACAAACCACTGCAGCTTCCCTACCTGGGCTTTAAATAACTACATTGAAGGTGTGGGGTGGGGGATGAATGATTGTCCACTCATTGTTTGCTTTACCTATAGTGTTTTCAGGCCCTCTGGATCTGGTATAGGACAGAAAAGCAGCTAGAAAAAAGATTGAGGAGAGAAGTTCTGCTCTGCCCACCACACCAGTTACCTAAATAAAAGATACATCAATATAAATCATTTAAACAAAATAAGATAAAGCATTAAAGTAACGGACAAAAAAAATCTTACATATATTTATATTTGAGTTCTGATTTTTCCATTGTTTTGATGAAGTATGCAAGGACGGAATTAGACTGCCATCATGTGGATAAACAAGGAAATGCCTTTATTCTGAATTAGCATTATAAAGATGCTCTGAGGTCAAGTCCAACTGCTGTAACACATCCATGGACTTTTCCTGAGGATAGCATATATATCACTGTTTCTCAACCTTGGAAGCTTGAAGATGGGTGGACTTCAACTTCCAGAATCCCCCAGCCAGCAGTGCTGGCTTGGGGATTCTGGGAGTTGAAGTCCACCCATCTTCAAGCTTCCAAGGTTGAGAAACAGTGATATATAGTACACATAGTATTGCTCTTGCCTTTTTCCAGGGTGCTTTTCAAATTCCCAGCCCACATCCCCAGATCAATCATGGCTGACTTGCTTGGCTTTAACTTGCAGAACTTAAGTAGAAAACAAGTTGCCATATCAGAGATGTTTTATTTTTAATCAGGAATGATTTTGGAGAAAAATGTGCATTATCCCAAACAAATGTGACCTAGAATAAACTTTTCTTTCTTTCTTTCTTGGTTGCATGACATAAATGGATGGGTGGAAAGGAGAAAATAGAGTAAGAAGTGACTGACTCATTCAGAGACCAAGAATGAAAGAAAATGTTGATTGCTCCCTGAATATGTGCTTAGAAAAAGCTCTTTGGATTCAAAAGACATGATGTAATCTGAGCACTGTGTATGTACATTAACAGTCATTTTGCCAAGCAGAAGCACTGCCAAACACATGACCTTGGAACGTTCTTGACACAATTGCACACAGAGCCTTCAAGAGGACAACTGCCTCACAGCTTTAACAAGAGAGCACATTCACTGCTTATGCCAGTTCACTTCCTAAAGCACACTTCAAATGCATTAACACAATCATGTGGTAATTGGAAAGGTGATGTCTAGAAGTAAATGATAGGTTTAAATGTAGATGTATTTGAGAATAACACCCCCTCCCCATTTTAACATCCCCCCCCATTTCTTTAAATTGTGTTCTCACTATCATCACCCTGCAATGTTTCCCTACACTGTTTAAGAACTCTCCACAGTTTGAACTAGCAAGATTTTTAAATTTACTTACTGCTTCAGTATGTATGGGATGCACTGCGAATAGTAAAGATGCAACCAAACTGCTTTTGTTGTCTAAGAAAAGCTTACAGACTTTGAGGAAGATGATACAAACTATTGCATGGAAGATGACATTCAGGAAGTGGTAAGAAATAGCATTTAATTCACTGAAAAGATAGTTCAAACGAAATGTGAAGACAGTGAAGGGTCGATATGACTTATGACTTCTCTCCTAAAAAGACAAAACAAAGAAGTAAACATCACATAGAATAAAAAGAATAAAAGCTATTGGTAAAATGGAAAATTCTAAAAAAAAAAGTTTTAGAAGCCTAAACAGTATATGTGTCTTTCTCCTTAAAGATCATGTTAAACGAACAGCCAGATAGCCAAACTAGGCAAATCTGTTCAAATCAATCTTTTCCTCTCATCATATGCACACTGCACAAATCCACTCCTTTGTACATTGCTAAGAATGCAAGATTACATTATATTTTCTCTTCAAACATTCAAAGTAACATGAATAGGAGATTTGGAAAATTGCCAATGTCCCCCTGAGCCTTGGGGCCACTCATGTCAATTTTGTTTGCTTTGTTTGTTTGGTTTGCTCAAAAACGTATCAAATCTTCTCCCTCAAGTTCTCTGGGCATGAGAGAGTCTACTTGCTCATTCCATTTTTTTTTCCTGCTTTATTTATTTATTTTATTTTATTTATTTTTCATATTTGTATACCGCCCTACTCCCGAAGGACTCAGGGCGGTGAACAGCCATAATAAATACAAATACATATAGAAGTTAAAAACTATTAAAAAACAGATTAAGTAATTTGGCTCAAAGATTAAAACATCCAAATTTATCTAAAAGAGGTCTAAAACCCGATTTAAAAGCCAATTTAAAAGCCAATTAAAAAGGGAGAGTTAGGCCAGACCAGCTTGTTGGAATAGAAACGTTTTCAGGGCACGGCGGAATATGCGTAAGTCTTGGATGTTTCGTAACTCCGGGGGAAGCCCGTTCCAGATGGTAGGTGCCCCCACAGAAAAGGCTCTCCCCCTGGGTGCTGTCAGTCGACATTGTTTGGCTGATGGCACCCTGAGGAGTCCCTCTCTATGGGAGCGAACTGGTTGGTGAGAGGCTACTGGTGGCAGGAGGCGGTCTCGTAAGTACCCTGGTCCTGAGCCATGGAGCACTCTAAAGATAGTAACCAAAACCTTGAAGCGCACCCGGAAGACCACCAGGAGCCAGTGCAGCTCGCGCAGGAGGACGGTTACATGAGAGCGCCACATTGCTCCCATCACCACCCGCACGGCCGCATTCTGGACCAGTTGGAGCCTCCGGGTGCTTCTCAAGGGGAGCCCCATGTAGAGAGCATTACAGTAATCCAGGCGTGAGGTGACAAGGGCGTGAGTGACCATGCGCAACGACTCCCGATCCAGAAAGGGATGCAACTGGCGAATCAGGCGAACCTGATAAAAAGTCCTCCTGGCCACGGCCGTCATATGCTCTTCTAAAGACAGCCGCGAGTCCAGGAGGATGCCCAAGTTGCGAACCCCATCTGTGGGGGCCAACGACTCGCCCCCAATAGTCAGAGATGGCGCCAACTGACTATATCGGGACGACGGAAACCACAGCCACTCGGTCTTTGATGGGTTGAGTCTGAGTTTGTTTCTCCCCATCCAGATCCATAAGGCCTCCAGGCACCGGGACATCACCTCGAGGGCATCATTGGGGTGGTCTGGGGTGGAGATGTACAGCTGGGTGTCATCAGCGTACTGATGGTACTTCACTCCAAAACCACGGATGATCTCACCCAGCGGCTTCACATAAATGTTGAATAGAAGAGGCGAGAGGACCGATCCTTGTGGCACCCCACATATAAGGGGCCTCGGGGTCGACCTCTGCCCCCCTGTCAACACAGACTGCGACCGGTCAGAGAGAAAGGAGGAGAACCACTGTAGAACAGTGCCCCCCCCAACCCTTCCAACCGGTGCAGCATGATATCATGATCGATGGTATCAAAAGCCGCTGAGAGGTCTAATAGGACCAGGACAGAGGAGCAACCCCTGTCCCTATCATACTCTCATATGATGAGAGTTTATAAGAACAACAGAGACGTATGAATTTGAGATAATCTAGTTTGGATTATATTGATTTTTCCTGTAGTCTTTAATATCTTGATGATCAAGATTTGTATCCTGGTCATCATATATGTTGTAAATTAAAATGAATGAAAAATAAAATATTGGTATTTTGTAAAATATCATTGAAGGCTGAAATGACATTTCTGAAATGCAAAGTAGGTCTTACACATTGGTTCAATGCTTTATAAAAATGCTTTAAGTGTCCTGTAGAGATATTACCTCAGACATGGGTGTTCCCCAGAAGTCATTCAAAAAAAGATTCTTAATTGGAGTTGAAGGATGCAAATCTTTATTGTCCAAAATGGCAGAAACATCATCAAAAACAAAGCCACAAAATAGACTGTTCCAGTAGCAAGCCGCCACTACTCCAAATATTAGTGCAAATTCCTTTGGGCTAACATAAGCCATCTTCTCCGGAACTCATGCAAACTATCTGTAAAACAAATTTCAGTTTGTTTTAAACATCTGCTTCCATCAACATAAATATACACAGTGAAGAATAACTGAAAACCAGAAAATTGCTGCTTATCTCCATAAGTAAATAAAACTCTTTTCACAAAAAAATTGACACATTTTAGCATAAAGGCTGCAGCTTTATATCCTAGCAATACTGCTTGCTGGTGTCATTTGCTTCCAAACAGACTTCAAAAAGTGATAACATCTGGTATTTTGCTAATTACGCTTTTGAAAAAACTGATCAAAAACATGGACTGGTTCATAAGTGCTTAGAAGAGAATCATCTATTCCAACAATACTTTCAGTAATGCTTTGGGGATGGGGGGGGGGGGAGAAGGAAAGCTACTACCTTACACAAGCCTATACACTGAGCTTCACTTCTAAAGAGATATGCATGGGTTTGTATTGTTAGTCTTGGGAATTATAATATCCCAATTCCTTCTCTTTCAATGACAAGAAAAGAAACCTTTGACTTCAAAAGAAATAGTATGTCATCCTTAGGGACCAAATCACCTACTCTGAACTACCTTTCTTTGAACTGAGATATCTTTCCTTCAAATATTATTTTCTGCTTTAAGAGTTAATCTTCTTAAAATTAACTGTCTCCTTACTAGGCTGCTGGCCATAGGTATGCATTAAAAATTGATCAGGAATTTAAGCCATGTTCTCTAGTTTAACTCTGGGCACACAAATACATAGAACACACTTCCTATATATTAGAATAAATAGCAAGGGGGAAGAGAGTAACAGGTGATTATAAATAAATTAAAATCATATATATTACTTATTGATCAGAAAGTAACATATATAATTTGCAATGAAAATATATCTCCTTTGAAATAAATTTTATTCTGAAAGATACTGCATTAATTTATAAATATAATAAGTTCTTTTGCTGTAAGTCTTCCAGTACTTTTCAGCTAAGTACCATACTATAAATACTTTTTAAAGTTTAAAGGTAAAGGTTGCCCTCACATATATGTGCTAGTCATTCCCGACTCTAGGGGGCGGTGCTCATCTCTGTTTCAAAACCTGTTTCAAAACTCTTCGCCAGCGCTGTTCGAAGACGTCTCCGTGGTCAGCATGACTAAATGCCAAAGGCGCACGGAATGCTGTTACCTTCCCACCAAAGGTGGGAAGTTTACAAGTCCTATTAAACAGATTAAACAGATTAAAAAATTGACTTATTAAAACATAAGATTGTATACTATGGATGTGTCACAAGTAAATGCCTTATTCTCAAATGGGGAAAATGTACATACACAGGGTATCAGGGGTTAATTTATTCTTCCTTCCTTAATATATTCATATGTAACCACTCCCATCCTTTACTCCGCCTTATTGATATAAAAGGGGATGTATGCACCTCCCTCTTGCTTCTATCTGTGATCATTCAGAGAATATAGAATGCCTATTGTAAATAAATAGTACTTTGTTTGAATACTTTGTTCCTGAATTATTTATTGAGTCTGATCCTCAAAATATTGCAACAAACTGGTAGCAGAGGATGGTTAAACTGACTCAATAAAGATAGACATGCCTAAGAAAGGAAACTTCAAAAACAGAAGAGAAAGACCCAACACCAGGGCACACGATAAAGAGATGGAAACAGATCAAGAAATGATCGATGAAACAACGGCTATAATAACTAAAGAATCTGAAGACTGCATTACAGAGAACGAAGAGGTAATCGATGAAACTGATAACCAAGAAGAGAACGAGATAGAGGGCAACAATCTCAGATCGGAGATACTGAGACTACTGAAAAGCCAAAAAGATGACTGTAACCTCATCGCGAACCTCCGAGACATCATAAAAGACAGCGGAGCAGCGAGAGAAAACCACATCGTAACAGCTGAATCTAAAGACCTAAAAATGGTGAGCGAATTACCTATAGATGAAAATGTAACGAAAAGAAAGACTAACGGTCCCGCACAAAATTTTGAATGGCAGCCATCTTGGTTTTAACCGACCACTAAGATGAGTGAAGCAGAGCCAATCAGAAAACAGGATACAAAATCTCTGGCGCGAAAAGCCATACACAGTGTGAAAAGTAAAAAAGAAAAACTCTATTCTTCAGAAGAATCTGATACAGACATCGAAGAAACCTCTACCAAACTAAAATAATTTAAAGATAATACACTTTACAGATCGGTTATTGGTTCCTTTTTGTATATATCTAATTGGACTAGACCTGATATTGCTTTACCCCTTAATCTGTTATCCAGATATGTTAGTAAGCCACTAATGTATCATTGGGAAGCTATTAAATGAATATTAAGATATTTAAAGCATAGCATAGATTTCTGCCTACTTTTGGAACCCAATAATGTTAAAGAACCCATTCTCACTTGTTACGCTGATGCGGATTGGGCAGGTGATACTAAGTGCAGAAAAAGCACCTCAGGTTATGTATTCTTTCTTAACGATTGTCCAGTCTACTGGTATACTGGGAAACAAGATTTAGTAGCCACATCAACAACTGAGGCAGAATATGTTTGTTTGTCTAAAGCCTCAAATAATCTAGTATGGTTTAATGATTTGTTATCAGATGTTTGGAAAAATCCTTCATTACCTTTTATTATACATGAAGATAATAAAGCTGCTATAGAGATATCTAGATCTGATGCCATTGGTCAAAGGTCCAGACATATAGATATCAAATTCAAACATGTAAGGCAATTATCTCAAGATGGATTCATTAAGGCCATTCATTGCGAAACTTCAGAACAAATAGCTGATATATTGACTAAGCCTTTGCAATCTAAACAACATAAATATTTAACTTCAAAATTACAAGTCTTATATTGTTTTGAATCTGAATGTAATTATTGTTGTATATCGAATCGGCATTTAGAGGGGGATTTGTCACAAGTAAATGCCTTATTCTCAAATGGGGAAAATGTACATACACAGGGTATCAGGGGTTAATTTATTCTTCCTTCCTTAATATATTCATATGTAACCACTCCCATCCTTTACTCCGCCTTATTGATATAAAAGGGGATGTATGCACCTCCCTCTTGCTTCTATCTGTGATCATTCAGAGAATATAGAATGCCTATTGTAAATAAATAGTACTTTGTTTGAATACTTTGTTCCTGAATTATTTATTGAGTCTGATCCTCAAAATATTGCAACAGGATGGACCTTTTCAGACCATATAAATCTTAACCTGCTAGCAAGCGCTAACATCTTGGTACCCACTGAATTGTAGCAACTGTTGATATTCTTTCTGGATGTAATATTGAGATCAAAATCCCTAGACTTTTTAGTGAATCAGCAATTGCTGAAAATATATGGGCACTTGGAACTAGTAGTACTGATTGTAACCAAATAAAATAAAATAGCTCTTCCAGGGCCAGATTTTCCTATAGGCTAACTAGGCTTCAGCCTAGGGTCTCAAGATCAAGAGGGGCCTACACAGTGGTGGGATTCTGGGGGTTCTAGGGGGTTCGGCAGAACCCTTTGTTAAATTGCTGGCTCGCCCGCCCCTCCGCACCACTATTTATTGCCAATAAATAGTGGTGGGCGAGGGGCGGGGGAGCCAGCAATTTAACAAAGGGTTCGGTGTTTTTTTTTGTAATTTTATTGGCCCAGGGAGCTTCAGCATAGGCTAATTGGCCTCCCGGCTCTCAGCTGATTTGTCTCAGCTTTTTTGCTCAGGGCTCTTCTGCTTCCTTGCAAAGAGTGCTGATTTTTTTCCCCTTAGCTATGCTGAGAAACAAAAGTGAAACTGCTTTGCTGTTGCTGCAAAGTTGGAAAATTAGGCAGGCAGAATTCTTTTCTTTTTCCTCACCAAAAAAGGTAGGTAAAAACAATGGGAAATTTAGGGAAAAAGAGGAGAGTTCAGGATTTTAAAACACAAAAGAAAAAAAGCTCTATTTAACTAGGGAATTGTAATAATTGAGATACTATTAATTGTATATTTCTGAAAGCAGAAATGGTTAAGTTGTGGTTTGGAGGAATATATGGGGGAAATTATTTGGTTTATTATTATTGGTAAATATAATTAATTGATTTATAAGAAATTGGATTGCATGGAAATAATTGGAATATTCATGTTCATATTGATTAATATACAAAAAGGTAGTTATATAACTAATTGATTTATATTAAAATGTTGAATTTATATTAAACAACTGTAATATTACATAATTAACCAATGTGAGGATGGATATAAAAATAGATGACAATGGGAAGGGGTATAATATAGAATAGAAGGGAAAAATTGAATTTGATTAAGATTAGAGATGAGGATGAAGGGTAATATTGGTTTTTTACAAAAATAGATGAGGAATAAATATGGCAAAAAGGAAATATAGAAATTGTAAATTTAATTGAAATGACTAAACACTGTTTAAATTTGTGAACCGGGCAAATACTCTGTTCAAAGAAAATACATTGTATGTTGGTATGTGTGTTTCTAATTATTGTTATTTATTCATATTTGTTCTCTTTTATTCTTTAAAGTTTAACAATTCATTCTTTATCTTAATATCTTTATATTTGTTTGGGGTTGGCTTTCTTCCCTTTCATCTTTTTTATTGTACAGCAATCTTTCTCCTCAAACCTACCACCTCTCTCTTTTCTTTCCTTCTTACTTTCTCTTCCCCCCTCTTCTTCTCCTCCTTACTTCCTCTTTCTTTCTCCTTCTCCTCCTCTTTTCCTCCCTCTCTTACCCTCACTCCTACTCTAATTTCCCTTCCCTTCCTTCATCCCTCTCTTTTGCTGTATCCTTTTGTGCATATGGACTACTCAGAGGGCTGAAAAAGTTTTACGACTGTCCTCACATTTTACGTTTTTGCCCTATCTTGTCACCATGGTGAAGAGAAGCAGTTGTGAAATGAGTGACATGGTTGTTAAGAAAGCTGCACGGGCATAAATGTGAGGATGGTCATAAGTGTGAGGACCAGTCAAAAGTGCGAGGCCCAGTCAGAAATGACTTTTTTCAGCCCTCTGGGTAGTCCTTTTGTGCATATGGACTACTCAGAGGGCTGAAAAAGTTATTTTTGACTGGTCCTTGCACTTTTGACCAGTCCTCGAACTTACGACTGTCCTCACATTTTACGTTTTTGCCCTATCTTGTCACCATGGTGAAGAGAAGCAGTTGTGAAATGAGTGACATGGTTGTTAAGAAAGCTGCATGGGCATAAATGTGAGGATGATCATAAGTGTGAGGACCGGTCAAAAGTGCGAGGCCCAGTCAGAAATGACTTTTTTCAGCCCTCTGAAAAAAGTCTATGCACATAGCCACGCCCACCCAGTCACATTCATTTTCATTTCATTTTTCATTTTATTAAATTTGTATACTGCTCTACTTCCGAAGGACTCAGGGCGGTGAACAGCCATAAAATAAAACATATTAAATACAAAATTTAAAATAGAGATAAAACAAATTAAATAAATTTGGCTGACCATTTTAAAACTCCAATAATTTAAAACCAAATTTAAAATTCCCATTTAAAAGAGAAGTTTAGGTCAGGCCAGCTTGTTGGAATAGGAACGTCTTAAGCGTGCGATGGAAGGTACGCAGATCCGGAATCCTCCATATCTCGGGGGGGGGGGGGAGCTCGTTCCAGATAGTAGGTGCCCCTACAGAGAAGGCTCTCCCCCTGGGGGCCGCCAGTCAACATTGTTTGGCCGACGGCACCCGGAGGAGCCCCTCTCTATGGGAGCGTACTGGTCGGTGGGAGGCTATTGGTGGTAGCAGGCGGTCTCGCAAATAGCCAGGTCCTAAGCCATGGAGCGCTCTGAAGGTGATAACCAAAACCTTGAAGCGCACTCGGAAGACCACCGGGAGCCAGTGCAGCTCGCGCAGGAGAAGCGTTACATGGGAGCGCCACGTCGCTCCCATCACCACCCGCGCGGCCGCACTCTGCGCCAGTTGGAGCCTCCGAGTGTTCCTCCAGGGGAGCCCCATGTAGAGAGCATTACAATAGTCCAGACGGGAGGTGACGAGGGCATGAGTGATCGTGCGTAACGAGTCCCGATCCAGAAAGGGACGCAACTGGCAAATCAGGCGAACCTGATGAAAAATCCTCCCGGTCACGGCCGTCAAGTGCTCTTCTAAAGACAGCCGTGAATCCAGGAGGACACCCAAGTTGCGAGCCCTTTCCGTGGGGGCCAATGCTTCGCCCCCAATAGTCAGCGATGGCACCAGCTGACTATATCGGGACGTCGGAAACCACAGCCACTCGATCTTGGATGGTTTGAGTCTGAGCCTGTTTCTCCCCATCCAGATCCGTACGGCCTCCAGGCACCGGGACATCACTTCAAGGGCATCGTTGGGGTGGTCTGAGGTGGAGATGTACAGCTGGGTGTCATCAGCGTACTGATGGTACTCCACCCCGAAACCACAGATGATCTCGCCCAGCGGCTTCACATAAATGTTGAACAAAAGGGGCGAGAGGACCGATCCTTGTGGCACCCCACATATAAGGGGCCTCGGGGTTGACCTCTGCCCCCCTGTCAACACAGACTGCGACCGGTCGGAGAGAAAGGAGGAGAACCACTGTAATACGGTGCCTCCCACCCCCAACCCTTCCAACCGGTGCAGCATGATACCATGGTTGATGGTATCAAAAGCCGCTGAGAGATCTAATAGGACCAGGATAGAGGAACAACCTCTGTCCCGAGCCCTCCAGAGATTATCCACCAACGCGACCAATGCTGTTTCCGTGCTGTACCCAGGCCTGAAACCCGACTGGAACGGATCTAGATACATCATTTCATCCAGGTACTGGGGAAACTGTCGTGACACAACACCCTCAACAACCTTCGCCACAAAGCGAAGGTTGGAGACTGGACGATAATTAGCCAATATTGCCAGGTCCAGGGAAGGCTTCTTGAGGAGAGGTCTCACCACTGCCTCTTTCAAGGCGGCGGGAAAGACACCCTCACTCAATGAAGCATTTATAATCCCCTGGAGCCAGCCTCGCGTCACCTCCCGGGAAGCCAGCACTAACCAGGAGGGGCACGGGTCTAACAAACATGTGGTCGCATTCAGTCTATCCAGAATCCTGTCCACGTCCTCAGGGGTCACAGAATCAAACTCATCCCAGATAACATTCTCAGGACCTGCCTCCGTCATCCCCGCTGGATCTATCCAGTCGGAGTCCAGATCTTCCCGAATCTGAGTGATTTTGTCATGAACAAAATCCTCGGCTCTTCCCTCCAAGGGGTCCTCCCTCGCTTCCTGGTGGAGCAGGGAGTGGGTCACCCTAAACAGGGCGGCTGGGCGGTTATCTGATGACGCAATAAGAGCAGCAAGATAAGTGCATTTCACTGCTTTTATTGCCACTAGGTAATTCTTAATGTGAGATCTTACCAGTGTCCGGTCAGATTCAGTGCGACTGGCCCTCCAACTACTCTCTAGGCGTCTTTTCCGGCGCTTCATCTCCCTCAACTCCTCAGTAAACCAAGGAGCCAGGTGAGATCGGCGCCGGGTCAGAGGCCGCAAAGGCACGACTCGATCCAGAGCTCCAGCGGCCGCCCTATCCCAGGCGGCCACTAAGTCTCCAGTCGAGGCGTGAGCCAGGACCTCAGGGATTGGCCCAAGCTCCGTCTGGAACCTATCAGGTTCCGTCAGGCGCCTGGGGCGGTACCATCTTATCGGTTCCGCCTCCCTGCGGCGGGGTGCAGCGGTTCGAAGGTCAAGGCAAAGGAGAGAGTGATCCGACCATGACAAAGGCTCGATGACTATGTCCCCTATCTCGAGATCACTCAACCACTGTCCAGAGACAAAAATCAAGTCCAGTGTGTTTCCCCCCATGTGCGTAGGGCCATGAATTAGCTGGGTCAGATCCACAGACGTCATGGAAGCCATGAACTCCTGAGCCACCTCAGACGTCTCACCCACGGACGGCAGGTTGAAATCCCCCATGACCATAAGTCTGGGGGTATCAATCGCCACCGCGGCGATAACATTGAGTAGCTCAGGCAGGGCTGCTGCCACGTGGCAGGGAGCCAGGTACGTGATCAGCAAACCCATCTGAACCCCATGACCCCACTTCACAAGGAGGGTCTCACAACCGGCCGTCTGAGGAACAGTGGCCTCTCTTGGCCTAAAACCTTCTCTAATAATAACCGCTACTCCCCCGCCCCTCCCCTGTGACCTCGGTTGATGGAATGTGTGGAAGCCTGGTGGGCACATATCTACCAGAGGGACCCCTCCCTCCAGGCCCAACCAGGTCTCCGTAATACCCGCCAGGTCCGCTCCCCCCTCCTGAACAAGATCACTAATGAGGGGGGCTTTATTTACTACGGACCTGGCGTTGCACAACATCAGCCGCAGGCCCGGGCCCGGGCCCTGAGGGTCTGTGCAACCTGGAGAACGAGTGGAGCCTTGGGGGCCGGAGCACGCTACCGCTTGAAGACAGCAGATGCGCGCTCCCTTAACATGATATGGCCCCCTGCTCCCGCCATATCTACCCCTCCCCTTCACAGTACCGATGGTAAAAACACGCTCTGGACAAGCTCGACCCCCCCATTTCCTCCGGAACTCCCACCCCCCCATGACGAGCTACCCACGCCCACCCAGTCACGTGACCAGCTAGCCACGCCCACCCAGTCACATGATTGCCAAGCCACACCCCCAACTAAGCCACGCCCACAGAACCTGTTGTTAAAAAAATTGAATCCCACCACTGGTGAAAGGGCCTCATAAGTGGAATAGCCTAGGGCCTCTTTTCATCTAAATCCGGCCCTGAGCTCTTCTCATGAAAAAGAAATTGGTAGGCAAATATATCTTGCCAGAGAATCCCTTACTTAATAGTGAAACATTATCACATTTGTCTGGATATGGTTCTTATGACAGAACCTTAACTAGGAGGTAATGACTTATGTAAAATTATATAAACTCAGTCTCTGAAAAAAGGCGAGAATTATGGTCTCTTAAATTTATTATCTGATTGTTCTATCTCACAATAACAGAATGTCAAAATTTACATATAGAAAAAAGGGCATTTTTTTTTACTGAATGAAATCAACCACCATTATAAAAATAAAGTTTTCAAAAGGATTGTGCAAACATTTGATTTTATCAGTTATCTTGAATTAACATATTCAGTCTGCTCACCAAGATTTTTATCCCCAGATTAAAATAATAATGCACAATGCAAAAATTTCAATCATGCATTTTATCTTAGAATGAAGCAATGATTAAAAGCAATGATTAAAAATTTGGGATGAGTGTCCAAAAAGCAACATTTTTAGAACATTTACCTTATTAGTCAAGCATAATATTTTTTTCATTTATGCATTTTCTTCAAGACAAGACATTTCTAAAATCTTTTTTCCAAGCTGTAGTACTATCAGTAAGTGATCTGTTACAGTGCTTATGGATCTTTACTAGGACAAAGGGAAAGAAAAATAAGACAGTCTTAGGAAACATATTTAGGTCAATTTCATTTAAGCCACCCTAACTCAGTTATCTTAAACTGTTGGAATTGCAGAATATACATACTCTTAAGCTATGCAAAATATTGCATGACAATATTAAGATTATCCAAAAATATAAACTGAGAAACACTTGTGATTAATCCAGTTATAATATAGTATAATATAATATAGTATCATTTAGTGACTTCAATTGATTCCGGCAGAATGGTCACAGAGCAACACCATTGTTAAGTAAAACATGTGACACTGTGTGTAGAGATAGATACATAGAGATTCTGAGAAGATCGCTGGTTGCTGCAATCATATTCAGATGAAGTTCTCTCATACAGTATTCTATGCCTGACCCTCTTTTCCCATTTTTTTGCCTCCTCACAGCACCAAGAGCTTAAACAAACTATCCCTTCTTGAGTTGTTTTCTCTCCAGCTCAGCCTTTCCTAACCATAAGTTAACAAGCTCAACTGTGACCTTAATTAGTTGATTAGAACCCTCCTTCTGGATGGCTCCCTGAAACTGATTAGACCTTAAGCCAATTGCTAACTGGAAGAGACTGGTCCAGTCTAAATGTAAGAGTATCAGATTTTCATTAGAAGCTCAGTGTGAAGCAATCTTGGACATATACGAAGAATGGCTTCCTTACTGTTTCTTCTATCTTATTATTTATTGTTAAGCTTATTGTTAAGCCTAGGAGATGATTTTCTGTCTATCTCTGCATAGTGTAGAATAATTATTCCTTGCAGTTTCTGCTACTTTGACAGGGAAAAGGGGGATAGCAGTATTGTATTTCACCATGAAAAAAAAAATCTCACATGCACACTCAAATATCACATCAACTATTACTTTACTACCTCAGTTCCTCACATTCCTCTCCATTGCTTCTCCCATTGTTTAAAAATGACAAAATAATGACATGATTTCAAAGAGTGTTGCTTATAAAGAAAGAAGGCTTAGTGAAAGGGCTGTGGTTCATGACAAGAGTATAAACTTTGTATGCAAGAGTCTCCCAAACTTTTTAGTGTCTGCTTTTTCCAAGTGGTAGATGACGTGGAAAAACTCTCTTGGAGCCATAAGAATATTGTCAGGTACAGTAGACAATAATGGATTAGCAGCAAGTCATGTTCCTATATAACTGGTGAACTAAGATATATTCTAAATGATTCACAGTGACAACCAGCTGAAAAAAGTTAGTATATAAGAATATGAAAAAATCTAAATGTCTTTTCCAAAGGGTCCAAATCACCTTGGGTCACACAAAAATACAAAAAAGTTAAAAAGAGAAGTTGTTCTTCATTTTGAGTGGGAAAAGTAGGAATTTTATAAGAGTCAACAGAAGCAACTTGATTCAATTTACACATATAATTTGGCTTAAAACAATGAGCTTTTCTCAATGAACAATACTTTTTTTTTTAATTTTTATTTTGTCTTATACATCCAACAAACGTTAACTCTACCACGGTCTGCATCATAACGCGAGAAGGAAGTAAACTTGTCCCATTACATATATAAGGTAACCTGCAAAAGTCTATTATATATACTAAATAGCATGTTTATCTAATATCTCTATTTACAGCTCTATTTGAAATCCAATTATACCATTGACTCCAGGATATATAATAGTCTGTGTCCCCTTGTCCTTTCAGAATCATAGTAAGCCGCACAGTTCATTATTTTCTGGATTATTACTTGTTCGGGTGGGCTCACATCCATCTTCCAATATTGGACCCATGCCAGTCTTGCAGCTATTGTTATGTGTAACAACAGGTATCATGCCTTTTTATTAATATTTACGGTATTTATTTATTTACGGTATAATATTTATTAGGGTCTTATCCCTAATAAAAATACTTCAGGAGACAGTTGTATATATTGCCCCAACAACTCATTGAGCCACTTCTGAATATTTTTCCAAAATTTCCTAGCTTCTCGATAGGTCCACCATTGATGGAAATATGTGCCTTCTTTAAATCCACATTTCCAACAGGTTGAGGATGTTCCAGGGAACATTTTGGAAAGTCTGGCCGGCGGCAAATGCCATCGATATGCCATTTTGTATATATTTTCTTTATATCCTATTGACTGGGTTAGTTTCAGATTCTTAGTCCAGATTTCATTCCACCTCTCAGGCTCTATTGAATGACCTAGATTCTTCTCCCAAGCATGAATCGAGGTCTTCGCACCTTCCTCTCCTACCTCCATAGCCATAAAGAATTTATAGCATCTAGATAGCACCTTTTCGTCCACCCCCGTTAATATCTTGTCTAAAATCTGCATCTCTCAGCTAATCCCCATTCTCTATCTCTCGTGTATTTACTACTAATTTGCATGTATGTCCACCAGTCTAGGTTCATCCCTTGTTCCTGAAGTGCCATTTTTGTTTTTAGCTTCCCAGTCGCATCTAATATTTCTTTATAGGTCAATTTTTTCTCTGGGTTATATAAAGTCGGATAAGTCACAGCTTCCACAGGTGACACTCAGAGTGGTACCTTATTATAATATGTTTTCCTAATTTCCATCCAGCTTTCAATCAGGACTCCTCGCACGTGGTGTTTTATAAAATATGGTGGGGGCTTGCCTCTCTCCCACCAAAGGTGGGCATGCCACCCCGTTGGAGATCGTGACCTTCAATTGCTAGCAGACGTCTCCTTTGCAGTGTAATCCATTCACGGATCCAAACCAAAACTGCCGAGTTATAATAATATTTCCAATTTGGGACCCCTAACCCACCTTGTTCTTTCGGTTTCTGCATCACCTTCAACCTAATTCGAGGTTTCTTGCCCTGCCAAATAAACCTATTTGTGGTCCTGTCCAAATTCTTAAAGAAGATTTTATCCAACCTAACTGGGGCTGTTTGAAAAAGAAATACCATTCTGGCAATGCGTAGGTCTTAATTAAAGCTATTCGTCCCATTAGTGACAACTGTATCTTCCCCAATTTATCCAAGTCTTTATCTAGCTGTTCAATTAACTTTAAATGGTTATCCCCCTTTATTGATGAACATCTATCAGACAGCCAAATCCCTAAATATTTGACTTTAGGAACTACCTGTAGGCCCAAAGTATTTTGTAGTTCTGATTTTTGTCTTTCTGTCATATTTTTTTGCTACAATATTTGTTTTTGTCCTATTTATTTGTAATCCAGCTACTTCACCAAATTTCTGTATTATGTCGATAAGTCGCCCTCCGGAGATTAATGGGTCTTCCAGAACAAAGACCAGGTCATCCGTGTCCGCCTGGACCTTATATTCTTGTTCTCGGATCCTTAGTCCTCTTATGCTCACCTCGTCTTATTATCCTAAGCAAAGGTTCTAGCATGAATATAAACAGTAATGGGGAGAGTGGGCAGCCTTGTCTCGTTCCCTTCGCTATTGTCACCTCCTCCGACTCTTCTCCATTAACTAAAATCTTGGCCTTCTGTTGGTTATAAATTGCCTGGATTGCATTAATAAAATGATCGCCAGCCTCCACCTGTTTCAGTTGTAATATTAGATAGTTCCAGTTGACCCTATCAAAGGCTTTCTGTGTGTCCAAAAAGAGGACCGCCGCCTGCCTCTCAGGGTGGGCCTCGTAATATTCCAGGGCATCCGTTATAATCCGTACATTATCTTTCAACTGTCTAGCTGGTAGGAAACCATTTTGATCTATGTGGATAAATTCACTAAGGTATTTCTTAAATCTAGCTGCCATTACAGCTGCAAAAATTTTATAGTCGGCGTTTAAAAGTGAAATAAGTCTGTAATTATGTATAAGTGTTTGGTCCACTCCTTCCTTAGGTATTAGAGAGATATAGGCCTCTAGCCATGATTTGGGAGCCTTAGACTCTATCAATACGATATTAAAGATTTCCTTCATATATTTTATATACAAATCTGAAAAAGTTTTATATATCTCTGCAGGTAGGCCATCCGTGCCAGGGGTTTTACCGGTCTTCTGCCTCTTGATCGCAATCTCTATCTCTCCTTCTGTAATCTCCTTATTCAACAGCTCCTTGATTGATTCTGGGAATTTGGGGAGGTCCAACTGTTCCAAATATTAATTTTTTCATCCGGCACTTGCTCACTGGCATACATTTGTGAAAAGAATTCCTGTGCAATCCCTTTTTTCCATTCATTATCTACCCATACGACTCCCATCCTGTCCTGTAATTGATCTATCCGCCTACTTTCCCTCTCCTTCTTTAGTTTATAAGTAAGCCATCGGCCGGCCCTTTTGGCATGTTCAAAGTGATGCTGTCTGGCCATTCTAATATTATGTGCTATTTCCTCCTGGTCTAGTAATGAGCTGATGTTTACTTGCGTCTATTGCTTCCTTAGCTTTAGCATCTAGTGGATTAATCTGTAAATTCCTCTCTGCATTTCGCAGCTTCGTTGTCCATATTTACCTCTCCTTAAGTTTCTGCCTTTTCTTCCCCGCAATGCATTTAATCGCTAACCCTCTCATATAAGCTTTCGCTGTATCCCAAAGAGTCTGTATCGAGGTTTCCTTATTATCATTGACCCTAAAGAAGGCTTCCATTTCTCTCTTCACCATTTGTTGAAATTCCATCTCCATTAGGATGCTTGCTCTCAACATCCACCTTTTATTTCTTTTAATTATATCCCTTTTCCACCTAACCAATAATGGACTATGGTCTGCCCAGGTATTAGGTTCTATCTCTATCACTACAGTTCTGGTCTTTAACTCTGTAGTTGCCCACACCATATCTAGCCTCGACCAAGATTTATGCCTGGGAGAGAAGAAAGTATATTGATTTGTCTGAGGGTGGTACATTCGCCATAAGTCCGTAAGACCTAACTCATCTCTCATATCTGCACATATTTTTGGAAGTATTCTCCTATTTTCTCTCTTTTGAGTAGTTCCCGGTAAATAGTCCAAATCCCTGTCAAATACTGCACTGAAATCGCCCATATGGCTATATAGTCATATTGCAGCTCAATAAGTTTTTGATACACCTTTTGATAGAAATCACTGTCCATTATTTGGGGCTATATTCCCACCAGAAGAACCGGTAGCCGGCTTATACATATCTCCAGCATTAATATTCTGCCCTCATCATCCCTATAGATTAATTTAGAATCCAGGTAGTTCCTAACATAGAAGGCCACACCTCTTTGCTTCTCGTCCGCTAACGTAGCATACAGTTTACCAAATTCAGGACATTGCAAAACACATTCACACTGTTTTTTAATATGCACTTCCTGGAGGCATATAACATCCATTTTTAGTTTTATTAAATTCTTAAAAACCCGCTTTCTCTTCACCTGTGCATTTAAACCATTTATATTTAGTGAAAACAAACATATTTCCTCCCCTATCTTTACTTATCTGCGTTCTTTGCTCTAGTTGTCTGTCTAGTTACCCGTTGACTAATCTCTTCTTCTTCTCTTACTCCTGCTGCTCCTTTCTTCTCCTGCCCTCCTTCCTGACCTTTACTATCTGACATATATTCACTTTCCCTTCCTCCTTTCCTTTCCCAAGTTGCAAATTCACTTTCAACAAATTCATCAGCTTCTTGCGGGGTTTCAAGGTGTACTCTCTTCCTCTGCCAAGTCACCATCAGCCCATCTGGAAGTAGCCATTTATATCTCACATATTTCCTTAGTTGTGTTGTCAACGCTTGGTAGTTTCGTCTTCGGTCTCGCACCTTCTTTGGCACCTGTCTCAAAACAGTGACCTGTTTGCCAGCATATTTTATCACTTGGTCTTTTGATCTCTGATATACTTCCTCTCGTAACGATCTCTTACTAAATTTTACATGGACTTCCCTCGGGAGATTCTGTCTCCTAGTAAATGATGTAAAAATCCGGAAATATTCATCAATACTATTGTGTACCATTTGCGTGTCTTTCTGCAGTATCCCTGCGACCATCTCAACCATCTTATCTTCCAAGTTTTCTTTTGGCTCCTCCCTAATATTTTGAAATCTCAGGGTGCGGGCAGACTTCTCCATCTCAAGCAAAACTATATCATCTTCAAGCTGCTTATTGACCAGTAGCTGCTGCAACTCACGCCTCTCTATCACTGCCTCCACCTTTGTAGCTACCTCCTGGATCTGGCCCTCATGCTTTTCCATTGTCACACACACTTCATTTAATCTCCCAGAAATTTGTTTCACTTCCCCTCGCATACCTCCCATCTCCTGTTTCAATTCCGCCAAATCCTTCGCTGTGGCCTCCTGGTTTTTTGTCATAGTTTCCTGTATGGCATATAGTAAATTCTGAATTCCTTGGAGCGTAGAGGTCTTCTCGGCCGCAGCTACGGCCTCCATAGATTTATGCAGAGCAGGAGGAGTCGTGATTGGGGTCATAGTTGCTGTTTATATTGGGAGCTTCTTTCCGGTCTTAATTGAGGAGCTAGACATTTCTGTTAAGCAAAGGAACCTCCTCCAAAGTCGCATATAACTAGGGTGAACCGAAGGATATTGGTTATTACTCTACCTTATCCCAATAGATAATAGATATAATCTATTAATTTAGTCACTTATCTACGTTGCTCCCTATCCCCCCCTTCAGTATTCTCAAATAGTTAATCGTAATTAATCAGTTCAGTTTAGTAATCAATTAGTCTGCTAAGTATTTGATTGATTTTTGATTGATATTAGATCATTTAATTATCTAATTAGTACTTTAGAATTAATTAGTACTCTAAACAAATCCGTTAGTCCACGTAATCTTAAATCACACTAATAAATTTAACACTTAATTTTCCAAGGCCAACATATCTCAACAGGTTACTTATACTTTGACTCAGTCCATTAGGAGAAATGTTCTAAGAGTCAGTAGATAGATCAAAATTACTCTTGAAAATAGAGTTCAAAAGAGGGAACACTGTTCACGTTGAAGTATCTCAGTCACCACCAAGTCCATCTTCACATCAGAAGAGAGATCAATAGGAGAAGCTCTTTCAGCACTTACCAATTAATTTTCAAATCACTTTTAAGAAGTACAACAATTCTGATAATATATAGAGTAAAGTCTAAAGATATTGCAGCCAGTTAGATCCAAGATTCAGAGGAAACAGCGCCCATCTGACCCAGCAAGCCACTCGGCACCCGATCTCTCCAGTCTTCCAATCTCGCCTCCAAATTACTCACGTTGCCACTCTGCCGCCTCCAGCCAAAAAGATGAGCTTTGCACCCCCCGAATCTTCAGCATTGATCCTGAGGGGACAATCCGTTCCCCTCTTGCAAACCAGTTTGTTTATTTCACTGCCAGTGCCGCTTCTGCATCCTTCCCCCAAAAGCGCTTTGTCATTGTAATGAGGCCTCTGCCCTCACAGCAGGGCCCTTTTCTCTCGCCGGAGATCAGGATCTTCCTTTGCTTTGTTGGGAGTTTGCACTACTCCCAACAAGCCCAGACCTTCCTCCTCCTTTGTCGATCGCTTCACGATCGACAACGACTCCTTTAGCCGCTCAGCGAAGAGAATTAAGAGTTTCATGGCTTGGGAGAACTTTCCCTGCCATTCCACTCGCCTATGATGTCACGCCGGAAATCCCAATGAACAATACTTTCTAAATACAACCCAAATAATTATTTAAGACTCTTCACTATTATCTTTGCATAGTTACTCACTGCGAGTAACTGTGCATGTGAGTAGGGGATCTCTGCGCAATGGAAAGGAAAAATGTAGGCAGATATACCTGGAAGGGTAGGTCATGTATGTATGCATGCATGCATGTATGTATGTATATCCTTACAGGTGTGTGTGTGTGTGTGTGTATAAATACTAGAAGTTAATAAATTACCAAAGTGTCAAAAAGTTCAAGGAAATAGAAAAAAATTCCCCAGCTTAATTTTTTTTCTTTATTTAATTGTTCATAGAAAGCAGTAGAAATGATCCATTTTCCATTATGCATGCAGAAGAATTTTTTTTTTCTGTCAAGAAACAAAACAGTTGTAGAATTTAGAAAATACAAAAGGAAATCATGCAAGGCTATTATGCAGAGTAACATGAACATTCAAAAGTCAAAATCTATTTATTAAATGGGACAGGATACAAGTCCTATAACAAATAAAACCCTCTTCTATTTTATATAGTTTTTTATTAATTTATAATATGATATACAAAGAGAATAGAAAAGTAAATATTAGGGAAATTAGGGAAGGAAAAAGGGAAGTTGATAGTTGGGGGAAGCAAGGGAAAAGAAAAAAAGGCATTGACTTCTGACTCCTTTGGTGCAGTAAAATACAGCATTAACATCTACCCTCAACTTTTTATTTTTTCATAGTAATATAAATTAGCCATTTCTATAACAACGAATCTATCTAATCAGTAAAACCCAAAATCAAACTTTCATTTTTTCCCACCTCAAGCAAAGTCCAGAAGTGATTTTCAAGAAGAAACAAAGGTATTATAAAACCCTCTTCTAAATCAGGGGTGTCAAACTCAATTTTATTGAGGGCCGCATCAGGGCTGTGGTTGACCTCCAGGGGCTGGGTGGGCTTGGCCGACTGGGCAGGTGTGGCCGACTGGGTGGGTGTGGCCAACTTGACACCAGTCCCCAAACTGCGGGCATGTTTCCTCTTCATATTGGGTACACAGGGCCAAAGCTACGCTTGCCTGATCTTTCCCCTTCGCACTGGGTAGACTGGGCCAAAGCTAGGCTGGCCCGGTTTTTCCTCTTAGCATTGGGTAGACCACAGCCCTGTGGGCTGGATCCAACCACATCGTGGGCCGGATCCGACCCAAGGGCCTTGAGTTTAACACTCCTGATTTAAATGGTCTTCCTTACAGCAAGTGTAGGGCAATGTGATTATTCTTACCCTATATTATATATTTTTCAAAAAGTTTTATCTTTCCTCCTGTCCACAAATCTTATCAATACAGTAGTATGGAAGAATACACATTAATTTTCTTCCATGTAATGGGATTGTAATACCCCATTTGGTACGTAGGGCTATCACAATGCAAATATCTAGATATTCATGAGATGGCAGCAAAGAGAAAGGAAAAACACTAGTGCTCAACTAAATTTCCCATTCCTGGGTAGTCAGAACACAGGAATTGAATAGGCTAGTCAACTTCTCACTACTTAACAATGAACCAGAAAGACAGTCATGTATACAGTACATGCTCAAATAAACATACTTATTTTTTTCTGTATATTACTATAACTTGTTTGATTACCTGAATATCAAACTATCCATGAATTCCCTCCCAAAAAGTAACATTTTTGTATAAATGTTCTAGCTTATATGGATTAATCATGTTTTTTTTCTTTAGATTAGTTCTGAAATACACAAGTAGAGACAGAACCTTGAGTTTGACGCGCCTATTCTACACGATCCTGTCCAATTTCCAGGCATTCCTGGTCTTTCTCCTCTGCTCTTATATACCACAGGAATCTCTCTACAGAAATGTAACTTGAATTCATGAAATGGGTGACATATAAATTTAATAATAAAATAATAAAATTTGTGATGAGAAGAAAAGGGGTCAGGAAGGTCTGTTTTTATAAGCCCAGTTGTAAAGCTAAATATTCAGTGGCAGAGATCTTAAAACTGCAGCTTAACTGGTATATTGAGCCAACCATGTCTTTCTATTTCCCTTAAGTAATCCAATATTGCTGAATGCTCAAAAAGGATATTAGATCTAAGTGGGCATATGGTACCATCCTTCACCTATCAGATACAGTCACTAAAATCCAGATGAGTATAGTATAATTGCTGGCAGACACACAAGGGATGAATGAAGATTCACCCCTTCATTATAAATCACCAACAGATGACAGCACTGACAAACTAGAAACCCTGATGTGCTTTTCAGCTCCATTTTTTTTTCTTTACAGTTATGAGAAAAAAATTGTGCTGTCACTGAAACTAAACCTGCAGTGAGTACTGGTCAGTATGCTTTAGGCAATGCATTGTGATTGAATTTTTGACAGCTAATTAAAATTTACTGCATAATGCAGATTTATGACAATGACTGTTAATATAAGTACTGTGCATAGCTGGGCCCCCAAAAGTGTAAAGATGGTGAACTAGGAAGAGTTGATATGTGTGATCAAGAACAAATGGGCAACCTGTAACAGCAAACCCACAAGTTTTATATGAGCTATGTTGATGAATTGATTGAGGACAATCAATATATCATGGAAAGGAAAATTGCTGTCAAGCTTGGCATTTCACAGAATGTGTTGCTCAATATTAGAAAGTTTGTGCTAGATGGGTTCCTTGATGCTGATGACAAAGATGAACACTTCCAGAAATGAAATTTGTCAATAATTGCTTTCAAAATGTAAGAATGAAAGTACATAACATTGTGACAGTCAACAAAACATGGGCACTTCGTTATGACACAGACATGAAGCATCAGTCCATGGAACACTGTCATAAAACTTTTCCAACAGGGAGGAAGAAACTCTACGCTTTGGCAGAAAAACTCATGGATACAGTTTTCTTGGAATGCAGATGGTGTTATTCATAAGGATTTTTTTGAACCTGACAATACTATGATGGCACTCAAAGAGATGACACTCAAAACTTGGAAACAATTAAGAGGAGTTTGGAAACATAACGCAAGAATGAATTTTTTTTCAGTGTGATAACCTTAGGCCTCATATCTCACAAGCCACCAAGAAGTAATTGCAAAGTTAGATTTCACATCTTACCCCTTCTAACCTAAGGTTCAGTATCCATACCATGTGACTTCCACTAATTTCCAAAGTGAAAAGAATACCTTTGTGGGTATCTATTTAACTCAAATGAACAGCTGGAAGGAATTGTCAGGACCTGATTGAAAAGGCCAAGTATGAAGTTCTTTGTGATGACTTTAAGAAACTATTCCACCACTGCCAGAAGTATGCAGCAAATGGGGCAATGCGAAAAAGTGAATCAAGTAATGAAAGAGCTCAGGAAAATGGTAATTTTAAAATATCCCCTATTTAAATTAAAGTTATGGAAGGAAGCATTGCTCCCAATTAAATATTTATATTTTAAAAAATAGTTGAATGTGCTCTTACAATATGCCTCTTTTGGTGAGACCCAAAAGAATGATCTATCTGAAAGCAATCTGGAAGGTAATAATCTTCTAAGATAGTATTATCCCACTATCCTCTTTCTTCTCCTTGATGCTTATTATCATACTAGTTTTAACTGTTTTTCTGGGTAGCTGTACAGATTTCTGAGCAAAACATTGGCCAACTATCATCTATATTTTTATTTTTTAGAATTTCTATGGATCAAGTATTGCGTAAGATTATGCTGATAAGCTTTTGGACTTCAAATATTACAAATTCTGTTTAGAGTAAACAATAAAATCAGATAGGGTAGGGAGTCTGGCAGAATGAAATAAGTTATCCACAAGGACAGTGATGTGCATTCATGCCAGATTACAGTACTTATTCCAAGAAGATATCCATATCCAAGCCGTCTTTTCAAATGACATTTCTCCTTTAAAAAAATTCTGGTAAACTTCAAAACAGTCTTTAATGTGGCATGTAAAGTCCCACCCCCCCCCCCCAAAAAAAAGAGATTCCACTGGGGAAATGAAAGCCTTTGGGTATATGTAGAAAAGACCAAAAGTAATTGAACTCTATCCTGAATATTCTACACAGCTATAAAGTACCCCTGCCCCCAAGGCAACCAACTCTATAGTATTGGAATTGAGAAATACTGTATGCTATTTTTGTACTGACTGCTAGGTGTTCTAAATTGCATTAATTGCTTCAACATTTACATACGCACACAATTAGCTATGTAACCATCTGCCTGATTGTTAAAAAAATGTACTGATGGGGCAGCTGTAATTTGCTTATTGGCATTTAGGACAGAAAATGAATGGCTGATGTATGCAGGATATTTATATAAAGCACTGATGTTGTTCTATATGAAATCAAGTGTTTGGTTTAACTAATATTGTTGACAATAGCAACAATACGATTTCATAGGCAACCTATGTCTTATCCTGACTATATAATGAATCATTTTTGGGTTTTGTGCCTTCAAATCAGTGTTGACTCCTGGTGATTGCCTGTACAAGTCCCTTCAATTTTCTTGGCAATATTTTTAGAAGTGGTTTACCTTCTTCCTGGAGCTCAGAGAGAATGAAAATCACCCAATTGGCTTCATACCTAAAGTAGAATTAAAGTCAATAGTGGTTTCTAGCCTGGTACTTTAAACATTACACTGGCTCTCTATCAGTGCACTAAAGCCCCCAAATTCTTCTTTCTGTTGAACTTTATCTCTTATTATTTCCAGGTAGCTCATTTGGCATCAATTAAACAATTGGTTAGTCCTTAATTTCTTTGGGGATTTTCCCCTCCAATTTCTCATTCTAGCCCACATTCCTGAGTCTCCCACTTAGATACAAATCAGACCTCAACCTCTTTATAGGTTTCTTTGAGTTAAGAGTAAAATCAGACAGGTACAATAATTTGCTGAAGCCTTAATAACTGCAGCTTTGATATTTCCCAGGCTTATAGAGAAGCAAAGAACTGAATAAATATGAATAAAGAGAATAATGTTACAAAAAAGTTAAACACTGTCTAAAATGTAGCAAGATAGAACAATGAAGTCCAATATATCAGAATAAAATAAGGAGCCCAAGGTAGACAAAATGGGGGGGAGGGGAAGAAACTCAGTGGCCGGAATAACTTTCATGTAAACATATCAGATTCATGCCAATATGAATACTGTAAAATATGAAATGAAATCTAAATTGTATCCAAGAGTTAAATTTTGCTTATAAACTACCACTTCAGGATACCCAACTATGTCATTAAGAAATTAATGCATGTAGAAGTATTTCTTTATCCCACTTCCAAATTACCCAGATGAAGTTAAGAACTATGCATCTCACTAGCAGACTTCATACCCTTTTAAATTGGGTAAAGAATTCTGATTAATATACCATGAAAAGTTCACACAATCTTTACAAAATATAAGCAATACACAAAGTTTGCAAAGACAGTATGCTCCAGACCTAGCAAAAGTCATACTTTTGCCAAAGAAGCAAGCTATAAATGAAGCAGACAGGTCAATTTCAGAAGGGCTTTGATTAACAATATCCAGCGTTGGCCCTTCAAAGTGAACACTAACAATACTAACAATACAGTATATGAAGTTGGGCCCATATGAATTATGCAGCTAGGTAACACTTAACAAGAATACATCTATACATTCTGCCAAGCCCACAGAAGATACCATTACAGTACCTAATTCAGGTCTTTATAAACGTCACGGGTGAAGCCTGCTAGCTTTTTTGGAAATTAGTAGCAGGCAAGCGAGGGGACATGTTCACATTAAAGAGAAAATGAACGCAACCTACAAAAGATCAAACAAAATCGTCCCTCGGGCTTAAACTTCACATTTGACTGACAAGTTCTGGTGTTTTTCCTTCTCCGCCCTCCCCGTCCTTTTTCTTTCCCCATTACCTTTGCACGGAAAACCAGCACGCGCGTTAAGTTACCCAGCTCCCCAAAAGATCCTGATAGACTCTGTCCGCGCGTGTTTCACTCCGCAGGTTCCTCTACTTGGGACTGCCGTGGAGGAACCCCTTTCCCCGCCATGACTTACTCCGCAGCAGCTCCCGACTTAACTCGACATTAAGACCCCCCCAACTCCCCTCCCCACCCCACAAATCAGAACGAATGAACGAACCGGAGACTCCCTCCTCAATTACGCATGCGCAGACATTCATTCTCCGTTCCCAGTAGAGCGCTCGCCGAGGCGGCTTTCGGCCGCTCCCCCACCTCCCTCTTCCCAGCATTCCAAGCGGATATCGAAAAGAGATTGTCTCCAGGTCGGTGTTGGGCTGACTGGGGCGTGTAGTTTTTTTTTCCTACGACGCTTTCCCTGGAAAGGGAAACGCTTCGCTGCTTAATGTCGGGCTGTCCGTGCTTTTTTCCTGCCCAGTCGGCGCGAGGGTCCCGTCAGCTCCGTTCCCCAAGGAGCGCGGCTCTCTTTATTGGCCGGAATTCGTTTTTTTTTTTCCTCACCCGCGCTAGGTAGCGCTTTGTCCGACTCGGAGCGTTTGTCAAACGGTTCGTCGAGCAAAGCATTTTGGGACTCGGAGTTTTCTTCGCCGATTGCCCTCTGGGCATTGTAGTCCCGCGGGAGTTTCGACCGGGCGCTCGGTCCAAGTTGGAGAGCATATCCGGGCTCTTCTGAATGTGGGCGAGGGTTGTTTGATCGCGTTGCTTAGCAGCGGCCGTCCCCACCTTCAACGACTGCGGAAGTCGGCGAGGGAAGACAAAGGAAAGAGGCTGAAGGTGGGAGGAGAGGCGGTGGAAAGTAAGCGAGCCAGCAAGGGGCGGCGCGGGCACCGGGGAGAGACGGGGACCGCTTCCCGCTTCTAGTCAGGGTCGAGGGAAGGAGGACCGAGTGGACGCTGGGATTTTATGCCTGGCACCCCCGGTTACTAAATCTTCGCGGTTGAGATAGGGTGGTTCTTTATATGACTAAGGAGCGGTTTACGTCGCCCAGCCCAGTTCCTCTGGTGAAATAAAGCTTTGCAGGATTACAGTTCGCTTTGTTAAAGATACACGAAATGTTCCCTGTGGTCCAAATGCAGATGGTCCTCGACTTACCACACTTCATTTAGTAACCGTTCAAAGTTAAATGGCGGTGGAAAAAAATGACTTACAGCCATTTTTCACACTTAACAATCTTTGTAGCGTCCCCATGATCAAAATTCAGATGGTTGGCACATGGTTCTATACTTGTTATTTATGACCGTTGATGTGTCCCGAGGTCATGTGACCCCCTTTTGCAACCTTTTGACCAGCTAAATCAAGGAGGAAGCCAGATTCATTGGATAACCATGTTAGCAAATTATCAACTGCAGTGATTCACTTAAGAAACCGTGGCAAGAAAGTTCGTAAAATGGGGCAAAATTTCACTTAAATGTCTCACTTAACAACATAATTTTGGGGCTCAGTTGTGGTCATAAATTGAGGATTACCTGTACATGTGAAATGACGGCCTGCATATATTCTGCGTCTGGTGAAACAGTCACTAATCACACTAATGTTTTGGCAAAATAGGCTCTGTCTCCCCTAGCATAGATAATCCTAAAGCAGCAAAGTTTTGCCCCCCATCCTCCTTTAATGCCCAGCTAGGATCTTGAGAGAGAAGCATTGGATGGGCAGCATCACCAAAAAAGAAGAATACCAGATCTTGCTAATGTGATCTCATGTTTTCCTGCTTGCCTTCTTGCACAAGTGTTGGGTTACATGATTTGATGAAAAAGAAGGGGGGAAATGGTGTTTTGGAGAAAGTAGACCATTCCATTAAACACATTAAACACTTCAATTTGTGAAGAAAAGATGTATCTCTTCGAATGATGGAAGCCATATGGAGCAACAGCAAATAAAATAACATGGAAAAAAATATTCTTTTAGCTTCTCCATTGTTCATAAAAAAATACCTGAAAAGAACAGGTTTTGAAATTTTGAAACTCATAATCCTGTGAAGTGGAAAATATTGATCCATGTCTTTGCTGTCATCCCTTTGCTGTCTTTGCTGTCATCTTAAAACTTTTATAGAAAGGTAGATTTTTTTTTAATGTTAAGAACCATCTTTCATTGAATGTGTTAAGGTAGAGGCTGGAGGACAGACCTCTGGAATGCTTTAAACTGAATTCCTATACTAAATGGTAGATTGGATTCAATAACTGAAATGATCTATGATTGAGCTTAAAAGTATGAAATTGCTTTGGTACTTGCTATTCATAATATGGGAACCCAGATGCTGTGATTCAGAGACCGATTTACATTATTAGCATGTTAATTATGATTTATTCAGTAAACTCTTATTAAAATTTACTTGACATAATCTATTGGATATTTTACAAAATATGTTTTAAATAAACAATCCATGCCTTGTAGATAGAAAATAATGGAATTTTAATGTTACATGACAAAAGATTGCACTATTTAAATTTACTTTTTAAATTTTTTACATTTTAATTGCCATGAAGGGTATGAGTGCTGTATCTTTCTCACATGTCAGCATTGTCAGGTGAGATGCCCCTTGGAAGATAGTTATATCAGCAAGTACAATCAAACTGATACCTCACAGTAGGAGAGAGGATCACAATGTGAATGCTTACAGAGCCTCTGGGAGAGGAGTTTGAGATCTTCAGCTTTCCACTCTATGTACTTTGCTACCTGCTACACTAACCATGTTTTAGTTCAGTGTATGAACCTTATTTCCAAATTGAGAATCTTTAACTTGGGAAATGAAGAATTATAAGATAAGGTGAAAAAAAAGACGAAAAAAATCCCTTCTTCAACAAAAACTTGGATCTTACTTCCCAGGATCAAAAAACTGATTTTTGAATCCTGGAGAATAGTATTTGAAAAGGCAAAGTATTTTTCCTTATATAGTATATAGTATATACTATATACTATATAAGGCTATATAGTATATAGCCATGATGGCGAAGCTACGGCACATATGCCGGAAGTGGCATACAGAGGCATCTCTCTGGGCACGCCAGCCGTCGCCTATTGCTTTTCTGGGTTCTGTCTTTGTGTGCTCATGTGTGCCAGAAACTGGAATACCAGGTGACCGGCACTCCCATGCATGTGTGCCAGGGAGCTACTCTTCCGGGTTCCGGTGTTCCCCCGAGTCCCCGCACTGCCTTTTCGGCACTCGGTGCTGAAAAGGTCCGCCAACACTGGTATATAGTATTAAAACAATTCTGTTGATTTTATTCCATAAATCTGATGGAATTGAAGTTTGTCTCACACTTTATGTAATCTATGTGAAATTAACTATATAGTAGTTCTCTGTTAAGACACAATATATACCGGTAATAATGAGCTCATATTGAAGTATCACTTCTGGGATCTAGGAGATGTGTCTTTTCCATAATGGTCCTGCCCTCTCTCTTCACCTTGAGATCTGGCAGACTTCCATCCTCTTAACCACCTGGAAAACCATTAAAACCTGTTTTTTCCTCCAAGTGTTGTGATACCCAGTTGGAGCTAAATGAAACAAAGAAGAGCATGTCACAAAACTGTGTAAATAATATAGTTATAATTTTATCCACAGTTTCTTAGAAATCAAATTGAATTTAATAGTACTAGTTTAGATAGAAACAAGATTGGCAATCCTAGTTATCTATGTTTTCATAGGTACAGACGTAGAACCAATTTATGCAATGAAATTTTTGAATCTATTCAAACGAGAATTCCAAAATATTAAGGATAATTGTTCTGAAATGGTATTTGAGACATTGTAGTTATTGCTTGCATTCATTTACAGTCTGCCTCAAGTTTACAGTAATCAAATATTTTATTAATATAAAGATTAAAAACAGAATTAAAAAAGGAAATGGTAAAGGAACGCCTTAACATAATATTAAGTTCAAGGAGTAGAATGCATACAAAAACTGAAATTGGATCATTTTCAAACGTAAAAGCTGTTTTACAGGTTTTCTTATTAATTTTTACAGTAGCTCCCATCTCATCTGATAGAATTCCTAAGTGAGTACATTGAGGAACTATACATAGAAATAAAGAGAAATGTTTTGGGTGCATAAATAAAAAAAATTGGCTTTTAGTCTTAAAATATTTGTTTGACTCCTTGTATCTAGTAACATTTCATTTGAGAGTCAGTGTGGTAGGTAAGGGATTGGACTAGGAAGGGCGAGATGAGGTTCTATTCCACCCTTGGTTAATGCAAGCTTAATGAATGCCTGTGGACCAATAACCACTCAGTCTAAACCTGCCTCACAGAATTTCTGTTGATGGGGAAAGTAAGTCCTCTACTATTCTTAGATATAATAGCTTACTAAATAAAAATACTACAAATGCTGTACTAAATATTTCTGGTAAATGTAATATAATCTTTTCAATGTGACTACTTTTTTTTTTTTACAGAAGTAAATGAATATTCAGGATGGCACCTATTTTGGAATGGAAGAAAATTATGAGAGTAGATCCTGATGCTTTGCCTCGTCAGGAGGAACTAGCAGATAGTTTGCTTGAGACTGTGACCAAGGTATTTTGCATGATGTTTTCAATATGTCAGTAATTAAAGATATTTTAATGTGTACTTCTCAAATATTTATATTTTATATATTTTAGGTTGATGGTAATGCTTTGAAAGATGAGACTCCTGCACATTTAATTCAACTTTTTAAAATTTCTCAATCACTAATGAAGGTCAGTATTGATATATCGTTAAGATTTCTAAATAGCATCTTTATAAATATTTATTATACTTTATTTATTTATTTATAATATAATCCTAAATGTATAGCAATCATCAAAACACTATGAATAGAGGAAAAATGCTACCCTCCCCCCAAAATACCAAGATATCATAGTAATCCTGTACTAAAGTACACATATGCTGGGCTCAATTCCTATCCTTTTGAGGGAAGAGCTAGGTCTTCATGGCCTTCCAGAAAGCTAATCTTCCAGACCTCAGGGGAAAGGCTGTTATATAAGATAGATGGTTGTTGTAGAGAAGGCACACCAGATGATATTAAAGGGGAGTAAAGGGGACCGGAATGCACCCATCTTATCTGATCTGCTGAGATCGACATATCCACAGAGAAAAGTAGTCCTATAGATAATTTGGCTCTGTGCCATTCAGGGCTTTAAATGTGATAACTAGCACTTTGAATTGCACCTGGAAAGAGACTGGCAGTTAATATAAACTCATTTCCCAGTAATCTAACACAGACAGTCCTCAAAGTGCTGAGTAATTTTGAGTAGTTCGGAGAACCAGCAAATATCACCTCTGGCTGTTCCCAGAGTGGAGTGGGAATGGAGATTTTGCAATATCCTTCCCCCAGGAGTGGGGAGGGAATGGGGATTTTGCAATATCCTTCACCTGGAGTGGGGTGGGAATGGAGAGTTTGCAGTATCCTTCCCCTGCCACGCCCACCAAGCCACACCACATCCATCAAGCCATGCCCACAGAACTGGTAGTAAAAAAATTTGAATTCCACCACTGCTCTGAAAGTTTATCGAATCCATCAGTTGCATTGTAATCCCATAAATAGGCATTGGAACAGGTTCTCTATGTGTTTATAATATTCCTGGAACCTCTAAAATATTTACAGATGTATATCAATAGTCTTGCATCACTTTAGAAAGTTAATCCACAGATATTAATAAAAATGAGCATGGTTTGTTAAATATTTAAATAGTTTAATATAAAAACATTTATGAGGCTAGAAGTAGTGAAGAAGACAAGTGACCTAAGATTTCCTGAGAAGGGAAGAGATGAGAATTTTTTTTCTTTTTGCCCATTCATGTACAATCATTTTGAATGGTAAATGTAGTAGTTGGATGAAAATGGGACAAACACACTTTTCCATAATAAACATAGAGTTGTAGTTGTTTTGGATTAATAAAAACAGCTCTGAGGTTTGTTTGTTTTTTACTTGTATACTCTTGTAGAAGAAAGAGTATAATTACATAAATCTTATTCTTAGATTTTTGGCATGTTTATAACATATCAATATAACTTAATATTAGGGGTTTATCTGTAATAAACTGTATCTTATTTTAAACATGTTTTAATCCATATGATTTTATTTTGTTTGCAGCAGTTATTAGTATTATTTGCATTTTCCCTAATAGATGAAAAATCAAGAAGTAGAACTGGCTCTAGAAGAAGTTGAGAAAGCTGGAGAAGAGCAAGCTAAATTTGGTAACATTTCTATAGATACATAACCTGTAAACATCTTGACACTTTGGGGGAAAATACAAAAAGTATCAATAAAATGGAATTTCCAGTTCCATAGAGAAGAAACCCTATTTAGAATTCAGAATTCAATATTGTAGGCTTTATTGTTTTGCTTTGACTTTACTGCTAGTTTTACTGTTACCTTTTACTCAGTTGGAATAGTGAGATTCTTCATTATAGTTCATTTATATAGTTTATTATAAGTTTCATTTATTCTGTTATTCTCAGTCAAATACAGAAACATAGAAAACATACATATGATGATGACTAATGAGGTCCAACTTCTAAAGCTGGGCCCAAAGCATCACACAATTTCAACTTAAAGTGAATTGAATTTCAGTTTATAAAATGAAGAAAAAAGTTTCTTTAAAATAAATTGAAAGATGTTAATGAGCAATTGAGTTCACTCATTTTTAATTCTCTGAAAAAATAGGTAAGTATTAAATATGGGACATGCAAGGTTCAATTATGAAACATAATATTCCTATATATAATATAATTCATACTATACACAGATATAATTTACAATTTTTTAAAGGAGCTGTTTTAAATACTAGTAAAGAATGTGATCAGTTTTATTCTAGGTCTTATTTCAGTGTTTTTGTTATTATATATTTTGATAACTTTGTCCTTTTTTATGAAAACAGAAAATCAATTAAAAACTAAGGTGATGAAGCTAGAAAAAGAATTAGAGGTATGTTTATTTTTGAGATAAAATATCAGCTTTAAATAGCTTTACGAATCTTACTATTAATCTGTCTAATTTGTATGGCGCTGAATCTTCTAAGCTACAGCATGTTGTGAGGCTTGGTTTTTGCATTTTACGATTGGTAATTTTAAATCCTGCAATCCTGTTTAATTTGCCTAATATTTTAAATTTGGACAATATAAAAAAGTAGGATCCTACTACATGTTTTAGAAAACTTCCTTGCATTAATTATTAATTGAGAAATCAGATTTTAGAGCATTTTTAAAATATAATAAAAAGTATACTTACAGAGAATATGTTGAATCATAAAGTATAATAAAGTATAAACCTATTTTAATAGTTGGGAGTTTGATTTGTGCTGCTATACTGGTAGAAATAATGAATTAATTCAATATTTGTTAATTTAGTAGTTGTTTTTCAGTATAGCCAGTCTAAATTTAATTTAGATTCCAAGACAGATGTTCCACTAGAGTAAATAGCTAAATCTGATCTTACATGGTTTAGTTGCATATTTACTATATTTCAAAACATTTCCATGAGTTTTATATTGTTTAGAATATGCACTTTTTATTTATTTATTTATTTATTTATTTATTATTTACCTTAATATAATGAAATATATATAACTTATTTTAATATTTGCTAAGATAGCACAGCGATCCACTGGAAGCCGTGATACTCGATTTCTGCGCGATGAAATTCGCCAATTGGAAAAACAGTTGTCACAAAAAGACAGAGAATTAGCAGACATGGAAAAGGACCTAGACAAAGAGAAGAAAGTTAATGAACAGGTAAATTACATTAATCTTTATAGAGTAAAAGTTTGTTCTCAACAAATTAATGTTAGAATAACAATAGAAATTGAAAATTAAGACCTAACAATGCAAGATTTTTAAAAAGAAAGTATTGTAAATTTATATCAACATAATAGTAGTGATAGATACTATAAATTTAGGAAAACTAAAATTGTGTAATGAAATTGTAAACATACGGAAGAACAGCCAATTGTGTCAAAGAAATTTACTCACAGATAAATGAATATAAGATTTTTATCTGAAATTCTTTCTGTTATTGGTAATACAGAATATTATCTATACATTTGATTTGAAAAATACATCTGATCATAAATAATGTGTGTGTTTTTTAAATGAAGCAGTGGAATTGTTTCAAAATTGTAAAATTATAAGAAACAATCTAATATGTATAGTGAACTGAAAGAGATGCTCTCAAATTTACTAGTTTCAATAGTTCCTATGTCTAGTTTAACAAGTTAATATCTTGTTTTTAGTGCATTATCTATATATAAGAAGCAGTAATTATATATATGTGTGTCTGTGGAACTAAATAGAGTTTATTCCCTACATTGCAGATTGACTGCACTAAATTTTGGAATTGGTAAATTACGAAGACCTAATCACTTCTGCTACTGGGTACTTCTGAGAAAATGTAGCATTATATAGATTTAGTAGAAAACTGGCTAAACAAACTTTTGGATTGAAATAGAGGTGTTTTTTTTTTTTTAAAAAAATTTTATTTATATGCCGCCCTTCTCTGGAGACTCAGGGCGGCTTACAATGCGTTAAGCAATAGCCTTCATACTTTTGTATATTTATACAAAGTCAGCTTATCGCCCCCACAAACTGGGTCCTCATTTCACCTACCTTAGAAAGGAAGGAAGGCTGAGTCAACCTTGAGCCTTGAAGAGATTCGAACCAGCAGTAAATTGCAGGCAGCTGTGTTAATAACAGGGTGTTTAGACCACTGTACCAGCAAGGCTCTTATTTTCAGTTAATGATTTATATATGTAAGTTTTGCAAATATGAATAATGACGATATTCCTAGAAAGAGACCTATGTCTTATCTTAGGATCATGCTATATAGTTTTAGCTAACCAATTTGTCATTCTAGCTTACTCTTCGAAATGAAGAAACAGAAAATGAAAACAGCAAATTAAGAAGAGAGGTTGGTATGCCAATATAACAATTTGACACAAAATAATTTTTTGCACCTGGTGCCTACTTATTTGTTACACCTTGTGTACTTTTGATATACCACTGCTATTGTGCTTCCTTATTTCCATCTTTCCTTATCTGTGCCATGTACGCTACATATAAGGATTTCCAATTTCCTAGAAGAAAGGCCATTTAATTTTAGTTTCATTCAGTCATAACAAATGTTTAAAATCTTCTGCAATGACAAGATTAGTCTTTCAATCTAGGTAATTTCTGATTCAGTTTATGGATTTTCTTCATCATAAAGATATATAATGTTAAGTTCTTAATGTGCTTGCTTGGTAAGATAATGCTGTATTACTTCTTTATGTTTTTCTCTTTTCTGTTTTGCCTGCTTAGTTTGGTCTCTTAAATTTTCCTCTTTTTTCTTGTTCTGCTCTTATTTTTTTTAAGAAAACAAGAATGAAGAAAAAGGTGAGGATTAGTGTTAGTTTCTGTGTTCAGTGTATTAGCTTGTTTCAATAACTTAATTTAAAAATTAGATTCTTTAAATGTGAAAGGACCAATTATAATATCAAGTCCCTGGCCATACTTGGTGCATAAATAAAAATTAAAGTATTTCAGGTGGCCATCTAGCCTCCACTAGAATATATCCAATGAAATGAAGTCTCTCTGGTTTATTACTTCTAGTTCTCTTAGATCTACTAGCATATTTCTCAGTTTCAGAAAGTATTAATATGTTATCTTCAGCAGTTTCATATTTTAATCATCTTTTTCTGCAGAATGAGCAGCTTCGTCAGGATGTTATTGACTATCAGAGACAATTAGAAACACAAAAGGAAACACTTCTCTCAAGAAGAGAAGACTCAGATTACAGGTCACAGTTATCAAAAAAGAATTTTGAGCTTGTTCAATACCTAGATGAAATTCAGGTAAATTTCAAAGAGTTGCTCAGTAGAACAAAATGGTCAGTCCTGACTCTAATTTAAAGGAGTGCAGACCTTACTGGTGTATTTTGGGTTCTTGGTTTCGGTTTTTGTGTAAGAATAAGAGCAAGATAATTTTATATAAGATCAAAAGATTTGTCATGTTTTTCCTGCTGTTTGGAATAGTAAGCTAATGGCTGGCAACTAATCCATTATTCATTTAAACATATAAAAATTGTATTCCATGTAGAACTTAATTTTAGAAAAAGATATTTTGTAGTTCAAATTGGTGAGATGGAGATTTAGAGTGTGTGTGTGTGTGTGTGTGTGTGTGTGTGTGTGAGTATACCGTATTTTTCGCACTATAAGACACACTGGACCATAAGATGCACATTAGATTTAGAGGAGGAAAACAAGAAAAAAAAATCTGCCTCTGCCTCTCAACATCCATCCGTTATTCATCTTGCTAGCATCCTTGCAGCAAACAGCCTGTCAGCTTCAGCATGTTTTTGCAGCCCCAGCGTGTGGCTCATCAGGGCTCCACTCCGTTGCACCCACCACCAGTCAACTGAGCTGAGCTGCTGTCACTGCCGGGGAACACTGGACTCTTCACTGCCGAGCAGCTGATTGGCGGTTGGATCAGCCTCCTGGAATACTGCCAATCAGCTGTTCTAGGCGGTGGCAATCCCCACCGCCACCGATCCCCGCTGCCTAGAACAGCTGATCAGCGGTATTCAGGGAGGCTGATCCAACCACCAATCAGCTCCTCAGCAGCGAAGGCTCCAGTGTTCCCTGGTGGCAGCACCGAATGGCTGCAGGGGTGACAGGTGGTGGTGGCGAATGCTGCTGCTGCATCAACCCCCCTACCCCGCCTCAATAGTCGCTCTATAAGACGCACAGACATTTCTACCCACTTTTGGCGGGGGAGGAAAGTATGTCTTATAGTGTGAAAAATATGGTATATATGAATTACCATTTTTTAAAATAAAGAGTAGTGAAATATCTGTAAGGGGAATAAAGGGGTGTAAATATCTTCAGGGAAGTCAATAGCATAAATCATGACCAAATCTAGTAAGAAAAGTCCTGCCAATTTAGTACAATCAAAATTAAACTAGTGATGGGACCACTCAGAAGAAAATTTAATATAAAATGAAGGGCTTGGTTGTTAATTAGAGCATAGCATGTCAGCCCATAATGCTAATGAGAATATATTTTTTCAGGTATCCTAAAACATGGCAAAACCCATATGTTGTTTTATGAACTAATTGTAATAATTTGTTTGGATGTCCCTGCAACTTATTATTGTATTGTTATCTTCTAGATTTTCTTAGGGGACAATTTAATATAGCTCAATCAATTTAAGAATTGCTTCTTATATCAAAACATAGATTTCATGGAAATATGTCTGTTTTACATTTGTAGAATTTGACAGAAGCTAACGAAAAGTTAGAAGCACAAAACCAGGAAATGAGAAAAAATTTAGAAGAATCTGTGCAAGAAATGGAGAATATGACTGATGAATACAATAAAATGAAATTTATGGTGCAACAATCTGATATTGCCATGGACCAGCTAAGAAAAGAAAAAGAGCAATATAGACTACAGGTATGAGTCACCTTGCATACTAGGAAGCAGATACACAAAACATTAAAATTAGAGTACAAAGGATTAAGTTAGTAATGTTGATTTTAGGAGTGCTAAATAGTACCAAATTTGAAGTTCATTTGCAATACACTTATCATAGCCTTATCCATTGAAAAAAATATCTTTTACATGTAAAATTGTAAGAAAGCAACTAGTTTCCAGTTATGTGTACTGCAAAATTCCCATTGACAATTAGTCTGTCAATAGCTTATATTATGAATTGTATCTCAATGCAGGTGCGTGAGCTGACAGAGCAACTTAAAGCAAAGAATGAAGAAGATGACCCACTTATGGCAGCTGTAAATGAAAAAGTGGAGGAGTGGAAGGTACTTCACAACTAACATTAACTGCGTTTTAGCGATTTGTTTTGTGTTTTGTCATAATTAAGATTTTTTTTGTCTCCTTTTATCTTGCAGAGAATTTTGGCTTCCAAAGATGATGAAATAATTGAATATCAGGAAATGCTGTTGACTCTGAAAGAGAAGCTGAAAATGGCCCAGTTAGATGCTGACAAGAGCAATGTTCTTGCCCTCCAGCAGGTACCCACACGTTTGTATCCACACATTTGTGAAATAAATATGCACATTACTAAAAAATATAATGCAGTAATTATCTTCACAACCCACTTTTGTATGGTCATATCTAGAAACTTATTTTAGAGAGTTGTACTTATTTATGCAGCATTTTCAATATTTTACTACTAAATTCATTACTTTTAATTGTCCCCTCCTCCCCCCCCCCCCAAATAAAATGTGCTATATGAGTTTTAAAATCTGTTAACATAGTTGACTTGAAGGTGAAGCTGAAGGGACAAAAATGTTTGGTGAGGAGGTCATTATGTGTTTGGGAAGTTAATTGCTTCCTTAATGCAGTACATTTTAAAATTTTGAGATGTAGTGGGGTGGGAGAATGGAGCATTGCATAGTTCCTTTTTGAGTAAGGAGATCTAGGGGGAGCAGTTTAATTGCATGGCCTCAACAAGGATTATTTGGTTGTTCCTCTCTGACTCTTCTAATGACATGTTCCCAACTCTCGCCCTCTACCCTTCAATCTCATGCCAGGTTTTACCCCTGTAGCAGTCTTACTTCTTGCCTATAGGGGAGCTCATGGTAGGCATCATGTACAAGTCATTAATGCTTTAGTTAATCCTGAATTTAGGATAATTTGAAATACCGGCATACGTACCTCATGTCTATTTAGAAGAAAATGAAATCATTGGAGAGAGAGCATTTAGCTGTGATTAATTTAGCTGACATTGTCATAAAGTTGTAAGCTGTTTATTTTATTTTTATTTCTCTGCTTTATTTTTATTTATTTTTTTGCTCCCTTTGCTTATCTTTCTAGACAATATCTGAACTCTGTGTTGTAAGTACTTTTGTCTTTCTGTTTATGATTTTGGTGTACTTTAAGAGCATGTTCCATGTATTATTTATTAAGTAAAAACTCTTTTTAGGGTGTTCAAGAAAGAGATAGTCAGATCAAACTGCTCACTGAACAGATTGAACAATATACAAAGGAGATGGAGAAAAATGTATTGATCATTGAGGATATGAAAAGAGAACTCCAGAAAGATAAAAGTAAATATTTGAAAGTGTTTCTGTACTAATGTCAGTAGGTAAACAATAAAGAATTGATTGAATGTTTGATTATAACCTTAAATGTTAGTTAAGAAGGAAAGCAGCACATCGGTAAGCAGTTCATATGCTGACACTTAACTAGGAGTAATAATATTAGGTGGGATTTTGAATTTATTTGTTCAGAAGGAAGGATGATTTCTTTCAGAATATATACCCTAATAATGCATTTAAGGACATATTTCAGGATAATTTACTCATTCTTTTGTTTCACAAGCAAATATATAAGTAATAAGATATTTTCAACTTTCCATTGAAAGACTTCACTGGCCACATATCAAAGCTTTTCAGGAGTTATTGCTACTTCATTTCATTTGTAAGCCTGGATTTTATGTCCTTGATTCCCTTGGATTAAATTTTTATAGTGAAAGGGAAGCTGATCTTTTTTTTTTAAAAAAAATGAATTTACTGATTGTTAATTTTCCACTATATTTTTACTTTCAATGTCACATATTGAATATATGTTTCTCCTTTCATTTCTATAGGAATATTAACTAATTAGACATTTATTTTTATTTCAGACAGGCTATCGATAACTCAACAGGATCGTATTGGGGAAATGCAAGGAAAGTTACAGATGCTGGAAGAGAAAGTCAAGGATAGTGAAAGGACAGCAGAACTTGCAGAAGCAGATGCAAGAGAAAAGGACAAAGAACTTATTGAAACTCTGAAGCGAGTGAAAGATTATGAAACTGTATGTCTTTTGATTGGTGAAAATATCTTCCAGGCAGAAACAGTCAATTTTCTTAAAGCTGAGAAAGGTGTTCCCTCACCAGTAGGGGGAAATGTATACCAGCAATTGATGGGACAGGAGCTGGGGAAGTATTGGGCCAGAATCAAAAGTTCAGGAATATAATTTTCTTACGCTATTCTCTCTCTCTTTTTGTTTTCTGCACCCATTTTTTATCTATTATTCTTGCACATGCTAATTAATTCACTCATTTCATTATACTAGTCATGCAGTCACAACTTGCATATCATCACTTCTCTTGCAGTCATGCACATACACAATCTACATTTATCTATTTTTAGTTTGTTACATTTGCATTTAATGAATGTGCAAATAAGCAGGCAAAGGAAGAGTTGTTTGTCTTGGAAGTTTTCTCTTTGTATCTCCTTCCATATTTTATTTGTTGGCTGAAAAATGCTAAAACTGAGTTTGAAAGATAATTAATGGACTTCAGGTCATAATTCCAGTTTCTCAGATATTATATGTTTTATATGTATTTTTGATTTTAGATTGATAATATAAAACTATTTTCTAATCTTTTCTTTTTGAAGGGAATATATGGCCTGGAAGATGCTGTTGCTGAAATAAAAGGTTTAAAAAAGCAACTCAAAATAAGAAATAGTGAAATTGAAACATTAATTAAAGAAGTTAATAAACTTGAATTTAAAATCAATGATCTTCTTGATGAAAATGAAGATCTTCGGGAACAGCTAGGTATGACCATATCAGATTTATTAGATAACGTATTTAAATAACATATTTAGCATGTCTTCATTACTTTGTTTTTTCAGGGTTTTTTTAAGCTGTCTTGAGTAGAACTAATAATTTCTTCGTATGTAAATTTGAGCAACAAGCCTTCTGATTCTTTGTAGAAAGAATGGCTGATTAAAGCAATTCTAAACTTTGGTCTGGATTTTAAGGGCATTGAGACGGTGCTTAGCAGAATGACATTTTTACTAACATTGGTAGTATTATTACCATTATGGGTGCATCTGCAGTATGGTAGGAAGTGGAAGTGGAACGAAAAGTGAGGAATTCTTTAACCATATGGAGGGATTTTTTTTCTTCAGATTTTGATCTTTATTTTTATTTTATTAAGTTTATATATTAAATTGTTAATATTAAGGAGCTCTGTGTTAACTAGGTCAGTTGAATTTGTACAAATCTACTTCACTGTCTCCCACTGATTTTTTGCCATCCATGGACATACTGTTTTCTCTGTTACGGTAAGGAAATATTTCTGAAAAAGACTCAACCAGTCATGGGTGTTTTAGTTTATGTATGTCTGAATATGTGGCCCTCAAAACCAAGAAAAACAATATGGAGTTACTTCTAAGCAGTTCCCTTTATTGTTCCTCACCCATGGATAGAAATCTTGCCAAACTAAATAATTACTTACATCATTAAAGATATATTCAGAAGTTCTATGGAGAAGCTATCCCGATCCTCTTTCTCTCAACCAAACTATCTAAACTTTGCTGTCACTTGCTATCCTGGGAATCCCGACTATATTCCATCCCAGTATATGTGTGTGTGTGTGTGTGTGTGTGTGTGTGGATATACATGCGTACACAAACACACACACATACACACATGTATATATGCACACACACATACACATACATATTAAGAATTAAGATTGTTTTCTTTTTCGGCATAGAGAACAAATATATGGACATTCTGAGAGAATATTTATAGCTCAGGGTTTAACTACAAGATCTTTGGTGCTGTATGAGTTTGGTGATTTTCTTGCAGATGTTTTGTTACCAGACTATGGTAAATAACATTATTCGTGCACTACCAAGCTCCGACAAAACCAAGAACCTAACAGTAAATAGTTAAGTCTAGAAGAATTAGTCCAATGTTACTACTATTATCAAAAGGTGGTCTGTTTTTGCCAGGTTTAGTAAGAATCTGCATTTTCAACATAACTGAATTTAGAAATGAATATTGGAGGAAAAAGAAAATGAATACAACGACTGAGGTTTATGCTCAGTATAGATTAACTAAGAAACATATGAAAAGTGTCAACAAGATGCTATGAGGGAACAGATAATCTCCGTCAATGCACCTTTCCATATCATCCAGTCCAGCAATTACATAATCAAATCTACAAATAATCTCTAATGCATTATATGTTTCATTTTAGGGCTTGATCCAAAAACAATGATTGATTTAACTGAACTGAAAAATAGCAAAGCATTAAAACAACAACAATACAAAGCTGAAAATCAAGTCCTGCTGAAAGAGGCAAGTAATAATTTTCACTTAATGCTTTTCATAAAAATTAAGGCACAAAGAAATAATGCCATTTAAATTCAATGCAGATTGAAAGATTAGAAGAAGAAAGAGTTACCCTGAAACAACAAATCCGTAAATTGGCTCAGGAGAAAGGAAGAAGAGCTGCAACTTTAGGTAAAATGGTACTTATTTTTTAAAAAAATAATTTAGCAATGAGATAATTGATTTTTCTATTATTCTTTTAATAATAATAAAGTCATACAGAATCACTTTGAATAGTGAGATAGGAGGCATACAAATGTAATAAAAAAGAAATAAATTCTTAGTCTTATTGCACATGTTACAAGTATGATGTAGTATTTCATTTTGAACATAGCATTTTCCATTAAACTATATGGAAAAGAATTTGCTAAATCTTAGTACTGTGTCTGACTTGTTGCTATATGTCTTTTTATTTAAGTAGTTTTAGTTCTATAATCTACATCAGGTTAATCAGTGCTGATAGTTCCCGCCTCTGCTTTATGTGATTCTTCACTTATTTTGCACAGTGGGATAAAAGTTTGAGCTGCTATTTTTTATATGATGTTGACATCTTCTGTCAATCTAAGAGAGCCAAACATTGAGGATTTTTTAACATTTTCTTTGGTAAAGTCTATTTCTTAACTTTTACTTCTCAGATCCGCCCGAAGTTAATTTTGTGTGAAAATTTTGTTCCAAATAGGACTGGATGCAGATGATCTACAGCTGATTGATACTTTTACTGAAGATTTAAAGATGAAAAGAGAGAGATCTGAGTTAATGAGTACATCTAACTTCGATAAACTTAAAACAAAGGTAGCCATTCTTTTGAACTTCCAATTTGACTGAATTCTGAAAGTATACAGTTTAGAAATAACTATTTATCACACACTGAATACAAGAAAATTATTTTAAAAACTGATTCATAATGTGTAATACTTTGTTATTTCCTTATGTGGCTGAGTAGAATATTAAGCATTGTTCATTTTAAGAATTACAGAATACATAAAAGGGAGAAGAAAGCATACTTTAGGATAAAATAATTATTTGTTTTTCTGAAAGATCTGTGGAATTAAATTGAGTTTTTCCAAGTTTGTCTGAAAAAGTGAAAAAGGTTTCTTTTCTCGTTCTCAACTTGCTCCACAGGTACAAGTGGAAGATAACAGTGATAGTTCTAAGGCTTTTACAGTAGATGAGTTTTACAGTTCACTAGAGCAAACATCCACAGAAATTCTAGGGACAGCTTTATGTTCAGTCAGCAATAAGAATTCGAACAGCGCAGATTGTCCAGTTTCATTTTCTGTGCTGGAAAGAACTGAAAGGGCTGATAAAAAGCATATACGAAGAGAGGAAAGGGAGATGAAGAAAACAGAAGCTTCTTGTCATGTCCAAATGCCATTGTGCTCTGTACAGAAACCACTCTTGGATTTTCAGGAAGGGCTGCCATCTTCTCTGCTCAGGAAGCCTATATCATCCTATATAGTGCAGGAAATCCTATTAAAAAATGAGGAAGACAATTCTGAAATAAAATTGATGGATTTGAGAACAGATTTGCAAGACACCGGCAAAAACCTATATTTTTCAGAATCATGGCCAGTAGAGCTCTTGGAAGGAGAATATGGTCAGTCTTTGAAGGCATATCAGGTAGATCGAGTTGAAAATCTCATAAGACAGCTGAGGAATGAAATAATGTTCCTTAGGTCAGAGGTGAGACACCTTCCATATATATTTTTAGATTACTATCTCACAGTTTCTAGTTGTCATAATAATGACTAGATTGTAATATTTATTTGAATGAATTGTCATTGACTGACTGGTCTTAACAGGACAAATGGGCATTTCCCTATTTTCACAGCAGAATTGTAATGCTGCTGTATAAGATTATGCTGAGGCTAAGAAAGAAAGGGGAATGTACAACAATCCATCTATAGATGGGAGAATCTGTGTTAGATTTATCCAACAAGCCTTATCTTGTCTATTGTGTAAATGTTTTGGAAAAAAGATTTTTAAATAGGTCCTGCCTTCATAACCTCATTTAAAAAAGAAGGGCTAAGGAATTTCTATCTTGATTTTTAATAGTTTGTAGCCAAATCTCTAATTCTTTGTTCCTTGCATGTACCCTACAATTAAGGAGCTTGACAAATGTTGATCATCTAGAAATTATTTAGTAATCACTTGATAGGCAACTATAGGTTCACAAGACATAGGTAGTATTAAAGCTTATTGATGCTAAGACATAGATAATTATGCACTAATTATTACTTATTCTTTAGAATGAGCAGATATTAAGAGACTTGTTCGCCAAGAACACACTGAATAAAAATGCAGAGCTAGAGTTTGAAAGATGCAAGAGCCAGAAATTTGAGGTAGTTCAAGCTTCCAAATATAATATAAAAAACTTTGTGCTTGTAGCATGGTAAGAATTAAATTATTTCATATTTTGTGACTAATTACTTCTTGGCCTGTAGTGTTTGACTATCATGTGTATATTCAACTATACTGTATCATACACATTGTTGAAAATTTATGACATGTATGTTTTAATTATGATTCTTCAACCTCTTGGTTAATGATTTATTAACTAATTCAATTTTTAAATCTGCTCATGTCATTTTTGTTGACAGAATGACTACCTTGCCAAAGAATTAAATGAACGAGAAAAAGATTTGGAACAAAACAGGATTGTAATAATGAAATTGAAATCCAATTGTAAGCTGAACTTTTTTTTTTAAAATTGCTTTAGTCTAAAGTAAAAAAAGAAAATGGCATTAAAACAATAAATGAAAAAAAATATATAGAAAATTGCTCAGTTTTCTGAATAATATTGATAAATATTTTCATTATATCAATAGTGTCACTTCACAAGCAAAAAGTGAATATTGGCAATCCAAAAGAGTTAATTTATAACCCACGTTCCTTTTTTCAATAACAGTAAACTGGGTTATCCCAAAATGTAAATTAATTGCATGAATAAGGGTCAGAATTCTACTTCCTTCTCAATGTTTTCCAAATATGTCTTGCAACTTTTAGTGTTGAAAGTATAATAGAATTATGTCTAAAAGGGGGGGGGAGTCAAACTTCTGCCTTGATATTAGATGATTACAGCTTTCTAATTCTGCCTAAATCTAAATCTTTCTAATTGAAGGTCTGAGACTCAATTACATAAAGTCAATAGAAAAATAAACATCAAAATAATTGTTGATTGATAAAACTGAAAGCTAAGAAAATTAAAGATGTAAATTTGATAATACCTTATGGATTTATAGTTTATAGTTCCCATAGGAAATGTAACTACATGTAAACTCCATGACAGTTAGTGGATCAACCAAAATTAAACTTGGTCTCTGCTTTAAATCTTGCAAACTTTTGCATAAATTAGAAAATGGCAAACTCTGCCATGAGGGACGTATTGCCATGAGGAATATCCACAATACATAACAATAAATAGTAAACAACCCTAAAATGAAATCACAGATAAAATCATAAAACAACCAACCAAAATAGAATTCAATTCTGTCATCTGTAAACCAATTGTGTTTTTAGCAATTTTCTAAAGCCCTATTAAAACTAATCAGATTTCAGGAGGCAGGGAGTTCCATAGCATTTGCATCACCACAGAGAAACATTTGTGAGCCTCCAGATCTTTAATTTGTTGCAACAAAATTTCCCACAACTGCCAACTGTGTGTTGTTTTCTGGATTAAATGAAGCTTCTCTATGAATTTCAAATCTCAATATAGAATAGTACGATAGCAATAAGGAGTCAAGCAGCTGTTTCAGGCCTGTCTATTAAAAATGCACATGAATGTGAACTTTTTCCATTCCATGGTGTCCAGATGTGAACAATATGCATTGTAATTGTAGTGAAAGAGTTGGTACAAGAAAACAAACACCTTCAACAAGGCATGAAAGAAATTTTACAAGCGATAAAGGATTTGCAAAAAGATCCAGGTGTGAAAGATGGAGAAAGTGCTCTTATGATTCCTAGTCTGGAGCGGTTAGTAAATGTGAGTCTCCTGTTTTATTTTAATTATTTAACTTAGTCAAATCTCTCTCATTATTCAATGGATTTCATGTTGATGAGTTTGTTAAAAATAGCACACGAAATAGGAAAATATATCAGTTATGCCTCTAGCTGAATATAATTGAAAGTTTTACAGAATTTGAAACGAACTATAGCAACAATAATCCCTGTTTTTACCACCTCCTGACAGAATTCCTAAGAATGGGAATCTCCTCTAATGTCACCTAAAAGGCATGTACCATCTTTTTCTGTCTACAATGAATGATTTGGGATTAGGATCTATCTGGAGAAGCCAAGCGTTTTTACCCTTATCAGAAGAAACTAAAAAAAAAAGAGATAATAGGCAGTTGCTGAGACTGTTGCAGCCCTTCTGCAAAAATATAAACTGATCATACAATGCATGTATGATCATACAATACTTTGCATTGTAAATTACCTATTGTAATGGTTATGGAAGTGAATTGTGCATCAGCAGTCTTTCATGAATGTGCCCATAACCCTAACCAGCACTATTAATATCATGCTGCTCTACCCCTGTATTCATAGATCTATACAAAATGTTTCCTATGCTCTAAAGGCAGAGATAGGTCGACGGAATCTTACTAAGCTGTTTGTAGTTGTTTTGTTAGTGAAGACAAGTACCAAATAATGGCTTGGGGTGAGATAGAGACAAAGACGAATCGAAAAGGCTTACAGAAGGGACCAAAATCAATTACCTGTCAGATCCCCATATCTTATCTTGGAGAAAGAAGAAAAATCTCTAGTGAATGTTATTCCCTTTTAATTTTCTTGGTAATCTTTTGGAAATGGCAATGCCTGGTATTTATTGGTTCGATTCATTGGTTCGATTTATATGCCACCCTTCTCCAGAGACTCAGGGCGGCTTACAATGCGTTAAGCAGTAGCCTTCATACTTTTGTATATACCTGCTTAGTAGGGCTTTCGCCCCCACCCCAAGCGGTGTTCTTTTTTATACAAAGTCAGCTTATTGCCCCCACTATCCGGGTCCTCATTTTACCTACCTCGAAAGGATGGAAGGCTGAGTCAACCTTGAGCCTGGTGAGATTTGAACTTGCAGTAATTGCAGGCAGCTGGTGCTATTTAACAGCACTTTAGTCTGCTGCGCCAACAAAGCTCTTGCAGCCTTGCATACAAATTGATTCCTTTTGTTCTCCTCATTCTTTAGAATTTTTTTCAAGAGAGTTATAGAATAATGTTGGTGTCTGATTTCATATGTGATATGTTTTTTATTCATTGCAATTCAGTAATATGTTTCATTTCATCATAGAAATCATTCTTCTAAGCTATATTAAGCTATAGAACATTAAATGAATGTTCTGTTATTTTAATCTATGAATCCAGGAAGATTACATGTTATAGTTACAGATGATAGGAAGCATAGTCCCAAAAGTTTTGGAAAGCACTCTCTCATGGAGTACTTGGACTACTACTAGAGTTCTATTATTTGAGAGGAACTGAAATTTTTCCATACTTTAATTGAAAATACTTACTTTTGTCATGAATTAATTGTTGACAGGCAATTGAATTAAAGAATGCAGAAGGACCTTTTGATGCCAGCTTGCATTTGAAGGCCCAAGTGGACCAACTGACAGGCCGAAATGAAGAATTGCGCAAAGAATTGAGAGAATCTCGGAAAGAAGCAGTAAACTTTTCTAATCAGCTAGCTAAAGCAAGTACAAAAGTATGTAGGTTACCTTGGCTTTCAAAATTATCTCTACTACTACTGGAAAAAAGTTAAGAGGAGTCCCGTTCAGAGCCATTTGTGTTGCAAGTTGCTTTTAATGGAATTGCTTGTTTGTCTCTGGACTGCATTAGTGAATTATATTGTCAGCACTCCAAACTACATTCATTCCAGTGCTGACATAAGGAGGAGAAGAGGGGGCAGCTGGCAAGAGGACACTTTTTTTAAAAAATTTGATTTATATGCCACCCTTCTCCGGAGATTCAGGGCAGCTTACAGTGCGTTAAGCAATAGCCTTCATACTTTTGTATATTTATACAAAGTCATCTTATTGCCCCCACAAACTGGGTCCTCAATTTACCTACCTTAGAAAGGATGGAAGGCTGAGTCAACCTTGAGCCTGGTGGGATTCGATCTTACTTTAATTACTTTAATTGCAGACAGCTGGTGTTAAATTACAGAGCCCTGTCTGTTGAGCTATCCAGGCTCCTTGACTTTTCACCTACTTATTTTCCCTGAAGATAATATCCCCTAGGAGATGGAATGGGAGGGGGGGACATTCCTGGGAGCTGAAGTAGTAGATATGGGGAGAGTGATTTGGAAGCTGGCCAATGAGACACAGAGAATTGGGGAACGGAAAGGGAAGGTTTGGGGTCAGGAAGTCAGTGTTGGCTGCGACATAATCGGGGACAGATTGTTGTGCTTAATAAATGAAAGATTTCATCAAAGACTATTTGTTTGGAAATGCAATTTGTTTTATTTGAGACGACATCAAAACTTGACATATATCTGTTGTGATGTTCCAAGTGCTCTTCTGCTATACTTGTTTTAAAGCTGTTAAAATATATGAAGCTTTACATACAGTATAGTGTGATTTGGTACTATGGACTTCCAGAGAAGGTTTTCTAATTTATAACCATGGAATTTTGCAGTAGTTTTAGTGAGATGGGCTAGATAAAACTTCAGAGATTACTGAGATTTTTTTCTTCCCTGCATTGTTATTTTCTAATGTTTATTTTTCAGATTGCAAATCTAGAAAATGAAATTGATATGCTGAAAAAATCAGAAGGTGGCAACATAGTATTTAAATCACCAAATCTTCCAGAAGGGATGTCTCCTTCTAGTGTGAACATAATTAATTCCCAGAATGAATATTTGATACACCTTTTTCAGGTAAATAACATTAAACAGAACAGTATATATATGTATTTCTATATGTCCAATCTGTCAGATTTTTTTCCATATACAGAAACTGAACAAAAGTTCTGGGAGAACATGCACGTATAGTTTCTTCATTCATGAGAGTTAAACTTAATCAATAGCTTTTCAATTAATATTTTTTCCTAAAAACTAGTTATAAACAAGTATGAATGCTTATTATATAATACATATTATACACACACAAAAAAATAGTATGCCTACATAAAATGAACATAGTATTTTTTTAAACATATGCTTATAGAATTAAATTAAATATTAATTCACTAACTTCATTAACTTCAAGAAGACAGTGTTCCAAGCAGTAACATTGGAATTGAAATAGAGAGATATCATATTTTTAATTTACATGTATTATTAGGAATTTGAAAACAAAGAACAGCTCTTCAAAAAATTAGAAGAGGCAATAGAAGAATATAAGAGAAAATTTGCAGTTATCCGCCATCAACAAGGCTTGCTGTATAAAGAATATCAAAGGTATAGTAATTTTTCCTTCTGATTCTTTTGATTAGAAAATCAAAATATCTTTGTTAATGGAAGAAATGAGAATTTTGTTTGATAATTTTTTTTGAGCTGCCCTATGACCATAATAAATTCAACTCAACTTATTAGTAGTTTTTCCTCCTTTATGAATTCATATTGCCAAATTTCAAATTTTTAAATTGATACTCTTGTGTCAAAAATTAACCTTTTCAAATCATGATAATATTACCTTTTTCTGCCTAAGACTTGAAGTAGTTATTCTGGTTGAATATGAAAGAAGAGGCAAATGAGCAGGACAGTCGGTATCTTTCTATATTCAGCATCAGATAAGATACCAAATTCTGCCTAGATTAAGTAGTTTCTGAACACAATTCAGAATTCACAATTCTGTAAATTGTTCACAATTATTACAGTACCTAATAAGAATTCCTGTCCCTTCTCTTCAGATCCAAGATCTAACTCTGAACCTTTAAAAATTTAATTAAACAAAGTATTAACAAAGTATTTATTTCCTTAATGAAATAAAATAATGCTTTTCATTTGATTTATGAGATGTGTGACTTTTTTTTTTTTTTGCTAAATTTACAAAATCTGTTGAGTTATGGATTTGTAAAGTTAGACCATCTGCATTGTATAGTGCTCTGGTATTCTAATATTGATTATTTAGAAAATAATGTAGCTAAACTTGTTTGGACTAAACATGAGAGGCAAAACAAATCAATTTGTGATACCAAAACATTCCCTTAACACTGTAATATTCTTTCTTACAAGTTCCGTTTTGTTCATCAGTTCTTTTTGAGAAATTGTTTTTAACTTTTTAATCTAAACTTTCAAACCTAGGCACCCAAACTTGTTAAAAATATATTTTACAGGTTGATAAAAAGGAATGGCTTTAAGTATGTGTGCATTTATTGAAAAGCTTCTCTCTTTTTTTAGTGAAAGGGAACACTGGAAAGTTGCTAATGAGAAAATACTACAAGAAAAGAAAAGATTGGAGTATCAAAAGGAGGAAGATGATATAAAAATAAAGGAATATACTGTAAGATTATTTTCATTTGGATGTAGTAAATTTTAATTTACATGAAAACAGAAAATGTTAATTAACTATAATCCTAAGAATATCATTTAATAGTTTTCCCTACAGTATTAGCAAGGGGTCTTTGATTTGCTAAGGTTTTCACTTTGCCCCATATTTATCACAAGATACAAAGAGGAATAGAGAGGAAAGGCTGTTTTCTTAGCTGTTAATGTACTTACTGTATTCTCCGAATAGATTTTTTTTTTAAAAACACTTGGGTCTGAGGAAAGGTGGAGTAGATTGATGGTATGAATGAAGCTTCATAATCTAGAATCTGTTAATTATGCATGAATAAAATGCTTACCAAATATTGACTACAATGTCTATAATACTGGAAACTTTTCACAGGATTTATTGGATGCGCTTGAAAAGGATACTGATGATACTAAACAACTATTTGCAGATTATAGTAGAAAAATAACTGTTCTGAAAGTCAATGAAAGATCAATAACAAGACAATACACAACATTACTTGAAATGGAAAGGCATCTTCGCAAAGAAAATGAGAAAATGAAGACTGAGATGATATCAATGGAGGTGACAGTTCGAGAGAAGATTGGATCTTTGCAAAGGTTCAAAGTATGTGTTACTTTATTCAAGTTTGTTCATCATACTGTATGGTTCAGTTATACATAAATTGATTAATTATGTGTTATCAAGTTTATGAATCCTGTATGTTGCTGTAAGCTCTCTTATCAGATTCCTGAACTGGCCCCAGAAGTTTTCCATGTAGTTCTGATAGTTATCCATAATAGGGTCATTTTGTTCAATGAAGGGGAGGATCCTTTGAGATGCTGAGGCTATGGGGAGAGTCTGTACAAAGGAAACTTGCAATCATTAGTTGGAAATTCCACTGCCCAGGAGGTGTCTGTAACTCATATTGTGTTATGAAAGTTCTAATCTTTTCTGGCTTCCAAACCTTTCTGGCAAGCTGCTGTGAGTTCTCTGTAAAATAGGCAGCGCTGCCGGAGCAGGTGTTGGTGCCGGAGCTATTGGTGTAGGGGGAGACTGAGGCAAATTCTGCATTTGTTGGACCAATTTGGAGCATCATAGCTGACATTGTGCATCTTGGCTGACATATTGCATATCTTGGTTTTCGAACCATCTTGGCGGTGTAGAACAGCTGCTGCTCCATCTTGCAGTTCAGATGCCATTCTGATGTTTTCATTGCAGTCCATTAAAAAGTTTGGAGAGAGGAATTGACTAGGTTAATATCAGGCGCAAAAGACAAGGGCCACACAATTAAGTTCCAATTAAATTGATTTATTGCTCATGTCTATGCACAGTCAACTAATGGTTAGCACTATCTTGGCGCTAGATTAGAGTTTATTTATTTAATTTATTTATAAATTATTATGATATGATAGCAGTGTTCCAATATCTCAGAGGCTGCCACAAAGAAGAGGGAGTCAAACTATTCTCCAAAGCACCCGAGGGCAGGACAAGAAGCAATGGGAGGAAACTAATCAAGGAGAGAAGCATCTTAGAACTAAGGAGAAATTTCCTGACAGAACAATTTTTTTTTTTAATTGAAAAGTTTTACAAAATGTTTACATATTCCCCCCCCCTTCCCTACCCCAACCTCCCCCCTCCCCCTCCTCTTCCCAGAACAAATTACGGGGTATAACCTTCAACAATCATAATCAATCCTAGTCTAAATAATTATAACATTCCATATCTCTTGTTCCTTCAATTCCCTAATTACCCGCTTAGCTTAATTACTTAAAGACACACCAAATATCTATATAATCATTCATAACCTATCTGCAATTTCTTATTCCGGTATTTATTTTGAATATAATCTATCCATCTTCTCCAGTCTCTTAAAAATCTTTCATTTGAATGATCCTTCAAGTACACCGAGATTATTGCCATTTCCGCTAAATTTGTAACTTTCATTGTCCACTCTTGGATTGTAGGTAAATCTTGCTTCTTCCAATATTGTGCCACCAACAGTCTTGCTGCAGTTATTAAGTTCAAAATCAATTTAGTCTCTATAACTGTACAATCCGTAACTATACCCAGCAGAAACAGCTGTGGTGTAAATTTCAACCTCTTTTTAAGAATATTTTGTAAAATCCACCAAATTTTTATCCAAAATGCTTTAACCTTTTTACACGTCCACCAAATGTGAAAATAAGTGGCATCCTCACAATTACATCTCCAACATTTTGGTTGTACATTCGAATACATACGAGATAACTTTTTTGGGTCTAGATGCCATCTATAAAACATTTTATAAAAGTTCTCCCTGAAATTTTGCGCTTTGGTAAATTTCACATTTGTCACCCATATTTTTTCCCAAGTTTCCATCATTATTGGCTGTTCAAAATTCTGCGCCCATTTTATCATACAGTCCTTAACTAACTCTGTTTCCGAGTCCATCTCTATCAATATATTATACAATCTTTTTATGTGCATTGGGCTTTGGTCTCTAATTTGTTTAATTATATTTTCATCACTTTGTATAACACCAGTTTTCTGGTCTTTTCTCCATCTGGCTTGTAATTGTACATATTGAAACCAAGTTTGAGTTATTTTCTCCTCTTTCAACACATTCACAGGTTTTAATTTTAATATACCTCCCTCCATAATGAGAATATCTTTATATGTAATTACATCCTGTCTACTTTCTATACTCGTATTTTCTATTGAGTGCCTGGGTGCTGTCCATATAGGTATCTTTTCATTTAACTTATATTGATATTTTTTTCAGACACGCAATAAAGCATTTCTCAATATATGACTCTTAAATGCTCTATCCACCCTTTTTTCATACACTAAATAAGCATGCCAACCATAGACCAGGTCATGCCCTTCAATATTCAATATCCTTCCATTTGTTAGATTAATCCAATCACTAATTGCTGATAAAACAGCTGCTTCATAGTACAATTTTAAATTTGGCATTTTCAATCCTCTTCTTTCTCATACGTCCTGCATTATTTTCAGTTTTATCCTTGGTTTCTTACCTTGCCATACAAACTTATTAATACCTTTCTGCCATTCTTCCAGGTTGGCATCCTTTTTTAGTATTGGTATCATTTGAAAGAGGAATAAAAACTTAGGTAAAACATTCATTTTTATAACTGCTATTCTACCCAACAAGGACAGTTGTAATTTTTCCCATTTATCCATTTCAGCTTGTATTTTATGCCATATCAGTTCATAATTATGCTTATACAATTTACCATTAGAAGATGCAATATAAACTCCTTAAGTATTTAACTTTTTTAACTATTTCACATCCTGTTACCCTTTTTAACTCCTCTTTTTGATTTGTTGTCATATTTTTAACTATCATCTTTGTTTTTCCAATGTTTATCTTAAACCCAGATACTTGACCATACTGTTTTATTATATCCATCAAAACCTTTGCTGATTCCACTGGATGAGTTAAGGTCATAACCAAATCATCTGCAAATGCCCGTACCTTATATTCATAGTCTCTAACTTTGATTCCCTTTATCTCATCTATATTGCGTATTTTGTTTAGCAACAATTCCAAAGTTAATATAAATAATAATGGCGATAAGGGACATCCCTGCCTCGTACCTTTTTCAATTTTAAAAATTTCCCTGACAGAACAATTAATCAGTGGAATAACTTGCCTCCAGAGGTTGTGAATAAACCAACACTGGAAGTTTTTAAGAAGAGATTGGATAACCATTTGTTTGAAGTGGTGTAGGGTTTCCTGCCTAAGCAGGGAGTTTGACTAGAAGACCTCCAACATCCCTTCCAACTCTGTTATTCTATTCTATTCTATTCTATTCTATTCTATTCTATTCTATTCTATTCTATTCTATTCTATTCTATTCTATTCTATTCTATTCTATTCCATCCCATCCCATCCCATCCCATCCCATCCCATCCCCTCCCCTCCCATCCCATCCCATCCGTATCCCACCTTTATTATTTTTATTCATATAATAATAATTTATTATTTTAGTTCAGGGTGGCAAATATATCCAACACACCTGTGCTCCCCACAATAATAACCCTGTGAAGTGAGTTGGATTGAGAGAATGTCTGGCCCAAAGTCACTCAGCTGGCTTTCAAGAAGGTTTGGATTTAGTCTGCTTCTGGCAACATAGAAACTCTACGCTGATTCTTCTTTTGATTTCACCCCCAAGCTCTGCCACTCTTACAGATATATTTCTAGTAACTCTTGGAATAATAATTTCCTTGGGACCGTTGACAACATTTTCCTGAAATCAGTATTTAAGCTTTTAAATTCTAAAAAACATTTCCTTTTTTTCAATTTAGGAAATGGCAACTTTCAAGATAGCAGCATTGCAAAAAGCATTGGATGATAGTGTACCTCTAAATGACCTTGAAATGGCTAATAAACAATATAATGAGTTAACTGCTAAATACAGGGATATGCTTCAAAAAGATAACTTGCTTATTCAAAGAACAAACAATGTGGAACACCTAGAGGTGATATTATTTATATTATATTACTTTGAACAAACTTTATATTGTTCCCTTCACCCCTTTATTTACTTTTTGAGCTATTAGCAAATCCAATTGGATGCTTCATTATCACCAAAAATTAGAAAGGGAACTTTATGGAGTGGCCCCATGAAACTGCTGTTAAAGTCAAAGTATATTTCATTCAGACCAACAGAGAAAAAACAGTACTGTTACTCCATTCAATTTATATTTACATTAGAAAAATAATGTACCTTTACATGTTCCTTCATAGCATGAGAACACATCTCTGAAAAATCAGATAGAATCTTTAAATAAGGAACTAGAAATTACAAAAGAGAAACTTCATACAATTGAACAAGCCTGGGAACAAACAGCAAAACTTAGTAAGTAAAAAGATATGATAATGCATTTTACTTTTTTTCTGTAAAGGTAGCAAGTTGATAAGTTTGTATATTTTTTCTCTTTACTTGGAAAGTGATGGAATACAAATTTTACATTCTAAGTTTGGCAAGAGTAAGATTCTTAATTACACCCATGAATTGAGTTGAACAAAGAACATAGTATTTAGATATATCTCTGTTTCTTTTCTCTTGTATTAGAACGTTAACATATGTTAGATGCTTTGTCCTATTTGGGAAAGTTGGTTTCTTCTGCTTTCAGTAAAAAAAATGAGGTATTTCAAACTCACAAATGGCATTAGATCATCAACAAATTATTAATTGCTATAATTAAACAATGGTTAGATTGCTGGGTCATATTTCTGGTTTTTTATATTAAAAGAATAAATATTTTGGAAAATTTAACATTTTGTTCCTCTGTAACACTAGTATTATGTTTTATTTCTGTTTAAAGTATGTAGTGCATCTGAGTAGCATTTTATTGTACATGATGATGATGATGTTGTTGTTAGGAGACAGAGCTACAGACAAAGCTACAGAGGCCATAACCAACAGTGAGATTGTTTCTATTTCTAAGAAAATTACTATGCTTGAAATGAAGGAACTAAATGAACGACAGAGAGCAGAGCATTGTCAGAGAATGTATGAACACCTACGAAATACATTAAAACAAGCAGAAGAACGTAACTTTGAATTGGAAACAAAATTTGCTGAGGTGGTTATTAAGCTTTATTTACATAGCCTGCATAAAGTGTTTGATACAGTTATAGATTGCGGTTGTATTTATAATTATCCATCATTGAATTAACTTGGTTTTTAAAAAAATCATGGTGAATAGAGGCTTTTAGGGGCTATTGATTAAAACAGGGAACACGTACATGCTCAAGATCTATACTGATGTAAAAGGTGCAATAATATACATGTTTACTTGTGAGTAGCTTCCATTAATTCAGTGAACTCTATTTCAAGTAAATAGGCAAAGAATTGTACTGTAAGTGAGTTTTGCTTTTGGAATCTAAGTGGATCTCATTGCTGCTTCAGGTTTCTGCCATTCATTCCAGCCTTTTGGATAATGGATTGGATGAAAAGAATTACAACTTTGTATCATCAGCTGTGATTGCAATGGCTTATAACTCTTGTAAAACAAGCAGCAACATCATACATTATATTTAATATATTATAAATTATTTTTACGATGCTGCTTGCTACATTTGACATAAAAAACCAACTCCTGCATGTATTTCAAAGAGAAATGTCTTATGCTGCAATGTAACTTCCCACGCTCTAACAGTATAAACAGCTATCAGATTAAATACATACAATACATGTCTTCTCACCTATTGTCAGACGTATTAGATTTAGTTTAGGTACTATGCACTTTACTAGATCTTTATTTCAGTATTTGTAGAGAGTATTTGATGTTTCCATACATAATTCCTTAATTAGATTAGTCAGTTTGTAAAACAGTATGCTTTGAATTCTGTGATGTAATTGTATGAAAACACTTTACCTAGACTTTTTGGCAAGTGTCATACACTGAGTGAAATATGCAATAGAGATAGACTGATTGTGTTCCGAAGTGAGTTTCCTTCTAGTTTAGTAAGTCACAAGGAGTTACAGATGTAACTGGAAAACAAAGCTACATTTAAATCCTAAGCCCTAGTCAGATGTCTGTGTTTTAAATCTTATTCTTCATGTTTAAGAATATCATAAAAATGTACATGATATAAATTATGCAACTGTATGTTTAGACATTGTTATGTATTACCTCAGTGAAATTCATTTCAATTTGATCTTTCTTAGCTTACAAAAATCAACCTTGAAGCACAGAAGGTAGAACAGTCATTGCGAGATGAACTGTCAAACAGTGTGAGTAAAGGAATAAGTGAGGTGGATAAACATCGAATAATGGAACTAGAGAAAAGTGAAACTGAATTAAAGATTGAGATATCAAAGTAAGTTTTAAATATTATCCCTTTGCTGAAAAAAGAGGAATGTGCTGATATTTACCCAGCAGATCATCTTTTTCCTATATATGTATGTCTCAAGATCTTTTTAATGGAAAAATATTAAGACAGGTTTTTATGTTTAAATTAGCTTCTTTTTATTCCCAAACTGTTTTATAAATTTATGAAGCTGGGGATTATTATAAAGGAAGCTTTCATGTATCTCTTTAGAAAGCATTCTCATTCATTTTATTAATTTTTAATTTAAAAGAAAATCAGTTATTGTAAACTGAAAGAATCAAATTCTTTACATAATACATTCAAGATTGAACTCTTACAACTTTCTCTGTTCTATTTATTGCAGTGGATTGAGAGCCATTTGTTTATGAGCAGAAAGAATGGTTGATACTGGTATATTGTTATTGTAATAGTCCAATCTTAGGCCTTTCTTTCTAATCTTGCCAACTCTTACAGTATCTTTTACTTCTGCTATAAGGTTAAAGGAACTTTCTGATATTGCTAAGACACAAGTTACTGCATTGGAGAATCGGCAACAATCGAGAGATAAAGAAGTGGAATCACTCAGAATGCAGATTTTGGACTATCAGGTGTGATTTCTGATACCCAGCATAGTTTTTACTGTTCTTTGTAGTATTATTCTTTTAAACACATTTAATTTATTTTTATTTTATTGGATTCTAGGTACAGTCAGATGAAAAAACACTTCTTGCAAAATTACATCAGCATATTGTGGCCCTTCAGGTTAGTGAGGCTACAGCTATAACTAAATTGGCAGCTGCAACATCAAAACTTCAGAAGACGGAGATCGCTAACATGCGCTTAGAGCAAAAATTGGATGACAAGGAGCAAGCATTATATTATGCCAGACTTGAAGGGAAGAATAGAGTCAAACATTTACGCCAAACTGTTCAGTCATTACGGAGGCAATTTAGTGGTGCTTTGCCCCTAGCTCAACAGGAGAAGTTCTCCAAGACTATGATTCAGCTGCAGAATGACAAACTTAAAACTATGGAAGATATCCAGCAAGCTCAGCAAGAACGTCGAAATGCAGAGAACAGAGCAGTGGAGTTGGAGATGAAATTAAAAGGAATAGAAGAACTAGTAGCCACTTTAAAAGACGCAAGAGGAGCCCAAAAGGTTTGAGACATTCAGTCTTAAATTGAAAGCTTCCCCCCCCCCCCCCCCCATATTGCAGTTTTATTATCCCATAATTGCCTTTGTTCCCCAGGTACTATTTATTTCATGAAATTTACAGGGTTACATAAACTTTATCCTATCCAGTTGTTGTTTTTCCAGTATTTTTTTTTCAAATTTTTATTTAGTTAAAAATTGAAAAACAAACAAGTACAAATATAACAATACAAACATACACAACAAATAAACGTAGATCAAGTCTTACAACTTGTATTTTGGATAATCACATCGGTAAACTATATTTCTCTATATTTCTTCTACACCTTTAGTTATATAACAATATTTTGAGTTCCCTTTTTAATTTATTTGTTTTCTTAATTGGTACTCAATCCCTGACTAATTAGTCTGTTTCCTTTAGTGTGGTCCTATTTTTGTTTTATTTTTCTTTTCTCCAGCCAATCGTACCATTTTTGCCATACCAGGTAGCAATCCGTTTCCTCTTTTTCTTGCATTTCTTTCGTGAGTTTATCTATCTCTGCGCACTCCATCACTTTTAGTATTATTTTATCTTCCCATGGTATATTTTCTGATTTCCAGCTTTGTGCAAAGATGATTTTTGCTGCTGTTAATATGTGAATAATTAAATATTTTATTTCCTTTTCGTAATGTGTTGTGTTCCTAATAGATAGAAAGCTTTTATATGTTAATCCTGCATATACCAAATCAGGCTTTGGATATTATTCCCATCACCGCTGTCTATTTGAGCATCTTTCTAGCCTTCTTAGTGATGCACATTGATTTATACTTCTTTTATAAAGTCACCTTGTTAGTTAGGACCAAAATGTAAAGAGACTATTAGATATGCACTAAACTTTGTATAGGTGCATCAAGAATTCCTTGTTTCAAAGCCTTTTATTCCTTTCTAAAAAGCTATAACATTTGTTCAATTCTTGACTATCATGCTACTTTAATGAAATTAATTAATTGTGTTGTTTAAATTACTGTTGAGATTTGACTTGTTATAAATTATCAGGTAATTGAGTGGCATGTGAAAATTGAAGAACTTCGCCTCCAAGAACTTAAACTAAATCGTGAATTATCCAGGAAAAATGAGGAGATTAAATATTTAAAAAATATTCTCTCTGAATATGAACAGACAATCAATCATTTGGAAGAAGAAATTGTTCAGCAGGGCCAGGTACAGAAAAAATACCACTGTCAATTTTTTTTCTTAAAATTTTTTTTTATATACTCTTTAAAAATATTACTGTTATTAATCTTTCATAAAAACATTTTTTTGCATTTAAGTTTATTTATACCAGTGTGCTATAGTGCTGTCGTTCCTAAATGTCATTCTTCATATAATTGTAGTTCCATGAGGAGCGACAGATGGCCTGGGATAAAAGAGAAGTAGAATTAGAACGTCAGCTGGATATATATGACAGTCAGAAACAGGACATATTAAGTACAGCTCAGAAGGTAATTACATTGATTTAATGCTATATAATAGAACCATATTTTTTGGTGGGAGCTACTTTCTTTATCATCCATTTATTTATTTATTTTACAGTTTAACGAAGCTGCAGGTACAGTTCCAGATCCTAGCTTGTCTCTTCCACATCAGCTTGAGCAAGCTCTTAAAACAGTTAGAGAACAAAGTCGAACAATTCTGGAAATGCAAGCCACCTGCAGATCTGTAGAAGAGGTAATAGAACTACTCACCTAATGGAATCATCTGCTTTTAATGATGTTATCAGACCAAGAGAGAGAGAAAATTACCACTCTTCAAGCGAATTTGGAAACAAGAGTGTTTTTAGTTACTTTTCACAAACAATTAATAATTATCACTTAAATGGTATATAAACTGGAAACCTGGGAGTGTTAACTGAGATCAAAATTTCTTAGGTTTACCTAAGTAAAAAATGGAAAAATAGAAAATATTGTTAATGAAATTCAGCATAAAAATATCAATTTAATTTGATTTCTTGATAAAAACATTTTAATTTTTGTGATTACCTTTAACTAATAGGATGATCAAATTCTGACCATTTAAGCCTTAATCTGCAGGTTTAAACTATTTTGTGATAGTTTAACTTGTCAACTTACTAGTTGATAAATTAAAGTTCCTTTTTAGCTATGATGACAAACAAATAAATGTATTACTATTGGCATTTTGAGTTATGTCTCTGATTGTACAGTTATGTCTCTGATTGTACAGGATCTAAGCAGGGAAAAATAAAACTGAGGACCCAGTTTGTGGGGGCAATAAGCTGATTTCGTATAAATATACAAAAGTATGAAGGCTATTGCTTAACGCATTGTAAGCTTCCCTGAGTCTCCGGAGAAGGGCGGCATATAAATCAAATTAAAAAACAACAACAAAACTAACGTCCTTAGCAAAAACTTTACCAGCTAGCTCTCCCCAAATTATGTCCCATAATTATTTTTTTATATTTTCTGTTTCCAGAGTGACTATCTAGAAAATCCTGAGTTCCTTCTCTTACAGTTGCCTCCACTATCATTATCACCCCACTTTTATCCTCATCACCCTAAACCTTCCTCCCTGCTCTTCTAGTATTTTTAATTTGGAGAAAGTTACAAAGCTGCAGGGTTTTTTTTTTTTAAAAAAAAATCTGCACACGGTTTACTGATCATATCACAATAGAAGCATAATTGATTGAAATGTCACGTAAAATGTATGTATTGCTGAAACTGATTCTAACTAATTTTTCAATAATATGGATTTCCTTGGTTTCAGAAGCTAAAAGAAAAGGAAGCCGCTTTGTGGAAAGCAGAGCAAAACATCTTGTCACGAGATAAAGTCATAAATGAATTAAGACTGCAATTGCCAGCATCATCCGAGAGAGAGAAATTGGTAGCGCAGCTAGATCAAATGGATGATAATACCCACCCCCATGCTCTGAAAATTGCACACCAGACCATTGCAAATATGCAAGCTAGATTAAATCAGAAAGAAGAAATTCTGAAAAAGTACCAACATCTTTTGGCCAAAGCACGAGAGGTATTATAATTTAGAACATTTAAATAAAAATGAAGGTGGAATATTTAGGTTTCATAATGGGATTTGTGGTTAGGCTTGGAAAAAAAAGCTTTATATACCAATACTTTCTGTTGCCATCTTCCTATTATTTCAGTTATTTTTCTTGAATATTTTTGTGCATCATCCATGAAAAACACTCCTAGATAGGCATACAAAGGAATGAAAGTTACAGATTAATAGGGATGAAGAATAAAAAAGAAATGTAAGTAGGTCACAAAGTTATAAGTAATCTTATTCTGAAAATGGAAAATGTGAAGAGTTAGCTTGGGTTTCTTTGCATTTTGTAATAAGTCTGATTTAGTATTTGAATAGATTTGGGAAGAATAAGCCTGCAGAAACAAAATGAGTCTAAATCACTGAATGAATGAATGAATGAATGAATATGTGTGTCTGTGTGTATTCCCATTATTTGTTTTTATTAATTAGATGAAATAGCTCAAATTATCAATAAAGTCTATTGTAACAAGAAATATAAATATATTATTTAGGAACAAGAAGAAATTGCAAAGAAACATGAAGAGGACCTCAGAGTTCTGCATCAGAAATTAGATGTACATGTTGACAGTTCCTTTAATAAATTCAAGCAAACAGCTTTAGTAAGTATAATATGTTTTATTTGTTTCTAAACTAAATGCATGGCAGAAAGATAAAATGGGAAAATTATTATGGTTAATCGTGCAGTAAACCAGAAGTTTAGACTGGATTTGGCATTTTTGTCCATCTATCAAGCCCTTCCCACAACCTGGGATAAGATGGTATTGTTTCATGGTCTTAAAAGTATCAGTGCAGGACGTCAGGTATTCAAATGAAGCTGTCTTTTGCAATTGACTGATGGTGATTTTATCAATGCTAGTGGTGTTCAACTGGTGCTCCAATTATATTGGGATTGCGTCCAAGGTGCCTATTACTATTGATTCTATCTGCTTTCTTTTGTCATAAGTGTTCATTGTTATTGTTATTATTATTAGCAAAGCTATTGATGGAACTAACAGGTTGAGCTGACACTATTAACTTTTGATTTGGAGCAATTCATATGAGGAAATACAAAAAAAAAATGATAATATTTGCTATTTCATTATGCAGATAAATAACTTGTACATGTAGTCCTCGACTTACAACATTTCGCTTAGTGAACAAAGTTACAAAGGCACTGAAAAAAGTGATTTATGACCATTTTTCACACTTATGAACGTTGCAGCATCCACATTGTCACGTGATTTACATTTGGATGCTTGACAACTGATTCACATTTATGATGGTAGCAATGTCCTGGGGTCATGTGATCACCTTTTGCAACCTTCTGACAAGCAAAGTCAATTAGGAAACCAGAGTCACTTAACTGTCCTACTAATTTAACAACTGCAGTGATTCACTTAACAAATATGGCAAGAAAAGTCATAAAATGGGGCAAAACTCATTTTACAAATTTCTCCCTTAGCAACATGAATTTTGGGCCCAATTGTGGTTGTTAAGTTACGGACTACTAGTATTTTCCCTTAGTGTATCTTACCTAGCAAGAAAGCTTAAAAATACAATTTCTTTGTGTTTTCCGTTTGTTTCTTTAGTATCAGGAATAAAATCTGTAATCTGTGGAAAAATATATCATCCTAATAATGACTTTAAGGAGAATATTTAAATCAACTATTGAAATTCTTGTGACTTTGAAAGTTCCTAATTTTGACTGATGTATATGTTCTGAACTGAGAATTATACACCTCTTCTTACAAGAACCTCTTCTTACAAATGTATTGGCAAGAAACTTTGATTTTTGATGTTAAAATGAAATAAATGAGTACAGAAAAAATTATTTCAATCTTTGTTGTTCTACAGGAGTTGATTCAAAAGCCTTCTTTAGCCGTTCCGGCAAGTAAACATTTAATTCATCTGGCAGAACTGGAACAAACTATAGCAGAACAGGACAGCTCCCTTAATTCCCTTCTCAGCAAATTAAAGAAAACATCATCTGATTTACAGAAGCAAAAGCAGATAACTGCAGTAAAAATAAATGAGTTTGATAACATCAGGGCCGAGTAAGTCTAGACTGAAGTTGCGATATTAGAAATTCTTGACTTGTTCTTTCGACTTATAACTCAGTCTTGTGTTGCATAAATAATTAAATTTTGAATTGATTATCCCTATATAAATTTAAAATTAGTTGAACAACATTTTTAGAGCTATTATCATCGTCTCACTCCTCACCTTTTAATAACATGACTGAGTTTAGTTACCAGTAAATTCGGATATAAATATTTATGAATAATATTTGAATATTTCTTAGTCTACCTGGCTGTCCTCAGTTTAATAGTGGAATTCAGTTTTATATATTATTTTGTTGCGCTAGGCTGGAGGAGAAGCATCAATGTAGAGTTAAAAAATTGCAAGATGAAATAGAAGAATTAAGGAGTTTATTGTCAAAAATGGGAAAAGAATTACTGAATATAAAAAGTGAGTTGGAGATACAAAGACAAGCAAATAATAGGTCTCCAACAACTACTATGAAGAATCTAGTGGAACGACTAAAGAATCAGCTAGCTTTAAAAGAGAAGCAACAAAAAGTAAGTATGATTATTTCACATTTTTTTGAGATTGTGGATCTAGGGAGGGGATAGGTGCAATCATTGACAAGTTTCTTGGTGATGTATATTATGCAAAGACTGCCAAAGCCATTTTATAAGCCATACTAAATGCTCCCTATCTGAGCTGGCAGACTTGAGTGTTTTAATACTGGCGTAGAATTTTTTATAAATTTTAGGGATGCGGTGGCTCTGTGGCTAAGATGCTGAGCTTGTCGATTGAAAGGTCGGCAGTACAGTGTTCGAATCCCTAGTGCCGCATAACAGGATGAACTCCCATTACTTGTCCTAGCTTCTGCCAATCTAGCAGTTCGAAATCATGTAAAAATGCAAGTAGAAAAATAGGGACTACCTCTGGTGGGAAGGTAACAGCGTTCTGTGCACCTTTGGCGTTTAGTCATGCCGGCCACATGACCATGGAGATGTCTTCGGACAGCGCTAGGTCTTCAGCTTTGAAACGGAGATGAGCACCTGCCCCTAGAGTCGGGAATGATTAGCACATATGTGCGAGGGGAACCTTTACCTTTACCTTTAGCATTTTTTTCCTTTGTTCGCCTACTTGCTTTGCATGATGTATGATGGTTGCAAAATAGAGATAGCCCTTTCATTTCTTTTTATCCCAACCTGTACAGTGCCTGAGATGTCATATAAACACACACACACACACACACGTAATCCTCAATTTATAATAGTTCATTTAGTGACCATTCAAAGTTACAACAGCATTTAAAAAGTGACTTATTACTGTTTTTCACAGTTATGACGCTTGCAGCAATCCCATGATCATGTGATCAAAATTCAGATGCTTAGCAACTGGTTCATATTAAGGACCATTGCTGTATGTCATGTGGCCTTCTGTGACCATATGACCAAGGTTTTGCAACCTTTTGACAAATAAAATCAATGGAGAAGCCAGATTCAATTAACAACTGGGTTAGTAACTTATTAACTGAAGTGATTCACTTAACAACTGAGGCAGGAAAGGTCATAATGTGGGACAAAACTCATTTAACAAGTATCTCACTTAACAACAGAAATTTTGAGCTCAATTGTAGTTGTAAATTGAGGGTACACACACAGTTATACACACACTTATATAAATAATGTTACTTATAAATAAAATAAAATTTTCAGTAGCCTTATTTATTAATTTTTGGAGTTTATTCCAAAGATATCACTCAAAAACCTCAGCCAGAAAAGGTTGCAATTTCAGTTCTACAGAATGTTAAATTCTGGGTTTATTTACATATACAAATACAATGACAGTTTTTTTTTAAATTTGCAGAGCTTATTCGTATCTTTTTAATGATATTTTTAGGCTTTGAGCAAGGCACTTCTGGAACTCCGAGCAGAAATGACAGCAGCTGCAGAGCAACAGATAATTTCTGTAGCATCACAAAAGGAAGCGCATATGAATGTTCAGCAAATTGTTGACAAGCACACAAAGGAATTGAGGGTAAAAAGGAATCAGCGTTTTGGTTTGGTTTGTTGTCATACCAAAACAGTGTCTAGCAGCAATATATCCCACTTTGAAAATTGTATTTTTTGTCCAAAAAAAGTTCACGATTGGAATGGAATCAAACTAAAGCTATACCTCATTTAGCAACTACCTCAGTTAGCGACCATTCACAAATATGGTAATTAAAAAATTACTTTCTGACCAATGCATACATTTACAACCAAATTTTATTCATCTGTCAACAACACATGCCAGGGTGAAAGCAATATTGGTGTAGCTATATGAGAACTTTTATCTGAATGAGGTAGCAGTAACCAGCAATTCTCATAGTGGTTTTCAGTTACATGTTTTAAATTTATTGTTAACTTTTCTGTACTGCCGATCTCCCTCAAAGAGAGACTCAGCATAGTATACAATACTTAGCGACTATTTTGCTTAACAACCAAGTCACTGGAACAGAACTTTTTCATTAAATGAGGAGTGGATATATTTGCTTTATAAAGTGGGGTCTGTCTGACTGTCTGTCTATCTATCTATCTGTCTACTATATTCTGACTAAACTAAATCAAATAATGGGAAATAGAAATGCTATGCATTTCTTCCTTCTGTCCTGGTGGCCCAGGACCTCAATCAGTTTTGGACCCTCCAACATCTTCGATATTAGATATTCCAACCTGCTGAGACACAATTGTTCTGTTTTTGTTTTTTAAAATAATTGAGGGAAAGCTAGGAAAATTATTGGTCTCCCAAATATTTTTCTAGCCAAAAATTAAGAACTTAATGGCAATTATTAATAAAAGGGGATCATTAATAGAAGAGGCAAGCTAGAATAAAAGAATGGGCAATTATTTGGATAATTTCTGAAACTTTGAATTCAGAACGCAAGATATGAGTGACTACTATTTATTCAAAAGTTTCGACTTATGAACAGTTATCTGATAGAGTTTTTGAAGGACATCTTATCAAGCTTTCCAGAGGGCATTCATCTATCTGGGTTTTAGATGAAGAGTATTTATTGTGAAATGGTTATTTGAGGCAGAAATATCATTTTCTTTTATCTAAACGTATCTATAACAGATTAAACAGGAAAAATAGTATCAAAAGATTATATATCAGTATGATATAACAATCACAGTCACACACATTTCTGCTATATCAGGGCATCTGAAATAACTGCTTAAATAAATCTACCTGGATTATACAAAAATAGGAAGATGTATGATGTTCCCTATAACAAAAGGCACTTTCCCAGAATAAAGCTGGATATAGAATAATAAATTATTTCTACATTCAGAATGAAATATAACTGCTGAAATACTATTTCTATTAGTTTGCTGCTACATAGTCAAAAGAATACCATTTGAAGTGCAATACAAGTATTGCAAATTGAGCTTTCACAGGAAGATACTTATTAACATAATGTATCAGAAAAGAATATGGTTCTGAATATTTTCCTAGAAAAATAGTAATAAATTGGAACATCATAATATTTTGCAACTATTTTGAATAATTGATAACATCTAGAGTATTGCAGTTTGGTTCTTCAATTCAATATAGTGGTTCTTAAAAGTTTGTGAACATTTTAAATTTTTCAGTATAATATTTTTAACTGGTTTATTTAACTGGGTTTTAAGATTTAGGAAAACAAATCATGTTTTAAATCATTTACACAGAAATATTGAAAATTCAAAAGGTTTCAAAAACTTTTAAGCACCACTGTAAGAGTTCTTCACCTCAGTCATTGATCTTGGATGGCCTACAACATGGGTGTCAAACTTGATTGCCTCACATGATGTCATGTGACCTTTTTTGCCTTTGTGGAGCTGGGGTGGGTGTGGCCTGCGCATGATGCATCCGGCTTGCAGGCTGCTAGTTTGACACCCTTTGCCTACAACAATAAAATATAAAGTCATAAGAAAAACATATAACCAAAACAGAAACTCATAAAAATTAATATTAATCCATAAAATAAGATATTATTACTAGATACTTGTATATTGTAGCCTTGACTGCCCCCAATGTTGTTCTCTAGGCCTTGTAGCAGATGTTTTTACCTGTTTCTTCCTCCTGTAGGAATGGCTACATTTGATACGCAACTGGAATCTGGGCAGAGGCTTTCCTGGTCATGGTGTCCATTTTCTATTCAAGCAGGAACCATGAAACTAGGAAACACTCTTAGAGATCCTCTTCTTCTCAAATAAAGCGAATTGTAAAGTCAGCAAAAGTAGATAATATTGGGAAAGTGGATGCAGTGGTAAAAAGCAATTTATGGCTTTGAATTGGGAGCTATAAATACAACTGAATTTTCCTGGGTTTTGCAACTAGGGTAAGATCCTATCTATTGTCAGAAATTAATGCTTTCAACCTTTTTTTTCCTATGAATTTAATGCTATCATTCATTCTTTGGTTGTCCTAAATAGTAATTAATATATATTAATTTCTTAGAGTCAGATTGAAGATTTGAATGACCAACTGTTGAAACTAAAAGATGCTCTTAAATTAAGCAAAAATAAAGAGAATTCTATGTTAGATGATATGGATAATTTAAATCAAGAACTTCAGAAAAAAATGAAAGCCTACACTAAAGTTCTAAGGGAGAAAGATGATATGGAAAAAGAGAATGAAGAACTGAAAAAGCAGAATAAAAGATTAACCAGTTCAATTCAGGTAAATAGTCCTTTTTGTCATAGGATATTTTTGTGGGTTTGTTGGCTGTTTTGTTTTTTTAGCACTGGACTGGCTCGATTGCCTTCCTCTTGAAGAGCCTGCAAGGCAAACAGGAGATCTGGGGTTTAGGTGAATGGCAGAATTCTTGCTTCTCCACCACCCCTCCCCACCTGCCACTTCCCCATGCTGGCTGAGATCAGCAAGCCAGATTTGGGGAGCTGAACGCGCTGTTGCCGCCCAGGACAAGAAGAACGTGAGAAATGGGTGCTCTTGCAGCGCCTCCTCCCTCTCCTTCTCCCGAATGGCAGCGGTGCGTCCGGCTCACCGAATCTGGCCTGCTGATCTTGGGCGGCAAGCAGCTCTGATGTTCCCCCTTCCTTTCCCGCCCCTGAGCATGCATCTAAGTATTTGGGGGGGGGTGTCTTATTTTCAGGAGGGGTCTTATTTTAGCGCATGCGCTCAAAAGCCCAATTAGGCTTATTATCCGGACATGTCTTAGTTTAGGGGAAACACAGTGTAATCTAAGGTATTCCTTATTTTTTAGGGCAAGGCTGATGAGCAAACTCTGATAGATGAACTTCAAAGAAAAATAAAAAGAATGGAAACAGAGCTTGGAAAGAAGAGTGATGAATCAGAAAAAAAGAATCCAAGAGAAGACAAGGTGTTGAAAGTATAATATAAAATGTCCTTAGACAATATGACTTATCTTTAATTTGTTATGCCCCTCCCATATTTGTAATTATATATGGTATTTTTATTAAAAGGTATGTTATATATAGTATTTGTTTATACATGCAGAGGCACATATTTTCAAGAAATGTATGCTTCATTAGAGACTGATAAATTGCCAACCATTAAAGGGGAAGATTGTTCATTTTGTTTTTCTTCACTTTATAGAGCCCAAGGGAAGAATTAATTAAATGGGAGGAATGTAAAAAATGGCAAACCAAAGCTGATGGGATGAGAAACAAGCTGAAAGAAAAAGAAAAGGAGATAGAATCCCTAAGCAAACAGCTTAACACAATAAAGGAACTTTTTTCCAAGTTAGTTTAATTTTTTTCCATTTTTTATTATTTATGATATCAAAACATATTGCAGCTTAAATGTATTTGATAAGAATTGATCTCCTATGAAAAATATATTCTGAGCCATAATGTTTTTCACATTGATAAATGCATTTTACAATCTTACTACTTCATCAGAAATCACCACAAGATACTACTAAAAGTAATCATTAGCAAAAATTGAAATTAAATATGGTGCAGAACATTCATATATAGCTGGCAGGGTTCCAACCGATGCCTTAATTAAATCATGAGCCTTGAGCCAAGCTTCAAAAGAAATCCAGTTATTTATTAGAAGCTTCATGTCGGCACGAACATGAATTCAACAGTAATATTTTAACTTAAATAGCAATGTATCTTTTTTAGAAATTGCTTCTAGAGCACACATTTGAAAATGCTTTTGTAAAAAGTGTTTTTCATTGAAAAAAAATGGAAAATGAATAAAGCTGCAAGAGGAAGTAAAAGGTTTGTTTTAATGGATATATATCAAATATATTATTTTAATGTGTATATATATATATATATATATATATATATATATATATATATATATCACAATATATGTGTGCGTGTAACATTTAATTTTACGTACTTCACATGAAAGTAAGTGTACTGTTGCATTCATAAAAATTACATATTTCAGGGCTGAAAAAGAAAAAAATACTTTGCAGAAGAAACTCAAAAGCTGCAGTATCACTGTTGATCATGTTGTGGGAGTCAGAGCATCTGAATCAAAGCGAGAATTAGAAGAGCTTCGTAAACAAAATATGGATCTGGAGAATGAGATTGTTCACCTGAAGTAAGAAAAAAAAATCAATTTTATTATCTTACGCATTGAGTGAAGCTGTTGTTAAGCAATATGTCATGTGACTGCCCATATAATTGCTTTGCTCAATGACCACAATCCGGTACTTCCAGTTGCTGATGTTAAGTGATCACGTATGTTGTTAAGCAGATGAAATCCCTGGTAAGGAGTGTGTGATGCCTCAGGAAGGTGGTATAGACTCTGGGAGGTTCTGTTTAGTAGCTGAAAATTCTCCCTGCCCAAATCCAAGCAGGATTTTCAGCCCCTGAGAAACACTCATGCACAGCCTGCACCAAGCCAGTTAAAGGTACCCTACCTGAGGTACTTCATGCACCTTACTTATGGTGCTGTCTCTCTGCTTTCTGATTGTCTTATCCTTAGGGGCTGCCTGAAAGAACTGGCTGCCAAAGGATATCAGCGTCTTTCATTGGGTGGAAGGGATCAGCTTCAGCAGGGTGCAGGAACCGAGCTCGGATCTTCAGGATCTGAGTCCTGTTTCTCTACCCCACTGAAGGAGTTAAGATCCTCTCAATGCAGAGAAGGGAACTCCTTCGGTAGGGTGCAGAAATGGAGTTGAAATTATCAGGATCTGAATTCATTCCTTCACCCACCCACAAAAAAAGGAAGCTGACATTCTTTGGCAGGCAGCTTTTTCAGACAGCCCCTTTACTAAAAAGGAATACCAGATGCAAGTTGCATCTGAGGAAGTCAGCTGTAACTCATGCAAGTTGAGTTTTCATTTAGCAACTAAAACTGGGACTGATGACTTGGTCATTAAGCAAAGCAATTACTAAGTGAAAATTATGTGACTGCAACTATGCTTACTATTTTACATCAGCTTTCCTTTGACTTACAGTGATACGATCCCAAACAGCAGGGAAATTTTCCAGAACTTGACTCAAATCATATACTCTTCTTTCTTCACTCCTCTGCTCTTTGGAATGCTCAACCTGATGCTTGGATAATTAGAAAGAAGGAAATTAATCTTCTTTTTATATTCATTTGGGAGAAAGGGATTACTAGAGAGTAAGCAGAGAAAAAATGGGGAATGCACAACTCTAACCTTAACTCCTACTGTTTTCCTAGTGAGGTGCTTAAGAGGCAAACAAAACTCTTTAATGTGAAACTTAATTTTTAGGCAGCTGAAGGGCTCTAATCAACTAAATTCACAAAGCTGAACATGTTAAATTGCAGTTAGCACTTTTAGAGATGCAGTGCAGAGAAAAGCAGCATAAGAAGAGATAATTTGTTTAAGAAATCTCTCCACTCTGTAAGGGGGTGGGGGCGGAATGGATCAGGCACAGAATAATGTGTACTGACTGAGTATAATGGTGAAAGAGAGTTGGGGAGATAGACAGAAAGACAGACAGACAGACACTGTGAGGGTTATAAATATGGGCACTGGTCTCAAAGTTACTGTTTCATTACTGTTGTAACTGAGTGATCGCTGTCTGAGGCAGTCACTTGAGGATTACCTGTACATATTTCTGTACTAACTTTTGATCCTTCATTTAGGGAGGTCAGTATATGGAGAACAGTTCTGAAATTCATTTTATATACTGACATATTTTTTCTTCCAAAGAATTCAGTGATTTTTAAAATAGCTTACAATTCAATGTGATAATATTCCTGCCAATGATTGATGTTGAAAAATTGAATGTTTCGGTTTTCTAATATCTGGATGGAGAACTTTTTATGAAATCTCAGGACTATGGATTAGAGACAGTTGAGAAGCAACTGAAAGGAATGGCAATTTTGTGTTTTTGCCAATAATTATTCATTACAATGTATGTAAATTAGAAGTCCAATTCAACTCAAAGAAGACTTCTTCTTTGTAACTAATGTTACAATTTCTTTATATGAAATATGAATCATTTGTCAAATTGTGCAGTTCTTAAATAATCTTTTCATTTGTATATCAAGAACACAATATGCTGTCCCTCGAGATACTGTTATAGAAGATTTGCACTTAAAAAATAGATATCTACAAGAAAAACTACTAGTACTAGAGAAACAGCTTCCCCGAGACACTTGTTCAAGGCCATCAGTAAGTTAAGCTTATAATCATAGTTTGTCAAGATAAAATTCATTGCTAGATTATAAATTCAGTTAATTTTGTCAGTATTTTGATTATTTTAATACAATATTTTTGTGTTATTTTTTTGAACATAGCACCAACAATTATAATAGTATATTTTATGCTATTTATTATTTGGAGAACCAGCTTGTGTAATTGATCAGGCATTAGGCTGGAAACCAGGAGTTCTAACCCACTTTAGTCACAAAGCATCTGGGTGCTCTTGAGCTATTCACGTCTCCTAGGGAAGAGGCAATGGTTATCCACTTTTGAAAACTTCATCAAGAAAATTGCAGGAAATTGTCCTGCAATTGTCCAGAATTCAATATGATTGAATGGAAGGAAAACATATTATTGTATTGATGTTGTTTCTGTAAACTATTCAGGTTGCTGAAGTCTTTTAAATAATAGACTGTAGATTTACTTTTTAGACATCTTGGTTTTTATATGCTGCCTTAGTAAGATCATGTTTTGGATAAAAAGTACAAATAAGTTTGAAGGGATTGTATACACATTTCCTTTATAGTAGCAGTTGCTCCTTTGCTTTCTGTCATTATGGGTAATATAATTAAGGTTCCATTAAGTATTCTTTAATACTTAATTAAAGTATTCATTCTTTAATTAATACTTAATTAAAGATTTAAGTATTCTTTAATACTATTGCTATTGGTAAAATACTTAAAATGCCAACTATTAAGCTTCCCAACATTTATAACTTAACTTTTTTCTGAAGACATCAGGGATAGGATCAGATGATCAACATCAAAAAGAACAAGAGCTTCAAAAGGAGAATCTAATATTGTCATCTGAAAATATGGAGTTACGATTCCAGTTAGAACAAGCCAATAAGGACTTGCCAAGATTAAAGGTATATTTTTATTTTATTTATCTTTATTTATTTATTTATTATTTATTTTATAAATCTGATGGTCTGCAGAAACATAGTGTTTCATATTTTTAAAAAATGAATTTGTAACAACTGGTCAGATATATCAACGGATCAATTTCTGTATACCTTAGATTATTATTGGAAATAAATCATTTCTCAATAGAACTGTTTTATGAGATATGACTATGATTGTAGATTATACTGTAGCCTTTGTTTCAAAGAAATTCATATGTGCATTTCATTAAAATTAATTTTGATCAGGCAATACATTTTGACATCAAATATTTATACAATTTTTATTTAGATTCTGGATTTACATATCAAAATCTCCTGGGTACATGGTTTCTTTTCTCTCAGTTATGACATTTGTCTTTATACTATTTTACTGTGATTATAATAAACTGGTTTTATCACTGATTCCTCCTTTTTCCAAAAGCTTTGGAATATTGAAATCTCTACTGATTAGTGAGAACACAATCCTTATGAATTATTACCCTAAATAACATTGTATTCACATTCTTTCATAATGTAAATTGTCTGGTATTATGAATGTAAATAATTACATACTGTAGTTAAATACATACTGTAAATCATTAGTATTATTATTAGTGAGTATGTATTTAGTACATAACTGGAAAGAAGTTCATTGTGAACATATAACCTTTTGTTGCAGGTATCCAGATACCTTTGTAATAGGATGAATATTGCAGAGAAGCCTAACTTCGTTGTGCATATTTTGAATTTTCCATTTTACTGTACATTTTTATTTTTAGAAGAAGTGTTCTGTAGAATGAGATTATCATTTTATTTTTTCAATAGAACCAAGTAGCTGATTTAAAAGAAATGTGTGAGCTCCTGAAGCGAGAAAAGGGTGAAGCTGAGCGGAAATTAGGCAATGTCAGAGGGGTAAGATTATATGATAGAATTTTTAAAAGGGTACAGGAATGAATTTTATAAATACTAAGAACTTGTATTAACTGCATTAAAATATAGAAGATCTTTGGCTTTCAGCAATGAAGAGTTTCTTATCCCAAGGTAGAGAGATGTTATTTGTTTTGCCTAAAATAGTAGAGCATAAGATTTACTAAAAACTGAGATAAAATTTAAAAAGGAATAAAAATAATGTATCAATTACTATATCAGTTGTATTTGGTTATATGTTACAAAAATATTTTTTTTACAATTCTATCTTCGTACATAAGAACTGTATCATGTCAAAAAACCCAGAAGATTCCATTCACACCAAATTCACCAGTATTCATTTAGCTAAATGTAACAATCCAGAACCAAAAACCCCTTGGATTCTATGTAGTAGCACAGCAAGCAGAGTTGGTGTAGTAGCAATAGCAATAGCACTTAGATTTATATACCGCTTCACATTGCTTTACAGTCCTCTCTAAGCAGTTAATCTGGAATCTCATTTTACCAACCTTGGAAGGATAGAAGGTTGAATCAACCTTGAGCCAGTGAGAATCAAACTGCTGGCAGTCAGCAGAATTAGCCTGCAATACTGCATTCTAACTACTGCGCCACCACAGCTCTTAGTAGCTAGTCCCATCCAGGTTTTTAGAGGAAATAAGCCTGTAAGATTCAGGCAAGTTTTCATTATTACAGTATAATTAAATGAGTCCACAAAACATACAAAATGAGTTATAGAACATGGAGTCTGATTATAATAGAGGCAGTTATTTGTAACCCTTATCTTCTGTTTATTCAAGCAGACAGCATTTAATCTACTTCTGATTCCAGAATAAGCATCTATTATTACATGAGGGGATAAATTGTCTTCCCACAAATGTCCAGGCTGCAATATCTCCTAGCTGTAATCATGAAAAGTGTTTTTTCCCATAGTTGGATTTAACTGTAAATTTTAATAAGAACACAGAGTTCTTAACTATATTAGAAATATGTGGGAATGAAGCAAAATCTGCACATTCGATTTTCTCTGATGATTAGTGGGGACATTAATATATGAGTAGGTGTAAATGACTTCTCTTAAGTTACGCTTTATAGATTTTCTTTGTCACAATATGAAGCCAAAATAGGTTTGCTTTCATCTGTGCGTTTCACTGCAAAAGAACTTGTTCACATCGTTCCTACAAGTACATCTTGCAATGTTACAAAGAACAAAATAGAAAAAAATGCTGCTAAATAATTGGTTTGCATTTATAATTATACCTCATATTTTTGTATTATTTAACTATAGTGTGATTAGAACCATGTATTCTAAACAATACTTATATTGAACTAAATATCTATAGCAAGCAGATATCACAAATAAGAAAATTAATATAGTTAGAAAATATTTTATTGGAGACTTTATATATAATGAAAATGGTATTTCTAGATTAATAGAAATTATAACCACATAGATATCAGCCTTAGTCTGTGAACGTATGTGTATGTATATATTCATCTTATTTCTTCATGTAGGCTGGAAGAAGTGGGAAAACAATTCCAGAATTAGAGAAAACAATTGGCTTGATGAAAAAAGTTGTAGAGAGAGTCCAAAGAGAAAATGAAGAGCTAAAAAGGGCCCCTGGAGTAGTCTCTAATGAAAAAGTTGCCAGACTTGAGCAAGAAAATGAGGATTTAAGGGTAACGTATGCTATTATAAAGGCTTTTTTGTTTTAATATTTAATCTGAAAAATATACAGTGATTTATGAAGGTGGTCTCATTACTCCTGAGCTTACAAAGGTCCCTTGAGACCAGGGTAAAGTCCTTGGGATCCCAGAACTTATGAGATAGCTGTCTTATTAATATCTCATCATCTATTATTCTCTTTTCCTGTTTTAGTTCTATTTTTAGAAACTATATAAGTTTGGATCATCCTAATTGTTCTAGCGATATACAATACCATAAACAAAGGAGCATAATGTATGCCTTCTGTATGCCTTCTAATGTATTTTAAGTGAATACAATATGGCTCTGTAAAAATTGATAAGACTTTTACCATATACAAATAAATACTTCGCTTTTTCAGATTTTAATAATATGAACAATTTGTGGCATAATATTCCTTTTTTCATTTATTTATAAAATACTAAGTCTGAAATGGAAAAACTGAAACTTCAGTTTGGAAGTGAATTAAGTGCACGATATGAACTGAAGACTAAAGGCACAGAAAAAATCATTGCTGAAAATGATAGAATACGTAAAGAGCTGAAAAAGGTAAATAAATATATAACATATAAATATTGTATGATAAATTTTCAACATAGATTGATTCTATCTAGGGTTGGGTGACAACATTGGTTGCATTTTTTATTATTAGTCTATATTATTTCTTAATCTGTAAATTATTATTTGTAATATTAAAAATTATAGATAAGCAGGGCTCAGTCTTTCCCATTTTGAAAACGGAACCCTTAATCTTGATAGACAAACAAATCATGGCTTCCCGATAAATAACTACTAAAAAAGATTAGTAAATTAGAATAATTAAAATAAACCATATTCTTTCAGATTTAATGGAAAATTAGTTTCAAGAAATACGATTTGTTGAGACACATGCATCAATGATAAGAAAGGAACTCGCAGGCATAGTGTTCATTACAAGCTTAATTTGGAAACATTTCAATTTGATTAATATATTTTTTGTGCCAATAGGAAGTAGAAAATGCAGAAAAATTGCGAATGGCAAAGAATAACCTTGAAATAATAAATGAGAAACTGAATGTGGAATTGGAAGAGACAACAAAGAAATTAAACTTAGCAGAAAGCAGAATCCCAAAACTTGAAGATGCTGACACCAAGAATTGGAAATCCATAGTTATAACAAGGTACAGGTGTTGTCTGTTAACATTCATTCAAAAACCTAAATTGTGACAGCGTTAAATGAGTGGTACTTACAACCAATCCTTGGAGTTTCAGTTTTTACAGCACCTCCATAGTCATGTGGATGTGATCTGGGCACTTGACAACCAGCTCTCACAATAGTTGCAGCATCCCACAGTCACGTTCACCATTTCTGACATTCTCTGCTGGCTTCCTACAAGCAGAGTTGTGGGGAACCTGACATGGAAGATTGCAAATTCTGTTGCTATTTTTTCTCCTCAGGAAGCTGGCAGGAAGTCAAAAGATTTTCGCTGAATGGCCCGTGATTTTCACTTAGCAATGACATGGTCATATGATGTCTTGCTTTATGATCACAATTTAGCAATAGAAATTATCATCCCAATTATCATTATAAAGTAAAGGATAACTGGAACTAAATAATGGAAAATAAATATATATCCATTTCCCCCAAGATTTCAAAAACTGTTAGTTTATTTCTCAAATTTATTGGCACTTTTGAATAAATTTCAAAATTTGGAAACTTATTGTTAATGAAAACCTTATCAATTAATAGCAGGTTTTTGTATCTTTGGAATACAAACTTCTAGGGCATGTGACAAGGTCCTTTTTGTTATTTTGTATATTTAAAAAGTTGATTTGGGAAGCTATTCAAAATGTTCTTCAGAATAATCATGTTGAACTGTGAATCTGTGTCATTTATTGTAGATGTATGTATTTCTATCCACACAGCATCTGTTCAATATGAACAATTCAGTATGTATTGTGTATCATGTATGATTTTTTAAAAAAATGTAAACCAATTGATAAACCAATGTTATTTTCTTGAATAATATTATTTTCTTTTAATGAGATCAGTTGGAATCAGTACTGTCCATTATTGTTATTGTTTTTACTTTCAGGATGTTTGAAAATAAATTCAAAGAAATGGAATCTGAAATTGCCAGAAAAAACCAAACCATTAGTGATCTTAAACAGAAATTACAAAAGCCAGCAGAGAGTGGAGATAAACATGAAAACAGTACTGAAGACTATCTTAAAGAACAAGTAAGATTTTATTTTTATTTATTTGGTGCCTTCAGGTCAGGTGCCTGGCAAGACTCTGCTATTTTCTTGGCACATTTTTTTCAGAAGTGGTTTATCCAAGGTCACCCAGCTAACTTTGCGGCTGAGGTAGGACCAGAACTCACACCTTAACTACTATGCCAAATTAAAGTAAAATTTATTGTGGGTATAATGGGAAAATGTGGTATTTATATTTTACTGATAAGATGTTTTAATGCATTTTCTTCCTTTGTAAGCGCATTGTTTCTTTTCTTTTCTGATTGGTATCTAGAGAGCAGGTTATTCCATTCCACTCCTGGTTCTCTGATTACTGGGAAAAAACTTTCTAGAATGGGTATTTCTGATCAAGAGATTAAAACTTTATAAATCTTTTTAGAATCCTGTCCTTTTAATTGTTCCTGATTGGCATGGACTATTTTATTGCATATTGCTTTTAATGTCTTAGTATTGTTTAATATGGAATTGGGATCAGGCACACATATAAAAGTCACAGAGGACATCTGAAGGCTCATTCCTTTACAATTGCTCATTTGCTTCACTTTGCAAAACAATTGTCAGAGTTCTTTTATATACTTTTTAAATCAGTTTGAAGATGAGTTTAAAAGTAAGGATCTCTATCCCATAACAGGACAAGCTCCTCTTCTGCAGTAAGCTTTTTACAATTTATAAGTTAAAGAATGGCAGAAAGGAGAAATGACACATTTCTGCAAAAGATACCTTATAGCTTACTGGCATATACGAAAATTGAATTGACTTGGTGTGTTAAATTGGTAGAGTATCAAAATCATCTTGTAAATTTCATTATCAATGTGGACTTTAGATGGGCTTTCCTCCACTTCAGTCCAATACTTGAATAATTGCACTGAAGTCTATTCCATTAACTTAGAATTTTCTCATACTGAGAAGTTCCTAATATTAAAATAAAACTTTTCTTTTCATGCAAAGGCTGAGGTTCTCAAAAGTGTTCCTGAGGGTACCAGAACAGAGCAAGAATATGTCAGAGAAAATCAGCTTCTCAGGTAAAGCACACAAAATGTTTCCTTTGTAAAACAATAAAAACATTAGCAAAAGCTGCGACTTCTGCTCTTTATTTTTTCTTGTAGATTAACTAATGATCGTTTGGAAAAGGAAAAAGGAGAACTAATTTACTTGATGGAATCATCTCAAAATCAAAGAAAACTTAAAGGAGATGATCTTGGAGCTGGTAATATATACTTATATATTCTAACTAAATAAACCTTTCAAAGAACCATTAGCAGAATTTCATCCATAAAAAAAGGCTGCCAACATACTCACCAATCAGTTCCCAACAAATTACTCCCGATAATCAAGAAAATTTTTCTGCATGGGATAAGATCTGATAAATGTTTATATTTGGAGGTGGGAGACAAAATCCATAGGTATTAGAAGAGACTATTAAGTAAAATGTCTTTCATGAGAATAAAATGGAATAAATAACATGAATGGAATTTTTACTCTTTGGAACATAAAAAGTTAAGTTCAGTGAATTTGCAAATCTATTCTACCAGATTGCATTAAAACCTAATAATCTGTGTTGGTGTTTAGATCTAATGTACTCAAATCTCTTACTGCTGGGATCAGGAGACGTGGGGTTGTGTGATTCTCCCATAACATGTAAAAGCTACTGACCTCTTACCTGTGCTAACATTAAGTAGAACCAATGTTAACTATAATTAAATATTACCTATATGGCCAGTGTTGCCATGAATTGTTAATTATGATTAATATAGTCATGGGAGTTCATATAAAGTTTCTGAAGTCCCTTATGTAGTTATGCCAATAGCTCTTTTGCACAACTATTTTCAATCGATTATCAATTACATAAGTAGTACAGAATATTATACCCTTGAATAAAAAAAGCTAATACCACACAGCATACTTCTTAGATATATGAAAATATGTGTATTCATTTGCATTTATATCTAAACTTCAATTTGAATACTTAGGGAAGACTGGAAACTACAGACTAGTGGCAGAAGTAACAGATCTCAAGACACAGCTTAAATCTTCAGATTTGGAACAACAGCGACTTCATGTTAGTACGATAATTTTTCATTTCATTGGTCATTTGCAAAGGCTTAGAAAATATTGCTACATTGAAATCGATCATTATACAGCATTTCATTGCTAAATATTCAGTCACTTTTCAAGTTAAGCAAAATAAAATTTTCAAGACAAATTTCCCTTATATTGGATTGTAACTCTAAATAGAGGCAAAATGAAGTTGATGTTGTGAGGAATTGATTAAATTATCTTTTGTATTTGTACTTTTCAGAATGTCAGATTGGAACTAGAATGTGAAGATATATGTATGTTTTTATTCATAGGGCATGAGGAAACCAAGAATACATTTTGAATATAGGAAAAATTTAACGATATAATATTGTTGTTTGTTGAAATTAATGGATTGTGCTGAACATACTTATGTTTGTGTGTGTGTTAGGATTAATCTATAAAGTTTTTTTTTTTAATTAGGAAGAAATCAAAAAGCTTAAAAATGAATTGGACCACTTTGATCCAGCCTTTTTTGAGGAAATCGAAGATTTAAAATATAACTATAATGAAGAAGTTAAAAAGAATATTGTCTTAGAAGAGAAATTGAAAACACTTTCTGAAAAATTTGGAGTTCAAGTAGACATTCCAGGTAGAATTTCTATTGACTAAATAATACTTGAAGAAACATTTCCAAGAAACTTGCCAATACTGTGTATTTAGAGATAAATGAAATATCTGATATGGAAAATGAAGACAAGCATGCTCATAAGTGAGGTATTCCCCCCCCCCCCCTATTTTAAACTCAATAAAATGCAGGTTATAATTTTTATACAGTTTCTTTCAAGTCTTAACAAAGTGCCTGCCTCATTAATCTGGTTTAGTACTTCCACAAGTTTAAAGACAAAAGTAAGAAAGATTAAAGGAACTATAATAATGTAAAATTGCTAGTTTTTTAATTGTGCTAATTTATTAGTATTATATTTATTTTTCTATGTTTGAATAATATATGAATTGCGAATAAAGCAATATGCTACATTCCTAATTTAAAATGTTTAAGACAAGTTATGTTGAATAAAAGAGTTACAAACTTCAAGATCATTTTTCATTAGTTAGATGTTCTTGAATAAGATAAAATGCTACTTTGTTTTGACAGGATTGGAGTTGTGCTTCCTTATATCTGCTCCAGAAAATTAGGAGATATTTACATCAGATTTTAGGAGCCATAGCAGAATAAGTCACTGCATAAGCAGATATCTGTTCATGATCCTAATATAAATGAAGTTCTACTACAAATATTATAGGTATTTAAGATAATTAAAATCTCTTTATAAATGAAGAATCTTATCTAAACATTTTAAAAGAGATGCCGGAATGGGGAGTTGTTCCTTAACTGTTCATAATTAGTGCAGGTGTTCCTTTCTATAAAAATGCATGGAAGTAAAGAATCAGACTGATTCTATGTATTTTAAGTAAAATGATTTACTTACACTACTCATGACTGATTAATATTGAAATATGTTCTCCAATGCTGGTAGCAGCATGTAAACTACCACAAGATCTTACTGTAAGGTTATAGTTTCTAACAGTTTCTTTCTTTTTTATGCCTTCACTGCATAAAATCTACTAAAGTAAAATATTACAGTGCCAGCAAAAAGATTCACTATTAGGTTTTTTTAAATGAGGTATCTGTATGTTTAAAACTAAAAGAACCTGTGAGACTAATACTTAACTTTCACTGCTTGAAGAGAAACATATTACGTATTTCATCTTTAGGAATTGAAACAATAAAAGTGCTGAAAAGTTAGGGGTTTTTTTATAGCTTTTCTACTAAAGTTTCTCTAGTTATGTACGTATGTGTGTATGTATGTACATACTGTATATACATATATAATTTTACAATCAAGGATATGTAGACATAATACAATTTATATTACAGTTCAACAAACATTTTAAATATCTTTAGATTATTATAAATGAAGAAGCAGACATAGAGATGATTCAATGTATTTTCTGAAAAGACCCGGTCATAAGTCACTTATTATATCTCTAAGACTACTAAATCTTTGTCCATCCAACTTAGAAAAATAATGAAAAAGTGTCTTTGGTTCAAAGTTGTACTTGGCTCTACTGAAAGTGACGGTAACTGGTTTTGATGCCAAAGAAGGATCCGCAATTGGCCAGGACAAGCCAAGATGATGTCTGTGAAGCTATTTGAAAAAGGAAACAAAAGCAATTAAAATACTGTTTTAACAGAGTATAATCTGTTAATGACAATACTTGCAGAAAAGTGTATGAACAAAAAAGCAAAGAAATAAAGACTATGAAAAGTATTTGAAAGAGATAATTTCAAAAAGCATGTTACCACAAGCATTAAAGCAGCTATGTCCTTTGAAAGATTGATATATACTATATATTTTGAAGGCTTTTCTCAGCACTTTTCTTTGCACACTTTGTACATGTGCACAGAAATTTTCCTTTCCTGGCAGTCTTGGCAAATATGTGTATTTGGAGGTAAGAGTAACCTAAGCTCCAGGACACTAGGCTTTCTGAACATTAAAGGGGGGGGGGGGATCACAATTCCTTAATGAAACTTTCAGAATTACCTTGATTAAATTTCCATCAGGACAATGCCACACAATTCCTTCAATCTTTCCTTCTTTGCATCCATTAAGCCAAGCCAATATATCATTGTGATTTATTGATGGTGCATTTTTAATTTTAAATGTTCCATGTGGCACAAGAAGGTGTATAGGATGTTTCTTGTTTCCTAAACCTATTAAAACATTCAGAAAAGTATGAATACATATTTTATTACATAAACTCCTCACAATCTGAATTGTTCTTTCTTCAAAATCCCATTATATGATAATACTTGCTTCCATAATATATTTATTTCCACCATTATATGTATCTAGGTTTTTCATTTATCTTGTCTAAGATAAATCTTATTTCATTTATCTTGTTTCATTCAACTTGGATTGAATTGTCTAATAGTTTATTACAATCTTTTATTTCATCAAAGTCATAGAGTCATAAGTCATAACATATGTTATTTTTACAATTGTACACTTTTACAAAATAACCTAAATACTAGAATTGGGAAAATAATTGGAAAAAATATTCCTGTTGCTTAATTCATTAGTGCATGTACACAGCACCTGTCTGCAACTCTTTAAATTTGTCATATATGGCTGCCCTTATATGGCTGTCCATGCTGCTTTAAACAGTTACAGATAAATGCTATGTTCACGATTTGAAATACTGGATTTCCTTTCCAATTACCATATTTTTCGGAGTATAAGATGCACCTACCTTTTTTGGTGAGGAAAGAAGAAAAAGAAATCTCCCTCTGCCTCTGAGCAATTTTGTCTCCTTACAGCAAATAGCCTCCTTTACTTTCATTTTTGTTTTCAGCATAGCTTGATTAGCACAAGGAAAAAAAGTCTGCTTACCTCTTTGCAGAAAGCAGCAGAGCCTGCGCAAAACAGTTTAGAGCAAATCAGCTGAGAGACTGGAGGCCGATCCAATCAAGTTGTGCTAATTAGGTTGTACTGAAGCTGAAAGGAGCTGGGGTTTTTTTGCTGTTTGCTTGCAAGGAGGTAACTGCTGCGAGGCAGAGACCAAATGGTGGGGGCCAGGGCTACATTCAGTGTATAAGATGCACCTAAATTTTCACCCTTTAGCGGGGGAAAGGTGCATCTTATACTCTGAAAAATACGGTAATTTTATTATACTTTTACTGTGCATTTTTCATTTCTACATTATTACATTTATAATTTTAGTGTAATGGTTTTGCTATATTGTCTGATTTTTTTAAAAAAATGAGTTGAAGTGCTTACCATATGGATTTGCATTAATATTAGTACCGATAAGTTCCAGTGTCTGCTCTGTAAATTCGCTTAAAGGTACTGGACAGATTTCTAGAAGATCAGGTTCCTCAGCATGATGCTTCAGAAGGAGAGCAAGTTCATACTCATAATCAATAGCAGAAGAATGCCAACAATATAGTTTGCTGTTTTTTTCTACTGGCACCCAACCTGATTATTATGAAACACAATGTTAGTATTATCTTGAGATTGATTGACTTGAGATTGAGTTGACTTGATATATGAATAAAAATATTAGTGAGATAAATATAAGTTTTATTGTACATAAAATGAGTGATTGAAAAATAATCACTAATCAACAGTGGGATTCTACTAAGATCCAATTTTATTTCAATTCAAAAAGGGAAAACTCCATAGCTTATTCTTGTGTTTCAAATACAAAAAATCATGAAACATGGGTTTTTTTCCCCCACTTGGAGCACAGATGTATTCAAGATTAAGTACTCCTACTAACTCAGAAGCCAAGGAACTACATGACTCACAAAAACTGTACATTTAGAAACAACCATCAATAATTTAAGAACAGTAAACTGCCTACTATAATGCACTTTTTAGGAACTATCCCTCTCACTATCAGAGTGACTCTGGTTAGTGTACAGTTAAAAACATTTTGAATAATGAATGTGAGTATGTGTGTATAAAAACAGAATGATTCTCATAGTAAGGACTAATTTTCTACTCTCAATTTAACTAGGAAATATTTAAAGCATGATTTATTAACCTTCTGCAATTTTCTTTCAAACAGTATCACAACAGAATATCAAACTTGTAAGAACTAGTGCAACTGTTGAAACTTGAATGCTTTACAGATATGTGAATTTCACCTTTCAGAATGCCCAACCAGCACAGTCAGTGCTGGGAATTCTGGGACTTGAAGAGTGCCCAGACTGGGGAAAGTTAATCTTATGATTATGTTAAATAACCATAGCATTGTCTCTACCAATTTTTGGTAATTGGTATATTTGTTGACAGCATTAGTAAGTTATTAGGAAAGAATTCTATTTTTAGTATAGTGCAGACCTCAGTCCATTAACAATTTTCACTCTGAAGTTGTGGTGAACAATTCTCAGGAAGGAAATATATATTTTCCAGGTAGTTGCTTACATATTAATGTTTCTTTTGCTTGTATTATTGACAAATGGGAAGCTGTTAAACGAGAATCCACAAGATAAGATGTTTTGCTCAATTCACCTGAATTCATCTAGTTTCTCCTCCCCCCACATAATTTATCTTTAAAATGGAAGGGAGGTTTTAATATCACTGATAAAATGATAAAGGAAACAAAAGGGTTTTTTACCTAATATTTTCTTTTTGGAGAGAGAAAAATAAACTTGAAAGTTCATGAAAGAAAAGTTCAAAATGAAAGAAAGGAATATTTTTCATGACATATTTTGAAGATCTGGAAGAAATAGGATTTTCCTAAGAAAGATAAAAAGAAGAGCACAGTTCCTTTTCTTCTGATCAAGTAGGCAGAATTAACTTTGTACTTTCCGATCTTATGTTGTACAAATCACCACATATAGATATCCTTTACATGATACAGTACTGTTATATCTGACTTCATTTAAATAATTTATAGATTTTTCTAAAAAGTTTCATAATTTCTAACACTATAAATGAAATCTTTTCTAAAATGAAAGAGGACTTTAGATGTTTAGAATAGAATTTCTCATACTAAATAATATTTTTATACCTGGAATGTGTCCGTTTTCATCAGGAAAAGGCTTTCCATTATAGTACTCTATGTCCTTGGCTGGAATCCAGCATTCAGGGACAGACCTGAAATCTTCTTCAATATTCCACGTAAATCCTGTAGGCAAGAATATGAATACCCTTGTAAAAGTTACCATCTAACTATCTTCTGCCTTTGAACAGGTTTACAATTTAGGGTAAGTAGCAAGTAACAATTTGGCAATGGCAGTTCTTTTTTTGTGTGTGTCAACTTTTCATTGCTATTAGGTTGCAAATATGACAACTGCTGATCTGCATCTACTTTTGCTGTCCCATTTAAAGTTTCTGAAGTATATTTTCATTACTGTCACTGACAAAATGACAACCAAAGGATCTTCAAACTACTTTATTTATTTAGCATATGGCATATCATACATTCAAATTAGTAATTCATTGTAGCTACAATCAAAACTTGATCAAAACATTTCAACTTACTGCTAATCAATAATTGATATTCTCTAGATAATTCTTGAAGGACAGAAGGAAACCTAAGATGAAATGCCTTCATTATCACTTTTTTCTGTTACAATGTATATCAGAAAAATCCCCTACCTTTTGAGTGTTCTGCTGAGTACATAAACTGCTTAAACTTCTTCTCAGCTTGCTTGTTCGGTTTTCTATCAAGCCGGGCCCAAAGATATGGATGACCTACAATGAGATTGAAAGTTTGATGATTTTTTTCAATTATTTCATAAACAAGGTAATGTGAGGTGTTGAAGCAGCATATATCTCCAGAAATAAGCAAAGGTGGTATGAGCGTATAAAAAACAATTCATAGTTAGATTCTATAAGTGGATGCACCATTTTGAAGTGAAATAACAGTAATCAAGCATAACCCAGATTTTTCACTCTACATTTTTGCTTTCCTGAGTCTTCTAAGTGTGCTTCAATTCTGTATTGTAATCTACACATTTCCAATTGTTAATGTTTTGGCTTATAGCTATCATGCCTTCCAGTCTTCTCATCCCTATATTTAATGACAAGATAAAGAAAATGGAAACAAGAATCATCCTTTCTTACTCTCAACTGCTGTAGTTCCAAATTCAGTCATTTATAGTAGCTCATTTGTTCACTGTGTCCTAAGAATGATCACATGTTCTGTTGGTTTTAATATATTCCATATTCAATCATGATTCACAAAGTCAAAATCCAGTGCTATATCCAGTGAAATATCCAGTGCTATATCCAGTGAAACAAAGGTAAACCTATTTCATGTACTCCTGTTGTTTTCTACATCATCTTAAGGTAGCTATATTATATGCATGACTATTTTTCTTAGTAACATCTTGACAAAGTTTGCCTACATCAGAAATAAGTAAAATGGATGAGCATCTGTACATTTTCTTATATCATTTTCTTATATTCCTTCCTTCCTATTATTTTTGTCTTTCATCAGTATCACTTAATGTTGATGTTTACTGAACATCCACACCATAATTAATGGTTTTTTTTCAGTTTGATCTCGTTATATATATTTATATAATTATCTCCAGATCTAGTATTGAAAAAGTTTGACACTTTCACAGATATTTTTCTTAAAATCATTTGAGCTACTGAACCCTTCCACTACATCAAGGTAACAGTTTCCCAGAAAAGGACAATATATTTTACAAGACAATCCTGCTGAAATGAAACATTTGTTTTTAAACTTTACTTATTAATTTCATATGAATCTTATTTAATTATTTTATATTAATTATAATATGAATATATTAATAATTCCATATTAATATTAGTTTCTGTCCTCAAAATCCTTATAATAGATCAGAATATTATAAATTATCACTAAATGAAATTTTACACAGAAATGAACATGCATATTAGAAAACCTAATGTCTAAAAAGATGAATAGCCTACACATGTTTGGATATTTCTATCCTTGTTTACGATTACTTGTCGTATTCTAACCTAAGCAATTATCCAATAATACACTCTCGTACCAGTGTTTAGCAACAAACTACATTTAGTTGATCTAAAAAAACATCCTACATTTGTGGAAAACACTAGGAAATAAAAAAATGGTTGTAAGATGTGCTGTTTGAGTATAATGGTCTTCAACTAAAAGACTGCAAGATAAAGCTCTCAGATATGGCTATATTTGGAATTTCTTTGGACAAGGTACCCATCTAATATTAACATTCGGGACCTTCATAGACACACTTCTACGGCTTAGATAGCATATTCTTCCACATGATTGTAAATTGACAGCTACATTATACTATTCAAATTGAAATGTTACTAGGAAATTAACCTATGCTAAGCAGCAGGACTCACTTGTCTGGCATTTTTCTGTACATGGAAGAGGAACATCCTAAAACTTTGAATTACTCATTTACAAAAATGTGCATGCTACCTGTTCACATACACAATACCTAGTACAATAACATTTTTTATGTGATTCTTCTATATTACCTTTGTATGTAGTTATATAACAGCAAGTTCCATCCACTTTTTCTGTTGGGATTGCACTGTATATATCTGCAGCTAAAGCCTTTTTATTAATTGAGTTGGTGGCCAACACTTTAAAAGTCTGAAAAGAAAATGATCATTGTAAACTTTTTGGCAAATGTAGTCTTCTTTTAACACTTTAAAAATTTATATCAAAGGTTTTTGTTTTTTTTAAAAAGGATGACCTCAGTAAATAATAAAGTAGCCGAGTCTCAGTTTGAAATTAGAAACATAACCAGCAGAAAATTAAAAACGGATAGCGGTGGAATGTTTATAATAATCTGATGGGATAAAGTTATTTAAATCTGCTGAAAAATCTACTTGTCCAAATAGCTTTTAGGAAGTAAACCTATTCAGTTAACTGATGGTAACTGCAAAGTTTTGTACCAGCAGAAATGTTTGGTGGAACAATATTTTGCAATATTCTCCCTGAAAAACCTAATCTTACAAGGAGGTAAAAATCAGAGGAGGCGAGTTCCACTTTGCCAGCTTCCTTTTGAAGTGTCAAAAGATTAATTCACGCATTTCGCTATTGGTAAAGTATTTGCACCTAAAAAAAAAGGCCCATCAGTACCTAAGTAGTTCACAAGGATGCCGTCCTGCGTATAAAGCAGCTTCTGATACCTCCGCGAAGCCAAAGTGGCAGAGATTTTGGAAGAGGTGAAGCGACTCTACCTCTTAATCCAAAATCGTTCCCTGCCGTTCATCCACGGCAGTTTCACGTGGGCGTGCTGCAAAACTGGGCGAGAGAAACCGGCGCGAATAAATCCTCTCTGCAGATGCTGCAGGTTGTTTTTCGCGCAGCCAGGCTCGTGTCTGGTTCTATTAGACCCGCAACTGGTCCGGAAAAGTCAATATCCGATTCAGACTTCCCAGGGGTTTTTTTTTTTTTTTTTCTGACAGGCCCGCGGTTCCCCTTCACCCCGGCGGGGAACTCCGACCCCAGTACCTGGCGCTCCCGCTTGGCCGAGGGCTCCTCCTTCACTTGAGTCACGAAGAGGCAGGGCACCTTCTGCTGCACCGAGCCCAGGCGGCTCATGGCCCCAAGAACGGGGCCTTTCGCCCCCTGCAAGCGGGAAGCCTCCAATTCTCAACTGCTGCAAGCCGCTTCCCAGCCCGGAGGCCGCCCTCCTTGAGCGACAACAGACGCGGCGGGGGTAAGTCTCACTGAAAAGATTTCTGGGAAATGTAGTCCAAGGCCGGATCGAGACAGGCTCCACACCTTTCCGAGTGATTTACTCACTGAATTAGAGGCGGCGAGTTCTTTTGATCCATTGTTCCTCCATCAGCCTTTACCAACAAGGTGCCCATCAAATGTATTAAACTACAACTCCCAGCCAGCACGACTAGGATGTTAATCTGAAAGGGAAAATACTACGTAACACACGCGCCCCAAATAACCACTTCTTTGTTACAGCTTTAAATTTTAGAAGTTGAGTTAGCGTTAAGAACTCACCTCGATCTTGGTGGTTTAACCCTTAAACATTACAGAGATTTTTTTTTTAAAAAAATAGTTCATATGAAGAATTCATACAGATGCATTTCACGCAATCGGAGATTATTTAATAAGAGAGGAAAAAATTAAAAAGTCATGTACCTTGCAATAAAATCAAGAATGTTTATTGTTTTGTATCCTAAAAAAGTATCTTAGCTTTTAATACTTTGGTTTTCAAATCAAGATATTGTGCCATTCACAATTATTTTCCATTTGCTTTAAATATTTGGAAATACTTATTATTATCAGTGAAGAATTTACATTTTTAGAATTCACCTGCTTGCATTTACGTTGTATTGTTTTTTGATACAATGAAATTTAGGGTGGCAACTTGTATAGGACTAAATAAAAAATCCAGATCCAATGTTAGATGACAGCAAATTGTTTTCTGCTATCCAGTGGTCCTTAAGATGCTTTCAGTCCAAAGGTGGCATGTCTACAGTGGTTGAGCTAGAGTTGAGGAACAGCAATGTGAATTTTTGCACTTGTTCCTTATATTGTCAGAAATGGCCGATAATGATTTTGCAATACTACCTAATGTCAGGTTTTATCACTTTATACAAATGACTCGGTCACTTGCAAGGATTAAATGGGTTTTAGTCGGGATTTTAAATTTAGGCCAAAGTTGTGTAATTCTTTTAACAAATTTTAAATTTTGTATTGGAATGTTTTTATTTTGGCTGTGCATTGCCCTGAGTCGAGTAGGAGAAGGGCGGTATACAAATTTAATAATAAAAAAAAAAAAACAGAAAAACCCACAACATATAACCCCAGGCACCCAAAGATAAATAGCCCCATGCACAAAAAAAGAGCACATTAAGTTTATCTGTTTACCTGATCCAAATGCCTGGGGAAACAGCCAAGTCTTCAATGCCTTACAAAAGTGTAAGTGTAACTGAATTGGAGCCATCCAAATCTTCAGGGCGACACTGTTCCACAGAATTAGGCTCTTTATCTGAAGAGCCATTCAGAAATGCTGCATTCATTAAACAGAGGACTCCTTTGATAAATTATGCATGGTTTCTATAAGATATAAAAGCAGTCTTAAGTTTGAAGCCATTGATTCATAAATATTCCTTGTAAAGTTTCAGTCTGCATTAATAACATGCTTTCCAAACTCCTTTGAAATAATGAAAATAATTATAAGTAATTAAATAATTATTTCTTACTGCTCACATACAGTAGAAAAAATATTTACAATATTTTACAAGTTTAATCGTTACCATTTCTAACATTTTTCTCTGGCGTAGCTCTTGTATACTTAGCTACTTAGCTACATTTAGATCAGCAATTATTTGGGATTTATTTATTTATTTATTTTTATCTTGAGTTACTTTTGTAAATAACTCAAGGCACAAACATATCTAATCCTCTTTCCTCTTTCTATTTCCCCTACAACCCTCTGAAGTGGGTTGAGCTCAGAAAGTGACTGGGCCAAAGTTACCCATCCAGCTTTCATGCTTAAGGCAGGCCTAGAACTCACAGTGTCCTGGTTTCTGGCCTCATGCCTTAAGCTAGTGGACAAATAGGTCTCACATTCATGATTATTTTCAGGTTCCTTGAAAAAATAATATTTTTAATGTGCTCTTAAAATGCTTTCCCTTCTTTGAAAAAAAAATAGCCGGTTCTTGAATTCTAAATATAAAAGTTCTAAAGAAATGTGAATTCCAAATTAATAACATAAATATTGTGATGAGACCTGCACCTACTCAGCAAAAATAATGTACTGATCTGTTATTCTATTCATGTCTCATATATTGTAACAAATCTTTTCTTTATGGTATCTAAAACTTTGTGGTTAATTCTTGATAGTTACCACTGAGAACTGGTTGATTCCATTGGTTTATAAATGAATGCAGGAATATTTAAGTAAATAGTTGCTTTGTTATTAGAACTAATGCAAGCTGCAAATATTAATGTATTATACCATGAAACCAATTGGTTTACTTTCACATGGCATCTTTATGGTATCTTTTATGAACATCTCATACATTGCACTGCACGAATCTACTTTAGGAGTTCCTGTAACTATTGCAAATGTTTTTATCACTGTTCAGTAAGTCCTTCTCCCTTCCACAAGAGTGGAAAAATCAAAGCTAACCTTTTTGATTGGTCTTCTTAGGATTTTTTTCCAATATTTCTGTGCTTTTCTCTCTAACAGATTATTTTTTTCAACTAACCCAAATATCCCCAGACAATGAGCTTTTCAGGACCTGCATTTAAACTATGCCAAAGAAACAACAAGCAAAGAACTATACTTACTTTCATGCAATTAAGCATCTATCCCATAGCCCAACACTCTCTGGCAATATTAGTAGTTATTCAAAGACTTACTGATGCACATGCCATTAATAACAGTCTCTATACAACGTATGTATGTATTATGCTATGAACATAATAAAGATTTGATCGACTGATATATGTGTTAGTAGTGTATATGATGGCAGATAAGCTTAGGAACCAAATCATTAAAATCATTAAAATCCTGGCAATTTGGGAGTTACTGATATAGAAAGGATGAGGATCTTTATTCCCCTTGTCTCATTCTCAGTTCTGTCCATTAATTGTGAGTTTCAGAAATTCTCTTAACTGAGTTCTATTTCTTTCATACATTTATGTTATGATGGAATAATCAGATGAGTAGACCATGTGGAAATTTCTGTCTTCTTCCTGTTTTCCAGCACTTAGGAACAATGAAAATAAGTGAGCTTTCCCAGTTTGAGGGGTCATATGATGTCCTTTGTGATGATGTCATAAGAACTAAGGTAACAATGAAAGAAATTCTGGAAGTTTGAATTTGTGCACTGTCTAGCAACCACTTTCAATTTGTGAGCTCTTCAACAAACCTTAAGAAGGTACCGTCTGTTTTACAATTAGTATAAGAAGCTTTTTGGTTAAAACTATCAACTGGAGGTTTCCCTTTAAGAGGAAATAGAACTTAGATCCTGAATTCAGCTCTACTCAGAACAAAAGGGAATATTCTTCCCATACATGTTGATAATTCCAACATTTATGCTGAGATCTTTCTAAAGGCAGTGGAGTAGAAGCACAAGAGGTGAAATGACAGAAGTTGGGGATGACTGTTTTTTCTATGTTCATTCAACCTGTGCGAAGGTAAATACTGCATAATTTATAATGGATTGCATCTATTATATTGTCATGTACCTCCCAGTTTTCCAAATTGTAAGAAATGCCAGGAAGACTGTCACAGGCACAATCAAATTCTTTTATTAAACTGAAAGTCATTTGCAATTACTTTCACTGTATATTATATTTCCATTGTCTACACAGAAAAGTGACAATAAAGGTTATCTTATCTTATAAAATTGCAGCATGAATTACCTTGGAATGAATGATCATTGGAGATTTTGTCAATAATAATTCTATGGCGCATCAAGAGGAAACTGGAATTCCTTTAACAATCAGTAATATTTCAGATTGAGTCATGGCTGCAGCAACTTTCTTTTATTCTTCCAAAGCTACATTTGCATTCCACAGATTTGTCTTGAATTCTCAGTCCAGTCTATTTTCCTCTATCTGCTTCTCATATATCTGAAACTCCCAATAATTTCCATGGTTCTCTCCCCCCACCTTAAGCATGAAAATTCTTTTATCTTTAATCTTCATGAATGACATATTGATAGTCAGAATTCTGAAAACTGATGACTGCATAATTTACTTTCCAAAGAAATTAGTAAATTTCAGCATACATTTATACTATCTACCTTCACTCTAAATAGAAAAAATAGGTAACATTTCTATGACCTTTTATTAGGTTTATAACTATCATTCCTTTCCTGCAATTGCTCAGAGACATCAAGGAAGCACACACAGTATTGTCTGGCACGCAGGTGTCAAACTCACCATGTCACGTTGCCATTGCATGACGTATTGTGGCCTACGTGTGACGCATCCAGTCTGTGGGCCGGGCTGGTCTAGCACAACTGATATGGTTAGAAAGGCAAGAGTGTGAAGAGGGCAAGCCCTATGAAAGATGAAAGAAAAAAGAAAATGGATGAATAAAAGGAAGGGAAGGGTAGAGAAAAAAGTAATAATATAATAATATAATAAAGAGAAAAATATACAAAGAAGTAATTTCCAACCTTCATCACAACAAACAAACAAATTTAGTAATCTTTAAGGTTACAAATAATTATCTCTTCACCCCATTTAAGCCATCACTTGTTTTAGACAAATCCATAAAGCATCATCTTTTCAGTCCTAGTATCAGCAGAAAGTCCATAAAAGTTTGCCAAAAGCAAAAACATATCTTGTTTTAACCTTGATCAAATAACCAAGTTTATACTCCTTTCCTCTAATAGTCTTAATCTTTAGTTCATTCAAATGTTGTCATAGGATCTGATCACTCTTCATTTCTCCTTTCTCCCAATGTAATGTTGGGTGCAAGGAATCAAGAATGACACAAGAGTTTACTCAGAGTGGTTTCTTTATTGCTGATTGTCTATAGGTAGGAATCTTGTTAGACTAAAGCACACTCTGCATACCTAATAGATACATAGAAACACCTTGAAAAAAGTTAGGGAGGGTACACCCCAAGCCTCATATAATCAAAGTTGCTGTATGATTTGCCTCTTTGATCCTTGGGAAAGAACATGTCCTCCTGCGATTCTGCACCACATTCCGCCACAGGTTTTAACAAACCGCTTTTGTAAATTTGGGTTATTATTTGAACTTCCCTTTCGAATTTTAATAGCCAATTTCTTTGGTAAATCCAGTGAAACAACCTTTTCCAAATCTTTTCTTGGTCTATCAGTTGTAAATCTATTTTCAACACCATCTCTACATCAATTTGTTCTAGATCTATTATTTGTTCAATGACCTCTTTTGAATAAAGTCTGTTCATGGAAGCGGAAATCTTTATTGACATTGTTGAGATTGTGGCTATTAATTTCTGACTCCATTCTTCAAAAATCTCCTTTGGTATTTTCATTGTTATAGTATTTTGAATTTTATAGACTTGAATATTTTTTCCTCTACCTAAAATCATTAGTCCCCTCTATTGTCCAGTTTTTAAATCATGAAATTGCTTATCTCTGTATAGAACTATATAAAACAGTATAAAATAGATAAATACAATATGTATATAAGGCAGATGTACAGTATTCCCATGACATACTATTTATTTGTAAAAGTTTCAATACTCCAAGTTTATCTGGATCCTTAGTTCATTTATAATCTTCTAAATTATATTTGCCAAATCTTATTTGGCTTTTTGCTGTTTGTTTAATATTCTTTGGGTTCTTAAGTTTATAGTTTTTCTTTTCTTTTTTCTTTTCTTTTGTTCAGAGCTGAAGATAAACTCCCTGATAAAGACTTTTCAAACTGGTCCTTCCAAAGATCCCTGATAGCTTTAAAATGGTTAACAGGCATTTTCCAAAAATGATTAGTATTTTATTCCAATTTCATTTTAAATTGTATTTTATCCAATTCCATTTTAAATTGTTTGTATCAGATTTTAGTAACAATTTGTGTCTGGAACTCTGCACTTTGATATGGCCCAAGGGCTAATCAATAAAGTAAACTAACAAAGTAAACTAACAAAAGTGATTAGAAAGTGAGGTTTGCAAACTTGGTGTACTTTAAAATTTTTTGCTGTGGTTTGAGTAAGATGGCTAATCCCTTCGTGTTTTCATGCTCAAACTCATAAAAGACCATTGTCCTATTGTCTCCTTATGAGTAGCAGCCGCACAGAGCACATACTGTATGAACAATTTCCCATTCTCTTCATATCTGAAAAGGTTGCAAGGAATCTTATAGATCCCTTGGCCTTTACTATGGTTGTCAGTCCTGGGTATCACTATCTTCAGTTTGCCATACCTTCCTTGGTATGTCCCAACTTCATCTTTATCTCTCTCTCTGTCTCCCTCCCTCCCCCTCCCCCCTCTCCTTTTGTTTTTAACTTTTTTTTACCCATGTCCCTTTTATATGGCTAAACTAAACTAAAATAAATAGTTTTATTTGCAAACTATTCAGAGTCACCTAGGCGAGTTAGGTGGTGTATAAATAATAAAATATATTGTTGGAGTAAATTCCTATGATTTAGTATATGATCCTAGATTTACCGACTGAGAGAAAGAAGTTTATAAACAGTTGTTCTAAGACTGCAGATTATATATTAATTATTTCCAGTATAAATGGGCTCTCTTGATGTTTTGAACATAGAATAATTTTCTGGTTTTATATATATATATATATATAAGTAGGGTAACAAAGGTAAGGAGTGGGGTACGATGCGGCAGTAAAAAAGAAATAAAGTAGAAAAATACTGATAAATGCTTCAGGAATATAAAATTTGATATCTTTTGGGGAGAGGTTTAGCCATCAGGAAAAGATTTATCCCAGTACTTATGTGAAATTGCAGCATTCAGATTGGATTATAAGAAAGCAAAAATTGTTATCGGAAAAGATTGCTGTAATTCTGGGAAACAGTGATAACATTATTTAAAGAATCAGAAGCCTGTGCTTTCGATTGCTGTGCTTGGTTATCTTTTTTACACTCCCAGGAGCATCCACTTCAAACCATTCAAAGGAAATCCCCAATTACAGGGAAGCCATTTTCTGTCAGTAGTTTTCACTGTGAAACAAACTTTCCTGGATAATTAACAAGTGTCAGCAGAAATGATATATGTTTTCTTAACTCTGTAGTGCAAAAATCATACTCTGCACCAAGGACCCCTCATACTCTCTATAATTTATTTATTTATTTATTTATATCCTGCCTTTATTATTTTGATAAACAATTTAAGATAGTTAGCATCCTAATACTCCTTCTCTTATTTTCCCACAACAACCACCCCATGAGATGAGTTGCGAAAGAGAGTGCCTGGCCAAAAGTTACTCAGCCAGCTTTCATGTCTAGGGCAGGACTAGAATTTGTATTCTTCTGGTTTCTAGCCTGATGCCTTAATTATTAGATCAAACTCTTCATTTATCTTTACAAATGCTCATGAAGACAGACTACCTGTTTCAGAAGAAAGATCTCGATGTAATATCTTTAAAATAGGTATTAAACAATGTTCAAAATTGAAATGACTTTGAATATTAGTAGGTCGGGTTGGTAGTTATATTGTTGGTTTGAGTCCTGAGCTTGGCAATTTGGTTGCAAATGTTTCATCCCCATTTGAGGAGATATCTTCAGTGTGCTTTGGATTGTGCTTGTCTGGGGGAGTACTGGCCTTTAAATGCCCAGGACTTGGGTCTTCCAGTTGACGTCATGGCACTGTTGGACGTGAAGAGCTGGGCTCTGCGAATTTATGCCGAATTCCTTCGTTGGAGAGTCCCATAAGGGGCTAAATTCACCTTGTAGGGGTGATGAAGAGTGGAGGGGTACCCTGCAGGTCGCAGAGAGCAGCAGCTCTCCTGCTTGACCCAGGGCTAATTCCCTTTCATTCGATGAAGAGGAGAGGCAGCCATTATGGCTGCCATAAAGCTGGGGCAGCTGAAGAAACAAAGAACGTGCTGGAGCAGTGTGGATGAACAGTGACTGGAACTGGGTGAGATGATTTCTTTTACCTAGAACTTACCCTAAAGAAAATAAATTCTGGAAAATAGACTCTTTGAAAAGTTTAAGCGATGAATAATTACAGAGAGAAAATCACTGACCTGAAAGAAAAGATTCTAAGAGGAGAGCACAAAATTTTAAAAACATAGAAAGATTGGATTTCTAATTCCTATTGACAATAAGGCATTTTAAAATGCTGGAAGTTCTTGTTTGAATTTTGATTATTAGTTTGAATAAATATTGAAAGAACTTGTCAGATGTTGTGCAATCTTGAAAGTTAAGCTGAAGAATGGAACTACTGATGAATGGAAAAGACCAGGGGTGAAATCCAGCAGGTTCTGACAGGTTCTGGAGAACCTGTAGTGGAAATTTTGAGCAGTTCGGAGAATCGGTAGCAGAAATTTTGAGTAGTTCAGAGAACTGCCAAATACTACCTCTGACTGGGCCCAGAGTGGGATGGGAATGGGAATTTTGCAGTATCCTTACCCTGGAGTGAGGTGGGAATGGAGATTTTGCAGCTTCCTTCTCCTGCTACGTCCACCAAGTCACGTCCACCAAACCACACCCACAGAACCGGTAGTAAAAAAATTTGGATTTCACCACTGGAATAGACATTATACTCCTACAACCCTGGGGAAAATACTGATAAGACAGAGGAGAAAAGGGAAATAAATAACACCTGGAGAACTGCTGTGCTATCTACTGCTTTATACTTATCCATCTCATGACTACTGGAGCTCCAATGGTGAGAACATTTAAACAAAGTGGATCTCAAATACTAAGAATTATGATTGAACTCAGAGAGTGGATTTAAAGAGACATTTGGAAATCTTCCTGGACTACCCAAATAGAACTAATAGACTAATTGTGGGACATAACGAACTATAATTACTGTATTCCCTAAGGAGCAATGTCAGGATTGAGCAAACGGTTTCCAAGTCGACTTTCTGATCTTACAGATTAATTGAGATTGGGGTGTGATAGACTATTGACAGACTACTGAGCAATATTTGGACCTATTAAAAAAAAGACAAGATGTTCCATCAGGGGGATATAAGTGGATTGCATAAAGAAATGATGTCAATGTTCCAAAACATTCATGATATGATGATAAGGAATCGCAGGGAAGTAAAGGATCTAATGAATAACATAGACGGGTAGTTAGAAAATGTTCAACAAGGGATAATGAACGATGATCAAAAAGCCCAGGAAATAGAGGAGATAATGGAAAGACTGGGGAAAATATAGAACAGATAAATCAACAAGTAAAACAACAAGAAGAGAAGGCAATAAAGACTTATGAAATAATTCAGGGAAAACACATACTAAAAGACCAAAAGATGGTATTGAATAAACAGATACTCTTGAAAAGAAGATAGGGACTTGGGCAGACACCCTGGAGGCTTGGCAGCAAAAGATAGTAGAGATGGAAGGAATATTTGGATTAGGCAGGAAAGAAGTAGATAAAGACCTAAGGGAAGAGTTTGGGGGGGGGGGGGCAAGTTAAAAAAACAAATAAGAATTGAAATACTTAAACGGGCAAGAGATGATTGGTAGAGGAAATGCTGTATAACCGAAGATTGGCTCTGTTAGGAGCTAGAACAGAGGCAGAAACAAGAAATAAAATATACTAAAAGCAGCAGCTAGATGTAAAGATTAGATGTTGAAAGATGGTGTAACTATGTATGTTTTAATGATATTGTTATTGTCTTTAGAATGGAGTTCTAAAAAACTGAACAACTAAATAATGAAGGCCTATATTTTAACATAAATATGTATAATAACATTACAATTACATAAATATGATTAAAGTAACAAATGTTAATATTACTATTACTTGTATCCAAATGAATGATACCCAGATTTATTTTATTTTATTTATTTATTTGCTCGATTTATATGCCGCCCTTTTCCGGAGACTCAGGGCGGCTTACAATGCATTAAGCAATAGCCTTCATACTTTTGTATATACCTGCTTAGTAGGGCTTTCGCCCCCCCCCCCCCAGCGGTGTTCTTTTTTATACAAAGTCAGCTTATTGCCCCCACAAACCGGGTCCTCATTTTACCTACCTCGAAAGGATGGAAGGTTGAGTCAACCTTGAGCCTGGTGAGATTTGAACTTGCAGTAATTACAGGCAGCTGGTGTTACTTAACAGTGCTTTAGTCTGCTACGCTACCAAGGCTCAGATGCCTCACTGTTCATTGCTATTCATGTATATTCTAAAATAAAACTTATAAAACATAAAAAAAATGACCAGAACTCAGAAAGATATTTAAAGGCCAGTCCTCCCCCAGACAAGCACAATCCAAAGCACACTGAAGATGTCTCCTTGAATGGGGACAAAATGCAACTAAATCACCAAGCTTGAAGCTCAAACCAACAACATAATTTTCAAAGTTTCCTGGTTGTAGTAGCTAATCAGAAAATTCTCATACCCAGTTCCCCAATTATCCTCTGAAATCATATCACCATGTTGATAATTCTATGTTATTCTCACCACTTCTAAATTTGGAAGATGTGGAGATGATTTTGTGCTTGATCCTAGATTCCTAAATAAAGTTTCTACTTATTTGCTTACTTTGAAATACAATGTCTAAGGCATGCTACATTATAGCAATAAACTATCTCATTGTTAATGATATTTAGTGTATCTTCTAGTTATTATCCATGATGGAACTTCTGGTTACTACTTAATTTTATTCAGTTCAATTGGGTGAAAATTATATAGTAGCTGAGCTTACTTGACAATATATAAATTAATTTGTAGATTCTCTGGGATTTCTGTTAATATTTTTGCAGGAGTAACAAAATCACAATGCCAAACTATAATAAAATGATAGGCTAAGGTTTACTCAGACTTTACACCTGACATTGTCATCTTCCCTGCTTTCTAAAATTGGATGGATATGATTGGAGAAAGATCTTGCATAATGATGATATCTGATTATTGATTGCCCTGCTTGATTTAAATCCAGTATTTTGCAACACTAAATCAACTCTTTAGTTCCACAGGTATTAGAATGGATTTATGTTTTTTGAGAAGTATTAGTTCTGCTGGCTTTTTTTTCTGTTTTTGTGATCTTCTGTTTGACTGTTATTTCAAACAGTTGTTTCAGTAGTTTTATAACATGAAAAATTATTTAAAATGTTTAAATAGAGGAAATGTTATGTAGCCAAGTTTTCAAACCTCTCTTTTTTCTATATCCAGGGATCAAAGTGCAGGTTCCGTCACTGTGAAAAAGCCATTGGCAGTGATATTGTGTGTTCATTATGGAGAGAGGGAAAATGTTCCCATCAACTTTGCAAATTTAGACATATGGAAATACAGGTAAAAATAACAAGCTTTTTAAGTGGTCTCTCTTGAACTAGAACTATTATAAGAATTCACCACCTGTTTCTAATCTCTGCTATCATTACTGAAAATATATCATGTTAGTTTCACATCTCTTCTATTTTCTTCCATTGAAATTTTTTCTGTTGGGATATGATATCTTAGTTTCACATTTAAGAAGTACAGTATTCTTCTGACATCTAGTCACACAGTTTCATCAGCTAAAGATTTGTACTCATTCACACTTTACACTAAGTTTAGAAAACCAACCAAAAATACTGAATTTTAAGTAACTCTTCATCTGTACATTAATTGGGTTTTCTGTTCCCATAATCTGTTCTGCTCAGAATGATAGTAGAAGATAATTGAGCCCACAGTTATAACTGTAAGTTATGGTGGTTAAGCAGGTCACCACAAGACTCACCAAATTTTATGACCTTTTTTGCCTCAGTTGTTAAGCAATTGTGATGGAACCATGGGTCATTAAGTGAACCATGGATCACAATGGAGACTTTTTGATGGAAATTGGAAGTAAACTTCAGTTTCCAACAAAAATGATGTAAATCATAATCACATGATCATGGGATGCTGCCAACAACCATAAATGCAGGCCAATTGCCAAGTGCCCAAAATTCAGCCATGTGACTGCAGGGGGGAAGCCACTGTAACTTTGAAACCAAATCATAAGTAGCTTTGGGATGTGTCACTGTGGCTTCAAATTGAAGCTGAGATTGAAGTGATGCCAAGAAACAAAATGAACCATCTTTTGCCTTATTAAATTTGATGCCATATTGTTCTTTAACTTCTGCAGTTTCTGGCTTATACTTACTGTGATTCCAAGGATACTAGAAAAAATAGTTTCTTTTCAGATGTTTTCTATAGTTGTGGCGCAAAGATATTAATAGAAGAATAGGCATTAGTATTGTTTTCCTATTTTAAAATTTTCATCAATACAGCCAGTGGTATAAAAAGAAGGTTCTATAGCAGTACTCACTGTTTGGACCTAGACTGTTCTTTAAGTGAAACATTTTTTGGATGTGGGTGAAATTTTAATATGCAATTTAGTGTGACATATAAAAGAGGCCTTCCTCACAAGGAAGACTGTTTGTGCAGGACCGTAGCACATATAATAAAGAAGAAATCTAATTGATGTTCAATAACAATTTGATGCCAATCAGATCTTTAATTTTGAAAGTAGTCCAAACAATTTCAGCAAGGCCACAAAGTCAATAGCAGTGGGGTTTACTGCAAAGTCTTTACAGTAAAATGCAAAGCCTTTTTTGGATGCTTTGTTCTAATTTTATTCTTCATAGTTTAGATTATGAATTGCAGAATTTCATTCCTGAATGTTTCTATTGAATCATTAAATATGGAACCACCCATGCTTTCTTCTATAGCAAAAATATAACAGCATCTCATGCTTCTGGGAAACACAGCCTTTAGGCTGCGTGAGGATCAGTTGTGTCTTCCATCACAGGAAACCTCGTAATATCAATGGACTTTTTTTGCCCCCTAGTAATGGTGAGTATCTTTTCCATATTCTAGTAACTGAAATAAAGTCAATTACAGATGTTTCACTTCTGTTATCATTGATGAGCAACATCATAAAATAAATTAGTTTTTAGGTATTGAGTCAAAGTTCTTATTCATAATCTGATTAGAATGGGGCCAATCTTTGTTTTCAAGGCTGTACTCACAGCAGATTATTATAATTAATAATTTATCTAGTACAATTATAAGATTAGTTTTCTTATTTCTAGTCCCCTTATAGCTGTTAAGAATTTTGCATATAACAATATTAAAGTTAATGGGAATCTATCTATCTATCTATCTATCTATCTATCTATCTATCTATCTATCATTTGAATTTATTTGGCCACCGAACAACAGTTAAAAACACCACAAAGCACATAACAATAGAATAATAAATGTATATATGGCACCTAAGGTAAAAAAAACAACCCAACTACAACAGATCAAGAGAATCATTGCATGCATTCTGTTATATATATATATATATACAGATCCCCAAGTTCAGTGACACAATTATGTATTTAAACCATTACAGAAGGCCAGCATGGTCTGTGCCAATCTAATCTTCTTGGTAGAGAGGTTCAGAATTGCTTTTGTGAGGTGCCTCCTTCTGGTAGAGAAGAAATAATGTAATGGGCCAATTAAATGACCCAAAGCAAGATAGTTCTGATGTCCACCAGTACTGATTGGGTTCCTATCAATTTTCTGCTTTGCTGCCTCTTTTGACATTGGCATTTTTGTTGTTCTGAACCACGTTTGATAAGAAAAGTTATTTGCTTATACTGGTGGGAATGGGTAGCTGTGCTTTGATCAGTAGCTAATCGGTATTTTACTGTTGTTCAGCAGTGAAATTGTTTCAAGGATCATTGTTACCTACTCTTTCCAGGGGAACGAAGTTAACAGTAATATGCTCTTCATTTGATATATTTTGATATTGACATCTACTTCCATATATTGTGTTGAGCCCTGGACTATGTTTCCATGGGATCGGAAGGCCATCAAGGTAGTCTGTTTTTTGTTTTGTTTTAACTCCAGATAGAAGCTCCTCCTAGAAACATTCTCCTAGGTATCTTCTGAATTGCCACAGGTTTGTGCTGATTGGTTAATGAAATTAGGTGAGGGCTACATCTAGACAAACACTTAGTTTCAATGGTTAGAATAGACAACATGATACAAGTTTCAACTGTAACTCACATTCATCTAAGCAAAGTTGAGTTGCCTTGATTGAATGGGGGTCTTGTACCTCATACTCTCTAAACTTGGACACATTTATAAGGCTTCAAATTTCTCTGAAATCTCTGGAACTTCTGCAAAGTTATGTTTAGCTCTAGGAGGCACTTTACTTTCTTTTAACATTTGACATTCTTTTGTGAGTGTACTTGATGTAATTTACGCAGTCCTTTTATACGAAGGAGTTATGTTCGGGAGTTTTGATATAGTTGCCTATTTATAATAAAGAATGAATACTAATTGGCTTCACTATCATTTTGTTGCTGCTACTGATATTTTAAATTCAGTGCTTCTCAAACCTGAATAAATTATCCAAATTGGGTAAAAGTGTTTTTTCTTTGGGTAACAACACCCACAAACCTATTACCCATCACAATAGAGACATATAATTGATGTAAAGATTGCCATGTGTGCTAAAATATATTTGAAAATCTCTAAAGTATTCCTATCAAGAGGAAAATCAATGAAATTACCAACTGCGATTTGTTCAAATGACATACATATTGTTCAGTGATACTGTTTATATCATGCACATAGTCCTCAGTTTATGACTATTTGTTCCGTGACTGTTTGAAGTTTTAACAGTACTGAAGGAAGGAATTACCACAGGTCCTCAAAGTTCTTATAAGCGATTTTGAGTAATGAAGAAAAACGTTTAGGAAGCACTTCCTTGATTCATACCCGTCAGCCAGGATTCTAGGATGCTTAAACTAATTTTGTCTGCTCTGATACAGTTCTCCAAACTTTTATGGAGAAAAACAGTTTTTATATTCCAAGAAGAAGATATTCTTGTTGAATTAGGTTGTCTGGAACAGTATTTTTATATTCTGTAATGCCTGCCTAAAATAAGTATTGCAAAGATACATTAAGTATTCAGCACTCTTTCCAGGATAATATTCAGCGAAAGTGAGGATGAGAGGCAATATGAATAACTGATGTACTGCATAATGCAGGAACTTCTTGTTCTTTTTAAAAAATGGTATAAATGTTTATAAAGATAAATGCTGCATTTTATGGCAATACTAAAAGTATGGTTCCAATATAATGTTATTTTCTGTATGGAAAAATACATGTGGAAAAAGTTGTGCTTTAATAATAAAAGACAATTGAATATTACAAGAAAGATCTACATATGGAATATGTCATATATATACCTCTTCTGCAAATTGCATGAGAGGTTTTTTTTTTTTACTGTTATTCTCAATGGAATCCATGTGAATTATGTTTTAGAAAGAAAAGTCATTCCCTCATACTAGTTTTAGCTAGATAAGAAAATGGTGGAGAAGAAAATACCCTGCCTAAATAAAGCATGTTAAGATTACAATCAAGGCAAAAAGATTTAGGATTTCCCAGAGTTGTAGAAGCTTAAGGAAAGGAAAACTTTGATGCATTGTATGTATTAATTGTGTGCAAACATTTCAGGAAACTGATTGCAAAAAGAGTGCCATATTTACTTGATGAGAAGAGTCTCATGTTTTGATTAGGGAGGGAGAGTCACATTGCCTTCCCTGGGAATAAGAGTACCCTTCTAAAGATGTACTTGCAGGTTAACTTAGTAAGAATATGGGACTTTAGATCTGGTGTTGTAATTCTTTCCCTTTGCTGTCCCTTTATGCCTTCTTTCTGTCTCATCTCCACACAGTTTAGTTCCCATGTTTAGTTTAGTTCCCACCTTTAGTTTCCCACTAGATCAGAGGTGTCAAACTCGATTTCACTGAGGGCCACATCAGGGTTATGTTTGACCTTGGGGGGCCAGAGTGGGTGTGGCCAGCTGGACATCACTTGCGTGATCAAATGCCACTTTTGCCAGTAGTTTGTTTTGCTAGCACTCTGCCAGCAAAAACGGAGCCCAGGAGGGCCACGTGCCTTCGCTGTTTCCAGGGTGGCTCCGTGGGCCAGTTCTAAGCACCCCATGGGCCGGATAAGGCCCATGGGCCTTGAGTTTGATACCCCTGCACTAGATGTAGTCTTTGATTTACAATCATTCATTTAGTGACTGTTCTAAGTTACAATAGAACTGAAAAAATTGACTTATAATTGTTTGTCACATTTACAACCATTGCAGCATCTCCACAGTCATGTAATAAGAATGTGGAAGCTTGGCAACAGGTTCATATTTATCATAGTTTGTGTCCTGCATATGACCATGTGATCACCTTTTGCGACAAAATCAAAATCAAAATCAATGGGGAAGCCAGATTCACTTAACAACCGTATACTAACTTAACAATGGCAGTGTATCACTTAATAACTGTGGCAAGAAAGGCCGTAAAATAGGGCAAAACTCACTTAACAACTGTCTCACTTAGCAACAAAAATTTTGGGCTCAATTGTGATATAAGTCAAGGACTATCTGTACTCCTTTCTCTCATACCACCTACATCCTGGTTATTTTGTCCTCGTCATCTTCCATATGTTTGTTTCTTTGTTTTGTTTCTTATCAAAAGAAGGAATTCAGGTTTGTGTGATTCTATGGGTGATCATGCTTAGTGTATGTAAAAAGAGGCTTACATGAAGATGGGAAATCAATTAATTTTGAAGGAATACTTTACGCAGTATCTTTTAAATATTGGTTATTTTTTTTGGTTCTAGATCTGCTCTTTTTTTTGCTATGGGACTGTCCTTTTTACAGAGATCTTTTTCTGCTACTCTGGTTTTAACTAATTGTATGTTTTCCTTTTTTTCTTTTTGGCTCTGGTAGTTTACTTGTGAACCACCAAGGGTCATTGGGAGTCCAGCAGCTTACAAATTTAATAAATAAATAATTAAGATGTTAAAGTTGTCAGATTTATGGAATGGTCTGTAATATTAGAGGACGTTACGATGATGATGAAAAAGTAACTTTGAGACCAATGCCTGCAGCATCTCTCACTCTCTCTCTCTCAGTTACATGTTGGTTATTAAAGTCAGTTTATTTTATGTATTTATTTATTTACTTAATTTGTATATAGTTGCCCATCTCAACTCTAGGCAGGCATACCTTGTCCTACACAGTTAGTTTACATTGTCCTTGGGTAGGTTCTAAAATTTTTTACTACCATTTCTGTGGGCGTGGCTTATTTTGTGGGCATGGTTTGATGGTCATGTGACAAACAATTCTTTAGGATTTAGCAGAGGTACTGGTCTACCAGGCTTTTAACTGTTTGCAGAGCCGTACCAGTCTACCCATTTGTTTTTGGAGTGTTCTGGTCTATCTATTTGTTTTTGGAGGCACCGGTCTACCCATTTGTTTTTCCAGCACACTGGTCTACCACCACATTGCCTTTTACCGCTGATCAGCTGTAGGGCGGCCCTTTGAAGCCCCGCGGCAAGAGTTTAAACAGTTTTTTTCCTTCTAGCCAATCAGCTGGGACTCGGGAGGCAGTGAATAGATTGGGGGTGGGGCCAGGCAAAGGTGGTATTTACCGGTTCCCCGAACTACTCAAAATTCCCACTACCAGTTCGCAAGAACCGGGGAGAACCAGTAGCAACTCACCACTGAAAAGTCCTTTTCTTTCTTTCTTTCTTTCTTTCCTTCTTTCTTTCTCTCTCTCTCTCTCTCTCTTTCTTTCTTTTCCTTTTTGCTTCCCTCCTCACAGAGTGAATATATTGCCTAAACAAGCAATCTCTTCTTCAGATGCTTTTCTGCACACTACAGTGTATCCCTAAAAGTGCTAACCACAAGTTAGCAAGCTTAGCTCTGTGGCTTTAATAAGTTGATTAGAACCCTCAGGCTGGCTGGCACTGTTGCCTGACGAGAAGACCCTAATCAGATTCACACTAAAGGCTGTTGTTTGCCTCCTAAGCAGCTCACAGCTTACATCCATAAGTGGGCTAGGCAAACAGTGCATTTCTTTTCATATATATTCCCCATTGTGTGCCTTCTTACCGTCTTGCAATTCCTTCCTCTCCAATGAATACATTTTTTTATTTAAAAAATTGCTTCTTGCCAATTATCCCAGCATTGGGCTGAATATCCCAACGGACAAGGGAGTGTGGAACAAAATTTGCCCTTTTACCTGGCTTCATCATGAGTCATGTTCTGGAAATCTTCTCTAATAATAACAATCACTCAGTTGTTTGGGAGTATATTCTTCTGACACTGTAAAGCAAAGGAAAGTCAGTGTAAAATCGTAAACACAGTTATGGTCACATGATTTTTACTTAGTGATTACTTCATTTAACAATTGAATTGCTGGAACCAATTGGGGTTGCTGAACAAGGACTACCCATACAAATCATGTAATTATTATATTTTATGCTACCACAATCATTTTATTGTATTTTGTCTGCATGTAAATCTGTTTTTATCTATCTGTCTCTGGGCTCCAAAGAAAAATCAGAATTAGGGGTAATTAATGCTTGGATGGTTGTTTATAGAGAAATTATAGGGTTGAATGGGAAATTGAAAAATACCTCAAGAAGACAAGGACAACCCAGGAGCTGTGCTGCACTCAAATGTATTTTTACATTTTACATTATGTTCATGAGTTTGTAACTTGAGGATTGCTTTTAGCTAAAAATAGGAATTCTAAATGTATAAATGAAGAATTTGGGCATTAAACAAGATTTTTGCATGTGTGGGTAAGTTTGGTTTACTCCTTTTTTATGGGGTTGAGGATCATCTTAAATTCAGTACTGTTTTCATTTCAGGCAAATAAATAATTGGCCACTAAGGCAATAGACCTTTCACTCATTGCAATATTAATAATATGGCTTTGTTCATTTAGTTGGAGGCTTTATCATGGATCCAGTCATTACGAATGATAAACCATTGAATATGGATTAATGCAATGTATGATTAGTCAGAACATAGTTGAAAACCAATGCTTAGCATGATATGGGGTCTTTTCTTTAATATTGCTCTCTTGTAATATGCAATTAATTTTGTATACTTTGGGATGTGAATAGGATCTTAAAAGAAGCATTTCCTTCAAGGCATCTTTTCTTTCAGAGTTAATGTATATTTTATTTCCTTTGCTGCTGCCATAAAACATATGACACAATAAATGTCACTGAAGCCAGTTAGAATAACATGTATAAACTGTCTGGAACACTTAATGAACCAAGGCTGAAATCCTACCTATACTTAACAGAAAGTTATTCCAATTGAACATGTAAGAATTTTATCCTATGTCATTGTGAATAGGATTGCATACTATTAAGTTAATTGATTGATTGATTGATTTGGTTAATGGTTCAGGTGATAATATACATTCTAAATATAATTATTAAATTTTATTTTGGCTTTTATGAGTGAGTTAAGTCTGTTAAACTCTTCAAAGTCTCAATTCAAAAGTTTTATACTGAATTTAAAGTTACTTCCAATAGATTCTACATTGCAAGGGGAAGTTCAGGAAGGAATTTTGCATCCTGCTCAAAATCAAGATTCCACAAAAGGTCAGGAGAATACATTAAGGCCTATTCATCCTCCACTTATTATTACCATCAATCTTGAGGAGGAAGAAGAGGAAGAACAAGAAGAAAAATGTAAATATTTTTTCAAACATTCATGTTTGTCTACATACTGTCTTTTAGAAAGAGATGAAAACTTAATCCCAGCATGAATATTCTTGCCTTTCTTTTTCTTTGCTTACCTATATACATCTAAAATATTGCCTACTGTTAAATTTGGAGACATAGTTTAAAAGGATATGAATGCTCTTCTTTAAAAAGTGGATAAATGGGTTTAGAATGTCTGCTTCATCTGTAAATCCAGATTTTGAGAAATAAAAGCATATTATATATATATATTTCATGTAGAATAAAATATGGTTTCGGAAATGCTTTCCAATCCTTTAAAAGGAGCTCGATTCTGGGACAACAGTATTAGAAAGGAAGAGGAAAGTTAACTTAGAATGGAGCTTAGAATGAAACATTCTAAAAGGATTCCTCTAATGCTCTCCGAAGGGTTCCGTGTGGATTTTTCTATTAATATTGTTCTATATTTTGTAAGTGGCATGGTGGCCTAGAGGTGGAGCTCTTGCGTCACAATCAGTAGGCTGTGAGTTCAGTGTAGTGGCAGATATTTCTTTCTTTCTCTGGATGAAATGAGTAATTGTCTGCTGCGAACTCTGCAAAGGCATCAGAAAGGGCATCCGGCCAGTAAATGCTCCGTTCCATTCAGTCACCCTGATTCCGATGCAAGGGATTACAAGTTCATTAAAAGAAAAAAAATGTTTTATATTTTGTCCATAGTCCCAAATTTATCCTTTTTTTAACTTTAAACTTTCCTTTGATATCTTGTCACGTTAATCCAAATTTGGCCCTGTTTTACTAGCTTTTAGAGACTGATGGACAGAGTCTGAAGACCTTTTACATAATTTCTCTCCAATACTGTTGAGATGGAAAGATTAAGAAGGAAGGGAAAGCATATAAAGTATAGATTCTGGAATTCTTTCTAAGTTCTTCTCAGCAATAGCCATTAAAAAAATCTCTCTGTTTTTCCATGTAACAAAATAACATGGTGCATGCATGTGCTTTTGTTTTCCACTTGTGTTGTGCCTTTGTATCAATGTGTGCACTGAAAAGCTTAGGGCCGGTTGCATACACTCTGTCTTGGGACTCAGAAAATGGGGCCGAGAATGGAACAGTTAGTAACATTTCAGCAAATGTGAATCTCCTTCTCCATAGGAAAAGATTTTTCTCACTTGAGGGGATTTTTTTTTCTGGAATATTTTCCTTTGCAACTTTGTCCAGATGTGGCTCTTTTTTTTCCGAACTCATAAACTCAGTACTTGCCACACAGCAAAATGTCCTCTTTCATATTTTTTGTAAGGATATTTTGATCCTCTTTACATGTTTTTTTCTTATGCCCAATTGGGAAAGAAAGAATGAAAGCAGAGAATAGGAGTTCTTTAGAAAAAAATAATCTAACTTTTCCTTTTAAACCTATTCCGTCAGTAAAAGAAAGATTTTATTTTGTATTATAAATGTAAATGCAATTCAGATTTGCTTTATATGGCACAGGAAAAAGCCTGGAAAGAATTTTATTAGAAATAACTTTTTAAAATTGTTCCATACAGATGCGTCTTATTTATTGTCAAAGACACCAGAAGATATAGAAGAAGAAAAGGCAATAAAGGAAATGTGCTATAAATCTGGTAAGAATCTTATTGTTATATCAACTAAGAACATTGGTGCATTATTTTAGCTGATATAACAATAGCAATTTTTTTCTCTTCTTTTGTCTTTCTGTGGATGAAACAGGAGAATATTATAGAATTCAGACTTCTCAGGAAAATAATTTAACAAAAAATTCTTCAGTGCTGGAGAATGAGCTCATTAAACCTATGGAAACATGCAGAGAATTACAAGAAGGCAAGGAATGAAACAGCTGAAGTTTTTAATTTTGGATCTTAAATGTTGTTTTATCTTTCTAAAGATAAGAAATATTCATTGTTAAAAATCCACATTAACATATTGTTTAGAGGTAGACTCCAGGAAGAAGCCCAAGTTCAATCTCTAGACTTGCCAACTAAAAGTACCAATTAACAGATGTCACAATGGGGAATTTGCCAGTTACTTCAGTCATGGAATTAAGTAAAATATTCAGTCATATTTTATTAATTGTTCCTAAGAAAATCCATCTTATTATAGAAAAAAATGATAAGTAGAACTTAGTAATTTCATACTTAAGATTCCCATATTGCCAATAGGTAGGGGTCTAAAGCTTATAGAACAGTAGGTAATGCTATGATAATAACTGTCCCTACAGAAAACTATTCCTATTACATGCAGTTTAATAACTTCCCAGATTTTCTCTCTCACCTTTCTAGGTGATGGTGTTGCAGTTCCATCAAAGTTTAACATTATAGAAAGGCAAACAAAAATAACAGCCTCAGTGGACAGTTGCTCTAAATCTGAACTTAGTGCCTTTGAAAATGGAGGTAATTATTTAAAATAGAATTTCTACATTTAAATTCTTATAATTGACAATGAAATAAGTGTGCAGCAACCTGCATTCAGACACACACACACACACACACACACACACACACACACACACAAAAACTACCTAGTTTGCAGAAACTCTGCTCAGTTTTTTTTTCATTTTCCAATTTAATGAAGCAATGCCATCTGTCCTTATTTAATTTTATTTAAAGAAGCATTGGGATTGTTTGCAAGCTACATTTACCTTCTCTTCTCAGACTGCAATTTTTGCTTCCTTTATTGAAACCACCAACAATAGAGACAAAGAGGGAAAAAGAGAGGGAGAGAGTCTTGGGATTTGAATCAACATATTACAAAAACACCTGCATTGTTGTTCCTGAATAGAGATGCCGCAGGTTTCAGAACAAAAGAAAAGGATTCTCCATCAGAACAAGCAAGATAATATTAGGTGGCAGGTTGGGGGACGCTGCTGAATAGACCTTTGAGAAATAAAAGCCCCCAGCAAGGATACTGGTGTAATCATCTGTAAGAAAAAAAGAATATGGAGGTGAAGAGTGTCCATTCAATTATTTCCAAGCAACTGAGTTCTCATGTGCTTTGTACAGTATCAGTAATTACAATACTGCAGTGTTATTTCCCAGACAAACAATACAGTTCTAAAAGAAACCCTATCCCCTTTGAGATGCAGTGCCCTAAATTTCTGAATATGTGAGCACTCCTGATAAGCCTCGTATCACCTCTTGGTCTTGCTTTTGGATGTCAGCCCTTTGTAAACATTCACTGTAGTTATTTGTAAAGAGAAAGCTACATAAAGTATACAGCTATGTGTACATAGGCTTCCTTATAAGCCAAGTTCTTGCTTTATTAGGACAACTTTATGTTGTTATTATGATGATTAGATTTACACCCCTTGAGTTATTTCTGTATAACTCAAGGCAGTGTACATCATGGGAACATGTTCCCATGTCTTACTTTACCTCCCCCCCAAAAAAACCTTGTGAGGTGGGTTATTTCTTCCCTGTAGGTCAGGGCTGTCAAATTCATGGCCCATGGCTCGGATGCATCAAGCACTGGCCATGCCCATGCCTGGTTTAGTGAAGGGGAAAAAAGTACTGATATGTCACCTGACGCTGTGACGACGCAAGTTTCACACCCCTGCTGTAGGCAATTCTTCTGAATGTACAATTTCAGGAAAGAAGTAGCATTATTTGAGTTAGCATTTTAGGTGTGATATCAACTGATTTTTGGCTGTTGATTGCAAAATTTTCCTATCTCTTCCTTTCATGTTAGATGTGGTATGTGTTTATAGTTTTTTTTAAAGTAAGCAGAAGGCCTTTGAAAAGAAACAATAAGACATCTCCTTACAGATTTGCAATTTCAGTGCAATTTCACTACAATGGTTCAGGCACATGAAAGAATTATTGCCATTTGGGCTTTACATACGATCCATTGATGCTCATACCATGGAATCACATTTCATTTTGCTAGTTTAAACAACTTTGTTTCATGTGCAAATGTTGCCATTCATTGCTTTTCCATTTAAAGGGAAAACAGCAGACATCTAGAATACTATTCTTTTTATTTCTTTCTTTTGTATGTTTCTTGTTATTGTTTCATTTTCTCTGATAATTCTGTGATATATCTGTTTCTCTGTAGGAGGTGATTGTTACTTGTCACAAAGAAATATATTTGTTGAAGGGATACAAAACAAAATGTTCAATGGAGAGAAACAATTTACCATGCTAAAGTGTTTAAACGTTAAAGGTATTCAGAATTCATGTCTCACCTTTCTTTTTTTTCAATGGAAAAATAAATATATGTGCTGTCTTAAAACGTTTCTGGCAAGGCTTTGGCTAAAATATAAGAAATTGCTAATTTTAGAAGTCTTGCAGAAAAGGTTAGACCCCACTCAAAAGGGTGATTTGAGCCATGTATTGGTTATATGATGCCATAATTGGGGAATCATCTTGATATATTCTCATGCTAGTGACATTGTATCACTGGATGAGGATATGACAGTTCAGTGGCAATCATTGCTATATTGTTTTTGAAAAACACCTCTGCACTAATATTGATTGGGATTTTTTTGGCATAGTTCCTGGTAGTACTAGTACTATTATATTTAGTACTGTAGTAGTATGATTAGATTTAACTACTTATGTGGCATCAAATCAACCCCTTAGACCTTCTCGGGGGTGATCTGTCCCCAAGCAGGTCTTCCAATCATGCCTCATTTTAGGAACGTTGTAGAATAAGCCCCAAATAAGGCTAATTTAGCTGCGATACAAATATAAATTCTGTCTTATTCAATTTGCACCATCATTAGCTCACTGTAACCCCTGGCCACTTATGTGCTAATTTTAAGGGAAATGGAAACTGCTGCTGCTTTTGTTTGCTCCAGCCAGTGTTCATATACTTGGATGAAATATATAAAATGCTAAAAAACAAAACAAAACACAGTAGCACTTGAACTACTATTATAGTAGCAATAGAATGAAATTGCTCTGAAGACTGGCAGTAGGTCCTCTGTTGAATATTGATTTGAGCAAATGCTCGGTTATACTGACTTCTGATGCCTTTGCTTTTTCTGTAAGAAAGCATGTATGTATATTAGCAATTGAGTAGAACAATTAGTGGATAGATATACTGTAGATCACCCTGGATATCCTGTTTCTTTTTTATACTTTTGCAGCTATTAGCAACAGTTTGACCTTGCTTCAGGGTGAACTGTTTTTGTCAGTTTAAAAATACTTCAGACCCTGCTAGGAAATTTCTATATTTGTAGGTCATTTCATATGCCAGTTTGGCAACTAGAACTGAATAGCAATAGTGAAGGAGACAACCACTAAGACAATTCCTGTAAATAAAATAACAGGCAGTAATAGTGATGCTATAAATATCAGACCATTATATTTCTAGGATGAGTGTTTAAAGATGGTTAAAACTATGAATCGAATTCTTGGATCATGTGCTAACATGGGAATGGAGGCCACAGATAATCCTGATTCAGAGTGTGCTAAAACAAACTATTCCTTTGAGATTGAATAAGTTGAATAAACCTACTAGAAAGATAATTCATGAAATCATATAAAACAATGACTTAGTGGAATAGATAGATCTGTCTGTTGGCTTCCTTACTAATTGTTACTCTAGAACTGAACAACACAATCCTAACATTTTTTTTCAGCTACAAGCCATACAGAAAGCATCAAGAAGCATCATTTTAAGGGAGTAAAGAAAAAGAAATGGCTATCTGAGGAATCTAAAAATCTGCCTACCCCTTTGACAGCAAAAGGTATTTCAAAGGAACTTTTTGAATCATTCCAAATAGCACAGTCTGCCCTATTTTACAATTTGCCATCATCAGACACGCTTTACTAAGATGGAGCTCTCTATTAGGACCCAGTATTTTAATTCATTTTGCGAGTGATGGATAACTTAAAGTCCTCCACAAAGTGCTGGTCTGTTTCCAGCTGGGATGTTCTGAGTTCATGGATGACTAAATTGGAATGGATTTCCCATCCTTGCAGTATATGTTGAGCCCTGAATAGTTTCTTACACGTTGGGAGGAAATATTGATTGTTTTATTATCTCTTGCAGCAATGCATACTTCAAACTCTAAAAGTAAAGGGAATTGCCAACAAAATGATCAAATCAAGAATGCTGAGAATGCCTCTTATGTTCCTTCTCAGAGAGCCAATGGGAGAAGTATTTCCTTGAGTGCTCCAATGGCTGGAAGATCACAAAATCTCACCTATGCTAAAATTGGGGTAGCCAAAGAATCCAAAATGAATTTATCTACAGGTAAGCATCTAGCTTCATAAGATCTCTTTCTGATAGGGGCATCACCTTGTTTCCTAATGAGATGCTATGCTAATTAAATAATACAATTGTTTCATCAGTAAAGGTTTTTCAGCTGTGATGCAGTGTCCTAAAGCTTTCAACATTGCTACTTTGTCTGTACAAGGAAGAGGCATTTATCTTCTGTCGTTTTGTACATGAATTTGAAACAATGAGATTTAAATTTTATTAACTGCATAAATTGCTTTTGGAATTAATTTCGAGAAAGATCTATCTAAAATAACTTAAGTACATTGTTATTTAAATGAATATGATTCTAGATTTTATACAATGTCTCTACAATTCAGTTTTTGCAATAAGGAACGAGGTTACAAGAAACTGGCCATTCAAAAATTCTGCAATAATGTTAATTTTCTATTAAAAATGCCTGTTAGTGCTGTTCACTGGAGTATATTTTCTAAGAAGGCAAACTGTAGCAGTCATTACTATTTTTTAATATTGTTTGTGATTATTTTGAAATCTCAGTTTACATTAATGGTATGTCATTAATTCTGTTTCTTGCTCTAGTATTTATGATTTGCATCTAAATCTTAGTGTATGAAATATTTGCCCTTAGTGTGTTATGTAAATGCAACAATTGTGGTTTGCAAACTATGGTCTATGGCTTAGTCCACAAGCCAGGATTAAACAATTCAGAGATAATTTAAATAAACTCAGCTGCAAAATTCTTACCTCTTCTTTAGCTCATGTAGGGATGTTGAATATTACTTTTCATTGATGTTAATCGCCTTTTTTCTAGAAATAAAAAAAATACTGGAAAAGTTTCAATTCAGGTTTATCCCCTCTTGCCTTGTTATTGAATGTTTATTAACATAATAGATTTTAATCTTAATTCTATCATGCTTCTAAACTCCCTGTTCATTTTGTTACTTCATTCACTAGTTTTGTTTTTCAAAAATGGTAAATAATATTTAAAAGGAAAAAATATGTAGATAGCACAAAGGATTAGTAATAGAAGACTGGGATAATTCAGACTAATTATAACATACTATACTGTTGTCACTTTCAGGGAAAAAATATTTTTTTTACATTTCCTCTACATCAATCCATTACACCAACATTGAATTTTACTGTGAGCTTTTAGAGGTTTATATTCTGTAACTCTCAGCAATATCACCTCTTCTGAAAAGTGTCTTCCCAAAATATATTGGAGAAGCTGGAAGTTTTATCTTGTACAAACTAGAAAAATGCTGTCCATGTTGTTTAAGAAATGTTGATAACTCTAGAAATCATTATTTCACTTTGTTAAATTAGTTGCTCCAAATATTATTAATAAAGTTAAAACCAAACTTTTCAGAGAAAGATATTGATTGTTTAAAGATTTTCAGATAGTTTTGTTGCATTCATACTTTATATCACAATTCTGCTTTAATGTTGTAATGCCCTTTACATTAAATTTACTTGTTATTTGTATACTGAAATGTAGCAATTTCTTAATAAACATTTTCAATGCAACAGATTTATTCTCCTACTATTTTGTGCCCCATCTTATTTGTTGTGCCTTTTTGTTCAGTCTTTGTGCAGTAGCACAATATGCTTTACAATTGTTTTTCATAGCTAATGAATTTTATTTATATACCATATTTTAAATGTGCCTTCCTAAATATTTTTCAAGAAAGGAATACTGAAGGCCCTATTAGAGAATTATTACTTATCAACCTTGAAATCCTGGCAAGTGCTTGTTCCAGTTAGAATAAAAATTCCATGATATTTTGAACACTGTAATTGGTTTGGGTCACTACTGGGAAAGACATTTTGATTTGATTTGAACTCTCACGAACAATTGCTGATCTAAAACACCCTTATTTAAAAATGGAAGAAATTAAAAAAAAATGGGCAAAAAGTATGTTACTTTTAATTATTAATGAAACTTTCACAATTTTTGTAAGGCAACAAAAAGAACATAAATTGCATAAAACAGCTAGTTATCAACACGTTCATAAAGTGTTTATGTTTCATCTGGATGCGTAGCAGCCTTTCATCTTCAGTAGATTTGAATAGCTTTTTTTACAGAAGCTAAATCAGCCATCTTATATAATGACCAATTAAACATTTCATAAAATAGCTTTGAATAATATAAAGAAAACTGGAATATTTTCATTTCCTTATAAGGTTTTCTTTTGTGCATATGTACTTAGTTGTTAGTTTGTATTATGTAGACTTTTTAATGTACATTCTTGTCTGAATTGTTTAAATTGTATATTCACATGTTTTCTATTTTTATAAAAAACTTCATTTATAGCTTTGTAGCATCAAGAAAAAGTGTTTTTAAAATGATTTGTGCTACAAAATCCAAATTACTACTAGAGCTTTAAAGCTTAAAATGTTCAACATGTTTTTGCTGCCATCTAGAGATTATCCTGATGTTTCCAGCCCAGATTTGCAACCCTGAAACAGAAAACAATAAATGTAGGTTTGGAGTCTGGACCAATTGCTCTCTCTCAACTCAATCTATGTCATACATAATTCTTGTAGAGATAAAAGGGAAACATCCATCTATTCCTGAAGAATAGACAATATACAGTATATATCTAACCAAAAATGCATTAAAATAAATGAATTAAGTACACAAGAAGATTTCTAAAAAAAAATCTTGATCACAATTTCAGGTTAAATATAGAATGCATTTTCTTATAGAATTAAAGCTATTTTCTTAATAGGATTTTTTGTTATGTAATATCAGAAAACATTATGGTAACAATTCTGGTATATGTGCTTAAGGAGAATGACAGAGTCAAGGTTATAAAAGAGAAAAATTAAAACTTTCTTTTCTTTCTTTTTCTTTAAAGAGAGGTGTGCTTCAGCGTATAATATACCAGCCTGGAGAAAAAGAAGCCCGCATTCTAAAATATATACTAAACCTGAAAAAATGCATTCAGGTATTTATAAGGTGATAGTAATATACTGCAAGTATTAAAAATGTAGCAATCAAGAATATGGAGAGAAATTTTTAAGAGATCAAAATATTTTTTTCTATTGCTAATGGAAAAAGGGTAAATTCATGAAATAAAATATTACCTAAAGTCTAGCTACAGACCAGTCTTGTCTGTAGTCCTTCTTTATATAAATTAATAATTAAAACTTGACTAAGGAAAAAAGTTACTTACTTTACAAGTAAGTATGGATAATGCAAGTAATACATGAAATAACGGTCCATTAAGATATGTCAACTTCAAATAATTGCATTCTTCATGTTTGTGAAGCCCCATTTTTTGATATAAGATGTACTAACAGCTAGGAATTCAAATTATATTATTAATGTCATGATCTATGGTTTGTTGTAGACTACCTTGACTCTATAACTTTCAGATTTTATGTTATTGTATTTTAAAACTTTCATATGCTTTCATTTCAGAGCCCAGAAGAAATGGAAGTAGATAAAATGGAGGTTAATTTTAAAGCGAGGAAAGAGGGAATAAAGAAATGGTATATTGCTCTTCTATGGTTCGCCATCAAAAGAGGACAAAATATTCAAATTCAAATGATTTGGTTATCAGGAAATCCAACTGGAGATCTAAGGTGACAAAAACATTCTAAAATTCAGGAAGTATATGTGCTAAAACATTTACATTAAAATATGTAAACAAGCCATCTATTTCTGAATCAATTATTTTAATATGAACCTGGACTGAAAATTTTACTGTTTGGGAGTAAGTACAGGCATGCTTCATAAGTGCTTTGGATCCCATATGAGAGCAAGCACATCTCTATTATTCAATAAAGCCATTTATTTTCCAGGCTTTTGTCAAAATCTGAAGAAAGTTGAACTTATTTGTTGAATAGCAGAGAGTACTAGGCTCTTTCTTAATCACTTTTGAAAGCATGCACAAATGTCCTGCTTAACAACGGTGGGATGTGTTCTCTCACAAGAAAAGATGTTTAGAATATTTTGCCTTTTTCAATAAAGATTAGTATGATTTTAATGACAATGGTACTAATGAGAGGAACACCAGTCTTTTCTTCTTCCATAATGTGGGGCTACTGAAAACACTGGGATGCAAAGCTGTCTATAGGTCCTACTAATATTTTGTGTTCTTCCAGAGAGTAATCAGCATACATAAATCAGCATATTTAATTCCAACCATGTTTACATAAAGATTTTCTGAATACTGTAATTAACTGACAATCTGAAGGTTGGAAGGGATGGCTACTGAAAGAAAACTTTATAAGAATTAGGTAAAAATATGTTTACATAAAGTGCACTCTGTGCAGAGTGCTTTAATCATCAAAGTCACCACATATTAGCTCACAACAATATAGAGTAACTGTTTCCTCCACTGGTACTTGGAACCTGTTCTTTCATCCTAAAACAAGCTGGTGCTGTGATATTTTGTCCAGTTTTCTTCTTGATCTGATGGATTTTCACCAGCGTAAGAGTTACATCAACAATAATTTATAGTGATAGTATAGCCTTGTGTTCTTCAAAAATATCCACACATAAGAACAGTTCTAGCTTAACCATTAATTTCACAATATATATTGTATTCACTTTTTTTGTTAATTTAAAAACATATGGTATCAGGAAACTTACCTCCATGGGCTTGTTTTGAGTTGGACATGCCTGTTCCTATAAGCCTTCCTTTGTCATCACCAATTTTCTAGGTAATTTGGAAAAATTTGTCTTGTATTTCAAAATGAAAAGAAATAATTCATAATTCTATAACTATTTCTATTGCACAGATCCTTGCAATTTGTCTCAGTTGTGAAATCAATAGAAAGATGTGAAAAATGGAAAGGAACATCTTTTAACTCTCAGGCATGGCAACACATTGTTAAAATTGTTTTCACCTTCCTAATTGGATAATGTGCATTTCAGTTTCTAGACTATACAACTTTGCAGACATATTTTATATCTTGAAAGTCCAAAGCAGTGTAAATCTTATAGGCCTATCCAACCAGGCTGGGTTTTAATATAAAAAAAACTTTGATCATTAAAGGGAAATTAAATTATAAAGTGCATGCATGTATGTATTTCTGACTTCAAGTCATGTTGACTCTTGGCAACTGCCTAGACAAGTCTCTGTGTTTTTCTGGGTAAGCAATAAAAATAATAACAGTAATCTTGTTTATTTTTATGTCCAACTGCAGCACATATTGCAAGAAACAACATTAAAACAAGATTAAAACTTTATATAGGATGGAAGTAAGTGTTGGATCAAATCAAAACCAGTAGGTTAAACAAGTTGAAGTTAATGTAATATTTACTTTCTTCCTTTACCAGTCCTGTTTACTTAATTATAGTATACATTACTTCTCCATCCAGGAACTAAACAGATCTAGATTTAGCAAGAAGATTGCTTCATGTATTTCTTTTAAAGTACAGGAGCCATAAATTAAATTACATTATAGAGAACTCAGATATTACATCAAACATACATTTTTCAAGTGTAGTATCAAATATAGAGTGCATTGTAAAATGGGTATAACAAGATGAGTCTTACGGTCACCAAATCTCATGGACCCAGAAAGGGATAGAGCTGGAACACTAATCTTAATAATGCAAACGCATTTCTTGCTGCAGTAATCATCTTTGAACCATGTTGTAGCTGATAATTAAGAAAATTAACAGACTACATAGGTAGAATAAAGGGAACATTACTACAAAATAATCCAGCAGATCAAATCCTGCTAGATAGCCCAAGAAAAAGTCATTGATTTTATCAAAAATTGGTGAAAACTAGAAAGGATGAACTTTCCCTGCCCAATTTCGATCTAGGAATCCAAAACAGATTCAACATCTCGTTGCTATGGAAATAGGTCCAGATAATCAGTGTTGTTTGAATGTGTCTGGAACTAGAATATGTCTGGACCTTTTCTTAGAAGTAATATGCTTGAGATTGGCTGTAATTTCATATACTGATTTCCACATCAAGAGAAGTTTTTGTTTGATTTAATCAGCCAGAAAAGACAAGGGTTTGTTTGTTTGTTTGTTTGTTTGTTTATTTATTTATTTATTTATTTATTTAATCTTTATACCGCCCTTCTCTCGAAGGACTCAGGGCGGTGAACAGTCAGAATAACATACATATAATGTGAAATTAAAATAATTTAAAATAATTAAACCGATTTGGCTAATCAATTAAGATCCTCAGCGTAGAATTTAGATATTTCGGCTTGGTGAAATAGAAAGGTCTTCAAGGCATGATGGAAAGTACGGAGATCTGGGATCATTCGTATCCCTGGGGGTATCCTGTTCAATAGGGCAGGTGCCCCTTCAGAGAAGGCTCTCCTCCTGGGAACCACCAGCCAACATTGCTTTACTGACGGTACCCTGAGGAGGCCCACTCTGTGGGAGCGTACTGGTTGGTGGGAGGTTATTGGTTGCAGAAGGTGGTCTCGTAGGTACCCAGGTCCTAAGCCATGGAGCACTTTAAAGGTAAGAACCAACACCTTGAAGCACACTCGGAAGACCACCGGGAGCCAGTGCAGCTTGCGTAGGAGAGGTGTTACACGTGAGCGCCATGTCGCTCCCATAATCACCCGTGCGGCTCCATTCTGAACCAGTTGGAGCCTCCGGGTGCACCTCAAGGGTAGCCCCATGTAGAGAGCATTACAGTAGTCCAGTCGGGAAGTGACAAAGGCATGAGTGACTGTGTAAGGAGTCCCGATCTAGAAAGGGGCGCAACTGGTGAATCAGGCGAACCTGATAGAAAGCTCCCCTGGCCACGGCCGTCATGTGTTCTTCTAAAGACAGCCGCGTGTCCAGGAGGACACCCAAGTTGCGAGCTTTCTCTGTGGGGGCCAATGACTCGCCCCAATAGTCAACGATGGTATCAGCTGGCTATATCGGGATGCTGGCAGCCACAGCCAATTATCAACCAAGCCAAGGGTTGATAATTAAAAGACAGTTAATAACATTCATCTTCATACATTCTATCCATATAGTGGAAAATTACATACAAGAAAAGATCTAATACTATCTTTGTGTCCAAAATCAATAACCATTAGAGGGCAATAGTACCACATATAAAGATACTAGTAGCCTGAGAAATAGTAAAAGAATAGTAAGTGTGATTGCCATCTACAGTGAAGCTGTTGTGCAGATGTTGTTTCATACAATAGTTAACTTTTTACAGAATTTTAAAGATGTGCTAATATTTTCTCCCATATCATCTTTAGTAGATTAATTGCATGATCTTCACTTCAAAATCTGAAATAATATGTTAATGCAATAAGTTGTAGCCAGTGGTGGGATTCAAATAATTTAACAAGCGGTTCTCTGCCTCAATCCTGGACACTGCTCTGCAATGGAGAAATGGGAAACAGAGCAGCCAGCATGAAGGAAGGAGGCTGCTTTCCCTCTTTTTTTCTCCCTTCTCCTTCCTTGCGCTGGCCACTCCATTTCCTGTTTCTATATTGCAGCGCAGCACCGTGCTGTGGAGCTTGCCCCACGCACCATTGTCCAGATTCCCTTGCTTCTCTGCTAACCTGATTTCTTTGCTAACCTGATTTCCAGCTCTGTTGTGTTTCTCCATCACATTTCTCTCCGTTATGTGCAGGGTTAGAGTTAGGGTGGGGGAACCCTGACACCCTGAAAATAAGACCTAATTGGTCTTTTCAAAAAACCCAGTCTTATTTTCTGGGAAACATGGTAGTTTTCGCCTGAGTAATATGATAGAAGGCACTGCATCTCTGATTTCCGTTGTTCCTCTCTTGGACTTTTGGGAAGGGTTTTCTTTTTTCCCCCACCTGGAAGGAAAACATATGTGTTTTGGAAAACACAGATTTGGTATAACTGGTTCGCCAAACTAAAAAAAAAAGGTATTGGTTATGTCAAATCAGTGCGAACCGGCTGAATCCCACCACCAAAGGAAGCAAAGAATTACACTGAAATAGATGTGAAAAAACCAATATCTTACTGTGATACACTTGAAAGGCCAGTTGTTAAAAATGGATTTATCCACAAAGTTATGTCAATATTTCAAGGTGGTGACACTTTGAGAGCTGTATGTAATGAAATTTCATTTTAATGTATGCCAATTAGTGTACATTCAAAGTGACAAAATGACAAAGTTATTATTCTAAGTCTGAAACCTAACAGCTCTATTATTATAATATTTCTTATCTGGAGACAATGGATACCTGCTAATTTGATTTCTTGTATGGCCTAAATTGAAACTATGGCAGAACATATATCCACAAAAGTTGAATTCACCTGCTTCCTTTGCACTTGTAGTATAATATTTTAGAGCAGCCAATCTATGACTTTCTTCTATCCTTATTTTTATATTATTTGTACACTGTCATAAAAACATCAACTAAAAATGCACATTTTTACACACTTTCACAGATAGCTTAGAATTTATAAGAAGTGTATGAGACTAGTTACAATTATCCAGGTAACCTGACTGTTCATCAGACTAATACAATGATCATCTTTGATATAGAACATTCATAATGATCATTGATACAATATCATTCAGCATATAATAATCAGTGTATTCAGCTGCAGCAACTTTTATACCCAGAATATGATTATCTAATAAGAAAAAAATAACTAAAAAAATAATTCTTTGGCCAATTTGTCTGTAAGAAATTATATTCCTGCTTCATCACTCAACAGATTTTGACTTTTTCTTTTCACTTTGCCTGCCAAAGAAATGTGCTGTTCTTTGCTAATGTTTATGCTTATACATACTGTGAGGGTGCTGCTGGCTTCTGAAAACAAAACAAACAAATCAACCAAGGTTGCTAATGCTTTTTAACTGCACGAATAACATTAACATTCAGCAAAAAATATAGTATTCCAAAATGAACAAAACTAGCTAAAATCAACATTGAATTTATATTTTAAATGTATCCTGAACAAAATAAATAAATAAATAAATCAGTGTATCCATAGAGGAGATGTGCACCAAGGAACATAGGAACTGCCTGTTTCATCAGGCCAAGACTCATCTTAGTTCACCATTTTGGTGTTTGCAGTGGCCAACCAAATGTTTAGGTTGTTCAAAAATGGGAGATGAAGAGATGCTATTGTTCCTTTTCAACTGTATTCAATACCATGTTGTCATCAATATGGACGTAAAACTGACTCACCTGGAATGATATCTTTTGGAAAGAAAGAAATATATCAGATTTGTTTTACTTTCTAGAGGAAGGAAAAGAAGAAAATATTTTTAGGAGGTCCCTTTCATAAAAAGTCAAAATTATCAGGTTTCAGGCTAAAATTCTTCTGGTGCTATTATAGAAAGGCTAGAAAATAAATTATTCCAGCAATAAGATTAGGTATTGGAATATGCCACAAGTTCCCTTTGGAATAATAGCACAAAGATATACCTGGGATAGGCAGTTTAATTTCTTTTAGTTCTCAACTTTGATTTTCATCAGCCCTAGTCAATTGGTCAAAAACAGGTGATAAAGAGCATGGTTTATGAGAAGAGACTGCAAGTAACTGTCTGTAATATTAGATGGGTACTACTAGATTGTCAACTTCTGATATACATATTTTTTCACAGCCACTCAAGAAACATTTTTTTCTCAGTATCTGCAAATAATAGCCCAGTAACTCACCCATGATCAGTTCATACTGGCACTTGTTTTCCATAGTTTCAGAAAGGAATTGTTTCCATCACTCTCTGAAAAAGCCAGGAATCATTCCTATTTTTTCCCCACAAAATCTCTGCCCTACCACTCAATTGCAGTTCTTCCTTTACTACAAAAAGCATAACTGGGGTGCTAGGATCATAAATACCAGTTCAATATCTTGCTTTGTAATTTTTAATGTGACAGGTGAAGAAAAATATTAAATAAGGTTGCATAAATTTTGGAGCCTTTACAGAAGTAAGGGAGTCAGCTTGGTCTAGTAGTTCTTTCCATAAATATAACAGTTATTAATAATTATTTGAAATGCTTGCTGTTTTGTCCTATTTTTTGTTGCTGCTATTAGTGAAATATTTTAAAATTACAGGTAGTCCTTGTTTGACCAAAATTGAGACAGGGAATTCTGTTGCTAAGTGTCAAGTGAGACACAACTATGACAGACCTACAGCCTCACTTCCACTGCAGTCATTAAGGGAATCATCTTCAGTCATTAAGTGAAACAGTGGCCATGATGATGATGTGCACTATTGCTGGTTGTCAGAAATCAGTTGTGAAGTAATCATGTGAACACAGAATCCTATGATGGTTGAAAATGCCCACTGGTTGTGAAGCACCTGAATCTTGATTATGTGATCTTGGGGATACTGTGATAGTCATAAGTGTGAGGACCAGTTGTAAAATTACTTTTTCAGTACTATTGCAACTTTAAATTGTCACTAAACAAGGCAGTCATTAAGCAAGGTCTACCTACAGTACATAGTTTATCCAAAAATATCACGGAGGTGTATAGTTCAGACAAATTACTAGGTGTAAGATTATGCAAATAGACTTTACTAACATACTTTGGATTTTCAGTCCTTCTTCCATTTCTTCATGTATCTTCTGTCTCTACTCAAATATTCTTCAATCTTTCTGAGGAGAAAAGGAAGGGATAATTTGATTCCTCAGTTGGCATCATGTTTAGTGGTAGAATGACAGTAATAAATTGAAGCTGCTGAAAAAAGCTGTTTAACAAAACTTCCAGTGTTTTTTTTTAATAGAGTCATTAGAGGGATTTTTGAAAAGACTGTAGACATTCTCGCATTTATTTATTTATTAAATTAAAATTTATTAAATTAATTCCTTCAATAAGGTTGCAGTTAACTTCAGTGTGTAATTGTGCTATAAACCACTTGAAATGACTCAAATGTGGAATCCTAGTTTCTTGACAGTGAAGTGATGGACAATTTTTGTTGAGTGAAGTCCGCATTATATTTGCATGATATTATATAGCTGTTATATTAATGCAAGTCATAATAGACAAAGATTCAGATTCAATAAATAAATGTGTTGTTTCTGTTGTGCTGAAATAGTCCTTTCAAGTCATATATACTGTATAGGCATAAAATCATGTTAGTCAACATTTAATCCATAGTGCAATAATTCAGATAGAATGACATGTCAAAACTACTGTAGAAACTATAAAAGATCTCCATGAAGCCAGATATAGCTGTTATATTAACAGCTGTTTTTTCCTTCTTCTGCGCATGTCCAAGATGGCGGTGCCCGCTGGGATCGCGATCTGAGGATGGGGCGCCGACCTACCCTTTGGGTCCTTTGGGGGTCGTTTTGAAGAGCTTTGACCCCAGGACCAGTCAGGGGAGCTCCTGGCCAGCACGGAGAGGGTTTTCTTTCCCTCCGTGACTGAGCAGAGAGGAAGGGGTGATGTGTGGAGCATCAGGCTGATCAGCTGGGCGTCGGCAGCGTTGGCGGCGTTTCCTAACAGCCGGAGGCCATCAACTAATTGGAGTGGCGTTGTGCCGGCGGCGCCTGCCGCGCGGCAAGTTTTCTAAGCCCGGGGTGGTTGCCCGAAGGGTTGCAAGATGTGTCGGGCACCCCCTGAAGATCTCTGGGATGTCGCCAGGCTCTTTCGGGGGCTGGCGACAATGGCACGGGGGCGGCGGCGATGGCGGTTGCTGTGGAGGCAAGCTGACGGTCAGACGGCGCTGGGGACCCCCCCTTGGAAAAGGAGCTGGGGGGCAACAAACCAACAGGACTGGGAGACCTGCAACCACGGTTGGGGCGGAAAAGACCCGGAGTGATCTTCTGGGCCTTGGGAGGCCTCAATTTGTGGTTGTGCGGGGGGCTGGGGGCTCGAGAAAACTGCCCCATTGCTGCCCCATCTCTCTCTCCTCCAGCGTTCCCCTTTAGAACTGGGCCCACCTGGACCAACTGTCAGCCTGTGGGACTCATTGGCGCTATGCTCTATTACTATTCTGAACCCCCCTGACTCTGGAGAGGGCTATTTCCACCTGAATGGGAGACCGGTACATGGCTGCATCCCATCGGCTGAGGGGGCTAAACATTTGCCTGACCACCGTGAGAGGGTGGCCAGGTGTCAGAGCCCCTGGGGGCTGAACCGGGACACTTTCTACATATATGCACTTTACCAGCGAGGGGACTTTACCATCGGTCTTTACCACCGGACAAACCGCCGTGAGAGGGCAATTTTTGGACCCGACCCCCGGACGCTGTCTATATGCATCAGTTCATTGCTACCACCTCACCACAAGAGGGGGCTGTCCAGCTGACCTAACCACCGTGAGAGAGTGGTTGGATCTATTTCCCCCTTGGAACTGTGGTCGACTTGGCTTTGGACTATGTCCTCTGTTGTGAGGGACAGGGGACTTGGTCCTACAAATACGTTTCTGAGATCCCCCATTCCTTTGTCTTCTCCTCGGTCCTCTATATACACCCTCAGGATATGGTCGTGTCACCCATTATGATCAATGTACTCAGCAGCGGAGCTTCTTGGTCTGCGAGACTCCCCCCTCTCTCAGGCTGGCTATTGGGGGCGAATCATTGGCCCCCACGGAAAGGGCTCGTAACTTGGGCGTCCTCCTGGACTCACGGCTGTCTTTAGAAGAGCACTTAACGGCCGTGACCGGGAGGATTTTTCATCAGGTTCGCCTGATTCGCCAGTTGCGTCCCTTTCTAGATCGGGACTCGTTACGCACAGTCACTCATGCCCTCGTCACCTCTCGCCTGGACTATTGTAATGCTCTCTACATGGGGCTCCCCTTGAGGTGCATCCGGAGGCTCCAACTGGCGCAGAGTGCGGCCATGCGGGTGGTTATGGGAGCAACGTGGAGCTCCCCTGTAACACCTCTCCTGCGCAAGCTGCACTGGCTCCTGGTGGTCTTCCGGGTGCGCTTCAAGGTTCTGGTTACTACCTTTAAATCGCTCCATGGCTTAGGACCTGGTTACTTACGGGACCGTCTACTACCATCAACAACCTCCCACCGACCAGTACACTCCCACAGAGAGGGGCTCCTCCAGGTGCCGTCGGCCAAACAATGTCAGCTGTCGGCCCCTAGGGGGAGAGCCTTCTCTGTGGGGGCACCGACGATCTGGAATGAGCTCCCCCCAGAGATACGGAGGATTCCGGATCTGCGCACCTTCCGCCGCGAGCTGAAGACGCTTTTATTTCATCAAGCTGGCCTCGCCTAAATCTTCTCCCTTTTAAGTGTAAATTTTAAATTTTTAATGTATTTTAGAATATGGGTATTTTAAATTATAGGTATCAATTCAGCCAAATTTATTTAATTCATTTTATTCAATTTTAAATTTTGTATATCTATGTGTTTTATTTCATGGCTGTGCACCGCCCTGAGTCCTTCGGGAGTAGGGCGGTATAAAAATTCAATAAAATAAATAAAAATAAATAAATATGTTTTATTTACTGCTTCACCAACATACTATGACATCCTTATGATGAAACATAGCATATATAGTAAAATTTGAACTCCCCCTCCCAAGTTATAATTCCCCTGCTTATTTCCTCCTCCCATCCATGACAGGAAGCCAAGCACCGATTGCTTTTCTTTCTGTGGACATACTTTTTGAGGACTGATGAAGGGGGGGAAATAAACCAAACCACAATCACAACAGTTTGACAGTCCTTTCTATCATTAGAAGGAAACAGCAGCTCTGATGTCAATTGTACCCAGTAAAAGAACAATAGAAACAGCTACAAAAAAACCTTATGGAGGTAGGGGGGGAGGGAGGAAGGAAGGAAGGAAGGAAGGAAGGAAGGAAGGAAGGAAGGGCATTTTATTGTTCTGCTAATGAACTAAAGAAAGAAATAAGAGCAACGAAGTCTCAATCTTTCAGAGCAGGCAGTTTAGCAGAAGTTGGAACAGAGAAATAAAGCAAAGCAGGTGGACTAGATTGGCTACCCAGCTTGCATCATCAGAAAGGGGGAAACAGTACTTGAAGAGAGGCAGAAAACTCAGATGGAGGTCACTTCCTCAACAGACTAGGGGTAGTTCAATGACATTATCTATTCTCACCCTTCCAAAATATCAGGTAGCCTCATGGTTGAGCAAGCAGGAAATGTAGGTCAGACATCCAGACATCAAGTTATAAAAAGAAATAATTAAATATTTGATAAAAGACCACTTGGTGTTTTCTTTTAAAAGCAGAACATCTGACCAGTTTGAGTAAAAAGCAACAAGCAAAGACACAGTCACAGGAGCCATATTTTTTTCTAATGAAATGTCTAGGACATAAGCAACATAATTAAAAGGGCAGGGACATAGTTTTAACATAGCAGAGGAATTCATTCCTCAAATTCCTTCAGAAAATTAAGAATGAACATAAACCACTTTCAGCAGTACAAATTAATTAAGAATGGACCTTACATACCTTATGAAATTTTAGAATTCTATTGCTTATAGGAATAAGAAAAAAAAACTCCCTCTTTTTTTAAAAAAAAAAATGAAATAAAATTCTGACTATATTTTTGAGAGAAGTCTACACTTTCAAGTCCATGAATTCCTTGTGAATAACATCTCTGCCATATTAATGACATTAATTCCCTTTGAGATGCATCTAAAAGAGATGACAAAAACTAAGAAAAAAGCACAGGCAAAATAGACTACATGGGAACTGGAACACCAAAAGTAATACAGTGAAACACAAGATGAAGACATGATTTCTGAATAGCAAGCTACATGCAGTGTTATTCATCTCTCAATGCCATGTTGGGAAGAAAAAACCCCAAAACATCTGCTCACCTGTTGGGCATATAATTTAATTGCTTTTGCCTGACTGAAATGAAACATGAATGTTTAATCAGTTCAAAGCAAAAAATTTATGAGAAATGAAGTTTCAGCAGTGTTTCAGAAGTGTTTGATCCATTGACACAAAGCATTTTTTTTTCTTCAAACTCCTGTTATAAATATGGCAACTTCAAGGAATTGCAGAATTACTAAAATATAGGATTTTTAATTGGCATGCAAACCAGATTATCCAAATTAGAAAATATTTTCTTATTCATATTTGTATTGCCTTTTAGCAGGGTGAAGAATATTTAATTATATACTCCCCCATAAAATCTGAGTGATTCGCCCCCAATAGCCAGCGATGGCGTCAGTTGGCTATATCGGGACGCCGGAAGCCACAGCCACTTGGTCTTGGAGGGGTTGAGTCGGAGCCTGTTTCTCCCCATCCAGGCCCGCACGGCCTCCAGGCACTGGGACATCATTTCAAGGGCATCGTTGGGGTGGCCTGGAGTGGAGATGTACAGCTGGGTGTCATCAGCGTACTGATGGAACTCCACCCCGAAGCCACGGATGATCTCACCCAGCGGCTTTACATAAATGTTGAACAGAAGGGGCGAGAGGACTGACCCTTGTGGCACCCCACAAGCAAGGTGCCTCGGGGTTGACCGCTGCCCCCCTGTCAACACAGATTGTGACCGGTCAGAGAGGTAGGAGGAGAACCACCACAGAACGGTGCCCCCACCCCCACCAACCGGTGCAACATGATACCATGGTCGATGGTATCAAAAGCCACTGAGAGGTCTAACAGGGCCAGGATAGAGGAGCAACCCCTATCCCGAGCCCTCCAGAGATCATCCACCAACGCAACCAATGCCGTTTCCGTGCTGTGCCCAGGCCGGAAGCTGGACTGAAGTGGGTCCAGATAGACAGCTTCATCCAGGTACCAGGGAAGCTGTTGCGCTACCACACTCTCAACAACCTTCGCAACAAAGTGAAGGTTGGAGACTGGACTGGATGACAGTTAGCCAAAACAGCCGGATCCAGAGAGGGCTTCTTGAGGAGGGGCCTGACAACCGCTTCTTTCAAAGCAGCCGGTAGAACCCCCTCACTCAAAGAAGCGTTAACAATCTTCTGGAGCCAGCCTCATGTCACCTCCCGGGAAGCCAGTACCAACCAGGAGGGACACGGTTCCAATAAACACGTGGTCGCATTCAGCCGTCCCAGGACCTTGTCCATGTCCTCGGGAGCCACAGGATCGAACTCGCCCCAGATAACACTCTCAAGTCCTGCCTCAGTCATCCCGTCCGGACATACCCAGTCAGAGGTCAGCCCTTCCCAAATCTGAGCAATTTTGTCATACAGATACTGCACAAAATCCTCAGCTCGGCCCTGCAAGGGGTCATCCTGCACTTCCAGATGGAGGAGGGAGCGGGTCACCCTAAACAGGGCAGCTGGGCGATTATCTGATGACGTGATAAGAGCGGCAAAATAGCTAGATTTCGCCGCTTTTATTGCCACTAGGTAGGTCTTAATATGAGACCTCACCAGTGTTCAGTCGGATTCGGAGTGGCTGGTCCTCCAACTACTCTCCAGGCGTCTTTTCCGGCACTTCATCTCCCTGAGCTCCTCGGAGAACCAAGGAGCTAGGTGAGTTCTGTGCCAGGTCAGAGACCGCAAAGCCATGACACGGTCCAAGGCCCTGGCAGCCGCACTATCCCAGGCGGCCACCAGGTCTTCAGCCGAGTCATGAGCCAGAGTCTCAGGAAATGGCCCAAGCTCCATCTGGAACCTATCAGGGTCCATCAGGTGCCTGGGGCGGAACCACCTGGTCGGTCCTGCCTCCCTGCGGCGGGGTGCAGCGGTTAGAAAGTCCAGTTGAAGGAGCGAGTGGTCAGACAATGACAAGGGTTCGATGGCTATATCCCCTATATCAAGGCCACTCAACCACTGACCAGAGACAAAAACTAAGTCTAGAGTGTGTCCCCCTGTGTGAGTGGGGTCATGAATTAACTGAGTAAGGTCCATGGCCGTCATGGAAGCCATGAACTCTCGAGCCACCTCAGATGTTTCACCGATAGATGGCAGGTTAAAATCCCTCATGATAACAAGTCTGGGGGTGTCCACTGCCACCTCGGCTATAATGTTAAGCAGCTCGGGCAGGGCCGTTGCCACGTGGCAGGGAGCCAGGTACGTGACCAACAAGCCCATCTGTACTCCACGACCCCACTTCACAAAGAGGGACTCACATCTGGCTATCTGTGGAACAGTGGTGTCCCTTGGATCCAGACCTTCCTTTATAATAACTGCCACCCCCCCCACCCCTGCCCTGAGCCCTCGGCTGATGAAATACATGGAAGCCTGGTGGGCATATATCCACGAGGGGAACTCCCCCCTCCTGGCCCAACCAGGTCTCCATAATGCCCGCCAAGTCCGCCTCCCCCTCCTGAATAAGATCGTGAATGAGGGGGGCTTTATTAACAACGGACCTGGCATTGCATAACATCAGCCGAAGCCGTTGATCTGAAAGCTGAAACATTTGTTAAAACAGAGTGTTCCTCAAGGTAGGAGGCTAATTTTTCATTTAAAAATGTAGCATAGAGTTTTTCCAAGATTGATAGCAAAGTAATGGAGCTGTAATTAACAGGGTTTTTCATCTTTCCCTTCCTATAAAGAGTACTATAGCCCCATTCCAATCAAAGAAGATTAAACCAGATCTATATTTGTTGTAATAAATCAGGTAAAGGCCCCCTCTAATCTAGGTTATTTTTCAGAAGTTTGATGGGTATATTATCTTGACAGGGAGCCTTATCAGATTATATTTTTGAAATAAATTCAACAATTCCTTCTTCAGACCCTGGTTCCAGTGGTGGGAAGTTAAGGAGCTTTGATCAGATGTTATTTGCTATGTTCACAATAAGATGCTCCTGGTCCAAAAAAATGATTTTAACATTTCTTCCAGATCTTAGATTGTATACAACAATCTGGGACAAAACTCTGAAAAGTAAATATTTTAGAGTCTTTTTAATTAATAAAGAAGCATTAATCAATTTTTATTTGGTCATAGACCAGCAAAAAAGAAAGAAAGAAGCATTTATTAATAATGACCATAATCCCTCTCTGCCTTCTGTTTCCTCAGGTGCATTAAGAGTTTACCATATTTCTTCAATTTTTATTAATTTGGGGTTCAGAGACCCGTGTGCCGTACATTAAACTTTCTGTATTGTGTGAGTGCATGGTGTGTGTATATAAATGTCGACTCCTGGTGACTGCCTGAGCTATAAAGTTTAGATCATTTTTATTAAAGTTTATTATAAGATAAAATACAAATAGAAACAAAAATTGAGAAAGTTAAAAAAGCAGTGTAGAAAGAAGTGAAAAAGGAAGAAAAATGTAGTGACCTGGCTTTTTTTTCATTGCAATAGAATAAAAAAACAGTTATATCCTCAGCCTTTTGCTTTACCTTTCTAAATATTTCAAGTCATTTCTATAATATAATTTTAAGGTGAAAGAGAAAAGGCATTTTTACCCATTAATCACTAGTCAGAAATATAATAGCTTGCTCAATCTTCAAATGATCCCATATCATTGTCTAGGGCTGCTCTTATACTACAATTTCTGAAAGTGATGCTGGAAAGTATGCAAAAGCATCTTTAGAGCAATGACCTCAGGGAAATGCAATATGTCCATTGCTTAAACAGATGGCTGGAAAATTCAATAGTTGTGATCGGCATGGGTAGAAAATCATGCCACAAATAATTCAAATTGCTTCATAATAGGAAAGAATGGGAAGAGGAAAGATAATAAAAAGGAGACAAAAGAAAATTGGATAGAAGTGTTAAGAAGAAAGAGAAGATAATCATGGCTGAATTCCTCCTTCATGCAGTCATAAACCGGATGGTTCACACAATGAGGTATCTCAAAATTAAACAAATAAGAATAGCCCTTAGCCCTTAGACTTATATACCGCTTTACAATGCTTTACAGCCCTCTCTAAGCAGTTTACAGAGTCAGCATATTGCTCCCAACAATTTGGGTTCTCATTTTACCCACCACAAGGCTGAGTCAACCTTCCAACTAAGGTGGCTTAGTGTAATTTATGAACCCGGGTTTTACGTCTCGCAACACAAAATGTTCAGTTTCAGAACTTGGTTCATAAAACAGGAATAATTCTATTATTACATAAATTAAGAATAAATATCACAGGTATTCAAAAATAATGTTACTTTTTATATAAGAATAAAAAAATGAAAAAGATTAGTCAGTCACTTTGGCTTAAATTATTTTTATACACACACAAAAAAAGAAAAGAAATTATTTGCTTAAATTCTATGGACAGAACACATGGAAAAAATATTTATGGGGTTGCTAAGAAATGACATCGACCTGATATTACATAAATCAATCTAACCAGCAGAGAACATGAATAGGTAATTTAAAATTAAAAAGTTACAGAAAATCATTCCTCTCTTGGTTCCAAATAATAAAAAGCTTGCAGCAGAGTTTCATCTTACTAGATAAATCTTTTTATTAAAAACTGGAAATTGAGTGCTGCTAGTTATATATGTATTAAAATGCTATTAGCGACACTTTTGAAGAAATCACTATGAGGTTCAAATCCACAAAAGCCTTTCAGAGTGGGTCCATGTTGTCATGACAAACTGGCTGTGCTGAAAAACTGACTCTACACCGAAGCAAACTCTATGACCTTTGAGGCTAGCTCATATCTCCTCAACCCACATTCCAGACTGCTTTTGAAGCTGCATGAATGGCTCTTTGGAGATAATTCAAAAGTGAATTGCATTATTTTGGACTGCAAATGAGGGAAATCAAATTTAAATGCTCTGAATGAAAAGGACTTTTCACAGAGGATAGACATGAAAACATTTCAAAAATACTTCAGATTTTACCACTAGATGTCACCACAACCATTGGCATGCTAACTTCAGAATAAAACAAGATTCTGAAGACAATCTGAGACCCAATTAATTGAAAACAAGCCCCATTGTAAACAACGAAAACTATCTTGAGACTGGACATTTAGAAGACTTTTTTTTTATTGTGGTTGTAAAAACAATATCATTCATTTTGTGATATTTTTTCTCAAAGCCAAGCATGCTTTAAGTTTAGTTTTAAAAAATGTTTCTGGAAAAACAAGATCTGCTAATGAGGAACAACTAAAATAAAATGGTTAAAATAAATTCATGACTGGGTATGTTACTTGAATAAGTCATGCATATATGTATTGATACACTCAGGCATAGACAACAACAACCAGTGTGTAGTAACTAAGGTTACATTAGAATTGGGGAAACTTTTCTTCTAGTCTTCCGTTAGGTATGGAAGCCAGTTGGCTTCCTGACTTAGAAAAAATATACTATTCAGTCTCTGAAAACCAAATTCTTGAATCAGAGAGACAATAAGATAAACACAGAAATTAGGGGATTGACTTATTCTCCAAAGCACCTGAAGGCAGGACAAGAAGCTTGTTAAAGAGACATCCAAACTGGAATTAAGGAGAAATTAATTGCTCTCACTGTCAGGATTTCATTACCCAGAGTTGCCTAGAGTCGTGGGTGCTCTATCAATAGTGGTTTTCAAGAAAAGATTGGATATTTATTTGTACAGGAGGGTATAAGGATTCCTCTCTTGGGTAGAGGGATGAACTAGAAGACCTTGACGTCCTATGATTCTGTCATTCTAAGGCCTCTAAGCAGAGTTCAGCAAACAATTAAGACATTTAAAAGAAGTTGATAGAATCTTTCATTTTTCCAACATTTATTAATTTGTTTCTACATTTGTTCTTGAAGAAACTGAAATTTGGATTACATCAAAAAAATGAATTTGACAATATTAAAGTTTAGAGGTGACTACAATTAAACTTTAAATCTTTAAATAAACATTTACATGCACATAAACACTTCTTAAACGGGTCAGTCCAATCTATTGAACCAAAGTCCACTTTCTCCTTTCTCTCTATGACAATACTAAAATTATTCACAATGGGTGGTTGGAAAGATCATTATCACCAGCATGCATTTCAAAGCAACTTGGAAAATAATAGGCAGAAATATTTGTCAGCAAGAATCAAATCACTGGCAAAGCATTCTTCCCTGCTGCTTCTCCTTTTTTAAAAAAATGACAGGTTTTTTTTTCCAGGTCAGTAATTCTCTCTTAGCCTAGATAGTGAAATTGAAAACATTTATTCACTAACCAGCAGTGAAACAATATGATAGGTTATGGTCTATAACCTTCAGGTATACGTCACCTTATAGTGGTATGAATCAGAAACATCATCAGTATCATCATCATCATCATCCACACATACATTTTGTTCTTATGATTATCAGTACATTCTTGTGATATGGATATTGTATTTTAGTGAAAAGGACACAAGTTCAAGAATGGAACCACTCTACATGGATAACATTAAGATATATGCTAAAAGTGAATGAGATTTTGACTTGCTGATCCACCTGTACAGATCTGCAGTGAAGATAGAAGATAGCGGGGTGTCAGACTAGACAAGTGTGGCCTGATAATAGTAATGACAGGGAAGGTTGTTAAGACTGAACCACCAGTGGATAGCTGACATACAGACCACTTACAAGTATGTTGGTATTCCACAGTCACATTGGAGAAGGAAGGAAGGAGGAAGCATGGAAGACAGCAACATTTAAGTATCACCATAAGATAAGACAGGCCCTAAAGAGCCAGCTCAATGAGAAGAACAAGACCCATGTCACCATATTCCCTGACAGTCTCAGATATCCACTGGTATAATGAGCTGGTTAAAGGAGAATGTGGAAGCTGCTGATGTGAAAATTCAGAAGTTCCTCACAATGTATGGTAATTTCCACCCCAAATCCAAAATCCAGAGACTGGACACCAGCCAGAAAGAGAGCTGGCTGAGTCTGGTAAGGGTCAAAGCCACTGTCCTAGACAAAACCCAGAGCACCCGGGAGTACATCAGTCAGATGACATTCAAAGATTAACTGCTGAGGAAATTCCTCAGGCAGCAATAGACATGGGAGGAAGATCAAGAAGAGCAAGTGCCATGGCAAGATGAAACCCTGCATGGGATGTTCCATTGAAAGATGGCAGATGTAGCTGACATTTTACCACTGGTTGAAAAAGAGAGCTCTCCATAGATGCAGAGGTCTACTACGCTAGATACTGTAGGTCTTGTGCAGTTTGTGCAGGGAGGCCTCAGACACATTCCAACACATAGTGGCAGAGTGTAAGATTCAAGCAGAGACACCATACATTGAACAGCACAAGAAGTAATTGGCATTGTGTACAGGAGCATTTGTACAGGGTATGAACTAGATACTCTCAAGTCTAGAGCAGAGCATACCATCAACTTTCTTAAGATCCTAGATCCTTTATATCAGGGGTCTCCAACCTTGGCAACTTTAAGACTTGTGGACTTCAACTCCCAGAATTGGCTGAGGAACTCTAGGAGTTGAAGTCCACAAGTCTTAAAGTTGCCAAGGTTGGAGACCTCTGCTTTATATCAATAAAGCAAATAAGAAGATCAAAGATGGCCATACCTGGAGAGAGGAAACATACCACAGGTATGTTAAGCATAAACTTCCAATTTAGTATTCAGAGTATGAGTAGTTTTCAAAGTTAAGCAAATTTTTATTTCTATTTTTTAATTATTTATTTGTAAAATGTATATCTTACATCTTTTTTTAAGAGCATCAAAACTCAGTTAAGCCCTTTTCTTCATTCCCAAGCACTCTTACCTCCTGGCCACTGCCCGGACAAGTCCCCACAGTCTTCTTGGTGAGGCTTTTGTGTTTTGCCATTACCTGCTCCTAGGGCTGAGAAAGAGTGATTGACCCAAAGTCACCCAGCTGGCTTTGTGCCTAAGGCGGGACTAGAACTTACAGTCTCCTGGTTTCTAGTTTGATGCCTTAGCCATTACACTAAATTTTCTCCCATCTCTACAGAGATTGATAGTCACATTTAAACACTTCAGTCTGGAATGGGGGAGCTCCAAGCCGTACAAAAATGGGGCTCTAGAAATTCATGTGGTTTGGAATTTGTTCAGTCCTGAGCAGGAAAGAGATTAAGCAGTGCTCATCAATTCAAAAGAATAACTAATATACTGGTTGGAAACAAAGTGAAATCCTGCCCTATTTTCCTAATAAAACTGGAAAGCCCGTGTTTAGTATTAGGTAAGAGTTGAAGCATATTTTAGTCTAATATAAGACCTGCAGCCTTTTCAATGATATGAATTGCTATATTATCAAGAAAAATTCTTTTGAGGAGCATCCTAAAACCCAGGGGTCAGATAATTATGCTTTAGGATTAATAGCTCATCTATTCTATTAAATGACAAATTCAGTAAAAAAAAATTATGAAAATGACTATAATTTTATGATAATGTATTTTGTGAAAGGCAGTGACCCGAGATGTAGGGTATTTAGGTTTTTTATTATTATTTTTATTTATTTTTATTATGAGACATGAATGGGGAATCGTGCGAGGTTTTTCAGACCGCAGACTTCATGAGCAGCATGGAAAAAGATAAGAGGGAATAGACTTTATTCACAGAGGTATGAGAAAAGCATAGCAGAGTTAAAGACCATCACAATTATCTGCCACAAATTGAAGGCTCTTTCCTCTTGCCAAAAGATATATTAAACCTTAATATATTTATATATTACCAACACAAGCTATTTAGGATACCTAGTTAAAGAAAGGGAAAATAAACATTTGAATAATGAATGAATAAAAACATTTTTAATTATTTATTGATCTCAAAATCCTTAATGATTTTAAAGCACTAGGAATTATTTTTAAACGTACATATGGTGATATGGAAAAGAAAGGGCACATTTAGCACAGCTAAATTCCCACTGGGAATTGCACATTTATTTAACCCAGAAGATCCCCAAATGCTGAACATTTTGGCATTATGTAATAAAATAACATTTGAATTAAGTCAGATAAAGTTAATTTGCAAAATGTCAGTAAGCAAAACAATTAGATTCATTCTGCATAATGGCTTTTTGACTTTGTCTTTGCTGAAATATAATCAGTAGTTGGAATGATGTGCTCTTATCTAGCACTGCTAGAAAAGCAAACACTAGGTTATCTGGAGGGTTTAATAACAGATAATAATTCACTTTCTTTATCAAGAAATATTATATTATATGTTGCTTCCCAGAATTCTCCTAGATTTTCTAGGCCAGTATGAAATTATGGGTAAATTTGACAGAATACAGTTCCTTTGTACTCCTTGATGTATAACCAGAGGTGGGTTTTAGCAGGTTCTGACCAGTTCTGGAGAACCGGTAGTGGAAATTTTGAGTAGTTCGGAGAACCGGTAGTAAAAATTCTGACTGGCCCCGCTCCCATCTATTCTCTGCCTCCCAAGTCCCAACTGATCGGGAGGAAATGGGGATTTTGCAGTAATCTTCTCCTGAATTGGGGAGGGAATGGAGATTTTACAGTATCCTTCCCCTGCCATGCCCACCAAGCCACGCCCCCAAGTCATGCCATGCCCACCAAGCTACGCCCACAGAACTGGTAGTAAAAAAATTGAAGCCCACCACTGTGTATAACCCTAAGCCTAACCTACATATAAAGAATGCAGTAAAACATTCAGACAGGAATTTGGTGCACACACACATATATAAATATTTTGGAGATTCAAGATAAATTATATATTAGCCACCTTAAGCTTGTATGAGTGTGACTCATGCACTTTTCAATATATGTTTAGACTGCAGTAGCACATTCTACACAGGGCTGCCTTGAAATCAATCTGGAAATTGCAATTGGTTCAGAATGCAGTGGCCAGACTGCCGGTGAGAATAACATCTGTGATACAGTCATTGTGTTGGTTGCTAATAGGTTTCCAGATCCAATTCAAAGTGTTGGTATTAACCCATAAAGGCCTTCTTTTGCCTTCTGCTTTCCTCCAGGACTGTCTCACTCAGCGAGAATACATCTGATTTGGGGAATTTTCCCAAGGATGATTTCGGTAGGTAGGGAGGGGGAGAGAGGGAGGAGGGGAACAGAGAGAGAGAAGGGAAAAACCCATAGAGACAGGCTTCTCCTGACATCTTAGCATACTTTCCCCCCCTGAGATTTATTTGGCCCCAATCTTGTTGGCATTTCAGAAAAATAAAAATAATAATAATAAAAAAGTTCTGTTTCAATAGGCATTTGAGTGCTAGTGATGGGCTGTTTTTTTGTTTTGGTTAGATTTTAATTCTTGTTATTGATTTTACTGATGCAGTTTTTGGAGAGATTGAAGACCATTTGGTTCTTGCTATGTATTTGAAGGAAAGAGTTATTAATTAGTTCAGGGTCTTCAGTTCCACTCATGTGCATTGAGTGTTCATCTCAAACAGGATGTTTTTCCTAGTTCACGTCTGCTCATCAGTCCATAATTTAAGAAAAGATTTGTTTCTTCAACCTAATAGCTTCCATTAATGGAGCTGAAAAAGATTCCTTACTATAGCAGAGTTCTACAGTTAATAGTGTGCACCCCTTTTCCAATATATCTGTTTTTTTTCCTTTAGATGATTTGCATACAATATATTCTGCAAACAAGTTGTTTGATGCATTAATATGGATCTTATTTCTTATTTCTTTATTTTTTGGACACATTATCAGCACAGCCTTAAAAACTTGGCTATGTACCCGGACCTAGGGTTTTTGAATGTGCTAAGGGCCCCGTTATTTGGCTTTACTATTAGTTGATTAAACTAAGATGATTAAAGGCCTGGAGACTAAAACATATGAAAAACGGTTGCAGGATTTGGCTTCGGCTAGTCTAGAGAAAAGAAGAACTAGGGGGGACATGATAGCAGAGGTCCAGTATTTGAGGGGCTGCCACAAAGAGGAGGGGGTCAATTTATTTTCCAAAGCACCAGAGGGCAGGATAAGAAACAATGGATGGAAACTAATCAGAGAGAAGCAACCTGGAATTGAGGAGAAACTTCCTAACAGTGAGGACAATTAGCCAGTGGAACAGCTTGCCTTCAGATGGTGGGGGTGCTTCGTCAATGGAGGTTTTTAAGAAGAGACTGGACAGTCACTTGTCTGAAATGGTATAGGATCTACTGCTTGAGCAAGGGGCTGGACTAGAAGACCTCCAAGGTCCCTTCCAGCTCAATTCTCATTCTGATTAATCATCAAGCTGTTGTTTGTATTTATTTATTTTGTGGATGTTGTTTTATAATTTTAGAATTGTAAGCCATTCAGAGTCACTTGGTTGAGTTGAGGAGCTATAGAAATTGAATAAACAAACAAACAAACAGCATTATGTAAGGGCTTGTATCAAAGTCACCTTGTATAAGGAATTAGAACTGCATGATCAGGTGTTCTTTCTTAATTCAAATATGTTGGAATGAATGCGGTATGTACTACATAGCTAGATAGATATTTTGTTTAAAGATAGAACTGATTAGATAAAAAGGAAAGAGATAGTTTACATTGGAATTTAAATCTCTGGATACAATGAAGTCAACCTAGAATGGTGCTACAGCTACAGTTTTCTCAAAGCTGAAGGGATATAAGCAGAACTTTATTTTATCTGTCTGCCTTCAATGTTATTCATACCTCTTATAACTGACAATAAAGTCTTTAAGAAACTTCACACAGTTGTATGTTTATTGAATCTGATTTTCTTACTTGTTGCCTCAGGGTGAGAAGGTTCCATCATAGCTTTACTAAAGTTTGATTGCGTGGCAGCAGATATATACATGACAAAAGTGTACACCCACACATACAGACAGAATCTTGGAAGGCATTCAACAGCTTCTGTTATATTTATGTCAGAATGGGGACATATATGTCAAGATGAGTATTTAATGCCACACTGCAACTACTTTTTTCCTTTGCATATGTTAAGACATAATTGTGCAGAAAAAGTTACTTAGCAGCTGAGGTTGAGCAAGTTTTGCTCTGTAAATTCTCGTATGGTCTGTCTAGAAATAAAATTACTTAGCAAGTTTTGTGTATTGTATTATTGTACTGTAAATCACTGTCATCTTTCAGCCTTTTATCTGTATTCCTACTTGTAATAATTAAGAAAAAGGATAGTGTGAATTGTCTAACACTTGTTAAGGAGAGGGCAAAGACAGCTGCTACACACTAAAAAGAAATTTTCCCTTAAAAATATTTTTAGCAAAGGGTCAATTGTCTGGCTGGCAGTTTTTGACAAGATATGTCCTCAGACTATCTCCAGATGTTACTTGCTAAGGACCTGTCTTATTAAAAAATGTCTCTGTCAATTGTCAGGTGTTGTGAACAAGTCACTGCTAAGAGGTGCTATCAAACCATCTTCAGGTGTTATAGTTTACAGTTCATGTCCTTTAAGAAAGGTGGCAAAAGCCTTGAATGTTTTCAAACTCAACATAGACCTAAAACCAAAATCCTAGGACTGTGTTGCACAGCTACTGATTCCAAGAGATCTATCTACTACCATTTCTGGAGTACTTAGAAAGCTAAAAGGACATGGACTGGTATGACTTTTTCTCTGCAACTCTCCTAATAGTTATCCAATAAAATCCTTCTGGCTTTTTACCCAGGTTTAGGTGTCTTTGAATCTTAAATATCTTATTGGCTCCTGTCTGGCCAACCCAGGATGTTATGCAGAAAAAAGCCAAGATTTTTTTCTCCAACTTCCTGTAGGATGAGAAATAATGGATTTAAACTACAAAAAGGTAGATTCCAGTATAAAGAAAAACACTTTCTGATGTTAAGGCCAGTTTGACAGTGGAATCAAATACTCAGAGAGGTGATGAGAGAGGCTAAATAGCCATCTGTTAGTGTTATGTATTGTATATAGTGTTTAGTTGTCCGTTGAAGATCTCATTCTGGTCCTCTATGGGAGTGGGAAAAGACCTCTCCTGATTCGTTGTTTGGCTGATCAGTTCCCTATAAAAGGAGCTGTGTCAGCCAGGAAGTTCAGTTGCCTCACAGGCAGTATTAAATAAAGAGCTGTTAGAAATCACTCTGGCCTCACCTCCATTCTTTGCCCAGAACTTAACAGTTAGGGATGTTATAATTTTATTTCTAGCACATAATCGGGACAAAATTGTACTCACCAACCTAAATGGCCTTTTCCAACTACCATATTTTCTGGTGTATAAGATGACTGGGTGTATAAGACGGCCCCCTACTTTTCCTGTTAAAATATAGGGTTTGGGCTATACTCGCCGTATAAGATTACCCCTCTTCCAACGCACACCAAATAAAAATTAAAAAATATCAGATTTGATTTCAATATGGTATTTCGTACCAGGTTTTTTTCCTGTCACCCTGTCCTGTCACCCATGCAACCTTGATGAGAGCGGCACAGCTTCCCCTCAATGTTGTTGGCACTCCCGTAGCGTCATCGGTCAGCGCCGGCAACTCAGATTTGGGAAGCTGTGCCGATGTCGTTAAGGCTGCATGCCACTGAATGCTGGACCCATCTGGTTGCTGAGCGGAGCTTCCCCCAGGCATCCAGGTGGATATTACCGATGCTCTGACTTCCCCAGCTGACCCCCAGTGATGGCGAGCTCCAGCTGTCTGGGGAAATGCCCACCTCTGAGTGATTTTTTAAAAAACTTGTTTCCCCCTAGCTTTAAATTAGGATACTAGATGGACAGGCTTTGGGTTGGAAATTATGTCCATTTTTTGGTAGTATGTTTACATATTGTTGGTCTTTTATCTTGTGAAGAGACCCAACATTCTAGTCTAGGGTACATATAATAGATTTTTGCATTTGAGTTCCCTATAAATGAGAGGATCAGTGGAAATAAGGTTAGTTTTATTTAATAGGTAACAAAGGCTAATAAAGAGCATTCTAAATATAGTTTATTATTATCTAAACTAGGTTGTTTTATTTCACTGCAATGAAGAAGGTGAAACTAGTTTGCTGGGTTGAACATGTACTGTTTAATGTTGTGCTGGCCGGGGATTGTATGAATTGAAATCAAAACACACCTGGAGGATTCAAGTTTGGAACATGCAATTGTAGAAAGTTACTCTCAGTGAAGGTCATCCCTAACTCTAGAAATGTGCATTTGAATGGCTTCTTTTGGAGCTACAATGCCTTTTTTCTCTTGCGGGATGGGCAAAGTTTTACGGAGTGCCTTATTTGGCGATGTGCTATATGAGCAACTGGATAACATTCTCCATACGGTCCTTTTTTAAAAGTACAGTGAGGTAGGCTGGAAGAGCCGAGGAGGACTTGCATGCACAATCGCCTCCCCAAAGTGCCCCACAGCAAGAAGGTCAAAACTGAAGCGAGGCATTTATCTGCTTTTGGTGAAGGTGCTTAGAACAGCTTCTAACATGGAAGTTTGGAAGCTGGTTCCTTCAATGGATGTATTTCCCCAAGAAATTCTCAGCCTCCAGCCGAAGGGGGGGGGAATTGACTTTGAAACTGGATCCCCTCCCGCGTCTTCGCTTCTGCATTGGCCGATGCCATGGTGAACTTAAAAGAGGCTTAATGAACTACAGCCAAGTCATGGCCTTCCCTTTTGACAGGGGATTTTTTTTCCGGGGGGGCGGGCAGAGTGGGAAGAAGCAGCTTCCCGAATAAAACAGATCTGCAACGTCGACAAGCCTGCAGAGAAGTTTGCACCAGAGTGGCAGAGCACCAGGTTAGTTGCCCTTTGCCGAAAGGGAATTGTGCCGGAATGTGACCAAAGAAGAGGCCCTGCAACCGATGAAAAACCCAGACAAGCCCCCGTGGGAGAATAACTTTTCTTCCCTCGCTGCTGGACCAGTTGGTGGGCAGAGGCCGGTCCGGCTCCTTTGCACATCCGACCCTGCAGGTTTCAGTAGAGGCTGCGAATAGGCGCACGAGGGGCTGGGCAGGAAGCTCATCCTCCCTTCCCCCCTCCCTCCCGCGGCCCCGCTCCTTTCTTCCCACGGCTCCGGGTCTGCTGCCTGCTGTCACAAAGAGCCAGACTAGCTGCAGCCGGGCAGCAGCCGGGGAGGGATGGGAGGAGGTGGAGGAGCCGGGAGCAGCAGACGCAGCCTCCGCACGCAAGAGTCAGACTGAAGGGAGGAGGAGGCAGAGGCAGCTGCTCTGCGAAAGGCAGCTCTCCGCCCTGGGGCGGGTTAGATGGAGGGGCTTTCGGAGGGAAGGTGAGTGCGGACAGCCTGGCGGGCTTCTCCAGCCTTTGCCTGGTGGCGGGATGCGGCTGTTGGTCCCCGCCAAGGCAGACAGGAGTTGCTACTCCAGGACGACGACCTAGACAGCTAGCAACTAAGTGTCGGGCAAACCGATGACGCTATGGGAGTGCCGACAACATTAAGGGGAAGCTGTGCTGATCTCGTCAAGGCTGCATGCAGCTGAATGCGTGACCCAGCTGGTTGCTGCGCGGAGCTTCCCCCCACCGTCCCAGGTATCCAGGTGGATATTACCGACGCTCTGACTTCCCCAGCTGACCCCCAGTGATGGAGAGCCCCAGCCGTCTGGGAAAGTCAGAGCGTCAGTAATATCCACCTGGATGCCTGGGACGGTGGGGGAAGCTCCGCTCAGCAACCAGCTGGGTCAAGCATTCAGCGGCATGCAGCCTTGACGAGATCGGCCCCTCAAAGTTGTCGGCGCTCCCGTAGCATCATCGGTCAGCGACGGCAACTCAGATTCGGGTTAGAAATCTCTAGCAATGACTAGAGATGGTAGTAGCCGCTCTTACCGTTCCATCAGTCTGTCAAGGTAGATATCGTAGGCTTATACCCGGCGTATAAGACGACCCCCGACTTTTGAGAAGATTTTCCTGTGTTAAAAAGTCATCTTATACACCGGAAAATACGGTATATATTTCTACATAGAACTATTTCTTTTTTATTTGATACGGTATCCAGCATAAAGGTTCTAGTAAGCATAACAAGCATAACATTAGGACTTCTGTATCTGTGTTGCAAATTAAATAACTGATTGGACAGATTTGCACAATTAATGAAAAATTTACTCCTAACTATTCAGTCAGCATATCAATGAATTACAGGTAATCCTTGATTTACTACCATTCGTTTAGCATTTGTTCAAAGCTACAACGGCACTGGAAAAAGCAACTTACAACTAGTACTCACACTTACAACCATTGCAGGATCTCCATGGTCATGTGATCCAAATTCATTTTGGCAACTGGCATATATTTACGATGGTTCCAGCATCCTTGAATCATGTGATTGTCATTCATGAGCTTCCCAGTTAACTTCTAACAAGTCAATGAGGGAAGCTGGATTTGCTTAAAGGCCATATGATTCACTTAACTGAGTGATTCGCTTAACAACCATGGCAAAAAAGGTTGTAAAATCCAGCATGACTCACTTATCAACCTCTTTGCTTAACAATGAACATTCTGGTCCCATTTGTGGTCACAAATCAAGGACTACCTGTAGTAAATAGCAAAGTGTTTGGGACCATTAGTTCCTAAATTTCTATCAGTATGTAGGTTTGGAGACCTCAATCTCAAACAAAAGGTAAAGATGGATGTGGTGATTAGAATTGTTATTTAGGAAGCTTGGGAAACCAAAACTTGGGAAATTGGATTAAGTCCACCGGAAGGCACAGATATCACATTTTCTGTCTATATAGATGATGTGGATAAACTGTGCTTATAACAGGAATTCACCGACTCACAAAAATGTGGGAACTGATATACATATTTTAAAATTTTTAAAATTCTCTTCAATAGAGCCAACAACATGCTCCATTTTGCAAGCTAATCCAAAATTCTTCAAATACGTGCTGTTTCTATTAGAAATTAAGAAAGAAAAATAAGATACAAGATTTGGGGTTAATAATCTGTGCCGTCTGATAATAACTTTGTTTTCAGGTATATCATTTGCAGCTTTTCTTGCTATTTTTCATTCTACATTTTTGACATTAAGTTTTCAATGGTCGTAACCTGCAGAATCTGAAGGAGCTATAGATCACAAATTCATACTGTTAAAAGTGAGTAGAAGAGATCTGTTCTTGTAACACCTTGCAGACATATGGGGGAGGACCAAGGTCTCCTTATTTATAGAACATATGGATGACTAAAAACAGAGAACTTGGAGTTGCAGAGAGTGTACTGTCACCAGTAAGTGGCTATTAATAAGTCCAATAGCTCGGTCTGAGTTCTATGTAGCAGTGCATTTTTCAGCTCTTAGTGGTGAATTTAAAATGTATAAAGTGATAAAGGCAGTGTATAAATTTTGGAGGGAGGGAAAAGAGAGCAGGGATCAGTGACTTACAGTTTGCAGGATTGAGATGTATTTATTATTCATGTTGTTTTCCCATAAATTTATATGTATATACGCCAAGAAATCTAATATGCTGACACTGACAGTAATGAATCTGAAATATGGCAAACAATAAAAGCATACTTCAAAAATGATTGCATTTACAGGCAGAAATAAAATATTAAGGAGTAAGAATTTGATACAGCAAAATGTATAAAACACAATGGTGCTCTTCGGTTTTATTGTGTATGTTGTACATTACAGAGCCCCAATGGAAAGTGTCCTGACCTACTTTCATATGGTAATTACAGCTATTCAGTTCTTTTAAAAAAAACAATCTTTGCCTCAAGGTGAAGACAAGATACAGTACATGAAAACACTGAGGTTCTGCTGTGAAAAAATAGCCAGAACAATTCTGGAAGAATTGGGTTTTATTGGAATTGTTGCAGGAACAGATGGGCTTCAAATGATAGCAACTGATACAACTCAGGTATCAATGCCTGCACATTTTTATTGATACCCCAGATGAAGAAGTGGAAGAGATGGATACCATAGTTGTAGATACTAATATTGTAGAAGACATTTTAAAATGATCTCAATAGAATAGGTAATGAAAATTACAGGATAAAATTAAAGACAAATCTTAGTATGATACATTCAGAAAACAGAAATTGAAGGCACTTTTATAAAATGGATGTTTCAGGCTTAATAATCATATGAGAAAAAGATCTCAGAATACTATTCAGATTACATATAAATCAGCAATATAATAAAACTAGGGAAAAATAGATATAATTTTAGGCTGCATCGGTAGCAGAAAATCTTAGCTTTTGGAACAGGAGAAAGGATAGGATAGCACACTTCAAGTATGTGAATGAACTGAAGGAGACCTTCAGTTCACGTTCTACATCACATTCTACATCACTTCTTAGTATGCAGGATTGTTGATTTAAATTCCTGGAAAATTCCAACTGAAACTTTAAAGAAATGTTTCAATAACAAAGAACAGACTGACAATGGAACCTATCACCCAGAGAGATAGTTGTCTTCCCTTCAATGGATAAATTCAATTTACAATTTTACATTGGGGGAGGGGCTGGACCCAGTAGGTTAGGTTAAATAACCTCATATATATATATATATATATATATTTAATTTGATTTATATGCCGCCCTTCTCCGGAGACTCAGGGTGGCTTACAATGCGTTAAGCAATAGCCTTCATTCTTTTGTATATTTTATACAAAGTCAGCTTATTGCCCCCACAATCTGGGTCCTCATTTCACCTACCTTAGAAAGGATGGAAGGCTGAGTCAACCTTGAGCCTTGGAGAGATTCGAACCAGCAGAAATTGCAGGCAGCTGTGTTAATGACAGGGTGCACCAAACCACTGTACTATCAATATATTAACATTACTAAATACATCTAAAGTGTACTGGAGCAAATCCCAATTGCTGAACATGTTTTTTTTTTTTTAATCAAGTTTTATTGGTCCCCCTCCCCCCCCACATTCACCCACATCTTTTTTTTTTAATTGAAGAAGTTTTTCAAATACAAATTTCCCCCTCCCCCTCCACCCTAACCCCCTCCCCCTCCCCTCCCCCTGTGGCTTCTCCAAAATAAAACCCAAATTAATAACAGATTATATAATACTTTACCATCCTTTTGTACCACCCCCCATATACTAACCCTTTCTTTCTAACAATATTATTATATCTCCCTTATACTATACATTTCAAAAACAACATTCAACTGTAAAATTATATAATAAATTCTAATTTAGCAATTTCATCTATTCAACTCATAATCTATCCTTCTAACAATATCATTATATCCCCCTTATACTATATATTTCAAAGCAACATTCAAAGCAACTTTCAGCTATAAAACTATATAATAAATCCTAATTTAGCAATTTCAACTCATAATCTATCCATTTCCTCCTCCCCCATACATATATCTCTTAATTCAAATCTTTTACGTATATTGATATAACATAACATCCCTTCTCCTAGACTAAAAAATCAGTAAACTAACCTATCTCCACCCACTTTCCTACAGGTCTACATACATAATATTTTCAATATCTTTATTCTTCTGCCCATTCCACTAAAAAAAAAAAATATTTACATATATATATATATAAAATCCTCAATTGACTTTAAGTTTGTAATCCATATGATATCTTCTGTAATGTCTCACAGCTGGATTGTTAATTCCATTACCCATGTTAGGGTAACATCACATCCTAATTCCAACAGTATGTTCGGTATCTTCAATTACCAACTGCCCCCATCATTAGTAAATATTTTCATATATAAAAAAAACCACCCGAGTGACTTTATATTTATATTCCATATAGTGTCGTCTATAATGTCTTCCATCTAGATTATTAATTCCAACCACCGTGTTGGGGTAACAGCCAGATCTTCTGCATGCCCCAATCCCATAGTTCTCTTGCCTGATAGCTCAGCATAAACGTAATCCATTTGTCAAAGAATCCAAAATAGAAAATTCCAATCCACTCAATTTATGGCCATCTTCACATCCCAAGAGTACAGCACTACAGAGATCTGTCACTCTCCTCAGGATAATATAAACCAATACTTTGCCTCAACTAAATTTCTAAATATTCAATCGTCTCTTGAGTAACTGGCATTACACTGTTGTTTGGTCTAAAAGTTTTTATTTTTGTAGGACCTGCTTCTTCTTTTCTTAACTTTTTGTGGCTTAGATCTCCATCCTGGTTTCCTTTCTATGAGGTGTATATCAACTGTTTGGTTTCCATGCTGGTCTGTAGCTTGATAAGTCATCACATTAGAATCCAAAGCTGCCTGTCTTGTATTTATAGGTAATCCAACTATAGCCTCCGAAGGAGAATCCGGAAGCGGCTCATCCACAAAAGCCTCTGTAACTTGTTGTTTTTCCGTTACCTCCACCTCCATCTGCTTAGCCTGAATTTCAATCTCTTGTTGATTTTGCCTTTCTTTATTCCCCTCGTGTATTATACGTGGAGATGTTAAACCCATTTTAAAAACCTTATAGTAAAATTCTTCCGCTTTTTCAACAGTATTTAATTGATATCGTTCTCCTTGATATCTCAATCTTATACCAACTGGGACATCCCACCTGAATGGGATATTTTGTTTCTTTAGTTCAGTCACCAAAAATCCAAAATCCTTTCTACCTTTTAACATCTTAGGCGGTAGTTCTTTAAATATCCAGATCTTCCTTCCATGCATTTCAAGAGTGGAGTTGAAAGACTTTTGCACAATATCATTTCTTATTTCTTTATCAGTAAAGTAAATCACCACATCTCTAGGCAACTGCCTTTGCTTTGCCACCCAAGAATTAACTCTGTAGGCCTTATCAATCTTGCAGGATACATCTTCAGGGCTAACCTTTAAAATCCCAGTCAGAACTTCAGCAGACATCTTTCTCAAATCTTGTCTTTTATCTTCCTGTATTCCCCTAATTCTAACTGCAAATTCCATGAGTCTGAATTGCATTCTTGTGGTTTCATTTTCAATCCTTTGTTTTATATTATCTACATTGTAAGTCTTATAGTCAGCTTCCTTTATTTTTTTAAACTCTATTTCTGAGCTTTTTTCTTGAATCCTTATTAAATCATTTTCAATTCTTTGTATTTTATTATCCAAATTATAAATCTTATCATCAACTTCCTTAGTGTCTATTTTGGAATTTATAATTTCATCCATCTTCAGAATTATTTCTATAAAACTTTTCATATGTTGCTTCAGAATATCATACTTTTGTTGAATCAACTCTTTAATTTCCTGTCTAAAATTTTCAAGATTCAGATTCACAGTCTTATCATGTCTTGCCATCTCCTCCAGTAAAAATTTCTTTAGGTCTATGAAGCCATTCTTCTGCATCTGCAAACTCTCAACTTGTTCATGCGATTTATAAATGGGAGAGCCCCCCCCCCATGGCTTGGTTATCTGGCTTTGTCAGTTTTAGCGCCATCCTGCCACACAAAAGATTTTTTTCCTTTTTCCTTTTAAAGAAAAAGACTTCTCTCCAAACAATATCAATAACAAGTCTCTAAGAAGGAAGAAACATGAAATAAGAATTTTTTCTCTCACTTCTAACCAGCACTTTTGCTAGATACTTTGTAACTTTGTAACGTTATAAGCTATTCAAATGGAAGGACTTTCACTTTCAGCTTTTCTCAAGCCTCAGCCAGTCGCCATTTTAAACTCTCCTTTTTCCTCCATTCACTCTTCTTTAACTTTAAAATCAGTCTTGGGGTTAGAATACTTGCAGTTTAGGATCCCCGATCCGAATTTCATCCTGCTTATTCAGATGATCTGTTAATTTCGTTGATTGGTCCGGTCCCAGCGCCTGGCTCTGCAAAAAGGCAGAGTTCTCCCAAAGCCTGGAGCAGCGGCAAGCGGAAATAGGGAGCCACAACCTGCTCGTCCTCAAGAGTAAAAAAAACTCTGGGGACTTCGCAGAGGGCTCTACCTGCCCTCGCCTGCTCTGTCTCACATTTCCTTCAGGAAATGGAGTTTTTCGAGCCACCTTTCAGATGTAAAGGTGGCTCTTTACATGCAACGGGGCTGGCGGTCTCAGAGGACCGTCTGGCGGCGATGGAAGCCAGACCGGAAGCCCACCCACATCTTTTTTGAACAGAGTATTGGCCATATCTTATCTTATACAATTAATCAAATTCAAATACATTTTACTCAATTACAATTTTTGCCACAATTTTCTTTTTTTCCTTTTTTAAATCATATCTCAATATTTATTTGCTTACTTATATAAACAACATCTTCATTCGCCCTCAAATTCTAATTTTCCTGCTTATTCACATTTATTCTCTTTTATTTTTTAACCATTCATTCTTTATCTTAGTATATTTATATACTGTATTTTGGGAGTTGCCTTTCTTCCATTTCATCTTTTTTGTTGTACAGAAATCTTTCTTCTCAATCCTGCCATCTCCCTCTCTTCTTTCCTTCTTACTTTCTTTTTCCCTCCTCTCCTGGTCCTCTCTACTTCCTCTTCCTTTCTCCTTCTCCTCCTTTCTTCCACCCTATCTAGCCCTCTCTCCTACTCTGATTTCCCCTCTCTTCCTTCCTCCCCTCTCTTCCATCCCTCTCTCTTCTCGCCTTCTCTTCCATCTCTCTACTTTCTACTCCCCTTTCATCTCTCTCTATTGCTGTATTCATTTTCAATTTAATATTTTCCACTATGGTGTCCAGGTAACCCTGATCTTTCTCATTTATTAAAAATATTACTCGAAATAACCCTCCTCTTTTTAATTATTAACAAATATTTCAACTTAGTGCATTTTTCCTTGAAACCTTTGTTAAAATAATCTTCCAACCCTTGCTTTTTTCTCTTTAACAATGTATTTCTTCCGTTTTACTTCTTACAAGTCTGTCATTTACATCATTTACTAACATTTCATTTTCATTCAATTTTACATTTCAATTTCAATTCCCATCTTAATTTCAATTAATTCTTTTGTTGCTTTTATTTCTCTCTACTTAGTGCTTCCTCCAACATCAAAAACATAGTTCATTTTTTTCACATTTCATCTACTGATCTATTTTACATTAAACAGTATTTTCACATATAATTTCTACAACTAACATCCTTCACTTTATTAACATATTAATATTTTCACTGACTCTTAACCATTTTCTTTTAAACTCTCCACAATCCCATTTCTTGATGCTTTTCTCCCTTTCTCCCATTCCCTTACAAGTATGACATTTAAATAATTTTTTAACATTTCAATTTCATTCAATTTTACATTCATTTTCAATTTTACATCTTAGTTTCAATTAATCCTTATGTTACTATTTGTTTCTCTCCATTTAGTGCTTCCTCCAATATCATTCTTTCTTTCACATTGCATCTACTGGTATATTTTTCATTTAACAGCATTTTCACATATAATTTCTACAACTAACATCCTTTTTTTTAGTTAACAAATTAACATTTTCACTGACTCTTAACCATTTTCTCTTAGACTCTCCACAGTTCCATTTCTTGATGCTTTCCTCCCTTTCTCCCATTCCCTTACCTTCTTCTTTTCCTTTTCTTATTTCTCCCCTTCAACCTCTTTTCTTTCATTTTAACCCTGTTAATATACCATCTCAATCTTTCCCCATTTATTTCTCCTCTTTTCATATTTGAGATGTAGTTTCCCTTATCTATTTTTATTCTGTCACTGTTAAACTCAGTGTAATCATCTTTATCTTTATTTTCAATTGTTTCCTTTTCAATATTATCTCCTTGTTTCTTTTGTTCTCATTCATCTTTTCTCTTTCTTTCTTTTTGCATTCTAATCAATCCTCTGTTTCCTTATTTCCCTTAAATGCTTCTCTTATTTTTTGAAACATCTCCCTCAGTATCTCATATTCATCCTCCCAATACTCCATATTTTCAATTTAAAAGGCTAGGATTTTTAAATTTGTTCTTTTCATTTACATATACTTCAGGTTTCAAAGTCCATATAATGTCCTTTTTTAAAAAAATGTCCAATTCAAATATTCACTTGAGTTAACACAATTTCAATCTATGTCCTTCACTTCTATTTAATCTTGCTTCAGCTGCACAAATATGTACTCCCACGTCTCTTTCTCATGCTCTTTCCGCCAGCAGATGTCTTTTTCTGATTCACAAATCTTCTAGTAACAACGTATCCATTTTGTAATCCACAAAAATGCTTACTTTCTCTTATCCAAATTAAATCCTTTTGTTATTTAAAAAATACTTTTCTGTCTCCTTTTTCCTTGTCTTATATTTTTTTTTTCCTTTCGAAATCCAATTTTAAGTCCAGGTGGAACTTTTAGGGCTTTAGGTTTGATTTTAAGGTTCCTCTTTTTCCCCCCCCTCCACTTAAGTTCCTCTGTGCCAATTAGCCACCAATTTATCGCTGGGATTTCTTTAAGCTATTAAAAGTTTTTTTTCTTTTTACCTGTGAGTTGGCCAGTTACTCACCTGGTAACAATACCTTGTTCAAAACTCCGCTCCTGCACATCTCTTAGTCCGGTTGCCCCACATCTCTTACTCTGGTTGCCCATTTGTAGTGGATGTAATGGCCGCCTCCCCCACCACCGGGTCAAAGTGCTGCCTCCGACCGTTCGAGGAACTTGCCTGTTCCTCTTTGGTCTTCCGAAGTGCATCTCTCTCTCCCCCATCCCTACAAGACAGTTTTGGTCCGAAGACCCCACAACAGTGGTTTGTCTGCCTGGGTTTTCGTGAAGCTCAGAGGAGCTTCGCTATTTCCCATCCAGTGTCACCGCGACGCTTCCGGTTTCCATAGCTGAATATGTAAATATTTTGGATTAAGATGTAATTTCAGCAGACTTCATGTAAGAATATGTACCTCCTTGTATAATGCCAGTATGGTTTCCATATTAATAACGATTCAGGAGAAATAATTTAGTTGCAGGAATTCTCAATCTTTCTATAAAGATTTAATGCTTAGAAAACTGTGATAGTCATGCATCAAAAAGCATTGAGAAATGACAGTAGGTCCAGAAGGCAGCAGTTTGAGTAGTTATGAGTGTGCTTATGCATACCATTCTAACATATCTACTTCAAGATACTTACGGGTTTCTGTTGGCTTTTGGGTTCAATTCAAGGTTCTGTTGTTCAACTTTAACATCCTCATTATTTAGAATTTGGATATCTGCAGGACTGCCTTCTTCCATCAGCCTGGGTCCTTTCTCTCAGTGGCTGTCATCTACAGAATCCTCCAAAACACGTCTTTTCATTTGCAGCAATCCTGCTTTGGAATGGCTTGATCTAGTGTTTCACCCTTAGCAAGTTGAAGATGTGTGGACTTCAACTCCCAGAATCCTCCAGCCAGCTAGCTGGAAAATACTGGGAGTTGAAGTCCACACATTTTTAACTTGCCAAAGTTGAGAAACCCTGGCTTGATCAAAATAATCAGTTCACTCCAGGCTTTTAGCATGTCAGTTAAAACAAGGCTCCTCCATCTGGCCTCAGATATGGAGTGTTATGACTGACTGCTCCATCTGGTGAGAAATAGTGTTTAATTTTTAGTCTACTGGCTGTAGTATTTCCAGCTTTTTTACATTTTTTTTCTGTTCATTTGCCTTGTTAAACTAATTGCATTTAATGTAAATATATCAATATGGGAACGAATCAGCTTCTATTGGAGCAGTTTATAAGTCTGGAAAAATAAATAAAAATAAAGGATTCCCTTCAGTTTAGGCAGCTGCCAAAACACCTGATAGGATCATACATTCACACTGAGAACAAATTCTGTGTGCCAAAGTCTGCCTGGATTCAATCACCATTTTATAGATGTTCTTCCCATAATAATGACAGCAGAAAAAATGTAACACTGCAATGGTAGGCATTTCAACAATGAAGCAGCAGTTGTGTCTGGCAAATTTCATGCCTGAGATAAACTTCATGTGATTGTCTCTGGGAAAATGGTCTCTGTGATATGGTACTTCAACAAATTGCTTAGGAGAGACCATTCTAGGTGCTACAGAGAGCCATAGCAATTAGAGAATGCAATGGTGGCTACACATTTCTTTAAGCACTTTTTGTTCTTTCACAAGCTGAAACTAGTATCCTGGTTTGCATTGAGATTCTATATGATGGTGGTAGATTGTGACAGTCAGTTTGGTGTATTGGTTAGGACATTAGCTAGAGACTTCAAGACTATGAATTCTAATTCTGCCTTTGGCACAAAGCCAATTGGGTGACCTTGGGCCAGTCACTCCCTCTCAGCCCTAGGAAGAAAGCAATGACAAACCAATCTTGCCAAGAAAATGGCAGTGACTTGCCCTGACCCTCATCAGAAAACAACAATGGCTCAAAGGCACAACAATATAATAAGACCTTGACATCTGGTATCTAGTCAGGGTAAGAGTGCAAAATATCTGATTTCTACAACGAGAGATATCTTCATTTTTTTTGTTTCCCTGCACTTTTGATCACATAATCTGGAATAATGAAGAAGTAATGTTATAGCAAAATAGGTATCCAAAATAGTTGTGCTAAACTGATAGTATGTCTACAAAAATGCCAAATTTTAGGAAATAGAAATTCAATGGATGGAGCTGTAAAAATCAGAAACAGAGGGCAAGAATATAAACTATTCACTGCAACTCCACTCATGGGCATTTTCTTTCTATTTTTTTTTAAAAAATTGATTTATATGCCACCCTTCGCCGGAGACTCATGGCGGCTTATAGTGCATTAAGCAAAAACCTTCATACTTTTGTATATTTTATACAAAGTCAGCTTATTGCCCCCACAAACTGAGTCCTCAATTTACCTACCTTAGAAAGGATGGAAGGCTGAGTTAACCTTGAGCCTGGCAAGATTCGAACTTATTTTAATTGCAGACAGCTGGTGTTAAATTACAGTGCTTTTAGTCTGCAGAGCTATCCAGGCTCCTATTTGTGTATTAGTTTTGAACTTTCGTGTGTGTCAGTCTTGATAATTGCTATCCAGTATTGCTATGATTAGCAGCTATGAAGCTGTAACAGTTGGTGATGCATAAAAAAAGACTATATACCAACTAGAGATTTTCTTTGTTGAAAACTAGTTTTTAAATATACGACTATTTGTAAATTAGGTTAAATTTCATATTAAATTGATTCTTCTGTTCAGCCTAGTTTTAATTTGCTGAAGTCATTCCTAATTATGTAGACATAGCCATATTTAAATTGAATATATCAATACCTAGCTAAAAAAACATTCTAACAAAAACATACAAAAACTGTTGTGTTGTTTCCCTTCTGGGTTCTACTTTTTGAAATTACAAATTTCAGTAAGTCAGCATTTTCAAACTTTTCAATGTAGCAGTATGAAACAGTTAAAGCACACTACTTTTGTTTTAAATAGAAAGATTTCCAGTGGTATAATTGTCATTTTATAACAAAAGCCTGGAATAATATGCAAAATTGTTTTACAGTTTAGCATGGACCAATGATAGCAGAATCTTAATTTGCTATTTTCCTTTATGCTTCCACACTAGTCTCAGAATGAGTAAAATGCAATGAATAAAAAAATAATATAAGTAAGTCAAACACCCAACATACAGTATAAGGTTGCATTAGTTTCCTAAAACACTAGGCTTGTACCAAAAAAAAAAAAGCAGCAGTATAGGCAATTATTGCTTGTTCAAAATATGATCGCATTCTAATTTTGAAGGAAACTATTTGGAATCAACAAAAATCACCTTAACTATGTATTGTATTGTTATATTGGTGATAATATCTACAAACAGCAGCTGTGACTATGTTAAACCATGTCGGAAGGAAATTTTCTTTGACAGTCTTGGAAGGCTGAAAAAAAACCCTTCCTACTCTGGCTTCAGATATGATGTTATGAAATATGATGTAAAGAAAAGCAGAGATGATCAATGATTGAACAGTTTTCTTCTTTTTGTCAACAAGATTATGGGAAAACCCTACTAGTATTTGTAGAAAACCTGAAGATTTAGCAGAACCTGAGGAGAGAGCAAAAGAGGCCAGACCATTTTTTACTTTGTGAATACTTGAACTTTTGAAATGCTACTTCAAATATTTATTCAATGAACATTTTCAAACCTCTCATACGAGGACTGTGGTAAATTTAGGGATCAATTTTTCCAATAATTTGAAGGAAATAATTTCTTTAAAATGAACAATAAGATGTTCAAATACAGTATTTCCCAGTTATATTCCATAACTGCTCATTCCAATATGTTTCATCTTTAGTTTTGAAATACTCCCTGCTTTCTTCTATTGGTTTAATGAGTACAAACTGTGATCAGGTTATAGACCTGATTCTGCTCTGCTCTGCTCTGCAAGGCACATAATAGCATAACTTTTCACATAGCTATAGTGGCTCTTCAAAATTTAACAAGATTCTAGTACATGCACCCACATACAGGCATTTTACCCAATTCCAAACTTAAATAGTTCAAATGTTTAACTGTAGCACTATCAAAACACTGTCTGCTTAGTCATGGTCATCCACCTCTCTTCATTCACCATATCTGGAGCAGAATCTCTAAATAGGTCCCTAAAGTATGGATAAGTACAGATGGATGAAAGCAGAATTTTAGGTCACTTGTCCTCATGATATGCAGAACACTCAGTTAAGAGTAAAAGCCAATGTAAGCTACCACAGCTTTTAAAGTGTAGCTGTACTCTTTTCAGAATATAAAACAATACTCTTGCATACAGTTTTGGGTAAGCATATTGTGTCAGGGTTGCCAAAAATCCAAATCACCACTAAATGTCAGCATAGTTATATGAAAAAAAATTCTCATTTGGTCCCATTGTTCAGATTTTTGCTGGCTGGATATTTTTGCTGCCCTAACATAATTAGCAAATTTACTTAGCCAGTGATAACCTTGGCTCTCTAAAGGTTGAACATTATTATCAATCAACCATTGGATTGTTGGAATGAGTCTCAATTTATTTATTCATATTAATTCCCAGGCACTTATTCAGGATAACTACAGCCCTGTATACATCTGATGAAAATAAATGATACAGAGGAGCATAATTTGATTCCTGATGTTAGATCAAATCTTTCCCAGTAGTTTCATGAAGATTATGTTTTTTAGATAGTAACAACAAAATTTCTTAAGAAATTAAGGAAATTTCTTAACTAAGAGGAGCACAATAGCTTACTAGCTTAGAATGGTGGGCTGCCAATTGGCAGGCTTTTGTTCGAGACCCATTGCTGCCATGGGAGGGTGAGCTTCCATCATATGCACCAGCTCTTCCCGACCCAGCAGTTGAAAAGTGGATGACCGTGAGTAGACGAATGGATACCACTTCAATGGATAGCTTCATGGGGACATGAAAGGCACCCCCAATTGGATGTGCCCCAGGCAACGTTGATATCACTGATAAATCTTTTCACCACAGAAGCACATAGATGCTTCCAATATGGGAAAAGAACTTCTTAATTTATGCTGATGTTATTTGTGCTATTAAATAGTTATGTTGATATACAGTAGGTTTTGAAGTAAAGCACATTTGAAAACAATTTTATTTTATTATGTGTCAGGCAATATCCAATTGCCCAGCTCTTTCCTTATTTTGCATAATGAAAAATACTTGATATTTACTTTAAACATCCTACCATTTTGCAAAAGGCCAAGAACTTTATTTCTGTAGTGATTTCAACATTCTCAATTGGCCATAAAACTGGATTAACAGCAGGTATTCCTGCTGTTAAATTCAGTCATTCATGAATTTACTAGATGGATTACTCTTGGACCAATGGCAGGCTGTTTTTAGTTTCCTATTAAGAGCAAACCACTAGTGTATGTTAAAAACAAAAACAAAATCCTTACCTATCTGTACAATCATGTTCTGTTCAGGAGTTATTAAACCATTTTGGAAAAGAAATAGAATAAATAACAACAAAGAGAAAAGAAAAATGTATAAAATATTAGCAAGTAAACTATAAAATGTAAAGCTCTGTAATTATTGATTCATCTGTTGCATAGAATTGACTATATTGTGTCTGTGTGTTTGTGTGTGTATACATATACATATACATATACATATATAAATATCTATAATACTCCAAACAAGATGTTAATATCACTACCACTTATCATTATTCCAAGGGAATTTCCCTCTTATTATACCACGGTAATTCATCATCAGCATCATTTTAGCCATTGTCTATCCACTGCAGGATGAAGGCCACTTCTGCATGTTTCCAACCAATAAGGTCCTGAGTCTTTTGCCAATTGGGCCCACAATATTTGTTGATGTTGATGTCATCAATCCATCTTGTTTTAGGTCTCTTTCATGGATGCTTTTTATCAAGTGGGATCCATTCTATGACTTCCTTGGTCCACCTGCCATCAGTTCTTCTTGCTATGTGACCTGCCTATTTCCATTTCAATTCTTTTACTCTCTTAATGGTATATTTTTGTTTGTTCTCTAATCCATGTGCAGGTCTTTCTATCTTATCTTGTCTTATGATGCTGAGCGTGTATCTTTCCATGACTCTTTGTGCCACTTGTAGCTTCTCTATTATAATCAACATGTATAAGCATTTCAAATTAATTCTGATTACAGTCTGTATGTTAACTGTTTTCTCTTAAAAAATTACCTCTGTATAAATATGCATTGTTATGTGTTGTATGTTATGTAGGGCAGCCATTCTTATTTAAATTTAGTCAAGCTGTAGTGCCTTTGAATAGCTTTTTAACATTGGGGATTTTTCAGGTCATCATTAGATGAGATACGCTACTGATTGGATGAAATATTTGAGCCCCTGTTAGCAAATCCTGACAACTGAAAGCAATTATTTCAATAATGAGAAAAGTTAAATTACATCAATTAAAAACAAAATGGTTTTGAAGGGTATTTTTGAAGTAAAAATATGACCAATGTTTCTGTGATCCTTGTGATTCCCTTCTGATTTCAGAAAACCGCTTTCCATTTCACATTTTCTAGGTGATCAAATTTTTGCTCCCTTTGGATGGAAGGGATGTTTTATTTTCAGGCTGCATTAGTCACAGTACATTATGTTGGTGTTTCCTCTACATTAATAACAACAGCAAAAATACAGGACAATGCTGAGATTGGCAAGAGGACTTCCAACTTGGGACTATAAAGATGCATTAAAAAAAATAGCCTATATGGATTTTTAATGCTATATTCAAGCAAAAATTGATATAATTTTGCAAACTAAGCAGCCTTATGGATAGTATCTGAATCTATTAAGAAAATTCATGCAACATTCTTATTTAAATTCCTGCATATCTGCTTATCCCTGTTTTTCTACTTGGCCTATAATTATTGGTGCATCATAGTTTTTAAAGACATCTATTCAGTTTAAGTCTTTGAAAGAAAACCTTTTATTACATAGTCCATCCCATGCACACTCCAGTTACTGAGGTTACTAAAGGGATGGTGTTTAGTAGCCACTTGACTATTTCACAAAGTTTTGAAATTGAGCCTTTTCTACAAATGCTCAACCCTTTGAAAATGTCTTTGCTTCTGAGCTCACAAGCCATCATAACCTTTGCTTGAATAAAATAACCAATTTACTATTTTGAATAGACTGGACTTTAAATTTGCTGTTGCAGATAGTCCTCACTTAACAAGTGCCCTGTTAACAACCATTCAAATTATGCTGGACCTAAAAAGTAACTTTACAATCAGCCCTCACATTTATGACCATCACAATGTCTTCCTGATCACATGGTTAAAATTGGACCATTGCATCTGCTGGGCATTTGCAAGGATCTCATGGTCACATGGTTGCAATTTGCATACTTAATGGCTAGCTACCAACAAGAAAAGTCAAGAGAATTTTACAATAAAATTATAACTCTTCGGTCATGTGGTATCTTGTTAACAACCATGTTGCTTAGTGACTGTATTGTCAGTCTCATTTGTAGTTGAAGACTACCTGTATAACTTATATAAAATACTTAGTTCGGTAGTGACATATTTAATGAAGTAAATACATAAATAAAAAGCCAGAATATAAGAGAGCTTTGTCGTCAAGTTTTTTTAAAAAAGAAAAACCCTTATATTATCTTTGTGGTACTACAAAATTATTTACTGTAGGCCCTATGAATAATGCAAATGCAGGATTTATTGAACTGCATGCCAAACTATTTACAAGATCATTTGTTAAGAAGATGTAGGGGAAACAGCTTTTCACCAAGCCTCTCATGCTCCTCTCATCTATTAGGATAAGAATTAGAATTCAGATCTATTAACTCACCTTTTAACCCACTCCTTCTATCCCTGCCTGGAGTCATATCATTCGATTGTCTTAGTTTTAGCTTTTAAAGTTTTATAAGTATCAGGAGTGAAGAACCAAGAATGCTAACATGCTTGGCAATGTGACAAAGGCAGCAGTAAACAGCATCATAGAAAAACTTCAGAACATCTTGAAGAAGATAAGCAATAAAATAAAATAAACTACAGGACTATCTGAACAACAACAAAAGGCTCATAATAAATCTATTTAGAATAGATCAGTAGTGGGTTGCTGCCATTTCAGTCCAGTTCTTGCGAATCGGTAGTAACGGCAGTGGTAAGCTCCATCCACCCGCCCAGACGTCATCATGAACGATCTGTGCATGCACAGAAGCTTCTGTGCATGCATGCACGCGTTCCTGTTGTGAACCAGTAGCGGAGGTAAGTAGAACCCATCCCTGCAATAGATGACAAGTATCATGCCATATTTGTCTGAGATTCTATTAAGCTCTTATTCTCTAATGAAGATTTAACTCTAATAAGAAAAGGAGAAGTAGCTAGAATGGAATTTAAGACTGATGAAGTGGATTCAACTGGTAACTCATTACAGCAAGGTTGTTTTTTTCCTCAACCCTGGCAACTTTAGGCTCCAAACTTCTGACTTTGTCTTCAGTGCTCCCATCTGCAGTTGGAAGGGTTCTTCTAGTTGGTTGCCAAGAAAGAGAAATAGTGCATTATAGGTTAATGCAAATCTGTCCTTACTTGGAAAAAAAATGCTTATTGCCCACACAGTCATATCTATACATGATCAGCTGTCAGACATCAACAAAAAGGTAGAGGATATAAAACACCACTACAAGAAAGATTCCTTAGGATTTCAAAGAAGGGAAAGACAGCTGGTCAAAATGGAAATATGGGGTGAGCACAACTGATGAGCAAAGTTCAAAGCTTAGCACTAAAGGATTATGTAAAACATATGTACTTAATTAGGTAAAGTCATATTATAGATAGAAATTAAAGATTAAAAATTGAATGCAAAAAGTGGTATTCTGAAATCTCTCACATAATTATTTGGGTGTAAATTAACACAAAACAAACTAACAGATCTCCTTAACTAATTTCCCACACCGTCAAGATTTTAAGAAACTTGTGCCATCACTTCAACAACCAGTTCTACCCCAAATATTTTTAATATTCAGCATCATTTCAGTTCTTTGTGATTGTTCCAATTAAAGTATTTCAAAGTATCAGTGCCCACTTTTTCCTAATTCCCAGAATGCTTACCAAGGCACAGTGGGAAATTGTCCCACATAACACTCTTCAGAAAAATTCCATCAGGCTGAAGAATGGAAATAAATTTGATTCAAGGTAGCCTCCTATTATACTTTCTCAGAAAGAGCAAATAAATCTAATACAGGACCTTGATGATACCATATCAAGTCTACAAAATGTGATACTAACCACCAATTCTTTAAAAGACATTCAGCTACCTGCATGCAGGCGACATTCCTCTCTGCCAAAATAATAATTCCTGTATATCTGAATTATTATCAAGCTTTGTAGGTGAGACTGCTCTGTTTAGCAAAAAGAGGAGATGCTTCAGTATAAATCAAGTGAAAGTTGAATTAAGATGGACCCATAAATACAAATCATGGGGCAATAAGAGAATCATCCATGCATGCCAGTCCAGATGCCCATTGTGATAAAGAAAACCACATATATAGCCCTAAAAGCATCCTCATATCATACCATAAGAGACACATATAGAAGTTTACCAATATGCACTTCGAAGTTTCAAACACTCTTCTCTTAGCAAATTAACATGATTGACTAATTCATTGCTCAACAACACCAAATGAAGCTGGCAAAATGCAAGAACTATTGGACAATGTCAGTTCTGCCACATGAGAGTTAGATTATCAGCGGTAGCTACAGGATGTATTTGAGGTGAAGATACTGAACGTTACAACCAGTTTACCCAGTTATACAATGCTGTTGTAGGCTACTTTGAAGGGAATTTAAAAAAAAACAGCCTGAAGAAACCTTTAAACTATTCCATGTCAAATTGGAAACACTTGGACTGGATGTTCCTCTGGCTTGAAGATTAGTAAATGAATCAAACACAGAGATTCATTGTTCAGTCTAGGATCATCTATATCCCATGATTCTTTAAGGTCTGTTTGCAGTGATATCTGCAGAAGCATTTTAGTCCCTTACTCCTGATAATGAATACTATACTGTAGTAATTTGATAGAGTGGATGTATGTAAGCAAATTAATCTATCATTTAAGAAACATTTTTTTTTAATACTGGACATTATTCTGTAGAAGGAAAATATAGATTTGCATGTACAATTTTTTTTGGTGATCTAAAACCATTTCTGTTAGGGTCAACTAAACAACCATTGCATTTGGATTTAGCAGGCAACATTTTGAATCAGTATACAATTTTTTAATGTATTCCCTTTAAAAGCTAAAGTAATAAATGAGCAATTACTGTATTTCCCAAGTATTGAGACGCTCCCTAGTGCCACAAACAATCAAAAAATACTGATTTTAATTTCTTTTGGAGTAAGGAGAAAAACCAAAGTTAATTAGAAATATTACAAAGGAGAATAATTATGTCAGAAAGTCCCAAATCGTATGAAATTTGATGAATTAGCCACAAAGATTGTGGAATAAGAATGCAAATGCAATTTGGAAGCATTGTAATCTCATATTCATCTGGAGATTTATATTGTTCTTCATATTTTCAACCACACCTTTAGCCAAACAACAGGGATTTATCATTTTCAGTAGCTTCTGCATGTTAGACATTTATGGTAGTAGAGTTCAGGTGGTCACGACTACAACAAACTTGGTAACTATTTTAAAGTAGGTAGTTTTCTTACTGAGGCTCTGACAAATGAAGTAAAAAATTATATTTGCAATTTAGATATAGTTACCCTAACCCCAATCCCTAATCCTAACCCTTCTTGTTAAGATTTCAGATTTTATATTCTATGTTTTGTATTTTATCCCTGTGTTCCTTTTAACTGTTAATGTGATGTGAGTGTGCCACTCAATAAATAAATCAGATTTAAAAAAAAAATTTCTTTTATCCCTGAACATATTTAGCTTTTGTAGTCATCGTTTTTCTTGTTACATACTTTTTGTAGGGGTTGTCTTCTGAATATCGGTCAGTTTTACACTTCCAGAAATCAACCATAATTAGGTTGTCATATGTTGCAATTAAAGGAATAAATTAATGGTAATAAATATGGTATGCCAAGTGCTCCTGCCTTTTGGAAGAGCGTTGGCCACCGCAAAAGTCATTTAACCTGTCTGCCTTTAGAGATTCCCCTCCCCCAGTAATGAGTGTAAGAGGAGGTGACCTATTGGATCAGGTTTTCTTCTCCTTCTTTTCTTCCAGCACTTATGTGTATTGATGTATTATTTTGCATTGTGGTTTTTTGCATTTTTACTATGTGGTCCTTTTTTTTTATTGTTATTGAATCTAATAATATATTTTTTAAAAAGATAATTTATTGCACCCAAACTTGACCTCCTAATCAAAACACATTGGTATTCTCCATGAAACACTAAGAAAATAATAAATAAATCTCAAATAAACTTTAATGAGAATAATTTGTTTTATATTAATCAAAAGGCTCAACTGATAATGGAAACAAGTTGAGGACTGCAGATAATGTATATGGTGAAATTATTTACATCTCAATGATCTTCATAGGCTTTAAAGAGTCTAAAAGATCCCCCATTTTTGGCATAATCTCATTTTACTTTCAGAACCACAGAATTTACTGCTTCCTGTGGACATCCTAGTGCCTATTAATTCAAATAATGTAAGTAAATGGTGATATTTATTATTATTGTTTAAAATCTGTATTTTTATGTAACCAGTTTTGATCGCCATCAGTAGACTTCAGTGGAATGTGAGCTGCAGGACTAATAGTTGCTAACTTTAAGTGGCTTTTAATTATTTGGGGCATTTCTTGATTCTATATTATTTATTGGTTAAATTAAAGTCTAATTTTTATCTAGGACCTGAAAGTGATGTACTACCAAATACTGCTTCAAATTTTCAACAATAACTCTATGAGGCAAGTTGGATTGTGAGATAGTGATTAATTCACAGTCATTCAATGAGCATCCTTTCCCTTGGACTTGAATCTATGTTTTCCTGACAATAAACTAGTTCCCTTACGACTAAATACATCCAGTTGCTTTATTGTTAATATATAAGCCTTTAATAATAAGATTCTTAAAAACCTTCAAAATACAATGCACAAATTAATGTAAGACAATCATATTTGTGTATTGAGTCCTTTGTATTCCATATAATATCAGACATTATGATATCTGATGTAAATAGCACATTTAGATTGATGGGTTTAAAATTAATGAGCCATTTGTTCTCATACTGTATGGAGAAAAATGAATCAAGAATAACTCCCCCAATCACCAACATAAATTATGAATACAAATCAACTTTAGTTTTGGAGGACACTGCTGCTCTTTATTTTCTCTTGAAGACAGATCTTCATACTAATGATATCAAAAGTAAAAACTGAATAATGGATGTGTGGTAAATAGATAATATGCTTTCGCAAAGAATATGGTAAAATGTAGGGCACTTGATGTTGCAAACAGATAGTCTACCAGCTTTCTTAACCCTCCAATAGCCCTTGTCAGTCATTGACAGACTTTTTATGTTCATAATATGAATGCTACAGAAAATCCTTTGTTATTCAGGTTAGCTAACAAGCTCATGGGATAAGGGCTGCAGTTTTTACAATGTATAAATGGGATTTCTGACTTTCTATCCATTGAGGGAATTGGATTGAGATGGCATTTTTTCTGCTAAAAAAAGAGGAAATAAGTAACAAGAATTACTGAGAATATGCAGTGTTTCAGATTTTTTAAAATTCTGCCTTTATTATTTTTTTTATAGCTAACTCAGGTAAATATACATAATACTCCTTCCCACTTCTATTTCAACTTTAAAAACAATATGGTGAGATAGATTGGACTGAGAGAGAATGACTTGCTGAAGGTTACCCAGCTGGATTTCATGTCAGAGACAGGACTAGAACTCATAGTTTCCTGGTTTCTAGGCTAGCACCTTAACTATTACACCCAAATGACTTTTGATTTGAATCAATATTTGGTTCCAGAAAGGTGTTTTGGAGCACGGGGGTACAGACTTTTATGTAGTATCTGGTCTGCAACTCTTTAAAAAAGCCACAATTTTCATTGGTATTATTTTGTAATCCTTTTGAAGAACTACATGTTGCAGAGTCTCATATTCTTATGAAACTTTTAAAGAATTAATATACTACCTGTATTAAACTAAGGGTTGGCTCTATATTATATCTGACTAAAAGGACCTATTGATGTAGATAACACTATTTAGATGTAGTAAAGATAGACATCAGATTTCAAAAAAGTATTCTCTTCATACTTAACACAAAGTCATGTAACTGAATGAAAAACTGGTTTAAAATCATTAAAATCATTTAGATTAATTGACTTCTGATATTTACTAGAGTCTGCCTATCATGTCCCCACTTTAGTCCTAAACAGTAATTTAATGGGTCTTACATTGACAAATTGAACCATGTGGGTATAATTAATATAATCTCCTATTTGTAATACTATCTTAAAACTTAATGAACTTTTGTAATTAGTAAATTACATTAGTAGTCATTATTACTAATGAGTTTTAACTTAATGGACTGAATTTAACTTATGGAGACATTAAATTCCATTCCAGGGACCTGACCCATTTGCAGGTAAATTCTAGGGTTTCAAAATGCTTTTAGCATTTAGCCCCCATTGTATATAGTAGGAAGCCTGGGTCTGCTTCAAGATGTGAAGAGGCCAATCATTTTGCAATTGGACAATAAACTGTATTCACTGAAAATATTTGGCTAAGGTTCATATGTTACAATTAATCACAGAAGACTTATAAGGCTGCTTTTAGCCAGTTACATTTGAAAAACACTTGTGAAAATGTAACATTGCTAATTATACATCCCAGGGGTGGTTTCTACTTTACTACCGGTTTGCATCATGCCTGCATGCCCGCTCTCACTTTTTTGTTGGCCCAATCATTTTAAATAAACCATGGTTTTGAGCAAGGTTCCATTAGAAGGCTCTTTTTCATGGATGGAAGACTGTATTCTTTCAGATCTATGGGTACTTTGGATTAAGTACTCTGAAATAAGACACCCCCCTCTGTGTCCACTTGTAGCAATTCTAGAATTTATAAATTTATCCTAGTTAGACTAACATGAGTTCATATTATTTAACTCCAAATTATTAGTCACACAGTGAATGAAAAATGTATGAAAAAAATGTTGATATTCCAATTGATTATAATGGAAAATATTTTTAAAACAATATGCCATTTATAATATATCTTATTATGAAGCAGCCTTTTTATTCAAAGGCCAGACAAACATATACAAGTAACTTTACTAATAACCCTAATAATGTTTACAGCTAAGTCCCATTCATTAATCATTTGGTATTTGTACAGTGCTCTGCATTTCAAATAAACAGGGACTCCTCCTATTCTAGCTTCCTTTTCCTATTTATGCATCATTCAACACAGGCCAGTATCAGTTTCAATCACCAGTTATTCTATTATAAATTCAGAGAAATGCCAGCAGCAACAGTTTCCTTTCGTAAAATAATTGAACTCTGATGAAGAACCATATCTTTAATTGTGATTTTCCAAAACTGGCAGCCTCTACATATTTTGGGATTAGATTTTCAATATTTGATTGTGGCAAAACTGATTAGGAATTCTTTTTTTTTTTTTTGTAATTTTTTTTAATCTTATAACCTATATAAATTTCAATTTCAATTGAACAGTGTGTTGCCTGGGTACATGCTATTTTAGAAAATAATAATCAAAATACAACAGTAGTAATTGCATTGATATTAATTTTATAATAATATTTACTTATCCATTTTAATAAATCTCCCTTATAACATTAACCCTTTTCTTACATTTCTATGCTTCTAACTTCTGATTTTATTAGCCAACCATTGATAAAACAGGTCCCATGTCAAAAAATATTCAGTGTCCTCTTTTTCCTTAATTTTTAATGTTAATCTATCCATTTCTGCACATTCTAATATTTTTTAAATTACATTTTTATCTGTCGGGATTTCTTCACTTTTCCATTGTTGTGCAAATACAATTCTAGCTGCAGTTAATACACGTAAAATCAAATATTTTCCCCCTTTGTCATATTTTTCCAGTAGGATGCCCAACAAAAATATTTCAGGTTTCAGATCTATGTGTTGTTTTATCATTTTTTCCAACCATGTGTGCATTTTTGTCCAATTTTTTTTTGCTTTTGGCCATGTCCACCACATATGATAATATGAACCAGATATCTGATTACATTTCCAACAGTTAGCAGACATGATTGGGAATTCTGAGAGCTACAGATCAAACAAACACTTCTCCTTCCAAAAATATCTTATCTATCTGCAGTTGGCAGAAGTTATTGTAAATTTATTGTTAACCATATAAAGGAGGACAGAGTAAGTTAAAAAAAAAAATACATATATAATCAGTAAAAAAAGCCAGAAGATCACAAGGCTAAAAGTGTATGTCACAGAACATCCAAGAACAAAGCTCTATGTAGGAGCTTATATTCAAGAGGAAATCTCAATGGGACACTATTTCTGCATATGAAATTTATAGAAAAGATGGGAAAGGACATATTCTTGACAGAGTTGCCTTGTATATCAAGGGGGCACAGGGCTCTATAAAATGGAATAGACCTACTATGTCTTGGTGATTAATCTGGTTCATTCATGTTTCCAGTCATTATTCACATTTCCCCTTAAAGTATCAGGTTGATGATTTGGGAGGTCTCCAGAGGGTTTTTTCCCCAAACATTTGCTGGCAGAGCAATTGTAGATTATTTCAAGCTGGGAGGCCCTGGTTGCAATGATTCATACCTCACCACCTTACTACTAAATTACTATAGCAAATTTTACATGGTGCTGCTTTTGAAGAAGATTCTGAAGCTGATCCAATATATAGTGTCTATCTGCTAATGTAATTAGTAGTTATTCTATAATCACTGCATTAATTACCAGTTTTTTTCTGGGTCAACATCAGTGGTGGATTGCCCCCGGTTCGGACCAGTTGGCAAGAACCAGTAGTAAAACCAGCGGGAGGCTCCGCTCATCAACCCCGATGTCATCAGGAAGCTTCTGCACATGCGCAGAAGCTTCTTGCGCACGCGGCCCCATTGCGAACCGGTAGTAAAGGTAAGTAGAACCCACCCCTGGTCAACATGCTGGTGATTAAACATTTACATGTCTCAGTTTCCAGTTCTTACAGAACTGTCTTTCCAGGCTAGATTTAGTGTATCAGAAGATTCTAAAAAGGGAGAGGAAAGTATTTGGAGGAGCTGGAGCCACTTCTCTATATGTAAAAACTACAGTCATTGGTGGCAGGGAGAGACCCGATACAGCTATATAAAATAATTGAGAAATAATATTGATAACATTAAGAAAAGGGTTTCCCGCCTTTCCATTCTTAGAAGGTGAAAACTTAAGATCACCAAATGAAAATAAATGTAAGGAGATTGAAGAAATTTTTTTTCACACAAAATTTGGAAGTCAATATCTTTTTCCTTTATAGCTTGATCTTCCAAAGTTACTGAGTGAAATTCATTGACAAAATGACTGATTTGTTGCTGTGCTTCAGTCCATAAAATATAACATTAGATTAAGCACTGACTAGAGAAATGAACTACTGTAGGCTTGGTTATGGGTTATCTATTGCAGTTGAATCAGAAGAATAGGGAATTAACAGGGGATGATACTAGCCGGACAAAACATGCATCATTATATCACAGTTCAACCGCTGACATTGTGATTAAAGTGCCATCACTCCCTGCCTCATTCCCATTTGTTTCCCTTCTTCAGAAGCTTATGTCAGAAATATTGATCTTCTATACCTCTAGATCATGTAGTCCAGATGTTTGTTCTGGCCAGCCAATTTCACAAGGAAGTTTACTAATCTCCAGCATATGGCCTTCAGAGGAAATCAAACTGCAATCAAGGCCAATGACCATTAATCCCTGTTTTTCCTATGATTTCCAAGATGTGGGATGGGGTTGGGGGCTTCTTTGATTTCACAAACTATTTTCTACCACAATCCTACATTATGTTCACTGTACTTTTTTACAGAAATGAGGAAATAGTTATAAGGTTATAATCCAAAACTTTTATGGATATATGATTTATTATTAATTTCTTGTGTGCATTATGGCCCCAAACTCTGGAAATTACCATTCTATAAACTTAAAGCCTAGACATTTCATGGTGGCAAGCCAAGACCTATTAGAAATGTCCAAGAAGTTGTTTGCTATTTGATAGCAATAAATTAAAATGAAGGATTATTGTAAACCATCCAGACTTGAAAAAAGAGAATGACAACATATTCTTTGTTAGAGACATTTTTATTACAAGAAATTGTCCATTTAAGTTTTTATTGTCTGTTAGTACAGAAATGTATTCAGAAAGAGATTCAGAAAAATAAATTGGTGCACTGTACTGGTTGGTATATCAGGCTTTCAGCTGATCACAGCTGAGATTTAGCATAATATAGGTACAATTTAATGCAAAATCCATTTCTGCCCAAATAACTCATTTTAAGAAAAACCGTTCTTTTTAGATCTATTTAAAATTAGAGTGAAGAAATCTTTCTGTGATTTATTTTCCCTGGAAATGCTCAGTTTCAGATTCTTGATGTAAAATAAATCAAGGAATTTTCATTTCTTCCATTGATTAAAAACAAAAGTTAGAACAACTGTAGATTCTTCTGCACTGTGATTTATATAGGAACACAGAATGAAAATACCAAGAAAATGCCATTATGACATATTTACATTGCTGAAATACAGGTGAAAAAAATTGAGGAATCTCTGATGAGCTTCTATAAAACATCTAGTATGGTACTTTTCCAGCATGTTAAATGTTACTGGCTAAATTTATTTGATTATCCAGTCAAGGATATATGGAGAAACAAGCTTGTACACTTCCATTTTACAACTACATGTGTGAAAGAGCTACTCTATCTAGACATGTTTCCCAAACAATTTTGCAAGGTTCAATTCTGCAGGTTTCTGGATAAATTAAAAGGTACTTTGTATTCTGTAGAGCAACCTTTCTGAAGCTGATGCCTTGCAGTTGCATTGGATTATATCTCCATGTGAGTTTTGTGTGTCCATGATTGGATGGGAATGTTGGAAGCAGTCATCCAGCACATCTGGAGGGCATCAAGTTGGCAAAGTGTTATAACTCATAGAGACTTTAATACTTGTGTCTCCCTTCTCTCATCAAAAAGGAATTTGGACTAAATGTGAAGCTATGTTTAAAAGAAAATAGTTTATGTACAGAATAGCCTCAAAAATCAGTTAATAATTATTGAAATCCAGGACATTGTTGGTTTAAATTCCTGGCACAGAAATCCTCATTGAAGAATCAAGCAGAGCATCAAGCACACCTAACTGACAATTTAGCCTTAATTCTAGACACAAGGCAGAATCATGTCCCATTGCACCTGACTCTGCACCTACCATATATATAGACCAATCTACAGTCCTAACTACTCAGTGTGCAAAAGCATCATTACTATCCGGCTGAGAGACAAAAACAAACAATTGCTAACCTCATCGGAACATGAGATCAGCAATCCATATGAAATGATAAGTAGGAATGACCTTGGGAGAGAAAGGACAAGGAGAGCAACCAAGGAAATGACCAAATAAAAGACAGCTGAGCACACAGCAGGAATGTGGGTGGGGCAAGAGCATCAGAAGGGACCCTCCCTAGTTTTTTGGGCTGTAAGAGAAATGTTGGGACAGAAGTACCTTCAGTCTTTCAAGATTCTGTTAATGTGACTTTCCAATAAAATAGAATTACCTCATCTAGCCATGTTTCTTGCCTTTTTTTTTTTGCCTTTTTTTGCCTTTTTTTTTTTTTTTTGCTTTAATTTATATGCCGCCCTTCTCCAGAGACTCAGGGCAGCTTACAATGTGTTAAGCAATACCCTTCACACTTTTGTATATTTATACAAAGTCAGCTTATTGCCCCCACAATCTGGGTCCTCATTTTACCTACCTTTGAAAGGATGGAAGGCACTCATTTTACCTGCCTTTGAAAGGATGGAAGGCACTTGAGCCTGGTGAGATTTGAACTTGCAGTAATTGCAAGCAGCAGATGTTAATAACAGTGCTTTAGTCCACTGTGCTACCAAGGCCTTGTATATCTTGCAAGGCAGACATCATAGTATCTAGAACCTTAATAAGGGAAGATGCCAAGTTTTGTAGAAAGTTTTGTTTACATTCAGTGTATAGTAAATAAAAGTCTTCTTTAGACCTGCCAGCTAAACACACAGAGATCACAAAGGATAAGGCATGGAGCAGATGATATGCTTTGAATGCATGAACCAGTGACACCATGTGTTACCAGTGTCATAGGTAACACATAATTATCCTGGAAATATTAAAAAAGTGAACAAGAGGGAAGTTACCCAGCTGCTATTTATTGGTGAACTGATTTACTGGCAATGTCATATAAGACAATGAATTTATGCTGACATTTTACTAGCCATGCTGTTAACATCTTCAGAGCAAATCTGAAACTGAATTTGGCAGCAACACATATTCACTGTCTCACACAACATTATCTGGAAGACCTTTCACTTCCAACTAATTTTCATTTTGATCAATTCTTTCACTTTTAGCATACATACATAGACAACATCACACTATTTATTTTCAAGCTAAAAACATTAAGCAGCGTATAGAAAAGGGGGAAGAAATAGTAATTATTTAAAAAGAAATTAAAGAGATGAGATACGAAAAAAGAAAAATGGTACAGTTAAAATTAGATTGTACCAACCAACACATTCATATTTTTCTTTTTTGCCTTACAAACCAGCCTTTCTTTTCCCCATGTCCATACACCACTCTATCACCACCCTTTTTTTAAAAAAAATCTATCACCTGTTCATTTTAGGTTATAAACTTACTTTCCCTAATTCTTAGCATTCAATTTATTTTTACAATTGTCCAACATACCCAATCTTATTTTCCTATAAAAAAGTGAGGAGCACTTTTTTCATCCTTTTCAACATTCCTTCTTTGCAATAGACCTCATGCTATGTATGATCTTATTAGCCAGCATTTGCACGTCCATTGTTTTTACACTTTCTTCTTTTGTAATCATTCTATCAAGGTATATAAATTCTCATTACTCTAATTTTTCATTGTTTATGTGTATCTTGTTCATTCCATATTCAGTATCAAACAAAAGTTCTTTAGTCTTGGATACAGAGATTTATAGCTCTTGTTGCATCATATAGTTAACATTCATTGCAATGCAGTCACATTCTCAGCCAACATAGCATCATTTCAAACAACCACATTTGTGTTTACTTTCTCAATCAACACACTTCTAGTATGATTAAAAATATTTATCAAACATTTTCCATAAATATTTTAATCAAGGATCTACAGTATCACACATTTTTGTATTATGAACTATTTAATGCTCAGGTTTCTATTTATTTTCACACATACTTTACTTCCAATATATACTGCTTTTATTGCATATAATCAACATTTAACACCATATCTGCAAAGAGCATTCCTTAATTCAACCCTACATTTTTTATTACACTCTTTCCCTAAATTATACATGCACAGTGCTTTCTCTCCTGTACTTCTGAATGATCCGTTGGACAAAAATCGTGTTTGACAAAATGCCATACTAACTTTCCATGTTTTGCTCATGATTGTCCTTTACAACCATGACAAAAATTATGCACAACATTTCCCTAGATGTGCTTTATAATTTTCCTGTCCTTTTTGTATTCATTCTTGTGACATTTCCCTTTGCATGATAGAACACCCATCAGTTCTAGCTTGTCTTCATATTGTTCTGACCTAGGCTTCCTTAAAAAACATGAAGCAGAGTCTTGGTCCTGGTAAAACCTCTTTTATTTACACAACTGTGAATTCCTTTCATTCACAGTCAGCAAGGTTTGGCAAACAGTCTTTCAAAGAAATATTTATCAACACAAATCTTATCTTGCTTGGAGAGCTGCCAGATAACTAATTTCCAAATGCAGGGCAAGGCAAAACTTGGCACAGAGTCTCTTATAGTCCACTCTTGAAATGACTGACTGAATGAATTATTTCCTGCAAAATCTCTCCCCCCCCCCGTTCACTCCTCTTTTGTTTCCTATGGGAGCCGCCAACCACCTCCAAGGTGTGGCTTTACTCCCAAGTTGACCCTACTTTCTTAATTGTTCTTGTCTTCTGGCAGCTCTGCACATGCACACATTGGGATCAGGCTCCAGCTGTTCCTCTGCCTCACTGTTCTCTAGCTCCCTCTCAGCCTCCAACGCAGAGCCCTCATCCAAGTTTTCCTCAGCCCCCATGACTGGCCCATGTTCCTCTCCATCCTCCTCACTCTCTGACTCTGCTGCCAGCTCCACTAGCCGCCGGTGGGCCACAACACATATGTGTTAAACAAGTTGCACAACCAATACAAGTTTTTATTTTCACCCAAATAATTCTGTTTTCTCTGTCTTTTTAAATATTTTGTTAACTCATTTGTTGTTTTTGATTATATTTGTTGCAACTACTGTAGTGCTAAGTGTCCACACACAAAATATTTCTTACTCATCCTCATTTTTTTTTGTCATAGCATTCTGTGCATTTTATCTCATCCACAGTTTCTTTCACTCCATCATTCCATCAAGATCACTCGGTTCTGTGGTACTTTGAAACTTATTTTTTTTCACTTTGTTCCCAGTAGCTTCCATAATCCATTCCTTACATCTTCTTTCCAGTCATTCTCTTTGGAAATGAATCTGCTTTCTGATATTTTCTTGAATAGAACTGGTAGTTTGTCTTTCTGCACTTTTGCTTTAATTCCTTTCACCTGAGAATCAACTCCTGACACCATCAAAAAATCTTCTGCCTCACATTTAGAACGTACCACTTTCCCTATTTCTCTCATACCTTTATTATAAACAAATTAATCAAACTTTTCCATTTATATAAATTCCATTGCACACACACACATGCACGCGCACACACACACTCTGAAATAATTGTAGGAGATGACCAGGCTGAGCCCAAGGAAGAGGTTAAAAGTGTCATAAGCCATGAGTCCCTGCGTGCTCGCAAGAGATCTAAGTCCACCCACCTTGAATGCCTCTCTTATCTTCCGCTCATTTTCCTTAACAATTAGTTGGTCAGATTCTTGTAGAGAGCTTACATTTGCAATAAATCTTTATATTCATTTGAACTTGCTAAATCCCCTGATTTCCCTAGTCCCTCTTCTTGGGTTTCCAAATGCCAAAGCTCTTCCTATATCTGTCATCTCATTCCATTTATCCATGCTTTTACAACATAGACATACAACATATCTATTTTTTCATGTTGTTCACCATTCTTACTGTCAAAGTCAAACTCTTTCGTATGCCATGATCATCGCGAGATGTGCCTATAGCTTTAATCTTTGTTACACATCATAGCTTTGATCAATCAAGGTTTTCACTTAATACTTTTAGTAAATTAGAGAAAGTGCAGAGAGATTTGTCAGCTTTAATCATATCCATACCACATGGAGCATTCCATACTAATAGTAACAACAGTATCTGTGAGTTTGGCCACAAGTATATAACCCAGTTTTACTCATGCTATTCTATCTTAGCTTGTATATGTCTCTAGATATTATTTTGCAAGCAAACATCTATTGATTACAACCCATTAACTAGGAGATATGTGAAAACACATATTCAGGATGTTGTTTTAAAATGGAATCACATTTTAACTTTTAAAATGTAAAAGATCAATTTAAAATTCTCTACTGGTATAAGATTTAAATTCAAAATAGTTCATGTGCTGCTACATTACAGGTGGATTGATTTACTACCAATAAGTGGAAAAATATGCTCTCTGTCAGGCACATGCTCAGCATAGAAAAATCTCTGACAAGGAATAAATTTGCCAAAAAAGAAAATAAAGAAAACATTTAACTCTAACCTAATTCCTAGCAGATCTTTAGGAATGCACTTGACATGAAGAAACAAGGAGGCAGTATTCCTAGATTGCCTCTGCCATAAAGTAGATTGATTTGGGATTATCATTTTACTATTTTAGGAGAGAGAATGACTGGCCCAAAATCACTGTCTATCTGCCTAAGGCAGGACTAGAATTCACAATCTCCTGATTTCTAGACTTGTGTGATAATTACTACACCAAACTTGCTTTCTTTGTTCTTTCATTTAGAATTAAAATGTAACCGTGTTCTTGCAGTGTTACTGCAGTACAAAGTTATGTTTAATGGGACTGCATCTCCAAAAGGTGTAAGATAATTATAGTATCAATCTATGACACCTTTAAACAGCGGTAAAATACCTTGCTCTTATCACAGAGGTCCAGGCTTTTCATAGAAACTCCTGGCCTTGGAGAGCTGTAGTATGCTTCACTTTCTGATGAATACGGTTATCTTTGCTTGTTTTTCTTGAGTTTGCTATCTCCTTATAACTTAATGCAAACTTGTTTTCCCTGGGCAACTCTGTTGCTGGACAGTTTGACTATACAATAGTTCCATGACCTTGCTTTGTATTTCATTCCTTGGCTCTGAATGAAGCCTCCAATGTTTGATAATAGTTTGTTCAGTGTTATCTCTACCTTTGTCCCTATGGGAGATTATAATTTTTTGTTTGTTAGGTTTTGGTCTTTGGTTGTTTTTCCGATTGTTTTTATTTGGATTTTTATTTAAGGATTCATAATAGTGTTGTTTTCCTTTGATGCCCCATGTTCTGCTCATCAAAATCACTTTGCCTCTCTCTCTATATATAAGATTTATAATATGCATTATTTTGAAATTCATCCCATCATTATCAATATGTAATACAGGAGTGGAGGCTGCTTCTCAAATATGCCCTTATCACTATATGCTCTATGCACAGTTGGGGGATATATTGTGCATGGGCTATTATTATATTTTTTTAAAAAAAACATCCTTTTGAGATCCACCAGTTGTCTTTCCTTCTTGTGATTGGAAGATTCATTCCAATGCCTCCACTTCTAATAAAGAAATATACTATTCTGAATTTAGCACAAGTGTGTGTGTGTGTGTGTGTGTGTGTGTATTTATTCTGAGATTTTCATGGGTGTTTGTATGTAGGTCTTTGGTTATTTGGGTTTTTTCCCACGTAAAATTGGAGGTGTCTTGGCGACGTTTCGACGAAGTCTCATTCGTCATCTTCAGGCTGGTGCTTTCGGCTTCGCGCTTCTAGGAGCAATGTGTGATCGCAGCTGTTTCTTCCTTTTAACTGCCAGTGGGGGTGTGAACTGATTGGATGGGAGCTTGGTGGGAATATGTTTCATAAACTTTGGCTAAATCTATAGCTAATACACAGTTAGTGAAAAATGTCAGTTCAAAAATTCCTGTATTTTATTTCTGGAATTTTCTTCAATAGAATGATTCAAAGTTTTGTCTACCCAAATCTCTCAAAGCTTTTCACAATCTTCAATAAAAGTAGTCAATAAGTTTAATCCCAGAAGCTATTTAGTTCTACAGTCCTGTCTAATATAATTTCAACCATTCAGTTGAAAAGCAAGTCAGGCCTGTTATGACAACACGACACTCTTCTGGCAGAACCTTGTCAAAACTCTTTTCTTGGTAGGAATATTTATGGGCATGTTGGATGTTGTAAAGTCATGCAACAGTTCTAATATTTCTTACCAGATGCTGCAGGGAAGAGTTATTTAAGCAATGTTAGAGGGTTAAACTGACTGATAATAACTGTTTACTCTATTCCTATGTAACTTTAATAGGAGGTTCAGCCTGGCACTGAAAAGTCAATGGAAAAACACAAACAGACATGCTACTCTGTTAGCAATCATAAAACCCACATTTCTGTTAATTAAAGTAATTGTTTTTGTTTTACTTTTCTCAAATGTCCCAACTGACAAAGAAAAAACTCTTTTTGCTGATTTTTAAAAATAAATAAAAGTTAAAGTGCACCAGATTAATCACCATCCTTGTAGTTTATTTGCAGAAGCACTGAAGCAGTATGCAAAGCTTATACTAATCCTATCTGCATTTTCACCACCTTCTATTAAATATATCCAGGAATAAGGCTTTTTTTTTTTAAAGAAAAAGGGAAAAAGGGATGTGACATAAAGGGAATAAAATACTGTATTAGATACATATGCTAATTCCACTGATTAAGGATTGAAGCTTTAAAATCCATTATCAATAACAGTGTAACTGAATTCACAATCTTGAAACAAATTGAATCAAAATAGATAGTGACTCAGGTTGGGTCCAAGGCACGCTGGAGTTAGCAAGAGCCTTTCCATTGACCTTTGTTAAACCTAGTACAGCTTCAGTAGTTTTAATGAGGTTGGAATTGCTGCAGAATTACTACATTCTCATTCATATGGATTAGTGCTGTTCTCTCACTAGAAGCTCAGTGGTCTAACAGCTAAAGAGTGAAAAAGGGAGAAAGGGAGAGGAGGAGGGATGGAGAGAGAACAAAAGATGATGAAGACTCTTTACTGGAGTTTTTATTATATTACAGCAGAGACAATATGCTATATATCCAATCTAGTTCTTTTCTATCTCCAGAACTTCACTTTACAAGTATGTTGGCTAGATCTACACATTATGTTCCACACATTTTAGAGGGGATGGCGAACCTATGGCACGCATGCCACAGGTGGCATGCAGCACCCTTTCTGTGGGCACGCAAGCCATTGCCCTAGTTTAGCTCCGCCACGCATGTGCATGTGTCTCCCACTGGCCAGCTGGTCATCGGATCTTTGTCAGGCATGCTTGGGGGGTGTGGGGTGTGCGGGGCACTGTGCGCAAATGCACAGGGTCAAGGGGTATGCGAGGGCTGCATGCACATCGCATTTTGCTGGTCCGGGGGCATGCACACACATTCGTGCATGCACGCGCACACACTTTGGGCAGTTGGTCCGGAAAAGGTTAGCCATCACTGTTATGTATATAGTTAATTTGAGTATTCAAATTTTACAATATCCTACCAGATGAATTCATTAAAAAACATTACCTTCGAACTGGTTTTTCACCCAGAAACCTTATTGGCAGCATCCATATTATTGATCACACCACTTTTTTTACTCTTAGTGGCTCTACTGCTGCATCTTGTTCACGTAATGCCTAACAAGACAGAAAAGAATTAAGATTTAAAGTAGCATATTTTGTGATGAAAGCCACTCACATACAATTAACCATGCAGTATCATAAAATACATCTACTCTATCAGAGAAGTGAGACTAGTTGACAGAAGCATTTCAATAGGGGTTTCATACATTTCTGTATTCTCTGTACTTATTATATGCAAAAGGATTCTTCTATATATTAGTAATAGTAAGTGACACAAATCCAAAACATTTACTACCCAAAATTCAACTGTAACCAGTTCAGAAATGTTTGATCATTCATTTTAAGAATAAATAGCACTATTCAATTGGAATATGTTATTATAAAATCTCTTCTTACCCCTTTGGATGGGACAGTGAATATAAAAAGTCTACACATCCCTGTTATAATGCCAGGTTTTTAAGAAGTATTCCACCTTTAATATAATATGTAAACTCTATAATTCAATAGAAAAACAAACTGAAATATTTTAAGGGGAAAAATCACAATAAAAATGTACAGTAACATAGTTGAATAAGTATGCACACCCTTAAACTAATACTTTATTGAAGTATGTTTTAATTTTCTGGTGATGTCCATGGGTAGAGTTCTCTCTTGGGTTGTTGGAAAAGAGTGTTTGCTATGACCATCATATTCTCTTGACAAAATTCTACCAGCTTGTGCCCTGCTTCATTTTGTACTCCAATGCCAAACTTGCCTGTTATTCTGGTTTTCTTTTGGCTTCCTACTTTAGCATTCCAATCCCCCATGATGATAAGGACATCATTTTTTGGTGTTAATTCTAGAAGGTGCTGTAGGGCTTCATAGAACTGGTCAACTTCATCCTCTTGAGCAGCAGTGGTTCGGGCATAGACTTGGACTACTGTGATGTTGAATGGTTTGCCTTGGATTCGAACTGAGATCATTCTGTCATTTTGTGATTGTATCCCAGTACTGCTTTTCCTACTCTTTTATTGACTATGAAGGCTACTCCATTTCTTCTTGCCCACAGTAGTATACCTGATGGTCATCTGAATTAAATTCACCTGTTCTTGTCCATTTTACTTTGCTGATTCCTAAGATGTCAATGTTCAGTCTTGTCATCTCTTGTTTGACCATGTCCAACTTGCCTTGATTCATGGATCTTACATTCCAGGTTCCTATGGAGTATAGATCTTTACAGCATCGAACTTTCTTTTCACCACCAGATACATCCAGAGCTGAGCATCCTTTCGGCTTTGATCCAGTCACTTCACTCTTTCTGGCGCTACTAGTACTAGTTCTCTTCTCTTCCCCAGTAGCATATTGGACACCTTCCAACCTGAGTGGCTCATATTTCAGCATCATATCTTTTTGCCTTTTGGTACTGTCCATGGGATTTTCATGGCAAAGATACTGGAGTGGGTCTCCATTTCCTTCTCCAGTGGATCACGTTTTGTCAGAGCTCTCTGCTATGACCTGTCCATCTTGGGTGGCCCTGCACAGCATAGCTCATAGCTTCATTGAGCTACACAAGCTCCTTTGCCATGACAAGGTAGTGATCCATGAAGGGGACCACACACACACATATAGTATAATTTATCAATGTAATTCAAATTGTTTATATGTCTGTGACCTCCTTTATTCTTACTGCTCTCTTGTTTTCACTTCCCCAAGTGAGTTTATATTCATACGGCTAAGGGAAAGTCAGTTATTCTTGACCATTTCTTTCTAACAAATCATTTGAGTTACTGTAATTAATTTGGACAGTGTAAGTTCTAAATGTTTTTCTTTTAATTATCTTTGAGGCAGCATTCATTATGGAAACGAGCTGTAATTATTTCGGCTTCCTCCTCTTAGCTTTCAAGATTATATTAAAAAGTTGCACACTTAAGAGAGGCATCTTTTCATATCTTGCAATATACATGTTACAGTAAATGTCACAAATGGTTTCATTGCATTATTAATGAAATTCAGCTGGGAAGCTATTAGGGTTGCATTTCACACCTGTAGAGTAACATCAGAACTATGTCAGTGCCACTTCCTTAATAACCTGTTGGGTTCTGAACATCTACAAAGTATTTCTGTTTCAACAAATACACACTTAGGAATAGGCATCCACAGCAAGCCATTATGAAGGAAAAATTACAACTTGCATGCAGTTATGTTATGAGGCAAACTCACAACTAGATGCTTACAGTCTGCTGTTGATGCCAGTATGTATGTTGTTTGTCACTAGCTTCTTTCATCTATGCAGTTAGGACATATGTGGCTCTGGAAAGCAATCTGAAACAGTAATGGCTGATTCTTTCACCTTGACCTTTGGCAAAGAAAATGTTAAAAAGTCACACAAAAGAAGACTTGTTTGTTTATCTTACAGTGAATGAAGAATACTGGAACTCAGAATAATAGACTTAGATTTCTGGGAAGTCTAATGTTTAGCCGATCCTGATTTTGTACCTTAACCTCCACAAAGTTATTATATGGAACTGAGAGAATTTAGGAAGCTCTTCACAATTCCTGTAAAGAAGAGTATGAAATAAATAGTAACTTGCTTCTATATAAGATGGACATTTTGCAAATGGAACCTACTAAATGAAGCATGTATATTGTATTTATATTTATTCTTTGGCCTGCCTTTTAATTCCAATTAACTTCTTTCATTCTGTGATGCTGTCATTTTTCTGTCTTTGGGATTGAATAGACTTTTCTGCAGACACCAACATAGATATTAATTGATGACCACTAGATAGAATAGCTGGATACTATATTTTATTTTGTCTCATAAAATATCCCGGTTTTATTTGCTATATTTTTGTCAGGCTGCACCATTTACTGGACACATTGACTCAGAATAGCACTTCACATTCACAGCCATGAATTCCCGGTTTATATATTTTCTTCTGTCAGATGGTCCACTCAACCTTTATGTGGCCGCAAATCAGAGTCAGGGGCAGATTCCAGTTTACCTATATTTTGTGGAATGTTATTTTATGCCAGCATCTTTCATTTATTTTATATCTGCCAGTTTACTAACCACTTACTATGAGAATGAATTTGCTGCAAGATTGCAGAATCAAAGACAGCACAATCTATATTAATGTTTAAGAGATGCATAAACACTATAAATTTTTAACCTATAAAAATATCAACTTCCTCATTTTTACTTGTTGATTTGATTTTTTTTATCAAGAAGACATTCACATGCTCTTAAAAGTGCCTTGATATCATGCAGAGCTGTTAATCAAGAACACAAGAGTGGAAATACTATAACTTCTCAGGGGTTTCATAATTTTTTTTATTATAGCTCTTTTCTGTAGATTTCCAGTTCACATGAATGTTAGAAATAAATTATGGGAAAGAGGTAAAGAAAAAACAAATAAACAAGTAAGCTACAGCCATTTGTGGACTGGAGAAAACAAACCAAACCAAACAAAAATGGGAAAAAATCCTCCCATGTACCCCGATTTTAGATTTTTAGTAACTTGGTTATTTATAGGTTTATATGAACCCTTGCCAGCAATGCTGTTTGAAAGCAATTATACATATTTATATTTACAACAAGTTCTATTGTTTTTGTTTATATTTTAATAAAGGAAAATGCGTACCTTATTTTTCTTTTAGTCACAAAAAATGAATCTAAATTATTAGAATACAACTATATATATAGTTGTGTGTGTGTGTGTGTGTGTGTGTGTTTAAGAAACTCTAATGCTGATCAGCTGTTCTAAGAGATAAAGCCCAACTCAACTGGAAGGCATAAAGCGGAGAAATGCTGAGATTGCATATTTGCTATGGTTGCTTATAAAAATAAGAACAGATTAACAATATTAATTTACAAATGAAAGATAAGGGAACACTAAATCATGCAATCAGAATTTTCATTTTAATCCCCAGCTGGGCAGATTAAGTATGCAGTTATAGTGCTAGTACTGCTGGTCATTTTTAAAGGTGACTAATATCAAAACATGGATTTGGGAATTGTTTTCTGAAAAGTCCAAACATAAATGAGGAAAGAATTGATTTGGCTTTTGTTATATACAACTAGATAAATTAAAATGTAACCTTTTTTTCAGCACAGACTGTTGAGGAGACAAATCAGAATCCCAATTGTCCATTTTATTGCTTTTTTGGTGAATGGTTTCCAAAGGCAATGCAGCTTAGCCATTTCAGAAATGTGTGGTGGAAAAGATTTCCAAAAACAATGCAGCGTTAGCCACTTAGGAAGTAAAATGAGCCAGGTCAACTGTCTCATCAACAATCAAGTTATGGATGAGGTGGGCTTTCCTGGCATTTTCTTTGATGTGTTACTTAATCAAGGCAATAATGCTTTTACCATTGTCTGAGCTGAGTTTTACAACATAGACCTTATTTTATGATTTATGCATTGTATTGATGAAAGTTGCGGAATAAAACAGATTTTTTTTAACCTGATAACCCTAGACTCAATTTATTTTTGTGCCATTTATAAAGATTCCCATGGGTAATTGAGCACTATATTATTTTCTGTATAAATGACATAAAAGAGCTGATTTCTAAATTTGATCCTTACTTTTATAGAATGTTATTAACAGAATATTGAAAAATTGAATACATAGGATTTTTGAGTCTTGCCAGATTTATTAGTTTGTTTAAGTTTGTTTCTAATAAGAAGGTAAAGTTTTAATAAATTGAATTAAAACTCTCACCATGCAACCACTTCATGTTTGCATTCTGCTTTACCTTTTTTTCATGCTACTGTTTTTGACTATTGTAATATGCAAGAGTTTAAGGGGAAAATGTGACAGAAAGAAGATTAATAGGATAGTTATAAATTCTTGAACATTTTGTTTGGCATTTCAGCAATCATGGACACAACTTTACTGAAAGTATTCAGGTATTACTATGTCAAATTTTACCCAGTATTACTTGGTAATATCATAGCATGGAACAAATACGAATACTAAGAATAACTGCAATTATCAAGCATAAGTGAACTCACTGTAATTCCTTTTTTAAATTTAAATTATAATAGAATTAAGGGATGTGGTGGCTCACTGGCTAAGACGCTGAGCTTGTCGATCAAAAGGTCGGCAGTTCAGTGGTTCGAATCCCTAGTTCCACGTAATGTGGTGAGCTCCTGTTATTTGTCCCAGCTTCTGCCAACCTAGCAGTTCGAAAGCTTGTAAAAAATGCAAGTAGAAAAATAGGGACCACCTTTGGTGGGAAGGTAACAGCATTGCATGCGCCTTTGGTGTTTAGCCTGCCACATGACCACAGAGATGTCTTCGGACAGCGTTGGCTCTTTGGCTTTGAAATGGAGATGAGCACCTCCCCCTAGAGTCGGGAACGACTAGCACATATGTGCGAGGGGAACCTTTACCTTTATAATAAATTATCATATCTTAAAAAGGCAAACCAACTTTTTAACTTATACTAATACCACTCTATAAAGCCTTAGTAAGATCACACCTATAATACTGCATCCAGTTTTGGTCACCACACTATAAAAAAGATGTTGAGACTCTAGAAAGAGTGTAGAGAAGAGCAACAAAGATGATTAGGGGACTGGAGGCTAAAACATATGAAGAACAGTTACAGGAACATGGGCATGGCTAGTCTAGTGAAGAGAAGGACCAGAGGAGACATGATAGTAGTGTTCCAATATTTGAAGGGCTGCCACAGAGAGGAGGAAGTCAACCTATTTTCTAAAGTGCCTGAAGGCCAGACAAGGAATAATGAATGGAAACTGGTCAAGGAGAGATTTAACCTAGAAATAAGGAGAAATTTTCTGACAGTGAGAACAATTAACCAATGGAACAGCTTGCCTTCAGAAGTTGTGGGAGCTTCACTACTCCTGGAAGCTTTGGACTGCCATTTGTCAGAAATGGTGTAGGGTCTCCTGCTTGGGTGGGGGATTGGACTAGATGACCTACAAGGTTCCTTCCAACTCTGTTATTCTGTTATTATTATAAGTAGTTCACTAGGATATATTTTTATTACAATTTTATTATGATTTTAATAAGGATAAAAACTAACAGAAACCAATATAGAGAAGAAAAGAGAGAAGAAAAAAACAAAGAAAAAAGTTGAGAAAAAAGAAAGAAAATATAAAGTAGTTTCTAAATTTCTTTATAAAAATGCAGTTATAAATAGAAACGTACCTCTTACTGTATAGTTAAATCTTTCATTTTTTTCTATAATCTATTCTTTCTTAATTATTGAAACCATAAATCAAATGTTCATCCTTTTCATTTTTTTACACAAAACCTCTATAAGAGGTTTCCAGACAGCAATAAACTTAGGTAATGTCTTTTCTCTGATCAAATATGCCAATTAGCCATCTCTGCAAGTTTCATCATCTTTGCTATCCATTCATCCATTGTGGGTAAACTTGAATCTTTCCACCATTGCGCATACAATAATATCACAGCAGTTATATAAAAACAAAGTTCTATAACTTTTTTTCAAACTACTTATCAATTATTCCCAAAAGAAAAATTATGGATTCTGGTCTCAATTGTATAATAATCTTTAAAAAATGATCTGAATTAATGCATACATTTGCATCTTAAAGTTTCAGACTGTCATTAGATGTCCACCAAGCGTGATAAAGTGTCCCTCTTGCTGTTCATGTTTCCAATGTTTTTCCAATGACATTTACTAACATTTTATAAAAATTCTCTTTAAGATTATAACATAGTGTAAATTTCAATCTTTTTCCAAGTAATTTTCCATTGTTTCATCTGTATATTATAAACAAAAATTCTAGCCTACTTTAGAATAAATTCTTTCACTTGATCTTCCTTTTCTAATTTCAATAAAAGTTTACACAATTTAACAATTACATGTTCATCATTTGTACACAATTCTGTTTCAAACTCAGTCTTCTTCTTTTTGTGCCATATCCATATCCATATCTGGATGTTGACGATCATGTTGGCAATCAAACTCAGTCTTACAATGTTCATAAACATAAGTTCTTTTTTCCAGTGGATTCCACTTACCTTCGATATCCGGTTTGGAACTGTGAGCACACAGATACTTGCTCCACTCACGTGTGGTGCTTTTGTGCATGTGCAGAACCTTCTGCGCATGCACCAAGCGTCTGTGATGACGTCCGGGCAGGTGGGTGTAGCCAGGGGTGAAATCTGAGCTGTTTTACTACTGGTTTGCTGGCCGTGCATGATGCTGCGTGCCAAGTGTGCGCTGCGCACAGGCAGCACACCAAATGCACACTACATGTGCAGAGTACACCAAATGTTGCACATGCCCAGTGCGCAACAAATACACGCTGCATGCCCATGCACAGTGTGCACCAAACATGCGCTGCACATTTAAAAAGCTACCGGTTCAGTCGAACCCGTAGCTTTTTTTTACTACCAGTTCACCCGAAGCAGTAGTTTTTATCGCTACCAGTTATCACCCAAACCTAGAGCGAACCAGTAGCAGTTCACCCCTGGGTGGAGCCTCCCGCCACCACCACTACTGGTTCACCCGAACTGGGGTGAATCGGTAGAAACCCACCACTGTTTTTGTCTGCTTTTAAATCCTTCTAATAATTGTAAATAAGAGAAACAATTGACAACTATATCCTCCTGCTGCTAGTTCTTCTCTTGTTATAATGCAGAAACAAGCAAAACATATTTAAAAAACCCAATAACCTGTAGTAACTAATTCAGAATCATCCCTTCCCAACTGAGTTTGCATTTGTTGTAATTTCTGTGTAGCCTTCTCTGAGTTTCTCTATGTCATCTCTTTCAGAATTCAGTAGAAATTCCTGCAGTTTAATCATATCTTCAAATTTCCCCCTGTGAAATGGGATCTTTTTCTGTTTTAATTTTTCAGTCAAGAAAAAATGTTCAATCTTGCATTAAAATTCTGTTGCAAAATTTGATCCCTTGCTTTCTTCCTCCCAAAATGCACCAAACATCCCTCAGAACATTTATTATTCTTGCAAATTGTGAATTTATTCTGTAAAGTTTACCTAACCCTACCTCTTTATTCTCTCAATTCCCCGTCCAACATGACCAAATCTTATATAATTTTTTCTCTGAGGTTTTCACCAGATGCCAGATGAATGCTTTAAATCTCAAAGATAATTCCTCTGTCTCAATTCAAATAGAGCCAAATTACCTAGTTCTTTCTCCAATTATTATTAACCTTTGTCTTACTCTCCAAAATTTCTACTTTATCATTAACTTGTTTTTATAAACATTAGTTTTATAGAATTTTCAATTTTTAAAATGTCTTTCAACTCCTGCTTCATCTTAACAAGTCTTTCATCTATTTTTTTCTCAAAAGCTCTAAATTTACTCTCAAGTGATTCAGGCAACATACTGCCAAATTGATCAAACATTTTCTGCAATAAAACTAATGAAATTATTATTATTTATTAAAATTGCTTTCTCTGTAGGCTGTTCAAGAGAATCTCTCCTCCAGTCCAATAATGCTTCATCAATTTATTGCCACTATGTTCAAATTCCAAAAGTGAAAGTATACCAAACAACTGAAAGCATCTCAAACAAAGAAAATAGAAATACAAAATCACGCTGTTCAGCTCCTTTATTTTCCTGTGCTTTTAATAGTTAATAGTATAATTGTAGCTAAGCATCACGTCTATGATTACAGTCAGGCACCTAAATCTGCTCATGTTATATTTATATTTTGTTTTATAAATGTTATCAACTGTATGTATTCATTACTGCATTTCCTTGAAAATAAGACCCTGTCTTATATTTTCTTAAACCCTGAAATAAGCGCTTGGCCTTATTACCATGTGCTCAAAAGCCCGATTGGGCTTATAATCAGGGAATTTCTTATTTTGGGGGAAACAGGGTAGTTGTAAGAAAAAATATTTCAGAGAATCTAACGTCTGGTTCTCTTGTCTGATTTAATTATATACATTTTCATTTAAAAAAAAAAAGGACTATTTGGTGATGTCTATGGAGGACTTGTCCAAAATTAGCATTGCAGCATAGATTGCATCTGGAGGGCCAGCACTGGACTTTAAAATCTCTCCAGTTAATGGAGGGATCCTGAGATAACCTGCTTGTTCTACAGGCAGCCATTCCTTGTGCATAAACTGGAGGAATTCCATCTATGCTAACAGCCACAATGTAGCCTTTATGGACAGCAAGGTGTAATTTCTTATTCACTTTTGGAATTAATTATTTTACAGATTAAGAGACGTATTCTTTTAGAAAATTATTCATTCATAATTTCATAAATTCATGAAGAGCAATATAAGATTCCTCTTCATGAATTTCATTTTTTCTGGATTAAAACTAAAACAAAATTTAAGGATTTAAAGATAAAGAATATTTGGCAAAAGCTTAACAAGATATGATTTAAGAAAATTTAAAATGAACAAAGTAAATAATTATTTTTAAAGGACTAGCAAAAGTGTATAAGAGGTATTGTTCTGATTCTCAAAATTCTTTAAGATCCTTGATTTTATTTCTGACTATAAGGATAATCTTAAAAGTAATTTTATATGCTTGTAATTAACGTTGCTATATGTTTTTCAAAAATTGAAACCCTGAATTTATGTATTATTTATCTTGTAAACAATTCCTCTCAAACAATGAATGTATTTCGCTATATATGAACTCACAGCAATTCTGCATATTACAGATTTACAGAAGGAAGTTATTTCTATGAAATAAATACTGGATGTTAACTCAACCTTAGACAATAATGCTTGAGTATATTTCTATATTTATTGGGTACATACATAATATAAGTCAGGTAGCATGATATGACTCATACATGGAATTCCATTTTTGGGCCTGTCGTTTCTCCAAATGTGTTTATAAAGTTGTTAAAATAATTAAATATGAACATGTTGTCTCTTCCACAAGGCTAAAAGAAAAAGGAGTTCTTAAATTCACTGACAGTCACATGGTTTTATTCATGATGCAGTTTAGATATTTATGTTCGTATTTTCATTTTTTTTTGCATTAAATGTCTTAGAAATTCAATGTAGTCTTTGATGAAATTTACTAAATGAGTTAGTAAAATCAGCATCAGTGACTGAAATAGTTTTACCATTTATTATAAAATATTGCTTCTTTTTGTAATGATTATATAAGATGCCTTATCTGAGATCTTTAAACTTAACCTTAACTGATAGTCAATATGTATTCCGAATAACCTTTAAAAACCAAAACTTTATTATCCAGAGGATATTTTTCTTTCAGCTAAGAAAATATTTGATTTTGTAATCTTGTACTGCCAGACAGACTTTTAAAACACAAAATTGTAAATGAAATATAAAAATATTTCAGATATTACCATTTGTAATAATAAAGTTATTATAATCTACATTCTTCATGTTAATTTTTCATGCTATTTTGTTACATGTTGGAGGAAAAAATATAAAGAGATAAATAATCCTTTTTTTAAAAAATAAGGTTGTTAAAAATGTTATTGTATAAAGACCAAATTTAGGTATATTTTACCCAATGGATGACATCAGGGCATGTGAAGCAAAAGACACTGGGTTCAAAATGGTGACTCAGAGAATGAAGCTCTGTTCATTGTATTATGAATGCAATCTGAGGGAAGCACATTTAAAAAGAGTGGGGTTTTATAGCCTGACTGCACCTTCCATTTTGTTGCCAATTACCTCTGATGTGAATGGCCTGGGTGACATATTGGAGAACTTCAGTTAGATGGCGGGATCCTGGAAAATATGTGCATGCAGCACATTATATAGCAATTATGAAAACCGGAACAAAAGATTCTTGTAATTCAACTAAATAAATACAAGGCTAATAACAGAGAAATCTTTCCCAATAGTTGCACTCTAGATGGTTTGATTTACAACCCATAAACCTGCTACCCATTATGCCTACAACCATATTTGCTATGAATTGTAAAAACTTCAATTTAGTATGTCCGGAGAATGGATGGCTGAAAGAGACTGATACATTGTTATACTTTGAAACCTTAATTGTGTCAGGTTTTTCCCCCAAATCATAGTATATTAAGCAATTTAACATATTACTGTACTATACAATTAACAAACCCTGCATATATGTTCATAGAAAACCAAGATTTATGAAATTACTCTCAGAAATAATTGGCAAAGTACCAGCTTCTCAGACTTTTTTAATTGTTGATACTCAATTTCTTTGGCAGCATTAAAGAAAATGTATAAACATACATTATGTTCTATACACATTATGACATATGGCTTATTCTCTTTGAATAAAATAAAAATCATAAATGAAAATATTGAATTATAAAAAATATATATTAAATTATAATTAAGTGTCTAATTATTATCAATACTGCACATTTTAACCTTCATATTCATATGAGATTAGTTTAATATTTGAATATTTTTTATTATAGTCACTGACCAGTAATAAAATGTTAATTCACAATTAACATTTAATTTGCTTAGATCAAACTTTTCATTTTATTATTAATTATTACTAATTTTATATATATTATATAAATCTATCTCAGCATCTACTTCTGTCCTACTATCGTAGCACCATTAAGAGTGTCCTGACATACAGCATTCTTGCATGATATGGGAGCAGCTCTGCAGCAGATATAAAAGCTCTACAGAGAATTATTAAAACTGCCCAGAATATCATCGGGCTCCAGCTACCAGCCCTGGATGACAACTTAGCATCTCGCTGTTTCAGAAAGTTGCACAACATTTTCAGAGACTCTTCCCATCCTGCTTACAATCTTTTTGGACTGTTGTCTTGTGGCAGAAGACACAGAACAATTAAAACTCGGACCACACGTCTTCTGATTAGTTTTTATCCCAGAACTATAATTACACTCAACAATGAACGAAAGGGCTACCATCAGTGAGCTGTTGGACAGCATTATTTGGTCTGCTGTGTGGATGCTTGGGTGGTTTAAGGGGAATTTTTGGTGGGCGGGGGTGTGTCTGGGGATTGTCATGTGTGTTGGGCTTAGTCTCTGGGTGCTATGTGAATTTTGTTGTATGGGTATACTGCATATATACTAACAATGACAATAAAATACGCACACACACACACACACACACACACACACACACAGTGTTTCCATCAAAATAAGACAGGGTCTTATTTTCTTTTGACTCCCCCCCATGTAAGAGCTTGGCCTTATTATCGGGAAGGTCTTATTATTTTGGGGGTGCAGGAGGCAGCGAGCGTGGGACTGGATGTCCCATCGCTGTTGTCACCTGCCCTCCCCCCTCGCCAGGCATAACAGGGGTTGGCAGGTGGGATGGACAAGAAGTGGGATGTGCATTTTACCTTTCCAGCACCATCATGTTCCTTGCCATTGTGTCCAGGGAAACACATTGTAAAAGAAAACTCACAAGTTTGAGGAGTTTGGACACAATGGTGAGGAATGCAACGGAGCTGCAAGTCTCCGGTAAGACTTGCATTTCACGGTGGGGCACAATTTGAGGGTGGCAGGTGGGTTGGAGGATGGGGCAGGGCGGGCCACAGAGAAACTTGGAAGCTTCAGAGACAGAGTTTGGGGGAGAAAAAGACTTCTGCTGCTTTCCTTGCATGCAGCCAAAAGCAGAAGCAGCAGAAGTCTTTCTTTCTCTTCCCCAAATTCTGCCTCTGCAGCTTCCAAACTCCAATCAGGGCAGCCGGACTCTTCCTGGTAAGGGGAGCCTCACGGGACCCTTGCCTGCCCTCCCTTCATCCCGCAGGCCCCACTGTCAGCATTCCAGAAAAAAACCCAACTCTAAGTAAAGACTCTGAAGCAAGCATTTTCAAAGTTCTATTTACTAGAATAGGCAAACTGGCACATCTGTGAAAACCCGAATCTGAGAGGTCCGGATTTTCCCTCAGTAAATCAAAACCCCCAAAACCATCTCCTCACTTCTCTGTCGATCACATGCTCCAATCAACCACTGTCCCATCTCAAGACCTCACTCCGACCGCTCCTCCAGATGCAGGATTGGCCTGACCTTGACTGACAGGAAGAATGCTATTATGTTTACAGACAACCCCTCTACTAAATCCCCCCTCCTACTTTCCCACACATGAGAAGGTGGCAGCATGGAAGTTTCCAGCCTTATATGGCTTCCAAAGCTGACATGCTTACTCTTTCCAGGTGCCCAACAGCGAGATGCCAGGCAGCCGCACCAAGGGCAGCCCTGACAAATGCATCTCAGATGGCCCAGCCATGGCCAGTGCTCCCTGACCGCAGCTCAGCTTGGCCACAGGGTGCCGGCTGGGGCCTTTGCAGGTGGCGGCGGCAGCACCAGCAACAGCCACAGCACCTCAGCCATCCCCACCAAGAGACTCGTGCCCAGCTGCGAGTTGGAGTCCTCTGTGACTGCCTCACTGCACTGCCCAGCTCCCACCAGACATGTGTGCACTGACTTCTGCGTGCTGCGCATGGAGGACTCTCTGTCACTGCTGGCTGCCCTTCCAAGGAAGACCTGGGGCAGTGATGCTGGTGCTGCTGTTGCAGGCGCTCGGTAACACAGGCTATCTGGACTTGGGGGCGAGAGTAGGCAGGCTGCCATCATGCCACAGAAATGGGCACTCGAGTGCCCGTTGATGCCATGGGCAGTGAGGGCGGCGGAAGGGGTAGGTGGGGTGCAGTAGTTCACAGGGATGTGGTTGCCTTGGGAGGGTTTTTGGGGAGAGGGACCTGTGTGTGTGTGTGAGAGAGAAGGGGGGGGGTGGAGAGAACATTGCTGCCATCCCTGGATAACTCTCCAAGGTTGGATCAGATCTCTTTCTCTTTCTTTCTCTCTCTCTCACACACACACCCTATTCTTTCTTTGGGATCGCAGTACAGATGCCCCTCCTGGGATTGGAAGGCTGAAGGCTTCGGATGGAGCATTTTGGGGATGTGTGTCTGTGCTGTGATCCCAAGTAAAGAATGATCAGCAGGAAAAGGGGGAGGAGACCAGCAGCTGGGGAGGTGCTCTGGAAATCTGGGCTGAGTTGCACAGCCCTCGTTGGCTCAGCTGATCAGTGGGCAGCAATTAAGGGGCCAAACCTCAATGAGGTGACTGGAGAAGGGAAGGGCTGCCTCCTGTGCTGGCCATGCCCACCCTTTCACTAGGGCTTATTTTTGGGGAAGGGCATATATTTATGCCCTCCCCAAAAATCAGGCTTGGCCTTATTTTCAGGACATGTCCTATTTTTGGGAAAACACGGTATATAATGCAGTAGCTTCTGCATGCTCTCTCTTAAGAGAATGATTCTTAAATCACCCTCAAGGAATTTGAAAGCCCAGTTAAGTTAGGGTTTTCTAGATGTTTAGTCTCTAGACAGTCTTCAAGAAACGACATACTTCAAAAACTATTTCCGTAAGATGCAGCAGAATAAATGTACTTTTTTTTTTTTTTTTTGCAGTAAACAGCAAGAGGTCATTAGATTCAGAAAGTTATACTGTAAATGGACTAAGGGGCTAGATGGATTTGAAAAAAAGATTTTGGAATTAAGAGGAATCCTTTACATGGGAAAATGTTTTTGTCTTGAATTCTCTTTAAAAAACCCGGTAGGATAAGGCTTTGAAGGAACTAAAAATAATAATTCAAGGTGTTTTGAATATTTGCTGATCAGAACTGAATGATGAAGCTTTAAGGATTTGTTTATGGATTACCTGCATAATGGTATGTAGGAATGGGAGAGGGAGAAATGCTCAGATAAACTGATTATAATTTATAACTTATTAGGATGGTAAAAGAAATTTGTACTTTCAGACTTGAAAGATTTTGTTAATGTAGCCTTACAATAAAATAGAATTAGTACATCTGGTCATGTTTCCTGTCTGGACTACCTGTGACAAGATAAATACTGTATATAAAAGGGATATAGAAAGAGGAAATCACTTGTTGTATTTTAAGAGAAGGTAAAAAGTTACTTAATTTTTTTTATGTTTTTGATGAAGGGAAAGTAATTTCTTTTTATATTTATTTTCTTTTTCTTTATAATCTTATTTTCCTTTCTCATCTTCTTTCTTTCTTTGTTCATTTCAATGCTTACTATTTCTACTTTTTATTCTCTCTCTTTTTTTTAGTTTGTATTAGTTTTTACCTCTTTAATTGTAACTTTTAATACAAATTACTATTTTTAAAAGAAAGGTACAAATGGACTAAGGGTTCAGATAAATTTGAAACAAGATTTGGGTATTGATTATAAAGAATCTTTACCATGGAAAAATGCCTCTATAGATAGATTGTGTTTAAAAGATACTATAAAAGAGGAACAGGTTCTATCTGGCAAGATCAAGACGGACTTGAAAGTAAATTTAAAAATGACAGGCTAGAAGAATGAGGTGATAAAAGATGTTGCACTGGACATGCAAAAGAAACCAGCTGACATTTTAATAGCTAAAAGGGATATTCAAACAACAAAACAAGAAGATGACCTGGATACTTTTCCTACATTGGATTTACAAAATAATCTTGTTAAAGTTTTGAAGAATTTTGTGAGAAGGAACAAAGAAAAAGAAAAAGAAAAAGAAAAGAAAAAGAAAAGCAGTCAAGTTTTACAACATTTTTGAAGGAACTGAAGATTAAAAATTCAGCTTATAAAATTCAAGGTTCCTTTATACAGTGAAGTTCAGAGTATGCAAAATTAGCAAGGTGATTCTGAAGTCTTAGCAGGAGAAGGAAAACATGATTTACTCAGTGTAACACAGACTTGGAAGGATGATTCAAATGAATCCTATATGGCTCTATTGCTGTATTTCAATGAATATAGCAATTAAGGTATTCAATTAAAGCAAAAGGGACAAAAGGAACCAAAAGATAAAAATGATTGGACTGTATATTAAAAGAAGCCACAGCTGCTTAAAAATCCCAATTAATGACTTTTGTGATACTATAGGGAACATCTGGGCTAAATTTTGGAATAAAGAAATCAAATCATATCTTGTTGTTTTTATCCATTATTGCATGCCCTAAAAAGGAAGACATATGGATAATGTTTTTCAGAACAGAGCTTTTAATAAATAAAGAGTAGTAGTGATAGGGGACTCTGCTTAGCCCATGTTCTCTAAGAGAGAAAATTTGATAAGCTTAGTATTTTCAGGAAATTCCTGACTTGTCTAACTGACAAGGTTGTTAATCAGAGAGTAGAAGGCACAAGGGGATTGACAATTGTTAATATGATACTAATGAATAGTGACAACTTAGTCAAGAAGAGGAAATAGAAGGAAAATTCAGGGGAAATAACTATGTATCATTAAGTTCCTAATTTTAAAGAAAATAAACTGAATGTAATGAAACGCTATCTTGGACTTCAAAGATTAACTTCTATGAGAAGTTACTAAGAAAAGAAGATCTACATAGGTGGGAATTCCTTTAAGAAGGAGATATCTAAATCACAATTGCACATCTTTTCAATGAGAAAAAAAGTATTGTTTTTATCTTATTTTAATTTTTGATCAGGAACCGCCCAAAGTTTGTAATAAATTGGCACATAAATAAATGTTTTAAACAAACAAATAAGCTACACAAAATACTTAATAATACTTATAGGAGATTGAAGGAGAATCAAACGGCATTAAAAGATGATACAGATAGTATGGAACTATAGACGTGGTATCAAGAAAGCTAAAAATCAGAGTTGAATTTAGTTTGGATTCCAAAAATAACAAAATAACCTCTTTGCATGTGTTCAAATAAAAGACAAATAAATAAAAGAGTTTGTGATTTGTTCAATGAGAAAATCAACACGCCAACAGGACAGAAAAATAGCAGAACTATTCAACTCCTATTTTCTTTCAGTCTATTCCAATCAGAAAGTACATATTTCATCAGAAAGTAAAGAGTACGAGGAAAGCACATACTTAAAATCGAAATACATGGAAACAAGGTGAGGGATTTTGGGTATGCATTGCACAAATTTAAATCTGCAACATTAGATGAATTTCACCCTCAGGTATTTAAAAAAAAACTTGTTGACAGTCTGAAAAAAATGTTATATTTTTGAGAAATCCTGGAAAGAAGATGAACAGCCAGATCACCAGAGAAGGAAAACTGTTCCCTGGATTTTCCAAAAAGAGGGGGTGGGGGCAAAGAAACCTATGAGAAAGAAACATCAATCAATTTGATATTGTTATCTGTGCAGACTCTATAACAGACCATAAAACTATTGATTTGAAAGAGCTTTGAAAACAATGTGATAATTATCTGAAGTCAGACTGGATTTTCCAAGAACAAATCTTGGCAGATGAAACTTATTTTGACATCATCATCATCATCATCATCATCATCATCATCATCATCATCATACTACACACACACATACACATCCATTTATACATAGAGAGAGAGGGAGAGAAGTAGGGACTCTATACATTAATAAATAATAAGTTGCTTCCTTTTTTAATTAGGGAGGAAGCAACATATTATTAATTAATGTACAGAGTCCCTATTTCCATCTCTGTGCATCAAGTTAATAATGACAAACTCTTTTAGCTTTCTTTAAAAGCAAACAAGACTTTTCCATCTGAAAAGGGAATAATTGTGTTGATTTATTCAGGACTATAAATTCATCAAAAAGAGCTACAACATGCTTAATTATGTATACTATATACTATACTTTGTTTATGCATACAAAAAAAGATCCCTTTTTATGCAACAGAAACACAGAAAACGTGCACCCAGGAACATTTTCAAACAGCTTCTATTAGATTTTAGATCACAACAGGACCATATGTGTGAAGACAATATAATCCTATTACTAAATGTTAACATAGATTTGTCATAAATTAGCTTCACCAGACAAATATTATTTCATTTTTTGATAATCTAACTGCCTTAGTAAATTGTGAAATGGTTGTAGATGTCATATATCTTAATTTCAGCAAAGCATTTGACAAAGTACCCATGACATTTTGATTAGTTAAGTGTGGATGGAATGCTTATTGGATTTAGAGAATTGGACAGAATAGCTAATATCCTAGAAGGCAGTAATATAATTTAAAGTGATTTTGGTAACTTAGATAAAAGGAATGGAAATAAGAGAATGAAAATTAACAGAGACAAATAGAAAGTTCTTCACTTAAAAAAACAGTAGATATACTATGTGGTAGATCAGGTTTAGCAACATTATTCTGGAGAAAGATCTTAGAATAATAAGCTGATTTCATGTTGATAATAAATCAGGGATAGGCTCATCAAAAAAATAGGCTAAAAGAGGCTTTCCATGAGTTGGGATTCTTATGTGGCATTCCCAATCATATGAAACCCTAATATACACATGGTTTACTGTTGTCTGAGTGATCTAAGGGGTCTGAGGCCAGCATCATGTTGGAAGCATGCTTTATTTCTTTATATTTATGATCTGAATGTATTAAAAGACTGTTGTATTTATTTATTTATTTATTTATTTATTTATTTATTTATTTAATTGAATTTCTATACCGCCCTACTCCCAAAGGACTCAGGGCGGTGCACAGCCATGAAATAAAACACATAGATATACAAAATTTAAAATCGAATAAAATGAATTAAATAAATTTGGCTGAATTGATACCCATAATTTAAAATACCCATATTTTAAAATACATTAAAAATTTAAAATTTACACTTAAAAGGGAGAAGATTTAGGCGAGGCCAGCTTGATGAAATAAAAGCGTCTTCAGCTCGCGGCGGAAGGTGCGCAGATCTGGAATCCCCTGTATCTCGGGGGGGAGCTCATTCCAGATCGTCGGTGCCCCCACAGAGAAGGCTCTCCCCCTAGGGGCCAACAGCCGACATTGTTTGGCCGACGGCACCTGGAGGAGCCCCTCTCTGTGGGAGTGTACTGGTCGGTGGGAGGCTGTTGATGGTAGTAGGCGGTCCCGTAAGTAACCAGGTCCTAAACCATGGAGCGCTTTAAAGGTGGTAACCAGAACCTTGAAGCGCACCCGGAAGACCACCGGGAGCCAGTGCAGCTCGCGCAGGAGAGGTGTTACATGGGAGCTCCACGTTGCTCCCATAACCATCTGCGCGGCCGCACTCTGCGCCAGTTGGAGCCTCCGGGTGCACCTCAAGGGGAGCCCCATGTAGAGAGCGTTACAATAGTCCAGACGAGAGGTGCTGAGGGCATGAGTGACTGTGCGTAACGTATAAATCTTTATTTAGGGTTTCTGCACAAATAAAAGCATTCCATGTTTAAATGTTCATCTAGGAGTAACATTGTGTCCAGACTGAGCAACTAGTACAAAACTATTGTGAGACCAAGGTAAGTATATTTATTTATTTATACTTTATATTTACAATGAGCACAAAGGTGAAGGTTTCCCTGTCCAGTCATGTCCAACTCTAGAGGAGTGGTGCTCATCTCCATTTCTTAGCCAAAGGAGCCAGCACTGTGATTTCTGTGGTCATGTGGCCAGCATGACTACCTGCCAAGACACACGGAACCCTGTTACCTTCCCACTGAAGTGGTACCTATTTATTTACTCACATTTGCATGCTTTCGAACTGAGAGGTGAACAGGAGCTGGGTCAAGAACAGGAACAAGAAAATATGGTCACTGTATAGTTGCTGAAAGTTATACATTCAGATCAGGGATGGGTTCTACTTACCTTTACTACCAGTTCGCAACAGGGTTTGCATGCACAGAAGCATTTTGATGATGTCAGGGTCAGTAGGCGGAGCCTCCCACCGGTTTTACTACCGGTTCTATAGAACCAGTGAGAACCGGGGGCACTGATTCAGATATAGATTTTATGTAAGGACCTAGCAGTATAGCAGCCATGAGCATGATGATAAAATAGATAGTTGAAGCAGTTTTCATAGTTGAAATTTCACAAAATTATCAAACAATGCAAGGATATATGAGATTTCAGTGCATTTATATAAACCATATAATATTTATATAAATAAAATTTATATAAAAATGTGAAAAGCTTCATAAGACTTAGTGCTCCCAAGAGATGTTGGCATTTTTTGAAAAAAAGATGTTTGCTTTCTTGGAATGGAAGCATACTCTGGTTTCTACCCACCTGAAAAGTTTGCCAACTTCTGCTTTCAATTGTTTGTTCAGAGTAGCATTTGCATGTTATACTTCTCCCCCCTCCATAAATTGATGTGTTGACTCTTAATAGATTCTAATTCATTACAATAGTTGGAACATTTTATTTTAACTACCCAATTTACAGTACAAGATTTGCTTGGCTCTGGAATTTTAGGTATAAGGGGCTCAATGTATTTAATGCTTTGTGTTTGCAATGCCCCCTGCTTTTTTCTTCCCTTTCTTTTTGTGGAATGTTTTGGACAGAATATACTCACATAGGGCATGACATTAGAAGATGCATGAAGGGAAGTGAGTGGCATAAAATAGTGGGTAGCGAAGTCCTGTACAATTCACTGAACAACAAGGTCAATTACTCTGTATTTCCTTCTGGTTTAGCTCAGCTGGAGTGAAAAAGTCATAATGCCTCTCTGGCATTTCTGCAGTAATTTAATGGAAAATGATCATAGGCTTAAATAATCAATTTACCAAAAAAAAAAAAAAAAAAAAGGAAAGGAAAGGAAAGGAAAATCCAACTGGGTAAACACAAGAGCAAAACACATTACTTGTTAAGAAGATATAGGAGAAAAGCAAGGTTATATGATATTTAAGTACGAGCAAATCTTGATTAAATTCTCTGATGAATGTGGTGATTGTCAGTGATGTCTCCATTTATAGGAAAAATGTTTTATGTATGTTTATTATTTATATTCTAGTCATTTTGTCTCTTGGGAATATAATGTACAATTGAAAAGGGCAGAGGTTCTCCATGTACAGATGTGGATCTTTTGACTTCCTCAGGTGCTGATGCTTTTGTTGTTGCATTATGATGGTTTTACTGCTATATTCTTTTGGTATCCTTTGTCAGCATGCTGGCTGGAGAATTGGGAGTGTCTGCATATCTTAAAATGGTCACATTTGAAAAATAATGTTTCAGAGTCTTCAGAGCTCTTTTTAAATTTAATCTCTCCAAATAATTGCATTGTCAGCAAACTTCAGTATCCATATCCTAATTCATTTATGAACTTTCGTAAGAGCTTCAGGATAGCACATATAATACAATGATATTACTGTTTATATCAGTAGTGAAATCCAAATATTTTTACTACCGATTCTGTGGGCAAAGCCTGGTGGGCATGGTGTGGCTTGGTGGGTGTGGCTTGATGGGCATGGCAGGGGAAGGATGCTGCAAAATGTCCATTCCCTCCCCACTCTGGGGCCAGCCAGAGGTGGTATTTGCCGGTTCTCCGAACTACTCAACATTTCTGCTACCGGTTCTCCAGAACCTGTCAGAATCTCCTGGATTTCACCCCTGGTTTACATCCTTTTAATATCAAAAATAACATTTGATAGTATACTTTAACATGAATCCTTATACCATAAGACTACTGAAAAGTATTTGGTAAAGGCCTTCTGAAAGTAGTCATGTTTTGGATCAGACAGTTCTCATGCTTAAAAATAGAAATTGCATGCATGGAAACAAGTGTATGTATTAATTTATCTGGGTTTTGGATTCCACCTAAAAGGACATAGGGAAGATTTTAGGCAAAATAAATCATAGGAGTTACGGATACCTGAATTTTTCCCCCCAAATGGTAGTCTGATTTGGAAATAGAACAGAACAAATTACTGATTTGACTGAATGTGAAAATGACATGAACCACATTAGATTATTTGTAGTATTAAAATCTCTTGGCAAAGTAGAGATTTTGATAATTGCCCACAGGAAAAAACAGACTGAAAATGTCAGCTCATTTGCATCAAGAAGATGATGGCAACTCCATCAACTATGCATAGATAAATATGTACATTCCTTGTTTTAAAAAAAGTTGCTAGTACCTCCTTTATAAATGCACACATGCACAAACACATTTCTGTAATGAAAGTAAATACCATCCAACCCATTGTATTACAAGAAGTACAATCATATGCATTTCTATACAAAAGTTCATTCTGTGGAATTCTTTGAGTAACAGCAAATAGAATTCCTATGTCAATTATATCACCTTAACCAATACTTATTTTACATTCATACATAAATACACTACAAATATAATGGCCTTGCAATGAGCCAACAAATTAAAAAAATAAAATAGAAAAATAAATGCTTTACCTTGTTTATATCTACAATGTGTTATTCCTATACCAAATGAGATACCATTTTGGTTACCTATATGTTAATCAGTACTAGATGAATTAAACTGATGCACTTCCAAGTTCTACTCCACATCAATTTTTATTTTAGGAGAAACACATAATGTACATGTTTGTATGATTGTGCATATGTACATTTGTATGTAAAATGTACAATTCTTATATATTTCACTGTATTGCCATCTGTGCAATCTGCTCCTCCACTAACTTTTTCCTTTTTTGCTATCTATATTTTAAACATAGGAATTTCTTTATCTACCTATGTAATACCTATACGTATTTTTACAACAATCAATCTATTGGATCTATTATAATCTACTCCACATAATCTCTTGTAGTCTTTGATATGTAATACAGGATCTTTCATATAGTATAGCAGATAGCAGAATCATAAGGTATTTAATTCAACCAGGGATCACAACAATATTCCAATGTCTTTCTAAAGTAATTATTTTGGGTCATTAGCATCCAGTAGGTTAACAATTTGCATCTTCTAGTGCATGTAATTAACACTGCTTTGTAGTTTATAAAATTTGCTCAGCAGAGATGCTGTTAGCTACTACTGGTGCATAATTGATGAAATTCTTTAATATTACAATAGGCGTGGGGTTTTTATTTTTAGGAATTAGAACCCAACTCTATAACTAAGAGAGATATAAATGTTTGAAATAAATCATTTCTGATTGACAAGAAATAAGTATTTTATGCCCTTCTGTATGTGAAAAGAAATCATATTCAATACGAACAACATTGAAAGAACCATTAAGATTTTAAAATCAGAAATATTAGTCAATGTCACCTATTGGAACACTTTATTGTAGTAGAAAAAAAAGTTTGAATTTACTGCAGCATCCAGCAACATAGAAATAAAGACAGAAACAGGAAAACATTTTCTGTAATATATACTTTAGTTCTGAAAGCATCTTCATTCTACACACTGACTGCTGATTTTACTTCTTGAAAATCTGATATTTTATCATGCTGGCATATTTTCAAGATTTCCAACCACTTGCTCGTGGGCTTGTGAATGTTCCCATTTTAATCTCATCAACACCCTGATGCTAAACATTTGTAAAACTCTATCTGCCAGGAACTCTGATATATCATATTTGTATTGCTAGTGAAATCTTAGATTACTATAGTATAAAAGAGGCACAGCAATTGGCTGGGACAGATTATATAAACATTCCTATTATTTTTTTGTGTCAGACCTTTAGAGGCCATAATGTATAAGAAAATGTATCATACTTGTCAAATTTAGCATCTTGTTTTTCTTGTTAACAGTAGAACAAGTCACAAGTCTCTTCCTTCTCTTGGCTCAGACAGAAATAACCCTATGTTGAAATTATTACTTTACATTATGCATCGAAACAGAACAGCAAATCTATTCATTATCTTATAAAAACTTATAATATACCCATTCTCTATGTGAGTTTGAGTGCTAATGGCAAGACTGTTGAGATTTATTTCCCCATCAAATATATAGTCCTACTGGCAATGTATATAGGCAGTATTTTCTCAGCCAAAATTTTATAAAGAACAGTGAATTTTTCACAGACTGTTCATGCTGGAACTTCTTAATTCATATTCTTACATCACCATTGGCAAATAAACCAGCTTTCACTAATCAAGTGTTCTCTGAAGAGGTTGGGCTATAGTTCTCAGTCAGGTAAAATGATAGGTAGAGTTTAGGTCCAAAGCATGTGGAGGACCTAAGGTTTTTTTAAATATAAATTTTTAACTAAAGTTTTACAAAATACATAAAAACTAAACCAAACTAATAAAAAGCGGAAGGAAGGAAGGAAAGAAGGAAGGAAGGAAGGAAGGAAGGAAGGAAGGAAGGAAGGAAGGAAGGAAAAAATCAGAAACAAAGAATCAAAAAGAAAAAAAAATAAAATAAGGTTATGATTTCCTTTGCACCAAATACAATTACCAAATTACATGATTGCAAATAAACACTCACTTTTTTCTATTATTCAAGTAGTTTTTCTACCATTCAAACAACAAATCATAACTGCATTTTTTTCTGCAAAAAGTATATAAAGGGTCCTTAAAAGTTGTTTCTAGACATCGGTCTCCATCAATATTCAAGGTATGACAAATAGATCTGTTTTAATATTACATAACTACTTTTCTTAAAGATACTGTAAAATATACCTGCCCATTTAGCAGTCCACAAGTGAGCCTTCAAAGCAACATTTGAGGGTCATTTTCTAGTGATTAATCTATGATAGAAATTTTGAATCAGGCCTTGAATGTTAGCTAACCAATTAATCAAACTATGTTTGCCCTTGTTTACTCACCAAATTCCAAAAAATCAGTTCGCTATCCCATGAAATTGTGGCTGAATAGTCTAATGTCATGGATCTGCTATAGCCCAAATACAATTCTCCTTCTGAATCCTTTTGGCTGGCTCTGAGTGATTAATTACAAAAGGTGTCCATTGTGAAAATCACTTGATTATGTATGCATTTGTTTGTGGAGGCAATGCTCTGGCATAGATCAACTTTTCTTCTTTCTGGCTTTTCCTCTGTTAGGATAACAAATACCAGTTAGTCAGTTTATGCCAACAAATCCACAAATCTACAGGACGATGTAGGGTTAAATACATCTTCTGATGTGGCAGTTATGAAGGAATTGAAAAAACCAATTTATTAAATAACTTATACTATGAGGAGTACAGATTTGGTGAAGCAAGAGGAGCCTTTAAATTTGGAGTAGGTGGAAACAAAAAAATAGGTTTGACTGCATAATCAAACCCCCCCCCCTTCTGTTTATGTATGTTAATGTACTATGTATGTAGAACAGAATAGGACTTTGATGAATGGTCATACTTACAACTTGTCCTTTTTGGTTTCCCACTGTGGATGTCCCTGCTAGTCCTCAGTTAACTATCTTTGATTGATGAATCCCTGGGGAAAATGCTGGATTTCATGTTTCATCCCTGTAGAAGCAGAAACTGATAAATGAATCACAACTTGACAAAGAGATTAGTTTTACTATTCTGCTACTATCAGATCTATGGGGAATGATACCATGGTAAGTTTTCTATGAAATAGTTCTCATCTTATTGAATAGTTCTCTTAAAAGAACATGCAGCACCCACCTTGCTACAATTTTGAAAATAATGTAAAATTGTTTTATCCAGGGGTGCGTTCTAAATTTTTTACTACCGGTTCTGTGGGCATGGCTTATTTTGTGGGCATGGATTGATGGTCATGTGACAAGCAATTCTTTAGGATTTAGCAGAGGTACTGGTCTACCAGGCTTTTAACTGCTTGCAGAGTCATACCAGTCTACCCATTTGTTTTTGGAGCACGCTGGTCTACCACCACAATGCCTTTTACCGCTGATCAGCTGTAGGGCATCCCTTTGAAGCACTGCAGCAAGAGTTTAAACAGTTTTTTGCCACTCTGCCACCAGTGAGAGTATCGGAAACCGCTTTCAGGCAGCTTGGCCTCATTTTCCAATCTACCCCCACTGAGCGGTTTACAAGGAGTGGATCGGTTCTAGCTGATCAGTTGGGAGGCTTCTTGGCTTCTCAATTTAAAGCGACGGTGTCTTGGGTTTTTTTTCTTTTTTCTCTTCTTTATCAAGTGAGCCCTGATTTTTTCCTTCTAGCTGATCAGCTGGGACTCGGGAGGCAGCAAATAGATTGGGGTTGGGGCCAGGCAGAGGTGGTATTTACTGGTTCTCCTAACTACTCAAAATTTCCACTACCGGTTTGCAAGAACCGTGGAGAAACGGTAGCAACCCACCACTGCTTTGCTCCCAGCTCACTCACTCTAGTTATCTATCTTGGGTTTGTGGGATGGCTATGTTTGATTACTTTTTGATTTTGACATGGGAAAGAAGAGAAATTTATGGAGAAATGGCAATGTAGAATCTGTAGCAAACATTTTGTTTTTTATAAAGAATGTGACTTTGAATGACTTCTGGGAAGGACTGAAGTTCTGGCATGCAGACATTTAGCAGAAGGCAGCTACAAAGAAGGCTGTTAGCAGAAGACAAAGCCTATTAGATTTACATTGAAGTCAGGAATATGAGAAATTGGTACTAATGTATTAAAATGTCTAAGATAAATTTATTAGTTGTAAAATATATAGTTTGTTTTGTAAGCAACAGATGTAACTGGGAATGTCATCTGTAGAAATACTGTAGTGACTGTCTATGCATATGTGCAAAAAAATTTTCTCTCTGTTCACCTCTCTCTCTTTCACTTTGTGTGAATGTACTATAAGCCAACCACAAAGGGGAGGTAATAGAAAAGAGCAGTTCATATTACTCAACTTTTTTGCTAGTTAAACATATCCCTTGGAGTTGAGGATTTTTTGTCATTAACGTAGTATAATTGATTTCTAATTAAGAAATTATTTTTTTTTGAAGTACAATTCAGTAGGACTGTTTGGTAATTGAAGGTCCTATTAATTAGACAGCAGCAGGTTTATAAATTAAATTTAATCAAAACAATGAGACATTTCATATTCTTTTAGGCAGTAACTGGCATTGGTTGAAAGAAAATATTTCATTATTGAGCTGTGCTTGTTACCAGCTTATTTTGCATCTAAAAATTATCCCAGTGGTAGCTATGGGATCATGGTGTCAATCAAAATAAGTGACTAATCTTCTCTGTCCTGTAATCCTGACTGTGTTGCAGTCTGGTTGCAGGCAAATAAACACATTTATAAGACTTTTAAGATACGTATTTATTTGTTCTTATAATAATATGTATCTGTAGCAAGTCAAATGTAGCTTTTATTTTTACAAGAAGATACAGACATCTCTGTGGAAATTGTATTATGTATACATATGTATACATATTTTCAACAAATGGCTGATTTTTGTACCCTGTTATGGTCTGATGAGTAGACCATATAATGGACCTTAGTTACACTTTAAATGTACATAGAAGGCCTATGTTGAACTGATAGTTGAATATTAGTGACTGAAACCTTAAATAAGTTGGCATAATTTAACAACTTGTTCGCCTAGTGTGTTGCTAGTTTAGTTATCCTGGTTAGGCCCAATATAAGAGACTGTAGACTTTCTTGTAATAATAATGTTTATTTCTCTTCTTTCTCAGGAACACATTTGGACAGCTATCAATCTGAGAGGAGCGAAAGCTTATATACCGAAGAGGCGGGGCTAATGGTAAGTAGTAACCAATGGTAAGAGACACAATGACATCACACAATGACATATACACAAGCACATATATTTACAGATAGCAGGTTAGGTATTTTCAACTGTAACAAATCCCCCTCTAAAATACCTAACTAATGATGGGTTATTAAGATTATATATGTACATTAAGTTTGGAAGTCAAATATACATGTTGTTTGGTTGCTAATGGCTTAGTGAGGATATCATCAATTTGTTCATTGGTATCGCAGTGAACAGCTTTAATGAATCCTATACTTGACAGTTGCCTCACATGTTTATATTTGATATCGATATGTCGAGATCGTTGGCCTATTGCTTCGGAAGCTGATATATCTATCTCTGCCTTATTGTCCTCATTGATGATAATTGGATAAATAGGTTCATCCCACACATTAGATAACAAATCATCGAACCAAGTTAAATTATTGACCACTTTGGATAAGCAAACGTACTCGGCTTCTGCTGTAGAGGTGGCAATTAAGTTCTGTTTACCAGTGTACCAGTGCACCGCACAACCATTTATAAGAAAAACATATCCAGAAGTGCTTTTTCTGCTTTTTGAATCAGTAGCCCAATCTGCATCGGCGTAGCAGGTCAAAGTTGGTTTTTCAGAAATCAATGGTTCTAGGTATAGACATACATTAATGCTAGATTTCAGATATCTCAAAATTCTCTTGATTCCTTCCCAATGGTATAAGTTAGGATTGCTTACATGTCTCGACAACAAATTTATGGCAAGGGTGATATCAGGCCTAGTCCAATTAGATATGTATAATAAGGACCCAATAATTGATCGATATAAAGTGTTATCTTTGAATGGCTCATATTCCTTGTACACATTTCTATAAAAATCAGTTGACATGGGAGTTTCACAAATTTTTGAGTTAACCATATTACATTTTTGTATGAGTTCTATAATCTTGTCTTTCTGAGATAATTTGAATCCCTTATCTGTTTTGTCAATTTGGACTCCTAAATACTTATTTACCTTTCCTAATATTTTTAAGTTGAAATTTTTGCCTAATTGTTCAGCGAAATTATCACATTTAACCTTGTCACTTCCAAAATATAATATATCATCAACATAAATCAAAACATATTCAATAGAATCATTATTTCTTTTTGTGAAAAAACAAAAATCAGATGAAGTAGCCACAAAGCCTATATCGTTAAGTATCTTTGATAAACACTCATACCACCATTTGCCAGACTGTTTTAGTCCATAAAGGCTCTTATTCAATAGCCAAATTTCTCCCTTTTTTGTATCCTTTCCTGGGGGTGCTTTTACATAAATTTCTTTATCGAGATCAGCATGCAGATAGGCTGTCTGTACATCAAATTGATATACTTCCAGATTTAAAATGGAAGCTAATACTAATGCTGTTTTCACACTTTCTGATCTAACGGTTGGGGAGTATGTGTCTTCATAGTCATCCGGAAACCTTTGGGCAAAACCCTGAGCCACTAACCTGGCTTTGTATAAGAATTTACCATCCTCTAGCTCTTTGATTTTATAGATCCACCTAGTGCCAATGGGGGACTTCTCAGTGGGTAGATCTGTTGGTGTATATACATTTAGTTCTTTCAAACTGTCCATCTCTTTTTTCATTGCTTCTTCCCACTTACTTTTTTCTTCTAGAGGTAAGTTAAGTATGTCATCATATGTGTTGGGAGAAAGGTGTTTAGCTTGAATAGACAGTACATAATCATCTAATCTTTTAGGGATTGTGCCCCTATTTGATCTAATGGGCCTATTCTGGGGATGTTCATTGCTATGCATATATTTAGCTTCTTTTTCAGTTAATTGATCTACCTTCAAAGTGGGGTGTCCTTTCTTCCATTCATCATTAATTATTTTTGGGCATTTGATTCTGTTCGTGATTGTGGTTTTGGGGTTGGTATCTGATGTATGATGTTCTGTGTGCGTGTGTGTAATATTTTTTGATTCTGGATATATTTCGTTGAGATGTAATTTTGACCAGTTCATGTGTTCATGAAACACGGCAGATCTGGATACAACGAAATGGTTATTTTTATCAATGAAGCGATATCCCTTGGTTCCTGATTCGTACCCCATAAATATTAGTCTTTTGGATACTTTCTCTCCTTTGCGCCTTAATTGTGAGGGGACCTATACATCAGCCGATACACCAAATACGTGTAGGTATCCAATTTTTGGTTTCCTTCCATACATGAGTTTGTATGGAGTCTTGTTGATTGTACTGGACCATAAGCGATTTATAGTGTAATTGGAATAAGTAAGGGCCTCAGCCCAGAATGATTGGCTTAAGCCAGCATCGTCTAACACACATTTAACCATGGTTTGTAGCAAACCTTTCTTTCTTTTAGATACTCCATTTTGAAATGGGGAAAATGGACAAGATTTAAAGTGCAATATTCCTTGTGATTGTAGCCAATTTGAAAATTCGTTGGATAGGAATTCCAACCCCCTGTCAGTCATTATTTGTTTAATTTTAATATTGTGCTGTGTTTCTACCATTTTAAAAAACTCCTTAAATTTTTTGAAAACCTCACTTTTGTGGTTAAGGGTGTATACAAAACCTAATCTACTATAGTCATCGACTATGGTTAGAAAGTATCTTTTTTTATATTTAATTGAAGGTTTTAATGGGCCTACTACATCCATATGGATTAATTGAAAAATTGATTGTGTGGTGCGAGTGGCTTTTTTGGGTTTGGGTTTGTTTTTAAGTTTGGATGAATTGCACACAGAGCATTCTAAATAATTTTTACAGTTCTTTATTTTTAAATCTTCGGAACACTCTAACATTTTTCGTATGATGGGAAAACTTGCGTGTCCTAGCTTTCTGTGGAGTAAGTGACTACAATTATCGTGTATAGGTTTTCCATTGTTTAAGTTTTCAGACATATTGGTATCAGTGGTTGATGCATTATCATTATTACTTTCATCATGACTATCTGAATTTGGCCTTTCGTTTCTTAATTGATAGTTTGCGTAGATTAATTCGCTATCTTGTGGCAGTAGGTATGTTAGTCCATCATTTGTGAATAGTTTACCTATGTTTCTGTTGTTTTTAGTCATAAATACCTTTCCACCTCTGAAAGTGGTCTCTACTTCATTCTCTCTACTTAATTTTAGAGTTGCCAATATATTATTTGGGATTTCGGGTACAAATAGTACCCCCTCTATTTTTCCTATACCCTTTATATGCGTGTCTCCTATTCCTCTCACTAGGACTTTATTTTGGTTTGCTACTTTAATGTAATATTTCTTTTCAGTGAAGTTGCTTAATATTTCTCTATTGTGAGTTGTATGACATGTGGCTCCAGAATCGATGAGCCAAGTGTTGAGTGAATCAGATATTAAAGTATCATTGTTTCTTATTCCATATAGTGATCCTTTCTTATTTTCTCTAGGGTTATTTCTGTACATTTGTCTTTCTCTAGAATGTGGTGATTCTCTCCGTTTATACCTGTAGTCTGGGGAAATTCTGTCTAAGAAGTGTATTCTCCTATCCTTGTGTTGGTATGAGTCACTGTATCCCGCGTTCTTGGGGCAGTCTCTTCTTTGATGTCTTTCAGATCCACATATGGAACATTCATGTGGGTACCTATCTCTGACCCTAAAATCAGTTCTTCTTTGATTTCTACCTTCCCTTTGTTGTGTATATCGCTCTCTTCTAAGTCTATCTTCAGTAATAAGCTTATTGGTAAGATTTTCTAAGGTAATTTGTTCTATACTTAGGTTATCTATTAAGGTAATATAGTTATCCCAGCTGTGATCTAATGAATTAATTATAATGCTTTTCATGGTGTTGTCAGAAATGGTTTCCCCCCTTTGGATAAGGTCTGCTCTTACTGCGTTTAGATTCAAGATATGTTCACTCATGGGGGTATCATGTTTTAGTTTGGCAGAATAGAATTCCCTAGAAATTTTAGTGGTGGTGGCTACACTTTTACTATAGAATAAATTGAATAATTTTTGGTATGTTTCAAATACAGTTAAATTATGCTCTATACTGGGGAGTATACTTGGGGAAATAGAGGCAATTAATATATAATATGCTTTGTGATGGAGGCAGTCTATTTCATAGGTCCAAGACTTATCTGGTGGGTCATCAATAAAAAATAAAACATTCTCTTCAAATATGTAATCTGTAAACACTGGTTCCATTCCATTAAGTTGCTTCCATCTAATTTCAATTTTATAAAGTCTGAAGGTATTGTCCCTGAGTGTTGTGAAGTGTTATTCATGTTTAGTAGCTGTCCATGGTTTAAGACCTTAGCATACTCGCAATAAGGCCTGGGTATGGTAGATGTATGTCTGTATTTACTTATCTGTATGTTGCGCTGACTTGTATCTATGTTTTCTTCTTTTTTCTTTGCAGGCTCATTCTGCGCATGCTCAGTCCTCATTCCTCTCCAGCAGTCGGCGATGGAGGTTCCAGTGTCTGCAGCTCCCGGGGTGAAGTCCCAGACGGCCTTCTGTTGTTCGGTTTTGTTTCCGGAGGGCCTCTGGTGACTGAAGGATGCCTGGGGTGCTGCTCTGTTCGTCGGAGAGTCTTTGAAATCGCGAGGATCGAGGGAGAAGACACCGGAGGCTTGTCGGCCATTTTCTCTGAGGTCGTCAGTAAGTGAAACTCGAGGCGGGCCGCCATTGCCGATGGAGCCGGGTTGCTCAGGGAATCGCTCTTCGGTAGGTGAGTATGATTGCCAGCGCGTCTTTTTTCGGGTGGCTAGGTCTTTTTTTAGACAGTCTATTTCTTTTTGGCTTTTGGTAGATGGTAGTTTAGAATTTTCTATTTCATTTTCTGGTTGTTCGTTTGGTATTGTTAGTTTAGTCCCGAGTGCTGCAGTCAGCACCTGTATAGCATTGTCTATTTCTACTTTAGTAGGTTGAGCTTTGTTTTGTTTAAATAATTGTTTTTTATTTGTTTTGGGACTCGGGTAGTCATCTTCTTGGTAGGTTTTGTTTTTTATTTCATAGTTTGAGGTTTGGAATTCTTTTAGTAATTGGTCAGGCATTTTAGAGGTATTAGGTGGGTAAGATGGTGCCATGAAAAAGGTGGGAAGCTGTCGCCATCTTCGGTGTCGTTTTTGAAGTCAGGGGTTGAGTTTCTTACCTTGCAGTTTTCTTGTTTGTTATTTTTGTTATCTGCTGCTGTTCCGTGGTCGTTTATCATGCTGCGGATTTTCACAAGCAGATTTGATTCAACTGTAGTTGTTTCTATTAATTCTAGTATTTTTCTTTTTACCTCATCTTCTTTGTTTGGTGTTGAGAAAGTTTGTTCTGCTCCAGCTAGTGGTTGTTTGTTTTGTGTTAGCAGTTCATTTTCTTGTAATTGCGTTTGTTTCTTAATGTTTTCAAGTGGTGTATATTTGTCAGGAGTCAGTTGAGCTGCCATTCTTTTCGTTATGTAGCTGGTGGCAGGTCTTCTTTTGTCATTTTGTGAGTCTTGCATCTTTATGTTCGGTTGGGCCTACCAAACCATCCTCTTGCTACCAATTTGTTGCTAGTTTAGTTATCCTGGTTAGGCCCAATATAAGAGACTGTAGACTTTCTTGTAATAATAATGTTTATTTCTCTTCTTTCTCAGGAACACATTTGGACAACTATCAATCAGAGAGGAGCAAAAGCTTATATATAGAAGAGGCAGGGCTAATGGTAAGTAGTAACCAATGGTAAGAGACACAATGATATCACACAATGACATATACACAAGCACATATATTTACAGATAGCAGGTTAGGTATTTTCAACTGTAACATAGTGCAGAACCGAAAATTCCGTGGTTGCGCGGCTTCAAATACATGGCGATTTCATGCATGCAGCTTCCAGCACACCTTCTTGGGCAGTTGCGGTGAGTAGAGGGGGTGAGGTGCGGCAATCAGCTGGCTGTGCGGGTGGGGAGAGCGAGTCAGAGAGTGAGATATGTAGGACGGGACAGCACCGGGGCGGGTGGATGGGCCCAGCTGGTGGTTGGAACTACTGGTTTGCCCAAATCAGTCCAAACTGGCAGCAGCCCACCTCTGCATTTACCCCTATAAAGATTAAGTTTAAAAAAATTGTAAATAGTTTATTTACAACAGCAGCATGTTTTGTAGGAATTTTTTGTGTGTGGATATTTCTGTAAAGGAGGCTTCCTTAACCTAATACACCAGTTTCTTTTCAGTTTATTCATAGCACCTAATACTTACTAAATGTTTTGGAGGACCAGTTTTAGCTTTTCTGCACACCTTCATCTGCTAGTTGGAAATTTTGGTAATTAGAGTCCCAATACAACTGGAAAGCACCAGGCTGATAAAAACTGTTTTAAAGGGAACCAAACCAAACCAAAACAGATGGTCCTCATGATGATTAAGGTTAAAATGTCTTTATAACTGAATTCTTTTCCTTATCAAGTTAAACATACTGTTTTGACCTGAATGGTCCATATATAATGCATGTGGAATTCTATTTGTATTTACAATATATTCCCAAATGATTTGAGTTGATTTAGCCAAAGAGGTTTTTATTTTTGTGGATGGGAAGTAGACATATATTTTATTCTATAAAATGCATGGATTTGAGGTAAATTCAGCCAGCCGTAGATTTTTAAAATTGTTCTTCATGCAGTTATTTCCTGCCAAGAATATTAATGTTTAGGTATTCCTTAGTTACTGCTTGACTTAACTTTCTTCCACCATTATTAATTCCACTCTGCTAGCAGACTTGGTCCTGTACAAATAAGGCCATTACCCTTTTCTAATATTTCTAAATGAACAATATGTTCTTCATGCAGCAACTTATAATTGTTAGGCTAGATGGGAAGAAATAAAGTCCCAAATGTGTTATGGATTTTTTTTTAATGAGTCAGTAAAACATACATTAATATAAAACTTTTCAATTGTTCTAAAGAGTTCATTGCTGTAAGCAGCTGATTTAGATTGTGTTTCAACATGTTCTAGCCTCAAGGAAATTTGAACAATATTGTTGTCAGAACAGCATACCAGAGAGAAATACAAAGTGGTTTTATTAATTCATGTTTATTGGAAGTACATATCTTCCATGTGACTAATTCTCAGAAAACGTACCCTTGTCATATATTATTGCTTAAAAAAAAATAGGTAATTTTTTGTATGATAGTATCTACAATGATGTGCATTGTGTAATAGACATCATATTTGTTGCAAGACCACTGTTTTAAAATCAATGGCAAATATCCTACTTGAAGGAACATCTGATCAATAGCTTGAAAAACTATCTCTGCTTTTTATCAGCACAGAAACTAATTGTTACAGTTATGTTTAGCCACAAAGGATAAGTTAATATTTTGCCTCTATGACAATAAAACTAAACTATTACTGTAAACAACTTATTTTCTTTTTCTGTCTTGGCTTAGGACTCAGCTGTTGGTCCTGAATTTGAGGAAACTGCTCCAGCAGGACCTGTGGAATGTCAGCCTCAGGAGGCACAAAGCCAAGAATCACCTGAGGCTGATGAAACATAGGAACCACCTGAATAGCTGAAACAGTCAGATGATGATGCTAACATGAGGCCTCTCAGCCCCTATATCCAGTGAGTAGAGTAATAGAGCAGAGCAGGGAGGTTCTGTGAGGATTTTTGTCGAGAAAGAGAGGAAATATCTTCATTAAAGATAGCTGGCTGCGGTCTTATTTAAGAGGCACCCTGACCTATTATCCAGCAACTTTGACTTGCTGAAATTTGTATCCCACTCCACAAGATATCTCAAGCATGGGCAAATTGTGACTGAATTTGTAGGGATGTTGGGTGGGGGGGAGAGGTAAAACAAACCCTTATTAATTAAGACAGCTGCTGTATGATACCTCTCTCGGTGAATCATACAAAAGAGAAGTATTCCCAATACATGCAAACTCTCCATTTTTGTGTACTTGAAGAAATTGACATATTTTCTTAATATTTCTTAGTATATTTCTTAGTATATTATTAATATTTCTTAGTATATATAGTGAAAGGAGAGAGTTTCAGGAGAAGCAGGAGTGAGACTGAGAGACTCCTGAGACTGGACCTTTCGACCGCTGCACCCCACTGCAGGGAGGCGGAACCGACCAGGTGGTTCCACCCCAGGCGCCTGATGGATCCTGATAGGTTCCAGAGGGAGCTTGGGCCAGTTCCTGAAACTCTGGCTCACGACTCGGCTGAAGATCTGGTGGCTGCCTGGGATAGGACAGCCGCCGGTGCTTTGGACCGAGTCGTGCCTTTGCGGCCTCTGACCCGACGCCGAACCTGCCCGGCCCCTTGGTTTTCTGAGGAGCTGAGGGGGATGAAGCGCCGGAAAAGACGCCTAGAGAGTGGTTGGAGGGCCAGTCGCTCCGAATCCGACCGAACACTAGTTAGGTCTCATATTAAGACCTATCTAGTGGCGATAAAAGCGGCAAAGCGTAACCACTTTTCTGCTCTTATTGCATCGGCAGATAACCGCCCAGCCGCCTTGTTTAGGGTGACTCGCTCCCTCCTACATCAGGGAGCGCGGGAAGACCCCTTGCAAGGGCAGGCTGAGGATTTTGCACAGTATCTGCACGATAAAATTGCTCAGATTCGGGAAGGCTTGGACTCTGACTGGGTAGATCCCGGCGGGGTGACTGAGGCTGGTCTTGAGAATGTTATCTGGGATGAGTTCGACCCTGTGACTCCTGAGGACGTGGACAGGATCCTGGGGAGGCTAAACGCAACCACATGTTTATTGGACCCGTGCCCCTCCTGGCTGGTACTGGCCACCCGGGATGTAACACGAGGCTGGCTCCAGAGGATCATAAATGCTTCTTTGAGAGAGGGTTTCTTGCCTCCCGCCTTGAAAGAGGCGGTGGTGAGGCCCCTCCTCAAGAAGCCTTCTCTGGACCCGGACGTTTTGGCAAACTATCGTCCGGTCTCCAACCTTCGCTTTGTTGCGAAGGTTGTGGAGAGTGTGGTTGCGCGACAGCTCCCACAGTTCCTGGATGAAACCGTCTATCTAGATCCGTGCCAGTCTGGCTTCAGGCCTGGGTACAGCACGGAGATGGCATTGGTCGCATTGGTGGATGATCTCTGGAGGGCTCGGGACAGGGGTTGCTCCTCTGTTCTGGTCCTATTAGACCTCTCAGCGGCTTTTGATACCATCGACCATGGTATCATGCTGCGCCGGCTGGAGGGACTGGGGGTGGGAGGCACCGTGCTGCGGTGGTTCTCCTCCTATCTCTCTGACCGGTCGCAGTCTGTGTTGGCAGGGGGGCAGAGGTCGACCTCGATGCACCTTGCTTGCGGGGTGCCGCAAGGGTCGGTCCTCTCGCCACTCCTGTTCAACATTTATGTGAAGCCGCTGGGTGAGATCATCCATGGTTTTGGGGTGCGATGCCATCTCTACGCTGATGACACTCAGCTGTACATTTCCACCCCAGACCACCCCAATGATGCCCTCGAAGTGATGTCCCAGTGTCTGGAGGCTGTGCGGGTCTGGATGGGGAGGAACAGGCTTCGGCTCAACCCTTCCAAGACCGAGTGGCTGTGGATGCTGGCGTCCCGGTATAGCCAGCTGGTGCCATCGCTGGCTATTGGGGGCAAGTCACTGACCCCCACAGAGGGGGCTCGCAACTTGGGCGTCCTCCTGGACACACGGCTGTCTTTAGAAGAGCATATGACGGCCGTGGCCAGGGGGGCTTTTTATCAGGTTCGCCTGATACGCCAGTTGCGCCCCTTTCTGGATCAGGACTCCTTGTGCACAGTCACTCATGCCTTGGTTACGTCACGCCTGGACTACTGTAACGCTCTCTACATGGGGCTCCCCCTGAGGAGCACCCGGAGGCTCCAGCTGGTGCAGAATGCGGCCGCGTGGGTGATTATGGGAGCGACGTGGTGCTCCCACGTAACACCTCTCCTGCGCGAGCTGCATTGGCTCCCGGTGGTCTTCCGGGTGCGCTTTAAGGTGTTGGTTCTCATCTTTAAAGCGCTCCATGGCTTAGGGCCAGGGTATTTGCGAGACCGCCTGCTGCTACCGATAACCTCCCACCGGCCAATACGCTCTCACAGAGAGGGCCTCCTCGGGGTGCCGTCAGTCAGGCAATGTCGGCTGGTGGCCCCCAGGGGGCGAGCCTTCTCTGTGGGGGCACCCGCCCTGTGGAATGAGCTGCCTCCCGGAATACAATTGATCCCGGACCTCCGGACCTTCCGTAAAGCCCTGAAGACGTTTTTATTTCATCAAGCCAGCCTAGCCTAAATGGTTTTTAACTGGGATTTTAAATTTTATGGATTTGGGGTTTTAAATTGGGTAGCCAATTATTTAATTTTTTAAATTATCTTAACTTTTGTATTTGTATGTTTTTTAATTTTGGCTGTTCACCGCCCTGAGTCCCTTCTGGGAGAAGGGCGGTATACAAATTAAATTAATAAAATAATAAAAATAAATAAATATAGTTTAGATATGAGAGAACTCCACAAGGCTCTGTGAGATTTACAATATTAAAAGCAAAGAAGATAATAAAACAATGAGAGCAAAGATCATGATTGCCCAGAAAGAGAGAATTTTAATTGGATAAAATTCCAGTTGAAATTCTTGATTTTCTGACTTCCAGTTTGCTGCTGGCCGCCGCCAGACGTTCCTTTGGGATCGTCAGCTTCCATTGCCTGTCAGAGCCGCCTTCACAGCGGAATGGCGGCTCGAAAAAACTCCGTTTCCAAGAGGAAACGGAGATAGAGCCGGCAGGGGTGGGTAGAACTCTCTGCAGAGTCCCAAAAGTTTTTTTTTTACTTTTGGGACGGAGCGGATGAGAAGCCCCATATCCCCTGCCGCTGCTCCGGGCTTTGGGAGACCTCTGCTTATGCAGAGCCAGGCGTCAAGAGCAAGCCTGTGAACTGAACAGAATAATCAAAGAAGAGGTGAGCTGGACCCTTAATATTGAATCGCAAGTATTTTACCCTTTAAAAAACTATTTAAGAGAAAAGATGAGAGGAAAGGGGGAAGAAGAGTCTTTTAAAATGGCGTCTGCCGTGGCTGGAGAAGGGCTGAAAGCTGCGGCTTGAAGAGAGGCTGAAAGGGAAAGTCCTTCCGCTTTCTATTACAAAGTAGCGGAATGAATACTTTTGGCCGTAATTGAGGCAAAACCTCACTCCCACTCTTGCTTTTTTTTTTCCTTTTTTTTGGGGGGATCTGATATTGATCTTGGTTGGAAACAAGCTTTTTTTTTTTCTCTCTTTTCCACTAAATCTTGTCTGTGTGGGAAATGGCACCGGGACTCACACAGCTAGACAAACAGGGGGGGGGGAATCTCCCCCATTAATAAATTACACCAACAAGTTTTAACTCTCCAGTGTCAGAAACCTGATTTTAATATAATAGAATTTCTTCTTGATGAGATTGTAAGAAGGGATGAGATTGTGAACCAGCAACTCGAAAAATTTAAGCAGGAAATTAAAGAAATTGGTGAACTGGTGAAATCAAAGTTTGACTTTTTGAATCGAAAGATTTTAAAAACAGCTAATGGTTTATCAGACTTTTTGATTCGGGTGGATGCAAAGACTAAATTATTAGAGTCTAAAATGAAGGAAACTGAGGAGAATTTGGATGACATGACTCAAAAAATTAAAAAGGATTTGGTAAACATTCAGGATAATAGCTCAGAAGACAAACCTAAAATGGAGGTTGACCAAAAGATTGGTAATGAAGAAAATGTGCAACAGAGGATTGAAAGAGAAGTTTTAATGATTCAATATAATTTTACAGAATATGCAATTAGACTGAGAGGTTTGCAGGAAAATAATAGAGATGACCTAAGGAAAACATCTTCTGAAATTCTGGCTGGGATTTTAAAGGTTCAACCTGATGAAGTGTATTGCAGGATTGATAGAATTTACAGAATAAACTCCTGGTTGGCAAAGCAAAGGCAATTGCCTAGAGACGTGGTGATCTATTTTACAGATAAAGAAATTAGGAATAATATTGTGCAGAACTCTTTTAATTCTACTTTGCAATTTCATGGAAGAAAGATTTGGATTTTTAAGGAGCTCCCGACTAAGATGTTAATGGAGAGGAAGAAATTTGGCTTTTTAGTGACTGAGTTAAAAAAAAGAAATATCCTATTTAGGTGGAATGCCCCAGTTGGTTTAATATTGAGACACCAAGGAGTAAGATATCAACTGAACACTGTTGAAAAAGCGGAAGAATTTTATCAAAAAATTTAAAAAATGAATTTAACATCTTTAGGCATAATACAGGATAAGCAAAAGGAATTGGAAACAAAAAGAAAATACCAAATTACAGAGGCTGTGGTGGATAAGTTGTCTTTGGATTCTCTGGATACCCCAGCTGGACTGTCTATAAATAAGAGAGCAGTGTCATCCGACTCCAATGTGATGAACCATCAAGTCACAGACAAGTGCGCAAATCAACCAGTTGATATACAAGTGATGGAGAAGAAAGATGAGATGATAAAACTAACCCAACAAGATCAACTCACAAAGCAGAATGAAAATCGATCAGCCGATACACAATTGGTAGGCACGAAACGAGGATGGAAATTCAACCCGCAAAAGAAAAAGAAAAGAAATAGATCTCATAGAAACAGCAATTTCTAAACCAAGCAACAGTGAAGCCAGGGACTTTAAAAAATGAATGAACATCTGAAAAGATAGTGGAGGCGAACAATTGTTTAATACTATCCTGAGGATTGAGGCAGATCTCTGTAATGCCGTGATTTTGGGATGTGAAAAGAGCCTTACCTTGTTGGATTTGAATTATCTACTCTGGATTTCTTTTACTGGTGAATATATTATGATTATTTTGAGTTACAAGGCAAGAGAGTCATGCTGGGGCATGCAGAAGATCTGGCTGTTACCCATTAGGATGATGGGAATCAACAATCCTGATGAATACCACAACTATAACTATATGGATATAATTATAATGTCACTCGGGTGGTTGTTTTTACTTTTATATATATACGAGGATATCTACTACTGATGGGGGCAGAAGATGATTGAAGATTTTGAACAAACTGTTGCACCAGCATGTTATTTTACCCTATTATGGGTGATGGATTTAACGATCCAGTGGAAAGACATCAAAGAAGATATTATATGGATTATAAATTTAAAGTTATTGTCTTTTTTTTTTTTTATAAAATGGAATGCATATATAGATATGTGTATATTTTAGTAAAGTGGGCAGTGGGTTATATTTAGAATTGTATTGCATGATTTTGTAGGAATTGAAGGGTTGAAATAGGTTAGTTTACTGATTGATTAGTCTAAGAAAAAGGATCCTTAAGTCATATATTTAGGGGAGTGGAGGAATTGGATAGAACTGAATAAACGTTAAATCTGGATGTAGGGAGAAGGCTGCTTTAAAATGTTATATTAATATATATAAAAGATTAAATGTTAAATTGTAATAATACATTATAAGTTTAGGGGAGGAGAAAAAGGGCAGATTATCGTAAAAATGGGAGTTATAAGAATAATATGTTAAGGGTCAGTATTCTGAGGAGGGAGTAAGGGAAAGGAAAGATATTATGTATGTAATTAGTTATGAAATAGCCTATTGTTGTGAAGAAGTCACGGGGGGGATGGGTGGCGAGGGGGGGTTAGGGAAGAGGGGGGGGAAAGGGGGAAAAACTTGTATTTGAAAACTTTTTCAATAAAAAAAAAAAAAGAAATTCTTGATTTTCTTTCTACCAGGAAATCTTGGAAACAGTCAGATGAAAAGTACCCAGGGTGAAAGGGCTCAAAATTACACAACCATTCAATCATGTGTGGATTGAACCCAAGCCTGTTTCTCCCCATTCCTACCCACATTGTCTCCAGACACTGGAATAGGAAATTGAAAACATCGAGTAGTGGGTTTCAAATCCCATCGCTACTGGTTCTCTCGTGGGTGCGTTCAAGATGCTTCTGCGCATGCACAGAAGTGTCCGGGTGAGTGGGCGGAGCCTCCCACAACCGCCACTACTGATTCGCCTGATCCGGGGCAAACCAGTAGCAACCCACCACTGATAACATCACTTGGATGGCCTGGGCTCAAGATGTACAATTGATATGATCAGCATAATGATGATCTCAGAGTTTGAAATAAGTACATTGAGAAAAACAGAGGTATATGTAGATGTTAAATAGGAGAGGTGAGACTATTAAGCCCTGAGGCACCCCACAAGTAAGCAGTTTTGACCTTGATCTCTCTCCACATGAACTGAAACCAACCACAAAAGAAAGTAGCAGGATGCTTTCCACTTCCAATCCCTGAAGTTGGTTTGGCAGGATACCAGCACTGATAGCATCAAATATTGTCAAGATATCTAGGAGATCATGATGGATACCTCAACCTCTCTCAAATCCTGGCACTATCAGAGATCATGGACAAACTCTTTGAATGCTATCTCCATGCAAAGCCTCTTCCAAAATCTGATGGAAAAGGGTAAAGTTTTTACCAATATAAATGCTGTGGAATTAAAAAAAAAACTTAAGATAACTAAAATAATTTGAACTGCAAGTTGAGTAATAGATATTTTAATTGCTACCATGCTTCAGGTTAGGGTTAGAGTATAGTAAAGTCATAAAATTTCTAGCTTTTTCTTTTTTTCAGATGGATGAAACATTGCAAAGACTGAAAGCAATATAAATAAATATAAATATAAATATAATAATAATAATAATAATAATAATAATAATAATAATAATAATAATAATAATAATAATAATTCACTTTGAAGCCTGTATTTTGAGATGGGACTTCAATGAAGATTTGGCAATAATTGTATATGATCTTGCTTGCATATGGTTTTCCATTTTTATTTGTTTGCCTGCTTTTTAAACAATCTATCCTAAAAGCCCTGAGAGATAACTTTCCATTTTCCAAGACAATTAGCCATAAGTTTATTTTTGAATATTTTAGTTTTATTATGTTTTGTTTGCTGTATTTTATGAAACGTTATTCTGTGAACATGCATACATATGTACATATACACATACAATTTTAGTTACCAAGCTTAGGAAAGTATACAAACCCCATGCCCCACAGATACTGCTGAACTACAAATGCAACTGAATATTTATTTTATTTATTTTATTTTTCGAGTACATATTAGATAATATATATATATAAGTATAAGCATGAATTGAATATGTATAAAAATGTAGCAATATATAGAGGGCTACATGTTTCCTATTCAGGCTATGGCTTGTGACAACTCAAGTAATCTTGAATATTCACTGCATTAGAAAGGCAGAGAATAAATTGAATAAACAGTAAATAATAAATCACTGTATTGTGTGTGTGTGTGTGTGTGAGGTGTCAGTGCACCAAGAGCTAATCTGAACCTTGTTTTAATAGTTTAGCATAGTTTAATTTGTTGGGTTAATGTCTGTTAAGCTGGAAAACAGATCTAACAGGACCAAGTTTGATTTTGGAAAGATATTTTAAAGCAAATTTATAAGGAAAAAACTTTAGGGGATAGAAGTGTTTCATTAACACCAATATCTAAACAAATTGTATGTAGGCAAGAATTACAAATTGTAATATACTCTTTTTTTTTTATTGAAAAAGTTTTTCAAATACAAATTCCCCCCCTTTTTTCCCCTCCTCCCTAACCCCCCCCTCCCCCTCCCTTCCCCCTGTGGCTTCTTCAAAATAAAACCCAAATTCATAACAGATTATATAATACTTTACCATTCCCTTACTCCATCCTCCGTATACTGACCCTTTCTTTCTAATAATATTATTATATTCCCCTTATACTATACATTTCAAAATAACATTCTACTATAACATTATATAATAACTCCTAATTTAGCATAATAATACTATTATATCTCCCAGTTTAGCAATTTCTGCTCATAATCTACCCTTTTTCTGTCCCCCATACATGTATCTCTTAAATCAAATCTTTTATGTATGTTAATATAACATTTCAAAGCAACCTTCCACTATAAGACTAAATAATAAATCCTAATTTAACATTTATTCAATTCATAGTCTACCCATTTCCTCCACCCCCATCGATATATCTCTTAACTCAAATCTTTTACATATATTCATATCTAAACATGATATTCCTTTTCTTAAACTAAACAATTAATAAGCTAACCTGTCTCCACCCACTTTTCTACAAGACTACCATACTTAATAATTCTTAATATCTTTATTCTTCTGCCCACACCACTAAAAATATTCCCTTATGTAAATAAAATCCTCTTAAAAAAGACTTTAAGCTTGTAATCCATATAATATCTTCTGTAATGTCTTTCAGCTGGATTGTTAACTCCATCACCCATGTTAGGGTAACATCACATCCTAATTCCAACAGTATGTTTAATTGTAATATACTCTTGACTGGCCTTGATGTTCATGATGATGTCAGTTTTATGTCGTGTATTATAGAACTGTCAAGATTTAGTGACCGAAAAATGACAAAATATTGATGTCATTTACATTCTAGCTGGTATAGTTCTACAACTTCACATTTTTCTACTTGAAATCTTGAGAATTTCAGAAGTTTCATCTAAATTCTTCTTCCTTGAAGATAAAGGAAACACTGCATAGTATGGCTCATTTAGTTACTTTCTCTGAGTTTAGAATTTGAATACATATTCTTTTAGATACTTGATAGGGTAGAGAAACTGCATGCAGCATAAAAATAGACAAAGTGTTTCTAAGTTTTTGAAACTGCTCTGAAGAGGATAGGATGCCCTGTTATGAATAGCCTTGTTTTAAAAAGCATAAACAAATGTCTTCTTGGTCCATTATATTTTACTGAAATCATACACTGCAACTATGATTGAAAATATTTTTTTTTCTCAAATGAGAAGTGTCAAAGATGGCAGATATTCTTTCCCAGTAGACATGACTTAGAAAGAAACTATTTGCTTAATTGCATCATAAATCTGTCTGTTCCTAAAGCTCAAATGTAGGGAGTAATTGCAGAATAAAATGTTTGTATTTAATGCATCACTTTTAAAAATGCAAGTAGGACAGTTAGAAGTTTAGGAGAATCAAAAATTATGTCTTAGATATTGTTGGAAGAAATATCCATCTGGGTTCAGTTCCAACTGGGGAAAAAGTCACTGGAAACATGGAGTCTGCTTGGAAAGATGGTTTAATGGCGGACAGGATCACATGGTTTGAGTTCCTGAACAGAAAAGGGACTAAGATGCTGAGTGTGCCTTGGTTTTATGGCTTCTCTGAGCTTTGAACTTCCTGGGGCACAGGAAGAGTATCAGACTTTGATGCTATCTCAAAATAAATGAATTTCCAAACTGCCAATCTTTAAGGAAATCTTTTCTTTAATTGAGCACAGCCACTGGATCATGACTTGATGCGGACAAGACTGATCTTTTGCCCCACAATCCCTCCCTTTCTGATCCCCAAATCTCTGCTTCTCATTGGCTATCTTCCAAGTCATTCTTCAGACTTCTTGTCTCGTCATTTCCCAGGAATGTCCCCCCCTCCTCATTTCCACGACAACCCGACTTCAAAGGGATTTAGCAGGCAAAAGTTCAGAGCTTATCTCTCTCTCCTCTGCTCTCTATGCCAGTGTTGAGGCGCTGACATCCTGATTGGTTGTCAGACTCCCAGGGGGTGGGGGTCTTAGCTAGCCTTGCTGGCTGATGTAATCTTCCAAGATACCATGTGGTGAGTTTCTGTTGCTAGATGGGTCCTATTGTCTTGCACATGATGGTCCATTGACAAAGGTGGGGAGAGGCAGGAAGGTGGGAGCTGCTTTGTCTTTAAAACACATTTCTCCATTTCTCATCCAGGGAAATACATTCTGCCTTTTTAATATTTCCTAAAATATTTCATTGTTCTAGGAGAGGTGTGGGTGCTAACTTGGCATTTGACATCTAAAAAATTAGCCTTCTGCAGGCTTATCTTTATAGACTTGCCTGTCTATATTTTAACGTACACTTATTGTATCAAAGAAGAATGCAACTAAAAAGAGAGAAAATATTGATACTGTACTTATTTTAAATGCTTGATGTTCTAAGCATATTTTTGAGCTGCAGAATTTTTCCCCCAGTTGCCTTAAAAAAATCTAGACAAGTCTCATCAAAAAATTGTCATTGTATACTTTATTACACATGGCTGTTTAAGACCTTGTTATCTGGGGAAACTTCTCTTCTCATCAGCAGGCGGATTGCATGCATCAACAAAAGAATTACAACATTAGTGCCATCTGTTAGAGCTGTAGAAAGTCTGAGAAGTAATTGGTCAGTGTTTCTTCAGCAACAAGAGATGCCAAATAACAACAGGCTCACATTATAAAAGTGCAAAGAAAATAGCATCACTCTTGCCTTTCTTTTTCTCACCCCCTCCTCCTTCAAGTAATGAAACATTGTCACTGGGAGGGCTATTCTTTTTGCCAGTCAGTAACACCTGTTGAAGAGTTGGTGCCAAAAACAAACAGTTGGCAACACTTTAGTTCTTTCAAAGTTGTTCTGAAACAGTTGGCTAAGGATGTGTTTGAAACATAAATATCACTGTCTATTTACTACTGCTACTCTGCTACAAAACATTTATGCACCACTCACAGTTTATTAAGGGAAAAAAGTAGTTTTTGATCTCAAAGACTGATTCAAGAATTGAAAGGAGCTAAGTTTTAAAACTTTTCCCTCAATGCACAGAATTCAACTTTGCTTTTCCTCAAAAGCTTTCAAAGCTTTTAGAATTCAGTGGCCATTATCCTGATCTGTTCACCAAAAAGCTTATAAGCATATAATTATTATTAAATGAAGATGACCAAATCATTGTGCATCTTAGAACCATAATGTATCATGAAACAAATTGCTCCATAAATAGAATATTGACATTTAGCTTAGCTGTTTGTTTGTTTTTTTAATTTTTAGGCTTGAAAACTACATCTATTTTATATAATGTTCCCTGCTGACTGGGGAATTCTATGAGTTGAAGTCCACACATCTTATACAGATGAAATTGAGGGACACTATTTTAGATCAAAATAGACTCGCACCATTTCTCAGATTTTGACAGAATAATTAAATGGGTCAGAATATAATGGATTAAATAATGTAGGGAGAATTTCCATGACTGTCCAAAGGAAAATTTTAGTTTAGTATTTACCTGACAATTGAGCTATAATTTGCTCATTGTTTTAGGAGTATTTCCAACAGTTGAATCCCTGCTGCAACACATTTTAACTAATAGTTGTTGCTACAGTTAGCTGTAATTTTACAGTGCAGTCTTGGTAATTGTTGTTGCTATTTTCCTGGTTAATACTAGTTCAGTATAATTGTCCATCAAGCAATGAACAATAACATTGCTTTTATGTGATGCTATTACTAGCATTAATAGGCTTATGATTGGGCTTATAACTGAGGTATTTAATTCAGGTGCCTATGCACACTTACTGTGACCTGCTTTTCATTCTGAATACCATTGTTAGAGGGCTTAATCTATAATTTCACTAGATTTTCTAGGTGGTTTTTGAATGTAATTACAAATAAACTAAAATTCAAAGTACCCAGAAGTCTTTTTTGTTTAATAACAAAATAAAAAAGTAAAAAAAAAGGATAGCTAATGATAGCAGTAGGACCTATATTAAATTCTCTTACCTTGAATCTAACCCATGGTGTTTTATTTTTAAATGTCAGAAGTAAACGTTGCTTGCAGATGTTTATAGGTCCATTTTCTCCTGCATCCTGAGGTATCTTTGCATCCCGAAATAAACCAAAATTACAAATAACTAAAATCTTGTGTGATCTTGCAAGAAATTTCTGAGACTTTTTGAAATCTATCATTGGTATGGAATGGACAGAGAGGATGCATTCCAGAGGAGTAAGATGCAACTCAGCCCAGATATTATGTGTGAGAGAAAGAGGGTGAAGAAGACGGTTGCTAATAGTTCATAAAATATTCTCTAGTTGTAGATGTAGAGTCTGTCCTCAGCAGGGGTGGGCTTCAAAAATTTTAGCAAGGAGTTCTCTGCCTGGTTGTGGCCATGGTGGATGTGGCCTAGTTGGCCTCTTGGTTGGCACCATGGCAGGGGAAGGGGCATTTTTGCCCTCCCCGGGCTCGAGGAAGACCTCTGGGAGGGTGAAAACAGCCTTCCCAGGCTCCGGAGGCCCTCTGGAGGCCAAACTTCTGGAAGGTCCATTTTTCACCCTCCCCGAACCTTTGTGTGCACCCTGCACCTACCTGCATCCAAAACGGGCTACATGGGACTCCTGGGAGGGGAGGGGTGGGGTGGGGCTAGCCAGGATTGGGATTTGGGGGTTCTCTGAACTGCACAGAATCTTAACTAGAGGTTCTCCCAAACCCCTGCGAACCCTCAGCAGCCCATCCCTGATTCCCAGTCTGCAAAGATTTTATCTATTGGAGTGAAAGAATAAGGAAATCTGCTTGGAAGACTTGCCATGTGTCAGTCTTGGTTTTGAGACTGACATCAATTTTGCCAGACTGAAGACTCTCTTATCTGCATCTGCAATATATTTTGTGAACTATTAGGGATGAGCTGTCTTTTAATATTGGAAAACTGCAACATCCTTACTGTTGTCAAAAGCAAAATAGGCATATTTTTCACATTTATATATTATTTTTTCATTGGTAAAACATTTCAAAACCTTCCTTTTGGTATACCTTTTGGTCGTGCTTCAATTTAGTTTTACTTCATAACCTTTCTTCCCTTTGTTTCTTTTGTTTTATTTATAAAATAAGCTATATTTTTCTGATGTGGTTTATTTTCTTTGATTTCTAAATAGTTTTCAGGATTAGTATAAATTAGTATCAGGGTCTGTTACAAGTACCATATTTTTAAAAGCAAGATTTGGAAAAGTTTAAAGTCAATTTTAATAAATTCAGAGCAATGATTACTAGGATTCCAAGGCATGAGATAGTAATGGAATAGAAGCTCAAGATAAATAGAAGCTCTAAAAGGATGAGATAAGAAAAACACAATCGCAAAACAATTACAATGTGTTTTTTTTAAGAAAAAAGGACAACAAAAAGAAGCCAGTAAGCTGATACTAATAATAAACATCTGGAAAAGCAGAAGGAGCAATTAAACTAATATATCAAAAACATATCTGTTCCATTAGTGATCCAGTCTTGTCTAACAAAAAATAAAATAAAATAAAAAATCCAGAAAACTGTGAAGGATAAGGAAAACATTGCAAGATTAAACCCTGAGATTGATAGAATGCTGTTCAGGGAATACTTCTTCACTTTGAATTATTTTAAATATCCATTCTATGATACTGTAAGCACTTTGAAAGCAATACAGTAATTATTTGTCAAGAACAATTTTTGCCACACTTATCACATTTTTGACAGTCCTGAACTGTTTAATACGGGTTGCTATTTTTTTTTTCAGAACAATTGATCTGTCATCTAAACACTGTTTTAGAAGCCAAAGTAACATGAAAAATATCATTCATAAACCTCATAAAATTGAAAGAGCATAAAAAGCATAACATTGAAAGAGTATTCACTAAACCACATTACTATATATTCAAACTTTTTAATACATGTGTCAAAGGTATTAAATATGCAAATTATATGGGAACTTTCTGAAATTCCATGTTAGTATAAATGCCAGCTTTTATAGTCCGAAACAACATGAGGTTTAATAATCCTTAGTGATCCTTAATCATGAGTTACACTGAGATAACTCTTTTTTCCAGAAAAATATGCTGATGTAGAAGACACCAAATGTTTAATAAATCCCCTCTGCATATTGTCATTGAGAAATGACCTTAAATAGGTCATTTCTTGTGAAGACATTGGATACTGGCATATGGCCAGAATCCGAGTCTCTATAATTAAGTTTAAAGCCCAGCCACAAGGCTGATGAGGAATAGTCCTCTTTTCTAAAAACATCAGACAAGTCAGAATATTTATCAGGTAAAACATGGGAAGTATTTTGCTGATTATTACAAAATAGAAAAAGGGACCTTAGATTCTACACATAGTGCCTTTTCAAATTCTGGGAATGAATTGTAAAATTTCTTGATCCCAGATAATATGCAGATTATGGCAGTGGTGAAATCTGAACTGGTTTGCCATCAGTTCGCTGGCTGCGCATACGTGGTACATGCCAAATGTGCACTGCATGCGCATGCACAGCATGCACCAAACATGTGCTGCATGCGCATGCACAGTGCACACCAAATGCATGTTGCACGCATGCACAGTACGCACCAAAGTGCGCTGCACATGGAAAAAGGAGGCTTGGGAAGGTAAGTAGAATAGCGAGGGGGGGGAAACAGCTGTGCCGCATGGTTCAGATTCACTAGAAAGCAGGATTTCCTGCTTTCTAGCGATTTTAAATTGTGCAGCATAGCTGATCATCAGAAATACCAGTTTGGAGGAACTGGTAGCTTTTTTTTACTACCGGTTCACCCGCACCAGTAGTTTTTATCATTACCGGTTTGCCCGAACTGGTGCGAACTGGTAGGATTTCACCACTGGATTGTGGACCTGAAGCTAATACTACACTACTCCAATACTTTAGGGACATGTAAAATAAAACATATCTGATAATCAGAAAAAATAAGGAAAAAAAGAAAGAAAAACTGTATTAAGAACTTTGGCCAGAGTGTAGGAGTCTTCAATCAATAGTGTCTATTAACATTGGTGGCTCTCTTGTTTCAATGGGTAAGGCCTATTTGTGAACAGCAGTTGATATGAAGTTGGCTATGTAGAAACAATTAAGGCTGAAAGCTTTCTTTCAGAGCCCATTTGAAAGCAAAGAACAAGGTAAGGTTAACAGGTGAGATGAGCTGTTATTATTTTAAATTTTATATTGCGTTCCTCCCACTTGTGAGAAACCTTCCTTTTGAGTATGGGATAGGACACTTACTCTTATTCCATAAGGATGACACTTCCTTATTCAAACATCCAGAAACACCACCATTCAAAAAGGGACTGAATATGCGTTTGTATTGTTTGTTTGCAGTTGGTGAGCAGAGATGGGGGAAAGCTGCTTCCTTCTACTATAGTTGGCCTAGACTTTGCCTCCAAAAATTCTGATGAGCAGATGGAAGAAGTGGGGTGGACAAAGTATAATGCCTCCTCTTCTTCCCATCAGACATCTTTTTTTATTATCCCAATCCTCACTTTGTTGCCATTCAGCACTATATCAATCCTTCTCTAGAGTGTCCCATTAAAACATTACAGCTCATAATTCATTTGATAATTCCTTTGGTTGTTGTTTAAATTAGATAACTAAAGCCAGTTCTTTCCAATACACATTCTGAGTAAAAAGCTGGAAATATGCCTGTGGTCAGCATCTTTGATAAGAGGATGCTTTCTTTTCCAATCACTTTCTAAAATTGTTAATTGCCTTTCAACTATTAGCCACCTTTGGATCGACAGGTTTTATAACACCAGGTGAGTTTCCTTCCATCCTTAGTGAAAGAAGTTCTAAATACAAGTTTCAGAGTATAAAATATATACATTTTGGAATAAACAACAAAAGGATTATTAAGCCTTTGATTTTACAAAGTTACAAATGGACTAAAGATCCAGATGAATTTGAAATCGGACCTTGAAATTAAACATAAAGAATCCTTCCCAAGGGAAAATGCTTTTGCTTTGGATTTTTTTTTTAAATAAGATTTTAAAAATAGGATTCTCAAAAGAACCAGAAGTTACTAAGGATTACCATTAAAAGAGAACACTCAAATTTGACTTACAAATACAGAATGAAGCAAATGTTTTAACACTGGAGATATTGTAGGATATTTTTGAACAATGGTCATAGCAGTTAAGAGTGTCTACCTCTATAGATAGACTGTGTCCTGTTTCAAGTTTCAACCATGCACATTCACAAGCAGTTGCTATGGAGATAGCAATTTTATTTCAAGGTTGACGTGATAACAGCAAACAAAGGAATATAAACAAAAAAGCAGCTTGCCTGAAGAATCTGTTTTGACAGAAGAATGGACAGAATAATGGTCCCAATCCAATCCAAGGTTCCAAGAGTCAGGTCAGGGTTGCCAGCTGGTTCAAATTTATTTCACAAACAGGATTCATAGGAATGTCACAGAAGAGCTAGAGGTCAAATGTTTTCAGTAAAGGGAGCAGGGGTCAGAGCTGCTTCCTACATCAGGCTGCTGTCAGCTGTCACTAATTAAAAGGCTTATTCCCTTGCTTGGCAAGAAACTCCTGGAACATCTCTACACTGCTCACTTCTCTACTTGATGATTGTGGGGAGCTGGGAACCCTTATGTCATTTCATCTGACTGCTCCAGCTGGCCAAATGGTGCCTGTATTTGATTGGCCACATGTGATTACTGGTTTAGTATCTCCTGAGGCTGATATTCCACAGATTCAGCTGGAGTATCTTCTTCAGATTCAGTATCTGAATCCTGAAACTGAGTCATGATTGTGTCTAACGGATGTTAGGGAAGGGGACAAATTCTACCTGGCAAAATTGAGGCTAATGGGAGTGGATTTAAAAATTACAATCTACAAAAATGACATGATAAAAGATACTGACATACAAAACAAACCATTTGATGTCTTAAAATTAAAAGGGATATACAAACAACAAACTATTAAAGTGATCTGGATAACTCTTCTAAAATGGATTTATAAAAGAGGGTTGTTATCTTTTGAAAAAAGTTGTGAGAAGGAACAAAAAAATGAAAAGTCAAATTCAAGAATATTATTTGAAAGTACTAAAGAGCTAGATTGTTAGAAGTAAAAGGAAGGAATATAAAATTGGTTTACTTGATTAAAGTTAAAATGTTGTTATCTTTGGTAACCCTTAATGGACTTTTACTGACATCAGGATTGAAATGAGGAGGCTTTATGGATTTATTTATAGAAACCAAATGTGATATGGAAATAAAAGATAATTTTGTATTTTAAGAAAAGATGATAAGTTACTAACATTGTTTTTAGTGATGAAGGTGGGGAGTCACTTTTTATATATTTTATTTTTCTTTACTATATTCTTATTTTATCTTTTTTCCTTTCTTTTTTTGCACTTTCTACTTTTTCTTTCTATTCTTTTCCCAGTTTGTATTAGTTTTTACTGTTGTAATTTTAATCATTAATAAAATTACTATAAAAGCATCCCTTTCCATCTCAGGAAGTGTCTTCTGTTGTTTTCCATGAAATAGGGGACAACACAGGACATAACCTATAATATTAATTGAAAACTGTGAATAGATTTTAGAAATCTTTGGACATATTAACGTTTTTTCTTTTCTCTCAATGGACCATTACAATAATTCATTAAGGTAGTCATATGCAACAATTTCTATTTCCCCCTTTTCAGTTATGCTTGAAGAAAACTTAATTAAATTTGTTTATTCTGCTTTACCCACAGTCAGGTTCTTAGAAATATAGAGGGAATAAATTCTATTCCTGCGGTAGTCTGTGCTGGATGCTTCTCTTCAATAGCTTGCTTTATTGAAAGAAAACATCTGAAATAAAAAAAATCCAGTGTTGCACAGTTAAAGATGATTTTGTTTCATTGACGTCAGATTCTATTTATCAATCAGAATAGAGCTGGAAGGGACCTTGGAGGTCTTCTAGTCGAATCCCTACTCAAGCAGGAGACTGTAGACAATTTCAATCAATCAATCAATCAATCAATCAGAACACAGCTGGAAGGGGCCTCAGAGGTCTTCTAGTCCAACCCCCTGCTCAAGCAATTCTGCAGATTGCCCCCAGTAATTGCCTTTTTACAGCCCTGTAAATAATAATAAATTATAATGAGATAAAACCCACAACATCCCTTCTTTTTCACAAGCATTTATCAATATGGTTTCTTCTTCACAGCAAAACTGCGCTTATTCCCTATTACACTGTTCAGCTAGATGTACAATAATTTGACTTTTCTTTATAAATGTTATATTTATATATACAAACTAAAAATTTCATTAATGCTTGAAGATAACATAGCTGTTACTAGTCCAAGTAGATTTCTAGTAACTGCTAATCAAAATATTTCAAGTAATAAGCATGGATTACATATGTGTGTTTGTGTCAGTTTTGGAGGTAAACTAGATAGAAATTACAACAGATGAGGTAATTCAATTTTATTGTAAATTTACATTAACAGAAGCTTGCAAATATGAAAGTATTCTGCCCCTTTACAGCCCAAGAAACTAGAGAGTTTCATCCTATCCACTTGTGGGCTATGCTGTCCCTTATCTGACTATCCCCTTAGCAGTATCTCTCAGTCCTGTCCACCAAGGTCTTTGCCATGTACTAATACCATTTGTGAGGGAAACAGTGTGTTCATTTTGTTTATGTAAGAACACAAACAAAGTTAATAAGAAATATGACCCAGTAGGATATATTTAAACAAACATTTCTCAATATTTTGCTTTTCCAGAGCTTCAAGTTATTTAATAAATTAAAATGTTAATGTGAAATATATATATATATATATTTACAAAGCCTCACTTTGAAATAACAAAGCAGCTGTTATCCTCAGTGAATAAGCCAAGTTGAATTGCTCATTTGGTATGATGGAAATGAAGATGAATTCTTTGCTTTGTTCATATATTGCAACCCTTCAATATACTTGCAAATGGAGCTGAATATTTAAAGCTAAATTATTAAAGCATAGCATTATATATTTATTGAGATATACAATCACAGTCAATTCATTTTTCCTGTTTTCAGTCACAAATGATTGCCATACATTTGTACATATCCATAGGTCTTGATGTTAAGTGTGCATAGGACAAGATATACAACATAATGTTTTTTGTTTACTTTTGCAGTTCCTCAAACTACTATAATTCTAACCCTGCTAAGAAAGTTTGAAATATATATAATTCTATTGCAATTAATGAGAACATAAGAGATTGTACACTTCATTTAGACAAACATAAAATTACATGATGACATTCAAGGACATTTAAGTTTATGACACTCCCCAAGATGGTTGTTGAAAGGTAGGATTTTTTTTTCCTTTTCCTGCCGATCATCTGCTGATTTTGCTGTCAGAGTTGGTTTTCTGGCATGCCCTGGATTTCAATGGGAGCATGTAGGAATGACCCAGACAAATTTTGGATGGCTGTGGATCAGAGGTGGGTTTCAGCAGGTTCTGACCAGTTCTGGAGAACCGGTAGCAGAAATTTTGAGTAGTTCAGAGAACTGGTAAATACCACCTCTGACTGGCCCCACTCCCATCTGTTCTCTGCCTCCCGAGTCCCAGCTGATCAGGAAGAAATGGGGATTTTGCAATAACTTCCCCTGGAGTGGGGGAGGGAATGGAGATTTTACAGTATCCTTTCCCTCCCACGCCGACCAAGCCATGCCCACCAAGCCATGCCATGCCACACCCACCAAGCCACACTCACAGAACCGGTAGTAAACAATTTTAAAACCCACCACTGCTGTGGACACATCTGGGAAGGGGAGTCTAAAAGATTCCAGTTCCCTTTGAGAGCAGTCAGAAAGTCAGGGCATCCATCTTTCTTTCAGTATTTCATTTTCTAAGCATGCCTGTTCACTTTTCAATTTATTGCTTTGCTTTTTGTCTTTAAAAGTTGACTTGCTGGTTGAATACTGACCTACTTTAACCTCTTGCTGGGTTTAGCTTTTCCCCCCTTTTCCCTTTTGATTTATGTTGTTGTTTTGAATAACCTTTGCTTTTGTGTATGGGAACATGGTGTGTTCTTGGATGGTGAAATGCTTTTACATCAATATTAGATTTTCACCACAGGTTTTGGTACTTTATTAACTTGCAAAATATTTGGATTACTTTAATTTTTCTTTTAATTTTGGATTGATATATCCAGAAAATATCTTCCCTGTCCCTTTAATTTATTTCTTCACTTTGCTTCAGCATTCTTTGTTTCCTGGCTAATTTACACAGAGCAACAATAGATTGGATTACGAACAAACAGGGCTAGCTGAAAAGACCTTTTGCTAACATGCAATATTTAGTTGAAAGGTTCTTTAAAAAGTTTGATGAAATGATAATGGTTGTAGAAAATATTCAGAGGCATGTAGTTCTGGAATTAGATTCACAAAAGGATGATTTGAAACCAGTTAATTCAATGGAAAGAAATTGGGATCATATAGACTTAGAATTAAATGAGCTGATAGCATACTCCTCTTTAACTTTAAGCCTACAGTCTTTTACAACAGCAGAAATTATACTGAGTGAAGAAGCTGTTAAATTGGGTGAATAAGGATGCAGCAAGCCAGGCAATGAGTGACAACAGCTCTTTATTGTATGATGAGAATCCAGTGACTGACCAGGGGAAACAGCTCCCTTTATATACCTTGCAGCTGTGGTGGTCAGCCAATCAGCTGATGGTCAGTTAATTCAAACTGCCCTCCCAAAATCTACATACATAACACTCCTCCCCTCCCAGAAGTCACTTGAAATGGACATTAGCATACAAAGTCTCTCAGGACATTAGCATACAAAGTCTCTCATTAGCATACAAAGTCTCTAAATGTTGGGGTCGAGGTTGAATGAGATAGGGGTCCCCACATACTTGCCGAGCCACTCGTCAAACACATCCTGGAACTCTTGCATCAGGTCATCCTTCAGGGTGCTTCACACGTTGCGGACTCCGGTGAATCCCATGCCCAGGGCTCTGAACCAGTCCATGCCCAGGAGGCTTGGGAGCTTTCCGCTGATGACGGTGAGGGGAAGCTTCTCCCAGAATTCCCCCTACTCCACCTGGAACTTGCCGATTCCTTCCACGGGGATGCGGTTCCCTTGGTAATCGCGCAGTCCCAGCCGCTGATGCTGTAGTTGCCATCTCTGGATGCTGGGGATGGCCTTCTTTAGCTTGTCCCAGGACATGATGGTAATGGGGGATCCGGTATCGATCTCCATTACACACTTCTGCCCCTCGAAGACTGTCGTGTAGGTCTTCTCCCCGGGAGATGTGCAGGTCCTGCCAATTCGGATGGTGCAGGCCTCAAGATCCTCAGATTTTGTGCTTCTCCGGTAGCTGCCCTTCTGATTGGCTAGCATTGCTCCGTGGCTTGTAGTGGTCATTTTGCTTGGCTTTGCAGATTTTGGCAATGTGCCCCTTCCGCTCGCATTGCCGGCAAATGGTATCTCGGAACTTGCAGGTCTGGCGCAGATGGGGTCCCCCATAACTTGCAGAGGCATCTCGCTGACCTCATCGGTTCTGCCAGTACTGTTCGGTCCTGTAGACCTCTTCGTCTGACTCCCTCTCGCTCTCTGTCCCTACGGTTTCCTAGTGAACCGGGGTTGACTTCTGTGCTGTCCTGCTCTGCGTAGTCCCCTGTAGTCTCTCGGCTGCCTTGGATGAGGATTCTTGAGCCCTCGCCTCGTCCAGTGCGATGTGTAGCGTGAAATTTGTCTTTGCGAGCAACCTCCTCTGTAAGTGAATATCTCTCACTCCGCAGATTAGTTGCTCTAGTAGCATCTCATCGAGGTCTCTGTACTCGCACTGGTTTGCGGCCTTACGCAGGGCAGCGACATGCTCACTGATCGATTCTCCCTCCTACTGCAGCCGTTGCCGGAAGTCAAACCGTTGGACATACTTCAATGGCGTTGGGGCATAGTGGTCCTTCAGCAGTGTCTGTGTCAGCACTTCAAGCTGAAGCTTCTGCCATGAGATGGTGTGGACTGAATTCGGTTCTGATAGGGCCTTGGCCATATCGAACACCTTGGCTCCACAGTGGCTCAGGAACAGAGCTTTCTTCCATATGTCGGGCAGCCCTTGCTGGTCGCTGGCCACGAGGAAGCATTTGCAGTGGGACATGTAGGATCCCCACTTCTCTTCTGTGGGGTTGAAAGGTGCTGGCGGCACAATCTATCTTCAGTAGATTCTCCCAGTTCTCCGCTCACTCGCCTGGCTGGATTCAGGCTTTCAGCTCTCTTGTCGGCTCGTGGCTTCAGCTCTTTCTGTGGCTTCTGGCCTCAAAATCCCACCTTCGTTGCCAATGTTAAGTTGGGTGAATGAGGACGCAGCAAGCCAGGCAATGAGTGAGAACAGCTCTTTATTGTATGGTGAGAACCCAGCGACTGACCAGGGGAAATAGCTCCCTTTATATACCTTGCAGCTGTGGTGGTCAGCCAATCAGCTGACGGTCAGTTAATTCAAACTGCCTGCCCCAAATCTACATACATAACAGAAGCAAATTGGCTTTCCCTAGGAGGATTGAAGGAAAGGGGAGAATGGATTTATCACACTTAATCAGGAACTAATTTTATCTGAATTTTGTTGGAAAGATAGACCGACTTTGGAAATTGAATTTATTATATTTAGTCAAACAATAATTGATAAGAAAGGACATTAAGAAACAAATATGGATATGTGATCCAGCTTGAATTACTGTTAATCTTTGGGATGATTAGAGATAGATAAGATCTCATGAAAAATTTTCTATGAGTTGTTCAGAATAATTAGTTAACAGAGGGTTTTGAAAATCTAACTTTGTTTTTCTTTATTATTATTGGTCTTCCTGTTAACTATTTTGTCATTAATATAATATATAGATGACAAGTTAGTAATTTGCAAATGGATTTGTTAGTTTAAAATCTTTTGGGCCTGTTTTGCAAAATGTGGGAAATTAATTTTGTAGTAATGTATTAATCAGTATTCAAACAGAAGGGATAATATGTGTATAGGTGTTAAAGGTTTTTTTTCTTCTTCCATGCACTTTTTAAATGTCTTCCTTGTTTTGTGTTTTTATTTGTTTTTTCTTTAATTTTTTGGATAAAACTTTATTCTATTTTTTTTAATAAAATCAAATTTGAATTTTAAAAAAGAATATGTAAATTTATAAAGTCTTCTAGATTTTCAGTTTTAAAATATAAGATCCACCACCACCAATGAAAAATACTTTCTTTACTTTATTATTCTATGTAATTGTCCAGAAATGAATAATTTGGGTGAGATCAGGAGTTACATTTCTTGTCTGGGTAGCCTATTGTATAACTTTAGTCCACAACTGAGCAAATCCATAGCCAAGAATTGGGCATAGTTAGAACAGAAGGACAGGCAAAAGTACCTTGCTTTGTGGTATGTGGTTTCATGATCATATGAAACATACGCCATCTGAACAGGTCTGCAGTGGGGTTGGTGATCCAGATTGAGAAAACATGGTAGTTTAGTGAAAGCATAGGATACTCCTCCCCCCAAAGAATCAGTCTTTGAAGACATTTTGGATAATGTTTAGAAACAACAATAAAGAGTAGCAGAAATCAATCAGTAGATCAATCAGTTTAATTCAGTTATTTAGGAATACCTTCTAAAATGAAATCCAGAGTTTCAAGTCTGTCTTAAACAACTTGCTTAATAATCAAACTGAAAACAGAAAAGTTTCAAGGTTGGCTGACACTGTAGAAAAGGCTATTCAGTCTTGCAAAGATTGCTCAATTGTATAATCAATTTCAGACAAGCACAAGGATTTTTATGTACCAAAAAAAGAACAGAGCTTTTATTGAATCTTTACTTGCTCTGCCCCTTGAATATTATCTTTTGAATATAATTAGATTAGATACTCAAGCAGTCCCAGTTGTTCCTTGAAGTTGCTAGGTCAGCCGATTAAATACTATGCCTCTGGCTATGGTGCTTAAAATGCTTGTTTTATGCTTACTTTCAAAACTAAAACTTTAAATCCATTTAGTCTAGGCTTCACACTATTTAGAGTTTTCATTATTAAATTTTGCTAGGTACATGTGTATCTATGACATATAAAGCAAATTAATATGCTTCATTAAAAAAAAAATCAATATTATACATAATGTTGCCAGATTTAAAAGGAATTCAGAGCAAGATTCCACCACAAATGTTTCTAAACATAGACAAAATGTGGGGGGAAATAGAGCAACACAGTTACTTTGTTAACAATTATAATGTTTACTACCTGGTTTAAAGTAAATTCTAAACAGGTTCCTAATATTATAATATATTATTAGCGGTTAATCCATTAACTAATGAGCCCTGCCTTCCCCAAATCTAAATGTATGTTCATAACCCATCACTCTGACATATGAATCTCTCTTTTTTTAGTACTAGACTTCAGAGTTGTCCCAGCTCTGTAACCCTGTTTTCTTAATACTCTCACCATCTGGAATATAACTTGGAAGTACGTAGATGTCATTCAGCTTGATGATTCTATACTCATTTATCACAGTGGGTATGAATGCTCTTATTTCTATTTTTTTTTCCTTAAATGATAGAAAGGGATTGTGGGAATTGTTGCTGCTTAGGTCTCTGGAGATCTCCAGACATTTGCTCAGGACTTCATGTAATATCAGCAGCAGAGGTGGGTTTCAGCAGGTTCTGACCAGTTCGGGAGAACCGGTAGCGGAAATTTTGAGTAGTTCGGAGAATTGGTAGTAAAAATTCTGACTGGCCCCACCCCCATCTATTCTCTGCCTCCCAAATCCCAACTGATCGGGAGGAAATGGGGATTTTGCAGTAACCTTCCCCTGGAGTAGGGTGGGAATGGAGATTTTACAGTATCCTTCCCCTGCCACACCCACCAAGCCACGTCCACAGAATTGGTAGTAAATTTTTTTGAAACCCACCACTGAGCAGCAGGGCATATTATCTTTAGGATTGTATGAGATTTCCAATTTGATTCAGCAACAGTTATGTTGAAAATGTCTCATTTAGAACAAAGCTACATAGCCAGTTTAATGGACTCTGAAGGGAAGTTTTATTCTTTGACTCTGCACCATTACACTATTGATTGTTACACAAATCTACTATAGGTTTCAGATGAATGACAACAAAATTTGTGACTCATCTATTTTGGTACATGTTAGGAAACTTTTTTCCTGTGGAAAGCCACATTTCTTTTAAAGCAACATGTCAATGGTGGCTACATTTCAATGGTAGCTGAGCTTCAATGGTTTAATGTATAGCAATGGTGGCTGCGCTTTAAATAGTGGGTATTTCAGACTCCAAAATAACACAAAGATTATTCATGGTTTCTGACATCCACTCTTTAAAAACAGACAATGGACTTGAAGAAACTAGACTGAAGCATTGTTCTTCTCTAGAGCTACAAATCGTTTATTCAGAGCCTATATATACTAAATAATAGAATAGAAATAGCACCATTACAATTCTTAATTTAACCAACCAAATTGAAACTATCTTTCAAATAACTTCTAATACCAACATATTTCAGAACATTAGCATAAAAATAAAATCCAGTCCATAGCATGTAATGAAAAAATATCAACAACCATCCATGTAACACCATCCAATAATTTTAGAGTCATAATGAGTGGAAGAATATGCCTTTAAAGCTTGAGGAAAATGGAAAGTGTATGCCAATATATTCAATGTATTATAAATCATAATCCCTAGTGATTTAAAGTTAATACATTTTAATATGATGGTTATAGGAAAAAACATACTGCAGATAACTCCAGACCAATGAGGAAATAAAACAGCAGGTACATTTTAAAACTGTTATCCTAAGTGGCACGCAAAATAAATTCGCATATTGAAGATCAATAGTTATTAGGCTTTGCAAATCCTTTTAAAAAGAGTGTGAGAGAGATTCAAAACATGCAAGGCTGCATTCAAAGAACACTTTTAAATAGTTGAAGCAGCTATATTATTTCCATACTGTTTCCCTAATTAAAATCTGACCAAAATGGCTGTACAGGCACACATGGAAATACTGCCAAGAGAAGCCCTATCATTCCGAAGAAGACATATTTCTATGTACTCTGAAACACCTCTTTTGAAGGATTTGCCTATTTCTAGCTTAATTTCTCAATTAAATTTGATGAGAAAGCTTGGTTGTTTAATAACAAATTGTTATTATTTTAATAAATCATTCATACATAATAACAATTTGTGTTCAGCCCCAGCCATTTTCATGCACATGATATCCTTTGATTTCCTGATATGATAGGCCAAAATAGTCTCAAGGTCAAATTAAACCTAAAATGAGATGAAGGAATCCTTGATGAATTGCATAAGACATTTCGTAGGTAAAGAGAAGAGTCGGTTTGTAATAACTTTAGTCTAGGGATTAAAATTATAAACACATGATAGAGGAAAGAAAAGAATTGAATTCATATTTGGTTAAAAATTGCTTCCAAAAATTGACTAGAAGCTATCAAAAGATTTTTCCACTTTCAGGGAAACCACCCCTGCTGATTCCACTGTTTTTTTTAAGTATATATCCAAAATATCAGCTTGCAATCTAATATTGGCCAAGACTTGCTGTTCTTTCATAAAAGAGGATTGTTTACAGGTGCATTGCATGGTTATCAAAATGTTGGCATCAATATTTAGCAAGGAAAGTAAACAGTTGCTTGTATTACCCACAAAATCTTTAGTATCCCTTTAAAAACAGTTCAGTAAACCTCATTAAAATAATTTGGAAGAACTTTATTTTAAAAAACACCATTATAATCAAGCAGCAGGAGCAGCAGCAACAACAAAACAAAATCAGTATACATCTTAAACCAAGTGATAAAATAGCCATCAAGGCCAGAAGCTTTTTCAGTTTTCATACATATATGTAGTGCCTATTTCTTAAAGTGCTACGGTAAAATTAGATAACCAGTACATAAGGTACTGCCAAACAGTTATTATTTAAAAATGATTAATTTCTTCCTTCAAAACTATTGACTCAGAAATATAAAGTTCTGAATAAATGAATATGATTGTGCATACACACACACACACACACACACACACACACATATGTATACATACACCCACATCCACACACATACAAATTATACATATATGTACGTACAGTATATATTCACAAGTATTACTTATTTATCTTAGCTCAAGATTTGACTCAGTTATTTAACTTCGATGAAGACGTACAGTATTACTGAACTGGCAATCTTTAATAACAGTCATATTATTTGCCCTGAGCATCTTTAACAGAGGCAATAATATGATTTTATTGTGGTTGTTTCAAGTGAGAGATCAATAATTTAAAGGATTTTTCCCATACTACCAACATTTTATGTTATATCATTCAGTAAAAAAAAACAAAAAAAAAAAAAACCCTCTTCCTGGTGCATAAAGGGAATTACTGGTAAATTCCAATTCATCAGACATAAAAGCTTCATACAGTTCTGCTATTGATGGTCTTGCCTCAAAAAATCCTTCATTGAAACTTCCAGATAATATTCCCATGCAGAATATGTTGCAATAGTCAAGGCATGGATATTTTTGTCAAATCTGGCACTATTGCACACTGGTCATATTTGAGTGCTGTTGGATACCACTGTCAGTAATTATTTGATATATTAAGAATCAATAGGAACAAATCAAGGAATAAAGAATAAATCAAGGAGAAAGAATGAAATATTGATGGTGTGATTTGTATATAGTGAACATTTCTCCATATGTATGGAACATCTGAACTGAGCTTTTCTTACTTCTTTGTTATTCTTTTCATAAATTTTTAATTTTTTTAAATATAGTAATTTCATCTTCAGTTAAACTGTGTGTCATCCGGGTACAAATATCTTTGTAAAATAATCAAGATTTACAACAATATTCATCACATTAACATTAATTCTATAATTCTATACTTCATTGTTATTCTTATGAATATGCCTAGAGATTGGTGCAAGGAAGGAGGAGGAGGAGGAAACAGCTGAATCTTCTTCTGTATTGCCTTGTATTTTATTTGCTTTGCAATTTAAGAATTGTTAGGTATTAGAGTTTTTTAGCTTTCGAGTAAAATTGTGGACTGCATTTCATGTTTGATATCATACTGCTATTTCCAATAACATTTGCAATTTCACCCATTTATTCAGCATTTGCCTCTTTGAAGGGGTAGGAAGTGAACTGTAACCCAATGAATTTGAAAGGCTGTAGACTGAAGGGATGATTGAAATCTGGAAGTGGAATACTTATTTTAATAGTGCTGATTTTGCACATGTGTTTATGCCATCCTGATCTAGACCAGCTGTTTTCCACACATGGCTCTTTGCTTTGATTGGAGTACAATTTCCTTCATCCCTAATATACTTATTGTTTTGGAGTTCTGGTGTTTATACTTGTAGGGTACCAATATTTGGGAGGTCTAGCTGGGAAGACTAATACATTGTCATTTGCAAATACCACTGAAGAATATGCAGAATTTCAGGAGGTGACACGAGGCTGGTTCCAGGGGATTATAAATGCTTCGTTGGGTGAGGGTGTCTTTCCTGCCGCCTTGAAAGAGGCGGTGGTGAGGCCTCTCCTCAAGAAGCCTTCCCTGGACCCGGCAATGTTGGTAAATTATCATCCGGTCTCCAACCTTCGTTTTGTGGCGAAGGTTGTTGAGAGTGTGGTTGCGCAACAGCTCCCCCAGCACCTGGATGAAACGACATATCTGGATCCGTTCTAGTTGGGCTTCAGGCCCGGGTACAGCACGGAAACGGCATTGGTCACGTTGGTTGATGATCTCTGGAGGGCTCGGGACAGGGGGTGCTCCTCTGTCCTGGTCCTGTTAGATCTCTCAGCGGCTTTTGATACCATCGACCATGGTATCATGCTGCACCGGTTGGAAGAGTTAGGGGTGGGAGGCACTGTGTTGCGGGGGTTCTCTTCCTTTCTCTCTGACCGGTCGCAGTCTGTGTTGACGGGGACAGAGGTCGACCCCTGGCCCCTCATATGTGGGGTGCCGCAAGGGTCGGTCCTCTCGCCTCTCCTGTTCAACATTTATGTGAAGCCGCTGGGCGAGATCATCTGTGGTTTCGGGGTGGAGTACCATTAGTATGCTGATGACACTCAGCTGTACATCTCCACCCCGGATCACCCCAATGATGCCCTTGAAGTGATGTCCCGGTGCCTGGAGGCCGTACGGATCTGGATGGGGAGGAACAGGCTCAGGCTCAACCCATCCAAGACCGAGTGGCTGTGGTTTCCGACGTCCCGATATAGTCAGTTGACACCATCACTGACTATTGGGGGCGAATCATTGGCCCCCACGGAGAGGGCTTGCAACTTGGGCGTCCTCCTGGATTCACGGCTGTCTTTAGAAGAGCACTTGACCGGGAGGATTTTTCATCAGGTTCGCCTGATTCGCCAGTTGCGTCCCTTTCTGGATCGGGACTCATTACGCACGGTCACTCATGCCCTCGTCACCTCCCGCCTGGACTATTGCAATGCTCTCTACATGGGGCTCCCCTTGAGGAGCACCCAGAGGCTCCAACTGGCGCAGAGTGCGGCCGCGCGGGTGGTAATGGGAGCAACATGGCGCTCCCATGTAACACCTCTCCTGCGCGAGCTGCACTGGCTCCTGGTGGTCTTCCGGGTGCGCTTCAAGGTTTTGGATACCACCTTTAAAGCGCTCCATGGCTTAGGACCTGGTTATCTACGGGACCGCAGCCTCCCACCGGCCAGTACGCTCTCATAGAGAGGGACTCCTCTGGGTGCCGTCAGCCAAACAGTGTAGGCTGGCGACCCCTAGGGGGAGAGCCTTCTCTGTGGGGGCACCTACCGCCTGGAATGAGCTCCCCCTAGAGATACGGAGGATCCCGGATCTGCGCACCTTCCACCGCGCTGTGAAGACCTTTTTATTCCATCAGGCGGGCCTGGCCTAATCTCTTCCCTTTTTAAATATGTAAATTTTAATCTGTTTTTAAATTATTGGGGTGTTTTAATCTGTCTGGGCCAAAATGATTTAATTTGATTTTATCTGTTTTTTTAAATTTTTTGTATCTATGTTATTTTATTGTTTGGCTGTTCACCGCCCTGAGTCCTTCGGGAGTAGGGCGGTATACAAATCAAATAAACTAAACTAAACTAAACTAAACAGGTAAGAACTAAAAGAACCTAAAACTTAAAAGATAAGAATACTCATAAATAAATTATATCCAAACTCTAGTTTAGACCAATACTCATTGGCATTAGGTCCATTAGATCTGAGATCATTTTTTTAAAAAAAAATAACTTTGATTCAAAAGTCTAATATGGAGATTCTCAGTCATCCAGGTCATGGTTGTCCCAAAGGTGCTGTTTCAAAGGCAACTGGACTTTCTTTGTTTTTCCTTGAAGATGTTTTATTTCTCATCTAAGAAGTTTCTTATCCAAGAAGTGGATGAGAAGAACTGAAAAAGCTTTATGGATGAGAAACGAAACATCTTCAAGGAAAAATGAAGAAAGTCAATTTGCCTTACCTATGAAAAAACACAGTCCAGTTTCCTTTAACTCAAAAGATGACTAATGTCCTGATATTTTCTGGAGAAACTTATTAATATATATTACTTTGAAAATCTTATAATCTCTTTACCATGGAATTCACAGATGTAATATTTTCTATTCATGTGTGTCCATATCTCTTTCCGTGTACTGTATAATTTGCTTTGTTTCTCTGCTATAAAAAACTTTTGGGGAAAATAAATTCTATCATTCCTGTCATTTTTGAAGAAAGAGCTGATTAATAACTGAAACACTTATCCAGATAGAAAAATTAAAGAGAAATAATGTCTTTTGGTGATATATTTCCTTTAGAGAAACAAAATATAATTATCATTGGGCTTATGTTATTGATGCCGCACTACTTCATCAGAATGCTTTATATGTTTTTGTCTTCAGAAGTAGGAATATTGCTGAGACCAAAAGGATCATTTGTCTTTAAGAGATCAAAATACATTTTACAAGAGAAAATCAGTTTTCCACATTCAGAAGCCAAGTCATCCCAGTGTGAGGCTGAGTAATAAGAGGGTGGAAAAGAGAAATCTCTAAAGTTTCAAAACAAGCCCAATGGAAGAAGTTAAATTTCACTGTAGATCTATTTTGATGTTGAATTTAATTTCCCTCACCAAATTTCTGATCCCTAACAGATTAGACCGACCTGAATTTTTTCCCCTCATTAACACAAACTAGGGGCTGTGGAACAAATCAAGCACAGTTGATTTTTTAAAAATCAATTTTTAATTTTTTAAAAATAATATTAGCAGGCATACTAAGAAGCTTTAAGAAAGATTTAATTAATTGTGATCAATAAACTTTTTCTTTACCAAATTCAGAGCAACGGCTGAAAATGTACAATATTTTTCGTTTAGGAAATCATGTATACAAATTAATATGAACACCAATTTATACAGTGTATATAATTTTAATACTGGTTTTGTAATAACTTAATAACACTTTGAAGAAAAACAGCAAAAAAAAAAAGGCAAAGAAAAAAAGTCTGACAATAGCTCAGTCCCTCTGCCAGAAGCTTTTCCTTACTATAAACTCTGTTATGTCTAAAACCTGGTTTACCTAAATCAACCAAATCACTTTGAAAGTACAACATAATTTTATTTGCACGCATGCAAATAATAATATAATATATACAGGTAATCCTCGACTTACAACTGCTCATTTATTCACCTTTTAAAGTTAGAACAGCACTGACAAAATGACTTATGACCATTTTTCACACAACCATGGCAGCATCCTCATGGTCATATGATCAAAATTCGTATACTTGGTAACAGTGGTGAAATCTAAAATTTGTTACTACTGGTTCTGTGGGCGTGGCTTGGTGGGCGGCTAATGTGACTAGGTGGGTGTGGCCATTTTTTAAAAAAAAACATTTTTTCTACAACCTCTTCGGCGAAGAGGTTGCAAAAAAATGCTTTCAAAAGGCTCTGACGATCCCAGCTGAGTTGCCTCATCGGCAGAGGCTTTTTTAAAAAGGGTTTATTTTTCTTTTAAAAGCCTTTGATGATCCCAGCTGAGCCTCACGATCATCAGAGGCTTTTTTTTTACTTTCATCCGAAGAGGTTGTAGAAAAAATGCTTTTAAAAGTAAAAAAAAAAGCTTCTGATGATTGTGCGGCTCAGCTGGGCATGGAGGGGGGATTTTTGCTACTGGTTCTCTGAATTACCCGCCTCCATCGCTACTGGATCGTGAGCATTTCACCCTTGCTTGGTAACTGGTTCCCACTTGTGACGATTACGGTGTGCCAGAGTTATATGATCAACTTTTGCAGCCTTCTGACAAGTGAAATCAATGGGGAAGCCGAATTCACTTAACAACAATTCACTTTGCTACCTTAAAAACTGCAGTGATTCACTTAACAAAGGTGTCAAGAAAGGTTGTAAAATGGGGCAAAAACTCACCTAACAAATGTGCTGCTTAGCAACAGAAAATTTGGGCTCAACTGTGGTTGTAAGTACACTACTACTTGTATGGAACTCACAGCAAAGCTTTGATATTCATGAGCAGAAGCAGAAACAGAGCTTATATATCTTTGTCCCACTACATTGCAAAGGCAAGAGAAAAGCAGAGATAGTAGAAATTACAGGATGACATTGGACTATTTTAGATAAAACTGTCCATATGTCCTGATTATTATTTATTATTTATCCCTTCTTACTAGGTCAGCATAGCCATACTATCTTTGACAAATGGTCAGTTAAACTTTTACCGCCACATCTGTTAGAGGCAAATATATATAATATGCAGATGCAAACAAGACACTTGGGAGAAATAGATATAAAAGAAGAAAATAGTGGGGAAGGAAGAGAAATGGGAAATCTATGGGCTTTGTCAAATGATAATTACCAATATCCTCTTCCATTGGCAATTACGGTTGATAGGCATGATTGAAATTCACAAACTTAGAAATGGCCATAAATTGCCTGACTTTTGATAAAATGTGGGCAGTAATAGAAGAAAAAGGAAAGTTGCATTTTGGTCCTTTTGCATTTTCATACAATTTCTTCAAAGTTTAATAATGTTCTCTTAGATATAATTGGTATCTGCAATAATGTAGAGCTCTCTGCCCTGTGTTATAATAAAATTAGTGCAATGGCATTGGCAAATCAGTTTTTTTTCTACCATTCTGTCCTGTTTATAGCAACCTTAGCATAATTCATTATGGCAATATTTCAACATTTAAGAAAACTATAAGGTATAACTGTATCAGAAAGGCTGAAATATATTGAAATAAATTAAATGAATGTTTGTGTCTTCATTACTCGACATTAATTGTTGGCTTGCTATTTATAATCATTTTGGGAAACTGCTGTATTTCATTAGAGAATATTATTTGTGCTTATTTGTTGAAAAGCTGTCAAAGTGTGTGTGCATCTTTGCCTTAGTTTTAATAGAAATTGTGTCTGGATCTATATGCTTTTATATTACCTCATAACATTTTTCTTTTTTGCATCTCATCTAAAATTTGAGGATATTTTATTATTGCTTGAGGAATGGTAAACAAACATAGGAAAGAAAGGAGGAAATAGAAAAAAAGTGAGTAAATAATATTCAATGCCTTATACAATAAACTATTGAAATGTAACTCCACTTTTAAAGACATTAAACATTGATCAGATAAAATGTTTTATGTTGATAAGCATTCAGTTGATAAGGAATAAGTACACATATATCTTCATTCTTATATTTTTTAATTTGGAATAGCTATATTTTTAATATACCAAAATCATACTTTTGCTATGCCCATACAAATCAAAACATAATTAATTATAAATTGATACATTTCAGAATTGGGCATCATAGCTATATCTTTAAAGTTTATTTCCCACTACCAAAACTAATTTGTTATAAGTGATGCCAAAATCTTCATAAAGATTTTGCAAGAGGCAGGCCTGAAACATGAGCTGAAAATTATTTATTTAACCTTAAATGTAGCCTATAATGCAGAATCAGAATGTAGATGAGCCTGGCTAAATAAGACTGCTGTAATATCTAGAAATTATTTAGGCAATGATTGCTTATAATCTAATTTTTGTCTTCTAATATGCAAGATACAGTCAGATGCTAGCTGGCATTAACTATAAAAAGCTTAAATGTTGTAACCAAAGTAATTAATGGTAGAAAACAAATTTAGCAAAGGATAATTATTTATACCTAAAATAAAAGATAGGGGATAATGAAGTTTGCTGTAAATAAGGAGACAACTATGATCTAAATGATGTGATTACTATGCTATTGTGAGCATATCTAAGCTTTGAAGTCATGGTCTCAAGCTTTGTTGAAAGATATAGAAGATGAGGGGAAGGTCTCATGCATTGTGGGAATCCTTTCTCAATTCTTCTGAAATTGAAACCTTGCTTGTCCTCTTAGACTTTGAGTAAGGTAGATATGCAATGTGCATGGGGGTGACAATGTGTCTATAAATGATGCTTTATGTTAACTTGATTTTGTTTCTATATGATTGAGTCTCTGGGTAGAAGAAGAACAATAAGAAAAGTGGAGATGTCACAAAGATCTGCTTTAGGACCCTGATTTTGAAACTTTAAGGATCTTAGAAAAAACATCACAATTATTAACTCCCTGGGGGAATTAGAGTAATTGAAATGCATCATGTAAATCTGTGCAGCTATCACTTCAGTAGTCCCAGTAGTCTGTTTTTGATTATTCAGCTATGACAATTATATGAATCTTGTATCTGTTGGGAATTCATTCAAGGTAGGAAATTTGGCTAAACTTTGCTGAAATAGATCTGATGAATAATAAATTATGATAACATTTCTTCCCTTTATAACTAATTGTTAAGTATGAAAAATACATAACTTTTGCTTCATTTCAATAAGAATTTCTAAAATGTGTGTTTGTGTATGCATATGTATATGTAAGCCTCTCTCTCTCTCTCTCTCTCTCTCTGTGTGTGTGTGTGTGTGTGTGTGTCTGTCTCCGTCTCCGTCTCTCTGTCTCTCTGTCTCTCTCTATCTTACAGTAAATATGAGAATATGTATGTATATGTGTGTGTGTGTGTGTATAGTATAGCTTACACAAAATGACAAATGCAGAATAACTCAATAATATATTTCATTTAACTCTGTTACCACATCTATTGCTTAACATCATTAAACATAATGATTTTCTAGAAACTGTGACATTTTCTGTCAGATACTGCCTGCATATGATGCACCAGAGACTAGAAGGGGTTAAGTCTTTACAGACATCACATGTGACTATATCAGCCAATGAACTCTCTTATTGGACTCTTACCTAGAAACCACTTGGATATCTTCCCTTTTTTTTCTCTCTCTCTCTCGTCTATCTCTCAGCGAGAACTTCTCTCTCCTCTCAACATCTGAGTCATACAGTTAGGCTAAAAATGTAACAGGACACCCTGTTCATTATCGTATGCATGTATATATTTGTAAATAATAAAAACAACCTTTTGAACCTGAAGCTTTATTGACCAAATAACTTCCTAATAGAACCAAATGAGCATGACCATCAATATATATCTGATAAATGATAGCAGACGATGAAAAATTATTGCTCAGGTCTTTGAATTTTTTGTAAATTTTAAAATCATAGAACGATTTTTCCTAACATGGAATCCTTGAACCTGAACAAACTATCTTTACAAGAGATTGATGCATTAACCGTATCCTTAACAAAACAGCACCAATCATTATCCAAAAGACTAAAAAAACTTTCTATTGAAGCTACACAGCAAGTACAAACCTCTTTACGAAAGGACCCAATTTTTTTCCCTCTTCTTCACCCGAACACCGAAAGAACAGAACCACACTTACAACAACCTTGCTTCGATCTCAGTTCTACTCCACCTCATGACTATCATCAAGGACTTCAACCTTCTGAATCCCTTGTATGTTCCAACCCTATAATCCAGCCTAGCCGGTCTCATATGGCCGCTCCCGTTTTGTTTCGGGAGAAGAAGGATGGGGGGCTACGGTTATGTGTGGACTTCCGTGGCCTGAACGCTGTGTGCGTTGAACACTTGTACCCCTTACCGTTAATGAAAGACTTGCTTGCAACCTTATCAACTGGAAAAGTGTTCACAAAGCTGGATCTTCGGGAGGCTTATTACAGGGTTCGAATAAAGCCTGGCAATGAGTGGAAAACCACCTTCAACTGTCCATTGGGCAGTTACAAGTTCCGAGTGATGCCGTTTGGGCTACAGGGTGCCCTGGCTGTCTTTATGCAGGTAATAAATGAGGTGCTCCATGAGCACCTATATCGCGGAGTGCTTGTCTACTTAGATGATATCTTAATTTACACCAAAACGATGGAGGAACATACGGCTCTTGTACGACAAGTACTTTCCAAGCTATTACATGCAAAGCTTTTCGTGAAGTTGTCGAAGTGCGAATTCCATCGCACTCAGTTGGACTATTTAGGATACTGCATATCGGGAACTGGGATCGAAATGGATCCAAAGAAAGTAGACACAGTGTTGGAGTGGCAAGCCCCCACGACACGGAGACAATTACAAAGCTTTCTTGATTTCGCGAACTTTTACAGGCAGTTTATCCCTTCATTCGCTCACATCGCCCTTCTGTTAACTGAGTTATTGCGCACAAAGCAAACAGGTATGAAAGCGAAACCAGGACAACTCCTAACGTGGACACCAGCTTGCCAGAATGCCTTTGACGAACTAAAGTCGTTGTTCTCGCAGGCCCCTGTTCTACGTCATCCTGATCCGCTAAGACCGTTCATTGTGCAAGCGGATGCTAGCGACGTCACCGTAGGTGCAGTGTTATTGCAGCGAACCCCTGAAGGAACACTGTATCCCTGTGCTTACACCTCCCGCAAATTTTCTGTTACCGAGAGACGGTGGGCTATTTGGGAAAAAGAAGCTTTTGCGGTGAGGTGGGCTCTGGTTACATGGCGACACTTGTTAGAAGGTAGCGGAACTAAATTTGAGGTCTGGACAGACCACAAAAACTTAGAAGCACTCCAGAATCCGAGACGCTTGTCACCCAAACAAGTACGATGGGCCCAGTTTTTCCAGCGTTTCAACTTTGGGTTGAAGTACGTACCGGGGGGAAAGAATTTTCTAGCAGATGCACTTTCTAGACTACCGCAATTCGCCAGTAAGATAGAAGAAGTCGTACAAGCGATGGTGCCAAGACGTCAACAGGTGGCCCGTACGTTACATGGTATGGCGTTGTCGTCGTGGAAAGATGATCTGCAACGGGCGTTGACTACTGATTCATAGGTGTCAGAACATGGAGAGTTGATAACACATCGAGACGGCTTTGCTTGGGTGAACGATAAACTGTACGTTCCTGAGTCGCTGCGGCAGCTGATACTATACCAATGCCATGATGCCAAAACGGCCGGTCACTTTGGGTTTTTGAAAACATTACACTTAGTACGACGGCAGTTCTGGTGGCCGTGTATGAGAAAAGAAGTTGAACAATATGTAAAGAGTTGCAAGTCCTGTGCCATGGCGAAGCCTCGACCAGGAAAACCCATCGGTCTTTTACAGTCTGTAGCAGAACCTACACGACCTTGGGATGACATCAGCATGGACTTTATCGTAGACCTACCAGACAGTAATGGCAATACAGTGATTTGGACTGTGGTTGATCTTTTTTCGAAGCAAGCCCATTTCATTCCATGCCACGGACTACCGTCAGCTAAAAAATTGGCAAAGATGTTCATCTGGCATATATATCGAATACATGGACCACCTCGGTGTATCATTTCAGACAGGGGGGTCCGATTTACCACTAAATTTTGGCACAATTTTGTGCAGCTGTTGGGGGCAACACAGGGTCTCAGTTCGGGTTTTCATCTCAGCACCAACGGTGCCGCTGAGAGGGCTAACGCTATGATAGAGCGATACCTACGTTGTTATGTAGCATACCAACAGTCCAACTGGTCGGACCTTCTCCCTTTTGCCGAACTGGCCTACAACATTCATAACAGCACCGGATGTACCCCCTTTCAGGTGGTGTCAGGTAAAGAATTCTCCGCCATCCCTGACCTAGACATACAGAGTCAGGAACGGGTGTCCCCTGATAGGTGGGCCACCGATATTAAAAGCCGGTGGCCACAAATAAAAGAAGCCTTAGAGAAGGCAACGGACTCCTATAAGTACCAAGCAGATAAGAAAAGGACAGACCATAAGCCATTTGCTGTAGGAGACCAAGTCTACCTCTCAACAAAATATCTGAAATTACGCACCCGTAGCCGTAAATTAAGTCCCAAGTACCTCGGACCATTTCCCATTGTCAAAGTCATCAATCCGGTAACCGTAGAATTACAATTACCTCCCCTTCTGGGTAAAGTGCACCCTGTATTCCATAGTAGTTTACTGAAGCCAGTGGAAGGGGTAAGGGAACATATGCTACGACCTGGTCCGGTAGAGGGAAATCACTACGAGATAGAGGAGATACTGGACTCCCGAACCCATAGGGGTAAAGTGCAATACCTAGTCAGGTGGAAAGGGTATCCTCTCGAGGAGGCATCCTGGGTTGGGGCCAATCATGTCAAAGCCAACCGGCTGCTTCAATTATTCCATAAACAATATCCACAAAAGCCTAACCCAAATATGTATCGACCACATTGATCCAATTATTAACATGTTTATTTCTGTTTTCCAGGAGCGTCCTGGGTAGGGGGAGCTGCCTGTCAAGCTCCTCTCGACACCGCCAGATATAACGGCGACAGTGATCCCTAGCAACTGAGACTACGGGTGCTCACCTTGCCGCACCATGAAGACTGGGGGGGTGGCAGTTGTGGGCTTAAAGTGCACATGGTGGAGGGGGTGTTTGTTTGTTGATTAGGCGGGCGGTCACCCAGCGGCCGAGGATAGGCTAGCCAGGATTTCAATGGCCCGACACCCTGCACGTCCATCACCGCGCCGCAGAGGAGCCTTTCTACGCGTGCGCTACATGTCTGCACCCGGAAGGGCGTTGGCGGGCAGGCGCGAAGGTTTAAAAGGCGTTAGGAGGCAGCCGCTCCCAACGCCGACTTTGCGTGTATTGCGTGCATTGTTCACTTGCCGATGACGGGCTGTACGAGGAAATAAACCGTTCAAGCATCTTGGAGCTGTTGTTAGCGTTTACTTTACCATCTGACACGGGCCCGCAACCGAGGTCTGACATATAACTTCAGACCAACTTTTATTTTCTCAAGCTTCTCCAAAACAGCATTTATATCAAGCTTTATATGCGACAGGCCTACTAAATGCAGGCTGGACTCCTCAAAGAACTCTTGAACTGTTAAACACCCTTTCAACCTCACCAGACCTGGTAAGCGACAATTTTTTGCTACAACCCATAGATTCCCAGACTGATTTTTTAAACACCCATTATATTAAAAATCCTCCCTCCCCACCTATTGACTTTATTGCTTCCAATATGGCTTCCACCTTCCCCGAAAGTATGGCTTCAAAAATGGCCAACAAAATGGCCGCCCCCACACTCCACCATGCAGTCCACAAAATGGCCAACAATTTATATGACCACACTTTAAACAAAATGATGTCTACCACTTCAGACCTTGTGGTAACCCCCTTACCCCCATACATCCTACTACCCACCCCACAACTGGAGATATTCAGACTGATTCCCTACCTTCTTCATCCAGAGCACCGAGTTCGAATCCTCCCAAATTTTTTTCAATTTTTGGAACTTTTCTATTTTTGCCGCCACTGCAGACCTCCCCATCTATACTGCTGCAGTTGCAGCAGCTGCAAATATTTCTACTGACACCAATATTGTCTCCAATGTAAAAAGATCCTTTTCAGTCTTTGCAGCTGCCGCCTCGCTTCCGCCTTATTGCCAAAGATGCCGCCGCTGCCGCTGCCGCCTCCAACACTACAGATGCCCCGTCCAAACAACAAATTCACACGATTTTTGCAGCCTTTGCATCAAAAGCCAACCTACCTTCTACAGCAGCCGACACCATCGCAGCAGCTCTTCCGAATCAAACTACAACCACCACCTCCATTATTCCTCCTATCATTGAATCACCTACAACATCTTCTCTCACACCAAATGACTCCAATCAACAATCCGACGTTCAATTACCTATCTCTGCTGACAGTCACTCATTTCAGCCTTCTATTACTGTAAACTATAATGATTTAAATATTGAAACTAATAATTCTTTGTCCTTGTCTACTAATGTAAATTTATCTTTAGAAATTGAAACTGTTTTGCAACATTTTAAACAACATGGCCCATTACCTTTATCACCAAACTTCAAAAAATTACAAACCTCTGGTAATAATTTCCCTACTTGGGAACAAGAAACTCATTTACATCTTTTAAGAGAAGGCACATTTCTTATAATTGAATCTCCCCCTAATAAACCTTGGTCATCTGACTTAACTTTTCTTCACAATAGTGTTTATGCCACTCTTATGTCAACTTTAGAAAGTGATATTGTTCATTCTATACCTACAGGTTTTACTGCACAAGAAGTATGGCAATACTTACAAAAACATTACAACAAACCCTCGCCTGCAACTATCGCTACTCTTGCTAGTGATTTTTATAGCACCATATATAAACCTGGCACATCTATGGCCAAAAATCTTTTCCACCTCGAATCCATGCGAAAACAACTGATTCAACACAATCATCCTGTACCTGAAAATGCCATGATTGGTATCATTTTCAATTCTATTAAACACATACCTGGTTGGTCAGGATTCATTAATAGTCTCCACTCCTTACGCCCCCACATGTACACTGTCGCTGAAATCAAATCCAAATTAATAGATGAAGATAGAAGACTCTATCATACTGATAGATACCCTACTTCTTTTGACCACCCTTTTTACCCTAAACATGATTCCCATCCTTCCCATTTTTCACACAAACCCTTCTACCAAAACTGGCAGAAACACTCCTCTCAATATCAAAATAATTTTAATTATTGTAACTATAGAGGACATTATCATACCTACAACTCCCATCCTCCACACGGTGACAACACCACCCACACTCATGATACAAGGGGATACACCCCTACAGACAAGACTAACAAAAGAAATCATACTATCAAAGAACATACTGAACCTAAAAGATCCATGCTCACTGAATTTTACATTAGAAAGGGTCCCACACACAAAGATTATAAAGACAGAAGGGGACAACATATTGAACAATCTATATATTCTAACTCCGAATCCCAAACATTTGGCATCTTTCCCAACACCCAACAATACCTGCGTGACACCACGCACCTATGGGTCATCGATTCTGGAAGCATATACCATACCACCAATAACAAATCCATATTATATGATATTCACCCAACCAATATTTCTATTACAGCAGCAAATGGTACTTCCAATACAGTTGAATATGAAGGATCTATCTTTATACCCAGTATAGGGGACATTAGTCAAGTCTAAAGGTAGGCTCTATACACCTACCTTTGGCCACAATATTTTGGGTACTTAAAAATTAGGTAAAATCGGTTTTAAAGTATCTCTTGATGATCAACACAGTTTTATAAAATCCAAACATGATAACACTATTGTTGCTAATATTTCTGTCATTAATGATTTACCTTTTCTTATTCCAGATTCCTTTACATCATCCTCACCTACGACTCAACTACCTCAATCCTCATCGAGACCTGACCCTGACAATCATCCCGACCGTACCCCTGACACCCACCACGAAGGTACCACACTTCACCATACCAATACACATGACACTTCCAACTCACATAACGACCAACACACCACACCACACCTCTCTCCAACTTCACCCACATCACAAAACCAACGAACCTCGAAAACAAAAATTCAAACTCATATAGGTGAACCTTTACATGATAAGTGTGCCCATTCATTACACAGACGTTTAGCACATGCCAATACTGTTGCTGTAGACAATATTCAAAATTTATCCCAAGGCATATGCACTAAGGATTGCCCTATCCAACTTGACTGTGAGATTTGTAAAGCTGCAAAATCAAAGACAGCCCCAATTCCCCACACCAGCACCAGACGATCAAAATACATATACGAATTGGTACATGTTGACATTGTAGGCCCTTTTCCACTTTCTTTGGGCAAACGCAAACATTTTTTGAACTTAGTCGATGATTTCAGTCGTTTCGGAAATATCTATACCCTTACTGAAAAATCTCAAGCCTTTCAAAAAATAAAAAAAAATTACACTCTCATACAAAACCAACACAACATCAAATTAAAGAAAATTCAAACAGATTGTGAAGCCGAATTCACATCTGTACAATTTCAAAACTGGATTGACTCCAAAGGCATTATACACTACAAAACATCTCCTTTCACCCCCCAGCAGAATAGGATTTGTGAAAGAAAAAATGGAATATTACAGACCATGATGCTCAGCGTCATATTAGATGCTGATGTACCCCCTAGCTATTGGGCAGAAGCCCTTGCATATGTCAATTACACTTTTAACCGCAGGTTAAAAGGTTATTAACCAAACGCCCTATTTTCTTGTATATGGCACTCAATCACACCTCACAAATCTTCGCGTTTTTAGCTGCTATGCATACGTCAATATCCCCAAACCACTCAGACGGAAGGAGAATAAGGTGTCCAAAAAATTACGTTTCGTAGGATATGCACCAGGTTCGAAAGCATATCGATTCATAAAAAACAACACAGTAATAACTTCCCATTCAGCCACATTCATAGAAAACCACAACTGGACCAAAATACACTCAATGACTCATACATATTAACCCAAGAAACAAATACATCAGATACACCACAGAGAATTCAAATGTACAAACAACAACACCAAAAGTTACACCATGAACAAACAACACAGATACACAACTACCAATCAGAAAATCCAAACGAATTACACAAGGCATCCCATCTAAAAGATTTGACATGAACAATGTGATACAGACAAACCAAATACCCATCACTCCAAAAAATTTTAAACACATGCTCCAATTACCGGAATCAGAACAATTCTATGTCCAAAGAAATGGATTGTTTAATAAATTTAAAAGTATTCACAAAAACAACACCTCCACAACACAAACACCTGATTGGCACCCGATGGGTTTACAAAATTAAAACACTCCCTGACAACACATATCTATACAAAGCACGCCTCATAGCCCAAGGTTTTGCCCTTTTCTGAAGATTACGATGAAACTTACTCCCCCACAGTAAAACCAGAAAGCATAAAAACGGCACTGACTTCAGCCATTGTCTCAAATCAAGAAGTCTACCAGTTTGATGTCTAAACTGAATACCTCCATGCACCATTAGAGGAGGAAATTTATGTCAATGGGGCACCGGGATTCCAAGTTGAATTCGGCAAAATATGGAGGCTACCCAAAGGGTTATACAGCTTAAAACAATTGGGCAAACTCTGGTTTGACTGTCTTACCAAAACTTTAAAATCAATGGGGTATAATCAAATTCGATCTGACCAGTGCGTAATGACAAAACCTTATGAAGGGGGAAAAGAAATTATTTTCATCTATGTTGATGATTTGATTTATATCAGGCCCAACATACAATCCAACGAACAATTTGCAAACAAATTAAGAGAACATGTTAATTTAAAGACCTTAGGTCATATAGACTAATATCTGGGCGTACAAATTTTTAAAACTGATAGAGGTTTTTGCTTCTCACAAAAGAATAAGATTGAAGACCTGTTACAAAGATGTGGCATGGAAGTTTGCAACCCCACAGATACACCCATGCACACTGACTATAATAAAATTGCTTATCTAGACAGTAACAAGCATCACAATAAAACTGAATATCAATCCATCATAGGATCACTCCTTTATATCAGCAGATGGAGTAGACCCGATATATCATTAAGTACAAATCTCTTATCTAGACAAGTAGATGAGCCTAAAGAACAACATTGGGTTGCTATGAAAAGGTTACTCTAAAAGATCGTCAGCCCCCCCCCCCGATGAATCCGGAGATTTAGGCAGCAGGTACTGTCGCAACCTTGTTGATGGCGGTGAATGTCACACTGGAGATGAGAGGCCAGGAAGATCTGGGCTGTAACTGCCCAGTGAGGACAGGCTATGACTGCGGGGCGGGTGGTCCTGAAGAAGATCTGGGGGGCGGGGAGTTGGCCGGAGGGGAAGTGATAATTATCCATCTTGCTCTTCCCTGGGATCTCTCCCTCCCCCATTTTTTTGTCGCCCCCCCCCCCCGGACTGTTGCCTGCCTGGTTCGGCCTGTTTGTTTTACTCATCTTCAGTTGTCTGTTGGGACTTTTGTCATCTCCCCTATTTGAAATGCTATCTGACTCCTGGCTCCTCTCACACCATAAAGTGTTACATCTTATCTTTTCACCCCTATTACTGCCTTATTGGTCTCATTGTATTGGACAGAGTTATGGAGTTACAGACTGATGAACTATGAATCCTGGTGGACTGCTGCTGCATCATGTTCCTAGGAACTGTTCTATGACTCCGCCGGTGGATGTTCCCCACCTAGTCACCATGAGAGGGTGGCTGCAGCTGGTTCCGTGGGACTCATTCGTTGCAGCCTTGGATTCTCCACTGCTGTGAGAGAGCGGTGGTTATGCCGGCCTGGGTTGACTCCTATTTTACCATCATTATCCCTCTTGTTTATCATCTCGGTTTCTTGTTGCTATTTTCCATCCACTTCTCATATTTATTATGGCTTACACTTCGGCGACCCTCCTTGCTCTGCGAGATGCCCCCCTCTCGCAGACATGGCCTTCGAATTTATCAAAGGCCTACCTCAAGGACGGGTTTTGGAACCCCGAGTGGTGGCATGCTTCTAAGCATGGTTTGAGGGGTTTTTTTAATTAATGTTTTTAATCAAATTTTAAGGGGACCCGGGAGGCAGGTGGTAAGGGTTGAGCCGGGGGCGGCTCTTACGGTTCAGCAATTGGGCCCGTCGGATGGTTGTGGGTGGAGGGAGGGAGGAGGAGGGAACAAAGAGGCTCAGCGGAGAGAGGGTCTTCCAATCCTTGTGACAGTTGGGAGATGCAGAGGTCGAGAGAGGGGGGGCTAGGAGGGCGCTGCCGCTTCATTCAAGCGGTGGTGCCCTCCTGCCCCCTCAGCTCATCCTGCTCCCCTGACAGCGACAGAGCGCGGAGCCCTGGACTCCGACTGGTGTACTTAAACGCCAGGTCCGTGGTGAACAAGACACTCCTCATCCGAGATCTTATAGACGAGGAGGACGTGGACCTGGCTTGTATCACTGAGACCTGGCTGGGGCCGGAGGGCGGTGTTCCTCTTGTGGATTTGTGTTCCCCAGGTTTCCGGATACTACAGCAGCCACGACCCCAGGGGAGGGGCGGAGGAGTGGCGGTAGTTATTAAGGAAAGTCTTAGGCCTAGGGAAGTCACTGTTCCTCAGGTTGGCAGGTGTGAATCCCTCCTTTTGAAATGGGACCCTGGAGTTCAGTCTGGGCTGTTGATCACGTACCTCTCCCCCAGCTGCATGGCCTCAGCCCTGCCCGCACTACTAGATGTCTTAGCCGAATTGACGGTGGAACTCCCCAACCTTTTGGTGGTGGGAGATTTCAATTTGCCATCGGCCGGTGAGTCATCTGAGTTGGTGCGGGAGTTCATGACCTCCATGACGGCCATGGACCTGACTCAGATTGTACAGGGCCCAACTCATATTGGAGGACACACACTCGACCTTATTTTTCTCTCTGGACAGTGGATAAATGATCGTGGGGAGGGGACTCTATCTATTGATCCTCTGTCATGGACTGATCATTCCCTCCTTAGACCCGACTTTTCCTCTGCCATCCCCCATCGCAGGGGGGCGGAACCAGTAAGATGGTTCCGCCCCAGGCGCCTGATGGAACCCGAAAGTTTCCTGATGGAGCTTGGGTCATTTCCCGCCTCCTTAGCCCACGATTCATCTGAGACCCTTGTCACGGCCTGGGAACAGGCTGCGGTGGGGGCCTTGGATCAAATCACACCTTTGCGGCCTCTGATCCAACGCAGATCCCGGGCAGCTCCTTGGTTTACCGCGGAGCTCAGGGAAATGAAGCGTCGGAAAAGACACCTGGAGGGTGGTTGGAGATCCTCCCGATCTGAGTCCGACCGAACACAACTAAGAACCCATATTAGGTCTTATCTTGTGGCGATGGAAGTGGCGAAACGTAACTATTTTGCCACTCTCATTGCATCTGCAGAAAATCGCCCAGCAGCCCTGTTTAGAGTGACCCACTCCCTCCTTAATCAGGGAGCGAAGGAGGACCCCTTACAGGGCCTTGCTGAGGACTTTGCACAGTTTCTGCAAGATAAAATCACTCAGATTCGGACCAGGTTGGACTCCGACTGGAGAGAGTCCATTGAGGTGACAGGGCCTAGTCTCGGTGGAGACATCTGGGTTGAGTTTGAGCCTGTTTCATTGGATGACGTGGACAGGATTATGGGTAGGCTGAGGTCTTCCACATGTTTACTGGACCCTTGTCCCTCCTGGCTTGTTTCGACAGCCAGGGAGGTGACTGGAGACTGGATCCAGGCTATTGTCAACGCTTCATTAAAGGGAGGGGTCTTTCCTGCTGCGCTTAAAGAGGTGGTGGTTCGATCCCTCCTTAAGAAGCCTAACCTGGATCCTGATGTACTTAACAACTACCGTCCAGTCTCCAATCTTCGCTTTTTAGCGAAGGTTGTTGAGTCCGTGGTGGCACAGCAATTCCCTCAATTCCTGGAGGAAACTGACTACCTGGATCCTTACCAATCTGGTTTCAGGCATGGCCACAGCACGGAAATGGCATTGGTCGCCCTAGTAAATGATCTCTGGCGGGCCAGGGATGGGGGTTGCTCCTCCATCCTGGTCCTTCTTGACCTCTCAGCAGCGTTTGATACCATCGACCATGGTATCCTGCTGCAGCGGCTCAGGGGGATAGGGTTAGGAGGCACCGTTTTACAGTGGTTCTCCTCCTATCTCTCGGGCCGTCTGCAGTCTGTTTGGGCAGGGGATCAGGGATCCTCCCAGAGGCCTCTCACTTGTGGGGTGCCTCAGGGCTCGGTTCTCTCTCCTCTGCTCTTTAACATTTATATGAAACCGCTGGGTGAGATCATCCGTGGTTTTGGGGTGAGGTATCATCAATATGCTGATGATACCCAGCTTTACATCTCCACCCCTGACCACCCTAGGGATGCCCTTTCCGTGATGTCCCACTGCCTGGAAGCGGTGCGGGTTTGGATGGGGAGGAACAGGCTTAGACTCAACCCTTCCAAGACTGAGTGGCTGTGGATGCCGGCATCTCGGGATCTGGAGGTTCCATCCTTAATGATCGGAGGTGAAACCCTTGCTCCCTCCGATAGGGTCCGCAACTTGGGTGTCCTCCTGGATTCTCGGCTGTCTTTAGATGACCATCTGATGGCCGTAACCAGGGGGGCCTTCGCACAGGTCCGTCTTGTGCGCCAGTTGCGCCCGTTCCTAGACCGGGATGCCCTCGCCACGGTCACTCATGCCCTTGTTACCTCTAGGTTGGACTACTGTAACACCCTCTACATGGGGCTGCCCTTGGGATGTGTCCGGAGGCTTCAGTTAGTCCAAAATGCTGCCGCGCGGGTAGTTACGGGGGCGTCTAGATACTCCCATGTAACACCTCTCCTCGCGAGCTGCACTGGCTACTGGTGGCACTGCGGATACGTTTCAAGGTGCTGGTGCTCACCTATAAAGCCCTTCATGGCTTAGGCCCAGGGTACTTACAGGACCATCTCCAGCCGTTCTCCCATCGTCCCGTGCGCTCTCACAGGGTCGGCCTCCTCAGGGTGCCGTTGGCCAAACAATGTCGGCTGATGACCCCCAGGGGGAGGGCGTTCTCTGTGGGAGCCCCGACCCTCTGGAATGGATTGCCCACTGAGCTCAGGACAGCCCCCGACCTTCTTTCCTTCCTTTGTGAGCTGAAGACGTGGCTCTTCCGCCAATTAAACTGATCCGTTTGGGGGTACGCTGGGATAATTTTAAATTGTTTTTTAATTGGGTTACTGATTTTAATTTGGTATTGTATTGTGATTTGTATTGAAGTTGTCATTTTGTAAGCCGCCTTGAGTCCCTAGGGAGAAAGGCGGCATATAAATCGCAATAAATAAATAAATAAATAAATACATACATACTCAGATATTTGCATAATACAAAAGATATGATCTTATTATTAGAACCTGATGAAGGGGTCACTCCAGAACTCATCTATTATTCAGATGCCGATTGGGCAGGGGATGAAAAATCAAGAAAAAGCACATCAGGCTTTATATACTTCCTAAATGGTTGTCCCATAGACTGGCGCATTTGTCGCCAAAACTTCATTGCTAATTTCATGGCCGAAGCTGAATATGCCAGTGCTTCTGACTCTTGCACACTTCTCACATGGATATACGAATTAGTTTCAGATATTTGGACACAACCTTCATTACTTATCACTCTCCTTGAGGACAATGAGTCCGTCATAGCCTCTTTGGTCAGAGATGATGTCAGCTTCAGATCTCGCCATATTGATATATGTTATAAAAATGTCAGAGACTTAGTTAAAAAGGGTTTTGTTGAATTTGTTCATTGCGATACCAAGGACCAAATTTCCAATTTCTTAACTTAACCTGTATCTTGTGAAATACATTGGAACCATTGCAAATCAGTTGGACTGTACTTATAATTTATTTTTTCTTATACTTGTGTTTATTATTATTTTTGAACACTGTTCCATCACACTTGGCAATAGAAGGGGTCTGTCGGATATTGCCTGCATATGATGCACCAGAGACTAGAAGGGGTTAAGTCTTTACAGACATCACATGTGACGTCCTTCAAACAACCTTTTGAACCTGAAGCTGTATTGACTAAATAACTTCCTCATAGAACCAAATGAACATGACCATCAATATATATCTGATATTTTCTACAACCTATGACAATTGCACTATGCACACATATATAAGTATACACTGATTCAGAGAAATAGTATTGGCTGTCAAACTCGGGAGTTATTTTTTGCTGGTTCTGTGTTCTCTGGTTTCCTAAGAGTTAGAAATGCTTCTAAATTTTCTAATAGCAGTAAGAACTTGAAAGCTTAACTGTAAATTGAAATTGAGTTGCAGTTCTATCATAGGAATTCATATGTTATCAGAGAAAGAGTAATTGGTTTTTTTCTGACCATAATGCTTCAGAATAGGCTGGATTCATTCATTGTAGTACAGCTGTGTTTTGTAAAAAAAAATGCTTCCAAAGATTAGAAAACTACCACCATGATTGTAACTAAAGAATCATTTATATTAAATTTCCCAAATATGTTTGCCCTACTAAACTATTCAAATTTTACTTGTCTGCTTGATTTGAATTTAGATGATATATTTTGAGTTCCTTCACAAAATGTGAAATCTGGGAATGGAAAAGAGAGAATTATTGGAATAGAAGATCTCAGAGAGCAGGATATATAGCTAAGATACGCTTTCTGATAGTGAATGTTGAATTTACACATTAAGCAATTTATTTAGTTTTAGTATAGCAATTTACCTGAACCTAGAGATAAATTGTGATTAAAGAAATCACACCTTAATGCAATGTGTTAGGGCAGTCATGAACAATTAAATTTGTGAAGGGCATAAAGAACATGTGGTAATTTTCTTGCCTTCTGCAAAAATTTCAAATGTCACATCTCATTTAAAGAGTCTGATAAATAGTGCTTGGATATTTATTCCACTTATCATGCACCACATGTTATAGAGAACATAATGGTTGCATCCAGAGATATATTTAAGTAATTTGGTAGGAGCCAGACAAGAAAAGAAAAATGACCTCAGCATATGGGTTACATAGTGCTCCAGGGAAGAGGGCTTTAGATTTGTTAGATACTGGAGAATATTTCTGGACGAGCCAGACAAATGGAAGATGGATGGGCTCTACTTGATCAGTAACATCAAAAAGCAGGCAGGTGTTTTTAAACTGCTCCCTTAGGAAAAGTTGAATTATGAAGTATCTGATTTAGAGGACGTTTCCCTAGGGGATCACAGTGAAAATAGTTTCCATTATTTTAATGGGAATGGGTAGAAATGAATACATTTGAACATGACAGCCAATAAAAACCTGAATAACCATAAGGGAAAAGCAAAACAACAACAATCAGGCATTTCAGGGGATTGTTGAACAATCTCTATAGTACATATGTTTATCTATTTTCTACCATAAATTTGAGAACCTTAATGTAATTGTTAATTTTTTATGAATGGATAATATATTACCCATATAACATTTGTTTAAAAATAAATGCTGAAATAGTATATATGTTGTATATATTAGTAATTTTATGCCTTTCCAAAATTGTTATGGTGGTAGTTGTTACTGGCCCAAAAATAATGTCACACTTCAGTGTGTGCTTTAATTATAATCATTTCAACTATTTCTTTGAAAATAATTGAATGTTAAATATGTGTTCTGTGTATAAAAGAAGTATTTTTTTAATCTTAATGGAGTTCATGATTCTAATTTATGGTTCAGTTAGGCCTAGTCATTCCATTTTAATTGAATGTAAAGCTAAACTGCAGTTAGATCAAGAAATGAACCCCATAAGCAAAAGAAGCACCTGGAAGCATCGTGATTCCCATACATACCCATCACACACATATATTGTTTCACACAAAGGGTTGTACTGTTGAAACTTCACAACTCTGTTTTTTCAAGGTCATATCAACTCTATCCACTCATGACTTTCTAAAACATATTCTTTGTCCTGATTAATTCATCCTTTATACTTGTTTTTAGAAATTCAAAAATTATTCTATCTCAATATGCTTTTCTCATACTGACTCCTTTGTCTTCTTCTTAGCTTTACAAAACACAATATATTTATTTCATGAGTATATGAACTTATTTGTGAGCTCACATACAACTCCCCTTATAGACCAAGTTGCAATTTTCCATGTGCCATGATCATCAATATATGTCCTGTATATAGTGACATCTGCTGCCCATCAAGGCTTTCATCAGCTAAGAGCTCCCAGGACACTTTTTAATAACACAGAAGATGTAAAATGAGTTATCAATCTTAGTTCTACCTCAACTACATGCAGCAGTCCCTGCTAATAATAAGAATAGTTCACAATCAATTTGGCTAGTATGCCATAAACACAACTAAAGCCCAGTTTTACTTTACGTATGCTGATGTTATTCAATGCCAGCTTTGACCTAGAAATTACCTAGTAAACTAGTAGAGATACATTGATACAGTGACATAGATTAAACATACAACTAGCTTGTACCAGACGAGTTTCACTTGTTTCAAATAAATTCAGCTCAACAATTAAGGACCATATGCCACCTTTCAAATATTATGCATCCACTTGTGGATTAGAGCATTGGAAGGAAAAAAATGGAATGAGGACAGAGAACTGTCTTTGGGGAAAAAGAACTAAATTCACCTATCAAGATAAGGTTTCAACCCATTCTGACTTTAAATAGGCAGTGCAAAAACATTAGGAAAGTGTATGTTATATAGCCAAGAGTTGTCAATTCCATTTTGCAAAACCCTAAGATTAAGTTCCTGTGCTAGTGTATACATAAAATTTTGCATAATGTTAAATAAAAGTAATGAGTTGTTTAACACTACAGCTGTGTGAGATTTTGATTCACAGATTTGAACTGAATAAGATAATAACATTTTCAATTTGAAGAACCAAACTGATTTGAAGTTCTCCAAAGAAATGCTTCATATGGATGATTTTCAGATTTGCCCAAACATTTCCTTTCCCCAGTCTGATTTTAAATACCACTGTAATTATTTTGATGGGTTTATTTGTAAGCCTGGATTAGGGAGGTTTTGCTGTGCTGATATGTTTAACATGGAGACATAATTTATTGTGTATTTGAAAATATATCCATACTATTGCTCTTTGCCCTAGCAACCATGTCCCATTATTTTATCTTTTTAGAAAGGGAAATCAGCAATATTTGTATCCTCAGCATTTTTAAAATGGACATTAAATTAGAAATTTTGGACACAATCCAGTTTTGTTTATAGAAGTCAATTAGTTTCTGAACTGTCTGCACTTGTGGTCTGAATTGCAGCCATTTTATCCCAGTATCAATGGCTCTATTTCAAAAATTGCATTTGAGAACATATTTGTCTGAACTGGTTTTCATTTTCTATGTAAAATTATTTCCTGGCTATAAAAAGAGAGAGAAGGTAAAAAGACATCCTAATCTTTTGTAATTTTGTATTTATGATTCATCCATATGCACCTTAATGCCCAAATTAAAAACAAAACTCATTGAGTAACAAAAGCGCTAGCCTGTTTATTTAATATTTTGAGATTGGCAGGTAGTATTGCTAAGTATTTTAGCTTATAAATGAATAAATACGAATGACCAAATCATTTGCCATTGCTTCTTTCCTAAATAAAAATTACTTCTCACTAATTATGGCAATTCATTTTCTTTCTTTTTTTTAATGCAATTTTATTGAATTAAGAACATATTACAATTCAAACTAAACGGTTCGGCAACGTGTAGTCATATTGTATATATATAAGTGCGGTATCTAGTCAATTATCTAATCATTTATACAGTTTGTACAAAAATTCTTGTGAGTAAAATTGATTACTGTTTAATTAGAGTACAATAATATATAGGGTTATCTAATTGTTGTGCATTATTCCACATGGGTATTAACTTTTGCATTTAATTTCTAACCACCTATACCACAGATCCCAGATCGTATAAAATTCTGAATCCTCCTTTCCGTTTAACACATACGTTAATCTGCACATTTCTGCGCAGTCAAGTATCTTATTGACTATCTGTTCCTCGGTTGGTCCTTTTTTCTCTTTCCAATATCTGGCATAGGAGAGTCTAGCAGCTGTGACAATATGAATAATCAGATATTTCTTGTCCTTTCCAAGTGTTCGTTTTAGCACTCCCAGGAGATAGATTTCCGGGAGGAAGTTAATGTCCTCCTTTAATATTTTTTGAATCCATTTTTGTATTTTTTTCCAAAACTTCCTCGCTTCCGGACACGTCCACCACATGTGATAGAAGGTACCTTGGTGGTGACCACATTTCCAACACTTGGGGCTTGCATTTGGGTAGATCTTAGCAATTCTAGATGGTGCTAGGTACCATCTATATAGCATCTTATACTGATTCTCCTTGTAACTTGTTGCTCTCGTCAGTTTAAGATTGCTATTCCATATTTCTTCCCAATCATCAAGATTTATCTTTGATTCGATGTTTTTCCCCCAAGCAATCATTTGGTCTTTTAATATTTCTCCTTCTCTGTCGTATTCGAGAAGGTAGGAGTATAATTTAGCTAATAGTTTGTTCTCACTACCTAGCCATACCTTATCCAAACTATTTGTCCCCATCTCTATTCCCTTTTCTTGTTTATCCTTACTATAACGGGATTTAATTTGTAAATAGAACCACCAATCTATGTGGATCCCTTGCTCTTTTAGTATCTCATTGGATATAAGGTTACCACTATTATCCAAAATATCTTAGTAGGTGACCATTTTCTCCCTGCCTAACGTATTTGGATGGACTAATGCCTCCATTGTGGATATCCATTTTGGGTATTTCAAATAATGTTTATGCCTGATTTCTTTCCATGTCTTCATTAATGTATCTCTAATTTTGTGTTGGTGGAAGTATATCCCTGTCTCTTTTCCTTTGTCCCAGAGGTAGGCATGCCAGCCTCTCGAACTTGTCGTGCTCTTCCAGTTGTAAAATTCTCTTATCTCACGTAGCCATACTAAATTGGCTGCTTTATGGTATAATTCCCAGACTGGGAGTCCGAATCCGCCCCTATTCCTTTTTTCCTGCAGGGACCGTAATGCAATTCTGGTTTTTTTCCCTCCCCAGATGAACTTCCTTACTATCCCATTTAAGTACGAAAAATATTTTCTGTCAATATGAACAGGAGTAGTTTGAAATAAGTATAGTAATTTGGGGAGAACACTCATCTTGACAGTGGCTATCCTACTGAGGAACGATATTTGCAATTTCCCCCATCTATCCAAATCTTGTTTTATCTTTGTCAGTAAGGGTGTATAGTTATCTTCCTTTAAGGTTGAGCATCTGGCAGTAATCCAAATCCCTAGATATTTAATCTTCTTGACTATTTGAATACCAAAATTACTTGCTAATATTTCCTGTTCTCTTATTGGGATATTTTTTGTTAACATTTTAGTTTTTGTCATATTTAATTTAAATCCTGACAGCTTCCCATATTCATCTAATTCTTTCAATATTTTTGGGCCTGTTGTTAATGGGTCCTCCATTATCAACACAACATCATCGGCAAAAGCTTGAATCTTAAAGGTTTCATTCCTAATTTCCAATCCCCGTATTTCTTTATTTTGCCTAATTTTCCTTAACAATACCTCCAGGGCTAATATAAATAAGAGTGGAGAAAGTGGACAGCCTTGTCTCACCCCTTTACCAATCTGGAAGGATTTAGATACATCCCCATTCAATATAATATTTGCGCTCTGTTTATCATAAATTGCTTTTATCGCGTTCTCGAAATACCCCCCGAAATTCATTTTTTGGATTTGTTGGGTCAAAAATCGCCAATTTAGGTTGTCGAAAGCCTTCTGGGCGTTGAGGAAGACCATGGCCAGCTGTTTCTCGGAGTGCATTTGATAATACTCCAACACATCCATCACCACTCTCATATTAGACCTAATCTGTCTACCGGGGAGGAACCCATTTTGGTCGGGGTGGATCCAATTATTTAATATTATCTTCAACCTACCCACTAATATTCCCATAAATATTTTATAATCCGTGTTGAGTAAGGAGATCGGTCTATAGTTCCTTACTTGCTTGGGATCAGTACCTTCTTTTCCTACCAATGTGATGAACGCCTCCTTCCACAATTCTGGGATCCTAGAGCCTCTCAGGGCCTCGTTGCATATTATCAGAAGTTTTGGTACGAGTATTTCTGCCAGATTCTGGTTTTTGTATAATTCTCCTGGGAGGCTGTCGGGACCAGGTGTTTTGTTACTCTTTAATTTGGATATTACCCTCTTCAGTTCCTCTAATGTAATTTCTCTATTTAACACTTCCCTTTCCTCCTCCTTTATCTGTGGGAGATTCTCTTTAGCAAAGTACTGATTAATATTATCGATTGAAGTTTCCTCCTGATTATATAATGTCTCATAGTACTGTCTAACAAATTCAAGTTTCTCCTCCTCATCCTCTAATATTCTGCCCTCCAAGTTCTCCAGGCCATCTATAACACCCTTCTCTTTCTCTTTTTTTAATTTGTACGATAGCCATCTCCCGGGCTTATTTGCATTATCAAAATAATATTGTTTAGATTGTTTGATTTTTTTTGCCAATTCTTCCTGTTCCAATAAATTTAATTTATGCCTTGCTGTCATCCATTGCTCTTTTATTTTAGTATCGCTCGGGTCTTGTTGTAGTCTCTTTTCTGTTTCTTCCAGTTGGGCCAGCAGATCCTTCTGAACCTTCCTTTTCTCTTTGTTGTTATATATATTGTGTGATATTACTAATCCTCTTAAGTAGGCTTTCATTGTATCCCAAACACATGTTAGTGGAGTTTCCTGATTCTCATTCTCCAGAAAGAAAAATTGTAGGTCCCTCTGCAATCTCTTTGTAAACTCTACTTCCCTAAGGATATGAGTATTTAGTCTCCATCTCCTTCGTTTAGTCCTATTTATGCTCTTCCACTTAATCTCTAAAGGGTTGTGATCAGCCCAAACATTCGGGGTAATTTCAACCGAATGAATATCTAACCCTAAATTTCTACTGACCCAAAACATATCAATCCTTGACCAGGACATCTGGGGATTTGAATAGTATGTAAATTGCTTATCACTCGGATGTAGCATATGCCAGAGATCTACTAAATTGTGCTCATCAACCAAATAAAAAAAGGTTTTGGGGAGTTTTTCCCTTTTGGTTTTTTTCTTTAATCCACTCTTGTGGTCCACCTCCGGGTTTACCACCCCATTGAAGTCCCCAATAATACAAATATTTGTATATTCCAATTCAGCTATTTTATTGCTTAATTTCCTGTAGAATTCTCCTAGGTTTCTGTTTGGAGCATAAATGGCTACTACTAAAATTGGAATATTACCCCTCTTGATTTCAATTGTGAGAAATCTCCCTTTGTCATCTGAATATTTAAATTCAGCAGTAATTCCTTTTTTTACATATAATGCTACCCCCCCCTTTTTTTTTCTCTGCCAGAGAGGTAAAGCATTTGCCAAATTTTTCAAATTCTAAATATTTCCTCTCCTCTTTCTTTATGTGGACTTCTTGAAGGCAAATTATTTCCGAGTTAAGTTTAATCAATTTTGAAAAAAATATGTTTTCTTTTCCTTCCGTTGTTTAAACTGTTTACATTCACTGAGAACAATTTCCAACCCTCCATTATCTAACTAACTACGTAGTTTTTGTTTATATTTACAGCTCTTTGTGGTCTTTGCTTCTTTCCTGTAGTTTCTTTGGCTTCCTTCTCTTCTGACTCCTTATCCTCTAGTGTATCTTCCTTAGATTTTTTTAACTGTGCGTTGGTCTCATCCTGGGAGGCTATATCCAATTCCTCCTTACTACTTTGGCCTTCCTCCTCACTTCTCAGTTGGTCCAAAAGTTCTTGTGCAGAGACTAGGCTGTCGATCTTAATCCATTTTCCTTGCCAGGTGATGAGCATTCCCTCTGGTATAAGCCATCTAAAGGGAATGCTTCTCTTGTTTAGTTGTATCGCCAAGAACCTGTAGTCCCTTCTCAGATCACGAACCCTCTTAGGAACTTGTTTCAGTACTATTACTTCTTTGCCTTTAAAATTGATAGGTTCATCTCTTACTATATTGTATAACATGTCTTTCACTTTCCTTCGGGCAAATCTGACATGAACTTCTCGAGGGAGTTTATTCCTCCTGGCATAGTTGGTTTGCATCCTGTAAATTTCATCCAGCTCCTTTATAATATCATCTTTATCTTGTTGTAAAATTCCAGCTATTAAATCCACCATAACATCTCCCAGGTCTTCGTCTTTTTCCTCCACCACATTCTGAAAACGAAGGTAAAAAGCTGCCCGGTCCACCTCAAGCTGGATAATGGAGTCTTCTAACTCCCTATTCTGTGCCATCTATTTCTGGTTGATCGAGTCGAGGTTTCTCTCATTTTGCTCCACTCTTGTCTCAACCTTCTTTATCTTTTTCTCATTGTTATGGATGAACTCCTGGATCTCACTCATTTTCTGATCGATAGAGTGAATATCAGATTTAAGTTCAACATGATTGTTAGTCATTTTTTCTTGTAACAGGAGCATCGTTTCTTGAATAGTTGACAGCGTCGTTTGTATTGCTTGAATGGTTGGTAACATTGCTGACTTATCTGCTTTCGTTAGCACCTCAGTGGATTTTTGCTTGGCTGGAGAGGACATTGTTAATACAGGGTTGGAGGTTGTTTTCTTTCCAGTCTTAAATACTGCCGATGAGATGCTTGTCATCTCCTTTAGGATTCTCTTCCGGTTTGTCAAAATTACCTCAATGTTCTTCCAAATTATCATCCACTATCCTCTCTTCTAATAGCAAGATTCAGTTAATTCTTCTAATCCTAAATTTACTCAATTTTCCTGTCTGCATGTAACAATTCTTACAGATATTATGATATGAGGTTATATATAAATAAACTCAATATGATTACTAAATGCCCATTCCAATTATGATTTAGGTTATATCTATATATAAAATCAAGTACAATTAATTAATCCAATTGCTAGAAGTCAACAACATAAAAGCTTTCTATACCATCTTAGTTTTAATTATATTTATTTGTCTCTTATCATACATTCACATTGTGGCCTTTTTTAAGATATCTCTATAATGATAAGCATGGTATTAAAACATTGAAAATAGTAATTTCTACACTTTCATCAATCTGCTTGAGAACATATTTGGGTATTATAGACGGCTAATAGTTATCAAATGGGAAGTAACTTTCTACCCAAAGCTGAATCAATAATTTCTAATCCACAGAGCTAACTGCGTATACCCCTAGGATATCTACAGAAAAGAAGGTTTTGAAAAGTTGTATCTATTGTATTGATATCCACCTGAATTGGATACTGTGTTCACAAGGTCATTAGTCACATAAAAATCAATGCATATATAATGCACAAAATTGCTTTCTTTTCATAAATGATTAATGCATGAATGGATTAATACAGAAGTCTAATATCATTTCCATGTTGAAAAAGGTTCCTGCAATCCAGAGGTGGGTTTCAGTAGGTTCTGACTAGTTCGGGAGAACTGGTAGTGGAAATTTTGAGTAGTTCGTAGAACTGGTAATAAAAATTCTGACTGGCCCCACCTCCATCTCTTCTCTGCCTCCCAAGTCCCAGTTGATCGGGAGGAAATGGGGATTTTGCAGTAACCTTCCCCTGGAGTGGGTTGGGAATGGAGATTTTACAGTATCCTTCCCCTGCCACATCCACCAAGCCACACCCACCAAACAATGTCACACCCACAGAACCAGTAGTAAAAATTTTTGAAACCCACCACTGCTGCAATCTATTTATGAGGACTAACTATCCAGAGTGACAGTGGGTGATCTCATTATCTCTCCTTTTTCCGGGAAAATTGTGCTGATCAGAATTCACTGTCTGGCTACACAATCTCTGTTGCAATGCTGTCCCTGCTCCTTAGGAGATTACTAGTTCACTATGAATCCTCATTGAAAGTACAATTCTAAAAGCAAATTACACCCACCACCACCACCAATAAGGACTGCTAGACACATTTTATTCTTGCTATCATTTGCCTGTCATGGAACTGCTGAAAGCAATGCATCTCTGCTTTGCAAACTTCATGAAAAGATGCTAATTATAAACTGGATATACATGAATGATAATCCAGGGTTCCTGACCAGCAAATAGTATGGCTGGAAACCATGAATCGATATAACTATTTACCCTGCCACACAGCATAATAATTTAAAACCCCAGTTGGATGGCTTTGTTATTGAGACATAAAAAGCCACAAATATTTAGAATTGGATTGTTAATTTCATATTATAAAACCAATTTGTAGTAACTTAAGCTGAACATGTAATCAAATATTTGCAATTAAATAGTAAGTCATGGAGTGTTCCGTAATAATTAGATAATTTCACTGCTTTTATCCAAATATTGGGAGTTTAGTTAGGTAAGAGAATAGTCTTCAGGAAGAAATTCCATTCTGAGAAGAATATATAAAGTACTTTCTAAATAAATATTTTGAGTACCATTATCGTATCATTGAGTACCATTATTGTACCATTATCCGTCATAAACCTCAAAGCTTCCATTGTGTATTTTATTTAAAAACATTTTAAAAATTACAAACAACAAACAAACAATATAGAGACTATGTCAACTAAACAACAAACAGCATCAACAACAAAAATCTAAGCAGAAGAGAAGCCCAGCCCCTCTCAAAAATCTCACAAATTATTTAGAATCTAAATCTAATCATGTATTCTCCATGGCATGTCCATTTTGTTTTTAAAGAGCTGCAATGTTGACCTGGGACAATGGTATGCCTATAGTTATTTTTAGGATCTGGTGAAAAATAATTATGTATCATAAAAGTGGCAAAAGAAAACAACCTTGCAATGTTGTATTGACCTCTCTCTTTTCATTCGTCAACAGAAAGTGATTTTAACTATCCTGCTTGGTAATGCAAAGTTCTTCTCATAAAAGCAATCTATTATCCTTATCAAGGCATAATGAAGCTCACCTTGTCCTTCTACTATCATTGAAATTCACGTGTATAGATATCATTGTGCAAATGTTAAAGAGCACATGAGGAATTGCATTTTTATAAAACAATTTTCCTTATCTTATTGTGAAATCCTTGTACCATTTATAGTGCTACCATTATACCACTGTCAGAGCACAACATTCTGTTCTTAGAGATGTGTTCCTTTAATTATATCCTTCCTCTATTAATCATACCTGTGGCAGCTTAATGTTTGAGCTGTAGCACATAAAGTAATTTATTAAAATCTGTTTCAGGCCTTTGAGTTGGCTTTAAAATATTTATGATTGTTTTCTCCACATTTGGCCTAAGGACTTATATTTTTAAAAGGGCAAGATGCACAGCTGAATATCCAAGCCATTTTAATTGTTGAGATATAACTCATTTAAACATGCTTCAATGGACATATTCTGCAATTTGGCAACATTTGTTCATAGTTCTGGAATTGGGACCAAGATTATTGCTCAGTTTATATAATCAGTTTGTAATATTCTGATCCACACAGTATTTAAAAATGTTTAAATATATTTATATTATTTTTAATGGATGTTATATCATTTCATGGTTTTTTATAGAATAAGCAGAGTGGCAATAAATATCAGGATTTATTAACATCTGGTGACCTAGGGAGCCAGAGAGTTATCCCTCCCCCATTAAATAAAACAAATAAAACTACTGAAATAAATACTTTTTACTGTATATGGACCAACCTGAATCTATCAGAGGCAGCCAAATGAAAAAGGTTTCCATTGCTACTTTCCAGTGCAATCAGCTTTCTGGTCATATTGGCCCTAAAGTGTTTAAAGCTTTAAAGCTAAAAGCCAACTCTTTATGTTGCAATTGAAAATGGTCTCAAAGTTGTTACCAGTGCAGCTGCTAACATAAATTTTTCACATGACTTGATCAGCTAACAGTATCAGGTCAGTAGTATTTGTACATAGTTTTTAAACAAGTGTTAAATACAGCCGCATATGTATTTCTCCAGTTTGTATATGGCTAGTGATTAAATAATTGAATTACTTACTGGACAGGGATATCCAGTTAGAACTGCAACTAGTGTATCCACCTTAATTGGTAATCAGGTTTTCCAAATATGACATATAACTTTCTCAGTTATCTATGAATAGAGAACTCCCAAACTGCAAGCTTGACCCTCCAGTAGAAATGCAGTTCCATGAAAGATTAGGACCCATCAGGTAGTGGTGCAGTGGTTAGAATGCACTATCACCAGTGGTGGGCTACTGCTGGTTCAGACCAGTTCGGGTGAACCGGTAGTTCCAACCAACGGCTGAGCCTGACCTCCTGCCCTGGTGCTATCATGTCTTATATCCATGATGGTGAACCTATGGCACGCATGCAAGTGGTGGCATGCAGTGCCCTCTCTGTGGCCACATAAGCCGTTGCCCCAGTCCAGCTGTGCCGCAAATGTGTGTGTGCCTGCCGCTGGCCAGCTGGTCTTTGGGTCTCTGCTGTGCATGTGCTGGGGCAGAGCATGGGTGTGGGGGCCACACATGCATGCATGGGGGCCATGGGCACATTGCATTTTAAGGGTGCACATGCATGCTTTGGGCACTCGGTCCGGAAAAGGTTAGCAATCACTGTCCTATATAATTGCCGATTTTTCACCAGTTTTTCAATGCTGATTGGTGCAAGGAAGGAGGAGGAGGAAACAGCTGAATCTTCTTCCATATTGCCTTGTATTTTATTTGCTTTGCAATTTAAGAATTGTTAGGTATTAGAGTTTTTTAGCTTTCGAGTAAAATTGTGGACTGCATTTCATGTTTGATATCATACTGCTATTTCCAATAACATTTGTAATTTCACCCATTTATTCAGCATTTGCCTCTTTGAAGGGGTAGGAAGTGAACTGTAACCCAATGAATTTGAAAGGCTGTAGACTGAAGGGATGATTGAAATCTGGACTTCCTGAAGTGATTTACTTATTTTAAAAGTGCTGATTTTGCATGTGTGTTTATACCATTCTAATTTAGACCAGCTGCTTTCAATACATGGTTCTTTACATTCATTGGATTACAATTTCCTTCATCTTTAACATACTTATTGGTTTGGAGTTTTAGTGATTATATTTATAGGGTCCAATATTTAGGAGGTCTAGCTGGGAAGATTAATGCATTGTCATTTGTGACCCGTGGTGGCACACTGGTTAGAATGCAATATTGCAGGCTAATTCTGCTGACTTCCAGGGGCTCGATCAGGGATGAAATGCTCCCGGTTTGGACTGGATCACCTGATCCGGTAGCAATGGCAGCGGGTGGTTTGGAGAACCGGTAGCAAAAATCCCTGTGCCCCCCTCCCATGCCCAGCTGAGCCGCGTGATCATCAGAGGCATTTTTTTTTACTTTTAAAAGCATTTTTTCTACAATCTCTTCCAATGAAAAAATGCTTTTAAAAGTAAAAAAATAAAAGCCTCTGATGATCACGCGGCTAAGCTGGGATCATCAGAAGCTTTTCAAAGCATTTTTTTCCTGCAACCTCTTGGCCGAAGAGGTGGTAAAAAAAAATGCTTTGAAAAGTCTCTGATGATCCCAGCTGAGTTCCCTGATTGGCAGAAAAGCTTTTCAAAGCATTAGAAAAAATGCTTTGAAAAGTTTTAAAAAAAAAAAGTTGGCCACGCCCACCCAGTCACATTAACCCTCCCCACCAAGCCACACCCACAAAACCAATAGTAACAAATTTTACATTTCATCCCTGGGTTCGATCCTCACTGGCTCAAGGTTGACTCAGCCTTCCATCCTTCCGAGATCAGTAAAATGAGGACCCAGATTGTTGGGGGCAATATACTGACTCTGTAACCACTTAGAGAGGGCTGTAAAGCACTGTGAAGCAGTATATAAGTCCAAGTGCAATTGCAATTTGCAAATACCACTGAAGAATATGCAGAATTTCAGGTAAGAACCATAGGTCGCTCAGAGTTGAACTTTTGTACTTCCTTTTTAGTATCACTGAAGGAAGGTAACCTCTCATTACAAATGTAGACAATAGGCTGAGTAAACCAATTGTGTGAGATATGAGACAAGTTTGAAAGGATACCTAATGACATTTGTCAACCAAAATAAACCTCACATGTTGTCTGTGCCAGAATATGAAAATTTTATTGAAATACAATGTACCTATGCTTTAAAAACAAAATTTGAATCTGTGCACTGAATGACTTTTGAATGGAACTGATAGATGTATACTCATCAATAGCCGAAATGGTTATCCAAGCTCTGGTCCACTTCATGTACACCTATCAATGTGAAATCAGGCTTTTCAGCTTTCATTTCTTCTTTTTTTAAATATGAAAATAACCCTATTATGCTCTTCCCCTTTGTTCTTGTAAATCTTAATATTCTCATCTTATTGTTTTCCAAGATGTTTTGTCATGCATGATGATAGGTAATCTCACCAACTGTCCATGATGAATATTTTTAAATATTCGTACAGAAAGCAAGAAGAAACCAGATTTTGCTAGAGTGGGATAAGTTCAGACATTAAAGAATAGGTTGTTTGCATGCATTTTTGAAGAGTGATTCCAATGTAAGCACTCTGAACCTTACATAATGTCTAAGACATTCATTTATATAATACTAATGCAGTTGTTCAAGAAGAAATGTAAAAGTAGATTAGTAAATGTTGCAAAAAAGGGAGATTATGCCAGGATCTTTCATTCTTAATGATTTGCTGAACTTTGTGGGAGTAACCTATTTATCTCTCCCCTTCAAAAACTCACTTAGAAAAATAATGCATTTCCTCCCTTTTTTGCTTTAATGAAAATCAGCTGAAGTAAATGTTCATGATTTTCAACACTTTAAGCACTAATTGGAACATACAGCATTATCTATATTTTGACAGTGTGGGAGAGGGTAACAATGTAAGTGTTTCTTCGTTAATCTAGATTTCTATAATTGCATTGACTTCTTTTGTTTTTGTTGAATGTGTCACGTTGCTTATGGACAAAATTTTCTTTGTTATCTTCTAGTTTGTTAACAGGAATAAAACAAATAATTCAACTGTAGTTTATTTATTTTTAAATATACTTGAATTGTATAAACCAAGCAAACTAAAAATGGTTTAACTTAGTCCTTGGGCTTTACGATGTATTTATATTTAAGACAGATGTGTGTGTGTGTAACAAGTTTAAAATATAGTGTTTATAGATAATGAAAGATGTCATTCCTGTATATGTAGAAGAAGGTAGATGACAAAAATTAATATGTGGACATAAGTAAAATAAATATAACATTATATGAACACAATAAAGCTCTCCTGAATGGAATGATATCTTTAAATGGTCATTAGTAGCATTAGGATAGCAGTAAGTAGGTGTGACACTGTGCTTTTTCCTTGATTTGCTCTTGGAAAAGTCTATTAATATCCTCTTTCCTTAGGAGGGCTGCAGAACTATACAGTTTATCTGCTCTTTCTTTAGAGTCACAGAGGCCAAGCAGACTCACGCAGATCTTGATTTTGTTTGGAAATCTGCCATCCTGTATAATTGTCTACTTAGCCATGGAATACAAGGTAAAAGTTTAGCATAGCAGATGACCATCTGGACTGTCACTGAAGTGACAAGACTTGGATTTATCCACATGAAGTGCTGTGTATCATGATTCTTTTCTTTAGGAAAAGAGATGTGACTGGTTTGTCACATTGCCTCACAGTTTCAGGCTATTGATACTATTAGACTAAGCTTTAAAGGAGAGGCAAAAACAAAAGAGACTATTTTGCTTTGTTTTTAGAAATGAGGAATCTATTTGCACAATCACTTTACTTAATGTATTTTTGTTTTCTTCTATTTAAAATATTTATATGCTCCCAAATTTACTGAGAAAAAATACAGAAAAATGTAGGGAAAAAATCAACAAAACTTAATGAAAAGAATATAAAACCACAAATCACACACTTTAGAATAGAATAGAATAAAATAGAATAGAATAGAATAGAATAGAATAGAATAGAATAGAATAGAATAGAATAGAATAGAATTCTTTATTGGCCAAGTGTGATTGGACACACAAGGAATTTGTCTTGGTGCATACGTTCTCGGTGTACATAAAAGAAAAGATACATTTGTCAAGAATCATAAGGTACAACACTTAATGATAGTCATAGGGAAACAGTCAATATAAATCTTAAGGATACCAGCAACAAGGTTACAGTCATACAGTGATAAATGGGAGGAGATGGGTGATAGGAACGATGAGAAGGTTAATAGAATGCAGACTTAGTAACTAGTTTGACAGTGTTGAGGGAATTATTTGTTTAGCAGAGTGATGGTGTTTGGGAAATAACTGTTTTTGTGTCTAGATATCATTGGGCATTGCAGCTGGGATGTCTGCTTTTAAACTTTGGTTTTAATGTGATATAGAAAGTATTGCCATTGAATTGATCTTGGCTGGTTCCAGTTCCATAAACCTGGGTGCGGCATGCAAATATTACTTTATCAAAAAGGGGCATACTTCTAATACTATTTTATAGATAGCTGTTGATGGGCTTCACATTTTTTCAACTTTGGTTTCATTCCCTATATGTTCTCTCATGTAAATCACAATCTTACTTTAAGCATTCCTTTTAAATATTTATGAATGGATCTACTTAGAACTTACATTACTATTATAAATTACATAGAACTTAAGTAAAACTGACCTTTGGGTCAGTATTTTTTGGCAGTTAATGACTGAGATCTTAAGTTCAGTCACTGTTACCAGTAATGGTCCATTCACAAAATCATTATTACCTTCATAAATCTTTCTGAATAAAAAGTATAAAAAGCACACTTTTTCATGCCCAGTAATGGATAGTCAGTTCTCTTTCTACAATAGACAGATAAAACTCATGAAAATAAAATTGATTCAAGGAAACCATAGGTTCATTTTCAAAAGTGATCCTTCCCGTCCAATTTTTCTCTTTTCAATTTCTGAAAATAGGTAGTATTATACATTGAAGTGAAGGAAACTACGGTCTTCTGAATATTACTTAATGTCAGGATAACCAATAATGACTGTCATGTTCAACATCATGTGAAGACCCAGAAGCCTATGTTTATTACATAAAAATCATAAAGGTTAACCATCATATACTTCCATGTCTATATTGTTAATATATATTTATTAAACCATGTGGAAGTTTTTGGGCTGTTTCTGATGGCTGCTATTACAATTTCTGTAATTACAATTTCTGAAAGTGCAGAGAACTACCTTAGAGATACTAAATAGAGCCAATCTTGATTATCTTCTGAGATCAAATTCCTAAATGTTACCATTAAGCTAAGCAAGATTGACCCTGATTAATATTTGCACGAGGGACATCTAGAAATTCTAAAGCAGTTGGCAAAGTTGAAAAGTTGAAATATCCCAGGAGAAAATAATGTGAAATCACTTGTAACACTGCCAAGAAAATTACATAGATATGGTAATTAGGAAATCATATCAAGGGCATGTTTTATTATGGAAGGAAAGTAAATCTTTCCTTTGTGCAGCACTACTTCTGGAAAAGTCTTTTTGTTGTGTACTTGGTCCCAAATTGTCCCAATATCAATAAAGTAAGTTAATTAATGAGTTAACGAGTGAGTTAATATGCTGTACAGCCATTACAATTGCCTTCTAGAAATGTTGTACCTATGTACCTTATAATTTCCATTTTAAAACATGGCTTCTTTTAGTGAAGTTGGGTAGGCCATAAAATATGAAGAAAGTATCTCCCAGAACAGAAATTTTATTGTGGTAAAAGCAGAGTTTCCTAGCAGAATATTTATATATGAATTTGCAAAATACATCACATTCTTGTTAGATATTAAAGTTATTATTACCAGAGATGTGATACTCTTCAAGTGATGCTACTTTTATACTGAGTACTGCATTAATGGGGCATTTCTGATGAGACATTAAGGAGTGTCAGGTTCCTAGAAACAATAGAACATAAACATCAACTAATACAATTCATATTTTATGTTAGTGTTATATGTTAGAGGAATTCCTTTTCCTTTCCTCTATGATAAATTCAGAAATATTCAGAAGCATTTGCCCCTTAGATAGCAAATATTTTTTTATTCTTCTGAATCAGCCTTGAGGATGCAGTGGATAATGATTCTGTGTTTCCAACTTCCCTTTAGATCAGGGTCTCCAACCTTGGCCATTTTAAGACCTGTGGACTTCAACTCCCAGAATTCCTCAGCCAGCAAAGCTGACTGAGGAATTCTGGGAATTAAAGTCCACAAGTCTTAAAGTTGCCAAGGTTGGAGACCCCTGCTTTTAGATGATCACAGAACATATCCAATTACATTTTGTGATTCAAGGACATGATGGGCCATGTGAAGAGAGTCAGCTAACTTTAAGTTGATCCAGTTTTAAACAGATAATTATATATCTGTTATCTAACTTTTCTGATGTTAATTTAAAACATGGTTTATTTAAAGTTCAGCTGATGCTACATGTCTAATTTCCTGTTGTTTTTTTGCTATGTAAAAGTATTTTTCCTAGAATTCATTACAATTTTTTATAACATCAGTTGATATTTCTATTTAATTTCAATGTAATTAATTCATTTCTAAAAGATGTCAATCTACTGAAAACATTTTTTCATAGTAACTTTTTTTAAAAAGACAATACTGTTTATTTTTTGGAAGTATATCTTGCCTAGTGTTCCAGAGCTCAAAAGAATAATTTTACTGACATCATTTTGGATCTGGAGACTGAAAAAAGAAGATAGGAGATAGCATATTGCTCAGACTTTTCCTGTGATGTGTGAATTTTACAGTTAGAGGAACCATTTTGAATAAGTCTTGAAAATAAAATAAAGTTTGGTGACAAATGTGAAATATTGACTTAATTTGATTGTCATCTACAGGGAAAATTAGTGTGCAATTTAGTGACTAGTGACTATATTTTGCATTAAGTGAAATGAGTCTCACATACAAATCATTGCCATAATCATTGCTTCAGTGACATAGATCACCATTCAGATTTATTGGATAATTTCAGATTCTAGCATATGGAGAGTATGAAAAAAAAAATTCTATTCATTTTCTCTACAGTATGTATCATTTATCATATTTTCCTGTAATCCCTTTTTTCATGTCATACCTATACATTCAAAAATATACCTGTTAATTAAAAAGTAGACTAAAATACTAACATAAATTATTATGATTAAGGATTGAATACATTTTGTCTTATTAACATTTTATTCTTTCATAGAAATGTTTCCTACTGTGTAGACAAATCTGTGTAGAAGGATCTTTAATAATCATGTTAAACTACCATGCTATTCTGTTTCTCAGCAGCTCTGTAATGCATACATAGATTTTTCATCAGTGTTTAATTTGCTTAATTTTTATTAACTGTCTTAGAAAGTTGTCCTCTTCCAATTCTTTGACTCTCTATGGAACTGCAACATGGCTGTAGTTGCAGTTCTGTCTTTCTCTTTTCATTATAGATTTTATATTTCATGATACATCAATCAGTTTTCAGTGTTGCAATATTCATTTTGCCAAATTCTGTAAAACACTTGAATACTTATTTTGAAGTCTTACGTTTATTTCGATCTTAGTTCTGTTTATTTTTATTAAGCATTAGTGCCATCTGCAGCGATGCTCATTTTAATATATATTTTATTTCATTTTCTATGTTTATTCAACCAAATAAATTGTGATTCAATGGCATTTTGCAAATTCCATAATTGTGACAATTTGTCCCTTTGTATTGATAAATAAATATTTTATTCAGCTATAAAAATACTTTTCAAATGCTATTCAAGATGCAACCAACAAATGCAAATTAAAAACCAACACCCAAATCTTAGATACACATAGAAAACTCATTCAGAATTGGAGATTTGCCTGTATCCTGAGGATAGTTGCTAACTGCTTTAGAGAAGATAATGGGGCAACAAAGGCTCTCTCTCACACAGAGAAAAACATATGACCTTTGGGAGAGAGAAGAAAGAAAGCTGGCTGAGAAGTGTTATTCGTCTTAAAACCAGAATAATTCCTATTGGAGACATTTATTCAACATTGCAGTCTTTTTGTAAGGTTATCCTCCTGTGTTGAAAACCAACCTTATTCCCAGATTTTAAAAGAGTGAACTTTGAAAACTCTTGCAGAGGTTACGTGCTCCCCTCCTCTCTCTTCACTGAACTCATAGTTTCCTTCTGATATAGTACAAGAAAAAATATAGTACATAGAACAGAACATAGAACATATCAGAGTTGGAAGGGATCCTGGAAGTCTCTAGTTAAATCCCCTGCTCAAGCAGGAGATCCTGTACCATTTCATACAAATGGCTATTCAGTCTCTTCTTAAAAGCCTCCTATGATGGAGCACCTACAATTTCTAAAGACAAGGTAGTTGATTGTTCGCATTGACAGAAATTCCTCCTTAGTTCCAGGTTGCTTCTCTTCTTGATTAATTTCTGTCCATTACTTCTTGTCCTGCCTTCAGGTCCTTTGGAAAATAGGTTGACCTCCTCTTCTTTGTGGCAGCCCCTCAAAATATTGGAACACTGCTATCATATCATACCTAGTTCTTCTTTTCATTAGACTAGGTGTGATAAGTTTAATAGACTAGATGTGAATAAGTTTTATTGATATGATTAAAGGTAAATTTAATTTAATTTTATTCGAACAATGCTAGATTAATTGTGCTCTTCCCAATTTTAAATTTTTTCTGATTTTAATGTTAATCTCTAAATAACAAATTTTAATTGTATTTTCATTACAATTTGTATGTATTCATGAATGAAAACAAAAAGTGTTTTTTGCTAGATTATTGTCTGCCTTTGTTTCAGCTTGTTATATTTCTAATCAGGAAGATATGAAACCAAATTATTAAGAAGAGTAGCACATTTGGTAGCATTAACTACAATTTATTGTTATTACAATTAACCAAAGCATTGCTTTTAAAATGAAAAATCAGCTTTTTCCCAGCTTTACAACTATTCTTTAGTTAAAGTGATTATAATAAAGTTATATTTCAAACTGTTTGAAAATTTCTGTTAAATGTATTATATAATGTGTGTGAGTTTTAATATTACATTAGTAAAATCAGAAAACACCATCATTAGTTATGTCTTGAGGACCTACTGATAGTTATTATAAACTATCATGCAATGTATAAAGAACTATCGTAAGAACAAAATTCTTGGAAAAAAGATGGAATGGGAAAAAAATAAAAAGCAGTTGTGAATAAAACATAGCTGAAAAAGCAGGAGGAATCAAAATCTCATTGAGAATGTTAGGCCACAATGTTTAAAGCCACGAATGCATAATGTAAAGTTTTCACACAGAATCTATTGTATTGAGGCAAAGTTAGCCTAATTGTAGAAGTTTTGACTTTAGTCCTCTCTCTATAGGTAACACTGAAATATTATTAGAAAAACTGAATGCTTAAATGGCATTCAAAGAGCAAGGTCTAAGTACAGCAGTATTGAAATCTTGCATTTTGATAAGATGATGCTGAGGGAAGTGTATTGAAAAACCTGTTTTACTACAGGTTGTCCATGATGTATTAAGTATTATATACTTAGATACTTCACATAATGGTATTGAAAGGATCTTGTTGTCAATCTTGATGGATAAGTAAGTGGTGTAACACCACTTATGCTCATGTGTAAACATCCCATTATCTGCTCATTCCTAAAGGAGTCTCTTATTATGACCCTTGCTTTTTTGCACTTTACCATCATTGTTGAAAGAAATTACTTAACATTCTTAAGAGTAGAGAACATAATTTGTGTCTTGTGTTCTGCAAACAAAAAGAACTGCAGAAGTGAACTCAGAGCATATTCAGTTTTAAATTAGTGCAGGAATAGTTGATGAAACCCAGTATTAAATAAAGAGACCCTTAGTACCTTATATGATTCTCTTCACTTATTCATTTATTTCCTTGAGCAGCCCCAATCCGCCCACATGATCCTTTCATCCTCTGAAATAGACAACATTGCTTCTAAGGAATATTAAGGTCTGTGTCAGTGGTGGGTTGCTACCGGTTCACATTGGATCTGGTGAACTGGTAGCGGCGGTGGCAGGAGGCTCCGCCCACTCACCTGGATGCTTCTGTGCATGCGCAGAAGCGTCGCTTACATGTGCGAGCATGCACCCACAAGCGAATCAGTAGCAACGGGATTTGGAACCCGTCCCTGGTCTGAACTCTTAATGAAAGAAGAGAAAAATTGTATACTAACTGAAAACTGAAGTTGATTTTTGGAAAAAAAATCCATATTCTCCATGATAAAATTCCAATAGTTGCACCAGAAATTTCAGTCTTCAACATTTGGGGTGTTTAAAATATGAATATGGTGTTATTAACTCCAGCTGAGTATTTCATATTTTGATTGTCTCTGTGTGTATGTAGACACACACACACACACACACACAGAGTATATTGCCTGAATATCTTGTTATTCTGTTTTATTTAAGGATGAGGCATATAATTATGAGTATCATAGTGAATCACATACATTTAAGGGTAATAATTATTATCCAAAAATTGCTCAGAGACAGCAGCTCACGTTCCCAGAAGGGACAAGTAAGTTGCATTTCTCTTTCCACTGAAAGCATAAGAGAAAGAAATGTAGGTGTTAATTGCTTTGAAATAAGTCTTCATGCACACTTGCTTGCACAATCTCTCTTTCACACACACATTTGAATGTACTGTTTGGAATTCTTGTGCTGTCATCATAACTTTTTCTCAGTAAATCTAAGTAATCACGGCTCAGAAATACTTTTGCTTTGGTGGTTTGCTTTTATATAGCTTTATTGCTACAGAGTTCTGGCAGTGGCTAGGGATTTGAATTTAGTTTTAGGTTCTTTAACTGAATATTAATTAAAGCATATACAGCAGATTTATTCGGAGTAGTGGGAAAACCAGGAAAATAATTGGCCTCTTGATTGAAACAACTGTGACAATGTAATATAATGTTCATAATCAAAAACTCCATGGGTAAAATCCATTAAAACTCAGGGGCAAGAGGTTTGTTGTTTCTAGAGCTTTATACTTGACTTTGGGGACACCAAATGAGCAAATAACATTTTAAACAACATAATAAATCTTTAAGAAATTTCCTAAGCTCAACCAGTTGGTTTAGCTGTAACCCTAATGTTGCCCTGTATGAATGCCAGGAAGGCTCCTGGTCCAGAAGTGGTTTCTGATGTAATAATGCAAAAATGTATGAAAAATTAATTGATTTAATTATTAATGCATATAAACAGTCCAAGTTTAAATGAGATGGTTTAAACATGAGATCTAAAGATGATGAGAAGACTGCATTCTAGATACAGCTTTCCTGAAAAGGTGAAAAAATTTAGATATATTTGCATATGATTTAGGATTCAGAAAGTCTTCTCCCAAACTTTTCTCCAAATGTATCAAAGGGTTAGTGAATGTAGCTGGAGTTTATTATTTGCTATTCAAATATAACACATTTTCGCTATTTGCTATGATTCTAAAGAAACACACACACACACACACACACACACACTGATTAAAACAGAAAATTTCATTGAAGAGACTGAATGATTCAGAAACAAAGTGTACGTGTCACTAAATTTCTTTTTTAAAATCTCAGCAATAACAAGACTATCCAGTTAATTGTCAATTTCATGGATGACTTCTAATCTTTGTAATCTTTGCTATTTAATGTCATGTTTATTATTTGCTTATTAAATATAAATATTACTGCTGATGGTTGAAGTCACTAGAATATTTCTTTCTAAGCATGCTTGAGTACATTTTGTGGTTATTACTAATTTCAGTTGTGAACTTATTATATATAGAACAGAAGCTGATTTTAGAGATCAAAAGCAGCCATTAATGGAAAATAAGTTATTGAAGAAACAAATATTCTTTTTTATTCTGTTCTCTGTACTTACCTTATGAATTTATCCAAAGGGAAGATAACTCTAATTTTAAGATTATTCCTAACCCTTCACCCAGAATATATATCAGCCAGAATTTATATTTTCCAGAGAAGATAAGTCAGAAAGATAAATTAGTATTAACTGAACTAGTAAATACATTTAATTATAAAGCTAATATATTATTTCTCAATCAAAATTGTTCATCAATAAAATAAGTTCCACTATTGTATGTACAGAATTAATTTATTTGAATATATCAACCATTCTCTTTCAATCGAAAGAAAGAAAGAAAAAAGAAAGGGAGGGAGGGAGGGAGGGACGGAGAGAAGAAGGAAGGAAGGAAGGAAGGAAGGAAGGAAGGAAGAGAGGAAGGAAGGAAGGAATCAGAAAAAACAAGTGCCTTCTAACTTTCTTTTCAACAGGTTTAAGCAAATTCATTATCTCATTTTCTTTTTGGTTATTCTTTTTCACTTTTTTGAATATATCAACCATTCTCTTTCAATCAAAAGGAAGGAAGGAAGGAAGGAAGAAAAAGGAGGGAGGAAGGATGGAAGGAAGGAAGGAATCAGAAAAAACAAGTGCCTTCTAACTTTCTTTTCAACAGGTTTAAGCAAATTCATTATCTCATTTTCTTTTTTGTTATTCTTTTTCACTCTTAAACTACATTCATATACAGAAATATGTACACAGAAAAATAAGACACATACCTTCCCTTCCTTTCCTGGAAAGACAGCAAAAATACAAGGCGGGTGGGGGGAGGAGAGGAGAGGAGAGGAGAGGAGAGGAGAGGAGAGGAGAGAGGAGAGGAGAGGAGAGGAGAGGAAAAATGGACAGACAAAATATGATGGAGATGCTGGAAAGGAAAGAAACAATTGCATAAAGAATGTAAGCAACAGAACTCCTGTTTAGTGTTAAACAAGTGTATCATGCAAAATAGTTCCTTTCAAACAACAACAAAAACAACAACAAAACCCCAGCATATTTCTAGCTGATATTCCAAAGCACCCTTGATTAGCATAGTAATATCTATTCTACTTCTTTGGTTTTTCAACAACTTCTATTCTTTCAGAACTGAAAAATTACCTTGCCCTCAGTCCACAGGTTTTTACATTTCGTAATATATATCATGTCAGGCTAATATGGCACTTACAGTTCTTCATCCTTTTTTTAAAGATGAACTCTGTCCTTCCTTAGTTTTAGTGAAATATGTTAACATTATGTAGAAAAATCACATACATCATTTCAAATGTGAGTAGATTACTACTATTAGTAATTTATAGAGATGAGTTTACTACTACTATCACAATCTTTTATAAGGATTGTGACTTTTCAAATTAAATCTTCTGTTGGAAAATGTATTTTCCTCAATTCTAGGACAAGGAAATATATTTGTCCATGGAATAAGATTGGGGAGAAAAACAAAGAAACTCCTTCTATGAAATAAGGAAATATTTCTTTCTTAATTGCAGAGGTGTTTTTATTGGTTGAAATTCACAGTTTAGCCCAGGGGTGAAATGCTCCCGGTTCAGACCAAATCACCCAATCCGGTAGCGATGGAGGTGGGTGGTTCGAAGAACTGGTGTCAAAAACCTCTGCTCCCCCCCCATGCCCAGCTGAGCCGCACAGAGGCTTTTTTTTAACTTTTAAAAGCATTTTTTCTACAACTTCTTCGGCCAAAAAAAAAATGCTTTTAAAAGTAAAAAAAAAAGTCTCTGATGATCGCATGGCTCAGCTGGGCATGTGGGGGGGGGGCAGGGATTTTTGCTACTGGTTCTCTGAACCACCTGCCTCCATCACTATATCTTCGCCGAAGAGGTTGTAGAAAAAAATGGTTTTAAAAGTAAAAAAAAAAATGGCCACGCCCACCCAGTCACGCCCAAAGAACCGGTAGTAACAAATTTTAGATTTCACCACTGGTTTAGCCCCACAACCCTGTGACAACAGATCATCCAATGATCTTATCAAGCCTCTACAAAGGTTAACCAAATATTTTAAACCATTTTTCTCTGCTTGGTTATTTGTCTTCCTAATAGTCCTGTAAGTAGATTGGAAGCCAGAAAACTCCTCTTCCCATCTTTATCCCTTCACCCCAACCCTGAAAAATTCAAAGCCATGAGGAGATTGGCAGTATAAAAATAATGTTCATGCTTAAAATGCTATAACCAATCTATTTATATAAGTACATTTATGGACCTGGAAAGGTTTTGGCACAGTGGCAGCTAAGAATTTTTTACATTTATAGCATTTCATGCAAAGTCAAAAACAGCATATAGGTCCGTGATGGCGAATCTATGGCACGCATGCCACAGGTGGCACGCGGAGCCATATTGGTAGGCACATGAGTGTTGCCCTAACTCAGGTCCAGCACACACTGGCCAGCTGATTTTCAGACCTTTTGGGCCCACCAGAAGTCAGGAAACAGGCTTTTTCTGGCCTCCGGAGGGCCTCCAGGGGGCCATTTTTGCCCTCCCCAGGCTGCTAGAAAGGCTCTGGAGCCTGGGGAGGGTGAAAAATGGACCTACCGGGCCCACCGGGCCATCACGTGCCAAAAGCGGGGGGAGTTTGGGGGGATGTGGCACATTGAATTATGGGTGTGGGCACATGTGCTCACGGCCCCCTGCGCTCCCCCTGCTTTCGGCACGCGATGGCAAAAAGGTTAGCCATCACTGATATAGGTAGTCCTCAATTTATAATCCTTTGTTTAGTGATGCTTCAAAATTACATCAGCACTGAAAAAATGACTCATGACTGTTTTTCACACTTACGATCCTTGTAGCATCTTCATGGTCACATGATCAAAATTCAGGTGCTTGGCAACTGGCATGAATTTATGATATTTGCACGATCCCATGGTCAAGTGATCTCCATTTGTAACCTTCCCAGGAAGCTTCTGACAAGCAAAGTCAGTGGGAGAAATCAGATTTGCTTAATGATCACTTGATTCACTTAAAAACAGTGGCCAAAAGATCATAGCATGAGGTACAACTTACTTAACCACTGCTTGCTTAGCAACAGAAATTTTGGGCTCAATTGTGATTGTAAGTTGAGGACTCCTTGTAAACGCTTCAGTTCAGTGTAGAATAATTCTGTCTCAGGTAGCACTGTGAGATGGAGCAATACGGATACTGGCATTTAAAGTAAAACAAAATGTTGTAATATTCTATTGAAGAAGTCAGTAGAGCTTTTTGCCTCTATGTACATTGAAGAACAAATTGGGTTTAAAGTGTGTTCAATCATTCAATTGCTCTCAACTTTTTGTGACCAAATGGAGATCACTTACCCAGGATTGGAAATCACTCCTTTTTTGAATTTTATAAGCTCATGTTTGTATCTTCAGTGACAGTATCTAGCTGTCTTGTCTTCAGTTTCTTTTTCATTTACTTTAGTTTTTTTTCCAAGCATCAGAATCTTTTGCCAGGGATCTTGTTTTCTGAATTAGATATCAAAACAAACAAACAAACAAGCATCTCCTGTAGACAGGAACACTACAAACATCACTCCAATGTTTGTTTTCAACTAGTTTTTCAACTATGGATCAGTACTTCTATTCTTTCAGTAGAGTGAGATAATCCTACAGAAACTTGCACTCCAAATGGCATTCCTTAGTTGTTCTTCTATAGTCAAAAAGCAACAATTTAATTTCTTGCTGATAAACGATCATATTGCTTTTCTATAATAAGTGAATGCAGATATATCAATACCACTGTCATATTTATGATTTTAATGGCTTTTTCTATTGAGTAATGCAGGACATTTATTATCTGCAAAATTGGTACTATTTATCATTTTGTAATTAGTCTGAGTAGACTAATAAAGCAATTGATTTGCATAGGATTTTTTCCAGATTTGTGGATATGCTTCTTTATTCAGTGAACAAAATGCCTAATAAATTATTCTGCTTAAAAATGCAGAATAAAATGAACTTTAAAAAACCCACTTGTCAAGGACTGGAAAGGTTAAAAAAATATAAGTATGCTGTAAACAATAAACTTTTCCATTCATTTTTATTGTTATCAAAACTCTTGTCATAACACATTTTATCTCAACGGATTAAAATAGAGGTTGATATATTATTTCAAACTTCAGTAAGCATAACCAATCTGGTTTACTGCTGTGTGGCTGGATGCAATGAATTAATTTATGACAATTTTAATAAAACTTAATTTGTTGTTTAAATTGAAATGCAGTACTTAAAGGGGCATAGGAAGGGTGAAATATTTGAAGCCAGGACCAAATTTGAGAATAGATGAACATTAATTGAATTCTATGAAAAAAAGATATAGTCAGAGATGGATAAGCTGTTAATTAAATGCAAACCTGAAGAAAATTATGTGCAGTACTGTTAAGAAAGATAGCTAAGAAAACTTAAGAATTGATTGAGGTATTATACAATATTTATTTAAATTTATTTCTTTATGGTCCGAGACTGATATTCAAAGGAAAATAATATTACAGCACATCAAATATAAAATGACATAAAATAAAAAAGTAAAATAAAGCAGAAGTTAAACAGAAGAGTTTAAAACAATTAATAGTGTAAGAGAAGCACCCAATAGTTTCTGCCAGCCATAACTATTGTTAAAAAATTATCACCCTTATTAGAAGCAGCTGAAATGAAATGACACAGGAAAACAACTCCTACTCAGACCAGCAATTAAGATTTCTAATACTTGGTGTTATGAGTTCTGTTGCCTATTTATTGTAGAAAGGGCAATCCAGCAATACGTGCATGTGAAACAGATTCAACTTCTATATTTGGAACATAAAGTTTTCATAGGTGATATTGATGTATCTACCTGTTGACCCCCTTTCTCATGCTTCACCAGTTTGGGCAGAGTGAAGAATCTTGTGTGTGAACTGTGAGAAGTGTTATAAAAAATATAAGGAATTGAGCAAGGGAGGGTGGTTATTGAGCTGTAATGGATGTTCTATCAATTTGGTTGTATCAATTTTGAAATCTAGATCCCAGATCTTCTGTTGGAGATTACAATGGCTTTAACAGGGGTGAGATTGCTGGTGATGGATAAAAGCAGATCAAGACCAATTTGTCTTCTTAGTGAATATTCAAAGCTTTCTAGTAAGGTAGGGGGTAGACCTAAGATGTTCCCCAAAGGATTTACTTCAACCAGTATCTGAGGAGGCAAAATGCCAAAGGACTTCTAAGGAGATGTAGCCTAATTTCAGCCAAACAAGGGAGTTAGAGGTAAAATTTCAGGAACCTTTAAAAATTTAAATTGAGCATCTTCTCACCTCAAAGCATCTTTATTAATACATAAATAAGTGGCATATAGCATTGAGTTTAATCTTGAATTATTTGATAACTCTGGTACATAGTTGTTAGTGACGTGCATATTTAATAATTGCAGAAGTATTTAGGGAGCTTTTATAAGGAGGTCGATCTTTTGCTTGATTGATCCTATGACTAGGTGGTGGAAGATAGAAGTCTAAGTACTTAAAGGCTATGACTTGCTCAATAGGTCTACCATTAATCTTCCAGCTAATGAAAAAATTGAAATGCTTTCTGAAGAATATTAGGACTCTTAATATTAAGAATATTAAGTTATTGATTTCAGGGCATTCACTATAGCAATAAGAAGGTAATGCTTCAAGACATCTGTACAAGTCCACCTGGGGAAATAATTGCTGCACCATTGGTATAGAGAAGAATAGGAACCAAAATGGGCAAAAGATGGAGAGTGAAATTCTGATTTAATAAAGACTTCAACCACATACCAATATATAAAAGTAGAATGCAATCTTGCTTTATATCCTTTAGGACAGGAAAGGTTTCAGCTAGATTCCATTTACAATTTACCTTAACTTGCATGGTGGTATCTGAATGCAGTGATATAATGATATCAATTTGACCTGCGTTGGGGCTAAAATGCTCTTAGAAAGCATTAAATCAAGAAGTCTATAATAGAAACATCTAGTGTATCGTTTACTTATTATTAATAGCTGATAGGTGATACTTCATAGGATTAGACTTCCTCCCCTTGTTTGTATATGGAGAAAATGGTGGAATTGAGTCATTATTATTATTATTATTATTATTAGAATCTGAAAAGTGTTCCTTATGGCAGCAAAGAGACAGGCTAGCAGAAATGCCCATTAAGTGGGACTGGATTGCAGAAATTCTGATAAACTATGTTTTTGTGAGACTTTGCTATTTTCCAGTTGGGAAATTAATTTTTGAACTTCTGTATATGCAGAAGTGAGACCTTCAGGTGACAAGATGTACTGAGTATAAACGTGGAAATGTCCAACCCAAAAATAAGCATAAATTGAATTATTGTTGTTAGTTGAATCACATCTTCACCTTTACACATTTCACCTTATACAAAATTACATCTTTAATAACTTATTAACCCTGTGGGAATTCCACATCATGTAAAGTTATGCACCCACTAGTCCAGTATTGTTATTATTAAATTCAGTTTAGAGGCAGATTCTGGCAGGTAGCAACAGAGAAGTGAATGTCATGCCTTGTAGTCTCTTGTGTAGGCTGCTCCCAAATTCCACAAACTACACACACAGGCAACTATAAGATGGGGGTGGTGGGAGGAATGAATGTCATCAAATGTATCATGGCAATATCCACAAATGATACAGATTATGGGTTCTATTGCAACTGACCAAGTTCACATACATTGCATCAAAGTAATCGTGATAAATGATTTCTTTATAGCTGGCATGGGATATAGCGAGCTATGTTGCTGCTCGTAGAACATCATCCAAACGTGTGTGAAGAAATATTGAATTATCATGAAATATTGAATTACATGAAATGGTGGGAAAGAGATATCTACAGTTCTCCTCTCTTTTTAAAAGCCTCTAACGACAGATTAATATGTTTATAGTTACCTTTTAATAACTAGAAATGAATTGCAATGAAAAGGCAGAAAATGAGAAATATATTTATAATGATGGCTGGCACAATCTTCAAAAGAAAAATGCCCATGCAAATGTTTGAAGATAGATGCAACAAAGTATATTTTAGGGGCATGCAAAACTATAGCAGTCTCTGGCACCCAAGGAATATAGAAGAGCCTTAAAGAGCATAAGATTATAATATGACCTTTGCAATAAGAAAGGTCATGGGAAGATTTTACTATTAGTTGACCTGGTGCCTTTGCAATCTAAGGAGGCTGCAAATCTACCCTTTCTACTGATATATCATCTCCCAACCTAAGCAATGTATTTTATTGTACCTACAGTATATATTAGTTCCTTTCATACCACAGAAGACAACAACTTGGTTTTTGTTATCTGTTTCTTTCTCCTGTAGTGTCATCAGGCAGTTTCAATGTGTCTGCTCTGTCTAATATGTACTTCAGAATCATATGTAAGGCTAGCATACTATTTATCCTGCATGTTTCCTGAATAGTTTATTAATTTCTATGTACATGCTATGTGATCAGCACTGTTTTTATTTCTTACATATTCAGAGTTAGATGCAATCCTTTTTTTCCCAGACTATTTCATAACTAAAGCTATTCAGTTACACATAATATTCCTGGGCTTGGCTAATAATGTCTCCGCAGTGTTGGATAAGCTTCCTACCTCAAGTAATTACATTTTTGTTCAAGATAAGAAGATTTACATAACTGAGACCTAGTGTTGGCTTGCTAACTTATATTTTAAGAAAGAAATTCCATTAAATTGAATAACATTTTTTACAAATTCAGTATTAATTATATATAGCCTTCTCTATGACAAGATGATTCTTCATTGTTGGCTAATCATACAGAATATTGAGTTTTAGGAAGGCTCTATATTAATTACATAGCTAGTGGGCAGTATCTATCTAATAATGGATGATCTTGAAAAACTAAGCAGAATTGCAGCTGGTCAGTACCTGGATAAGAACCGTGGATTAGGTTGGAAGTTCAGGGCTATACTATGTTTATTACTTGATTTGGAAGATGCACTTGAGAACATTCTGAAGAATTAAGGCAGCTGAGTCTGTTTCCAGGAAAGGATATCCTTTCCTGAAAAAAGATGTAGTTGGTTCAATGAGTCATAGACAAAAGTTGCATTTCCAAATTTACCAAGCAAACTTCTCCATCTTTTCAAAATTCAGTGTCAGCTCTATATAACAATGAATTGATACAGAAAATGAAGTTGCATAACCAAGATATACTTGAACATCATCCTTAAATATGGAGAGTTATTAAAATATTCTGCCCTTCGAGAATATTGATATAATTCCCAAGATAAATATTTGTGATACCCTTTCCTGGATAGGGAGGCTTTCCATTCAGTCACTCATATTGTGGTCATCTCCAGTCTGTACTACTGCAACATCCTCTTCAAAAACCTACCCTTGAAAAGAATCCAGAAGCTTTACCCGATGCAGAATCCAGCTGCATGAGCAATTGTGGGTGCCCAAATAAGGGCACATGTAACACCTTTTCTGCCTGAACTGCATTAGTACCAGTTTGCTTTTGGGTCCAATTCAAGGTATTGGCTGTGACCTATAAAGCCCTACAAAATATCTATGTAGCATCTTAGTCGCAATACATCGGCCTATCCCACCAGGTCAGCCAGGGAAAGCATGATGCAGACCAGTAGTGGGTTCAACTTACCTTTGCTACTAGTTTGGAACTGTGAGCGCTTGCATGCGTGCACAAGCTTTGCTCACATGCGGTGCTTCTTCAGATGCTCAGAACCTTCAGCGCATTCACAGAGCGTCCATGATGACCTCCAGGTGGATGGGTGGAACCTCCCACCGCTGCCACTCCGGTTCACTAGAACTGGGGCGAACCGGTAGAAACCCACCACTGTGACAGACTCTGTCAGTTAAAGAATTCTGACTGATGGGGTCCAGGAAGAGAGTCTTCTCTGCTGTTTCCCTTGCTCTGTGGAAAAATTCACACACACCCCTCTGAGGTGAGACAGGCTGCATTCTCCTGGCCTTCCAGAAAGCAGTCAAAACATTGCTCAGCAACCTTGCATGGGAAGCTCAGAGGAGCACACCACTATGGGAATGGCTGGTGCTCTAAGAGCCCTTCCTTCACCTTTCAAATTATTTTTTTTTTAGTTTCCTGAGATATATTTTGCTTTTTTTAAAAAAAGCACTCCATTTAGTGCAATATCTCAAATCTTTGAGATATTGTGTTATTGTGTTATGACTTTATTAAGCCAAAACAGCAATAGTTAAGCACAAAATGAAATTATGTTCCTTCTTTTAAAGAAGTTTTATTTTAATGAAGTTTTCTATTCAATAGTTGAACAATGAATGGTGCTAATAACTTTTCATATCAGAGCCAATCCTCATGTGACTACTTTCATGCCTAGGATTCCTTCCTCTACCCAGCAAGTAAAACAATTAAGTGAGTATCTTGAAGTCTAGAATACTTTTTCTTTTAAACCAATCCCATTTATGTAGCCTATTATGTCAGCTTTGTCTAAAGAATACATTTAAAGAGAAAAATAATTCTTGCTGCTGTTACACATTGCCAGTAGCTAAATGGAGAAAGACTTGGAACTATTAGAATTTATATCAAGGGAGATTATAATTAGAGGAGAAGGAATAGTGTATGATGGCCTAAATGAGATTTTTCAGCTCAACGGTCTGAACTTATTTCTAGCAAAAGAATAGTATATTGTCACTTTATTAATACAGCTCTAACTACTTTCAAAACTGCTGATGACATGTTCCTTTTTCTAACAGGAAACAAATGTACTGAATAAATTGTTGATAACTGCCGTACAGATAGAAAAGGTCATGTAATTGAAACACTCACACAACTCTTTTTAATGTAATTCACCGCAGTAAACAACTATGGAAAGCTAATTGGGGCTATAAAGAAGAACAATCTTATGAGAAAACTAGTTCAGTAAATGTGATGGGCTTTCAAATTGACAAAGCATCTAGTTTTCCAGTGACAACGTATCAAAGCAATGAAAAGTTCAAGGGGCAGTTGAGATTAAGGTGAGATATAAAACTGCAATGAAAATGGAACAACTAACTCTACTAATCGATCATGTACAGTCAAATTGGTGTTGATTCTAGGCAACCACATAGATGTTGTTCATGAAGATCGGTCCATAACCTAGTCCTTCAGGTCTTCCAACAGTGCAGCCTTCATCACTGTAATTGAACAACCCAGTTTGCTGGTGGATATTATCTTCTCTTTCCATCCACCTTTCCCTGCATTATAGACTGCTTCAGAGAGCTGTCTTGGCATAATGTGTCCAGAATACGATGATTTGACCCTGATCATTTGTGTCCAATGATAAATGCTCATTTGTTCAATGACTGATTTGTTTGCTTTCTTGGTTGTGCATGGTACTCTCAGGAGTCTTTTCCAACATTAAGATTGGGATGTTGATACTCGTTTTATCCTCCTCTTTCAAAATCCAGAGATTACTGATAATATGTTAAGTGTAAAATCAAACTGGAAATAACAATAGTTCTGGTGTATCAGCCAAGGTTCATTGTCCATCATTTTGTCTCTCAAAGTGGTCAACTGAATACCTCTACATATCAGCCATCTAAGGTAAACCAAACTTGGAAACAAGGACACATAAACTAATACTATTTTATAGTAAGTTTATACATACAGAGTCCTAAAAGTCTGAATGTGTTTTCCTTTATCTTCATGAAAATTATGGACAATCATGTTTAAGATGCTTTCTAAATTACATTTTTGCCCTAGACTCAGATAACTTGGTTGATCATTGTCTTGGTTGTGGCTCTACTTCCTGTTCTTCAAGATTATTTCTTCTATACATTATACTGTTTGTAAATAGAAAATAGAAGCATATTCTAACCACACCATTGTTTCCCTACAATATGCATTCTGTGATATATTGCCACCAACTAGAAAGTAACACTGTATTATTTATATCAGTAGGTCTTTATAGACAATATTTTTCAACAAATATATCTAATCCAAAGACATCCACATTAAGTACCATTACCACATTATGGTATGAATTCCATAATTATGATAATTATGATAATGAATTCCATGATGCAATGTAGAATGAATTATTGTTTGGATGAACCCTGGTCAGAGAAAGTGAATATTTTTCCTGGCCAATTTTTTCATGCCATGAGTGATTCCATACACCTTGTTCCTCTCTGCCCTAAGTCTCTTTAAAAACTAAAGGGTTCTAAATGCCCTAGCATTTTTATTTCAAGATTGTCTGAGCATCCTGATGCTTTTGATCAATCTCTTCTCTCATTTTTTGCTCTATAATATCCCTTTTCAAACAAGATCAGAATATCATATTGGAAGGTCCATAGAGAATGTACACAGTGCCAAAGATGTGACCATATCACAGATTTCCATAAGACTATTACAAAGTTGGCATTTCTATTTTGAATTAGTTTTGTAATGGTCCTTGATATGGAATTGACTACTTCATAGTAGCTCTCGCTGAGTTGACATCTTCATTGAGCTACCTGCTATAAGAAAGTTAAATATGACTGGCTTGTATTCCATTAATATATATGTGGAATTTTTTTAATCAGATGTGAGTCACTTTATACATAATTAATTTGCACAACACTTGTCTAGTTGACTAATAATCCAGATTAAAGAGATTCTTCTGGAGGTCTTCACAGTCTCCTTTGTTTTATTATCCTGAATATTTAGGTATCATTAGCAAATTTGGCAAGCTTACTGCTTCAAGATGACTAAACTGTACTCTGAATTAAATTCTTCTTCTTTCTTTTTTCTCATCCTTATTAGAAAATTGCCCATTATTTCTACTTCTATTTTCTATTACTTAGCCAGTTAGCAAGAAAAAAGCTTGGGTGAGGAACTTTGTCAAGGCTTCAGTTTGCATTTAAAGCAAGATATTACCCTTCACAGTGATGCTATATAGGAATTTACATCTGCACTCAAAAACTTCTAAATTTGGATAGAAATACTCATAGCTGTAAACCATGTTTATTTTCAAATATTTTACTATGTGTCTTTTTTATGATATGAAACTTTTATATTGTTGTCACCTATTTGAAGTATTTGTAGATCCATTTTTAACATTTCTAACTCATTTCTCAACTCAACCATCATAATATTTTCTAAAATATCAACCCTTCCAAACTGGATGCTATTTACCAATGTTCAACTTTCCCCAGAGACTACTCTTGAGGTTGCTCTATCATATTTTTGATGTAATGCACCAGCAGCCTAGTTCCATTATTTTTGAAGTAGACTCTATCTTTCTTGTATAGGTTCACCTTGTCTAAAATCATGTCCCAAACAAAGTCTAAAACTCTATGCTTGACACCACTATTCCCTTCATATTCTGAGATCACTGAGCAAAGCCTGTCTAACTGCCAGCATGTGAAACAAATATAACTTCTGAAAATGCTACCTTGTCAATTCTGGACTTCAGTTTAATGCCAAACAACATACATCTGATTTTAGAACTGGCCAATTACATTTTCTAATGTCATTGGTGGTAACTTTCACAGTATGACTGTTGCTTAGATGGAATGTGACATTCTCAATTTCACACCAGGCAATCAAATCACAATGTGATTTACATGCTAATAAGAAACCATCTGTCTGTGTTCTAATGTATGTCTAATACACCCACATTCATAATCCACCAGGCTCCCAAAGCAGTATCCTCAGTGTAAGAAGATATAGTATATCAATCAAAAACCAGAATTTTCCTACAAGAAATGTTCTCTTATCCTTGAAATAATGTTCTGCCTCCTCCAAGTCCCTTGTTTCCCTGACAGCAGGGGAACTATCACGCAAGGATAGGAATGAAGCTATCACAGCCTGAAAGGTGTTGTCTACATACCTGTCTAGATAAATAAGCATTTTTCAATTCAGCCACCTTGGTTTCAAGGAAATGGATTTGTTCCCTAAGAGACAGAAGCTCATTTTATTGACCACAAGCACATAACTTATTTATAACTGTCAGATAGTGGCACCCTTGACATTTTATATAACAGATTGAAAACTTCCATCTTTCTGCTGTTTTCCTTTAACTTAAATACTAATTATTGCTGATAACTTGGCTTTGTGTGTTAGGGACTATTTAATATCAAAGGTAGTCTTAATGTTGTAGTTTTATAGAGTTTACAACCCTGGCTTCCTCACACTGTTTCTAGACTCACTTTGAAGCTGACTGTACAGCTATGCAGGCTAATTCTTAATAAATCCCAAATAATGACAAGATGATGCTGTTAAAAGTCATTCTAGGATTACCTTTAAAATATGTGCTATTCTCAGCAAGCTAACATCCTTTCAGTTACTGGGAACCCTCACAGCAAAGCATAGTACCTCCCAGGACTATCTATGTAAAAATTCAAAAGGGAATCCCTAATACTTGTCTTTTATACCTTTGTATGATACGTTCATATGTTACATTCCTAACTTTTCTTACCCATGTGCAAGACATGACTTTCAGTATTATCCAAAGCCATTAGATAAATAATTTATATTTAAATAATAAAATATAATAATAATAATAATAATAATAATAATAATAATAGAACAGAATAGAATAGACTTTTTTATAGGCCAAGTGTGATTGGACACACAAGGAATTTGTCTTGGTGCATATGCTCTCAGTGTACATAAAAGAACAACAACAACAACAACAACAACAACAATTTATTATTGTTATTGTTGTTGTTGTTGTTGTTGTAAGGATGTAACCTTACTCGGAACAGCTTACATCCTCTGACGATACCTTAACAGTTCCTAGGTCCTTGGTTAGGACTGGACTGGCTGAGCTATTAACCAGCCTCAAAGGCTGTGACTCTCACTAAAGATTAAATAATAATAATAATAATAATAATAATAGAACAGAATAGAATAGACTTTTTTATAGGCCAAGTGTGATTGGACACACAAGGAATTTGTCTTGGTGCATATGCTCTCAGTGTACATAAAAGAACAACAACAACAACAACAACAACAACAACAACAATTTATTATTGTTATTGTTGTTGTTGTTGTTGTTGTAAGGATGTAACCTTACTCGGAACAGCTTACATCCTCTGACGATACCTTAACAGTTCCTAGGTCCTTGGTTAGGACTGGACCGGCTGAGCTATTAACCAGCCTCAAAGGCTGTGACTCTCACTAAAGATTAAATAATAATAATAATAATAATAATAATAATAATAATAATAGAACAGAATAGAATAGACTTTTTTATAGGCCAAGTGTGATTGGACACACAAGGAATTTGTCTTGGTGCATATGCTCTCAGTGTACATAAAAGAACAACAACAACAACAACAACAACAACAACAACAATTTATTATTGTTATTGTTGTTGTTGTTGTTGTTGTAAGGATGTAACCTTACTCGGAACAGCTTACATCCTCTGACGATACCTTAACAGTTCCTAGGTCCTTGGTTAGGACTCAACCGGCTGAGCTATTAACCAGCCTCAAAGGCTGTGACTCTCACTAAAGATTAAATAATAATAATAATAATAATAATAATAATAATAATAATATTTTTATAAGTATAATAAATAAGCAAATAAGATAAGAAAAGAAAAATTAAATGAATAAAAGAGAGGAAAACTCTGTAAAGCCACAACATGAGAATAAATATTTAGATTAAATAGTTCCTGAAACCCAAAGCCAAGTTATGAGCAATACCTACTATGAATTTAAAATAAAATAAAATAAAATAGATGAGAAAGAAGATATTGCCAAACCAGTGGTACAAAAAACCAGATGAGGGGAAACAACCATCAATCAATGGATTATATTCCTATAGCAAAATAGAGCTATATACCCCCCAAATACTAAGTCTCTGGAGTTGGAAGTTAGTGCTTTTTTCCCTTATAGACACTCTCTTCTCCTGGCTGGACCCTATAAATATTGAGCTCAAGAAATGCAATAAAGGTATACAGGCATTAAAATAGATATGCATCATGAAGAAAGAGTATTGCTGCATAAGAAAAATTTCCAACATATATAGAAAAGATTATTTTTACAATGGATGGCTAAAGATGTAAAGAAGATAATGTCTATTGTCATCACTAAATATATATCACTCTATCTCAGCAAACATATTCCATATATGCTATGAATTTCAGAATTCCTAGCCAGGAAATTTAGCCTCCATTTAAGTCTTGAAGAAGTTCAGAAATAGCTCTAGTTTTATGTAATCCTGCAATATCAGTTCTCTTAAACATTTTAGTATTTTTTAGTATTTTTTAAAAAAATAAAATTTGGGCAAAATTGATATTTTCTCTTGTCATGCTGCAGCTCATTGTCCCCATTGGTGATATGGTGATATGGCAGTGATTTTCAATAGCATTTCTTTCCAAGTCAGAATTCTGCAACACGACTAAAGCAAGCAAATTTGCCACTATGCTACTTGTGATATCACAATTCATAAGAATTCTGGCAATGATTTAAGACATTATTAGATATTTATTAAGGTGGATTTAATTAATGCACATGGGGAAGAAATATCAAGTAAAGAATATTTTGTATTATATTGAACTATTATTAGCTTGAATGTAATATAAATGTAAAATAGTAATTTAAAACTGAATTAATATGTGGGCAAGTTGTCCAAGGATTAGTTGTATAGTAACTTGATTTATTTGTCATGGGATATTAAATAATCCCAGCAAACACTCCATGTGAAAATCTAAAAATAAAAATCCTGGTAACGTCAATCCGGAGTTTCAGACAGTTCAAATGAGTATAATTCTCTACAAGAATCTGGCCAAGTGACCATTAAGGGAAATGCATGGGAGTTAAGAATAGAAAGAAATTCAAGGTGAGCTGGACTTAGATCTCTTACGAGTGCAAAGGGACTCATGATTTATGACATATTTGACCCCTCCCTCAAGTTCAGTCTGGTCATCTCCTACAGGTACTAAATATTAGTTTTAAAATTATGCAGTAATACCTTCTCTACTATTCTAGATATATGACAAACTACCAATTACCTGAAAAACATCTTATCAGAAATAAAAATAAAAAGCCATAACCTATTAACCCAGGTTAAAGTAACAAAGACCTAACTGTCTAGCATCAACCACCCTCGACACCTTACCAAATGGGAGGGGCACTCAAGCACAAAGCCAGTTGGCAAAATATATGGATGCCATGATAATGGACACGGTGATGGTAGCAGGAATGGAGCAATAGATATAGCGATGCCGGTGGTGGGATTGGTGGGGTTCAGTACAGCTAACTGTGGGCTGCTGGGGGTTAGGAATCCAGTCCCAGATAGGATGGCCCAGCCGGACGCTGTAAACCCGGGCCGATGATGTCATACACCAGCGACCCGAGTAATGCTCCGGCAGCAGATTCAAAGGGGAAAAAAGCCAAACCGCACAACAGCTGACGCCAATTTGTAGGAAATTAGCACCCACCCCTTTCCTAGAAGAATGAAATATTTTAGGAAATATTAAAAAGGCAATTAAATTTCCCTGGACAAGAAATGGAGAAGCATGTTTTAAAGACAAAGCAGCTCCCACCTTCTTGCCCCCCTATCCTTTGTCAATGGGCCAGAGGCAGAAACTCAATCTTTGTCAATGGACCATCATCTGCAACACAATAGGACCCATCTAGCAACAGAAACTAACACAATAGGACCCATCTAGCAACAGAAAGTCACTACATGGCACCTGGGAAGATTACATCAGCCAGCAAGGCTAGCTAAAACCCCACCCCCTGGGAATCTGACAACCAATCAGGATACTCTTTCTGGGCTCCAGGAAGTTCAAAGCCAGAGAGGGCATAAAACCCGGGGACTCGCAGCATCTCGGCCCTTTTTTGTTCAGGAACTCAAACCATGTGATCCTGTCCATCATTAAACCATCTTTCCAAGCAGTCTCCATGTTTCCAGTGTCTTTTTCTCCACTTGGAGCTGAACTGAGAAGGATATTTCTTCCTACAGATTAAAGGTGATTGAAAGGATACCGGCAGGAAGACCTATAAAGAGGAGCTGAGTAGTGGCCGCTCTCAGCTCCAACTTTAACCCTGTATTGAGGTCTGGCATTTGCTGATGAGCTGTTGAGTAGCTCTTATTAAACCAGGTTAGATCACGATTTGAGTTGTGTGTTTAACTCGTCAAACACAAGCAGTCAAAAAAAGCCAAGACCAATATTATAAATCATTTGAATATAAATTTTTTCTAGGTACTACTAAACATTGTAATTTAACATAAAAAGTAAAAGAGTTCATCTGGGTTTTACTCCAGTAGTCATAGCCAATTTTAAGGGGCAGATAGCTAGCACTGTCTGAAGATATTTCTGCAGTCATGTGGTCAACATAATATCACACCAAATGGCAACGTGTGAAGTGGCTCGGGAATAACGAGAGGCACAAGCAAGCAAATGACAACAGCTCTTTAATATACAGTGAGACTTCAGCAAAAACTCAGAGGCTGCAGCCCTCCTTATATACAATCCTGGAGGGACTGTCAGCCAATCAGAAACTTAGGCAGGTTTGAAACTCCCGCTGAAAAGTATCAATACATAACACCCCTCCCTTCCCAGAAGGCACTAGCATTCAAATATTTACATAAGTACACACAAAATCTCGCAGGTGCCCTGGCCGAGTTCTCGTTCTAGTTGACCTGTGCAGTTCAGTGTTTGGTGGGGCGTTGAGCTGGTCAGAGGGACTTTCTGTCTCTCCCGGCTCCGCCAATGGAACCTCCTGGATTTTGTCCGGGGCGTGGTTATCCCCAGTTGGGAGTGGCGACTCGCTGGGGCAGTGCTGGAACCAGGGCTTGTCAGCTAAGTATTCTCTTGAACCCGGGCTTGAGTTAGCTGTTTTGGGAAAGTTGTTGTAGTTAGGTTCGGAGATGTCTAAATTGATGTTTGCTTCGCCGACTATCCTTTTTCTAAGTTGGTCTATGTGGCGCTTCCAGAGTCTGTCTACCCCTATGTCTACTGTATATGATTTTGGACCTGTTATGCCCACTATGGTTCCTGCAACCCATAGAGGTCCGCTAGCATAATTGCGAATGAACACCGGGGACCCAACCTGGAACTGTCTTAGTCCGGTGGTTTCTCCCTTGAGAGTTTCCTGCAAGTAATTAGGGTGAAGCCTGTCTAACATGCACCGAAGCTTCCTGCCCATGAGGAGCTCGGCTGGGCTTCTCCCTGTGGCCGTGCATGGCGTGGCATGCTGGACAGCTAAGAATTGGTCTATCCTGGCCTGCCAGTCCCCATTATCTAGCCTGGACAATGCTTCTTTGGCTGTTCTTACGAAACGTTCGGCCAATCCGTTAGAAGCCGGATGGAAGGGGGCCGATAGGGCATGGCGGATGCCCAGTCTGGCCAAGTAGCCCTCAAACAGGGTTGCTGTGAATTGAGGGCCGTTGTCAGATACCAGAATATCCGGTAGGCCATGGGTGGCAAATAGCTTCCTCAGGACTTTGATGACTGCTTCGGCTGTGGTTGAAGGCATTAGAATTATTTCAAGCCATTTTGAGAAGGCATCGACTACAATTAAAAATGTTTGCCCGTGGAAGGGGCCAGCAAAATCAATGTGGATCCTCCCCCATGGCCCTTTTGGTTTCTCCCACTCTCGGATGGGTGCTACCGGGGGATTGGGGCGAAACTCCTGGCAGGGTCTGAACTTCCCCACCCACTCGGAGATCACTTGGTCCATGTTGGGCCACCAAACATAACTGCGGGCTAAGCTTTTCATTCTGACAATGTCTGGGTGCCCTTCATGCAGCAATTCTAAGACCCTCGTTCTCAGTTTCGTTGGTAGTACCACCCTGTCACCCCACAATAAGCAACCCCCTTGCATAAACAATTTGTTACATTTGTTAATATAACCTTGGTACTCCCCACCATCCCCTTTGACCGGCCATCCCTTGAGGACCCAACCCATCACAGTACGAATAACAGGGTCTCTAGCAGAGGCTTTTGCCACCTCGCAAGAGGAGATAGGTCCCAAAGTTATAGCGTTGATCAGAAGGATGGGGGCTTCCGGCGTGGGGTTGGCAAGCAGGTCAGGTAGGGGACAGCGGCTGAGGGCGTCCGCATGGCCCAAAATCCGTCTGGGTCGATGGACAAGTTGGTATGAGTAGGCCGACAGGAAAATGGCCCACCTGGTCAAACGTGGGGACAGGGCAACGGGGGTGGGTCTATCACCGGCCAAAAGTCCCAGCAAGGGCCGGTGGTCAGTCACAAGTTCGAATTGACGGCCATAGAGGTATTTGTGGAACTTTTTAACCCCCGCAATCGCAGCCAGAGCCTCTCTGTCCAATTGACTATAGTTCCGCTCTGCACTCGAGGCCATTTGGCAGTCTATGGCCTAGGACGGCACCAACTCCTACGGGTGAGGCGTCACAAACCAATACGAGCGGTAGCACTGAGTTGTATTGGATTAGGAAACTGTCCTCAGATAGAAGTCTCTTTACTGCCTCAAAAGCAGCTACTTGTGGTTTCCCCCACACCCATGGTACATTCTTCCCCAATAGTTTGTGTAGGGGATCTGCGATGGTAGCCTTGTCCTTTAAGAACATCGAATAGAAATTGAGCAGTCCAAGGAAGGCTTGGAGCTCCGCTTTGGTTTTGGGGGCTGGTGCGCTCCTAATAGCTCTCACCTTGCTTTTGGTAGGGTGGATGCCTGTGCCATCCACCCTGTACCCCAGAAATTCCACAGAGGGGACAGCGATCATGCACTTATTTTTCTTCAATTTAAGTCCCGCTTTTCTAAATTGGGAAAGGACGTTCCTGACTCTGTCCCCTAGCTGACGTTCGTCCTGAGCGCTGACTAGAATGTCGTCGAAATAAGGCACCACCCCCGGGAGCCCTTGCAAGAGGCGCTCCATGGTGCTTTGAAATAGGCCGGGTGCGACGCTCACCCCAAACTGGAGCCTGGTGCATTTGAATGCACCCCTATGAGTTACAATTGTCTGCGCCTCTGCCGTGGCATCGTCGACTGGTAATTATTGATAGGCCTGAGCTAGGTCTAATTTAGCAAAAAATTTTCCGGGCCCCGGGGAGTGTAGTAGATGATGCACGATCGGCACTGGATAGGCGCTCGGCTGCAAAGCCTTGTTGATCGTGCACTTGTAGTGGGCGCAAATCCTGATTGAGCCATCAGACTTTACTGGGGTCACTATGGGGGTCTCCCATTTCACGTGGTTGACGGGGACCAACACCCCTTGTTTAATCAATTTGTCCAGTTCCGCATCGATCTTTGGTTTCAATGCGAAAGGCACCCGTCTGGCCTTAAGTCTTATTTGGGCTACGTTGGGGTCTAAATTTAGGGAGATAGGGGTTCCCACATACTTGCCCAACGTGTCCCCGAAGACATCCTGGAACTCGTTCAGGAGGCTGTCCTTCAGTGACGGCTCGGACATTCGGTGGACACCGGTGAAACCCATGCCGAGGGCTCGGAACCACCCCATGCCTAGAAGGCTAGGCAGCTGCTTTGTGACGATAGTCAGCGGCAGGTCTTTTTCAAAGTCTCCGTAGGTGACTCGGAACGTGCCCATGCCTTCGAGGGGGACCCTGTTCCCCTGGTAGTCTAGGATGCGCAGTCTTTGCTTGGATAGCTGGTCCTTTTGGAACGACGGCAGGATCTTCTTCAGGGTCGCCCATGACATTATGGAGAGAGCTGATCCGGTGTTGATCTCCATCGAGCATGGCTTGCCGTTGATTTCGACCACCGTGCTGACTTTGTCTTTGATCCCCGTGCTGGCCTGGTCTATGTGTATGCTGCGGCCATCTCGCGGTTCAAATTTGCGCTGTTTCTTCGTGCTGCCTTCTCTCATTGGATGCTTCTGACGCGTCGATTCTGGTTGGCTGCGGCGCTCACGTGGTTGGTGTTTTCTGGACAGAATGGCTCTGCAGACTCGCGCCAAGTGCCCTTTTTTCTCGCAACGCCTGCAAATAGCCTCTCTGTATTTGCAGGACAGTCTATCATGATGCCCGCCACAACTGGGGCAGTTTTGCCGGGGGCTGCCTACGTCTTTTCTCTGGTGCTCTGTTCGGAAGACGTCCTCATCTGACTCGGACTCCGAGCTGGATCCGGCGTCTTCCCTGTGCACTGGTGCAGACTTGGGATTGTCTTTGCTGGTCAGCAGACGCTGCAGCGTTTCTGCGGCTTTTGTGGAAGCTTCATGAGCCCTGGCCTCATCTAGGGCTCCAGCAAGCGTTAAATCAGGCTTGGCGAGCAGGCACCATTGTAGCCTTATGTCTCGAACACCACAGATTAGTTGCTCAAGCAACGCATCGTCCAAGTCCCTATAGTCGCAATGAGTTGCGGCTTTATGCAGGCTCGCCATGTAAGTGCTGACCGGTTCTCCCTCTCGTTGTACGCGCTGTCTGAGTTGGTATCGTTGCACGAACTTGAAGGGCATGGGAGCGTAGTGAGCCCGGAGAGTTGCCATCAGGGTGTCCCAGGAGACAGTCTGGACCGGTGTTGGCTCACAAAGTGACTCTGCCATCTCGAACACGTCCGGTCCGCAGTGGCTTAGGAAGAGGGGTCTCTTCCGATTAGCAGAGAGTCCCTGCATGTCGCTGGCTTCAAGCGAGCACTCAAACCTCGTTAGGTACGAGACCCATTTTTAGCGGGTCAGATCAAAAGGCTTGGGCGGAACGTAGGCAGACATGTTCGGTATGCCTCCTGTGGTTCGCCTCGTCGCCTAGCTGAAGCTCGTGGTCTCACTGGTTCGCTTCTTGTGGCCTCAATCCCACCTTCATCGCCAATGAAGTGGTTCGGGAATAACGAGAGGCTCAAGCAAGCAAGTGACAACAGCTCTTTAATATACAGTGAGACTTCAGCAAAAACTCAGAGGTTGCAGCCCTCCTTATATACAATTCCGGAGAGGCTGTCAGCCAATCAGAAACTTAGGCAGGTTTGAAACTCCCGCTGAAAAGTATCAATACATAACAACGTGTACAGTAAAACATGGAATACCTATCTATTTATCTACATGCATTTATATACTTACAAACTGCTAGGTTGGCAGGAGCTGAGGCAAGTGATGGGATTCATTTAATCATTCAATGCAGCGGTGGAATTCAATTTTTTTTACTACCGGTTCTGTGGGTGTAGCTTGGTGGTGGACGTGGTGTGGTGTGGTGTGGCTTGCTAGGCATGGCAGGGGAAGGATACTGCAAAATCTCCATTCCCTCCTCACTCCTGGGAGGAAAATATTGCAAAATCCCCATTCTCACTCCAATCTGGGCCCAGCCAGAGATGGTATTTGCCGGTTCTCCGAACTACTCAAAATTTCCATTACCGGTTCTCCAGAACCTGTCAGAACCTGCTGAATAGCACCCTGCATTCAATTAAATTAAATACATTTTAATTCAAATGTTTTATCTGAAACATATTTAAGCATTTAAATGTAAAGCTTGTGTAAAATGTATTATTGCAGGCATACCAGATATGGATCCTCTGAGTTATGTTGAAGGCAATTGATGGCTATGTTTGCAACCTAAGTAAATCTGTGTATATAACTAAATCTTTCACTGGGATGACCAGTGAAAAGAAATGACAGCGCCCATATGTGAAGGTGGATTGATCAAGAACTATTTCTAAGTAATTAATTAACCTTGAAATTGGCTGCTTCATTTCAACAAAATCAGAGTAGCATACAAATATATTTATATGCATTTATCATTTATACGATTCTCTTACCTTTATCTGGAATCTATCACTATCATTGTTAATGTACATAACAAAGAAAACAGGAGCCAGTTACATATTCACTCAATTCAAGCATGGAAACTATGATAATGGCTTCCTTTAAAAATTGAATGGAGCATGTTAGGAACAACAAGTAGGAAAGCTATTTGCCTATTCATAATGTTATAAACTGCTGCTTGGACTGTGCTTTAATTTCACTTTTCCAAATAGGTGCTGCAATGGTTGTGATGATGATATCTGATTTTGTCCAGTTCACTTATTCATTCAAACAGACTCTCCTTCTGAAGTCTCACTGTTATTTTGAATTTCAAATTGAATATTTTCTAATTAGCATAGTCAACTAAAGTATTTAATTAACTTCCAAATACTAAATTGAATTAATTATTTTAAAGGTTAAGAATGCTATCTGGCTATGACAGATAACTATTCAGCAAACAGTTAATCTTAAATTGTAAGATGATGAGTGGGATAAGTGAATGTTTTCTTGTTTCTTAAGCGCTTGAAAATTCATGGTCTGAAGTTATTGGGCAAGAGCAACAAAATGAAAAGCTTGATAATGAGCCTGCATTAGAAGCAATGAAGTGAGTCTTAGTAATATAAAGGCCCAGACATGGGAACTTTGTGCAAAATGCATGTATATTATGAACTTTATCTTTTCTTTGATAGTAAATAAATTATTTTCAAGTGAACATTCCCAAAATAAATATTGTGAGGGATATTCAGTATGTTGCATTCAGTTCAGTGTGGTCTTGAAATGAAACACAACATTGGGGATGCATTCAAATAATAAAATGACCAATTATCCTCATTTAGTTAAATAACAGAGATAACATGTCTGGATACTCAGACCTCTGTGCGAAGTAGTGTCCGACCCATCGCAACCCCATGGACAACGTTCCTCCAGGCCTTCCCGTCCTCTGGAGTCCTTTTAAACTCACACCAATTGTTTCAGTGATTCTATCCAGCCACCTCATTCTCTGTCATCACACTCTTCTTTTACCCTCAATCATTCCCAGCATTAGGCTCTTCTCCAGTGAGTCTTTCCTCCTCATTAGGTGGCCAAAGTTTTTGAGTTTCATCTTCAGGATCTTCAGGCCATCTAAAGAGCATTCAGGGTTGATCTTCTCTAGGACTGACCGGTTTGATCACCTTGCAGTTCCAGGGACTTGCAGGGGTCTTCTCCAGCACCACAGTTGAAAGGCCTCAATTCTTTGGCACTCAGCCTTCCAGACCACTGTACTGCATCCTAAACAGCCTGATTCAATTTGAATTTGCAATTCAAAAGCAAATCTGATTCATTTGAGCTATTCTGAGATTCAATTGGAAAAAAATTGACCATAGTCTATAATAGGGAAGCATCAATGTATCTGCAGGTGCTTAGTTTTTAGAGAGAATGGGATAAAAATAGGAAAGATAGTTGATGTTTTAGAAAACATCAGTCCAGAACTTTTATGACAATAAAAAAAAAAGCTGCACCTGTTTTAATAGTTAAGGAAAGTCCTAGTCTCCAAAAAGACCACCAAAGAGCTTATGTTGTGCTGATCCAGGTCAGGAAGTCCCTAAACACTACCTAGTTTAATTTTCAAAACTTCTAAGAATTTTTATAAGGGCAAGCTTTAACGTTTCCATTTCTTGTTCTTGAGTGTTAAACTAAACATAACATTGACTTGACTAAATCTGAATGAGGGATTCTTCTATTTTTGATCACTGGGTATCTTGCAGTTCTGGGGAGTAGGATAGCTGGTTAGACGCTCCCTACTGGGGAGTAGGATAGCTGGTTGGAAGCTTACCTTGCCTGGAGAGGCTCCTTCATCACTGTCTTTGGTGAACAGCCAAGTTTAGCAGGATATATTCCAGTACATTGACCTCTTCTGAATAGGACTCAAAATTATGATCACTGACTACTTGTCCTTATTAAGTGGTACAGTTTACTATCTTTGGTTACTGAAATGCAGATGGAGAGGGACAGAAGGGTTGGAATAGATAGTTGGCAGGTCTGGACCTTAATTAATATCATTAATTAAAATATCATTTTTATGCAATATGTAGAATATTGGTTACTAGTGTTGGTAGAAGCAGCACAGATGTGTATAATACCTTTTAGCTTTTCTCCTTCACATCTGTGTAGCTTCTACCAAAACTAGAACAAGTCTACTAAGTAGTATTCAAGTTCTAGTGTGGGTTTTTATGTATTGCCCTTTGAATTAGTGTTGACTCCTTTTTCTAAACTAGATTGATTTGGTTGGATTAAAAAGGGTATAATGAATCCTGATAAAGTCTGCAATTTAATAAATAATGGGTCGAATCTTCCACCTGTAAGTTATTACAAATGCATATAGAGTGTGAAGTTGGTAATCCTTTATATCTTCTATCCAAATAGACTGTTAGCTTTGTTTGAAAGCATCATTCTGCAAATCCTTGTCTCAGGGAATAGAAAGTAAGAGGCAGTAAATAATGTGACATTCCTTGTCCTTCTTTAAAAAATTGATACCACTTAGATATCTTAAGCTTACATACCTGCTCTCTATCTTGTCTAAAATCTTCCAAAAACAAATAGTCACTCTGTAGTGTATGATAATTTATATCACTCAAAGTTCCTGATCTAGTGAGAATTGTGAGACTAGTTTTAGATACAGATTTGTTCATCCATTACTGTTAAATTGTTTGTAAAAGCATTGTTTTGTCAAATAAGTATCAAACATGAGGACTAGTTTCCTATAAGATTATTGCTTTCTTTACCCTTATTGATGGAAAGACCACTTCCAATTTCAACATTGCTGTTCGTATACATGAGGGTAAGGCTAAGATTGATTTTATGAATTTATTCTGGACCATTTCTAATTCTTCTAGCTTACTGAAACTCCAAATTGGGAGTCTTGTAATGGGTCATTGTGGGGTTGCATTCAAATGGAAGATAGCAAAGTATGCCCTTAGATCTTTTAGGCTTTCTTGAAGTAACTCCTTAGAAACAATAAGTTTTCACTAATTGATTTGGAAGTACTAAAGTAAATGCTGTGTTAGCTTTCCACTGTAGAAGTGTTTTATTCCTATACTTTAGTGTTGCATTTCCTGAAAGTACCAAGAAGACTACAGTGATGTCTCAGAGGAGCCTGCAAGGATTAGTAAACAGATCATTTCAACAAAAGATTAAGTATTATGTGTTAAGTGCTGGCTCCGCAATCTATTTTGCTGTCCTAACTAGTACAACAAAGAGTTCTGTGTCCAGAGATGGGCAATTTTGTTCCAGGAATCCTGTTCACTATAAGAACTAAATCTGGTGGTGCCAAAGAAAGCATTCTATTCAGCGATTCCAAAACAATATATTTTGCAGCTTACAATATAGTATTTACTGAAGCAATAAATGCTACTGCAACTACACTGTTGCCACTTGCAACGGTAGCTTTGTGTTTCTATAATCTTGGTTTGTTCTTCATCTGCCATTGAAACCAAGTACTATGATCCATGGGTTCATCAAAACAGCTTTTTTAAAAATGTTCATTGGTGTCTACATATTAATAATCTACATTCATTTTCTTTTTAAAGAGCTGAAGTATCCTCACCCAATAATTCTCATCATCTTGATGTGAAACCACTTAGGAATGCTACTGGAGTACAATTTTGGGGCCAACCATGCTTCTCCTTAATTGTTACACAATTTATTAAGCTATGAGGTACTTTAATACATGCTTTGATAAAACCAAGAAATGTGTTTGTTTATAGCATTTCCCCAGAAGCATTAAGAAAGATCATGTTAATTTGACAAGTTTTTAACAAATCCATGCTAATTTATGGTAATCACTGCCTTCTTCAATGTTTTGGAAGGCAAAGCACATCATTTTAGAATATTTAAAATATGCTATCAAACTTCTTTGGGGACATGTGTCAGTCACATTGAATCTTAAACACAGTAGAAGTATCTTTAAGTATTGAATTCCAAAAAAAATCAAATAATGGAAATATTTTCATATTAATTGGTTAGCATGGCTGTTCGAAATACATGCATGCAAGAAGAAATAGAGTAGTCCATCTCAGAAAGATCAAGTGTCTTCAGTGAAACTTTTCATTTTATATTTCTCCAAAGCTAATTTTTATTTAATTGTTCATGTCTCCAGGTTTGACAGATATTCAATATCTGTCAATATCTTCTCTCCTAAATGATAATTTAAGAAATCTTCTTTCACACATTTATCAATGTATACTTCCTGAGATGAGATTTTCATAAAGATAAATTATTCACCCAGTGTCTGGAATATTGTAACAGTATCTTCTTTAACAAATATGTCCCTTTCCAGATATCTGCCTATCTAAAATTCAAACAAGATATTTAGAACTCTCAACACCCAGAGATTTATGATCCTTTTTAGCCCTGAGATCTACCAGGGCTGTATTACCTTTTATATATATATATTTATTTATTCCTGGAATCATTTGTATTTAATTACAATAAAATATATTTAATTAGCCTATAATCAAATGATTTTTCATAGATTTTTTTAAAGAAAATATTTCATTTGTAAAAATTAAATTGCATTGTATGGATCTCTATTAAAGACACAGACAGAAAAAATGTTTTGGAAGCAGCTCCATAACAAATCCAGGCATTGCTTTATTCTTTGGATGAATAAAAATAGGTTTAACCAAGAGTCTGAATATGATATATAATATATAATATGATATTTTCTGAATAAAGAGCAAGAAGTCAAGACATTAAATAATGGAGTTGTTTTTATGCGCAATTATTTTATTTTATTATTCTCAGCAAACTTGCCTGCTTTCACATAATAATTTTACAACTAAAAAGGGTAGGGTCATATTAGAAAATATATTCTTATTTAAATTTCATCAGAATTATAATGGAAGGAAATAACAATTTCTTTACAGCCAGGTTTTGCCACAATAATTTTTGGCCAGCAAATTCTAGGATTCAAAGCCAATAAATTCACAAATGAGGTAAAAGCAAAATGGTTCACCGAATAAGGCCAGGAAAATAACTGGAACTTATTAAAAGAAAAAGAAACAGAAGAAAAATTGAACTTTCATCCCTTCATCTGCCAGCATCTCTTTTTCTGCATGGGAAATGAGAGAGAACAAACCCCTATAAAGATAGTGAGGTACAGTAGTATCCTGTATTTCAGTTTGTTCTATGACTCCATCTCTGAGAAAACTCTCCAAATTTTTATAATATTATAGTTCATGATTTTAATGAGACATTTTTGTTTATCAATCAATCACCAAAACATGTTTTTAATGTCAGTTTTACTTGTGGTTAAGTGAGATATCTCCTCATGTCATCTGTAAATAAGGTTCCAACAATAATTTAGAATAGAATAACAGAGTTGGAAGGAACCTTGGAGTCCAACCCCCTACTTAGGCAGGAAACCTTACACTTAGTCATTAACACTTTTTTTCTTTCTTTCAGGAGGCTATCATGAGATGCCAGATATTAATTTCTGCTGGAAAAAAAGATTAGATAGCAGCCACTGAGAAACAGGGAATGGACAGTTGCACAGGATAACTCCAAGGCCTAAACCTTTTTTTTTTTTTTGGCACAAAAATATTGTCCCTTGCCACTCCATGCTTCCTCACCACTATAAATATCTCTTCCAACAGCACTGTAGGTCAATTCAGGGATAATCAGTAGTCCACAAATCAAAATTTAAGAAAGAAAAGTAAGTGTCGAGAAGAATTTGTGACCCATTTCCTATTTGTCTTTTCTTCTGTCCTAATTGGAATCACTACAGATCAAACTTTGTTCTATTTGCAAAGAAAACTCATAGAGTTAATTTATGACTACACTAATTCATTTCAGAAAGAGCCAGGAAGTATATCAGCAGAAGTTGCTATGAATGTGAATAGACGAGTATTTTACCATTTGAAAACAGAAATGGAAATGGAACGTCTTCAACACAATCTTTGCCAATCTAAGTGGATTTTTTTTTAAAAGTTGAAAAGTCTGCATCAAAATCTGTCTTGCGCAAAGTAGATTGATAAATGAAGTGGTCTTTTACAGACCTGCATATTTTCTATTCCTATAGAAATAGATACCCTGGATGATCTGTGTATGCATAGATATTTAACCACCCATCTGCCTCATAAAAGAGTTCTCGGCATTTACAGTTTAATCAGAATAACAAAACTTTAAAAACTGGGGCTTCCGGTTTGCTGCTGGCCGCCGCCAGACGTTCCTTTGGGATCGTCAGCTTCCTTTGCCTGTATAGAGCCGCCGTTACAGCGGATGGCGGCTCGAAAAAACTCCGTTCCCAAGAGGAAACGGAGATAGAGTCGGCAGGGGTGGGTAGAACTCTCCGCAGTGTCCCAAAAGTTTTTTTTTTACTTTTGGGACGGAGCGGATGAGAAGCCCCATATCCCCTGCCGTTGCTCCAGGCTTTGGGAGACCTCTGCTTATGCAGAGCCAGGCGTCAAGAGCAAGCCTGCGAATTCAACAGAATAATTAAAGAAATGACGAGCTGGACCCTTAATACTGAACTGCAAGTATTTCACCCTTCCAAAATCTATTTAAGAGAAAAGAGGAGAGGAAAAGAGGGAAAAAGAACCTTTTAAAATGGCTTCTGCTGTGGCTGGAGAAGGGCTAAAAGGGAAAGTCCTTCCGTTTCTCCTTACTACAATGTAGCGGAATAAATATCACTGGCTACATTTGTAGATAAAACCTCGCTCCTGTGCTGTTGATTGAAAAGAAGTTTTTTTTTTTCTCTTTCTAAGGGAAAGTCCTTTCGTTTTTTATTCTCTCTTTTTTGCTAAATCTTGTCTGTGTGGGAAATGGCATCGGGACTTATACAGCTGGACAAATGGGGGGGGAACTTCCCCTCTCAAGAAATTACGCCAAGAAATTTCAACTCTCCAGCGTCAGAAACCCGATTTTAATATATTAGAATTTATCCTTGAAGAGATTGTAAGAAGGGATGAGATTGTGAACCAGCAACTTGAAAAATTTAAGCAGGAAATTAAAGAAATTGGTGAATTGGTGAAATCAAAGTTTGACTTTTTGAATCAAAAGATTTTAAAAGCTACTAATGGTTTATCAGGCTTTCTGATTCGGGTGGATGCAAAGACTAAATTATTAGAGTCTAAAATGAAGGAAATTGAGGAGAATTTGGATGACATGACTCAAAAAATTAAAAAGGATTTGATAAACACTCAGGATAATAGCTCGGAAGACAAATCTAAAATGGAGACTGACCAAAAGATTGGTAATGAAGAAAATGTACAACAGAGGATTGAAAGAGAAGTTTTAATGATTCAATATAATTTTACAGAATATGCAATTAGACTGAGAGGTTTGCAGGAAAATAATAGAGATGATTTAAGGAAAATATCTTCTGAAATTCTGGCTGGGATCTTAAAGGTTCAACCTGATGAAGTGTATTGCAGGATTGATAGAATTTACAGAATAAACTCCTGGTTGGCAAAGCAAAGGCAATTGCCTAGAGATGTGGTGATCTATTTTACAGATAAAGAAATTAGGAATAATATTGTGCAGAACTCTTTTAATTCTACCTTGCAATTTCATGGAAGAAAGATTTGGATTTTTAAGGAGTTCCCGCCCAAGATGTTAATGGAGAGGAAGAAATTTGGCTTTCTAGTGACTGAATTAAAAAAAAGAAATATCCTATTCAGGTGGGACACCCCAGTTGGCCTAATATTGAGATATCAAGGAATAAGATATCAATTGCATACTGTTGAAAAAGCGGAAGATTTTTATCAAAAAATTTTAAAAATGAATTTAACACCTTTAGGCATAATACAGGATAAGCAAAAGGAGTTGGAAACAAAAGGAAAACATCAAATTACAGAGGTTGTGATGGATAAATTGTCTTTGGACTCCCTGGATACCCCAGCTGGACTGTCTATAAATAAGAGAGCAGTGTCATCTGACTCCAATGTGATGAACCATCAAGTCACAGACAAGTGCGCAAATCAATCAGTTGATATACAAGTGACAGAGAAGAAAGATGAGATGATAAAACTAACCCAACAAGAACATTACATAAAGCAGAATGAAAATCAACTAGCAGACACACAATTGGTAGGCAAGAAACGAGGATGGAAATTCAACCCGGAAAAGAAAAAGAAAAGAAATAGATCGCATAGAAACAGCAATTTCTAAACTATGCAACAGTGATGCCAAGGACTTTAAAAAATGAATGAATATTTGAAAAGATAGTGGAGGCGAACAATTGTTTGATACTATCCTGAGGATTGTGGCAGATCTCTGCAAGGTCATGGTTTTGGGATGTGAAAAGAGCCTCACTTTGTTGGATTTGAATCATCTAAATTTTTTTTTTTTTTTTTTTTGGTAAATATATTATAACTATTTTGAGTTATAAGGCAGGAGAGTTTCGCCGGGGCATGCAGAAGATCTGGATGTTACTCAGTAGGATGATGGGAATTAATAATCCTGATGAATACCACAACTATACCATATGGATATAATTATAATTATAATGTCACTCGGGTGGTTGTTTTTGCTTTTATACAGATGCGAGGATATTTACTACTGATGGGGGCAGAAGATGACTGGAGATTTTGAACAAACTGTTGCACTAGCATGTTATTTTACCCTATTATGGGTGATGGATTTAACAATCTAGAGGAAAGACATCAAAGAAGATACTATATGGATTATAAATTTAAAGTTATTGTTTTTTCCTTTTTTACAAAATGGAATGCATATATAGATATGTGTATATCTTAGTAATGTGGGCAGTGGATTATATCTAGAATTGTACTGCATGATTTTGTAGGAATTGAAGGGTTGAAATAGGTTAGCTTACTGATTGATTAGTCTAAGAAAAAGGATTCTTAAGTCATATATTTAGGGGAGTGGAGGACTTAATAATTCAGTGGAAAGATACTAAAGAAGATATATTTTTTTCTCTTTTTTTTTTCTTCTTTTTATAAAATGGGATGCATATATAGATATGTGTATATTTTAGTAAAGTGGGTAGTGGATTATATCTAGAATTGTATTGTACTGTATGATTTTAAGTCATATATTTAGAGGAGTGGAGGAATTGGACAGAATTGAATAAATGTTAAATTTGGATGCAGGGAGAAGGTCGATTTAAAATGTTATATTAATATATATAAAAGACTAAAGGTTAAATTGTAATAATACTCAATAAGCTTAACATGTTAAGGGTCAGTATTTCGAGAAGGGATTAAGGGAAAGGAAAGATATTATGTATGTAACTAGTTATGAAATAGCCTATTGTTGTGAAGAAGTCACAGGGGGGGTTGGGTGGAAAGGGGGGGTTAGGGAAGGGGGGGGAAAGGGGGAAAAACTTGTATTTGAAAACTTTTTCAATAAAAAAAAAAACTTTAAAAACTGAATGTTTTAATATTTTTTTTAAAAAAATAAAAAATGTAAAACAACATTATAAAAGTTCTCATAGAAGCATGGATTTCCAAACAGAATGAACTGTTACAATGTGTAATTGCCAATTGTGAGTCTGCTCTCCTTCTATTAAGTCATGAATTTCACACAGATGCTAAGCCATGGATTTATTTAACTTTACTGGGTCCATATGATGGCTCTAAGTCATAAATCATACAAACCTCATTATAGATAAACCTGTTACTAAACCCAATCACTGAGTCCTAAATTGAAGAGTAATCTGTAAGAGAGACTTCAGTTTACAGGGATTTTTCATCCTCTACAGTCAGTTCCTGAAGTTGCATTAGTTACTCTCTACTCAGTTTTTGGTTTTGTTTTGGGTTTTTTTTTTTGTTAAAGAGAAATTTGCCTGTGAATCCTCTTGGTTTAGAAATGTCTTCTATCTATTTTGTTTTGCATTCTCTGCAACATAGTATAACATGCTGCTAGTAGATAACTGTTTTAATTACTTCTTAATTTAAAACCAGGCATATAAATCCCTAAAGCAATAGGATAACACAAATAATTTAAAGGCAATTAAATGAAACAAGCTTTGGAATGATACTGCATATTTTTTCCTCAAAAGTCTGTAATTAGACTTTGTTTAGTCTTCTATTTAATCAAAATTCACTTAATGTTCCTTGAGGAAATCTGATATTCCCTTCTAAACTTAATGTTAAACAAGAGCTTAAGACACATGCCTGAAGAATACTTAGGAAGCGATTATTTTTATTTATAATTTGATTATAAGAGAGAAACATACAGCTACTTAGAAAAATGCAGCTATACATAATAATGTCCAAAGATTAAGAACTTGGAGTTAAGATCTATACAAATGTTTAGCAGATGATGGATTCCTGTTTCATCTATGCAACTGGCCTCTGCCTAAATCAGAGGTCCCCAAATTTCGCAGCTATGCTGGATGGAGAATTCTGAGAGTTGAAATCCACAAGTCTTAAAGCTGCCAAGTTTGGGGACCCCTAGCCTAAGTTGTAACTATAAAAATCATCGTATCATATAAATGTGATCACACATTCATGTCTTTGGACTAAGTTATTGTTGGAACCTTATTTACAGATGACATGAGGAGATACTTCACTTAATCCCATGGAATCATGATTTATAGTTCTCCAAACTATAAATCTGAATTTTCCCTTCCTGAGGTTACCATTTACTACAGCATTCATGGCCCATTGAAAAGGTTATGTGGATGGTCTCAATGTTGTCATCAAAGATGACATCAAAGTCATCAAAGATGGGATTCTAGAAAGTGGTTTCAGGAGTGACCCTTTGGCCCATAGAAATCAATAAAATAGTATCAGTTTATAAATTTCCATTTCCATTTATAGGCTTATTTAAATTATGGACTTGTTGAAATATATGTGAATTAACACATTTGCCTTAATTTTGTCTGTTTTGCAAAGCTTTGGATCTGAGAAGGTTCCTCAGTTTTCAAGTATTAGATGGCATGGTGACACTTCAAGCATAATTTAATTAAATTATGACTGACATGGATTTTATTTCCACCACTAGAACTAGTTATTAGCAAACTTTAAAGATAATTACATTCTATTAAGTGTTAACTGTTAAGTTGGCATTTTCTTAATTTTTAACTGTTAAGTTAGCATTTTCTTGATTTTTTTTATATTAATAAAAAAATTCTACACTGAGATAAATGGTTGCAGAAGAAGGATAAAAAGAAGAAGTATTTTATCATCCATAAAGATGTAGGAAGATATTATCAGAATCTCTGGATGGCTAAAATGTTGAATTCAAAATGAATTTTTTAGAGTGCAGATTCAGCTCATTTATTCAATAATTTATTTTAATAATTTATCAGATTTATTATATGCCAACTGAAGAAAATCCTTTTTGTTTATGATGAATTTATAGCCAATCTATTTTTTTTTTGTTTATGTACATGTATATTTTTTGATTCCTGATGACCACCTAAACTAGTTCCTATAGTTTTCTTGGCAAATTGTTTTGAAAATGGTTTGCTATTTCCTCCTTCCTAGGACAGTGACTGCTCCAAAGTCACCAAACTATCTTTTTGCCTAAAGTGGAACTAGAACTCATAGCATTCCAGTTTCTAGACTGATACCTTACCCATACACGAACAATCTGTAACTATAGGAATATGTATTTATGAAAGCTTATTCCGAGTCAGAAATTTATGGACTAAATCACAGGACTTACAGTATCTAATGGTCTTGCCTTATAAATCTAATGTTAATGATATTTAAACATTCTTCAACCACTGCTGTTTAAAAACAATATATTGAACTTACCATATATTACTTATTTTTCTTTTTTCAATTATTTTTAATAGACTACAATGATTACTGAGAATATGACTGAAGCACGAAGAACCCAATATTAACTAAATTACTTTTTTCAATTAATTATCCAGATATTTTAAACAAAGTGTGAATAGATATGCTTATTGCATAATTAATGTTATTAAACTGATTTGCTTACTTATTGATTTAATTAGCTACATTTACTTTAAATTAATTTACTTAATTTAAGTAAGAAGTAATATAAGCTATAAATCATGAAAATATGAAATTGTGAAAATATGAACTTGGAAAGAAGTTGTTAATGTTTCTGCTGTCTATTCTCTCTTCTTGATTTCATTTTTAGAGAAAGACTTTTTTCATTTGTTAAACCTGAAAGCATAATTACTGGTTTTCCATGTAGGTTTTACTTTACTTTTACTCCATTATTATTGGCCAGTAGAAAAGGCCAAAAATCTTTGTGGTCACAGATATAAAATCATTAGTGCAGTCCTGTTTCCCTTAATTATATAGCTTACTTTACTTTTACATAAAAATGCTAAGAAATATAAGTTATTCATACTTCTCATAGCCTTAATGAATGTAAGAATAGAACTCACATCTTATATATATTTGGACAGGGATAATCTGGTTGCAATTAATTTTCTTTCATTGACCATGTGGAGGAAATCTCTGAAAAGAATTAGGTTCATGGAAGATGCTGGACAATTTCTGGTTGCCAACTTGCTGCAGCCATCTTGCCATGGCTAACTCGCCACAGTACAATTTGCCACAGGAGAACTTGCCATGGGACAAGAGTTACACTAATATCAAAGAAATCATGGAATATAATCATTTAAAAAAGGCTGCCAAAGGAGGGACAAAATGAAATGTGAATGACAAAAATTAAAATATTTTTACAATTATTTTAACTAATTAAATTGAATTATTGAATTGTCCTGCAGTGAATTGTCCCACAGCAAGATGGCAAGTTGGCCATGGCATGTTGGCCACATTGAATTGACCACATTGAATTGGCTATGGTGAGTTGTCCCATTCTACATTCAAATTAAAAAAGTGTACTTTTAACATGTTGATGAGACTTAAAGACAGATACATACTTTTAACTTGGCACATTGCCACTATGGGCCACCCATCACTTTGTCATCTTCCTCTCACTCCCAGATCTTTACAAATTCATTCTGCGTTCATGTTTTGCAGCTTCACTACAAAACTGCTGTTTTCTGACCTGAGCTAACACAAGCCCTTCAGAACGAATGGTCCCCAGCACTTCATTCCAATCTAGTGGCAGGTCCAGCTCTGACTGGCTTCAATCTGGAATACCTCTTCCCTTTCAAAACTGACTAACTGCTCTATTTAGTCATTTTGTCCTGGGCTGCTGGACTTCTATGTTTGCTGTCTTTTTCAAAAATAATCCTGCATTTGATCCAGTGATCAAGTAAAATAATTAGCATCCCCTCTAGAAACCCAGTCTACCTCTAGGTTCCATTCACTACCCACATCTGCACAATTTCTCTTTTCTTTCAAGGGGGATAATGATGATCATGATGATGACAATGAGCATGTTTTCACTTAGCATCATTGCTACTTTACTTCTATGAAATGGAACTGTCAGTTCTTTGTTGGTGCAACATTTTTATTGTCCTACAGAGAATCTTAAGAGTCAAAGAGAAACTTGCTCTTTCTTGCTTTGATTAGCATAACATCAGAGAGAGAAAATACTATAATAAAGAGAAAAACAAAAAGGAAAGGGTCTGCTTTATTGTCAAAAGAGAAAAAGTGAGAAGGCAGCTATATATGCAAACATTGTGATAGCAAAGATAAAGCATAGAGACAAAAAGGAAAGAACAATCCCATGGAAAAGGCAAACACTGGTAGGCTGGTCACACGGGAGCCAGTCAGTGAGGCTTGCCTTCATTGCATGAATGAAAGAGCAAGAAGTAGTAGGAGGATTAATCAGGGGGCACAGTCCAGACTAAGCATCAATCCAGTCACATCCAGTCACATCCAGTCCAGTTGCATAAAAAAACAAGTGGGAGGAGTATGGGAGATAAACAGGTTAGGTCACAGTACAGAATTCCCCTAAACAAAACCAGCCACAGATTGGCTGAAATAGAATATGAAGGAAGGAAGGAAGGAAGGAAGGAAGGAAGGAAGGAAGGAAGGAAGGAAGGAAGGAAGGAAGGAAGGAATTATCCCTAGAACTTGGTGATAATTTCCACTTACACATTGAATGGGAGAAGCAAATTTCAGAGATTCATTTTATTCAGGGGTCAACATTCTTAATAATTCAGTCATTTTGATCCACAGGGCTTGGATAATGGCATGCTCTGGACATGAGGAAATAATTCAAGAACTGTACTTCCATCAATGGAGAGAGATGAATTCATCCCCTGAGTTCCCACACTGTTTTATGGGCAATTTTGCCACATCCTAGATTCCTCCAGGTTCAGTCACATGGTTTTAGGTATGTGGGATTTCATTATCCAAAATTATACAACTGAATCAGGAAGAAGCTGAGATCCATAGTGAATGCACAGGCCTAGTGGCAATGCTTCAGGGATGTAGGAGTATGTACATGCATCACCTTGCTCAAACTAAAGAGCTATGTTCCCATCTTGAAAATCCTTAGAGTTCTTTGGCTCAAATTGTGAAAAATGAATTTTTTAATTTATTTATTTCATTTATACTGTTTAGAGGCCTGCAGACCTCTAACAAATCTCAGCAGTTTACAATTAAGGATAACAAATTATAAGATACAAAATCATGAACACCATATAACCAAAAAAAGGAACCCATCCAACAGAGTTCATTCTTCATTCTGCTGCAGAACCTGGGAGAATAGCCAGGTGTTTAATAGCTTCCTGAACGTCGTCAGGATGAGAACCATATGGAGGGATATCAAGTTTACTGCAAAACAGAGCTAGTTGCAAAACAGAACTGTAAAACAGCCATTTCATTTTTACTACTTAGCTAGCAGGCAACATTTTCATCTTCCAGATCAACAGTTTTGGCTTATATTAGGCTATCTAATATTCTTTCAGAATCTTACCTACAGTGATATAATTTAGAAAAACTACCTAAATCCTGCTTTTCTTTTTCTTCTCTGTCCTAGCTAAGCAATCTCTCAATCTCTCTCTCTTTTTCTTTCTTTCTTTCCTTCCCTCCCTCCTTCCCTCCCCCCTCTCTCCCTCCCTTCCTCCCTCTCTCTCTCTCCTGTAGAGATTGTGCTTTCTTGTTCATGATGTTTCCCACTTTTTGACAGAATAGAAAATCCTTATAGTAAGATGGTTAAGGGCAAGAGTTATATTAATATTAAAGAAATAGAATAGAATCATTAAAGAAAGGATGCAAAAGGAGGGACAGAATGAAATGTGAATGACAAAAATTAAAATATTTTTTTTAATTTATCTTAAATAATTAAATAGAATTGTTAAATTGTCCTGCAGTGAGTTGTCCCATGGTGAGTTGGTCATATTGAGTTGGCCGGGCCAAGTTGACCAAGGCGAGTTGGCCATGGCAAGTTGGCCACAGTGAGTTGACTGTGGAAAGTTGTCCCATTCTGATCTCAGAAGCAATATCCACCATGGAACATGAAAATTGGGTTAGGATTCCAGAGGGTTGATGCCCTTGACACATGAAACCTTAAGTTGTCAATTGAGAAACCTGGACAAATGTATATTGTTTAGACACCTGCCAGTCTGGCTGAGGCAGGTTATGAAGCTGCTGCCACTACTGCTCACCTCTATGGAGTGTTTCTCCTGGTCCACTTGTATCTCTATACAACCCTCAGTATTCTGACATTGTTGGTGGTATTCTCAGTATCTACAAATTATTGCTGCAGGCCCATCGGAAGCAACTTTGAGATGAGAAGAGTCCTGTATAGCAATAATAAATGACTTCGTAAATTGATAATCTATTGCAGGGGTGTCAAACTCAAGGCCTGGGGGACGTATCCAGCCTATGGGATGCTTAGATCCTGCCCACGGGACCATCCTGGAAACAGCAAAGGACCAGCCTGTGGTGCCTCTGCCAGCAGCCCTCCTGAGCTCTATTTTCACTGGCATAGGGTTGCAGGAAGCTGTCGCAGCCAAAAACAGAGCTTGGGAGCCCATTTTTCTGGCAGAGGGCTTGGGCCACCACAGGTGCCCCCGACACGAGTGATGTCAAGCTGGCCATGCCCACCCTGGCCATGCCTACCCTGGGTCCTGAGGTGAAACACAACCCTGATGTGGCCCTCAATGAAATTGAGTTTGACACCCTAATCTATTGGATTAGATGAAATTCAAATGGTAATAATTATTCTACATAATTACGCATACTCAGTCTTCAGAATTGCATTTCCACTGTGTCTTCCAAAATTGCCCAGTGGATACTACCTTTAAATTTATAAAAGTTTGTACTTATAAAAAAAATTATAAATTAATGATTGGGCTTTTTAAAACATGCAGATCAGCCTTACAGAAGTTCTTGCAAGTACTGAATTTTGGAATATTTTTTTCATAATATAAAAAAGAAACATCTAGCACTTGCATATTTATCAAGTTTAAGAACCAGTTTTGCTAATAATTGTGTTTTTGCTATAATATTATTATCCAAAGATCGTGTAATTTTTACTAGCTATTTCAAATCTATCAGTAGACAATATGTCTCCTTGCTCTGTGGAGAAGTTGGAAGAAATACTAAGTACACATTATGACTAACAGTTTGTCAAAAGATAAAGGATCTAAAATGTATGCAGATAATTCACTTCCAGAAATTCTTCTTCAAATATGAATTTCTCTGCATATCTTTCCAAGGAGAGGTTTATGAGGATCTTTAATAACTTCTTCAGTAGTGCAAGACCTTATCATGTAAATCATTCTTTGAAACTTCACTATCAGAGCAATAATCCAACCATTCACAAGAAAAGCTTTACAAGAACACTCTTCAGATGAGCAAAGACTATAGAGCAACAGTTCAGATCTTCAAAGAAAATTTATAGCATTCTTCATCATAATAGGTACCTAAGTAACTTCATGTTAAAATGTGCCATTCTATGCAACTGCATATCTATGAAAAGAATAGTTCCCTCATACATAACAAATATCTCTCAGAAAACATCAGCAGAATACTTCACTAGGCTCACAGTGGCCCACAAACCAACAAAATCTCTACAAAGCATATTAAGCAAACTCAAATAACCAACAACTACTACAGAAGATGGAATATGAATTATTTACAACATATAATGCACAGATTATGAAAGCAACTATGTAGGACAAATGAGCAGAAGATTAGCAGAATGTATCTATGAATACCAATTGGCCTTCAGAAGAAACAATAAACATTTTTAACTTTATTATTCATAGATAAATTCAACAGTACATTTAACTAGGAAAATTATAACCATTTTAGATCAAGGCAAATCCAGAAATGTAAGACAAATATTAGAAGCCTGGCATTCTGAGAGATCAGCCATTAACCAATATATAGAAATAAACCCAGTTAACAAACTATTTAAAAAGGAAACAAACAAAGACCCAAAGAGGAAGCAAACAGCTTGAAGATAACTTCCCTTACCCCTACATACCCAGTAATCAATACAATAAGCAAGACACAATACCATAGGCAAGATCAATCTAAGGTGAAACAGTGCAGTCAACCAAGATCAATCAGAAAGAGGGACCACTAACTACAACAACCCCCATGAAGACCTTAAGAACAAACAGACAGATATAAAAAGCCAATAATCACCTCAAACCATTGACAACGTTACTTGGTTTAGTGTTTGTAAGAAGAAAACCAAGTTCAGTAAACACCAAGATCCCAACAAATCTTCATTTTTTAAATACAGAATAGCCTATGAACTGTAAATACAAAAATAAAATTATAATTATATTTTAACTAGTTCCTACTTGCAACAGCCACAATTATTTGTATTCATTTTTGACATTGTGCTTACCAGTGTATGAATTTTAGATATAATACAAAGAATCTTCCATCAGAATGAATATGTCAGCACTTTAGTGGTGTCAAGTGTCATACTCAGTTTTGCAGACAAAAAAAGCCTCATCTTCTGAAAAGAAATCTTGATAGTGTTAGAGCAATTCAGCAATAGAAAATTAAAAGTGTTTACAACAAATGGAACTATCTATAAAAACAGTATGGCACTGGAGTGTTTTCAATACATATCAAGTGATAAACTATATGACAGTAGATAATGTTTTATGTTCTGTTGTTTGGATCACTCAGACATATCTTTTCCAGTATGCATTATTTATGGAGGCTGCAGGAATATATAACAAAAGGAAATAATATAAATACCATTTTATGTTGGCTTCTTTGTAATACAAAAGAAAAAAAAATAAGTATCAACCTCTTTACACAGTTTTGTCGGTGTAACAGATCAATAAGTCTTCATATGTAACAGACTGAGTTTATCTGGATATATAGGAACAGACTTGACAAAACTCTAAGAAATTTTAGGAGGTAGCCATGTGTGTATGTGTTTAAGAGCACTAAATCCCCAAACTGGGTCTGGGGAACCATAAATATTTTGTTATATATTTATAGCAAATAAAGTTCAGAAGCTTCATGAAACTTAGAGCGTGCAATAAAAGGAGATGTTATCTCTTTTGCTAGAGATGACAATTAATTACTGAAGGCTGGTACTGAAGAATTACTGAAGGTTACATTAAGTACTAGGAGGCCCTCCTGACAGTTTCCCCCTTATTAGGAATTGTCAGACATACAAAGCCAGATTTTTTTCTATAAGGTTCAAACTAGCTTCCAATAATTGAATTCACAGATTCTTGAACTTTAAAGGACTGATTACAGTACGATAGGCTCGGCTCGAATAGAATGGAATGGAATGGAATGGAATGGAATGGAATGGAATGGAATGGAATGGAATGGAATAGAATAGAATAGAATAGAATAGAATAGAATAGAATAGAATAGAATAGAATAGAATTCTTTATTGGCCAAGTGTGATTGGACACATAAGGAATTTGTCTTGGTGCATAGGTTTGTGTGCTATCCATATCCTGGCAATTCTCAGAATGTTATACGCAGTCCACCCTCCCTTAAATTCTTGATAGAGAGGAAGAGTCTCTACCAAGCTGATGGAAAGATAAACGGGGGTCTGAGTCTGAGACAAGAATGTAACATTAATTCACTTGATAAAGGGAAGTAAAAGGAAGCCAGTTCAGACTTGCAAGATACTGTTACTGTAGCTATACAATAAAAGTAGCACTGATCTACATGCCATTTGTCCCTAATCTGATCCACCTTGAAGGGCTGATGATAACTAATGAAAATAGGGGCAGCATTTGTTTGATTCTTGTTTTCTACTTCCCAGTAGTGGAAAGTGAGTGTTATGTTATGGAACTGTAATGGCATGTGGGAAAGATCAGAGACACTGCCAAGGGAATGGCCAGATAAGGAACAGCATACCCAGAGCTAGATACCAGGCAGGGCAACAGGTTCAGAAGAACTTTCCCTAATTTTTTGGGCTGTAAGGAGATGGGAGAAATGTGTTTGGGGACTTGAAAGATTCTGTCAATGTAACTTTGCAATAAAGTTAGAATTAGCATATCTGGTTGTATTTCTCTGTTGTTTACCCCACAGAAACTATTAACCTTTGAAAATGGACATGATAATAAATCATCAATTTTCCTGGCATAATTTGATGGAAGATAGACACATCTAGGATGGATTAGAATATTTAATGCTATTAAAAATGAAAGTTTACACATAACGCTTGATTGCCCACTACATTGCAAAGAATGAGAGAAAAATGGGCACTGTATTAAGGATTGCAAAAGTAAGATTTTGGGAAAGCATTTGCAAGGAATCTAGGAAGGAAAATCATATTAAATAGACAGATTGAAGAGATTTTCTCATATGGCTTTTCAATCCCTAAGATTTGAAGATCCCAACTCTGTTGGCCTTCTATAAGCTATTGAAGAGTTAGGTTATTTTCTTAGACATTTTGGTGGATATTAGTGGAACCTGTTGTGTGTGTTTTGTTTTATGCTATCAATAGTCTGTAAGAAGCTTGGTTATTTCTTTTTAAACTCTTTGTTTTTACAGAGAATCATGACATAGCTCACTAGTGCAATTATTAATATACAATATTATATTATAGAGACCATTCAAAATGTTCTACTGTTCTGCAGAGAAACTTTTGTTGATTTCATGTTTTTATTTCCATATAAATACTAAACTCCAAATAACTAAAAGACATTTTTCTTTGTTTGATAGGAAGTTTGCCTATTTGATAATGAGGAGGAGTCTGTATTTTAATTACATTTATGCATCACTAGCCTTATTGATGAACATAAATTAGAAGATAATTCAATTTTGTCCTGATAGCCTGCCTCTAGGTTTGAAAAACAAAGTGTTCAAATCATGCAGTCTTGCCTTGCAGTCTAAAGGCTGCCATTGATAAATGTGTATATTACCACATTAAACATAAATTACCTACTTTGGTAAGGGGCTACATTCTTCATTCTCAGGAGAGATTGAAGTTTCTCTGGATTCTTTTTGGGATCAACTGGCAACAATGCCAGTTGAAAAAGAAGATGCCTTTGATTTTAGTTATTATTTTTTGCTTCCTTTAGTAGCCAAATAAATATAACTGTATTATCCTCTTTTGAGGAATAACTTAGAAGAACTAAGAAGATTGACAACATGGCAAAAATCCAAAGAATTAAAGTAATGGTCCAAATACATATTAAGTTTATTGTGCAAGATTCTGATTCAAATCATTAAACAGGTGTGGCACTTAAATCTCTTTTTCAGAAACCAAATTGAAATAGACTTTAATAATTTTATTGAAGGATTCCTGGAAGAGGCCAGGCCAATAGATGTTCAATATATAGCATTGGGAACAAATTTTTCAACTTAAATAGGATGGTGAAATATTCTATGCATACATTTTTGGTTTTATAGTATCAAGAATTTTGCCTGCAACTTCAGTTATACAAATAAATATAAAAAAATAATTACAATTTTTCAACAAACAGGCCAAAACTGTATGCCTAGAATTAGTTAACACCATGTGCTGATGCAAATAACTTATATCTCCATTGATCATGAAAAGGAAAAAAATATTTCAAACAATAGTATAATCAAATGCATATTTACTGAAAAGTATGTCTAGGTTTGGTAAATATTACTGTTATGACACTTTTTGCTGCATCAGTCATGATGGAAAGCTATTATCTTGGTCGAGAGAATAGGGATTTTTCTTTTAATGTAAGCTTTGTATTTAAAATAGATAGGCTTCCCTTCCACTCCCTCTCTCCTCTCTCTTTCTCTTCCTTCCTTTCTTGTCCTGGCTTTCCTTTCTAGTTGTACAAATCTAGAGCATCTTCTTTACTAAACTCTTTAGAAAACAGCAGTAAGCTATACTTTCCCCCCTCTTTTTTCCCATTAGATAATTTTCTTTGCTTTATTAGATGTTACTGTCCAAAAATGAGCTAGTTTGGTGTAATGGATTAAGGCACCAGGGTAGAAACTGAGAGATCATGAGTTCAAGTCCCACCTTAGGCACAAAACCAGCTGGGTAACCATGGGCCAGTCACTCTCTCTCAGCCCTAGAAAGCAGGCAATGACAAACCACTGCAAAAATCTTGTAGGAACCTGTTCAGGCAATGCTAGGGATCAGCACTGAGTTGAACACTTGCGCACGATGTCCAATAATATGTCTTCATTTTAAAAAGTTTAGAAAAGGTTTATATTTCTAGTATGTTTTCAAACGGCCTGATAAACCTTTGTATTCGATTGTATACATTTTCTGCAGCTTTGATGATGTGAATATTCAAACTGAAACAATATATAAAATGTATTTAACATGATTATCTGCTTCCATCCAGGGGTGGGATTCTACTGGTTCGGACCGGTTCAGGAGAACCGGCCGATGATCAGCTGGGAGAGAACCGGTTCACTCCAATGATCAGGTCAGCCCACCCACTCACCTCTGCGCTTTACTTACCTTTATCTTCTCAGCTGATTAGAGTGGCAGAGCGGATTGCTGCACCTCAGCTGTATTACTCCCAAATGGTAACATAGAAGGTTAGTATTTGTAAAACTGCATGTGCACACAGCGCGCGAAGCACACAATCACTGAACCAGTTGTTAAACTGGCAACATCCCACCACTGCTTCCATCCTACCATTGTGTAACAAGCCAAGAATTAGTTGCTAAATCAAAATTGGCTTTGGAAATCTTATTTTCAAGTTCTTTGCTGTTATCACTCCAACTCAACATTAACATCTATAAATTTAGAAAAGATGTAGATTATTAAATGAAAAATTATGGAAGATCTTAGATTCTTTGCAATATTTCTGCAAGCGATCACTAATTATGGTACATTCAGGGCCAAGTCCCTAAATTTACAGTAATTTAGAGCTTGTATAAACGAATCCTTTAAAAAGGAATCCTCTGAAAATGAGAATAATTTGCTATATACATCCATGGACCCCAGATGTAAATTAAATACTAATTAAAACTGGATAAATAATTTTAAACAGATTAGTGCAAAATTTGGCAAGTATTAGGTTTTTAGAGTTATCCAAGAAACATCTGATATCTTTCTTTTTAAAAAATCATGTTTTCATTTTGCATAGAATATAGTTTTATTCTTCAGCACTGACCTGATGCATTCAAATTATTCATTTCCGTACCCTGTTGATCCAATGAGAACTGCAAACTTCATCCTGAGCTGATATTGAAAGAGCTTCCTTTCATGAACAGAGACAATTTCCCCCCACAAATGGCATAAATTATGATAACTTTATATAATTAATTTCACCAGAAGTTAATCATTCTGATTCAATATAAAATCCATGCTACTGGCAATTTAGCCACTTTGAAATCAAAGCAAATAAAAATAATTACTATGTTGTGCTGCTATTTTGTTGTGTACTACCCAGTATCTTTCAATGAATAAAGTTTTACATTCTGATCTTAGGGAAAAAAATGCTTTCTAAAAACAATCATATTTATTGCAAACCTATTGCAGGTGAAGACAAAAGAACAGAAACGATTTCAGTTCAGTTTTGCTATGGGTTAATGGCATGGCTGTTTGTATTTGAAGGATTTCTCCTCATTTCAGGGAAAAAATAGAATCCAAATTGCATCAAAATTAATTGCCCATAATAATTTTTAATTTTTTAATTTTTTAATTTTTTTAATAGTTTATATTAATTGAAGCTGCGTTGTAGCTTTGTTCATTTTATTGGTATTTTGGATATTAACTCTCTTGTGCTAACTGGGTTGCTGGAATATAATTTTCCTCTCTTCCTGTTGCTAGGCAATAAGAATTCAAAATATTTTCTGTTGACTGCATCCACATTATATTGGGATGGGAAGAAATGCAATAGAAAAGTGGGAATGTAGAAATATTTATTTGAGTTCCATTATCTTTTAAAGGGAAGTAGTTATTTGAATTTGTTTAAAAAAATAAACGAACATTTTATTACCCTGTTTCATTTGTTGCGCATAATATACTTCCTACAACATGCCAAGGGTAGATAAAGTAAGGTACACTCTAAATTAACTATCATTACAATTACTCCTTGACTTACAAACATTTGACTGGGGACCACTTGAAGTTACAATGGCGCTGAACAAAATGACTTAAAGCCAGCCTCACTCTTATAACCATTGCAGTATCCCTACAGTCACATGATCAAAATTCAGGCACTTGGCAAACAGTATGTATTTTGAACATTTACAGCATCCCAAGGTCACATGATCATTATTTGCAACATCTGCCAATCTGGGGGAAGCCAGATTCTCTTAATGACCACATAATTCGCTTAACAACCACAGTGATTTGCTAACAGCTATGACAAAAAAAGTTGTAAAATTGGTCATGACTCACTTAACTTAGCAACACCTTAGCAACAAAAACTTTGGTCCCATTTGTGGCCATTAAAGACTATCTGTAATATAATTTGGAACACTGGATTTTCTATAGTTTCAGGATTGGATTCATTGATTGTGTTATATGCCTTCTGAAAAGAAAGAGTAGGAAAATAGATTAAATTCACCTCAGAAAGGTTTTGTTATTTAATTATGTAAGCTGAGCAAGCAGATATTGTTCCTATCTCTACCTCCATATTCCATAAACAGAAATGTCAATAATATCTTTAGAATTCGTAAGAAGATGAAAAAGATTCCAGGGTTTATGATAGGAGATAAAATATAGGTTTGTGTGTATGTTCAATTTTTATCACATCTTTTCTCTATGAGCTTAAGGCAGTTTACATAGAAAATCTTCCTTCATTTTATCCTCACAGCAACAATCTTATAAAGTAGATTTCTCTGAGTGCAGGTGAAGGGAGTCATCTAATGAGTTTCCATAGGTAAGCACTAACTTCTACTTCAAAATCTTAACTACTATATTTCATTGCTTAAATTGATTTAAAATGTACATATTAAATGGTTTCCTCCCCCCTTCCCCTTTTGGCCAGTTTATTGTCAGGAAATTTGATACTTCTCACCTATTCATTGCTGAGAAATGTCTAATGTCATTAACAAGTTGATTAATAAATATTCCATGTATGTATATATGGAGGAACCAAACGTGCATATAAAAATAATAGTGCGTAACAATAAGTGTTCTATTGCCTGTTTATTACTGACTATTAGGGGCGAGTCATTGGCCCCCACAGAGAGAGCTCGCAATCTGGGAGTCCTCCTGGATACGCAGCTGTCCTTGGAGGAACATCTGACGGCTGTAACCAGGGGGACCTTTTGTCAGGTTCGCCTGATTCGCCAGTTGCGGCCCTTTCTTGATTGGGATTCCCTGTGCACAGTCACTCACGCCCTCGTCACCTCTCGCCTTGACTACTGCAACGCTCTCTACATGGGGCTCCCCTTGAGGAGCACCCGGAGGCTCCAGCTGGTTCAGAACGCAGCAGCACGGGTAGTGACGGGAGCAGCATGGCGCTCCCATGTAACACCGCTCCTGCGCGAGCTGCACTGGCTCCCGGTGGTCTTCCGGGTGCGCTTCAAGGTGCTGGTTATCACCTTCAAAGCACTCCATGGCATAAGGCCTAGCTATCTTCGAGACCGCCTGCTGCTACCGACGACCTCCCATCGACCCGGGCGCTCCCACAGAGAGGACCTCCTCAGGGTGCCATCAGCCAGACAGTGTAGGCTGGTGACCCCCAGGGAGAGGGCCTTCTCTGTGGGGGCACCTACCCTCTGGAATCAGCTCCCCCCAGAGATAAGGAGAATCCAGGACCTCAGTGCCTTCCGTCGTGCCCTTAAAACCCATTTATTTAAACAAGCCGGGCTGGCTTAAGATGAAATTTTTAACTGTTTTAAATGTTTTAAACGTTTTAATTGGTAATGAGTTTTAATTGGGCCAAATTTATATATCTTTTAATTGTTTTTTAATATTTGTCTTGCATGTCTTTTTAATTCTGGCTATACACCGCCCTGAGTCCTCAGGGAGAAGGGCTTTATAGAAATTCAATAATAATAATAATAATAATAATAATAATAATAATAATAATAATAATAATAATAATAATAACAACAACAACAACAACAACAACTGTCTGAATACTGAGAGCTCTTAATGGTTTACAGTAAAACTTAATTTAAAACCTAAGCTATTAAAATCAATTAAAACAACATTTTAAATCAATTATAATCAACAAGTAAAACCCTGTTTTAAAAGTTGTGTTTAGGGACTTTTGAAAAACCAGGAAGTTCACTTTAAAGAATTGGAGTGCATCAGTAGTGGGATTCAAATCCTGTTGCTACCGGTTTGCTTGTGGGCATGTGCGTGCTTGCACGTGACGCTTCTGCGCATGTGGGCAGGTGGGCAGAGCCTCCTGCTGCTGCCGCTACCAATTCACCCGACCCAGGACGAACCGGTAGTAACCCACACTGGAGTGCATACAAAGAAAATCCAGCCTAGAATTGGGGTGCATACAAAGAAAATCCAGCCTAAACCATTTTAAGATGAATCACTGAGAACCACTGAGAAAGTTAGTGAACTTCCTTTCATGAAAAGAAGAATGCATTATCTCAAGGAAGCTAGACCCAAGCAAAAAAATAATAACAACCCAAATTTGCCAATAAACCGGGCAGATGGTTGGCCTACACATTAAGGAAAAAGCAGAGTACACAGACTATTGATAGTATTGATATTGGAGGGAAAGAAATCTTTCAACAAAAATTAATTAAAGAAGCTTTTGTGGACTATTATACTAAACTATATGCTAAAGATGATGTGCAGAATGGACTTATAGAAAAATATTTAGATAATAAAAGAGTTACAAAAATTACTGATCAACAAAAGGAAAGAATGAATTATCCTATAACAGAGGAGGAAATAATAATTTTGTTTAATTTTTAATTAAACAATTAAAAATAGCTAAAGCTCCTGGAACGGATGGCTTGACTGCAGTGTATTATAAAAATTTGCAAGCAGAAATGGTGGAACAACTTAGAGATCTGTTTTGTAATATTCAATAAGGGGGTAAAATACCCCCATCATGGACAACAACTTATATTTCTCTGATACCAAAAGAGCAAGCAGGTCCAAAAAAACCGGAGAATTATAGACCAATATCTCTTCTGAATACTGATTATAAAATTTATGCAAAAGTATTAGCCAACAGGTTGATGCCAGTAATTCAAAAGGTGATTCATGATGATCAAGCGGGATTTATTGAGGGTAGATACATGAAGGACAATGTAAGGCAAGTAATAGATTTATTGGAATATCTTGAGAAGAATAAACAGATCCCTGCAGTGCTGGTTTTCCTGGATGCAGAGAAGGCCTTTGATAGAGTGGATTGGAATTTTCTACTAAAGACTTTAAAAAAGATGGACTTTGGGGATCAATTTATACAGGCGGTTTCAGCAATTTACCAAGAGCAAAAGGCACAGATTATTATTAATGGAAGTTTGACAACAGAGTTTAAAATTGAAAAAGGAACAAGACAGGGATGTCCGCTGTCTCCATTGTTATTTATTTTAACATTAGAAGTCTTGTTAAATACAATACGGGACTCTAATATCTTGAAAGGTATAATGATAAGGCAAGAGGATTACAGAATAAAGGCATTTGCAGATGATCTGGTCGTTACCCTAACACAGCCAATGGAATCAATAATCCAGATGAAGGACATTATACAAGACTATGGTAAAGTTTCAGGTTTTAGACTGAATCAGAAAAAAACTAAGATGATAGTTAAAAATATGACACAAGATCGTAAACACGAGCTTGAAAGGAGGGCAGGTTTTGAGATTGTACCAAAATATCTAGGAGTTCAGGTTGCAGAATCAAACATGAAATTGTTTCAAAATAATTATGAGGTGTTGTGGCGAGAGGTGCAGAAAGATATGGAGACTTGGAAAAAAACTGCAGCTGTCTTTACTTGGAAGAATAGCAGCAGTTAAGATGAACATTTTGCCAAGATTTCTTTTTTTGTTTCAAATGATTCCGGTGCTCAAAAGTGAAAAACAACTGAAAAACTGGCAAACTGGAGTGAATACGTTTGTCTGGAACGAGAAAAAACTGAGAGTGAAATTGAAAATTATGCAAGATGTTCCAGAAAGGGGAGGTCTTAAACTTCCAAACCTACAGTTATATTATGAAGCAGCAGCTTTGACTTTAGCAAGTGATTGGTTTGGAAGGAAAAAGACTGTTATACTGAATATAGAAAGTTTTGATCTTGAATTTGGATGGTATGCTTACTTATTTTATGACAATAAAGTGGATAAAGTATTTAAAAGCCATATACTTAGAGACTCTTTGATGAGAGTTTGGAAGAAGCACCGATTCAAATGGGATTATAAAATACCGCTATGGCTGGATCTTGGTCATATTATGTGGAATACAAATATAATGTCACTCGGGGGGGGGTTTATACAAAGAGGTTCTTTTTACAGATGCGGGCAGATGGCAGTTGAAGACATTACAGACACTGTTGGACGAAGGGATTAACTTAACTTGGTTACAATATAATCAATTACAATTGAGATGGAAAGAGGACCAAAAAACTGGTATTATGTTGCATGAGGAAGAATTGGTTAGACATATAAAAGAGAAAGATCCAATGTATATTAAAAGGCTTTATAATGTTTTGTTAGAAAGGGATTCAGAAACTGAATTGGTTAAAGATTGTATGATTAAGTGGGCACAAAATTTTGAGGAGCCAGCGATGTTGGAAACATGGGAAAAAATTTGGGTTCAGAATGTTAAATTTACACAGTCGCAGAATCTGAGGGAAAATTTCTATAAAATGTTTTATAGATGGCATGTAGACCCAAAAAAATTGTCGTGTATGTACCCTAATGTTCAGCCAAAATGTTGGAGATGTGATTGTTTAGATGCTACATATTATCATGTTTGGTGGACCTGTAGGAAAATTAAGGCTTTTTGGATAAAAATTTGGTGGGTCATGCAGAATGTTTTGAAGAAAAAAATTCAGTTTTCTCCACAATTGTTTTTATTGGGTATAGTTAAGGGTTTTACTTCGGGTGAAACAAAGTTGATATTGTACATGATAACAGCTGGAGACTATTGATAGGTAAATACTGGAAGAATGAAGTTTTGCCCACGATCGAGGAATGGACTTTGAAGATGGCCAGTTTTGCAGAGATGGCGAAGATTTCAGCATATTTAAAAGACTGTTCACAAGAGACTTATGAATGGGAATGGAAAAAGTGGATAGATTATGTTCAGAACAAATATCAAACTAGGAAGTATCAAATAGCTTTTATTTGAAAATGATATATCAAGATAGAAATATTTTAATGTAATGAAGATAAAAAATTATAAGGGGGAGGGAGGGGTTCAAGTTTTATATAAGTTTTATACTAAGGTTTTTTTTTTAACCTGATATGAGTACATTGTGTGGAAGTCTGGGGGGAGGGGAGGGTTAGGGAGGTTGGGAAGTTTGGGGTGGGATGAGGGGGGGGGAAGGGGTGAAAATGTAATTGTAAAACTTTTGCAATAAAAAACAAACAAACCCATATTTGGAAACAAAATGGCCACCAGTAGAATGTTTATAATTTTGTAATTTGTTCTTTTTGAATCCTTCCAGAGTTTATCCAGACTGATCAGTTTCAAGGTTCCAGGTTACATCCAAAGATAGCCCTTCATTCAAACTTGTTAAAGTAATCGGTCCTGAAGTTTGCTAGTATGGGCATAGATTGAATTTATATTTTTGTCAGGGGTAGGGTGGGTAAGAAACGTGATTTGTGAGAAAAAAATAATAATTCACTTAGATATGTATTAACATTTTATCAGTAAAAAGTAACATTCCAAATGTGTTCAAACAAAGTAATTTTATTAATATAAGCACAAGTGTTGCAAAATAAATCCAGTTATTTTTTATTTTACCATTTTTAGACTGCTATTATTTTACAAAACCCCTTGCTGCTTTTCTGTTCAATAATAGAACCACCTATATTACCACAGGGGATTAAAACCAATATTCCACAATGTGCACTAACAGCAACAGACTATTTTATACTTTTATCATTTATTCTCTTTGCCTTCTTGAAGATATTGTGCATGGAAAATGTGGGCATAAAGAACTTGAAATAGAAGATAATTAAAAATGGGAACTTAAATCAAGATGATTGTTCAGGCAATCAGCTTTAAAGGAAGTTTTAATATACTTCCCTATTTATACCAATTTTATATTAGCTATATATTATTTAATATCAGACAGTGGGATTCTTTCAAAATAAAATACTAAATAGTGAGCTACTACATTTGCCTAGATAATAAATTTTATAGCATTAGAATTAGAGATGATTTGCACGAGTTGATTTTTCCTTTCTGTAGAGATATTTCAAAGGTTGCATGAAATGAAGTTTTTTCTCTGATCCATATCTCTGTGTGTAAAAGTGGGCAATTCAACTTGCTTCATGAAATGTAATCTCATGGAGCATAACAGTAAAATCCATTTAAATTAAAATCAAAGTAGACTGTTCCTAAAATGTCGTTCCTATCCTTTGCTTTTACTGTCAGATAAATTCTGTTATGATCTAAAGGTTTTCTGGACTTTTGCAGGTCAGATCCAATACTTCGGATTTAAAAACAGAAAAAGCAAGTGATTGCATGCCTACTGTTCCTATTTTTAAATAAGTACATATCTCCTTGATTTCAGAGGAACTTGTTCCAAAATATTTGACTAATATGTGGAAACAAGATAAGTACTTCATTCTGTGTTCACCATGTTTTTTGGGGAGAACCAATGTTTATTGTGGAATGGGCAGGCTTGGGTTCCCTTCTGGGAGGAGCTAAGAAGATAAATTACAGTGAGGTATTATAAAGGCTTATTAAGCTTCCCCCGTAACAAATTGGAACAGAGAGATAGATGCCAGATGACCATAAAATTGAGGTATGGCAAAGCATCCATGACCCTGAACTGCAACTTCTCCTTGTACATACAAATGGAGTAGGAGTTTTGTTTGCTTCACATTAGGACTGTCTTATTTGAGAGGATAGTTTGAGTTGTCCTTTCCAGTACAAAAGGCTCATCCCTGGATACAGAAAAAAACAGTTACACTTTGATTGAAAATAGCCTCCAGACTCCAATCATGATTATAAAAGTAACATAGAAGAAATTAGTTGGCTTCTTTTTAAAACTTCAGGATTTCTCTTTGTTCTATCCTAATAGAGAAAGGCTTGGATGTATATATTTCTTTTCTTTCATAGACTATCCACCACCTGAGTTCCATTATCAATGTCTTACTAGCTAGCTTTGTTAGTTTCAGTGTGGTATGAAAGTGACTTTAAAAGATATCTCAACTTTTTCAATCAATAGAACCATAATTTGGTCCAAAAGCTAAGTTTCCATTACAGATTTTTTGGATTCCGTTCCCTCTCCTGAGCAATCAATGAGAAAGAACAACATGAAAGGAACAACATATCTGAAAACAGCATATTTGGAGAAAGGGAAGATTTTATTGTAGGAAGACGCCAGCTAAAATAGATGACTTCAAAACATGGGAAGAAATTAAATGTGTTGAGAAAGAAAGTATAGCTAGAAGCAGTGATAGGCTAGAAGTTATTACAAGCACTGGGAAAAGCTACATTATCCTTCTTCATCCCAATTTTGAAACAGTGATTTTTATACTGTTTCAACATTGGAAATACACAGATACATGCACTTGAACAAACAGAGGGATAAAAAAAGTAAATTCAATGCATTCCATTGCATTATTTTCCAAACTATCGATTTTTTTTATTTACCATAAATAAATATAAAAATGTGTTACTAGAGAACTGAACCTTAAGATCTTGCTCAGTTCTAAGAATATGTAGTTTGGATATGTTATTTTAGAAATACTCAAGCAAGGGAAGTCGGCCAAAGTAATTGATGTCATTATGTCGTATAATATTTTCAAAATACCGATAATAATTTTTTTTCTTTTAGATACCGATAAAATATATTCATATAACATTAAGAATTTTTTTGCATAGTAAAACTGTTTTGAAATTTTCAGTTTTAAAATATGATTATTAATTTTGTTCTGCATTTTTGTGTCATTGCATTGTATATATGTGACTGGCTCAAACAATGAATGTATAACTGCTCCAACTTGTTAGCAATATTAACTCTCATGTTATAGTTTCAGGATGACAGATCCAAAAGATTTTAAACAGATTAGGGTTTCTTTTTCTCTTCAATGTGTTTATATCAGTCTTAAACTGAAGCGCAAATAGCTACCACAAACTTTCCTATAAAAATGACAACAGTCAATTTCTTGAAGACAGTAATCTTAGCCAGTAAATATTCATTATAATTCTCATGGATATACCTATTGAAGGCTAATTGAAGTTGAGATTAGTCTCACAGTGAAGTTAAACGACTTCAAAACGGGATTGCTTCCCTTTCTATTATAATCCCCAGATTTCAGTGAACAGCAGTCTAAATGATTTACAAATGAATATATATTATGTGAAATTAATCAGAAATTAAACACACTGAAGACTTTCTTCAGATTATTCCAAATGGGGTCAACTGAATTAGGTCTGCAAGTAACAATTTTATTCACTCTATATAAGTACATTGCTCAGGATTGGGCTGATACCGTAGTAGCTGGTTATTTCCATTGACCAAAGAAAAACAAAAGTTAAGTGTTTTACACGAATTCAGGTTTTTTTCCTTCTACCTTTCTTTGCTCCTATACTGTTATTAGCAGTTTAATTTTTAGAAAGCACTAAGAAAACTGTCAGGAGATAAGAATCAGCTCTGGGTAATGTCAGCTGGTAAAGGGGCAGAAGAAATTAAAAAGAATAACCATGCTAACTTTTGGTGAAGTGTTTAATTAGGATTATCCTGTTTGTATTTCATATATAATATCTCTTCTATATATTTTGTATAAGAGCTATTATAAATATGTGTTATTTCAACAAGTCTAAAATTATGAAAGGATGTAGTATTGTCATTATTCAAATCATAATAATCATTTATTATGTTTTCTTTTACAGATAAAAATATGGTGGCAACTCTTGATAGTCTTTTAAAGATTCCCTGACATATTTTAACTTAATTATTGACTAGGATCTTATTAAGTTTGTTGCTGCAAATGATTGACTAGCATACACTGTCAAAAATTTCCAACAGTTTCTTATACTAGATGTACTCTCAATTTTCTGTGTGCCTCTTTTATAGGAATTGTGATGTTGCATTTTCGGTAATTAATAAGTGACTCACAGTATACTGCTAACAGCTCCTTTGCTTAAACAATCAAAATTTCTCTACCTCCTTTAATCTGAAAGTTTCATATAACAGTGAGTGAGTTACTGTTGGACAATAGATGTGATTTTCTCATACTAGCAGTCAATATTATGTTTTAATTTACAATAAAATTAATATAATTGAGAAGTAGAAAGGAATATGATGACTATTTTTGGTTTTCCATAACTATTACCCTCCCATGTACCATCAAAAATTCAAAGAAATATGGAATTAGCTAGATCAAAGTATCAGGCTTTAATCATTTATCTAAAAGAAAAAAGCATTTCTTCATAAAAGGCAACAAGAACAATGTGCCTGCTAATTCACGAAAAGGTTTATATTGGAAAGGTCTATGTTACAGACAATGTGACTATGTTTGGAGGCCTTTCTTGGGGTTTTCCCTTCCATATTATCATTTCAGGCCTGAACAAACAGAGGTCTGTGAAATGTCATCATTTTTGTTTCCAGGTGTTTTGGGTATATTTTTGTGTTTTTCATCTTGGCACTAAATGGATGCCAGCAGAGATATACAGATGGATACCCACACACACACACACACACACACACACACACACACACACACACACATACTGAATTAGATTCATTATAGAAAGTGGGAGACTGTGAGTTCTAGTCCGGCTTTAGGCACAAAACCATCTTGGGGTAATCATTTTCTCTCAGTCCTAGGAAGAAGATAATGGCTAAACTACTTCTCAAAAGCCTTGCCAAGAAAACTCCAGGGACTTATCCAGGCAGTCCCTTAGAATTGGACATGATTGAATTGGAAGAAAAAAAAATGTCTATTTTCTTCACTCAATTAGTGTTGAAGATGTTTTTTGCAAAACAGAATGGAAAGGTCTGAATAATTTTTCTCATCAAAGTAGCAAATTCTATTATACAAAGTGGAGCCATTCTCTCAGATCAAGAATGCTAATCACGCTTTGGGTCATACTGTAAGTTTATTATTACTAGCCAGCAAGCTCTTTACTAATACAAGCAATGTGTAATGTGTCACTAGCACTTAGTATCTGTAATCAACCCTGATGCCTAGTAGGGAAAATACTTGTAGAGTATAAAATGATGCTTGTTTTGATTGCCTAGTCATGCAAAATAAAATGACATGAAAATGAATTTCTATTAACAACAATGAACATTTGACTTAATTTTCAGCTTCCTTAAACATCAGAACAAAAAACTGAACTATGAAGAAACATTTAAGTACAGAATTTAGAAACAGTATTCATGAAGGTCACATTTCTGAAGAATAGGAACAAGGTAAATATTTTTTCTACACTATTATAAAATGTTAATCCCCATCAGGGTTTTCTTCTAGAGTGATAATAAGAGCAGATCCATTAGACTGCCAATTGAAAGCCCCAACCATCCTCTATTTCTGCTCTCTGTACATTATGTGACAATCTAAAAATAGTGAATTCACTTTAAATGAGCTGATTCTGGATCCAGATTTCCTATATAATAGTATAGTTTCTTTGCTATGTTCTGTTGCACCCATGTAATATTCTTCATGTAACTGGAACTAGCCTGCCAACAAAATAGCTTTTTAGATGACTATTTTTATTTTCCAACACAGTGGAGATGAATTATGATTTCAGAAAAGCCACATTCACATCAGTCAACACCAGAGATGGGTTTCAGCAGGTTCTGACCAGTTCTGGAGAACCGGTAGCGGAAATTTTGAGTAGTTTGAAGAACCGGTAGTAAAAATTCTGACTGGCCCCGCCCCCATCTATTCTCTGCCTCCCAAGTCCCAGCTGATCGGGAGGAAATGGGGATTTTGCAGTAACCTTCCCCTGGAGTGGGGAGGGACTGGAGATTTTACAGTATCCTTTCCCTGCAATGCCCACCAAGACACCCCCACCAAGCCATGCCACACCTACCAAGCCACACCCACAGAACCGGTAGTAAAAATTTTTGAAATCCACCACTGATCAACACTAATATTCTAGCATTTAAAAAGGGTGAGGTAATAATTCAAAATCAGAAAATATAATGTACTGCTTAATAAGTGAATCCTATGTAGAATATTTCTCCATTCAAGCAGACTATTGATGGTGATTTGCCTCCATTGTTTCTTAATAGTGTGCAGACAGAGCTTTTCTTAATCTTACCTGAAATAAAACATGAGACAATAAGATAATTCTTAATATATTATTGAAAATGTCTAAGTCATCTAGAAATTGAAAGTATATATTTTAATAAAAGAAAATATAACAGATCATTATTTTTTCTGAACATTCTAAAGAAGAAATCTGAAGTAATTTGATATGGGTAAGTAACATAGGAATTTATCCAGATTTTCAATTTTTTTCTAAATGGGAAGAAAAGGATCCAGCATTTCTAAAATCAAATATGGAAAGAAGTGGAACAATCTAGTTATAGAATATAGAAGATTTGGCTAAGTTCAAAGGTTGTCATTTTTTACCCTCCTGATAACTTCATAGGAGACAGGGGCTGGTTCCATTATACCAGAAATAATTATACTTAAATTCTATCATAAATGGAATTAATTGCATGTATAATTATATTTTAAAATGAATAGAGGATAAAGTAAAACTAAGAATTTTTTCATTCTCTACATATTTGCATATACCTTACATATAATCTAGTAAATATTAGTATTTTGGCTTTTATATGAAATTCACAAAAATTAAATCATAACATACAGCGCAATACAATCAACACAGAAATCTAACCCTCAAATCTCAAAGTTAAAATTTCATTTCTTCATCATTCAAAATGTCCAAGAGCGGTTTCAAAGGAGTCAATGTCTATGGAGTTTCTCAATCATCCAGGTCATGGTTTTCCCAAAAGTGCTTTTCGAAAGGCAACCGGACATTCTCCATTGAAGGTGGAGACAGCAGCCAAATATGGGTTGTGCTCATTGGTCAGATGTGGGACTGAGCCTGTCAAAGTCTTCTTAAATTCCGCCCTTGTTGCTAGGGCTCCCAGCTTTTTGCTCAGTCGTTCAGACTGGGTGGTTGTGTGGATAGTGTACTCTAGCTGTCTTTTAGCGTTAGAGTTGACCTTTCTGCTTGAATTTCTTCAGTTTTTGACAATCGGACTTCTTTTGACTATTCTATTGTCTTTCTGGATTTGGATTTCGATTTTTTTGCCTCAGAAACTCCTTTGGGACTTCTGAGGTCTTATTTCTGCACCCAGTTCCTCTAGAATCACTGTTGAAACTGGTCAGTCAGTTTATTTCATATTGGAGCCCCTTCGCTCCTGGGGGGGGGGTGTCCTGAATCGCCATTGGCCTTTAGAGGCTCAACATCTCATTAAAAGATTTTTGGCGGAGTCTTGTGCTCCCTGTTAATTCTGTCGGGCGTCCATTTATCCCCCTGTATATTCAAAGCTTCTGCACCTAATTAGAGCCTCGCACTCCCTGGAGCGAGCCGCTTGTCGGCTGTGCATATTGAAGCCTTATTGGCCTAATCGTCACTACCTTGTCTCCGAATACGGACTCTGACAGCTCCTTTGGTGCTTAATCGGATCACACTGCCTCAGATGAGCCCCTCAGCTGTTTGGCACTTTCTCTGGATTTGAAGCAGAGCTCCACGCTCCCTCGGCTACTGGCCTGCTTTCTTGGTGTTTTTTTGAGTGATCCGATGCTTATTGCCTCCAGCTGCTTGGCGGTAGCTCCGACATTGAAGTGAAGCCTCGCGCTTCATTTGTCAGTGGTTCCGGCCACCATTTTGAATTCCGGCGGAGTGATTACTGACGTGACTGAGGGCCTCCAGTCTATCAGACTGCCTGTAGACAGTGCTGCAGCTGCCATTTTAGTTACCAGTGCAGCCTCATTGCTGGATTGATTGAGAGCCTCCAGCCCATTTTGGCTGTGCTAATTGGTTCCAACATTCCCTTTGTAGGGTAATTTGGTCATCCTTTGCTGTCTTTTCTGCATCTCACTTTAACGGCCAAAGTGAGTAATATAGCCCTGATTTGCCCCAGTGCTAACCTTCCAGCCGGTGACTAGAGGGCTTAGTCCCTCCTATCAATATTATTGGTGCAACCACTTTACAACATATCATGCCAAAAGTTCTGTCTAAATCCAAACATGGCCGGAGGGCCACAGTACAAGTACAGTTGGTGGCCTCCATCACAGAGGAGCAAAATCTGGCACAAAAGGAAAGTGCCCATATTAAGTTTTCGCGCACGGGGGCAAAACGTTCTTCCATAACCACCAAGGCTGTGGTTGCCAGGATAGGCCTGAAAAGAATCAGCATAGGAAGGCCGATAAGGGTGCCCTTATACCTTCCGAGGTCATCAGGGTTTCATCTGGTGAACCTAAACATGCTCTTCCCATGACTCCAGACCAAATGTCACTTCAAGATTACCACATATCAATGGAATCTGCTGATGTATGGGGCGCGGCCCCTGCTGGGGGGGATGGTCCCTGCTGTGGAGTGTTGCGCTCCCGCCCTTTCGGTGCTTCAGGCACCTCCATCTTCTGTTCCAGTATGAACCTCTACGGAGATCGAGCTGGCTCGAGACCAGGTTCTGACCAATTTGCGTATGGAGGACATTCAGCATATGATTGCTGTGGCAGTACAACGTTCCTTGTCAGAGCGTGGACTTCCAGCTAGCAGGCCACCTCCTGTTCACTCCGTTCCCTCAGCCCCTGAGGATTCTCCAGACGATTTCAATATGGAGGATGCTATCTCGCTGGCAGGTTCAGACTCTCCAGCTCTTTCCTGTATCAGTGAGCACTCGGTTGCAGTAGAATTAGAACAACAGGAGCCTGAATTGTCAGAGGACGAAGGCTTACCTCCCGACCAACCCGCCTTCACAGGTCTGTTTCCACGGGCTCTCTTTAAGTCACTGTTGTTTAAGGTGGTGAATACGGCCCAATTGGGGCAGGCCAATCCTCCAGTGCCTTCACCTGCTGCAGGCTCTTTGAATCTGTTGTTTGCCGAAACACTTAAGCCGGTGACGGCCATTCCTACCCCTCCACTGTTCTCGGAGGTTATCCAGAAGCAGTGGTCTTCACCTTCTTCGGTTCCAGTGCCATCCTCCTCAGACAAACTGAATTTCGTCGTGTCTTCTGATCTGGATTCCCTCCTTCACATACCCTCTGTTGACGCTCCTGTGGCGGCGTTACTTTCCTCTTCATCTATTCCAGGAGAGCCAGAGGAAGGTCTTTGACCTGAGGAGCGCAGATCTGAGCAGGTCCTTCAGAGGGCCCACCTTGGAGCGGCTTGGGCCATCAAATCGGCAACCACTGCATCGTTTTTTAATCGCACAATGCTCCTGTGGCTTCGCCAGCTCCAGGATAAGATTCCTTCCGAGGACTCTAGGCTAAAGCAGGACCTGAACAAAATTGTAGCGGCCGTGCAGTTTTCTGCAGATGCGACGTTGAATGCTACTCGATTTGCAGCCAAGTCCCTGGCCTCTTCTATTGCGGCCTGCCGCTTAGTCTGGCTCCGCCACTAGCAGGCCGACGCTAGACATAAATGGCGTCTAGCGTCGGTTCCCTTCTCGGGCTCGAAACTGTTTGGAGACCACTTAGACAAGTTCCTCGTGGAAACCAAAGATAAGCGGAAGATTCTGCTTGCAGTTTTCCATAGAGGGGAACCTCGGTTCTCCCCTTATGTTCCTCGCCTGCAATTTCGATCATCGGAGGGTGGTTTGGGTCCCTCTCGCAATACGGGTAACTTTAACCCGAGTAATTTAAGCTCTAGACAGAAAAATTTTCAGGAGAGACCACCTAGGGGGAGGAATTTTGGTTCCCGGCGGCCCTTTTGAGGGGAAGGGGGTTGTTTCTCCCATCGCCATCGTTAGTAGTACTGGGGATCCTCCCATTGGTGGAAGATTGGGCCTTTTCGCCAAAGCTTGAGAGAGTACTACTTCGGATTGCTGGGTCCTGGCCTCCATTTCATCGGGTCTGGCCATTGAATTAGTTTCCACCCCCCCCCTTTGTCTTTCATCCGCTGCCCTGTGTCCCAGGTAGCTGAACGCCGAGCTCTCATGGAGTCAGCTATTAGCCATCTCCTTGCCATTAAGGCTATTCAGCCAGTGCCTAGAGATCAGGTGGGACAAGGGTTCTACTCTAGAGTCTTCTTAGTCCCTAAGTCATCGGGTGGGTGGAGACCTATTCTGGACCTTAAACGTTTGAACTGCTTTGTCATCTATCAAAGGTTCAAAATGCAATCCTTACGGTCAATTCTGGATAGCGTACGGAGGGACAATCTCCTCTGCTCAATAGATCTTACGGAGGCCTACCTCCATATCCCCATTTGCTTTTCCCATAGAAAATTCCTTCATTTTTGCTATGCTGGGGTTCACTACCAATACAGAGCCTTGCCCTTCGGGCTTTCCTCACTCCCCATAGCTTCACCAAAATTTTGGCGGCTTTAGCTGCCTTTCTTAGACTTAGAGCAGTTCGTCTCCAGTGTTACCTGGATGACATCCTGGTTATGGCACCTTCCCATTGGCAGGCCATGTCAGATCTCCATCTTACTATCCAAACATTAGCCTTGCATGGCTTCTCTGTTAACTTAAAGAAAAGCCAGCTAGAACCCTCAACTAGGATTCTTCATTTGGGGACGATAATTGATTCAGTGGAGGGTAGGTTTTTTCTCTCCCCGGATCATCAAGACGGGTTAAGATCTCTGGTGACTAAGGTCATAAGGGACAGACTGGCTTCCCCTTTGCTACTTTCAAAGCTGCTGGGCAAGATGGTCTCGGCCATCTCTATTGTACCCTGGGCCAGGTTACACCTTAGGGACCTCTAATGGTTTCTCTTGCCTTTGCAGAAGGCGGGCAGGAGATCTTCTTCAGTCAAAATTGCAGTTCCAAGGGAGGTGGTCGCATCCCTCCACTGGTGGCATTCCCCTGTAATTTCCAAGGGCTGCCTGTTCTTGGAGCTTCAATGGGTGATAGTGACCACCACTGCCAGTAAATCCGGTTGGGGAGCTCACTGCAAGACGCAGGTCACCCAAGGCTCTTTGTCTGCCATGGACGCTGCTTGTAGTATCAACTGGCTGGAACTAAGAGCCATATACCTTGCACTTCGGGCCTTTCGGCAGCTGGTGGCTGGAACACATGTGTTGATACTCACTGACAACACTTCAGCCAAGGCCCATGTGAATTGCCAGGTCCAGGTCCCTGATGCGGGAGGCCAAACGGCTGGGTCTTTGGGCAGAGCACCATCTAGCATCCTTGAAGGTGGATCATATATCCGGAGAGCAGAACGTGACGGCGGACTGGCTGAGTCACCAAAAGATAGATCACAGAGAGTGGAGCCTCCACCCTTTCCTATTTCAAATGATGGCGGATCGCTTCGGGGTGCCACAAGTAGACCTATTTGCCTCCCAGCACAATACCAAGCTAACCCGTTTCTTCTTCCATTTTCCTTCTCAACAGATGGAAGCTGTGGATGCCCTGCGCTCCCCTTGGCCGCATGGCCTACTATACGCCTTTCCGCCGATTCCTCTCATCCCGAGGGTAATTCAAAAGCTCCTTCTAGAACAGGCAGAAATCATTCTGGTGGCACCACATTGGCCGAGGAGGTCGTGGTTTGCAGACCTCATGAATTTGTCAGTGGCTCCTCCTTGGAGGATTCCGTGTACCCCCGACTGCCTCAGCCAAGGGGCGATTGTGCATCTAGAGCCTCAGTGGCTTCAGATGACCACTTGGCGGTTGAGCGGGATGCTCTTCAGTGGGATCACATCCCGCCCTCAGTAATTCGTACTATCCAGGCATCTTGCCAGTCATCAACGGACCAAATTTATTCGGCTACTTGGCATACCTTTTCATCTTGGTGTGACTCCCAGGGGTTCTCCGCACTTTGAGCTTCTGTGCTGCAGGTCCTAATGTTTCTACAGGCGGGTTTGGACAAAGGTCTTTCTCCGAACACCCTCCGGAGACAGGTGGCAGCTATTTCTTCGATTCTGATGTACAATTCCACTCATTCTTTGTCACAACAACCATTGATTAGTAGAGTTCTCCGAGGAGCGACTAATCTCTGTCCTCCAGTACTGCATCGGTACCCCACTTGGGACCTTTCTCTGGTGTTGGACTCTCTTATGGGGTCTCCATACGAACTGCTGGAGTCTGCCAGTCTCCGTCTGTTATCTGGCAAGATGGCCTTTCTGGTTGCTATAACTTCGGTGCGGCGAATTTTGGAAATTGCTGCCTTGTCTATCAGAGACGATTTATGTGTGTTCCACATGGATCGTATGGTCCTCAGGTTGGATCCTACATTTGACACTAAGATTAACTCTCCTTTTCATCATTTGCAGGAGCTGGTTCTGCCAGATTTTTATCCCTGTCCCTCCAATCCATCGGAGAGCCAATTACACATGTTGGATGTCTTCCGGGCTCTCCAGCTCTACATCCAGAGGACTACTGATGTCCATCGGACAGAGTCATTGTTTATTTTGTTTCTCCCTGCTTCCCTAGGGCACAGAGTGACCTCTTAGATGATTGGCCGGTGGATCTGAGCTACTATTACTACGGCATACGAACTCCGGTCATTGGCTCCTCCATCGAATGTGATGGCGCATTCTACCAGAAGTGCTGCGACTTCAGCTGCCTGGGCCTCTCAGGCTTTGTTGCTGGAGATCTGCAGGGCAGCTACTTGGACATCTCCTTCTCCCTTTGTTAGACATTATAAACTAGATAAATTCGCCTCAGCAGAGGCTGACTTTAGGAGGAGAGTGTTGCAAGGGGTCGAGGTCCGGGGGGTGTCTTCTGTCCAGACTGTTCCCTCCCGTGAGCTGGGACAATGAACTTGGGTATGTCCCATGTCTGTCTGCTGTCTCCACCTTCAATGGAGAAGGGGAGTTGGTCCTACCTGATACGCCCCTTCTTGTTGAGTGGAGACAGCAGCCAGCCCCACCCTCTTTCTGCAGTCTGGTCTCTAGGTTGTTATTGTTTATCTCACATGGCTTTCTGTTTCTCATTCCACACTCCAAGTCTGTCTTCCTCCTTCGACAAAAGCTGGGAGCCCTAGCAACAAGGGCGGAATTTAAGAAGAATTTGACAGGCTCAGTCCCACATCTGACCAATGAACACAACCCATGTCTGGCTGCTGTCTCCACTCAACGAGAAGGGGCGTATCAGGTAGGACCAATGCCCCTTCTTGTTTTTTTTCCTTGAAGACATTTTGGTTTTTTTATCTAAAATTCTTAGATTATTTTTCCAAATAAAGTTATTAAGAACTGTACATGTACAGTAAAAATAAAAGCCAATGCAAAGTACAAAAAATACAAACAGAAAAAAAATATAAAACAAGAAAAAGTGGGTATGAAAAAGGAAAGAAAGGAAAAAGGGAAAGAGGAAGGAAAGAAAAAAAGAAGCAATTAAAATGTTACATTAATCAATCTTTGTTAGCAAAAGTTCTGTAAGAGCACCCAGATATAACTATTTTCTTCTTTTAACCATGATCAAACAAGCCAATCTTATAAATCATCCCTGATTTTTTAAAAAATTCTTTGATTCCTTCAAAAAGAGTCCCAGAAGTAATTTGCTGCTCAACTGTGTTTCAAAGTGAAATTCCTTTAAAATTTTAACAGATTTCTCTTATATCCATAAGTAAAATTTATTTTTTTGCTCATCACATCTAAAAAAGTCCTCCCAAATCTTAGCAAAGTTGTTTTGTATTTCCAAAGGGGGAAAAATATCCAAACCAGTTTTCTGATTTAATGTATGTTCATCTCCCTTAGGGAATTAATCATCCTTCAGATCCATTTAAATTACATTTAAGTCCCCCTTCAAATTAATTTCATAATTAGCCACTGAAACTCATTCTTGTTTTACAACTTCATTAGAACACACACTATCAATTTTATCAAGTGTGTGATCCATTCTGTCTAAGCTGAAAGATATTGCAGTAAGGATTTCTGTACCTTTTTTCAAAAAAAATCCTCCTGTTCTAGTGTCCAGCCTTCAAGGTCTCCTTATCATTAAAAATGAAAACAATTCCCATTTTCCCATGAGAAAACATATTCTAAACAATTCAAAGCTATAATTCCAAATTCCTCTACCCCCTTAATTCTTAATAACTTTCCAAATTCCATATCCTATGATGGTATGTGTTAGTGGTGAGTTGCTGCTGGTTTGGACCAGTTCTATAGAACCAGTAGTAAAACAGGCAGGAGGCTCCGTCCACTGACCCTGACGTCATCAGAAGCGATCTGCGCATGCACGATCCCATTGCGAACCGGTAGTAAAGTTAAGTAGAACCCACCCCTGGTATGTGCCCTTAGGGAAGGGGAGCGGGGAATCTCAGCAGAAGCTGCATGATCTACTCCTGAGGAGTAGCTGTCTGGAATCAGACAGAATAGTCTCAATGATCTCTCCTTTGTTCTGGACAAATTATGCCAACTTGGATCCAACATAGAGCTGCGACTTCCCTCATCTTGTTAGCTAACAAAAAGCAGTAAGATGCCATGGCACTTACATAAAGCATCCATTAATTCTTAAATTTTGATTTTTGTTTTCTTGTAAAATGTAATAATTATATTATATTAGATTAGATTATAGATTATATTATATTATATTATATGTAATAATTAGATTAAATAATTAGATTATATTCAGTTTTTAATTTTTGTTTTTAATGTATTTTGTTTGTTTTGTTGCTGCAGTTATAAATTGTGTGTGTGTATATTTCTTTCTTCAAAAAAGAAAAATTTTTAATTTACATTTTTTTCCCTCTTCATTAATGCATTTTAGCAAAGTACTTTGGGCCAGTTCCATTCATGGCACACAAATTTCACAGCAATTTCAGAAATTTTTATTTCCATGTTGTTCCTAAGTTGTTCTGTCATTCCCCCCCCCCCCCCCGCTTTCCTTTATCAAACCACTGTTGCTCCATTTTCTTTTTACTTATAAAAAATTATTTATTGATATAATCCCAGCTAATGAGAAGAAGTACATATTATTATGTGAATATCACAACCTCATATATCAAAATAGATATATTGCCACACTGATAAAAAAAAGCTCTCAATTTTCCTCTCTTTTATAGGGGCAAAGAAAAAGAATATGTGAGGTCCTCGGTGCTCTCTGAGCTTGCTTGTTTTCTTGCAGATGCTTCATTACCCAGACTAGGTAACATCATCCAGCATGATGTTATCTAAAAACCAAGAAAACAAGTACGCTCAGAGTACATCAAGGACCCTTCAGGTCAACCCTGAACTACAAATATTCTCCTTTATTAAAAAGAATGTTCCTCTATTACAAAAGCCATACAGGTATTTTGCTGTACTGTGCACTGAATGGAAAACAAACATTTTTGTACTATGCTACATACAAAGCACAAAACTTTTATATATAATGTCATATAGTTAGTTAACATCTACATTAGTGCATAATATGAGACAAGTAATTTTTCCTCTGCAATTCCACATTGACTTATTCCTGGGTTTTTTAAAAAATAACTTTATTGGTTTTCCAAAAATATACAAAGTTAAAAGATAAACAGAAAATTAGAAAAAGAAAACGGCTTGGAAAGGACTAAAAGTAAAAGTTCAGAAAAGGAAAAAAGAAAGAAGTAAAGAAAATAGGAAAAGAATTATCTCTGGCTTTCCAGATATAGGAATACACCAAACACTTACTCTAAGGTTAACATTTGTCTACATTATTTCAATAATTCCAAATAATACTAACCATCAAATCCCCAAAACAATTTTTCAGTTCTTTCATTTTCTTGCACCATGTCTTATAATGGTTTCTAAGTAGAAATAAAATTTACCCAATTTTTTTCTTTCATCAAAGCTGTCAGTTACACCATCTTTCGCAATTCCACCAACTTTACAGTAGACTCATTCTTGTGTTTTCATGAAAACTTGTGAAATGAATAAGCCACAAGAATAAAAATAGGCTTATTTTTGAGGGTTTTTTCATGGTTTTATAGAGCAAAAGAAATATGTTCTGATTGCTGGACGGCATCATCTCTTTTCCCCATCTATAAATATCTGGCCAAAGCCATAATGTCAAGAAAATAATGTCACATGCTTCACAAGGTTATAATGCAAATGTGGAAGGTCATGTTTTCAAAATATGCTTGATGATATGATGATCCATGAAATGTCACTTGCTTCCTCCAAAACTCTATCCCACTTAGGAACATTGCCCACATTTTATTTTTATTTTTTATTTTATTTATTTTGTCGAGTACATATTAGATAATATATATAAGTATAAGCATGAACTGAATACATAAAATGAATACAATTAAAGGGAACATTAGGACAGGGATGGTAGGCATGCTGGTGCTCTTATGCACGCCCATTACAGACCTCTTAGGAATGGGGTGAGGTCAACAGTAGACAGTCTTAGATTAAAGTTTTGGGGGTTTGGGGGTGAGACCACAGAGTCTGCTAGTGCATTCCAGGCATTAACAACTCTGTTACTCAAGTCATATTTTCTGCAATTGAGTTTGGAGCGGTTCACTTTAAGTTTGTATCTATTGTGTGCTCATGTATTGTTGTGGTTGAAGCTGAAGTAGTCATTGACAGGTAGGACATTGTGGCAGATGAATTTATGAGCTATGCTTAGGTCATACCGAAGGTGGCGTAGTTCTAAATTTTCTAATTTCTATAAATTTTCTAAATTTCAAGAATTTCAAGTCTGGTGGCATAAGGTATTTTGTTGCAAGCAGAGGAGTGGAGGACTCTTCTTGTGAAATATTTCTGGACACGGTCAAATATGGGAGATTATGGGGATTATGGGAGCGATGGGGCGCTCCCATGTGACACCTCTTCTGCGCGAGCTGCACTGGCTTCCTGTGGTCTTCCGGGTGTGCTTCAAGGTGTTGGTGACCACCTTTAAAGCGCTCCATGGCTTAGGGCTGGGGTATTTACGAGACCGCCTTCTGCCGCCAATAGCCTCCCACCGGCCAGTTCGCTCACACAGAGAGGGCCTCCTCAGGGTGCCATTGGCCAGACAATGTCGGCTGGCAACCCCCAGGGGGAGAGCCTTCTCTGTGGCGGCACCTGCCCCCTGGAACAACCTACCCAAGAGATACGCACAATACTAGACCTCTGGACTTTTCATCAGGCCCTGAAAACACATCTGTTCCATCTAGCTGGGTTGGCTTGACCCCATCCTTGTGGTTTTAAATTTATAATTGGTTTTAATTGGGTTATTTTAAATTGATGGCCAAAATTATTTAATGTTTTTTAAAATTGTTTTTAAATTTTATATGTTGTGTTTTTACCATGGCTGTTCACCGCCCTGAGTCCGGTTGGAGAAGGGCGGTATACAAATAAAATAAATAAATAAATAAATAAATAAATAAATAAATAAATAAATAAACAAATAAATAAATAAATAAATAAATAATTGTATTATTGTCTGATATGCAGTGTGGGTTTCAGACAGATGAGCTGTATTCGAGAATTGGTCTAGCAAATGTTTTGTATGCTCTGGTTAGTAGTGTAATATTACCAGAGAAGAAGCTATGCAAGATTAGGTTTACAATCCTTAATGTCTTTTTGGTGATGTTGTTACAGTGGGCTTTGGCACTTAGATTATTTGATATGAGTACTCCAAGGGGAATGCCTCCTGCTCATTTAGCCTTTACCTTCTCATGACCTGCTTTATTAGTAGTTGTGATTGCTCAAGCTAGTCAAAATAGTACAAACTATTATTGCTTTTCCTTTCATGACATTTGGTCAAAGGGAAATTTGAATGGCAAAGTGCAATAATTTTTAAATAAGTGTGACAACTTCGAAATGGATTGGGCCTGTTGCAGCCGTTTTCTGTTTCTCATCTTGACACACTTTGGGGCAAGGAGGGAGCTTTGGAATGTCAGACCAGACATCAACAATTTTCTATGTCATGATAACCAAGCATCATCCCACCAGATGCTGGCCAAAGACTGAAAGAGTTACCAAGGAGATGCCAGGATACCTAATTGGACAATGTGATCTGTGACGAGGAGGGAGAGAGCTGTCTAATCTAATTACACTGAAAGCATGGAAAATAGCCGGAGCTGGTTTGTTTTTCAACTGTGCAGAAATGATGTACTCAATAAAACAGTCCTTTGAGGAGGAGGACGCAAAGAAAGCAAGGAAATTTTGGTTACAAATTCATATATGGTTAGAAAAAATGGTTGGACAACATATAGCGTTCAAGCCAGAATTATTTCTATTAGGCATTATAACAGATAGATATGATAAAGGGACAATATACCTAATACTACACATCCTGACTGTGGTAAGCATGGTGTATGCGCAGCAGTGGAAAAGTGAAAACACCCCTTCAGAAGAGGAGATAATAAGGAAGATATTAGTTTGTGCAGAAATGGACAGACTAACATTAAAAATAAAAGTCAAAGGAGAGACAGACTATTATGCACATGGAATAGATTCTATCAATGGCTAGAAGCACAAGGTGGAAGTCAGAATACGAAAAAATTAGGCTAGGCGGACCTGGAATGAGATACTATATATGTATCATTGTATTAGAATGAATATGATGGTCAAAAATAATTGTAGAACACTAGCACTGTTTAAGTAGTATACATTCTGTGCATGTCCAAGATGGCGGTGCCTGCCTGAATCACGGCTTGAGGATGGTGGCCTATTTACCTTTTAGGTCCTTTTAAGGGTCGGTTTGAAGATCTCCGACCCCTGGACCGGCTAGGGGAACTTTCTACCAGCTGGTTGAGGGCTTTTGCCCCCGAGGACATTGAGGCTGGGTGATGAAAACAACGTCGGCGTCGGTGATGTCTGGTATGGCATAGCAGCTGGGTGGCGATGGCAGCATTCCTTGAGCTGGAATCTGTTTGGAGGTTGGAGCAGCAGCAGCGACAGGTCTGTGGGGTTGTCTGCAGCATGGCAATAGCCCCAGGCCCTGGGGTTTTTCTGGGTGCCTTGGGGCTTGTCGGACTCCCTGGAGAGCTCTGGGACGCTGTCATAATTTTTTGTCTGGCAGGGGCAGCAGCAGCGGCAGTGGCGGTGACAGCTGTGGCTGCAATGGTGACTGTTGGACGATGGCGGGGAGAAGAGCATCAGCTGTCAGCCCTACTGATGTGGTCAACGGGATCAACAAGGCAGAGAAACATCTACTGTCTGGGATTGGCTAGAACCTTGCATGAGGGCTGCTCAGCTGATGAGTCAGTTCTTGCAGACACTGGGAGGCCTCTGTTTGGATTTCGGGGGCTGGGGGTTGGAGACCATCTACCCCCTATTTTCCATCTTTTCCCCTTTTGCATTGTGTCCACCTCAGACTGGCTGCCACTTTATTGACTTACTGATGCCGAAATCTGGCTCATTTCCATCTGAACCCTTCCCCTTAGCCGTTTGGAGGATTGTCAAATACGTTTGGATGCTATGGGAGCTGGTGTATTACTTCCATCTCACCATCAGACGGGACTGACTATCAGACCAACCACCATGAGAGGGTGGTTTTGGCTTTGAGCCCCTTGGGCTGAGTCGGTATGGCACTAGCTCATTTTGCATCTTGCCAGCAGAGGAGACTGATTATCAGACCAACCACCGTGAGAGGGTGATTTTAAACTTTAGCCCCTTGGGCTGTGTTTGATACTGCATTGTTTCATTACTTCCATCTCACCAGCAGAGGGGACTGACCATTAGACCAACCACTGTGAGAGAGTGGTTGGATTGTATCCCTCTTGAGCTGTGTCATCTTGGCAAGAGTCTCTGCCCACTGTTGGTGACCCGCTCCCTTCTCCACCTGGGAGTGTGGGAAGACCCCTTGCAAGGGTGAGCTGAGGTAGGTTCAGGTGGGATGTTTGAGGCTGGTCTTGAGAATGTTATCTGGGATGAGTTTGACCCTGTGACTCCTGAGGACGTGGACAGGATGTTGGGGAGGTTGAATGCAACCACATGTTTATTGGACCCGTGTCCCTCCTGGCTGGTGCTGGCTACCCGGTAGGTTACACGAGGCTGGCTCCAGAGGATTATAAATGCTTCTTTGAGTGAGGGGTTCCTGCCTCCCACCTTGAAAGAGGTGGTGGTGAGGCCCGTCCTCAAGAAGCCCTCATTGGCCCCCACAGAGAGGGCTCGTAACTTGGGCATCCTCCTGGAGGCATGGCTGTCTTTAGAAGAGCACATGACGGCCGTGGCCAGGGGGGCTTTTTATCAGGTTCACCTGATACGCCAGTTGCGCGCCTTTCTGGATCGGGACTCCTTATGCACAGTCACTCACGCCCTCATCACTTCCCGCTTGGACTACTGTAACACTCTCTACATGGGGCTCCCCTTGAGGAGCACCTGGAGGCTCCAACTGGTCCAGAATGCGGTCGCATGGGTGATTGTGGGGGCGACATGGTGCTCCCATGTAACACCTCTCCTGCGCAAGCTGCACTGGCTTCCGGTGGTCTTCCGGGTGCACTTCAAGGTATTGATTCTCACCTTTAAAGCGCTCCATGGCTTAGGGCCTGGGTATCTACAAAACCACCTTCTGCCAGAATAAAGGCATTTGCAGACGATCTGGTTGTTACCCTAACACAGCCAATGGAATCGATAATCCAGATGAAGGACATTATACAAGACTTTGGTAAAGTTTCAGGTTTCAGATTGAATCAGAGAAAAACTAAGATGGTAGTTAAAAATATGACACAAGATCGTAAACTGGAGTTAGAAAGGAGGGCAGGTTTTGAGATTGTACCAAAGGTAAAATATCTAGGAGTTCAGGTTGCAGAATCAAATATGAAATTGTTTCAAAATAACTATGAGGCGTTGTGGCGAGAGGTGCAAAAAGATATGGAGATTTGGAAAAAACTGCAGCTGTCTTTACTTGGAAGAATAGCAGCAGTTAAGATGAACATTTTGCCAAGATTTCTTTTTTTGTTTCAAATGATTCCGGTGCTCAAAAATGATAAACAACTAAAAGCATGGCAAATTGGTATCAACAAATTTGTCTGGAACGAGAAAAGACCAAGAGTAAAAATGAAAATTATGCAAGACATCCCAGAAAGGGGAGGTCTCAAACTTCCAAACCTACAATTATATTATGATGCAACAGCTTTGACTTTAGTAAGTGATTGGTTTGGAGGGAAAAAGACTGGAATATTGAATGCAGAAAGTTTTGATTTGGAATTTGGATGGCACGCTTACTTATTTTATGACAGCAAAGTGGATAAAGTATTTAAAAGACATATACTTAGAGATTCTTTGCTGAGAGTTTGGAAGAAGCACCGAAACAACTGGAATTACAAAATACCGCTATGGCTGGATCTTGGTCATACCTTGTGGAATACAAATATAATGTCACTCGGGGGGTTTTTATATAAAGAGGTTCTTTTTGCAGATGCGGGCAGATGGCAGCTGAAGACATTACAGACATTGTTGGCTGAAGGGATTAATTTAACTTGGTTACAATATAATCAATTGCAATTGAGATGGAAAGAGGACCAAAAAATTGGTATTATGATGCATGAGGAAGAATTAGTTAGACATATAAAAGAGAAAGGCCCAATGCATATTAAAAGACTTTATAATGTTTTGTTAGAAAGGGATTCAGAAACTGAACTAGTTAAAGACTGTATGGTTAAGTGGGCACAAAATTTTGAGGAACCAGTGATGTTGGAAACATGGGAAAAAATTTGGGTTCAGAATGTTAAATTTACACAGTCGCAGAATCTGCGGGAAAATTTCTATAAAATGTTTTATAGATGGCATTTAGATCCAAAAAAATTGTCGTGTATGTACCCTAGTGCCCAGCCTAAATGTTGGAGATGTGATTGCTTAGATGCTACATATTATCATGTTTGGTGGACCTGTAAGAAAGTTAAGGCTTTTTGGATAAAAATTTGGTGGGTCATGCAGAATGTTTTGAAGAGAAAGATTCAATTTTCTCCACAACTGTTTTTATTGGGTATAGTTAAGGGTTTTACATTGGGGGAAACAAAAATGATATTGTACATGATAACTGCAGCAAGATTGTTGATAGGTAAATACTGGAAAAATGAAGCGCTGCCTTCGATTGAGGAATGGATTTTGAAGATGGCCAGTTTTGCGGAGATGGCGAAGATTTCAGCATATTTAAAAGACTGTTCTCAAGAGACTTATGAATGGGAATGGAAGAAGTGGATAGATTATGTTCAGAACAAATATCAAACTAGGAAGTATCAAATAGCTTTTATTTGAAAACGTTATATCAAGATAGAAATATTTTAAGTTTCAGGATGAAAATTTGTTAGAAAATGTTATATTAAGATAGAAATATTTTAAGGTTGAGGATGAAAATTTGTTAGAAAATGTTATATTAAGATAGAAATATCTTTAAGGTAATCAGGATGAAAAATTTATTTCAAAATGTTATATTAAGATAGAAATATTTTAAGGTTGAGGATGAAAATTTATTTGAAAATGTTATATTAAGATAGAAATATTTTTAAGGTAATCAGGATGAAAATTTATTTGAAACTGCTATATTAAGATAGAAATAGGTTAATGTAATGAAGATGAAAATTTGTAAGGGGAGGGCGGGGTTCAAGTTTTATATACAAAGGAGGGTTTTTCCTTTTATTTGACATGACTATATTGTGAGGAAGTCTGGGGGGAGGGGTGGGTTAGGGTGGGTTAGGGAGGTTGGGAAGTTTGGGGTGGGTTGAGGGGGGGAAAAAAGGGGTGAAAATGTAATTGTAAAACTTTTGCAATAAAAAAAAAAAAAAAAACCACCTTCTGCCACTGATAATCTCCCACCGGCAAATACGGTCCCACAGAGAGGGTCTCCTCGGTACCGTCGGTCAAGCAATGTCGACTGGCGGCCCCCAGGGAGAGAGACTTCTCAGTGGGGGCACCCACCCTCTGGAACGAGCTACCCCCAGGGATATGACTGATCCCAGACCTCTGTACTTTCCGCCGGGCCCTGAAGACTTATATTTCAGCAAACCGGGCTGGCTTAAAATTTTTAACTGGTTAATTTTATGGGTAAGGGGTTTTAAATTGGGGAAGCCAAATTAATTTAATCACGTTTTTAAATTATTTTAATTTTCACATTGTATATATTTTAATCTTGGCTGTTCACCGCCCTGAGTCCTTCGGGAGAAGGGCGGTATAAAAATTTAATTAAATAATAATAATAATAATAATAATAATAATAATAATAATAATAATGCTATTTATCTTCACTTTGCTATTTATGGCAAGTAAAATGTGAGGACAGTCACACTGTATTCAATATATTTATATGTAAATAATAAAAATATATTTAAATATATTTAAAAAAAAATAAAGCAGCCCTTTGAGAAAGCTAAAAGTCTCAGAGTTGCTGGATTGGTTGGGTTCATTACTCAGAACCTTGACAGCATGTTTTGAGTGGATTCAGGACTCCTTTTTGATAATAAAGCAATAACTTACTAGAGCACCTGAGTAGTTTCATATCTGAGTTGTGTGGACGTCCAAATATGGCACATGGACAGTGTAAGACTGTCCTTTATTGCCAAGCCTGAAGGACAAAATAGCAAGCTCCCTTTCTAGATACTTAGCTTAATTTTCTGACCACTAGAGCAGAAATGAGATTTTGTCCTTAGCCATTTGCAGGCAGCAGGCTGATGTGGGAGGAGAGCACATGCCATTTAAAATATAGCTCTGTTTTAGCCTCCCTACCATTCATTTGGTTGACTCCCCCAAATATTCTGCTTCAGAAAGGCAGCTCAGTTTTGGTTATAGCCTAGCCAGCTCTTAAAATGAAAAGTGTCAGTATCTGACATTGGGTGATCATGAAAAATTAATCAGGGTGGGACCTGGTTATTTCTAAGATGAGAGATCCTCATGAAATCTCACAGTTCTAGGCTGGAGTGGGAAAAACTATTCCAGAAGAAGACATGGAAAAACACTGAAAAGTTCTCCCTTTATATAGTTCCACAAATATAAAACTTGAAATAAAACATATTGTCACTTTAGATCCATCTTTTAAATTGTTAGAGAAATATTGTTGTAATGATTTTTTCTTTAATAAATCATCACTGCTTTTTATCCTTGGTAATATAATTGCATGTCATTGTGCTTTTGACCTAGAGCTAGGAAAATGTCTGCAGTAGAGGGAAAAAAATCTTGAATATACAGTTCCATTTATTATTTTAACTTTTGGGCTTCCCTACAGTTTAGCTGAAGTGCTATTTTTCCATCCTAGAACTGATGGATAAGTATACACAATTGGAATTTTCTGCTCTCCTTGCCATTCCATACTCTATTCCTTGTGTTCTGATTCACTGCCAAATTGGGGTGTCAAAAGTAAGCAGCTACAAGGCATTCTAAGTAATGTGACTGGCTAATTTCTCTGGCTCTGTTTTCCTTTTCCTTGCTCTACATCACACCCAGTGGGTATAATACTTTTGCAAAAGACATTTATAATGGTGAGCGTTTAAATATTATACTCCATTTTTTCTCTCTGCTTTCCTGTATAAAATGGTTTCTCTTCTGCATATTTGTGCATAGTATTGATACTTAAAGCTTTAGTTTTCTCCAAAAGTACAGAGGCCTCAACATTTTCTGTGCTGACCCCTCTGACTGCCATGCAGCAAGATTGCAACCTGGAAAGCAGCCACAGTCCAGTTCATAGGCAAAACTCAGGCACAAATTTTAAAAGAAAAGAGTTCTTTTTACCAGTAACCAGTAACCAGTACTTAACCTGACAACCATAAACATAATGACACATGCAAGAAAGACATGGTGAGGTGGTATCCAGAGTTCTATGCCCAGCACAACAAAGTAAAAAAGAACCCAGGAAGTGCAACCAAAAAATAAGATAAGTACACTTTTGATTAGAGTCTGCTGGCCTCTTTCTTGACCAGTCTGCCTGGTCTTTGCTTAGCCGTGAGTGGTTGAACATCAGAGTCTAATAGGCTGTCCAGAGGTGATATTCAGCCAGTTCTGACTGGTTCTAGAGAATCGGTAGCGAACATTTTGAGTAGCTCAGAGAACTGGCAAATACCACCTCTGATTGGCCCACCCCCAACTATTGGCTGCCTCCCAAGTCCCAGTTGATCGAGTCCCAGTGGGTCAGCTGGGTCTTCTTTTGTTGCCCTGCACAGGAGAACAGAGCTGGAAAGCAGGTTAGTGGGGTGGGGATAGAATGGAGATTTTACAGTATCCTTCCCCTATCATGCCCACCAAGCCATGCCCACAGAACTAATAGTAAAAATTTTTGAATCCCACCATTGAGGCTGTTAGTGGGGATGGATAGGAAGTCCTGGGTGTTTGCTGGTTGTCTACTTCAGCAACTCATGTTTTCAACATTGCTGGAATCACCTCCTCCAGGACTATTCTCCATGTCTCTATTTCTTCCTCCTCCTCATCAGAAGGCAAGCCCAGCAGGGTCATAGTTTGATACACTTCCCTCTAGATTGGTCATCGTCTCACATAGTTTTCCTTAAGAGTGCTCTTTCTTTCTTTTAGAAGTTCTTTGCTAAGGCCACATATTCAAAAAGGGTTGGCGGGATGTTTAAACTGATACTATCTCGTGTAAGATTTTGATAATTACTAGGTCTAAAAAAATACATGTACATAATTAGGAGGATGAGTAACTTCAATAGAATATTTTGCGACTTTTCAGAAGGCTACCTGGAATGAGCCTCAGTAGAAGCCTTCCCAAAAAAGCTGTTTTATGGCAGCTAGGAGCATCTTTAGCTGCCTTTGATAAATACAAGTGTTATTCAGCTTGCACAAGAATATAAATTTCTCTGCTACATTTACATCCTCTACTGAATGTTTTTCATGCCTGTAGTTATTTCCTGTATATATTAAACGTAGCACCTAATGTTATTCTTTTCCCATGCTTTGCTGAATAAATCCTCTCAGCTTTTACCTCATCTCTATGTCTAGTGCTTTTAAAACTAAGACTTTCTATAAAAATCAATGTAAAAATTTAAAGTGCTTTGAAATCCACCTGAGTTTTTGCAACTCTGTCTTGGTATTGATTATATTCAGATCGGGCAATTTTTCTAGAGTCACTAATGAGGTATTCCACAGTTTCATCTCTAATCTTACACAGTTGATATTGGCTATCATTCCAAATATTTTATTTTATTTTATTTTATTTTGAATTTGTATACCGCCCTTCTCCCTGAGGACTCAGGTTGGTGAACAGCCAAGTAAAAACATCAAGTACAAATATTAAAATACAGTTAAAAATATACATATATAAATTTGGCCCCGTTAATTAAAAACAATAAACAAAACACTTAAAAATGTTTAAAAAAATTAGGCCAGCCCGGCTTGCTGGAAAAGGAAGGTTTTAAGGGCACGGTGGAAGGCACTGAGGTCTTGGATTCTCCTTATCTCTGGAGGCAGTTGATTCCAGAGGGTAGGTGCCTCCACAGAGAAGGCCCTCCCCCTGGGGGTCACCAGCCTACACTGTTTGGCTGATGGCACCCCGAGGAGGCCCTCTCTGTGGGAGCGCACGAGTCGATGGGAGGTCGTCGGTGGCAGCAGGCGGTCTCGAAGATAGCTAGGCCCTATATGTTCAGGTTTGGCTTTTGATTAAATTTGCTTGCATTGCCTGTGCTTCTTCTGCCACAACTACTCTTTCAGTTTTGTTTTTAAGAACTCCAGCTTTCAGCCTCTGCCAAGTCAAATTTTGATCTGTTTTTCTTTCAACAACATCGAATCTCCTCAGAGTCCCATCAGCTAAGCAATGCTGGCTGGCAGGCCCGCGGGGGAGGGCCTTCTCTGTGGCTGCCCCAGCTCTCTGGAACCAGTTACCTCCTGAGATCCGGACTACCCACACCCTATTGGCCTTCCGGAAAGTGGTGAAGACCTGGCTTTTCCAGCAGGCCTGGGGCCGTTGATCTCGCTGTTGCAATCTTGCGAGATCTGGCCATGAATGGTGTGCATGGGCTTTTAATGTTTTTAAAATGTTTTTTAATAATTTTCCTATGTTCTTTGTTGTATTATTTTTTTTGCTGTAAGCCACCCAGAGTCCCTTGGGAGTTGGGCAGCATAGAAATTCGATAAATTAAATTAAATCAAATCTTTATTGTGGTTATAGACTAGCATAATTCAAAGCATATGTATATTGACCATGCAGAGGTTTAAATTTCTAGGCATTAATTTGATTTTGAATTGCTTCCTTTTTTTTCTTTTGCATTTTGTAATGTTTAGTACTTTTTCTTTACAAATTTCTGTCAGCAGCAGTTCCTTACTGGCTCTGATATAATCATTCAAGCCTTCTTTCTCTTTTTCAACTGTTTGTCTTACTAGAAGCAATTACCACCCACCTTTACTTCTGGCAAAATAAAGGCCTGGGTAGGAGGCCTCATTCATGGTCATTAATTTCCTTGTTTTCCTTTCAAGTATGTCTAATTCACCATTGTGCCCAATCAATTATACTTGCAGTACATCCAATAATTGGAAAAGCCCAAATATTTATTGCTTTAATTATGTCCCCTATATTTAATTTTGTTTTTAATTTTTTCTAGATTAATGGAACCAGCATTCTTTTTAACTTGTTCCTATAAGAAGCTTTTATTAATCCTAAATATTTATATTGCTTCTCTCATAGCAATGGTCTGATGGCATTTCCAGACTTACAGTTCATTTTATAAAACAATTTTTTTAAACAAGGTTTGATTATTTTGAAGAACTTTAGGCCACAATTATATTGCAAATGGATTGGGTTTTTTTTACCTTTTAAGAGTTGATAGCCATTCGGGAACATCTTTTCAAATAATAATGAGGGTTTTGTGCCTTTGGAAGTTCTTTGGAAAAGATGTGCTCCTCCCCCCCAATAAAATATATTAGATTTGTTATTGTTGCTATAAATTACTTAAATGTTGTGAGAAGACAAGTAATAAGCCTTTTTCTGTAGTTCTTCCAAATGTGATCAATTCTTCATTATTTGAGTTTGCAAAAACTCATTCAGTTGTGTTACCAACCAGAAATTTAGGTGTGTGAAGTGTTGATCCAAAAGTCATATAATTCATGTATTTTAGAGGTACTCCAATATTTTCTATTTGACTTTTAATTTAAGTGATTCAGTTATTGTAATGATATGTTTCATTGCCATTTCAAGTAAATCTTGTTTCATTTATTCCAACAAAGGGCCAAACAAAAATGTTCTTTAACTGATTAACTGAATATTTCATTATTTATTAATTTACTCTTTAACCAGGTCCAGGGAGAAAGAAATATTCATAGTTCAACTCAGACTCCAAGTGAAACCAAATGAATCATGAACATGCTGGATGAAACTTCTGTTCTTGCTGTAATCATCTCCCTCTCTGAAACCGTGCCAGAAAGCATGTAAAGCAGATGAGCAAAGATCTTGGAACTCCACAAAGTCTGTACACAGTGATGCCTACATAATATCCTAGCTATAGAGCTGAAGTGTAAGAACTGTATCCAGACATTTGGAAGGGACAAGCAGAATGTCTTTCCTCTAGACACATGCCAAATACATGCCCATATCACCCCACTCAGAAATGGACAATAGCAATCAGCTAGACCTCACCTTCTAGTGTTATCTGATTGTGATGCCAACAGAATAGTTGGCAAAATAACCTTGCTATTGCCCCTGGTCTGGATGCTATCAGCTTAAGATGGAAAAATGTTATTTTAGCCAGGATACAGTTAACAATGAGTTAAGCATTTTCTCCTTTTATGGGCCAAGGACAAGATAAAAGTAGTGTCAAAATATTCTCATATATATTTGTAACAGATGTAAATAAAGAAAGACAGAGACATAGAAGGAAAGTGAGAATATATTATATCACTTAAATCTAGTCCAAAACCTCTGTAACATTACCACCCTGGAGACTGGAAAATATATGCAATTGCACAATAGGATCAATATTGATATACTATTAAAAAGATATTCAGACAAAAATATAACCCTTTTATATAGCATTAAAGATGTCTTGAAGATTTAATTGAGGGTATTTTTCTTTGCTTACTCAGAACCTTTTCCACGTTTGACAGTTTTAAGTAGATGGACGGGCTGGAAGATGATTTTCTTTGTTCACTATTGTCAAGTAATCTTTGGATATGTGTGTGTTCACTGACTGATTTAAAACTCTCTGGACCTTGTCCAGAGAATTTTAAATCAGTCAGTTTTAAATGTATATTAGGGACAGATTAAACTGAATTTCATTTGTTCTTTCCTTTTTCTCTCCTTAACTATTTCATCTAATTTATGCATTTGTTTCAGGGGTGAAATCCATCAGGTTCTGACAGGTTCTGGAGAACTGGCAGCAGAAATTTTGAGTAGTTCGGAGAACCGGCAAATACCACCTCTGGCTGGCCCCAGAGTGAGGTGGAAATGGAGATTTTACTATATCCTTCCCCCAGGAGTGGGGAGGGAATGGGGATTTTGCAGTAACCTTCCCCTGCCACGCCCACCACGCCACACCGCACCCACCACGCCCCACCACACCCGCCAAGCCACAGAACCGGTAGTAAAAAAATTTGAATTTCACCACTGATTTGTTTGATAATTTTAAAATTAAAAATTTTATGAAAATTTATGTTGATGATTATTTCTCCAGTCATAAATATCATTCTAAACATTTTTTCTTAATATGCACATTTCCTTTTAAGAATTATTATTTTCTCTACAAAATCAAGCCTTGCTTGAGTCAAATTGCATCAATACAAAAGTAACTTGTCATTGCTTTTCTGACTAGTTTTCAGGCTCATCCTGCTGTATGTATGTATGTATGTATGTATGTATGTATATATGTGTAAATATATCAAAACTTTATATATTAAGGCATGGTTGTCTCTTAAAAGTCTTGTAGTGCTGCCCCATTGTGGTGGGGTTGGGAAGGAAAGGATGTTCTTGAGAGGGATGAACAAAAATATTGGGAGTATATGCCAAGACTAGATATTTCCAGCAGATCTCTCAAAGTTTAAAGGTAATCCCAACTGCCCAGGTAGAACAAACATACACTACATTGAGCAGCAAAAATATAGGAAGATGTTGAAGGGAGATGACCATCTTGTATGACAATGGCAAAGATATCAATTCATACTGTGTAAGAGAAGACAATGATAAAACAGTCCTGTATTTTTACCAAGAAACCCATAGTTACTAAAATAATTGATGATATAGTGCTAGGTGATGGGCCCCTTAGGTCAGAGGACACTCAACATGTTGCTGAATGAAAAGCTAAAGATTTTTTATAATATTTGTTAATGAAGTAGCTGGATTTATGCCTTTGTGATATCTAGTTGTAATATTGCCATGTAATGGGAAAAAATCCAAAGTGGGAAAGACAAAACTACAGTGGGAAAATAGAATGTAAAAAATATGAGCCCAGAAAACCTCGCGACAGTGAAAGAATAATTGAAACAACTGCAGATTGACCATCTTAGACATCAGTGAACTGAAATTTTCTGGGATTGGATACTTTCAGTAAGAAGTTCACATTGTTTACTATTAAGTACATGGAAATACAAAAGGAAATGAATTTCTTTTATAGCCAGCAAGAATAGCACTTAGTTGCAATGCCAACAATAACCAAATAATATCTGATAGAGTTTGTGGATTGTCCAATTACTTTCCAATATAACAATCAGCTAAGTTTATGCTCCAACCACCCATGCAGAAAAAGAGGAGTTGGGTTTTATAATCAAGTTCAGTTTGAAATTAGCAGAACTTGCAAGTAAGATGTACTTCTTATGATTGGAGACTAAAATGTCAAAGTTGAAAGAAGAAAATGTAATTGAATTGTAAACTGAATGAAACTGCAGTGTAAACTTTGGACAAAAGTGTTGTTGCTTTAACAGTTAGTCTCCCTAGAGTGCAAAATAGGGTGATGTGTGTTCTGGTATATGTCTTAATGTCAATCAGATTAATTATTTTTAATAATATAGTTTCAATCAAATGTAATAGATTTCCCCTTCTTCTGGAGTGAAATATTATCTTCAGTTATATTAAGATTTGTTAAGTTTTCATAGTTTAATTCTTCTAAAAGTATAATTGGATATCAGTTTCCTCCATTCATATAAAAGTAGTATGAATAATATAACAAATGACAAACCTGTTCATACTGTATTTATAAACAATATAGGTTCACAAGTACTTATTTAAATAACCATTGTCAATCATGTTACCTGCCAATATAAATTGGTCAAATTCTGCTGGGAGGGTTCATTAAGCCCTGTAAGGCTGGCAAATTCAGGAAACACTTGGATATCTTGAATGAGCTTTCTTGCTACCGTAATAGGGTAATGAGAGAGAATCTTGAAAGAACACAATTACCCAGGTCATTTTATACCTATGTAATTAAAGTAGAGTTATTCTCAATCTTTCTCTTATGTGTTCCTTCTCCCCTGGATTCAAGAATCTCTTGTGTAACAGCCGTGATCCCTCCCTTAACTACCTTGCTTCCTTTGTATTGTTACAGTTGTTAGGCTTTCATCATAATGCGGCATTATTTCATTTATTTAGTTAAAAGATAGCTAAAAGTATATGTATGTCCTTGCTCTGATTGAGCAATTAGCTTTTCCACCATCAATAGCCGCCTTGGCTTTTCATGCCTTAAAAGAAAAAGAATCATGCCTTAATTAATTTCAAGGAAAAGAATCTTACAAAGAAATTCTTTTTAATTTCTCTCAGCTTTTTTTAGAATGGAAAATTATAGATATTTCAAAGGAATGAAAATACATGTACAGTAAAAAATGGTTTATTACATTTATATAAATGATCAATTGCTCTGCAACACTACAATAGTAAAGAAATACAAACCACATCAGGAACAAGACACAACAATTATATTAACATTCTCAGCAGATTCACACATTCATGTGCCCCAGTTCCTGCAAGAAGATCTAGGTTTTTAAGTGTCTTCTGAAAGGCTGGCAGGGTTGGGGCTAGCTTAAGGCTGCTTTTGCATTGGGCAGGCATTGTGACAGGGAAGACACGCCTTCTTGGTTTCATCAATGCTTAGATCAGTTTTATCTTCTTCAGACCTACTGTTCTGCCTAGTTTCATATTTCTTTCTTGCCATTTCCCTATCTCCATATCAATCTGTCTCACCCTTGGCTAAGTTACTTCCTGTTTATTTTGCTGTTTTGTCAAAGGTCCTATTTTCATTTATTTCTTCAGCAGGTTCAAATTTTTGCTCTTTTTCCACAATTCCCTTTGTACCATACTTTAACTCTTCTAATTACTTGCAAATTCTAATTGTGATGGGGGGGTGCACATAGTATCTTAATAGTCGAAAGAGAAAACATTGAAATAGCAGTGAAAAAGAAGTTTGGAAATTTCTCAAAAAGTTTTCATGGTTTAATGAAACCATTGGAAAAGATCATGCAGAGATGTTAACTTAGATAGCCACAATATGAAAATGTTAGCCACCCATTCCTTTCCCTTGTCATCTAATCTATACAAAGCACTATTCTGGTTTGGTAAATGGACTCAAAGAGAACTAATATAATGGCTTTTAAGATAGACAAGGTCTAGGTAATTCAACTAGTCAGCTAGGTAGTATTTTAGAGGATAAGCTTCTCATTCTTTGATCCAATGCCCTTTCAAACCTTGCCATTGTTTCCAACATAATCCCTACAACTAGTTTTATTTTACAACAGTAACTTAATACTGATGTTGACTCCTCCAAGTGCTGATGATGGGAAGCATACTATGGCAAAGTCAAAATGTGAGGTGAGCCAAACTGATGCCGACATGCCAAAATATTAAGTGTAGACCTGTGTTTTTCAACTTGACAACTTTAAAATGTGTGGATTTCAGTTCCCAGGAAATTATGGTATACACTCTCTATTGCAAAGAACAGGCAAAATGTAAAAAGGAAAAGGCCTGAAGGTTGGACCCTTTAAATCAGTACCTCCTGAGGCTTAGCAAGCCAATTGCTAGGAACAACGATCAGACTCCAAACAGCAAGTCACAGAACCCATGTATTGTGTCTCTATAGGAGTGTTCTGTTGGACTTGCAATATTCTGTTCACATTGTTGCTTTGAATAGTGATTCTACCAAAGGAATACAGTAATTGAAATACTCAAAGTCATGTTTTGGTAAATTTAATTTAACTTGTGGCACTTTTTACTTTTTAAATCAGTCCAGAAATTGTAACTAGTGCAAAACAGAGTAACCCAAATGTTTATTAGAACTTAATGACATGATATTATACTAGACATCTGTATTGCATCTCTATTAATTTCCAAGTCCAATTTTTTATATCCCATGCCTGAATCTGTTTTAAGGTAGAAAAGTTTAAAATTATCTGTATTATTTATTAACACCAACTTTATATTATAACAAAGTTGGTGTTAACCTTGAAAGACCTGCCTAATTGGGTTAGTCTGTGTACAAAATGCCAGTGTTTTATACACCTATGGAACTTATAAACATACTTGGAATTTATAGTTGACTTTTTTCTTGATAAATATTGAATGAATAAATTGAAGCTTGAGAAGGGGTGGGGTTGTTGTTGCGAAGGTTTGTTTTCTTAGATATAAAACAATTTTGTTATGAATTCCTTTGTGAAAAGAATGTGAATATTCTGTTCCCAGATGCATACATTTGCAGAATATGTTGATTCCTCCCTGAAAAAAATAATATACAGACATTCATCCATGGGAACACACACATACAGAGAGAGAGAGAGAGAGAGAGAGAGAGAGAGAGAGAGAGAGGGAGGGAGGGAGAGAACATTCAAAAGTTAGCATCATCAGTGGTAATTACATATTTGAAAAGAACTGACATCAGGAGGATTTGCATCTTAACTGCCTCTGCTGAAGAAATTTGTATGTCAAAGGCAGAAAGCAGGATGATTGATGGTTTTTAAAAAATAGATTTGTGGGTAATAAAATTCAACATTTATATAAATTAGGGGAAATATATAGAGTCTCCATGTGTTATGAGACATTGTGAACAAAGACCAACTGGAATTTTCTAGATACTTTGATGGCCCTTTTGGCATCTACAGTATTTCAATTCTTTCTCATTTGATTTAATATCAGCTTTAGTAATATTGTATATTTTATGAGTTTAATATTTATTTTTCAACTACCCAAGAGATTTTCATAGAAATTCAGTGTAAACAAACAACCATGGAAATGAATAAATAGGAGTAATTTGGACAGAAAATCTTATCTAGAGAAACTTGTATAATGCTTTGTTGAGTTTTTTAATTTAAACAATAACAAGTCTAATAAAAATGACTAATCCATTTAGTAATACAGAAACCTTAAATTTAATAAAAACTTCATTGTAAGGAGAAAATAAAACTTAGAACATATTATTTTTTTGAATTTGAATCCTCATGTCCTTTTTGAAGAGTAATTTTATTAAATATCAAGAGCATAGTTGTTATCTTAGTCTTACATTCTCTGTCTGTCAGAAGGACAATTAAGTTTTAAGGTTATGCTGTAATACTGTGATAGCCTAATAAAATAGTCATTCTTGTTCTAATACATCTCCACATTTCAGAACTTTGAAAGTTCATACATTTCTAGGTCAGGATCCCCATAAGAAATTTAGAAGAATTTCCAGATTCATCCAGCCATAATTATAATATTAGGCTTTGTATAACTTCAAGAAAGGCTGGGTGATGCTAGAAATTGCTATATCACTAATGGAGAAATGAACCAAAATTAAGATGGGTAACATTTATATGTGAGGTTGGAGACAGTCACATGGCTTGAAAAACAGAAAAAGGTTTCCACATGATGTAAATAATAAAGCAGAAAGAGGCTTCCACATGATGTAAAGAATTATGAAGGGGCCATGTGACTGAACTAAGGAGCAATATTAGTGAGTTTTCATTAAGCCTGTCTAGTCTTAAAGAAGTCAGGTGACAAATGATATGAAAATCTTGTATTTGGGAAATCATGGGTAGTGAATTGCATGTCTTGCTCACAGCATTTCAAATCAACAGAAGTAAAGGCAACCATTATTTGCTTTTAAACTACTTTTGAGGATTTGAGGAGTGGAACTACCAAGAACCAAGTTCTAACTTTAACTTTATATGAGTAATTTCCCCAAAGAGTACATATGAGATATGGTAAGAGAAATTTAAGAAAGGAGTGTATAAATTATAATAGGGCTCATAATTAGCAATGGCCATCACACATTGTCCATCCTTCAGTTTCTCTTCCCTTTGCTGATTTGTTTCCATTGCTAGTAGTAATCACTATGTTCTCAGTTTGTACCTTTTTATAACATAGTATATTGTAGGGAACAAATAGTAACACCCCCCCCCCCAATGTGTGTGTGTTTGTGCACATTGGAAGCACACAAACACAGACAATGGAGAACATTTTTAGAAATTCTACAAATTCTACTTCTGGGGTGATAGAATACAAGAGAAACAAAATCCTTGACCTTTTCCTTAAAAAGTTATTTTGGAGAAATGCCAGGTCATCTCAAGAGTAAGGCAATATATTGGGTCATTTAGGGTTTGAGTTTTCAAAGTGCACTGCTTTGACTAGGATTTACATGGGATTTTACAAACTCATCCATCCAGTGTAATGTAACTAAATCAAGGTTTTATCTACAAGCCACTGAGACACACAAATTATACCAAATTTTATTCATGGTACACTAATTAATTTTAAAATGAAAAGGCACAGAGGCAGATTTCTCCACTGAAATTTTCAATAGGAATTTCTCTTTTAATGGGAAAGGAAATTTCAAAGCCTCCATTACTTTGTTAAATTAATCAGCTAATTTCTTCTTTCATCCCATCAAAGTAGTATTAGAGAAGAAAGCAAAAGCTTTCAACGAGTCTGCCTTACATTTTATGTTTGTGGTTTTATCTGCTGAAATGGAAAAAAATCAGGAATCTGAAAGTGAGAAGAAAAGAAATCTGCTGAATCCAAAGACTTTTTAAAGTATTGAGATCAAGTAAGAGCATTCTAGAGATATACATAGTCTTGGGCAAAGCAAAGCATTTCCCAAAACAACCAGTCGGAGGAAGTTCTTGGGGTAAAATATGAATTTACAGAAAGGTTTCCTCCTCCTGCCCATTTTATGTTTCCTTTAAAATCTATAAAGCCTTGGAAGATATAGGAAGTAGTGATTTCTTAAAAGACAGCATGGTAGACTATTTTATGTATGCATTTTTATTGCTCAGTAAATGAAAAGAAATACCCAAAACCATTTAAACAAAATAAAACAAACAAACAAAAACTTTCAAAAGCCATTTCATTGCATTCAAAAGATAGACCAGTTTTTACACAGTGCATTAAACCTTGATAATCCAGAATAATATTGCATTTTTTTTTCATTGCATCAGTCAGGGGCTCATTTAAAAGCAGAGAGCAAAGATGTATAACCCATCCAAGTGAATACACCAGGGGTAGCGTTTTCCATCATGAAATAGTGGGACATAGTGAATCATTATTTCATGATGGAAAATGCTACCCCTGTGTCCCATGATCAGTAAATCCAGTTTTTCATATGATAAAGTCTGAATTGTTAGTATAAAAAAATCATATCTAGATTTTATAATGCATTATTCTCTGTCAAATCATATTATGAAATATATGGATATTAAATCAAAATGAAGTAGTGGAGATGTAAACCCATACTATAGGTTTAAGCGTCCTTATGTCATGCTACATTTTAAAGCATAAGGGAATCTAGTCTGTGTGACCATAAATGATTTTAACAGTGAAAATGACCTGTACACATCTCAAAGCATCCTGAAACAGAAGCATTTCATAAATCCTTTGTCAATAGGGCACAGGTCTTACAATCTTACAAATTTCTCCATAAAGGAGCTTTTCACCAACAAATTAAACAATAAAGTAGTCAAAAGATAAGGAGATAGACCTTAACTTGGAAGAGAACTGGGATTGTAAATTTAATCTGTTACTCAGATTAATCAGGCCTTTCATGGTAAATTTGCCATTGTGATACAACCCTCTAAAGATTGTTGCATTAGTTATTGCTCATTATTTTAGATCAAGGCTTATGAGTCTGGTACATTTTAGTACATATAAGTGAATATTGATACATTTTAGTGGCATAATAAATATTTGTGAATGGACTGGGAATAAGGAAGTGAGACACATGCCAGTAGTTTAATTGAGAATTCTCTAACCTTTAAATAGAGAGTGAGGAAGATGACCCTAATAGAGATATGCAGAAGTTGTTGCCAAAACAAAGGGGAGGGGGCTGAAGCACTCTCAAAACCCAGAATAGGCAGATAATATTTGGAAATGATCAGACAAATATTTTCACTAAATTATAAGAACAGAGAAGCAGATACAGCACAATCAGTTCTGCAAGATTCTCTTATAATAGCTAATCATAATAAAATTAGCATTAGCCTTCTTGAGGTGTTGATTTCTTGGTCTGGTTCATCTAGCAAGGGTAACACTTTGGGTCTCTCAATACTGTAGATTTCATTTTTATATTCTGCAGATAATATGGTCATTGCTGTATTCTGGAGATTAACATCCTCATGTCATGAATATGTTCATGAACAGCAAACAGGTTTAATATTAAATCCAGCAGGTATTTGGATGTAGGAAGTGGATTTGTTTAAGAGTGGAGACAGGAGTGATTTGCTTCCAAAACATCTTCCACTCCCATTCTTTAAACCCTGAAAAAAAAACCCAAAAATGAACCTAAAATATTAATCTCTTTCTGTTCATTACCACATCACCAGATGGCTTGTTGGAAGGTCATGGGGAAGCTCTGAAGTCTTACATTTTGCTTACCCTTGTAATTGTTATTATTGAACAGGGACTCTTGCTTTCATTGTCAAGACCAATATATGCAGAAAAAAAAAAGAATAAAATAAATGAGAGCTGGGATCAGAATGGACCTTAATGCTTGTTACAATCCACTGATGCATTTTTTTGTACTGAAAGAGAGGGCAAAAAGCAGCTAGCTGTACTTTTCAGCCATCACCCAATTGTACTGAGAATACTGTTTTAGCTGAACAAATAAGTGATTAACAGGTAAATATATATTTCTATCAGAGAAGCTAATGCACATAGACATTCCAGTATTTAGACAAACTATAAGAGGCAATTAGGAAAAAAAGCTAAGAGGACATTTTGGTCAAGGTCGGAGATATAAAAGAAATTATGGGTCGCTTGAAAAATCCAATATACAATTAAAATAGTTAAAAATAGAATACAAAATACTTCAGCTGTGACTAAAAACAGCCATCACAACAAAAGCAGGACAACCCTCCCAAATACATTAACCACAGGCATGGGAACAGAGCTAAGTTTTAAGAACCTTCCAGAATACCAGAAGAGTAGATGTTGTATGTTTTTCTGGCAAGATGTTCTTCCAGAGGGCTGGGACAGCAACTGAGAAGCAATGCTTTCCACAAGAAAACAATGTTTGTTAGAAAGGACCTGGAGTATCCTTTCTGTGCGCACCTAGGAAGAGTGGGGGGAAGAGGAGGGACTATTGGAAATAAGACTTTATAGGTGGTGACCAACACCTGGAATTACAATGGAAGCCAACTGGCAACCAATGCAGTTTACATAGCAGCAGTGACATAAGGCCTCTTGCACCACTACAATTGCACCATTGTAGCCTCCTGATGGTTTTCAAGGGCAGTCCTATGCAAAGCACATTGCAAAAGTATAAAATGATGCATCCCAATAGTATAACAATTATGCAGGCTTGCTCAGTATAAAAACTTGAGTCAAAGTGTGCAGTTGGAAATGGGGTGAGATTGATGCATGTGGAAGTACAGCAGCTGACATCCTCCGTATATGCACTGAATGCCAACTACTATCTTTGCATATAGTATGTACAAAACATGGCAGCAGGCATTAATTCCTCTACAAAATAATCTTTCTTTGCATAGTATACTTAGGATTGGGAAAAGTTTCATGGATGCAAAGATGCTACTTAGCAGGAAGGTAATAAACTGAAAATGAAAATCAAGAAGCAGAAGAAAAACAAATACTTCCACAGTATTTTTGAATTACCCAACTAATTCTGCTGGAAGCTAATTGTTTCTCCAGTAATTCCTCTAATACTAAGGTGCATAACATTTTCTGGGCTGAGGGCCAGACTTGTGAGGCCATCTTAAAGTAAATGAAGCCAGAACAAAGAAAAATTTGATTTTATTTTAATTTAATTGAAATATACTTTAATTAACTAAATCCAATTAGTCTTATTATTTCATACTTATTCAATCATTTCCCCCCTTTTGCTTTCGAAAGCCACATGTGACTTGGATCTTCAGAGTGTGTAGCCTTGATGGAGTAGATTGTGTAGCCTTGATGGAGTAGCCTTGATGGAGTAGTGAAAACCCAGCAAACCATACTTGAACACAATGCACATTTTTTTAGACAAACCAAGGTTCATCTCATCCAGCTACCTTTTCCACAGTACCAAATGAAAATATCTGTAAAGACCAGAAGCAGGAATCCATGAGACATAGTCCATCTTCATTAACTTGTCTCCTAAGAACTTAACGGCTGTTACCAGGGGGACCTTTTATCAGGTTCGCATGATTCGCCAGTTGCGGCCCTTTCTTGATCGGGATTCCTTGTGCACAGTCACTCACGCCCTCGTCACCTCTCACCTTGACTACTGAAATGCTCTCTACATGGGGCTCCCCTTGAAGAGCACCCGGAGGCTCCAGCTGGTCCAGAACGCAGCAGCGCGGGTAGTGATGGGAGCTACATGGTGCGCCCATGTAACACCGCTCCTGCGCGAGCTGCACTGGCTCCCGGTGGTCTTCCAGGTGCGCTTCAAGGTGTTGGTTATCACCTTTAAAGCGCTCCATGGCATAGGGCCTAGCTATCTTCGAGACCGCCTGCTGCTACCGACGACCTCCCATCGACCCGTGTGCTCCCACAAAGAGGGCCTCTTCAGGGTGCCATCAGCCAAACAATGTAGGCTGGTGGCCCCCAGGGGGAGGGCCTTCTCTGTGGGGGCTCCCACACTCTGGAATCAGTTGCCCCCAGAGATAAGGAGAATCCATGACCTCAATGCCTTCCATCGTTCCCTGAAAACCCATCTTTTTCAGCAAGCTGAGTTGGCTTAAGAAGAAATTTTTAAATTCTTTTAATTAGTCTGTGATTTTTTAACTTTCGGGCCAAAATTTATATATATTTTTAAATGTTTTAATATTTGTATTCTATGTTTTTTATCTTGGCTGTACACCGCCCTGAGTCCTCAGGGAGAAGGGCGGTATATAAATTGGAAATTAAATTGAATTAAATTAAATTATATCCAAAGGTTTAATAATCACAACTAATTGCTTTGATACACCTATTCTTCCTTTTGAAGCCACCTAATTCCCCTTAAAGCTGTCTAAGCTAAGGGCCATTAACATATCTTATGACAGTAAGCTCTGTAAATGAATTATCCACTATAGGAAAATGTACTGTCCAATCTGAATTAATAATTAATTAATTAAAACCAAACAACATCCCCAATCTAGAATCTGGATTCTAGAATCTAGATTCTGGATTCTAGAATCTAGATTCTGGATTCTAGAATCTAGAATCTGGATTCTAGAATCTAGAATCTGGATTCTTGTTTGTTATGTTTGTTAATAAATTTTAATTTCATGTTCATACTGGAATTTATTTTGACCTTGATTGCCTTAGTTCAAGAAGAGATTTTCTGGAGGCAATAGCAATTATTTAACAAATAATTATCAGATGTTTTAAGTAAGGTACCATTGGTGATTTTTTCATCTTGTCAAATTGGATCAAGTAGTGTTTTGCACAGCATTTTGAAATATTTGTTTCCTAAGGTCCCTTCAAATTTTGTTGTCAGATCAAAGTAGTAGTATGAAAAACAAATGACTTTTTTTTTTCAAACACAAAAGTAGTTTGAGGAAAATAAGCAGTTATAACTATTTTATAGAGCTTGTTTCTGCATGAGATAATTATGAACTCTTATTAAAACGATTGATTGCAACAAGAAAAGCAGATGGTACTCCATGCTGCAATGACTCCTTAATAGTTGATTTAATGTGTGCAATGTTAAATCATAGATATATTTTAGCTTTAACATTTATTAAATAGGAATGCCAAAACATTTCTAGTTACTTAAAGATATATATTCATAGGAAGAAGAGGTAAAGGTAAAGGTTTCCCCTATCTAGTCATTTCTGACACTAGGGAGCGGTGCTCATCTCCATTTCTTAGCCAAGGGAACCAGTGTTATTCAAAGACATTTCCATGGTCATGTGGTCTGCATATTTACAATATATGTTAATGTGCACAGAATCCTGCTACCTTCACAGCAGAGTGGCACCTATTAATCTACTCACTTTTTCATGCTTTTGAACTGCTAGGTGGGCAGGAACTGGGGCAAGTAACAAGAGCTCACCCCATCATGCAGTGCTCAAGTGTCGATCCCTGGTCTGTCAGCTTTCCTACAACTTCTGGAGGAAAGCCATTCCAATGATTAATTGTTCTCACAGTCAGAAAATGCATCCTTAGTTCTAGGTTAGATCTCTCCTCTGTGATTTTCCACCTGTTACTTCTTGTCTTGCCCTCGGGTGCTTTGGAGAACAGGTCAACTCCTCTTCTCTGTGACAGCCCCTCAAGTACCTGAACCAGCTATCATGTCTCACCAGTTCTTCTCTTCGTTAGACTAGACATACCTAGTTCCCTCAACCATTGATTGTATGGTTTAGGCTCCAGTCCCCTAATCATCTTTGTTGCTCTTCTTTGCACTTTTTCTAGGGTCTCAGCATCTTTTTTATATCATGGCGACCAGAACTTGACACAGGATTCCAAGTGTGGTCTCATTTTCTTCAATTCTGAATTACACATAGAATAAAACTGTATAGTATGGTTTATTTCTTTTATCATTCTAATTTTTGTTTGTTTGTTCTGATTTTTAATTGATATCATGCATTTAAAAGTAATAATATGCAATCAGAAATTAAATGATTTTTAAATGATCTACAAAGAAAGAAAAAAGAAAGCAACTTATCTATAGAACTTCAAACAAACAATTAAAGTAATGAACAGTCATATAATTATGAGTCAGTTTGGGGGACAAAAGCTGTCTAAATAAAATGAATGTGTTATTGCCAAGAAAAGGCCATCAGAACGACCATTTTCTCTTCAGTATACAAGAGCTGGAAAAAACCAAACAAACTCATTTTAAAAATATCATGTGCTATTTGTTAGGGTTTTTTTTTAAAAAAAAACCTTCAAAATTATTAGGGCAAAGGAAATTTAGGCATGCTTAACTTTTTACAAAAAGTGCAAGTTTCTTTGTGCACTGCCTCAATAAGACCATATCTTGAAAGATGGGTAAGAAACACTGCATAAAAAGTTCATAAACAAATTGGCATTTTCCATCTCCAAGATCTCCGCACCAAATTACATTCTTAAATGATTTTCTATCTGCAGTCATTGAAAAGAGCTATGTTATATGTTAGCTAGAATGCTGGGGTAAAACTGAGGCTGTCATGAATTCCTTGTGAAGCATACTATCAGAGTATTGTGGAGAATCATGGCAGCCTACTCTGGGAGCTAATTTGGAATGCCACCTTTGTGGGTGCAGAGTTTGTTAAAGAAGGAAATAATGCACATATTGCTTCCATTTGCTATCTCTAGAAGGCAAGAATTCTTCAACTTATTTTGGCCACATCTATAGGACCAACCAATGGAATAGTAAATATTAGGGGAGGGATCAAGCCTGGTTAGTAGACCTAAAAAAAGCTGTGGCAGTTCAAATATCCAAAGTAATTAGTGTCGCATTTGCTATTTAAAGAATTTAAGTTATATAATATACTGCTGGTCTTTGTGCTAAAGTGCTCTTTGAGAGTCCTAAATCTGGACTTCTGGTTTCCTCGTCTTCGGCGGCGACGGTGCTTTCTTTTGGCACCGCCACCCCCGCCGCTTGTAGAGCCGCTTCCTGACTGCGAAGCGGCTCGAAATCTTCGAAATCCTCAGGATTGAAGAAGAAGAGGCAGCAGGGCACAGGTAGAGCCCCTGCAACCCCCCCAGGGAACTGTTTCTGGGGAGGAAGCAGGCGCGGCTCCCTTACAACCTGCTGAAACTCCGGGCGGCGTGGGACGTCTTCTGCCTGTGCGGAACAAGCCGACCTCAGGAAACCTTTAAAGAGCGAGGAAATAACTCAAATAAACATCCGCAATCCACTTGAACCCTGAAACTTTGAACTGCAAGTATTAGTCCTTTGCTGAACTTTTTTACTGAAGTGAAAGTCTCGGAATGAGTGAAAGTGATTGAAAAAATATGGCGCTCAGCAAATGAATTAGTGGGTGTGGATTGGTGAAGTTATCTTGTCTTGCTACAAAGTTAAAAAGTTGTTACAGAGTTGCTCCGGCTGCAACAGAAATAAGAGGAAAATCTCTCCCTTTTACTTGTCTTTGCTGCATTATAGCTTTGTTTTGAGTAATTCTGGGGGACTTTTTTAGAAGGTATTGTGGAGGTGGCAGAAGAGGCGGACCCTCCCTTTTTAAGAAAGCTAGCTTACGTGGCAGGATGGCTTCAAAAAAGCAGGAAGGCAAAACAGGGGGGGATCCCCCCCACGTAAGCAGGATACGCAGTCACAAGCCCAAAAAAAAGATTTGGATATGGGAGAATTAAAAGCATTCATCTCAAATATTTTGGATGAGAAATTTCAAGACATGGATGACAAAATAAATAAAATAGATGAAAAAATTCAAAAGTCACAACAGGAAATTATGCAGGAAATGCAGCAGAGCCAAAAGATGGTGACCAAAAAAATAACGGATGTGGCGTCTGGTCTGGCAGGATTTATTATGAAAGTTGAGACAAAAGTGGATGAATTTAAATTAGAAGTTAATGCTAAGATGAAAAATAATGATCATAAATTTCTTGATGTTGATGACAAGATGCAGAGAGTTGAGAATGATATTGTTATGATGCAATTTCGTGCAATGGAATTTGCTATAAGGCTTCGAGGAATTAGAGAAGAGGAGAGACAAGATTTGAGACAGATCTGTGCTGAAGCCCTAGCTGTGATTTTAAAAGTTGAACCTGAGATGGTTTTTTGTAAAATAGATAAAATCTATAGAGTTAACTCGTGGGTGGCCAGACAAAGACAACTGCCTAGAGATGTGGTCATATATTTTACAGATAGAGCAATAAGAAATGACATTTTGCAAAAATCTTTTCTCACTTCTGTGCAAGTGAGTGGATCCAAGATTACAGTCTACAAGGAGCTCCCACCTAAGATGTTGAAATCTAGAAAAGAGTATGGTTTTCTTGTTAAAGAACTGCAGAGTAATCAAATCCCATTTCGTTGGGACGCCCCAACTGGCATAATTTTGAGATATAAGGGAGAGAAACACCGTCTGAATACTGTGGAGAAGGCGGAGCAATTTTATAATGACATCTTTAAAGAAAGAACTCCATCCCCACGCACATCTACAGTTTTGGAGATTAAAGAACAACAATCTAAGCAGGAATTAGCAGAGTTGAAGGGTGCTGAAGGAGGCTTTTTGGATGAGCCTTTGCTGGAACCTTCTCCAATCTCGGAGCTGGCTTGGGCGGCTGAAGTTAAGGATCAGCGTATAACTCGAGCAAAAGCTAAGGAACTTAAAGAAAAGTTACAGCAGGAGAGTCAAGACAAGGCTGGGGCTGTGGGAAAGGCAGGACAGAGGATCTCAGATGACATCCTAAGGTTCTGCGCTTCGCTCCAGAAGGAGAATAAGGATGATTAAATGTTTATCTTGGAATGTGAAAGGGTTGAATGTAACACAAAAAAGGAAGAAAGTATTTGCATATTTAAAACAACATAATAATGATATAATTTGTTTACAAGAAACGCATATTACAGTTCAAGATCAAAACTATTTGAAAAATTCCAAATTAGGAACACATTTTATATCCTCAACTAACCAAAAAAAGAATGGTGTGGTTATTTATGTAAACAAAAAATTAACAGCCAAACTTATAGAAGCTGATCAAGATGGTAGGTTTGTAGCAATTGAATTACTTTCTGCTAATAGTCAAATTCTTTTGATAGGAATTTATGCTCCTAATCAACAACAGGACTATTTTTATAAAATGCTGCATACTAAAATACTTCAATGGGATTATAGATCTATTTTAATTATGGGAGACTGGAATGGAGTAATTGACTCTAAATTAGATAAAAAGACTTTGGCAAAATCAAGAATTAGATTACCACAGATTTTTTTTGATATGAAAGAAGACCTGGAATTAAAAGATATTTGGAGAATACATAACCCAAAAGAATTGGACTATACTTTCTTTTCTGACAGACATAGATCCTTTTCCAGGATTGATTTTATTTTGTTGTCTGATGACTTACTTGTTAGGACAAAAAGAACAAAGATTCTGCCAAGAACTTTGACTGATCATAGGCCAGTCTGGATAGAAATCGAGACATGTAAGAATGAGAGACGCTCTTGGAGATTAAATGAAAACTTGTTTAGATATGAGAAAAATATAATAGAACTTAAAAAGCATTTGAAAGAGTTTTCTGAAATGAACTTGAATAAAGGCACCCCAATGGAAATTGTGTGGGACGCAAGCAAAGCTTATATGAGAGGGGTGCTTATATATATGAACTCTAAACATAAGCGGATTCGACAAAAGAAAAGACTTGAATTGGAAGCAGAAATAAAGGACAAAGAACAGTTACTTATTAAAAATCCAACAGATGAGAGAATACTTAGTGTTATAAAACTTCTGAAAGACCAATTCCAAATGCTTATAGCGGAACAAGTTGCAACAAACTTACAATATGCGAAGCATAATACATTCTGCAATGCTAATAAACCAGGCAGGTGGTTGGCTTACACATTAAGGAAGAAACAAAGCATACGGACTATTGATAGTGTTGATATTGGGGGGAAAGAAGTTTTTCAACAGAATTTAATAAAAGAAGCTTTTCTTCAATATTACACTAAACTATATGCCAGAGAGGAGGTGCAGAATGGACTTATAGAAAAATATTTGGACAATAAAAGAGTTACAAAAATCACTGAGCAACAAAAGGAAAGAATGGATTATCCCATAACAGAGGAGGAGATAATAGCAGCAATAAAACAATTAAAAACAGCCAAAGCTCCTGGAACGGATGGCCTGACAGCAGTGTATTATAAAACTTTACAGGCAGAAATGGTGGAACAACTCAGAGACTTATTTTGCAACATACAACAAGGGGGAAAAGTACCTCCATCGTGGACTACAGCTTATATTTCTTTGATACCAAAAGAGCAAGCAGGTCCTAAAAAACCGGAGAATTACAGACCAATATCTCTTTTGAATACGGATTATAAAATTTACGCAAAAGTATTAGCCAACAGACTGATGCCAGTAATTCAAAAGGTGATTCATGATGACCAAGCGGGATTTATTGAGGGTAGGCACATGAAGGACAATGTAAGGCAAGTAATAGATTTATTGGAATATCTTGAGAAGAATAAACAGATCTCTGCAGTGCTGGTCTTTCTGGATGCAGAGAAGGCCTTTGATAGAGTGGATTGGAATTTTCTATTAAAGACATTAAAAAAGATGGACTTTGGGGACCAATATATACAGGCGGTCTCAGCAATTTATCAAGAGCAAAAGGCACAGATCATTATCAATGGAAGTTTGACAACAGAGTTTAAAATTGAAAAAGGTACAAGACAGGGATGTCCACTGTCCCCATTGTTGTTCATTTTAACACTAGAAGTCTTGTTAAATACAATAAGGGATTCTAACACATTGAAAGGTATAATGATAAGGCAAGAGGATTACAGAATAAAGGCATTTGCAGACGATCTGGTTGTTACCCTAACACAGCCAATGGAATCGATAATCCAGATGAAGGACATTATACAAGACTTTGGTAAAGTTTCAGGTTTCAGATTGAATCAGAGAAAAACTAAGATGGTAGTTAAAAATATGACACAAGATCGTAAACTGGAGTTAGAAAGGAGGGCAGGTTTTGAGATTGTACCAAAGGTAAAATATCTAGGAGTTCAGGTTGCAGAATCAAATATGAAATTGTTTCAAAATAACTATGAGGCGTTGTGGCGAGAGGTGCAAAAAGATATGGAGATTTGGAAAAAACTGCAGCTGTCTTTACTTGGAAGAATAGCAGCAGTTAAGATGAACATTTTGCCAAGATTTCTTTTTTTGTTTCAAATGATTCCGGTGCTCAAAAATGATAAACAACTAAAAGCATGGCAAACTGGTGTCAACAAATTTGTCTGGAACGAGAAAAAACCAAGAGTAAAAATGAAAATTATGCAAGACATTCCAGAAAGGGGAGGTCTCAAACTTCCAAACCTACAATTATATTATGATGCAACAGCTTTGACTTTAGTAAGTGATTGGTTTGGAGGAAAAAAGACTGGAATATTGAATGCAGAAAGTTTTGATCTGGAATTTGGATGGCACGCTTACTTATTTTATGACAGTAAAGTGGATAAAGTATTTAAAAGCCATATACTTAGAGATTCTTTGCTGAGAGTTTGGAAGAAGCACTGAAACAACTGGAATTATAAAATACCGCTATGGCTGGATCTTGGTCATACCTTGTGGAATACAAATATAATGTCACTCGGGGGGTTTTTATATAAAGAGGTTCTTTTTACAGATGCGGGCAGATGGCAGCTGAAGACATTACAGACATTGTTGGCTGAAGGGATTAATTTAACTTGGTTACAATATAATCAATTGCAATTGAGATGGAAAGAGGACCAAAAAACTGGTATAATGATGTATGAGGAAGAATTAGTTAGACACATAAAAGAGAAAGGCCCAATGCATATTAAAAGACTTTATAATGTTTTGTTAGAAAGGGATTCAGAAACTGAATTAGTTAAAGACTGCATGATTAAGTGGGCACAAAATTTTGAGGAACCAGTGATGTTGGAAACATGGGAAAAAATTTGGGTTCAGAATGTTAAATTTACACAGTCGCAGAATCTGAGGGAAAATTTCTATAAAATGTTTTATAGATGGCATTTAGACCCCAAAAAATTGTCGTGTATGTACCCTAATGTGCAGCCTAAATGTTGGAGATGTGATTGTCTAGACGCTACATATTATCATGTTTGGTGGACCTGTAAGAAAGTTAAAGCTTTTTGGATAAAAATCTGGTGGGTCATGCAGAATGTTTTGAAGAAAAAAATTCAATTTTCTCCACAACTGTTTTTATTGGGTATAGTTAAGGGTTTTACATTGGGTGAAACAAAATTGATATTGTACATGATAACAGCAGCAAGATTGTTGATAGGTAAATATTGGAAAAATGAAGTGCTGCCTACGATTGAGGAATGGACTTTGAAGATGGCCAGTTTTGCAGAGATGGCGAAGATTTCAGCATATTTAAAAGATTGTTCTCAAGAGACTTATGAATGGGAATGGAAGAAATGGATAGATTATGTTCAGAATAAATATCAAACTAGGAAGTATCAAATAGCTTTTATTTGAAAACGTTATATTAAGATAGAAATATTTTAAGGTTGAGGATGAAAATTTGTTAGAAAATGTTATATCAAGATAGAAATATTTTTAAGGTAATCAGGATGAAAATTTATTTGAAAATGTTATATTAAGATTGAAATAGGTTAATGTAATGAAGATGAAAATTTGTAAGGGGGAGGGAGGGGTTCAAGTTTTATATACAAAGGAGGGTTTTTCCTTTTATTTGACATGAGTATACTGTGAGGAAGTCTGGGGGGAGGGGATGGTTAGGGTGGGTTAGGGAGGCTGGGAAGTTTGGGGTGGGTTGCGGGGGGGGGAAAGGGGTGAAAATGTAACTGTAAAACTTTTGCAATAAAAAAAGAGAGTCCTAAATCTGCAGTGAAGCAGACTAAATTAGAGCATAAAAGGAGAACATTGCTACCTTGGACTTCTTGTAGCAAAGTTGCATCCTTACAGCATGTATGCCATGAGAAGATTTAGAGCTCAGTTCAATCAAAGGCAACAAAATTAGAAATAAATAGAGGCAGATCAATACAAAGTCTTGTCTGGAATAATGAAACAGCCCTAAATGTGGAGGAAAAAAATCTATTTTATTTCTTTTCCACCAGCGGCCCTCCTTGACAATAACCTCTTTGCCACAGCCCACCAAATAAAAGGCCTATTTATTTTATTGGGGAAAGGATGCATAGGAGTTATGTATTTTATATTTTCTAAGTGTAATATTATGGATCAATATAATATTTAAACAATTTGTAGTGCTGAAGATGATTAAATTAATCCTGTGTGCTATTCTTTATTTTAGCACTGCAGTATCTTGCATTGCAGTGTTCTTCTGCAAAGCAGTACGTGTAGAAAAACTTCCTTTGTATTTTCTCTTTTTCCACTTAATTAATCTTCTAACCATACAAATGGGCAGCCTTATTTTGAACACCATTTTCCATACACTTTGGTAGTTATGATAAATTATCTGAATATATCGATTTTATATGTACTGTCTTTTGTAACCAGTTTACCCTATTATTCTAATATTGTTCTGCCCCAGCTACGGACCCAAAGAACGTAGCACACACAAAGTCTGTAAAAACCTTAGTTTACTAAATTAAATCAGTCTTTTTCAAATGAAGGCTGTTAATTAATTTTCTTAACAGCCTACAAGAATCCAAAGAATAAATAATCGTAATCTTAGTAGGATTGGCAGAAAGCCCAGAAGCAATTTTCAGGACACTGATAAAAGAACTAAGATCCAGATGTGAAGGAGAGTGAACTAAGTTGTTCCCTGCAAATTGCCTCAGTCATTGTCCATCATTAAATAGGCTAAGGGAGCGGCCAATTAGCCCCAAGCCTTACTCTCGAGGAGACCTCCTCCTGAGGAGCCACTCCTGCCTTTTGGCAGCTCTGCGTGCCCATGCATCGAGAAGAGGCTCCTCCTCTTCTTCCTCTTCATCCATGGAAGCTTCTGGAGGTTCTGAAGGCCCTGGCTGAATCCCTGCCTCTGGCACCACATCTTCTCCAGCCTTCTCATTGTCTGACTTGAGTGCCAGCTGCACAGGCTGCTGGCGCAGCACCACACCAGCCTCCTCACTATCGGAATCAACTAATAGCTGCACAGGCCGCTGATGGGCCACAACAAATATAGAGATTTTAAAAATCTTATCAAAAACCAAGAAGGCTTAGGAAGAGCTCAAAAGAGCTAATAGAAAAAGTTGATACACTCTGGCACTATAAAGCTTTCTTACCACAGTTTTGTCCTTGTGGTCAATATTGCCTAGGAATTTTATTAGTCTTGGTGTAGTTTTAAAATTTACCTTATTTTTGGATGTTCCAGAGAGCACAGCTATTGGTGTTTCTTTGGCTGTTCGTATTTTCCATCCTGAAAAAGCCAAATTAGATCTGAGTTCTCTTGATACAGCCTTTTTTCAAGATTGAGAGTTGAGATTTTAATGGAAGATTGGGAAGTCAAAGAGACTGTAGGTCACTAGGGAGACAATTATACAATGAATGTCAGGATTCATCATCCTTGGCCATTTTGAAGCTATTTGTCTCTATCCATGAGAATTTCATAGAATTTTTCTTTTCTTTTAAAAAAAAAATATTTTTCACTAGATAGGATTTTTTTAAAAAAGAAAGTAAGATATTTTTCTGCCCAGTAATCATATTCTAAAAGTCCTTGAACCTGAAAGAAAGTTTTTATAAGAAATACATCTGTGTGGAGTCAAGAAACTTGTTTTATCAAGATTCTGATCCCTCTTTCACTTTCTGCTACATTTAGCAAGTTCAGAAGATAAGGACCCATTTTTTTCCACATGGATTCATAATTGCTGTAATTTAATTCTGAATGTATATTTTTCTTTCCACCACTGACAGCATTCAGTTTAAAATATTCTGAAAAGGGTATTTGGCTTTTGCCTAACATTTTATTGCCAAATAAGGAAAATTAATATTGCTAACAAGAGTGGATTCAATCTTCTTGATAATCAGAAGCAAGCAGTGACTAATTATGGTCTCAACTATTGACTGTGATAAGATAATTCTGTTGCAGCACCTCAGCTGTGGGTGATAATAGAAAACATCTGCTAATTTTCATTCCTCAAATAACAGCCTCCTGGAATTTCACCTCTTAGCCCCTTACTTAGAAGTAGGTCATTATTTTCTTATCAACTTTCAAGACAACATCTGTTGAATATATTTCTGTATGTAAGTGTTGGTAAGAAGAAGAATAGTAACTGAAGATACTTAAGATATATCTGAAACCTTAAGATATATCTGAAGTAACCTTAAGATATATCTGAAAATCTGTCATGAGGGCACAAAAATGTCAAAATATATTTTATGATTATACATGTAAAACTTAATTTTAAAGCTTCAGAAATATCCCAACTTAACAAAAACTGAAGGCAATTAAAATGTGAAGCTGCTGGAGCTTCAGAATATTTTCATGCAGAGGTATTTTCTTCCTTTTTTTTCCCTTAAGCATTGTAGCTTCTTTTTCATGTTGTAAGAAATAGGTTGGGTTAGCTGACATGACAATTTTTTTCTTACTTTTTTATCTTAAGATCAGATCACCTTCAACTTCAGTTGTCACTGGTGATCAACTTAATACTCTTAATGAAAATATTTTTTTAGTATATTATAGAGGAACTTGCTGATTAAGAGATTTCAGTACAAAATGATTACAGCCAGGCATATATAGCATTTCTACATTATTTTAGACTTCTAAACTAATGCTGCTGAAACTAGAAAGTAGACAGTAATCCTTAAAATATTTTCTATAGGCAATGATCAAATTATTAAATTTTACCTCCAATACAAGGTTACTACACTAACACAAACTTAGAATTCTGAAACTCTAAATACGAGTTTTTCCCCCTGAACTTTAAAAATCCATTCTCATATACTTTTTTTTTATTGAAAAAGTTTTCAAATACAAGTTTTTCCTCCTTTCCCCCCTTCCCTAACCCCCCCTCACCACCCATCCCCCCCGTGACTTCTTCACAACAATAAGCTAATTCATAACTAATTACATAATATTTTACCATACCCTTACTCCCTCCTCAAAATACTGACCCTTAGCATAATATTCTTATAACTCCCATTTTCGCAATAATCTGCCCTTTTTCTCCTCCCCCAAACTTATAGTATATTATTACAACAACATAACATTTAATCTTTTATATATATTAATATAACATTTCAAAGCAGCCTTCTCCCTACATCCAAATTTAACATTTATTCAGTTCTATCCAATTCCTCCACTCCCCTAAATATATGACTTAAAAATCCTTTTTCTTAAACTAATCAATCAGTAAACTAACCCATTTCAACCCAATTTCCTGCAAAATTACCATACAATACAATTCTAAATATAATCCACTGCCCACTCTACTAAAATATACATATATCTATATATGCATTCCATTTTATAAAAAGAAAAAAGACAATAACTTTAAATTTATAATCCATATAATATCTTCTTTGATGTCTTTCCACTGGATTGTTAAATCCATCATCCATAATAGGGTAAAATAACATGCTGGTGCAACAGTTTGTTCAAGATCTTCAATCATCTTCTGCCCCCATCAGATATCCTCATATATATATAAAAGTAAAAACAACCACCCGAGTGACATTATAATTATATCCATATAGTTGTAATTGTGGTTTCCATCAGGATTATTAATTCCCATCATCCTAATGGGTAACATCCAGATCTTCTGCATGCCCCAGCGTGACTCTCTTGCCTTGTAACTCGAAATAGTTATAATATATTTACCAGTAAAAGAAATCCAAAGTAGATAATTCAAGTCCAACAATGTAAGGCTCTTTTCACATCCCAAAATCACGGCATTGCAGAGATCTGCCACTATCCTCAAGATAATATTAAACAATAGTTCGCCTCCACTATCTTTTCACATATTCATTCATTTTTTAAAGTCCCTGGCTTCACTGTTGCTTGGTTTAGAAACTACTATTTCTATGAGATCTATTTCTTTTCCTTTTCTTTTGCGGGTTGAATTTCCATCCTGGTTTCCTTCCTACAAATTGTGTATCAGCTGATCGATTTTCATTCTGCTTTATAAGTTGATCTTGTTGGTTTTGTTTTGTCTCGTATTTCTTTTCCATCACTTGTATATCAACTGGTTGGTTTACGCACTTGTCTGTAACTTGATGATTCATCACATTGGGGTCGGATGACACTGCTATATTTATAGACAGTCCAGCTGAGGTATCCAGGAAGTCCGAAGACAATTTATCTACCACAGCCTCTGTAATTTGATATTTTTCCTTTGTTTCCAACTCCTTTTGCTTGTCCTGTATTGTGCCTAAAGATGTTAAATTCATTTTTAAAATTTTTTGATAAAATTCTTCTGCTTTTTCAACAGTGTTCAGTTAGTATCTTACTCCTTGGTGTCTCAATATTAAACCAACTGGGACATCCCACCTAAATAGGATATTTCTTTTTTTTAACTCAGTCACTAGAAAACCAAATTTCTTCCTCTCCATTAACATCTTAGGCGGGAGCTCCTTAAAAATCCAAATCTTTCTTCCATGAAATTGCAAGGTAGAATTAAAAGAGTTCTGCACAATATTATTCCTAATTTCTTTATCTGTAAAATAAATCACCACATCTCTAGGCAATTGCCTTTGCTTTGCCAACCAGGAGTTTATTCTATAAATTCTGTCAATCCTGCAAAACACTTCATCAGGTTGAACCTTTAAAATCCCAGCCAGAATTTCAGAAGATATTTTCCTTAAATCATCTCTGTTATTTTCCTGCAGACCTCTCAGTCTAATTGCATATTCTGTAAAATTATATTGGATCATTAAAACTTCTCTTTCAATCCTCTGTTGTACATTTTCTTCATTACCAGTCTTTTGATCAACCTCCATTTTAGGTTTGTCTTCTGAACTATTATCCTGAGTGTTTACCAAATCCTTTTTAATTTTTTGGATCTTGTCATCCAAATTCTCCTCAGTTTCTTTCATTTTAGACTCTAATAGTTTAGTATTTGCATCCAACTGAATCAGAAAGTCTGATAAACCGTTAGCTGTTTTTAAAATCTTTCGATCCAAAAAATCAAACTTTGATTTCACCAAATCACCAATTTCTTTAATTTCCTGCTTAAATTTTTCAAGTTGCTGGTTCACAATCTCATCCCTTCTTACAATCTCTTCAAGGAGAAATTCTATTATATTAAAGTCATGTTTCTGAGACTGAAGAGTTAGAACTTGTTCATGTAATTTGTTAATGGGGGAATCCCCCCCCCACTGCCTGTTTGTCTAACTGTTTAAGTCTCAGTGCCATTTTCCACACAGACAAGATTTACTGGAAAAGAGAAAAAAAAGCTTGTTTCCAACCAAGATCAATATCAGATCCCCAGGAAAAAAAAAGAAAAAAAAAACAAGAGTGAGAGTGAGGTTTTGCCTTCAATTACAGCCAGAAGTATTCATTCTGCTACTTTGTAGTAGAAAACGGAAGGACTTTCCCTTTCAGCCTCTCTTCAAGCCGCAGCAGTCGCTATTTTAAAAATCTTTTTTCCTTTCACTTCTTAAACAACTTCAGTAACTTTTCTAAAATAAAAGGAATACTTGCGCTTCAGGATCAGAGGTCCAGCTCACGTCTTCTTTAATTAATTTAACAGATTTATTAAATTAGGCTTGCTTTTGCCACCTAGCTCTGCATATAGCAGAGATCTCCCAGAGCCCGGAGCATCGGCTGGGGATACGGGGAGTCTCTTCCGCTCCGTCCCAAAAGTAAATAAAAAACTTTTGGGATTAGGCAGAGGACTCTACCCACCCCAGCCGGCTCTATCTCCGTTTCCTAATGGAAACGGAGTTTTTTCGAGCCGCCATTCCGCTATAAAGGCGGCTCTTACAGGCAGTGGGTTCGACGATCCCGAAGGAGCGTCCGGCAGGGACAAGCAGCAAACCGGAAGTCCTATTCTCATATACTTTGATGGAAAAAGAAATTCCTTTTAGTTTTTCCCCCAAAGGGGAATTTCAGTGCCATTCTCATGATTGGGCAAGAGCCCGTATTCAGAATTATTTTATGGCAAAAAGAGTAGCTAAATGTTATTTCTCCACCCTCATTGTTTCTGTCAGTAGCCTTGCTGGAAGGAACAAGCCATAGGCTTGTTGTGGAGAATATTTAAGCTATCTCATGGATAAAATATCTCAGGCCCATTGAGAGTTGGATTCCAATTGGACAAGTCCAGCTAAGTCTCCTGTGTGATGGAGTTATCTAGAATGAATCCCGTGACTCCTAAGGATGTGCAAAAGATCCTTCAAATTGTGAATATTATTTTCTGTTTATTAGATTCTGGTCATAGCTGGGCTTGTTGATGCCACTTTAACCTCTTCCATTTAACATCTACGTCAAGGGTGTCAAACTCACATCATGTCATCATCACGTGACATGACATATCAGGACTTTTCCCCCCTTCACTAAACCAAGGGTGGGTGCAACCAGCACGTAACACATCTGTCCTGCGGGCCGTGAGTTTGACACCCCTGATCTACATGGAATTTCTGACTAAGGTCATTCCTTGGTTTGGTGTCCAGTATCATGAATATATTGACATCATATAACCATGTAGGGATGAGAAGACTACTGTACAGATTTCACTCATAATGTGCACTCAACTACTTGAACATCAATAAGTTAATAATACCAAAGTAGTTGTTTGAGGGAAGAGCTAGACTAGATATAATTGGAACCTGAATATGAATAGACCAAGTTACGTTCCTGGCTCCCACATTTTAAAAAGAGTTTTTTAAGAGCTACAGATTGCCAATACAATAAGGCACCAGCCATAGCTTCTTGGATTCTCTAATTCTAACCATAAAGGTATATAACGCAAAATAGTTCCAGTTATCAAATGGCACAGAACTATGGGGATACATAAATGACCCCTTACTGGAACAGACACAATCTATTTTTCTGAAATGTATCTCAGGAGTGGACTAACTCCAGCAATAAGAGCCAAGTTGGTTATACCTCCTATACAAAGCTATATAGTAATTAAAGTATTCAGGCTAAAGATCATATCTATGGATCCAAATACTACCCAAGCTGTGTTTTGAAGAGCAATTGCTTCATATTTTAATTTGTGCTTGCACCATCCAATCTTCAAATGTTATAACAGAATATGGAATCTTCATCTAATTCCCAGTACAATCATCTCTGAAAGAAAACTTTCAAACAAAGAGTGGTTGATGTGGCTGCCCAAAATGATATTGCAGCATTTAAATATGTTAAATCTTTGAATTGACTGGCCCAGCATAATTCAGATAGTCCCTGCCTCCAGTTGGAAAAATATTGAACAATCTATATGCCTCAACATCTCAGGAGAGCTTTTTTTTAGAGCTCATTTCAAACAAATGGACTCCATGGTAAGTCATGGGAGGTTTCATGAGTTCCATTTGAAGAAAGTCTGTGTTTTTGTGTTGCAGACATTGGACATACCCTTTTTGACTTCAAACTATACTCTGCAGAAAGGGCTGATCATTTAGATTTTTATTTGAAAACTAAACACTATTGGTGCATCCAGGAGAAGTGTTTTACTGTCTTTCTCAGAGAATGAACCTGCGTATCACTAGTAAGACTTCACTCTTTATATCAAAGGCTTTTTTGAAGAAGATGGAATACGTTGATTATATTAGGTTGACTGTAGGGGTGATGACGTATTATAAACATGTCCTATTATTTTCTTTTTAACTATTTGTATATTTGTATTAGTTTTATATTTTTGATATGGTCAAATAACCAAATCAATAAAGTTTCTATTTCATTATATTCAGTGTCTTGAGTATACAAATGAATACCAAATATTCATGTTGACTGGACTGTCCAAGTGATGTTCTCAGTGTTCTATCCAGGATCTGGAGACTGTTTGTGTCTGGATGGGAGGAATAGAGTCCAGCTCAGTTCTGACAAGAATGAGTTGCTATGGATATATCTGTGGACTTCTTATTTTTTAGTCTTGGATAGGATAGCACTTATCTGTTTGATATTGGTGAATAATTCAGGCATGGTCTTATATTCCTGTTGGTAGAGAAGGTGGCAGATATTGTCAGGACAGCCTTTGCACAGATCTATTTAGTATGAGAGCCAGTTTGGTCAAGGCTAGAAAGAAAGAGACTGTGAGTTCAAGTCCTGCCTTACCCATGAAATCCAGCTGGATGATTTTGGGCCAGTCACTCTTTCTTAGTCCAACTCCCTCAGGATTATTGTTGTGGGGAAAATAGGAGAAGGAAGGTGTGCTGAATATGTTCACTGCCTTGAGTTATTTATACAAATAATAAAGGTGGGACATAAATAATCAAATACATAGCCAGTTTGTTTATTTATCATATTTCTATAGCTTAATTATAAAATCAATAAATACATAAAACCAGTCATATTTTTTTTTTAAAAAAAAAGGTATAAAGAGGCCTACAAAACAGGAGAGGATGACCTGCAGAATGTTGCTTCTATTCCTAGATTGGGAGGCTTTGTCATGCCCTATTAAATCACATAAAATAATCTTTGCTATGCTCTATAGTTGAGACAGCCCTTGAAGACCACTCAGAAGGTATAGCTGGTCTTGAATCATGGTCAATGATGTGTACATCATGGTATACCCATGTGCCACTGCTGCTTTTCCAGCTGCAGTGTGTCAGTTGTATTCAAGATACTGATTATTACCTATCAAGTCCCTCATGGCATAGGGCCTGGTTATAAGAGGGATTGGCTTACTCTGAAAGTTTCTGCCCAGACAATAAAATTAGACAGAGTGAGTAAGTTACTGGTTCTGTCAATTAATGAAATTTGTTGAGATTTAGGAAGCATACCTCTCAGTGAAGAGGCCTGCCCTATAAAACAGCAGAGACCTACTAAACACAGAAGTGTTTACCTCAACACTTCTGAAAATGTTGGGGTAAAGGAGTAGTTCAGTCATTACTGATTTTTCTTTTTTTGTGTTCTTTCTGTTTTCTTTCTTTATTCCAGGTTAAACATGAACTTTTTCATATTTTATTGTTCCTTGTTTTTTTTTTTAAAGTCTCTCAGAGATGTTTGGGCTCAGGATACTTCTTCATTTAAAATAACAATAAGCAGCACCCATCACCATCATCTACTTTATCCTAGGTCCTTGGGAAGAGCTCAATAGGTGGATAAAAATGCCAAATCCAGTCTGAACATTTAGCTGACTATGTGCCATCCCATGAAAATAATGAAATTGCAGACTGGTTCCCCTTCTTGGGAAATCTGGTTTGCCAGAATTCAAATTAATAGATTCAGATATACATGTTCGTTGTTTGATTAGGTTTGTAAGAACAGCAGTTCTAGTTTTCCCCACCACCACTAAAAGCAAACACTATTTCCCTCTGTGTGTGTAAAGTAGTTTATTTTTTATAAAAACGAGCAGGTAGCAGATAAGTAGCTAGAGCTAGGAACCCATCACATATTTCAGAAGTAGAATAATAATATTCTACTGAAGGGAGGAGTCAATTTGCTTCATCTCCTGTTCTGTCTCAGTGTTTTGATGGAAGTCTTTTAGGAAATTCTTATGAGCATAATATATGTATGACTCCTAGGCACGAAATCTTCAATTTTTCATAACAATAAAAGTTGGATTCAGAAAGTTATGATAAACGAAAAATAATTTAACACATGAAGGCTCTTCAGTCTTAATTGACATTTTAGCAAAGGATGAATCACCCTCCAGGTGGGACTCAGAAGGCTCTTTTCAGAACTGTTCAGCCATTAAATTGGACAGTTCATGTTCTCAATGCCTTGGCTAGTCTGATTGTAGCTTTTTTTCCCCACCCAAACTGCCCAAACCTGAAAGTTATTAATGCAAGGATGAAGTATTCTGTCATCCAAGTTATTTGTTTTTCTCTTCCATTCTTATCTCAAGAATTATTGCATTGTTGTCAATGTTGATTTTTTAATAATAATATGCATAGAGTAAAAACTATAAATAATATTCTACACTGGCAAAATTATTTCAGATGAACTTATATGAGACTGTCCAAGGATGCTTACATTGCCAATATTTTATTTTTGTTCTCCCTCCTCCCCCGTTTCTTCTGATAGGGGAATTATTACTCTTTATTACATTTTCCCAGTTAAAAACCTTAGTTGTCCATTATCATGTAGCCTATAAAGTGTCATTGATTTAGGTGTTATTTACTTGGATCTAGTCTTTATTTTATCTTTTATGCTGATTTCTTATTTTGCCCTTTCCTCCAGGATCAAGATTCTCTTGATTCTCTAGATTTTCATGATTATTTATCTACTTTCACTTTTTGTCACACAGCAAATTGCATGGTTTTCTTCACCTACTTTGCTACAAATGCAGCACCTTTTAGATATCTAAAAATGCTAATTCCTATCCTTAATTTAATTTCCACCATTTGCTTCTCTACCCTAAAGTAGGTTTTGTTGCTCCCAGGCAACAACAACCAAAAATATTACCCCATAAGCGTACTGCTGTGCATTCTTCTACTGGGTTTTCCCAAAAATAAGACCCTGTCTTATATTTTTTGAACCCTGAAATAAGCGCTTGGCCTTATATTCAGGGAGGTCTTATTATTTTGGGGTGTGTAGAGCAAGATGGGGATCCTTTTGCCATCTTACCTGATTTCCAGCTCTGTTTCCCTAACCCTAACCAGAGGAAATGGCAGGGACCAGCTGCACATGCATTTAAATATTTTCAGTGGGGGTTATTTTTGGGGAGGGCTTATTATCAGGGGATGTCTTATTTTCGGGGAAACAGGATATTTTATTAGTAGGTTTCTCCCACCTTTCCTCAATCTCCTTTTCCTGGAAGTGAGGATTCTTGCTTTTTCTTGCAGACAATTGGATAAGGCAAATGCAAAAGCCAAGGCAGTGAGGAAGAGAAGCTGATTTTAGAATTTATTTATTTATTTATTAGTCACATTTTTATGCTGCCCAACTCCCAAGGGACTCTGGGCGGCTAACAACAAAGAATAAAACAACGCGAACAATATCCCATACAAAAGTTTAAAAAACATTAAAACCTATACATTCCAATTCGTGGCCGGGTCTCACAAGATCACCGTAGCAAGATCAATGGCCCCAGGCCTGCCGGAAGAGCCAAGTCTTCACTGCTTTCTGGAAGGCCAGTAGGGTGGGGGCAGTCCAGACCTCAGGGGGTAATTGGTTCCAGAGAGTTGGGGCAGCCACAGAGAAGGCCCTTCCCTGCAGGCCTGCCAGCCGACATTGTTTAGCTGATGGGACCCGGAGGAGACTGACTCTATGGGATCTTACCGGTCGTTGGGAGCTATGCAGTAGAAGGTGGTCTCGAAGATAGCCTGGCCCTGAGCCATGTAGGGCTTTAAAGGTAATAACCAACACCTTGAATTGCACCTGGAGACCGATAGGGAGCCAGTGCAGCTCACGGAGAATTGGTGTAATGTGGGTTTATCTAGGTGCACCCACAATAGCTCACGCAGCTGCATTCTGGACCAACTGTAGTCTTCGAACACTTTTCAAGGGTAGCCCCATGTAGAGGGGGTGTCTAAAACTTGAGAAAACTTGGCTTCAAACTGAAAGAAAATAATTTGTTACATTAGAGATGAAATAAAAACTTAAATGGGACAGTAGAATGGAGAGCTGAAAACAAGAGCTAAAAACTATGTTAAACCATACTACATTCTTGGAAATGGTCTCTCTGTGTGTGTGTGTTTGTATGCGTACCATTTTCCAACTTCTTCAAAGTGATAAAGTTGCCATAGAGACCAATGTGGCAATTGTTTACTGATAACTCATTGTGATGGATTTCTCTGATAGTGGGAACTAATATCTCCTGATGATATTAAAGCAGTTTTGTAAGGGGAAAATGTGATAGTCTAATCCTAACTGTGCAGGGTTTCATAAATCATAAATAATACTTTGCATGGTGTCAGACAGCAGAACAGAGGAGCTGTTTTAATAGGGGAATTACATGTTCCGTATCTTCAGCAGACTATCTACAGTACTTTTGAGCTGTTTTGAAGGGTAATACTCAACAGGATGAAATTTAGGAATACAACTTAGTTAGTTCCTATTTAAGATGATTAGATTTACAACTATTTATGCAAGGTAAAAATTACAGGATCAATATAGTGAAAGCTAGAAAGGTAATTTTCTCTCTTTTTAAGGCAAGTGATAGGCTATTAAGAATTCAGTGTTGCCTATTTCTGGATTGATTTATTATTCATACATATTCCAGAAAGGAAACAAAAAGAAAAAAAAAAAGCAAATATGTTATCAGTTTCCAAAGTTTTTTGTTAAAGAACTAGGGGAATGACCTTTTAGTCTTCTATCTACAGCAGTGTTTCTCAACCTTGGTAGCTTGAAGATGGGTGGACTTCAACTCCCAGAATCCCCCAGCCAGCAGCACTGGCTGGGGGATTCTGGGAGTTGAAGTCCATCCATCTTCAAGCTACCAAGGTTAAGAAACACTGATCTACAGTATCTCAATTTCTCTGTAACAACTGATGCCTCTTTCTGTCTGGAAAATTATGTTATGATTCACTGCTACCATGAAATAGAGTTAGTTGACATTAAACAATTTTGTTATTAATTATTTGATTTGGTCCAAGATGAAGGGAGCTACAACACATACAAGCAAAAATGGAAAGTTCTATGAAATTCCATTGCCCTAAGGGAAGTGACAAATTTTGTTTTGTTTTGAAATTTGAAATGTCATAATTCCATTACAAAACTTTCAGCAGAAGTAAATGCTGTCTGATAATAGACACATAAATTTTATTTATTCGCAAATGTTGCATTAAAATCAGCATATACTTGTGAAAATGCCTGGGAAACTGGATAAAAGCATAGGGAAAGAGGTATACATGGGGGCACATTTTATTGAAAAATTGGCATGGTGTATTATGAAAGATGTATCCACTGTAAAAGGTGTATGATAGCAATTACATATTTTCCATGTTTCTTTTTAATGGATGAATTGAGAAATTGATCCAGAAGGGAATAATATCTGATTATATGTGGGGTTTGATGAATTGATGATGATCTGCATATCTCCACAGCTATTCCATTCATTTCAGTTCAAGAATTATAGCAATCGCTCAGTAGTGGAATTCAAATTTTTTTACTACTGATTCTGTGGGCATGGCTTGGTGGGTGTGGCAGGGGAAGAATACTGCAAAATCTCCATTCCCACCCCACTCTGGGGCCAGACAGAGGTGGTATTTGTGGTTCTCCAAACTACTCAAAATTTTCCCTACGGTTCTCCAGAACCTGTCAGAACCTGCTGAATTTCACCCCTGCAATCGTTGTTACTGAAATGAATGTGTCCTGTCCAGTTTCATTAGGTTGACTTCTGTACAACCATGGAAATCCTGAGAAAGTTTTTAATGCCTTCCCTAAACCAAACAGCAGAACAGATAGAAAATTAACAAAACATTAAATGTTCATGAACTTTCTCCTTGGAAAATGATAATTGAACAAGTCAAACTAAGTACTATTAGCCTAGCTGCTATGTTACCAAGGTTTGATTTTTAATTCCATCTAAAGCTAAACAGAAAACCTGGTTAATGGCTTGCCCTGCTAAACAAATATTGCTTATTATGCAGGTCCATGCTCCAATCTATGATTTGCATTAGAACATTTGTTTTTAACACTAGCTTAGAAACAGCAACAAACTAGCAAAACATTCCATAAATACTTCAGGGAATCTAAGTTTATAATCTTAATACCTACCATTATAAAGGAGAGAATGTATTATGTGTTGGTATTAATAACTTTCAGATAAATACATTTTATTTTACAATTGTGTAGATTTTTAAAGGAATTTTTAAGGAATTAGCATTAGCAGTTTGTAATGTTCTCCTAAAAAGAATGGATGTTTTTCTTTTTAGGTGTATGTTAATAACATATCATTATCTGTTAACGTAAGATTTCATCTGCAAAGACTAGATTAATATTTTTTCAACTATAAGTAGCTCCAAATCAAATTCAGTGCTAATCAGTGGTTCAAAGGTAGATTAGTAGAACAATGAATGCCATTAACCTTTCAAGTGCTGTTATTATAGAGAACTCCCTGCAGAGATACACTCCAGGATAGAAATATGATATAGCCACCTAAAATATTGTCATGGTTAAATAATAGATTTTTATGTTTTAATGGACATAAATGTAAGCATAGCTCTGGATTTTTGCAAACTCCAAACAGAGTAGCAATTTTCGTTGCAGCTTCAACCATATTACCACTGTGTATTAATCACTACAAGAGCTCCTTGGGAAGTTATCAAAGTGCCATGTTTTCATGAAATGTTACCCTCCGAGATTGTTACCACAACACCCCCAGAACAAACCTCAAAATAATTTAGATAGTCCAAATCTGTAAAAATAAATATAATTTTAAAACATTTTTGTTCAGGTATTTTAGATTTTGTCTCACAATATTGGTACTTGGCCAACAGGCTAAATAAATTATCCTTATTTTTTAAAAAAACAAACAAAATGGATTCATGGAGTATTTTGCCAAAGTATATAGATTAAATACAGACATTTATTTATTTCATCAATTTACCCATCTCAACAAGTAACTTTAGGTTGTGAATAATACTAAAAATAAAAATAATGACAACTACCAAATTAAAATACATAGCAGACAAGAGAAAGGTATCATTAATCAATAACACACCCAGGAGAGGTATTTCTGGTCAGACACTCATAGTCTCAGGTCCATTGCCAGGTTGCATACTACATCTTCTGAGAAAGTACCACTTCATCCACAACCAAAGATGGAAAATTGTTGGCATGAGAAGGTCCAAACATCCAAAACCACTCAGTGCTTCTTGGACAGTATTCAGCACTAGGATAAGATATCACACAGGCAATCTGGTGTGGAGATATAACATTCGGTATCATCAGCATACTGATCCAAATTGTTGCATAACCTCACCTAGCACCTTCATATAGATGTTAAAAGGAGGGGAGATATGTGAGACCTGTAGAACCCCATCAACATTGATTGGAACGTGTAATGGAATGTGCGCTTGCAGGAGTAATGAGGAAGAGTTTTGGCAACATGGAACTTTCCCAGAGAGAGGGCCAAATGAAGACACTGTACCATCTCAACGAGGAGGGAGGTGGAGGGGAAGAAGATCAGGATAGCCAGACCCTGGAATCTCTCAGGATATACAGTATCTAATAGACTAGTAGCTTAGGTTTGGGCTGACAAGATTTTGTCAAAACAAATGAACTCAATTGGATTTCATTGTGCCATCTCTAGATTTAGACCTGATGTAATCAACCCAGAGGAAGGAGGAGTACTAGCACTACACAGTGCCACTGCTCCGCTTTAACTCCCAGAAGGATACCAAGATAAATAGTATCAAAAAATGTGAGAAGTCAAGAAAAGCAAGGATGGATACACTAAACCATCCCATTCCTGCCAAATACTATCTACGAGTGTAGTTAATGCCATTTTGGTTCCATACCCAAAGTCCAAATTCCAGTTGAAAGAGTTCCAAACAGAGGTGGGTTTCTACCAGTTCGCTAGCAGTTCGGAGAACTAGTTGTTAGAAGAAATCTCTTTTTGTTTTTGTTTTTTTTTTCACTTTACAGGGTTAATCCTGTAAGGAATTACAACATTCTGGTGTTGTTTCTAGCCTAAACTTTTAGCCTGCTTACAGAACTGCCTCTCAGTTAACCCTTATTACATTCTTGGCAGTACACCTAGACTTACTGACCCCTGAGCTTCTCCGGAGTTTTTTTTTCTCTTTCTTTCTTAAAGGGGAAGGGTTGTTTTAAGCTTTTTACACTGCTGTTAAGAGGAAATACTCCCCTGTTGGAGATCTTCCTGCAGGGATGCAATGATCAGCACTTTGAAGAAATAATTGAATAATGAAGCAGAGCTGCTGGAAAGAAGCTTTAATGACAAGGAACCAAGATGAATGACATTCAGCAAGGCTTTTTGGCTAGCTAGAAAGATTGACATTCAAACGTGAGTTTACATACCCTTTCTGACTTTTGGTCTAAAACTGGTTTTTGGTGAAGTTTAATTCTGTGCTTGATGATGTTTAATCCTGTGTTTATTGATGGGATAATTTTTCCTATTCAGCTTTGTTTGGAAGAAACAATGTTAATCTCTGTTCCTGAAAAGAAACAGCTTCATAAATCTGGCTAGTTCCTGTGTCTATTTGTTCTGGTAATTGGTTTAACAAGCAACAGCTACTGTGTTTGCTCCTTTGCTTTCTTCTAGTATTAGTTGTTTTTTTGTATTTAGGCTTATCTCAAGTTCTTTTTCTATCTGGGGAGGGGGGTCTTCCTTCACTGCTTTAGTGGTTCTTGGCGCTGTCCTTTTGGGGTGTACTTCCAAGAGGCAGGATGCAAGCTTGGCACTGATTTTTGTACTGCCTTTCTGGGGGGCATGTGATCTTTCCTTAAATCTGGATGATTTCCTTAGGATATCTTATGAGGTGAGTGAGACCAGCTAGTATCTTTAAGTGGTGCAAATGGATCTAAGGATTGCTTCTCCTGGAGAGCTTAAATGACCTCTCTGCTAAAGGTTTCACTTTGTGAGCAAGAGTTAGCTGTTGATAGTTATTATTACATTTTAACTATCTTAATTCCTCATGGTGCTCTGGCACTCTGCCTGATTTGTAACTCGAAGTAACAGTAACAGAGTTGGAAGGTACCTTGGAGGTCATCTAGTCCAACTCTGGCTTGCAGGTATTTCTAATCTAATGATTGGTATTTAGGGCAGCATTTTGCAAGCAAAGAAGCTTTTTATATTTTTGTACAGGTAATCCTTCACTTACAACCGTTCATTTAGTGACCATTCAAAGTTACAATGGCACTGAAAAAAGTGACTTATGACTGTTTTTCACACTTACAACCATTGCAGCACCCCATGGACACAAGAGGCCAGGCGAAGTGAAGCACCCCTCTACATGAGTGACATCGAGTGACATCGAGTTGGTTACCCCTACCCAGTCACATGACCACCAAGCCATACCCACCAAGCCATGCCCACAGAACCGGTAGTAAAAAAATTTGAATCCCACCATTGGTTCCAAATAATTCATTTCATCCAGAGTCTCTGAAGTTGCAGTATGACCACCTTCTCCACAACTTTTCCTACAAAAAGGGAAGATTGGCAACTTGGCAAAAATTGTGCAGATTAGTTGGATCAAGTGATGCCTCCATTGAGAAAGGACACACTACCATCTCCTTAAGAAGAGATGGGCCTGTCCCCTCATCAAAAAGGAATTAATCACTGCCTGGAGCCACTCACATCCCCTTTCAGGGCAGGAAAGGCATGCACCTAATACAAACTTTGCTGAATTAACAGCTTCAATAATTCTTGTGTACTTCCTCAAGCTTAACAGGATCAAACTCTTTCCAGATAATCATGTAAGACCACATACACGTACATAAAAGGTAGGAAGACATCCATAGTGTAATTTGTTGAATTTTTTCAAGTCCTTTATTAATATATACTGCTTTGGTCACATAAGCAAGAACAAGGACAGTGCAGAGTGGAACAGTTGGAACTGTTCCAAAATGCTATATCTTCCCATAGAGATGAACTGGAAGATTTTTTCCGCCTCCCATTTTTGAACTCAGTAATTTCTTTGTCAGTTTGTCTTACTACCAAATATAGTCCAATCCAGTTCTGTTATGCTCTATCTTATCCTGATGACAGAATCATGAATGCCTTTTATAACATTCGTCTAACATTCTGTTGGGTTGGAAAGAATAAAAAAATCTGTGAAAGATGGCAAAAAAATAATCGTTTCTGTTCTTTTAACCATTTTTTTAAAAAATACAAATAGCAAGATGATGATGATGATGATACATGAATCTCCAGTTTTTTCTTTCCTCAGTGTTCCATCATTTTGAAATGCTGGCTGGGAAATTCTGGGAGTTGAAGTCCATGCATCTTAAAGTTGACAAGGATGAGAAACACTGTGCTAGGACAATTGATGATGGGTAGAAGTCAAAATGGTGCTCATAAATAAAGTATATCGTATTGAAATGGGATCTCATATTTATTTATTTATAAACAAATGGGATCTCATATATTTTGTGAATAAAATTAATTACTAAAATGCTTTTATTTACATGTTATACAGAACTTAAAACTGTATACAGTTAAAAATATGATATCCAATGTCTTTTCAAGGAATATAATATTTTGGATATAACTAACCTGCAACTGGTTTAAATCCATGTGGTATTTCAATATTAAAATGCATCCAAAATGCTCATGTATAAGAGAAGAATCTAGTAATATTAAAACATTAAATTTTTACAATTTCTATTAAGAATGTATAGGCACTTATATACAGCATATCTGCAGGCTCTTTATTCTCAGATATAAATATATTACAAGATGAGAAACATAATGCTATAGTTGGTTATATCGGAAATGCATTTCTTAATATATAATCATTATGAATATACATCTTCATATAAATAGAAGAGTCTGTGCATAGTAGTTCTGTGCTTTAAAGGAAGAAAATTATGTTCATATATTCATATAAAAATAGTGGCATCTGATGCCTATGCCAACTCTGGATACCAACAAGTTGACTTTGGCCAGATACACTTACACTTAAATATCAACAGATCTACTCTAGATTTCTTCTTTGGGGATTAAATGAAGGGGCAGCCTCATATAAGAATTCCTGGGGAAAGTTGAGAAATGATGAATGAATAATGATTAAATAATAAAATAGAAGAACTGTAGTAACACTGATGGTGATTCTTTAATATTCTCCTAGGACGTGTCAAATTTTTCAACTTTCACTTTCCAAACATTATGTACTCTCATATGAAGTAAAGTCAAGTCAATTTACCTTTAATTTAAGTTAATTTATCTTTAATTTTTTGAAGTGATGAGGTCTGCTGTCATAAATCTGAAATAAAATGGAATTGCTATAAAGATGGGATCAATTCTTAATTCAGTGAGTTAAAAAAACCACTTATTAGGTATTAATCAATATAGATCTTGCAGAATAGGTAAGCTCCAGGTCTCCTTGATCAAACAGTGTGTTTTATCGGGATTTTGAAAACATGTTTTCTCTGTCCTAGCCAGTGATGGGTTGCTCCTGGTTTGGTCCGGTTCTCGCGAACCGATAGTAACAACAGCTGGAGGCTCCGCCCATCTGCCCGGATGTCATCATGAATGATCTGCTCATGCGCAGAAGCACATGCGCGCTCCTGTGGCTTCCACCACAATAATGTGCACTAAATTTTTGGCTACTTCCCCAGTTCTTGGGGTAAGGTAGTTGTTGAGCTCTTGTAGAAATTCGATTTTATTGTGGTTTTTTTAAAATAAACCGATGTTATTTATTTTACTGTTTCTTATTTTAAAAAGTTCAACTGCTTGGAGTTGATGGTCTCTAAATATTATTGTAGGAAGTTAGCACTCACCCCTCTCCTAGAAAAATGAAATATTTTAGGATATACTCTAAAGGCAGAATATTTTCCCTAAGAGAGAAGTAGAAACTCAGAGAAGCAGAAACTCAGCCCCACACCTTTGTTAATGGGCCATTAAGACCTGAACCAGTCTATTCTACATAAGATCTATCTCCTTCAGGCAGAGCCATTTAATTGCCCTTTATTGCACCACCCACCAAGTTTCAACCAAACTTGGCACACAGACAACCTATAAGGCTAGCTATGACCTTTGGCAGCAACCAACCAGGATACTCTTCCTGGGCCCCAGGAAGTTCAAAGAGGGCATAAAACCAAGGCACGCTCAGCATCTCTGCCCCTTTTCTGTTCAGGAACTCAAACCATGTGATCCTGTCCACCATTAAACCATCTTTCCAAGCACTCTCCATGTTTCCAGTGTCTTTTCCCCACTTGGAGATGAACCCAGAAGGATATTTCTTCCTACAGTGTAAATAAATAAAATGCAATATGAGTCTGAAAATGTTTTCCAAGATTTCACTGGAAGCATCACAAGGACACATTTCCTAATTGAAATACTGAGGTCATATTCTGCAGGAGGAATAAGCTGGATGTTAGCCTTTATCTTACAAATTTATCTTGAAAAATGCTGAATATACTTCATTTGCTGATTTTATTTCTTCTGAAAACTTCCTTTTTGAATATTTTAATATTAAAAAATCTGAATCTACTAACAATCCCAAATGAAGCCTTTCTAAGTTTTCTTTTTTCTTTCTTTTTTTTTTTTAAAAAGAAAAATGAATTAGCAACTCAACTATAAAAAGTTTTAGGAAAATAATTTTAAAGTAATTAGACTAAACCAAGAGATAGGTAATGTGAATTCAGCTTCATTTACCATTCATGTTCTTTTTATGAGTTAAAGATGGTGGAGTACTATAATTACTAAATAATATTTAAAAAACAAAACAAAACTGTTTAATATTCTTCCTGCTGTGAAAATTTTCAAATTATTAGGAAATGTAAAAGCAGTTAAAACACAATTATTATTTCAATAACATCTAAATTTCTTTTCACTGGGACCTTTTTATACATAGTGAAAATGTATAAAGAAATTCATTTAGCAATGGAATTCTAATACTTCACCAAACCACTTAAAAATTTGAACTCTTTTCAAATAACGTTATTGCATTTTACAAAGCATATATATAAAAAACAACATAATCTATCAATCAAAAGAAATTATAAAGAGTATAAAGGAGAATAGGGATAGAAGTGTGAAAAAGTGTAAAGAAAAAGAAAGGAAAACATAAACATATTCAAATAATAACTTCTGACTTCTTCTTCCAAGGATATAAAGAATGCTTACTTTTGATCTTAGTTAAGACTGTAATAAAATGTCTATTTTCTCACAAAAAGTAAAGGGGAAATTTTTTAAAAAATATTTATTTCTCTTTTTAAAATTTAACAATCGTCAAATCCATATGTCAAAATTTGATTTTTCTCCATCTCCTTCAAATAGCCCATTAAGACTTCCAATTATAAATGTTTTTTAATGATTTTTCCTCTCATGGGGACTGTTAACTTAAAAGTTGGAATTGTTCAAATAGGTGAAAACTAGGCCAATGTGGGCTGGCAAGACAACAGTTAGGATGGACAGATATTTGACTTTATCTATCCTTTTCCTTTAAAACAAGCAAATAAACAATTCCACCATTGCAGGAAACATATTAAGGTAAACCAATATGTTTAGTGAAAGGATTCTTATTTTCCTGGTTATGATTTCAGGTTTCAGGTCTGGGCACAGCACGGAAACGGCATTGGTCGCGTTGGTTGATGATCTCTGGAGGGCTCGAGACAGGAGTTGCTCCTCTGTTCTGGTCCTGTTAGATCTCTCAGCGGCTTTTGATACCATCGACCATGGTATCATGCTGCACTGGCTGGAAGAGTTGGGGTGGGAGGCACCGTGTTGCGGTGGTTCTCCTCCTTTCTCTCCGACCGGTTGCAGTTTGTGTTGGCAGGGGGCAGAGGTCGACCTCGAGGCCTCTCATCTGTGGAGTGCCGCAGGGATCGGTCCTCTCGCCCCTTCTGTTCAACATTTATGTAAAGCTGCTGGGCGAGATCATCCGTGGCTTCGGGGTGAGATACCACCAGTACGCTGATGACACCCAGCTGTACATCTCCACCCCAGGCCACCCCAATGATGCCCTTGAAGTGATGTCCCAGTGCCTGGAGGCTGTGCAGATCTGGATGGGAAGGAACAGGCTCAAGCTCAACCCTTCCAAGACTGAGTGGCTGTGGCTCCCGGCATCCCAATATAGTCAGTTGACTCCATCACTGACTATTGGGGGCAAGTCTTTGGCCCCCACAGAAAGGGCTCGCAATCTGGGAGTCCTCCTGGATATGTAGCTGTCCTTGGAGGAACATCTGACAGCTGTAACCAGGGGGACCTTTTGTCAGGTTCGCCTGATTCGCCAGTTGTGGTCCTTTCTTGATCGGGATTCCCTGTGCACAGTCACTCATGCCCTCGTCACCTCTCGCCTTGACTACTGCAACGCTCTCTACATGGGGCTCCCCTTGAAGAGCACCCGGAGGCTCCAACTGGTCCAGAATGCAGCAGCGCGGGTAGTGATGGGAGCAGCATGGTGCTCCCATGTAACACCGCTCCTGTGCGAGCTGCACTGGCTCCCAGTGGTCTTCTGGGTGCGCTCCAAGGTGCTGGTTATCACCTTTAAAGCGCTCCATGGCATCGGGCCTAGCTATCTTCGAGACCGCCTGCTGCTACCAACGACGTCCCATCGTCCCGTGCGCTCCCACAGAGAGGGCCTCCTCAGGGTGCCATCAGCCAATCAATGTAGGCTGGTGAACCCCAGGGGGAGGGCCTTCTCTGTGCGGGCACCTACCCTTTGGAATCAGTTGCCCCCAGAGATAAGGAGAATCCAAGACCTTAGTGCCTTCTGCCGTGCCCTTAAAACCCACTTTTTCCAGCAAGCCGGGCTGGCTTAAGAAGAAATTTTAAATGTTTTAATTGGTTTGTATTCTTAATTTTGGGCCAAATTTATATATATTTTAATTGTTTTTAATATTTGTATTTCATGTTTTTTAATTCTGGCTGTACACCGCCCTGAGTCCTCAGGGAGAAGGGCGGTATATAAATTTAAAATAAAATAAAATAAAATAAAATAAATTTGATTGAATGCTCTTTATGAGGGGGGCTTTAAAAAAATCTTGAAAAACAAAACAACAAATTGAAATGGAACAACAACATAGAACATGTACCATGATGAGAACATGGGGACAGAATTCTAAAATGCAGGAGAAATGAGGAAGGTTTAAGGCTTTTGAACCTCTGACGCTGATTGCAGGGAATAGCAGGAACTTATCCTCTTAAAGTTAACTGAAAGAACCTGCAGTTAGCTACAAACGTGACATGTAGTTAATAGTTTATTTTAGAGAATTTTCACACCATTCCCATTTTCTCATCTCACAAACACTTTCAGACTAACCTTCAGTTATGCTCATTACAGACAGAAGAGTTTAAAGTGCAGAATTTGTTCATTAACACTTCCTCCAGCTGCCTTACGGGAGTATACAAAAAATGGTTGTGTTACTCTATCCTGCATTTATCCTTATGCTTAGTTTCTGCTCTATTTTGTTCAGTGGCTTAAAACACACATATGGGCACACAGACAAAAACACAAACTCCCCTAACCAGTGATGATACAAGGGAGATTCAAAGCCATTGCTATAGTTAATCAGAAGGTCAATTAGTGAATACTGTATAGTCAATTAATGTAGTGTTTAAGTGTTGGTGGGGGGAGAAATAGCGAATCAAAAAGCAGGTTGGAATAAGAGTTTCTGTCAACGCAAAATCATCATTGGCATCCTTCAGTCTCAAGAGACTATGGTATCGTGCTCTAAAAAGAGGTCCTAAAACAGCATCTAGTGTGACTAAAAAGGCCAATTCGAGAGTGGCAATCCCTTCCACACTGAGGGCAGATACATTCTGGCCCCTGCCCAGCCCCCAGATTATGCTGGTTCCGGGACTGCCTCTTTGCCTCAGCCTGCCGAACAAGTGTCTCTTCAAATTGGAGAAGGCCATGCTGCGTCTTTAGTCTCCAAGCTGAACGATCAGAAGTCAAGGTTTCCCAGTTGTTAATGTCCATACCCAGGGCCTTTAGGTCCCTCTTGCAGATATCCTTATATCACAGCTGTGGTCTCCCTCTGAGGTGCTTTCCCTGCACTAATTCTCCATACAGGTGATCTTTCAGAATCCAACCATCAGCCATTCTCACGACATGCCCCAGCCAGCATAGACGTCGCTGTTTCAATAGTGTATACATGCTAGAAATTCCAGCACATTCCAAGACTGCGCTATTTGGAACTTTGTCCTGCCAGGTGATGCCAAGAATTTGTCGGAGACAGTGCATATGAAAGGTGTTCAACTTTCTCTACTGCTGTGTGTAAAGGGTCCACAACTCACTGTAGTACAAGAGTGTGTTCAGGATGCAGGCTCTATAGACCTGGATCTTTGTATATTCTGTCAGCTTCTTATTAAGGCATACTCTCTTTGTAAATCTGAAAAATGTGGTGGCTGCTTTACCAATACATTTATTCAGCTCAGTATCTAAAGAGAGAGTGTCAGAAATAGTTGATCTGAGGTACACAAAGTCATAGATGACCTCCAGTTCTTGTGCAGAGATTGTAATACAGGGAGGTGAATCCATGTCCTGACCCATGACTTGTGTTTTTTTCAGGCTGATTGTTAGTCCAAAGTATTGGCAGGCCTTGCTAAACCGGCCATAAGTTGTTGAAGGTCTTCAGCAAAGTGAGTAGTGATGGCAGCATTGTCAGCAAAGAGGAAATCACATAAGCATTTCAGATGGACTTTAGACTTTGCTCTCAATCTAGAGAGATTAAAGAGTTTTTCATCTGATCTGGTCTGGAGGTAAATACCCTCTGTTGCAGTTCCAAAAGCATGTTTCAGCATAACACCTGAAGCCTCTTCAGTACGATACGGGCAAGCAGCTTCCCTACAATACTAAGAAGAGAGATGCTGCGGTAGTTGTTACAGTCACTCCTGTCACCTTTGTTCTTGTACAGTGTGACAATATTTGCATCCTTCATGTCCTGTGGTACTCCACCTTCCCTCCAACAAAGACAGAAGATTTCATGCAGTTCAGTGGGGATGTTCTCTTTGCAGCACTTCAGAACTTTGGCAGGGATGTTATCTTTCCTGGGTACCTTGCCAGAGGCAAGGGAATCCAGGGCCGCATCCAAGACCACAAAATCATTTACCCCAAATTCTAGTATTCCTAAGCAAAACTCTCCCCACAGAAGTTCCACTTGTCTTATAGAAACTAGTTTAATTAACTGACCAGCCTAATAAACATAACGGGGCTAGATCACAGAAGCTTGGAATTATCCAGGAGCTGTGGAAGTGTTACATGTAGAGATGCCTTTATATTTAAGCATTTTATAACTTCTGCATTTTGATAGAGTAGCTTCAAATTATCTGCTTTGTTTCAAAATGCAAATACTAAATTATGATAGTTGTATTTACATATATATCTAATTAGTGACATTTATATCTCACTTATATCTTGTATTATTGACTTTCTTTGGTCATGTGCCTTATTAATGGGAGCAGTATATTTTAAGTAGCTATGGATCTGTTTTCAGACTAATTATTTTCCTACAGTACTCTGCCTCTCTCTTTTGCAAAAACAGAATACAGCTGAAAGAGCACTTGTTCAGTTCTCCTACAAATAAATTAGCAGGATTAATGTGCAACTTAATACCACTGGACATATCTACCATCACACCACATGACCTTGTAGGTTCTAAGTAATTACTAGCTGAATGCTAATGCAGTGATGATTGTATTGGTGAAATAATGGCACAGGGTGAAGTGAAAGGCATTCAAATTTCAGTGAATTTTGCAGAGCTCAAAAGAGAAGTGCTGTTTTATATAACTGCAGTATGGTTTGTACTTGCGTATAACTGAACCTCAGCTAAAGCTTTTTAATATTCTACTTGGTGAACAAAGGAGAAAAGTGTTCTATTAAGGCAGCAAAGTGGGATTTAAAAAGAACGGAGAAAATAGTCAGAGATACATGCACTGACCTGTTCTGTGAAAATAATGTCACTTTTACTAAGCTGGAAGATACACTGCACTTTTCCACCCTTTCCAAGTTGGTGCATTACTCTTAATAGATAAAGATGCAGGCAATGGATTTCTAAATTGAGGCTTATGTAATTGACAGGCAAAGACTGAAAATTAAGCAGTGGGGTGGAAGTGGAGCAAATGGAAGAGCTATTCATTCATCTGGTATGCAATGTCAATGGCCTCTCAAAGCAATTTGATGGACAGAATTTATACGTAGGGCACTAGACATCCACCAACAAGTATATTCAAAAGCTGAATCTCTGTGCATATTTATGGGGACATAATGCTTCAGTTCTGGGAACATCCTTCTTCGATTAGGATAGAATTTATTTCTTAGTAAACATGTACAGTAGAACAGAGACTGGCAACATTTCCAAGCACCACGTGCCAAAATAAATTAGTAGGTCTGTAATCTTCTGTGATCATCGTCACATCTTGTAAAATATTGGTGATACCATCTCTAAAATCTCATGAAAAAGCTAGCATTTCTGCTATTCTATTTTATTTTTTTTACACTTCATTTTTATTCTATTTTATGGTTTTTCAGACACTATTGATGATGCTAATGCAGCTTTGGTATCTTGCCAATATCTAAATAAACAATATAAATAGTATTCAGAAATAGGATCTATCATTTCTGTGTGAGCAGTTTCTGAATTGCTCTGTCTCCAGCCCAGTTGGGTTGGGTCACAGGTTCATTTGCTTTTGGAAGCAAGGACTACTCACTATGTATACTTAAGGCTTTATTCTAAGGCAGCTTAAGAAACTAGCATAATAACATAATGCAAGACAGCAATCAATGTGGATTCAAGAACACAAAGAAAAGAAAGAAAACCATCAGTTTAGACTCTGACAAAAGTCTTCTGAATCTTTTAAACTTTCAAATTCTGAAATCACATGGAACAATGGATCTATAGGTAGAGAGACCCAGCAAGTATAGATGCTCTTCATCTTTCACCTCTCTCAGCCTGCTCATACTAGGTCAGGTAATAGGTGAAAGGGATGAAGAGCGAGCCTTTTTCAAAGCATCCAGGAATCTGGTGAACCAGAAAATTTTTAAGCTTTCAGGGTTTTTATACTGTGCATCAGTGGGTCTTGGATTTGGAGACTTCGAAAGGCCACCTTTCCCCATTAACTTACCACCTGTATCTATTAGTAGCTAAGAAGCTCATATAAGAGCTATAAGATGCTGGGTTCACCATATAATGAAGCCCTATCTACTTCACCATTAACTGCCCTTCAATTTTGGCTTGAGGAGTGGGTATTTAATTTTTTTCAAACTAAAATTGTAGGGATGTTGTTACTTTTTTCACAGAATAGGGTTGTAAGAAATGGCAAATTGTTTTTGTATAGTTCTTCAGTTCGTTTCTTCAGTCAACATTTTGGAAGTAATTGTTTATTGTAAGTTGATTTCGATTTTGTATGCTTAATATGTTGAGAATAAGTGTAAATTTCATATTCATGTACAGAACAGTATTTCTGAGACTCTGGAATTGGGGGAGAGATTGAATGTCTTTCAGTGATATAGGCCTTCATTTTAATATGTTTTATAAGGCAGTTTTATGTAAGTTAAATTTAATTCAAATAGAGGCCTTTAATACTACCTTTGTACTGTGTTTAGGAATGTGGTAGAAAAATTATCACAGGCTTTCTTGACATCAAGAAAAAGTCAATTGCTGCAACCTATTCCAGTGATTGGCTTTTTTTTGATGTCAAGAAAGCCTCTGGTAATTATCCTACCACATTTCTAAACATATTGACTTTTGGAACTTGGAGTGGTGTGTGTGTTGTCTGTTGTGAATAGTAAATTTTGGATGGTCACTGACCTCATTTTGTTCAATAGGCTTCTTGGCCAGAATTGGATACTTTAAGAATGTTGCCTCCTTGTATCTAGTTTGGCTTCAAGCCCTTCCCTTTTAAGAAGGATGTGTGGAAGAATTCTGTTTCATGACTGGATTTTGATATCTAGTTTTAGTTTAAGATTCTTTGGATTTAGATTTTTGTAAAATATATACTGATGGATCAAACAGCGCACATCGTGGTAGGATTTTGGCAGCATTTGTTCCTCAGCTAAAAGTGGAAAAGGTCTTTTGGCTGATGAGTGAGATTAATGTCATGATGGTTAAATTAACTACAACTTTTTGACTTTGGAATGGTTATTACATTTGTATCCTGGGAAATTTATGATGCTGTTGGATCCCCTTTCTGATTTACAAGTTATACAAATAGACAGGTTTGGAGGACAGAAATCAGTGATAATTGTAATTTGGAATTTGAATAATATTCTTTCCTACCAGAATTTTCATTTAGATTTTGATGGATACCATAATGTATGATATTTTTGAGAATGAATTAGAGACAAATCAGCATGGGATAATTCAGATTTGGAGTGTAGGATGACTTTTGTGGCCAAAGAGGCTAGGTATTGGGTTAGCTATGAGAAACATCTGGTATAAGGAATAGGATGCCTATATTATTGGTTGAAAGGTGTATTCCTTTTCTCCACAGGTTAATGATTTTTGGCTATACGATATTTCTGGCAGAGCCCCAAAAGCTTCTTTATTGAAGGTCCTATCTGGACATTGCGGTACAAGGAATAAGTTGTTTATTATTGAAAATATGGATGATAATTTATTTGGTTTGTGGAGTCATTAAAATCATTGATCGCCTTCACTTTCTTGCTCTTTTTTTCTTTTCTTTTTTTTATTGATTTCTACTATTGGTTCATCTATTTATCAGTGTAGGATTTTTTGATGATGATCACTATTGGCCTTTGCCTAGAAATAGTTTACAAAAATTTCTTCAACCTCCCACCTCCATAAAGCATTACAATGTTTTTCAAAGTTGTCTGGTTCTGCTTAGGAAAGAGAAGGAGAAGGATACAGAGTTTCTGAATCCTCAAACCAAAATAGGACTTGAAAGGACATGGTACACCCAGACTAGTCTGACGTGGGCAATGGGTGCCAGATGACTCCACCTGTGAATTTGCTGTCATAGAGTGCTCAGATATGCAGTCACATGTAATACACTCTAAAGTGGAGCAGTTGCAATCAGTTTAAGGGAAATATTTTACTTTTAACAATGGAAGAGCCAAGGTTGTCTCAGATATGGGTTAAGGATGAGATAAAGGCAACATCATGGGAACATGGCAGAAGAAAATGCAAATGGGAAAAAAACCTACTGTAATCTGATTTCACATGTTCAGGAGTGAATGCAATCAGAAAAGAGTTTATTTGTTATATCTGGTGAATAAATTAAATACATAAAATGAATTGAATACATAAAATGAATACAATTAAAAGGAACATTAGGACAGACAGAGTAGGCACGCTAGTGCTCTGATGCACGCCCCTTACAGACCTCTTAGGAAAGGGGGAGAGGTCAACAGTAGCCAGTCTAAGGTTAAAATTTTGAGGGTTTTGGGATGAAACCACAGAGTCAGGTAGTGCATTCTAGGCATTGACCACTCTGTTGCTGAAGTCATATTTTCTGCTATTGAGTATAGAGTGGTTCACTTTAAGTTTGTATTTATTGTGTGTTCGTTTATTGTTGTGGTTGAAGCTGAAGTAGTTGTTGACAGGTAGGACATTATAGCAGATGATTTTATGAGCTATGCTTAGGTCATATTGAAGGTGGCGTAGTTCTAAATTTTCTAAGCCCAAAATTTCAAGTCTGGTGGCATAAGATATTTTGTTGCGAGTGGAGGAGTGGAGAACTCTTCTTGTAAAATATTTCTGGACACATTGAATTGTATTAATGTCCGATATGCAGTGCAGGTTCCAATATGAAATAAAATAAACTCTAAAAACAGTTTTGAAATTCTGGAATGCTGGCACTTGTCATAATACTGATGGTCTTCTTGGTAGAAGGCAGCTTTATACATTCTTCTATACCATGAGACCCTCCATTAACAAATAATATGAAACTATCAAATCTGTAAAACAAATTGTATTGACCAAAAATTGCCTTTGTATCAGTTCCTACAGAAGCACCTGACTACGTTTTACCAAAGGTTATTCAGCAAAATGAAATGGTGCAAATTATGCCATTATTTACAAGCAGAATGCCACATTGCTTTACAATTTGAACCTCTGATGAAGTGAAACATTCCTTTAATGACCCAAATTGTACTAATTGCTGTACTACATTTCTGTCATGGAATAGGACATTAAGCTGAGCACAGATGCAAGAAAGTTGTTCCATGGATTGTTGCAGTGCTTGCTAGGCATTCAAAGCAATAATATAAGAAATATTGACAGATGCTCATGGGGTTTATGGCCTGTGAGAATAAAAAACAGTGTGTCAACTTGCAGGGATATGCAGATAATTTAGGAAGTTATTGTGATTTGCAACATTAAGCAGGTTTTCCATTATTTCGCAAATAATACATCAGGTAGAATAGAATACTATTTTCTTGTATATGCATGTTGGAAAAAAGTTTCAGGACTTGTATAGATACTATATGTCTGAATAAAATTTGCTAAGGAAGGGACAGGCATAGCAATTCAATAGAAATTTTATTTCCTGACACTTCATATCTATTATTGTATCATAGTTTATAAACAGATTTTTTAAAAAAAATTATATTACTGAATGTCATTTTTTTCATTCATACATTTTAATATTTTGTGCAAAATAGTTTATTTTACTTTAGACATGATTCTTTTATGGAATCTTCAGCACTGGCTGAGTTTCATATTTCAGTATGGCATTAACTGGTGATGCTGCATCTAACTTAGAAGCCATTTTTTTAACCAGCTGTCCCTAGTTCCATTTTGGTCCATCCTAATAGCATAAAACTAAATGTGAACATTTTAGGAAATGTTAATAGATATATCAAGTGGAAGGTTTTAGATAATTATAACTTACTTATATTAGTATAATGAAATTGAATAATTCTATGTGTATCATGAGTTGCATATATGTCTTACATACTTTCATTTTATTATCATTATATTAAAATCCTGAGTAACTGTTGATACCAGCATCAGGAAATCCATAAAGGTAGGTGGATTTTCTGTTAATATGAACTATTGTTATGCAATGATTAAACTGTATAAGGAGATGGGGGAGGAACTATTGTGTAATATTCACCAAAGGGAAGATATTATCATATTTTTCATTTGGGAGCTTATGGTGGTATACACGGTGTTTTCTCCCCCCCCCCACACCAAGAGAACAAGTATGGTATTTTAAGGTAGGTTACACTGAAAGATTGGCTGAGTCAAAGTCACTCAAGACTTCCATTGGCTGATGGTGGATTAGAACCTGAAATTTTTGGCTTCTAATCCAACACTTTAATCTTTATCACAAGACTCTCTGCAATGGCTAGAAGAATAACCTTGAGGAACAAGATAAAGAGTTGTCACTGAAACAAGGGTCAGATAAAAGAAATCTTATCTAATCTTATAATAAAAATAGCATTATCATTCATAACTTTGGTTTGACCTCTCTGATCTATCTTGAAGGGCAAGGTAGGTTAATGTGGGTGTCAGGCTCCGATGACCCTCAGGGACCCTCAGAGAAGAGAAGAAGAAGAAGAAGTGAAGAGAAACATGCACCATGACTTGCCTTTTCTGTTTGACAGTGGAAGGTTGACAAAGAAGTTTGTTTGATGATTCAGGAGAGAGGCAATTAATGTTGACTGATTTGAAAGTTGAACAGTATATAGGATTTTTCTTCCTATTTCTAAACCATTTTCTAGCCTCCTTTTCAAAGAGAAAACTTCATTTTTTGGTTTCTTCTTTTCTTTGTGCAAAGTTGGTATTCAAAATATAAACAAAAGGACATATAAGGAGGTCAGGACCTTATTTTAATAAGGGATGCTTCTGTTTAGGGTTATGAATTCCTAATAGCCAATGTATCAACAACATAATAATTTTAACATAATAATAAAGAGATTGATCAATATTTTTAATTCTTTTCGTCTGCACAGCATGGCTGTGCTTAAGGGACACTAGAAAACTGTTGGTAGCTCAAAAGTATCAAATGAAAAATAGTTATTAGAAGATAATTCTATTATAATAGCACATACACATACTAATATACATTTGTTTTATATCTCTGCTGGAATTTGGTACTTCTGGGAGTCCTAATACCATACTAATAGGCCAGTCCAGTGACTTAAGATCATTTCTCCAACAGTTGTTAACAATTAGTTTCCATTGCCTCCTCCTGTTCTTATTCTCAGAGAAGGGCAAAGTAATGAAATGAGCAATTATGCAATAACATGACCACAGGGAATTAAGCTGAACCTCATCAGAAAGGATTTATAAACTTGCTTTTCTATGTGTGCTTTGCCCACATAAAATTCATACATAAAGCAAAGAAGCTACTCAGTGTTGCAAAATTTGTACATAACAGAAATTACATAATAGAAAAAAATAATAATGACCCAATGAATATATAGAAGAATTTTATACCTTCATCTTCTGTGCTTGAAAGTTTTCTTTGTTAAAAGGTTATCCTGCTTCATAGCTTCATTCTTAGGATGCTTTAGAACTTTGCTAGAATTTATTTGCATAGTATTGTTCAGCTTCTTTTATTGTTTGAAGGTGGTAAGCAGTGCTCTTTCCGTTTGTGTTTCCTTGTCTTATTATGTTCACCACCCTGGAGCTCTGAGGGTGTTCATGCTTCCTGATCTGAAAAAGCTGCATGGGAGAGTCCCTAATGAAATCCTTTTGGATTTAATTGAACCAGGGAGACTGCAGATTGTAGGAGAAATGATTACACTATGAACACAAGACATTGACACATGTGCACAAATTTTATAACTAAGGGAAATGCAAAAAGCCTGTGCCACACACATGAAAGTTTCATCCCTATAGGAAACAAAATCAAATGCAATGTCCTTTTCATTAAAAGAACTAAAGAAACAGACAGAAAAGATTTTTGTCATAGCAGTGATCATTCATATTAAAGTCTGTTCCTAGAATATTTGTCAGTGTTCCAAAAAACAACAACAACAACAACAACAACAAAAAAAAACCCTAAGTATATTGCTTAAAGGAAAATACTGAACTTTTGTGCATGAGAGATTAGTGTCACATATGAGATAGCTGAATGTGTAATCCTGGCTATTTTCTTTTTAAGAAGCAGCCTACTGACATTTCCATACATCAGAAAGGAAGGATGGAAGGAAAGAAATCTAGTTATTTTTTCAGTAGTAACTTCTAGACTGTCACATTGCTTGTTTATTATAGAAAGTGTTTTTCTATTGTCAAAGACTCTCTCTCTGGCATTAAAAGCCCCCTTTTTAAAATTCCATACTGCCTCTATTTAATGATAAAACAAAGCTCTGTCCATTTTGTTGGTTACTTGCTCTGATTAAAAAAAACTGCTTATATGTATCAAAGTAAATCATTTCTCACTCCTTTTTCTGACATGCCCATCACTAAATGTCTTAATTCTCTTTTCTGGTTTGGTTCCATCATATGCATTGATGTGCATAATTCCTTGAAAGTTGTAGTCTAAATGAAAAGCTCAAAATACTTGGCAACAGCTCCAAGTCTGAACCCTTAATTAATTTTGCATCCCTATGAGTCCTGACCTATGAAAACCAGATACACATATCACCCAAAATGTATAGAGTCTTTGCACTCTTACAGCCAGGAATTAATCATTTTCAAAAAATGAAAATAGCTCATGCTTTTCTAAATACCAATGCTTTTCCAGATATTTAGCCACTAAAGAATGTCTCACTGGTTCATTTCCTTTTATCCACTGAAACCGCTTGCATAATTTTCTTTCTTGGAAATAATAAGGTTATTTAGCTCAGGTGTCAGGCTTCTACAATCAAATTAGACTAAATTGGGCAATGGCATTGAGGGTGTGGATGTCTGATCTAATTGGAACTAATGCAAGAAGATCTCTTCCTTTCTTCTCTCCGTGTTTTTAGCTGATGCCTGCAAAACCCTTGCTGCCATTTTGGATTTACTAAAATTGGTTTAGAATATTGCTGTAGATAATGCTTTGAAATGCTTTGAGCAATGTTCTTTGAAATGAAAGCCTTTGAAGAGTTTAGTCCATATCTCTGCCAAATAGGATTCTTCTTCTTCTTCTTCTTTTTTTTTTTTTTGAAAAATAGAACAATTTAAATGAGGAGTTTTGTTTTCTATTTTCTATATTATGTTTTCTCCTCATTAATTTTTTTTTCTTTCTGGGCTTCCTGTTTTTGAAATACTAGGTTTACTCTTTATGAAAATGCTATCTAAACCAGGTTATATTGGAATAAAAATGCAACCAGCACAAGTTCTATCTCTGTTTTCCTTTCCATTACATGGTACCTATTTAATAGAAAGTTCAGAAATTATTTTTGTGATTCAGAGAAAGCAAGATAATTTTAAGAGGGTGAAAGAGAGCAGGCTGAGCCTGTGAAATATTTCCCGCCCTGCTATCTGTCAAAAATAATTTTATTTAATATAAATATTGCTTATCCTGGCATACTGGATTGATGTTAGTATTTCACAAATTTTCCGAATTATAGCCATGATTCAAGATTTGGTTCCCTAAAATCCTCTATCAGTTAAAGAAGATCATATATTTATTTATTTGCTCCATCCAACATCAGTTAGATCAGTGGTGGGTTGTCCCTGGTTCGGACTGGTTCTATAGAACCGGAAGTAAAACCACCGGGAGCTGCCGCTTACTGACCCTAACGTCATCAGAAGCGATCTGTGCATGCACAGAAGCAAGGCATGTGTGCAAGTGAAGCGAACGCATGCAATCCCATTGTAAACCAGTAGTAAAGGTAAGTAGAACCCACCCCTGAGTTAGACCAAGAATAAGCAACCAATAACAAGGTCTTCTGAACTTGTTATTTGAGCAACTTGGCATTTCAATACTGACAGTAGTTTTCCTTTCCATGCTGAAAAACGAAAACACATATTATTTTAGTGCATGTTATAGTTAACATAGTCTTAACACACGCGTGTACACCGCACTGTCCCTTTCTCCCAAAAAAGGAACAAGATAAGTTTTCCCTTTCTATGTTATGATGAGGCACTACTATTTCATTCAGTTCAGCCTTTACATCATTTGAAAATAAGTAGCCCCCAAAGATTGCCCACTCCTGAATCAGAGGCTGATTGCCCATAACTAAGAGGGTGATCTAGATGTTAATCCAACAAAGTGCATGTTCATTGCATAAAGTTACCTTCTAACTAGTGGAGGATGAAAAATTAATTGGTCCTGCCTCTGGCAACAGTGATTCTCATGCTGATTATCACTTGATTGGATTATTGCAATGCATTCTGAAAATTACTCAGAAACTACAACTGGTTTAGAATGCAGCAGTCTCACTGATAGCCAGGGAAACTCATAATTAGAAGATTACATCAATTTTCTAATGACTGCTAGTGATTATGCTAGTGGGTTTCTGAGCCAATATCCTGTAAAGCTCCCATACACTAGGGCACCAGGATATACTGGGCATCATGTTACCAAATATGATTCTGCCTAGCCAGTCCAGTCATAAAGAGAATTCTGTTGAGAATCCCAGCCCCTGAGAGATATGCACATAGGATAGAGGCCAAATTGCAAGCCTTTTCTATTATTTAGACTTTTTAAGAATGAGAAGAATGTAATATAACAATGAATGGTCTAGCTCATTAACATACAGTAACCACATCCCAGTACAGGGAAACTGTCAGGTTCAGAAGCCATATTAGGTCGGAAGCTTCCATGCTGCCACCTTCTCATGTGTGGGAAAGTAGGAGGGGGGATTTAGTAGAAGGGTTGTCTTTAGACATAAAAGCATTCTTCCTGTCGGTCAAGGTCAAGCCAATCCTGCATCTGGAGAAGGAGTGGTCAGAGTTATGTCTCGAGATGGGACGAATGGTAATTGGAACATGTGCTCAACTGAGGAGTGAGGGGATGGTTTTGGGGTTTTTTGATTGACTGAGGGAAAACCCAGACCTCTCAGATTCGGGTTTTCCCAGATGTACCAGTTTACCTATTCTAGTAAATAGAACTTTGAAAAATGCTTGCTTCAGAGTTTTTACTTGGAATTGGGTTTTTTTCTGGAATGCTGACAGAATGCACTACCCCCTATCCTACTCTCACCAGATATCATTAATATGTGCAATCAATATGGTTGCTGTCCCATAACTGGGCCTGAAACTTGACTGAAACAGGTCCAGATAATCAATTTCTTCTTTATTTTCCTGAAAAAGGGAGACTGGATGGAAATTGTCCAGAGAAGTGAGATCAAAGGATGTTTTTCTGAGGAGGAGGGTGAACTAGGGCCTACTTAAAAGGTCTTGGAAGCATACACTCCTGCGGTGAGGAATATTTCACTGCCTGAACCAATCTGTTGTCACCATCCTGGAGGCTTTCACCAGTTGAAGTGGGGGGACAGGGGTCTAATTGACAGGTGGTTGTACTGGCAGCATTGAAGACCCTATCCAATTCAGCAGGTCCAACAGGCTCAAACTGTTCCCAGATTCATTCTTAAGATCTTTTGTTAGGCATCTCTAATGGTTCTGCACCAGGCATAGTTTCCAATTGGAGATGAATCCGAGCAACTTTGTCCATCAGGTGTTCCACAAATTCCTCTTCATGGACGTGAAGATGATCACCCAAGTCCTCCTGTCCCAGGAATCCAGTTGATCCCGAACAGGGCCACAGGTGATACTCTACATATGTCATATGGGTGGAGAAATAATGGTGTTTTTCCACTCTTGTTACTGTGAGATAGGCTTTAATAGCAGCTGTAAATTGTGTCTAGTCAAATTCATCCCTTGTTTTTCCTCCAGCATCACTCTAGGTGACTCCTAACCCTTTTCAGACCCCACACCTCCTCCAGGAACTATGGGGAGTGTCAGGAGCAATAGAGTAATGGAGACTGCACAGGCATGATCCTGTCCAAGCCTCGGCTTCCTTTTGGTTCCAGGACATAATCAGGATCATGCAGCAACTTTTACTCCTGCTCTTTAATAGAAATATTGCTTTTCACATTTTGACATGGTTTAGAGACATTTTTAGCATTCCTGCCCAGGGAAATTCTCCATATTCCTCATGTCATAATTGTGTGCATACCATAAAGGAGTTTCCATTGTGTTCAACACAGCTGATTCTCGGCAAGTTGTGTACAGGACTGCATCCTAAATTAAATGTCCCACGTTCTATATTATAAAGTTATGAGTTCCAAGTTCTAGATTAAAGGAGACAGATTTAAAACCAATAAGCTCCTGTTTATTGGGACTCATTGAAAAAGATGATGCAGTTATGTGACCCAGTCACTTGGGAAAATAAATTGCCAATGACTTTTAATGGTGTTAATGCAAACTGGTGACCCTTTTTATTTGCTGTTGTGAGAGCATCATTAAATCAGAAGATGAGGCTTCTATTCAGCACAAGAAATGGCTAACTTCTTTGTCAATTTAATTTGTTTCTCAATGACTCAAGTATTAAATTCTACCCTTACGATACTAAACCTTATTTAAATATTGTTTTTTTAATGTGCCAAAAATCTGTGGGGGTTATTATTTAATTAACATTTAAATCTTTCTTCAACTCTGAACACATTATCAGATTTCCTTGTTTATTAAATAGACAGTCAATAATTACTGAAAAAAATGGTTTTCAGTAGTGAGAATAAAATTGATTTGTGAATTTATTTTGCAGCAGCAACAGAGTATAACACTAAGTTTAGCATGGGGTAATTCATTTTAATATAAAGAGATTGTTGTACATGGATCATCTTTTACTACCGAACCCTTCTTGCTTTCCTCCAGTCAACTACTAGTATCTTTAAGCAATGAGCTTATCCATGGAAAAATCATTCTGACAAGAAGAATTTAGAACTGGAGGGGATCTAATCCCCCTCAGTGAAAGTTTATCTTGTTGCGCTCTATTTCCCTTTTGGGGGAAACAAACCCATCTATTCTATCTGTGGCAATTTTCCATTTAGTTCTGTCATGTATTTATTTAATCAATTTATATATTTATAAATATGGATTGCCAACATGATCGCCAATGTCCGATGACGGATATGGCATAAGAAGAAGAAGATATATTTTAAAAAGTTCTATTACAGTTCTTTAATTAAAAAAAATGACTCAAAAGTTTCAAGTTCCAACTTTTCAAATCAAATCAAAGGAAGAATGATTCACAAGGAAGAATTTACCTAGTCCACTCATCCAGAACATTTTTTCCAATTAACACAATGTATTAACTATTTTTCCCCAGAGATGATTTTGAAATATTCATCTTTCTATCTTTTGGCAAGACTTTTGAAGAAAGTGGTAGTATTTTTCCCCCTCATATTTTTTTTTTAACTATTCAACAGTTGAAAACCTAATACAAGGTAAGCATAGGGGAAAATTCTTTCAAACTAGCACAAGAGCACTTAGATTTCACAGTGCTTTACAGCTCTCTCTAAGCAGTTTACAGAGTCAGCATACTGCCCCCAATAATCTGGGTCCTTGGAAGGATCATGGAACACTGAGTCAACCTTGAGTCAGTGAGAATCGAACTGCCAAACTGCTGGTAGCTGGCAGTTGGCAGATGTAGCTTGCAGTACTGCATTCTAACCACTGAACCATCACAGCTCTACATATATATAACCACATATATATACTTTCAAACTAGATACTTTAGAAACAAGTAAAACAGATGTCAGCAAGGGTATCTGCAGTGGGTGTCTGCAGGCGGGGGTGTCACACAAACAAAATGATTGCTGCCACAATGCTTCTTTTTTTTCCCCTTGGATCTATTACTCTGCCTTTTTCACATTCATCAAGATGCACTGGGGAAGGGAGGGAGGGAGGGAGGGAGGGAGAGAGAGTGATATTACAATGGCACCCCTATTTCCAACATACTTCACTTAAAATTCTGATGAGAGAAAATGCGAAGCCTTGACTTTACAGAATCACCTTCATGTGTTTATTTAAATTTAAAATAATTTAATTAATTAATTAGTTAATTTAAAATAAGAATATATTAGAAGATAGCATTGAAATTAGTAATGCATGGTTTTAGACTATTCTAAAACCAGTAGAAATGATCCCTATTTTATGATATATCAAAAAATTATAGTTCATTTCCACAGAAATGAAAACTTCAAACTGATAGAAATGTTTTTGTACAACTGCTTCATAACAACAACAATAACAATGAATTATGTTTCATTTTCTCCTTTAAGTATTTGATACTAGCTACATGGTTCTTTCCCAAATACTGCAATCTTCCTACCAATGTTTTATTCTACCAATCCTACCTTCTACCAATGTTTTATTAGCATGCAAAGCATTCCAGCAAGTATATAGTGATAATGTATTGAAGAAAGTTATATCTACCACACTTTATCCAGGAACAAAAACCAAACACAATTCCTAAGGAAGTGTATTCAGCAGCATGAGTATAGTACAAGAAAATTTTCTACGGCATTATCAATTATGTGCCTTTTCTTCAGGCCTTAATGCTAAATTAGAGGATTTTCTGATATTTTTCAAGTGGGAATGAGGCCCCTTCAACTGATAATTCCCACATTTTAGGATTATCTGAGCTGTAGTCAAATAGAAATTCTTTGATATTATTTATGTTATTGGGTGCCATCAACTCTACTCCACTCTACATTTTTATTTTTATTTTTTTATAAAAATCCAATATGTAATGCAGATTATGTTAAAGTTCTTTTGTTCAAGGAGAAAGATTGCCTCATCATTTTCAAAGCAGAGTCTTTTGCAGTGTTAAGGTTTCTCTAAGGAAAGGAACAAACTCCAAGGGTGGTAGCCACAAGAGATGACAATTCAAGCTGCAATGGAAAGATTAATACAGGTAATCTTTGATTTACAACTGACCATTCAAAGTTACAATGGCACTGAAAAAAGTGACTTATGACCATTTTTTACACTTATGACCATTGCAGTATCCCTGTGCTCATGTGATCAAAATTCAGAGACTTAGTGACTGACTCCAGCAGTTGTTGGCCGTTTTCGTTCATCTTTCTGATGCCGAACTGACTTAAAAAATTGGGCCAAGAATTATAATCAGCTCCAACTCTGGCATTAAAATCGCCAAGGATAAACAGTTTTCCTTTATGGAAGTTTATTATGCTTTATTGGAGTTTTGCTGCTACTATAGTCTTTGTGTTAGCAATACATATTTTAAAACAAAGCCTCAACACAGAGTCTCTTGGAGACATCCATAATCGAAGCATTGGCACCAGCTTGACTTGATTCTTACCAGGCGCTCCAACCTCCCCGATATTACAATCACACGCAGCTATCAGGGTGCTGATTGCGATACAGACCACTCCTTGGTGTGCAGCAGAATAAAACTGCAAACAAAGAGATTGCATCACTCGAAGAAGGATGGAAGACCACGATTTGACATCAACAAGACCCACAATCAGGGCAAAGTGGAGGAATTTGCACAAGCACTCAAGGAAACTCTCCTAGGCCCGGCTGAAGTAAATGCATCTGAATGATGGGAATATTTCAAGAATGCTGTTTATAACACCGCCTTGTCAATATTTGGTAAGGAGATTAGAAAGACAGCAGATTGGTTCAAAGCCCATTTGGAGGAGTTAACCCCAGTGATCGAGGAAAAAAGGAGAGCTCTAATTACATATAAAGCTTGTTCCAGTGAGTGGAACCTACAGTTCTGTGAGCTGCTCGTAGCAAAGTCCAACAGACTGCCAGGAGATGTGCTAACGATTATTGGCTGCAGCTTTGCTCTCGGATCCAGATAGCAGCTGACACAGGCAACATCAAGGGGATGTATGATGGCATCAAGCAGGCTTTAGGTCCAGCACAGAAGAAATCTGCCCCTCTGAAGTCTGCTACAGGTGAGGTTATCCAGGACCGAGCACAGCAGGTGGCACACTGGGTGCAGCACTATTCTGAGTTATATTCCAGAGAAAATGTGGTAACTGAAGAAGTATTAAATAACATTGAGTGCCTGCCTGTCTTGGAGGAGCTTGACAGTGAACCAACTTTAGAAGAACTAAATGTGGCCCTGGATTCCCTTGCCTCTGGCAAGGCACCCAGGAAAGATAACATCCCTGCTGAAGTTTTGAAGTGCTGCAAAGAGAACATCCCCACTGAATTGCATGAAATCTTCTGTCTTTGTTGGAGGGAAGGTTGAGTACCACAGGACATGAAGGATGCAAATATCATCACACTGTACAAGAACAAAGGTGACAGGGGTGACTGTAATAACTGCCGCGGCATCTCTCTTCTTAGTTTGTAGGGAAGCTGCTTGCCTGTGTCATACTGAAGAGGCTCCAGGTGCTTGCAGAGAGAGTCTGTCCAGAATCACAGTGTGGATTTCGAGCCAACAGGTCCACTACTACTGACATGGTATTTTCCCTTAGACAGTTGCAGGAGAAATTCAGGAAACAAAGACAGCCACTTTTCGTAGCCTTCATAGATCTTATGAAAGGTTTTGACTTGGTTAGCAGGGATGGCCTATATAAAATTCTCCCCAAGATTGGATGTCCACCTCAGCTCCTCAACTTCATCAGGTCCTTTCATGAGGAAATGAAGGACACTGTAGTTTTTGATGGCTTAACATCAGATTCCTTTGATATTCAAAGTGGAGTGAAACAGGGCTGTGTCCTCACACCAACTTTATTCGGGATCTTTTTTGCTGTCATGCTGAAACATGCTTTTGGAACTGCAACAGAAGGTATTTACCTCCAGACTAGATCAGATGAAAAACTCTTTAATCTCTCTAGATTGAGAGCAAAGTCTAAAGTCCATCTGAAATACTTACAGGATTTTGTCTTCGCTGATGATGCTACCGTCACTGCTCACTCTGCTGAAGACCTTCAACAACTTATGGACAGTTTTAGCAAGGCCTGCCAAGATTTTGGATTAACAATAAGCCTGAAAAAAACACAAGTCATGGGTCAGGACATGGATTCACCTCCCTGTATTACAATCTCTGCACAAGAACTGGAGGTCATCTATGACTTTGTGTACCTCAGATCAACTATTTCTGACACTCTCTCTTTAGATACTGAGCTGAATAAATGTATTGGTAAAGCAGCCACCACATTTTTCAGATTTACAAAGAGAGTATGCCTTAATAAGAAGCTGACAGAATATACAAAGATCCAGGTCTATAGAGCCTGCATCCTGAACACACTCTTGTACTACAGTGAGTTGTGGACCCTTTACACACAGCAGTAGAGAAAGTTGAACACCTTTCATATGCACTGTCTCCGACAAATTCTTGGCATCACCTGGCAGGACAAAGTTCCAAATAGCGCAGTCTTGGAATGTGCTGGAATTTCTAGCATGTATACACTATTGAAACAGCGACGTCTATGCTGGCTGGGGCATGTCGTGAGAATGGCTGATGGTTGGATTCTGAAAGATCACCTGTATGGAGAATTAGTGCAGGGAAAGCACCTCAGAGGGAGACCATAGCTGCGATATAAGGATATCTGCAAGAGGGACCTAAAGGCCCTAGGAATGGACATTAACAACTGGGAAACCTTGACCTCTGATCGTTCAGCTTGGAGACTAAAGACGCAGCATGGCCTTCTCCAATTTGAAGAGACATTTGTTCGGCAGGCTGAGGCAAAGAGGCAGTCCCGGAACCAGCATAATCTGGGGGCTGGGCAGGGGCCAGAATGTATCTGCCCTCAGTGTGGAAGGGATTGCCATTCTCGAATTGGCCTTTTTAGTCACACTAGATGCTGTTTTAGGACCTCTTTCCAGAGCACGATACCATAGTCTCTTGAGACTGAAGGATGCCAATGCAAGTGACTGACTCATGTTGATGATTGTTGCAGTGTCCTGGGGTCATGCGATCATCTTTTGCAAACTTCTGACAAGCAAAGTCAACAGGGAAGCCAGATTCATTTAACAACTGTGTTACTAAATTAACAACTGCAGTGATTCACTTAAGAATTGTGGCAAGAAATATCATAAAAATGGGGCAAAAGTCACTTAACAAACGTCTTATTTAGCAATAGAAATTTTGGGGTCAATTGTGGTCATAAATTGAGGATTACCTGTAATGCAAAATGGGAAGAGCCACATCATTCATGCAAGCCTGGACCTGAATGCAGGATTTGAATGCAGGACCTTTGTTATTTTTGATAATAGTATTATCTTTGAATTTACACTACTTTTTAAAATATATTTTTTAACTTAAAAATGGCAGGAAGCCCTGCTCACAGTTTTCTATAGTTATCCCACCAAAATTCACTAGAATGCTCCAATGGACATGAAAAGCAGGATGGAAGCTCTATGTTGTTAGGTGTCTTAGTGTCCGAGTTTCATTTAGACACAAAATAATACAGTCACTCTGAAGAGGTTTAAAATTACATTAAATATAAGACACTTCTGTAATGGTATGGGAGAGATGAGCAAATATAGTGAGAAATAGGCAGCCAAGTAGCATGAATTAGACAGTTACTGGCTTTTGGAAAATTGTCTGTGTTGAAGGTACTGAACGAAATAGGGCATTAGCAAGTCCTTAGTTTTGTTATCTGAAAAGTTGGAGTGTTTCATTCAGATGGAAATATGGATTCTAGTGGCATGCTTTTTGTTTTGTTTTTTTATATAACTGAAAGAAAGCAACAATGAAATGACTTCCATGCCAGGAAGCACTTTTTGAAAAACTAGACATTTTTCCAGTCACATTAGCTTAGATAATGAAAAAGGGGGGAAAAAACCCAAGAACAAAAAGAAGAAATCTTCATTGGAAATTCTCTCTGTAGCTTCCAAAGAACTTGCTGAGGCAGTCTGCCATCTAGCTTTTCCACAGCAAAATAGACTTTCAGACTGCAGATGAGAGAGTCAGAAGCAGAGACACAATTTTAACTTAGCCATCCCTAATTTATCTCCAGCTTTTCCCATTTATGTTCACTGCTGTGTGTACCCTGGAATATCGGATGGCTGTCCTGTGGGAAATAGAATGTGACCAGAGCTCCTGAGTGTCACAGTTAAGAGATATTCAAATCGTGCTAATTTTCTTCTGGGGATTGACTGGAAGGAATGAAACTCTCCTCAAGTCCCTGGTTTGCAGGCGATAGATCAGAAGACGATGCTAGTTTCTTAATGGATTATTTTTATCAGGCAGCTTCTTCCTGAAGGTAAGTAGTTGCTCTTCCATTCATTAACTATGCCATATATCAGAAAATAATCCCAAGGGCTGGCGATCCAAATACACTAGAAAAAATGTTAAGTAAATAACCCTTTTTTTTAAATTGAATGATGATAGCACTTTATTGCAGCATGATTGCAGTTAAAATACTCTGAATTGTTTATTATTGGTCTGAAGCTGTTATACTATCACAAAGTGCACTGTCAGCAAACATACACACCCACATACACACACCAACAAATCTGCAGACAGCACTACTCTAAATTCCTATTGGCTACCTTGGGAATTTTTCTGTGAAATATAGAGTACTATGTTTGTGTCTGACTAAAGAATGAGCATCTATCAATGGGTTTAATAAACAGGCAAATATTTTAAGGTTAAAAAGCTTTCCCTAATACATTGAGTGTTTCAGTATGTTCTTATAAATCATTTCATCTGAGATTTAAATGAATCTTCCAGATAGAAGCTTATGTGGATCAAGGTTGTGAGTGAATCAAACTAGTTGTGGAGGTAGATAATGAGATAGAAAGTTCGGAGTATCAAAAATTGCTAGTGAGTGATGACTTTCATGCTTTGGGTTGGAGACCAAAGCACTGAGTATTTCTGTACTGTTGAGAAATCCACACTACATTTTTCTCTGTATCAGAGAGCTAGTGTTCAAAATGATCCACTTATAAATGGCTGAAAATCATAATAATTTATTCAGACTGAGATGGGTTCATCTCAAAATTATTCCTGATGTGACTTTTTTGGTTTCAGTATGTGTCTACCTGCTAAAATTTTATCATACTAAAGAGATGCTGGATCAAATCTTGAAAGAAGCCCATGCTGTTACTATACTAATGGTGTATATCTATACTATACTAATATTTTTCAAATAAAAACTTTAAGTAACAGGTAATATTGATGTTTTTTTGTAATTCAGCACACCACTTTCCTGCCTCTTAAATACATACCTTGACATGATATTTGCATTGGCAGGAACACTCAAGTTAGCATATGTTCAACCACAATAAGTAAACAGAAATATTACAGAATTATGTATGTTTTATCTTATATACCTAAATAAACTGAGACAAAGCTTGAGTGAACACATAGTTTGAGTTTTCTATTACATATCTAAGCATATACTACCACGTAGTAAGGCTCTATTACTATTATCCTTCTCATCTTTCCTATTACCTGCTCCTATTGGTATAACTATCACTTTGTTGGTTGTATCTTATGATTTATGATTATATCTCATAATTATGATTTATGTTATCACTTTGTTGCTTGTATATATACTGATGCACCGGCAACAAGTTCCTTGCGTGTCCAATCATACTTGGTCAATAAAGAATTTTCTGTTCCAGTCTATATTGTATATTTAAAACCTGACACGTAACTAAGAAAAGAAATATTTATTGGTTTCTGGCATAAAATAGCTAGAAAACAGCTGAAAGTGTGAGGTAAAAAAGAATAGGAAAAAAACTCAGATGGACATATCTTCATTCTGCTCCAATTTTCCAAATATTTGTTTAAAGCACAATCTAAGAAATTGATATCAAGGTATTTTTAATCAAATTTTTCCTAGATGAGTTTTGGCAATGTATTTTCTATTTTCTTTTCTTTTGTATCACCTTCTGGGCTCTTTTATTTAAAAAGATTAATAAATAAAGTTGTTGATGATTTGGAAACCCTCTTAAGGTTTAGCATTTATAATACATTAGCATAACTAATTCCATGCATTGGTAGAAGATTTATGTGACTACAAACTATATGTATCATTTGTTATAAATAGATATTCATTGGTTATACCACATTTCTTTCTCATTTAATCATTGCTATGTAGCACTAAATAATCAAATGTTAGTCATAATGCAAAACATAGTACTATACTATTCTACTGGTATTAGACAGTATAGTATAAGTACTAACTCTATTCTTTACTAGAAAAAACAGTGCAGTACTATATATGAGTATGTGTATGTAAATCCAACTGATTCATCAAGCTTGACTGTTAGGTAAAAGGCCATAGGATTGCAGAATTAACATATGTAATGTGACAATAGAACATATGATGAAGAAAGAAAAATGCCATATATTTTTGCTTAATATTTCTCCTTTTAAAAACTCAAAACATAAGTTCATAACAAGATCTTTCTTATGTTGTTTTTAAGAATGTGAGCATAGTGTTACTCATTGTTGAATCATTGTTAGAATCATAATTAAACTAAGGGAAACAAACTCATCCCCCCAAATTTTTGGTACTAACAACTATGTTCCATCACCTAGTTTAAGATGTTTCAGATAAGGTCTACATTTGTATATCTGTGCCTTGTAAAGTTACCTTTGGGAGATTGAATGTGAAATGCTGCACAGTCCCATTCAGGAAATACATATAATATATTCTGCACTCACGTGTGGAAATAGCATTCAAGCATTAAGTGTGGTGTTTTGTATTCATATCAGTGGTGAGTTCTGCCCGGTTCCGCTGAGCCGGTAGCGGTGACAATATGATGTCACCGAACTGGTTCTGGGGCCCCCGCCCCCCCTCGTTATTCTTACATTTTATCTGGCACCACCTCCAATCTATTGCTGCCTCCTGAGTCCCAGTTTATGGCTAGAGGGAAAAAAAACTGTTTAAACTCTTACTGTGGGACTTCAAAGGGCCGCCCTACAGCTGATCAGTGTTAAAAGAAAACAATGGGTAGACCGGTGCCTGCAAAAATACATGAGTAGACCAGTGCCTGCAAAAATAAATGGATAGACCAGTGCCTGCAAAAATACATGAGTAGATCTGTGCCTGCAAAAATACATGAGTAGATCAGTGCCTGCAAAAATAAATGGGTAGATCAGTGCCTGCAAAAATAAATGGGTAGATCGGTACAGCTCTGCAACCAGTTAACAGCCTGGTAGACCAGTACCTCTGCTAAATCCTAAATAATTGTCACATGACCATCAAGCCACACCCACAAAATAAGCCATGCCCACAGAACCAGTAGTAAAAAAATTTAGAACCCACCCCTGATTCCTATGTGTCAAAGTTCCCAAATTCAGTTCCTGGCAGATGATAGAAAATTGCTGAGGCTCTGCAGAGCAGTCAGAATAGTCAACATTGGACCAATGGACAACCTAATTTAAAGCACCTTCATTTGTTATTCTGCAATTATAAGACATATTTTCCCCAAGTAGATAAATTTGCCATTTGTCAGGAGAATTTTAAACCAAAAATACAGTCAAATGATTATTTAACATATTTTCAGTCTTGTCCAATATCTAGAGTATCTTACCAAGCATTTGAGTTATGTCTGCCTCTGGTGCTCTCACAAGTATATTAACAGGGCAAGGCTATAGTAAGGGATGAAATTTATATTGGAAAGTTGTAATATAAACCCTAATCCAAACCCTTTTGTACTTGTGTATAGCATCACTATGCCAATACAAGAGAATGGACCTTGGGTTGTGATGTCATGACAGAATTTCATCATTTTGGCATCATTGTGGTTAGTCACAAACATTTAATGATGTTCTTAAGATTAAGAATACTTAAAGCTTTTGGAAGAATTATTTGCAGCATCTTAGACAGTATCTTTTTGTTGTAGGAAATTTAAGAAAGTTGATGACATCCATATTAGTTATAGATAGCTGTTGACCTGTGATCTCCATTGGGACTGGAACTTCTGTCACTAAATTATATAGTCATTAGGCAACTTTCTGCTAGAGATAAGTGATTCATCATGGACATTAAGAGAATTATGCAGTCACTGAACATGTTTAGCTTCCCCCATTGACTTTGCTTGCTGGAAACCACCTGGAAAGATCATAAATGGCAATCATTTGACCCCCAGGATGCTGTAACTCTTGTAAATGTATGCAGATTGCCCAAATTTTGATGATGTGACTGTAGGGAATGCTGTGATGGTCATAATTGTGACTTTTTTTATTACCCTCAAAACTTTGAATGGTTGTTAAATCAATGGTCATAAGTCAAAGACTGTACATACAGATTTATCTGTAGTAAAGATCTGAAATATCCTGTCCTAATAAATAATGGAAGTTTGCATTTTAAAAATGTAGAATGAATTCCTTTGACCTTAAAATGATCTTAAAGATTTTGTTTGGGGTATATGGGATACCTCAGATAATGTTTTGTAAATAATGGCTACAATTTCCCTGCTCCTGGAAATGTAACACATGAGTATGATTTAGCCTGCTTCTATTGTTACTGCAATTTGGGCTGACATCAGTGTTGGTGAAATTACTCTGGATCTATCACATTATGTTCAAAACATATATGTTCTTCTTGGCTTTATCTTCAATGTTTTAAGTCTATGAAATACTGTATCAAAAACTGTGGATTTTTCAGATGGGGGCATCCATTAAAATAGTTACTATACAATAAATACTGGAAGGAAAAAACTACATCTGATTGGCAAAAAGGGATTGTTGTCTGTCAATAATGGAATGCATTTGTGGACTTTTTTTGTTTCTGATGAAGGAGCAGAAAAAAAAGAATTTTAATTAATATGATAAAATTGTTTAGAGGACTTTTTAAAATTATTTCCTCTTGGTTTTAACTTGCTAAACCTTATTGGGATTGTAGTGTTCCATTAAAGGTTTCATGTGTACATGTAGCCCTTGACTTATGACCACAATGGAGTTCAAAATTTCAGTGCTAAGTCATTGTGATCATAAGTTGAAGCACTATGTGACCAGACTCAATTTCCCGACCATAAAGCAAGTCACTGTGATCATAAAACAAATTATGACATTAAGCAAATCCATTCTTCCATTTCAATCCATTTTTCTGAATGAGTTTTTTTTAAATAAATGTTTAAATAACAGTCACGTGATCATGGGACTTTTGATTTGGTTTGATTTTTTATCTTGATTTTCTTAGAAAAGTAGGGTTTGATTTGTGTTGCTAAGCAAATTCGACATGAAAAAGCTATATGTAGCTTTCTGATGAAGGATATGCAAAATTCATATTGAATCTCAAAAAAGCCCAAAAGTGAACAAAATATTTCTAGTAACTACTTTTCTCTAACAGTTGTTAGATCAATGGTCCCATAATGCTCAGCAGGCATAGTTCGTCACTCCAACCAGGAATGATGGAAGATGTACGCTTTCTTATGTCTATGGAGATTCTCATTGATCCAGGTCATGGTTGTCCCTCAAAAGACAACTGGACGTTGTTTTTCCTTGAAGACGTTTTGCTTTTCATCTAGAAACTTCTTCAATTGACTGAATGATGCAGAATGGAAGGATTTATATTACTTGCAGTCATCCAGTCATTGCTAATGCTAATGACCAGATGATTGCAAGGAGTATAAATCCTCCCATTCCCCACCATTCTGTCAGAATTGAAGAAACTTCTTGGCTGAGAAGTGAAACGTCTTCAAGGAAAAACAGTCCAGTTGCGTTTGGGACTACTCTTTTCTATCATGAAGAACAAGATAATATAAAGTTAGAGTGAACAATACTGAGTGAAATAAGAAGCCAACTAAGCTGTCTCAATATAAGATTGTTTCTTTATGCCTATAAACTATTCTGATAGGGTCAGAACTATTCTTACCTTCTTCAAGAAAAGAAAGTATCTCAGATAAAATCACCCACTCTGAGACTCTGTAATTTTGACTTTCATTTCTTCTTTGTATGAATAATTGAACAAAATAATGTTGGCGGTTACCAGAATATTATAATTGCTATTGGAATATTCCTATGCTGCCCCACTATAATGAGAACTATACACATTAGTATTTTAAAGGATTCTTGATTTGTATATTAAATATGTAAGATTCATGACTTTGAACACCAACATTGCTTTTTTTTCAAATATTTGAAATAAGGTATTCACTAAAACTTGACCTTCTCTTTTTTTTTTGCAAACCTGATCTTTCTTGTCTTCTACTTAAGTGAAAAAGAAGTTCAGAAGTAAAGTGGTGTAGATTAACAACATTTAAATAATGAGCTGCTACTTTTTATATTGTAAACATTTGTCTGCATTAAATTGTATCAAATTTACATTTTTATATGAATGTTGTTGTAATGAAGATTAAGTATTAACATAAACTAAAGAGTGATTGTGGCTTCACTTAAATTATAGCATAAGAAAATGTAATTTCTTCCTTGGTGTGTGATATATTGCATGTAAACCTGTATAAATAATGAAATCTAAGCAAGAGACAGTTTTCGAGCTTTTAAACTTAAAAGTTCTGATTATTTGTCATAATGCTGCTTTGGAATATTATAATAAAATACAATAGATATGGAAGCATAATCTTTCAAATGGACAGTTTTAAATTTCATTTCGTAGATGGAAAAAAGGAAATCAACATCCTATCTAATACATTGTGCCTGCAGTCTTGTGACTATTAAATCAGCATCCCTGTGCAAAATACTAAAAATTTCCCTTTGGATTTAGATGAATCTCTGCTCATTAGGGAGAAAACCAATACTAGACACCCCCCTGCCAGACTTTGAAGTTGATCATTTCAGTTATTTGGAAATATTGACACTAAAACTCTTAAAAAGGAATGGACCCAATGGTAGATTAGGGTGAAATACAGTTTATATAGTTTATAAATCAGTATAGTTAAGCCTAGGATAATTTAACATTTTTAAAAAAATCTTTAATTGATGTAAAAAGTAACTAATATTAGCAAATTTATCAGGGATGCAGTTTGAAGTTCTTGTATCTATGTAGTGGTTGAAGTATGTGTATGAGACAGTCTTATAAATCACAGAATAATAATCTCTCTAGTGGCCTTTTAACTCCCTGTCTTTCAACGTTTCAAGAAAATTGCAATAGAAATATAATTATGAAAACTTTCTGTATTTCTTCATGATGTTCCAAGCAGGCCTAGAAAAAGGGATGCAAAGGATCCTATAGAGTTATGGAGAAATAAGTTACAGAAATGAAGTATTTAAACTTTGGCAGAAAAATTGTGAAAGCAGCTTGAAAACTTTTTGAGAATAACATAGGGAAAAAAGGAAACACAAATCTCTTTTTCAGAAGAAAACTTTTGAGTAATTTGCTTTGGGCATAGTATAAATATATGCACAAAAAACTTGCTAATGTTGCATGAAGCACCTAGAAATTGCTGAGGAATTAAACAAACCATTTTCTTTTCTCTCAGGGTCAAGAATTGAGTTTCTTTTAATAATTTTCGATGAATTATTTTAAAGAATAATACAAAATTCCAATACAGAAATAAAATGTATATCTATATATCACTATATTTCTCTACAACTACATTATCTTTATCTCTACCTCTACCTCTAGTTCTGTTGACAGGATCTGAGGTATAGATTATGAAGAGGCCTCAGAGACAGTCCAACATATGGTATCATGTTGTAAAATGCTGGCAGAAAGAGCATATTCTGAATGGCAGAACAAATTGGGTAACATTGTGTATAGGAACATCTGCACAGTGAATGGGTTAGACCAGGGGTCCTTAAACTACAGCCTGTGGGCTGGATACAGCCTGCTGAAGCCATTAATCCAGTCTGTGCAGGACCACAAGGCTGCCTTGCCCACATTGCCCGGCTCACCTCCGGCCCCCACACTTCAGCTGAGCTCAAGACTTACCTTTGTGAGCCTCATGGGCTGGAACTGGAAGGTAAGGCCAACATTTTTGACCTGCAGAGTGCTACTGGAGGCTGGAGAGGCCAAAAGTGGGCACATTTTTGGCCTCCCCCACCTCCAGAAGAACTCTGCAGGCCAAAAATGCCCCCATTTTTGGCCTCCTAAGGTGTCTGTGCACCCTGTTTTTGCCCTCCCCCACCTCCAGAAGATAGACACACAAAGAGAGAGAGAGAGAGATAGGGAGAGAGAGAAAAAAAAGAGAGGGGGTAGGGAAATATAGAGACAAGAGACACAGAGAGAGACACACAGACAGATAGATAAAGAGAGAGAGGGAGGGAAAGAAAGAGAGAGACAGGGAGATAGGGAGAGAGTTATAGACAGAGAAAGAGAGACACACACACAGAAAGAGAGACACACACACAGAGAGAAAAGTGACACACACAGAGAGAGATACATAGATGCAGAGATAGACAGAGAGAGAGAGAAAGAGAGAGAGAGACTGTTGATTGTAAGTTCCTTGGGGCTGAGAAGAATTGCTGCAAAACTGAGTTTCCTGAAGTGGACCACTAGACTCCTAAATAACTGAAAAAAAATGATCTAGTAAAAAGAAAAGTCAACCAAAAGAGCAACATGCAAACAAAAGCAAATAAAACACCCCCTGGAGCAAAACAAATTAGAGTTTAATTTGTGTGTATTGTTTAATGGACTGCTAAATTGGCCACATCTACCTAATCATATGACCACCTAGCCATGCCCACCCAGTCATATGACCACCTAGCCATGCCCACCCAGCCGGTCTGGTCTCCCAACAATCTGAGGGACCATGAATTGGCCCCCTGTTTAAAAAGTTTGAAGCCCCCTGTGTTAGACCATCCCGAGTCCACATGGGAGATTCCAATGATGTTTATGGAGAATACAAACGCTAAGATCCTGTGGGATTTCCAAATCCAGACAGACAGGCAGATACTGGCCAATCAACCAAACATCATAGTAGTAGACAAGTACCAGAAGACCGCAGGGGTAATAGTTGAAGTAGTGCCAAGTGACATATCAGCCACAGAAGGAAAATACATCCCTAAAATAAAATAATAAATAATATAAAATATAAATATAAGGGAATACAACAATATTAAATAAAGGAAAAAGGAAGAAAACATTATAAGAATCTTTCCCTTTCATCCTGAACAAATTAGTCAACACTTACATTTTATCGCTGCTTCTTAAAATTCATCTAAATACTTCATTCCATATCTCATCCCATTTTCTATAAATCTGGATTCACTAAGACAAAAAATTGACACCTAAAAAGAGCAGTATTAGAGAAAGATGGACTTGCTGGGAGTAGGGTAGCATATAAATTTAATAAATTATTCTAATTGTCATCATAGTTCACATAAATTAATTTTCAGAATATATTAAACCTTCCAGGATATCAGAAAGTGTACGCAACTCACAATCTTAAATTAATATACTGTATTCAATCACCAGCATGTCTTACATAATTGTTTCTATAATTTTTTTTTAATTTAAGACTGGGAAAGCAGTGAAACATTAACAACATTCATTTTTTTTTTATCAAACCAAATGGTCCATTGCAGCAATAAAGAAAATTAAATAATATCTAAGCTATTAAAACATCAGGAAAAAGAAACATCTATTTAATTTGTAATCTAGAATGTAGTTTTTTGTGTTGATCAGTTTATTTATTTTTAATGCCACCAATTATTATTTAATGCTTTATTTCTAGTTTCATCTATAACAATGGTGGATTGCCCCCGGTTCACACCGGTTCTATAGAACTGGTAGTAAAACCGGTGGGAGACTCCGCCCATCGACCCCAACATCATCAAAATGCTTCTGCGCATGTGCACGAGCGGTTCCACTGCAAACCGGTAGTAAAGTTAAGTAGAACCCATCCCTAATTTATAACATAAGAGAAGTTTCCCAGTTGTTTCAAAGCCATAGCTCCTCCTTCCTCCCTCTGCCCTTCTTTTTAGCAGGATTACTTTTTAAAACCTCTCCCCCACTATGTGGCTTCAGAAACTTGGGACATTTGTTGGCATCTGTGACAAATAACATTCTAGCAGTGAATTGTTCACCTCAGCCTTTTTTAGAATATAGAAAATGAATGACTGAATAAGAGGGAGAGAGAGTAATCATGTTTCTGAAATAAAGCTTACAGCCTGAGAGACACATATGCCATTTCAAAAATTGGGTGTCCTTAAATTTTCTGGTGCATATTTAGGCCAGAAAGATAAATGGTTACAGGGATGCAGCACTTCAATGATTGGAAACGCTAATTCCAGAAACAGAAGAAGAGTCCTACTAGTCCAATTTAAATCCAAAATTAAATGCATACACACCTACTTTCTATATAACATTTCTACTTTGTGCATGTACATTGGCTTCACTGTATATGAAGGAAAAGTCCCCGTGGCAGGTTTATTCTACTTTTGCAACTTCTGTAAGTTGCAGAGATAAATCATTATAAAAAAAGTTCCTTTCCTAAGCAGCAAGCGCTTTCTCTAGTCATAAAACTGGAAAAACAACAAGCTAGAAGGACAAATTGCTGATGGAATTAAATAAAGTCCATTTGTGGTGACTATTCTCTTCATTCAATTTATATAATTACAGCTATGTGGGAATTGTACCACAGCCTGATTAAAATCTCTACTTAGTTTTAGACCTTAGTTACAATCATTCATGCTTTGGTTACCTCCCAATTGGACTATTGCACTATGTTCTATATGGGGCTACCTCTGAAGAGTATCCAGAAACTTCAGCTAGTGCAAAATGCAGCAGTGCGAGCAGTTACATGTATTTATGTAGGGTGTATCCCACACCTCTGCTACATGAGCTGCATTGGTTATCATTTGATTTCTGGGTCCAATTGAAGGTACTGGTATTGATCTTACATAGCATGGGACTAGGTTATTCCTGATTTGATCTGCCTGTCCCACTAAATCCAGTAGAACGGGTATGTTATAGGCTTCATTGTTTAGGAAATTGCATTTGGTGAGCCCTAGTGTGTGTGTGTGTGTGTGTTGTGGCTTTTCTACTGTGGTGCCTGCATTGTAGAATCTTATCCCTCCAGAGATGAGGTTAGTCTCATCACTCCTGAACTTTCAAAGGTCTTTCAAAACTTGGTTATGCCAGCAGGTTACCTCAGGGGATGAGAGAATTAACATCAAAAATATGGATGAGAAGATAGAACAAATTCAGCAAAACATAACAGAAAATTAGCAGAGGATCCAAAAGGTGGAAGAAAGAGTAGAATATGTGACCAACAGAATGGAAAGAATGAAACAAGATCAAGGGGCATTTAATAAGGAAACTGAGGACGCGTTAACCTATCTGGAAATGGAAAAGCCATTATTCTACTTACGGTTTCAAAATGTAGAAGAGCAGAAGGATGAGGATCTAAGTGAAATAATGATTGAGATACTGGCAAAGGCAACCCAGGTGGATAAGGATGAACTGCAAAATGGAATGGATGAAATATATAGGGTGTACACGAACTACGCAAGAAGAAACAAATTACCCAAAGAAATTCACATAAGATTCACGAAAAAAATCTATTAAGGAAGAGATCTACAGGAAGATGAGGGAAGAGACAATCATGCACAAGGGAAGAGAAATCATAACTCTCGAACAAATACCAAGAAGAATGAGAGATCAAAGAAGAAATTATAATTTCCTGACCACCCAGCTAAATAAATTTAAAATAAAATTCCGCTGGCTACTACCGGAAGGCCTACTTATCTCCTGGGATGAAAGAAAGTACAAGATTGATAATCTGGAAAAGGCTCAAGAATTCTTTGACCAGCACTTTACAATGGAAGAGGAACAGGAGACAAGGAGAGAAGCGGAACCCGGGACACGGCGGATGGAGAAGGAAGAAAAAGATCAGGAAGATTGGAGAGAGAAAGAATGGAGAGAGAGGGAGCGAGGGAAAAGACTCAAAGAGTTACCAGAAACACAACAAAGTTGAAAATCACAAATAGATAAACTCGATAGAGATGGAAGGAGAAATAAAAATTATATCAATTAATATAAACGGACTCAACTCCCCAAGGAAAAGGAAATATATATTTACGAAATTGCAAAAATTGGACTTAGATGTGATAACTTTACAAGAAGTACACATTAAAAGACAGCAACAAATATTGTTGGAGAATCAAAAATTAGGAAAATTATTCACATCCTTAGGAGATAATAAGAAGAGAGGAGTGGCAACTTATGTCAAAAACCATTTAAAAGCTAAACAGATATATACAGATTCGGAAGGACGTATTTTAATAACTGAAATACAAACAGAAAGAAAATATTGCTAGCTTCTATCTATGCACCTAATGGAAACCAGAGAGAATTTTACAAGAAACTACATGATACAATTAAAGATTTGGAGTACGAAAATATCTGTGTTGTCGGAGACTTCAACGCAATCGTGAATATACAAGATGACTATCGAAGTAATAAACAAAGTAAGACTCGAAAAAGAATCTTTCCAGATACATTTAAGGATATGACTGAAGAATTGCAATTACATGATGGATGGAGAGAGGCCAACAAACAAACCAAACAATATACCTTCTACTCAAATCCACACCAGTCATGGTCTCGGATTGACATGGCCTGGATGACGCCAGACCTCAGGAAGGATCTACAAGACATCGAAATTATACCGAATACATGGGCCGACCATAATCCTATAAAAATAACATGGAGAGGACAGCGAAAGCAGAAGAGGTGGATGATGGACACCGGAATAATAAAAGATAGAGATTATCTGCAGATGATGGAGAACGAACTTAGAATATTTTATCAAATAAACACAAAGGAGCAGACTTCAGTACAGAATCTGTGGGACACTACTAAGGCCTATATACTGTAAGAGGCCTCACAATAGCATACACAGCAAAAAAAAAATAAAGATAAACAACAAAAGAGGAAAAAATTAATGGAAGAACTCAACATATATGAGTCACAATTACAGAAACAGCCTGATGACAAAACAACAAGGGAAAAATTGAATCGTACTAAACATGAGTTGAACTTAATTACACAAGCAGAAATCGCACAGAAAATGAAAATGGCCAAGCAGAAATACTTTGAATATGCAAACAAAACAGGTCGCTGGCTGGCATACAGACTGAAGAAAGAGAGGGAAAAAAGAATAATATACCAATTGGAGGATGAAACAGGACAACTATATAGTATGAATTTAGATAAAAAACGTATAGTAAGGGAATTCTATCAAAACCTCTGCACACAAGAAGAGACTCAAGACCAAGATATGATGGAATACCTACAAAAAGCAAATATCCAGAAATTAGAGGAATCCCACAGAGAAATACTGAATAAACCAATAACAATGATGGAGTTGATGGAAGCCCGAAAGAAACAGAAGAACAACGAAGTCCCAGGTCCGGATGGAATTCCAATGGAATTTTATAAAAACTGCCAGTCTGCAATAGACGAACTACTACTACAAGTTCTCAATGAGGCACTGCTGGAAGCAGAAACACCCAAATCTTAGGCCGAAACAATTATCTCACTCATCCCCAAAGAAGATACGGATCCGACTAAAGTCCAAAATTATAGACCCATCTCGCTGTTAAATGTAGATTATAAATTATTCACGACAATTATAGCACAGAGGCTGAAAACAATTATACATAATTATATACACCCCAACCAAAATGGTTTTGTCCCAAGGAGACAAATAAAAAACAACATGAGGACAATAATAAACGTTCTCGAATACTACGAGCAAAACATCAATAATCAGGTAGCGCTAATCTTTCTCGACGCGCAAAAGGCGTTCGACAATTTGAATTGGAAATTCCTTATAGCACAACTGCAGATTATGAATTTCAGCGACAAATTCCTGAAAATGATTAAGAAAATATATTCTTCCCAGACAGTGAGAATTATAATTAATGGAGATATGACCGAAAAAATAAGCATCCAAAAGGGGGTAAGACAAGGATGCCCGATATCGCCTCTACTGTTTATAATCTCACTGGAAGTCCTTCTAAAGGAAGTAAGAAAGGAAGAAGAAATAAAAGGACTGAAGATAAGGAATGAGGAGTATAAACTACAGGCTTCCGTGGATGATGTGGTCTTAGTGGAACAACCGGAAGTAGCGGGAGTCAAATTATTAGAGAAGATAGAGGAATATGGCAAAGTGGCGGGGCTTAAGATCAATAAACAAAAAACCAAAGTCTTGACCAAAAATATGACAATGACACAAGAGGAAAAATTAGAAGAAGAATTAGGAATGCAAATTGCGAAGAAAGTAAAATATTTGGGAATCTGGCTTACTACAAAAGCAACAACTATTAGAGAGGACAATTACATTAAATTGATGAAGCAAATTAGAAAGATGGAATAAGGTACAACTATCATTTCTTGGCAGAATAGCGTCTGTAAAGATGAACATATTACCAAGACTCCTATATCTCTTCCAAGTGATACCAATTGGTCCGGGAAAAGATTTCTTTAAGGATCTCAACAAGACAATAATGAAATACATCTGGCAAGGAAAGAAAGCTAGAATTAAAATAAGATGCTTACAGGACACAAAGGAGAAGGGACGCCTAGATCTACCAGACTGGGAGCTATATTACAAGGCAGCAGCGTTGAATTGGATCAGAGAATGGATAGATCTATCAAATAGGAGAACACTATACTTGGAGGGATTTGATCTGAGTCGAGGTTGGCATACCTTTCTGTGAGAAGGCACAGACAAGCAACATCCGTACTTCCAGAGACATGTAATAAGAGGTGCACTATATAAAACATGGCAAGGTATCAGAAGGCAACGCTATAGTAAAATCCCACGATTGTTGTCGCCTATGGAGATGCTAATTTATCCAAACACTATAGAAATAGGAAAGATGCGGAAATATCAAGAATTGTTGAGTAGTAAGGGAAACCTACTTACGAGACAAGAACTGGAAAGCCGAGGCATTATGATTGATTGGTGGCCATACCTTCAAATTGAGTCAAAATATACAGCAGACCAGAGACATTATGATTTTCAAAGCCAACCAAGTGAACTAGATAAAATTTTAAAAGGCACAGATGAGAAAATAATATCTAAAATTTATGGATATTTAATAAGGTATAAATTAGAGGAGGAAACAGTGAAAGAAAACATGGTAAGCTGGGCAAGAAATATAGGTCACAATATAGAGTTGGACAGATGGGACAAGCTATGGGCAGAAAATTATAAGATGACACTGTCGATTCCATACAAAGAAAATTTATACAAGATATTTTATAGATGGCACCTCCCTCCGGCACGTTTGGCTAAAATGTTTCCAAACACATCACCAATGTGTTGGAAGTGCAAGACACAAATGGGGACATATTACTATCTCTGGTGGTCTTGCAGGAAGGCACAACGCTACTGGCAAGAGATTAAGAGAATAATTGAAGAAACAACGAGGCAAAGTGTAGAAATGAAACCAGAATTCTTTCTATTTGGAATGACTACACCACAGTGTACCAAGGAGATAAAATATCTTACCATCCACATATTGACAGCGGCACGTATAGTGTACGCTCAGAATTGGAAATCCGAGATAATACCAACAGAAGAAAAAATAATAACAAAAATAAATGAATGCGCAGAGATGGATAGGCTCACAAAAGAACTCCAAGATAAAGAGAACACTGACTTTTATTTAGTTTGGCAAAAATGGTACACATGGTTAGAAAGAAGGATAGGGCCAACAACATAGGACATTAGGAGAACATAACTCAAGAATTATAGAAATAGATACATGAGATGAGCCGTAGGATTGTATAAATAAATGGTTAATATGTTTGTAGAAAGATACTGCTGAACTTCAATGAATATATTAAGGTATAAGCAAGTAAATTTGTAAATAGTATGATTAAGGAAAATTGGTTAAATGGACATTAATCACCAATGCGAAGGTTTTCTAGAAGTTAGTCGATTGACTCTTTGTTAATGTATAAGTGTTTACATGTATTTGTGTTTTACGTTTGTTTATGTTAATAAAATTTAATTTATAATAAAAAAAAGAGAGAGAGAGAATTAACATCCCTCCATTTATTATTCTCTTTTCCTGTTTGAGTTCTGCTTTCATAGTTTTAAAGTTCTTTTAATAATTATTATGTAATGGTTTTAGGTAATGATTGTTTTATTTATTCACTGTCTTATTGGATTGTTGTATACTGCCCAGTCATTTTCTGTGAAATGGTTGATTATATAAATTTGATTAATAAATATAATAAATAAATAATAGAAAATATTGTGCAACAATTAATGTAGCTAAACTAAACATAACTCTCACCCAACATAGCCAAAAAGTTTTATCATTTTGTTTGTTTGTATGTTTAAATGCAAACAATGATTGTAGGCTTTGAACGACACCTTCCTAAAGGACAACTTCGAAATTGTGTTTGAAATCTTGCTGCAGAATTACAATTCTATCCACATTAATATAACAAAATCCTTGCTTTATGAGTAAGTGATTAGGAAACCAACTATTCTAAGGTATTCAAAATACTTTCATGTTTCTAATCTGAAAAAAAATGTAATACATTTCCTTTAATTAAAACTGAAAGGTATACTAAGTTATCAATAAGAATAAAACAAAGTCAATGAATAAATAAATAATAAATAAAATGCCAGTAAACTATGAGCATGTTTTAAATATAAGATAGGCAACATTTAACATGCACATACCCAAATCAATAAAACAGTGAAAAATAATTTAAATGTAAATTCCATTTTAAATAAATATATTTTTAAAAAGGAAATAATTTCAATATGTTATCCTTATTTAGAAATTAACAAGGCAATGTATATAACTGAGAGCAATTCTCTAAGAACATACCTGCAACAAACTATTTAGGTTTCACCTACCCACATATACACATGGCCAAACATCAAATCAAAATGTTTGCAGTGTTCAGCATCTTAAACTTATACACTGTAAGATTTGTGTAAAAAACAAATATTATCATAGCTCTAATATAAAATGAGCACTAATATTAATGTTCTAAATTGCTTGAGGAGCTAAAATTATATGAGGGTATGAAAAGTTAAGTAATAATTGATGATTATATATCATCCAAAAATATTGGAAGAAGAGATCTACAGAAATATCTTGATTTTTTAATTGTATTAAAACCAGAAGCAAAGCAAAGTGAAGTACAAAATAATAATCTCCATGGGCTCTTTAATTCTACACATTCCTCCATTCCATTATCCCAATCCAGTTGAGCCTGAAAATCTGAAAATCTGAAAACACATGAATTAATTTCAAATAAATGTTGTACCTAATTGTTTAGATAACTTTAATAGATAGCAATAGAAGAAATATTTGCCTTGTTCTGTGTAGAATCATTTCAAACTCTGTAATTTTCTTTGTTTATACTATTTACATATCTTTATGAAGATGGCTTAACTAAGCAGGTCATCTCGCTTGCAGAAGGCAAAATTGATGCTCCAGTTTAAATTATAACTCAGAGCAGATGATTGATGTTTTCTATATAGGTGCAGAAGAAATATGTAGATACAGAAGAAGTATATAGAACACTGGATGAAAAAAAAAATAATTCATTTTGGCATATATATTATCTGTCATAATGTTAATATTACCAGTGTCCCTCTGTGCTTTATTTATATAACTGTAAATAACTAAATTAAATAAAAACATCCTAAGTTCCTAAAAGCATTCTTTTAACCAATAGTCACAAGTCTTAAAATTTCCAACTTTAAGAAAAAGAGTTAAAACTGTGCAGCAGTACTATTGTACATAAAGATTAAAATTCTTTGTTAATTTTATTGCACTCACCTCAATACTTAGGTGAGCAACTATCAAAGCAATTATTTCTTTTAAGGCAATAAAGATTTGTATCTATTGTATGAAAAGTATATTATATTAATTATGCTCTGGTGGATAATTTAAATTGCATCATGCTGATAATATGCATATTCTTTTTTCACAATAACAAATCATGAATCTGGGTACATAATTAGTTGAATGAATTTAACTGAAGAGTTTGACTGAAAACTTATTTTCAGATTTATTTTTATGTAAATTCAAAAAACCTCATTGTTTCCTCCTCAGATACACAATTTTCACATATTGCATGCCCTTTCCCTCCCCTCTTTTTCCTTTCCTGTTCTGTCTCCTATTTATTGAGAAATATATTTGATCAAAAGTCTCAAGAACAAAAGGTGAGACTCTGCATACATGGCATACTTCTATGCAAAATGAGAAAAGTATGAAAAGGAATATAGTAATTTTACTTCATTTTTATGAGGTCCGCATAAGCAGGAAAAAAAATCTTCCAGATAAAGTCATAGAAAATTGTGTTATGCAGAAATTACTTTGTTGAGCCACAGATATATGAAATAATACAATCTGAGAGCAGTGCTGAGCTTCCAGACACAGTAATCTTTGTAGACTTTCTACATTCCATATCTACATAATGGCCAATCAAATAAAACCATGGGAAATAATGTCAAATAGAACTAATGTAAAGGAAAGCTCTATTTTTGAAACACATTTTCAAATAGATATATGTACAATATGGGCTCACACACATTCCAGTCATTTAAAATATAATTTTAATTCTAAACCACACCTGGTAGAAAATGAGAATGGAGGTTTATTTTAGCTACTAGTAAAGATTTGATATGTGCAGCTTTTGAGATATTTCCACCGCCAAGTATTTGTCAAGGTGCAAGATTACTACTCCCGAGACATCTCTGCAGGTATGGAAACAGGTATGAAATCAGCTGTGAGCATATTCTTTTACTGATTATCAATGCTTTCTCCAAAATCATGGGCGGCCTTAAATTTCCTATTCAAGGACATCAAGAGTTTTGTTTTCATTCTTTTGATCTTGTCACTTATATGGGGTCACTATCTCTGGATAGGGTTCCGAGTTTTCACTTTCTACTTTTGCTTTGATTTTTGTCTACTATAATTTGTCTCTCCTCCCTCTTTCTTGCCCTCACTTCATTTCCCTCACTTTTATGGCATAAGAGATACCACATCTCTTTTATTCAAAGGAGCAGCAGAAGTAACTTGATTCAAATTGGGATGGTCAGGACACTTCATTCGGAATTCAGCATTTAGTGCTGCAGAAAATAGAAGTTGCAACACGTGCTACGTTCATTATTTCATTTTTTTGTAAAAAATAGAAGAATACAGCAGAGGACTGAAAGGTCTAAATAGCAATAGCATTTAGACATATATACCACTTCACAGTGCTTTGCAGCCCTCTCTAAGCAGTTTACAGAGTCAACATGAAGACCCAACAATCTGGGTCCTCATTTTACCAACCTCGGAAGGCTGGAAGGCTGAGTCAACCTTGAGCCTGGTGAGATTCAGTGGAAGTGAGTCATAAGTGATTTCCAGTCAGAATTCCTCCCCGCCCCACTTTAAAAGTTATCTAAGGAATTGCTTTCTAGATAAGCATAGGCTGACAATTTCTAAAGGATATATCATGATACTTCCTTCATTGCATCTTCAGTTCACTGCAGGGGTTGGGCTTTAAAAATTTAGCAAGGGGTTCTCTCCCCATTTCTGGGTGGACGTGGCCTAGTTAGCCTCCTGCACACTCCCCATTCCTGGGTGGGGGGGCATTTTTGCCCTCCCTGGGCCCTGGAGGCTTTCCTCGAGCCCCTGGAAGGACGGAAATGGCCTCCCCAGGCTCCAGAGGCCCTCTGGAGGCCTGAAATGGGCCCATTTCAAGCCTTCCCAAATTTCTGATAGGCCTGTTTTTCACCCTCTCTGAGCCTCCATGCACACCCTGCACTTACCTGCATCAAAACCGGCTGTGTGGGGACTCCTGGGAGGGGTGGGGTGGACGGGGCCAGCCAGGAGTGGGATTTGGGGGGTTCTCCGAATTGCACAGAATCTTAGCTACAATTTCTCCCAAACCCCTGCGAACCCCCAGCAGCCCACCCCTGGTTCACTGTGAAGGGAGCCTAAATTCATCTTTATCTGTTCCATTTTTAAAGTACATTTCCTCTTTTCTTCTGACACCAATTTTGCTATAGTTTTCCATTGTGAACTTTGGACAGCTTAGTGCATCCTCAATTTCCTTCTGGACATTAGATTTTTTTTTTTAGTGTCCTTTTTTCCCCTCTTAGGTTGGAGAAAAGATTGGACATATGGTCACAGAGGCATCTGCCTGCATAATGCTTGCTGTTGCATTCCAAAGCAATTGTTTAGAATATGTGAAGTCCTTATAAATGCAAGATTACCAGTCTGTTGGCAAAAGAATGGTAACATTTTGTTTAAAATACAGAATTTGATATAATACTCTCTTGATAGAAAATTAGTTCTTGGATGTGTATACTTTATATACAGGAAGTTCTCACTTACAACCAATCATTTAGTGACTGTTCAAAATTCTAACAGCATGAAACAAGTGACTTATGACCGTTTTTCACAGGTATGACTGTTGCAGCATCCTAGGTTTAGAAATTGAGACGGTGGAAATTAGCCCAAACATCTGGGCAGATCATAACCCTCTGGAAATAAAATGGAGAAGTATAAAGAGAAAGAAACAACAAAGATGGAGGCTAAATACAAAACTATTATGTGACAAAGAGTTCGTAGAAAAATTAAAAGGAGAAATCAAGACCTTTTTTGGAGAAAATGAGAACCAAGGGACACCCAGCGAAATAGTATGGGATACATTGAAGGCATACCTGAGAGGGGTAATAATATCCTACTCCGCATACAAAAACAAACTAAAAAGAAAATCCAGGGAAGATCTCATCAAGCAGCTAGGTGAAGCAGAAAGGAAACTCCAAAAAATGCCTGGTGACACTGTAGCAAAGGAAAATTGGATGGTGTGGAGACATAAATTAAATATTCTAGACCAAGAAGAGCTAGCCCAAAAAATAAAAAGAACAAAACAGCACTATTTTGAGAACGCTAATAAATCGGGCAGGTGGCTGGCCTATAAATTAAAAAAGGAAAATGAAAAAGGGACAATCCAGACATTAGAAGATGCGGAGGGAAATCTCTTAAATAAAGAAGAAGATAAATTAGAAAGAGCGAGAGAGTACTATGAATCCCTATATAAAGAAGAGGAGACCTCGGAGGGAAAAATAGATCAATATTTGGCAGAGGCGGAGCTCCCGCAAATAACAGAGGAAGAGAAGGAGATGCTTAATGCTAAGATAACAACCGAAGAGTTCAAAAAAGCCCTGTCCAAACTTAAAAACAACAAATCACCTGGCCCAGACGGATTCCCAGGAGAAATATACAAAAAACTGGAAGAAATTCTACAACCAAAATTAATGGAAATTTTTAACGAGGTTTTGACAGGCTCCAAAATTCCTGATTCATGGAGGGAAGCCCATGTTACATTGCTGCCGAAAGAAGGTGCCGACCCCCAAAAAATTCAAAACTACAGACCAATCTCACTTCTAAACACCGACTATAAATTATTTATGTGTATAATGGCAGAAAGAACTAAAAAAATATTAAATAATTGGATTCACAAAGATCAAAATGGCTTTCTCCCGGGACGACAAATTAGGAATAATTTGAGAATTGTACTAGACACTCTAGAATACTATGAAGAACACCCAGAAAAGCAGTTGGCCTTAGTCTTTTTGGATGCCCAAAAGGCATTCGACAACCTAAATTGGAATTTTATGACCAAACAAATTAAAATAATAGGATTTGGGCAAAACTTCGAAAAAATGATAAAAACTATCTATGACAATCAGAGGGCGAGCATTTTAGTAAATGGAGACAGGACAAGAACCTTCCAAATTAAGAAAGGAGTAAGGCAAGGCTGTCCCTTGTCACCGCTACTATTCATTTTGGCCCTGGAAGTTTTGCTACGAAACATTAGAAACAACGAGGAAATCAAAGGCCTGAGAATTAGAAAAGAGACTTATAAACACAAGCCTTCGCAGACGACGTGGCGCTAATATTAGAAGATCCATTGATATCTGGACAAAAAGTACTAGAGGAACTGGGTAAATATGGAGAGGTGGCAGGCCTTAAATTGAATAAATCTAAAACCAAAATACTTACTAAAAATGTAACTGAGTCACAGAAGAAAGAGATAGAAGAAACTTTGGGCCTACAAGTAGTCCCAAAAATAAAATACCTAGGAATTTGGTTAACCAAAAGGTGTTCTTCCCTAAAAGAAGATAATTATTCCCCACTAATTAATAAATTAAAACAAGATTTGGATAGATGGAAAAAGATTAAATTATCACTTATAGGCAAAATTGCGGCAATCAAGATGAACATTCTCCCCAAGATCTTATTTTTATACCAAAACCTACCAGTAAATTTAGAGAAAAAATTTTTTTTAGAATTAAATAAGACCATTAGGGAATTTGTTTGGGAAGGGAAAAAATCAAGGATCTCACTTAAAATTCTACAGGAAAAAAGGAACGTGGGAGGATTTGGACTCCCAAATTGGGAAACGTATTATAGAGCGGCAAAGTTGATATGGATAAAGGATTGGATCACCTTGGAGAATAAGAGAATTTTAGTGTTAGAAGGTCATGACCTACAGAAAGGGTGGCATGCATATCTATGGGACAAAGACAATAAAAAGAAAACTTATTTCCATAGGCATAAAATCAGGGACTCCCTAATACAAACGTGGGTGGAGATCAGGCAGAGATATTATACCAAGGTCCCAATTTGGCTTTCCACGGTAGAGGCAATGATTTACCCCAATAGGTGGGGAATGGAGAAATTGTACAGATACAAAGACATTGTCGATGGAGGGGGAAACATTAAATCAAATGAAGTTCTGAGAGATCAAGGTATAACCTTAGACTGGTGGACCTACCTACAAATAAAATCAAGATACCAGAAAGATAAAGATGAGTATGGCTTAGAATTAGGATATAATGGATTAGACAAAATTTTGATGGGACAAGGGAATAAAGCGTTGGCCAAGCTGTATAACTATCTATCGGATGAAGATAGAGATGAGGATATAATTAGAAACCAATTGAGAGCATGGGAGAGAAATATTGGACACAGTTTGGACCTTAATGAATGGGAAGAAGCCTGGAACAAAAATTATAAATTAACTAGAGCAGCCACGTATAAGGAAAACCATTACAAAATGCTTCACAGGTGGTATTTAGCACCTGCAAGATTAGCAAAGATGTTCCCCAATGCACAGCCAAATTGTTGGAAATGTGGCCATGGTCATGGCACCTTCTTTCATATGTGGTGGACATGCCCCGAAGCAAAAAGGTATTGGAGCAAAATCCGAAGATGGTTGAAAGATATACTCAAAGAAGAAATTGATTTGAATCCAGAAATATTTCTCCTGGGAATGGTAAAGAAAGGGCATGGAAAGGAAAAGGTCCATCTCCTAATACACATAGCTACAGCTGCCAGACTAGCATACGCTCAATATTGGAAAAAGAAAGACCTACCACCAGATGACCTTATAATTAATAAAATATTAGAGTGTGCAGAGATAAGTAAATTAACACACGAGATAAATGATGACGAAAACTCTGATTATGATACTGTGTGGGGAAGATGGTACGAATGGATAAATGATAGAATTAAGAAAGGAATAAATGGTGCAGAGATTAATTTGAAATGTGCAGTATAAATGACACCAGATACTTACTTATGTATATATGTAAAAACACTGAGAATCCGATGTTAAATAGAATCGTGACTATATTTTATTTGTGTAAAAAAAAAAACCAATAAAAATTGTATTCAAAAAAAAAAAAGAAAATTAGTTCTTGGATGTGTATACTTTATATACAGGAAGTTCTCACTTACAACCAATCATTTAGTGACTGTTCAAAATTCTAACAGCATGAAACAAGTGACTTATGACCGTTTTTCACAGGTATGACTGTTGCAGCATCCCATGGTCATGTGATCAAAATTGAGATTCTTAGCAACTTGTTCATATTTATGATGGTTGCAATGTCCTGGGATCATGTGTTCAACTTTTTGACCTGATAAGCAAAAACAATGGGGAAGCCAGATTCACTTAACAACCATATTATTAATTTAACAGCTGCAGTGAGTCACTTAACAAATATGGTATGAAAGGTCATATAATGGGGCCAAACTCACTTAACAGCTGTCTCACATAGCAACAGAAAATTTAGGCTCAATTTTAGTTGTAAATTGAGGACTATCTGTCTCTTGCTTGGCCTTTGCAAAGTTGAAGGTTCTTGATGATTCCCATATTGTCTTAATTCCCTTCTCTCCTTCTCTTGGTATGTAGTTGAATGTGTGCATGGATATATTATATGTGTCATTTAGTCATTGAATAGATGAAGGTAAGTGCTTGAGTTAGGCTGTTAGAGGGGTTAGAAGAATTCTATAGAGTAGATGAGTTCCTTCTCCTTTTCCCTCCTTCTCTTCTTTTGCTGACATCCATCTTCTCATTTTCCTCCAGAAGTTAGAAGGAGGCACCAACCCAACATAGATATACTATCTTTCAGATTTCATGTACCTTCACACAAGTACATGTTTTATTAGCAGGAATCACTGCTTCTTTAATCTCTCTTTCCCATACTCTGTGACCCTGTTTTCACACTAGCCCTCTGAAGGATAAAGGTGACCCAAAAATACTACTCCAAAATAGCACAAAATCTGTGTGACTACCTTTTAATGTATCTGAATAAAACACTTGAATGAAAACAAGACAAGGTTTTAACTGATGAGGAAACCTGGCAGTGTAGCCATTTGTCCAAACTTATTGCTCCTCCCAGCACCATCCCATATTAAGAAGGATTTTTTTTAACCAGATAGTGTCATTTGTTGGAAGGACAAACAAAGTCAGGAGACTTCATCTGTAAAATTACATAATTTGTCCTGCATTAAGTCTGCTGGCTTTTTAGATCTTGGGTGTCCAAACAGCTCAATTTATTATAGCAATTTTCTTTTTGGTGACCATGGACTGGAAGAATGGATGTTAGCATGTCCATGAGGAAGAATTCTATCTATTCAAAAGCAGAATTCACAGTCACTTTCTTGTTTTTTAATCCACATTAAAATAAGTCAATTCCACTCCTCCTACATATACATTTATTTATAAGAAGTTAATCTTATTATAATTTTTAAGAAAGTTCTTGCCAAATATTATCTGCAATGTTCATTAATGTTTTTCATTGAAATCTCTGAGGGAAGATTTAGATTAAATGCAATTGTTTCCAGAGATCCCTGAAAACCCTAGATATGAAATACATGTCTAAGTGAGAAAGATCCTTATGCCAATAAATCAGGGATGAAATGCTCCCGGTTCGGACCAGCTTGGGTGAGTAGGTAGCGATGGCGGCAGGCAGTTTGGAGAACCGATAGCAAAAATCCTGCCCCTGCCCCTGCCCAGCTGAGCTGAATGATCATCAGAGGCTTTTTTTCTTTTAAATGCCTCTGATGATCCAAGCTCTGACAATCCAAGCTCTGACGATCCCAGCTGAGTTGCTTGCCAATCAAGCAACTCAGCTTGGATCATCAGAGCCATTTAAAAGAAAAAAAGTTTTTTCTTTTAAATGGCTCTGACGATCCAAACTCTGACGATCCCAGCTGAGTTGCCTGATCGGCAAAACCCTCTGACGATCAGGCAACTCAGCTGGGATCATCAGAGCCTTTTGAAAGCATTTTTTTACATGGTTTTACATGTAAAAATGGTTTTAAAAGTAAAAAAAAAAAATGGCCATGCCCACCCAGTCACATTACCCCCCCCACCAAGCCACGCCCACAGAACTGGTAGTAACAAATTTTAGATTTCACCACTGCAATAAATCCAGAAAAAAACTCAGAATTGTATAGTCCGAAAACTGGTAATAAAATAGCAGAGCATTTCCACATTCAAATTGGATAGCTTATCAAAGTATCACCTGAATTTCTCTTACTGCAGGGGTCGGCAACCTTAAACACTCAAAGAGCCACAAAAGGCCTTAACCGGAAGCCCCCCGTTCAATTATAGAGCCAACCGGAAGTCCAGTTTCCCCCACCATAGTTTCTCCTCCTAGTGCGGCATCCTTTTTCCTCTACCTATCCTAACTGAAAGTCCTATCAATTTTGGAGCTAAGTGTCAACAGGGAGCCGCAGCAGAGGGATGAAAGAGCCACATGCGGCTCCAGAGCCGCAGGTTGCCAGCTCCTGTCTTACTGTATACCTTATAATTCTAAATAGTAGGATTATTTTCTGATTTTTAACATGATTTTTGTTGAAAAAGGTATAATCTAGTTAAGTAAAGATTCTTTAGATTAATCTGAGCCCAGATATGATTTCTCTTTATTTTTCAAAAGTTGACTCCAATTTTGTTTCTTTTCTTTTTGCTTGGTACTATACTCTGGTGTTAATCTCCTGTTTCAAAATTAATATACTCCACTTGTTTTTTTTTCCAGCTTTTTTTTTTTTGGTAAGTTTTTCTGGAAAAATCTATTTGCTGCTATGTTAAGAAAGCTTTATACTTTGCTATAGATCAGACTTTGACTTTTTTCATTCTCCTTCTCTAAATAGTCTTTGTTCATGTATACAAGCCATAATTTTAACCTGTGGTCCTATTGACTATTCCTTGCCATTTCTGTAGTTAGAATCATAAGAAATAATGTATCCATCCATGTAGTGAGCCTTAGAAGTGCTACATTTACTTTCTTTTTGACAATTGCTTTATTTTGTGCATGCATGAGTTCACATATATCAAAAATAAATCTTTATATTTTGAATTGAGTTACTTGAGTTATTCCCCATTGGTTAAAACACATTGCTTAGTGCTGATATATTCATAAAATACCCTTGACCTTGGACCTAGATTTTAGATCTATATTGAATAACCTTGGTTTTCAGTCTGTTCAGAATATATGTACATATGGATATTTCTGTTCAAGTGTAAACTGAGAAATTGCAGCATGAATATAACTGCCTGGGGAAAGTGTATAAGAATAACTTGATAAATTTGTATTCATGGGAATACAAATACCATGCTGTTTGCCCAGCGTAAGGGTAAACATAATATTTCAGTATGATTCTGAAGGTTTACCAACAGATATTTAATGGATTTGGAACAACAATGTTAAGCATAAGACACCTGCTTGTCATATACAAGATTTTGCTTCAAATTGTTCCAATTAAAGTAAGAACAATGATGTGAATCCATTTGTTCTGCATTGACATCTATTGATGCCCAAGTGGCTAAATCTAACAGAACAGATGCTAAAATACCCTTAGGTATTTGTGGGCTTATTGAAGATTTTAACCATCTCAATAATGATTAAGAATATATGAATATATATTCATATTCCTAAGGATATTAGAGCTCCCTGAACAAAAGGAGCAGCTAAGATACTTTGCACAACCCTAAGACTCCCCCCCCCCCGCCCAAACTTTGGCAGGCAGAAGACCTGAGATTGAGGAAGACACATGCACCCATAAGGGTGAGAAGGGAATATTTGTACATTTATATTTACCATACATTGTTACACCACTGTGTATACTCTTAGAATTATTTAGCATTCATTTTATTACAAAGTTGTCAGAATTTTTCTTGTTCTTAATTACATTAGATCTTGCCAAAATTTTGTTTGTCTGGACTTGTGTGGTATAAAGTACTGTGCATTCAGCTTTTTTGTTTAATTATTGAACCACCATTAAAAGGACTTTTATAAATCCTATTATCATTAGTAGGCAAAGAACACCAGTAGACTATTATCATGCTTAATGCAATTAATTGACTATTTATTATTTTAAAGCAGCCATTTTAGGTCATTAAGATGAGTATTCCCGATAGGTCAATTTTTTTAAAAAAATATAACTACAATATCTCATCAAAAGTTTACAAATGTTGTGATTTTTATTTCTCTAAAATAACTTCAGACATTACCTAAAACCATCCCTGCAAAATTAATATGAAGAATTGCTTGAAACAGCAAATCTTTCATAATACTACACTTTAAGAGTAAACATATGTCAACTGTCTTTCCTATAGCAGCAATTCTAGAAACATTATGTTTGATTTAAAATAATCTTAAAATTTGCAATTGTATCTAAGTTTCTGTTCTTTGTCAGTGTGAGTCATTAACAGATGTGACCCAATTCAAATACCATTTTATAAAAGAATGTGCAAATGTGTATTTGAACAGAACTAATTATATTTTGGATTTCTCCCCCCATGCTGATGATTCCTAATCCATTTAACTGAATGAATTATTTCTACTTCAGGCTGAAAACAGCTAACAGAACAACAAATGAGCAACTCACAGTGACATTAATTATTATTAAAACAAGTACACAGAAATGTCTGGTGTAAATTGGTTATGTATCGTTTTATATTTTATTTTAACTATGAACATATTGCAGTGATATTTAGCATTTTAACTACCATCATTTTGTATTTTAATTACATAGATATGTTTCTACTGATTATCAGAGTGACAAAATACAGTTACTTTATAATTCTGATTTTATATATAAATCTGATTTTTAAGTAATTTTTAAAAATATTATTTTAATTTAATCATTGGATTTTTAGACCACTTGGCTCTGAAAAGGCTCTGGCTAGCACACAATATTTCAAGTATGTAATTTTAAAACACATTTAAAAATTTAAGTAGCCAGAGAAAAGAACAATAGCAATATATCTCAACAAGTGAGTCTTCCAGAGGAAGTAATGGCAGATTGAAGACAGTTCTGTGAAAAGCAAAGCCAATGGTCAAAGTAAAAAGCAAAGTGAACATATTGGTTTTTTGAACCTGTCCAGATAAAGAGAGGAGAAGGGATTACCCACAACTGCTTCAGACGATTGCTCCTCATGAGGAGACTGCCGTTTTGAGCAAAGGGAGGCAAGGGAGTAGCCATCTTCCTCAAACCAAAGCCAGAACCCTAAAAAAGAAAATAAGTTGACATACTGCCTTTTCTAATCATTAGAAAATTTTAACTATAAGTTTAAAAACTTGAAAAACTTGAAAAATCACCCAAAAAACTAATTAAGGGTTTGATTTTAAAAAGTATAAATGGATTAAAAGTCTGGATACATTTGATATATGATTTTGAAATTAAGTATAAATAATCCTTCCAGTGGGAAAGTGAATTTGCTTTGAATTTTTTCTAAGCCATAATACAGATAAGCAATTTTAAAAATTAAATATTAGAGGGGTCTAAAGATTTTAATTAAAGAGTACATAAATCTATAACAACTACAGAATTATGCAAAATATTATAACCTTGGAAATACAGGATACTTTTGAAAAATGGAATCAGAAGTAATATCAACAATGTCAGTAGTGATGTTTGCTCTTCTGAATAGACTTTGTTCAAAAGAAATTTTGTAAAATTTCTAATGTTCTGTATAACAAAGCAGGGACATTGAAAGTGGATCTACAAATGACAGGCTGCAAGAATGACATGGAAAAATATATTTCATAATAGAACAAATTGTTTGGTGCTTTAAAAATCAAAAGACAATCACAAATAATAAATCAAAAGAGTGACCCAGATAAGTTTTTGGATTTACAAAAAAAGTTTTTGAAAGCTTGGAACAGTGCTAAGTTTGAAATAGTCTTTTAATATCCTTCTCACCATTTTAAGTAAAGGGAAAAAGTTTTGCTTATGAAAAAGCCTACAAACCAGTCCTCCGTCTCTGGGCAGTGTCAAGAAGGAGTGTGAGTGTGTGTGTGTGTGTATATATATATATTCCTTACTTATGATTATGCAACTCATGTTTAAGGAGTAAATTGATTCATCCCAGCAAATATAAAAGAGAAAAATATTTCACATAAGATGCAATATTTCAAGACAAGTGGCGACAGTTTCAAACCCAGCACTCCTTTGTCTTATTTTTTTTCCCTTCCTGAAAATACCTGTAATAGAGCCCAGAAATATTTTTGGGATTACACATGGTATTATTTTGCAGCATGCCAACTTTCCATTTTGTATTTTATATTAAAATATATAGTTTTAATGGAGTGGCTTGGCATGGAATCTTTCAGGTATTCAGAAAAGTCTAAGTGAACCTATGAGTGCCTACAAAGTCCCCTTGAGACCCTTGTTATGTTCAAAGTTGTTCCCACTGAAATACATTTTGCAGTTCCAAACCTTATATTACCCAAGAGTTAGGCACCAGCTCTTGTTTCTTGGGAATATTCTTTGATAAGTGTCTGTTATATCTTGCAGGAAGCTGTCAGGTTTAGAAATATAGGACTTAGATGGATTTTTGTTTTATCCAGCAGTGCCTAATGCTTCCTATCTGTATATCCATTGTTCTGTGGAGAAAGCATAATACATATGATGTTTGACATCTCTAATCACTGATTAGACTTTCTGCAATAATTTTGATTTTTCTTTTTTAAGGACTCATTCTTCATATGTAAACAAAGTTAAGAAGGGTAGTGTTAGATAGATAAAAATGTATCCAGTTGGCTCAGAGTTCCTTGTTAATCAAGGACTGAAGTATAGGAAAAGCTTAATAAGAGCAGATCAAGAGATTTTTTTCCTATAGTCCTTTAAACTCAATTGTTATGATCAGAGAAGGTCAGGCTGAATAAAATAGGAATTTAAAAAAGAAATATAAAATGTTAAGGAAAGACTGGTTTATAGGCTTTTTCACGAACAAAACTTTTTCCCCTTTATTAAAATGGCAAGAAGGATATTTATAAAGATATCTTATTATATGCATCTTTTAAACATTTCCCACATATGTTACAGAAAACTATACTGAAAGTTCTCTAGCAACTTTGAGACATTTTCCTTCAAAGCATTCCGGATTAGTCACATCCCAGTTTCTATCAGATTGTAATGGAGAAAATGGTGGGAGTTATGTAAATAGGTTTTCTTGGTGGGAAGTTTGAACTAACTGACCATCAGCTGATTGGCTGACCACCACAGCTGCAAGGTATATAAAGGGAGCTGTTTCCCTATTGGCAATATTCCCTATTGTATTCCCATTGGCGACGAGGGTGGGATTTGAGGCCAGAAGCCAAGGAAAGAGCTGAGGCCACGGAAAGAGTTGAGGCCACGATCCGAGAGAGAAGTGGAACACCCGAACCCAGAATCCAGCCAGGCGAGCGAGCGGAGCACTGGAGAATCATGAAACGATGTCTGCCTACACACCACCAGCACCTTTCAACCCCAAGGAAGAATGAATGAATGAATGAATGAATGAATGAATGAATGAATGAATTTATTGATTAGCCCTTGAGTCATATCAAAGTGCAGAGTTCCAGAAACAAATCATTACAAAAGTTTGGTAAAACAATTTAAATGAAATTGGAATAACGCACAATTAAAAATGCAATTAGAATAAAATACCATCTAAAATGAAATTGGAATAAAATACAATCATTTGAAGGAAGAAAAGTGGGGATCCTACATGTCCCGGTTCGAGTGCTTCATGGTGGCCAACGACCTCCAGGGACTACTGGACGTTCGGAAGAAGGCCCTGTTCCTGAGCCACTGTGGACCACGGGTGTTCGATATGGCCGAAGCCGTATCGGAGCTGAATTCGGTCCACACCATATCACGGTCAATGCTGCAGACCCTGCTGAAAGACCACTATGCCCCAACGCCTTCGAAGTACGTCCAGTACAAGTTCTGGAAAGGCTGCAGCAGGACGGGGAGTCGATCAGCGAGTACATCGCTGCCCTATGTAAGGCCGCAAACCAGTGCGAGTACCGAGACTTGGATGAAATGCTCCTAGAGCAACTAATTTGCGGAGTGAGGGACGGCCAGCTACAAAGGAGACGACTCGCGAGATTGAACCTGACCCTGCGTATTGCACTAGACGAAGCAAGAGCCCAAGAGTCGTCTGTAAAGGCTGCTGAGAAACTGCAAGGGACCATCCATGGCCGGACAGTGCAGAGGTCGGCGACCGTGCACCGTGAAGCCGTAAGCACCGAGAGTGAAGGGGAGTCTGAGGAGGAGATCTACCGCACAGAGCAGTCCAGGCCGGACCGACGGGGAACCAGGGATGACTGCCCCACTCCCAACACAACTGTAAGTTCCGGGATGCGATCTGCCGTTTCTGCGAGAAAAAGGGCCACATCACTTGAGTCTGCAGGGCCAAGCAGGCACAAGGCTACAACCCATGAGGCCAAGCCAACCAATCCGAGACAGTGCTGCACCGTAGGCCCAATAAAGATGGTGGAAGCCAGAAGGGCGCAAAACTTGAAGACGTCGAGGCCTACACTATCCACATCGGCCAGATCTGCACCTCTCCCGGAGAAAAGACCTACACCGTGGTCGAGATCGAGGGACGTGAGTGCCAGATGGAAATCAACACGGGATCCCCCATATCCATCATGTTGTGGTACAACTTAAAGAAAGCCATCCCCAGCGCACCCAAGCGGCAACTCCAACCACAGCGGTACAGGCTAAAGGACTATCAAGGGAACCACATCCCCGCTGAAGGAATAGGTGAGTTCCAAGTGCAATATGGGGAATTCAGCGAGAAACTGCCCCTCATCATTGTCAGCAGCAAGCTCCCGAGCCTTCTGGGCATGGATTGGTTTCGAGCCCTGGGCATGGCATTCACCGGAGTAAGGAACATACAAAGCACTCTGAAAGACGACCTGATGCAGGAGTTCCAGGACTTATTCGACGAATGGCTCGGCAAGTATGTGGGGACCCCTATCTCGTTCAACCTCAACCCCAACATTGCCCCAATCCGATTAAAGACTAGGAGGGTACCATTCGCCCTGAAACCCAAAATAGACGTCGAGCTGGACAAATTAATTAAGCAAGGGGTGCTTGTGCCAGTTGACCATGCCAAATGGGAGACCCCAATTGTGACACCCATGAAACCGGACAGGTCAGTGCGCATATGCGCTGATTATAAGTGTAAATTAATAAGGCCCTTCAACAGAGCGCTTATCCGGTTCCAATTGTACACCATTTGCTGCATTCCCTAGGCCCAGGCAAGATCTTCGCTAAACTTGATCTTGCGCAGGCGTACCAGCAGCTGCTGGTAGATGGTGCTACTGTGGAAGCACAGACTATAGTAACTCACAGAGGGGCCTTCAAATGCACCCGCCTGCAGTTTGGAGTTAGCATAGCCCCCGGACTTTTTCAAAGCACCATGGAGCGCCTGCTACAAGGGATCCCCGGGGTGGTCCCATATTTTGATGATGTACTCATCACCGCTGAAGATGAACAGCAACTAGGGGGGAGGCTCAGAGAAGTCCTAGGAAAATTCAGGAATGCAGGACTCAGGGTCAAACGCAACAAATGCATGATCGCGGTTCCCTCAGTAGAATTCCTAGCGTACAGAGTAGACGACACCGGCATACACCCTACCGAGAGTAAAATTAGGGCGATCCAAGAGGCCCCCACCCCTAAAGACAGGGCGGAACTACAGGCATTCCTGGGACTATTAAATTTCTACGCGATTTTCTTAAAAGACAAGGCAACAGTGGCTGAACCCCTGCACAGACTGTTAGCCAAGAAGGCCATTTGGAAATGGGGGTAGGCCGAGGACACGGCATTTGCAAATATTAAGAAACTGCTGTCACTGAGAGTTTCTTGATACAATACAACTCTATGCTTCCCCTTGTTTTAGTTTGTGATGCATTCCCATTTGGCGTGGGAGCCGTCCTGAGCCATACACTCCCGAACGGCCTAGAGGCACCCATCGCCTACTACTCCCGAACTCTGTCAAGCGCCGAGAGAAATTACAGCCAGCTTGACAAGGAGGCCCTCGGGAGTAAAAAAGTTCCACAAGTACCTATTCAGGAGCGACTTCGACCTGATCACCGACCATCGCCTGCTCCTGGGTCTCATCACAGGAGACCGACTAACACTGGCAGCCCTATCACCCAGGTTGACACGCTGGGCCATCTTCCTTGCAGCATACTCTTATTGCCTGGTACATTGACCGATGCCTTGAGCAAGAATCACTAAAGCATTTCTCACAGTCTTTTCCTCTCTATAAACACTTCCAGCAAAGAATCATCTATTTCCACAGCAATGTGTTCCATTGTTGAATAGTCTTAGCATAAAGAACCTCAAAGGTGCTTTTTAAAAGGCAAATGGACTGTTTTTGTTTTAGTTTTGAGGAAGAAGTTTTGCCTCACATCATTTCGCTTCTTGGATGAGAAGCAAAATGTCTTTTTCTTCTTCCTCAAAAAAAATAAATAAAAAAAAATCCAGTTGCCTTTTGAAAAAAGCACCTTTGAGACAACTATGACCTGGATGACTGAGAATCACCATAGAGAGACTTTTCCTAATGTCCAACCAAAATCTATTTTTTCCAGCAGAATTAGAAACTTTCCTTGCCACTTCTTTGAAAAAGATATCTTGATTTTTAACCCATGCCCCAAATTAGTCTCCAAATTACCCAGTAAAAGAATATGTATGTGTGTCTATCTAATCTATCTGACTTAGGGTAAACCGTGTTCTGAGAGGACAGAAGAATGGCTACTGACTTGTTCTTTTGAGGTATTATAATTTTGATCACTGGGATGCTAGGAGGGTTAGCATAATTGATTGGCAAGTTTCACCCTTCCTGGAAAGGGCCCACTTATCACTGGCAGGACTCAATTGCATCTGGAGTCCCTCTTGCTGCCAATACTCTATGTTAATTAGTTCAAAGAGACAGCAGAAGCGGATGGCACAGTGAGATAGGCAAGCCAAGAGAAAAAAAAATCTGGCACCGAGAAAATAGCATTTGTAGCATTACACTCCAGTCCTGTTTCTGTGTTATCCTGGCATTCATTCTATAATTATCAAGAGTTTTCATCTTGGCCCAAATTGTACAAAATGTGAAAGTTAAAGGAAGCCCTGAGCCCATCATTAGAATGCTGAGAGCTAAGCTCCAGGTTGAGTTGCAAGATCAGCATAGAAATGTTACAATCTAAAGCACAAGAGAAAGCAAAGTCAAAGCTTGTGATTGGCCCCATTTCAAGATAAAAAAGTGAACAAAGCCCAAAATAATGTTAGCATTTCCATCCCAAAAGAGTTTAATAGACATAGAATTTAATGAGATATTAAACCATTTGGTTGGTGACTCATAACAATGTCAGAGAGATCATCCCATCACTCAATCCCATTTTAGCTGGAAATGAGATTGGAACACGGCATATTGTTTGGAAAAACCCTAGCCACAGTAAAAAAAATATATGAACTAGCTGAAAAGGTTGTTATGTATCTCAAAGACACCTATTCAATTTCCTGCTTCAAGCCAGATCTCTGCTTCAGTTGGCAAATCTGCTTCAGTCGGGTGATTTGACCGAAGTTCATCAAATTGAAACACTCTTTCAAATTTTTGCACTACTCTACTGATTAGAATTCAGGCTACATATAATACATACTTTACCACGCTGATCAAAATGTTTTGGCCAACAAGTACCGATGCATAGTGCACTGCTTTTAAAACACCAAGAAAATTCCTTGCAAAATTGTAACCACAACACAGAATACACCAGATAAAAATTCTGTAATGTAAAATATACCTCCAGGAAATATGGGTGCTCAGTTTGTCAGTCTTCATGTATAAATGAGCAATCTGAACTGTTTCTAGTCAAGTTTCATGCAAAGCATTATTGACAGAGCAAGCAGATGTATTTAAGTCTCATGGACAATTTATTTAGATTTATGTTAATTAGTTTGATAGAATCTGGTTTCTTTCCCCTGATTTTATACTGCTTTCATTTCTTTGTAAAATGCCCTACTTTCTTCACCATACTTTATTATAGTGCAGTAATACCAACATAAATAATTTTAATAAGTGTTTATGTGAAAATAGAAGTGCCAAATTGTGCACAGTATGAGAACAAATCCCTTGTTATTGTTTATTGGCATATAAGTGGGCAATTTATTATACTGACTTTTATATCTCCCCCAACATACAGCAGAAGAATGCATTTCTTGTATATCTTACTATATCCATACAATTTTAGCTATCTCCAAAATTCACCTAAAGATCTCCCAAAACTAATTTACTATTTTGATTGATATCTATAAGTATAACACTTTATGTGTTATGTTTCATGAATCTGGAATCATGGCTTCATTTTGGTTTTCAAAGCCACATAAATCTTCAAAAAGTTCTAGAAGCGGATAACCTTCCCACTATTGAAACATACCAAATAAAGTGGTATCTCACACACAACATGCTAGCGATGACATCATTCTCTGTTGTGATTGTGAAAGTTATTAGCTGTGCACTCCTTTTGAATGAATTGGAAGGGTCCAATTGCTGTGCCTGAAGGAAGCTAGACTTTAACACAAGCATTGGGGGGGGGGATGCTTTTTCAATATCTTCATATGGAGGAAACACAGCTTCACTGACTTTTCATTTAGAAGCAAAAAGAATATCAAATGACAGTATGATATAAAAGAGGGGGAAGAAAAAGGAATGAACATCTCAAGATATGAAGATTCATGGAAATCGATTAATTATAGCAGCTCATTTTTAATTAGTCAGTACAACTGTATCAGCCACAAGTGAATATGTTTATGTTATAATAAAACAATCATTTTCTGTTTGAATGATCAGTGGATGTGCAGGAAATACATAATTCCGCTTCTCTGTTTACAGATGTATTCCTGACAGTTATTCTTGCCTCATATTCTAGCAAAACAGGAATAAGGAATACTTGTTTTCCAGGACTAATTAAAAATAGCTGAGCTTTCCCTAAAATGTTTTCTTGAAGATGTAGAGATTGGATTTCACTTGGTAGAAATTCATCACTATCTTATTGTTACAGAATAAATCTACTATAATGCAAATGTTGCATGGGGTGGAAATCTTTCAAAAAAACTGGAATGAAATTAATATATAGTTTGCACTCAAAGCTCCACCCAAATAAGCTCAATAATTTTAGACTGGCACCCAAGTTCTATTTGATGTATTTCTTGAGTAAGCCATCAGTATTCTCAACTTTATTGGATAATTTTTATCCTGTTTCCAATCTCTCTGTTTTAGGAAAGATTGTTGAGAAAGTGATCCACACTGCAAGTTCAGCCAATCCTAGATAAAGTTGTATTACCATGACCCCTTAGATATTTCAAGTTTAAGTATGTTGCACCATTGATCAGATTTATGGATCCCTTCTGGCTGGAGTAAGATAGGGGTAAGATGTTGATGTCAGCTGTTCTTGATCTTTCAGTGGTTTTCAATACAAAGATGATGATATCCTTGTAGATCAGCTTTGGTGATTAGGAGCAGGGGACACAATATGTACTAGTTTCTTTTCCTTCTAGGTTGGTTCCAGATGATGCTGGCCTGTGGTCCCTTCTCTATACAGTACCTCAGAATTCAATCCATACCCCAATCTTATTGATTGATTTTATGTAGCTGCCATATTGCAAATTAAGTGATTCTGAGCAGTGTATAACAAAGCTAAAAAATAATAACTATTGTTGCACTAACAATAAACCTAAAAAAATCACAGCTAAAAAAGAAATAATGGGTGAAGGAATGTTAAGAATAGAATCACCTTACAAGTTCACCAGTTCCCTGGGGTTACCAGGATTGATGGTGCAACCAAATCTTGAGAGATATTCCGAAGGTCAAGAGTGATGGTGCCAGCCTCACCTTAGTGTGGAGGATATTCGACACCATAAGTGCCACGACTAAGGCCCACCACTAACATCATCAATATCAGTATGTTGATGATGTTCAGCTTTACATATTTAGTCAGGCCAAAGAAGTAATGCTTTGACAATTTTCTCAGTATCTGGGGAATGTTTGGTGCTGTATTATCTGAGGATATTGGTATTTCTTTTGATTACTTATATAATTTTAAGAATCTTATCATTCATTCTATCCTTGCTGCCTGCTGCTTCTGTAATCTCACACAAATATCTGCTTGTTGTATTATTTCAAATATGGTTTTCATCTGCTTTATTCTCATGCTTAACAACTAAATTATTTGAGCTTTGCAATTATTTAATTCTTTATTAACACAGTCAGTATTCTCCTTCTCATTAATTTCTCCCGTAAATTTATCATTGATATATCTCATGTTTTAATGCACTTGTTATGTCTATGACTAGTCACCCTTTTCTCAGACTTGTATTCATTACTAATCAATTTTGGGATTCTATCTCCTTTTATCAAGAGCAATTACCTTCCTCTTCTCCCACCTGATCTAACTCATTAAAACTGCTTTAAATAGTTGGACAGACTTTGGAGTAAATTTTGGGCCATGTAAATTCTCTAAAAGGGACGTGGTGGCTCAGTGGCTAAGACACTGAGCTTGTCAATCAAAAGGTTGGCAGTTCAGTGGTTTGAGTCCCTAATGGGTGAGCTCCCATTACTTGTCCCAGCTTCTGCCAACCTAGCAGTTCAAAAGCACGTAAAAAATGCAAATAGAAAAATAGGGACCACTTTGGTTGGAAGGTAACAGAGTTCCGTGCGCCTTTGGCGTTTAGTCATGCCGGCCACATGACCACGGAGATGTCTTCTGACAGCGCTTGCTGTTCAGTTTTGAAATGGAGACGAGCACCGCCCCCTAGAGTCAGGAATGACTAGTACAAATGTGCAAGGGGAACCTTTACCTAAGTTCTCTAAATGGAAGTGGATTTTTGTTTTTTTGTTTTTTGTCACCACTGATATCCATCCCTTTGGCAGATAGAGACTATGTGAACGTCAAAATCAAAACAGATATTGAGAGAAAAAGAAGCTGTACCATATTTTAATAATTTGCATCCACAAATAATGTGGATTAGTGGATGCAAATTAGTGCTGTCACTGATATTCTATAAATCCCTCAACATATGTTGTATTATTATTTAATATTTATAAGTAATATTTATCCTAAATATTAAACTAATAGAAGAATCTGTTTATTCTTTTCAAGTCCATTCCTAGTGCTATTAGTGCAGGAGAAATAGTTACATTTTATGTTTGCTCCAAGGTATCTTGTTATCTTGTTCTTAGCCTTCTGATCTGTATCTTTGTTATTTTTTTTTTAATTGAATATATCACTCATTTATTATTTGGCCTACTTTAATTTCCTCTCCAGCTTGCACTGCAAATGAAAGACTCCTAGCTGTTTTTAATTTTATGCTCCGACAGCAGAAGACATATTTGCATGATTAAAATGCCAGATATCGTTGTAATTGTTATCAATTAAGTTAATTAATAGTAAATGGCTGTAGTTTTTACACAGAAGAGACTGCTGTTCTAAATCTTTATTAATACCGAGTCGTCTATAAACTTCTGTTCCTCATAGCTTACTTCTTTTTCCTTTTTAAGATTATATATAATTAATATCCATTTCTTTAATGAATGCAGTGTGTAGCAACAATATGAATCATAAACTCATCAACCTTTCCAGTTCAGGAATTAAGATGCAGTTTTCCATTAAAAGTATTAGACTCATTAACTAGCTGAATTATCCAAATGCCATGCAGTCCTTATGGTCACATACCCTTTAAATTAACATACTTACAAACTTGTTCACAAATCATAATTGGTTACAAAACAGAATATTAGCTGAGGATTTTTAAAGCCATATTTGTAGGTCTAGGGATAAATTTAAATGACCTCTTTTATATATGATTTTAGTACTAGGACATTTCCTTTGCATTGACAAACATTGTCAGAAAAACATACGTTTATGTTATACATGCTATGGCTGAACTGTATAAACATAATTTTAACATGTTTTCTGGGCATTTGTATTATGTATGAATTAATAATCACATACTGGAAACCCTTAATAGTTTTAGGAAAGAGATTGCTCTCCAGGATGGAAGATAAGCATAGAATGACTGATACATAGAATGAAGGAAGATGATATTTTAAAATCTCCCCTATTATGACAAGATTGTTAAATATAATAATGTAACAGGGCTCCAATAGATGTGCTTATTGCTAGGTGGGTGGCTGACAGGGTAGAGAGAATATTCCTCCTCTATGGTGCCTGTCCTCTTGGTTTGTCATTTCTATTTAAACTTTCTTACTTTTATTCTTTCTTACTTTTATTCTTTCATTTTGTATTATCTTTTAATGATTTTGTAAGCCACCTAGAGTCGCATCAATAGTGAGATGGGTGGCATGTAAAATAAATTATGTTATGGGAGTGATGTGGCACTGTTGCGATCATCTGGCGGGCTCCCCATGAGAGGTCCAGATTAGAGAAGACACAGGGACAGGTGTTTCTCGGGATGAGAGAGCCTTGAGCTGACTCCAGACCTCTCTTTTATTAAGCAAGGGTATTGGGCGTATCAGAAGGCATGATTACAGATATACATTCTCATATTACATCCGTGATACAAAGGATTTTCTCCATATCTGGACATAACTTTCACATCCTACCATATTACAGTAAATCACATGAATTCTAGAAAAGTGATACCTAAGGCAGAAACAAAACTTAACTCTTGCTATGTTATCATATTTGGCTTCATTCCCAGCATCTTCTTCTGCTAGCCGAGAGGCCCATCTCCCCGTTATCAGAGGTTACCTCAGTCCTCAAGAATGTTCTACAAGGAGATGTCTATGCCTTGCAAACACAGCCTCCATTCTAAATAGAGCCTCTCCAGTGGTCATCTATCTGAACCCGCTTTTCCTACTCAGATTATTTCGGTGCCAAGCTCCGTATACGTGTCCAACCAGCCAGGCTGATCTACACATATACTATGGCCACCTGATTCCCACATCTCCTCTGTTTTTGTTTTTTGCAACAGGGTTCAGCTGTGTTGTTATTATGATGTTTTCTTTACGTTTGGCAAATATGTTTGTCATCATAGCAAATAAAGCAGGAATACATTGGATACTACAACATACAGAAATAAGCAAAGCAATAATAAAGGTATATAAATGGGTATACACAAGTGTGGTTTGCAAGGAGAATCTCTCCATTTTTCCTTTGGTCCCATTACCACTTATGGATCTGACTCAGAATCTGTAAGTTCTTCCATAGGGCGGGGACCAAGTTGATTAAGAAGATGTTCTGTCAAAGCTAGTTCCTTTTCAACTTGAATCTCTTTTACAGCTCTGATTGATAATTGTCTAAGGATTGGTATCACACATGGGATGAATGTTAAGCCAGCTATTGCGCATATGAACAAAAATATCATTTGTTTAATCCATCCGGATCCAGGCACCCAAGAAAACCACATGTCAGGAGTTTGTAACCTCTGAGTTATTCTGGAAGCCCTATCCTGCAAGTCCTGAGCACCTTCTCTGACCACACCTGATTTGTTCATGTAGAAACAACAATTTTCACCTAAAAATATGCATGTTCTCCTTTTCTGCTGTCAGGAGGTCTAAGGCACGTCGGTTTTGTAACACTACAGCAGCCAAGGAGTCTATCTGATTTTGGACTTTAGATTGAACCAAATGGGAAATCCTGGAGGGTGAAATGGTCTTGGACAGCTTTCCAGGGACAGATTCCATCCACCCCACCTCTCCTTTCTAAGGTGTAGTTCTGGTGGAGCTGAGAAAGTAACCTTTTGTTGAAATTTGCAGTAAGCAGAGGGAAAAACTCCCTTTGTTAATTTTATCTCCACCAAATTTATTTTTCCAAAATGTATTGTTGACCGACATTGTTCGTCTGTCAGGGATCCTACAGGCCTACCAAGTTTCTGATGTCTCTTTACACACAAAGAAGGTGTTCCTATGAGGTCTACACCTGTAGCAATTGGGCTTGTGATAGGAAGACGACTTTTTGATATATAGTCTCCTCTATGCAATTGTTGCAGAGGCCAATTGTCCTTATTCACCCCCCCTTCAACTGGAAATGTCAATATGGGAACCTTAAGTGGTGGAGTAGACTTAGGTAGAAAGTAAGGACCTCGTGCATAGACAATGTGTTTTTGGCGGGAGCGTACTTGACTTAAAGTGTATGTATGTGGGGATTTGATGTTCCTTACATGGGCACTTGAGAGTCCCAAAGCTAACAATGTCCAAAGCCATAAACAAATCATAATCAACTATGGTGAGAAGCTCACCACGTCAGGGAGAGAGTCAGTGGTGCGTGTGGGTTGGGATATAGCAGTAGCAAGAAAAATCCTAGGTCTGCCACAAAAACACTCCTTATATGTGTAAAACAAAATTACTAGCAAGATTAGAAAAACAAGTACCCACAAAACCCACTCCCAAACTTCTACTAACATTAGTATGTGTAAGAAAGTGTTATATTAAAGCTAATAAAATATATATGTACAATGTGAAGGTAGTTTCCTCCTGATGAATCTTCTGCTGTGCGCAGGGGACCAGCTTCCGGTGTGGTCCTACAAAGCTGATGATCACCACCGTGCGTTGAGAGTCCGTTGCTGGTAGGACTCAGCAAGGTGTTTTCTTCTTAAATCTCAGCACGAGGGGTTTCTCCTTCTTTTTGTTGTAAATGAAATGGTCTTACGTGTCTTCTGGGGATCCAAACGAAGCAATCGTTATACTGGACAGCAGTGTATCCATGGCCCCAGGTAATAAGGTCAGCGGGCCCTCTCCATGCAGGATCGGGTGGTTGGCGGAAATAAACCTATGGTTTGGGGTAGCTGATGGAGAAGCAGAAAAATGATGGGTCGCAGCCGATGTGGGAGGCTGTCCAGTCAGGTTAAGAAAGTTCAAAGTATATAAGCAAAGATTGAGTTTGTTTTGCATGGCTGGGAGGCCGAGGCATTTTTCCTCTTTCAATTTATCCAGGGCGTTTTTGAGGGTCTGATTAGCCCGTTGAGAATTGTAGGGTAAACCAAATTTGTGTGTGATGGACCACTTGTTACAAAAGTCTGCAAAGGCAGTACTGGTGTACACAGGTCCATTGTCAGTTTTAAGTTCAATTGGGCGTCCCATCGATGCAGAAGTCCGAATACAATGATTTATTACATGTTTGGTTGCTTCTCCCCTTTGTGGGGATGCCATGATGAATCCTGAATAAGTATCCACGGAAAAGTGCAAATATTTCCATGGGGCAAAGGAAAGGTATTGAGTCACATCCATTTGCCAGATTTCATAAGCTTTGAGACCTCTAGGGTTTACACCCATAGGGATAGAATGAGCTTGTTGACTACAGGTAGGACATTGTTGTATGATGGCAGTCGCTTCGGTTGCCGTGAGACCAAATTGTTTTGCCAACACTTTTTTATTTTGATGAAAATAAGCATGACTGTCCCATGGTGTGATGGGAGATATAACCATGAGTGCAGTTGCAGCAGCATCGGCTTTGTCATTTCCCTCTTCCAATCTCTGTCTCCGCCACCCACAACATCTATAACCTTCCAATAAACAAATCTCCTTATAACACTAAAGATTCAAGTTCTTCTCCCACTGCCATTCTGACTTCCAAGCCAGCCCAAGTCTGTGCAAACCAACTTACCTAAATGTCTTCTCTTACGTGCTACCACTTTCTCTTCCCATCTATAAACAATTCAACCCCTTCTCAGCACCAATATCTGATACTTCCAAAAGTCAACTTTCTGCTTTCCTTCACTAACACTGCCATAGCTGCCACTGATTGAACACAATCTGGAAATCCTTAACATCAGGATCTAACATTTTAGACAAAAAAGTTACTGACTCTCTCTTCCCTCCCCACTTCTGGGTTAAAACCCTCAAAGCCATTCCCTTACATTCCCTGTAACACTGGGTTCTTTGCATACCAGTCTTTATTCAAAATAGCACAATTTTCTATTCACAGCCTACAATATCCAGTCAATCCTAGAAATTTCCTCAACTCCTTCAGGTGTTATTTTTATTACTTCTTTCATTAATTAAATGTTCTAAGTATTTTATCTCTCTTTCTACATATTGTAATTTCTAGCTCATCTATGTGACAATTCCTAAAAGGGCAGCAACTTATGCTGCTGACAAACAAATAAACAAACAAACGTGTCATCTGTTAAGTATGCAAAATGCACGCAGACATAAAAACATAAAGGAGTAAGAAAAACAGCTTCAAAAATAAAACAAACAATCTAAATGAGGTATTTTGAGTCAATACTCTGAAATATAATTGGGTATGAAAGTATTTGAAATGTCAAAAATTTCCAGAAGGAAAAAGAAAATCAAAATTGCATTCTGAGCCAAAACAGTGAAACTGCAAAGGCAGGTATCAGATATCACCCTTTACCCCGCCTTTCTCATGTTGGTTCAGCAGAGAGAAAAAAAATGGTGAAAAGAACAAAAACCCGTAGCCCCCTCTTCCTGCCTCTCACGGTGAGAGAAAGGAAAAAAAATTGTTGTTAAAACGGACAAGCCTCCCTTTTCCTGGGAAGACAGGAAGAGAAAGAGAAAAAAAATGCTTAAACTACATAGAAGTCTCAAATTCCTTAGCCTCTCATCATCCATCCAACCAAAACAACTCTTTCAACAAAACAACACTCTCTGCTTTTCTTTCTAGTTTCATCCAACAAAACCTTGCACAAAATTACATTTCATGCAATCCAATAAATGACTACATACACACCCATTCACATCTGTACTGCAATCAGACCTTTTGTATAATGCGTCCTCCATGCAAATCAGTCATTAAAATTATTTCAATGAACTAGCTTATTCCCAAAGCAGTGGAAAATTCAGGCAGCAGTTTTAATCACAAAAGGTGATATTGGACCCTAACCATCGCCCGTTTCCCACAGCTTCAAGCCAAAGCCCATCCATTTTGCTGGCCAGCCAAACATATCATAATTAATTCAACCACATTCAATTCTACACACTATCATTATAGATGCACATCAACAAAATATTTTTAACAGAAATCACTTCAAGTTGATCAGTTCAAATCATCTGAGCCTTCCCATTTAGACAGGCTTTATATTTTATATTAGATATTAGATTATTTCGGTGCCAAGCTCTGTATACGTGTCCAACCAGCCAGGCCGATCTACACATATACTATGGCCACCTGATTCCCACATGGCGCTCCCATGTGACCCCCCTCTAGCGCGAGCTGCACTGGCTCCCGGTGGTCTTCTGGGTGCGCTTCAAGGTTTTGGTTACCACCTTTAGAGCGCTCCATGGTTTAGGACTGGGGTATCTATGAGACCGCCTTCTGCCACCAGTAGCCTCTCACCGACCAGTATGCTCCCATAGAGAGGGGCTTCTTAGGGTGCCGTCGGTCAAACAGTATTGACTGGTGGCCCCCAGGGGAAGAGCCTTCTCTGTGGGAGCACCTGCCATCTGGAACAAGCTGCCCCCGGAGATACGGAGGATTACAGACCTGCGCGCTTTCCGCTGTGCCTTCAAAACATTCATATTCCAGCAGGCCGGCCTGGCCTAACCTCTTTTTTAAACTGTTTTTAAATTTTTTAAATTTTAAATTTGTCTTATAAATTTGGGGTGTTTTAAATTTTGTTTTCTGGGCCAAATTATTTAATTGTATTTTAATGGTTTTTTTAACATTTGTATTATATGAATTTAATTTTTTGGCTGTTCACCACCCTGAGTCCTTCAGGAGTAGGGCGGTATACAAATTTAATAAATAAATAATAAATAAATAATATAAATAATAATAAATTTCAGAAAACCTGCTTTTCTGGATAGCCATGATTAATCAGTAAGGTGGCTAAGTGTCATGGTGGTGCAGTGGCTAGAATGCAGTATTACAGGCTAATTCTGCTGACTGCCAGGAGTTCGATTCTCAAACAACCTTCCATCCTTCCAAGGTTGGTAAAATGAGGACCCAGATTGTTGGGGGCAATATGCTGGCTCTGTAAACTGCTTAGAGAGGGCTGTAAAGCACTGTGAAATGGTATATAAGTCTAAGTGTGATTCTATTGCTACCAAAGAATAGAAAATTCAAATAAGACAAGAATTAAAATATTTCTAATCATATTTTTTATTGCACTGTTTTTTAAAAATATTAAAAGTTTAAAAGAAGATAACAACTAACAAAAACTTATAGTTTTTGTTACTTGTTATCTTCTTTTAAACTATATATATATATATATATATATATATATATATATATATATATATATATATATATATATATATATAAAAGGAAAAGAGAAAGACAAAAGATTCACCTTGAAAAAATTCTAGTGTATTGTAAATTAATCATGTATATTTATCATTTATCATGTATAGAATGCTTCTTTTGTTCAAAGTCATAAGGGTGTTTTAGACACATCCTAGATTTGTATTAATTCCATATTCTCAGAATAGCACATCCAACATAATGATTTTTAAAATCTATATTAACCATAGCTTTGTCATATCACAAATATTCATGCCACCCAAATCTCAGATTGTGTTTTTCTAACTCCAATAGATTTCTATTTCTCAGCAACATCTACCCAATTACTTAATTAGATAATAATATGTCTGCAAGTAAACAACCAAGCTCAGCGAGCATCAAGGACTCCATACTAAAACCTTGTCTTGACTTTCTTCATTCAGATCTATGATTTGATAATTTACAAAACAAATATTAAGTTGCATTTGCTTGGGATTATGCTACAGATCCAGTTGCGTTCTTTCTAGTATTACAGAGTTCACCGGTCAATATCCTATAAGTTCAATATACTAATGAGCCAGGATATCATTGTCATCTCTCTGAGAATTGGAGATACAAATTGTGAGATTTATTCAAACCTATCTTACTCAGCCATTTCAGAGTTACTTTCTGAACTATTTGATCCCTTGAATTTATTTTTTATTTTGCTACTCTTTTTTCTTTTGTTTTGTTTAAGACATACATACACATACATAGATTGTTGCATTAAAAACATTTAAGTGATAGTTCTTCTTTAAAATGAACCCACCAGGCTGAATTATATATAGTATTCCATGCATTACATACATTCAAAGACACGTTAAAATTCACCATTGTATTTTGTTTATTTTTTTTCAAGATTTTGTAAAATTATGTAGAGTATAGGAGAATATTAGTGTGATGATATGTAAATGGTCACACTCATGCACAAGAATTGAATAAGAATTGTTTAATTGTTAAAACCCAATAAAACTCAAATGGAAAAAAAATAAAAATAAAATCCACCATTGTACCATTATTTTTTCAGAAATTACAGTTAAAATCTGCCCAGATAGTGGAAGGGTGTCTGAAGGTTTTCGTTCAAGAAGAAAAAAAAATATTCTAAATAAACTGTAATCAGTCACAATAGAAATCTGTGGCCTCATTTAGGATCCTAAATATGTTTCCATGTTATAATTAAAACAGTCTGTCAGGGTTCCAAGTAACAACCCCAAAAGAAGACTCCGAGGCTTGAAGTTCCTCAAAGTTCTATTTTATTAGAGATGCCATTTTGGCACATCTGGGAAAACCTGAATCTGAAAGCTTCCAGGTTTTCCCCACCCAAAGGAAAGTCCCTGCCCAGCACCCAAATGTCCATCACATGGTCCAATCAAAGCACCATCCCATCTGGAGATGCCTCCCAGTCACACCTCTCCAGGTGCAGGGCAAGATATCCTTGACTCTCTGAGAAAGGAATGTTATTATGACTACATATCTCCCCTGTTCCATACAATCCCCCTTCCCAGTTTTCCATACTACTAAATGTGGCAGGCCTGAAGTCCCAAGGCAAAAGATGACTTCCAGGCCTGACACAATCATTTATTGCTTGGAAATGAATTTATTTATTAATACCTTAGATTTATAATTTATCCATCAATACAATTAAAGAATTAAAGTTATAAAATATAAATGGAATTAGTGGAATTATATTGTAAAATAAACATTTCTTTTTCTTCATGTTTGCATCCTTAAAATGCTTTTCTTGGGCAATTAAAATAATTTTTTGTATGGCTTGTAAAGATATAATTCCAATTTTCAGTATAAATGATAGAAAATCCTTTTGTGACATGTTGAAATGTACAATAGGATTGCTCATTATATAATAATTAATATTAAATAATATTAATATCGATAACTATGAGATCTACAAATATGGGATACATTAGATGATTTTGTATTAATTAGCTCAGAAAACTTACTTGTTATTAATACCTAGGTAATAAATTAATTTATTTTTAAAATGACAATAATATTTTTAAAACATTTATATATGTTGACAATTTATTTTTTAATGAATAACATAACTTTTAATGATTCCAGAATAATTAGTATTTCTTAACTCCAATAAATTAGTGACTAACTAGTTGAATAATTAGCTTTTTGGTTAGTTAGGAAGTTATAATTTCTTCTTTGGTTTCTTGTTCTCCTCGGTATTTGTTTAAGGGTTAGGATTTCTCTTCCTTTATACATTGTTATCTCTTCTCTCATTTTTCTTCCTTTATCGATTTCTTCGTAAATCTTATGTGAATTTCCTTTGGTAATTTATTCCTTCTTGCGTAATTCGTATACACCCTATATATTTCGTCAATTCCATTTCGCAATTCATCCTTGTCCATCTGGGATGCCTTCGCCAATATCTCGGTCATTGTTTCGCCTAGGTCTTCCTCCTTTTGTTCTTCTACATTCTGAAAAGGTAAATAGAATGATGCCTTCTCCATCTCCAGATACGTTAATGCGTCTTCGGTTTCCTTGTTAAATGCCCCTTGATCTTGTTCCAATCTTTCTATTCTGTTGGTCGTGTGTTCTATTTTTTCTTCTACCCTATTAATCTTCTGCTCATTTCCCGCTATGTTTTGATGGATTTATTCTATCTTCTCATCCATATTTTTGATGTTATCCTTTATTTCACTTACGTCTGACCTCAGTTCTTCATGGTTTTTTCTTGTTTCCTCATGTTGTGTGCCATCGTCTCCTGCATTCTATTCATACCTTTCTGGATCATTGCTAATGCGGATTGAATATTCTGTATGTTGAGGGCAGGGCCCGTCTTTTCCTTTTCTGTAGTTTCAGTTACTTTTTGTTGGGCTGGCAAGGCCATAAGTATCATTTGGCTTGATGGTATTTTCTTACTTGTTTTGGTTGTTGTTGCTGTGCCTTTAGTTGCCATTATTATTTCTTTTTTTATGATTTCCCAGAATTTCATATGCTAGTCAATATTTGTAATTCTGATTCTTGGCTATGCACCCAGATTTGTTTATCACTATTCAATATTCTTCTGTTATTTCACGATATTTGTGAGACAACAATGATGGGAACTAAAAGGGAGGGATTGAGGGAAAAGTACACTAATGTAGCAATCCATCGACTGGTTGTTCTTAAAATTAAATATTTAAATACCGGCTATAACTCTTATCCTATTAATCAAAAATCAATTTCTGTTGAATTCTAATTTATCTAATACGGTAAGGATATATAATTTATATAAATATAATTAATACACTATAGACTAAGTCTTTGACTCTAACAGTGTAAAAATTGGCTTATAAGTTAATAGTTCACTTAGTGTTAATAAACTTATTCTATGCAATCATATATAAAAGTAAATCTCAAAAACACATAAGTATATATATATCTTAGTTCCAATAACTATCAATTACCATTGATTTCTAATTTATCTGAGATAAACATATAAATATATTTAATTGTAAATCTTTGCTCCTAAATGTATGAAGATAGACTGATGCAACAATAATTCAATAATCAATAGATAGTTCAGTGACTAATTCAATAATCCAATAAATATCAATTACTATTAATTTCTAATTTCTCTAGCATACATGTATAGGTATACTTTACACAAATATAGTAAATATGCTATATATGCTATACTCTAAACCTTTGTTTCTAAGTATATAAAGTAAGTATAAGTATATAAAAATAAGCTGACAAGGCAATAATCGACTTAATCAATACCAAATTATACTATGCAATCGTGTATAAAGATGTATATATATATATATATATATATATATATATATATATATATATATATATAAATAAATATTACTTCTTGGTCCCTATTGATAATTAATGAGTAGTTTTAATAGCAGGTCTTTGATTCTTCTTTGGAAGTACTTCCCACGCTCGTTACTTTCTCCTTCTTCTTACTTCTTATATTGAGTGTCCAACTACAATCCAACTCGATTTATTTTCAATTGTCCGTGATTTCAATTTTTTAATATATCTAAGTATTATCCAGTTGTTTCCTAGTCCTCAGTTCTAGTCCTCCCAAACTGGAAACGGTAGAAAAAACAATATTATAAATCCAATGTGTTTCAAGTTCATTCGTATTTTTCCTTCCCTTTTATATATATCCAAAAATCACCAAATGTGCACCAATAATGTCAAACGTCTGCTTCCCTAAGTAATTTAAGCCAATTATCCAGTTATCTTATTCTCCAGTAAGCCAATTGTCTCAGTCCTATTAACGGGGCTTTGTCCGAGCTACCAGTAAATGTAAAAGTATTTTAAATCCCTGTTGTGGCTCCGTTACCAGAGCTTGTGTCATCGTCAGGAGAGGACTCCGAGAGTGAAGGGGAGGAGTTGGCAAGGCCTCCCTCTCCAGGACCCTCCTCTCTGGCAATGCCTTTGGTGTCCGCCGAAGGGCAAGAGATAGGGCCAGGGCCAAGTACGTCCACACAGCCACAGATGGACAGTGATGAGGGTAATGAGTCTTGGCTGGACCCACGCCAGCGTCGCAGAGATAAGTGCGCGCAACAGAAGAAAGGACTTGCCTGAGATTAGGCTAGAGTCACTGGACCACACCCCACAGGATATAAAAGGGAGCATGGTGGCCAGTCAAACCTTGTGACAAACAAAGCTGAAAGCTTCCACACCATTCTGCATTGCCGGACTTTTGCTTTAAGACTGGATTATCTCTGGACTTGATTGTAATTATTGAGCTGCTTTACTTTGATGTATCAGAAGTGGGGAGAAGTTATCTCTCCTCTTTGTAAATAATAAACTCTTGGCAGGCAGCCACTAGGTTGTTGCCAAGTTCCGTTATCATAAGGAAAAGGATTTTGCCGGCTGGTTTGGTCTTTAACTCCTGAACGTCTGTTGGTGTGTGTGCATGGGGTTGAGGACAGAACAGTCCCAAGCTCACTGTGTTCTCTCTGCTATAAGTCAATATGGCTTCTCCGTCTTTCTTCTTGGATATCCAGGGATCTAGTAATCCTCCTGTCAAGTCTTTTTTGCTTCCTGAAATTTTAACTTCTTTCGGATTCTTGTTTATAAAGTTCTAAATATTGCCCTCACGCTCGATCAGCTTGCTTCCCTCTGGGTTTCCTCAGGTTTCACTGGCTACCAAATTACGCACTGTCACTTTCAATATGGATTCCTCCCTCCGCTCACTTGTCAGTCTCCGCTTCTCTTCTTTCTTTAAATCAGGGCTTCCTTCCTCCCGCTTTCTTTCGACAATTAGAAGATGTAAAAGTGCCTTTTCTTGCTTTCTATTTCCACCGATGCTTCTTGTTCAATCTTTGCTTCCCTGTCTACAGCTGTCACCATTTCTGGCCAGCCTGGGTGGCTGGTTATTTCCCAGTCCAAGTTAAGGGACTTTTCCTGAACCTTTGGGGGGATTGCTGTCCTCCCCGAGGTCCTCGGAGGTTTCTCTTTCCTCTATCAACCTCTACAGGGTCAATAGCGCCTAAATCGGCACTCAAATCGGGATTATTAGAGGCTTTGGGAACAGAGAGTCGTTCCTTTCGCCCCTAACACGCTGATGTCACCGTTAGCTTTTTGAAAGTATAACATATTATCTCACTTGCAATTCTCTAAGTCAGTGGTTCTCAACCTTCCTAATGCCGCGACCCTTTAATACAGTTCCTCATGTTGTGGTGACCCCCAACCAGGGGTGAGTTCTAAATTTTTTTACTACTGGTTCTGTGGGCATGGCTTATTTTGTGGGTGTGGCTTGGAGGTCATGTGACTGGGTGGGTAGGCTAGCTGGTCATGTGACCGGGTGGCCATGGCTATGTGTATAGGGACTACTCAGAAGGCTGAAAAAAGTCATTTCTGACAGGTCCTCGCACTTTTGACTGGTCCTCACACTTATGACCATCCTCACATTTATGCCCGTGCAGCATTCTTAACAACCATGTCACTCATTTCACAACTGCTTCTCTTCACCATGGTAACAAGATAGAGCAAAACGTAAAATGTGAGGACAGTCATAAGTTCGAGGACTGGTCAAAAGTGCGAGGACCAGTCAGAAATAACTTTTTCAGCCCTCTGAGTAGTCCATATGCATAAAACAATACAGCAATAGAGAGGGATGAAGGAAGGGAAGGGAAATTAGAGTAGGAGTGAGGGTAAGAGAGGGAGGAAGAGAGGAGGAGAAGGAGAAAGGAAGAGGAAATAGGGAGGAGAAGAAGAGGGTGAGGAAGAGAAAGTAAGAAGGAAAGAAAAGAGAGAGGTGGTAGGTTTGAGGAGAAAGATTGCTGTACAATAAAAAAGATGAAAGGGAAGAAAGCCAACCCCAAACAAATATAAAGATATTAAGATAAAGAATGAATTGTTAAACTTTAAAGAATAAAAGAGAACAAATATGAATAAATAACAATAATTAGAAACACACATACAATGTATTTTCTTTGAACAGAGTATTTGGCCGGTTCATAAATTTAAACAGTGTTTAGTCATTTCAATTAAATTTACAATTTCTATATTTCCTTTTTGCCATATTTATTCCTCATCTATTTTTGTAAAAAACCAATATTACCCTTCATCCTCATCTCTAATTTTAATCAAATTCAATTTTTCCCTTCTATTCTATATTATACCCCTTCCCATTGTCATCTATTTTTATATCCATCCTCACATTGGTTAATTATGTAATATTACAGTTGTTTAATATGAATTCAACATTTTAATATAAATCAATTAGTTATATAACTACCTTTTTTGTATATTAATCAATATGAACATGAATATTCCAATTATTTCCATGCAATCCAATTTCTTACAAATCAATTAATTATATTTACCAATAATAAACCAAATATTTCTGCTTTCAACACAATATACAATTAATAGTATCTCAATTATTACAATTCCCTAGTTAAATAGAGCTTTTTTTCTTTTGTGTTTTAAAATCTCTTTTTCCCTAAATTTCCCGTTGTTTGCACCTACCTTTTTTGGTGAGGAAAAAGAAATCTGCCTGCCTAATTTTCCAACGTGCAAAGCCAACAGCCTGCTTTACTTTCTCTTTCATTTTTTTTTTGAATACAATTTTTATTGCTTTTTTTTTTTACACAAATAAAATATAGTCACGATTCTATTTAACATCGGATTCTCAGTGTTTTTACATATATACATAAGTAAGTATCTGGTGTCATTTATACTGCACATTTCTAATTAATCTCTGCACCGTTTATTCCTTTCTTAATTCTATCATTTATCCATTCGTACCATCTTCCCCACACAGTATCATAATCAGAGTTTTCGTCATCATTTATCTCGTGTGTTAATTTACTTATCTCTGCACACTCTAATATTTTATTAATTATAAGGTCATCTGGTGGTAGGTCTTTCTTTTTCCAATATTGAGCGTATGCTAGTCTGGCAGCTGTAGCTATGTGTATTAGGAGATGGACCTTTTCCTTTCCATGCCCTTTCTTTGCCATTCCCAGGAGAAATATTTCTGGATTCAAATCAATTTCTTCTTTGAGTATATCTTTCAACCATCTCCGAATTTTGCTCCAATACCTTTTTGCTTTGGGGCATGTCCACCACATATGAAAGAAGGTGCCATGACCATGGCCACATTTCCAACAATTTGGCTGTGCATTGGGGAACATCTTTGCTAATCTTGCAGGTGCTAAATACCACCTGTAAAGCATTTTGTAATGGTTTTCCTTATACGTGGCTGCTCTAGTTAATTTATAATTTTTGTTCCAGGCTTCTTCCCATTCATTAAGGTCCAAACTGTGTCCAATATTTCTCTCCCATGCTCTCAATTGGTTTCTGATTATATCCTCATCTCTATCTTCATCCGATAAATAGTTATACAGCTTGGCCAACACTTTATTCCCTTGTCCCATCAAAATTTTGTCTAATCCATTATATCCTGATTCTAAGCCATACTCATCTTTATCTTTCTGGTATCTTGATTTTATTTGTAGGTAGGTCCACCAGTCTAAGGGTATACCTTGATCTCTCAGAACTTCATTTGATTTAATGTTTCCCCCTCCATCGACAATGTCTTTGTATCTGTACAGTTTCTCCATTCCCCACCTGTTGGGGTAAATCATTGCCTCTACCGTGGAAAGCCAAATTGGGACCTTGGTATAGTATCTCTGCCTGATCCCCACCCACGTTTGTATTAGGGAGTCCCTGATTTTGTGCCTGTGGAAATAAGTTTTCTTTTTATTGTCTTTGTCCCATAGATATGCATGCCACCCTTTCTGTAGGGACAGCCTTGCCTTACTCCTTTCTTAATTTGGAAGGTTCTTGTCCTGTCTCCATTTACTAAAATGCTCGCCCTCTGATTGTCATAGATAGTTTTTATCATTTTTTCAAAGTTTTGCCCAAATCCTATTATTTTAATTTGTTTGGTCATAAAATTCCAATTTAGGTTGTCGAATGCCTTTTGGGCATCCAAAAAGACTAAGGCCAACTGCTTTTCTGGGTGTTCTTCATAGTATTCTAGAGTGTCTAGTACAATTCTCAAATTATCCCTAATTTGTCGTCCCGGGAGAAAACCATTTTGATCTTTGTGAATCCAATTATTTAATATTTTTTTAGTTCTTTCTGCCATTATACACATAAATAATTTATAGTCGGTGTTTAGAAGTGAGATTGGTCTGTAGTTTTGAATTTTTTTGGGGTCGGCACCTTCTTTCGGCAGCAATGTAACATGGGCTTCCCTCCATGAATCAGGAATTTTGGAGCCCGTCAAAACCTCGTTAAAAATTTCCATTAATTTTGGTTGTAGAATTTCTTCCAGTTTTTTGTATATTTCTCCTGGGAATCCGTCTGGGCCAGGTGATTTGTTGTTTTTAAGTTTGGACAGGGCTTTTTTGAACTCTTCGGTTGTTATCTTAGCATTGAGCATCTCCTTCTCTTCCTCTGTTATTTGCGGGAGCTCCGCCTCTGCCAAATATTGATCTATTTTTCCCTCCGAGGTCTCCTCTTCTTTATATAGGGATTCATAGTACTCTCTCGCTCTTTCTAATTTATCTTCTTCTTTATTTAAGAGATTTCCCTCCGCATCTTCTAATGTCTGGATTGTCCCTTTTTCATTTTCCTTTTTTAATTTATAGGCCAGCCACCTGCCCGATTTATTAGCGTTCTCAAAATAGTGCTGTTTTGTTCTTTTTATTTTTTGGGCTAGCTCTTCTTGGTCTAGAATGTTTAATTTATGTCTCCACACCATCCAATTTTCCTTTGCCACAGTGTCACCAGGCATTTTTTGGAGTTTCCTTTCTGCTTCATCTAGCTGTTTGATGAGATCTTCCCTGGATTTTCTTTTTAGTTTGTTTTTATATGCGGAGTAGGATATTATTACCCCTCTCAGGTATGCCTTCAATGTATCCCATACTATTTCGCTGGGTGTCCCTTGGTTCTCATTTTCTCCAAAAAAGGTCTTGATTTCTCCTTTTAATTTTTCTACGAACTCTTTGTCACATAATAGTTTTGTATTTAGCCTCCATCTTTGTTGTTTCTTTCTCTTTATATTTCTCCATTTTATTTCCAGAGGGTTATGATCTGCCCAGATGTTTGGGCTAATTTCTGCCGTCTCAATTTCTAAACCTAGCGTCCTAGTGACCCAAGTCATATCTAACCTCGACCATGACTGTTGTGGGTTGGAATAGAATGTAAATTGTCTTTCAGTTGGGTGCAAAGTTCGCCATATGTCAATTAAATTCACTTCCTCCACCAAATCAAAAAAGGCTTTTGGCAAGGTCGCCCTTTTATTTTTGTTCATTTTATTGCTTTTATGATCATTAACTGGGTCTATAATTCCATTGAAATCACCTATCATGCAAATTTCATTGTGCTCCATATTCCCTAATTGTTCACGTAGCTTTTGAAAGAATTCTCCTTGTTTTTTATTTGGAGCATAAATGCCCACTAGTAACATTTTAGAGTTTTCTATCGTGACTTCAACCATAAGTATTCTACCTTTTGTATCATTATATTTCAATTCTGCTTCAATACCTTTTTTAACATAAATTGCTACCCCTCTCTTTCTTTTTTCTGCTAATGAGGTGAATAGTTTACCAAATTTTTTATACTCCAGACATTTGCCCTCATCCTTTTTTATATGGACCTCCTGTAGACAGATTATATCCATATTTTGTTTTGCTAGCTTTGTGAGTGTTAATTTCCTTTTTTTGCTGTCATTTAAACCATTAACATTTACTGAAATTAGTTTTAGATCCTTCATTCCTGATTTCCTTGCTCGGTTTTAATTCTTGTTTAGTCTTACGGCTCTTACTGGTCTTGTTTTTTTCTCCTTGGCTTCTCCTTCGGTCTTCTTCTCCTCCGCGGTTTCTTCCTCGTCTAGATTTGTCGCCTCTATTTCCTCCTTACTACTTTGTTCTTCTTCTGCACCCCTTAACTGGTCGAGAAAATCTTGTGCTGTGCTCAAGCTGTCTATTTTTATTTTTCTCCCCTGCCAGGTGATTAGCATCCCCTCTGGCAGGAGCCATCTAAATAATATATTTCTTTTGTTCAATTGCGCCGCCAAAAATCTATAGCCTTTTCTCACCTCCCTCACCCTTCTCGGAATCTGTTTCAGTATTATCACTTCCTTTCCTCTGTATGTTATTTGACCGTCCCTCGCCATATTGTATAAGATGTCTTTTACTTTCTTTCTTGCGAATCTAATATGAACTTCTCTGGGGAGCCTATTTCTCCTCGCATAGTTTGTTTGCACTCTATAGACGTCGTCCAGTTCTCTGATAATCTCACGTTTGTCTTGTTGGAGTATTTCTGCAATTAATTCCGCCATCTTCTCTCCTAAATCCTCGTCTTTATCTTCTTCCACATTTTGAAAGCGCAAGTAGAACGACGCCCTATCCATCTCTAATTGTATTAATGAGTCTTCTAATTCCTTATTTTGCATCGTCAGCGTCTGGTCTACCATATCCAGCTTCTTCTCATTTTGTTCTATTTTTTGCTCCGCCTTCTGGATCCTTTCTTCATTGTTCGAGATTGAGACTTGAATCTCATTCATCTTCTGGTCCAGTTGGTGGATATCTGTTTTTAATTCGGTGTGATTGTTAGACATTTTCTCCTGCATGGCCACCATCGTTTCTTGAATTAATGTCAATGTTGACTGTACTGTTAGTAATGTTGGTGTTGCTATGGCCTTGTCCGTTTTTTGTGCTCCTTCCATTGATTTTTGGGTAGCCGGGGAGGTCATGGATATGGTGGGATTTGAGGGGGTCTTCTTCCCTGTTTTCAGGATCGTCGATGATATGCTCGTCATTTCTTCCAGGATTTTTTTTTGTTCTCTAATTATTTTCTCGATATTTCTCCAAATTTTCATACACTGACTGTCACCTCTTTTTATGTTTCTTCAGCGTATAAGAGGCATTTTTTTTATCGAACAATGTCTATCTATTTACCAATCTATATCACTTCCAGTCTCTATCTTAAATAGAATTAACAATCAATATCAATTTATCAATCTACCTCACTTCCAGTCAATATCTTACGTGGATAACAAAAGTTGATTTATAACTTATAATTATGTAATTGTAATAATAATTAATTTGTGTAATAAATAGTAATTTATAAATAGTAATCTCTTTCATTTTTCAGTATAGGTAGGGGGAAAAAATCTGCACTCTTTCCAAGCAAGCAGCAGAGCCCTGAGCAAAACAGCTGAGAGCAAATCAGCTGGGGGTCGGGAGCCGATCTAAGCAAGGGCTAATTAGCCTATGCTGAAGCTCCAGGGGCTAATAAAATTACAAAAAAAACCCACTGAACCCTTTGTTAAATTGCTGGTTCCCCCGCCCCTCGCCCACCACTATTTATTGGCAATAAATAGTGGTGCGGATGGGCGGGGCAAGCCAGCAATTTAACAAAGGGTTCGGCTGCATCACTGGCTCTAGGGCGGCCCTTTGAAGCCCCGCGGCAAGAATTTAAACAGGTTTTTTTTCCTCTAGCCATCGGAGGCAGCAATAGATTGGGAGTGGGCGGGGTAAGCGAACGGCGACCGGGCGATCCAACAGAGCAGAGAGTGAGGGTGAGTGAAGGCGTGGGGGGGTGAGAGAGGGCTTTGGCGACCCCTGTGAAATGGCCGTTTGACCCCCCAAAGGGGTCGCGACCCCCAGGTTGAGAACCGCTGCTCTAAGTGGTCATTTTTCAGTGGAACTTTTAAGGAATCAGTGAGCAAACTTAAATGTGCCAGTGTTGTAATTAGATTTAAATGAGAACTAGAATTGCAAACTTAAATATTTAGGTTTTTAACTGTATGAATCTGGAAGAGATTTTTTTCAAATTGGTATTAACATCATTTAAATTAAAATTTCTTCTTCAAAGTTGAATTATTTTAGGGCTCATAATATTGCTTGTGTCAATAAAAAAGATTAGTAGTTCATGAATGAATATTGATGTATGATAGTTTAGGCTAATATATTTTATCTCTTGTCATAAACCTATTTAAACTGAACATATTTGTGCAAGGATTAATAAAATACAGACTACAACGCTCTAGCCTAAGCAAACCGTGAATTCTTTAGCAAAACTTCAGAATTTCTCAGATATTCAACAGATATGAGTGGATTTCTCCAAGACTATGCTTGCCTTAAGGCTCTCAGATTCACAATACAACACAGATAGAGAAGAATCTATTACAAAAGCTGATTTGCCCTTTGTCAACATAAGGGTGCAATTCCTTTTTTATACTACAGTGCTGTGGTTGAATGCCAGTTTCCCCCATATCTTCCATTGTTTTGTTTTGTTTTTTTCATCCTGTACTTTTTGGTTTTGAAACTGGGCAACTGTTGGTTGTCAAATAACTGACATTTGTGCCTTATATACACAAATACACACACACACACACACAAAAATATTAGGAGGACTAGTACAAATGGAATGAGAAAAAAACAACTACAGCAACAATAACAACAAAACCAAAAGCAACAGTACAAGACTGAGAACATGCTGAAAAGAGAGTTGAAAAGCTACAATATTGATTTATGCCATCATGGAAAAGCTTGACATTTAGCTTCTTTGATGGTCATGTATATGGAAAAAATTTAGTAGAAAGTTCAGTGTGATTTCCTGCTGCAATGCCATTCTGATGATAACACTTACATGACTATAGATCAAACTCTATGAAAGAGGGGTTGAGTGGCCAGAAGCTCCTGGGGAAAATCAGGAAGCTTCTAGGGTAGGCAAGTTTGGAGGCTCTTGGAGAAGAGATGCTGATATCAGCCATAGATAAATAAAAAAATTAAAGGCATGGATTAGGTTTTTATAAGTGAATTCTCTCAAGAGTAGACCTTAATTTAACTATTTTGCTGGTACTTAACATAAAAGAAGAACATGAAAGAAATGTATCAGTGATACATTTAGTAACCTATTGAATTCAAAATATAACTCTTATCTTTTCCATGGCTAAGATTTTTGTTTTATTGTGCAAAGCTAACCAGTTCTGTGGAAATAAATAGTAGCAAATGCTAGAATTCTAAGCAAAGAAAAGATTTTCGCAGATCAGAAGCTACCAACAGTTTAGAATGTTTAAGCTTCCTGAACTTAATTAAATCTCACTCTGTTCCACTGAGAAATAATTAAACAGTGGCTTCTATTGAACTATTGAAACAAGATTTGCATGCTGAAAACTGAATCTGGTGCCCAAAGCTCAGTTACAGTGCTCAACAGTTGGTAATTTTTAATGTGACAGAATAAAAGTATTGAATACATGAGAAATAAAGCATTTCATATTTTTAATTAATCTTAATGCTAATTAAATATTCTTCATTTGTGATATTTTAATGTGCAAATTTTCTCCAAGGAACCATAGTTGGAAAGTTATGAATGGCATTGCAAAATTCTGAAAAATATACATTTTGGGAGGGGGACTTCTCTATTTCATCCATGTTGTTTTCTTCACAACAAAGTGAAAATGGCTTGCCCTTTTTCATTTATACACTTATTTCAGAGGTGGGTTTCAGCAGGTTCTGACCAGTTCTGGAGAACCAGTAGCAGAAATTTTGAGTAGTTCAAAGAATTGGTAAATACCACCTCTGACTGGCCCCTCCCCCATCTATTCTTTGCCTCCCGAGGAAATGGGGATTTTGCAGTAACCTTCCCCTGGAGTGGGGAGGGAATGGAGATTTTACAGTATCTTTCTCCTGCCATGCCCATCAAGCCACGCCCACCAAGCCATGCCATGCCCATCAAGCCACCCCCACAGAACAAAATAGTAAAAAAATTTGAAATCCACCACTGACTTATTTGTACTGTGCTCGTCTAGTTAATATGATGAAGTCCTCAGTGCATGATGTAATGAGGCTTTCACTCTTCAGCTGGCTTATTACAGAGCCCAATGGAATGAAGAAGAGTGAGAGGATCAGGGTCCTTGCAGCTAACTTTTCCCCCCCAATTGTACACTAGATAGTATCTTTCTTGTTACTTGTCCCAATCTTTTTTCTCATACAAATCTTCTTTCCTTTCATAATTCTACCAAGAATCCTTTTTTTATACAGTACATCCCAATTCATCAATTTATCAATGAATATGTTTCTTTGTTCTTCAAATGTTGCTCAAGAACAAAATTGCTGCTAATTATTAAATGAGAACAGCAAAATGTCCTTCCACTTGTTAAGTCACTGCCCCAGTAAATAAGTAATTTCATCTTGTGTTGGCTTCAAAAGAAATCTAGGGCTGCCCATCCAAACAAGCAAGAAATCCCAGCATGAAAAAAAAAATCTCCCAACAGAAAGAATGGATGAAAAAAAGAAATAAAAAAAAGAGATATAGAAGCTGCTTAGAATATAATTAATACATAGATTTTCATTTCAAAAAGGTGCTATAATAATTTTAAAAAGTCATAATTCTTCTCTATTTGAGTGTACATACTATGGAAATACTGAATGGGAAGGCTAAAGATTATTTAATGAATCTGACAGAATGAAATTATCCATTCAGATGGGCTATTTTAAATGCTTAGCTTTTAAAATTCTGATTTTGTTTGTTTTTCTTTTAATTTCCTTTTTACCAAATTTGGGGTGTTAAATTAATGTTCTCATTTTCCTTCCTCTTCTTTTTAATACGATCCTCATCAACCATAAACCATGTAGAACACCACAGTCTCCATGTTTAAAATAAAACTAATTGTGCTGCATTTGGCTTGAACAAATGGCAACAATTTATTTCAGTACATTTTTGGATCATTTATAGGTTCCTTCAGAAACAGGAGAACAAACAATTTTTTAAAAATTGGAAAGTGAGATATTGTCTGTCTTGCAGAAATACTGCACTTATAAAACTATTGTCATTCCTGTATTAATGAGAGTTGCAACCAATAAACATTTTGACAACATTCTCTTGGACATCATAGTGGAAATGACTTCTCTTCTGAAAGCTAGCTCCTAAGTTTCTTGACCATTTTGTTCCATTGTATTTTTCTATTGAATTTTTCAGTTATTTTATAATTTCTTTAAGTAGTCTGAATTTATTTTGCCACTCTTTTTTATCTTTTTATCTGTATCATATAATTTCATCACTCTGCAGCCCTCATGTCTAGTTCAGTTTCCTTGAATTGAATTTATTTATTTTATTTTATTATCAGATTTATATACCGCCCTTCTCCCGGAGGACTCAGGGCAGTGCACAGCCAAAGTAAAAACATAAATACAAACATTAAAATACAGTTAAAAAGATATATATGAGTTTGGCCCCATAATTAAAAAACAGTAACAAACCTTTTAAAAACATTTAAAAATGTGTTAAGCCAGCCCGGCTTGCTGAAAAAGAAAGGTCTTCAAGGCACGGCGGAAGGCACCGAGGTCTTGGATTCTTCATATCTCTGGGGGCAGCTGATTCGAGAGGGCAGGTGCTCCCACAGAAAAGGCCCTCCCCCTGGGGGCCACCAGTCTACATTGCTTGGCCGATGGAACCCTGAGGAGGCCCTCTCTGTGGGAGCGCACAGGACAGTGGGAGGCCATTGGTAGCAGCAGGCAGTCTCGAAGATATCCAGGTCCTATGCCATGGAGCGCTTTAAAGGTGATAACCAACACCTTGAAGTGCATCCGGAAGACCACTGGGAGCCAGTGCAGCTCACGCAGGAGAGGTGTTATGTGGGAGCACCATGCAGCTCCCGTAACTACCCGCGTAACTGCATTCTGGACCAGTTGGAGCCTCCAGGTGCTCTTCAAAGGGATCCCCATGTAGAGAGCATTACCATAGTCCAGGCGAGAGGTGACGAGGGCATGAGTAACTGTGCACAAGGAATTCTGATCTAGGAAGGGCCTCAACTGGCAGATCAGGTGAACCTGATAAAAAGTTCCCCTGACTACAGCTGTCAAATGTTCCTCCAAGGACAGCTGCATATCCAGGAAGATGCCCAAATTGTGAGCCCTCTCTGTGGGGGCCAAAGACTCACCCCCAATAGTCAGTGATGGTGTCAACTGACTATATTGGGATGCCAGAAACCACAGCCACTGAGTCTTGGATGAGTTGAGCCTGAGCCTGTTCCTCCCCATCCAGATCCACATGGCCTCCAGGCACCGGGACATCACTTCAAGGGCATCATTGGGGTGGCCCGGAATGGAGATGTACAGCTGGGTGTCATCAGCATACTGGTGGTATTTCATCCCGAAGCCACAGATGATTTCACCCAGTGGCTTCACATAGATGTTGAACAAAAGGGGTGAGAGGACCGACCCCTGAGGCACTCCACATATGAGGCATCTCGAGGTCAACCTCTGCCCCCCTGCCAACACAAACTGCGACCGGTCGGAGAGAAAGGAGGAGAACCACCGTAACACGGTGCCCCCATCCCCAACTCTTCCAACCGGCGCAGCATGATACCATGGTCGATGGTATCAAAAGCCACTGAGAGATCTAACAGGACCAGAACAGAGGAACAACCCCTGTCCTGAGCCCTCCAGAGATAATCTACCAATGCAACCAATGCTGTTTCCGTGCTGTACCTGGGCCTGAAACCCGACTGTAATGGATCCAGATAAGACATTTCCTCCAGGTATTGTGGAAACTGTCATGCGACCACACTCCCAACAACCTTCGCCACAAAGCGAAGAGTGGAGACGGGATGGTAGTTGGCTAATACTGCCAGGTCCAGGGAAGGTTTCTTGAGGAGAGGCCTCACCACCGCCTCTTTCAAGCTGTGGGGAAGTAACCCTCATTCAATGAAGCATTGATAATTCCCTGGAGCCAGCCTCGTGTAACCTCCCGGAAAGCCAGTACTAACCAGGAGGGACACAGGTCCAGCAAACACGTGGCCACGCTAAGTCTCCCCAAAGTCCTGTCCATGTCATCAGGGGTCACAGAGTCAAACTCTTCCCAGATAACATTCTCAAGACTATTCCTCGCCACCCTGCCCGAATCTACCCAGTCAGAGTCCAAATCCCCCCGAATCTGTGCCATTTTGTCATACAGATATTGTCCGAAATCCTTGGCCCTGCCTTCCAGGGGGTCCTCCCGCACTCCCGGATGTAACAGGGAGTGGGTCATCCTGAACAGGGTGGCCGGACCATTATCTGATGACGAAATAAGAGCGGAAAAGTAATTAAACTTTGCCTCCTTTATCACCACTAGGTAGGTCTTAATATGCGATCTTACTAGTGTTCGGTCAGATTCAGCGAGACTGGCCCTCCAACTGCTCTCCAGGCGTCTTTTCCGGTGCTTCATCTCCCTCAGCTCCTCGGTGAACCATGGAGCCACATGGGATCAGCACCGGGTCAGAGGCTGCAAAGGCACAACTTAATCTAAAGCCCCACCAGCCGCCCAATCCCAGGCAGCTACCAGGTCTTCAGCCGAGTCATGTGCCAGATCCTCAGGAAATGGCCCAAACTCCGTCTGGAACCTATCAGGATCCATCAGGCACCTGGGGTGGACCCACCTTATTGGTTCCGCCTCCCTGCAGAATTGAATTGAAGCATGGTAAGGCAATATGTCTACAGAGCAGTACAGAAATTATTGTATAATACTTCTGTGCATTTTCTGCAATGGCATCCTCAAGGAGTCAAAAAAGATCATTATAGTGGTCATGTGGTCAAATCCGTGATCCTTTTGAATGTGATACATATTTCCATGTACATAGAAAGGTAGCAGACTATCCAATCATTATGTGACAAATGCTATATTAAGGATCTGGAATAAGTATAAACTTGGGTTGTGCCCAGAAATACCTTATTGGTCTCAGCACAAGAAATGGTTAACATATCAAGACTTCTTAATACAGAAAGATGGAGAGCTTAAGATGAAGCCAAGAAAGAATTAATTGCAGAGAGATTTAGTTTTCAATGGTCTTCATATGCACAATTCAGAAAAAGATAAAAAGATAATGAAGATTAAACAACATAAAATGGAATTTGAAAATGAACTGTGTACAAATGATGAACAGGTGATTGCAAAAATGTGTAAACATCTGTTGCAATTTGAAACAGAAGTTGGACAAATTAAAAATATAAACGTATGTATAAATGTATTCTAGTCAATGTTAGAAATGTGAAAAAACATGAAGGAACATTTTGCCATGCAGAGGAAACAAATACACATAACGATACAAATAATTTTGATGATTCTTATTGAGATGGAACCTTTTTTTTTAATTGGGACTTATGGATAATCAGTTAGAAAGTACTTATGGAGGACTGATTTTATATGTGGTAACTAGAAAGTTTATAATAAAGATGGAGAGATACTGAAATATTCACAATAAAGGAATGGATTGTGAAGATGGAAGAACTAGCAGAGATGGCAAAACTGACCTTTTTGGTCAGGTACAAATCAATACGTATTTTTATAAAAGACTGGAAACTGTGCATGGGGTTTTTGCTGAAAAGGGGGAAAAAGTGAAATGGTGATTTCTGGACTTGATGATTGAAAAATAGATTACACAAAGAGTTTGAAGGGATTATTGTAATGTTCAAAGAGAGAAAGGGAATAATCAGTTTCTTTTAATTGCTGTAAAACAGGGCAAAGTATCTTTTTAAGTATCTTTTCTTTTTTTTTCTTTAAAAAAAGAAAATTGTTGTGTTGTTGTCTAATTGCTGCCTCTGTAGTTTTTGACCGTGAGGGATGCAATATTCAGTTACCCGGGGTATACCATCATGGAGGTAGTCTATACTTCATACCCCAATGGCTCCATATTATGGTGATTTTGTTATGGTTTTATCTTAATTTATTATCTTCTATATGGTATTGTCCACATCTTACACATGCACACACATTCTGACAGTTTATTTAAACTAAATGTGTATATCAGTGATTGCATGACCTCTGTATACGCTAAATAAATAAAGAAAATACTGTATTGTTTATTGCAGTTTTTCTTTTTTAAAATATATTTCTAATATATACTGCTCAAAAAAATAAAGGGAACACAAGCAGAAGACATCCGAGATCTGAATGAATGAAATAGCCTTATTAAATACTTTGTTCTTTACATACAGTAGTTTATACACTGCTCAGACAACTAAAGGGAACACAAAACTACTGTATGTAACGAACAAAGTATTTAATAAGGCTATTTCATTCATTCAGATCTCGGATGTCTTTTGCTTGTGTTCCCTTTATTTTTTTGAGCAGTGTATAAACATATACACATACATATACATGTATATGTATACATATATAAAATGATTGACCCTGACATCAAACCATTTTAATGCTCCTGCAGGTTCCCCCTTTTCAATTATATTATATTGCAATATTCTCTTTTTCATTAAACTGGGTAAGAATAATTTTAAAAATGCAACTAAAGATTTTGGGGAGGGCTCAGGACTAAGGAGAATGGAAATACAAATGTTTCAATGACACAATGAATATGAATGAATACATATGAAACTAAGTATCCATAACCCTACCCTACTTGATGTAATTGATTAAATAATTTTTTTAATTAAATTTGTATTTTATTTTTTTAATATGGTCTCAGTGATAAGGCCAAATAAAAAATATTAGAGATGAATGAAAATAATGTTAGGTTGATTTCTTCCTCCAAGTCGATTTCTTCCTCTATTACTTTGTTTTGGTGGAGACATAAAGGATAGTGTCAGCTTTGGAAGCCATATTAGACCATATTTACTTGGAGTTGGGGGTTTTCTGGAACGCTGACAGATAGTGTATGACTAAAAGTTATGTTCTAGGTTTATGGGCTATTTATATTAAAGCAATGAGCTTTAATAACAATTCCGGCTTGCAAGTTAACCAAAACGTTGACCTTAAATTTATAATTTGCTGACCCTAAGTATTCTGAGTTAACTCATATGCAGCTGAAAGCCATAAAACTCAGACCTTGGGAAATCTACTTAAAAATTAATCAACAAACATTACTTTTTCAATCATTGTTAAAATAATAGACTAAGTGTTTTAAATCTGTTCTGCTGACTAAGGTCTATGGTTTCTGCTCCAAAAGTTTGTTGCTTAACGTTCACATTGATCATTGAAAATTGCACCTGACCTGACATGCATATTTGGCAGAGGCTTCTTAGTGTCCATTTAGTACCACCATGATTCTTAGCAAAGGAATTGACCCAAGAAGTATAGCAATTTAATGAGTTGTATAATTAGCATTATTCTCCCAAGGAGATTTCACAGGAATCATTTTAATGTCATGCCATATTTGAGAATGAATTAAAGTTGTATATTATATTTTATATCAATTTTAACATTTAATGGATATAAAGACATTCACATCTAAATTATGTTTAAATGTTGGTTTTGTATTATATTATCTTAAAAAATGGTCTCAGTTCTGAAAATTCTAGCTTTTATTAAACTAAAAGAGCACTAGTAACCTACCAGAGGAACAAATAAAACTGTTGTGCTAATGTTGAGAAACGATCTGACATTTTCTAAGAAATTGTATAAAGAACCAATATTAAAACAGGCCTGCAGGAAAAAGGATCAATGTTGTAGTCTAGTATGAATTTAGTGATCATTACCTGGTCTCTACTCAGAGTGACCTTCATGGTAAAACTTCCTTTGTTACATCAGTTACAACAACTTGACTAGTTAAAGAGACAATGAAAACAGGGCTTCGCAAGAAGCAGAGTTTAGAAAAATGGGCAGGTTTACTGTGAAATAGTTTTAGCAAATAGTTGCTATTTATACAAAAATATGAGACATTTTTGATGGATGTTGGTTAACTCAAGGTAAAAGCTACAAATGGTTTAGAAAACACACTTGAGACACTGTTGCCAAATTAATAACCTGGAGAGAATCAAGATGAGAGTTTGAAGAAAGAATGTTACTCTTTGTTGTCCTAGTTATATAAATATTCAATCTACATCTTGCTAGAAACTTGGAATACTTGGGCTTATTTAGCCTCTGGCTTGAATCTGTGTAGATTTTCTCTAAGGAATTTTGGGTAGTTGGTTGCTCAGGTTGGATGATATAAAATTGAATTGAATCAGAGCAGCTAGGCTCCAACCACTTTTTAAGTAAAGAACATAAAAAAAAAAAACAATACTCCCCAAAGAGGGTTTTTTTCCTGATTATGTAAGAACAGAATCTCTTACAAATAAAAACAAGTTTCAAAAGACTGTTCCTAGTTCAAGTATTTCTGGAATCTTATTTGGCCTTCAAAATGCATTAGATAGTTTCTGCACAGTCTTAGTATTAATCTTAACAAAATAAACATTCAGATCTATTCCATCTCTGAACGTTTTATATGCTTCTTTTTTCCCTCCACCATATTTAAATAACAGTAACAATGAAACAAGAACAAACATAAATTTATTAAGAATGAAAAGTGTTCTCTGAAAAATACTTCACAAGAAATTGTTCTCCAAGGAAGGTGTTTATTGAAGTGGGGTGTAAATTCATAAGACTTCTCTATTCTAGTGAATTTGATGGAGCTGTTTTAAATAGAAATGTCAGACAGCTGGTAGAACATATTGTCAGGTGCAAAGCAAAAATTAGATGGCAATTGATCAAAAGCTTTCAATTATTACAAGGACTTTTGTAAATACTCTCCATGTTCTGTTTATATGGAAATGATAATCAGATAAGAAAGCCAACATTAAGATATTTTGCAAACAATAAAAATGGTTATATCAACATTCTTTCCCACAGGAGAAAATGTTTGTCAAATATTGTAATTCAAAGTTGTTAAAATGCTTGTTCTAAAATATTGGTTGCATATAATGCATTTTATTTCCCGTTATGCTTCCTCCAAATAATACAATTCAGTATCTCTAAATCCAGCAAAAAGAACCCACTTAGATTAAAATCTTCCGTTTAGAGGCTTTGTGAGTTGATTTTATTCATAAACTTATGTTCTATTTTTACTAATTAAAATTTTTAGAGTGTATAACTGAAAATGTTTGGGCATACATATTTCAAAATTATGGCTTCTATAGCTTTATTCCAGTAAGAAAAGTATCTGAGATGAGGCACACTTTCTGGAGTAGCATACCACTGACTTATTTCTGTATACTCGGTTTGATCTTATTTTAATATCTACTTTACTAAGCAGTTTTATTTATTTTTTTCAAGGGCAGAAAAAAGTTTTTTCTAATAAATGTTTGCCAATGTTTTATTTGATGTAGAGCAGAGGAAGGTGATCTGTGTGATATTTGTTATAAAAAATAAGTTCTTATATATTTGAGATTTCAGATTTGGCTAAAGCCTGGAAGCTGAGGTATAATAGAGATATTGGATAGATTTTCATTTCCCCAGAATAGAGCAAATCTAGATAGAGTTGGACATCCTGTTCTGATCTGTTATGCTGTTGCTCCACAATATCTTCAAAAGAAGACTATATTGCAATTTTGCAAAATGCCATTATGAGCAAGGAAAGATAACTGTTGGATTTCTGATGGACAGATCTGCCCCCCTTCCAATCAGTTTGGTGCTTATGATCAGGTCATTATCAGATTACCCTATTATGTGATGTGGGAAATCCTGACACAGAAGGAAAAGGTTCTTAATATTATCATTTGCTTGACACTGTAATTTTAACTAATTTAGAGATCAAATTATTACTGAAATGAATTAAGCTCAAATATCTAGCTCTTTAAGTATAAAGATCACCTTGAGCCAAATCTCCTAGGTTAACATGCTAAAAGAAGATAAATAAGGGAAGAGTAGATTTGCATTTTATTCTTGCATGGAAGGCTAGGAAAAAATTATAATCAGTTGATGAGTATTATAATAATCCATACTGAATTATTTGAGTATCGAAACAAAAAATGATCTATTGGTGATTAGCACCATGCAGCTATTACTTAACACATGAGAAAAAGTCAGTGATAACTTTGTATTACTCATTGCTTCCTATTACTTTCAATTGGCAAGAATTTCCTTTCCCACATTACAATTATGCAATATACTATTAAAACAATTTTGATTAATTTTATTCTTGATGGTTTTAGGCAGGTAATAAAAAATGGTTGACCTTTGTAAATGTGTTACTTATGAGATTAGAGTTATATCTATCATCATGGTGAAAAATTATCCTATATTTTTGTAACTAGTTTTGCTTTAATTAAAGAAAAAAGCTGCTTTTAACATTTATTTCAAATGAGTAAAATAGTGGTGAAATTATGTTCTTTAATTATAAGGTAACCAAAGATGGAAGGAATGACTGTCATGTTTCTCATTCTATAATTATTTTTCCAAAGTTTAATAACTGCCTAGTTTCTCATACTTTAGAGACATCACAAGAGAACTTCCCTGACCCTTTTCGGACTTTGAAAGTGAGTAGTCAGGAAGGTTTCAGATGGACGAACAGATGTGTAATGGCAAAGAACAATACAGCAGCAGCACTTTGTGCAACATATATCAATAATATTTATAGGTTGGAAACATGCAGAAGAGGCCTTCATCCTGCAGTGGATAGACAATGGCTAAAATGATGATGATGATGATGATGATGATGATGATGATGATGACGATGATGACATCAATAAAGCTCAAAACTGCCACTCAAAGAAATTCTTTAAAAAATTCAAAGACATACAGTAAAATACAAAAATGGGGTGGGTGGTGGGTGGGGATTGGTTTGAAACAGAAGACAACTTTTGAAAAACTGGCCCAACATTAATTTCAGTCTCTGTATTATTTGCTTTCACAGCTTCTGTTTTTACATTTGTTTAAGCAAGGATATCCTAATTTTATTGGTTTGATTGAATCTTAAATACTTAAAGGGAAAAAAATTAAAGGAAAATTTGAGAATTTGTCACAGTGAGAGGTAAATAAAATGTTATCATTATTAAAATATGAGTCAGATTGAGGAAAGCATTCATCCATCCATAAAATGGTAAAGAAATTGCCTTTTTATATTATTTTTTACACAGTTGTAAGCTGGGTTCAGAAATGTGAAGAATCCTTCTTCTTCCAACTGCTCTTTGGAAGAGCATTTCCAAAGCAAGTCTTAACAATATAATTTTAAACATTGAGGTCATCTGTAGCACATCATATGTACTCTGGAAAGGCATACTGAATAGAGTAGAAATGTCCATAACTTTATACACCCCTGTATCTGCAGTCATTAAAATTGCAATACTGATCATTTTTATTTAAGTTTATTACCTATTACATTCATTTTTAATTTTTTTATGTGAGTAACCACAGCTGGTGTTACTTACTTTTTTTAAAAAATGCAAAATGTAATTTAGATCTACATTGTTGTTGCATGCTTGGTAATAAGGATTAAATAACTTGCACTGAATCTCTTAAATGCCTAGTTTATTTGCCTCATGACCAGGAGATGAATGTACTGTACTATATTCTTGAACTCCAAAATTGGGCACATCATATCCCTTGTTTAAAGCAGGAACTCCATCTATTATTTATTGTATTATTTAACATCTTATGAAATGATTGGGCGAGGGCATTCAGTGGTTCATAGTGAGGTATCATCGTATGCTCAATTGTACAACACTCTTGAGTGATACCAGAGATAAGTTCTAGGCTGCTATCTGAAGGCTGTAAAGATCTGGAAACCACATTAAAAACTTTTGAGAAGCTGCTTGGCATCAACAGGCAACAGGAAATTTAATAATGATGCTAGTAATTCTGGATAAGGCTACACTACCCCTTGAGTGAGTAAGTTTGTGATTTGAGTGCTCTTGTGGATTTTTCACACTTGTTTAAGCAGAAGTTAGGTAGAGTTTGATCAACTGTGATGCACCAATTATGACCTGATCATCACTCATATGGACTGCTGCAATGTACTCAATGTGGGGCTACCTTTGCAGATAACCTGGAAATTACAGCTGGTACAAAAAAAGTGATAGCACACTTCTGATAGGATAACTCTATCAAGTTAATGCTAATTTTGAAGTCATGCATGGGTTATTAGTAGGCTCCAGGCTCAATCCAAAATGCTTGATATTACTTTTAAAGCCTTTTATAATATAAGATTGGGATATATCAGGCAACAAGAATTGAATCTGTCCATCCGTTTTTGTCAACAAGAGATTATCTGTGGTGGGTTTTCCACCATAGATATCTAGGATATGGTGGACTCTATTCTTTGGAATATTCACTTCCCAGGGATACAGAATGTTCCATCCTAAAGGCCAGTGATGGCTAACCTTTTTGCCATCGCGTGCCAAAAGCGGGGGGAGTGCAAGGGGGTCGCTCGCATGTGTGCCTACACCCATAATTCTATGAGCCCTGTCCCCCACGTATGCATGTGCGACCCCCCCCCACACTCCCCGCACTTTTGGCATGCAATAGAGAAGTAGGACCATTTTTTTGCTCTCCCCAAGTTCTAGAGCCTTTCTAGGAGGCTGGGGAGGGCAAAAATGGCCTTCCCCACTCCCCAGAGGCCCTCCGGAGGCCGGAAACAGCCTTTTTCCTGATGTCCGGTGGGCCCAAAAGGCCCAAAAATCAGCTGGCCGGTGCGTGTATGCACACCGGAGCTGAACTCGTGTTCCCACTGATATTGTTCCACGTGCCACCTGTGGCATGCATGCCATAGATTCACCATCACAGCTATAGGCAATTCATAGAGTAGCCCAATCCATACTTTTCCAGTGAAATACAGCCCTTGGGATACGTTAAGTGCCTATCAGGCTTTTTATTATTACAAAGTTTAATAAATACCTGTTGCACTTTTTTCTTTTTGTTTTACAGTATTACTTTGTTGTACTCGGCCATAAGTGTTGATTGATTGGGGAAAACTAAATATCCTAATGCAGCCTTTACTGCTACTATACAAAATATTTCTGTTCAAATACAGTATATCAGCAGACATACCTGAAAATTCCCAAGAAAGATGTAAATGGACTGTTTTATTTTTTGTTTTTGTTTTTTTCTTCAATTGCAGTTAAGCAATAAAATAATATTTTTGCCTGTAAGCATTTCTGTTCTATGTTAAACCTTGGATCTTTTAAACAACTACTAATATAACCATAACATATATTTACTTGAAAATAAATCCAAAAAGTCTATTTATAGAAAACTACGTATATATAATTATTGCTGAATTTGATTTAATGTACAGTATGTATATATGTAGGTACTATAAACATATATTGTTTTGCCATTGATCAAAACCTGCTTCAGGCTTTGTCATGACAGGTCCTATAGTGCTGTGAAATTCTGATGATATCAAAATACATTGCTATGTTTTCCTAAATATTGTTACTGTGCAACAAATGACTGGATCCTTTCCACTCGGGACTCAGTTTTCTTATTCATACGGCTTCAAATCTGCTTTGAATTGGCAAAAAATGATTTTATTTTTTTAAAAAAGATTTTATTTAACAAGTTGCTATTTTTCAGCTTTAGAATAAAAGGTCATCTGAACCAGCTGGTGTGAAACCAGCTGGTAATTAAGCCATCTGAAGAAATTGCTACCAGGATTTCAATCTATTCCTTTATTTTGACAATGCTATTCAGGTGTTCTTGCTAGAAATGGTCAGTCATCACAGGGCAAATGGTAGATTCTCTTGCTTTGTTGCCTTTTCCACTCATGCTGGGAAAACAAACATCAACCACAATCTTTTCTGTTTATATAGCATGCCTATGAGTTTTTGAAGACATGCAGTTGTTATCTTTTCCCACATGTCTCCCCAGTCTTGCAGGCAGAGGTTTAAATAAAACAATTTATATAGCCCCCAATCTCAAAACAGTCATTTTGGATGGCACATAGCAAATTAAAACCTGCAAGGTGTAATATAACAAATAGAACTCCAAAAATGATAATGATAAAAAATAACATGCCTGGTTATAAAAATAATCCAGTATTAGTAAGCAGGTAAATAAATCCAACAACAGGACTAATAATTTTCTGGGCATTTAAAGCTTTAGTTTACCAGTCTTAAAGAAAACTGTAGACAGTATTACTATTCAGGTAGTCACACAGGAAGAAGAGAAATCTTAGCAAATTTCATCCTTCAGTTTTATCTCTTCACTAGTAGAATGTGGAATATTATTTATTAAACCTTTTTTTTACCATTTCATTGATACATCAAAAGATTAAAAAGATGAAAGAAAAGTCCACCATTGCATTGCTCCACCAATGTCCACCTCCGTTTTTATGATACAAGGCACAAAGCATTTGTTAATACGGCATAAAATGAACAAAACAACTTACATGGCAAGTTTCACAATATCCCATAGTATTGACTGCCTAGCAAGTTTATTTAGGTTTGCAGCCATTGTTTATGAAATCTATTAGGTGGATTCCATTCAAATCTGTTTGAATGGAAAGTACATGGATTGTGGCATTTGCAATGTTAAACCTTCAACAGTTTTTTGGCATTTCTTTTGTAATGGGAAAAGCTTTGATGACTGTTATTTTCAAAATGAGTTTTATTCTTCCCCCTGAGATTGTAATTTAAATAACTTTTCTAGCTCTTTAAGACCTGTTAAATATAACATTAAGCATCAAAAAGTGCTAGAAGTGGAATGTCAAAATGCTATAAGGCTATTTTAATTGAAGTCTCTAAGCTGTACTGAAGCCAATATACCTGTAACAGCTTAAATGGCAGCAAAAAGCCATTTTCAAGATCATAACCTTTCCTACACTGTTCTCTGTGTATGAAAAGAGTGATTGACAGGTATTCTTTATTGTTAGTAACCCTATGTAGGAAGAGGTTTGTTGGGATTATAATGGAAATGTTACTGGAACTTTACAAAGCAAAGGTTAAGCAGTGCATAAATCAATTTGTAGTTAACTTTTCAAAGTAGAACTATATTCCTTTATGTTTCCTGCCTATTTTTCTATCTTTCTCTTTATGTTGTGCTAGCAGAAACAACTTTGCTCTGATTTCACATAAAGCTCATTAAATTTTTATTGTCTTTTAAGCAAAGTTTGTTGAAATTTCAGTCTGAAATTCTGCAAACACTGGTCTTCTAAATTATTTATTTATTTGTTTTTAATTCCATCTTTATTATTTTGATAAATAAATCAAGCCAGTGACATATACTCCTTCCTCCTATTTTTCCTACCACAGCAATCTGTGAGGTGCATTGGACTGAGAGAGAGTGACTGGCCAAAAGTCAGCCAGCCTGCTTTCATGCCTAAGGCGAGACAAGAATTTACAGTTTTCTGGTTTCTAATCTAGTGCTTTAGCAAAAGATCAAATTGGCTCTCAAAAGAAATCACTTTTCTTTGTCTTATAAAACAAGTCTTGTGATTTTGAAATTATTGTATTCCATATTAGTGTATTCCATATACTTCATTAATATTTATTTTTTGAAAAATTATTTTATAAATATTTTATTTGCATTTCTTACCATTCTCAATTTTAAAAAAAGGAGTCCCTGTGAATTTCAGCCTGCTAGTCACAGGGGGGAGTGCTCATCTCCACTTCAAAGCCACTGAGAGAGCACTGACTGAAGACATATCCATGGTCATGAGGCCAGCATGACATCATGGATCCTTGTTACCTTCCCACCAAAGTGGTACCTATTGATCTACCTGCATTTGCATGTTTTCAAACTGCAGGGCTAGGGTGAAGATGGGAGCTCGCTCCATCACGTGGTGCTCGGGTCTTGAACCTTGGCTGACGACTTTGTAGCCGACAAGCCCAGCATTTTCCATGGGGATTTTCACATGCTTTTAATGAATTTAAGTCTTCAGAAAGAGTGAATTGCAGCCTAGGGCAGGGATGGAATTGGCTGTTACTCTGATTGGAATTTATATATTATCTCTTTGAAATCTTGAAAAAAATGTGAAATTCTAGATCATTGGAGGGGACCTCATGCTTTCCCAAACTCCAAGGAAAGGAAATTTCAGCTAATAGGCAATCAAACATTAAGTTCTAGTTAAATTTCTTAAGCAAAAAGAAATTTGTTGATCAATAAGAAATGAACTTAAAGAGTTTTTTAAATGATTTTAAAGAGTTTTTAAAACACGTGATCCACATATGTTTTAAAAACAACGCCAGAAGATGTATTAATCACTTTTATTTAATTTTGTTTAAATAAAATCCATTCATTTCCACTAAAGAAAATAAAAAAAAAGATTTTAATAATGACTCTTCACAATCCAGCTCCAAGATAGTTTAATTACATAAGAATATCTACATTTTGCTTTTATGTCTTCCAAGATCTTGCTACCACCTGTTTGGCTATAAACAACAACAATTATAACAGACCCTGTCAGTTATTTATTCTCTAAAATGTTAAGGTGATAAGATGTTTTTAAATTTGGTACTCATATTACTTTTAACTCATTCAACAAGTTTGTCCTTTTTTCTAATAAATTATTACAAATGTTCTAGAGGCTACCTTTAATGATTTTCTTGATGTATTTATATCTACAAAGAACATAGAGACAATAGTTTTTTCTGTATCTATGAAAGTGAAACATGAATTGAGACTTTTGAAATTTAATGTTAGAAAAAATCCTGAAACTACCATGAATGGTCAAGAAAAGTGGATCATAAAACAAGTGAATCCAGAGAACAAATGATCATGATCAAGTGGTACTTTATCGGAAGGCATACCTCTCTTGAGAGATATGGAAATGGTGAAAGAAAGATAAGAAAAGGATGGCTGATAGCAAAATGAATGGACTTGTTTGGTTTCTTTTTGCTACTATGAATACTAATAATAATACTAATAATAACTAATAATTTGCTGTCAGTTTGTAAGAAAGGTTTTACATACACACAGGTGCACGCATGCATGCACACACATGCACACACATGCACACACACACACACACATTCATTTCACCAAAGGCATTCTTTAGAATTATCAACATTAACAGCTTTAAATATTTTTTTTAATGTCAGTTTGGTAGTGGAATCTATTGCTCAGAGTGATTATGGATTATCCTTTATCATAACTCTCAAATCCCTAATTGAAATTAATTAATATTTATTTATTTATTTATTTATTCATTCATTCATTCATTCATTCATTCATTCATTCATTCATTCATTTATTTATTGGTTCGATTTATATGCTGCCCTTCTCCAGAGACTCAGGGCAGCTTACAATGCGTTAAGCAATAGCCTTCATACTTTTGTATATACCTGCTTAGTAGGGCTTTCCCACCTCCAAAGCGGTGTTCTTTTTTATACAAAGTCACCTTATTGCCCCCACAATCCAGGTCCTCATTTTACCTAACTCGAAAGGATGGAAGGCTGAGTCAATATGAATATGTTCAAATGGAAGCTAGACATCCATCTATTTGGGATGCCTTAATTTGCATTCCTGTATTAAACAATAGATTGGATTCAAAGACCTAAATATGTTTCTGTTTTTGTGATTCTAGATAGCTATTTTTTTTATTTCTTTAACAGTAGTGTGTTGTGACCTAAAATCCAAAACATTGAAAGCATCTTGTACACATGTTAGATTTTGCTTTTGAAATCCTCAAAGAGGAGCTAATTAGCACCTGCTATAAATAAAAGTGGAAAAACTCACAGCAATGATTCTAAGCATCAAGTAGCTTTGCAAGATTAGGATTCAAGCCAACTACATAACAGGCATCTAGCACTAGCAAAAGTACATAAACCTTTAGCATTGATTAATTTACACAGATACAGATTGTTCTATTTTTCCTCAGTCTAGATCATCCTAGTGTTTTGGGTTTCAGCTCCAAAAACTAACAGCATAATGAACAGGCACGCTGATTGAAGAGTTGTGGAGCTGAAGTTCAGTACATGAACAGCATCTGACTGGGGAAGGGTACTTTATCTAATTATGTTCATATAACCCATTTAATGAGGGCATACAAGTCGAAGAAGAAAGAACTTTTTTTCCTTTCCCCCTTTTCATCTGAAATAATGTATCCTATTCACAATTTCTATGAATTTTAATGAAATGCTCATCCTATTTCACCCATGTAACTGCAGTTGAATTCAATTCATGTACATTTTGCATCTATAAAGATTATGGCATAAAATATGTTAAATTTTCTAGCTTTCAAATCAAGCATTAAATTATGAAAACACTTATTCAAGGTTTTGTGCTTTGTCTACTAAGTAACAGAACAGCTTGATTTGACTTCTCAATGTAACTGTTAGATTGCTATCATTCTTTTTTTGGTTTTCACATTTCTCCAAATATTGTGATATATTTTGTCCAAAAATGAAACAAGCATTTTGTTTTTAGCTTAAAACAGAAGTTCCACTTTATAAATTCCACAAAAAAATATTTCTTTAAAAAACATTATTTATACAGAAATGGACCGAAAAATATTTATGAATGAATGTGTAAAAATTATAAATATATTAGAAAATAATGTTTCATTCATTCCTAACTATTGGATATACCTTGGCTGTTTATACATGGAATGCATAAGCAAAATATATCTGTAAGTGAAAATTTTGTTCTACTTAATGAATCAAACCTATCCAAATAGTTCTGTATCATTCATTATTTTTATTTTTATTTTGCTATAGATTATATTGGTTGGTCAGTCTTTATATTTACTTTTCTCTTCACTTACCTGGATTATATAACTGGTTGAGCAGTGAAGAGGAATATTTTTTCTGGGATTTTTTTCCCCCTTCATACCAAACTCATCTTTCTTTGAAGTAAAGAAAATCTATACCATTTAAAGAGCAATTCAGAGGACTATAAATCCCATATCTAGAAGTCTAGTTAGTAATTACAAACTGAATCAATATCAATTAATAAGAATAGTCTTATTGGGATGCTGTCTTCAACATTAGGATATCTTTCTATTATGACTATGTTTTCTGACTTACTTACTAATCATAGACATGTTTTCTTCCTTGAGGAACATGGAAATTTAACAATTATTTGAAACTCTTTAGCACCAGGCAATTTATTTGGGGATTGCAATATGTTAGAGTTCAATTTTCTCAGACACTGACAAAGTGATCAGAATGAATTCAGTCCTTCATAATGGAACTCTGTGAATAAACCAAATGTGATTGAAATGAACTCCCATGTGCCACTCATAAATAAAGCAGCAGATTTCTTTTTCCTTTCATACTGACTACCATATACAATGAACATTCCATTTATAAGCCACTTGAATTCTTTAAACCAAAAGCATGATTATTTTTCATTCTCTAAGATTTCTTTGTTCAGCTATGATAATACTATAAGGTAGGGCTAATCAGATTATGGATTTGATTTTAAAAAAAATACCTCAAAGCATGCAAAGACCAGGAAGAGGTTTTTAAAAATTGCAAATATATTTTATTTTTGTACCATGCACCGAGCATGTTTTTACACTTAGATTAAAGGAATAACAGTTATAGAATACATGAGTACATATCCATAGCCTATTGATTTCTTGATTATATTTTTAACCCATATAATTTGGAATTGTCTTGCCTTTTTATATATAGTCTTATTGAAGGGCACACAGACATAATTAAAACAAAAAGATAAAATAAATCAAAGGGGTTTTATTAAAACTTTAACAAAGAGCTTTTTCCAACAAAACAAGAACATAGTGATGCAGACTGTTCTGGAATCCCCTCAGATGGCACATGTAACACTGCTGTTGCACAAGCTGCACTTCTGGGTTTTTTTCAGGTCCAATTCAAAGTGTTGGTCATTGCCGTTAAAGTCCTTTATGGCATGGGTTGAGAATATCTTTAGGAGCCATGTCACTCCAATGGGACTGGTTCATCCTACTCTTTCCAGAAGAAGAGGCCTACTTTGGATCTTGTCTTCCAAAAAATTTCAGCTAGTGGCATCTGAGAGAAGAACCCTTTTTTTGTGGGGCCCCCACCCTCTGAATTATTCTCCATCTGGAGGTGTGGTCCAGTGGTGGTTGCCCTCGGTTTTGACAGGTTCACAAGAACTGGTAGTAAAACCGTCGGGAGGCTCCATCCACTGACCCGGATGTCATCATAGGTGATCATATCATAGGCGGGTGCGATGTGAACCGGTAGTAAAGGTAAGTAGAACCCACCCCTGGTGTGGTCTGCCCCTACATTCCTGACCTTCCAGAAGTGCCTGAAAACCTGGCTGTGCTGGCTGGCCTGACCCCTGATAGAGGCTTGCTGTATTCGGGGAATCTGAGGTGGTCAAGAGAAGATCTTGACCTCCATGTCAACAATCATTTTGATTTTTAGTTTCTTATTTAATTCTCTTAATTTTAATTTCTATTAACTTCTTTTATCTTTTTCTCATATTATTTATTTATTTTATTTATTTGATTTGATTTGATTTCTATACCGCCCTACTCCCGAAAGACTCAGGGCAGTGCACAGCCAAACAATACAATACATACATACAAAATTTAAAAGTGGAATTAAAATCAAATTAAATAGTTTTGGCCCAGACAAATTAAAACCCCAATCAATTTAAAACCAATTTTAAAATTTGAATATATAAAATACTAAAAAATATTAAAAATTAAAAATCTTTTATAAAAGAGGGAGAAAATTAGGCCAGGCCCGCCTGGTGAAATAAAAAGGTCTTTAAAGCTCAGCGGAAGGTGCGCAGATCCGGGATCCTCCGTATCTCCGGGGGGAGCTCATTCCAGATAGTAGGTGCCCCCACAGAGAAGGCTCTCCCCCTGGGGGCCGCCAGTCGGCATTGTTTGGAGATGGCACCCAGAGGAGCACCTCTCTATGGGAGGGTACCGGCCGGTGGGAGGCTATTGGTGGTAGTAGGCAGTCCCGCAAGTACCCAGGTCCTGAGCCATGGAGCGCTTTAAAGGTGGTAACCAAAACCTTGAAGCGCACCCAGAAGACCACTGGGAGCCAGTGCAGCTCGCGCAGGAGGGGTGTTACATGGGAACGCCATGTCGCTCCCATTACCACCTGCGCGGCCGCACTCTGCGCCAGTTGGAGCCTCCGGGTGCTCCTCAAGGGGAGCCCCATGTAGAGAGCGTTACAATAGTCCAGGCGGGAGGTGACGAGGGCATGAGTGACTGTGCGTAAGGAGTCTGATCCAGAAAGGGACGCAACTGGCGAATCAGGCGAACCTGATGAAAAATCCTCCCAGTCACGGCCATCAAGTGCTCTTCTAAAGACAGCTGTGAATCCAGGAGGACGCCCAAGTTGCAAGCCCTCTCCGTGGGGGCCAATGATTCGCCCCCAATAGTCAGTGATGGCACCAACTGACTATATCGGGACGTCGGAAACCACAGCCACTCGGTCTTGGATGGGTTGAGCCTGAGCCTATTCCTCCCCATCCAGATCTGCACAGCCTCCAGGCACCGGGACATCACTTCAAGGGCATCGTTGGGGCATATTGTAAACTGCCCAGAGTCCCTGTAAAAAATGGGAGGGTGAGTGAACATAAACAATGAAATATAACCTTAGCTCAGATATAAGAACCTGAGAGGCAGTAGTCATGCAAAGAGACCCTACCTTAATAAGTTCACTATAAATGAAGTTATAGGGAAATTCCTTTTTTTATTTGTAAGATATTTGTCTTTACCTCACATTAGCATTAAGGACATCTTATTGAAATCTATGTAATTCTTGCTTCCTCAGACTTGCCCAGCTATGTGGGGCTTGACAGATGGACATTGTGTTGGCTGCTGACTGGGGGGTGGGTGGAATTATGAGAAATATGGGAGGTGAGTTTTCCATCAGGTAAGTATATTTTTTATGACTAGCCATATCCAGAGTACTACAAAACTTTATACTAACTTCTTACATCAATGTAAATGAGAGTATCAGTTTCAAGACCTCAGACCTACAATTTTTTGCTCTATTGATGATAGTGCATAATATAACAGACTCCATTTTAGAGATCTCTAGAATCTAGGTCTTATTACAATTATGTCTATCATTTCTAGAGTTTAAATTCTATTGCTGTACCCTAAGAAATATACATAAATGTTTTGAAATTAAATGAACTGCAAATATTTTGACAGACTACTAGTATCATTTCTGTTCACTGGAATTAAATTTAAATTTTATGCCAAAAATCTAATTTTTTTTAATTAACATGTTGCCTTTTTATTCTACACTGGTTACATTTATTTTCTGATGAAATAATGATGCCTCTTTCCTGACAAGTCCCTTATGTAATCATACTCTGAAGCCCAACTTTTTATCTGAATATTTCCTTTCTAATCATAACATAAATAGCAGACACAAAGAGTATAGAAGAATGGGTTTGTGGGAAAATAGATGACATTTCTTTGAAACTTGATGCATAAATCTACACTGAACCCTGTTAACAGATAAACATTGCAAACAACCTCCAGGGCTTCTGCAGCACTTAAGCAAGTTGAACAAATATGGTTACCAGGATTCAAATGCCAAAGCAAATAGGTGACAAGACAGTGCTGATCAATGACAGCTGCACAAACCAAATAAAAGATTAAAAATCATTATTACAAGCCCAGACATAATGTTTGCTTGGCAGACACCCAGTGGCTCAGTGCTTAAAACACAAAGGCGTGAGTGGAGTACAATGGCAAGGATAATGCAATGCAAAATATCTTTCTATTCCATTTTTTTTTAAAAAAATATGGAAAGATATAAGGAACATTTGTTTTTCAGTGGCATAAATTGTGACTGAGGGATCTTGTTTGTCAAATACTATTGTTTATCCCCCAAACCTTCCATCAAAAAAAAAAAAAAAAAAAAAAAAGTAAAGCAAATAACATGTATTAGATGGAGAAAGGAAAAATAAGAAGACATCCTTGTTATCGTGATAGAGTTTTTACCGCACCAGTTGTTAGTCATGCACAAATGTCAATGAACATTTTCCTCCAGAAGCATATTTTAACATCTTTTAGCTGGCTTTCCCTTTAGCTTCCACATCCGCCTCCTCCAATGAATATCTTCTTTGGATTTATATTTTAAAATCAACCTCTGACTGCTTTTGATCACTCAAAGGCTAGATGTGAGACAACTTGGTTGATGTATGGGTCTCCTGCCCTGTCTCCCTGAAATGGAGAAATTTTGGAAGAACTTTCAGAAAACTCCTCATCTCTACACCTCTACATACATTCTGTACATTCTGTAATATTCAAAATTCCTCAAACAATTCAGACTATCCAGAAAACAAATCCAACCTTAGTACCATCTTTTTAAAAACAACAACAACTTGTTATCATTAAATGTAATGAAAAATAATTTCTTTTTGAAAGCTTTAGAATGAAAAAAGTATTGCAGTGAACTTCTAATGAATGGGATAGGATATTTTCAATGTATTTGGTTAAAAGATGTCCAGGGCATATGTCCGAACAAGGTATATGTGTGAACACATAGTGACCATTATAAATGACTAGAGAAAGCCTTCCAATAAAATGGATATCCATGCAACTGTATCAAAAAGTCCCATAACTCTCAACCCAGCGGAGTATAACCAACACAAGTTTTGAAAAGTATAACACTGTAATGCAACAAAAACATTCCAGAAATCACCAACAGCCTTTTATCACAACTTGGCATCACTATACAAACCAAGTAAAACATCTAAGGTAAACCAAAGGACCCAATAGCCCCAGAAGAAAAAAAAAGTCATCTATAACATCAGTCTAAGGACTGTAACAGCCTCTATATGGCCCAGACATGCAGAAAATTAGAAGTGTGCATCCATGAACACCAACTAACAGTCAAAAGGTATCATGACAAGTCCTTAATTACATAGCACATGGACAGAGTTAATCATAATTTTAACTGGGAAACTGTGAGTATCCTAGACGAAGCTAGAACCAAAAATACTATAGACGGGGCGTTGGTCTTATCTGATATGCACCTTCTCCTTGGGTGGAGACAGCATCCAGGAATGGGTTGTTCTCATCTGTTCAGTTGAAGGACTGAGTCTGTCAAAGCTGTTAAGCTCTGCCCTTGTTGCTAGGGCTTCCCCGCTTTTGATGAATATGAAGTGTCGGTATCTCAAAGTCTTGTTAAGTGAAGACCAGACAATGGAAAGGGTGGGGCTGGATGCTGTGTCCACTAAATGAGAAGGTGCATATCAGATAAGAGCAATGCCCTTTCTCCCTCTAGGTTGAGACAGCATCCAGGAATGGGACATACCAAAGCTGGCTGTCCCCTGCATTACAGATGGGCCCTCATCTGGTCAGAAGTCTCTCCGTCCATATGTACCTGTTGAAGGACCTGGCAGCCGAATGCTGCCTCCACTGAGGCATACATATCTAACTTATAATGTTTGATAAACGGAGAGGGTGATGTCAGGTTACCGCCCTGCAGGTTTAGGATACTGTGAGTATCCTAGACCAAGCTAGAACCAAAAATACTACAGAAGGGGCATTGGTCTTCCCTGATACACAAGCTAGAACCAAAAATACTACAGAATTCCTGGAAGTATGGCATTCAGAAAAATCAACCATCAAAGGCACATAGAGATAAACAACATTTGCACACTAGTCAAAAGAGACTATAAAATAGCTAAGAAGGAAACAAAAAGGTTTAATATCAGATGAACAATCAAGCAATAACTAATCCCTTAATTAAGGAACTACCAATTCAGACAAACAAGTCTGAATTGACAGCCTAATCAGGGATCTACCAAAGAGAAAACAACACTGCCACTAACACTGAGAGGGCAAGAAACTGTATATAAACAGAGAGCAAACTGCACTCCCTTCAAACACTGAAGATATTACCTAGTCAGATATTACCTATGACATTTCAAGGGAAATGTTGTGTGGTTCCTCCTTAAAACGATTACTGTCCTGCAGAGGATAGTAATCTAACTTCACCTGTTTGATTTTTTAAATCTCTTGGCCTCTCTATGATTATAAGCCTTCAGAGGGTCATCATAAGGGCAAGGGAGAGAACTCAACATGCAGTAGATAAAATACCTATTAGGAACTTCTAAGTAACTGAGAACTTTTCCACTCAGCAGCATTCAGTTGCTTGCTTTCTGTATGTATATTGGCTGGAAATGAAGGTGCTTAAGAAATCGCTTTCTTCATTTTAGCTTCTTGTTTCACTTTAGCTACAATGACTGACCACAGTTAACATAGCCCTTGATTGACAGGTTCAATTTTTTTTTCCTTCCCACTTATACCAGAAAAGCACCAATTGCTTTCCCTTCTATGAGCTTATTTGTCAGGACAGAAATGAGGGAGGGGCAGTTTTACAGTTCTTCCTGTTGTTTGGAGGTAGGAAAATGTGCAAAATTCTTGTGAATTTCACTCAGCTAAATGAAAGAAAAGAAGGGGAAAAAGCATTTCATTGCTGCACCTGGAAAGAGGGCCATTTATGAAATTGCCTTCCCCTTGTATCTCTCTGTAAATTTCATCCATTTTTGTTCAAATAACAATTCTGCCATGTCCATTTGCAGGTCTCTTGTTTTTTTTTTCCCCTGGAAAGTTCTTTTTAATATTTACTTTAATAAAATAAAGTCAATTGCTAAATTTTGTACACAGCTATCCCTATGGGTGGAACTCACCTTCATATGTACCATTAATAAGAATTATCTAATTCAATCCAAGCTGCCAAGACAAACAATAAAAAATACCCCCCCCCTCTCTCTCTCTCTCTCTCTCTCTCACACACACACACACACACACACACACACACACACACGTTATATGCAGAGGTGGGTTTCAGCAGGTTCTGACCAGTTCTGGAGAACCGGTAGCAGAAATTTTGAGTAGTTCGGAGAAGTGGTAAATACCACCTCTGACTGGCCCTGCCCCCATCTATTTTCTGCCTCCTGAGTCCCAGCTGATTGGGAAGAAATGGGGATTTTGCAGTAACCTTCCCCTGGAGTGAGATGCAAATGGAGATTTTACAGCATCCTTCGCCTGCCACGCCCACCAAGCCATGCCATACCCCCCACCAAGCCACACTCACAGAACCGGTAATAAAAAAATTTGAAACCCAACACTGGTTATATGTTACTTATACAACAAATTCTGTTATCATTAAAAATAAGATCAAACATGCAAACAAAATAACTATACCAAAAGAGGGAAAACATGCATTAATTTACATTAGAAAGCCTTGAGGAAATAAAAATACCATTAATGCCCAATGGACAATAACATTGGTTACACGGAGGCTTCTCTAGAGACAAAATTTTGCAAACATAATTTTTCTTAATGATGTTGTTCATATTTTTTTCCCTAAGGGTCACTTTTTTTTCTTTTTGCATGCATTGCATGCATTTTCTTTTCAGATGAAAATTCAACAACAAAGATCAGAAAAGTATGGCAACTGAACAAAATGTATCTCCAATCTATTCTTGGTTTAAGGCACAAGTACTAAATGAGAGGGCTTGCCTCTTTGAGGATATTAATAAATAGTAAAGAGGACTTACACATTTTAGAATCCTTAGAGGACGTAATTCTGTCTCTAAATCCTCTGAAAACACACTATCAATCCACATGAAAGACTTCTGAGAGTTCCCTTGTGTGCACTCAAAGCTCCAGTGCTATTAAATCAGTTTCTCCTCTCAAAGTGTCATTAAAGTTAGAAGGCTTTGCTGGCATTTGAACTTTTCTGAAAATGAAAACCTGCAGGGCCTTTCTTATGGTCTGAGCTAAAGCCAGAGATAAAAAAAAAAATCAAGGGCTAATATTAATCAAACCTTATACAAGGTTTCAATCCCTGGAAAGTAAGGCCAAAAGTACACGTCAGTTGATAAGAACACATGAGATTTCAAATAGGGCACTGAACACATCCCAATTTAATGCACAACAAAGATGTCTGCAGGGCATATTAATTCAGAGCACCTAATCTGTGATCCAGATAGAATGTTCCAGTTTAGTTATCTGCAGCCGAAGAAAGTAAAAAAAGTGCAATCAGTTACATTGCTCAGCAATGTCTATGGAGCCTGGTAGCAATAATAATTGCCTAAAAAAATAAAGAACTTCTCTCCCAAAACACCAGTGGTGTTATTCAGCAGGTTCTGACAGGTTCTGAAGAACTGGTAGTGGAAATTTTGAGTAGTTCAGAGAACTGGCAAATACCACCTCTGGCTGGCCCCAGAGTGGGGTGGGAATGGAGATTTTGCAATATCCTTCCCCCAGGAGTGGGAAGGAAATGGGGATTTTGCATAAGGTGACCAGACATCCCGCTTTTGGCGGGACAGTCCCGCTTTTGAGCAATTTGTCCCGCGTCCCGCGGCGTTTTAAAAAAGTCCCGATTTTTCATTCTGCCTCCTGAATCCCCGCTGATGGCTAGAGGGAAAAAAAACTCTTTAAACTCTTGCCGCGGGGCTTCAAAGAGCCGACCTACAGCTGATCAGTGTTTAAAAAAAATGAATAGACCCATGCCTGCAAAAATAGAAAAAACAGCCCCTGTTAACAGCTTCCGCTAGGTTAATTAGCTGCAAAAAGCTGCAAAAAGTTCCTGGAGCAGATTTCCCCCCCCCCCCAGCTATACTGAAAACAAAGGCGAAAGCGAAACTAAACCTGCAACATGACAAAATGAGGCAGAGAGAGATTTCTTTCTTTTTCTTTTTCTTTTTCCTCACCAAAAAAGGTAGGTACAAAACTGCAAACAATGGGAAATTTTGGGCAAAAGAGGAGAGTTCAAGATTTTAAAACACAAAAGAAAAAAAGCTCTATTTAACTAGGGAATTGTAATAATTGAGATACTATTAATAATTGTATATTGTGTTGAAAGCAGAAATGGTTAAGTTGTGGTTTGGAGGAATATCTGGGGGAAATTATTTGGTTTATTATTATTGGTAAATATAATTAATTGATTTGTAAAAAATTGGATTGCATGGAAATAATTGGAATATTCATGTTCATATTGATTAATATACAAAAAAGATAGTTATATAACTAATTGATTTATATTAAAATGTTGAATTTGTATTAAACAACTGTATTATATAATTACATAATTAACCAATGTGAGGATGGATATAAAAATAGATGACAATGGGAAGGGGTATAATATAGAATAGAAGGGAAAAATTGAATTTGATTAAGATTAGAGATGAGGATGAAGGGTAATATTGTTTTTTTAAAAAAATAGATGAGGAATAAATATGGCAAAAAGGAAATATAGAAATTGTAAATTTAATTGAAATGACTAAACGCTGTTTAAATATGTGAACCAGCCAAATATTCTGTTCAAAGAAAATACATTGCATGTTTGTATGTGTGTTTCTAATTATTGCTATTTATTCATATTTGTTCTCTTTTATTCTTTAAAGTTTAACAATTCATTCTTAATCTTAATATCTTTATATTTGCTTGGGGTTGGCTTTCTTCCCTTTCATCTTTTTTATTGTACAGCAATCTTTCTCCTCAAACCTACCACCTCTCTCTTTTCTTTCCTTCTTACTTTCTCTTCCCCCCACCCTCTTTTTCTCCTCCCTACTTCCTCTTCCTTTCTCCTTCTCCTCCTCTCTTCCTCCCTCTCTTACCCTCACTCCTACTCTAATTTCCATTCCTTCATCCCTCTCTATTGCTGTATCCTTTAATGCATATGGACTACTCAGAGGGCTGAAAAAGTTATTTTTGACTGGTCCTCACACTTTTGACCAGTCCTCGAATTTATGACTGTCCTCACATTTTACATTTTTGCCCTATCTTGTCATCATGGTGAAGAGAAGCAGTTGTGAAATGAGTGACATGGTTGTTAAGAATGCTGCACGGGCATAAATGTGAGGATGGTCATAAGTGTGAGGACCAGTCAAAAGTGCGAGGACCTGTCAGAAATGACTTTTTTCAGCCCTCTGGTTAGTCCTTTTGTGCATATGGACTACTCAGAGGGCTGAAAAAGTTATTTTTGACTGGTCCTCACACTTTTGACCAGTCCTCGAACTTACGACTGTCCTCACATTTTACGTTTTTGCCCTATCTTGTCACCATGGTGAAGAGAAGCAGTTGTGAAATGAGTGACATGGTTGTTAAGAATACTGCACGGGCATAAATGTGAGGATGGTCATAAGTGTGAGGACCAGTCAAAAGTGCGAGGACCTGTCAGAAATGACTTTTTTCAGCCCTCTGGTTAGTCCTTTTGTGCATATGGACTACTCAGAGGGCTGAAAAAGTTATTTTTGACTGGTCCTCACACTTTTGACCAGTCCTCGAACTTACGACTGTCCTCACATTTTACGTTTTTGCCCTATCTTGTCACCATGGTGAAGAGAAGCAGTTGTGAAATGAGTGACATGGTTGTTAAGAATACTGCACGGGCATAAATGTGAGGATGGTCATAAGTGTGAGGACCAGTCAAAAGTGTGAGGACCTGTCAGAAATGACTTTTCAGCCCTCTGAGTAGTCCCTATACACATAGCCATGGCCACCCGGTCACATGACCAGCTAGCCACGCCCACCCAGTCACATGGCCTCCAAGCCACGCCCACACAATAAGTCACGCCCACAATGGTGTCCTTCTTACCAATGTTAAAATCTGTTCACCTTACCCTATACGCATAGCCATGGCCACCCAGTCACATGACCAGCTAGCCACACCCACCCAGTCACATGACCAGCTAGCCACGCCCACCCAGTCACATGACCAGCTAGCCACGCCCACAAAATAAGCCACGCCCACAATGTCCCTCTTTACCAATGTTAAAATCTGGTCACCTTAATTTTGCAGTATCCTTCCCCTGCCATGCCCACCAAGCCACGCCCACCAAGCCACACCACACCATGCCCACCAAACCACGCCCACAGAACCAGTAGTAAAAAAATTGAAATTCACCACTGCAAAACACCCTACCCAAATCTAAGAAAATATGGCAGATTTGATTCTGTCCAGAAAAAAAAAATATGCTTCATCCTAGCCTGAGAGCTGCCTGTCCTAGACTGTGGCAATAATGACATGGCTTATGCGTTGTGATTTTAGAACAGTTCAGAAATAAAAATGCCATTAAAATAAATTTTGTTCAGGAATTTAGGAGATGGTGTAATAGACTTTAGCTAGGAAATTCAAGAAGGGCAATTAAGTCAGAAAAAACAGAAAACTCTCTAGCCTGCCTTCTCCCAAGCACCTTCATTTTGCACTCTAGCTATGATAGCTTTAGGTAACAGTAAACTTCAGGTTGTCACCTGGGAGAAGCAGTTATACAAATAGAAACAGTTCTGTGCTTAATAACCAATATTCCCTTAGGAACAATACATAGGGTTCTCTAGTATGTTCATCCTCACTCTCTCTGAATGTGAGCAGACTGTCACCAGATTTTTTGAGCACTAAATTGGGCAGGTTGTTCTGAAGCCAGGCAGGTGAAGAATAATGCTTTATTCCTTCATTCAAGGGGCTGAAGCAATGTGTGTAGTGGGAGGAGAGAGAAAGAGAAAGTCTAGAACAGATCTGTCTCAAAAGCAAGAATCATCACTTCTACTCTCAGCTCTAGGCCTAAGTGAGTTCATCTTTTATTTGCCTTGCTGAGGCACTTCACCACATGAAAATAATCGAGTGAGCCTTTTTACTATTTTTTAAAAAATAATTGTTACTATAATTTAAGTAATTATAATAAAACAAAAAGAAACAATGATACACATTTAAAATAATAAAGAAAACATAGTAATATAATAATTGAACACTTGGATAACCAAGAAATCTTGAATAACCAGCTGTTCTAATATCTTAGAGCTAATATATTCAAATAAACCATTTATAATATAAATTACTATAAAACATTTAATTCCCAATTTATTATCAAGACAAGTCTCTACTGAACTGAAAAATTATTTGGATAGCAGAAGTGAAATCAATAAAGGGAAAAAAAGCTGTACATATTAAACAATGCATATTGAAAAATAGTGTAAATAATGTGTAAATTATATTTCAGATTAAAATATAAATTACAGCTCACAAATTTTAGATGTCGCACAATACCATGTATAGAACTATAATCTAGAAATTATTTCTAAATAACAATGAACTGTACATCAGATTTAGTTTTTAGATTTCAAGTTATACTATACTTCAAAGCATACTCACAGTTTTACAATTCTTCCATAGAAGGGATCACGCACTTTTTCCAATGTGGTTTTTAAATGCAAACAGTAAAGTCCTTGCAGCTGTTATCATATACACATTTTGAAACAATGTGTGTATTGGTAAAAGCTGATAAAAATATCTAAAGTTGAAAGAGAATTATCACTTTCAAAATTTGTTCCATTTCACGAGGAAATAATTTCCAATATTTTGAACTTTGCAACATTGCTACCACATATGAAGAATTGTTCTACTCATTTCATTTTCAGCAGTTTTGGGAAAAGCAGCTATTAATTTTAGCTATGATGTTTGGTGTAATAGATTAAGGAGGAAACATCTTATTCCAATTATAAGTACAGCATTTGAAGTGAAGTTAATATTCTTTTTGCATTGCAGTTTCCACTGTTACATCTTTATAACTATAACTTCACTTCGTTGTGAAGGTTGTTGAGAGTGTGGTAGCGCGACGGCTGCCCAGTACCTGGATGAATCGTCGTATCTGGATCCGTTCCAGTCGGGCTTCAGGCCTGGGTACAGCACGGAAATGGCATTGGTCGCGTTAGTTGATGATCTCTGGAGGCTCTGGAGGCCGTGCAGATCTGGATGGGGAGAAACAGACTCAGGCTCAACCCATCCAAGACCGAGTGGCTGTGGTTTCCGACATCCTGATATAGTCAGTTGGTGCCATCACTGACTATTGGGGGTGAGTCATTGGCCCCCACGGAGAGGGTTCGCAACTTGGGTGTCCTCCTGGACTCACGGCTGTCTTTAGAAGAGCACATGACGGTCATGGCCAGGGGGACTTTTTATCAGGTCCGCCTGATTCGCCAGTTGTGTCCCTTTCTGGATCGGGACTCGTTAAATACGGTCACTCATGCTCTCGTTACTTCCCACTTGGACTACTGCAATGCTCTCTACATGGGGCTCCCCTTGAGGAGCACCTGGAGGCTCCAGCTGGTCCAGAATGCGGCCGTGCAGGTGGTTATGGGAGCGACGTGGCGCTCCCATGTGACCCCCCTCCTGCGCGAGCTGCACTGGCTCCCGGTGGTCTTCCGGGTGCGCTTCAAGGTTTTGGTTACCACCTTTAAAGTGCTCCATGGCATCGGACCGGGGTATTTACAAGACCGCCTTCTGCTACCAATAGCCTCTCACCGACCGGTACGCTCCCATAGAGAGGGGCTCCTCAGGGTGCCGTCGGCCAAACAGTGCCGACTGGCGGCCCCCAGGGGAAGAGCCTTCTCTGTGGGGGCACCTACCATCTGGAACGAGCTCCCCCCAGAGATACGGAGGATCCCGGACCTGCGCACGTTTCGCCGTGCTCTCAAAACTTTTCTATTTCAGCAGGCTGGCCTGGCCTAACTCTCCTCTTTTAAATTTTTAATTCGTGATTTTATAAATTGGGTGTTTTAATCTGTGTTTCGGCCAAAATATTTAATAATTTTAAGGGGTTTTTTAATATTTGTATTATCTGTATTTTATCTTGGCTGTTCACCGCCCTGAGTCCTTCGGGAGTAGGGCGGTATAGAAATTTGATAAATAAATAAATAAATAAATAAATAAATAAATAAATAAATAAATAAATATATTCAAATTTTGCATCAACTTAATCAGGCAATCTTCAACTTGTTTATGTTTTAAATAATATTTCACTAGCAGAAATATTATTTAAATTCAAAAACGTTGAATCCAGTAAATATTCAGCATTACACATGACACAATTTTGAAATTCAATCAAATCCCTCAATATTTCTCCATCTTTCTTTAATATCTGTTTGCCGTGCTACTTATTTGTCAATCTTGTAAAGTAGACTAGACAAGAAACATGGCCAAATGAGTTCATTCTATTTTATTGTAAGGTTACATTAACAGAATCTTGACAGTTTGAAAGTACATTTCTCCCTCTGTTCCCTTTATAACCCATGAAACTAGAGAGGATCCTTCTGAGCTGCTTGCCCACATTCCTACCCCAAGCTACCGTATTTTTCGGAGTATAAGACGCACCTTTTCCCCCAAAAAAGAGGGTGAAAATCTGGATGCATCTTATACTCTGAATGTAGCCACGCCCAGCTTCTCAAAAGGAGGTTTCAGAGGCTGAAAAAAGCATCAGAAAAAAAGCTTCAGAAAAAAAGCCTCCAAACAGAGCTTTAGAAAAAAAGTTTCGAAACAGAGCTTTAGAGGCTTTTTTTCTGAAGGTCTGTTTCGGAGGCTTTCAGAGACAGAAAAAAAAAGCAAAAAAAAAAAAAAAAGCAAGGCACAGAGCTCACATCCAACCAACCTCTTGCTAAACTTCACCCCTGGGAACAGCTGATTGGGGGTATTCCGGGAGGCCAATCCACCCGCCAATCAGCTTTTTTCTTATTTTCCTCCCCAAAAACTAAAGTGCGCTTATACTCCGAAAAATACGGTAAGTTCCTTTTTATTTGATGATTGCCTTGGTTGCATCCCAAGGTCATTCCCACGTACCATTACATTATTTGAGAATATTGGAACCAGCTGTAAAATTGAGGAAGTGCTCTGTGTAACATAAGACTCGATAAATCTTAATTTTGTCCTGCTAATAATAGAACTGGGTAATCAATATGTATTATCTTTCCAGTAAGCAAATTTCTCGATGATTCTCTCAGCATATGAGGAATATACAATATGATGAATTATAATATCATAAAAAATCTTGAAGGAGGCACCATTTCCCAGGATGTTAAAGGAAAAGTAACATATAAACAACACATAAATTCATAGATCTTAGATCATAATACTATATCACTGTGTATTTTTAATTAAAAATTCAAGTGATCAGCCTGGCAGAAAACTTCCACATCACACCTTCCAAAGCCGTATTACAGAATAATTCCTTAGAAAATTGTAATGATTCCCTATTGTGCATTGCTTACTTCAATTAGTTTCATATTGTCAAATGCTGCTTAAAGCAACTATAGCCAGATGAAAATCAGTCAGACTATAGTTTCCTGAATATATTCATATTCATTCTGGTGAATCCAGCTGGAAACAATAAATGGAGTAAGTTATCTAGAGTAAAAATAATATATTCAAAGCATAAACATATCCATGGGTCCATCTGTGTATTTCCCTCTCAAGCTATTAATGTTTATTTTATTCCCTCTTAGCTCACCCATCTCATCCATATGGATTACAAAATTTACATATTGTATGCAGCTGGAAAAAATAGGTCAAAGTTTTTTTGCAATTTTGTGGGTCCCACTTTAGGTAGAAAAGTAGTAAATGAAAGAATAATGTTAAATTATTGTTTTTATGTTGCAAAATTCTTCAGATAGGTTCATTCAGAATAAAAGTTTCATATGATTGTGTTCTTAACTTATGTAATTTATTTTCCAAACCTGGAGGAGGAAAAAAGGATAATTCTTAGCATAATATGGAATTTCATTTTTAATATGATGGCTTTAACTCTCAGAATAATGGAAGAAGTATTAAGCATATAAATCAAATTTTTTTAAAAAAGTCTGACATTGTAGATCAATCTGTCAGAAGACTAAATTGAGCCCAATGTTTATGACTAAAGCTATTCTTTGAGAATATTTTCAACTTCTGGCTATAGAAAAATAATAGCCCAGAAAAGAACAGATATAGAACTACTGACATTTGATTGATCTGGTATGTGTGGCATTCTAATTGGAATTCTAAAGCAGTCATGTGATACACATCAGTGCCTTCACTTAAAAGAAATTGTGCTGAAGAACCCTAAGCTATAGGTTTAACCTAAAGTGCCCCAATAAATGAAGATACAGAAGTCTGTCTTTCTTGTGTATATTAGAGAAATGAGATTTTTGAAAGATTCAGTAAAATACAAATTTTAAAGTTTAGTGTGATCTAAGCAATATATTGGGCTGCAGATACTTCTGGGTAAGATATGAGTAGGAACGGGACCAATTAGGAATAAGCCTGAGTAGACACACTAGTCTAGATCATCAAAACATCTTCCAAATCATTCTAATAATAAGATTATATGCATTAGTGGGAGATGGAGCTAGCACTCAGTGACTTATGGGTACCATACACCATTGAAGTAGCATTGCATAATAATATGTAAAATATATATGTTAATTTATTTCAAAATGCATGTCTTTTATACATAGTAATACCAGATCATTTGTTCCAAATTTTCCCAAGAGTCTGTTCACTTCATTCTTCTATTGCAAATTATGAAGACCAAAGCCTATGGACATTGAGTTTAAAGGACTACGTGTAATTCCTGTAGAATAGTACCCATATCTAATTCTAATAAGAATTCCACATGGAATGCTCTGGGAAGTTCTGAAACTGATAAGATGGTTTGTTCTGACAACTTCTTGAGGGAGGTGGGTGATCTAGAAACACACACACACACACACACACACACACACAATTTGTGTAGTCTACAAACTGTATTCCAATTTATATAAGTACTCTGTTGTATATCAGTACATCCCCTGATAATAAGTCCAATCGGTCTTTTGAGCACATGACAATAAGGCCAAGCGCTTATTTCAAGGTTCAAAAAAAATGTAAGAAAAGGTCTTATTTTTGGGGAAACACAGTAAGATTGCATAAGGATGAAAGCAGAGATGAAATCATTAACCCCATTTCCTATTGTATTATACCGACCCATGTCCATAGCCTCCCACACACTGACAGCTAAAAAATAAACTTGTGTAAGCTCCATTTGCAAAATCAATCTCAGGAATATAGATCTATAATATTAAAGCATACAAGGAGTATATAGGATTATAGAATGCTCAAACTGCATAAGTTGCCCCTGTAATATATGGAGAATTACTTGGAAGAATTGTGAGAAACAAAAAGTCTATAACTAAAGAAAATGGAAATAAATGAAGACAAAGAGTATCACCATTGCCACTGTGATGGAATTGTTTGCATAAGGGAGCAGTTCAGCTCAAGGAAACATACAAAGAATGATTACGCACATAATACAGGCAATCCTCAATTTACAAGCACAATGGAGCCCAAAATTTATGCTGTTAAGTGAGACTGTTGTTAAGTGAATTTTGCCCCATTTTATTATCTTTCTTGGCCACACTTGTTAAATTAATCATTGTGGTAGTTAAGTTAGTAACATGCTTATTAAGTAAATCTGGCTTCCCCATTGACTTTGCTTGTCAGAAGGTTGCAAAAGGTAATCACATGATCCTGGGACACACGTCATAAATATGAATAACTTGCCAAACATTTGAATTTTGATAATGGGACCACGGGGATGTTGCAGCAGGTTGTGTCAGTTTAATTATGAGCTGGGATAGCCATAACAAGAAGTCAGCCAATAGGAACTGTTTGGTGACTAAGAAACAGGATCTGTTATGAGCCAGGGGAGACCGCTCGGAGCCTGTGCGTGGCTTAGCTTGATTGAACTGAATATATAAAGATTATTATTGCTTCTGTGATTATATTGATTCTGTACTTCTGGATTCTGAGTTCTGGTTCTGGCTTCTGCTGCATGGGTATTCTATACATGCATCATGATTTATATTATTGTATATAAAGAAGTTTCTTTTATACCATGAATCCTGCTGAATTGTTTACTTGTGTCCTGGTTGGATCTCTGCAAACTCGAACAAGTTTTAAGTGTGAAAAATGGTCACAAATCACTTTTTCCAGTGATGTGTTGTGGCCTACCAGTTGCCAGCAGAGCTGGCAGCAGATTTTGACAATGAGGAGGTTGGGGAGGAACTTGGGCCAGTTCTGGAGTCTCTAATAGATGCTCTGTGTCAGACACAGATAGAGCCAGGGCCATCTGACATTTCCTAGCCACCAGAGAGGCAACTGCCTTTAGAGGCTGAGATGAGTGAGGAGGAAGAACAGCTGGGGCCTGTTCCAGATGTACGTATGTGCAGAGCAGTTAGGAAAGAGGTTTTTTTTTGTGACAAGGAGTCTGTTTCTTGCTTCTGCTAGGTCAGAACATGATGATGTAACTTTGAACAATCACTAAATGAACTATTGTAAGTCAAGGACTACCTGTATAAAACATATTCAAAAAATTACATAATAACAGAAATCTTTATGACTAAAGATAGAAAAGTTCAACTATAAAGAAAGAATATTTTTCTGTTCTTTCCTTTGCAGCTTCATTTTCATTTGCTTCATAAATAAATACCTTAATTGTCTCTATCCTATAATATGAGATACTTAGCATTTAGTTACGAAGAACGTTTACAAACTCATATTGAAGTGATGAACATATCAGTGTCTCAAGATATGAGCAGAAATTTCTGGCTTGAGAAATATAGGAATGAACTTCAGCAACATTTTGCCAAATCAAGACACTAAAAGGTTTGTTGCAAAAAATGTTTTTCTTCAGTTTGCTATATCCTTCTCAATGAGAAAATTGCTCTGGAAAGAGCTATTTTGCCATGTCTTAAAATCAGAAAACTGACAGATTAACGTGGGGGCAGGACAGAGTATTGGTCTTTTTCTTTCCTCTTAGAAGAAAATAGAATTCAATGATATAACCGTATACAATGTGCAACTTATCTATGTAGGCTTGGTCCATGGGAGAATAAACCTTAAAATTGCATGCAAACTTAATTTACAAGTACACACTTTTTTGTGTGTTGCCTTTGAGTCAGTGTTAATTCCTGGGAATTGTCTAGATAAGATCTGGACTCCGACTGGGTAGATCCAGGGGGGGATGACTGAGGCAGGTCTTGAGAATGTTATCTGGGATGAGTTTGATCCTGTGACTCCTGATGACGTGGACAGGATTCTGGGCAGACTGAACGCGACCACGTTTGTTGGACCCGTGTCCCTCCTGGTTAGTGCTGGCTTCCCGGGAGGTGATGCGAGGCTGGCTCCAGGGGATTATAAATGCTTCATTGGGTGAGGGTGTCTTCCCTGCCGCCCTGAAAGAGGCGGTGGTGAGGCCTCAAGAAGCCTCAAGAAACCTTCCCTGGATCCAGCTGTATTGGCTAATTATCATCCGGTCTCCAACCTTTGCTTCGTGGCAAAGGTTGTTGAGAGTGTGGTTGTGCGACAGCTCCCCCAGCACCTGGATGAAACAATGTATCTGGATCCATTCCAGTTGGGCTTCAGGCCTGGGTACAGCACAGAAATGGCATTGGTCGCATTGGTTGATGATCTCTGGAGGGCTCGGGACAGGGGTTGCTCCTCTGTCCTGGTCCTATTAGATCTCTCAGCGGCTTTTGATACCATCGACCATGGTATCATGCTGCACTGGTTGGAAGAGTTGGGGGTGAGAGGCACCGTACTACGGTGGTTCTCCTCCTTTCTCTCCAACCAGTCGCAATCTGTGTTGGCAGGGGGGCAGAGTTCGACCCCAAGGCCCCTCATATGTGGGGTGTCACAAGGGTCGGTCCTCTTGCCCCTTTTGTTCAACATTTATGTAAAGCCACTGGGCGAGATCATCCGTGGTTTCCACTACGCTGTACCACCACTACGCTGACGACACTCAGCTGTACATCTCCACCCCGGACCACCCCAACTATGCCCTTGAAGTGATGTCCCAGTGCCTGGAGGCTGTGTGGATCTGGATGGGGAGAAACAGGCTCAGGCTCAACCCATCCAAGACCGAGTGGCTGTAGTTTCCGACATCCTGATATAGTCAGTTGGTGCCATCACTGACTATTGGGGGTGAATCGCTGGCCCCCACGGAGAGGGCTTGCAACTTGGGCGTCCTCCTGGATTCACGGCTGTCTTTAGAAGAGCATTTGACGGCTGTGACCAGGAGGATTTTTCATCAGGTCTGCCTGATTCGCCAGTTGTGTCCCTTTCTAGATCGGGACTCCTTACACACAGTCACTCATGCCCTCGTCACCTCCCGCCTGGACTATTGCAATGCTCTCTACATGGGGCTCCCCTTGAAGAGTACTCGGAGGCTCCAACTGGTACAGAGTGCAGCCGCGCAGGTGGTTATGGGAGCGACATGGCGTTCCCATGTAACACCTCTCCTGCGCGAGCTGCACTGGCTCCCGGTGGTCTTCCGGGTGCATTTCAAGGTTTTGGTTATCACCTTTAGAGCGCTCCATGGCTTAGAACCTGGTTATTTACAGGAGCGCCTGCTACCCCCAATAGCCTCCCACCGGCCCGTACGTTCTCATAGAGAGGGGCTCCTCTGGGTGCCGTCGGCCAAACAATGTCGACTGGTGGCCCCCAGGGGGAGAGCCTTCTCTGTGGGGGCACCTACTATCTGGAATGAGCTCCCCCTGGAGATACAGAGGATCCCAGATCTGCGAACCTTCCGTCGTGTTCTCAAGACTTTTTTATTCCATCAAGCCAGCCTGGCCTAAATCTTTCCCCTTTAAAATGTAAATTTTAATTTGTTTTTAAAATTATTGGGTGTTTTAAATTTGTCTCGGCCAAATTGTTTAATTCGGTTTTATTCTGTTTTTAACTTTTGTATTTATGTGTTTTATTCTGTGGCTGTTCACCACCCTGAGTCCTTCGGGAGTAGGGCGGTATATGAATCCAATAAATAAAATGAAATGAAATAAGTCCCTGCAGTTTTCTTGTAAGATTTTAGAAATTTTGCCATTGCTTCCTTCCTAGGGCTGAGAGAGAGTGACTGACTCAAGATCACCCAGTGGCCTCAGGTCTAAGGTGGGTCTAGAACTCACAATCTCCTGGTTTCTAATCCTTAACCATTACACCACACTGGCTCTTGAATCACATATACAGAATTTTTTAACAGGTACTACTAATGGTGCCTGTTACTCATTTTATACTGAGCAATTATTTGCCTTGAAATCTGTTAATAAAATAATAACCAATTATTCTCTCTTGACCAGAAAAAAGTGATTATGTCAGTGGTGGGTTAACCCTGGATCAGGTGTACTGATAGCGGCGGCAATGGGAGGCTCTGTCTACCCACCCAGACATCTCTGTGCATGCCCATGAGCAAACCTGTAGCGGCCGAAATTGAAACCTACTACTGGATTACATGCAAATATAGAACACAGTGGAAGAAATTTGAGCTGAATCAAGTTCATATAGCAATGAACTCTTGTCACCTTGCAGTTTATTTACCAATCAAATAAACTTTTAGTATTTTCCATTAGTTTTTTCCATTTCAAATTTCTAACCTCTCTAAAAATTGCTAAATATATTTTGTTTAGCAGAAGAAAAAGAAAGATCAATACCTAAGCTTTCAACATGTAAATTTTAATCTGTTTTTAAATTATTGGGGTGTTTTAATTCTGTCCGGGCCAAAATGATTTAATTTGATCTTATCTGGTTTTTTAAATTTTTGTATCTATGTTATTTTATTGTTTGGCTGTTCACCGCCCTGAGTCCTTCGGGAGTAGGGCGGTATACAAATCAAATAAACTAAACATCATTAAAACTCTCCCAGAAAATCAAAATCACAAAAAAATATTCATGTTCCAGTAAAATGCACACAAATTATATGCAATTTATTAAACATTTGAAATTTGTCTACCTATGCCATTTAAATTTCCAGATTACAATAATTTAATGCACTAGCATATGATTTGCATTCCTACTAAAAGATTCTATTTATTTAAATTTTAAAATATAATATTTTATAATATAATATAAACAATGCTGTTTTTCCAGCTAGTTATTCTCCCTGCAAATGGGAAGACTATAAAAAATATTTGTTTTTTTCCTTTTCATCTCTAATTTAAACCCTTAAAATTTAAAATCTCACAACATAATATAATTCCTAGTATTTCTTTATATTCCCTTATTATGATCATAAATATTTTACATTATCAACTATTCAAAATAATACAATCCAACATCTTAATAAAAATCAATTATTTATTTATTTATTTATTTATTTATTTAATTTTATTTTATTTCTATATCGCCCTTCTCCTGCGGGACTCAGGGCGGTGTACAGCCGAGATAAAACATTGCATATAAAATTTAAAAACAGTTTAAAAAACAATTAAATAATTTCAGCCCAAGATTTAAAACAACCCAAATTAAAACCGAATTCAATTAAAACTGAGAGGATGGGATCAAGCCAGCCTGGCTAAATGGAATAGGTGTGTTTTCAGGGCCCAACAAAAAGTCCGGAGGTCTGATATCGTGCGTATCTCAGGGGGTAGGTCATTCCAGAGGGCAGGTGCTGCCACAGAGAAGGCTCTCCCCCTGGGGGTCGCCAGCCGGCACTGTCTGGCCGACGGCACCCTGAGGAGGCCCTCTCTGTGCGAGCGAACCGGTCAGTGCGAGGCTATTGGCGGAAGAAGGCGGTCTCGCAGATACCCCGGCCCTAAGCCATGGAGCGCTTTAAAGGTGGTCACCAACACCTTGAAGCGCACCCGGAAGACCACAGGAAGCCAGTGCAGCTCACGCAGGAGAGGTGTCATATGTGAGTGCCCATTGCTCCCATAATCCCCCGCGTGGCCTCATTCTGGACTAACTGCAGCGTCCGGGTGCACCCCAAGGGGAACCCCATGTAGAGAGCATTGCAGTAGTCCAGGTGGGAAGTGACGAGTGCTTGAGTGACCGTGCGTAGGGAGTCCCGATCCAGAAAGGAGCGCAACTGGCATATCAGGCGAACTTGTTAAAAAGTCCCCCTGGCCATGACCATCATGTGCTCTTCTAAAGACAGCTGTGCATCCAGGAGGACGCCTAAGTTGCGAGCCCTCTCTGTGGGGGCCAGTGATTCGCCCCCAATAGCCAGCGATGGCACCAGCTGGCTATATCGGGACGCCGGAAGCCACAGCCACTATATGTAGCATTACAATCATTCATTTCTTTTAACAATAAGTCAAATTATTTTATACAATACATTTCCTTAAATCTTAACTCTAATTTTCAATTACTTTGTCAAATACATGTATTTCAAATAATAAAATCCAATATCTTAATAAAAATGAGTTAATTATATAGCATTACAATCATTAATTTCTTTCTGTTGTTTTTTTCCAAATATGTTAATCTTTTCTTATTAGATGATAATAATAAGCCAAATTACTTTATACATTTCCTTAAATTTTAACTCTAATTTTCAATTATTTTGTCAAATATATGTATTTATACCTCTTCAATATCTTAATCATTTCTATTTTCACCACAGTCTAATTAATTCATAATACAGTATCATTTCCACTTTTTTTATTAAATTCCAAAAATGCAATTAGAAATATTCTAATTATTACAATTTCCCTAGTTTCAATTAAAAATATTCCAACTGTTACAATCCCATATATTAAACTTATTCCATTATTTTACATTATTTAATTAATATCATAATCTCAACTATTATCTTTTCTAACATTCATTATTATCTATAAATCTTACTTCAATTCATATTTCAATTCTGAGTGTATACAACATATTCTTCTTTCATTTCTTTCTCCCTTTCTCCCATTTTTTTATATTTTATTCTTTTTCTTCCCCCCCCCCTTTTTTAAAAAAAATCCTGAACTCTTCTGTTTTGCCTTGTATTTCCTGTTATTTTCCATTCCCTTTCCCTCTTTCTTATTTTCCCACTGTTAATCCCAGTGTCATCATTTAAAGTTTTTATATTCTTTCTGTTCCACCCTTTTTTCCTTCTTTGTCTCTTTCTACCCTCTCTAAAATTGAATTTTATTAAGATCAGAGGTTAGGATAAAGGGTAATATTGGTCTACAAAAATTAGACAGAATAAATACTATGGCAAAAAGGGAATATATAAATTGTGTTGGAAATGACTAAAAAATGTTTAAATTTGTGAACCGGCCAATACTCTGTTCAGAAAAAATACATTGTATGTTTATTTCTGTGTTTGTAAAATAAAAAGAAACTTTTTTTAAAAATAAAATATTTGTAAGGCAGGCAATTCAAATCTAACAGATGTTTTACTTATTTCTTTATTCATAGAAATATTTGTATACTACCATTTTTTTAGACTGCTTATTTTTAAACAAACAAAACATCCACAGATATGCACCACATAGCAGGCGGTGAAATCCTCCATGGTGTGCCACCAGTTTGCTGCCTGGCATGTGTGGTGTGTGCCCAACACATGCTACATGCACATGCGCAGTGTACATGAAACAAATGCTTTGCATGGAAAAAGCTAACAAAATGTTTGTACTTTTAGCACCCAAAGCTCCACAAATAACAAGTTCTTACAAATCTTTCCGAAGGTCAGGAAGTTATGGAAATTTTGCACTTTGGAAGGTAAAGGGAGAGATTTAAAATCTGATATGCCCCAAATTGAAACAACCAAGGGCTCAACCATTTCACCCCCCCCACTTAACTTGAACTGCTCACTTAATAAGAAACAGACCCACTATAAAACCTTGCACCCAGTCTCCAGCCCTCATTGCTAGTCTAGAGGAATACCATGGTTGATGATACAGAATACCTCTGAGAAATCAAATAAAAGTCAGAGAGTCAATTATCTTCATCTTAACCCTGAAAGACTCACCAGGTTGACCAGAGTTGTTTATGTCCTATGTCAAAATCTGAAACCCGACTGGAAAGGGACAGAAACTCAATTTCCCTTAAGACCCTTTGTGACCAAAGCCCTACTTCTGTTGTGGCCCGCCAGCGGCCTGCGCGGATTGTGGCTGAGCCCAACGACGAGGAGGCTGGTGTGGGGTCATGCCAGCAGCCTGCACAGCCGACGCTCGCGTCGGATAGTGAGGAAGCTGAAGAGGATGGGGTGCCAGAGGCAGAGACTCAGCCTGGGCCTTCAGAACCTCCAGAGGCTCCTTCAAGTGGAGAGAGCGAAGTGGAGGAGGCCTCTCCTCAATGCTTGAACATGCAGGGCTGCCAAAAGGCAGGAGTGGCTACTCAGGAGACGGAGGTCTCCTCAAGAGTAAGGATTGAGAATAATTGGCCACTCCTTTAGCCTTAGAGTTGCCAGGTGTCCACTATCTGAGCGGACAGTCCACTTTTTTCACATTATGTTCTCTATTTTTTTTCACAAAATAGTGGACATTTTTTTTATTCAAAAGCTTTATGATGAAATGGTACGTAATCTAAAGCTGTGCAGTCTAAGAGAATAAGGATAGGAGAATTGCGTTTTGTCTTTTTTTATATAAGTTAGAATGAGACAAAGATCAAATATCCATTGAACTCGATTCTCCGAAAAAATTAATGATGAGATTAAAATAAAAATATATTATAAAATTATGTACAGTTCACATTTTTAAAATGTATTGTAGCTTGTGTCAACTGACCTAAAATGGCATCGAGTGATGAGAGTGACAGCGGCGAGATTTTGAATTCTTTAAAATGACAGAGAGGAGTGTGCAAATACACCAAAGACTGGGAAGCTACTTTTGCATGGATTACCAACAACGAAACCGACAGAACAAATACAATGGCCTACTGTAAATTGTGTCAGAAATTGTTCACAATTGAATATAATGGTATAAAAGCTGTCACACAGCATGCAAGCACAAAAAATCATTTAGATAAGGAGAAAATAGCTTCCAGCAACAAGCAAATCAATTCGTTTTTCATTGTTAAAGACTCCTCTTTCAGTGAGAAAGGGACTGTAGCTGAAATGGCTGAAACTTACCATGGGATCAAACACCATATTTCTTTCCTGGCTCAAGATTGCGGTATTAAGTTAATGAAACAAATCTTTGATGATTCAGATGTATTGTGGAAGAATCAAATCATCAGCTATTGTCCATGAGGTTTTGTATCCTTTTTCTATTGAGTCGGTTCTCAATGATCTTAAAACTGGAATTTCATTTTCTCTCTCCACTGATGCATCAAACAATGGAAATCGCAAAATGTATCCCGTTGTTGCACAATATTTTACTTGTGAAGAAGGACTGTGTGTGAAAAATTTAGACTTTTATGAGGATTCGTTCGAAGATTCTACATCAATAAAAAATCAGCTGTGTTGAGTTCTTAGTGATAACGAATTGGAATTGGCATGTGATCTTCACATTATCATGTGTAAGCTGCGTGATTCTTTGCAAAAAAAATACGATGAGCAGTTTTTTGGAATGAAAGTTTTATTTGCCTTACGTAAAAAACATTTGCCTGAGAATGCCATGCAAAAGTTCAAGAAAGAAGCCATCAACGTGCATCAAAGAGCCATTGCGTACCTAGAAAAGTGGTATAATTTTACCGATTCAGTATATGAGATGCTAAATTGTTTCAATCTAATTGATCGCAATAATACTCCAACTTTAGAAGAAATGATGAACATCTGGTTATTATCACCATGGCGAGAAGAACTTCCACCCAACACTCTCTTTGATGAAATTTCTGCCTTAGAAGAAGTTTATGTTCATCTGCAGGGTGATTCATCCCTTGATAAGTGGACGTACTTTTTCAAGAAAGAGCTAGCTCCGAGTTTACTGAAACTGTTCCAGTATTGTGCATCAATTCCGATATCAAATGCAAACGTTGAATGAATTTTCAGCATCATGGGAAATTTGTGGACTGACAAAGGTAACCGATTGCTTGTACCATCAGTTCGAAGTGAACTTTGTATATTTTTTAATATTTCTCAACGTTGTACTGAAATTAAAGAATTATTCCTTAAACACAAAGAATTGATCAAAGCTGCGCAATCAAATAAAAATACACACAACAGCAAAGTAAAATGTAATTTAATATTTTACATATTATTATAATATATTTGATGTTTTGAATTTTAAGTAAAGTTTTGAAGTGATTATTTTAATACATGTTAAAATGTTTGTAAGAAAATATATAATTTAATTGTAATTTTTTTTTATTTTTTTACTACTTAACACCCCCCCTCCCCTCTTGTTCGCTATTTTTTGGAAGCAGACCTGGCAACCCTACTTAGCCTATTTAAGTTGCACACAATTAGTAATTTCTTGCTGGAAACAACTTGTAATTATCATCAGAACATTTTTGGAAAAGTCTTATCATATCTTGTTTTCTGGGCTGGTTGCCAACCTTTGCCGGACTTTGGTTTATTCTTGCTACTTAATAAATTTGATAAGGACCGTTTTTTGTGTGTCAATATCCTCTGGAATCTGGAGCTGGGGCAGAATAATTACCTTCTTCAAAGCATCCCCAAAAAGCAAATGTGTGAAATGGTTAGATTGAGTTATTCAAAGATTCCTCCCTTAAAGATTCATTTGCCATTTCTCAAATGCATCCACACACATACATAGATGCACAAATAGTTCAGGGAGCATAAATCCAAGATGACAATGCTCATGCACAAAAGCCCCTAATCTTAACTTCTCTGAAAACTAAAAACAAAAACAAAATACAACCCTCTTTTTTCCTCACATGATGCTGTCTGAGTCATTCTGCTACTTCCAGTCAAAATGATATTCAACTTTGACTGAATGCAAGTGATTTTATCTATGAAGAATTACACAAACATATCATAGCAAACTACAGGAAGATACTCAAGTAGTTCTCCTTAAAAAGGACAAATAGCCTTAAATTAAATTGCTGGATGAAAGTCAGCACATGTAATAAGCATGAATTGAAAATTATTTACCACACTTCTCACTACAGTTTACTTCTTTTCTTTTCCTTCAATATCCAGGGTTTCTTTTATGTGCATTTTTTAGCTACACACACACATACACAGTTATTTTTTAAATAACTTTCATTGTTTATTAACCTGCATTGTTATTTTTTAAAAAATTGTGAAAGAATTGAGTAGTGTTATTAATTAACAGGCAACTCCCTACATGTCTGAAACAATCTGAAACAGATTGTTGGCAACTGGCCTTCAATTGGGCCATAATTAAATGAACAAATTAATTATTGGTGAACTGTGAACGCTGTGCTATAATTTGGCTTTCACTTACACACACTTCTGGATGTACAGGTAATCCACAACTTGTAACCACAAGTAATATCATATCAGTTACAAAGCAAATGGCTGTAGATCAAAAACTATGTGTATTATTAAGAAAATGTATTTTGGGACTCTGAAGAAGGTTCTTCTTCATATCTATTGGGACTTCACTCTTAAATTTGCCTTTTCATTTTTCTTTTTAAATATCAGAGTAGAGATGTCACAACTGCCATGCTGCGCTTCGCTACATGCCAGTGTCTGCCATGAGTAATAGGGGGGAGGGAGCTGCAGGGTGGGTGCAAGGGGGGGCTAAATTCAAAGGAATCAAAGCACTCAGTGTGCCATCCCATGAGACCCACTGGCAGCTCCAAGGTCACATCATGGAATGCAACACCATCTTGCCTGCTAGCATAGGGACTGTTACCAAAACAACTTGTTTGAATGTAATTGGATGAACATAGATAATCAAGGCAGGTGGGGAAGAAAGGAGAAAAGTTAACCATATGGTTTGGGGGCAAAAAATCAGAATTTTTTCGCAATGCTGTAACCAGTCTGGCTATACAGTAAAGTGTATTCTTTGTAGCCGTGGCCTCAAGAGTCTTTCTTTGCTACTGACCGACTGGGACAGCTGATAAGAGATCCTTGTCTTATGTTCTTTATATTTGGTGTCCCATCTTCTTATCTTTGGTCACAAAGTGGACCTATATTCCATACATTGATGAAAATATTTGGATAACAACAATAATACTTTCATAGTATTTTCATATGTTCAACATTTTCACAAGCATTATCTAACTATACAAACTTTAGAGGAATTATTATTCTCATTAGTGAAAGTGGAGAATTAAATGTGGATTTGAAATACAGTTTTCCTCAAGGACACCTAATAAATTCATCACATAGAGAAGATTTGTTAAAAAGTTCAAAAACCTCAGATATTTTGATGAGATGTTTCTTCCGTTCTATGTATTTCTTATCTCTGACTCCTTCATGTCAAGAAGTGCACTCCCTGGCTTTTTAAAGATTGAAAAATCTGTGAAAGATCCCTTAGCCACCCTATTATTTTTCCAAAGAAAATGCTACTTCCCTAGTTACTCCTGGATTTATTTTCCTCTCTGGAAGAAAAAATAATACTTATTTGTTTTTACTAACATAATTTTCTTCAGGGTAAAACCTCCAAATTAATTCCAAGTTGATATTCTTTTATACCCCTAATCTATCTAAACCAATTCTACAAGCATTTTCACACTCAAGGATGCACACCAATCAGCATGCTGAGCATTCCTTGGATGTAGGAGAATGACTGCTTATTATGACTCATAACATCTGTGATTAAGTGGTGGCATGAGTCATTCTTATTAAAGCAGGGGTGCCAAGCTTGCGGCATGTGGGCTGGACGCATCATGTGCTGGCCACACCCAACCCCATTTTAGCAAAGGAGGAAAAATTGTGATACGTCACGTGATGACATGTCATCGCGAATTTGACTCACCTGTGTTAAAGACTCGCATACATTAAATTCACTTCTGCAATTATTTAAAGGTTATCTACTAGTTATTTATCTAGTAGGTATGTGTTTGGTTTCCTTAGTAAAGAAAAATTGTGAAACTAAATATGCATATAGCTTTGTTTTTTATACATTTAATAACCATCTGGCTTGAGAAAAGTTGCCAGTGGCTGTCAGGAATCTATTACTAACATGTACTGACTATGAGTTTTGTTGGTCTAAGATTAGACTTTTCCTTACAATATCCTTAAACCCTTTTTAATGCATATGACCGTACCCAAGCATAATGATAATGACAGGGCAAACAAAAAATTCAGAGCCAGAAAAATGTGCTTCTTTTTGCTGCATAACAGAAGGTCAGTCTATTTTTAATTCATTCAACTTTTCATTTCCCTAATCATAACCTTATTTATGGTTATTGACATATCACATCGTATCTTAAAAATTCCTGAATAGAAATTTATAGTATGGGCCAAAAATGACTTATAATAGATTCTGTAGATGAGTGATTGGATGGATGGATGGATGGATGGATGGATGTTACTCATTCAGTTTCTCAATTTTCTTTATTTTAAAGGAGAAAATAAATGAAGCAAAGTTTCTTTTGAATTGTATATGTTATTTTTTCCATAATCCCTTCGGAAAAATATTTCTTTTTTACGTGATATTGTCAAAAAGTTGTTAGTTACCATTCTAGCCTGAAATGACAGGTTGATGGTGGCCGAGACAAAAGATTTATCAGTGAAGACCACGTACTGTCATTGTGGCTGTACAAAGGAAAGGAATAGGTGCCTCCTTTCCAAGCATATGTGGCAGAGCTAAAGAAGCAGGGACTCTACCAATCAGGATATTTGGTAAGGATCATCCAGGTAGATATACTAGGACCTAATCATAGCTGATAACAGTTGATAACAGTAACAGAGTTGGAAGGGACCTTGGAAGTCATCTAGTCCAACCCCCTGCTCACTCGGGAGACCTGTAGTAGGGATTCAAACCGCCGAACAGCCAACCTTTCTGATTGACAAGTGTCTTAGCCACTGAGCCACCTAGTCAGCTAAAGCAATAGGAGGAATTAAAATCTGGAAAATCGTAAAATGGCTTCATTTCTAGCTTGTTAATGCACCAGAGTCTTGGTGGTGCAGCAGACTAAAGCACAGTTAAGTAACACCAGCTGCCTGCAATTACTGCAAGTTCAAATCTCACCAGGCTCAAGGTTGACTCAGCCTTCCATTCTTTCGAGGTAGGTAAAATGAGGACCCAGATTGTGGGGGCAATAAGCTGACTTTGTATAAAAAAGAACACTGCTTGGGGGCCCCCAAAAGCCCTACTAAGCAGGTATATACAAAAGTATGAAGGCTATTGCTTAAATGCATTGTAAGCCATCCTGAGTCTCCAGAAAAGGGCGGCATATAAATTGAACCAATAAATAAATAAGAGTCAAGTATCTGAAGCCTGAAATGTAGAAAAGCCCTTATGTTTGTGTTCACAGGGGATGGGCCTTCTCCACATCCTGAAGAGGACTCGCAAAAAAGAGCAAACTTTTTCCAGAATGAGTCCTCTAGAATTGTCTCTATAGTGTCACAAAAATGAGGGTTTAAAAATATAAGAATGAAATAACACAATGCAGGGAATGGACTTTAAACATGGAAGCAAACAGCATATTTTGATAATTGATTATAAAGTTCATGGAAATGGGAAGTTAGAAATACTTCTATATTCAATGCATGTTAATATTAAAGCTACTTAATATTAGTCTTTTCTTCTAAAATATAACATCATTTTTTTCCTTTATAGCTTCCCCAAATATATGATATTTGTATGAAGTTTTCACAATTGTTTTTATAACATCCTCAAATTTGACTTTTTTCCTGTATAATGTTTCCTATAATAAATGCTTCGAGGTGGTTTATTGTGCTATAAAGGATTCCATTTTGCATCACCATTTCATAAAAAGGGAAAATTAATTAATTAATTAATTAATTAATACATTTCCTTGAAACCCATACATTTCAGCGGGGGAAAATGAATAAAAGTGTTCTTGCAACTAAAATCAGGAAGAGTCAAGTCAGTGAAAATGCATGTGGTTATAGTAGAAATTTAAACTTTTAATTTAAGCTGCTAGTTTTTTTTTCTTTGAAAAGATCACAGATAATAATAAGATGTTATATTTTACATTAAGTTATGTATGATAGGGAGCTTCATTTAATTTGACTGAATTTGTTAGAATATTTACCCTGCATATAGGACTGAAATATACGTGTACTCAGAAATGCTGATACAATAAGAAAGTCTGGTTGCCAATTGAACAATAAGTTGCCATAATATCAATACGGATAGTATCAAAAAATACCTAAGACTAACACTGATAACATCTGCCAACCCACATTGGACCAGCATGGCAGGTTATGGTCTGTTCCTTCCAGAATCAATAACTCACATTCATAACAGACGAAAATTATTATATATTCTGACTATATGAAACCAGCTTCTCCAAACTTAGACTAGACGTGATGCTACAAAAGCTGGTTAATTTTTTTAAAACGTTAATATGAGAACCAGACATGCATATACATATTTTTAAACTGAAATAGTATTAACTCCAATTAAATGGGTTAGGAATGTAAAATAAGCTTCATGTCTAGTTTTGACAGTATATATTACTGCTAGTAAAATCTGTTGATATCCATAACCGTGCAATACAATATGCTCAAGAGAGAAATATATGCAAAATGAAAATGGGTAACATATTTTATTTGATTTACTATGAGCTTTCCCATGTATATCCAGGTGGCAAAAATTGGCATTCTTGAGGTTTTCCTGAAATAAACCCCTTATGACTGATTAAAATGTAGATGAGCTTCATAAACCTCTGTAATTTGAAAGGTCTGATTTACTGATGTAGTTGCCTTCCATCTGCTTCAGGTGTGAAGTGGAAATATTTCATATTATAAAATAAATTTAATTTGGATTCAGAAGTTATTTACTAAGATACACGTTTTTGCTAAATAATTCACTAAGCTAAGCATTTTTTGCTTTGTTTAGAGGTTTTACAATTCTATGTGTAGAAGCCTAAGATATGCTGGTGACAAATATATTCCGGTTTTTGAAATCTCTCTCTCCTGCCTTGGCTATTAGTGAAAGTTTATAGTATGGGACAGGGAATTGAAATGGTGCCATGAATAGACTGATTTGTTTCCCAGCAAAGTATTTGTAGTGTAATATAGACTGGAACAGCAATGCAGGCCCTGTATAGTTATAAAATGATATCATGCAATCAAAATTTGGAGGCCAGCTGAGGTCATTTACCCAACAATAATTTATATTCTATAGTCATCCAAGCAACTTGCCAAAATAACAATGACGAGGATAGGCTTTGTACCATTTTGACAATAAAGGGGGGGGGATGGTATTATGATGCTACATGTCACTAGTGGTGAAATAGCCTGATTATATGCGACTCTTCTAGCTCTTGTATTCTAAGTTCTGCTTCCTTCGAAATGAAGAGAGTTATATCTGGAATCTTGATACTTCATTAATGCTGACTTTTGCCAGTGTGAATTCATGGCTGGTTATTTACAGATAAACTACAAGTGGTCTTTACTTACCAATTGCTTCATTTAACGACCATTCAAAGTTACAATGGCATAAAACTATGCTTTGCAACAATACAATGACCATACAGTATCCTTCAGTCACATGATTCTCATTTGGCAACTTGCAATTGGTATGTATTTATGACCATTGTAGTGTCCTGTAGTCATGTGGTCGCCATTTGTTTGCTTCCAAACTAGCTTCTGACAAGCAGTAGTAATGGAGAAGTCAGCCAATAAAATTACAAGTTGTCATCAGGTGATGTTTCACTTAACAACTGCAATGATTCACTTAGTGACAAAATGGGAAGTGACATTGTGAGCTTGCTATAGTCATATGATTTTCTGCTTAGTAATCATGGAAGTTGTCAGCTCCAGTCCTCACTAAGCGAAAACTACATGCATTTAAGTTGAAATCTTAGATTTGTTTATGAATAAACAAAGTAATCTTAACCATTTTCTCAACCTCAGTATTCCTGTTATGCATTATTATTATTATTATTATTATTATTATTATTATTATTATTATTTAATCTTTAGTGAGATTCACAGCCTTTGAGGCTGGTTAATAGCTCAGCAGCTCGAGTCCTAACCAAGGACCTAGGAACTGTTAAGGTATCGTCGGAGGATGCAAGCTGTTCCAAGTAAGGTGGTTTTTTGTAGAGTCAAAATGTTCAAGTCCAGCAAATTTAGAATTTCTAAATAGCAGGGTAGCCCTTTGGGTATTGCTCCAAGGGCTCCAATTACAATCGGGACAACACACGATTTCTTTTTCCACAGTCGCTCAACTTCAATTTGCAAATCCCGGTACTTTGTGATTTTTTCTTGCTGCTTATCTTCAATCCGTGCATCACCAGGTATTGCAATGTCAATGAACCATACTTTTTTCTTTTCAACTATTGTTATGTCAGGTGTGTTGTGGACCAAGTGCCTGTCAGTCTGAATCCTAAAGTCCCACAAGATCTTGAGTTTCTCATTCTCTAAAACTTTCTCAACCTGATGTTCCCAGTGGTTTTTGCTGTACTCAAATCCAAACTTCTGGCACAATTTCCAGTGAATGATCTTAGCAACCCGGTCATGGCGTTGTAGGTAGTCAGTTTGTGAAATTTTGCTGCGCCCACTGATCAGGTGGTCGACTGTCTCATCTTTCTCATTGCAGAGGCGGCATTTGTGTTGGTGGTAACATGTTGAATTTTTGCCTTCATGCAGTTTGTGGCTAGGGCTTGTTCTTGAGCTGCCAAAATAAAACTTTCTGTTTCTTTTTTCAGTACTCCTGATCTTAACCAGTTCCAAGTTAGTTTCTGGTCAGCTTTGCCTTCAATACTTTTCAAGTATTGGCCATGCAGAGGTTTGTGTTTCCAATTTTCAGCTGGCTGCTCAATTACTTCTTTCTTATATTCTGCTTTTGTTTTAGTTGTCTTTAAAAGGCCTCCTTTATTTACTTCCTTAATCATTGGTTCTTCACTTTTCTGGATGTAATCATTCAAGCTGCATTTTTCTTCTTCCACAGTCTGCTTTACTTGTACGAGTCCTCGACCACCCTCTGCTCTTGGTAAATATAATTGGTCAACATCACTTTTAGGGTGCAAGGCATGATTCATTGTCATAAGCTTCCTTGTTTTTCTGTCCAAATTGTCTAACTCCATCTGGGTCCAGTCAATTATTCCTGCAGAGTATCTAATCACAGGTATAGCCCAGGTATTTATGGCTTTTATGATGTTTCCTCCACTCAATTTGGACATTAATATCTTACGAATTCGCCGAATGTACTTGGCTGAAGTTAATTCCTTGACTTTATTATGCATTAAGTCAGAGGCTTCTAAAATCCCCAAGTACTTGTAGTCTTCTTCTGATTTTACTGCCTTTATCATTTCTTCATTCTCTAGTTCTATTCCATCCTCTTCTATGATTTTGCCTGCTTTGGTTGCTATTGTTGCACATTTGTCAATTCCAAACTGCATACCAATGTCTTGGCTGAATTCTTTTGTGTTTTCAATTAATAAATTCAGTTCAGCTTTTGTTTTACCAAACAGCTTCAAATCATCCATGTACATCAAGTGCGAGATTTTCAGTCCTTTCTTTGCAATTTCGTATCCACAGTTCATCTTCTTCAAAATGATTGTCAGTGGTAGCATTGAGAGTATAATATACCGCCCCGAGTCCTTCGGGAGAGGGGGCGCGGTATAAAAATTTAATAAATAAATAAATAAATAAAATAAATAAATAATAAAATGTAGGGGTGAAAGGGAATCGCCCTGGAAAATGCCTCGTTTAATTTCAACTTCACCCAGTTCTTCTTCATTAGCCATAAGTTTCGTTTTCCAGAGGTTCATTGGAGATTCCATGAATATTTGTATGTTGCTGCTGATGCCTAATATTTCCAGGCATTTCTTGATCCAGCTATGGGGAACTGAATCAAATGCTTTCTTATAGTCTATCCAAGCCATGAACAGGTTGGTTCGTCTTTTCTTTGAGTTCTTTAGGATTAGCTTGTCGATCAGCAGTTGATCCTTTGTTCCTCTTGAGTTTTTGCAGCATCCTTTCTGTTCTACAGGAAGCAAGCTATTTCTTTCCAGGTATCCATAGATTTGGTTTGCAATGATACCAGTAAGAAGCTTGTATGTTGTTGGCAAACAGGTGATTGGCCTATAGTTTCCAGGGTCCTTTTCTTTTTTCTTTATCTTTTTGGATCAAAAATGTCCTTCCAGTTGTCATTCATTCATCATTTTCAGGTGTTTTTAGGATCTGGTTCATCTGGGTTGCCAATCTTTTGTGCAGACTTGTAAGTGCCTTTAACCAGAAGCCATGAAGCTCATCCGGTCCAGGTGCACTCCAGTTCTTCACTTTTCTTGACTGTCTTTGCACCATTGCTTTTGTTATTTTCACGTCTTCCATTTTATGCACTTTAATAGAATCCTCAACCTGTTTGATCCATTTTGCATTTCTGTTGTGCTTCTTGTTGTTTTCCCACAAATTCTTCCAGAATTTCAGAGCTTTCTCTTTATCAGGCTTTTCATTTGTTGTTACTCCGTTTCCATTTTCTAAACTCTTATAAAACTGGTGCTGATTTGCTCTGAACTGTGAGTTTTCCTTGAACTGAGTTACTCGGTTTTCATACCTTTTAATCTTTTCAGCGATGGCAACAACCCTCTGCTTCAGCTCTTCAATTACTACCGCAATCTCCTTTATTCCTCAGATTGTATCTTGCTTCTAGGCTGCTTTTGACCTGCTTGTTCTTTAGCTGACCTTGCCTTAGGTTCTTCAAGTTGCTCAAATCTCCACGTACTTTTTTGATCTTCAATTCTAACCAAATTTTCCACTTAGGCTTCCCCTTCTTGCCTCTTTGGTTCTTTTGTATTTTCAACCCCAGTTCTTTGGTGATTATGACGGCTGCTGCATACATCAGTTGGTTTGTTTCGGCTAATGTAGTGGTTCGAATAGTTTGCACAGCCTCATTGAGCTTTTTTAGTACATTTCTCAATTCTTTTCGGTTCACTTGGTTCAGCTTTGGCAAACGTGTTCTTTCAGCATCTTCCATTTGGTGCTTTATTTTTCCAGCTAATTGAGCACTATCTGTTGGTGTTTGTTCTTTAGTGCTTCCTTGTTCTTTATCTTCATCCATTTCAGTATCCTCTTCTTCCCTTTCTTCCTCAATTTGCTTTTGAGTCTGGAAATCATTCTTGATGTTACTCTTCTTTGTTGTTGTACTCAGACCATTAATTGCTTTCTCTTCTATTGCTATTAATTCTTCTGTAGTGAAAAATTTGTGGTTTAGGATTACACGTCGTTGGTCCATTAACCTTTGTTCACTGGTGTCACAGTCCATATGGTTCATCTTCCAAATCTGATACATTCTTTTTTGAAATCCAGGTTTTGCTGGCTCAGATTGACAGTAAGCTTCCATAATAGAGGTGTTTTCTTCTCTGGTCCAGATTTTTCGTTTTTTGGTTTTTTCTTCCAGTAGCTTGTCAGCTCCATGCCCTGGTTGCCTAGCAGAGGGAGTTGAGCCCTGTAACTCATTTTGCGTAGAATGCCCAGGAGCCATAGCATCCAACGGAACCCTTGTTAATCCGGGCGATGGTTCAGCCAGCATAAATTTCATTTTTTCTGTATTCACCATGTTTGAATGGGTTGTGGAGCAGATTTTGTCTGGCCCTTCACCTAAGGTCTGTCTGATATGGTTGCACCTGTTCAGCATAGCCCTTAGGATCACTAGAGCACACAAGCCCCTCCACCATGACAAGGTAGAGCTCCTCGGAGGGGTTATTATTATTATTATTATTATTATTATTATTATTATTATTATTTAATCTTTAGTGAGATTCACAGCCTTTGAGGCTGGTTAATAGCTCAGCAGCTCGAGTCCTAACCAAGGACCTAGGAACTGTTAAGGTATCATCGGAGGATGTAAGCTGTTCCGAGTAAGGTGGTTTTTTGTAGAGTCAAAATGTTCAAGTCCGGCAAATTTAGAATTTCTAAATATAAATATAAATATAAATAAATATAAATTCTAACTAAAAATATGTCTGTACTTGAAAGAGATGAACTAGGAAGAATAACGGGGTTTGAAATAGTTAAAAAGGTTAAATATCTAGGAGTGTATATAGCAGCTTCAAATACAAAATTATACAAAAATAATTATGAGGATCTCTGGCAGAATGTACAGAAGGATATGGAGAATTGGAAAAAATTACAGCTGTCTTTATTGGGAAGAATTGCAGCAATTAAAATGAATGTGTTACCTAGATTCTTATTCTTGTTCCAAATGATACCTGTGTTTAAGAAAGATGAAAATTTGAGAGAATGGCTTAAAGGTGTTAACCATACTTTTTTCTTTTCAACTATTGTTATGTCAGGTGTGTTGTGGACCAAGTGCCTGTCAGTCTGAATCCTAAAGTCCCACAAGATCTTGAGTTTCTCATTCTCTAAAACTTTCTCAACCTGATGTTCCCAGTGGTTTTTGCTGTACTCAAATCCAAACTTCTGGCACAATTTCCAGTGAATGATCTTAGCAACCCGGTCATGGCGTTGTAGGTAGTCAGTTTGTGAAATTTTGCTGCGCCCACTGATCAGGTGGTCGACTGTCTCATCTTTCTCATTGCAGAGGCGGCATTTGTGTTGGTGGTAACATGTTGAATTTTTGCCTTCATGCAGTTTGTGGCTAGGGCTTGTTCTTGAGCTGCCAAAATAAAGCTTTCTGTTTCTTTTTTCAGTACTCCTGATCTTAACCAGTTCCAAGTTAGTTTCTGGTCAGCTTTGCCTTCAATACTTTTCAAGTATTGGCCATGCAGAGGTTTGTGTTTCCAATTTTCAGCTGGCTGCTCAATTACTTCTTTCTTATATTCTGCTTTTGTTTTAGTTGTCTTTAAAAGGCCTCCTTTATTTACTTCCTTAATCATTGGTTCTTCACTTTTCTGGATGTAATCATTCAAGCTGCAATTATTATTATTCTTATTCTTCTTCTTCTTCTTCTTCTTCTTCTTATTATTATTATTATTATTATTAGTTAATCATTAGTGAGATTCACAGCCTTTGAGGCTGGTTAATAGCTCTACAGCTCGAGTCCTAACCAAGGACCTAGGAACTGTTAAGGTATCGTCGGAGGATGTAAGCTGTTCCGAGTAAGGTGGTTTTGTTGTTGTTGTTGTTGTTGTTGTTGTTGTTGTTATTATTATTATTATTATTATTATTATTATTATTATTATTATTATTATTATTATTATTAGTTCAATTTATATGCTGCCTTTCTCCGAAGACTCAGGGGGGCTTACAATGCATTTAAAAAACCATTATAAAACATTTAAAAATTAAAACATTAAAACCCATTCACACCATTCATGGCCGGATCTCACAAGATTGCAACAGCGAGATCAACGGCCCCAAGCCTGCTGGAAAAGTCAAGTCTTCACTACTTTTCGGAAGGCCAATAGGGTAGGGGTGGTCCGGACCTCAGGAGGTAACTGGTTCCAGAAAGCTGGGGCAGCCACAGAGAAGGCCTTCCCCCACGGGCCCACCCACTGGCATCGTTTAGCTGATGGGACCCGGAGGAGACCAACTCTGTGGGATCTTACCGATTGCTGGGAGCTATGTGGTAGAAGACGGTCTCGAAGATAAGCTGGCCCTGAGCCATGTAGGGCTTTAAAGGTAATAACAAACACCTTGAATTGTGCCCGGAGACCAATAGGGAGCCAGTGCAGCTCACAGAGAATTGGTGTAATGTTGGTGTATATAGGTGCACCCACGATAGCTTGCGCGGCTGCATTCTGGACCAACTGTAGTCTACGAACACTTTTTAAGGGTAGCCCCATGTAGAGCACTTTGCAATAATCTAACCGTGAGGTGACAAGGGCATGAGTGACTGTGAGGAAAGCCTCCCGATCCATGTAGGGTTGCAATTGGTGTACCAGGCAAACCTGTGCAAAGGTCCCCCTAGCCACAGCTGTCAGATGTTGCTCTAATCTTAGCTGTGAGTCTAGGAGGACACTCAAATTGCGAGCCCATTCTGAGGGGGACAATTTCTCCCCCACCCAGAACCAAGGATGGACAATCAACATAGTCTTTAGGAGACCACCGCCACTCGGTCTTGTCTGGGTTAAGTCTGAGCCTGTTGACTTCCATCCAGACCCTCACAGCCTCCAGGCACATCCACTGCATCACTGAATTGTCGCAGGGTAGAGATATACAGCTGGGTATCATCAGCATATTGCTGATACCTCACCCCATATCGTCAGATGATCTCACCTAGCAACTTCATGTAGATGTTAAATAGGAGGGGAGAGAGGACCGAGCCCTGAGGCACCCCGCAAACGAGGGGCCTAGGGGTCGACCTCTGTCCTCCTACCAACACCGACTGTGACCGACCAGAGAGATAGGAGGAGAACCACTGTAACACGGTGCCTCCAACTCCCAACTCCCTTAGTCGTCCCAGAAGAATACCATGGTCAATGGTATTGAAAGCCGCTGAGAGGTCAAGTAGCACCAAGATGGAGGAATGACCCCCATCTCGGGCTCGCCAGAGATCATCCATCAGTGTGACCAAAGCAGTTTCCATGCTGTAGCCAGCCTGAAGCCAGCCTGAAAAGGGTCCAGATAATCTGTTTCATCCAATGACCGCAGGAGCTGAAGTGCCACCACTTTCTCTACAATCGTTCCCACAAAGGGTAGGTTGGAGACTGGACGAAATTTCTTTAATTCTGCTGAATCCAGGGAAGGCTTCTTGAGGAGGGGCCTTATGACCACTTCCCTCAATGGTTGCGGGAAGGACCCCTTCCTCAAGAACGCGTTAACTAAAGTCTGGAGTCAGCCTCGTGTCACATCTCTGCTGGCCGAGACCAGCCAGGAGGGGCACGGGTCCAACAAACAAGTGGAGGAACTCATCGCCCCTGCAGCCTTGTCCACTTCCTCAGGAGTCACAGGCTCAAACTCATCCCACACAACCACACAATAGGACTAAGACCTGCCCCCGTCATCTTGGTTGGAATTGCCTAATCAGAGTCCAGGTCCATCCAAATTCTGAGCGACTTTATCTGACAGAAACTGTGCAAACCCTTCAGCTCTACCCTGCAAGGGCTCCTCCACTCCCCCTACATCAAGGAGGGAGCGCGTCACCCTAAACAGGGCAGCTGCGCGCAAATCAGCGGATGCAATAAGTGAGGAAAAATGCAAACATTTTGCCGCCTGTATCGCCACTAAATAAGTCCTAATAAGGGCTCTTAAGAGTGTTTGGTCAGATTCGGAGTTACTGGTCCTCTAGCTTCTGGCACTTCATCTCCCGGAGCTCCTCGGTAAACCAGGGAGCTTTCCTGGATCCACTGCCATGGAGAGGTCGCAAAGGCACAATCTGGTCCACTGCCCTGGATGCCGTCCTATTCCAGGCAGCCACCAGGGTCTCGGCCGGACTGTGGACAAGGGAGTCAGGTATCTCCCCAAGCTCCTTCTGGAACCCTTCAGGGTCCATTAGGTGTCTGGGGCGGAACCACTTAATTGGCTCCGCCTCCCTGCGATGGAGGAGTGGTGCCCTGAAGTCCAACCTCAGCAGGAAATGATCTGACCACAACAAGGGAGAACCCCTTAATTCCAGATCATATCTCCACTGCCCCGAGAGAAACAGTGTGTGTCCCCCCCTATGAGTCGGACCCTGAACTACTTGGGTCAGGTCTATGGTTGTCATGGAAGCCATGAACTCCTGAGCCATATCTGAGGGTTCGCCAAGTGATGGCAAGTGAAGTCTCCCAGTACCATAAGCCTGGGGAACTCCACCGCTAGCCTGGCTACTGCCTCTAGCAGCACAGGCAGGGCTGTCGTAACACAGCTGGGAGGCAGAAACGTCAACAGCAAGGCCAACTGAACCCTTGAGTCCAACCTCAAGAGGAGAGACTCACACCCAACAATCTCCGGGGCAGGGATCCTGCGAGGACAAAGACTCTTACTGACAATAACTGCCACTCCTCCACCCCTTCCCTGGAGTCACAGCTGATGCAATACCCATCTGGGCACATTTCTGAGAGGGGAACACCCCCCTCCTGGCCCAGCCATGTCTCAGTTATGCATGTTAGGTCAGCCCCCTCCTCCAGGATTAAATCCTGAATGAGGGGGGCCTTTTTGACAACAGACCTGGCATTAAACAGCAGCAGCCTGAGGCCAGGGTCCTGACATCCCAAGTCACCAGGTATACGAGGCGAGCCCGGTGAACCAGAACCAGAGGGGCCGGAACAAGTAATCGCTTTGCAACAGCAAGTCCTAGTTCCCTGAGAGCGGCCTACCCCTCGGCTCCCGCCATATAGAACCAATCATTCTGGATTATGTTAGAAATATTTGGAAGGCATTCATTAATATTAATTTGAAAGGCTCTGATAGGAGCAAATAAAAGTTGTTAGACTGATTAATTGTTGTGAGGAGTGTAGTAGAGAAACCAAAATGTATGAATCTTACAAACAGATATTTGTAGAGATATCACATGTCTAACCTTGAGATAGCCACATTTGACTCTTCTGCATTAGCAAAATAGTCAAAGGAGAAGTAGAACACAAAAAGACATCATAGAACCATTAGAGATCAAAGCTATGATTTGATGTCATAAGATAACTATGAAAACAGGCATGAAATGAGAGATGGATAGTAATTATTAATATACATTAAGGCATGTCAGATATGTACACTATGAGATCAGTCACAGAAAGTGAATGTCTACATATTGATTTTTTACGAAAAAGGGAAAAAAGTCAAGATATTTCTTGGGGCAGTTTAAAAACAATAATGCTAGCAGGCACATGGTTATACCATACATCCCCTGCCTCTATTAAGCATAAATAATAAAAAGGCAATTCCTTACTTAAATAAGTATCGGAACTTCATAATTTTTCCTTTTCAAGCAGACAAACATAAAAGACATTCTCCCCATTTCATATACCGCTTTTGAAGTGTAGTGTTCAGCTTATTCTATGTAAAACTCAATAGAATACAGTTTCAAAAGGGTCTAAGATTAGCAGAAGTGTTACCACAGAATAATTAATTTCAGTAACTCAACAGCAGGGAACTTTCTTCCACAAAGAGAGAAAAATAAACCACTCAGCTCTCAAGCAGCCACATTACCTTATAAAATGGGTGGCTGCCAGCAATAGCTTTTTTTTTTATTACCTCTCTTATTTAGAAAAGCCATTGCATATATTCCATTCAGTCTCCTTTCTGTTGATGTTTTGATAGCCTGATGCTGCCGTACAGTGAACTTATTTCCTGGAAATGTACATTTGTAACAAAGGTCTGATAGGTATATAATCCCCGGGGTTCTTCATTCATTTTTCCCTAGAGTTTTTCAGTGGCTTGTTTAAAGTTATAACTTGAGCTCAGGGATATAGCAGAATTTAAAATAACTGGCATTTTCCTACAATCACACCATTTACAAATAGGCAATAAAGGACCAAACAAGAGGAAAATGGAAATTTCACATTAGCGGTAGAGGTCTACCATGAAAGAAGAATCAATGCCTTATTGTCCAAAACAGTTTGTGTAAAAAGAAATACCTTCTCATGTGTTATAAATAAAGGAAGCACAGATTCTATAGTAAAGTTAATGAGATGCACAACTGAAAAGTAATATAATAATGAGATCTGTCTATGAAACAGTAATTTATTTCATTTTTGTTCAGTAGATATTTTTAAAAATATTACAGCGGTTAAGGTTTTTCAGGTAGTGTAGTAAATTAGCAAGGCAATTGATGAGGATCTTTTTCCATGCTCATGAATGCTCAGCTTGCCATTGTCATTTGGTTCAATCAGAGGTGGGTTTCAGCAGGTTCTGACCAGTTCTGGAGAACCAGTAATAAAAACTCTGACTGGCCCCACCCCCATCTATTCTTTGTCTCGCAAGTCCCAGCTGATCAGGAGGCAAAGAATGGGGATTTTGCAGTATCCTTTCCCTGCCATGCCCACCAAGCCACACCCACCAAACCATGCCATGCCACGCCCACCAAGCCACATCTACAGAACCGGTAGTACAAAAATTTGAAACCCACCACTGGATTCAATGTACCAAGATCCCAGATGGACCACTTATACATTTTTGGAAAATAAAGATAACTGGCGTTCCAAGAAAAAAGGGTTTATTTCAAAGCACTACTAATATAAAGGCTAGACTTGGCAGTACCAGAAGCAAATAGATTGAGATCAGACTGGTCCAGTCCAGACTATAATAACAATACACAGGTTTGAGTCATTTTCCTTCCCCAAAGTGTGAAGATATCACTCCATCCCTGAATCCTGAAATATAGGGCAATAGTGCAAGAGAGATTAAAACAGGCAAGATGGCAGTTGCAGCATTGTGATCAGAGCCCTACATCTTGCATTCAGTATTGACAGAGTTGGCAGAATGTACAAGGGGGTTTACATTAAAACGTATATCTGCATCTGCCATCTTGTCTGTTTGACTTCTCCTGCAGCTGTGTGGGATTTCTATTCTGATATTGGTCAGGACAAGTTTGACAGCAGACCTCAAGGAAGACAGGTAGGGAGAAGGAAAGAAAAAGAAAAGAAAAAGAAAAAAATCAGCTGGGGAAAAGGCTATGTCAATATTGGTAAGGGAAAATTGAGACTTGGGAGTTGCCCAGGGGAAGTGAGCTGAGAGTTAAATCCAACCTGGAAAAGAACTGGGTTGAATCTGACCAAATGAGGAGATACATGAAGTAGGTACTGACAGGGAAAGGAGAAAATAGAACAACTCTGCCTTGCCTATAGCTATCCAAGGATGTGCTTCCTAGGTAACTGACTCCAATGGCTACTATTAAGAAATATTTGTCATGTCATAATACATATTAGAAAATGACAATTAATTAGCCTTTCATAGCTAAGCCAGAAAAGAGGCACACTAAGAGAATGTATAAACTATTGGTTGAAGTAAACTTGTTACCAATTCTTGGAAGAAAAAAAGTCTCTGGTGAGTTCCTGTTTACAGCCAGGTCATCCTATATGCCTCCTAAAATAAAAGTCTCCAAGAACAAAAGATGCTTCTGAAGCTGTTAGGGATAAACAGCTTGCCTGAAGGCATCCAACCCTTACTATATCCGCATGCAGATCTTGCTAATGAAATGTATCAATCAAATTCAGAAGACAAGAAAAATTCCTTCATAGGCACACATACTTACTCCAAGAGGGACACATTCAAACAGCAGGAGGTATAGAAATAAACAGTTACTTTTCCCAAAATGACATGATTGTTCTCATCTTGGGCATATTGATGTGAGATCAGATGTAGAATTTAAATACTTGGGATTTATATATGTGCTATCAAAGACTTTGTGTTGTCTCATTTCTTTTTGCATTTTTCATTCTTTTTGTTAAATTCTCTCAGAAATAATGAACATTCCTTTTGTCTTATAACTGAACTCTGTTTCTTAAATATACTTGGCATGGATAGTGACCAATCTTTATATTGAAACTAATAGCAATCATCAGACCCTATACTAAGCTTCTCACATAATATTTGTCTTGCTGCGACATTAATCCACAAAATGCCCTTCATCTTAAGGGCACACTATCAAATAGACCATTTGGGGGCTATTGCCAACCCTTGATCCTGAAAACATTTAAATAGAACTTATGTTTACAGCAGCGATAGCAAGGGGATAATTTTTGCACAGGTGTTGTCAATTTTCTTTTATATATGCAAATAGATGTCATGAGGGAAAAAAAATATTACACCAAACATGATGAAAAAGTACTCTTGCACCATGGGTATGCTTGCCAAAAAAATGATTGATGTAGCTTTACTAACACTGATCACTTGTGTGAGTGTATGTGATCTAGGAATCTTCTTCCATCTTCCCATGGATGATAAGTGCTGTCAATCAGGAAAGCAATCATACGTTTCTTAGCTTAGTGTATAATGGCATTTACTAACTGATAAGATCTATACATCAGAGCCGTAGATTCCCAATATAATTGTAAGAATAAACCATTACTTATGATCTTAAAGCTTATTTAAGCAGACCAGTTATTTGTAAACACTGTACATTTAGTGATTACCGGTATCCTTGAGAAAATTATTAGAGGGCATTTGTAGATGTACATTCAGCACTCAATTAGCAGTCCGATTAATCAAAAGAATATCTATTGTCTAAATGTGTATTAAGAAATAAATCTTGTTGACATGTAAACTCTAACAAAAAAATGATACACAAAGATTAAATGTTCTGTGTGCTGAATTTTAAATGGAACTACTTTTAATTGATGTAGGTAGATGTTATTTGAATTTAATTGCTATACATTCCCAAATATATTTCAGTTTAACAACCATATACTCTCTAATTGTAAAGAGAGTGAGTTGGAAGAGTTGGATTAGAGCCAGCAAGATTCAGCTTCAGGTTCACCCTCATCCATGGAAACCCAGTGAACATCCTAGCTTCATTGCCAGCTTTCAGGAATCTATGCCACAGGAAGTTTGCTGTGGGGATAGATGAAGAATAGACTATTACGTAAGAATCATTCTTACCTTATGACCCTTTCCATCGTCCATTTTCCTTCCAGAAAACTTTGTCTTCTTCTAACACCAAATTCACTCTGTGAGATTGTTGGGGATGGCTGGGAGAGTCTTCTTTACCTAATCAATCTGTAGTCAGCATGAGTAGGACCCATACGTACAGGTTTGGATAAATGACTTTTAAGAATAGATAAATGACCTTTATCTTTTTATCCTCTTATTAGGAACTGTGGAGAAATCTTCCACAATTGCCAATCATACTGTTTTTTTTTTTTATTGAAAAAGTTTTCAAATACAAGTTTTTCCCCCTTTTTCCCCCCCCTCTTCCCTAACCCACCCTTTCCACCCAACCCCCCTTGTGACTTCTTCACAACAATAGGCTATTTCATAACTAGTTACATACATAATATCTTTCCTTTCCCTTAATCTCTTCTCGAAATACTGACCCTTAACATGTTAAGCTTATTGAGTATTATTACAATTTAACCTTTAATCTTTTATATATATTAATATAACATTTTAAATCGACCTTCTCCCTGCATCCAAATTTAACATTTATTCAATTCTGTCCAATTCCTCCACTCCTCTAAATATATGACTTAAAATCATACAGTACAATTCTAGATATAATCCACTACCCACTTTACTAAAATATACACATATCTATATATGCATCCCATTTTATAAAAAGAAGAAAAAAAAAAAAGAAGAGAAAAAAATATAGCTTCTTTAGTATCTTTCCACTGAATTGTTAAGTCCTCCACTCCCCTAAATATATGACTTAAGAATCCTTTTTCTTAAACTAATCAATCAGTAAACTAACCTATTTCAACCCTTTAATTCCTACAAAATCATGCAGTACAATTCTAGATATAATCCACTGCCCACATTACTAAGATATACACATATCTATATATGCATTCCATTTTGTAAAAAAGGAAAAAACAATAACTTTAAATTTATAATCCATATAGTATCTTCTTTGATGTCTTTCCTCTGGATTGTTAGATCCATCACCCATAATAGGGTAAAATAACATGCTGGTGCAACAGTTTGTTCAAAATCTCCAGTCATCTTCTGCCCCCATCAGTAGTAGATATCCTCGCATCTGTATAAAAGCAAAAACAACCACCCGAGTGACATTATAATTATAATTATATCCGTATGGTTATAGTTGTGGTATTCATCAGGATTATTAATTCCCATCATCCTACTGAGTAACATCCAGATCTTCTGCATGCCCCGGCGAGACTCTCCTGCCTTATAACTCAAAATGATTATAATATATTTACCAAAAAAAAAAAAATTAGGTGATTCAAATCCAACAAAGTGAGGCGCTTTTCACATCCCAAAATCATGGCCTTGCAGAGATCTGCCACAATCCTCAGGATAGTATCAGACAATTGTTCGCCTCCACTATCTTTTCAAATATTCATTCATTTTTTAAAGTCCCTGGCATCACTGTTGCATAGTTTAGAAATTGCTGTTTCTATGCGATCTATTTCTTTTCTTTTTCTTTTCCGGGTTGAATTTCCATCCTCGTTTCTTGCCTACCAATTGTGTGTCTGCTAGTTGATTTTCATTCTGCTTTATGTATTGTTGTTGTTGGGTTAGTTTTATCATCTCATCTTTCTTCTCCATCACTTGTATATCAACTGATTGATTTGCGCACTTGTCTGTGACTTGATGGTTCATCACATTGGAGTCGGATGACACTGCTCTCTTATTTATAGACAGTCCAGCTGGGGTATCCAGGGAGTCCAAAGACAATTTATCCATCACAGCCTCTGTAATTTGATGTTTTCCTTTTGTTTCCAACTCCTTTTGCTTATCCTGTATTATGCCTAAAGGTGTTAAATTCATTTTTAAAATTTTTTGATAGAAATCTTCCGCTTTTTCAACAGTATGCAATTGATATCTTATTCCTTGATATCTCAATATTAGGCCAACTGGGGTGTCCCACCTGAATAGGATATTTCTTTTTTTTAATTCAGTCACTAGAAAGCCAAATTTCTTCCTCTCCATTAACATCTTGGGCGGGAGCTCCTTAAAAATCCAAATCTTTCTTCCATGAAATTGCAAGGTAGAATTAAAAGAGTTCTGCACAATATTATTCCTAATTTCTTTATCTGTAAAATAGATCACCACATCTCTGGGCAATTGCCTTTGCTTTGCCAACCAGGAGTTTATTCTGTAAATTCTATCAATCCTACAATACACTTCATCAGGTTGAACCTTTAAGATCCCAGCCAGAATTTCAGAAGATATTTTCCTTAGATCATCTCTATTATTTTCCTGCAAACCTCTCAGTCTAATTGCATATTCTGTAAAATTATATTGAATCATTAAAACTTCTCTTTCAATCCTCTGTTGTACATTTTCTTCATTACCAATCTTTTGGTCAGTCTCCATTTTAGATTTGTCTTCCGAGCTATTATCCTGAGTGTTTATCAAATCCTTTTTAATTTTTTGAGTCATGTCATCCAAATTCTCCTCAATTTCCTTCATTTTAGACTCGAATAATTTAGTCTTTGCATCCACCCAAATCAGAAAGCCTGATAAACCATTAGCAGCTTTTAAAATCTTTTGATTCAAAAAGTCAAACTTTGATTTGACCAATTTACCAATTTCTTTAATTTCCTGCTTAAATTTTTCAAGTTGCTGGTTCACAATCTCATCCCTTCTTACAATCTCTTCAAGGATAAATTCTAATATATTAAAATCGGGTTTCTGACGCTGGAGAGTTGAAATTTGTTGGCGCAATTTCTTGAGAGGGGAAGTTCCCCCCCCCATTTGTCCAGCTGTGTAAGTCCCGATGCCATTTCCCACACAGACAAGATTTAGCAAAAAAGAGAGAAGAAATAGAAAACAAAAGAACTTTCCCTTAAAAAAGGAAAAAAAAAAACTTCTTTTCAATCAGCAGCACAGGAGCGAGGTTTTATCTACAAATGTAGCCAATGATATTTATTCCGCTACATTGTAGTAAGAAGAAACGGAAGGACTTTCCCTTTTAGCCCTTCTCCAGCCAGAGCAGACGCCATGTTAAAAGGTTCTTTTTCCCTCTTTTCCTCTCCTCTTTTCTCTTAGATAGATTTTGGAAAGGTGAAATACTTGCGGTTCAGTATTAAGGGTCCAGCTCGTCATTTCTTTAATTATTCTGTTGAATTCACAGGCTTGCTCTTGACGCCTGGCTCTGCATAAGCAGAGGTCTCCCAAAGCCCGGAGCAGCGGCAGGGGATATGGGGCTTCTCATCCGCTCCGTCCCAAAAGTTAAAAAAAAAACTTTTGGGACTCTGCGGAGAGTTCTACCCACCCCTGCCGGCTCCATCTCCGTTTCCTCTTGGAAACGGAGTTTTTTCGAGCCGCCATCAGCTGTAACGGCGGCTCTGACAGGGAATGGAAGCTGACGATCCCAAAGGAACGTCTGGCGGCGGCCAGCAGCAAACCGGAAGCCCATCATACTGTTATCTTATTGAGCAACTCTTGGTTGCAGCTTTGGTCAGTAGTATTTAGTGAGTTATGGCTGAGCATTTTAAATAGTCCAACTCTTTCTTTGTGATTCTGGGAGCAACACAATAGACCTCTGTGACATAGGCAATGCATATATGTCAAAGCTTGACACCATGACAATGCCAGACAAGAGTTTCCATTGTTACAGCTCCTCCCTACCCACATCAACCTGGGATATCATTTCTTTGAACTTTATATCCATCCTACAACATGTCAGAGGCCTGGATAAATATTTGATGAAGTTGATCTCTTTTCTGAAGTGGCCCATTCATTTCCTGTCATGCCTATACTTAGATTCTTGGCTGTTTGTTCAGCAATTTTTATTGAAGCAAAGTTTGCTGACTCATCTTTGCAGATGCCCAAAACTCAAGACATATTTTTGGAAGGAACTACTTTTTAAAAAAGAACTATTGACAGGACAAGGCACAAATAACCAGTCTCAGATTACATATTTTACACAAATTATATGAAATGAGAGGTCCTTGGTGCTCTCTGAGCTTGTTTGTTTTCTTGCAGACGTTTCATTACTCAAACCAGGTACCAACATCAGTGCAGTTTTCTGTCAGTTTACACTCTGTCAGTGTTACACGCCTGTCAGTGTTGGTGGGGGGGGAGTGATCTTGAAGATTCTTTGATTGGGCTGTTTGCTGTTGGCTTCTTTGGCAGTTTATTGATTGGATATTGTTTATTATCTCACCAGAGCCTTGGAGGCGCAGCAGACTAAAGTGCTGTTAAGTAGCACCAGCTGCCTGCAATTACTGCGAGTTCAAATCTCACCAGGCTCAAGGTTGACTCAGCCTTCCATCCTTTTGAGGTAGGTAAAATGAAGACCCGGATTGTGGGGGCAATAAGCTGACTTTGTATAAAAAAGAACACCGCTTGGGGGGGGGGCGAAAGCCCTACTAAGCAGGTATATACAAAAGTATGAAGGCTATTGCTTAACGCATTGTAAACCGCCCTGAGTCTCCGGAGAAGGGCGGCATATAAATCAAACCAATAAATAAATAAATAAATTTGAACTCACAGTAATTGCAGACAGCTGGCAGCTAAGTGCTACTTAACAGCACTTTAGTCTGCTGCGCCACCAAGGCAAAGGTAGAAGAAAGGGGGAGAAAGGAGATACAGCTAGCTGGACAGGCTCAGTTTAGTGATTATACTTACACTATTGTAAGACCTAAAGGAGCAGGTGGGACAGACCATCCTGGAAAAAAATCTATTTATGTGGCTCCTAAAACCCAATATTTAATAAATAAATATGGGCTTGATGGTACATAAACAATCAAATTTCAATACAGAATATAAAGCTCTCTTCTCCTTGATATCTGCTGTTGTATAAAAATTGAGCAGAAAATACCACATTAAAGCAATATTTTCAGTGTAATGCAAACTACTAGTATTCTAATATTCACAAAATTTTGCTACTGTTCCTTTACAAACTTCCCATTTTCTGTTTTTGCAAATCCTGGCTTCCAACCCACCTATAAATTTCTTTCTTCATTGTCTTTCTTTTTAAAAATCTTTAGCCTCTTTCGGGAGAAATTATTAACTGGGAATTACCTTTCAAGCAGGCTGGGGGTTGACTGGGGTGAACTTCGTCCATTCTTAGCCTTCCCAAATGTTAAGTAGCTTGACTTTATGTTGAGGCAAGCAGGAAATGCAAATCAGTTTTGTAACATACTACAAAAACGAATCAAATCTCAAAGTAAAATAAGAAGTCTATAAACTAAAAAGATGCATCTTACTGCTTATCACCATTTGTGAAATTCTGCAAGCCACCTTTATTTTGGTAGGTAAATAAGCAATACTCAGTTCTTCTATCAAAGCCTATAAAAATTTTTGTTCAGTAACAGAGTAATATGCCATGCAATGATGGCAAGCATATTTTAGGCCAAATGAAGCCATTCTGAAGATGGCTAAGTATCTGCCTAAATGCCAGTCTTGTTGAATCTGTTTTCACTTCAAGTACCAGAAGTGACACATTCCCCTTTGTTATCAAAATGAAGTGCTAAAGGTGATATTATCTGCTTCAGAAAACACCATGATGAGCATCATTTACTTTTGTCATCAACTTTGCTCTAAGGCTGGTAGCTTCTGTACAGGTGTGGACAAGTATCCATGTGTAGACATCCACATCAGGATCAAAGTTGACATAAATTGAAATGGTTGTTTTGAAGATGTCAGTATATTCTTTAGATTAGATTAGATTAAATCACCTATGAATTAAATCACCCCACTGAAATTTTTCAGAGCCTTCTTAAATTGTTCCCATTGAAATCGCTTGAAATTAAGAGTAATTACAGTGCAACCATTCGGTCTTTTCTCTTCCCCAGGATTGTTCCAAACTGCTACTACAAAAGCCTGCCTTGGGGGGAAATGGTGGGTGAAATGGACTAAAGAAAATTTATCCCAAAATGTTCATGCATTTTGCTAAGGTTTAATGATGCAGAAATAAATTTGCTTTTGAACATGTAAATTAAGCCTTCCTTAAAGAGAAAAAAACATTTGTGCATTTCTCTATGATATATAGAGTAAATATATTGTTTTTGTTTGCTTGCTATTCTTGCAAAAAAAAAAAAAAAAACCTTTCTACTTTTCTTTACTACTGTCATTTTAATTTTCCAAGTGTATTTTAAATTTAGCATCTGCTGTCATTAAAACATTTTATTTAAACAACTCTGCAGATTTCTTATAGATCTGCAAAATGAAATTAATAAGTTTTTAGTCTCATATACAGTCCTGTAATTTTTCATATAGTGGTTTTTACTGCTCACTGCAATGACAAATCTATACTTCAGGGGTGGGTTCTACTTACCTTTACTACCAGTTTGCATCATGCCCATGCACAGATCACTTCTGATGACATCTGGGTCAGTGGGCGGAGCCTCCCGCTGGTTTTACTACCGGTCCAAACCATGGGCAACCCACCATTGTTGTACTTGTAATAATCCATTCTTCTCTAAGTATGCTCCTGCTTTACTTTTTCATCTTGTAAAAATATTTCTTTCTTCAAAGAAAGAAAGAAAGAAAGAAAGAAAGAAAGAAAGAAAGAAAGAAAGAAAGAAAGAAAGAAAGAAAGAAAGCCTCCAGACTTCCAAGAACATAATAATAGCCCTCCAGGAAAGAGTGCATGAAATAAACTTTGAATCTTTAGGTGGAAAATGATAAAAAAAAAAAAAAAGTAGTAATGAGGGAAAAGAGCATGTTTCAACTCCTAAATACTTATTCATGAAAATAAATTATCTGGAAATAAAATCATTATCATTTTCTAATTTCAGCTTGTTTATTGCATTTTTCTTGAAAGGAGATCCATTACTTGGAATAGGGATTGTCTGAGTTGCTGTAGTTAGAAGTGCATCTTTCAGCATAAATTCAACGGCTAATTTTAGCCTCTCCTGAACTGAAATGTGCAGGCCAAACTAATCCGTGCATTTGTAGCTTCCTATTAGGATTCCTATTAGGATTGCTATAACACATTGGAATGTCTAGGAAGTCAGTTAAAATACTGAGTACCATCAGGTGATAAATAAGCACACACATATAATTTATGACCTCAAATGATTTAGGGTCTAAGTACATATTAAAAAGCTGCTTCTAATATGTCCAATCTGATTAACTTTGTTTTGTCTGATGATATCCTCCTTATGATCTTAGAAGATGCCAACTTTTTTTGTTCATAACTACTTCCCACAAGAGGTAGGTTTCAGCAGGTTCTGACCAGTTCTGGAGAACCAGTAGTGGAAATTTTGAGTAGTTTGGAGAACCAGTAAATACCACCTCTGACTGGCCCCACCCCCATCTATTCTCTGCCTCCCGAGTCCCAGCTGATCAGGAGGAAATGGGGATTTTGCAGTATTCTGCCCCACCCACCAAGCCCCGCCCACCAAGCCATGCCATGCCCACCAAACCACGCACACAGAACCAGTAGTAAAAAAACTTGAATCCCACCACTGCTTGTATTGTGATTGGGTTAAAGAGCTTGCTTTGCAAGATAAGATGAACCAGGAACCTGAATTAACTCACTTACCCAAATCTTAAGTAAAGGGGAAGTCAAGATCCCAGAGGCAATAATGAGATAACCAGAATTCCCAAAGAGTCCAGAAAGATTCAAGTGATCACAATCCTGCAAAACCAGTAGTCAGAAATTCATTCACTCTTTATCAATTCTGAATTTGGTAACTTTGCATCCTGAACTTCCAAAAAAAGCCTTTTTTTTTTAATCCCAGTACTATCTATTTATCTATCCATCATGCACATAGGAACTGAACAGGGGTGGGTTCTACTTACCTTTACTACCAGTTCAGAATGGGATCACGTGCGCGTGCTTGCTTCACTCGTGCGCATGCCTTGCTTCTGCGCATGCCTTGCTTCTGTGCATGCACAGAAGCTTCTGCGCATGTGCAGATTACCGATGACAACATCCGGGGCAGTGGGCGGGGTCTCCCACCGGTTTTACTACCGGTTCTTGCGAACTGGTCTGAACCGGGAGCAACCCACCACTGGAACTGAATCAGCAGAAAGACATACCTATTCAGCTGTATTCATAATGGCATTATAATGAGTTCTTTTGGGGAAATAGTTTAGGCTACAGACTAGGAAACTTGACGAAGTCGCAGACTTGTCAAACAATTGAACTTATTGTTCAAAAATAATTCATTATTCTGAAGTACAGTTGAGGTTATATTTATTTCTTTTCTAAAACTTACTATGAATTCTTCAGGTTTACTTTGACTATATCTACTGTTTCTATGAGTTTCTATTAACTTTTCTTCCTCTCCCCCTTTTACAGGAGGTTTGAATTACTCATAGATGTGTTAAATACAAAACTTAGTCCTGTCCTGGCTGTGGATGTACTAAAACTAAAGTTCTCAACCTGAGTTGAGGTTTGGCTGCCTTGATTACTATCTGGCATTTTCCACACTTTTTGTCCAGGTATCATTTGCTCTGGTCTAAGCTGCCCTTATGTTTTTGGCATTTTTTTTTTCATCTTCTGGGAGAGAAGGGGCAAGTTAGTTACAAATTCTGGTTAGCTGTTGGTGCAGGTGAAAAAATTGGTGTGGCTGCTTGGCACTGCTTCCCTCCTTACAATTTAGCCCCACTTGAACTTCTGAATTAGTTCTCTCTTCCTCAGCACTTCCAGTTGCTCTTCCATGTCATTCAAGAAGGCAATTTTGCCCCAGGCATCTTTGCTTTGTTGGAGTATTGTGTTTTTTTCCTTCACTCCAACTCATATGCAGATACATATATCCCTGTTGTATCCACCTCCAGGTAGAGAAAGCATTACCTTTGATATCTGGAGCATAGCACAGGTTCAGATGACTCACTCCTTGAGTGGATAAAGGAAAAAGTTAAGAAGGGCCTACATACACTGACTGCTGTCAGGCTCTGAAAAAAAAATAATAATATCCTGCGTAATGGGGCATGACATATGCACACACATACACGCACATGAATACATACAAAAATGTAGAGAGAAAGAGAGGGAGGGAAGGAGGGATATAGAAAGTGTGTATCTATCTGTATGGAGGTTGGCATTATGATCCTTCCCATCCTCAAGGACTCCCGGTCTAGAACTGGGTCAACACTCTGCAGCAATTAAAAGAATAAAAATAAGAGAAAGGCTGAGGGAGGCATCATTTATATATTATCCACGAGCTCCTAAGTCAATCTTTCTTCCAACATAATTATACTTGGAAACACTATCACATATTTAAGGAGTATCACTATGCATATTAATAATGCATTGAGGGATTGTAAATCTCTATTTTTATTGATGCTCTCATCTCTCACAGTAGGTCTTTGAGTTCAAAACATTTTTATAGTTGGCCCATCTTATTCCACCACATTCAAGACATACATTTTGGAATCATGATACTAAATCATAGTAATAAAATTAACACTTGTGTCAGTTGAGTAATAAAAAACCCACAAGAAAAGCAATGCCAGTAGTATAGAAGAATCATGTACTCTGGCATTGTTCCTTTTTATTATAATGGGATTACTCTGCTGAAAGCGGATGGATGAATGTGCTAAAATACAAATCTGGGCAATGTAAGGAATGTTAGGACATTTTGTTAAATAATGATAGCACCTGCCAAAGTGACAGACTGCCAGTTCCCCAAAGGACATTCACAGTGTTAATGGATCCAATATTATGCCTGCTATCATGCCAGGACCTTCTGCTCTTTATTTCTCACAGTGTCTTTCTTAACACCATTCCAATTTAAATTACTCAATAATATCTCACTGCATCTTACATTTCAGAGATATTATCAGTACATTATGCAGCGGGAATATATGATTTGGAGGTTTATAAACAAAAGCCTAATGAAAATCTTTCATCTGATTTGTCCATCAAATAAAATGATGCATCCACACAACTAATAGTTCTTAATAAAAAAGATCCTGCTGTGCCCAACAGCTTTCTGAAATTAACCTGGAATTCTTTTTAATGCCATAAAATAATTGCTGTATTTAAAGAATAAAGTAGAACGGTGTATATATAGTGCTTTGTTTATACTGTATATGCATTTGAATGTTTGATGCCTTATTAGTAATTTCAATGAAAAGTTTCCAATTGATTAATTACTTGATATTATACTAGTTCTTTATCTTCATTAGCAGATCTGAATGTTTATATGTGTGTGCACATTTAAGAGGTGTATTACAGATTATGCTGTCAGTTTATATGCCTCGATTCTAGCAATCATTTCCAGCTGATTGGTCTCCAGACAAGGAAGGACACAGTGGCTGCTTACTGCAAATCAGGTCTTAAAAACAGACTTCAGATGAAACTCTTGATGTGTTTTCTATGAGTTTTTACTCAATGTAATGAATTAAAAAATTCCTTTAGATATTATTTTAAAGAGAGAACATAATTTTGAAGACATTTATTTGCTGGACAGTAATATTCTTGTATGTATTGAGCTACAAGGTGGCCAAGGAAGCTATGGTATGGTATGCTCTGCTGCTTTCCTCAATCATCTCATTGGCTTTCCTTGTTTTAATTTAATCCAAAGAGAAGACATTATGATAGAACTTTTCCTGAGGGGATTATTTAAACAGAGGTGCTGCTAAAGAAGAAGTTCTTGATAAATCACATCCTTTAATTTTTTGCCCACAAATCTGGTGGAGATTTTCAATAGGTCAATTATATCCAGATCTATTTAAAGTTTCACAAACATTTTTCTGTCATGCATATGAAAATGGCTGGAGAGAAAGTCTTCTGTTCAGTATTACTTCTGCTAAACGGAAATAAATAATTATCCCCAACATATTGGAAATCCTGTTGTGTTACCATAGTAGGCTAATGTGGTAGGAAACATTTGTTGCTAATCATTTAGCTGCCCACTACCTCCTCTGATTTGCTGGGGAGAGTGGTGGTGATGGAAAAGGGACTTTGGAGAGTGGATTGAAGGTTGCCAGTTCATTTTCAAATGTTATTTACTTATTACCAAAACTTACACATAGGGTCATGTTTTTGATTGCTAGCCTTCTTTCTGTTCATCATTACAATCTTGGGACTATTTTTTTTTCTGAATCCCTGCACTGATATAGGTATGAGTAAGCTGTTGTTTAACAGTCTTGAGAAGAAATTTTGCCAATTATTAATTTGGTTTAAAAGTTTTTTTTTAATCAAAGATATACACACAGATACCCAAAATCCATATATTACTAAAACTCTGATTGTCTTGACCTTTAACTGGGTAAAATGATGCATATGGCAACATTTTTTTAAACCAGGGTACCCAAAATTTGCTAACATACAGAATATGTCCAAAATCCAATGAAATTTGGGGAAGTTGTGGCTATTTTAGTGCTTCTGGCTGTTACTGTACTGCTGGTCACATGATCTTCATTTTCAATGAAGTTTCATTTTTCAGTTTTTGGGCAGTCTTGCAATCCCTTTTTCTTTACCTGCCAGCAGAGCAGGGCAGGGCAGAAAGATTTCCAATGACCCCAACCAGCTTCCCATAGGGAAACTTAATGGGAAAGCTGGCATAGTTGCTTCCACTCCCTTTTTGCCCATGCTTCACCATTCTCCCAAAGGTGCTTTTTCCAAGAGGCAACTGGACTTTCTAGTTTTTCTTTGAAGACATTTCACTTTTCATCCAAGAAGCTTCTTTAGCTCTGAAGAGCTTCAAAGAGAAACCAGAAAGTCCAGTTGCCTCTTGAGAAAAGTACCTTCAGGACATCCATGACCTGGATGATTGAGAATCTCCATAGACATTTAATCACTCTGTTTCTCTATTTAGGTAAGAAAAGGTGACCCAATGGTACATAAGTTGTCTAGCAATAATATAAAACTAAAAAAAGAAAGAAACAATAACATGATGTTTCAATAAACATTACCCAAGGCTAGATTTCTTCTAACAACAGGATGATACTGTAATCTCAAATGTCTACTTGGTCTATTAATTATCTGTGAATTTCTTCACAGATAATTGTTCTTAGCAAAGTTCTTAGTAGTTATTAGTAGAACCTAGCTTGCAATCCTTTAGAAAGGTCAACATGGAAGTATATGGATAAATTTTTGTTTTAGTAGAAAATTATTATAGAAGCAAAGCTATTGTTTTGAATAACAAAACACAATTCATCACAGAATTAAAGGCTGGTAGGACCACACTAGGTTGGATTTATTTCAATGATGAGCAACCTTCTATCTTGCTTATGAAATTGGAATGTTCCCCATAAAAGAGCTTGTGATGAGGCCAAGAATGTCAACCCAACCTGGTCACAGGTGTACCAGATCTATACTAACAGCTCATGTCAATGAGAATCATAAAGTTCCATGATTTCAATACTAATAATGCAGGCAGTGGGTAAAATTGTCAGCAGGTGGGTGTCCAAGAACTGAATCTGTGCCCTATGCTGGGGGCGGTGGGGTGGAGGCTGTAAAACTAAATCCCATAGGATTCCAGGGTGCCATAAGGACTTGAACTGGTTCCATGATATTAAAAGGGGAAAGACTTTCCCCAAGAGCCTAAGAAGGGAAAAATGTGAATGCTTTCGATCATACATTACTGTTATGAAAGTAATCCTCCCTGCTCATTTACTATGGCAGCAGCATGTACAAATGTTCCATGGCTGTTTTTTCTAGCCATATGCATGCATAAACCCTTGACTCCTTACCTGAATTGCTATATCACACACCTTTAATTGTGGCCATTTCTAATTCACTGCTTAGTTACTCAGGTGATGATTTTCCTCTTTCACCCTAACCAATAATAACTGCTAATGCAAGCATTGTTGCTTTTGAATTGTATATAAGTAAAAACTTTAATGCAATTAAATACTTACACTTGTTATCTTGTACATGTTTGACAAACTAAGTAAAAAAAATCATTAATGTTCATAGCTGGTAATAATTTCCAATGAAATGAGGAAAGCAACTTTGTAAAGAATAGTACAGGATTAATTCCTTCCTTGCATCTGTTTTTACACAAAGGGAAAAAAATAGTCCATCTATCAAAAGCGGTATTGTGGAAGACGGAATAGGAAAACAAGTTAAAATAAGCAAGACAATAATAAGACAATATCTATCCACACTAAATGATGTAGTTTTGTTTAAATACCAGATTTATGCTACTGGTCATGAAGTGGTTCGGGAATAACGAGAGGTACAAGCAAGCAAGTGACAACAGCTCTTTAATATACAGTGAGACTTCAGCAAAAACTCAGGGGCTGCAGTCCTCCTTATATACAATCCAGGAGGGACTGTCAGCCAATCAGAAACGTAGGCAAGTTTGAAACTCCCGCTTAAAAGTATCAATACATAACACCCCTCCCTTCCCAGAAGGCACTAATACTCAAAAATTAACATATGTACAAACAAAGTCTCGCAGGTGTTTAGGACGAGTTCTCGCCCTAGTTGACCTGCGCAGTTCAGAGTCTGGTGGGGTGTCGAGCTGGTCGGAGGGACTCTTTGTCTCTCCCGGCTCCGCCAATGGAACCTCCTGGATTTTGTCCGGGGCGTGGTTATCCCCGGCTGGGAGTGGCGACTCGCTGGGGCGGCGCTGGAACCAGGGCTTGTCAGCTAAGTATTCGCGCGACCCCGGGCTTGAGTTAGCTGTTTTGGAGAAGTGGTCATAGTTAGGCTCGGAAATGTCTAAGTTGATGTTCGCCTCGCCAACCACCCGTTTCCTAAGTTGGTCTATGTGGCGCTTCCAGAGTCTATCTACCCCAACGTCCACCGTGTACGATTTTGGGCCTGTTATCCCCACTATGGTTCCTGCAACCCATAGAGGACCGCTGGCATAATTGCAAGCGAACACCGGGGACCCGACCTGAAACTGCCTTAAGCCACAGGTTTCTCCCTTAAAGTTTTCGTGCGAGTAGTTAGGGTGAAGCCTGTCTAACACGCACCAGAGCTTCCTCCCCATGAGGAGCTCTGCTGGGCTTCTCCCTGTTGCTGTGCATGGTGATGCATGCTGAACTGCTAGGAATTGATCTATCCTGGCCTGCCAGTCCCCATTGTCTAATCTGGACAGTGCTTCCTTGGCTGTCCTGACAAATCGTTCAGCCAATCCGTTGGAAGCCGGGTGAAATGGGGCTGATAGGGCATGGCGGATTCCCAGGCCGGCCAAGTAACCTTCGAAAAGGGTTGCTGTAAATTGAGGGCCATTGTCCGATACCAAGGTATCCGGCAGGCCGTGGGTGGCAAACAACTTCCTTAGGGCCTTGATAACGGCTTCGGCCGTTGTAGATGGCATTAATACAATTTCGAGCCATTTTGAGTAGGCATCCACAACTATTAAAAACGTTTGGCCATGGAACGGGCCGGCAAAATCAATGTGGATCCTCCCCCATGGGCCTTTTGGTTTCTCCCACTCTCGGATGGGCGCTACTGGGGGATCGGGGTGAGACTCCTGGCAGGGTCTGCACTTCCCCACCCACTCGGAAATGACCTGGTCCATGTTGGGCCACCAGACATAGCTGCGGGCTAAACACTTCATCCTAACAATGCCCGGGTGCCCATTGTGCAGCAACTCCAAAACCCTATTCCGTAGTTTCATTGGAATTACCACCCTGTCACCCCATAGCAAGCACTCCCCTTGCATGAACAGTTCGTTTCGTTTGTTGGCAAACCCTTGGTACTCCTCTCCTACCACCTTGTCCGGCCACCCTTTCAGAACCCAACCCATAACAGTCCGGATGACTGGGTCTCTATTTGAGGCTTTCGCCACCTCGCCGGAGGAGATGGGGCCCAAAGTTAACGTGTCCAACAAGAGGACGGAGGCTTCCGGCGTTGGGTTGTCCAGTAGGTCGGGAAGGGGGCAGCGGCTAAGGGCATCCGCATGACCCAGGGTCCGCCCAGGTCGATGGACGAGTTGATATGAGTAGGCCGACAAAAAAATGGCCCATCTGGTCAAGCGAGGGGAGAGGGCAGCGGGGGTTGGCCTGTCGCCCGCCAGCAGTCCTAGCAAGGGTCTATGATCAGTCACAAGTTCGAATTTTCGGCCATAGAGGTATTCGTGGAATTTTTTAACCCCCGCAATCGCAGCCAGAGCCTCTCTGTCCAACTGGCTATAGTTCCGCTCTGTGCTGGACAGGGTACGGGAATAAAATGCAATGGGCGCCTCTAGGCCGTTCGGCAGTCTATGGCCTAGGACGGCACCAACTCCTACGGGGGAGGCGTCGCAAACTAAGACGAGCGGCAGCTCTGCATTGTACTGAATCAGGAAACTGTCCTCAGATAGGAGTCTTTTCACTGCCTCAAAAGCGGCTGCTTGTGGTTTCCCCCAGACCCATGGTACATTCTTCCCTAAAAGTTTGTGAAGGGGATCTGCAACTGTGGCTTTATCTTTTAGGAACATTGAGTAGAAATTGAGCAGTCCAAGGAAGGCTTGGAGCTCCGCTTTGGATTTGGGGGCTGGTGCGCTCTTAATAGCTCTCACCTTGCTTTCGGTAGGGTGGATGCCTGTGCCGTCCACCCTGTACCCCAGAAATTCTACAGAGGGGACCGCTATCCTACACTTGTTCCTTTTAAGTCTTAGTCCCGCTTCTCTGAATCTGGACAGGACGTTCCGTACCCTGTCCCCTAGCTGGTGTTCGTCTTGGGCGCTGACTAAGACGTCATCGAAATAGGGCACCACTCCTGGGAGTCCTTGCAACAGGCGCTCCATGGTGCTTTGAAATAAGCCGGGTGCGACGCTCACCCCAAATTGGAGCCTGGTGCATTTAAATGCACCCCTATGAGTCACGATCGTTTGCGCCTCTGCCGTGGCGTCGTCGACCGGTAACTGTTGATAGGCTTGGGCCAGGTCTAATTTGGCAAAAATTTTTCCGGGGCCCAGGGAGTGTAGTAGATGGTGCACGATCGGCACCGGATAGGCGCTCGGCTGCAAAGCCTTGTTGATCGTGCACTTGTAGTCGGCGCAAATTCTTATTGAGCCGTCGGACTTAACTGGGGTGACTATAGGGGTCTCCCACTTAGCATGGTCAACGGGAACCAACACCCCTTGCTTAATCAGTTTGTCCAGTTCCGCATCGATCTTCGGTTTCAATGCGAACGGTACTCGTCTGGCCTTTAGTCTTACTTGGGCTATGTTGGGGTCTAAGTTTAGTGAAATAGGGGTCCCCACATACTTGCCCAACGTGTCCCCGAAAACGTCCTGGAACTCGGACAGGAGGCTGCCTTTCAGGGTTGACTTGGACATCAGGTGGACGCCGGTGAAACCCATGCCCAGGGCTCGGAACCACCCCATGCCTAGAAGGCTAGGGAGCTGCTTCGTGACGATGGTCAGCGGCAGGTCCTTCTCGTAGTCTCCGTAGGTGACCCGGAACGTGCCCACGCCCTCGAGGGGGACTCGGTTCCCCTGGTAGTCTAGGATGCGCAGTCTCTGTTTGGAGAGTTGATCCTTCCGGAACGACGGCAGGAGGGTCTTTAGGGTCGCCCACGACATTATGGAGAGAGCTGATCCGGTGTCGATCTCCATCGAGCACGGCCTTCCGTTGATCTCGACCACCGTGCTGACTTTGTCCTCGACCGTCGTGCTGGCCTGGTCGATGTGTATGCTGCGGCCATCTCGCGGTTCAAATTCACGCCGTTTTTTCGCGCCGCCTTCTCTCGTTGGCTGCTTCTGGCGCGCTGATTCCGGTTGGCTGCGGCGCTCACGTGGTTTGTGTCTTTTGGGCAGAATGGCTCTGCAGACTCGCGCCAAGTGCCCTTTCTTCTCGCAGCGCCTGCAAATAGCCTCTCTGTATTTGCAGGACAGTCTATCATGGTGCCCGCCACAGCTGGGACAGCTTCGCCGGGGGATGCCAGTGTCTTTTCTCTGGTGCTCTGTTCGGAAGACGTCCTCATCCGACTCGGACTCCGAGCTGGATCCAGCGTCTTCTCTGTGCACCGGGGCAGACTTGGGGCTGTCCTTGCTGGTCAGCGGACGCTGCAGCGTTTCAGCGGCCTTTGTGGAGGCTTTGTGAGCCCTGGCCTCGTCTAGGGCTCCGGCAAGCGTCAAATCAGGCTTGGCGAGTAGACGCCGTTGCAGCCTAATGTCCCGAACACCACAGATCAGTTGCTCAAGCAACGCATCGTCCAAATCTCTGTAGTCGCAATGGGTTGCGGCTTTTCTCAGGCTGGCCATGTACGCGCTGACCGGCTCTCCCTCTCGTTGAACGCGCTGCCTCAGTAGGTATCGCTGCACGAACTTGGAGGGGACGGGAGCGTAGTGAGCCCGGAGAGTTGCCATCAGGGTGTCCCAGGAGACTGTTTGAACCGGCGTTGGCTCACACAGTGACTCGGCCATCTCGAACACGTCCGGTCCGCAGTGGCTTAGGAATAGGGCTCTCTTTCGATTAGCCGAGAGGCCCTGCATGTCGCTGGCTTCTAGCGAGCATTCAAACCTCGTTAGGTACGAGACCCATTTTTCGCGGGTCGGATCGAAAGGCTTGGGCGGAACGTAGGCAGACATGTTTGGTATGCCTCCTGTGGTTCGCCTCGTCGCCTAGCTGAAGCTCGTGGTCTCACTGGTTGGCTTCTTGTAGCCTCTATCCCACCTTCGTCGCCAATGAAGTGGTTCGGGAATAACGAGAGGTACAAGCAAGCAAGTGACAACAGCTCTTTAATATACAGTGAGACTTCAGCAAAAACTCAGGGGCTGCAGTCCTCCTTATATACAATCCAGGAGGGACTGTCAGCCAATCAGAAACGTAGGCAAGTTTGAAACTCCCGCTTAAAAGTATCAATACATAACAGGTCACAGTCAGTATTTCCCAACCACGGTAACTTCCAGTCTTGTACACCAATTCTCATAATTCCCTAGCTAGAATGGCCACTGCTAAGATTTCCTTCCAAAAATTGGTGACATCCTATCTTTTTGTTTGGGCATTTGGTTATTGCTTCATGAATACTACTTAAAATATATTATGAACTGATTTGTTGAAAATAAATTTCTGCTTCCTTAGCTTCTGATACTTGCAAATATTTTTGAACTGTTCTGAGACAATTAGAAATCTAATAACATTATTTTATTTTTACCCAGGTTTATGAGTAGATTTAAAATAAATCAGAGCCTAGAAGAAAATGCTTTTAAAGACTCTTAGATGCTAGTAATGTAGTAAGAATTGGTATGTGAATTAAGTGTGTGGGGGGGAGAGGCTTGCAGTTACTGTATGATCTTGTTTGAGCAAGTTCTAAATTGACATCCAACTGAAGCATTTTGTAAGAGCTTACTCTTTCCTTTTGCCTAGTTTTCCTTGACCTTGAAGGATAGGAAGAAATCGATCTATTTAAGTTCCAAGGTCAGCTGGTATATACTGCATGCCTCTTGATGACCCCTTTCAACACATTCTCTGGCCAGACTTCAGCATGACTTATTTTTTGGCTGTCTACTGTCAGCCTTTCTGATGATAGGGGGAAAAAAAAAAAAAAACTGACTGTAAGAGTTTCCAAAATTGGATTCTTATTTCTGAGACACCTGGCATTCTCTTCTGAGCACCATAGGACTTCAACTTTGCAAGATTTAATAAATTATATGAATTACCTTTATGTTATATATTTCTATATGCATAATATAATAATAATAAAATGATTTCAATGGAGTTTATTTTTCAATATTCCTTTCTTTCCTTGAGTGTAGGGGCTGGGTTTACATGTTGTGCCTGATAAATAAAATATGAGCAGAATTAAATGATTTAAAAGCAATTGCAAAGAAGTATGCATTTACAGTTCTGAATAGTAGTAATTAATTGCTTCAAGTGTTTCAGAACAGTTATTTCTGTCTTCTCATAAAAACAGTACCCACGCACTGTTAGATGTGCTAAACTATATTTCAAACTAAGACTGTCTTCAAATTATTATACTAAATGAAAAATTTGAAGGTATGAAGGTACCTAGGAAATTTGGCCATTACATATTATTCAGTCCAAGTGGAGGAACACAAGAAGGATTCTTTATTCCAATAATCCACAACGATAGTTAGCATACAACTAACTTTCAGTAAACCCCAAATCAATACGAAGAGCCTTGATAGTACAGAGGTATACGCACCCTGTTATTAACACAGCTGCCTGCAATTTCTGCTGGTTCGAATCTCTCCAAGGCTCAAGGTTGACTCAGCCTTCCATCCTTTCTAAGGTAGGTGAAATGAGGACCCAGTTTGTGGGGGCAATAAGGTGACTTTGTATAAAAATATACAAAAGGATGAAGGCTATTGCTTAACGCATTGTAAGCCGCCCTGAGTCTCTGGAGAAGGGCGGCATATAAATAAAAAAAATTTAAAAAAATATGTTACACAATTTAAACAGGAAAAGTCATGAAAACCAGATAAGCTTTATTATGATGGACTGGATGAGAGCTAACAAACTGAAGAATAAATCCAGAAAAGAAAATGTTGATTGATAGTTCCTGACTCTGGATCAGGGGTGAAATCCAGCAGGTTCTGACAGGTTCTGGAGAACAGTTAGTGGAAATTTTGAGTAGTTTGGAGAACCAGCAAATACCATCTCATGTTAATTTTGCAATATCCTTCCCCCAGGAGTGGGGTGGGAATGGAGATTTTGCAGTATCTTTCCCCTGCCATGCCCACCAAGCCACACCTACAGAACCAGTAGTAAAAAACCTTGGATTTCACCACTGCTCTGGATGAATGAAATTGCAAGTAGAGATGGTAATTAGTGGGTGTAATTGGAATGACGCTAACTGAAACTTATAGAATGTGTGACCATCTGTACAAAATTTATTTTTTCCTTCAGCAGTATGAATTCATAAGGGTGAGACCAGCTAATTTTTTTAAGAATGATGAACTTGTAACCACTATTCTCAGAACAGCAGTGTAGATAGATGTGTGGCAAGTTTAATTTTTTCTGATCAGAATCAAAACACAAAACCAAAAATGGGTGCTAATTTATATTGTTCTTCCACTGTTTGCAACCACAAACAATTCTGTATCATCTTGTTCCTATTGAATATGCTCTCTATACCAATCTTTAGTTCCGATAGTGACATGTCTTCAGTGGTGGGATTCAGCCAGTTCGCACCACTTCGGGAGAACTGGTTGTTAACTTTCTGAGCAGTTTGGCAAAATGGTTGTTGGAAGAAATCATTAGGGCAGAGAACCGGTTGTTAAATTACTTGAATCCCACCACTGCATGTCATCCAATCTGCTTTGGAATGAATTATATTTATGACATGAGGCTAGCAATGATTGCATTCCTGCTTATAAAACTGAATGCCAATCAAGAGCAGATAATTTACACACTATGATATTTATTATTCATGATGCATTCAACTTTATTTGAGTCAAAGACAAGCATTTTTTAAAAAACAAAACTATAAATGATCAAACAACATTTTGATGAGTTTTCCATGTATGGAGGTATGGTATTCTAAGATACTACTATTAATGCTAAGCTAAAAATACATAGAACTAAGAATAACCTAAAAACTAAGAATAATATTATGGTATTTGAAAGGCTAAATCCCTAAAATTAAATGGCAGGAATCTGAGAAACATTATTAATTCTAAAATTGAAGCTATCAAACATAGTTAAGAGGCTAACCAGATCGCTCTTTGTATCCCATCAGTGGAGTTTATAAGCCCAGGATACTTTGCTATATATTGGGTATACATGAATCAAAGTTTATAATTCAAATAAAACTGTAATATAATGAAATTTGAGTGATAGATTCTGCAGCACCTATGTAATAAGAAATAGGATGCAGAAGGTTGTGTACATACATACATACATACATACATACATACATACATACAATCTGCCTTCCAGAGCAGTGGAAGGTAGAACGTTAAACTGAGCTAATGTTAAAGCTCTTTTCAGCTTAGAAATTGTGATAGAATTTAAATGTTAACAGTGAGGGTAGTTGAGGCTTATCTAGTCCATCATGCACTGTATTAATAAATAACTGTTTGGCCAATTCATACCTTAGAAATTAGAGCTTCTTCAGAGAATCCACAAAAGTGCAGTTTTCTGATAAATAACTTCTCCATTTGAACATTGAAATTATCCACTAGTGTTAAGGGGGAAAATAAGCCAATGGATAAAAAAAATGTAACTTTAACCAGTATGGAAATAAGATATCCATATCTTAGTTCTGATTTTAATTACACCAGCTTCACAATGGAGGATTAGATTTGAAGCATAGTGGAGAAGCTGAAAGATACTTTGCAGAAATTTAGATTACACCTTTTCCAATCTTAAATAGTTATCTTAAAACCTAGCTGCATACCCTGCAAGAGGTTGAGGCATATTTTGGCCGAGAATAACTTTAAGGTGGCAGGAATAAAGAAGATACACATTGATCAATAGAAAGTTCCAATTGCCAAAGCTTTTTTGGGGTGGGGTGGGCGGGGGGAGAGATGGCATTCTGAACTACATAGTCTAAATGAGAACTTTTACCACCAGAGGCCTGAAAAATGATTCTATTTGAAAGTCTTAGTTTGCTCAATTATATTCCATTTAGCTGCCACCTGTGAGATTTAAGTCATTTAGAAAATATTAGGACTTTTATATTTTTTTCATAATTTATTACTCATTCTTCATCCTTTCAATAAATGACAAGGGACCTCAAAGCCCTTTTAATTCAAACAAGGTCTGGAATAAAAGAACATCTTTGATGTACATAAACATAGATACATATCTATGAGCAAGATTTGGAAATAAAAAAAGCCATTATTGTCCTGATGATCAGCCAAGAAGTTATATAGAAGTTAAATAGCAATGGTTCCGTTTTGCAGTCTTGTCCCATTCCACTTATCGAACTGCTTTGCTTAAAGCGGGTCGGTAGCTCAGCAGACTAAAAGCATTGTGATTAACACCAGCTGTCTGCAATTACTGTAAGTTCAAATCTCACCAGTCTCAAGGTTGACTCAGCCTTCCATCCTTTCTAAGGTAGGTAAATTGAGGACCCGGATTGTGGGGGCAATAAGCTGACTTTGTATAAATATACAAAAGTATGAAGGCTATTGCTTAACGCATTGTAAGCCTCCCTGAGTCTCCGGAGAAGGGCGGCATATAAATCAAATTAAAAAAAAAAAACTGTTGCGATGAGTCAGATGTTTAACTCAGAAATTTTGTGAAGCTTTTATATCAGAAGCAATAGACACCTATTTAAATGCAGAATTGGCAAGTTTGTCCTATAGCATAATTCTTGATCTATGTACTACTAAAACATTCATTGTCCTGACCTTTAATTGCATGAAATGATGTGTCAGAGGGCAACCGTTTTTGAACCAAGGTATCTCAAAAGTGCTAACTTAGAGAACGTGTTCCAAATTTGGGATCCATGACTCTTGAGGGAAGAAAATTTGAAAAAGTTGTAGCAGCTTCAGTGTTACTAGCTGCTGCTGGGTTGCTGGGCTACTGCTGAGATCATGTGATCTTCATTTTCAACATTCTGTGTCAGTTTTCCAGTCACTCTCACAATCCTTCCCTCTTTCCCTAACCTAGCAACAGCCATTTATCTGCTTGCTGGGAAGGGGAAGGGGAAGGGGAAGGGGAAGGGGAAGGGGAAGGGGAAGGGGAAGGGGCAGAGGAAGAGGAAGAGGAAGGGGAAGGGAAAGAAAGGAAAGGAGAGGAGAGGAGAGGAGAGGAGAGGAGAGGAGAAGAAAGGAAAGGAAAGGAAAGGAAAGGAAAGGAAAGGAAAGGAAAGGAAAGGAAAGGAAAGGAAAGGAAAGGAAAGGAAAGGGAGATTTCTAGTGCTCCCTGCCAGATTATTATGAGGAAATTCAATGCGGAATGTGACAGGAAATTGGAAGTCACTCCTGCTCTCATTATTTTTTTGGGTCCACCTTTGTCATTCTGTTTCTCTGTTTATATATCAGAATTTTTTAATATCAATATTTTCAGAAATATATCTGAAATAATGACCCAACAGGGCGCAGGTTAGCCAGTATAAAAAAGAAAGGGCTGATCTAAAATAAAAAAACAGCATATAAAACTGATTTTGCTCTAGTCCAGGGGTGTCAAACTTGTGGCGTCACATTGCATTCACTTGACAAATCATGACTTTTTCCCCCTTCGCTAAAACAGGGTGGGTGTGGCCAGTGCGTGACACATCTGGCCTGTGGGCCGTGAGTTTGACACCCCTGCTCTAGTCACATACTTCTCTACTTGTAGAATGAAAAGTTGATCTAGGAGAGAAGTCAGCTCTAAGCTAGCCTGTTTCTCTGCATGGATTCTGCTTTCAGCTATTCCATCAATTTTAGTTTTTAGAAGTTTTGCATATGGTTTGCTGATGATACTTAAAAAAATAAACTGATTTGATGATAATTAGCTGGTAAGTCTCCTTTCTCCTTTTTTTTTTTTTTTACATAGGGATCATTATTGCTGAGGTCTAATCTTTTGTAAACATTGCAATCAGATCAATGAGAAGACCAGGACCAGGATTTCCTATTATTGTTTGTTTGAATAATTTCTGCTGTTAAATAATCATTACCTGGCACTGAGTTTAAAATGGTCAACTATTTTTTTTATTTCTTATATTGTCTTTTCTTCAATTGATTGATTGCTTATGTGCCATCAAGTCACTGTTGACTCTTATTGACTACATAGATAGATGTCCTACCTGATATTCTGTCCTGGTTCTTCAGGTGTTACAAAAGTACTTCCATTTTCACTGTAACTGAGTCCATTCACCGTGCTGCTGATCATTACTACTCTTCTTTTTTGTTTCACTTTTTCAGAATTGGAGGAGTTTCCAAAGTACTAGGTCTCTGCATAATGTGTCTGAGGTAAGATAATTTGAACCTAGTAATTTGTGCCTCTAGTGGTTTGATTTGTTCAGTAATCCATTTCTGTGCTTTTTTGGATATCCATGGCATTCTCACCAAAGGACAAAATTCTTCTTATCCTCTTCTTCGAAATCCATCTCATTTCCAGAGAGTCTCACAGTGAATACCATTCCCTGCACTATTCTGATTTTTGTAGACACATCAAGGGCAGCTCAATAATTTTTCATGGATGCTCTACCAATTGCTAATCTGCAGCATATTTTTTGACATTTTGTTCTTTTAGTGTTTATGGTCAATCCAAAACAAAGAAGCTATCCATCACTTTCATAGCTATCATATTTTCATTATCAGTTCTAAATTTGGTTGCACTATTTGTTGTCATTAGTTTGACCTTACCTTATCGTTCTTTAATTTTTATTATTAGATCTTGCAAATCCTTCAACTTTCAGCTATCAGGCTGGTGTCCTCAACATAGTACAGATTTTTGACGTTTCTTCTTCTAGTTTTAAAACTATATTAATCTTCTTCCAAACCAGCTTATTATATATACTCAGCACATTAGTTAAATAAATAAGGAGACAGTATGTAGCCTTACTTCTTTGACAACCTGGAGCCAGTCTATTCCACAATGTTCTTCTCATAATAGACTTATAATAGAACATGTCTGCAAATCTTCCTTATGTTTATTAAAAAGCCAAATTAGGGTTTTGTTAACTTCCAAGCAATCCAAATGAAACCAATCCTTTGAATGTAAGTTTATGATTTATAGTCTTTGGGGCTGAGGATGATGCGAGGAAGGTTATAGTAACTGAATTAGATTAGATTAATGACTTACATTTAACTCATCTGAACAATTAATTATTGCATTGTAAATTTGATGTGCTGTCTCAGTTCTCAGGAATTTATAAAATGTTTCTTCCTATTCTGAGGATTATTTAAACTGAGTAGAGAAAAATTCATTTCCTAGAGTTACAAGGCTTAAGTCAAGAAGCAACTTGTCAGACATCTGCAAGGATAGAATCTTTAGGAAATGATCACTGTCAGTTTGGCTGTCTATGGAACAATTCTAAATGATGGGTATTACATTGTGAAACTCCAGTAAAATATATTAGGGAAGGTTTTGTGCTGGCCCACTATGAGAATTTTGCTGAATAGTCAGTAAGGTTATTACTGACTATTATTCAGCAAGGTTAGATACAGCTTCTAAAAACATGTTGTAGCAAACACACTATACAGAATTTTCCCACCACCTTCTTGTGGTGCTTCTCCTCCTTCCTCTCCGACCACTCGCAGTTTGTGTTGGCAGGGGGGCAGAGGTCGACCTCGAGGCGCCTCACATGGGGAGTGCCGCAAGGGTCGGTCCTCTCACCCCTTCTGTTCAACATTTATGTGAAGCCGCTGAGTGATATCATCCATGGTTTTGGGGTGAGAGTCCATCAGTATACTGATGATATTCAGCTGTACAGCTCCACCCCAGACCACCCCAACAATGCCCTTGATGTGATGACTCACAGCCTGGAGGCCGTGTGGGTCTGGATGGGGAGAAATAGGATCAGACTCAACCCTTCCAAGACCAAGTGGCTGTGGCTTCCGGCGTCCCAATATAGTCAGCTGGTGCCATCGCTGACAATTGGGGGTGAATCCCTGCCCCCCACAGAGAGGGCTCACAATCTGGGTGTCCTCCTGGACGCACGGCTGTCTTTAGAAGAGCATATGATGGCCGTGGCCAAGGGGGCTTTTTATCAGGTTTGCCTGATTCGCCAGGACTCAGGAGAAGGGCGGTATAGAAATAAATTTATTTATTTATTTATTTATTTATTTATTTATTTATTTATCCTTTTTTATGCATAAGAAATGATGGAACTATCTCTATAGCAGAGGTGAAAAGATGGTATATATTATATAGGATCATATAATCATGCCAATCAATTTATTGAAATCTCTTGCCATTAGTTTAGGTGCTGAGAATGTTTTGTTTGCAAATCACCAACATATAATTCTAATCTATTCCAGATTTTTTTTTAAAAAATATTAAACTGTGATTGTAGCAGGGGAATGTGTATGCAAATAAGGAAGAAAAGGAAAATGTTTAACCTTAAAAGTAAGAGCCATAGCAGAGTGTTCAAAGGAGCTCAGATGCACATTTCCAAATTTTAGAGCAATAGAGACTTGCAAGCTTAGACATTTAATAATTAATATGAAATAGAAACAGCTTGTTTAGTATCTGCCTCATATAGTGACCCTCTGCATTTACAATGGTCATGAAAAAATAACTTTGGGACCTATTCTTGCATTTGCAATTTTCACAGGTCTATAAAGCAAACATAACCTGAAGTAAGGTTGTAAACACCATCAGTTTCTTTAGCAATTACGTTGTTTAATGATCAAGTTGCCAGTCCTGATTATGGTTGCTAAAAAAGGACTACCAGTAGTGCATTTATTATAATTTCTTTCCAAATTTACAAGATAGGAAGAAAGAGAAGGAAATCATCCTTTCAGAATCTAAATCGTATAACTTCTCTTCCATCTCTTCAAGTCAGGCAACATATACATCATCATCATCATCATCATCATCATCATCATCATCATCATCATTATCATCATTATTATTATTATCCGTGTCCCTCCTGGTTGGTACTGGCTTCCCGGGAGGTTACACGAGGCTGGCTCCAGGGCGTCATTAATGCTTCTTTGAGTGAGGGTCACTTCCCCGCTGCCCTGAAAGAGGCGGTGGTGAGGCCTCTCCTCAAGAAGCCGTCCCTGGATCCAGCAATATTGGCCAACTATCGTCCTGTCTCCAACCTTCGCTTCATTGCGAAGGTTGTTGAGAGTGTGGTCGCGCAACAGTTTCCGCAATTCCTGGAGGAAACATCCTATCTAGATCCGTTCCAGTCGGGTTTCAGGTCTGGGCACAGCACGGAAACGGCATTGGTCGCGTTGGTGGATGATCTCTGGAGGGCTCGGGACAGGGGTTATTCCTCTGTTCTGGTCCTATTAGATCTCTCAGCGGCTTTTGATACCATCGACCATGGTATCATGCTGCACCGGCTGGAAGAGTTGGGGGTGGGAGGCACTGTGTTGCGGTGGTTCTCCTCCTTTCTCTCCGACCAGTCGCAGTTTGTGTTGGCAGGGGGGCAGAGGTCGACCTCGAGGCCTCTCATCTGTGGAGTGCCGCAGGGATCGGTCCTCTCGCCCCTTCTGTTCAACATTTATGTGAAGCCGCTGGGCGAGATCATCCGTGGCTTTGGGGTGAGATACCACCAGTACGCTGATGACACCCAGTTGTACATCTCCACCCCAGGCCACCCCAACGATGCCCTTGAAGTGATGTCCCAGTGCCTGGAGGCTGTGCGGATCTGGATGGGGAGGAACAGGCTCAAGCTCAACCCTTCCAAGACTGAGTGGCTGTGGCTCCCGGCATCCCGATATAGTCAGTTGACTCCATCGCTGACTATTGGGGGCGAGTCTTTGGCCCCCACTGAAGGGGCTCGCAATCTGGGAGTCCTCCTGGATAGGCAGTTGTCCTTGGAGAACATCTGACGGCTGTTACCAGGGGGACCTTTTATCAGGTTCGCCTGATTCGCCAGTTGCGGCCCTTTCTTGATCGGGATTCCTTGTGCACAGTCACTCACGCCCTCGTCACCTCTCGCCTTGACTACTGCAACGCTCTCTACATGGGGCTCCCCTTGAAGAGCACCCGGAGGCTCCAGCTGGTCCAGAATGCAGCAGCACGGGTAGTGATGGGAGCAACATGGCGCTCCCATGTAACACCGCTCCTGCGCGAGCTGCACTGGCTCCCGGTGGTCTTCCGGGTGCGCTTCAAGGTGTTGGTTATCACCTTTAAAGCGCTCCATGGCATAGGGCCTAGCTATCTCCGAGACCGCCTGCTGCTACCAACGACCTCCCATCGACCCGTGCGCTCCCACAGAGAGGGCCTCCTCAGGGTGCCATCAGCCAAACAATGTAGGCTGGTGGCCCTCAGGGGGAGGGCCTTCTCTGTGGGGGCTCCCACCCTCTGGAATCAGTTGCCCCCGGAGATAAGGAGAATCCATGACCTCAATGCCTTCCGTCGTTCCCTGAAAACCCATCTTTTCCAGCAAGCCGGGTTGGCTTAGAAGAAATTTTTAAATTTTTTAATTAGTTTGTGATTCTTAACTTTCGGCCCAAATTTATATATATTTTTAAATGTTTTAATATTTGTATTCTATGGTGTTTTTTTTTTTTTATCTTGGCTGTACACCGCCCTGAGTCCTCAGGGAGAAGGGCGGTATATAAATTGGAAATTAAATTAAATTAAATTAAATTATTATTATTATTATTATCAAGACCGTCTTCTGCCACGGGTAGCCTCCCACCGACCAGTACGCTCCCACAGAGAGGGTCTCCTCAGGGTGCAGTCGGCCAGACAATGCCGGCTGGTGGCCCCCAGGGGGAGAGCATTCTCTGTTGGGGCACCTACCCTCTGGAACGAGTTGCCCCCAGAGATACGGCGGATCCCTGACCTTCACGCTTTCCAAACTGCCCTAAAGACGTTTTTGTTTCAACAAGCTGGGCTGGCCTGACCTACTCTTTTTAAAAATAATTGTTTTAAAAAATTAGGGGTTTTAATATAGGGTTTTTAACTATGGGCCAAATTGATTTAATTGGAATTTAATATTGTTTTAAATTTTGTAGCTGTGTATTTTATTTGCTGGCTGTTCACCGTCCCAAGTCCCTTGGGAGAGGGGCGGTATATAAATATAATAAACTATAACTATAACTTATTATTATTATTATTATTATTATTATTATTATTATTATTATTATTTAATCTTTAGTGAGATTCACAGCCTTTGAGGCTGGTTAATAGCTCAGCAGCTCGAGTCCTAACCAAGGACCTAGGAACTGTTAAGGTATCGTCGGAGGATGTAAGCTGTTCTGAGTAAGGTGGTTTTTTGTAGAGTCAAAATGTTCAAGTGGCAAATTTAGAATTTCTAAATAGTGGGGTAGCCCTTTGGGTATTGCTCCAAGGGCTCCAATTACAATCGGGACAACACACGATTTCTTTTTCCACAGTCGCTCAACTTCAATTTGCAAATCTCGGTACTTTGTGATTTTTTCTTGCTGCTTATCTTCAATCCGTGCATCACCAGGTATTGCAATGTCAATGTACCATACCTTTTTCTTTTCAACTATTGTTGTCAGGTGTGTTGTGGACCAAGTGCCTGTCAGTCTGAATCCTAAAGTCCCACAAGATCTTGAGTTTCTCATTCTCTAAAACTTTCTCAACCTGATGTTCCCAGTGGTTTTTGCTGTACTCAAATCCAAACTTCTGGCACAATTTCCAGTGAATGATCATAGCAACACGGTCATGGCGTTGTAGGTAGTCAGTTTGTGAAATTTTGCTGCGCCCACTGATCAGGTGGTCGACTGTCTCATCTTTCTCATTGCAGAGGCGGCATTTGTCTTGGTGGTAACATGTTGAATTTTTGCCTTCCTGCAGTTTGTGGCTAGGGCTTGTTCTTGAGCTGCCAAAATAAAGCTTTCTGTTTCTTTTTTCAGTACTCCTGATCTTATCCAGTTCCAAGTTAGTTTCTGGTCAGCTTTGCCTTTAATACTTTTCAAGTATTGGCCATGCAGAGCTTTGTGTTTCCAATTTTCAGCTGGCTGCTCAGTTACTTCTTTCTTATATTCTGCTTTTGTTTTAGTTGTCTTTAAAAGGCCTCCTTTATTTACTTCCTTAATCATTGGTTCTTCACTTTTCTGGATGTAATCATTCAAGCTGCATTTTTCTTCTTCCACAGTCTGCTTTACTTGTAGGAGTCCTCGACCACCCTCTGTTCTTGGTAAATATAATTGGTCAACATCACTTTTAGGGTGCAAGGCATAATTCATTGTCATAAGCTTCCTTGTTTTTCTGTCCAAATTGTCTAACTCCATCTGGGTCCAGTCAATTATTCCTGCAGAGTATCTAATCACAGGTATAGCCCAGGTATTTATGGCTTTTATGATGTTTCCTCCACTCAATTTGGACATTAATATCTTACGAATTCGCCAAATGTACTTGGCTGAAGTTAATTCCTTGACTTTATTATGCATTAAGTAAGAGGCTTCTAAAATCCCCAAGTACTTGTAGCCTTCTTCTGATTTTACTGCCTTTATCATTTCTTCATTCTCTAGTTCTATTCCATCCTCTTCTATGATTTTGCCTGCTTTGGTTGCTATTGTTGCACATTTGTCAATTCCAAACTGCATACCAATGTCTTGGCTGAATTCTTTTGTGTTTTCAATTAATAAATTCAGTTCAGCTTTTGTTTTACCAAACAGCTTCAAATCATCCATGTACATCAAGTGCGAGATTTTCAGTCCTTTCTTTGCAAGTTCATATCCACAGTTCATCTTCTTCAAAATGATTGTCAGTGGTAGCATTGAGAGTATAAAAAGTAGGGGTGAAAGGGAATCGCCCTGGAAAATGCCTCGTTTAATTTCAACTTCACCCAGTTCTTCTTCATTAGCCATAAGTTTCGTTTTCCAGAGGTTCATTGAAGATTCCATGAATTTTTGTATGTTGCTACTGATGCCTAATATTTCCAGGCATTTCTTGATCCAGCTATGGGGAACTGAATCAAATGCTTTCTTATAGTCTATCCAAGCCATGAACAGGTTGGTTCGTCTTTTCTTTGAGTTCTTTAGGATTAGCTTGTCAATCAGCAATTGATCCTTTGTTCCTCTTGAGTTTTTGCAGCATCCTTTCTGTTCTACAGGAAGCAAGTTATTTCTTTCCAGGTATCCATAGATTTGATTTGCAATGATACCAGTAAGAAGCTTGTATGTTGTTGGCAAACAGGTGATTGGCCTATAGTTATCAGGGTCCTTTTCTTTTTCTTTATCTTTTTGGATCAAAAATGTCCTTCCAGTTGTCATTCATTCATCATTTTCAGGTGTTTTTAGGATCTGGTTCATCTGGGTTGCCAATCTTTTGTGCAGACTTGTAAGTGCCTTTAACCAGAAGCCATGCAGCTCATCCGGTCCAGGTGCACTCTAGTTCTTCACTTTTCTTGACTGTCTTTGCACCATTGCTTTTGTTATTTTCACGTCTTCCATTTTATGCACTTTAATAGAGTCCTCAACCTGTTTGATCCATTTTGCATTTCTGTTGTGCTTCTTGTTGTTTTCCCACAAATTCTTCCAGAATTTCAGAGCTTTCTCTTTATCAGGCTTTTCATTTGTTGTTACTCGGTTTCCATTTTCTAAACTCTTATAAAACTGGTGCTAATTTGCTCTGAACTGTGAGTTTTCCTTGAACTGAGTTACTCGGTTTTCATACCTTTTAATCTTTTCAGCGATGGCAACAACCCTCTGCTTCAGCTCTTCAATTACTACCGCAGTCTCCTTATTCCTCAGATCGTATCTTGCTTCCAGGCTGCTTTTGACCTGCTTGTTCTTTAGCTGACCTTGCCTTAGGTTCTTCAAGTTGCTCAAATCTCCGCGTACTTTTTTGATCTTCAATTCTAACCGAATTTTCCGCTTAGGCTTCCCCTTCTTGTCTCTTTGGTTCTTTTGTATTTTCAACCCCAGTTCTTTGGTGGTAATGACGGCTGCTGCATACATCAGTTGGTTTGTTTCGGCTAATGTAGTGATTCGAATAGTTTGCACAGCCTCATTGACCTTTTTTAGTACATTTCTCAATTCTTTTCGGTTCACTTGGTTCAGCTTTGGCAAACGTGTTCTTTCAGCATCTTCCATTTGGTGCTTTATTTTTCCAGCTAATTGAGCACTATCTGTTGGTGTTTGTTCTTTAGTGCTTCCTTGTTCTTTATCTTCATCCATTTCAGTATCCTCTTCTTCCCTTTCTTCCTCAATTTGCTTTTGAGTCTGGAAATCATTCTTGATGTTACTCTTCTTTGTTGTTGTACTCAGACCATTAATTGCTTTCTCTTCTATTGCTATTAATTCTTCTGTAGTGAAAAATTTGTGGTTTAGGATTACACGTCATTGGTCCATTAACCTTTGTTCACTGGTGTCACAGTCCATATGGTTCATCTTCCAAATCTGATACATTCTTTTTTGAAATCCAGGTTTTGCTGGCTCAGACTGATAGTAAGCTTCCATAATAGAGGTGTTTTCTTCCCTGGTCCAGATTTTTCGCTTTTTGGGTTTTTCTTCCAGTAGCTTGTCAGCTCCATGCCCTGGTTGCCTAGCAGAGGGAGTTGAGCCCTGTATCTCATTTTGCGTAGAATGCCCAGGAGCCATAGCATCCAACGGAACCCTTGTTAATCAGGGCGATGGTTCAGCCGGCATAAATTTCATTTTTTCTGTATTCACCATGTTTGAATGAGTTGTGGAGCAGATTTTGTCTGGCCCTTCACCTAAGGTCTGTCTGATATGGTTGCACCTGTTCAGCATAGCCCTTAAGATCACTAGAGCACACAAGCCCCTCCACCATGACAAGGTAGAGCTCCTCGGAGGGGTTATTATTATTATTATTATTATTATTATTATTATTATTATTATTTATTAAACATGAAACTCAGTCAACTGATCATTTAAAAATGTGTCACAAATACCATTGACTGGTGCTAATGGTTGATATGGGTTGCTGCCAGTGTCCTAGGTATCAACCAAGTATCTTCTTAAAATATATGATGTTCTGAGTAGCACAGTTTTTTGCAGTTCCAGTGGTGTTATTGCAAGAAGCTGCAATTTCTTGATGGTTTTGTAAAATTCTTGGACATGGTACCAAGTGCCCTGATGACAATGGGTATCACTGTTACATGTTTCATCCATAGCTATGTAGTTTTGATGACCAGGTCATAATATTTTGTGATTTTTTTCCAGTTCTTTTTCTTCAAATCTGGTGTCTCCTGGTACAGTAATGTCAATAAACTATACACTTCAGCCCTTGACAACCATGATATCTGACATGTTGTGTTCCAAATGATGATCCTGAATTTCTGTATTTGAAATTATTATTATTATTATTATTATTATTATTATTATTATTATTATTATTATCATCATTATCATTATTATCATCATCATCATTTAGGATGATTCTGAGTCAAAGCAATCAAGAAAGAATACATGTTTTCCATTGGAAATCATAGTATATTAAAGGCATTTGCAGATGATTTGGGTTTCATTTTCAAAAATCCTATGAGAGAAAAAAAATTAAAGGAATTTGGTGTGTTAACTGGTTTCAAAATTAATAAGGAGAAAATTAAGATGTGAAGGTTGTGAAATTAGTAAGAATGTATTGCAAAATGGGTATTCAAATTAACTGAGAATAGAGTAAAATACTTGGGAATTATTATGACTAATATGAACTGTATGTTTCTTTCTTTTTTCCCCATTTTTAATAAAAAGTCCATATAAAATCAGTCATCAGAACATGTTTCTGCCAGGTTTAGAGGAATATGATGATGACCACAGAATGTGAAATCACAAGAGACAGTTTAACTAGTTTAAATTATAAAAGTTCACTGAGATCCAAATTAGATTTAAAGGGGTTTTATTTTGGAATGATTGCTGTGCGCAGGATTTGGGAATCTGAGTTCCAAAACAGACATCTTTGCCTTTTGAAAAGGGCTACTTAAGTAGTTCTTTATAAGGAAATTCGTCAGCATTTATTCACTATACTGTATCTCAATAAATAATGAGAGATTCTGCTTCTAAAGAAAAGAATGCTGAGAAAAAGCAAAGATTTTCAGGTTTCTGTTGAAGTATTAATTATCATACTTCAACTATAAAGCAGAATGATGTTGGAAAGGTGAATTATCATCATCCTGACAAAGTACATTTGTCTTATTATCACAGAAAAGTACCTTTCTTCTCTCCCCACCCCCTTAAAGATACCTTTCAAAAGCATATGTGAACTTTACTGTGGTGAGGAGCCTTGGTGGCGCAACAGACTAAAGTGCTGTTAAGTAGCACCAGCTGCCTCCAATTACTGCAAGTTCAAATCTCACCAGGCTCAAGGTTGACTCAGCCTTCCATCCTTTCGAGATAGGTAAAATGAGGATCTGGTTTGTAGGGGCAATAAGCTGATTTTGTATAAAAAGAACACCGCTTGGGGGGGGCTGAAAGCCCTACTAAGCAGGTATATACAAAAGTATGAAGGCTATTGCTTAACGCATTGTAAGCTGCCCTGAGTGATCTGTCCCCATCTCCACACACACACAAACACAGCCAGCCGAGGATTAAGAAAGTACTTGGCATGCACACAGGTCGTGATCTCAAACTTGGCAACAATATAAACACTGTCTGCCAAGAGCTTTACTGCAACAGATAACATAAAATTACATATGCATTGTAAATAGTCCAGCAAAACAATATCCCTTCGGCAGCTTCAGGCGTTGTTCAAGTGACTAGCCAGAGTTAGTTTTTGTTCGTCACAGAGTTTTACCAGCCACCACCCTCTCTTATATAGTCTCTGGGGTGTGGTCCAGTGACTCAGCTATAATCCCTAGCACGCCTCCTTAACTGCTGCAATCGTTTATCACGCCTTCGTTGGCGTGCATCGAGGAATGACGGCTCTCCTTTCTCGCCCTCATCAGAGACACCTGGCTCCTGGCCAATCTCCCCTTCCTCAGCCGGCACCTGAGGCAGTGCCAGAGGGGAGGGGCCTGGAGAGGGAGGCCTGGCTGACTCCTCTCCCTCATGTTCGGAGCCTTCTTCCTCCGATGAGATAGGCTCAGAGGGCGGGGCCACAACACTGAGTCTCCGGAGAAGGGCGGCATATAAATCGAACAAATAAATAAATAAATAAATAAATAAATAAATAAATAAATAAATAAATAAATAAATAATAAGGCTATTGGTGTCTACTACTCATGATATCTTATCTTTAATATCAAAGGCAGGATACTTTTCAATATTAACAAAAGGCCTTTGGCAGTCATCTCCTTGCTCCAGCACAATTTCTAATCTTAGATATAAATATATTTCTTTTAATCTGATTATTTCTTATGGGAAGCATGCACTTTGGGAATCTACACAGGTAAGACTTATTTTCTCCTGAATCTGTATTTACATCCATGGTATTCAATCTCTTTTATTTATTTTTGAAGATACATTTTCCTATGCAAAATTTTAATCAGATACTTAATGAAAGCAAGGTAAAACTCAGTGCGGCTAATAACACATAGCCCCGGTGAATATAAAGATTTCCTTCATTGACTCCCATGTTACTAGTCAATAGTTTTCTGTATCATTTAGTACTTAGTATACCAACATCAGTACTGTTACTATAGACCTGGGAATAACACTTGTTAATTGTCTGCTTTCTTTCCCTGCTGGCATATTAAACTTTAGTGCAGAAATATCACATTTTCCTGTAAATCTCTTATGTTTTCATTTTATTCTGCTTGTGAATTAAATATTTTTTTAAAAAAATTACTTTATAAACTCCTTAAGTTTTATCCCATTTGACTATATTATCAGAAAAACATTAATGCATAACATATGTATTTAAAAATAAACATATTTTATTCCCCCAATAATTTATTTCCCTTCCCCTCTGTCTTTCTATTACAAATTTTACATGAAAAATAAACAGTTAGGTGATCTTTGTATATTATGCTTTGGTATAACTTTCCATCAAGTTTCTATCAAAATTCCTGAATCTATTTCAGATTCTAGATACCTCAACTTTGGCATGAATATATGAAAATGAAATAAGTTAGTTATAATTTCAGTTGTGAAATCTTTTGTAATTAAAATTAGTGGTTGTCTTCATTTCCACCCATTGGTTTCTATGGTATTGTTATCTGATTTGGCTCTACCTAAACTGTGCCTCTTATTTGGCTTAATATTTGTGCAATCTTAAAAATGTAGTCAAGCCAACATATCAAACTCCTGACTGCAGATAACAATTTCCTTTTTCACTAAAACTGGTACCCTCAAGGAGTCCGGCTGGCCTATCAATTACAAAAATGATCTCCATTTGAAGAAATGTGGTAAACCTTTGGTAATCTTTTATCACTTGGTGTACAGAAATTCTAGTAGCAACAGGGGCTAAGATATTAAAATGCGTTACGGACAATATTTCCAAAGTAAGAATAGGTAAGCATCTTCCCCAGTTCTTCCCATTACATTGCTGATTGATGGGTGATGATAAAATAATGGCAGATGTAACAAAATTATATCTGTATGCAATAATACCTAGGCGTTTGCTATTCAGTGCAATTGCATACACTTTTCAGGGATTGATTATCTTTTCTTCAGAAGGTTCTTGCTCAATAAAAAGATGTCTAGAAAACCTTTTCAGAACCATCACATTTTTTTCAGGTAGGAAGAAAGTTGTTAGTCTAGCCAAATATTTCTGATCTGTCCCCGTCCCCACACACACACAAAACACAGCCAGCCGAGGGTTAAGGAAACACTTTGGAACGCACCCAGTTCTTATCTCCCACTTGGCAGCGATAGACACACCGTCTGCCAAGTGATTTTATTTCCACAAACAGAAAGCAAAGATACGAACGTTCACAAAAGTCCAAGCAGAAATAATATTCCTCCCAGCAGTTCCGGACGAGGCTTTAGTGACTATCCAAGGTTTACTTTGTTCGTCACAAAGATCCTTGACCACCACCCTCTATTATATAGTCTCTGGGGTGTGGTCCAGTGACTCAGTTCTAATCCCTAGCACGCCTCCTAAGCTGCTGCAAACGTTTATCACGCCTTCGAAGGCGTGCATCCAGGAATGATGTTCCATTATCACTCTGATCCGAATCAGCTGTCTCCTCTCCCTCGGCCGGCACTTGAGACAATGCCAGAGGGGAGGGGCCTGGAGAGGGAGGCCTGGCTGACTCCTCTTCCTCATGCTCGGAGCTTTCTTCCTCCGATGGGACAGGCTCAGAGGGGGGGGCACAACAATTTCCCCCTTGTCTCCCTTTTACTCCTTTTTTGTTATCCTGTCACAAATATCATTATTTAAACTAGCAATAATTTTATCACAGACATAAATCTTCTATAAAATAAGGAAAACATTATCTTAGTCCTTTTTTTTAATCCAAAGTCACTCTGAAGAACTTTAGAAAAGGTAGTCATTCCTGAGCTTTCCATCACTATCCATACTTTTGCTTATCCCAGAAGAAATATTTTTAGCTTATGGATTTGAGCCTAGCCAATGTGACATCCAAAAGTGCAGAAATCTATTCCATCAGATTAAACATGCAGTACACTCTCATAGAGATTGCTTAACATTACAGGAGCCAAACCATAGTCTTCTCACCATCTTAAACTTTGAAAGCACTAACTTTCTGGGTCCCTGAAACATACCTGCTTCGAAAATAAGTCAGCTTCATCTGGTCTGTTGGATCCAGAATCAAATAAAGGAACAATATATCAATGCCCACCCTTTGATGTAATCTTAGCTCCTAGTTTTGGGATAATCCCAGCTTCAGGAAACCAAAGAGCACACTGAGAGTCCAGGTAAACAGCAAAATAAGCAGCCATTGATGAAACTCACTATCTTCCTTCTCCAAGAGTTTGATGACCAGAACTGTGTGCACAAGTAGTCCAGCAATGAAAAGGAAAGACAATTCCAATTTCTCCTCTTCAGTTCAGAAACATTCACTAAGTTCTGACGTTCCCAAGCAGTGTGATGTCTAGGGAAAAGATGTTCCTTCTTAACAAATCTCACTCACATTTTCCTTCCCCTTGATGTTTGAATATACAAAATGACACTCTTTGTAAATATCTCTCTATCTACGGCAGGAAATTTTCAGAATTCTGCCTTTTTCTATCATGCAGACATCTTTATTGTTTTCTGAATTCTCCTTCTAAGAATCAATATTGCTTAAAGTGAATTGATATCATACACTTTTACCATTTCTTCTGCCCTTCTCTGACCTTCTGCTTCATCTTCTGAATAGAATATGTTACTCTGTAAACTCACAGATTATTAAATGATTGTCTTGTATTCTATTTTCAAATATTGACTGAAGTAAAGAAGAAACTTTGTTTGTTTGCTTGCTTGCATGTTTGTTTGGTATATTATTAAATTCAAAGATTATATAATGAAGTGGGTGTATTTTTATTAATTATACTTTAATTCTGGAACTTTCACTATGATAGTTTAATATATCTCCAGTTAAGGTCCTGACAGAATTGACACTGTGGTAGGCTCTAGTTTTTAATAGTGTGGAGAAATCACTCAGAGTTGTCTTGATAATAAATAACAACAACAACAATAACAACAACAACAAGGCACCCTGTTATTAAGCTGGTTATTAAGACCAGCTGCCTGCAATTACTGCAGGTTCGAATCTCACCAAGGCTCAAGGTTGACTCAGCCTTCCATTCTTTCTAAGGTAGGTAAATTGAGGACCCAGTTGTGGGAGCAATAAGATGACTTTGTATAAATATACAAAAGAATGAAGGCTATTGCTTAGCACATTGTAAGCCGCCCTGAGTCTCTGGAGAAGGGCGGCATATAAATCAAATTAAATAATAATAATAATTTAAAAAAACAACAACAAGAATATCCCTGTTCCTTGGAAAGGATTCAATAGGTGGCAAAAATGCCAAATCCAGTCTGAACATCTAGATGATTGTGTGGCAAACCACAATAACATAACATAACATTCAGAAAATTCTGGTGTACAAAAATGTGAGTGAAATATTAGCAAAATCCTGAATTATTTTAGATGATATTTATTAGAAGTATGTACCTGTGAAATGATTAGGAAGATATTATTTGGATCTTCCCAAGATAGGATCATTCTGCAATTCAGTAAATTAGCCAAACACTCCCCCCCCCCCAAAAAAAAAAAGTTTCCTGTGAGACTGGAAGAAAAATGTATCTGCCTCAAGAATTACATTAATTGTAGTGTTATGAGGGGTTTACTTAAGCAGCTGCCTTTTTTATTCAGACTTAGTGAGTTATTTTAATGAATAGTGGAGGGATACCATATTCACATGAGGTCCAAAGCATTTTTCACAAATAATTTTTGCAGTAAGTATTACATCTTTACTACTCCAAATTACCTGCATGCAGCCCGAGGTTATTTCATCACTAAAATCAAGTGATGCTTACTACAAGAAAAACATTGGTGGATATCATGGTATTGGAAACAAGGTATTTCTTCCTGCAGTGAATATTTTCAAGACTGAATACTTTTTGTTGTTGTTGCTCTTCTGAAAAAATATTTTAATAAATGAAACCTGTTTTGATATATTTATCAAATAACTTCCTCCATTCTTTCATGAGGAAGAATATCAGCTATTCATTCTCAGCAGCAATAGCAGTAATATTCAGAGAAGAGTCCTGAGTTTTTGCAACTTGCTGTTTGAAGAGTAGAACTTTTAATGGAGTGATCTGAGAGATCTCAAATTATTAAAATAAAGTTTGCAAAAGATTATCTATCTATTTCTTAATAAAACGACAAAATGTTTTTATCGATACATTTTCATAAGCAATGTAAAATAGAACAAATAAGATTAAAATAATTTAATTATTCTGTTGTCTGCTTGCTTAGATTTTGATTTGATTATTTTACTATCTTCCTCAACAATACCCCTCTCTTAGGTTGACTCAGCCTTCCATCCTTCTGAGATCAGTAAAATGAGGACCCAGATTGTTGGGAAAAATATGTGGACTCTGTAAACTGCTTTGAGAGTTTGTAAAGCACTATGGAGTGGTATATAAGTCTAAGTGCTATTGTTATTACTATTATATATAAGCATTTATTGCTTAGTAAAAAGCACAGCACATGCCACCTCAGGGCTGCAAGTTTGATTCTTAACTTTGGAAGTTCAAATATGAAAAGCTAGTAATTAGTGTTTAAAGTAAGTGGCTGAGAATGATTATGATCTTAGTTTCTTAGGGAAGTTTATGTTGTCATCTGAAGTACAAATATCCAAATATACAAATTTAGAGAATTTATCTCCTGTTTTCCCTGTCTTAAGGAGCTGCATACTAAAAATTTATTTTAATATCTAACAATAAGATTCTACATGACCTAATCTGAGCAATCAATCAATTCATCCTCTGTGCCTGCCTTTGTTTTTTAGTCTACTAGGAAATCAATTTAGTCTCCCAGATAGATGTGTGTATCTGTAAACTTAGATACTTAATTAATTCTAACCAATAGAGGGACAGCTGCATCTCCCTGTCCTATTTCCATTTAACAAAGAAACAGATTTAATTATTGCCACCTACTCTCCAGTGAATTGAGAAATAATTGCATAGGAATTGCATAGGGAAGAGGAGGGAATGTGGGAGTATAAGATTTGTGCCAGAATGTGAAAGAGAAAAAAGTGAAACAATAGATGGGGCTAATCAGTTTTAATGAGTCAACAATGTTATATCTATATTATCTGCCCGGGCATTCTCCAGCACTTTTCCTAAAACCAGCTTTCACATGGCTGACCAGCTATGACAGAACTGAAGCAGGAGTAAAATCCAAAATTTTTCCCTACTGGTTCTATGGGTGTGGTTTGGTGGGTGTGGCAGGGGAAGGATATTGCAAAGTCTCCAATTCCCACCCCACTCCAGGGGAAGGATATTGCAAAATCTCCATTCCCACCCTACTCAGAGGTGGGAATGCCAGAGGTGGTATTTGCCAGTTCTCCAAACTACTCAAAATTTCCACTATCGGTTCTCCAGAACCTGTTAGAACCTGCTGGATTTCACCCCTGATCTGAAAGATAACTCGATTGACTCTCCTTTTCATATTTTGTGCCTATCCTAAAAGTACGTTGCTTTTTTCAGCCATTGACTGTATTACATCAGTACTTCCTCTCCCAAAATTTTATAACAATAGTTATACCAACTGTTATATTCAAAGCGACATTGACCATTCATTTAATAATTGCAGAAAACATAGGTGATAAGATATTGGTTTTCCTAAAAACATTTGCAGTGACAGTAGTTTTAAGTTTATGTAGATTCACACCATGATCTTAGTTAAGATAGCGACTCTTCAGATTGCATATGTACTATTGCTTTGGAATGGTGGATACATGTCCTGTCAAACTGCCTCCAAGAACTCTCTCAGTTAACCATGGCTTTTAATCTGCCCATAACTGCAATAGCTGAACATCTTTTCAGAAACATATTTCAAGATCAAAAATATGTATTTATTCATAAATTGTTATTAAACATTAATGTCCAGAGCCTAATCCTTTTCTTCAATTTAGTTTGCATTATGTTTTTTTACAAGACATCCTGGATTTTCTTCAGTGTTTGGATCCATTCACTTGATATGAAAGAGGAAATGTGTGTGTGAGAGAGAGTGAATGTTGTGATGTTGTTGCATATACTTGCTAAGGCATAGACATCTGCTGATGCACTCCACTATAGCAAAAATAAATGTTTTTTATACTAAACTAAATGTCTGTTACGTTGGAGAATGCGGGAAATGTGGTTATATTTTAAAGTCCATATTGGTTTTAAACTAAGCTTTTTACCATCTGTTATCCTAATTCTAAATTCAAAGGAACAGACTTTCCTATTACAGCCATAAAAAAGAAAGATATAGATGATTTAAATACAGATGTATGTGAGAACGCAATGCTGCATTTAATGCAGATGAATATCTCTGGCAGTAAAATGTGATTTTCAAGCAATATTTTCAGAAAAGGAATTGACAATTTTATTGTCACTTAACCTTAAGTGTGTTTCTTCCTGCTTCTGCCTCAGTATGTTTTTGTTAGAAGTCCCTAAAGCACACCTTAAAAAAAAAAAAAGAATTCTTCAAGTCTAATCTGTTTTTGCAAATTGTTCATTCATATTTATGTAATTTTGCATACATTTTCTCTTGCTATCCACATTTTAGATGTCATTTTTACTGGGCAGCTATTTCAGAAAACTACAAACTGCAAATGTTAGGTCCTCAGAATTGTCATATAAATCCTGATAATGAAGGAAGAGACTGTTAATTTATTATAGCTCCCCCATAAAGATCATGGATTTTTCTTAAGCAAATTTCAAATTATGTGGAGTGAAATCTGATTTATTTGCAAGGCCTAAGGATGTTTATTTTTACCACTGTATCTTGAAGCTTAGATCCTTTGAGGTGGAAAATGCTTTTATAGTTTTCATTTATTTTAGTTTCTCTCTCTTAATACTTGTGTCTTACATAAATAGTCATGGTAACTTTCAGCAACTCCTCCCTACAAAACTTATGGTAATGAGTTATTCCCCTTTATTCTTAAAGGACAACAACATTTCAAAGATAGTATTAACACTCCTTGATCTTTAAATAGCTTGGCTGGAAGCAAATTTGGTTAAGAAATCCATTCCCTAATATGAGAGTATTCTGAGGTGAAAATTCATCCCCTGGGAGACAACAATAACACTAGTTGAGACAGATGTTCCATTTAAGGGAGAAAGTGAAGGATTTTGAATTTCTCAGTCTTTTTTCTCCATATCCAGATCTGACATTGTAAGTAGTTTCAGAGCAACAACAATAACAAAACCCCATACTTTAGCTCTATTAACTAATCAGTTGAAAGCTGTTTGGGAGCTTTCAAAGTTTTCAGATGCCTTTCAGTGCTTTTTCTTATTATTTCACAGTATGTTTCTGGAGTCCTCCAATAACTTGTGTCACATCAGCTTTCAAGATAAACTCGAACTATCTCATACACCCAGAAATATACAAATACACTCAAGTCTCATATACCCAGGCAAATTACGTGGAACATAAATTCATCCAGACAAACAAAAGTAATAAAACAATTGATTTTATCTTTAGTCAATTATTCCTACAGTTAAAAACATAAATCCTAGAATATCTTTTCTGTTCAAACTATAGCTACTTAACTGCCCAAAAATGTTTATTGTAGGTTCTAGTTCTATGTATCCCATTACTTGTATTATGCTTGAAGATTATCTGAACAAGATTTGCTCTATAGTCACAACAATTTTATGAGAATATATTGGTAGGATATAAGCTATACTCTTTGTTTTATATATACTTTCATACTTTTATTTATATTTTCTTTAGAAGATTCCTGGATTTATGAAGAATTCAAAGCATTCAGTTTCAGTTAATTTTGCTAGTTTTTCATCTTTTAATACTCTTTTGGTTTGTTTGTATTTTCATGATTTATTGCTTTTAGAAAATTGTGTTATTCTTTCAGATATGTTCTCAAAGACAAGACTGAAAATGTTTTATTATTTAAATGATTAAATGCAGAATTGAAGCATCTTAATTTGTTACTTTTAACAGCTTAATTGATGTTTTAAAATATGTATCTTACTGCTACAAGGAAAAGATACCTATGAACTCTTTGTTCTTTTAATAATGTTTCAGTAGCAGCCATATGTTTTTGATTTCAGTGATATCATATATCTTTCAAGGGGTGAGGAAAGTATAGCATTTTCTGACAGCTTCATCACCATCTACAGCCTCTGGAACCTGAAAACTCCATCCAGAGGTCTCTGTAGGAGAATAAATTAACATACTATTTTCTTTTCCTTTGAAGCCCAGGCAAAAATTTCCCTAACTATGATTGAAAGAAACTTAAGTGTTCAGAATATAAAGATAGCTATATTTTCCTGAGGGTGACCCACATTTTTACATGTAACAATTAGCAAGAAATAATTTTGTCCTCTAATCAGAGATTTTTAAAAATGCAAAGTTCACTAACAAATTAACAAGTTTAAGGCAAGTAATACATAAAAGAAAAAAGCTTGATCTGTAAAGAGCACAAATGGTTATTTTCTTCCAAAGTTTTTTTTTTAAAAAAATGCTTCGATTGTGGTGATGATGAGTACATAGTATTCCATTCAGTGGTGGGTTGCTACTGGTTTGCACTGGATCGGGCAAAACGCTAGTGGCAGCTGTGGGAGGCTCCGCCCGTCTGCCCGGATGCTTCTGCGCATGCACAGAAGCTTCTGTGCATGTGCAGAAGCACTGTGCGAGCTTGCAAGCACATGCACACGCATGAGCAAGTGTGCACGCATGAGCAAACCAGTAGCAATGGGATTTGGAACCCGCCCCTGATTCCATTGTAATAGTAGTGATGCCGGGGGGAAAGATGGAGGCTAACAAGAACAGGGTTGCAACATTGTGATGCAAGTCACCCACCTTCTCTGCATCCTTGATATTTTTTTTTTAATTTTTAAAATTTTTATTAATTTTAGAAACCACATAATACATTTATAAATGCAAATAAAACAATTTACAACAAACATCATCTTTATAACATCTACCTATAATATCTAAATTGTTACAATATCAATATCCTATATTCTTCAATATACAATATTTCTCTCACCCTATATAATGATATTATTTTATTGATATCTCGTATCTCTTAAATTTCATTTGATGTAAAAATTTATTTTACTCTATTGATATCTTTTATTTTATTTAATTTTTCTTTCTTTCTTCTTTTCTTTTTTTTTTCCACTTCCCTCTAACCATTTATACCATTTTTGCCAGACCAGATAATATTCAGATTCTTCCTTTCCCTGGATCTCCTTGGTAAGTTTATCCATCTCAGCGCATTCCATAATTTTGGATATTAATTTCTCTTGAGTTAGTTAATAGTTATTTCATAATTCAGTCACAAATGAGTAAAACAATAATGGGTAATTCAGTTTTTTAAAAAAAGAAGCAAAGATTGACCAAGAGAACACAGGCATGATTTCTCATATATATATATATATATATATATATATATATATATATATATATATATATATATATATATATATATATATATATATATATATATATATATATAGTAGTGCATAAAAACAATGTTGTGTGATTTAGACTTACTTAGGATGGGGAAGTTATCACTAAGAACCCTTTTTTTTCTTCACACCCAAATCCCAATCTTACGCAGCAATCTTGTTGTTTACACAGGTTTAATTCATATACATTCCGCATGTCAGCTGTGATAAAGCTATTGTATATTTTGGCCTCTGTAGCACAATCCTGGTAGCAACTGATGTTGGTAAAAAGATCCTGTACTCATGAGTACTGCACACATTGAACCCCAGAAGGTCATATGTAAGCTAATTTTATCCTTATTGAAAATAATCAAATGTAAATAGTATGTCCTGAAGTTTGGATATGGGAACTGAACTCATGGCTCTTTGCACTTTAGTTGATGACTATATACAGCACATTAACGATCCAGGTCCTGGTGTTTAGCATTGTTTTTGGAAACACCAAAAGGTGTTTACACTTTGTCAAAATAAATAAATTTCCCCTCCACCTAGAAATGTACATATCTGTACACCTTTCTCTCTGAGAATTTAAGAGAAAATGCTTTCTCTCTCTCTCTGTATTTATTATTTTTTAAGAATTTTACATACAGTAAAAATCAAATGTAGAAGCAAAAGAAAGTAAAAAAGAACAAGGTGCAAGAAAAGAAACTACAGTTATGAAATATAATGACTTCTGACCTTCTTTTTAAAAGATAATTACAATTTTACAAACCTCCTTGCCTCTTAAATGTTATACAAATCCCTCCTTATGACATCCACATTTTCAATCCTCAGCCCATTAATCACCATATTTTTTTTAATTCTTTCAGCAAAAAGTCCATATAAAATCTCCAGTCTTTTAAGAAAACATTTGGTTTTTTTTTTTCCTGATCAAATAGGTCAGCTTTGCTATCTCAACAAATTAAGACATTTTCACAATTCATTCCTCCATTGTGGGAATTTAATTTTTCTTCCATTGTTGTGCATACAATAGCCTTACTACAGTTACTATATACAAAACATATCTGTCACAAGTAGTACTTAGTTTCTTGTTCATTGTCCATGTTGAACTAGAAACTGTTCATTATTCCAATTTCTTCAGAATACTTATCTTTAAAATTGTTTGCATTATCATGTGAATTTGTATCAAAAATTTCTTAGCTTTCCCAGAAGTCCACCATGCATGATAAAATGTCTCTTCATGTTTTCCACATTTTCAGCACTTGTTTGAAATGCATCTGTAAATTTTTTTTGATAATCTCTGATATCATAAACCAAGTGATACATCATTTTATAATAGTTTTCTTTCAAATTATGATACATTGTAAATTTGATATGTTACCCACATTCTCTTCCAAGTGTCCATTTATATACTGTACCCAAAATTAACAGCCAATTGTATCATGCAATCTTTTATATGTCCATCTTCTCTTTCAAATCTTAATAATAAATTATGCATTTTGGCAAGTACATAATTAAATTCCATTTTATGTTTTTAAGTTACTATTGTCTTTTAGCCATTTTAAACCCTTTTCTTAACTGAATATATGAAAACTATATCCTTCTGCAGACAATTGGTTGGTTTTTTGTTTTTTTTTGGAATCATTTTGAATTTTCCAGTCTCCTGTATTAATAGCTCTTGATATTTTAATCATTTCTCACTATCTGTTGTTTGTCATCTAAGAAATACTTCTTGTGCATGATGTGATTCCAATACAGGTAGTCTTTGACCTACAAACACAACTGAGCACAAACTTTCTGTTGCTAAATGAAACAGTTGTTAAATGAATTACTGCAGTTGTTAAGTTAGTAACACTTTGTTAAATTGAGGATTACTTGTAAACAGGTAACACATAAATTCATTTCTCTCTTTTGGGGAAGATTCTCTCTTTAAAGGCACAACATTTTAAGCAACCCTATGACTATTCAAACATATTCAAAGATTAGATAGATAGATAGATAGATAGATAGATAGATAGATAGATAGATATGGATGGATGATAGATACACATAAATAATATGGATATGTTAAACAACTGTTTTTGTACTGAGTCAAAATAAAATCAAAACTTCCCTGAATGTGTGGAAAATATTGTAAGAATGTCTTATAGATGTATAACTCTTAAACCAATTCTAATTTCCTGGTTACTAATAACTTTATAAAAGATATGGAGTCATGAGAAATTGTTCTCTTAGATAATCATCATCCAGAATCAGATTTAGTTTATATTTTTCTTTGTTTATTACCTTACATATTTCCTTACATAAATTCTTAAGATAATTATACATAGAAACCAACGTATAAATCCAATAAAAATTCCATTTAGTTTAGCATTCTGTTTAAGACCTTAGTGCAAGCAAATGTCAGGGTCATTGTAAATGGTGGGGGAGAAATGATGAAAGAAATTCAGCCATTGTGATTCAAGCTCTCCTCTCCTTTATATATGCAATATCCTCATTTTGTTATTTTGATGAAAGCATCAGATCCTTCAACCAGTTCTATGAAACAGCCATCCAGAAATGTCTAGAAAATCTACAGAAAGCATTGCTCCAGCATACACCATCATAGGCACTTGTGTGATTGGCATGTTAGTTTTGTTCAGATTTTCTTAGGACAGGAATACTCAGTCATCTAAATGTTCTGAATAGACTCTGTCCCCCTCTGCACCAGATGTGTGTTTGCATCCTAATATGTGTTACAAATCTTGCTAGAATTAGGGAAAAAATAATTCTAAAAGCAGTTTCTCATTCTTGCCAGCAAGGGGAACCATTAATTCCTGAAAGTTCTGACACTGATGGGAATTAAAACAATTCTGCATGTAAAAAAGCAATTTTCTCTGATTTTATGAAGATTGTGAAATATGCTTTGACACTTATCCTTGGAAAACTTGTGACATCAATCTTCCTTCACTCAAATATTGAAGGGTCTGGAAGGTGAGATTGAGGTTTATCTTTGTAAATATAAAGATGAGGCAGGGGAGATCCACAGTCATCCCCAGGGTGGTTAAAAAGTCAACTTGGCAGCTATAATCTTTTTTTTTTTACTCATATCACATGTATACCCAGAAATGAATTATGATAGCACTCTTGAAATTGTTGAAAGGGTACATTCAGAAAGCTAATACGTTTTTAGCTTCTCAGAATGCAGTATACATAACAGTTTGAATATTAGGGGGAAAACATGAAAATTCTAATAGCAATTTGACAAATAGAATCCATTACCAGAGTGGTGGTGGATTCTCATTCACTGGATTTGTTTAAGGCTAGACAGCCCTTTTCCATGGATTTCTACAAGGAAGAGAGGCTTGGTCTCAGTGGCATAGATTATATCTTACAAACTCTATAATTCTGTAGAATCTATTCTTCTTTTCCCATAAAGTAAATATGGCAGCAATCTTTCTTTCTACTCAAGAAAGAAAGAAGAAAAACCCAAAGCCACATTTCTCCCCACTTTTTGCTTAATTTATTAAAGGAAGTGCATATTTGTTAATATTAAAATGTAAACTAAATGATTTTCTCCCCCACCCCTATCTGTATACAGGTACTTATTGTCTTATTTGTTACAATCTCTTCCAAAATACCATTTCCAATATTACTGAAATATGTTTTTTTTTTCTTGAAATTTCAACAGTACAGATTATAGAGCAACTTGGGATAAGCAGAAGCTTTTCTGCTGCATAAATCACCTTGAATTTTCCTTCAGGCAAAATTCGTTGGCAACTTGATAGAATGAGAAATAACCAGATTATCTAGAGAACGTATTGAATCTTTTTAGTTATGATCACCTCTATCTTCTATGGGTTTGAATTGCAAAATGAGAGGTTTTTGACATATTATGCATTATATTGCAAACATCTGATGTTTTTGAAGTGATTAATTTGGAGCAAACAATTAAATGCATCATTTAATTGGTCATTTTCTTGACTAAAAATATTTCAAAGCGAGACATCTAGTGAAAATATTAAACAACAGTTTTAAGAATTTCAATTATATTTATTTATAAATAATGAATCAATACATATATTAATTCAAAATTGCCGTGCTGATTATTTTATCAGCATTAAGGGCAGTCATGAATGGGAACCATGTTTATTTTCTGCATAGTCATATTTTTGGACTAGTCCTTTATCCTGGGGGCTGAATAAGAGAAGGAGGAGGAGGAGGGTGGGGGAGGAGGGAAAGGAAGAGGAAGAGGCGGCTAGGAGGAAATTTTGATCTGGAACCATCTATACCATCTTTACACTGTAGTTCATCTGATGCTAGCAGGTTCTGACTGGCTCCATAAATGGTGAACTATTATTTATCAGCATATCTTATTCATATGACTTTATGTGTTAATCACCATGAATATTCCCTAAAGAACTTTGAGTCTATATGGGCCTCAGTGTTTTTACATTTACTATATAACCAAACAATATCTGACTTTTTAGCATCTGGTTTCAGTACTGCTTTTGGATTACTTCAGGCATGCTGATGATTTTAATGGTGTTTAACATATGATAAAAATTAAAGCTCATTTTTTGATTCTACTTCCTAAACAAATATCTGCCTATTTTAGTCTCTTTGCATATCTAAAATAACATGTTAACTTAGCTTGATAAATATATCCCTATAGGTATAAATTAATATATCAAAGGTGAATTCTAGTATCTTATTGCATTGTCATAAACTGAGGTTTATAATGGAATCAACAGGTACTGACTCCTATTTTTTATTCTAATGTGATGTTTTAAGTAACGAGCTGCTGCTCTGATCTAATTTACTATGAGTATCTCTTGATAAGGAGTTTTTTGGGAGAAGGAAAATGTGTAAAAGCATTAATCAGATGGCCACTATTAAAAGAGAGGCTTCCAAACAACATCTCTCTTCCAGTACAATTACACAAATTAATTTATCTTCTGGATACAGCTATATGCAAATACCTCTAAGAAAAGATTCCTATATAATGCCAACATCTTTTTTTCCCCAATAGATTTGCAACTGGTATTTTGCTTAAGGTGTCTCATTCACCACTGCAGGCTCCCTGTAGCAAAAGTTTAATATAACCAATTTGTCAATGTCCACAATACTGCTAATCTTTTTGGCCATTGTCAGACTGTGAAAGCTATCATCCATCTATTCATTCTATGTTGCAGTGTAGGAGAAAGATGAAGAGTTGAAGGCAAGTCATCAGCTGAAGATCAAGGCATCATTGTTTTCTTGAGTATTTCACATATACACAAAAATAGGTTGATTTCCCCCCCCCCAAATATTATATATTTGTTTAAATGTGCTCAAAGGTTTGTATGTGCTCAAAAACCTTAGTTTGTAAAGAATTATAGCATGCTTCTGAGAAACTTTAAATTTTCTTTAAATTAAATTTAAATTTTAGAGTGTTGTGTTCAACTACTTCAACTATCAGTTATTCATTGACTTTCTTAATGTTGCCTTTTTGTGCATTGTTGGAACATTGTTATATTGTGTAATCTAAATGTCTGTCTGTGGTCTTTGATCTATAATGGTTAGTCAACATTTTGGAGCCATTGCCTAATATTGTAATACCAGATGAGAAACTTACTTGCAATTAAATCAGAACATTATTCAACTAGCAATTTACTAGATCTTTGGATTATTGACCTTAAAGTCTTATGCTCCAAAACAACAGAGGGGGAGGGTGTGCCTTTTCTTTTCTTTCTTTCTCTTCCCATTTATAGTATTTGATTAAACCTGACAGAAATAGTTAAGCAGAATTTAATTCTTAAATCAGACGAGAACAACAATCTAGCCAAAATGCTGGCATTCTGAAGCCTGGGAAAATTGTTGGAATGAATTGATTTCCTGTGGCACAATGTCGGGTAATTACTCAATAGAGATTTAAGCTGAATGTTGCAATGCAAATCAAAGAGTGGGTAAGGTTGTGATGAAATATTGAGGAGGAAGAGATTAAATCTTATCCTTTAATTGGTGAGAAACTGTACCAAGTTTAGTGACTCTGTTAAAATTTCAGCAAGATCAGTATTTACAGATCAGAATTTTGGAAGTCACAAGTCCTATTCAAATGTTCAATAATGAATTCTGCTTAAATGTCTCACTTCTGTTAATGGCTGCACCAAATATTGTATACAAAAGCTAACAAAATAATAGTAACGTTATGTCCAACTTACCTTCTTTGGTTACACCGACTTTAATTTGTTTGATGTTGGCTTATTGCATCTTGTGAACTCAAAGATTCAAGTCTACAATCATACCTGATAGACAAGGATAATGTGGGAATCCATGCAATGGGCTGAAATTAAAAATCATGGTTGAGCAAAGTAGTAACTGATTCACTCTCTGTCACATTGTGCAGCTTGTCGCCACCTTTTTTTCCTTCCTTGCTTGGCAATTTCAGACTTATATCCTGTTTGGGATATATAATTTAATAGGATTTGTGAGGCTTTCATCCTGAACAAACAAAACAAAGTTGGATCCCTGGAAACTTTTGTAATATTTATTGAAGTGGTGAGCTGAAAGTGAAGCATCTTTCAAGGGAATATAATTTTTCTTGAAAGCCATGTTTGAAGTGATTTATAACCTTAAAACAATTTGTGTAGAATTCTTTATTTAATATGAGATGTTTCTATTCAGCAGGTTGACACACTCACACATATATATCCTATAGGTTTATCCATTACTATTTCTTTATTGTAGAATTTTATCCATATTCTTAGCATATCTCCTTTCAGTAGCCCTTTGACATTTTTTTCCCCACTTACTAAGCAATTAGGACACCAGGTTTAAATAATTCTCTTCAAAGGTTCCCAACTTCAGTAAACATGTAAGAAGAGTCTGTTTAATTGAAATTATCTGATCCTGATTTCACTAAATGATAGGCTTTCTGAGATGGCTGATTATAACCCAAGGGATTTTGCTTTGTCTTAGGTTAGGACATTCTGTACCTTTTTAAAATCACTATTTTCAGTTTTATTTTAAAAAATTTAAAAGGTGTATAGTAAAAATTATTGTGGGTGAAAACTAACATTCTTCCCACTTACCTTAGATATATAGCTTTCAATCAATGTCTGGCTTTTCCTCTGCTAGAATGGACAACACTCTAATGATAGAACTGAAAAGTTATCAAATGTGTGTCACCACAGTTAGGCACATCTAACCAAATTTTTCTGGGCCTGCAAGCTAAACAGGATTTGATTAAATATGGATATAGCCCAGAGAGCTATACAGGAAATCCCAGGGTAATCCTTTAGAATGAGAAGTAGCAAAAATGTCCCTAAGAAAGCAATGGAGAGCTATTTTTCTATGTATGCCAAGAGAACTATATGGATGTATCCATGAAGTTGTCAGTAATCAAACTCTATACAAAAGCCCACTCAGAATCAATTAGACATAAGATATTTGGGGTGAACCATATTAATGGTTCTTTTCCTACAAAAGGTCAGGAGGTGCCACTCGAATTCAGGGAGACCATAATATGATTTGACCATGATAAAGGACTATCAGAAATGTCCTTCATTTTCAGACCATGAACCTCTTGTTATAAAGAATTGTATTGATAACTGCAAAAATGTACACAGCAATGATCACTACATCTTTTAATATGGCTGCAATATGTGTGATATGCGTAGGGGCTGATCAGCCAGTGACAACCACCTTTTTGTTTTTGTTTTTTTAATTGAAAAGTTTTTTAAAAAATTTTCACATATTTTCCCTTCCCTCCTCCCCCCTCCTACCCCAACCCTCCCCCCCCCCGGACTTCCCAGAGCAAGTACAGGATATAGCATTTAACAAACATATATAAAAAAATAGGCTAACTATCTATAGATTTATCTCCCTTTTACACTTTAACTCCCTGTGTTTATATCTAAATATAACTATTTAAACCAATTATTGCTTGAAAGTAATCAATCCAACTTCATTCTTGTCAGTTCTTCAATAATAAACAAGTCTTCTTTCTTCCAGCATTGCTCAATCAGAGCCCAATTACTATTAACCATCACATCTCCAACCCCTACATATATTAACACTTAACAAAATATTTTAACCAATCTCAAATAAATTATATTGTAAAATCCTTATATTTACTTTTTACCCCATAAACTTATATTGATTCTTCCTGGAAACATTCCTTACTTAATAGCATTACATAAACTTATTCATCTTATTCTCTACAAATCCACTGCGTATAATCAAATAACATCTTCACTATTTGATATCTATAAAAAATATTGTAAAAACCTTTCCTGAACTCTTGCACCACTTATATTTTCCTTATAACCCACAAGTTTATATTTATTCTTTAACAAAACATTCTTTAATATAGTATTAATGTAATTTAAAACAAAATATAAAAGTTTAAGTAATATCCTTCTTCTAACCCATAAACTTATATTAAATGATCTGCACTGTCCATAACTATTCAAACGTAACATTACTTAATATAACTTTTCAAGACAAATCATGTCCCTAAATATAAGTAAATCATTCATTTTCACTATAACATAACTTTTCAAAACAGATCATATCCCTAAATACAGGTATAGTCATTCATTTTTACTACTACTATCCTCCCCAGGCAAAAAGGTTGTAATTTTTCCATCTCTATTTTTTCCTGACTTTTTTGCGAACCTTCTTCTTCAGTCTTATTCCACCACCTCTCGGCTCCCCTAGGACCGTGTCCATGCCCAAAGAACACGCTTGAAGCCAAGTCGGTGTATCTCTGTTTAATCGTGGTAAACAGCTCTTACAGGAACCGGAATGTAAAACATTGAAAAGACGCAGCTATCACATAGCAGTAGTTGGTTGCTTATATAGCTTCGTTCCTAATTGTCCTCAGCTGGACAGGGTTCGTCTCTTCCTCATTTCCTCTGGGCCGTTCTGATGACGACTCCATCTGGAGCATTCTCCGAGCATTAGGCTAAATCTCCGCGACCCCATAAAGCACCCGTGCTCATAAACGCCTAACCAGATATCTATCCCAACACCAGCACCTCTGTGAGTAAACCCATTCCCCTCTGCCGATCAGGTGTCCATATTCTGGTGTTGAATGGACAAGGTGTCGAGTGCTTCTTGACGCTCGACACCGCCTTCTTTTATTTTTATAAGTTCTTGAGTTTTCAGCTGAAGTTGCTGTACCTTACAATCTTGTTCTCTTCGCAAAGTAATTCCTTTCAGTAAACACACCTCTTTAACTGCGATTGAGAGTTCATTTTTGTAAAAAAATTGTGAAGTTCCACTTCGAATCCTCCTTCTTATATTAGAAATCCCAACGCCTCCTGACAATTTTTCAGTTGACTGTATCAAAGCCTCTGGAGAAATCTCTCTCAGTATTTCCTGGTTACACTCCTTCAAACCTCTCAGCCTTTCCTTCTTAATTTGAAAAACATCCATTCCATTTTCCAAAGACACATTAAACTGGATTGTTTCTTCCACCTCTTCATTCAGCAACTTGCTATTATTTGGCAACTGAAATACCGATACAGTATCTTCACTTATAGCTTTGTTTCGAACTTGAATAAAATCCTTGTTAAAAAACCCTTCCATTCTTTCCAACACAGAGGTGAATGATTCTAAAATTTCTTTAAAGAGATCCACAATCAGTATTTGTGTATTTACTGATGTTTGTAATAGTGAGCCATCACTTTCAAAAAAGCCACTTTCCATCCACTTTGAACAATGCTGGATGTTAACAGCTTTATCGAGAGTTAACTTCCACTTTCACACCCTATTAAACACAAGCGCCATTTTCTTCACTCTTTTAAGCAGCTTCAAAAAGTAGCAATTTAAGGGTGGAATTAAGGGTTTGTTACTTGCAATTGTCTGCTCTCCTGTCTTCACTCTGTCTGCTTAGATAATCAACTTAGATTTCAGTAAAAATTGCAGAAGTGGTCGCCACGTTTTTTTCTGCTTAAAGCAGAAGCGCCCTGGATCTCGAAGTTTCACCGGACTTCCTGGGGAGCTCTCACCCTCGAAGCCCCCAAAACTATTTCAGGGGCTTTCGGGGAGCTCTACCCCCATCTGATTGCTCTCCTTTCCCTCTTCTCCTGGGGGAAAGGTTTTCCAGCCACCAGACAGCTGATTTGCGCTGTCAGGGCAGCTTTACAAGATCACAGGGCTGGCACTTCGAGAAAGAGTGTCCAGCAACGTCAGCGGTGCCACCGGAAGTCGACAACCACCATTTTGAAGCCAGTGACTATTCTAGCAGACTCCCATTGACTTGTGTGATCTGTGCTGGTAATCAATTTGAACATGCTGGTTATTTGTGTTGAGGCCTGAATCCTGAGCCACTCTGGATTCAGTTAGGAGAATATGGCAAATTAATTCCTCTAGTACTTTCAGTCTGCAAGGATCAGCCACCAGCTCAGAGATCAGGTGAAGGAGTTCAGAGACACATACTATTAGGCAGCAGTTGATTGGCAGTACAAATGTAACCAGCTTGTTCATAAAGCCCTTCAAATATTCACTTCCAATCACTTGCAGATAATTCTTCCTTTCCAAATTTAGAGTTTTTGTTGCTGCAGCCACATGCAAATTAACTAACCACTCCATTCTCTCCAATCATGTTTCAGTCATACATGCTAGAATCCCCCCCTCCCACCAATTCCTGCCTGCTGCAAAGTCTCTTTAACAAGGGTGTGATACATGGGAAGAGGGGAGCTGTGGAAGTAAAAATGTAGCTTTCTATTAAGTTAGCATTACCACATTTTTGCAGCATAAGCAAACAGAAAATATATTTCCCCTTCTTACTTTTAAGTATTGATAGCAATCAAATCACAGGAGGTGTATGTCTTATATATGCTGAACAGGAGTTGCCTAGCAACAAGCTCATTGTCAATTTTTCTTCAGGGTGCAATAAATGTCCATGTCTGGAACACTATTTATCTTCATTAGAACTAAGTAATTCAAGCTGTCAAGTCTCTAGTGACCATTGGGTATCTGCTTACCATATATTTGATGCTTGATTACACTGCTCTAAAAAAAGAGAGACCCCCTTACTTGTCAACCTTATGCTTGTGGCATCATTAACACTGGCAAGACCCCACCACCTCACCTTTTGCTCATGCTGTATATTTATTAACCTGTCTGTACTCACATTAAAAAGTGAAATAAGTTTTCTTCTAAAGCATGCTAAACTTTAGCGACTTAAATCAAATACATATCATGGGTACTCCTTGATTGAAATTTCAGGAAGGTATTATTAAACAGCAAAGAATGAAACCCTTTACTGTAGTGTGAGGTTGATTTACCCTGCATGAATTTTTAATCTTCTTCATAAAAATGATTATTGATTTCTTCAGTCTCTACTTCATCTATAAGGCTTCTTCTTCTGTACTCTGTCGTTCTGATGAACCAGTGGCCTTTTAGTCATTTTTAAAATATAATTCCCAAGGCATACAGTATTTCTACAAATAGGGAGACAATCCAATGATCCAAATCCAAATATAAAGGGCACAAAATGCCAGATTGTCCCACAAATATACTATATATACATTTTAAACTTAGTAAAAAAAATTTACAAATAGATATCAAAAGATAAAGTCTTAAAATCTATATAACATCATGATATAGCCTTAAATAAAAATATTCAACAAAAATATATTCTTAATTTTGGACACTGACTTATCTTATCTCTATAAACTTGCATAGCAATTTCTCAGTAAGGATATGCCATAGTACAAAAATAGTATTTTCTTTAGTCAGCAAGAACCATTTAACAATACTGCACTTTAATAATACAAATTTAATACTAATTAGAAAAAAGTTTTTCCTAAATTCAAGGTTTAAACTTTAACTATTTATACAATATTTATCTAACATATGCTTAATAGTTGTTTATTTAACTATTTATTGGTATCCAAACTTACCACAGATAACTCTGTATGGCTTAATACGTTGTGGCTTTTTAATTCAAGCTCTTCTTTTATTCATTTAGAATGTCTGTGAAATAGTAAGAATCTGAGAAATTGTGTCCTTAAAAAATAATCTTTGCTCCCATTTTCTATGGTAAACTGAATGGAGATTTAATTATATTTTCTAACCCTTTACATCTAGTCATCTAGGCAAACATAACTTCATAAAATTTCTACTGCATGTATAGTCTTCATATTCTTATCTTCCAAGAGGGATTTATTGTAGTTCAGGTCACTGACATCTAATCTGGTGGCTACCATTATTTCTTTCTTTCCTTCTTTCTTTCTTTCTTTCTTTCTTTCTTTCTTTCTTTCTTTCTTTCTTTCATTCATTCTACTCCCTGAAGATGATGGATATTGCTTTCTTTACGGTTTCATTCCTCTCTGACTAAGTCTATCATAAGTTTTAACTCAGTCTCAAAATCTATAGAACAGAAGGAACAGAAAGACAGATAACAGTTATCATAGAATCCATGGATATTCAAATTTTAGCAACCTCAATCAAAATGATACTTTAATACTTTAGATTTCACAATATGAATCAATGTAGGCTAGATAGGCCATATAGTCCTCAATGCCCAAGGTTTATCAGTATTTGCTTGGTTGTTTATTATATTTAATTCCATCTTTCTTCTTTGAGTCCAAGATAGAACATATGGAGAAATAACTGCAATTTTATCCTCAATACAGCAATCTTCTGAGCCAGATGAAGCTGAAAGATATTGACTAGGCTCATGGTCAGATAGAATGCAATCCTTGTTGATGAAAATACCAAAACTGCTGAATTAGTAATAGAAGGGCTAGAAGTACTAGTAGCAGATGTGCAACTGTCAGTGAAAGTTGTATTTGAATTTTCAATTCAATAATGGCAAGGTTCAAGTAAAGTTTGATATATTAAAGCAACATATCAGAGGAGATCAGTAGTATAAATATCTTATTTCTCCCACTCTTTCCAAGCAAACTTACCTAAAAAAATTCTAAATTACAAACATCTGTGACCATATGGGGAAGAAAGCAGGGGTGAAATCCAGCAGGTTCTGACAGGTTCTGGAGAACTGGTAGCAGAAATTTTGAGCAGTTCTGAGAACCAGTAGCGGAAATTTTGAGTAGTTTGGAGAACTGGCAAATACCACCTCTGGCTGGCCCCAGAGTGGAGTAGGAATGGGGATTTTGCAATATCCTTTCCCCAAGAATGGGGAAGGAATGGGGATTTTGCAGTATCCTTCCCCTGCCATGCCCACCAAACCACACCCACCAAGCCACACCACGCCCACCAAGCCACGCCCACAGAACTGGTAGTAAAAAAAATTAGATTTCACCACTGGAAGAAAGTTTGAGATTCTGCAAAAGTAGACAACTCACCCAAAATATTAATTTAATTTCAGAATTGCCTTAAATATCTGTAAAGCTACTCAGAACTCAAACACTTATTTAAGGAGTTAATCAATCCAATCAGATCCAATCACTTTCCAACAGAATAATACCTTCAAAGTGATACATAAGTCTAGTAATTTACCCCTGAAAAGCCATATGCATAATAAAAAATGTATTATTGAAGTACACTGATTCAAAAGATATTACTTTGCATCAATGCATTATTTTTTGGATGTTAAATGGGATTACATGTTTGTATCTTTAGCTCTATCCATAGTCATCATAGTTCTTTTGATACCTCAATCTGTATACTAGCAGGAACATTTATAATGAGAAAATCTATACACATAATTCTAATCATTTAAATATTTCCAACTTATTTTGAGATAAGGAATCCTTAACATATAGAAATCTAAGCATTAAAGGAAAATAAAATCTACCCCAGACTTCATGCAGGAGGAAGAAATCATGCTCCTAGCCAGGACGAAGTACAACATATCACATGCAAAGTTTAAAACTAGATCTTATCTGCTTAAGATAAACAAAGATTAATAGAGTTGGATCATTTAACGGCTTTTTAGTCACTGGTAGATTATTTGGCTTATAGTGCTTTTTGTTTGGTCAGTTTATTTGATGTCTTGAAAATGCTTTTCATCATTTTGAGAGTTTGTTTCTATAGAGCTTTAATTTTAACATTTTGGTGAATGCAGAAACACTTGTGACTATATCCTGCCTAAGGATGCCCTTGAGATATCAGAATAACATTGTATTAAATGCAAAAAATGTGTAAAAGTAAGTCTATAAAAATGTATCCCTTTATTGAAATGAATTTGGAAGTGAATTTTTATGAGCCTAACATTATATATATACTAGTTTAAATATGTTTCAGGTAAAATATTTTGATTATTCAGTACTTGGGTTTTAATATTCCTTGGATATGAGTTTAACACAGTTACTAGTTTTACAGCAGCTAGGAACCCGATATATAAAATAGAAACCCATTCAAATAGAAACCCATTTAAATTATAGAAATCTTAGCCTTAAACATGAACAGGTAATCTATGGTACTACAGAAATACCATTCTCAGCATCCCTCATAATTGGTTATGTTTTCTAGATATGCTAGAACGTATCTAGGAACATACAGTAACATCTGTAAAACATCCAGATTTCACTTGGAAAAATAAATGTAATACACAGAATAAATATGTACATATATAGTAACTATCAATATTGGGTGTTAGAAAATAACTGAATTGAGTTCCATACTAAAAGTTAATGGTAAAATAATGTGTAAGAGAATTAGAAAAATTCATAGATATTGGATGATGATGATGATGATGATGATGATGATGATGATGATGATGATGTCACCCAATTCTCAGTGATTGTGGGCAGTTTAAAAATGTTAAAAACATTTTAACAATACAAGAAAGACAAAACAAAGATGGCAAAGAAAACAAACCTGCAAGAGAAAAGAAGGGAAGGGAAGGGAACAGAGGGGAAGGGAAGGGAAGGGAAGGGAAGGGAAGGGAAGGGAAGGGAAGGGAAGCTGTCTTCATTATAAGGGTCCTTAAAAACCCCAAGAGCCGGGCATTTGAATTTCATGGGGAATCTCATTTTAGAGGGCAGGTGCTGCTATAGACAAATTATGTTTCTGGGGCCTCAAAAGATGGGATTGTTTAATCACTAAGATCTGGAACATGCCAGATCTGCCAAATCAAACTGGCCAAGAAGCTGCTATGGGAGACAGGCAGTAATGATGTAAAAATTAGGACATAGACAACATGCTAAAATGACAGAATACTAAGAAGCTGGTACTTGTTTTAGGTTTAGAAGCATGATTTTTAAAGTGAGACAATATGTTACAGGCACTCTAATAAATGATGACACCTAATCTGAATCTATTAAACTGTAATTATTATTAATCCTTTTAATCTTCAAAATCGTTTCCATCTATGAAATGATGGTATTAAAAAAGTTAGGGACTTGACTTCTTGCTAGCCTAATGGAGATTTTCTTAATCTCCTTCCATGCAGAGGAAGACACACAGCATAAGCAGTCTAACTTTTCGTGTCCTTTCAGCTACACTATTTCAATGATAGCAAACTTCTGAAGCAGGCAGCTTCTTGACACATATTATAGATCCATTGGGAGAAAAAAAGTTCACTCCTGTCCAAACTCAGTAGCAATTCTAATTACAGTATGACATTATAACATTGTGTCTTATGGGGATATGAGGTTGGCCTTTGTAGGTGTTTATCATGTACTCAGTGTTGACAACTTATTAAGAAAGAATGAGAAGCTCATTTGATTGACTCTCTAGATGTTAGGATCAGGAAACAAAAAGGTTATGCTGATGTAATATTTTTAGTTTTCAAATCTGCCTCTTCTGTTGTTTCTCTGTCAATGCTATAAAGGCAATTTGGTAGAAGTTTGCTAGAAGGATATCTTGTATCTGTCTATACAATCGAATGAATGAATTGTGAATTAAGCATTGAAGTGAAAGAAGTTTAATATTTTTTTCCATTTACATTAGCTAAAACTAAGCAGTAATTTTCTTTTTCTGATGTTGGAAGTTCAACTGCATTTTTAAAACTCATTGATGTATAGTTCTGACCAATTAAGATATTTAGGGGTTTTGATAATTTACATAATTTACATTTGTTTCATTGCAGATCACTGATATATATATATATATATATATATATATATATATATATATATATATATATATATATATATATATGTCTTTGGTTATTCGGGTCTTCTCCCACGTAAATTTGGAAGTGTCTTGGCGACGTTTCGACGAAGTCTCATTCGTCATCTTCAGGCTGGTGTTCTCGGCTTCGTGCTTCCAGGAGATTCCGAATAACCAAAGACCTACATACAAACACCCGCGAAAACCTGAGAAAACATATATATGTGTGTGTGTGTGTGTGTGTGTGTGTAATTCTATAGACGTTTTATACATATACATACACACACACACACACATATTCTGTAAAAGTTTGAAATATATGTTTTCCTGAAGAGTCATGAAGAGTTGTGAAGATAGTGTTTTTACACACACACATACAGACTATTGATAACAGAGGTTTTAACTTGAACTTGCCCTAAATAAATTGTTGTAAAACAAGGACTACCTGTATAATGCACTGGAGAACAATATGATTTGCTTCTTTTTGAGAAATATTTGCCTTTTATTGCTTTTTCTAGTATATATTTAAGGGAAAAAAATAGTGGAAATGACATAATATGTTAAAATGAAATATATTCTTCATGGACTTTGGTCATCTTAGATTTTTAAAATTGCTTTTTCCAAATAATTTCCAAATAATCAAGGCCTTCATCAAAGCTTATATGTAGATATAAGCCATTTTCTCAGTAGTGATAAACTAAAATTAATTTTCTTACCCAATAATTGAAAAAAGGCTATGAATGTAAATTGCATTTGCATGATTCTTTAACTAAGCCACATGTGTGTAATTAATATGTTAATAATAACATTATTATAAAAGGAGTTACTTTCAATAGAGAATGACTGAGCAATATACAGTCACTTAATTTGTTTCCCAAATTAATATATGATACATTTAAATTGCATGAAATATAGGTTTGTGCCTTACAAATATCATAGCATCACATAAACAAAAATATTGTTTTAAACAGAGCATCCTTTTTTAAAATATATTTTGGAAATTATATTTTTATAAATAATAAGCTTTCTTAAGTGGAATCATTTATTAATTCCTGGAATATTTATTTGATGTATGTGTTGATTTTAACTTGAGTTATGAATTGATATTAATATTTCTATTACTTAAGCCTTAGGCTTAAATTGTTTATACTAAAATATAGCTTGAAACTTGGTATTAAATAGACCTTTTTTTCCCCAAACTGGCATCTTCCAACTAAATTGAAAATGCAGCTCTTAACATGCTCAGACTTCAAACCAACATATTGAAAGAGTACTAGATGGGGAAAGACTAGGGCATATTTGATATTTTTCTTATTAGTACAGTATTACACACAAGGCATTATTTATTATAGTAGGACTTTCTTGAGTGGACATAAGATGATCAAATATTTTGGTCCCTTATAAAGGTTGAGATGGTAGAGAGCATTTGATCCCCTAAGTATAACAATGTTCTATTTATGATGAATGAAGCAAGTTAATATTGATGTTTCAGTTTAAATCTACTCTAGTATGTTCATTTGGAAATTATATGTACATGACATCCTGAGAATAGCTTGTTTTATGATATTCAATCCAATCCAATAGATGCATGTATGATCTTGAAATATGATGGGAATCATTGTGAATATTCCCTTTCTGCTTGGATTTATAGAATTAAAGGTTGTGTATAAGCTAGAAGTACATCCTGCTAGAGGCACAGATATGATACAGTGTTTAGTGCAAACATCAATCATCTGCAGGTGATAGTGCTCTGGACAGAAGGTATTAGCTAAGGTATTTTGGACCTATTCTTGAATGCAAATTAACACAATAGGAGATCTAAAAATACTTTATCCAAAGGGAAAATGTCCAAGAAAACAGTGATTAAGTTGGTGTTGGAAACGACAAGTTTCAGCTTCAAATCTTTATTGTCAGTGCACAACATATGTACAATGAGATTGGTTGAGCTTCCTCAGTGCACCCCCCCCCCCAACACAATACAACTCAGTGAAGACAGAAAATCTCTAACCCAATAAATCATATTAACAACCCCCCAGTCCTATTGCACCAGTGTGAATATGTTACACGTTGCGCCGGCCCTGCAAGTCCATCGAACTACGTAGTTATGATGTTATTTTGCATTCAGGAGTCTGACAGCCCATGGATAAAAACTGTTCTTCAGCCTGTTTGTGTGGCTGGCTATGCTTCTGTATCTCCTTCCCGATGGAAGGAGGGTAAAGAAGTGCTGACCAGGTGGACTTCCGGTTTGGCATCACGGCGAGACAGTCGGGGAAATAGTGGGTTCTGATGAGTGCCACGAAAACCCCGGCTGCCGAACCGCTGCCGATCGGTCTTCGGATCGGAACCATCCTGCAGGGACAGGGAAAAAGGAGGGACACCTCGGATGACCAAGAGGAACAGGCAAGTTCCTCGGAGGTCAGAGGGAATCCTCTGTGAGTCGGCGGTGGGGGGAGGCAGCCATGGCGGCTGTCACGAAGCTGGGACAACCGGGCTAAGAGATGTGCTGGAGGAAAGTGGATTGAAATGGAGCTTTTTGAAGCCAGGTGAGTAACAATCAACCCAGGCTTGTAACAATGCCTAGAGCAATATTACTAACTAGAAGAACCCTAGCCATAAAACAGCGGCTGAACAACAAATGGGCTATGGAAAGTTTAAAATGCAAATTTAAAGAGACAAAGACCTGATAAACAACGAACTCTTGAATAGAACTAATGGAATCAAATACCGAGACATGGTGAAAAGACTGGATACTTTAAAATTTGAATTGGATTTTTTTTAAAAAAAAGACTTGATATTTTTAAAATTAAAAGAAGAAGAGGAAATAAATTGGACTGTTACATAATTACAGCAAAATGGATACTTGCATGACTAATGGAAAATGTGGATTGTAGAGGGACACCTTCTGGTTTAAAAAGGAACATTGTAACTCATCTTTGTTATGGAAAATTTTGAGCTTTACAGATAACAGCCCAGGAATTTTGCAGAGGAGGGTTTTTCTTCTTGTCTGCAGGCAGCTTGACTTTGGTGAAAAGAAAAAGAAATTATAATGGAACTCCTATAACTGAAATAAAAATAATTTAAAAAACTGGTGCAGGAATAAAAGAAGGATCTAGCGCAGGCTCAAGAGAAGGGAACTTGATGCATTTTATGCATCATAAAATGGAATTCATTTTTATGGAATAAAAATAAGAAAAAGATTTAATATGACATATGGAAGAAAAATTCAAAGATTTTGAAAATGGAAGGAAATATATGCCAGCAGGGGAGGAAATGAAGAAATAAGGTATACACAGCTGGAAAAAGAAAAAAGAAGATTAAAATAATGTGGTTAAAAATAAAATAATGTGTAGATGGATAGTAATAATAAAAAGGAGGTTTTTATAGAAATATAAGAGAAATTAAGTATGTTAAAAGAGATTTATAAATATATACAAAGGTATGTTTTAAGTAAAAACCATGTCTCAATGTTAAATTGTCATGAAAAAGGATAAGGATAAATATGATTAACTGGAAATAAGCAATGTATAGATGGATGGAAACAACAAAGAAAGGTTTATGTAGGGATTAATAGTTAAACTAACTATGATTATGCTGTATTTAACAGCCAAAAAACAAAAATGGTTATGCTGTGTAACAGCCAAAAAATAAAAACAATTATGCTGTGCTTAACAGCCAAAAACAAAAATGACTATGCTGTGTTTAACAGCCAAAAAACAAAAATGATTATGATGGGTAGGACAATAAAATAGTGAGGATTTTGTGGGGAGTAATAGTAAAAATGAAATGATTATGCTGGATTTAACAACAAAGATAATGATAACGTTGCTGGGCTTAACAGTAAAAATAAAATAAGGTTAGACAGCCAAAATAAGGAGGAGTATGTTGAGATTAACAGTAAAATTGAAATGAATAAATTGGGTTTAATAACAAAAACAAAGATGATAAAGTTGAGTTTAATAGTAAAAATAAAATGATTATGTTGGAATTAAATATTTTTTGAATGCTTATAATAACTGTAATGATTTATATTTTTAAAATATATCCATCTAAGCAAAAAGAAAGAGAAAAATTGAATGATATTTGGTTAGGTTTTAAGATTTAAGTAACGGGTTTTTGGGACAATGGCATAGTTAAATAGATAGAATTGAGGGAAATAACTGAGTAAAATATTAAGTTGTGTTAATTGAAAATTAAGATTTGTTAGTGATTTGTATTAATCTGTGACAGGATCAATGCTTCGTTTTGGAAAAGATTTTATGTTTTAATAATAATAATAATAATAATAATAATAATAATAATAATAATAGAAGAAATGCTGACCAGGGTGTGAGTCTCCCTGAGGATTTTCCTCACTCTTCTAAAGCAGATCTCATCTAGTGGTATCAGGGGACAGCCCACGATGTTTTGTGCTGTACTCACCACCCTCCATAATGTTTCTCTATCCGTGGCTGTCAAACCGGCATGCCATATCATGATGCAATAAGTGAGGACGCTTTCTATTGTGGACCGGTAAAAGGAGGTCATCAGTTTTTGTTCCACCCTGTTTTTATGCAAGATCCTAAGGAAATGGAGTCTCTGTTGGGCCTTCCTGGCCACCTGGATCATGTTTTTCCAGGTGAGGTCTTCGCTGAGATGGACTCCCAGGAATTTAAAGGAGGAAACTCTCTCTACACAGCCCCCCTCGATGTAAAGTGTGGCAGGTTCCTCTCTCTTCCTCCAGAAGTCCAACACCACCTCCTTGGTCTTGCTGATGTTCAGGTGCTGGTTGTTTTTTAAGCACTATGTGGATATTTTTTGAACCTGCCCCCTGTGTGCTATTTCATCTTCACCATTATGGTGGTGTCATCTGCAAACTTGATGATAACAGTGGATAGGTCAGACGACTTCCACAACTGTGGAAACTGAAATAAATTCTAATAGTGCTTACAGTTAAGGAGTATAATAAATTAGAAGGTAGATTTTCAATATTTGTGGCAAATTTGATGTAAAATCCCACGTGAATTAAGGAGGAAAATATTGACCTATTACTTAAATATATATCCATCCAGACTGTTTTTTTTCAACTCTGTATATATTTTGCAACAGTAACTATTAGAGTATACAGAAACATTGAATAACCATAGAGGGTTTTTTCTATATTTTGTTTTGTTCAAATAAATTTATCTAAATTGCATAACTTGTTTTCTGTTTCTGTCATCCTGACTTCTATCTTCATTAGTATGCTAAGTAGGGCAATTTTTGGTCTTTTTCCATGTGAAAAAATGTGACAATGATTTAGATATAAACTAACACTTAATTGTTCTTGTTGATTTCTGGAGTCAGAAAGATAAAGAGGGCAAGGTAAAAGAGTGTAGGGGTTAGATAGATATACATATTCAGAATCTCTGTAGTCTCACCAATTGTTTTTAAAAAGGTTCACAGAATTTTCTCCAACTCACAGAATTAGGTGCAAATACTTAAATCTATCCCACTGAGATTTGTTGAAGTTTAAGAATATATTTTTGTTATTATCATAATGCTGAATAGCAATGATATCATCCATGATGCTGAAACAGTTTTAATAGTAGTCATACATAACAATTTAATACATTTTGTAGAGCAATACAGAAAGAGAAAGAAATCTGATTATGGCAACCACTTAGAATTCATATTTTTCTGTTTGTACATAATTTACAGCATGGTACTCTATGAAATCTTAGTTATTCTAATGCATCATGACAGAGAGCATGAAGAAAAAGTGATTCAATCCACAAATTTACATATCTTTGAAATAATAAACTGTGTAAGGGCACCAATGTACAGTATATGCTAGCAGTGTTAGCAAAGCATAGCTTTCTGAAATAAATCATATGGATTTCTTAATGAAACAAAGCATTCCTCAGCCAAAGTTAAGCACTTTTAAATTCCATTAACTTCAATTTCTAAGAGTTTTGTAAAAACTTCACAAACCTCTCCAATTAAATGGGCTTCATAGGTTTTTAGTTGTTTGGATCAATCTTCTGGAGTTTCCCAAGAATCAAGAATTCATCTTGGTAAAATTGGTTGTGCTTTATAGAAATAAATCACAAAGTATTTAATGAAACTTACTACAAGAAAGCATGCATAGGATTTTCCCAATGGTTCATTCTAATTACACCTTCATGGAATAATCCTATTGAACAGACTCACTTCGTAAAATGATAAATGGAATGGGTTTTACATTTTTTTCCCAAGCAATAATATAACTTGCAAATAACTGAGCTTTCATTTTTTTTCAGAAAGGTTTATTCACCTGGGTTGCATTTAAGACTGACCAGAAAATTCTCCTTGGCCTAAACTTTGATATAGACCTTAGTGATGTTTAGTAAGAATCACACAAATATAACTCTGATACTATCTCTACAAACATAAAACAAAAGGGCATCAAAAGCAGGCAACTTTTTGTTCACAAACTGTAACATTTTTTCTAGAACATAAGATACAGCCATTTAATTTTTTTTTAAAAAAATCCTTCTGTTCAATGCAAAAGAATAAGGGAGAATTAAAGGACAACAAAATGAAAATAAATTCACATTTTCTCAATGTAATATAATAAAATATAATTGATAATATTAACATTAAATTAAGAATGTACAAAAATCCACATCAGAATTTCAAGTCAAAAGCAGTTCAATCAAAATAAAGATTACAAAGAAAATGGAATTATAATATTCTGAGCCAGATTAAAATAGAACTCAGGTTTTGGCAATCAGTAACATTGCTTAGCAAAATATAGCAATTGAATTTATTCTATTAAAATGAAGTTTTTATTAAAACATTTCTAATTCTTTTGAGACTGCAGAAATAGTGCAGAGAAGAGCAACAAAGATGATAGGGAACTGGAGGATTAAACATATGAAGAACGGTTGAAAGAATTCAGTATGTCCAGTTTAATGAAAAGAGGGACTAGGAGTGATGTGATAGCAGTGTTTCAATATCTAAGGAACTGCCACAAAGAAGAGGGGAGCAATCTATTCTCCAAAGCACTTGAAGGCAGGACAAGAAGCAATGGATGAAAACTAATCAAGGGGAGAACCAACCTAGAACTAAGGAGAAATTTCCTGACCATTGGAACACTTAATCAATGGAACGACTTGCCTCCAGAAGTTGTTGGTGCTCCAACTCTGGAGGTTTTTAAGAAGAGATTGGACAATTATTTGTCTGACATGGTACATTTCCTGTTTGAGCAGGGGGTTGGACTAGAAGTCTTCCAAGGTTGCTTCCAACCCTATTAGTCTGCTATTCTTTTGCCTGTCATGTGCCCAAAAATTATCTCTGCAATGTAAAAAAAAATCTATCTAATATTACCAGTATCCTGATGGAAGTCTGGCATACTAAATACAGTAATATTTTCCAATTAAGAATTTAGGAATTCGCTTTAGATCAGTGGTTCTCAACCTTCCTAATGCCGCGACCCTTTAATACAGTTCCTCATGTTGTGGTGACCCCCAACTAGGGGTGAGTTCTAAATTTTTTTTACTACCGGTTCTGTGGGTGTGGCTTATTTTGTGGGCGTGGCTTGGAGGTCATGTGACTGGGTGGGCATGGCTAGCTGGTCATGTGACCGGATGGCCATGGCTATGTGTATAGGGACTACTCAGAGGGCTGAAAAAAGTCATTTCTGACAGGTCCTCGCACTTTTGACTGGTCCTCACACTTATGACCATCCTCACATTTATGCCCGTGCAGCATTCTTAACAACCGTGTCACTCATTTCACAACTGCTTCTCTTCACCATGGTGACAAGATAGGGCAAAAACGTAAAATGTGAGGACAGTCATAAGTTCGAGGACTGGTCAAAAGTGCGAGGACCAGTCAGAAATAACTTTTTTAGCCCTCTGAGTAGTCCATACGCATAAAAGGATACAGCAATAGAGAGGGATGAAGGAAGGGAAGGGAAATTAGAGTAGGAGGGAGGGTAAGAGAGGAGGAAGAGAGGGGGAGAAGGAGAAAGGAAGAGGAAGTAGGGAGGAGAAGAAGAGGGGGAGGAAGAGAAAGTAAGAAGGAAAGAAAAGAGAGAGGTGGTAGGTTTGAGGAGAAAGATTGCTGTACAATAAAAAAGATGAAAGGGAAGAAAGCCAACCCCAAACAAATATAAAGATATTAAGATAAAGAATGAATTGTTAAACTTTAAAGAATAAAAGAGAACAAATATGAATAAATAACAATAATTAGAAACACACATACAAACATACAATGTATTTTCTTTGAACAGAGTATTTGGCTGGTTCACAAATTTAAACAGTGTTTAGTCATTTCAATTAAATTTACAATTTCTATATTTCCTTTTTGCCATATTTATTCCTCATCTATTTTTGAAAAAAACCAATATTACCCTTCATCCTCATCTCTAATCTTAATCAAATTCAATTTTTCCCTTCTATTCTATATTATACCCCTTCCCATTGTCATATATTTATATCCATCCTCACATTGGTTAATTATGTAATATTAGTTGTTTAATATAAATTCAGCATTTTAATATAAATCAATTAGTTATATAACTACCTTTTTTGTATATTAATCAATATGAACATGAATATTCCAATTATTTCCATGCAATCAAATTTCTTACAAATCAATTAATTATATTTACAAATAATAATAAACCAAATAATTTCCCCCATATATTCCTCCAAACCACAACTTAACCATTTCTGCTTTCAGAAATATACAATTAATAGTATCTCAATTATTACAATTCCCTAGTTAAATAGAGTTTTTTTTCTTTTGTGTTTTAAAATCTTGAACTCTCCTCTTTTTCCCCAAATTTCCCATTGTTTGCACCTACCTTTTTTGGTGAGGAAAAAGAAAAGAAATCTGCCTGCCTAATTTTCCAACTTTGCCGCAACAGCAAAGCAGTTTCAGTTTCGTTTTTCAACATAGCTAGGGGCATCTGCAGCATCTGCTCCAGGACTCTTTGCAAGGAAGCAGCAGAGCCTGAGCAAAACAGCTGAGACAAATCAGCTGAGAGTCGGGAGCCGATCTAATCAAGGGCTAATTAGCCTATGCTGAAGCTCCGCGGGCCAATAAAATTACAAAAAAACATTGAACCATTTGTTAAATTGATGGCTCACCCGCACCTCGCCCACCACTATTTATTGGCAATAAATAGTGGTGTGGAGGGGTGGGGCAAGCCAGCAATTTAACAAATGGTTCGGCTCCTAGAACCAGCAGAATTCCACCACTGGCTATAGGGCGGCCCTTTGAAGACCCGTGGCAAGAATTTAAACAGTTTTTTTTCCTCTAGCCATCAGCTGGGACTCAGGAGGCAGCAATAGATTGGGAGTGGGCGGGGTAAGCAAATGGCCGGCGATCCAACAGAGCAGAGAGTGAGAGTGAGTGAAGGCATGGGGGGGGCGAGAGAGGGCTTTGGCGACCCCTGTGAAATGGCTGTTCGACCCCCAAAGGGGTGGTGACCCCCAGGTTGAGAACCGCTGCTTTAAATAGTTCTTTAGTTAGAGCTATGTCATTTCTTCCTGAAATTAATAAATTAATTGCTGAGTTTTAAATATATATTTAAATATAATTTAACTATATTTAAATCTATATTTATATATTTAAAACACTCATTATATGTTTGGAGAATATAGAAACAACTTACTTTATTTCTTTATTGCTCATATTTCAAGCATTGGGAAAAATTTATATCAGTACAAGGAATTGTAAGGTAGAAGTTTTAAGAAGTAAAGATATAATTATAAATGGCAATTCTATGACTTCTGGATATATTATACAATCTTTATCATTGAAGAATATGCATAATGTTTGAGAATGCTGAAAGAAAGAAGAATAAAAATGAATAACTGCACAATTGAAAAGTATGAGTCCTGTAGAAGCTGAGTAGATTAATCTCGGAACAGAATCATGGGAAATGGATTTAAGAAAAGATGCTGTGAAAGCTTTTGGAACAGAATAAAAATTATTACATTAAAGAGTCCCATAGAAGTATGTGAAATTATGCTAACAAAGGTGTTAAAAGAAGATAGACAGATGAAGTGAAAATGGCTATGGATGAGGGAAAAGAACACGTAAAAGAATAGTCATTGGAAAAAAAGCCAGGGATGTGAGAAAGAAAGTATATAATGTATATAAATTAACTCTGTTATTTAAAAAGATAAATATTCAAGGATTTAGACATGAATATTCTCCCCTCCAAAGAAGTCCTAAACTTTTGGAAGTGATCAGCAGAGATAAAAATGGATCTGTCAGCAGGGCAAATGGAATTAAAATTTAAAGTGGTAAAACAATTTGGCGTGAAAAAGATGTGAGGAAATGCTGGTAAGAACTTTTTAGAGATTTGTTTGAGATTTAAAATTACAACATTGATGACAGGACTTTGGAAGAAATTTTCATTTCCCATGGCTTGACTGGGTGCTAGGGTCAAACTTGGCTTAAGACCCCAAAGACCCACTTAGATAAGAATTTTAATTCCATATTGCAAAGAAGCCAATAAAACAATTTCTTGCTCTTTGTGGTCCTCCCTTTCACCTCCATAATAGCAATAGCATTTGGATTTATATACAGCTTCATAGTGCTTTTACAGCCCTCTCTAAGAGGTTTACAGGGTCAGAATATTGCCCCCAACAATCTGACTCCTCATTTTACCGACTTCAGAAGGATGGAAGGCTGAGTCAACCTTTAGCCAGTGAGATTTGAACTGCCGAACTGCAGCTAACAGTCAGATGAAATAGCCTTCAGTGCTGCACTCTAACCACTGCACCACCTTGGCTCTATAATAGAGCCTCTAATAATAGGTTTTTCATCATGAGGATCTTGACATTAAAACTGGGCAATTGTTGCTTACTGCCAGAGAAAAGTTAGATATTAATTTAAGTCCCACATATGAAGAATGGAATTGAAATAAATATGAATGTTCAAGAAAAACAATGAAGAAAAGGAAGCCACATGTACTGAGGAAATATTGAAGAATATTAAGGCTGCAAGTGTTATAAGTGAACTTGAAAAATATTAAAGTATGAATACACTTTGCATCTAGTATGTTTGTGCAATTTATTTGCCTTTTGTGAAGACTGCATCAGTAGTTATCGATTGGTGGAGGGATGTTATTAATCCTGCACCCAAAGGAAAAGAATGAATGAAAATAAATAATTTGAGAGTAATTAATTCATTAACTTTGGTTGGAAAAATATTTGGCAAAATAGATGCTTTTCTTTAGCTAGTCCTTAGGAAATATAGGCTGATGTCCTCTTGGTTCTTTAATGTATTTATTGATAAATGTATAAGAAATATTTTTGGTGACTTTTGAAAAGTGTGTACATATTTTTGTATACAGGTATTACTGTACGGTTGGCTGCAATATTGAATTATTTGTATCAAATACATTAGGTTGTATGATGCAAATGAGGAATATGAATCTGAAAGTGAATATAACAGAATAACAAAGTTAGAAGGGACCTTGGAGGCTTCCAGCCCAAACCCCTGCTCAGGCAGGAAACCTTATACCATTTCAGACAAATAGTGGTCCAATCTCTTCTTAAAAATTTCCAGTGTTGGAGCATCCACAGCTTCTGGAGGCCAAAATAATTAATAATTACCTAATTAGGAAAATATAATGAATAACCGTATGCCGTAGATTAGTACAACAACAACAACAACAACAACAACAACAACAACAACAACAATAAAAATTATAGAAAGAAAAGGAATTTGAGAAGCTTGATAGAAAGCTGTGCAAGAGAATGGATAGAAATATCCTATCAAACCTCTATTTAATCTACAAATTCTGATATAAAAATAGTGGACAATGTCTGTTGTAATAAAAGCTTACTGAAAGAAGTGAAATTTATGTACTATATATAGGAATGTAATTTGGCAACTCACTTATATATACATATGAAAGCTGAATATGTCAAGAAAATAGAAGAAATAAATTGAATTCAGAAAGAATGTGGTGCAAGAAATGTGTGCAGTAAAAAAAGGTCAACATAAATGGGCATGGAACAAATGTAGATTGCACATAAAATGACCATTTTTTATAAAACTATGTTGAGATTACTTATTTATATAGAGAGAAAGAATCAGAATTCAATTTCAGCACAAATATATATATGAAAGAAGCAAGAATATGTTAAGAAGAGGAAAACTAAGAGAGTTATTGCCTGATTGGCTGATGAAACGTTCATAGAAAGGTGAAAACTTGAGAAATAAAAAGCAGTTTGTGAAGTATTTTAGGGATTGGGTAGAAGTGATGATAAGGGACGTGGTGGCTCAGTGGCTAAGACGCTGAGCTTATCGATCAAAAGATCGGCAGTTCAGCGGTTCAAATCTCTAGTGCTGCGTAACGGGGTGAGCTCCTGACACTTGTCCCAGCTTCTGCCAACCTAGCAGTTCGAAAGCACACAAAAATGCAAATTTTTGGGTGGGAAGGTAACAGCATTCTGTGCGCCTTTGGCATTTAGTCAAGCCAGCCACATGTCTGATGTCTTCGGATAGCGCTGGCTCTTCAGTCGGGAACGACTAGCACATATGTGCAAGGGGAACCTTTATCTTTAGAAGTGATGATGGTTTGAAGATGTATTTATTGAGTTCATATGATTTCCTAACAAAATGATTCAGTAGATTAAGATTTAAGATTAAGACAACCTTTATTGTCATTTTTTATTGTGAGCACACTGTTACATATTAAAAATGAAATTCTGTTGTCTAGTCTCAAAAAAAGTATATATCTACCCATACATAAAACACACATACACATTCTATATACCTACCTATATATACTTATACAATCTATATATACATAGTATGGTATACTATGACTTGAATAGAACTAATGGTAAGCAGTTCAGAATGTGTTGTAGAGATGTCACATGGATGTACTCTATACTCATTAGTTGCATAGAGGCATTAGAGATCACCAATAGTTTCTGGGTAGTTTTAAAAGCATCCCCTGGTAAAGAGCATTCCATTAGTCCAAATGGAAGGTGACTAGCACACAAGTGATTATGAGAAATGTCTGCTGCTCAAGAAAAGGTTTCAATTCAATACACAATGGATCATTGCAAAATCCCTCTTAGCCACAACTGTCACTTGTCTTCCATCCAAAGCTTGGAATTCAGAAGGACCCCCAAATTAGTATCAATTCTAGCTAGTAATGTGCATTCCTATTGAGAACTGGATGGAAAAATCCCTGGTTATAGCCCATCTATCAAAGATCTTGCTTAGAGTTAAGATTAAACCTCTTCCTTATCATTCAGACACTAATAGCATCCAGATACTGTGACAGTAAGTAGTTTTCTTTGGAGTTCTGTAAACAAAATTGTTAATTCCTATCAATCTGGAAAAGGTTCAATTACTACTTGTATTAATTGTGGAATTCTTCTACCTGCTGGAATAACCACATCCAAACATCTTAGAGACTGGTAGGCTTCTATTAACATTTATTAAAGCAGGGGTCCCTATCTCCTGGGCTGCAGTCCACTAGCAGGTTGTGGCCTATTCAGAACTGGACCATGTAAGAGGTGGGCTGGTGTGCATTCCCCAAAGGTTTCTCTTGTCTTTTGTGTGGCGGTATGCGTGCATGCATGTGTGCATGTGTATAAACCCACTGCTTGTGTGGTCCAGTTCCCCTATCCCTTCTCCCACCCCCACCCCCCGCCAAGCCACCTGCTCCCAAGCTGCCTGCTCCCAGAGTGGTGAGAGCAGAGGCTAAGTGGGACAAGTATGCCCTGCTTAGCTTCACTGACTCACTGAGGCTGCCTGCACAGGACACCTGATATACATTTGGAATGTAGGGCAGCCTCAGTGAGTCTGAAGAAGCATGAGGCTCTGTCCACAAAGACTTCTCTTCTCCACACCAAAAGCTTTTGAAAATGGATGAGAGGCTTTGGGGGAGTAATATCATGCTGCTTCAGGCCTTTCATCATTTTGCAAAAGCTTTTGGCACAGAGAAGCCTGAAGAAGCCTGATACCCACCCCAAAGACTTCTCTTCTCTCTTGTGTGAGTGAAGCTGTGTGTGCGCATAGATGCACTAGGCCACTGCTTGCCCAAACCAGTTCCCCTCTCCCCACCACAGCTGGGCCACCAAACTACAAAGTTTGGGGACCACTATATTAAAGGAACTTTTCTTACTACAGTTGTCTTGTAGTAAGCCATTTACCTTGGCATTGTTATAATATATATTTTCAAATCTAGCATGGTAATCAGTTGATAAGAAAAAGGAATATTTATTCATTTGGGGCATCTACAAGTTGCATCCATATGCCAAACACTCAAATCAGTTTGAATAAAAAACCTTCCTTTGTTTTATCCCCATGGTAATCTTATAAAATAAATTGGATTGAGATAATAAATTTGCCCCCAAATCAGTAAATATATATTTCCATGACTGGAGATAGATTTTAATCCAGTTCTCCCCAACCCAAGTGTAATACTTAAACCATAATGCCTCAGTGAATCTTGTATTTCATAACATTAGCTCAGTTATTCCTTTACAAAGATGTCTGGACATACGGTATTTCCACTTCATTACTGAAATTAAAATATTATTTTTCTATTTACTGAAAACTTTGTTTGGGTCTGCCATATCTCTTGTTAACTAGCTGCCTTGAAAAATGCTTCTCCTCTTTATTGAGGCATTTTGAAAGAGAGCTTTAATCCATCTTTTGAGAGAACAAACTTTGAAACTTTGCAGACCCTTTGTGTATATCCATACTTCTCAACCCTGACAACTTTAAGATGCATGGATATCAAATCCAAAAATTCCCTAGCCAGTGCTGGAGAATTCTGGAAGTTGAAGTCTACACAGCTTGAAGTTATTGAGGTTGAGAAACCCAGGTGTATACTGTCAAATATATGTATAAGACTGTCATAAACCTCTAAGTTTAAAATTGTGCTAGAAATATTTGTATATTTCTTGGCATTCATGTTAATTTCATGCCTCGGGTAGTAGAATATTGGGGTCAAGGGAAAGAGTCAGTAGTGCTGGGAATGCTGTAATGAAAAGTAATGACATAGGTCAAAGGAAAGTAGGCTGCATGAGACTCAGGGGAAACATAGAATAGCAAATGGACAACAAGAGGGGTAAATCAGATTGAAGATGATGAATGTACAAAAAATAAACCTTATTTTCAGATCTACTTTTCATATTTGTTTGACAATATATGCTTGCTGAAAATACTTGACTTCTGTCCTCTGATACATATTTGTTTCTGTCTTTTTCTGATACATATCTGTTTTGTTTTGGATTTACAGAAACTGGAATTGTAAATGTTATCATTTCTGCTAGTCATATTTAACATGATGGATCTGCACTAAATGTGAAAGGAGTAAAAGGTAAGACATGTTTTGTTTTGTGGTATTTATTTTTTTCTAGTGTTTTCTAGTTTAGTGTTTTCTAGTTTAAACACTACAAAAAATTATTGTTAATGTATACTAATTTGAAATATTATTTTGAAGATTGAAAATAAAATATAGATGTTTGAAGAGAGAAGTGGAAATGTGCATCTAGGCCTTTTTCCTCAGGCAATCTTTCCTGATAAAGACAATTTGCCCATTCTGAGCATGTTTAGAATCTTTCACATACTATATGTATTGGTTTGTTGAGGTGAGATGGGAGATGGCGTTTATTCCTATATAATATATACATTTCTTTAGAGGCAGTTCCATACCTGAAGGTAAAACCTTGTGCCTGCTACTTTTTGAATCCTCCAGGGCCTATCCTGAGTAATTGCAGAACTCTAGTATTTCATAATTAATGGCACCAAACACAACCCATAATTATAGCCTCATTTAAACAAAAACATTACATGTGTTTTTTAGTGGTTCATTAGTTCATTCTTCAGCACTATATGAATCCTTGTTCAGTAGTCAATTATAGGGTAGATAGTTGTCCTAGAAATGACTCCTATTTCAATATTATTAAAATTATTTTCTGTTCTAATATTACAATATTGTAGCCTTGTAATTTTATATGTTTGTGGCATGAAGATTAGATTCATTCCCCCAGTAATTTAACTTTAAAAAGAGAGTATAATCTTAGATGAACTAAAATGGGTATGAAAACAGATGAGAGTTCATTTAATTCAGGGTCATTTTCCCTTTACGTGATTATGTATCAATCTTTTTTCCGCTCCTGCTAAACAATTCAATTCTATATCAAAATATACTGGCAACTTTGCATCTGGTTAGGGCTGTAAGAATTTGCCAAAAAAATTGGTAATAAGTTTTTCTCATGCAGTTAATTGGAAAGCAACCAACCTGCTTGGAATACTTTCCAATAAAGAGATAAGGTTGTTTAAATCACCAACTTTCCTTTTTTGCTTTGTGATATGTTTGCTCAAGTTTGACAGGTTTTTTCTTCTTTCCCTTCAAATGTACCTTGGTGTAAAGCCCTGCTGTGACATTCTTGAACTTTATCATGACTGCTACCTTAATGTATTGGAGCTGTCAGGAAGTAGAAATGGAAAACATGAAAACCTTGAAAAAATTTCCAAAGGCACAAAGCTTCTTAATGTTCTGATGAATTTCCTGCTGGCAGATAGCATTTTATTTGCCTTTCTTGATGTCACCTTTTCTTAAATAATAGGAAGCATTCTTGCTTGGTGCATGTTTGATAATCATGAAGCTGTTTATCATTTGGCTATAGCTTTTAAATAAAGGGGGAGCAAAATTGGATAGCTCTCTGATAAACAAGCGTCAAATAGTCTAATTCAGAATACATTCACTAATTTATTTGAGTGGTGTGTGTGTGTCTATTGCCGTATGCACGTGCCTTCAGTTAATATAGCAAAACATTTCATCTTTTCCCACAGTTCACATGAGGGACTAGGACAAACAAGTCATGAAGCTGGGTGGGAGCATACTCAGTTTCAAAACTGTTGTTTTGATTTGAAATTTTGGAAGCTGAATCCCTTGGAAATTTAATTAAATGTTGCCCTCAATTTTTCAGGAAAAGCTGATAAAATATTAATATAATAGAGATGAACATGAAGCAATTTTTTAGACTGAGTATAATGCCATTTATGTGATGTGTGGCAAAGCAGAAAGTATTATGATTTTTTTTTTAAAAAAAGAAATTATATCCAGCTTTTATTTGCATTTTTTTTTAATGGTGTGTAACGAAAGATTATATACTTTACAAAATGGAACTATGGTTTCTATTTGAATTTCCTAGAATGTGATTAATAGGCTGTATGCTGCCCAGAGTTCTAGCTATTCTGGGTGATAGGTATTAGAATTTAAATTGCATAGTAAGTATTAGATATAAAAATAAAGGGAAAATGGGGAAAATGTAGTGTAGCCTCTTCCTACTGGAAGATAAACATATTTCCGACTCTTCTAAAAATTATATTGGAAGTAGAGATTTCTACTTTCAGGTTTAATAGAATATTTTAGAATGGTGAAATTGCAATTTTAAATAAGGTATGAAACTGATCTAACACTAACAACGAATAAAATGGTGACAATTCTCTTTAGTTATATCCGCTAAGGTTTTGCTGATATATCCAGTTAACATGTTGAAAAAGGCATGAGCATTCAGTATTAACATCTTAAAGTTGTTCAGAGTTTACAGTCTTAAATTTGGTAAGTATATCTGTCCTTCTAGCCAAACCTTACCAATGCAAGAAATCTATTTCTCTAGCTTGTCTTGACATAATCAGTTAAAATTAGAGATGTGGACCTTAAAGTCCTGCTGCATTGAAATTTTCATCATAGCTTGAACTTATTCATTCAATTTTTCTTATCAAATGCACTTATCTTTGTCTTCCAAATATTATTTTTCAGATTCTATCTAGCATGTGCTGTAAATTTGGATTGTCATCCAAATGTTGCACATTCAGTCAGAAATGCTTTAAATAACCAATTCGATATCACAGATCTTTGTCTTACTTTTGCTCATTGCTGAACCATTCTCTAAGTTTATTTCCATCATATGTTGTTTTTCTTGCATTCAGCAAACAACCATTGGTTGCATATTCACACAAAACATTCTATAATTCAACCCTCTTATTTCACAATATGCTTTTTCAACTTAAGTAGAAGACCTTTTTTTCTCCAAACATTTCTAAATGACCTGCTACAGACCAGAAATAGACTCTGTGCATCATTGCCTGATATAAAGCCACATGACACTTTCACACTGTTGTTCATTTTGTTTTTATTAATTGTATCCGGTAGAGCAGAATTCTGCTAAATAGCTTTACAGGAAGACATACAAAAAAATAAAATCCCCCTGTAGTTTCTGTATTCCCTCTTGTTATCTTTCCCTTTGGAAGTATGCCTCTATAGTATACCTTTAAAACCTTACACAATTGATAGGCATGAAAGATAATTTCTATGTGTATGTTAAACAAACTGCCCAGACACTGCATAGGCTAACTTCATCCCTATTCAGACTTTTCTCTAGTCACAGTTCTCCAGCATATGTACAGGTTTTTTTTCATCAGTTACATCATGGACATTTGCATTTAGTTAAACTCCACTCTTTGGCATGTCATTACTCTTCTCATACTAAAGTATTCTAAACATTAATTAGATTTAGCTAATGCATGACAATTTCTATTTTAACTTATTTTATTACATCCTTCCACACTGAGTCAATGAGGCATCCTAAACTGACATAATGTCAAGCCAACAGCAAAGGTACAACCTTGTTCTATTAAACAACATTGAAAGACATTTTAAATTTCTATAGAGATTGAAGAGAGGATGAATTAGCAATGTTTCTTCAGCTCACAGGTTCCCCATTTGGGAGGTGGGGATGGGGCTAGAGAAAAAGAATGGAAAAAGAAGTCCAATCATTAGAATTTACAACATTTAAAAGAAAAGTACTTCACAGTTTGTCATGTGTAAATTAGTTAGTGACTTTAAAACTTTGTGAGGTTGTCTAATAAATAGTGGCTCCAAATGCAATAGGTACATTTCACAATGTTTAATTGGAAAGATAACACTTCCTAAGAGAGAGAGAGAGAGAGCTTGCTTTAAATATCATTTTCTCCTTAAAAGGAAGCTGAATTGAAATGGAAGTAACTGAATCAAATTAACACACGTCATGCATTCACTTAAGGTTCACACCTGCAATTGAACAGGTTTCTCAGAGCTCTCTATATTTATCTGACTGCCAGATTTTTTTAAAAAAAATATTGAAGATTTTTATCCAAAGAATGAAGCAAAACAAATAACAAACACAATCACCAACATTAGCACTATTCCTGTTACTTAAATTTCTGACAGCTGTTCCATTCATTTTATGAAAGTAGGGGATTTGTGAATGTAATTCCTTTTGAAGAGTTTCATCTGCCCTTAAATTGAAATACATGAATGGTTATAACCTTTTTGAAAGAGGAATTTTAGGATTCCACATTATAGCAAAGGAGTCCTTTGAAATTGGCATAGAGCTGAATTTCAGAACATTAACAGAAATGTTCTGTGGTGGAGCCCCTGCACACTTTAATATAAAAGCTATGTACCATTGATTCCAGAGGAATGTGACTATAGCTTATTTGTGTAGCTTTCCAGAAGCCTGTAAAGTTAGATTTGGTTGATTTCCTAATGTGGAAAAACCCAGGGGGGCTGAAATCCCCACTACTGATCTTGCATGAACTCAGCTGGAGTGCCTGTTGATGTGATTGGCAAGTGTGACAAGTTTATCTGTCTGTATTTTTCCAGAAGTTCAGAAAGAGACAAAGAGATTGTGACTTATAGATGTTCTTCTTGAAAAAGCCATCAGAAGGGCTCTTCCACAACTCTCCAAACAGTCCCCAAAGAGAGTCTCCAAAGAGCAGGTTTTCAACCACCACATGAAATACCTGCAAAGACACTTTTGATTTAGCTATGCATTAAATTTCTTTTTAGATGGTCACAAGGAGCTACCACCCTCTTCTTTACTCTAGATGGACAAGATGGGGAGCCATCTTATCTTTCTTTAAAAAAATTAAATTCATCAGAAGAAGAATATTCACTGGGGTGGGGGGAGCTAAGCCTTTTACTTTTAAACGCTGCACCCTACTGTGAAATATAAACTTAGAGGAAACAAATCAGAGTTTATTCCATTTTTTAAACTATGTGAATGGATAATTTCAACAAATACAGGATCTGAAAGTCGGTCATTTGAATTATAAGGAAATGATGTGTGGTTATGAAATTGTCCACTTGAAATATAATATTGATTTTTTTTTGTTATCAGTTTTATTGTAATAGACCAAAATATATTTAATGTGTGGACTGACTGAGACAAATATAAAAGTAAAAATCTTTTGGGGGAGAAGAGTCAATAATCATATGAAAACTTTAAGGCAATGGATGACAAGATAACTCAAATGGATGAAGAATTGTAAATAGAGAACTCTATAAGAATGCTGTGAGAAAATGTATGGTAAAAATTATTATTGCCATTAAGTTGATGATCCTTCCTAGGGACCACAACTCCAGAATGATCTGTCTCCAATCTTGCCGTTCATGTTCTTCAACAGTGCATTCATCTCATTGTAATTGATTCAATTCATCTGGTGGTCTCAGATGTATAATGAGACAAGGTGTCAAACTACTTATGATGACAAGAATTGCTTTCGACAGTTCAAGCAACCAATAAGGACAGAGTGTGATCTCTTCTCAATATTCAATCAAGGACAAGGACTTTTTTTCCCTAACATCAGGGAAAATACATAAATAACCTACAGTATTAAAAAAACAAAAAAAGAAACAAATACACATTTGGGAACTGTTCAACCCATGAAACAAAAAGATCCCTCCCTCCCTCCCTCCAGAGCTTATGGAATATGTATTATATCTACATGTGCATAAGTAAATAAATGCATAAAAGTTATTGTATTTGAGTACCGGTATTAGCAATAGCAATAGCAAAAGCACATAGACTTTTTACTATTAAACGCTGCACTGTGAAGTATATACTGCTTCACAGTGTGTTACAGCCCTCTCTAACTGGTTTACAAAGTCAGCATATTGCCCCCAACAATTTGAGTTCTCATTTTACTGACTTCAAAAGGATGGAAGACTGTGGCTCAGTGGCTAAGACACTGAGCTTATCGATCAGAAAGGTTGGCAGTTCGGCGGTTCAAATCCCTAGTACAGGTCTCCTGCGTGAGCAGGGGATTGGACTAGATGACCTCCAAGGTTCCTTCCAACTCTGTTACTGTTACTGAGTCAACCTTGAGCCAGTGAGAATCGAACTGCTGGCAGTCAGGAGAATTAACCTGCAATACTGCATTTGAATTGCCTCAGTATTTCTCTCGAAGGGTCCTGCAGGGCAGATATTGATCCAGATATTTTTCCTTCTTGGGAATAAAATCCTTTAAATGGGATGTGAAAACCATTAAATGTTCATTGTTCTCAATCTCATATCTTAATCTTAACCCACTCTACCACAATACTTTCCAGAGATTCAAATAGAAGTTTTTATTCTTTACCTGAAAATAAAAAAGTGAGTTTCTGAACAGTGCTATCCCACTTATATGCTTTTCCCTTATAGCTGCTGGCCACCCATTGTACAGTAGCATTTATTTATGCCCCATTAAAATCATAAAACAACATTCCTTCTAGACTTGCTCATAACCTAAAAGGAGTATAATGTTAACTATATAGTACTTTATCAGAATGTAGATGTACTTGAATAGAACATCCAGCAGTTACTGAGACTGCCACATAATTGGATACCATGACCTCATAAGAAAACACCACTTGTGTTAATTCTTATTTAAATAGCTCGTGCGGTTGGTATTCTTACTAATTCATATTCCTACAGAAACTTAAATTTCTTTTGTAGAAAGCAAGCTGCTACTTTAGTTTGCCAAATTCTAACTTCAATGATGAGACAAGCAAGGCAGAATGACCTGAAATTCACTGCATGAGGAACTTGTGTGATTTGCAAAGAGACCAATATCTGCTAGTTTTAATGGAAGAAAATAGCCTTAGGGTATTTTTCTCAAGTAGCAATTATCTATGATCACTGAGGACAGACAAGACCCACTGAAGAAAAACAAAAAATGAACAATATATCAAAAAGGGAAGGGAGACCAGTTTTTATGTATATGTAAATGCATGTTATCAATAGTATAGATGTAACATTTGGGCTTGTCATATTACTGATGGAAAACTTATGAAGTAGAACAGGAGTGTAAAACTCAAGGTCTGGGAGCTCGTGAGGCCACCCTGGGAACAGCAAAGGACCGCCCCATGGTGCTTCTGCCAGCAAAAACGGAGCTCAGGAGGGCAGCTCCGTTTTCACTGGCAGAGGGTTGCAGGAAGACGTTGCAGCTGAAAATGGAGCTTGGGAGCCTGTTTTCACTGGCAGAGCACTCGGACCACCACAAACGCCCCTGACATGAGTGATGAGCTGGCCATGTCCACCCTGGCCCCCTTAAATCAAACACAACCCTGATGCGGCCCTCAATGAAATCGAGTTTAACACCCTTGAAGTAGAAGGTTATGAGAGTTTCATGAAACCTCCAACTTTTGCTATTATTCCTTGATGCTTCTTTGTATTTGCTTTTTATTTACTTTTTTTATGGTAAACCACCCAGATTTACTTACCTGAGATTGGCAGTGTAGAAATACAATAAATAAATAATTAACTAAATAAAATAGCAATATGAACATACCTTATTTAACAGTAAAAAATTGAGGCTAATTCACTTATACTTTTAAGAAGTTAAGCAACCAAATGCCATTGAAATACAAATTTTACTTTAGTTAATTCGCTCTGAATAATTGCCTATTATCAATGTTTTAACATATTTTCCAAGCCTTCTTATTTTGTGATTAGATGTGAGTTTTGGATTTGGTGCACTAGATGTATCAGAGGCCCTGCATTTTCTAGATTTTTTTCATTACCATCAATAATATGAGTGTGAATTATTTTTGCTGCCCTGTGTCTATCCTTATTAAATGAAGGCTTGAGTCGCAAGCAAAAATATGATTTTTTTAAAGGTAAAAGAAATACATCAGGATTCCATCAAAGCAAAAGTTGCTTTGGTGTGCATTCAAACATAACAAAAAGAATTACATAATCAGGAAAGTCAGTACAAATGCATGTGAATAATTGATAAACTACTTTAACAAAAGCTTTCTGGAAAATATATTTTCCCATATACAACCCCATATACTCTTGGGGTTGAATGCAATTTCCCAAAACCTTGAATCCTTAGAGTCCTCTGAAATTGCCAGTGAAGTATACTTTTTAATGTGAAAAAACTATTTGTCCTGCTTGGCTGATTTCTTTTTTTTAAAGCGTTTCCTTCTTAGCACATTATTTAGAGGCCTTGTACTGAAAAAAGCTTGGCTGCCCCTGATACATATCAAATCATATAACTTTAGATATTAGTTCTAAAGACTGAGAGGGGGCAAATAACAATACATACTTGATGACTTCATCACAGAAACAGTGTGACTTATGAATTTGCATTAAATGTCCTGGTTTATGAATATAACTTTGTACAGTATATAACCAAATCACTTTATTTTAATGTTACCTTATACCCATCATCATTTCTACGTTGTTGTGTTCATTTCAGATGCTGCTCATTCCCTCCACCTTTAGTATATATCAGGAAAATGCAAATATTCAGATATCAGTTTAAATAAAACAGATTTTTTTTTTGTTTCAAACTTTTCTGGGCAACAATTAGCCTTAAAACAAATAGCAAATAGCTCAAGGTTATTAATAATTTTACCAACTAAAAGCAATATATGCAGCTTTTCCATTTTAGAAGATAGCAAGAGATTCTTTAGCAGTCACCTCTCTCCAAGTCCTGACCTGAAATATGTGTATATTAAATAACTTTCCCACCTCCTCTATTTTGTAATACTCCTTTTATTTAAAACTTCTTTTTTTTATTTGTAGTCTTTTGCAGAAATTCACCTGAATATCACATAAACACTAGTAGTCATATTTGCATTTGACTGTCGCAAATCAAGCTTTCAGTAAGACGTCCAGTAAGTCTAAGTTGGTTGGACTGTGTTTCAAGATTTACCAAGGTTATATGTTTCTTTTCCAATACATTTTATTTTCTGCTTGAATGCTAGCTTTACAGCTGAGAGATGAATGAGAGTCTAGATGTCAAATACAGCATTCTCAGTGGAAACTTTTCAATTGTCACCTTGAATGCTTTTTAAATTCTTGTTCCTATAGAAGTGTTAACTGGGCACTCATAACTTCTAATAAAATAAAATTTCAATTCTATCAGTAAATAATTGTTCTTTTTTTTAAAAAAAAAAATGCAAAAGCCTTGGTTCAAATTGATTCTCTGACAATCAAGTCAAGCTAAATTTTACCCATATTTTTAATAGCTTAGCGTGTTAACTTTGTATCATGCTAAAATATTATTATCTTCTAGGCTAATGAACATGAACTGGTGCATTCACTGCAGGCAGTGACTTATCATATTAGGAACGGCATTTTAGAACACCAATACAGAAACTAGGAAGAAAAGTGCTGCTAGCTGAATTCAAAAACATTCCAACATTCCAACTGTTTCTGTCATCCACAAACCCCAAATTGATATTCACTTTGAAGCAACTGCTGTGTTTATTACCCAGGTTCTGTTATAAAAGGCAAATACTTTGATGTAGATGAAATATGCACATTATGGAATTTTTTTAATCATCAGCTATATTGATAACGGAGTTGTAAGTTTGAAATCAGGGACAGGTGCTTTATCATACAAGTGTAATAATACAGCAAAACCTACTGGAAAAATATATTGAGCTTTTATGTACTTAGCATTCTGCTTGTTGCTTATTGGAATATCACTTTTGATACGTTTTATTCACCATTACAACTGCTTTGTTTTTTTGTTTTTGTTTTTTTTAAATGTCATCAGTTGCAAATCTGAAATTAGAACCAGTTTCATCTCTAACATTACACCAGGCTATGTCGTGAAAAGAGATTTCAATTTTCAAAGGTACAATCATCATAAAATAATATCAATGGAATATTAATTAATATCCTTCAATATGTTCTCTTAAGTTTAATATTCTCTCTTATGTACAGTTGAAATGCAATTAATCCAAGATGGCTGGAGGCATGAAGGTGCTTTGTATATTTTTCTGTAGTCATATCTGACTGGTTGACTGGTGATGATTTTGTCAATGCCAATGTGTTTAAGTGATGCTCCAGATGTTTTTGGATTGGACCCAAAACCGCCTATCACTGTTGATACTGTATTTGTTTTATTTTGAAAAAAATGTTCTCCTTCTATTAGCAGCTCTTTGTATTTTATTATTTTCTTCAGTTCTTTCTTTTCTTTTTTGCAATCTCCAATCTTATTTATTACTGTTGTATATTTTATTTTTAAATTAATATTTTTAGCATGGATGTTTGAACTATAGCAGGGATATTTTTACATGGGAAGTTGTCACATCTGTATTAAGGATTCATGTGGAATCTTTGCTAATTCCAGACTTATGCATGTGTCATAAGGAATTTTGAGATTTTGCTCTTAGTGTTGTTCTTTGCATCAAAATGTATTAAAACATGCATTTTGTGATACATAATAGTCATAAATGCACACTGTGGCACTTGAGTTGTTGTTTCTAAAAGTATATGCAGATATATGTATAATATATAAACACAACGTTATTTGAACATTAATGTGGAATATAAATTAACATGTAAATAAGACATGTTATATGGACTACTGATAATCTAATTATTGGATCATACAATAGATTTTCTATTCATAGTATCCAGTTCTGGCATTTTAATTTAGTGCAGGACTCTTTTTGTACTGGTAGATCTTTCATGTTAAGACTAGTAGTGTAAAAACAAGCTAATACTTTAAATGCTGTATTTGAAAAGCATGACATTATTGATTAAGAAGATGCATATATCTTATTGTAAACTCACTTTCGACATTTATTTACACTATAATATAATAATGTAATGCGTTATACCTTATATTATATGCAGCTTACCCAAGAAACTGTCTTCTGTTTTCACATCAGCTCATCCCATCTAATCAGGCAGGGATGGTACGTTGCGGATGACATCAGTTAAAGAATTCCAATCAGTGAGGTCCAGGAAGAGAGTCTTCTCTACTATTGCCTCCATCCTTGGGACTCATAACCCCCAGAGGTGTGGTGGGTTCCCACTCTCCTGGACTTTTGAACATATTTAAAAACCTAACTCTTCCACCTCATTTGAGGCTTGCAGAGGAGCATGCAGTCATGCAGCTGGTTAGTGTCCTCAACAGGGGTGAAATTCACTTACCTTCCTTACCTGTTCACAAATGTGAGCATGTGCGCAGAGGGTCAAAATGGGACGTGATGACGTCCGAGTGGAGCCTCCTGCTGCCGGTGCTACCGGATCACATGATCCGGATAGATTTGGCTGAATTTACCACTGGTCCTCAAGCCTCACCCCCACCTTTAATTAATATTGAATTTTAAACACCTTTGCTATTATTTTAATTTTTTTTAAAATTTTGTTATATTCAGTTTTTATGTTTTTAACATTTTTTCCCATACACTAACTAGACACAGTTTGTAAATATGATAAATAATACTTTTAAAAAAATCCGTACAACTCATTTGTCAATATTCACTTTTATATGCGGTATGCATTGTAAGGTCACAGAGTGAACTAAGACTCATTAAGGTAAATCTACATTAGTGGATTTGTGAGATACAGGTAAAGGTAAAGGTTTCCCTGTGAGTCGTCTCCAACTCTAGGGCACAGTGCTCATATCCATTTCTTGGCTGAAGGAAGAGCATTGTCCAAAGATATTCTCCATGGTCATGTGGTCGGCATGGTTATACGCCAAAGGCAGATGGAACACTGTTACCTTCCACTGAAGTGGTACCTATTTATCTGCCCACATTTGCATGCTTTTGAACTGCTAGGTAGGCAGAATCTGATATATCACTTCTGAGATATAAAGGTACAAAAAAATGTTTTAGAGAATCACTGTTAATCCCTTGCATGCAAACATCATTCCACATATTACTTTTTAGTACTTCAAATGTGTAGCTTTATCTCATTAATATTGTTTCCTAGGGCAAAGTAAATGCTTTGCAATGGATTTCTTTCTCTCTTCTGTTCTTAAATCCCCAGTGAAGTCTAAGATTGGCTTTGAAAGATTAATTTATGTTCATTGCAACTTTTATGGGAACTGAAAGGGAGAGATTATATTTCCCCATCTTAATTCTGCTGATGAAAATTCTTCCATCCCCAGAACAACCTTATTCGGTTTTATCCATACTGTAGTGTTCTCTTCCACGGAGTTAAATATCTCTCAGAATTATTAAAATTAGTTACTAGCTTGACATAGTATTTAACAGTCTAAAACGCCATGAGGAATAATCTAGCTAATGAAGGCAGCCTTCATTACACTAATATGTGGATAATATGAACTTCTAATACATTTTAATTTCTACATTAATTGTTTGGGTTATGAGGAAGCCATTTTGTAATGGAATAGAAGAAATTCTTTCCCAATAATAGGTAAATGTCATGCATTCATCCAATTCACAAAATTAATTTACATTGATAGTGCAATACATACTGTACATGGCCAATAATAATATTCTTCTCCCAGCCATTCTGCTATGCCCTTTCAGGTGTCCATAAGGATATGCAGCTTGTAGATCATAATATAGATGCCTATCACAGCTGAGACATTTTAGGAGCTGTATAGCACTTGGCTGTGAGTCAATAAACCTTTTTTCCACAATTTTTCATAGTTTTTTTTTTTTAAAGTACAATTGCATAAAGAGTTGCATTATCTTTAATGAGTGGATTCGTTAAAGCAGTGGCTTTTCCTTTTTTAGGATTGTGCAGAAATGTGAAAACAATTGGGCTAATTTAATGAATAACCGCATTTGACTTTGGTAGAATAGAATAGAATAGAATAGAATAGAATAGAATAGAATAGAATAGAATAGAATAGAATAGAATAGAATAGAATTTGTTCAGGCAGTAACCCTATACCATTTCAGACAAATGGTTGTCCAGTCTCTTCTTAAAAACTTCCAGTGTTCTAAAGGCAAGTTGTTCCACTGATTAATTGTTTCAACTTCAAAGATTATAGATTTTGATAGGTTTTGTTGTAGGCTCTAATATATTTGAGAAAATATATTAGAAAAATATATTATGAGAAAATAGAAACTGGAAGCTGTTATCAGGCATGTTTGCTATATAGGCATAGGAAGTATCTCAGACCTTGCTAGACAAAGTGGTCAGATGCTATTACTAACATCACAAGCAGAAACTTATGAAAACTTGCAGAAGCAGCTACTGAAAGACAATTCAGGTAAACTAATGTTCATTGGACCATGGGAAGTTGGTAGCAATTAAATGCCCGAACAAGAAGAGCACGTACCCCAATATTTACTGTTATCTACTCTTATTGATACAAGCTCTGCTATTGGTTTTACCTCAGGATGTAATATTTAGTGCCTTTAAACACAGAATTTTATCATTATATGCTGTCTCTTTATTGGACATGAAAATCCCTGAATTATGGTTTTGTTATTAAAGGGTACTTAGCTCATAATTGTCAAATTGCGATATGGGTTCAGATAAGTACAAGGAAGATGCACGTCATTCTTTTACAAATCTCATTACTATAAATTGGATAGCTCAGTGTAAAATATCTTTTTCAAAAAGATCCTTTTCCAAGAACAGTTGGAAATGACCAGAAGGTAGGTGGCTGTCAAATTAATCCTAACATCTTAGGCTAGAGATATTGTACTGATTGGAAACAGTGTCTACCTCACTATATAATTTATATATAAATTAATTTTGTCTGGAGAATCCAATAAAAACTTGTCTTCAGAATAAGAGCACTGGTAAAAAAAGAAACAAAAAGAAAGCAAAGTGTCAAATTTATCTAGTCTGGAAGACCTTTAAAAGCACAGTAACAGCAGCAGAGCTAACATTCATTTCACAGACAATCAGCATTGGGAACTATTAAAAAAGGGAAGCCAGATCACAAAATTGAAAACTTGCTGGAAAGGGGGAGGAAGGAAAGAAGGGAAAGGTTAATAAAAACTCGCAAGCAGATAGCAAAGATTCAAAAAAGGATTTTTTTAAAAAAATTGATTTATATGCCCCCCTTCTCCGGAGACTCAGGGTGGCTTACAATGTGTTAAGCAATAGCCTTCATACTTTTGTATAAATATAAAAGTCAGCTTATTGCCCCCACAAAATGGGTCCTCAATTTACCTACCTTAGAAAGGATGGAAGGCTGAGTCAACCTTGAGCCTGGTGAGATTTGAATTTACAGTAATTGCAGACAGCTGGTGTTAATCACAATGCTATCAGTCAGCTGAGCACCAGGCTATTTTGAAGAAGATATTATTGCTAATATTTAGTTCATGCAAACAATGCACAAGAAGGTCATTGGAAGACAAAAGAAGGAAAATCTGGAATAGTAAAGAAATTGAATGAATTGTTTTATGACTATAGGTATCCATGTATGTAATTAACACATAGTTTTCTTTTTTAAGAAACCCATGAAGCCTCTGAATTCCATTAAGTACCATAGTCTCCCTTCCATTATGGTATATTCCTTTCATTCAAAATCCTAAGCATTTATCCTTTCTTATGCTAAAATCTTGTTGAATAAGGCAGTAGGTTGGAGGTTTTGTTTTGTATTGCTTGTTTCTGGTTAAACAGATTTGCAGGTTTTCATCCAGCTGGAACATTGCTTTCATTCAGCCAGTTGAAGATTCATTAAAAACAAGCTTATGAAATCTTTATGTATAAACAATGAAACAAATGGAGTTATGGCAAAAGAAATTTGTTCTATATTATTGACTATAATTCAGTGCAAATGGGTATTGAAGCCAAATCTCATTAGTTGTGTATATTTTTGTTTGCTGAATTGAAGTTTATTGCATCAAGTGTTTGGTCCTATGAGGTTTTATTATTTTTTACTTTGATTTGGCCTCTACATTAATGTTTTTTCAGGCCTATCTTTACAAAATCCAGGGTAAACAATCTTATCACATGGTAACAGCCAGACCTACTCAACAAGCCCAGATGGGTAGAATAGCATAACGTCTCAGATTTATAGCAGGATTCATTGTTGTAGAAAGAGATGACCTGCACTACTGCACATTTATGTGCTTGGTTGTCCACTGCTGCTGTATTTGCCTACCTAAGATGCAGTAGAAGATTATTGTCAATCATGGAAGAATGAAAAAAGTTGTTTTTCTTTTCAAGTATTAGTAGAACTATAAACATCTAGGGCTCAGAAATATTTAAGAACCTTAGAAAAATTCTCTTGCCTATCGTTATCAATTGCGCTGACTAAAAAAATTACCAAGGAAAATATTGGGTGAGGGCAAGTTGTTTGTTTCTGCAATTCTATTAACAGCACTCATTTCAGATCAATGATTCCCCCCTTTTCCCTTTATCATTTGTCAATGTACCCCAAGCTGATGTCATTCTGATTTATTAGTACTTTTGTTGGGATCTGAATTTCCAAACAGAGGCAAGAATGCCTAATATTAGTAGAAGAATTGTTCTTTTAGTCAATGAGTGAAGGTTTTTATCTATAATCTCATCTCTGATTAATGAGTCTCTGCTTTTATGCAGAGTACTTATTAGGATTGCACCAAACAACCTGAAAGAATTTATTTAGCAAATGCAATGCATGAGCTTACTTGGTCCCATAAGTAGCCATAGTAGCCATACCTTCAAATAATTTTAGAAATGCTGGCAAATAATATCGAGAAAAAAAATAAGTACTAACCAATGAGATTCTTCAGATGTTTAGTTAGATATCAGTAGGATGAACAATATACTTTCCTATACATTGGAATAAGTAGCGTAAATATTTGAAGCATGTCATCTGTTTTACGCCATGCCCATCAATATTCCAGGTCATTAAAACAACTACTACCACCGGTAAATCTATAGCTTTAATTTTGTTAAACCTGATACAGAGTAAGTGATCTCTTTAAAAGTATGGCACAGTTTTCATTGCTCTTTTTAGTCCTAGTGGTGATTTATATACAGATGAACCTAAAGTTGTGAACAGCCAAGAAAACAAACTAATGGATCATCGAAGTAATCACCCCAGAGTTTTCTCTCAAGGAACAAATAACCAGGCTCAAATTATCACATGTGAAGACACAGCTCTCTCTCATTAGAGAAGGCCCTAATGCTGGAGAAAGTAAAGGAAAGAGAAGAAGAGGACGATCAGTAGTAAGGTAGATGAATTCAGTTATTATTGCAATAAGTACACCATTGAAAGACTTGCAAAAATAGAATAGAGATAGGTGATCATGGGGAAAATCTATGTGATCAATAGGATTCAAAAAATGACTTGATGGTACATAATCAAAGGGCCTTTGGTTTACTGCAGGGGTGGGCAAATGTGGCCCCAGCTGTCAGGAATTCTGGGAGTTGCAGTCCACAGGTTGTAAAAGAGCCACATTTGCCCATCCCTGGTTTACTGGCTTAACCTTGGAAGATAGCATTCCTTTGGTTAAATGCCCCATTATCAAGTTGATGTGAAAATTAAATGGTATTAGGATAGTTTATTCTACCCTCTTTCTAGTTAAACTGTTTATATAAGATGACACCTTAATATTAGTCTGCTGTTCTTATATAAAATGCATATGAAGGCAAAGAAGTGTTGATACATTGAGGAGAATGTGAATTTATGCCAAAGGATTTTCCTAGATATTTTTTTTTTATTTAAAATGTTTTACAAATACATTTTCTCCCCAGTTTCCCCCACCCCAACCCTCCCTAACCCTCCCCTCCCCCCCAGGACTTCCTCAGGATGAAATCCAAATCAAAATCACATTTTATGAAATTTAAACCCCTCCACCCCCTGTGTACTGTTTATATCTTCATAGAATCCAATCAATCTATCCCTTCCTAGTTTGATATTTATTCTGCACATAATCTATCCACTTCTTCCACTCCCATACATAAATCTCTTGAGTCCAATCTTTTAAATATGCTGAGATCTTCGCCATCTCTGCAAAACTGGTCATCTTCAAAGTCCATTCTTCAATAGTGGGCATAACATCATTTTTCCAATATTGACCTATCAATAATCTCGCTGCTGTCACCATATACAATATCAGCTTTGTTTCACCCAATGTAAAACCCTTAAGTATACCCAATAAAAACAATTGTGGAGAAAGCTGAAGTTTTTTCTTCAGAACATTTTGCATAACCCACCAAATTTTTATCCAAAAAGTCTTCACTTTCTTGCAGGCCCACCATATATGATGGATATGGTGGCGGCGGAGCTATGTGCACTGTGAGACTCCCCCCTCTCACAGGTTTGGCCCTCCACTCTATCGAGGGCCTACCTTAATGACGGGCTTTGGAACCCCGAGAGGTGGCATGGTGCGAGAAGGGGGTTGAGGGGTTTTTTAGCTAATTTTTTAATCAAAATTTTAAGGGGACCCGGGAGGAAGGGAGGGGGTTGTAAAAGTGGACCCAGGGGGGGTTCAGATAGCAACTGAGCGGGGTGATGGGTCGATTGGCTGCAACAGAGGGGTCATGAAAGGAAATTTAACTGGGGAGCAGGGGGACGATAGGAAGGGCTGTGTAATTGAAACAATGAGTGGGAGGGGCAGGTATGACGGGCGCAGGGGGCCATATCATGTGCTGGGGGTACGCACATGCTGTTTGCGAGCCATTACGCACCCCGGCCCCCAATGCGCGACTCGTGTCCTGGGTTGTGCAGAGTCTCGGGCCCAGGGTCCGCGGCTGATGTTGTGTAATGCCAGGTCAGTCGTTAATAAAGCCCCCCTCATTTGTGATCTTATTTTAGAGGGGGGTGCGGACCTGGCAGGTATTACGGAGACCTGGTTGGGCCAAGAGGGGGGGTTCCCCTCGTTGAAATGTGCCCACCAGGTTTCCATGCATTTCATCAGCCAAGGGCCCAGGGGAGGGGTGGGGGAGTGGCGGTGATTATTAGGGAGAGTCTTTGTCCGAGGGAGACCACTGTTCCTCAGATAGCCAGATGTGAGTCCCTCTTTGTGAAGTGAGGCCGCGGGGTGCAGATGGGTTTGCTGACTATGTACCTGGCCCCCTTCCATGTGGCAGCGACCCTGCCCGAGCTACTCGACATCATTGCTGGGGTGGCGGTTGACACCCCCAGACTTATTGTCATGGGGGATTTCAACCTTCCGTCTGCGGGTGAGGCATCAGAGGTGGCTTGGGAGTTCATGGCTTCCATGATGGCCATGGACCTGACCCAGTTAGTTCAAGGCCCAACTCACATAGGGGGACACACTCTGGACCTGATTTTTGTCTCTGGTCAGTGGTTGAATGATCTTGGTAGAGGGGACCTAGACATCAAACCCTTGTCATGGACAGATCATTCGCTCCTTCACTTAGACTTTCCTACTGCTTTCCCCTGGCGCAGGGAGACGGAACCGATCAAATGGTTCCTGACGGAGCTTGGGCCATTTCCTGAGACTCTGGCACACGACTCGACTGAAGAGCTGGTGGCCGCCTGGGAGAGTGCGGCCGCCGGAGCTTTGGACCGCGTCGTGCCTTTGCGGCCTCTGACCCGATGTCGATCTCAATTGGCTCCTTGGTTCTCTGAGGAGCTGATAGAGATGAAGCATTGGAAAAGACGCCTAGAGAGCATTTGGAGGACTAGTCTATCCGATTCCGACTGGACACAGGTGAGGTCTTATATTAAGACCTACCTAGTGGCGATAAAAGCGGCAAAATCTAACCATTTTTCCGCTCTTATCACATCTGCAGAGAACCGCCCAGCCGCCCTGTTTAGGGTGACCCACTCCCTTCTTCGGGGGGGAATGCGGGAAGATCCCTTGCAGGGCCGCGCTGAGGATTTTGTGCAATTCCTGCATGATAAAGTCACTCGGATTCGGGATGGCTTGGACTCCGATTGGATGAGTCCAGGGGAGGGTAGGTCTTGAGAATATTATCTGGGAGGAGTTTGATCCTATGGCTCCTGAGGATGTGGACAGGGTTCTGGATAGGATTAGTGCCACCACATGTTTATTGGACCCGTGTCCCTCCTGGTTGGTACTGGCCTCCTGGGAGGTTACACAAGGCTGGCTCCAAGGGATTATAACTTCTTCTCTGAGTGAGGGGGCCTTTCCCGCCGCCTTGAAAGAGGCGGTGGTGAGGCCCCTCCTCAAGAAGCCTTCCCTGGACCCGGCTGAATTAGCTAACTACCGTCCGGTCTCCAACCTTCGTTTTGTGGCGAAGGTTGTTGAGAGTGTGGTGGCACGACAACTGCCCGGGCACCTGGATGAAGCTATCTATCTAGACCCATGCCAGTCGGGCTTCAGGCAGGGGCACAGCACAGAAACTGCATTGGTCGCGTTGGTGGATGATCTCTGGAGGGCTCGGGACAGGGGTTGCTCCTCTGTCCTAGTCCTATTAGATCTCTCAGCGGCTTTTGATACCATCGACCATGGTATCATGCTGCAGCGGTTGAGAGGGTTAGGAATAGGGGGCACCGTTCTGCGGTGGTTCTCCTCCTTCCTCTCCAACCGCTCGCAGTTTGTGTTGGCAGGGGGGCAGAGGTCGACCTCGAGGTGTCTCGCATGGGGAGTGCCACAAGGGTCGGTCCTCTGGCCCCTTCTGTTCAACATTTATGTGAAGCCGCTGGGGATCATCCGTGGTTTTGGGGTGAAGTGTCATCTGTACACTGATGACCCTCAGCTGTACATCTCCACCCCAGACCACCCCAACGATGCCCTTGATGTGATGTCTCGCTGCCTGGAGGCCATGCGGGTCTGGATGGGGAGGAACAGGCTCAGACTCAACCCGTCCAAGACCTAGTGGCTGTGGCTGCCGGCATCCCGATATAGTCAGCAGGTGCCATCGCTGACTATTGGGGGTGAATCTTTGCCCCCCACAGAGAAGACTCGCAATCTGGGTGTCCTCCTGGATGCATGGCTGTCTTTAGAAGAGCATATGATGGCTGTGGCCAGGGGGGCCTTTTATCAGGTTCACCTGATCCACCAGTTGCAGCCCTTTCTGGACGGGACGCCTTGCACACGGACACTCATGCCCTTGTCACCTCCTGGCTGGACTATTGTAATGCTCTCTACATGGGGCTCCCCTTGAAGAGCACTCGGAGACTCCAACTGGTCCAGAAGGCGGCCGCTTGGGTGGTTATGGGCGCAACTTGTTGTGCCCGTGTGATACCCCTCCTGCGCGAGCTGCACTGGGTCCCAGTGGTCTTCCGGGTATGATTCAAGGTGCTGGTTACCACCTTTAAAGTGCTCCATGGCATAGGACCCGGGTACCTTTGAGACCAACTTCTGCCACCAGTAGCCTCCCACCGGCCAGTCCGCTCCCACAGAGAGGGTCTCCTCAGGGTGCCATCGGCCAAGTTATGTCAGCTGGCGACACCCAGGGGGAGGGCCTTCTCTGTGGGAGCCCCAGCCCTGTGGAATGAACTGCCCCCGGAAATACGTAAGATCTCCGACCTCCGGGTGTTTCGCTGCGCATTGAAGACCCTGTTGTTCCGCCAGGCCGGGCTATCAACATAATAATTTTAAATTGGGGTATTTTAATTTTTTTGAGGTTTTAAACCGGCCAAATCTATTTAATTAATTAATTTTTTAATCATTGTTGTGTCTTGTGTTTTTAAATTGGCTGTACACCGCCCTGAGTCCTTCGGGAGAAGGGCGGTATAGAAATAAAATAATAATAATAATAATAATAATTATTATTATTATTATTATTATTATTATTATTATTATTATATGTGGCATCTAAGCAATCACATCTCCAACATTTTGGTTGAACATTAGGATACATACACGACAGTTTCTTAGGATCTAAATGCCAGGTATAAAACATTTTATAAAAATATTCCCTCAAATTCTGCGACTGTGTAAATTTAACATTCTGGACCCATATTTTTTCCCATATTTCCAACATCACTGGTTCTGCAAAATTTTGCTCCCACTTTATCATACAATCTTTAACCAATTCATTTTCTGAATCTCTTTCTAACAAAACATTATAAACCCTCTTAATATGCATTGGACCTTTCTCTTTTATATGTCTAACCAATTCTTCTTCATGCATCATTATACCAAGTTTTTGGTCTTCTTTCCATCTCAGTTGAAATTGGTTATACTGTAGCTAAGTTAAATTAACAGTATTTCTAATGTCTTTAGTTGCCATCTGCCCCCATCCATAAAAAGAACTTCTTTGTATAACACCCCCCACCCCGAGTGACATTATTTAACCCGGGCTGGGTTAAAAATTTTTAATTGGGTGAATTTTATGGGTAAGGGGTTTTAAATTGGAGAAGCCTAAGATAATTTAATTTTGTTTTAATGTATTTTAATATTTGTATTGTGTGTTTTTAATTCTGGCTGTTCACCGCCCCGAGTCCTTCGGGAGAGGGGGCGGTATAAAAATTTAATAAATAATAATAATAATAATAATAATAATAATAATAATAATAATAATAATATTTGTATTCCACATAATATGACCAAGATCCAGTCATAACAGTATTTTGTAATCCCATTTGAATCGGTGCTTCTTCCAGACTCTCATCAAAGAGTTCCTAAGTATGTGGCTTTTGAATACTTTATCCACTTTGTTCTCATAGAATAAATATGCATGCCAACCAAATTCAAGATCATGACTTTCTATATTCAATATTCCAGTCTTTATCCTTCCAAACCAATCACTTGCTTGCGTCAAAGCTGCTGCTTCATAAGACAATTGTAGGTTTGGAAGTTTAAGGCCTCCCCTTTCTGGAACATCTTGCATAATTTTCAATTTAACTCTCAGCTTTTTCTCATTCCAGACAAACTTATTCACTCCTCTTTGCCATTCTCTCAATTGTTTATCACTTTTAAGCACCAGAATCATTTGAAACAAAAAGAGAAATCTAGGCAAAACATTCATCTTAACTGCTGCTATTCTTCCAAGTAATGACAGCTGCAGTTTTTTCCAAGTCTCCATATCCTTTTGTACCTCTCGTCACAACACCTCATAATTATTTTGAAATAATTTTATATTTGAATCTGCAACTTGAACTCCTAAATATTTAACCTTTGATACTATTTCAAAGCCTGCCTTGCTTTCAAGTTCCTGCTTTCGATCTTGTGTCATATTTTTAACTATCATCTTAGTTTTTTTTCTGGTTCAGGCTAAATCCTGATACCATACCATATTCTTCTATAATGTCTTTCATCTGGATTATTGATTCCATCGGCTGTGTTAGGGTAACAACCAGATCATCTGCAAATGCCCTAATCCTATAATCTTCTTGCCTAATAACTATGCCATGTAAAGAATTTGAGTCCCGTATTGTATTCAACAAGACTTCTAATGTTAAAATAAATAACAATGGGGATAGCGGACAACCTTGTCTTGTTCCTTTTTCAATACTGAAATTTGTAGTCAGACTTCCATTAATAATAATTTGTGCCATTTGTTGTTGATAAATTGCTGAAACCGCCTGTATAAACTGATCCCCAAAGTCCATTTTTCTTAAAGTCTTTAATAGAAAGTTCCAATCCACTCTATCAAAGGCCTTCTCCACATCCAAAAACACCAGCACTGCAGAGATCTGTTTATTCTTCTCAAGATATTCCAATAAGTCTATTATTTGCCTTACATTATCCTTCATGTATCTGCCTTCTATAAATCCTGCTTGATCATGATGAATCACCTCTTGAATAACTGGCATTAACCTGTTGGCTAATACTTTTGCAAAAATTTTGTAGTCATTATTCAGAAGAGATATTGGTCTAAAATTCTCAGGTTTTTTAGGACCTGCTTGCTCTTTCGGTATCAATGAAATATAAGCTGCTTTCCATGAAGGAGGTATTTTACCCCCTTGTTGTATACTACAAAATAAATCTTTGAGATGTTCAATCATTTCTGCTTGTAAAGTTTTATAATACACCGCAGTTAAACCATCCATCCCTGGTGCTTTAGCTGTTTTCAATTGTTTAATTGCGGCAGTAATCTCCTCCGCTATAATTGGTTGACTCATTCTTTCCTTTTGATCACTAGAATTTTTCATAACTCTTCTTTCTTCTAAATATTTATCTATAAGTCCAGTCTTTATATCATCTTTAGCATATAATTTGATATAATAATCTAAGAAAGCTTCTTTAATTAGTTTTTGTTGAAAAATTTCCTTCCCTCCACTCTCAATGCTGCCAATAACCCGTGTACTCTGTCGTTTCCTCAATGTGTAAGCCAGCCATCTGCCCGGTTTATTAGCATTGCAAAATGTATTATGTTTCGCAAAATGTAAGTTAATTGCTGTTTGTTCTGCCATAAGCATATGAAATTGATCTTTCAAAAGTTTTATGGCTCCTCGTATTCTTTCATCTGTTGGATTTTTTATAAGTAACTGTTCTTTTTTCTTTATCTCTGCTTCCATTTCAAGTCTTTTCTTTTGTCGGTTTAATTTATGTTTAGAATTCATATAAATGAGTACCCCTCTCATATATGCCTTGCTCGCATCCCACACAATTTCAATAGGGGTACCCTTATTCAAATTCATTTCAAAAAATTCTTTCATTTGCTTTTTGAGTTCATTTACATTTTTTTCATATCTAAACAAGTTTTCATTTACTCTCCATGATCTTCTCTCAATCTTTCCCATTTCAATTTCTATCCATACCGGGCTATGGTCAGTTAGAGTCCTTGGAAAAATCTTTGTTTTTTTTTTGTTTTGTTTTTACAAGTAAATCAGATGATAATAAAATAAAATCAATCCTAGAGAAGGATCTGTGCCTGTCTGAAAAGAAAGTAAAGTCCAAATCTTTTGGGTTATGTATTCTCCAAATATCTTTTAGTTCCAAATCTTCTTTCATATCAAAAAAAGTCTGTGGTAGTCTAATCCTTGACTTTGCCAAACTCCTTTTATCTATTTTGGGATCAATTACTCCATTCCAATCTCCCATAATTAAAATAGATCTGTAATCCCATTGCAATATTTTAGAATACAATATTTTATAAAAAATTTCTTGTTGTTGATTAGGAGCATAAATTCCAATCACAAAAATTGTACCATTTTCTGTATAAAGTTCAATTGCTATAAACCTCCCACAGTCATCTGCTTCTATAATTTTAGCTGACAGTCTTTTATTTATGTAAATCACTACGCCGTTCTTTTTTTCCAAATTCGAAGCTATAAATTGTGTTCTTAATCTAGAATTTATTAAGTATTTTTGATCTTGTATTCAAATATGAGTTTCTTGTAGGCAAATAATATCATTGTTAAATTGTCTCAAATAATTAAATAATTTCTTCTTTTTCTGTGGTGAATTTAATTCATTCACATTCCAAGATAAAAACTTAATTGTCATCTGGAGCCTCTTGAAACGATAAGAACATTTGCTGAAGGCTTTCTTCCAAATTGATAGTCTTTGGCTTAGCTCCTCCCATGGCTTCACATGCTTGTATATTGCCCTTAGCTCCCTTTCTGTCTTTTAACATCTTAGGTGGCAGCTCTTTATAAACTCCAATTTCCCTTCCATCCACTTGCACAGTAGAGACAAAGGACCTTTGCAAATATCATTTCTTATTCTTCTATCTATAAAATATATCACCACATCTCTAGGCAATTGTCTTTGTTTAGCCACCCAAGAATTCACTCTGTAAACTTTATCCATCTTGCAAAAAATCTCTTCAGGGCTAATCTTTAACATCACAGCTAAAGCATCAATACAGATCCTTCTCAGGTCTTCTCTGCTATTCTCTTTTAAACCTCTAAGTCTTATAGCAAATTCCATAGACCTGAATTGCATCATTGTCATCTCATTTTCAATCCTTTGCATTTTATTGTCAACATTACAGATTTTATGGTCAGCCTCCTTCATTTTAGCATCTACTTCTAATCTAAATTCCTCCACTTTTTTATCATTTTGCACAACTGCATCTGACAGACCAGTCACCACTGTCATTAAGTTTTTGGTCACCTTATCATATTTTTCTTGAACCACCTCTTTGATTTCTTTAATCTCCTGCTTAATTTCCTGTTGAGATTTTTTAAACTTCTCATCCATGTTTTCATCTTGCCTCATCAAAGCCTGAGCAATAATTTTTTTTAAGTTTTCAAGATCAATCTCCTTTTTCTGGCTCTGCTGGCTAGGAGGCTGTTGTTGCAGCTTGTGTGGGGGGGATCCCCCCCCCGCTGCCTTCGCTTCTTGCTTGGTCTGTTTTGAGGCCATTCTGCCACGTAATCTAACTTTTTCAAAGAAGGAAGTCTTTTTCCCCCTTTCTTTCTCCACAAAATCCTCTAAAAAATTCCCCCAGGTTTGGTCAAATTTAAGTCAGAATCAGGCTTACTTTAAAAGAATTTCCCTTTCTCTTCGCTTGTTGCAAACAATGTTACTTTGTAGCGTATTGAAATAACTATGCAAATCCACTTTCGCTTTCAGCTTTCCCTAGCGCTGAAGCCAGGCGCCATTTTCAGGAGACTTTCAATCTTTCACTTAAATTTAATCACAGGGCTAGCACAAATACTTGCTGTTTTGAAGTTCAAGTCCCGATTTCACCCTGTTCGTTTAGAAAATTCTCTTTGTTTTCGCTAGTAAGGTTGGTCACGCCGTCTAGTTCTACGAAATGTAGAATTGTCCCCGAGGTCTGGAGCCTCGGTGAGCTGGATAGGGAGCCTCGCCTGTTTCCTTCCCAGAAGCAGAAAAAAAGCAATTTGGGGGCTTCACAGGGGCTCTACCTGTTCTCGCCGGCTCTCCTCATGATTCCTTTGGAATTCGGAGTTTTCCAAGCTGCTTCTCCTTTCTCGAAGTGGCTCTTTACAGGCGACGGAGCTGGCGGTCCGAAAAAAGACCGTCTGGCGACGACGGGAATCAAACCGGAAGATTTTCCTAGATATTGATTCCATAGATACTTGCACTCTATAAAGGAAGCATACAAATCTGCCTTAGGCAATTAAGTTTGGATGACTTGACTAAATTTTATTTATTTTCCTGTGTTCTCTTTCAATCAGACTAGTCATTTGTAATACAGATATCTGACATAGAACATGCTAGTAATAGGCTGATAGGATTAAAGTAAACTGAGTCATCTGTCTTGCTCTTCTTGACAATGTAGTCAATTATGTCCAAACTTCACTACAAGCTTCTCCATCAATATAAGATGGGTACTGTCTTTCATCTGATGGGAATGAGGAGTGTCTTCTTCATTCAGTGTCCTGGTAAGAAGGGCATATTCCTGACCTGCTGGTCTTTGTAAGGCACTGAGGACCTGATTTTCCCTGGGCATTGGATATATTGACAGCTCCTCTTTAAGGGACAGTTAGGAAGGTGAGTGCCCACAGGCACATACTTTTGTGTGCTTCCCCCCCTTCTTCTCTGCTTGATATATTTGCAATTTTATACCTGATATTAGGCATGTAAAATTTCATTTTTGTATTGGACAACATATACATTAGTAAAAAACCAAAAAAATGAGACCTGGTTAGATAAGCACCAATCCAAACTATTTTGTATCAATTGGAGGACATTAAAAACTGTCATAGTGTCTTTTTGGTTTTGAGTTGCCAACATTTTCTTAAACCATGACTAGTTCCCAGTCAGGCAACTGTTTGTCATCTATGTCCAGTCAAAAATTATAAATATAATATATAAATGTATTAACAAATTATTGATATTAAACTATGGATATTATCTTGGAACTACAGGGAATATTTACTAATGAACAGGCCATGGTAAAGCTTAAGCAAAGGAGTCTGGATATAGAATTTCAAACTGAATTTAGCAAAAATTTTACAAGGAGTGAGTTTTTACAAGAATCAGTTAAAGCAGATTGGTACCTCAAGCAAAAGGTAACCCACAATTACCACAGGTCTTTCACAGAAATATAGTTGATACCATAACTTAAGCAGTTCTTGAGTATAGATTCAAAATGAGCCACTTTGCAAAAAGAATCTGGCCATACAGAGTTGTAATAAAATTGACTACTTGGCATTAAACGATTGGGCTGTTTCATCCAAATTAATTATGAGGCATTAACTAACAAAGTGATCTACGATCAATATGGAAAGTTGCTCTATATTATTTGAGAGTTCAAATGTTGATATATTGCCAGAATTAATTTAGTCTTTGATCACTTCATTCTATTTATTTATGCAGTCCACTAATCAAAGAGAGATGAATTAGCAATATTTATCACTTGACTGACTTTGTTTTAGATAAAAACAAGTGACAAAGCAATGTTAATGAGACTACCCGCAGTATATTTACAGTTTCAATTTACTGCTGAAGTGAGCTTTAGTGGAGGAGAAAATTCATGGATCATTTAAAATTGATTTTTGAGTTTTCTCATGCACTGATCCATTTCCATATTTTGACTGCTGTAAAAATCTAAAGTATTTTGCATTCCATTCCACAAATATTTATTTTTCTCCCTCATTAACACCTACTGTGTTATAATATAAAGTAACATTAACCAATAGGTATAATATATTTTTAAAAGTTAGTGATCTTCTTTGTGTGGGGAGACACATCTGGGGGAGAAAAATAACCACTGAATGTGTTACAGGCTAACGTAGGTGTGGTTACTGGTGGAGTTCCAGTGCCACCTTTTTGAAGTCTTCAGAGCTCCTAGATTCATGCCATGGTATTCAGTGGCAAAATAACAGTTTTGGTGTTATATCAGGGGTGGACTGCTGGGGGTTCACAAGAGTTTGGGAGAACCTCTAGCTAAGATTCTGTGCAGTTCAGAGAACCCCCAAATCCAACTCCTGGCTGGCCCCTCCCACCCCACCCCGCCCCACCCCTCCCTCGCACAGAGGCTCAGGGAGGGTGAAAAACAGGCCTATCGGAAGTTCGGGAAGGTCAGAAACAGGCCCGTTTCTGGTCTCCAGAGGGCCTCTGGAGCATGGGGAGGCTGTTTTTGCCCTCCTGGAGGCTCAAGGAAAGCCTCCAGAGCCCAGGAAGGGCAAAAACGCCCACCCTCACCCTGATGCAGGAGGCCGACTAGGCCACACCACCATGGCCATGCCCACCCAGCAACTGGGCAGAGAACCCCTTACTAAATTTTTTGAAGCCCACCCCTGGGTTATATTAGATTTTAATTTATGCTTATTTGTTGTTTTCCAAAATGTAGGTACAAAGTAATCCCTTAACCTTTTTTGAGGCAAAAGATGCTCCCTGCACATTTCAAAACCCACCATCATGGAATATGGAAGAAAAAAAAAATCAAGTCCAGAGACATTTTCAGTAACAACCTCTCCCTGACTTCTTTGCTGACAAATTTGGGTGTTCCATTTCAGGTGATTGTTATGCTTCCTGAAAAATGTGTGCAGAAGATGGTGATAAATGCCATCATCATTTATATGTAATTTCACATAACATTTTATTTTGTTTCCTACTCAATATCTATATGAAAGAACTAGAAGGAGATACCAGATACTTTGGTGATATTGATACTTCGATGATACTACATATGACATATTAGTACTACTTTATAAAGCCTTAGTGAGGCCACAACTAGAATACTGCATCCAGTTTTGGTTACTACATTACAAAAAAGATGTTGAGACTTTGGAAAAAGTGTAAGAAGAGCAACTAAGGTGATTAAAGGCCTGGAGACTAAAATATATGAAGAACAGTTGCATGATTTGGCTTTGGCTAGTCTAGAGAAAAGAAGGGTTAGGGAGGACTTGATAGCAGTATTCCAATTTTTGAAAGGCTGCCACAAAGAGGAGGGGGTCAATTTATTTTCCAAAGTACCAGAGGGCAGGACAAGAATCAATGAATGGAAACTCATCAAGGAAAGAAGCAACTTAATAATTAAGGAGAAACTTCCTAACAGTGAGGACAATTAACCAGTGGAACAGCTTGCCTTCAGAAGTTGTGGGTGCTTCATCACTGGAGGTTTTTAAGAAGAAACTGGACAGGTACTTGTCTGAAATGGTAGGGTCTCCTGCTTGAGCAGGGGTTGAATTAGAAGACCCCAAGGTCCCTTCCAGCTCTATTCTGATTGATTTGCAAATAGTTTTCATTACTCTTCTGTTGATGAGATGGAATACAGTATCTGGTTAAACAGAGAGAGAGAGTAGTAGACCATACTATTTCTATTCTCCTTTCTTTCATATGCACAGTATGTCATTAGTAGTATCTACTCTATATGATTTAGAAATCTGCTCTTAGTTTATTCTACATGTTCATATTGCTGAACCATTCGTGGTCCGGTAAAACTCATGATTCTATTTAACATGATGATGATGATGATGATGATGATGATGATGATGATGATGACAATAATGCATATTCTGCACACCTAAAATCTGGGTTTTTTTCCCCTCTGGGGCAACAAAAATAAAGTGAAATAATCCTGCATAAGGAAGCGGGATTGGGAAGCCGCTGCCTGTCCTTAAGAAGACTTTTGCCTGAGTCCATATTAGGACTCTGAAAAATAGACAGCATGAGATCTATATAACAGAGCAAGATTTTCTGGCTGTTGAGAAAAGTGACAGGATGTGGCTGCTGTGTAAAACGTTTAGCAAGCTCCCCAGGCACCTATAGTCAAAGCAATTTCATTTGCATTCTTGTTATGTTGTGAGTGGTCATTTCCCCAATGCTATCAACCAACTATAACTGGTGACAGTTTTACAAACCAGGACAGGATCTCTAACAGAAAAAATGTAGTTATTTACTAGCTTCAGAAACACATCCATTTGAGAGAGGGCTGGTAAATCATATTTTTTTCCAGATTGTCTGCTCAGAGCATTTTTGTCTACATGTATAGAGAGGCATTCAGAAGACCTAGAAGATTTTCCCAATGCCAGGTCCCCTCTTCTATTTATATATAATTCAACACACATTTCCAAGTGCCTGTCCTTAGTTGAAAGAAGGGGAGGAAGATTATTTTGCTCTGATGAGATTGCTATGGAGTAAAAAGATTTGATCACCTTGTTGGTCTTTTTATTTTATTATGTATCTCAGTTTATTATATGTGCAGACATAGGTCATTACACAACATTGATATAGAACAAGGTTCAGAATAGAAGCTTAATCCTTTTAAATCAATACTGAATTAATATGAGATTGAATTAACCAAGTAATGGCTGGTAAACTAGAGTCAATACTACAGAGTAAAAACACTTTATGATAGCTAATTTCTTCGTCCTAGACCTATTCCAGACACTTAATATCTGCATTTGATTCAACAAAGATATATCCAGGGAGAAACTGTTATTACTTCAAATCTACAAATATGCTGATTTCTATATCTGCTGATGCTTCAACATGTTGAAGTACTGATAAACTAAGAAATTATAATCTGCATGTTTCATTTTTGGTCTTTTATCAAAATTTTGTGACTGTTAATTTTCACTGAAGAAATTTTACCAGAAGAAGAGAAACTGTTTCCTAGGGGAAGAACCAAGAATTGTTCAAAAAAATTGTTCTGAATAATGTATTTCAGAGTGGATTCTCACAATCAGCTTCCTAAAATATAACAACAAGGAGGATACTTTTATCATCTTTGATATACATGCAAAATGCTGGATAATTTTGAATTAAAATACATACAAGGATTCAGAGGATTTTAAAGATTAATCGATATATCACAAAAACTCTCATTTCTATAATCGGATTATCTGGACAAAGCATAGGGCAACAATTTTTGAAACAAGGTGTAACTTTTTGAAACATAAGGCAACAAGTTTTGAAACTTCAAATGGGCTAACAGAATGCATCTAAAATCTGAAAAGGAAGGAAGGAAGGAAGGAAGGAAGGAAGGAAGGAAGGAAGGAAGGAAGGAAGGAAGGAAGTTTTTTGATGTTTCCTGCCATCCTTTTGCAAAAAAAAAAAAAAAATCCTTAATGAGGAAGCTGACAGGAAGTTGAAAACTGCTTCCATTCCTAGGTAAGGGAATATCTCTAAAACAAAGCCCCAACAAGGCACAGGTAGTCTGATAGAAAAGAAACCAGGCCTCTTTCTCTTGGGACTGATGGATAAACAATTTGAACTTCGTTTTTGTATATGATAACCACAGCACAATTAGTGTAGGCATAAAGATTTGGCAATATCCTACAATGAGTTGGTGAAGATGCTAGAATTTGTTGAGGTGGCCAAATTGACTTGCTTGATTAGAGAAAGAACAATATGTACTTTTATTGTTGACTGAAAATCCTTAATGGACTTTTGCATTAAAAAAAATCTTACAATTTGTGGTTTTGATGTTTAAATAAGACTATAGACAAAAAAGAGTCATGATGTAATTTTAGGGAAAAGGGGGAAATTATAATTGTACTTATAACTGCTATTGAGAAGATTGGAAGCCATTTCTTTGTATCTTTTTTCTTTCTTTTATATTATTCTTTTACATTTCCCTTCTTTCACTTTTAGCTCTTTGATTTCTTTATTTTATTTTCTTCCTTACTCTATATTATTTTGTATTCATTTTTAATCTTTACATATTAAAATGCCAGGTAGTTTTCTCTACTTTCGAATATACATCAGCCTCTTTTGGGTAAGAAATATTACACATAAAAACATAAGAAAAAAAGATTATTGGCAGGAGATCAAATAAAATAAAATAAAATATTTATTATGTATGCTCTTTTCAGTTTTGATGAAACCTAGATTAAAATGGGAATCACTGTGAAGGCAGCTAATACATGGTAAATGAAGACAGGAGCATGTCTTCATCACATGGCATATAAAATGTTGGAAATGTTAGTACATATTTGTAGATGCCTTTTGTCAGTACATTCATTGATTTCTGACTAAATCCATGTCTATTTCTATTATTTAATAGCTGAAAATTATTGAAATTATTCCTTTAAACTTATTGTTGGTTTAAAGGTGTTCGTTATCACCTTTAAAGCGCTCCATGGCATAGGGCCTAGCTATCTTCGAGACCGCCTGCTGCTACCGACGACCTCCCAGTGACCTGTGCGCTCCCACAGAGAGGGCCTCCTCAGGGTGCCATCAGCCAAACAATGTAGGCTGGTGACCCCCAGGGGGAGAGCCTTCTCTGTGGGGGCACTTACCCTCTGAAATCAGTTGCCCCCAGAGAGAGAATCCAAGACCTCAGTGCCTTCCGCCGTGCCCTTAAAACCCACTTTTTCCAGCAAGCCGGGCTGGTTTAGGAAGAAATTTTTTAAATTTTTTAAATGTTTAATTGATTTGTGGTTTTTTTAAATTTTGGGGCCAAATTTATATATATTTTAATTGTTTTTAATATTTGTATTTCATGTTTTTAATTCTGGCTGCGCACCGCCCTGAGTCCTCAGGGAGAAGTGCGGTATATAAATTGAAAAATAAATAAATAAATAAATAAATAAATAAATAAATAAATAAATAAATAAATAAATTTGTTTCAGTAACAATACATTTGTATGGTTTTTTTATTTATACAGTCAATGGGTTTTTTTTTTTAATTTGATTTATATGCCGCCCTTTTCCGGAGACTCAGGGTGGCTTACAATGCGCTAAGCAATAGCCTTCATTCTTTTGTATATTTATACAAAGTCAGCTTATTGCCCCCACAACTGGGTCCTCAATTTACCTACCTTAGAAAGGATGGAAGGCTGAGTCAACCTTGAGCCTTGGTGAGATTTGAACCTGCAGTAATTGCAGGCAGCTGGTCTTAATAACAGGGTGCTTTAGACCACTGTACTACCAAGGCTCTTTGATGTTTGAACATATAAACATTTATAATAAGTATAAATATAAGAACAGGACTAATCAAAGCCAAAAAAAGAATCAGCAGCAGACAGAACTGAATAACAAGAAATGAAAAGGGAGATGAAGGCGGAATAAAAGATTTCAAATAACATACTGCATATTATACAAACTTATGGTAAACCATGCCAAACTTGATTTCAGAAAATACGACTTCAGTAACAGAGTTGTTAATGTTTGGAATGCACTACCTGACTCTGTGGTTTCTTCCCCAAACCTCCAAAACTTTAACCTTAGACTGTCTACTGTCGACCTCACTCCATTCCTAAGAAGTCTTTAAGGGGCACGCATAAGCACACCAGCATGCCTACCGTCCCTGTCCTAATGTTCCCTTTTATTTGTATCCATTTCATGTATTCATAATTATGTTTATACTTATATCTGTTATCTAATACATGCTTGATGGAATAAATAAATAAATAAATAAATAAATAAATAAATAAATAAATAAATAAATAAATAAATAGTACTTGAAATGTACATTACATGTTGGTTAAACTGAAATGGTGCCATCTTTCTAAGGTGCAGAGTTGGGAGATGCTTATAGAGAGGCCAAGTTAAAATCCACCAACTTTGAAAAGCTTTTCCTCTGTGTATCTAAAGTAAGTGACCCCATCCAGTTTCATGATGCAAATATTTGTGATCTCTGACACTAGAGGAGATTCACCTATTCGTTTCTGAGATCTCAGACTGTGCAAACTAATAGGAGGCTCATTATTTTCACATGGAGAAAACTCTGTGTGATAAATAAGAAATTAGACAGTAACCTGCCAATTTGTAGAGCAGTGAAAAATAATCTCAGCCCAGTCAATTTCAATGTGAGTATATGGTATTGTTATTGTTACTTTCATTATGGAAGAAACTGTTTGTTATCATCAATACTATGGACTAAAACTAATAGGTTTCCACCTAATTAAAAATGTAGTAATGTGCTTGTGACTTAAAAAAAAATCTGTTTCACATGAATATATCATTTGTACTTTCACCTCTTCCTAAACCCTTTTAAAACATTTTTTTTTACATTTTATCAATTATTTCAAGCAGTGGTGGGTTGCTACTGGTTCGCCCCAGTTCAGGCAAACCGGTAGTAAGGGTGGCAGGAGGCTCCTCCCATCTACCCAGACGTAATCAAATGACGCTTGTGTGAGTGAAGCACGAGAGCGAACCAGTAGCAAAGATAAGTGAAATCCACCACTGGTTTCAAGAGTTTAACAATTACTGTCCTTGGGTCTGGTGTAAGGATTGGATGCACAAATGGAATGGAATAACTGCCCATTATCCCCCTCATACATTTTAGACAGTGTTTATATCTAAATCTGAGACTTAGAAATAGAAATCTGAGAATTGTGGCAAGCTCATTTCAGAAGGAAAATAAATAACCATCTTACATCAGTACATTTCAAGGAGTGCAACTATTCCCAGTTCAGAATAACAGTGAAGCTTTTGTTTCCCTCCAGTTTTCTCAATTTGTTGATTATCTGCTATGATTATTAGAAACATGCCAACTTGAATGTATGAGAAATAACTAAATATTTCTGGTTTAATCTTTAAAAAAAACAAAACGTAAAAACTAGGTAAATTGTACAATATTGGAAACCACATGCTGTCATTCATGGTATTATACTGGGTAGCTTTCACATGGCTATTCTATTTGTAACCTCTCCCTTAATCTTTCTATATTTATTCTTTTGTTGGTCTATGTACATCTGTTTCTAGGTAGGATGCCATGCCTACCCTTTTCTTTCTTGCCCCTGCAGTTTAACGAGCAGTGATTCAGAGTTGTGACTTAGAGTTCTTATCCTACTGTGACTGATAGAGAAAATATTCAGTGCTAAAGACTATTTGGCAAAAGGGCTGCAGCTGAAAAAATCTAAAAGAAGTGCAATTTATGGGAATTCAAGCACATGCAAAGGTTTCAAAAGGTTTAAGTGACATAAGACTACTACTTATGATTCAGAAGACATTCATTTTTAAAGCACTAATATTATGCCAAATATTCAATTTAACTATAGCTCACATATCCACTTTTATTGCTATTTCTGATAGTAACATATTTAAATTCAGTTTGATTATTTGAGATATATGGGAATTTTCAGTCCAATATATTGTTGCTTCTGGGTATCAAAGGAATTGTATAAAGAAAACAGAGTTTAATTATAATTGAGATCAATTAATATATCTATGTGGCTTCAAACCATTGCATATAGACATATCTATATCAATACATAATTTCAAACACAGTTATTTTATATTGATTGATGACTTTTTATTCTGCTTAAAAATGCATGTTAAAAATTCTATACTTATCAATGGATATGAAAAAATCAGACAGACCTATTTTACACATTCTGCAATGAAAAAGGCATAAATAGAGGGGTTTTTTATATTGTCTCATGATTCTTGGAGCAAACAAACTTTTTTTAAAAAAAAAATACACATTTTAATATTTATGAAAAGACAACATTGAAAGAAAAAATAGACATTTGAATAATTTTATCAGAGTCTAATTCTGCATCCAATGAGAAAAGCTATAACAATGACCACTGTTACTACAGAAGCTCCAAGATTTATTATTAATTCTAGATTATCATCCCTGTCTATAAGCAATGAATCCTGCTTCACCAGAATGTATTAAATATATAATTACACTGGAAAAAAGTTTGAATTGAATCTCTCAGTAAAATATTCACATAACTCTATTTTCTAATACAATATAGATTGTGCTGTCTTATTTTAAAATAATTAAATATTACACATGAATGTGGATTTTATGAAAAATATATTTAAAATAATGCCATTTCTTCTGTAGTTTTGCTTTTTTTAAATTATATATTGATAATGAAGTATAATGGAATGGAATTCAACGGACTTGGCTTAAACACATTGAACTGGATTTTACTTTTTCATCTCAAGAGAGTGAAAATTTTAGTGTGTTCCTTTTTTGTCTTTAGCATTGATCCAAAAGAAAATATTTTGAGTACAGTAAATTTCTACAAAAAGCTAGAATCTTTTTGTGGGAGAGGGAAATGGGACATAAATGTTGACATTAGAATATATACCATATCTTTTAATGAATATATCACAAGTACATTAAAACTGAGATTCTGAAACAAAAATGAAAGATTTATGTTATTACAATTAATAGCAGTGTCCTAATTTTAATTCATTTGACATTTGACACAAATCACTTAAATTATCTCTAAAGAGCCTTATCAAAACTGTCAAGAGCAACAGTTTCCAATGAATAGGACAAAGCACTGTAGGGAAAAGAATTCAAATAGCCCATTGTATAGGATTAGTGTCTAAACAATTTTCAGAATTTGAAGTGTGATTGCCTATAAATTCTGCTCTGTCTGTTCCATGTTGACTACTTATTCATTGTCAGTTTGTGTTATGGCTGAAATTCCAGTAAATAACAAAGATTTAGTTCATAGCTTTGTTAGTCCAAATCTGTGGGGAGCTACTGCCTAGTTCATCCTATCTTGGGGAACTCAACACAATTCTGTCAAAATAGCTTCATAGAATGTTACTTTTATTTTCTATGTTGTAACTGAGAGCCAGTTTGCTGTACTGCTTAAGGCATCCGACTACAAGCCTACCTTAAGCATGAAGCCAGCGAGTGAATATGAGCCACTCATCTCTTTCAGCCATAGAAAAGACAGGGGCAAAAACATCTTGCCAAGAAAACTGCAGGGATTAATCCAGGCACTAGTTAGTTAGTTAGTTAGGTGTCAACACCAAGTCAAAGACATTGTGATGAAATAATTGATAAAATATCAGGCTGGGTACCATGTTTCATTTTTTTCCTCACTTCCTTACTTCTTCAGAAATGCAGCTATTTTTCTTGAGCCCTTCACTAGTTGTCCTGTCCTACCTTTGATGGATTTGTTTGGTTTATAAAAATATAAATTCAACATTGTACATATATATATTTGTGTAAGTGTGTGTGTGTGTGTGTGTGTGTGTGTGTGTGTGTGTGTACAAATCCTTCAGAGGTGCTGTTTTCTTCATGACAGCACTTAACTTTACTCATAGTAAGTCAGTCGATCATTTTATTTTGTTTATTCTGCTCATTGACCAGCAAAACAAAACAAAAGACACGGCTAGTAATAAAGTAACAATGGCTCCTTTCAAAATTCTTCACAGGCTTGAAAAAGGTTTTAAGGAATCAATTCATTAAAGCAACTTTAAAAGCAAAGGTACCATGAGTCAGAGAGAGAGAGAGAGAGAGTGTGAGAAATAAAGAAATTAGGATTATTCCTGTAAAATTGTATAGCCTAAATTATGCCATTTTAATATCATGTCAAGGCTTTATTTTTCTGTATAAACTGATTATATAATTTAGTTGACAGTTTAACGAACATGAGAAAGGAATTGTGTGGTTCCTGTGTTCTTGAGAAAGTGTTTATCTAGCAGGAAGTATGCTTCAGGTCAACTTGCCCTCATTAAGAAGGGGAAGTACGCATATGCTGATATTACACGTATAAGCAATATTTTTAAGTAGGGTATTTTTATATATTGAAGTTATGGGGACTTTCCATAAAAGGGATATCATGTGTTTATGTGTTTATTGTTATATAAGGTCTGAAATTGTACTCAAGGGACATGCTTGTGTCCTGTAAGGTGTAACCTGAAATTGTATAAAAGACGGCGAGAACGAATGGTAAATTGCTCCCTCACTTTGAGAGGGACCTTTGCAAAGAAATAATTAATAAATTTTATTCTTGTCTTATCTTTCAACTCTCTGTCAATTATTTTCTGGGTGACAAGCATTTCCTGTATATCACAGAGAGAGAGAGAGAGAGAGGGAGGGAGGGAGGGAGGGAGGGAGGGAGGGAGGGAGAGTTGAAAGAACAGATTTTTGAACTAAGGTGGTGTGGGATTAAATATTAATATTCTGTAAGAACAAAATTCAGAGGATGGAATGATGTATAACAAATAACAGCTACATCCATGATAGCTCCTTCTGCTCTCCTTAACAATTAAAATTCACCACCATAGATAATAAATATTTATTTATATCTATAGATAAAGTGCATTCTTTTCAATATCTATAGACAGACTAAGTGCATACTTTTCATGCATACACCAGTTGTATTCCTTCTCCCAACGATACAGTACTAAATTACAATTTTGGTAATACATTTATCACTTAAGAAGGCTTTAGTTTCTGCCATCCTATCCCATTTTCTTTATATATTAAAACTTTTTTTCTGAGGTTTGTCTCTTGATAAATCCAATAAAATGTTCTTTATAAAGTTAACAATACACTATGTTTATTTATTTCCTACTTTTATTTAGTGGCAAGTAGAAACGGTGCAGATTACAAACCTTGCCTTTGTGTAAATTCACATTTATGCTCCTCTAAAGGTGTAAATATGTTCATCTAAAAGCCAAAGTTTAAAAACTTGTTTTCTTACTCAGTTGTGGAGAGACTGAAAAGGATCCTAGGGTGGAAATGTGGACAATTGAAGAAGAATTGAATAAATATTAGTAAGAGCTTACCTTCAAATCTTCGTGGTTATGATAAGGGTAATAAATTCTTCTCCACATTTATTGCATCCACAGACTCCTGACTGATGCTCCCCACTGCCACACAGCATTCTTATTTGTGTATTCTATAAACAAGGCACAAGAGAAATATAGTTATACTCATTGAAAGAGGATAGATGGATTACCTAAACAAAGATGGGAGTCTAGAAGATTGCCAGAGAAAACGTAGATCTATTGGCAGATGTGGAATGTGCTGAGAAACAACAATTTAGTTAATATAAAATAAAATATTTAAACTAGTAAATGAATGGGGAGAAATGAGCTAAAAAGTGAAGTTTAAAATTTAAAAGTAAAATTTAAAGTTGTAGTAATCATCACTTGGATTTCTGAATCAACTTATTTTGTATTTCCTGGACAAATTGTATTGATCAGAACATCCTTTTTTAATTTCACACTTTCCTAGCATTTATGATATAGCTCTTATCTTCATACCATATATATATATATATATACATACATACATACATACATACATACATATACATATATACATACATACATACATACATTTTAGAATAAAACACATTATTCTGAGGGCTCATTCAGGGGTGGGCTGCTGGGGGTTCACAGGGGTTTGGGAGAACCTCTAGCTAAGATTCTGTGCAGTTTGGAGAACCCCCAAATCCCACTCCTGGCTGGTCCTGCCCCGCCCACCCCGCCGTACCATGCGGAGTCCCCATGCAGCCCATTTTGGATGCAGGTAAATGCAGGGCGCCTGTGGAGGCTCAGGGAGAGTGAAAAACAGGCCTACTAGAAGTTCATGAAAGCTGGAAACAGGGCCATTTCCAGCCTCCAGAGGCCTCTGGAGCCTGGGGAGGCTGTTTTCTCCCTCCCAGAGGCTCGAGGAAAGCCTCCGGAGCCCGGGGAGGGCAAAAACGCCCCCCTCCATGCTGCAGGCTGATTAGGCCACACCCACCTTGGCCCACCATGGCCACACCCACCCAGCAACCGGGCAGAGAACCTCTTGCTAAAATTTTTGAAGCCCACCCCAGGCTCATTTCTTCATGCTACAATATGACCCTTCCAAGACTTCCAGAGGAGTTATGGGGAATTTTGTTTCTCCTTTGGCCTAGTTGCCATTTAACTAATTTGACTAATTTACTTGTGCTTGAAGCCCAGGCTCAAAGGAAGTTGAGGCAAGAAAGATTATTTATAGGCAGTTTATCGGTCAACTAGGGACTTTCCTTTACTACTCATTGTCACCCAAAGAATCATACTAAGATTTAAAATATCTAACAATAGCTAACAATACAAATAATTATTAAATTAATGTTAAGCCACAGCTTCCCAATATACTAACCAATATGCATTACGAAGCAAAATATACTTGGAGATATTTTGTTAGGGGAGTATTTAATTTAATTTAGGTTTTAAAATGTGTAATAGTAGAGGTCATTTGGGAAGTACCAGAATTATCTGGCAAATCTGGATGCTTGTTGCCTTGAAACTGGTGCTATTTACTAATAATAATAATAATAATAATAATAATAATAATAATAATAATAATAATAATATGGCAGTAATGAAGAACAAGAAATTAAAATGTTTATATGAAAACACAAGATAAGATATAGTAATCCCAAATAATTTTTTAAAAGTAATAGATAGCACCTGCTTTTTTGTATGTATTTTACCATGTGAAAACACAGTAAATCACAATATTCCAATCATAATTAGCAGTTACACTGACCTTCTTCTTTAGGGCCAAGGCAGTGATTTTGTTGTTGTTGTTGTCAGAGCAATAAGAATGGCAAAAACCCACCTGATAAGCAAGAATTTCCCTTTGTTGCCAAAAAAATGAAAAGAAACCCTGGGAGAGCAACATTTAAAACCTTCAAGAAGACAATGCTTAAAGAAAATCTAGGCACTGAAATGCTATTTGTGTTTATATTGTTTTTCTCTGCTCTGAAGGTTTTCGCTTTCTTTCTTCTGCCAAATGCCATCATTTTCCTACATTTTTGATAGAAGACTCTTTCTCCGAGGGATTTTGATAGTTTTTATACAGAAGAACTTGCTGAAATATATGCTTTGGATAAAAACGAATTACTGGTTTAAGCATAAATATCACTGAAGGAAGAAGAAAATATATGATTCTGAATATTATATGTTAGTTGAGCTTTGCGGTTGTTTATGCAAACATCTGAAATTTGGGGAATATAAATGTCATTATTTCATTATCTGATAGTAGGCTTATTTGTTGTTTGCTTATTGTGCAGGTGTATTTTTTTGCTAGACCTAGATTTCCTAATATGCCAGATTTCCACTATGCTTTGATCTTTTCTTCTTTTTTTTGTCCTTCACATTCTGGGACAGATCACTGTGATCCACTTGAAAATATATTATTTTATTATTAGCTATCCCATGGGAAACTCAAGCTTTCAACAACAACAGCAAAAGAGCTTTCCATTGCTTAAGTATTAATAGATGACTCCCAGCTGTTCCTTCATTTTTCTTCTGTCAGGAAAGATGTAACTACATGATTAAACAGCATTCAGTTCTGAAGCTATTATCAATTATACTAATTAAGGTCAAACAGAATGCAACAGCAGCTTTTGTAAAATAGAAGAAAAAAAAGCAGATTTGAAATATAAACTAAAATTAATTTGAAGGTATCCTATGTACACATGATACTTTCTGCAGTCTTCATTATTAATTATTTCAAGGTGATATTTTTCTTTTCTTTTTTTAAAACAGAGCTATTTAACAATTCAGTTGTTTTCTCTTTGTTTTCAGTGGGGAAAGATACACAAAACAGGACCAATCAGTATCAGTGCATTTTGAGTAACGTTGACCTAATTTTTCTCAGAAAATTAATCTGTTTTGTTGTTGACAAAATACATAGACATATCCATGCACATGCAGATGTATTTTGTTGTCACAATACATGTACATATGTACATATATATCTTTTAGACTATATTATGTGGATAGTTAGTTAAAAGAAGATATGGATTGAAGTTCATTTCATCATTAAAGATGAAAAAAATAAAAACATCCTAAAATACAAAGAGCAAAAGAAGGAGAAATAGTTCTTTGCTGATGTGCTGAAAATATCCATAGAAAGGCAGAAAGTTGAAATTTTCTCAACTAAATGCTGAAAGCAGAAAATAGCAAGAAAAGACCAGAAAGTATTTAGAGAATAATAAAATAAAAGTGATATTTATTTTTTAAAAAAATTGTAGAAAGAGAACCTTCTATCTCAAAAGCAGAACAATGAGTAAAGAAGAGAATGTATAAAACAGTGTGAATATGTATAAGAGTTATATAAAGATGATGTCCATATCAGGGGTGTATTCAATTTACCTTTACTACTGGTTTGCAATGGGAGCGCATGCGCAGATCACCCATGATGACGTTATGGCAGGTGGGCGGAGACTCCTGCTGATTTTATTACTGGTTTTATAGAACCGGACTGAACTGGGAGCAACCCACCACTGGTCCATATCAATATTATTTATAAAGTTTTGAAAGTTTGATATCAAACTTTCTGGAAACGGAAATTAAATGGGCCTTAGAAAATGTTGTTAACAAATCTGCAGAAATGGAAGACATACCAGAAAAACCGTTTAAGGGCTTACAAGATGATGCAATGAAAGTGCTGTATATGGTTTTTAAGCAGGAATGGAAACAGCCAAAGTATTGGAAAAGATCAATTTATATTGTAGTAACTAACAAGGGCAGTGTAAAAAAAACATTCTGAAAGCTACTGAAAATTGAACTGCAAGCAACAGTGCCAGTAAAATTCATTTATTAAACAAACTGATCACTCCTAATTTCTAAATGAGCAGAAATTGACAAAACTACTTATTTTTTATGTGTACTTGTCTTCAGAGTCAAAATAAAATCATCTATTAGTATCTGTAAAGAGTTACTCAATTAACTAGGCAACAGCTATGGCGTATGATGCTTCCTTTGCATGGTAAGGACAATGAAAGCTACTGGAAAATCTTAAAGACAAAGATAAAACAACTTAGCAAATAAGCATGGGGCCATGTAGGTCATTACATGGCAGCAATCAATAAAACCTGCTGTTGGAAAAATCAAATTAGGAATGTCAAATTTGGACTGTCTGATATTGTCAAAGATTAGTAGCCACATTAATGAAAAGAAGGACAGAAAATGTTCATGTGAAGGAGAAAGTTCTTTAAAAAGCAACGGCCTTAAAAATGTTACATGCTTTAAAAGAAACTACATAGAACGCTCCTGTCATTTAGTGCAGTAATCTATTGATCATTGCAGAAGGAAAAGTTTCCTTTGGTATATCTTTCTTCTTTTTTCTCAATATTTCCAAGGCAACAAGATTGTTTTGCTTCATGAAACTGGTTTCCACGTTCCAAAACCTACAAGCGATTGACTGTAATAGCATCTATGAATCTCTCATTGATATCAAGAAAGGCAGTGGCGGGATTCAAGTAATTTAACAACCAGTTCTCTGCCCTAATCATTTCTTCCAACACCCAGTTCACCAAACTGCTCAGAAAGTTAACAACCAGTTCTCCCAAAGTGGTGTGAACTGGCTGAATCCCACCACTGAAGAAAGACCAATTCAAGATCAGATTGAAATAATAATTATGCACATGTACTATATTTGTATGTAATTATGCCTACAAAGCCAGAATTGAGAAAACAGTAACATATAGCAAATGCTGTGTTAGATCGGTGCAGGGAAGCAAGAGGCGACCACCTCTGGTCCAATTCAGTACTTTAATTCAAGCACAAGAAAAAGACAAGCGGCTGTGCTGCCGGGGCTCTTTAAATATGCTCTGGCAGGCTCAGCCGCCCAATGACAGTTCTTTAAAGTTTCCGCCGGAGGATTAGCCAATCCCCGGCGGATGCCCAAATAAGGACATAACACTCCTCCCCCCCTTAGTTCGAAAAATGTCCATCACAGTCAATGTGCGTAACGAAGTCATGCAAGTAGGCGGGACACCTGCTGGTCCTGGATGACCTGCGCAGTTCAATCTGAGCTTCGCCGCCGACCTGTGTGGGCGAAGCTCCTGTCCTCTCCAGCTCCCCGGCTGGGGTAGCAGGGGCTCTGGCCGTCGAGTGTGCAGGACCCGTCCCAGCACCTCCGGCCGCAACGTCTGGATCTTCATGCTGGTGTCGCCGGTCCTTCCCTCGCCTGGAGTCTCTGGAACCTCACGGCTGGACATCGCTGCTGTCCGGTGGATGCTGTCCGAAGCCCGGTAAGTCTACTGGTGTTCCTTTGGACTTTTGTGGCTTCTGTTGCTGTCAGTGTCGGGTGTGGTCGACCTCGCTGGGGTGGTGTTCATCTCCACTGCTGGGATGGTGCAGGTCGACTTTGCAGGGGTGGTGCTGGTCGACCTCGCCGGGGTGGTGTTTGCCTCCGCTGCCGGGATGGTGCAGGTCGACTTCGCAGGGTTGGGGTTGGTCGGCCTGGCCGGGTTGCTGGCGGCGGTCTCCCTCACTGGTCGGTCGCTGGCTGGCTCTGCCGTGGTGCTGCGTGCCTCCCTCGCTACATTGTCCCCAGTCTACTCACCTGGAGCGGAGGTCTCCCTGGCTGGGGTGTTGTTGGTCGTCTTTGCTGGGGGGTTGCGCGTCTCCCCCCCGGGTAGCTCTCGGTCTACCCCTCGGCTGTCGTGGTGGTCCCTCTCCCTGGAGCGGCGGGTGCTTGCCTTGCTCGGTTGATGTCGCTGCCCCTCAGGCCGTAGGTAGCGGTCTACCAATCTGGACTGTTGATGGCTCAGCTCTCGGTAGTGGCCGGGGTCGACCTCATCGGGGGGTGGGAGGCCTACCTCGCCTGGGTGTGGGAGGCCTACCTCGTCAGGGTCTGGCAGGCCTACCTCGTCAGGGTCTGGCAGGCCCACCTTGTTGGGGTGTTGTAGGCCTACCTCGTCGGGGTGTTGTAGGCCTACCTCGTCAGGGTGTTGTAGGCCTACCTCGTCGGGGTGTTGTCGGCCTACCTCGTCGGGGTGTTTCAGGCCTACCTCATCTGGGTGTTGCAGGCCCATCTCGTCAGGTTGGTTTTCTTCCGATCCCCTCCACCTTTTCCGGAGCTGGTCGATGTGACATCTACAGACCTGTCCATCTTCCAGCTCTACTCGGTAGGACTTCGGGCTGGTTGTGCTCTCTATTCTCCCCTTCAGCCACTTCGGAGAGCCATTGAAGTTTAGCGCAAACACTGGGTCTCCTATGGTGAAGGCACGGAGCGGGCGGCTGGCCGTTGCTGTCACCTCTGGGTTGTACTGGGGTGTAGCCGGTCCAAGGGTGACCTCAGTCATCTGCCCATCAGCAGTTCGGCTGGACTTTTTCTGGTGGTGGCATGTGGCGTGATGTGCTGGGTGAGGAGAAAGTTGTTGATTCTTTCCTGCTAGTTGCCCGTGCCCATCTTGGTGAGTGTCTCTTTGGTCAGTCTCACCATTTGTTCTGCTTGTCCGTTACCAACTGGCCTGTAGGGGGCTGAGAGGGCATGGCAGATGCCCCGTCCGGCCAGGAACTCCTCCATGGACTTGGACGTAAGTTGAGGTCCATTGTCCAAGACCAGGACATCCAGCAGCCCGTGTGTGGGAACAGGCACCTGAGTGCCCTGATGGTGGCTTCGGAAGTGGTAGATGCCATGGGGATGACCTCTAGCCACTTGGAGAAGGCGTCCACGACAATTAAGAGATACTGCCCCTCGGACATACATACTGCCCCGCATCGGACATACATACTGCCCCGCATCGGACTTGCAAAGTCGATGTGGATCCGAGCCCATGGGCAGCTGGGCGTCTCCCACTCCGACGATTGGGCTTGGGCGGGGGCAGGGTGTACCTCTTGGCACGGGTCACATCTGGCGACCCACTCTTCGATGTCTTTGTCCAGTGACGGCCACCAGACGTAACTCCGTGCCAGTCCTTTCATGCGCACGATGCCAGGGTGTCCATTGTGGAGCGTCTCGAGCATCTTCTACTGCAGCGCGCTGGGAATCAGCACCCGGTCTCCCCATAGGCTACAGCCTTTCATGGTGGACAGCTCCTGTGGCTTGCATACAAAGGGGCTGAATTTTTCTGCCGGTTTCTCGGTTGGCCAGCCTCACAGGACCCAGGACCTTACTTGTTTGAGTATGGGGTCCCTTTGGGTGTGGGCTGCCACATCGGAGGACGTCACCGGGCAGTCTCTGTCGGCATCAATGTGAAGGAGGCTGATGGTGGGTGCGGGGTCTTCTACTGACTCCTTGGACCGACATCTGCTCAGGCCATCTGCATTCCCAATGGTTTTGCTGGGCCTATGGATGAGTTTGTAAGAATACCCGGCAAGGAAGATGGCCCAGCGTGTCATCCTGGGCGACATGTAACCGGGTGTGGGCTTGTCACCCGCTAATAGTCCCAAAAGTGGCTTATCGTCCGTGATGACCGTGACGTCCCGGCCGTATAGGTATTCATGGAAGTGCTTGACGCCAGCCACAATAGCCAAGGCTTCTTTGTCCAGCTGACTGTAATTTCTTTCGGTGCTGGACATCGTCTTGGAAAAATAGGCAATGGGTGCCTCTGATCCGTTGGGGAGTTGGTGGCTGAGGACTGTGCCAATTCCGTATGGTGAGGCATCACAGGTCAGCAGCAGTGGAAGCGTCTCATGGTATTGGATGATCACGCTGTCGGATGATAGGAGTCCCTTGATGGTCTTGAAGGTGGCTTCCTCCTCTGTCCCCCATCTCCACGGAACCGCTTTCCCCAGCAATCGATGGAGTGGCTCAGTGGCTGTTGCCTTCTGTTTAAGGAACACTGCATAAAAATTCAGCAATCCCAAAAATGCTTGAAGCTCTGCTTTGTTTTGGGGGGCTGGAGCTTCGTGGATTGCCCTAACTTTAGCTTTGGTGGGGTGGATGCCAGTGCCATCTATGAGATAGCCCAGGAACTCTACCTTCTGGACCCCAATGATGCATTTGTCTCTCCTCACTCTCAAACCCTTCTCCTTAAAGCGCTGCAAAACTTGTTTAAGTCGCTCAAGTAGCTGGGTTTTCGAGTGCCCGGAGATCAATACATCATCGAAGTACGGCACCACCCCTAGAATGCCTTGGAGAAGGCGTTCCATCATTGATTGGAAAATCCCTGGGGCTGCGCTGACTCCAAATTGGAGACGGTTACATTTAAATGCACCTCTATGGGTGACAATAGTTTGCGCCTCCGCAGTTTTTTCATCCACTGGCAATTGCTGGTAAGCCTGGGCCAGGTCCAGTTTGGCAAATATTGTCCCACTCCCAAGTGAATGCAGCAGATGTTGCACCACTGGAACTGGGTATGCGCTTTGCAATAGGGCCTTATTTATTGAACATTTATAATGATGCGGACAGATCCATCATGCTTCATGGGAGTCACAATGGGCGTCTCCCATGCTGCATGATCGATTGGTTCCAACACGCCTTGGGCTATCAGCTTATCTAGCTGAGCATCTACTTTGGGCCTCAAGGCAAACGGAACTCACGGGGCTTAAGCCTAATGGGGGTAATTGTCTTATCAAGATTAAAGGAAATGGGCTTTCCCACAAATTTCCCCACCTTACCGTCGAAGACTTCCTTGAACTCTTCGTGGGGGGTGTCGAGTTCATCCTGCCGGATCTGATTAACCCCTACAATCCCGAGCCCTAGTGGCTTGAACTACTCCATGCCCAGAAAGGTCGGGCGGTTGTGCTCGACAATGGTGATGGGGAGGTCGCCTTGGAAATCGCGGTAAGAGACGTGTAGCGAGGCTCTTCCCAGGACTCCGATGTGGTTCCCTCCAAAATTCACTAGCCTGGAGCTCAGGGGTTTCAGGTCCTTCTTGCGGATGTCTGGCTTGATGCGCTTTAAATTTTGCCAGTCCATAATGGAGTACATGGAGCCAGAATCTACTTCCATGGAACATGGGGTTCCTTCCAAGTGCACGGTCACGTGGCACTTGGTGGTGGTGTTGTCGTTGTCGGAGAGGTGTATGGTTGTCTGGTGCACTGCTCTCCTCCGGTTCCCGTCGCTCTCCCCACATCTGGACTGGTAGGAGGACCATTTGGATGACCTTGCGTTGTCCTCCTGATTTTCACGAGGTCAGTGGCTGGAGGGCTCTGGGGCTGGTTCCTTGGCTCTGCACGCTTCGGCGATGTGCCCCCTTCTGTTGCAACGTCTGCAGGTTGTGTCCCTCCATTTGCAGTGTGCCCTGGCATGGTCCCCTCTGCAGCTGGCATAGCGCTCCCCCTTGTAGCTTTTCTGAGCAGTTTCCCGCTTTGGGGGTCTGGAGACCTTGTGGACGGCCGATTCTTCTTCCGACTCCGAGCCAGCTGTGGAATCCTCAGTCGATCACTGTGTGGCACTGCGAATCTTGTGGATTCCCTTCGCCTGGATCACTGCGGCTGCTGCTTTCTCGGAGATTTCAGATGCGGTGGCTTCCTCCACCACGTCCTTGAGCACGAGCTTTTTTCTGCTCAGGAACTTTTTCTGAAGGGCTCTGTCCCTCATGCCAAAAACCACGCGGTCAGCTATGGCATTGTCCACATGGTCGAATTCACAGCTGGCTGCAATTTGGCCCAGGGCGGCCACAAACTCCTTGATGGTCTCACCTTCCTTCTGGTCCCTCTGGTGGAAGGTGAACCGGTTTGCCACTGGTGTTCCCGTTGGGGCATAATGGTCCTGCAGGATCTGCAGCAGGTCCGTCCATGGCACTTCTTCTATGTCTCTGGGAGCCATCAGATCGATGGCCATGTCGAGGACTTCTGAGCCACAGTTGGCCAGGAAAATGCCCTTCTTGCGGTCGTCGTTGGCATCCCTGATGTTGTTGCCTCTCAGGAATTGCCGGAATTTGACTACGTAGGATTTCCACTTGTCCTTCCCTGGGCGGAAAGGAGCAAGGGCTGGCAATGTGGCTTCAGCTGCTGCCATGCCTTTGGAAATGCCTACACGTGACTTCAGCTGCTAAGTGACTTAGCTCTTGAGGTTGGCTTCACGCCACGAGGTTCGTCGCTTGGTTCTTAATCCTTCGTCGCCAGTGTTAGATCGGCGCAGGGAAGCAAGGCGCGACCAGCTCTGGTCCAATTCAGTACTTTATTCAAGCACAAGAAAAAGACAAGCGGCTGTGCTGCCGGGGCTCTTTAAATACGCTCCGGCAAGCTCAGCCGCCCAATGACAGTTCTTTAAAGTTCCCGCTGGAGGATTAGCCAATCCCCGGCGGATGCCCAAATAAGGACATAACATGCTTCAGCAAAAGCTGAAGAAACAATGGACCACTTAGCTGCTGCTAGAAGATCCCATGGATTAATAACAAACAACATCATGACAAAGTAGCAACAATTGGAATAGCTGCAAAAAATATCATTTGCCTGCAACAAGAATGGGGGATCACAGCATAGATAAAATAATAAAAAATGAAGATGCTAAAGTGCTTTGGGACTTCCAAGCACTATAATCCCTAGTGAAATTATACAAGGAGGAAAAAGTACTGATAAATTAGTCCAACTCTAAAGTTTTAGCTTTCTCTAAGCAGCCATGAACAGAAATGACAAATAAATGGACAAATATAAATATTAAAATATCCAGGAAACATCCATTGGCTAAACAAACCTCACAAAGTCCATTGTGGAAAACATTTTGATATCTACAGTCATCAAGCCATCTTCTACTGGACACATAGTACATTACTACAAAACTCTACTTCATCAGATTAATTCCTCAATTACTCTGTGCCACTATAGAGATAGTTCAGCCAACGTTTCTACAGAAAATATTGAACATTTCTTGAACGGTTCCAAATGAAGCTCTGCCAAGGGAAGCAATAAGGAAGATGACTTTGACAGAATGATGCAGGAACAGTACAGGTAGTCCTCAAGTTATGACAGGTCACTTAATGGTCATTCGAAGTTACAACGTATGACCTGTTTCAAAGTTATGCGGATGCAGCACCCTCACAGTCATTTGCCCTTAAAATGATCACAGGGACACTGCAGTGGCCTATCCTCTCTTTCCCCCTCATCCCGCCCTGACTGGTCCCTGTAGTGGTTGGACCTATTTCCCATGCCTCCAGGAAGCAGTTGCCTTTTTCAGTGCTCCAAAAATTCCTTGTGGAATTGGAGGCTGCTTTTGGAGCTTTCTGCCCCGATCAGCTGGCCATCTGGAGACTGCAAGCCTCTCCTGGCTTTTGCTAGTCTTTGGGAAAGTCAGCTACTAGGCAGCTTCAATACGAGATTCCCAAAACCTTTCCCCTGTTTAACTCCTTTTCTTCCCAGAAACACATATTTCTTTAACAAAGAAAACCAAAAATCTGGGAAGGATAGACTTGTTGATCTCTCCTCCCCCCCTCTCCTCCCCCCCCACCCCTGCACTAGAGGCTGAAACTGAATTCTTTACCTTCTGCCTTCCAATCTCAGTCCTTTTTAACCACCTCATTTACTGAATTTACTGCATTCTTGGAAAAAGGGTGACAAAATCTCTAAGTTATTTACCTTGATGAGTGACTGCCAGGCTGAAAAATAGAGGAAAGGAAGAAAGCAAGCAAAGATTTTTTTTTTTCCTGCAGCTTGTTTGCATTGAGGAGTTGAAGAAAAAGTTTATCTCAAAAGAAAAAGCAGTGAAACCATAAATATGCAGAAAATGGTTGCAGCAGAAGCTGGATCCTAAAGTCAGACAGGCAGAAAAATATTGGAAACCTTTGCTTGTCTGCCTACTTTAGGGACCCAGCAGAGTGGCAAGCCTTTCAGGGCCTCCCCCATCCATGATGTACCCCATCCTCACTTAACAATACTCAGATTTGTTTAATGGCAGCATTAGGGAAAACAGGGAGTGGGGTCATTAAGCGAGTCTATCTCATAACGTCACCACCAGTGGTAGGTTTCTACTGTTTTACCCTGGTTCAAGCGAACCGGTAGTGGCAGCAGGAGGCTCCACCCACCCACCCAGACATCATCACGGATACTCTGCGCATGCGCAGAAGCATCGCGCACAAGTGAAGCAAGTGTGTACACGTGCTCACAGTTCCAAAATGGTAGCAAAGGTAAGTGGAACCCACTACTGGTCACCACTTATGTAAACATAATGGACAGGCTCCATTGTGGTCAGGGGCTGGGGATTACCTGTAAAAGGTTACAAATATCAAGATAAAATACTAATACAAACTAAGAAAAAACTATACAAAATAAAGAAAAGAAAAAATAAATGTGAAGAGCTAGAAAAAAAGGAAAACAAAAAAGAAAATGTATATAAAAATGTCTCACCCTTTCTCTAGACAAATATAAACCATTTCAGTAATTTAACACCCTCTATAATATTTTAGTTTAAAACATCTCATTCCTTATCAATATTCAAATTATAAAAGTTCACTATTCACCCCTATTAAAAGCTACCAGCTATCAGCTAATGCATACGTGTTTTTAACCTTAGTCAAGTAAAACACTTTCATATTTCAACTTGTCACTTTCTCTAAGAAACAAAATAAAATTCTTCCCATTTATACACAGATCTTTAACCCATCATCATTCAGTCCTAGTTAAAAAAACATCCATTAGAAGTTGCCAGAATCCACAACACAAAAATTTTACTAGTAAAATAAGTTTACTTTATATTTCTCCTTTTATTTTTTAAACATTGATCATTAATCCCATTAAATAATGTCCCCAAGTTGATTTCACTTTGTTTCTTTTCAGGAATAGCTTCAGTGGTTTAACATATCCACTTTGAAAATTTAAGATATTCAAGCTTTTCAAATGACTCTTTTGATTTATTACTTATATGTCTTCTTTAGTTATTAAGACATCAGCCAGTATCAAAGGTAAATCAATTGTATTACTGCTTTCCATATTATTCTTATAGCTTGATATTTTGAAAATCCATTTTCAAATCCATAGAACATTTTTCAATATCACTCTGTGTAGTCAGGACTTGTTCTTTTCACTACGTTCATTAAAGTAATGTTCAGTCCAACACTATTGTTGTAGCGCGGGAATAACGAGAGGCACAAGCAAGCTAGTGACAACAGCTCTTTAATTCAGGGTGAGACTTCAGCAATTGAAGCCAGGAAACAGCCCTCCTTATATACAGTTCCGAAATAACTGTTAACCAATCACGAACAGTCTAACATTCAAATCTCCCGCACAAAATAGATACATACATAACACCCCTCCATTCCCAGAAGGCACTTATTCTATCTATTTACATATTTGCATACAAAATCACGCAGATGACCAGGGTGTGACTTCGCTCTGGTTGACCTGTGCAGTTCAGTTGTTGGTGAGGCGTCGAGCCGGTCAGAGGGACCTCCCGTCTCTCCTGGCTCCGCCAATGGAACCTCCTGGATTTCTCCAGAGGCGTGGCTATACCCGGCTGGGAGTGTTAACTCGTCGGGGTGGCGCTGGAGCCCAGGCTTACCCAATAAGTAATCCGGTTCTCTCGGGCTTGAGATAGCTGTTTTGGGGAAACTTTGGAAGTCAGGATCAACAACATTTGTATTATTGTAGGCTTCATAATTCAAACGTTTACGCAATTGATCTATGTGCCTTCTCCAAATTTTACCTTGCCCTATGTCTACAGTATATGATTTCGGGCCAGTGATTCCTACAACAGTTCCCCCTATCCATAGTGGACCGCTAGCATAATTCCTTGCGAATACTGGGGTCCCAATTTGAAATTGCCTTAATCCTGTTTCTTCCCCCTTGAAGCTATCTTGGGAATAGTTTGGATGTAGCCAATCGAGAGTACATCTAAGTTTCCGAACCATTAAAAATTATGCTGGACTGCGCCCCGTGCCAGTGCACGGGGTGGCATGTTGTATTGCTAAGAATTGATCGATTCTGGCTTGCCAGTCCCCCGCATCGAGTCAGGAGAGGGCTTCTTTGGTCGTTCGTACAAATCTCTCTGCAAGGCCATTAGAAGCCAGATGAAACGGAACTGACAATGCGTGTCTTATTCCTAACTCGGCCAGGTAGCTTTCAAACTGTGTCACCGTGAATTAGGGCCCATTATCTGATACCAGGGTGTCTGGTAATCCGTGGGTTGCGAATAGCTTCCTGAGAACCTTGATTACTGCCTCGGAAGTGGTTGACGGCATTAAGGCTATTTCCAACCATTTGGAAAAGGTGTCAACAATTATTAGAAAATTCTGCCTGTGGAATGGCCCTGCAAAATCTATATGAATCCTCCCCCATGGTCCCTTAGGCTTCTCCCACTCTCTAGCAGGAGCTACAGGGGGATCCGGTCGGGACTCCTGGCAAGGCCTGCATTTTCCAACCCATTCAGTGATGTCCTGATCAAGTTGTGGCCACCACACATAACTATGAGCCAGACCCTTCATTCTGACTATACCAGGGTGCCCCTCATGTAGTAGTTCTAAAACCCGATGCCTCAACCACGAGGGAATGACCACCCTATCACCCCACAATAAACAGCCAACCAGCATAGACAATTTATTCTTTTTGGTAAAAAACACTTGAAATTCCCCACTGTCCACCATAGTTGGCCACTCTCTCATGACCCAGCCCATAACAGTACGAATAACAGTATCTTCGGTAGATGCCCTTGCCACCTCGCGAGACAAGAAAGGCCCCAGGGAAACGACATCGAGCAACAAGACAGGGGCTTCCGGTGTCAGGTTTTCCAACAAATCAGGCAAGGGGCATCGTCTGAGGGCGTCAGCATGGCCCAGAGTCCGGCCCGGTCAGTGGATTAGTCGATATGAATAAGCGGCCAGGAAAATAGACCACCTGGTCATCCAGGGGGAAAGAGCAGCTGGGGTTGGTTTGTCGCCAGCCAAAAGTCCCAACAATGGCTGATGGTCCATTACTAGTTCAAAAGTCTGGCCAAAGAAATATTCATGAAATTTTTTGACCCCCGCCACAGCCGCTAATGCCTCCCTATCCAGCTGGCTGTAATTTCGTTCCGCACTGGACAGGATGCGAGAGTAATATGCAATGGGCACCTCTAACCCATTCGGTAGTCTATGGCTCAATACAGCGCCCACTCCAACAGGGGACGCATCGCAGACAAGAACAAGTGGCAATTCCGAATTGTATTGGATTAGAAAACTGTCTTCCGACAAAAAAATTTTTACAGCCTTAAATGCGGCTGCTTCAGTCTTGCCCCAAACCCAAGGAATGTTTTTCCCTAACAATCTGTGTAATGGTTCCGCAATGGTAGCTTTGTCCTTAAGGAACATAGTATAAAAGTTCAGGAGTCCCAGAAATGCCTGTAGTTCGGCCTTCGACTTTGGTGTGGGTGCATTTTGGATGGCTCTTACTTTGCTCTCTGTGGGGTGTATACCCGAGCCGTCAATTCAGTAGCCCAGAAATTCTACAGACGGTACTGCAATTTTACATTTAGTCTTTTTGAGTTTTAGTCCCGCTTCTCTAAATCTGGTGAGCGCTTGGCTAACTCTTTCTCCAAGTTGCGCCTCATTCTGGGCACTAATGAGGACATCGTCAAAATAGGGTACAACCCCCGGGAGTCCTTGAAGTAGGCACTCTATGGTGCTTTGGAAGAGCCCTGGTGCAATGCTAACCCCAAACTGAAGTCTAGTGCATTTGAACGCACCTCTGTGCGTTACTATAGTCTGCGATTCTGCCGTAGCATCATCTAACGGCAGCTGCTGGTACGCCTGCACAAGGTCTAATTTAGCGAATATCTTGCCAGGGCCCAGGGAATGAAGCAGATGATGGACGATTGGGACTGGGTACGCACTCTGTTGGAGCGCCTTATTGATCATGCATTTATAATCAGCGTAGATTCTGATTGATCCATCTGACTTGACTGGCGTGACTATTGGGGTTTCCCACTTGGCATGATCTACAGGGACCAGCACCCCTTGCTTAATTAGTTTGTCAAGCTCTGTGTCTATTTTTGGTTTTAAGGCAAATGGTACTCGTCTTGCCTTTAACCTAATTTGGGCTACGTTAGGGTCTAGGTTAAAAGAAATAGGGGTCCTCACGTACTTGCCTAGTGACTCTTCAAAAACGTAGTGGAACTTGTGCAGGAGGCTGTCCTTAAGAGACGGTCCTCCGAGGCTGTGGACACCCGTGAAGCCCATGCCGAGGGCTCGAAACCACTCAAGACCCAGAAGGCTTGGTAGCGACTTGCTGACAATCATCAGGGGAAGTTCTTTCTGGAACTCACTGTAGGTGACCCAGAATGTGCCCACGCCTTCCACAGGAACTCGGTTTCCTTGGTAGTCGAGGAGACGAACTCGTTGCCGTGATAGCAGATTTCTTCGAAGCTTCGGTAGAAGTGATTTAAGTGTTGCCCAGGACATGATTGACAGGGCAGACCCGCTATCGATCTCCATGTCGCATGGTCTCCCTTCAATTTCTACTCTGGTGTAGACTTTTTCTTCTACAGACATGCTGGCTTGGCCGATTCTCGTGCTGTAGGTGTCTTGCTTTTGATTCTTGTGCTGTTTTCTTGTGCCGCCATCTCTGGTTGGCTGATTTGAATGTGTCTGTTCTGATTAGTCGTTATGGTCACATGACTTGTTATTTCTAGGAAACTGAGCTCTACAGACTCTAGCCAAATAGCCTTTTTTTTCACATCGCCTGCAAATGGCATCTCGATATTTACAGGACTGTCTCTCATGAGCTCCACCGCAACTTGAGCAGTTTTCTCGGCGATGACTTTGCTCGCCCTTCTTTTTGTCAGTATGGAAGACTTCCTTGTCTGATTCTTCTTCCGTATTGGTCCACGCCTCCTCTTGATGAACAGGTGTTGACTTTGGGCTGTCTTTACCTGACTGTGGATGTTGTAGCACTTCGGAAGCCTTAGTGGATGCTTCGTGTGCCCTTGCTTCGTCAAGCGCGCCGGCTAATGTTAAATCTGGCTTTGCGAGCAGGCGCCTCTGTAAACGAGTGTCTCTAACGCCACAAATCAACTGTTCAAGGAGTGCATTGTCTAGATCCCAGTAGTCGCAATGCGTTGCGGTTTTTCGAAGGGCAGCCACGTATGCGCTGACCAGTTCTCCTTCTCTTTGTACTCGTTGCAGGAGCTCGTAGCATTGTACAAATTTCGAAGGAACGGGAGCTAGTGGGCTTTCAGATTTGCTTGCAGGACATCCCAGGGGACCAGCGAACCGCTGTCGGTTCACAGAGAGATTCGGCCATCTTGAAAACATCTGGCCTGCAGTGGCTCAGGAAGAGAGCTCTTTTCCGATTTGCCAAGAGACCTTGCATCTCACTTGCTTCTAGGGAACACCTGAACCTGGTTAGATACGACCCCCATTTCTCTCGGGTCGGGTCAAAAGGTTTGGGCGGAACGTAGGCAGACATTGCTGTATGCCTCCGCAGTCCGCCCGTCACCCTGGCTGAAACTCAAAGCTCTTTTTGCTTTGCTTCTTGTGGCCTCAATCCCACCTTCGTCGCCAATGTTGTAGCACGGGAATAATGAGAGGCACAAGCAAGCTAGTGACAACAGCTCTTTAATTCAGGGTGAGACTTCAGCAATTGAACCCAGGCAACAGCCCTCCTTATATACAGTTCCGAAATAACCGTTAACCAATCACAAACAGTCTAACATTCAAATCTCCCGCACAAAATAGATACATACATAACAACTACTTTCTCAGAAGTCCTGTTACGATAGCAAAACTCAATAAAGTGGTTTTAGCCTCCTTGCAGAGTTGATTTCCTGGTCTGGTCCATCTAGTAGGCCTGATACCAGCTTATAGGCCTGACTGGGCTCTATTTCCGCCTCCGTGTTTATAATTCACTGAATTTTGTTTTGTTTAATGCATCTTTTCCCCTCTTATTTATTTCTCTATGTTATAGCAATATAATTTTAAAAAGCAAACCAAGAGGAATTAATTAAATCACAACTAAATTAACTCTCATTGATTTGTAGAATCTATAGTTATGGATCCCACTTCAGTACTTCAATGATTTATTATTTTACAGCTGCTTTTGACATTGGAAATATTTTTTTAAAATGTGTTCGAAGATATTGAATGTTACAATTACTAGAGCTGAAAGTGATTGTTTAAATAGATATTGTGAATTTATGGATAATAAACCAAAAATCATAAATATGTTAATAATTGTTCTTGTCTACCTCTCATTTAATTGTTGTAAACTGGACAATTTTACTGTCCATTCAATTATTATGACTAGCTTAATGGTCAGTCAAAAATGTATTTCACTTTGGTTCAATATGACAAATAAAAAAGGGCTAGGCATTTATTTAGATGGAAACAATGAGGTTCTTATGCCAGACCCAATACTTAGTGTAGTTTAAGCTCAAATTCAGAACATGATGCCTCATTTGCAGTATTACCATATCAGAAAAATGTAAATACAGGAAAATTAGGAGAAAGAAAGATTTGCTTTATTCAACAAACTGCATATACCATCATTCCCAAATGTATTCATTTTTGGGTTTTTTTTTCTCACCACACCCCACTTTCTCTCTCAAGGTCTCTCAAATCCTAGTTCCAAAATAATAAGACATTAGTAATTGAAGATGAAGCTGTGTTTGACAACTGCAAGAACCGTTCTTCCTTAAATAGGACACAGATTCATGCAAAATCTTTGCTTAAATTCCCATGTGTTAAATCGAAAGCTCAGTCTACAAATACATTTGCTGTGTTCACCTTACATTGTAATAAATTTTTTAAATGTATTGTAGCTGAATATATTGGTCTGGTTCACCTAATGCTAGAGCCTACATAATCCAATTTTATTTTAGCCCAATATTTTGTACGAACCCAGTTTTTCTGTATAGGGACCTAGAGGAGAATATGTTAGCTCAGAGCTGAGAGTTGAAATGAGGAATCCTTGGTACTTTCTAAACTTGATTGTTTCCATGCAGACGTTTCATTACTTAAACTATGTAACATCATCAGTGCTAGTAAGAGGGGGCTTATTCTAATTTTATATTATGGTCTTGCCTTGCCTTCTCAGTTGTTGGTGGGATTGGTCGTGGTTCTTTGGTTGGGCTGTTTACTGTTGGCTTGTTTGGCAGTTCACTTCTTGATTGGGGTATTAAAGCAACTCCCCTGAGTTCTTCCCTCTATATAATCAAAATTAGAATATGCAAAAGGTGATAAATAAATAAATAAATAACTTTATTGTCATTGTATGTGTATACACGGTATACCCATACAATGAAATTAACACCCAAAGACCAGATCCAACACACATAACAATCCCCAAACACACTCCCACCCACCGCAATTCTCCACCCCTAAACTACCCAAACATCCACACAACAGACCAAGTAATACTGTCCAACAGCTCACTGATGGTGGCCCTTTAGTTCATTGTTGAGTGCAATTATAGCTCTGGGATAAAAACTATTCAGAAAACGTGAGATAAAGGGAGAAGTGAAGCTTGTACTAAAGATGAATACTGCTAATCAGTGGAAGCCACCATTACATATTACATATTTGTTTTTTATGCATTAGAATTCCATATTAATTCCCACCCCTCTCTCTGTATATGTGTGTGTGTCTGTGTGTGTGTTCTGATTTTTGTCACATTAAGAACTGGGATAATAAACCAAAATATTTCAACTACTTAAATCTTCCAGTATTTATTTTTTACTCAATCAGTCACTGAAAATAGCTGAAGGAAGTTTTGAAATTTAATGTTCATTTGTAGTATACAGAATAATACAATGTCAACAAGTAAATGTGTAGTTTCCAATGTGTGTGTATGTATACACACACATACTTTTCTCCCAGCTGAGGCAACTGAAATTTTTCTAAATCTCTTATATGTCATGAAATCTTGCAGTGTAGATTCCTCAGTGTGTTGATTGTTATTATTTGCTTCATTTAGTTTTATTCTACCCGTTTCTTTCCGAACCCTTAATATTTCCATCATTTTGAACATAAACTGCCATTTCTTTAAATGCCAAGAAGATTTTGTCATTCAGTTCTATAATAGTTTTTGGCTATGGGTAGCAGGATTTTTTTTTAAAGATGTGCTTTCTACTATGCACTGCTTTAAGATGGCAGGACTAGGCAAAGCAATATAAAAAGATTTATGTTACCAGACATAAAGCAGGATTAATCTGTAATAATTCACAGGAAGAAAGAAACACATTCATCTATAATTTAGAATTTTTCAGATGAATTAGCTTTTTAATTGTGCTTATAACCAAATAGGGGGAAAAAATCTCTACTGTGTTTTGAGAAACACAGTAATAAATGGCTATAAAGTTTGCCCATGGATACAACAGCTTGATAAGTAAATTGGCATAGGGAAAGCTTTGGCTTTCCCTGACAAGCAATGCAATGTAGATAATAGGTACATTAAAGGAAATTCAGGATGCCTTTTCCAATTATTTAGACTTCACCTAAAATTAGACAAAATATACCAAACCAATTTTAAAATGTTCTAATCTCATAACCACTGTTTTGAGTAATTCAAGCATGAAACAAAAATATAAGTGTTTCAAGAAATTGCTATAATCACTATGACCACTACTACAATCACCACCATGGTTATTTCAAAAGGTGCACTGAAATTGGACTGTTGTCTTGTGGCTTATGACTGAGCCTTTGTGTGTGTGTGTGTGTGTGTGTGCAAAGCCAATAGAACTTCAAGCCTAACCAATAGAACAACAGTAACCAGTCATGTCATTTCTATTTTTAGTTTTGGATGAATGGACTGATGAGTCTGAGAAGCATCAGGAGGACATAAGCAGTTAAACACATGGCCAGAGAGAAGACTTTTCACAGCTGCTACATGACAGTTTGCCTATTAAATTACTTTTGTCTTTTCTTCCCCATGGGAAAGTCAGAGTTCATGTGGGTAGATGGTGAATTGCTAGTGTGTATTCTTATAGTATATTTCCTGACAAGTAATGCAAAGGATGCACTTCACACAGGTAATGCTAATATGTTAGGATTGTGTAAAAGTTATTTTTATTGGTTAATTAAGTTTTAGTATGGAACAACAGTCTATGTATTCCCTTAAATCTTCCAAGAGATACATTTGCTCCTCTTAAATGAAAAGATTCTATGTTGGTTTGGGTTGATTTGTTCTTGTAAAGATTCAATATACACTCTTGTAATTTGATATTGTACTTCCCCTTCCCCTTCTTCCTCCCCTTCTGCCTCTCCTTCCTTCCTTCCTTCCTTCCTTCCTTCCTTCCTTCCTTCCTTCCTTCCTTCCTTCCTTTCTTTCTTTCTTCTTTCTTTCTTTCTTTCTTTCTTTCTTTTTTCTTTTTCCTTCCTTCCTTCCTTCCTTTTTGCAGCTATCCTTATCTGTAATTGAAAATTTTTCATACAGATAGAGATCAGCCATAATCCACTACACCACATCAGATCATAAAACACACAAAAAATCATTTATAAGACACTGTCCAGCTCAACCAATCCTCACACAACTTCATCCAAAAAGACACAGACATCCAACTGCCATAGCAGTAACATCACAAAATCCTATTTATTTACCAAATAAATAGCCATGAAAAGAACAACCCTCCCACACATCTAGATATTCTAGTCCAAGATGTTACTCTAACTATTCTGAATAACTATAGCACAGAAACCATTACGTGCAAATCTGAAACCATAATACTAAATAGAAACAAAATAGGAATTATATAAAAATAAAGGCTAAAAACAACACTATATACAGACAGTGATTAGTAAAACGTATCTGCAAGGATCAACTAGAAGGCAAAACACATGCTGGTATACTGTACCACTAACCTCCTTTCATACAAACAATCTAAAATGTAATTTCAACTGGGAACTGGTGGAAATTTTAGAATATGGTGTGTTGAAAAATGCAAGAGATTTTGTTGCCAGCTGAAGGTGCTAGTTGTCACCTTGAATTACCTTGAAACATCTCCATGGTCCTAAACAGAGGGAGGGACTGCCTTCTTCTGCATTAACCTCTCTAATCAAAATGAATAGGGTCAATTCCCCTCCTGGTTATATACAGTTGCCATCTGACAGGACTTTGGAAGCAGACATTTCTTGTTGCCACTTCCCCTTGGTTGAAATTTTCTTCTCATGGATTTTCCTTTCCTTTCTGAGTTTCAGGAAAACAATCAAGACCTGGATATCCCAATAGAAGAGAATAAGTGTAGCTCAAGGTTGAACTGTGGATACTACCTGATGCTTGGTTGTTTGCTTGCAAACAATTGTTACACAACTAGATAACATTGTCAATATTAGTGAGTGTGCGATTTATTCCCTGTTTACATAGTATTGTGGGGATATGGTTTCATCTTAGATAGTTCCTTGATTTAAGTATTGTTTTCTGCTTGATTGCTTGCTTGTTGTTAATCCCTGCTTATCTGGATGTTGGCTGGAGGGTATGTGTTCTGGTCTTTATTTCCTTCTTAGCTTTTTGTTGTTTATTTTGAATTTTGTGTAAGCATGAATCTGGTAGGTATATGGATTTTTTTTAATGTTTATTATTTGATATTTCCAACTTTGTTTATATTATGGGTAGATTTATTATTTTGCCCATTATTTTAGGTTGATCTGCTTATCTGTCCAGAGCTTCAGGAACAGGCAGCATACAAGTGAAGTGAGATAAAATAACTCAATTCAATTTTTAGACACATGACACGCAATAGTTAGCATTTAGTACATATTTAATTCTGCTCGTGGATGTATCACAAGATGCAGCCCCAACAATTCATTTGCATAATATATGCCAGTCAACAAACCTCAGTTCGGCACATCTCCTGTACTATTGTTACCTAGTATAGTAATGAAACATTTATTACCCAAAACCTAACTTCAAAAATTCTTACAACACAATGCACCAACTCTAACATGTATAACACTAAATTATATTTATTTCCTGCTATCATAGTATAGACATATATGTGTCATTCACTCAACAAATAGAAAGGCTTCTGAAAGACCTTCATTTTAGCTTGTTTCCTAAAGGACAATAAATACAGTGCTATATTTGTCAAGGAGACAGTGTTCCATAATAAAGAGATTATAAAAAGATTCCATTATTAAGACACCCCTCATTCTGGCATCAGCTCCTCTAACTTCATTTTGTGGAGACACAAAAAAGTTTTCTATATTCTTACTAGATAGGTTGGTTGTAACTGAAGTGGCAGTGTTTCCAATATTTGGAAACAAGCCATATTAGTTATAGTTTTACAAGACCATATAAAGCTTATAAGTAAAAGCAGCACTTAAAATAGTACCAAGAAAACAATTCCATAAACACAGGTGTAATGTGTTCATAGCATTTAGTATTGGTTAATACATGATCCACTACATTTTGAATCAATTTCAGTTTTCAGATGGTATATAAAGGCAGCCTCAGATAGAGCACATTGTCTAATCTAACTGGTGACAATAAGAGCATGAATGTTGCAATTTAATTCAACTCTGGTTCCTGATAGGCTTCTAATGCACTAAATGAAACTGAGCAAAGACCTTCTAGACATAGTCTTACCACCCATACAGCAAAAGATGTGAGTTCAGATGGACTCCAACACACTTACCTAGGAGTGGTGCTATCTTTTGGAGACACCATTAGGTTGAACAGAAAATCATCTGAATAAATAGCAGCTCTAGCTTACTGGGATATAGCTTGCTTGGTTCAGCCTGTTTCTTCCCATTCAGATCTCAACAGCCAAGTACAAGACTTTAGTGGAGTCATTGAAATGGTCCAAGTTATATATCAGCAACATACTGTTATTATTTCAAATGGACAGATGACCTCTCCCAATGGCTTCATATGGATGTTAAAAATAATGAGAAAACAGATCCTATAGCACCCTTCATGTAAGAAGCCATTTGGTTAAATTCTCTCCACTTACAACCACCAGCTAAAACTGCCCTTTGGAAATGGGTAGATCCACTGGATCCTGGTACCCCAATCTCTGTCCTCAGAAATATTCTAGAAGGAGATCATTGTGGAGATCTAATAGAATCAGAAGATATAAACTTTCTTATCTAGGTTATATCAAGTATAACCAGTATTGTTTCTATTCCATGATAGTTCTGAATTACAGTTGAAAATTTTCTAAATAATCATATTTTTTAAGGTATTCTGAGGTTTCTTCCCTTTAATAGCCACAACTGCTGCAAGATGTTTCCCAACACAAAGGGAATTTGACACCTCCCTAATGAAATAAGGGAGGAGAAGTAAAGCTTCTCTTATTGGTTTAGTGTAGGCTTAGATATGAGCTGAAACCCATCGTAGATCAAGTTCATTTCTGGTCTTTCTCCACTGTTACTCCTGGAATAACATCTATCACTTCTATCTGGAACAACTTCTATCACTTCTATCTCCTGTCAGTCCTCAGCAAAACAATAGGAAAACAAACTGTGAATCAAGAGAGGTCACTGAAGACCAATCAAGAGCTTGGGTCCCCTCCTGTTGCCAATGGCAACTGACAGAGCTGCCCATTGAATTATCAGAAAGATGCTCAAGAGTCCACAAGAATCCATAAAAGGCATCTGGAGCAGGCCACATGAATGGACATGAGGTCAGAGGAAGCAGCCAATCTTATTGTGACAGGGAAATGATCAGATCACGGGAAAGAGTTAGATATTATGCTGTCCACATCCAGATCATTAAACATCTGTTCCAAGGCAAGTTGCAGTCTCCATGCAGCTGGAGGGAACTAGACTGGGGAAAGCTGGAAAAATGCTCTTGGCAAGAACTCAAGATGAGCAATCTATTTAGGTAAGATGTACAAATAGAAATATATATAAGAAAATCAAACTAACACTTTATGATGTTCCTCTATCATTACTGGCAACTGACTAAATGGAAAACAAAACAAAATGGTTGAATTGTGCTTAATTATTTATAGGGCTAGGAATTACAGACTGGCTATTTTATGCATAAAATCATATTAATGCATTTGCATTAGAATTTTTCCAAGGAAAAGTGTAATATGGATGAGGAGGGTATTAAATTGAAACATGTCATAGAAAAAAACAGAATATGTAGGCTTCTGAACTTGTCGGTTGAAAGAAAAAAGAAGCTGTAGCTGAGTGAACCAACCACACACTGATTTCTATAGAGAGTATCTCTCTTCTTGACCTTGACTATTTATAGTAGTAAATTTTCAGAGGAATATAATTTATACATGTGATATGCCTAAGCAGATTTTATTTCATAAATAATTCTTTTAATCATGGCTCATATCACCTTAACAATTACTGTGTTTTATTTTTATCATAAATCATTAGAAACCTCCAAAGTTGGCATCCCCATTGTCCAAATTAATCTTTTTGATCACTAATATATCATTTTGCATGGCAATGAATCTTGTTCTCTCTATATGTTTCCATCTAAAAATCTACATTTTGAGCCAGAAATAAATGAGAAGTTTTCATTTCCACTTAAAGTATATTTTAACAAAAAGCTTGCATTGGTCCCTCCACAGAAAAGTTGTTTATTAAGTCTCCTGAATTTCAAGTCCTGAATTTGTACAACTCTGTTAAAGAATCACACAGCAATGATGGAGTGATTTATTGAATTTATATCTTTTTTGTTTTTTGGTATTTTTCACTTAGCTGTGTCTTCTTTGTAGAGGATGAGAATGCTTAGCTTCAAGGCAAAGCAAAATAAAAATAAAGGGATAGCCTGGATTCAGAATGAAATGTGTTTGCAGTATTTTCTCAAACCTCAGGTTTTATCACATAGAGATCCCGAGAATGGAAGAAATAGCTCAGCAAGAGTGGTTCATATGGTTGACCTTGGCTGATCTGTAAAAGCAAAGCAATCCTGAGCTGGTTAGATGAGATTCCTAAGAAAATACCAGGGCTGCAGACTATACTGGGAAATAAAAAATAATTTCTTGGAAAAAGCAATACCAAACCAAAGAACTATGTAGTTGATAACAGGAATCAAAATTGACTTAAAGAAAGAATTGGCAGTGCTGTATTCTGTCTGGTTCAGTTTTGCATATATTATGCTTAAATTATCCATCCAATGTTTATATAAAACAGGTTTTCATAGTATCAGTTATTATCTTTATAGAATAGAATAGAATTCTTTATTGGCCAAGTGTGATTGGACACATAAGGAATTTGTCTCTGGTGCATATGCTCTCAGTGTACATAAAAAGACAAGGTACACTCACCAAGAATCACAAGGCACAACACCCAGTGACAGTCATACGGTCCAATAAACAATCAAATCATACTAGGAAACAATCAATATCAATATAAATCGCAAGGATACAACCAACAAAGTTAACAAAAGAAACCCATTTTAGTATAGTTAGTGTGTACGAATACCAGCACATTGTTTTTGCGATGAAGAACACCATCCAGATCCTTCAGTGTTGATAGGTGAAGTGGTTCAAATGACAGAAAGTCCATAGGGTAGACAGGGGGTCAGGATGACAATAGCTGTGTCACAGTGCTGCAATCCAAAATTTTTAGACATTCTAAATAAAGCAGCAACAGCCTCTCAGCACTCATAGGCTCAGAACAGTGCAAGGAGAAAAGTAATTAAAAAGCTGCTAGAGAACATCCTGGCACCAAAATAGGGCATATCACAGACAGGGTGTGGAGGAGTTGATCTGGGATTTTCTCAGCCCAAAACCGATCTAGCCATTATGATGGCCTAATTTGGAATAACAATAGCACCCCAAGCTTATTATCATTAAGAAAGACAATTCTGGATTGGGTCTGCTGCAAGTACCTGGAGATAGCAGAATAGAAGAGGTGGGAGAAAACCACAAAATACAAAGAGCTGCAAATAGAAGTACAATGACAGTGCCAAAAAACAAAAATCAAAGATAGTACCAATTGTAATAGGCACCTTGGGTGCAATCCCAAGGCATCTGGAGTACCACTTGAACACCATTAGCATTGACAAGACCACCATCAATCAATTGGAAAAAAAATGGCTTTACTTGGAACAGCTTATATCCTGTGACAGTACCTTTAACATGATCAAACAACATCATCTGCCTATCCCAGGTCCCAGAGACTGTATGTGTATTTGTATGTATGTGAATATCCACCTGGATACACACTAGACCAGTGGTCCTCAACCTTTGCAACTTGGCAGCCCAGCTGGGGAGGAGAGGGGAACCGAGCCACCAAGCTACAAAGATTGGGGACCACTGGTCTAGTGTGTGTCTGTGTGGGTATTCACATTTGCGCAAGTTGAGCTATGTGCGCGCCAGCCAGCAGCTTGTGTGAGTTCAGCTGTGTGAGCATATACACACCAGCCGATTGTTCACACAGCCTGGTTGTGAATAGGCTGTGGCCTGATAGTGGGCCATGGCCCCAAAGTTACACTAGAAAACTCATGTCCTGTTGTGTAATTCTTTCAGGATTATTTCCTTGCCTAAACAAAGAAACAGAATGACCATGGGCAGATTGTTATTATTTTGGTTGTAAAATTAAAAAGGGAAACATCATTTTATTAAAGAAGAAATATGCCTGGTAAATTTTTGTTTAACAAAGAATGCTTTTACGACAACATTTGTGGTTAATCTGCCATTCTTTAAAATACTCTTAACATTTACCTCCTTTTCCATGGCTTCAAGTAACATACAGCTGACCATGCTGAAATACCAGTTTCTCCAACTAGATTAGCACATTCTCCATGGTTTGTCCTTGTGTTTTATGTATAGTGAGAGCAACACATGACTGTATTGGGAACCATTTATACAGAAGAGGGACATTTGCATCTTCTCATAAATTTAGCATAGTTCTTGGAATCATTGACAATGTCAATGTCAATGTTTATGTTTGGTACAATGACTCTTATAGCTTGTACCAGTTTTCCAACACATTGAGATTTTGCTGAAATATGGATCATGGATCATGTGCTTCAATAGCATTTTATGTGGCTCTGGACTTTTGGGGGGTTAGTATTTCCGCTTGCACAAATGTGTCATAATCTTGTGGTCTTGGCTTGGATGTTTCATCAAGCCCAGCAGACAGTGCAAATGAGGCAGACCCCACTTGGATTAGTCCAGACTTAACATGTAAGCAATACATCTACCAAGGAGGTCACGTATTCCAGTGAGGTACTTCAGGAACAACTTTCTCTTCATGATGAATACTTTTGTGATTAAATCTGGCTGATTATTTGGCTGCTGACTCAAAAAAAGATGTTGTTGTATTTCTGGCCTGTTTGGATTGCATGTCAATGTGAAAAATTAAGCAGTGCCATACTCTCTATATACTATACATCATGCCATCGCAGCATCTTTCCATCTTTCCATCATCTATCTTGGTTTACCAACAAATGTTAAAGATAGGATGATGCACTTTCGGGTTGCTTCTAAAACCATCATCATTATTCAATGTATCAGACAGGTATTTTATATGTTGTTGATCTCCAGATTGCTTGATTCATTTGGATGTAATTCAGTCTCTCACCTTCAATCTTAGCAGACATACCAACCACATACTGTTGGAATAGAAGGTTATTAGAAGGTTATTAATCTCATTCTCATGCTTAGAAGGTTATTAATCTCATTCTCATGGTTCATTATTCAATATGGATAATAACATATTGCCATTCATTTCTTATTGTACAACATTTGGAGCTGATGGTTCCCACCATCATCTCCAAGAGGAAAGAAAAGTATGTATTGAAAACTGTTATAAGAGCTTGAATGAGAGTCTGAAATTATTTGCAAACTACCTTCTTGGTATTTCAACATAACATGCCTTTATTACTGATTCAGTTCCAGTGTTGTTTGGTACAATGATGGTGACTTTGTTGTCAATTTGTGCATTAAATCATCTCCCAAGTTCAAGTGGTGGTCTCCAGTCATGATGAATGACAATGAAAGCTTCCGACTTTCTCAAATTTGTTCTTTTGCAAGTGAAAGAGATGCAATGTACAGGTTTCTTTGTTGTAGTAGTTTCTCCAATAATTCAACAATCTTAACAGACAATCTCAATGATGAATTCCATCATTGTAGAGTAAACCCATTCTCAATTCACAGAAGGGTTCCATCCTTTCCTCATTGGAAGGACATCTTTGGCACCAAGAATATCATTTGGAAGAGGCAGTTGTATTGTCTGATGTTCTTCCTGAACCTATTTTCAGTAGGTTCACCACTGCCCTATAAAATGAAACGTTCACTAGATAGAGGTTGTAAATTGAACTATCCTGACTTTTCTCTTTATACAACATAAATTGATGGTTTCTTCAGGAATAGAAATGCATAACAATGAGGGCATACTTTGGCCAAAGTATCAACGTCAGCAGAAATATTATCTTGTGAAAATCATGCATGGAGTATTATGTATGTGCCTGAACAATGATGGGACTGATGTGTAAGTTTGTGTGCCAGAGAAGAGCACATAAAGCAGTAAAAAATATCCAGGCCTTTCTTCATGCACCTTAACATTGTTGCTTATTTAAGAGCCATATGATGAGTCAATTCATTGCTGCTGGGTGGAGAAAGGAGCAAGGGATTGTGAGACTGGCTGGGAAACTGTCACAGAATGTTGAAAATGAAGCTCATGTAATTGCAGTAGCAGCCACACAGCACAGGAGTAATCAGTAGTACTGAATCAGTCACACCTTTCCCAAATTTCATTCCCTCATGAGTCATGAATCTTTGGTTTTGGAAAACTGTAATTTAGCTCATTTGAGCATCTTAGTTCAAAAATTATTGGTATATGATGCACTGTTTCACCCAGGTAATGATAATGATGTGTGTGTGTATGTGTGTGTGTTGGCCATAAGGGGAAGGAAGATGTTTAGATAACAACTAGACTAATGGCAATGTAACCTACAGCACATGCAGAAACACAGTTGAGAGACTGAAGAATAAATATGATGTTGAATTCCCTTCTGGGAAGGTAGAATCTTGTGACAGACTTTGGATGGTGATTTTGATCAGTTTTAGTATCATAGAATTGCAATTTGAACTTTATCTTTTTATTTAATTTGACTATAAAATATTTGAACTCCAATTTCATATACAGATGAGAACTTTTTATCTGAGCATTTATTACATTGACAAAAAATATTCTATAGAAGTCTAGTTCTGGCTTCAACAATCTTAATTATAACCATGCTTACAAATTATTTGCAAACTATGCTTATCCCACTATTTCTTTTTAAGCATGTTTTTTCAGCAAGCTTATGCCAAAAGAAAAGACAACTCTCTAAATGCAATGCTATGCAATGTATTATCTTTCCTTTAATATCCATTCTCTATGAGATTGTGATTACTACTGTCATTTAGTAAACAGAGTGTAGGAATGCAATTACCAAAGCTTTAATTGTATAAGCAAATTAGGGGGGTTAACTGCCTCCTCCCTCCATCAGCATCTTGTTTTCTCTCTCTAATCAATAAACACCTGTTACTCTCCTTTCTCAGATTGGAGGATCTCTGAGCATCTCGCCCCCATCCCCAAATGAACAGCAATCCTGTTCAAATTTGCAGCTGCCAGCTTAGGGTTAAGATATGAATCCAGGTAACAGAAACCAATGAGAGTACACCCAGTTGATGTTTGTGACATCATCCTACAGTCAGAGTACATAGAACAGCTGAGGTAGCTTTCAGCTTCAGTTCCAGTGCTATTATGATGGATGTTTACATCTCTTCATTGAGAGCCAATTATTTTGCTTTTGTATGAGGCCCGAGAATCACTTGTGTTGCCTGCCTGCACAAAGCCTCATTCACAAAGCCTCAGTTGGATGCAGCTGAATAAATTGCTTTTTCTACTCCGGTGGTAAGAGAGTATTCTGCTTTTATCTTCCTTTTCAAAATGAAGGTGATGATGGACATTTGTCGATGTCTAAGAAAAGGGAGCTTGGTTTAGAATCCCGGAGCTCCTGCTGTTATGTTTAAATATGGCCTTTGTTATGAAAAGGTTAATTTTTAAAGAGAAAGAAAAACACGTGTGCCTGCCTGTTTGCCTGCCTGCTTGTCTGCCTGCCTGCCAGAGTGAAATTCCAACAGCGTGACAAGCTTATGCATATTTCTCTAAATATTTGGCACTCTCTGGATAAATCTGTAATTCTGATCAGTTATTTGCTGTAGTTTTCTGCCTGCTCCTTATATGCACTTTAATCACTTCAGTGGAATGTATGGGAAAGCTTTTGTGCATAGAAGAATAATTTTACATCAAACTTTTTTTTTAAAAAAAAAATGCTCTGGAGTAGTTTTGTATCAGTGATATGACTGTGATAGTCATGATTACCAAATACGTTATTTGCCTTCTTTCTTTATGAGAAGGGATACTGGTTGTGTATTCCTTATGATTAACATGTAGAATATACAACCTGAGAGCAGTTGTGAAATGTCAGTTCTCTATATATGCGTATATGGAAATATGTTTGTATGTTTGTCTATATGTGGGATTAAAAATTGCTGTTCTATCTATCATGTGCAAAGTAAAGCAGTGGTGATTATCTGTGGTTGTTCTTTATGAGTCTACTTATATGTACCCATCTCATTTTGCAAGAGAGTAAACACATCTAAAGCTCCTGAACTGATGTGGGTTTAAGAGATTAGCTGTGACACTGACTCTGACAAATCAGATACAATAAATGTTTAATTGACTGAGGGAGTTGAAGGCTACTGTCTGAACAATCGGATAACCAGTTTAAATAATCAAATAGTATGAATAATAAGAACTAAACGGCAGACCAGAGTTAATTTAGAAGTTTGAAATTCTATTTATGTAGGAAAGGTTTGATTATATTGAATATTTACCACATAGTTTCTGGGTGCATTTTTAAAACTAATCTCAGAAACTACAGTAAAAGTTGTTTTCTAATTACTGGAACTTTTATGAGGGAATGCCAATTATAATTCCATTACTACTAATCTATAGCTATGATTTGTGTTGAGATATTAATGCTCTAGGAGTTACACTAATTTGAAACAAAAGATTGTTACTAATACAATTATTTGCAATCATGATCTTGCTTGCTCATTTTTTCTTGTCTCAAAAGTGTTTTCACAGCAGCATAAATTATTTACCACATCTGATTTAACTGTTTTGGTACATACATGTCCAAAAAGATATGCTCAATGGAATTAACTGGTAAATATACAGTATGACAGATAAAAATCAGATTATAACAAGACTTCAGTTATTGAATTTTCCCTCTTCCTATCATGAAAATAATCAGTGAGTGGCATCCTGGCTAATGGTTTAAGCAAGGAGACTCATAGAACTATGACATTGGATGACGAGTGACAATGTAGATTGAATCTAAATTTATGGAGTTGAGATCACATAACTATCTCATTACATTTCCAGATCCCAGATTTTCAGTGTGAATGGATATTTCCCCACTTCACAGCCCAAACATCTGGAGATGGTAAGCAAAACCTATAATGCCATTTTTCTTCAAACAGGCATGAAGATCTGAAGACAGTCTTGTTCATCCAACCATGGGCCATATAACATCTCTGAATCTATCTTCTTATTTTCCTCTGCTGTTTATTTACAAGTACATATTTATTTATGGAATCTTATTTATTTATAACACTATAATTAACATTTACTTCAAAAGCTTTGCTTAGTAGTTATGCCTAATAGATTTTGGAAACACCAAGGAGACAACAGCAAGACAATTCAGGAATAAAACAGGGCTCTTACAGAAGAGATTATTGAGTCCCAGGGAGAATGGAGATTCAGAGTGACTCCACCTTAATTACACTAGATAAAATTTGTGCAGGAGAATTGCTCTGGAAGGTGTTCAAGATTCTGTTCCATTACCTATTAGCAATGAAGATATTTCCCAAAGTCCAAGTGGTTCTTGTTTCTTAAATTTGAAGGGCTTGACATTAATTTTGAAAGCCTAAGTAATTCTATCACACAATTTATAGGGTAATTAAGGTGGAATCATTCTGAATCTCCCAAACTTCCTCCCTCTCTGGACTGTCTTCTGTAATAACCCCATTTCTTCCTTTAATTAATTATTAATTATTTTTCTGCTTTTCTCTTTTTAGACAGTGCAATTTGTTTGTTTCTAGCTGTTTTGTGTTATAAATGATCCCAGTTTCTTTTAAAAGGAAGGTGATACATAATATAGCAACAACATCAGAAATATTCATTTTACAATGAAAACATTACTTTTGCTTTATGACCCAAATGGCCATTAGGATGAAACTATTGAAGCAATAATTTAGGACCTGCTTGCTAGCTTCTCATGACTATGATGTTTATTGAGCAAGAAATAGAGCTACCCTGTTTAGAACCCTAAGGCTATAATCCTATATCCATTTACTCAGTGGGATTTCCTTTTGAGTAGAAATGTATAGCATTGCAGTATTAGCCCACTGAAGGAGAAACAGATATATCCATACATCATTTCACTCCATCATAACCATAATGGCTCTCTGAGTCAGATTTCATATTTTGGGTTTATAGTCATGATCTTAAGCATTTTAAACAAAAAAAAGTATCTGCCAAATAGGACTCTACTTCTATTGCTAATATATTAGAGCAAAGGCAAGTCATGGTACTTTTTCTGCACCCAGAGCTCTCTATTTTGCATCAGGATGCTTTATAAGCTCATCAAAACTCACTTCCATCAGAAATGAGATTTATTGTTGTGGATGATGATATTGCTTTTAAGTATGAGAAAACAGATAGTATGTGTTGCTGTTAGAGTGATAGAATACTACTAGATAGACTGAGCTCAAAACCATACTCCATGACACTTACTCAATGACTCAGGTTGTTGCTTATTCTAAAATCTCACAAGTTTGAGAATGAGTTATGTATGATGCCTTAAGGGGAAAAATAAATAAGATAGAGGTTAATAATAAAATCATCAATAACAAGCCATATATAATTAGCAAGATTTCATGAGAAAGTCTAGTTTCTCAAATATAATATTTCAGAAGTTTGGAATAATCTCCAGATATTACTGAAGAACAACTATAAGCAATTCCAGCCAGCATGGCAAATGATGAGAGATTTGGGGATTTATAATTTGACAATTGTTTGGTTCCCTATTTGCATAAAAGTAAAATATATAGCCCATGTGATTAGAAATCACTGACAATTTTATTCTCAGTGATTTTTATAAATCCATTTTAATATTGCCCAGCTGGGCAGCCATTACTTGATTTAGGAATAAGTTCTACTATGCTAACCTTTGCTTCTGAATAAACCTGCATAAGATCAGGCTGCAAAACATGTTTATAGAAATTACACATCTTAAAAATATGTAATAATTTATATAAAAGAAATGCCACATTACGATTGTACATTATTATTATTATTATTATTATTATTATTATTATTATTATTATTATGCGGACCTGGCGGGTATTACGGAGACCTGGTTGGGCCATGAGGGGGGGTTCCCCTCGTGGATATGTGCCCACCAGGTTTCCGAGCATTCCATCAGCCGAGAGCTCAGGGCAGGGGCGGGGTGGGTGGCAGTTATTATAAAGGAAAGTCTTGATCCGAGGGAGACCACTGTTCCACAGATAGCTGGATGTGAGTCCCTTTTTGTGAAGTGGGGTCGTGGAGTACAGATGGGCTTGTTGATCACATACCTGGCTCCCTGCCGCGTGGCAACAGCCCTGCTCGAGCTGCTCAACATCATAGCTGAGGTGGCGGTTGGTACCCCCAGACTTTTAGTCATGGGGGATTTCAACCTGCCATCTGTCGGCGAAATGTCTGAGGTGGCTTGAGAGTTCATGGCTTCGATGACGGCCATGGACCTTACTCAGTTAATTCATGACCCCACTCACACGGGTGGACACACTCTGGACTTAGTTTTTGTCTCTGGTCAGTGGTTGAGTGGCCTTGATACAGGGGATATAGTCATTGAACCCTTGTCATGGTCTGACCACTCGCTCCTTCGACTGGACTTTCTAACCGCTGCACCCCGCTGCAGGGAGGCGGGACCGACCAGGTGGTTCCGCCCCAGGTGCCTGATGGACCCTGATAGGTTCCAGATGGAGCTTGGGCCATTTCCTGAGACTCTGGCTCATGACTCAGCTGAGGACCTGGTGGCCACCTGGGATAGTGCGGCTGCCAGGGCCTTGGACCGTGTCGTGCCTTTGCGGCCTCTGACCCGGCACCGAACTCACCTAGCTCCTTGGTTCTCCGAGGAGCTCAGGGAGATGAAGCGCCGGAAAAGACACCTGGAGAGTAGTTGGAGGACCAGCCGCTCCGAATCCGACCGAACACTGGTGAGGTCTCATATTAAGACCTACCTAGTGGCGATAAAAGTGGCGAAATCTAGCTATTTTGCCGCTCTTATCGCGTCATCAGATAATCGCCCGGCCACCCTGTTTAGGGTGACCCAATCCCTCCTCCATCTGGAAGCGTGGGATGACTCCTTGCAGGGCCGAGCTGAGGACTTTGTGCAGTATCTGTATGACAAAATCGCTCAGATTCGGGAAGGGCTGGCCTCTGACTGGGTATGTCTGGACGGGATGACTGAGGCAGGTCTTGAGAGTGTTATCTGGGGGGAGTTCGATCCTGTGACTCCTGAGGACATGGACAGGGTCCTGGGACGGCTGAATGCAACCACATGTTTATTGGACCCGTGTCCCTCCTGGTTGGTACTGGCTTCCCGGGAGGTGACACGAGGCTGGCTCCAGAAGATTGTTAATGCTTCTTTGAGTGAGGGGGTCCTGCCGGCTGCTTTGAAAGAAGCGGTTGTGAGGCCCCTCCTCAAGAAGCCCTCTCTGGATCCGGCTGTTTTGGCTAACTATCATCCAGTCTCCAACCTTCGCTTTGTTGCGAAGGTTGTTGAGAGTGTGGTAGTGCAACAGCTTCCCCGGTACCTGGATGAAGCTGTCTATCTAGACCCGCTCCAGTCCGGCTTCCAGCCTGGGCACAGTACGGAAACGGCATTGGTCACGTTGGTGGATGATCTCTGGAGGGCTCGGGATAGGGGTTGCTCCTCTATCCTGGTCCTGTTAGACCTCTCATCGGCTTTTGATACCATCGACCATGGTATCATGTTGCACCGGTTGGCGGGGTTGGGGTTGGGGAGCACCGTTCTGTGGTGGTTCTCCTCCTACCTCTCTGACCAGTCGCAATCTGTGTTGACGGGGGGGCAGCGGTCGACCCCGAGGCACCTTGCTTGTGGGGTGCCACAAGGGTCGGTCCTCTCGCTCCTTCTGTTCAACATTTATGTAAAGCCGCTGGGTGAGATCATCCGTGGCTTCGGGGTGGAGTTCCATCAGTACGCTGATGACACCCAGCTGTACATCTCCACCCCAGGCCACCCCAACGATGCCCTTGAAGTGATGTCCCAGTGCCTGGAGGCCGTGCGGGCCTGGATGGGGAGAAACAGGCTCCGACTCAACCCCTCCAAGACTGAGTGGCTGTGGCTTCCAGCGTCCTGATATAGCCAGCTGACGCCATCGCTGGCTATTGGGGGTGAATCACTCGCCCCCACGGAGAGGGCTCGTAACTTGGGCGTCCTCCTGGACGCATGGCTGTCTTTAGAAGATCATTTGACGGCCGTGGCCAGGGGGGCTTTTTATCAGGTTCGCCTGATATGCCAGTTACGTCCCTTTCTAGATTGGGACTCTCTACGCACAGTCACTCAGGCACTAGTCACTTCCCGCCTGGACTACTGCAATGCTCTCTACATGGGGCTCCCCCTGGGGTGCACCCAGAGGCTCCAGCTGGTCCAGAACGCGGCCACGCGGGGGATTATGGGGGCAACGAGGCGCTCCCATGTGACACCTCTCCTGCGCAAGCTGCACTGGCTTCCGGTGGTCTTCCAGGTGCGCTTCAAAGTGTTGGTGACCACCTTTAAAGCGCCCCATGGCTTAGGGCCAGGGTACTTACGAGACCGCCTTCTGCCACCAATAGCCTCCCACCAGCCAGTACGCTTGCACAGACTGGGCCTCCTCAGGATGCCGTCCGCCAGACAATGTCGGCTGGTGACCCCCAGGGGGAGAGCCTTCTCTGTGATGGCGCCCACCCTCTGGAAAAACCTTCCCCCAGAGTTACGTACAATAACAGACCTCCGGATTTTTTGTCGGGCCCTGAAAACCTATTTATTTCAACTAGCTGGGCTGGCTTGAGTTAAATTTTAAATTGATTTTAAATTGGGTTGTTTTAATTTACGGCCAAATATTTAATTATTTTAATACTGTTTTTAAATTTTGTATGCTCTGTTTTTACCTTGGCTGTGCACCGCCCTGAGTCCTATTTGGAGAAGGGCGGTATAGAAATTTAATTAATAAATAAATAATAAATAAATTTAATCTTTAGTGAGATTCACAGCCTTTGAGGCTGGTTAATAGCTCAGCAGCTTGAGTCCTAACCAAGGACCTAGGAACTGTTAAGGTATCGTTGGAGGATCTAAGCTGTTCTGAGTAAGGTGGTTTTTTGTAGAGTCAAAATGTTCAAGTCTGGCAAATTTAGAATTTCTAAATAGTGGGGTAGCCCTTTGGGTATTGCTCCAAGGGATCCAATTACAATTGGGACAACACACGATTTCTTTTTCCACAGTCGCTCAACTTCAATTTGCAAGTCCCGGTACTTTGTGATTTTTTCTTGCTGCTTATCTTCAATCCGTGCATCACCAGGTATTGCAATGTCAATGAACCATACTTTTTTCTTTTCAACTATTGTTATGTCAGGTGTGTTGTGGACCAAGTGCCTGTCAGTCTGAATCCTAAAGTTCCACAAGATCTTGAGTTTCTCATTCTCTAAAACTTTCTCAGCCTGATGTTCCCAGTGGTTTTTGCTATACTCAAATCCAAACTTCTGGCACAATTTCCAGTGAATGATCTTAGCAACACAGTCATGGCGTTGTAGGTAGTCAGTTTGTGAAATTTTGCTGCACCCACTGATCAGGTGGTCGACTGTCTATGTAATCATTCAAGCTGCATTTTTCTTCATTATTATTATTATTATTATTATTATTATTATTATTATTATTATTATTTCCTATCTATCATAAAAGTTTTACAACAGATGCTATTTTCTATAATACTTAAAAGAAGTGTTTGAAAAAAATATGTAATGTTAAATATCCTGAATAAATATTATATTTTTCAGAAGATATATAAAGATATTACACATTTATTTTATTTATATATGGAACAGATATAAATAGAAGTTGGTTATTGTGTCTTTTTGTATATGAAACATTTTCATAGTAAATGGGAATTAAAACAGCTCAGTCATGCTTTGGCATCTATTTTCATTCATGTTTCCCCTAAGTCTTTAAAAAGGCAAATTCTTATTGTAATTCTCTTATGTTGGGAGATATAATAGCAAAGTTGCATTGTGCTTTTTTTTAGCATTTATGCATCTCTTCTTATATTTATGGGGTGATTTGGCCTTGGAGAGATCAGGATTTGTGGTAAATCCAGAAAGGATTAAGTTCTAAAGGGTGAACAAATAACAAGAGCTAAGTATTATAAAGATTAGAGCATACTACAAACCAATGTTTAAGAGTACTGATACCATTAAAGCTAAACTATATGCTTAGTCTTCATGACTGCTCGTTTGTATCCACATCCAATTCAGGTTTTCTGCATTTACTTTTAAAGCTCATAAGTAAGTTGGGAGCCAAATACTTTTAAGAAACATTCAACCAATTTTCTCATATTGGTTTCCAAATGGGGGTCTTAGCCTCATTTTATGTTTCTATAAAGAAGCAAGTCTTATTTATTATGGAGCTCCTACTCTGGAAACTTCCATCCCTAATGATAATTCTACCACACGTTCATGGAATCATAGAAACAGAATTATAGAATCATGAGTTGAAAACGCCTATTTAGACCATCATGTTCCATCCTCTGCTGAATGAAATAATTCCAACTAAAACATTGCTAACAAATGGCAGTTCAGTTTCTGTTTAAGGATATTCAATAAAGATGAGTGCATTACTTGATGATAATTAATCATCAAAGCACTCTTACTATTTTGCTTAATATTCAAGCAGAATATATTTTCTTCCACTTTGAGACAATTGCTCCAAATCCTGCATTCTTTCACAATCTGGGATGATTTTGATTTTATTCTGTGTGATAGCATTGCAATATCCTACTTAGTCTTACATTCTCAAGGTTAAACTTATTGATGTCCCTCAGTTCTGAATGAAGTTAAAGACTCTTCATTTTGTCAATCTTCTGTGAATCTGCTGTGAATTCTTCAGATGAAAAGAAATAAGTAATATATTGCCTCTTATTCCAATCCTTTCCTCACAAATGGCACAAATTGTGAGAGCATTTAGTAAGTTGAGGATTACAAAGTGGCCTTACTTATTCAAATGATATACCTTTTTTTGATGGTCCATATTCTATTTTTCTTAGTGTTATTTATGTATGTAATTTGAACATTTAAATGTTACTATGTACTAATACATATTGAAAAAAATAATAAAAATACCAGATTTTTTTTGGGGGGGGGGTGTTTCTTTGAAGCAAAATGTTTGGTCATAATAATGTGCTTAATGATACAACTGTATATCTTGAAAACCACATTGCTAACTTTTGTTTATCACAATGCAAATCTCATTCCTTCTTCTGTAGTGGGCATATATTTGTTTTTAGATTCTGAAATGTGATATACAAATCTGCTTCATTATTAATTCTTAAAAAAGTATTCCATAAGGTCACCAGCTACTTAAAACTTTTATAGCAACTCTTCATTGCATCTTTAGTCTCTTTTTCTCATACAAACACAAATATAACAAAGCACCAAGGCTCAACTGTCAAGGACCACACTTCTTTACCTGTTCAATAGTGAGAAGGAAAAAAAGGAGGCCTGCATTTATTTACATTTTTTTTTAAATTTGGCTAAATTAAATCCAACTATCATGAGACTTATGTGTTAGAGTACCTCTCTTTGGCGGGTGGCCAAATATTCCCCTTGAAATGTAGACCCCATTCTATTCACCCCAAGCCAAGTCCCACACATCTTGGTGTCTTAACTTTAGGTGATAGGTTTTAAGAATTGGAGCTGAGGCAGTAACTCCTAGTTCAGACATTCTGAACTGTGAGCTCTCCACACTTCAACTCCCAGAATTCCAACCCCATGCTGAATGTCTATGGAGATTCTCAATCATCCAGGTCGTGATTGTCCCAAAGTTTGATAATCTTTCTCTTTTCCCCTCTCATCTCTCTTTCTCTGTCCCTTTCTATCTATCTGTTCCTCCACCCTCTCTCTCTGTGTGTATTATATTTGTGTGCTTGTATGTGTGCATGTGTCTATCTTCTCTTTGCTTTGCTGTGGATAGAGCGTATATGGCAGTTAACAGATTTAGAAATCTGTCTGTCTGTCTGTCTCTCTTTCTCTCTTTCCTATCATCATATATCAACATACCTGTATTCCCAAATGATTTTAACAGTGGGGGGATTTACCCACTCTTTGTTGTTAATTAAATTTGTTTGTCTCCTATCTCACTGCAAGGTGAGCAGCTGGGCAGCTTACAATATCAAAATAAAACCATATATATATATATATATATATATATATATATATATATATATATATATATATATGTATGTATATATGCATATTCTTTCTAGCCAGGTTTTACCTACGTAAGCTAGGTTGTTCTGCAGCTCTGACTGTGTGAAATCTCATTCACCATCCTCAGAGCTCCTCCTCTGCTGACAAACTGCAACTCTGCGTTGCTCTCTGGGAGACTCAGATAGCTATTTCTGCCTTATAAGGCTTCGTCAGTGAGCCACACCCACTTCTCAGATATTCCCCCTGTAAAGGTACAATGTGTCTTTTTCTGTTTTTCGTAGGCTTTTATGTGCATATTCTTTCTAGCCAGGTTTTACCTACGTAAGCTAGGTTGTTCTGCAGCTCTGACTGTGTGAAATCTCATTCACCATCCTCAGAGCTCCTCCTCTGCTGACAAACTGCAACTCTGCGTTGCTCTCTGGGAGACTCAGATAGCTATTTCTGCCTTATAAGGCTTCGTCAGTGAGCCACACCCACTTCTCAGATATTCCCCCTGTAAAGGTACAATGTGTCTTTTTCTGTTTTTCGTAGGCTTTTATGTGCATATTCTTTCTAGCCAGGTTTTACCTACGTAAGCTAGGTTGTTCTGCAGCTCTGACTGTGTGAAATCTCATTCACCATCCTCAGAGCTCCTCCTCTGCTGACAAACTGCAACTCTGCGTTGCTCTCTGGGAGACTCAGATAGCTATTTCTGCCTTATAAGGCTTCGTCAGTGAGCCACACCCACTTCTCAGATATTCCCCCTGTAAAGGTACAATGTGTCTTTTTCTGTTTTTCGTAGGCTTTTATGTGCATATTCTTTCTAGCCAGGTTTTACCTACGTAAGCTAGGTTGTTCTGCAGCTCTGACTGTGTGAAATCTCATTCACCATCCTCAGAGCTCCTCCTCTGCTGACAAACTGCAACTCTGCGTTGCTCTCTGGGAGACTCAGATAGCTATTTCTGCCTTATAAGGCTTCGTCAGTGAGCCACACCCACTTCTCAGATATTCCCCCTGTAAAGGTACAATGTGTCTTTTTCTGTTTTTCGTAGGCTTTTATGTGCATATTCTTTCTAGTGTGTGTGTGTGTGTGTGTGTTTCTTTTAGCCAGGTTTTTCCTATGTAACCAAGGTTTTTCTGCAGCCCTTAGTTACGTAGGAAAAACCTAGCTAAAACCTGGCTGCACCTTCTGCACCTTGAATTGCCTTCGGAAGGAAGCCAACAGCCAGTGCAGGTTGCGGAACAGCAGCGTAACATGGGCCACTCTAAAGGCCCCCAAAGACTACCCACGCTGCCAACCTCTGCACCATTTTAAGCTTGCAAATGCTCTTCAAGGATAGACCCATGTGGAGCCTATCAATTGTAGCTCCATTTTTGGTACTTTTCCTGTGTTGTCAGACAAAAAATGTTCCACATTTGTCATTCCCTCATTGATATCTTTTGGGCAGAATTTGTCTATAGAAGCAGACATTATTATGAGCATTGTTGATATTGTAGTTATTAATTTCTGGGTTCACTCTGAAAAGATCTTTAATATTTCCAATGTTATGATTTTTTCTGACATTTTGTAGTTAACCAATACCAAAGGCTGGCTTGTATTATTTCTGCTTAGAATCTTTAGTCCCCTCTAGTGTCTACTTTCTAAAATCATAAAATTATTTATACTTATTATAGACAAGATAGCCAAAATAACTCTCATTCCCATGAGAAATTATTTATTTTTTATAGTTAATTCCCATATCCTATAGTAAAAGTCAATGTTCCAAATATAACTCTATCCTTAATCCATTTATAACTTTCTTAGATCAAAAACTTGTTTAGCTTTTCATTCTTTATTTCAAATTCCTTAAGTTCTTGTAACTATTATTATTATTATTTGTTCAGAGGTGAAATTAAACTCATCTCGCAACTTTTCAAACTTGTTTTTTGAAGGCCTCTAATAGCTTAAAATGGTTAATAAGCAATTTCTGAAAATGATTAGAAAATGAGGCTTGCAAATTTAGTGTCCTTTAAAACACTCCACTGCAGTTGCTTTATCTTCCATCACTCAAACCAATTGCAGTCTCCTCTGTGGAGCATCTGCCTGGAGCACACATGGGCAATTTGAGAAATTATTTATACCAGTGTATATGCATGTGTATGAGTTCTTAAAGGAAATCAACCCTGACTTCTTTGGAGGGACAGATTTGAAACTGAAGCTCAATTACTTTGGCCACTTAATGAGTACACAGGACTCATTGGAAAGATTGAAGGCAAAAGGAAAAGGGGATAATAGAGGAAGAGATGGTTAGACAGTGTCATTGATAAAATGAACATGAATTTGGGCAAACTCTGGGAGACAGTGGAAAATGGGGGGCTGGCATGCTGTGGTCCATGGAATAGCAAAAAGTTGGACGTGACTTAGCAACTGAACAACAAATGTGTGTGAGTAAGTTGATATTATACTTCCTCTCTCTATCCCCCCTCAGATAGATATCTTGAGATGAAAATAAGACAGGCTGATGTGTGGTACATTTAGAAGCACTTTAGATTTCACTTTTCAGTTTTTTTGCTCCATAGTGAGATGGGTGGCATATAAATTTAATAAATAATGATAATCTTTCCTCAAGCATTACTACAGACAACCAGGTTTTTGCCCATTAATGGAGAGATTCTGTTGAACTGTTTATACAACATTCAAAATGAATACCGGTACTTTGGAACAATTCAATCCTGTCTACTAAAAGAAGATAGAATGATGTGAATTGAGTAAGCACCTTTTTCTCTTTCTTTTCTTCTTCCTTTCTCTTTTATAACTTTAGACATAAATTAATTTATATATTATTATATAATATGATCCACTGATAATTCTAGGGCTGCTATCTCAGCCCAAAAGCTTTATTTAAGCAGATGTTCCAAAGTTTCAGGGTAAACTAATAAACTTCCTTTTCTTAGTAGTTCCATATATCTGCCAGTCAAAGTCATATGTATTGGCTCTTGCTTAAAATATACTGATGCTTTATTTATTTTTCCCCTCTACATCTCTATGAAGAGTCTCAAGATTCCATTTGTAGTGTCTCTTATCCATTTCTCCAAGACTCCATCTGTAGTGTCTCTTATGCATTTTAATAGCATAATTTATAAAGATGGTGAGAAATATACTCAGTGAGGTCTTTCTTCCACATATCATGCATCCTTGGAGTAAGATCATTGAATAGAATAAGACTTACTTTTGAGTAAATGTGAATGAAATTTAACTGACACTGTTATTACAGTACTTAATTTATCTACTATAGATCTGCACCAATTTACACTCAACTTCTTTAAAACTTTCTCTTTAATGATACAGCAATGCTTCTTAAAGTAATTTTCAGTTAATGATTTACCAACTTATTTCCCAAAATTTTATTTCGGCTAGTAAGGTGACCAATCAATCTGCCATGGAAATAGAACTGATTGTTTTCTATAGCTACTAAGAGATCCCCAAATCACATTAATCATATGAAAAAAAGATAAGCTCTTGCATTATTAAATAATCATTGCTTTGGAGACATTCCAAGTAAAAATCTCAATCCATCTCACATTAGTGTCTTCTTATGTCATTGAAATATTGGTAAGTGTAGCTTTTCAGTGGTTCCAAAGGACAGGCATTGAAAATCAGATGGTGGTTCAGTAATATAGATTTCAGAATGAAGAACATGCTATTATCCAGTAACCCAAAGCTTTAAACTAAATAAATTACTAATACAGGAATAGAATAGAATAGAATAGAATAGAATAGAATAGAATAGAATAGAATAGAATCCCTTCTATTGAGCCCAAAAATTATGTTGCTAAGCAAGACAATTGTTAAGTGAATATTTCCCCATTTTACAATCTTTCTTGTCACAGTTGTTAAGTGAATCACTGCAACTGTTAAATTAGTAACATGGTTGTAAAGTGATTCTGTCTTCACCGTTGACTTTGCTTGTCAGAAGGTTGCAAAAAGTGATCACATGACTCAAGGACATTTCAACTGTCATAAATATGAGTCAGTTGCCATTCAACTGAATTTTGTTCATCTTCATTTTTTTCAGTGCAAATTTAACCTTGAATGGACACTAAACAAACTATTGTAAATTGAGGAGTAATTGTACTGTGTTTTATACTAAATTAGCTAGAATTATATTTAAAATAATTTCCTTTAATAATTTGATTTGCAAATAATCTTTCAGGAGAGTGGAAAAATAGCTTTCTATTGTTGGATTCCTAATAGTAAAATATGTTTTCTTTCTTCTGTTTTATCTATCAATAATAGGGAAAAAAGATTTAGAATTGAGGAAATGACATGCTCAATGACAGTAGTTAAGAAAGAGGATGAGGAGAAAGGAAAGGAGGGCAACAGAGGAGAGTTTTGAAATCTGAGGTGAGGGTATCTTTATGTCAGCCTCAAGTGGCCAATAGGCCTCACACTTTCAACATCCCCATTGGAGTAGTTGAAGAAATATATCAGATTTTTCACATGTTGAAACTGCCCTGAGTTGCTGTTTCCTTTAAGAGAAAAACATTGTTAAAATTGGAATACTTTACATTGACATAACTTGATTTCTCATGAGCTAAGGGAAATATGATGCCTGAAAAAAAGAAGAAATCGGTGAGGCATATTTGTACCAGGGCTGACCAGAGACATAATTAAATAATCAAGTGTGGATGACTACAAAACACCAAGTTAAACCCTATCCTCCAATAATGAAAAAGAGACCATAAAGAAAGAGAAAACTAGAAGATAAGACTCAGAAGGGGAATAAAACCAGCAAACCATTCCTCTTTTGAGAGCTAACACCAAGAACCAGAGAAAGAAATAAAACACAGAGATGTATTCCTTGTTAAACAGGAGAATGAAACTATCTGCTTAGCAAAATATGAAAAGGTTGGGGGTGTCACCTGGTTGCCTTGGCAATTCTCCCTAATGTAATGCAATTAGTGTGTACTTTTTCATGATATACATGTTTTGTGCATACTTTTATCCACTCTAAGTATTTTAATACACAATTTTTTACTTTATTATTAATTCTGAAAAGTACTTATATGGATGTATAATTTAGCTGATTAAATCAAAGAGGAAATTGTTTAAGTTCACATTAAAATGGAAATTGAACAAATCCACATTCATTCTGCTCACAGTTTTAAATCCATTCCTATTCAAGAAGATATTCTGCTATGGTGCATGAGTTGAAATTTAATGTATATTTGTTTGCATTCATCATGCTCAGAGATTGTTGTTCTGCATTAATGAAATGTTAAAGTTTCAATTTAGCTAAATTTTATGTACTTACTTATTTTGTCACTGGTGTAGAAATAATAGAAAAATCTTGCAAAATAAGTGTCACTGAGGTTAAGAATGTTTCCTTCCTTCTGTCAGAGTGCTAATTAATCCCATTCTGCTTTTGGGTAATCGCACCTGGATTTAGAGACGTGGATCGAGACTTTTCCCTTGAAGTATACCTTTGCAAGAAAATAAACCCCGAAGATATATTTTTCTAAGAAAAACTCATTTATTTGTTATAAAGAAAATAAAAACATCTCACTATCTAAATAGTTACATTTTGGCAACCTTCCTGCCGGCCACCTCTCTGCAGCCGGACCTCTTGGCAGGAGAACAAAGAAAGTGTAGAAGAAAAAAAATGAAGGAATGCGGACATGTGTAGTCAGCTTACTGATAAGAAATTTGGCAAGCTATGGAAAGTCTTAGAGTCCAAAAATATGAGCTCATCTGGTAAATACAAAAACGCAGTGACACCTTCCTATTATTTTTGACAAACTAATCATAAGCATGAGAATGTGAGAGGGGAATGTAGGGAAGTAAATACAGGTAGTCCTCAACTTACGACCATAATGGAGCCCAAAAATTATGTTGCTAAGTGAGATATTTTATGAGCTTTCTTGTCACAGTTGTTAAGTGAATCACTGCAACTGTTAAGTTAGTTACAGAGTTGTTAAGTGAATCTGCTTCCCCCATTGACTTTAACTGCGAGAAGGTCACAAAAGGAGATCACATGATCCCAAGACACTGCACCTGTCATAAATATGAGTCAGTTGCCAGGTGTCTGAATTTTGATCCTCCAACCATGGGGATGCTGCAATGGGTGTAAGTGTGAAAAAAGGTCATAAATCACTTTTTTCAAAGCTGTTGTAACTTTGAAGTGTTGTAAATCGAGGACTATCTGTAGAATATACTAATACAGTTCTTTGATTTGCAGTAGAGTTCTGATTATAAATTGTTTAACCGAAGCAATAGCAACAAGTATTAGATATCTCAAACATGTTTTCAAATTGTATCCCTTCTGCTAGCTTTTTTTTAAAAAATATAATTTAATTTGTAAAAAAAAATAATTTGAAAACTCCAAAACATGATGAAAGGGGATCCCCTAAGGTATAATGATGAAATAAGAGAAAGTTTTCCACCTTCATTACATTTTTCAAAGTATGTTGTTCTTGATAATGTTGATTTAAGCCTGATGAAACCTACTTATTTTCTTTAACTTTCCTCCCATAATCTGTGAGAATCATGCTGTATTAATTTGAAATTTCTTGAATTTTGAAGATTATCTTGAGAGCTTTCTGAGTTTCCTCTGCCTGTATTTATATCAGAACAGAACAGAGTTGACCAAAACTGGATGCAGTATTCTAAGCGAGGCCTTATTAAGGCTTTACAAGATACTTCACATGATCTTGATCTATCTCTCTGTTAATGCAACATATGATTGTGTTGGGTTTTTTGGCTACTGCTGGCTCATATTTAAGTGTTTGTACACCAGGACTCCAAGATCCTTCACACAGTTACTGTTATTAAGCCAGGTTTCACCGACTCTGTAACTATACATTTGATTTTTCTTGCCTAAGGGTAAAACCTTACTTTTCTCTACATTAAATTTCATTTTGTTAGATACTGCCCAGTGTTTAAGCTTGTTAAGATCCATCTGGATCTTGAGCCTATCTTCTGGAGTGTTGGATATTGCTGCCAGTTTAGTGTTGTTTGCAAATTTGATGAGTTCCCCTTCTATTCCCTCATCTAAATGTAGATATCAAGATAGATAGATAGGTGATAGATGATAGATAGATAGATAGATAGATAGATAGATAGATAGATAGATAGATAGATAGATAGATGGAGGGATGGAGGGACGGACGGACGGACAGACAGACAGACAGACAGACAGATGTAGTGATATATTGACAGTTTGGAAGATGGAGATTGGCCACTCATATTTTAGGAACATTTATTTTAAATTAAAGTGAATATTTATTACATTGCATATAAGGGGAAGAGCTGTAGCATAGTGGTGGAACACATAATCCACCTTAAGGATATGAAGGGCTGTTTTGCTTTGCTGGAGCTTCAAATGAACCACTGCTTCAAAGGAAAGTGAAAGTGTCACCTCAATTCTACATATATCAGTAAAATAGTTGCCCTCTTTCAAAATGCTGGATAGAATTAACATAATGCCTTACTGTTTCACTTTGATGTATTTGGTAACAGATTGGTAGGACATATTTTATTTATATTTTTTATTTATTAAACATAATTAAATCACACAACAGCTGAAGCTCTCTGCATGGTTTACAATAAAACAGTGCAATGGCTGAATAAGTCAAATCAGTTCCAACTTGGTATCTAGATACTATTAAAACACTGATTCCAGTAACCTTAGGTGGCTGAAATGGTGGCTGATAGGGCAAAACTTTTTGTACCAAGTATGTTGGATGGATTAATTTATAGAATGTGTCTAAAATTTGGGACTCCATGACTGCTGTGGAACTGAAATTTGACAAATTGTATAAAAAATTTCATGACATAAAAATTATTCTAAAACAGTTTATAACATACTGTAATTCAAAAATGTCTTAAAACATTTCCTGGGTTGATGTTTGACTATGCTATATAGGTCAAGATGGCTGAGCAGTTTATGACATAATACAAAATGTCACAAAACATTTCCTGTGCTGATGTTTGACTATACTATAGTCTTTCAAGACAGATACATCTCTGAATGCATCCCAGTTTTTCCAGTGAAGGCAGTACATTAGAAGTTCTGTCATTGTTGAAGGCACTGAGGAATCTGGTAAGGAAATATCTCTGAAAGAGGGACTCAATGGGACACAGCTTGTCTTTATTCAGTTAGAAACTTCAAGAAGTGCAAACTTATGCCTCAAGATAAAATGACTTGCTTTCTTAAAGCAACATACCCAATTAAACTAATCTACACAGTCCTACTTGAATACAAAAGATTCTGGTTTAGTGTCTGACATTTACAAATAATAATGGCAATCCTTTTAGTGCAACTAAAACTTAGCTTGTTGATCGAAAGATTGGCAGTTCAGCGGTTTGAATCCCTAGTACCGCATAACGGGGTGAGCTCCCGTTACTTGTTCCAGCTTCTGTCAACCTAGTAGTTCGAACGCACATAAAAAATGCAAGTAGAAAAATAGGGACCACCTTTTCTGGGAAGGTAACAGCGTTCCATGTGCCTTTGACATTTAGTCATGCCAGCCACATGACCATGGAGATGCCTTCGGACAGCTCTGGCTCTTCGGCTTTGAAACAGAGATGACCACTGTCCCCTAGAGTTGGGAACGACTAGCACATATGTGTGAGGGAAACCTTTACCTTTACATTAACAACAGTTTGACTGATCCAAGTATTTTCAAGTATGTTTACATTTACCTTCAAATATTTCTTGTCCAAAAAACTATTTTATTAAATAGAGGAATGAGTGAGGTTTTTATTACTCAGTTTTATTACTCAATACTAGGGGTGGGGAATTTTTGGTGGGTGGAGGTGTGTCTGGGGATTGTCATGTGTGTTGGGCTTGGTCTCTGGGTGTTATGTTAATTTTGTTGGGGTATACTGTGTACCCCAGTTTACAATGACAATAAACTATAAACTATAAAATAAACTAAAACTACTATTATTATTACAGAAAGAGTTTCTGGCAAATCTCAGTCCTTTTACAATTAAAAACTTTACCACAAGGATTTATGTGTTGTACATTCTACATTTCTCAATCGACTAACATTTACTTCTTTGTAAACAATAGGGACAATGTGTTAATTTTTATTAATAATATATTATTTGGTCCTTGGAGGGGAAAAAAATCCACTATAACTAGAAAAGAGAAGAGTTAAACCCAAAGCTTCAGTCAAGGGGGCCATTAAATTTCACAAGCTGTTTTCAGTCTCTTGATTACACTTTATGCTGGTTATTGCAAAAAGGAAGATAGATTAATGACATGGGATAAGATAAAAAATTCATTATTTATGCTCAAAGTTCTGGGAATCAGTGGCAGATCAATTAATATTAATACTGAATCAGAAGTCTGAATGGAAAAGGATTGATTCAAGCTTTGAAAACTGTGTTTAATAATATAACTGAACACAGAGTTTAATTGAATCTTAAATGCATTTTAGCATTTAGATAAATGGGACAGCAGGGAAATACTAGATCTAGGTTTGAAAGAAGTAAAGATGGACCAACACACTAAAAGATATTCTAGGCACACAGATTTGTCAAATAGCAACCTTCCTCCCATGCCACATCAGATATCATCTCTAGCTATTTTGTTACATAACTTATTAATGAATCCTACTTGGTATGACCAAGTACTTCCTGCAAAAAGCTTCTATTTGGGCTGATCAAGTAGCCTTTAAAAGTGCTTAGTATTAACTGTAATTTCAATGTGCTGGTGATATATCTTAAACTTCCAAAGTCTACTACATATAACTATTAAATGCTTCTAAAAATGTTTACTATGAGGAAGGTACTTTTTCAAATCAAGGGATGAGCACCCTGGAGTGCCATTGGCTGTTTTTTGGTAACCACACTGGTGGGTAAACCATAAGTGATTAGCTATGTCAACCTATTTATCACCTGCAACATATGGAGTGATTTAGAGTAGAGCCAGTCTAATGGAGAGGTAAAAATCAAGAGAAATGGCATGGTCCTTGCTAAGATGATTGCTGACAACATCTTTTAGCACTTGGCTCTCTAAAGGACATTTCAAACTGAGTGTGTGGAATCATTTAAATTACATTGATTTTAATGGAAGAGATGTGTATCATAGTTGTTTCATGCATGTCTATTCTGAAATAATCTCCATTGGGTTTTGTTTCCAGGCAAGTAGAGGAAGAATTGTTTGTTTGTTTAATCTTGCTTTTATTATTTATATAAACAAGTCAAGGTGGTGAACATATCTAATACTCCTTCCACCTCCTATTTTCCTTAGAACAATAACCTTGTGAAGAGAGTTTGGCTGAGAAAAAGTGACTGGCCCAAGGTCACCCAGCTGCCTTTCATGGTTAAGGCAGGATTAGAATTCATGGTCTCCCAGTTTATAGCCTAGTGCCTTAACCATTAGACAATTCCCATTGAATTTTTGTGCTGAAATCAACAAGCCTTTAAAGATTTAATTCCTGCTATTTCGGCCAAACATGTGTCTTGTCTTTTCACAGGGTTTTTCTAATAAAAACATATTTCATAAAGGGTTAGAATGGGGAGATTGATACATACAACAACAAACAGGAAACTCCCCTTGTCTTTTTTCACTTCTCCATGACTGACTGATATATAGGGAGACTTAGAGCTATGTGGTATGGAGGCAAAAATTTGCTTTGCAAGCCTTTCTGCAGTCATTTATAATGGTGGTGGGAATAAAGATGTTTCTCAGAGAAGACATTGTATTGGGCTATTTCAATATTGGCTTCATTTGTGGATTATTTTAATTACCTGTATCCAAGACAGTAGTAATCATATTGTTCTGCAAAACATTATTTTATATTCATTTCCAGCATTATCTCAGTCTAGGAGAGAGTGAAGAATGATTTTGGAAGAATATCCAATTAAAATCCCGACTTAGAACTTCTATCCAACTTTACATTTCAGCTAATTGACAATCTGATTTCCAAGAAAGTTGGCATGCCTTAATAACTTGTTCACATCAGATAAACTGTTGAGTGAGTAACAAGGACAATTTGACTCCTTGTTTCATCATCTTGAATCTAATATGCAGGGTAAACAATCAGGTAGATTGCTCTGAATATATCGGGCATTGGATATCTTGCGTATGTACAGGAGTAAATCTTCAATTGATAAAGTGGTTGGTGACTAAAGAGCTACTGCTGCTTCTGTGATTCTATCTTCTATATATGCTGAGAGCTGGTGAATTGTAACAGCAAGATATTAAAGGATTTTATGCTTACGATGTGGGTTAACAATCTTTTGTCAATCAAATGGAAAGATTGATCAGATAAATCTGCTTAATCTTTATAACCTTCATAAGGTACATGTTGCCTCTCCTATTTCCCATTACCATTTAAATTGGGATGCAGATTTTTTTTTTTTTAATCTGAGGACTGCACTTGAGTGGAATGCCAGGAGTAAAACAACAGGAAAAGAAAAAGAATATGTGCAAAACAACAGGAAAAGAAAAAGAATATAAGAAAAGAAGATTATATTTCATTTTATTTCCTTTATTAATTTTCTTTACATTTCACTACAGATAAAATTTATCTTTTTATACCAATTTTGTAATGATCAGAGCCAAAGCTTTTAACAGTTTCATAGCACATCTAGTGGTGCATTAAGAGAGAAGATATATTCTTTCCTCAGAGATACTTTCTGGGACCCACTGTTGACCTCCATTTTAATTGCTGTCTTATGATGCAGTTTTCATATTACTTCTAAGCTTTCCAATAACCAAAATAATTGTGACAATCATAAAATTATAATATTAAAATGATATAACAATGAAAGCCCAAAAAGAGATGTAGAGAAATTATATATATATATATATATATATATATATATATATATATATATATATATATATATATATATATATATATATATATATATCAATTTTCTTACTTCTTCCATATATATGGAAAGATCTATATTGATAGAATAGGCAGTTCTAAACAAGCTTGATTATAAATTGATAGGCCTCTCAAATCTGCCATTTACACTATTCCAGAATCAACTCTTCTATCCCATGATAATGTCTCTGTTATGAAGATAAAGCAATTAATTCCAGACTGCTAAAAAGTAAATTTGTTTTATTTTGAGATACAGAAGCTGAGTGGTGTTTGTGGATGGATCATTTCTTCTTTTATGGAAACACCTCATCACATTTCCTAGTTCCTGGCCTGTAGCCATGTTGGCACATTTTTCAAGAAAGAAAAAAAAAAGTTTGACAGCTTTTCAGTTCTTCCACATGGAAACCACTGACATTATTTGAAACAGTCAAAAAAATTACCATAACAGAAAGGATATGGTTTGATGGGATAGAAAGTGGAAAAGAATTTATTTTCCTTTTTCTGTAGCACAGAGTGGCATTGAAGGGTTGTTGCTGGTTTGTTTCTTTTGCTACAGAATCTACTCATGGTGTAGCCATGATTTATGTTTTTTGTTCTCAGCATTTTTGAACTGGCAGAAAGGAAGACAATTTCAAGCTGCTTTTGAGTACTGTGGTGTGAAAGCATTTTAACCATGTGGAAGTGTCATATAACCTGTCAAACAGGCTGTCTTTCTGTCTCAGTCAGGAATAGAGAAATGGTAACTCTCCAAATGAAACTGAATTATACTTCCAAACATTCCCAGCATTACCCATAATGAGGGATGTTTTTAATTTAACGAACATTTAGAAGGCTACAACTTCCTTATCTCTCATCTACGGAGTGGCAGGATAGGTCAGCCAAAAACTAAAATAAGTTTACAAGTCTGCAATACTATATCTGCTATATCCAAAGATAGTATTTATCAGAGCATTACAAAAATATTCAGCTATACTTTCAATATTCTGTGGTATTATTACAAGAAAAATTGCAGCTGCAATCAGATTTTATACATCGTTGCATGTCCTATACAGTAATTTGCAGGAAGTCTGCTTTTGGAACAGATGTTATTGAATAACCTATTTACTTTCTTGAACTTTCATATAAAAGTAATAATTCTCTATGCCAGATATTTCTAAAAATAAATATGCATCACTGTTCTAATTGTATCATGTGTTTCAGGATATTCTTAGGATAAATAATAAAGTGTGTGTGTATTCAGCACAGAGGTTTTATCATATCACATTCTTCTATTCCAGACATTAAAATAACTATGATTAGAAGAAAATCTGTCTTTTAACCATGAAGCAAGGAGAATCTTTTTTCCCCGCCAATACAAAATGATGTTAGAATTTCAGATAGTCTGTCTGCTAGTAGATAATGATAAAGTGTTATTTTATATTAGCACATTAAAATTCCATTTTTGGTTCTGAAAATAACTTAGGCTATTATGATAAATTCCACTGTTCCATGGATGAAAATTCTATTTTCATGGACAAGATTAGATGGAAATCACTGTCTGCCTAAATTATATCTAACTTTACTAAACCAATGAATCAGTTGCATTCATTATATGGCATATTTTTAAACTTCATCCATAAACGTCAAGAAATAATATATCTGTTTTAGAAGAATATTTTATGGAAGATTTTAGCATATATAAAATTACATTAAGGCATAATGCACTTTTTAAAAAATGTTTGGATTTTTCTAGCCTAAATGTCTATTCTGAGAGAAAGAAAAAAATAAAGAAAAAAGTGTGAGGAGGAGGTTTTTGAAAACTGCCAGTAATCAATTACAATAAACAATAAAACAATCCAAATAACAGCCTTGGGTTAAATGAATATCATAATCTTTATTTGCTTTTAACAAACTGCAAATGATATGCAAGAGACTAAGCCAGATAGACTAAGTTTATTAACTGTTAACAAGCAGACAAAAGAGAAGACATTGAAAGCTAGGAGTCACTTCCTTGTCTATCCCATTTTCATGAAGGTCAGACTGAGCAATAATCTTCTAGAAACAGGGCAAGGACTGTTACTATTGTCTGCATGAATGATAATATAAACATATTTTATGTACATATTTAAATCAATACAATGCTTCAAACATCTCTGTATGTTCTGAGGCTAGTTAGCTATGCTTCTACCTGTCAAGTCCTGCAAGACTGGGAAGTTCAGGAAACAACTGCTTGGATTTTTGAAAAGACCTTTATTGTGAATCTTGCAAGCCGATCAAAGCAATTCCCCTGCATAACTTGTACCTAATGTAATTATGGAGGAGTTACTTTGAATCTATTTCTGACACTTCCTCCCTTTTCCTGAACTTGAGAATTTCTTCTTTAAGAGCCCAATTTCATACTTTAATTGCCTCAGCTGTGTCCCCAAGATCTGATAGATCACACTATCTTCAAGGAGCCAGGCATCTCAAAGTATGTTTGTTTGTATGTGTTGGGCGAAGTAAGTCCTTCTCCCATTCTTCCACACTTTCAGATGACTGAAGAAAATTCTTAGCATCCACTATATGTAAGGAATTGCGTTATTCACCAATATTTTACCAATATTTTATAAGCTATTATTAGAATTGAACTACTTCTCAAAATAGTGTGTAGAAGTTCCTGGTGGTGGTGTTAAAAATATTGCCAACTGCTTTGGGATACAGGGTATTATACAAAATGGCTGGTAGTTAAAATGTCTCTTTCTGTAATTTGTTAACCATGATGAATATGACAGCAGGAAAAGTTCCTAAAATGCATATATCTATAAAATCTACTACATGACACTATCCAATTATCAGTTCATAATTCAGCAGAGCTTAGTTCTGGTCACCTCCTTTAATTATTTTCCTTCTAAAATACAGTAGTTCTTTCTTCATTTAAAAAAGGGAGCAGTTTTAAAGCTGGAAAATATAAGAAAACAAACAAATCATTTGTTTACTACTGTACTAATTCAACTATGCTTTCAACCACACCATGGAAATTGGTGCCCTTAGAAATTGGGAGCAATTGTTCCTCAGCTTTGATAAATATGATAAATATAAATATGAACATGCAACATAGGTCTCAAAAGAGTTATTTGTGTTACAGTGTGCAATAGGCATCTCCCCACCCAAAAACTCAACTGAAATGAAAGGGACATGAATGTCCACAGAGTGTGCTAAAAAAGAAAAAGAAAAGTCAGGATGGTATGTTGCATATTGAAAAAATACCTGCAGCTTTGATCACTTTATTGTGGCCATCAGCTTGACTTATTTAACCATACCCTGCCTGTGCCTGAAAAAGACCAGAAAAAGGCCTGAAAGGTGAGAAAGATTCTTTTTGAAAATATTTAATGATCATCTGGTTTGCACTACTGATCTGAAAAGTTGTACTATGTTTTGGAGGCCAGTGTCAGGTCACAATGGGACAGTTTGTCTTGTAGTTTTAATTTAGGCTTTCTATAGGAAACATAGCATTATTGGAGAATTTTATCATTTTGTATAGTATACCGGCAATGATGCGTTAATGATTAATCTACTCCAATCACTGATTATTTTGATCCCGGAATAATATACCTGTTAACACTGAAGAGAGGAGGATGATCTGTTCATAATCCAGTAGCTGTGCCTTTCTCTATTTCAGATATAAATTAAGTAGAAACTCAATAGAAACATGTCTGCATAAGGCAAGTATCTGTTAAAGGTCAAACTTTCAGAAACATCTTCGTGACAGATCTGGTACAAGCCATTACCATGTACCTTTTTATTTCACATACCGGGCTGATGGATGACTTGACTTTCTCTACTAGACCAGTCTTTTTCCTCTAAGAAAAGGCAGTTTAAAAATGACAGCTCCATGGGAATAACAAAGAATGGTCTGATGTTTTAGTTGTACGGCTAGCTTTTGAGTTCCATCATATTGAGCTTCCTTCTGTGAAGACATTATTTTGATGCTTTCTCTTGCAGACAGGTGGATTTTGCTTTATTATGTGATGGTTTTTTCCCTTAACATTTATTTTACTTAGTATATTTCTCATGACTCGAGTACCATCTAGAGATCAGAAAGAAAATGAGAATGTCCTCAACACTTAGTAAAACTTCTCATGTTCAGGCTTCCAAATTGAAACAGAAACCTCATCATTCTGTTTGCATAGTTACCTTATTTCTTTTCTATCCTCATACCTTCTTTCTATTGATCAACATAGTTTTAATAGGTCAGGACTAATTCTTAGTTTTGCTTTTACATTTATTCTTCTACTGTTATACTTTTTTTGTTGTTTATTTTAGGATGGAACACAGATTATAGCCATTGAACTTTTCTTCTGACTTCCTAAACTTCCCTAGGTTTGCTTAGACTAATTTAGTCCACGTTTACATCCTTGCATCATGGAATTTAAATAAATAAATTTAAATTTAAATTTAAATTTAATTTATTTAATTTTATTTAAAATAAATTTAAAACATGATGCTAGGAAGCTTTGTGTAATATGAACAAATTCTTTCCCTTCCTAGACATAGCAAAATATTTGGTGGATGAAACAGTCTGTTTCACAGTCAGATCCTCCCAAAAATGGAACAGTCTTCTACTAATATTGGAAGCTTTGGAATCAAACTGATTCATCCATGAAACATTTTCTGCATTACAGGGTTCATCTGTGTGCTTTAGGTTGTCATCTTTTTAACAATTGCATAAAATTCCTAGAATTAAGAGATGTAGAGATCAATCCAAGTTTTGCTTAAATTATGTGTGCATTCATAAATGCATTTCAACTCATTTATTCATAAATCAGAATGAAAAAAAAATATATACATATAATTTCAAAATGTTAAAACCTGCAGTTGTTCCAACTCAAAATGTGCCCTTAAAGTGAGGAGTAAGTTGCTCTAAGCTGGGAGAAGAAATGACAAAGAAAGTCCTACCTGGAAAAGCACACATATAGAACCATGCATGGATTAGATAATGGTGTATGTAATCAGTTCACTTATAATCAACTTCATTTTTTCATATCATACAGCAGCAAAAAAAATCACACCACCAGAGATTTTTGGAACGATGTTTAAATTTCTACAGCCAGCTGTTGCAGTTTCATTCCCATTTGTATACTAAGGAATCAGCTTCTGTTGCTGAGGACATTAAACAAAAAACAAGCTCCCCCTTCTGTTCTATTTAGATTAGGTGTCAAAATGTCCTTCTAAGAATGAAAGAAAAAAAAACCTGAATATCAGTTATAACGGAATCAAAAATATCAAGGACAAATCACATGTAGTGGAACACTAAGGATAAATTGGTCTTCAAATAACAAAAATCTATAACATGTGAAGAGTATAATAAGAAGGATTTGATGCGCCTATTAATTTTATAGCTCTATATAGGTCAGGGGTCTGCAACCTTAAACACTCAAAGAGCCATTTGGACCTGTTTCCCACAGAAAAGAAAATACCGGGTGCCACAAAACCCTTCCTGTGCCTGACTATTTCTTGAGCCATCACAAAACTAGCAAATGTAGTTGAATTAAATGTTCTGTTTTCTTCTGAAATTTTTCTTTTCATGGATTTATCCATGGTTGACCTACGGGAGGTTGAAAAGCTCAATAAATTGCATGCCAGCGGGTGTCGCACATTGGCGGTTGTGATGCATATTTTGAGTGCCAGGGAACTGCAGCAGAGGGGTGAAAGAGCCACATGTGGCACCAGAGCCGCAGGTTGCTGACCCCTGATATAGGTTTTTCAAAGGTATCATTAAAATCAAACCTTCTACAGACAGACAAATAATTCAAGAAAGGAACAATTATTTTGCACTGGCAGCAGACAAATAACCTGCAGACATGCTTTTCCTTAAATTAGATTTTAAATTAGGAGTGATGTATATTAGAACAGTTTCCCTGATTTTAATGCAGCATGTTGAAATCTGAAGAGATAAATTCATATTAATTTGGAAATAATGTTTGTTCATTGGGGAATGGCATGATGAAATAATGTATCAGGTTAATTGTTCTTATGCAGCATTTCAATATTCAGGTGATGATTGTTCTCTCTCTCTCTTAATATACATATAAACAATGATAATTTTTGATGTATATATAAAACAACTTATAATATATATATATATATATATATATATATATATATAATATGTTATATATACATAATATAATATATGTATAATATTATATATATATATATATATAATATAATATATATTATATATTATATTCATATATATATGAATTGTAAATAATTTTTAACTATTAACTTTATATCAAATAAATGTAATTTACTGATTATTTATTATGTGGGGAACAATGGTTGGCTCTATCCCAACAGATGGAAATGACAAAGACTTGTACAATAATTGAAGGACGTAGCTCATAAAATTTGCAGCTCAATTGATTGGTTTTCTAACAGCATTGATGCTGAATTTTATTTTAGATTGTTTTCATAATGCATGCTTATTAAGCACATATAAAAACTGACTTTAAATTAGTAAATGCTAGAAATAAGCAGAATAACGGTGTATCCTGCATACTCAGATGTCAACTACAGTTAACAATGGGATTTATAGCCTCATAAATGTCTATGGGATTGCAGTTATTATCTTCTGCTCATTCATTTAGGGAAATATAATTAACTTATGACACTGAATAGACATTCATAGATTGCTATCTTTTGGCAAGTATGATTTTTTTATAAAGATATCATAGTCCTGAATATTAAACAAGGTGAGATTTAGTGATACTAACATACTAACAGAGAGATATTCCATGATACGGTTTGGAAGAACATAATAGCTATACACAATACAGAGCTTCATTACTGTGTTCTTTTATATATGGAACATTTATCAATAAAAAAATTGAAAAATCTCTTTGATGTTCTGATATTGGGATATAAAATGTGCTTCTGCTTAAAGATGGCCATGAAATAGACATTTATGAATCTTTCTTTCCTGTGTTTTGATCTTGAGCCAAGTATCATCCACATACCTATACCAAGATCAAAGGATCAAGATCGAAACACAGGAATAGAAGCGTTCACCAAACATATCAACTGTCAAAACTGTGGACAGATACATCAAATTCACATGGGAAGATGTTAATGAAAATAGTCTAGTCTTCCTGGACTATGCAGTACACATTAAGGAAGACAGAAGCCTTAACATTGAAGTTTATAGAAAACCCACCCAGAGAGATCAATATTTACATTTTGATTCCCACCACCCACTGGAGCACAAAATGGGAATCATCAGAACCCTACACCACTGAGCTTGAGGCCTGCCTACCAGCAAAGATGGGGAAGAAAAAGAATGAAAACACATCAAGGAAACCCTCAGAACGTGTAGCTATCCCAAGTAGGCTTTCATCAAATCTCAAAAAAGACTCTACAGGAGCTCCTCCACAACAGATAATGAAGAAAACAATAAACAAAGCAACGTTGTCATTCTGTACGTTGCAGGCATATCTGAAAAGCTCAGGAGAATCTTCAGCCAATATAACATACATGCACACTTCAAACCCAAGAATACACTAAGGCAGAAGCTTGTCCACCCCAAAGATAAAACACCCAGACATAAACTGAGTAACGTAATATATTCAGTACAATGCAGCGAGCCATGTGCAGATCTGTACATTGGGGAAACAAAACAACCACTTCATAAGCACATGGCTCAACATAGGAGAACAAACATATCAGGACTAGATTCAGTAGTCCATCTGCATTTAAAAGCTACAGGCCACTCGTTTGAAGTCAGAAAAGTTCACATTTTTGACAGAGAAGACCGCTGGTTTGAAAGAGATGTCAAAGAGGCCATCTATGTCAAAACTGAACAGCCCTCTCTCAACAGAAGGGGAGGGATACTACATCATCTATTGCCAATCTACAATACAGTCCTTTGAAGAGTTCCAAGAAGGCTCCATACCAATTTGCACCACTCAGGTGACCCTGATGACACAGATAAATCTCCAGGTGACCTTAATGATTCACTAAAAGAATGCAAATGTCCAGCTGTCTGCAAGGAATATAATCTTTCCAATCCCCACCATCCAGTCAGAGCTGAAGAAGCTTCTTGGATGAGAAGCAAAACGTCTTCAAAAGAAAAACCAGAAAGTCCAGTTGCCTCTTGAAAAAGTACCTTTGGGACAACCATGACCTGGATGACTGAGAATCTCCATAGACATTAATCATTAGAGTAATAAGGGTCATTTCTTTATTCATTTTTAAACTGTAACATTCATATGGATAATTATTTTAAAATACTGACTATATATTTTGTTAAGCTTTACTAGATTTGTTGCTGTAATTCTAAAGGGTGAGTCATGAGAGATGGCATGCAGCAAAGAGGGGGTTGAGGGGTTTTTTACTTAAATTTTTAAAGAAAATTTTAAGGGGATCCGGGAGGAAGGGAGGGGGTTGTGAAAGTGGACCTGGGGGGTCCAGATAGCTACTGAGCGGGATGACAGGTTGATTGGCTGCAGCAGAGGGGTCAGGAAAGAAAATTTATCCGGGGAGCAAGGGGATAACAAGAAGGGCAATGCAATTGAAATAATGAGTGGGAGGGGCAGGTATGACGGGCGCAGGGGGCCATATCATGTGCTGGGGGTGCGCATACGCTGTTTACGAGCAATTGCGCACTCCGGTCCCCAATGCGCATCTTGTGGCCTGGGTTGTGCAGAGTCTCAAGCCCAGGGTCCACGGCTGATGTTATGTAATGCCAGGTCGGTCGTCAATAAAGCCCCCCTCATTTGTGATCTTATTTTAGAGGGGGGTGCGGACCTGGCAGGTATTACGGAGACCTGGTTGGGCCAAGAGGGGGGGTCCCCCTCGTTGAAATGTGCCCACCAGGTTTTCATGCATTTCATCAGCCAAGGGCCCAGGGGAGGGGTGGGGGAGTGGCGGTGATTATTAGGGAGAGTCTTTGTCCGAGGGAGACCACTGTTCCTCAGATAGCCGGATGTGAGTCCCTCTTTGTGAAGTGGGGCCGTGGGGTGCAGATGGGTTTGCTGACTGCGTACCTGGCTCCCTGCCACGTGGCAGTGACCCTGCCCGAGCTACTCGACGTCATTGCCGGGGTGGCGGTGGATACCCCCAGACTTATTGTCATGGGGGATTTCAACCTTCCATCCGCGGGTGAGACGTCAGAAGTGGCTTGGGAGTTCATGGCTTCCATGACGGCCATGGACCTGACCCAGTTAATTCAAGGCCCAACTCACATAGGAGGACACACTCTGGACTTGATTTTCATCTCTGGTCAGTGGTTGAATGATCTTGGTAGAGGGGACTTAGATATTAAACCCTTGTCATGGACAGATCATTCGCTCCTCCACTTGGACTTTCCTACCGCTTCCCCCCACCGCAGGGAGACGGAACCGACTAAATGGTTCCGTCCCAGGCGCCTGATGGATCCTGAAAGATTCCTGACGGAGCTTGGGCCATTTCCTGAGACCCTGACACACGACTCGACTGAAGTCCTGGTAGCCGCCTGGGAGAGTGCGGCCGCCAGAGCTTTGGATCGTGTCGTGCCTTTGCGGCCTCTGACCCGATGCCGATCTCAATTGGCTCCTTGGTTCTCTGAGGAGCTGAGAGAGATGAAGCGTCGGAAAAGACGCCTAGAGAGCATTTGGAGGACTAGTCATTCTGATTCCGACCGGACACAGGTGAGGTCTTATATCAAGACCTACCTAGTGGCGATAAAAGCGGCGAAATCTAAGCATTTTTCCGCTCTTATCGCATCTGCAGAGAACTGCCCAGCCACCCTGTTTAGGGTGACCCACTCCCTTCTTCGGGGGGGAGTGCGGGAGGATCCCTTGCAGGGTCGAGCTGAGGATTTTGTGCAATTCCTGCACGATAAAGTCGCTCGGATTCGGGAAAGCTTGGACTCCGACTGGGCGAGTCCGGGGGAGGAGACGAGGGCAGGCCTTGAGAATATTATCTGGGAGGAGTTTGATCCTGTGGCTCCCGAGGATGTGGACAGGGTTCTGGGTAGGATTAGTGCCGCCACATGTTTATTGGACCCGTGTCCCTCCTGGTTGGTACTGGCCTCCCAGGAGGTTACACGAGGCTTGCTCCAGGGGATTATAACTGCTTCTCTGAGTGAGGGTGCCTTTCCCGCCGCCTTGAAAGAGGCGGTGGTGAGGCCCCTCCTCAAGAAGCCTTCCCTGGACCCGGCTGAATTAGTTAACTACCGTCCGGTCTCCAACCTTTGTTTTGTGGCGAAGGTTGTTGAGAGTGTGGTGGCACGACAACTGCCCGGGCACCTGGATGAAGCTATCTATCTAGACCCGTACCAGTCGGGCTTCAGGCAGGGGCACAGCACAGAAATGGCATTGGTCGCGTTGGTGGATGATCTCTGGAGGGCCCGGGACAGGGGTTGCTCCTCTGTCCTAGTCCTATTAGATCTCTCAGCGGCTTTTGATACCATCGACCATGGTATCATGCTGCAGCGGTTGAGAGGGTTAGGAGTAGGGGGCACCGTTTTGCGGTGGTTCTCTTCCTTCCTCTCCGGCCGCTCGCAGTTCGTGTTGGCAGGGGGGCAGAGGTCGACCTCAAGGCATCTCGCTTGGGGAGTGCCACAAGGGTCGGTCCTCTCGCCTCTTCTGTTCAACATTTATGTGAAGCCGCTGGGTGAGATCATCCGTGGTTTTGGGGTGAAGTGTCACCTGTACGCTGATGATACTCAGCTGTACATCTCCACCCCAGACCACCCCAACGATGCCCTTTATGTGATGTCTCGCTGCCTGGAGGCCGTACGGGCCTGGATGGGGAGGAACAGGCTCAGACTCAACCCATCCAAGACCGAGTGGCTGTGGTTGCCGGCGTCCCGATATAGTCAGCAGACGCCATCGCTGACTATTGGGGGTGAATCCTTGCCCCCCACAGAGAGGGCTCGCAATCTGGGTGTCCTCCTGGACGCACGGCTGTCTTTAGAAGAGCACTTGACGGCCGTGGCCAGGGGGGCCTTTTATCAGGTTCGCCTGATCCGCCAGTTGCAGCCCTTTCTGGACCGGGACGCCTTGCGCACGGTCACTCATGCCCTTGTCACCTCCCGGCTGGACTATTGTAATGCTCTCTACATGGGGCTCCCCTTGAAGAGCACTCGGAGGCTCCAACTGGTCCAGAATGCGGCCGCGCAGGTGGTTATGGGCGCAACCCGTTGTGCCCGCGTGACACCCCTCCTGCGCAAGCTGCACTGGCTCCCAGTGGTCTTCCGGGTGCAATTCAAGGTGTTGGTTACCACCTTTAAAGCGCTCCATGGCATAGGACCCGGATACCTTCGAGACCGTCTCCTGCCACCAATAGCCTCCCACCGACCAGTCCGTTCCCACAGAGAGGGTCTCCTCAGGGTGCCATCAGCCAAGTTATGTCGGCTGGCGACACCCAGGGGGAGGGCCTTCTCTGTGGGAGCCCCAGCCCTGTGGAATGAACTGCCCCCGGAAATACGCAAGATCTCTGACCTCCGGGTGTTCCGCTGTGCATTGAAGACCTTGTTGTTCCGCCAGGCAGGGCTGTCAATATAATCATTTTAAATTGGGGCATTTTAATTTTTAGAGTTTTAAATCAGCCAATTCTATTTAATTATTTTAATTTTTAATTATTGTTGTGTCTTGTATTTTTAAACTGGCTGTACACCGCCCTGAGTCCTTCGGGAGAAGGGCGGTATAGAAATAAAATTATTATTATTATTATTATTATTATTATTATTATTATTATTATTATTATTATTATTATTATTATTATTATTATTTGCCACTAGGAACAAGCATCAGCAAGTATGGTTTCTAAAGCAAAAATCCAATGTGAAACCTTAGTTTAGATCTTCTTTTGGGAGTGGGGGGGGGACTCAGACTAAGGACTGTAATGTAGCTAGGGAAACATTAGAGTTGACGTTGCTGAAATATTTGTTGTGATAGCATCAATACAGGATTTAGAAAAGGCAATGTTAACCTTTATTCCTTCCATCATATTCCACTTCTCTCTCTAGGCATCATATAGTTAAGCTGACTGGTCGCTCAGTGAAAGTATAGATAGAATAATAACCCACAATTTCTGGAACAGTGTTTTTTTTCCCCCTACTATAAGGAGAAGCCTCCCAGTAAGCTCCATTTTTCCACATCTCAATCCAAATCCAAATATGAGGTAAGATGCAGACTGGCCTAGTTTCAGAAGCCCCAAAGTTATAGAGAGAGAGAGCACACCCACTAAAAAGAATATGATTTAATGCAGCTACAAATGTTGAGATTTTTATTTCTTTACTCTTCTAAACAAGACAAAGTCTGGATCCCAAAATATCACATTCATACCCATAATTTATATACGTTTAAATATAATGTGAACTGAACTATGTAATACAAAATATAAACTATATCCAGCTTTTGAAAAGGAAATTTGTTTTGTACATTTGTTTGTAATCCTCTATCACCGGGGGGTGGGGGGGAGCTATTACATGAAATGGCACCAGTGTGATAACCACCCACTTGCATTTACAGTAGCACTTCTCATTGAATTGGATTTGAAAAAAGGCTACATGACCTCTTATTAGCTCACTTTTATGAGCCTGAAATTCTGAATACCAGAGTCCTCTGGATCAGCATCTTCACCATACTCTGTTGAGTGCGACTTTAGCCATGGAAGGCAGTGTTCACAAACTGGGAACAAAAGAAGACTCAGTTCTCTTGCTAGGTAGGCCTATAGGAGAGATGTTGCTGTAGCCTAATTGATCTGTCAATTTAGATCAGTAATGCTACATGCTAGAAGGGCAAGGCTATCAGGAAATATCTAGTAAATGAGAAAAATAACCTCCAGCCACCAATTTATCTTGATAGCTGGCACAAATAGCAAGTGTTAGATCAGCTATTATCTAGGAAAAAAAAGGGATGGCACAGAGTCCCCAGAGGCATGCCAGTCCAGGCAGAGTCACTTTTCACTAATGTGTAAATTGAACATCTTTCTTTTATTTATTTTTTTCCTGAAAGACAGTTTATAGAACTCTTTGAAAACTAACCGCATCCTTCTTTCTTGGAGTATCTGGCTCACTTTACCGTCTACCAATGTTTCCTTTTCTTAAGCATAAAGAATGTTGAATGATATTTCCTGACAATGTAGTTTTCTGTATTCTTAACATGAATTTATATCCTTTAAAAATAGAAAGGTTAGCTAAAAACTCTAAAATTTAGTTGTATTAGAACAAAGAATATATAGAATTTATATCTTACTGCTGGTTTCTATTCTAGAAAAAGTCTGTGGTTTAACATTTCAATTCAAGTAAGATGTTGATTCTCTTAATGTTATCAAAGCTTGAGATTTCACAGTCTTTAAATGATTGTTTCTATGTTAATTACCATTACTAAATTTCCCATTTTTCAATCCAATGTAAAATAAATTATTTAAATTAATTTAAATCAAAATCTTTCTAAAACCTAATTATTAATTCAGATTTCAAAGTGTATTATAAATATGGGTATATTTTTAAAGCACAAAGGAAAAGGCTTTTAAAGAACAACAGCTCCAGAGCCTCAACTCAGCCAGAAGAATTTTGAGTATGATAATTCTTTATAAATTGTTTGTCCTTAAATACGGTAAATATAAGATACTGGTCAGTTTAATGCTTGCTTAAAGCAGCAGTCAAACGAATATAACCTAGAGGCAGTTCAGGATTTAGGATTTTGGGGAACAAGATATTCTAAATGGACTGTGACCTTCTCTCAAGTTACATTCCTTACCTTTCCTAATTACTTTCTCCTCAATATTATCATTTGTTTCTTGCCAATGTGACCCAATGAAGAAGTAATTGGTAGTCCTGCTTTTTCTTTTTAGTGTCATTTAGGGACTCACCCCCTCAGACTAGAGGGAAAGGTAAATTAAAATACTTGCATTTCTAACAAATAGCTTTGAGTTCCTATAGATTACAGCAATATTCAAATTAAATGAAATAAGTTAGTAAAACAAGTACCAAAGCAAGAGAATTTTGTGAATGGAGTTCCAGCTATTGAATGAGCCTCAGTTAGTGCCAACCTGCAACTGAGTGATATAATTCAACTCCTGTATAACCATGCTTTCTAGCAACTGAGGCTCAGCAGCAATATTTAATAATTTTACTGTATTTGTTGCATTTTAAAAATGCTCACATTGCAAGTCTGTTTACATTTATCCTCTCTAGTCCAAATTAAAGTATTTGGGGGAAACTTGATTTCAGTCATAAGAACTGTATCAAGTCATATTTAGTGGGAATTTTTTTTTTTTCAATTTTAAATCTGTGTTTTTACCAGAGCATCTCCCTTTGCTTTTCCTGCCCTTGATAGGGTTATACAAAACTATGCCTCTTTATTCAACCAAAACAAGTATGCATAAACAAACAATCTTTCTTGGAGTGAAAATGTGTTGACACTTTGAAGTGAACCAAGTTTCCTGTGCAGCACGAAGCACAGAATGGTCAAGACAGAATACCATTTTGCATACCCTAATTTTTATCTCCTAATTGTCCATTAATAACAAATGTTTACTGTTAGATTCAGGGTACATATTAACAATAATATCTATCATGTAAAAGGGATGCAGTGGCTCAGTGGCTAAGATGCTGAGCTTGTTGATTGAGAAGTCAGCAGTTCAGCAGTTCAAATCCCCAGTGCCATGTAATGGGATGAGCTCCCGTTACTTGTCCCAGCTTCTGCCAACCTAGCAGTTCGAAAAGACGTAAAAAATGCAAGTAAAAAAATAGGGACCACCTTTGGTGGGAAGGTAACAGCATTCCATGCACCTTTGGCATTTAGTCATGCCGGCCACATGACCATGGAGATGTCTTTGGACAGTGCTGGTTCTTCGGCTTTGAAACGGAGATGACCACTGCCCCCTAGAGTCGGGAACGACTAGCACATATGTGCGAGGGGAACCTTTACCTTTACCTTATCTATCAGGTTTTATTTACTGAGTGATTATTTTGCTAAATATAAGTACATATTTAAACTGAGAAACTAATTCTCCAGCTGTCTATTGAAAACTCCTGAGTTATCTCAATTTTTCACAGTTGCATTCTTTGTTTTCCTTTTTTTTATCTAACTCAGAAATTACACAATTCAAATCAACAGCTACATCTCCAATACTGTCAGTCTGTATCTGAGCCATGCCACAGATGAATGCTTCCTGATTTCATTAGAAAGTGAATTAACTTTTGGTATCCCTCAGAAACTGTTATCTGCCCATCACTATCTAGTCATGTGCTACAATGATCAAGGTGGAAATTCCACTACAAAATGAATCTGCCCCCATTTTCTGTCCTGCAGAATTAAAAACAAAACCAGAAAAAGCAAGCAAGCAGGTCCTTCACATATTATATCCTTTAATGTCATCCTCCTCCTTGAAAATAGAATATTAGCATAAAGAACACACAGACAACAATAATTGATTTTTAATTTAAGTGTTGGGATTATATCCAATTATATTTGTTGTTTGGCAGAAGAACAAATTTGTAGCCAATGTGGCTTTTAACTAAGTTGTTGGATAACCTTTCAGAGGATCATAAGACCTACAGCTTAGTTAAGGAGTAGTCCCATCATTCAAAAATAGGTTAATTCGCAATATATTTTCTATCCTTTAAATCCTATTTTTTCAAGACAAAAGCCTTTTAAAAAGCGTTTAGCATAAACCATAAGAAATAATCTAAAAATAATTGTGGGAAAATAACATTCAGTAAAATCAACAATTCAGACATTTATACTGCAATTATAACATTAAAAGAAGTAACAATTTAAACATGCAAATATGTACTTTGGTTAAGAATACATCAAAACTAAGATGAAGAAGAATTTAATCAGTGTAAAACCTAATTCAGAATGCTAATTAGAGCAGAACATATTGCAACAGAAAAAAATCCAAGACTTATTGCAAAGGCAGTAAGGATTTGAACCATATACAGTATACAGTATACTCCCTGGGGAAGTGTTCCAGCTACATGGAAACAACATATTTTTGCTGAAAACTGAAACTTCCAAAACTAAATGATTAAAAATAAACATAAGAAAAATATTTTAAGAACTATATCACATTAGAGTATGCCATACTGATTTTTGAAAATATGTTTTTTTTCTGAGAAAACATGAGCAAACCACCCCCACTAAACTACCCCATAAAGCAACATGGCACCCCTCATTTCTAATGCTTCAGGTTGCCTGTTTTGAGTGCCTCATTGAATCTTTGAAACAGATGGAAAAGACTTTAGGGGTTGACTGAAAAGTAGGTGTTAAGAAAGAGCTTACCAAGGCAAATTTCACCATATTTTCACCTTGGTTAGTATATCATCTCTCTGATACAAAATGCCACACCAAAGCCAGACAAAATTGCCTTTCCCTGGTCAATTCTAACATTATATTTTGCAAAACATCTTAAAACTTTTTTTTTTTTTTTGGAGAGCTAGAACTCCATTTGCTAATTGCTGAATTTGATATAAAGAACTCACAATTTAAAAAAAAACATACCTCTCTTCTAAACACAGTCATTTAAACAAACATTTTTGTGATATATGTTCTAATTATAAGTGACAGGTTTTAGCTAAAGGAAGTAAATTGTCCTACAAAAATCTATGCTCTGGAATTTATTGTCTTTTAAATAGGTTATAAATGAGAATTAACAGAACAAAGATATGAGAGTGAGCATAATTGAGCTTTTGAGGTTTTGAGACTTGGCTGATCTGTTTTGCCAGTCTCAAGTAGCACATCTTCATTTACTGGCTCTTTCTTGCTTAATATAAGTTTAATATTTAATTCAGAAAAAAAAGAAGAATGCTAATTTGACCTGCTTTTGTTCTAGTTTACTCATTTTTAGCACATCCTCTTCCTATAGCACAGTATAAACATAATCTCAATTAGTGTCTAATGTATTAACTATATGCTTATAAAATATTTCTACAATTTTGAGAATGGAATGAAATTGGTAACAATGTGGCTTTAATTATGAAGTGCATCATAATTAACTGTATACTGTATATGTTTTGTGAATATGTTAAAACAGACACTAAATAAACTGCACTTTAATTTACCAAATGTTTCTTTTCTTTTTCATATTAAGAATTGTGTTGTACAAGAAAAATATTGGTGGCTCCATCAGATAAATTCTTGAATATAACTTTAAACACATTAGCTAGCAATTTAAATGTTACTAAGGCAACACAACATATCCCATTTTCACTTCTGATTTTCTCTTTCCATAGACCTATCTCTATGCTTGAATGAGCTGCATAAACTTTAGTCCCACAGATGATTAGAATTTGCAATCACTTCACACCATCTTTTTGTTCAGTGGTTTCCATTTGTATATATGTGCTTTCCTTATATTGTCATAATGCCGTAGAGAAATGCAATGAAGAAATGCATGTCTGCATTTTGATAAATAAATGTCTGTATTTTTAACTCCTGAAACAAATACAAAAAATGCTTGAAGACTCACCTACTATAATTGTGTATGTGGTATTTCATAATTTCCAGAGATTTTTTAATTCTAGAGATGACAGAAATCCTGCTAGACCCTATTGCATTTTTCCACTCTTAATGTTGACAATTTATTGTTGCTTATTTGCATTCAAGTGATGTCTTTTATCACAGAGGCAAAAACAGGATGTTAATTGGGAAAACATAGTTTTTGCCTGTAGATGTTTACTCTAAACTAGTGGGGAAAAGAAACATATATTTCTCAGTGACTTTGGGGGAATGATATAAAATAAAGGAAATTGTCAAGTTTGTCTTTAACAAATTAAATAGTATGTGAAAATAGCTTAGTTTTGTACTTTTTCTCAAAGTTCTCCACTATCTGTAGAAATTTGATTTCATGAATTTTATTACTAAGCCATCATAACCTGATCTGAAATAAAAAACACAGAAGTTATTATTATTGTTTTGCTACTTTGGCTATGCAGAACTTTATAAGAATACTTTGACAAAGGATCAGGTGAAGGACTTTATTCAAGAACCTTGTCCAATCATGTTGTCAAAGGGCTGACAGAGGAGAGGAGAGGAGAGGAGGGGAGAGGAGAGGAGAGGAGAGGAGAGGAGAGGAGAGGAGAGGAGAGGAGAGGAGAGGAGAGGAGAGGAGAGGAGAGGAGAGGAGAGGAGAGGAGAGGAATGGAATGGAATGGAATGGAATGGAATAGAATAGAATAGAATAGAATAGAATAGAATAGAATAGAATAGAATAGAATAGAATAGAATAGTTGGAAGGGACCTTTGAAGTCTTCTAGTCCAATCCCCTGTTTAGGCAGGAAACCCTATACCATTTCAGACAGAGAAATTAGTGCTGCTATTGGACTTCTTTCCTAGTGACCAAAGATCTTCAGGTTGGATGGCTTTATAATTGCCCACAGCATGTATCAATATTACTTGATCCAGATGACCTTTAATATAGCCTAGGAGATCAAGATGAGTCCAAACTATTATATGCAAAGCACACATTGCATGACAGAACTGTCCAGTCTGATCTTAGATGCACAAAGTTTTTGACAAGCTGTCTCAAGGAAGTGAGGGGTACATCCTGAATAGTACTCAACAGAGGGGGGAAAATACCACCTTCTCTGCAGTACAACATATTCTAGCCAGACAGGATTGCTGAAGCTAGCTAACCTTGAAAACCTTAAAACATGCTGAGAGGTTTCCAAGCTAACCACTTTAGTCATATTGTGGGCATTTGCTAAAGGGCTTTTTTTCCAGTGCTGTGGGAGAAGATTCCTCTCAGCCCTTACACTTAGAAGTGAAGTGACCTTATAAAATTCTGGGAGTATTTATTTCAAATGCTCTTTTGTAAATTTGGAAGACTGCATTGCAGTTACAAACACAGGATGATATTTCAAGTGGAAAATGAAAGTCTATAGAAGAAAGGAAGTGACAATTACGAATCAGACATAAATGAAATCAGACAGATGGAACTAGGACATATTGCAACTTGTGAATTATTAAATAATACTGGGAGGTTGTGGATGAGAAGATGCTAGGAACAATTTTCTTTTGTTATTGTGTTTAAGAAGTTGCTTTTATAACTGTTAACAAAAGAATGCAGGACATCATGCATTTGGGTCTTGTTAAAATGTTCAGTGGCATAATTAAAGGTTGGTTTAAATTATATTAAGTTCAAAACAGGGGGTCCTAAGCTATTACAAGCCTTTACACATCCATTGGGATCGTTTATCTCCCAAACCCACAGAAATTGGGGAAAAATGGGTTCTACTAATCTAATAAGATCACTGTGTGACTGCCATATTTCCTGAAACTTTCAGAGCTTCAAGACCCATAAACAAATAATAAAAGAACAGCCACAACCAATCTAAACTTTGTCCTAGATAAAGGTAAAGGTTCCCCCACACATGTATGCTAGTCGTTTCCACCTCTAGGGCGGTGCTCATCCCCATTTCTAAACTGAAGAACCAGTGCTGTCTGAAGATGTCTCCATGGTAATGTGGCTGGCATGACTAAACTCCAAAGGTGCATAGAGCGCTGTTACCTTCCCACCAAAGTGGTCCTTATTTTTCTACTTGCATTTTTTATGTACTTTCCCGTTTCGGACATGTAATGGGAGCTCACTCCATTATGTGGTGCTAAGGATTCAAACCTCTGAACTGCCGACCTTCTGATCGACAAACTCAGCATCTTAGCCACTGAGCCACCGTGTCCCTTAAACTTTGTCCTATATTGATTTAAATCAATAGAAATACTGCACTTCATTTTTTTTTTAAAAAAAAATCAAACTCATATTCTTCTTGGCATTACTTGAATAAAGTGGTAATTCTTATTTATAGAACTAGCAGGCTGTTGCCTTTCCCCTCTTCTCTGATTTTTTTATGGATTCTTTCAGACCTTTGAATGTCTTTGATATCTATTAACTATCATTTTCATGGCTGGTGAGGAAACTGTTTCAGCTTGAACTCCATGGTCATATGCTGTCCTGAATTTAGGAAGTCTGAGCAAATAAAATAAGAATGTATTTCCTGCCCAATTATTTATTTTTTCTATACACATTTTCAAGTGGTACTTTTTGTGATATTTTCTCAATGTAGCAAGGATTGTGATATGTATATAAACAAAAGACTGTCTCTTCACTATAAAAGCACAATACTGAGGAATTACAGATGGTAAACATTTGTTCTTCAGAGATATGATACATATAGTTTGGTATTAGTAAGGTTCTCTTAATTTAATTTAAAAGAAGCTTCACCAAACTACTGACCTCCAAATACACTGGATATTTAATTTTCATAATTCTAATTGGCAACACCATGATAGAGAACTGGCTTCATCGTGATTCTTTTTTTTTAAATATGCTGATTGATTTGAATGGTTGATTTGTTAGGTGTCATGAATTTAGTGTTGACTTATAGCAACTACATAAGTAGATTTTCTTCATGATGACCTGTCCTTTATTTGATCTTTCAATGAATTTTTCAGATGCTAAGGTGAGCCTTTCAGATCTTAACGTGAGGTAAACGAACAATAACAATAATTATAGTACTTAGGCAGATGGACAAAAATGATAAATCTTGTCTACATTTAACCAGGAAACACCAGAGTCAAAGAAAAAGAACTGGAAAAAAATCACTAATATCACGCCATGGCCATCAAAACTACACAATTATGGATGAAACATATAACAATGATACTCATTGTCATCGGGGCACTTGTACCATGTCCAAGAATTTTACAAAATACATCAAGAAATTGCAGCTTCCTGCAATAACCCCAGTGGAACTGCAAAAAACTGCGTACATTTTAAGAAGCTACTTGGTTGATACCTAGGATGCTGGGAGAAACACGTATTAATCATCAGCGCCAGTCAATGATATTTGTGATAAATTTTTAAATGTTCAGTTGATTGGGTTTCATCTTTAATGAATAAAAGATATACTACTACTACAACTACTACTACTACTACTAATAATAATAATAATAACAATAACAATAACAATAATAACAACTTACATCCTCTGACGATACCTTAACAGTTCCTAGGTCCTTGATTAGGACTCGAGCTGCTGAGCTACTAACCAGCCTCAAAGGCTGTGAATCTCACTAAAGAGTAACCAATAATAATAACAATAGTAATATTGGTGAGACCAAAAAATAGATGGTTTTATATAGTATGTGTCAACCCTTAAACTGACCTGATTGAAGCCATTTTGAAGCTTCAGTGTTGCCACACTGGAGCTGAGGGATAGGGAGGGAGGAATGGAGATAGCTGGGGTTTTGTAGACAAAACAAAATACTTTCTCCTGGGAATCAAGGACATTCTCACACCTGGTCGGAGAGAGGAGGGGTGACATTACCAGGCAACCAGATAGCAACCTCATTGGACCATGTGACTGATTGTTTGGGGAAGGGGGAAAACTTTTAATTAGGTGAAAACCATGGGAACCTTCAGAGTCAGTTTTCACCAGAACTGCGCCAACATGATATATCCAGATAAACCATTCTTTGAGGCAGGGGTGAAATCGAGCAGGTTATGACAGGTTCTAGAGAACTGGTAGCGGAAATTTCGAGCAGTTTGGAGAACCGGTAGCGGAAATTTTGAGTAGTTTGGAGAACCGGCAAATACCACCTCTGGCTGGCCCCAGAGTGAGGTGGGAATGGAGGTTTTGCAATATCCTTCTCCCAATTGTGGGGATTTTGCAGTATGCTTCCCCTGCCACACCAACCAAGCTATGCCCACCAAGCCATGCCACTCCCACCAAGCCACGCCCACAGAACCAGTAGTAAAAAAATTGGATTTCACCACTGCTTTGAGGTATTTCCTGTCCTCGGTTTTGTTTGCTATGGGATTATTACTTGGAACCCTGACAATATGATTTATACAATCTGAAGAGAAACCAAAGTAATAGAAATTAAGAAGTTAAAATGCTCTAGGATTTTAGAATTAAAACAGACAAGCACGTGTCACATTAACAATCCAGACTTAAAAGCTATCAATTAGAAAGACAAAAAGATCTGGTTAATTGACATGGCAGTATCTGGAGGCAACAGAATCGAAGAAAAGAAACTATAACAAGATTATTTTTTTATTCTTCTTCCCTTTTTGTTCCAAAAATACTTGCCTTCTGAAACAAGGCTCTGTTCTTTATATTCATAAATTTATCTACTATATGTTAGTTTATTGTTTCTCTAAATAATAGAGTACTGGTTGCATCAGGCAAGAAAGAATGTATAGCATGGTAAATTTGGATTACAAATATTTCTATAGTCTGTTCTTTCAATTTAATGAATTTAAATCCCTACAACTATCTTCCATGTGTTAATTATCATTATTTAATCACACTGGAATGTAAGTAATTATAATAGATGATTTTTAAAAATAATTAGGATGAGATGGAGATACATTAACTAGGAATATAGCCAAAATGGACATATTAAATTTATGGTTAAAATATCGTAAGTATAAATGAACAAGTAGGTAGATGTTAAATTCACACTACTGCACGTTTATTTTGTACCTATTTTTAGATGAACAATTTTTAAATTATTCCTACTATACACAAATCAAATCACAGTATTTTGCAAAACTAAGAATTATTATGTTCAGGTTCTGAATTATGCAGATAATCTATCCTGTAAAGCAGGCTCCAATGGAGAATGGATGGTGGAATGAGTGAATGATGGAGTCAAAGGATTGAGTTACCAAGGAAAATCAGCTCCCTTCCTTTAGTAAATATATGGTATATCTCAATGGTGAAATCCAATTTTTTTTTACTACTGGTTCTGTGGGCGTGGCTTGGTGGGCATGGCAGGGGAAGAATACTACAAAATTTCCACTCCCACCACACTCTAGGGGAAGGATATTGCAAAATCTCCATTCCCACCCCACTCTGGGGCCAGCCAGAGGTGGCATTTGCTGGTTCTCTGAACTACTCAAAATTTCCTCTACCAGTTCTCCAAACTATTCAAAATTTCCGCTACGAGTTCTGTGAACTACTCAAAATTTCTGCTACCAGTTCTCCAGAACCTGTCAGAACCTGCTGGATTTCACCCCGGTATATCTTAACATTCTGTAATCCTGAGATTTGAGCTATGTAAATTGGCAAAGAATTTCTTACTTTTTATGTCATTAAGAAACTTACTACCTGGCTAAGACACCGAGCTTGTTGATCAGAAAGGTTGGCAGTTCGACAATTCAAATCCCTAGTATAGGTCCCCTGCATGAGCAGGGGGTTGGACTAGATGACCTCCAAGGTCCCTTCCAACTTTGTTACTGTTAAATACCTACAGACAGACCAATTGACCTTGAACTATCTGAGGCTTATTGTATATTCTAAAGCTAGTATTTTCAATGGGGGCCCTGAAATGTATCATAATTAATTGTTGAGATGGGGGAGAGATATCCATCTTACTTCAAATTTTTTTTGTGCCCAGGCTAAAATTTCCATATTGTTTGCAAAGTTGATTTCTCATAAAATGCACAAAAAAGTTTGGATATTATGTATGAACAAATAACAGGTGTTTAGGAAAACATTTCTTTAGATACAGATTTGACTATAAAAAAAGGCCTGACCAAACAGTTTTACTGTAAAGATGTGCAATGCTTAGTATTATGAAAGACACAGAGACTTCATTTAGTGACTACCTTATTTAATGACCATTCACAATTACAGTGGTGAGGAAAAAGTAAATTTATGAGTAATGCCCACTTTTATTACTTTTGCACAACTGTAAAGCAAAGGAAAACTATAGTAACATACACACAGTGAGAATTTCAAATAGTGACTGCTTTGCTTAACGACCAAGTTGTTGGTCCCAAATATGACTACATATATTATAGTTTTCTCTTAATCATCCAGAATGCTGAAAAATATTTCCTGTTTTAGAACATATGCTTTCAGAAAACAAAGGACCATTTCCAGTGTGAAAGCAATTTGTTCCTTTTTTTAAAAATGGAATAATATGTATATGTACCATGCTGGAATACTTCAGGACTGAAGCATAGAATTTTGAACACAACCAATCCACTGATATTCTTTTAATATTCTTTTATAAGTCTAGTTTAGCAAAGTGAGGTCGTGTACACTATCTTTTTTTCCTTTGAGCCAAACAAACTTTTAATGATATTGTTGCAGGGCTTCACAAAACAATTAATTTGTTCCGGGAGTAGAATAATTCAAGCCCTAACCTCATTTAGGGTTGAATTTCTGTCCCCCTCCCCACCACTTTCAAACTGCTTTCCAAAGTGTTAATTTTCAAGTCATGGAAATTGATAGATGCTGTTGATCTTTGGGTGCTTGAGATCTACTACTTAGGCCGTTGCTATGTTATTATATGTCATTATTAAATAAATGATTTTTGCATTCATGCAAGGAATATTAATTTTGTCTTTCAGATACATATGGTGGCAGGAAGAAACTTTGTATATATTTGCAGCAAAATCCTTCTATAAGTAGTAGACCTTTAGTGCCAGATGTGCAAAGGGATGTGACTCCAAACCCCACAGAGCTGGGGGAAATCAAGGAAAGAAGAATTACATAGGCTTCAATAAGATGTTTTTAACACTAGAATTAGAGGTAAATTATAGAAATAGCAAGAATAATTTTAACCCATTTTAGTAACTTCATTAAGATGAAAACTCTTAGAATGTTCTGAAATATTTATGTCTAGGATTGTTGACACCTTGACTCTGAAGTGTTTACAGGATGGAGAACTGCGACATCACACTGGCAGATGCTACTGGGCGATCTAAGCCTTGCCCTTTGTTAATATGTTCCGCCTGCATCACATTCAAAGGGTTTCTATCAGCTAGTCATGCATGCAACATTTATGTCAATTACTTCCCTTCCAGATGCCTCTTCCTGGATTTAGTTGCCATTTAAGAGACAGAGTATGAATAGATTCTTATTTCTTGTTGCTTATGTCTAACATTCCTCTCGTTATTTACAAGTCTTCTCACAATCTCTGAAACACTAGACTATCTCCTAATGTACATTGCAATAGCCATTTTGACTGAAGTTATTTCCACAGGAAAAGGTCATTAAAGAAATATGGCTTGAAATCAATTTTAATCTTTGTTTTCTTCTCAATTATATCCAAGTTCTGTTTACTTCTGTCCTTTCTGATTTCATTCAGGGCCCAGGCTTTCTTCTTATTCTATATTAGAGATTTTCTAAATAAGTATCTTTCATAGATATAATATATCTTATGGATAATTCTATAAATTAATAAATTGAGCTGAATGTAAATTGTTGACTGCATTTCAGTAGTTAGTGAATGGACGTATTATATTTAACTTGCGATAAAAATTCATGGTTTAAAATGGCAGCTGTATAAAGCTCCATTTTAAATCAAATATTGACTTAGTAATTCACGCAGTCAAGCCATAAGGGAGTTTTGAAGTAGCAAGTTTAGCTGTGCTGTTCAAGCCTTTATCTTTTCTGGTTCTGTTCATGCAGTATTTCCTCCTCTATTGCTTAATTTTAACCCAAATGTGCTGTTTAGAATGTAAAAATCTATTCTGTTCTAAGATGCATCGCACCATATTGTACAATATATGTTTTTGACACCAAGATTATTTATTAAAATCTTAAATAAAGTTTCAAGCAAAAGATGGTTTGGAAGTTGTTAAGCCGTCCAGATTGCTATAATGAAATGTACCCCCTTATTTCCATAGTGAGTAGCAGGTTTATTAATAATAAACAACACCTTTCTTTTCATGAATATTTCATTGTACAGTTCAATGATCTACAGGGGATAACATCTGCTTTTTCATAAGCAAAGTATTTAATGACCTGAATATCTTACTGAATGGCTGATTCATGTAAAACTGACTCCTAAATAAACTATAAGCCTTAGGTTAGGAACTATATTTTTTTTTCCTATGCTCATAGACATCCAAAATAATCTAAGATTTTATTTCCTCTTTCTTACTGGAATTTGTTTTTGATTTTTCTATCTATCTTATTATTACAGCTGATCATGCCCTTATCATATTAACTCTTCAATTTCAAAAGTTGATGCTTATGGAAGGTGGCATTTTAATTCTTATTGCAAAAAGGGACAATTAACTTTGCCATTTTTTGAAATTAATTCCATTTCACAGAACGAATGTGATGCTTATAAGGCATATATGCTCATAAGACGAAATGAGAAAAATGTTTTCTGTATCAATAGCTAGACACTTTAGTTAAAGAGAGATTGTTAGATTATGAAAAATAGGTCAGGCCTAATAATGTGTTTTTATTAGCCAAGCTACACTTGGGGGAATGTTCTAACAAGGTAGAATTCTCATTGAGTCAATTGAATGATTGGGAGTTCATTGACAAAGCCAATAAATTGTTGGCACATCATTTTATTCAACAAATTTAACAATTTAATTTTTGCAATAGGGTCCTTCCATGTCAAGTGGTCTGATTTCAGAAAAGTGCCCCGCTTGACCATCATGGATTTCAATGAAATTTTGTGTGAACATGCACACATGTCCCCAATGAACATTGGTAAAGTGTTACATGTGCCGATGCAATACTTGCAGAGATATAGGCATTTGTGTGACCCAATACCGCAGCTTTCTACAGTATGACTCTGAGGTTCTAGCAACTTTCAGACATAATATCTCTGGCAATATTTTGTTGAGAGAAACAAAACTTGGCCATCTTATACAACTTTTTGTGCTCTATTAAACAAAATAATAAAAACATTCTCATGACCAATCTCCAGCTAGATAATTTGGAGCAAAGTTGGACGAAAATAGTGTGGCTCAAAAAAAGGTTAAAGTTTGACTTTTTATGTCTCTGGAAGGAAAGGTATGATAAACGTGAAACTTAGTGCGTAATAACTTAGTAACACAGGGGTTTCGAATATAAAATTTCATTCTCCTACTGCTTTCTAATCCTTTACAAATTGAGTGTAAAGTTGATGTTTTTTGTAAAAATGTCAAAAATAGAGTATTTTCAGCCCACTTTTACAAAAAAAAAGACCTTCTGGAAACTGTGTTAACTCATTCTCATTAGAAAGAGCATGTTTCAACCCCCTTAAAAAAGTAAGGTTGGTTTTTCATCACAGACATATAAAGCCCTAACAATAGGGACAAAGTTGAGGACGTTGCTATGGCAATGTCACATGCATTCTATTAGTTTGTCATCTTGTTTGTTTTATATAGACATCCTTACTACTATCATATTGTGTTGGTCCATGGTGACATTGTCACTACCAGTTCAAGCACTTGAACCAGCAACCCCATCGCCTGTTGTGGCTCCTACCCCTGAGCCCATCTTATCGGAGGAAGAAGGCTCCAAACATGAAGGAGAGGAGCCGGCTAGGCCTCCCTCTCCAGGCCCCTCCTCTCTGGCTATGCCTCAGGTGCCTGCCGAGGGAGAGGAGATTGGCCAGCAGCCAGGTGTCTCCGATGACAGCGATGACAGTGATACGTTGTTCCTGGATCCATGCCAACGAAGGCAAGATAAACGTTTGCAGCAGATGAGGAGGCATGCCAGGGATTAAGCTGAGTCACTGGATCACACCCCACAGGCTATATAAGAGAGTGTGGTGGCCATTTAGACTCTGTGACGGACAAAGCTAACTTCTGGCTAGTCACTTTGTACAACGCCTGAATCTGCTGAAGGTTTCTGTTTGAGCTGGACTGTTTTGAAAACTGTGAGTATTTGTTGATGTTTATCTGGTGGAGGAAAACTCCCTCTTCTTGAAGTAAAGCACTTGGCAGACGGTTATCGTATTGCTGCCAAGTTCCTGATAACGAACCTTGTGTGTACCAAGTAATTCTTTAACCCCCGGCTGGCTGTTTGTGTGTGTGTGGGGACGGGGATAGAACATCGCCATAGGGAACATTCACGGAATTAAATATATATATCTTCTGAAGGAAGAAATTGAAGAAAGCAGGATTCTGCAAGAAGAAAGATGGAAAGTTAGTAGCACAATAGCTGGCACAAGAGATCATCACCAGTTTGTGCCAGTTGATTCAAATTCAATTTCTGTCAGCAAAGTTTCAAATGACACAATTAACTTTGTGGCCAAAATGTCGAATACTGTCGATCCGAATTTAATATTGGCTGACATATTTCCCTGATGTTATGTTGCCTGCACTTATGACAAAAAATGGTGGGTAGGCAATGTCATGGAAATTTTGATCGAACAAAATGATGTGTGGGTAACATTTATGCATCCACGAGGCCCTGCTCATTATTTTATTGGCCTGAAAGACAAGATGTTTGTTGGGTTTCAAAACCACATCTTATTTGTGTGCTTCCAGCACCTTCAGTTACATCATCAGATTGACAGTATCAATTCCCAGAAGCGACACTAAAGAACGTGGCATGTAAATTCAATAATAAAAAAGTGATAGTTGGATTTTGGCAGTTCATACAAATAGTATGGACTTCAGCTTGGAAATATATCTTCGGATATATCTCCGCAAGTATTGCATCAGCACATGTAACACTTTGTTGTGGCTCTGTTACCTGAGCCTGTGTCATCGGCAGGAGAGGACTCCGAGAGTGAAGGAGAGGAGTTGGCAAGGCCTCCCTCTCCAGGACCCTCCTCTCTGGCAATGCCTTTGGTGTCCGCCGAAGGGCAAGAGATAGGGCCGGGCCCAAGCACGTCCACGCAGCCACAGGTGAACAGTGATGAGGGAAATGAGTCTTGGCTGGATCCTCGGCAGTGTCGCAGAGATAAGCGCGCGCAACAGAAGAAAAGGCGTGCCAGAGATTAAGCTGAGTCACTGGACCACACCCCACAGGCTATATAAGAGAGTGTGGTGGCCATTTAGACTCTGTGACGGACAAAGCTAACTTCTGGCTAGTCACTTTGTACAACGCCTGAATCTGCTGAAGGTTTCTGTTTGAGCTGGACTGTTTTGAAAACTGTGAGTATTTGTTGATGTTTATCTGGTGGAGGAAAACTCCCTCTTCTTGAAGTAAAGCACTTGGCAGACGGTTATCGTATTGCTGCCAAGTTCCTGATAACGAACCTTGTGTGTACCAAGTAATTCTTTAACCCCCGGCTGGCTGTTTGTGTGTGTGTGGGGACGGGGATAGAACATCGCCATAGGGAACATTCACGGAATTAAATATATATATCTTCTGAAGGAAGAAATTGAAGAAAGCAGGATTCTGCAAGAAGAAAGATGGAAAGTTAGTAGCACAATAGCTGGCACAAGAGATCATCACCAGTTTGTGCCAGTTGATTCAAATTCAATTTCTGTCAGCAAAGTTTCAAATGACACAATTAACTTTGTGGCCAAAATGTCGAATACTGTCGATCCGAATTTAATATTGGCTGACATATTTCCCTGATGTTATGTTGCCTGCACTTATGACAAAAAATGGTGGGTAGGCAATGTCATGGAAATTTTGATCGAACAAAATGATGTGTGGGTAACATTTATGCATCCACGAGGCCCTGCTCATTATTTTATTGGCCTGAAAGACAAGATGTTTGTTGGGTTTCAAAACCACATCTTATTTGTGTGCTTCCAGCACCTTCAGTTACATCATCAGATTGACAGTATCAATTCCCAGAAGCGACACTAAAGAACGTGGCATGTAAATTCAATAATAAAAAAGTGATAGTTGGATTTTGGCAGTTCATACAAATAGTATGGACTTCAGCTTGGAAATATATCTTCGGATATATCTCCGCAAGTATTGCATCAGCACATGTAACACTTTGTTGTGGCTCTGTTACCTGAGCCTGTGTCATCGGCAGGAGAGGACTCCGAGAGTGAAGGAGAGGAGTTGGCAAGGCCTCCCTCTCCAGGACCCTCCTCTCTGGCAATGCCTTTGGTGTCCGCCGAAGGGCAAGAGATAGGGCCGGGCCCAAGCACGTCCACGCAGCCACAGGTGAACAGTGATGAGGGAAATGAGTCTTGGCTGGATCCTCGGCAGTGTCGCAGAGATAAGCGCGCGCAACAGAAGAAAAGGCGTGCCAGAGATTAAGCTGAGTCACTGGACCACACCCCACAGGGTATAAAAGGGGGTGAGGTGGCCATTCAGACTCTGTGACGGACAAAACTAACTACTATCGAGTCACATTGCATCTTTGGAAACAACATTATCGGCCTTGGATTTATTTTACGAACTGGACAATTCTTGACTGTGTGTATTTTATTGAGTAAAGTTCTTGGCAAGCAGCTACTGGGTTGCTGCCAAGCTTCTTATCGGAAGAATTGGTTGTCTGCCAGTTTATTTAACCCCCGGCTATCTGTTTGTGTGCGTGTGTGGGACGGGGACAGAACACACTTTACCAATGTTCATTGGGGACAGGTATAAATGTTCACACAAAATTTAATTGAAATCCGTGATGGTTGAGCAGGGACCCCCCAGACCACTTGACATGGAATGACCTAATAGATATTGAGGAGGACCAGACTGATTCAGAACTAATCAGTTTTTTTCTGTAAATTAATATATAGTTTTGATAATAAGGAGAATTATATGAAGCTGATGAATTTTTGAGTCAGGTGGATAGTCAATTCTTATTGTTTAACTGCTATATTGAAAGCTCTTCCATCATTTCATGAACTATTTAATTCTATGTAATTGTTGTAAAATAGTAAGACTCCTGGCCCGACTTTTCAGTGCAATAGTACAAAGCATTTGAGGATTTGCTGGACTATATACTTTTGAAGATGTATAATTAATATTTTAAATTGCTGCTAAATTGCCACTATGGAATATGCAGGATTGATTTTAAAACCAGATAAAGATCCTAAATTCTAAAGTTATAAGCTATTTTGTTGTGGATATTCAGAATTTGGGCACTTTATTGGCAAGATTGCTGCAGAAGGTTTTATCAAATATAATTCACACCTCACAGTGCCATAAAGCATCAGACAATTTATATTGATCAATTGAAACATTGAATGTAGCTAAAGATAGGATGAACCCTGCTGTATTTATACCTCTAGATGCAATAAAACCTTTGATTTGATTACATTTTTAAGGCAAGTAATAATTATACAGACCTCTCAAGGAAATTTGTTCAATGAACTGAGATTTATTATATACAACTCTGTGTCATAATTGTAACAAATCAAATTATTTATTTTTTTGAGTTGTAATGTGCCATTTGGCAAGTCTGTCTACCTTCATCCTTGCTATTAAATTTGATCCTTGAAGTTCTGGCTACTACTAAGGCAATCTTTGAAATTAAGAATATTAATTTGGTGGAATGTAAATCTGCTTAATTCTCCCTTGCGCTGCTTAGAGAGTGCATTGAGTGGGAGGTTCCTCATCCGATTGGCCTCTACTGAGTAAGAAGTTAGACTAAACACACCTCCTCTTCCTGCTTAGCCCAGTTCCTTACTCAGTCCGAGCCTCAATCATTTGTTTTTTCCTGGAGATCCACTCTTTAGACTCTCTAAGCTAATATTTGGTTTGGATTCTTGGATATTCTGGTTTTTCTTTGGTGGGGAGCTAGCACAGGGAGGAATTTCACAAGCACTGATCAGCTGTAGAGCGCTAGCTTCGGCGGTGGCTCGAAGTGCTTCTTCCGACCCAGCGTGTGATCGTGAGTTACTGGAGGGCGTGTAAGGGGCTGTTTCATCTGCCTCGCACTGTTTTTACGATATTTTTGCTGTGGGTTGGATTGAATCAGAGGCTGGCTGTCCTTTTGTGCCATTTTTTTCTGGCGTTGCAGAGGAAGGAGAGTGCGTGGGAGGCTGTGTTGCTCAGCCTCATGCTAAGGGAATGGAGAGTAGCTTCATGGTGCCTTGGCTCAGCTCTTCCCTGTATTGCCTCAAGATAAGCTTAAAGGGGTTGTTTGCAAGGATTTTTGGAGTGCTTCTGGGGCTGTTCCATCGGCCCTGGGGCATTCCTCCCCCTTTTTAAATTGTGATAATTACGCTTGTTTGCTCTGGGTCCTGGGATTACTCTGCAAGGCTTGGCACCTTTTTCAGAGTAGGACTGCCTCGTCATTCCTTCACCTGAGCCGCCATTTTGGTCCCGCCTTTAGCGCTGAGTCATCAGGCGCCATTTTGTTCCCAACTGGGCCATTTGCAGTTTATTTCATATGCCTGTCTGCTTTTACTAATTGCCCTGATATTCCCTGTTTATTTCAGATCCCTTTTGGGCAAGATTCAGTGACTCTTCTGACTGTTTAGATATTTTTGCTGATTTATAATCATGGCAGAATGCACCCGTTCTACTAGAAGTTCCAAAGTCCACTCTCAGCATAAAGGAGGATCCAGGTCCAGCTCTCCCTCTCCCTCCTCTGCTTCTCTTTCTGTTGCTGCAGAGAAGGATACCCAGAGAAGGCACATGGCCCTCAACAAGCAATTTGATAAAGCAAAAAAGCAAGCTGAAACCATTGTGCATTCCCCTCCCTCTGTCGTACCTGTTCCCCTTGATCTCATTCTAGAAGAGTCTCCAGAGCCGCCTCCCATTCAGGACTCCTCCTCCTGGTTTCCAAACATTGATTTCTCTGCTCAGGGTGACCAGTCTATGGTGAAAGAGGTTTTTACGCAGGGAACTGAGGTCCCCTCACCTGCGGTCACTCAGCCCTCTGCCACATTCACTCCTACATCAATGGGGCTTCGCCCTTCAGAAAGTCAGTCCTTTTCTATTCCACCAGAGATGTGTGATATGATAGCCCAGTCAGTGGCTAGAGGCATTGAATCCATCTTCTCACAAAGAGGTATTTTGACTCCTTCTTCTGTGCCATCTCCGCCCAGGCCTTCTTCAGGTTCTCCTCCGCTCTTGACCCAGGAGGCTCCTGCTCCTTCCCTGTCTCCTTCTCATTCTCATCGCAATGACCAGTCCTTTATTGATGATGATGAAAATCTTGACTTCTGTCTTTCTGATGATGAGGAGGATCCCTCTTCTAGCAGTTCTCCTTCCACAGGATTCTTCCGTCATGAGATGTTCAAGACTCTACTGCACAAGGTCAAGGTCACAGCGAATATGGGTCTGGCTCAGCCTACACCGATGCCTGCTCCGGAGTCCTCTGATTCCAACGCCAGTCTTTTCACTGAAAGTGTTGCCCAACAAGATGCAGTTCTTCTCCTAAGCTTTTTATTGATACTGTTCAGCGTCAATGGTCTCAGCCAGGTTCCATTTCCAACCCCAGTGGTTTGGATAAGAAATTGTATTTTGTGGAGCAAGAGTTTGAAGAGCTTTTGAAGCTCCCTGTCATTGATCCTCCCATGGCCAGCCTGACTTCCCCCAGCCTCCTTCCATCTGACGCTGCCGCACGGAGGACAAAAGGGCCAAAATATCAACACGTAAGACTCATTTGGCCTCTGCATGGGCCATTAAGTTGTCTATGGCAGTCTCCTTTTTCGCCAGGACCTCTCTCATCTGGCTTAAACAGATGCAGGCCAGAGCATCCACAGAGGATACCCGTTTACAACAGGACATTAGCAAGATAGTGGCCACCACTGAATACATGGCGGGTGAGACACTCAATTCAGCCAAATTCGCTTCCCGCACCATGGCTTCCAACATCGCCTCACACCACCTCCTTTGGCTCCATCACTGGCAAGCGGACATGAAGACCAAGTGGTGTTTGGCGTCCGCCCCCTTCAAGGAGGGTGCTCTTTTTGGTGAGGCATTAGATCCCATGTTGGTGGAAGGTCGGGACAAGAAGAAAGTCCTTCCTCTTTTGTCCAGGCGATACGACAGGAGGTCTCCCTTCCCGTATCGCAGGCAGTCATTTTGTCCCACTGAACAGGGGTCTACAATCCCACAACTTGTGGGTCAATTCAGCCAGTCCTCCGACAGGATCCAGGACCGTCAACCCTACAGGGATCGTGGCCTTCAATCCCAGGGCAGACGCCCCCTCAGAGGATCAGGGTTTCGACCCTATCGCAGAAAATAACATCGCATCTCCTTTACATCCCATTGGTGGTTGGCTCATGCACTTTGCAGATTTCTGGTGCTCCATGACCACCAATGCATGGGCCATTCAGACGGTGTCCATTGGAGTCACCCTGGAATTTGTTTCTTCCCCCTCATGCAGATTTATTTAATGTTCTATTCCCACGGACCCTTCCAAGCAGACCTCGATGGAAGCTGAGATTCTGCATCTTCTCTCCATTCAGGCTATTGAACCGGTCCCCACAGAACACCAGGGCTCTGGGTTCTACTCCATTTTGTTTTTTGTTCCAAAAAAGTCGGGGGGTTATAGGGCCATTTTGGATCTGAAGCGCCTGAACATTCACATTCGTTATAGGCGCTTTAAAATGCATTCCCTCCATTCCATACTGAGTGGCATTAGATTGGGGGACTTTCTGTCATCCATTGACCTCAGGGAGGCCAATTTACATGTTCCCGTTAGGCTCTCCCACAGGAGGTTTCTTAGGTTTTGTTACGGGCACGCAATTATCAATATAGGGCTATGCCTTTTGGGCTTTCCTCAGACCCCCATATTTTTACTAAGCTTTTAGACGTAGTGGTGGTCCATTTGTGTTCCTTCCCTATCAGAATGCAGTGCTATTTAGACGATATTCTTATTCAAGCTCCCTCATCGAAGCTCTTCAACAACACGGTTTCACCCTGAACTGGGAGAAAAGTCAGTTAAGTCCTTCCACAGACTTAGTTCACCTGGGAGCCCACATCGATACATCATTGGGTCAGGTATTTCTGTCACAGGAGAGGTGTCACAACATCAGATCCACAATCAGGCAGATCAGGGCACTTCGCAGGGTTCCACTTCTCCGGCTCTCCCAGTTGCTGGGGCAGATGATTTCGTGCCTGTCAATCATTCCCTGGGCAAGATTGCACTCCAGACCTCTTCAATGGCTCCTTCTTCCAAGCCAGAGGGCAGGCATCAGCAACTCTTCCATTCGGATCAGGATTCCTCCCAAGGTCCTCAAGTCGTTCCTCTGGTGGACTTCTCCCGCCCTGGGGAAAGGATCCCCCCTGCTTGAACCTCACCACCTGGTGATCACCACGGATGCCAGTCTGGTGGGTTGGGGGGCCCACTTCAACTCCCAATTCGTTCAAGGTCATTGGACTGCCAACGATCTCCGCAACGACATCAATTGGCTGGGGTTGCGAGCTGCCCATCTATCTCTCTGTCACTTTCAGAGCCACCTGTCAGGTCATCATGTTCTTCTTCAGACAGACAATGTCACGGCAAAAGCCCACGTGAATCGCCAGGGTGGCACCCGTTCCAAGCTACTCATGGACGAGGCCGCCCAGTTGGGTCTTTGGGCAGAGATGCACCTGCTCTCCTTGCAAGTGGAGCACATAGTGGAAATCCACAACACTCACGTGGACTGGCTCAGCCGCACCGACATCGACCCAGTGGGATGGCAGCTGCATCCCTCTCTATTTCATCAGATCGTTCAACACTTCGGCCTACCAGCGTTGGATCTCTTCGCCATCCCGGTCAATGCACAAGTGACCCAGTTCTTCTCCAGGTACTGGGCACCAGGAGCAGAAGGCACCAATGCCCTACATTGCCAGTGGCCTCCGGGTTGGCTTTACGCCTTTCCTCTCATTCCTCTGATTCCGAGGGTCGTCCAGATAATATTGGAGGAGAGAGCGGAAGTCATCCTAATTGCTCCCTTCTGGTCCCAGAGAGCCTGGTTTGCGGATCTCAAGGACCTCTCCATCACTCCTCCCTGGAGGATTCCATCAGACCAGGTTTCTCTGCGACAAGGGGCCGTGTCTCATCCAGACCCCCAATGGCTTCAACTAGCCATCTGGCTATTGAAAGGGACCTACTAAAGCTAGAGCTTTATTTCAAGGAAGTGATAGACATTCTCCTGGCATCTCGCAGGAGTTCCACCACTCGCATCTACGAGGCCACCTGGTCCGCATTCCATCGATGGTGTAATTTGGCGCACATTGACCCCACTTGGGCCTCCATCCTGCAGGTCCTGCAATTCCTACAGGTGGGTTTCAAGGCAGGTCTGGCAGTCAATGCCCTCAGATGACAGGTGACAGCCCTGTCTACTGTTCTTTTCTGCAAGGGCCACAGGTCCCTGTCGCTTCATCCTCGTGTCAGGTGTTTTCTCCAAGGAGTAACCAATTTACGCCCACCCGTTGTCCACAGATATCCTTCCTGGGACCTTTGCCTGGTCCTACAGGCCCTTATGGACTCACCCTTCGAGCCTTTATCCACAGTCAGTCTTAAATTTCTATCTTTTAAAGTCGCCTTTTTAGTTGCCATCACTTCTGCTCGCCGAGTTTCCAAGCTTGCCACACTTTCTGTTCACAAGGATCTGTGTTCTTTTCACTCCAATCGAGTTGTCCTTCATTTGGACCCCACCTTTCTTCCAAAGGTCAATTCCCACTTCCACAGATCGGAGAAAGTTGTTCTTCCAGACTTCCATCCCCATCCCGTTCACCACTCTGAAGATATAGATATAGCAGGAGATATAGAAGCATAGCCAGCCAAATGAATAGGCTGAAAAATAGCTTTTATCCATAGGCTGTCAGACTTCTGAATGCAACATAACACAATTAGGTTTAATATGATAGATTTGCAGGGCCAGTGCAACATGCAACATGTTCATACCGGTGTACTATAATATAATGTTATATATATATGTATGTATGTATGTATGTATATATGTATGTATGTATGTATGTATATGGGAATGTGTGATAGTTTTTACTTATTTTGGGTTTAGGGATTTCTTTTTCTTTTATTTATTGAGTTATTGTGATGTATTCTGTTTCGGGAGGAGGTGCTCCAAGAAAGGCTCATTCAATCTCATGGTACACATGTTGTGCATTGACAATAAAGGTTTGGTTTGATTTGATTTGATTTGATTTGATTTGATTTGATCTTAAAGCTAAATTTTTTACCATAGTTTATTTCATGAGCCCTAGTTCAGTTCATAAGAGCAGAAAGAAAATGTTTTCTTATCTTTTTTTTCCAATTTCTTCGGTGAAAAATTTTGGGGGAAGAACTTTGAAAATACAGGGAAATAGCGATGGCAATAGCTATTCAGCTATTGAAAATAGCTTTTCAATTTTCTGATGACACATCAAGAACTATAAACAATGAAAGAGCTAACATTTGTTGAAATTTTATCCTATTATATATTGCATAATTTAATACAATATCAATTTGTCTTGAACAGAACTTAAGTACATATGGACATGCAAATAATTCATTTGGAAGATTAAATTCAAAGGCTATTATTTGTTTGAACGTTTGTAGTACCAGTTTCAACAAATTAACTCACAATTTTTTGAGTGACTCACCACTTCAACTCAAATATTCAAAGCAAATTGTTGAACTAATCTGATATATTGCATTAAATTGAGATGCTTTAAATAATTTTGAAAAGTTTAGACATGATACAATTTGAGTGGTTCCTCAAAGGAGCAACTGTAAGGGCTACTTGTGGGAAATTTGGCTCAGACAAAATTAACACTAGAGCTCTCTAGTCTAGTCTGAGAGAGCAAAACAAAGAAGAAAAAGAAAGTGCACTATTCAGAGCATCAATATAGCCAGGTTTAAAACCTGTACTCAGGATTACAAATCCTGAGTAATCCTGGTATTCCTTAATAATCCTGAATTACAAATCCTGAATAATCCTGGTATTATTTTTAATTTGAGCTCAGTTGTTTTCTTCCTACAGAATACATCTATTGTATTTTCATTTTGTTTCTTTTTCAATAATTTTATTTATGTTATAATATTGTATTCTGCTTATTTTTACTGTATTTGCTGCAAACACTTATAATTATAAAAAATAATACATAATAAATGTGTATGAATGTTCAGATAAACAATAGTATTGGCTAACTAGTATAATTTTAAAATTGGATGGATCGAGGGCTTACCAGAAACTAACACAGTGTTATTCTGTTTTATTTGGATTTTTCAGTATGTTTTATTTCTGCTGACATGCAGTAAATCTTCATTTCTATGTATATCACCTGTTATGTATGCTAGTTTTATCCTCTTCTTTTCCTGTCTCTTGAGATTGGTAAAAGTGATCTCTCAGCATAGTTAAGACAGCTAAGTCAACATATCCTTCTTTTTGCATTTCCTTGACATGTTATTAATTCAGATTCGTTATGGGTATATAGAGGTGTTCTGAATTATTTACTTTGAACTATTAGCTGAAAGCTTTCTCATGAACCAGTCAATAAATAATTCATAATTTTCCTTGTTCCTTCTTATGCCTCATGTTGATTTTAATGTAACAATCATTGAATTTATTAGAATATATACATTCAGTAATTTTAAAATGGTGCTTTGCTTGTGTGTGCGTGTGTGTATATTTTTGTATAATAGAGATAGAATGAGATAGAGATAGGGATGATAGAGATGAGAATGATAAAGATACAGAAAATAGAGAGAAAAGATAGAGAGCTAGAGTGAGATAGAGATGATGAGATGGAGATGGAGATGATGAGATGGAGCGAGAGGGGGAGAGAGGGAGAGAGAGGCAGGGGAGGAAGGGAGGGAGGGAGGGAGGGAGGGAAAGAGAGGGAGGGGGTGTGAAGAATATTGCATTTGAAATCAAGCTATGGAGAGAATTCACATCAATGTCTTGCAAGCCCATCTAGGTAAGATCAGCAGGAAAGGGTGCACTGTCTTTCTAACACAAAAGAGGGAGATTATATGATTTCTCTTAAGAGTTGCATTTATCCTCTATTCTCACAGTATTTGGAAAATCTATAGACACCTGTTTTTTCTCAGACTGTTAATTATCAGCTATTTAATACTTGTGTGTGTACTTTTGAGTCAGTGTTGATTCCTAGCAACTGCTCATCAAGATTTCAAAAGTGGTTTGTTATTGTCTTTTTTCTATAGCTGAGAGAGTGACTGACCAAAGGTCACCCAGGTATATTCATACCTAAAGCAGGACTAGAATTTAATCCTCTGATTTCTTGCTTAATACCTTTAAGACCATACCAAATTGGTTCTCATTTTAGTATCTACGTTATTTTTAGTCTCAACCTGTATTGATGTTCTATATTTTCTTTTGCCTTTCAACTTTCTTAGGCACTTTGAATGCTTACCAAAGTAGAAATATATACTATAAATAAAAATTTATTAAACAAGGAAATAATGTAATATTAAATCTTTGCACACAGATATTGATGTACCATACCCAATACACATTCAGACAGTTTTCCAAGCCCAAAGACACATACAACCCCACTTCCCAAACATCTGCAACAAATAGAGTACTTGGTGTTGGTCAGAGGAGTAAAAGAATGAGATTGGCAACTTGAAAGCTTCTACTGCATTAATGGAATTCAGCATTTTCTTTATGAATATATTAATTGTACTGCAATCCAAGCATTTCTTCTTTAAAATATCACTAGAATATTTCTAGAACATAGTAATCATGATAGTAGTTTGAATAATAATGGCCGCATCTGGTATTTTGTGGGTTGAATTCCATTAATGCACAGAACTATACTAACAGTGACCATATATCCAAGGAGTGGGTTCTACTTACCTTTACTACTGGTTTGCAGATCGTTTCTGATGATGTCAGGGTCAGTGGGCGGAGCCTCCTGCCGGTTTTACTGCCGGTTCTATAGAACCGGTCCGAACCGGGGGCAACCCACCACTGATATATTCAGTGTACTTATTATAAAGTACAGTCCTTTATTTCAGAAAAGTCTCATTTAGATTTATTTAATTCCTTGTTTTCCTGGCTTCAAATTCTCTTTTGCAAAGCAAAATTATAAACATAAACATTTTTTATCAAGTCAAGAACATTTATTGCAGTCAAAGATCAGAGACCAGAACAAGTTAGAAACACTCAAGGAATATCCAGTTAAAAATTATAGAATAAAAGAATAAATAACAGTAAAATCTATATTAAAATCACAATTTGGCATCCAATCTGTCAGTTACCCATGAGCAAAACACAGCATGGCTTAATTATACTATCATACAAATCCTTAAACTGTAAGGCCAATAGTCATTAAATACTAAAATGCAAAACAGTAATAATGCAAAAGGGTTTGCTGTATTAGTTGTGTAAAATAGCTATGGTGGATTAATCATTGAATCCCCAGAGCTGCTGCGCAGAATCTAGCAAGAAAATATAGTCATTGGAAATATATTTTCAGAAAAAGACAATTGGATTTATTTTTTCAAGTCTTTGGAAACATTTTGTTTCCCATCCAAGAAGCTGAGGTGTTATACGTGCCTTCTAGACTATATTCAAGTTGATCAATAAACTAAGTAGAACCAAATTGAGATGTCCACATGCTACACCATTTTAATGCAAATTTGATCATTTGTGACACTTTTCTAAGTAAAAATGTAAAATCTGTGTAGCAAAATGTGGGCTGGAACATCTCAGTATTTAAAAGAATTTAAAAGGATTGGCTAGGTTAAAATGTAATTAAAGTTGTTAATGCATTTTTCATGAAAATATAAGGACTTGACATTTCATTATTTTTTTGAAATGCATGTTTACAGTTTAAGTCAAAAATATTTAATCAGGTTTCAAATAAATATAAATTGCCTAAAATAATTGTTTAACATTTTATAGTTGAAGTTAAACATTCTATAGTCAAACTAAGAGCTTCAGAGCAAAACACATATTGGAATGGAAAGACTTTCTAGAGGTATTGTGTGTATGCATAAAAATATAGAAATGATAGAAATTGTAAAGAAAATTGCCATATTTTTCATGGTCTTATCAAAATGCAAATGTAAGCACTCATATGAATTCATTCCCATGCAGGTAGATCAGACTTGAAATTTACCTCATTACAGTTTCAAGCCAGTGAGTTTGCCTTCCTTATACAGATACCATTAAGTTAAATAATACGAGTTCCTGTAGTATATGCTAAATATGACTGCTACATCATCAGCTACATGTTACACTGCAATTTTAATGATGTTGATTTAATATTTAATGTTTATTATTTTGTTACCATTATTCTCATTTTTTTATTTTTTATTTTACTTTTTTGTATCACAGCACAGATATTAAAGGAAACCTGTAAAGCAAACATTTGTTCAAAAAAAATAAATCAGTTCCTTATATACTTCAGTCGAAATTCTCCCTCAGGTTTAACTAATGGAGAGCTAAGGATAAAACAAGCCCAGAGATAGTAAGAGTATCAATGACTTTTAAATGTGCTTGCTGAATTAGAACTGAATCCATGGAAGAAAAAAATCCCCAGCATATTACCAGTCAACACTCATCTAAATATCTGATTAATTGCATAAATCAATCTGAATATAATGAGAATCATGTGATAAAAACAATTGTCAGAAGCTGCCAGAGAAAAGGGTTCTTATAAGCATTTTTGCACTGCACTCCCATAAGCTGTTTTTATCCTATACTCATGATGGTTTAAGTCTAAATCAGTTTGGGAGTGGGGACAAATCTGTTTCTAGAAGCATTGAAAAGAATGCTTGTAGAAATGATGTAGCCCTAGACTTACTAAAACCACACAAAAATGGGAAATAGAGAGGTCAGGGGAAAAGTAGTGATTAGAAAACCCAAAACATTTCTGTTGAGTTTCAAACTAGAGATATTCTATTAGTAAAATAAGTGTTCTGTGATACCACAGAGAAACAGAAAACATCTTTTTTGAAAAAAGTTTTTTGCAAATGAGGTGAAGGGTTGCTCTTTCCTCCATGAAAGACCCACTGAACTGCTTGGATTAGGCTGAAAGGAAGTAAAATAAATAAGAGTCAAAATAGATTAGGAGTCAATATGAGGGAAAGATTGTGTTAAAACTGCAGTAAGAAAACACATGGAGAGGTTGTAATTGTGATGGAGGTGGGTAAAGAGCAACTTCTGTTTCTGCCCTCTAAAAATTGTTGTGATGTTCTGGCAACTGGACAACTTAATAGTAAGTGCTGTTAAGTTCTCTTCCAAACTTAGACCCAGTTTCCAACCTTTGTAGTCATTCTAAGGAGTCTGAAATAACGAAAAGATTTTACCCCTCTTTCCTAATTTCTACCTTTACAGTCTTAAATACATTTCTTAAACTCAAGACAGATAATTTAGACTGCTGGACTGGGAACAATAAGTCAATACATTTCTGCTATTGGAAGCAATAATGCCTTTCTTCTTCTTCTAGCAGCCATTTCTCATAGGTTGTGATTGCAGAAGTATTGATGTGCTATAGATAAAGTAGTTCTTACTTAAGGAGGTAGTGCATGTGTTCCATAATAATAATAATAATAATAATAATAATAATAATAATAATAATAATAATAATAATAATAAAAATAAACATTCAGGTTTTGGACATTTCAGTTCTGCAATCCCAAGTCATTTTCTCTTCATTTAAGAGAATTAAACCATGGAGTGTTTAGATTGTAGAGGAGCAATAAGCTATCAACATTTCAAAAGCTGCCCACTATTGTACAAAAATGTACTGTCATTATTACATAATTGACAAAGGCTGCAGTATTTGTCCATTAGGAAATGCTAAACCTACTGCTATGCAAACTAGTTATCCGTGACACTCATGCTTTTCAAAGTAACTGCTTAACTTCCCCGCTAATGTGTTACTGCACTGTAGGAAGCAACTAAGCCAGCAATTTTAAGCCACATGGAAACAGAAATACAACCATCTAACTTATTTTGTTTTTCTTAAACATTCTGCAACTGTATGAAACCTCAGATTCAGACTTATGACATATACAAATACCGTAACAGCAATATGGAAACAAGACCCAACAATTGTTTATGCTAGGAATATGGGAAATATATACACTGTGTAAGCTATCATCCAACATTGGTTGGTTGCCCTTGCTGAGGGGATATATTTTTCCCTTATATATTACTCCAATGATCTATTTTCACAGTGGTCCTTATTCTATAGTGAAATATATCATTGGTGTGATGACATGAGGTGTAATACTTCACCAAAAGAGCAGCTCTTAGTATTCTACTGTACATCATCCAAATGACAGTCTTCTGGTGGTCTGTAATACATAACCATCCTAATTTCATTTTGGGTTTAAGTGCACACTGTTCACTGATATTAATAATAATGCAATGCTTCTTGGTTTAATATAGTGAAGTTAATATACTGAAGTTGGCAGAGAATCTGAAGTTCAGCCTGCATCAGCCTGTTTGTGAATAATTTCTTAAGACTTTCTGCTTTGCACTCCTTCATTAAAGGAAATAATTCACATGCTGTATTGCAAATATACATGTTATCATTATCTTCTCCACTGTGGTTGACAGAAGTTAGATGACAATAAAAAAATCTTTGGGAAGGCCCTAAATCTCATTATTTCACATCTCATTTTTATGTATCCTAGTTATGAGAGCTTGAAACTTCTTTATGATCAAGGTAGCATACAATTTATAGCTGCCCAAAAGAATATTGCATGCCACTTTCCCTGCCATTAATTATAACTGTCACCCTATTTTTCTCTAGCATGTAATATCTTCTGTGAAGATGAAAAAGGAGGAATCATTTATTTTAGTATACCTCAACCTATCTATAATAGTATGATGACACCCCTGCCTTTCCTTCTTTCTACCAAATAATCTGGGAAACTATCTGAGGCTCAATGTCATCTCCCAGAGTCAGTCAAATGATTAAGTCCTTCTTGTGACTCTGGGAAGGAAAACATTTCAAAGTTAGGACTTTAATTTTAAGTGCAAAACTCTGAAATTATCCCAGCAGGCTTGGAACACTGGACTTCTAAATCTTGGGAGGGAAACAATGTGAGCAGGGCTTAAAAATATTGTAACCAGAGGACAATAATATAAGACAACAAAGTGGTTTTAATATCCCAGCAGGCTTGGAACACTGGACTTCTAAATCTTGGGAGGAAAACAATGTGAGCAGGGCTTAAAAATATTGTAACCAGAGGACAATAATATAAGACAACAAAGTGGTTTTAATAAACTCAATGTTATATTTGTTATTCTTATTTTGACAACTGATTGGCCATTGCATTTTTGCATATCATGTAACATCTTTAAAAACACAAGCAACAGCATAGCAGGGATGTTCACGAGGGGGAGGGGAGAGGACAGAAGGCAAAAAAGTCAAGATGACAGTCACAACCATGTGATCAAAGCTTTGCCCTTTTCTATGTGCATCACAACACATATTAAAAGGTGGCAAGGCTTTGATTGCATGATTGTGACTACCATCTTGACTTTTTTTGACTCCTCTGTGACATATCTGTATCATACAAATTATTTAAAATCATTGTAGGCTGATAAGACCTAACATTTGTGGAATATTCACTTCAAACAGTATATTTTTACTTCTTGAAGAAAGCAGACTCTGATTAAACACAGGTGATTCCTTTATCCATATAGGAAATGTTTATTATTTAGAAGAGTTATGTGATTGTGATCCAATCTAGGGAAAAATAGACATTGCATGTTCATTGAACTAAAAATGGAATTGTATAGAATCCCATCACAAATAGAACCTTTATTACTTATTCTAATCCTTAGATGAGAATATGCCTTGTTGAATTCACAGTCTAGTTTTCCATATAATTAGGCTGCACATTTGCTGAATATTTTCCACTGAAATAAATCACAATAAACCATCTATTTCATGCCCCAAGCCTAAACTTCCTGACAAGGGGTATAGAAAAGCTGACTGGATACAATGGGACTTATTTCTGACTTTTGTTATATGGATCCCATCTCCTTCTGCAAAGGTCAAGTGTGGCTTGGCACATTCTCATTCAAGATATACTCAAGTTTGATCTTGCATTGTTAAACTTTTAATTTGAATGAACTAGTGAAGCAAAGAGTTCTATGGAAAGCCTCCAGGGTTTAGTGCCTTTTTTTCTCCTCCTGAAAATGTTTGCTTATCTCTGTAGTTTTATGGATGTTAAGCAATGCCTTCTCAGAATGCGAAGACACCTTCATTTCTTGTAAGTGGACTTTATTATCACTTCAGGCTAAAATTGTTCTTCCATATGCTCAGATGTGCATGTTTTACATGATTTGTTTGTTTGTTTGTTTGTTTTTGTTTTTCTTTCTTGCTGCTCCACATTGCTAAGAGAACAGGTTTCTTCTCCTTGTGAATCCATTACTCATTCATGAATAATGACATGAACTTGGCAAAGCTTTTGAAAAAGAGCCTTTTTATTATACTGTTCTAGCAACCGTTAATATCTCTAATACTCAGCAGTTTTCTCATTTTCTTTTGTGAAAGGACAAGCTGTAACTACATGACAGAAGGCCATGAGGTCCAGAACGATTACCAGTTTCATTAATGTAGGTGAAATAGGAGGAAATGAACAATAGCTTTCATTTTTGCAGCATAGTAGAAGTGTCTGCTTTGTCCTATAATCTGTTATCAGCTTTCAGCTGAATTTATAAACACTAATTAAACCAGAAAACTAGTGATGACAGACCTATCATTTTCTTCCCCTGAGTTCTGACAAAAGAAACAATAGAAATCAAAATGAGAATTGTCCACTGTCAAGACTCTGAGTTTTATCCAAATTTTATCCAAATTTATAAGAAGGTATCTATTTTCTTACTTACAGGTCAAAGACTGTATTCCCTGTGAGGATTTGCTCTTTCTCAACAATATGTTAAATAGGTTTTGTATAAAAATATTAATATGGCATGCCTCTAGTGGTGGTGTTTATTTTATTTTGACAGTGTTTTTTCTATGCGAGTACTAAAAGACATCTTAATTGTGGCAGCATAGAAATAAGTGTAACTGGTTGTTATTCATTCTTTCATTAGAAAGTGACTTGAAGTATCATTAAATAATATACAAATATTAATATTTCAAATCAATGTTTTAATAAATATTACTATACTTAAATAATTATATATTTATATAGTAGTTATCCATCACCAGGGAGGGTATAACTTACAATATGTTTTATAAAATACCCTAATTAATATAAACATATATAAGACATTCTGTACACAATATATATCTGATTTTCCAGATATGTGAATTTCAAGAATCCAGGAATAGCTTAACAACTCCCAACATGAAGTGTAAAATGCCAAGGTGAATAAAAATATGTTTAGAATGGGGACCGACTTTACTTATGCCATTATGATTTCATTTTTCATAGAAAGTTGAAGTATTTTGAATCTTTTTAGATAAATCTATAATTTTATCTTGACAGAGAATAGAAATTGAATAAACACTAGGACCTTTATTTTACCATTGTACTTGGAGGCTTATAGGCTAATGTTATCATGGGCTGAAGAAGGATCACCTTGTGATTGAAATTTGCTATGTGTGGAACTTCCCATGAAGACCATTTGAAGCTTTGAACTTGTCCAAAAGTAGCATACATCCCATATGATTTGTCCATCTAACACATCTGCATTGAAATTTATCCATCTAACTTCTCTACTGTGGTTATCATCTGGCTTTTGGGTGCAATTCAGGCTGTTGGTTCTCACATTTAAATGGCTCATTTGGTATCTTTAATATTGCTTTCTTCGATTTATATCTGCCTGCCTAGTAATATTTACTGTAGAGGAGAGAGTTTCTCCAGATTCCTATTCTTAAGGAGTACTTCAATTAGAATCAAGGTGGAAAGATTTTTCTGGAACAGCATTCCTCCAGAAGTTAGACTATCCCCAAGCCTACTAAGTTTTGAAAAGCTCTGAAGACCTAGAATTCTCATTTGGGGTTTGACATGAGCATGTTAAATATATTATGCAAAGTATGTCACCAGAAAAGATTAATGGGCCTATGGATGTAGCATGTGTGAAAATGCACATTGGATCCACACATATTTGTGACCACTGAGCCAGCAATCTGTGCATACCTCAGAATAAACAGTTTTGTGAACCCATGTGATATCGTACATAAGAGAGATCATTGAAGGTTAATTATACCTTAACTATTTTAATTTTCAATTTATCTGAATTTGCACTCTTGCTTCATACCATAGAAAGACATAAGTTTCTCTAATAAAATACACTCTGGTATTTCTCCAACAGACTGCCTTGAATCCTTCCTCTGTGGACCACTTAAAAGATTTCTTTAATCTCATCCTATTTCCTTCATCACAGAAATAAACTGTGATAACACAGAACACCAGAGGTTGAACGATGTGTGATCAATAGAAAATATCTCCAAATCCATTAAGCCACTCTCTTTTGACACTTAGGAAATTAAAACTTAAATTAACCCCATTTATAGGGGTAACATCTGAGCTGAAATTGTTACCCAGGCTGAAATTCAAAACAATGGATTCTAAGGCCAGTCTTCCTAGTTATGAATCCTCATGGTTCTGCTAAACTTGTAGTTGAGGCAGCATCTCAAAGTGCTGGCAAAGCTGGCATTTCAGTAATAATCAGTAATCAAATCACAGTATTATTTGCTTCAGTGTCTCTGTTTTCTTCCTCCTTCATATTGTTACAAAAATAATGAGGATGCTGAATGTTACTAAACAAAATAACACCTGTTCTATTTCCTTCATTAATTTGCTAGAAGCTTTGTGAAACACAAAAGGAAAGAGTTGCCCAGAACTTGAAAAGTCTTTGGATAACAATTTTTATTTATTTATTTTATTTATTTTTGTTAAGCATGTATAAGATAACATATATAAGTATAAACATAATTATGAATACATGAAATGGATACACATAAATGGAGACAGTAGGACAGGGATGGTAGGCATGTTGGTGTGCTTATGCACGCCCCTTACAAACCTCTTAGGAAGGGGTGAGGTCAACAATAGACAGTCTAAGGTAAAGTTGTGGGGGTTTAGGGATGAAACCACAGAGTCAGGTAGTGCATTCCAGGCATTGACCACTCTGTTGCTGAAGTCGTATTTTCTGCAATCGAGTTTGGGGCGGCTTACCTTAAGTTTGTATCTATTGTGTGCTCATCTATTATTGCAGTTGAAACTGAAGTAGTCATTGACAGGTAGGACATTGTAGCAGATAATTTTATGTACTATGCTTAGGTCAGACTGAAGGCGGCATAGTTCTAAGTTGTCTAAGCCCAAAATTTCAAGGCTGGTAGCATAAGGTATTCTGTTGCGAGCAGAGGAGTGGTGGACTCTTCTCGTTAAATATCTCTGGACTCACTCAATTGTATTAATGTCTGATATGCAGTGCGGGTTCCAGACAGATGAACTGTATTCGAGAATTGGTCTAGCAAATGTTTTGTATGCTCTGGTTAGTAGTGTAATATTACCGGAGAAGAAGCTACACAAGATTAGGTTAACAACTCTTAATGCCTTTTTGGCAATGTTGTTATAGTGGGCTCTGGCACTTAGATCATTAGAGATGAGTATTCCAAGGTCCTTGACAAAGTGAGGGTCATCTACGACGTTGTATCTGCCCAGCTTGTATTTTGGGTTCTGACTTTTTTTTGCCAATGTGTAAGACAGAACATTTGTTGGTTGAGATTTGGAGTTGCCAATTGTTTGACCATTCTGACAAATAGTCAGAATGGTCAGTCATTCTGACAAAGGTCTTTTTGAAGGGTAGCAGCATTGTCAGTGGTGTTGAATAGTTTTACATCATCAGGAAACAGAACAGTTGCTTATAATATGATCGCAAAGGTCATTTATGTAAAGTATAAAGAGTGTTGGTCCTAAAATGCTGCCTTGGGGGATACCGCTGTTAATAGGTGCAGGATTTGATAAGAGTGCTCCCTATTTTGTTCACTTGTTGCCTGTTTGACAGGAACGCAGCTATCCAATTATGCAGGGGTTTGGAAATGCCCTAAGATTTTAGTTTTAGAAGTAGTTTGTCATGTACCACTGAATCAAAGGCTTTACAAAAGTCTATGTAAATTGCATCTATTGCTTTGCCCTGGTTGAGCTGTATAATCCATATGATTTCACAGTGTAGGAGTTACAGATTACAGGACAACTTTTTTCTGAAACCAAATTGTTTGTTAGAGAATAGGTTGTTTGTCTCTAAATGAAGGGTAATGGATTGGTTTATGATTAATTCCATGACTTTGCAGGTGACGCAGCATAAAGATATTGATCTGTAATTTTCACCCTTTTTGAAGATAGGGTTCACCCTTTTTGAAGATAGGTCACCCATTTTGAAGGTAGGGATGACCGTGCCTAGTAACTGTAGGTTGGGCAAGGAGCCTTGATGGTACAGTGGTTTAATGCACCCTGTTATTAACACAGCTGCCTGCAATTTCTGCTGGTTCGAATCTCTCCAAGGCTCAAGGTTGACTCAGCCTTCCATCCTTTCTAAGGTAGGTGAAATGAGGACCCAGTTTGTGGGGGCAATAAGCTGACTTTGTATAAAATATACAAAAGAATGAAGGCTATTGCTTAACGCATTGTAAGCCGCCCTGAGTCCCCGGAGAAGGGCGGCATATAAATCAAATTTAAAAAAAAAAAAAAAGGGAGCTGGTCCTGAAAGATTTTTCAAAGATTATGCTTAGAGGTTCTGCTATTAGGTTTTGCTATCAGGGCATTTGTTGTATAAGTGGACAGCTACCATTCAGATAAAAACTAGCTGAAAGCAATCCAAATGACACATGCTGATAATGAATTTGTCAGACTGAAGAAGATACCAGTGTTTTGGTATTTAAAAAAAACCACACAACAATTCTGTGTTTTAGTTTTATATCACCATTCTGTATCAGCATTTCAATCAGCATTTTGTATCATCTTTCTTCCAGGAAACTTAAGGCAGCATCCATGGCTCTGTTTCATCTTGGTGACAGGTGAGTTAAGATGAGAGATGGTAAGAGATGGTAAGTGTCTCAAGCTCACCCAGTAAGCATCTTGTATTTTCCCATTCATCCTCTATCACTCCTAAACATTATATCGATATGATGTAAATGTTCTCTCGCTAAAAGATGCAGTGAAGAAATATGCATGTTGTCCTGATATTGTCCTTTCTCATTTCTAGTGGCAACTGATATTTGAGAGGGATAATCAATGTAAAGGTATTGTGAAAGGTTGTAAGAAGGCTAGGAAAGTAATAGAAGGGAAATCAAAGTTTTTTTAAAAAAATATAATATTAAAGAGATAGAAGATAAATTCCTTGGTAGTTAACTTATAAAGAGCAACTCAGCCCGTATGGCAAGAAACCTGCAAAGAAACCTTTCAAACTTTTCAAAGAGATTCTTCCTTAATGAACTCATTACAAATGAAGGTAGGAAATGCTTCTTACAGTTTCAAAAATACTGCTATTTATTAGAAGACTAGCATTAAAGATACCTTACAGACATTTGTAGTTCCTTAATCTTGCCCAGCTGTGTGGGACTTGACAGAAATCATGTTGCCATCTCTTTTTTTACATTTAATAAGGAAGGTGATGATCTTACTTCCAAGAAACTTCTAAGAGCTATGATTTATTATTAAATAGGGAACTCTACTGAATGGCATCTAACTAATTGAGGAATTTATTGCAAGTCCTCCCTTTTCAGTTTTAGTAATTCATTTAGTAATTCAGAGGGTAGTGATAGATCCCTCTGTCTCTCCTTTAAAAATAATATATAAACCCCCAATATTTAGCTAATATTCATAGGCACACCCTTATTCTGATGAATCTGATCATGGATGAGAACTATATATTTCTGAATAAAATATTACATGAATGAATAATTAACATTTGTTCTTATCTGACATTCTTCTTCCAAAGTAATGTCTCAATCACCCCCACTTACAGCTAGCAGCTCCTTCCAGCAGCCTCTAGGAAGTTCAAATGCAATGGAGGCAGGCTCACTCTATCTTTGTCCTTTGTACTCCCTCTTAGTCTCCCCCACTTACAGACCCAAGGAGTCATACGATGGGGTGAGCTCCCATCCTTGCCCCATCTTTTGCCAACCTAGCAGTTCAAAAGCATGAAAATGCGAGTAGATTAATAGGTACTACTTTGGTGGGAAGGTAACAGTGCTCCCTGATGTTGTGTTGGCCACATGACTGTGGAAATGTCTTCAGACATTTCATTGCTGGCTCAATGGCCTTGAAATGGAGATGAGCTCTACCCCTATAGTCAGCAATGACTAGTGGAATAAAATCTGCAGGGACTATTTGCATCTCAAGAAATATTTTAAAATAATTTCAATTACTAACTCTGAATAAGAAGTAAAGTAAAAGCAAAAATAAGCAAATGGCTCTATCATCTATTCTTGGGAAGCAACAAGGCCAGGAATTGTCAGGTTTAATATCAGTCCCCTGCCTTTCAACCACTAAAACGTTTATTGAGTAGCAGCAGCAGGATGCAGTTCAAAAATTGCATTTGCCTATATCCACAAGGATGTAGTTATGCTCTCAATGCTTGGTCAACTACTAGTCAACAGGAAGTTGGACTGGTACCTGAGATAAAAGAAGTCTGCAGGAAAGCATTTTGTGCATATCATATATGACTGTAGCTTTAAGGCAACTCATGAAAAACCGAGAACTGAATTTGATGCCTAGAATGATCTGCTGTTTATATTCTCGGCCACACAAATTCCTTTATTGTATTTTAGTTCATGTATCATTTTTCCCCACAGGAATGAGTAACATACATTTTAAGCCCTGCCAGACTTGTTCATTGAAAAATGAAATGAAACTTAAAGACTCAGCATAGCCACAGGGGGGAGTGACACAAAGTCAAATGGAAATATTTTTTGCAAGAGTTAATAGTACAGTGACTCTCTCATAAATCTGTTATTGCCTGAGTACATATCGGTTGATGCACTGACTTGGATTTTCTCTTACGGTTTAACCCCTTAATAAGGGTATTACAAAGCCTGCAGAAAGAATGGGTGTGAAACACAATACTTTGATAAATAAAATCGCCTCTTATTATATGTTATTTAATTGCAAAATATAGGGCTAATGATAAATTCTAGATTTTACATTTATAAAATAGAAATTACTGCCTGTATTAAATTCTTTTTTCTTCTTCTTTCTCCTACCATGAAATTTATGAATGAAATGGGGAAAGTTATAATAAGGAGACCTTCAGTTTTGCATGAGTCCTAATGATAAAGAGTTTACAGTTATAACCTAAGGCCATATTTGGCTCAGCCATATGAATATACAAAAAATAACTTGGTTGCATGATACTTAAGCAACATAATAATTGCAAAAGAGAAAGAGAGGTCTGAAAAGGAATTTGAAATGATGTCACCTTTTGAAAGAAAAAAAATGTTCAAAGGTCATCTTAGCCATAATACTCAAAAGACATTTTAGAAGCATTTCTTTTTTATCTCTATGAAAAATTGCCCAGAATCAAAAATGTTATTTCATGCTTTCTTTGTAAGTCCAGATTCATTATTGAAAATATATGTACTCATCTCAAAGAATAGAATAGAATAGAATAGAATAGAATAGAATAGAATAGAATAGAATAGAATAGAATAGAATTTTTTAATTGGCCAAGTGTGATTGGACACACAAGGAATTTGTTTTGGTGCATATGCTCTCAGTGTACATAAAAAGAAAAGATACATTTGTCAAGAATCATAAGGTACAACATTTAATGATAGTCATAGGGTACAAATAAGCAATCGGGAAACAATATCAATATAAATCGTAAGGATACAAGCAACAAAATTGCTTGTACAATAAAACAATCATACAGTCATAAGTGGAAGGAGATAGGTGGTGGGAACAATGAGAAGATTAATAGTAGTGCAGTCTTAGTAAATAGTTTGACAGTGTTGAGGGAATTATTTGTTTAGCAGAGTAATGGTGTTCAGGAAAAAAACTGTTCTTGTGTCTAGTTGTTCTGGTGTGCAGTGCTCTATACCATATAGTTTTGAGGGTAGGAGTTGAAACAGTTTATGTCCAGGATGTGAGGGATCTGTAAATATTTTCACAGCCCTCTTTTTGACTCATGCAGTATACAGGTTCTCAATGGAAGGCAGGTTGGTAGCAATTGTTTTTTCTGCAGTTCTAATTATCCTCTGAAGTCTGTTTCTGTCTTGTTGGGTTGCAGAACCAAACCAGACAGTTATAGAGGTGCAGATGACAGACTCAATAATTCCTCTGTAGAACTGTATCAGCAGCTCCTTGGGCAGTTTGGGCTTTCTGAGTTGGCGCAGAAAGAACATTCTTTGTTGTACTTTTTTGATGACGTTTTTGATGTTAGATGTCCATTTTAGATCTTGCAATATGGTAGAACCTAGAAATTTGAAGGTCTCATCTGTTGATACTGTGTTGTCTAGTATTGTGAGAGGTGGACGTATGGAAGGGTTTCTCCTAAAGTCTACTACTATTTCTATGGGTTTGAGTTTGTTCAGTTCCAGATTGTTCTGGTTGCACCACGAGGGTAGTTGTTCAACCTTCCATCTGTATGCAGATTCATCATTGTCTCGAATGAGACCGATCACTGTTGTGTCATCTGCGAACTTCAGTAGTTTAATAGATGGATTATTAGAGATGCAGTCATTGGTACACAGAAAGAAGTGGGGAGAGCACACAGCCTTGTGGGGCCCCTGTGCTAATTGTACAGGTATCTGATGTGATTCTGATTAGCTTCACCTGCTGCTTCCTGTTTGTTGGGAAGCTTATGATCCACTTACAAGTGTTCAGGTACTGTAGCTTGTTTAGCTTAGTTAGAAGTATATCTGGAATGATGGTATTGAATGCTGAACTAAAGTCTACAAAGAGGACTTGCGTAGGTCTTTGGAGATCCAAGATGTTGTAGGATGTGGTGCAGAGCCATATTAACAGCGTCATCTGTTGATCTATTTGCTCAGTATGCAAATTGCAAGGAGTCTAACAGCGGATCCATAATGGTTTTCAAGTGGGATAGCACTAGCCTTTCAAAGGTTTTCATGACTACAGATGTCTGTAGTCATTCAGTTCCTTGATGGTGGACTTCTTTGGCACTGGGATGATAGTAGAGTGTTTGAAGCAAGAAGGAACATAGCACATTTCTTGCGATGTATTGAAGATACACGGTCCAATTGGTCAGCACAGACTTTTAGCAAGAAGGAGTTATCTTGTCTGGGCCTGGAGCTTTTCCTGGCTTTTGTCTGTGAAATAGGTCTTGCATTTCCTTTTCTGTGATCATTAAGGGTTGTGAACCCAATGGGATGGGGTCAGTTGTAGGAGGCTTGGCTGTCGTTGGTGTGTCTGAGATGAGGGTTGTGGAGATAGGTGGCTATAGTTTCCTTTCAAACCTGCAGTAAAACACGTTCAGGTCATCTGCCAGTTGTTGATTTCCTTCAGCCTGGGAAGGAGGTTAGCTGTAGCCGGTGATATTTTTAAAAGTTTTCCACATGTTAATAATTGCAAATTTAATAGACTGGATTATTCAAGATTTCTATTCAACCAGCTTTAGTGAAGATTAATTTAATAATTCATTCCAGCTGTATCTTATCCAGATGTACTTATTAACAATGCAATCACAAAAGGTTTTCTAAACTCAGATTGCTCATATGTACATATGTGTGTGTGCAGAATCTCCACATTCAACTCATGTAAAATTAGGGATGCACTTTGAGAAGAAATTGAGACAAAAAAGTATAAGATGTGATAACGATGATTATGTTTTGTCATGACTTAGTTGAATACTTAATAAATGACAAGATTTGAGTTTTGTTATCCAGGTTTCTTGGTAGTTAAAATTTTGGGATGTTGTCTGACTTGATTTCTCTGGATTGTTTCAGCAATTTTTTGGGATTTAACTTTTTGCTTCACTCTTGATCTATAACAAGTTTATCATTTGTTGATTATGTCTTTTGACTGCAGAATAAATAGAAGCATTGAACACTTGTTTTAAAACCTTGAATATTTTTAGCTATTTTTCTGAAGCTGATTTTGGGTAATTTTTTTCTTCTAAAAGATGCATCAACTTAACAGTTTGAGATGGGCAGGTAGAACATTGTCCTTTTTTCATTAAAATATTAAATTTGCTTATTTCAGACAAGCAAACATTCCTCCTCCTCCACCACCACCTCCTCCTCCTCCTCCTCCTCCTCCTCCTCCTCTTTCTTTCTTCCTTTCTCTCATTTTCTTTCCCTTTCTTTCTTTCTTTCTTTCTTTCTTTCTTTCCTCTTTCCTCCCTCCTCCCTCCTCCCTCCTTCTTTCTTTCCAAACTTTTCCTGATAAACTGAACAAAAAGAAATAAGATTCCATTTTTAAAATTGGTATGAAAGCAAAATCACAGGGAAGCTCAAAAGGATCATTAAGGAATCAATATGTCTACAGAAAAACTTAACAGAAAAAAAGTTAATATTTATTGGACAGTTAAATGTCCCTAAAATATTTTAATAGACTTAATTGTAACCTTTCAAAAGTTAAATCGTAGACATTATGTTTTACTTATAATGAGTAAATAAAGCATACAGTGACTAAATATAATTCATAATTATACATTCAACCAATTTAATTTCTCTTTCTCTTAATATCAGTGTGGTTGTACAAGAGACTGACAAAACTAGTCTGACAGCTGAGAAGACTGCAATATGAGTCACAGTCCATCAGGCACAGAAGTACAATATTGAGCACTATAAGAGCTCCAATATCCTTTCATATACTGCTGCTGTTTCATTGTAGATCTGGACTAAGCAATGAAAATTAAATATAGAAAACTACTGTAAGTTTGAAAAAAAAATTAAATACCTACTTGACAATTGTATCCTTTGAATCTGATGGAGCATTCTTTAACTAGAGATATTTTATTTAGGAGCATCATTATTAATTATTGCTTTTTAGTAAAAGAAATAACAAAGAATTTGTGGCACTTTCAAGAAGGAGCAAAAAATGTGTATATCATTGTAAGGCAATCACAAACATGTATTGGGTATATTTGTAATTCACATACTCAATGAAGTATAATAATTAGGGTAAAGGAAAAAGACAATTGGAAATAATGATTTTTTTTTGATATTCTAAGTAGCCTTGGACAACTCACTGAACAATATGTATTACCAGCTATTCCATTTTCAAAATATCATGAAAAGTTCTTACATCTAACACCAATTTTTAAACAACCATCTTTTTGCACAACTATCCAGAGATTCAAACTATTTTACCATGGCATTGAACTTATATGGTGTTAGAATAGAGTAGACTTGGTTACAGGAAAGAAATAGAAGTAATGTTGGGAGGGAGGGAGAGAGGGAAGGAGAATGATCTGAAGACAGAAACTTTGGTTCTGATTTAGTCCTTGTGAAACATAGTTTAAATCCAACCCAGCAATATTGCAATGTATAGGGCAACTGAAGAGTTCCTTGTTTGATTTTTTTTCATTAATGTCATTTCAGATATTTAGAATTTTATTCTAAAATAATAAAATTCTTGATTTTATTCTTGTTCTTGATTTGGATCTTTCAGTAATAGAGTTTATAAACAGATAATTGAATCTTTTAATAAGTGATTGCTATTCAGATGATATAGTCATTTGGGATAGTAATAGCTCTTGTGGCTGCAGCCTACTTTTATAATTCAAATATTCCACAAATGATGTTTGAATTCTCGCATATTAGGGCAGAGTGTGGCATATAGGGATGGTCCATCAGTGCATCTCTGTTTCTGATAGCATGCATTTTTTGTTATTTCAGTTTGTTCTCATGCCATCCATGCAAACATCTGCTTGATATTCTTTGGCTGCCAGTGTGCAACTAACATAATTTTGTGTCTAGTTAACAGTGTAACAATTACCATATTATAATTTTACTATAGATTTTCTAGTATTTCAAATCTTGGAACATGTAACTCTTCTGTTATTTACAATAATTTTAATTTTTAAATTACCATCTACTTTAGAAATGTGATGTTTTTTTAAGGAAAAATGTCTCTTTTTATACTTAGCCAACTATGATTCTCTATTAGTTATTTAAAAGAATTTTGTACTACACTGAGCATTATGGTAATTACATCTGTAGATGCAAGATTATGACTCTTCTTCCCCCTATTTTCAATTATTTACCCTGAGGATTCAATAAAACACTTCATAAAAGGTTTGAACAAAACCATTTGTCAGTACTTCAACCTGCATTTACTCTAGTGCTGACATAAGAAGGAGAAGCGAAGGCGTTTGACTTTTCACCTACTTATTTTCCCTGGAGATAATATCCCCTAGGAGATGGGATGGGAGGGGGGAAATTCCTTTGAGCTGGAGTAGATTAGGGGTAGAATGACTTGGAAGATGGCCAATGAGTGCAGGGGAGTTGGGAACGGAAAGGGAGGGTTTTGGGGCTGGACGTCAGTGTTGGCTTCGATTGGATTCGGGTTAGAATGTTGTGCTTAATAAATAGGAGTTTTTCTTCAAAGACTTTGTTTGAAATGCAATTTATTTGAGACGACCTCAAAACTTGACACCATTTGTTATTTTTGCTAGTTCCTTTACATGTCCTCTCTTACATTATTTATATGTTTCCTTTATGGAACATTTATGAATACAAATATAGCATGAAACATTAAATTAATTATAATAATGTTGCATTCGTGTATGTCCATTTCATTTACTGGAGGAGCTAAGGAAATAAACAATGTAGATAGATGCACTTTTAAAAAAAATGCTAAACAAGAGAACAAACATTTGTATATTAAGAGCCAGAGGAGGGAAGGAGGGAGGGAGAGAGGGAGGGAGGAGAATTTTATGTATATCCAAATCTTTACACATTGTCAGTAAATGAGGCTGAATTGTTTTCATAGCATCAATTAAACAGTAACATTTGGCATAATTCCTGAATGATTTTGAGTTAGATAAATGCAGAGTTTTCCTTCCTTCCTTCCTTCCTTCCTTCCTTCCTTCCTTCCTTCCTCCCTTCCTCCCTTCCTCCCTTCCTCCCTTCCTTCCTTCCCAAGTCTTGAATAGAAATCACTAGGTACCATAATAAACCAGTTTGCATTAGCTATGGAGTTATTTATGATATTATAAGATAATGAGAAGATGACATTTCAAAAGTGGAGGAGGGAAGATTTTTTAAAATTCTGTAAGAACAGTTCTTGAAGGGCGTTTAGTCTCATTGGACTAATAAGAGATTGTTTTAAGCCCAATATCCAAATGAAGGACTTTCAGCATTAATGGAAGAAAAAAAATAGGATTTCATGGGTCATGAATTCTCTTTCTATTGTTTTCAATAGTTATGTTCTATTGTATGTATATGTTAGTGCCTGTTTGGTGTAGTTAAGGCATCATGCTAGGAACTGAGAATTCAAGTACTAGCTTAGGCACAAGGTCAGGTGGGTAACCTTGAGCCCGTCTTTCTCTCTTTCAGCCCTAGAAAGAAGGCAATGCCAAACTATTATTGAAATCTTGCCAAGAAAACAGCAACTAATGCAGGTAGCCACCAGAAATCAAAAATGACTTGATAGAACAAACATATACAGACACACAGAAAGTATATATACTCTAAATCCATCTCAATAAATATGCATATCATTTTATCCTATGGTGAACTGTTCAATAGTTCCCATTGCAAATATGAGTTGAACTAATTTCAAGAGGATTTTGGCAATTTCTTGGGAAAACTTGAATTTCAAAGAAAATTCTAATATTTGACTTTATAATGATTTACTTAACAAGATACATTTTACGTAAGTCATTATTATCATGACTGAAGTTTTGTATTGTTTTAAATAGTCATGTCTTGTGTACAGTGAAAAAGTTTAGATGTTGAAAAAAATAGAAAATTTGCATTTTGTTATTTATAATTTTTCTGCATATAGCTCTATTATTTTTAAACGTTGCTATAATTTCCAGAGCATTAAAGAGATGGTGATTTGGGGGGACCATCTGCTATGATGCTATGCTTTTTGAGTGATAGGCATCAGTTGGTTCCTCTTGGGAAGCAAAATATCTTAGACCAGCCTTGAATATTCACTTTCTTGGAATTCTCATCATTTTATCCTTATGGATTGTCATGCTGAATTATACAAATGAGCTCCTTTATGCAAGTAACTTTAAAAATGCAGTGAAGTTACTTACTAAAGAAAAATGCATTTAGTAACCTCTATATTATATGGTGAACCTATGGCATGCATGCCATAGGTCTGTGGACATGCAAGCCGTCGCCCCAGTTCAGCTCTGCCGCTCATGCACGCACACCTCCCACTGGCCAGCTGGTTGTTGGGTCTCTGCTGCACATGTGTGGGGGTGGAGCACATGCAGGGGGCCATGTGTGCATGCAGGGGCACATGCGGGGGTGCATGGGGGCACGCATGCATGGGGCGGGGTGCATGCGTGGGGGCTGTACACGCATTGCATTTTGGGGGTCCAGATGCATGCGCACTTTGGGCACTCAGTCCAGAAAAGGTTAACCATCACTGCTCTATACTAAACTAAATAAAAGGGCAGTTTGGTGCATGTTTGGTTTTGATATGTCTAAGAAAAAAAGGCTTCTTTTCTTTTTATTTGGTCTTTTTTAGAACACTGAGAAATCACAGTGTTTAAACAGAAATAAAATGTGTGGATTCTTTTTAACTGTAGGTCAAAATTAGCATATCAAGTAACTTGAAATAGAGAAATTCAAAAGATGGTATTTTGATAATAGGTACAAGCACATATTTGGAGACTTATAAAAGATTAGTAAAAGGAGTTATGATTATGAAATAGTTTCCATTCAATGTACAATATTATTTTTCTTGAGAGTTCTACAAGAAGGTTTTATTTCACACAGAAAATGCTAAATACCATTTGAACTGAAACTGTCTTCTAACATGGATGTCATATAAAATGCAGTGTCTGATCCTAGTATTACCTACAGGACACTGCAAACAAATAGAATATATAACAATTATTATTTATAATTAATTAATTTTTTCACAGTTAAAAAACATATGAAGTAATTAGTGAAATATTACCCTCTCATGTTAAATTTAATTTTGGACCGAACTTAACTTAGTCAGTGGAACTGACCAAAATTTTTAGAATATACAAAACAAGCTACCTTTTTTTTTTTCACTTAGAACATAATTCTGTAATTCACAGAATTCGCTTTAAAAAATAATTGGAGAAGTTCAAAAAAGATGGTTTTAATTAAGGCTATCAACCTTGCAATTCAGTGTTATATCTGAAACTGAAGGTAGTTTGCCTCCAAATATTCACTGCAGGAGAACAATAAAAAAATATTATGAGATAGCTTTGGGCTGATCACTATAAGAAACAAAATGCTGAACTAAGATAGCTTTGCAAATATCCAGCAAGTGTGTGTGTGTGAGAGAGATTACACACACACACACACACACACACACAAACACGGATAGAAGTAAATATATTAAAATGTACAAAAGTCTTCATCACTTTTAAATGGCAACAGGAAATGTATCGCCCAATTTTTTTAAAAAAAAGTTTGATAAATGTGTTTTCACTATTGTATATGTAATAAATTATAACAAATTTTATAGCATGCATACTGAATAGTCCTAACAGTTAACCATAGGAGGCCCACTTTGTAGTGAATCCAAGGAAGACAAGTAGCAGAAACAAACAAATGATGGATTTTCTTTTTGTTAGAGTAACAGAATAAATCTTAAATTATTTTTCTCCTAGTGACCCTTTGTAAGCAAATTACAAAGCAGAAAAGCAGATGTAGCAGAAAAGATGCAGCAGAAAAGCAGATGTAGATAGAAGGGTGACATTCTCCCAAACACTCTAAAAGGCTTTACACAGGTGATGAGACTTATTGAATAGCTACTCATATTGATATCCGAGAACACATTATATATCTCTAGCTCTTCTTAGCTCTCTCTGTAACTGGAAAGAAAATATTAATTATGCTTGAAACAGAGTAATGAAGTACTAGAAACTCCACAAAACCACCATCACATTTTTAAAGCAATGCAAAAGTGTCTGATTGAATACCTCAAGTATGAAGTTATGAAGCAATTAGATTTAAGAAGCAACATAACTGAATTGTCTTTAAATAGAATCACAGTCCTTTTAATTATATACACCTGTATTGTCAAACTGAATGAGAGCATTGCAATATTGAGTTTATGTGGAATATGGCAGTATAAAGTAGACATGTCAATAAATACACAAGTAAGATAAAGTCAGTATAATTTAAATATCTTTTTTAGTAACTGGAAATATGGTATTTGGTTTTTCCAAAGCTTTTGCAATTATTGCACTTTTTAATTGAACAATCCAACATATCTGGTTTCTGATAAGACTCAAATCAGTGCAGTCCTTACTAGTACATGAATTGAATTTATTCCCCGAGCCAACTTTCCTTTATACTGAACATCATGAGTGGGTTTGATGATTCTTCACTAATGGATTTGATTAATTTGACATCATCAGTAAACTGTAGACTGTTCCTTGTTCATGTGTGTCCCCAGCTAGCTATGAAAAATGAAATAGCACAGTTTCCAATTCTGATTCTGATTCACCAAGTTAAGATTTAACTTGGTAACTTAACCAAGTTAAGTTTAATTACACTTATAATATTTTTCCTAATTTTAATCAATAACTGCTTAATAAACTATTATAACTGCTATATTGACTGAAAACCATTTGGTAAGAATTTGAATAAAAAATTTGGAAATTCAAATCTATAATATCTACCGTACATTTCTATGGCTATGTTTGTTCTTATCAAAGAATTCCAGCCATTAATGAGATTAGTGTTTCCTTTTAATCCAGTATCTCAAACTCTGCTGAAAATATTGATCGGGGGATCACACTTATGTCCTCCATTGTAAAAAATGATGAAACAATTCATTAAGGTTTGAAATAGTTCTTCTTTAGCAGAACCATGGCTTTTATAAGGCATTGTGTTGGTTCTGATATGTTTAAAAACAAATTTCCTTCCTTCCTCCCTCCCTCCCTTCCTTTTTCTTTCTTTCCATTATTAGCTCAGATTCATGTTGCCAAGATATATGTTCAGAATCACAATATAGTAGACATATAAATCAAATATAACCTGTAATTGTTCTGGTATTGATTTAAAGGAACACGGAGTGTACCAATTATCTACATAGTTGTTTCATCTTAGAAAGAAATCAGCATAAAATTAGCTTGGTCCAAATTAAATTAAATAGGAATACATGTATTGATTTCAGTATGTTTTGGATACTGGTTACTTTGCTTTCTCTTAGTATAAATGTCTTTCATCAATATCAAAATCTAATGCTTGCATAATGTTTTCTGTACTACATGCATCTAATTGCTGCCTTTAAAGCAATGTTTAAAGCAATCTTCTCAGGTCAGTCTGTATCCATGATTTTGGCTTAATTTCAGCCATGAGAATTCCTGAATGGTGTATTTGTGGTTTCATACCAATTATATAAAACTGGAGAAGGTTGGATGGGGAGGCATGAGGTCACACAGGAGTTTGTAGAGTATTTGTTTTTAAATTGGCCTTCCTCTTGTTTCATCACCACTCTCAGCTCTTGGACATAACAAGTCCCTTTTCTATTCTATTCTTCTATTGGAGAAAAGAAGAAGGATGCAATTTTAGTGGTGCATCATATAGATGTACAGAGCCATTTAAGCAGGTTGTTAGAATCTTTATAATATAGCACTTTGTGATTCCCAACCCTTTTTCCTTCTATAGTATGCTGCTTCTGTTCTTTTTATAACATAGTTAAGGATTAAGAAGTGTTACTTCTGAGAAGTGCTATTTTTCTCTTATATCCTACTGCTTAACACATAGAAACTCAAATTTGACATATTAGCTTATCCCTTGATCACATTACCAAAGCAGCTAGATTAGTTCTCTTGGAGACAATCCTACGGAAGAAGTCTCAACAATATGATATCTTCTACGAGGGAAAATAAGACTCAAATAGTTATAGGGAAGAAGAATTTTGATGGTACTTTTTACTCTATCTGCCAAACCTGAGTACTTCTTATATTGGTGCAGCTTAACTTCCAGAATCCTCAACAGGGTCATTGGTGGAGAAGGTTGCATTAAGGCATTGTTGAAGAAAAGTGGCAACAAATAATACGTAAAATGTTATAAAGTTTGGTCAACCATCAATACGGAATTACAACATTAACATATAAATGGGTTCCTGGAAATGTAACTCTTGATGCATGATTTGGATTCTTTAGGTTCTTATGATTTTTGATAAAAGTCTCTTGGATTTTATATTTAAATAGATCTCTAGAGGTCTTCATTGAACATTAAAGCAACATAACACACTTCCTGATACTGATATATTTTGCTGATTGTCAATGTGTCTTCAATATTTGAGACAAAAAATATTTTCCCATCTCTTTGTGGGGATTGTGTGGGTTGAACCTGCCTTTAACACCATTTAACTCCATTTTACCCAACAGGTTGTTTCTTAAAATGTCCAATTTGGGTAAAAATCAGAGGATTTGTTTGTGGATAAAGGATTTTCTGACAGATAGGCCACAGTCAGTAAGAATGGGACCTCACCATTCCTCTACTCTGATATTAAGCACAGGAGCCCCCCAGGATTGTGTGCTAAGCCCTTTCCTTTATTCCTTGTACACACATGACTGCACCCCATTGTATAACACCAACACAATTATTAAATTTGCAGATGACACAACAGTGGTGGGGCTCATTAATAAGAACAATGAGTCTGCTTACAGAAAGGAAGTACAAGGGCTGACATTGTGGTGCAAAGAAAATAATCTTACAGTTAACACCCAAAAAACCTAAAGAACTTATAATTGACTTCAGGCGGAAGAGAGATGTACATTTACCATTGTACATAAATAGTGAGGAGGTGGAGAGGGTTGGTAATTTTAAATTTCTGGACATTTATATCTTGAAGGACCTCTCATGAACTATGAATGTTGACATGCTTTTGAAAAGGCTGTACTTCCTGAGAATGCTCAGGAAGATAAATCTATCTCAACATCTACTTCTGTCCTACTATCGCAGCACAATTGAGAGTGTCCTGACATACAGCATTCTTGCATGGTATGGGAGCAGCTCTGTAGCGGACAAAAAAGCTCTACAGAGAATCATTAAAACTGCCTAGAATATCATCAGACTCCAGCTACCAGCCCTGGACAACATCTTCGAATTTCACTGTTTGAGAAAGTTGCATAACATTCTCAGAGACTCTTCCCATCCTGCTTACAATCTTTTTGGACTGTTGCCTTCTGGCAGGAGATACAGAACAATTAAAACTTGGACCACCAGAGGAGTTGCATGTAGGTGGTATATATGGTGGAATAATAGAACATGACTATAAGGATATACTTACTTCTTAATAGTGATAGCTTTGAAGATACTTACTGTATAAGCACTGTATATATGTAATTACACGACACCTCAGATGTCACCTGAGATTTGATATTTTCTCTTTTTATTTTGTAAAAAACTTTTTAAAAACCAATAAAGTATTTATTAAAAAAAAATAAAACTTGGACCACACATGTTCTGAATAGTTTTTATCCCAGAACTATAATTGCACTCAACAATGAACTAAAGGGCCATCATCAGTGAGCTGTTATACAGCATTACTTGGTCTGTTGTTTGAGTGATTTAGGCTTAGGGAATTGTGGTGGGTGGGAGTGTGTTTGGGGATTGTTATGTGTGTTGGACCTGGTCTTTGGGTGTTAAGTGAATTTCATTGTATGGGTATATTGTGTATACACATACAATGACAATAAAGTTGTTGTTGTTATATTGTTGTTGTTGTTGTTGTTGTTGTTTTGCATGAGAAGATTATGCTCTACCATTCAGCTATTCATCCTTCCCAAAATGTCACCTAATATTGCTTTAAACGACATCAAAGCTAGGGATGAAAAGTACAACATGATGAAGGCTTGAATCATTATATTGTTTTCCAGTTAATAATGTTACAGAAAGTAATTATATGATTTAGACATTTTCTCCATTTCATAATTACCGTGTTTCCTCAAAAATAAGTTTTTTTTTGGTCTTATATTTTTTTGAACCCTGAAATAAGTGCTTGGCCTTATTGCCATGTGCTCAAAAGCCCAATTGGGTTTATTATCAGGGGATGTCTTATTTTGGGGGAAACAGGGTACATAACTGGAAGAAATCTTACTGTAACTATTGCCATAGTGCTAAATTGGACCCAATTTACTTTTACAACTATGATGCATTTCACAAGATGTTTCCGGATTTGGGGCTCTAAATCAGGAGTGTCAAATGCCGTGTCATCATGGCGGTGTCACATGATGTATTGGGACTTTTCCCCCCTTCACTAAACTGGGCATGGGTGTGGCCTGCGCATGACCCATCTGGCCAGCAGGCCAGGAGTTTGACATCCCTACTCTAAATGAACTGAGCATGTTGTCTTCTATCTCTCACTTTGGAAATCATTAGTCTCTATAACCTAGCAGGCCAACATGTGTCAGAACAGACATTTTTTAGAAGAATCTCCATGCTTCTGGAGAAAATGGAAATACAACTATGTACAGTATCACTGCTAGGACAATGACAGTGTAGTCAGATGATCAATTTATGTATGAAGCAAAATGACAATAAATGACAAAAGGACTCCCAGAAATGTACATACTAAATGAAATAAATTGTATTGCATTTGTAGACAAAAGGGAAGTAGAAGAAATGACAGATTTATCTATATCTATTGTCTATCTACAGTATCATCTGTCTGTCTGACTGTCTGTCTGTCTGACTGTCTATATCAGCTTTCTTTTTATAAACATCTGACTTCTCTTTTCCGAAATGGCTCAGCCCCTACTACTGTCAGTCTGCAGCGAGAATGCTTTTCTCCTCTTGTCAGAAGTTGGAGCTGTATCAATGGGGGGAAAAATTGATGATAATCAATTCAGAAGACATTTCAAGACATGAACCCAATTAACCTGCCTGTTGCAATCTTCATGTTATTTTTTTTCCCCCTGCAAAGCTTGTTACTCATTTAAACTATGGCACTAGCTTTAAAATTTTGAGAAGGGGTGGCTTTTAATAGATTATTCTCAGTCCTAACTCTTCATTGACATTCACAATGGAATGCTTCACAGCCCCTTTAATAAAGAGGAAAGCAAAGAACACGTATATGTTAAAATTCATTTTATGTTCCCTCATTAACCTAGACATTAATGGTATTTTAATTTGTTGTTACACCAAAGTTTTACACTTCATTACATGTCTGTGCCAATAGTTATGGCCTGTATTGATTTTCTGTCTTTTTAGATATTCAGGAGTTCTTCAAGACTTGTCTCTTACTGGATTATTTTTCTCACCCTAAAATGACATTATTAAGCTCTGGAAAACATGGCAGAGATTGTTTTAATTTGCTGTTCCTTTATCTTCTTTACCACCTTAGGAGTTAATAGTCAGATTGATAGAAGTTTACTCCATTCATTTTCAATGTCATTTCAATGTCCTTCCTTTTCCAACAGGTCTTAAACTCAGTCAGTGATTAATTTCTTTATATTGTACAACTAAAATGGCCAGGTGAGAGTTGTATATCCATCTTATACAGACTCATACCTTTTTAGCAACTCTTTGCATATGTTTCTGAAACTGTTCTTTATTTGCCAGTACTCCTGTAACCTGATCTATTCACATGTAGTTGATCAACTAGGCACATATATAGACATGCTTTCATTTGTGTTAATATTCTAATTTGGAGGTTCACAATTTGAGTTCTCAGAGCCAAATACAAAACATAAAAACTTTGAATGCAATCTCAGAAGTGCTCCTAAATTTGCTATCAATTTAAAAAATTCAACATGCTAGCAAGAAGAAATGATTGCATAATAACATGTCATCTATAATTAATTTAGTTTACAGTAAGTGTCACTGTCTATATGTTTGTTCAGACCCCACCTGAATGCTGAACCTTGTATATGACTCAAAGGCCAAGTTGTACAGTCCTATCCTAGTACATAGCTCACCTATGAATGCAATGTGGATGGGCTACATCTGGATTTGAATGTAGTTGTGAGTGCATACGTAAAAGTAAAGCTAGAAAAATCCAACAACCTTGCTGCATAGAGCTGATGAGTAGGCAAAGAACCATGAGGATAGGGCAAGTTAAGTTACTTGATTCTAATTGGAAATAGGCTAGACCAGTGGTGAGATTCAGCCGGTTAGCACCAGTTCAAGAAACCGGTTGTTAAATTAAACCCCTCACCCACCCACTATCAAAGTGGATCCTGGGAGCTGCACTGCAATGGAGAAACGGGCAACAGAGCAACTGGCATGAGGAAAGGAGAAGGCCATTTTCCCTCTTTCTTCTCCCTGCTCTTCCTCCTTCCCTTGTGCTGACAGCTCTATTTCCCGTTTCTCCATTGCAGCGCAGCGCCCAGGATCCACTTTGCTAATGAGTGTGTGTGTGTGTAATTTAACAATCGGTTCACTCAGGGTCAGATTAGCCATTGCAGGAGGCTTGTCCTGAATGTGCAGCGAAGCTGGAGGATGGGGATGGGCCATGCCTCCCACAACAGCCAACCTGACCCTGGGCAAACCAGTTGTTAAATTATTTGAATCCCACCACTGGGCTGGGCTGCATTTGTCTCCTTGCTTCCAATCAAACTGAAGGACAGTTTTTTGGGGTTCTTTGCATTTTGATATAATAATGAGGTAACATTTCAAAATAATTATGATCAGCTACTGAAGAGATTTTTTTGTAAGGGGAGAAATGCAGCAAGAAAAAGAGGATGATTTGCTTGGAACATTCACACATAAGTGAACACATTTCTTTTACAGGAAAGAAAAAGTTATGCAGTGCTACTTGTCTCTCTGGGTGAGTGAATTTCCTTCAGAATGCCAGCAAACTTGCAAAACACTTTTGCTTGGTGCTGATTTTTTTCAGAGTTCTCAATTAGCTGTTTTTCTCGCACATGAAATTGGAACATTACAAAACTCTAAGCCTACTGTTTCTTATTTCTGAATTTTATTCAGAGTATTATATTGAGCCTCTCCACTTCTATGCTGTGTTGAAAAAACTGCCACATTAAAAAAAAAAGAAGCAAGTTAGAAGCACAGCTTCCAGTAAAGAGCAGCCTTCACCAACCTGATTCCCTCCAGCTGTAGAGCTAAAATTTTCATCAGCCCTGGGTGCTACAAAATCTTTAGCTATTTCTTTTTAAATGGTAGCTTAGCAATATTCAATGCTTTTAACTGTAGAAATTATTATTGCATTTAATATTGATCAATATGATTGAGGCAGCAAAATTTATTTCAAACAATCCTAAGTCTTTTGAAAGGTTATTTCCATTGAAATAATAATTCTTTCATTTCTCAGTTAATTCTAATGAACAATTCGAGAGTAGCAGTCCATTATTTAGCATTCAATTAATTGAAGAAACACTTGCCTAAAAGAAACTTTGAATCAGAGAGAGGATTCTTGAGTACACAAAGAATTTGTAAAATTAAACCTGATTTCCATGAATCGTGTTTTTTTTTCAATTTTTGACAAAAGGGTTGTTTTTTTTCCCTATATCTAAGTTCAGAAAGAAAAATAAAAAGCACCTGGAAACAGCTTTTGGCAATTTAGCACCATTGAAAGCTCCTCCTTTCACCCAACCTTTTAAATTTCATTTTTGAAGATAAATATCATGATGCAGTTTTATGAGTTTATGACTTGAAAATTACTGTGGATTCCCTGCCTTGAATATGTATGAATATTTGTTTTCATACTTCAACATCCTCTTTGGGGAGGGGGAGCAACTGGTGATGGTACTCTTTGCATGTCATCAAAGCAAATGCAATGCAGAACACCACACACGCTCTCGCTCACTGCTGCTTCTCCAAATGGAGGACTGTCTTTTCAGATATCCAGAAGGTTTCGTGCTCCACAGAACAGACCATAGGAAGCGAAACAGCCCCTCACTGCCAACTGGATGCTGGTTTTATCCGATATAACATTAACCTGTACAGTTACAGCCACTACAGTGAAAAAGTTGGCAGTGAGGTGCTGTTTCACTTCCTAAGGTCTGTTCTGTGGAGCACGAAACCGTCTAGATATCTGAAAAGACAGTCCTCCAGAAAATGACTTTTGTAATCATAATCAAAGCATTAGGTTATTAATATTGTTAGTATTATTTATATTCGTTCTAATTAGCCAAGGTGGATAGCATCAAAATGAAACATTATACACTGATGTGCAAAATAAACATGTCCAATGCATAGGAGAAAACTGATTCAACTACTTTGTAGGAATTAAGTAATTACATCTATTTTTAAAAAAAAGCATTTGGGGAGGGGGGGTTTAAAAAAAACATGCTGGAACATATTTTAATATGAGGGCACTCTCCATGAGGTAGATTGATTTGAGAGTGATTGACCCAGCAGGACTGTGCAAGTTCCACAGCCAACAAAAAACTGAAACATGGGTCTCGGCATTCTCATTCCAATCCTTTACACTGAGATAAAATTTATACTTTGCCATTTAGCTCCTTTAAAAAAAAAATTGAAGACTTTCTCAACATTATGTCAGGTACAAAGTTATTTCTAGAGGTGTATTGATGTTGAGCACAGAGGACAGAGGTGTATTGATGTTGAACATAACTGGTGCACACACTTTGCCCCAGTTTAGAATGCTTGAATATTCTCCACATAATTTAAAATCTAATTCTCTAGGGACATAAAAAGCAGCCATGGCCATATTAATTTATTAAAAAGGCAAAAAGAATGTGTAAGCTTTCATGTTTCAAGAACAACCTAGGGTTTCTGCATCAAGGTATCTCTCCTATACAGACTTTTACCCTCCAATATAGAACCTTGGGCACATTTTGAAATACCTGAAAAAGCCTTTTGGGGAAATATGAATTCTCCATTCTATTGATTCATGGCATCAATGTCTAACAGCTCCCTACACTGCAAAGGGATGGCTCAAGATTAAGGGAGTCGCCCAGCGTGATCCTCTGCTTCAACTCTTCAAAGCAAGAATAGGAAAAGGGCTCCATATGATTTTTCATAGTTGGACATAGTTCACTACTTTTGCAAAATGGATTATGTTCCACTGCAGCGCTAGAAGCAATTGATTAATAATGCTATAGATTGTTTTTTTTCCCTCTGTTTGGCAGTTCCTTACTGTTTCTCTTTCCCTTTCTCTCAGAAGTAGATTTTTTTTCCCCCTTTAATTACATTAATGTTAAGAAAAGGAACAAAATATCCTGGGGATTCTTGTCGTTATGCTAATATATCAACTGACTGTGAAGAAAAATAGTTAGCTATCCATCACAGTGTACTTGAAAAGAAGTTTGGACAATTATGTATTCAGGCTTTGTGTTCTGGTCCATTTCCTATACTCTTCTCATGTCACTTGTTTCAGGAGAACATTTTTCACCAAAACTCTTATTGTGGTACATTTCATGCCACATTTCTCTCATAAAGCATTATCACTGAAAACAGAGAGAACATATGCTTTAAAAGAAGCCTTTATTCTTTTAATTTCTGTTGAATTGCAGATGTCATTTTTTTTCCTTAATGAAAATAATGTTGTAATACAAAGAATTCTATACTCACATATTTTATGATCAATTTAACATGGCAGCAAGAATTTAATGCTAATTTCTCAATGCCACTTTCCTTTTGCAGACATAAAGGCTTTGTAAAACTGCAAACATTGTTTACCCTCAATAGTGTTATTTTAGCTCAACCTAAGAGTGAATTGCCAATGGAAAATACCAGAATAATGATCTTCCAGCATCCTTTAGGAATATTCAGCCCTTTATTTGACACAATAATTTAATTTCTATTTTGCCACTATTCTCGGTGTGCACATGTGAAGGTGCCTACAAATCTGATCTGGGCAACAATTAGTTAAGCAGGTTACAATTTTATTTAAACTTGCAAGAGCATTGCATTTAATGTAATTGTATTTAATGGTAAATGTATTGTATTTAAACTCTATAATTAGAGATTATAGAGATGAGCAAATTATAGAGATATACAGTAAAGTTTAGCAATTAGCTGGCTTTCTTCTACTAGGAATAGGTTAAAAGAGCCTGTGATACCTGGAAGAAAAGCAGAGGGCAACTAATTTAGATTATAATTGTTTTAGACAAAGAGAAGGCAGAAAATTAAACCAAGAAGAGATATTTAACTCTTTGTCCATACTTGTCCCTTTATGGTCAGTAAGCCACAAAGTATTAAAGAATCAAAATAATTGGACTCAGATTTCGAAAACTCACTCCCCCCCCCAAAAAAAAGAAAAGATTTATCTCTAGTCTTTCATTCAGAAGCTCAAGGTGCTGTAAATAGCACTTCCTCTAATTTCTAATAATCTAATCTAATAAATAAATTTCTGTGGGGAAACCTCTTTTCCTCTGTTATTAAACAAGCAGCATCTAATTTCATTTAAGGCATATTCCTTAGCAGAGTAATATACTGATATACAACCCAATGTATTACCTCATCTTCTTTTACCCTTTTAAGAACTAGAAAAGAGGGTGAAGACTGAACCTGAGATCTAAAATACAGGGTAAGTGGATTGTTTTTTTCTTAATATTAATTATGCAGTCTAAAGCTGCTCAAATCACATTAATACTGTATTTTCAAGTGGTACTTTTAGTTGTGTTTGTCTTACCTTCTCTGGGTTTCTAAGTAGTTTTAACTACTACTATTTTGAAATAAGAAAGATGTTAAAGATTCTGGCCAACAATTTCCTTGGGTCAGTCAGGTTTGCAAATGACTTTACTGGCCTGCTAAAACCTCTGACCTTCCATTGTTTTCTCTCTGAGTAATCATTTATGCATGGTAGATTTATGCTATTCTATACTTCTCTTCAGCATTCTTCTTTGGCCTATGCCCTGTTCCACTTCAGGATGTTTCAAATTTCTCTTGAACCAACATCTCAGGAGTTGGTACTGAAGTTTCAGTAGTATAATAGTATCAAATCCATTTCAGGATGATCATCAAGCCATTTGCTTTCATAAAACCCAGCAGCCAATCTTCAATAGGCAAAACTATTTAGTAGTTTATCTTACTTGTCAGAAAACTCACTCTCAGTTACAATCTCTTCCCTGATCCTTTTTAAAGGAATTCCTCTGGCATTTCAAAACTCCACTTCTGATGCCAGTTGATAACCTATGAGCTTCTTTTGTCTTATTGGAAACTAAACTAACTTCTAATCTCTTAATAGCACAAAGCAATTAATAGGAAACTATGACTGAATGTATTACAATAGGTCACCATTTGGCAGCACAAAGGCAAAAGATAAATTGGGCAGAGAAAGAATAACTGACCTAGCTTCTGAGGCTGGGAGAGGACGACCTTGGTCCTCCTGCTCCTAATGGCACATATTAAGCTTTGGATCACATTTTCTCTAAGGAATGGATATTCAAAAAGTGATGATTCTTTATCATCTAATTTCTTAAACATTCATGAAGAAAAAAACATTTATGCCAATATCTACATGTTGAGCAAAACTAAGACAAGTAAGCTCTTTAGCACTTCATGCTAAGATTAGCAATAGTGGCCTAATTATATTAAAGCAGTAGAGCTGTGCTGTCAGAAGACTTTTTACTACTATTACTGTGGCAGTGATGGTGGAGAAATAGTAACATTCCCAGTGTCCCTCATCACTGATTTCCATTATTATTATGACTACATATAAAACAAAAGGCTAAAATAATTTAATCCTTTGCCCTCAGTTGTAACTGTTTACTTCCTAAATAGTCTATAAAACTTAATAAAAATGTTTTTGCTGCATTTTTAAAATATTTATTTATTGTACCATGCTTTTTTTTTTTTTACAAATAACTCAAGACAGCAAAAAATATCCAACTGATCTTCTGTCACTCATTTTTCCCACAACAACAACCTTGTGAGGTGAGTTGGGTTCAGAGCAGGGATTGGTCCAAGGTTACCGAGGTGGCTTTCATGGCTAAGGCAGAACTAGAACTCACAGTCTCCCACTTTCTAGCCTGGTGCCTTAATCACCAGACCAAACTGCCCAACCACAGATATTTCGGATCTTTAATCTTTTTTCTTCTTCTTCATGGTTAAATTCAGAGCATTTTATTTAGTTTCTTGCATATGGTGTGTGTTTTACATATCATTTCATACTATTATCACAGAAATACGTGAAATCAGTGTTGATATAATTTTCTAGCACCTTTTATGAGGCTTCCCAAGATGTTGTTGTAGACTATTTGCAAATAAGTGAAACATTTTCTAAAATTGTTGCATTCTTGGATACTAAAAAGAGCACATGAAGCCGATAGAGCAGGTATTTCCCAACCTATGGGCTATGAGCCACTAGCTATGAGCTAGTTAATATGGCCCCACAAAATAAAAAATATTAAAAAATAAAAGAAACTTGTTATTTATATACATTAACTATATTATATGTTTTATATGTAGCTCAATCTTCAGGGAAGCCAGATGATTGGACAACCATGTTATAAAGCATGTCACTGAAGTTTTGAGTATGTAAATATTAACTACTTCCACTATTGTAATATATAACTCAATATTCTTCAACAAGTAGTAATATGCTTCTTTTTTGGTTAATTGTATCCACATGTTACAGAAAAGAGTATTGTAGAGTACACTTATTGTGAGACTCAAGATGATGTTGTTTTCTCTCCATGTTACTTTTTCCAACCTAAAATGGCTTTCATCTTGCATTCCCTTTTCACTTCATTAGTTTTCTGGATACTGCCAAGTGTATGCTTTTTTTTTCTGCCATACTTTCCTGAATTGCATGTACAATGCCAAGTTATAATACTGGAGTTGGCTTTGAGCTTGCTGTATCTGAATCCTTGAGAGATTTGCAAAGCAGATTCTCAGCCCTTGTAAAATGTATTCCTGTCAAAATTGTGGTTGAATTTGCTTTGTCCCTATTCTGCTTCCCAAATCAACTTTATTTCCTCCATTTTATCTTCCTCCCATTTCCTGAGTTTTAGGGATGGCATCATATATCATGTGTTCTGCAATCTAGTTATTTAGCTTACAACTTTAATCTTTCCTGCCTTGCACCCAATTTCCTTTTATAGGACTAACTCAAATGAAATGCCAATTCTCTCAGACTGATACAATGGAGTCAGCAATAACAACAACACAGATTTCATATATAACGTGAGCTTTGGAATCAGTTACAATATCTGCCACTAACATTACATCTGTTTCAAAATTAGTAAGGTGAGGGGCAGAAATATCAACTAGTTCAGATTTCAGTTGGTTCAAATTCTTTGGACTTTTGGAAATGCCATCAACTTTGAACATCTTCATTTCAAAATCTGTATTGCATAGATTTCCAATCAATAATTAAACACAAAATTAAGCATGGCTATAAAATATCTTGTGATTCTTTAAAGCTTCCAGAATATAAATTTGTAATTCCTTGAGATGCCAAGGTAAACATATTCTTCTTTTGCAGCTATGTACATTCCATAAACCATAAAGACAGGTTTTCAAGCCTTGTTTTAAATCAAAGCCACATTTGTTCACTCATTTGCCAATAATATAGGATATAATCTCATTGCATTAGAATAGAGGTGTCAAACTCAAGGTCTGTGGGCCAGATGTGGACCATGGGGTGCTTAAATATGGCCTGTGGGGCCAACCTGAAGATAGCAAAGGACTGGCCCATGGTGCCTCTGATAGCCAAAATGGGGCATGGGGGTGCATGTACCCCCCATGCCCCATTTTAGCCAGCAAGGTGGTGCAGGAAGCATCTGTCCCATCTCCCCCCTGGCCAGCCCACAGAGAACTATAATGCTGATCCGGCCCTCAAAGAAATCCAGTTTAACACCCCTGCATTAGACATTCCTGCAGAGTTGTAACACAATTTTTTAGCTATCAATTTTTGGGTTAATAGACTAAATCTTCAGAACATTATTTATTTGTTTATACTGTGGGTATGCACATACTTCCTGTTGTTTTTCTTTTGTTCTTGTTTGCAGAGCTGAACACATATCTTCTGGAGAGATAATGCTGTGATGGGGTTGGCATACTTAATGGTCTCAGGGTGAGGCAAGCATTCTGAAGCCATGTCTGTGGGTGGATATTATATGGTTACATTATTGTCAAAGGATGTGTTAAACCAGGTTTTATGCATGAGCCCTGCCTGTCCCCAGATACACTTCTTATTCCATTTGGAAGTACTGACTTGGATTTCGTCACTTCTCCCCCTCCCCCACATTTTCAGTAGAGGAGAAATTGTAATTTTAGCCTGTAGCAACAATAATATGATTTTTAAGACATTAAAAGTAGTTATAGGGTGTCAAGTTAGAACAGGTTTCATAAAGGGCAGTGAGGATGACAAGAGATTAAAATATATGGCCTACAAAGACAACGTAAAGAAGCTTTGTCCATTGCACAGTTTTCACTCCTAATAGGTTGAGTATTGCACTCAACCATTGTGAAAAAATAAGAGTAATGAGGCCATGTTTTATGCATCTTCAGAGATAGTTGGTAATGCCAGGAAGATACAATAAGTCACTGGTGGAGAAATGATCTGAAAATGTTTAGCCTTGAGAAGAGAAGATTAAAGGGGGATACAATACCACTTTTCAAGCATCTGAAAGGAAATCATAGAAAAGAAGGTTTAGGCTTTTTTTCTATCATTTCAGAGGTAGGGCTTTAAATTTCAGAAAAGAAAATTCTAACTGAACATAAGAAAAAACTTCACAGCAGAATATCAATTCAACAAGAAAACCTAGAAAGCTGGTGGGTTCCCTTCATTGGCAGTGTTCATCTTTCAGCAATGCTTTAAATTGAAATTTTGTACTGAGAAGAGATTGGACTAAATGGCCTAAATGATTCTATAGTTCTTCTTATCAAGAGTATCTCTTTAGGCAGGCTACTTTCAGAGGATAAAGGGGAACAAGTGACTCTGAATATGAAGAACCATTCCAACTGAGAGGAGATAGTCAAGTCTTAATGAGCTTAGATGCCAGAGAGCGGTCAGAACAATAGCATTTATACTATAGAGTTCCTAACATAGGAAGTAAAACGTTCTACTGGCTATATTTGCCCTTGTTTCGATATTGGAAGTATATAAAAGATAAGGAACCTTTCCTACTTTAACAGTTAATTGGCTACAATTAATTAGTTACTTGTTAAGAAGCCCAATTATTAGATTTTTAAAAATGGTACATAACTGTCAAAGTTCTCCACTATTTCTTTCACATATTTCACTTTTAAATTCTAGTTTCAAAAATGGATTAAAATTCAATTTACACTTTAAAGCTGTAAGTTCGTGTGGCTTTTGAAAACTGTGAGAACCACCTACATTCTTTTTATGCTCTTTTGTTTAATTTACACATTAATTATATATTATTTTACCACTTAATAATAAATGTCACAATCTCAATAATTTCCAAAGAAATTATGACATATGTTAATATAAGAAAAGTTAACTTGCTTCATTGTTATGCTTGCTGGTTCACTTTTTCAGAGTCTAGATTTTCTCCTTGCTTTTAAACAATTGAAGCAGAGATTAGCAAAAATTCTTCTTTCTTTGTGCGTCTTCTGACTTTTAAGGGTAGGGTTATCTGTCTTTTAAGAATACACATGCCCAGAGAGTAATGTTATATATATATATATATATATATATATATATATATATATATATATATATATATATATATATATATATATATATATATATATATATATATATAGTGGCCACTCCCAACCCTGGTATAGGGAAAAGTTGTGATACATCACGTGACGATGTGACAACACGAATTTGACACTCTTGCTCTAGACCAGAGGTCTTCAAACTTGGCAGCTTTAAGACTTGTGGACTTCAACTCCCAGAATTCTCCAGTCAGCTGGCTGGAAAATTCTGGGAGTTGAAGTCCACAAGTCTTAAAGCTGCCAAGTTTGAAGATCTCTGGTCTAGATAATGTTATTGTCTTAACTTCTATAACAAGAGTGTCAATGTTAGGTATATTTAACCATGTTGAAAACACTTAATATTATTTTGGACAACTTTGAGAAAGAAATATCCCTCACGCACAAGTGAATTAATAGGTATTTGTTTGCAGCAATTAAATTTTAATTGGATACAGAAAGGGCATTTTCCAAGCACCACCTATTAACTGAGACTTTTTCCAGTATACAGTAAGTTAATTTCTTCTGTTACATATGCCCAATGATGCCCTTGATGTGATGTTTCGCTGCCTGGAGGCCGTGCGGTTCTGGATGGGGAGAAATAGCCTTAGACTCAACCCTGCCAAGACCGAGTGGCTGTGGCTCCTAGCGACCTGATATAGTCAGCTGGTGCCATCACTGACTATTGGGGGTGAATCTTTGCCCCCCACAGAGAGGGCTCGTAATCTGGGTGTCCTCCTGGATGCACGGCTGTCTTTAGAAGAGCATATGACGGCCGTGGCCAGGGGGGCTTTTTATTAGGTTTGCCTAATTCGCCAGTTGCGGCCCTTTCTGGACCAGGACACCTTGCGCACGGTCACTCATGCCCTGGTCACCTCCCGGCTGGACTACTGTAATGCTCTCTACATGGGGCTCCCCTTGAAGAGTACTCGGAGGCTCCAACTGGTCCAGAATGCAGCTGTGCGGGTGGTTATGGGCGCGACTCGTTGTGCCCACGTGACACCTCTCCTGCACAAGCTGCACTGCCTCCCAGTGGTCTTCTGGGTGCGATTCAAGATGTTGGTCCATGGCTTAGGATACAGGTACCTTCTGCCACCAGTAGCCTCCCACCGCCCAGTCCGCTCCCACAGAGAGGGGCTCCTCAGGGTGCCATCGGCCAAGGTATGTCGGCTGGCGACACCAGGGGGAGGGCCTTCTCTGTGGGAGCTCCTGCCCTGTGGAATGAACTGCCCCCGGAATTGCGCAAGATCTCCGACCTCCGTGTATTTCGCTGTGCCCTCAAGATCCTGCTGTTCCACCAGGCCGGGCTATCAATGTAAAGGATTTTTAATTGGGTGTTTTAAATTTTTGGGTTTTAATTTGGCCGAAATTATTTAATAATTTTAATTCTTTTTTAATTTGATGTCTGTATATTTTTGTGTTTTTAATAGGCTGTACACCGCCCTGAGTCCTTCAGTAGAAGGGTAGTATAGAAATAAAATTATTTATTATTATTATTATTATTATTATTATTATTATTATTATTATTTATATATTGTTTTGTTTCATCATTTCCAGGACATGTTGGTTTTTATATCTTAAATTAATGGACAACATGAAAGAATACATTTGAATTCCAAAAATTGATTTTGCTCAATATAGTTTAAAATAGTACCTAATGCAGCTGATTGTTTATCAATCAAAATTTATCTAATAAACATACTGTATGCACACCAATGTAGAGAGGTGACTTATTACCTGATATATTTCAAGTAATACAACTGGGGTTCTAAGGTAGTATAGCAAACCATCTATAACAAAGATGGTTTTTCTTTGAAAGAATTGACACAAAGTCATCCCTGAGGATATATAATATTTGAAATGTGTTGAACAATAAATGGTCTGTCTTCATCTTTGAAATCTTCTTCCCTTTCATTCATATACTAGCGCTTTTCCTCCACACAAATACTTTGTTATAGCCTTTTAGGTGAACTGAAAGAACATATAAACTTCTTATATGTGAACAAGGATAAATAAGGTAGACTAGAAAAGCTTTGTATGAATTCCAGAATCTTGGCAGTGATGTGGCATTTTTATATGGCACCATCTCTCAAAATCTCATCAATATGTTTTGAAGGCAGATATGAGACATTAATTATCAATTGCAAACCATTTTATTCTCCACGAGAGTTCTCCTCATTTCTCCTAATTGCTGTGTATGTTTTTCCACAAACTTGTGTAAACAATGCATTATGAACTCTAGCTGACCAGATTATTTGGGCTGAAGTTAAATACCCAGATTCACTTCCCATTGTTTTAGGAGATTTTAACAAAGCTAACTTAAAGAAAGAGCTACCAAAATATTTTCAGCCTGTCAATTGTCTCAAGAAAGGCAAGAATACTTTAGACCATTGCTACACAAAGATGCTTATCGGTCTTTACTATGAGCAGCTGTGGGATACACTGATCATTGCATGATTCACCTTGTACCTGCTTACAGACAAAGACTTAAAACCACAAAACCAACAATTAAATCAATTATCCTTGATATATGAATAAAATACAAAAAAGTCATTCCTAAGCTTTCATTTTAGGTTGTTCAATTTTAACATAATTTGAATTTTGTTAACCTCATCCTGGATTCTCTTTCTATGTCACTAAAGGACAGAAGTATTAGGAGTGCTGTTTGTCTTCAAGAAAAGACTACTTACTTTTGCAACAATCTTGAGAGGTGAAGACTTTTTCTCAAATGTTTTTAGGAAAATGTGAAAAGGTATCTCCCAAATGAAGATGTTAATATTTGCATTAATTAGTGGAAAGCACTGAAAAATAAATAATAAACTTTGATATAATAAATCATAAGATTTGTGTTCATCAGATTTCAGTCCATTGACTTTTAGATGATCATTTAGAAACTTCTCTTTGGTCAGGGCTTGAGGAGAGACTTGACATTCCTGTTATAAATAAGATGAAGGAAAATGAACACATTACTTGCTCCTGACATCTTGGTTCCTCTATTCCCTTTCCTCCATCTCCGTATGAAATCTATTTATTATGTGTGCTTAAATGGAAGATTTTTTTTTTACTTCTATTTTATGACACATCAGTGCAACCCTTAAAATAATGATGAAGGTTGTGAGAATTACTTGAAACTCTGGCTTTATATTTTTTTTATTTTTCAGAATGACTATAGTTTCTTCTTTGTAGCCTACTTTTGCATATGGACATTTATATATGAAAATTACAACCACTCAGTTATTTACCTCTGTGGAAATCCAAGGACATTTTTGGAAATCACAAAACATTTATGCATAATATAAGTATTCTTGAATGTAGTCATTCTAGAGATGGATGGTTTTATTTGCAACTTGGCCATTTCCTTCCATTCCTTTCTGTCTGTCATACCTTTGGCCAAAGACAAACCACCAGCAATGTAGAAGAAATCATAATTTGGCTTAACATAAGCAAATGGATGCACTTTTTAAAAAATATCTTAGATACCTTCCTTTTTGTAAATAATTTGAGCTATGGTGTGGATGTGTATCAATTAATATGGCTTTAGATGTGATGACAGACTGGGTGCAATATGTCACCCCATTCAATTGCCTGGATACAGAGAGATTCCTTCTTTATTCACTACTCCCTATGTATCCCTACTAAAGCTGTGTGCACAGTGGAAGAGGATGACTGTGTCATATAAAAGGATTGTATTATCTTCAGTCAAGGGTATATAACTATGCTCTTCTGCTAGCTCCAAGTCCTCCGAACAAGCTCAAAGTCAATATGGTTTTATTTGAACAACCGTAATAAGAGGGATTTATAAATATGGATGCTGCCTCACTAGAAATATTCATATCCAAAAATATTTGTGCTACATATTGAAACATGAAGCTTTCAGAAAATAATCTGATGCTTTGGGCAGAAAATTATGTAGACCATAAAGTAAATAACAGTTCAAAATTTTATATTAACTTGATTAAGATAAAACTGAAGAATACACCACACAGGTCCATGTGGATAACTCAGATGAGTGTTGTCATGCTTCTCATTTGCAAATGCTAACAGACCACAAGGCTTCCAGGGTTAGTTTTGAATCTCAACAGACAAGTTTTTGAAAACATTGTTTGCAATTGTAAATGCTAATATATTTTGGAATCATCTGCAGTGAGCAGTTTACCAATAAATGGCTTCATAAAAATCACAAGCACCATTACAGGTAACTTGTCCAATGATAAATGGGTAAATATAAATACAGACAATCAATAATTAACTTTGATAACTATGTAAGTTAAAGCTACTAACAAAGCCAACATGTTTTACATTTAATATTGCAACTCAGCACATCCAAGTTACTAAAACTAAGTGTTCAGAGATTGGAAACCAACGAAATGGAATTAACCCTAAAAGAAAAGGCAGATACTGATAGAAAGGGCAAGAAGAGGGAAATGAGCAATCATCTTGCAGTAGCTATAGTCCAGCTGAGCACCAGCCCAGCTCCTTGGTTATCCTACTGCAATCCAGACTGTATTTACTGAAGTTTGCTTAAGAAATAGCCAAGAGCTGTTTAGGCTGTGGTGCAGAATTATCCCTTCCTTCTTTCCTTCCTTCCTTCCTTCCTTCCTTCCTTCCTTCCTTCCTTCCTTCCTTCCTTCCCTCCCTCCCTCCTTTCTAGAAGACTGTTTTGGTGACATTGTTTTACTCCTATTGAGTGGGGTGCTGAATTGTTGCATGTGTTACAAAGCAGCAAAGGGGAATCTACAGCTTCCTATTTCTCATTTTATAAATGAAAGGATGGCAGGCAAAAGAAAATCTAATATTCAGTCCTTTTGGAATAGAGTATGATCTTAATTACACAGATGCAAACGAAATCCCAGTCTGTTCTGCTATGAACAAATTAAAACATCTTGATCATGCTTTTCATTTATCCCTGATGAGCTTATGAACTGATGATATATGGAAAGTTCCATGCAATGAAGAGTATCTGGGAAATGATACTTTGGATTAAAAAACAAAATAACAAGAGAATGATGTTTATTAGTTGTGGGTGGAAGAATTTATCTCTGCATATAATTCAATTTCAAACCACAATCAGCTTTCAAAGCAAAGGTCATTCTAATAATTGTTTTGAGATGTTGGAATTATTTGGAATATATACATACACACACAAGCATTTTTAATTCTGGTCCTCTCCAGATATTCTAAGATTCCTAAGCCATGCTACATGGGAATTCTGCAAAATTGTAGCCCAACACATCTAGAGAATTTTAAATTCGAGAAGGTTGTTATAGAGCATTTCCTAATGGATCATCCATATTCATTACATCCAGTTTTTCTTTGAAGGGAAGTTGGAGACAGAAAAAGTTATATTATACTATAAAGTAAAATATTACTCTTTGCAGGTGTTTTATCAGTATGTATATCTGTTTGTTTGCATGCTTGGAAAATATTTGTGCACTTGGGAAAAACAGGTAGGTTCAAAGTTCAGCTGTCAAGCAGTTTCATTATTATAATAGAATAACAGATTTGGAAGGGACCTTGGAGGTCTTCTAGTCCAAACCCCTGCTTAGGCAGGATACCCTACACCATTTCAGACAAATGGTTATCCAATATTCTTAAACACTTCCAGTGTTAGAGCATTCACAACTTCTGGAGGCAAGTTGTTCCACTGATTAATTGTTCTAACTGTCAGGAAAGTTCTCCTTAGTTGCTTCTCTCCTTGATTAGTTTCCACCATTGCTTCTTGTCCTACCCTCAGGTGCTTTGGAGAATAGCTTGACTCCCTCTTTTTTGTGGCAGCCCCTGATTATTACATTTATGTAATGAGAAATATAGACATAGCCGCAACATACTAATGAAAATAGAATTTTGAAGACCTATAGATACAGAATAGATTGTGTTTGAAAAAGAATCAGCACTTCCAAAGTGATTTGTATACTATTATATGACTCTAAATTCATAAATGTCTCTGCAACTAATTTTCAATATTTGTATTAAGATAGAGCAACATTTTTAAGCTTTCTGAGATGATGAAATATGAATTCTATTCTCCAAACATTTACATAATTTAGTTCTACTAAAAAAATAAGCACATGAAACTGAAAATAAGCATTTAAAAAAAAAAATGATTTATATGCCGCCCTTCTCCGGAGACTCAGGGCGGCTTACAATGCGTTAAGCAATAGCCTTCATACTTTTGTATATTTATACAAAGTCAGCTTATTGCCCCCACAAACTGGGTCCTCAATTTACCTACCTTAGAAAGGATGGAAGGAGTCAACCTTGAGCCTGAGGAGATTCGAACTTGCAGTAATTCAGGCAGCTAAATGTTAATAACAGGCTATTAGTCTGCTGCACCACCAGGCTCTTCTTTTAAACTGATGCAGACCATTGCTATATCTACTCCAAACTAATTGTTCACTGTGATTTTTCTTTTTTCCAGACCTCCTGCTTGTAATATTTTAACTATTATTTTAAAAGGAAAATATTTTTTATGTGAGGGTTTATTATTTTGGGAGCATTTCCTTCTTGGTGGCAAAAAGAATGTCAACAGTTCCATCTGGGATGTTAGCCTTTTATTTCTTTTGCTTTATTTGAACTAGAATGCATATCAGAAGGGAAAATATAGAGCCACCAATGGAATTATGCTAGACTATTGTTTACAATCTCTGGAACTTTAAGATGCTTAAAGTTCTAACTTTGGGAACTTAAAAATCCCAGAATTCCACAGCCAACATGCTGATTGGAGAATTCTGGGAATTGAAATCCATGCACCTTAAATTCCCAAAGTTGTGATAGATTGTTCTAGATCTTTTTCTTAAATGAAGCAGGATGACAGGAAAGCAAATATCACATTTATTTAAAAACAAGGCATTTGTTTACAGGAAAGGTGTTGGGACATGGCCAATCCCCAACATCTTTCCTTTGCATCCTTGCCAAAATGTGTTTCAAGACAAGATTCTGATGGGAATAGATGTCAGAATCATCCCTAGCAATTATATTTACTGGCATCTTCTTGCTATGTGCCTCCTCCGAATCTTTTAATGCACATTCTTTTTTCAATCTACTTAAAACATTCTTCCTCTGTGAAAATAGGTGCCATTTTCAAAGTGAAAACTACTATTTGGAAATAGGTTTTTCATTTGACTTTGCTTTTTGAACTTCTTTTTAAGCCATACATGGCTTGTAGATATGAAAGTCTGTACTTGACATTGCATTGTCTGAAGACAGGCTCATTGCAGTTCCTGCAGGATTATGAGAATGCTGCCCTAAGAGACCATTAGTTCTTTGAGAAATACAGGAAGGTTTATTTCTTTCTTTCTTTACTTCTTTCTTTTTTAAATTAAGCCACTTTTTAAATGAAGTAAATAGCAGGAGGGAGGGAGGGAGGGTGGGAGGGAGGGAGGGAGGGAGGGAGGGAATTTTTTCCCAACTAAACCTTCTACAGCTCCCACGTCACCCTATCCCAATCCTGTCTTGGACCCTCTCTTCTCTTCTCTTCCCTCCCCACCCCTTCTCTTTTGATATTTTCCTTCTCTTTTCTGATTGATAATAAATGTACAATTTGAGGAGAACTGCCATATTTTTCTTTTGGACAATTAACTTTTATTATAAATTACAACCTATATTTTGATCTTCAATATAATTTTTTTTGCCTGCACCGTTTTTCACTTCATTAGCAAGAAATTCCACAAATCTGTTTAATAACTTTGAAATTATGTCCTATTTAATTTAATTTAATATTATCCGTGGGAGACATGCTGTCATTTTGATAGTGTTTTGAAATATCTCTTCTGAAGTTTGATGAAGGCAATAATATATAGGCCTGGGGGCATCATTAACAGCTTTTAAAGAGGAAAAATAGAAAGATAAAATTGAACATGCTTGAAGATAAGAGATCATCTCAATTGAAAGATGCAATATGTTGCAACTGTCTCAGGAAAAAAACAAAAAACAAATATGAAGTAATGTGTTCAAGAAATGTAGATGTAGAAGCCAGTTTGATCTAGTGGTAAGGCACCAGGCTAGAAACTGGGAGATTGTGAGTTCTAGTCCCACTTTAGGCATGAAAGCTGACTGGATGACTTTGGGCCAGTCACTCTTTCTCAGCCCAACCCACCTCACAGGATGGTTGTTGTGGGGAAAATAGGACAAAGTTAGGTATGTTCACCACTTTGAGTTATTTATAAAAATAATGAAAACAAGATAAAATTTAACTAAATGCTTATAGTATCAGCCAAATATTGATGAGCATACAAATTCTAAGCTTCTCTGGTGGTTAAATTTTGATGCATTGTTTAAAAATAATGTATCAAAATACATCACTCTGATATAACTGCTGGTAGGATGACAATGGTTTGGTCTTTTGGGCTTTTGAGGACTGCTCTGTCTACTGCTTTTGAGTTGGTTCTGTTTCTGTTCTGTTTCAGACAAACCATCATCATCCTATCTATAGACAAAGGCCAAACCATGGTTATGATGGACAGATCACCATATATATAAAAAGCCAAAGAATTATTGGAAGATAAAGAAACCTACATCCCAGTTAAAATGAATCCAATAAAGAAACTAGACCATTGGATCAAGAGATCCCTTAGTGACCTTACCAAGAAAAACAAAATCACAAAAGAAGAATAGTGGTAGATGAAAAGCAGTGGACCCATTCTCCCACACCTCTATGAATGCCCCAAAGTCCCTTTGGCCTGACATATTTTCTGTGCAATTCTATCATTAACCCAATCTACAGCACAGCTAAATAAGATTGGACATCTTACAGAGGGAAGCAATATTCTTCCAACTCCTCGCTCTGCCACAAAAGAATCAGAGAATGATAACAGAAGATAAGATCTTCATTTCATTTGATGTCACAGCACTCGTTACATCTATAGATCCAGAATTAGTGAAAGAATCCATGCAGCACTTCTACACAACACATCTGATTTAAACAAATACTAAAAATGAAATACCCAGAATCATGGACCTCATTAACCTTTGCCGTATTGCCTACTTTCAGTTTGACAAATATACCAACAAATCACCACTTTCAGGATACATAGCAGACTCTGTAATGCAATGTCTAGAAAGTATAGTACTCCCATAGATACAAATCTAATATGGATCCAGTATGCAAATGACACCTTTGTCATAATGAAAAAGGAATAACTAGAATAGACATATGAAACAATCAACAACAATCAGTGATTAAAACCAGGATTAATTCCAGACCAGCAATCAAACAGTAAACAATGGAAATACTAAAAACATTTTCACCAACATTGACAGGGCAAGCCACTTGTATATAAACAGAGAGCAAACCCCACTTCCTTCTAGCACCAATGATGTTACCTGGTTGGATAATGAAATGTCTGCAAGACAACAAACTCAGCACTAAGGACCCCACAGATTTTTAAAAAGTACATATTTTTCATAATTAGTTAGATTATCTCTTCATATAAAGTCTAAGAGGATTGTACATTGTAAAAAAATCAGGGGTGAAATCCAGCAGGTTCTGACAAGTTCTGGAGAACCAGTAGCAGAAATTTTGAGCAATTTGGAGAACCGATAGTGGAAATTTTGAGTAGTTCCAAGAACCGGCAAATACCACCTTTGGCTGGCCCCAGAGTGGGGTGGGAATTGAGATTTTGCAATATCCTTCCCCCAGGAGTGGGGTAGGAATGGAGATTTTGCAGTATCCTTCCCCTGGAGTGGGGTGGGAATGGGGATTTTGCAGTATCCTTCCCCTGCCATGCCCACCAAGCCACACCATGCCCACCAAGCCATAACCACAGAACCAGTAGTAAAAAAAATTGGATTTCACCATTGAAAAAAATCCATCATATTTGATAATAATATCATTAACAACCAATGCTTCCTATACAATAAAATGGAAAAGCCTTTATTGAAATATTAGAGTGCTCAACAAGGCTCTGTGAAGTGAAACCAGACAGAAATTTGCACTTCCTTTGCACCATCCATATTTTCTAAATAGCACTTTAATGCAAGATAGTGCAATTTGATGGCTCCATAGATGTGACAAACAGGTTTGCTGAATAGTGGCATAGGAGAAGATGCAGCAACATGCTGGAGCTGAACTATACCCTCCTATTGGAATGAGAAGAAAATGTGTCCTTGTATATGAGTGATGGGGAAGGTATGCTTGCATCAGCTCCTATAGATGATGACCTCAGCTAAGCAGAGCATAAGACTGAGCAATAAAGCATAAAGATATATACTCAGAGTGACACCAAGGAAGCAAATACTCTGCATTGTTAGTACCCAGTATTTTTGGGGTATTTCTTTTAGTTTCAACTTTATAAGTTATTACTTTTTAAAAAGCTAAGAACATTAGCAAATGTGTTTAATGTCCATATTGTTTTACAGCTAAGATTATCTTGTAATTACTTTAACATTATAGAAAAGCTCACAGGAGTTCTTTGTTCACACACATTTTAATGCCATGCATTTTATTTGAATGTTTGCCAAATAGCTTGTCACAAAGCTTCCATTTGGTTCTAGAAAATGAGCCAACCTAAAAAGATCACAGAACAACCAGGAATGAACTGATGCAATTGTTACAGTTCACATATCTCTGTCCCTCTTGAATTAAGAAACAGTGCCTGTTTCCTCCATTATTCTGATTGAAAAGAATTCCATAGATGGATACTAGTTGGTCTTATTTGAAAGTTATGGAGGGTAAGAGCTTCAGTAATTTTTAGTATTGGAAACAGTACCTTAGAACAGAGGTCTCCAACCTTGGCAACTTTAAACTTTAACAAAGTTTAAACAAAGCAAAGCTGGCTGAGGAATTCTGGGAGTTGATGTCCACAAGTCTTAAAGTTGCCAAGGTTGGAGACCAGAGGTGGGTTTCAGCAGGTTCTGACCAGTTCTGGAGAATCGGTAGTGGAAATTTGGAGTAGTTCAGAGAACCGGTAGTAAAAATTCTGACTGGCCCCACCCCAATCCATTCTCTACCTCCCAAGTCCCAGCTTATCAGGAGGAAATGGGGATTTTGCAGTAACCTTCCCTTGGATTGGGGAGGGAATGGAGATTTTACAGTATCCTTCCCCTACCATGCCCACCAAGCCATGCCCACCAAACCATGCCACGCCCACCAAGCCACACACACAGAACCAGTAGTAAAAATATTTGAAACCGACCACTATTGGAGATCCGTGCCTTAGAATATCAATTGATATAATTAAAGTCTATAAATATTGTACATTAGTCAAGAGTAAAATAAAGAAGTTGGAAAGTGATAAAAATCTATAAGATTTTTAGTAATTTTCTTTGCCCTTATTCTCTTTTTCTGTCTTTTTTGCATTCTTTGTTTTTTATGGTTAATTTCTAATATGTGCTGTTCCAATTGTACAACTTTGGGAATTCCTTTATTTACTTATAGATAATATTTATTTATTTATTTATTTATTTGTTTGTCACATTTTTATGCCGCCCAACTCCCGAGGGACTCTGGGTGGCTAACAACAGAGAATAAAACAATGCGAACAATATCCCATACAAAAGTTTAAAAGAAAACATTAAAACCCATACACTCCAATTCGTGGCCGGGTCTCACAAGATCACTATAGCGAGATCAATGGCCCCAGGCCTGCTGGAAGAGCCAGGTCTTCACCGCTTTCTGGAAGACCAGTAGGGTGGGGGCAGCCCGGACTTTAGGGGGTAATTGGTTCCAGAGAGCCAGGGCAGCCATAGAGAAGGCCCTTCCCCATGGGCCTGCCAGCCGACATTGTTTAGCTGATGGGATCCAGAGGCAACCGACTCTTTGGGATCTTACTGGTCGTTGGGAGCTATGCGGTCGAAGGCGGTCTCAAAAGTAGCCCGGTCCTGAGCCATGTAGGGCTTTAAAGGTAATAACCAACACCTTGAATTGCGTCCGGAGACCGATAGGGAGCCAGTGCAGCTTGTGAAGAATTGGTGTAATGTGGGTGTATCTAGGTACACCTACAATAGCTCACATGGCTGCATTCTGGACCAACTGTAGTCTCCGAACACTTTTCAAGGGTAGCCCCATGTAGAGCGCATTGCAATAATCCAACCGTGAGGTGACAAGGGCATGAATGACTGTGAGGAGAGTCTCCTGATCCAAGTAGGGTCGCAATTGGTGCACCAGACGAACCTGTGCAAGGTTCTGTATATCAGTATATATCTGTATATAATATAGAATAGTATAGAATATAGAATAATATTTTTTTATTTCTCTTTTTGCTTGCTGGTTCTCTGTCTCTTTATTTTAAAAGTGATTAATAAATAAATAAACAAAAAAACATTGCAGTTAGTATCCTACTTTTGAATATCCCCTAAATATCTAGTTATGGAAACAGATTGATGGACCAGATAAGTCTTTGATCCCTTGTAGCAGAATTCTGATGTATATACATTTTTTACATGTATTTCATTGTCTTGTGGTGACCTAACAGCTGGATCATTCTTTGTGACAACTTCCTTAATGACAAGAATTACTGTGACCGGAAGCTGTAGATATATTTTTAAGGTAAATCAACAGTATGAGATAAAGATAACTTTTAATAATAGATTTGATACTTTGAGTCAAGCAGAATGAACTTAGAAAAGTGAGGAGATATTTCCGATCCTAAACTTTTAGTAGTATGGACCTCTGCAGAACAAGTGAAAAGAAAGAAGTTGGTTATTTTAATTGAGATTGGCAGTGTACAAATGGAATGAATGAACAAACGAATGAACAAATGAACAAATGGATGGAAGAATGGATGAATGAACATATCCCCACTAAAGAATCTCCAAATTAATTAATAAAGCTGTATCTCTTATTCAGCCAGCCTTATTGCTTTCATCTTTTTTCACAGATTTGGAGGTGAAATATTATTTATATTTTGCAAAACTTATCTGCTTATCTTTTCATTCCTCCTGGTTTATTTTCTTTGTCTGTTTTCACTGTTTTTTTTGTAAAGTATGTATAATTAATCTCTTTAAAATGCAATACACAATTTCAAATAAATTATTTTCACTGCTCTATTTCTGTGACATATGCAGCTATGTAGTTAATGAATTTTGGAAATAGCTTTTTTAGTGAACAGGCAGCTTTTGTCTTTGCCTTACATTTTTTCCTTACCCAGAGAGGAAAAAATCTCTATCAGTTTTGAATTCTGATGTAACCTTTTTAATATACTGTAAGTTTCTTTTGAAAAGAAAAATGTTAAATCAGATTTGGTCCAAAATGTGTTAAGGGAAATAAAAAAAGTGAAATGATGCATTTTTGTAACCTAATTGTAAAGAGGTAAAATAGATGCAGAAATAACAGCTATAAATCCATACTGCCATCTAGTGATTTCAGAACAATTAATGAAGTTAGGAATTTTTTAAAAACAAAGTGGTATTACCATTCTAGATATAACAAACATCTTAGTTTTATTTTTAAAACTCTGCATTTTTGGTATTATTTTCTTTCAGATATTGTACTTAATGTACATAATATACATAAATAAGTGAATTTATTTGCCATCTCGATATATATATCCATAGGGTTAAACATTTTTATTTTTCCTCTAAAGCATGAGGAACAAAATGACAATGATCCAATTAGTGCACTTTCAACTTTGAAATATGAATTAGACTTTTTAACTTGTGACGCAGCTAATGCAATCCACTTTAGTTGGCACCACTCATTAATAAGTATGATGTTTTAATTGCAGCAAAATCTCTTAGAGTATTATTGAGTTGTAGAACTTTACTTGTGCTTTGAAATTATTTGCAAAGCATGAGAGCAGATTCAAAGCACCTTTGCTTAAATCATTAAAGCAGCCATATATTTTTTCCAGACTCATTTTTTTATGCTTTAGAAGGTGTCGCAATAACATGTGTATTATACAGCATTTATTTTAAAGCATCAACCATCCAAATGGGTTATTTGGGCCCTAACAAGATTTTTAAAGCATTAGTAAAGTTACTAATAAATGTTATTTTTAGTAAAAAGGAAGGTTATTTAGCCACAGTGGCACAGTGGTCAGAATGCAGTACTGCAGACTACTTCTGCTGGCTGCCTGCAATTTGGCAGTTCAGATCTTACCAGGCTCAAGGTTGACTCAGCCTTCCATTCCTCCGAGGTCTATAAAATGAGGACCAGATTGTTGGGGAAAATATGCTGACTCTGCAAACCACTTAGAGAGGGCTGTAGGGCACTCTGAAGCAGTATTTGAGTCTAAGTGCTATTGCTATTATTTATAACTTCATTGCAGAAAAATCAAAACATGTCAATTATTTTATTCCTTCCTAATTTCCTTTAACTAACATATTGTTTCCTTCCTATGTAATTTGATTAAATTATCTAACCGCTCGGTGTATCAAAGCAGTACGCTGCAAAGGTTGTTTTCCATTTAAACAGAGAAGCAATAATTTTTAAAAGTTCAAATTCTATGTAACATTTAATCTGCCCCAAATTATAGTCTTCTGTGGAAAAAAAAAATGAACATAAATTGTTTTAGATTAGTTTTCATGATGATTGTATGGAAATTCCACTGAATTATTTCCATATCTGGAATACTGTATTCCTTAGTGTATTTCTTATTTTATCCAAGATAGAAAATGTAATTGATAGATCAATTTTAGCTAAAAAAATTTAAAAGGTCAGTTAAAATGGCTAGAAACAGATTTTAAAAAGCAAACAAATTAAAACAAAAACTCCTACCAAGCCATTTCAAGATTGTGAGTATTATGGATTATGGAATAACGACAGCCAGGAAATGAATTTAATATATTTTTTGTTTAAAAATGTAACCGAAAAAGCAAATTTCAAGTGATAGCTAAATGCACCAACCAAATTTTACTGTTTTTCTTTCTTAGGAGGTGCTGTATCTCCATGTGAGATGTACATTGAAGCTTTGGGACAAAATGAGGTGCCTGCGCAAGCGATCCGCTGTATCCTTTCTAGGAGTCCTTGTCATTTGCTTGTTGTTCTTGAACTTATACATTGAAGATAGCTATGTCTTGGTAAGTTGGATATTATATAGAATTAATTGCTCTTTAATAGCACAGGATAACAAAAACAAGCAGGCTTTCTAAACAAAAGCAAATAAAGTGCAATAGTCCAAAGGAAGAAATGAATTCTTTGGGGTAATGTAAAGTTCGAGTTCAACTTGCATAACCAATTCGGTTCAAATTTTCAGTTGATGCTCTGATTCTAATTGCAATTAGCTTGATCTGGATTTTTGAATATTGTTAGTAAAGCCCTTCCAAATCATCATCATCTTTTAACAACCCCATAATCCCTTGTGGGGTGGAGTCTGGGCAACTGAATGGAGCTAGCAGAGTCTTTAATGGCCAGATGCCCTTCCTGTTGCCAATGCGGAATTTTGTTTAACAGATATATTCTCAGATATATATAGTGCCCAGAGAGAGAAATATCTGGCTCTATATAGGATCGGACTCACAGCTTCCTGATTGTGAGGCAAGAGCTCCACCTCTAGGCCACTGCACCACTCCGGCAAAGCCCTTCCAACTCACTGAATTAATTTGGAGGCATCTAATTCAATGGTTTGATTCAAATTGTCAATCCATTTTGGAAAGGCAATTCCCTTCAGAAATTTGGTCAAAACTTCAAATCAAATCTCTGTGCAACGCTAGTAAAGATAAAAAAGCATTTATACAAACTCCTTGTTTAACAACTACAGTACCTCAGTTAGTAACTTTTTGAAAATAAACCAGTAATAAACTGTAGTAAAACAAAAATCATTTTCTGACCAATATGCAGACTCATAACCAAATTTATATGCCTGACAACAGTGCACACCACAGTCACAGTGATGCTGGCATAGCTACATGAGAGAGCTTTGCCTAAATTAGATGGTAGCAACTAGCAATCTTCACAGTTTCCCTTCCTCCTCTCCCCTCCCCCTGGCCACCTGTTAACTTAGCAACCTTTCTGCTTAGCAACAAAGTCACTGGAACAGAGTACAGTCACTAAATGAAGAAAGGATGTACTGACAAAAAGACAAACTAAAACAAATGCAACAGTCCCTGTTAGAACCTTATTCCTGCATGATTTGTTGAGTACATAGAGAACAGCAAATCTATATAGTGCTAAAGTTCTCATTCCCGTAACTTGAACTGCGTGAAACAATGCATCACAGGGCAACAATTTTTGAACCAAGGTATCTGAAAATAGGCTAACTTAGATGGGCATCCAAAACCCAGGACCCAAAGGAATGAAATTTGGGGAAGTTGTGTCTGCTTTGGGGTTGCTGGTATGATGCTCATTTTGAACATTCCATGATATTTCCCAATTTCCAGCCACTGTTGCAATCCTATGTCTCCTCCCATACACAGCAGCAGTCACTTACCTGGGAAGGGAAGGGAAAGGGAAGATTTCTAATGTTCCCTTCCGGCTTCCTAGAAGACATTTCAGTGTGGAAGCCAGCAGGAAGTCAGAAAGCACTTCTGTTCCCAGTACCTTTTTTGCTTTCCTGTGGTCATTCAGTTTCTCTGTTTAGATAAGGAAGCATCTCTGAAAGGATGGCTCAGCAAGTCAGGGGTTGTCTGGTATCACCCTAAGAACCCATGTTCAATACAATGATAGTTACTATTTGTCAGATGCTGTAGCACTGTGGAAATAGAATTCCACATTATGTTGTAAATATGCTCTTCTTTCTCAAAAACTGGATTCCTTCAAAAATTTCAGTAAGAAATATCAGGGCAAGGAACACATAAATTGCTTGCACAGGCTTAGGTCAAAAGTTTGTCTATACCACCATACTATTTTTGACAGCATCTAGCCAGCTTTTCGACAGCATCTAGCTAAATTTCTCTGCGAGCCAAAGGTATGGAATTGATGGGTAATAATTTGATGTTCACATCCATACAGTCAAAAATGACTTCTGTCATTGCTTCTTGCATGGGAGACTTCTAGAGAATCTGGATTTTTAGGACCATTTCACTTAATCGAAAGTCCTTTTTCCAACTGACTATATGATTCATGTTCGATTTGACATACTTTTTACCACCGATAAAATTTGCTTTTGTAGATGGATATTCCAGTTTCAATCACATTTTTTTAGAAGTAAGGAAACTCCCCCTTTAGCCATTTTTAATCCACTAGGCTTTTGAAATATGGCTTCTTCTAATGGCTTTGTTTGCATTAAAATATTTTGTAGGATTTTATTTATTCACACCCCTCACTTGTGATTAAATTTACCTGGTTTACACCATGTTTTTGTCACATTCGTTGATACCTACTTTGGTTTGCTAATTATTCAAGATCCTCTAAGTGCATGCATCCTGTTGCTTTCTATTTGTTGCAGTTTATGCTATTTCTGTTTTGCTTGTTTTCAGATCTTTATGTGAACTTCCCAGATGGCATGATGTCTTACACTTAATTTGTCTTTTTTTAATAATAAAAAGGTTTGTCCCTCATTGTTTCTTTCAAAACAAAACTGATACATTTAATTGCCAAGTCTCAGCTTTGCTTATCTAATGCTCTTGAAATTTTTAAGGCCAATTCGGCAGATGCATTTAGATATATTATGAAACCAAGTTTTTGCTGATGAGAACACAAATTATAGTATAAGCAGACAACAAGCAGATAAAGATTGAGAATTTCTATTTTGCTTTGAAGTTTTTCATCACCTCAAAACTCAATTTCATAAGTAATTTTTGATTGACTCTGAATTCACATCTAACAGCAAAGTACCTTTAGGATTAATTAGATCAGCCTTTTTATAGCTTCTCTAAAGCTACCAACCTATCAAAATTCAAATAACAAAAATACAGAGACATTGTTTCCTACCAATTTTACAGACTTTTTTTTTAGAAAAAGAAGAAACTCTCTTACCTTTACCAAATATTTCTCTGCAATGTTTCTTCAAGACCAGCCACATCCAGCTGTGAGACATTATGAATCAATGATATTATGACATCATTGTCATTGTTTCTGCAAAACAGTACTAAAAAGTTAAGCTAAATATGATGTTGGCTCAGTTACAGCTCCCAGTAAACTGTGTTTTTCCTATTTTTAGTTTAATGTATCAGGTGAACAGGAATTCATAGCTTATTGATGGGTTAGTTTTGTGCTGCAACAAATCTGTAACCAATCCACAGAGGTTGAAGGCAAGATTGCATTAGAAAGGACATGCAACAAATCAGGAATTGATTTGTTGCATATTGATTTGAAATTATTACCCTGTTCATCTGCCTTGTTTTTAGCTTATTCAACAAACCATGGTTCAAATAATTCATGATTTTATTTTCATTTGTAATACAGTATGTATGTTGACCTTTATCAAGCTTTTGTTTTCTTTGCTTGTTTCTTTGTTTTGCTTTTTTTCTCTTTGTGAGCAGAGCTCTCAGCATTTCTGATTTCTCCATTATATTGTTTGTCTTCTGATTAATGAAGAAGATTAATGATTTCATTATGTTTTTTTCTGAAAGCTTTTGTATTCAAAATCCAAAAGGATAGGAAACAACAAACATTTTAAAGCTCTCCAGGTGTACTTAGATGTGTAGTCCTCAAGACCCTGAATGAACATGTGAAAGTGATTGAGGCAGTGATAATAAAAATACAACACAAGTTAGAATGACTTTCCTTTGGAGGCCAGAGTAGTGTTAATAATATTTGCCTTTTGTACCAAATGAAGACCTGGTTTTAACCATTCACTTAGGATTTATGATCCTTTTTTCTAAACATGCCTTTGTCCCTTCACTGCTTCTCTGTCAGTGAAACATATGTAGTATATCTTTCACTTTAGTTCATTATGTATTACACTTAGTCCTTTTGTTTTGTCTTAATTAATGTAACCTATAATCCTTCAGAGACTAAGCAGTTTATAAATAAGTAGAGAGGCAATGTCAAGGAAACGTGAATATAGACACTTGGTGTTAGAACTTAGATGAAAAATATCTAGCCAACCCTCCTGTCTTCTGCTATCAAATCTTCTGCTTCATCCCTTTCTTTGGTGAATACCTAGTCACCTTTTTCACTCGGAGAGAGGAAAGGACAAGAAAGAAGTTCAGTTTGCTTTGTCATCTTCTCTTGGGCAAGGAATAGGAAAAAATAGATTGGCACAGGCAGCCAAGGGATAGAGGAGGAGATGAGAAGTCACACAGCTGTCAGAAGTTGGAAATAGATTGCATTACTGCTGAGACTTCTCAAAAGATGCAGAATACATGCAAGGAAATTGACTTCTTCGAATTTTCAACAGTTATGCAAATTTCTTTTCCATATTTCTAGACGTGTGCTATGACTAAAGCTGCTTACCAGCATTAGCCACATTAATCTGCCATGAAAAAAGGGACAAAAATCTCTATGTCAATGCAATGCAATAAAGTAGTTTTTGCATGAATATCCCCTGAGAAGTAGAAAGGAATACGAGTAGAAGAAGCCTAGCTTTGAGATGCATTAAAGAAGACACTTGTACAGAAGAGATATATGAATCACAAGGAAGCATTGTTCAGACTGCCAAATTTTGTATTAGTGAAATCACATTCAGTGATTATTTCAAAGAAAATCTGAGATCCTGGCTTCTAGCCTTATTTCCAGGAGAAGGAGAAAGGAGATTATACAATAAATATTGTTCTCTTTTTATTAATCTACAGTAAAAAGCCAAGAGTACATTGAGCATTCTATCTGACTTAGTTAAATGAAATATGAATTAACATTCAAAATATCCACACATAGTAAAATAATAACAATAACCATATCACAAAAAATATTTTGATTTATGATTATTTAGCTAAATAATGAAATATCAACTATCATCCTTAACTCTAGAGGTAGTCTTAAAGGAGAAAAGATAACCACATCAAACTGGAGTGAACTCATGGAATTTCCACATGAAGACATTCATGTTGTTTTAGCATGGCATGTTGGGCAACTGAGCGGACTTCCTTCTGCTTCAGCTGTGTCATAAGAAGAATTTTTAAACTTTCATTTTTAAGTCTAAAACACTGGAGTTCCATGCGATTTGGAGCCAATCAATTTTCCCATTTACAGGAGCTCTTATCTTGCCTATCTTCTGAACTCAGAGCTTTTTAGCAGATAAGATTTTATCCTTTAGCCTAATCTAATCCTAGAAACCAAAAACTTATTGGTTTTAGAATTCCTATACAACCCTTGTTGATTTTCCCTTGTCATACAAACTTAGTCACTTTCATAAATCCACTAAAACTTTCAGTTTTTCTCTACTAATATAAGCAACACTCACTAACCTCTTTCCTATAATTTTGGGTGCAACTGCTGGAAAAAAAGTACTAGGCTGCTAGATTGAGATATATCCAGTTAATGCCTAGATAGCTAGATAGATAACCTAAATTGTGACTTCTGGCAGTCTTGCTGTTCTTATAGGAGTACTATTCACTCCTGTGATTACCTGCCATTGATTGAAAGGGATCAAAGTTAACAAATGTGAGAGCTGGTACAGTTCCAAATAGACAATTCAGCCTGTTACCAAAGCAAAACAATAGATATCATTCTTCTCAAACAAAAGAGATTGGGTTCTAGCCCACTACATTTTGGAGTATTTAACACTACTTGCTTTCTCCTTAAGAGTATTTGGTAGTTCCATACCTGAGAACTATCTATAAGAGCCTATATATAGGCCTGAACAAATCTGACATAACATGATATGGCCTGTCTTGGTGCTGGAAAACATAGGAAACATTATATATGTGTTAAACGTGCCGGTACCTGGATTGGATATAAAGTAAGATAGAAGCAGATAAATAATACAAGATATTGTTCGTATTGCTTCCTTCCCCGTTTTAGTTATGCTGTGTGTCTTTTATTTTGTTTTTCTTTTCTCTTCCAACTTCTAGAATGGAGATAAGCAGTTAATCAGAGATACGGCAACACATCAATTAAATTCCGAGCGATATGTTCACAGTTTTAAAGATCTGTCCAATTTCTCAGGATCAATAAATGTTTCCTATCGCTATCTGGCTGGCACACCTTTACTAAGAAAAAGTAAGTAACAGAATTTTTCCATTTTCTTAACAACAAATAGTGTTTTTATCTATTCTAAATGTCACAAAGAAAATGTGGCAGATGTAAGTTCATCAGCTTTTTAGAGGGCAATGAAAAAAGCTTTAAGTTGCCATTAAATTAATAAACTCCTTTTTCACAGAACATAAAAAGCTTATGTGCAACTCAGAAGAAGAGCTAGGGCTCTGTAATCTTGCTGAACTGGGGAACACCTTTTGATCCACCTAGAATTTTATCTTTACATGGTATAAAAATAAACATGTCCTTAAGATGAGGTCAACTCCTGGGGGACCCCTGGACATGCTTGCTAACTGTATTGAAGTAATTTGTCATTGCTTTCTTCCAGAAGGATATTTCTTTCTTTCTTTCTTTCTTTTTTTACTTTCCCTGCCTAGTTTATTTCTCTGGGGTTCATTGGTTAGTTCAAGTACTAACCAGGATTAAACTTATTCAACTTCCAAGTCCAGAAAAGTGAGCCAGAAGTTTCCTGTCTCTGCTGAGGTTTAGATATAAGAGATCTCAGCCATTTCCCTTTCAAAAGTGGGATATCAAACAAATAGAAAAGCTCTACTTTTAGTAGTTATGACATTTTTCCATAGATCTGAGAATTATTTTTAATATCTCATATTCTCATTAAACAGCCAACTGAGTAATTTTGCTCACATATTGCTCCCACAAACTACAGGTAAATTAGAGGAAAAAAGCTAGTTTACACATTGCAATAAGTCATTTCTTTTAACCAAAAATAATTGAATCAACCTCAACTTGCTAGAATGTGCTAAGCCATAATTATGTTTCCATGTCATCATGAGTAGATGCATACAAAATTCTAAAGCAAAAGCAAAGAAATCATATTTTGACCCAGGTTACAAAAAAAGTGGGGGAGGGGGACCTACCACCTCATACCATTTCTCTCTAGGATCCAGAGACTTATAAATGGTTTATGCAATCTGGAAGTCTAAAATTAAGCTATAATTAATAATCCATTAGTACATGGTATTGAGAAATATTTGATCTAAAAGACATATAATGCAATCAAATAATCCTTTGATAGTCCATAGATACTATTAACAGTTTCAGATAGAATTCTTAAACAATTACAGTCCAAATGCTAATCCAGAGAATTTGAGCAGTTAACCATCTCTGGGGGATGGAATTATATTGCATTCAATGAGATAAAAAGAAAATGCAAGTTCAAAGAAAGGAAGTAGTGGAATTTGAGAAGTGATCTTCTTTAATGGAACATACAGAGAATTTAGCCATAGACTGAGTAAGTAAAAGCAAGCAAGCAAGCAAAGAAATATATAAAAAGATGTAGTTTCTTGCTACAGCAGTGAAGAAGAAAAATCCTGAGGCTTATTGTTATAACAAAGAAAGAAATGTACAGAGGTAGTATTAAATTTCTTGCTACAGCAAAAAAAAAAAAAAGTAAAGATTTTAAAGATGTAGCATTACATCTTTAAATTACATCACACACACATATTTAAATGCTAAGCAGGGAACATTTGAGCATGTTGAAGTCACAGCTTAACTTGGAATCTGAGAATAAAAAGAGAGGTTGTTTTCTAGGCAAAAAATCTAAAAGAGCCTCTAATTAATGAGGGGAGAATGAGAGAAAGATAAAAAGAGAAAGAGAGGGAGGGAGAGAGAGAGACATTACCTTTTCCATCAGTGCTAGGCAACCTTGCCCCATACACAGACATAACCTTATCTTTCTTTTGGGGATTTCTGTCCTGAGGCACAGTTAGTAGTTACCTAAGAAAAATGGAAGAAATGAAAATGATAGAAAATTTAAAAATATCAGGAAATGATTGGTTTTGCCAGCTGGGTTCTTTTATGTCTTTTCTCCTGGCATGAACAAAGGATTACAAAAAAACATTGTTAGTTCTGGCATCTTCAAAGAACTTGTTTGGGAAGAATTCATTGTTAAGATACATTCCCGTGAAGACATTTTCCTGCTCAGTCTTTTCATTGCAGTTTCAGAGTTCAACAATCTTTGTCTGCTCTTGGAATAAGGTAGCTGTTGGGGAACACCGTAGTTCAACTTAATACTATTTCATTTTCATTTATGGATTACATGAGAGATTCAGTTTTCTACCAAGGCCCTCTGTTTATCTAAAGATAGAATGATAACCATATTTAAGAAAACAGTTGGCATTCTAAAAAGATTTAGTGTCATCAAAAACCTGTAATAACGTAAACATACAGTTGAGGTTGATGGGCTCATATCATCTACAGTAAAGTTATTTATTAGATGCAATGCAAAATATTTCATAATATACCATCAGCAGAAGATTTTTAATAATATCTGGAATCAAATTTGTCCTGATAAATCCAAACTACCAACATCTACAGATCTCCAAAGAAACACAGACATTCAATTTGTATAACTATGCTGTATTTTAATAATGATAGCTATAGTTTATAAATAAGCCAAAACTTTGTAGAAATTAAGGGAATTCTTAATTCTTCTTTGTTTCCAGGCTCCTAAAAATAGGTCTTTGTTTGTTTGGATGAGCATGAGGAACCATCCCCAAGGTTCTGTATCCACATTCACCACATGGTAATTTTGATACAACAGCAATTGCTTTCTCTGCTTGTTCAAGATGTGGCTTCATTTCTCCTAAAATGAGAAGGCAAATATACTAGGGTGCAATAGAGAAGATATTATTTATAAAACTGTCGGTTTTGGTGCTTTGAATTCAAAGTGCCAAAATTATGTCTCCCAAGCAATTTTGAAAGCCAATTCAAAATATATTCTTACATGAGCCCAGATAGACTTAAGTACAATTAAAATCAATGGAAGAGCCGCGGTGGTGCAGTAGTTAGAGTGCAGTACTGCAGGCTACTTCTGCTGATCACTGGCTGCCAGCAGTTTGGCAGTTCGAATCTCACCAGGCTCAAGGTTGACTCAACCTTCCATTCTTCCAAGGTGGGTAAAATGAGGACCCAGATTGTTGGGGGCAATATGCTGACTCTATAAACCACTTAGAGAGGGCTGGAAAGCACTATGAAGCAGTATATAAGTCTAAGTGCTATTGTTATTGCTATCCTACCACTTTCAAATGAAGACATTTTAGCATAATTTAGTTCACGCGCTTTAACACATATTGTCTAAAACTCTATTACTTGAAAGGTAAGAGGCCCTTTCTTTTTTGAGATAGGGAGATGGATGGATGGATGGATGGATGGACGGACGGACAAGGCAAAATGTTTGCTAAGCGATATATGCAAGAAGGGTTGCTTCAAAAGCAGCCAAAGCAAAAAGGGAAACGTTCTGCTGGACATACACACATATTTCTTGGTGATGTTTTTATCTTCCAGATCATTTGTTATGAATTTGCTTTTATTGCTCAGTTCTATAGAGCTTAAATATTGTTTTTATTTTTGTTGTTATTATTCAGGATATCTTACCATTGGACTATCTTCAGTCAAACGGAAAAAAGGGAATTATTTGCTGGAGACAATCAAATCCATATTTGAACAGTCAAGTTATGAAGAACTGAAAGAAATTGCTGTGGTCGTACATCTGGCAGAATTTGACTCCACCTGGTGTGATAGCATGGTTCAAGATATTTCACAGAAATTTGCCCATCATGTAATTGCTGGCAGATTAATGGTAATCCATACACCAGAGGAATATTATCCAGCTTTGGATGGACTTAAGAGAAATTACAATGATCCAGAAGACCGGGTGAAATTTCGCTCCAAGCAAAATGTTGATTATGCATTCTTGCTTAACTTTTGTGCTAACCTTTCTGATTATTATGTAATGTTAGAGGATGATGTTAGATGTGCAAAAAACTTCTTGACTGTTATTAAGAAAGTCATAACTTCACGAGAGGGAACCTACTGGGTAACTTTAGAATTTTCCAAGTTGGGTTACATTGGGAAATTGTATCATTCCCATGATCTCCCTCGTTTGGCTCATTTTTTATTGATGTTCTACCAGGAAATGCCTTGTGATTGGTTGCTGATACATTTCCGTGGACTGTTGGCTCAAAAGGATGTCATACGCTTCAAACCATCCCTTTTTCAGCACATGGGATATTACTCATCTTACAAAGGAGCTGAAAATAAATTAAAAGATGATGACTTTGAAGAGGATTCGTTTGACCTTCCAGATAACCCTCCTGCCAATTTGCATACCAATATGAATGTATTTGAGAATTATGAGGCGAGCAAGGCATATAGTAGTGTGGATGAATACTTCTGGGCGAAAGCACCCTCTACTGGAGATTTTTATGTCGTTGTCTTTGATAGGCCTCTTAAAATTAACAAAATCAAAGTTGTCACTGGTACTGAAGACCGTCAAAATGATGTTTTGCATCATGGTGCTCTGGAAGTTGGAGAAAAAACTGTTGGGGGAAAAAAGGAAAGGCAATGTACTACCTTCTTGAGACTAGGAGAATTTAAAAATGGAAATTTGGAAATCACAGATGTGGAGCATAAAGTTCTTTTTGATATTAACTGCATGAGAATACTTGTTACCAAAAGCCAAAAGGAATGGTTGATCATTAGAAGCATTAGCATATGGATTTCACAGCTACCAGGTCAATAAGGAAAATCAACAGCAGCAGAATATACCATTGCCTAAATCCAATGAAATAGTGCCATGAAATGACTTTTTTTTCCCAATCTTTTTGCTACAGATACTGGCAATCTGGGAAATCACAAAACAAATAAAAGCAATCTAGTTTTTACTAGTTCAGTGAGGCAATATTCAAGTATTACTTTGTTGGAATGTCTGAATTTTATAGAACGTGTAGACAATTGTCCATCACTCAGACACAGATCCACTTCTTTGTTGTTTTCTTCTCTTTTCCCCTTTGGGAAGGACTGATTGTGTTTTTGACATCGTACAATTTACGGATTTTGTGGGTTCATGATCATCAATTGTCAAAAGAATTTAAGTCCCTCATATTCATATATGAATTAAAAATGTGGTGGTGATTTGTAATTGTACAGTGGTTGGTGGCTTGTTTTGAGATAATTTTGATAAAGAAGTCCTGTTAATACAGCTGATGTTCTCTACTGTGAGCATTGTAAAAAAGATATGTTGAAATTACATTTGAAATTACAAAATTGGTTATAAATCTGTACTTATCCTGTAAACTGCAGTAAGTGTATCCACTATTCTTGAATTCTCTACAAACATTACTTGTTCTAGTCAGATGCATTGATGGGGTAACTGAATTTCATCTATCTTTAATTTCTATTTTTCATTGTTCAAACCAGATTTATACCTTTACGTGAAATATTATTCAAGGTTTTACACAAAACTATGATTTTTGAATTTGTGTAGAATGCAAATGATTTTAGTAAGGTGAACATAGACCTGCAAGAATATTAAGAATTATGTATTATGTGAGGTCACAATGAATTCTACCAATGATTTGTTATGCACACATTCCCAAGAATATAAACTAAAGTTCTTTAGAGCTGCCATACAAATATGGAACCTCTTTTTCAGTATAAAAAATATAACAAAAAACTCAAAAAAAAATTAAACACAAGTTAGCATGATAAAGTATATGAATATAAAAATCTGCCTTATATTGACTATACTCCACCTTTTTATTTTATTTAGTTATAATATTTCAATCACCACTTTTCTGTAACTGCAGAATTTAAGATCCCCAGTTCTAGTCCAGCCATGACCAGGCACAAACCTGCTTAGATTCAACAATACTATATGATGTCTGTGAAGCCATGCTCCAGCTTTTATTGTCAATGATTCAGGTCAAGGTTGTCACCAGCCACTCTAGTCAAACTCCTTTAAAACTGAAAATATTACAGATTAATGTTAGAAAGGTATTTTTTCCCACAAAATATGCTATAGTGCTGAACTATAATTTCTTTTTATAGAATTCGCTATCAAGGAGTCCCAGAACACCAATCTACAATCTCATGTATTGGGAATGGGATCTGATCAAATAAGCACCCCGCTTACAGTGGATTTCTGCCAATTTTTGCATTATCACAAATTACATAATAGTGCTATTGCATAGCTTCATTCCATTTCAATGTCTTAAAATATTTCATGCCCTTTACCTTTCTTGCGAACTATCAATAGGAAAATGTATGGGTGATTGCATTTTTCATTATACTATCTGTTACTCAAAACATTTCTCATATTTTGAGCCACTCAGCCATCAAACTCCATTGTCTTCTTTCTATAGAATTTTTGGTATTGCCCAATTTCCACAAAACCAGGTTTATTTGAATCTTCTGAATTCCTTTTTTATTTTCCTCCCATGTTTCATTCATGAAATGTATCATTTACTTTGCATCTCTGACCATAATCTTTTGTACACATTAACCATCTATATATCCCTTTCTGCTACAAGGAAACTTGTGATTCTTTTATCAGACTTTCATGATGTCCCTTAAGGCCGTTTGTTTATCCTTATATTGACTGACATCCTTTATTTCATGTAATTATATTTATCTGTTTGTCTGATGCCCTTAACTTTTTTGTTTTCTGTGGTTTCTGTGATTTTTCATGTGACATATTTCATTGCTCTATATATGCATTCCCATTGCACAGGGGGGAAAAACCTGCTATGGCTATCAGATCAGGTAGAAAAATTCTAATTTTTTGCTTAAGGGCCATCTATGAAAGAATTCCCTTTCAAATAAGAAAAAAAAATAGGAGTGTCTTGATTTTATGCTATGGAATTGCTAGAGTAATCCTTATGCCTCTCCTCAAATCTTTTTGAGTTATCTTTCATATATAAGCTTAACATCTTTCCTTAAACCTCCCACTCCCAAAACACATACACAAACTCTAGTAATATTTCATACTACTAAGCTAGAAGTAGTTGTCATTGTGCACAGACTGTGAAATTGGCATTTCTGAAGCCCTTATGTTGGAGGTGATGTTCATTGTGATAACTGATGTCAATTGTGACAGTAGCAGTGATAAATCGCTATGGAAACAACTGTAGAGAATTTCCATTCTCATATTGATCTAGCTGACAAAATGGAAAGCAGTCTTCCTTTGAAATTTAAGTCTTTTTAGTTTATGCTGCTCTACAAAGAGAAAAAATGTTTAGCATTTCAACAAGTGAAGTTATATGCCCAGGTGTAGATATCATATTTGAATATACCTAAGAAAAAAACTCTATCCCTCTTATCAGAAAGAATTAAAATCTCTTTCAAAGTTCCATATTCTCAATCAACTGACAGGGTTTGGAGATCTCATGATAGAGGTAGGTTCTACCCTTGCCGTAACTTACCATGACGGCTAGCCATGCTATGTGTATACTTGATCTTCAATGAGTCTTTTTTCCTACTCCACTGTTGCTCTTATAGAAGCCAATTTCAGAGAGAGAAAGAGGGAGAGGGAGGGAGGGAGGGAGAGAGAGAGAAATATTGTACAACTTCAAGTATTGAAATAATTATAAGATGATAGATAGATAGATAGATAGATAGATAGATAGATAGATAGATAGACAGACAGACAGACAGACAGACAGACAGACAGACAGACAGATGATAGCTGGAAAGAAAAGGAAAAGAAAAGAGAAAGAAAGAAAGAAAGAAAGAAAGAAAGAAAGAAAGAAAGAAAGAAAGAAAGAAAGAAAGAAAAAGAAATTTATGATAGACATACAGGAAGACAATTACTCACGTGAATGAAATATATACCTGATTACTTCGAATTCTTAACCATACTTTCAATGGAGCACCATCCAGCTGTGGAATAGGAACATTTTTTCCTCTCCTATTCCACTTCCCCTTATCAATATTAGAATTTGTTTTTCTTTTACTTTTTGTGCATTTGAGTCCTAACCTCAGAAGATCACTCTTTTGCTTAGTGTCACCCCTTATTTTTTGCTTCTAAAAATACCCAAATATGGAATAAAGATAAATGTGTTTATATGTTAGCAGTAGCAATATCAGAAATGTTCCATTTGTGAACTGTTCTATACAAAGAATCTTGGCTTTGCATTCTCTGCACCTAAATTGGTACATACTATGTAGGTCATTTGGTCTGCATATAAATTGAAATGAAGATGCAGATAAACATAGTTTTCAGCAAAAGTGTTTGGAATGTTAAGAATGGAGAAAAGCCAAGGACACTGGTAAGGATCACTGAAGGAGACACCGAAATGAGAAAGGGAAGTTGCTAAGAAAATTGGGAATGCAGCCGACCAGTAGCCTAGGCCAAGTAGAAGCCTGTTCTTATTTCTTCCTGCTGATACACATGGGGAAAAAAAGTGTGCACAAAATAACAACTGAAATACTAGTGAGGGCTAGCCCAGGGGTCTCCAACCTTGGCAACTTTAAGCCTGGAGGACTTTGTTGGTTGGGGAATTCTGGGAGTTGAAGTCCTCCAGGCTTAAAGTTACCAAGGTTGGAGACCCCTGGGCTAGATCATTGCCTATAGGGATTTCTTCAACTGTTTCACACTACTAAATTATTGCAAATATCAACCATTGGAACATCAGTGAGAGGATTATTTTTTATTAACCAAATGGCCAGTAAGGTAATCTAAGAAATCTAAAACAATCTAAGATTGGTAATCTAAGAATCTAAGACAAATTAAAAGAGAACTATGATGATTTGTGATTGTTTTTACAACTAAATGCACCTCCAGATTTAAAAAAAAAAATAAAATCCTACAATTATATAGCCTGTCCGCCCTTGCCCACCTTAAAAAAATATATATGGACGACTGAAAATAGCAGCAAAATGATGCCTAATTTTTGAAGTTAACTATAGGTAGTCCTCAATTTACAACAGTTCATTTAGTGATTGAAGCTACAACAGCACTGAAAAAAGTAACTTATGACCGTTTTTCACACTTATCATCATTGATGCATCCCATGGTCACATGATCAAAATTCAGACTCTTGGCAACTGGCTCATATTTATGACTGTTGCAGTGTCCAGTTGTGGGATCACCTTTTGTAACCTTCTGACAAGCAAACTCAATGGGGAAGCCAGATTCACTTAACAATCATGTTACTAACTTAACACCTGCAGTAATCCACTTAACAATTGTGGCAAGAAAGGTTGTAAAATGAAGCAAAACTCACTTAACAAGTGTTTCACTTAGCAACAAAAATTTTGGGCTCAAGGACTATCTGTATTAGCCAGTAATATTTTTGCAGTCTAGGTCTGACAGATGGAAGATTGCACTAGATCACAGGTGTCAAACTCATGGTGTCACATTGCCATCACATGATGTATTGTGACATTTTTCCCCCTTCATGGAGCTGGGGTGGGCGTGGCATGCACATGACTCATCCGGCCTGGGGGCTGCCATTTTGACACCCCTGCACTATACAAAACTATTAACAAAGGTAGATATGACAGAATGTAGAGCAAAACTATTCAGCATAAATCTTGACATCTGCCCATCATTTTAATGTGATTTATTTCTGTATTGATTCCTGGACTGAGTCAGATTTATGAACTGCATTAAACAATGAAACAGCGTGACTTCACAGGCTACAGATCATAATTTAACTACTTTAGGAAACACAGAAATTACTTTATCAGAGTTTAACATATTGATCCATTAAGTTGATACCATCTATGCTGATTGGCAATATTTTTCTAGGGTAGTGTTTCTCAACCATGAAAGCTTGAAGATAAGTGGACTTCAACTCCCAGAATCCTCCAGCCAGTGCTGCTGGCTGGGGGATTCTGGGAGTTGAAGTCCACCCATCTTCAAGCTACCAAGGTTGAGAAACACTACTCTAGGGTTTCAGAGATGAATATTTCCTAGACCTATATCAAGATGGTAGGAAAGTTAGGCTTTCAAAATATATTTTTGTCAAAAAAAGGATGGTCCATTACATATTATACTTCGCCACATTATGGAATGCATATTATCTACATTATCCCAATTCAGTACCCCTATGACAAGTAGTGCAATTTTTTTATGCAGCTGCACATTTCCTGGTAGGATAAACAAATGGACAAATTTGTACCTTCTTTTTAGACTCTTTCAAGGCTTTTCATATTTCAGAGATATACAGTAGTCTTTGACTTAAAACAGTTCATTTAATGACCGTTCAAAATTACAGCATCACTGAAAGAAGTGACTTATGACCATTTTTCATACTTACAACCATTGCAGTATCCTTTTGGTCATGTGATCAAAATTCCAATGCTTAGCAACTGACTCTTATTTTCAATCGGTCATATGATCACATTTTGTGACCTTCTGACAAGCAAAGTCAATGGGGAAACCAGATTCACTTAACAACCAAGTTACCAAATTAACAATTGCAGTGACTTACTTAATAAATGCGGCCAGACAAGTTATAAAATGGGGCAAAATTCACTTAACAAATTTCTCACTTAACATAAATTTTAGGCTCAATTGTGGTCATAAGTCAAGGGCTACCTATACAAATGTTTAATAAGATTTTAAGATTTAAATATTATCATATTATGTGTTTCTTGTGATTTGTGATTTAAAAACATGAACATAATATCTAAATGAGCTCTGTGTGCATTAGGAAAAAAAAAATCTTCCTAAAGGATTTCCAAGCTGAGAGATTGGTGTGTTCTACTTTCCTCAAGGTATAATTAGTTTCCCAATAGTCAACTCATGAAAGGGAGCAAAATAAATTCTTGTACTGGTCCTCTTAGGAATGCAGTCGCCATCCCTAATTGGAAAAATTGGTGCCATTCCCATTGCGTTGATTAAAAATTACGATGAAGGAATGTCTGTACAGACATGCCAACAGGAAAAGAAGTCAAATTCTGCATTGCATATGCCAGTAAGGCTCTTTCAAAAGGACAGCTTATTCATGTGGCTGCAAGAAGTAGTAGGCCAATAGCTTTCTTGAATCCTAAATCAAACGAACTTTAGATGTGGCTTGGCAAAAAAAAAAAAAAAAAAAAAAAACGCTATTTAAAGCACAAAGTTCCACAAAATAAATGATCCAACAAACAGCCCTGGAAAATGCACAAAAGTTTCTCCTTCTCAAAGAGAAGAACCTTTGTTTAAATTTCCTCTATTTCCTTAGCAACCATCCATGTCACTAATCCCTAGGAAAACAGGATATGTGAAGTACCTTCTGAACCTAAGTTTCAAATACTGGTGTGATTTGTGCCAATTAAAACACCCTTTAACTTTAAGAACATATCAACATATACTTTAAAAACACATTTGTTTTCCAAGTTCTATTTTATAATTCTCCTACAAAGGAAGACACAAATCTTAAGGATACATTTCTTCATTTTTATTTCTCTCAATGTTAAATATTAGTGATAAAAGAATCTGATCACAGAATACTGAATCCCTAACAACAGTTAGAAAATGACAAGGAGGTGTTGATAACAACATTATATAATATTTTACAACTTTCTTTTTTTTCTTTTTTCTTTTCTTTTCTTTTCTTTTCTTTTCTTTTTTTTTTGTCTTTTTCTATTATGTTTTTGGCTTTAAAAATGTAAAATATTCAATAAAAACTATTTTTTAAAAGAGAGAGAGAGAGAAGGTGTTGAAAACTGACCTAAGTTGTATTGAATGTTTATATCCCAAGCACAGTCTGAATCAGCACAAACAGTACATACAACATTTCAAGATTTAAGATATCCGTTTAATCAAAGTCATGTGTGATATAGAGAACTTATTGTGAACTGGATGTTCTATTCTTACAACAATTTTGTCACTGTCTGTATATCAACTATGTCAGTAATTTATTCGTTCACTGCTGGAAATTATATACTGTATAATTCTCGGTACCTCACTGTAACTTGTTATGTTTTACAGCTAGCAAGGAACAGAAGCAGATTTCGTCTTTAAGGAGTTGGTGTCAGTGATGTAATTAGGAACACAACCTGATGCAAAACATTGACTTAGAAATGATTCATTGCTCTTAGAAATATTGATTTCTATCAGTTGTCACAAAGTATTGCAAAAAATTGAACTTTGAAGGGGATAATTTAACATAATTGTTAAAAAAGATTTAATATATTAACTTGTGTTAATCAACGGTATGCACAAAAGATAGCAAGAAACTTTGCCCTAAACTTGGAATAAATTGCCCCAATTGGATATTTCTTTGGAATGTTTTGATTTGGCTGGGGTTGGGTTGGTTGTTTATTTTTTGAAAATTATTGTGGGTAATGACCAATTTAATTTGTCTCCAGCACACTTCCAGCAGTGGTGGGATTCAAAAATTTTTTACTACCGGCTCTGTGGGTGTGGCTTGGTGGGCATAGCTTGGTGGGTGTGGCAGGGGAAGGATACTGTAAAATCTCCATTCCCTCCCCACTCCAGGGGAAGCATACTGCAAAATCCCCATTTCCTCCCGATCAGCTGGGACTTGGGAGGCAGAGAATAGATGGGGGTGGGGCCAGTCAGAATTTTTACTACCGGTTCTCTGAACTACTCAAAATTTCCACTTCTGGTTCTCCAGAACTGGTCAGAACCTGCTGAATACTACCTCTGACTCCCAGTCAATGATCCACCTGAGAGCAAACACAACTGCCAGTCAGTTCAGCTAGCAAAAATGTAGTTAGAAGTTTATTTGTTAACATTAGCTAATGTCAAAAACAGTTAACTGGCAAAACAAATAGAAAGCCAGCAAAAGCAGGGAAGAGACAACTGGCAAGGACAAAAGGGACAAAAAGGCAAAGGACAACCTGCATTCTCAGTTCTATCTGTCAAAAGGAGATAATTGCTCACTGTCACTCATGTCTTGGTCACTTGGCCAATGTGCTCTACATGAGGCTCCCCTGAAGACTATCAGGAAGCTTCTGTTGATGGAGAATGTGGCAGTGCAGGCAGATATGCATGCCTTTAGAATAATACACATTACACCTCCACTCCAAGAGCTGCATTTGCTCCCTGTTTGCTTCTGGTCCAATTCAAGGTGCTGACTTGGACCATCAAGGCATGGGTTCAGGTTATTGTAGAACTGCCTCTTCCCAGTGACATCAGCCCATCCCATCAGATCCAGTAGAACAACTATGCTGTGGCTCCCATCAACTAAAAAGTTACATTTGGTGGGCTTTTTTTCTCATGGCACCCACTCTGTGGTCCCGCCACTCCTGAACACTTGGCTTTTCTCTACTCATTCCCTGCCACTCTTCCCGAAATCCCTCAGCACTTGGCTGTATCAACAGGTGCCTGGGGTCTCAGGGAATGGTTCTCTGCTGAAGTGGTTCTACTGTTCATAACATCCAATGTTCTTGTCTAGGCTTTTTAAAATAATGATATCAATATTTTAAAATCACATTATGCTTTAATATTATTTATGGTTTTATTGTATGCCGCCCATAGTCACATTCTGTGAGATGAGTGGCCATATGAATATGATAGTTAAATGAATAAATAAATATTCTTTCAGATCCAGTGGAAACAATACTGTGGAAAGCACATTCAGACTTGTAAGATTTTGCTACTCTTGCTGTTACAATTAATGTAGTTCCAACATACAGGACAATGGTTTCTTTTTCTGGCCTGATTTGTAGGGCTATCAAATACTGTGGATAGTTAGTATGGACAGAGCACCTTTAGCTATCTAGTTTTAACCCTTTTTGTTGCTTCCTCTGATGCCCGCTGCAGTGATGCAGACACTTCCCCTATTGGTTAAACTTGGAGTTTTCTTGGCGGGAAAATGAAGCCCCGCCATTGGCTAAAGCGTCTGACAGCTGCTCTATAAAGAACTGTCAGACAGATAAGTTGTTGCCAGTTCCAAGTTGTCCTGTTAGCATTGTTAAGCCAATAAAGGCTTGTGAATTCTACAAATCCTGTGTCGTCTCAGTTCTTGGTCCCCCTTGTTCTCCCGAGAGAGCTCTTTTATATACATAACAAATGCATAATAGAGAAGGAAAGAAGACATGGGATGATCCCTCCTCTGTTCTGCATATGAAGCAAGACATTTTCTAGACAGAAATGATGTATCCACCAGTTCTGACAGAACAACTTAAAATGAAACAATGGGAAAGCAAAATAAGTTCCTTACTGTTTAATTTGTCCTCTTATACCTCAAAAACAGATGATTGCTAGTCCATTCCAAGTGCTATTTATCATCAAATTATTTTTAAAAAAATGGCCGTAGGAATTTAAAAAAAAAATCAGGAACATTTTCACTATTTCTATAATAAATTGTGGAAGCAATTTGCTACCTGCCTTCACAAAGGGACCCTGAAGTAGGTGGAACAAAAAGGCAACAACAATTGATTTACTTGAACAGCATAGTCTATAAATAATATAATGACAGCAAATATATATTTCTGTGGTAATTGGCCTGAAGTCCTTAATCCGCACGCTTGCACTCTTTGACCCTGCTTGCAGAACTCAATAAGCAACAAACCAAGGGAGGTTTTACATTTGGCAACCTACATTCTCAATAGCATATTGGTTATTTATAATGTGCACATATTTCACAGTTAGCAACCTGCTTGCGGTCTCAATAAACAAAGCACATCATTTTTGCAAAGCTTGACAGCAGATCAACTCTAACTTAATGCATGTGCACCATTCACATTTGGCCACCTGCCTATAAAATAAAATAAAATAAAACACATGTAACACAGAGAAACGTTTCTTATTTGACTTTTCCTCACCCCCACCACTCCACCTCTAAATTAGATCCAAATAAAGGCAGCACAAGTAAAACCAGCTGCTACTGTACTCTCCATATTTCAATTGTGAGTATGTGTGTATGTGAGGGACAGGGGTGGGTTCTACTTACCTTTACTACTGGTTCGCAATGATAGTTGTTAAATTACCAGATTGAACAATTAGGGCTATGAAAACCACTTGCAGGTAGTCTCAAATTCTCCTGCAAAAGTTTTTTGTGGCTTGTACAACCCTAATAGCAATGTATTCTTTAAAAAGCTGAAGTCAAAGTTTTCTGTCTTTTAGTTAAGGAACAGCTACTTGATATTTCTTTTGGTCACAGTATCTATTAGTCTTTCTCTACATTCAATAACCAAGTGACTTCCCTCACAGCATCCTCTTTAGCATTGCTTCTAGCATCAATTGCAATAATTTGTTTAGTTTTATAGACTCTTGCTGTGGGCAAGTAGAGTCATTCAGGCAAATTATTGATGTCTTTGTACATAGGCAAGCTGTGGAGAAAAACAGATTGATGAGAATAATGATCATGCTTACAAACTGTGCACAAACGGAATTTGCCCATTTTATACTTGCCCAGCTAAAGTCCTTTTCAGATGCTTCCATGAACAAAGAGGGAGGACGTTGAACACGAATGAAGGAAAGGCCATGCATGCAGCCCCATCTCCTCCATCTGACTTTCACACATTTATCTTAGAGACCAAAAAAAAAAAAAAAAAGCTAATATATTCTGGCTTGAATGCAAATATATGTCTCTATGTAGCCCCTGATAGATCTTACAATGAATTTGAGAATCGGTTTTTAACAAGCTTCTAAGTTCTCATGTATTCAGGACAGAGGTGGTATTCAGCAGGTTCTGACCAGTTCTGGAGAACCGGTAGCGGAAAGTTTGAGTAGTTCAGAGAACCGGTAAATACCACCTCTGACTGGCCCTTCCCCCATCTATTCTCTGCCTCTCAAGTCCCAGCTGATTGGGAGGAAATGGGGATTTTGCAGTAACCTTCCCCTGCCTTGCCCACAAAGCCATGCCACGCCCACAAAGCCACACCCACAGAACCAGTAGTAAAAAAATTTCAATCCCACCAATGATTCAGGAGCAGGGCTACGTTTAGTCTAAGGCTAAATAGACACTAAAGCTTAGAGAGTACAATGTTACCTATACTTCCAAATCATTTTAAATATGAAAATCCTTGCATTGGTGGGAAGGGGCACCATCAACCAATGTTACCCAGGGGCACCAGATTCCCTTGCACCAGTGTAAGAAGACATTAAAAACAATCACTGGGCCAGCAGATCTGATCTGGCTGATCTATCTTTTTTTTTTATTATTTGATTTATATGCCGCCCTTCTCTGGAGACTCAGGGCGGCTTACAATGCGCTAAGCAATAGCCTTCATTCTTTTGTATATTTATACAAAGTCAGCTTATTGCCCCCACAACTGGGTCCTCAATTTACCTACCTTAGAAAGGATGGAAGGCTGAGTCAACCTTGAGCCTTGGCGACATTCGAACCTTCAATAATTGCAGGTAGCTATTCTTAATAACAGGGTGCTTTAGACCACTGTACTACCAAGGCTCTTTTCCTACCCCCACCTCCTTTAATTGCTCATATACTGTGTATTTTTAATGTCTACAAGCTTGGAAGTATCAAAGAACAATAAGGAAGCAAATAACTTTTAATCCCATATGTCCAGAAATGAAGACCATTGGATCATATTTTCATAAGAAATACTGTCTAACTAGTCTGAATTCTGCTGGATGATTCAATTGAACCAAGCTTGAAAACTAGATGCCCTACTACTTGCTTTTCACCGTAACATATTTTGCATCCAAGTGCTCCATATTTGCACCACAAAAACCGTTCAGCCTCCATCCCATAAAATAAAGCCTTATCAGGATTTCCTAATACCACATTTATGCTGTTAGTTTGAAAGATAAGCAACAACTTTCCCAAAGATAAATATCTAGGTTACTATTTTCTATTTCAGAATTGGGGTTTTGATATTTGGGAGTCTGTTTCTTAGAACTCCTTCTGTTAAAGGCAGAGTATAGGTAGTCTTCAACTTACAACCTATCATTCAGCGACCATTTGAAATTAAAACAGCATTGGAAAAAAGTGACTTACAACCTGTCTCTGCATTTAAGTCTAGTGCAGCATCCTTTTGGTCATGTGAACAAAATTTGGACACTTAGCAACTGGTACATATTTACAATGGTTGCAGCATCCTGGCATCATGTGATCACCATATGCAACCTTCCCAGCCGCTTTCCAACAACAAAGTCAATGGGAAAAGCTGGATTTGATTAATGAGCCCATGATTCACTAAACAACTGCAGTGATTCATTTAACAACCATGGCAAAAAGGTTGTAAAATCGGGCACAATTCACTTGACAACTGACTCGCTTTGCAATGAAAATTCTGATCAAGGACTATTTGTATTTAGTCCCGTTCATTCCATAGCTGTCACAATGTCACTTGGCACACCTACAAGAGTTACTAGTAGAGAACAAAGAGAGGTCTGATGCCAATTGTAAACTCCTACTCTATTGGAAGAACTAAGAACCGGTTTAAAGAGAAAAGAGAGAATGTAAGAGAGCAAAGCAAGGGACTTAAAATTATCCTGCTTTTAGCATATGGACGACAGACTAAGCAGGACCTAAACTGCTTGATTGCAGTTGTCCATGCTATGCCTTGCAGCTGTGTTGTGCAAACCTTCATTTTGGAATTCTAATCAGTAGATTTTCCAAATAGGAAAGTGGAATAATTGAATCAAACGTTATTGAACTGATTTGACAATTGTATTACACTGTTAGCTGGGATACATCAACAATTCAAATCTACTGTTTCTATGCAACTATGCAAACATCATACTTGTCCATTTTTAATGATGGATTTCCTGTATTTATTCTTACAACACTAACTACAGTGTACTTATAATTGGATACTAGACAGCCTGTGATGCATTGAGTCGTCATTTCAGTCAGTTACTTACCTAAAACAAAAAAAAACAGAATGACCATGGGTAGGCAAAAAAGGAGTGGGAACAGGGCTGACCTCCGACTTCGTGTGAGCTTCCCTACTGAGTTTCATTGTAGGAAGCTGGCAGGAACATTAAAAATCTTCCTTCCTTCCTTCCTTCCTTCCTTCCTTCCTTCCTTCCTTCCTTCCTTCCTTCCTTCCTTTCTTCCTTTTTTGCTGGCTGAGGAACTCTGGGAGTTGAAGTTCACAAGTCTTAAAGTTGCCAAGGTTAGAGACCCCTGGTCTAGGCAGCAACTCTTCCCCAAGATCATTCACACATAACGTTACACCTTAAGAAGCAACACTCATGCCAAATAATTTAATGAACATTCACAATAGTATGCAAAAATCTTGCAAATTTTGGGAAGTAGCCAGATCATGATGCTGCTTGGAATCAGAAAAAAATATCAGATTTAATGCAGCTCCTCTAATAGCTCATATATTGTTGTAAACTTAGTTCATAACAATTGAAATAAGTTTTTACATTTGAATGTTGTCTCAGAATTTTCCATTTTGTTTTCCCACATGAAGTTTAGAGTTAGAGTAACACCTAGTGGCCACTGAAAGCCTTGTTTACTGCAAAAGGAATTCAGAATTTTTGCTTTGCTTGTTTGCCTTTCACAGAAATTTGATAGAGCATAATTAAGGCTTTATTCTTTATGGCTTTATATGCAAAATTAATAAATGAGAGTCCATAATACACATTCTGAATTATTTCAATTACTTTTTCTCCTTTTTAAAATGTAGCATAGGATACTTGCATTATTTCAGAACTAGAAATAGGGACATGATAGAAGAATCAGCTAAACATGCCATCAGAAGTATGTCCCATCCATGGCCAAAGGAGTTACTAATTTAAAATGTCATCCCCACATCCACAAGATACTGAGAAGCTTGCAAAGGTCTTTATAAGCTGGGCCAATTAATTTTTAACTCTGTTGCTGCTCCAGAGAAAATAGCATGAAGATAGTTTTTCAGTGTTTCTTCTGCGGTTGCTAAATAAATAGTTTAGACTTGCTGGGAAGGTCATTACTTTCTTGGTTCAGAAAAACTCACAACATTTGCAGGAAACTACAGTGTTCATATGGACAAATGTAACCATTATATCTCTCATTTAAAGTGAAAATCTTTGTGTAGCATTTTAATGAAATAGTTGCAGGTCTGACTACCAATTGCTTAAGTGTTGGTATTCACTTATTGCCAGTGATTTGTTGGATGTGATGTGCTAAAAAAACCCTACATGAAAATAGTAAACATGCATTATTTAGCATTGAGTGGAGTCATTAAACAAATTTGTCTTATCATGCACCCACACAAAAAACACACATTGCAACCTGTTAGCTTCACCTATCTTTCTTGCAAACTTCTAATTTGTTATATATCCTCAGGGTGGTTTTTCTTTGAGATACAAGCTTTCTTCTTTATGTAGTAAGTCTTATAATATCCACGAGATGGCGGTCTAATATTAAACATAGCATTGATTCTCTTTAGATAGTTTCAACTGGCTTCTGAAAAAGCTCTTGAAAAACAAAAGATGCAATTATTTTACTTCTCAAATACCATGTACCTGAAGATCAAGTGTGATTTTCCTCTTTCTGCTTATTTGTCATTCTGGAAATCATTGTGCTCAGTTTCTTCAGCATTAACAATTCCTTCATCTCCACTCCAATGAAAATGAAAGGGAAAACCTTTCAGTTGCCTAGCGATTTGGAGTCCACTTGCAGTTGTTGAAGAAATCAATAATTAACAAACTCTTGCTGGTTTTCCCCAGAAGCAACTGCAAACCACTAAGCTATATCTGTTGAGAGCATCTATAGTTTATGAACCAGGAAGACGGGGAGGGGAGAGGGAAGCTGCTGCCAAAAGTCAAACAAATACAGAATGACTTTCACAATCACCACTACAACAAACTGTGCAGTAATTTCAGCCACATTACACCTGAGTGGAAAATAATTCCTGTCAACTTTCTACTAGAGTGGAACTTACAGAAACTCAGAGGTGTAAAGCTGCTTTCAAACTGGTGCAGAACCATCATGTAGAAAGGCCAAAAGACAACCTTCCTTATGTTCTTTATTATCAGAATGGTGGCCTTTACTTTTACTTAGTTCTTTTTATTTTAAATTATTATTATTATTTACTTTATTGATTAAACATGAAACTCAGTCAACTGAACATTCAAAAATGCATCACAAATACCATTGACTGGTGCTAATGGTTGATACAGGTGGCTGCCAGCATCCTAGGTATCAACCAAGTACCTTCTTGAGATGTACGATGTTCCAAGTAGTGCAGTTTTTTGAAGTTCCACTGGTGTTATTGCAGGAAGCTGCAATTTGTTGATGTATGTTATAAAATTCTTATACATGGTACCAAGTACCCTGATGACAATGGGTATCACTGTTACATGTTTCATCCATAGCCGTGTAGTTTCAATGGCCAGATCGCGATATTTCATTATTTTTTCCAATTGTTTTTCTTTGACTCTGGCATCTCCTGGTACCACGATGTCAATAAATTGGTTTTCAACAACTGTGATATCTGGCGTGTTGTGTTCCAAGTGACAATCCGTCTGTATTCAAAAGTTCCACAAGATCTTCACCTTCTCATTTTCTATAACTTTTTCCACTTTATGTTCCCATGATTTTTGGGATATAGGAAAGTCGTATTTTTTACATAATGACCAGTGGACTAATTATTATTATTACCATCATCATCATCATCCTCATTATCACCATTACCATTAATGGTGAGCATCGCATTTTATTGGAATTTACACAGTGATTAGATAGTCCTATATATATTTTTTAGAGATCTCTAGGCTTTAAGTCACAAAATGTATTCTCTAGTGCAATATTTACTATATATACAATTGTTGCAAATGTATAAAGATGAAACAATCTCTGCTTAGATTGATATCAGCTTAAATTCTTGTTCATATTGGCCACTATGTTCCTTTTCACTTCAATTCATACGTTACTATTCAAGTACTGCAAAGTCTAAAATAATGATATTGATATCAATTGATATAAATAATACCATTACTGTATATCATTAAATATATCCAGATCAATCACTGGGTATGTTTATACAGTTGCATGCAAACATTTTGACATCTCCTGTCAAACTGTGTGTTTCAATGAATCCTTAGGTGAGCAGAAGCTGGCAGAACTTCTCCATGATATGAAGTCAAAAATAGTATGTTGATCACAAATAGCAAAACCAAAATACATCCAAGTGTCATATTTCAAGAATGGAGTTTCTTATAAAGAATAGATTGATGGGAAAGGAAAATGACATGTGCTTCATAGACTGCTTTGGGCCATTGAATATATTCCTCCAGACACTGATTTAATTCTTGCTGCCTATGGAGCAAGATGAGTAGTTTCAGTTTCAACATAAAATTACTTAATAATTAACAGTAATACAATTGTTAACAGGTACTATTTGTGATCAACACATATTATATAAACCTGAAAAGATCTGAACATCAAGTTCTCCCTGGAGTAATTTTGTTTTCTGAATTTGTAAACTACTATGTGCATTCAAATTTAAAGAAACATGTACTTTTGAGATCCAGCTAGATATAGGTGAGAGTTGGACAAAAAATTGCCAGAGAAATAGCAGGCAAAGCAGGCAAAGCAGGCAAAGCACGGAAGGGGTAAGAGAAGGCAGGAGCTGCTCCGGGTAGCCATTTTGGGCACCGCACGGGGTTACATTCAGAGTATAAGACACACCCAAATTTTCAGCCTCTTTTAGAAGGGAAAAAAAGTGTGTCTTATACTCTGAAAAATATGGTAATTCATTAATTTTATTCTCTTTACTATTTCCATTCTTTCATGGTGGTTCACAGTTAAAAGCATAACAAGAAAATTGATTAAGCCATTAAAATTAATACTAAAATGAAAGCAATCAACAGTCTTGCCATTATCTCTCCCATTCTGCCTTTCCAGTGGCAGCTGTTATGGCTTCAACATTAGGGAGAGTCTCTCTTTCTTTCATCCACCCCCACTGTGTAAGACTGAGCTGCATAAAAATGTAAATATATAAATTATAATAATAACAATAGCAGGCTATATTATCTGGATTGAGGGATTGTCATATCTATCTCAATTTCTCCCCTAGTCTACTTTTAATAATTATTCCTACCCTGTTTATGAAGATATTTGGGAAAACTTATTAAAAAAAGAAATGAACATTCTTTCTTTATTTAAAATGTATTTTTATTTTGTTTGAAAAAAGATTAAAATACAAAATACAGAACTCTCCCCAAAAAAGAATCGGAAAAAACCCTAAAACTAAAACATACAAAACAATTAAAAAAGAAAGGTTTTTTAAACCCCAACACATATAGACATAATATTCCCCCTAGCTGAATACTGATTAATAGATTCTAATGTTGTACAAAGGAACATCTGACAAAAAAATCTGACAAATAAATAAATAAACAAACAAACAAACAAACATCCTCATTGATTTTTGCTCAAAGTTGCCATCTAAAGCTTCAATTCAAGAAATTCTCCCTTTTGATGGTTTATAAAGAGTGACAGAAAAGCAGAGCTCGCAAAGCATAGGATTTCAAACAGACAATGTTAATTTTTATTATTGCTTTCATCATATTCACGATGAGCCTTTGTAGAATGTGGTGTTATAAAACTGTACTATGTAACTACACACAGAGGAAAAAAAGAAAAGCTATGGTACCAAAAACTCTTGGGTTCATAGATGCCAATGTATTTATATCCTAATAGGGGCTTGCCAGCTCTCTAGGCTTCTAATCCTGTCTGATTGGAGTTGAAATCTTTAAACAACAAACCAGGAAAAGCAGAAAGCTTACTCTAGTAGGAATCAATACCAAGTGGCAGAAAACTCAATTTAAATTGCAAAAAGAATAAATCCATTCAGAACTGGAAGAATGTGACATTTAACCAGTATGGTCTGGAAAAACTAGACAAGAAGGCAGATGATTAAACAAATGTAAAATAAGACAGTTTTGAACAAAGTATTCTTAAATGTTGAATTATTCATCTAGAAAATATATAGAAGTATTTGGCAGCTCCACAACAGACCCCCCCAAAAAATTGTAAACAACATTTATTCATAAATGAAATTAAATTCACATCCAGAAAACTGGAATGTTTACATAATGAAAATAAAACTTGCCCAGTTCAATCTCCAAAATACTACAGTGATCTCATTTTTCTTCTATTTTTTACCAATTATACATAATGTGGGGAAAAAAATAGGCACATTCTTTTCCTTATTCCTTTCTCAGAATAGAAAAATTCAGAGTGAACAGATTGATGGACAGTATTGATCAACCTTTGATATCTGCTACTATCAAATTAATATTTGAAGGGCAAGCAACATTTGTGATGAGTTGTTAATTTATCAAAATTGTAGCTGTCTCATCTATGTTATTGCAGCATACTTTTCATGGGCAATCCAAGAAGACCACTCAAAAACTGCAATTAATCTAGAATGTGGGAGTGCAATAAATTATTAGCCTATCTTGGTTTACCCATGTAACACAACTACTGTGTGAGCTGTACTGTTTATCAGGGGGCCTCTGGGTAAAATTCAAAGTGCCAGTGGTTCCCTATGCCATTCTACATGACACAGACCAAGGATATTACAAAACCTTCTGCCTCCAATTATCTCTGGTTGTCTTATTAGACCCAAGAGAGTTGGATGCTTTGGATCCCATCAATTAAACAGTGTAACATTATGTGGTCCAGGAAAAGTGTCTTCTCTGTCAAAGGGCTTACCTTATAGTACAGCCAAATAATGTGGTTTACTTTGATGCTGCCAACCTTTAAAAAGACTCTGAAGGCCTTGTTCTTACTGCAGGGTGCTATATGAGTCAGTTGTAACTATATATGGGTCTGGCCCAGTGGAGAGTTGCCTCCAGTTTGGACCGATTCGCAAGAACCGGTAGTAAAACCAGCAGGAAGCTCCGCCCACTGACCCAGATGTCATCATAGGTGATCTGTGCATGCGCAGAAGTGTGCGCGCGCGATGCGAACCAGTAGTAAAGGTAAGTAGAAGCCACCCCTGCTCTGGCCCTCAGTGCCATCATGCTTTGTTTTATGTTTCTTTATTTTATCATTTGCATATGTAGCTGATTCTTCTAAATAGAGTCACATGGCAAGTGGGCAGCATTATCAGTTGAACAGAATTAAATAAATCTAATAAAACAAACAAACAAATCTGTTCAGCCCTTCCATGATGAAAAATAAAGCAGCTATTTGACTTGGTGACTTGGGATGAATTTTGAATTGCAACCAAACACCATTCATTGGGCTTCTCATCTCTTGCCTGGAATTGCTGCTTTATTGTGCCAAAGGCAAGCTGCCAAAGTGATAACCCTACCCAAACCATCTCTGAGTTGTTTTACAAATCTTACAGAAAGATGCCCATAGAGCCCAAAATAAGTAGCAGCGATGATGCCACTGAAGAATGGCTATAAAAGGTATGAAAAGGATAGTATGCAGATTCTTAGTCCACAGAGATTCTTGCAAAAAGATCCAGAATAATAGAAGCTGATTTTGACAAAACACTTTTTTCCATTACTTTACTTACCAATGATAATAGCAGCAGCAACTGGGCAAGAGCCATGTGAAGAAGAGGGAAAGATTGCACTGTATGTAGATAGTTCAAGATTTAGTTTAAATTTATTATATTTTATAACAAAACTTATGTGTATGTGTGTGTTAAAAGGAATAGAATGTGTGTGATAAAAAAGAATGGAATCAACTCTTATTTTAAGTCTTTTCCAATTATTTCAATACCAACTTGCTTATTGATTAAAGCTGGGCCAGTGGTGAAATCCAATTTTTTTTACTACCGGTTCTGTGGGCGTGGCTTGGTGGGTGTGGTGTAGCTTGGTGGGCATGTCAGGTGAAGGATACTGTAAAATCCCCATTCCCTCTCCACTCTGGGGCCAGCCTGAGGTGGTATTTTCCGGTTCTTCAAGCTACTCAAAATTTCCGCTACCGGTTCTCTGAACTGCTCAAAATTTCTGCTACCGGTTCTCTAGAACCTGTCAGAACCTGTTGGATTTCACCCCCGAGCTGGCATTAGTGATTCCAGTGGGGGTTGGGATATTATTATGTTAAGGTCAAAGTATTCTCTGAAAATGGTTGTTGGCAACTTCTTAAGGAAGAATCAGAGATGCTACTTCTATTTGATATGTCCAGACTTGTTTCTACTCAAATAGTTCTAGATTGCTGAAGTTATGAGTTTTGCAAAAGCCATGGGTTTTCTAGTTAGCACACATAAATAATCTTTGAGTACAGTGCAGTAGACCAGGTTTCTTAACCAGAAGAACATATATTATTAATGGTCAATTAACTCCACAACCAAATTATAAAAGGACACGAGAGAAGAATAGAAGAACAGAGGTGGAGGACAAAGCAGTAAGTCTCCAGTAGAATATCCAGGGGCAAAATGGAACTGAGTAGTTCTGGAAAGACTACCTTGAAGACAGGAACTGAAGCAGATTCTGAAAGGTCTGAGTTTATCAGCTAAAATAAAATAATATAAAGTGCTAGAAAGCTCTCTCTCTCTCTATCTATCTATCTATCTATCTATCTCCCCTCCTCTCTCTCTGAGCTTATATGACGACTCTTCCCATAATAAACATTGCTTCAGCTCAATTTAGGTTTTACTTGTTATTTTACAGTTTTAGCAGTGAAAATTCTTACCAACAATAATGTTGTAATATTCATCTCCTTAAAATCTTACCATAACTGATAATTTTGGTAAAACTGCTAATGTGTATTATGCACTTCTTTGAAAAAGTAGCCCTTTTGTTTTTAATCTTGAGGGTTTTTTGAGAAAGAAAGAAGGGAGGGAGGGAGGGAGAGGAGGGAGGAGGGGAATATAAGTTTATGGAGAAACTAAGATGATACCAAGATAATTAAAAGATATTGTGACATCATAGTGAGTGTTCTACTTTTTCATATTTACGTCATGAAGTTGCATACAAAAGCAAAGTGTGAAAGTTGCAGATCCATGCTATATTTTGTTATTTCCCTCGCTTGCCACACTTTTGCGGGCATGGTTGAGAATCAGTGTTGGAACACGTCCAATACGTCAGCACTATGAAAATTATGAAAAAGAGGAAAGCAATTTATTTGACAATGCCATGTTTCTAACAAAAATTTTCAAAAGAATTCTACCTTTCATGCAAATATGCCTATAGATATTTTATATTTGCATACTCCAGAATTCCTGGCATATAAAATTACAGGAGATTTCCTTTGTACTTTGAAAAAGAAGTATTCCTGGCAGAGACACTATTTAATTCATTGATCTTTGCAGAAGTGCTGCTTATGCCATCTAATTTGGTAACCCAACAATAAATAAATAAATAAATAAATAAATAAATAAATAAATAAATAAATAAATAAATAAATAAATAAATAAATAAATAAATAAATAATTTGATTTCTATACTGCCCTTCTCCCGAAGGACTCAGGGCGATGTACAGCCTATTAAAAGCACAAAGACAGACATCAATTAAAATAATTAAAATTATTAAATAATTTCGGCTCAGATTTAAAACCCCAAAAATTTAAAACACCCAATTTAAAATCATTACATTGATAACCTGGCCTGGCGGAATAGCAGGGTCTTGAGGGCACAGCGAAATACACGGAGGTCGGAGATCTTACACATTTCCGGGGGCAGTTCATTCCACAGAGCAGGGGCTACCACAGAGAAGGCCCTTCCCCTGGGTGTCGCCAGCTGACATAACTTGGCCAATGGCACCCTGAGGAGACCCTCTCTGTGGGAGCGGACTGGCTGGTGGGAGGCTATTGGTGGCCGAAGTCGGTCACGAAGGTACCCGGGTCCTATGCCATGGAGCGCTTTAAAGGTGGTGACCAGCACCTTGAATCACACCCGGAAGACCACTGGGAGTCAGTGCAGCTCGTGCAGGAGGGGTGTCACATGGGCACAATGAGTTGTGCCCATAACCACCCGCGCGGCTGCATTCTGGACCAGTTGGAGCCTCCGAGTGCTCTTCAAGGGGTGCCCCATGTAGAGAGCATTACAGTAGTCCAGCCGGGAGGTGACAAGGGCGTGAGTGACCGTGCGCAAGGCGTCCCGGTTCAGAAAGGGCTGCAACTGGTGAATCAGGCGAACCTGATAGAAACCCCCCCTGTCCATGGCCGTCATATGCTCTTCTAAAGACAGCCATGTCTATGCCTCTGGTAACCCAATATATGTTTTATAAATGGAATATGCAAAGGACAAATACAAAATTGTAGAGGAAGAATATTCAATAACTTAATGTTATTAAAGTTGGGTCAAGTTGAGGTATGAAGACAGTAGGAAGTGTAAAAGGGGGGGGCTTTAGCATCTGGAAAAGATTAGTAGAGGCCCAGTATGTACCTATAAGATGGCAAAGAACAATGTGTGAGGAGAGGGAGACCATAGCTCTGCCTCCCAACTTTTTGGAATCCTAAAGCAGGGCTATAATTATATTTAATTCCCCACACACATATGGAGAGTGAAGAGAGAGAATGGAAGCAGAGGCCCTTCGGAGGCAAATCTCTTCTATATTCATCTTTAACCATCTTCCCCTCAGTAGCAAAAATGTCTAAAATTTTAATGCAGGTTTTTGCTGCCATATTTGGGGGAGGTGGAAATAAGACTACAAAGCAAAGCATTTTGTCTTCTGGAGGTCTTTTGCCTCTTTTACTATGTTAGGGAGAAAATGTAATTTTTATCTGCTACCAAACTTTAGTGGCTCAATATCCATGAAGCTTCAGAAGGACTTGCATGGCCTATTCCTAGTGTATTAGCTTGTTCCTAATTATGCAACTGTTCTTTGCCTTGTACAAACTGCAGAGTAAATTAGGGATTCATTTAAGCTCGCTCAGAACTCAAAATCTCTGTAACAAGTCCTGCATGGCTAATATAGGCCAGAAAGAAAAATCCATGCATTAGACTTTATAAATAAGGCATGCCACTTTTATAGTTTTTATAACCAATCATAGGGTGTTTGAATAGAGATGAAAAACAGAGAGGGAAATATCACATTTAAAAGACACAACTCAGGTCAAAGGAATTTGGCCTCAGACTTTGCTACTGAACTGACACAACAACATTGTTAACTGAGGTTCGTCTTGATGCATTTTTATAATAGGAACCCCAAAGAAGGAGCAAGATTCCTCAATTGTTAGTGTATCTATGTGTATCTATATCTGTATAATATCTTTTCTGAACTAGGCTCCCTTAAAAAGCAGGAAGCAGGAATTGGACCCGGCAAAACCTCTTTAATTTACACGACTGTGAATTATTTTCATTCACAGTCAGCAAGGTTTGTCCAAACAGTTTTTCAAAGGAATATTTATCACACACCTTATCTCATTTGGCAAATTGCCACGTAACTAGTTTCCAAACACAGAGTAAGGCAAAACTTGGCACAGAGTCTCTTAGAGTCACGAACAGAACTTTCCACTCTTGAAACCATTGAACCAATTAATTGTTTCCTGCAAAAGGCTCCTCCCCGTTCGCTCCTCTTTTGTTTCATATAGGAGGGGCCAATTATCTCCAAGGTGTGGTTTTACTCACAAGTCGACCCTGCTTTCTGAGTTGTTCTTGTCTTCTGGCAGCTCTGCGCATGCGCACACTGGGAATGGGCTCCAGCTATTCCTCTGCCTCACTGCTGTCTATCTCCCTCTCTGCCTCTGATGCAGAGCCTTCGTCCGAGCTTTCCCCAGCCCCCATGTTCCATGTTCCTCCCCAACCTCCTCACTGTCTGACTCTTGTCTGCTGGCGGCCGGCAGGCCACAACAATATCTATCTTTTTTCTATATAATAAAAATTTAGGGCATTTTCTCCTTGTCTTTTCAAATCTGCCTTATATTTTGATAACAGCGAATCACATTTCCAATTTAAATGTCAAATTCTTAATCTACAATACTTCAAATGTCAAATTCTTAACCTACAAGCAATAAATACAAGCAGATAAAAAGTAAAGAGTTTAAAAAATGAAACAAAGAATTGTCATGTTATGTTTGGTGTTAATTGTTACCTTGCTTTAACTGCTACAACAATACATTTGGTTAGAATTAGGTGGTTTTTCCTACTAGCTGTAGGGGAAAAAAACCTGATGTTTAACCAATATGCCACTAATAGTATCCAAACTTTATATTCCATTTTGAACATCTTAAATTTTCAACAGGCGGGGCTAAACATATGAACATGTGAATGATTTTTTTTTTTAAATGTTATCTAATTCTGGGTTTTATTTAATTGACCAAACTAAGTAATAATTTAATTAGCAATTTTATGATGTTTTTGTGTCTATATTTTCCTTGACTGTACACCGCCTTGAGTCCTACGGGAGAAAGGCGGTATAGAAATATAATAAATAAATAAATAAATAAATAAATAAATAAATAAATAAATAAATAAATTCTTCCATCTAACAAATGTCAAGTGGAGATAAATGCATGCAAGATAAGATCATAGCATTTAATTTAATATATTTAAGAATTATCCTTGTCAACCTATATATATGGAAGTCAGTGCCATTGAACAGAATGGATCTTTGTTACTCATGAATTGTGTTGATCAGTAAATATCTGATTTGTCAAATATTTAAATGTGCCTAACTTGCTCTGAACAATGTTCATTATCTGTTCCATCACCTTATACTGAAATGCAAGCAAATGAATTTGAGTGGGATGTTATTAATTTATTAATTCTATATTATTTAATGCGAATATTCATTCATGATATTTTAAAATAATTTAAGTAATCATCTGTTTGCTTATGAAGACTGTATAGTATAGCACATAGCACATGATAGAATGGACAATTTTCATAGAACTATGCTTTCATACAAACTATGGATTGTAGAAACAGGTATGCAGTATAGAGTAAATAGCATTGCCAATTCTTTAATATTATCAATGGCATACAATACATAATGCTTAGAAACTAGATTTATTTGTAAATGTATTTGTCCAGTTAATTTTAAGTAGGAAAAACATCACAATCAACTAACAACAATAGCAAAAAATACACAATTATGTTATTATCTTGATTGCGTTCCATAATATATTTCCACACATAAGATTTGAGGTTGAAATAAAGGAGACATAAAGCATAGTTAGTTATAAACTACATGTACATTATTTTAAAGGCTGAGTCAGTAATATGAATTCCTCTTCAAGATGTATGGCCGTCGGGCTTTGTTAGCGTGTAACTGTCGTTTCAGAATGTATGGGGTTTTTCTCTTCATCAGATCTTTATCTTGACTTGCATTCTCTGGATCATAAATATCTTGTTGAAGCAACTGCTGGCAATAAGGAGAAAATATGGAATCATTATTTCCCCTGGAACATTTTTTCTGTGAAGAATATTGTCCAAGTTCTCCTGAATTCTGTTACTTAACAGAAATAGGGATGAATATAGCAATATAATTTGAAAAAACAATAACACAATGAGCAAAGCTTATAAAAAGGAAGAATTGTGTTTCAGTTTGATGACCTGGAGAATTAAGCTAATTTTAGCCATTCACTGTATTCTAAAGGAGAAGGAAGGAAGGAAGAAAGAAAAGAGAGAGAGAATGTAACAAAACCTGTTTTCTTAATAAGTTGCTTTTTCATTAATTTGTGCCTCTGTACTTTTACTTTTTTATTATTAATACTGAATATATGCTTTTCAATATGTTTTCAGTTGTAATGGGTAGCATATTGGTGCTTGAAGGGTAGGACACACATTTCCATACAAATAAAATTCTTTGGCACATTCTTAATAGCAGATTTTCTGAAGCCTTGCTTCACAAATGGATAACTGTATTCTTGTGGTCTAAACAGGTCCTGAAACTTTATGTTAAGCTGAAGTCCTGTTAATTTGTCTTAATAATTTAGCAGTAAAACTATGAATATGTTCTAAGAATAAAAATATCAAACTGCCTGTGCTTGCTAAAATGATAAGATTTCACTAGTATCTTGCTAAGTATGGTTCCAACTTATTATCCAAAAGAAAATAATTAACTACATGTACAGTATAAATTATTGTAATACAAACAAGATAATACAAAATAATAAGATGCTAATTGTTAATATTACCTCCCACTGCTGAAAGTTTCTGGTGTGACAGACTTTCTGAAGTTGATACAGTGTCAACATTGCTTCCAAAGTGAAGCTCTCAGAAGTAGAAGCAAATGGTCTTCTCATCATAAAATCTTCTTCAGGATCACCTGTTTCTTCTTCTGGATTGTTCAGGTTGCTTATGAAGTCACAAATATTCCAAAGTATTAGTTTCCACTGGGGTGATTTTGCTTTGTTTATCTGAAAAAGGCAAGATCCAGTGAGTAAATTATTTATCCTTCTACCCTGCTTCCCCCAAAATAAGACATCCCCTGATAATAAGCCCAATCAGGCTTTTGAGCGCATGGTAATAAGGCCAAGCGCTTATTTCAGGGTTCAAAAAAATATAAGACAGGGTCTTATTTTTAGGAAAACACAGTATCAGCAGAAGGATATTATAGAGGAATGGGAGTGAAATATAATTGAACTGCTATTATTTATTTTCAGAATCAAATGACAACTTTGGCATGGAAATAAGACCTTATAGGAAGAACCACATATATACATTAAGAAGGAGGAAACTATTCTATTGTAAGCCAAAAATGTATGAAGGTATATAAGAGTCAGGCTACATATAATCAGCAGGTTCTGATCAATTCTAGAGAACCGGTAGCGGAAATTTTGAGTAGTTCAGAGAACTGGTAAATACCACCTCTGACTGGCCCCGCCTAGCTGATCGAGAGGAAATGGGGATTTTGCAGTAACCTTCCCCTGGAGGCGGGAGGGAATGGAGATTTTAGTATTCTTCCCCTGCCATGCCCAAGCCATGCCCACCAAGCCACGTCCACAGAACCGGTAGTCAAAATTTTTGAATCCCACCACTGGCTACATTACATATATTTTTTGTAAGGCAGCCTGTCTTTGCCCATCCAGATTATTAGAGATTCCTTCCCTACTGGTATGGCAGTTGATGGTTTAAAAACTTTGTGTGTCTGTCTGTGTGTGTGTGCGTGTGTGTGTGTGCGTGTGTGTGCGTGTGTGCGTGTGTGTGTGTGTGTGCGTGTGTGTGCATGTGTTGCAGTTTGAACTACAGAAATTGCTGTCCTTGCTTCAGTGACTCTAAAGGGGAATAATGTCCTTATTGCTATCATTCAGGCTGACAATCAGAAATTATTGTTCATATGTAGTAATATTCTTCAACAGTTATGTAGTAACATTCTTCAACAGTGGGTCCTCCAAATGTGCTGAATTCACATTTGAATTCAGCACATTTGGAGCACATTCACATCCTACTCTTCCTTGCCTCATGAAAACATTTTTTCCCACTTTACTTCAGACTTCATTCGGAAGTTTTCTCGATGGCCTTTTCTGAGCTTATTTGAAAGGCACATAATACTACCGGTACTACTGCTAATATGATGTTTATGCCTATGTATATGTTTTTAGCCACATCACTCTACTGCAGAATGAAGGCCTCTGCCCAGAAAGTTATGGACATGTTTCTACACTATAGCTCTAGTGTGGCACCTTAACCACTATACTACAATAGGTCTCATCCAGTGGTGGGATTCAAATAATTTAACAACCGGTTCTCTGCCCTAATGATTTCTTCCAACAACCAGTTCACCAAACTGCTCAGAAAGTTAACAACCCGTTCTCCCGAAGTGGTGCGAACTGGCTGAATCCCACCACTGGTTCTATCTATCTATCTATCTATCTATCTATCTATCTATCTATCTATCTATCATCTATCCATCCATCTCTCCCTCTCCCTGTCTCAAACATTCTTCCATTTTTCTAGTGCCATCCAGGAATTAACAGTTTCCACAGTGAAAACTGCATAGGAAGGTGTTTTTAATGATATTTTCACCTGGGATTTGAATGAAACTTGTGAGAATAAGAAGAAGACTACCAGGACAATCAGCCTACAGACACACTAGTCAACAACTATATAATGAAATAAACTCATTCAAGTATTCTATGCACTGAAATTATCTTTTTCTTTAAAAGAATTTGCATTCATTCAAACTGATAGAAAAATGTATAAAATGTTTGACAGAACTAAATGAAATACATTTCTGCAAACTCCAGAATCTGGGTAGGAACACAACTGAAACTATTGTTCAAGTCATCTGTGGTATATAAAAATTACACTCCTTGATTCTAACAGTCATATCTAAGCTTCAATAGCTATAAATTCTGGATTTCTGATGATGCAGTTAGAATGAGTCCTATGCACAATTAATTAAATCTTCAGATTATTAATAATGAATAATGCTGTAACTCAGAAAGATGAATTAATTATGAAAGAAAACTAGCAGGTTTCTTCCCTTCCTAGCTAATATATTTTCATCCACACCCTCCCCAATACAAGGGGAGACTTCTGCACATGATGCAAAAAATAAACTCAGCCATATTTCTAATTAAGTATGGTTTTTTTTTTTATACAAAATGATCATAGCTTTAAATAACTGGGGTTCATACTATGTCATTCACACTCATATCATCTTGTCTTTCCAACTCAGTAATAAGCAGTCATGTAAAAAGCTGATCCCCATAGCTGCTAAGCTGTAAACCAGCTCTAAACCATCATTCTGGAAAACTGTCTTGTTACCTGAGATAAATTTAGAAATTGAAGACATCTAAATAAAGCAGATTATCTATGTGCCAATATTTATGCTTTCCAGAGTGAATACACTTCAGTGAATCCAAAACTTAATTTTAAGTTAGAACTTTGTTTCTATTTTGAGTTGTTTCTTGGATTTGTCTGTTATTGCAATACATAATTTAATCATGGTGTCAACTAGCCTGCTAGGCAAGGACAAATTTGCATAACAATGTTTCGAAATGTCTTCCTTGATGATAGAAAACTGGCACAACATGGCAGAGAATTTGAATATGTCTCTCCTTTAATTTCAAAACAGGACATTAAATAATTAAATATTTCTGATGATCAAAAAAACAAAAACAAAAAAAAAACCCTAGATGCTTTTTTTTCATAATAAAGTAGGACTACTCTTGATACAATGTGGGAAATATGCACTGATTGTGATTAATTTGAATATTTTAATTATTCAGCAGGTGTATTCTTGTCTATTGGCATGATAAACTCCAATAGTGGCCAAAATCGTGGAAACCTTTTGGGAAAATTAAAGGGAACATTAGGACAGGGATGGTAGGCATGCTGGTGCTCTTATGCACACCCCTTAGAGACCTGTATAGACAGCTATAGTGAAGGAGACTATGGGAAATTTCCAAAACCAAATTCTGTTTATGTCCCATATATTTATCGTTGCTTCATCATTACTCTACAAATGCTGAATGTCGCATAAATAAAACTAAGGTCTAAAAGTAGACCCTGCCATATAAGGAGATGCTATAATTGGATGTTCTTAGCTTTCAAACATGACAATCACAATATCCATTTTGGAGCGCTTGATATCCTGAATTGATATCCCAATTGATATCTAATATTTATGAAAAAGACTAATTCAAAGTACATAGATAGCCTTCAAAACTTTGAATGTGATTCCTCAAAATTGACATCAAATTATAATTTTCAATATGAGAGGAAGGGACAATCCTTGATTACCAGTGATATTAAGTTAAGAATTAATGTGAGACTGACCAGATTTCAAAGGTGAGAGATGACACTAATTAAAACCAGAACTCTTTTATTCCAAGGGGAACATTAGCTGTTTGTAACTGCGTCAGTTGACAACTGATTGAATTAAGATCACCTTTCTCTTTGCTTAGAAGCTCTTCAGATAAAATGCTTCCACGTTAAATGTCCAAATAATTTTTACACTTATCTCTTTTTTCAAACAATGGATTCACATATAATGCCCAAGGAAGTACAGAGATAAAACGATCCAATTACATTTTAATGAGGGTCAGCTGAAATACAAACAATACAGATATGATTAAAAGTTAAGCACACAGGCTCAGATCACCCAAAAGCTGAGTGATATTATGATTCAAAGAGTCTTGTGGCAAACTGCTGAAACAATTTATGCAGATATGTAGGAACTTTGATTCCTCTCCTCACTTTCATTTTCTTTGATTATTATGTATACAAAATGTTCAAGGTAGAGACAGAAACAAAAGTTTAGTTGGTTATAATCCTCCATTCACTGCCGTCCAACAGTTGGTTACTTTCTACTTTTTAGCACAACATCAAAGCCCCTTGGAATTTCTTTGTAGCGATAAGCATCATATTTAATAGTAAACATTTAATACGATAGTGGAAGTTTTTTTAATAGGGTACAATTACTCACTTTTCATATAAATTTTCCAATTTTTTTCAACCTCAAACTCTTAAATTAAAATGCCTTTTTTTATTAACCCGCTTATCTTGCCAGAAATCATATTTAATTTCTTAAAATATGTAACTGTTCCAAAGGAATTGTTTGACTAGATTGAAAATGTTCTTGTTCCATGGTTTATTTTGATACTTCTTTTTTCCCTCACAGTGTATCTGTCATCTTGTTGTTGTTGTTTTCAGACAAAGGATAATAGAATTTGGCACCTTATCCTGTTCAGTTTCAGAAAACTGCTATACTTGGTAGCTAACCCAAAAAATTCAGTCTCCCTAAGGAAATATATATGCCAACGTAAAACAGTTACTTCATAATGCCATAAATTGGGTTTGATATGTTAACAATCAATATTTTATCTGAATGAGAAAGACTCTTCCCCATTAGGAATTTAGGCATGAGGAAAATTGTTCTTTTTTTTTCTTTTCTTTTTTTTTGAATAAACAAGATTTTACTTTTAAAATCTGGACTGAGGAGACCATTGTGTTGGCCACCCTGCTGGGTCTGCTGTATGTTTTAGTTCAACAATATCTGGAAGTCCACATGCTGAGCGACCATAGCAATTAAAACTAACTTCAATGCAAGCAATAGGATAGAAGGTAGCAGATGCTTTTAATGGATGCCAGGCAAGCTGCATGATACACATAGCTCTCTATCTTCCACAAGAAGAGAAGAGCTAGAGGAAAATAACCTAGGGGAACAATTTAGAAGTAACTAAAGGTAAGTAATAGGAATGTGGTGGCTCAGTGGCTAAGATGCTAGCTTGTTGATCGAAAAGTTGGCAGTTCAGCGGTTCGAATCCCTAGTGCCGGGTAATGGGGTGAGCTCCAGTTACTTGTCCCACCTTCTGCCAATCTAGCAGTTTGAAAGCACATAAAAAATGTAAGTAGAAAAATAGGGACCACCTTTGGTGGGAAGGTAACAGCGTTCTGTGCGCCTTTGGCATTTAGTCATGCCGGCCATATGACCACAGAAACATCTTCGAACAGCACTGGCTCTTTGGCTTTGAAATGGAGATGAGCACCGCCCTCTAGAGTCAGGAACAACTAGCACATATGTGCGAGGGGAACCTTTACCTTTACCTTAAAGGTAAGTAACTCGCTTTACTTAAGGTAGGGCATCTGTCCCTAAGAGGAATGTTTTAACTGTTTCTATATTTCTCTCAGGCCACATAAATAGAAAGGAAAATACAGATAAGCACAAATTCATATATCATGTCTTGTATATTTTGGAATAGGTAGTCCTTGACTTGCAACAGTTTCTTTAATAACCATTCAAAGTTACAATGGCCCAAAGTGAGTTATGACCATTTTTCACACTTATTATCATTATAGCATCCGTATAGTTACATGATCAGAATGTAAAAGCTTGGCAACAGGTTCATATTTATGACAGTTGCAGTGTCCCGGGGTCATGTGATCCCCTTTTGCAAACTTCTGACAAGTAAAGTCAATGGAGAAGCTAGTTTCACTTAACAACCATGCTATTAACTAAACAACTGCAATGATTTACTTAATAACAAGGTAATCAAATGGGGGGAAAACTCACTTAACAAATGTCTTACTTAACAACATAAATGTTGGGCTTAATTGTGGTCATAATTCGAGGACTACCTGTATTAGTTTGTTTACAACAAATACAAAATAAAATATTGAGTGTCTTGCTGAATAAATTGACATTATATTTTAATCACATACTTTGGTTTGCCTTTTTGCTGAAATAATTTTGCTTTTCATTTTTTAATCAAATCAATTTGTTTCATTTAGGATTGATTCCTTGCTCTCTCTGAGTTTTCTTCCTCTTCTTCCACATTAACTAGATTTTCTGAAAGGTCTTTTTCTACTTTTCTTTGGCAATCTATAAAAACTATAAATCTTTGAGCTTAATCTCATGATAAATATTTTTCTAGACATTCCTAGAAACACAAAATTATTATTCTTAATTTTGACCATCTTGCTCAATAAAGATTAATCCCCAAAAAGCCAATACATAACAGCTTAATTTAAGGATCAAAGAGAAGAAATTGCTATCACAGCATTACTATGGAGGTAAGTATCATCTGTCTAAGATTCTAAAAAGCTAGCATGGGCAAAAATCTGAAATAATAATGATCTATGTTTGATAATATTTCTTCCATTTGGTGGGAATTGAGTTCAGTTAACATTTAGGAAACTGAAGTCTATTTGTGTAACAGATTTTATTTAAAAACAATTACAGCTTTCTAAAAATTATTTGACCTCTTCAGATTTTACACACACACACACACACACACACACACACACACCTGTTTCTTTCATGAAATTGAAACTGTCCATGTCAGTTTCATATAAACTATTGAACGACAATTATTCATTTTCAGAACATCTGTTTATTAATATTGATTCTTGGCAGATGGAGAAGTTGAACAAGTTTGAACAAAATGCAACCCCCCCCCCAAAACCTTACACATTCTACTTATTATATAAACACAAAAGTTGACTTGAAAATTAATATCTGAGCTCCCCCCAGAGATACGGAGGATCCCGGATCTGCGCACCTTCCACCGCGCTTTAAAGACCTTACTATTTCACCAGGCGGGCCTGGCCTAATTTTCTCCCTCTTTTATAAAAGATTTTTAATTTTTAAATATCTTTTAGTATTTTATACATTCAATTTTAAATTGGTTTTAAAAGTTTGGGGTTTTAAATTTGTTGGGGCCAAAATTATTTTATTTGATTTTATTCTACTTTTAAATTTTGTATGTATGTGTTTTATTGTTTGGCTGTGCACCGCCCTGAGTCCTTCGGGAGTAGGGCGGTATAGAAATCAAATAAAAAAAAAATATGTGAAATAAAATGCTGCAGTCTTTATATCTGTGTTTTATTGTACATAAAGGCTATTTGATGGGATGGGTGCTCCACCTCATCAAAGCACAAAAGCAACAAGCTTCTCTTTATAAAGTACCTCTTACAGCAGATCACTTAAATTTTCATTTTCAGATAGATTATTGCCTGCCTAAGCAAAATCTTCAGTGTTGTGATCTGGGAGAAGTCAGAGACTGATTGGAGAATCAATTTTTTCCAAGATCATGGCACTTGAAGATACTGCCTAGACAAATAGCAAAAATGAAAAACTAAATTCAGAGAACTACAAGCCAACCTTGGGCTATTCTTTACAACTGCAGTTTGTTTTCTTCTCTTTTCTTCAATGAAGCAATGTAGCCACTCTGCTCTGAGATGTCATTTGTGGATCAGCTTCAAAGTGTTGCTTTATGTGAATTCTGACTGAAGAGAAGAAACTCTACAAGTATTTGTTTACTTCCTACTTTTATATGTATGCATCACTGTGTTAGTATCATTCTTACTATTGGAGGCTCTGAAAATGTATAGAGCTCAGGTTTATGAGTTTATGTAGAATCCAGGAAACTATGCTTTCATTTAATTACCGGTATGTCTTATGTTGTCAATTGCAAAATATACATTTCAGTAATGTGAAATTTAAATCAATTCCGTACAGACAGATCACTTATTACTTAAATATCCAATTTACCATGCAGTCATTTACATACTAATGGCAGAGCTCTCCAAAATAATTAAGTGCCTGAGAACATAGATTGTGAAACCTTAAAAAAATCAGCTCAATCAATTTTCCTACCTTGAAAGACGAATTCTTGGTATCTTTTGGGGCTCTTTGTTGCCCTTCAAAACGTAGTATAGTTGTGTATAGTTATTTCCTATGGGTTTAAGGTGTTTTGTTGTTGTTTCTTTGTTTTAAATTTTGTATAAATCTATCCACATATCACATTTGTTTTCTTAGCGCTTCTGTTCACATTTCTTATATGAAAGAATGCTATTTCCTCGTGTATAATATTGTATTAATATGAAACTATGAAGATGGAAGGGTGTAATTTGATTTTTAGTTGATGGTTTGCAACAGAACAACTTGATTGATTTATCAATTGCCCTGCCCATTATCTGGATTTTAGTATTATAGGCTTGAAACTGAGATTATATTTCTTACTAATCCAGTGAATTTAGTGAATGCTTTATGTTTTCCAGGAAATCTTATTTTGTAATAAGCCTAGAGAAAAAGAGATGGCATTTATTCAATTTAGAATAAGAGGAGTAATGGCAGATTCTAGCATAACTAGTGCCATTACTGGATGCAGACTATGACATTACAGAAATATGCAATGAAGTAAAAGGTTATAAATAATGGTCATCTGAATTTTCAGTGATGAACCTAAAATAATAATAATATTGGCTGCATCTTACCAACATTTAGAGGAAATACATCATTTCTTTCTTTTTTATTCCTGGAAAAATATAACAAGCTGCATAACAGAATTTCATGTTTATGCAATAATTTTTTTGACAGCAAAATATTGAAAATTTGCTTACATTCTCAAATCACAGATTAAAGAGTATTTAGATGATTTGGGAAGTGGGGAAGTATATGCCTGTCAAGGCATATGTTGTATATTTTGAATCTTTGCAATTCGGAGATGATTTGATCAAATATGAGGGACATCAAAATTCGGTTGTACACAAATGTATTGTGTTAACAGATTAACAGAGTTGGAAGGGATTTTGGAAGTTGAACCCTCTGCTCAAGCAGGGGACCCTATATCCTTCCAGAAAAATGGATGTCCACTTTCTTCTTAAAAATCTCTAGTGATGGAGCACCACAACTTCTGGAGGCAATCCATTCCACTAATAATTGTTCTCACTGTCATGAAATTTCCCCTTAATTCTAAATTAGCTCTCTCCTTGGTTACAAGTTGACCCCCTCTTCTCTATGGCAGCCCCTGAAATATGAGAAGCCTGCTATCATGTTATCCCTAGTCCTTCTCTTCGTTAGACTAGACAAACCAGTTCCTGCAACCAAGCCTCCCAATCATCTTTGTTGTTCTTCTCTACATTCTTTCTAGACTCTCAACATCTTTTTTTTAATAGTGGTGATCAAAACTAGATGCCATATTCCAAGTGTGGTCTTACCAAGCAGTATAAAGTGGTATTAATACTTCATGTGACCTTGATAATATCCCTCTGTTGATGCAGCCAAAACTGCATTGGTTCTTTTGGCAGCTGTAGCACACTGTTGGCTGATACTTAAGTGGTTATCCATTAGGACTCCTAGATCCCTCTCATGGTTTCTGCTGTTGAGCCACCTATTCTATACTTGTGCATTTGGTCTTTCTTGCCTAAGTGCTTTTTCTCACCACTGAATTGCATTTTGTTGGAAGGGGCTAGGTGTCAAAAAACCTGTTAAGATTATTCTGTATCTTGACTCTATTGTCTAAGGTTTTAGCTATTCCCCCCAGCTCAATGTTATTTGCAAATTGTCAGGTTTCGATGTCATCTCAAATAAATTGCACTCCCAAACAATTAATCTTTGCTGAAGTATTCCATTTATTGAGTACAACAGATCTGGCCCCGACTTAGTCGTAGCCGATATTAACCCTCTGACCCCCAAACCCTTCACTTTCCATTCCCCAATTCTCATCTTCTCATTGGCCATCTTCCAAGTCAGTCTCCTCAGCTTCTGACTTCACCCCATAGGAATGTTCCCACCACCATCCCATCTCTTAGGGGATATTATCTACAAAGAAATAAGTAGGTGAAAAGTCAAGCCTCGTCTTTTTATGGCAGCATCAGAATGCTGACATAAATATTATGAGTTCCCCTTCTCTCCCCTCATCTAAATTGTTTATGAAGATGTTGAAAAGTACAGGTAGTCCTCAAGTTATGACCACAATTGAGCCCAAAATTTATGTTTTAAGCGAGACAATGGTTAAGTGAATTTGCCCCATTTTATGTCCTTTCTTGTCACAGTTGTTAAGTGAAACACTGCAGTTGTAACATGGTTGTTAAGTGAATCTGGTTTCCCCATTGCTTGTCAGAAGATTTCAAAAGGTGATTACATGACCCTGGGACCCGGCAACCTTCAAAAGTACGAGTTAGTTGGCAAGTGTTTGAATTTTGATCACATGACTATGGGGATGCTAGAATGGTCATAACTGTGAAAAATGGTCATAATCACTTTTTTTCAGTGCTGTTGTAATTTTGAATGGTCACTAAATGAACTGTTGTAAGTGGAGGACTCCCTGTACTGGGCCTAAGAGAGAACCTTGGGGTATCTCACTTAATAATTCCTTGTAATGGTTTGATTGTTTTGGTGTGTTCGATTAATACTATAAGAAAAGCTAATATCTCTGTGATTTAAGGTTAACCTAGCTTTTATCAAGCAAATTCTGTCTAGAAATATAACTTCTGCCAATAATTTGACATTATCCCCTAATTGCCTGCTGGTGGGAATGTGCTAGCTAGTTAAGCAATGTATCCATAATACAAAGAATAAAATATTATTTCGCATTGTCTTTTTATTCATGCTTGTTCTTATTTATTGCATTTGATTTAAGGGCCCTTTTTTCTTATTTCTTATATTCAACATTTATGTGTAGTATTATTATACATTTAAACATATACATTTGCTATGAGTATTCCTGAATCCTAAAAGGGGGGGGGGGGGGACGACAAAAAAGTGTTACCTTTGATGTATACATATTAGTCAATAAATCAGCTTCTAAGGCTTTCATTTCCTCTTCTGAATCTGCAAGTTAAAGAAAAACATATGTTAACTATTGAATTATAAATCACTAGCATTTGGATTTTACATATAGAATTTAGAAATATCCCTGAAAGACAATTTTAGGTTAAGAATTGACTAAAATAAATGTTTGGCAAGTGCTCCTTTCTTTAATATATGCTTGTTAATTTATGCCATTTCATTGGAAAAAAATATGTTTAGTAATGAAAACAGCTTATTATTGGTCAACTGAAACATTTAAAGAACTGATCACCAATAGTGAAAGTAGTAGGATATGAAATTAAATTTAATTTCTAAATTAAGATACTGCTGCACTGACAGCATGTACTGTATATATTTAAAAGAAGCTCTTTAAATATATGTAGCATGAAAAGAGATTTAAAGTTTTAGTGAGTTTAATTGAATTTCCTGGTTGTTTCAATGTTCAGTGTTAGAAGGACTTGAAGAATGTCTTAATAAAAGAAGGATGATATGTTAAAACGGAAACTGTTTTTATCTAATTATCATCATCATCATCTAAACTCTATAGTTGAGTATAATTGTGAATGATAACAGTCCTAGATACATGGAAAATAAGTCCATTGATACAAATATCTGAACTCTTGTGATTTGTTGCTGCTGCTTGTTGTTCCATGTATTTCAATAGACCCAAGTCATTAGTAACTTTAGTTGGATGGGCTTCAACTAAAGTAATAAACAATATATTCCTAATTTAAAAATAGCAAATGGTAAATGGCTCATAAATGTATACAATATGACTAATATATTGCTTTTATCTTGCATTTCAAGTTTACATCCTCAAAACAGTACTGTAAAGTAAAACAATGTTATAAAATAGAATCACTGTCTCATGGAAGCCAGTAGTAAAATCTGTCTCTTTAAAACATATCAATGCACTTTAAATGCATTATAGTACAAATGGCCCACAAAAAGCATAAAACATTATATTTTATTAAAAAAATAAAATGTTGCCAAGATAGTAGGGAAAATAAATAAAAAATATTTTAAGATATTTTTAATCTTAATTATCAGAAAAAATAAAAGAAATAAATCAAAATTTACCAGTAGAGGTTGGCATTTTAAAAAGTATCTGTAAGGGTGGAAGATGAATGAGAAATAATATGCTTAATGGATCTGTTTTTCAGGGTTAGGAAGTGATCCAGATTTGAAGAAGAAACTATGATATGGAATATATAAACATGCACACGCTGAAAAAATAGGCCCTGCCTTAAATCAATTCCATCACCCTCACCCCCGCCCCCAAGGACCATGCATGAGCCCTTAGAGAGAGCTCTTAAGGAGTTACCAACAGGTGCAACGTGTTGTCCATGCTCTGAAACATATTTCCCCCCTTTGAATCCAAATTACTGTATAGTCCTTATAGTAAAACAAATCCTTCAAATGCTAATGACAAAGAATTCCGAACATAAGAGCTCAGGAAATAGGACATGGGGATTAGGGGAAGTTATCTGGACAGGATCCAGAAATGATATTATGGAAATATATTTCATCAGAGTGAAGTGAAAAACTACACACACATAACTGTAATATTACTGAGAAAAAGTTAAACATATTTATGAGACTGTTTTACAGTTCACACATTGACTAATTCTTATAATAAACATCATCAAAATCAGGACTTCTCAGAACCTCAGTAAGATAACTGCTCCTCCAATGTTCAGGGACCACAGCAAAGTTTTTAGCACTAATACTGCCATTAATTTTCCTGAAACATTTTATTGATTTTCATTTAATCTGATCCTTTGGAACAATAAATTTTGAAAGAATGTATGCCTGGATTGCGTCCGTTGTGATCCAACTCAAAGAATCACAATATACTGTAATACATATCATTGATTTATACTAATAATCATTTCACAATTTGCAAACAATGAAGAACAAAGCTCCTTTTGTCCTAATTGTGGTCATATAATTATATTTTTATATGACTACATTAATCCTCAGGGTTGTATTTAGAACAGTTATTAAAATAAAGCATAGAAATTTAAAAAGCTGAAATAGATACATTGTCCTCAACAAGCATAGGCATTATTTGTCTATCAAAACAAAGATTAAATACTATTGCTTTGCTTATTGATTTAGACTGTTATGATGCACAAATATTTGAAACTATCCAGGAGTTTAGTAATGAGTTACAGCTAAATTTAAAATTTAAAAATAGAATTATTTAATATATTGGATTGGAATAAATAAATATAAAAAATATATTTAATTCTAAAATATTCTCTGGAAACAAAATTTAGCAGGCATCACTTAGTACAAAAATACACATCTGAGGCCTGACTGATTTATAAAAAATTTAATAGGTTCATTACAACTGTACGTTAAATTATGATTTTCATTAAGATGCCCAAATAAATAGGCAAAAATGAGTGTATATGGCATAAGCATATGAATCTCAAGAGTGTTGTGTAAACTTATTTATAGATTTTATATTCCACTTGGAAAAGTTTAAATTTTAATCTATGATTTTACTTGTAATGATTTTTGAAGCAGATTATAAAGAGAACAATGTTTTTTATATTTGCCCATGTAATAGGCTATATTGCTATTATCCTGGTCATCTTCTCAACTTTCTCATCTTTCCTACTACCTTCTCCTTTTGATATCTTATGATTTATCACTTGTTTGTATCTTATAATTATGGTTGTATCTTATGATTTATGATGTATAACTTATCACTTTGTGGTTTGCATATACATTGAGAGATTATGCACCGGACACAAATTTCTTATGTGCGCAGTCACACTTGCCCAATAAAGAATTCTATTCTATTCTATTCTATTCTATTCTATTCTATTCTATTCTATTCTATTCTATTCTATTCTATTCTATTCTATTCTATTCCCTTGATGCATGTATGTGAAAGTATATATGTTTGTGGGGGTGGTATGGATGCATGTTACAGACTACTAGAAGTACATACATAGCAAGCAAATACATAGTCCAATAATTATTGGTGTATAAAGAACAACTTTAAGGAGGAATGAGCTTAGTTATATTGCAATAAATATTTGCTCATATATCATTATGTAGAAATATCTCCTACTTTAACCAAACCTAAAGTTATTCATTTACACTCAGAATAACAGTTCAGGCTTTTTTGATTTTTAACATTATCATTGATGGATTTCAAGATTCTGCAATAAATATATGGAAAAGCTGCAATTTGGGGCCAGGTGGTTTTTTGTTTTTTGTTTTTTGTTTGTAAAACATCCCTACATTTTTTTTAAAAAAAAATGTCTTTGCAGTAATATGGTATTCATTATCATAATTATTTCTGTATAGATCACTGTTATAACTATTTTATTAGTGGGATATATATATATATATATATATATATATATATATATATATATATATATATATATATATATATGATTTTTCCAAAACATTGCACAAAATTGTATGCATTTTTTTAACCTAAAAATATAAAGATTGATTGCCTTGGCACAACTCTTGTTCCTTTGTATCAAGATTCCAGATCTACAGTAGATTTGTATTATTATACACATAGGGGGCACTATTCACTCCATTTCTTTCCCCTGCTAATTCCAAACTCAGTCTAGACACTTGTGACATTTAATTCATCTTTTCATGATATAGCTGTGTAATGAACCTTGTACACCCACATCTCCCAAGGTCTGGATTCTGTTTATCAGCCTTCTGCCATGTAATGCATTTCATAATTGCTGGGTAACAACTCACAGAATCCTACAATTTGTAGTTCCAACATGCTAGGAAAAACTGGTCCATGAGGATCTGTGTATGATGAACTGTGAGCCTCTATGCCACAAACTCCATTTGAAAAAGTCAAAGATTGGAGTAGGAAACTAATCCGTTATATAGCTAGACTAATTCATGCAACCTAAGTCATAAATGCTAATGCTACTTTTGTTATAAAATAACAGGAATAGAATCTTGCAAGTCTGAATGTCTCCCTTCCCCACACACACACACTTTATTTTGAAGAGAACTAAGGAGGGTCAAGTCTGAGATACTTTCTCAAATTACATTTCTGCCTCTTTTTATTTAATGGTTGTCTTGGTTGCAGCTCTTCCTCCTGCTCTTCAAGGTTGTTTCTACAGTCCATTACAGAATCCAAAAACCTGGAGACTGAAAGTATAGAATTTCCTCTTCCCTGTGCTAACCTACATGTGCATTTCAACAAGTCTGTAAATGCAGTCCCTGTCCCAGGATGATCTGGCCCAAAGAACCTCTTCAGAAAGAGAGTAGGTAGCTGTTGAGATACAATTCACCTCTTTTTAGGGTGAATTTGCTGATAAACGAACCGATTAAAAACGCTTTTCAGAAACTCTCATTTATCCCTCACATTTTAATCCACCAGATTCTCTCTCAAAGCAATTATCCTAGAACTGGTTAATATTTTATATTTGAAGCTAACTTTTTTTTTTTTTTTAAATTGACCAGACATCAGCCTCCCTGCATTGGACAACACAAACTCCTCCCATAGTAGCAGCACCGCGGGATTAGCCCAAATCCTTCTTCCAGTCGGAAGGGAAGCCGTGCCAAAAAAGAGAGAGCGAGAGAGCGCACCTGGGAGCTTACCTGAGGCCAAGCTCCAGGAAGCGGACGCCAGCAGCATCGCGCACACCAACTGCATCTTCACCATTCTTGCCATCCACTCGCTCTCTCCCTTTTCTCTCTATAAAGTGAAGTCCATATACAAAAAGGCAAGCTATCTGGATGAGAGAGAGAGTCGCGCAGGAAAAAAAAAAGAGCTGCTGCCGTGAGCTGATTTTTAAAGAACTGGACCCTAAAGGAAGCTCCGGATGTCCCCTAAGTATATAAGCAAGCAGGGAAGGGTGATGTCACGAACGCAGCCGCTCTCATTTAACCAAGCCCGCCTGCTCCGTCTCCTCCTCCTCTTCTTCGGAGCGAAACTGACGCGTTTCCCCCATTAGTTGCGCTGCGCTTCACACTTCCTGAAGCAGAAAGAAAGTGGGCAAGGGTGTGTGAGACAGACGGCTCAAAAAGGACCGTCTCACCAGTTGCCCCCGATTTTAAAATCTTTGCCTCCAAGTGGGAATGCAGGATTTGTGATTATTCCCCCCCCCCATACACACACACACACTTGCCTGCAGGCTGCAGCCACACAACGCCATATAGCAGGCAGGATAGCTTGGTGATGGAAGTTGCGGTCCAGCACAATCGAGGGATGTGTGGCTGGAAAAGGCTAGTATAAAGTATCTAATGAGAGTAAGTTAAATGTCACCTTTGTATTTGTGTGCCCATCACAGGTCACCTGTATAAGTCAGTTAGCTGTTTCTGTGATTCATGTAATCAGAAAAAGAATTTAAGAGCCTGTAGTACAGTGGACTAAAGCACTGTTATTAACATCTGCTGCTTGCAATTACTGCAAGTTCAAATCTCACCAGGCTCAAGGTTGATCAGCCTTCCATCCTTTCAAAGGTAGATGAAATGAGGACCCGGATTGTGGGGGCAATAAGCTGACTTTGTATAAATATACAAAAGTATGAAGGCTATTGCTTAACATATTGTAAGCCGCCCTGAGTCTCCGGAGAAGGGCAGCATATAAATTAAAGCAAAAAAACAAAACAAAACAAAACAAAAAAAACAAACCCAAAAACTTGAGAAATATAGTATTTGTTTAGCTAAAATAAATATTTTTGCAATGTGCTCTTATGTCATTCTTTCTTTACTTATTTCAACGTATGCAAGAGACCAAACCAAAATGACATTCAGAAGAAATGTTGGGATTGCAATTCTTAAGAATTCATAGTCAGAGACCATGAGGGTCCTATACATTTGGAAATAATCAGATTAGGGAAGATAAAGTTGGTGCAGTGAAAATGAGCTTCCTCCTCCTCCTCCTCCTCCTCATCATCATCATCATCATCCTCATCATCATCATTTTTGTCCCTGGATTGCTACTTATAGATAACTTATTTTTATTTTCCAACACTACATTCCAGTAAGCATTGACTAAAGTCATCCTAAGCACTGCGTGCACCAAACACAGGATTTAATAATTCAGTTTATTGGTGGAAAGGTAGCTATAGCTCAAATGCGTATCTTTCAAGATGCAACCCCATGCCCTGAAAGTGACACATAGATGCTCCAAGTAAATAATGCTGGATGAGTTCAGCTCCCACTCTGCTTTCTGAACAGAAATTTATCTTCCTCTTCATTCAAGCTGTTTAGATTCTTTGCTAATACTTTAATTGTTTTAACTCAGCTTTTAATTGTTTATACTTGATTTTAGATTGGAAGTGCCTTTGAATATTTGATGGGTTAAAAAGCTAGATATAAATAGTTGATTAATGAAACAATAATTAGTTGAAGAGAGATGCATACTTTACTTACAAGAATATATGCACATACATTTATATACATTCATATTTAAAACACTTTTAGGTCTTCCTTTGGATATAAATGTGCCATATATGGCAATGCTGAGCAATCACACAAAGAATAGAACCAGTAGTTTTCTCTCAGAAATGGCATAACCATTGAAAGTTGATTGTTTTTGGTGTCCTAAAATGCAGAACCATATAAATTGGTTTTAAGAACTGTGCTGTTTAAATTATTTGATGGGGAGAGAATGTTTGCTGTCCCATTTTAAATATAGCCCCTATCTATGTCTTTGTACAGCATTTAATGGGATAGTCCATCAGGCAAGGACTGAAATTTCTGTATGTTTTAAATAAGATTTAAAATTTGGCCTGCAAAACAGACAATAAAGAACTTTATATGTTCTTCCTTGCGAAGTAAGTAGAAATTACATAAAATCCAAATAGCTTCATTAAAAAAAGAACTTAATGAATAGGTCATTAATAGTTGGTAGCCTGCAATGGTAACTAAACTAAACCTTGGTAGATAGATACTGAAATAAAGAAATGTTTCCTTACTTTATAAAGTTTCTTCATTTTCTATTTTTTCTTCCATTAGGGGGCAGAATGGCAGTATGAGAACAATATCAGCTTCTCTAGAAATAGTTTACTGTTGAACCTACATGGGAAACAAGAAGCAATGACATCAGTTTGTGATAAATCATTTATTCTGTAACATGTACTGATGAAAAGTTTTTTGTTTCTATTTCTATATTTCTGATAGCCTACATGCTTTTAAATTCCATGCAGCATTCATATATAAGTGATACATGAGAAACATTCATGATTTAAACTTCAGGAAAAAGATGTCCAGAAAATATGATTTATTAAGATTAAATAGAATGAAACTTTGTAATAGAATATCCCTACCTCCTCACCTCAAAGAATCTGGAGATAGAACAGTGATTAAAGGTTTTTGAACTCAGTGGACTTTATCTCTGAATAGATTTGTAAGGATGGATTGTGTTGTAAAGGTATTATAGAGAATCACATTATTTTAGAGATTATCTTCAAGAAGATCTGGCTAATCTTAAAGCAGGAAAAGAATCTGATTATCCTTTGAAGATAATATTATTTCTACAAAAGGCATAAAGAAAAGGGAGGGAGTGATACAGGATATCAAAACCAGTGCAGATAACTTCTATTGGATTAGGGCTTGCAATTTATCTTCTGTGAGCTGCAAGTAGCCTCAGGGATATTATATTGCCAAAAGGGATGGGGCACAAACCTGGCAAATGTTCCTTTGATTTTGAGTCTGGGGTTAAAGGTGGGAATGGCAGCATGAAAGCCTTGTGTTCCCATTACCATTCTTAAAACAGCTCTGAACACAATGCCCTGTACAAAATATGGTATTTTGTCATGAATGAAGACAAATATGTCCCAGGATAACATTGCAGGATCCAATCTGGGTCAGTCACTCGGAAGTTTAGTCTTCCAAGCTTATGGACTTGTGCTGAAGCCCATCCTCAGGGAACTTCTCTCTAGTAGAGTGGTATTTTGTCACCACATTTTGGTGGCGTACTCTTGGGAATGTTTCAGAGGTGCAGTTGTGGTGCTGGGAGAAGGCATCTCTACTTAGTTTTTCCTCTAAAGGGTTGGGATGGCATCCACATGTTCACCTGAAAATGATCACATGCTTAGGAAGTTGCATGCAGGCGAAAAGGCCAATGAGGAAAAAAGATAAAATTGCATCCATAATGGGAGGCTCGTGGTGTCACCCATCAACGGTCTATAAACTTCCTGTTCTTGTTCTTGTCAAATAAAATAGATAAGGTGATTGCTCATAAAAGCCTCATCAAGAAATACTATTGCTCTGATGACACATTAAAGAGATAATAAGGACTAAAAGTGCCCTTATTTGGAAGAAGAATAGCTAACAATCAAATGTAATTACAAGAAATAGTGTCACACCACCTTAGCAAATCTGTCACTACTTATTGCTGTAGCTTTCATGAGGTTTTCATGAGCAGCTCAAAGTAAAAGACACTAAAATAGTCATGAGTGGTGACCAAGAACAAAGTGACTATAAAAGGGCCTCCTGACTCAGAAAAAGATTTTTTTAAAAAAAATCACACAAGATGAAGCTGTATAAAAGCCCCATGTCTCTTAACTACAGCTGCCTGAGATTATGCATTGGTTCAGCATGATGGTTATTCATGTTTTATTGCAAACAAAAAATGGAGGATACTTATTTCACTTGGTTTCTGAATCCACAACCACATGCTAAGAGAAAGAATCCAATTCACAGGTGGTTGCTGTAATACTATACAAGAATGACTCGGGAGACAAGTGAAGAGCCACAGAGTGTCCAGTGAACAGTCAGACATGAGGCAGCTCAGCTTGCAAAGGAAATATGATCATAGTAAATATATCAGAAGGGACCCTCCCTAAGTTTCTTGGGCTGTAAAGATGACTGGGAAGGAGACCTCCAAGTTAATGTAGCCTTACAATAAAGTATAATAAAGTAGCTCATCAGTCATGCTTCCTGTCTGGACTACCTCATAAGGCTGACAGCAGTCTAGTTCCTCAGGATCAACAAGATGAAAGTCATCCCATATAATCTCAAAATGTGTAGTCTCTCTCACTTCTATCAAACCTGTACAGATGGCATCCAATTCTGAGTAAATGAATGATTTGATCCTCCAAATGCCAAATAAATGTCTTACAGAACAAATTCTCTTCTGGCCCATCCCTACCTAAAAGAGTACTTTGAAAAGACGCACCAAGCAGCAATTCACAAATGTAATAAAAACAGAAAAATATTGCTGTTTTGATACTCCTACTGTCATTGAGTTCCTGCTTGAGTTAAATTGGATTTACTTATTATTATTTTTTACCAGGATTGCTCTTTTTTTCAGCTTGCATAGCTCTTCAGTAAACTAAGGATCTTCCCGGAATCAGTTCCAGTTTAGTGAGAGATTGTATTCCAGTGACAGACCAAAGCCTTGGTCGAGGTGCCCACCAGGGCCTTGGATATCAAGTGGAGCCATTAGATTTCTTGGGCACATTGACTAAATAGTTGCTCCTCTCTGTAAAGGCTGCTGTGACTGCCAAGATCGATAGCAACCAGAAGTAATCTGAACATTAGAAGGATAGATATTAATTCCCACCACCCCGAGATAATATCTCATCTGTTCTAAGACAAAATCCAGATTCTATAATCTTTGCCAAGTAAAGCTTTTGTTTGTTTGTTTGGGCTTTCTGTAATATTCATCTGACCGGGTGTCATGTGGTGTTTCCAGAATTGACAGAATGAATCCTTTACTTTTCAAAGAATCAGGTGCCACTGTAACCATGTTAGATATTTTTAAAAATAAAGAAGGTGGAAGTTCTGATGTGTGAGACATGTTTATTTAAGAATTAAACCAGAACAAACAGAATTTATTTCAATAAAATAAACCAAGCAAGGAATATTGTGGCAATTTGGTTAGATGGCTATTTTATTTCTTTTTTTTACTCAAAACATAAGATCCTATTTACAGCCCACTAGTGATATTATGAATGGAAAAACGTGTATCAAAAGATGTAACTTACTGTGACATTTTTTATATCATGTGATACAGTGGTGGGTTCCCCCCGGTTCGGACCGGTTCTATAGAACTGGTATTAAAACCGGCGGGAGGCTCCGCCCACTGACCCTGATATCATCAGAAGCAATCTGCGCATGTGCAGAAGCTTCTGTGCATGCTCAGAAGCAAGGCATGCGCACGAGCGAAGTGAGCACGCACGCACGATCCCATTGCGAACCGGTAGAAAAGGTAAGTAGAAGCCAGCCCTGATGTGATAATATAACACAGTTATAATGATACCATTTTAAAATCTTTTTTTCTCTCTGCTCTGATACATGTTAGGGCATCACAGTTGTAATTTAGTCAAAATGCAAATATGCAACTTTTTTCAGTCCAAATAATATTACATTATGTTCCATTCCATCCTGTATTCTGGCATAGAGACCAAGAAACTGAGATTTACTGTGTTTTCCCGAAAATAAGCCCCTGTCTTATATTTTTTTAAACCCTGAAATAAACCTTAATCCCATGTGCTCAAAAGCCCAATTGGGCTTATTATCAGGGGATGTCTTATATTGGGGAAAACAGGGTATTAGATTTATAATCCTTTTCCTCCAGAACTTCAAGGCAACCTAATAAAACATTCCCTTCCCATATTCTCCTATTGTAGGTTGGGTTGTGAGATAGTAATCCAAATCTACAGAGTCCATTTAATAAGAGATTTCATTGAAAGATCAATGCAAATTAATAAATTTAACACAAAATCAAGGCAATCGTTATGCTGCCTTGCAATGCATTGCCATTTTTGCTGTATAAAGCAATCACAGAGAAAACGCTATACATTAATGTTGAAATGTGATTAGTTATTTTTTCTGTAATATAAAATGGAATGATTTGCAACAACTCAAGATGCTTTACCTGACAGCTGACCCAACTATTTAAAAATGCCCAATGTAAATTTTTGGAGAATAGGGTTGTAGAGGAAAAAATAAATGATTAAAAAATCAGAAACATTAGTGGTGGACTAAAGAAGGCTCCATGAAATTCTTTCTTTCTTTCTTTCTTTCTTTCTTTCTTTCTTTCTTTCTTTCTTTCTTTCTTTCCTTCCTTCCTTCCTTCCTTCCTTCCTTCCTTCCTTCCTTCCTTCCTTCCTTTTTGGAGAATAGGGTTGTAGAGGAAAAAAATAAGTGTTTGGAAAAGTCCAAACAGCAAATAAGCACCACTGAAACCAATGAATGTATTTCCAAGTAAACATGCTAAAGAATAAAAATGAATCATCATTGTGAAGTTGTATATGGAGGAAAGCCAAGTCTTGGAACTATTTCTACACCCATTATTGATTCAATGTCATTAGAATAAAAACAGAGCAACCTGTAAAAACAAATGTATGGCACAATCATTAAGTACAAGCAACAATTCTGGAATCAAGTATCTGTGCATCTCACAGTTATTTGGTAGATGAATACGAATGAAATATATGAAATTAAGATTGGCATCTCGACCAGGGTCCAAAATACCTGGTAGAGGTGATGAAACTGGAGCACCCAAAGTATCTTTGCCTCGGGATCCAAAATACCTGGCACTGCCTACAATGAGTAAGATTTGCTTTGGCAGGACAGTTTGAAGATCAGAGTATTAATTTCATGAGTTAATTTTTCAAACTTCATGCAAATCCCAAGTGAATCATCCAGTAATTGATAATACTTGTTTATAAGTTGCTGAAAATCAAGGCTTGTTCATTCAGTAATGTTTTTACAAAATTGTGATTTATTATTTCATTACTTGCAGTCAGGAAGAGTGATTAGTCATAGAATCCACATGTCATTTCTTGAACATTTTTGATTAGATCTATTAACTGTAATTTTTAGCATGTACAAAGTAATGCTATGTTTATTTAGAAGGATGGCCCACTAGGTTCATTGAGACTTAGGTCTAGATAAATATGTATAGAATATTTGCTTAAAATAAAATAATTATAGATAATTAAAATGTATCAGTATTATTGAACTTCTTGAATTGTACCCTAATTGAAATAACCAGACTGGGGAAAATTTATCTCAGACTATCTCAACCAGACTGGGGAAAATTTATATCCTTCAAATGCTGATTACTGTATCACATAATGTCAGATAGAACTGAGCATCATTCCAGCCTGTTTAAAACATAGATTGGATGGATCATTCATTCCCATCTGTGATCACAGCTCATTACTGTTGGCCTGCAAGGTGGCTTATGAAATACTCATTTTTCTACAGATTTCACAAATAATAATAATAATAATAATAATAATAATAATAATAATAATAATAATAATGGATAGGCATATCAAAAATGTATGTATGCTTTAATAGCAAATTATAGAAATTATAAACAGTAACCATCACAAAACTAAATCTTTCCCTTTTAATTCAGGATATACTTTTCATTAAAAAAATGTATGCATAGGTTAAAACATATTACATTTTTGCTGGTTATAAAATAATTACTGTGGAACTGTAGAGCACAGAGCCAAGTCCTGAACAGAATTCTTGTTGTATCATCTGTGCAAAATCAATTGGTCTTCAGGCAAATATTTCATTTTTATTCACCCAAACATTAGATCTTTTAGACAAGCAAAACACACTAAATTGTACTCATGCTAAGATTTCATTCCAGTTAATTTTGTTTCTTCACAGAATGACTTTGATTGATTCAGTGAATATAAAATTAATTAAATCAAAGTTATAGATGGGACAAGACAAAAAAAGTCTTAAAATGGATCTTTCATATCCTTTGCCCCATTGCATACTTCATTACAACTAGTAATGGATTACATTGAAGAATATTAATATTTTCATGACCTACAAGGACATGAAAATGAGGACTAAATAACAAGAAGAGGTAGATAAAACCAAAAATCCACTTTTAGTAGACAACATGTACAAAATTTATTGGCCAGTCATGATATATACACATACATACCTGTGTTTCCAACAATGACTTTCCCTTCCAAATTTAACTGAAAAGTTTATGTGAGCAGGTAATATATATTTTAACATCCAGACTGCAAATGCCATAGACCTATATATTTTTGATAAGGATTTAAAAATGCTATGATCACCACTATTGACATAGTGAGCAGGTATTGTGGGATTAGATATATTCTGTTTTGTGACTACCATCCTATTTGTGAAAGTGAAATCCTACTGAACTCAGTTTACAAAACTCAACTCACATAAACCTAACATGCAGGGCTAAATAATCTGGTTATTACAGCTCTCATCCTCTTGCCATTAGCCAGGATGGTTTAGGCTCTGTTCCCTTCTTGTTAGAGGTGAAATAAAAAGCATCTTCAACTATGAACCCATTCTAATAGAGTTTCCATGGTACCAATGTCTAATTTTAGGCACCAGGCACAATTTCTTCCATTCCTCCCATGATTTAAGCATCTGGGAATGTGCTCTGGTTATCATTGCTGGCTATTAAGTGCATATGACTGTATTTTTATCTTAATTGTATTATGGTTTTAATTTTGTAAACCATCTGGAATAAAACTTCATGTCCAGAAAATATTACATCTTTCAAAGGAAGGTCAGTCATAATTGTTAGTTAGGACTGCTAACACCTGGCCTTGAACATTGCTCTATACCTTTAAAAATTTAATGAAAGCAACATGTTCAGCTGGTTCTAGATATGCACCTGGTGGACATTTTTCTGAAATATGCCTATTAGAAGTACATAAACACTATTTAAAGCAGGAAATGACATGTGTGGCCAGTTAATAAACAAGTGGAATGCTTCTGTTTCACCCAAACTCAATGATGACTGAATTACATTTTGCTTTGAATCAAAACTTGTTGCTGCTGTTTCATGCAGTACCATTCTAAATATTCATTTAAAAAGCAACATTGCTTGTATTTTTTTTAAAAAAAATACCATTTTTTCCCCTAATCTGTTTAGTTGAGGTTTCGTTCTGAGGAAGACTTGCTGTATGTAGTGGAATGAATAGAAAAGAGTTATTTCAAAAATGTTTTGCAGCTGAACATTTTTGAAGGTGATAGTGAATATGATCACTTATAAAAATAGAAATAAGGGAAAAAAATTAATTGTATTCATGTTTGAAAATTGGTAAGTGCCACTGACAATATTCCATGTTTTTTTTTCCTCCAATTTTTATTTATAAGTATAAACTAAACAGAACAATGAAACGTACAAAACATAAAAACATATAAACATCCATTTCAATACATGTCCAGTTTGTCGCAACTATAATATACATTTCTCTTTGTATTTTGACTCTTCCTTATTTGGTCATTCCCTTTTATCTATCTAATATTGATCTTTGTTAACCTATGTCTGTTCTTTGTTTCCATCATATTATATTTGGTCATTTTATTTACTTCCTATTGCTTCATCTCTTTCCTATCTTTCAACCAACTATACCACTTTTCCCATACTAAGTAAAAGTCATGTTCTTCCCTATTTTGTAATTCCTTTGTGAGTCTATCTAATTCCACACATTCCATAATTTTATTGATTACTTTATCTGGTGTTGGTATATCACTACTCTTCCAGTGTTGCACGTATAGTATTCGTGTTGCTGTTATCATATGTATAATTAAATAGGTTGTTTTTTTTTTCATAATATCCATTCACTATGCCTAATAAGAAGCTTTCTGGTCTTAGTTCTATCTTTTGGTGTGTTATTTCCTCTATTTGTATTTTGATCCTTAGCCAATATTGTTTCGCCATTGGGCAGGTCCACCACATATGGTAATAGGTGCCTTTGTGGTGGTTGCATTTTCAACATGTTGATGGCATGCCAGGGAACATTCTTGCCAACTGGCTGGGGCAAAGTGTCACCTATAAAACATTTTATAGAGATTTTCTTTTCTTTTTTTAAAAAAAAAAGTTTTACAAATACATTTTCTCTCCAATTCCCCCCCCCCAAGCCCCCCATACCCTCCCTAACCCTCCCCTTTTTCCCCCAGGACTTCTACAATATAAAATCCTAATCGAGAAATACATTTTATAAAACTTAAACCCCTCCACCCCCATATACTGTTTATACCTTCATAAAACTCAATTAATTTGTCCCTACATAATACATTCATTCAGCTAAAAGCTATCTGATATTTCTTAGTTTGATATTTATTCTGCACATAATCTATCCACTTTTTCCACTCCCATACATAAGTCTCTTGAGTTCAGTCTTTTAAATATGCTGAAATCTTCGCCATCTCTGCAAAACTGGCCATCTTCAAAGTCCATTCTTCAATAGTGGGCATAGCTTCATTTTTCCAATATTGACCTATCAGTAATCTCGCTGCTGTCACCATATACAATATCAGCTTTGTTTCACCCAATGTAAAACCCTTAACTATACCCAATAAAAACAATTGTGGAGAAAACTGAAATTTTTTCTTCAAAACATTTTGAATAACCCACCAAATTTTTATCCAAAAAGCCTTCACTTTCTTACAAGTCCACCACATATGGTAATATGTGGCATCTAAGCAATCACATCTCCAGCATTTTGGTTGAACATTAGGATACATACACGATAACGTCTTAGGATCTAAATGCCACCTATAAAACATTTTATAAAATTTTTCCCTCAAATTCTGCAACTGTGTAAATTTAACATCACTGGTTCTGCAAAATTTTGTGCCCACTTTATCATACAATCTTTAACCAATTCATTTTCCGAGTCCCTTTCTAGCAAAACATTATAAACCCTCTTAACATGCATTGGATCTTTCTCTTTTATATGTCTAACTAATTCTTCTTCATGCATCATTATACCAGTTTTTTGATCTTCTTTCCATCTCAGTTGAAGTTGATTATACTGTAACCAAGTTAAGTTAATCCCTTCTTCCAACAGCATTTCTAATGTCTTTAATTGCCATCTGCCCCCATCCATAAAAAGAACTTCTTTGTATAACCCCCCCCCCAGTGACATTATATTTGTATTCCACGTGATATGACCAAGATCCAGCCATAACGGTATTTTGTAATCCCATTTGAATCGGTGCTTCTTCCAAACTCTCATCAAAGAGTTCCTAAGTATGTGGCTTTTGAATACTTTATCCACTTTATTCTCATAAAATAAATATGCATGCCAACCAAATTCAAGATCATTACTTTCTATATTCAATATTCCAGTCTTTGTCCTTCCAAAGCTTTGCTTGCGTCAAAGCTGCTGCTTCATAATACAATTGTAGGTTTGGGAGTTTAAGGCCACCCCTTTCTGGAGCATCTTGCATAATTTTCAGTTTCACTCTCGGCTTTTTCTCATTCCAAACAAACTTATTCAATCCATTTTGCCATTCTCTCAATTGCTTATCACTTTTAAGCACCGAAATCATTTGAAACAAAAAAAGAAATCTAGGCAAAACGTTCACCTTAACTGCTGCTATTCTTCCAAGCAACGACAGCTGCAGTTTTTTCCAAGTCTCCATATCCTTTTGTACCTCTCGCCACAACACCTCATAATTATTTTGAAGTAATTTTATATTTGAGTCTGCAACTTGAACTCCTAGATATTTAACTTTTGATACTATTTCAAAGCCTGCCTTGCTTTCAGGTTCCTGCTTCCAATCTTGTGTCATATTTTTAACAATCATCTTAGTCTTTTTCTGGTTCAACCTAAATCCTGATATCATACCATATTCGTTTATAATGTCTTTCATCTGGATTATTGATTCCATCAGCTGTGTTAGGGTAACAACCAGATCATCTGCAAATGCCCTGGTCCTGTAGTCCTCATGCCTAATAACTATGCCATGTAATGAAGTTCCCTTATTGAGTCCCTTATTGTATTCAACAGGACTTCTAATGTTAAAATAAATAACAATGGGGATAGCGGACAACCTTGTCATGTTCCTTTTTCAATACTAAAATTTGTAGTCAGACTTCCATTAATAATAATTTGTGCCGTTTGCTGTTGATAGATTGCTGAAACCGCCTGTATAAACTGATCCCCAAAGTCCATTTTTCTCAGAGTCTTTAATAGAAAGTTCCAATCCACTCTATCAAAGGCCTTCTCCGCATCCAAAAACACCAGCACTGCAGAAATCTGTTTATTCTTCTCAAGATAGTCCAATAAGTTTATTATTTGCCTTGCATTATCTTTCATGTATCTGCCTTCTATAAATCCTGCTTGGTCATGATGAATCACCTCTTGAATAACTGGCATCAATCTGTTGGCTAATACTTTTGCAAAAATTTTATAATCATTGTTCAGAAGAGATATTGGTCTATAATTCTCAGGTTTTTTAAGACCTGCTTGCTCTTTCGGTATCAATGAAATATAAGCTGCTTTCCATGAAGGAGGTATTTTACCCCCTTGTTGTATACTACAAAATAAGTCTTTAAGATGTTCAATCATTTCTGCTTGTAAAGTTTTATAGTACACTGCAGTTAAGCCATCCGTCCTTGGCGCTTTAGCTGTTCTCAATTGTTTAATTGCGACAATAATCTCCTCTGCTATAATTGGTTGACTCATTCTTTCCTTTTGATCACTAGAAATTTTTATAACTCTATAAGTCCAGTCTTTATTTCATCTTTAGCATATAATTTAGTATAATAATCTAAGAAAGCTTCTTTGATTAATTTTTGTTGAAAAATTTCCTTCCCTCCAATGTCAATACTACCAATAACCCGTGTGCTCTGACGCTTCCTCAATGTGTAGGCCAGCCATCTGCCCGGTTTATTAGCATTACAAAATGTATTATGTTTCACAAATTGTAAATTAGTTGCTGTTTGCTCCGCCATAAGCATATGAAATTGATCTTTCAAAAGTTTGATAACTCCTCGTATTCTTTCATCTGTTGGGTTCTTTATAAGTAGCTGCTCTTTCTTCTTTATCTCTGCTTCCATTTCCAATCTTCTCTTTTGTCGGTTTAATCTGTGTTTAGAATTCATATGACTAAGTACCCCCCTCATATATGCCTTACTCGCATCCCACAAGATTTCAATAGGGGTACCCTTATTCAAATTCATTTCAAAAAATTCTTTCATTTGCTTTTTTCATTTTTTTCGTATCTAAACAAATTTTCATTTACTCTCCATGATCTTCTCTCAATCTTTCCCATTTCAATTTCTATCCATACCGGGCTATAGTCAGTTAGAGTCCTTGGGAAAATCTTTTTTTTTTGTTTTGTTTTGTTTTGTTTTTTTGCAAGTAAGTCAGATGATAATAAAATGAAATCAATCCTAGAGAATGATCTGTGTCTGTCTGAAAAAAAGGTAAAGTCCAAGTCTTTTGGGTTATGTATTCTCCAAATATCTTTTAATTCCAAATCTTCTTTCATGTCAAAAAAAGTCTGTGGCAATCTATTCCTTGACTTTGCCAAACTCTTTTTATCTATTTTAGGATCAATTACTCCATTCCAATCTCCCATAATTAAGATAGATCTATAGTCCCATTGCAGTATTTTAGAATACAATGTTTTATTAAAATCTTCTTGTTGCTGATTAGGAGCATAGATTCCAATCACCAAAATTGGACCATTTTCTGTATAAAGTTCAATTGCTATAAACATCCCAGAATCATCTGCTTCTATAATTTTAGATGATAGTCTTTTATTTATATAAATCACTACTCCATTCTTTTTTTCCAAACTAGAAGCTATAAATTGTGTTCCTAATCTAGAATTTATTAAATGTTTTTGATCTTGTATTCGAATATGAGTTTCTTGTAAGCAAATGATATCATTGTTAAACTGTTTCAAATAATTAAATAATTTCCTCCTCTTCTGTGGTGAATTTAGTCCATTCACATTCCAAGATAAAAACTTAATTGTCATCTGGAACCTCTTGAAGCGACAGGAACATTTGCTGAAGACTTTTTTCCAGATTGATAGTCTTCGGCTTAGCTCTCCCCATGGCTTTACGTGCTTGTGCACCCTTAGCTCCCTTCTTGTCTTGTTGTGGCTTGGACCTTTCCTGTTGTTGTTTTTCTTTAAATTGCTTATAAACTGCTCGAGTTATACGCTGCTCTTTAGCTTCAGCCATCCGGGCCAGGTCCAAAGCCACTTCTCTTGTGTTAGTGGGTACTCCAAATACAGGTTCCAGAGGGAGATCTAACAAAGGCTCATCTAGAAATCCACCTGTATCTCCCTGCATTTCCATTGCCTCCCGCTCCAACTGTTTGCACTGCTCCTCAGTCTCTTGTTCAAACTGCTTCTCCTTATCACTCTCCTTTATCTCCAACACTGATGATGTGCGTGGAGATGTTGTACCTGTTTTTTTAAAAACTGCAGAATAAAATTCTTCCGCTTTCTCAACTGTATTCAATCTATACCTTTCTCCTTCATACTTGAATATTATACCAGTTGTGGCATCCCATCTGAATGGGATTTGCTGTTTCTTTAGTTCAGACACTAAAAATCCAAAGTCCTTTCTATCTTTTAACATTTTAGGTGGCAGCTCTTTGTAAACTCCAATTTCTCTTCCATCCACTTGCACAGTAGAGACAAAGGACCTTTGCAGAATATCATTTCTTATTCTTCTATCTGTGAAATATATTACCATATATCTAGGCAATTGTCTTTGTTTAGCCACCCAGGAATTCACTCTATAAGCTTTATCCATCTTACAAAAAATCTCTTCAGGACCGGTCTTTAACATCACAGCTAAGGCATCAGCACAAATCCTTCTCAAATCTTCTCTAATATCCTCTTTTATTCCTCGAAGTCTTATAGCAAATTCCATAGCCCTGAATTGCATCATTGTCAGCTCATTTTCCATCCTTTGCATTTTATTATCAACATTAAAAATTTTATGATCTGTCTGCTTCATTTTAACATCCATCTCAGATTTATATTCCTCTACTTTCTTATCAGTTTGCACAACTGCAGCTGAAAGACCAGTCACCACTGTCATTAACTTTTTAGTCACCTTGTCATATTTTTCTTGAACCACCTCTTTGATTTCTTTAATCTCCTGCTTAATTTCCTGTTGAGATTTTTTAAACTTCTCATCCAAATTTTCATCTTGTCTCATCAAAGCCTGGGTAATAAACTCTTTCAAACTTTTGAGATCAATCTCCTTTTTCTGACTCTGCTGGCTAGAAGGCTGTTGTTGTGGCTTATGGGTGGGGGATCTCCCCTCACCGCCTTCATATCTTGCTTTGGCTGTTTAGAAGCCATTCTGCCATGTAGCCTAACTTTTTCAAAAAGGGAGGTTCTTTTTTCCCTTCTTCCTCCACAAAGTCCTCTAAAAAATTCCCCCAGGTTTGATCAAATTAGAAATAAAGTTAAGTCAAAGTCAAGCTTGCTTATTTTTAAGAAAAAATTTGGTCTTTTCTCTTCAGTTGTTACAGGCAGCGAGACTTTGTAGCATGTTAAAATAACTATACAAATCCACTTTCACTTTCAGCACTCCTCTGCGCTGAAGCCGGGCGCCATTTTCAGGAAACTTTCAATCTCTCACTTAGGTTTAATCACAGGGCTAGCACAGCACAGCACAAATACTTGCGGTTTTGAGGTTCAAGTCCCAATTTCACCCTGTTCAATTAGGAAGTTTTCTTTGTTTTCACTTGTTAGGATGGTCACGCCGTCTTGTTCTACGAAGTAGAAGCGTCCCCGAGGTCCGGAGCTTCGGCGGGCTGGAGAGGGAGCCTCGCCTGTTTCTTCCCCCAGAAGCAAAAAAAAGCAGTCTGGGGGCTTCACAGGGGCTCAACCAAATCCTGCCGGCTCTGCTCGCAATTCCTTATGGATTTGGAGTTTTTCAAGCCACTTCTCCTTTCTCGAAGCGGCTCTTTACAGACAGCGGGGCTGGCGATCTAAAAAAGACCATCTGGCGACGACAAAGACCAAACCGGAAGTCCGAGATTTTCTTTATAGGATACAGACATTGTCATTTTATAATTTATTTTCCATAGTTTTTCCCATTTGTCTAATTGAATACTATAACCGAAATTTTTTGCCCAGGTTATCATATTTTTTTTCACTACCTCTTCTTCTAATTTATATCCTCGTAAGTAATTGTAATTTTTTTTGATCAGTTTGTCCTGTGTCCCTTGCAAAATTTTATCTAATTCTGTTTGACCTTTTTGAAATTCAAATTGAGCCAAATCTTTATTGTATCTTGATTTTATTTGTATATACAGCCGCCAGTCAATGTCTGTACCCATCTCTTTCAGTTCTTGCCTCGTTCTTAGTTCCCCCTGATTGTTTAACAGATCTTTATAAGTTTTTGTTTTGTTATAGTCCATGGCATTTGGATAGATCTGGGCTTCCATCGTTGACAACCACTCCGGGATTTTGTAATAATGTGCCTTTTTAATACTCTGCCATGTTTGGTATAATGTGTGTCTTATTGTATGTCTCTGAAAATATTCATGCCTTTTGTCTGTGCCCTCCCATAAGAAGGCATATTCCATGTTTTAAAAGTTACTGATATCTCATAAATGAAATAGACAATAAGCAGATGGAACACTTGCACTGATACTTAAATATCAGTGATACCCAATCAGGGTTATTCAGGTTTCCTGTAGAATGGGCAGCAATATGAATACAGTATGAGCTCGTCAGGTTCACACAGAAATCAGAAAAAGATATATCTGCTTTAAAGAGATGCTATGCTTACCACCCTACACATCTTCTCTTTTCTACCCAGATTCCATTTTTACCTCCCACAGTCAGCATTCTCTGTCCATTAATTATGCTAACTCCTAATCTTCTGTACTTGGGGTTTCTCTACCATATAATTATATATATCTCAAAAATCTTAGGCTTAACAACTATCATATGCAGGAGGATGATCTACTTCATGTACAGAGTCCATACTTGTTTCTGAACACAAGCAATGTGTTCCTGCCTCTATCTATCTATCTATCTATCTATCTATCTATCTATCTATCTATCTATCTATCATCTAACCTATCATCTATCTATCATCTATCTATCTCTTTCCTGAATCAAATAGTCCATGACATTCTTTCAGCCACATCATTCTGTTGCCTTTTCAAGCAATTCAGGTTAGCTGTATGACTATAATTTTTTTTTCTGGTTTTTTTTTCCCCTTTGCAACCAACAAATGAATTCTCCTTGGCTCATGCTAACCAGAATGATTACTTATCTAGGCTGCCCAATTGCCCTATTATCGGAATGTGCAGGACAGACAATTGCACCCACTGCCATGTCCCACTCATCTTAGAAGTAGCCCCAGGGCAAATCTCTCTGATCTACTTTTGATGTACCGGTACACTTTTTCCAGTTATATTATCTGCAATGCTTCAGTTTCTTGCAGGCAATGCCATTATAGAGAGGTATAGTACCTGTCAGAATGCATTAGGGAAAGAATGGAGTTCTTTATGTGACATACATGTCTGCATGTATCTGGACTTTGATTCTATATGTATGTGCGTAACAGTGGTGGGGTTGCTCCCGGTTTGGACTGGTTCTATAGAACCGGTAATAAAACCGGAGGGAGGCTCCGCCCACTGACCTCAACATCATCAGGAAGCTTCTGCTCATGAGCAGAAGCACACGTGCGGCCCCATTGCAAACCGGTAGTAAAGGTAAGTAGAACCCACCCCTGGAGCATACCATCAATTGCAGGATCTCTTGTCTCATCTATGTATGGTTTGCTCCAATACCCCCCTTATCAGATTGTTCTGGTTTCCCTACATCTGATGTGGACCTTGTTAATCTGGCCAATATCTGAGCTGGCATCACTCTTCTAGTTCATGTTACTGTCATATTTGACATATACAGGTGAAGCATATATATTATTGTATATATGGATATTATGTTAGCTGTGAGGTCTGCTCTTGCTAGTGGTGCTGCTGGACTCTGCCCACCTACCAGGATATGCTGAGCCAAACACAGATCAAACCAATGTTAGGACCAGGCAGTTGGTCAGTCATTCAGGGTTTTTGTTTTTTGTTTCGGTAGCAACCAGCCATCTCCACCAGAATGCAGTCAATGAACCAGATGCTGTGTATGATCATGCAAGATGGTCTTTGTCAATCCGAAACGTAAACCCTGTACCTGCAGGAATAACACTAGGAAGATGGTGATGATATGGATATTATGTCCCCATATTCTCTTAAAACAGAGGTCTCCAACCTTGGCAACTTTAAGACTTGTGGACTTCAACTCCAGCTTTGCTGGCTGAGGAATTCTGGGAGTTGAAGTCCACAAGTCTTAAAGTTGCCAAGGTTGGAGACCCCTTTCTTAAAAAGCAAAGAAAGCATGGAGAAGAATCTTGCACAATTTGAACCAATGCTTATCTGTTGTTGGAAGAAAATGCAGTAACTTTACACGTTGGTGCTAAAAAGGACAAAGCTGCAAGTTTACCATTCCCATTCCTCCATAGTGGGTAGCATTAAATCTTTCCATCTCTTTGCAAATCTTGCTGCTCTGACCATATACTGAGATAATTCTAATTTAGTTTGCTATATATCATGGATTTTTTCATCAGATAATTGGGAGATCCATTGACAACTACATTGTTGATTTCATTTTGAATTCCTCTTGATAATTTTTAATATGTCCCATTTATCTGTATTTGCTATTTCTCTTTTATTGGCTTCTAATTGCAGTACACCTACCTCAATTCAGCCTAAGTGTAACCCAGCTGTTTTCCGCTTGTTGGTGAATAGATCACTCTCTCCTTCCTCAGCAAGGAAAAGGGAAAAGCTACCAAACTTCTGGTTTTCTGTTTGGATGTGTTGAGTTGTTAGAAAAAGAAGAACATTTCATTGTAAGAAATGTATTTCTTAAATTGGGGTGTCAGGCAAAATGACTTGAGCTTAGCTAATGATACTTTGAAGCTTTATATTATTGTTTATCTTTGTAATAAGAGAAAGTGTCATATTGTGAAACTGCCTGTTGAAACAATCTGACCATAATATTTCAAGTCAGACAAAGAAAAAGGAAGGTTGGGTGGAGGAGAGGGGAGTTAATGTATATTGGAAAAATTCCCAGCTGTGGAATGAAGTTTCTCTGCCAAGAAACACTGGCAAACATTTCAGGTGGTTAGGAAATATTTGTCACTATTGAATAGTGAGGAAATTCCCCATGATTGAACTCAGCTCCAATGTAGCTGTATGAATAGAAAACTTTTTGTGGGTATATAAATTTGAACCACCTGATCAATTGCCAAATTTATAGGATTTAGTTGCTGCTGCTTTTTCTCCTTGCTCTTTTTTCTCAGTTTCATTATCCAGTTCTGCTCCTTCTTCATATAGCTACAGCTCAAGTACTTAAGTGACATGACATTAATTTGAAATACGTTAATTTGAAATATGCAGGGTATGTCTGGTACTAATAGGTGATTCATGGAGTAGATGTTAACATCCCATGCAGATTAATGGGGTTACTTTAAAAACAAATGAACAAAAATTTATGATCAAATGGTTTGGAGACAACATCTACATTCAACTGCCAAGTCCCCATTTTCTTTTTGCTTTTAGTGATCTTTTTATTTATATTAAATTAATTTCAGCAGAAAAGGTAAAAAGAGATTATTCTACATATTCAGCAAAATAGTTAACTGAAAAGGGGCAAAGTATAACCTTTTTTAATTCTCAGTTCTCTCAATTCAGAGAAATCACTACATCACTCAGAAGAAAATGGAAAGAAGCCCCACACAACTCTTCCCTTCTCTCCAGTGGCATTGCAAACTTTCAATCTATTCAGCTGGCGTTCTAGATTTCCCATCCAGACATTATCTGGCATAAGGAGAACTGAGAGGTCTGTCTGCATTCTTCTCTGTAACTGGCTTGCCAAAACAGTATATTCGGTGATGGGATTCCTGGAATGGGAAGCAGCAGCAACAGTGGATAGGAACTGTGGTGGCACAGTGGTTAAGAAGTACCTAATTGCTGGAAGTAATTGAGGGTTAATAGTGGTAGCACAGTGGTTAGAATGCAGTAATGCAGACTAACTCTGCCCACTGCCAAGAGTTTGATCCTGACCACTTCAAGGTTGACTCAGCCTTCCATCCTTCCAAGGTCAGTAAAATAGGGACCTACATTGTTGGGGGCAAGATGCTGACTCTGTAAAGTACTTAGAGAGTGTTGTAAAGCACTGTGAAGCGATATATAAGTCTAAATGCTATTTCTATCATACATGCAGGAAGGCTTGGAAATTCTGCTTCAAAGCATTGGACGTACTTAAAATACTCAAGTTATTTGGCAGATAATATATTAAAAAATTAATATTTCAAGCATAATAATTTATAATGAGGCAGTAGTCAGCTTTGGAAGCCATATTAGGCTGGAAGCTTCCATGCCGCCACCTTCTCATGTATGGGAAAGTAGGAGGGGGGATTTAGTAGAGGGGTTGTCTATACACATAACAACATTCTTCCTCTTGGTCAAGGTCAGGGCGATCCTGCATCTGGAGAAGGAGTGGTCGGAGTGATGTCTTGAGATCTGACGGTGATCGACTGAGGAGTGAGGAGATGGTTTTGGGGGTTTTGACTTATTGAGGGAAAACCCGGACCTCTCAAATTCGGGTTTTCCCAGATGTGTCAGTTTACCTATTCTAGTAAATAGAACTTTGAAAAATGCTTGCTTCAGAGTCTTTACTTGGAGTTGGGGGGTTTTCTGGAATGCTGACATTAACAGCAGTAAGATTACAAGTTGAAATCCATGTACCTAAACTGGAAAATATATCTACGTTTTAAAAAGAAGAAAAAAATTATTTCAAGTACTACAGGAAGATAATATGGTATCACCAAGGAACCTGGATATGCTCCCATTTAAGTATACCCCATTGGTGGAACAGAATGGTAAAGACTCCTATTGAGTTATGTTCTCATGGCATTCTGGCAATGGAATGGGCCCTAAAAGCAGCTTTGCACTCTAATCATATGGGTAAATAAACACAGGAAGGGTAAATAACTTGTGATTCCCTGAGTCATATATATAATTAACTTTCAAAGTAAAGGCTTCTTCTACACCTTTCCCAGAGGGTCTACATGAGCAGTAACCTCTTAAACATCATGCACATGCTCCCATTCATACTTCCTGCATTAAGTGTAATGTCCATGATCCTACTATGTCCATTGAGTCCTGAAGTGTATTTCTTAATTAGTGAGTATGCAAAGCATCACAGATGTTTTCCAAAATGCAAGATTTATATTGCTACAGGATGTGCTCTTTCTATTTGTCTCACAAAGTGCAAAAATATTTTAGTCACCGTCTTGGAAGTGAACATTTGGGTCCTTCATTCCATTGCTCTCCTGATTCCAGGAATCCAAATTAAAGCATCCTAGACAGGAGGATGTCTAGCTTGTTGTGTGTAAGCACATCCAATGAAGCCACTAGCTGTCTGGGTAAATGTTTCTACTGTCAAGATGCTCTTAACTGTTACAGAATTTAACATTCAGTTGGAATTGACTTTCCAGTAATTTAAACTAGTTGTTTGGAATCAAATATTCAAAGCAAGAGACTCAGGTCTTGAAATTACTCTGTGTAGTTTCCTTCTCCCTGAGTTGTTGTTGTTGTTTTTTTAATTTGATTTATATGCCGCCCTTCTCCGGAGACTCAGGGCGGCTTACAATGTGCTCAGCAATAGCCTTCATCCTTTTGTATTTTTATACAAAGTCAGCTTATTGCCCCCACAACTGGGTCCTCAATTTACCTACCTTAGAAAGGATGGAAGGCTGAGTCAACCTTGAGCCTTGGCGAGATTCGAACCTGCAATAATTGCAGGCAGCTGGTCTTAATAACCAGCTTAATAACAGGGTGCCTTAGACCACTGTACTACCAAAGCTGTTTGGAGGGTCCTATCCTATCATACCTCATCATGTGTCTTTTCTTACCATGAACATTCCCAGATCCTTCAGTGTCTCTTTATAGAATTCAGCTTCTAGGTTCCTAATTATCTTGTTGCTTTTCAGTACTTCAGGTGAACAAAGCAGACATAAATGGAAAAAGTGCTTCCAATGACTCAAGAATTATATTTCAGTTGTTACTACCTAAAATTTCATTTGCTTTGTTAAAAAGCCGTATCACACTGTTGTTTCACTTTGCATTAACTGTTACCCCAAACAATTTTTTTTATAAGTATCATTACCATGTTGGATATCCCTCATTCTATATCTATGTATTTGAACAACAGAAGGAAACAAATGGCCTGCTGATTTTTTATTTCATTGATCAGCTGCATCTTGTAAATTGTAGTACACAAAATGACTTCCCAACCATATATATTTATTACATCATATCAATTTATGTGAGTACCATAGAACCAATTTGGTACAGTGGTTAAGCCACCAAATTAGAAACTAAGAGACTCTGAGTTCTAGTCAGGGGTGAAATCCAGCAGATTCTGACAAGTTCTGGAGAACCGGTAGCAGAAATTTTGAGTAGTTCGGAGAACCGGCAAATACAACCTCTGGCTGGCCCCAAAATGGGGTGGGAATGGAGATTTTGCAATATCTTTTCCTTGGAGTGGGGTGGGAATGGAGATTTTGCAGTATCCTTCCCCTGCCACGCCCACCAAGCCACACCCCCAGAACCGGTAGTAAAAAAAAATTGATTTCACCACTGGTTCTAGTTCTTGGTCCAAAGCCAACTGGGTGACCTTGAGCCAGTCTCTTACTCTCAGCCTACGAAAAAGCAAGCAATGGCAAACCACTTCTGAAATTTTGCCAAGAAAATTTAGGGACCAGGCAGTCACTGGAGTCAACAATGACATGAAGCATGTGTGCATCTCTCATCTATCTATCTATCTATCTATCTATCTATCTATCATCCATAACCAATCTGTCTGTCTGTCTATTGATCGATCCACCAATCGATCAATCTCCTATCATCTATTAATTAATCCCATGAAAATAGGATTAAAAGTGTCAACCCAAGAAAATAAATTATGAATAATCATACAACAATAGCATGCTGGCAGTCTTCTAGATGTTGTTTGCAAAATTATGGTCCATGAAACTGTCAGGAAACTGCCACTTTTTCCTGCTGTACAGCACAGTCCCTGGAATTTTTTTTTCTACTGATATTAGCAATGGAAAACCTGTGATCTCATATCCTCCAGTTGGTTAGTGGGAAAAATATGGTATTACATAAAAGTGCAAATCACTAGAGCTGGGAAACATATTTCTCTGGTCACTATCCCAACTTCTCATAGTCCCCCTCAGTCATTTTCCAGGGAACGAAAAGGGGAAATGTGGTTTAATGGGAAAATATACTCTGCAATATTATCTGGTTTTGGAATAAAATTCATTCATAATTCTGCTAATTTAAGGACAAGCAGATTTTTCTTTTCCTCTATTAGGACCTCTTTGATTGGTCTAGCATGTTGTGATATGCCATGAATTGCTTCCCCATAGTTCTTTTTTTTTAATATACCACAATGACTGTGTTCACATACATACTAAGTCATAAACCAGAGTTTATACATCAGTGACTTGCTTTACCCAAACAAACCACAGTGAAGCAAGCCACTGTGGTTTGTAAACTTAAACCATATTGCACATTAGCAACAGACTATAGCAGGGGTCCCCAAACTTGGCAGCTTTAAGACTTGTGGACTTCAACTCCACAAGGCTTAAAGCTGCCTGGATTCTATGGATTCTAGCTATGTTGGCTGGAGAATTCTGGGAGTTGAAGTTCACAAGTCTTAAAGCTGCCAAGTTTGAAGACCTCTGGACTATAGGAATCATATCTGAGTCTGCTGCAATTTCACCCGAGCACCCTTTTTTTCCCCTTCCCGGTCTATTTTCCCCTTTCCCCTCTTTTTCTGATGGAGAATTCAATGAAGTTCAAAAGTTTGATAATCAGGTTGGATTTTCAATAAGTTCATCTGGATAAGAGGAACACCATCTGAACTGTGAGAGACAAGGTCATCCTTGGCTCAGAAGGGATCAACCATACAGTTTGTCTTCTGGTTAAGTTTGCCAATGACCTCGCTGTACATTCTGAGGTAAATTCTTTCCTGCCCACTGCAAGTCTTGAGTCTTATCCAAGCTATGGGTGTTTCATTAGTGAAGTCAGAAAGAGCGTCTAATTAGAGTCCCCTCCATCCACTTCTTCCCTCCCCCTCCCTTTGTTCTTGCTTTCATTCCCTTCTCCCTGTCCTAAATGCCTCCTTCCAGCTCGCAACTGGGCAGGGCTCCAAAAGAGCAGCAGCAACAACAAGAGGCAGGAGTTCAAAGTTAGCAACGGATTGCACAACTTCTACGCCGGGTGACTATTAACAAGCTGGATCAGCGGCTGCGGGAGCAGCAGCAAGAGAAAACGCGCGGGGAGACGGCTCATCCACTGCCCCCACCAGCCTAGTCCCCAAGTTTGATGTTCTCCTGCTGCCTTTGGGACTCACCATGTCTCCCTTTGGAAGGAATCTCTTAAAGACCCGCCACAAAAATAGGTAAGGCGAGAACTGAAACCCTCAACTCTGGGTCCGAGTGCGCGGGGTTTGTTTTCGTCGGAGGATCTGCTCGTCTCTTTTCCAGCCAAGTGTCAGCCTGTCCCAGTTTTATCCCAGATCTCCGCGTATTCCAAAGGTTAACACATGTTTTTTGGAAACAGATGCCTCTGAAGTGGTTATGATGGGAGTGGGCGTATACCTTCCGCTACCCACTTTACCTCTGCTCCGCCATTGCCTGGTAGAAGTGAGTTTCTCTCAAAGGAATTTCAAAACTTTCCAAAGTTTCTCTCCTCCTACGCCAGCTCTTTTCAAAAGGGAAATAAGGGGGGGGGGGGGGGGAAGCAGAGTATAAAATCGGTCTGTGTACCTAAGCAGCACAATCGCCTTATTAGCCTAGCCTGCGAACTGAGCCTTGGAAGAGATGGTTACTTCTAAAATGTCGTCCTGGATGAATGGATGATTGCAGAATATCCCAGGTTGGAACGAAAGTTCACCACAAACGTCAAAGTGCTGTTATTTTAAAATGGGGCGGGGAGGGGAACGGGGTGACTGTTGGCCCCGCTGCAAACGGCGAAGACTCGTAACATTCGGGTTAAAAAAAAAAAACACTTGCTGGCTATCTAAACTTTTTCCAAAGTTTTCCTGAGCGCTCCCGGGAGGAGGAGTCGTTTTCCAACTTTCCAAGTTAAAGTTTAAGATGTCTAGGGTGTGTGACATTGGGGGCTTCTGTTAGTTTTTCTCTGCCCCCCCCCCGTCTTCCTATTGTGCTTCTTTCTACCCGTCTTCTCCCCCCCAAAAAAAGCATCCTGAAAATTGTATGCTTTGGAATTTTGTAATTATTTTTAACTCCTGGTTAACAGGAAGTGTGTTGGAAGGAATACCATCGTGTGCAATTGATGTGAGAGTGATTAACCTCTGCAAAAGGGGAGGGCGAGGTTAATGCGGGGATCTCTGTGTTATCTTGGTTTGTCTTCTGCTTTTTGTAATCCCGATTAGAGTTTTGTTTCTATTTTGTTTCTGTTGAAAAATATCCTTCATAATGAAAATTTTCCTGTTTCCCCAATTAATGTATTCTGGTCTTTCTCAGTACCTGTGTGTACCTTGACTTTTCTTCAGCATTGTACTGGCATTTATAAATGATAAGATAGTACTGCTAGAAGATAGGTATATTCCAATGATACTAAGAGCTGTAGACCAAACAATATTTTGAGATGTGTTTTCTACTTTATGTTGAACCTTATACCGGCAATAATAATTGATTTAGGTTATAATTATGTATAAATTTACACAAGCATGAATCTACATAACTGTTGTACACATTGGAAGTTACTTCAGCAGGGTCCAAAGACATACTTGGCTAGAATTATTTTGGGTTATTTGAAATGTGACTGGGGCTAACCTTAACCCTGGTTTCCCTGATAAAAGAATTGTTATTAAAGCCCAAAGAATCTGGCCTGCGTTTAACTTATTCTCCTTGATCAATTTTACTCCTTTAAACCTGCATAGTAACAAAAGGCATGAAGTAGACAGAAGCATCCTTCAGTGAGCCACTATACTGTAACAAATTTGGCAAGAGTCTGCTCCTGCTACAAATCTGTGTCTGGTCATTCAAGAACTGCCAAGAGAGATGGAAAATTGATATTTTGAAGCTGAAATGGTAATGAGATCATCATTATCTTGCTTTTGCTACATCTTAATTTGGCTATGAATAGGATTTACCTACTTGTTGTTGGAATGTAGAGTATCATCCTCAAATGGAGTTTTTGGATTTCCTGATGCGTAGTTCTAGGGCTTAGACACAAGTGATGCCTGGACAGTGTTACATCTGTAACATTACCAATGTTTTTTGGAAACGGAGACTCCTACGAGTTATGTTTCTAAGAGGGGGGAGCTCAGCAAACTTTTGTGAATTCAGAATAACATTTGTGAAACTGTCTTAAAAATACATTTGAAATGCTATAGCAATTATTGATGTATCAATATATCAAAATTTAAAAATATGTATCTAGCAAGAACTGCATTAACCAAATCATTATCTATGATTCTTGTTTGCAAATCATCCTACTGCGACAGGTTGGTGTATAGATTCCTTTTTTACAGATGCCTCCAGTGAAATCAAAGCATCTATACATTCTAATTGATTTCAGTAAATATTGCGGTGTTTACTCTTCAACCACGTCTGAGATTATACCAACATAGGCAGAAGCCTCCTAGATCAGTTCAGAAAGTTGTCTGCATCCATTCTGGGGGTTTCAGTACTGAATAGTCAAATGTTTCTGCGCAAAATAAAAATGGGGCACCTTTTCCTTGTCATATATAGAACAATGGGATTTATTGGATTAACATGAATATTAAATTTAATTATCAAGGATTATATAAACACTTGTGTCATTAAAAATGCTCAGCCGTAGTGTCACAGCCTGCTCAGTTACAGAATCACTTTTATTTTTTGGTGACATGTTTTAGAATTTGCATTATATAAATATGGCTAGACTGTTACATTCCTTTTATGTTAATAACTGGCACCTGAGGACATATGAGGAATAAAGACTAAATACTGATCCAGCTATTTTTATTTTTGTTTTAAATTGAGTGATTTTAGCAGTGGTTGTCAGTCTGGTTCTAAAACAATTGTGGTTTTTCACATTTTGACTACACACTTTATGGAATACGTTAGCATTCTTTAGATAGTTGTGAAGATATGAAGGCATGAATGGAAATGTTTTTGGAAAGCAACATTACCACTTATTTGTTTTCTGGTAAGTGATAATGTTGCTTTCCAAAAAAAATCTCCAATCATGCCTTCATATCACAAACATATTCTAAAGAATGTTAAGATATCCCATGAATTGTGTAGTCAAAATGTTGAAACAAGCTATCATGATCGTTATCCATTGCATCAAACAGAATATTATGTTTTCACAGTTCACTTTCTCCAGAAGCATGTGGTATAGCCAGCATGATCAATCCATCATGTCTTTGAAAAAGCATCCCTTATCTTGAATGTGATGCTTACTGCCTGGCTCTCTCTATGGGACATGCTATAATTTAGTGTTATTCATAGATTATAGTCTTCTTTTTATTGGACTGATTTACTAAGTAGCTTGGATTTTTGAGACGGATGCCTTACTTGAGAGACTTGAAGTTGAAAATTATGCTTATCTGACTCTCAATGCTACAACAATAAAGCTTGTTTCAGATAAGAGAAGCAAAGCATGTAGGAGATGAAATGTAACCCGAGCAATCAACTATAGTTAGTTGTGCTTGTTTTCAACAGCACTTGAACAAGAGATAAGTTGAAAACAAACATGAAATATATGACTTGTCTTAGCATGAATGCCACATCACTCCCTCTAGTAGCATGCTCAGCCACTGAATGCTGACATACATGTAAGTTATACGAGGCCAGGATAAAAAATAGTTAAGTTTGAACATGCACATCATGGAAACACATGATGTACAGAAATAAATCAACTTCTCGTTTCCTGCTGAAACCTAAAGGAACAATCCTTCTGATGCTGCCAAATGAAGGCCTGTGCTTGTTCAATAGCCATTGAGTACTGAATGCCTGTGGTAGAAAAGAATTAAAAAAATGCTGAAGTGGGGTGGGACCCAGAATGAAACAGGATCTCAGAATGGAGCATGACTGACTGACTAGAACCCTGAATTGGAACACTCCACCTTGTGGGGCGGGGGGGATGAGTCTGCTTCTTGCTTATTAATATGCAAATCCAAGTATTAGAGCTGGGCTGAGAGATAACAGGAAAAAACCATCTCCGAGTAGAGAGGTAGAGCAGACAGAGAATTTTGCTCTCTTCTCTTACACACTGTATTTAATATAAAAATGGCAGTCAATGAGCAATTTCTAAAACATTTTCCCATTAGTTAAATCTTAGTATGACTGATTTCTGAGGATGAGACTGGGGAGCATTCTTTATAATATCTGGAAGTGAACTAATTTATTTATTTATTTATTTTTAAATACTTTATTGAATTTTCCAAAAATAAAAATAAAAAGATAATATACAATCTCTATCTTGATCAGAGTACAGTGTTTATACAATTTGGTGAATCATACGTTGGATGGGTTCCATCCTTAGCTATACAATGTTCTATACAATTAAGTCCAATTCAAGTGCATAACAAGTCATATCCTATTATCATACTTTTATTTTGTTCTTCAACCAGATATACCAATTTCCCCATACTTCATAATATTTAGAATTCTTCTCATTTTTTAACTCGCTCATCAATTTTGCCATTTCTGCGCACTCTAGAATTTTATTTATTAATATTTCCTCTGAGGGCATAGATTTATTTTTCCAGAGTTTCGCAAAGGCTAGTCTAGCCGCGGTTGTGATCTGGATTACGAGTTGCGTTTTGTTATTGTTGAGGCCATCTTCAGTCATACCCAAGAGGAAAGATTCTGGGGCTAGGACTATCTCCTGTCCCGTTATTTCAGAGAGCCAGAGTCGGATCTTTAACCAGAACTTTTTGGTCTCAGGACAAGTCCACCAAAGATGATAGAAGGTGCCGACCGTTTTTCCACATTTCCAACATGTGGCTGGGAGATTTGGGAATATTTTCGCTAGCCTATCCGGGGCTAGGTACCACCTATGCAACATTTTATAGTGATTTTCTCTGAATGTTGCCGATTTCGTTATTTTATAGTTTCTATTCCAAGCTATCTCCCAGTCATTGAAATTAAGTCTGTATCCTAAGTTTTTTTCCCAGATACTTAACTGATTTTTTGCTATGGTCTCTGCTCTGTCCTCATCTAATAGGTAATTGTAGATTTTTGATAGCATTTTCTTATCTGTTCCCCAAATAATTTTATCAAAATGTCCATGTTTCGCTTCAATACCACATTTATCTCTATCTTTTTGGAATCTGGAATTTATCTGGAGATAGTTCCACCAATCCAAGTTGAACCCCTGGTCTCTCAATACATCTAAAGGTTTGAGCTTCCCTTCTTCATCCAAGATGTCCTTATATGTGCCCAATTTATAATTATCTCTCCTGTTTGGGGCCACTAAAGCTTCCATAATAGACAACCAGCTAGGTACCTTGGTATAAATCCTCTGTCTAATTTCCTCCCACGTACGGATCAGTGTCTCCCTAATTTTATGTTTATGAAAATAAGTTTTCCTCCTATTCTTTATATCCCAGAGGTGAGCATGCCATCCTTCAAGGAGATCGTGTCCTTCTAGTGTCAAAATTCTCCCATCTTGTAGCTTGATCCACTCCTTTATCCAGATTATTTTTGCCACCTTTTGATATAATTCCCAGTCAGGGAGCCCAAACCCTCCCAAATTTCTTTTCCCTTGAAGTGTCTTAAGAGAGATCCTCGATTTCTTGCCCTCCCACAGAAAGTTCCTAATATGTTTGTTCAAATCCAAAAAGAATTTTTTATCTAGTGCTATCGGTATGTTTTGGAATAGAAATAGAATTTTAGGTAAGATGTTCATTTTGATCGCTGCAATTTTGCCAATCAGGGACAATTTGAGCCTCTTCCATCTATCAAGGTCTTGATAAGTTTTCTGCAATAGGGGGATATAATTATCATCTTTTAATGAGGAGAGTCTCGCAGTGATCCATATTCCCAAATATTTTGTTTTCTTAACTGCCTGGAGGCCTAATAAATCTTCTAATTCTTTCTTTTGTAGGTTTGTCATATTTTTCACAATTATTTTAGTTTTATTCTTATTGAGTTTAAGGCCCGCAACTTCTCCATAATCCTGTACTTCCTGCATTAATTTTAAACCGGTTTCTAATGGATCTTTTATTATGAGGGCAACATCGTCTGCAAAAGCTTGGGTTTTAAATGTTTCCTTCCTAATCTTTAAACCTTTGATATCTTTATTAGCTCTAATCTTTCTAAGTAGGACCTCTAGTGCCAAGATATAAAGTAAGGGAGATAGGGGACATCCCTGCCTCACTCCTCTTTGGATCTGAAATACCTGAGTTCTGTCTCCATTCACTAATATATTTGCCCTCTGATTTTGGTAAATATTATCTACCATCCTCCTAAAGTTGGTCCCGAATCCCATTAGGTCAATTTGGTTTATCATGAAGGTCCAATTTAAATTGTCGAATGCCTTTTGGGCATCGACAAACATTAAGGCCAGCTGTTTTTCAGGGTGTTGTTCGTAGTATTCTATGGTATTTAAGACTGTTCTCAAATTATCTCTAATCTGTCTCCCTGGGAGAAAACCATTTTGATCTTTATGTATCCATCGATTTAAAAAATTTTTGAGCCTCTCCGCAATTATATTCATAAATAGTTTGTAATCTGCATTCAGCAATGAGATGGGTCTGTAATTTGATATCTGCTTCAGGTCGGCACCTTCTTTCAGAATGAGCGTCAAATACACTTCCCTCCAAGAGTCTGGAATTGTTATACCAGCAATAGCATCATTTAGTATTTCTAACAATTCTGATTTCAGGACATCATCAAATTTTTGATATAATTCCCCGGGGAGGCCATCTGGGCCTGGGGTTTTATTCTTCTTTATTTTAGATAGGGCAGTTTTTAGCTCCTCTATGGTGATCTTTTCGTTTAACATTTCCTTTTCTTCTTCCGAGATTTGAGGTAAATTGGCTTCCAACAAATACTGTTCTACCTTATTTAACTCAATTCCTTCATTTTTGTATAAACATTCGTAGAATTTTCTTATGCTTTCTAATTTGTCTTCTTCCTTCGTCAGCAGGTTACCCTGAGGGTCTTCTAACACTAATATTTGGTTTTTTCCTTCTCTTTTTTTAATTTATACGCCAGCCATCTCCCCGACTTGCGTTTTGTTATTGTTGAGGCCATCTTCAGTCATACCCAAGAGGAAAGATTCTGGGGCTAGGACTATCTCCTGTCCCATTATTTCAGAGAGCCAGAGTCGGATCTTTAACCAGAACTTTTTGGTCTCAGGACAAGTCCACCAAAGATGATAGAAGGTGCCGACCGTTTTTCCACATTTCCAACATGTGGCTGGGAGATTTGGGAATATTTTCGCTAGCCTATCCAGGGCTAGGTACCACCTATGCAACATTTTATAGTGATTTTCTCTGAATGTTGCCGATTTCGTTATTTTATAGTTTCTATTCCAAGCTATCTCCCAGTCATTGAAATTAAGTCTGTATCCTAAGTTTTTTTCCCAGATACTTAACTGATTTTTTGCTATGGTCTCTGCTCTGTCCTCATCTAATAGGTAATTGTAGATTTTTGATAGCATTTTCTTATCTGTTCCCCAAATAATTTTACAGGCAATATAGTCAGAAATAAATACTTAATAATAATTTAAAAAGGCTGATCACAAATGGAATTGACTCATTTGAAAGTTTTAAGTGAGGAAGCAGTACATATGTCTTCTATAGAGAGGAGAAGTGTAAGATAAGACAATTATGACTCTTTTATTTCAAAATACCATACTCTCTAAAATTGAAGATCACTGAAACCGTAGGCAGAATTCACTAGGGTCTGATTATTCATAAAACAAATTAAATCAAATTTAATTCATTTGTGAATAATGTAACCCAAACGAATGTATTTCCATAAAAAAGAGGTAATAGTGCATTTTTGGGGATACTTACAGAACAAAGATCCAAAAAGTGTTTTTGTTTTTGTTGTTACCTCTTTAAAAATTATGTATTGTGGAAACTACACAGATCAAGAAAGTTTTATTTTTAAAGGTTATGTGTTAGAAAGGCCTGTGAACAGTTAAACTGCTGTAGATTTTTTAAAAGAGTGATAAACTGACTGGAACACTGGAACACTATGTTATGAATGCAATCAGTAAAACAAGATAAATTTTATTGAATCACACATTCTTTGTTTTTCATCAAAGTCCTATGTTAATGTCTTTTGTTACAAATTATATGCAAAAGAGCTCAGGGACAGCTACTTCTGTCCTTCATATATTCCCATCTGACCATTATCAGTACAATATGTATATTAAATTGTAGAAATCAGTGTAGATGCCTTAAATTGTCACAATGACCTGGAAAAATATTGCTTGTATAATGGCCAAAATGTTAGTTCAATTCTTGACTAGAAGGTCACTGATTAATTTCTTATAAGTTTCCATTTCCTTTATGAAATAATCAGGAACTTTTGTCCATTAAGTATAATTAATCGGAATTGCAAGAACTTCTATGTAGTTTTTATGATATGGATTGAAATTTAGTGTAGCTACTAAATAACATTATCACATCCCAGTCGGCTAACTGACAGGCCAGACTCGGCTCGTAGTTGCCTTATTCAACAACAAGGCAATTACCTCAGAATAAACATCCCGCGCTTGACAGCTCCTTAGATAGCAGAGCTGTCAATGAAACAACCAATGAGAACAACGGCATTCTAACAGCCAATCAGAACTCTTCAACTTCCTGGATATGCAACATTCCTTCCCACCAAGCTTGAGCATGCGCTGGCATCAATCGCATGCGTAATCACTCAAATATGCTGGCCGACGGCGAATCCTTCCAGATTGCCTGGGTGCCACCCCTTCCACCAGATTTGGCGGTGGTTTTGATTGCTCCCTCTGTGCCTGAGTGTCCTCAGAATGTCTCCTATTCCCACCCCTGACTTCCCTGGACTCTCCGCTATTAGTCGGTGCAGGTAAGCCCCCTGATTCACTACGTGTTGGGGATGGTGCTCTGAAGGTTTCCTGAGTATCAGCTCCCGCAGCCGTGCTGTCTTGCCGGATACTTGGATTGTCCACACCGCTCTGGTAGCCTGATAGCTGTTTCCGTGCCCTCAACTGGTCCTTATGCCGCTTCCATGTCCTCCCCTCCTCTACCTCTATATAGTAGGAACGTGGCCCTGCTATTCCCACTACTGTCCCTGCCACCCATAAAGGCAGGCCTCCATACTTCCTGGCATATACTAGGTCTCCTATGAGGAATGGTTTAAACCTCTTGCCAGAATCTAAAGGACCGTCATGTCCATATGTGGGGTGTAACCTATCCAGGGTCGTGCGGAGCTTACGGCCCATTAAAAGCTCGGCAGGGCTCTTATTCGTTAATTGACAAGGTGTAGTATGCTGTGCCATTAGGAACTCCTCTACCCGGTCATCCCAAGAGCCCTGACCTATCTTCTTTAGGGCCTCCTTCGCCGATCTTACGGCGCGTTCTGCACATCCATTACTAGACGGATGGAACGATGGTATCAAACAGTGACGGACACCCCGGTGTGCCAGGAACCCTTTGAACTCAGCAGCTGTAAATTGGGGCCCATTATCAGATACAATCACATCAAGCAACCCATGTGTGATGAACATATGGCGTAATGCCTTAATGACGGCCTCTGCAGTAGTGGAGCGCATAGGGACAACCTCAACCCACTTGGAGAATGCATCTGCCACCACCAAGAATGATTGGCCCTGTAATGGGCCAGCAAGATCAATGTGCAAGTGAGACCATGGCCCACCTGTCTTCTCCCATTCCCCAGGATGTTCTTTAGCTGGCATAGGCATTTGCTCCTGACACTGGGGGCAGTTAGCGACCCACATTGCGATATCATGATCTAGGAGCGGCCACCGCATGTAGCACCGGCCCAACGCTTTCATACGCACCACCCCCGGGTGTCCCCTATGCAATTGGCGTAACAATGAGTCTCTGAGGGGTGGGGGAATCACCACCTGGTGTCCCCATAGCAAACAGCCAGCCTGGGTGCACAGTTCAAGTCTCCTCGTAGCGTAGGGCTGGAACTCCGGTGCGAATGGTCCTTGCGGCCACCCCCTGTCCATCCACTCAAGCACCTGGGACAATATGTAGTCCTTCGCGGAGAGGCGGGCAACTTCCACCGCGGTGACCAACAGAGGCGATTCCTCTATTAGAAAAACAGTGGAAACAGGAATGGGATCTGAAAGAAGGTCCGGGACGGGGCAATGGCTCAAGGCATCTGCGTGGGCGATGTCCTTTTCCGGCCGGTGAACCAACGAGTATGAGTACGATGCCAAGAATACAGAGTAGCGAGTCATGCGGGGGTCTTGCCGGTCACCTGCAAGAATGCCCAATAGGGGCTTTTGATCAGTGTACAAGACAAAAGGCCGGCCGTACAGGTAGTGGTGAAAACGTTTAACCCCAGCCACCAACGTGAGGGCCTCCTTATCCAGCTGAGAATAATTTCGCTCAGCTGGGTCCAGTGTTTTAGAGAAATATGCAATGGGCAGTTCCCAGCCCAAAGGCAACTTGTGGCTTAACACCGCCCCCACCCCATACTGGGATGCGTCACAAGCTAGCGTTAATGGGAGATGGGCAGAGAACTGTGTGAGTACTGCATTAGATATCAGGAGGCGCTTCACAGCGCGGAACACAGCAGCTTCCTTAGCACCCCATTTCCAACTTGCTTTCCAGTCTAACAGGCGGTGGAGCGGCTCTGCAATTGTTGCTTTATGCGGAATAAATACAGCGTAAAAATTTAACAGGCCGAGGAAGGATTGTAACTCAGCTTTGCAACTGGGGGCTGGAGCATCCGTAATAGCTGCAGTCTTAGCCGCCGTTGGGTGAATCCCAGAACTATCTATTAGGAATCCCAAGAATTCCACCTGCCGCACCGCCACTTTACATTTGGATTTGTTGACTTTGAGACCGGCGTCGCTGAATTTCCGGAGAACCTGTCGCAATCTATCCATTAGTTGAGGCGTGCTAGTTGCTGCAACTAACACGTTGTCAAAATACGGGATGACCCCGGGGATTCCCTGCAGCATCCGTTCCATCATGCTCTGGAAAATCCCCAGGGCAACACTAATCCCAAACTGCAACCGGCAACACCGGAACGCCCCCCGGTGGGTCACAATAGTCTGTGCTTCAGCTGGTTGGTCATCAACTTTTAACTGTTGGTATGCCTGGGCCAGGTCAAGCTTGGGAAAGACTGACCCCTGGCCCAGGGAGTGCAGCAGATGCTGCACCACAGGTACTGGTTAAGCGTGACCCTGGAGGGCCTTATTCAAAGTCGGCCGATAGTCTGCACAGATGCGGACTGAGCCATCCTGTTTAATAGGTGTTACAATAGGTGTCTCCCAACTGGCAAATTCCACAGGCTCCAACACCCCTTGTGCAATCAGTTTATCCAATTCTGCATCCACCCTCTCCCGCAGTGCAAAAGGAACCCGTCGAGGTTTCAAACGGCGGGGGGGGGAATGCATGGATCCAGGCTAAACGAGACAGGGGTGCCCTTATAGCAGCCTAACTTGCCATCGAAAACTGTAGGGAATTCCTGTACAAGTGTATCCAAATCTGATGGACGTATAGCATTCACCCCTTGGATCTGGAGCCCCAGTGCCTGGAACCAATTTAAACCTAGTAAACTCGGCAATGGGGCCTCTATGACGACCAATGGTAGACAACCAGCAAAATCTTTAAATTGAACCCGGAACTGTCCACACTCCACTACGGATATTTCATTGCCCTGATAGTCTCTTAATTGTAGGTGATAGGGGCTCAGGCGGCGCTTAGCGATATGAGGCACCAACCGCTTAATCGTGCTCCAAGACACGATAGAATTGGCCGATCCAGTGTCCACTTCCATAAGGCATGGACAGCCCTCAATATTGACAGATAAGTTAATTTTAGGGCGAGTAGCCACCCCTGGATGCACCCAGTTAACCCCACCAGGCTTACGGCCCCAGTCTGTGATCTCATTCTGCCGTGCCCCCCATCTGCCAGGGCCCCATCTATCTCCCTTGGAGGGCTTTGGCAGCTCCGCCGGTTTTAGTGACCTGCACACCCGCGCGATGTGGCCCAGACGTCCACACCGGTGGCAGGTTGCGCCTTTGAAACGGCACATGGATCTGAGGTGATGACCTCCGCAGCTCCGGCAGTCCCCTTGCGCTTGTTTCACAGTACGCTGCACTTCCACGATGTGATCCACCTCACAGTCCGGCCCAGGAAAGTCGTCGTCACTGGATTCTGCCTCGTTATAATGCACTGGTTCACTTTTGCTCGCGGTTTGACAGTGACCCCTGGGCAAATCCGCCAACAAGAGAGAGGCTAGTTCAGCGGCACAGGCTTCATCCAGAGCTTCCTGGAAAGACAGCTCTGGTTTGGCAATTAAGCGTCTTTTAAGGTTCTCATCTCTCACGCCACTAACCAATCGATCTAACAGGTAATTGTCTAAGTCCACGAATTGACAATGCCTAGCCACTTTACACAGGGCTGCCACATACTGGCTAAAAATGTTGACGGCGGGCAATCCTGGAGGGAGCAGGAGCATAATGTTTTTTTAACTTGGACACGAAATCCTCCTAGGTCCCCGCATGCACAGACTGAGGGGACATGAGAGTCATTGCAGTCTCAAACATTTCTGGCCCACAGAAGCTCAGAAAGTATGCCCATTTCCTTTCGCTAGACAATTCACGGTAGTCATTGGCAATCAGGAAGCAAACAAATCGGGCTACAAACGCCTCCCAAGACTCCGTCGCTGGATTGAAAGGAGCGAAATGTTATGAAGCTGCCATTTGCCTCTCCCTGTGCTCCGTAATCAGCCCGCACAATCTGCTGGCCAGTGAGGGGTAGAATAGAATCACTCACTGTCACACTTCACAGGGTTCCGACCTTCCTCATCGCCACTATTACATCCCAGTCGGCTAACTGACAGGCTGGACTCGGCTCGTAGTTAACAGCACTTTATTCAACAACAAGGCAATTACCTCAGAATCAACATCCCGCGCTTGACAGCTCCTTATATAGCAGAGCTGTCAACGAAACAACCAATGAGAACAACGGCATTCTAACAGCCAATCAGAACTCTTCAACTTCCTGGATATGCAACAAACATAATACTATGCTAAGTGGTATCACATCATGAAATGAATGGTCTTTTTCATCCAACTGTTTTAATTAAATTATGATTAATATGAACTCCAGATCCCAGTTTTGGGTGCACATCAGAGGTGGGTTTCAGCAGGTTCTAACCAGTTCTGGAGAACCGGTAGCAGAAATTTTGAGTACTTCAGAGAACCGGTAGTAAAAATTCTGACTGGCTCTGCCTCCATCTGTTCTCTGCCTCCCAAGTTCCAGCTGATCGGGAGGAAATGGGGATTTTGTAGTAACCTTCCCCTGCCATGCCCACCAAGCCATGCCACGGCCACCAAGCCACACCACAGAACGGTAGTAAAAAATTTTGAAACCCACCATTAGTGCACATCTAAATAAATTATATTATGGTGTATCTGGAATCCGCCAAATGTTTGGGTTCTTAAATCCTGTTCATAACTTCAGTATTGTATTGGATATAGGAGGAGAATGAAAAACTCAGTGCAGTATAAAAAAAGCTCATCATATTGAATTAGAAAAGAGAAATCTTTTATAGTGATGAACTATTAAATGGACTGCATATGAGGCCCTCAATTTAGGACCATATAACCATTTTTGTTGGATTTTATTTGTGTTGATACAAAAGTACTTTATTTTGACAATCAACAAGTAATACTTAAATGTATATTGTGCATTGCTTTTAAATAGTTAAGTGTTCTGATTTTAGTGCCCTTTGATGTCTGTAAGTTGCTTGATTTATGTGTTTCTGCAGCGTTATACTCAGTATAAACAAAACAAATATCAATTTGTACATCAGCTGAAGTCAGCTGTTTTGGGCAGCAGTTCTAGTCATTTTATAAGGATCCCAGAAATGAACTGATATGGCAAAACAAGCTAAAATTCATACCTGTTTTTAGATTCTGTTTAAGCTTTATTAGAAGAAATCATTTTTTAAAAAAAAATTTGTGTAAGGTCTTGCCTAGTCAAATTTAAATTATTGTTAGTAGTCATTTTCAGGTTCCCATCAAAAGAAGCTATTGGGTAAACTGGTATATGCATTCTGGAGCCGTTCTCTGCAGACCCAATCTATCTGAGCTATTTGAGAAGATTAATAAGGACACTTCAGTTAACGGTGGCATAGCATTTGTAACCACATTAATTTGAATATATTTATGCCCTTAACATATATAAACTTCCCTCTTGAGAAGAGGTCAGAGTTCATTACTCTTGTTTTCTTCTGTGTGGTCTTAATGAACACATCGAGGTCTATTTCCTTTGTATTCTTTAGCATCTGATAAGTGACTGTAGGCCCTGAGATATTTCATTCTGAATTTAAACTATTAGTATATAAGAGCTACAAAATTTAAGATCTAGTGCATTGGATCATAATAATTACATTAAATTACATATAGTTGGATTGTAAGTCTTTTGTTAAAACAAACTAGACTAACTCAGAATTGAAATCCTTCTAGATGGTATGCCAAGAAATGGTGAACTCTACTTGAGTGGGACATCCATATAATAAAAATAACCTAAACTTCCACATTGTTGTTGTTGTGGAAGTCATGTCCAACCCATCGTGATCCCATGGACAAAGTTCCTCCAGGCCTTCCTGTCCTCTACGATCCCCCGGAGTCCATTTAAGCTCACACTGACTGCTTCAGTGATTCCAACCAGCTACTTCATTTTCTGTCATCCCCTCCTTCTTTTGCCCTCAATCATTCCCAGCATTAGGCTTTTCTCCAGTGAGTCCTTTCTTTTCATTAGGTGGCCAAAGTATTTGAGTTTCATCTTCAGGATCTGGCCTTCTAAAGAGCAGTCAGGGTTGATCTCCTCAAGGGCTGATGGGTTTGATCGCCTTGCAGTCCAAGGGACTCTCAAGAGTCTTCACCAGCACCATAGTTCAAAGGCCTTAATTCTTTGGTGCTCAGGTTTCCTTAAGTTCCAACTTTCACAGTGATACATTGCAACTGGGAAAACCATAGCCTTGACTATATGCACTTTTGTTGGCAGAGTGATGTCTCTGTTTTTTAGTAAGCTATCTAGATTTGCCATAGTTTTTCTCCCCAGGAGCAAGTGTCTTTTAATTTCTTGGCTGTAGTCCCCATCTGAGGTGATCTTGGAGCCCAGGAAAATAAAATTTGTCACTACCTCCATTTCTTCCCCATCTATTTGCTAGGAATTGAGAGAGCTCCTCTTCACTTTCTGCCATTAGAGTTTAATTAAACATTAAACTTCCACATTAGGAGGTGCTAATAGCTATCCTTGGCTAATGGCTATAATTGATCCCAAAATTATGGTTGTAAGTCATTGCGGTAGTTAAATGGGTCCCCATGTGACTGCACCCAATTTTACAACTTATTTTGTGGTGGTTGTTAAGCGAACACAATCAATGAACATTAATGTCATTCTGTCTTGTCCAATTGATTTTGTTGATGTTGTTAGAAACTGTAAGTAAATGCTGAAAACTGGCAAAAATATCAAAACTCATGGTCACATGATTGTAGGTGGCTGTAAATGATCATAAAAGTGAGCCAGTTGCCAAGTACCCAATATGCTATTGCAAGATCACATAGGGAGGTGCGGCCATTGAAACTTAAAAACCAGGTGGTAAGTACCTTTGGGGGAGTGCGTCATAACTTTGAATGGTTGCTAAGAGGCTGTTTGTGAGGTATTTGAGAAACACTTACCTGTATGTGAGTATGTCTCTGAACTAAAGGGTGAATATTGAAAAACTGAATCAGTAGCAAAGCAGACATCTGCATGAATCTGTCCTAGTTTTTAAACGTGGGATCACAGGTTAAAGACAGCAGCTCCTTTAGGCATTAAGTAGCTAAATATATTCAGAAAATTATTATTTACTCACATCATAGGGGACAAAAGTTCCATGAACACATAAGAATAATAAATACTTAAAGGTATATTTTACAGACATTATCTTAACCATCATAATATGCAAACGCTGTAATTACAAACATCATGCAAACATCAATTCCCACTGCTTCCTTATGAATTAGAGAGGCAACCATCAATTAATCTCAGGTTACCTTTTAAGGCTGTTTCATGTAGATAGGACACCAAGGTTGGAATTCTGTATTCATTGGCCATACATTACTACACCAGGATTTATGAAAATGTTTAAGAAATAGTTGGAAGCCAAAGTGTTGAACAAAGTTATGTACCAGTGGACAGCCATAGAAATGAGAATTATAAATAAGGAAACAAACAAGTCACTGTATTCTATTCAGCTAGGATTCAAATTTAGATTCAGGGCTTCCTGGTTCTCAGTGTTTTGTTACTAGATAAACTACTGTATCTTAGATGTAGATTGCAGTTTAAGAGCCTAATTATGGTGTCAGAATAAATATTTAAGACATTACTCTTCATTCTTGAAAAAATATTAACTAGATTTAATTGAATGTTTCATTGAGGATAACTGATGTGGTACAGAGATACATCATGGGGAGGAGATACATAAAGAGCTGGGTTTTTAAATCATCAAATAGCCATTTACAGCACTTGATAAATTGACTTGTACTGAAACTTCCAGAGTTTGCCATGTAGGGCAATTGTTTCCAGCTCATATGTTATAAAGGTTGGATACAGGGAGAAAGACAAGAGCTGCAGTGGCACAGTGGTTAGAAGGCAGCAGGCTACTTCTGCTGACTGCCGGCTGCCTGCAATTTGGCAGTTTGATTATCACCAGGCTCAAGGGTGACTCAGCCTTCCAAATCTTATTTACCAACAATCTGGTTGGTAAAATGAGGATCCAGATGGTTGAGGGCAATAGAGTGACTCTGTAAACTGCTTAGAGAGGGCTGTAAAGCACTGTGAAGCGGTATATAAGTCTAAGTGCTATTGCAATTGCGATTCTGTAAATATAGTTTGTTCTGGAAAAAGTTACATCTTTAATTCAAAGAGATCCTCAGTAGATAATGGGAAGATACAAACACCTGACCATTTTTATACCTTGAACAAAGAACTTTGATTTTGTTAATGCTTTGTTCTCATGACCTTACAGCAAAGAAACAGGAATGGGCTCTTAATGGTTACAAGTTATGTAGGAGATGACCAGGCTGAGCCTGAGGGAATGGTCAAGAGTGTCATCAGTCTGAAGTCTCTTCACATACACGAGAGATCTAAATCCTGCCCACCTTGAATTCCATTGATTCTTATCTACCACCTATTTGCTTTGACCATTAGTAGTTCAAATTCTTGTAGAGAACATATGCTTCCTGATTGTCCATGCTTGACATTATTATCAATAATTATAATAATATCAAAGTATTATTTTGCATGTACACTGAGAGTTTATGCATTGGAGACAAATTCCTTGTGTGTCTAATCACATTTGGCTAATAAAGTATTTTATATTGATCACACATTAAAATGAGAGTATATATCTCTTCCTTTGGAATGTTCTATATTTCCTAAAAGAGTATACAGGCCAGCAGGGCAAAAGAAAACAACTGCTCCTGTGTTCATTGTATGTACCAAGAGAACAACTAGGGGGAAATGATTCAGCTTTTTCCACATCAGGCATACAAAATATGAGAGAGGAGAATCAGAAGATTCCCAAGGAAGGGTTGGCTGCCACCCGATTTATAGACACTTTGTGGGCTTAAAAGAAGCTGCTTGGAGAAGAGGAGGGGGATAGAACTACTTTTTGTTTTCATAGCCCATAACCTATTTTCCCTGAGAACTCGGGAGGGAAGGATGAGTCTGAAGAAAGTGACGTAATAGAATGTATGGGTGACTTTGAGGAAATAGGAGAAGAGATGCTGACTAGGAAACAATCAGACAAAAGGGGCAGGAGCCTGCAGTCACTTTCACTTAATTCAGAGAAAGAATTAAGGAAGGACCCATCCTAATGGAGCAAGCAGTTAAAGATGAAGGGCGGAAAATTTGTATTTTCAGTAGTGTATTCTGTTAAGTACCATAGCTTTACAATGAAGTAGATTTACCTCAACTAGTTGTGTTTTATACCAGATATAAAAGGAAAGCTGACAAAGGGACAGCAGCTGAATAATCCAGAGTAAAAAAGAGATGAATCTCATCTGAAGTGGACATTGATCCAATTCTGTTCTGAACAAAAACTGGTCAGAACTGGTCTCTTATTTTTTAGTCTTCTAGCTTTGAATTTTATATCTTTGTGGTCTCAGGGATTTGATAGGTTCTTGTATCAGGCCTAATTGTTTGTGGTTCCTAGAAGAGCTAAAACACCTTTGACACTGTTGCCTTAGAGGGGCTTAGGTTAAAGGGTGGAAGACTCATCCAGAATGTTATGATTAGGTTCAGGAACTATTTTTATATTGAGGAAACTTTAAAAGTTGATAAACTTAGTAGATGACATTTTCCTTTCAAGAAAAGTACTGAGACATTTTTGTTACCGTGATTTTGTAACTATACCTGTATAACCCACAATTTTATGAACAATGTATAATTTCCTTAAAGCTTTTCACATATTCACTGTAATAGCTGCAACCAATAATAGCTGTCAATGCTATTAGCTTTTTATTATTTTTACAACATATTTCTACAATTTGCAGATTGTCCAACTCTCAGACTCCAAATAGTTTTAAAAATAGAAAAAATATGAAACATACAAACTGTAAAATCAAAGGTAGGTCAAAAACTCATATAATAAGCAAGATACCCATCTGACACAGGTTCATCCCCTACCCTGTCTCAAAGCCTGAGAATGTATCCAGGCTTTTAATACCTTCCTAAACATTATTAAGGTACGAACCATAGATCTCTTTATGTTACGTTCTGTTGTTTTCAAATATTTTTCTTACTTGTACAAAGCTTAGAAGATGTATAAATGGGGTGGTTTACAAATAACAAAAAGCATGAAGGAATAGGATTTTGTTATCAAGTTTATTAAGTGCAGAACTATTTTATGAGGTTTACATAAAGCAAGATGTAAAATGAACAAATTATACTTCAAAGTATTAATACAGAAGATTTGAAATGAGAGAATTGATCAATACATGTATTATAAAAGGTAATATATAAATCTAATTAATAAATTCATCAAAAATGATCTGATAGCAAAAATATCACTTTCTCTGTATAAGAAAGATAGGAGGATCTTCCTCCGCACAGATGGCTATAAGGAGTAAGGAACTATTCAGAAAGATCTTCAGTATGAGATTGTATCTGTGTAGACAGTTTTGCACTAATGGAATTTGTTGGCATCACTTGATATGCTAATATCATTCATAATTAGTGGAATATTAGAGCTGTGCTTCACCACTTGCTATCTTTGCTCCATTTTGCTGATGTAGCCAAAGCCAAGATCTTTTCCAGTTATGTCAACCCCATGTAGTTATTCCATGATAGTTCAAGTGAGATAAATTCAAATTTGCTTACCACAAATCAGACTAGAGTTATTTGTTGCTTTACTGGTATTTGTGTCTGCTTAATTAGATGTAAATTGAACAGCAATCCCTTAACTGCCTGTGAGCATTAAGAAGTGATTCCCCCCACTCCATAGTTGTAGAGAAGGTAAGTGGCGTATATCAGGGGTGGGTTCTAAATGTTTTTACTACCGGTTCTGTGGGCATGGCTTGGTGGGGTTAATGTGACTGGGTGGGCATGGCCAACTCAGCTGGGATCATCAGAGGCTTTTAAAAGCATCCCCCCCCCCCACAATCTCTTCGGCTGAAGAGGTTGCAGAAAAAAAATGCTTTTAAAAGCCTCTGACAATCAGGCAACTCAGCTGAGATCACTAGAGGCTTTTAAAGGCATTTTTTTTTCTACAACCTCTTCAGCCGAAGAGGTTGTAAAAAAAAATGCTTTTAAAAACCTCTGACAATCCCAGCTGAACCGCATGATCATCAGAGGCTTTTTTTTAAACTTTTAAAAGCATTTTTTCAGCCAAAGAGGTTGTAGAAAAAATGCTTTAAAAAGCCTCTGACAATCCCAGCTGAGCCGCGTGATCATCAGAGGCTTTTTTTTTAACTTTTAAAAGCATTTTTTCAGCAAAAGAGGTTGTAGAAAAAATGCTTTTAAAAGTAAAAATAAAAGCCTCTGATGAGGTGGGCGGGGTAAGTGAGCGGCGACTGGGCCGGGGACTGATTCGGGGGCATGGCCAGCCAATGTTATTACTGGTTCTCCAAACTACTGCAAATTTTTACTACCGGTTCTTGCGAACCAGTGCGAACCAGGAGCAACCCACCACTGGCGTATATGTTAAAAAGTACTTGGCTGCTGTCTTATTCATACTTACTTGCACTGTCAGATATGTATACTTTAAAATTCATAGACAGGCTTTAAAGTTGTATATAAGAAAGAAGTTGTCAGCCTTGGACATTTTCCCACAAATCAACATGGTAGAAAATTTTTTAAAAAGACAATTTGTATAGCATTTCGAACAAGCGACGTTACTCTGAAAAAAAATTACTGTTAATTATTATTTATCATTATGTTTCTTGACAGCAAGCCACATCTCTTTTTCTCCTATGCTTATGATAATTACACATTAGGAATTTTCTACAAGGATGGAAAACAGTTTCCCGGCCAATCTTTCTTTTTTCAGTAATCACTATCAGACTGTTGGAAGGTAATACAATTCCTCTTTGAAATCATTACTGAAATGTTAAAAAATGCATCTTCCAACTCAGTGGGATTTAATTCCAAGCAAACCTGAATGGAATACAGTAGCTACACTGAGGTTACTTTAATGAAAAAACTAAAAGTAGATTATAGGATAGTTGCCAAAAAAACCCAAGAAAGAATGTAAGACTTGTGGGGGGAGGGGGGGAGACTGAATCAAAGTAATAAGATGCCTTGAGGTATGAAAAAATATCATCCACAAAGAATTGCATATTATAGTGCCTAAAATAATTGAGTTTTCAGTAATCAGGCAAGATTTTGGAGACAGTCTTCATCTCAGCAGATCCCAGTCTGGTAGTCTTAACATAATAACTAGTTAGGCCTAATTGCCTAGTGCTGCAATAGTTCAAGAGATGTAAAATAGCCATTCCCTGATGTTTAATGATTCACTGGGTGTGAAAAGAAGTTACACATGATTGCAGGTAATGATTTCAGCAGGACTGATAGTTTAGGACCCAAGCTAAAAACCTGTAATGTAAGTAAGTCTTCATTACAATTGTTAGAAAGTGTATGTCAATGAATATCCGAACATTTATTTATTAGATTTTTATCCCACCTTTCTTATTTTATAAGTAACTCAGGGTGGCAAACATAGCTAATAACTCCTTCCTCCTCCTATTTTCTCACAACAATCCTGCGAGGTGAGTTGCACTGAAAGAAAGTGACTAGTCAAAGGTCACCCAGCTGGCTTTTGTGCCTAAGGCAATAGTAGAACAGTCTTCTTGTTTCTAGGACAGGACCTTAATCACTACGCCAAACTGGCTCTCCACCTTTTAAGGAGACTTGCTCAAAAGAAGCTTCATAAAACAGGATTTTTGGGGGTGTAAGTCAGAGGTGGGTTTCAGCAGGTTCTGACCAGTTCTGGAGAACCGGTAGCGGAAATTTTGAGTAGTTCAGAGAATCAGTAGTAAAAATTCTGACTGGCCCCTCCCCCATCTATTCTCTGCCTCCCAAGTCCCAGCTGATCGGGAGGAAATGGGGATTTTGCAGTAACCTTCCCCTGGATTGGGGAGAGAATGGTGATTTTACAGTATCCTTCCCCTGCCATACTCACAAGCCACACCCACCAAGCCATGCCACGGCCACCAAGCCACACCCACAGAACCGGTAGTAAAAAAATTTGAACCTACCACTGGTGTGAGAGGGATAGAACAGTTTCTGATTCACTAATCGGTAAATCAATAAAAAGGAAAGATTTCTCTAGCTCTACATTGCTATTTGATGGGTAGAATTGGAAACTGCATAAAAGGAGATAGTTGTTTTCAGAAGACTGCAAACAGTCCTCAAGACAACATTTCCTATGTTTCCAGCTGCAGTGTATTTGTTAGACCTCTTTCAGCTGTTCTCTTTTATGATTATGTTAATATGCTGGTTTTTATTTCATTACTTATGGACACTGTATATGTTAATCAACTCTTCCACAGAAACTTTGTGTCATGTCTAACAATCATTTTTGTGATTAGCATCTGAAGCTGCAATTGCATTTGTTTGAATCAAAAGTTTCTGGTGGTTAGGAATTTACCATTTACTCCTGTTAGGAGAATTAAAACCAAAGTGCAATCATATTAAGTACTTAACAAGATCTGTATATCTAGCCATTCTGCATTGTAGGTATGTAACTAAAGAACATAATGGCATAAAAAATGTAAGAGTGTAGATGTAAGAGCTCCAGTAGCAAGAATGGACCTTATACTTTATTACAGCATAAACTAAATCTGGAATTAAATCTGATTCATGAGATGCATGGAATATTATCTTAAGAGAACAACAGATATATCCATTTGTAGGAAAAGTGGTTATAAAATGAAATGTAGGAGGTAGATCACAGTGAACGTACAGACAATTATATTCACAAAATAGCTGTGAGGTTTGATACCGACAGATTTGTACTGATGAATTGATAAATGCATATAGTGAACATATAATGTGAAATAAAATAAAGCTTTTCCTTTTAAGTACTGTACTGTCACTTTTTAACCTTACAGGTACTATCAGATTTAAATCTTTAATCCATAGAAAAGGACTTGTAATGGGATCAATGTAGGAAACTGCATAGAAATGAAGGAAAGCTGCTATTTTCAAGCAGATCAAATAGTGCTTCAGATATTCCTATTTCTGATGTTCCTTAGGCTCCTTTAAAAGCTCATCATTAGATTATTTTAAAGTGAACATTGGCCCTGCCATATTTGGTTTCATATATATTAAAAGTGTTTGCACCAATTGGTGCCATAAAGACTTGGCTGTTCTCCCAGGAAGCTAGGATAGTTGATGCCCCTTCTTGCATATAAGTTTTTGGTAGGATGTTTTGTGGTTTATATGGGAGTCATCTTGTTCTTCTTTCTCTTTATCCAACTCTTGGTTTGTTCTTTGTGATATTGTTTTTATATTGTTTACTGTATTGTAAGCTATATAGAACAATTGGACTGATACAACATCCATTCAATATTTTTAAAAATATCAGTTTGAATACATAGTGAAGGAAAACTACAGTGCCAAAATGAAGATATGTCACATTAACCAAAAGATGTAATTATATCTTGGAAACAATACAAACTCTTGTGACATCTTAAAAATGGGATAGTCAAAAATTAATATCAGGGTATTGAAGACCTTTGAATTAGTGTTTTAAACAATTTTAAAGATATTTTCAATTATTTTATTGTGCTGTGGAAATCAGTTCATAAAACTAAGTCTAACTTCCAGCGAATGTCGTTTTTTTCACAACCTGAACTTTTAAGATTCCTTACTTAACTCTTAGCTAATAACTCACTAACTCACTAAGAATGGATTACAACCAGTACATTTCAATAACCTGAAGTTGAATGTGTTAGCATGCAAATTTCTGGGTTGATCTTTCTTCCCAATTTAAAATTGATATGGAAAATCGACATCAGAGTGGGTAAGGTTGTTGGAAGAAACAAAGAGAGGTAGGAAGATGGTGAAAGGCACTTCGAAAATGCCTGAGCAGAAAGCAACTATAACTGCGGAGTCCTTGGTATTGAGCTAGGTAACATCCTAGTCAAGTAATGGAACATCTGCAAATAAACAACCAAGCTCAGAGCACCAGGGACATCATAGTTCAACTCTGAGCAACTATGTTCCCTTCTATTGACAGTTATAGTTATCATTCAAAAAAATCTCAAATATATATACTTTTATTTCTGTATAAGTGATCAAGTTCTACCCCATTTCATACTTGCATCCCATCATGCAAGTATGAAAAAGCTAACATTTGTGTTGTAACACATGCTGCCGAATTTGCTTCTTCTTTCTCCAGATGACCATTTTCTGGGTGCAATTCAAAATGCTGGTTGTTATACATAAGGTCCTATGGTGCAGGGTACTTATAAGACTACCTGTTCTGTGTAAATCTGCTTATCTATTAAAAACGAACAGAACAGGCAAATCCCAGGTGTCTCCCCCTTGAGATTTTTAACGAAGAGGGATCCAGTGATGATTCTTTTATGTTATGACCCCCTTTCTCTGGAGTATTTTATTTCATGTCAGACTTTGGAGCTATGTGAATTGAAAGTGATTTCCCCATGCAAATTATGCAGTATTGCCACTGTTTAGTTATCCTAAATATGATTTAAACCTGGGATTTCTTAACATTATCTTGCTTGTTCACAGGGATCCATAATGCATTTCAGCCTAGGTAATGGATTCCCTTTCTCTTGCTTGTAACTCCCCTATCAATTTCTAAACTGCACTTTATAATCCTATTCCATGATATCAGGTTGATTGAATACTTGAATCGACTCCACAGATACATGCTTTGTGTGTGTGTTCTTCTAAATGAACCTGGTTCAAGATAAAACATACTGAAATTGTAAAATACATGTCAAATTCTTAAATTGACTATCCAGTATGAAGAAACTAAAATTAAACATATCTCATTAAATGTCAGTGTTTTGTTCAAACTTGCTGAATAAAGGGCTATTTATTCAGGCTTTAGTCCAAGCTCATTGTAAAGCGACTATAACTGCATTTTGTGAGCTCAGGTGACAGAAACCTGATTCTGTTGTGCACTGTACTTCTTATTTGTTCATTACTTGGTTGTCATAGAGTTTCAATAGATAATGATAAATAAGGCCACTTTAAACCACAGGGTACTTCAATTGCTTGTTAGTGCTGCCATTTGGTTATTTTGAGAATGTGATGACAATAGATGGTTCACTAGCAACGATGAACAGAAGAGACCTATGAAATAAATCAAGAGTACTAAGAAATAACAGAGAAGCAGAGTAAAGCAACTTAAAGAAAAGCTAATTTGTAAAAAAAAAAAAAAGTATTAATAATGAAGTTAGAGTGTGCTGATGAAAAGCGTCAGGGCTAAGTCTCTAAGAATGCTTTTAGTTCTTGGTTTTTAGAAAACTCATTTCCATGAGTGTGGCATCGTGGATAAACGTACCATGTTTCCCCGAAAATAAGACCCTGTCTTATATTTTTTTGAACCCTGAAATAAGCGCTTGGTCTTATTGCCATGTGCTCAAAAGCCCGATTGGGCTTATTATCAGGGGATGTCTTATTTTAGGGAAAACAGGGTATAATAATGGTGGATTGGCTTCATATTTACCATGTATTTATTCTTTTTTTTATTGTTGTCCCCCAGTTCAGATTTGGTTCAATTACACTATGTTATTTCTGTAGATAGGCTGATACTTGGATAGAGCCAGATTGATCTAGTGGTTAAGGCACAGGCTAGAAAGCCAGGGGACCCTGAATTCTAGTTTCCCCCCACACTTAGCCATGAAAGCTAGCTGGGTAATTCTGGGCCAGTCACTCTCTCTCAGTCCAACTCACCTCACAGGATTGTTGTTGTGGGGAAAATAGAAGAAGGAAGGAGTGCTAAGTAAGTTCACTGCCTGGAGTTATTTTCAAAAATAATAAAGGCAGAATACAAACAAACAAACAATTTCATTTGCAAGTACAAAATTGCAGACACAATTGTAAAATTCCTATCTGATATCTTGGCTATGGTGGTGGAGTTGCTGACAGTCAATGTGAAGAATTCTAGACTAGATGGAGAAATGATTATACTAAGGATATCAGTTTCCTGTGTTCTAGTTCAGTCAGGTGAGTTTCCTTCTGAAATTTGTTTCGGGGTTAAACATTCATCATGGCTTAGTCAAACATAGAAAACTACAGGTTATGTGCTTTGTGCCTGATCCAAATAGCCATAGAAGATGTACTAATTCATTTAGCTAACATTTCCACATAAGGAATCTTGAGGAGTGTGTGTGTGTGTGTGAGAGAGAGAGAGAGGGGGGGGGAGGGAGGGAGGGAGAGAGAGAAATGTGTCATATCCTTTTAAGCAATATCTCAATAGAATATAATGATGAAGGCTATAAGCCAAAAATAAGGTATATCTACAATAGATATATATGTTTATATACAGTTTCATTAAATCTATCAGTTGTGCTATTTTACTTCTACCGTGAAAGAGTCTTTGAAAAATTACAAAAGAAATAACCAGCATACCTAGGATTCAGTGTTCCATGAGCACAGAGCATGGAAAGCCTTGAATTTCAAATGAAATGCATTTGTAACTTGAATACTCCTACCATGAAAGCTTTAACAAATACTTATTTGTTTACTGCTTAAAAGATAGCCTGGCATGAATATTCTTTTGATTTTTGCAGAAATGATAGAAATCTGTTCTTGGAAATTTGGTTTTAAATTGTAGCAAGTGCAATGACTGATTAAGGATTACAGCAGGAAAACATTGAAACTGGACTCTCTGTGGATACTTGGCAAAGATGGCTTCCTCTCCTCCTTCCTCCTCCTCCTCCTCCTCCTCCTCCTCCTTCTTCTTCTTGAAAGATTTAACAGATTAACAGTTGGAAGGGACCTGGTAGGTCATCTAGTCCAACCCCCTGCCCAAGCAGGAGACCCTACACTACGGGTGTCAAACTCAAGGCCTGGGGGACCGGATTCAGCCCATGGGGTGCTTAGATCTGGCCCACAGGGCTGCCTTGAAAACAGCAAAGGACCAGCCCGCGGTGCTTCTGCCAGCGAAAATGGCCACAGGTGTTTTTGCTGGCAGAGGGTTGCAGGAGGCCATCACACCCGAAAATGGAGCTCAAGAGCCTGTTTTTGCTGGCAGAGCGCTTGGGCCACCACAGGCACCCCTGACACAAGTGACATCAAGCTGGCCATGCCCACCCTGGCTCCCCAAGGTCAAATACAACCCTGTTGCGGCCCTCAATGAAATCGAGTTTCACACCCCTGCCCTACACCATTTCTGACAGATGGCAGTCCAGTCTCTTCTTGAAAGCTTCCAGTGATGACGTCTGAAGCCAAGCTGTTGGCTTCATTGGTCTCACTGTCAGAAAATTTCTCCTTATTTCCAGGTTGAATCTCTCCTTGTTCAGTTTCCATCCATTATTCCTTGTCTGGCCTTCAGGTGTTTTGGAAAATAGGTTGACCCCCTCCTCTCTATGGTAGCCCCTCAAATATTGGAACTATCATGTCTCCCTGGTCCTTCTCTTCAATAGACTAGCCATGCCCAGTTCCTATAACCATTCATCATATGTTTCAGCCTCCAGTCCCTTAATCATCTTCGTTGCTCTTCTCTGCAAATTTCCAAATTGAATTCCATACTTGTCATAAAAATAAAGCAAGCACATTTCCCTCTTCTAGGTAAGATGAAACATGGGGAGAAGGAAAGATCAGAAAGAAAAAATATCAGAAAAGTAAACCATACTGGGAAGAAGGACCAGAAACGTGGGCATATAGAGCATTCTTTCACTTACCTTTGCTGCCGGTTCACTCACATGCAGATCATATTTGATGATGTCTGGGCGGGTGGGTGGAGCCTCCTGCTGCCACTGCTACCAGTTTGCCCAAACTGGGGCGAACCAGTAGCAACCTACCACTGATTCTAGAGCATTCTAGAGTGGATTTCATGACCAGCATGTCCCAGATCTGAAGCTGATCAACTGAATTCTACTTCCCATTTGGCCTCTTCCTAATAATACATTTTTCTGGACAAAAATCCTGGAGAAAAAAAAAATTCTTTGGTGATATATAGCAGCTTTCTAGCTATAAGAATATTATATAGATGTATATAATCCAGGAAAAATATAAATTGACTGTACCTGATTTCAGAACACACTTTATTTATTTATTTGTAGGATGATGGCAAAATAAATTGATAAAATAAATAAATAAATTTTACAATATTGTTAGCCTGCCTTAAATGTAAAAAGCTCTCAGTGGGATACAACAAGTCCTAAAACGAAAATATGATATCTGGTACATAATGCCCACAATAAATTAATTAAACTAAAGCCATACAATTAATAAATCTAAGACCAAATGGACATTGGAACAGCTTTCGTCTATGAAATACCAATAGAGCTGGGACAGTATTCTGCACATTGAAGACATTAATGAGAAGGGTTGTTTCTATGGTTAGGATAGAGGCAGAGAGCTGTAATAAGCCTTTTCTTGATAAAAGAATCAGTAGAACAATGTCAGATGGTAATGGAAACAGTTTAGTTCTTCATAAGAACACATGCCATGAAGTATTTCCTTGACAATAAATATTAATTATATCAACTTCTGAGTGGTAGAGCAAAAATGTTTATGATGTGAAATTGTTACTGACAAGCAGAAGCAGGAGTCAGAGTATCTTTGCTGAGTATTACCAGGATTATCTATAATTAAAGAATTATGATATAATTTGTCAGAAAGGACCATATGATAGTAGATCATATTGATTTGACCTTATGAAATATGAGTTGACAAAGAACAGATGCTTAGAGTTTGCAGTTTTATGATGCAGTTTGATACATTTGGTATTAACTGTCTAGAGATGAAGGAAATAGTAAATTTAGCTAAAAGGTTTTAAGTACTTACTGATTAGTACCATAGTCTATAACTCAGTGGTTGAATAAAATAATTTCTAAATCCCCTTTTACTTTCTCTGAATTATGACTCAGTGCAAGACTCTCAGTTCTAATACATATTTGGGTCATATTAGGATAGGCAGGGGAGATCACTTGGTAATCTATATAATACAGACTCGCATCATGAAGTTTTTATATGTTTTCTTCTAAGGCAGGTTGGTTATTCAATGGAGGCACCTACATTTTGTCAACCATGAGTTCAGTGTTGTCCTGCTTTTCAGCACGTCTCACCTGTTTCTGCTGCTGTTCCCAGTATGAACAGTCTAGTGGACAGAACAGATGGATTTCTTCTAAGCTGCATGTTATTCAGGATCATAGAGTTTCTCACTCAGCTACAAAGACAAAGGCGTTTTCAATAGTTATGAATCTGCAGTTATATCACCTTCATGCCAAATAGCTATGCTATTGACTGTTGCTGGTTAAGCATAGCAATTCCACTGCATTAATGTCCTGCTCATCCATTAAACTAGAGCAGAGAGATTGTGCTACAAAGTTTACAAGATAAAATGAGGGCAATTATCATGATTAGCCATTTAGAATTAATGTTTGAATTCAAGCCAAATTGATAAATCCCCATATTCTCTACCAATTAAAATTTGAAATTAATAAACAGAATAACAGAAGTGGAAGGGACCTTGGAGGTCTTCTACGGTAGTCCAACCACTTCAGACAACTAGCTGTCCAATCTCTTCATAAAAACCTTCTGTGTTGGAACACCTACAGCTTCTAGAAGCAAGTTGTTCCGCTGAATAATTGTTCTAACTGTCAGATAATTTCTCCTTAGTTGATTAGTAATTATTGTTATGAATCTTAAAACATTGGTACATGTATTATCAATGCTGTAAAGCAGCTCAAGACATGTATAACTATCAAGTAATGATAAAGGCCAAGTTTACCTCTAATTCTCTTCCTTCTATCTCCTCAGAACCTGTTAATGGATATTTGCTTTTGCCCATTAGGCTTCTATTCAAATTAGTCAATTCTATCTTTTTAGGTGATAGATAATACAAATATACACAGGCTGTATATGAAACATTATTTCTGGTCCATATCATTTCCCCAGTCTTCATCTCTCAACTCATTATGGATTAATTAGGGTTTATTTTTCCAAAAAGAAAAAAAAATCCTGCCTAGGTAGTCATTAAGGTGAAGATCTAATTATTCTACATTAGAATTCTTAAAGACCGAATTTGAAATATCCATAAGGTTGCTTTCTCTTCTCCGGATAGTTAACTATTTCTTTCATCATGCTGGTATAATTTTTTACTCTGACAAGCTCAGAGATTAAAACAACCAATCTCCTTCTTAGAATGTCAGACTTTATTAACTAAATATCTTTATCCCTAGTTTCCTCTAGACTGCATAATTCAATTTGTAACTGAAAACCACAATCATTTTAAAATTGCCTCACTATTATTTCAGACAGAGATCGTTAGAAGTTTAGAACTAGCCAGAAAACCTGCAAAGTGGCACAAAGAGCTTAAATTTGTATAACTTATATTTTAATGCACAGCTACAGAATTGACAGCTGTAATTTCACATTGTTGTGAACAGAGAATAATAATACTAATTTGTCTGTCCCATGCCTTCTAACGACCTCTGGGTGGCTTACAATAATCAAACAAAATACTGCAATAAAGTTGATAAAAGATGGCAAGTGCAGCAGATCAAATGGAATGAAGTGAGGAGTCTCACTTCCCACATCAATGAAAATCAGGCTCTTCATAGCTCTTCTGAATACCAACAGAGTGAGGGACATCTGGATTACTGAGAGATCCTCATTCCAGAGGGCAGGCACTCCTACAGAGGAAGCACACTTCCAAAGTCTCATAGATGACATTGCTTAATCAAAGAACCTGGAACATGCCAATCTTGTAAGATTGATTTGTCCAGGCAAATGCAATGGGAGAAGGCAGTCCCTCAAGATGACTTATATTATAATCTTTAAATGTTGCTTTCCATGCTGGTGGAGAAAGGCCAAAAAGAAAGCAAAACCATACTCTGCATCACAAGCTTTACACAATCTTCCTTTCACACATATGCTTTGACTGAAAAGAGTGATTTTGATTAAGATTCAAACATTCATTGTAGGCTGCGAAGTCTCTGACCAAATTTGCAGTCTGGAACATTCCTGTTGAACATTAGATGTGTTTGATCATGCTATTTTTCAAGAAACTGTATTCCATTCCAACCCCACTCAGTCAGCATGCCAGTATATACACTGAACATGTTCAGTTCTCACTGAGATGCCTTTTTTATAAATCTGTAAGTGCTCATCTCTCACATATACTTTATTTATTCACTAAAAAATTGCTGTGATGGTACAGTATCTTTGCCAAATGCAGTTACTGGGTAAAACGTAGAAAGAAGTGTCTGTGCAAGAGCCAATTTTAACATGACATATGGCTGTAAATACTGCAACTAATTCAAGCAGACTGCTTGATCCCATATTCTCGTTTAATTAATATATCATGCAGAAGGGGAAGTAGGTAGCTGAAATAAGCCTTCCTAATGATCTTAGGTGGTTTCTATGAAATGTTACCTTAATGAGTTTGCTTTTTACTACATGATTACTCATTTCCTACAAATGTGTTTCCTTGCTTTTCTTGACTTCCCTGTTTTGCTTTTCATCTCTTAAGTAGACATCTGTCAAACAACCATGCCTAACTTCTGTCTATATATTCATGTCTTATGAATGCCCTTCATTTTCTGTACATTTCAGCAAACATATTTTCTAAATAGTTCAGAGTTTCTATGAAGGAGTCCACATAGTATGTAAATAGAAAAAAAAGAAGCCTATTTCAAAGCAAGCAAACAAAAAGATGAAAATGTGCAATTTAACGTGCAAAACATAACAAATGAAATGCAACTCAAAATTATAGATTCATTGCATTTTCTCCTTCTGATTAATTGATGTAAAGTATTTACACTTCAGCCAATGGGAAACTGCACAGAATTGTTTGCTTGCTTGCTTCATTGATTTACTGATTCACCAATTCATTCGTTGATTGATTGATTGATTTCATTTCATTTATATCTTGTATTTTTTCAATCAGCTCAAGGCAGTTTACATGTTGATGCTCTTCCAGCATCACATTTTCTTCCAAAAATACTGTGAGGTGGGTTGAGGGGGAGGGAGGGGAAAGTCATCCAGTGAATTCTGTAGAGACTTGAACCTGGGCTTATTCAGGCCAACTCCAATAATTATAATCAATTCCTTAAGCTGCCTCTGTGTTATATTCTGTATAATTGATACAGGGTACCATCTAGTCTTTGTAAGCTTTAGTGAAACTAAATTAAACTTGCAATACAGTCCTGTACAAGTATACAGTATGCAAAACATATCCCACTAAGTTCCATGAGAATTACTGTAATGCATATAAGGCATATATATATATGCCATATATAAAGATTGAGCATGCATAGCTTTTTTCACAGGTTATATATATATTAAAAATGTAGGATAAATTATTTCCTCCTGAGATTCTTGACCACCTTTTCTACATAATCTTCCAAGTTATCTTGAGATTCTAAAGCCTATCCATGGTTTTGGGGGTTTGTAGGGGGCATATTTTATAATTGAACAGAACAGAACAAAAAAAAATTAGAGAAGAACAAAGGCAAAGGAGCAAACACACAAACACTTCTTGTATTTCTGAACAACTTTTCAAACGTGTGCATGTGTATATAAATATTTACATGATAGTTTCAGTGCACAATGACCATATTTTATTATAATCTAGAGTTTACCCAAAGCTACAATTTGGCTTATAAAATATTTTTGTTTCTTTAACTTCAGGTCGTCTGTGAAAGAAATGGGCTCCAGTGAACAAGAAATCATAGTCTGGGTTTGCCAGGAAGAGAAGATTGTCAGTGGACTGACTAAACACACAACTTGCCTGGAAGTAGTTGAAGCTTTGCTGGAAGAACATCAGACAACATTGGCAGAGAAGAGATTTCTCTTTGGGGAATGTAAAGATTACTGCATTATAGAAAAATGGAGAGGTTCTGAGCGGGTTCTTCCACCTCTCACAAAAATGCTCCGACTCTGGAAAGCCTGGGGGGAAGAGCAACCTAATTTGCACTTTGTCTTGGTCAAGGCAGATGCTTTCCTTCCCTTACCTTTGTGGAGGACATCTGAAGCTAAGATAGTTCCAAACCTAGAAATGCACTTGGATCTGAGTCCAGCAAATTATATGAAGATGTTGACAGTGGACAAACAAAAGAGAATTCTTAGAAAAACCTTTAAGAAACTGGCCAAACTTAAACAGGAAGGAGTTTTGCAGGAGAGGGACAATATAGAGACACTAATCCATCTCATCCTTTCTCAAGACCATACTATTCACCAACAGATTAATAGAATGAAGGAACTAGATATGGAAATTGAAGAGTGTGAAGCCAAATTCCAGCTTGAAAGTGATGGGGGAAATTATGTCCAAGAGTCTTATTTAATGTCATCTTGTAGCAGTTCTGAACAGCTAATGGAAATGCCTCACAAATATCAGCAGGAAAGTTCAAACAAATATGATGGGATTTTACAAGTGGAAGAAGGACTAAGGCACCACAAGTTAATGATTGAAAAGCTCTCTGCTGAAATTGAACAAGAGGTTAAGGAAAGTGAAAAAAATGGAGACATACGGACAGAAGAAGCATCTAAAGGTGAAGTGGAAAACACTAATCTAGAAAGTGTTAAGAATGAGCTGGAGAGAAGTATGAAAGATGCTCTAAGGATTCATTCTCAGTTGAATTGCATAGAGCAGGAACTGAAATATCGGGACTTGATGCTTCAAAGGAAGGAAAAAGAATATGAACTACTTGTAGAAGAGCTTAGTGGTTTGCATGCTAAAGATAAAAATGTATTCAGGCATCCAATCAGTGAAGAGGAAATGAAGGACAATGAAACTGGAACCTTGACAAAAAACTTTCCAGGAACAGACCTTCTTCAAAAAATGACAAATTTAGACCTAAATGATACAGATTCCGACACTGGGATCAGTTCTACTCACAGCCAAGACTCAGAGACAGCTATAGGAGACACATTGCTTTGTCCACATAGTTGAAAACAATTATTTTAACTAAGGCAAATGTAATATTTTCACCCTTTAAAAATCACATGGGAAATGTGGCACTTTTTAAAATTGAATCTAATTCTAATGGGATAAGTTTCCCTGATTTTTTTTTTTATAGAAATAAATCAAGCAAGTCATAAGCCAAATCTTATAAACAGAAAGGAATATACAGTAAAATTATATTCCCCTTTTAAAAAAAAATAAAGCAAATTCAACTGTTAATCAAACATGTAGATACAGACTAATCAGACTTGAGAGAGATGGACAGAAGTATAAGTTCGTATACCAATACAAGTTCTCCTTTGTATGCATTATCAGTCCATAGAATTTTATGGGGAATATTGTTTTTTGTTTTTATATACTGATTCACTGCCAATTCAATGCGATAATAATGTGGATATTTTGCAATGCAAAGTCTAATCTTCGAATGTCTGTGATATTTGTGGAAAATGTATGGCATTAGAGCTAGCAATACAGCAGATTTCTTGTGCTGCCTTTTATTAAATCATAAAACAAAGTTGCTAATCCTGTCAAAATTCCAGAGTTGCATATAAGCAATGTTTTATCAAATTTTCAATAGCTCATTTACTACTGTTGCATATCTCTAAATAAGGTGCAAATTATAAAGATCAGTTCTTTTCCTAAATATAAATGTAAAAGAATGAAGTAAATAAATTTTACAGTGCCATAATATAAAGAAGAATCTGATAACTCTTTAGCCAGCATATGCTAGTTAAGCAAGAACAAGTGAGGACAGTACTTGGTGTATTAAAGATGAGGCCTACGAAACTAGTAATCCCAGATTACAGCATATGAATGCTATTTACCTTGGACTAATGTAGTGATACAGCATTATTTCTATGTTTATTTTTTTTTCTTTTATATTCCGACTTGATGTTTCACTTTTTACAAACATCATCTACTCTATTGTTATTTTTAGTGACTGGGAAAATTCTCTTCTTTGGACACCTCCCCCCCCCATTAACCTCTGGACATTATGAAGAGATTTTCCCTAAATATTTTTTTTTGTTATTTTTTTAAAAAATGTGGCTGAATCATTTGGTGTTATACTGAATGTCTTAATGGGAATATTTTTGAGTTCTGTTAGCTATCTTGTTCCTACTGGAAACATAAGACATTAGCAGTTATGTTATCATAGTTTTATAATAATTTATTAATATGATAAATATAGACAGATAATTCTTGACTTACAGCCATTCATTTAGTGATGAAAGTTAAAATGGCACAGAAAAAAAGTGACTTATGACTGGTCCTCGCACTTACGAACCCTGCAGCATCCCCATAGTCACATGGTCAACTTTGGCAATCTGGGACCATGTGATCACTATTTGTGACCTTCCCAGCTGGCTTCTAACAAGAAAGTCAATAGGGGAAACCAGATTCACTTAATGACTGTATGATTCAGCTAACAATTGCAGTGATTTGCAGAAAATCATTGCAGAAAAATAGTAAAATTGGATTCACTTAAAAACTGCCTTGCTTAGCAACAAAAATTCTGGTCCCAGTTGTGATCATAAGTCGAGGATACCTATAGATATACATATCTATACATACGCACAAACACTGTAATTTTCAAATCTCTGTTGTTGAAAATATGCTAACCTATATTATTTGAAAAATTTCTGCAGTTCATGTGATATAAAAAAGATAATTATTCATATCTTTGGCAATGTTACAAAACATTTTGCTTGATTCTATGAAATGCCATTATGTTGTGAATCAGAATTAAATTTATGTTGAATGGACTTCAGTATTCACTTCAGACTCAATTCAGTTCTACCTTTTGCCTTCTATTCATCACTTCAGTGTGCATATTCAAGTGTCTGTGGATAAAAAGTGTCTGTTTATTGTATATTCAAGGTTTGCTAATATATGGGATGCAAGCAGTTAGAACTTCTTCCAGTACACACCCCTTCTAAAGCTGTAGGATTGACTGAGGTGTACCTCCTATTCGTGTATTAATTTATTTTTCTTGGATAGTCCCATTGCTGAGTTAAATCTAACGTGCAATATTTGTCAAATTTCCTTTTCTTATGAAGTTTTTTACAAAATAAGTAGTTGCATTACATTCTATAGCCCATATGGATATCCATATGTTCTTTTTATATTAAGTTATAAATGTTGGGTGAAAAGTAATCCATAGAATTTATAGAAGACCAAGACAGTACCTATCTTACAGTACTTACTTAAAAATCAGTAACCATTACATTTGCTTTGAAATTTTCCTGTTTGCATCTAGGTTTTTTCCAAAGTGGGAATGGGAGAAGCATAAGATTCAATGTATCTAACAGATATAAAAGTTGAGGAAGATATTGTGTAGGAAATATGTGATTCAAGTTTCTTCCCTTACTTCTACATGAAGTGGCTTCGGTTATAGCCAGAGCCCATTAAGATAAACAAAAACCTAGCCCAATCCTATACATATTTATTTTAAATTAAGTACTGTGAAATATATTCAAGGTTTACTCCTAATGTAACTGTATGTTCATGTCAGTGGACCTTGTAACCATTGACTTCCCAGATAGATTTGTGTTGCACTACATTATGATTTGTTTTAATCACTTGAAAGAATCTTTGCCCCAGCATCCCTTTTACAATACTATAGTTTCAAAATGGTTGTACTTTGGTTTTGATATTTTAAAGGGAAAATTGTGCCTTACAAGACTTAAGATACCCATTCCATTTGTAGACTCTCAGGAATGTGCTGAAAAATTTGTTCCACCCTCTCATTTGATATTATATTATTGGCATCTATATGTAGCTATGGAGGCCATGTTTTTTAAATTCTTGGTCAGAAGAAAATTACACAATAATGTTCCAAACAAAGCATGACAGGATATACATCAGAATTAGACCTAATTAGGGTGGAAATCCAAACTGTATCGCACCCTTCTAAAACAGGTGAAATATCAACTGAATTTTTAAATATACTACTATATTATTCTATTGCATTTTCTTAAATACATTTTAATATTCTAAATTATAATGGTTGAATGGAAATTCCAAACTGTTTAGGATTGGGTGTACAATTCATTTGGAAGTTTGCAAACCAAATTCATTTTGGTTTGCAAAAAATAGTTTGGAAGATCTTGCTCTGAGGGGTAGAGTTAGAAAAATGATTTAGTGTAGCATTTCACTAAATCTCAGCTTTAACCATCTAATTCTAATTGCTATTATGTTCCACTGAATTCAATAGGGGTTTACTCATTAATAAATTTCCTATTAGTTTTAGTGGAAATTACCAAATAATTGGGTTAAGGCCAATGGCTGAAATCTGGTCATAAATCACTTATTTGGTATTGTATTGTAGTGTGTGTGAAAACATTCCTTATTGAGTATCCTATTTTCCCAGATTAAAAAGTAATGTTCAAATTAAATTATTTATAACTGACAAATTAACTAACAACCACTGTTACTTCTATCAAGAATACTGTTGCAGAATTTAATATTAATTTGTATAGAAATGACCATGGGCAATACTTAGAATTGTTCTCTGTGTGTTCCAAATAAAACAACTCTATCAAATTAAGGTTCTTTCTGTGTTATGTTATTCTGACAAGTGAATTATGCAAACCCATGCAACTGTGTGAATACATCTCTTCACCTTCTAGCTATGCCTTCATTCAGATATTCCACTCCACTTCCCCTGCTCCCAGATTTTTTAGTCCCCATCAAAAAATGTAATCTTTAGGGCAACAAATATGTTCCACTCAAAATGAGGGATTTACTTTACTGTCTTTGCTTTATTTGTTTGCTTCTTTACTTTGTTCCTTTCCTCAATTTACTTATGAAGGAATATCAGAAGCCAGAATGCTTCACAGCTTCCTCTGGTTGTATCATCTTGACCTAGAAATGTACTTGTAGAAATCTGATCTGTTAGCCAGGAAAACACTTTCCTATCTGGTAATCTCCAGTACCTAAACTCAATACAATATACAAATGGGGGGAGGGGTGTAGTTATGGTCTAATATAAGAATTCAGCTAATTGGGATTTGTTTAACAAATCACAGTTTAACAAAGGAATTTATTTTCCTTTGTTAAAGGAATTTTTCCTTAATTTATTAAGTGATAAATTGGATAAAATTGTGACAACTGCAATTCTTTGTTATTTTTGGCTTAAGTACGGCATTTCCCTTCAACTTGAATCAAATGACCCAATGCTAACCAGACCCAATGCTATCAGCATAGTAGCACTAGCAGAGGAATTATTACATTCACACATAGTATGTCTCAATTATATCTACTTCCCTTTAAAAGGACACCAAAGGAACCTAGCTAATATTTAATTGTGACATGGGACAATATTTGTTGGGTACTTGTCAGAAAAGTTCATTTCAGTGTACTTAGAACAAATGTCAAAAGCCCCAGTAAAGGATGCCATGGAGGTTAATATTGATACAGTCCTCCTTAGCTTGAAAGGGATTGATTGTTTTGTGGGTCCTGCTGCTAAAAAGAAATCAAATGTCAGCAGGGATAGATTCTTAATTCTTTTCAGGAACATATTTCCTTATTCAGCCCACAAACTCACCCATCTTGTATGCTGAAAGTACCAAATGTGTTCCTCACTCCTTCTTTGTTTAAAGTCCGGATTTAAATTCACGCCAGGGTGAAAAGTATCATGAATACAAATTGAGCTTTTATTGTTATTCTAAATATAAGCTGCAGTTGAGAAAGTTCCTTTTAGCAAGAATTCTTAGATCTCAAACATATCTTCCTGCATCAATGCCACAAATGCATGAGATTTCATGAAGTTCTGTGTGATTTTGCTAGGTCTTAATTTTCAGAGCTTCAGTTCTCTTTTTTTATGTATATATAATATTATTACATATATTATATTATTAATCTTGAAACCTGGCATACCAAATTCTTTTAATTCTCCTATTAATATTTCTATTCCCTTTAATAAATCTTTCAAAACTAACACACATCATCAGCAAAAGCCCCAAATTTTAAATTTCCCTTTTGATCTCTACTCCTGCAATTCTCTTATCCTGCTTTTTTATTCAATATTTCAAGAACTAAAATAAACAGGTAAGGAGATAGTAAACATCCTTGTGTTCCTTTCAGTATCTCACAAAGTTCTGTTAGTTCTCCATTAACAATTACTTTTGCTTTCTGTGAGGTATAATTGATCTCACCCATTTAATAAAAATTATCTCCAAATTTCACAACTTCCAAAACTTTAAAAAAAAAATAGTTCAGTTCAAATCATCAAAGGGCTTGGCTGCATGTAAGAAAATGAGTGCAGTTTGTTTTTCATTATATTGCTCCAAATATTTCAAAATGTCTAACGTATTTCTAATACTATCCCTTAACTATCTTTTAGATAAAATTCAAATCGACCTTTAAGAATAAATTCCTGCAAAATTATTTTTAACCCCTTTTAACAACTTATAGTAATTATTCAGTAATGATATTGGTTGCTATTTTCTGGCTAAAGTCAAATTCTATATTTCTTTAGTATTAATGCAACATTAGCCTCTTTCCAGCAGCCCAACATCTTTCACCCCCTCTCTCTGTAAAACAGAATTCATTATATTTTGTAAAGGCTGTAAGAGTACATCTTCAAAATTTGCAATAAGAAGCCAGTAAAACAACTGATCCCAGAGCTTCAGTTCTCAAGCTCACATAGTTATCATCTATATCTTCTAGTTTCTTCCGTTAGCCAAATTAACAGCTAAACTTCCCACAAGAGAATATTATTCAAATGAGCACAAATATACTGCAACACTAGAAAAAAGAAAAAGATTGCCTATACAATATCTACCAACAAAATGGACACAACTTTATCAAAAAATACCTGATCACTCAACCATACAGCACAACCAGCAGACAATGCTACCAAATATCCTAAACATCTCAGAAACAATCAACAGATATTATAACCACATCACTGTAGCACACAAACTAACTAAAGGTCTCCAAAATATCTTAAATAAACCAAAAGACCAAGTAGGCCAAGAAAAATGAATGTCATCAATAATACACTGTAATGACTGTAACAGTCACTAAGTAGGACAGATGGGCAGAAGAGTAGCAGAGTGCATCCATGAACACCAAGTAGCAGCCAGAAGTTAATTTCACCACACTCAACCAAAGGGAATTCCTGGAAAGTAGAGATTCAGACAAATCAATTATGCATAGAGACATAGAGAAAAACCATATTTACATATCATTCAAAAGAGACAATAAAAAGTTAAGGAAACAAAAACACCCAAGCACATCCTTTACAGCAGTCAACACCCACATAAGCAGGGATTAACAACAGACAAACAATCATGCAGACAACAATGATCAAGAAACTACCAAGGAAAAAACCACATCCCCATCAATACCGACAGGGCAAGCCACTGTATGTAAACAGGGAGCAAACCCGACACTCAACAGCACTGAGATGTTATCTAATTAGGTAATGAGATATCTGCAAGCAATAACCAAGCTCAGAGAGCATTAGGAATGCCACAGGATCTTCTCTATCAGTATCTTGTAATACGGGAATCTTTTGCTATCTGCCTGGAGCACAATTCAAATGACTGAAATAAAATTAGTCACTATACTTTTGGGTCTCTTTCTCAGTGAAGTTTGAAAGCCTTTCTGTCAGGTAGACAAGTTGCTTACAACTTTAAAGATTTAGGAGAACGAGGTGGCTGGATGGAGTTATTGAAGTAGAAGGTATGAGCTTAAATGGACTCCAGAGGATGGTAGAGGACAGGAAGGCCTGGAGGAACATTGTCCATGGAGTCGCAATGGGTCAGACATGACTTCACAACTAACAATAACAAAAAGTTGTATATTTTAAATGTGTCTGCAGGAATTGCAGATATTTCAGTTCAAGCATCAAATGATCTCTATAGTTTATACCAGACACAACATGTTTGCTTGAATTGCAATTTTGGGACAGTTCAACTTTGTAGAGTGCACTACAATAATTAAGATGAATTGGACAAGACATGGATAACTGTTTTCAAGTCTGACCAGTTTGGGAAGGGTCACACATGCTTTAGCTGTACCAATTACCGGTAGTTATCACTGTGCAAGTGTGCAAACAGTACCAGATGACAGATACCATGATTAATGGTTCTGAAAGATGTAAAGAGTCTGGGAGAATTAGCAGGGTGGCACTCCTGCGTATAATTTTTTTACATAGGCTCCACCAAAGTAATCCAAGCAGCCTCAGTGGCTATTCTGGATGAAACTCTGATTATGGGTTCAGATTATGGGTTTCTTCCAAATGCATCTGAAGTTTTGAGACTTTAAAAAAACAAAAAATACCTGAAATACCAGCAATGAAATGGTTGAGATTAAACAGTAATTAGAAAAATCTTCTAGATAAAGAAAGGCCTTTTCAGTTAAGGTCTTATATCTCCATCCTTTAGGTCTATCGGGACATATTCTATCCATAAAGAAGCATTGACCATCAGCCCTAGAAAAAGGCAATGGCAAATCACGTCTGAAAATGCTGCCAAGTGAACTGTGGGTAGTAGGCAATTACCAGAAGACTGACTTGAACACACACACATGGGCTCTCTTGCCTTTTTCTGTCCATTTTTATGGTAAATGTGATTCTCTTTCCCACTCATTTACTGAGTAGTGTAACCTAAACATATTTTAGTAGTGTAACATATTTCTGTAAATATGTTTAAGCTAAGATTCACTCAGTATGTGTACCCCTCTTTATTTCTAAATGCTCTGAATACTAAATAGAATGGAGAAAAAAAACAAGTTACTAGCTGGCAATTTCTGTCAGTTGTAGACATACATGGAGTTGTACCTGGGGCTGAATTCTACTTAACTGTACTATACTCAAGGTTAAGTATTCCTGCAGGTGCCAGGATGTGGCTAACATGAGAGCCACATTTTTGTCATGACTAAGAAAGAGGAAAAATTGATTGAAAGCCAGTTACCAACTGTTGAAGTGTAGATAGAAGACTTCCTGGTTTCTTGGCAATAGGATCAAATGAAACTGACTAGATGCTTAAAACAATTAATGCAAATTATTTTCCTTTTTTTTTTTTTTTTTAGTATGTGATCCACCTATACAAGCATGTTTGGACATCTGCTTTTCGTCTTGCCCACACAAATGTGGACAAAAATGTTTTACTATTTCTCGCTAGTAAAATTTCTTATCTCACATGTTGCTGAGAGATAAGATTTATTTCATTCCAACTCTTCCTCCTATTCTTCAGCACATTTTTCTAGATCCTCTTCCAACAGTTTCAACCATTCCCCATTCCCCCCACAACACCCCTCAAAGCTTCAGCAATATAATATTATATTGACCATTTTAATCCTATCCTAACCTTTAAGATTACCTGTGGTGCCAGAACAATAGCCTTCCTTGTCTTATGAGAACTTTGTCCTATGGTAAAGTAAACTATCCCATAATCTCAGTTTCTTTTATCAACTAAAGCACAAAGAGTTTGCTTGAGTGCCTGTGTAGAAACTCAAACAGTCAGCAGAATGCCACTGCTGAAGGCAGACTATCATGGACCACTATAGAAGAAGGGCTGGCCATTCACAAAAAGGCCGTGATAGCGAATATAACATGTAATTCATTTCCCAGAGAACAAACAGAAGAAACTAAAAAAAAAAAAATTGCCAGTGAACCTATACCCAATATATGGCAAAAGTGGAATTTGTAATATTGAAATAGAAAACTACTACTTTATTTTTTTTTTTTTTTGCTCCAAAATCCATTTTTTAAAAAATGGTAAATAAATATGGTTCTAAACTCTCACTGTTTGCAGAATTCCATTTAGGATGTGGAATCAAGAGAAATATTGATGGAGCAAAATAGAATATCTTGGAACAAGATATCAAATATCTTGGAACAATATAGAAAGCATTTTTATTCTCCTTTGCATTTGACACTACATGATAATAATGATCAAATACTCACCAATATCTGTTTGTGTACTGCAATTTGTTTACATGTCGTAAATATTCATCATCTGGAAATTCATAGCATGTCTAATAGCACCCGTATTATACCAATAAAGAATTAAAGAATATACAATACCTCTACAAATAAAGAAGCTTTGGATTCAAAGCCACAATATAATGTATCTCAATGTAGTACATGCTGATCTATTATATTCATTATTCATATTAAGAAGCTTTGAATAAATGTTAAGTGGAATAATATATCTTAATATCTTTTATAATTTTAAATTATAATATTATATAGTATTTGAGAAGATTTGGGCATCTTATAGCCAATGATCTATTTTGTCTTTTTTTTAAGAACATTTTTTGTTACTGGTGTTTTATTTATTTATTTGTTTTATTTGGTTTGATTTTATATGCTGCCCTTTTCCATAGACTCAGGGCGGCTTACAATGTGTTAAGCAATAGCCTTCATACTTTTGTATATACCTGCTTAGTAGGGCTTTTGCCCCCCTCCCCCAAAGCAGTGTTCTTTTTATACAAAGTCAGCTTATTTCCCCCACAAACCGGGTCCTCATTTTACCTACCTCGAAAGGATGGAAGGCTGAGTCAACCTTGACCTTGGTGAGATTTGAACTTGCAGTAATTGCAGGCAGCTGGTATTACGTAACAGTGATTTAGTCTACTGCACCACCAAGGCTTCTCAATCCCCTTTTCTCAATCCCCTTTTCCATGTTGTTGTTCTGCTTGCATGCTGGAGTCTTTGGACTGAATACCTAAACTACAACTATAGCAGAGACGTTTTAACACAGTGATGGCTAACCTTTTCTGGACTGAGTGTCCAAAGTGAGCAATGCGCAATGTGTGCATGGCCCCCATGAATGTGCCCCTGCCTCTGTGCACCCCATCCCCCCGTGCATGCACCCCCCACATGCACCCCACCCCCACACTTGCCCTCCACATGCCCCCCGCCCCCAAGCATGCGCGGCAGTGACCCAAAGATCAGCCGGCCGGCAGGAGGCATGCATGCATGCGCAGTGGAGCTGAACTGGGGTGACGGCTCACATGCCATCATTGAGGGGTCTGCGTGCCACTTCTGGCACTTGTGCCATAGGTTCGTCATCATGGTTTTAGCACATGGAATCTCCAGATGAAAAAAGAATAATGCCTAACAATCTCAACTCCAAATAAGACATTTGAACTCATCTCCAAATAAGACATTTGAACAATGTCAATTCCAAATAAGACATTTGAACTATGAGAGTTTTTTCCTTTGAATGTTCATCACAGCACTTTCTTTACCAAAGTATAATATTACAATAAGTGCACTGCAGATATTCTTCTTTTCCTCTAAGAAAATGAAAAAAAAAGATCTTGCATCTTTTATGCTCGTCATTTGGCTTGGTTTCCCAGTTTATTATGACAATCCTTTGGATTACTTTAATCTAAATTAGATTTCAAGAGATGATTCAGTAGCATTGTGTCAAAATAAAGAGATGATTAGAGAGGAAGCAGTGATAAATACAGCAGCATTAGTCTCTAGCCAGTGGTGAGCAGTATAAAAGACAACATAGTTGTGCCACTGTGATATCTGGGCATAGAAGATAAGCCAGAAGCTTATAAGGCTGCATTCTTCACTGTGTAGCAGCAGGCCCAGCTCTTGCTGATACCAATGTTACACAAAAGGACAAAGCAACTATCATAGTTTCTACAGATTGAATCCAACAAGCTTTATCAAAGCATTACTTGGAGCTGTCAGAACCAAAATGCTTACATCTGCTCTGTAGTAATAAAGAGCTTTGGTAACTTGCAAAGACCATTTGTAGCTCTCAAAGATAGCTAATATCTGGCTTTTTTGATATTTCAGAATAGATGCAACGAAGAGTGATCTTTTGTCATTTACTAGACAAAACATACCGTATTTGTACAATATACAAGTCTCCAGGTCTTCAACTTGGCCTTGAAGAAAGAAATGAAGCTTCAAGAACTAACAAGCCTAGCAACAGATGATACCATATCCCAAAACAGTATTTTCAAAAAGCAGAAATGGGATCAGTAATTATCACACACAGATAGCAGAAAAGCAAGCAATGTTCTTAATCATCAGGAAAAAGTAAATAAATCATCAGGATGGAGTAAATAAATTAGAGCAACTAAATTTTCAGAACTATGGTCATATCATGTAGATTACACTTTGTGACATTGTTGGGTTGACGGTTTCACTAGGAGATTGGCAAATAGGAATTGGATAACCTCTTTACATTAGGTGCAAGACCCATAGAAATTTACATTGCCATGTGACGGTTAAGTACGTAATACCAAATTAAGCAATTGTTTTAAAGGTTTATAATCTGTTTTGTCCTGTCTTTGGCGTGGAACATCTGTCCAGAGTGGGGTTATCATTCTCATCTTCAGTACAAATCACCTGGTGTAAACAAAGACTGCTTACATTTGGGATGGTTTCATCCTTGGCAGGAGCACGCAAAGCTTTCCAAGGATAAAATGCAATAAATTTATCCTGCCTAGTTTTGGGAAATCATGTGAGAAGAGGCCATTGAAAACAGCTGTAATTAATTGTGGTTAGGAGTCTATATAAGCTTGTCAGAAACTCCCTTGTGATGGGATTTTGATGCAGAACAAGCCTGGAAAAATGCTGCATAGTTGCCAGTGTTGAAGGGGTCTGCCCACTGTCATCTTTTTGGAATTCCTGAGAGTTCCCACAAAGGCTGTAAAGGCTGTTTTTTCACTATTCAGTGTTATTATGTTACCTTCTAAATACTGCCAAGTTATTTTCTTATACTGCCTTGGAATAAAGCCTTAAATACTCATGCTGTGTGGTCATTGCTTCCAAATACAAAAAAAATTGTAACCCTGTTGGTCTAGAGAAGAGAGCAATATACCGGTAAAGGCAATGGTGGGATTCTGCCAGTTCTACCCAGTTTGGGCAAACCAATATCTGTGGCTGCTAGAGGTTCCGCCCACCCACCCAGATGCCATCACGTCCTTTTTTTTATGCTCTGCGCATGCACAGAACATCCTGTGCGTGCACAGAGGTGGTGCCCGGAAAGGTTGTTGCTCACAATTGTGAACCGGTAGCTAAGATAAGTCAATACCACCCCTGGGTAAAGGTAATTATTTTATATAAGTTTGGTTTTGCACAACTTCAATTCAGGGATATTTGTGTCTTTTGTGTCTAATTCTCTGTAAGCACAGAGAAAGTGTAAAGGGATTTCTTTTAGCAAACATCATTGTAATAAAATGCATACTTTATTCAAATGGAAGGATCCATTTTATCATCCATTAACTGGGCATTTAGGGAGCAAAAAATCCTCAGTATTATGTATTTATTAAAATCAGCAAATAATTCCACATTTTTCCAGAAAGGTTATAAAGTATTGAACTAAATTTATTCCATTGTCAATATTACTGTATATCAACATTTTATCTAAGCAATTTTATTCAGAGCTGCTCTGGTTGAGATTTAAGGTTAATTTTGCCTTAAGGTAACTCTTAAAGGAAGTAGCATAGCTAATCACCAGTTCACATACAAAGATTATATCCTGTAATTGAAGAATTACAGATTTATTTGATATAATAGCAAAGGAAAAAGATATTACTTAGCATATGGAAAATGAATATTGATCAGCCCTAAGTAAATTCTTTACTACATACTTTACTACATGTAGAGACAAAGTATTTATTGGATGAAAACTCTAGATCAATATCCAACATTTAAAAAATCAAAGACTGCAATACTTTGAATAGTAATGAAGGGTTCATTTTAGAAGTTGGATGTGCTACCAAATGTATTAAGTGCCATGTAGCTGCCCATTTTTAGTATTCCAAATAATGAACTGACAAGAACATAGGAGCATAGATAGTGGACTACTTTCATTTATCTTCATTTATAAAATATTTTTTTCATAATGTTTTCCCTTCTATGGCCAATTTCTATCATAAAACTGAAAACTAAATGACACCAAACAATAAGTGCATTGCCACTTCACTGTTCAAATACCTTTCATGCTATAAATATTTAAACCACTCATTTATCTGAGCTTCCATTAAAAGATTTACTAACCCATTCTATTCATTTACTGTTTTGCTGTTGCTTGATCCCAAATGGGGCTATTTGGTAGCTAGCTGACAGGTTTATCAGCCAGATAAAAAGGAATAAAGTATGGCATGCCATGGACATTTTCCAATAAATCACATAATACTTTTGCTTATTTCAGAATCCCAGAAATAGTATCTATCTACATCTTGGATAATAATTTTGCTTTGAGAAATAATTTCTAATACAAGATTGTAACCACTTTTTATTTGATTAGGTTAAAATATTTCTGTCTTGGTGTCAATCTTTTTTCCTTTTTTTTTAAAAAATCATTATTTGAAGGTATTCCCTATCGAGTGCGAACTATGTTAGTAAATCCTTAATTGTATCTACTTATCGTAGTACTAAACCTATGTTTTTCTTGATACCTGCATAAATTGTGGAATAAAATACTTCTAAGAGAAAAACTGTGGACCTTGTGTGTGATGTTCTGAAATGTACATATGCTGTAAAAAGACGGGAGCTAAACATGAAGTAATAATTTCCCCCATTCCTTACAGATGCATAAATGGCTTATCGCTTGGATTTTTGTTCTGAGGTAAAAAGTTTGTGTTGTTCATATTTTATTGTTTTTATGCATTTCGTCTGGCAGTATTTAACAACTTGTTTTAATGTTGTGAATTGACTGAAAATCTATTGTTCTGCCTGGTTGTTTTAGTTGGTTACACATCTCTTCAACACACTGTAATTTGCCTGAATGCCCATGATTCCACATCTAAAAATGTGTCATGGGATCATTTCCCTTTGACATTTATTTAGAGAATGTGAATACAGAGTGATAACAAATATTGGAGAGATAATTGCATAGGGAAAGATAGGCCACTTACACATGATCAATCCTTTTGTCACCTCTGTAATTAAGATAATGCATCCACCATTGAGAATTTCCCCATTTTTTTCCATCTTGGGAGAAAGGAAAATAATCCATCTTGGCATTCATATCAAATTATTTTGTTCATGGCATACATCACAGTGGCAGTGCCATCACAGAAAAGTTTCTCCTTCATAAGCATCTACTTCACATCATTAGGGCAAAATACACGGAACAGGTTCTTTCATACAAACCTCAGCTTGTCATTCCTGAGAAAATAAGCTAGAAGAGATTCTGGAATAACTGTGCAATGTTATTGTTCTTGCACCTCTTTTTATTTCTCTCTGTACCAATGCTATACAGAAATGTGCAAATCTCAGGTAAGGCTAACTGCTAGGATTTCATCACAGATTGTCTTTGCTCTGCCCAGCAATCTGGACATCATATTTATCAAGCCAAATTATATCATTTACTTGAACACTAGAAAGCTTTTATACCTTAGAAAGGAGAAAAATTATATAATGGTTTCACTTTCACAATGGTTCACATAACTGTGAACTTAATTAACTATTCTATTGAAATTATCAATGAAAAGGAATACAAGGTGGTGAATGAGATATTATCATATGGATAAAGATCTCAGAAAAATATATTTCAAAATTGCTATTATACTATATAAATGTAGTCATTTTACTTGGCAAGAGAGAAATCAGGTGGGGAAAGTACCTGATAATGGATAACTTGCAGTTAATGGACTGCAAAGGAAAGTTCAATGAAGTAACCCCTTAAAAATATCCAGAACTAGATAATACAAAGACCTTTTTCAATTGTATATGGTAGAATAGAATAAAAACTTTATTATGGTCATCAACCAGCAGTTGACATACAATAAATTAAAAATAATACTGACATTAATCGTGAATAATAACATCCATGTTATGAACATACATGGTATATGGTAGAAACAATCAGGTAGAGGGGCAGAAGGAGGAACAGGTGTGTGAAATACTAAAATCTACTGTGATTTACAGTAAAGTATTAAGATTGCATTAATTGTGTATGTAAGTGATATGTGAGCAATCAAAATGCATTCTATCTTTACTGCATTTATGTTTCCTTTTTATATGTTTATGGTTGTTCCACCTTGCTCTAATTTTATCTTCATAAAAACTTTAGGAAAGAGGCTGAACTGACCATAACCAGCCAAAATTCACCAAGCAAACCTCACTGCTGATACTTTAAACTACTTTTCCTCAGTTTCTAGTACTTAGACACTCCTTTTTGATTTTATAAGGGCTGTTTAGAATGGTTAATGCCGTTTCCCACATTATGGGACATCCATTATACTGCTATTTGCTGCTACATTGGAATATTATCACAAAAGCCAATATAAAAACATCTTCATCAAATAAATTGATAGAGGGAAGGCTAATAGGGGACAAAGAATTTTTACAATTAGATATTTCTAATTTTGATTGCACATAACAGCTTGCTATGTTTTTGAAGATGTAAAAAACAAGTTTCCTTCAAGAGGAGTTTGACTTGAGTTTGACTTCATAGATGTCATCTATGAAGATGTGTCTATGTAATTTTATTGACAAAACAATACGGACATGCTTCACAACTGCCTTCTTTTACGATTTGCAAAAATTTCTTAGTCTAACAGTGTTGAACTTATCAATAATAGTTCCTAAAAATGACAATCACAAATAATAGCAGCCAGTGTTTAGTTTTCTTGTTCTTTTTTTGCAAGGTATAGAATAATGAGCCCATTTGATACAGTGTTTAAGGCCCAAGGGCTAGAAATTGGGAAACTATGAGCTCTAGTCCTGCCCTCGGTACAAAGTCAGCTGGATGACATTGGACAAAACTCTCTCTCTCTCAGTTCTAGGAAGGAGGCCACAGCAAACCGCATCCAAAATCTTGCCAAAAAAAGGGGGGGCTTCCGGTTTGCTGTTTGCCGCCGCCAGACGTTCTTTCGGGATCGTCAACCCCACTGCCTGTAAGAGCCGCCTTCACAACCGAATGGCGGCTCGAACAAACTCCGTTTCCATGAGGAAACGGAGATAGAGCCGGCTGGGGTGGGTAGAGCTCTCTGCATAATCCCAAAAGTTCTTCTTTTACTTTTGGGACGGAGTGGAAGAGACTCCCCGTATCCCCAGCCGATGCTCCGGGCTTTGGGAGACCTCTGCTACATGCAGAGCCAGGTGGCAAAAGCAAGCCTGCAAATTTAATAAATTAATTAAAGAAGATGTGAACGGGACCTGAGATCCTGAAGCGCAAGTATTTTACTTATTTTTTAAAAGTTATTTAAGCTATTTAAGAAAGAAAAAAGAAAAAGGAAAAAATATTTTTTTTAAAAAATGGCGACTGCCGCAGCTTGAAGAGAGGCTGAAAGGGAAAGTCCTTCCGTTTCCCATTATTACAAAGTAGCGGAATAAATATCTTTGGCTACAATTGAAGACACAACTTCACTCTTCTCTTCTTTTTCTCTTCTCCTGGAGATCTGATATTGATCTTGGTTGGAAAGAAGCTTTTTTTTTTTCTTTTCTAATAAAGCTTGTCTGGGCGGAAATATGGCATTGAGACTTATAAAGTCAGACAAACAGTTAGCGGGGGGGGATTCCCCCATTAACAAATTACATGAACAAGTTCTAACTCTCCAGTCTCAGAAACCTGATTTTAACATAATAGAATTTCTCTTAGAGGAGATTGTAAGAAGGGATGAGATTGTGAATCAGCATCTTGAAAAATGTAAGCAGGAAATTAAAGAACTGGTGAAATCTAAGTTTGACTTTTTGGAGCGAAAGATTTTAAAAACGGCTAACGGTTTATCAGAATTTATGATTCAGTTGGACGCAAATACTAAGTTATTAGAGTCTAAAATGGAAGAAACTGAGGATAATTTGGACAATAGAATTCAAAAAATTGAAAAGGATCTGACAAATACTCAAGATAATAGTCCAGAAGAAAAACCTAAAATGGAGGCTGATCAAAAGACTGGTAATGTAGAAAATGTGCAACAGAGGATTGAAAGAGAAGTTTTAATGATGCAACATAATTTTACTGAATATGCGATTAGACTGAGAGGTTTGCAGGAAAATAACAGAGATGATTTAAGGAAAATATCTTCTGAAATTCTGGCTGGGATTTTAAAAGTTCAACCTGATGAAGTGTTTTGTAAGATTGATAGAGTTTATAGAATAAACTCCTGGTTTGCAAAGCAAAGGCAATTGCCTAGAGATGTGGTGATCTATTTTACAGATAAAGAAATTAGGAATAATATTGTGCAAAATTCCTTCAATTCTACTTTGCAATTGTACGGAAGAAAGATTTGGATTTTTAAAGAGCTCCCGCCTAAGATGTTAACGGAAAGGAAGAAATTTGGTTTTCTGGTGACTGAGTTAAAAAAAAGAAATATCCTATTTAGGTGGGATGTCCCAGTTGGTATAATATTGAGACATCAAGGAGAAAGATATCAACTAAATACTGTTGAAAAAGTGGAAGAATTTTATCAAAAAATTTTGAAAATGAACTCAACATCTTTAGGCACAATACAGGATAAGCAAAAGGAGTTGGAAACAAAGGGAAAACATCAAATGACAGAGGTTGTGGTAGATAAATTGTCTTTGGATTCTTTGGATACCCCAGCAGGTCTGTCTACAAATATGAGAGAAGTGGTATCTGACTTTAACGTGATGAATCATCAAGCCAAAGACAAGTATGGAAACCAATCAGCTGACATGCAAGTGGTGAAAAAGAAATATGAGATACAAAAACAAAACCAACAAGATCAACTTATAAACCAGAATGAAAACCAATCAATTGACATACAACTTGTAGAAAGGAAATCAGGATGGAAATTAAACCCCCCCCCCAAAAAAAAAGAAAAAAAGAAATAGATCTCACAAAAATAGTAATTTCTAAACCAAGCAACAGTGAAGCCAGTGATTTTAAAAAATGAATGAATATGTGAAAACATAGTGGAGGCGAAGCATTGGTTAATATTATCCTGAGGACAGTGATAGATCTCTGCAATGCCGTAATTTTGGGATGTGAAAAGAGCCTTACATTGCTAGACTTGAATTATCTACTTTGGATTCCTTTCATGTATTGATAACTATATTATAATTATCCTGAGCTACAAGGCAAGAGAGTTACGCTGGGGCATGCAGAAGATCTGGTTGTTACCCACTAGGATGATGGGAATTAATAATCCTGATGAAAGCCACAACTACAACTATATGGAATATAATCATAATGTCACTCGGGTGGTTGTTTTTACTTTTATATATATATATGAGGATATTTATTACTGATGGGGGCAGATGATGATCGAAGATTTTGAACAAACTGTTGCACCAGGATGCTATGCTACCCTATTATGGATGATGGATTTAACAATCCAGTGGAAAGACATTACAGAAGATATTATATGGATTATAAATCTAAAGTTATTGTCTTTTTTTATATATATATAATGGAATGTATATATGTAGGTCTTTGGTTATTCGGGTCTTCTCCCACGTAAAATTGGAAGTGTCTTGGCGACGTTTCGACGAAGTCTCATTCGTCATTGCTCCTGGAAGCACGAAGCCGAGAACACCAGCCTGAAGATGACGAATGAGACTTCGTCGAAACGTCGCCAAGACACTTCCAATTTTACGTGGGAGAAGACCCGAATAACCAAAGACCTACATACAAACACCCGCGAAAACCTGAGAAAACGAATGTGTATATATATATATATATATATATATATATATATATATATATATATATATATATTAGCAGAGTGGGCAGTGGATTAAAGATATTTAGAATTGTAGTACAGGGTAATTTTCTAGGAAACTGGGTGGGAATAGGTTAGTTTAATGATTGATTAGTTTAAGTAAAGGGATGTTTAAGTGATATATCTGGGGGAGTGGAGGAAATGGATAGAGTTGAATAAATGTTGAATTAGGACGTAGAGCGAAGGCTGCTTTGAAATGTTATATTAATATATACAAAAGATTAAATGTTAAAGTAGGATCTATTATATAGTTTTAAAGCGAAAGGTTGTTTTGAAATGTTGTAATAATATATAGATATAAGTTTGGAGGAGAAAAAGGGCAGATTATTGTTAAAATGGGAGTTATAATAATATTATGCTAAATTAGATGTTATCATACAATGTTATAGTAGAATGTTTTTTTTCTCTTTTCTTTTTCTTTTTTTTGAAATGTATGGTAAATGGGGGAAATAATAATATTAATAATATTTTTCGTAAGTAAGGGTCAGTATTTAGAGGACGGAGTAAGGGAATGGTAAAATATTATGTAATTAGTTATGAATTAGGTTTTTGTTGTGAAGAAGTCACAAGGGGGGGATGGGTGGTGAGGGGGGGCTAGGGAGGAGGTGGGGAGAAAAAAAGGGGGGAAAATTTGTATTTGAAAACTTTTTCAATTAAAAAAAAAATCTTGCCAAAAAAGCTGCAAGAGATCATCAAGGCAGCCTCCAGAAGTCAATACTGACTTTAAGGCATACACATACAAATACAAACAAAAATAGATCCAAGGTATAAATGATCTATTTAAGTGAAGTGGGCCAGCTACCTGGAAATGTGTAAGTTTCCAGAAAAACAAAAACAAAAAACAGAACTCTTGTTTTGTTTGTTAAAGGTAAAGGTAAAAGTTCTCCTCGCACATATGTGCTAGTTGTTCCCGACTAGGGGGTGGTGCTCATCTCCATTTCAAAGCCAAAGAGCTAGCACTGTCCAAAGATGTCTCCGTGGTCATGTGGCTGGCATGACTAAACGCCAAAGGCGCACGGAACGCTGTTACCTTCCCACCAAAGGTGGTCCCTATTTTTATACTATATATATATATATATATATATATATATATATATATATATATATATATATATATATATCAATAAACATTGTCCTTCTACCAGGAAAATTGTACTTACCTGGAGTTAGGGTTAGAAGATTCTATATTCTCCATGTTGTTCAAAAGATTCAGCTCTGCAGACCACTACAAACCATCTCAGGGCAGTTGAGAAACAATATGAAAAGTAGGTGAATGAACAGTTGGAGATCCTTTTTTATGATTGGAGCAAGAGTTACCAACTTTAGTGGAGCCATCATGTGTCATTTGACTTTCAGCTGAGAAAAAATTTACCAGCTTTTCCTCTCTTGTGTAAGTATGAACTTTTATCATCTGCAAATATTGGGTACTAGAGATTTTGCTATTGCACTGCATGCTGTACTTGTGGCATTAAGAGATGATGTTACTTTCTTCTGAGAATTCTTACCAGCTTTCATACTACATATGATCATTTCTGTTCTAAATTAAATGGTCTGGGGATGGATTGGTAGACAAGGAAATGGAAAGGAGAGAGAGAGAATAGGTAGAAAGACCAGAAAGGTGAATCTTATAAGGTCTCCTCAAATAACATCTGATTTGGCATTTTCCTTTTCTGTTAACATTTTATTTATTTATTTAGAACCTTCCATCTTATAACCAACATATCCCATAAAATCACCAGAAATAATGATTCAATTACTTAAGACTCTCATATATCACTAATATTTATTTGTTTCATCTGATTTATTTAGCCACCTTCTCACCAAATGTGACTATGGACAGCATACAACAAAGCTAAACCAGTGAATAAATACATTAAAGCCCTTATCATTATTAGTTGTAAAAATTTAAAAGCTATAAAAATATATCTAACAAGAAAATAACAAAGGGCTGTTAATAAAGGAGCCACCTATAAGTTCACATGTTCCCTGCAGTCCTCAGCTTCTTGGCATAACCAGGATTTAAAAGATTATTGGAAGCTTAGAAGGCCAATCTTACCTCAGAGAGAGAGAAGCCACAATGTGGGTGCCTCTGCAGAAAAGGCCAATTAACTGTAGCTCCCTAGTTGGTAGAATATGTAGCATGCCTTCTCTGCTAGATACAGTGGGATGGGTAGCAAATCTGAGCAAGGAAGTTGGTTAAATAAAACCCAGTCCCATACCATGAAGGGATTTTAAAGATCAATACCAGAATCTAATGTAGCTCGTGAAGCAGAAGTGTACTATGTGTGCCACATTTTGCACCAGTTGAAGTTTTAAGATACTGATTATTCCTCAGTATAATCCATGGTGATGGATGAGCTTACCCAGTGGTGTTATGTTGATCTTAAATAGGAGGGGGGAAACCCAATGCCTTCTGCAGTACCCAACACAATAGGGCCATGGAAAGGATTTCTTCTGCCCAATCACCTCTGACTGTAATTGACTCAGAAGGAAGAAGAAAAACCAGCAGAAAAAAAATCAATATCTAAATAGTCAGAAATTTCAGGTTTATGAAACCTTGATTTTGTTTTTGTTAACAAGATAGGCTTATTGTTATAAATGGCTTGTACATACTGTTGTGTAAAAGCAAAAAGTTGTGGTTGTAATGTTGTTATCTCCTATTGTGCTAAAGAGAGTCTGAAGTCAGTGCCTTTTTCTTTCCTTTTCTCCCTTTACCAGAGGGGTGTCAAACTCAAGGGCCAAGGGCCAGATCTGGCCCATGGGGTGCTTAGATGTGGTCTGTGGGGCCACGGGGCCACCCTGGAAACAGTGAATGACTGGCCCGCGATGCCTCTGCCAGTGAAAACAGAGCTCGGAAGGACCACATGCAGGCCTCCCGAGCTCCATTTCCCTCCCGCTCTTCTTAGTTTTCCACTACTTTTTACTTTTTCTTAGTATTTTATATTTTGAAAAACCAATAAAAATATATGTTTAAAAAATTAAGGTTTAAATAGGATTTAGGTGATCATAATTTTGATGATCTCAATCCTATTTAAATGTTAAATTTATGACCACTGATATTGCTGACCATTTACCATTCAAAATTATTGGATAAGAGATTTGTAAGTTAATTTCACTGAAATCTGTAATAATGTTATTTTATTATTTGAATGCTATTTTATAATGTAACCTATATGCAAACAGCATTTTGTGCAAGTGTAAGAATATTTTTGCATCTTGATTTAGTACATTGATGAATGACTCCATACAAGAGGTAAATTAATCCTGCTATGAACTGAATAAGCATTTCACAAACACAAAAGTGCCTTTGAATGCATCCTTTTGGATTGCAGAAAATTGTAAGCATTGTAAGCTTAGAAAAAAGAAGAAAGGAAAGTAGCCTCTGTTCAATTATATCTAAATAGAACTGAAATCTGAAATCTGAAAAATTAAGAAATATAGCACTGGGTCCTTTATTTGTGACTATAAATCGAATTCTACTTTATGAGATCTTTTGTTTAATATTATTATAAAGGAGAAGCTCCTTTAGAGCAATGACTTGTAACTGGCATTATAAACTGAAGAAAACACTTTCATTTTAATGAAGTAATCAGATGTCACATCTGCATTACAGGTGGTGTTTTATCAGGAGTGGGTTCTACTTACCTTTACTACTGGTTCGCAATGGGATCGTGTGCGCGCCTTGCTTCTGCGCATGCACAGAAGCTTCTGCACATGTGCAGCTCACCAATGACGACATCCGAGACGTTGGGCGGGGCCTCCCACCAGTGTTACTACCGGTTCTTGCGAATCAATCCAAACCAAAGGCAACCCACCACTCTGTTTTATAAAAGTTTGTATAACAGATTATTGTATTTTTCAGAATGGATCTGATAAGCAAAGTGAAACATCTGATCACAAAAAAGGAAAAACAAATAAAAATGGCTCTAATTCAGGAAATGCCTTTATTTATTCATTAAAAGATGTAATAATAACATCTTCACTCCAGAACTTTTCAAACCCTATATGCTACAACCAAATTTCTTTTTCTTGTCCGAAGTTTCATTAACTTGCATAGTCATGTGTATAGTGATTTGCCATATATGGTATGGTTTTAGCCTCAAAACGTTTGTATCACATATAATTTTTTTAAAAAACCCAGTAAATATATTTGCAAACTTCTCCTTGAAAAGAGAATTTCTAGTAATAGAGTATTAAATATAAGTTCCTCAGTAACTTTACAAAGATAAATATAAGGATTAAAGATGAGGCTTATGACTTCAGCAGAATCAAGACAGTATAGTAAGTGCCTATTATAAGATTATATGGAAGAATTTCTGCTGAGCTGCAAAGTAAACCATGAGCCTCCAGCAGTAAGGTCTTCCTTTCATTAAATTTTTCTAAGTCCCAGAAAGGCCTTCATGTAGCAGTCATTTGGTAAGAACACCCATGTCATCTTCTCAAAATTGCAGCTATGTCAGGCAGCCTAAAATACGTTTAGCTAGATATTTCAATAGTTGTAGTATACTACATCAGGACCACAAGCTCACTGCTGCCATGAGAAACACGTGTCTGGGTTTTTTTTCAGTTGATTGATTGTATCCTGGGTTTTACTATGTTAATATTTAAAATGTTTTATAATAAAACTGCTTTGCAACAAGGAATTATGTAAAATATTTTTTGATAGGTAGTAGATAGGCAGATTATTGTTTTGGTTCCAGTTGGCACTGGATCTGTTTTTAACTATGACAGCCACCTCTAGCAATATTTGCAGCCTCAGTCCTACCAACTATTTGCATACTCCTGAATTAGCAACTTGAGTAGCTGTTTGTCTTCGTTTATTGCCTTCTTCCTTTCTATTTCAAAAAGGCGTCTACCTCAAGCAAAAAAAAAAAAAAAAAAACCCACAGCATGCACTCCATTATACATTACTCTGCTCACATGAGGCACATTTGTGCCACTATTCAGCATGTAAGCTTTTGTTTGAACAGGCAAGCAATCAGACAACAGGCAGAGATCAGAAACTGGAGGGCACAATGGCGTATACCACAATATCTTTCCAAAAACTCTAAAATAGACTAATTTTATAAAATACAACAAAAGACATCAAATCTCCAGAACTGAAGTAAAATCCAACCTAAATACCGGCTGGCTTCTGCACATGGAATGGGGGACCTGTTATCACCTAGCTTATTTCATAATGAGTGCATCATATATAATGCAATTTAAACACTTGGCACTATTGTGATTAGAAATCACAGACAAGATTCCATCACAGATATGCAAGTCAGGTCTCTCCGTTCCTTTCATACTTTATTGGCATAATTGAAAAATGTTCCATTAGATACAAATTCCCTTCAATCATAGCCTGAATCCATGGACCTATATCTTCATGTCACTTACACTTTCAAATGCTAAGCCTGTCTCTGGAACTTAATCTGTCCATCAAGTTCCAACATGAAATTTTCTGCATATAAATTGGAAAGTTTTTAAGTGGAAAGCACAAGACATGCCTTAGTTATAGTTTGGACATGCCCAGAATATATCTGCTGTTATATTTATGTGGTATAAAGCGTTTGTAACTACTTATTTAAAAATTTCAGGTCACAGTTATATCTCCTGTCCCATTTAATCTCTAGGATGATATACTAAAATACTTGATGATACAGGAGTCATAGAATGTAATCAGTTAGGCTAAATTTAGAGTTAGACAGCTGGGAAGAATAAACTGGAAAGCTAATTATGAACCAAGTTCAAACGTTGCTAAAGGTTAAACTAAGCTTATAATTAGTTCTGTCCTGAACCAAATATCATCCCTTTTTTGCTTCCACAATCAGACCATTCCTTTGTTTATTGAGGTTTGCTGGATGCTAATAAGATTTTATTCATTACTTCAACAGCTAATAGATGTCAAGATTCTAGAAAATGTACTTGTCTTTGACTTTGAGTAGTATACCTAAAGTGGCCTTCCTTGCTACCATAAAATCACTGTCAAGAACAGAAAAGAAGACTATAAGTATACCCATAAGGAGTGTGTTAGGATAGGGAGAACTAAGAGGGGAGATCTTGCCTTGTTTCTCTTGATATCAGAGGCATGAAGAGAAATTCAATATAACATTAGTTTAAATTAAGTCTTAATTAAATATAGGCTCCATTTAGCTAGCTTATTTTACCTGACTCCATTTCCAGTGTTCATATCAAAACATTAAACAAAACATTATTTATATCTAAATAGTTCATTGTCTCAGCAGCATAATTTCCCTGATATACCATAAGTAGCCATCGTGGCACAGTGGTTAGAATGCAGTACTGCATTTTACCCACAACTTGACTCAACTTTCTATCCATCTGAGTTCAGTAAAATGAGGACCAAGACTATTGGGGGCAATATGCTGACTTTCTAGACCACTCAGAGAGTACTGTAAGGCACTGTGAAGCTGTATATAAATCTAAGTGCTATTGCTATTGTCATATTGTTCACCGATATGTATTGAGATACAGTATGTACTTGTTTGATCAGTATGGCAAATAGAAATTTCAATCTTTAAAAAACACACTGTTTGATTAGTTAAACTTGACTAGTTTTGTACAAAACAACAACAACAACAAGCTGTTTTTATGGCTATTAATTGATAAAGCTTCGTTCCAATGGATTCATCCATCACATGTGCCATCCTTTGATGCTGCCCTGACATTTTCTCATTAAATACATTCATTTTTTTAGATTGTTTTAGTGACCGGTGTGGGCTTGGCAAGAATCAGATTGTCAATAATAAATATAAATATAAAGCAGACTTGGTTTTATTTATATTACCCAAAATTGGAGTGAGAGAGGGAGAAAGAGTTTTCTAATCAGTTGTCCCCTTATTTTTTTATAAGATAAGTGATACATTTCTGATTATACTACTGTGGGATTGTCCATAAAATATATGGGAGGCAAGTTGAACACTAGTGGAATTGGGCATTGGTTAAAATGAAGGGGTAGGGATACAAAAATTTCAAGAGATCTTGAAAACATGACCTATATACAGTATGTCACTACCTGAGAATGTATTGCAGAATAAAACTGATGCTTGATAAAACCATTTACTCATGCTCACAAAGCCAGGTGAAGTTATTTTGAGACCTAATGAAACCAACCCCAAAGCACTGTTTGCCACACAGACAAAAATAATATTTTTTGTTTTATCCAAAACATGGTACCTGAAAAAAGTTCAAATTCAGCAGAACAATTCTGCTTCGGAAAAACCTTCCTGTATGCTGCCATTTCTTTATGCTTAAATGGACTCCAGAGGATGGTAGAGGACAGGAAGGCCTGGAGGAACGTTGTTCATGGGATCGCGATGGGACAGACACAACTTCGCAACTAACAACAACAATGCTGTCAGGGAGAATACTCGCTTAAGTTCACATTAATTTCAGGTCTATCCATATTATTTACAAGTTAATCGGGAAGTGATAAAATGTGTTTCTTCTTACATATGAAATTGGAGAAACATATCTTCAAATTGATATACATCTAGTGAAATTGGATCCATTGTTTCCTCAATTAATTTTCAATGGCAGCAACGTCTCTTGGAACTCCTCTATAGAAATTTGTCTAAATCTATTTCCATTTTGAAATGTTATTGTTTTAATGAAGTAATATTTGGAGCCAAGGTAAGTTCTACTTAACTCCCACTGAACTCAGTGAGATTTAAGGCCTATTAACATCATATTGCAAATTAATGTTCTAGTGTTTTGCTTTATTACAAGAAATGTAGTAAGCTGCCAGGAATCGGAACGCAAACTTGATAGATAATAAGATGTCATTTTTACTATAAGGTGCTTTGGCCATTGTTAAAGTGAGACATGAATAATAAATCAATTCTTAATGTTTGTTTTGAAATGCTCAAAGTATTCTTGTCTGTTTTTCAGTTAATAGAACATAATCCCCAAGGTACAACAGAAGCAAGCTGTTCTTTGTCCTGTGGGGAGGGGGGGGTCTACTTTAGGAGTATTTGTACAGTATAACCTGATTGTATTTCTCCCTGATATTTATAGGAAGACATTCTAGTAGCCAAAATTTTGGATGCTGGAAAAAAAAAACCATATAGATGATTAGACACTTAAAAAAACAAATCTGAAAATCAGTATTTGTATGTACCCTATAAATAAAATTATTGACAACTGGTTTCTCTCTTTTTTTGTGATAATCAAAACCAGGCATTGCAGAGTTTTAAGACATTGAAAATGTTCATGTTATGAAATGTTCTGTTCTGTCTTCTACCACTGGAGTAGGTAAATCTGTTCTCCGAGGACACTATTTCACAATGATTCAAAGAATCTTGTTCACAGTTGAGAACATCTTTGGATCTCAGGGAGCTGCTGAAGTGGAAAAGCAATATTTTTCTGAAAAAATAATCCAAAATAGATCTCATTCTCAATTCTGTCATCCAGCCAATTGAAGAAATCTATGGAGGGATCAGATCTTGTTTGTCTCCTTTGATATACTGATCAGTTAACCCTACCTGATTGCACAAGGAGAAAAAAAACACTTAGAAGAGTTTTTATGTTTCTAGGTAAAAGAAAAGAATGAACAGAGATTTTAAATTATTGCAATAAAAACATAAATCAAAATCTATCAATGATATTACTAATGACAGCATCATTATTTGCTTGCCTTTGATATAGCTATTACTTTGACCAAACAATCTTTTAAAGAGTTTTCAGGGAAATGCAAATTATTTTATTCAAATATAATGTAGTGTAACTACCTTTCTCCCTTCTTGAAAAGACATCAGATGGCTAAGTAATTAGTGTAAATCAGGATCATGTTCCTTTGCTTGTAGGCCATATTGTATATACAATCAAGATACATTTAATTGCTGGAAGAATTTCTGATTCGGAGTAGCCATTCCCAAAATAACAGTGCTAGTTTTCTGTGGCTGCCTAAATTAGATAAGCATGTGAGGAAAAGGATGATTATATGGCTGCTGGGTTCTCCTTACAAGCAGAAAAAAGTACCCTGCACATTGTCTGTACAGTAAAGTAGTGTTTCTCAAACTTGGCAATTTTAAGATGGATGGATCTTAAGGTCTTAGAATTCCCCAGGCAGCCAACAAATAAAGGTCCCCATATGAGAGTGTCTGGGAGGCCCCAATTCATTCCTGCCTGCCACCACTGACTAGATTCACAAATGAATGGAAATGCTACCATACAAAAATCTCAGCTACCATTCTTCATATTGAGGATCATTGAGAGGTCACCAGAACCTGAACTGCCTTTCTTCCACCATTCAGGTTGCACATAATGCCATTGGTAAGGATATCCAATGCAGTTTCCATCTCATATCCACACTTGAATACAAACTGCTATGACTGTGGTTGATCAATATCTTTCAGAGGTTATTATTTTTTTTTATTTTGATTCTACTCTCTCAATAACCTCCTCCAAGAAGTGAAAATTAGAGAGAAAATGACAGCTGACAATAACCATTTTAATTAGGGCTGACTGATTAGAAGCAGACAATCCAGTAGCTTCTTTAAAGCAATAAGAATCTTCCCCTCCCTCATAGGTTTTGATCATTCTTGGCTACAATCCCAATAATAATTAATATTATTATTATTCCTAGCCATCTGGATCAATAGAATAAAATTTTACAGAGTGGGATACCTCAGTGTGCAGATTGTCAGCCAACCATACTTCTTTCACGATACTCCATTTTTCCCTCATTGGGTTCTCTTTTTTTTTTTAATTAAAAAGTTTTATCAGGTATTACAACAATTTTTCCCATCCCTTCTCCCTCCTTCCCTCCTCCACCCAGCCCCCAGCCCCCCACCCACCCACCGCGGACTTCCCAGAGCAAATACAGGGTATAACATTTAACAAACATAAACTAAAATATGCTAACTTTCTGTAGGCTCCAAATTCCCTCTTGCTCTTTAACTCCCCTTTCAACTAACAAAACATAATTCAAAAAGAAAATTTTGGTTTCATTTATAGGCTATTTGAAACTCTTTTGTCCGATATTTGTTTTGAATATAGTCAATCCATCTTCTCCATTCTAATATATATCTTTCATTTGAATGGTCCTTCAAGTATGCCGAAATTTTTGCCATCTCTGCTAAATTCACTACTTTTAACGTCCATTCTTCAATAGTTGGTAAGTCTTCCTTCTTCCAATACTGTGCCACCAAAAGTCTGGCTGCTGTTATTAAATTTAAAATCAATTTACTCTCTATAACCGTACAATCTGTAATTATACCCAACAGAAAGAACTGTGGAGTACCTCACTGGGTTCTCTTTTGTCACCATCTGAAGCAACTGACCACAAATTATCACTGAGCATGTTTACACCATTCCAGTTACACTGGAACTGTTTAAGATTTACTCCTTAGTTGTACTGTTCCATTTAATTGTCTATATAAAGCAGATGGCATAAAGACAGTACTGTTTTGGCTTGGACATTAGAAATGGAGGGAATAAATTTTATGGAAAGATTACATTTTAGACAGCTTATTAGTCAGGCCAGATTGGGGATGGAGCTGCCTTATGCTGTGTCAGAACATTATATAGTATTATTTTCTGAGTCCTATGTGACAACATCAGGAAATAATTTGTATAAAGCACATGCTTTAACATATCAGAGTTTCAACTTGCCCCATAATTAGGAGGACAAAGGCATCAGCATAATCAGAATGCTCATAGATTTTTAACCATCTGAGTTTTAAGTGTATTATTCATTTTTCTATGAGTTTCTTAAGAAACCATAGGAAAGAACATTAATTCTAAATAATAATGTATAAAATCATGAGTAACTGTTAGTGAGAAACAAAGCACGCTTATTTTGGTGGGAATCTTCCTAGTATGTGTCATTTGCATTTTCATGGTACAGAATACACTGAGGTTCACACAAAGTCATCTGAACAAAGAAATGTTCAGCTAGTTCATAATGGATAATTTATATCTAGAGCAATGTCAGCAGACATAAACACATGCCAGACTTGTTCTACCTTCCCTAAATATTTATTTTATTTATTTATTTTATTGAATTTCTATACCGCCCTACTCCCGAAGGACTCAGGGCGGTGAACAGCCATGAAATAAAACACATACATATACAAAATTTAAAATCGAATAAAATGAATTAAATAAATTAGGCTGAATTGATACCCATAATTTAAAATACCCATATTTTAAAATACAGTAAAAAATTTAAAATTTACACTTAAAAGGGAGAAGATTTAGGCGAGGCCAGCTTGATGAAATAAAAGCGTCTTCAGCTCGCTGAAAAATAGCTGTTACTATTATGATTAACTGTAATGTTAAACAAAGAAATGGGATTCACACCTGTTAGAAGCACTCTTCAAACTCACATGTGGCAGCAAGGAAATGACATCAATAAGAGAATGTTATGTGAAATTTAAAAAAAAAACTATTTTTCATACAGTTTATGGGACATAATCCAGCCATAATTAAATGCTGTGAATTTCCAATCATTTCAACACTTCTATAATCAGTTTTAGGCTTATATTATGACTGACTTCCCACCCTTTTTTCCTGTTAGTCAAAGCAAAACAATAAATGATTGCAAGGACAGGAGGGCTTCTTAGAAAGTTCTTGAGATTTAAGAATAGGAGGTGATGCATTTCATGAAATATGTGCTTATTGGAACATTTTAAAAAAATCTTTTCAATGTCTCAGGAGTTGGTGAGGGGGTTGGTAGTATTTTAATTTTGATTTTGGTTATGCTTTGTATCCATTCGGATAGAGAGGATGGGGAGAAAGGATGGAAATGTTTGTTGGATTAGCACCCTTCTATGCTCTTACTGCTTCAGTTTCAGGAAAGTTAAATTATAAGAGAATTACAAATTCTCAGTGGAATTTGTATCTTAGACTTAAGTTAATATAGATAGTCCTTGACTTACAACAATTCATTTAGTGACTGTTCAAAGTTACAACAGCACTGAAAAAAGTGACGTATGATCGTTTTTCACACTTAACAACTGTTGCAGCATTGCTACAGTTATGTGATCAAAATTCAGATGCATGGCAACTGACTCATATTTATGATGGCTGCAGTGTCCTGGCGTCATGTGATTGCTTTTTACAACCTTCTGACAAACAAAGTCAATAGAGAAGCCTGATTCACTTAACAACAGTATTACTAACTTAATAACTTCAGTGATTCACTTAACAATTGTAGGAAGAAAAGTTGTAAAATGGGGCAAATTAACTTAACAAATGTTTCACTTGGCAACATAATTTTTGGGCTCAATTGTGGTCATAAGTCAAGGACTATCTGTAATTACTATTTGTAATTGTTTGACTTGCCTTCCCATAAACTTGAATTATTATTTTAATTTCCAAGGCTGTCCAACTTCATAGCGACTCCCGGATAAATAATAAGTAAAGACAGTCATTTCTTTTGATCAGAATTTATTTTGTTTCATCCAGGAGCTTTTCTTCATCTTGGAAAGAGCTACAATACAGTGAATAGAATTTGGTGAAAATTTGATCATTATGTTTTATTTTTTTAAAAAAAATAATAATGCTTTATGAATACATGCAGTCCATTTTATATATCAAATGTATGAAAAAGTGCTAAAACATATTTTGAAAGGCAGTGTAAATGATGCCAAATGATTGGCTATAGAAAAAAAAATACTGTGGTTCAAATGTTCTTTAGTAGGCACACCTACAAACCTAGAAACTGGGATTTTATCTAAGATTCCTTGAAGAAAGAAACAGCAGCTGTTGCTAGAAAGGGTATAATTAGTTCATATAGTTCAAGACTGCATGTATTTTTCTTTTAATCAGCACGTATAAAATATGAGGATATACAGTAAAAGCATCTACGCAGCAATTTACATACCAAATTGTACAGGCTAGGAGATATTGTATATACAGATTTCTTGTCTAACCTCTGCTTTATAGAAATAGTAAGATTTAGCTTCATCTACCAAAGACTTGAGCAAGACAACCGTTTTGTTTTTTTTTTAAAGGGGATAATTTAAGATCTAATGTTAATTAATGTTACAAAATGTTGTAATCTTCTAAATAGGAATAGATTTATTGTTTTCTCACTGGAAAAGTAATTGGGAAAAGTAATTTAAGAGTTTCAATACCCTATATTACAAATATTTCAAGCAATGGTTTGGGATATTAAATTGTGTTTGGAATGCTGCAAGATTATGGTTTTATGTGATCTATCATTATCAAACAATTGGATTATAAAATAGAATTCTTTAGAATAGAATTCTTTATTGGCCAAGTGTGATTGGACACACAAGGAATTTGTCTTAGGTGTATATGCTCTCAGTGTACATAAGGAAAATAAAATACATTCATCAAGAATAAAGAAATACAACACTTAGTAATAGTCAAGTTTACTAATAAGGTATCAAATCATACTAGGAAACAAATAAAAACAATATAATTGAAAGATACAAGCAACATGGTTATAGTAATAAGTGGGAAGAGATAGATACTAGTAAGGAAGAGAAGAATAAAAGTAATACAGTCTTAGTAAATTATTTGACAGTGTTGTGGGAATTAGTTGTTAAGCAGAATGATGGCATTCAGGAAAAAACTGTCCTAGTTGTTTTGGTATGCAGTGCCCTATAGCGTCTTTTTGAGGGTAGAAGTTGAAACAATTTATGTCCAGGATATGAGGGGTCTGTAGATATTTTATTATTTTATTATATATTAATTCAAAGAAAAGATCTTCTTACCATTGCATTTTGTGTGTTAAGTGAAAAAAATTAACATTTCCTAAATATCTTTAATCCAATAGCAATCATTTAGAGATCAACTCCAAAATAGAATGAGTTAGAATAGTCAACTATCAGTAGGATAGACCATTGGAAAGTGCTTTGTGTTCTTTTTAAGGAATATATTGCTAATATTGATGAAGCATTAATTAGTAATAATATTAACTGTCAAGGAAAATTAACTATCAAAGAAAAAACAGAGGGCTTGAAATAAATAATCATTAAAATGTTGCTGTGGTGTGTAATAGATAAATTCCACACAAGATTTGTAGAACAATCTTCATTTTCCCATCTGTCCTAACCCTCAGCTCTTTTTTCTTGCCAGGAGAAAAAGGATTCCATGGGGATCAAAAGAGGAAGCTTTGGTTCTTCGCTTTTTCTTTTCTGAAGCAATTATCCTACCCTTTTGGTTCTGTGAGGAAAATGGCAATTGTCAGAATCCACCATGTAAGTTTCCAATCAGAAAAAGCACTTGGGGACTCAAGAGGGTTTTCCTTAGCAAAGCAATTCTCCATAAAATGCCTCTGTGTATGTGTGTGTGTGTTGCTATTCAGCAAGTTCTGGCAGGTTCTCAGTGTAAATTTTGAGTAGTTTGGAGAACCAGCAAATACCACTTCTGGCTGGCTCCAGAGTGGGGTGAGAATGGAGATTTTGCAATATCTGTCCCCCAGGAGTGGGGAGGGAATGGAGATTTTGCAGTATCCTTCCCGTGGCGCACCCACCAAACAACGCCCACCAAGCCATGCACACAGAACCGGTAGTAAAAAAAATTGAATTCCACCACTGGTGTGTGTAGTCAAAAGTAATTAGTGCAGATTGTGGTGGGGAAAATCTGTGAAGCAGCCACTCTTGCAGCCATTTCAAATGGAGATCTGCAAAGCTAGTTCTGCCCAATCTTTAGAAAGAAATAAAAAATTCCATTTCTCTGATGCAAAGTTTAACTCAATAACGTTAAAATCATTATGCTTGAATGGAAAATTGCTTTAAATTTTCATTTTAATGTTTTTTTTAAAAAAGCACCAACTAATTATTTTTCTTTCATTTCATTTACAGACAGCATGTAAGCATATTTAACTGGGGATCCACTGTATTTTCAACATGGAGATGTAGGAAGAACAGATTTCATCACTTAGAGTTTTCTTTATACAATGTTCCAGTCTCATGTTACTTCTATATGATTTAATTTCTGACTCTACTTCACACAGTTTATGTATCACAACAAGGAAAGAAAAATAAATAATACAAACCCTAAAATGGGTTCATGGAAAATTAGTCTGTAGATGTCAACATTCATAATGATAGATAATTGGAGAATCATGTCTGTGAAATTCGATTTGGAGAAATATAAAGAGATGGGCAAGAGATGAAAAACACTTGTTGAACCACAAGTATTAATTAGTTATACCTTTTGCGCAGCAGATATCCTGAAAATTATGAGTCAGGCATCTGATAATAAAGGGCATTATTATGAGTAAGTATTTAAGACAGAATTTTCTCAGTAACATTTGCTTCTGCTCTCAAGTTATAACATGAAAGGGTGTGTGCAGATTCTGGAGATCTGAAGACACAGGGGAAAAATAGTATTATCACCATCAGGACTTTAGCTCCATGCAATTTCCTTTAAAGCTTACATAATGGGGTTTATTGTCCATTATTTGAGTTGTCTTTCTAATCATAATGCATTTTTCTTCACTTCCCACAGGTCCCTGAAATTTTTGTCCAGCCACTCCTCAACTACACAGCAAGTAGTCATAAAGAAAAGTATAAAACTTTGCCAGGGTCTACTTAAAAAGCAAAAAGATAACCATATTTTATTTAATGCACTGAACATCTTTGTTGAAATAGTGTAGGTTCTGAATGTCACCAGAGAAAATTGCTATATTTCCTATTGTCTCTTTCTGTTACTTGCAAAGCTCTCGAAAAGGAGGGTGAAAGAATTCAGTGCTTTTAGTCAGTATATAATAACTAAAACTTTCAAAGGCTTTTGGTAATTATCCTAAATGTATAAAGCGCTACAATAAATTTTATTTGCTTATGCAGATCACGCTTTTCCTTAAGTTGTGTCCTGGTTTTGTGCAAAATAGAGATGGAATTCAAAAAGCCGGGAAAATCAGGAGAATCAGGCAGTTCAAATGAGTATAAAGATTTATTGCAAGCTGAAGCTCTCTACAAAAATCTAAGCTATTAATGGTCAATGGAAATTAGTGAGAGACAAGAAAGGCATTCAAGGTGAGACCTAAACATAGGTCTCTTGTGGGTGTGCACTCAGTGTGCAGGGACTCATGACTGATGACATGTTTGACTCCTCCCTTGGGCTCAGCCTGGTCATCTCCTACATCTGGCCATGAATTAGACTAAAGTTTTCACCACAGCAATTTGTTTTAAATCAGAATTAATATGGAATCATGGCTTACAAGAATTCATTTGCTTAAATTATGCTTCCTAGTTTTTAACTGTACTTATTTATTTATTGGTCTGATTTATATGCCGCCCTTTTCCGGAAACTTACTTGACTCTTGTCCTATCAATTGTGTTCTTTTTGTTTTGTTGCCTTTTTAATATAGATCTGCATTCATTCATTCTTCAGTTAGATAATATTTCCCTTAATTTCTTTAAAAGATGCTATCATTTTTATAGATTTCTATCTATTATCCATCTATCTATCATTCATCTGAGTCGAGGTGGCGCAATGAGCCGAAGTGGTGCAATGGTTAGAGTGCAGTACTGCAGGCTACTTCAGCTGACTGCAAGCTGCAGTTCAGCAATTCAAATCTCACCAGGCTCAAGATTGATTAAGCCTCCCATGCTTCCGAGGTGGGTAAAATGAGGACCCAGATTGTTGGGGGCAATATGCTGAGTCTGTAAACCGCTTAGAGAGGGCTGTAAAAGCACTATGAAGCGGTATATAAGTCTAAGTGTTATTGCTCTGTCTATCATTCATCTATCATCTATCTATCCACCAAGCCACTGATTCCAAGTTTTCAAATCTTGAATCATTTCCTGCCACCTTTTTGAATCAACAATTTTTTCTTTGTTCATTCCTTTTATCACCTGGAAGTTGCCATCTGTCCTTTCTTTACTGTAGCTTTTCCTGATATAAGAATCAGAGAATCATGTTTCATCCTTGTGTCTATCACATCCACAACCATTTTATATTCTGTGGTTGTTCTTTAAACTTTTCATCTCTCTTCTCATTATCTCCATCCAACCACAACTTTCTCGACCTTTTTTCTTCTCTATCAATTCTATTCTCTATTCCTGCCTATATTTATTTTGCAATTTAATCCTTATTCATTCTTTATACATTTACAAATGACTTCAATACACCCATACTACTTGGGCTAGTCCTCATAAAATCTATCTAGCATTTGCTGCCAAGCATTCTGCCACAACAAAGCACTTTGTGTGTACAAAAGTATGGATGTACTTAATCTCTAACCCCCACACCTCTAATATCTCCAAAGCATTTGCTTATACAGGTGACTCTTCATAGAGGAAATTTCATTTACAATTCCAAAACATAAAAGTACTAGAAAAAATAGAGACTATTCTGTGTTAGGTGAGTAAACATTTTCATGTATCTATTGGCAGGGACAGGAGTTATTTTAGAAATGTGTAAATTAGCAGACTGGTTTGTGGGTGTTCATAAAGGTTTGTTTGTTTATGATAAAGTTAGGACATCTGAACAAGTATTTACTCTGCCTTCTAACCTGGCTAAGATGGATCTTTTTTGATCCACACAATTTCTTAGAACAGCTATGTTTTTTCTTGTTTGGGTTGGCTTGCTTTATTGGTAATAGATGGAGTTGTCCCACCATGCCACATGATTCATACATATTCAGCTTTTTTCACAGTCTCAAGGGTCTTTTTTGACCTTGTTGTAGTGGAGAGACTGGCTGAACCAAATGGGAAATTAACCTGCAATCTCTACATGGGCATAAGAGTGACATTTGACTCCTACCCCCTTGAATGCCTTTGAACCTTATCTAGTCTCACCTAGCTGCACGCTGTCAGTCCAAGAAGATTGCTGTGTATTGATTTGAGCAATAAAACAATTAATTCAACTCTTCACATGTGGACCTGCTTGTTCATACCTGACATGTTGTTGGATGCTAGCGTTGCCTGAAAATTGCTCTGGACCCACTCCAATAACTGCTTGTTACTTTTAGTTGGGATAATCTTTCCTCTGAATCTCTGACACAAATGCTAACAATGGCAGGAAAAGGAAAGTGTTTATGAGAAGAAAAAGTGCTAGTGTAAGAAAAGGATAACTACAGTTTTATGAGGACTGATAAATGCACATATCCCTGAACATAAGCACTTATCAGTATCGATTAGTGCTAGAATTTGCAGGATGAGTTGGAATTTAAATTCCATTATTTAATATTTATTAAATATTTTATTTATCAAAAGGTTTTATTCACTTTAATTGCTTTTGGGTCTTCTGGCCATGAGTAAAATTGATTGATTGAAGAGAATAACCACAGGCTTCAGGACATAAGTTTCCAGTTTCCCTATAGTCTGGTCTAATTATCATTATTTCATTTTTCATGCTAAAATGTATTTCCAGTGTAATGTATGGTTTTATTCATCCATACATTAAAGAATAAGAATAGATTATACTTTCCTTTCTCATCCCAGCTAAAAATGGAGCTACCTTTTAAGTATTCTGTTTTCCAATAAATTCTTTTTATTGAATTAAGTGACTATCCCTCATGATTTCATAATTGTGTGGAATCTTCAAAATCCATGCTTATATACTGTGTTACATGCTTTTCTCTACATATACAAAAATTGAATAAACTATGTCACACCCACATTTCTCAATGACTCATTGAAAAACAAATATTTTGTATACATATTGTCTACCAATGCCAACTTAAAATCATTGTGCCCTTTCCAAATTTTGCTCAGTGTCATTCTTATACCTTTTCATGAGAATTCTGCCAAATGCCTTCCTAGGTATGCTTAACAAATTAGTCCCCTTGTAATCTTCATACTTCCCCTTTCAACTTTTACTTTTGTATAGGGCATTCTTCTGTCAGGCACAAATAGACTTTACACATTTGTTTAAAAAGTCATACAGTTACTGCATAAACAAACTACAGAGGAGGAGGAGGAAACAGAGATTTTCTTACTTTGTCTAGTAATAAATGACCTTTAATAATTCCTCATAAGGAATTGCTGAAATTGAAAGTTGATTGCTTACTTTGTATACAGGTAGTACTTAGAAGTGGATATATGTAGTATAAGGTTGAACTGTGGAGTCCTTGGTACATTTTGAGCTTGGTTATTTGCTTGCAGACATTTTGTTAGCTGACTAGGTGACATCTTCATTGTTAAAAGGAAGTGGAGTTTGTTCTCAATGTATACATAATACTTTGCCCTGTCAGTATTGGTGGTGGTGTAGTTTTCTCCTTGATAGTTTCTAGATTAGGCTGCTGCTTACAGCTTGTTTGTTTTGGAATTGGTAGTTCCTTAATTGGGGTATACACTCAATTTGTGACATATTCCATAATGCATTGCTTTAGATGCTGCTTACCAGTGCAAACATAGGAAGCAAAACACCATTCACATGTTGTCTATTTACACCTAATTTTAACATCCAACCTGCTAATTTATTCTAAACTGCTAAGAAATAAAATCCAGCAATGTAAAACAGCAACACACAGCTAAAATAGTTCCTGACAGGTGTTCACAAGAAGAGGCAAGTGATTAAAGATATGATGTAATAACGAAAAAAGTGACTTGCATCAAATGTCAGAATATAAACATGATTCAGGGAAGAGATTACAATCTCTTCATGGCAAAAGGCCATTTTCAACAACCTAATGAATGATCTAATTTACTTCATGCCAGGTATACACAAGAATCTTATCTACTAATGGTCAAGGCAAATTGATGCTAGATAAGAGTCAATGGAATTCAAGATGGCCTGGACTTAGATCTCTTGTGGGAACAGAGTGACTCCAAACCAATGACATATTTGATTGCACCCTTGGGCTCAGCCTAATCATCTCCTACACTCTTAATTATGTTTACAGAGAGCAATGCTAAAATCAGAATAAAATCATGAAAGTTAGCTAATACTTAACTAGAATTTATGTTTCATAAAATTGAGTAAATATTCTCCACATCAGCATGAAAAACAAAATGTCCTTTTATTCTATTCAAAGTTTATGGCTATGTAATCTCAAAAGCATTCTACAAGCTTGAACACTAATGGACTCAAACTGACACAAGCACAAAATTTGTTTTAAAATTTATTTAAATGTATTTATTTCTTGTTTGTTTAAAGTATAAACCTCTTCTCCCCCCATTGCTCCTCCCATTTAAACACTTGAAAGTTCACTGCAACCTTTCAGCCTTATGCTCTTTGCTCACAAATTTAAATGCTTTGACAATTGAATAAAAGAATGCTAAATTATGACATAGATTTGCCTACTTATTTACAAACATAATAATATCTTCATGTGACATTTGAAAATTTCATACAGAGGAGGCACTCAAGAGGATTGAGTCAAGGGCAGGCCAGACAAGAAAGAATAGAATAGAATAGAATAGAATAGAATAGAATAGAATAGAATAGAATAGAATAGAATAGAATAGAATAGAATAGAATAGAATAACAGAGTTGGAAGGGGCCTTGGAGGTCTTTTAGTCCAACCCTCTGCCCAGGCAGGAAACCCTACACCACTTCAGACAAATGGTTATCCAACATCTTCTTAAAAATTTCCAGTGTTGGAGCATTCACAACTTCTGCAGGCAAGTTGTTCCACTTATTAATTGTTCTAACTGTCAGGAAATTTCTCCTTAGTTCTAAGTTGTTTCTCTCCTTGATTAGTTTCCACCCATTGCTTCTTGTTCTACCCTCAGGTGCTTTGGAGAATAGTTTGAAGCCCTCTTCTTTGTGGCAACCCCTGAGATATTGGAACACTGCTATCATGTCTCCCCTAGTCCTTCTTTTCATTAAACTAGACATACCCAGTTCCTGCAACCGTTCTTCATATGTTTTAGCCTCCAGTCCCCTAATCATCTTTGTTGCTCTTCTCTGCACTCTTTCTAGAGTCTCAACATCTTTTTTACATTGTGGCAACCAAAACTGAATGCAATATTCCAAGTGTGGCCTTACCAAGGCATTATAAAGTGGTATTAACAATGGATGGAAACTAACCAAGGAGAGAAGCAGCCTAGAACTGAAAAATTTCCTAACAGTGAGAGCAATCAACCAATGGAATAGCTTGCCTTCAGAAGTTGTGAGTGTTCCATCTCTGGAGGCTTTCAAAAAGAGATTGGACAGTCATTTGTCTGACATGCTACAGGATCTCCTGCTCAAGCAGGGGGTTTGGAATAGAAGACCTCCTAGGTCCCTTCCAACTCTATTATTCTATTACTTCTATGTCATTTTAATAAATGTCTCTGACAAAACCCTCACAAAGATAAGATGATGAAGGGGGCGGGGAGTGCATTCAGAATCATTGCAAGATTCTGTGATTTTAGATTTACCATGAAATAAGTACTGAACTGCATGACATTGGATTCCTAGACTGATCTATTTTGAAGGCTGACACCTGCTGATTTGAATGTTTCCAACTCAGTCAGCTTCAGATGCTACGCTCCCTTTGAGGAATGCTTTCAACTGGTGCATCCAGAGCAGCTTCCTAATCTCAGAGTCAGACAATGCTGAAGTGGCTATCATGAGGTTTTGCTAGGCGGAGTGTGACAGGGCTCAATTCTCTCTCCACTCCTCTTTACCATCTACATGAAATTTTTGGATAAGATCATCCATTGGCACAGGGTTAAGAATGCTGATGATACTCAGTGGTACATCTTGGCCCACGACTGGCCAAGTGATCTTACTGAGGTGCTTTTCCAATCACTGGAGGCTGTGCAGAACTGGATGGGGGAAAACTGTATTCAGCTCAACCCTGACAAGTCCTAGCTGCTGTGGGTTTTAAGACTCCTTGGATTTTATGACTTTCCATTGTTAACCCTGAATAAGCTTACATCCTCTGCTCAGAGTTGGTGCACAATGTGAGGGTTGTCTTGGACTCATGGCTCCTGAGTAAAAATCAAGAAAAAAGCCAGTGGGAATCATGGCCATGAGAGTTTTTATAGAAACGTATTTTGTATGCCAGTTGCTCGCATTCTCTGAATAGAGAAGCAATACTCAGGATGACTCAGGGCCAAGCCACCTCACTATTGGACTATTGCTACACTCTACACAGGACTGCCCTTGGACAGCATTCTAGAACCTTGGTGCAGAATGCAGCAACACATGAAACTTTAGATGCACTATGATATGCCCATATAACACCACTCCTGCGTAAGCTGCTCTGGCACCAGTAGGCTTCTGAATGCAATTCAAGTTGCTATTTATCACCTTTAAAACTCTAGATAGTATGGGACCAGGTTCAGGTTAGAGTTCACCACCAATCATTTTTAGATAGATGAGAAGCCATATAAACTGTATAAATAAATAATTCTCCATCCATACAATATAGTTGTTACAACCCTGTCTTTATATCTACATTATTTTCTTTAGTTGATAAGTGGTTCATTATATAAATACTGCTATAAGGTGCTTATAGTCATGACAATATGAAAGTATTTTTGTTTGTGCAAGCCAAGAGGTGGGGCAGGAGGTTATTGGTGCTCTGAATTAAGTGAATGTGGAGATCTCTCCCTTGAAGGCTGCAAAGCAATTTCAGACAAGACATATTATTCACAATGTATAATTTCAGCCTTAATATGATTATCTTGCATTCAGGCAACTTTGGCAAGTTATGATCCAGTAGGTTGCTATGGTAATAACTATCTGTTGAAGTTACGAATCAAAATGTTCATATATTATAACACTGCACGCAGCAAGCTTTAATTGGGCATCTTTTATTTATACTGTGTACTGTGCTTTAATAAAACTGAAGTTTAACAGAATTCCACTTAAATTCCTGTGCCAAGTTTTGAAGAATGTGTAACTAATGAATTTGATAAAGACACTATAATAAATTGCAAACTTTATATATGATTAACTGGGTTCCTATATTTTATTTTGTATACTTATTAAGAATGTTCTATATTCCAATGTGAGCATTTTGCCTAGAGGCATTATGCTACTCTGATATTAATATAGTGATAACTAGATCAGTCAAATCAGAGTGTACAGGACAATCTATATCCAGTATGACTTGAATATGTGTAGTCATAGATTCATAATTAGTAACATACTTTTTGTTTATATTATAGAAAAAAATATTTTCAAACAAATCATTTTTTCTAATATAAATAATTTTAGGCTGACCTCTCCTTAGACTAGACAGATTTTTATATAACACATAGCTCAGCTCCACTAGGCTACAATAGTCTTGCTATAAGAGATAGTAAGATAGCAGTAGTAACAGATATAGTAGTGCCAAGAGATAACATCAGGAAGAAAGAGTATGGGAAGCTGAAGTATCAGGGTCTGAAGTAGGAAGTAGAGACGATGCTTAAAGTGAAGACCAAAATGATCCCAGTGATGATAGGAGCACTCAGGGCTGTGACTCCTATAGCTGGGAAAGTGACTCCAAGAGATCCCAGGAACAACATCTGAGCTCTCTGTCCAGGTAAGTACAGTGTTAGGAACAGCTAGAACCGTGATGGTGAACCTATGGCATACGTGCCACAGCTGGCACGCAGACCCCTCTCTGCGGGCATGCAAACTGTAACCCAGCTCAGTTCCACTGCACATGTGTTTCCCCCCCCCCACAGCCCATTTTTGGTCCCAGGAGGCTGCAGGGAGGCCTACTAGGCCCAAAACAGGGCATGGGGGTGCGGTATGCCCCCCCCCACAGCCCGTTTTTGTTCCCAGGAGGCTGCAGGGAGACCTACTAGGCCCAAAACGAGGGAGGAGGGGTCACATGCACATGCATGGGGGGGTTGTGTGTGCATGCATGGGGGCAGGGGGGAATGTGGGGCTCGTGCATGCATGTGCAGGGGGCAGGGCGCACAGAGGGCACGCATTGCATAATGGATGTCAGCACACACACATGCTGTTGCGCATGCATGCACTTTTGGCACTCAATAACAAAAAGGTTAGCTATCAGTGAGCTAGGATATAATATGCAGAAGCCTCAAACTCACAGGCTTCTGATAAAGGACCCAAGATTGAGTAAAAGACATACCACCTATAGCAGTGGTCCCCAACCCCCGGTCCGCGGACCGGTGCTGGGCCGTGGAGTACCTGGCACCGGGCCGCGCAGCGGCCGGGGGCCATGATCGCTGCAGCGGCCAGTAGGCAACCTCTGTGCCTGAAAAGTGCATAATAAAGGAGTTAAAACCATCGAGTACCGTATTGATAGAAAGGATGGGAGGAGAGGAGAAGCGCAGAGGAACTTCCTTTTCCGGATGACTCATGGGAGGAAGTTGGTGTGCAGAGCGGCTTTTCTGCTGTTTCCATGGTCGAAGCAGCAGCTGGCAGGTGAGTTGAGGGCTGCAGGTGGGAGGAGAGTCCGGGAGCAAGTCGGGCTGTTTGGTTCCCTCCACGGCCTGGAAGCGGAGAAGCAACTGGGCTGAAGCCTCTCAGCTGCTGCTGCTGCAGGTTCCTTCCCTCCCCAAATGGAAGCCCACTGGTGCTGCAGGCTGGGAAACTGGTGGCTGCAATTTCTGCTGGTGGGAAGATTGAAAAAGCCTCTTTCAAGTGGAGGTTGGTTCTCCAGAGGTTGTGGGTGCTGCATCCCTGGAGGTTTGTAACAGAGGAGCTCATAGTTTGAAGGATCCTTGGAGGTCTTCTATTCCAACCCCAGATCAAGCAGGAGACCCAATATCATTTCAGACAAATGGCTGTCCAGTCTCTGTTTAAAAGCCTCCAGTGATGGGTCTCCCACAACTTCTGAAGGCTAAGCTTTTCCACTGGTTAATTGTTCTGGATGTCAGGAAGTTTCTCCTTAGTTCGAGGCTGCTTATCTCCTTGCTCCATCCAGTTTCTCCTCCTACCTTCAGGTGCTTTGGAGAAGAGGTTGAAACCCCCTCCCTCACAGGACCCCGATGTTTGTTTGTTTTTTTAGCTCTTCTCGCTTTTCACTGGTACTTTCTCATTTTTACAGTAGTCTGATATATAAACAATCAATGTGTCGTCGCGAACAACGCCCCCCACCCCTGCGCGCGCTCAGCGGGCCACGGTAAAATTATCAAAGGCTGATTGGTCCGCGGCGATAAAAAGGTTGGGGATCACTGACCTATAGGATGAGAATATATATTTTTTATTAAACTAAATAAAACAATTTAGAAAATCAAGAGCACTCTTAAAATTACAAATCAGATCAAACTGCTTAAAGCTATGAATAAAATAAATTTGGCAATATTTAAATTAAATTAAATATTTATTTAATTATCATGGTGTTTAAAGCATAATTAAAATTATATTTTGATTAAATCTCATCCCACTTGGTAGACAGTACCATGAATACAAACTTATTTATATGAATCTAAATGTAAATGTTCCTAAAACTGTCAAACTCCTATGAAAGGTACCATGGCACTTTTTATAGAACTGACTTAAGTGAGCAGTTCACCTTCACTTTTGTTAACTACAAAGATCTGTAGCTTTCTTTTTCTTTTTAGCATGAATGAAAAATCACATTCAGAACAGTGGCTTTATCAGTATTGGGGAAACAATGTATATTATAAATGCTGAAGAGTGTGTGTGTGTGTGTGTGTGTGTGTGTTTGTGTTAGTGTGTGTGTGTGTGTGTTGAATAATTTAGAGGACTAGCTCAAACTTCTGGCTATCCTTCTATGATGATAATTTCCACATCCATTTGAAGGAGGCAAATTTAGAATAAGGCATTTTGGAGGTGTTCAGGGATTATGGGATAAAAAGAGTGTTAGGGATGAACCTATTAGCATCAACTGTACTTGTGTCATGGGAAAATCCTGTTCCACCATAAGAAGAATGTGCTGGGTTGCTGAGGGCAACTTAGCTACCCTTTGAAGCAATGGTGGAGAAGCTTTAATGTGTTCATTAGGGAAGGACAAGGCTAGGACGATTTCACATTCTTTATGCTGAAATAATATAATGCAATCCTACACAGCTCTAGCCAGAATATCATCTGATTCAAGTAAGTGATTATCTGTCTCTGGCTTAAATCTTCAGACAGTTCCTTTGATTTCTGGCATTCATGTACTGAAGGATAAAATGTGAAGATAGGAGGGGCAGGACACAGGCAGGACACATCAACCTTAACCTTCATACCCATGAAAGGCGTTTGTACCATCCCCTCAGATGTTTGACCTTCTAGCATTGAACAGAAATATCTGAAGGGGACTTGTACTCATTATTGGCTGAAAACAAGTAGAGAGCTCCCTGGCATTGTCTGTAGCACTTTAAAAAACCTCCTCAATTGTGTGAAGAGTTATACTTGGCCGCATTTTAATTATCTCTTGAAATCTCACAAGGCGTGTTTTTTCACTACAGATATTTGGAGAATAGAACATAAGCATAATAAAAATAATTCAGGAGAGAGTTCTATTTTTCCTCCAGTATGACTTTCATATTCTGTTCTTTGTTTTAGGATAAGGAACATTTACTGTCTTAGCTTGATTAAGACAATTTAAGCTTGATTAAATCATAAATAGGATCTGATGTTGTAATTTACATGCCAGTACTGGATTTTATAAACTTCTAAGATGTCAAATATAAATTGGGACCTGTACTTCACCTACCAATAAATAATAGTCAAGAAACCTGCAATATTAGAACAACATAGGCTTAAATTAAATCAAAATCTAAGCTATGTTCTATTTGATTCCATTTATTGTTAGAGCATAAAAGCTACATATATTCTGTTTTAAATTTTTGAGGCAGATGGTGTAGCTACATAACTGAATAGGTCTGCAAACTTAAAATGATCTGTTCCCTTTCAGATAGTAGATGATAAAACAATGGAAGTATGAGAAACAGTGTTAAGAATACAAAATAAATTACTAAAATGAAGGAACAGTATGATATAAGAGATTCTTGATTCAATATTTGCAGTAAAACTCATATTGAAAACATGATATATATTGGTCCCACTGTTATCCCTGCAAGATGTGGAAATTAATATGCTTTGTGTATATTTTTGTGGATCAAAAGCAATGGAGTGTAGCAATGATACTGCTAGGATTGATGGGATCCTAGAGAAAATGTTTTCTGAGGGATCCCACAATGTATTATCAGTCATTTCCTTCCTACACTTTCTCCATCATTTCTTCTCCATGTTAGCAGCATGTGCAGTTTTCTTATTTCAGCATGTATAATTTTAATGTAATGTAATACAAAGTTGCAATCATTATCCTCAAAAGCAGAGCCCTCAAAACAAGTTTTGCTCAGAAAATATGGGGAGGAGCATGAAGTAAGGTCCTATAGTAATATACCTGGAAATAAATTCACAAATATTGCTGTGGCCTACTTAAAGAATAGATAGTTAATATTTATATTATTATTTGGAAACAAACCACATTAACTTTCCTTGGGAAATAATTACGTTGTAGTAGTATAAAAGAAAAAAAATAAAGCTGACTTGAATATGCAGAATATTTTTGAATGATTAGTGGAGGTATTTATATTAGTTTAATTGGTTTCTCATTTGTAGGTTATTGATAGGGTTAGGGTTAATGGTATTTCTTAAAAATAAATCCAGAAAAGGGGGCTTGAAGCATGTGTTCCCTGAAATTCACAACTATAACACAGCTGTGTAATTAAAACTTCATCCATAAAAACAAAATTAGAAAAGGAAGGAAGTCTAATTTCTGTCAAGCACATGAAAGATTTCATTAAAGATTCAAATTGAATCAACTAAATTAGAATGAAAAATACATGATCATGAAACATGCCCAGTTTTGGTCACCATGATATAAAAGAGATATTGAGATTCTAGAAGGAGTGCAGAGAAGAGCAACAAGGATCATTTAGGGGGCTAGATGCTAAACTATATGATGAATGGTTGCAGGAACTGGGTATGTCTAGTCTAATGAAGAGAAGGACTAATAGTCACATAATAGCATCTTCCGATATTCGAGATCAACCTATTCTCCAAAGCACTTGAGAGCAGGACAAGAAGTAATGGATGGAAACTTTCTAAGGAAAGATCCAACCTAGCACTAAGGAGAAATTTCCTGACAGAACAATTATTCAGTAGAACAACTTGCCTCCAGAAGTTTTCAAGAAGGGATTAGACACTCATTTATCTAGAATGATATAAGATTTCCTGCTTGAGCAGGAGATAGCAAGGTCCCTTCCAACACTGTTATTCTGTATTTGTCAAATAATAGGGATTTATACCAAAGAAGCCAGGTCTGAAAAACCTAATCATTGTTCTTCTGTGGTTAACATTAAAGTTTATGCTGTGTGCTACTAAATTAACTGTGCCACTTTAATATCTGTTTAAAATACCTGCTTTGGACATGGTACTATTTATATTTGTGGTAGGCTTTGTAGGGAATATGGCTTTCCTGTGTTCAAAATGATAAAAGGAAAAGTTGAGAAATGATTACAATGATTATTTTACCATGCAGGAGCATGAAAAACATTCTTAACATTCTGAGCATTAAATAAAACCATTATGTTTCAAGCATTCGGTTTTGTGTTTTCAAAGCTTGTTCATTTTGAAAAGTTAGATTAAAAATAATAATCTTGAAACAAGTCCTTTTAACCTCAGTTCTGAAACTAAATGTTTACATTCCAAGAATTATATTTATTCTTTCTTTCTTTCTTTCTTTCTTTCTTTCTTTCTTTCTTTCTTTCTTTCTTTCTTTCACAACAAAATCCTTCAGAAGTCAAGTTTTGTTCCAATGGAACACAACCAACTTGATGTTTTGGATGTTTCCCATCCTGTCTATATCTGTAAGGCCATGCTGTATTTATGAATCTGCTAGGCCTCATCATTAGAACAAAGTTTATTTATTTCTTTTACACCATTTTCCCATTGAAGTTTGCTTCCTCTTCTTTTTGTCATAATAAAAACACAGAGCACGACAGGCTTTCCCCCTTTCCTTCTTTTATTATCTGAACAAATAATACCTTTAGAAGTTAAGCCAATATAGTCTTTTCCCATAGGGTAGTCACAATCCATAGTAGAGGCAAAAGGAGTTAGAATAATAAAAGCATCGTTATGAAGCCCTGCACTTTTTGGGAATGTGTGTCTGATGTGATGATACACATAGAAAAGGACAATGTTTTGCATTGCAGTGCTAAAGTCCTCCTTGCATTACTCTACTCTAGTGTTTCTCAAGGTCGGCAACTTTAGCTTGCTGGGGAATTCTGGGATTTGAAGTCCACACATTTTAAAGTTGTCAAGTTTGAGAAACACTGCTTTACTCCCCTTTCCTTCCCTTTAAGGATGCCACTGTTCCAATTAGTATCTTTCTGCTTTTCTTGCAACTGCAATCTGCAAAATAAAGAGAATGCTAAACAGATAGAACATAGGACATAGGGCTGGAAGGACCTTCAGAGGTTTTCTAGTCCAACCTCCTGCTCAAGGCAGAGGATCTTATACCATCCCAGTCAAATGGATGTCCAGTCAATTCTTGAAAACCACCAGTGATGGAGCCCCCACAACTCTAGGGGACAAGCTGTTGCATTAATTATTATCACTGTCAGAAAATTTATCCTTACTTCTAGATTGGATTTCTCTTTAACAAGCTTCCAGCTATCACTTCTTGTCCTGGCATTCCATCTTCTCTGTGACAGGCCCTCAAGTACTTCCAGTTATCATGTGCCCAAAAGGATGCGGGGACACATAACAATTATCATGTCCCCTTCCCTAATCCTTCTCTTTGATAGGCTACACACATTTAGTTTCCTCAAATGTTCATCATAACTATTTAGCCTCAAGACCCTTTATCATCTACGTTACTTTTCTGTTATAATATACAATTTTCCACTAAGGAATTAATTGTAAGTGTATTTTGGAAACTTATCTTTCACACTGAGGCAATAAGAACAAGAAAATATCTATACCCAGTGGTGAATTTCAATTTTTTTTACTACTGGTTCTGTGGGAGTGGCATGGTGGGCATGGCATGGCTTGGTGGGCATGGCTTGGTGGGAGTGGCTTAGTGGGCATGGCAGGGGAAGGCTACTGTAAAATCTCCATTCCCACCCCACTCCAGGAGAAGGATACTACAAAATCTCCATTCCCTCCCCAATCCAGGGGAAGGTTACTGCAAAATCTCCATTTCCTCCCAGTCAGTTGGGACTTCGGAGGCAGAGAATAGATGGAGGCAGAGCCAGTCAGAATTTTTACTACCGGTTCTCTGAAGTACTCAAAATTTCCGCTACCGGTTCTCCAGAACTGGTCAGAACCTGCTGAAACCCACCTCTGTCTATACCTGATCGTTGTTGGGAGTTGGGTGGCATGTAAATTTAATAATAATAATAATAATAATAATAATAATAATAATAATAATAATAATAATAATAATAATCTCCTTGGGTAAAATCCCAAAAAACCTGGAGCACCACTTGAACACCATAGACATTGGCAAATTTGCCATTAGTCAATTGCAGAAGGCAGCTTTTCCTGGAACAACTTCCATCCTGTGGCAATATATATAACACGGTCAAACATCCAGATTATCCCAGGTCCTTGGTAAGGACTCGATGACCGTGCAAATAATAATAATAATAATAATATAAAATTATTATTAAATTTTATATTAAATATTCAATATTATAAATATAATAATATTTATTATAAAAATAATAATAAAAAAATAATAAAAGCACTCTAAAAGTGATGTTGACCGATTATATTTACCAAGAGCAGAGGGTGGTCGAGGACTCCTACAAGTAAAGCAGACTGTGGAAGAAGAAAAATGCAGCTTGAATGATTACATCCAGAAAAGTGAAGAACCAATGATTAAGGAAGTAAATAAAGGAGGCCTTTTAAAGACAACTAAAACAAAAGCAGAATATAAGAAAGAAGTAATTGAGTAGCGAGCTGAAAATTGGAAACACAAAGCTCTGCATGCCAATACTTGAAAAGTATTGAAGGCAAAGCTGACCAGAAACTAACTTGGAACTGGTTAAGATCAGGAGTACTGAAAAAAGAAACAGAAAGCTTTATTTTGGCAGCTCAAGAACAAGCCCTAGCCACAAACTGCATGAAGGCAAAAATTCAACATGTTACCACCAACAGCAAATGCCACCTCTGCAATGAGAAAGATGAGACAGTTGACCACCTGATCAGTGGGTGCAGCAAAATTTCACAAACTGACTACCTACAACGCCATGATCAATGCTAAGATCATTCACTGGAAATTGTGCCAGAAGTTTGGATTTGAGTACAGCAAAAACCACTGGGAACATCAGGTTGAGAAAGTTTTAGAGAATGAGAAACTCAAGATCTTGTGGGACTTTAGGATTCAGACTGACAGGCACTTGGTCCACAACACGCCTGACATAACAATAGTTGAAAAGAAAAAAGTATGGTTCATTGACATTGCAATACCTGGTCATGCACGGATTGAAGATAAGCAGCAAGAAAAAATCACAAAGTACCGGGATTTGCAAATTGAAGTTGAGCGACTGTGGAAAAAGAAATCATGTGTTGTCCCAATTATAATTGGAGCCCTTGGAGCAATACCCAAAGGGCTACCCCGCTATTTAGAAATTCTAAATTTGCCGGACTTGAACATTTTGACTCTACAAAAAACCACCTTACTCGGAACAGCTTACAACCTCCAATGATACCTTAACAGTTCCTAGGTCCTTGTTAGGACTTGAGCTGCTGAGCTATTAACCAGCCTCAAAGGCTGTGAATCTCACTAAAGATTAAATAATAATAATAATAATAATAATAATAATAATAATAATAATAATAATAATAATAATAATAATAATATGTTATGTGTTCTTTCTTAAATAATCCCTGTAAATCAGGTAACACAAGAGCATATGACACACTGCATTTGAATATTCAGTTAAAAGAAAACCTAGAGCCGATTGTTAGGCATTTACCTTGCACTTATTCATGCTAATTGTCAGGTGTCTTCTGCCCTGCTGACTTGAACTACATTTGCCAGATTAGATATTTGCAAAGCATGCTTCATTTTCCACTTTCTGCACACATCCCATCTGGAGAAAGCAAAGCTAGAATTATTATTTTTTAAAAAGGGTATACTTGATAAATATAACACATGTGTTCAGATTATTGTTTTATATAACAAAAGGCCTTTTTTTTTTTTTTTTTGCTTACAGTATCAGTATAGACAGTAGCATCTGTATGTTTGCGAATGTATTTGTAAAACTCAGCCCAAAACACAGCTGGTCTCAGTTGGCTAGATGGGGTTTAAGGTGGGATATTAGTAATAGCATGTGGGCTAAATTAAAGCATTTCCATTGAAAATATTAATGTAATTGAAAAAATTGCAAAAATGTTAAAAATGCCTTGGAAAAAGTTGTTTTCAATAAATAATGTGGAAGCATTCAATCATGTCAACTTGTGTGGGTGATAAATTAATGATCACACAACTGTTATTACTTTAACAATGTATTTTCATTTTAAGAAATAGCAGTTGAATGTATTTATTCCTCAGAAAATCAATTAGCATGAATTATATTTAATTATTATCTTAATAATTAATTTAATAATAATAATTTATTATTAAATAATTATATAATAAATAATTATGAATAATATATAATAATACATAATTATTAATTTAATTTTTAACTTATTAATAATGGTCGGCAGTTCAGTGGTTCGAATCCCTAGTCCCTAGTAATAGGGTGAGCTCCCGTTACTTGTCCCAGCTTCTGCCAACCTAGCAGTTCGAAAGCAAGTAAAAAATGCAAGTAGAAAAATAGGGACCACCTTTGCTGGGAAGATAACAGCGTTCTGTGTGCCTTTGGCATTTAGTCATGCTGGCCACATGACCATGGAGACATCTTTGGACAGCGCTGGCTCTTCACCTTTGAAACGGAGATGAGCATCGCCCCCTAGAGTCGGGAACGGCTAGCACATATGTGTGAGGGGAACCTTTACCTTTACCTTTTATTGTTTTAATGGTACTAATAGCTTTTGGGGGCGGAATTTAATTAAATTCAGGTAGCAGTAGAGTAGGTGAAACAGACTTTTCTTTATTTTGCACTGAAAGCATATTCTATATACTCCATGCAAGATTGTTTCCCATCATTTAAATGTCTATAGAAATTCCCATACATCCAGGTTATGGTTGTCTCAAAGGTGTTTTTCAAGGCAACTGAACTTTCTTGTTTTTTTTTTCCTTGAAGACATTTCGCTTCTCATCCAGGAAGCTTCTTCAGTTTTGACTCCAGTTTTGACTTCTGACTTCAGTATTGCCAGAACTAAGAAAATCCAGTTGCCTTTTGAAAAACACCTTTGGGACACCATTTAAATGAAAATGCTTCTGATAAAAGTATAAGCAGAAGGAATGTGATTCATTCCAAGGGCCATGGTGGTGCAGTGATTAGAATGCAGTACTGCAACTACTTCTGCTGACTGCTGGCTGCTTGCAATTTGGCAGATCAAATCTCATCAGGCTCAAGGTTGACTCAGCCTTCCATCCTTCCAAGGTCAGTAAAATGAGGACCCAAATTGTTGGGGGCAATTGGCTGACTCTGTAAACTGCTTAGACAGGTCTGTAAAGCACTTTGAAGCAGTATATATGTCTAAGTGCTGTTGCTATTGCTATTGGAAAATCATATTTTAGGGTTTAAAAATAGAAAATAAAGTATGTGGGGCTTTTAATTCTTAGAAAATGGAATAGTATGAGAAACTTGGCTGGATAAATGATATATTAGTGAAAATATAAGCAGAATCCACTATAGATTTTGTTTGAGTGAGGTGCCCACAAGACAACTTGCCTCCTCTAAAAGCAATAAACTCAGCAGTTTGTAGCAGTTGCCACCAAATTGTGACAGAATAAGAAAAATATTAAAAGCAGCAGTTTATCTGTTGCTTACCTTTGAGGCAAAAGACTCCAATCCTTTCACATGGATGAAAGCATTTGTCACATGCCACTCTTCATGTCCACAAACTGCTTATGAGACGGACTTAGTCCATAGAGAGCTGTGGTTTATGAGCAAATATAATGAATAAGGGAAGAATGCAGAATATGGAAGGACTCTTTCACTAGTTAATGAATAGATTAAGTAAGCTGAGTCTGATACTGTAATGGAACCCCAACTACAAACATAGATTTGTTGTAGGAACCAAAAGTCAAAACCAATTAATATAAATTTGGGGATACCAATTAGTCTTTCAACTTTGCTCCCTATTGATAATAGTCATTAAGTCTTCTTTTGCTGTTGTTCTAAAAACACTTGACAACAATGGACATTTATTTTAAATTTATTTTAAATTACTATTAAAATGTGCTTTATTCTATGACAAATATCTTCCACAGTTTTGTGATATTGCCACAAGATTTGAAAAAATGATCTGACCTGGTTGTTATATTGTCAGTAGTTTTTTTGAAGATGCATTATCTATTTTGGTAATGGATAATGATATAATGTATTAATGAAAAAGCATCTTATAATAGTTCACTTATTACCAACTCTTAAAATAGATGCCATTTTCTTACTTATTAATGTTCCATACATAGACTTCAGATCATATGTTTTTAACCTTAGTTTTTATTTATCATAAACTTTACAGATATTAAAAGTGAATTTGCTTTGAAATGTTGCATTACAAATGCACACAGATAGACCAACTTTTAGAGTATTTTTAAAATGAAGCCCATCTATTCAACATACACTTAGAGAAAAGTTAGGAAAGAAGTGAGATTTCATTGGTAACATACCATTTTCAATGAAACATTTCAAAATTCATGTTCAAAAGATCAAACGATCACCAGGCTTTTGAATGACATTCTATAGCAGGGGTCACCAACCTTTTGGACCTCAGGTACCACTAAATTCATAATTTTAAATCCCGCGGACCACTAATTTGAGCTGCCTAATGACTGGCTGGGTGGGCGTGGCAAGGTCATTTAACTGGGTGGGCATGGCTAACGCAATGTCACTCACATCGACAGGCACCTTGCCAGCTTCTACTTGCTACTCCTCACCTGCCCACCCAGGTTCTTTAGGGACCCAACAGGAAGTACTGTAGTTGCTGGAGCTAAGCAGCCATCATGAGAAAGAGTTGGCAAAACAGCTGGCTCAGTTCAAATTGCATCTAACCGAGAAGGTGGCTTAGCAGAAGCACCTCACTGAGGACTACGAGCAAAGGCTTTCCAAACAGAGGTTGGAGTGAAAGGCCAGGTACCGGCACCTGGAGGCTCAGTGGGCTGAGATAGTCAGCCAGTTCCAGGCCCTGATGCAGTCCCATTGGAACAAGGTCCTCCAGCTCTTCGCCAGCAGTGGCACTTCCCTCCAGCCTTCACTGAAAGCCCGCACCAGGAGGCTGAAGCAGACCCCAAGTCGGAATTTCTGTCCCCCTCTGACCCACATAAAAAGACCCCAAAGGGGGGGGCTCTGCAGCAATACAAACGTTCATTGCAGTATCTGTCCCAGGGGCCATAGTTTGAGGACCCCTGATTTAGTGCAATATAAAAAATGCAAACAATTTTTCTGGGGACCACCAAAATTTTCTCATGAACCACCAGTGGTCCACAGACCACCAGTTGGTGACCGCTGTTCTATAATATTTTATACCATCTATCCATGTCTCCGCTTAATAGTCAAACTGCAATTAGCTACTGTTGCAAGCAACTTTAAAATGGAAAGTAACATAAGCTTTCACAATTTTTTATTTTATTTTTTTTAATTTATAAATTTTATTAAAACAGATATAAAACACATACAACACATATAACAAAAACATAAAAATACATTATACAATAAACAATTATAAATAATCAATCATTTGAAGCATTTGTTTCGTAATGGTCTTTCAAGTATTACAGTTATACTTATTCCCCTAAATCTTAACTTAATAGTTTCTTTTTGCCTTTTCTCCCTCTCCTCTCTTCTCCTCTCTAAGACTTCTGCTTTAATAATCTGTGTATTATATATTTGGATTATACCTTTGCTTTCTGGGTTTCTCTCTGTGGTTTTATTTGCCCATAAGAAAATAAGAGTATACACTCTTGTGTTTCTATTCTATCTGACTTCTAGTTATATTTCTTCCGTAATAGCCATATGCCATTGATACCATTTATTCCAAACTTTATAAAATTCTGTGTCTTCTTTTTCCTTTAGCTCTTTTGTCAGCCTGTCCATTTCAGCACATTGTGTAATTTTATCCATTATTTCTTCTTCCGATGGGGTTTATTCCAGTTTCCAATTTTTGGCATATGTTATCCTCACTGCCATTAAAATATGTATTAACAAGTATTTTATTTCTTTGGGGTAAGTTATTACAAATAGATAACAGACCCAAAACTTTTTTGTTAGGAATTTTCACAAAAGCTTTCACAATTTTTTAGACTACACATTTTCCATTTATGTAATACATAATTAATTTATGGTATTTATTATCACAAGGTATGTTGGTACTTATAGGATCCAAGTTTACATGGGATCTCAATAGATGTAAAAATGTGTGTGTGTGCACACGCACATGTTTGTACAACACATGCATCTATGTATGCATTGGCCTTTTCTTTTATGTACACTGAGAGCATATGCACCAAGACAAATTCCTTGTGTGTCCAATCACACTTGGCCAATAAAGAATTCTATTCTATTCTATTCTATTCTATTCTATTCTATTCTATTCTATTCTATTCTATTCTATTCTATTCTTTGGTGATATGGTTTACATTCAGATTAAGGAAGGTTTTTTAAAAAATTACTTTAATTCATCCATTTCAAAATAAATAAAATTGGTGGAATATGGCAACATTCATATTCACTTTTTTATTTTATTAAAAGTGAAAATTTATAAAACATTCAACAGCATAAACTCTTAATTTCAGGGCAGAGTTAAGACTGTAGGAACAAGAATAAAGAAGGGGCATCCAGTGTAAGGTAATGTAGACCTTCATGATAAATTGCCTATTTGTGCCTATTTACTTTAATAAATAATACATGTTTATTTACTTAAAATCATTGCTGCATGTTTCCAAAAGAAAATCTTAAACTATACTGTTTTGTTGCCAATTTTGTAACATAATCCTTTAGGCTGCTAACCATTAACCTTTATAGATATAAGGTTTCCATTGCTACTTTGTCAACTGTGAGACCATCCCTTTAAAATCAATATGTTTGGAGCACAATCATATTGAACAGGAAGGATTTGTGAAATAATATTTGCCTTAAAAAGTGCAGTAAGGTTCACCATCAACAACATTCCTAGGTAGCTGTGCCTGAATTTTGCAACTCAGTGAAATGTCCTCATGTTTTCACTACTGGTGAAACATCATTGCCATATGCTCAATAGGTGTTTTCTGCTAGCACAACATCATGTAGGCTGTGAGACTTCCCATCCTCCACTGCCCTTCTGAACATGTTGTTTTACTCCCCAATCTAAAAGAAGGATTTCATTGAACATAGAGCAATAAAAGGAAACCGAAACCCCACTATAATAAATTAGCCAGTCTATTATACTATGTCTCATACTACTTTAACACCAGTTGCTAAATCAATGTGAGCCAGTATAAGAGAAAATCTAGATAATGTTATTATGGCAAGAAATCTAGTAGTTTGATTTGCAATTGTTATTTTCTCTATTTTTTATTACCATTTATATTGATATTCTATAAGAATAAAACAGAGCTATACTGCACTATAGCTTTTCAAATAAAAATATTGATTAGCAACAATATTTTTGAAGATGTTGAGAAACTGTTTTTATTTGTAGGCAAAAGAAAATAAAGGAGAACTGTGAAGATGCTTGAAACTGGTAACATTTTGCAAATTCCGTTCTCTTTTCCAGGCTCTGAGAAGATCTTTTCAAGGGGAAAAACTGAAGGAGGAGCTTTTATCATTCCTCTCCTTCTGTCATCACCTCTTCCTCAGGTGCTGCTCTCTAGTGAGCAATCACCACAATAGCTAGCAGCAGCATAACTCCTTGAAAAAGAGATTTGCAGGACCTGGAAGCTTTCATGGTGATCTTTCATGATGGCCACTCTCTTTTTTGGCTTGTTTTTCTTTTTCTCCTTCTTTCTTTCCTCCTTCTTTCCAAGCAAGGGGTTGGATTAGAAGACCTCCAAGGTCCCTTCCTATTCTATTCTATTCTATTCTATTCTATTCTATTCTATTCTATTCTATTCTATTCTATTCTATTCTATTCTATTCTTCTGAAGGAAGAGGGGGAGAAAGAGTAAGCATATCAGGTCTGGAATGCAAAAATTCAGTCACTAGAAAGTCAGGACATTCAACTGTCTGCAGTTTTGCAGCCCAGATTGGTATATGTAGAGCTATTCTTCACAGTCATATTAGTAACCTTTCCTCCCAACTTTGTAACGGCAGAAAAATATGCTAAAATAATTTGTGAAATAAAGAGGAGAAGAAAAAGAAGAAGATCAGTGAGGTGGAGAGATTTATTCACAGTGGCAATGAGTGAACTATTGCAAATACTGAAAGACAAGATTAGGGACAGTGTGATGGGGGGGGAATCTATGTGGTTATTAGGAATAAAAAAATGACTTGATGGTGTATAGCACGGGTGTCAAACTCAATCACATCATGTGACATATTGTGACATATCACAATTTTTTTTGCCTTTTCAGAGCCGGGGTGAGTGTGGCCTGCTCATGATTCATCTGGCCCTCAGGCCACCAGTTGTATAGTTAATCAAAAGGCAGAGTTTTATTTTATCTCAGTAATGAGTGCCAACCTTTTAATGTGATCTATAATTGGTGTCAATCATTCATAGAATCCTCTATTTCTCCTCCTGTCCAGTATCACCTAATGGTAGAAAAACACTGTTCTTAACGTGGGATGTGGTGGGCTTTGGTGATTGAGGGCAGGAACTTGATGTGGGAGTTCTAGCTAGCTTTTAGGTAGCCTACGTATTACTATATCAGCAGTGTGAAATTCTCTATGTTGGTGACTTGTAACTAAAGTTGGACACGGCCTAGTAATGTTCTCAAAAACACTGACTTTTCAAAAATAGAAGAGAATTGGGATGCTGAATGAATGACACCTCATGATGTCATAGCTTGTATGTATGACCCAGGAGAAGGGAGGTGATCACTTTTTAAACAATTGCATATCTAAAGACAATTTTTAGACTGTCACAGCTGAGATTGACATTAAGGTGATGTTATGAGGTTGCGGGCTGCAAGAAAGGTCAGTTAGGAATTTGTATATCATAGTTGGACATAAGCATAAAACCATATGGAGAAAGTGTTTAAAGCAGGCATCTTGAAAGTGGTGGGGGAGACTTTGTGGGAAGGAACATGAGTGCATAAGGTTGAGGAAGAAAAATCATACTTTGGATATAGGGAAACCTATAACCTACTATAGATACTGTCCTGGGAATAACATGTATGTGATCCCCTTCCTCCCTTTTTCTCTTTTATCTTCAGACACTTTTTTTTTTAAATTTGATTTATATGCTGCCCTTCTCCGGAGACTCAGGGTGGCTTACAATGTGCTCAGCAATAACCTTCATCCTTTTGTATATTTATACAAAGTCAGTTTATTGTCCCCACAACTGGGTCCTCAATTTACCTACCTTAGAAAGGATGGAAGGCTGAGTCAACCTTGAGCCTTGGCGAGATTCGAACCTGCAGTAATTGCAGGCAGCTGGTCTTAATAACCAGCTTAATAACAGGGTGCCTTAGACCACTGTACTACCAAGGCTCTTCAGCCAAGAGAGCTCAAGGTCTGATCCTATTATGGTTTTCTGTTGGGTCCAGAGAACTCCATTTATGCCCCATAAACAAGCAGTCAGGCAAACTGGAAATGATATAGCTACTGTACCTCTTTCACTGCAGATTGTGTGTTTGTTTAAATTATGGATATCCATATTCGGTGACATCTGTCTGTTTTAATCTCAGGAGACCACTGTAGTTAAGCACTGCTGATTGCTGACATTTAGAGATCCTTAGAGACTGATGTTGCTAATAAAATCAAAATAGGTAATTACATTCTTTGCATTTGACCACAATAGCAGCCTAAACAGAAAGTTGTCTGGGTTTTAGATAAAATTAGCAAATATATGCTTTGCAGCAAATGAATTTCATGTCATGGCAACAAAGTGCACCTAATGTACTTTCCCCCCCATCTTTCTAATTACAACTCAAGCCTATGCGGTTACTTAAGCAGAAGTTTTTTGAAACATTGATACTCCGATATGTAAAAAAAAATTTTTGTTAAACTGAAATCTGAATTTCTCTGTTGTTATTAGAGTATTTATATAGTATCCGTACCTGCTCAGAACAGATTGTAGAAATGCCATAAAATGGGGGGGAAAAAACTATATGGTACTAAAACTCCCATTCTTATCACCATTAACTGGGTAAAATGGTATGCCATTTTGTGTAGATTTTCTCCTAAAATGTACTTGTTTAATAGAATGAATTATCAACTCACACATAAAATTCAGAAATAATGGAGTTAACACAGATTTGAGAAGCACTCAAACTTAGCAAGTTTTCCTAATATGTGAAATATATTTTATTCCTTCCCTATTTTTATATCCCTCCTGAATGATCTAAATATGTGTTTGAATTTTTTTTTTCTGTTCTGCAATTTTGTCTGGTCTTCTAACATCATTAGGATAGGTGATCATAAATAAGAAGTTATGCTGACATGTTTTAATCTAATGGAGAAGGAAATCATTTCCAAAATTCCACAACACCCAAAAATACCATTTTTATCACAAATAAACTGATATACATGGTTTATTTTTAGTTGCTCTAAGAAGCATTTTTATATCAGAGTTGCAGAAAATAAACAAAATATCATAATACAATTAGAATACTTTATTCTCAGCACAAAAGTGTGCTAAAAGAAACAATTGTAAACAAAGGAACAATTGTGAACTTTATCTCACTTTTGCTTTCCATTTAAAAACTATCATGAAATTTTGATGGTTGATTTCATAGAGAAAACATATCATTTTACAATTTATAGCATTTGCATATTATGTGTAAAAAACTCTGGCCAAAGTATAAATGTCTTTTTTGTAGGATTTAAATGAATTGGAGAAATATGCTGTGTATGTGTGTGTGTGTGTGTGTGTTTTATTGTGTATATCTATGGTAACAGAGCTGAGATGTTTAGATTCTGAAAAGTAAGAACATTTACCAAAATTTTCATTTTATAAAAACATGCTAATTTTTTTAATTGAATTGGCAAGAAAGTTTGAAAGCAGGGCCCTATGTTTTGCTGCAAATATATTAAACTCTGTATCATAAATAATTTTAATTATATTTATCAGTGTAGTGATATCTTTATATTTATTCATTGAATCATCTGAACTTCAAACTTGCTGTACCTAAAGTTGCAGATCAAATCTTCACAGCAGCAGTTTTAGGGTATAAATCAATAGCTTGTTCAGCCCAATCATTTACTGCTTTTCAGAAAAGGGATAGCATAAAGTTTCAGTCTAAATTACAGATGTCTTCTATGCTTTTTTTTTTTTCCATGAGGCATCTTGCTAACAACTACTTGTCCAAAAGAACAAAGTTCCAAGACTAACAAAGCTCTCCTTGTACCTGGTGTTATATTTCCCTGGGAAAAGAAACTGAATCTAAAAATAATGCTTTCTACTTTGAATTGATTCTCGACAGTTAGATGAGTAGGAATTAAAGCTGGAGAGAACAGTACATACGGGAAAGAGAGAATTATGTGGATGTAGTAAACTAGTAAGTGAGAGAGTTGCTTTCTAAATGATGACAAAGAGAAACAATAATTCCCCAATCACATTTAGTGTGTTCATTATGAGCAAGCTTTTTAAAAAGATTTTTCACTATCTGAATCTTAGTGATAATTTAAAAAACTTGTGTATGCAAATTGGGTCTATTGGTATTCCTGCTTGCCATAGAGAGATAAATATTCTGTTGCTGCATGTTCCTCTTTCCTATTCAATAAATTGTTAATCCAGAATTCCATCAACACTTCAGATTATTGGGGCCTTTCTTTTCAAAACTGAAATGGAGCCAGCCCTTTGAATATTGACGCCACCACAAGACTTGTGCTTTTGCTATAAATCAGCAGAATATTTAATTGGATTTGGCTAGATTGTTTAAGAAAGGCAGTCTAGTCTCTAAATTTAGTTGTTGTTTTTTTCCACAATCAGTAAAGCACCAATAATATTAGAGGTATATATTGGGAAATGTGAAGAAAATTAGGTGATAAAGTTGCCGCTATAGATTTAAAGTATACCATAGATTTCTTTTTTGTATATTATATCAATGCTGTGGATTAGGATTGAAAACATGATGCTCTTATTATTGTACAGATAGTCCTTGACGTACAACCACAACTGAGCCCAAAATTTTGTTTGCTAAGTGAGACAGTTATTAAGTGATTTTGCCCCTTTTTACAACCTTTCTTCACAGAGTTATTAAGTGAATCACTTCAATTAAGTTAGTAACATGGTTGTTAAGTGAATCTGCTTCTGAGAAGGACGCAAAAGGACTGCAACAGTCATAAATATGAGTTTATCATGTGGAGTTTTAAAACTATTGTAATATTTTAATAACTTAGTAGGTCAGTTACTACTTCTCCTTCTCCTATTCTGTTCTCCTACTATTCCTTCTCCTTCTGCTGTGCCAGAAACATTGTTCATGAGAGAATAGAGAACAGAGTCATCATGGAAGCAAAGAAAGTATGATAAATATCCAAAATTTTTCTTTACTTTCTAAACAATAAAGTTGTGATATTTAGAAAGTGCAATCACCTTGAAATATTACAGGTATATTGCAGGAACAGGGAAGAATTTTAGATGTTGCTGGATTTCACCCTAACCCAGCATCTCCAAACAATATTGTTTCTGGAGTACTCCAGATTCATCATCAATAATACACTGAACCAGCCTGAAGTGGTTGAGATCTTTATTTGTCAAATATCAAATACAACTTCTCCAATTGGAACATTTCAAAAGCTAGAAAAGACAGTATAGCTCCCACCCTCAAAAATAGTATATACATTTAGTGGTTTTTCAAGAATATGTAGAAGCTGCAGAAGAGAAGTGCAAAGTTTGTCATGAGCCTAAATGAACTGAAATATATAAGATTTCATATTAAATTGTAGGTAATTATTCTGGGATTGTTTTTTCCTGAAAATGCCATCCGCAACAAAATCCTTATAATTGGGTAGTTATGAAAGGAAGCTTCCTGAGAAGAAGACAAAAGATGCAATAGTAAAATTAAAATTATCCTTAACTTGGTAGTTTAATAACTAATAACATCTTAGAACAGGATTTTAAAATATGATATACAGAACATATTATAAAAATACCCAATATCTCTATTACAGAGGAAATTATTTCTTGGAGGTGTAAGATAAAACAATGGTTGTTATTTGGAGCTGCCTTTCTTCTGTAAGAATAATGAGACAATATTCTATAAAAAGGATTTAAAGAAAAAAAAAGAAAAGTTTCACATACTTTCTATAGAAAATTAAATGATAAACAAATAACTTCAGTTCCATACATCTCTACTTCTACATGAAAAGTTCCTTTGGAAATAAAAAATGGAATATTTACATAAGGGAGGTTATTATCCACTGCAGCTTCTATATGAACAATACAGAGTAGGACAACAATGAAACAGAATGTAAAAGTAGAGAGAAAGCTAAATTTTTCAACAATTGTTAGCATTATCTAATCAATCAATGCTGATATATGTATGGTCTGGAATGGTGTGGTGTGATGTTTGTATTGCATTGTATTGGAATAAAATTAATATAGCAGTAGCTAATGTCTATGTTTTGAATGTATACTTACCATCTGGCCTCTGAGAGAAAGAAAAGTTTGAAATACCTAGGTATGATCCAGAAGAATTCACTTTTTATGTTATTTTTTTTTTAAGTAAACAAAAAACTATGCTGTTTTGCAAAGCAGAATTTGACTCAGTATATAGGAGATACTATATGGATCCCATGTAGGGGATATGAATCTTACATACTCAGTGCTAAGGTGTAAGGCCAATTACAAAGTACAAATCAGAAGAGAACTTGCATCTGAACTCTTAACATTAGGGTGCATACCAATTCTTAGTACAATAAACCTGTGATACTTTTGTGCCACTACAATAACAAAGAACTCATGAAAACATTCTCTCTGTTGTCGTAAAATCACAAAATACATTTTTAAGTGGTCTGTAGAGGAAAACATGGGGAAATCACAGATTTATTTGTTTAATTTCTCTCTAGGTAAAATGGTCAGAGTAGGTTTTGCACAGCATTAAAGTATGCTTTGATTCAATTACGTTTGGAAACTGGAATATATAACCTAGTTTCTCACTAAAGCAAGGAATTTCTTTGAAGCAATCATAGAACCAAATAGCTGCAAAGTGCTTTGCAACCTTTTATTCAATTCACCTTCCTCCCCAGTTGCTTTTGAAGTTATTCCAGACAATATATAACCCTGCAGTTTTAATTATAAAACAAAGGGTATTGAGAGAATTCAAAAGTCTGATTGGTTTTCGGACATGGCTGACTGCTCATATCAATCAATTTATAACACTTTTGGGTACAAAATTATGTTAGATCTGTTTCACTTTGTTTAAAGTGGCCAGTCGCAAGTATTAAACTTGGCTTTCTCTTGTGCTAATCAAAGGTTCCACTTGTATGCTGATCTTGCCAACATAAATGCTATTCAGTTCATCTGTTAGCCTTCTGATTCTAGGTTCAAGGCTTGTCAATTTAGCACATAATATTAGGTTAACTGTAGAGGTGGGTTCTAAAATTTTTTACTACCAGTTCTGCGGGTGTAGCTTATTTTGTGGGCATGGTTTGATGGTCATGTGACAATACTTTAGGATTTAGCAGAGGTACTGGTCTACCAGGCTTTTAACTGCTTGTACAGCTGTACCAGTCTACCCATTTGTTCTTGGAGCATCCCGGTGTACCCATTTGTTTTTGGAGCGTCCTGGTCTACCCATTTGTTTTTCGAGCGCACTGGTCTACCAGCACACTGCCTTTTAACACTGATCAGCTGTAGGGTGGCCCTTTGAAGCTCTGCGGCAAGAGTTTAAACAGTTTTTTTCCTTCCAGCCGATCAGTTGGGACTCGGGAGGCAGCAAAAAAATGGGGGTGGGGCCAAGTAAAAGGTAAGAATAATGTGGGGGGGCAGGAGGGCCCAGCTCCCGAACAAAGAGAACCAGTTCGGTGACGTCATATTGTCACCGCTACCGGCTTGGCCGAACCGGCCCAAACTGGGAGGAATCCACCACTGGTAAATTGTATTTTAAAACTCAGCATGACTTGGAGCTAGCTTATATCCCTTTAGAACTATTGCATGGGTATCCAGCTAAAGCTTCCAGATACAACCCCAAACATTATTTTAAGAACACAGGATAGTAAGTCAATAATACTTCCTTCTCTGGCATGATTTGCTAGTGATAATCAGTCCTTTTAAGCAGAATCAAGCTTCCCAACTAGTTAGGCAGCAAGATTATATCAGTGGTCCATACACAATAATGATCATTCTTTTTAGTCATTCTACAATAATCAATGGTCATTCTTCTTAGACCTGCTCAGAAATGGCCAAGTTTTCCCAGTGAAACTTCCCAAAAGGGGCAAACCAGACAACCAACTTTCCATCTTTCTTCACATCCCCAAATGCACTGATTAAAGACAGCAAAATTACATATCTCCACAAGGTCAGTCCATGGTCGTTCCAAAGAAATGAATAAGTTTATAACCACTTTTTGAGAATTTTTGTTTTTGATTTTGAGTAAACTACTTGAAACTTTGTTCTGCACAAGCTATGTTCTTTCTGGACACTTTGGAGATGCTTCACTTTTTCATTGAAGAATTCAAGTGTCTTAAATACCACCAGCATGAAGCCACTACCATTTCTATATCTCAGCTTCTGGAATAGAAGCTATATTCTTTCTAATTTTATTATTATGTTAGTAATTAACTATTTTTATTTGTCAACAAGACAAATAGAATAAGATAGTGGTACTCAACAACACATTTAGTTTAAGAGTAGAAGCATGGGGAAGAATACAGATATATTGCTTGCCTGATAAATCATTTTAAAGATTATAGTAGTTGTTCCTGCCTTTGTCTGTTAACGCAATCCCTGTAATGCCTGTTAATGATTGTTTTTTTTTTCCTTTTAAGACCTCCTATGTCTTTTATTTATTGAAAAAGGTTTCAAATACAAATTTTTCCCCCTTTTTTTTCTCCCCACCTCCTCCCTAGCCCCCCCTCACCACCCATCCCCCCCTGTGACTTCTTCACAACAAAAACCTAATTCATAACTAATTACATAATATTTTACCATTCCCTTACTCCCTCCTCTAAATACTGACCCTTACTTATGAAAAATATTATTAATATTATTATTTCCCCCATTTACCATACATTTCAAAAAAAGAAAAAGAAAAGAAAAAAAAACATTCTACTATAACATTGTATGATAACATCTAATTTAGCATAATATTATTATAACTCCCATTTTAACAATAATCTGCCCTTTTTCTCCTCCAAATTTATATCTATATATTATTACAACATTTCAAAACAACCTTTCGCTTTAAAACTATATAATAGATCCCACTTTAACATTTAATCTTTTGTATATATTAATATAACATTTCAAAGCAGCCTTCGCTCTACGTCCTAATTCAACATTTATTCAACTCGATCCATTTCCTCCACTCCCCCAGATATATCACTTAAACATCCCTTTACTTAAACTAATCAATCATTAAACTAACCTATTCCCACCCAGTTTCCTAGAAAATTACCCTGCACTACAATTCTAAATATCTTTAATCCACTGCCCACTCTGCTAATATATATATATACATATATATATATATATATATATATATATATATATATATATATATATATATATATATGTATACATTCCATTATATATATATATATATATATAAAGACAATAACTTTAGATTTATAATCCATATAATATCTTCTGTAATGTCTTTCCACTGGATTGTTAAGTCCATCATCCATAATAGGGTAGCATAGCATCCTGGTGCAACAGTTTGTTCAAAATCTTCGATCATCATCTGCCCCCATCAGTAATGAATATCCTCATATATATATAAAAGTAAAAACAACCACCCGAGTGACATTATGATTATATTCCATATAGCTGTAATTGTGGCTTTCATCAGGATTATTAATTCCCATCATCCTAGTGGGTAACAACCAGATCTTCTGCATGCCCCAGCGTAACTCTCTTGCCTTGTAGCTCAGGATAATTATAGTATAGTTATCAATACATGAAAGGAATCCAAAGTAGATAATTCAAGTCTAGCAATGTAAGGCTCTTTTCACATCCCAAAATTACGGCATTGCAGAGATCTGTCACTGTCCTCAGGATAATATTAACCAATGCTTCGCCTCCACTATGTTTTCACATATTCATTCAATTTTTAAAATCACTGGCTTCACTGTTGCTTGGTTTAGAAATTACTATTTTTGTGAGACCTATTTCTTTTTTTCTTTTCTTTTTTTTTGTGGGTTTAATTTCCATCCTGATTTCCTTTCTACAAGTTGTATGTCAATTGATCGGTTTTCATTCTGGTTTATAAGTTGATCTTGTTGGTTTTGTTTTTGTATCTCATATTTCTTTTTCACCACTTGTATGTCAGCTGATCGGTTTCCATACTTGTCTTTGGCTTGATGATTCATCACGTTAAAGTCAGATACCACTTCTCTCATATTTGTAGACAGATCTGCTGGGGTATCCAAAGAATCCAAAGACAATTTATCTACCGCAACCTCTGTCATTTGATGTTTTCCCTTTGTTTCCAACTCCTTTTGCTTATCCTGTATTGTGCCTAAAGATGTTGAGTTCATTTTCAAAATTTTTTGATAAAATTCTTCCGCTTTTTCAACAGTATTTAGTTGATATCTTTCTCCTTGATGTCTCAATATTATACCAACTGGGACATCCCACCTAAATAGGATATTTCTTTTTTTTAACTCAGTCACCAGAAAACCAAATTTCTTCCTTTCCGTTAACATCTTAGGCGGGAGCTCTTTAAAAATCCAAATCTTTCTTCCGTACAATTGCAAAGTAGAATTGAAGGAATTTTGCACAATATTATTCCTAATTTCTTTATCTGTAAAATAGATCACCACATCTCTAGGCAATTGCCTTTGCTTTGTGAACCAGGAGTTTATTCTATAAACTCTATCAATCCTACAAAACACTTCATCAGGTTGAACCTTTAAAATCCCAGCCAGAATTTCAGAAGATATTTTCCTTAAATCATCTCTGTTATTTTCCTGCAAACCTCTCAGTCTAATCGCATATTCAGTAAAATTATGTTGCATCATTAAAACTTCTCTTTCAATCCTCTGTTGCACATTTTCTACATTACCAGTCTTTTGATCAGCCTCCATTTTAGGTTTTTCTTCTGGACTATTATCTTGAGTATTTGTCAGATCCTTTTCAATTTTTTGAATTCTATTGTCCAAATTATCCTCAGTTTCTTCCATTTTAGACTCTAATAACTTAGTATTTGCGTCCAACTGAATCATAAATTCTGATAAACCGTTAGCCGTTTTTAAAATCTTTCACTCCAAAAAGTCAAACTTAGATTTCACCAGTTCTTTAATTTCCTGCTTAAATTTTTCAAGATGCTGATTCACAATCTCATCCCTTCTTACAATCTCCTCTAAGAGAAATTCTATTATGTTAAAATCAGGTTTCTGAGACTGGAGAGTTAGAACTTGTTCATGTAATTTGTTAATGGGGGAATCCCCCCCCCCCGCTAACTGTTTGTCTGACTTTATAAGTCTCAATGCCATATTTCCGCCCAGACAAGCTTTATTAGAAAAGAAAAAAAAAAGCTTCTTTCCAACCAAGATCAATATCAGATCTCCAGGAGAAGAGAAAAAGAAGAGAAGAGTGAAGTTGTGTCTTCAATTGTAGCCAAAGATATTTATTCCACTACTTTGTAATAATGGGAAACGGAAGGACTTTCTCTTTCAGCCTCTCTTCAAGCCGCGGCAGTCGCCATTTTAAAAATCTTTTTTTTCCTTTTTCCTTTTTCTTTCTTAAATAGCTTAAATAACTTTTAAAAAATAAGTAAAATACTTGCGCTTCAGGATCGCAGGTCCAGCTCACATCTTCTTTAATTAATTTATTAAATTTGCAGGCTTGCTTTTGCCACCTAGCTCTGCATGTAGCAGAGGTCTCCCAAAGCCCGGAGCATCGGCTGGGGATACGGGGAGTCTCTTCCACTCCATCCCAAAAGTAAAAGAAGAACTTTTGGGATTATGCAGAGAGCTCTACCCACCCCAGCTGGCTCTATCTCCGTTTCCTCATGGAAACGGAGTTTGTTCGAGCCGCCATTCGATTGTGAAGGCGGCTCTTACAGGCAGTGGGGTTGACGATCCCGAAAGAACGTCTGGCGGCGGCAAACAGCAAACCGGAAGTCCGCCTGTTAATGATTGTTAATGCAAACAATAAGACTGCAAATTGCACAGTGAAAAATAAGTCTCCTGACAATTGTTTGAGTCTGTCTTGGAGAGCTTGTTATACAGATACTGCATAGCGAGCCCTAACACCAATGCTCAGAAATGTCCAAGAACAGCAAAACAAACAAACATGACTCTTCTAATCTAGCCAAACATTCATTTTAGGAAAAAGTTGGACATCAACAATATTCAAGGTATCACTGTTTTCATGATGATTTCTTGGAGCTTGTTAACTACTATGATATTATATTCAAAGAGCTATGCAGTCACATAAAATGAGCCTGATGAGAGGTTAAATTTTTCATGTTTATGTAAGAGTGACGCTGTTAAAGTAACTTGTGCAGACTCCTGTGGAAAATATATTGCATTGCCAATATTTAAAAAATCATAGGAACTTCAGTTGGATGCATAACTTTATTTAATGTTCTAACCACCCAGCTGATTTATAGCCTCCTATTACAGCAGGTTCTCTTCCTTTCCTTTTAAATTCATGAGTTAACTGCACGGAATCTCTTCCTAACACATTGAAATGTCAGCATATTGTTTGGATAAAAACAAATGAGTTTCTAAGGTATCTACAACAAACTGGGCCATGCAGAACAACCCTAGTTACTTTGCCAAGTTCATTTAACCCCCCCCCGCCCCCATAGGGTTTATTGTTCAGAAGATGGTAATAACTACATATTAAAGGATAATGGGATGTGTTACCAAAACTCAGGTGTTTACAAGGATATTATGACTACCATGTATTTATTTTCTGGATTCATACCTACTAATATTTCTCTCCCATAAATATTTCTTCTCCATTCAAATTTGTTTTCTATTTCAGAGTTAAATGAGAAGCAGCAATTTCAAAGCCTAGCTGATACTTCCTTTCCTAGGCTGCTTTTAAAAAAAACTAGCCAAAACCTAAACATCATATTTACTTTAAAAAAAAGTTTCTTAGCTCACATAAGCCTCTGTAGAGATTGTACTTTCTTTTCAGTCTACAAAAGAAGCAGCCCCTAAACTCTAGAGCAGGGATTCCCAACCTGTGGGCTATGGCTAACTACCAGGCCGTGGCCTATTTGCAATTGGGCCACGTGAGGAGCAGACACTCACAGCCCCACTCATGCGCCTGCTCCTCACACAAAACCATCCTCACATAAAACCATCCTCTGTTCCCTCCACACCAGGTTGGGGAATGCTATTCCAGAGGATGTAGGGGTGGTAAGTTATGTGTTTGACAAAAAATGGGCAATTTGTAATTGGCTATACCAGTGGTGAAATTCATTTTTTTTTTTACTACTGGTTCTGTGGGCATGGCTTGGTTGGCATGGTGGGCTTGGTGGGCGTGGCAAGGGAAGGATGCTGAAAAATCTCCATTCCCACCCCACTCCAGGGGACGAATATTGCAAAATGTCCATTCCCACCCTACTCTGGGACCAGCCAGAGGAGGTATTTGCCGGTTCTCCGAACTATTCAAAATTTCCACTACCAGTTCTCCTGAACCTGTCAGAACCTGCTAGATTTCACCCCTGGGCTGTACCCATCTTGATAGCCACATCTTCAAAATTCTTCAAAATTCCCTATCATTCAAAGGAGTGCCTCTAATCCTTTTCAAATCTTTATATTGTCAATAGTAATTTATCCACCTTTTTGGTGTAATTAGTGTATTTTGTTAATCCATTGCATTGACTTCAAAACATAAGCAAGAGATGGTACTGAGATTTTTCTGAGTATACTCTGAATCCTCTGTACAGTTAAAAGGTCCAGAGCACTGGCAAATTGCCTAATGCTGGCATTGAGCACTGACACATGAAGAAGAAACCTGGAATTCTAGCAAAGGGGTTAATACACAGGCCCAAGTAGCAGCCTTGAATGTCAACCATAACTATTGTAAAGTAAAGCTATAAAACAACAGAATGTAAAAGACAAATCTGTAGTGAAATTGCCAAAGGTAGAAGTAAAGTCTGATGAGCTATGCAATGCATAAAATTATTTAGAGAAAACAAGGCCAGAAACTTTAACATGGATATGAAATGTTTGTAACATTTCATGACTAGAATAATCCTCTTTCAGAAATTGTACCTCCTTACCAAATCTATCACCATCACCATACACCCATGACATTAGGCTTTCCTTTAATGCTTAATTAGTAAAATGGAAAGGGTGTAGACTTGTTTACTGGCCTTACTTACACCCATGCCTGTTACAAGATTTTCTACTGAAGCATTTTACCTGCCAGTTTTAGCACACTTCGGCCCCAGCTAGGGAAATATATAGCAGGATCACAATCTCAGCAGAAATTAAGGCCAAATCTACTTTTGGATTTTTTGCAGTTTATGGTCAATTAATAATGCATAATCAGATATTGGTGGGAAAGTCAATGAAGAAACTATGGTTTTTCTGCATTCTGTAACCTAGTTCATACAGGGGTGAAAATATCAGCTTTGCTAAGGTATTTCTTTTGTGTCAGGATTTGGGTATTTTTTGCAACTGTATGGAAGGGATTTTTAACATTGTTTTTCTTGCCATGCTAGCTGGAATATCTCTACTCCTTTATAATTACAGGATTATAGAGATATGCATACAATCTGCCACACCTTGAGGTTACCAAGAGCTATATGAAACCGTAGTAATATTGCTGACTGTGCAATGCCAGTGACAAGAGTACTTCAGAATTAGCATACTTTTTCTTTTCTTTTTCTTGCTTCTCCAAGTCATATAAAGGTATCGTTCATTTAAGTACATTGTTTAGTAAAGGTTATAAATATGGTATTCATCAGAGAACTTTGAACTGATTTATATTTCCACAAAACTGTAACAACAAGGACATCTGTACCTTCTTTGACATCAGGACTCAAAGCAAGGAGAATGTCATGTCTGAGAATGTAACACTCCCAACAGATTTCAAAGATGTTGGTTTGGAACTGCAAAGTCAAGTGAGAGATTACTGAATACACATAAATCAAAAGTTTAAGGCCATCTCAGTTCAAAACAAATACAATGAATTTTTGAACATATCTTCATTGCTAATTGATAAGGTATCTGTAATTTGTCTCATATGTAACCTACATCTGTATAACCACCTAAGAGAAGGAAAGACCTTCTCTTCCTCTCTGCCTAGCTCAGGACTGTCAAACTCCCAGCCTGTGGGGCGGATGCGTCATGTGCTGGCTATGCCCATGCCCAGTTTAATGAAGGGGGGGGAAGTCCCAATACACCACCTGATGCTGCTGTGACAACGTGAATTTGACACACCTGGCCTAGCTCCTTCCAATTTAAAAGCATAATTAGATTAGCCACTTCATGAATTTGATGAAATAAGCTGCAGTTTATGAAACTTTATGCCTTTAAATAAAATTTGTTAGTCTGAAAAGGTGCTGCCATACTCCTTTTGATTTTGGGCTACCATAGACCTACTACAATGTTTTATTACAATATAATAAAGCTTGCAGATCTACTCCCACAGAAATCTATGGTAGATTCTTTCATTCCTGTCAAAGCAATTATCCTTAGTCATTATACTTATGTTCCTACAGGTGTTTTAAAAAACAAACTAGCAAGCAAACAACCAACACTAAGTTTTCCATGTCTACTCTCTTATACCTATGGCCCATTTGATTTGTCTCCCATCTAAATCTCTAATATCAGAACTAAGGTGGATTACAGAAAAGAAAATGGAAGAGGAGTTGCAGAGAAACAAGTTCCTTCATTTATATACAACCAACTTAGACTACACTGTCTCATGCTCTTCTTCTGGATATTTATGGATTGGAAGCTACTATATCCAGTTATTATGAAATACACATTATTGTCAAGCTACTCTTTCATTGACTGATTTGTTTTTATAATTTAAATAATTAATCCAAATGCTTCTGTTTTAGGAACTGAATACTTTGTAAACATTATGCAATTTAACATTGTTGTTTGATAAAGATTAAAGAGATCCAAATAAATTATGCACTATAGCAATGCTATAATTTGCAGAGCTATAAATATATCTCCTACAAAGCACAGGGACTTTAATTAGCCATGTGTCTGTTTATATAAACACTGTGTTTGGGACTGCACTTAAAAGAGAGTTTAATTTGGCTTTCATCTTTCATCTTTATTATTTGAGTTTTTCTGCCTAATTAGGTATTTTAGCCTTATAACATTTTTAACTTGGAAAAGTTTGGGGGTTTTATGGAGTGAGAGGGGGGAGTAAAATTTCACAAAGTTAAAACTTTTTAAAACCCCGATATTACTCTAATTTTATGGTTAGTTCATAGTAAAACAATAACAATAAAACAAAAAGAACATCCATAATGTACCTTTAATGAAATTTCATGACTGTAATTCAAGTTGAGAAGCATTCACAAGTACTATTAGTCTAATAAAGTACTTAGGATTGACAAAGACTTGGGTTTCTTTTTCCTTTTACACCACTTGGGCATTAATTTTGTTCTTAAAAGATACAGAATACAAAAATGATTTAATCAGAGCTAATTGGAGTCCTTATCTTGATAGCACATTATTTTTTTTTTTCTTGAAGTTACTATGTGATCAGTATTTTAACATCATTTCTATGTTATTTACTTCATTCTCTTCTGAATTCTATTCTCTGGAGTAGCACTTCCAATTATAATTTTTTTATCTTTTCCAAAGCTTCTGAGTGGTACTCTTCAGTCCATAGATTTTGATAGTGGGTTAATAAGGATATGAACAATGAGGTTCTATCTCACTTTCCTCAGGTCTCACATTCTTGCCTCAGGGTGATACCCTAACCCTATCCCCCCACCCCAATTCTAGTAATCATTTCATGTAGCAATGTTGCAAGGTGCATGTTTAAAATATTTCAGTGAACCAGACTTGGCCTAATAAAAGAAAAGGCAAACTATGGACTCTGAATAGCATTATGGACTTCATCTTCAGTAAATGATTTCCCTCCTTTTCATTGTACCTTTCTCTTTTCAAACTGCCACATAGAAATCTTCTTTTTCATCATAATTGGAAAAATATTTACCATTCAAAGCATTGATAGCTCACCATTTTTTTAAAAAAGAATCAGAATCTAAAGTTGGAAGTAGCCATTAACATGGTCTAGTGGTTAAAGCACCAAGCTAAAAAGCAGGAGACCATGAGTTCAACTCCCGCCTTAGCCATAACAGCCAGCTGGGTGACTGACCCTCTCTCAGACTTTCTCACCTAACATGTTTGTGGTTGTGGGGAAAATAGGAGGAAGAAAGTGTCTTGGACATGATCGCTAGTTTGAATTATTTGTGGGATACAAATAATATTACCACAACTGTAATAGAGAAGGTCAGACTGTAGCCAATAAATATCTTTCACCAGAAGGAATCAGTATCATTTCTACTTGAGTTAAAAAATGTTTTTAATACTATCTCAGTATTATAATTAGTCTTGTCATAAAATGAGAAAGGAATTAGAAGCTATTTGCCAATTGGTATTTATAAAAATATATTTAAGAAGATGATCAGCGAATTTACCAGCAAATTTCTAGATTAGGCTGTTATTTTACATTACAAACAAAACAATTTTTCATAAATATTATTCAGTGCATGCAAAATTATTTGTGAACTTTCCACTATTCTGTAATGTAAAAATAAAATGAAAATAAATTTTAAAACTATCTTGTCTCTCTAAAGTTAGAAAACAAACTGAATTTCTATAACCAAGAGCTAAATAATATGTTTTACACACACATATACATACATATGTGTTTGTGCATATGTGTGTTTATATATATATAGACACACAAATACAGTATATATACATTTATACATACACATGCACATACATATGTGTGTGTATGTGTATATAAATATATGACGTGTGTGTATATGCCTTGTCGTTGTGAAGGGGCTTGCATAGCTCAATGAAGCTATGAGCTATGCCATGCAGGGCCACCCAAGACAGACAGGACATAAAAGAGAGTTCTGACAAAACTTTGTCCACTGGAGAAGGAAATGGCAACCCACTCCAGTATCTTTGCCATAAAAACCCCATGGACAGTACCAAAAGGAAAAAAGATATGATGCCAGAAGATGAGCCCCTCAGGTCAGAAGGTGTCCAATATGCTCCTGTGGAAGAGCAGAGGGCTAGTACTAGTAGCGCCAAAAAGAGTGAAGTGACTGGGCCAAAGCCGAAAGGACATTCAGCTGTGGATGCATCTGGTGGTGAAAGGAAAGTCTGATGCTGTAAAGATCTATTTTCCATAGGAACCTGGAATTTAAGATCCATGAATCAAAGCAAGCTGGACATGGTCAAACAAGAGACGACAAGACTGCTGGATGGAGTCCCTGAAGCAGTAGGTGTGAGCTTAGATGGACTCCAGAGGATGGTAGAGGACAGGGAGGCCTGGAGGAACGTTGTCCATGGGGTCACGATGGGTTGGACACGACTTTGCAACTAACAACAAGAGCAGCAGCAGCAAATGTGTGTGTGTGTGTGCAAATGAGTGAGGATAAATTATTAAGGTTTGGCATTACATTTTCAGTTTTAACTTGGTATATGTAAAACCTCATTCATAGACAGTAAAAACCCTTTATCATTTGAAATTTGCTGGAAGAACTTTTTACCTAATTTAACCAGAAATTCCTTTATGGTATTGATTGGAATTCATGAATGTATAATCAGCTCTTGGTGACATACAAGTCTCACACACTATAATAGATGGTTGATTATGCAATTTCAGTAAGATTGCTTTAGGCATTGAAAGCTCAAATGGAGCATGTATGGACTTGTATCTTCACTTATCACCAATGTGTGATTTAAAAAAAAACAGCCTGGGTCATGCATTGATTGTTCAAGAGGTTTTACTTTTAACTGAGTCAAAGGAGACAAATGTAAACCTGAAGCAGCTTCTAGAGTTATTCATATTAAAAGTAAGTTCCTTATGCATATTTTTTGCTTAAATAAAGTTATTAAAAGGAGCTATTGAGTTGTATTAATGGATAAGGTATATCAGTTGGCTCCCTGATCATGTTTGGCTGGGATTATGAATATTTAGTTACAAATAATTCCTAGTATTCATTAAGTATTTTACTGTTGATTTTGTGCTTTTTATTTTACTTATTTTCTCCTTATTCTGTAATTTGCCTAGAGTGACTCTGTGATTGAGGAAGCATATGATGATCGATAGACAGGCAGAGAGACAGACAAACAGAACATATATATACATGAGCCAAGATTGTGCAATATAAAAGAATCTGCCTGAAGCCTTCCTGTACCTTAGCAGTGATATCTGTTGATACTCATTTCATTACTATGGAAATAGTTTCGGGAAAACATATAGACAGCAGATTGATAAAACTAATCCTTTAATTCCTATTTGTATTGATTTTTACAGAAAAGGAGAAGGACAGAAAAAGTCATTTCATAGTGAGTTGGACCGCTAATCTGTCTGCTTTGTCCAATACTATTTCTCAATCTTTTCAGCTGTGCCCTGACCGTAATCTTAAAGCTTTCATTCTGGTGTGACGATGACTACCAATTTAGATGACTTTAAAAAGGAACTGAACACATTCATGAAGAATTAGGTGCTCTGTCGGTGCAAGCAGACCATGAGAATATCTTTTTCAGTGTATGAAGGTTTCCCTCTCCGAGGAGGGGCACTTTCATCAAATTAGTGACTTGGATGAGAGGGGAAATCACCCAACAAGAATATTCCTTCTCTAAATATGGACATTTTGAGGACAAAACAGCCAGAAGATTTTGAACAGTTAGGCACAAGGGCTTTTGTTTTGTTCTGCTTTGTTTTAATGTCCCTTCCTCCTTTGGTTCTTTTGCTTTTTGGAAACAGCATGCCTTTCAGTGAGTGCAGGAAATTCTTTTTTTGCTTTCTTTCTATTATGTAGCAGCTCCCTTTAGCAAAGAACATTCTGAACAGCTGCCTGCCGAGTCAGAACAAAGTGACCTCTGCTTCCTTCACCCTCAGAACAATGGCAGCAAAAACAAAGTCAAGCCAAAATGATCAGATAACAAGGATTAAATGACAGCCCTTGATCAAGATGAATGCTGTCCCTGGAATCATCAGCAAAGATGTGGGTAAAAATTTCCATGCTATTCCCATGCAGTGTATGGAAAGTGACATCAGAACGAGGGCTCCAATTGGGAGGGCCTAGATGTAATCTGCTCATATCAAGGAAGTGTGCATCAGAGTATTAATGGAAAAGCAGAGTGAAAATTTAAAGTCAGGTTCAGCCATAGAATATTTTTCTCCTGTTCAGATTATGTTGATACATGGTAGAACAAAAAGGTATCTTAGCAACAGCTCTGAATCTCTAATGGAGCTATAAACTTCTATGATAAAAATGAAATTAATTCATCAGTTAAATATGTTTTATGGATTACTAGAGGTGTCCAGCAAAGTTCTCCTGCTTCTGGGTTAAGAAAGGATTTGTAGAGAAAAAGAAAAGAGCAACTAAACATGTAGGTATTTTTCTGTAATGTGGTAAACTGGTTATGTTCTGAAAAGAAGAAAGTTAATTTCACTTTGAACGAGGGTTTAATATTTTCAGAGCTCCATAGTCTTTCATACCATATTTCTATTGAAATGGAAATTGATGGCTGGACAATGGAAATGAAATATCTGCCTATTCTTATTGTTAAGAGACTAGGACTTCAGAATTGGAAAAGTAAATGTATGGTTAATTGCTGAGTGCATTGAAGATCTGATAGTTATTTATGTCTTATGAACAAATTGTTTCTGACATACATTATGTACTAGCAGTTATAATGAAATTCAGCCATCCTTTACTGTACTTAAACTTTATATAGACATATGTATGTATGAGAAGTTCTTAGGTTTATACTTGTTTTTTGTTCTCTTCCTTTTAGTTCTTTGTTATAATAAGTTGCATAAATAAGCGTGTGTGAGCATGACCGCATGTGCACCAGGGGTAGCTTCTACTTACCTTAACGACCGGTTTGCAATGGAGCCGCGCGCGTACGCAGAAGCATTTTGATGACGTCGGGGTCGGTGGGCGGAGCCTCCCACCAGTTTTACTACCGGTTCTATAGAAATGGTGCAAACCGGGGGCAACCCATCACTGATGTGCACATGAGAAAGAGCATGTGCATACCCAGGATTCAGTAATACTTGCAAAAATTAAACTCTCCTGAATTTTATTTCATCTCAGATATTAATCTGAGCAAGAGAAGATTTCTGGGATAAATCAAATGTCATGTACCATAACAATCCTACAACCAGAAAGAGTTTTGCCTGTTGATGCCAATTTGTCTGAGCCAGTTCTTTAAAATACATATTCGTAAAATCTTCCTTCCTTCCTTCCTTCCTTCCTTCCTTCCTTCCTTCCTTCCTTCCTTCCTTCCTTCCTTCCTTCCTTCCTTCCTCTTCCAGAGCAGTTTTGAAGGGTCCCCAAGATACATATCGGGGAATAGAATGAAAAAGTCATGTACTAGAGGTGACCAACCAAAGTCTTTTTAAGATAGTAAAAAGTCCAAGGGCAAAATGTTTGAACTTACAGACACACACACGCACACGCACAAACACAATGTTCTCATTGCGTCCTATGTTAAAAATAATTCTTGTTATTTTTCCAGGCAAGTCAAGATGTGTGAAAACCAAAAATACTAAAATAGCTCATGGGACTACATTTTAACTAATTAGTTTTAGTGCTTGAATATAAAGCACAGGCCCATCAGAAATTCTTAAACACTGAGCCATACTTTGACTGAGCTTCACCCTCCACTAGTAAAGCCTTTAGTCCACTCTACCAACTTCCACCCCCCCCCCCCCAAATAAAAAGTTGTTGTTTCTGCATTTCTAGATTTTTTTCAAACATGTTTCCATTAGTATCAAAAAATTATCCAAGCTCACTACAGGCTAGGATGCAAAGCACACATTACAATAGCAAATTCATGTTCAATATCTTTAAATATGGACTTTCTCCAATTTCACACAAACCAGCCTGAGTATTGTACCTATCACATGTGGTTCTTTCCCATACTTCCTAGTCTATTGAAAATCTTCCTCCTTGAAGCCATTGCAGTACACATTCACAAAACCTCTTCCTAAGTTCCCAGCTGGATGATACACTTTAAAAATACTTTCAGCACCAATATACAATCTCATCAATTCCCCAAAACTTTCAACATATGGGGTTTTTTTATGCTGCTATCCATTATTTTTTGTTTTCTTTTACGTATATTCCATTTATCAATTTACAACTACAATTGCATTTTGCCCATAGCCTGTAAAACAGAGGTTTATAGATTATTAGTCAGAACAATAGATCATGCTTAAGAACAGTGTATATACAAACAAGTAAATAAATTCACAGTCACAAAGGAGGGCTGCAAAATATCTTCCAAGTTATCAAAGCAGAAGCACCTTTTTGTAGTCATTTTACAAAACAAAGAAATGTCTAACATCTACTGGAGTCTTAAGGCAGCCACTTTGTATGTTTATGAAACAATTGGCAAAAGTGTGCTTTGATTCAAGGCAGTATAGAGAACAATTGTCATGCAGTTCTTGGAGTTGTAAGGATATCTCAAAGGGAACAGCTGCAATGACTGGACAGAAAGTGGGTCCATAAAGTGAACCAGCATTTCTGGGCACAGAATAGATAGTTCATTGGTTCCTCAGGAATAGCTTATTTTTCTCCATCCATTTGCCTACAAATATCTTTCTTTTTTAAAAAAAGAATATTTCTAGAGTTTCTCTATTCCATGGGTCAGCAACCCACAGCTCTGGAGCCACATGTGGCTCTTTCATCTCTCTCCTGTGGCTCCCTGTTGCTGGTCGGCTCCACAATTGATAGGGCTTTCGGTTAGGATCGGTAGAGGAAAAAGGACGCTGCCCTAGGAGGAGACTATGGTGGGGGAAACCGAACTTCTAGTTGGCTGCAGAATTGAATGGGGGGCATTTGTGGCTCTTTGAGTGTTTAAGGTTGCCGATCCCTGCTCTATTCCAAGTGGTAGAAAATAGAGCTTCTTTTTCTTATTTATGCACTTTCATCAAAATATGATCCCTTGTTATTTTTATTTTATTTTATTTTTTGACACATTTTCTTCTGGTTTTTTTTTTAAGTGTCATGTCTCCCAGGTGAACCAGACAGGAAGCCTGACTAGATAAACTAATTCTACTTTATTGTAAGGCTATAGTAACAAAATTATGCCAATCTGAAGGTACAAACTTCCCGCTGCCACTTTTAACTGCTTGATCCATTAGAGTGGGTCTTTCCTAAGTTTCTTTCTCAGGCTGTTAAGCCACCAAGTGCTCCTGCCTCTCTTGTCTGATTGTCTCCTAGGCAGCATCTCTTCCCCTTGTTCCTCAAGGTCATCCAACATATTCCATTACAGGTCATACAATTACCTTCCTTTTAAAAGACTCCTGTGACTTCTTGTTCCTATTTAGTTTTTATTTCATGTCGCCCTTCTTTGTACTGCACTATACAATTACAGCAATACTCTATAGTTTATACTGTGTTGTTCATGACTTTTTTGTCATGAGCAGCACTGTATTAACTAGTATTAACTACATTCACCATTACCTCTCATAGTGCTCTGGATGTTTGTCCTTTAGCAAACCCATTCCGAATCAGTTGGAAGTCATCTCTTTGACTATCTTTTTATGAATTCCCAATTACCCCTTACTTCTCAATTTTGTCATTTTAAGATCATACTCTCCGCTTGCTTTCACTAGCTAAACTTTCAACAACTCCTGAAAGGTTTAGTTTTATAAGAATTCCTAAGACTTGTTCTCATCAATCCTCAATCTTCGTTTTCTTTACACCTCTGTTTTACCATATATCATTAATGCCTGCCACTTTCTTGACACTTTAACTCTGTTGCTATAACCTCTTGATTTATTTTGGATTTATTTGCACTCATTTTGTGCTTCAGATTTACATTAGATATTTCCACATTTCCATATTTCCCACTGAATCAGTTCCATTGTAGGCTCAATCACTTTCTAAAGAAGTCATTTCAATGCAAGCATATTATTACTGAATTTTGCATTTTTATCCACCTATTGGGTCCTTCCCACAGACCTGAGTTAGACAGATGTTGTTTGGTGGTGTTAAATTTATTGTTTCAGGATATAACAAAACTTCATGACTAACCACAGATTGCAGCCCAGATCTCCCAAATCTACCCAGCCCCTTAGTCATTATATTTCTTTGACATGCCATTGTCTCCTCTCTACAGCAGAAAGTGATCACTATGGCTTCTAAAGATGATTTGTCTGCACTTGTTCCTTTGTTTGATGAATTTTGTAGGTAAACGTGTTTCATTAACACTAATATATTGACAGGAACATATATAGTAATGACCAGTAGAACCTGTTGTGCCCTTACTGTCTCTCTGAATCATTTATGAAGCAAGCACAACCTTACTCAAAAATTCACCTGAAAGTCTATTTTAAAGAATATCTAGGGACCCTTGTGAGATTCAGGGCACTCTTGTAATTAAAGAATTTGGAAGTTAGCTTTCTCAATAGCATGCCAATTTCTCTTCTTTTTAATTATGATTTAAAAAGTAGCTTGAAAAAGTCTAACTGGGTGGGACTGACAAGGGAGTTTCCAGAGACCAATTGCTGCCTAGAATACTTCTCTCTTTAAACCACTTCATTGTAAAGCCAACAAAGAATAGTGTATATATTCATCAAAAACCATGCACTTTCATTTTTAACTGACTTGTAACTGGTAGTTCTGTCCTGGACAATCTGTTACCCTATATTTAAAAATTTTGCTTCCATCTTATTGCCTTGATGGCTTTGTAAATGTGTTTACATTTGTTTAAATGTTACATAGCCTCAATAAAATGTCTTCAGTAATGAGGGTTATTTTCCTGCATCTTCATATAATAAACTTTTAACTGGCCTTTAATAGTGTAGAAACCATGTGATATTATTTACTTAACTTCCCCTTTCTGGGCAATCATTATTTTACAGCATTATGTTCTAAGAAAATAAGCATTTAGCAAATATAGAAGTCCTATTTTAAGTAACATTTGAGAATGTTTACTTGCACTAACTCAGGTGGCAGTAGAATGATAAGATTAAGTTATTTACCTGACTACTTATTCAACTGAGCTGACATATGGATGTACAGTGATGTGGTACTGTACATGGAAACTAAGCAAGATTGGATTTAGTTTGCTTATTTCCTCTAGCATTGCTAGCCTTTGACTTGTAAAGTCTTTCTGATGCCTTTAAAAACTGCTGCTTTCTTATATATTTATTTATGTTTAGCTGTTAACTTTATGAAAAGGATTTTTATAAAGCTTAATACAAATTAATATATATGAAAAGAGAAAAAAGTACTGAGAACAAAATAGGAAAGATAGAAAGATAAAAGTGATAAGAGAGAGAGAGAGAGGGAGGGGGATTTAAAGAAACAACTTCTGCTCTTCTATACAGCAGATTTATTATTTATTTATTTATTATTTGGACTTATATGCCACCCTATCTCCGAAAGGACTCAGGGTGGCTCACAACAATAAAACACACAAAGTTCAATTTTAAAAAAAAATAACCAATAAAACTATAAAAACCATTAAAATCCCCTCTAAAACCCCTTCAGTCCAAGCCGGGCAGGCAGAATAGTCATGTTTTAAGGTCACAGAGGAAAGAGAGAAAGTCAGGGGCCACCCGGAGCCCCAGGGGGAGCTGATTCCACAGGGTAGGTGTGCCCACAGAGAAGGCCCGCTCCCTAGGGGTCGCCAACCGACATTGTCTGGCCAAGGGCACCCCAAGGAGGCCCTCCCTGTGGGAACACACCGGTCGATGGGGAGCTGTCGCTGGCCACTGGCCAGCGCTGGCCAATATTGTTTTCCTCCTCCAAAATTATGACATAGTTCTCTTCTTCCCATAAATAGTCCTTTTTAATCAGTAAATCCATAAATTACCAGTTCATTTTTATACATTTTCAGCAAAAAGTTCACAAATGGTTTCCAGTCTTTTCTAAAAGTAGTTGTTGTTTCTTCTCTAATCAAACAAGTCAATTTAGCCATTTCTGCAGGTTCTGCCATTTTCACAATTCTCTAGGTATCTCTGTATTTTTCCATACATAACCTCACTGCAGTTACCATATATAAAACCAATCATCAATGAGTCTTTTCTTACTGGTTGTTCATAAGTCCTAGTAAAAAAAAAAGTTCTGATTTCAGCTGAATATTAATTTTTAAAATTTTCTGTATCATTGTATATATTTGTATCCAGTATTTTTTCACTTTTAACAAGTATAATATGCATGGTAAAGTGTCCCTTCATACTTTTTACATTTCCAACAACAGCTTTATACATCTTAGATAATCTCTCTGGTGACATATACCAATGGTACATCATTTTATTAAAAAAATAACTGTTAAATCAGGGGTCCCTGACCCCCAATCCATGGCCCAGCACCGGTCTGTGGCATGCCAGAAACCAGTCTATGCAAACAAGCGCAGCCCCACCTGTGGGATGCAGGCAGCATGTGAAACAATGACCCCTCCGGTCCACAGAAAAACCTCTCTCAATGGAACCAGTCCCTGGTGCCCAAAAGGTTGTTGGCCAATGCCTTAAATGATAAGACAATAAGTCTTATAAGGATTTAACTTAAAAGGACTGAATTTTAGTCCTTTTAAGCATTTTCTTTCCCACTGACCCATTTGTAGTTTAAAACCAAAATTCTAAAGCCTATTTTAACTTGTCCTTCTTCCATTTCAAATATCAACAATAATGTTTTCATTTCAGCAATTGCATGTTTATCATTTGTATTACATTACCATGATCATCATCTTCTTCTTCAGTACCTGGCAACTTTTTATACATATAAAACCTCACCCTTAGTTATGCCTATGAAAACCATTGAAAATATATTTTTCAGTTGTTAAATAAACCAGCTATATTTTCTTTCTGATAATACAAAAGTATGGTACTATTCATTATTCCCAAACCAAGCAATATTTTGGGGATGGTAGTTATGGATGGGATTAAATATGGAAGAATAGCTGCCATGTTGGTATGACCAGTTACCAAATACACATTTATTAGAACCAAACTAAAAATGTTGCTCCTTGTATCTTTTTATGCTCTTTGTATCCCCCTGGCCACAATCGAAGAGCCATGGTGGCGTAGTGGTTAGAATGCAGTACTGCAGCGTACTTCTGCTGCCTGCCTGATGCCTGCAATTTGGCAGTTCAAATCTTACCAGGATTTCTGGGAAGGCTGGCAGGGAAGATTGCAGATGATCACATGATCATGGGGTACATAGCAACCAGTCATAAATAAGAACAGATTGCCAAGTGCCCAGATTCAATCACATGACTATATTGCAACAGCCGTAACTTTGGTCATAAATTGTAAGTCCCTTTGTTTACCACCAACCTATTCATAAGTTTGAACAGTTATTGAACAAATAGTCATAAGTCAAGGAGTATCTGTATTCTATTATCCTTTTAGTTGTTTTTAAAATAGGCAGAATAATAAAGTAGGCAATCTTGGGATTTTGTCAAGTTAACTAATTGGCATTTCCTACAAACTGTATTTAATAGCTTTTCAGAGAGAAAGAGCGAGAGACAGAGATCATTCTCCCCCATTCACATCTAAGATTAGGATATTTATCCCTCATTGTGGGATGATGAGGAAGATGATGATGATGATGAGCAACAGATGCTCCTTATTAAACTGGAATAATTATTTCTATTGCATTAGGAAGTATAGAAAAAAGTCTACAATATTCAGGACATAAATTTAATAATCCTGCAAGCACATTTTTTAAATACATGTACACCTAGACAAAGAAGTATTTTTTCTCTCTAATATCCCAAGCCAAACTGATAAGGCATATACACATATTCAGAGCTTTATATTAAGATCTTTCATTCTGATTTTGTAGCATTTAAGACCCTTTTTACTTTCCCCTTTAGGTACATTAGCTACAGTTTTCTCTATGTTCTTTGAAGTAATAAAATCTGGCAGAAAATCTATTAATATCATTAAATCTCTTATAGAAAGGAAGAAAAAAACCTTCAATTGTCCTCTCCAAAGGTCTGAGTACAGAGTCTTAGAATACGAGTGGGGTGGGAGTGATTCAGATTTTTTTTTTTTTGGATGGGGGACAGACATAATTCCAGAAGATTAATCTAGAACAGGAGTGTCAAATTTACATCATCACGTCATGTGGCATATCACAACTTTTTCCCCCTTTGCTAAATCGGCATGGCCATGGCCAGCGTGTGACACATCCAGTTTGCAGACCACGAGTTTGACCTTCCTGATCTAGAATAACTTTCACTAGTATTTTCTAAGAATTACTATGATTGTTCAATTCCTCCTAATCAACTCTGAATTAATAGAATGATTTTTTTCCACACCAAGACTGTTCTTTCTTTAGTCCATAGATTTTATTCTTAATTTATTACTGTACCGAATCCAGGTTCTTCAGGTGAAACTTGAAAAAGTTTGAAACTCTGGAAAGCTGCTGCAAGCAGTGTAAACATACCAAAGAAAGTGGACTAATGGTCTGAGTTGTATAGAAGAATTGTCTAGGTACTTATTGCTATAACTCATCAACATAATAAGAATCTATTTATGTGCACTGCTGTACCGTCTTTGCTTGCAGGTGATAACTGCTGCTCATTCAAATGCAGTCTGTAAAGCAAAATGTTATGCATATATATAGTACACTAGAGAGGCAAAAGGAAATCAAAACCTAAACTGACACGCCTTTTGAATTTAATAAAACATTGATTTCAGCTTGTGATAAAACAAAATCAATCAGCGAGAGCCTACAGAGTTACACAATCCACGTTTTGTCTAAAAAAAATAAATATCCAGATATGTTTTTGTTAAAACACAGTTACGAGCAAACTCAGGCACTCTTGTCAGTTGTCTGATCTCAGGATTCAAGTGTCTGGTAAGTCAGATCAAAACAAAGCCTTTGCTACAAATCTGACAAAGAACTTTGAAATGTACTTTTTGAGTCTGTAGAACATGGTATATCAGATCCGTCAAAACAGATGAATTTAAAAAAAAAGAATCCTCATAGCAAATACTCAGCTTGTTTATTTTTCTAACATATTGAGACTATATTGGAAATATTTAAATAATCCACATTCTAATATATAGTTTTATTGCTTTATTGCTCTTCTGAAGCCAGTGGTTCTAGTGGTTAAAACACTGGGCTAGAAAGCAAGAGACCAAGAGAATTCTAGTCCCACCTTAGCTGTGAAAGCCAGTTAGGCGACCTGGGGCCAGTCACACTATCTCAGCCCAACCCACCTCATGGAGCTGTGTTGTGGGAAAAATAGGAGAAAGATGTGTTGGATAGGTTTGCCAGCTTGAGTTGTTTGTAAGAATAATAAAGGGGGATATAAATAAATAAAAATATTTTCTTTATAAATGACAGTAAACACTTATTTAATATTCATTATCACAGAGTATTTCAGCAAATTTATTAGAGTTGAAATTATTGGTCTTCAATTTCCATAAGCTTTTAAAGACTTCACAAAGGAAAAAGAGAATTAATTTTATGCCATCAATCAGAACTATAAAAGAACTTCCTGTTATTACGAAAGTCCCAGTGGAGGACTTAGAAATGTATTGCAGCATCTTGCTTTAGAAATAACTTTTTCCAAGTACTACTGCTCAAGATTTCCCCAGATCCGATTTAGTGAACATAACTTTTCTGCAAAGATAGAAAATTGTTAGCACTAACAAAGTCCGTCTCTATAGTTTTTATTTATTTTTATTTATTAAATTCATATATTGCCTGTTCCTGTTATGTTTATGTTTTCAACATTCAAATAAAGATGTTAATTTTATAAGTATGCAGATAAATTCTTGAGTAATTGTGAATCAAATGCTTCCTCTTGCTCTTTAGTAGCCAATCAAATGTATGAGTGAATAGCTTACACTTTATTTACATTCACATATAATTTTAAAAACTGTGCATAGCCTCTGCCAGGCATCATACACAAACACACAGTTCAATCAGTATGAATATGACTACTCTTAGAAAAGTTGAGAGTAATATTTGATATATCTTGCTTATATATGCAAACATTTTGGCTGCCTGCAGTTTTGGATAGTGAAGTAGATGCTGACAAATCTATCTGCTCCCAACAAATTTTTCATTAGGTATAGCTAGCAGAAAATTGCTTCATTTTGCACAATGGTTTCTCATTAGCTGTATAGTAGCAGCCAAGAAGGCTTTTGTATGAACTCAAATTTAATAACCTAACTCACTAAGGATACAATTATTTTGCAATTCTTACCATTAGAATCTGAGAAGCAAAATTAGAAAACGTATCAAATAGTTCAAACCCTGGCAATTTCAAACAATAAGACAAAATCAAGAAATATCTCTCATGATATATTTAAAATAAGATAATAAAATCTTATTAAATTTCAACAATAGCTGCTCGGTAACAATAGACAGCTTATTGGGTTTTTTGGACAACAGGGACAGTCACTTAAGCAGGGAAAAGGGCCTTTTTTTCCAAAATCAGAACACCTGCATTAAAACAATGCTGCAAATAAGACTAGAAATCATTCAACTATTCTAAAAGGCCTTTCTTCAAAAATCATTCCAAAGAAGAATTCCAAACACTTCTCTAATATTCTAAATATTTGTAGCTCTACAGAACAGGCTTATCACAGGTTTATAAGAAGAAATATAAAACTAAATTCTTTCCCAATAAAAAACCATTCTTGAAAACTTTGCCTCCTCTCTTACCCACTCTCAAATCATTAAGTGCAGCTGCAGTCAGCTGAAAGTTGACCAGTACTTGAGTAGTGACTTTGAAATGTTCTTCTACCATATTTACCATATTTCCAACTATTATATTCCCATTGTATAGAAAGGCTGATTACCTCCAGGTTTTGATCAACAAACAAGTTTCCATTGTTAGTTCAACTTCTTGACATCTATTAATGAAAGAAAGCTGGACCTGAATTTTATATTTGCTTCCTTTTATGGAAAGTTGAACTCAAGAGTAAATTAGGAGGCCTTTCAATAAAATCTATATTTCTAGTTTTGCAACATTTGCTTTTGCATTATTTGGAAGGTTTTATCATTATCTGTTTTTCCCCCATCTCAATACTTATATAAAGTCCATTGGTGGTAGTATAGGTAACATAGTTAACACCATTAAAATTATTAGCTAAAAATATGCTGATTTTAAGAATACGTTTATATTCTATGACTTGTAATGCCCCTCCATATCATTGTATATAAAAACTTGAAACTGAATGCTCACACATTTATCCAGTTAATAATTTACTAGGTAAATTCCTAACATATTTCTCACACTGCCAGGTACCTATGATAAGAACAGAGCTACTTCAGATAGTGGGTTTTATCAATGCTACATTACTTGAATGGTATGGAGGACGAACAAAGAACATTACATATATCTGCTGTTCACAAGTTTGCTACAATGAAATAATGTATTAGAGATCTCTTGGGTCTTTGCAGAAGAATAAAATCAAAAACCATTTTGAGGTCTGGGATTGAAACAGAAAGCAAGATAAAATAACTCAAAACAGAAGCCACACGATCATGCTTGATTCTGCAGCTGTCTATAATTGATTCACAAACTCTGGGTCTATGATGAGGACTGATCTGTAGGTTGACTCAACCTTCCATCCTGGTAGAGGACAATAGAGAAAAACCATTTTTATGCTTAATGTAGAATCCAAATGCTTTATAGTTCTTTGTGGAGGATGCTTTTACTCATCCCATTCTTATGTTCTAGCCATAACCAACAGATGTAATATCACCGATTATCTATTTATATGTATATCTCTCTTGCTGAGTGGTACAAATGTATCATTCAATACAATTTTAATGTATGATCTAGATAGGGTTTCTCATGACCCGCAGAGGTGCATTGGTTAGAATGCAGTATTGCAGGCTACTTCTGCTGCCTGCCGGCTGCCTGCAGTTTGGCAGTTTGATTCTCACTGGCTCAGGATTGACTCAGCCTTCCATCCTTCCAAGGATGAGGACCCAGATTGTTGAAGGCAATATACTAACTCTGTAAAACTGCTTAGAGAGGACTGTAAAGCACTGTGAAGAAGTATATAAGTCTAAGTGCTATTGCTATTGCCATTTCTCCTTCATAGGGAAGCATGATTATTTGTGATAGAATTCCCAAATTATATTCTCTTAGAATATAAGAATGAAATTATGAGACACCAAAACTGATTGTAGCATGTAAACTCCTTTATATACATTCATTAAATCATGAACTCAACTTTTTACAACCTAACATTCTCCAAAAACTTCAAAATCCTTTCACAAGGAAGATTGGGTAAGCTACTTGGTATGATTCTATTTCTGAATGGTATTTAGTTTCACATTCTAGAAGAACCACCCTCATAGACAATTTTATTTTGATCTAAAGCCCAAATTTTCATGGGTTGTTTATTATCTGTGGGCAGCTCTAAATATTACAAGGCCAGTCTATTTCATTTTGGTGCTTGAGACAAAAGACAAATGCTGTCTCTTCCAATTCCATATTCCAAGTTTAATTATATTTCTAGCTGAATCTTACTTCAAAGCGGCATCTTCCACTGAAGCAGAGGGCACTATATCAGCTTAAGGTGGCAAGACACTGTCATGTGGCACACAGCTTAGTATTTCCGCTTTTCATTGCTATCTCCAACATATGTTGTCTGAGAAAACTCTAACACAGAGCCAGTTCTGCTCTTAGCAGGCAAACGTGTTGACTAACAACATATTTTTCTGATTTATTTTTTCTACATGAGAAAATGGCTTTTGATTTGGCTAATTCTGCATTTTAAAATGCTGTTAATGTGTGAAGGGACTGAAAACATAAAGACTTCATCATGGGCTCAATCTAGATAAAGGCCTTGCCATATATTAAGTAATTCTCAATGAAGTCACCAATTTATCTTTGTGATCCCTGAAATGTGAACATATTCCTTGTGGCATTTAACATATGAACATTTTCTTTACTGTTGTTGCTTTAGCTACTTTTCTCCAACTTTCTGTTTGATATTTTAAAAAATCCATCTGCTCCTTGTTAGCCAGCTGTCAACCAACTGAAACAAAAGATTATTAATTCTAAATACCAAAATGCTGCAGGACTCAAAATGCATTCAGTGAAACAACACCAGTGGGGATTTAATTTCTTTACCTTTGATGACTTCTGTAAAAAGAAACAAAATATTTGGAGAATAACAAAGAATGAAGTCTTGATGTTTGCTACAGTATACTCACTGGGTTGTCAAAAGCTGAACCAGCATCCATTTCAAATGTAAACTGGCCACCTGACAGACTAAATGTTATCAATCACTCATCAGTCTACATACAAAAGTAAGTAGCCTCATTCTGACTTTTCTTTCTCTCACATGCTACAAAAACAGAAAACAAAAACAAGTACCCGTTGACCACTCGGATTAATTACAATAGCTAACGTTATTTGTAATTGTAAGGGAGTATCAATAATGTAAAAAATAGCTTTTCTATCATGCTTCCTCATTATCTATTTTCACTTATACTTATTCTATAAATGTAATATAGTATTATTCACAAACCATACTTAAAATATCTTTTTGTTTCTGATGAGATTATTAGATAATTTCCAATTTAGAGTTGTGCTTTAAAAAATCAGGAAAGTGGCACTTAAGATCAGATTGTAATATCTGTGTTTATGTTGTTCACAAGCTTATAGTATGATGGACTTAGAGTAAGCTTCTCTGTATTCATACTTGGCATTGATCTTTAAGTTCAGTTTGGGGTGGGGAACCGTGTGAAAAGCAGACATTTGAGTGGTGCAAATTCTTATTACTTTAATAAAGACACCCCTGATGAAATTGTTCCTAATGAAACTGCACAAGGCTTACTGCATCTCCAAAACTTCATAGTCAACTGACAATTTCTTCCAATATCTAATAGGCTTCCTGAATTGGCTGACTAATGTAATCCATATCATTGATTGAATAAACATTAACAGATAAAATCATGGACACAAGGTGGCAAAGAAGAGAGCCAGACACACGAGGGAGGAAAGTGGGGTTAGATTTTAATCAGTCAACCACCTCCACTATGGTGGTTGGTTGGAAGGTCCCCATTGGGTTCTCAAGCCATCTGGCAGAGCCAGGTCTTAAGGCATTTATGAAATATCAGGAGGTGGGTTGCCCCTGGTTCAGACTGGTTTGCAAGAACCGGTAGTAAAACCGGCAGGAGGCTCCACCCACTGGCCCGGATGTCATCATCAGCGATCTGTACATGCACAGAAGCTTCTGCACATGCGCAGAAGCAAGCTGCATGTGCAGAAGTAAGCTGCACAAGTGAAGCGAGTGTGCGCACATGATCCCGTTGCAAACCGGTAGTAAAGGTAAGTAGAACTCACCTCTGATGGGAGCCAATCTCACCCCAGGGTGTAAGAGCTACGACAAAGAAGGTTCTTCTCCTGAATCCTGCTAGTCAAAACTCCTTGACTGATGGGATCTACAGTATCCCCCCTCTGCCATCATGAATGGGGTGGACCAGTCCTATTGGGGTGAGACAGTTCCTCAAGTAGACTGGACCTATGCCATGTAAGGCTTTAAAGGTGATGGCCAACACCTTGAATTGCAGCCAGAAGCAGACCAGCAACCAGTGCAGCTTGTGGAGCAGTGTTGTTACATGGGCCGCCCTTGGGGCCCCAAGAACTGTCTGTGCTGCTGCATTCTGTGCCAGCCGTAGTTTCCAGATGCTAGTTTCTAGTTTCTAGTTTCTTCAAGGGTGGCCCCATGTAGTTTCTTCAAGGGTGGCCCCATGTAGAGTGCATTGCAAAAGTCAAAATGTGAGATGGATTTGAGTGACTGAGTGCAGGGAATCCTGATCCAGGAAAGGCCACAACTGGCTCATAAAACAAAGTTGTGCAAAGGGTCTCCTAGCTGCAACCATCACTCGCTCTATATTAATAATAGAGAATTTACAGGTTGGATGAATAATTGTGCTAGTGAGATTATATAAATGATACGTGGCTGCTTAAAGTAAGTAAACCTAATTAGTATGAGTACCAATTAACTTTTAAATAAATGCTGAAGACCATCTTGCATTATATCTAGACTGTTACATAAATACGGAAGTTGGCATTACATTTTAAGAATCTACATTTGCATAGTTACCTAATCTAGTTTAATTTATGTCTTTTTGAAGGAATACAGATTATACCATTAATAATTATTTAACAATTTATATTTTTGCTATCATCATCACCATCAATGGAATCATTGAAAGTTTGGATAAATATTTGTATCCCATACAAACAGAAAGATGAGTTTAACTAAAATAGTATATTTAAGAACTTTAAACTACTGCAAAAAATGAAATGACATAAGGAAAGTATTCTATGTAGGTAGTCTTTGCTACACAGCCACTTGTTTAATGACAATTCAAAATTACATTCTCATAGAAAAAAGTGAGTTTTGACTGATTCTCACACCAATGATCTTTGCTGCATTCCATAGTGACATGATCAAAATTCAGGTACTTGGCAACTGGCATGAAGTTACATGACCCTTCAACATCCCAGGGTCATGTGATTGCCATTTGTGACCTTCCCAACTTGCTTCCAACAAGCAAAGCCAATGGGGGAAACTTGATTCTCTTAATGACTGCAATGACTTTACTTAACAACTGCAATAGTTCACTTAGCAACCATGGCAAAAAAAGTTCATAAAATCAGACATGAATTACTTAACAGCTGCTTTGCTTAGCAACAAGAATTCTGGTCCCAATTATGGTCATAAGTCAAGGAGTACCTGTAATGTGGTTCATCGGATTGTATCTTTCCAACATACTTCAGTAGCCAGTAGAAGGCATATGGAAGAGTATATTCATATATAAAATGTATTTCTATAATTTCAGGATTATTAAGATTAAGAGCTGTGGTGGTGCAGTGGTTAGAATGCAGTACTGCAAGCTACTTCTGCTGACTGCCGGCTGCCAGCAGTTTGGCAGTTCAAATCTCATCAGGTTCAAGGTTGACTCAGCCTTCCATCCTTCCAAAGTTGGTAAAATGAGAACCCAGATTGTTGGGGGCAATATGCTGACTCTGTAAACCAGTTAGAGAGGGCTGTAAAGCACCGTGGAGCAGTATATAATTCTAAGTGCTATTGCTATTATGTCACTGTGGCTCCCAGTAGGCCTGCAGCTTAAATGAAGTATTCTTCTTAAAATTATTTGAGGATTTCAAATTTTAATAACTACAGACCAGGGGTGAAATGCTCCCGGTTCGGACCGGATCATCCGATCCGGTAGCGATGGTGGCGGGTGGTTTGGAGAACCGGTAGCAAAAATCCTTACTCCCCACCCCCCACCCCCCCATGCCCAGCTGAGCCACGCAATCATCGGAGGCTTTTTAAAAAAATGCTTTTAAAAATAAAAAAAAAAGCCGCTGACGATCAGGCAACTCAGGGATTGTCAGAGTCTTTTAAAAGCATTTTTTGGCTGAAGAGGTTGTAGAAAAAATGCTTTTAAAAGTAAAAAAAAAAAGTTGGCCACACCCACCCAGTCACATTACCCCCCTAACAAGCCACGCCCACAGAACCGGTAGTAATAAATTTTACATTTCACCACTGCTACAGACTATATTGAAATAGTTTATATTTCTGCTTAATTGTTTTCCAAACCTTCCTATATATCTTGAACACTTAGCTCTGATGTGAAGCTGTGCTTTTTAAATCTGAACAATAGTGATAAGGGGAGGTAAGTTGAAATACTTGCATAATCTTTTAGAGGGTTTGGAAAAGGCTTTGGAATCAATACTTTGATATGCCTTTTTAAAAAGAAAACAAAATGGGCATACAAGCACAGCATCTGAGCGACGTTTGATAAGTAAGCGCACACAAAGTGACCTCCTAGAAGAACATAATGTGTTAACAGAGTATAACATGAAGACTTCAAATCTTACATTATTTAACCATATTCAGGAGAGAAAGAAAGCAGTTCCAATATTACATTTTCTAACAGGAACAGATTCTTTTTTGAACAGTCCCTTCCAGCTGTACGGATTCAGAACTACATGGTCCTTTTTTAAAATTGGCAAGGAATGCTTAAGAAATCCAAGTTTAAAGCAACAAAACTATCTTAAAGGCACATCTATGTCTAACCAGCCCATATAGTTGGCTGACTTTATTTGATGTGGGGCTTCTGAAGACCAGAAAGCAACATTTCCTTCTTCTCACAACTTGGTAAGGGAGTCTTAACACTTTTGTTTCCCCATAGCTCTTGTTTGGACAGTTATGACTGATTAGAGAACAAATCCTGTGTTAGGCCTGAACATAAAGGTTGGTAGGCAAAGATTGGGGGGGGGGACCCTATTAATCATTTTTTTCCTGATGTCCAGAGTGAGACGGTTCCTTTTTTCTTAGTACTGGGGGCAGGGTGGGGAGAAAATGCTATATCCAGCTGCTGCATTACCAATTAAGGGGTTTTTTTGTAAGGTTCAGTCTGACAGCAGACTTTATATGAGAAAAGGAAAAGCTTTGAGGCAGACTAAAAGACTGTTCCCAATCTTATTGAGAAAATCAACAGCAGCAACATATATGATTCTAATATGACCTAATTTGCTGAAAATCCCAGCCATTAAGAAAAATGTTCCCCTTCATTCTACTCAATAAATGAACTAAAACAAACTGTAGAAGTGTGGTTTCAGATCCTACCAATGGCTTTGACTCACAGGTGCTGTACAGGAGTAGAATGTTTCACAGTGAGAATGCCCCAATAACGAAACTCTATAGAAAAGAAAGTATGGCTATTCCTTCCCCACAACACACACACACACATGCACACACACAGAGAGAGAATGTTTTAAGTGATGTGTGAAGATCTGCCTGTTCAACCAATTATTTATAGGTAACCACTATCCTGGGATTTTATGACCTTTTTAGGAAAAAAAATGTTCATTTTAGTAGGATTTTATATCTATTTTTAGGATAAGCGGTTTTACTATTGGATCATTTGACTGAATACTAATGTTGTTGCTGTTGTTATTCTTCGCACTTTGTCTTCCTTGTTTGTTCCTTTGCACTTTGCCTGTAATTCATAAGTGAAGCTATAAGTGCATGATACAATGAGGGTTCTTTTTTCAGTTGCAGATTCTGTAGCAGATTCTGAGGCTCATTTAGGACTGAGATGGAGTAAGGTCGCCCATTTGGCTTCCTTGCCTAAAGGAAAACCAGAATTTTGTTTTCCCCTTTTAGTCCAGCATCTTAATATACATCATGTTGCCTCTCTTTATTGAACACCTAGTTAGTTAGTTAGTTAGTTAGTTAGTTAGTTTAGTTAGTTTAGTTAGTTTAGTTAGTTTAGTTAATTTAGTTAGTTACTAAGCTAGATGGTATTTAACTACAGAGATTGATAACAAAATGAAATAACAAAATCCCATGGGATAATACAACACAATCTATTAAAAACTATTAATATCATGGAATATTTGTATGTATGTGTATGCATATGTGTCTCTATTATTTTGGCTTATCACTTTGAAGGTATTGTTTAATCTGAAAGGCTACCATTCACAATTTAGCTCAAAAAATGTAGAGAGGAGATGCCCATAGGACCTGAAGTCATCAAATTTTAAACACGTGGAAATAAAAATTAAGAAACCTCAATTTATCATAGCTTTCCATGCTAACTGTTTGTATTTCCATTTAAATTAAAGCAATGATTTATAAATGTTTGTCTATACAAATTATAACAAAACCTTTAATATAAATTTGTTTCTTTTTTTGCCCTTTCTATTCTTTTTGTGGGGGATGTGGGAAGAGATGGTTCTCTCATTCCCTACTTTAGTCAATGTTTACATAGACACTTACATAATTCCTAGACACTTTCTTGTGAAAATAAAGTTTCAGGGAAGACAAATTGAACCAAAATAAAACAAAACAATAATTGCATTATTAGTTGTCAGAGCTTTGAATAAATCTCACTTGACTTTGCCACGGGCAATTTTAAGGAATCAGTTTTCAGTCTATGTACTATGAAATAAAACTAAGATAAAACATTAAGCAAACACATAATGATAATTGAGCTATTTAGATGGTAATTATTAAACTGGTGGAGAAAAGGGGGAAAGTCCTGAATGGAATGCCTGGAATGTACGTTTTGGAAGAAATCACTGTTATCTTGATACAAATGAAAGATAGTCAGTGGGCTCAGACAAATATTTAAGCAAGTACTGGAGTTTAACTAGCAATGTCAAAAAAAAAATACAGACCTACACAAACAAACAAAATTCTGCTATAAATTGTGGGGCAGTCATTTGATTTCAATTTTTCTCCTGTCTGGATGAGCTGGAATTTTAGCTCCTAGGCTTCTTAGCCAGGTTTTCCACACAACACAGAAATGGCAGATTTGAGAAGAGAAATATTGATAATTTAAAGAAAAGGAACAAATATAATGAAACCAGGAAACTATCATTAGTGAAGCTCCACATTTCAATTTTTTCTTGAAATTCTTTCCACAATTTTGTTTTTTTTTAAAAAAAATTTTTAGCTTCTCAGAAGTTATAGAGCTCATATCAGCAGCCACCAACTGAGAACCAATTTTCTTCCTGAAAGGTTCAGATACTACATAATTGTGAGGTAGTAAATGGCTTTTTGTGTAATTGTCAGTGAAAGCTGCAATGTCTCTATAAACTACAGTTTTTCCTAGTTGGGATTGGGGAGGAGGGAGAGGATGAAAGTAAAAATCTGAAATATAAGGCTCAAAAAGAAAGGACCACTGACATCACAGTGCCCCATAAGCCTTGGCTCTTAAATTTGTGTGATGCCACCATTTAATTATCTTTAATTGAAACATTAGTGTCTTCTCATGAGAATTTTTGATTCAAAAAGTAAATAACAATTGCATGTCTCCTCTGAGCCAAAATTTCTCACATGAAAACTTGTCAAGCTTAAACTATGGTTGGAAATATTGATTACTACATTGTTCAGCAATGTTTTGTGCTATGCATAATTTTAGATTCTGGAGATTTGTGTCTTTCCCCATAATCTTAATTTGTAGCAGTTTGCAAAAAATCCTAATTGAGGTTCCAGAAACCTGTCTGACCTGAGTAGAATAAATTTAAGATTTCTACAGTAATTTTGGTATTCTATTCTGTTTGAACTAATATGGTTCAAACAGTCCTAATGTAGGACAGAACCAGTGTTTCTGGGTTTCTACCAGTTCACCCCGGTTTCCACGAATCAGTAGCGGTGGCGGGGGAGGCTCCGCCCACCCACCCAGACATCATCACGGAGGGTCTGCTTTGCGTGCGGGTGCACACAGGCATGCAGTCACAGTTGCGAACTGGTAGCAAAGGTAAGTGGAACCCACCACTGGGCAGAATACAACAACTTTCATACCCTTCCAATAAAAAACTAGATACATTCAAATTTAGATTTACTGCAAAGTGCCTATCCATGTGGCTGGCAGTATGGAAGACAGCAAGGATACCTTATGTCAGAAGCACTGACATCATAAAAATAAGATGGCATACTGCTCACTGTCACCTGGGTTGCTGTGTTGTTTTCTTTTCCTTTACTCTTATAAATTGAGATTGGAAAATAATGATTATATCAAGATTGTGTTTTCTCTTCAGATCTCCGCAACTGATAGTCTGTTGCTGACCTTTCTTGAGGTCAAAACTGGAAGATGGCAATGGCAAGCCTCTTCCATGTTGTTTTTAATAATAACAACAACAACTATAATAATAACAACAACAACAATGTGGACATTTCTATGGAATCCTCAGGAATCAAGCTTGATTGAAAGATTTTCCTTTTTTTCCCTCTTCTAAGTCTGATTGTTTTCAACAAGTAAGTTGCATTTTGACATCCAACAGCACTGTCTGTTCAGCATTCTGTTGTACACACTGTTCCCTACACAGGAATCAACAAAATTACTTTATTTCCAGCATTTATCTCTCTATCTTTTCAGTACACAGAGGGTGTCTGTCTAGAAATGTTCATTGAAAATCAGGGAGAAAAAGCATAGATTTATCCTATCCTGTCTGGCTGACTGTCTTCCTAAATTAATATGCTTTTTCTTAATTATCCTCAAAGAGAAAAAATAACCAAGCATATTATAAGAAAATGCAAAGACATAATAAGAATCATCCATTATTTTGGGTGCAGCATTACTTTTATTAAAACAGTTATTAAAATTAAAAATATTTTTAAAAAATTAAAAATATTTTTATGGAATGCCATGTGGTTAGAAATTGTAGATAAAACAGATTTTCTGATTTGATATGAGCATCAATATTTGACAGGAGCACATTCAGAAAAAGTTTGCAAATTTTCTGAATGTTGCAATGATCAGCATAGGTAAATGAATGTATGTATGTACATATGTATGTACAGTATATGTACATGTATGGTGTGAGAGAGAGAGAGAGAGAAAAACAATAAATTTCTAAAAATTCAGAAGATTGGACTCTTAAATTGGGAAGACAGGGTAATGGGAAGGCATTTTAAAACGCTGGAAATCTTTACTTACAAAACTTATCCTGTTTCTAGAATTGAATTATAATTAAAATTGCAATCAAAATTACTAAAATCAGGCAGACTAAAGCCAACATTGAAAATTAAGTTCAGAGTGCCACCTGCTGACAAAAGGAAATTATACAAGTCTAGGAATACTTATATGAAGGACTGTGAAAAGATCTACCGGGTTATATCTATCCCACGACTACTAGAGATTCAAATAGGAGAACAAGAAAGTTATTTAATTAAAGTGACCCCTGAATGTTATGCTAGAATATTGAACCTGTAAAGGAGATGTAAAGAGGCTTTGGCTAATTCCTGGGACTATTTAAAGGGAACTGATTGATTTCCTATGGGATACACAGAACTGTGATCAGTGTACTTCTTGAAGGGCAATTTTAGGTCTGAATAAATGGTTCTTGGACTACTGGATAAAAGTGGGATTTAAAAAAAACAAAATGAGATGCTTCATAAGGAAGAAATGAGTGGAACTTTGAAGGAGGTGGCATTGATTTTCCAAAGCACAAAGGATATCATGGAGAAAGGATTTAAGGACATTATGGAAAAAATGGAAAATATGTGGGATGATGAGTAAAGATCTAGACCAGGGATGGTGAACCTTTTAGACACCAAGTGCCCAAACTGCATGCACATGCATACCCAAACTGAAAGGTGTGCGCATGCAAACACATGTGAGAACACATGTGCGAACGTGTGGACATACGTGCATTTATAGCAAAGGCCCAAAGCCCAGCTGGCTGGTGGGAGGTGGGGCATCCCAACACTGACAGCATGGCAAGAGGTAAGGTCTTTTTGTTTTGTGAGCTTTTCTTTCGTCATTTGCAGGGAAACAGAAGCTCACGAAAGAAATGCCACAGAGATCAGACCTGGGGCGACGGCACGCATGCAAGCAGAGAGGGCTTTCCGTGCCACCTCTGGCATGTGTGCCATAGGTTTGCCATCACAGATCTAGACACTCAGAAAAGTGAGGAGCCAACAGAAGGAATGGAGGAAAGGACAGAACCGAAGAACCAGCGAACAAAAGAAGAAGACAAGGAGAAGATAATAATAAAAATAACAGTGATTGATGAATTAAACCAGGGGGAAAATATTTTAAGAGAGTTGAAAGAGAATTGAAGATACAGGAAGATACTTTTGAATAGGAGATAGATGTTTGGACAGATACTTTGGAAGCTAGCAGTGAAAGAGGGTAGAGATGGGAGAAATACTTAAATTGAAACACTGAGTAATTAAATAATGAAAGAATATACTTTAATATAAACATGTGTTACTATCAGAATTATATAGATTTGATGATTGTAAAGAATATGATTAGGATAATTTTGTATGTCTAAATAATATTGGGATTGGGATTAGAACTGTGTATTGAAACATTGAATAATGAAATAATGAATGATTGTATCTTAATACAAATAGATGTAAAGAGTGAAATATGGGAAGTAAGTTAAAAATCAATTCAAAGCTCCAAAGTGGGTGAGAGATGTTGGATAGAAAGAAAACATCTTTTAATAAAAGGGTGACATGATTAGAAGTTAGAATAGAGATAGAATAAGAGAACGGGGGAATATCAGTGTATACATTTTTACATAATAAAACAAAATAAAATAAATAAAATAAAATAAAACAAAAGCAGTAACAAGAGCGAAGCATAGAAATTGAATGGCAGTATTATTAAGTATGATCAAATAATATGGTGAGTGGCATTAGATCAATATATATATGGAATAATTAAATAATGATAACTACAACTTAATATAAATATGTATTATTATTAGAAATATATAAGTTGGTTGAATGTAATAACTATGATTAATTTTACTAGTTTTATTTGTATTAGAATGCATGACATCCAGGTGCCACACTGCTCACGCACTGATATGTACAGTATATGTAAAATAAAATAAAAAACATTTTAAAAAAGAACATAAGCACAGTTGCAGTTTCACCTAGACACTGCTTCACTTACTGTAACAACCAAATGCTGGTGTGAAGTTTCCGAAAGATGTATAAAGATTGTGATCAGCCTGTAAACTTTACTATAAATAACATACATACATACATACATACATACATACATATACATATACATATACATATACATATACATATACATACATACATACATACATACATATATATATATATATATATATATATATATATATATATATATATATATATATTCTCAGGTTTTCGCGGGTGTTTGTATGTAGGTCTTTGGTTATTCGGGTCTTCTCCCACGTAAAATTGGAAGTGTCTTGGCGACGTTTCGACGAAGTCTCATACGTCATCTTCAGGCTGGTGTTCTCGGCTTCGTGCTTCCAGGAGCAATTCCAGGAGCAAAAGAACACCAGCCTGAAGATGACGTTCGTCGAAACGTCGCCAAGACACTTCCAATTTTACGTGGGAGAAGACCCGAATAACCAAAGACCTATATATATATATATATATATATATATATATATATATATATATATATATATATATGTGTGTGTGTGTGTGTGTGTGTGTGTGTGTGTGTGTGTGTGTGTGTATGAAAAATGCTAAAACTCTGGAAACTGTTCACCATTCAGAACAATTCATTTGCTCCTCCTATCTATTCCAATATATATTTACAATTGGCACAATATCACAGCAATTCTAATTAAGTACAGCAACAGGTACATATTTGAATGAGTAGATACATAAGAATGTTGTTGAAACAAGCTACTATATCTAAATTTTATGTCTATGAAAAGAAATGAGATTATTTTGAATGGTAATAACATTGTGTAAAGAATATTAATGTCAACGAGTTTACATTATATTAATGTCAGCATGTCTCCACTGCCTTTTTCTTAGCAACCAGTGGGTCGCTACTAAATATTATGCTTTCTGATTGTTTTTTCCTCAGGCAAAATATGCATGGAGATAATCTCTGTATTAGTAAGCAATAACAAGTAGCAAGAAAATCTAAATGGGAAAACAATAAGTCCACGTGTCCCTCAAACACAATCAAAAGACCTGTTTCTATATCTGTACAATTTGGTCAGTTTGACCTTGACATCACAAATTGAGCTGCATTCACTGAGATGAACACATTGTGCATTGAGCAGATTAACTGAAATATCCCTATTTAGGATTGTTATGTGTAAGTTTACTGCTCAGTAAATTAGACCTGGTGGGGGAATTTTCTTAATTTTGTCAGAGAAAGGTGAAATTTTCCAACAATTAAACTGCTAATTGTTCAACATCTGCATTATCTTTATGCTGATAAATTCTCAAAATCCTCATATTAGCTTTGAGATTGCTCACTCTTTAAAATGTCTGTGTTAGTTTATGAACTATTAATCCCAGCTCTTCAAAATGTATTTATCATCTTATATGTTTAATAACCAAAATAAATAAATGATTTAATAAATGTTGTTTGGTTATTAATTACATTTTTTTAGAGATCTGGATCATATAAATCCATTTAGTAATCATTGGTTTTCAAGGCCCAGTGTAATCAGCACCATAATAAGCCATCTTTCATTAAAATGCTCAATAATATATGGTGTTTCCCCCATTTCACAAACCAAAATGCTTTTGGTCTAGAGTCAGAAACTGGAAACCATGTAGTGGTTTCTAGAAAGTGCAAGTCACTCTCATGGAATAGTTCAACATTACGAAAGTTAATTAACAGCCTTTGTTTGAAAAAAAACTGATTTAATTTAGTAAATTAAGGTTTGTACAGACTTTGTGTGTGCTGCGTTCTTTGGGGTCCATAGCTGGGGCAGAACATAAGTTGTCCAGAGTTACTTTGTGAGTGAAGTTGCGTACCAATTGATAAATGAATAAATAAACCAGATTTCAAGCTAGCAACAAGATGAAAGCAATGGTGTGCAGCTAAGCCCTCTATACACAGGCAGGTATATTCACACTGCCTCAAGAATATGTGAAGCCCAGAGACAGAAAAGTATTGTATATATTGTATATAGCAAATGGGCCTTACAGGTAATCCTCAATTTATGACTACAACTGAGACCAAAATTTCTGTTGCTAAGCTAAGGCCACCCCAACGATGCCCTTGAAGTGATGTCCCAGTGCCTGGAGGCTGTGCGGATCTGGATGGGGAGGAACAGGCTCAGGCTCAACCCTTCCAAGACTGAGTGGCTGTGGCTCTCGGCATCCTGATATAGTCAGTTGACTCCATCGCTGACTATTGGGGGCGAGTCTTTGGCCCCCACTGAAGGGGCTCGCAATCTGGGAGTCCTCCTGGATAGGCAGCTGTCCTTGGAGGAACATCTGACGGCTGTTACCAGGGGGACCTTTTATCAGGTTCGCCTGATTCGCCAGTTGCGGCCCTTTCTTGATCGGGATTCCTTGTGCACAGTCACTCACGCCCTCGTCACCTCTCGCCTTGACTACTGCAACGCTCTCTACATGGGGCTCCCCTTGAAGAGCACCCGGAGGCTCCAGCTGGTCCAGAATGTAGCAGCGCGGGTAGTGATGGGAGCAACATGGCGCTCCCATGTAACACCGCTCCTGCGCGAGCTGCACTGGCTCCCGGTGGTCTTCCGGGTGCGCTTCAAGGTGTTGGTTATCACCTTTAAAGCGCTCCATGGCATAGGGCCTAGCTATCTCCGAGACCGCCTGCTGCTACCAATGACCTCCCATCGACCCGTGCGCTCCCACAGAGAGGGCCTCCTCAGGGTGCCATCAGCCAAACAATGTAGGCTGGTGGCCCCCAGGGGGAGGGCCTTCTCTGTGGGGGCTCCCACTCTCTGGAATCAGTTGCCCCTGGAGATAAGGAGAATCCATGACCTCAATGCCTTCCGTCGTTCCCTGAAAACCCATCTTTTCCAGCAAGCCGGGTTGGCTTAGAAGAAATTTTTAAATTTTTTAATTAGTTTGTGATTCTTAACTTTCGGCCCAAATCTATATATATTTTTAAATGTTTTAATATTTGTATTCTATGTTTTTTATCTTGGCTGTACACCGCCCTGAGTCCTCAGGGAGAAGGGCGGTATATAAATTGGAAATTAAATTAAATTAAATTAAAGATAGTTGTTAAGTTAATTTTGCCCCATTTTATGACCTTTCCTTACCATAGTTATTAAGTGAATCACTGCTGTTCTTAAAAGGCTTCTCCATTGACTTTGCTTGTCAAAAGATCACAAAGGGGATCACATGACCCTGGGACACTGCAACCATCATAAATATGAACCAGTTGACAAGCGTCTGAATTTTGATCATGTGACCATGGGGATGCTGCAGTGGTCATAAGTGTGTTAACAGTCATAAGTCACTTTTTTTAGTGCCATTGTAACTTCAAAAGATCACTAATTGAACTGTTGTAAGTTGAGGGCTACCTCTACTGATTTTTTACTTTTCCGGTCAATACACCATGTATTCCAAAATTCAGTCATTTTCTTGTCATCCTTTTTGTTCCATTCCAGTCCCTAATTCTTCCTTTATAAGTTACCGTATTTTTCAGAGTATAAGATGCACCTTTTTCCCCCTAAAAGGAGATGAAAATTTAGGTGCGTCTTATACACCGAATGTTGCTCCGCCCACCCACTGGCCCCCACCCTTTGGCCTCTGCCTTGCAGCAGTTACTTTCTTGCAGCAAACAAAAAGAAGAAACAGCTCTTTTCAGCTTCAGCACAGCCTAATTAGCACAAGTTTATTGGATCGGCCACCCGACTCTCAGCTGTTTTGCTCTCAGTTGTTTTGCACAGGGGCTCTGCTGCTTGTTTCAAGGAGGTAAATTGCCGGAGCAAATTTTTTTTTCGCTTGTGCTAATCAAGTTATGCTGAAAACAAAAATGAAAATAAAGCAGGCTGTTTGATGTTTGCTGCAAAGAGGCAAAATTGCTCAGAGGCAGAGGCAGAGGCAGAGGCAGAGGCAGATTTCTTTTTTTTTCTTTTCCTCACCAAAAAAGGTAGGTGCATCTTATAGTCCGGAGTGTCTTATACTCCAAAAAATATGGCAAATGTTGTTGTGCATGCAATAAAATGTAGATTTTATACAAAGGAGATTAAGCTAAACAAGAGGAATTCTGACATTTGATAAGCTCTATAAGTTTGGAGATATTTCCTTTTTAAAAAAATAGCTGAGCTGCACATCTGACATAGAATTGAAATAGCTATTGTAGTTTTACTATAATGAACTTCAAGTGTTATTTCATGTAATAGCAAGAATTCTGTTATAAACATTCCGTACGTCATGGTTTCTAAGAGGTAAGGTTGCTAATATATCCAATCAAAAGTGTCATGCATGTTGGATAAATAATGCCCCAATTGTGGCTGCATAAGCTTGCTACATTTACAAATGAGGTAGCAATAGCAATAGCGCTTAGACTTACATAGTGCTTCACAGTGCTTTACAGCCCTCTCTAAGTGGTTTACAGAGCATATTGCTCCCAACAATCTGGGTCCTCTTTTTACTGACCTCGGAAGGATGGAAGGCTGAGTCAATCTTGAGCCAGTGAGAATCAAACTGCTAAACTGCAAGCAGCCAGCAGTCAGAAGAAGTAGTTGCAGTACTGCATTCTAACCAATATATCTCCGCGGCTCATGAGAAACCCTATCTAGATCATACATTAAAATTGTATTGAATGATACATTTGTACCACTCAGCAAGAGAGATATGCACATAAATAGATAATCGGTGACATTAGATCTGTTGGTTATGGCTAGAATATAAAAATGGGATGAATAAAAGCATCCTCCACAAAGCATTATAAGGCATTTTGATTCTACATTTATTAGTTTGTTTATTTATTTATTAGTTTGATTTATATGCCGCCCTTCTCTGGAGACTCAGGGCGGCTTACCATGCATTGCATTAAACAATAGCCTTCATACTTTTGTATATACCTGCTTAGTAGGGCTTTCGGCCCCCCTTAAGCGGTGTTCTTTTTTATACAAAGTCAGCTTATTGCCCCCACAATCCAGGTCCTCATTTTACCTACCTCGAAAGGATGGAAGGCTGAGTCAACCTTGAGCCTGGTGGTATTTGAACTTGCAGTAATTGCAGGCAGCTGGCAACTAAGTGCTACTTTAATAGCAGTTACCACTGCGCCACCCAGGCTCTTAAGCATAAAAATTGTTTTTCTCTATTGTCCTCAAACCAGCTCCTCCCATATTTTGTGACAAGAATAGAGTCCACATCTTTGGAAGAAGTATAACAAAGATGCTGGCAAGAGGAAGGAGCCAGTGTCATCCATCAGCAGGTTAACTAAACTGCCTAACTTCTAAAAGAGTCATCCCTGGTGGGATCAAGAGAAATGTATATTCAGCTCAAAATCATTGCACCAAGTTTTCCTTTGCCTGTGGAAAGGGAGGTGAAAAAGAAAGATGAAGATGAAAATTGTTGTAGTGGAGAGTTGTTCCCATTGTTTTGTTTCTCTTGTAATGACAGATGTATTTCATTATTTTAGTGTTGGATTCAAAATGTTATTGTTGATAGAATTAAAATTTGATTTGATTTGTATTGATACTGATAATGAAAGAAACTTAGGTGAGATGGGCGGGGTAGAAATGTGATAAATAAATACAATTAATAACCAGTAGCTGGAATTTTAAATTGTATGTCCCCTTAGTTTGTAACCTGTGTTGCTATTATTTTGTTGAGTTTCTTTGGTAGGTTGCTGGCATTTCCTTATAGTACATATTCACAAATCAACTGGAATTATTATCCATAAAAACCTCTTGTGCGGTATTATGTTTCCTTCTTATTTATTGTGCAATATGATAAAACCTGCCAAAGCAGAGGGGTGTGTATATATGTATGCTCTTGAGGGTAGAAAATTGTCAGATGAATTTTTTATTTTAACCAAAATATTGGGATAAACTTCACCAATGCAGTTCACCAATGTTTTACTGTTCATATATTGTTTAGCTAACCCAGTGTGATACCTTTTGTTTTCCCCCACAACAAAAAAGGAAATGCATATCATTCTAGAACTAATAAAAGATAGATAGATATATTTAGGAGTAGCATATGATAAACTATGAAAATTGTATTTTATGTGTGTATAATTACCTTAATTAAGCAATTGCATACAAAACTTAATAACAAATAGTCATAGGAAATCTGTAGGATTCTCTGGGTAATACTAGAAGAAGCCTTTATCCTGTTTATAGGCAAAAGAAAAGATAATCTGCATTCACAATAAAATCGATATCTATCTTGGGCATGGTTAACCCACAAGAATAAAGATTATATTTTTCCAAAGCTGAGAATCAGGCATGTTTTACTGCATCTCAGGAACCATTTTTAAAGAAATGTTTCCTGTGTACTCTAGGTTCCTGTTGATGCAAAAGCCATGAGAGACAACAACAGAGATATGGGGCAAATACTTCTAAGCTCAATTCTCCATGTGGTATTTGAGCACATGGAGAATAATTTCGGAAGGTCTGTTGCGTGTATAATGAGTCGTGGCATTAGGAGAAAAATCATGGTTCAATTATTTTTTTATAGAGAGCCATTTCTTAACTAAATAAAGAAGGTTTGAGGAATCGCTGGTTTCTGTTGTGGCCCACCGGCAGCCAGTGGAACTGGGAGTAGAGTCAGACAGTGAGGAGGTTAGGGAGGAACATGGGCCAGTCCTGGGGGTTGGGGATAGCTCGGATGAGGGCTCTGAGTCGGAGGCAGAGAGGGAGATAGACAGCCGTGAGGCAGAGGAACAGCTGGAGCCCCAGTGTGCACATGCGCAGAGCTGCCAGAAGACAAGAACAACTCAGAAAGCAAGGTCAACTTGTGAGTAAAGCCACACCTTGGAGATGATTGGCCCCTCCCATAGGAAACAAAAGAGGACCGAATGGGGAAGGGGCTTTTGCAGGAAACAATTCATTTGTTCATTTGGTAGTTTCAAGAGTAGAAAGTTCTGTTCTTGATTCTAAGAGACTCTGTGCCAAGTTTTGCCTTACTCTGCATTTGGAAACAAGTTACGTGGCATCTTGCCAAGCGAGATAAAGTGTGTTGATAAATATTCCTTTGAAAAACTGTTTGGACAAACCTTGCTGACTGTGAATGAAAGGAATTCACAGTTGTGTAAATAAAAGAGGTTTTGCCGGGACCAATTCCTGCTTCCTGCTTTTTAAGGGAGCCTAGGTCAGAACAGTTTCTTTTTTTCTCTCTCTCTTGTAAATCAAAGTCCATTTATTTATGTTACAAAGGTTCCAGCCTTGGGAATATACACTTAATGATTCATCATGGCATTACAAGGAGATGATGGTGAAGCAATTAAAGTTAATAAGGCTGGATACATTGATTTTTACATTAAATAGGCAAACAAAAACAGAGCACAGTATGCATTACTGTAATTATCCTTTTGTTGTTCATTTAAAAAAGTAAATTAAAGAAGATTTTTTGAAATTTAAAATTTATTTTGTTAAGAATTGAAAGGAACTCACTTGATATTATAAAACCTGCCAATCCAAAGGTTCTTAATAGTTGAAAAGAGGCTAAGAAGCAATTTCTGAAAATGATTAAGAAATGAGGTGCAGTGAATTTTATGTCCATGTAGGCTGGATTCTGGTTGTGAATGTCAACCCTGAAACTGACCTGGCCAAAGCCATCTTGAGGCTTCAGTGCTGCCAGACTGGAGTGAGGGAAAGGGAGAGGGATTAGAGATAGCTAGGGTTGTGTAGTCAAAATAAAATACTTTCTCCTGATTTTGCTTTCCATGGATCTATTACTTGGAACCCTGACAGTTGAGCTTGATTAAAATCGCACATCTCCCAGCCACTCAAGTCATTAGCTAACTGCAAAATTTAGATCCTGTAGTCTACTCATGAAGAGCAGCTGTCCAGAGTGCAACTGGATGATCTCACAATTTCTCCTTTTTCTGGAGAGATTTTCCTAGCAAGAATTCCCTGTCTGACCACTGATTTCCACTGCAATATCCATTCCCCTTCTTCTGGGACATCCAGTTTACCATGGATCATCACTGGAAGTCCACCAATTACTGGTTTCCCAATGCAATGAATGTGTAATTTTTATTCACATACATCACAGTATTGAAAACTTCACTACAGTTAAAATTTCCCCCCACATAACATGCAGCATCCATTTTTGTTTTGAAGCCTCACTGAGCTTTTGATGTAAACAATAACTACGATCTTCTCTCCTTTCCTCCTTTCTCCTGATGAATTAGGGAATTAACTTCTAGCACTGCTTTCAAGGAACCTCATGTCATTACTCTTGCATACACCTTAATATATTTATCTGATTTATATGGATGTAGTGTTGCTGGTTATTCCTGAAATAAGACTTAATATGTGTAGGTTCCTAGTTCAGAGTCACTGACCATCCAATTGGGGATCAGTTTAATTATAAATACATCCGATACAGGAAATACTTTATGTTAGTTCAGTAAAGGGATTTTTGGAGCTTCCATCAGGTCTTTCAAAAGTCATATCTGATTATTTTCAAGACTATGTCTACTTTGCAAGGTGCATTCATTCTCCAGTCAATATTGCTTTTACAAAATGTAGGACAAACATGATTGTTTATTTGTTTAAAGAATTTATATGCTCTCCACCTTGATCCAATGACTTTCAGTGGCTAATAATGAATACAATATAAAGCAATATAAATAAACAATAATACATTTTAACTGAGGCTCCTAATAAGTCATCTCGCATCATATCAACACAAGATATACTGGACTCTTCTGACATCCAACCTCAGCATCTGAAAGAAAGAACAAAACATGGCCTTCTAGAAGGCTAACAGAGTTGAAGCATCTGAATCTCATGGCAGAGAAAATAGATCAATTTACTTGTCAGAAAATTAATCTTTGTATAGAAAAATATGTGTGAATACTTATTTTAGGTGTAGTTGAAATGTGGCTTAAAAGCAAAATAAAATAATTGCTGTTAATAATGAACCTATTCAGGTTATGTAGGAGGGTGAATATCTCTAGTAATGATATGTCCTCAATGATGTTTATTTTTCAGAAGCATCTCATGAAGCATAAATATGCATAAAGCTAATATAGAGGGAGACATATATAATCATGTTTATGAAGCAGTCTGAGTTATGGATGGCAATATACCTGAAACTAAGAGAAAAACCAGCTTGATAGATTATATATATATATATATATATATATATATATATATATATATATATATATATATATATATATATATATATATATATATATATATATATCAAAGAAATCAATCAATCAAAGAAACAATTCTGTTCATATGGAGGCCATCAATTAAATTACTGCAGATTATAATACAATGACAATATAAAATGTCATGACTTTTATCTTTATCTTTTGCTTCCCCACAAATAATCTTGTTGCTAGCAGATGGAAAGAGGTTCCCTGCCTTTCCATTTTATGAGTATTCTTCCTTTCTTTTCTTCTCTCTCTCTCCCTCTTGAGTGCCACATCCTGACTTGAGGTCTTTCATATGTCTCTGATTTAACTCTTTGTTTAGCCCCACAGCTAATCTTTCTCTTTTTCTAATATGCCCACTGTTTTATTTTAATTTAACAGCTTTTTCATTCTTCTTTGACTTCTTCAACTCTCTTTCAACTTACTGGGTTGCATTTAAAAATACATGGAAGAGACCAGTTTATCTCTACGGTCCAATCAAATTTAAGATAAACACGATATAAAGTACATTAATGAAACTTTGCACATAATCATTTTTCTTTTAAATTTTTTACCAGTACCTTGAATTCTGTTTAGAATTCAAAAGCTTTCTTCCATCTAGGTTACTAGTAGACACTGCTGTCTTATCTTCTACCTGCACTAGTTTGTGTATTCTGAATTTCTTTTTGTTTAAGACACCAAATATTAAGCTATTCAAAATACAGGTCTTCATGGTACTTTTCAAAGATGTTGCTCAGGTTTTGTCAGGAAAGCTCATTTCATACTGTATATCTAACAGATCAAACCATTAACATTAATCTACTACTTTGTCCACAGTCATATTTGTGTGAAGAAGATAGCTTTTCCAGAAATACTAAAGGTGTACTAATTTTTAAATGTGATTATGTTTTTATCTAGAGCAAAACTAAATTTTTCCTTAACTAATTAGATATTCTTTCCTCAGAGGGTCAAAATTGGAAGATAACTGCATCTGTTTTGCAAGATGGTAGTAAACAATTCTTAGGCTAAACTGAATCAATGAACTTTCCTTAACAAAAATAAATAGCTTCTTCAGATCCAATTAGATGATGCCAGATGGAATATCTTAGTAAAATTTCATCAGAGTCATAATTCTTGACTTTCATGGATATATCAAGTCTTTTTTTCCCACGATGGAGCTCTTGTGGTTTTTTCCTTCAAAGAAGATGGAAATAATGTGTCCTCTACTGTTAACTGATACACTGGATGTTAAGATAGAAAAAAATATTGCTGGTCTATGATTATTTTTCATTCTTTTGCAAAAAAATAAAACTCTTTGGAGCAGGTTAAACATCAATAAGGTTAGGCAACAGCCATCTAGAAAAGACAGCCTCTTTCTTTTATGTACTCATTTCTCAATCACCTAAAGACAAATTAAGAATAACCATTAGAAATTAAGGAGAGAAAATTCCTTTGGTGATGTCACCTGCATGATTTTGGAAAGACAGTTTTCTTATCCAGATATATTCCACCACCATATAGAATAGGAGGAGTAAATTAGTTAAAAAGAGGTCCGGTGAAATTATATAACATAATCCCTGAAGTACCATTTTATGAAAAAAGCAATCATAACATCAAAATTACATTGACCCAATATCTAGCCCAGATACCTTATTCATCCGTAATAACAGTCAGCAATATCAAAATTAGCTGACATTATTTTTCTCTTGTTAAGGTAAAATAAATTATACTAAAAAAGTGGGAGAAAAGTGGGAAGTTTAAATAGTCAATTAAGTATCAACAACTGAAGGTAATAACATCATGGTGAGATGGATGGGCAAACAAATTTAATCATCATCATCATCATCAAGCATCTACCACATAACACCCCAGACTTAACAATTGCCAATAAGAAAGACAAAAAAAGTCTTGATAGTGGATGTGAGACAGGAAAATAGAAAAAGAACTGGAGAGGATAACAAAATACAAAGACTTACAAGTAGAAACAGAATGACTGTGGCAAAAGCAAGCAAAGATAGTATCAATAGGCACCTTGAGTGCAATCCCAAAGCATTAAACATTGGGTCAGATTGTGTTTTGGTCACCATTTATATTCACTTTGACGTCTATGTTCAATGCAAGAAAGCAGGCTTTATATTTCAATGTTTCAGGGTTTTTTTTCAGAAAACAAAATTTAAAAATCCGATCTGGTATTTTTGTTTAAATTCTTCAGCACTAATAAAAATAGTTTGTTTTTCTTGATTAGAAAGGTATAAAAACCTGTTTTAGAATAAAGAATGTATACATATTGTTCATATAACCAAATATCTTGTATAATTAATTTTCTTTTTCTAATTGAATTAACATAATACAAGCAAACCTCACTATTAATGATATCATATGTCTAACAGCTGTGATAATAAAAGAGACAAAATGAAAAAGTAGTCAAAAACTGTCATAAATGTAACAATTTGGAAAAAAAATAATATTGCATTGCTTGAAACCAATGCTACATATAGCTGCAGATTTCTCCTTCCAGTGTTGGTTGTATGAACATTTTTTCAGCCAGTACCACCCAAAAAACAAATCCAGTCCTTGATGTCTTCATAGGTTTCAAATACAGTATTGGGAATGCAGCCAATACTTTTATAAACATCAATCAATCATAATAATGTGCTGATAATGTTCTAACTCCAACTTGCAGCTCCCATAGCAAGATAATTGTTCTCTGACATTTCCAATACACCCAAAGCATTTTTTGTTTTTGCATTAATTTAATCTTGAGATCATACAAAAAAAATTTCACACTGTTTAAAGAGACTCTAAATTGATTTACCAAGGAGACATTTGATTTCTTTTCCAAAGGTTGCATAAATAACAAATATTCATTTTATCAGCTTTAAGATATGGATTGAGAAGCCACAGTTAATTCTTCGGAAAATTCAACAGCTGTGGAACTTCAGAAACAGCACCATCAAACAGACTGAATAAGAAGTGTTTAAACTGAATAAACTGCCAAGAAGGATAAGGTATATTGAACTCATTGTTTAATTCTGTAAATGTTTTTGAAGTGATTTTGTTAGAATTGAGTTGATCTCAAAGGCCAAGTTTTATCTCCAAGATATATTTAGATCTGTTTCTAAACTAAAAAGCTAAATTCTGAATTTCCTTATTCTAGCCAGTTAACTAAAGGTAGAATAACTGCACAGTAATAAACCTGAAACTATATAAAGTTAAGTCATTCCTTTTTTTCTAGTCTTACTTCTTAACCACTACATTGCACTAGAATCTGAATGTTTATGTCTTAGATGGTGTGCTTTTACTCTTTGAGTGTTTTACCATATTTGTACTGTCACTTTTCTTGGAGGTGAGTAAGCTTTTATCTTTATAGTTTTAGTTTATTTAGTTTTAGTTTATTTTATTTTGTCAAGCATATATAAGATAACAGGTAAAAGTTTAACATAATTTGAATACATGAAAAAATTAAGTAAAAAGGAATATTAGGACAGGGACGGTAGGCACGCTGATGCACTTGTGCACACCCCTTACAGACCTCTTAAGAATGGGGTGAGGCCAACAGTAGACAGTTTAAAGTTAAAGTTTTGGGGGTTTGGGGAAGAAACTACAGAGTCAGGTAGTGCATTCCAGGCATTGATCACTCTGTTACTGAAGTCATATTTTCTTCAATTGAGTTTGGAACAGTTTACCTTGAGTTTGTATCTATTATTTGCTCATGTATTGTTGTGGTTGAAGCTGAAGTAGTCATTGACAGGAAGTACATCAAAAGTCGGTCAGAACTGCCCAGCGTTTTCAGAAACAAACAATGAAAGAAACAAACAAAAAATCAGTTAAATATTCCCCTGTGCATTTCTATGGAATTGACAGCAGCTCAGACTACATCTGATAGTTTCACTGCTAAACTTTCTCTATTCTGGCAGCATAATCCAGATTGGAGATACTGTTAAAAGATTGGAAAGACATGCTCTGTACTTTTCCTACCTTATTTATACAGCCCATGTATAAATTATCTTAAACTCAAGTTTGACTTTTGCCAACTTTATAGGACATCAATGTTTTTTTTTCTAGACAGTTGTATGGAAATGATTTGCCATTATCTTCTCCTGGAATGTTTTTCTGTATCTCCCAATCTAATCTATATACTGTATCTCCTGGTTCCTGAGGGTTTTCAACAAAGTATTAATCTGGCCCAAACCTGCTTAACTTCTGAGCCCAGAGATGTTTGAGTAGGTGCTGGCATATGCTGGCATATTCAGTATATTACTGAATATATTACTGAAATTTGTAAATTATTTTTACACAGCAGATTAGAACAGTTGAAAGTGCAGTACACTGATTTATTGATTCTACCTTTATATATATTACATTTCACTGGAACAAAGGAAAGTGATTATTTTAAAAATAAAAACCAAAGGTCTTCTACAAGCTTGATTAGTTACATAGTGTGTTGGAGAATACCCCAATTGACTCCATTAATTAGGAGCGAGGCTACTGTTTCAGAAAGTAAAAGAAAGTCCATTTTACAGACACCATGCTATAGTACTTGAACTGTGTAGCCACTGTGTAGAAATGAATTCTACTAACTCATGGAGTAGCAGCAAGCTATACACCACCTTAAGGTTTTCTCTCATTATTAAATTCAAATTGATTTTGATCAAGAGACGTTGAGGCCTACAGAAGCTTGTATACAAAATTTTCCTTTCTAACTCCTTATTGTAGTCTTTGCATCATTTAAAATGTTCCTTCTGGGAGTCTGTCCTTTCTGTACTTTGATATGCAGAGGAAAGTCAAAGAGGGATTTTGGTCAAAATTATGATAGCTAGTTTGTTGCAGAGGTTTGTTTGAAACATGTTCCAGATTCAATCCATATCATCTCCTGTTAGTCATATCTGAAATCCCAGAGAGCTATCACCAATCAATATTAACCGCTTTTGGTTTAATGGATCAAAGGCTTAAGTTGGATACAACTTCATATTTTCTTTTGTTCTGGCTATGAACATCATATTTAACAAACCATTATACATTTTAATTTATTAACAAATATGCAATCAATTAATTATTCTTAAGCACCATGCATTCAACAAGATAAAACTTTACACTAGCCAAAATCTTCAGAATTTAATACAGATTACTATGTATTATTTTCATACAATTAGCTCCTTCTATTCCATAAAGTAAATAGCATTAATTTATTCAAGTTTAATAAAAAATAATATCCATTAAGGCTTAAGGAGATTTTACATAAATGTAAAATGTAGACACCAGATAAATATTTAGTGTCAAGCTGAATTTTGACAAGGAAGTACTGCGATTTAAATTTGGCCATCTGCTCCCGTGGGATGTGTTAAAAGACAGATGAAACAAAAATCTGAATTAATTAACTTTTTTCTTTTTTCAAAACATGTGTCTCAATTAATCATCTCAGAAAAGAATAGTTATTTTTTTTCTTATACGATACTTTCTTCATCTTATTCTACTTTTTGTAAAATGTTGATTTACCTGTGACATCAAGCATTGATCTTAACTCGTATTGGGATTCTTCAGGCAAACCTGAAATAAATACTATTTCACTATAATATTTTCTCAAAGTGACCTTAGGTCTAAATTTACAAAAATCTAGAAAGAAAATTAAGGGATGTAATTATTCAAGAAGTGGTAAGTATTCTTAGATCTTTTTATTAGATTTGGAATTGTTTTAACTGTGAAAATGTGGAACTAAAATGTATAAGTACAGGAAAACAAATGAATCATAAAGATATAGCTTTTGCCAAATTCTCTCTCTCTCATAACAACTAGAACCTGATTAGGACATGGCATTACCCTGCTTTGAATTCTTCAAATGTAAATGTAAAACATATAATATTACATTAAGTAAAAATAAACGAACAGGTACATTGTAGTTTGGAAATGTAGATAAAATGTGTACCTGAATGTGGTACACATTACAAGAAATACATACTAAATAAGAACACCTTTCCACAGAAACTTTCATTTTAAAAAAATTAAAAAATCAAATTGATAAGAAAACTGAAAAGAGAAATAAATGAGAAACTGGGGCAACTTAAAAGATATGGATACATCAATCCCACAGTGTTTTTTTCTGCTATATAATCCTAATTTTATGAAAACTGTGATAGCCATGAGGGAAAAAAAATCCTGCTTTTGCTTTCTCTGCTTCCATTTTTATAAGGCACTTGAGATCAAAGATTTCCAACTTAAAAGGCTAACCGTCCCTGAAATTTGTGAGGTCAAAATGCTATGTTAAAGCATAAATGGATACAGAAATCATGTGATATATCTTCTGCTCTCTCACCTAGGTAATGCAGTACATAAACAGTCCATTAGGACAGTTTTAAAAAGAAGATATAGTATCTTCAGTCATAATTGACATAATTGACACTTCTAGAGTGAGCTGGGTTCCTGTGAGAAAAGATGGCATTACATTTCCTTTCTAACAGTAATTGTTATCTACTTGCAAATACAGGGCAGTGTATGATAATTACATTGTGATAATGTGTCATACAATGTATGATAATTATATTGTGATAATTTGCTTTTCTGTATAAACCATGTAGAGAAAGAGAGGAGGGGAGGGGCGGAGAGGAGAGGAGAGGAGAAGAGAGGAGAGGAGAGGAGAGGAGAGGAGAGGAGAGGAGAGGAGAGGAAAGGAAAGGAAAGGAAAGGAAAGGAAAGGAAAGGAAAGGAAAGGAAAGGAAAGGAAAGGAAAGGAAAGGAAAATTTTCAAGAACTATTGCAATCCTTACATGCATTTAAACAGGATTGAAAATCCATTTTTGCCATAATAACAAAAACAGCATAAATCAGAGATTTTGGATTAAGCAATGAGATAATCATATTACTTCTGAGTTCTAACATGAACCATCTGCCCCCCCCCCACATCCCAAATAGAATATGAAGTTAATGATTACTGCATAGGAAATTGTTTTTTCTGGGTTCTGGAGAACAAATTGATTTTTATACAAGGAACCCATATCGTGATAGCAGAGGTCACACTATATATGTGTATAATGAGGAGGTTTGCTTTCAAGGGATATCAGTTCTGGCTGATTTGCAATGGAAATGTGCATTTGAGGAAACCATGTAATGAATCCCTTATAGGTGATATGTCTTTTATCTTGAAAATCAATTTAAGTTTCTATATTTATACATTGAAATGCATCAATAGTATTCATATCAATATATATTTAAATATCAGTAATGTTAATATTCCCATTTTCATAGCTCAGCCAGTGGTGAAATTCAGCCAGTTCTATCTGGCTCAGGCGAACTAGTAGTGCCAGCAGCAGGAGGCTCTGCCCATCTGCCCGGATATCATCACGTCCCATTTTATATCCATCTTTATATCCATGGAGGAGGTGCGTGCAAGCTCACATTTGCGAACCGATAGCAAAGGTAAGTAAATTTCACCTGTGAGCTCAACCCATACCACCCAAATGCCAAAGAATAAATGGATAAAATATCTCAGTTCTCTGCTGAGCTCCACATTCAATAAAAAGGTTTCAAAGAAAGAAGCCCAGTATATGTTATTGGATATTTGTATTTCATTGTTTGAGACTTTAACAACTGAAACGGCTATAAATCTACCTGTTTTCTACATTGAATTATCTAATTTGTAGTCCCTCTCAATTAAATATTTGTTTAAAATGACTAAAATATTGCATGGTCACCAAGATTTAATGTCCTCTCATTAATTTTTGCAGGCTTTGTCTTCGTATACCTTCATATTCCTGGCACACTGTAAACCATGATCAGTGTGTTAATTTTTAATATACCACTAGATCAGGGATAGAAAACTATGGCCCTTTTACGATCTGGCTCAGGAATTCTGAGAGTTCACAGTTCATAAAAGAGCCATAGTTTTCCACCCCTGCACTAGATATTTTAAAGATCATGCCTATAAGGTAAATATATAGGGAATAGGGTATATGGAAGCTGGATATAAAACCACATCTATATTATTCTCACCAAAATAAAATGTGATGTTTCCAGGCTTTGTAATTTCTTGACACTCCTTAAATTATATTCACAAAATGTTTCCTTGGATCCATCATGTTGAGTGAGGCTTTCAGATATCTTTGCTGGCCACCTTCCATTTGCAGCCCTGAGGGAGAACATTATTTGATGTTCCATGGAACTTCATTGTGTAGTTAGAGGCACATTCCTCTTTTGCCCCTTTGGTGCTGGCATGCTGACATCTATAGAGCAGTCATCAAATTTGGAGAAGAATGATATATAGGTGTAGTTTAATTTATTATTATTATTCTTGTAGGATGTATCATCAGAAGTAGGAGGAACCCATTTAACCTTCCAAAAAAAACCCCCAACATTAAATATAACATAACAAAACAATCTATTAGTACGTGTGAAAGTACTTGAAGAGAAGGTGGAAAATAAAGTTCAATAACTATTTCAAGAGGCTTCTGAGACCACTCCAGTGGTGGGATTCAGCCAGTTCGCACCACTTCGGGAGAACCAGTTGTTAACTTTCTGAGCAGTTTGGCAAACTGGTTGTTGGAAAAAATAATTAGGGCAGAGAACTGGTTGTTAAATTACTTGAATCCCACTATTGGCCCATTCCCAATGTTTTTATGAACTTCATGTAGTATGGTGGGATGGGGAATGGTAGAAATTTATAAATTGTATGCAATTGATCTTGGATTCAGTTCTAAGATCCTAAGTCTGGGAAAAATTATTCTCTGAAATCCAGGAGAATACTCACATACATCAGAGGTGCAAAATCTGAGGCTCCACAGTCACATGTACTTTCTCAAAGCTGAAACCGCATCCACATATTATGTTATTAATCTCTTTTCTAAATCATAGTTACTTAAACTTACAAGGTGAATTGGTGTTTTAGTTCAGTCTTGGGCTGGGGATAGTTATGTCCAAGCAGATAGTTAAGAGCTGAAGTTGCCAAACTCTTCACAGCAGTATTCCCAATGAAATAATAAACTTGTGGAAATACAATTGTCTAAAATGCCACCCACTATAATAGCAATGCAAAAATTCAGCAATCAGGTTTGGTATACTTTTGGAGATGTTCCCATATTTTATTTGTATCAGATTCCATGTATCTAAACTGTATCATTTTTATCTTGCATAATAAAATGTTCACAAAATAAATATCAAAATGCTTAATTTCAATTTCAATTTTATATATAAAGCATAATTTTACTGTAGCATATTTCATATTTAGCATATTAATATGTATATCACAGTATGTTCATACAAATAAAGTTACAGAGGGATTATTTGCTGAAAATTTAGACATTAAAAAATCTTCAGCAAATCAATATCATGTATGCATAATATTTAAATGTAACCAAGCTATATTCACACTTACAGAAATAATTAAATTAAAACTCAATGACATTCACTGAATAAAAATGCACTCTAGCTTTAAAGAACTCATGCTTTCATTATAATTTAAACAACTTAACCAGCACTTTCAGAGATCTAGCTCCATCTAGTGGAATAACGTTATATATTTTTAAATCATGCTATTTGCTCAGAGGACCAGGCGATATTACATCATAGTCTGGGATAAAGAAGGTAGACTGAAATTTATAATCTGTTAATTACATAAAATTCACTTGTGTCTTCACTTCAATGCTTATAAAAGCAAAATTCAAACATAATGCAACATAATACAAATTGATATTTTTATCCAATCTCATCCAATTATTTTCTACCTATGTGGAAATATATTTTAAATTGAACAGCAAGAAACTACAATGTACCATTTCTGCTGTATTACATTTATTATGTACAGTCTGTAATTAGAAACTATGCATTAGTGACAGGTTCATAACAAGAGAGTTTAAAAGCTGTGATTAGTCCAGAGTTTAATCAAGTCAAAGTTAATGACTTGATTGATTTGAGGGTGGGAATATTAAATTCTGGATTCATATTTTCCCTGCAGAAGAAGATCCTTATTGTTCACTAAGCAGAATAAATCAACCATTCCCTAAAACTCTTTAATTTATATTAAAGAAATAGGCCACGTCAAAGGAAGCAGACATACCTGCACATGAGGTAGAAGAGCTTCCTAGTAAGAGAAAACGTCTAGAGTTAACAAGATCCACAAAAATATTTATTACAAATGTTTTCCATGCCACATCCATGAAATGAATCTGAGCAGTGTCCAAAAGATGATAGAGATAATATTTTTATTATATATGTTTTAGTCATGTGATGTATGTGTAATATTACATTAAGATACATAGTAACGTTTGCAAAACATGTAATATTTAACTTCATCCACCATATGCAGGAATTTGAATTAGACATGTGTGGTTGCTTCAAAATATAAAGAGTTATCTGATGACCCATTCATTTTGCCATGGGGTACAATATTTTCAAAAAAGGCTATACTTCCAGTAAGTTATATGTTAATAATTGATGAAATAATAGATATGCACTTTTGATCTGGTCTATTATTTCCTTGATCCAATAACCCAACAGAAGTAAATATTACTTAAACAATTGATAATGTCTCTTTCTTCAGCAGAAACAATTGTTAACTTTCAAAGATTACCTTCAAGTCAATAACACTGTTATTTCATTAATTAACAATAAATTATTTTAGTGTATATTTTAAATTGAGGAATTTTTTCTTCTTGAATATTAGCTTACATGTAATTATTCTGAAGCAAAACAAAAAGTTTACCTTTAGCTAATAAATTGTATTCATAGAGTAATAATCTACAAATATTGTGCAATGATTTTAGGAAAAACCCTGCAAGGATATAAAATCCAAACTAATCTAGCATAATAATAATAATAATAATAATAATAATAATAATAATAATAATAATAATAATAATAATAATAATAATAATAATAATAATAATTTTATTTCTATACTGCCCTTCTCCCGAAGGACTCAGGGCAGTGTACAGCCTATTTAAAAACACAGACAAAACAATAATGTAAAATTTAAAATAATTAAATAGATTGGCTCAGATTTAAAACCCAAAAAAATTTAAATACCCCAATTTAAAACTATTGTGTTGATAGTCCAGCCTGGCAGAACAACAGGGTCTTCAATGCACAGCGAAACACCCGGAGGTCGGAGATCTTACGAATTTCTGGGGGCAGTTCGTTCCACAGAGCTGGGGCTCCCACAGAGAAGGCCCTCCCCCTGGGTGTCGCCAGCCGACATAACTTGGCCGATGGCACCCTGAGGAGACCCTCTCTGTGGGAGCGAACTGGTTGGTGGGAGGCTATTGGTGGCAGAAGACGGTCTCGGAGGTACCCGGGCCCTATGCCATGGAGCGCTTTAAAGGTGGTAACCAACACCTTGAATCGCACCCGGAAGACCACTGGGAGCCAGTGCAGCTCGCGCAGGAGGGGTGTCACATGGGCACAATGAGTTGCGCCCATAACCACCCGCGCGGCCGCATTCTGGACCAGTTGGAGCCTCCGAGTGCTCTTCAGGGGGAGCCCCATGTAGAGAGCATTACAATAGACCAACCGGGAAGTAACAAGGGCATGAGTGACCATGCGCAGGGCGTCCCGATCCAGAAAGGGCTGCAACTGGCGAATCAGGCGAACCTGATAAAAGGCCCCCCTGGCCACGGCCGTCATATGCTCTTCTAAAGACAGCCGCGCGTCCAGGAAGACACCCAGATTGCGAGCCCTCTCTGTGGGGGGTAGAGATTCACCCCCAATAGTCAGCGATGGCACCTGCTGACTATATCGGGGCGCTGGCAGCCACAGCCACTCGGTCTTGGAGGGGTTGAGTCTGAGCCTGTTCCTCCCCATCCAGACCCGCACGGCCTCCAGGCAGCGAGACATCACATCAAGGGCATCGTTGGGGTGGTCTGGGGTGGAGATGTACAGCTAAGTATCATCAGCGTACAGATGGCACTTCACCCCAAAACCACGGATGATCTCACCCAGCGGCTTCACATAAATGTTGAACAGGAGGGGCGAGAGGACCGACCCTTGCGGCACTCCCCATGCGAGACGCCTCAAGGTCGACCTCTGTCCCTCTGCCAACATGAACTGCGAGCGGTCGGAGAGGAAGGAGGAGAACCACCGCAAAACGGTACCCCCTATTCCTAACCCCCCTCAACCGCTGCAGCATGATACCATGGTCGATGGTATCAAAAGCCGCTGAGAGATCTAATAGGACTAGGACAGAGGAGCAACCCCTGTCTCGAGCCCTCCAGAGATCATCCACCAACGCGACCAATGCGTTTCTGTGCTGTACCCCTGCCTGAAGCCCGACTGGTACGGGTCTAGATAGATAGCTTCATCCAGGTGCCAGGGAAGTTGTCGTGCCACCACGCTCTCAACAACCTTCGCCACAAAACGAAGGTTGGAGACTGGACGATAGCTGGCTAATTCAGCCGGGTCCAGGGAAGGCTTCTTGAGGAGGGGCCTCACTACCGCCTCTTTCAAGGAGGCAGGAAAGGCTCCCTCACTCAGAGAAGCACCTATAATCCCCTGGAGCCAGCCTCGTGTAACCTCCCGGGAGGCCAGTACCAACCAGGAGGGACACGGGTCCAATAAACACGTGGCGGCACTAATCTTACCCAGAACCCTGTCCACATCCTTGGGAGTCACAGGATCAAACTCCTCCCAGATAACATTCTCAAGACCTGCCCCGGTCTCCTCCCATGGACTCATTCAATCAGAGTCCAAGCCATCCCGAATCCGAGCGACTTTATCATGCAGGAATTGCACAAAATCCTCAGCACGACCCTGCAAGGGATCTTCCCGCACTCCCCCCCCCCCGAAGAAGGGAGTGGGTCACCCTAAACAGGGCGGCTGGGTGGTTCTCTGCAGATGCGATAAGAGCCATCCCCATTAATTATTTGAAGAGAGAAAACAAAACACCAATTAGGTTTGCAAATAATACCAGATTAGAGATGCTGGAAACCATGGTGAAGAGAGGAAACTACTGTGAGGGAAAGCTGACAACAGAAAAGGAGGAAATTTAATACAATTAATTCAATCAAGTGAAAGGCAGTCATAAAAGCTAACAAAGAACTGATTTGGAAATAAGTAATATGATCTATTTGCAGCATCAGATTAGAAAAAAATCAGGAAATTAGAAAACAAAGAAACAAAAATATACAGTTCCACTGAATTTAAACAGAATAAATTCTCCGCTGCGATTTGGAGATGACAGAAATATATTTTACAATGCAAAATGGAACCATAGAAAGTACCCAGCGTTTTGCTGGATAGTAACTGTCAGCAGGAGGCAATTATACAAATGAAAATATCTATGAAGATTTTTTGGGTGATGGGTATCTGAAATAGATAATAAAGTAAATAGCATATCTTAACTTCACAAAAATGGCAGAATTACAATGGCTCACCTATAATATAACTTGTGTTTCCAACAGAGCAGGGGTGGGTTCTACTTACCTTTACTACCGGTTTGATGTCAGGATTGGTGGGCGGAGCCTCCCGCCAGTTTTACTACCAATTCTATAGAACTGGTGCGAACCGGGGGCAACCCACCACTGCAACAGAGGTATCAAAGTATGTTTTCACATCTTGATTCTTCATCATTTCAAATATTGTTTTACTGTTGTTCTTTTGCTTTTAATAAAAAAAAATGTGAATAATTTAATTTTATGTATTTTCCAGAGCCTTTCTTTTTCTAAAACTAATATGTCATGGAAATGACATCATATTTATATATTTGGACAGACCCAGTTAGGTTTACAGGAAGTTTGGCGATGCCCCTCAGACTCTGGCACATGGTTTGACTGAGATTTTGGTCATCACTTGGAATGTGATGTAGCTTTAAAGGATTCTGGATGTAATTGATTATTTGGACCCCTTTCAGACAGGATTCAGCCTGATGTAGGGGATGGAGACAGCACTGATCACATGCTTGGATGACCTCTGGTAGGAGCAGAATAGGGGTAGGGCATCGAATGTAGCTCTTCTTGACCTCTCAGCAATTTTCAATGTCATCAATCATGTTATTCTTTTGGACCAGCTCCAGAAGATGGCACTGTGGTGTGTTGGTTCTGCTTCCTCTGGAACTGATTCCAGTCGGTATTAGTAGGGGGGAAAGGTCCAGTCCAGAGCCCCTACTTTGTGGTCTGTCTCAGGGCTTGGTTCTTTCTTCCTTACAGAATGGAATGGAATGGAATGGAATGGAATGGAATGGAATGGAATGGAATGGAATACTTTATTTGCAAAGTGTGATTAGACACACAAGAAATTTGTCTCAGGTGAGTACATGCAATGCCACAGAATAATAATTGTCATAATAATAATACCAATAAGAGCAGGATGTAAAGAAGATAATAAGGATAAGTGATAATACTACAACCATACTACAGGGGTAAATATACATAGACATTAGACAGCACTATGAGAATTAGGTGTTCAGTTGATGGCACAAGGGGAAAACCTGTCCCTGTATCTTGTTGTTTTGGCATGCAATGCCCTGTAACACTGTCCTAAGGGGAGGACTTGAAATAGTTTATATTCAGGATGTGATGGGTCTCTGTAGATATCTTCTCAGCCCTCCTTGTGATCTGTTCAATATTTCAACACGAATCAACATGAATCTCCTTGATTTGGTGGCATTGCAATCAATGAACAGAAATGTTCTATAATAAAATAATATATTTCTTAAATGATTATCTGGTTATAAATCAGTTTTGCATTGTTCATTAGGAATCGTTTTTCTCAAAGTTATCTAATGAAAATGTTTCATTGAATTATACACAAATATCTTAAACTCTTTCCAATGAAAACTGAACTATTGATTATAGATTCATTGGAGTGAAATAAATAAGTTTCACTACAGTTACTTCAGTTATAAAGGCCTGTGACCTAAGTCCTTGGGAATGCTATTATGCTTCTATCTGTTAGGTCAGGGGTCCCCAAACCCCAGGCCATGGCCCACTACTGGCCTATTTGGGTCATGTGAGTGAGGCCAGCGCATGTGCGCTGGTCCACTGTTTGCATAAGTTAAGCTGCACATGTGTGTGTATACCGGCCCACTGCTCACATGGCCAGTTCCCCTCTCCCGCCCCTCGCCAGGCCGCCAAGCCGTAAATATTGAGTCCACTGTATTAGGGTATAACTGTAAGGATATAATATACTGGGGTTTTCTAGAAAATTAATTTGGTAGGATTGTGACATAAAGAAATTAAATTTATTCCCTCTGCAGAAGTTCATATACTTCACAACGGATGGTGGGGTGAGAATGTATATGAACAGGCAGTCCTGATTTAATCAGTATTTTAAACTATATCTCCTCTTTTTCTTAAGAGTGATTTCATCTACAGTAAAATGATCATACCTCTATATAAACTTAGATTATTTTAATGATGATTAAATAAAGTGTTGTATCCCTGAATATTGAGAGGATGCTCTGCTTGAACCTTATCAAAGCAAGATGCACATTTGAAGATCTGCATAGCCTTACAGTTATGAACATGACAAGCAATTATTACATCCTACATTTATCTGAAAAGAAAGCTGGTTACATCTCCAACAAAAATTAAGATTGCAGAGTCACCTTAGAAATGCTGAAAATATAATAAAAGAAGTAGATGTTTTCTATTTCTGCTTGATCTTCCCTTTTGGAGAGGGGCTTAATCTCAGGGTCATCTTCCTTTCAGATAATTATAGTTGTTTTGGTTTGTTTTTTTTTTTAATCAGCTAGTTGCTTAATATTACAGCAAGCATAACATTAATTACAGTAGGGAAAAAGAAGAATCCAAGGAAAGGAAATGTGATTGCTTAATTTTTTAAATAACCATCCATTTAGAGCTAAACTGAAACATACCCATTTAAAAGATGTCCCTGGCATGTCTTGGGTTGTTTTTTTTTCCTGCCCTCATGTAAGAAAAATAAAACCCTCCTTGTATGTGGTAGAATAACCAATCTTGAAGCATTCATCTTCGTTGGAACAGAAAGGATGTTATAAAATATGCAAGATATAATTTAATCTCTAATTTTCCTACATCTCTACAAAGCTCCTTCACGTATGTTTTAAAACAATTCAACACTAATGGAGCTGAAGTAGCCAAGGTTTAGTTACATTTGCTTTGCTGAGGCTGGATTGGCTTCAATCCACAAAGCCAGCCTTGAATGGTTTGTAGATGAGGCTGCTATGAATCAATATGATTGAGGTTAAGTGAAAGCTTGGATCACCTTTATTATTTATCATTACCCTATTCAACTGAAATATGAACAAACAAAAATCTCTTTTGATTTTGGCAACATTTGAGCCCACCTCCGGGTTTCCAACCAAAGTACATCTGCATGTTATTAAGTTTGTGCCCAGTAATTTAGTCCTGGCACTGTTTGCATAGGTATGTTTGAATTCCAAAAAATATACAGTGGCTAGAGAATTCTTCGGAGACAAGGTTTCTTTCCAGATCAATATTTGTGTATATTAGCTATTTTTTTCCATTTTAAAGTTAGCATACCAGAATAAAATCTCATATTTACAGATTTGTATATGCATCAAAAGCAATGGTATGCAGCCTGTTCAAATAGGATGAAGGGGAGATGTTTTTTTCCAGAAATATGTTACAAACATCTTTCTCTTTCAAGTTTTGTTGTTCTAGAAAATGCTATTTGAAGCAAAAGAAACGTATGCATATGCTCATATTTAATAGGTTTTATTATTATTATTCATTTAAAACAATGACTTCTTACTTTTCTTACTTTCATGGCTCATTTCAGTGTCAAACTATTTTGCTAAACTGATTCAATCTACATGAATAATAAAGTGGGACTGAAGATACCTCTAATACAGTCATTTGTTCCTTGATTATTTGTTCATTGAATGATAACTTCTATTCTGAGTTTATTAATCTGGATTCAAAATAACAACAACAACAATGCACTTTTTCACTCATAATCTTATCAGAGAATGGAATGCCAGGAAGATAAAATAAAACAAAATAAATGTTACAATAAATGAGAGACAGATCAGAATCTTTTGTTATTCAGAAAAAGGATAAAGTTTACAAGAATTGGTCATTATACAGTTAGTTCAAACATGCATGAGTACCATTTCCTGATTGTAACTTTGTCTTTTAAAAAATTAGTTTTTGTTGTTGTTAGTTGCGAAGTCGTGTCCAACCCATCACGACCCCATGGACAACTTTCCTCCAGGCCTTTCTGTCCTCCTCCATCCCCCGCAAACCATTTAAGCTCACACCAACTGCTTCAGTCCATCCAGCCACCTCATTCTCTGCTGTCCCTTTCTTCTTTTGCCCTCAATTGTTCCCAGCATTAGGCTCTTCTCCAGTAAGTCCTTCATTCTCATTAAGTGGCTAAAGTATTTGAGTTTCATCTTCAGAATCTGGCCTTCTAAAGAGCAGTCAGGGTTGATCTCCTCTAAGACTGACCAGTTTGATTGCCTTGTAGTCCAAGGGATTTGCAGGAGTCTTCTCTAGCACCAAAGTTCAAAGGCCTAAATTCTCTGACACTCAGACTTCCTTATGGTCCAACTTTCACAGCCATACATTGCAACTGGGAAAATCATAGCCTTGACTATATGTACTTTTGTTGTCTCTGCTTTTTAGTATGCTGTCTAACTTTGCCATAGCTTTCCTCTCCAGGATCAAGCGTCTTTTAATTTCTTGTCTGTAGTCCCCATCTGTGGTGATCTTGGAGCCCAGGAAAATAAAATCTATCACTACCTCCATTTCTTCCCCATCTATTTGCCAGGAATTGAGAACGGTGGATGCCATGATCTTAGTAAAAATGAGTTTTAATCCTTGTCAAATAGTAAAATCTATCTACATAGGAGCGTGATGGCTCAGCAGTTAAAGACAATGAGCTTGTCAACTGGAAAGCTGACAGCATGGATTCAAAGACCCGAGTGCCATGCAATGGGGTGAGCTGCCGTTCTTTGCCTCAGCTGCTGCCCACCTAGCCATTTGAAAGCATACGAATGTGAGTGGATTAATAGGTATCACTTCATTGGAAAAGTAACAGCATTCCATTCAACTTTGGTGTATAGCCATGCTGGCCACATGATCACAGAAAATATCTTTAGACAACACTGGCTGAGAATTCAAATAAGCATCAACAGACTAAATAAAAGTAAAAGTGATATGAAAATAAGATTAAGTGAGTAAGATTCTATATTATTTTTAATCTCTGCATAGTCATCCTTATCAGTTTAAAAATAATTTTTGGACATTGTGTGAGCATAGGACTTCTTTTGTTACTAACATAGCCCAACTCTGCTCAGACTTCTAGACAAACCTGGTTTGGGGGGAAGGAGAGTAGAACATGGTATTCCTGTTTTAAATGTCACACCTTAAGTGTAGATTTCTTCAAAGAATTCTTTTTAATATCCCCATTTTATACAGACACCTGGAAACTAACTCTGGGGTAAGTAATCATGTTAATACATTCTGTGCAATAGGAAAAATACAAGTCGATAGAAGTAGGAATGTTCCAATTAGATAGCATAGCAATAGGAATATATAGCAATCAGAAAAAACAGAACTATGTTCATCTATCAGGCAGTCAGAACAAGGAAGAATAATATCCATACCTTAAGCCCATGAACATCCCACAAGGAGCAGTGGCTTCCACATTATTCAAAAATGAATTATTTTTATTTGTACCTCAGGGTTGAAAGGAAGGGTCCTTGGTGCTTTCTGAGCCTTTTTTTTTCTTCAAATGTTTCATTACCCAAACTTGATAACATAAGTGCTGATCATCAGGGCTGATGAAATCTCTGCATGAAAACAACCAAACTCAGAGAGCACCATCTATCATTCTTTCCCAGTTTAGTTTAAAGCACTAAACAATTCTTTGATTTGCTCAAATGTGTGCAAGGGTTGCCACTGGCTTACCCTGGTTGTCTCCCCTGGACCGCCCCCCCTTTTAACAAGAATATTAAGTCTTTTAGCAGAGCCATTTGAGTATATATGAGCAAACACAATCATAGGTCTTTTCTCACTATTTTCTTCACATTCAGTCTTTTTCATTTTGTGACATGCTGAAAATACTAAGAACTCCTTTTCTTTAACTATTGTGAAATGCCAAATAAGCTCTCTACAGTACACAGTTGTTACCAAACTTTCATGAAACATGAAATATGTGATGCAGCAGACAGTTTGAACTGGAGCTGTGGAAGAAATGGCTCCGTTTAAAATAAAACCCTTTTAAGGCCAGTGGAACGCCAACTCTATCTTTGGATCCTGAATACTGATCACCTTCATTTCTGGCATATTTTTTGCTTTCTGTGAGCAAACCTTTTCTGATGTGGACACACTGGTCTTCAATTGGCTCTAGACCATAACCAAGTGGGAATCATAAAGCCTAAGTTATAGATGTGGCTTGCTAGCCTGTTCAAGGCAGGAAAAAGAAAAACAAGAGTGTATTCAGTTTTGACAGTCAGATAGTCTTGTGCTAATTTCCTTTTCTCAGAAAAGCTTTTTCTGAGCTTTTGCCTGCTACGTTTTGAGAGTTGGCTCTTACAAAGCTTTTATATGATATGGGGACTTGAAAGAAATTAAAGAAGACCTAAAGAACACATTTGATTTTCTTGGCAATAAAAATTAAGCAATAACAGAAAGATGAGGCAGATGGTGATGAAAACCTTACCTGACTCATCATTCACCAGATCCTGATGCCTCCAGGGGGCGCAAAAAGTATTTGAAAGCTAAATTGGCCAAATGTCTAGTCAGAGAAGAGCAGCAAGAGGTGCGGAGGCTGTGTTTATCGTTATTGTGCAGGAAAACAAACAGGTTAGGAAAGCTTTTCCAAATGACTGAATTTAAGTGGGGCAGAGCTAGGTTGAAATCTCAGCTCAGCTCAGCAACCATTTGTGGAGCTGGGTTTGGCTAATCTTTTTTTTTCTCCTAAGCTGCTCACAGGGCTATGTTGAGGAGGAAAGGGAAGGTGAATGTGAAAACTCTAAAGCACGCATATCCAGCTGGATATCTACACGGTCCAAAAATAGACTTAAATAAAATCAGTGCAACAAGGGCAAAAGAAGGTTTGTTTTTTTTAAGATACTACATTCCCCGATGTACAGTCATACTTTTAAAAAAACTTTTAAAGACATTGCTCCAGTTTTATTGCCTGTCTCTCAGTCCTGCCCTTCCCCAATCACAGTAAACAATTAAGAACAATAATTGACTTGTTTGCTTTTGTTTTCCTATTTTCAACATTAAAGCTGTTCACTGCCACTAGATGGTGCTCTTCTCTTACACGCAAAGCAATAGGAGTTCCGATATGTGGGGACTGTCAACTCTAGCATGTTATTTGCTCATTGAAGCTTTGGCAGATAAAAGGAAGTTATAAAATTTCTTAACGACATTAACTTTTGGTAAAATATTCCAATCTGAAACCTACCTTTAATATTCAAGGACTGTTTCTGCCTTTATTATGGCCCTGGTTTGCTGCAGCAAGCGTGTAACCAGTCAGATTACCTGTGAAGCTGGTTCATAAGCTTTTTTGATCAAAGATAAAGGTTTTAACTTGGAAGGGTAAAAGGTTACTGATACTTGGTATATGGAAGAATTTGTGCCATTTAGTCTGGAGTTATTTCCTGCTCTCGTTAAATTTACTTTTCTACCTTTCAGGTATATAAAACTGTTATTTTCCCATTAGTGAAGAGAAAATAGAGATCTGAACAGCATGAGCCAAAAGCAACAAGATATTCTTGGCTTAGAAGTTTGTGTGGGATGTGTGTGAAAAGTGCCCAACTTTCTTTAGAATTGGGATTTTATGAGGAGGCAGTTAAGTTTAGTGTATTACAGATGTGGTTCAATCTATACAGTTTTAATATGTTTCAGAGAATTGGCTTTATTTAGCATCAAAACATATTCTAAGTGGAAGGTCTTTAGAAGAATACACACACTGTGTGATGGACTGACCAAATGTCCCCCTTACTGTTCATCTGACATTTTTATTATTTGAAATCATAACATGCACCTTGATCTGTTTTGTTACACTGGTCAAGTATCAAATCATAACTTGGGTTCTGATTTTTCTCCTCAGTTATTATTTTTTGGTAGAAACCTCCCTTGTAGTTTGTTATTCTGGGTCCTCAAGTTACCAAACATCAACCAGGAATAATTTGTTTCTCAGGAATTATTCATTATAGCTTCATTATTATAATGTTGACTGGTTGGTACAGAGAACAAATACAAATTTCGTTTTGCACCTCCCTGTTTCCTGAAGCCTAAATGTGTCTTCTGTCAACAGAAAGACCCAGATTCCTTTAATCTAAGGAAATCCAGTCGGATTGGTTTAGAAAGACTGAATCTGGCCCGGAGATTTAAAGCATTCTGAAAAGGAGAGACCACACATTATCTTACATAGGGTACTTCAGTTTAAAAACACTGGACCACAAATGTAAAGTCATTTCATTCATTCATTCATTCATTCAAACAAATAATCTGACATTAATTCCTACATTGCTATAATCAATGGTGTTTTCTGACTACAGAACCAGACAGTGGTCATAATCTAAAAAAGCAGTTTGACTTGCTTACTGCTGATGTAATGGAAATTTGCAAAGAAAGCCCCAATTGTACAGACTATTTCTTTATATAAATAGCCCCTTTGGATTGCAACCAGTATCAATTCTCTGTAGGAAAGAGACCAATTACAATGTAAACCAAATGCTCTTGCACTGAGAAGCTGTCGATTACAATGGCTTAAACACTGCCTTGTAGTCATAGCAGATTGCAAGCAGACATAAACCAACAGTTACCTTTACCAAGTTTCAAGAGAAATTACTGGGATGGGTTGTATAAAAAAACCTAATTAACTAAACACACACACACACAAACACATAGAGAGTCCAGATTGGCTTAAAAACAAAACAAGTAGACCAGTAAAGACATAGCCATGATAAAATAAGAACAAATGTTAGGTACATTTGTAATTCTTTATCAGAGGATATACTGACTCAATTTTTTTTTAAAAAAAAATGCAGGTTTTGACAATCTACAAAATTGCTATCAATCTTTTTCTAAATGTGTTCAATACCTTTGATGATAATCTACCGTGTTTTCCCCAAAATAAGCCCTCCCCCTGAAAATAAGCCCTCCCCTGAAAATAAGCCCTCCCCTGAAAATAAGCCCTCCCCAAAAATAAGCCCTCCCAAAAATATTTAACCGCATGCACAGCCAGTCCCCGCCATTTCCTCTAGTTAGGGTTAGGGAGACAGAGCTGGAAATCGGGTAAGATGGCAGGACGATGCCTGTTTTGTTCCACATGTCCCAAAATAATAAGACCTCTCTGAAAATAAGGCCAGGCACTTATTTTGGGGTTCAAAAAAATATAAGACAGGGTCTTATTTTCGGGAAAACATGGTAGGTTACTGTTTTTCCACCTCTCCAGAATGCTGCCTGGGGAATTCTGGAATTGAAGTCCACACCTTTTCAAATGGCCACACATCTCTAGGGCCAATAAAGAGAGTTGGTTCTTGAGGTATGTTGAGGCTTAATTTTGCAAGCCAGTAATATGGATAGGAAAATGCAAAAAGTAATTTGTCTAATAATGAGACAGAAATTTGTTTTGATGTTATTGTGAACTTTTCCATAACATGTTTTTTTCCTACATCCATCCACAAACTGAAACATTCTAAATATAATAATGAATTTTCCAACTAAAATGCACACAGGTATTTGTAACAAAACTGCAGATGTTCTTAAAAATGTTAAAACTGTACTGATTATGTTTGCATTTCAGCATAATTCCCTGTGCTACTTTTTTAAACATAACGATGCAGATTTAAGGGAAAAAATGCCTTAAAATACCAATATTAAAATCAATTATATTGATGACAGTCATTGGTAGAAAAAAAATAGGCTGCAATGTTAAAACCAAAATATACATATTATTTGTTGATTTTTAAAAACATTCCTGAACTAATATATTGGTGAATAAAATGAAAAATGAAGCAATTTGAAATTAGTATATCCACTTGTGCCTAATTACACAGATACATCATATTCATTTTAATGTTACTATAAAATCACACACACATACAATCTCCTTTATTTCCTTTTCCATTGAATTTTTTTGATCAGTGAAGATAAATTATTGGTCAACCTGAGTCAGAAGTCTCTTGCTGCCCTCCTGTGGCTGAATCCCTAACATCCTAACATATTCCTGTTCAGATTTTTAACATAAAAAAGGTACTGAAAGAATTGACAATTTACTACTCTCTATATACACTTAATCAAAGTTGTTTAAAGTTTAAAATTTAGATTTGATTGGAGACTACTCCTAAAAAAACAGCACTGGACCAGAAGATCTAAGTAATTCTAGGCCAGTGGCCAACTTCCCTCTCATGGACAAGATACTAAAGCATCTGGTGCCTGATTAGAGCCAGATACTTTTGCATTTCAGTTGATTTTTAGGGCTGGTTTTTGCACTAAAAACTAACTTTGCTGATGATCTTGGCAGGAGCAAGGCAAGGAAGTGCAATCCTACTGATTATCCTGGCACTTTCAACAGCTTTCAATATCATAGACCATCAGTTCTTTTGGAGACGATTTACAAGTGCTATTCATGCCTGGTTGAACATCTCCCAAAGTAATTATAGGGGATTTCTATTTGACCTCAAGATGTTTATATACTATGACATTACACAAAACTCAATTTTAATACCTGATACTGTGTAATATTTCTAAGAATATGAGTGAGTGAGATCATTCAAAAATCTAAAACAAGCACCAGCAATCTACTGTGTCTCTCATAATCTCTATCACACCTTTTCACCAGATCCAGGAGATTCAGAATAATTGCCTAAATCAATGTTTACTTAAACTATAATAACTAATGCACTGAAATTCAGTCCAAAAAAGAGAAATAGGATCTAGTCATATAATAAATAGTTTATCTGTCCAGATGCATGGTAGTTAATCTTTGGATTGAATTGCACCCACTCAACACACACAAAAAGAAAGGTCCAAGATATTTCTCTGACGTTAAAGAACATGGCATGCCTGCTATAGCCTCATATATGGATAACATTTTACTATGGTGATTCCCCTAAGGTCAAGTATTAGGGACATCTTCCCCCTCAATGACCTTCTGATCTCATACCATGCCCGCCACTACTTGAATCTGTTATCCCTCCCAAACCTCAAGAAGGGATCCTCTGCCTCCCACCTTGGTCTCCTCCCATCTGGGCCAGTGGCCTGCCATTCCCCCAGCCATCCCATTTGTCAAGGGATAAGTGAAAAGGGGGGAACTCCAGCAGCATTTAAGTGCTAACTTTCAGTGCCAGCCAGATCCTTCACTCTCTTCACCCCTCATTGAATCAATATAACCTCTCCCCAGTAACTAGTCTCTCCACTGAGCAGTTGGGGGAGGACCCCATACATATATACCCCTTACCCCATCTCTTACTCAGAGAGGAGGATTCAAAGCATTCTAATCAGACTGGGGCCTTCCCCTATCTTCTCGGGGGGCGGGGGGTGAGGTCTCTTGAAGCCCCTAATCACCCCTCAGTCATTCCTTATCAGTAGAGGCCAGTAGAGGCCAGTCCTTCCCAATGTTTTTTCTTAGAGGAGTTAGGGTCAGTCTTCTCCCTTCTGGTGCCTTCTGGATTCCACATCCACCCCTGGACCTGACTTCCAGCTCCATCTGGCCCTTTATCACCGCTAGATTCAGTTTGCTTCTCTGGAGGCCTCTTGTCTTTAGGCTGTGAATTTTGACATCCAGCCTTCTATCTCATTGCCAGGGGCTGCTGCCATCGAATCTTTGAGCTGGCTCTGGATATCAGTCTCTGTAAATCATTGGTCCAGATTACCTCTAGCTCCAGGCCATCCCTTTGCTCTATCCCACCAATGCACTAGGACTCAAATTCCTGATTGGCTCTCTACCTCTTGCTGGCCTCTTGCCTCTGCTGTTTCACCACTGGCAACTTTCCCCTCCAATCTTTGATCAAAGATCTGTCATGGCAGGGAAAACAAAATCCTGTGCTGGCTGGAGAGCTGCACTGGGACCAGTTTGGCTATCAACTCCAAACCAGCTCTCCACCCTGCTTTCCACCATTTCTCTTACTGGCTGAATTCCTTGGAAACCATAGAACTCAATTCCTTGGCAACAACAGAGGCAGCCAGCCCCCAACTGAGCATCCATCTTTACCTTCCCTTATTGTGACTGCTGCTGGCAATTTTGGCTCAGTTCCTCAATGGCCCCAGCTACCAGTCTCTGGTTAAACCTCCTGTAAGTTTCCAATTAGACCTCAGAGTAGATAGGCAGGAGTTTATCTGCTCCTGCAAATAATGAGGAATCGCCTTCTCTCCCTCATGCATTCATTTGCTCACTTCCTTCAGGGCAGGGCAAAAAAATGACTACATCGGCCATCTTTTGCGTACAGTGTCTTTAGTGAAACAAATAATGTTTTACTGAAGTATACAAGTCTATTGTGAAGCAAAGTATAGAAATAAATAAATGAAAAGAACAAGGAAAGCTGGATCTTAATTTAATACAATGTTCAATAGAAACCAAAATTATTTGTATTACATTAATATGATATCTCTAAAGTTAAGTCTCACCCAAAAAGGCATTTTTCTTCATTTTACTGCAATAAAAATAGTAATGCAAACAATAATGGCAATTAACCAACAAACCTCTGGCTGGTATATTTCCAAGCTATTTGGGAAATATCAGCTTGCTGGCTTAAGATAAAGTTTCTATTTGGAGCTACATTGCATAAGAAAGACCACCTACATCTTGTAGCCTGACTCTTCTTTCCTGGTAACATATTCAACGGCAAGCATATATGGAAGAATACTATGATTTAAGAGACTGGAGGCCAGGGTCAAGTTGAAGACCTTTGGCAGACGTATTAGATTTCTCATAGCATTTTGCCTCTGCAGTTATGCAGATGTTAAAGCAAAGCAGCTGAGCCTAGTTCTCTGTCAGTCCTCACGAATGGACCTTTGGGGATAAGATTATGTTACCTTCATAATGTGAACCTTACGAAGTTCATTCACCTCAAATACAAATGGCAGCCAATTATAGGGTTATAATTGCTGCAGAGGGGCTTAAAATTAGCCTTGGATGATCTGACTCAAATGATGTATATAATGGACATGTGATTTCAGTAAGGGGCTAATAATGGAGATGTATTAAGCCCCTATTTATAAAATGTTTTAAATAGACTACTGCGAGGGGGGGCGGGGAAACTGTCCCAAAATTCTAGTTAGTTGTCAAAGATATGGGTTAATATTTTAGCCTCTTGACTAAATGTTAGCTTGGGGTGAGATACAATTACTATGGCATCTCTCCAACTAGGCCCACCAGGCATAAGCCCAGAGACCACTCTTTTCAGAGCTCCTCGATTCAGCACTGCACCTTTTTTTCTTTAAAATATCTATAAAAGACCTATTGAACATTCTCCTTGTTTTCTCTCACAGACATTACCTACAGAAACATGGGGATTGTGCACAACTTCAGCTTTGCTCTTCAGGCACCCACACTCTGAAAGTTAGAGGTGTTAAAAAGAAAACATACCTGAGTAAGTCATTGGGACTGAAAACTGGAAGAAAAACAAACTAGGGTCTTAAATTCCTGGGAGGAGAGGGAAAGGGGCATTTTGCCCAAAGGCCCCTTAATCTTAGTAGCACCACTACATATCTTTGGTCACTGAAGAACCTACTATAGTTTAACATCAAGTTGCAGAAACAAGCTAATAGGTTGCTACAGTAGATTGTAGCACGAACCAAAGAGTAGTTATTGTAAAATAACTTCTTCTTTGAATGAGCTGGAAAAATATGCCTTAATATTATAACAAAGCATCCAAATTAAACCATTTCCCTTCATTGTGAAATCACATCATAGGATATCTTTGACATCATGACCTCATCTTTCCATATACCAAAATATTTTTTTCTTATTCTTATGCACTACTACGGTTTTTAACTTTTTCTTATTGTAGTATTTCTGAACCACAGATACATTTCCTAAGAGTCCTCTTAAGCAAGTTTTATTAAGCTGGGTGTACTGTAGCTGATAACATTGCTACATTAGTCACTACGGCTTATTGACTTGAATCAAATCAGCATGTCTCACATTTGATGCTTTGAATGGAATAAAACAATCCCTCTACCCATAATTGTACTGTCTCAGCTATTTTCCTGCAGCTAAGGTGGCAGTATTTGTCTACTTTAGTTTCAATATTCTAAATGGCAAGTTCCATGCTAGGATGGATTATAACATCCATTCCTGACAAACATATAGTAGCTGACACAGAGAAAGATTTAATATAAAGTAGGCTCTCTTTTTTCCCCAAGGTCATCTTTCTTTTGTGTTTCAGCTTCCTTTATGAATGAATACATTCCCTGTAAAGCTTAGAAGCAAACATCAAATTCTTTCTCAGGTATCCCTAATGATCAATTTGCTGTAATGTTGAGAAAATTTACTAAAATCTAGTGGAAACCATCCAATTAAAAACATCAAGGGTTTTTTTTTCAAACTCTTTAAGTCTAACATATTCTATCTTGAATCTGGGATGAACTACTTATATTTGTTGATTCGTTGGCTCAAATAAAATTTTACCAGGACTCTCACTCTGATTCTTCAGAATAATTCCAAGTCAACCTAGAATAACCAGCTTTGGAATGATTGGTTTATATTTTCAATCATTTCGGGTGGTACTGGGGTTGAATAAAGCTAAACCTAAAATAAAAAATAAAAAAATGATTTCCAAAAAGATCAGGAACTTCAGGAATTGTTAGATATCCTTCCAGTGACCAGTTATAAGAGCCATTGTCTAGCTCTTATAAACCATAAACTATAATATTTACATCTTATTTCAGGTAAAAAGTCAACATCACACATTATAGCAGGGATTGGCAACCTTAAACACTCAAAGAGCCATTTGGACCCGTTTTCGAAAAAAAAGAAAACACCAGGAGCCACAAAACCCTTCCCATGCCTGACTATTTCCTGAGCGGCCACAAAAGAATAGCATTCTGTTTTATTCTGAAACTTTTCTTTTCTTTTCTTTTCTTTTCTTGGATTTATCCATGATTGACCTATAAGGAGTCAAAAAGCTTAATAAATCGCGTGCCAGCGGGTGTCACACATTGGCAGTTGTGACACATATTTTGAGTGACAGAGAGCCTCAGCAGAGGGATGAAAGAGCCACATGTGGCTCCAGAGCTGTGGGTTGCTGACCCCTGCATTATAGCTAAATAAATATCCTCACTTCTAGTATTTATAGATTTTTTATGCAATGACCAATGATGCTCATTTGCCTATTAATCCAAGGCTTTTTAAATTCCTGGAGTCTACTTTCTATCCTTTATATCAATTGTAAACATGCCTTGAAAGTGTGAATTGTTTTTTCTATGATGTTTAAAACAAAAAGAATGAAGGTTAGCAGTTATTTTGCATGTCTTTTTTTGAACTTAATTAAAACATTCCCTTTTACTTTTCAAAGAACTTCAATATTATTACCTTATGCTGACACCTAGTGGGAAAATACCTTTAACGCATAGATGTTCATTATTGCTAAATCAAAATAATATACTAAATTTATGAAATACAGAAGCTTCCATAACACCAAGTTTAATTATCAGTCCTAAATTTGTAACAGGTTCATTGAATGGTTTCCAAAATATCGCTTCTCAAAAATAAGGGGAGTTAGGGATGGGGGGAGGGAAATAATAAGGAGGGAAGCACAAAATCTAGTTTTATATCTATTTTAAAATAAGGGAATACATTTACAAGATCAGCACCAACTCTTTAAGCATCATGTTTTCTGATTCCCTAACATTTCTCTCTAGCTATCTGATAGCTGGATTAAGTAACCTCCAAAATAGTCCAAACTAAATCCAAACTGCACAGCAGGATCTCCAAAAACATTGTGTTACAATGTATAAGGCAACCTTTCCCTGCCTGGGAAGAATTTTCAACTAGGATGGACATTGCTAAGAGTTCAAGAATTTAAGTCCTTATATTTATAGGGCCCCTATATGGATCCTAATCAAAAGCTGTAAATCCATGTGTTTATCATTAGATTTCTAATAACCTTAGCACCTCTATCAAAGTTATTACTTCTCTGCTTGCAGAGGGTAAGTTGTTTACAGACAGAGTTGGCAGCATAGATGTTATCTTCTGACTTCTGGGTATGTTAAGAAATCAAAGGAAGAGAAACACAGGTTACTTCCTCTCCCTCTCCTAGATTTCTTTCAATATTTTCAACCAAAGCATGATGTAATATATCTTGTAAAATGACTCCATACTGTTGATGTTCATTTCTACATTGTATAAAGGGTTTGTTTTTCTCGAAAACTGAAATACTGATAACTATTGATAATCAATTCTTTATGGTGGTGCTAGGCTGGCAAAGATAGCCAAGGAAAGAATGATAGCAAAAGTTACTGTTGGCTACCACTTCTGGTGTTGCAGTGTAATACTGGTGGATTCCTCCACCCATCCTCCACCAGTAATTGTTCCCAAATATTTGATTGATTTTTATTGTTTCCATCTTTTGTTATTTCAAAGCACAATTCTGTGATTCCTGGATGTGGTTCAGAAATATTTAAGATATGTACATATTTTCTAGAACAATCCTTTGGCATTGTCTTTTCTTATTTTCCCCAAGGAGAACTTCATTTATATATGTATAACTCTGATGGCTAACTCATCACTTCCATCACTAAAATAAACCCACATAAAATAATAGCCTGGTGGTTGAAGGTTTAACAGTTATGACAAGAAACCAAGACACAATACTTATCATCTCACTCAACCTCAGACGTTATCAGTCGGCAGGAGAAATTTAATCCTAAACATAAATTGCATTTCCTAAAAAAACATAATCTTGCCTTAAGACACCAAACTCACTGATTAGAGGGAATGTCTGTGTTTACACATTTGTAGAGCGCATGCTGACTGTATTAGTGTCCTAGGAAACAAATCGGGCACAGCATACAGACTGGCTAGAAGCACAAAGTTAAAGAAAAAAAAATTTTTTTTTTGAAATCAGACACTCCGATCTCTAAATCCTTTCAAATTCCTGAAGCACATTAGCTTTACTACTGCATGATGTGCACGGTAGTATTTCCTCTAATGAAATCTGACTAGAACTTTAAATGAGTTTAATGCATGAAATGTATAAATAAAATGTGGCCTTGATTAAATTTAGACTTGATACGTAACTTAAATGGGTAGCACAAGAGCAGAGTCAGTATCATGTATCCAGCTTATTTTAGACCATGCTTTGTTAAAAGGAGCTTGAATTTTTACATTCCATATACCTTCCAATAAGAAGACAGTATAACAGAGAGGTTTCCCTCTGACACACAGTATTCTTTGGCATTTCTGGAATGCCAAAGAAATTATTCCTAATTTCATATATAAATTCTGGTTTAATATATGTGACTGGTAAAGGTCTGGGCTTCTAATGTATCTGAGTTCGAAAACTATGTTTGCAAAAATTAGAATTACCTCTTTGAGGGGAAAATATGGCAGACCACACAATCATTTTTGAAAACATTTAAACTGGTATGGGTTTTTTTTTAAAAAAAAAATCTGGTCACTCATTTTGAAAATAACAGAACACTGAGGTAGGGGACTGACCCATGAGCTAGAATACCATTTAGTATCTGGAACATCTCATAAAGATTTTTACATGTTCATGAACAACCACCTAGCTACAACATGGCATATACATGGATATAATTTACTTGAACTTCAGTAAGGCATTTGATAAAGTAGACCACAATCTACCGCTTGATAAGATAGAAAAATGTAAGTTAGATAGCATCATCACCAGATGGATTCATAACTGGCTGATCAACCACACTCAACATGTAGTCTTTAATGGAACTGCATTTACATGGAGGGAAGTATGCAGTGGGGTATCCCGAGACACTGTCTTAGGATCAGTACTCTTCAATATCTTCATCAATGATTTAGACAAGAGGGGAGAAGGGGAACTCATCAATTTTTTTTAAATTTGATTTATATGCCACCCTTCTCCGGAGACTCAGGGCGGCTTACAAAGAGTTAAGCAATAGCCTTCATACTTTTGTATATTTATACAAAGTCAGCTTATTGCCCCCACAAACTGGGTCCTCAATTTACCTACCTTAGAAAGGATGGAAGGCTGAGTCAACCTTGAGCCTGGGGAGATTTGAACTAGCAGTAATTGCAGGCAGCTGGATGATAATAACAGGCTATTAGTCTGCTGCGCCACCAGGCCCTTTGCAGATTTGCAGATGAAATCAAGCTGGCAGGAATAGTCAACACTCCAGAAGATAGATTCAAGATACAAAAGGATCTTGACAGACTTGAACACTGGGCCCTATCCAGGGGTGGGTTCTAAATTTTTTTACTGCTGGTTCTGTGGGCGTGGCTTATTTTGTGGGCGTGGCTTGGAGGTCGTGTGACTGGGTGGGCATGGCTAGCTGGTCATGTGACCGGGTGGCCATGGTTATGTGTATAGGGACTACTCAGAGGGCTGAAAAAAGTCATTTCTGACAGGTCCTCGCACTTTTGACTGGTCCTCACACTTATGACCATCCTCACATTTATGCCCGTGCAGCATTCTTAACAACCATGTCACTCATTTCACAACTGCTTCTTTTCACCATGGTGATAAGATAGGGCAAAAAACGTAAAATGTGAGGATAGTCGTAAATTCGAGATCTGGTTAAAAGTGCGAGGACCAGTTAAAAATAACTTTTTCAGCCCTCTGAGTAGTCCATGTGCACAAAAGGACTACCCAGAGGGCTGAAAAAAGTGATTTCTGACAGGTCCTCGCACTTTTGACCGGTCTTCGCACTTATGACTGGTCATCATTTATGCCCATTGTAGCATTCTTAACAACCATGTTACTCATTTCACAACTGCTTCTCTTCACCATGGTGACAACATAGGGCAAAAATGTAAAATGTGAGGACAGTCATAAGTTTGAGGACTGGTCAAAAGTGCGAGGACCAGTCAAAAATAACTTTTTCAGCCCTCTGAGTAGTCCATATGCGTAAAAGGATACAGCAATAGAGAGGGATGAAGGAAGGGAAGGGAAATTAGAGTAGGAGAGGGGGTAAGAGAGGGAGGAAGAAAGGAGGAGAAGGAGAAAGGAAGAGGAAGTAGGGAGGAGAAGAAGAGGGGGAGGAAGAGAAAGTAAGAAGGAAAGGAAAGAGAGATGTGGTAGGTTTGAGGAGAAAGATTGCTGTACAATAAAAAAGGTGAAAGGGAAGAAAGCCAACCCCAAACAAATATAAAGATATTAAGATAAAGAATGAATTGTTAAACTTTAAAGAATAAAAGAGAACAAATATGAAGAAATAACAATAATTAGAAACACACATACAAACATACAATGTATTTTCTTTGAACAGAGCATTTGGCCGGTTCACAAGTTTACAATATTTCTATTGTATATAGAAATATACAATTTCTATATTTCCTTTTTGCCATATTTATTCCTCATCTATTTTTGAAAAAAACCAATATTACCCTTCATCCTCATCTCTAATCTTAATCAAATTCAATTTTTCCCTTCTATTCTATATTATACCCCTTCCCATTGTCATCTATTTTTATATCCATCCTCACATTGGTTAATTATGTAATATTACAGTTGTTTAATATAAATTCAACATTTTAATATAAATCAATTAGTTATATAACTACCTTTTTTGTATATTAATCAATATGAACATGAATATTCCAATTATTTCCATGCAATCCAATTTCTTACAAATCAATTAATTATATTTACCAATAATAATAAACCAAATAATTTCCCCCATATATTCCTCCAAACCACAACTTAACCATTTCTGCTTTCAACACAATATACAATTAATAGTATCTCAATTATTACAATTCCCTAGTTAAATAGAGCTTTTTTTCTTTTGTGTTTTAAAATCTTGAACTCTCCTCTTTTTCCCTAAATTTCCCATTGTTTGCACCTACCTTTTTTGGTGAGGAAAAAGAAAAGAAATCTGCCTGCCTAATTTTCCATCGTTGCAGCAACAGCAAAGCCAACAGCCTACTTTACTTTCAGTTTTGTTTTTCAGCATAGCTAGGGGAAAAAATTGCTCCAGCACTCTTTGCAAGCAAGCAGCAGAGCCCTCCGCAAAACAGCTGAGAGCAAATCAGCTGAGAGTCGGGAGCCGGTCTAATCAAGGGCTAATTAGCCTATGCTGAAGCTCCACGGGCCAATAAAATTACAAAAAGACACCAAACCATTTGTTAAATTGCTGGCTCGCCCGCCCCTCGCCCACCACTATTTATTGGCAATAAATAGTGGTGCGGAGGGGCGGGGCAAGCCAGCAATTTAACAAACGGTTGGGCTGAACCCCCTAGAACCGGCAGAATCCCACCACTGGCTATAGGGCGGCCCTTTGAAGCCCCGCGGCAAGAATTTAAACAGGTTTTTTTTTCCTCTAGCCATCAGCTGGGACTCAAGAGGCAGCAATAGATTGGGGGTGGGGCCAAATAAAAGGTAAGAATAACGTGGGGAGGTGGGGGGTGGGAGGGCAGGGGGGAGAACCAGTTCGGTGACGCCATATCATCACCTCTACTGGCTCGGCCGAACCGGACTGAACCAGGAGGAACCCACCACTGGCCCTATCTAACAAAATGAAATACAATGGTGAGAAAAGGGCATTCTAATTTACTCAAGAATAACCAAATGCACAGGTATAGAATAGGTGGTACCTGGCTCAATAGTAGCAACTGTGAAAGAGATCTTGGAGTCCTCGTGAATAATCACTTAAATATGAGCCAGCAGTGTGCTACAGCTGCCAAAAAGCCAACACAGCCCTAGGCTGCATTAACAGAGGGATAGAATCAAGATCACATGAAGTGTTAATGCTACTTTATTATTATTATTGTTGTTGTTGTTGTTTATTTATTTGTTTGTTTTTTGTTTGTTTATAATAGTTATTGGCCACTCATCTTACCATAGGATAACTCTGGGGGGCTTACGGTCATGAAAATATGTCTATACATATACTATGTTTCCCCAAAACTTTTCTTATATTTTTTTGAATCCTGAAATAAGTGCTTGGCCTTATTGTCATGTGCTCAAAAGCCCGATTGGGCTTATTATCAGGGGATGTCTTATTTTGGGGAAAACAAAGTACATTAAAGTATAAATAAATTAAAATCAAACATTAAAATCTAAGGGCATGTGGGGAGGGCAGGGGGGGGTGAGGTGGGATCTGTTGTTACTCGATCAACCACTTCCACTGTGCTGGAAGTAGTTGATTGAGTTCTAATGCCTTGGTAAGACTACACTTGGAATATTGCATTCAGTTTTGGTAGCCAGAATATAAAAAAGATGTTGAAACTCTAGAAAGAGTGCCAAGAAGAGCAACAAAAATTATTAGGGGAATGGGGGCTAAAACATACAAAGAACAGTTGCATAAATTGAGTATGTTTAAAGAAAAGAAGGACTAGCGGGGTGATATGATAGCAGTGTTCCAATATCTCAGGGACTGCCACAAAGAAGGAGTTAAGCTATTCTCCAAAGCACTTGAAGACAGGACAAGAAGTAATGGGTGGAAACTAATCAAGGAGAGAACCAACGTAGAACTAGGGAAAAATTTCCTAATAGTTAGAGCAATTAATCAGTGGAATGACTTGCCTCCAGAAGTTGTGAATGCTCCAATACCACAGTTTTTAAAGAAGAAATTGGACAATCATTTGTCTGAAATGGTATAGGATTTATTGCTTGAGTAGGGGGTTGGATTGGAAGCAGGGGTGAAATGCTACTGGTTTGGGTGAACCGGTAGCGGCAGCAGCGCGAAGCTCCGCCCACCTGCCCAGACGTCATTACTTCCTGGTTTTAACCAGGAAGTAACCTGTTTTTTACCCTCTGCACATGCGCAGAGGGTCCAAAATCACACACGGCACGCACACTTCAAAATCAGTAGGGAAGGTAACTAGATTTCACCCCTGGTTTTATTCCAATGTTCCTTCCAATTCTGTTATTCTATTGGCAAAGCTGCCAATGACTTGAATAAGATGTCAGTACAAAAACTCCAATTGCAAAAGAATCTGTCCTCCTCTGTTTTGCCCTTGGAAATGTTCCATTGGTCACAAAAATGATTATGAATAAATAAAAGTCCTTCTATTTGCATTTTTAAAAGTCCAGATAATAATTAGAAGACAGCAAATACAACCTTAACTCTTTACTACAATCTTTTTTCTTCCCAGCCCAAATATAGTACTTTTTTTATTTGCAGCTGCAACTTCTGGATCCAAATTATTATTGTTTCAAAAGTAAAAGAAAATGAAAAGTTACAAGTACTGTTATTTATAGTATCAAGAAAGTAGCAAATAAATCAATGTGCAAAGTATGTCACTGCAATTTTAAAGTCAGTTAAGATCATACAAATACCAAGAGACTCTGAAAATGTATCATTATTTAATTAAGGGGCAAAAGTTTACTTAAAAGAAGACTATGTGGTTCTTGAACTGTTCTCTTTCTCTCTCTCTTTCTCTCTTTCATTTTCCCTTTAAAATTATAAATATGTTATAATATTTATATAAATATTTCTTTGAACAATAAAATATTTCCAATAATCATCAATAAAATTACATGCTGATGGCATCACATGGGCTAGGTAGTTTAGTAGTTTTGAAATATACTATAGGTATGATATTCAACAGTTCAATTTTGCTGAGTAAAAGGTGAATTTAAAGTTGATTTACCAACACTGTGCCATTTTTAAAAACATCCCCATAGTACAAAATACAACATTAAATTCTTAAAATCAGATCCTTCTGTCAAGACCTGGAATAAATTAAACTGATGTACATTATTTTAAAAGAAAAAAAAAATGGGAAGTGGTTTTTAAAGCCTGAAGGCAGAAATTAAAATAAGTTAAGCAGGTGATACAAACCATCTTATTTCTATTCTTACAATGGTTTTTCTGCTTCTATTATTTCCAGACTGGAAATAATTCTTACGATTGCAAACTGAATAAGACAAAATAAAATAGCATGGATAATTCATTTCTAAAATATAATAGAATTTCATGATTCTGTTAAGAATTGAACGGGAATACATATTTGTCTTGACATGAGAAATTCTTTTTTTCATAAATATAGCACTATAACCTTTTTGTTTATATCCTATTGGAATTGGTAAAGCAGTTTTATTGCTGATGGATTATATAATAAAACATTAATTCCTTTGTTTGTTTATGGGTTCCATGAGATAAAAAAAATTATAGCTGCATACTTAGGGTTATCATAAATGGGCTGCAAATTTTTGATGACAAGAAAATATTGGAGTTTTGTTTGCTCCTATGTAATGGTTATCTGGGTTTTTACAAGTTAGATATTATACTCCCATACATAGTTTTCTGCTTCATGGCCAAGTTGAATATATTACACTTACCACTGGAATAGTATGGTCAAATGCACATAAATTATTGATATGCATGTGTTAAAAAATGAGTGCGATACAACCACAATGTTAGGTAACACCTGATAAATGATAAATTCGCTGCTCAAAGAACAAGTGACAGCTGTGGCCAGGAGAGCCTTTACATAGGTTTCACTTGTGTGTCAGTTATGCCTCTTCCTCAGTTGAGAGACTATTCAGTTACTGAAGCCCTTTTCACTCCAAGATTGGATTAGTGCCATCCCCTCTACATGGGGCTGCCCTTGAAGAACATGGGCAAGCTACTGCTGATTTAAAATGCAGCAGCATAAATACCAGTGGGCACCCAGGGGTGAAATCCAGCAGGTTCTGACAGGTTCTAGAGAACCAGTAGTGGAAATTTTGAGCAGTTTGGAGAACCGGTAGCGGAAATTTTGAGTAGTTCAGATAACCGGAAAATACCACCTCTGGCTGGCCCCAGAGTGGGGTGGGAATGCAGAGTTTGCAATATCCTTCCCCTGGAGTGGGGAGGGAACGGGTATTTTGTAGTATCCTTTCCCTGCCATGCCCACCAAACCACGCCTATCAAGCCACACCATGCCCACCAAGCCACACCCACAGAACCAGTAGTAAAAAAAAATTGGATTTCACCACTGTGGGCACCTCTTGGTTTGCCCATGAATCACTGTTATTTGAGCTGCATTGGTTGCTAGTTGACTTCCAAAGGCAATTCAAGGTACACAGAGTATGTACTCCAAGTCCCCTCCATTAAAATTGCAATCTTGTGGAATCAAGGAAATGCACCTTCTCTGTCATCCCCACAGCATCTCTACAGAACTAAGGACTGTGGTTCTAGGGTTCCAGAAAGTTATGAAAATCTGGTTTTGGTGCCAAGTCTGGGATTTATGTATCAATGTATTATTGTATTTCTGAGGCCCTTGTTGTTTAAAAGGCTGCTTTAGTCTGGGTTGACTGCGTGGTTCGATTTTTATATGTGTTTATGGAACTCTTTTTATTTGAATGCCACCCAGAGTTCATTGGCGATAGCCAGCTAAAACAAATAAATAAAATTATGGTAAACATATTGCACTGGATGAAGAATTTAGCCATTTTGACTGATATATCTGGTAGCAAATGTTGCAGACATTTTTAATGTATATGTTATAGTATCCATGGTGGTTGGATCATCTAGCCAAGCAATAACCATTTAGCGGCCAGGAACCATAAAGGGAGAGGAGTGCAACCGGCAGAATAATGATGTAAAGTGGCAAATCCACATCACACACATGAATGAGATCTAGATTTTCTATTTCCTAGTGTTTCATAAAGAGAGAGGATTTTATTAATTTTATGAATTATTTTAATTCTATTAATCTTTACACTGTTACATTCATATTGCTTTTTGCTTCAAAGTGGGAGAAAACTATGCTGCCAGTTTAGAATAACAGTTGTCAAAAATGTGGGCCCTGCAAAAAAAGAAGCTCAGTAATTATATTTTGGTAGCTGGTACACCACATTATCCATTCCTAACCTACCTATTGTTTTTTAAATTATTTTATTTATTCCACCTTTATTATTTTTATAAATAACTCAAGGAGGAGAACATATCCCCCATACCATCCTGTTCCTATTTTCCCCAAAGCAACAACTGTGAGATGATTTGGGGTGAGAGTGACTGACCAGCTTACTTTCATGACTAATACAGGACTTGAACTCATGGTCTCCTGCTTTCTAGCCTGGTGCCGTGATGGCGAACCTATGGCACAAGTGCCAAAGTGGTACACGTAACCATATTGGTGGACACACGAGTTCAGCTCCTGATTTTCAGGCCTTCTGGGCCCACCAGAAGTAGGGAAACAGGCTGTTTCCTGCCTCTGGAGGGCCTCAGGGGGTGATGGGTAAGGCCTGTTTTGCTGTCCTGTTTTGCTGTCCCCAGGATCCAGAGCCTTTCTAGGAGTTTGGGGAGGGTGAAAACTGCCTTCTCCACCACCACCATCCCAGAGGCCCTCCGGAGGCCGGAAACAGCCCGTTTGCCAACTCCTGGTGGGACCGGAAGGCCCATTTTTTGCTGTCTTCCAGGCATCCCACTGGAAGTTGGGGGTGGGGAACGCCGTTTTCACCTTCCCCAAACTCCTAGAAAGGCTCTGGAGCCTGGTGAGAGAGAAAAACAGTCCTACCGGGCCATTGTGTGCCAGGAGAAGGGAGCGGGGGGGTTACATATGCATGCACAGCGGCAGGGTGCATAAAATTATGGATGTGGGCATGCGTGCACACGACCATCACCACCCTCCACTCCTGGCACACAATGGCAAAAAGGTTACCCATTACTGCACTAGAACAAACTGGATACTGTATATACTGCTGTGTTTCTATAGTAGATTGTAAGACGTTCTCACGAAGTCCACAAAGAGGTTTTCTAGTGTTAAACTATCTTTACACTTAATAATTCAAGTAGCAAGAAGGAATCAAGAAACCTGAAATAATCTATTAAGTTGTTTGATGTACTGTATTTACACATCGCTTACTATTGTAATAAATATTGAATCAGTTTGCAATCAATGGACCAAATATAATTGATAGATTAAACCAGTATAAAAAGAATATGTTTTGTTTAAAAAATGGGAGGAGTAGAAAAAGCAGAAAGAAAGCCAAAATCAGCACATAAAAGGCAGGTTCATATAAAGAGATGAGTTTTCATTAGACATCCAAAGATATATTCATAAGCTTAAGTTTCAAATACTACAATGAAGTTGCCCTGAATGTAGCCACTCTGGAATTCTCACTTCAAAGAAGACAATTTACAGAGTCTCCGAAAAATATAGCAGTCTTGCCTCTAATGGAGAATGTATTATTTACACTTTAAAAAGGTAAAGGTTCCCCTCACACATATGTGCTAGTTGTTCCCGACTCTAAGCGGTGGTGCTCATCTCTGTTTCAAAGCCAAAGAGCCAGTGCTGTCTGAAGACGTCTCTGTGGTCATGTGGCCAGCTTGACTAAATGCCAAAGGCGCACAGAATGCTGTTACCTTCTCACCAAAGGTGGTCCCTATCTTTCTACTTGCATTTTTTACATGCTTTCGAACTGCTAGGTTGGCAGAAGCTGGGACGAGTTACAGGAGCTCATCCTGTTACACGGCACTAGGGATTCGAATTGCTGAACTGCTGACCTTTCGATTGACAAGCTCAGCATCTTAGCCACTGAGCCACCGCATCCCTTACATGTTAGGTGAATGTTAAAACAGAATATGATATAGAATATAATATTGTTGTGAATTTAAAATGAAAGCTGAATACTTAAAAGTTCGAAGTATATATTTGAATACAATCATTCCTATCAACTGACTGTTACATCTTACAATGTTGCTTCATAACTCATTGCAGTGAAAATACTACAGTAGTTTGCAGTTGGTGAATTTGCAGCTACTCCTTGTGTTTTCAATTGCCCTGAAGAATCAACATGATCAAGTTTTGATAAGCCATTTAATAAATGCTTTATTAATTGCCATTGGCTCATAGTTATAGGTCAATAAGTCATAAAGAAGTGATAGAAGATTATTGGTCAGAGATTGAGATACAGAATCCAGGTTCTGTAAAAACAGTGCAGGCAGGCTGAGACTAACATGAGCAAGAAAACCAACAATGTTACCTAGGCTAGAGACTGAAGGAGACTGTCTGGAATCAATGAAGACAGAAGCTATAACACCTGCCAAAGACAGAAATGCTCCAGAAGCTTCTCTCCAGGAAATTTATACCCAAATTGACAGCAGCAGATATTTGAGCTCTACAAGTAAGAGGATTTTGGAACAAGCAATTAATTTCCTTGCAATGTTCTGATCATCAAATTCCTAACCAAAAGAAAGACTTCAAGAGAATCTAGGCCTCTTCCACATGTCCTATGTCTGGTGAATTCCTCCATCAATTTGAAAAATAATTGGCTCAATTGCACTGTCCTGGTCAAGAAAATAAATTATTCTTTATTTATTTTTTACAATTATGTCCTGCCTTAAAAAAAAAAAAAAAGCTCAAGGAAATGTACTTCCTCTTCATTTTTCTCCACAATGTTATCCCTATGAAATAAGTTATACTGAGAGAGAGTGGTGGCACTGAAGTCACTTAGTGAACTGCAAAAAAAACAGTTACTACCAACCTGCCTTCCACTTAGGACCTGCATACTGCACGAGTCAAAAAGAGGACTGTGAAAATATTTACAGACCTCTCGCATCCTGGACATAAACTGTTTCAACTCCTACTCTCAAAACTACTCTATAGAGCACTGCAAACCAGAACAACTAGACACAAGAACAGTTTTTCCCCGAATGCCATCACTCTGCTAAACAAATAATTCCCTCAACACTGTCAAACTATTTACTAAGTCTGCACTACTATTAATCTTCTCATCATTCCCACCACCCATCTCCTTCCACTTTTGGCTGCATGACTGTAACTTTGTTGCTTGTTTAGTTTAGTTTAGTTTATTAAATTTCTATACTGCCCTTCTCCCGAAGGACTCAGGGCGGTGTACAGCCATATTAAAACACACATAAACTCACAAAATTTAAAAATAATTTAAAATGAATATATTAAATTTGGCCCACAAAATTAAAAATTGACAAACAACCCAATTTAAAATTCATATTCTAAGCCAGCCCGGCCTGTTGGAACAACAGGGTCTTAAGGGCACGGCAAAAGGTACGAAGGTCAGGGATCATACGAACCTCCAGGGGCAGGTCATTCCAGAGGGCAGGTGTTCCCACAGAGAAGGCTCTCCCCAGAGTGTCGCCAGTCAGCATTGTTTGCCCAACGGCACCCTGAGGAGTACCTCTCTGTGGGAGCATATTGGCCGGTGGGAGGCTACCGGTGGCAGAAGGCGATCTCGTACATACCCAGGTCCTAAGCCATGGAGCACTTTAAAGGTGATAACCAGCACCTTGAATCGCACCCGGAAGACCACCGGGAGCCAGTGCAGCTCGCGCAGGAGAGGTGTTACATGGGTGCTTGTATCCTTACAATTAATATTGATTGTTTCCTTGTATGACTTGATTGCTTATTTGTATCCTATGACTATCATTAAGTATTGTACCTTACGATTCTTGACGAATGTATCTTTTTATGTACACGGAGAGCATTTGCACCAAAGACAAATTCCAAACACACTTGGCCAATAAAGAATTCTAATCTAATCTAATTTTCATGAATGAGGATAGACCTTAACCAGGGACCTCCTCTTAACTGTTGTTCTATATTGGCAGCATTACTATTCTTCCATAGTTGGAATCATAATCACGGATGAAATATAATTCTCCATTATTTGTAGAATAGTACAAAAATAAACCAACTAAAACATGGGCATAAGTACAAGAGCAGAAGTATCCAGAGCTACTGTATTATTTATTTCACATATTTATCTCAAATTTAAGAGAATAATTTCCCCAGAAAGAAAAAGGTAAACTCAAAAACAAAAATCAGTTTGCCTCAGTTACCATAATCTTAGCTAATTTAATATGGCCTTCTTTTTCTACAGTAATTGTTTGAGGGAAAATAAGTGATATAAAACCATAAGCATGAAGAATGCACAGCTCTGTCCCCACAGTTTAAGCTTAATGGACTGAACCAAAAGTTCTCAAGATTAATCATGTTTCATAGAACTTACAAATTTTTACCACTGGGATCTTAATTATATAAAATTGTCAACTGCTACAACTTTTTGATTATGAGGGGAAAGCTGAAGGTTAAAATGCACATCTCTACATTGAAGCAAATCTGGGTTAGGGTTACATGAAGGGTATCAAAATTAAATTGACTTTTATATTATGGTCATAGACCCAAATTCTTATATGATTTGTGTGTCAATATATGACAGTGTCAAACATTTATTTTCATAATCAAATATAGATTTTTTTAAAAAAAAGAAAAAAAGTCAATTAAGTACAGTATAAAACACACTAGCTCTTTTGTTAATTACAGTATATCAAGTATTTGAGCACCCTGGAAACTCCAATGATCCCCTTTAATTGTGCAATACAAGCATTAGCTTGTCTCCAATGAAGTACAAGTATATTTATGTTGATTCTTTCAGCATTTCAAAATAAGCATAATTTATTTCCTGCTTAAGTTGACACAGAGCCATAGTATGTAAATTTTATTTTACTTTTATTTCAACCTTTTCATATTTCTACCAACCCTGATTTTTTTTAATTAATAAATTCCCAGGGAGATGTGTGTCCTAGGAAGGAAGCTGAGAAAAATGGTTACAATAATTACTTATGAATCAATGGCACTAAAAATTTCCCCTCCAAAGCCCCCATCCATAAAGAAGGAAATCATATTTGATAAGATAGCAAGGAGGATGAGCATAGCTGGATGTGATATTACATTTCTACCATCCATCCCACATTTTATTATAAGAATCATCCAGAATCCATCAAATTTTATGAGATCATAATGATATGGGTATTGATAAGACCTGCATTCTACATTAAAAAAATAAATACATTTGTTTAAGTATAATTGATGTTACATACATATTGTCATCAGGATTTCTCTCTACAACTGCATACAATTGTAACTTGGCTTTGTGTGTCTGGTTTGCCTATGAAATTCCAAGCCAAGATCATTTCTCCTACGCCCCATCCTTTCAGCAAAAGGCAATGTAAAAATGCAGACTTTATCTAAATCCATTCTATCCTTCTTGTCAAATGCGGCTTTGTCTGATCTTGCCATCTGGACCAAACTATATATTCCAAATGGGCATTTCCCCTATTTCTAAATCATTGCAGCACAGAACTCTAGTTAGCAGCTAATAGCTATAGCAGGGAACAGTTACCACAGTAAACACTGTAGAAATAAGCCTACATTTCATATACATTCCAGAAGAAACTTGCCAGACTGATTTGCCATGCTGTCATATGTCACATCCCATTACTTTTGTGACTTTGTGTTATGTTACATCAAGGATGTAACTAACATTAACCACATGTAATGTTGCACAGTACCATCTTGTCTGCCAAGGAAATTTAGAGCAGCCTGTCTTTCAGAAAGCAGGTTTTCCATTAGAGTTATTGGTTTCCATGCTTGTGTATGAGAGGGAGATTAACTCATCAGTTGACTAAGCTTTAAATCATTTGTCCAGATCCAAAATACACTGTTTTTACCTGCTAATTAAGCAAGCTCAAGGAAAATCCGGGGACCAGGCTTGTTTCATTTCATTTGCATTAAAAGATAAAATTTTCCAGGACTATAGCCTGAAAATGTCTACTTGGAGACAACAAGTCCAGAGGAGCAAGAATGGTCTGTTCTTATGCTTTTACATGCAAATGAAGCATGCTAGCTGGAGAATTCTGGGAGTTGAACCTCCATGCCAAGGTTGAGAAGTGCTGATGCACAGGTGCAGTTTAAGATGACATCAATATGCAAATAGCTGACTTTTCTCAAACACTTCTTTAAGTGAAGACCATGGAAATCTTGAAACTCTGTCAAGAAGATGTTTGGGAAGGATCTGAGTAACAAAATTAAAGTTTTTTCAGACAAAATATAGATTCTAAAGGTTGAGCATCTGCATGAAAAGAGGTTTGAATTAATTCTGGAATGAGTTGCAGTTCCCCTAAAATATTCAGGAGCATATTTTATGTGAAAAGCTAGTCATCCTGCAAATGATAGCATATCTGCATTTGCTTATCTTCCGTGGTGCAAGGTTCTCTTCCACAGAACATAATTTATTAGTTTATTAATTTACAGTCAAAGATCAAATATTTATAAGAAAAGAAGAACTGGATGTTTGGAGGCAGTCACAGTATTGTAATTTGAGACCAAATCTTCCAGTTATACTTTTACTTATGTATTTTATTTATTTAGAAATGTATAGTCACCTATTTTATAAATGATATCCTAGGTGATTCATAATAATATTCAATAAAAACAGAATAAATGAAACTGACAACTCCATGTCTGCACTATATTTCCCAATCATGGCACCACGACAAAATTCTACATTTACACTTGCATTTCCTGGTTTTATTTCTATTCTAGCCCAATGTTTTCACAGATCTTGGAAAACTAAATGGGAAGGCTGTACCAAAAGGTCAGGGAAGCCAAAGAAAAGTATTATGTTCAAAGAGTAGAACTGAGAGGAAAGTTGCATTAAACAGAAAGAAATAAAAACGATTGAATAAAAAAGTGCCCTTATTCATACACAATATATCTCATGATAGAACATTACAGAAGAAAACTTGAAATAGGTTTTGTTCTTTTTTTATAGGTAACCAGATTTTAGTTCTAACACAAAGATGGGCATATTTTTGGGATCCAGAGAGCATATTTTTTTTTAAAACTATTTTTTCCCCATTTCTAAGAGCTATGTGCAGGAGGGACCACCGATGGAATGACATCACCAAAGGCATGGTGGACTAATTCTAATCACACTTTTTTTTTCTTTTTGAAAAACAATTAAAATGAAAAAGTAAGTTTCTTCATACATACTGTTTAAACACACACAAACATTCATATACTACTAATTCAGTAGTATATGAAATGTTGACAGCACAGCCTACCAAACCAGTAATGTATAGAGATCAGAAACATGGGTTGGGGCAGTTGAAAGTCACAACTCTGCTCTAATGCATGTATATGCAAAATAGCATTAGTGACTGATAATTTTTCAGATCCACACTATTAGGAAATTGAATACAAAATTAAATCACAATAGTAAACCATTTTCAGCTAGAATGATACACTAATATTTTCTTATATAAAACTAATTTAATTTTTATTTATTTATCTGTACACATCCACATGTGTAACTAGCACATTAACACTAGGGCATATAAACGCTTCACACATTGTCTTGATTCTCCTAATAGTCCATTATTATGAACATAACAAAAACAATTCAAAATGATAGATGATTTACTGAGTTGTAGTAGTTACTTGGGAAAAAGATCCCACATAATAAATGAGATGCACTTCCAGGAAAACATGCTAACAGTGTAATTATTATGTTTCCCCATTGTCTGATTTTTTTTTTCACTCTACAAAAAAACCCCTTCTTTTTCTCTTTTCTTCATTTTTCTTTCTTTCATTCTTCAGGAGAATGAAAAAGGAAGGGAAAACCAAGCATTTTTTTAAAAAGAACTTGGTAATTGGAAACAGAAATTGTTTCTAAGGAAGACGGGACAAATTAAGAATTCAAATTAAGTGGAAACACAGACACACAACTCAAACATACAAAGCAAGTCTGTGACTTGTGCCTTCTGTTTACACAACAAACATTCTTGAAAATAAAAAAAACCTGCAGGGTTGGAGTTACATTTCACTAGCTATCAGTTAAAGACAAATAGACGATATAGCAACACACTAGGAAGCCCTGTCAATCAGCTGTATCTGCTTATTTTGTAACAAAGGCTAATGTCCATCTTACCAACTATGTAGCCAAAAAGTCAGCACATTTTCAATAGCCAAACTGAAATTATGTTTGTGTGTGCATGCACATACACATTTGTCGCCAGAAAACTTTAGAGTGGCCTATCAAGTATTGAGTGGCCTATCAAGTATTGTTGGACTATAGTTTCCAACATTTCTCACTATTAGCCATGTGATTAGGCTTGACAAGAATTGGAGTTGGCATCTGAAGAATCAAGTATTGACTATTCCTACTGGAGCTTTGCAATTGGTCAGTTATTTCTTTTCTGTAACCAATGTACTAAATATCTATTGAACCAACCAATCAAATGCAAACTGCATATGCCAGAATACTGAATAGAAAGAACCAAACAGTATCAGTACATGACTTTATACTGATATATAATACAGTATGTGATTATATTGCTTGGTGTACAAACTCAAAAAAGTAATCTGCATTCTGATTTTATTAACTTGTATGATAAGTCAAGATCTCATAAATATACCAGATGAATAAATCCTGTTAAAAATGGCTTTGTTACCTTTTTACCTATTAATAATACAAATCATAAAAATGAGAAATTTTAATCTTATGAAAAAGTCATCATGGATGTTTTAGTTAACTCCATGTCATCTTCCAACAATTTTTTGCTACCAAGAACAGATAATTATATAAACATTGTATTTGCAAATTCTATAGGCCTGAGCTACAGCATATTTTTTAATTTAATTTAATTTATTTATTTATTTTGTCAAGTATGTAGATAACAGATTTAGGTATAAACATGGTTATTAATACATGAAATAGATACGGATAAAAGGGGACATTAGGACAGGGACGGTAGGCACGTTGGTGCACTTATGCACGCCCCATTTACAAAACCATATGCACGCTTGTGCATATGGCTTTGTAACTGAGCTGCCTGTATTATTTCTCATATTAATCATGTGCACATTTACAAAATATGAAAATACTGTGCCTCTATTCTGTGTCCCAAATCTATGAAAACTTTTCTTCATTGCTTTTGTTTTTTTTGCTGTTTAAAGAATCTCCAATTTTAATAAAAATTAAGGCCATCAGAATATGGTGTTATGTTGATTTCTACTTTGCAAGAAAACTGAGAAAATGAATATACAATTCCTACTTTCCTCAATCTATGTATTAAAATGATATTGTGTAATGTAATAGCCATGTGCATGCTTATAAAACCAGTGATAAATTTCACTTTGGGTATTTTACAGATGGCTCTATCTTTTCTAAGCATAAAATTGTAAATGAGATGAAACCATACTGAAAACATGTGTATCTTATTTTTATGAGCATGTTGTTTTATTTTAATCTTGCAACATAAATAAATAAAAGTAATAGCACTGCCCCTGAGCTCAAAATCATTGTTAAAGATAATGAAGGCTTCTGATTTTAATAATGTATTTCAAAACCCTATGCATCATTAATCATACTCAGGGAATAAATGGCACACACTGTTTTGCAATTGTAAGCCTTTATAAACAGCATTTCAGATTCATGAAGACACCTTTTTTCTCCAATGCTGTTCAAGAAAATATAGAGAAGTCAACATAAAATATTAAAAAGTAATGGAAGAAAGTTCATTTCATGACCTGGCTTCAAAAGACAGAAACATCCATGTAGTTGGCAAGTAAATTTTGGGCACGAACTGAGAGCATAGGAGTGAGGCTTGCAGCAACTCAGGAAAGCTTGTCTGGATAGATGGCAGCAGACAGGTAGGGAGGAAGAGAAATTGTGGAAGCAGGAGAAAAGCACAATGGCTTACTAGAAGCTGAAGAGAAAGCATAATACAATAGCAATAGCACTTAGACTTATATACAGCTCCATAGTGCTTTATAGCCATCTCTAAGTGATTTACAGAGTCAGCATATTGCCCCCAATAATCTGGGTCTCATTTTACTGACTTCAGAAGGATGGAAAGCTGAGTAAACCTTGAGCCAGTAAGGATCGAACTCCTGGTAGCAGGCACAGTCATCCTGCAATACCGCATACTAACCATTGTGCCACCACAGCTCAAGTCAAGTGGACAATCCATAGTCTAATACTGTACAATAGCTTGAAAATTACCCAGGAACAAGCAAGAGACTTGGTCAGGAATGTGCTGAGCTCAAAATGAATCAGCTGTCCACAACAGGAATTAATGATTCTCAAAGCCAGATGCCAAAATTGCTTCCTACAATGAAACATTCAGATGTAATGCATATACTGTACATGAAATAACTATACCTGTGATGGCAAACCTATGGCACACATGCCAAACGTGGCATGCAGAGCACTCTCTGTGGGCACGCGTGCAGTCACCCCAGCCCAGCTCCAATCGCGTTTCTCCATCGTGTTTCACTCAATCAATTCCAACTTCTCACGAAAGAAAAAGATCTCGTGAAGTTGGAATTGATTGAGTGAACTTTTTCACTCATGCGCTTCACAATGGGGGGGATGGTGTCCCGTCCTCCTCCTGAAGCCCATTACACAATGTGACCCTGCATCAGCTCAGCTTGACAAAAAAAAGAATTTCTTTTCCTGCAGAGCTGCCTGTGTTGGGATGCCCCACCTCCCCGCGAGCCAGCTGAGCATGGGTGTGCTGCTCCTGGGCTTGTTGGCCTTCAGACATCATTCCCACCACCCAGCACCAGTTCAGGGGTTCCTTTCCCCCCACCACCACCACCATGGATTGGTATTTTCTAAGCATACAGTATACATAGGAGATCTCTCTCTCTCTCTCTCTCTCTCTCTCTCTCTCTCTCTCTCTCTCTCTCTCTCTCTTCACCACCACCACCACCCTCTCTCCCCTTCAGAAAAAAAAATGTTGCAGAATTTTCAGATGAAGATTTATGGGTCAGGATTCACCTTCTGAAGAATGATCACACGTATCCTGCAGCAGCCTGAAGATACACCCCAGGAGACATAGGATGCAGTCTAAGAATTTCACCTCTTTTCCTGCAAAGAATTACTTATGGCCTGGAAATATGAATATTTATTGTCAGTCTGATGTGAAATGTGGTTCAGGCTAATAGTGAAGATGATATACACTGAAAATTCTGCACCTAGGTGAACAGAAACCATATCAGTTGGAGTTATAAATTAATATACTGCATTTCTTCTTTGTTATCATTTTTTTTCCTCTGCAATCCTATTAAATTGAGTTCACAAATGTAATGTAGAGAAAGACTTGAAACATAAGTGGAAGAAAAATGTAACTTGTACAATAATCTGAATACAATTTGTTATTAAGGGGAAATGTATTGTTTACTTTTATTGACATTTTTGAATGTTATGCGTTGTAAAGAATTTCTGTGCCTGTGAGAGAGAGTTGTCTTTTAATGTTTTTCTTTTTTCTTTTAACATTATTTTGGAAATAAAGGCATAGCAAGTTCTTAAGAGAAGTAGATGAATACTGAAGTGCTTTTTCTTACTGAAATAAAAATGACATTAATGTCATGTTTCTAATGATCAATTAGTTTTTAGACTTCTTAGAGTAGTAAGAGACAGTTATCTCCTTCAAGATGGTCTTCTAATTTGTATTTTCTGTTTGCTAGAAAAAATGGCTGGAAAGGACAGCATTAAGTATTCTTACTGTTTCCCATTCAGTAGCTTTATCTAATAAGAAAGGGCTCTCTGGGTAAATGGCAGGCATCTATTCTGGATGGATTGATAATGATTTAGAGATCTTCTTTCCCATCCAATAGAAGACTGCTACCTCCAGTGTGCTGGTTAGGAAACAAACTTTAAAACAGACTCTGCCATAAGCAAACTAATAGGGCACTTTAGGCATGCAGTGCTTGGGAATAAAGAAAAGACCCAGCTAGATGTTCCAAATGGTATGCTCATAGATGTAATAAGTGGAGCATAATGTACTATTGTCAGCATGCATTAGAAATATACCTCCTTTCCTTTACCCAAGCAACAAAATATTCCTATCTAAGTGGCTAAATTAGCACTAATTAGACCCACAGATAAACTCTACATTTTTCCTTAGCTAAGTTTAGTTTGACAAAATATTATTTGCTTTAAAAATTCTCTCAGAAGAGACTATATGTGAATGCTTCATGCATTGAATATGGTGTTCCTGACTGTCCTTAAGTTTGTAGTAATCAAGACATACAGTATATGTAAATGTCTAGTCTTTCTTTCAGAGGTGGGTTTCAGCAGGTTCTGACCAGTTCTGGAGAACCAGTAGCAGAAATTTTGAGTAGTTCAGAGAACTGGTAAATATCACCTCTGAATGGCCCCGCCCACATCTATTCTCTGCCTCCCGAGTCCGAGCTGATCGGGAGGAAATGGAGATTTTACAGTATCCTTCCCCCGGAGTGGGGTGGGAATGAAGATTTTACAGATTTTTCCCCTGCCACACCCACCAAGCCACGCCCACCAAGCCATTCCATGCCCACCAAGCCACACCCACAGAACCGGTAGTAAAAAAATTTGAAATCCACCACTGCTTTCTTTGTACAATAATCTCTCCAGTAGCTGCCCCAGCTTTCCATGCTTTAATTCTTATTCAAGGCATTAAATTCCTCCTAGTGGACTTTTTCAATACAGCCCTCACTATGGTAGAATCCTACCTTTGAGCATATTCTTCTTGATATTCAGAGGATATCCATAGAGAATTTATGGTAGAGAACTTCAAAAGTTGTGACAATTTCTACTCCGTATATTCCAAAAGATTTGTGTCTGAAGGTACCTTGGGTTTATATAGGTGCTTTGTTTCATTGAAGCTCCAAGCAATATATACTTTTGACATAAAACCCACCCTGTCCATTGGTATAAGCAGTTGCCTCAATGGACCAAAGGTTGGTCAAAGCAAAATCACACTGTCATAATGTTCTACAAAGCTTAGAGATGCAGCATTACATCTTTGAATATCAGCTACTTACTGTACAATACAGCTTCCAAACTTCTAATATGTTGAATATATAAAGCACATTCTCGTGATTTGATGAGTCAACATTTGACGCATGATTGACCTGCTGTGACACAACTACATGTGACATATCTACATCTCCACCAAAATTATCCAGATGTCATCTTCAAACACATTAGTACAACTGTGTAAAATTGCATTCAGTAATCTCCTCACATATGCAATTAATAAGTCAGTATCAATTCTTCTAAATATGAGTACCCTTTAAATTCTCCAGAATTTGCAACTATACACTACTATTTATTGAAGAAGAGCTAAAACAAAATTATTTTTTTTCCACATCCATATTCAAGCCAAAAACACAAAGCCCCAGCTTGGACACAGTGGTAAAAATTGCAAATAAAAATTTAAAGTTAAGCCATACTGCTTAACTTTATTTATAGCAGATGACAAAAGTGTATATTTCCAATGTTTCAGCAATGTTTGCTGTCTTTTTGAGTTTAGTGCTCTTCTCCATTTTCACAGATAAAGAGAACCATGATTCTTAAACAATCTGCAGGTTTGTTTACCAAGTCCAAATATGGCTTTGTTGTTTTTTTCTTCCACCACTGCTTCCACTAAAAACATTTTAGCACTAGTTACTGAGGTTTTTTCTACCTGCACCATATAAATTGGCAAATCCTATTTGAAAGCCAAAGCATTTAATCCAGCAGAGTAAAACATCTGTCTTTGGAAAAACCATAAATTAAGTTTTATAAAGAGGCAAGTCTGCAAAACTAATACAAATGATTTCATGCTTTTCCTATAAGCAGCTGGCCTTTGATTGCTTCACACGGTGCATTTCAACTTCTGTCATCTCTTTCACAAGAATAATTCTGCAAAAGTAAAAGAACATAACAAAAAAATAGGAAAGCGCTCATAAAATTTTGTTTGTGATCAATTTCTACTTGATTACTCCAAGTAGAATTTGCCCACCCATGGAGTGTCGGTAGGGAGTGAATACTGAGAGCCCTCTCCCCAGGCAGGAAGATGGGAGAGTATTCAGAGGTGAGCATTATCTGCCAGAATTCCCCATGTGGGATAAATTACCCACCAAATAAGATGAGCATCTCCCTTATAAAGCCTGTTAAAACCTTGCTTTTTAGCTAGGCATTCAGCTACTGAAGTGTTGATGAAATATGTACACAGGTTATCTGGGTACTATTTATTGCTATTACACTTGAAGCTGAACAATCTATACATGCAATTCACACACATACTGTATATGCAGATTTTATTTTTAAATATTTCCAGCCACTTCAATTTGCTTGACTGAAATGGCATACACCTGTAATAAACAAATAGGTGAAAGTATGTAGGACTGAAATGTACCTATGAAAGTACATAGGACTGAACGCTATAAGAACAAATAAGGTTTGCTTTTATAGTCCAGTGATAATAGATGTATCAATAAGAAACCTACATACCAGTGAGAATAAAGGTGGCAGCATCAAACAAACTATCCTGAAGAAAGAAAGAAAAACTTGAACAGTATCTATTCTGGCACAAAATGTCATAACAATCCTGGGTTAGATTTTCTATATGCCCACTTGTGAATACATACATATGCATATATCTCAACATTCCACAGAAATGCACAGAATGTGACATTGACTGAAGAAATCTTTCTAACTACTATAACTTTTAATACTTACAAAAATATACTTAAAATTATCAAGTCAGCAAAGCTGCTGAATCAAATTTTCTTATTTAAAGAATGAAAGCTCCATTACCTTTGGCCAAACTGGTAGTTTCGTGGAATGTATTCATGCATTCCACATATCTGTTTTTAATATTTAAAGTGAACTAGTGAAGACGTCTGACTGAGTTCATAAAGATGGATTTAACCTTTCTTTCCATACTGTTGTATTAATGTCAACCCCAGCTCTAAAAGAGCTATTTGCCTGGAAAAGATAGCCAGATAGTCAAAGATGTCATTGGTACCAGGTATGTGGGCAGGTAGTTAAATGGGTGAGGAAGAGGGATTTAAATTGGGGATGGGGATTGATTGTCAATGCCAACAAGTTAGTATTGACTTTTTCCAACACAATTTGCTCCTTCAGGTCTTCCATCTTGGCACCCATCACTAAATTTCTATCTCTATGTTCTATCATTCTGACCCTGACTGGGAATTCTCAGGTTGCTACTTAAAATATTTAAAACTCAAGATTTAATTCTTTTATACTATAAAATAATTTTATGCACTTTACAATTCCTTATCAGCAACATGTTTGGTATTTAGTACACAACTACAATATATGATCAAATAACATTTGTAAATCAAATTTAAGATTGACACTTTTTTACCTTTATAAGTTTAATACATTTTAATCATCACAGTGTTACCAGCTTCTATTATATAAATACTTTTGTATTTAATTACTCTCAGTATTCTATAATGTATTATTCATATTTTTCAATGCAATAATATTTTTTAAATTAACATACAAAATGTACTATTTTTGCATAATGACTAGCTTGGTTTTTTTTATACAGCTCCTTTTCTTCCCATGCAATAAATAAGAGCTAAAATACAAAACTTAATAATGTGTAACAATTGAATTTGGTAAATAATTACTGGTTTGTATGGGTGTTATTTGGTATTTTGAATACATAATACAAAAGCAAGAGTTATTAGAGAAGATTCTCATGAAGCTTAGAAAAACTGAGGAAAATGTTCTTTATTTCAGTATAATTTCAATAGCACAGGAGTAGAGATTCTGCAGCCAAGCAAATATGCCAATTCAAATTTTTGGATATATTTTTTCTATAATGTTTCTGTGACTGGATTTTTTTCATTAGAATACTGAATCTCCTATAAGAACAAGGTTTCTTTGTGGACAGTTGTCCCATTAAGAATAGATTCACTGAAATTAAGATAAAATTAGTCATAATTAACTCATGTTAATTATGTCTGAAAGATTTATTTGATTACTTAAGGGTGGAGTCAACCCATAACTTTATCTGAAAAAAATACATTGCTAAATAAGGTTTCATATTTGTAATGTCTCTTTTATACCATATTTTGTTATTGGAAGATCCTGTCTCAATTGCTAATTTGGAAAAAAAAATCTGCCATTTTTAACATGTATGCAACTTCTAAATTAGCTATTCAGACAATCCTTGAGCTGGATCCCTTGTTTAAGAGCAGAATTAAATTGATGTTGTTGCTGAGTCCCTGTTGTTCCAAGAGATCAACTGCCAATAATGCTAACAAGAATTATAAACTGGATTAAAAGCATTAGCACCTCCTTTCTCAAGTGGGAAGCCATGCTGAGTGCTCCGTGGTCATCCGGGAACGTACCCAAATATTTGCTGGATGACCACCTGAGCTCAGCTGGCCTTAATATTCTTCTTTGGCTTTCCATTAGGATTAGTTACAGGGAAGAACTATCATTGCTCTTAATTCACTAGGAAAACACTAATACCTGACTTCTAATTACTTTCAGCCAAACCAAAACAAAGAATGTGGTTCTAGTTATATGGTTCTATTTTTTTTCTCAAGTACAGTTAAGATTTATTCAGCTAACAAGTATGAGAAATGTATTCTTACAAATATTAAGATAAGATGATTTTATAATAAGATTATTATAAAAATGTCCACCCTTTTTCAGTTACTATAGTTTATGAATTTGGGAGGTATGCTTCCAATTGCTCAAACTCAAATTATACTGATCACAGCATGTAAGAGTTTTCCTCCATCCCTTTCCACTTTCAATATAGCTATGCTATAGAATATTCTGGGAAATTTTGGTAAACTACACTTCAGATATGACAGTTGGTTTTTAGCAGAATAGTTTCCAATAGTTTCTTACAACAAGAACCACAAAGAAACAAAATAAAAACTAATGTATGTATTGGTGTAAATACTTAATCTACTGAATCATAATTATAGATTCTCAAAGCATATTCTGCTAAAGTATTCAGTGTTGTAAAACAGCAGAAGATTCTTTCATACAACCCAGATTACCATGATGACTGCAAACACTACTGCAAATATTACATACTATAATTGCAGTATAAGTATCTTCCTTTTTATAATAGGCCTAATCTTTGGAACTCCTGTTAATTATGGAGAAGTCCTTTGAGAAAAAGTAAAACCACAATGACGGTTGTAATTACAGGTCTCACATTACATCTATATGTATCTTTAAATGCAAAAGTAATTAGAGAATGTGGACCAACTTCTGTAGTTCCCATCAAATTTAGATGTCAAACTAGTTCTTATGAAATCAGCGGGACACAGATTACAGTTCAGTGAATAAATCCAATTTATTCTTACATCAATATATGTGTTATGTCCTTATAAGGACATCCGCCCGGATTGGCTGCCAGCCATCAGGCGGGAAGTTTGAATTGCTGTCAGGGGCGGTGCGACTGCCAGAGCGAATATAAGGAGAGCTCCGGCAGCGGCAGCCAGTCTTGTTACTGTTTCCAATAAAGTTACTAAATGTAATGAGCTGGTCGCGTCTTCCTTTTCCTGCGCCGATCTAACACTGGCAACGAAGGACTAGAACCAAGTGACGAACCTCGTGGCGTGAAGCCAACAAAGAGCAAGCCACTCGGCAACTGAAATCACCGGTAGGCATTTCCGAAGGCATGGCATCTGCTGAAGTCACATTGCCAGCCCTTGCTCCATTCCGCCCAGGAAAAGACAAGTGGAAATCCTACGTGGTCAAATTTCAGCAATACCTGAGAGGCAACAATATCAGGGATGCCGATGATGACCACAAGAAGGGGATCTTCCTGGCCAACTGCAGCTCAGAAGTCCTCAACATGGCTATCGATCTTGTGGCACCACGGGACATCGAAGAAGTACCATGGACGGACCTGCTGCAGATCCTACAGGACCATTATGCCCCAACAGGAACACCAGTGGCGAACCAGTTCACCTTCCATCAGAGGGATCAGAAGGAAGGGGAAACCATCAAAGAGTTTGTGGCTGCCCTGCGCCAAATCGCAGCCAGCTGTGAGTTTGACCATGTGGACAACGCCATTGCTGACCGCATGGTTTTCGGCATGAAGGACAGAGGCCTGCAAAAGAAATTCCTGAGCAGGAAAAAGCTTGTGCTCAAGGACATGGTGGAGGAAGCTACCGCATCCGAAATCTCAGAAAAAGCGGCAGCCGCAGTAATACGGGCAAAGGGAATCCACAAGATTTGCAGTGCCACACAGTCGTCGACTGAGGATTCCACAGCTGGATCGGAGAAGAATCCACCGTCCACAAGGTATCCAGACCCCCAAGGCGGGAAACCGCTCAAAGAAGCTACAAGGGGGAGCACTGTGCCAGCTGCAGAGGGGAGCACGCCAGGGCAAACTGCAAGTGGAGAGATGCGACCTGCAGATGTTGCAACAGAAGGGGTCACATCGCCGAAGCTTGCAGAGCCGAGGAACCAGCCCCAGAACCCTCCAGCCACTGTTCTCGCGAAAATCGGAAAGATTACCAGAGATCATCCAAACGATCCTCTGGCCAATCTAGACGCAGAGACGATGAATTTCCGAGGAGCGGAGTGGTCCACCAGATGACCATCGCCCACACCAACTCAGACAATGCCACCAAGTTCCACGTGACCGTCCACGTGGAAGGATTGCCATGCTCAATGGAGGTAGATTCAGGCTCGGTCTACTCCATAATGGATTGGCACCAGCTGAAGCGCCTGCAACCCAGCATCAGAAAGCGAGACCTGAAGCCACTACACTCCAAGCTCGTCGATTTTGGGGGAAACCCCATCGGAGTCATAGGAAGAACCAACATCCAAGTCTCCTACAACCAGTTCCAAGGCAGGCTTCCCATCACAGTCGTGGAACACAGCCGACCGAACCTGCTAGGAGTGGAGTGGTTTAAGCCACTGAGCCTATCGATCGGAGGCATCCATCAAATCCGCAGGGATGAACTCGACAACCTCATCGAAGAGTTCAAAGAAGTCTTTGATGGTAAGCTGGGGAAATTTGTGGGGAGGCCAATCTCCTTTAATCTGGACAAGGGAATCACCCCAATTAGGCTGAAGCCCCGCCGGGTTCCATTTGCCCTGCGGCCAAAAGTAGACGAGCAGCTGGATAAGCTGATCGCCCAGGGCGTCCTGGAACCTATCGATCATGCTTCATGGGAAACCCCCATTGTGACCCCACTGAAGCATGATGGATCAGTGCTCATCTGCGCCGACTATAAATGCACAATCAATAAGGCGTTGGCACAGAGCGCATACCCTGTCCCAGTGGTGCAACATCTGCTGCATTCTCTGGGGACTGGCTCAATTTTTGCCAAACTGGACCTGGCCCAGGCTTACCAGTAGCTGCCAGTCAACGAAAAAATGGCAGAGGCACAAACAATAGTCACACACACGGGGGCATTCAAATGCAACCGTCTCCAATTTGGAGTCAGCGCTGCCCCCGGCATCTTCCAATCAATGATGGAACACCTTCTTCAAGGCATTCCAGGGGTGGTGCCATACTTTGACGATGTACTAATCTCCGGAGATTCCCAGGCACAACTCCTTGAAAGACTCAGGCTTGTCCTGCAGCGCTTCAAGGCCAAGGGCTTGAGAGTCAGGAGAGATAAATGCATCTTAGGGGTACAGGAAGTCGAGTTCCTGGGCTATCTCATAGATAGCACTGGCATCCACCCCACCAAATCAAAAGTTAAAGCCATCCATGAAGCTCCAAGCCCCAAAAACAAAATGGAACTTCAGGCATTCCTTGGATTGCTTAACTTCTATGCCATGTTCCTCAAACAGAAAGCCACAGTTGCTGAGCCACTCCACCGCCTGCTGGGGAAAGCGGCTTCCTGGAAGTGGGGCCAAGAAGAGGAAGCAGCATTCCGAGCCGTTAAAGGACTCTTAACTTCCAAAAGCGTCCTCATCCAATACAACGAGATGCTCCCAATCAAGCTCACCTGCGACGCATCACCATACGGGGTGGGGGCAGTCCTCAGCCACGAGCTGCCCAATGGCTCTGAAGCCCCAATAGCCTACTTCTCCAAGACCATGTCCGGCGCTGAACGCAACTACAGCCAGCTGGACAAAGAGGCCCTGGCCATCATTGCAGGAGTAAAACGCTTCCACAAATACGTCTACGGGAGGAGCTTCACCATAGTGACCGATCACAAGCCGTTCCTGGGGCTTCTTGCAGGCGACCAACCCACCCCGACCTTCATGTCCCCACGGATGACGAGATGGGCCATCTTCCTAGCCGGCTATTCCTACAAGCTCGTGCACCAGCCAGGCACATCCATAGGAAATGCCGACGCGCTGAGCAGATGCCCATCAAAGGATCCAGTGGAAGACCCAGCCCCCACGCTAAACCTTTTCCACATAGACAATGACGACAGCTGTCCAGTCTCATCTGCAGATGTGGCCGTCCACACCCAAAAGGACTCCACACTCCGCCAAGTGAGATCCTGGATCCTCAGGGGGTGACCGATGGAGAAGACGGAGGAGAAATTCAGCCCCTTGGGTCAGGAAGCAAAAGGAGCTGTCCACTATGAAGGGCTGTTTGCTATGGGGAGACAGGGTGCTGATTTCAAGCACTCTGCAACGAAGAACACTAGAGACCCTGCATAACGGGCACCCAGGCATCGTCCGCATGAAAGCCCTGGCACGGAGTTACGTCTGGTGGCCATCACTGGACAAAGACATTGAGGAATGGGTCTCCAGATGTGACCCGTGCCAAGAAGTATGCCCAGCGCCGCCCCAAACCGAAACAGCGAAGTGGGAGACCCCCAGCAACCCCTGGTCGAGGATCCACATCGACTTCACAGGTCCGATGCAGGGGCGCCACCTATTCATCATTGTCGATGCCTTCTCCAAATGGCTCGAGGTGGTACCCATGGCATCTACCACAACGGAAGCGACGATCCGGGCCCTACGCCGCCTCTTCGCCACCCATGGACTGCCGGATGTGCTGGTCTCCGACAACAGGCCCCAACTCACATCCCTGGCCATGGAGGCATTCCTGGCCGGGCTGGGCATCCGCCATTCCCTTACAGGCCAGCTGGGAACGGACAGGCTGAATGGATGGTGAGACTCACCAAGGAGGCACTCACCAAGATGGGCACGGGCGACTGGCAGGAAAGAATAGACAACTTCCTTCTCACCCAGCACATCATGCCGCATGCCACCACCCACAAGAGCCCAGCCTAGTTGTTGATGGGCAGAAGGCTGAGGTCACCATTGGACCGGCTACACCCCCAATACAGCCCAGAAGTGACCGCAATGGCCAGCCATCCGCTTCGCGCCTTCAGCAAAGGAGATCCGGTTTTCGCGCTCAATTTCCACGGCTCTCCTAGACAGCCCAACCAGCCCAAAGTCCTACACAGTGGAGCTGGAAGATGGACAGGTCTGTAGACGTCACATCGACCAGCTCCGGAAAAGGTGGAGGGAAGTAGGACAAAAACAGCCCGATGAGGTAGCCTCACAACACCCCGATGAGGTAGGCCTACAACACTCTGACGAGGTAGGCCTACAACCCCCCCGGCGAGGCCGGCCAACAACACACCCGCAAGGCAGGCCAACAACACCCCGGCGAGGTGGGAAAGCAAAGACCCGACCGACCAGGGCAGCGGGATGCCAGAGAAGTAGACCGGGGACCACTCACCCAGGGCGAACCCCGTCCACCCAGCGGGAGCAGCAGATGGCCCCAGAGCATGGAGGACTGCCAGCCAAGGATTGCAGTAGACCGGGGACCGTCCAAGGCGGGCACACCACAGCCCATGGGTGAGGGTGGCACACAACACCCCGGTGAGGGGAACCTCCACCCAGCACAGAGGACAGCCCAGTGACAACACCCCAGCCCAGAAGACCCCAGCCACCAGTCTGCGGTAGACCAGGGACTAGGGCGAAGGGGAAGCCAACAACACCCCAACCAGGGTGGACAGCGCCACCCCGGCAGGGGAGACCTCCACCACCCGCGGAGGTAGCCCCGCAACGGCAACCTGACCAGGACGTCCACCGCCGACCCGCCGGGGTAGGCCAACCCCAGCCCGGCAAGGAAGGCCTCCGACACCCCGACCAAGGAGACCTGCGCTACCCCTGCGAGGTGGGACACCACAACCAAAGCCAACACCACCCATCGCTGACAGACCGGACCCGAGGGCACCAATCCAAGTCACACACCCCCGACAACAACAAACCGAACCGCAACCGAACCACAGAGCCCAGGAGACCGGGGAGCAGCAAGTGACAACCAGGGACTTACCGAGACTCAGACGCTCTTCCCGGGTCGGCACCGAGCAGCCACACCGAAACGACCGATCCACAGGCCAGGAGGAAGACCACCAGAGCCAGCAGTCCAAGGTCTGCTGTTCGGCCAGAGGCGCTGAGGGTGACCCCGCACACTTGCCAGCCGAACCAAGCCCGGTTCCAGGGAGGGAACCAGGAGACACAGGAGCCCCGTCCGTCCAGGTCGGTGTCGAGGAAGAAGTGAGACTGCGCAGGTCAACTAGGGTGCCGAGGCGTCCTACGTACCTGCGCGATTACATGACTTTCATTAATGTTGACTGACTGTTTTCTGACTAGGAGGGGAGGAGTGTTATGTCCTTATAAGGACATCCGCCCGGATTGGCTGCCAGCCATCGGGCGGGAAGTTTGAATTGCTGTCAGGGGCGGTGCGACTGCCGGAGCGAATATAAGGAGAGCTCCGGCAACGCACAGCCAGTCTTGTTATTGTTTCCAATAAAGTTACTAAATGTAATGAGCTGGTCGCGTCTTCCTTTTCCTGCGCCGATCTAACAATATGAATGGGCTAAACTCTCAATGGAAAACAACCAGTATTCTTTTCCTGATCAGATTTAAATTATTTTACATTTTATTTAGATAATGTAAATACCCACTCCAACAATACCTTTTCAGTCAAACATCTTTTTCTTTCTAAAGATTATCTATATCAAACTGATTTCTCAAAAACAAAAACATGGTGAAGATTCAGTGTCATCAGCTGATGGCCAAAGAAATGAAATCTTGGTGGCATATTCAAGTCTCGGTTTCACTATGATAATTGCTACAGTAAGGTGAGGATGTAATTTGGAAAATATTAGACTGTGCAGAGATGGACAGATTGACTTTAAAAATAAAAGCCAAAGAAGACAGAATATTACTTAATACGGAATAGATTTTGTGAGTGGTTAAAGATAGTAGGTAGAAATTAGATGAAGAAAGATTATTGTTATATATATGAATTGAATATAAAGATGGTTTATAATTATAAATATGCCAATATAATTAACAGAATTATAAATAAGCTAATATAAAGGGAAATTTAGCCAAAATTATTCTGTTATATTATTACTATTGTTACCATTATGTGTGTTAATATTTCTTTTTGTTCTCTCTTTGTTTTTCTTTTGTGAATGATATATCCTGATATTACACTGTATTCAAAATGTTTATGAATAAAAAAATAATTAAAAAAATAAAAGAAATTGATAGTAAGGAATAGAGAAACACAAACATGCAAAATACATGTCACACGCACATGCACACACCTGTAAAGAGTTTGCATTTTCCGTAGTTCAGCAATGCCTTCCAGACCTCTGGTAATTTAGCACCCTGTTGGGATATTTGAATAGCCAAATCTTATCTTCTGGTTTTCAATATGCATCTAAAACCAAAGCTTTCTACCCATTATTTCTTCAGGTTAAATTAGGATAGCCACCTGTTTCATAATTCAAGTGTTGAATTGTTAAGAAAGTGGTTCCTGATTTGGTGGCTTAATTTTTGGAAGTAAAGATAAAATATACATGCATACATACATTTAAAACATTTTATGCTACTTACCATTTTGAAAAACTCGGAAAGAATTTCATGCTGTTCAGAAAACTTTCTCCATTTCATTATTAGCTCTTATTGCTAATAATACTGCTTCATAGTGCTTTACAGCCCTCTTTACAGAGTCAGCGTATTGCCCCAATAATCTGGGTCCTTATTTTACCCACCTCAGAAGGATGGAAGGCTGAGTCAACCTTGAGCCTGGTGAGATTCAATCTGCCAAACTGTTGACAGCTGGTGATCAGCAGAAGTAGCTTGTAGTACTGCACTCTAACCACTGCACCACCATGGCTCTGATCACAGAGTTCTGTTAAAATTGGAGAGTTACCAAGGCCTAAGAGACCAGCATGCTTCACCTTTCTCTCTGCAATTAACTTTCCATGTGTTCTGACGCCCAACATCATAACTAAACAGAAAACATGTAATTAAGGTCATTGATTTTATTTGGAATTCTTCTTCAGTATAGATGCTAGTAATTTACAACAATTTAGGATTTTGGATGAGGATATTTCCCAGACAAATCTGGGGAAGACAGCTTGGATTTTATTTTTATTTTATTTTTTATATCCTATGATAAATTCTGCAATGTGATAACATCATAAATGCTAGAATGGAGTGGGTTCCTAGTTGGGTAATAAAACATCTGTAAGGAAATAACCAAGCTCAGAGGGTACCAAGATTCCATAGTTCATTCCTGGGCTACAAATATTTTCTTCTATTCTTCACTGAGGATGAACATTTTATCTCTGAATATAGAAGAGTAAAAGCAGCAGCTTCAAAATTCAGACTATCAGAAATCCAGCACAGATAAATCAATCAAACAAAATACTTTCATTTACATAAATTCTATTTTTCAAACAAATAAATACATTTTAAAAAATCAAGAGTCTGGAGGAAGATCTACAGCTGATCCTGTTTTTCACTACTTTAATTCCTCCAATTTTAGAAACTTTTGGAAACATTGCCTAACAGTCTAATTTGTCTCCTGGTAAAGTAGAGTTAGAATATGTTATCAAATTATAAACATTGAAGAAATGTTTTCATATTGTTCCTTTTCACAGGTCTGTGGGCATTCTACCATATAGTGATCTTAATTTCCAATATATAAACTCTCAAAATTTTATTATTATTTTAACTAATGCCTGCATCACTATTTATCTTCAAAACATCTTTTTTGCTTTTTTCCATTTAAATCCTTCACTTATACAGAAGGACTATGTGGTTCTTGGCATAAACCTATGCTTCTAATGGGTTCAGAATGTTAATTTTGTCAATCCAAATATATCATAGATCCATATACCATCATACTCTAACCTTGGATCTGATGGTGGATTATTTATTTTTAACATTATCACCAAAATAATTTGAAAAAAAATATAACATTGCAATCAAACTGATAAGATCAGAGGTTCACATTTTTCTCCTCATACAGTTTTTATTAAGACTCAATTAATTTTACAGGAGCTCCTTGCTTACCAATCACAATTAAGCCTGGCAATTCTGTGGCTAAGTAGTTTGAATGCTAAGCAAAAAGAATCACATTATCACACCAAACTTACGTCATTTGCCCTTCAATCATTAAGCAAATCACTACAGTTCTTAAGAGAGACACCTTGTGACAACAATTTGTGATTTCACTTCCACATTCTCTATTATTTCTGTTTGTTGGAAGCCAACTGTGAAGCTTGCAAATGGTGATCAAGTGACCATGAGATGCAGTGATGACCATAAATGTGAGGATTGGTTGCAACCAATCCTCACATCCTCAACCATTGTAACTTTGAACAGTTGCTAAACAAGGCAGTCAATAAATGAGAACTACCTGTGTTATAATCTCATAACAGTATCAAAGTTTTATTCCAACCCTTCAAATAATAGTAATATGCAGAGTGTTATATAAAATTACATAAGATCCATGCAAAGTATAATAGGAAAACATTCCTATACTCTGCTTTTTTATACACAGAATTTTTTTTCTACATGCTTTATGGTTTTGGAATTTTAGTCTGGAAGTAAATAGTTTAGGTAAAAAAAAATATCTGGAACATTTCACAATTAAAGATGGTTTTGGGGTGCTTACATATGTTTCTAAAGAAAAAATAGTACAGAAAAATACAGGCCCATTATTCTTCCACAATTGCCCTGCAGGGTCAGAATCTTTCACTGAACAATGCTACCTGGTAGCAAAGTCATGTCTTTTATATTGCACTTATGGATTTTAAGCATTACATTGTTCTTTATACTAGATCAAAATTATGCAGAAAGCTTAGAAGCACAACAATTAATGACAAGTGCTTGTTCTTATCTGTAAGATTTATGAGAAAAACAATCAAGGGAAAATGTAATGTGGCAAGCCAGCATTCTGATGTGGTCTCTGTTACAAGAGTCCTTAAAAACAAGATTGTACTGTTAACAGCCCTACTGTTTTTAATATTTACATTAATACTATGTTTAGTAATTTAAGTAATTTAATTTAGTAAACTAGAATTTCATCCACCAGATATTGAACATAGACATATAATATGGGTAACTATATACAACCATGCAATGAACATATCGTTACCATATACTAGCATCAATTGCATAGCAGGTTGAAGTTAAGTTAGCCTTATGGTGGGAAAAATCCTTTCTAATTTTTCTTGGTTTTAACAAATTTGTAATCAAACCATGGTTTTGTGTTAGGCTTACACGATTTATATCTTCCTTTATTTAAGCTTTTAATACTATGCTAACAATAATAGAGCATAATATAGAGAGCTATCTCTCACAGGATCTGTAATAAATCAACTTAAATTATCTAAATTCAGTGGATTGAATTTGATCTTCTTTGTATGTAAATTTCATTAAATTGGATGGTGAGTTGTAAATAATTGTTATTTAAGATAGATATACGAGATGATAGATATATGAGATTATAGATACATAGGTGAGAGAAAAAGAAGGAGGATATTCATATCTTATAGCAACCTGCTCTTATAGCCCATTTAAATTTAATAAATCTAAATTCTAAATGCTTGAGTGAGATTTAGGCCACCATATTTTCTTAGTCTTTAGAATGATCATTAATTAGGCAGATATTTCCACTAAACTAGGAAGATGCTAATGTACTTCAAAATATAGAACTATACCTTTTGGTGTATTATAGCACAAAACTATTATCATAAGGTTGGATAAGATTCAAAAGGAACATAGAAACCAAACATTTTGCACTGTATAATTAATATATTTTAATTATTAAAAAATTTTAAAAAATAAATAAAACAATTCCATCTTCCAAGGCCTTTTTACATAGCTGCTCCCACATAGTCCATAGCAAAACATATTTGGAAATGATTGGAGTAAAAAATAAGTTGTCATGTAAAATTATATCACAGAATGAAAAAAAAAAGTAATTCTAAATTCTCATGGCACATTCCTAAAGGCTTTCAAAGGCCTAAATGATTTTTTACATTGAGATTCTTGTAGCTGTTCCCTAAATATTTCTATAGCTTTAGTCAGTCTAAATGCTATAAAAATTTAAAATGTAATTGTTTCTGGAATTTCATATAGAGTCTTATAACTGCAGATATTGAATAACCTACAATAAGTGGTTTAAGATGAAAAGGAACCACTGTAGTTAATATAATGATAGATTTCAACTGTAATAAGAATCTGAGACCATTGGATTCATATATAGTCAGCTGAAACAGAATGATCAATTGGTCTGGAAAAGTAAATGCATGTTGCGGTCATAGGAAGTACAGTCTCTAGGGTTTATGAAAGTTGCTCTGGGGCACGCTTTTGCATTTAGCCAGCCTATTCCTAATCTTATAGTTGGTTGATGGATATAAATTTTTATTAGCCCTATTACTATTCAGTTTAAGGACTAGTTATCTGAGGTTTTATGTACACTTATATGACATGCTTGTAGAAAAGAGTTGATCACAACATGGAAAAAGAGAAGGAAGAAGACCAATTGCAGTCTTGCTCCCTAAAATTGACATTCCTCATATTTTCTTCATTCTATATATGCAGTCCTCAATTTACAATAATTCATTTAGTGACCAAAGTTACAATGGCACTGAAAAAAGTGACTTATGACCGTTTTTCACACTTGTGACCATTGCAGCATCCCCATGGTCATTGGATCATGACTCATATTTATGATGCTTGCTTGTGCCACATCATGTGATCACCTTTTGATAAGCAAAGCCAATGGGGAAGCCAGATTCACTTAACAACTGCATTACTAATTGAACAACTGCACTGACAATAATGGCAGGAAAGGTCATAAAATGGGGCAAAATTTACTGTCTCGCTTAGCAGACATTTTAAGCTCAATTGTGGTCGTAAATCGAGGGCTAGCTGTACTCTCACCCAGTGGTGGGATTCAAGTAATTTAACAACCAGTTCTCTGCCCTAATGATTTCTTCCAACAACCAGTTTGCCAAACTGCTTAGAAAGTCAACAACTGATTCTCCCTAAGAGTTGTGAACTGGCTGAATCCCACCACTGCTCTCACCTCATATGGCTTTTTCAAACAAAAAACCCTAGAAAATCCACTTGCCTTTTGGATAAAGCACCTTTGGGACAATCATGACCTGGATGATTGAGAATCTCCATAGGCAGATGTATTAAATGTGCAATATCACACACTACGCTTGTTTGAACTTGCTCAACTTTTTCAGGCCCAAATCCAAATTGCAAGACAGATATAGCTATATTCCAGTCCAAGCTTCAGTCTGCCATTCGCTGACTTCAAAGAAGCTCATGGAGTATATCTGGCTTCTGACTCATCCTTCCTACAAGAGTGTAAATGTCATGTATTCCTTTTACAGGGCTATTTTTAAACAGTGGCAATGTATGTATTAATTCACACAACTAATTAGTACACAATTAGTACACACAATGTACTCTCATCAATACTCTGTTTGAAGTAGGATTGCCAATTTCTACCTCTCACAAGAATGGATCGAACATTTTTTGGTGACAAAAATGCCATGGTTAAATATTTGTGAAACATAAAACAGACATATAAAGGAGAGTCATTAAAAACAAAGACAATTAGTCAGACTAGAAAAACAATATGTAAAGATATATATGTCTAGCCCAGATACACACAGTAGCTACAGTCTGGAATCATTTACTTGTGGATTACTTTTTATCTATTAATAACATTTGAAAAACGACTGTGGGCCCTAAACCTTGTTTCATGAGACAAGTATAATGCAATCTTGACTACACTTAATAACCTTCCCATGATCATAGCTCTTTAAAGCTCTAGCTGCTCTGTTTCAATAGGCCTTTTAGGATTTCCCCCACCAGTAAAATTTAAAGAGGAAAAAATATCTAATTACAACACTTTCTGAAGGGTAGCAGTTAGAACTTTTGGACTGTAACTTTTCTTGCTCTAGGAAAAAAAGCTATCTTCAAATGCTTATATATCATAACATTACTACTGTTGTTCGTTTTTCTTTCCCTTCTTCCCAAGGGAGCCCAGAATAGTATATGAATAACAATAATGTAATCGGAAAAAAAACCATCAGTCTTGGGGGGGGGGGATTCCTCACAAATACAAAAGGAATTGTCATGGCAGAGAATTGATAACAAGTGTGAGAGACATGAAACTCATTGTATGTATTTGGCCAGATTCCTATATTATCAGAGTGGAGAGTTTGAGGTTTCTTCAACTTCATCTCCTGCTGCTTTGAAAAACGTAAGCTTCCCTTTTGATGTTCTGTTCTTACTGTGGTTTCTGTTAACTGTGAGTGCTGTCATATTGAACTGGGCATATGCAAAGAATTCTCCCTCCATGCCTTTAAAAGTATGTCTCTAAAACAAAATGGGGACAGTTGTTTATCAGAATCCAGTGCCAGAAAAGAAAGTTTGTTGGAGCATATGAAGGCATGTTGACCACACTGATCTTATTTCCGCTACCCACTTCAAGGATCTAGAACTGGCAGAAATAATTTGAAATGTTATAACAAAAGAAACCATAAGATTTACTCTCTATTTTCTCTTGGGGGTAAATTGGAGGAAGAAAGATCAAAGCAGATATATACTTGCATAGTATTATATATAGATATATAGATACAAACACACACACAAACACACACATATCTCAGGCACATTATATTTAAACAGAAATAAAATAATGCTCATGTTAATATCTCCCTAGTTCTAACTGTTCATGACTAGCTACTATACTACCTTTTCTCCATTCTAATGGCTTTTAAAAATCTTTATTACAATGTTATACATTGTATGGACACATCTTCAAATCAAGTATGTTTTCAAATAGAATATTTTGACCCCAAATAAAGTACTTTCATCCACAGAGTAGACAACATATGGCCACAGGATGTGAATTATGCACATGTTGTACTGTAGGTAAACATTTACATTACAGGGGAAGATAGCAATGGAAGACAACCACAATTTGAAGACCGACAATATACATTGTATATTCAGTATACATAACTTTGTTTTTGTACAATAGTTAAAATAGATGACCTTCAAATCCCACTGAGGTTTCAAAAAATAATATAAAAATCTACATACAATAATTGGACAGTTAATAAATTCTTGTTTCTTCTTCCTCAGAAGCCATTATAGTATACTTTTATTTTTAGCATTGGTAAAATCCCAGGGGTCCTAACTGTGCTATTTAAATGTGTTTCAGCACATAGGAAGTAAAACTTAAAGTTAAAAATATGCATGGAGTAACTAACAGACTGCCCAGTTCCATAAGTCACAAACATTAAAAATTTCAAAGTCAAAGAGGAATGCATAAATTATTGGGCTCCAATTTGTGCTCTAGACATTCACAAAAGATTTATGTGAAATCTTTCTGTATTTAATTAAAAATACCACTTCTGAATGTAAGAACACTTTCAGAAACAACTTGCCATCAAGTCATTGGATTGTTGAACTTACTTTGCTGCATTTAAAAAAGAGAGAACATGTTCTGCATAAATTAATCATTCCCTAACTTCTTATTTAGGGCAGTGCAGTGGCTCAGCAGTTAAGATGTTAGACTTGTCAGCTGGAAAGTTGGCAGCCTGGGTTTGAGACCCGAGCACCATGCAACAGGGTGAGCTCCCCAACTGCCAACCTAGCAGTTTGAAAGTATGCAAATGCAAGTAGATAAATAGGTACCACTTGCTGGCCACATCATGACATCATGCTGGTCACATCATGTCATCATGCTGGCCACATGACCACAGAAATGGTTTCAGAATGTGCTAGCTCAATTGCCTTGAAATGGAGATGTCATCGGCAACAACTAGTGGAGTCGTAGGTGCTCTTTTACCTTTTACCTTAACTTCTTATTTAAATAAAAACAAGTACAGTGCATTGTAAAGAGAAGAGAAAGGAAAAGATGAGAGGAAAATGGTAGCCAAAAGATAGCCATTAAGAAAGTGGTGAAATAGAGATGCTATCTTCTGTTTCATGTACAGCAGCAAACTAGACTTACAATTAACTTTTCAGTGTGAGACAACATTCTGCCTGCTGTAATACAATTTCAGAGAAACAGAGAATACCCTGTATCATATATAGTTCTTTTCTCTGATGGCTTACTGCCATTCCTCCCTAACTGAGGTGGTTGCTTCACTCTGCTTCAGGGTAGGATCAGTAAATCTCTGTCACCAAAAGAATTCCATATGAATGTATGCAGAAATATATGACATAATTAAGGAGATTGCACACTGTTATTGTAATCCCTTCTCATTGTTAGCTGTATGGAAATAATATCATAATTTTGTCTAGAACCCAAATGATCTGCACTGAATATTAAGCAAACTGTATGTTGCACTGAGGAGAGGGCTTAAAATTAGCAAAAGCTATTATCAAAGATAAAGCTATTTATATTTAGCAGAGTCAATAGAGCAAATGATTGCAGATTATGTAAACAGCAAAAAAAAAAAACCCTAGGGAAAGAACATGAATTTGTATATCTCAATAAAATGTGTATTAAAAATGGAAAATGGATGAAGAGGTTTGAATACATGCAAATGCTGATAGAATGGGGGTAGATATATAGTGTGTCGTGAAGAAGGAATGTTTGCTGAAAAAAGTGAAAACATCTGGATATAAGAACATGTTTCTTCCTTTGTTAATGGCAAAGAGAGTTTGATATGTCAGAAGAAACATAAACATAAAATATACGATTCTTCTGAAGAAACATAAGAAACATAAAATATACATGTAATGGAAAGAGGGCATTTAAGAACTATGAGTAGCGTAACAAAAAGAGATAGTTCAAGACTGAATGGGTGCTGAATGAATCTGGATTAAATGCTAAAGTGAGCAATGACTATGAAAAAAGTGATTTGACCATATAAACAGAATGAATGAGGATTAAACTGCCAAATAGATATATGAAGAACAGCAAACATTTCACAGGTAAGCAGAAAGATTGAAAAAAATGTGGTTGGAAATCTTCAAAAAGAAAAGAAAGTTAAGACATTTTAAGAAGAAAAGGTAACCTATGACCCCCTATGGTAGGGTGGAAACAAAGTGTTTTATACCTAGTTTAGATATGTTTTCTTTATTTTCTTACCTATGCCCTTGATTACTTTGTTTTACTATTTCTTAATTCCTTTTTGCACTTTGCATAAAATTGCTTATTCTGAAAAGGAATATTGTGATGGAGATGTATGTCAAATGGAATGAAAATGTATACAATATATCTTAATTTATAATGTTTATACAGCAAGATAAATTTTACTTTTCTCATATTCTGTGGTGTATCAGTATACTTTGACTCTAAAATCCAGTGTCTTGAGGGAAAATGTTTAGTATCTGAGAGATAATCTGACAGAAAATAGCTAGAAGAAATAGCTGAAAAGTTACATATTATAATCCTCATAAATTGACTGGGATTAGTTGAATATTACAATCATGTATTCATGAAAAGACTGACATTGCTACCATTTAGGGAAAAGAGCTTTGATTTCACTACTCATTTTGACTGATTATGTGCCATCAAGTCCACACAAATAGATTTTCTCACAGATGATCTATTCCTAACCTTTTCTTTCATGTCTCCACTCATTGCATCTGTAACTGAGTCCATCCACTGTACTGCTGGTCATTCTCTTCTCTTCTTTCCTTTCCTTTTACCTTTCCTAACATTAGAGCCTTTTCCAAAGCGCTTGGTCTTCATATAATGTGTCCAAAGTAGGATGAATTTGAGCCTGGTCATTTGTGCTTTGAGTGAGAACTCTGGGTTGATTTGTTTGATAATCCATTAGTTTATTTTCTTGGCTATCCATGATATTCTCAAGAGTCATCTCCCACACCAAAATTCATAAGCATTAATATTATTCCTATTGTGCTTCTTAAAAATCCAACTTTCACTTCCATAGAGTATCATAAGGAATACCATGGCTTGCATGATTCTAATATGTATAAACTATCATGGCATTTTAATATCTTTTCCAAGGCCTTCATGGCTGCTCTACTGAGTGCTAATCTGTGATCTATTTATTGACTGCTTATTCCTTTACAAGGCAGATCCTAAAAGACAAAGATATCCACCACTTTGATGTCTTCATTGTCAATTCTAAAGCTGATTGTTCCATCAGTTGTCATTCATTTGATTATTTTTGTATTTAATTATAGTCCTGCTTATTCACTGTGTTCTGACTTTTAGTTCTAAGGCTTACAGATCCTTTGCATACTCAGCTATCAGAATAGTGTCATCAGCATAACATAGGTTATTGATCTTCCTTTGTCCAATTTTAAAACCATGCTCATCTTCTTCCAGTCCAACTTCCTTTAATATACACTGCTCAAAAAAATAAAGGGAACACAAGCAGAAGACATCCGAGATCTGAATGAATGAAATAGCCTTATTAAATACTTTGTTCGTTACATTCAGTAGTTTTGTGTTCCCTTTAGTTGTTTGAGCAGTGTATAAACTACTGTATGTAACGAACAAAGTATTTAATAAGGCTATTTCATTCATTCAGATCTCGGATGTCTTCTGCTTGTGTTTCCTTTATTCTTTTGAGCAGTATATATTCCACATATAAGTTGAATAAATATGGGAAGAGTACATAATCTAGTTTCACTCTCTGGCCAATTTGGAAGCCAGTCTGTTTTACTTTGTTGTGTCTGGACTGTGGCTTCTTGACTTGTATATACATTTCTCCTGAGGATAATTAAATTTCTGGGATTCCAACTTTTTTGAGCACATTCCATAGCTTCCATCAGCAATAATGTCTCATGTTCCTCAGTCTTTTCCAAAACCAGCTTGGACTCTGGCATCTCTTTTTTCCATATAGGGTTCCAATCTGCATTGAATGATTATTATAATGAATATTCTATCTGAAATCAATAATTACTCTTGGCTTAAAGTCCTTCAATATAATGTTGGGGTTCACGCATCATAGTATAGCATAATGTGATTTGTTTGGCTTGGCTTACTAAGTAATGTGTAAAGCTGCCATTGTGGTTTGGAAACATGGCTTACCATTTTTTTAAACTGAACCAATATGTTTATTCAAGTCCCTGTGCGTATATATATATATATATATATATATATATATATATATATATATATATATATATATATATATATGTCTTTTTTCCTTTTTTGTAGGCTTTTATGTGCATATTCTTTCTAGCCAGGTTTTACCTACATAAACTAAGTTGTTCTACAGCCCTGGTTCTGTGAATGAGATTTCACAGAACCAGGGCTGTAGAACAACTTAGTTTACGTAGGTAAAACCTGGCTAGAAAGAATATGCATATATATATATTGCATATATATATATATATATATTAGCACAATTTATACACCCAGCCTATGACTAAAAGGCAGATTGCAACAAACCTTGGTTTTGGAGTAGAAACTCATAATATAATACTGTTCATGCAATAGCAAAGCTTGTTCTTCATAGGAAGGAAAGGGACTCAAATAAGTTCTGTCCACAACATCCCATATTAATATCTTTAAATATTCAGCATGAAGATCTGAAGTAGTTTGGATTGACTACAAAAGGCTGTACTGTAAAAGTGCTAAGATTATTAACAATATTCCTCTGAACATCATCATATATTTCTTTCAGATTATTGTGCAAATTAAGTGATCATATCAAGAAATGTCTCAGTATGCTGGAACATTGATCCATATTTATACTGAATTTACAGCTCCTCCCACATTATTGATTTGAATAGGATAGGATCAGGGAAGGAGGTTGGTAAGGCTGTAACTTTATGTTTCAGATCATGCCTTTCCTCTGATTTCTAGCTACTTTGTTATGAGGAGCCTCTTGCATTTAAGGAAACTATTTAAAGCAAGCAAATGACACCAAATGGCAAAAATGTCAAAACTATTAATTCCAGGTTTTAAAAAAATATTATTTCAAGGCAAATTTCAAGACACAATGAAAACTAATATAACGGTAAAAGTTTCGGGTAAATACATATATGCAATAATGTATCATATATGACATCATTTTCCGACAGTGAAAAAGGAAGAAAAATCTTGTCATTTGATATAATTGCTCTTCAGGACTAATCTATATTTGTAAAATACCTGCTATTCTAAAGGTTAGTCTCTAGAAATAAACTTGCTTTTCCAAGTAAAATGAAGTAACAAATATATACAATTCGACTTGTATACAGAAGCATACATAATTGCAAAGCTAAGCCAGAAGTTATGAATTACTTAGAAAAGCTAAGAGATCAATAAAATTAAAGCTAGCCAGAGGGTCAAAAATAACTCCCATATGAATTTTGTTTAGTAAGGTTATATCAAATGTTTCTCAATCTCCTATGGTTTTTCCTAAAACTTTAAATATTTAACCAGACATCAGCTGGACACAGTGACATTTGCTCAATAGGCATTGCCAAATTGTATAAATTGTCAGACAATTTACACCTCCAAAAATAAAGTGGTGAAAGATTGACATCAATGTTAACCATAATTCTGAGATGTTAATGAACATAAGGTTGCCTGAATTGTATAACTAAAGCTAAGTGAAGTAATTGAACATTTTATTAAATGCAACCTTCACTGGTAATTATTCATTCATTCTACTTAAATACCATTGAATCAATAAAGACCATTGTCAGTTACAACCATAAAGATGAACCATCATGCCATTAAAATGTCATGGTAAAGAATTAAGAAATCAACATTTCCAGAAAATATGAAATAACCACAAATAGATAAATTACTGTTGAATATACAATCACAAATACCAAGCAAATTAATTAATTAAGTTGAAAATGAAAATAAGACAAGGTGGCAACAGTCTGTTTATCTTCAAACATTCTGTGGAATAGTTCAGAAAACCAAAAGAAATGGGCAAATCTTCATTCTAATGAGACCAGAAAATAAGATATGGTAAGGAAGAACATATTGGATGGGTCAATTTAGATAAACAAAAGTAAGAGAATAAAAGCAAGAGAACTTCCTTTTTCCATTTCTCTCTTTCCAGTCATCAAAACAAATGTGCAGCAAATTGTTATCACTGTTTTAAGTGGGAGATTGGAATGTCAACCCTGAAGCTAGCCTGGCTGAATCCATCTTGGAACTTCAATGCTGCTATACTGGAGTTGAGGGAAAGGGGGGGTTGATTAGCGATAACTGGGGTTGTGTAGTTAAAATAAAATACTTTCTCTTGGAAACCAAGGACATTCTCACACCTGGCCAAAGGAAGGAGGAGTCATGTCAGTGGGTCACCATGGTGCCGTGATTGGACCATGTAACGGATTGTTTGGGGTTGAGGGAAAAACTTTTACTTTTAACTAGAAAACTGTGGGACCCTTCAGAGTAGGTTTTCACCAATTTTTGCCAATATGAAATATCCAATAAAGCTATTCTTTGAGGGATTCATCTGCCTTAGAGTTTTGCTTATGGGTCTATTACTTGGAACCCTGACATGGAAAGTGGGATGCAACAAAGAAACATATGAAAAGAGGCAGAAAAAAATAGGGAGATCAATAGCTGATGCACACACTGTGTTAATCATGATGCCAAGGACTAATAGAAATTGGCCTCACCTCATGCACAGGAATTATATCATTCCATTTTTCCCCTCCCCTTCCAAATTTCAAATATTAAAAAAAACCACAATCAGGTTTTTGTCTGGAATGATAAATGGCAACCCCAAATCAAAGCAAACTTGTTTTGTGATAATCCTTGGAGATCAATGGCTGCCTTGTTGTCTAGCTTACATTGGCCAAAGAAACTGAAATGCAAACATTCACTCCCTCTTCGTGTATAATTGCTGCAGGGAACCAGATCTTGATTCATTTCTGCAAGAATAAAATAAAGCTTTGCCTAGACCATATTTTATTTACAAATATAACAATCACATGGTTTGCTAAAAATAAATCCTACAAGCATGACAATTATTTGGTTTGTTGTAAGCTGCAGGTTTCTTATAAAATACACTCCTTGGGGAATTCTTAGAATCTGGCTAGGATAATATTTTTGCCCATAAAATCTGGACTTTTCTTTTTGAGTAATGGGCAATGTGCAACTTTCCAAATCATCTTGAGTGGATGTAGCTACAAATAAATACGAACTGTCAAAGTAATTTATAAACAAAAAATTCAGTGGTTTTCTACTAATTTTCTTAGTAATGCCATTTCTCATAATGCCTGAGATTATTTCAACCAGAAATCTGAATTTTTTTTTTTTTAATTTGATTTATATGCCGCCCTTCTCCGGAGACTCAGGGCGGCTTACAATGCGTTAAGCAATAGCCTTCATTCTTTTGTATATTTTATACAAAGTCAGCTTATTGCCCCCACAAACTGGGTCCTCATTTCACCTACCTTAGAAAGGATGGAAGGCTGAGTCGACCTTGAGCCTTGGAATTTGATGGGGTTGATTGGCATGTTTGGCATTTGTGATCAAAAAGGGAAAAAAAAATATATGAGAAATTTTACAGTTACAAGGCACTGGCTTATCAACATTTACCTCTTGTTGCCCACTCCTGGAGAATGATTCCAGTTACATTTGCTATCTTATCCTTTTCTTGAAGCAGGTGAACTTAATTTTAATGATAGTAATAATTTTAAAAATTGCACCATAACCACTTCATCATTCTTATTTCTAAGAAAACATCATATAGCTCTACTTAGGATCTGCTAGTATTTGGGGAAATAAAGATGATGGCTGGAGTCTAGCCAAAATAACCTTGAGGACCTCAATTTTAAAAGGAAGTCCATGGAGGATTCCAAGCATTATATTTAGTGGACACTGAAGCTAATCAGAACTTACTTGTATGGGTACAACTAGTTGCATACATCATTTTCATTCTCTTTTGTCTGTACAAGGCAGGAGTTGTTATACTATCCTGGATAAATGACCGTCCAATCTTTTCTTGAGAACCTCCAGCGATGAAACACCCACAATTCCAGGAGGCAAGCGGTTCCAAATGAATTTCTTAATGTGATTCTTTATCACATCTTCACATGATAAACAATTGTATTAAGTGAGAACTGGGTGTCCTTGAGATTGCCCATTAATAGTCAGGACCTGAATAGCAGATTGAACACAGAACATCTGGCCACAATCTTCTTTAAAAAGAATATATGTGCTGCATTTTCCACTAATTACAGTAAGACTTTCTAACTGCAGACCTATATATTTACATTTGCATAATGCATATCATCTTATTTTGCCATTAATGGTCTTCTAAACTTCCATTACATTTTTATAAATAGTATCTTTAATAGCTCTTCTTTTCCAAAGCAAGACTGCATTTTTATATATATATACACATACACACACACACACACATACACACACACTTTACTTTATTGATTAGCCCTGGGGATATATATATATACCTTGAATCTATAATGAAATCTGAAACACAATTGTATTCAAAATTTTCTTCCAAAAAAAAAACTTTATTTTGGATATACTTATCATTAAATATTGCAATATTACTATGCAGCCCAACACAGTAACATGTGCTTATCATTCTTTATATCAGAATTTATGGAGTATAAATCTCCATAAATACTAATATTGAATCTTTCATGATGTGAAACTGTTTAGAATATTCTTTTTGTTCATTAACTGGACAAAATGTGTAAGTTTAAGAAAGTAGACAGAACATGTCTAAAGTTTGGGGCAGTATTAAAACTTGTAAAATAAATAAGTTCCTTACTATAAAGTAGTACGATTCTTGTATGGATGATAGAATGGTTTATTATTAATAGTTTATCATTAAATGTTCCAGGATCATCCTCAGATGCATTGATCAATAAGGTTTCAAACAGTTTAAGGTTTATTATCTGGACTGAATTAACTCAAGATTGCTTTTCATAAAATGGACAGTAACCATTACTCATCTGTGTTACTTTTGAAAATAATATTAAATGAAGAACACTATCTCTTTTTCATGAAATGGACTCACGTTTTGTCCTGTTGTCTTGTTGCGAAATACTAAATGCTGTTACACATGCATACACAAACCACATATGGGGTGTGTGTATGTATACACACACACACACACACACACACACACACACACATAGAAAGAGAGGTTTTAGTTGAGGGTGATGTCATGCATTGGCTTAAAAATATTTTCCTTTATAAACTGTATTTCACATTGCCTCTGGTAAACAATAAAGTTCTCCATCTTTTTTGTGAAGGCCGCTGTAGGTTTCAAAGAACTGTTCATAAGCTCACACTTCATCTATCATGTTCAGCTACAACATGATACATATTAAAAATGCAACCTGATAGTAGACAGAACTGCTAGTTTCTCAGCCATAGCTGTACTGATACTGGCACAAAAATTCAGACAGATAAGGTATTATGTATTACAGCAAAAAAAAAAAGCCGAAAACACCAGCCTGAAGATGACGAATGAGACTTCGTCGAAACGTTGCCAAGACACCTCCAATTTTACGCAGGAGAAAACCCGAATAACCAAAGACATATATATATATATATATATATATATATATATATATATATATATATATATATATATATATGAAGGACCTAGGAGTGGAAGATTTGGCCTGATAGATTTATTAAATATCTCTCAAAGTCTTCAGAAATAAAACATTTTCAAATGCAACCATTGGACTGTCCAGGTATCTAGTAAAAGAAAGTAGCAGAATCTAATTAAAAAGTCTTAGAAATTATGACAACATTGTGGCCAAAAACTGCAGGTGCATTGGAGAGGTAATCAAAAGACCTATCTTGAATAAATGAAATTAATTTTCTTCTATATGTACTTCCACCAGGAGAGTTGAATACACGCTAGGAGTGAAATCCAGCATCCTTTTTCATCCTTTTTAGGGAAATCTAAGAAACTCAGTGAATCCTTGTATCATGGAGTTGTAAAGTCATGAATCCTTGAATCATGGAGTCAGATAGCAAGAAAAGAACATTCCCCGGGGTATACCAGCATGCATGTAGTCAAACGTAGATAAAAAACAACTACCACAGAAGTGGTATTCAGCAGGTTTTGACCACTTCTGGAGAACCAGTAGTGGAAATTTTGAGTAGTTCGGAGAACCAGTAAATACCACCTCTGACTGGCCCCGCCCCCATCTATTCTCTGCCTCTTGAGTCCCAGCTGATCGGGAGGAAATGGGCTAAATAAATAATATATGCTAAATAAATAAAGCTTACTAAGAGGACAAATTGCAAATCAGTTTTTAAATGTGTAAACAGGCTTTCCCTATTTCCCCAAATAAAACTTATACTTTGATTCTGCTTATGCAAAATATGATTGCAGAGATATAGAATAAATTGGATGTTAAATTTCTGCATGTTGTTTGGGCTGAACATGCTTATAGCTCAGATTTCCTAAAAAGCAGAATATAGATCACTTTTTTAAAAAAAAAAAATCATCCCAGAATGCAAAACTAGAAAAGAAGTGGCCATTTACCCACAAGCTTCTATTCACATTTTTTCTCTGCTCAAAGCTGGCTCCATTTTGTTGACCATATTGTCTCCTATAATGTCAATTATCTAAGATTTGATACTGGTGAGAAGAGAAATCATTCTCTTCCTTTTTGCAGCAACAGCCAGAAGGACATGGAGAATTGAAAGGCAACAACTTAGAAGATGTTGGTGCATAACAGCAATGTGGAATCATCAGTTGTATGGGAGAGCAAGTTCAAAGGCTCTGAAAAAAGCAAGATTTGACTAAGAAAAGGAAGGAAGGAAGGAAGGAAGGAAGGAAGGAAGGAAGGAAGGAAGGAAGGAAGGAAGGACATTTACTGCTTTATTGGGAGTGAGGATCATATAGTGACACAAAAGAATAAAAATAGTCATTAAAACATCTGCAAATGGTTCTGGGGAAGAGACAAAGGAAGGAGTAAAAGCCAGTAAAAGCCTCCTCCTCCTCCTCCTCCTCTTCTTCCTCCCCCTCCTCCTCCTCCACAAGCCAAATGACCTATACTCTGAAATGTTCATTTATATCTGTACTGTTCTTTCTTTGACACTTGACCACTAAAGTAGAGATAACCAGATTCCAGCCATCTCTTTTTAAAACAAAGATATGTTGAAAACTATGATTCTGATGAAGTTTTGTGTCTCCAATTACTTCAACCCCTGCTATTAATTATTTGATTTTTTTCCTTTACTAGTACTACAAAATATACATCTCCTGGATCATAGCATTGAATGCATTTGCTTTAGTTTGAAGACTTTTTTGACTGTGTTTCTGTGTGTGTGTGGATGAAATAGGGAAAGTCACACTTAGTCCTTATTTAAATCCTAAACTGTGGAATCAGGAAGTACATATTCATCCATTAAGGTTATAGTCTGTATATATCTTTCCTTAAGCAAATAAGCACTTAATGTTTCAAGCCAAAAAAGTAGTTAGAAGTTAGCTTGAAATGCTCTGACTAGAGAATTTCAGCAGCCAACCTCTGGTTGAATGGAAGAATGAATAAAGCATATCTATGTCCAAAGCAGAAAGAAACACAAGTTCTTGCAATTTTGAAGCAGAGAGACAGGGAACATAGATCAAGCTGTGAAACCTGAAAGCACAATACTAATTTGCATTGTTATGAATATAAAAACTGTTTGCTGAAAACTAATGTTTTATTTATATATTTGCAAATACGTTAAAAAGCAAAAGCTTCAGTGACTTCTGCTCCCAAAGGTCTCTGATTAATGGTACCCAAGAACTTTTTTTTTTTTTTTTGCTTTAATTTATATGCCGCCCTTCTCTGGAGATTCAGGGTGCCTTACAATCAGGGCCGGATTTTCCTATAGGCTAACTAGGCTTCAGCCTAGGGCCTCAAGATCAAGAGGGGCCTACATTCAAATTGTTAGCAAAATTAAAATTACACTATTCTAAAAACAGTGAACACTAAAACACTGAACCGAAAATAAGGAGAAATTCTACGCATATGACTAATAAACAAACATAAAAACTTAAAAATGGGAGGTGAAAGGGCCTCATAAGTGGAATAGCCTAGGGCCTCTTTTCATCTAAATCCGGCCCTGCTTACAATGCCTTGCCAATTGAAGAAGAGGAAAATGTAGAGAAGTTTCAATAATGAATGAATAACTTTATTGTCATTGTACGTGTATACACAGTATACCCATACAACGAAATTCACTTAACACCCAAAGACCAGGTCCAACACACATAACAATTCCCAAACACTCCCACCCACCACAATTCCCCACCCCTAAACCACCCAAACATCCACACAACAAACCAAGTAATGCTGTCCAACAGCTCACTGATGGTGGCCCTTTCATTGTTGTTCATTGTTGAGTGCAATTATAGCTCTGGGATAAAAACTATTCAGAAAATGTGCAGCCCGAGTTTTAATTGTTCTGTATCTTCTGCCAGAAGGCAACAGTCCAAAAAGTTTGTAAGCAGGATGGAAAGAGTCTCTGACAATGTTATGCAATAATTTTTTTTAAATTTTTAAAATTACCCTAACTAGGTAACATCATCTGTGCTGATAAAGGGTGCTATTGCTGTCAATTTATGTTCTGGTATCTTACCTGTCTATGTGAGTGGAGGTGGTCTTGGCTATTCTTTGATTGGCTTGTTTACTGATGGCTCTTTGGCAGTTTCTTGATTTTGGTATTGTTTACTTGATTGTTAGTTTGAAGTTAACCTTGAAGTTAATTTGTGTTGATCTGGGTGCTGATTACTGGTGGAGAGATCCAGGAGTCATTGTGTTCTCTTTTGAGCTGGTTGATTGTCTCTTTTGCATAGTGTATAGTGTAATGTCTATGGGTCTATTGGTGGCTGATTGGTCAGAGTGCCAGGCTTCTAAAAATTCCCTGGACCTGGTCTGGTCTACGATTGTCACATTTCCCCAATTGAAACTATGGTTAAATCTGTCTCTGTGTTGTGAAATTAAATAATTTTTGTCATGTCTTCTGACTGCCAGTTGGTGTTCATGGATGCATTCTGCCAGTCTTTGGCCTGTTTGTCCTACATAGTGGTTGTTGCAGTTCTTACATTGTATGTTATATAAACAACTCCTGTTGTTTTTTTTTTCCTGGGGTTTCTGGGTCTTTTGATTTGCTTGGGATGTTTTGAAGGGCTTTCATTGGCTTGTGTGCTATGCTAATTCCATATGGTTTTAGGAGTCTGTTGGTGGTTTCTGAGATATTCTTGATGTATGGCAGTGCAATTCTTTTTAGGGTTTGTGTTGGTTGTGATATATTGGGTTGAATGGTTAGGAACTTTTTGATAAACTTGTGTGGGTATCCATTTTGTTGAATAAGTTGAGTAAGCTGGACAGGCATCCAGTAACGTTATTAAAATTGCATCATATACTTTAGGTTTTACACTGAGCAAGGAGTTGCACTAGGGACTTTCATTCTTTTTTCTAACTCCATTAGTATGTGAGTTCATAAAAATGCAGTCATTGTCTCTAAGAGGCTTGACAATGTAAGGATGGCAGAATGAAGAAGGCTAGAACTATTATTAATTACTATAACTAATTGCATACTCATGTCCAAAAGTGGTATACTCAAATATATGCTATTTGGGGGGGTCATGAAAGTGATAGATATAACAGGACGTCACTTCAGCTTGTGACTTCTATTGGCAACCAGTTTAGCTGCTGATGGAAACACTGCATTGTATTAAGTACAACTTTATTTTGATCTAACAAGGCCAATACTGTAATGGCAAAGTCTGAATATTTTTCCTTTAAACTGCTTAGCATAGTTTATAAATCTATGAGTCATAATGCAGCAATGTAGATCTGCAACAGATATTTTTCCCCACAGTCTTTTTGTCTTAGTGGGACTGCACTTGATAATGTGACCCATTAATGAATTAAAACATAAATCTGCTGAAGAGCTATGAACAGTTGCAGTGTGGTCCTTTTGTAACTGCTTGAGAAATTTTCTTTTGGTCATGTTCCAGCCCTAATTGTTGACGGAAAGTCAATAATCTCATTTTGTGGTCACACAGCAGAGTTCATAGTCTATCTTTTCCACAGACTTCACAGATGGTTTACTATACATAAGATTTTTTCTGAAGTTTGACATTAGAGTGGGCTGCTTATTTACAACATACCAGCAACAAAGAATTAGGGTCACTTCTTTTTACTCCTGCCCTCTACATTGAGCCTGGTATTTTAAAAATCAATGAATATATAACATTCTTATGGAATAACTGAAGGTCAAACTCCATTGTCCAGCAAAATTTTCATTTTTCATAAAGTAGTTATGATTAGGATGTTACCTGTTTTAAGAATTCTACTTTAGTTTTCTTTTAGAGAGGGAAAACCTAGGTCCAAGATCTATATTTCACATGTTGTGGCTCAATTTTAAAATAACTGCAATTCACTGGTTTAAATAGGGCTGTGAAAATATCTACAGACCCCTCGCATCCTGGACATAAATTGTTTCAAATTCTACCCTCAAAATGAAGCTATAGAGCACTGCAACCAAGACAACTAGACACAAGAACAGGTTTTTTTTCCCAAATGCCATCACTCTGCTTAATTTATTAAGACTGTATTACTATTATTCTTTTTTTATGCCGCCCTTCGGAGACTCAGGGTGGCTTACAATGCGTTAAGCCATAGCCTTCATACTTTTGTATATTGATACAAAGTCAGCTTATTGCCCCCACAAACTGGGTCCTCAATTTACCTACCTTAGAAAGGATGGAAGGCTGAGTCAACCTTGAGCCTGGGGAGATTCGAACTTACAATAACTGCAGACAGCTGGTGTTAATTGCAATGCTATCAGTCTGCTAAACCACCAGGCCCTTCTTCTCTTCCTTACTAGTATCTATCTCTTCCCATTTATTACTATAACCATGTGCTTGTATCTTTCAATTTATATTGCTTTTACTTGTTTCCTAGTATGATTTGATAGCTTATTAGTAACCTTGACTATCACTAAATACATTCTTGATGAATGTATTTTATTCTCCTTATGTACACTGAGAGCATATGCATCAAAGACAAATTCCTTGTGTGTCCAGTCACACTTGGCCAATAAAGAATTCTATTCTATTCTATTCTATTCTATTCTATTCTATTCTATTCTATTCTATTCTATTCTATTCAGATTAAATATGAGAAAGATAATCAAACAATAAGTATATTCAAAATGCTAGATCAATGGCAAATTGCAGATTAATACTGGCAGATTCTTCAGCTAGGACAACAGCCCTGGATTAACCATGAAGAAAAACGGGCACCTGCTTAGAGAATCAAGAAAATAAAGGGTTTCACAGTGGTTTCCCCCACCCCCCAGCTATCATGTCCTTAACTCTTCCATTGCCACACTCCATTTTACTTTAGAACATTTTCTAATTGTTCTTATCTGCTACGTTTGATTTTAATCTGCATTGTTAAAAAATTATTTTATTTAGAACAGTGAGTGAGTAAAGTTTAAAAACTTGGCTTGAAAATGATGTCAGATATAATATTACAATTGTTTTCATCTCGTGGTGTGAGTTTTTCACTTCTATTGAGGGACACCATTGTTGGCTGCTCATAGGTCATCATTTAGCATTTGTTTGGTCCTGGTTATCTTGTCTTTAAATAGAATTATTTTCATGCAACATAAAAATTCAATCCATTTTTACTTTTCCTGCTATGGACATGGAGTGAATCCATAATCTTTGGATTTACTCATTAGTAAAGTAAAAGCATGTAAAAACATATAAGTATTTATATAGAAATATGAAGGATTATGTCCAGCCTTAGCTGGGAATAAGATGCATTGAATAGCAGTAGCATTCAAATTTAGCCCACAAGTCTCATGCACTTCAGCATTCCTGCAATGCCCCTATTGGCATTCCAACTATTTGCAATTTGTCATTCTGAATACTTCTTTAACAATGCAATAAAACAATTTAATATTATGTATTTCAAGCAGTTATTTACTAGCATAATTATTAAGATACAAGGATAAACCATTTTAAATGTATGGGATTTAAGTTAATTGTAACGAAGTAGTTGCAATTAACTTAAATCCCATATATTTAAAAATGGAAGTACATTGAGTTCAACAAGCCTACCCTAAACAGAATAGCAGCTGGATTCAACCCACTGCAAGGTAGCTACAGACATTACTATTTCTCTTCTAACTTAGTACTTGATGGAAAGTATCTCCTCCCCCCCAAAAAAAGAGAGTTTATTTAGAAATTGCTTTGGTCCACTTGACAAGGTCAAATCCATTCTTTTAATGATGAATCTCATCTGTTCTGGTGCAGAAAGAAATGTTTTCTTTCACTTCTACGTGTTGTAAGAGCTCATTCATCTCTGTATGTCCTATAAGAAAATCTAGCTACATCAGAGGGAAAAGGAGTAACCAAAAGGGCAACTGATGGCCAGGAAGATATATTAAATTCACTTTCCTGAGACAGACAGTCAAATGGTAACAAGTGATAGAAAACAGGGCTATATTTCAGCATGATGTGTGTTCTCTCCCTTATAATTAACCCCCCTTGTGGGCCATCTGCATTTAATGAGTCCAAACTACTTTGTAACTGCAGATTTTGTTCCCTTCTTCTCCTTCTTCTTCACAGCCCTTATTTATTTGAGAGGAGGCCCAGTGACACCCTCAAAACATACAGCCCTGCCAAAGGAATTTGAAAGAAAGAGCAAATGAATGAGCCAGTGTTGTTTTAAACATTTAGTAGTATAAATAGGAAGTGTGGATAAATACAGAGGTTTAAGTGGCTCTCTGAGTAGTTTTGTTATATCCTTTGCTGACAGTCCAGAGGAGAATTAGGTCAATTAATGTATATAATATTTCATGCTGGCTTTCAACCCAAAGACTCAGGGGATATAGAAATTGATTATTTGAAAAACTAATATTCTCCATTGGAATGGTTTTTTTAGTGTTTTTTTTTAATGTGGAGATTCTACCTGCAGTAAATGCATACTAATTGATAAACAATAACAGGAGTAGAAAATATGGCTGTAAATTTCAAGTAAGTCACAAGATTTAATTCAACAATTTAGCAAGTTATATGATTGAACGATTAGAATTTGAAAAAGCAAGAGAGGAACAATATTGATGCTTTTAAACTTTGATTTTGATGAAGATTCCTGAAACCTTGTGTACAGCCAAGAAAACAAATAGATGCATCATCAAACAAATCAACCCAGGCATAAATGACCTGACTCAAATTATCCTACGTTGGACAAATTATAGAAAGACCTACCAATCTGGAGAATGCTGTAATGCTGGGAAAGGTGGAAGGAAAGAGGAGAAGAGGACAACTAGCAGCAAGATGGACTTAGTTACAATGGTGAAGTGAGCATCGTTGGAAGACATGAAAGACCAGGTCAGGGATAGATTGTCATGAAGAAAATCTATCTATGTGGCTACTTAATTTGATGGCAAATAAACTATCAATCAAATGATTGAACTATCATTGAACTTGGGTGAAAGCCTTGTCTCTATAACATTTATATTTCATAAAATGCTGCACTCTGATTTGTAAAGTTGTTATTTACCTAGTTCGGTGAAACTATATTTTCAGGACATGATTTTTATTGCTTTATTAAAGCTATTGGGAAGATATCCTATTCAATAATGTCCCTTTTATACCATGAATTGTGTTGAGAAAGAGGAAAAAACCCAGCATTCAATCTGCAAAGATCTTAAATTTCTACACAGGAGATAATAGTCATATTTCATTATACTGATAGAATATATAAAAGGCAGTACAGTAATTGAAACTACAAGCCTCTGAGCTGACAGATGCTAAAAGATGCACATAATTGATTGCAGAGCAACACTTTCTGTAAATTTTATAACATCACCACCTACAGAAAAATACCATGGTGGTTGGAGAATCAAGGAAATACCAACAGTGTAAAGACCTGAGGTTTCTAATTAGGTGTCCAATTAATTTTTCACTGTTTAGATACATCCAGTGAACCAGTGGATGTATCCTAACCTAAATCTAGATTCAAAATTCTCAGTAACAAAGCTCAGTCTATGACTTAGTTCACACAGTGCATCATCAATCATTGTAGTTCGGTTTGGGCTTCTGTATCGTGTGAATTCAAGATTATCATTTTTAAATTATAGTTTAATATATAGTCTATTGAGTACACTCAGCTATCAGCAGTTTTCAATAAAGTATGGTTAACAATCAATTTTTTATTATGAAACTGAGCCCAAATTTCACATATCTCATCAAATTGTAGTACATGCATCCCCTTGAGCTCCTAGAGAAATGCAGGATACAAATACAAGAAGTTTCTTTATCCATCCCAGTCTCTTTGTCTCAGTTTGTTTTGTTCCTAAATTATAGATTAGCTTCTGCAGTTGAAATGTTACTTCTCATGTTCTGACTAACCACATTTTGAAGTTTAGTTACTAGTGGAAAATTCTACAGGAGTCTGGAACATCTGGACACAACAGATATAAAGGACAATGTGGTTCCAAGGAGTATTCAGTTCTATCCTAACAGGCAGAAATAATTGAACAGAATGTTCCTCATCAAGGCAAAACTTTATGTGTTTCTTTTTCAAAGTCAAAGGGAAGGATTTCCATTATCATCTCAGCTTTCCTCCCATAAAGTACATACTCAATTGATGTCTCCTAAAAGGCCAGTGAAAGCAATATATACTTTATGTGTGAGCAAATTGGAGGAAAGGAAGGTCAAACTACATACTTGTTTTGCAAATCTAACAGGATTTTGGCATTGCAATTTAATTTTTCCTGGCTCCGAGTGATGGCTTTCGTGAAAAATGTGTGGGCCAAACTGTCATCAGTGTAGCTCTATGGTTGCTCACATTCTTCACCCGCTTCAGTTATCAGAATATTGTATCTTTATAGAAAGTAGTATCCTGGATTATGTAGTATTAATGATGCATTAAAAGTCAGCCTCATTTGCTTTCTGCTGGAAAATACAAGCCTTCAACTGCTATCTCTGCCAAAACATATTTAACTAAATGTTGCAAACCATCCAGAGATTTACAGACAATTTTAATTCTATCTCTATCAACACTAGCATCAAAAGAATGGGGGAAAAAAATCATATTTTTACAAGTCAATCACCATCATTTAAATAGATATCCTGCAAAAGCTAGCACTGCAAAATTGATGAAATTGTGTTATTTATTCCAGTGAAAAATCATGAAATCCTCATTTTTTTTACTGTATTTTTTAAAAATTGTAATTCCATTTATTTCTGTAAAACAAACATCAAAAAATATGCTACTAAAATTTAGCCATTTGATTGCTAAATTTTGGCAACCTGTTCAGGAGTGCTTTAAAAACCAAAACTAGGTTTTACAAAGACTCCACATTGGCTTTGGGAAATAAGTTGCCTATCCTTGTTCACAGAAATGAAAAGATTTTGAATAAATGAATCAATGTTGTTCCCTTTTCCCGTTTTCTCTTAGCAACTGTCTGTGAGGTAGATCAGGATGAGAGATGCTGACTGGCCCAAAGTTACTCAGGGACCATCTCTGGCTAAGCTTGGACTTGAATCTGAGTCATCTGGATCCTAGTTGAACATCTAAACCATAACACTATACAGGCTCCATAATGGGAGGCGGGGAGGAAAAAATCAAGGATGCAATGCTTTCAGTATTTATCTGGAAGTAAGACCCAATGAAATGGTAGGATTTATATTTGAAACAGGACAAAAAAGGTTTTATTTCAGACTGAAATCTATACACACTTATCTAAATAGCTTATATTTAAATAGATCTAAACAGGATTACACAATAATAGTGTGATTTATCATCATCCTCATCCTGAAAAAGCAGAAGAGTCCTGTATCAATGGGATTATACATTATATTAACTGTCAACTTTGGGCAAAACATTTTCCAGTGGGCTTTGCTATAGCTTAAAACATCTTTCATATATTCAATGTCCTGGTAACAAGCACTTTGAAACAGAGTCCAGTAGTGCAAATTAGGCCCTGCCATTATAAGAAGGATCATTATTGCATTCCTATCTGAGATGACAGGCAGACTAGCAATTGACAGAAAATGAGCATGTAAGCATCTTGTGACCTGATTCACACAAGCAACTATTCACATGAATTAACCCTTCAGTAATTGCATGGTAAATGATCACCCTATGATTCTGCATTTAAGAATTGACCATTTTGAGGTTTGGAACAGGCTTGGACAGCCAGGAGCCTTTTTTCCTGCAGTCCCTGATGCTCTCCTGGCCATAATTGTTTCCCTTGCTTCAAAGGCATTTTGAAGCAAGTGAAACATAAAAATAGAGCTGTAAAACCAAGGATATATTCCACGTAGCAGAATAAAACAAAGGAAGTCTTCCCCAAGAAAAACAGAAAAAAGAAGCCCTGTTGTTTTACACAATTTGCTCACCATGTCCCTCAGAATCTTCCAAAGTCTTCAACCACATAAAAATTCTCCATTCCTGAATGAGGCCACTTTCAATATCAAAGTTCCCAGATCAATGAACAAGACACTCAAGCACATATTGTATCAGTGATTTGATTCAAAAAATGTGATTCTTGTCTTATGACTCTTTAAGGTCATAAAGACTAATCTAACATAACTCTGCAATCTAATAGCTTCAAACTGACATGGGTTATCTGGTTTCCCATTCATCATGTGGAAAGCTGCCTTGATAGACTTTCATTCATTGCAGCTATGGAGCTGTGTGCAGAGGCATGACAACTTTAAAGCGGTGTCTGCATCTCATCACGCTTCTACTCCAGCAAGATCGTGAATACCTGCTTGTCTAACTGCATCAGGGTATGCCTGCAGTATGTAACCAGAATAATTTCCACCATAAACATAGTGAGGGAAAGTTTAATTTAAACATAGTCTTTCCAATTAGTTAGAAATGGCAGGAAATTTGCATCTACACCCTCTTCCCCTCAGATGAAGTAATTTTACACAATGGTTGATTGGCTGCAAAGTCTCAGTACTGCTTACTATTGGTAGGAATTTTGCTGTTTAGAGCTTATCAAGATTGCTTTGTACTTCATCATCCTAAATAATACTAGCAATAAGTAACATTTTCTGGGAATGACCAGAGGATATTCTGGCTTTAAAACACTAGAAGCATTGGGAAAGAAATCTTGCTCTCCTGTTAATAGTATTGATAAAAATTATCTAAAAATATACTTTGAACAAGATTCTGTGGAAATTTTCAAAAAAAATGAAAAACATTTTCAAGAAGAGTTTTGCTACTTAATTTGCAAAATGCTTGTATTTTCTCTTCTTATTTCCCTCAATACAGGAGAAAATTCTCAACAAAGAATTTATAGAAATATTTGGATTTATAGGTCAGTAGCACCACTTCATAATAATCATTTACTCCCTTGTAATATGAAAACATTATCATTACTAAATTCTGACATTTTACTTTACTATTTTTTTAAAAAAGTAATTTTATCTGCTACTAATCTTGAAGGGCTTTTTTTCATCCCCCACCTTTTCTAAAGTAATTGTAGACATGCTTTTGGAAGAAATAAGATAGCAATTAGCAAATGATTTCAAAAAGAATTCCAATATTGAATTTAAAATGGCAAGCAAGGACAATACATTTTTCCTCATGAATAATTGTATAAAAACTCATTTAAAGTGCATTATCAGTAGGTAATTTTTAACATTATTTTTAACTGTTTTAAAAGAAAAAAGAGTTCCAGGTTTTTTTCATGAAGAAGGTGATTGACTAAATCGTAATTCTTTAGAAAGAACATAACTTTCAAGTTCCCAGCTGGAATACTGATTTAAGAAGCACATTTCTCTGCCCATGGTAAATATTTATAAGCTTACATTTGAACAACTTCCAGTATATAAATGGGACCTGAAATATTACATATTAATCATATAATAATTAAATATATATATAGTCCTCAAAATTGAATCAAAACACTTAAGAAGTTATTGGAGACCTTGCTCTTAAAAAAAAACTAGCATTTGGATATTTTTTCCAAGTCAGTTTTAAGGGTTCCATAAATGATTCTGACTGCTCATTTATTCCCTCATTCCTCCAGCCCTAAGCCATTCTAAAGCTTCAACCAAATTTCCTTTCCTTTCCTTTCCTTTCCTTTCCTTTCCTTTCCTTTCCTTTCCTTTCCTTTCCTTTCCTTTCCTTTCCTTCCCTTCCCTTCCCTTCCCTTCCCTTTCCTTCCCTTCTCCCTTCCTCTTCAGTAGGAATAAAAGCATACATCAATAGAAGATAAGGAAATTCCTTATTTTGCTCTCTATATCCATCATTCTGAGGTGAATTCTGTGACTGAAAAGTTCATTGCTTGGTTTTGAAGAAGAAACATCATAGAAATTTCTAAAGGCAATGTAATCTATAAATTGCACAACATATATATATATACTATGCAGTGAATTAGGATGAATTATTTTCAATGCAAATCCACCATCTGAAACAATTTGTGTGCTTCTCAACAATATTCTTCCCTAGAATACTATATTATACTGCACTTCTCTGACCATATGTTCAGTTCTTCAAGCCAATGGACATAGATAAGGTTCACTGCAATCATTGATTCATCAAAGCACTATCCTTATTGTTTATGATCTTGGGCTAATTGTTTCAAGAACATGAATGAGAATTAATATACCGTAACTTAGCCAATTTCTACCCAAGCAAGTTGTTTTGAGATAGCTCTATAGCTTTTTGTAATTTTTAACCAACTATAGGCAAGAAAGAATATCTCATTGTGTTGAACATGGTAGTGATAGTATATCTTAGAAATGAGCAAATATGCTTCAAGCTTGATTATTTTAATTCAGACAAGAGCCATTCTAACATTTACGATCTGCACCATGAGCATGGAGATTTTCTTTAGATTTGCAGTATAGTGAATTTTATTGAAGTGAAATTTATTCTATTTTTAGGAAAACAAATTTCCCTCTAAAGAGTGAGCTTCTCCCGACAAATATCCTTCAATAAAACAAGTTCCCCATTTTTATCTGTTTTTGTTTTATATATATATATATTATATTTATATATAGTATACAGTATATGTATATATGTACTACAACATTCATAAGGCCTTCTTTAAAGTTTAGAAATTATTGTCCATTATTTTTAGGTGGAAATGACTTTTCTGGTATTTACTTACTTGGAAATGATTATCTCATTCACTAGAATTTTTTATTATATTGTGAAGTGTACATGGATGTTGAGTTCTAAATTTCTGCGAGTGACCAAAAATTGTCAATGTTTGTGCTCAGTTATCAGCATACATAAGTCATCACTTTGTTTCATAAGTTTGCATATGTTTAACACATCCCCAAAATATCCCCAACTCTCTGGAAAAGGGGGTAAAGTTGAGAAAGGTAGAAAGAAAGAGAATAAGGGGACAACCAGCTACAAAGTGGGTGGGTTCAGTTACAGTGGAAGACTTAAAAGACTTGGTTAACGATATGTAAGGATAGGCGATCATGGAGAAAATCTATCTATGCATTCATTAGAAGTTGAAAACAAAAGATTTTTTTTTTCAATAGCTACTGCATGTATCAGGGTGGAAGGGGGTAGTCATGATAATGACTCAGTATATGTAACTCTTCTTCTAGATTTAATATGCCATCCCCCACTCAAACATGATACTTAATGATTGACTTTTGGTCAGTTGTCATTTTTCAATATCAGTTGCCCCATGGGGTTGCTTATTGAAATAGGGGGATTTGGGAAGGGGGATGGGGGAAAGGCAACAAATAAATGTAATAAACAAATCAACTATATTGTAGAATAGATTTGCAGGATTTGAACCCCAAGGACCCCACATGTCCCCCCACATTTAAAAGTTGTGATCAACTTTAATGTGACAGAAGAATAATTATAGGCATGAGATTGAATAATCAAATTAGCTATATTGAATTTTATTATTTTTAGGTGCTAATATAATCTAGTCAATATTTTTCACTACATTTTTAACTGTGGCCCTAAAGATGTAAGTGAAGTGCTTTGGCCTGCATTCCTGCCCTGCAACCTTCTTGCTGCTCTTACCAGTATGTGGTGATGATATTGGTTAGTTATACTAATTTTGAATTACATTTCCTCAAAGGAATTGGAAGCTCCCTTGAGTTAAAGAGTAAGATGTAAAAGTATGTAATAAATCAAATAGATTCAGAGTGCCATATCTAGCTGATCTGCGGAAGTGAGGAAAGGACTTCAGTCTGAGTTGGAGAAAGGTGTGTCCTCAGATTGCAGTAAAAACATCAACAAGTTTAAACTGTAAATGTATGGATATATGCACACATACACACACACTCATAAATAATCACAGGAGGAAGACAGAGAAATCTACCAGTTGCCATTACCAGCTGAAAGGTAGCATTCACATTCTCAGATGTTCCAGTACAGGAATGTTTCAGAGTTCTCTCCTGTTATTTAACATCATTATGAAGTTGTTGGATAAACTAATAATATGCTGGGGTTTGGGATGAGATATCAATGTACAATTATACATTCTCATTCCAGGCCAAACTACAAAGGTTATGGAAAGTCTGAATCAGTATCCAGAAGCTGTTAACAGTTGAAACAAGTTCATATTATAGTCTACTGTGATCAGAATTTTGCAATAAACATTGTGCTAATGCTGACCCTGACAAATATATTATTTGGGGATACATTTCCCCCAAAAGATCTGGTTCATGAGGCAGGGCTATCTTTACAACTCTTGCTAAAAAGTCTCTGGTTCCTGTGCTTGTTGTGGTTAAGATTCTCTGGCAACGATAATGTATGCTTTGATCGCTACTGCAATGCAGTCTACTTGGGGTAGCTTTTGGAGATAATTTGGAAATTGCCATCTAGAATGCAATACCAATAACAGTTAGATGGCAGAGCAATCTCACCAATTCAGGTTAATCCCATGTTGAAGTCACTGTGCTGATTACCAAGAGTTTCCAGAAGTGAAAACAGTCAGTTTGAACATACAGTACCATATCCAAACAAAGGCAGTAAAGGCATCATTATGAGATATGTCATGGCAATCAGGGAGAAATAATGTGTGTCCTCATTGGCTGCATTGACTGCATTCAGGAAAACCATCCAAAAGAGTTTTTGAGGGTTGTGTGGAAGATGATTTAGCCTGCTATAATTCTAGCCAGATTTTCTTATCACTGAGCTCCTCTGCAAACAGTTTAGACAGATATTTGCAGACAAAACATTTTAAGCTTATGTGGGGTTTCTGTCACTTTGGTATGGGAAGTACCATACCTAGTTTACGTAACAACTCATTTAATAATATTCATTTGTATTAGATATATTACTTCTCTCTTGAGGAAGTAGATAAGGCTTTTGGCTTTCTTTGCATCCATATTTGCACATTTGATGTGGTTTTACCACTTGGCTTACAAGGATCCCTAAGAATTTATTCCTACCAAAGAATAGAAATCACACATTTTTTTTTCCCAGGCAATCTTTTCTAGCACCTTAAAAGAAGTTATGCAAAACTGAAAGTTTTGCTTAAAGGGTCAACTTTGGACCCCATTCATTAAACCTATGTCCATGTTTGGCAATCTGTTAAAGAAGTAATGGTTTTGCATCAAAAGTTCTGAGATGAAATGGATTGTTTTTATCCTTTCCAATCTTGGTTCATACTTGAATTTGGCAAGGAGATATTGTGAAATAGATTACTGTATATTGGGAGGAGGAGGGAGAGTAAACCTTGTTGATAATCTGTTTTCAAAAGCCCTCAAGTATTACGATTCATCTTTATGAAATGAAGTGTCATTGGAGTTGAAACAAATCTATCTTTAAAAAATTAATTTTGTTATTATTTTATCTTTCCGTTTTATACTTGACATGCTTTTAATATTGTTTTTATGACTGTTTTTACTGTATTTTTGCAAGCCACTCAGAACTAACAAGCGGTGGGCGCCATATCAATTTTTCTAAATAAACTTATAGGTAAAGTCAATGTGCCTATATGTGCCGTTTTAGTAGAAAGTATGCCAATTGGAATTTAAAGACCCAATGCTTGGTTGACAATATATTAATAGTAGAAGGAACTACTGTACCATAATGTGGTAGTCAGCAGTCTTTGATGCAGCATCTCCTCTTGTCCTCTTGTAATTTTATTGCCTAGACTTTCGTTCTGCAAAGAGATTGTCTTCCCTTCCTGTCTGAAGTTCAGAGGTTGTGAGAAAAAAAGCAAGAATGAGCAAAGGCTGGCCTGTATCCTGTTCTACTCAAGGCCCAATCTCAAGTATTCCTTTATTTCAATTAAGTATTTGCCTTTCTGAACTTGGGAGAATGTTTCTTTCAAAGAAGCGAATATTTCGTTCATCTGAAGGAGTCCGGAATGTGACAGGGGAAAGGGAGGAGAAGTAAATCAAAGCAGATAGCAATTCACCAGATGTAAAGTATTTTGCTTCAATGCCCCCTCCCTCTTCCATCTTCCCTCCCTTCATCCCAACACACACATGCCTTGTTTTTTTCTCTCCTACCAGAAGTTTCAGAATGTTTGCTGACAATTTAATTCCTTCATATAACAGAGGCACTGACATCCTGTAAAGGAGCAGCAGTTTTGTCTTGCTCCTGATGAAAAGCCAGAGGGAGTTTTGCCTTGAATCATTTGCAACTCAACATACCACACAGACAAACCTTGACTAAGATGGACTGCAGTCAGTTTGAAAGTTCAACTCAAGTTTGAACTATTATAGCTCTTCTTCCAACTTTGTAAATTCATTTTTCAGTTTAGTCAAAAGTCTGGAATTGACAACATTGCCTGCATTTTCTTACCTTGCCTTAGGATGCAGAAGAAAAAGGGATTCCTGAGAGTTTTGAGTCTCTTCATGAAGATACCTTTAGTATTGAAGAATGGCTCCCAAGCATGAAATATATAGTCAAGGGTTAGTTAATAGTAAATGATGAACTGGACTGAGATAGCCTTTGAGCAGAATTTTACTCACAGAGACTCCCTCCCTCCCCTCCCACCCCATACAAACAATAGTCTGGACATAGTACAGGAGGCTGCAGGGAATAGAAGAGTGGATGAAACTCCTATGCCCTTCACTGGCTTTCATGGATTGTGACCAGTGGCGGATTAAGGCTCACTGGTGCTCTAAGCACTGACAAATCTTGGTGCCCCCTCCTTTCAATGAAGAACCAATCTTCATTGGGTTTTTTTCTTTTTCAACTTTGTGGTGCCCCCTTTGGGCCTGGTGCCCTAAGCACATGCTTAGTCTGCTTAATTGTTAATACACCACTGGTTGTGATCTGCAAAATTCTTTGTGAGGAGAAGCATACATAAAAAGACTACCTTGAATTTAGATTCAATACAAGAGAGAGAAGGAATATGTCTCTTTACAATATGAATGGGGAGAAATCAAATATTTACTCAGTTACTACAGACATTTATTGTGGATGGGAAAAAAATACAACTTCTACAGATACTGAGAGTATTCATAGTGTTTTATGTGCACTATAAAATCCAGAAGCTTTAAAAATAAGGGAACCACCAAAACTGAATTAGAAGTGTTATAAATGTGTAAAGGAGAGGAAAGAGTGGGAAATGAGTAATAGTTGGCAAAGGTAAGAAAGTAGGAAACAGAAATTAATGAATCATTTAATCATTTCATTTTTGTCTTTCTCCTAATTTATAATCTTAACCCAGTAACATGACAGACACAATCCTTGACAACAAAATAAATATCCATTAAATATTTTTGAAAGTACATTAAAATTTTAAGAGAACCTGCTTATTTATTGTTTTTAAGATCCCATTGAAGAAAGGTATACGAAATCTTTTTCTAAATTTTCTTTAAAAAACATGTCCCACAATTGCGGAATAGCTATTAACGGCTATTGTACTTAAGACCAACCCATGTTGCTTAAAGATAAATCCTTTACCAGCATATTTGTAAGTATGTTTGTCAGATTTATGCATAGTGTCAGAAAGATATTCTCTTGTAAATTTATTTTCCTACTAATTGTCATATTTTTAGAAAATTAAATAAGATAATAAGATTTTTTTAAAATATTTACAAATGGTAGCCAAGGAATATGTATGAATATATCATATTTCATTACATAATCATACACATAATGCAAATAAGTAATGTCTAGGGAACTCCTTTTTTCTCCCTTTTTTATATTGATACTATTGGTGTTTTAATAGAGGTATCCTGCTGTTGAGAAATACTTGGAAAATTTCTTCTTCCTATAAGAAAATCAGAGCAATTTTTCTGTCTACACCAGGGGTGTCAAACTCGCAGCATCACGTGGTCATCACATGACGTATCATGACTTTTTCCCCCTTTGCTAAATGGGGAATGGACATGGCCAGCACATGACACATGTGGCCCACAGGCCGTGAGTTTTACACCCCTGGTCATCACATGACGTATCATGACTTTTTCCCCCTTTGCTAAATGGGGAATGGACATGGCCAGCACGTGACACATGTGGCCCACAGGCCGTGAGTTTTACACCCCTGGTCTACACTATTAACAGAAAAATTGTCAAAAAAACCATTTGTGGCTAGGTCCATTTGGACTTTTCATTTTCATATTACCGTTACCAAAATAAGTTATAATTTTACTTCAAAATGTACCGTACTTTTCATCTGTCATTAACATATTACAAGTGAATAGATTGTTATAATAAAAATGTCTGGTTTTGATTGCTACTAAATATTATATTGAAACATAAAACTCAATTATTATAATGCTTTACACAACTGTCTTCAAACTTCTTATGAATGTGCAGATCATTTTAGACTATCAATGTCTCCTGATTGTCATTAAATAACTATAGAAAAAATGTATGTTCATCTTCCTATAACGATTAAAATTAGCAGAACCTAGATTCAATTATATCTTTTAAAAATCCATTGTACCTTTTAAATGTTGAAGTACAGATTCATTTAGGAGACCTATTAAGAAAAAAATATGTTGTAGATAAGTTTGCCATAGATACTACCACTTCCTAATTCCTCATTACTCACAAGATGCTCAATATAAACATATCAGTAATAATATTTGATAAATTTAATCAGTAACTTGGACCAACAGAGAAGAATGCAATTCCAGTATTAAAAAACATCTAATTCTTTTTCTTTCTTTTTTTGCTCAGTCTAGTCTTCACACTTAAATAGCAAAGCCAGCAAATATGTAATTCTTCTGCACCTATTTGTCGTACCTCTAACACTTCCTTTTTTCCTGTGGATGTCTCCCCTTTATCATTACTGAGATGGTCTCTCAATGGAGCTATACCATTTTTTTCACTATGTTAATCGTAACTTGGGGTATATTTTTTGTAACTTAAGTAGAGTCTTCTATTCACAATCTAAAAAAATATTCAAAAATAAAATTTATTGGGAGGACTGCAAGGAGTGGCAGGGGGAATTCAACAGCCAAATGATTTAAGTGTGGAGGCTAAGACAGCTGTGTTAAAATGCTATCCATTATTCCTCAGCAGGTAGAAAAGTACGCCAGCATAAAATTTGCCTGAGATGTATCCAGCATCAACAGCAGCCGCAGCAGTTTCTGCCTTAAAATTTGAATGTGGACCGGGTAAGTAAAGCAACTGATGCATCCCTTTGACTTCGTTTCTCTCCTACTAGACATTATATGCTAGCAGGAAACCACAGCCAATTGCTCTTCCTAACTTAACTGGGACAAGTGGAGATGGAGACTTGGAGTGGTACATTCAGCACCATGCCAATTTGCCCAGAAAAAAAGATCAGAGGTATTCTGTGCCTGTGACCTGTCAACTGGTCAATGTCTCAGCACTAGCCTGTTTTCTTTATAAAAAAAAAAAATACAGGCTCGGAAATTCCTCTGAAAGAGCTCTAAACCTGTGTCTAAAAACAGCCTGGCTGACAGGCCACAGATGGAGGAGCAGAGCAGGGTGAAGCAGGAGGCAGTAACTGATGAGTGTGCTTTATTTGCATTTACCACAGCAAGAGCATGATAGCAAGTCCCCATGCTCAACAGCTTCTGAAAGGAGCCCCTGAATAGCAAACTGACATAAATTGGTGACAACACCCCCACCCCCGGAATAATAATAAGAAATTAGAGTCACACCGTACTTCCCTTTTTAGCAGAAGCAGTCAAAAACATGTAAACCAATCAATGGTGACAGAACCAGCAACACCCGCCTGACAGAACCAACCTTATTTCCAGGTTTTAAATCAGCCTTTTGTGAAGCACAAAAGACTAGCATTCTGTCAAGAGAGTCCTGCTTTTTAAGCCCAGGTCTATGGTTCTTCCAAATGTCCACTGAAACCATATTTTTGAAAACAAACAAACAGACTGAGGCAATATTCTTTCAAAAGGTCAGTAAATTTATGTGCCTAAGGCTCCTGATTTGGAAAGGACTTTGGGAAGCCCTGAACAGGCATCATGAGTATAGCTGCCTCTTTGGAAGCCAATTTCCCATCTCTTCTCAAACCAGACCAACTGGTCGTGGAAGGCTGCCTGCAGTAACCAACATGGCTAATAAGCACTAGGAAGATTCTGGCACTTAAGCGGGGCATCATCAAAATCAAGGAGATTGATTGTAGATCATATTAAGGTCTCCAAATAAGCAAATACCTAATCTTTTTAGTGGAGGTGAAACAAAAGCAGCATCACGAAGATGAGCCATATAAAAAACAGTTTGCAGAGCATAGTTTGTGCCTCTATGGGCCCTTGCTGTTAGATAGAGAAAGCAACCTGGACATCTTAAAAGAAAGCATGGCCACCTGGTAAGACAGCCAAATACAAGATTCCTCTCATTGAAACATTTTGCTTCATATTTTATGTTCATATGCAAAATTATACCTACACATGAAGTTTGATATCCTTTATATGTAGATATATTTTATATGAAGCATTTCATGCAGATCTGTTTTTATTTATCTGTTGTGGTGCACAAACATTCTTAATATCATGCAGCAAATGTAGAATTTTTTATAGCAAATAAGGATTTGACAGTATAAGTTGTAGCTGTTCAGGAGTGTAGAGAATTAGCTCACCTGAAAGAGCAAGATGGCAAATTTGAAGAAACAGTAAGAAATTGCCCTGGTGGTGCTTAGTGGTACTATATGCCAACAACCCTGAAATTGCATACATTGTAAAGTAGACAGCTTCCAAAGTTCCAGAAAAACTCATCATGTTCATGGGAAATAATTTTTAAGAAGGATGCATTATCAAATGAATAAATGCACAACTTCTGTTTGTTAAACAGAAAGGGGAAACTTTTCATTCAACACACCACTTATTAAAAGGTTTCCTTTAGAAAGAAAACCTTTCTAAACATTTATTGTAACAAATGCATTTTTCTGTATCAGCCCTGCTTATGAATAAGCCATCTACCTTGACATTGCACTGGCATCAAACAATATGCAGCACACATACTTGTTTAATAGGTTTATTATTTTTTTGCAGATTTTACAATTATATTTCATCAACTGGTACAACAAAACATATTTGGCTATTTTAAGAGGGCTTTTGGAGATTGGTGTGTGGTGGTTCCATTCATATACATTGATGCTTAAATGCTAAATAGCATATTGGGTATTTATTTAAGCAGGCTTCTTTGTACATCCTGACCCCTAGCAATTCTTCACACAGCAGCTTATTGTTGAGTCCTTTAATTATAGAAACAAGAATGGTGGTGGAGGAGGAGAAGAGCTCTTTTTTTAATGTCTGACCTTGAAATGGAAAGAGATTCTGTTATATTACATAGCCCAGGAAATATTAGCAGTATGTTCTTTGGCTTTCATTCGTAAAACTGCAATACTGGAAGACCTCCGTTCAAATTCTGGCTTCGTTTCAAATGCATGTCCATTAGTTCCAGAAAGTAAAGAGTCAGTAAAGAAGTTATTAAGGGGAACATGGCTGAACTGGCTCTGATGATTTGAAAAGCCAGAGTACCCAGAATCTGTCCGAGGAGAATGGGAATAAGGGGTCATACAAGAGGAAGTATCCCGTGGAAGCATGCAGGAAGTCACCGAACTGCTAGCTGCATTTCCTGCCCACAAATTATTCTGAATCTGGAACATATAAACAAGAGAAGATTAAATGTATATTTCAAACATCTTTTTCTTCCTCTAGTTTCATTTTTCATTGAATCTATTGTCAATACAGCTGGCAATAGGATAATATTAAGTTTATGCAAATGAAAAATAGAAATTCAAATGAGAACTGTAATATTCTGAAGAAGTTGACAAAGTAACAAAGCTAATGTTGGATATTCTGTCTTTCATTAGGGAACTGGGTATCATTTGTTGACTTGTCTTCGGCTAGAAAATAGCTTTGCCCATGTTTGGTCATAACCATCTTCCCCAAAGTAAAATTCGACAATGAATGTAACACTAATAAATTTGATGAAATACTTGATAGTCATTCATGGAATGTAGAAGCACTTGTTTTATTGCCCCTAAGATTAGGGCCTGTCTTTTCTGAGGAAATCAATATCTTGCTTACAGTCCCTTTACAATAAATTGAGGTAGAATTTTAACAGAAACTCTGAGTCAATGTCATGAGCAACTTTGTGCTCCAGTTTTGCAGGAAGACTGATACCAACATGATGATTCTCCTACAGAAATGCATGCATATAATGGAATATTTTCTGGGCAACTCTGGTTTATAAGTCTGACTTGTACAATAACGAAACTTATATATTTAATGAAAAAGAAGGATATCTCTGCATTTCATTTCAACCTTGAAAATAAAGTTGTATCTAGTGTATTTACAACTTTCATTCATTTTGGTAACTGTTCACAACTATTGATATATTTATTTTCTATAGTTAGCATAGCTCAGTGATGCCTTCTGAAATTTTTCATTAGCCACTGGAAGATGGCATAAATTTGAGAGTTTTTTTTTTCCTCTACCCTATTAAGAATGGCCGCCATATACTCCAAACAGATCTGGATCTACATAATGGCCTGAAAGCCAACAGTTACTATTTGGGTATGATAAGTGTCACTCTCAAAAAAATATTTTGGAAAATTTCTTCTCTCCCTGGAGAAATGCTGTCAATGATTACTTAATTCTTCTGCTCATGGAAAGTGTAAAAGATTTGCAGGAGATGTTTGTGCACAGCTGTAGGTTCATTCCTTAGTTTGAAATTAGCTTTGTATACAGCAGCAAACATGTACAACTACTCTGAAAATCACTGCAGAAATGGAAGCAATCTATAAAACTAAACATCAATATGTAGGGAGAATTTAACCCTGTCCTCTGACCTTGGATTTGGACCAAAGAAAGAATCAGAATATCAACTACTATTGTCTGACAACAAAAGGACAGATTCATTTCAGCTGTGGTGAGGAAATAGTGCCATGCTTAGAAACCTTTGTTTATGGAGATATTTTCAAACAATTGCAAGCTGGAGCCAGAGTAACTGAGGAAAAGTCAATTTTTGTTATCCTAATCTTCCCTATCAAATTCTTGGTGACTAAATGAATAAACTGGAAATAGGATTGCATTCTTCTTTGAGAATGTCTTCTGCACATATAAAACTGTATATGCACAGGAGCTGTAGGAATAAATGGAAAATCCCAGCAAGGGCTACAAAAGTGATTGTACATGTGGTTGTACATTTGCTGATGTCTGACGTATATTTCTGTTCTCTTTTCTGATTGATTCATAGCAACATTTGAATGGCAAGAATGAGAATACAAAGTGCTCCTTACTCACATGATTCTTAGCATCCTTCCCTCTTTCCATATATTCCATTTCTCAAAAATCCTCTTGTACAGATGTTCCAACATCCAATGGAGCACTTCTGGAATGTCAGAGAAGTCATACTGGCATTCCTTATGTCTAGTAAGGACCACTTTTATGGTTGCTAAGAGATCACCATATCATCTCACAAAAACAACTTACTAACCCATGGTTGGGCCACATTTAGGATTATATTAATGTGGCTGTAGGTATGCTGCCCCACTTGCCCCATGGATGTCACACAAACAAGCATTCCCATCCCAGACCAACTCATATATGTCAACACATCCCCAAAGGTCAAATACTACCAATTGTGTGTGCTTATTTGCTGGACATATTTAAATCAAAGCAGAAGCGCAAACACTTCTGCTGTTAATATATTTTAGAACATTGATATTATTTACAGTAATTAAATTAATAAAGTTATGGTTCCAAATAGCTCAAAAATTCTAGAAAAGTCTAACCCTTCATCCTTTGGAGGGGGGAGGAAGACACAACATGTGGCCACGATTAGGTTTCAATTTAATTTTGTTCAAAATAAATATATAACATTCCACATGGCAACCGTTATGTTAATAATTATCTTAGACTTTCATTAAACAAATAATTATTAATATCAGTATAATCCAAAATTGGGTTAGCTTTTCCAAAAAACTGGCACAGAAAAAAAAAGCAAGAATCTTGCTTGTAACAGCCAGTTCTAATTAAACCATGCAAACCAATTTCCACACAAGTGGTTAACAAACTAAATAACTAAGTTCCTGTTTGCTTTAGCATAGGTAGTAAATTTTAACTTAGAGTGCCATCCAAACTTTCTTAACATCTAATGAATTTTGGCTTTACCATTTGCCATTTGATCTAACATTTTATCAAGGTGTGTATCTGAACTCCCAAAGAACATTAAAAGGATGTTAAAAACACATGGGAAATGGACAAACACTGAATTCATGGCTGATTTCCATGACAAAAACAAGCCTATGTCTTATTCAAATCAAAGAAGTCAAATTATCTATTTCAGCAAAATGAGTCAACTTCACCAACCATCCCTCCATAGTGAATAGTATAAAATCTTTCTATCTCTGTGAATGTAAACCTAACCTAACCACAATAATCATATATTGAAATAATCTTCCATGACTTCTCTTAAGTGGTTATCCATTAACACCAAAAGAAAATGTTCTGGCTTCAATTGAATATTGACTCTTTATTGAAAATTAAAATACTCTGTATTAAAATATGTATTTGAATCCATTTTTTACCTTTTTTATATATCTATCAAGTATGATAAAATGTCCCTTCATGTTGTTCACATTTCCAACATACATTTAAAGTGCATTCTCTATAATTTCTCTGGTGTCATGTACCAACAATACTTTTTTAATATAAAAATTGTCTTTCAGATGATAACACAGGAGTATCAAACTCGTGGCCTGCGGGCTGGATGTGACACGCATTGGCTACGCCCACATCCGATTTTGAGAAGGAGGGAAAAGTCACGATACATCATGTGACAATGCCATGACGATACAAGTTTGACATCCCTATGATATAAATTTCAACCCTTTTAAACACCGTTAGAAAAAAGCCATGGGAGATTAGTTCAATATATGATTACTATTGCAAGATTATTATATGCACAGAAATAGAAAGCTTTGATACTTTCCACTATGGAAGAATAGTTGGTGAAACTGCTAGATTTTGATCAATTCCTTTGATTAAAGAATATTTATTGATGACTGGCTCTTATGGACTTTTTGCATAAAAATGAAAAATGTGAACTTCTGATCATAATCAGTTTTGATGATTACATAGGATTATAGAAAGTAGAGGACTATGATGTAACTTTAGAGAGAGGGGCTAAAATATATTTGTATTTATAGCTACAATGAAGAATATCGGTTGCTACTTCTTTATACCTTTTTTATTTCTTTTCAACTTTTCTTCAACTTTTTTCTTCTTTTGCACTTTTTGCTTTTTCTTTTATTTCTTTTTCTTTATTCCTCTTTACATTGTATGAATTTGTCATAGTTTTTATCTTCTTGTTTAAAGGTTTTAGATACACAGCCGATAATCCCTTTTGCAACACATTGTTTAAGAGGAAGTGGCAAATGTTTTCCATGTTTTATTGCAAACTGATTGTACACTTATCATTTTAATTTGCTGTGAAACCTGAAAATTTAACCACAAACTTTATGTCAGACAAAGACTTTAAGAATTTATAAAGCTGGCGAACAACTGTGAAAAGTTTTCTTAGTGGAGAAAATATAAATTGACTATAAACGAGCACAACACAACACTTACTGCTTGGCTCGTGAATCGAGTTGAACCTTAAAAGTTATGGTACTATGAGTTTTATCTGTTCCACTTCTTTAAGTAAAAGAATACATGCTGAAGACTCATTACTTAGCAAGTTATATAGTGTAAGTATCATAAAACAAAATTCTAAACCTAAAATTTATATTGGAATTCAAAATAAATAAAATACTTTACAATAAGTAGAAAACTCTGGTACATGGGAGGGAAAGAAAACAGTGCTTGAATGTAAATATAATTATTCTTGTTTAAATTTTCTGTAATTCGTGCAGTATATAAAAGGTAATTCAGGGAGTTTCTGAATAAGCCTACACATAGATCTCACCTCTGGTTTCTGTTACATCACAAACATTTTAAGTTTTTCTCTTGTGGTTAACATAAAATCACCAAAGTATCATTTAGTGTGTTTGTGCATGTGTGTGTTTATGTCTGAGTATGTTGCATAGGATCTGTAAGATTTTAACAGTTTAACTCATCTGTGCATCAACTACAATTTTAGCCAATTAATAGGTAAAGATAACTTTAATCTATGGGACCTGGCAGAAGGTACATAATTTGAAGTTATTTTAGCTCTAGTATGTTACCCTGCTTAAAAAAAATCAAACTAAAGACTATGTCCTTTACAATCTTAAAAAAAAGCAATAAATATATATTCACATTTATATTTAAATGTACTTGGTTACAACCATTGCAAATGCAGATTATTAATCAGTTTCAAATATTCTTTAATTAACTAGCAACCTCACTGTCTATGGAGATTCTCAGTCATCCAGGTCATAGTTGTCTCAAAGGTGCTTTTTCAAAAGGTAACTGGATTGAGTTATTTTTTTTCCTTGAGGAAGAAGAAGGAAATGATTTGCTTCTCATCCAAAAAGCTCAATTGATGAAACTTCTTGGATGAGGAGCAAAACTTTTTCTTCTTCTTCTTCCTCAAGGAAAATAAAACAGTTCAGCTGCCTTCTGAAAAAGCACCTTTGAGATAGCAGCCCCCACTATTTGCTAGATAGAAATACCAAGCCCTGTCCTCCAAGTGATTTCTGGACTGTTTAATTTTCTCACGTACCAGTATGCAGCAATGTAAGTTTGAAGAACAAGTAAAAGGAAAAGGAACAAGTAAAAGGAAATATATAACTACAAGTAATAGATGCCCTACAAACTATGAGATTCTAGACATATTTCAAGAACTTCAAATTAAATGACAGAGGAAATTTTAAATTTTAATTTTAAATTTTGTAATTTATCTGTGTTTTAATATGGCTGTACACCGCCCTGAGTCCTTCGGGAGAAGGGCGGTATAGAAATTTAATAAAAGTTAAACTTAAAGAAAGAAAAGGTATATCATGCCAGCTGATATCAAAAGCTAAACCAAAAGAACAATAATCGTCTTCAGTCTTATAGAAAATAAAAAGCTATAGGCAACATTGTGTCGCCCAACATTATATTAGATTGGGATGGTCCAAATACCACCCCAATCTAATGTAATGTTCTGATGGTTAGTTGTCAACTGTACACTGAATTGGTAGATTCTCTTTATTTTTTGCAGTTTTATAATTTCACAATTGATGTCCATTGGCTAGATTATAAACATTGTAAAATAATTATAAACAACCTAACCTTGAAAATGAACCTCAGTAATTTATCACTGAATATCAATATATGCTACTTAGTCAAACTGGTTACTATTTTATACTGATAATGAAAAAAGTTAGAAGGGTATCAGGCTTAAAGTATCATAGCTTGGCACTTAAGACCAAACTTTAAGATGATGACATTTAAAGCTGTGTGTTAGTCTTTCAGAGATTTAGAAAAAAAAAAATCAGACCCTCAAATTTGCACTTTGTGAAGATCCCCAGAAAGTAGAAAAAGAGAGAGGATATGCATTGTTTTTCACAAAGGGAATTTTTTCTCAATGTGAATAAATCCATGTTTACCCCTAGTTTTTTTCAAAATGCTAAGAAACAGACTCTTGATCAGAGCAAGAACCTGATAATTTGGAATTGTGTGCCTTGCTATATTCTATTGTTTATCTGTCACCATTACCAGGGAGAGATTCTTGTATCACCCCAATTACCCCCACATTTATAACTGACCCCACTTCAACCATGGCCTCTATGTCTTCCTGTCTTCTTCATCCATCCCCACTTTATCTGTTCTGGACAACAACTATGCTCATTATTTTTATACTTAGTTTCTTCTGGCCTGCAATTTTATAGGAACCAAGAATCAGAGTTTAAAACACAAATTTAGTAACCCAAGCAGCAAGTGAATCTAAGCTTTTTTTTAAATAATTTAGCAACTGACATCAATGATTTTTAAGTTGCTGTCTTTGATTTATTCATAATAATAAATCAAAACTTCGGTGTGATGAAACTAAAGAAAAACTCCAAACAACTCAAAACACACTGACCATGTCTCCTCAAATGGTGATGAAACATTTGCAATCAAATTGCCAAGTTCGGAGCTCAAACCAACAGCCTAACTACCAACCCCAGCTTGTTGTTGCAAAGTCGTGTCCGATCCATCGTGACCCCATGGACAATGTTCTTCCAGGCCTTCCTGTCCTCTGCCATCCTCTGGAATCCATTTAATCTTGTGCCAACTGCTTCAATGACTCCATCCAGCCACCTCATTCTCTGCCATCCCTTTCTTCTTTTGCCCTCAATCTTTCCCAGCATTAGCCTTTTCTCCGGTGAATCCTTCCTTCTCATTAGGTGGCCAAAGTATTTAAGTTTCATCTTCAGGATCTGGCCTTCTAAACAGCAGTCAGGGTTGATCTCCTCTAGGACTGACTGGTTTGATCGTCTTGCAGTCCAGGGGACTCGCAGGAATCTTCTCCAGTACCGTAGTTCAAAGGCTTTAATTCTTTGGCGCTCAGCCTTTCTTATGGTCCAACTTTCACACCCATACATTGCAACTGCGAAAACCATAGCCTTGACTATACGCACTTTTTTTGGCAGGGTGATGTCTCTGCTTTTTAGTATGCTGTCTAGATTTGCCATAGCTTTCCTCCACACGATCAAGCATCTTTTAATTTCTTGGCTGCAGTCCCCATCTGTGGTGATCTTGGAGTCCAGGAAAATAAAATCTGTCACTATCTCCATTTCTTCCCCATCTATTTGCCCCAGCTTCTAATATTCAAATACATTTCAACTAAAGAAAAAGAAAAGTAACTTCACCTAATATCCAAAGGACACTAATAATGCCTCTCTTGAAGAAGTTATCCACTAAGTCCCACTGCAAAGCTCTGACCAGGCTATTTCAGAAAAACTTTAGAGATTCCCTCTCCATCATTAAATGATTGTAGGGGCATCTGTGGGGGTGCACAATCAAAGCCCTGTCCTTTTAAACATATGTCAATCACAGAGTACCATCTGGACTTTTTTTCTCATTCAAATTGCAAATGCTCCTTTATAATTGTAATGTTGCAACAATAATATTACATAATATGATGGAAGTGAACATTATTGTTAGTTGTTTGCTTTTGTACTGTATTATTTATTGCTTTAACATTTCTACTCCATTGGAATGTACAGTGTTTAGAGTCATTCATGAATGAAGTAGATTATTAGCCTAAATAAATAAAATACTGAAAGTGGCTCATGACTCATAAATAGTCTTTACTCTATGTAACTATAGAAGATTTCACGCTATATGTTTATTGAAATCACAGGAAGAAAAGAGTTACACATGCATGAATTATCTGTACAGGCCCTCAGATTTTCTAGTTCTCCTTTCTAATTCAGAATTGCAAGCACTGGTTTCATGCTATAACTTTCATATGCTCCAATCATCATAACCAATGATGAGAAACGATACACTCCAGAGAGTTGGTAGGCACCATTGTGAGGAAGACTGCAGCAAACAGACATAAGATATTACAAAATCAATCAATTTGATCTCTAACCAAAGCTAGGCAAGAAGTAAATCTTTGATACGATAAAAAAATATGAGCAACTGTTTTACTTTTTTGCATTGAAATCTCCATTCTAAATAGTTTTACTTGAAAGTTTATCCAGTGGTGGGTTGCCCCCGGTTCGCACCGGTTCTGTAGTAAAACTGGCGGGAGGCTCCGCTCACCAACCCCGAGGTCATCAAAATGGTTGTGCAGAAGATCATGCGTGCGCGCTCGCTTCGCTCATGCACGTGCATGGCCCCGCTGTGAACCAGTAGTAAAAGTAAGTAGAACCCACCCCTAACTTCATCCCATGTTTTTCCTACTTTCAGAGAAATGGAGATTCTAAAGCACCTGTGTTAGTTTTATTAGGACACAATATTGACAAAGAAAAGATGTTGTATTAGCATAATTACAGCTGGTTTTATAATATGTGAGATGACTCTAAATCATCTACAAGACTCCACCAGCTTGTCAAAACAGAAAAAAGAAGTAAAATTTCCAGACAAAAGGTCAATGCCTGACATTTTGCTAGCAAGCCAGCTTTGGGACTTTGGAAAGAGTTGAAAGAAGTTTCCTCTGACTCTCTTTTCATGTAATATTCCAACAGCTAATTATTTATCTCTGTAAACACTTCAGTTGTTCTGATTACAATGCTTCCTGACATTTATGGAAGGCAAAGGGGCGAAAAATATTCTCCAAAATGTGTCTGAAGGAAAATAAAATTATACAATTAACAATTCACAGAATGGAATAAAAAGAAAACAGATGGTTGGCTTCATTACTGTTTTTATAAAATTCTTGTTTGAGCAGGTTATAGATTGCCAAAAAAGAGTCCCGAAGCACTGTCCTATCATGCTACACAAGGACAGATTTCTTTTAATAATTAACAACTGCATTGAATTGAAAGAACAAACTCTATTATAATTTGGTCAAAACTTTTTATGATTTTATGAGCTTATGAGTTTCATCTTGACTTCTACTTAAAATGTCTTCCATGCATCACAGCTAGACCACATCTACTGGGAAGCAGACATTCTCGTGCTGAAACATCTCACAACTGAAGGAACTGCCATCTTTTCCCTGAGTAAGTGTTCCCTGGTTAACTCTGCTGCCTGCATCTCAGTTCCAGAGGAGGCAGAAGAGGTTTTCTTGTATTGAGAGTTTTGATTCTTCACTCAGAATGAAATAGTTCCAGACTAGTATTCCATGTGGCACACAAAATCCCCAATTTAGATTCAAATAATATAGGAAAAATGAATTTACTGTATAGCAATTACTTGGGGTGTGTGTGTGTGATATAAATAAATACGAATTATACATTTTTGTCTTCCAGAGAAAAGAAACAAAACAATAAATATTCAATATTTAATACCTGGGGGTAGCTATCAGTCCGTGGTAAAACAGATATATCATAGGTGGCAGCAAAATGACTTTTTGCTTGTTGGATTTGCCCATAACGTTCTCTCTTTCTCCATTTTGCTCTTCGGTTTTGGAACCAGACCTATGTCAAATAAGAACATTGTTAGATTGTCCAAAAGACCATTTCTGCTGCCCTCCCTCTTAATTGTTTTGCCAGCCCATAGATCAGTGATAAATTACTTAAGTCCCAGGATTGCAGCTGACCCCCGAATGTCCTGCATGCATCCCCCAGGCAATTGGAAAAATTATGTCCACATCATAAATATTAATTGACAAAAAGATAAAAATAGTAATATGAACTGCATTACATGTTAATTTCAGTCAATAAAAGTGTATTAAATTTTAATATGTAAAGGTAGAGTTTCTTAGTTCACCCACTACTTCCTGGACCACGGGCCCCACATGTTGTCTGTGGTAGCCCTAGAAGGAGTTTTGCTTGAAATTTCTTTAATTAAGATAGAACTCTATCAAGAAAAGGTGATTATAGCCATTGGATACCTTCTTCTGAGGTCTTAACACACCTTAGAAATATCATGAGAAGATACTTTCCTCTGGAATGATAGAGACCTTGTATATAATCTGATTTGCAATGTCTATAACTGAATAACAGTGGGAACATTTATCCCAATATATTTATTTCATTATTACCATCTGTAAACTTTTGGTTCTCTATAAATGTTAAATTCAAAATGGGAGATAGAATGTTTCTATAATAATCTTGCACAGGGAGGGGTATTTTAGTGATTAGAAAATATACTAAGAGTAATGTTGTCACATTAAGTGATTAATTCCAAAGAAAAATTAAGACTGGTTTAGCTACTAATGCTGACTTCATTTTCTTTTCCCTCTTTCAGATTCAAACTTCGATAGTCGCTGTTAGTTTAATCATTAAACTAGAAAAGAAGGACATTAAAAAAGAAAAGAAGAAATACTGAGTTACAGCTCCCTCTGTTGCAGTAAAATAAAGCATTAACATCAAACCACAACTTTTTGTTTTTCCATAATAATATAAATTAGCCATTTCTATAAAAACATACCAATCTAATCGGTAAAATCAAAGTTTCATTTTTTTCCACTTCAGGCACAAATTTCAGAAGCAGTCTCCATGTGGAAACAAAGGTACTTATATGCTTTCCTTTAACCAAAACAGTCAATTTAGCCATTTCTACCAACTTCGTAGCCATTCCGCTTCTGTAGCCATTCGTCCACAGTGGGAATCAAAATGTCCTTCCATTTTTGTGCGTACAGTAGTCTTGCTGCTTCAACATACTGTATATAAGATCAAAGTTCCAAATTTTTTCTCCAAGTCTTTTTTCATTAAACCCCAAAGAAAAGTTTCTGGTTTTATTTTTGTTTTTGTTTTAAGACTTTTTTGTATTATAATATGAACCTTACTCCAAAATTTCTCTGCTTTATCACATGTCCAACATAAATGATAAAAAGTTCCTTCTTTGCTTTTACATTTCCAACATTCATTTGAAATACCTTTATGCATTCTAGATAATGTATCCAGTGTTAAATACCAGCGATATATCATCTTAAAAAGATTTGATTTTAAATTATAATTTAGTGTAAATTTTAAACCTTTCGTCCATATATTTTCCCATTGTTCAAGCATCACATTGTATCCAAAATTCCTTGTCCATTGAATCATACAATGTTTTATACGTTCACTTTCCAAATTTAATTTCAATAACATTTTATAAATCTTAGCAATAATATGCTCATCACTACACACAGTAAAATTTACAATTTGTTTTTAGAAAAACCAAACCCATAAATCTTTTTATCTGATTTAAATCATTCTTTCAATTGTTAATATATAAACCAATGGCCAGCATAACCTTCTGATTCAAGTTCTTCCCTAGACTTGAGTGTTGGGTCACCAGAGTTGAAAGATAATATTTTACCATATGTCCAGCAGTCTGGTTTTGCCACCATTTCTTTTCTTTAAAAAAGTTTCCTGGGGGGGATGCCCAAAGAGGCAACTTTGTAGAGAATCTTGTTTTATATTTATTCCAAACTCTTAGTATGGCATGTCTAGCAAAGTGATTATTAAAATCAACATTAACTTTAACTTTATCATGCTATAAATAATTGTGCCATCCAAACTTTAATTCATGGCCCTCTAATTCAAGTAGTATCACTTTGATAGTCACTTTAATGTTATATGTTTGATGGTACATTCAGCAGAAACCAGTGCAGCCAATTTCCATTAAGTATTGTACAGGGTTACTGTTGGAAGAAAAGATCCTGCATGTCTGCACATTTTAATCAAGCTGAATCTGTCAAATTAACTCCAATTATCAAACTTAGGATATTCTATTCCCTCTTAAACTCTTTTTTGAAATGTGAGCCTTATTAATTTAGTACAAATGATTTGCAGTTCTTTGTTCCTCAATGAAACTACTGGAAATATACTATTTCTGTTTCCCTTACCTGGCCCAGTCAGAGAATACAAATGGATGGAATAAGCAGCAATGGGGAGGGGGGCCGCCCCAGGACCACCCACAGAAAAGGACTTTATGTGTATCAGTAGCTGTGGTGATCACCACTCAAATTATTTAAAATTGAGTTTTTCTTATTTTGTCCAAATAAATACCAGGAATGAAAGTCACATAAAAGTAGCTTCCATTTTAATATGGACATGAACATACAAACATAAGAGCAACCGTAGTTTTACTTCCATCTTTTATGCCTTGGAAATAAAGTAATAATAGCCTCTCACAATTGTTGAAGTAAATATCTCACTTCCAGTGATTTCTAGGAGCTTTAGATCATATTCAGTCTTGAAGGAAGTCCTACTGAGTTTTACCAATAGTTTCATGAGTTGAATACTCTTTCAGTAGATTAAAAAGAAAAAAGAAAGAAATGAATGAATACTACCAAATTATGACTAATGGAAATAAGGGAAACTTGAATCCATACATGATATTGGGAAAACAGTCTTGGAATTTCTTATGAAAAATAAGCAGAGGTGAATAAATTCAGTTTTAATAAGCCACTCCAAACAGAATTTCAAGCATTTTTGGTACTTAATTCTAATCTAAAATCATATAGTCTAATAGGAAAAAAGCTTATTGGAATAGTCTCTTATTATTCCAGCAAATGCTTAACAAATTATAGCTCCAGTTTTATAAAACTGAAAGGAAAATAGGTTTTGCCAGAAATTTCTAAATTGGCACCAGAATAGTGTACTCCAGTATTTGTTCAGTCATTTACATATATAAATACTGTCAACATTACTATTCCTTCAGGCTGGAAATGGAGTACAGTTGTCCCAACTCTTTAAAAGGAAATAAAAATGAAATGATATCTTGTATTAGATACAGCATTTAAAACTGTATATAAAATGTATAAATAGGAAAAAAGGAAGAAGCAATTTTTTTTCAGAAAGTACAAGCTATAATTATGCTCCTTGAAGAATCTTGATATAGTATAAGAATCACCAGTATTTTCTATATACGCCTAAAGACTGCTAGGGATGATTTTTAATCCATATTTCAGCCAGTGGATAGAGCAACAATGAGAGCCAAATTGTTCTGGCCAAAAAACAAAATGCTGAATGAAGTGCAAAAATTGCAATGTGACAACTGAATTGGGATGAAATTGGAACCAGGTGGATCTCCCTCAAAGGACATAAAATATTAAGATTAAAAATGGATATACTTTGATTCAGGGTTTTTTCACAATATAAAGTCAGAAAATTCTAGTTCTTGTGTGAGCAGAAGATTTCCCCCCTTATAAAATTAGACCTGAAAACTTTCAAGAGTATTGCCAGTAAAAGAAATTAATAACAAGCTATTCAAAGCCAGAGCTTTGGTAAAAGTTTAAAAGTCTATAAATATCTATGGAGATTCTCAGTCATCCAGGTCTGCTTTTTCTTTGAAGACTGGAGTTAAAGATGCTTCTTGGATGAGAAGCAAAATGTCTTCAAAGAAAAACCAGAAAGTCCAGTTGCCTCTTGAAAAAGCACCTTTGAGACAAGTCTATAAATGATTTATAGACATTTATTGACAAGACGGGCAAAATGCCCCTCTAAGTGTTTCACAATGTGAGCAATATGAATTTGCTACAGGTACACCCAAGTACAATTGGAACCAGAATTTAGGGCACTAAGCAATGCAGTTGTTAAGCAAGTAATGAAGTGATCAGACCCAGTTTTAGGACTATTTTTATCACAATCATTAAGTGAATTATTGATTGATTGAGTAAATTTTTATGCTGCCCATTTAGCTAAAGTGAATTTCATGGTTGTTGAATGAATCATGTGGTCATTGAATGAATCTGGCTTCCCCTACTGATTTTGCTTGTTGGAAGCCATCTGAAAAGGTTACAAATTCTGATTACATGACCATAAGTTGCTGAAACATCATAAATACAAGCCAATTGCCAAATGCTTAAATTGCAATCACGTGACTTCAGGGGATGATGCAACAATCTAACTTCGAGGGTGAGTTATAAGTTACTTTTTTCAACACCATTGTAACTTCGAACAGTTTTTAAATGAATGGTCATAAGTTAAGGACTACCTGTACAGAATGGCAATGAAGCAACTGGCAATTCCAAAGTGAGAATTGGCAGATATGTATCAATTTCACAAACTTCTTCCCTATCACTAACAGGTAAAAGTCAACTTGTGGATTCATTTTTATAATTTTAACTTAATACAGACAGAGAAATAATCAACTGTTTTCAAGCAGATGATATTTCTCTTTTAAAAATCATAATGGAATTAACTAATTTGCAAATTGGGTGACCATAAAAATCATTTACAAATAAATTAATTTTCCCATGTATTAGGACTGCAGTTAATGGCCTCAGCAATCATAGACTAACGTTATTTTTAAAAATACTCTGAAACATGTATTTGTGAAATCATAATTTATACAGTTCTGGAAGCCCGTTGGGTGGCACATGTGACAGTGCTGTTATGTGAGCCCCACTGACTGCCACTTTGTTTCCAGATCCAATTCAAGTATTGGTCATCACCTTTAAAACTCCTGTATGGGAATCTAAAGAATCACCTTATCCTGATGGAATTAACCCACCCCACTCATTCCAGTTAAAAAGTCTACTTCAGATTCAATTAGCCAAATAATTTTCGCTGGTGGGGTGTAAGAAAAGACGCTTTTCAGCTGTGACACCCACCTTCTGGAATATTCTGCCATCTGAGATGAGATCTACCCCCATACTCCTGGCCTTCTAGAAGAGCCTAAAAACTTGGTTCTGCCACTGACCTGGTGTCCTGACAGGGGCCTGCTATATTGGGAGTGGCTAATGGTGTAGAGATGTTTCTCACCCCCAGGCTGCCCACCAACTTGGTTTTTAACTTTTAATCTTTTTAATCCTAGTTTTAATTGTTTTTAGCACTTCTTGACTTATTATATTATATGATAAGTCAAATAGCTTATAGCTTATTATAGCTTATGATATGATAAGCTATTCAGAGCCGTTGTGTTAGTGAGAAGGGTGACATAGAAAGTTAATAAATAAAATAAAAATAAATAAAATTCTGGTTATATTTTGCATTATTTAATCTAATTTTCAGACCAGAATAGTTACGGGGTAATATTTTAGTAGAGCAGTTGGAACTCAACATTTTGGCTTTTTCATTTATCAAATTGTCCAGTTTGCTATTTCAATAAGAAAGTTACATGCTTCCTCTTTGAGAAAGATTGCTAGTGTTTTGAAATAATGATTATAATCAGATAGGGGCTGTTTTCTTAAATGTTTGATGTGTATACTTTCTCTTTTTTAAAAAAATGTTGGTCATTATAAAGCATTGTTTTACTCCTGTGTGATTGCTTATCTATTGCTTTCGTTACAAGCAATAAAAATGGTAATTCATAATACTCAATATGCTTAATGTGACAAATGGATCGTATTAAATTCATTGGTGTATAATCATATCAACTATGTTTAATCAATCTGGTTTAAAAGAAATATTTTCTTCTGGTCCTGCCTATTTCTTTGCACTGCTACACACATCTCTCTCATTTCATTCATTGAACCAAATACAGCCCTTGGTTCAAAGCACTGAGGAGAAACATAGCCAAAAAGTCACTCCTTGACTTATGATTTAATAAGCATCTTTAAATTTACAGCACTTTGTGGATAAAAAATTATTCTTTTGTCCAGGGGTGAAATGCTCCCGGTTTGGACCGGATTGCCCGATCTGGTAGCGATGGCGGCAGGTGGTTCAGAGAACCAGTAGCAAAAATCCCTCCCCTCCCCATGCCCAGCTGAGCCACGTGATCATCAGAGGCTTTTTTTGTTTTACTTTTAAAAGCATTTTTTCTACAACCTCTTAATACTTTTAAAAGAAAAAAAAAGTTGGCCACGCCCATCCAGTCACATTACCTCCCACCAAGCCACGCCCACAGAACCGGTAGTAACAAATTTTACATTTCACCACTGCTTTTGTCCCTTCTTTACTCTGTTTTGGATTTTAATCCTCGAAACTAGCAATGTTCTGATCTTGATAGATACCATCATACACTGTTCCTGAGACATGCAGTGAAAGATGTTACTGGCAGACAGAGGAAGGACTTCTTAATGGACGCCTTTTATGAAAACAGAATAAGAAAGTACAAGGATGGCTAAACTATGGTCCAGGCCCAAATCCATAAAACTCCTTTTTACAGACTAACACAGTTTTGACCGCCAATGACTTTTGGGTTTCGGGCAGCTATTAGTTTAATATCATGCCACCCTCAGGATAATTTCAAAAGTCCTTTTCAAATAATCAGGCTGGAGCTCAGACAGGAAGGGTGTCCATTACAAACATCATCTACTTGAATGCTTGATAGAATGTGGACATATGCTAAGATGACAATTCCCTACTTCATACCTCAATTCAAGTGTCATTATCTGGAATAGCATATGATGCATCTCTCTTCCACTATGCATTCTTGATACAACAGGATATTTGAAAGACTTATCATCACCTTACGATCCCATGAATTTCATTAACTCATGTTTTAAAAATGGTCTCACAGAAATGCAGGCATCTCTTGTTTTATTGCACTTTGCTTTGTTGCATTTCACAGACACCGCTTTTTGTACAAATTGAAGGTTTGTGAAAACGCTGCATCGAACAAGTCTATTGACACTATTTTTCTAATAGCATTTGAATAGAAGAATAGAATAGAATAGAATAGAATAGAATAGAATAGAATAGAATAGAATAGAATAATTTTTTTTATTGGCCAAGCGTGATTGGACACACAAGGAATTTGTCTTGGTGCATATTCTCTCAGTGTACATAAAGAAGAGATACGTTCATCAAGAATCATAAGATACAACACTGAATGATAGTCATAGGGTACAAATAAGCAATCAGGAAACAATATCAATATAAACTGTAAGGATACAAGCAACAAAGTTACAGTCATACAGTCATAAGTGGAAGGAGATGGGTGGTAGGAACGATGAGAAGATTAATAGTAGTGCAGAGTTAGTAAATAGTTTGACAGGGTTGAGGGAATTATTTGTTTAGCAGAGTGATGGCGTTCGGGAAAAAACTGTTCTTGTGTCTAGTTGTTCTAGTGTGTAGTGCTCTATAGCGTCATTTTGAGGGCAGGAGTTGAAACAATTTATGTCCAGGATGAGAGGGGTCTGTAAATATTTTCACATGTATTTATTTATTTAGTATTATTACTTATGAGGACTTGGCAGCACAAAGAAATAATAGCTAAACTAATGTCTTAATCGCTGGCCATCAGCATCCCAATTAACCAATAAGAAGCCACATCCAACCAGGGACCACATAAATATTGTGAATAGAATAGCCCAAAGTACATATTCTGGTAGGGAGAGAAATTCCCTGAGGATGGGCTCCAGCTCAAGTCTGAAAGCTCAGAAGACTAAACCTCTGGTCTCGGTGACCGACCCAGATTGATCCTGCAACATTATCCTGGGACATGTATATTTGCCTTCATTCATGAAAATCAAAAGTACCAATTACCATTTAAACCAGTATTTTTCCGAAGTGATTCTTTTAAGATGTTCATAAAACCTAAAATTGCCAAGTTTGAGAAGCACTGATTACACTAAGGACAGAAAGGATATATTTTTGGACAAGTGGCATGTTATGCAATATCTGTTTACCAGAGGCAAACTAGTGAAGTTGTTCCCTGTCACTCTTTCTGACTCCAAAAGTAAAAGGAAGACATATTTCCAAACAGATCTGAGGGCTGTCTTCATCCACCATCTTTAAGAACATTTGTGGACTAGTTTAGGGCTCCAGAAGCAGTCTTGAAAATAAAGATGATGCCAGAGACTATTTTACACTATCCAGCTTTCAATTTTTAAAACAATTAAATATTATTTTTAAAAATAATAATAATAAAGTCAGGCAAGTCAAGAAGGCCCTGCATTGTCTGCTCCTGGTCTAAAACATTAACACAATCAAAACATTGTGCTTGGAAATATATCGTTTAAAATATAGTTCCATAAGTAAAAGGCATTTGTAAAACCAAACTTTACAGCAAAATTCCATGTGTACCAATAGGCAGCCAGAAGTGAAGTTACACAGGAGAAGATTCTATCTATCCCTTGAAGGGAAAATGCAAAGAAAGAGAGCAGAGAGAGACACCTCAGATGGAGTCAAGATGAGAGCCACTTAATCCCGTCTGTGGTTTTGTTTTTTGTTGTTGTTGTGTTTTTGTCCCATATCTCTCTCTCTCTCTCTCTCTCTCTCTCTCTCTCTCTCTCTCTCTCTCTCTCTTTCCCTCCCTCCCTCCCTCCCTCCCTCCCTCCTCCCTTTCTCTCTCCCCTCTTTGTCTTCAGAGTAAACTATAAAAGGTGTTTGAAGTTTACATTTCATATTAAAGTGAACACTGAATGAAATATAACATTGGAATTACTAAGAGTAGATTATGGTCACCCCAGTGGCAGTAGAAATCTCTTTTGATCAGTCTCTTTCTTTCTTTCTTTCTTTCTTTCTTTCTTTCTTTCTTTCTTTCTTTCTTTCTCTCTCTCTCTCTCTCTCTCTCTCTCTCTCTCTCTCTCTCTCTCTCTCTCTCTCTCTCTCCCCTCCCTCCTTCCCTCACAATAGTAATTGAAAACTGGCAAGCTGTCAGATAAAAATTCCTGATCCTACTATCTTCTTTATTTATGCAATCCAGGGGTGGGCTTCAAAAATTTTAGCAAGAGGTTCTCTGCCCAGTTGCTGGGTGGGTGTGGCCATGGTGGGCATGGCCTACTCAGACTCTTGCACCATGGTGGGAGGGGGTTTGCCTTCCCTGGGCTCTGGAAGCTTTCCTTGAGCCTCTGGGAGGGCTGTGGAGGCCTTCTGGAGGCTGGAAATGGGCCCATTTCCCAAACATCTGGTAGGTCCGTTTTTCACCCTCCCCGAGCCTCCCTGCGTGCCCTGCACTTACCTGCATCCAAAATGGGCCGCGTGGGATTTGAAAAAGTTTTTCAATACAAAATGGGCCGCGTGGGGACTCCTGGGAGGGGCGGGGAGGGGTGGGTGGAGCCGGCCAGGAGTGGGATTTGGGGGTTTTCCAAGCCTCACAGAACCTTAGCTAGAGGTTCTCCCGAACCCATGTGAACCCCCAGCAGCCCACCCCTGATGCAATCTCGTCTGAAACAATAATGGCAAGCTGTGGTACAAAATGGCAATGGCAGAGAACATCCAAAGAAACTAGAGGAAGTTTTAAGGGAATGAGAAGTTCCTGTCCATGCCCAAGACATGTCTATTTATTTTCTTTCACGGAGATGTTCATTTTCTATAGTTTCATTTACCGTGTTTACATTTTCTACCTGGGGGTCATGTATGCAATGAAGGCTGCTTTCCTTCTTTTTATTGGCTTTGTTTTGATTGATGGGTTTTAATATGGGGTATCTTTCTATGCATCTTTAAATATATGTGTTTTTCTATTTTGCAGGTGTTTTGTTTTTTAACTGTGACAAGGGTATTCTGATGATCTTTGGAGCTGGGGGACAAACTGCAATTTTGGATCTGGGACATAATCCCTACTCTTACTTTTATTTAGTACCTTGGACAAATTCTTGTCTCTGGTTTGAATTAGTTAGCTTTCTGGAATTAGGTACTAGCTTCCAAAGAATGGTGGTGTGTTTTGCAATTCAATCCTCACCTTGGCCATTTTCATATAATTCTGTTTTGTTTTGTTTTTACTTTTTAAAATAAAAAAACAGCCCAATATTAGTAAGAATAGCAACAGCTAAAGAAATAGAGAAAAGCTGGGAAACAAAACTAGGAAAGTTAAGTAAAAAATCATCTTGAAGAAAAACAATTGGCAAAAAAAATTGGACAGAATACAATGTCTTTGCTATATTTTATGCAATCCCAATTTTTCCCTTCTTCCATACTGATTCTAAAAACTTGCTGATCCAGTCAGTTATTCAGCTACACTAAATGAAAGAAGCACAGTGTTTTTTTAAACCAACTGAAGTTTCCAAAGGCAGTCTAACCACTCCCCCACGTCAAGCATATTGTAACTAGCTGATATGAAGCAGATGGAACTTATGTTCTTAAGGTTTGCTACTTTTGTGTTCTCCAGTATCAGTACAAAGGCTTATCTGCAGTTCTCAAAGAAATATAAGCTGGAATAGTTGCTTTATTGGAGCTTTTATACCCAAGTCATGACAGGACTGGAATTTCATGAAAGCTAGTAGCTGCATGTGATCTTCCAACGTTATTGTTGTACGATGCATGTTAGCATGCCAAATTGCACAAATAATTTATTTCATATTTGTTCCTTTTCAACTGAATGACAGAATATATTCTAGCGTTACCAATATTCCACCACATTCATAGTTAACATTACATAATAACAAATCTGCTGGAAACAAGAACACTCCTTCAGGGCAGTTAAAGATTAGCCAATTAAGAAGCAATTAAACCACTTGAAATTACTTTCACTGAATAAGGTGACTGCCATGCTGAAACACCAGTGTGAGAATTAATTTTCCACGGACCCTCTTGCAAATTTAATAGAACAATTGTTGAGAAGTGCCTCTAAACCATCAAAAGGAGAAACACAGCTAATAAATATATTATGATCATATATATAGCAATCACTAGTCAATAAAATTTACCCAACTGCATAATCAATTGCAGGAAAGAATTTTTTTTGTTGTTGTTAAAAGTTGTTGTGCTGTATGAAGGCTCTGGGAAACATTTTTTTGCCTCTCCTTTGTGTCTGCACTAAGAACAAATAACTCATAATATTTAATATTTAGGCCCCTGTCGCTGTAAATGTCTTGACCGTCTCCTTAGGCTGGGTGCCAGTTACTCTTCTGACATGCAACAGAAAAAGAAATTCACTTCAATAAATTAGATTCAGGCAGGCTCTTTCTGCATGTAAGCAGGATGAAACTTCTTGATGAAATACTGGCAAAATGAGATGTGCACTGCATATATTCAGCCAATCGTTTGGTTAATTTAAATCAAACAATTTGCTTGAATTTTAGGAAGGAATTTATGGGGGGAAGAAACCCACATTTTTTAACCCTGACACTCCCCCAAAATGTTTCTGTTTACATCGATTTACTCAAAACCGACTCTTGGCAAAGATAAAGTAACCATTGCCTATATAAAATGAAGCAACAATCTGCTGCTTGTTATCCCTGCCTAACCAGATGCTGGTCTCTAATGATGTAAAGCCTTTGAAAATTGCTTAATATTATGATGGAATACTGTTGCCGCTCAGTGGGATTATGATCCCCGTTTTCTTACATTGGCCTTTTTCAGTAGACTGATCAGAGATGCAAAAATCTAGGGCATTTACTTCAATAGCACGGAAATCTCTATGTACACAAAGAGTAGAATAAACATTCACAGCGAAAAAAATGAAACCAGCAATTTTGTTCCAAGGAGAGAATATAATATATACAAGCCATAACTTCCCTCTCTCTCTGGCTCTGCCACTCTTTTATCTGTCCATAATGACTTGAGAAGCCTTAGCAAAACCTAAGCAGCTGCCTGCTGAATAAGACCAAACCTTGCTATTCCTTCAAATAGTAAGATATGATGTTAGCATGAACGGTACAGCAGTTTCTTCGAATGCCAAACCAAAACCATAATCTGTAATTCTGAAAATTGTGTCCAGCAAATTTTGAATTAGATACACAGCTTTCAAAAATATTTGTTATTGACACTATTTTTAAAAAAAAATGAGAAAAAGGACACTTTGGGTGTTAAGTAACTACTAAATATTCTGGATTTTAAAAAGTATAGTTTTAGCTTGCTTAAATAAAACAGTATTAAATTATACAACCAGAAGACTGTGAATTTTAAACCTACCTAAGGAATAAAAGCCATCTGAGTGACTTTGTGCCAGTCACCCTCTCACAGCCCAACCCACCTCACAGGATTGTTGTTGTAGGGAAAATAGGAGGGGGTGGAAGTGTTGTGTATGTTCACTCCCTTGCATTATTTATAAAAATAATAAAGGTAGGATAAAAATAAATAAATAAAATAAATAATAAGAGGCGTTCTGTAAAAGACAAATACTTATTCCTCCCCCATCACAGCAGAATACATAGTCTTAATCATATTTAGAATAGATTAATTCAGATTGGTGCAATTAGTCCAAAACTCCAGATTTAAGTGAACTTTTGGTTAGCCTTATTGAAACAGGAAGGATTAAACTCAGTAGTTTTTTTAAAGCATGATTAAGTCTGGATCCAAGGTATCGTATTTCTTTATAGGAATTCTCTACAGTTTAAGGTACAATTTTGGATTTGTTGATATATCCATTATCAGCTATTTCCCAGTGTACTAACTACTTTACCATTTTAAACCTATTGCATTCAATGGAATTGGCTTCACTTAGCAGGATTTTTTATGAGTTTGTCTCAGAGATATTTAATTCATTTAGGATTGCAATATAACGACCACAACTGAGCTCAAAATTTGACTTTGCTTAACATAAAGTCACAAAAGGGGATCACATGACCTCAGGACATTGCAGCCATCCTAAATATGAGTCAATTGCCAAGCATCTAAATTTTGACCGTGTGACCATGAAGATGCTTTAATAGTCATAAGTGTGAAACACGGTCAAAAATTACTTTTTAAGGCACTGTGGTAACTTTGAACAGTCACTAAACAAACTGCTGTAAGTCGAGGACTACCTATATTAATACCTACATCCAACAAGTCTCTGTTAGCACCCCATAAGTGCTACATGATTTGACCGAATATATGAATTAATGCAGCCTCAACTAATGCAACAACCCTTTCAGATGTATTAGATTATAAATCCCATAATCTCTAGTCTGGTGGATGGCAATGATAATTGTAATCTGACATCTGGAAGATATCAACTGAAGAAAAATAAAGTTCTATTTGGGACAGAATCTATATAATGAAATAATTCCAAAACACACCCTAATTTCTTCTATGCCATTACAAGATGTAGGAAGTTTCCAAGCTTCTAGTGGCCCAAGTATGACTGTGCCTCCACTAATTTCAGTGGGAATAGCTGCCAGGAATGGGAACTGAATGTAGTAATTTTAAGTAGTATTGCAACTCCTTTACCAACTACAGATTACTAATATAATATATTGCAAACTATATAATGTTCAACTTGATACTGCCAGCTTTGCAGGGATATGAGCTCCTAGATGCATTAGTACCCTGTTTCCCCCAAAATAAGACATCCCCTGATAATAAACCCAATCGGGCTTTTGAGAGCATGGCAATAAGGCCAAGCCTTAGGGTTCAAAAAAATATAAGACGGTCTTATTTTCAGGAAAATCTGGTGGTTCTATGTGAGATATATGCACTTCTAAATACAAGCATGCCATACATTTGCTGTTCACCATATATATATTTAAGTATATGCTTAACACATCATAAAAAGCATGCTTGTAATAATGAAGAGGAGGATATTATATATACAATAATCTGAAACAGCCTTAACCGAGAGTTTACACTTGCATTTGAAGAAGCACAAGAATACTGATTAGCAGAACATTGTTACTTGACCATTTACTACATTAATCTTGACAGTTTAATGCAGCAGATCCTATAAACAGAATTCCGGTGTTTTTAGTGGAGGATCCAGAACTCTGTACTTTTCAAAATCAGTCACCGATGATGCTATTGATTCATAGAGCATGCAATAAAATCTTGGCATCACACTTCAATAGAAAGCCAGCTAAAGTTCCTGGAATTATATAGATTTCCAGATGGTAGAAGAGTCACGTGTGAACTTCAGGGCCAAAGTCCAAGATTTTTCAGCTCAGGAGGAGCCAGTTAGGTAATGATAGTGGTATTCAAAAGACCTCAAGTGCTATGAGTATATTCTCATACTCATTAACATTGTTCAATATAACATGTTCTTTCTTTATTCTTCTCTTTAAAAACATTTCAGAATCAACAATAATAAAAAATAAAATGACTCTCTATAATGAATTGAATCAATTCACTAGAGTCATTTTATTATTATTTATTATTATTAATGTTTAAGCAAGTTATCATTTTCCTGAACAGGATGGTTAGTCCTAATTTCATAATGCAGATACATTCTTTTAACTACCTGCACAATTTGGCATTCCTTAATCATTACGTTAAAATAATTTTACCATATTTACATCCGCTTTATATTTCCAGAGTCCCGAATGTGAATAAATTACATAGGAATGGGACTATGTAATTATTTTTATTGAAAACATGGTTTCTTCTGTTCCATGGCCTTCATTAACAAAAATTTAGCTCCAAAATGCAGCTCATGCAACTGAGGTACAAAGGCACCTTAATGAAGCATAGTTAAAGCTGTCCAACAGAACCATTTGCTGCCACAGACAGGGGGATCCTGGGAAAGCAGAGCATATGACAAAATGTGTGTTGTGACATCATGATGCAACCCACATGACGTACAATGACTTACATTACAAGAGATGCAAGCACAGAAAAAAATAGCAAGGATCGAGTTGTGATTGTCCAGATTCCGATTAATGAATCCAACCAATTCAGCACTCCGAGACTTGCAGCTTTCTCAAAGAACTGTTTTCATCCATGATGAAATGATGTATTCAATAAAACAGTCCTTTGAGAAAGCTGCAAGTCTCGTAGTGCTGAATTGGTTGGGTTCATTAGTTGGAACCTTGAGAGTGATGTCATAACGTACTTTTTCTCATCTTTACATGATTGCTGTTAGCAGTGGGGCTTTAGGCTGTCACAGCTCCGGTTGAACCCCAAAAGTCCTCAGTCCATAATCCAGTATGATATCAGATGTCCTAAAGCAAGACACTATGCTATTTTTTTTTTTTTCCTTTAATTTATATGCCGCCCTTCTCCGGAGACTCAGGGCAGCTTACAATGCCTTAAGCAATAGCCTTCATACTTTTGTATATTTATACAAAGTCAATTTATTGCCCGCACAATCTGGGTCCTCATTTCACCTACCTTTGAAAGGATGGAAGGCTGAGTCAACCTTGAGCCTGGTGAGATTTGAACTTGCAGTAATTGCAGGCAGTGGATGTTAATAACAGTGCTTTAGTCCACTATACTACAGGCTCTTTTGCCATTTCTGGTTGAATAGAATATAAAACCATCTTGCTTTACCTTACCAAGACCTTTAAACAAACTCTTGAGATCATGAAGTGAAGAACTGGGGGGTGGGGAAGGGGGCAGCAGCTAGGGAAGTTACTCAGTGTTAACTAGATGGCATGCCTTGCTAGCAAATAGTAAAGGCCCAGCATCAGTTCTAAATAACCTATTTTATTTTGTCTGACTGATAATTTATACCTTTTGGTTTGGTTTTTGCAGGATCCTACTGCTTCAACTGTTTCTTCTAGTCATTCAGTAATTCAGTGTTTCTCAAACTTGGCAACTTTAAGATTTGTGGACTTCAACTCTCAGAATTCCCCAGGGAGCACGAAGCCACACGTTTTAAAGTTACCAAGTTTGAGAAACACTGAGTAGATTATGTTGTTCTGTTTTGGATGGAACTGAGGCACCTACCTGAACTCGAGCTTCAGTGAGTTCCGTTCTCAGAGCCAACTGCTCTCTGACATAAACATCGGGGTAATGTGTCTTCTGGAACACTTTCTCCAGTTCTTCCAGCTGTAAACTGGTAAAAGTGGTCCGGTGTCTTCTCTTCTTACTGCTGGAAACATTGCTGTCACACTTATCACCAAGTTCATCCAATTCTCTTTTCTCTGGAATCCCTTTCACAGGAGACATTCGGAGGTTGCTGCAAGTGTCCAGCGGTCTGCCCATCTCAGAGTGCAGTGGTTGACTCTCAACTTTCGTAATCCCAAAATTCACTGCAGAAGAAAATAAATGAAGTTGGCCTGCATTCATGTTAAATTTAGCATCATTTTTTAAAAAAAAATGTGTGAAAAACCATAGACTGCTTATAAGAATAATGTGTGAAAAGTTTATAGGTACATGGTCTACTCATGGGTGAGATTTGTTATGCTCAGATTTCTTTTTATGTGAGTATCTAGAAATTAGTGGACGAGATAAGGGTATTATTGTAGATTTTGAATTTAGTCTCATCAAGATCTAAATCTGATTTTTTTTTAAAGATGCACTTTTCCACCAGTGCTATTTCTTTTTCTACTAAAGATAAATTGATTCATACTTAGAATGGAAAATCTGATCAATGTAATAGTACAAACATATGGCACAGTACTAGACATAGCTTCTTAGCAATAAATCTTGTTGTATTCATGGGGAGTTAACTTTGTATTAAGTCTATTCATTTAGAACAAACCTTATTCTCTTCAATATCTCTAAAGGGTCAGCTATACTGCAAAGCCTATGTCTATTTTTCATTTACAACTTAGTCAAAAGAGTTGATTTTCAGGTAGACAAGCAATACTATCAAATATAATCATAACCAAATTTACTTAGGAGTAGGATCAATTGGGGATAATGAAACTTATTGCTAAACAAAGAATATGCAGAGAAACAATCTGAACATATTCCATTTGAGGAAAAATAAATTAGAGTTTTAAAATGCTTTCCTTTTCCTTTGGATGGATGATGTCCAGTTATTTTATTTTGCAAATTATTTAATCATGAAAATTATTAGGGGTGCATGTATTACAAGGATTCGTTAAAGAATGCAACATACTGAGTCAAGGTTAGTAAGAAATGGAAATATTTCACCAAAAAATAATGTTCTTAAATCTTAGTTGAGTGGCTTTGCTTCCAATTAGTTTCTTTATTACTGCAAACTTGGAGAGGGGGCTCTTTAAAATCATAACTCAGTCAAACTGGTTATTTCCTATATTTTGCCCTGGTCCTACAAGAACTATTTATCTGCTCAGAAACACTCACTGTCCAAGATAAAGCTTAAAGTATTCCCCCGCTCCCACTTAGCTTCTGAACAAATTCCCATGATTCCACACACCCTGTTAAAAATGCCATATTTCTAAGATAATTGATGTTACATGTTGGGATGGAATCACAAGTTTAGGAGGAAAAAATCATTCCATCTATCCATAACAGTAAGCATTAAAATGAAAGGAATTTAACTTGATATTTTGAATTTGTTTTTAGTGTTCTCTGTCACTCCCAGTAATTTCACTACACTGGTCTGCTCATTGGGTATGATTTTAACTAGGCATGGCTTACAATTTGCACTAGTGCCCTCACCTCTAGGTGAGATTCCAAGCAAATTCAATGGAAAGTTCTACTCATCAAATATATCTATGTATTTAACTTATAAATTAGGATTGGAGTTGTTCTTTTGTCTCTCTCACACACACGCTCACACACAAACAGAGAGAGAACTACACACATAAAATAAAACTACATATAAAAAATTAAATACTTTTAAGTGAGATGAGAAATAATGATTTAAATTCTGCCAACAATGTACTTTCTGGTTCCTTTCCTGGTAAAACTTTGATGCCATCTTCTATGAATGCAAACAATAACTAAACATGTATGAATTCTGGCCAAATATTAGACATTAACAAATAGCAAACTAATTAATACTTTTATGAAATTGGTAGATTCATTAGATATTCCCTGCGTTTCTCCATATGTATGTGGGGATGTGTGAGTGTGTGCTGAGAAGTGATTCTTTTTGAAATCATTTGAACTTTTTTCTTAGGAACATTACAAATGGAAGGATAAATCCTTAACTTTAATAATAAGGGAAATTATACTATGATTCAAAAAAAATGTTCTTTTTTTTAAAAAATTACAAATACAGTGCCTGAAAGTCAAAACTGTAACCAGTTGGCTGAGTCTAAAATTAGAGAGCAAGTCATCTTTCTGTTGTGAATTATATGGCAAAGGACACATTGCAAACGAGAAAATAAATGTAGCATTTAAAGAACAGAAATGCTAACTAATCCCAGAAAGCTGGGGGGGGGGGTGTTTACTAGATGTTTTAGGCCAACCTCGGACTGTTTGTTTTGTTAAGTGATGAGTTTTTGCACTAATTACATGACTAAAGAGAACTCCAATCCACTTAAACTGAAGGACTAGGTAACAAAGCATTTCTTCTTGACTTGGTTTGTCAGATTTACAGACTGAGATAGATAAGAGGAGAAAGTGGGAGAGGCTTAGGGAAAGGTTTAGGAGGCAAATCTGCAAGTTAGGAAGAACAAGGGATGTTTTGCTGCTGTTTTTGTTACAGAGTTTTGGATGACCCTGAAGCTACTGTGAAATAGTTGGATTTAGTGGAAGATGTGTTTCCTATAAATCTCAGAAGCAAACTAATTCCAACATACCCTTATCAGTTAGAAATGGTGAAGTGTGTGTCTGTGTGGTAGCCTAGCTTTTTGAATGAAAACAAAAATTGTAAGAACAAAGCTTCGCAAAGGCAAGATGGTTCACGCAGTCACCAACTTCCAATGACTTTCCAGGCTGGAAAAGTGTTTATAGGCGCGCGAAAACCTCAGCGCAATGCACAATTGCTTCGGGAGCCCGTTGAAGCCCATTGAATTCTTACTTTTCACTTGCTAAGTATGAGCATCTAATGGCAAACCAAGGACTTCATTTCTGCAAGAGTCTGCTTGCTACTACTACTATTACTACTGTACTACTAATTGCTTCTGCCACCGTTACTGCTCCTGGGTGAAAGAGAGAGAACAGTCTGACCCTTTTGATAGTTTTAAGTCCTGGCCGGTTTCTGGTTTCCAACATTTCATTTTGCTGGACTGTTTCTTCAACCTCCAGCAGCTAGGCAGAGCGGAGAAGCTACGCAGAGCTTCCGGGCAACATAAAATTAACGGAAAGGGCAGCTGCTGGTTTGGGAGAGAGAGAGAAAGGAAGTAGCAGGACCACTACTTAACTACGTAATCGTTTATTTTCCCCTTCATTTAATTTATTTTAGGGAGGACACAAAATAAAATGTAAAGAAACTATTTGCTAAAGGAAGTAAATAGAGGAGAAATATGGAGATGAAGCTATCTGTGAAGCAGCAAAGATTTTTTTAAAAAAATGAATGAAAAAATAATAATTCAATGTAATCGTGTTGACCACTGATGCCTCTGTAAATGGAGAGTTGGTCCGAATGATGCCTTTTGTATGTTACCGGTAATTAAAAGGGGGGGGGAGAAAGCTATCAGAAAATAGATTCAGAGCGACTGGCCAGTTGACCATATGCAAAAAGAAACTCCACAGCAGAATAATATTCCCCCAAACCATAATTAAGTTTCCCGGTCCTTCAGTCATCGCTTTGTTTCGTTCTGCCTAATAAGTTATCCATCGAGTAGTCTTATTCTCTCTCCATCTAAAAAAAAAAAATACAAATGTTGTGCTCTTATAATGGGCTGGGATCTCCACTCAGATATTCAATCGTAAAAATCGAGCTGATTCAGATCACAGCGGCCTGGCGGTTAGCTGAAACAGAGGATGAAAATGAAAAGTTGCTGCTGCACCGGTGTCCAAAGTAAAATGAAGTTTCGGGGCGTCAGTTGAACTCCCCCCCGCCCCCCACAAACAACTGCTGCTTTCTGCCATCCTTCCCCCCCACCACACCTCCCTCGCACCCCGCCCTCGCCTGGTCAATAATGTTAAATTTAGCATCCCGGACTCTGCCTGCCGAGCCTTTGCGGATTCACTTTCGTTTTGCTAAGAAAAAAGAAGATCCGATGTTGAGGTTTATAAAATAAAAGCGGTTGTTTCTGTCCTCCGTGTAAGATCGGCGAGTAGATGAATCCAGAAAACCAAGAGGGCAGAATTCGGACAGTCTGGACCAAGGTACGTGAGTGTGTGTGTGTTTAATTTAAAGCAGCCTCCGCGTTTTCCAAGGATTTCCTAAAGTACGTTCCTCCCAGAGGATCCTAAAGAAAGAGCATCTGGAAATTCGTCTGGAAACAGTCGAGGAGTTCAAATATTCCCGGGCGCTTTCCAGACCAAGCTTCAGGCTGAGGGAAGACCATGTGCGTGTGTATGTATGGGTATGTGTAACCAGTGTGCCCAGGACGCAACTGCAAGCCTGGATCAGAAATTGTCAACTACTTTAAAATGAAACGGCAGACGGAGAGGAAATACGCGATATATTTTCTCGATTTTGAAAGCGCGCGGATTTTCTTCAATTCACAATTATAGCAGCCAGTCGTAAATATTTTTCTTTTCTTTTCTCCGAAGTCACGCTTGTTGATTTCAATAATTTTGGAGGTTCTCTGCCCCCCCCTACCCCGTTGCCCATAAATAATGCGAATCTGTCAAAAGGCCTCTGTCAGACATCCGCCTCCCTTCCCCCCCCCCTCCCAATCTTCTTCCCTACGGCTCCTAAAGCGAACCGGAATCTAAAGACGTCGGGAAATTTTTAGGTGGATCGAGCCCCCAAAGTGCCAGTGACAGTATCAACCCTGAAACTAGCCAGCCGCATTTTTGCCTGGCCTGTTGTGCTCTCTCAACTCTCCCGATAATTTCCGGTTGAGGGACGTTAAGGCAAACCCCAGTGTGTAAATCAGAAGTTAAATTTGCTGCCCGGAGCCCGACTGTTTGTGTACTTAGGGGAGGGAGAAGAATTGACAAAGATCACACACACACACACACACACAATCGCTTCCCGTTTCCCCAAGGCGAGCTGGGCTCCATTGGCGCGGCTTTTCTTCGGGAAACAGGAGCCCGTGACAGCCATCCTCAACCGTCTCGTTTCCCACCCACCTCCACCCCCAGTTGCCTCACTTACCGGAGCCGTCCCTAGCCGGGGAAGTCCTCTCCAGCCGGCCGTGAGCAGCGTAGGCGGCCTGCCCCACGCATTTGCCTCCGCCTTTGGCGTAGAAGGCTTCGCCGCCGTCCAGCGCTTCCATGACGTGCTCCAAAGGGGCTCCGGGGGCCAGGTAGAACTCGCCGCTTTTGCCCGCCGCCGCCGGGGGGCTCTTGAGGCCGAATTTGTCGCTCAGGAATTCCATAATCCTCGACGGAGCCGCACTCGCCTCAGCTGCTCCCCTGGCTGCCGCGACGGAGGCGCCCCGACGGCGCTTTTTATATCTTGAAGCGCAGCAGGAGCTTCTTGCGCAACCCTCCCTGCGCGCAGCCTCCGCTGGCTCCACCCAGCCCCTTGGCCCCTTCCCCCCCTCCCCTCTTCCAAGCCTCGGCCCACAGCGGAGGGGACGCCGGCCAAGCGGAGGGGGGAGCGGCAGGGAAGAGCCCCTCGTCGACCGCAACCGACTCACATTTCGGGCCGGCTTCTTCTCAGCCCAGAGGAGTCCGGCCTGCCCCCTCCCCGCCTCCCCTGCCCCAGCGACGCCGTGTCGACCTGAAGATTTCGCTTCGGCTCCGGTAAACCGGAGGAAGAAGACAAAGGGACCGATGAGCTTGGGGGCGGCAACGTGAGGGGGGCGGCCCCTTGAGCTTTGCGTCCGCGTTTCCAAAGCGGCAAGAGAGCGCCACTCCGAAATCGCCCGGGAAACTTCTCTGGCCGCCTTCGAAGGAAGTGCCTTGGGGAAGCCAGCAAATAATAATAATAATAATAATAATAATAATAATAATAATAATAATAATAATAATAATAATAATAATAATAATAATAATAATAATAATAATAATAATAATAATGATGATGATGATGAGAGCGCTGCCAGGCCGGCGGTGGAAAACAGCTGCTGTTGCTCCTAGAAATGTCAAAGGCCTAGGGGTGACCCCATAGCGGTAGTCCAGCATTTGAGGGGCCGCCACAAACAAGAGAGGGTCAACTTATTTTCCAAAGCACCAGAGGGAAGGATAAGAAGCAATGGATGGAAGCTAATCAAGGAGAGAAGCAACCTGGAATTAAGGAGACATTTCCTAACAGGGAGGACAATTAACCAGTGGAACAGATGGCCTTCAGAAATTGTGGGTGTTTCATTACTGGAGTTTTTAAGAAGAGACTAGAAAGCCACTTGTCTGAAATGGTAGGGGGTCTTCTGTTTGAGTGTGGGGTTGGACTAGAAGACCTCCAAGGTCCCTTGCAGCTCTATTCTGATTGAAATTCTCTGGAAGTAAGAGGTCCTCTTAGTGACTTCTGGCTCTGGCTCCAAGATCCGAAACAAATTTAAGACTGAGTAGGATTCTAGTCTAGAGCATCTCCAGTTTCAAAGGGCAGCAGCCTTGTTCCTGCGTTTATTTTCGAGCAACCTTTTTTTTTTTTTTTTTTTTTTAGCGTCAGGAGCAGCTTTGCCCTAACTTAAATAGATTGGCAGGCCAAAGAACTCGACTCCGCAGAAACTCGGCAGCTGTGCCTGCGGGAGCTCTGGGGATCTAGAGAAGCCCCTCCGCACTCGAGGAGGACTCAGGTATCCCCAAGTAAACCGTGAGATGGCGATTTCCCAGCAGAGCATCCCACCCGCCGAAAGACCCTAGAGAGATGTCTGATATCTTGCTCCTTCCACCAAAGTATTAGGCGGCTTAATATTTCAAGTAAATGCAGAAGGTTGGATCTATGTGGATCTGGGGCAAGGGATTGCAGAGAAAGGATCTATGTACATTGTGAACCCTTTTGGAAATGGGATGATGGTGATGGTGGTGGTGGTGGTGGTGGTGGTGGTGGTGATGATGATGATGATGATGATGATAGATAGATAGATAGATAGATAGATAGATAGATAGATAGATATAACAATTGTAGTGCGATTAATTGAAAATCATCTTGAAAGCTAATGAGCTGAACAGATGAATTGTAACCTAGGAATTAGGAAAGCCCTTTATTCCTCTCTCCCCACCCCACACCCCGCATCTTTAATCTTTAAAACGCTAGAAGTCTCGTACTGTTTATTTTAAGCAAACCTGCTTCGTGCATAAGTGTGGCGAGCACAGTAAAATTATGTTTATTGTTAAGAAAATAATACCCTCCATTCTAAACCTTTATCTGCTGTTAATTCTTTCATTCCAGAAAAATACGGGGGGGGGGGGGGGGGGGCGTGCTGCTGCTGCTACAACCATTTCTTCTCTTTATTCCTTCTTGCATCTTCCACGGCGGTCGAGCAGATTTTCCAGCCCCTCTACACGGGCAGTCTCTTATATTCCCTCCCCCACTCCGTTTCCCAGGATCGTGGGAATGGTGTGCAGAATAGACACGTTTTGCTTTGGTGTGGCCTTTGGCCCGAAACATTTCTTGCGTTGATATTGCAGGATATCTGTCCCTTCCTCGCCGCATTCTTCCCTTGACTGTGAACTTTACAACTCCAGGGATAAGAGAAACTTTTGGGCGTGTGTCCTGAAGTCTCCCACTCCTCCTTTGAAAGTACGGGTGGGTGGGTGGGGTCGCTTGCTTTTTATTACATGAAATAACAAACTCGTAAAACATTGATGCTATTTTGCCTTATCAGAACCTCCCTTTCTTTATAAGGCGAGTCTGGCGGCAACAGCTGTTGGGTGCGTGCCCCGGGAAGTGGGACCTTGAGAGAAAAGAGGTAAGGCTGTTCCGTAGGCCACTTCTCCTACGGCTTCGAAAACACTGAGCATTTTGCTAGGCATTTTACAGCACTCCGGATGCTCCAGACGCTTCTTGATAAATATTGGAGAGCGCTTTTTTTTCTTTTCTAAGCCTGAAGTAGGAAAGGACCTGCGTCTTCAAACCCTCTGTCTTCAAACTGTAGTCACTTCGGGATATTCTTGCTGTTGTTGGTGTTGAATAAATAAAGGCGAGGTGGGAACCAGATTCGTTTGGAGAGAAATGTGCCTGTTAGACGAACTTGAGTACCAGTCACCCATCTGCCTCTGGCTTCTTCTGCGTTAGCCGCGATTTGCCCAGTCCAGGCGGGGCTTTGAGTAAAGGTGATGCTCTTCTATGTATACTGTAGAATCCCTAACAATACCAGCATTTCTGTCCCTGACAACCCCTCTAAACGACACATCCATGATAAGCGTTTCGCAGAGTTGGGTACCAAATTCCGAACTATTCCAATCGGATTTTTGCAGGAGCCAGTCAGAACCCCTTAAGGTCAGTCCTAAATCCTGTGCTCGTTTGGAACAGCCTATCCTAACTGACTAGAAGTTGGGTTGGATTATTAGTTCAAAGAGTTCCGCCACAAAGTAATGGATGCGCCATCGGGGACTGTTTGCTGGCTTTGTGGGCTCTTCCCAAAAAGCAACCGCTTGTCTCGGGCATAAAACCTTGGCTGCGATCAGAAATAGCTGCGAATGAGAATCAGTTTCTATCGATCTTGGGACGAAGTTCGGGGGTGACCTGGTGGCCTCCCGATACACAAAGTAGAGAGAAAGAATCCCAAATTTTGACACAGAAGGGAGGGAGGGTTTCGGGCAAGAAGCAACTTACTATGTTAACAGCTAGGATGCGATTGTAGTTTTGTGCAGTTACACAAAGGAAAAAGGTGTCTAAAGTTCAGTCCTTCCGGACTGTGGCTTTGAAAAATCGTCACAGGACCTTAGGATAACCTCCCGAGTTCGGAGTTCCCTCACCCTCCCTTCTTCCCTCCCCAGACTTCATCAGTCAGAGAGATGCGGCTTTCTGTATCTTTGAAATGAAAATGATGTGCGTCCTCCTCCTTGCCGTCAAAGGCAGCCCACGCGAGGAAAGAATGAAGGGGGGGGGGAGTAAGAAGGACCCTCCGATTCGTCCTTCCTCCCTTTCCCCGGGAGGGTTGGGCAGGCCAAACACCCAACTGTTTCACCCAGCTTTTTTTTTTTCAAAGCCGCCGGGAATCTGAAGGATCCCCTCGTCTTCTTCCGCTGTCTTTGTGCACAGTCTCCACCGGCTTTGCCCTGGATTTACGGAGGCGGTGTGACCTCTCGCCAGACAAGCTCCGTGATTTATAAGCCTTGGATGTGATAAGATCGAGCCCAGGGAGGGGCGAGGGAGGCGGACCAGCAGAATGTTTCCCTAAAGAGGGGGAGGGAAGGAAAGGAAAAAGGAAGGAAGGAACGGAAAAGGGAAAGAAAAAGAGCCTGCTCTCCGGGCTCGCTGAATCGGGAGACCAGAAGCCCCGCTGGAGTCCTTCTTCGCAACGATTTCTAAGTTACCTTTGGTTCGCAGCTTTGCTCCTTGCCTTGCCTCGCCTCCCCAGGCCCTTCGCATCTCCAAAACCGGAGAAGCGCGCAAAACAGATCCCGCCAGAGGACGCTTGGGAAAGAAAGCCTGGGAGGAAAGGAAGGGGCCCGGTTGCTTTTCCTGTCCTGTCCTATCCTGTCACGTCTTCTCCCACCTCGGCCCGCCCGCTCCGACGAGTCAGAGGCGCAATCGCTCCGAAGAGCTTCCTCTGAAGGGCGCCTTCTCCGGCTGCAAAAGCCAGACGGCCAGGCTTCTCTCAGCGGCCGAGAGGCAGATGTGGGGCTGTGTTCCAGAAATGCAGCCTTCCCCGGACCGGCTGCAGAAGGGTGTCGGCTGGATGGGGAAGACGGTTCATGGCGGGAGGGTGTGTGCGAGAGGAGGAAAACAGTTCCTGAGATAATCTCGGGAGCCATCCCGGGCAAACTGCCTCCCCGCAGCCCGGGCCGGCGGCGAGGAGCCCTCCTGTTGAGGGACGGCGCTGAAAAGTGCAGCTGACGAGTTGCGTCAGCCTTCAGCATCGGGTCGGCCCCGACTGTTCGCCCTTCAGAGGGTGAGATTGGGGCAGCTAATGAGCTCCAGGAGCAGAGGACACCTCGCCACTGGCTTCAGAAGGAGGGGGGAAGGGGGGGAGCGCGCGGCTGGCAAGCCGCTGGAAGAAAACGGGGGTGGGAGAGGAGGAAGGAAACACAGTAAGTGAAAAGGGGAGCAGCAGTGTGTATTTTTCCACGGGGGGGGTATTCATCATCCGCCTCTGCTAAAAAACCTGCGTTACCCGAAAGGAAAGCCGTTACGCATTTAAGATAACTATCTTCCACATAAAAAAGCGCGAGGGGTGGGGGAGAGAAAGATTATAGTGGGGGGACCCACAGCTCTTTTAGTATATTCTCGGTTTTTAAAAGACTTGCAATTAAGGATCAGATACTTCGATTTAAAAGCTCCAGTTCAAATGTTATAATGTTCTTAGCGCTAGCACTTAAGCCTTTTAATATGTACTTCCCTGTGGCTCAAAAGCGGGAAGGAAAACTCTTTGAGATCCCTGCTTTCCTGTAAGCGCCCCCGCTCAGCTCACCTTTTCATTTCCACTCAGCCCCGTTTCACAGGATCCAGACTCTCGGGGACAATCTCCGACATAATCCCTAGAAATCCCTTAAGGCTGGTGCGACTCCTTTTCCCTCAGGCCGAGAGAGTTACGAAGAGGATATTCTTTCCAACATGCTGACGCTCTTCAAACAAGAGAAAAATCACTAGGCTCGCCTACTTTTATATTAAGTGGTCAGCTCCCCTTATTGTAACCCTACTATTCGGTTATGCCAAATAAGAGTCCAGGAAAGAGAGGAGATAGCAGAAAGAATGGGAGAAAAGACAGAAGGGACAAACCAGCAAACAAAACCAAAAGATGGGAGGGAAGAAGAAGATGATAAAGATAAGAATGACTGATGAAATAAACCAAAGGAAAAGCACTTTAAAGAGATTTAAAAATGGAATCAGATAACTGGGAAGATTCTGGAGACTTGGCATTTTAGAAGGGTAGAGCTGGGAGAACTATCCAGTCTGAATGGTGAAGATACAGATGTTGATAGAGATAAAGATCCAAGACAGGAATGATGGGAGGCAAGCCCAAAAAATGAATAAGACTATGTCAATTTTAAAGCCCGCGTTAATTTTAAAAAAGGGTCTCCCAGCCCTCCAGTTTCAATGGAGCTTGTTCCTCCGGCCCGGTCTCCCACCCCTGCTTCTCTCCCACCCTTCCACACCCAGCATTCAGAGAAACGCCGTAGTTAAAGTTTAGCGCTGGCCTTCCCGCTGCCTTCTGTCTTGCTTACAAGGCATCGATTTTATTACCCGTCTTGCAAAGAGGCGCATATTTGTGGAAGGAAAAACGGGCACCAAGTCCAGGTTTTCCAGCTTTCTTCAAAATGAGCGGCAGAGGAAAGCACAGACTCGCTCAGAAAGAGATTTCTCTCCCGGATCCCTTTCCCAGGCTTTTTTTTTTTTTTTTTTTTTTTTTGAATATAAAAAAACTCAGGATTATTCACTAAGAAGCCTGATGAGAATGAGGGATATTTTTAAAATGCTTCGAATCTAGAAAGCGGGGTAGGAAGAAGCGGAGCAACCTATTCGACTAGTTCGTACTCTATAAATAAGGACAAAATGTTCCTACCTCATATCTTCCATGCGTTGCTTATTATATAGTCTCCAGATTCTGGTAGGTTATAGTTTGGGTGTGTGTGTGTTTTCTCCTTGTCCAGATTTCATTGCAAGGATCTCTTATAATGATGGCATTAGCAATTATTATGAATAATTAAAATGTGCTGTTCAATTCGAGTTCTTCGAGTGGTATTATAAGCAGTGGTACTGTAACCAAATACTTCTAAGAAACAGATTTACCTGGGCAGATGCTAAACTACTAGAAAATGTTTACACAGGATGATTTTAAGATGCTGGACTGCACGGTTCGAGAAAGAGAAAGAAAGAGAGAAAGAAAGAAAGAAAGAAAGAAAGAAAGAAAGAAAGAAAGAAAGAAAGAAAGAAAGAAAGAAAGAAAGAAAGTTCCCTACTTCTCAACGATCCCCTGGTAAGGATAATAGTGCTTTCTGAAATACTCAATGCCATTAAGATGTAGGCTATTACATTCTAAGAATGGAGCAAACTTTGGGGGAACATGTGAGAAATTGCTTGGATCTGCCGCTCTACTTTATCACCAGATCCGATTTAACAGTCTCTTAAACTCCTGCCCAGTAAAGATCCCGACGTTGCTCTAAGACAGGAGTCTCTAACCTTGGCAACTTTAAACCTGGAGGACTTCAACTCTCAGAATTCCCCAGTCAGCGGAGCGAAGCTGGTTGGGGAATTCTGGGAGTTGAAGTCCGCCAGGCTTAAAGTTGCCAAGGTTGGAGAGCCTTGCTCTAAGACGCCTGCAAATACCCTGGAATTAGAGCACTTGAAGGTTTGCAAAGTTCTTTCGTTGCCTTCGCGCAGTTCACATTCAACCCGTCTCCTCGAACTGGAAGGACTCGGTAGGCTTACCCGCCACTGCCACCCAATTCTGCGCGGCCGCCCAGGTAAACCCCATGGCGTTCGATACAGTCGTTCTTAGTGGTGTAGGGGTACACAACGTACACAAACTTACACACCAATAAAAATAGTTTCTGCTAAAAATAGGTGTTAGGTCTGCTAGGTATCCCAACAGAGAAAGAAATCAAAGGAAAGCACGTGGTTTCATTTCCGATTGATGGGTAGGGTGTGTAAATCGTCCGGTTGGAAAGAGGATTATTCAAAGCCTTCGGGGGCAGATCTGTCCGCATCCCAACGCTTCCCGTTTTCCTTCACATTCCTGTGCTAGTTTTGGACAAGCTCGCTCAGCGATGAGCGTGAAAAGAAATTCAGATGGGGAAGCCGGGTGGGTGGGGAGGTGGGAGAGAGCATGGAGAGCTATTAACGTGCCTGGAGTGAGCCAGAGGAACATCCTGATAGGAAATTCTCTCTTTCAAGAATAAAATAAAACTATCCAATTCCGACAGCGTAAGCCGTAGGACTCCAAAGGGCCAAGGGACCTTAGCACCCCTTTAAATATTGCCCGTGTCTCCCCAGAGAGCCTTCGAAAGTTTGTCTGCTAATCTTAAATTTTAAAAATGACACAGCAACTTGGCAGCATCTGATAATTTTACAAAGCGGTTTAAAGGGAAATGATATTGATGAAATTTCTGGGCCCGCCCACGGTTTAGTCTGAAGGGACCCGACTCTGCCCTGGAGGACAGAGCCCCAAGGCGCCAGTCTCTCCTTGGTGTCGGAAGGGAAAGAAAATTGGCTTTCATTGCCACGGCTATATTTAGGGTCCTCGGATGCCCAGTGGGAAGTAGGCACCGAGGAATGGGCATCCCAAGTCCTGCCCTGCAGGCCGGGGGGTGCTCATCGGTCCCTTCCTCTCCGAAGCAGGAGTCCCGCCGCACGCGGGCAGAGAAGGAGTAAAACGGAGATCTCAACGCACAAGAACCGACTTGGGGCCGGTCGTCAAGGCTTGGCCGCTTGCCTAAGCCGTCTAAAAGACTCCAGCGCTTTCTTGCCTCCCTTGGCTCAGAAGGGACTGCAAGAAAACTCTTCCTGACGGGTTTCCTTGACGTATATCATCTTTCATAAAGTCGAAATGCATATAATTTATAATTTGATAATTTGATTTGATTTATAATTTGATTTATATGCCGCCCTTCTCCGGAGACTCAGGGCGGCTTACAATGCGTTAAGGCATCTCTCGGGTTTACGGTCTTCGGTTCCTTCTCGAATTAGAGGCGACCGGTTTGGTTTCTGTCTCGATGGGCAGGTATCCTTCACGGAAACGGCGAAGGTCAGCTTTACTTTAATTCCTCAAGCGACCCCGCTGGGCTCGGGAGAGGGGCCAAAGAAATATAAACCACCACCACCCCTCTGGATCCAGACCAAAGTCCGTCCAAAGACCAGAGATCGAAAATCCCACGATGGAGTTGAACAGGATTGAATGCCAAGTTAGCTTGAGGAGAGTTGGAGCCCACCGTCCTATATTTTCTTCCCAACAGCAGTTCTCCAGATGCTCTGAAAAGTTCACATGCAGGGCATGAACCTCGTCTCCCTCCCGCCCCTGTCAGTGCTTCTTTCAAGGATCTGGGTATGTACTATTGCTGTGCACGGAGGATCCGTCGGTGGACCTGCCATCTATCTATTTGCCTAGACGGATCGGTCGGCGGTCCCTCCCCCCCCCCCCCCACCTCCTGATTTATTTGCCTAGTCGCATTCGCCCGGTTCCCGACACATTTCCTTCAAAATCCCAACGAGATCCTGGCAAGTGGGCATTAAACTGCAGCTTGCTTCTACGCAGGTTTACTCCAAATTTAGTTCTGTGAGATTTGCTCCTGGGGAAGTGGTGCAAGGTAAAGGGTTTTTAAAACTTGGTCGATGGCAATGAATCTACTTTAAAAAGTACCAGTGTTTTCCCCAATCTAATGCCCTCCAGATGTTCTGAGCTAGAACACCTATCATCATTGGTCCTTGTAGTTGAGGATAATGGAAATTGCTCCAACATAGCTTGAAGAGGTCCAGATGGAATCTATACTGTCCAGATACAATATAAGCTGTATCTATGAAGTTTATTTGTGAGTAGTGAAAGTGACCTCTATCCTGAAAGGCATGTGCTCATATTGGAAGGGAGAGATGTAATTCGAGATAACAATGAGAAAGTCACAGTACTGATTTGGAGCAGGAATCAGCCGAAGTTGAGAAATTCACTTGGCAATCTCGTTTGGGCAGAGCGTACAAACAATTCCCTTGGATTGAAACTGGAAATGTGAATATTCACCTTGACACAAAATCCTCTTTAGTCTTTTTGGAAGGGTACCAGAAGAAACTTCCCCATGTCCCATATCAGGAGAAAACCACTATGAAAAGTATAGATCAGTTTTTTAAAAGAAGCATGTGGATTGATCCGTTTTATTCAAGATGGTCAAAGTAATCGGTTAAAATAAAATCACCAAGCACACTCACTGATCTTGTCCTATAAAGAATTGTGATGATTTGGGAGATAAAGAGAAGAAAATGTGTTAAATGTGAGATTCAAAAGATAATTCAGAATCTCAAATGATCTTCGATCTACTAATTTAATGTAGTTGATTCCCAGTTGTACTTGCCCAGGGAACTATATCACAATCCTGTGCACTAGAAGGGAAGGAAAATAAATCTGATTTCAAGATAACTCCCCTCTCAATTTTTGCTTGGGCAGGGAGCCCCAAATGTAGCAAATCAGAAGCACCAACAGGATCTTTTCACCATTTGGGGAAAATCAAGTGCAGAATATTCTACTGGACATGTGCACGCACCCAACATCTATGCAAGATGTTTAATCTACTCTGGGTCCATGTCTATGCAAATACTTTTATTTGTTATTTTGTATCCCTTGAAACCAAAGGCTAATAATTCATTTGATGTGCAGAAAACTAAAATAACTGAAATATTTTAGCCAACTATTTTTGATTACCTCAACTAAAAATCATGCTTATATAGGTGATCACAGCAGATATTGAAACATATTTGGCTAATCTATATACAGTATGTCTTGGTGCCCCCTCCATAGGCCCTAAACTTAGACTGCTGGCACCTGCCGAAACTTCCACTTGAATTCAGTACAACAGCTTGCCAGTTGCAGCAACCCAGCATTTTGGTGGCAGGTGTCTTAGGAAACAAAAATGAAGTTAGGGAAAAAGTCATAGTGTATGTTTCCCCACTCCCTCCCCCATATTAGTAAATGATGTAGCCGATTCTACCATTGATAGACGAGGTCTTGGAATATCTGGAAAACTCTCCTTGTCCTGCTCCAATAGCAATTAGTGCAAAGGAAGCTCCAGATGGGACCCTGAGTACAACTTCTCTTTCCACTGTTTAAGGTGGAAAAGGTGACTCCTTTAAAATCAGGTTTTTATCTGGATGACCCAATCGCCCACCCCTGATATCTCTCAAAGGGATCAAAAAAATTTAGCTTGAAACATATAAGAAGAGATGAGGTTCCAAATGTGGCTCAATCTGGACCTGTCATCCTCCTCTTAATTCAAACAGGATCAGGCTCTGAGTATCCTTTTTCTTGTAGTAGGGCACCCTGGGTGGACACTAGAGGCAGACCCACAAGTTTAGCCTAGTCTCCAGTGGAGATGCCTAGTCTCCTAGTCTTTTATCAGTCTTTTACTTGCAAGACAGACCTGCCACTTGTCAGAAAAGGCACTGTATTTAACATTATTGATTTAATCAATTCAATTATTCACACATGGTACACACACACAAATACTGATAGAAGACAATATTTGTAGCTCAGGGTTGAACTGTTGGATTGCACTGAGGATGTTACCTAGTTTGGCAATTAAATCTCTGAATCAAACTCAGAGAGCACCAAGGACTCTACATATACAAATCCATAATCAGATACCCCATGTTTAACCATGGTTTCTTGAACAAATGACTATTGGTTGAGAAGACATCAATATCCCTAAGGAATAAAGTACGGCTGAGTTCACATGACATGCTAAAAGAAATCCAACCAAACCACATTATGGTTTTATGATCTTCCAGGGAAACATGCACAAGATTGCAATCATGTAGCATGCCCTACATGTCCTTATCTCAGTATTTGCAAAAAAAAAAAAAAAAAAAAAAAGCACACAAAATCACAACTCTGAAGGAGAACCCTAAGAAACGTGACTCATAATAAAACTCATTAACTGAATCCTCACAATTGTCCCTCTAATTTGGTTTCTGAATTAACCACTTTTTCCTGGGTTTGTATAATACTCTGATCCTTAAAAATATGGATTGTATAACAATGCAAAGTTACCAAAAAGCGCTTAACCACGGTTAAAGTGATCAGGTTTAACAAATCAAAATGCAACTGCTAACTCTTTAAACTATCTAGGTAAGCCTCTGGTGGAAACCCAGCCATCCAATTTTGCATCATTTTATGAGGTTAGAGTCCCAGAGGTGAATTTGCAAATGTCTACCTGGATGGAAATCCCCTTAACTTCTATAGGGCTTGGTCCTTCCTTATCTAGATATCCTGAAACCAGCTTGAGGCCTTATGTCAGTCTCCCGCAAGTATCAGACAGGAGTGGATATATTCTTTGAGGCATTACAATTGGAGGATTCTTTATTTCCTCTGGAGCCAACAATAGAGTATATATTTCAGACATTTCGTTCTCCTTTGCCACCCCCATCCCCCCATGATGCCTTTTCAGTTTCTCTGAAATTCTGAAAATTAGTGTGTCAATGAGCTCTACTTAAAGCAGAGCTTTCGGGTGCAAAGTGCTGTGCAATCCAATCCAACCTACATTACTGACTCTTGTTAATTTCAAAAGTGACAAGATTCCAAAGAAGTTTTTGTGCAAAGAATTACAGACTTGTGCAATGAATGAGTTCCTGCACATGAGTTTTGAGGATTAGGCTAAACTGATTGTTCCTGAGGAAAATTCATAATTAGTTTTAGATAGAAATATGATTTTTAAAAAATGCTTAGCAAATTATAGTTCTCTGCTCATGCAAAATTCTTAAAATGTAGCATTTTAAGCCAAGACTTGTAAAGCAAGTTATTGACTCCTACCTTCTGGCTTTCCTTGTTTGTTTGTTTCTTTTCTTTTCTTTTTTTAAGTTATTATATTCATTGCTAGCAGTATGCTGTCTATGATGTGCAGGAAGTATTTTATGTTTTGCACAACATTTTTGTTTTTATATCTGAATTCTATGTTCACAATATCTAATCCCATTATTTATTTTAAAATTTCTATGAGATCCAGCCTGTTCTAGACTTTAAAATCCCACTATTACCAACAGAAGGAAAAAAGCATAGGCCTCAATTTCTGGTTGAATCAATCAATACCCGTGAAAGGATAAATTCCAAGACCAATAATATGAAGATTAAATGCAAATATTTTCCTTTCTTAAATAGACCAAGCAATATGTTCCTGTTTAATGTCTCAGATTTTTTTTCTTCATTGTTGTTCTTGGAAAGGAAAAGAAAAATTGATTGCTGTGCAATCTTAATCCCACAAATGTATTAAAATGTTACATAATAACATGTGGGCTAGCCAAAAGTAATTGGGATTCAGATTAGTTGATATTAAGTGTTTAACTGAAGAATATATGAGGTTGTTCATATCCTACCAAGAAGAATGTACAATATGCATCTCGGCTGCCTTTTCGATCCCCATTTACTAGTCAAAGAGGGAGCCGGATCAGTCAAGTCGACTTACAGGCAGGAGAGCACGAAATGAACTTTTTCTAGGGGCAGCGCTGGCTAAATGATATGATTTGTAATTGACAATCCGCTCCATAAGAGCTCCGCTGTCCAAGGCTAGAAATGAATGGCATAGATGCAGCCAATATGACCCGGAGGCGACACGCAGTTAATCCTGAGTAAACCTCCCTCAATTCAGCAAAGGCCGGTTGAATGGCGCCATTTCTGCTGCTAAATAAAACTAAATCCTTTTTTAAAATAATAATAATAAAAAAGCCGGAGCGATTGTATCCTGTCGGTTCCAAGGCAGAAATCTGCTTCTGAGCCGGAGGCGCCGAGCCTTTAAGAAACAGAATCAGCACCTACTACACGCACCGGTTCAAGGTCGTGTAGTATATACGATATAAATGGATGGCTCAGCGGATCGCTCAGATGGTTTTTCACCACTTAAAGAGTTTTTTTCGCTTTTCCGTGTCATATTCCGGAGGGAGAGGGGGTAGCAAAGGGAACCTGTTGAATATCCGGACTCGCCTTCTGTCCTGCCATCCGGCTGTCCAGCTTTTTTTTTTTTTTTTTTTTTTTTTTTTTAAAGTTTTACAGGCCTCGGGAGAATCACCCCGAGGGAATCGGGTGGCTAAAAGGCTTCGGGGAAGGCTCCACAATCAGCCCAAAGCCCAAAGGAAGAGAAAGGAAGAGGAAGAGAAGCGGCCAGTCCTATCCTGGTTGGGATCTAAGACCACCAGCAGGGACCAGGTTTCAAAGCAGGGGTGAAATCCAGCAGGAACTTCTGACAGGTTCTGGAGAACTGGTAGCGGAAATTTTGAGTAAATGCCATCTCTGGCTGGCCCTCTGGTGGGAATGGAGATTTTGCAATATCCTTCCCCTGGAGTGGGGTGGGAATGGAGATTTTGCAATATCCTTCTCCCAATAATGGGGTGGGAATGGGGATTTTGCAGTATCCTTCCCCTGCCATGTGTATCAAGCCACACCCACCAAGCCACACCACGCCCACCAAGTCACGCCCACAGAACCGGTAGGGAAAAATTTTGGATTTCACCCCTGTTTCAAAGCCCAGGTTATGGAGCAGTTTGGAAAGGAAGCGACCTGACAACTCGACCCTTTCTGCTCGACACCTCGGGGATCAGTACAGGTAGTCTTCAACTTGCAACAGTTCATTTAGTGACCATTCAAAGTTACAAAGACACTGGAAAAAGTGACTTATGACCGTTTTCCTACACTTATGATCTTTGCAGCATCCCCAAAGTCATGTGATCAAAATTCAGATGCTTGGTAACCTGTTCATATTTCTGACTGTTGCTGGGTCCCAAGGTCATGTGATTCTCTTTTGCAACCTTCTGTCAATGGGGAAGCCAGATTCACTTAACAACCGGGTTACTAACCTATCAACTGCAGCAATTCACTTAACAACAGTGGCAAGAAAGGTCATAAAAAACGGGGCAAAATCCACTTAACAAATGTTTTGTTTAACAACAGAAATGTTGGGCTCAATTGTATCCATAAATCGAGGACTACCTGTACAGTGTTCCTTGGCAGGTACCTTGAAGCCTGTGTCTGCAGACACACGAGCACACATGCCCTTCGGTTTCCGGGGTGTGGCCGGTGGGCACCTAGATTCGAAGTCCTGATTGTAGCGGTGCCCAGACTAAAGACCCTGAGCAGTGACCTTCTTCTTTGGAACCAGGTAAGAAAACTGGGTCTGGGTCTAGGCTCAACCCACTGCAAAGCTCCGCAGGGAAAACGGTTCCCCGGTCTTCTAATCCTACTTCGGAACGGAGCATTTTAGCTCCTCGGTTCAAGCAGAGAAAAGCCTCTGATGGAGAAATCTTGGTCGTCTGAAGAGGTATCGTAGCTGGCGACCTCGGGGCCTCAGCCAGTATTCTGCATTTTAAAACCTCGAGCATTAAGAGTCGTATCGAATCGAGGAAGCAACTCAGCGCCCACAGCTATTTGCGATTCCCAGAGCTTTTACCTTTGGTCCTGCCGGCTGCAGCCGGTGGGATCTGGCAGGCATCCCGCTTCCTGCCTGTGATTTTAGAATACGGATGCAAAGCGAGCTTCGGCATCCTCACTAACCGGCTTAATATCTAGAGTGCGAGAGTTCAACCACGGGGTGGGGGGGGGGGGGGGAGGGACACAATTCCTTGTCCAAAAGAGCCACCTTCCCCTTTTTCTGCGTTCAAACTTTTTAAGGAGTCGATGCAGTTTGCTAGCTCGCTTCTAAGGCTTCGTGTAGTAGTGTAAGCCAGGGAGAGGCCGCCTCTGCACCCCAAACAGGATGCTTGTATTAGGAGGTAGCTGTTAGCCGGGTTGCCTTCTGCGAATTATACCGTAATTCGGATCGGGCTTGGCCAGAAACTCGAAGGAGCGCGCCTTTCCTGCCTTCCTTCTTTTGACTTTTCTGCCCGGAGCCCGGTGACGCAGAATTGGGGGGAGGGGGAGGAGCACGGGGTGGGTGGGTCCCACTTCCCAACAAGCAGAGTATAGGTAACCTGAATTCACAGTGGCCCCTGAGACGATCAGATAAGTTCAGCGGGAAAATCGCAGCCGCTCTCCTCCCATTTTTTTTTTTAAATTTAATTTATATGCCGCCCTTCTCCGGAGACTCAGGGCGGCTTACAATGCGTTAAGCAATAGCCTTCATACTTTTGTATATTTATACAAAGTCAGCTTATTGCCCCCACAAACTGGGTCCTCAATTTACCTACCTTAGAAAGGATGGAAGGCTGAGTCAACCTTGAGCCTGGGGAGATTCGAACTAGCAGTAATTGCAGGCAGCTGGATGATAATAACAGGTTATTAGTCTGCTGCGCCACCAGGCTCTTTTCATTTGCTCCAGTAGAACCGTCGAGGGGCAGTGGGGGCTTGGTTTGACAGTTGGCTGACCTGGCCAAGAAGCAGTCGGACAGGGCGGACTTGATTCGCCCTCCTCAACCTTCGTATTTTTCCGGGAAGTGGGGCGGAGTATCCCTTCAGAAATAGGGAAAGAACACAGGTATCCATTTGTCCTTAAAGAAGAAATGCCTCGGATCAGAATTTCAATAAAAACGAAAAACAAATCAGCTCGAACTCTAGTTGGGACAAGAATGTAATGTTAAGGAGGAAATGTTTGCAAAAACTTGGAGAAATAAGAGCTCCTACGCATTTCTTTCCAGAGATTGAGACAGACATGCAAATTGTACACAACACGATCATTTCTCATAAAGATGTTTTTTCTCTAAATTATCTTTTCCACAGATTGTATCTTTTCTTTTTATTCAGCTTTATTGGGCTGATGTGTTATCAGGATGGCACATTGTAGTTTGAAATAAGTCATATAAACCTTAATTATAACAAGCCCTTTTGGTTTTATTTCCTAGGTAACACTTTCCAGCAGGGTATCGGAGTATTTTACCAGCAACAAGCGAACGAGCAGCACAAAAACGATGGCTCGAAATTAATTCAATTATCTGTATGTGTGTGTGTGTGTGTGTGTGTGTGTGTGTGTATACATTAGAATACATACATATGTATGAATATTATATACACTACATACACACACACATACCCCAAGATATATTTCCATATGTGTGTTCTAATCTTTAATTTGCCACAAAATGCTGCTGCTACTGCTGTTTTCACCTCCAGTAAGAATTCTAAAATGGCAGTAATACAGCCCAGCCTCTGTAACTTACTCATGCGGTAAAGAGCGTAATATTGTAGCTTTAGACTTGCAGATGTCACTACTCTTTCTCCAGAGAGTTTTGCTTTGGAATTAAATCTCTTTGTAGAATATTACATTCCCTGACACTTTCAAATATGCATCGCGTAGGAAGCAGTGTGTCTGATAGCATCAAGATTTATGACCGAATCCAGCTATAAATAACTAAATGTGGTGAGACTGGTGTTTCAGAAATTAGCTGCTGTTTCTTCCTCCTCCTCCTCTTTGTTTTTCTTCTGTTAGAATAACAAATGCTTCATATACTGAGTAGAATTAAAATAAGCAAGAGATGCTCGTTGAACATACTTCCGAACAAACAGGCAAAGGATTGGATTGCGCAGCTCTGGCAAATCTTTTCCAGTTGTTACTGACCTGAAAGCTAAGCATTGCCTTGTATAAAGAAAGGGCTGATGTGGAATACCAGGCTGAAGCCAAGTTTCCTTTGTCAGACCTGACTATCTTCCTTTCAGTTGTGTAATGCTACCTATGCAAAAGATGAAGGCAAGTGGCAGTCTTCTTATCCATGACTGGTCAAAAACCAAGTTCTATCTCTGTGCAGGAATCCACAAATTCAAATTTGAATCTGCTTCCTTGGAATCTAGTTTCCTTGAAGCTCAAGTTCATGTGTAAATTGTCCAGGAACAGAAAGTTGATGGATTGTGACCCCAAACTGGTTTCGGAGCTGTCCTCAGGTTATAGTCATCTTGGCTTGTTCATGTTCAGGCACAAGTCCAAGGCCCCATAACCTGTTGGACAGATTCTGGATTACTAGCATCTTTTTCTTTCTGACCACACTTGCTGTGGGGCTGGACCTCTACTATGGCTCCCTTTCTTGTGTGTCTGGAGCCTCTGAAGGACATCTTGTTTAGCCACTTTGGCAAGACTATGTATGCCTCAGCTAACCTTATGCCTAGGGCTTTGCTGGTTTAGCCTCTTGGGGTTTTGTGGTAATAATTTTCCTACTTCCGGAGTTGCGGCTTTTCCTTTCTATTTCCACGTGGCAGCCCAAGCCTGTAGGTTTCTAAGTGCAAAACAGAAGGGGGGAAGGGTGGGAGAAGCCATTTTAGGACAGCCAAAGATGGTAATTTTGGGAATTAAGATAGACACCCTCTCTCTCGCTCCACAAATAAGGCCTTGTCTCTGGCCGAGACCTTTAAAGCCACCCACAGTGAAGCATCAATTATTTTATTGGTCCAGTTCATGATTGAAACAAAGGCCCAAGTTTCATTGTAATCCGTCTAGAGCAGCAGAGAGAATTTCAAAGAAAGAAAGAAAGAAAGAAAGAAAGAAAGAAAGAAAGAAAGAAAGAAAGAAAGAAAGAAAGAAAGAAAGAAAGAAAGAAAGAAAGAAAGAAAGAAAGCAAACAATGAAATTTTTGTAGGGGAGAAAATGACAGAGTTTTGCCCCGAAGGAGAAGGAGGTCCAGGAGACACCATCCTATTCATCCGCATTCATCCGGCAGCCGATCCTGACCACATTGGCTTTTTTGACGAATAAATATACTCGGGATTGTATTGCGTGGATGAACTCCTGGGACGAACAAAGTCGGCCGGATGTCATCTTAGTCCCCGACTTGAATTTTAGGAAAGTGACTTCCGATAGTCGGCGCCCCCTTTTTGTTCGGGTAGAAAATTAGTGCATGTTGGCCGGTGGTGACTGTTCGGTTGTTATGTTTTCCTTCATTGATTCGCTTATCTGATTAAAACTGACGCTGAAGATCGTTTGGATCCAGAGTGTGAAGGATCCCCGAAAAAAGAGAGAGAGAGAAAAACACAACCTGCTCCCTATAGATAAAGCATGAGGGCTCACACAGAAGGAACCTTCTAGAACTGTGAGCTTTTAAGGCCAAAAGACCTCTTTGCTGCTAGGAGTAACTGCTTCGGAATAAATGCTTTGAAGATCTTTCTCTACCCGTCCGCCCGTTCTATCGGTCCCCACCTCCCATCATTCTCAGGGTTGGGTTGAGTGAGAATCTCTGTAGACATTGTCTCATGGTTGGGGCCAATAGAAGTTGCTCCTTCAAGAAGAAACTCCGGGGATAGACAAGTGTCGGATATGGGTCCCTAAAGCCTTAAAGATGCCTTAAAACCCTTGCTCGAACTGGGGCGAGTGGGCACCACGTGGGGTTCTGCGGGCAAACCGGGCTGGCTTCTTCGAACTCAGAGGAGCCCATTCTCTCGAGACATCTTGAAGACAGAAGTAACCACTACCGGAGACCTCGCTTTTCCATGCAGATCTTGGGCGCAGCCATTTGGGCTTGGCCGGCGGAGATTTAACTTGCCCGGTTCTGCGAGGGCTGGAGAGAAAGGTTCTTGGTTCTGCCTGGTGTTTTGGGTGCTGGAGGATTGGCCCCTGCGGTTGTGACCAGCCTTGCTCTGAACCAGAGCGGCAGAAAAAGTGCGGGGAGACCCATTTCTTGAAAAAAAAAAAAAAACCGAGACATTGGAGTGGAGGTTGAGAGCTTTTCTGAAGGACTCGTATTCTTCGTGATTTTCTCTGAAACTTATGAGGAACAAGAACAGAAATCGAGATTGTAAGAATTTCTAGGGTGCCTCATGGGCACCAAAAGAAAAATCGCCTTCTCTCACGTTTGTTTGGCCAGATCGACGAAGATCCCGACCACGTTGGTGCCGGTTTCGTCGCTTTCCACGGTGGGGTTTTCTCCTTAGCTTCAGATTGAAAGACCAGCGTGGCTCGTTTAGCCTCTGCTCTGCTGACCTCAGCACTTTGCGTCGTTCCGATTTTGCTTCATTGGGATTCCTCAGAGAAACGTGGATTGGTTCAAGGTTTCAATTGGTGTCATTCATGCATATTTCTCAGACACACATATAATGCATGGATCTACTCATGACTGGTTAGTACCGATCGGGGTTGGTGGTTTATTAGTGGAAGATGCAACACAATGTTTCTGTGTGACGTTTTAACACACACACACCCCATATACCTTGCTTGTTTATGTTCTACTTTTATTATTTTTACGAATAACTCAAGGTGGCAAACCAAATCGACACACAATCCTCCTTTTATTTTCCTCACAGCAACAACCCTGTGAAGTGGGTTGGGCTGAAAAAAAAATGACTGGCTCAAAGTCACCCAGTTGGTAACCAAGAACAATTTCTCTTCTCCACCCTCCCCTCCGTTTTTTGAGTGTCATTCACTTAATTCCCCTCCCCAGCCACATTTGCTTGCTCCTCTAGCAACCTTAGACTACAGTCCTACAGAATTGCCAAATCCTTTTCCATGGATGGGACAGTTTTGGTCTGATAGGAAAGTTAACACCCACAAGCAACAGAGTGGAAATAGAACTGCTGAGACTTTTTGGTTAACCAATCACCTTCCTCTTAACTTGCTTACATAAAGGCTTGTAGAAAAATGGCATAATATCAAAATCTTATGACTTAAATGGTTTCTTTTGCTTGAGAGGTTTTTTTCTTTCTTTCTCAGAGATATAAAGTGACATGGCTGAATTAGCCAGCTACTGCCTACTGTTCCTACTTAAAACCCGATTTTAATATTTGTTCTTTCATGGTCTCTTAGATAGGAATCAAAACCTCCTCCCGACCTGAAGGGAAGTCTCTGAAATTCAGTCTAAGAAAATAAAATGTGTTCCAGTGGAATTAAATGGGCCTCCACACAACAATCAAAGAACACTCTCAATGCACTGATCAGACAGATTGCCTACAGATTAGTGAGAAAGAAACTGTCCTTTGGCACATATGATCAAGCCTACTTACAGTTTAGCTGCTTTTGAGTTTGAGTACCTAAATTTGATTTCTTTAGGAGCAGCTACTAGAGATACCAGAAACAATGTCCCTGGATTACCTAATTTTCATGGGGACCACGTGTGCAGACTTGGTGTCTGCAGAAGAAATGTGACGCCAGGCATCTCATGACATCATGGTGCAAATAATGCAGACCACATGATTCTTGACATTTGCCAGATGACAGCATGGCACATGTGACATCACCATCACTTCTGCTAAAGGGCTATGGCAGCTTGCAGCTGGTGGAGAAAATGCGTTAGCTTTGCTGTTCCAGGGTTTGATTCAAGCCACCCAATTTGGACTTTCAACCTGAATTAAGCCAGATCCCCCCAGGCTAAGAAACTAATAGGGGATATATTTAGCAAAGAGTCTTCATCCTTTGCTTTAGACCAGTTTAGCATCCTGTTTTTGTTATTTCATTATAAATCATCAAGAAGTCTAGATAATCCATGATATATAAAGTCTAATTCCTATCCAAAATAATAGAAAACACTAAAGAGTTCAAATCTGACAGGTACTTTGCAACCAATAGGACTCTTGTACTTCTAATGGGCTAAAGATAAACGGGAGAGAATAACACAGTTTTAGGAATCCCTCATTCTGCAGTAATATGAGGAAGGTACTTGAAACTAGTTCTTCTTCTCTATAATTGCTAATATTTCATCGGTGATTTTCCTATTAGTAACATAGGAGCATAGAGCATCACCCAATAGTTGAACACAACTTTACATTGCTTTGGTTATAACTGGGGAAAACTAGAAAATGAAGGGGAAATATGCTAAATTAATGTTACAGACTTGGGCTTGATAGGATGTGAAAGAAAGTAAAAGGTATTTAGGTCTGTTTTGGAGTATGACGGACGGGGGGGATAGTGTTTCAGTGAGTTTGTAGGAGATGCTGATTTGTCCTGCAATAGGAACTGAAGACCCCCTTCCTCAGCAACTACTCCTGACTTCATTGAGAGTTTTGATGAAACTAATAGGAACTTCCTCAAAGCACCTGAGGGTAGAACAAGAAGCAATGGGTGGAAACTAATCAAGGAGAGAAGGAATTTAGAACTAAGGAGAAATTTCCTGACAGTTAAAACAATTAATAAGTGGAACAACTTGCCTGCAGAAGTTGTGAATGCTCCAACACTGGAAATTTTTAAGATGTTGGATAATCATTTGTCTGAAGTGGTGTAGGGTTTCCTGCCTGGGTAGAGGGTTGGACTAGAAGACCTCCAATGTCCCTTCCAACTCTGTTATTCTATTCTATTCTAATACTGAAGTAGAGATTTGACAATGTTTATCCTTAATGCTCCAGCTCTTTTATAGTATACAAATTGGGATATTTTAAAAACTCAAGCAGGTTGCTTGAGTTGTAGCAAATCTGAAGCAAATCCTACTGATTTATTTGTGGGTTTTATTTTCTAACAAATTAATTAGAAAAAGAGAGAAAAGAATAATCAAATTCTAGAAGAGTGAGAGCTGCCATGGCAGATATCTTTATGATGCAATGAAGTTTCAAAAAGATGGTAAGAAAAAATTGCTATGACTGTAAATGTAATTCTGTAGTTCAGCTGCCAATTTTAATTAACTGTGTTTTTTGGAATTGTAGAGAAAACTAGAATAAGACCATGCGTACATACATGTTCATAGTCACATCCCATAATTACTATAATTAAATTTCAAACAATTATATTCATAGGTGTATTTTTTGTTTCTTGATTATACTTCATTTAATTTAAATTAATATCACAAAAAGCTGCATTAGTAAACAGTATAAAGAGGTGAACAAACAATGGCAAAAGAATAGAAAAGGGGGAGATAAAAACCAGTTTTGGCTATTTCAAATAATATTGTGGTATTCAGTTTTCAAACTACAAATTAAACATAGATATGAATCATATTATCTGATCTTGTATGACAGCTGACAGGTTTAATTGAATTATATTTAAAATCTAATATTTATAAATCTTTCTAAGAAAGATCTCAAATAATCTTTTGTACTACCACTGATGTATAATATATTCAAAGCTTTCATATAGTCAGGTTCTAAAATGTACAAATATAATTTATGTTTAATTTGTATTAAAGCATTAATTTACTTGCAAAAAAATGCTCCACCATAGTATTTATTGCCTAACCAAGAAGAAACTACCAGTGGATATACCCAAAACATACATACTAACGTTCCCTCAAAATTGTTCCATCTGCAATAAAAAGATTACATTTTTTCTCAAACATCTATGATAGTGTCCAAAATATATCATCATCGTTTTTAAACAAGAAATATACTCACATTTTTAAAACCTAAATTATAATTGCAATAAAAGATACTATGTAGTCTAAATTAGTGTACTTTTAAATCCATCTTTATAGTATTTTGTAGTTTTTGTAATAATGAATTCTAGGCTTAGCTCCTGTAAAAACCTTCATCAATGGAGGTAAAACGTCTGGACTTTTAGAGGCTGGTAAGAATGTCATAGACAAACATAATAAGTATTTTAACTGAATATATTGCCATTTGGCTGTTTTAAAAAAGTGATATTCTCTTTGTAGCTTTTCAAAAGTTTTAAAAATACCTTTATATATTAATTTACAATGACTATACCATTTTAAATTGATTATTTCCAACCATTCTCCCTTATCTTAACATTTTAAAAATAAAAATAATTCCAAAGGATCTGAAATTTCTAGTAAGCTTAAGATGACAACTTTGAGTTGAGACCGCGATATGATAGTGTTCTCATTCACATATTCACAGTATTCATTAAGTAAAATTCACTTATATTAATGACAAAAGACAATTGAATGACAAAAGTAAAAAGACAGAAGAAAAATGAAAAGTAAAAAATTAATCTAGAATTGCATTCCATAAATCAAGAACAGGAAATATCTAAATCTGAACTTGAAATCAATCATTTTACACCCCACTTTTTGCACAACTAGCTTTCAATTGATGTGCATTCAGAATTCTGAAATTGAAGAAGTGAAAAAGTAAATTGAGGGAACTAAAATTATCTAGGCTGCAGTACCATTAAAAAAAAATACACAGTGATATGATAAATTAAAATACAGAACTTAATTTTCTAAATGTTAAATTGCTAGGAAGTGATTGTCTATTTTTCTACAGCTTCCCCGTAACATATCTGATGCCCTTGATTACCTCTATTGTTGTGGCTTTCTTGCAATGTTCTAAAAATATATTCAATTCATATTAATTTGAAGACACTAATATAAACAAAAAATATGGGAGTTTTAGTATGTCAAGGAAGGTACAGTAGGTTTTACATACAGCCATACTATTGTCTATGAATATCATGCTTATTTTATTGATCAGAATCTTTGCTCATTCTTGTTTTTTCATTTTGACAGTTATTTTGAATGTGGAATGCAATTATATATAAGCAAACATAGATGATGATGATCATTGTAATTATCCCCACCTCAGTTTTTATCATTAATTTCTGTTGCACTAATCATCATATTGCTTCAGTTAGAATGATATCATTTCATGGAATTGGAAAAAAACTATTATGAGATTGAAAACCAAGATTTTAACAAATACAAATAATCATTAGAGTAGATAATAATTGTGTAGTTTTTGATAACTGTTTATTTCTGGAGAATAAAAAGACTGCCAGAATACCACAGAATGAACATAATTTAGCAATATGAAATAAAACTTAACATTGCTGAATTTAAAAGCATTATAAGTATGCACTCATTCAATCTTATGTTGTACTATGAGCAACTTCTGAAAAGTTCTGTACACAAAATGTATTTATAGTGTTCATATGTGTGGAGAGATATGACAACTTAATATTTTATTCTTTACAAATACATATTCTTAACAGTTATATATTCCAATTTACACAGTAGCCAAGCAAAATATCTAGACTAGGGTACCATTTTTAACTCTTTTTTTTACTGATATATATATAATCTGAACAAATATGTCTTAATACAAGTATTTTATGCAAACCATTTCAACTGTACACTACAATAAAATCATATACCCATTATTATGTTTTCTTCCAAATTTATTCTTCCATTTATGTATCACTTGTTTATAATTGCAGATAAGTTTTTGAAGTTTAAATTGCATTGCAAAAACAAATTTCAGTAACATTCATTTATTTAACATTTACAAAACTTCTTTGCCAAAAATTGAAAAGTTGGAAAATCACAGAGAGTAAAATTAAATACAGCACATACAATATTTAAGTTCTTTGCATCTGGGCCATTAAAACATGATGATAATTCATACGCCAACTGAGAAGAAATTGCATTTAGATTTAAATGCTGAAGGTCAATTACTATTTCAATAATTTTGTTTTCTTTTTGCCACTTCCCCATCCAGCGCTGAGTTGAACTGGATGGTCTCGAAATGATATTCGTTCTTTGTGGGCAGGGCTCAGTTGTGATTTCTCAGGTGAAGGTATATCCTTTTCTACAGAAACAGAAAATGTTATTCAAACGATAACATTTGAATCCAGTAATCTTCCTTTAAGCTTAATGAGAAAACAGCAACTTCCCAGAATACTTTGATTTTGTTATGCAGTAAGGTTTCATTGGGACACTGCATCCAAACTACATTTAAATCATTTATTGATTATAAAACTTAGATCACAAATGCTGATTTGTAAATATTTATTACAATTGCAACACAATGCATCTATTCAACATACTGAAACAAGAAAAATGTTGGATAATAGTAATGTACTTAATGCTGAACTATCTTTCACATCAGAGCATAAGTATATTTACTTTAAACAAGTATATAACCATATATAAGTAGCCTTGATATCTTTAATCTTTTACCTACTTCCTAAAACCTAATGATTTTTTGATAGTTTTAGTGGAACTCAAAATATTCAGAATTAGCTGGATATAAAGAAGCTGAAAAATTAAGCAAATATATATTTTATGATCTTTAAAAATATTTTTTCCATTTATTTTTGTAATTTCCCTACAATTATTTCTTGCACATCAATTTCACAGATTTGGACATTTTTTAACCCATCAAGAATAAACAAGGTAATATGAGTAAGAAATAGTGCATAAAACAGAGTGGATAGATATCAAATTGAAACTTTCTGCATTGGGGGGGTCATAGCTTTAAAGTAAATGATGCTTTCAGTGGGAAAAAACCCAAGGGTCAATAGAGATATTGTGGATGAAGAAACTGGTGAGGAAAGTGTTATTGTGACCTGTTGCTGCTATAAGCATTATCCCATTGACATAATATTGCTTTGCAGTAAAGGTATGGCTTCTATATGTATCTATGAATATAGATACCATTGAATGCACTCCAAGCTTACTAAAGCTTTGTTTCTGGTATGATTGGCATATTCCTATTCTATGCCATACATTGAATATGATTTATTGATGATAGATTATGAACAAGAATTCATCTTAAAAACCATGATCAATTAATATACATTAGACTTCAAGTAAAATACTGTATTTCCAGATGGTATTCCAAAGTTTCAGTTTAAGAGATAAAGATCTTAATGTGCAAGCAACAATAACATCAGCAAAAAGTATTTTCTTTCTTTTTTATAATATTAAATAATTTCTACTCAACACACAATTGTTTATTGTAATTTCCCTTCCTCAGACCAACCAGCTAGCCAGTCAACCCACCAGCCTACAATTACCTTTTCAGGCAGAATATCAATTAAATATGGGTTATTATAGAAAGCTGCAGCAGAGGAAAAAATTGAAAAATAAACTAATAAGTCGATCTATGTAGTTTGATGGCTATTGTATTTTTTTAGGCAATTTAGCTGCAGTATTTTATAGTCAGCTCTCCAAAACTGGCATATACACCTGTTTGTCTGTCTTTTAGTATCTACTGGTCTCCTCATAGTAATTACTGATTCTTCTTCTCCATGCTTTTCAATGTGTTTGTTTGAGAAAATTGCTCATTAGAAGAGGACAATTTGCAGAATAGGAGACAACAGGCAGTGGGTAGGAAGGACAGGCTTAGTGAACCATCCAGAAGCATTAATATAAACAAAGATAGAGTTAGAGATTGTAGCATGTCACCTTCTCATTCAATTTATTTTAATTAAAAAAAACTACAATCAGATGGGAAATGAACTTGCCATGTGAAGAGAGAGAGCTTTCCAGAGATACCATGTGCTGTATTTGGTTTCCAAACTATGAATATCATCTTCCCATGTTACATTTAAAAGAAACTTGATATGCAATAGCTGCAAGCAACAACAGTCACTACCTGGTTTTCATCTCTATAAGTAGCTGAACTACATGTTTGTAAATGCCGTAAGTCTACTTATGGAATAAATTTTCCAAGCAACTAAGCCCCAAACAGATTCTATTTTCTAGAAATTTTAACATTGCTGCTATCTCTTGGTGGGTTTTAGCCATTGTCTGTTGGTCAATTAAAGCTCTACTAATACAAAGAAGCATTAAAGTTAATTCTAAAGCACTGGAAATGTTTGTAATGCACTAAAATATGACTGGGAACAACTCTGGATATGCAGCGAACTCTTCCCTGAAATTATAAGAACCATACAGGAAACTACATATAAAGAGCTGATCAGTAATGTAAAATGCTGATATTGAGTAATGTCTTTGATGAGGTTTCTAATTATGCCAAGTGAGAAAATATAATTGAGTTAGATTCTTTATCTTAAGGCATAATTTTAAATTTGGCAAAATTTCAAATATGTTGAAAAAAAGGGAGGAACTTCATTGGAGATTTTGAAAATGATATTTTCTTATGAAAGAGTTTAGTCTTAAAACCCCCTCAAGGCTATTGTTTTTGCATAAAATATGAATTCCATATTTGTCACTACATGTTGCTACCTATTACAAATATTATATAGTTATAAATTGTTTCTTTGTCCATCTATTACACTAATTACTTCCTATCCACTGGATGAAGTTAGAACTGTTTTCATTTACAAAAGAAAAGAAAAGAAAAAACAAACACCAACATCTGGTCTCAAGAGCTATAAGATAACCATGTAAATCTAAAACCACAAGATGTAACTCATGAAGACATCTTCAAAAAAGATACTGAAATGAAAAATAATTGTGGGAGAGCACAGCTATGTTCCCAACAGTTCCTATTTAGTCTAGTATTACATTGAAAGGAGAAAATCCTGCTGGATTTCATTCAAAAATTTATATAAGTATGGATATGGATTCTGATTAGACAACAAGATAAAAAATAGCTTTCTTTGAGTTGAAAGCATGAAATGTTTAGTTCTTCTTTGCAATTCCATTAATATCTATATATTTAAAGTACCTACTATCTACAATTTCAATTTAATATTATGCATCTACTCTATTTTCTCTACTTCCAAAATATAGTAACAGATTAAATTACAATAGGGAAGTAATAGAATTTACTCCTTACATATGTTACTTGGGTATTGGGATTACTTTTAATGCTTCATAAGAAAACAGAAGATATTGACAGGTGATTGTTTCTGCTGCAAATAAATATACCTTTGGTGATACTAGATTTATTTTTTTTTAAAAAAGAAGAATGTCTCATTCTGAAAAACTTCAGTATGTCTCATTTAATATAATGCATATGATTTTTTATTGATCCAAGTAAAATGAGTACTATCTGCATTGATAATAATTGTAATTACCTAACAGTGGCAGGAGCAAAACAAAGTACTATAGAGTTTTATATTCTTATGAAAATAAATCTTATAAAAATATTTTGGAAAGTGCTATTCCATATAGTGTAATCCTTGCAATAATTTCTCAGAAGTAAATCCATTCTAGTTCTCAAGACTTACCAGTAATGTACCTAGGATGTAGTATTAAACATTTGGGATAGCTCCAAATAAAGGAGCTAAATTTCTATTCCTTAGCAATTATCTCCACAAGATTTTTTTGAATGCTAATTATTGATAGTGTGTGTGTGTGTGTGTATGCATGTATATGCATGTGTGCATGCACACACGCACATGTATGAAATTTGAAACAAAATCACAAGGTTCATTCATGCTCTCCAATACTCCTAATATAATTGTTTGTGCCCTCGCTTGCAAATCAAAATTATAAGATGTTTAGAAAAAAGAATAGAATATAAATTTGTTGCAGCTGCCACTTCATTACATTCTGTAGAAATTAAAATTATAAAAAGTAGTCTTCCCACTTATTCATAAATAATGATTATTTAAATCATTAAAAGCAAAGCACATGAGCATGTGTCATTTATTTAAGTGAAAACTGCCAAAAAGCAAATGGTTTTAGGACTGTGGCTTAAAAATGAGATAAGTACCTGCCTTAGGAAATTAAATATTAAGGGTTTGGTAAGGCCTACAGGAATAAGTAATTAAATTAGTTTTCAAGTTAAACAAAATGATTGACAACTGTAATTTTTCACATGATTGAATTTATAAGGCAATATATATGCACGTATAAACTTAAAAACTTTTTCAAGTCTATACATTTTAAATGTGCCCATATATAGTTTTATATACCCTATATATACATGACATAAACAGAATAACATTTCAAAGAAGGACAGAATCCAAAGCAAAAACTTGACCACACTACTAAAAACAATTGTAATATGGAAACTAATCAGGTGATTTGAATTTTACCTACTATTATTAAAAAGAAAAAAAAAACAGCTTACTTGAAGATTCTGCAGAGTGTCTGTGTGGCTGATTATTTTTTTCTCTGTTCTGAGTCAAAGTACTTCCACTGGTCAGGGAAACAAGCTCTAAATCCGTATCTTCTCTCCTTACAGGGCTTGTCTGGAATCAGTGAGAGAGAATGTACACAATCAAGAAACAAAATATGACATTTTCTGAATGCAGCTCACATTACTCTCAAATAAACAAGCCAGCTCTGTCAAACAATCTTCTTCAGAATGATCCCACAATCCTTTATTGCTGCCCATTCTGAACAAATGTACTATGTCAAAGCATTTTGGTAAATGGGAGGCGATCTTAAAATTGTGGTTTGTGATCAGAATCAGCGCAGCAACAAAAGACAACATTTTAGTACTGTAATTTTGAAGAAAATAAATCTTGCAGACAACTGATGAAACCTTAAACAGCTTAAGATCATTTACTGGGCAGTCTGTAATTTAAAGCTGGAATTGAATGCCAGAAATGTTATATCTGATTCTTGTTGTCATATGTCCACTTAATCCTATGTAAGTGTCTGTTTTATCAATTCTATAGTGGTTTAAGTTATTTCACCTTCACTATATAACTAAACTCTAACAGTTTGATATAGATGTAGATATAGATATTTAGATTACACAATTATTGTTATAGATGTATAAGCAAATTTATATTTCTAAGTAAAAGAAGAATTACTTTCACATAAGGATCATAACTTCTGAAGCTAAAATCTTGCTAAAATCGATTTCTGCAAAAAGCCCTCTATGACTTATAAATGTAATACAGGTAATCCTCAATTTACGACCACAATTGAGTCCAAAACTACTGTTGCTAAGTGAAACCTTTGTTAAGTGAGTTTGTCCCATTTTACGACCTTTCTTGCCACAGTTGTTAAGTGAATCAATGTAGTTGTTAAATTAGTCAAACTGTTGTTAAGTGAATCTGGTTTCCCCATTGACTTTGCTTGGCGGAAGGTCCCAAAAGATGATCACATGACCCTGGGACACTGCAACTGTCATAAACATGAGTCAGTTGCCAAGTGTCTTAATTATGACCGCGTGACCACAGGAATGCTGCAATGGTCGAAGGTGTGAAAATTGGTCATAAGTCATTTTTTCCTGTACCGTTGTAACTTTGAACGGTCACTAAATGAACAGTTGTAAATCGAGGACTATCTGTATTTATGAAATCTGTATGTGTGTGTGTTATATAGATATAAATATCAGTTTGTGTGTGGCTTAATATTTATGGCAAAATCAGTGCTACCATAAAATGTACATGTGAATGGTATTGATATATTCCTAAAATGAGGTTAGGGTGTCAATAGGTTTGTAGACAACTCTTTTGATGACCACCAAGTTTCCTACCTTATTTGATATGTATATTTTTAAAAAAATATAAGGTATAAGAAGTGGGAAGCTGACATACTTTAAAACAAAGACCCGCCTTACCTTGACTTCAGGAACAAAGTGAGCAAGGAAATAATTTTTTTCTGCACTTTTCCCTTGAAACTGAAAAAACAAAACAACCTTTCATCTCCAATTTGTGTAACAAAATGGAGGATGCTGGGTCTTTGCACGCATTACCTGTCCTTCTGACGCCCTGTAGAACCCAGTTAGGATTTAAAGGCAGACAGCTAAAGCTTGCAAAGACCCAGAGTCCCCCATTTTGTTGCCCAACTTTTAAGAGATGATTTTTTTTTCTTTAGGGAAAAAAACTGCAGAAAGATTTTATTTCTTTCCTTGATTTGTTCCTCTACTCTTCAGCTTGGAGTCAATGTAAGGTTTTTAAAAGGGATACATATCAGAGACCAAAGAGAGAGTTTTAGTACCTAATTTGGGGGAGGAAAGAAATATCTTTTTTTGTTTTTTCATTGAAGAAATGTAGCTGTCTGAGGGAAGGAGCGGGGAGTGGGGGGCTTAAGGAAGGGAAAGGTTTTGGAAAGGTTTTCCTGAAGCTGCATTTTACGCAAGGGGAGACTTTCCAAACCCAGAGAAGAGACAGGAGAGTTTTGCAGCCTCCCACTTCCCAGCAGAAAGTTCTGAAAGCGTTCGCCATTTCTGCAAGGGTTGGGGCCCTGAAAATGGAGGAATGGGGAACCAGCCCAAGCATTGCAGGTGGGATGTGGGGGGGGGGGGGGGAAAGGGAGGCAGGGGTTAGCACCGCAGCTGTCGTAACTTTGAAATAGGCTTGCATATAGTTTTGAGGTGTTGGTCATAAATTTGAATCATCATTAAGTGGCCTATTGTTTCTTGAGAACTACCTGTATAGCATTAACATAACAAAAAATTATTACTTTTCCATGAGCCAGATACAAGAAAAGTGTCCAGGAAGTCAAGAAGTCAAGACTCCGTCTTTGAATCTAAAGCAGGGCTGTCCAACTCCCGGCCTGTGGGCCAGATGTGTCACGCGCCGGTCACGCCTGATTTAGCAAAGGGGGAAAAAGTGCCAATACGACATGTGACACCACTGTGACAACATGAGTTTGAGACCCCTGATTTAAAGTGTTTGTGCAAACATGAATGTGAATACACACACATATACAAATTTTCCAATTCAGTGTAGGTACTTAGACTTAGAATAACTTTATTGTCACTTTAAATGTACACTAATTGGCATAGATTAAAATGAAATTTTGTTGTACACAGCTCAAAGAGTCACCACCTCCAATATACACTACATAAACAAAATAAATAAATAAATAAATAAATAAATAAATAAATAAATAAATAAATAGATAAATAAATAAATAAATATTATATGAGATAAAGGAACAACACAGTCTAGTTCAGATGTATACATGTACATGGCAAGAAAAATGAATCTTGCGAGTTTACCAGACAGATGGCATAGGGAACAAAGTTCTTCCTTAATGACCAGTTGCTTAGAGACCATTCAGCATCATGATGGACCCTATTTCTGTCCCCATCTCACACACGCACACAAACAGTCAGCCAGGAGTTAAAATAAACTTGCAGACAATAATTTCCTTTGATAACAGAGTTGGCAGCAACCCAGTAGCTGCTTGCCAAAAACTTTACTCACAGAGGGAGGTGTTCCTCCTCCGTCAGATAAACCAAAATAAATTCACAAAGCCAAAGAATTGTTAAGTCCAGTCCATAATAAATCCAAGGAAGGCAGATAACAAAGTTCCAGAGACACAGTTTGACTTGCTAGCTGTTCAGTTTTGTCCGTCACAAAGCCTGAATGGCCACCACACCCCCTTTTATCCCCTGTGGGGTGTGGTCCAGTGACTCATCTTAATCTCTGGCATGCCTCCTTCTCTGCTGCGTGCGCTCGTCTTTCCGACGCTGGCGGGGATCCAGCCAAGACTTATCTCCGTCACTGTCTAACTGCGGCTGCTTGGAGATGCTTGGCTCCTGGCCTATCTCTTCTCCTTCAGAAGACACCTGAGGCATTGCCAGAGAGGAGGGTCCTGGAGAGGGAGGCCTTGCCAACTCCTCTCCTTCACTTTCGGAGTTTTCTCCCTCCAATAAGACGGGCTCGGGGGTCGGAGTCACAACAGACCCCACCTAAGGATACTTATGATCCAGTTTCTAAGTTCTAATGGCTACATCTCCCTTGTGGTCACATGACTGCATTTTGCATGCTTGGCAACTGGCTTACATTTACGCAATTTGCAGCATCCCACACTCACATTATCACAATTTTTGGCATTTTTTGCTGGTTTTCAGTGTTTACTTACAATTTCCAGCAAAAAATCTTTCCTTTCCCCTGCTCGTTTTCATGTTCTTATTTTGAATTTCTTGAGGATTTTTACAATGTTCTACCCTAGGACTCCATAGATAATAAATAAAACATGAAAATCAAATTATGCAAATACCTCACAAATGTATGTATTTTTTATTAAGTGTCTCCTTTCGGAAGCCAGTAAATTGAATTTTTTTTCCAAAGAGTTTTAAAAACTATAAGCATAAATGGATAAGCAAGCTGAAAAAAAATATTAGGAGCTACTGCTTATGCATTTCTGACAGCTACAATAGGAATGTTCATGCATGTCTCCCTGAAATCAGAAACTAAACTTTATATAAATTTAACATTTAATAAATGGTGACAAAGTGGTTAGAGCCAAAAACATTGTAAAACATTGTAAAACATCATTGTAAAACATTATAAAATTACAGAAATTAGAACCAACCGTATTTTTCGGACTATAAGATGCACCAAGATTTCTAAGAGGTAAGCAAGAAAAAAAAAGTTTTTGCCCTCCCGGCCTCCAGGAGCATTTTGCAGGCCTCCCGAAGCTTCTGCGTGTTATTTTTGCAAAAAACGGGCCCATTTTTTGCAAAAACGGAGGCGTTTTTGCCCTCCCCAGCCCACAGGAGCACTCTGCAGGCCTCCCAAAGCCTCTGCAAGTCCTGTTTTTGTGAAAACGGGATGAACGGGGCAGGGCTTCAGGAGGCCAAAAATGGTTGTATTCGGAGTATAAAATGCACTAACATTTCCACCCTCTTTTGTGGGGGAAAAAGTGCGTCTTATACTCCAAAAAGTATGGTAAGTATTTAATACATATTTCAGAATTATTACAATATAGTTCTACACTTCTTCATTTAGAAGTAATTATGGTTATTTGTGCTGATAAGCATGCACAGGATTACAGTTTCAATCATTTATTGCAAACTTTTATCATGGAAAAAGTATCTTACCACAAGCTGAACTCTTCCTCCCTTGAGAACTTCTGGATCTATCTCAGGTAAGAAATGCTTACTATATAGTGATTAGAAAATAGGTACAACATCAGTGATAGTCCAACATGCATCCAAGTTAATTAAAGTGGGATATACTTCTCCCTAGTTAAACAACTTCACAGACTTAGGAATGTATGTCTATGATTTTTAGCAACCACCTATAACTTATTCTACATTATATTACAAGTTAGCTTTATATAGAGATTGCATGATAAATCTAAATTCTACTTGAGCACACAAAAAATTCTTGGTTCCTGACTTAAGACTGCATTTGTTTACTTGCTAGTAAGTTTATCAATAATTAGTAGAATTTACACTGAGGGAAAGACATTTAGAAGTAGACTGTAAAACTCCTTATATTGGTTATTAAAATGTTAACATTTTAATATGTTATCATTAACAAATTTGTCTCCTGTTTTAAACATATATTTTTAACAATTTAACCAGAACAAATAAGTACAGGTAGTCCTCAATTTACAACAGTTCATTTAGTGACTGTTCAAAGTTACAACAGCACTGAAAAAGGTGATTTATGACCATTTTTCACACTTACAAACATTGCAGCATTCCCATGGTCACATGGTCAAAATTCAGATGTTTGGCAAGTGGTTCATATTTATGACAGTTGAAGTATCTTGGGGTCATGTGAGTGACTTTTGTGACCTTCTGATAAGCTAAGTCAATGGGGAATCCAGATTCACTCAACAACCATGTTACTAACTTAACAAATTTGGCAGGAAAAGTCATAAAATGGGGCAAACTCACTTAACAAATGTTTCACTTAGCAACATAAATTTTGGAGTCAATTGTGGTCATAGTGTGAGGACTACCTGTAATTTGGTACTACTAGTAAGCAGTAAGAAAAATCTCAAAACATAAGTTATTGAGTAACTACAAATTTATCAAATTTACTAATGAATTGAAAGTGTACCTTTGCTGCAATAATCTTGGATTTTGTCAGATACAGTATGTTTAACAGCGTGTTGAACACAACTTTTTCTTTAAAGTGCTTTACCATCATTAACATTTTTTAACATAATATTTCTCTAGATTTTTTAAAAAGATTAAAAACAAAACAGCATGCCAACAAATATTCAAATGCAATTATATGCAAAGATAATTTAATTCAAATTTAATTCTTGGAAAAGAATTAAATGAATTCTTTTTCAAGAATTAAATGCAAAGATGAAAAAAGCATAAAGTTTTAATTTAGTATTTTTTTCATCATCTAAAATATACATTCAGGCAAGAAAACATAGGAAATCAGGATATTTGATTTAAAAAATAGTATCTAGCCATAACAATTATTTTTCAAGGTTAATGCTTCATTAATTGATGTTTTTAATTTTTATCATTTAAAATACAGTTGAAAAGATTATGTTGATTTTGTATATTTTACAGCAAAAATATCTATACCTCATTTTAAGACATACATACCATACAAGATATGATTCTTCAGGCCAAGACATATTTTGCTTTAAGTATTTTTTCTTGATTTAAAACAATGTTAAAAAGAACCAACAGAAATCGAAAGAAAAATGTCTTCTTAGCTATAGAAACAAGAATACTTACCTGATTTTTAAAGAATACAAATATTTCTATTTTTGAAATATTTTGAAATTCTATTTCTATCTTTATAATTCACTCAAATTTAGTCCTTCACTTTGCTGCTGACTCTTCAGCTTAGTCCCTGTTTAGTTCAAAAACTTCACCTGCCACAGTTTAGTATATCACAGCATCTTTTATTGTATCTGGTTGGCTGTTAAGTTATAATTATTTAAATTCATTCCATAATTTAAAAACTATAGGAAAATATTTTTGTCCTGCATTGTTCATAAAAAATATTCTAGTTTCTAACAGAAAATATGTTCATGGTTATATTGAAGAGATGCTGGTGTGTCATAGCAATAGCTTAAAAACTGGCAGAATGAGATGAAATTTTTATTAAATTAATTCATAACAGGAGCACATTTCAAACTTAGTAATAGTACCCTGGGGGCAGGGGGATGGGGGAAGTGTATTTCTTTTAGAATAATTAAGATGGGTTTTGTATTACATGCAATATTAGAAAAATCCAAACATTTAACTTAAAAACAATGATCTCACCATTTTTCAGTTCTGGGACTAACTTCTTCATAATCCCAAACTTGTGTATAAAGCCATTGGCATGTACGTTCTTTACTTCTTTGTATCCTCTCTGTTGCAAAATCTAAGTGAGAAAATTCTTCTCCTTTACCTGTGAAGGAGAGATATATTGAGTACTGATATTCTGTATAAACTATTTGTGGAAGACCCAAAATAAGATGGACATTCTGGATATGGCTATGGTATATAGTAAACCATCTTGAATTTGTGCATAATTAATATTACATTTAAAAATATTACATCAATGGACAACCCAGACTAAAACATTCTAATAACGAAATCCACAAAATAAAACAGGGGCCATTAAACAAATAACAAATATTAATCCCAGGCCTGAGAGCAAAGCCAGATTTTCAAAACTTTCTGGAACCCTAGAAGAGAGGGCACTGTCCTTATCTCTGGTGAAGAGGGATACTGTTCCAGAGCATGAAGGCCACAACAGAGAAGGTATAGTTTCTCAGTCCCACAAGATGGCAACCTTTAACGGAGGGAACCGGGAACACACCCACCCTGCTGGAATGACTGGTTAAGCAGAAATAATTGGAGACAAGTGGTCTGTCATGTATACAAGCCCTATGCCATACAGAACTTGATAGGTAAGAACCAACACCTTGAATTGCATTTGGAAGCCAAGCAGCATCCAATGCAGCATGGCACACTGAGTGGCATTCATTACTGGTTGTGCCACTGCATTTCAAACAAGCTGTAGCTTCATGAGCAGCCTCAAGTAGAGCACATTGCAATAGATCATGTAAATTCTTTGTTATCTTACTGCAATGCCCATTTACAGAATGATCCTCTATATAGAAAACATATATCTGTATCTGTGCATGTATTTATATAAGAACTCTTATTATTTCTTATTATTTCCTTTAAAAAATAATAAAAGACAAAGGAATAGAAAAACTTAAAAGAAATACGTAAATCAGCTTCCGTATATTACTTCTATAATTTCATTTATATTACAGATACGCAGAGATTTTTCCTCAGATCATAAAAGAAGGCAGCTCTCCCCTAAATGGTGGTATTAACCAGCTGAGGTTTAACTTCTGGGGAGTTAAAGGGAAAGATCTATGAAAATCTTAATGGTGCCATTTATTTACCTTCTACACTCTTTTCTGTTCCCATTGAGCCCCAAGATATTTCTCTATCTTCCTGTTTTCTCCTCAATTTGCCTGTGCATAGAATCCTATCACTTCTACCTTATTCATAGCCAAATCAAAACAAAGAATAGGAATAGGTGGTGGACAAGAATGTAGGACATAAGCAATGGGCTGCAGTAACAGTACAACTTTAAAAGCTATACTTTTCTTTACTGACATACAAAATTAGGAGGGAGAAAACTATGGTAGGTATAACACATACCAGAACCTAGCCAAATTTGATACTTCTATCCAACAGATGAATTTGTAAAACAGAAGGATGGGAAGAAAGAAACCATCATACCTAAACATGTGTGAACCAAATACTGTACCAGACAGAAGTGAGGTAATCTCCTGTGCAGACATTGCTTCAGAAATGTAGGAGATATTGAAAAGTTACTTACTACCAGCTGGTAAAACTCCATTTATGAATGAAGAAATTCACATCAGAATGTGTGGTATTATATCCTACATATGCATATATGGGGATGTCTTTTATTTTTTGTTTTGTCAATCCAGGAAGCTTGTATCCTCTGGCTAATTGTATAATGTGTAAAAAACACTTAGTGAAAGGTGTTGGAATGAACATCCTAATTAATTCCTGATTTTTTATAGTGCGAACTTGGATCACTGTTCAAAATCAAGTAACGTGTCTAGCACCTGTTTCCTAAAACTGATTCAGGAAAGTCTGTGGGAATATTTAATCTCTTCACATGATTATACACTAGAAAAGCACCCTTTATTAAACTTGGAAGTCTCAAGAGTAATAAAGACATTTTATATTTTGGCTATTTTTAATTCCTTTTTTCCTTGCCAGCAACAATTGTTTTATGTAAAGTTTATATGTGAAGGTTTTTTTGGTTTTTTTTTACATATAAGGAAACATAGTATTATCTTTGAGAAACTCTGGAAAACTGATGAAGACCCAAATAATTGGAGGGGAATAAATCCTATCTATTTTGTCCCCTTGAAAAAGGGGACAAAAGAAGACCCAGTGAACTGTAAATCAGCCCCCCTGACAATGATTCTGGAAAGATCTAGACAAATAGTGAAGAAACATTATGAAAGCACACTTAAAATTATAATTACTATGGGGGTGTAAAGCACTCTGAAATAGTTCTTTACAGTTTGAAGCTGGCTGTATTGATTTCATAATGTTCTTGATGAACAGAATAAGAATTCTGCTTATTCCTAGTGATAGTTTGCCAAAAGCAAGTCTTATCAGAATACTCTAATTTCATTTTTAATGTGTTACCCTCTTTAGTTGACTATAGAGTAACAATAAGGTTAGTATATCTTTATTTCAAAAGAAGATTTGACTAAGTACTCTATAGCAAATTAGATTTTTATTGTGACTATGGTGCATTGACCAAAATATACCAAAACTGATTGCAGGGAATCCTGTATTGGCATGGGTATAACTGAGGCTAATATGTAATCTTTGTGACTTAAGAAAGAACCTTCTGTGAAAACTTCAATTGACAAAAGCCATGATGTGCCTTAGGGATCAGTATCTTTGGTGCCCATCTGATAATGATCATGGCACATAGAAAATTGCAATGTAAGAGCAATAAATAGGAGTAAATATGAATGAATGTTTCTATAAAACTGAGAGAAAGGGATGAATGAATGAAACTATGAAGATCTGCATTGATAAATACATTCAAGGGAATAAGGCAGTAAGTTTATGTATAAATTAAAGGGCTAAAATATATAACAAATATAAGTTGATTGACATTTGCATGTAATTTGATGATAATTGCATACTATGCTCCAGTGAATGATGATAAATGGAAGAACCAGAGGCAAAATTAAAAAAAACCTGTAACATTCTGAATCAATACAATTCAGAGGAAGGGGGGATGTTTTGATAGGTATGGTGATATGAATGGATGTATGATAATGGGATTGAATGAGTAGAGTAAAAGTGATGGGCTTTGTGGAAATTCAAGAATGAATGAGAATGGTGATTGATGAGTTTCTTCTGACTGTTTGAAGTCAATGGATACTTTAACAGGCCTTGTTACGCTTTGAAAGGCAAGTGAGAAGCAGATAACTAGGAACTGCCACTGAATTCAGGCAAAAACCCATCACACTGTGGGTTCTGATGGCTAATCAAAATCCCAGGGAGTGGTACATGCATGCTGCAAACTATCTACCTCTGAGTTAGATAATTTTTTTAAAAAAGTTTTCTAGTTATTTACAGTGAATTCATAGCACTCCGTAGCTCCACCTCTATACTATATTTTATCTACAATTCTTCCATACTTGCAATTCCATTTAGTTGGATCAATATAATCCAACTCCTCCTTTTATATTCTTAATTAAGCCCCAATCATAACCCCAATTGCTTCCAATCCAGCCTTCTAGACTGTTATTTAGGGATGTGCCTAATAGTGAATGTATGGCCATTAGCTAAGATTTGAATTTTAATACTTTATCCTTCCTCATGCAGAAGTTAATTCTATGAAAGCAGGCCTAATGGACATATCTGAGCAAACAAGCAGCTCCTAGAAAATATATTTTAATTTAGCATTTTCAGATGCCATCCTAACCATACTGAATAATAGCATATCTAGCTTTTACACCAGAAGGCAATAATTCTATGTACATCCACTCAGGTTTCTATAGCCTTCAGTGGAACATGTTCACTTTATAAAAAAATACTTTTTAAAAAATCAATGGTTTTTTTTTTATTTAAAAAGTTTTAATAATCATTACAACAATTTCTCCCCCTCTCACCCCTCTTCCCCCCTCTCCCTCCAATCCCCCTCCCCACCGACACCCACCCCCCGGACTTCCCAGAGCAAAAACAGGGTATAGCATAACAAACATAAGCTAAAATAAGCTAACTTTCTGTGGTCTCCAAACTCCCCCTTGCTCTTTAACTCCCCTTTCAACTAACTAAACAGAATTCAAAAAGGAAATATAGATTTCATTCATAAACTATTTGAAACGTTTTAGTCCGATATTTGTTTTGAATATAGTCAATCCATCTTCTCCATTCCAATATATATCTTTCATTTGAATGGTCCTTCAAATACGCTGAAATTTTAGCCATCTCTGCTAAATTCACTACTTTTAGTGTCCATTCTTCAATAGTAGGCAAGTCTTCCTTCTTCCAGTACTGTGCCACCAAGAGTCTGGCTGCTGTTATTAAATTTAAAATCAACTTAGTCTCTATAACAGTACAATCTGTAATTATGCTTAACAGAAAAAACTGTGGAGTAAATTTTATCTTCTTTTTGAGAATATTTTGAATCTCTTGCCTTCCACACTGAATTGAGATGGTATCTTTGTCCTAAATAATTCACCACTAGACCAGCTGGAACTTCCCATCTATACTGTATCTGACGGTTTCTCAGTTCTTTCACCAGAAAGGCATAATCCTTTCTGGCTCTCAACATTTTGGAGGGAATTTCTTTCAGTGTTAAAACCTCCTGCCCCTGCACTTGAAGTTTATTTTTAAAAGTGACTTGTAGGATTTCATTGCGTAATCTCCTTGTTGTAAAATAAAGTACAATGTCTCTTGGTAGATGTTTCTGTCTGGCCACCCATAAATTGACACAATAAATTGTGTCAATTTGCCATTCAAAATTTGCTTTTTGATCTTCCATAATTATCTGTGCAAATGCTTCTGAAAAGATCTCTCTCAAATTCTCTTGCTTATTTTCCTTGAGGCCTCTTATTCTCAGAGCAAATTCCATGTCTCTATATTGTATCATTAACACATCCGCCTCTGATCTTTCCATCTTGTCCTGGACCTCCCCCATTTTATTTTCCAATTTCTTCCACTTTTTCATCTATTGCTTCAATGCGTCCTGCCAATCCTTGTACTGCCATAATAATATCTTCTCTAATTTCTTGGTTTCGTTTTTGAATAGTCTCTTTGACCTGAGCTATTTCTTCAGCAACTTCTCAAGTTTGTCCTGAAACATTGAAGCAATTTTTTTTCTGTAACAGAGGCTTGTGTTTTGAGGGCTTCCTGCAACATTTCAAATGTTAATATTGTTGGTTCCATTGGAACAGAGAAAGATTGCAATCTGGACGTTTGAGCTGGAGAAGTCCCAGCACTTTTGGGGACAATAGCCTTAATTTGTTTTGAAGCCATTTTTAGTTTCCAATTTAAATTTAATCAGCTGCCAGAACAGTAGATCCACCAAATCCAGAAATCAGTCTTTAAATAATATCAATCCTTTTTTTAAAAAAAAATCACTGCTGTAATCTTTAATCTTCTCCTTTTTTTAAAAAAAACACAAATCTCTAATTTTGAAGAGGGGCTGCCAACACTAAAATAAACTTTCCTTTTTAACTTTTGCTTTCATGCCCCATTAAAGCTCAATCACCATCTTGGTTTCACTTTCTCCCCTTAATAAGTCAGAAGGAAGTAATACACATTTGGAGTTAAAGTTCAGTACTTGCAGATCTAATCTCTCCTGAGTTTGCTCAGCCTGCTTCCGAATGATGTTTATTCAAGCATTGTTTGCAGGGGTTCTGCTTGAAGCAGAAACGTCCCGGATCTGGAGCTCTGTCGGGCTTCCAGGGAGCTCTCACCCTTCGAGCCCCAGAATTGTTCCTGGGGCTCCTTGGGGAGCTCTACCTACGCCCATCTGCTCTCTTCCTCCCCTTTTCCCGGGGAGAAAGTTTTCAAGCCGCTAGACAGCTGATTTGCGCTGTTCTAGCGGCTTTACGAGATCGCGGGGCTGGCGCTCAAGAAAAGAGCGTCCTCGGCGCCTGCAGTGCCACCGGAAGTCCCTAAAAATCAATGTTGTATCAACAGAAACAGTGGTACAATTATTTAGATCTATAGTTATTTAAAAGAAGCAGTGCAGAAAGATTAGTTAACCTACTCTGGAAATTTGGTCTACAGACATAAAATCTTTCTTTATACTCTGTGCTGGTTTTCTTTTGGCCAGCTGCTCAGGATGCCAATCCACATTTACAAACATTCTGCTCCATCCAACCATAAAAAATCCTTTTCTAACACACTCATTATAGGTGCATTACAAATTAGAAACATGAGTAAATAAACAAAATACCACACATTTACTCATATGGATTGATTTTGGATAAAATCCCAATGAATTCAATTCTGAGTAAATATTTATGGGAGTGCACCACCAATCTATAGTTCTAGAGGTTCTGATAATAATATCAACAGAATCAGAAAGTTTATTTTTATAAATACATTAATCTTAACTCAATATATTAATAGGATCTGTATCAAACAAGGTAATGAATATTTTCCAATATTAACACAACTATCTAAGATGAATGTTTCAGTATAACAATCTTCCCAGAAACTAAACTAGTTTAAAAAATCAAAATAGATCTTTGTAGAAAGGAGGGGCACAGAGAAAGGCTGAATAAAAATGTGCATATATGGTAACCACATACATTATAAAATTTAAAAAGCTATTCAATCTTCTGATTTTTAGGAATAATTTATGACCCACACAGATATCAATGCTACTGCTGTCAGGATAAGATTAATAAAGAAGGTAGTTATTTAATTCCTACATCCTGGATGAATTTCACAGCTTTGTACTACTGTGCCAACATCTAGATCTATATTTAATTTAACAGCAGAAGCAACAACAAAAAACTCAGCTTGCTTGAGGTTGCATTAAAAAAAGATAGGTATCAGAAGAATCTTATTTGTGGTCTGAAAGCAAAGCATAGTAATTGAGATTTTTTACTTATAAAAGTGGTTTATACTTTGTTCATAGTGACTGCAGATTTTGAAAACAAAGTTTACATTAAGGAAAGTGTTTATATATCTAAAAAATTAAATAAGAAAATAACATCTATCTAATATCCTTTTTATTGTACCATTACATTATAAAACAATGATTTAAAGTCAATACTGTAAACTGGGAAATGAGTGCACTTAGAATAAAGTTATCTACATGTCTATGTATAACATACACATAATATAAACAGGATATGTGTATTGCAGATATCAAATGATTCAGGCAAACAAATTTGCACCAGTACATGTTTTTGCACTTTCAGAAATAATTACTATGCCTGAAAGAACAAAAAAGTATTATAGTAGGACGACTCATAACTTTAATCTATTGTTGGATCCTAATTTTGGTTATTTCTTTTGAAATTTCCAAGATGTGGGATCTTATTACAACTGAAAAATGGCATTTTGCCTACAGTATTGTCAACAATGTAGTATAATCTATCCCAAGGGATCAGAACAACTTTGACATCTGTAAGAAACTGCATAGAAAGGTAAGTCTGATTACAATTGAATGGTTTTGTTAAACAGCATATGTTTCAGAGTGACATGGCCCAGTTCAATTGCATATTCCTGGCCTTATTATGTTTTAGCAAGTTGAGAATGAATAACACAGCTATGAATTCACATTTTGCTGCCTCTCTTCATTGATTCTTTCTGATGTAAGTGTAGATACTCTCTAATCTGATTTACAGGTATGTATTTATTTAGATATCTATTTATCCAGATTTTAAAACCATGCATTGAGATCCTACTAAATACCAAATAAGAGTTGAACTATAGTTCTTCATTTCTAATATATCTAATATAATCAGTAATCCAGAATAGGTATGATGCCTTTTTTCTTTTATTTATTGAAAAGTTTTACAGAAAAACTAGAATTTTCTTTCCCTCCCATGCCCTCCACCCTTTCCCTCCCCTGATGATGCCTTTTTTTGAAACTAAGACTTAGCCAAGAAAGGCATAGAAGCACTGCCTTGGTCACAAAGACAGCTGGGTGACCTTGGGCAGTCACTTTCTCTCAGTTCCAGGAAGGAGGCAATGGAAAACTACTTCTGAAAAATTTTGCTTAAAAAACCTGCAAGGACTTGTCCAGTCTCTGTGAATGGGATTCAAATGAATAGAAGGGGAAAAAAATCATTGCTTTGTTCTTCAGACTTTAAATTTTACTGTTGAATTTGAATCTTTTGCTAATAACTGGATTGAAGAAGTTATCTATTTGATTTGTCTGTTGTTAAGAGATGGACTATGGGGTGAAGAGTTTTATATTTAGTAGTTAAAAGCAGATGAAGCAATCACGGAAATTTGTTTGTTTAATTCCTACCTTTATTATTTTTACAAATAATTCAAGGTGGTGAACAAATCTAATACTCCTTCCTCTTCCTTTTCCCCCCACAACAACAACCATGTGAAGTGGGTTTGTCTAAGAGGGAATGACTGGCTCATGTTCACCCATCTGGTTTTCATGGCTAAGGCAGGATTTTTAACTCACAATCGCCTGGTTTTTAGCCTTGTGCCTTAACCACTAGACCAAAGAGGTTCTATATTATTACTATACTATATTGCTATATTATCTATATTGCTTTATTATCTATATTATACCTGGCATGTTGAGGGTGGGAAGTTGTTTTCTTAGGGAGGGGAAGTGGGAATATGTGTGTATATATGTATCTATTCTTTTCTCTTCTGCCTCTCTCTTTTATCTCTTCTAGTTTGTATTATTTTTATTGTTCCATTTAAAATATTTAATAAAATTATTTTTTCAAAAATGAAGAGTTGAATTATTTGCTAAGTTAAATTTAAATGTTTGCTATGTATAGGGTTTCAACATTAAAGAACATTTTTTTAAAAAAAATAACCCAACAAAAACATAAATTCAAATTAATCCAGGAGAAGCAAACACTCTGTTTACATGTGAAGGGCTGGGTTATTAAAGGTTTCCCTATCTGAAATTAGGGGGAAGAGGGGAGATAATTTTTCATCATTATAATGATTCTATCCTTTTGGAATTTCTTAGCTTTAAACATTCACGTGGTGACCTCCCTTTATCATTTAGGAAGATGAAGCTCTTTCATTTATAGTCTGTTACTATTAATAGGCACAGAGGTTTTGGGGAGGTTTTATTTACTTTTCTTTATAAAGTGGTTTTATTGTTTGAATAAAACAATGAAAAATTGTAAATAGGTAGGAGTTTTAGCATTCGCATTTTATAGCTGTGGTAAAATAAATCTCTCTTATGTCTGGTTTTCATACACATGCACACACTAAGAAAGTGATTTATATAGTAAATAACTGTATAATATTATCCTATTTACAAGATGCATGTCTTTGAAACAATAACAACAGTCCAAAAGAAAAAAAAAGATTTCAAAGAGTGCACAAGTGCACAGAGCACTTTGACAGCTCAAGTAAATTTCAGCATAGTTTGGCCTACTAGAAAACTCTGACAAAAATCTACGAAGGCAGACCTGGCTAAGAGTCAGGAGTCATGCTTATTATACAGAAGTCCCAGGAGTTCCTTTCAATCAGAGGTCACAATCGAGGCAACAGAAGCAGTGTCACAATATCAGAGAAAGGGCCAATTCAGGCCTGCTCCCTAACAGTCAGTAGGTCAGGGCTTGCGGCAAATCATTGTATTACAAGGGAATATTCCATGTACACTTTTAGAGCTGTCATCTGAACAAACAGCACTAGGTCATCTATAGGTTAAATCAGATTTTTTTGCTAACATTCACTTTATTCCTTATTTAATTATATAGTTTTCTTTCCTCCAAGATGCATTATTATTAACATTCTTTGCTTTAGTTTTGATTTAAGAGTGGTACAGAATAATTTTGTAATAAAATTAATTTTATTCATTTCAGTAAAATCTCTGAATTATAATGGCATTTATTATCCCCTACTACTCTAATGTAAATAAATAAACATAAATAAAAATGAATAGCTATATTCGTTTTGCATTATAAAAAGAAAAAGGCAGTTAAAATTTTTGATATCACCTTTTATTAGATAAGAGTTTTATTTACTGTTTGCTGTATTCCTTAAGTTCTGCTCATATGTAAAAGAAAAAGTCTACATCAAAATTACATTTCTGGAAATAGGTACCCCAACAATACCGTCCAAAAGCGATTGGATGGATTAATTCTCCTCATGCAAAATGAATCATACTGATTCAAAGCAACAGATGGTTAATTCATTATATGCTAGCAATATGCACTAGCTCTTGGAGAATGAGAACATTCAGTACTGGCCTTCCTTCCCTTCTCCTGCCTTTGAACAACCTGTCAAAGGCTGACCTTCTTAATAGGTGATTTTGTGGAGCTAAGTTAAAACCCAAAATACATCTTCCTGGGGGGAAAAAAACAAAGCACAAATTCAGCTATAGTTTCAAACTGAGCAACTGCACCATTACAAAAACAAATTGTTGGGAAACAATACTATTAGCCTAGACACAGAACATTTAGAAGGCCAAGGAAAGACACTGGGATGTGAGCAGAGCTTTGGGAAAGCAAATGCAAGTAGCTCCCTAGAAAAAAAAAATGTGTTCATGAAATAATTACCTCTTTGTTCAAAATCTCATTGTCTTTGTAGTTCTGTCCCTTTTCCTCATAATTACACCTTACTGGTCTTACTGACTTCACTAGGCACATGAAGTGAAATACTTATTTGCTGTTTCCAAATACATATATATTCTAATTTATATATATCTATAATACCACACTATTTATGACTGTCTTTCCCTTTATGGTTATCAGTAAACCAACATATGTTCTGATGTAATGCGTCCTGACCTTCAGTTCAAATGTACCCCTAAATATTGTGCTGTTTTTGGGCCATATATATACAGAATGCAATTAAGTATAAATAATTGTCAAAAATTGCTGACATACCATCTGACATTTCTTTGGCATGTATAGCTATATTCATAGTGCATATTTAACTGTATTCAATGTGAAGAAACAAAAGGTGAGAACATGTATATAAAACACATTATCTAATCCTTATTAGAGACATAGAGGTATATTCTTATATAATTCCATTAGAAATGGTCATTGAATCATTTGTAACTATAATTTGTCATAAATATTTCTTAAACTATAGTTGCAAAATGGAGGGTAGAAATTGCAGGCAGTGGAATATAATGTCGTAAAGATTTCATCAGGAAAAAATCCTCTGTTGGGAAAAAGCTTAAGAATATGTCAACTAGTTAAAAGTCAATGGTCTGTATATGCCACCATAAAATTATTTATTATTCATAAAATTCATTTATTATTCATAAATAATTTATCTTCTGACCATTTGTCAGTATATACTTATCAGGGAATTACACAACAAAATGTGTAATTTTTGTACACATTTTGTACCACTTGGAATTTATAAATCTCAGTACAAATACAGAATAACATTCACATCAAAATTCCATATGTGAAAAAGTAGGAATGGACTCTTTAGCCAACCTTTATGATTATGGTACAAATAATACCTAATAGGTTTTACAGGGTAAATATTAGGTAATCTAATTTTTTAATGCAGAGGATGGTATACATTGTCCTGATAAGAATATTCAGTGCAAACAAAATGCCATTTATTTAGCTAGCAAGTAAAGAACTGGGTAATTAGAATGACAACATTTAAATCCTTCACATTCTTAATCCCAGTCTAGAATGGTCCTCTTCATTTGCTATTTACGTTGGAAGAAACATGAAAATGGGAGCCTTTTTTTCCAAAGCATAAAAGTGATTACTTTGTATTACTTAAGAATGTGACTGAAGAATGGCAGATGATTTTAAAGCTTTTTTGCAATGTGAAAGGTAAATAGACATATACTATTTTCTTTTTAAAATTATTTTTAAATGGCAACTGATTACATTTCTAGACTTAAAATAACATAAAATAGATAAATAGCAGAAAATAACCATGTTAGGAATAAAAACTGAGATAATTAATGAACTGATAAAAATAAAATATAGCATTTTATGTGATGTTTAGAAGAGTTTTTATAATGTATAACCATTATTTTATTTAATATTTCTTCAAAAATTCTTACTTGTTTACCTGTCTCTTTCCTTCTCCTGTTAGCTAAATCTATTGAATTTTAAGTTGTTACTAAAATTATATGTCTTTTGCACTCTAAGACCTGGGTCACAACCTTACTTAAAGGGAGGAAATAGTCATAAGGTCACTGACTGGTCATATGAAAAGGATTTGAAATGCTTCAGCACTCAGGATTTATTCTTCCAAATATCTGCCTTATGCTATAAAATATGTCAACATTCTTCTTTCATTTCTATTTATTTATGTGGGCTATAGAAAATTTAGCAAAGTTTCAGGTAATGGAGGCACAAAATTAAAACCTTAAATAATTGATATACCACATTTATGTGATCTGATAAAGACTAAAAATTTTAGAGGCAAGAATAAATCATAAATTAATATGAATTCAATAGGTTTTTATTCTTTAAAAATGTCTAATAGTGAATCCAAAAAGTAAGTGATCTGCATTTCTACACCAGAGTTCTTGTAGAGTCCCATTGGATTCAATGTAAATCTGTTCAGGTTTATGAAAATATGCTAGATAATAGACAAAGATAATTGTTTAGGCTAAAATTTAGAGGAATGTATAAATATTATGAGCACAGAATATTGAACAGTCAGTTGTCCAAGCTTAAACCAATCTTTTCTCAATGTACCTTAATTTTGTAGTCAGCTAAAAAAAATTCTATACGCAATAAAGAATAATAAAGAAAAAGGCACACATTCTTCTCAGCTGTCATTGGCTGGTCAGTTTATGGTATAGGAGTGAGGGAGAGTCATTTGGACTCATGTTTATGTATTGAGAACTATATTGGTTTGCTTTTTCATGGAAAGGCACAAGTTGAAAATCATAGTCAACTATGAAGGTTGAGATTCATTGCTGAGTCAAGTGTTATCTACCCAAGCAGCCTTCCTCTCATTCCCTACAGTTAATAATACAGTGTGCTTTTAATTGCTTAGTTAAGCACTTAAGACTGGTTAAAAATATAGCAGAGTGATGGAGACAAAGATATTTTCTTACCTGACATTGCTAGTCTACATCTCCTACTTTCCTGCCAAAAGGTTTCCCTCATTCCATTTCCTTGTTTATTTGAAGATAATTTACTTGCTGGAAACATGCATTTAGTATGCACAAGTGGAGGCTGACTCACAATTAGCAACTTCTGTCACAGCCACCCACTAATAATCCAACCAGAGATCCATAGCTAATGTAGATGTTGCTGGATCTAGTTACTGCCTTGTTTGGGTGAAATGAGATGCATGGGTCTGAGGCCACATGGTGCTGAAATGTAAGTGACTCCAGAAATCTTATCAGCTGGATATAAGAAAAAGCATGCTGTCTGCCATATATATAATTATATTGTAGTTTTTAAATTCTTTATGATGTGGAAATTAAGTATTAATGGACTTAAACCTAATGTTGTGTGAAATTTGTATTGTGTGTGTGTTATGCTTCTTTGTTCGAAGAAATTGTCAAATGTAAATGTTTGTACTATCTGTCATAGATAATTCCATTAAAAGATTGAGCCATGAATTTGTCAAATACCAAAATTATATTGATGAATTTGTTGAGCTTTGCAAGTAGTTTGCCTTTTTAAAAAATTGGGTTGGGCTCAGATAACAACTGGGAATCAGAAAGTTGGTTCAATATGAGAAATAATGAAGGGCTTTAAGGATGCTTCAGCAACTGTTCATGCAGCCACATACTAAGCCAGTTGAATTTCTTGTCATTTAAGAGCATTCCCACCTCAGATCATTGCAGTAGTCCAGCTCTGAAAGTTACCTAACTTTCAGAGCTGGACTACTCTCTCCCCCCAAGTAGACTGCATTATCAAAAGAGACTTACTGCATCAGCACTATATCTAGAAAGATCTGGAGAACGTGTATCTGTTTCTTAAGTGAGAGTGGAACCCAATCCAGAGCATATATATCTGAACCCTGAAGTTCAACTCCTGGTATAAATACAAACTTTATCTTGCCTGAATTCAGATTTAGTTTACTCTTCCATACCAGTCTCTTACAACCTAAAGACAAGAGGAGGGGGGTATTTGGAGGTGTAATCTCTGAGCTCGCAGAAAGGAAGTAATAGCAGAATTTTGATGACACTAGCTACAAATGTTCCTTTGTATTAATCCTTATGTTATGGCAGCATAACAATACTTCCACCCTTCAATACTTTATGTAGAAGAATGACTAGTGTTCAAAATTAAGAGATTCTGTAAATATACACATATTAGAAAATTAAAATAATTTTTACTATGCAGTTGTATTTTATCATTTCTAATGTTTTATATTGAGTTTTTTTATAGTAATAAAGGTTGATTATTGATTGACTGAATATTTCATGAAAATGCTTGATTAACTGTTATTTTAATCTGATACTATGGTTTTACACTATTTCATTCCTCACCAGTATTTCTATTTCTCTCTTGCTATTCATAGGGACATTAGAAATTGAGATACAGATTACCTTAACAACAGCCGCTCCTCCCTTTTTAAACAATGAGAAAGCAGACAATTTCAACGATGTAACTGAAACTTCAACAAATGCATGTAAGGCCCTGTTGTCTTACAACTTTTCAGAGCAGTTCTATTGTGAACTAGGTTTGCACTTTGCCGGCAAAGCAGCTCTGACCCATGGAGAGCACTCCTTCAGATCAACACTGCCTCAGGCTTTGCGGAGTTCTCCAAGAAGTCTTACATTTCAGGCATCAAGTTGAATTTCTTCTGGAGATGATTAGCCCAAACCCATGACAGATTTTTTCCAAGATATCTAACTCTTTATGTTTATTTTATCCTGGCTCTTTTTGGATGTACTGGACACAAGTAACCTACTCATTTTACATGTTAAAGGACTGGTAGAGAGCCATTAATTTCTTAAAATATTTCAATGCACAATTCTGTGAGCTCACATTAGATAATAAGAAACAAGCTATAGGATTATGATACTTGAGTGAAAGATTCCTTTCTGTCTTGAAATCTTTTTAAAAACATTCTTAATAAGCAGGAGACAGTGATCTTAGGCTTTATACAAAAGGCATAAACTGTAATAATAATTGGTGAGATATTACACCGGCCAGTTAAATAATGCAGCATCTAAATTTGGGATCAATCAAAAAGTAAATTGTGGTTTCTAAAAGCTAATATTATTCCCTAGTGTTGATGAATCATCCTAAAATGAAATTAATTTTGAAGAGTCATAAGCAGGCTCTATTTTTAGAGAATTATGAATATGACAAAAGTCTATTGCTTTTTGATATAATAGAAATATCAGACTATGGCATAATCTTTGTTTCAGATAACCTGAAAATTAGTTAGAGCTACATTGTATATTCTCCAGCCCTTTATATTTCTCTCTCTCACTCTCTCTAGGAGAAGATGCAGAGCTTGGGGGCTGAGTCAAGAGAGTAATCAGTCTAGAGTCCTTACATTCTCACAAGCAATCCAAGTCTAGCCTCCCTTGAATTTCTTTAACTCTTGTCTAGTGCCAATTTAATGTCAACTGTAAATTGACTAGATTCTTGTGTATAGGCTTGAGCAATAAATAATCTTAACTGGAACTGAATGTGTGGTCCTGATTCTTTGTGTCTGACTCTCTCTCTCTCTCTCTCTCTCTCTCTCTCTTTCTCTTTCTCTCTCTCTCCTCACCCCCCCCACACACGGATAATTATATAGTCATTGCATTTAGTTAAAATCAATTCATGAACCTTTTATTGCAACTCAGAAGTTCATATTACATTCTGACTCTATATAACACAAAATGGAATTTAGAAAAATTGAGGAATGCATGAATGATTAAGATTCCAATAGAAGAGGTGCTACTGATAATATACATATATTCCAAATTTTACTCAAGCTATATGTTTTATGTATTGGGGAAATTATATGGAAATTATTTCTGTGGACTATATATATTTAAGAGAATTTATGATTCTAATTGTGTTACAACAGGGAAAATAGTAAATTGCAACTCTTAGTTCAAAGAAATACAGGCCGGTTCTAATATAATATCCAAGATTAAAGGGCTAACCTGAGACATGTGAATATGAAGCAGAGCCCATGTAAGTATGCTCCAAAACACTTTTTAATTTACCATTAATTCATATATTGACTATATAAATAGGAACCTGTTTTTTAGAACAGGTTTATTTTGTCCTTCTTCCAACAAATGTGGATATAAAGAATATACAATGCTTAGTTTGGTTTCAGCCTTCTAAAATGCATAATTAGTTCAGTTAGAAGGTAATCCTAACGAATGTTCTGGCAGTACACATATATGAGCACATACAAGCTTCATGGACTCCTGCATGTTTTTCTTCTGACATGACTGTATAGAGACTAGAAGCATCCGCATCTGTTTTTAAATTAATTAGATTTCCCTGTAGCAACCAAATTTAAACAATGCAAGTTGGTTGTACTTATGATTTTATAAACAAGTGAAAATAATGTTTGATCCAGACCTTTTTAAATAATAGTTCAAATTAGCCAAAAATTCATCTACTAGTTTAAAACTCAAGTCTAAGACCAAAACTATCAAAGCCAAAGTATTGTGATAACCATGTATCCATTGAAATCAAGCACTGATGTAAAGAGATAACATAAAAAACAGAGCTTGCTGACAAAATGTAGAAGTGAAGTTTCAGATGGAATAGCAAGAGCACTGGTAAGAAAGTGAAATATGAGGTTTCGTTATATGAGATCATTATGTTTCTTCTATTGTATGAATGTCTGGCAAAAATATGGGATTCCTATAATTCATATGATGTGCACATTTTGCACCACACCCCATGTGGTAGTTTTACTATCTTACTATATACACTGTAACAGTGTAAGATAAACACAAGTATGACTTGGCATTTATCTCTGGTTATTACTGAGCCACGGGGACATTATTTCAAGAACTGTGTGTGTGTTGCTAAAGTAGAAGAAGGGTTTGTCAGAAGTGTGTGTGTGTGTAAGAGAGAGAGAGAAAGACAGAGAGATAGAATAGAAAGTACTTCCTCATTCTAACAAATGAAAAAAGCTGCATGGTATATTATACAAATGTTCATATTCATTGACGCTCATACTATCATATTACATTTTACACACACACACACACACACACACACCTACACACACACCTATTTATTTATCATTTAGGATTATGTACCAAATAATCTCTGATCCTTCCCACTAAATAAAAAAACCCTTGAATGGGCTATGCATATATTGTAAATATAAATATATTGTATTTTCAATATGTCCTTTTATAATAGAGTCTTTTTTCTGCATTCTTTCAATTCATTAAACTTGAACCTTTTTAAAAAATATGTAGTTTATCCATCACTTTGTTTTAAAAGGTACACAAAGAGCTGCCAGAGTAGCTTACAGACAATGTAAAACAATACAATATAAAGATACATGCACAATAATTAGATCCATAATAGAAAAAGCCATGCTTACAGACACCCCCTTCCAAGATTAATGGCAAAGTCACAGTTAACAATGATCACTTATTTAATTAGAGCTACTATAAGTCTAACTCTGACCCAACTAATTAAAAAGTAAGCAGTTCAACTATAGTTAAGTAACACTAGTACTACATAATTAAGAGTTTTAAGGATTTGTAATGCCTCAAGCAATAGAAGGCACTAACCAATCATACAGTGTGCTACAAATGGAAAGTCCTCATCTAACTGCTGAAAGCAAAAAGAAATGTAAAAAATATAAAAAAATAAAAAAGCCGCTTAATGTTCTTTAAAATGTTTGCATAATTTAAAATATATATAGCAACAATAGACAAAGTGTTAAAACTTATACTTTAGATAAAACAAAAGAAAGGGAAAAAATGAGAGAATAAAACTTAACTTTTGGAAAGAAAATAATAAAATTAGGATGTTCTAGTCATGATAACTAGGTGAGTGATGTGGGACAGACATATATCTATTTTTCTATTTATTAAAGATGCAACTATAGGTACATTTTTAACTGTAGGTTACATTTTTAATGTAAAATATTTTCTTTATCTACTGGTATAACGCATTTTATATCTTGTATTGTTCTTAGAATCTGTTCATCTTCCTGCGTATTACATGCATCCATGTGATTGATATTTCATTTGGAGAAAACAAGGTTCTAACAATTTCCCTTGTTAAATATTTTTTGTTACCATAACATTGAGATCAGTTATATTCATATAAAAATACATGGGAAAAGGTGAACCACTGTACAATAGTTCATTTACAATTCAAGGATCAGGGAAACTGAAATATCTTTCCACAACAAAACAGGGATTTATTTGTTAAAATGAGGCAATATTAGCTGTTCAGTGATATTTTAATAGTATATGAATAATTTTATTTTTTCCTATGATATACATTATCAGATGCAAAATATTTAAATCCAGAAAATATGCAATATAAAAAAATTGTTTATTTAAATAAATTAGTCATAGGTTCTTACCACAGCATCAAAAGCACTTTCACATATGGTTGCCAATTAGAAATCCTTTTTTTCTTTTCTAGACTATGTTAGGATTAGTTTTAATACTGATAAACGTTGTATCAGTTAGCGACTAAAAGAAGAATTTCTCCGGAAACACCATATATTCAGATGTCTTATGATTTTTCATGATGGTGATATATTCCAGTTTAACAAAACCTTTAAAAAAAATCTAATTGTTTCACTTCCTAGGGCATACCCTTTCCAAACTAGCAATCCTTTTAACAAATAACATATGTCTACTTGCTCATGGTGTTAAATTCCACTCTGTATTTCTAACTTTCAAAAAATAAAGGAAATATATTTTGAATGAAGCTCCTGAGGCATTACAATTTAAAATTTTCACCTGAACATTTTAGGTATACGTATACCTGCATCATTAGCAGATTTAAATTGTATGCATTAAAGCTTTTCTTCCTGTTAACCAAAGCAAAGTATTTTAAGAAAATTGATCAAAATATTGGTACGACTTTTATAATTTTCGAAGATTTGACCAAAAGATAAATAGAATGAAATGTCTTTGCCTACCTTCAAAGTAACCAATTTTTGTAGTCTGTGGCTTCTTTGGTGGTTTCATGGGGGGATGTTTATTTTCATTGTTTTTGAACAACGCCAGTCGGACAGCTGGGTCTAGACGACAAGAACAAGTTAAAATCAAAAGGTCAGATCTTGCTCATTCGTTCCTTGAAAGAAATATTCGCCTTTTAGCCATTTATTAAGAGAAACAGAATATCCTTGTAGGTTTTACATTAGGAAAGAAAATATACTATTTCTAACATTAAAGAGTTAAAGTAAGAGCGCCTCAATTTCAATCATATATCTTAAAATAACTATTGTTTTAATTTGGTTACAATATACAAAATTGCTGTCATAAAACTACAATAAAGAGTATACTTCAGTTAATAGCTGAATGTTCTGGTTTGAACATGTATTTTCTACTAAGTTAAAAAATGCAAAATATACACTTAGCTATAGTGTATATGTTCTTGCTCTCATTTACTAATAAAATAAAATAAAATAAAATAAAAGAGTTCAATGGAAGTTTCTCTCATGTAAGTAGGAACAGTATTATAACCTAAAGGAATTAAGTAATTAAGGTTGCTACTAAGTTGAATCAAGAGTCTAATTTGAGATTTAAAAATTTAAATATCTTATGATCTGATGCTAAAGCTAAAGAAACAATCTAATGCAAGAGACTACTTTGCACTGTCTCTCTATTTGTCTTCATGCATAGCTACTTTCTAAAACACTGAGCTTTCGTCTCAGTTTAGTTGGGGTTATCCAACTAGCTGGGATTCTGAAAATAGGAGAACTACATGAGGAGTGGGCAATAATCTATGACAATCTATACCTCTTTTGCTTTTATACTCCACCAGAATTGGAAATAGTCCAACTGTGGCACAATAATTTTGTCCAATCAGTGTTTTTAAAAAGCTTATTCTTCACATCTTTAACTTGAGGTTAACTTGAAACAGTTCCTGCTCCTCTTCCCAATCCAACTTCAAAATTACTCTGACTGAATTAGTGGAATTCAGAGGGTAAAAAATAAAATAGGTTGCTAATAATAATAATAATAATAATAATAATAATAATAATAATAATAATAATAATAATAGATATTTAAGGTAAAAGAGGTGCATTATGCTCTACTGTTTGATTACAGCTGTATCTTAAGGAATATTTGCCAATATTCTTGGTTAGAAATGTTCCAGTATGATGCCAACCCCTTTTCTATTACCCCTTATTAGAGAAAAATAGTTGTAGTGGACAGCAGTAGATGAATAAATCACAGCACACATTTGGTTTAATTAAACTGTGGCCACAATTTATTTAACTATCTGAATAAAATTCATTATCATCATGGACTAAAGGAGAATAGCCTTCTGAGCCACTACCTAACAGCATTGATCCACATGCATATACTCAGCCATCAGATAAGTACAACTTGTATGGAAAGCAAAGCTGGGAGTCGTCTTTTCTTTTGATAAAAGCCACAAAACCTTTATATTTTTTGAATTTAATTTTCCTTCAAGTAAGTTTTCAGACATTGATAAATACATACTGAGTAAAATAATATGATATGCAAGTGGTCTTGGTCACCAATTTTATTTTGCACTCAAGTTAGTACTCTGTTTTTAGTGTGAACAACTGCTTTACTTCTCATGGAATTAGAGATATGTTGTCAAAGGTATATTTAATATCAACAAACTATGAGTATTTAATTTAAATTAGAGCTTGTCAACCCTTAGAACTGGCAAGCAAATTTATTGGTTTGAGGTAAAAGGGAAGTTCTTTATTTTATATCGTCATAAAAGATTTAATCTATTAATTCCTACTATGCTTCTACAAATGTCATTATATTAGGAGATTTAACAGTAAGTTAAGTCTTCCCAAGTGATTTAGTGAATACAATGATATAAAAAATGAATTTTTGAAATGCTGGTTTTATTTTGGTTTGTTTCTTGAAAGAAGTTTAGTTCATAGAAAATATGTAAATATGTTTTAAAAAACAGAAAATCTAAAACAAAGTTCTGAAGCCTGAAATGCACAAAATGACTAGATGAATTAAGAAATAGAATGTCCTTTACATATTCTGCAAATGGTTACTACATAAGTTTGTGTTTTGTCCATATCCATTTTTGGGGAACTTACCACCACCTAGGATTTCTCTGACATGAACGTATATGCTCATGAATCCGGATGTACCATATGTATAATTTCCTACCAGAAATTATAATTTGCATTGGAAATGTTTTAATGGGAGATGGTCCAGATAAAAGGATATAATCCCGAGAAAGTCTAAACAAAACCAATGGAAATCAACATCTAGCTACTAATTGATTGGAATAGAAATTATGGCTGTCTAGATTAATGAGAAAAGACTAGAAGTTGAAATAGGGAGCTTCAGTATTTGCCACTCCTTATATTATATTTGGCACAGCTAAGTGTATGTATTATCAATCTAAATCCAGTTTCTGTCATGCTAAAAGTATTAACTTATACAAATGCTTTGCAAAGTATTAAAAACTTTGTTTAATTTCTGTTTAAACTGTGTTTAATTTCACTTAATATTCTCATTTTGTAATAATTCTTTGTATGTTCCCATCCATTATTCAAGTCCATGTTAATGGTAAGTCTATACCAGTAAATCTGTGAGTCACAGGGCCACAGTTTGGGGAAATTGGGTGACATATGTATGTGTGTGTGTATTCACCAAAATAAATACATAAATTTATGTTTATGTGCATGCAGAAATAGATATATACACAAATGCCTAAATACATTTCTATTATTTTTATTAACTGTTAAGACTATTATTGAATTCTTAATAATATATGAATTATTATTGCAGCTACCTTAATATCTGTAAATTGCCTAAGTCCATAAAGGCTGAAATGGTAAATCAATAAATCCATAAATAAATAGCTCCTAAATTTCTTTTTTAGGTATATTTCCCATTACCCAATAGAAAAAACTATTGGTCTTTCTAGCTAAGGCTAATGGGATGTAAACTACAGTTATATGTTTCCCATTCTTGGATTTAGTTATTTTGATTTTGAATAGGGATATGTTTGGGTTTTTTTCAGGAACCCACCCTCCCCTCCCCAGGATTTGGAGGTCTTCTAGTCCAACCCTCTGCACAAATGGGAGACAATATAACATTTCAGACAAGTGGTTGTCCAATCTTTTCTTAAAAACCTCCAGTGATGGTGCACCCATAACTTCTGCAAGCTGTTCCATTGATTAACTGTTCTAACTGTCAGGAAATTTCTCCTTAGTTCTAACTTATATCTAAGCCAAAACCTGTTCAGACCTGATATTACCTGATACATATGATTCAGATTTCATTTTGAACCATTTATACAAAAATATAATAATGAAGACTACATTACCACTCTCCCTTTTTTGTTGAGATTTTTGTTTAAAAAAAATACAAATCAAGCTTATTTATTTACAGTTTTTCACAAGTATTTAAAGTACCTTATGTATTATTGCTCAGTAACCATTTTAACATGCTTTGCATGATTAGTTCTGTATTATGGGTGAGACTACCACTCAGTAAATAGTTATTTAATATCCATTTAAACATTAACCCATAATTTCCAGACAACTCGTATCTGATGCTCTTTCGCTGTTCTGCTACAGCTGGTCTCTATTTTTATATTAATTACATTCTCATCTACTTGGGAATTCTTTTTAGTAAGCAAACATATAAGAAAAGTATTTTCAGTATTGTTAATATTAAGCCCCTTAATATTAGAGGCCCCAGAAGCCCCTTCCTAGATGACAAAAACAAAATAGCTGACTTTGATATTCTTTAAGAAAAAAATATTTATGGCTGGATTAGTCACTAGTTACATAAAACAGATCACATGTGGAGAAAAGATGATACATTCCAATGATATGTGGGCCACCAAGTTGAACATATGTGGAAGATTCAACTGGATTCCTTCCTTCTCTTCTTTTCTAAATAGTGTGATAGAACAGGGCAGAAGGCCATGAGAATCGCTATTTTTTATGCAGCCTTTTGGGGCCAGATAATTTTCTAATTTAATAATTTCAAACCTGATCATACTAGCGATAATGGATTAAATATTTAATACCAAAGTGTTAAATGAGCATCTTCAGCTTTGGTATATGTCAGTTACAAAAGGTATAAAAAATTTCATTCTGGCATTGCTTGAATCCAGGTAAATTCATTCTCAACATAGGCATATTTATTTCAGCCTATTCTAAGTAAACTTGTAAAAAGCTTACCCTAGATTATTACTATTATGGAGAAAACCTATCCATGTGGCTGCTAGGAGTTAAGAACAACTTGATGTCACATAATCCATCGATCACTCTATATAATCACTCACAGAGCATAACTATTGTGATACAAGGACTCAGTAAATGACTCTGAAGCCAGTGGGAGTGAGACCTCCTAATGTGTTTCACTAAGTTTGAAAAGGAAGCAATGAAGGTAAGCTATAACCTGTAACAGGGGCAAGGGTAGTCAAGACAAGTCTCTGTAGGAATTAATAGAAAGCAATCCTCCCAGAGAAGGTACTTCAAAATCAAACTTGAAAGATGGATAATCTTCTTCATAATTGCCAAGGAATTACATAAGCATATGACTGTAACATTCAGGGGAGTTTGGGTGTCAGATGGAAAGATCTCCAGTTGGGAATACATTGAGCTGAGGTGGCGCAGTGGTTAGAATACAGTACTGCAGCTACTTCAGCTGACTGCTAGTTCAGCAGATCAGCGGATCAAATCTCACCAGCTCAAGGTTGACTCAGCCTTCCATCCTTCCGAGGTGGGTAAAATGAGGACCCAGATTGTTGGGGGCAATATGCTATTTAGTATACTGTCTTTGGTGTAAGCCGCCCAGAGTTCTCGGAGAGTGGGCAGCATAGAAATATGACTAATAAAAAAATAAATAATTTCTTTGGTTATTGGGAAGAGTGAACGATATAGCCAGATAAAAGCAGAAAGGAAATCTAATCACCAATGGGATCACTACTGAAACACGAATTGTATTAAAGGCATTAAACAAGAAAATATCAAAATGGAAATGAAGTGGATGTTTTAGGAACATATTATCAAGTGAACTGGAATGGGCCATTTTAAATATTACATGATAAAGAAAAGTGGTAGTGATATTTTGCTATAATCCAATAAATGACAAGATTAGTAGATATCCAATGGATATTAATATTGACAAGTCTGTGTAACTACTATAGATACAATGGTGAAGGACCCTGATGAACTCTACAGTAAAGTGTATGAGATGAGTACTACAAAATCTGGAAAAAATGTACAACTAAAAGTTAGGAAAATAGAAGAACCTGGAATTACAAGTAGAGTTGGATTAAAAAAATAAAATAATGCTGGAAATAACTTTATTAAGCATTTTGTGGTTGTTCATCTGCTTCAGGTAACATAAATGAACATTTGGTAATCACTGGATGAATAACACTGGAATCAAATTAACTATATAACAGAAAACCAAAGATGTGCAATTCAATCAGCCAAGACATTTCTTGGTACAATTTGTGGAGCTGAACATGGTTTACTAGTGTTAAATATACAATTTAATTAGACTTTAATTAGTTTAAAAGAGAGTGGGTATTATCAGAATACCTAATGAATGGTGTGGAAGAAATTTGGTTAGAATATAAGATTAGTGAATGAAAAGATTTGGTAAAGTTAATTTATACAAAAGAGATCTTGAGAAATTATGGGAAGACAAGCAATACTAGACAACAATACTGTCTACAGTAATCAGGATAGGCAGCATACAGTAGGTTTAAACAAATGAACAGCAGGAAAAAACTGGAATTCAAAAAAATCCAAATGGTTTTCAGAACACATCTGGAATATGATTATAAATCACTCCCTGCAATTTATAAATTATTCCCTGATTTCTATCCAGACAACTGATGTACCACACTCAAAACAACCCAACAGCTTTTCATGGTCTAGAAGAAGATAGAAACAAAACAATTTGCAGAAACATATAATAGTCGGAAAACCCCGAGCAGAAGTCAAGATGATAAGCTTTTATCTGTATAGTCACTTGAGGGTGGGCCAACCTAATGAGCCCAAGTTGGTAAACACTTGAAATTAGAATTTAAGAGATCTAAAATCCAACATTTTCCAATTATAGTATAAATCAATAGTATAATATAAAAAGCAGAATAATTTAAAGAAATGCTTTTATAGGCACTTACTTTATATGAACAAAAAATTAGAACATATTTCTATGTTAATGCATATGGTTAGGAGATTGATATGAATATTACTAATATGAAACACTTCCCTAACCCTATTAAAGCAATAACAGATAACACATAAAGAAATTTGATTATCTGGCATAAGAATTGTTTATTTTTTAAAAAATACTCATTATGGAAAGGTTAGTATTGTTTTTCTTTCTTTCATTCATTCATTCATTCATTCATTCATTCATTCATTCATTCAATAAGGCTATTTGATCTTGTGACTTTGGAGATGTACAATAGTAAAACAATTTAAAAATATAAACAAAATAATAATAAGTATCCAAAACAAAACAACAACAACAAAACAAAAAGACCCACACAAATCTCCAACAACTGCCACATAGCATACAACAGGCTTGCTATTCACTCTAGCTGAAGTCATGGAGATGAAAGCCAGGTTTTAAGGGCTCTTTTAAAGAAGGACACAGTGGAAGGCCAAATGAATCTCTTGGAATATTGTTCCAGATGACAGTCCAGTTGTCCAAAAGTCATACATGCATACATATAAACACACACACACACACACACACACACACACACTGAAATAGAAAAGACAAGCTTTCCGAGTCCTACTGATAACAAAGTTTAATGAATGGGACTTGGAGCAGGCCTGTACAAAACAGGGAGAACTATGAAACAGCCAGTCCTTCAGCTACCAGGCACCATAAAGGATATTAAAGATAATAACCAGTACCTGGAAGCCTGTGAAACTCAGAAAGCATATATGTGTTGACTGGTTTTCAAAAGCAGCCCCACATAGAGCACATTGCAATAATCTACACACAAACTGATCAAAGGACTGGCCAAAGGACTTGCCAGGCTAAATAAAGGCCCAACTGGTAAACAACATATATTTATGCAAAAGCCTGGTTAGAGTAATCACTTTCTCCTTGAAAAGGAGCTCTGCCAAATTGCACACTAGTTCTGAAGGCAGAAGCATAGGTTTGTTCAGGAATATCACTGGTCCTGGGAAATCCAAATAATCACAGGACTTCTCAGGGCTCTTCTTGAGTCTGTTCTTCCCATCTAGGCGCCCCAAAGCCTCCAGACATTAGAAAGAGATCTTGACACAATCACTCAGCCGAGGTCTGTGGGTACTATTGGGTATTGTCAATGTACTCATGGTACCCAATGCCAAATGAACATATGACCCTAACAATGTAGGTGTCATGAAGGTGTCAAACAGGCGAGGCAAGAGTATTGAGCCCTAGGCATTCTACAAATTAAACACCTTGCGATCTACCTGTTCTCTGCTACCAACACCAATTGGACTTGACTGCAGAGAACAGAGAGTTACTGCAACATTGTAAACACCGCCCACCCAATCCCCACAAGTGATACAGAATGCTACTATGATCAATGGCATTGAAAACTAATGGGAGACCATGGAGAATGGACGTTGCTTACCTGAACGTCCCTTCTCGATGTGCAGCTGGAGAATCCAAAGCTTCGGGTTGTTCAGTAGTTGATAGCCTACACTGAGTGTGTTCCTTTAAGAGATTTCTCTTCAGACACGCCCACTTGCTCAACAGAGTCCAGTTTTGTTCACGAAGTCAGAGGCAGTAGAGCGTAAGGAAGAAAGGTTCAGCAGCCAGGCTGGGTGGGTTGGATTCTCCAGCTGCGCGTCGAGAAGGGACGTTCAGGTAAGCAACGTCCGTTCTCCAACGCGCAGCTTGGAGAATCCAAAGCTTCGGGATTTACCCAAGCAAGTTTACACAGGGAGGGTGACTGGCTGCTGCGCGTCGTCTGAAGAGTTGCATACAGCTTGGAGCACTTGGCGGCCAAAGGATGCCTCCGCCGAGGCAAATGAGTCCACCTTGTAGTGCCGGATGAAGGGATTCAAGGATGACCAGGTGGCCGCTCTGCAGATGTCAGAGATGGAGGCATTAGTCGCCCAGGCGGCCGTCGTGGCGGCGCTCCTGGTAGAATGTGGAAGAATCCTCTGTGGAATTGGTCTGTTCCGAACTGAATAAGCCTTGGAGATGCAGGACTTAATCCATCTCCCAACTGTTGTGGAAGAAACCTTCCGGCCCATGGAGGAGGGCAGAAAGGAAATGAAAAGCGATTCTGATTTCCGGAAATGCTCAGTTCGTTTAATATATCTGCGCAGGGCCCGTCGGACATCTAAGAGGTGCCAGTCTGCTTCCCGAGGATGTCGAGGTTCGGGGCAGAAGTCCGGTAGGATCAATTCCTGGGCTCGATGGAATGAGGAATTTATTTTAGGCAGGAATGAGGGGTCTAGTCTTAGAACCACGCGATTCGTGTGGAAGATACAGAGGTCGCTTCTCACGGACAGGGCAGCTAGTTCGGATATACGGCGAGCCGAAGTAATTGCGACCAGAAACGCCACCTTAAGTGTCAGAAAGCGGAGGCTGATGGAAGCGAGAGGCTCGAATGGAGGGTGCATGAGGGCCTGAAGGACCAGAGTCAAATCCCAGGTCGGGTAGCGATGTATAACAGGAGGGCGCAGGTTGGATGCCCCTCGCAGAAAGTCGCGAATCGTAGGGTCTTGGGAGAGAGGAAGCGTTGCAGAAGTCGAAAGGACCGTACTCAGTGCAGCAACCTGGCGACGAAGAGTGTTAGGCGCAAGGTGCTTGTCCATGCCCTGCTGAAGGAATCCCAACACTTCGGGCACGGAAGCAGACGTTGGATCCCGGTGGGACTTAGCACACCAGGAGCAGAATGAGTTCCAGGTTGCATTATAAATGCGGCATGTTGATGGCCATCTTGATGCCTGAATCGTGGGGATCGCATTGCTAGGCACGTTGGCTCTCCTTAGCAAGATCCGTTCAAGCGCCAGGCGGTCAACTGCAACCACTGCGGGTCTGGGTGCAGAATGACCCCCTGGCTGAGGACGATCCTGTCCCCTGGAATCCTCCACGGCCGTGCCACTGACAGGTCCATCAGATCCGCAAACCAGGACCTCCGAGGCCAGTGGGGTGCGACCAGAACGACGTCTGCCCTGTCTGCTATTATCCTGCGGATCAGACGAGGAAGGAGTGGTAGAGGGGGAAAGGCATAGAGGAGACCCCTGGGCCAGGGAGAGGCGAGGGCGTCGACTCCCTCCGCCTGAGGGCACTGGTACCGGGTGAAGAACCTGGGGAGGTGAGCGTTGTCGCGGCTGGCAAATAGATTGACTAGAGGCATGCTGAATCTGCGGACGATCTCGGTGAAGAGATCTGGGTGAAGTCGCCACTCGGCTGGTCCAAGTGCTGTCTGCTGAGCCAGTCCGCTGTGATGTTCGTGGTCCCTGCGATGTGCTCCGCCACAAGGGACAGGACGTGCGCCTCCGCCCAGATCAGCAGCAGGGTCGATTCCTCCATCAATGAACCCGAGAGAGTTCCCCCCTGGCGGTTCACGTGCGCCTTTGCTGTTACATTGTCCATGCGTATCAGGACATGGTGCCCCGACACAATCTGCTGGAACAGTTGGAGGGAGAGGCGGATCGCACGGAGCCCCAACCAGTTGATCCCGTTGCGACTCTCCTCTGCTGACCACGTTCCCTGGGCAACGTGAGATAGAAGATGACCTCCCCATCCCGTCAGGCTGGCGTCCGTTGTCACTACCAGGTGCTGTAGATTCTGGAAGTAGCTGCCCTGATGTAGGCTCTGGGAGGACCACCAGAGGAGAGACCTTGAGACCTCTTGCGGGAGGGATACTTGTGTGGAAGAGTTGCTTCTCCTGGCTCTCTGAAAAGGGAGGAGGAACCATTGGAGCTGGCGGGAATGGAATCTCGCCCAAGGGACGACAGACAGGCAGGAAATCATTTTGCCTAGCAGTCGGGACAGGAGCAGTAAGGTCACCTTCCGAGAGGAGAGGACCTGGGATGTTAATGACTGGAGACTGGAACACCGATCTGTTGACAGGAACACCTGGCCCCTTCTGAATCTATTATTGTCCCGAGATGAAGAATACGAGTAGTGGGCTGCAATTGGCTCTTCGGAATGTTGAGGGAGAAGCCATGAAGGCAGCGACACACCACTTCTAGGTCTCGAGATGCCTGGGCCGGGGAGGGAGAGAGCACTAGGATATTGTCCAAGTAGCAGTGGAGCCGGACCGGATGTTGACGTAGATGGGCCACCACTGCTGCCAGGAGCTTCGTAAAGGTTCTTGGGGCAGAGGAGAGGCCGAAGGGCATTGCCCTGTATTGGTAATGCCTGTTGTTGTAGGCAAAGCGGAGGTAACGACGATGGGATGGACGTATGGGCACGTGGAGGTACGCCTCTTTCAGATCGATAGACGTCATCCAGTCCGCTTGCCGAATGGAAGCCAGTATCGAGCGGAGGGACTCCATCTTGAATTGGTGGTACACGATGAATTCGTTCAGCCTCTTGAGGTCTAAGATGCCCCTGTGACCTCCCGACGCTTTGGGGACCAGGAAGAAAATTGAGTAGAAGCCGGTCCCGCAATGATGGGGGGGAACCGGTTCCATGGCTTGAATTTGGAGCAGATGATGGATTTCTGCCTCCATTAGTTGGCGCTTGTCCAGGTTGGACGAAATAGGGCATTGGACAAAATGGGAAGGAGGGAGGGAGCGGAATTCCAGGGTGAGGCCCAGATGGACCGTCTGAAGCACCCAGGTGTCCGTTGTCGAGACCTCCCACTGGGGAAGAAAATGAGCCAGACGGCCGCCAATGGGAAGATGGTGGCAGTCATTTTCCCCTTCTAAAGGCACGGGGGCCTGTGCCTCGGAAAGGCCGCTTGGGTGCTGGAGCCTTTCGTGCACAGTCCCTGAAGACAGATCTATCGGAAGAACGGTCGAACCCTTGATAGTAGGGTCTGGAAGAGAAGGACCCGGGTGGGCCTGTGTCGGTACGAAAGGGCTGCCTGGTGGAGTATGACGAAGGCTTTCGATCTGCCCGTCGGTAAGAGGATGGCATTACCTTCCGTTTATCCTTGTCCTCGACAAGGATGGGGTCCAAGGCTTCCCCAAAGAGACGGGAACCCTTATACGGAGTTGAGGCGAGGCGCCATCTAGACTTGGCATCACCTCTCCAGTTCTTAAGCCATAATAAACGGCGAGACGTGATGGATGACACCAGGGCGCGCGAAGCAAACTTCGCGGCATTGAGCGAAGCGTCCGCCGTATATTCGGTAGCTGCCACCAGTTTGTTGACATCTTGGCGGAGGCGGGAATCAGCTGGAGGGAGGCGCTCCTGGAGTTGGCGGAGCCAGATTAAGCAGGCACGGCTGAAGAAGGACGCCGAGGTGGCCGCCCTAACCGCCCAGGCGGCCGCATTGTGTGTACGCCAGAAGGTAAACTCAGCTTTCCGATCTTCAGAGCGCAAACCGTCGGCGACATCGTTGGAAATTACGGAGGAAGCCGTTAGATTGGCCACAGGTGCGTCTACAGTTGGCAACTGAAGAAGGTCCTGGAGACTAGGTGCCGAACAATAAAGTTTTTTGTCTAGCCCCGAGGGGGCGGGTAAGGAGGAAGGCGCGGACCAGGATCGTTGGACCACCTCAGAAAAGAGCTGTGGGCACGGAATGAAGTCCGCTTCCGGTTTGGGTGCTGTAAATAAGGCCTCATGTTGTTGAGAGGGACCGGCTGATCAACCTGAGGGGCTGGGTCTGCCATATTCGTGGCCAATTTGGCTTTGTGCAGGAGCGACTTAAATAACGAGGGTCTAAAGAGCCCAGCGAAGGCTGGCTTTTCGGGTGGCATATCGGCATCATCTGATAATTCCATGTCCGACGGATCGGCCTCTCCCTCCTCCGAAGACGACTCCCCGTCATGTGCATGGTCTGGATGGGAATCGGACCCGCGAGCCATGGTGGGATACTGGATAGGTCCCAGCTGCGAGGCCCGGGCCAGAGGCGGAGGAGGAGGAAATTGTGGCTGAGGCCAAGCCGCATATGGCGCTGTTTGTTGAGAGCTTGCTGCCAGGGTGCGGGTAACAGTGTCAGATATGATGCGGTTAATATCGTAAGTAAAAGGCAGGGGGCCCGGCTCCGTAGCGCGCAACCCGGCAGCAGTGGGGGTAAAAGTTGCCTCCGGCTGAGGGCGCCGGGAATGAGAGGACTTGCACGAGAGGTCCACCGGTCCCATGCAATAGGACGGAATCGCCTCAGGGAAAATTTCCATATCAGGCTGATGATACAGTGGCTGTAATGGACTCTGTTGAGCAAGTAGGCGTGTCTGAAGAGAAATCTCTTAAAGGAACACACTCAGTGTAGGCTATCAACTACTGAACAACCCGAAGCTTTGGATTCTCCAAGCTGCGCGTTGGAGAACCAGGAGGTTGCACTACTCTCATTCTTCTACACTAGACATCATTAACAAATGGAACAAATGTTGTCTCAATATTACAGTATATACTGATCTGAAGCCTGACTGGAAAGGCTCTAGATCACAGGTGTCAAACTGGCGGCATGCGGGCTGGATGCATCACACAGGCCATGCCCACCCCAGCTCCACAAATGGGAAAAACATCACAAAATGTCACATGACGGCAATGTGTTGCTGTGAGTTTGATACCCGTGGTCTAGATAGTCAAGTTTCTTCTGAAGCACCCTGAAACTGGAATCCAACCAACTTCTCAACAACCTTTAGAAACTGGACCAAATTGTTCAAAACCATTTGGCTTAGCATTGGCTAAACCACCTTGTAGATGACCTTTACCAATGAGGAGAAGAATGGATAATAAACAGGTGATTGAGTTAGTAGATCTCAGGATGCTATCCTCCTTAGGAATTACATGCTTAAAGCAGCTAATCACATAAGACCTTGCCTCTGATATTTTCACAAGATTTGCCTAGTCAAAATCTATTCCATGTGAAACTGAATTATTCTATCTGCCAGATGCCTAGAATATTTCTCAGTGACTTGGCAGATGCTCCTGTGGTTTTTCCCTCCTCAACAATTAAAAGTTACTTTTAAAAAGGGCAGCTCAATGACTGTCTGTGGATATAATAAGAGTGGAAAAATACCTATGTAACATCTAATATGATCTGTTGTTGTGTTTGGTTGGATTCACATCTCATCCTCCCCCATCTGCACTCTAGGGGTCTTTTCTGGCATTTCATTTTCTGAAGTTGCTCAGAAAACCAAGGAGCACCCCAGGATCAACACACAGAGAAACCCTGTAGGAACCATCTAATCCAAAGCCCCTCCAGGCAGGCACCAAGGCTTCTTCTGAACTTGTCATTAGATCATTGGAAAAGCCCAGCTAGTTATGTAAGTGCTAAACCTTCAGCACTCATATGGGAAGTCTGGACATACATACATCTCTGAGAAGGGACTCAAGAATCAGCAGAGCTAAATGAAGCCATTGGAAGAGCCACCTCAAGACCCTGTTGCTGATAGCCGTAAGAACTCATCCCACAAGCCTCCATTTTGTAATTTGTTTCCAGCTGCTGTTCTCTTGAAGCTGACCAGCACTGTTATCAGGTGACAAAAAACTTATTTGGTGTCTGATCACTCTTCCTTATAATACCATTTAAATAAATAAAAAATCAATCAATCACACCATATAAACTCAAACTTAACTCCAGACCTCCATAAATATAGTTATTATTCCACGTCCTATTTTGGGTTATTACATCATGGCTAATTTGTATTGTAAATATTTAAGGGTATGTGATGACAGTCCTTAAATACTTTACCATCACCCAATATTAATTAATTGGCATTTCTAAAAATAGTAAAACATAAACATACTTTTTTGAGTTCAAAAATGGTAAAAATGATTTGAAAATAGATAGCTTCAGTAGGACTGTAACCACCTCTATAGATTCAGATAGCGATGAAGAATATTCAACTCCATAATTCTGGGTAGATTAAAAGTATATATTTGGATGACTTAAGAGTTTCTAGAGCATATTCTACTGAGAATTAATTATTGCCTACAGAATTATATATTCAAAGTCAACAAATAATCCTACTGACCATCACTAAATTGAGGGGAAAAAAGATTAGTGTGAGGTCGTCATATATGTTGTTGTCTTTGTTCTTCAGTTTTGTGAACTGAACTTTCTATTGCAAATGGCTGCAATACCAAGATTTAGCTATATATATATTCTTTAAAATCAATTAAGCAGAACTTTCTTTATTATTAAACATCTTAGTATATGCCATCATACTAAAGGCTGATTTTAAATACGATTTTTAGAAAAAGTAATATGTATAATTTATATTTATATTAGATTTAAAAAGTACTCACCAACTTTTTTAGCATTATATTTTTTTGCTTTCATCTTATGTGCTCTTTTTAGCATCAGCTGTGCAGTAGAAATGTCTTTAAAACCCCTAGAGAAGAAACAGTTATTCTCCACATGCAAACATAGATGTTTGTTTAATAAGCATGCAGGCTAGTAACTTCTGGATGCTAGCAGCAGCCCTTTTACAACACTGAATTTGGCTCTGGGAGGTCTTTTGATCTTTTCAAGGAAGCGTAAGGCCAGGAGACATGCAGAGAAAATGTTAAATACGCAGGAAAAAAGTTCATGTGACTCTTCGGGTTCCATATATTTCTCCTATCCAATTCTAAAACAAAATATATGATTTTGCTGCATATATTATAGTGCAACCGATAGAACATAATTTTGATTTTATGGGTATTCAAAACTTATTTTATAATCATAGAGCTCAGAACTATATACATATGTCCTAACAATATGGTTACCATTAGGAATGCTGATGAAAGAATACCTAATGCTCTAGCTATCATTGATGAAGAAGGTACACAATATTGCTCAGCAGAATAGCAGAATTATTTTATATCATAATGTCAACATGTGCAAAACTGTCATCTAAATATACTGTATACATTCAACCCACCATTTATGGTTAAAAACTAGTCATGACCTAGGTTGGGCATGCTACAGGTGCTGTCAGCCAAGGAATGTTGGCTAGTGGGAACAAGGAAATGTGTCTTCTCTGCTGTAGCTCCTCTCCTCTGGCATAGTCTCTCTTCTGGAATGGGACAACTTGCCACAGCCAACTTGCTGCAGCCAAACTTGCTAGAAGACAATTTGCCACGGGACAATTCAACAAGTATAATAGTTACATTAATTTTGGTGGAACCATAGCCAATAATAAAATAAAGAAAGTCAATCCAGAAATATAAGAATTACAATAATGTTGACAAAAACTTGGCCACCAATAATAAAAGTACTGAATTAAATGATTAATAAAGCATTGAATTGTCTTGAGGTGAGCTGGCCTGTGGTGAATTGGCCATGATGAGTTGGCCATGGTGAGTTGACTGCAGTAAGTTGGCTGCAGCGACTTGTCCTAGACCCTCTCCCTTCAGGTATCAGGATGACCCTGAGCCTGTTGGCCTTTTGCATTGTGTGCCTATGACCCCAATGTCTTAAGGGTCCCATTTCCTGGCTGTATTAATATTCAGGGTAACAGATTTACTTGGTGCCATGTATATTTATTTGTACTATTTTAATTATTTTAATTGTTTTTAAATTATTTTTATGCTTTATGATGTATGCCACCCAGAATCATTTTGTTGAAATGGACAGCTATAAAAATAAAATGAATAAATAAAACAAATTTAAAAGAAAATAATGACCCAAACATACCATTCTTCTGAAATTTTTTCCTCCTTTTCAGATCGTAATGATAACTTTTCGGAGGACTTTGCCTCAGAAAGCTGTGAGGCAGTGTTTCTTCCTGACCTAAGGAGAGCAAGAGCAAGATGCTAAAAAGCTAGTCCAACAAGATTTAAATCTCTGCAGTTTTGCTGTGCTATAAATTCCCATTATCTTCTGAAGTTAAGAAATAAAATCTAAGCTCCAGGAAAGCTTTATGCTGAAGAATAATAGAAGTTAGAGATTTATATAAAATATTTATATTTGTACTTCAAACATATCTCAAGATTTTTTTTTACAAAGAAATATAGGGTATAGTAAAGCTTTCCTTTTGTTAGATATTTTTCTTTTAAACTCTATATAATTTTTATTGTCTTAAAATTTTAGGATTTGAGAAATTAGTACTGTTATGCTTTTCTTTAAATGCATAAAGGTTGGCTTTAAAAGTCAACTGCTTAGCTTGAAAAGTTAAAATTCTGAATTTGGTGTGTGCCATTTTAGTTATGAACACATGTGCTTTTAATTATTTGCAGGAATTAGAATAGCAAAGCATCTAGATGTTTTCAATTATTTGTCCAGTGTTCATCTTGGGTATTGTCAGTATGCAAATAACCACAAAGAGCAACAAATAAAGCAATTTATTTGACTTACCGGTTGCTAACATCGCTGTTTTCTGATAATGTTGTCATTTTCCTAAATTGCCACATTTTATGGGGAGGTGATTTTAAATGAAATGAGCTGTCCTCGCTTCCTGTTGATTTGTTGCACTTGTAAAGAGAGAATTTTTTAAAATCAATAATTACCTCACTTTTGCCTGAACATGAAATATGAAAGAAGGGCTGAATTATGTACCACTTTCATTTATTGAAATTTTTATAAGCTGCTTCTTTAGGGCCAAGATAGTCTACAAATAAATTAATAACTAAAGAAAATACTAATATCAAAAAAACCACAATAGAGGAAAAAGATGAAGCTTCAACTAGTTCTAAGAATGAAACCAGTGCCAACACAGGTAATTTCAAGTCAATCAAAACTTAAGTAACTCAGTCAGTTGAAACAGAAACTGAAATAAAAGTAGCAATACTCTTGAGTTGTGACATTGAGTGAATGGAGGCAATCACTAACACTTGCCTTGGGGCAATTCCTATTTAAGGTCTGCTTCTAAAAATTGAGCTTGCACTGGTGGAATAGATAGTAAGCCTAATGGGGAATATAATTAAGAGGAGGCCTCTAAAATATGCAGTCTCATAGAGAAAAAAGATTCTCAACAGCGAAGTAGGATTTTTAATTTGGTACGGAAATGCACAGCCAGCCAGATCAAATTATGTATCATAGTCAAAATACTTATATATCAGTCATTAGATTTTTTTCATTAGCTGAAACTTCCAGGTTACATTCAAAGTAATCTCATACTGTAACTAACAGTATTTCCATAACACATTGTTCTTATGTGGTAGGGTTTCTTTATCTGGATTTAATAATTAATGCAGTCTGCTATATAATTTTTTGGTTCGTATGGAATATTTCTTCACCTATAAATTATACTTTTAGGAATATGTAGCACTGTTGAATAAAGTTTTCACAAGATTTGCAAGACATTGCATAATGTACATGGAAGACAAGGCAAGTAAGTACATTAAAGTGCATGGAATAAGAGTGGGATGTTTTTGTTTACTATTCTCTTAGGACCTGACATAAAGTAAGTTATGTGTAGAGAGAACCCTGTGAAGTCAGAGGCTTGAGGTTTTTATAACAGCTGCATCTTGCAAAGACAGGATGCATTTTAAATTTTTAATGAAACAATGGCCTCTGTAGCAGTAGAAGCAGCCCAACTGAAAACTTCAAAGAAACATCCGGCATTGTGGAACATTCTCCTATACCCATAGTCTCTTTTGTTGGATCACAGCCACAGACTTTAACAGGATCCAGTCATTTTACCATAAGCTGGAATGCACTAAATTTTCCCAATATACCTATGGTGTGAGCAGATTTAAACCTCAGTTTACACTGCTGCTAGATCATGAATTTAATTTTTAAACATATTTGCAGTATTTTTTCATTCCAGCTTATGGTACATTTACTGGGATAGGGGTCACACTTAAAATCAATGAATTCACTCAAGGGCATGGGTTTAGAAAAGGATGCAAATCTTAACTACTTTCATAAGAGGAAAATTAATGGATATGAAGCACTACTCTCTGCAGCTTATGATCATTCTCTTACTACTGGAAGGAATACACTACACATATAGTTAAGATACACTTTAGAAAATATAATGAATGTTTACACTTCAGTTTATCAAGTAACTAACAAATATTACAGTTCAACGATTTTTAGATATTCTGAAAACCTTCAGCTGTTGCTATATAATGTATACTTCAGTCTTTTTTAAAAGCACTTTGTCAACTAGCTATTTTTAATCCACTGCCAAATGTGCAGCTGAGACATATCATTTTTTGTTTTGCTACTGTGAAGTAAAGTGTTGAAAGAAATCCAAAATAAAGGGGGGAAAATTAAGCAAATCAAAGAAAAGCTACATGAAAAATTATATCTGGGGATGAGGAGGAAGTTACAGACTTCTAAAAGTAATTATGTTTCTTCAGTCAATAAATTGTGGTATTAATCATACCAAGTGTAGCACGTTTCTAAAGGAATGAACAAAGGCCAAAGATGAATAAAGTTTCCATGACATGTTACCTTTGGCGAGGGCAACTGGTCTGAGCAAAGCACTGTTTGTGAAAGGAAGCAGTTGGAATCCAAGGCTGGCCATTCTTTCTCAATGACAGCCTGGTTAAAAAAAAAGGCAGTGAATGCAAGGACAATATAAAGTCATTTTGATAACTTCAATAAAGTAACATTTTAACTATGTTGCATGAGTTTTCCAGTATTCCTGGATCATATATTAGAATTGTCACCCATTATGCAGCCAAACAATAAGGAGCGATAAGGAATAGTTTTGGATTAATGATATACTTAAAAACTTACTGTTGATTAATAGTAACACTAATAGAGATAGGTTCTAAATTATTTTTCATTCATATTTAGCTCCAGATATTGCCAGGGACTGGATTTAACTCAGAAAATTATCTCCTGCATGTTATAGGTGTTTTTATGTAAAATTGCACAATTGAATTTTGTGAAAGTTAGAATTACACAGGAAAACCGAAAGTACAGGATTCTTATGGAAGTATTGTCTGGAGAATTAATTAATTAGTTAGTTTGTCTCAAGAATGTACACAGCTGCCAAACTTGAACACTGCAATTGTGGAAGGCATATATTAAAACAAAGAACAAAACAAAACAAGATACACAGTCTCAATTAACATTGAACAGACATTCCTAGGCAAATAGAGGCCCACCTTTCTACCTTTCTCTGAACAGAAACTCAAATCATTGTGCCCCCATGGCCAAGAAAAAAGTCAAGTTTTAGTATTTGTTTCCTGAGGCAACTGTTACTTTTTGAAATTAAAATTTGCTTTCAAAATTTATAAGTTGAAAATTACAGCTGTGAAATATCACAATGATTGACTTTTGAGACTATTTACATTAAAATAATTCCAATTGTGTTCCCTGAAGTACATATACTTTCTTCTTTTCTCCATTTTCAGTTAAAACCAAAGACGTACATAATAAGTTACAGTTCCATCTATTACCTTTGCTATACCTTTGAAATTGTAATCTCAAAAGAAGGCACACTGGAGACAAGTAATATGTTTGTAATAATGTTTGTTTACAACATAAAAGCTGAGCAACTATTATCAAAGCATAGAAGCAAACACATCCAGTCAAGCAATGCCTCCCAAATCAGTCACTCAAATCAGAAACCTATAAACCAGAATGTTTAGGGCACTCTGACAAAGTACAGCAAGACTTTAAAAAATTATTGAAAGTGGTGGTGCTGAAACAGCATAGTATAGTAACTTAAATTTTTCCATCTGCCCAGGATTTCCACATATATACTCCCTGTATGGAAAGGGCTCCTGGCAATTTCAGAAAAGAATAAATTTGTCCACAGTTTAGGTGAAAAGATCCTCTAGATAGGAATATTCTTTAGCCAGTAGCCTAATTAATAATAAAAGTATAAAAGATGCAGAACGAAATTAACACCACCACTTTGCTGACATCAGATGGTAGTGCTAGTGGTGATTGAGTTCATAAATTAAGCAGATTTGGGTGTACTTAATATTGAATGGGCCATTATCAGAGAATTCTAGGGCTCTTGACTGGTTGGAGAAGTTGAAAAGTATTCTGGCAAGCCACTTTTGTATAATTGCTAATCACATGAAAGTGTCTGTAAAGTAATCAGTGGTCAGCCTCAGAGAATGTCATTTTGCTAACCTAGTTTACTGGTTAGTTCTAATGACAAGGTAACCCTTGAAAAGTTATTCTGGGCACTCAGATGATCTCTCTGAGCCAAAGTCTTTTCCCTAAAGACTTCTCACTCTCTTATCTGCAACTGAATTTGGGTCAGGTTTATAATGCTTTTTCATGCTGGGAGAAAGGCTTCCATGTTGTTACTGTTTTCCTTTTTTCTCTAATCTTTTCCTAATTTCCTTTTTTTTCCCCCTAATGAAGACAGCCAGAAGATCAAAATAACAACCAGAACAACCAGAACAAAACCCAGGAACAACAACAACTCAACTCCTTGTTTGGTTTTATCAACTTTTCAGTTGCTTTCTTGGCACAGAAAATGCATCTCTGCTTTGCTTTATTTATTTGAAAGATTTATATGGCTGCCCATTTTACGCAAGCCTGGGCAACTTATGACACCCATAAAACCAATAAATGAAACAATAATGAAATCAATAAAAAGAATAAAACAATAAACCAAAAATGTGCACCCTAATCGTCCCCCTAGGCATACCCCACAGCAGACTCAGATACCCTCCTTCAATGCCTTCTACCCATATAATTCCGGCACCTCAGTAGAAAGCCGGGTCTTAATGGTCTTCCAAAAGGCTAGAAGAGGAAGATCCTATTAAATCACTGGCAAATGGTATTCCACAAAGTAGCGACATCCACGGAAAAGGCACATTTTTGAATTTTCACTAGATGGTAAGATTTTAGGGAAAGGACATGGAGCATGCCTGTCCTTTCAGATTTAGTGGGACAAATAGCTGCTTATAGGGAAAGGAGCTAATAATTGGGTGCCATGCCTTGTCAAGTGCTAACCAATGAATTGCAGCTTGAATTGTATCCAGAAGAAAACTGGGAGTCAGTACAGTTCACGCAACAAACTTATAATATGAAGAAACCTATGGGCACCCAATACTATGTGCACCATTATGTACTGGACCACTTGTAACTTGCAAATGGCCTTCAGGTGTAGCCCCCATGCAAGCTGCATTGCAATAATCAATTCAGGAAGTGTCTAAGTCATGAGGGACCTTAAGCAAGGCCTCCCGGTCTAGGATAAGGTGCAATTGATGCACAGCATAAATCTGGGCAAAGCCCCCTCCTAGCCATGGCTGCCATCTGCTCATCAAGAAGGATTGAGAGTCTCGGAGGAAACAAAAATTGCAGTCTGGGGAAGTGCAACCCCATCCAGAATCAAAGATGACAAATCATCAGACTTTAAGGGACCAAAAATCCAAAGTCATACTATATCATTACATCTATAGGAGGACAGCTCATATGCATATACAGCTCTGACCTTATATTATATAAATACTTTACTTTTTTTTATTCTTCCACCACATTGAAACACAATAACTGGAAAATAGTTTTCCTTGACAAATTAGATTACATTAAGTAACAGACCAGATAAAAAATATGAATGAACAAGGAAAATGCTTATTGGAAGGTAAGAAATTATCTGATTCTGTACATGTGAGTTTGCTTTGTTAAATATAAACAATTCTTACTCTTTTCTTTAATGAGTATGATACCTATAAAGTTACAATTTTATTATCACAATAGTTAAAGCACAATCATGATAGTAGGTATGAATTTGGATGTATAAAGCCTTTTTAAAAACAAAATATAAAACTTATTTTATTTTTTCTGCTCAATCTTGTCCAATTCTTGGAGACTGCCTGGATAAGTCCTGCAATTTTCTTAGCAAGGTTTTTCTAAGAATCCTTCTTAGACTGAGAGAAAGAGATTGGACCAAAGTTACCGAGTCCAAGGTGGGACTAGGACTCAACTCCCAGTTTCTAGCTTGGTATCTATACCAAACTGGCTCTGATGAAAGTTAATGCTGACATATAATTAACACATTCTTTAACATATAGTTCTCTGAGTATTCGAATGATTTTTTTTACAGTAGTTAAAATTAGTTAGTCAGTTGATTGGATTTGCATTCCACTAATCCAACATATAACTATTTATGTTAAAAAGAATATATAAAAGGAGGCACAGCTCACACCAACACTTGACTAAGATCACTTGACTGATCTTAGAAATCTAAACAGGGTTGGTTCTCATTAGTATACAGATGAAAGACTATTAAGAAACCCCAAAACAAGCAAAACCTAAATTGGATGTATTAATGAAGTTACCAACAGGCAAGATGACTCAAAAGAGACCTTATTTTTACATAATAGGATGACTTTCAAACAGGGCATCCTAAAACACTTAGTTTTTGGGATACTAAGAGTTTTGGGACTCACATAGACAGTAGTTTGAAAAAATAAATACTTCAGTATCTAAAACTTAAGTATTATAACATGGCTCTATATAACTTTAATAAAAATGAAATAATACTGTTATAAATTTAGAATATTCATAATTGGAGCAATCCAACTAGAGAAGTACACTTTATTCCAAATAGTCTAATTTTTTAAATATTTTAAAATACATTGATTATATAATTATAAAATGAAATTATTGTCAATGCCACTGACACTGTAAAATTTGTGTTCCAAAGACAAGTGTGTGTGTGTTTTTTTTTTAATGAGCTTATTTATAAAAAAGCTAAGGTAAACTATACTATGTTAGGAGTAACAATATTACTTTGGTAGATATAGTTTAGAGAAAAGAAATAAAATGAATCAGGTTTTTAATGAAGGATATAGCAAGGAACACATATGAAATATAGAAATATATGAAATGTAATTTCCCTAGCTTTTAAACAACATGACTTAAATATGTCACATGTTTTTGCACTTGAAACATTTTTAAACATTTGCTAACTAAAGGACTTATAATCAAAAGTTGTATCCCATTACCTACTTACTTCATTAAACACAAATTCGTCCACATTAACTTCTTTATAGTCATCCTCAACTTCATCAGTTTTAACAGCTGCCAAAGCACTGGCTAGTTTCTTTCTCAAACGGAACCCTTTCCAAAGTGCCTAAAGAAAAATGTAAAGCATGCTATATGAAGCCATAGATCAAGTCCACATCCAGATTCTCTATGTTATCCCATTAGAAAGATAAAACATTTTAGACTCTCCTTTTTTTGCCTAGCAATAGCTCAATGATCTGTTTTTTGAACTTTATGTGACACTTAAAACTAGAAGACAAATTAAATATCAGCATATGCCTAGAGCTCAGAACACTCTGGAGGTTTGATTCAAGCAAGCAGAATGGAATCCTAAACTCCTTCAACTACAAACTAAGGTCAACTAATTAATTATTTGACAATTCCTTCAGGACCTACTATAAGTGCAGAAAAATGTGTGTGTGAGTGTGTGTATATGTGTATTCATTCCACTGAAAAATAAAATACAACAAAGCCAATGAGGAGGTGAAATCTGGAATAATGATTTACAGTAAACATCCCATAAATGTATGCATTAATTTTATTACTTTTTTTTAATACAGTTAAATAATTTCTGCTACTTTTCAATACTTTTCAAATAAATTTCCCAATAAAATGTTTTAAAACCTCCAATACATTTAAACATTTCTGCAAATATTTATTTTTAATAACTCCCCCAGAGATATGTACACACAATTTAATCATTTGCTTTCTAGGGTAAAGCTCTGAGAGGCTGCATTTGAGAATATTTCAAACCCAATAAATTGGGAAATTAAATTAAATTAAAAATGAAACACTGAATTTGTAATTCTGCTGTTCTTGTCACTGACAGAACTGGCTTTGCCAGTTAGAATTGCTCCTTCAAATAACCAATGAGGTTTGGTTATATATAATAATGGATTTATATTGTATGATTAAGTAAGATAATTTGCGGTCTGTTGCAACAATGATAAAAGAAGAATTTGTACACTTTAAAGATTAACATTAGCAAAATGACTCAAGATTCTGGTTTGTGCATATCACTGTGAGTGATGCTTGCTCTTATGCTCAAGTAACCCATAAGGAATCACTCAAAAGAGACTTGAGTTATACAAGCCAATTAGTTGTATTACTGAAAGACCACAAGCGGACTGTGGTCTTTCAGTAAGCTTCTTTCCTGAAAATTCAGGAGGACTTTCCAGAATGATTTAAGGTAAATGCAACTTTATATTTCAGTTTGCATGAATTCAACAGCTAATTTCTATTTCTTTGAAAAAGTACCTTTAAATCCATTTAGCTATCTGAGTTCTCAAAAAGGAGGTGAGAGGGCACGTGTTACCAACCTTAGCTCACTAACCTGAAGTATAGTAGCAGCTTTATGCCTATCCAAAAAATGATTATTATTTTTTCCACAGCTGACAATCTTTCTTCTGAGGCAGTAGCTCCGCCAAGCAGACTGGATTACAGTTGCTGCCAGATGTAGCCTTGTATAAAAATTGATCTCTTTACGAACTCTATAACCTCGCCAACATGACTGGATAATTATGGCTGCTGAGCTATAAATAAAATAAAAAAAACATTACTTTAAACATATAGGCTGTGCCAATAATTGTACTGTATACTGCTGGGGTTTTTTTTAGCTTGGGATACTATTTATGGACCAAATAAAGAAGATTAGATCTAACAAATATAAATGCGCCTTTACTGGAAACCAAGGACAAGTTGAGCCCTGGAAAAAAGCGCAATTTAGTCTTTTCCCCATGTACACTTTGTGGTGAAAAAATTGTCCCTATCATGAGAGAGAAGACTATTGAATGCAAGGAAGCTTTAATATTAGAGAATTAATATTAGAGAATATTTGTTAAATTTATTTAACAGCAAATATGAAATGTCAGAATTGGAAGATAGGACACTTAGAATCAGAATTCAAATCAGAACCAGAAATTATTAGTATTTGAACAATAATTTCCGATTCTAACTGTCATTAGAACTGGTAGTTTTAGTGTTAATTATTTTAGATAACACTATTTTTATATGAAAGTAATGATTTACATTATAAAGTAAAAATGAAAAATATGGACTGAAAATATTAAAAGCAAGGTAATGGCAACCAGCATGCTTAATGATCTCACAGCTGACATCAAAGTAATGAAGGTTAGTTTGGATACCTGGCTCAAGAACAAATAAAAATGGAAGTATATCAGTGAGGTAATCAGGAAAACAATTATATGGAGAAGAAGAAATGTAGATAATTTCTATGAAAATAACAATCAGACTATTCAAAGCACTATTTTTTTTCCAGTGGAAATGTCCAGGTGTGAAAGAATCAGAGAGGTAAGACAGATGACTCTGAATTATAGATATGGAGACGGTTGTTATGGATACTATGAATTGCAAGAATAATAATAATAATAATAATTTTATTTCTATACCGCCCTTCTCCCGAAGGACTCAGGGCGGTGTACAGCCAATTTAAAAACACAAGACACAACAATGATTAAAAATTAAAATAATTAAATAGATTTGGCCGATTTAAAACCCCAAAAATTAAAAAAAACCCAATTTAAAATGATTATGTCGATAGCCCGGCCTGGCGGAACAACAGGGTCTTCAATGCGCAACGAAACACCCGGAGGTCGGAGATGTTACGTATTTCCGGGGGCAGTTCATTCCACAGGGCTGGGGCTCCCACAGAGAAGGCCCTCCCCCTGGGTGTCGCCAGCCGACATAACTTGGCTGATGGCACCCTGAGGAGACCCTCTCTGTGGGAGCGGACTGGTCGGTGGGAGGCTATTGGTGGCAGAAGACGGTCTCGAAGGTACCCGGGTCCTATGCCATGGAGCGCTTTAAAGGTGGTAACCAACACCTTGAATCGCACCCGGAAGACCACTGGGAGCCAGTGCAGCTCGCGCAGGAGGGGTGTCACACGGGCACAACGAGTTGCGCCATTAACCACCCGCACGGCCGCATTCTGGACCAGTTGGAGCCTCCGAGTGCTCTTCAAGGGGAGCCCCATGTACAGAGCATTACAATAGTCCAGCCGGGAGGCGACAAGGGCATGAGTGACCGTGCGCAAGGCGTCCCGATCCATAAAGGGCTGCAACTGGCGGATCAGGCGAACGTGATAAAAGGCCCCCCTGGCCACGGCCGTCATATGCTCTTCTAAAGACAGCCGTGCGTCCAGGAGGACACCCAGATTGCGAGCCCCCTCTGTGGGGGGCAAAGATTCACCCCCAATAGTCAGCAATGGCACCTGCTGACTATATCGGGACGCCGGAAGCCACAGCCACTCAGTCTTGGACGGGTTGAGTCTGAGCCTGTTCCTCCCCATCCAGACCCGCACGGCCTCCAGGCAGTGAGTCATCACATCAAGGGCATCGTTGGGGTGGTCTGGGGTGGAGATGTACAGCTGAGTATCATTAGCGTACAGATGACACTTCACCCCAAAACCACAGATGATCTCACCCAGCGGCTTCACATAAATGTTGAACAGAAGGGGCGAGAGGACCGACCCTTGTGGCACTCCCCATGCGAGATGCCTCGAGGTCGAGCTCTGCCCCCCTGCCAACACGAACTGCGAGCGGTCGGAGAGGAAGGAGAACCACCGCAGAACGGTGCCCCCTATTCCTAACCCTCTCAACCACCGCAGCATGATACCATGGTCGATGGTATCAAAAGCCGCTGAGAGATCTAATAGGACTAAGACAGAGGAGCAACCCCTGTCCTGAGCCCTCCAGAGATCATCCACCAACGCGACCAATGCCGTTTCTGTGCTGTGCCCCTGCTGGTAGCCCGACTGGTACGGGTCTAGATAGATAGCTTCATCCAGGTGCCTGGGCAGTTGTCGTGCCACCACACTCTCAACAACCTTTGCCACAAAACGAAGGTTGGAGACCGGACGGTAGTTAGCTAATTCAGCCGGGTCCAGGGAAGGCTTCTTGAGGAGGGGCCTCACCACCGCCTCTTTCAAGGCGGCGGGAAAGGCACCCTCACTCAGAGAAGCAGTTATAATCCCCTGGAGCCAGCCTCATGTAACCTCCCAGGAGGCCAGTACCAACCAGGAGGGACACGGGTCCAATAAACATGTGGCGGCACTAATCCTACCCAGAACCCTGTCCACATCCTCGGGAGCCACAGGATCAAACTCCTCCCAGATAATATTCTCAAGACCTGCCCCTGTCTCCTCCCCTGGACACATCCAATCGGAGTCCAAGCCATCCCGAATCCGAGCGACTTTATCATGCAGAAATTGCACAAAATCTTCAGCGCGGCCCTGCAAGGGATCTTCCCGCACTCCCCCCCAAAGAAGGGAGTGGGTCAACCTAAACAGGGCAGCTGGGCGGTTCTCTCCAGATGCGATAAGAGCGGAGAAATGGTTAGATTTTGCCACTTTTATCGCCACTAGGTAGGTCTTGATATAAGACCTCACCTGTGTCCGGTCGGAATCGGATTGACTAGTCCTCTAAATGCTCTCTAGGCGTCTTTTCCGACGCTTCATCTCTCTCAGCTCCTTGGAGAACCAAGGAGCCAATTGAGATCGGCATCGGGTCAGAGGCCGCAAAGGCACAACGCGGTCCAAAGCCCTGGTGGCTGCACTCTCCCAGGCGGCCACCAGCTCTTCAGTTGAGTCATGTGCCAGAGTCTCAGGAAACGGCCCAAGCTCCGTCAGGAACCTTTCGGGGTCCATCAGGCGCCTGGGACGGAACCATTTGGTCTGTTCCGTCTCCCTGCGGTGGGGGAAAGCGGTAGGAAAGTCTAAGTGAAGGAGCGAATGATCTATCCATGACAAGGGTTTGATATCTAGGTCCCCTCTACCAAGATCATTCAACCACTGACCAGAGACAAAAATCAGGTCCAGAGTGTGTCCCCCTATGTGAGTTGGGCCTTGAACTAACTGGGTCAGGTCCATGGCCGTCATGTAAGCCATGAACTCCCGAGCCGCCTCTGACGCCTCACCCGCAGACGGAAGGTTGAAATCCCCCATGACAATAAGTCTGGGGGTGTCAACCGCCACCCCGGCAATGACGTTGAGCAGCTCGGGCAGGGTCGCTGCCACGTGGCAGGGAGCCAGGTACGCAGTCAGCAAACCCATCTGCACCCCACGGCCCCACTTCACAAAGAGGGACTCACATCCGGCTATCTGAGGAACAGTGGTCTCCCTCGGACAAAGACTCTCCCTAATAATCACCGCCACTCCCCCACCCCTCCCCTGGGCCCTTGGCTGATGAAATGCATGAAAACCTGGTGGGCACATTTCAACGAGGGGGACCCCCCCTCTTGGCCCAACCAGGTCTCCGTAATACCTGCCAGGTCCGCACCACCCTCTAAAATAAGATCACAAATGAGGGGGGCTTTATTAACGACCGACCTGGCATTACACAACATCAGCCGTGGACCCTGGGCCTGAGACTCTGCACAACCCAGGACACGAGTCGCGCATTGGGGGCCGGGGTGCGTAATTGCTCGTAAACAGCGTGTGCGCATCCCCAGCACATGATATGGCCCCCTGCGCCCATCATACCTGCCCCTCCCACTCATTGTTTCAATTACACAGCCCTTCCTATCGTCCCCCTGCTCCCCGGTTAAATTTCCTTTCACGACCCCTCTGTTGCAGCCAATCGACCCATCACCCCGCTCAGTTGCTATCTGGACCCCCCCCGGGTCCACTTTTACACCCCCCTCCCTTCCTCCCGGGTCCCCTTAAAATTTTGGTTAAAAATTTAGCTAAAAAACCCCTCAACCCCCTTCTCGCACCGTGCCACCTCTCGGGGTTCCAAAGCCCGTCATTAAGGTAGGCCCTCGATAGAGTGGAGGGCCAAACCTGCGAGAGGGGAGAGTCTCGCAGTGCACATAGCTCCGCTGCCGAGTCCATCAAGTAAGATCAGAATGGGAAAGCAGTTTGGTAGGGTCCACATAGTCGTAGGACAGAAGGTCTTTATATAAGCAGCAACCCAGAATCCCCTGCTCTCTCACAGCAGCGGAAGGAGTTGGTTTATACAGTCAGCGGGAGAAAAGTTTTTCCAAGAAGAATTAATCAATTGATCTTGAAAGACCAACTGCTCCCTTGAGGCAACAAGGAAACATTCATCTGATGTAAATGAATGACAAGACTAGAAATACTATTCTAGTAGAAAAGAAGTGAAGATATCGAATAAAATGGATGGGTGGAGTGAAGAAAATATTGTAATATCTGTGGAAGAATGACAATTATTATTTGAGAAAGATTCAAATGGCAGCCTTTACCTGTGCAGCCGCTAGGAATCAACCTGAGTTGATAGGACATTTTTTGCAGCTTGTTCAGTCATAGAAATCCAGAAAAAAATAATACATAGGAGGATTTGTTTTTAATGCTAGTATCAGAAAAAATACATTTCTCTCACTATTGGCCTGAAGCTCATATCTGTTCCAAATGCAGAAGCTGAGCATATACTTTTGCATCACTCAGTAAATAGCATTTGTAATAATCTGCTGCTTCAATATCAATAAGAACATGTATAGAATGTACACACTGAACCTGAAAAATCCTGAAAAGGCCAATCTTTACATTTCACAGCTTACAGCAGCATAAAATGCAACGAGGTATTCAAATGCAACTCAGAGTCTCTGATCTGATCATTTTCTTCTGTGCCTCCAAGTCAATGTTAATTAGATCCTGCAGTTTACATGACAACATTTTTTGGAAATGGTTTCCTCTCGCCATCCTCCTAGGGATGAGAGAAATAACAAACTCACCTAGCTGACTTTTGTATCTAAGATAGGACTAAAACTTATGCTTTCTATTCTGATGCCTTAACCACTACACCAAAGGTTTTCTTTGTTCAGCAGTAAACTATAAGGCAAGAAAGCAAGTGAAAGCAGTTCGTAAGGTTTAAAGGTTAGGACATCTCTGACTGCAGATCTGTGCCCTATTCATCCCAGATGAGTTGAGTGGCCAACTAGAAAATATTTTCAAGAATTCCTGTTAAAAGAATGTACCAGAATATTTTGTGTGTTCCTATAAAGTGGAATCCAGGGGTGATCTTCAGGGGTATATAAGCTTAGACCAGGAGACAGCAAAATACCACTTTTTCACTGATCAGGAGGATTTGTTTGATCTGAATTAATTAAGAGTTTGTCTCCTTTATGGCTGATAACAGATTGCATTTTAAAATTTAAACATCTTCCTTGATTTTTAGCCCTGGAGTGTTTTTGCTATTGGCGAAATAGGTTTATGTACTAGGGGAAAAAAAGTAGACTGGTATATATTTTTCTCAAAATTAGTTCTCTATTTTGGTAGAACTATTTTGTATGCAATGTTCACTCATAGGAACTATCAGAAAGCCTTAGATATTATAACCATCAGATTAGTTTTTAATGTGCAGTCAGGTTCAAATATTTAATTATGGAAACAAACCTTACATTCCAGGAGCACTTGTGCGATATTGAATTCAAGTATGAAAAAGTTACATTATCTGATTGGAAGTCATGCCTGAAACATGCCTGAACAACTAAGTAAGTGAGCTTCAAATCTTGGCTAAGTGTATCCATTTCTTCCGATCCTCATTTGAAAAGATTTATTCATCTACAGAATGTTCAATTAAAATAAATAAATAAAGATGTGAAAGATTATTGGTGGTGTTTCATGCATGCTGTCTCCCATTAAAATCTTGGCCTTCTTAGATGGATGAGAAAAAATTTCATTTGAAAATTTTGGAGTATTGCTGTTAATCAGTACAGATAATACTGACATAAGTGGACCTAAATTCAGATTTAACATAAAGCAATTTGCATACATCAGCAATAATAAATTGGACCCTTTTCTTAATAAATCTTGAGAAATTGTCACATAATTTAAAAGGTGTTGTCAAAATATATCCAAAACATTTTACAATTGCTGTACAATTTTTCTGTTATAAACTGCCACACAGAGCAAAAGAAAACATACAAAAATGTATTAATAGTTTTTCCACAACTATCAGATTATAGATTATAGCCTTGCCAACCCATCCCACACTATCCTGAAAACTTCTAAATTAATGCCCATGAACTATCTTTGTCAGAAATGTTATTTCACCAATCAACTAGCTTAATTTCTGTAGTTTTATATCACCAGCAACTTTAGGAAGATAACGGATACAGTGAAACCACACAGCTCACCATTTTGGTATAGGCGTTACCAGGAATGCAACAAAGAGGGCAGTCACAGAGAGAGGGAAAGCCCTTCAGGCTGAGGAGCAGAAGAATGACTAATAGCAGCATACAACAGTACTCATATTATGTTACTTAAATCTTCTCCAAAAAAATGCTTTATGAAAATTGATAACATTAGCACAAATTCGTCATAGATAGCTCATCTAAGAAGGATATGTATATATTTGCAAAAATGTTTTAAATAAAATACCAAATAAACAAGAGGTAATAACACTACAGAGAAATACTGAGAAACAGAAAATAAAGAGAAAATACTGAGAAAAACTTTTGTTTTTCTTGCCATCCTTGTAGCCAACAGTATAGAAGACAGTACTTTAAAATTGATAAATTCATTATCTGGCAGTTATATCAAAATAGGTCACTGAATCAATTATAAATCTGCTGTCCTATAATACAGTATACTGTGGAGGTTGGAGTTGGAATGTGTTGCACGGGTAAAATTCCTGAATATTGCTCAGTTTCATTAATTATATTTATTTCATATTTCATCTTAGAAAATGTCTCAACAATTCAAAATAATATTTCAGTCACTTATAAAGTTAATTTCATTCAGATGTCAAATTTATAAGAATCTAGGGCAAAATGAATGAGAAAGCAGTTGATTAGAGACTATTCTGTTTGCTAGAATACTTAGGGACAGAAGGAAGTAGTACTGAGATAGAAGAAGGAAACAGAAGAAAAAACAGAGAAAAATGATCTTAGAGACTCTTTAGGTTTTTTTGTATGCATGTATAAACTTCTCTTCTATTGGGAGCACCAGAAAAGCTACGTGGTTATGCTAGGAATAGCCTTTGGAACAGTCCTATACATCAATGTTTCTCAACCTTGGCAAGTTTAAGGCATGTGGACTTCAACTCCCAGAATTCCCCAGCCTGCTATACATCAAGAGATTCAGCTTCCTAAATGTTTCAAGGACAGGTGATTTGTTTATGCTAATAAGCTTTACAAAGGAATAATTTGCAATGCACTGCATAGCCTAATGTTTATGGATATATTCTTAGTACAATTAGTATAATTATGTTTATACAGAATAGAGAAAGAGTAGAAATAGAAGGCAACATGGTAGTTGCTTTTTTCTTGCTGATGGTGTGCTGCTCAAATGTTTCTATTATTACTGATGTGCTGTCAAAGTAGGTGTACAATATATGTACTTAGGGATGACGCTGTCTGCTTTAAGATTACACAGAGATACAGTTATATTTCCATAAAAAAGTTTGACCCTTTGATCTTACTTTTGTGAATTGTCAAAATGTTGAAGGTAATTTCCTCTTTCAATGGTTGTAATTTGCCTGTTGAATTTGTTTCTCTTAGGACTGATTAATGCATTGCTTTCCTCACTGTCATTTGTAGTATATTGAGTATTCTTTTGTATGTATACTTGATTTTCATCTGTTTCTGGAACTGTCATGAAGGAGTTAATAGGCTCAGCATGAGTATGGCCAGAAGTGATCCATCTTTCAGGCATATTCAACAAATCCTGCTTATTTTCTTTTACACCCGAGGTAAAGAAGCTATTTTTCTCTATGAAGTCTTGAGTCAAACGATCTGCCTGGTTTTTTGGTTCTTCTGTCTTTGTAATGTTTAGAACTCCATACTCATGTGCATTGCGATGTTCAATACTAAGTTTCATCAGCTTTTTAAAATACCAACACTGGAGCTGTACAGAGTCTTCAGAAAATTTATCCCTGGAAAAGGAATAGTTAAAACATATCTATTATTATTTATTTCAGGCATAGTGCTCTCCCAAAATGGTTTATAAGATTAATAACATGAAAATGCATTACATATATATTAACTAACAGTTTTTCTAAATATATCTTAAAATAATAATAATAAAAAATCAATATATCTTAAAATACAACCTTGGTGAAATATATATCACCCTAGAGAGCTTTACTGATAAAGTCTTACAGTATATCCTGGACAAGCCAGATTAGTTGCTGTTTTTGGTGGGCCAGCAAGTAAGTCTTTGACAATATCTAGAAAAGAACTTGCTTTTGGGATCAATCTGTTAAAAGTGGCACTGTATCTCTTCATTGAAAAATCTGCCAACTTTGAGGCATCTATGGGCTATAACAACACATATAGGAAAAAAAGCATTGAGATGCTACAATGGTACTGATGTTGGACATTCTTTTTCTTATCTCCCTCCTAGGTGCCACTAATGTCCAGTCAAGATTAATGTGATCTGATATAAAATTCAGCACTAAATATTATTTAATTTTTAAATAAAACATTAACTATTATATTGTATAATATTTAAAAGTTATATATTTTTGTGTGAATTAGATAATTGTTTTATTTCAAACAAATCAGCATATCTTCATTTAGCAGGAAAGCATGAACAACTTAAATACTATCTACTATATTATGTTCTCCAACTTAAGAGAGAACAAATAATTGTCTTCTGAGCAGAATGCTGTGCAGAGAAGAAAATTTTGTTGAGAGAGAGAGAGAGACATACACACAGAGGGAGCATATGTGTGTTATATCTCTACCAACAATAAAAGCCATCACAAATAAACAATACAGTAATATTATGTAATTCTATATAACTGGATGTATCTGCTAATATTCCTATTGCTCCTTTTTTCTTGTAAAAAGCCTTTAAACTTCATAAAGAGTTTTAATGTTTATATTTCTTCAGTTTCAATTCCTTTTATAAGCTTTTAATGTCATTTTCACCTGTTTAAACTGTGACTTTTTAAAAGGGTTTCAGCTTCCATTAGGGTCTTTTATTTCCAATCCTCTGTACAAGGCCTGTTGAAAGCCAAAACACTGAAACAGAAGTACATTTTTGCATAGCTATTTTCAAGTAGGTGTTGGAAGATTAACTGACAGACCTTTATTAGATCTGAATAATTTTAAAAAGCATATAATTCTTAAACAACAGCAAGCTCACTTTATGTGAAATCAGGATGGAACATCCAAATTTAGCTATACACCTCTGTTATAAAAAACAACTTAGTAAACATAGCTATGATTATATGTGCCAGCTTACTTACTTCAGGTTGTATCTATAGGATCTCATTTATTTAATGAAATGTCAAATAGCCAAAATGTTTGTGAGGTTTCATATTGTTCTTTAGGAATATATTAAGGCTACAATCTTACAGACTCTTTTTAGGGAGAAAAAAATCCCATTGCGCCCTATGGAAGGCAATTATTAATATTGTTGTTGCATAATCAGCGAGATGTTTATACTGGATTTAACATTTTATCCACCTATTGAATCTTTCTGAAAGACCTTGGAAAGGCAGATGTTGTTTGGTGGTGTTAAAAGTATTGTCACAGCTGTTTCAGGTAAAGCTCCTTTTGCAATTGACTGGTGGTGATTTTGTCAGTGCCGATGGTGTTCAGGAATGCTCCAGATATTTTGGGATTGTATCCAAGGCATTTATTACTATCGGTATTATCATTGCTTTCTTTTGTCATAGTCATTCTACTTCTATTTGCAGGTCTTTGTCTTCCTTATCAATAATAGTTAAGTCTGGGATATCATGTGTCAGGTGCTTGTCTATTTGAATTAAGTTAATACTTAGTTGGGTAACCTTTAGCATGAATTACAATGTCTTTCCATGGAGTGAACCAAGTTTTTTAGTTCTGCAGCTGTAATAATGTGAAACCAAGATTGAATGATTGTTTCTATTAACTGGGTTTTATTGCTGGGTCACTTCTGACTAACAAGTTTCTTTAGTAGAAAATCCATAGATTTTCAATTGGGTTAAGGTCTGGGCTATTCCAAGGCCATTCCAGCAGTAGAATGTGATTATCTTGAAACTCCCCCCCCCCAAAAAAAGTGGTGTTATTAGCCATCAAACCTTAAAAATACTTTTCCCAAAAGGTTTCCACAAAAGGTTTCCAAGGTTTGGCCACTACTGTATTTACAACAATGATTTGCATTTAACACACATATTCTACTATAAAACCTAGCAGTTCTTATATGACATATCACAGACATGATCTCAAGAAAAATACTACAATAAATTTAAATAACATAGGTAGCTTCTTATTACCAAACTGCCACATAAAACAATACCCCCTTTATTGAAATTCAAATCTACTACTGTCAGCTCTTCAAGATACAGCAGAATAGAAACCAATGTTAAGTAAGTCAGTACTATTTTCATTGTAAACTTTAGTAATGAAATAAGTTTGTCCTCCCCCTCCATTTATCTTTTTGTGAACTAAGGAGGGGCTTGTTTGGGGTGCTTATTCATATTACATTCTTTCCTGAGGCTCAGCTCCCTTTATCTGACCGTTGTCTTGCTAGCAGCTCTTCCTCCTGACCCTCACAACCATTGTTTCTGCCATCTATAATTATGAGTATTCTTATGCAGAATGATGATATTACAAGATGACTGAAATGTTTTAAGTAACTACTTTATGGGTTACTTTATGGATTTTTCAACAATTATTCCACTTCTGTTTCCATTCAGTTTGTACATTTGCCCATGGGTGCCCTATATAGACATAGTACAGCTACACTTACATAATTGAATACATAGGTATTTCATACCTACGATATAATATGCAACATATAGTAGTTACACATATTTCAATATTCTTGAAATGTAATATAATATCATACTATTTTCATTTTATATATTACTTTTGTCCTATACAGATTTAGCACTAATTAAGCTCCTTAAGTAGGGTTACTAGATCCAAAAAAATCCAGATGACTACCAGATACTAGCAAAAAATTACAACCCTATTCTATTTATTTTCTAATATCTAGGAGTCTTCTGGATTTGTGCAGTTCAGTTTGCACAAGCCTTCATTAGGAATCTTTAATTCAGTATCTGTAATTAATTCTAATGGATTAGTGCACATAAAACAGTAGAAATGAAGAAAGATTACTTCATGTAATCTTATTTCATGTGAAGGGTATTTCCATCTGATCAGATTTCTAAAAGGTGTCAGAAACCATTAATAATCAATGAAAATTTAAAATAGACTTTCATCACTTTTCTACCATATTGTTATTCCAATGTATATATTGTTAAATCAATAATAAGCATCAAGGAACAAAAAACTTGAAAATTAATTTCTTGAAATTAATTGTAAATACTTACACTCTAGTTGTAGCTTTTTTGTGGAGTGATACCATTTCTTGAATCTGAGCTTGACAAAATGCTGCAAATGTTTCTGACTTCGAGGTTTTTTCATAAACCTTTTCTGCACCACAATTTACAGTTTCATCATTAAGTATTTTCAAAGTGGGCAAATTTTTGAGTAAGGAGCATCTTTAAAATGACATAGAAACCATAACTTTAGCATAAGTTAGCTTTAGGAAGCATGTTACATAGAAAATCCATGACTAAAACCTCAAAACACAAAGGCAGTAACGTCTTAACCATACAGAATTTGGCATTTCAAGAGGAAAAGCACAAGGGGTTAAATACTGCTGTAAATGCTTGCTTCTCCAGCTGAAACTGGCACCTTGATGTTGGAGCTAGTCCAATTATTAAATAAACCCTTGTTTATTTATGAGATTTTTGTATATCAGGTAACTGAAGAGATGTCGTACAGAAGAAAGATACAATATGTTCTCTATCATCTCACATTGCAGGAAATGGGATAATGTCTAAAGTTAAAGGAAAACAGTTGAAGATTTTCCTCATAGCAAAAACAGTTTAATAATGGAACTAATTAACTAAGGAGATGGTGGACTCCCCTTCATGGATATGTTCAAACAGATGTTTGTTAGACATTTGTTGAGGATATAATATTTTACATAGGGTTCCTACAGATGATACAAAGTGAGTTGTATTTGATCTTGGTCTATAGAACAATTTCCAATGATGATTCTGTAAGGATTAAGTAAAAACAACCTTCCACACAGCATCAATAGCAAAATGCCATCCAGAAAAAGGAAATGGAAAAAACTGCAATTCAATCCAATATATTTCATGAAAAGGGATTTGCAATATTTGGAATATTTCCTTGAACTAAACCCTTTTTATCCCCAGGCTAGCTTGAATAGACTCTTATGCCAAATTTTACAATCAATTATCAAAGAAAATTTAGATAAAATCTGGCCAAGAATTCCAGATATTTGAATAGAAAAAAAAGCAAATATAAAGTTAACATGATGGATTCAAATTTTGGCTGATTCATATTCCTTTTTTTTAATATATATCATTAGAATCATAATTCCAATTTATATCAGAACAAAAAAAAAACCCTAAAATCTGAATTTCCTTTTCACAAGTGCATACATGTCAGATGGTAATGTTAAATGAATAACTGTGAATATGCTGTCTGGAGATATTGGAGACAATGTTGAATAATGAGATATTCAAAAGGTGCCATATCAAGTTGATTAATGTTGGAAACCATGGTTTCTTAGAGCCATGGGATCTTAGATCTAGTTTTTCCAGCTGGGTTTCTGCTAGTGAGGGCTGAATCAATATTTCATTTAGTGAAAACTTCCTGGTGAATATTCTGTCACTTAAGAGGTTCTATTAATCATTACTGCAATGAAACATATTTCCCCTAGGAATGCTCAAACAGATCTTAGGGTTTAATTTCCAAAAAGTGATTTCTCAGTACTTCTGTTTCTTCAGTGTTATCACTGGCTGGACATGAAAGTAAGAAACCAATTGGGAACTTTTATAAGTAATTCCTTTGTTGGTATCAGGGGGTTATGTAAAGTTCATTCAAACATATTGCTTGCAGTTATTGTCAATGCTGAATTCAACAAATCCATACTTTATAGTATCCCATTAGATAAATTAATCTTTCTCTGATCACGAAAGCTCAAATGGCCAAGCAGTGTAGGAGTATCTTGATGACTCTGGAATTTCAAGAGTTATTTTAAACTGAACTTAGGTGGAATAGCAATTATACATCAATTAAGAATACATCAAATTAAGAACAATGTACCAATTTTTAAAAATCCCTCTATTTCTCTTTTGTTACTTGTAAGAAATTAGCAGTATTTAATGTAGAAGGATTTTTGATCCCATGGTTTAAAGGCTTTCAAGCTTTATTTAATATTTTCTAACTTTGCAATCAATAATGAAATTCCTAAGCACATATGCACAGTTAAAATGACTAGGTTTAGAAAAATAGCTTTAGAAAAATAGAAAACTATGTCAGCCAAGCTCAATGTGGAAAAGAAATAATGGGAAAATAATCCAAAAAGTTTGGAAGCATAAGTATAAACAAACTGTAAAGCTAAATGAGGAAAATGGCAGAAGACCAATCCAGCTGCCAAAAAAACGCCCCAGAACTTTAAATTATTTGAGAAATGACAATGAAAATAAACAGGAACTGAATACAGGGAAAATTATTAAGAATAGATTCTATCTATGATTACTAATGCTTCCATTTAAATACAATTTGTAGAGTACTTAAGGCTGCTAATCATCTGACAATTTGTTTCAATTTTATTAGTTAGTACTGAACTAGACAGAATCAATACAAAAGAAGGTACTGTTGTAGCAAAACAGAAATGGAAGTTCTATGCCTTTAAAAACTCAAAATGAGTTGATTTCTACTTCTAACTCTATCTTCTACAATTAGCATAGCATCCTCCCCCTGCCTCCCCCCCCTCAAAAAAAAGTACAAAGGAAGAAAATAAATATGAAATGTTGAAAAAGACAAATGTATGATTATTCAAATCCAAGATTATGTTGAACGGCTATCAGATCAGACTGATCTAAAGTAAATTTAAATATAGGAGTGTGAAACTATTATGAGTGTATTTACAAAACCTAGATGCATATTAAGTTTAACTGAAAAGAAAATTTAACAACTATGAATAAATCAATGAATAGAATATGGAAAATACGATTAAAATGGGATAATTTTAAAAGCTTAGGAAACAAAACGAAACAAATGTATAGAAATCCAATCGAAATTAAAATTTGTTATACATATTTAATACAATTTGAACTTAATTTGTTTAAAATATCCTCCTAATCAAAGCACAGATCAAACATAAGTTGTTCCAACTTTCTTATTAACAGAAAAGAATAAAATATGATTAGTATGGCAGCAAAACAACACAAGTATGAATTCTGATGATAATAAGCAGTTGTAGTTTCTAAAGAGGGAAATGTAAATAATTCCATGTAATCTACCATTAAGTATTTAATATAGTTAGCTAACAAACAAAAGAAATGTAAAACAAAGCCCTTGCCTTTTCTGACGTTTGCACATGTTGGTAATTCTAAACTATCTCCAGTAATTGTAAATTATACTTATAAGAATAATGTGAATTAATCTGCTCTCATTAATACTTCAGAACTATTTTATCCTGCCAGTGATAGAGTGCTGAACAGGATGAACTCATTCCCACTGAAATCAATAAGAAAAAATGGTCACTAAACATTGCTGATTTGTCATTAAGGAATGCTCATTTCAGTTAAAAGTAAGTGCAACTGATATTTCTTCCATACTACAGGATTAGCTTGGTTTGTGATAATTACTGTAACTAATCATAACTGGTAACAGATTCTTATATTTTTACCTTAAATTCATGTTTTACCCTAAACCTCTCCAGAAAAAGGCTACATAAAATCATCATGCTTTTACTCTTATCTTCTTCTCACCATTTCCCTGTTATTTAAACTGTTTTGTGGAAACTTAAAGTTCAAGGAGAATTTGATGGGATTTTATGAATGACTAAAGATGAAAAAAAAGTTTACTCAAACACAATAAGAGGCATCCATAGAAATTTTTCTAAGGTATTGGGGAAAAAGGCAGGGCTTATTCTCCTGTGAAAAAGAATAATGGCTGCCATTTTGGGGATCAAAATTCCAAGAATTATTATCTTTTAACCAACAGGTACCGACCGGTTCCAGGACTTGAAAAAGTTTGAAAACCACGAACAAACCTACTCCTATAAAACATCCAACAAGTGAAAATATTGGGGAAGATGAAAAGATTTTCTCAATGTTTATCCTATAATATAATCCATTATTGGAATATTAATATAGATGAACTAAACCAATATTGTTCTATTAATGTATCAATAATAATATTATTAAATGTTAAATTAGAAAGCTATCCACCTTTTTGTACACATGTCTCATACCCAGTTTCTCTTATCTATTTACCTCCAGCTATCTTCTTGAAGAAGAGGATTTCCAAGTAGGGATAGCTCCCTCAGGCTATCACAGCCATTAAGGCATTGAATAAGAGTCTTCAGGTCTGCATTTGTTAAGGACAAAACAAATATAAGAATAAGAATAATTTTATTTCTATACCGCCCTTCTCCCGAAGGACTCAGGGCGGTATACAGCCTATTAAAAGCACAAGACAAACATCAATTAAAATAATTTAAAATTATTAAATAATTCGGCTCAATTTAAAACCCCAGAAATTTAAAACACCCAATTTAAAATTATTATGTTGATAGCCTGGCCTGGCGGAACAACAGGGTCTTGAGTGCACAGCGAAATGCCCGGAGGTCGGAGATCTTACGCACTTCCGGGGATAGTTCATTCCACAGGGCTGGGGCTCCCACAGAGAAGGCGTTCCCCCTGGGTGTTGCCAACCGACATAACTTGGCCGATGGCACCCTGAGGAGACACTCTCTGTGGGAGCGAACCGGCCTGTGGGAGGCTATTGGTGGCAGAAGTCGGTCTTGAAGGTACCCGGGTCCTATGCCATGGAGCGCTTTAAAGGTGGTAACCAACACCTTGAATCGCACCCGGAAGACCACTGGGAGCCAGTGCAGCTCGCGCAGGAGGGGTGTCACATGGTCACAACGAGTTGCGCCCATAACCACCCACGCGGCCGCATTCTGGACCAGTTGGAGCCTCCAAGTGCTCTTCAAGGGGAACCCCATGTAGAGAGCATTACAATAGTCCAGCAAAGGCATGAGTGATAGTGCGCAAGGTGTTCCAGTTCAGAAAGGGCTGCAACTGGCGAATCAGGCGAACCTGATAAAATGCCCCCCTGGCCACGGCCGTCATATGCTCTTCTAAAGACAGCCGTGCATCCAGGAGGACACCCAGATTGCGAGCCCTCTCTGTGGGGGGCAAAGATTCACCCCCAATAGTCAGCGATGGCACCTGCTGACTATATCGGGACGCTGGAAGCCACAGCCACTCGGTCTTGGAAGGGTTGAGTCTGAGCCTGTTCCTCCCCATCCAGACCCGCATGGCCTCCAGGCAGCGAGACATCACATCAAGGGCATCGTTGGGGTGGTCTGGGGTGGAGATGTACAGCTGAGTATCATCAGCGTACAGATGACACTTCACCCCAAAACCACGGATGATCTCACCCAGTGGCTTCACATAAATGTTGAACAGAAGGGGCGAGAGGACTGACCCTTGTGGCACTCCCCATGCGAGGCGCCTCGAAGTCGACCTCTGTCCCTCTGCCAACACGAACTGCAAGCGGTCGGAGAGGAAGGAGGAGAACCACCGCAGAACGGTGCCCCCTATTCCTAACCCCCTCAACCGCTGCAGCATGATACCATGGTCAATGGTATCAAAAGCCGCTGAGAGATCTAATAGGACTAGGACAGAGGAGCAACCCCTGTCCCGAGCCCTCCAGAGATCATCCACCAATGCGACCAATGCTGTTTCTGTGCTGTACCCCTGCCTGAAGCCCGACTGGTACGGGTCCAGATAGATAGCTTCATCCAGGTGCCGGGGAAGCTGTCGTGCCACCATGCTCTCAACAACCTTCGCCACAAAACGAAGGTTGGAGACCGGACGGTAGTTGGCTAATTCAGCCAGGTCCAGGGTGGGCTTCTTGAGGAGGGGCCTCACCACTGCCTCTTTCAAGGTGGCGGGAAAGGTACCCTCACTCAGAGACGCACTTATAATTCCCTGGAGCCAGCCTCGTGTAACCTCCCGGGAGGCCAGTACCAACCAGGAGGGATACAGGTCCAATAAACACGTGGCGGCACTAATCTTACCCAGTACCCTGTCCACAACCTCGGGAGCCACAGGATCAAACTCCTCCCAGATAACATTCTCAAGACCTACCCTCGTCTCCTCCCCTGGACTCATCCAATCGGAGTCCAAGCCATCCCAAATCTGAGTGACTTTATCATGCAGGAATTGCACAAAATCCTCAGCACGACCCTGCAAGGATCCCTGCAAGGGATCTTCCCGCACTCCCCCCCTATATTAACAGGGATCATAGCAAATAACTATCAAATATTGAATACAATGAAATCTTTATGTCTAGGAACACTCTTTTAAGCGTCTTTAAAGATGAATGAAAGATGAATGAAAAATGAACGAAAGATGAATGAAGAAATGAAATCCCTAAATTTTAATTTAGTGTACAGTACTCCATTCTAATAACACTGCAATCATTGAAACCATTTTGGTCAAATTCAAAATGCAATAAATGATATTGGAGGGTTCTAGATCCTAATTTGGGTATATTTTCTGTTTCAAATTTAACATTCCATTATATAGTCTCCTTTAAAAAATCTGTTAGAATCCTAATTGTACATAAATGTTTTGAATACAAAATTTATTTTTGAAATACTGAATGTTGCCCCCTTGGACTCTTTCCTCAACTGACACGTCATTCATCAAGTTTGAAATTTATATAACCCAAAAAACATTAATCTACACCAGAATGGATAATTAAACTTAGAAATACAAGGAATGGTCTTGTATTTTTAATATTTTAAGATGAAATATATCTGAAAACATATATTTTAAGATGATTATGGGGTGAAGAACAAATTGTGGAATAATCACAATACTTTCTTCCACTTTTAAAATATTCTTAAACAATATTAAATTTCATTTACATAATTATAATTCACAATATACAAGGACTATTAGTAAATATAGAGTTTAAAAGGATTAAAACCTTGGCTCAAATCCTCTTAACTATAAGTATTAGACATTATAGAATACAGGTAGTCCTTGACTTAAAACCACAACTGGACCCAGGCTTTTGGCTGTAAATCATTGCGGTCATAAGTTGAGGCACCCACATGACCAGCCCTGACTTTTTCCCAATTTTTTTTTTTTTTTTTACTGTTTTTATGGTGGTGGTTAAGAAATCATGTGGCTGTAAGTCATTAAACAAATCCATTCTCTTGAATGGGTGTCTTTTGTCAGAACCATAAAAAAAAAATCACAAATCAAGATCACGACTGCAAAATGCTGCAGCTGTCATAAATGCAAGCCAGTTGTCAAATGCTCAAGAAGTGGTAATGTGGGAACACCACAATGTTTTACGATGGCTGGAAGTGCTTTACAGGCCATAAAGCACTCTTTCCACAGCCTTAACTTCAAATGACCATTAAACAACTGGTCATAAGTTAAGGACTACCAGTAAAGTAAACCGCCGCCATGGTTAATCTTAATAGGAATGCTCAATGTTAAAAAATTGAACAACATATGAATCTGGCTTTAAAACTGAACTTTATATATAATGGAATTAGCCTTTTTTGATATATATGTTAGTAATCAAACTCACATATGGTTTATAATGTGGCATTGGAAACTGGAAATATTTTTTCCCATTTATCTTGTAAACTTACCTAGTAAGCAGTTGTTGCTTATATTTAGTTTTTCCAATGACACATACGAACAAAGCGATACAAGTTGTGTCAAACTAGAAGAAAAAGAAGAAATCAACCAAGAGTTTTATAGACATTTGTGCTAAACCTACCCTCTAGGTGCTGGCATATAACAGGCCAAATGTAGCTAAAAGTCAGGCAATGATTCATCATCTGTTACCAACTTATAAATTGCTTATTAACTGCCTTAAATTGTGGATATTTCCTTTAAGTAGCAAGGTAACATTTTTCAATGTGCCAGCAATTGCATAAGAGCTGCAGCTTTCAAAGTAAGAAATGAATGATTTTTTTTTCAATATGACTAAAGATACTCCATAGACTAGAGGACAAAGTTCTTAACTAGAAAAAAAAAATGCCAAGGATTGCAATAGATTTATTTTACTTGAATAATTAGAGCTAGTTTGAATGGCAAAATCTTTGACAAAGTACCCTGCTTAGGTTTCTACATAGTGTCTTTCCTGATGTTGCCTTTTTAAAAATTCCACAAGGCGAAAAATAGTAATAGTAATAGTAATAGAGCTGGTAGGGACCTTGAAGGTCTTCTAGTCCAGCATCCTGCTCAAGCAGGAGATCCTATACCATTTCAGTCAAGTGATTGTCCAGTCAATATAATAAGAATGTTCAGATCGCCAAAACTGAACACTTTAACAACAGAATAATCAGAGAAGCCATCGAGATAGAAAAACGCCCACACAGCATGAACAAACGAGACGATACCTCCCGCCTACCAGCCATTTGGAAACCCGCCCTTATTGACAAACGAGTCCCTAACACGACAAATGACACCAGCCCCACACTCACGAGAGCCACACAGGATGTCACCACCACACATCCACGCAGAAAGCAGACTCAAACCCACACTGATAATGAGCCACGACCAAGGACCAGAAGCCAGACTGCAGCTGCATCATTAGCCACTTTAAACTTCTCCAATCCATACATGAAGCAGACTGACACCCACCATGAAGAGCTCGCACGGCCACAAACACGAAGCCAAACAACAACAACGCAGCTCACCAGCTCAAATCCCCCTGCAACTCAGACTAAGCTGAGCACAACCAAGCCCCCACCCAAACAGAACACACCCCCATCCAATCAGAGCACAACCAACCCCCCATCCAATCAGAGCACAGCCGAGCCCCTAACCAATCAGAACACACCTCCACCCAATCAGAACACAGCCAAGTTCCCACCCAATCAGCTCACACCCCCACTAGCAGTTAAAAGGAAGAGACAGCTGCGATCTCACATTGCTCCTGGAAGCACGAAGCCGAGAACACCAGCCTGAAGATGACGAATGAGACTTCGTCGAAACGTCGCCAAGACACTTCCAATTTTACGTGGGAGAAGACCCGAATAACCAAAGACCTACACACACACACACACACACACACACACACACACACATATATATATATATATATATATATATATATTTAGGGATATGTTCACAATTACACGGGAAGAAACCCGAAATATTAACTGTACACACATATATACCCGTGAAAACTTACATAGACAAATATATATATGTATGTATGTATGTATGTATGTATGTGTATATGTGTGTGTGTGTGTGTGTGTTTTCTGAGGTTTTCGCGGATGTTTGTATGTAGGTCTTTGGTTATTCGGGTTTTCTCCCGTGTAAAATTGGAGGTTTCTTGGCAACGTTTCGACGAAGTCTCATTCGTCATCTTCAGGCTGGTGTCTTCAGCTTCGTGCTCCTAGAAGCACGAAGCCAAAGACACCAGCCTGAAGATGACGAATGAGACTTCGTCGAAACGTTGCCAAGAAACCTCCAATTTTACGTGGGAGAAAACCCAAATAACCAAAGACACACACACACACACACACACACACACACACACATATATGTATATATATATATATACTTTTTAATTCATAGGTATAAATGTGTGATATTTTTGTAATCAGGATTTTTCCTATGTTGATAAAAGATGTTAAACGGCCATGGTGGGATGAAATCTCCAATCATCACTTTCAGGCCTGTCAGACATTTTGTGTTGTTTATTCTGAGCCTTATGGGAGACTGGGATAGCACTATTTTGGTTTTTTTGAACCTCTTCAGCCAGACACACCCATATTTTATGACTCCTCCCTGTAAAGGTCAAATATTTATACTTTTTAATTCATAGGTATAAATGTGTGATATTTTTGTAATCAGGGTTTTTCCTATGTTGATAAAAGATGTTAAACGGCCATGGTGGGATGAAATCTCCAATCATCACTTTCAGGCCTGTCAGACATTTTGTGTTGTTTATTCTGAGCCTTATGGGAGACTGGGATAGCACTATTTTGGTTTTTTTGAACCTCTTCAGCCAGACACACCCATATTTTATGACTCCTCCCTGTAAAGGTCAAATATTTATACTTTTTAATTCATAGGTATAAATGTGTGATATTTTTGTAATCAGGGTTTTTCCTATGTTGATAAAAGATGTTAAACGGCCATGGTGGGATGAAATCTCCAATCATCACTTTCAGGCCTGTCAGACATTTTGTGTTGTTTATTCTGAGCCTTATGGGAGACTGGGATAGCACTATTTTGGTTTTTTTGAACCTCTTCAGCCAGACACACCCATATTTTATGACTCCTCCCTGTAAAGGTCAAATATTTATACTTTATTCCAGTCTCCCATAAGGCTCAGAATAAACAACACAAAATGTCTGACAGGCCTGAAAGTGATGATTGGAGATTTCATCCCACCATGGCCATTTAACATCTTTTATCAACATAGGAAAAACCCTGATTACAAAAATCAATCTCTCTCTCTCTCTCTCTCTCTCTCTCTCTCTCTCTCTCTCTCTCTCTCTCTCTCTCTCTCTCTCTCTCTCTCTCTCTCTCTCTCTCTCTCTCTCTCTCTCTCTCTCTCTCTCTCACACACACACACACACACACACACACACACATATATATATATATATATATATATATATATATATATATATATATATATATATATATATAGTCTTCTTAAGTTTTCACGGGTGTGCATATGCAAAAAATTAAAATCTCGGGTGTTTTCCCGCATCATTGTAAATAAGTTGGTTAAAATATATAAAATTCTGGTTAAAATCCTAGCTTAAAATCTTCTAAAAATCCTTACAGAGCACTCTGCAAGGTCTTTAAAACCTCAGCTAAAATCCTATCAGTGACTTTAAAAGTTTTTCTTATAGCAACGTTTCAACAGGCTCACAACCCTGTCATCTTCAGGCTCTTGTTTCATTTAGAAGCGATGGGTTCTCTGTTGTGAGGTCGCAACGGGAGAAGGGCGGTATAGAAATAAAATTATTCTAATTATTCTATTCTATTTAAGATCACTAGGGATTTTTGAGATATAATTTATTTTATCCATTTTATAAATTCTCTACAAAATTCATTCTTCCAAAAGTTTGAATAGAAAGTCTAATTCAGATTGTTCAATGTTTTCTTTGCATACAATTAAGGTGTTCAAAATATTCTAAAATTTCTAGCACAATTATATGTTGTCTTTCAACTATTTTAGATAAAAACCCATATTATCTTCATGAATAAGTTCTTGTAACATTATTTACAATCTAACAACTAGGATCATTGTGAATAATTTAAAATAATTCAATAATTATACAGGTCAAATCTTTAGGTATTAATGCTAAATTTGCATCTTTCTAAATCATCTAAGTGTCGAGCATCTTTCCACCATTAAAATAAGATTCATCATATTTTGCAAAAATTGCATAAATTTATCCTCAAAACATTTATCACAAGAGCCTGATAACCCAGAATATCATGCCGTTCATTCAAAACTCATCACATTTACTTTGATGAGAAATGCTAATCTTCACTAGAGATTTCTTTATTTTTTTTCTTTTTCTTTTTAAACTCATCTGAAATAGTCTGTTTTCTCTTGGCTGTTCTTTTTAAAACTTTAAAATGAAGAATTAATGTAGTTATTATAAAAAGCTATACAATATACATGTTTAGTGAAAGTAATAATCAGTCAACAAAAGGCCTCAATTATTGTGGCCTCAAACACACACATACATACACACCACACACTCTTCCTTTTCTACTAGCCCACATATAGATTTCCTTTTTTTTTTTTTTTTGGTAAACAAGTTTTTTTTTTAAATGTTCTTTCATCATACATATTTTATGAACAGAGTGTTGACCGGGTCACATCTTATACATCTTATATATCTTAATTTTTATAATCTATTCTCTTCCTACTTTTTCCAAATTCATCCCTTTTATATAATTCTTTATCACAAATTCATCATTTTTCACTATATCTTGTTATTTCATCTCTCCCCCCAAATACATTTTACATATTTCCAATTTCAGCCATATTTCTTTATCTTATCTTAATCTCTTCTTAACACATAATACATAAACAGTATCACTATCTGCTCTTTAATTCCTAATTTCTTACAATAACATCAATTATCTTATTTCTTCATTTACAATATATATTTTTCAAATCCCATCCCACTTTTTAACATTTAAATTTTGTCTCTTAATTTAACTTGTCTTCATAATTAAACTCCATTGCCATTTCATATTTGATCTGCTATTCTGTTTTGATATAAGCAATATACATCATTATATTCACTTCTTACATTAAAACCCTTTAACTTATTTGACCCACAATTAATAATATTAATACAGTTCCCTTAAATCTACTAATCCCTTAAATCTACTAATATATATCTTATTTCCCTACCTCCTTTCCACTATTCTTCCTCTCTTTAATCATTTTCTCTTGGTCTCTCCAAAATTCCACTTCTTAATAATTTCCTCCTTTTATCCCATTCTTTTAACTTCTTCTTTTTCTTCTTCTATTTATTATATCTTTTCTCCTGAATCCTTTTTCTCACTTTTAGATATATTACTCAAGTAATTCTCTCCAAGCTTTCTCCTAATCTCTTTCCACTCTTTCCTTCTTTTCCCTTTGATTGATTCTTTTTGGGGGAGATATTCCCCCCATCCACTCTTATCTAACTGCTTTTTGCATTCAATTTCTTTTCCGTCAATATTATTTCTTGCTCCTCATTTATGCTCTTTTTCCTGTTCTGTGTGTTCCAGCAAAATTTCTGACTTTTTATTACCCTTTAGTTATTCACATATGTTTTTAAACATCTCAATTAATTCCTCACACATCCAAGATTCCATATTGTCAATTTTAAAAAATTGTTAAGACTTTTGATTTATATTTAATTAAAATTTTAAAGTCCATATAGTCTCTTTTTAATTCCAAATAGTATCCAATTGGAATATTTATTCAATCCACTCCAAATTAAAACTTTATTATCTTCCACAACCGGTGAAAATCAAAACTAAGCAGAAAAACAAATACTCCCTAAATGTTCTCATAGTTTCTGAATTTATCTTTTATTAGTCAAGGTCACAGCTGTTATTTTCTCTTCTACCTTCCAACCAAGATTGCAGTTCTCTCTTTCCACCTGCAGATGTCTCTCTCAAATCCACAATATTCTCAGAGCAACTAAATATCGAAGCTGTCAAAAATATTTTTAATCCACATAAAAAGTATTTTCCCTCAGATTTCTTTTTCTTATATTATTTTTTGTTTCTCCAAATCCAATTTTAAATCCAGTTGTGAAATTTTCTTTCTTGGGCTTTGGTTCAGATTCCGCTCCTGCACAAAAAACTTAGTCTGGTTGCCCCACCTTCAGAGCTGTCATTTTTCAATGGCCGCCACCCCCGCCACCAGTTCAAAGAGCAGCCTCCGACCTTTCAAGGAACTTGCCGGTTCCTCTTGGTCGTCAGAGGCACCTCTCCTTCTTCACCGTCCCTACAGGATGGTTCCGGTCCGAAGACCCCGACAGTGGTTTGTCCAGCTGGATTTTTGCGGAGTTTATCAGAGCCTGCTATTTTTCCAGCTGGTCTTGTTGCAACGCTTCTGGTTTCTTCCCACTTTATAGATTTCTAAGATATTTAATAAAATTTTGGTGGAGTAAATACACACGTTTTAAATCTGTTCTACAACAAATATCTCCATACCTATATACCATAAGGCTTGAGCTCAGGATCACCTGAACGGATGATGACAAGACTGAATAACTAAATTAAATTAAAGAGACACCTCCTCACAACTAAAAATAGAGAAGAATTTAAGTAACTTGGACAGGCACATAGTTTTGCTACGGCAGTTAATGCCATAATGCCTTTTAAGCACACACCTAACTGAAAATGAACTATCAATAAGATAAAAACACTTTTAAAATATTTAAACCGAGTACAACATTTATCAATCTGGAGCACAGAAATCATGAATAAATGGACAATCCAATTTATAGGAAACAAGATAACAAAGAAAGCATCATAACAGGTTGCAGAACCTATCTGATTTTGACTGGTCTCCAAAAAACCAAATAGGGTTAGACATGGTTAGTATTTGGGTGAGCAAACACCAGGGCATTTCAGGGCTGAAGACAAAAATGGGTAGTTGAAAACTTACAAAGAACAAAATGTCAAATTGCTTCTATATTTTGCTAAGAAAACATTGTAGATGAAAGCATGATTAACACAGATGAACAATTAACAGTAATGCTCAGCAAAGTGTTTAATGAAGCACATCCATTACTAAAAACTTAAATTATGGCTATCATGAATTATAGAGGCTTAATTACTTGGAGCAGCAGCTGATAACTCAAATTTTGATGTGATGGTGTTCCTAATCACTATTCAAACATATTTTATGGTGAGTGTACTACTTATTTGTAAAATAAGTATTGTCTATGCAGTAAAATTATAGACCAAGGTAAAATAGAAGTTAATTTGAGAAACTATCTGTTTGGTAAATTTCACATCATATATTACGTTTTAATAATGACATTTAGAGTAGCATGATGTAGAAAACTCAATGGTTAACCTGTTTTTTTAATATAAAATTCATATTGTGTGCTCTACTTTAAATAATAAGATCCTTTTCAGTTTGTCATTCTATAGTTTCCTTTTCACTGGCGGTCTTTGTCCTTTTCTTTTTTCTTTTAAAGGAAAATTCAAACCAGAAAAACAAAAGACATTACAGAAAACTTAATACCACTTGACCTTGTCCCACTAGCCCTGGGCTTTAAAAGGATATAAATTACAAAGACGACACAAAACCAAAAAGATATTTTTTAAGAATCCAATAGCTTCCTTTTTCTGGTATCATTTAAACTCAAAGCACTCACAAAAACTGGACAGTTAGCAACACAAGTATAAAAAAAAGTAAATTTGAAATATACTTGAAATTACACATATGCAGAAGAGAAAAAAAACTTTCTTAAAGTCTACAAAAACATATTAAACATGCCCTGTATCCAAAATACAATTACTGTTTGCCTGCTTGATACCAGCAGGTTTTCCATGATACCAACAGATTTTTCTTCCAAAAAGTGAAGTTTAAACATTAGATCTTTGAGATGACTTGTTAGATTATTTATAATGATAGCATATTCATTTTAACAATGAATTAAAGATATATGAATAGAATAATTTATAAAATTTAAAAGGCAACATACTTTTCTTTTACAAAAAGGAATGAACTAAAATGTATTTTATTTTGTGTTTCACTTAACACATTTTGCAAAATATTCAGTAGGGTAATATAACAATTCAGATGAATATTTTAGTTCAAATTTTAAGAGATACACACATGGTTAAGGCTTCAATGTTAGGCCAATTTCTAAGTTGAAGATAAATCTCACTGAACTTAGTTTTAGTGTGATGCAGAATTATAGAATTGTAAGAGGCAATATCCTTTGACTCTGTCCTCATAGAAACAAACAGCATTCCCAGTAGAAGGCTGTCGTTTCTTGAACATTTCTCTCTGGTTAAGTGATTTATGTTGAAATAAAGACCCTTCTTCTCAAATACTCAATCGGAATGAACCGTCCTGTAACTTAAATATATATTTTATATAGAATACGGAATAAAAGAGAGCAGATTGTGACTTTCTTTTGATAACTTTTCAGGTATTGCATAGAACTATAGTATCAGAAAAGGGACCTCGGAGTTTGTAGTGATTAGGTAATCCCCCATTCTCTGAGGAGAGACATGGCAAACCTTTCTCTTTTTCATTCAACCAGGCAACCATTAAACATAGCTGTGAAAGATACATCTCTTTTGCAAGCTGGTGAGGAGGCTTGGACAGTGCATTTCCTTTCCCTAGGAAGATAGGCAGTGCCAGTGGAAAAGTTGCCACAATTAGAAACTGCAACATGCAGCTGAGCAGGAAATAGATATGGCCAAGGTCATAGCCGGGAGGGTCACCTACTAATATTTTACTTTTCCTCTGGGCATCTCCCTGCTCAGTACAGGATCCACTAAAACAGTCCTTCTCAACTGTTTTACCGTGAAGGTACCTTGTGCATAAGAATTTAAAAAAAATGAAAACATCACAACACAATTCACTTCTCACCGACACAATCATATTTTACAACGTTCACAACAAAATGGCAGGTTAGCAGCTGACTTGTCTGTATAAAAAATATTTTCATGTAAATCCATTGTACAGTACCTAAAGTTCAAAAAGCATTTTTGCCTCAATGACAAAGAGAATGGCCATTCACTTTGTGTTTGCAAGCCTAGAACTCACAGCTTAAGGTGGCAGCATGTTCTACTGGCCAATAGCCAGAAATTTCCTCTCACATTCTAGCCTGAACTTCGTCCTTTGTACTTTTTACTAAAGGGTTTTGCTTCTATTCTCTTCTTCTTATATAATCACTCCTACTGTATTACAACATTTCATAATATTTAAAGAATGCTATCGTATTCCACATCAGTCTTATCTGACTGACTCTATTGAATGCCTTCGATTTTATTTCATAGGAATTAATTTCTTAATTTCTGAATAAAACTACTATTAGCAGGATTCAAGATGAGATTTTTTCATCTACTGATGTCATTGGAAAATCTGCCAAATTCTCAACAGAAATATACACTGTATGATGGATTTACTCTTGCCTGACAAATGCTAACTTCTGAGAACTGCAGGCCACAAAGCACCAGCTATATGGTAAACTGTTAATGATCAGGATATATTCTGGTTCAGCCAAGGGGTAGCAGCAGTTGTACACATACTGTTTCAGTAGCTGATAACAAGGCTAATTTAATATGTTTATATATTACTTTCTCTAAGTAATAGTAATTTATGTAATAGAATCCAATAAAAAAAATCTATAAGAGTGCCAATCATTAAATATGGACTTTGAAAAATGGGTAACTAGTGTCCAGGTGTCTGCAGAGGCAAGGGAGGGAAATGATGAGAGCAGTGTGGTGCCAGGGGTAGGTTCTACTTACTTTTTTACTACCGGTTTTCAGTGGGGATGGACGTGTGAGGTCGCTTCGCATGTGCAGAAGCTTCTGATGATGTCAGGGTCAGTGGGCGGAGCCTCCCACCGGTTTTACTACCAATTCTATAGAATCGGTCTGAACTGGGGGCAACCCACCACTATGTGGTGCCATTGTGATGCAAATTATGCCTCCTTTATATATCTATCATGGCATTATTAACATATATAAAGAGGTTGACCCTACATTAAGATGGTGTGACACCATTTTTTATCATATTGCCAAAAGCAATGGAGCTTGCAAATATAAATTTAAACAATATAAAATTGTACATCTATTTAACATGTATTATTCTAATATGTTATTCATAAGAATTCTGAGGACCAATTGATTTCTTAGCCCTAAGCTTGTTTAGCACAATTATGCAAAAGAATTGAAAAACATGGCACGCTGAAAAACATGGCATGCTGAAAGATAAGAATTAAGTTCTTAAATTAATTATCTGCACAGACAATCCTCAATGACTGAGAAACTCCAGTGAAAAGATTCTGGTTTTTTATTGACAAAAATTGATATATGCAATTTTTATTTATGTATTGTAAACATGTACTAACATCTAAGTAGAATCCTACTTATTTCACCCTTGCAAATTTAGAATGAACTGGAATCAACTGTACCATTCAAAAAGATAATTTACTTGCTGTCCCCAAATATTAGTTTGTACAGTATTTGGGGCCAGCAAGTAAACAAACAAATAGATCATAGTTTAATATAGTATGTGAACAGAATCATAAACTTTTGAAACTATTTTCTATTTGGGGCAAAAATACCTCTTATAGTTTCTACAAGTAATTCTCAATGTTTTAGCAATGATAGTGAGTCAAATGGGTATATTGTCCAATTGTTTGCATTTAAAATATATTTGGAATGTCAGCAATGTTTCCAGAAATATTTAGGCATTACCAGTTGAATTATGATCAATAAACTTTATTTGGAATCATATTAACATTTAAAATGCATTTTTCCTAAACTAAAGATGAAGGCTTGTTTTTATTAATCACTTGCAAATTTGACTTTTCTATTTGGATCTTTAATCTTAAGAAATATATGGATTCACAATCCTAACATTAATAAGGATTTCCTGCAATCAACAAAAGAGGAAAAGACAGTCAATGCACACTCTTGAGAAAAAAAATCCCACAATTGTAGGATAAAAGCAAAGGAACAGCTTTTCTTTCAACAGCTTATTTCATTACATTCAATCCTTTCTGTAAAGAACATCCAATCACTTATGCCATAGAAAAGCATATGGAGCTGCTTAGAACATAGTCATATTGATAAGGCAAGTACAAATATCAGCTACTGATATTACTTTTTTACTGCTTTAATCAGCATTTTGCTGATACTGTCATCCATTCTAGCTATATCTACAGTCATGGCTATTCATTTTGTCCTCATTCTCACTTTTGCCTAAATGATTTATGTTAAAGATGTTGACACATAGAGCAGACTTAGGGGAAGTTTTTGCTACTAGAAATGTCAGCCAGATATCTGCTCAGTGATTATGACAAAGTGTTTCCTTCCACACAACAGGAAGTACTTCACCAGCTGTCAACTGTAACACAGAGCATCAAAAAGAATGGTAAAGGGGGGATGGTATGAGAGAGTTTCATGGACTGATATATATAAGACAGCCTATAGGTTGGTAGTACAGCATATAATTTATATCCCGAAGATCCTGGGCTCAAGCTTTTATATTTCCAACTTTAAAAGAAAGTCTGAAAAAGAAGATCTGGAAAATATCCCTGTCAGAAAAATGCATCCAGATCTGCTTCTTTTCTTCAAAGGATGTTTTGTTCAGATCAGAAAAAAATAAAATAGATAAGAAAGGCATTCAATAATGTTCAATACAAAAATAATAATAATAAAAAAATACCGCTATGTAGAATCCGCCTCTTTCAAAGATTTTTGAGACTCAAACTGCAGTCATATTCTGTTTGAGAGTAATCCCTTTTGAATTCAGTTTGATTTATTTCAATCCTATGGACATTTATTTGAAAGTAAGCTACATTTCACATAATTGGATCTCTTTCTGAATAGACATCTTAGATTTGTGCTGTAATTTTCACAGAATGACAGAAGTTTTATGCCATCAATCCATCATAGATTTTTAGTTACAAAAATCAATTGAATGTAGAGTAGGTACAGTGTCATTAATTTGTTTTAAAATGCAGTACATGACAAGATGTATTTTTGAATACTACAGTGTTAAGGATTCTAAGTCTACAATAAAAGATTTGGGTGGACCCATAACCCACTACAATTTGAAATTTTTACAGTAAAAGCTTGTAACTTCATTCAAAGCTGGCTGCTAAAATGTCAATAACTTGCATTACCATGCTGGCAGTTAGCAGAAAAATGTAGGATACTACTCTCTCTTTTTTTTTTGTAACTGCTTTCTGCCAATAAAATGTGTTAATTTTACCTGTTTTGTGAGATGAAAAGTATCTGTAGCAAAGGCAGCCAGTAGTCAGTAAATTTTCCCAATCTGGATATGTTATTGTCTTCCAAGTATAATTCTCTTAGCAAAACATGATTTTCCAACTTGGGGAACTAAATATAAATTAGTAATTAACAAAACAATGCAAAAGTAGCTGAATTTTTTTCCTCCATAAATAATCTTTATGTACTAATTTACTTAATGCAAACCATTGTATATCAGTTACAGTTACTAGGGCAGTAATCCTAAATACAACTATTACAGTAAAAAGCTATCAAATTCATAGTTTCGATTAAGTCTCTAATATAAAGGTGAAGTGATGGAACGGGAATGTGTTTCATTATAATACCATTGTACTGTTTACATCAAATTCCAGAGAAATGTAGACCAGTTACCTTGATTATCGCAAACATAATTTAGAGACATTTTAAAGTTTCAGTATGATGCAAGAACTAAATTTACTGAATCACTTCTATACGAACGCTGAAATTCCTTCTCTCCAAGATACAAATTTCCAGCTACTACACATCTCTCTCATAATTCCTTATCTTCAAATATTTGCCCCGTTCATAACTTTTTCAGTTATCTGATATGCTTCTGATACTTAATCGAAAACAGTAATTGTATTTTAATTATCACACTGAAGTGCATATAAGAACATTAACATATTGCCAATTTGTTATTCAGGCTTCTTTTTGCTTGCTGTGAAATTCATGACATGCCCAAACATGTATTTTAAAAAGTCAGTAGGTACTTCTGGCAACTGTAGCTAGTGAAATGATAATTCATGTATTGTGCATGTATTTGTGTGTGCATATTTCTCTTTATAGATTTATGTCACTGTGTCTATAATATATATCTTCCTCAATTCTTTTTACTCACATGTCTGCTTACATCATTATGTCAACAAACACAGATATTCACTCATACTTTTTTAACAGTGCTGCTGTAATATAAATCATGACATAAAATGGAATTCTAAATTATAGATTCCTTTTGAAGTAAAATATAAAATATGAAATGTTACTTGGAAAATGAAATTATACAAATCCTTTTCAAGACAATAAAATACCCTCAAATTAAGAAAAGGTGCCCTCTTTTCTGAACAAGGAATTTAACTAAAATGAAATTTATTATCCAAAAATAAAGGAAGAGTGCTTTTTGATCGGGCATTATTGGATTTACTTCTATACACATTTCTTTAATTATTTAGTTTTGCCATAAAACATCAAGTTTTTACCTCATTGAGATTATTTCCTTGTAACTTCAAAATCTGAAGAAGACCACAGTCTTCAATGCCTTCAATATGAGTGAGATGATTAAAGGAGCAATCTAGATATAACAGAGTGGGAGTAGCAGAGAGCCCTTTTGTACTGATCAATTGATTGTGATCCACAGCCAGTCGCTGGAGTTTTTTCAATGTCTCCAAGCCTCCTAAAAACAAAAAACCATATTGTATGACATATTGAAATTAATTATATTTGATTAATTTATTTATAATGGTATACTATTTGGTTTTAATATTTTTTTATAAAATATGCTTATAAAATAAAAATCTATCTTCCATACTATAATTATTATTCAAATTCTCTTGAAACCAGAAATATTAGCTTAGTGCCTGTACACAATATATTTCATTTTCTATTTTTGAAATTATGTACCGCTATATTATTCATGAAAAACAAATGCATTTCTTTAGCATTTATGTTTTGTCCTTCAACAAATTCTTATTTCACATTTCATGATTAAAACTTACCCAAACTGACAACAGTAAAGAAAATCAGTTTGATTTTTGTTATCTGTACTTTGTCTGCATAAACCTTCCAGACAGGTACATCCTAATCACATTAGACTTGATGACTGAGCCTGACTATATGGGAAGAAATCTACCACACGTCATTATATCACAAAACAATATAATGTATAGGAAAAAAGAATTTTATAATAGATCCTGAATGCTGAACCAAGAAAGAGGAAAAAAACGTTAAATGTTAATACAATAATACATTAATATGTATCATTGTCTAAGATTGTGCTGCACTATAAAAATTACAAGGACTTTTCTTATTAGAGAAAAACCATTTAAGCTAAAAACTAAAATATTATTCTTTGGTATATTTTAATCTTGACCACTTTACTTATGAGGACATAATTTTAGATGTGCTTCTGATTTTATCCCCCAAATTTGCATATATCTTGTTGAATTGTCTGAAATGAAAATAGCTTCAGAAGCTAACCAGCACCACCTAGTGGATTCATAAAATACAACAATAGAACAAAAACAGTCATTTAGATTTGGTGGAAGGATGTTGAACTATTTCATCTGAACTTCCAGTTTGGGAAAAAAAATGGAAATACAAATGCACATCTACAGACACTTCCTGAGATGATATTACAACAAATATCTTCCTCCTAGTCTAACATATTGGTTTGGATTTCTACACAAAATAGATATTCCTCAAAGGTTATTATGAAGGTTGAACTAAGATTGTACATTGTTACAAATAATTAATAAAAGACATGGGGAAAACTTTTCATCCCCCCCCCAACACAAAATAAAATTTGCCTCTCAAAATCATTAAAAGGGGCTATGTGGGTAAGCTCCTTTCTACCATGTTACATTTGTTTTTTGCAATAAACAGCACAGGGAACCTTTGGGGATGATCTTCAGAAGGAAAATCTTGATCATCTTTGGTACTGATGAAAATTAGCTAATAAAATGTTATTTTGAAGAAATTCACTACACTCACATCTATGCTATTTTTAAAATAATTTATTTGAAGTACAGTTGATAGATTCATCACATTTCTTTAGAAATGGATTTCTTTAGAACTCTTTCAGAACAAATAGGTTTTCTTAACAATCACATTTTTATCGCTTTTCTAAGGTCCTCTCTTTTGTTTCAGAGGATTTAGAAATAAAAGAAACACTAAAAATTAGTTAGGTTGACTAAGATATTATTAAGCCTTATTTTAAAGTGACAGCTTCACAATTTCCAGTACTGTATAACTATGGGAAATTCTATTGGATTTAGACATGAAAGAAGTGGAATGCAAGCATATTTTTGTGTGATTCCATGTTTTTAAAATGATCAATATATTTATGTGTAACATGAAATGTAAGTCACACAGCCTACCAACCAGACTTCCTCAAAGTAGCAGATGATAAAGACAGAAAACAAATTGATTTTCTTCCAAATCTACTTTCTTATTCAGACTCTTCTCATGTATAAGCACGTTTTCATTATATATACAGAGAGGACAAGAGGCTTTTACACTGTTGGCTGGGTAGGCTTCATAACCAAGACACATTAATTTGTATTATGCCATTTTCATATTAACCTTTCAGATACTCTACCTATCCAAAACAAGAAATCCCTTACAGCAGAACTGGCACTGAAGACAGATGAATATAGATTCCAACATTTCAGTTGGTCCACGTTCTTGGTTTATCTTGGATTTCTGATTTTTGACATTTAATGAACACCAACATTCATTAGAAACTTGGGGCTGAGAAAACGATGTCATTTTAACATGAGTAATAACAAAATCATAGCAAATGGAATTGACTGCTTAAAATTTTTAAATGTAAAAAGCATCTAACTGTCAAGATTAATATACTCAGTAAAGACTAATTTTTTTATAACCATTGAACTCTACTGTCTTTCACATACTACAGAACATGTAATTTTCTCATATAAAAGTTTTTTTTACAGATACATTCAGACCTCATATTTGTCTAGCTTATTGCTTGAATTATGTATAATCATAATGCATTTGTGTTAAATATTCTTATGGTTTGTATAATGTTGTGAAATCAGAGTTATAGCTATGAGATGGGTGGCCATATAAATAATTTAAATAAATAATTAAACATATTTTCAACCTGTATTTGTGTGAGCATTCCTGTGCGAGGTAAAAAGTTCCTTTATTGCTTATCAGACATTATGCCCTTAATTATTGTTGTTTAAGTTGTATTTAACTTAAAAATAGTGCAATTAAAGATTAATGCAAAGATTAGCATGTATAAAGCAAAAACAAAACACAAAACACCACTGTCTTTTACAACTTATTTTCAAGAGTCTCTGTTGATTGAGATACAAAATCATACTTTAAAATAAAAGGTGGACACTGGGGCATAATGTCCATTTTGAACCATAGCTAAGTATCTCAGAAGAATAATTGACAATAAGATGGCATCAAGAAAAAATGTTCCAGTTATGCATGTTAGGTTTGTTCTATTTGGTGTTTGGCATGAGATGTGTGGTGTATGCTTTGCTGAATTTTATATCTGTTGCATATTTATTTAATTTATCTGTGGATTTTTTCATTTTTGTGGGATGATACAGACAATGTCCCATTTGTGACTGATCATATTTACATTGGCAGATTTACACCAACAATTCAGATGTACACAGTGGTGAGATTCAAATAATTTAACAACCAGTTCTCTGCTTTAATGACTGGCTGGGTGGGCGTGGCCATAGTGGGTGTGCCTACGGGGTGTGACAGGTAGCACTTGGCTTCCTGCATCCCACTGGGAGCAAAAATGGGCTGCGGGGGGATGCACTGCACCCTGTTTTGGGCTTAGTAGGCTTCCCTGCATTTATGGGGTGGGGAGCAATTTAACAACCGGTTCATCCGAACCAGCCTGAATCAGCTGAATCCACCACTGGATGTATAGGTAGTCCTCGACTTACAACCATTCATTTAGTGATCATTCGAAGTTATAATGGTGCTGAAAAAGCAACTTATGACTGGTTTTCAGACTAACAACTATTGCAGAATCCCCATGGTCACATGTTCAAAATTTGGGCAGTTTACAATTGGCATATATTTAGGACCGTTTCCCTGTCCCAGGGTCATGTGATCATCATTTGTAACCTCTTGTCAAGCAGGAATTTCTTTCAGTTAATGCCACAGTCATTGGAGGTCAGGCAGAATATAAATCTAAATAACAATATTTATCTATTAGAGATCTTTGGGGAGAACTCAGTAGATGAATAAAAATGCCAAATCCAGTCTAAATATCTAGCTGACTGTGCAACCAACCATAATAATAAAATAATTCCTCCTCCTCCTCCTCCCCCTCCCCCTCCCCCTTCTCCTCCTGAATATTTAAGACAGTTGATGTGAATAAGGGAATGGATTAGTTATGTGGTCACACTGAAAACTATTTAATTACATAGTTTCTGGGTCTTTTCCATACTGTATTGATGAATAGCACACAATAATTGAAGAAGATATTTGCCAGGTTAGCTCTTAAAAAAAACTTCTTGCAATATAAGTGAGCAACTGCTTGGCTTCAAATGCTGATTATTTCATCTTGTATATTTCCTAATCACTAGTCAAGTTGAATAGGGATATTGTAAGCTGAATTCTACCATCTGAAGGATCATAAGATGCCCAGTAGATAATATATTAAGTCCCATTTAAAATCTAAATTTGTCCATAGCTATATACTCTAAAGAAAGAACCAAACCAAACCAAACCGAACAACAGGGTTAGAAGGGACTTGGAAGTCTTCTAGTCCAACCCCCTGCTCAGGCAGTAAATTCTATACCATCTCAGACAAATGTCTCTTCTTAAAAACTTCTAGTGTTAGAGCACCCATAACTTCTGGAAGCAAATCGTTCCATTGATTAATTGTTCTAACTATCAGGAAATTTCTCCTTAGTTCTAGGTTGCTTCTCTTCTTGATTAAATAGTTGTGAAATACTATATTAAATAGTAATAATTGTCTGCATCTGTGAACAAACTAATTTCCATATTTTGTTTGCCTTTAACGGATCTTACAAACAAAGTACGCTATGTTTATTAAGCTACCAAACATACAGTCCACACCCAAAATATATGTGGCAGAATAGAGACTCTCCACCAAAACTACTATGACTTCCTGTAATATTACATGCAAACTCTTCTTCCTTCATCATAATAAATTATTAATTTGGAGAAATTCATAACCAAACTTGAGAACTCAGTATCGTTAAATCAATCCTACTTATTCAACACATAGGTATTTTTAAAAAAGATATACTACAGAAAATAGATTTCAACAAATAGTAGGAATTAATTTTTCCTAAAACAGAAAATATTTTATATTTACATGAATTAAATATGCTCAAGGTTGCAACTCTCTTATTTATAATTAGTATCTTACCAATTCGGGTTATTTTATTATAGGAAAGTTCAAGATTCAAGAGATTACTGCAGCCATATAAACCATGAAGTGATGAAATATTATTTTTGTTCAGAATGAGAATGCAGAGGTTTTCTAGATTCTCACAATTAATCACCTGAATGTTGTTCTCCTATTTGGGTGGGGGAGGGGAGAGAAACAAAGCAAATCAAAAACATAAAAACAAGTTCAAGCTAAACAAAATGTATTCTATGTTTTAATCCCATGAGCATCTGCTCGGAATTAAGTCTCACTAAATTAAGTATAATTTATTATATATTATATATTTATAGTATATAATATAGTATATTATATAAATATATATTTATATATTATAAATATATACAGTAATTTATTTCCATATCATCTTTGGCCAGCTGGCTTGGTACTTGGAATTGACTCCCACTTGAATAACATTTGGAATTAGGATGACAGTTTCTAATTTATAATGAAAAAGATGAAATATCATTAAAATCAGGCTGATTATAGTAATAATCTTAAAGAAATATTTAGACATAGTAGTATGTCATTCAGAACTGCATTACTTTCTTGTTAAACATTCTTCTCAAATTAGAACACTGATGCAAACATATCTAAGTTTCCAGTCATAATTTTCACATTTCAAATGTATTTAAATATATTCATATCTTGATTGCTACAGGCTTTAATGTAGAAAAATATTAGGAACAGTACTTTTGTTTTTATTGTGCAACTGTGAGTCCTTTACTCAAATAGTTCTGAAAAAAAATGCTATGAATTATAGGACAACGATTACATTTTAAATGCTTCATAGGATTCTTCTGTCATCTGATCAATTTAAGCTATAAAAATTACACTGTTCCATTACCCTAACTTTTAATATGCATCTCTAGTTTTCAAACAATAAAACATCAAATCAAAGTAGCATATAGAGCATGGCCTTTAGCATTCTTTCTATCCTCTTAGTAATAGCTTTGCTCTGTGTCATGTCACTGGGAGAAAGTGACATGACACAGAAATTGCTACATTTTGAGTCACTGTCTGATTGGTTTTTTTTTTTCATAGGAATGATCAGCGGAATCTTCTGGATTATTTCTTTCTCCACTGCCCACAAGTTAATCCATTCTTTTGCCATCTGAAAAAGAAACTCCCTCCAAGATGTAATTCACTAGACGCTCTGATAGTGTTCTCTAGAGCCATAGGCTGATTCAATGCAGCATCCAGTGCATTTGGGAACTTCAAATTGGTAGAAGAAGTCATAGTCCCATTCCACTCTTGTTCCCAGCAGCCAGTATTTTAAGGCATGCTGCAATAAGCATTACTGATTTGTTCCAGTTCAGACAACAAGAATAATTTAATGATTGGAGCCAGGATGTAAAGTCATGTTTACATAAATCCCCCTTTTGGGCTGAAGTATTAATGTTTTAAATAAAGATTCTCACAGTAAGCTTGGGAACATTTCTGACTTTTTTATCAGCAGAATTACATACAACATTGTTCTCCAGTTCAGGGGAAATTGTTTGGATAGAGAATGAGAAAGCATGATGTCACAGCTAATTCTCAGTTTCTAAGTTTAATAGAAAAGTGAGCCTTGTAGTCTCTTCAAATATTGGAAAAAAAATGGGAGATCTGCACACTAGATAGCATTACAGCTTCTCAAATTATGCATATCAAAAGCATGTTTTAAAAAATAATTGCTGGGAATATTAGTAGTTATATTCATAAATACTACGAATTTCATTTTACCCAGAAACCATTTACAGATGATAATTCTGTGCATGGACTTAAAGCACCCCCAAATTTGATTTTTTTCTTAACATAAACCTTTAAAATAATAGAATTTTTTTATAAGAACAGGCTTTCTCAAATTAGAAAAAAACTTCTTTCACTTATTCTGAGTGATGATTTTTATTATTGTGGCTACCTTTCTCATTTTTATTTGATACTGAAAAATGTATTAAATTGATAAATTGATATACTCTTTGAACATTATTATTCATTTTTATGCAGCTTGTAAATTTCTTTTATTTCTTTTCACCCCTTTCTTTGTTTATTTCTGATTTTTCTTCTTTTTCTTGGATGCACTTTTAAATATATATTAAAATGAAACAAAAATATAAAAAATAAAAACTAATTTTAATCCAGTTATAGTCTGCAAACATCACATTTACAACTCAATCACTATAGTTGGAAGAGATAGCTACAACTTAAAATAGTTCACTTCGACATACAGTAAAATACATGGTACCTCTACATCTATATATTTCAAATCCTTGCAGTCACTGAGTCCTTCCAAGGCAAGCAATCCACAGCGTCTAAGGCTCAAAAACTGAAGCCTTGCACATTGTGATAATGTGGACAGGCTGCAACCAGGCAAATCTTGAAAGTTAACTGTGGTCACCTATATGTATCCAATAAGAAATAAATACATTTTGATAACATTTGAATTGGATAGCAATAAAAATGGCAATTCTACATAGCTGAGCATGTTTTCTTAACCAACAGCTAGGAAAAATTCAAAATAGTATTTGTGGAAAAAAAATATTTCTAACCTGGATCAAACAAACAATGCTATTCAAAACACATGAAATTGCATTTATATCAAGCCAGTTGCCTGCCTAACTGAATATTACCCACTCCTGAGTTGTGGAATCTAACTTTAATCACTCATTCAGGCACTCATTTCTACATGGTTAATAATATATTCCTATGAAAGCATGCTGTTTGCCAGCTTAGGTTATATTGCAATCAAATAGGAATCTGACCCCACTTACTGAAAACTGCTCTTTATTGAGTGCAAGAAATTCTCCTGGACATTAAATGGAGGATTGCGGGCCTTCTTGCAGATTAAAACCCGCATAACTTTCAGGTAACAACTAGAAGAACAACTTTTAAAAGTCACTATACATAAATACTATTAGTATTTACAGGGCATTGGATAGATTTCTAGCATTGATTTACCTGTTGTAGAGAACTCCAGGGACCCGCCTGAATTATCATAGTAGCACTCAATGGAGGCATCTGGTCAGATGAGCATTTCCGAGGTTTGCTTCTTTCAACCATTTTCTTCGTCTGGTGTTCCTGATAAACTCTGGACCAAGATTTATACATTTTCATCCAAGCCAGTCTTTTAGTTTCAACAGAATCAGATACAAGTGGTTGTTCAAAGAAATTGTTCGAGTTCTCACCTTTGGCCCACTGATTATTAGCCTCCTCATGAATTTCTTTTGGAGCAAAATCTATTTTACTATTTTCTGAAGCAGAAGATCTGACTACTTTTCCAGTGTCCCCAGAATCTAACTGAACATGAAGGTAGTGTATGATACTTTCCTGATTAACTATTGCACTGGTTTCAAAACTAAGAGCATTTGTGTTGCTATCTTGCTGACATTCTGCAGTTTCTAAATAATTTTTTACATTATTCTCCAGTGATTCTTCATTATTTATCTCAATAGGTTCTTCTCTTCCTGATTTTAACTCTTCATCTTTACGTCTTCCAATATTATTCCATAATTTATCATTCTTTTGTTCATGTGTTTCTTGTTCATTTTGTTCCTTGTACTTTTGGTCTGATGCTTGTTTTAAATGTTTCTTTTCCATAATTGGCTTTTTTGGGTCACTATTATCTTCTTGTTCTTTTAACTTTTTAGTTTCTTTTTCTTTATTTGTTATGTCTAAAGCTTTATTTATACTTGAGGGTTCCAATATTATTGCAGCTCTCCTTTCCTTTTTTACTTTTATATTTTCAAAGGTTTTACCTTCCTCTTCTGATTCTATTTGGTTAGCTGCATTTTCAAGTTCATCTCCTTTCTGGATTTTTTCATTTATGTTTTCTACTTCCTTTTCTACTACCTGCTGTTTCTTAGTTTGTTCAGTATCTTCAGTTATATCTTGAGATTCAGTACTCTTTGCTGTCAAAAATTCTAGTTTGTTTTTTTCTTCATTTTTCAATTCTCCAATAATTAATTCTCGTTGAAGTCGCACTATATCTTTCTTTTTTTCATATTCTTCATGCCTTCTCATCTTCTCTTCATTTTCTTTCTTCTCTTTCTCCTCTCTCCTCTTTTTTTCTTCCTTCTTTTCTTGCATTTTTTCTAAAGCCCACCTTTTCCATCTTTCCTCCTTTTCTTTCATTTCTTTTTCCATTATTTCTTTCATTTCTCTTTCCTTTTCTCGTTCTTCTTTCTTTTTTTTAAAGACAGGACCAAATCTTTTGTACACCATGAAAGCTCTAAATGTTGTCTGAATTTTTATAGCTGCATTATTCTGCTGTTCCAACAATTGTTGTCTTTCTTTTGCTTTCTGTTCTTCAAAGGCCTTTTTTTCTTCTTCTATTTGTGTGTGTAATTTCATAATGAATTCCTGTATTCCAACAAGACAAGATGCTTTTATAAGAAATACCACAACTGTAAGCTGGATAGCTACACATTAACACTATTTCAATAATGAATTTACATATCTGCAAATCTCATTAGTTTCTTGAAGATTAAAAAACGGAGTTTTCTATGTATTTCATATGGAATCATTACTTTCTGTTTATATTCCATGTTTCCCATTTATATTCTAATATTAGTTTAGTTTAGTTTTAGTTTTATTTGATTTGTATACCGCCCTACTGCTGAAGGACTCAGGGTGGTGAATAGCCACAGGATAAAAAACATAAATACAAAATTTAAAACTGAATAAAATCGAATTAAACAATTTGGCCGAAGACAGATTTAAAACACCCCAATAAATTAAAAATGAATTAAAATTTACGTTTTAAAAAGGGAAAAAAGGGAAACAGTTAGGCCAGGCCAGCCTGATGGAATAAAAAGGTCTTGAGAGCGCGGTGGAAGGCGCATAGATCCGGGATCCTCTGTATCTCCGGGGGGAGCTCATTCCAGATAGTAGGTGCCCCCACAGAGAAGGCTCTCCCCCTGGGGGCCGCCAGTCGACATTGTTTGGCCGACGGCACCCGGAGGAGCCCCCGTCTATGAGAGCGTACCGGCCAGTGGGAGGCTACTGGTGGCAGCAGGCAGTCCCATAAGTAACCAGATCCTAAGCCATGGAGCACTCTAAAGGTGGTAACCAAGACCTTGAAGTGCACATGGAAGACCACCGGGAGCCAGTGCAGCTCGCGCAGGAGAGCTTTTATATGGCTTTATATTAATATTAATATTAATATTTTATATTATATTGCATTCTTGACTTTCCACTCAACACCCAAAAGATCCAACTGGTTCAGAATAGCATGTGAACAATGACGGGCAGGTTTCAGTTGCCACAGTTTCCTTCTGGGTTAGGGTTAGTGTTCAATTCAAGGGGCTGGTTGTCACCTATAAAGCCCTACATGGCATATAGAGCCTGATTACTTGAGGGAACACCTATCTCCCATAGTATCTTTCCAGTAGATTCATCTGGCAGAGTTGGCATACTCCAAATTCCTTGATTTAGGCAAGACATCTATTGGGACCCCAGAAGCACACCTTCTCTGTAGCAGAATCTGCCTCTGGAATGGTGTTCCTCCCAAGATTCAAACAGCCCCCAAACTGGTGGTATTTCAAAGAGGCCTGAAGTCCTGGCTTCTTACCCAAGCTGTCGGTGGGGCTGACTGAAGCCTACTTTTAACGTGGGTTGTTTTCTCATTTCTACCCAGTTTGTTATTCTGCCATTTCTCCCCCACCTTTGGTTTCTTGTAATTTTCATGATGAGATTTCATATTTTAAACAATTTGTAAACCACCTAGAGTCAATAAGAGTTGGGCATATAAATTTAATTAATGATAAAAAATAAAGTCAAAATGTATAACTGGGCCAATACTATTTCTAAAAAAACAAATCATTCTTGATATTAGGAGGATTTTATCAGCTTCTCAGTGATTTTATGGTATAAAGGAAACTGTGGCAAATGATCAGTATTTACTTTAACTTTTATGTTCTTGCCTCTTCCCTATTCTTTACTGTTTATTTGGATTTCAACTCTTCTTTGGTTTTTGATTTAATGGGATTAATAAATGAAATTCAGCACTGCCTTTACCTTACCTTTTTAAATTCAGCCCAGTTTTTCATGGAGAAGGGGAGAGTAGCAGCATAATTTTTTAAAAAATTACCTTCAGGCTAACCAAACAGTCACTGATACAGCTTCTCCAAGACTATCATGCAACATGTTGAAAATGCATAAAATTGTAACATTAAGAATAATTTCTATGGTATAGAGGTTTATTTGCAGGTGAAAAAAGAATCAGCTTCATGTTTTTATAAAAGTGAAAATGTTACTTTCTTTTTTCAAATACTGAAATATTATTTAAATATTTTAGGGTTTCAAATTATAACCTAAAAGAATTTGGATGAAAGAATACAGATGTGGAGATTCTTTTTCTAATATGTTCTGATTTATACCCTTGAATTTTCAGTTCATCGCCAAACCACATTATACCTACAAATCAGATTCTACTTTAAATTTGAAATTCTGTCTGCCATTTATCCTATGATTTGCAGAAACCACAGTTTACTATATTCTTACAATAGTAAACTACAATTTGCTGAGAATCATACAAATAGCAAGGAAAGGAAGTATGCAAGAAGGATGGAGTCTATACGTTCATTATATGTTTTAATCTTCCAAATCATTCAAAGTTTGATTTTAGCACAACCTATAAGCCAAACCATGCAGATTGTAGGGATGCATGTCCCATATAAGTAATTGGGAACATTCCTGAATCTAAATTACCTCATGTTCTTTCAGTTGTTCTTTCCAAATCTGTTCTTCCTTTAGCAGTTCCTCTTCCATCACAGTTTGTTGTTTCTGTACAGAATATAGACTTTTGTTGCCATTATTTTAATTATGGTAATATTGGGATTTAATTATTCTCTGGAATCAATACATTATGCGGTCCCACTATAGTGGAATATTTTTATTTCCATTGATTTCAAGAGAAGAAAAATAACATTTCCCCTTTTTCCCATACCAAAATCATATTGAAATATCAGGATTATTTAGTGAAAAGAATAATATATATATATTTAATTTCTTCTCAATCCTTTTATAGGATTATATCTATAAAGTATAAACATAACAGTATAAACATAATTTGAATACATGAAAAGAGTAAGTAAAAAGGAATATTAGGACAGGGACAGTAGGCACGGCATGCTGGTGCACTTATGCACTTATAATGCTATAAATAGAAATAGATTTTGCAATCCAGGCTAATACGCAACTAAAAATAACATTTGTGAACAGAATCCTTCATTTTAATGAAGGGATTCTATTTCTGCATTGGAAGGAGGGAGGGAAGGAAGGAAGGAAGGAAGGAAGGAAGGGGTCCCATTTACAAATTAATTGAAGAATTACTCCAGAAAAAGACAGGAATGTGTATATGTAGGATTCCTGAGCCCCAAATTATACAGTTAAATATTGCAGAAATTATTTTTCAAAAAGCAAAATTATACTATCAAAAACAGAATTTCTTCAAAATATTTTTCAAAGGCATTTACAGATAGCAAATGGGTACTTCAAATGGAGAAACTGTAATTTCCAGAATATATAAATGCATATCCATCAATTCTTTGTTATTCAGTAAGTCATGTCCAACTCTTTGTGACCCCATCCATCAGATCATATCTCTATAAATTTATTTATGCCATTATACAAAATAGTTTCTGAAAACTATGAAGTTCTGATTTGTGAAGTTACCAAAGATAAAAAGATCCTTTTTGTACTTATCAAAAAGGTGGTTGCTTTTAAAAATCATTTCAAATTTTTATCAGTTTTATTCAAGAGTAAAACTGCAGTATATAGGTTAAAGTATTGGACTATGAACAGGGAGACCCAAGATTTATGTCACTCTCAGACACTGAAGTTTATTGGGTGACTGTGGGCCAATCACTTTCACTCAGCCCAAAGTTGTGGGGAAAATAGGAGGAGCTCAACACCTTGAATTTATGAGGTCAGTATTATAAAAGATAGGTCAGTATTAAAATAAATATTGCTGACAAAGAATATTTAATCAGTGACTAACACATTAGAAAGAATCAAAACACCTACACAGGCTACATGTAGGACTTGCTACTAACAGTATCCTCAATGTATTGTGTTGATCCTTATGAAGCTAAATTGGTAATACAGATAGTCTTCATTGTAAGTTCAACTTACAATCATTTGATTAGTGACTGTTCAAAGTTACAACGACACTGAAAACAGTGACTTATGACTGTTTTTCACACTTACAACCGTTACAGCATCCCTACAATGATGTAATCAAAATTCAGATGCTGTGCAATTGGCATGTATTTATGATTGTTTCAGTGTCCTGGGTCATGTGATCCCCTTTTGCAACCTTCTGACAAGCTAAGTCAATGGGGAAGCCAGATTCACTTAAAAACCATGTTACTAACTTAACAACTGCAGTCAATCACTTAACAACTGTGGCAAGAAAGATAGTAAATTGAGGCAAAACTCACTTAACAACTGTCTTACTTAGCAATGGAAATTTTGGGCTCAATTGTGGTCATAAGTCAAGGACTACCTGTGTCTACATATATGTGGTAGAATGTGGGCCAGAGTTGCAGGAGGGAGAAGCTCTTCCCTAACAAGCCAAAAGACCTGGAATCTTTGATATGGCTAAAGAGAAAAGCTTTACTCCCCTCAGCAGTTTGCAGGGTATATCTAGTAGTTATGCAGATAATTGCTTTGGTTTGGCAAGATTTCTGTCTACAGGCAAGTAACAATAAAGAAACTACTTTGAAGCAACTCCTTGTGTTGTTCTTGGTTCCTTGGGTCTGACAATATAGGAAAAAAAATGTTGGCAGGCTCAAGAAATCAAAAAACTTGCAAAAATAAAAACCTAAAAGGATAAATATCTTCAAAATTGCAAAGAGGATTGAACATGCTCAGTTGGTAGAGAATCTGACTGTTCAATGAAATAACAGGAAATAAAAGAGATATATCCTGAAAGGAGCACTTCACATGGTAATAGTTCATTGCAAAATCCAGTTGCTATAGTTTATATAATATAACCTATAAGTATAGTTATTTTATTCTAAATATATTACCGCATTAAACATTTCTAAGTTCAGCCGTTCATTTTCAAGTTCTTCTTGACGTAGTTGTCGTCTTTGCTTCTCTTCTTCATTTTGAGAGATTTCTATGTCCTTCTTAGCTTTCAATTGATTCATTTTCTCTTTCAATAGTACTTTTTGCTGTTCCAACCAATACTGATACTCCTGCTTGCACCTTTCTTCAACTTCTTGGAAACTAAAGTTGATGGGTATGTCATTGGCATCTAAAAGAATAGATATAAACATAAATATATTATTTTCAGTAAAATTATATCATTAATTCATGATGATTTTAAGGGACTTACATGCATTAAAATAAAAAGGCACTTACTGTATTTCTGTGTTGATACATTTTAACACTTCCCTAAAGGCTACATTAGAGTTGCCTCAGACCACAAGATGGGTGGCAAATAAATTTGACAATATAATAATCATTTGCAATACTAAATAGATTTAAATTTAATAAAGAAATACATTTAAAGATCAATTAGGATAGTGAACTTGGTGCCCACTATTTCTTCAAAGTGCCTGGGGGTAAAAGCAGCCTTCGGAGATCTGAAAGAAAGGTGTTTCTTAATTCTGATTTAAGACAAATTTAATGCAATTAAAACTTGCTTGCATGTTTGTTTACCTGTCAAAGAATAGCCATCAGCTATATTGTTGGAAGAAATATCCTGATTGGTTTTTAATTCAATAGTATTGTCTGATAACTCGCTCATCTGCTCCTCATCTTCTATTTCAGATAATACCTAAAAACCAACAAATATTTTGAACCTTAAAATTATGAAACCTTAGTACTCCATAAAATGATTTTTATTGTTCAGAAAATAAAAAACAGGATTTTTTTGTTATAAAAGAAAATGTCTAGAGCACCTGTATCAACCACAATCCAAATATGTTTGTACAAAGAGCTGTTAGAAAAATATCACTCTTATGGCTCAATTGTTTGGTAGAAAGAAGAGCAGGGTTCAGCTCCCTTATTCTTCTTTGTGAACTGCTGGTCAGAGATATCATTCATTTTCTCACAGGGACTTTTGTGTGCAACCCCAACAGCTGGATCTGCATAGGCAGTGCGGGATTGGTTTGCATTTAAGATTTCTTAGTCAGTTAGTGGCATCTGATTCAGAGGTGGTATTCAGCAGGTTCTGACCAGTTCTGGAGAACCAATAGCAGAAATTTTGAGTAGTTCAGGGAACTGGTAAATACCACTTCTGACTGGTCCTGCCCCCATCTATTCTCTGCCTCCCGACTCCCAGCTGATCGGGAAGAAATGGGGATTTTGCAGTAACCTTCCCCTGGAGTGGGTTGGGAATGGAGATTTTACAGTATCCTTCCCCTGCTACGCCCACCAAGCCACGCCCACAGAACCGGTAGTAAATTTTTTTGACTCCCACCACTGATCTGATTAATGAAGATTTTTTCATACATACAAATGTAAAAAATCCCACCAAAACATTTATGGTCTAACATGATACACTATACTGCCAAAATTTATCTTATCTAATTATAATATGTCATGTTTATTAACCAAAAGGAATGCAACTACATTTTTTAAAATAAATACTGATAAAATAGTAAAAACAAAATAATTATAAGGAGCTGATGTACATGTATACATATTTCTTCTCACAGAAAAATTTATAAATGTATGTGCAATCCTATACATCTGTTTCAGAAGTAAACCACATTAAACATGTAGCTAATCCAGGCTAAAAAAATTACAACAGGGTTTATTGGCTGTTGGTAGATATTTGGTCGCTAAATGTCACATCTGAATTTGGGGAGAGGCTGAAGGATCTATGAAACATGTTGGTGGGACTGGGTTTTAGAGTGGAGTATTAGGGCATCATTAGCTTTTTAACTGTTTTACATGTATTTTACCCCTTGTAAAATTATTTTCTTCTGCAGTTCATACTAAAATGATAGGAAATTATAACTTTCAGCAGACATGAACAAAGAGGGTTCTGGGGACCACTAAAAAGGACACAGAGGTCACAGATTACCAACATCTGGCTTACTGTTATGAGAAAGTCATAAAGTGATAAAAGGTGGGAATATTTAAAGATAAAAAAAATATGTACAAGTTTTAAAAATCTAAACAACCTTTAATAATCTGAATACATTTTACATTTCTTCCTACATCTGCATCCTAATTTCCAACTAAAAATTATTACAGTATACACTATTTAAATAAAAACAATTTAAGATATAAATATTACTTACACATTTTATTCAATGATCTTAGACTGATACTTGTCATTTCAAATAATTTCCCTTAATTGTGTGAAGATTAAATATAAAAAACTTAATTTATACAATTCTATTCTGGGTACAAATAATAACTTAATGGCTGACTATATACTCAGAATCTAGAAATCTAAATCTATGATTCAATTGTTCCCATCTTTCCCTAAAACTAAATATCACTGTAATCATTATCACCCAATGGATCACTATGTGGACAAAGAATTTCACTGATACAGCAGTCTTTTCTATTCTACATATTTTCAAATACGTGGACCTGAACTTCCAGAATTCTTGCTAATGGTCATTCTGGTTGATGAATGAGGTTGAAGTCCACAAGAAAAGGAGACAATTATCTTTTCTATACTCAATTCCTAATTAAAATCAGATTTGTGATTGTCTGAATAAAACATACTTCTGAAGAATGAAGTACCCTTAGATGATCTAGCCCCAAATGTTTAAAAAACAAAAGATTAAAGAAGCTTATCTGGTAGTTAATTCCCACTTAACTAAGTTAGGCTCTTTTTAGCAAACAAAGAGAAACTAGCTATCAATTGATAGTGTAACTTAATTTTAAGTAAAAACAAAAACAAAAACAAACCTCTAAAAATGTACTGTGCAAAGATTATTAGCCCTTAAAAAGATCTGTTCAATACTCAAAAGCCTCAGATTCATGTTTCATGCACCGTTTCAAGCAATAAGAGTTTGCTTGTTCAGATTCAGCTGAATGATTTCTTTTCACCAACATAATTTGATTATAGGATAACATAAATTGGTCTTGCTGAATTTATTGCAATTTCACACAGTAGAAAATATTAAAGTGCTATAAAATAGGGCTGAGGGATAAAATGGTGCAATCAAGTACATGTATTTTTAAATATATATATATATATATATATAATACCCTTTTTTTCAGTTCTTCTGGATCTTCATTATATTGAGAAGCTAATTCAGCTAAATATTCCGAAGCATTGTTAGGAACAATATAATAGACATCACCTGCAAATGAAGAAACTGTTACTCAGACTTTAAGACCACTCATTTTAATTCCTGAATATTCAGATGAAACATTTCTTGCAAGTTAGTTAAATTTCTGATGGACATAATTCTATATCTCAAAGATAACAACATTAAACAAAAATGAAATACGGTACTTCAGACAGTTTCAGGCAATCTACTTATCACTTTCTTCCAGGTAGACATGGTTAGTATTAGGGTGTTGGTGTCAACCCAATAGTCTTTAAACAACTGCATTTCTAATTTTATATCACTTGATTAATCATTAACTTACCAAAAAACAGACAATCAAAAGCATCCCTTCAAACTGCAGGATTGCCAAAAATTTCCCAGGACTTTCATCATCTAACAAACAACAAAATGAGAGAACACAATCCCATTCTCCCTATTTTGCTGAAATAGTCAGTCTATCTGAAATTATTATTCATTTTTCTACCCCATCAAGTCAAAGATTATAAATACCTCATACCAAATCAGTTTCTCTTCTTTAAAACACATTTTAAAATAATACAACTACTACAGAAAGATATACTAAGAAGTAGAAAATTTACAGTTAATTTCAATTTACAGAAATCAGAAGCACTAAAATATTTTCAGTGTTCTCCTTCAATAGGACTTTTTTCCCCCTAGCATTTTCGTTCAAATACAGGGTTTGCTTTTTTTTTTTCAAATAAACCGAGTGTTTATTTATTTATTTATTTAATTATTTATTGGTTCAATTTATATGCCACCCTTCTCTGGAGGCTCAGGGCGGCTTACAATGCGTTAAGCAATAGCCTTCATTCTTTTGTATATACCTGCTTAGTAGGGCTTTTGCCCCCCCCCAAGCGGTGTTCTTTTTATACAAAGTCAGCTTATTGCCCCCACAATCCGGGTCCTCATTTTACCTACCTCGGAAGGATGGAAGGCTGAGTCAACCTTGAGCCTGGTGAGATTTGAACTTGCAGTAATTGCAGGCAGCTGGCAGCTACGTGCTACTTAACAGCACTTTAGGTGGCTGCGCCACCAAGGCTCCTTGATCCATTGGTTATGACATAAATTGACTGACTGACTTGTTGCCCAAGCCTGATGTTGTGGACTAGCCCAAAGTCATCCAGTGTGCTTTCATGCCTAAGGTGCGTTTAAAACTCACAGACTCCTGTTTTTTTTAGTCTGGGGCCTTAACCACTAAACCAGACTGGTTATTATTCTCCCTTAACAGGACAAATTAGTTAAATATTATTCTTCCTCGCTGTCCTCAATGCTCACCAGCAGTTTTCTCCCTGGAACCCAGTTATTGAGAAAATAGGTGTGCCCTAACATGTGATCACTAGACAGTTCAGCAGAAATTATGCAGTAATATATTATTTTGTCTCATAATATTCTGCTTCAGAATAAAAATAGTGGTCTATTATTTGTAGAAATATATATTACAATAGTTGAATGTAGATACAAAGTAGTATTACTTCAAGAATTTTTATAGAATATATTGCATATGCATATGAAAAAAACACTTTGCTAAATCACTACTTACTTGAGAGTTCAACATTTTCCAAATCTTGTAATAGAAGCTTTTCTGCATTTTGACTTCTGCTTCTCACAAAATCTAAATACTGGAGAACAGATTCTGGTAATTCTTCTGGAATCTAGATGTAGATTTTACATTATATAAAATTGACAGTTACTACTATTAATTATGCTTAAATTAGATTTGTCTTCAACCTGTCCCTACATGTGCAAGATAGAACTAGAACTTTTACAGCCAACATTTAGTAGCTCTGTTAGATAGAACAGTAATTTTAGAAAGTTGAATTAGCCCAATCTATGCTGATAGTTCAAAGAAAAATTTGACTTACTCTCTTTTTAAGATAAAATAAATTACTGAAGGGAGTACAACTAAACTTTTTAATAGTGCACTTTTAGACAAAGTCAACCATTTCATCTACAAAGATCCCAAATATATGATCGACGTATATTGACTCAGAATTCTGTCTTTAATTCATATATAGATAGCCCAAGCATGTGGAAGGCCTCTGTAGAGCCCACCATGATGTCCAAGCCTTTCCTATCAATTTATATTCCCCAGCTCTACCCTTCACCTCTTTGGTGGCTGTTGGAATGCAAGTCTATTAGTCAATTCTGCATGCAGAATATCAATCATATTTCTGAAAGCAGTATTACATTCTTCTGGGAAAGAAAATGAGTCAGGGAAGAAGTGTGAGAACATTCTCTCATACCCTGCCCCCCAATTGCTGCAGATTCTAAATAGCTCCCCAGACATCACTGTGATTCTCTCTATTTGAAAAAGATTACCTACTCTGAGTTTTTTTTAAAAAACACAAGGATATTCTCCTCTTCCATAGGGAAACAAATAATCAATTTAAATAAGATTTAAAATGTTCCTTTCTGTTGCCAAAAGAGAAATAAGCATAAATGTATTTATTTAATTTATTTGCCGCCTATCTTGCCATGGGGCTACTCTAGGTGGCTTACAACAACAACAAAAAATGGAGAAATGAAAAGAAGTGTAAGCATAACAAGAGTAAACTAATGAAACAATAGAAAAAACAATGAAAAGAAAACAATGACAGTGATATGAGAATAAAAGATGGATAGGTGGGGAAGCAGGGAGGGAGGGGTGATATCAATCCAGTAGCGTCCTCTAGTCTGGTACGCCCCCTTTGAGGCCAACTGGCAGAGCCAGGTATTCAGGCTCTTATGGAAGGCTAGGAGGTTGGAGGTAGATCTCACTTGGAGAGTAGGATGTTCCAAAGAATAGGTGCTATGGCAGAGAAGGCTATTCTTCTGGATCCCAATAGTCAAGAGTTCTTTGACCGATAGGATCCGAAGTAGGCCCTCTCTGCCAGCACGAATGCGGTAGTTTGTCCTAGTGGGACAAGTCAATTTATCAAGTAGCCTGGATCTATGCCATTAAGGACTTTAAAAGTCATAACCAATACCTTGAACTGTACCTGGAAACAGATTTGCAGCCAGTGCAGTTTGTGGAGCAGCGGTGTAATATGGGCCATTTTAGGACCCCCAAAGACTGCTCTTTCTACTGCACTTCGAATCAGCTGAAGCTTCCAATTCGATTTCAGGGATAGCCCCATGTACAGTGAATTCAGTAATCCACATGAGAGATGACTAGAGCTTCAGTTACTGAGTGCAGGGAGTCAAGTTCCAGGTAAGGTCGCAGTTGGTGTACAAACCAAAGCTCGACAACGGCTCTCCTAGTCATGTCCACCACCTGCTCTTCAAATAGGAGCCATGAATCCAGGAGAACTGGATCTGAATGAGATAGTGCAATCTGTCCAGAACTAAAGATGATAAAAACTCAAATTTTGAGGCTCCATGCATCCAAAGCCATTTGGACTTTCTCCCATTCAGGTCCTACAGCCTCCAGGGACCATCACCTATGACAGATGATCTCACTCAGCTGCTTTATATAGATGTTACATAGGAGAAGAGAAAGTATCAAGTCCTGAGGAATGTTGCAAGCGAGCGGTCAGGGAGATGATCTCTCACTCCCTATCAACACCATTCGGGACTGGCCCTGGAGAAAGGAGCTGAACCAGCACAAAATTGTACCTCCCAGCTCCAACAACCATAGCTAGCTTAAAAGGATACCATGGTTGATGATATTGAAGGCCGCTGAAAGGTCAAAGAGAGTGAAAATGGTGGTATTGCCCCCATCTTGCTCTTGCCAGAGATCATCTATAAGTGTGACCAAAACTGTCTCTGTTCCATAGCTGTGTCTGAATCCTGACAGAAAGGGGTCCAGAAAATCCATTTCATCTAAGACCCCCTGAAGGTGCCAAGCAACCATCTTTTCAATCACCTTCCGCAAAAAGAGAAGATGGGAAATTGGATGAAAGTTGTCAGGGCAGGTGGAGCTGACAGTTTTTAAAGAAGAGGGATAACCAGGGCTTCCTTAAAAGGTCCTGGGAATACCTCCTTTTGCAGTGAGGAATTTACCACTGCATGAACCCACCCACTATTGGTTACCATCCTGGAGGTTTTCACCAACCAGGAGGAACAAGGATCAAATTCCTAGATTGGAGTCAGAAAAAAATAAATAAAAGTACATCTCTAAAAGGTTCAGAAAAGGGAAACCAAATTGGAAAACGAACAGCATTCTACACGAAAAGACTATATATATATGTAGCAAGGGGGCTAAATAAATAAAACATGTGTTACATTATTACACAATGCTGCAACTTACATATTTGTGTCCTTATGTCTGACACAAATATGTAATAGCTGCATTTGCATTATGATAAATGTATGTCATCATTTAAGTGTCATAGTTTGTTGTACATGTTTCAGTACACAGACACAAAATGCTCTGTAAACTTTCATTTTATCAGTCAGTTTGTGAATGATATTCACACACAAAACATGACAGATTATTTTATAATGTTAACACAGTAAAATCTTTTTATTGCTCTTATTCTTCTGGAATACTTACTGTTTCGCTATCACTTGAACTTTCTGCTGATAAATCAGTGTCACAATCATCTGCTTCAGATGAAGAGTAGTTAGTTTTCCTTAACTCAAGTTCTATTTCTTCTTCAATTCCTACATCATCATACACTTCTTCCATCCTTTCTATTGTAAAAACAAAGAATACATATAAATAAACAAATATCTATGTATGCATCTATCTACATCTATATATACAAATTATTCAATTTTCTTTTTACTGTTATCTTTAAGCCTTTAATTACAAAAATCATATTAAAATAAAAAGAACGTGTCTCAAAAATAGTGAATGTAGTGGTAGGAAAATAATTAAAATGGGCAAAATCTTAAAGTTGAGAGGTAATCGTTCTTGAGTGAATATTTAAATATTTATTAATTAAAATATTTATTTTAAATAAATATTTAAAATGCTCATTAGTTCATCTCTCATATTACATGTATTTATGTCTCTGTGTGTGGTGCAAATGGAGTTGCAACTGCCATCTATTAATAAAATAGAAACGTTCAAGTTTATGTTAAAGTAACATCAATCTATCCAATTTCAGGCTATCCAGATTTGAGGTGGCATGTGCATAATTCAGTTAAAGCAATTATTGTTTCTCATGGTAACTATTACATTGGCATAGAAAAGATAGATGGAATTATCTATCTAAGCTTTAGCTCAGATTTTCAATTAACTCGTGCCTACCCTGCCCACAGAGTTCCGCTTTCTTCTAAGTGCGTGAGGACTACCAGTTCCATGGTGCCTTTGAAAAGCAATCCTTAAAAGCTTATTTGAAAGCATCCCGTTGAATGCTGGGAGTCGTAGTTTTGAGTTCTGTTTTCAGGTAAAGATTGCCCCGTATCATCACGACGCTTAAAAAATGTTCCATGACCTTTTTTAAAAAAATTGTAGATTAGAATAATCCCTATTCTCGTTATTCAGAAGCCCTCGGTCTTTACTTGTTTCTGACGTCGCTAATCACCAACCTGATTGAGAACGCAAGACTTCAGAGCAGCGAGCTTCACTGTTGTAGGAAGTGTAACCATAGTGACAGGAGACGTAGGTGGTTACGCCTTTGCTATGGAAGCCCAAAGCGACCGTAATAGAAAGAAAGCGAAGCGGCGAGCGGTGGAGGGCCTGTGGCTTTTTTGTTGGGACTGAACGGCTCTGGGTTTTTGGAGATATTTCTACCCCTTTTTGTTAATCAAAACAGACATTCGTTTTGCAATTTCGTGTCCTTTCGCGAGCAGAGACCTTAGCCCGATTTTCGACTCCCCTTTCCCTTCCCTGTTGAAAAGCAGCTAGCCATAGTTAAGACTATTAAGAAACAATATCAGAACAATAGTTGATGAGCTTAATGTATGTAAAGCATTTTATGTCATTTCAAAGCTTAACTTTCAATTATTGGGATTTAAAAAATAATTTATTGGTTTTAAGAATGTTTATCTTTACATAAATAAGAGTTGGATGGAATGGATGGACTGATCAGCCATAGCAGGAACATGTAAGATCTCTTTATCACTACCACTACTCCTCCAAATATCTTTAAAATTAATCAGGCCTTCCCATAAAATTGTATTTGAATTCTGTAGCATCATTAAGAAAGGCAAATGAAAAACAGAATCCAGCTTCTACATTAAGTATGATCCTTCTGCTTACTTTTAGCTTTGATTAAGACACTGATATATTTTACTAAAAGAAAAAAATTAGTAAATTCTTTAATCATATTTTTTAGAAAAACATGATACATTAAACTGAAGTATCAGCTTTTCAAAATTACCCTGATATGTGGTACAATTCAGGCTTGTTAGAACAATGAATAAGATGTTGTTAACTCCTATATTCAGATGCCAATGGGAAAAAAATAATAAAGGGAAAAGAAGGGAAACTCTTCATAATAAAATATTTCTTAAATATCTTCATTGGAGTTTTCCTGGTGAGAAGTAGTTATATAACTGTTTAATGAAATGTGATGATCATATGTTCTACCTATAGCATCAGTCAGATTTTCAAGTATTAAGTCTTACATTTCTAGTATTCAAAATCTTTAGATTTCATTTGATAGAAACCAGGCTTTTACTCTTGGGTGAGTATATAAATGCTTATACGTGTACTTTATAATTACATTTTAAAAAGGCAAAATTACTGTATGCTCCATTTTCCATCAACCATCCCACTACTGACCTCCCACAAGGTGGCAGCATTGTGTTATAATGCCTATCACATTAAAAATAAAACTAATTCAGTTACTGGCTTTCTTGTCACTGCATGATGCCCTTCACCATGTAAAGATGTGTTCAGAACCAATGAAGGAAAGAAGGCTGCTTTAACTTAAAAACAGCATTGTTAAATTAAAAAATAAAGAAAGTAGGAACCCCATAGACTTTATTTTAAATAATTTTAAACTGCAGCTATTTATATCCATTGATTTATCATAAATTGTGGGCAATTTTCTCATGCTGCAGCAGCTGTTGGGGGAAGGCATAATTTATGGTGCTCCTTATACAGCAATTTCATGTTACACGCTGACTCTTATTGCAGGTCTCAAAGAAGAAAATCAATACCACCTGAACAGCTAGAATGCAGTTTCATCATTGGCAGGGCCGGATTTTCCTATAGGCTAACTAGGCTTCAGCCTAGGGCCTCAAGATCAAGAGGGGCCTACACAGTGGTGGGATTCTGGGGGTTCTAGGGGGTTCAGCCGAACCCTTTGTTAAATTGCTGGCTCGCCCGCCCCTCGCCTCCCACCCGTGTGGCGCCAGCCTATCGTAGCCAGGGATAGGCAATTGTGGCTCTTTTACAACCTGTGGACTTCAACTTCCAGAATTCCTGAGACAGCTTGGCTGTCTCAGGAATTCTGGGAGTTGAAGGCCACAGGTTGTAAAAGAGCCACAATTGCCCACCTCTTCCCTAGCCTGAGTTCCACTGCCTGGGATCCACGTGGGCTGCCACGTGGTTTCCCACCGGCTCCGGACACAAGAGAGCAGGATGGAGAAAGCAGCTTCCACACCTTCACTCACTCTCACTCTCTGCTCTATTGGATCGTTGGCCGTTCGCTTACCCCGCCCACTCCCAATCTATTGCTGCCTCCGATGGCTAGAGGAAAAAAAAACCTTCAAATTCTTGCCGTGGGGCTTCAAAGGGCCACCCTAGAGCCAGTGGTGCAGCCGAACCCTTTGTTAAATTGCTGGCTTGCCCCGCCCCTCCGCACCACTATTTATTGCCAATAAATAGTGGTGAGCGAGGGGCGGGGGAGCCAGCAATTTAACAAAGGGTTCGGTGTTTTTTTTGTAATTTTATTGGCCCATGGAGCTTCAGCATAGGCTAATTGGCCTCCCGACTCTCAGCTGATTTGTCTCAGCTGTTTTGCTCAGGGCTCTTCTGCTTTCTTGCAAAGAGTGCTGATTTTTTTCCCCCTAGCTATGCTGAGAAACGAAACTGAAAGTGCTTTGCTGTTGCTGCAAGGTTGGAAAATTAGGCAGGCAGAATTCTTTTCTTTTTCCTCACCAAAAAAGGTAGGTGCAAACAATGGGAAATTTAGGGGAAAATAGGGGAGTTCAGGATTTTAAAACACAAAAGAAAAAAAGCTCTATTTAACTAGGGAATTGTAATAATTGAGATACTATTAATTGTATATTTCTGAAAGCAGAAATGGTTAAGTTGTGGTTTGGAGGAATATATGGGGGAAATTATTTGGTTTATTATTATTGGTAAATATAATTAATTGATTTGTAAGAAATTGGATTGCATGGAAATAATTGGAATATTCATGTTCATATTGATTAATATACAAAAAAGGTAGTTATATAACTAATTGATTTATATTAAAATGTTGAATTTATATTAAACAACTAATATTACATAATTAACCAATGTGAGGATGGATATAAAAATAGATGACAATGGGAAGGGGTATAATATAGAATAGAAGGGAAAAATTGAATTTGATTAAGATTAGAGATGAGGATGAAGGGTAATATTGTTTTTTTACAAAAATAGGTGAGGAATAAATATGGCAAAAAAGAAATATAGAAATTGTAATTTTAATTGAAATGACTAAACACTGTTTAAATTTGTGAACCGGCCAAATACTCTGTTCAAAGAAAATACATTGTATGTTTGTATGTGTGTTTCTAATTATTGTTATTTATTCATATTTGTTCTCTTTTATTCTTTAAAGTTTAACAATTCATTCTTTATCTTAATATCTTTATATTTGTTTGGGGTTGGCTTTCTTCCCTTTCATCTTTTTTATTGTACAGCAATCTTTCTCCTCAAACCTACCACCTCTCTCTTTTCTTTCCTTCTTGCTTTCTCTTCCTCCCCCTCTTCTTCTCCTCCCTACTTCCTCTTCCTTTCTCCTTCTCCTCCTCTCTTCCTCCCTCTCTTACCCTCACTCCTACTCTAATTTCCCTTCCCTTCCTTCATCCCTCTTTATTGCTGTATCCTTTTGTGCATATGGACTGCTCAGAGGGCTGAAAAAGTTATTTTTGACTGGTCCTCGCACTTTTGACCAGTCCTCGAACTTACGACTGTCCTCACATTTTACGTTTTTGCCCTATCTTGTCACCATGGTGAAGAGAAGCAGTTGTGAAATGAGTGATATGGTTGTTAAGAATGCTACAATGGGCATAAATGATGACCAGTCATAAGTGCGAAGACCGGTCAAAAGTGCGAGGACCTGTCAGAAATCACTTTTTTCAGCCCTCTGGGTAGTCCTTTTGTGCATATGGACTACTCAGAGGGCTGAAAAAGTTATTTTTGACTGGTCCTCGCACTTTTGACCAGTCCTCGAACTTACGACTGTCCTCACATTTTATGTTTTTGCCCTATCTTGTCACCATGGTGAAGAGAAGCAGTTGTGAAATGAGTGACATGGTTGTTAAGAAAGCTTAAGTGTGAGGACCGGTCAAAAGTGCGAGGCCCAGTCAGAAATGACTTTTTTCAGCCCTCTGAGTAGTCCCTATGCACATAGCCACGCCCACCCGGTCACATGACGAGCTACCCACGCCTACACAGTCACGTGACCAGCTAGCCACGCCCACCCAGTCACATGATTGCCAAGCCACACCCCCAACTAAGCCACGCCCACAGAACCTGTTGTTAAAAAAATTGAACCCACCACTGGTGAAAGGGCCTCATAAGTGGAATAGCCTAGGGCCTCTTTTCATCTAAATCCGGCCCTGATCATTGGTATCCTTCAGTCTCAAGAGACTGTGGTATGGTGCTCTGGAAAGAGGTCCTAAAACAGCATCTAGTGTGACTAAAAAGGCCAATTAGAAAGTGGTAATCCCTTCCACACTGAGGGCAGATACATTCTGTCCCCTGCCCATGATATGCCCAACATTCATGTCAGTATTTCTTTTTCCTTTGAAGCAGGGGTAATTCTTCCTTGAACTGATACGCTATTCCACTCTCTCCACCTAATTTAAAGGACAAAGGAGATGTGCTAACTCAGTTTTCCCCAATTTGGGGAAAGCTGAGTTTGGATCTCTTCATTTATATTGGGATTGCAACTTCCAGACTTCCTTGAACCGTATTTTATTTATTTACTTTATTTATTTGTATCTAGCCTTTGTTATTTGTAATTCAAGGTGGTAGACATATCCAATACACTTTTCTCCTCCTATTTTCCCCACAAATAAATAACCCTGTGAGGGGGTTGGGATGAGAGAGAGTGACTGGCCCAAGGTGATCCAGCTGGCTTTCAGGGCTAAGGCAGAATTCTTGCTTTCTAGCCTGGTGCCTTAACTGCTAGACCAAACTGGCTCTCTTCAATATTCAGTATCTCATTTTAAATACTGATGGGAAATTCTTTGAGTTTCAGACCCCCAAAATGTAGAGAACTCCAAAGTCTGTGGTAATTTAATTGTAGCAATAGGAGGCTTATTGCTTTTTGCCTTATTAAGACAAGGCTTATGGCTCTGAAGATGGTTCAGTGAATAATTTGAATATGCGGTGGAATTGCACAAGCTAATAATTTGGAATGTCCTCATTCCTCAAGTCTGATACTCCTTGTCTGAAATTTCCAATGAAGAAAGTTATGAAATAATTAACATTTGTCCCATCCCTCAATGATGGAAGAGTTCTGTATGGATAATATTCAGATTTGCATATCCTTTTGCTTTCCCCTTTCCTTATAATTGACAGGAAATAATGGACAGCATAAAGCTATCTAGAAATCAGTGTATAATGTTATCTCAGCCTTTCAGCCCTGAAAATGTATGTATGCATGTATTTAAACAATTTGTAAAGCAGTCCATATCATGAGATGACAGTGTACAGAGATTAAAATTCCTTCCCAAAAACAATAGCTGGGAATATAAAATAAATCTTGAAACTTCATGCTATAATGCAGTTTTTCTTAAACTTTTTTCCTCTCAAGACTCTTTCTGACTTTAAAAATTACAGAGGACCCCAAGAGCCTTTTTATGTGGGCTATATTTATCAATAGTTACATATTAAAAATTAATATTGGTGCATTCACTAATGCAGCTGCTTCTCACAATTGTTTGATGAGATTTTAATACCATATTATTTTTCAACATAGGCTAACAAATAATTTTGATTTCGAGGATCTCTGAGAGAGGGATTCCCCCAAGATCCTTAAGACTACACTTTAAGAAAGACTGCTGTAATGTATGTATCTGGGACTGAGGAGCACTTCCCTTCCTAAAACAACAAAAATATACACTTAACCTCCTGGTTCAAGGCCTGTGTGACCACTGAGGTCTTTAATCCTTGTGAATTGGTAATAGAGTCATAGACATCTGATCTCCAAAAAGATACTATTGTACAAGGCAAGCACAACAATAGAGAAGGCACAACTCCTGGGACCCTCCAGGTAACGTTGTTTAATAGATAGAACTCAGAGTATGGCTAGATGACAGTAGCAGGGCTCACAGACAGTAAATGTTTTTCTAAAGACCAGAAATACACACAAGTGGAAGAAATACTTAAGAAAATCTTACCAATTATTAAATAAAAAAATTTCAGCCAAGTATGTTTTTGTATACTATATTGCATACTGAAACAAATAACTTGTACTAGCATCTTAAAAGATGGGCCAATAATAAATGGCAATAAATCTAGTTTATATTTGTCTTGGCTCAGAGAGGTCAGGGCAGTGTGAGAATGACTAATCCAACTGATTCTCAGTCTCTATAATCCAAATCTGGCATCTTGACCACTACACTGAACTGGCTTTTGGTGATTAAAGCGTTTTAAATCTCCCCTTTCTCCTTTTCTTTTAGAGTGAGGGAGCAAAACAAAATTATGCAGAATGACTTCATTACAATTTCAGTTTTCATCAATGCTTTTTGCTTGATTTTTTTGTGGGGAGGGGGAGGGAAATGTCATTGATGACCCTAATTTTTTAATTAAAAGGATTGTGTAAGAACACCTTTACTTGGTTATGAAGATTATGAGATATTTTTAAATGTTTCTTTGACTGGAGCAAGTTTCTATTTTGACAGAACATGAATCCAGCCTGTATTGCATGGCACATTATGATGGACTTATTTATACTATTAATTGGTTATCCTAGGAAATTAGACTTGAATTATCCTACCTTTCATTTGTTTACAACTTCAAAGAATGAATCAGACACTGAGTGTTTACTAGTCCAGACAGGATCACATACCCTTGCTCAATTTTTCTTTCATCCCAAGAGAAGTGATTGTTTAAGCAAGAACAGGGTGGAGCTCACAGTTCCACTGAGAACAAGTTGCCTCTGGATGACCTATATGCAATAAAAGCAGGAGATTCATGTTGCAATCATAAAATGTTAAATTTAAAAACTAAGTAATAGGTCCCATTTGTAGAATGATTCTTAACTCTTAGTAAATATGGAATGTGTATGCTATGAAATACATGCGTGTTTGTACATGCAGATAAAGGGCAATTCTAACATTGTCTCCATAGTTGCTCCCAGCTATTTCTTGAGCAAATCTCAGAAATTCCAATCCAAATTGCAATGGATTAGCAATGGGGCTGGGACTCAGTCTCCGATCACCAAACCTGCTGTCCTGCAGTCTCCTCTCAAGGAACAGTTGTCTGAAGCACATGTGTCTATTCATCAATTCTTCGGTCTGCCATGGTCATCAGCTCCAACTCCAGTTCATCTACATGAACAATGGTTTTATGAAGTTATTACCACTATCAATATAGAACTAGATACCCCTTCAGCTTGTATTTGATCTCTGTCACACATAAATTCCTATCAGAACAAATTCATACACAGATCTCTCTGTCCTACACAATGGCTGTTGCAGTCATTACCCCGTATGTTGTAGATGACTTCTGTTTTATCCTTCTGGGGCTGCTAGGTATTTAGGATATTTTGGAGGGTTTTAGTTGGTTTGTGTGCTATGCTGATGCCATGTGGTTGCAATAATCTGTTGGTGGTTTCTGAATTGTTTTTGATGTATGACAGTACCCAAGGGCTAATCAATAAAATAAAGTAAAACATGGCAGTGTTAATTCATGGTTTGGTTGGTTGTACTATATTTGATTGAATGGTCAGGCAGTTCTGGATGAATTTGCATAGAACTTGCATAGAACTTCAAAGTTCTCAGGTATGAGAAGAGCTCAATGGGAGTTCTTAATTGGCCTATAGTTCTGCTTGTCTAATTAGATCTGTGCCGCAGGTGAAACGTAATTATATCCTATATAACATTTTTAATTCTAGATTTTTCTTGCCCAAATCAATCTGTTCTGCCTTTATAGTTTTATTTCATTCTTATTTCATTCTTATTTTGTCTTCTATAAACTAATGATTAGTCAAATATATAGTTTCATGCACAGCTTTAAGATTCTTAACTATAGTATTTGTGTACTTTTATCTGAAAATGGGGAGAAACATATATTCTGCTAATATTTACAGCTGTAAGGATACAAGGATTTGTTATAAGAATATCCTGTATTGAAATAAAGAGATTTGAAAGCCATATATTATTTGGGTATTTTAAATTGTTTTATGAGTCGTAAAATCTTTTTTTTTTTAATTGAAAAAGTTTTCAAATACAAGTTTTTCCCCCTTTCCCCCCCTCTTCCCTAACCCCCCCTCACCACCCATCCCCCCCTGTGACTTCTTCACAACAATAAGCTCATTCATAACTAATTACATAATATTTTACCATTCCCTTACTCCCTCCTCAAAATACTGACCCTTAGCATAATATTCTTATAACTCCCATTTTTGCAATAATCTGCCCTTTTTCTCCTCCCCCAAACTTATAGTATATTATTACAACAACATAACATTTAATCTTTTATATATATTAATATAACATTTCAAAGCAGCCTTCTCCTTACATCCAAATTTAACATTTATTCAGTTCTATCCAATTCCTCCACTCCCCTAAATATATGACTTAAAAATCCTTTTTCTTAAACTAATCAATCAGTAAACTAACCTATTTCAACCCAATTTCCTGCAAAATTACCATGCACTACAATTCTAAATATAATCCACTGCCCACTCTACTAAAATATACATATATCTATACATGCATTCCATTTTATAAAAAGAAAAAAGACAATAACTTTAAATTTATAATCCATATAATATCTTCTTTGATGTCTTTCCACTGGATTGTTAAATCCATCGTCCATAATAGGGTAAGATAACATGCTGGTGCAACAGTTTGTTCAAGATCTTCAATCATCTTCTGCCCCCATCAGTAATGGATATCCTCATATATATATAAAAGTAAAAACAACCACCCGAATGACATTATAATTATATTCCATATAGTTGTAATTGTGGTTTTCATCAGGATTATTAATTCCCATCATCCTAGTGGGTAACATCCAGATCTTCTGCATGCCCCAGTGTGACTCTCTTGCCTTGTAACTCGAAATAGTTATAATATATTTATCAGTAAAAGAAATCCAAAGTAGATAATTCAAATCCAACAATGTAAGGCTCTTTTCACATCCCAAAATCACGGCATTGCAGAGATCTGCCACTATCCTCAAGATAGTATTAAACAGTAGTTCGCCTCCACTATCTTTCACATATTCATTCATTTTTTAAAGTCCCTGGCTTCACTGTTGCTTGGTTTAGAAACTACTATTTCTATGAGATCTGTTTCTTTTCTTTTTCTTTTGCGGGTTGAATTTCCATCCTGGTTTCCTTCCTACAAATTGTGTATCAGCTGATCGATTTTCATTCTGCTTTATAAGTTGATCTTGTTGGTTTTGTTTTGTTATCTCATATTTCTTTTCCATCACTTGTATATCAACTGGTTGGTTTACGCACTTGTCTGTAACTTGATGATTCATCACATTGGAGTCGGATGACACTGCTCTCATATTTATAGACAGTCCAGCTGGGGTATCCAGGGAGTCCGAAGACAATTTATCTACCACAGCCTCTGTAATTTGATATTTTCCCTTTGTTTCCAACTCCTTTTGCTTGTCCTGTATTATGCCTAAAGATGTTAAATTCATTTTTAAAATTTTTTGATAAAATTCTTCCGCTTTTTCAACAGTGTTCAGTTGGTATCTTACTCCTTGGTGTCTCAATATTAAACCAACTGGAACATCCCACCTAAATAGGATATTTCTTTTTTTTAACTCAGTCACTAGAAAACCAAATTTCTTCCTCTCCATTAACAACTTGGGCGGGAGCTCCTTAAAAATCCAAATCTTTCTTCCATGAAATTGCAAAGTAGAATTAAAAGAGTTCTGCACAATATTATTCCTAATTTCTTTATCTGTAAAATAAATCACCACATCTCTAGGCAATTGCCTTTGTTTTGCCAACCAGGAGTTTATTCTATAAATTCTGTCAATCCTGCAAAACACTTCATCAGGTTGAACCTTTAAAATCCCAGCCAGAATTTCAGAAGATATTTTCCTTAAATCATCTCTGTTATTTTCCTGCAGACCTCTCAGTCTAATTGCATATTCTGTAAAATTATGTTGGATCATTAAAACGTCTCTTTCAATCCTCTGTTGTACATTTTCTTCATTACCAGTCTTTTGGTCAACCTCCATTCTAGGTTTGTCTTCTGAACTATTATCCTGAGTGTTTGCCAAATCCTTTTTAATTTTTTGGATCTTGTCATCCAAATTCTCCTCAGTTTCTTTCATTTTAGACTCTAATAATTTAGTATTTGCATCCAACTGAATCACAAAGTCTGATAAACAGTTAGCTGTTTTTAAAATCTTTCGATCCAAAAAGTCAAACTTAGATTTCACCAATTCACCAATTTCTTTAATTTCCTGCTTAAATTTTTCAAGTTGCTAATTCACAATCTCATCCCTTCTTACAATCTCCTCAAGGAGAAATTCTATTATATTAAAGTCAGTTTTCTGAGACTGGAGAGTTAGAACTTGTTCATGTAATTTGTTAATGGGGGAATCCCCCCCCCACTGCCTGTTTGTCTAACTTTATAAGTCTCAGTGCCATTTTCCACACAGACAAGATTTACTGGAAAAGAGAAAAAAAAGCTTTTTTCCAACCAAGATCAATATCAGATCCCCAGGAAAAAAAGAAAAAAAACAAGAATGAGAGTGAGGTTTTGCCTTCAATTACAGCCAGAAGTATTCATTCCGCTACTTTGTAATAGAAAACGGAAGGACTTTCCCTTTCAGCCTCTCTTCAAGCCGCAGCAGTCGCCATTTTAAAAATCTTTTTTCCTTTCACTTCTTAAACAACTTCAGTAACTTTTCTAAAATAAGAAGAATACTTGCGCTTCAGGATCAGAGGTCCAGCTCACGTCTTCTTTAATTAATTTAACAAATTTGCAGGCTTGCTTTTGCCACCTAGCTCTGCGTGTAGCAGAGATCTCCCAGAGCCCGGAGCATCGGCTGGGGATACAGGGAGTCTCTTCCGCTCCGTCCCAAAAGTAAATAAAAAACTTTTGGGATTAGGCAGAGGACTCTACCCACCCCAGCCGGCTCTATCTCCGTTTCCTAATGGAAACGGAGTTTTTTCGAGCCGCCATTCCGCTATAAAGGCGGCTCTTACAGGCAGTGGGTTCGACGATCCCGAAGGAGCATCCGGCGGGGACAAACAGCAAACCGGAAGCCCTGAGTCGTAAAATCTTGATTGTTAAAAACGGAAAGGGGATATCTTCTCAGATTTGACTTTTGCCTTCATCTGCAGAGACAAATCAAGGAAACCAAATGACACAATTATATAGCATACAGTAGTTATTTCCATGCTGTCTGTTATTGAAATCAGTATGATTTAGTTTTTTAAATTCCATTTTATTTTCCTTTCTTCTTGTTTTGAACCACAGAATAAGACACTTGTTTTAAAATCAACTTGGCAGTTATGGAAAAATAGATTGATAACCATCTAATAACAGCACAAAAAAGAGCTGTTTCTTTGAAACATAATTCATGCAGTAGTAAAAAATACAAAAAAAGAGTGCAAGCAATCGTGCAGAAATAAAACCATTATAAACAGGATTTGAAAACAATGAATAAGTTTCAGGACTGAATTTTCCTAGTAATATACTTTCCAACCTGCATGTAAAGACAGGATTCAGTTTTAACTAAAGAAACAGATAACTAGCTTTGTGTCATCTCAGTTTCAGGTCCAAAGCGGCAAACCAACACTGCAACAGCAGGGAGTTTCCTTTCATTGCAGACACAACTTTCTAGTCTAGTTCAGTGCTTTGATCACAAATGTTATGGAAATGATGTCTTCTGACAATAAGGTGATTAAAAAAGTCTGGGTAGGAAGTGTCATTTGAAGGACAAAGCCTGCATGTTTGATTTCCCACCACTAATTTTGGCATGGTTTAAATAACATGATTATATCTCAGTTTTCCTTTAGTGCCATTGGAATTTCACATTTTGAAAATGAAATTTATAGAGACATACGATCAAAGTTTTGCTCTGGGGAGAAAAAATAATCTGGTATTAGCATCTTTAAAACAGTCAAAGAAACAGAATTTTATTTATAAAACATAGACCTGGAAAAATCAGATGAACTTTAAGAATCCCCCTTGATATTTATACTAGAGCGACATTCTTTGTTATAAAGGACATTCTTTATTTCAGATAGTTGTCCTTTGGATTAATTTAATTTAATTACTTATTTTTCTTGGTTTCCTTTGTAAAGCAAAGTTATAAACAATTAATTCTTATATTCTTACGAACCACTTTCAGATTTGCCCATTTTTCAGGTTTTTCCTTTATTTTTTCCAAGAAAATAATGGTCACAGCAATATATACATAAGTTACCTTATGTATTTGATTATGTTTGTCTGTGTATTTGATACATTTGATATATATCAAATGAAAGCATGAGTAAATTTTTCATCAATATCAATAATGTGCTTATACCTTTGTATGCTTCCTTCTTATTAGTGCAATTCCTGAGCTGAACTAATTTTGTAGAATGGCACGAACTCCTTCTTTTTTGCTAATGTAACATTTGTTCAAATTTATCACTCGTGGCTACATGTATTGTACAATGGGATTGCTTCTTACCAGGGAGTTAGCCTCTACCATGGACTTGCCCAAACTTTCTACTATGACAAGTAGAAAGTTTCTTTAGATTTAATTTCTCTCCAGTGAAACTGAATAATTCATATAATAATATACATTTTTGAATAAAAGGAAGCAGTGATGAGTTTTCTCTATCATAAGGTAAAGGTTCCCCTCGCATGTATGTGCTAGTCATTCCTGACTCTAGGGAGTGGTGCTCATTTCCCTTTCAAAGCCGAAGAGCCAGCGCTGTCCGAAGACATCTTCGTGGTCATGTGGCCAGCATGACTAAACGCCAAAGGCACACGGAACTCTGTTAACGTCCCACCAAAGGTGGTCCCAATTGTTCTACTTGCATTTTTTACGTGCTTTTGAACTGCTAGGTTTGCAGAAGCTGGGACAAGTAACGGGAGCTCACCAAATACGTGGCACTAGGGATACTATTACTATCTATCTATCTATCTATCTATCTATCTATCTATCTATCTATCTATCTATCTATCATCTTATCTAATGTTACTCTCTAACATAGAGAACTTAATTGACTTTTATTCTTTTCTTCCTTAAGGAGTCATGTAATCAACTGGGAATATGTACATATCTGGTAAAGTCATAACAGCAGCAGTGGCACAAAGATATCTATGTTCGCAACCTTTTACAAATTAGATGAAACGAGTTTCTGTTCAAAGGGGCTTATAACCTTAACATTGGGGGGGAAATCGAGGTTACATCTCACAAAACACTTATCAGAAGGCACCCCCTGATGAGGTTATTTCTCCTCTTCCTTGTAAGCTTCTCACAAACTTCTTGATCACCCCAAGTTACCTTTGTATTTTTCCTAGGCAGTTGGGCATACCTCCAAAGAAAGCTGCAACTGCTTAGCAGTTTTATTTGTGAAATATGCTTTGAGGGCAAAGATGTTCTGGGAAATTGAGCTGATGTGACTTGTGTCATTTTTTTTATTAACTGTGCATATCTTAAAAAAATGAAATAGAAAGCAAGCAGGTTGGCGAGCATCAAGTTACTACCTCTATAGTGGGATACATCACCAGATTCTTGTGATATAGATCACTGTGACTGAGTGCCATATTTTGTGGACAATTATTTACTTACCAAAGGAAATATGTATGCAATGTTTTTTTAAAATAATGTAGAAATTATAATTCAAAAAACATTTTAGAGTAATTATGTATATTTCAGAGTTTTATTTCTTACCCATCATATATATTTTTATACATTAGATGGCACCTGATAGGACCAGATTTAATAGGACATGTATGTAGCCCAGTACTAAATCGGGTATACAAAGTAAACAATATAATCCAAAATTTCTAATTTTTTTAGCAATGAAGTATATTTAAGACCTGTATTTTTCCCTCATGTGACTTCTCAACAAATTATTTTCCCACCTCAGGCAACTAACAACTGATATTTATTTCTAACAATACAACATTAAAGAAGCACTGACAGAAAATACCTTGGCAATGTACATAGAGACGCTATCCAAACCTGGGGCTTTCTAAGTAGGCTTTACTATTGAGGGTCTAATCATTGTGTAGATCTGCTGGCTGAAGCTGTCTGGGTTTTGTTTGGATGTAGGCAATTTCAACAAAAGATCCATATATAAACTCCTTTCTCTCTGGTTGAAGGCAGAAACATTGTCATTAATTGAAGTGGACATAGCATGCTGATGGTTGGATTTTAAGCTGTTGAACTTTAATTGCATTTCATGGGGGTATTATAACAATCATGATATGTGAACTGTAATATTTAGTATTTAAAGAGCTAAGTGTGCTTTTTACTGCTTGATTTTGTATAATATCTGAATCAGTTTGTTGTTATTACTTCTTCCTATCATGGAGAATGAACGGTGTTGTAAGGGTCCCAGAATTACTTAAGAGGGGAAACTATGTAAATCTTTAAAATAAAAATAAATTATTGTCTATTTATTCAGTAGAAGAAGCCAACAAATATAGTCTTTATCTTAGAATGGAAGAGTGATGATAATAATTTCATGGGTTTGCTTTTCCCCATTTAAGTGTGTCTATATTTGTTTTGTCAGAGACCCTAAAATTTCTATATACAGTACAAACAATATCACCTCAGATCAGTACTGAAAGCAATAACATAATAGCTTAATAGTGGAATTTAATATGAGGCTACTTTAGTTTTGAGGAATACAATTATCCCACCACTCCTCTCTGGAGCAGGTGCTAAGCACTGTCAAATATAGCTGATAGGCAAAGGCATATGACAAAAATAGGGATATCCAAATAGGAACTGCAGAATCTCCTTTCTTGTACATTTTCTAGGAGACTGGATCAAAACACCTAATTGATTGGATTGATTTGAAGGTGCAGCACTAGTAAGCAGGAGGGAAGAGATATCGGAGGTTTAATGTATGAACCAGAGGAAAGAGAAAGACAATAAAAATGCTGGAAAATCCAAGTAATCTTTGAAATTCATTTAACTCTACAGTGAAATTGTAAAAAGTTCTGGAAGAAGTACTTATATAACCAGGCTGACTTTTTTTTGCTTTACAAACTATTGAGTGACCTCATGTGGTTCATTTCACTTTCACCTAGCAACTGATCATTAGTAAGTAGAAAACTCTGTTAATCCTAAACACTGTATTAGTACTTCAGTTTTAATACTCTTGGCAGAGTTGAGAGCCAAAATGCACACTACTATATGAAAAATTATGATCCTGAACATACCCAAGGGCCAATATTTTTCTTTAAAAAAATAATTTTATTTAACTTACCAAAGAATAAAATACAAATGAAAATGAAAATAGCAGGAAAATAGGGAAGGGAACGGGAGAGAAAAAGAATGTAAGATAAAGAGGAAAAAAGAAAGCATTGCCTTCTGACTTTTTTTAGTGCAGCAGAGTAAAATAATAGCATTACAGTCTCAACTTTTTACTTTTACATATTTAATATTTATTTATTTATTTATTTATTTATTTATTTATTTATTTATTTATTAAATTTATATACCGCCCTATTCCTGAGGGACTCAGGGCGGTGAACAGCGAACGATAAAAATACATGTAATACAAACGTTAAAAAAAACCAATTAAAATATACTAAACACTCTGGTCCTAGATAATTCAAGACATCCCAGTTTAAAATAAAATCAAAAGCAATATAAAGGGAAAGTTAGGCCAGGCCGGCCTGCTGAAACAGGAATGTTTTGAGGGCACGGTGGAAAGTGCGCAGATCCGGAATCTTCTGTATCTCTGGGGGGAGCTCGTTCCAGATGGTGGGTCCCCTCACAGAAAAGGCTCTCCCCCGGGGGCTGCCAGTCGACACTGTTTGGCTGACGGCACCCTGAGAAGCCCCTCTCTATGGGAGCGTACTGGATGGTGAGAGGCTATTGGTGGCAGAAGGTGGTCTCGTAAGTACCCCGGTCCTAAGCCATGGAGCGCTCTAAAGGTGGTAACTAAGACCTTGAAGCGCACCCGGAAGACCACAGGGAGCCAGTGCAGCTCGAGCAGGAGGGAAGCCACATGGGAGCACCATGCTGCTCCCATAACTACCCGCGCGGCCGCATTCTGGACCAGCTGGAGCCTCCGGGTGCTCCTCAAGGGGAGCCCCATGTAGAGAGCATTACAGTAGTCCAGGCATGAAGTGACGAGGGCATGAGTGACCGTATTTAACGAGTCCCGATCCAGAAAGGGACGCAACTGGCGAATCAGGTGAACCTGATAAAAAGACCACCCGGCCACAGCCGTCAAGTGTTCTTCTAAAGACAGCCGTGAGTCCAAGAGGACGCCTAAGTTGCGAACCCTCTCCGTGAGGGGCAATGACTCATCCCCAATAGTCAGTGATGGCACCAACTGACTATATCGGTACATCGGAAACCACAGCCACTCAGTCTTGGATGGATTGAGCCTGAGTCTGTTCCTCCCCATCCAGATCCATACAGCCTCCAGGCACCGGGACATCACTTTAAGGGCATCATTGGGGTGGTCCGGGGTGGAGATGTATATAATATGTATGTAATATGTACTATGTACTCCAGACAGACCAGACGACAGCACTGGACTGCTATAAAGAAAAGCTTGCTGGTCAACATAATACAAATTTACAAAAAAGATACCATTATTTGTATGTAATATGTAATTAAAGTCATAATGCTGGCTGACTCCCTCTGTCTGTCTGTCTGTCTGTGAAAAACCTGATATGAAAAACATACTACTGTGCTCCTTATAATACCTAGGATTGTCCAGTGAAATCGCGAGTATATAGCCCCATAATAAAATATGTTAATAGCCTGTGATTTTGGTAGCTTTAAAATGTATGATAGGTTTTTACAAATATTGGATGTAAAATATGAATGGAACCTCTAATTGAGGAAGCAATGTTTTCTAAATACAAGATGCTGGAAACAACCACAAGACTATAGGATTACTCCATCAGCTCCCCACCACAGTGCCTCCAAAGTATCAAGATCTAACCATAGACAAAGATGACATCATAGTCTCATTTGATGTCACAACACTCTTCACTTCTTATAGAACCAGAACTTGCAAAAGAATCAATGAAAGCGCTACTACACAACACACCTGAACTAATCAAATACACCAGGATTGAAATACCCAGAATTTTATCAACTTTTGTCTGACCAAATATCCAGGTTAATAGACAAATATATCAAAAAATTAAAGGGACACCCATGGGATCACCACTTTCAGGATTCATAGGTGAGACTATAATGCAACACCTGGAATCTAGAGCACTCCCACATATATAGCCCAAAGATTGGATCCAGTATGTAGATGACACTTTTGTCATAAAAAAAGACCAACTGGAGAATACACAAAACAATCAACATCTTCTTCAAGGAATAAAATTCACAAAGGAACCCAAAAATAACACATCCGCCTTCCTAGATATCCTCATCTGGAGAGGCAGTGATGGCATATTAGAAACACAAATTACAATAAACTACCCACACCAACCAAGTGTCATTACCAAAGTAACAACCCAACCATCTGCAAGAGAATCTGTGTAAGAACGCAGTTTAGGCAAACACACAGCAGCCCTGAACAGCAAAAAAGTAAACAGACCATCTATACGATGTCTTCCCACAAAATGGATGTCTATATAACTATCAAAAAGTGCCTGACAATTCAACATACCATACTACAAGCAACACAAGCTATGAAAAAGTTAGCACTGCCTTATGTCAAAAACATCTCAGAAATCACCACAGACTATTACAACCACATTGCATCACCATAGTGCACAAACCAAATAAAGCCTCCAAAACATCCTAAGTAAACATAAAGGCCCAGCAGCCCAGATGAAAATACAGGAGTCCTCTACAACATACAGTGCAAGGACTTTGACAACTACTATGTAGGACAAACAGGCAGAAGACTGGCAGAGCACAACACCAACCAGCAATCAAAAGACATGATGAAAACTCTTGTTTCACAACACATGGACAGACTGCACATAACTTCAACTGTGAAATTGTGAACATTCTAATTCAAACCAGGTCCAAAAATGCCAGAGAATTCCTGGAGGCCTGGCATTTTGACAAATTGGCCAGCAACAGGAACATAAACAATATCTACAAATCACTCAAAAGAGACCACCAAAAAGTCCAAAAGGAAATAAAAAGACCAAAACACCCTTTCACTTGCAACCAATGTTCATATGAGCAGAGATTAACACCAAGATTAATATTAAACCAGCAATCACGTGAATGATACCTCATTCAAGGAACTACCAACACAAGTGAACAAGCTAACAGTAAACAACAACCTAATCAAGGAACCATCAAGAACACTCTGACCAACACAGACAGAGCAAGCCACTAGTATATAAAAATAAGAGTAAACCCCACTCCCCTCTAGTCCTGAGGATTGGTAATGAAATATCTGCAAGAAAACTACCAAGCGCAGAAACTTCCAAAGACCCTTTAGGACTACCGTATTGCAAGGACTGCTTATCCAATTGACAGTCTAGTTATAAAGCTCTGAAGGAACTATTCTTGAAGATCTTAGGTAGGATATATAATTGTTAGATGTTTCAGATTTCCAGGAATAAATATGATCTCTAGAAAGAAGATGGGAATGAAATAAAGCTATTTGTGAGGGAAAAAAGTTTTTATCTAGTTTTTATCTTATAGTCATTGAAGCATTTAGTTTGTGACAATGTATCTGCTTAGCTAATCTTTTTTCCGCTACCAGTTATGATTGCATGTCTGTATCTAATAACCTGTAATCAAGCAAGCAACAACACAGATTGGCATAAGCCACAGGTTGCCATTGACTGTTTTAGTTAGAGTTGATAGGGATTAAAACCAAAATATCAGCATGTGTGAGAGATCATTTATTTCCCACCCATTGCCTTACTAAATGATCCATTAGCTTTATTCAGATAAGTTCATTCTATGATGTTATGTCTTTATACCTTATTTTCCCTTAGCAATGAATTGCCCAGTAGTGTTGGAAAAAAGATTAACTAAACAAGAAGATATTGGCCTTTCCCTTTCATTAGCTCTGTGAAAGATTGTTGAACCTAAATTATAAAGACAACTATTGGCATCTTTTTCTAAATATGATGAAGCCAACATGATAACATATGATTTGAGACTTCAGAATGCAAGCTTTGCCCTTTTTTATTTGCATCACAATGTCACATGCAAGAAAGTAAGGGGCAGAGTTTAGACATCAATGCCACAACACATAATTTATCCCTCATTCCCATTTGTCAAGATACCTATGGAGACAGCTTTTGTGGCAAAGATATTATGTGCCCTTTTCTGGAAAGGCTGTCTGATCCCTTCAGTAGAAGAATGGCTAATTTACTTGGGAGAACAACTAGAATAGCTAGAATACTACATTAGTATAATTTCATAATTTAAAAACAAATCTAACACAGAATTGAATTCAAACTGGAAACCATTCCTAGACTATAGTTTAATGAAAGTATGTATACTTTACCAAAATGAGAGTTTCTGTATGTGTAGAGTCTATATTTCAATTTCATAGGATATACAAATAAAAAAAAAAATTCTCATTAACATTAATTGAATTTACTGTAGTTTTGAATCTTATGTGGTGATTTATACTCGATTGACTATGAACTTAATTAAGTTTTAATTCTTAGAACTTAATAGCAACTTCAGTCATTAAAATAATGTTAAATTTCATAATAATACACTAGAAAACTATAATGTTTATATTTTTAATTCCTTATTTACTCATTTGCATTTTATTCTGTTATCTCTCTCCCCCCTCCATTGCTCTTTCTCTCCCTTTCTCTCTCTCTTGTTTATGTCTTTTACTATTTTTCCTCCAAAAGCTATTTTTCTGAAATAAAAGATGAGGCACATTTTAAGTGAACATGTGTAAATTAATTCTGTTTGAACATGTGAGACTTCTCACCTTCTCTATTTCTGCACAAGTCATTAGTATGGTTAGAAGAAAGACATCTGATTGGAAGTATTGTGGTTCATGAAGAAACAAAAGAAGCAGATTTCTGTAATGGCTGGTAAGCAGAAACTATAATTTAGAGGTAACAGTACGTAGAAAGTTATAAGTTCAGTCCATGCTGGCTCTCATAAGAAACAAATAGTGAGATAAAGTGACTATTAGTCAAAGAAAATAATTGTCAGCTTCATGCATTTCATCAGTGACTGGCAATGAATGAATGTTGTATTCATGACAACCAGGAGCTTCTGCAGTGCAAAAACATTAAAATAAGAGTAAGGAATCATATGGCAATTTACACCCATCTCTGTTGGGTAAGTTTAATTGTAGAGTTTTATATCTCTCTTTCTGGCCCAGAAGTTTTCTTGGAGGACACAACTTGGAAATTAAAAGAAAAGTCTATTCAGCAATCTGGTGTACAATGTATAACATGTTCTGGGCAAAGAAATACTCTGTGCTTTATAATCATTTTTCATTCAACTTGATGAAAGAGAATTTCCTTGAAAAATTATTTCAAAGTAAATCTTTTTACCCTTATTTGGTTATGAGGTGACCTATAGATAGAGGTTTATGAAAACTTCCTGCCTCTCATTGTACAGCCCTTTCCTCAGCAGTTTATTGACAGACTGATTTCCTACGATTGAGTTTAGTCTCAAAAAATAGTATCACTGAGGAAGATCTCCCACTGGGCTTTTCCAGTATTTGTGTTATTTTTTAGTGCTAAGGGACAATCTTGTCTTTAAGACTGTGGTTCAAAAAAACAATAAAAATCCTTCCACTAGAAATATTTGGAGAAATTGACCAATGACTTTGGAGTGTTCCCAACTCTAGACTGCTGACTTCAGTTGTCAATTTTTTACTACTGTCCTTATAATCCATTTTTTCTGTCAATTATGACTCCTAAATATAAATAATTTCTAGATATTGTATTTCTATTGTTGTTGTTGTTTGACTTGAGGTGTTTGGAAGTTCAGAATGTAGTGTTTCAAATAAATAAAACTCTAATGGCAGAGACTCTGATTAAATGAAGATAAGGGAGGAAAGAGAAGGTATGGAGCCAATCTTGTCAGAGCAACAACTGTGTATATGAGCATATAACTTTTGTGTAGCAGATTCATGTCAAAAAAGAGATGTCTACACAAAAAAATCTCATCTGCATCTCACCTCCACATGAAGAGAGCTATAGACAACCCATGTGATAGAAATCGAATCACAACTAATTTTCAGCTGATATTTTTTTCTAAAACAATTAAAATATCAGTTACCTTTTTATATACATTTTCCTTATTCCAAATGCCTATACTTTGCTGCCTTATTGCTATTCTTCCTATAATAAAGCCTGTTCATTGGGACCTGTTTTCTCTAATTATGCATAACCTTATGTTAAGAGTGTTTCATTTATTGAAAAAAGTAGCATTATTCTATTGCTAAAATATTCTATTTTGCTGAGTGTCACTTTGTTATTTTTCAATGAGATATTCCTTCTACTGTACTGTGCCTTGCAGAGCAACTGGCTATTTTATTGAAGACAACTGTTATTCTCAGATCTTTGTAAAATTCACCGAGAAATTCCTATAACTCAAAACAGTATTCCCGTGTACTTAATTTAGTTTACAGATTTACATTCTCAATTACAAGACCACTGCACTGCATAAGAACCATCACATGTTTTTCTGTTGCTAGTGGTTACAGGGAAAAGGGTGAGAACTGGCTGCCACCAGTCACATGACAGACTGAAAAATCTAATACATTCAGACAGCTTGCTCTTAGTTGGCTTATGTCTTGTTATTATCAAATGATTGCATCTCTTGACTTGATGAATATATGACTGCCAGTTCGAAATAGTGATTATTCCATATTACTGGAACAGAACGGACTGATGATGTCTACAGAAAACTATTAAACGGAATAGCCATGTCAAACATCTCTCTTCAGAAGATACAGTCCTAAGTGCTTTATTTGTACTAGGTTGTTGTTTTTTGAGCAGATTAGGTTTGTAGACAAGAACCAGGATCTTTTTCATATTCAGCTAAGTCTGCAAATTTCTACAGCTTTCTGTTTAGTCTCTTTCTTCAATCTCCAATGAATGGAAATGAGATTGTTACAATTGTCCTTGTTCATATGTATTAAACTAAATCTTTCTGTCATTTATTATGTCTATATTGCTGGACCTTTCAGTTCCTCTTGTATGGTTTAGGATAGAGCCCTGCATGTGCTTATCAAAACTAGCATATTTAAAATTGCAACACAAAGGATCCACACTAACTGAATAATAGGTCACTAGACAAAGATATTTTGGTGATATACAGGGTGGAAAGGAGGGCTTACTTTCTCTATATAGTAAACATTTTCATTTTTAGAATGACTAAAATAGCACAGGTGTTATGTGGGCACCAATGAAACTAAACTAAACTAAACTAAACTAAACTAAACTAAACTAAACTAAACTAAACTAAACTAAACTACTTCTGTAATATCAGGGATCAGGGGTGAAATCTAGCAGGTTCTGACAGGTTCTGGAGAACTGGTAGCGGGAATTTTGAGCACTTCGGAGAACCGGTAGCGGAAATTTTGAGTAGTTCAGAGAACTGGCAAATACCACCTCTGGCTGGCCCTAAAGTGGGGTGGGAATGGAGATTTCGCAGTATCCTTCCCCTGCCATGCCCACCAAGCCATGCCCACAGAACCGGTAGTAAAAAAAAATAGATTTCACCACTGACTGGGATCCATGAGTATTTTGAATTTTATAAAAAGTTGATGCAGCCACAACCCAGAAGAACTGTGTCCTTCCTATCCTGAAAAAAAAAAAAAGAAATATTACAGTAAACTGAGAATGGTAGGGTGTACCCATTTGTTTGCATTCTTACAGCCTGGCATCCCTATAACAGCCATTTTGAAAGCACCATCCAAAAGCTTTTAATATTTAAAATTGTTCCTTTCCGTGAGATATTTAGATACATTACTAAGACCTCCTGCAGCTGAAAGTATACCTTTTTTTTTGGTCTAAATCAAAGAAGAATCTCTGTTAAGAGAATAGCGAGGATATCTTATTGGGACTACTGTATAATCAAGTTTGCAAATTCTTCTTCTTGCTGGACATAAAAGCATGTCTAAAAAATTGCTATAGAGTTTTCTATGGCAAAATCTCTTAAAAGATGTAAGCTTAATAAACTCATAAGGATAGAAAAGGTATCCAAGGCCATTTGGAAGGCACTTTTGCTGCAGGCCAGGGCTCTGAATCAGAAGAAATCTGCAGTGTTGCCTGTTGCTGGATTAAGATTCATGGTTTGCAAATATAAACAAACTGACAGTTTCTGTTTATATTTATTATTCATTTTAATTATGTACCTGATCATTGTTAATGATGGTAAAATTTGGGATAGAAGAAACAACCCAGGGTAGATTATTTAGTTACTGGAAATCTATTTGAAATATGGCTATTGATAACAAATATAATCTCTAGGCATGTAGAGGAAGGACTGTAAACAATTAATCCAAAAAATAAATCTTTCTCTGCTATGATTAGCAACATTTATAATAAATAGGTTTTTAGGCACAGTCAAGAACACAGATTTAAAGATAAAGGTTCCCTTCACATATATGTGGTAGTCATTCCTGACTCTAGGGGGTGGTGCTCATCTCCGTTTCAAAGCCGAAGAGCCAGCACTGTCCAAAGACGTCTCTGTGGTCATGTGGCCGGCATGACTAAATGCCAAAGGTGCACAGAACGCTGTTACCTTCCCACCAAAAGTGTTCTCTATTTTTTTTCTACTTGCATGTTTTGCATGCTTTCGAACTGCTAGGTTGGCAGAAGCTGGGACAAGTAATGGGAGCTCACCCAATTACACGGCACTAGGGATTCGAACCACTGAACTGCCGACCTTTCGATCGACAATCTCAGTGTTTTAGCCACTGAGCCACCGTGTCCCTCTGACACAGATTTAGTAGTATGCAAATTTATTTCAACTGATATCAGAGCTGATTCACTTTTGTGACAGAATGACTCTTTTGCCTCAGCTGGGATATTGGGGAGGACAATAGAGAAGGCAAGATATGCCATTGCCCTTCCAAGTGCTGTGTGGCTCTGTCACAAGCATTCATCCAGCTGCTTCATTTTCCTAGGCACAGTTGAGTGAGAGAGTAATACCCGTACAAATATATGTATTTCCACTGGGCTTGGAAACCAATTAATGAGTATTAAATGAGCCTTATTGGACATTGCCCAGCTCAAGGGAATATGGTGTGTTGACAACTTTTGTCATGTGAACTCTAGTTAGTGAGATTAAATCCCATAGGCAATGAAAGATTAACATTTGGGTTTCATAGAAATGGGGATAAAACAGCTGCAGATCCTATACAAGGATGAACGGGTGATCAGAATAAAAGCAATTAACACGGCTTTATCGACTAATTCGAGATCATTTCTTTATCAACTGTGAAGGGTATGAGGCAAAGATGGAGAAACATGCCATGGTCAAACCACCCACAAAGGGTTGTCTTCATTGGGCAAGTTTTATAACCTTTCAACTCTCTCTCCACTTTCATCCCTTCTGGGATTGCCTAAATTCCTTTGGGGAAAATAAGTCAGGAAATAGTTGCATTCTTTAAGCATCAGCAAGGAAACTAATTACCAAGAATTAGTTTCATTCTTAAGTGCAAGCAAATATTGCATGCTTAGTTAAGACAAAAGAAGGGAAATAAATGTCTAATTGAGATAAGGAAAGACTAACTTGTCCAAGCAAATCTTTGGGTACCAGTTTAAGATAAAAGTTCAATCACAGGTCAAGGTATCACAATTCACTCTTGGCTCTGGCTCTACCCATTGTTATGTCATGCCATTCATCTTGAAGGTTTCAACATCTGCCCTCAGGCAAAAAAGGTTGCTCCCATACTGTGAAGGACAGTACTTAGTTATCACTATAACTTATTAATTAATGCTTAACTAGACTTGTTGCCAATTTGACACAAATCTGCTACCCTGTGCCATCCTTCTGGCTGATGTGGGGCAGTTAGCAGGAGCCTTGCCCTCCTCTAATGTATATTTGTGTGATTGTGGACCTTTTGCATCTTGGCATGATTAAACTCCTGAAGATCACATAAGGCTGAGAGAATAGTCACATATAGTGACATGCCCGTATATTCAATTGTGTTGAGCATTTCTATGGAAGAATGAATTGCTCTGAAACAGAAAAATGGTACATGCAATTACCAAGGTCATAGGTTTTTTTTCCCATTGTAGTGATCTTACTGACAGCTGTTCCACTTAGGCATGTAAGCACTTGCTGAGAAAGTGGGGGAGAGATGGAGGATGGAGGGGAGTTTAACTCCTTAGGAGCACTAACCAGCAAGCTGCCATGTATGTTTCAAAAGAAAGAAGTATAAAAGAATCCAGACCAAGTAGAGAAAAGGGAAGGGTTTTCTTCTAAGTTTGGTAGAAGGTGTTGCTGGAGTGAGGGGTGACTGGACAAGGCCTGGAGCAGAGGAAGCAACATCTGGAAGAACCAGAAGACAGAGGATCCATGGCCAGGGAGAAAATCCAGGAAGGTGCCTGAGGTAGCTGGAAGAAAGAAGAAGCTGTAGAAAAGAGCCAGCAGAAAGAAAACACAGCCCTGACTTAAACAGTGACAGGCTGAACTCCATATGGGTCAAGTGCTAGAGAACTAGACAAAAGAATATTATGGGAAGAAGCTGTTAGCATTCCTAAGCCTGAATGTAAGTAAGCATGGAAGGAGGAAGACATCACTACCTGACTCTGTGGTTTCATCCCCAAACTCCCATAACTTTAACCTTAGACTGTCTACTGTTGACCTCACCCCATTCCTAAGAGGTCTGTAAGGGGAGTGCATAAGAGCACCAACGTGCCTACCGTCCCTGTCCTACTGTTCCCACTAATTTGTATCCATTTCCTGTATTCATAATCATGTTTATACTTATATCTGTTATCTTATAGATGCTTGACAAAACAAACAAACAAACAAACAAATAAACAAACAAATCAGCAGTGAAGCATCTTGTATTACAGGTAATCCTTGATTTACGAAAACAATTGAGCCCAAAATTTGTGTTGTTAAGTGATACATTTATTGAGTTTGCTCCATTTTATGACCTTTCTTGTCACAGTTGTTAAGTGAATCACTGCAGTTGTTAAATTAATAACAAAGTTGTTAAGTGAATCTAGCTTCCTCATTGAATTTGTTTGTCAGAATGTCACAAAAGGTAATCCACATGATCCTGGGATATTGCAACTGTCATAAATATGAACCAGTTGCCAAGCATCAGAATTTTGATCATGTGACCATGGGGATGCTGCAATGGTTGTAAGTGTGAAAAATAATCATAAGTCGTTTTTTTTCAGTGCTGCTGTAATTTGAATGTTCATTAAATGAACTGTTGTAAGTCAAGGACTCCCTGTACTAGGAAACTGGTAAAATTTAAGTCATTTAGGTAAATTCTTATTAAGTTAAGTTTGATAGTAGAATACACAGATATAGAAATGATAATAGATATTGAGAAACATATGCATAAATTTACACACACAAAGTCTTCTAAACACACTTTGCACTACATTTGTATACTAATTAATAGTGCTACCTTTAATCATTATTTGTGTTCGTGTGTCTAGGTTTTTTTCCTATCTATTCCCCATTCCAACAAAGTCAAGTATGGAATGTGCTTAGGAAAATGGAATGCCCACTGTCTAAATTGAACATGGCAGAATAAATTTGCAAAGGAGTCATATTTGTTCCTTTATTTATTCAACCTTTTAATCAACCTATATTCAACCTATTTACTGTATATTTAGGAGAAACCAGGTTGGAAGAAGATAAACGTGGCTATAAAATTGGAGGAAGAAATATCAAGAACCTGCTATGCTGATGCGTTTACTATGACTGATTAAATCTAGAGATTAAATATACAATGATAACAGATACAGCAACCAGCCTTAGAATTGACAATGAAGATTAACAATAAGGAACCAGCAATCAAGATATACTTATAGGGTTAGGGCTAGCACTTGGCAAAGCAGTCATGAAGATCTTGGAAAAGATATTCAGATGCCATGATGTGTCTATAATTACAAAAAAACGGAATTATGCAGGTAATATTTTCCCTTATGACACTCTATGAAAGCAAAAATTGGATTTTGAAGAAGCAGAACAAAGAGGGTTGGCTCTTTCGAACCCACCCAGGATTCTTATTCAAGATACAAATGACAAGAGTAAAATTATCATACTTTGAACACAGTATGTGAAGACCTAGCCCACTTTAGAAGTCAATAATGCTGGGAAATGTGGAAGGAAAAGAAGAAGATGGCAGCAAGGCAGATGGACTATATTTGTAATGGGTACAATTTCAGAAGATTTAAATGATCGGGTTGGGGACAGATCATCCTGGAGGAAATCTATATGGTCATTAAGAATCAGCACTGACTTGATGGCACATAATCAAACAGTGGCTTGAAAATATTCCTAAACCACTTGAGAAATATTGACGGTTGTGATTTCAGGAATTCCAAGAAAACTGTCTGTCTGTCTTCTATTCAAATATTGTAACTGAAAATGAAATCTGAACATATTATCATTTTAGATAAGGCTGTTAAAGACTGATAGAATCTTAACACAGCAATGATAGTTTTGCCCTGTCTTGCAATGAGGATAGTTAATCTTTTTTTGGATAAGTAATATTAATTGTACAATTTCAGCTATATTAACTAGCATTCTTGCACACTTTCTAGGTTTAGTATTGATACTGGTGAAGAATTTGACAGTGTGCTGGAACAACGGGTGTTTCAAAGTTCCTTCACACTTTTACTGGGATTATTGGATTTGACTAGTTTATCTGATGCAAGCAGAATGTCTGCCTGACTATTTTAGCAAGACCCAAGGATAGGGGCTGTCTGATAAAATGTAAAGCAGCCCTTTGTTCAGAGATTTCTTTTGACTGTTTCACTGTGTACTTCTTTGTTTACAGCTTTATGTAGTTGTAAACATTTAACTGGCAGGCCAATTATGCACTGTAAGAAAAAAGAAACCCACTGTGTTTAAATTCCTAAGCTCAGACAAAATTTAATTAAAACTTGGAAGAAATGTAAACTATGTACTAGGAGAAAAAACTGCCTACCACTAGTCTTCCATTCTTCTCAATTTTTTTTCAAATTATGTTTTTTTTTTTAAAAAAAAAGTTTAGATACTGTCACTAATTCCAAATTTATTCTAAGTAAGGCACAATCAGCCTTTCCATTCAAAGACATGATGATGACGATGAGGTTGTTGTTGTTGATGATGATGATGATTTCATCCTTTGAAGACTGCAGTAGGATGTGAAGCAAGGCTGGGATTTTTTTTACTCTTTTGCTTTATTGTTTTTTTAGCAAGCATTTTTAAGTTGTATCAATATGTTAAACCTATTGGCAGATTGGCACAACTATTTTATTCATTTTCTAATGACAGCCAGTGGAAAATACCTTTTATAATTTTGATTGTTGCTGAATTTCAATGGTATACTTTTTTTAAAAAAAGATGCTTTATCGTTGTTTTAATTGCTAAAGTACAAAGAGAACAATTAAAAAGAAATCAAAACAACAATAAAGTGGACTTCACAGTGGTATGCCTTCAGGATGTCTCCAAGATTTAGGATTTGGAGGCCCTGTTGTGCAGTGTTTCATCTCCTTACATTCTTAGTTGTACTGAGTTGGGAAGAGAGGTCGAACTCAACACTGGGCATTCCAGTATGGGATACCCCAAAACCTGGCCACTTCCTCTTTTTTATTTAATATCTGTGAAGCTACTGAGGAAATCAGTTGTGTGTATTATGTCAGGTGTCATCAATATACTGCCTTATATTTTCCAAATCAGTGGGGAAATCAACCAAGAAGGAGTTGCAATAGAAGGCCCCGGGTGAGTTGTTTGGATGTTGTGAGGGATTGGATGGTGAGGAACAGATAAAGGCTGAACTCTAGCAGAGAAAGAGTTATAGGTAATACAGAACTTCCCTGGCTTTATGGGCGTTCCATCTCTTACTTTAGATTGTTCGCACTTCCCTGAAGGAGCTGGTGTACTGATCTTGGAATCCTTCTGGACTCATAACTCCTGCTGAAACAGCAGGTGATACCAGCAGGTGAAACCCATAGAAAATGAGTTTTCCAGTTGCACCCTCTCTTGAACTAAGTGGCTCTGAAGACAATGACTCATTTTTCTGCCCATCTTTCAGCTAAACTACTGCCTTTCAGCTAAACACTAGACTACTGTAACATTTTTTTAATTTGGGTGCCCTTGAAGATAACCCAGAAGCTAAAGCTGACTGCCTACTTGCAGACAGATAATAGCCATTTCAGGAGAATAATACTTGGGAAATAATTGGGAAAAGTTGTTCTGGTTGCCAGCAGACTTCCATTGCCCAATTCAAGGTGCTGATAAGTATCTTTAAAGACATATTAGTGACAGATCTTGAGAAGCTCCATACTTACTTGGATTTCTGGAAAGACCTTTACTGCTAGTAGAGTAATATACGGTAACAGAAAGCCTATCAGAGCAGTTATCCTGTTCATCTTATATCTAGCATAACTAAGGTGGAGTTTCTTTGAGTCTCTATCTCATTCTTGTTGTGGAAAAAAAGCCCCATTCAGATAGGGACCAAAGCAATTGGAGATACCAGTAGCTACAACAAAGTATATATCAGTGGCCTGTAGAAATACTGTGATTAATGGGCTGCTTATTAAAGAACCATAGAATCTCCACATCCTTCATTCATTTTTTTACAATGGTCCTATTTCTTCTTTGCTTTCACTGGCTCTGTCAGACATTCTGTCACATATTATATAGCTGGTCTTCTGGGTGTGCTTCGAGGTTTTGGTTCTCATCTTTAAAGCGCTCCATGGCTTAGGGCCTGGGTATCTACAAGACCACCTTCTGCCACAGATAACCTCCTACCGGCCAATACGCTCCCACAGAGAGGGTCTCCTCAGGGTGCCGTCGGTCAAGCAATGTCAACTGGCGACCCCCAGAAGGAGAGCCTTTTCTGTGGGGGCAACTGCCCTCTGGAACAAGCTACCCCCAGGGATACGACTGATCCCGGACCTCCGTACTTTCCACCGGGCTCTGAAGACTTTCTTGTTTCAGCAAGCCAGGCTGGCTTAAAATTTTAATTGATTAATTTTATGGGTAATGGGGTTTTAAAATTGGGAAGCCAAAGTGATTTAATTATTTTTAAATTATTTTAATTTTCATATTGTATGTATTTTAATCCTGACTGTTCACCGCCCTGAGTCCTTCAGGAGAAGGGAGGTATAAAAATTTAATAAATACTAAATACTAAATACTAGCTTAGGTCTTTTTACCTCCAGAATCACCTTTGGGTAGAAATACACCATCTTACAAGGAAGAGGATGCCCACCTTAGCGGAGATTAAGGTGGCTGAGACTCAGAAAATTCCATTTTTGAATGATAGCCCCATCTTTTTGGGAAAGCATGCCCTCTGAATTCAGCTTGTTCCCTATCTTTTAGTCTTCCAGGAAAATGGTGAAGACAGTTCTCTACCATAGGGCATTTGAAAATGTAATATTTAATTAGAACAACAACTGATTTCATTTTAACATGCTGCATTATAAATGTTTTGGCTCTGTATATTGGAAGCTGTCCAGAGTCATATGAATAAGCAGACTTTAAATGTTGGTAATTAAAAAAAATGTATGTATAAAATAAGGTTTCATTAGAAGATGGTTCACTTTTTAAACAACAATTGAATCCTGGCCATACAGCCAAGGCATAATCATAGTCCTTTGGAGTCCTTTGGAGTCCTTTGGCATAGTCCTTTGGAGAAACAAAATGGGTGTCAACTCGCGAAGCTTTCCTGACCTGTTCCCGAGTTGCCATAGGCAGTGAAATGGGGGATCATGCCTCACAGCTGCATCGAAGAATTTGCACCTCAGTAAAAACAAAACACATCCTAGCCAGCCAAAGTCAAGGCCATCTCCACAGAGACCCACAAAGACTGGAGGGAGTGACTTCTATGACCCACAAAATTGCTTCGTTGGGGAATGTGACTGATGACACACCTTGGGGGGAGGGGGAAACAGGGTCAGAGGCAAGGCGCGAACTGAGTGAAGTTAAAGCTGGCTTCACTTGGTCCATGCAGACATGGCACTCTTAATAAACAACTGGATTTTTCTTGAAACTTTGCTTGAGGCTCCTGCTTTTATTAGGACATCGGTTGGAACCCTGACAATGGGGACATATAGATTACCCATGTTTGTGTGTTCTGGGGGAAAGGGTTTTGGGTTGATGGCTTCTGCTCTGTTTTGTCTATGCAATAAACACAATATAATTGTACTACCTAGTTGTCTTCTGGATCTAAAGCAATCTGATAAGAATATTCATTTAATGTGTTTCTAAACTTTTCTAAGAAAGCTTGTGAATAAGATCAAAAACGCTTCTTGGGGAAAAAAAATCTCAGTCTTCATAAAGTTTTTTGGCCAGCCTTGACAAGCATTCTTAAAATCTATGAGGAAAGCTAAGGAATATAAACATATTTTTATTATATTATTAGAAGACAATGCATTAGTTCACAAGAACTAAAGAATTGTGGTGGAAAGGTTGCAGTTGAAAATCAAAGCTGCTTAAAGTCATGAAAATGAGATTATACTAACTGTATTATAAACCCTTTGAGGTTTTCTGTACTGGTAAAGGAACAACTTAGAATCTCATGGACATTTACACCATGGGTGTTCTCTGAAATGGTTGAGTTTCATAATTTATATGAAGCTTCCTATTTAGAGTTGACAAATGAATTCCATAACCTTTGAAGTAGAAAGAATATAGTAAACTCAGATAAACAGGAACATGCACAGACCTCAATATTATACAAAAAAAGTATCAAATTCAATGGTTTCTCTTAAATGTTTCAAAACAATATGGAATGTAGACACAACAAGTATACTTGTTGACTCATCTTGAAACTCTTGATAGTATAAAATTATTTATAAATCTATTTGGCAAGCTATCTATTCTTGATTATAATTGATCCCTAAATAATGAAAGACAGATTGAGTCAAATTTGACTTCATGAACATATATATCTTTCTTAACAATATAGAATTTTTTTCCACTATTTTTGCTCCATTAAAAATGCATCATATTAATGAAGTTTTTTCTAAATTCTGTTGTAAGTATTGCAATCAAGTCTATGACAGATTGCCGTCTGTGATGACAATGCACTTTAAGTTACTCAGTTCAGCTGATACTTGAGAAAATTGGAAAATGTTCATAATACTCTTTAATAATTAATACTTGTATTTTTATTGCACATTTCCCTTCTAATATCTGCTGCAGTGCAACATAAGAAATTAATTCAAGTTATGTTGTTGTCTGACAAAACTATTGTAAAATGTTGAAAAACTATACTATAGGTAGTACTCAACTTACAACCAATATTGGGGCTGGACCTATGGTCATATGCTGATATAGTCATAATTCAAGGCATTCATCTGACTGGACCCAATTTTACAACATTTTTTGCAGTGGTGGTTAAGCAAATCACTGTTCATTAAGCACATTCCATGATTCCAAGTGTAAACCTATTCATCCAATGACCCAAAGGTGCTTTTTCAAGAGGCAATTGGACTTTCTTTGTTTTGCCTTGAAGACGTTTAGCTTCTCGTCCAAGAAAGTTATTTGGTTCTCTTGAAAAAGCACCTTTGGGACAACCATGACCTGGATAACTGAGAATCTCCATAGACACTATTCATCCAATGGACATGCTTTGCCAGAAACTGACAAAAAATGCTGGAAACTGGTAAAAAAAAAACCCTCACAAACCATGGTCATATGGCCATGGAATAGTGCAACTGGTTGTAAAGGTGATCCGGTTGCCAAGCGCCTGAAACGCAGTCACATGACATGGATTGACATGATACCTTATGGCAACTAGAAGTGCTTTATGGCCTATAAAGCATCCATTTCATACACGTTGTATTTCGAATAGTTGAAAATGACTGGTTGTAAGTTAAGGACTACCTGTATTACATTTTAAACAATATTTAAAAATGAAAACAATAGTATTGGTTGAAAAATTAACACAGCAGCAAAAAGTCTTGAAACTAAAAAATGCAGATCATATATCAATGAACAATCTTTAATTAAAAGATTGATTAAAGTTTATTCATTGTTATACGATGTCCATTTTAAGTTCTGCAAATAAAATTATTTCTAATAAATTGTTTCCATTTCCAAATTGCTTCCATTTATATTTTGGAATTGAAATAAAAATATAAATGTTAAAAAATGTGTCTTCTTTAGGATGTTCCATAAAATTATTTTTAAAAATATTTCATTATATTCTGATATCTCACTTGATATCTGTAATGGAAGAATATGACATTATTGGTATTACAATTTCAGTCAAAACTCCAGTGGAACTTATATGTTTATCTGGAAAAAAACCAACTTTACAGACACTTTGGATATATCTTCAAAATAAATATTTTAATCAGATGGAGTAAAAAATAGTATTTTTTACTCCATCTTCATTTTAACAGAGATTTGATAACATTCTCATCTTTGCTATAGAAAACTTCCCAAAACATTTATTTCCAACTAAATTATCACATATTTTTCTTACATTAAAAAGCAGCTACTAAGTCAAGTTAAATGATGGTAGGAAAAGGTTAAATAATTGTTAATATTTTATGCACCTTATCCATCTCTTTAATGATATAGATCTTTGGCATCTGTTCAGTATGAATTAAACAAGATTATATCTTTCAAACCAGAATTTGTGTAGTCACCAGACAATGATCTTGGGAAAAGAGAGACAATCTAGAATAAACTTTCACTTTCTTGATCCTCCTCTTGTTCTTGATTCTCTCACACTAGCACCATTCGTTCACTTTATACAATCAAACTACTTCAGTCACATAGATTCATTTTTTGCAATAATAATAATAATAATAATAATAATAATAATAATAATAATTTATTATTTATTTTATATAGAATAATCTATATTCTATCTACTATCTTTTTAAAAAACATTGCACATCAAAAATTTATCCCATCAATTTTACCAACCTTAATAAATATTTTAGCAAAGTATACAAATTATGTAAAATGTTCTAATTTTTCACTATTTATATTTAACTTGGAATTGTTCGCTCTGTTTTCCCTGTTAAACAGAAAAACAGACATTTTCCTGACTGCATGTTCCTCAAATATCAACAACTTTGTTTTTCTGAAGTCTTTTATCTCACTTATACCCATCTATTTGTGTCACCTAATATAATATTTCCCCCTCAACAGCATTCATTCAAAATATTGCACAATGTTGCCCCAAACCCATTCTTCTATTATCATCATTCACTTTTATATTCACACACAACTAGATGATTCCAGTTCATACCTAACATATATATTTACTCCTTCATTGATAATTAAGTTATATCCTCAATTTCTAGCATACATTAATCAACTCCACTACATAAGATCAGACCATTGTCATCATCGTTGTCAGCCATTCAGTCGTGTCTGACCCTTGGCCATTCTATGAATCATCACTCTCCATGCTCCTTAATCAAAAAGGGCATGAAGCAGAGGAATGACCAATCAGAACATGTAGTAGCCAGCTGAGTGCCAGCCTGGCCTTATTGCCAATGGAATTTGATCTGGACTGGAATTACTGAAATTGGCTTGAGAAACAGATGGAGCAGCGTAGGAGATAATCAGCTTAGGCTGTAGTACAGAATTACCCTGAGCAACTGAGAAACAGCAGCAGCAGGTAGAATGTTGTGCCCGCTACTGTTGATTTCCTTCAGTTCTTCAGATCTAGTCTTGGTTTGTGGCACTATGGGGAAGTCCATCAGAATTAAAATAGTGACTGGCCCCACAGATACTCAAACTGCCACCAGATAAATGTATGTCAGGAAACATACAAGAGAGGTATTTTAATACTCATTTCAGCTAGAATTGGTTTTGTATCATCTCTCAATAGATAACAGCCTGGCATAAACATTTATTTTTTTCCACTTATTGCATTGACTTACTGGCACAGTATTCTCTGTACCTTGTATTTCAGCTTTTACGTAGAGTAGTAGCCAGATAAAATCTAGGCTGAAATTTTCATATCAGATCTGGATTTGGAAATTAATAGATAACATCCTGATCTTTTTCCAAAACAAATATTTCACATTTCAAATGGCTGAGAGCTTGAATCTATGAGCCATTTTTCAAATAAATTATGTAGTTATTATAAAGGTTTGCCCAAATTGTTTACAGGGTCAAAAATATTTATTTACTATTTATTTACTATTTATTTACCATGTATGAGAAACAATGAATAATAAAAGATTCCAAATATAATTGTTCATTTGACTTTTTTTAAAAAAATATTGGTCATCACTTGCTTTTGCTAATTTACCATTTCAATATAAATTAATTACAGTTGTATGATGGACATTCACCATGTACACATAGACTGTTGCATTTGAGAGATAAGACACCACAAAATCAACAGATGTTCACACTAATTGAACAGCCTTCCTGCTGATATTCTTGGTTGAATTCCATACTAATTATCCCTTTATACATATTCTAAGAGTTCCATTCTTCATGTGCTAAATGGTTCCTAAACACAATAGGAATTTTTGGTAGAGTGTTGCCCTGTTTCCCATGGTGTTCTTCTGTGAATGACTGATTAGTCTGAAAAAGGACGGAAGGGAATCAGCCTGTGATCTTTCAAAAATCAACCTGCAGATATTATTGAATGCACCCATCAAACCAATATCACTATAACCGACATAATTTCCTAATGGCTGTGGAGATTTTCCTGATAGTTTATCAGGAAGATTTTAAATAATTGGATCAAATATGGTCTGGCACTCTTTGAAATTATATTTTATTGTGGTAGTAGGGCCTACCTATTGTTCACTACTGCAAATTCACGTGCACAGAAAAATCAAATTGAGATTTATTTTTAAGTGCTCAAAGGCAAGAGGAGAATTCTAGACCAAGGAAGAAATTTAGATTGCTCAATATTCTGTTATAACCAATTATAATTGGTTAATTTTTAAGATGATCCAGATTTTGGTGATAGTTAGGAACAACAATATTTTATTAGAATGACCTAATACAGTGACGGCAAACCTTTTCGGCACAGAGTGCCCACACAGGAACGTGTGCGTGCGCCGCAGCCCTGGAAATTCGAAGACTAGTTGCATGTGTACCGGAACGCACATACGCACCAGCCACCTGATCCTCTGGTTTCTGGTGTGCACACGTGCACTGGCCAGCTGGTCTTCACATGCGCCGGAGCTCCGGAAACCCAAAGACCAGCTGGCTGGTGTGCATGTATACTCTGGCCAGCTGGTCGTCAGGTTTCCTGTGCGCACATATGTGCCAGCCAGCTGGTCTTCGTGCATGCTGGAGCACCAGAAACCCAAAGACCAGGTGGCTGGTGCGTGTGCCCACAGAGAGGGCTCTGCATTTTACCTCTGGCACACATGCCATAGGTTTGCCATCATGGACCTAATACAACCCAAAATCCAAATGACTAATAGGTTTCATAGTTTAAGACTCTGTGGGAGGGAAATGGGGAAGGAGGAGTTAAAATGACGTGAGAAGAGGCAACACATCTCAGATGTTGGGACTGTGGGAAGGGAACTTTCAAACAGACTCTGCCTTAATTGGCTCGTTATAAGTCTGCCTGGGAATTTGCTCTTAAGAGTTTTCAAGATTATGTTTTTATCCCCGGACTAGCATTTCTGAAATCCATATTTGTTCTCACTTCTTGCAGTTTGTCAACTATGTGGGGGCTCACAGACACTGTAAGATAAACTGCTACAGGCTTATATACATTAAACCACAGTTATTTTTCTCAAAGAAACCTTTATAAACTGCAGAAATATAATGTGAAACTGATTATTCCTAAAACATTTTCAGGACATAATTATTCAGTGTCAGAACAGACTACCAAACAAACCTATAACCTGACTTTTCAATGATTTTCCTCTTGCATTGGCTAGACTTTTCTAAGGTTTTTTTTTTTTTTTTTTTTTTTTTGCTGCAGTAATCTCCTTATTTAATCTTCCCCTCACTTTGCCTGCAATTTTTTTAGTTTATTAATCCATTTGAGAACCAAGGATTTGAGAATTTATAAAATGCTGACAGAGTAAAAGTTGGATCAATTGTTTTGGGACATTAAAGGATAAAATGTGTTTAGATTAATGATGGTACAGTAGAGTTTAGTCTGCCTGAAATAGTCAGGAGACAAAGGGGCCACCGTGATTTGCTTTTTCAGTAAATGCTTAAAAAGGTCCTTGGATTAAACTTTTTTACTTTAATAAATGTGCACATGATTTATTATAAAATATTGAATAAAATGATTCCTGGCTTCAGCTACCAGTAGAAAGAAGAAAGAATGGAAGAAAAGATGAAAAGATGAAAATCTTCTTGAAGTCAAGTTTAAGTCCTAGTTACTTTAAAGCAATATGTCCCAATCTTGATAACTTCCTTCAGTACCAGAATTTCCCAGCTAGCATAGCTGTTGCTGAAAATTCTAGGCGTTTACTTTCATAAAATTGAAAATTGCCAAGCCTAGAAAATGCTACTTTATGGACACATCCATGTCATTTGCGAAACATGATACTAAGAGCTGAACTTCTATTGTCCCATTCTCCATGGTAGTAACTTGTAAGTAATTGTCAAGAATCAACAGGTCAAGAAACACAAGGACTAATTGATGCTCTTTCTCCTTTCATTAACTACTTTCAGTTCTCTCACTTTTACTTACATGAGGGGACTTCAAGATAAGATCTTGTAGGCAAAACAGTCATGTGTACTATGATAGCCCTGGAGTTTTCTGTAGCTTCCTCAACCAAATCGTGAGACATTTGGACCCAGTGCATACTCTGGAGACTTGTATGGTCCACGATGCCTTAATTTATTCAAGGCAATCATTAAGACCGTACTTTTCTGTAGCATTGATCCTGATGCAAATGTGGGTTTCAGCAGGTTCTGACCAGTTCTGGAGAACCGATAGCAAATTTTGAGTAGTTCGGAGAACCGGTAGTAAAAATTCTTACTGGCCCCACCCCCATCTATTCTCTGCCTCCCAAGTCCCAGCTGATTGGGAGGAAATGGAGGTTTCGCAGTAACCTTTCCCTGGATTGGGATGGGAATGGACATTTTACAGTATCCTTCCCCTGCCACGCCCACCAAGCCATGCCCACCAAGCCATGCCATGCCCACCAAGCCACACCCACAGAACTGGTAGTAAAAAATTTTGAAACCCACCACTGTCCTGATGGTCAGTGGACAACATGGAATGAGTACTGGAGACAGTGCAGCTATCTGGACAGCCTGTTGCCTTGTTTGGAGGAAGAATAAGTGGAGAGAATTTGTTTCTCATGGCAGGCTAATATATTTACTGCTCCAATTTATATTCTGTCAGAACTTCAGTCCATGTGACATACTTTCAACTCCCAGAAAAGAGCAAATTCGTATAAAACCCAGTAAGCACAGTTATGTGCACTTGGCAGTAACTTGAACGAGACGTGGTAAAATGTCTTTGAAAAAAGAGAAGATTCTCTTAGAATAAGAATGCATGGCTATTTCTGTATTAGTTCTAAATGTCATTCTATTAGCTTGAGGGTGTCCAGTTTAAAAGTGTTCCTTGCAGTCTAAGGAAATAGTAATAATTCTCCTGGTATTTGAATACGGGGTCTCTAAACCCTAACCTGGTTTAAGTTCTTTATGCATTTAGATAACTTTGGGGCTAGTAGCAAAAAAGCTCAGTGCTGTCTAGTTCCTGAAAAAAAAAAGCATTAGGTCAGAAGGGATGCTCTCATTGATGATGAAACCACTGTGCATTTTGCATCCTTTCCTTGTTAGTCAGGCAGGCAGGCTTAAGCAGCTTGCTTCACCCTAAAGCCCAGCAACGTTGATCTTGAGTATAATTTAAATAAATTGTGATGCCATGTGAACCTCTAATTCCTACAAGTTTTCCACCAACTTTATGTCTCGGCATGACTTCCCTAAAAAAAGCACACCTATAAACCCATCCCAAATAATACGTGTTGAAATTCTTTTGTCCTGTCTTGTAGATAAAGAGGCAGAATGCATTAGCCTTCCTGATATTTGTTTCCATCCTTTCCTACCTGCAGGGATGATGCCGGTCAAAAACGTTTGATGGGTATCAATTAGGTTCCCGTCAAGTGTCATACTTCGTAAACCCATTTTTAAGCCCTAACCACTTTCCTTTTCTTTCCCTTTTTACCGCTTTTCTCTTCGCCCATTCCCACTTTCTCTGACTCTACCATTCCAGCGACGCTTCCCCGCCTTCCCCCCGTCCCCCGTTCCCATCCTCATCCGCTCTTGTTTGACAGAAGGAAGACGGCGCCGAGCAAAGACAGTCATGCGCAATGAGGCAGCTAAGCAGTCGCATTTCTACGGAGAGCACATGGCAAGCCTGCGAAGGCGAAACGTGCCGCAACGTCCGGCTTGAGAGACGCGCAGCAGGGTGGGGTTCTTGGGCTAGTAGCCGGGCGGCGGGGTATGAGAACCAGGGCTGGTTGTAAATGCGCTGCTTTGTTGGCCAAACGCTCCGGCGTGTCTGCTACTAGGTGGGTCTAAGGGGAGCGAGGAAAAGAAAGGAGCGTGGGTCGCCCTTAGGCCAAAGGGAGAACCCCTTACGCTGTGTCTTCCTTTGGGGGGCGGGGGGGGGTGTTGCCGCCTGCCCTGCAGGCTGCCTGCGTCAAAGGAGGTGCGGCTCTCCTTGCCCTGCCTTCCCCCCTCTTACTTCCCCCCCTCCCCCGACTTTAAACGCCCATCCTCGGAAGCGCCGCGCACATGTCTCCTTTCGCCTCGCACATTAACGCGCGCGTACCCACACACACACACACCAGCGCGCCTGCCGGTGCAGCCACACTCGGATTCCTCGTTGCGCCGACCTGCGCCACATTGCAGGAGGTGCTGGAGGACGCGAGGGAGAGCCGCCCGAGGCACGCTGGGTGCCCCTCACTTCCGAGAGCAGGTAAGCCCCGGGAGGGGGGGGGGGGGGGATCTCAAAAAAAAAAAAACCCAAACAAAAAACATGGGTGCGGCGTGAAAGGGAAAGTGAGCAAGGCGACGAGAAGCTGCCATCCACGGTCGCCCAATTAGGGACTAGAGATCTAGCCGAGGAAGCCTTCAGGGTTATGCCAAGCCCTACAAATGGATGGGTATGTAGGTAAATCTCAGATTTCCTCAGCTTTCGAAGGAGCGTTCTCGACAACCTTCTGCGTAATTGGGAAGGGAACCGTCGGGAGATCGGGGGATGGCAACCCAAACCCAAGAGTGCCCGCAGGAGGGGAAGAAAGCGGAATGAATCGATAATTATAGGACGTTCCCATCAATGCTGAGCGTTGTCTACACCCCCCCTCCTCCTCCACCCCCACCCCCACCTTCCCATCTTTGGAAGAGGATCATCAGGGTAAACTTCCTCGCGGTTGAAATCGAAATGGGTTAAAATGACATTGCAGAAAGAAAAGGAAGAGAATCGACCATCCCGGCTGCTTACGGAAAGCAAGCAGATGGCACCAAAATCCCCAGCAGGAAAACCCTGTAGGTCAGACAGAAGAGGAATTCGGGACGGTCTGGAGAGGCTAACGGGGGGAACCGATACGGGAGGAGAAAGGCAATTGGGGGGTGGGGTGGGGGAGAAGGGAAAATCGGGAATTCTTAGGCGAGTACTCATTTAAGGCCGAAGTGGCCCATTCTGCACACATCCTTATCCTTAGCGCGAGAGAGTTGTCCGGGGAATCGGTGCTCCTTCAGCTTCCCGCTCTCTTTAAGAGGCTTCTCTACCTTGGAGGAAATCTTCACGTTCGGGCGGTTTGATTCGCGGCCGATCAGAGTATTGGGAAAAAAAGGCGGCATTTCATGCAGTTATGCATAGTGGATGTTGCATCAGGAGAGAGCATGGCTTTTCGATTCCGGCGTGCTGGTTTAACTGCCTCCCCCCCCCGCCCCCGCATTCGCAACGTTTATTGTGTCTGTTGTGTCCCCTCGCTTTGTCACCGGGTGCTTCTCCCCATTATCAGAGGTGCGACCTGAGAATCCACCGCAGGGTCTTTTTTGCAACGTATTAGTCCGAAACGGATACTTTAAAAAGGATCCTGATCGATCAGGAGAACGTGAGAAACACCGCCTAGGATGCTTTTCAGTGAACTCGGAGCGGGAAACTGGGGTGGTGGGGGGGACACGAGTCTGGCTCGCACAGTGTCCACAAAAGGTACCGAGGAAAAAAACAACAACCCACTTCAGGATGGTGGTTGACAACGGAGGGGAGGTGGGATGTTGATGCTGTGCTGCTCATCATATGGAGCTGTCCAATGACAATTCGCAATAGGGGGTGGATCCAAGGTTCAGCTTCCCTGTGCATCCCTAATTCCACCCTGCCTGGAATAGGAATGGAGAGGCGGGTGCGATCCTGGTACATAGTGACATCAGCATGTTTGGGTAGGTATGTTAATGAGCAGTTCTCATTGTCTGCAGCACTTGCTCCCTTCCCAGTTACCAAATGAGAGGCCATTCGTTAGACATCATTGTGACATTGTGACACATCTTCTAGGCTTATCTAATTTATTTGCAAATATTATTATTTCCTTAAGGAAGATCTGAGGTTAATTGATCACTTGTTGTGTATTGTAGAGGCAGCAACAGTCAAATATATAAATTACATAAAATAATGGTATATTTACATATTCTACATGTATCATACTGCATTTGATGCACTTCTGTATCTGTTCTTATCTGTATATACATTTAACACAAAGGCACTGAAATCAAACTCTACTGTTCCCATCTTCCTGCGCTGATTATCCACACCACAAATTTTGACTGACTTGTAGAACAATAAACCTTGCTGAACACAATTCCTCTTACTTTGAAATATATACTGGAGTTACACACTTAACTGACTAATAAACTGAGGACATGGAAAAGAATTTGGGTTCTTTATTAGCAGTTTTTAGACAACTCATGACCTGTTGAATGTTCTTTTAGATATATTTCCTTTCCTAAATGGAGAAACAGAATGACTATGGGCAAATTACAATTGTTTTGGTTTTAAAATTACAGAAGAAAGCATTTTATTAAAGAAGAAAGATGCATAGCAAGAAAAATATAGATGTCCTTTGTTTGATAAAGGACACTTTTGATGACAACATTTGAGGTTGATCTGTCATTCTTTAAGAATACTCTAATGTTTTCAACTGTTTTTCCTTGCCTTAAAATAACATACCAGAGACCATGCTGGAATACTGTTTTTTTCCAGATAAATCAGCACATTTATCATTGTTTGCTCTTGTGCTTTATGTATAGTGAGAGCCAAACATGATTATATTGCGAACTGTGCCCACTGAAGCAGGATATTTTTACCTTCTAATAAATTGAGTGCAATTCTTGGAATCACAACAATGTCACTTTTGAGCGCTCTAATGTATATCTTTACTACAGTGTCATTCTTGTGGAGTTCTTCCATGATCATCTGCATTCTATTTTAAAGCTTTAGAAAACCCATCATTAAAGTAATGGGAGCTCCTATATGAGCTTGAAAGAGGCAGTGGTGAGGCCCCTCCTCAAGAAGCCTTCCCTGGACCCAGCTGAATTAGTTAACTACCGTCCGGTCTCCAACCTTCGTTTTGTGGCGAAGGTTGTTGAGAGTGTGGTGGCACGACAACTGCCCAGGCACCTGGATGAAGCTATCTATCTAGACCCGTAGCAGTCGGGCTTCAGGCAGGGGCACAGCATAGAAACGGCATTGGTCGCGTTGATGGATGATCTCTGGAGGGCCCGGGACAGGGGTTGCTCCTCTGTCCTAGTCCTATTAGATCTCTCAGCGGCTTTTGATACCATCGACCATGGTATCATGCTGCAGCGGTTGAGAGGGTTAGGAGTAGGGGGCACCGTTTTGCGGTGGTTCTCTTCCTTCCTCTCGGCCGCTCGCAGTTCGTGTTGGCAGGGGGGCATCTTGCATGGGGAGTGCCACAAGGGTCGGTCCTCTCGCCTCTTCTGTTCAACATTTATGTGAAGCCGCTGGGTGAGATCATCCGTGGTTTTGGGGTGAAGTGTCACCTGTACGCTGATGATACTCAGCTGTACATCTCCACCTCAGACCACCCCAACAATGCCCTTGATGTGATGTCTCGCTGCCTGGAGGCCGTACGGGCCTGGATGGGGAGGAACAGGCTCAGACTCAACCCATCCAAGACCGAGTGGCTGTGGTTGCCGGCGTCCCGATATAGTCAGCAGGTGCCATCGCTGACTATTGGGGGCGAATCCTTGCCCCCCACGGAGAGGGCTCGCAATCTGGGTGTCCTCCTGGATGCACAGCTGTCTTTAGAAGAGCACATGACGGCCGTGGCCAGGGGAGCCTTTTATCAGGTTCGCCTGATCCGCCAGTTGCAGCCCTTTCTGGACCGGGACGCCTTGCGCATGGTCACTCATGCCCTTGTCACCTCCCGGCTGGACTATTGTAATGCTCTCTACATGGGGCTCCCCTTGAAGAGCACTCGGAGGCTCCAACTGGTCCAGAATGCGGCCGCGCGGGTGGTTATGGGCGCAACCCGCTGTGCCCGCGTGACACCCCTCCTGCACGAGCTGCACTGGCTCCCAGTGGTCTTCCGGGTGCGATTCAAGGTGCTGGTTACCACCTTTAAAGCGCTCCATGGCATAGGACCCGGACCTTCGAGACCGTCTTCTGCCACCAATAGCCTCCCACCGACCAGTCTGTTCCCACAGAGAGGGTCTCCTCAGGGTGCCATCGGCCAAGTTATGTCGGCTGGCGACACCCAGGGGGAGGGCCTTCTCTGTGGGAGCCCCAGCCCTGTGGAATGAACTGCCCCCAGAAATACGGAAGATCTCCGACCTCCGGGTGGTCCGCTGCGCATTGAAGACCTTGTTCCGCCAGGCAGGGCTGTCAATATAATAATTTTAAATTGGGGTATTTTAATTTTTAGAGTTTTAAATCAGCCAAATTTATTTAATTATTTTAATTTTTAATTATTGTTGTGTCTTGTGTTTTTAAACTGGCTGTACACCGCCCTGAGTCCTTTGGGAGAAGGGCGGTATAGAAATAAAATTATTATTATTATTATTATTATTATTATTATTATTATTATTATTATTATTATTATTATTATTATTTTTATTATTATTATTATATTCAATTCTAATTTACCTGGTGCCAATCCAGAGAATTCAACTGTAACAAGGAGTTCTGTTGAAAAATGAGTGACATAAATTCCTTCATTGACAGCATTGAAGGAAAAATATTCTTTTATCATTCCTGAGAATGTAATGTATGTCGATTTGATTTTTATCGAATAGAATAGAATAGAATAGAATAGAATAGAATAGAATAGAATAGAATAGAATAGAATAGAATTTTTTATTGGCCAAGTGTGATTGGACACACAAGGAATTTGTCTTGGTGAATATGCTCTCAGTGTACATAAAAGAAAAGATACGTTCATCAAGAATCATAAGGTACAACACTTAATGATAGTCATAGGGTACAAATAAGCAATCAGGAAACAATATCAATATAAATTGTAAGGATAGAACCAACAAAATTACAGTCATACAGTCATAAGTGGAAGGAGATGGGTGATGGGAACGATGAGAAGATTAATAGTAGTGCAGACTTAGTAAATAGTTTGACAGTGTTGAGGGAATTACTTGTTTAGCAGAGTGATGGCGTTCGGGAAAAAACTGTTCTTGTGTCTAGTTGTTCTGGTGTGCAGTGCTCTACAGGGTTGTTTTGAGGAAGGAGTTGAAACAGTTTATGTCCAGGATATAAGGGGTATATAATCATCATTTTATTGAGGCGAACCAAAATAGAATTCTTTAAGAACAGTTCTGCAGGATTGCTAAACATTGGGTAGATGAAACCTATGCATTCTGCAATAGTTTTTGCTGGAAGAACCTTATCTTCAGGTACTTCTATTTCAGCATTTTAATTTTGTCTTCTTCAGCATCTAGGAAGAACTCAGAATATCTTACTTCACCCTCACTCAGTCACATATTTTTCTTCAATTAAAATTTGACAAAGCTTCTTCATAAGTATCCCTTTTTGATGCATAAATTCTCCACATCAGTATCATTTCCTCTTTTCACAACTGGTAGAAGCTGATGGAAATCGCCACAAAAATTTTCCCAAAGGCCTCATTCTTGCCACACTCCTCATCAGAGAGCTCTTATTCCAGACAATAAGCCTTGCACGTCGAAGCAAATTTCCACTATTGGAGGATATTTTTAAAGTTACAGAGAACATTTTCATTTACTTTGAGCTGTATCTTGAATCATGAATGTGCTGTCCTACCACCAGACATCAGTGCTGCTGCAATACTGGGTGATGTTATAGCAACAGCAAGTTCTCCATCTCCCTTAACTTTAAAAAGTAAAAGTTTCCCTGTCAGTCATGTCTGACTCTAGAGCACGTCATCAACACAATTTCCATGATCATGTGACCAGAATCGCTATGCATCAAAGGTGCATGGAACACTGTTACCTTTCCATGGAAGTAGTACCCATTAATCTACTTCTGTTTGCATGCTTTGAAACTGCTAGGTGGGCAGGAGCTGGGGCCAATAATGGAACTTTACTTCCCCCATTGTGGGAAGCTCGGGTCTCAAATCCAGGCTGTCAGCACTCCAGCTGATAAATTCAACATCTTTAATGGCTGATCCATCATGCCCTTTACCCCCTAACTTTAGCAAGAATCAAATTTATAACAAATGTTTTTTTGGTTCACCTGGTACATCAGTTATTATTATTAAGAATAGATGCTTTACAAGTACCTACACACATAGTTACATACTGCTCTTTGCTCATTATTCAAGATGGATTTGTGTAGTATTACACAAATTTGTCCCTGTTTGTCTCTGTTATACTACAGTTCATGTGATAATTTATAATTGCCAGCATTTTTATTAATTGTACTGTTTATTTGTTTTGGCAAATTATATTCTTCAAGTGCTTCAACAATCTCAAGTTAAATTCCATCATTGTTGAGTATACTCATTCTCAATTCAATGCTGAGTTGAGGATCCATGGAGTAAATTTAAATAAATTTGACTTGCTGGTTGGGGTCTGGCATTAAATGTCCAATGTAATGATGGATTTGCCCTTGAATAACAGAACAATTTTATCTGTTCTTCCTTTGAAGGACTTCTTTGTCATCAAAGAATGTCTTTTGGAAGTGGCAGTATTGTCTGATGTTCTTCCTGAACTTGTTTGCAATACATCATTGCTACAGTATATAAATCGAGTTCATTAAATAAAAATTGTAGATTGCCTATTCTGACCTTTCCCTTCCTACAATAGGAATTGGTGGTTTTTCCAGGGAATAGGAATATACAACAGTGAGGACAGACTTTAGCCATGGCACCATCATCAGCAGAAATATTGCATCATGCAAGTTGTGCATTTTGCCTTGCTCTTTCTCTATTGAAGCCTTGTTGTTGAAGATGACTATTGTTGTGTTGAGGAACTCTTCCAGTGATTAGTGTTTGCCAAATATTCTCAGGTTGATCTTTTCTTCCCTTCTCCAGCTTTTCTTATCTCCTTATTCTCACCTCAGGACAGTTTAGAATTCCTGCCATCTTCTCTGCTGAATTGTAGGAAGAGACATCCCAAAGGTGCTTTTTCTCAAAAGGCAACTGAACTTTGTTTTGCTTGAAAAAAGAAAGAAAGAAAGTCCAGTTACCTTTAAACAAAAGCACCTTTGGGACAATCATGTCCTGGATGTCTGAGAATCTCCCTAGACATATAGAAAGAGACAGTTTAAAAATAAGATCATATGATCTGAGGGCTAGAGCAGGATTGTGAGCTCTAATGGCCAAAGAAGGGGATGATCTACACACAGTTTCAGAGTAGGAAGCAATTGAAAAATGAAACTGAATGGACAATGATTTAAGGCAGGGGTCTTCAAACTTTTTAAACGGGGCCAATTCATGGTCCCTCAGACTGTTCGGGGGCTGGACCAGCTGGGTGGGCGTGGCTAGGTGGTCATGTGACTGGGTGCATGTGGCCGATTTAGCAGTCCAAGCAATACACACAAATTAAAATTTAATTTGTTATGCTGTTAGTGAAGGGATGTGGCTGCCTTGGGGTGTGTATGAGGGACGTGTGTGTGTGCATGTGTGTGTGTGTGCCTCTCTCTCTGGAGGCTGGGGAGGCAAAAAAACTGGCCCATTTTTTGCCTCCAGAGGCCTCTGCGTGTCCCGTTTTTGACCTCCCTGGCCTCCAGAAGGTGGGTGGCAGAGTGATGTGGATGGGGCAGCCTCGTGGTTCTGCAGGCCAGATTAATGGCTTCGGCGGGCTGCATCCAGCCTGTGGGCCATAGTTTGAGGACCCCTGATTTAAGTTATATAGTAACTAATGAATTTGACCAGAGAGATCCAGTTTCTACTTCGTCTATAGTACAGCAGCTCACTTGGTGACTTTCAGCCCATTCTACTTCACAGAGTTGCTGTGAAGAAATATAGCAGGATGGAGGATTATTTATATGCCTTGAGTTCCTGAACAGAGATAGGTTATAAAATATAAATATATGCACGTTTGTGTGCCAGAGAAGGGGTATATAAAGCAATAAAAATATCCCACTTTTCTTCAAGCACTTTACATTTGTTGCTTCTTTAAAGGTCACATGATGTGTCAATTCCTTTCTGCTGGGTAGGGGATAGAGTGAGGAATTGTGAATCTGGCTGGGAAATTGTCACGGGATATTTAAAATGAGGATCATGTAACCACAGCAGCTCCATAGCATAGGAGTAGCCGATAGTATTGAATCAGCCACAATTTCCCCAAATTTTGTTCCCTCGGGAGTCATAGGTTCTGGATTTTGGATCCATTCTGTAGATTAAACCATTTGAGACACCTTGGTTCAAAAATGGTTGCCCTATGATACAAAGTTTGGCCCCAGTAAAGTTCACGACAATGAAAGTTTTAGTTGTAGATAGTTTTTGCTTTTTCATTTTTAAGATGTTGAGTTTGCAGATAGGTAATGGTGAATTGGTAGTACTTTCAGACATGGTTTTGCATTGCTAAACCCTTAATTTTCCTGAGTGCATTGAGATTGGTGCATTGAAATTTTCCTGAGTGCATTTACATTGATATATAAATAAAAACTGATGGGGAAAAAAGACAATTTAATTCATTCTCTGATGTATTTTATTTAGAACTTGAGTGATCAAACTGATGATAGAGCTTTGAGATATTTCATCAGATTTTATGCTATGACTATGCAATAAGTTTTTAGCCTCCAGCCCTCATTACCTTTTAATACAAAACTTGAAACAGAAACTAACTTGAAAAAAAAACCTAACTTGGAATGAAGGAAGTATGATGCAAAAATGATATTCAATTGCATCAGCAGATCATCAATTTACCTATTTACTGATACATGAAGAAATCTATTCACTGAAATAGATGGTTAATAGATTATTATTTCCGTTAAAAAGTAATAGATATAGTAATTATTGACAACTCAAAAAATAATACAGTAATTGATAGTGCTTTAAAATTTTTGAAATAATGTAATAACAAAAATTTTGTTACTATATGCCATATCCCTTTGTGCCTCAATAGTTGATTTTGAACAGTTCGAAGTATATTTTCAATTGATATTATTTTCATAGGCAAAACTTTGTGAGCAGAACTACAGAAGCACACACACATCACATACACACAATGTAATATATGTGCATGTATATGTATGTGTGTGTATACATAAACCTTCCTTGTTAGATTTTATTTTCAGATTTCCTACTCCAAGATTACTATTACTACTACCTGATGAAAGAGTTTTGTGCATGTCAAAATAGCTTTTTTTAATGGTGCTTAAAGGTAACATTCAGTGCACGATATATACAATAGTAATTTTGTAAAATGGCAGTCACAGAGGATACAGTTGCAAAATACTCCTTTATTAGAAATTAAATTGCTGAATTTCTGTATCCTGGCATGCCTAGCCTCTCAAAATACTTCAACCAAACCTGCTAATCTTTTTTCTGGTAAGAGAGCCTGCAATTATAGAAACCCTCCTTTTATGTGTATTTTTAAAATTGTTAATGGTAGTAGAATATAGTCAAAAGCTCATCCAAAAAATAAATGCAGGTAAGAATGGAAACCTAGCAGGACCCAGGCCAGGCTTGTGTTTATGCCATTGGCATCCTTACTAATTCTCAGATACTATTTCTTTTGCATAAGAAATATTAGTTAATTCATTTTTTTCCTCACTTCTTCACTCTTATAAATTGAGGTTGCACAGAAACTATTATCACTTGTTATCAGCTTTCAAGAGCCTGTCTCAAAGGAATCTTTGTGGAATGCAGGCATCAAAGTAAACATACTTTATATTCAACATAAGTTATAAGTTTGACAATTTTCTTTTCCTAGAGGCAGAATATTGTCATATTCTGTAAAGTGGTGTTTATTTTTTGGCTTCAAGAGACCATAAATTGAATTCTTTTAGATATTTTGAATAACCACTTCTATCATTAGCTGTTAGCCATATTGGTAAAGGATGGTGGGAATCATAAATCAAAGGTGTATAGTTAGTAAATACTGATATACAGAATAGCTTACAGAACATTTCAAATGCATACTTTTTAAAACTTGAAATTATCCATCTTGAGTCTGCAAGTTTTAAAATCAAAACAGCTATTTTAAATTTAAACCACTTTAAAAAAAGATTGGAGAAAATCTCATTTTTCAGAAAATCTCTGTTTTGTATACCCTTAATTGTTTGTTAAAAGGCATGATTTACTAAGTTTTTTTCTTCTAAAGTATATCACATTAATTTTTTTGTATGGTATGCAAGATTCAGAAAAATGCTTGGAACTGTGGAGCTCACACTTAATAGGAGTTTCATCTTTGGCTAATATGACCCTCTGATTAAATACAAAAGTTTTAATCTTTTTCTGTTTCTGCTCAGTAATTACTGCAAGACTTTCATATTTGTGGGACTGCCCATCCACTCTCCCAACAATTGCAGTAGCTACTCAGAAATCTCTCATGAAATAAACTTGATTGATCAATTAATTATGTGCCATCACATTGTTTTCATCTTCTATAACCACATAGATAGACTTTTTCCATGATCTGACCTGTACTTGATTTTCCATCTCTGACCTGTACTTTCAAATCTTCCAATGGGTGTGTGCTCATTGCCATTATTATCCACGTTGCTGCTGGCATAGAATATACTATTTCGGGCTTGTTTTATGTAGTAAGCTTTGTACTCAGCTACTTCTTATTATTGATTATCCTTTAAAGGAAAAGTATATTAAATTTTGAGTATTTTTTTAAAAAAATCCCCTCCACTTCATCTGCAACATTTTATTACCACTGCGCATCCGCCATTAAATTGGCAGAGGAGATGACTTTTTCATTTTCTTTAAACATTTAAAATAAATCTCAGTGAGAAATAATGAGAACAAATTCAGTTCTGACTCTTATCTAAATAGATATTTTAATGACTTTATTAGCCACATGGGGTAACTAAATTGATATAGGATGAGGTGTGGGACCCTCTTCAGAATAGACAGAAATCTTTTCAGATTCTTACAATAGGTATCTCAGCTTGTAGAGTAGGAAACAAACTCAATAGGTAATAACTTCAATGTTCCTTTCAATTAGTAGATCTCCTTGCTCATATTTCCTTAAAGTTTTGATTTAAAATAATTATTATTCATCTTCTTAGCCAATTTCTCTGTAGGCTCTAACATCCCACTTATTTCCCAAGATCAAGCAACAGATTTGTCTTTTTTTTTTTTGGCAGTCTGCTTGCCAGGTGCAAGTTAGCAAAAGAACCTTCATTGATGTTTTTATCTGTATCCAACAGGGATTACTGGCTGAAAGAAAGATGTTGATATTTATTAATTGCATGAATAACATTAACGTTACAAGACAGAAAAATATGCAGAGTGAACTTATACATTAAAGTTCAAGAAGCAAAATGACATACTGTAGAGTCTTTGTATTTTAAATAACATCCTGAAATCCAAAATCAAAAGGACACAAGATCATGAAATGCATCTATCTACAATTTAAGCTCTGTTTCTCCATAGCATTTTTAAAGCAGTAATTTATTAGGCATGAAGGTATACCAACATAATCGGACCTCCCTGTTTGAATATGTATTGGTCTCAACAGTCTATTTCCACTTAACCCCATCCAAACGAATATCAGCAAGAATATAATCATTTGTTGTGATTGAGTGGAACATATTTGAGAAAAAGCTGCCAAATCAAAGACACTAAACGGGCCAATTGCCTTGCTGAGTTGGACATTCAAAACTGCTTATTAAAACAATTTAGCTTTGTTTCATGTGTTTTTGGATATCAAAATAAAATGCTCATGATTTAGTTCATGTTTAGATCACCGAAAAAAAAAATATTTGAATGTTTTGAGATTGAAATGCTCTGTGCATTTAACAACTGATGTAATAAAACAGTATTTTACAAGCTCAGAATAATTGCAAAATCCCTAAATTGGGCATTCTGGAAATAATAACCTTTTGGAACTGTTGTCAGGGGTCACCTACCAAGCTGAATTGGCAATTACTAAAGAGGAACTGAAGAATACAGAAAAATAGATTTCCAGGTAGTCCTCACTTAACCTATAGCAATTGGGACTGGGAACTCTGTCACTGCAGACTGAGCAATGCAGTTGTAAGATACAATGTCAAGTGACAGTGCCAACTTACAATGGCAGTTTGAATACTCCCAGTTGCCATTGTTAGTGAACCCACATGGTTGCAGCACCCCATAGTGACATGGTTGCCATCTTTGACCTCTTTCCAGCTTGCCCATTGCTTGTTGGAAACCAGCAGTGAAGGTCACAAATGGTGATAATGTGACAGCATGATGTTGCGACATCATAATTGCAAGCTGGTTGCTGGGCACCTGAGTTGTGATCACATGACCATGGGAGTGCTTCAGCGGGTGCCTCTTATTACAACCCATCATACTTTATTCAGTACTGTCATAATTTGCTGTATGAGTAGATGTTAAGTGAGGACTACCTGCATTGTAGAAAAGCTAAAGAATGCCTTATGAAACAATTCCAGGTACTGCAGTGGAACAAATGCAGGATTGATTTATGATGAAATCAAGATTAAATTCTCATGCTTCTTCACCTACCCACACAATATAATGGGCTATAAGCCCATCTCGTTTGGGAGGGAGAACAATTCCCACTCATTTCTTGGTTTGGTAATAGCCGCAGCACCTGCAGGATCTTATTGTTTTCATCACAGTGATGAAAGTCACATCAGACCACAAGCTTTGCCCCCTTGGGGCATGTTGATTGCATCACTTTGACTTCCCCCTTGCCCACACTATGGATGCCATTAATTAACAGACTGATTTAGTATCAGGCTGTTGCTTGGGGTGAACCTAAAACTGTCTTATACAGGAATACCCAGAATTATACTCACATAACCTTTTTACTAGTATGCAAACACTTCTATATTTTGAAAATGCAAACCATTTATAAAACAATTAAGTTACTGCAACATTTATTTGGCTAGAAAACTGGCAATTATTTAAATTCAATAGTGAAATGTTATATATGCATACTCATCATTAAATTGTTCTTTTTAATACTCACTCATGCATGTAGGCTTTCATCTAGAAGTGTTCAGGATTATAGATTTATTGCAAATTGTACAGATCCTAAAGATTTAATTTTTACAACATTGCCTTTAATTTTTAGCAGATCCAAGAAGTGCTGTTTTTATCTAGATCAGTTGACATATTTAGTAAAGGTTCAAGCTGCATACAGCTTGGATCCTCATCTGTTAGTAGCAGGTTGAGGGACAATTTGTTTCTGGAATAAGATCTGTGTGTAACAGATTTTCATAACAGGTTTTAACTAATATTTAAAGTGGAACATCTATTACATTTAAAAAGTATGTAATTGTTGTTTTTACAGAAGAATCTACCTATGGAATCATAATCAAGAACTTTGCTAGAGCTGATACTTGCAGTTTCTAGAATAATTCAAAATATTTGAAAAACACTCATGCCACCAAGTGTTGCCTAGCAGTTAAAGCTTCAGGCTAGAAACTGGGAGATTGTGAGTTGTAGTCCTGCCTTAGGCATAAAGCCAGCTGGATGACGTTGGATCAGTCATTCTCTCTCAACCCTGGGAAACAGGCAATGGAAAAACATTTCTGAAAACCTCTTCCGTGAAAATTGCAGGGACTTGTCCAGGCAAACGCCAGGAGTAAAAAAAAAAAAAAAAACCTGACTTGAAAGCACCAACAAATATAAACAAAGAGAGGAATAGCCTGATCTCAACCAGGAGACTGTTCAACAACATCAGCACAGCAGAACCTCCCCCCAAATATGGGATCAATAATAGTTTATTCCTGTTTAACCTTTTGAGTGGACCAATACTAATTGGAATAAATGGTCAATGCAGATGGAGTATAGGTAATCCTCACTTAGCGACTATAATTGGGACCAGCAAATCCATGACTAAATGCCACAGTCACTAAGCAGAAAATCGTGTGACCCTGATAGACTTATGTTGTCACTTCCCCATTTGGTCATTAAGTGAGAAATCATGTGTCCTCAACTTGCAATCTTATGTATGTGTGTGTGTGTGTGTGTATTCTTTTTAAAGAATGCTTATAAGTTGCAAACCAAAATATATATTTCCCAGAGCTTAACTCCAGCAAGTAAAGTTGGAAGACCAAGCCTCATTACACAGGTAAATCATAGAAGTCATTACACAGGTAAGTTCAGAGGGGAAGAGAACATTCACCAAAGAGGGCTCTTGCACTTTTTCATCACATACTATGAGCAGTGTGTTGATGAATAAAAAATACATTGCCCCGAGTCTCCAATCCAAGCGTGAAGAAACACTATTTTTTTGTGAGTGAACATTGATTGTATTTTCCAACAGCTCACCCCCTCAAACAGAGATACCAGGAAAACCTCCATGATGAGAAATTATACTGTTTTTGAATGGATAAATTTTCACTGAATAGAACATGCTGAATAAAAGAATATTTATATGCTAGCACTCTGACTTTAAATTTTACTCTTTAACTATATAGTCTGAAATCTCCAAATTGCAGCTGCCACCTCATTCTATGTCTTATTTTTCCCCAGACAACCATACAAGAGTAGCACAATCTGATCGAGTATCAGTAGAAAGCCATTTATTCCTCTCTGGTCCTTCCATTTTAGACTGTACCTTTTTCCTAGAATACATGATTGCAGTTCAACGTAGCTGTACAAAAAATAAAATAAAATGATAAGGACAGTCATAACTTATACTGTTACCAAGCAAATGGCCATAGATTGCATTGACTTTCTGGAATCCCAAATTTGTGATTTTTTTTGCAACATTAAAATAGAAATAAGAACAGGAGATCTCCACAGTCACTTAGTTTCCACCCTGAGTCTCCAACCCTATACCCCCTTCGCCAGTTTGTATTTTCTGTTATATAATAACAGTCTTTCTCTCTTTACCTCTCTTACATGCAGCGATTTATGCTAACAGCAAGCCATTACAAGCAGGAAGCAATTACAAACATTTTGATCTGGTTGCATAAAAGACTCACTGTGGACCTTTTCTTCAAGAAGTTTAGACTTCGCAAAATTCTATCCGGACTGAAGCTGGACAGCTTGTCTAAACCAAATCTCCTCTGGAATTTCCATTTCTTTATTGCAAATGCCTAAGAACAGCAAAGTAGTAAAAAGAGAGATAGATGATGATGTCATCGAATCAGTCAAGGACCTCTTATCCAATGAAGATTCTGTTGAGGATGCTTTTAAAAAAAGTGAATTGTCAGTTAACGATCCTGAGGACAAAGATGTAGATGTAGAAGAGGGATCTGATGTAGAAGATGAGCGACCAGCCTGGAACAGTAAACTTCAATATATTCTGGCCCAAGTTGGATTTTCTGTAGGCTTGGGAAATGTGTGGCGTTTTCCATACCTGTGTCAAAAAAACGGTGGAGGTAAGTCTGTCTGTTGTACTCATGTACGTAGCTGATGTGCAATTCAATATAATTGGTCTCTGTTAGTTTCTCATCTCACTCCTGCACTGAGGTATTCAAACTGCTAATATGCGATCCTTTTAAACATCTGAAAAGCAGCTGCTGATAGAGAGTGAGATTGATAATTTTGAAGACAGAGCAAGCAAATTGTCTATGAAGATTCTCAGTCATCCTAGTCATGGTTGTCCCAAAGCTGCTTTTTCCAGGAGGCAACTGGACTTTCTTGTTTTTTCTTTGAAGTTTTTTTTTTTTTTTTTTGCACTTCAGTTTGATATGCAGACAACACAGACTCATCCCCAACAGCCTGTCTCTGTCCTCAACAGGGAAGGGACACAGGACAGAAAACATTCTGCAGCCAACAAGGCTCTAGACCCATTTGCACTACTCAGGTGACCCTGAGGACACAGACAAACCTCCAAGTGACCTCAGTGACTCTTTAAAAGAATGCAAATGACCAGTTCTCTGCAAGGAATATAAATCCTTCCATTCCCCACCATTCAGTCAGAGCTGAAGAAGCTTCTTGGATGAGAAGCGAAACGTCTTCAAAGAAAAAAACAAGAAAGTCCAGTTGCCTCCTGAAAAAAAGCATCTTCGGGATGAGCAAGCAAATTGTCTTCCTCTGCTAAAGACCTAAGGAAAATCTCTCCTCTATAGTTGATACTATATGGTGAGAAAATGCCCCACTGGTGCCAATAGGAGTTTTCTTATCAATGCAAAGAATAATTTTAAAAGAGCAATTTTCAGCAGAAACTCAGCAGTGGAAAATGTTGAACTCTCTTGTGTGCTCTCCAGCTGAACTACTGATTATAAGTGGTCCATCCAATATCAGTAGCTTGCATTTTTATTTTTAAAAGTTTGCATGTTAAATAGTTGTATGAAAAGCATTACCTGGCTTGATCCCTGAATGTTTATATTTTTCACAATTACATTTTTTAAAAATCACTAAAGAAAGTTGATTGTAATTCAGAGACTGTCATAGTTTATACTGTGAAAATAAAAGATTACATGTTACATTTGTTGAAGGTCCCTCACATGAAAATTACAAGAGCCCATTACAAGAATTGTGTGTATGTGTGTGCGCGTGCGTGCGTGTGTAGAGATGTTATATAGCCACCCTGTCCTTTAATATGTTTTAAGGGGGAGATAGAAGTCATATAAAACATTATAGATGGGGCCATGATGTAACATCCATCTTTTTAAAAAAATAATGATTCTGTTTACTCAAAAGTTAACTTCATTGTATTTATGTAGAATTGTAGTATTAATCCTTTTGATAGAAAAACTACTTGCTGATATAGATATATTCATAATTAACTTCATGAATTGTTTATACTAGTATGGATCAGTAGTGTGTTCCACTTACCTTCGCTATCGGTTCAGAACTGTGAGCACACGCACGCGCTCGCTTCGCTCACGTGCGGCTCTTCTGCACATGTGCAGAACCTTCTGCGCAAGCGCAGAGTGTCTGTGATGGGTGGGTGGAGCCTGCTGCCGCTGCCACTACCTGGTTCACCCGAACCAGGGTGAACTGGTAGAAACCCACCACTTTATGGATAAAAAAAAAAGAGCTATTTGTGGTTACTCCAGTCCTAAATCACTCTCAAGAATAAGAGAAAAAGAGAAAATTGGAATTTATAAGATTTTTAAGAGTTCCAGTTATAATGTTTCTTAAACATTTTAATTTAATTTTTTAAAAAATACTATGTATTCTCCCCTCCCCCAGATAAATGTCTGAATCTTTTTAGTTGGCATTCATTTCACCATTTTTTGAGAATAAACATCCACATTGCAAATTACAGGCAATTTTTCCTACAGTTGCAAAAGAGACCATCAATAGCTTCCTGCTGCTCTTCACAGTTACTAGATTTCATGTAATTAATGAATTGTTTGACACTGAAGCTAGCAGAGATATTTACTGATAGGTTGTTTGGTGTACAATGTAATTATCTCGTAATCACTGCATGTAAACTATATAGGAAGAATTATGTACTAATTGTATATCTTATTCATGATATGTTTATTGGATAGTTGAACTTAAAAAGTTTTGGTTGTTCTCATTTATGGTTGCATCAATCAACCTTAAGCCAAGTTGGGGGCAACAACATTTTTTCCATACGCTACAAACCATTGGTGAAGGAATCACATATTATACCTATTTCTGTCAAAAACTACATATTCAATTATATATCTATGTAAACATTTTTATCTCTATAAAAAATTCAAAGCAACAAATTACAGATGAATATTAAAGCAGTATATCCAAATAAAATAAGTCATACATTGGTTTTGTTTAAGACACAGTATTTGGAACTGATGGAATCGAGTAGCTTTCCTACTCTAAATACTGCTAAAGAAGGGAGAAAAATCTCTTCCCTTCCGGCTCATCTCTTGTACTTTTGAAGAAGAAAAATGTTACAAAAATGAATATCAGGTTCTTAGGCAGATGAGAGTTACTATTTTTGTTTAAGATTTGAAACATAACCACAACATAGCAAAATTAGGCTCTTTTTGGAAACAATTAAATATGTTCATCTGTGCTTTAATGTCATAATATCACTTGGACTTTGTTCTAAAGGTTGTTCCATATATGAATATTATTCATCCTCTGTTTGGCAGGTGCCTATCTTGTGCCCTATTTAATCTTGCTACTGATCATAGGAATACCACTTTTTTTCCTGGAGCTTTCAGTGGGTCAAAGAATCCGCCGTGGGAGCATTGGAGTATGGAATTACATCAGTCCCAAGCTTGGTGGAATTGGATTTGCAAGTTGCATAGTAAGTGATTTCCGAATACGGGCTTCCCAACTCTTAATACGGAATGGAATGTTCAGGTTTTTTTACTGTCTTAAGATTTCAACTTGTAGCATCAGTTCTAACTTTGTTGAATTATTCAAAGAAATGATGAGATCTATTCTTTGGGTGCATCCAAACAGAAGCTAGATTGTTGCTATCTGTATGGAACAGTTTAACTTGGATTCTTACACAGATTAGGGAGTTGGACTGAATAGCCTAATGTAGCCTAATGTAGCCTGAATAGCCTAATGTAGCTCCTTCACATCTCTTTGATTTTATAAAAGTTAAGATAAAAATCAGGACATATTGAAATGTAAAACTTAACTTCTTTCTATCAAGTAGGAGAAAATCGTTATTCTTCCATATCTTCTCCAAAGCTTTAGCAGTGCAGAGATGGTGATGCCTTATGCAGAGTACTATCTTCTCCATATTGCTGAACAATCTGAAAGAACCAGCATGACCACATTAAACAAACAAACAAACAATCTACCATCCTTCTTTTCCTAATAAACAGGGTGGGAGTCATTCACTTTTAACTACATTTAAGTTGTTCTGCTGTCAAATGATGAGTCTTGTGTCCAAAAATCACAAGATGAACTAATCCTGAATTTGTTATTTATTTATTAAATTTATATGTTGCCTATCTCACTGTACAAGTTTTGTCACCTGGTGGCACATTTTAGCTGTTTCTCACTGGAGAAGAAACAGCATTGTTTCCCGTTCGCTGTTTCTTATGTGAGTCCTCAAGAAGCCGCAGAAGTGACAGGTTAACAAAATGATATTCTCAGAATGCAAAGGACCAAAATTATCAGGATATGATAGGCTCTGAGATATATATATGTGTGTGCATTTTACACACATATATATAAATATATTACATAACATGCACAAGCATATATACAAATGTGCACACTACAGACAAAAATTGCTTTAAAACAAATAATAGAAAATAAATTCACCAAAAATTGTCATTTTATTGAAAGGTTTTGGTGAAGTGATCTGAGAAATTTCTGGAATCAAAAAATATACATACATGAGGCATGGCTGCCAACCCTTGGGAGGAGAAATCTGTGTGCCCTTGATCTGTACTGGACCTGTTGCTTCATCAATTCAGGAGATAATTGAACCAGACTAAATGGGCTACAAAGCAGGTGAAATTTTATGTTCTGAGTCACAGAACATAGCTGAAGAGATGAATCAATCTGGGAACAATACAGTGAGATTTCAGTATTTGCAGCTCTGTCAGAACAGGATGTGCAGTACTGGAAGAAAAAAAGCCTAATAGACTTTCGGGGAACTCAAAAATGATTCAGAGTTTGGGCTACGCATAAACACTGCAATTCTTGACTATTCTTCAAACCAACTCATCATTTTTCAAGGCTTTTGTGCCCCTAATTGAAGCACTGCATTAACTTAAAAATAGATTTCCTAAAAACAACAGAAAACTGGAAAACAAATTGGGCTAGGTTGATGAATAACAGAAGGATTAAGGATGCCATAGTTAGACTGCAAAAAAAAAATCCAGGTACTGTAAATGTTAGATAGCAGCCAAGAGTTAGTTTTCAGTTGCTTTTTGAAAAAGCATCTTTAGGACAGCTATGACCTGGATGGTTGAGAATCTCCACCTATTTCCAGAAGGTTTCCATGCAGTAGTCAGATCTAGGTTCTAGGAAAACTGATTTTGCAATGCCCTTAACCCCCACTCCCCTCACCTGAAAAAAAGGGCATCACTGGCAGTTCTTCCTATGAAGGTTATATTGGATAGAATATTCTAATTGGACCTGAAGGGCACTTAAATTAAAACAAAAGCAGCACTTTAAATTGACCCAGAAACCAGCTAGTGTTTGTCTGTGAACTGCAATGCAGGTCATATGTTCATGGTGGGGAGTACCATCCATCCAACAGGCTGCTGCATTCTGAATCAAAGATAGTTCACATAAAATGCATTGCAATAATCCAAGTGTTTGCTAGGTTTATATGCCCCTCCATTCATGTCTGACTCAGAACAACTAACAGACCTTCAAAACACTCTGTATTTCAATTAACATTAAAACCTAACCAGAGGTCTGAGAAATGTGAGGGTCATGTGCAGAATCTTAGCTATTCCTAATACCGCACTCTTCTAGAGAAAGCTCTGATGTCGTTCCTGGGATCTGTTGGAGCCATTCTCCCAGCTTAATGGATCTATTGATAAGGACATGGGTCACTGTTGTGACATCTTTCTGTTCCGGATAGGACTGTAACTACTGCACCATCCAGAGCCGAGGAAGTGCCCAATAGCCAGAGCTTCCACTTACTTATTAAGCAGTAGCCCTGCATCCAGGAGAACTCCTAACCGTAGAATTGCTCTTTGAGAGATACTGCTTCTCTGTCAAGAGAAAACCCCAGGGACGACAGGGAACAAATATTAGTTCTGTCTTACATGGGTTCTCATTTAATCTGTTTCTTCCACTCCAAATCCACAGTCTTAAGGAATCTACCTTTAATGGTATATCTGGCATCTCTGGGTTGGCAATGCACAGTTGAATTTCACCTACAAATTGATGATACTTCAACGTCTAACTGACTGTAGCTTTCTCAGTGGCTTTGTAAAGATACTAAAAAACAGTGGAGACTGGACCAAAAGAGTGGCCACTGAATTGATCTCTTCTGCCTTGCCACTGACTGAAATTGCTCATTAAGGAACCACTGAAAAGCAATGACTCCAATCCCCAGTTCAGGCAGTCCAGAAAGATGCCATATGCAATGGTATCCAAGGCTGATAAATCTAAAACGGGTAGGAGGAGTGCCAATTAAGTCCCAAAAAGATAAACCAAACAGGGCTGTCCTTTTCCTGTGCCCAGTCCTAAACAATGACTGAAAGAGATCCAGATAATCTTCTTCTAAGACATGTGGCACATCCACAATAAGAGGAGACTTCGCAGTAATTGCCAAAACCAGCCAATCCAGAAAGGGTCTCTTCAGTATAAGGAACAGCATAGATATGTTAGCTTTTTATAGGGCACTGCATATCAGAACAACTAGACACAAGGACAGTTTTTCCCCCCATGCCATCACTCTGCTAAACATTTAATTCCCACAACACTGTCAAACTATCTAAACAGGCAGTATTACCATCATTATATGGTACCAGATAATGGACCCAGATTGTTGGGGGCAATATGTTGACTCTATAAACCGTTTAGAGAGGGCTGTAAAGCACTATGAAGTGATATATAAGTCTAAGTGCTATTGCTATTGCTATTATTCTCATCTTCCCTATTACCTATCTCCTTATCTTCTTATGACTATAACTTTGTTGCTTATCACTATTGTTGTATGGACATTAAGAGCTTATGCACCCGAAACAAATTTCTTGTGTGTCTAATCACACTTGACCAATAAATAATTCTATTCTATTAATAAAAGTGCTATGCACCAGAGCCGAGGTGGCACAGTGGTTAGAGTGCAGTACTTCAGGCTACTTCAGTTGACTGCTAGCTGTAATTCGGCGGTTCAAATCTCATTGACTCAAGGTTGACTTAGCCTTCCATCTTTCCGAGGTGGGTAAAATGAGGACCCAGATTGTTGGGGGCAATATGCTGACTCTGTAAACCGCTTAGAGAGGGCTGTAAAAGCACTATGAAGTGGTATATAAATCTAAGTGCTATTGCTTCTGAAACATTTCTGAAACATGCATAGAACTAATGTGCATTTATGAAAACTGTGTTTTAAAATTTTGCTTCTTTCACAGGTATGCTTTTTTGTGGCCCTGTATTACAATGTCATCATTGGATGGAGTTTGTTTTACTTTTCTCAGTCCTTTCAGCATCCATTACCATGGGACCAGTGTCCCTTGGTGAAAAATTCTTCACATACCTGTAAGTGTTAAATGTAGTAATGTGTTGTCTTTTCTCTCTCTTTTAAATAATGTACTTTTTATTGAAGCCCTGTAAGTGTTATGTTTTTTTAATAAAGAACAAAATGAAAAATAAATAGGCCTAGGTAATTTGGTTCACAATATTTTGATCGGGTAGCATTGCTAAATAAATTTGATTTCTCCCCTCACCATTATTAGTTTTATAATAAAACTATTCTTATTAAACCCTGTATCCCATCATTAAGTATCGGAAGAATGACTAAGAGCTGGAGAGGCTAGTTAGATGAGCCATGTCTCTTTGTAATGAACTGGCAGATTAGAAAAGGCCCTGCAGCATGTTGTAGAACTTCAATAGCTTCATCATCCATCACATATTGAAATACAGTATGTGAATTAATGTGCTGAAATAGGATCAGAGAGACCCAACTTGAAGTCAACTCCCATTTGGTGACTTTGGACCACTCTTTCCTGGTTAAAGAAGAAGTCCTTGCAGATTTTACTCTGCTAGTTTGTTGCTGACTATAAAGGACAGTGTTCATCTGCATTTCTAGGCCACTGAGCCAGGAGCCTGTCTGAAAACATTTCCACTGTCATGTGACCCGCATGACATCACGGAATGCTGTTACCTTCCCATCAAAGTGATACCTATTTATCTACTCGCGTTTGCATGTTTTCGAACTGCTAGGTTGGCGGCAGCTGGGGAGAGGACGGGATTTCACCCTGTCATGTTGCCCTCAGGTCTCCAGCCTACAAGCTGAGCATCTTAACAAGATGAGCCACTGTGCTGCCCTTTCCTGGTTAGCATATTAGCAAATCATGACATATTGAGTGGCTGCTACTCACCAAAATGGACAATGTTAATGGGGAAATCATCAGGTTCCATTTTGAATATTAATCAAAGGAGTGCTATTATGGATTTGACATTTAGAATAAATTACTCTGAAAACAAGATTTTCTTCCCATTCTTTTTACAATAGTCTTTCCCAATCTGTTGCCCTTGAGTATATTGTCCTATCAGTGAATGCAATACACTGGAGGAAATCTAGTTGGTGAAGATTAATCTATTACCTTAAAATTTATCATACATTCCAATTTTTTTATTATGCACATAGTGCAAAAAAGAGAAGGGAATCTTCTAAAGAGCTCCACCAAAATGTGTGATCAGTTTTAAAGTTGAGATCGAAATCATTGCAAACCCCAAATATTCTGACTGGAAACAAAAGAAGTAAGTAACTTTTAAATGTAAAATTAAATTTAAATGTGAAGTGTTCTCCGGTTCATTTAATGGAAGAGCGTTAGAATTAATTGGCTTTAACAAACATGTTCTCATGTTAATGTCACTTCCCTTGACAGTGGAAAATGCATGTTCTGAAACCATTTTTTGCTGCATGCCAAATATTTTCTATTGCTTATAAACACAGTTTGTAAATAACTTTCAGACTGAATTTCACACTAAGAACTCTACATTCATTCTATTTCCATAAAGTTTAAACAGTTAAAAGCCCAAGAGAATAAAGGAAATGCCTGTAAACAATCAGACTATATTCTGTGCTTGATAAATCAGCAAAATTTAAGTAATCATTGATGGCCATAACCTTTTTGGAATATCCAGTAAAATACAGTCTATCTTTTTTTTTTATTATTTATCACGTTGATCAAGTAATAGAAAGAAATCTTAATTGCCTGATAGAAACATAGACATAATTTTGAAATGTTACAGCAGTCTACCTTCTAAAGTAACTTTTTAAAATTGCTTCTTGGTATTTGAATCACACAAATACTCATAAATATTATTCTAGAATGAATGACTTTCCTTAAACTCCATATTTGAGATAAAATATGGTTTAGGGGAAAAAAGATTCAACTATTTGGCTTATATTCAGTCTTTTTCTAAAAGTTTAATTGAAGGGAATTTCCTGCCAGAATTCTTTTTTTTTTTAAAAGGGAGAAAAAGAAAATGCAGAAAAAATCAAGTAGATCCCACAGAATTTAGAGACGTTTATTTACCACTAAGAATTTACAGTAAAGAATTCATGAAAAGTGTGGCATAAGTTGACTTATTTTAAAATAGTATACTTTCCCTATTGTATATCCATTCACATTCCTTTGAAGCTGGATATTTCTGAAGGAAAAACAAAAGAGATTTAGTTTAATACATCTTATTCCATCCTTCTAGTTTGTTATGTATCTGGCCAAATATAATGAGATCACCTTATCCTGTTCTACCTATCTTGATTTCATTATTCCTATTCTAGTCAGAGGACAAAAACTTAAGTCCCCTGAACTGCTTGAGGTTCCACACACAGCAGGGGTGGGTTCTATTTACTTTTACTACCGGTTCGCAACGGGATCGCCTTGCTTCTGCGCATGCATGCACAGATCGCCGATGACGACATCCGGGGCGGTGGGCAGGGCCTTCCGCTGGTTTTACTACCGGTTCTTGCAAACCGGCCCGAACCTGGGGCAACCCACCATTGACACACAGATAATGAAATTATAGTACACAAAGCCTGTCTTGAACTCATTTAAAAATAGGACTGTGTATAGATTCACCTTCAAAAGCCAAAGTACTGCATGGTTTGCAATACGATGGATAGCTTTTAAGGTATTAGAATACTTTAAAACAATATTTTTAAGTACTGGGCTTTGTAGCTGCCATGCAATTTAGGAAACACCCCACCACCACCGCAGTGTTTGATTTAAGGTATTTCCATTTGCACTTAATGCTCTTTGAATCTTATTTTGCCCTTTGAATCTGGATTATTCCACAACTGCTATTTAAAATAGCAGTATACTTCAAAATCCCTTTCACTGTTCTCATTAAAGTGAAGGGAAAACAATTGTTCTAAATGAGCTATAGGGCTCTTGTAGTTATGAGATGTAGGGTTCTTGTCAATTACCTTAGTTAAAAGCAGTGGTGCGTTGCTACCGGTTCGCCCCGGATTGGGCAAACTGGTAGCGACGACGGCAGGAGGCTCCGCCCAGCCGCCTGGATACTTCTGCACGTGCTCAGAAGCATTGTGTGGTCACCCACAAGCGAACCAGTAGCAACAGGTTTTGTAACCCACTACTGGTTAAAAGATGATCAAGAAGTGGGCATGGCTACTGTTTCTTCTATTGTACACCCATGTACAATAATGGTTTGTAACTTCCTTGGCTTCCAACCGCTCAATAAATCCAAGAGAAGACACCAAGAAGGGGCTTTCTTCTTCCTAGATGAGGAAGCAGAGACAGTCAGAGTTAGAAGTTGAAAATATCACCAACAGAAATTAGAAACAAAATAAAAAAAATATGAAACTAGTGGAAGAAAATTAGCACCTTTTGCATAGGAGATGAAACCATCTGATAAATTGGAAGAAAGAGTTTGACTTCTTCATTTAAAAAGTCTTGAACTGCTTTTCAAGACAATATGGGACTAACTGTAATTATTGGCATTTTAGAGGTTTAGAACAAAATGCCAACAAAATATTTACAGTTTGGCTCATTTTTCTGAGTTCTCAAATGTAAATATCTAAATATGGTCCAAAAGGCAGAACAGCAGATTGCAGCAATTGCCTAGTAGGCTTTTGGACTACTGCAAATAATTTTGTATTATTTTCTAATTGCATTCTGATCCTCTCCTCTCCTCTCCTCTCCTCTCCCCTCCTCTCCTCTCCTCTCCTCTCCTCTTCTCTCCTCTCCTCTCCTCTCCTCCTCTCCTCTCCCCTCCCCTCCCCCTCTCCCCTCTCCTCTCCTCTCCTCAGTTGTGGAGCCCGAATGTGAAAAAAGCTCAGCTACAACATATTACTGGTACAGAGAAGCACTCAATATTTCTAATTCTATATCTGAGAGTGGAGGTCTAAATTGGAAAATGACCATCTGTTTGTTGGCTGCATGGGTAATGGTGTGCCTGGCAATGATTAAAGGCATTCAATCTTCAGGCAAAGTGAGTATTGCCACCTACGTTCTTATTCACCACACCTCTTTGCCTATTTTGCCAAAGTTTGCTGGAAGATATGACTCATTGAGTGTGCTTGTGTATGTTTCTTTATGCTTTCAAGTAGAAAAACGTTGGTATAATAATTTTTAAATTATAGTCTGCTAAAAACAAAAACCATCTTTAAATAAAAGAAAGGATTATTGTGGCATGAGAACCTTGATCTGTTTTCATTTGCTATGAATAATACTTATAATTACATCTCAGTATTTACTAAAAGAAAAAAGAAAAGAAAACCTATCAGAGTGGGGTTACTAGCTCTATTTTTGAGCACAGTTTGCTTTATTAATTTGATTTGGACTAAGTCTGAGAAATAGGGAAACAGTCAGTTCAAGTATCAAACATTTATGATATAATCATATGGAAGACTCCAACAGGAAGAAAAAGACCACTCAAACAGATGTGCAATCTTTTAAGGAAATTGTGAGAGGTGAGACAGAGCTGAACAGTTCTCCATCACTGAAAGAAGATTGGAGCTAATGTAAAACAAGACCACAGAGCAGTTGGGGCTCAGAATAGGAGCCCCAACTAGTACAGAAGATAATATGGCTTTATTTGAAGAAAATAGAGTGGAAAAGAGAGCTAAATAGGATTATTAAAATTAATCACGTAATTAACCATGTTGGGGAAGCAAATAATCAAGATGAGCAAAAATGATGGTGCCATCAAGTTAGTGTTGAATCCTTGTGATCATATATAGACCTTCTCCTGGATGAACATGGCAGTAGCACATCCAGAAAGTATAATTGGTTGACTTCAGAGTTTCACCCGATTTTATGCAGCCATAATTTATGAATAATCAAGCTAAACATGATAAATTTCATCTGAAGATAAGTTTCATATTAAGTGATCCTCCTGACACTAAGTACTTAATCACCCTTGTATCTTTCTTTGTAACCCTCTCAGATCCATTAAGTGTCTACTTTTGGCTCATAATGCTAGACTAGACCAGCCTCTAACCCAGCAGGGCTCTATTCTTTTCTTTTGAGCCATTCACAACTGATTTGGACCGTTCAATAATATGTCTAAAATTCAGATTGCATATTTTTTATTTCTACTACAGTGAGGAAGAAAACATTATTTGTAGTATATGGAGGTAGTTAATTAAGCCTTTTATTTGACATCCTTTTGATTGCACAAACATTTTCATATATGTTTCATATCTTGTTTTATTTTTCTGCAATTATATTATGCATATGGGAATTCTTCTCATGAATGTCTTTCCTGTGAGCAAAAAAAACTTGATTACAGTGAAATGTGGTCTGGCAATACCACTTATTAAGAAAATTATACTTTAGATCAGGGGTGGGGAACTATTTCCCTTTTATGACCTGTGGATTTCAACTCCCAGAATTCCTGAGCTAGCATGGCTGCCTCAGGAATTCTGGGAGTTGAAGTCCACAAGTCATAGTTCCCCACCTCTGCTTTAGATGCTTTGTTTCAAAGGTGAGTTGTCATTCAGTGCAATCATTCCTAAATTAGCTTATTCATAATGGCTTTCATTTATTTTTTTCTCAGCTATAACAGTAGTAGCTGTCAAAAAAACTTTGGCTGACATCAGAAACTTAAGTGGATTTGGACTTAAAGTGGAGACCATTGGATTGTAGACTAGACTGGGAGGTTAAGAAAACATTTCAAAAAAAGGCAATGGCCAACCACCTCTATATTATTCCAGGAAAATTATATAGACGAGGTCATAAAATCACCAAGAACTGAGCTTTATCTTTTATATTAATAATTTATTACCCACTGTTCAGAGCATAGTTGCCATTCCCAGACCAATGTTTAAAAATTCATAGAATATTTTCCTAAAACATAATAACTTGGCCATCAAATTAAAACTATATTGTTCATCAGTTGAAATGGAGTGGTACCATTAAAATCATAACAATTGTTAAACCAGAAAAAGAGGGGGGGGGGTAGAGAAAGGAAGGAAGGAAGGAAGGAAAAGAAGGAAGGAAGGAAGGAAGAAAGAGAGAGAGAGAGAGAAAGAAAGATGGTTTCCTTGGAAGAAAGTGTTCTGACAAAATCTAAAAAGACTTCCAGAGAGCATTCTGAGACAAATATGCTTTCAGTTTTCCTCCTCTCCAGTGGGTTGCCTTTTTCTAATGGAAAACATCATTTCTGAGCAAATTATTGGATTTAAACCAGAGGCTTCTGTTTGTCAGTCTATAAATGTAGAACTTCTTTCGTTCTCAGAAACAAATCTCTTTATCTGTCTTATGTTATCTCTGGTAATATCATATTCTGATTATCTAATATCCAGAAACCCATAAGAAAGGTAAAGAGGGAAAGGTCGTCCCAGAAACCTCCAGAAGGTGTTACTAAATAGCTTTTATATGATTTTAGCATGGCAGGAGATTCACCTGTGCATGAATTTGACTAAATATTGATTGAATGGTAACTATATTTAATTACTTTTAAACATAAAAATAAAATCAAAATTAGTTTTGGCCTACCTTTGCAGTCTCTGTCATTGAGCAGGATGATAGTTCATGTTAGCCCATGTTGGCACTGATACAGTAGAGAGATGGGCAAGAAACATACTCCTGATAACAATTTAAATTATGGTTTACAGGTACACTGCTGTCCTAAATGAATACGGAGTGGGGGACCTTTCTTTTTTTAATCAGTGAGTCAGCGGAGCAAGAAGGCTTGGGCGTCAGAAAGTACCAAACATAACAATGAATCCTGATATATCCACTAGTCTTCTTTATAGATCAGGGGTCAAACTCACATCTTCACGGCTGTGACACGTGATGTATTGGGACTTTTTTCCCCTTCGCTAAACCGGGCGTGGGCATAGCTAGCGTATGACGCATCCAGCCTGCGGCCCAGGAGTTTGACAGACCTGCTATAGAGACATGATATGATCATTATGGTCTTTCTTGGTGATGATGCATGTTTTTCTGCTCTATTCTCATTTATTTCAGAATAAAATAATTTCTGATTTCAATCAAACATTTATTTCAGTAAAGGAGCAATAACCTTTGTTGGTTATTTTACAGACCTTTTAAGCGGGCCTTTTCCAACCTGGTGCCTTCTAATAGAGTTTGACTTTTACTGCCAGCCATCCCCAATAAAGGCTCTACTGGTTGGGGATTAATTAGGGCAGTTGAAGTCCAACGCATTTGGAGCATGCCTGTTTGGAGAATTCATTATCTTAAGACAACGCAGAATTGACTGTTGAGAATGTTCACTAAAAACCTACATTTCTGACTAGTTCCATTGCTATTGTCAGTCAGGGCAGGATGATTGAGAAATTTGTTTTGTTTTTAAAATGATTTGCTTTTAATATCTTTCAGATAATGTACTTTAGCTCTCTTTTCCCTTATGTGGTACTTCTGTGCTTTCTAATCAGAGGGCTGCTTTTAAATGGTTCACTGGATGGGATTCGTCATATGTTTACTCCAAAGGTAATGCTTGATTGCTTCTGATCCCACTTACTATTTGCCTTTCAACAGCTTCAATAAACTCCTAATGAGGTAGAAGTCTACTGATTTGAGATACGTATGCTGTGGAAGATAGTTCTAGCTCAAATATAAAAGGTCATTATTTTTGTATTTTTAAACTACATCATCCCTCTCAGAGGATTAGGAATTTTCCATCTAATTGGTATTGTCCTTGATTCTTGATTCATGCTCGCTTTCAGTGGTTTGAGTTTACAGCAGTAAGAAAGAGACCCAAAACATTGTATTGGCGTGCTTGATGAAAGAAAAGAAGATAACTTAGTTAGCAACAGGAGGATAACAAATTTATGTTACTCTTATAATATAAGTTTCAAAATTAGATAAATCCTTGACATACGTACACCCTCCTCTGATTCCCTTTTCAGTTGTATTCTAATGCATGGATTGATCCAAATGTGGGGAAGGGGATAGTCCTCACCAGTATGTCCCTGCTCTCCTTCATGGGATTAAGGAGTGAAATCTTAAAGAGAGATATTTAATAAAGCTGTGAGGAGTGGCTCAACTCCACTTTGGGGAATTTCTTCAAGGCTACAGCAATCTGATTCAAAGTGATGCCGCAACTTGAACAATTAACTAACTCTGCCCAAACCAGGAATCATCTTGTATTGTAAAGCTCCAAATAGCATAGCCACAATAACCCAACATTTAAAAGAAAATGCTTTTTCATTCTGTTGTGCCACTTCAAATGGGCACTTCAATCAAATTTTGATCAAAGCAAAATGCCCCTTTGAAGACCTTCACAGCTGCAGCTATTATGCAGTCTAAATTATTTTAGTACATAGTTGAAAAGTGATTAACGTGTTGCAAAGTATACATCAGATTTGTACAAGACAATTCCAAATCTATGTTGAGCACTAACACATAGCAGAATTCTGGAAGCATTATTCAAAATTTAATGATGATAAAGTAAACCAGAGAATGATGAAAAGATTTAGGAAAAGTCACCTGGGAAGTCTGAAACAGCAATTGGAAAGAACTAAAATTTATGTAATCCCTTTATATATGACCCTCAACAATTGTACACCTCTGCAGTTGGGAATTAATTCTACATGCTATCCATTTTAGATGAGCAACTTGTTTGGGCATGTAATAATCCTTTTGAGAACAGTCAGATACAAATATCCCTTGTATTAAATATTTTTGCAACAATCTTCTTCATCTTCTGCCGCCAACAGTTATTTATTCCCCTTCTTTATTACAAATGTCACCTATTCCAGCACTCCAGAAAATGAACAGTGATGGCTTTATTGTACACCTCTGATTTAGTGAAACAAATTGTGTTCTGTCCTAAAAGTGTTTTTTCAAGAGACAACTGGACTTTCTGGTTTTTCTTTGAAGACCTTTCGCTTCTCATCCAAGAAGCTTCTTCAGAAGCTTGAAAAAGCATCTTTGGGACAGGACACAATTTCTTTCACTAAATCCGAGGTGTACAATAAAGCCATCACTGCTTGTTTTCTGGAGTGCTGGAATAGGTGACATTTGTAATATAGGAGGGGCCAGTGTGGCAATTTTTTGTTTCAATTACAATAAATTGAATATTTTGAATCATTATGGCTATCTCCATGTATTTATAAGTTCAGCTTAAATCAGATGCTTCATTTAACCGAGCTATATCAAGTCTAAGAAAACTGTTCTGTTATAAACTCACAGTTCATTGTCATGTCTGATAATTTATAATGGATGCAATGAACTGAGCCATCATCCCAGTATTTTCAGTATATAAAATGCTTCTATAAAAGTAAATTCTGAGCCAGTCTTAGCTCAATATTGTCTCATTGATAAGCAGCCAGTTTCTTGGATTTCAGGTCTTTGCCAATTCTACCTACTCGAGTTAAATCAAATCTTTATTCTGGTCAAATATCAGCATAATTCTATCTACAATTCTGTGGCAAAATTTATGCTTTTTCACTGATACACCTGTTAATCCTCCATCCTATTTGAAGTAATTGTCACAGTTTGCAATGTTTTTAACTTCTAAGGAAGTGAACATATAGTTGCATCCTTAAGTCCATAAATTCATTTTTCATCAATTAATGAGATGTAGCAATATTTGAACTAAAAAACTCAGAGAAATGTGATTACTAACATGTTGAAGGGGAAAATAAAACCACAAAGAACTTTCCTAGGGTAAGATTATGTGACTGAAAACAGCATCAAAAGCAATGGAAAGTGAGAATAAAAAAATGTGTGCATAGTGCCATCTAGTGATCCAATTATGGTATGTCAACTTGGGAAATTTGTTCATACGTGATAAATCTCAATAGAAGTATTTAGATGGAAACATTTCCTATTAATGAAATGTACACTTTTAGAAAACAATCACTCTATCAGCTTGGAAAAATATTTGGATTTGCTTTCATTATAAGAGTGCATTATGTTCAAAAAGAATATTGAAATAATTGGCTACATTAAAATTTCTGTTTGCTAGATAATACTACTGACATTTGGCATGCATCAAATAAACTGTGATCTTAAATCCTCTTTCAGTGAAATAAACACCACTGAATTTATAACATGTTCATCAGATTAGACAGGCACAGATACGTGGCCATAAGTACGTCTTTAGCTTTAGCTAATGAGTTGTTCTGTTTTCACAAAGTAAAATTTACATTTCCATTCAAGATCTGTTCAAGCTATGTACTTTCTATAATTGATATAAAAGTGAAAAATAATTTTAAACATTCCTCAAATCTTGGTCTTTCAAGAAATGTTACACATATTGTTGAATAAATCTTTCAAATATTAAAAGCACATTTTTTTCAAAATCCTGAAAAAGATTTTCTTCTTTATATAGGAATCATAACTGTACTGTGATTTTGATTTGGAGATTAAGCAGCAATTAATAATATAGAATTCAAATCAGCCTCTTAGTTTAGTTCTGCTGGATGGTTGTTCTTTGCTATTTATGACATGCCAAAATTTCTCTGGGCAAATTCCAGTTATCCTTAAGAACAATATTGATAGTATTATTGGAATTTTTACGTATGTAAATGGAAAACAGCCAAAAAAATTAATGTTAGTTTTATGTAGCATTTGGAATATGTTTTAACTATTTTTCAAAACAAATAGAGGACAAAATATACTCTTGATTATCTAGTGCAGTGTTTGTTTGTCAAACTTAACATCTTTAAGATGTGTGGACTTCAACTCCCAGAATACCACTTGCTGGCTGAGGAATTCTGGGAGTTGAAGTTCACTTGTCTTTAAAACTGCTGAGGTTGACAAATACTGATCTAGTGACCATTATCAAATTGGGCTGAGCTGGGTATGTTACCCCTGGAAAGTGATATTTAGAATGTTTCCTGATTATTTGTTGCCTCTCTGCTTAATAGAAATGCTGCATTTTGTAGTTGACTTGTATTGTATCTGATTTCAAACAGCTTGAAATAATGCTGGAGCCTAAGGTGTGGAGAGAAGCTGCTACTCAGGTGTTCTTTGCCTTAGGACTTGGATTTGGTGGAGTCATTGCCTTTTCAAGCTACAACAAGAGAGACAACAACTGCCATTTCGATGCTGTTCTGGTGTCCTTCATCAATTTTTTCACTTCTGTGCTGGCAACTTTAGTGGTGTTTGCTGTTCTGGGCTTCAAAGCAAACATCATAAATGAGAAATGCATTGTCCAGTATGAATATTTATTTATCAATTTTTATAGAATATTTCACTTGTGAATTTCAATCCTTATTCTTTTGGGTGATTGTGTGCCTTTGCATTTTTGTGTTTGTTTTGTAGAAATTCTCAACAAATTATCAGCCTTCTGAATAGTGGAAATCTCAGTAAGGCTATCATACCTCATCATATTAATTTATCAAGTATTACAGCAGAGGATTATAATCTGGTTTATGATATCATTCAGAAAGTTAAAGAAGAAGAATTTCCTCTGGGTTTGAAACCATGTCAAATTGAAGATGAACTTAATAAGGTTAGAGTGATAATTCAATCCATGACACAAAGTTTACAAATGACCAGTTGTTTTAAAAAACCTCTAGCCCTTTGAGAATAGCTTTACTTTTCACTTCCAAGGTAAAGGTAAAGGTTCCCCTCACACATATGTGCTAGTCGTTCCTGACTCTAGGGGGCAGTGCTCATCTCTGTTTCAAAGCCGAAGAGACAAGGCTGTCCGAAGATGTCTCCGTGGTCATATGCCTTGCATGACTAAATGCCAAAGGTGCATGGAACACTGTTACCTTCCCACCAAAGGTGGTCCCTATTTTTCTACTTGCATTTTTTACGTGCTTTCAAACTGCTAGGTTTGCTGGGATAAGTAACGGGAGCTCACCCCGTTATGCGGCACTAGGGATTCGAACCACTGAACTGCCGACCTTTCGATCGACAAGCTCAGCGTCTTAGCCACTGAGCCACCGTGTCCCGTTCACTTCCAAGGAATGTACTAAATCAGAACTTTGCTTCAAGTTTCCTTGTGTATATTTTATCCATTCCCATCCCTATCAGTTTTATAATTGGAACAGTTTATTGCTGATGTCAATGAATGCATAGTGGTATATTAATTTTTCAATGCAGTAAGCCACTAGCGCCTTATATTTATTTGTTTATTTATTTTTTACCAAAACCTATTGGCACCCATTTTATCACTGGGTAACTCTGGGCAGCTTACAGTCATAAATACATATCTTTTCATATACATTAAAACATAAATAAAATCAAACATTAAACTCTAAGGAATGTGGGGAGGCTGAGGGTGGAATGGGGTGTTGGTGGGATCTGTGGTGACTTGATCAACCACCTCCACTGTGCTGTTCCCCATTGGAGTGCCAAGCCAATTGGCAGAGTCACATCTTTAGGTCCTTATGAAAGGAGGGTTGGGACCAACCTCACATTGGTTCCAGAAAGCCAGAGCAACAGCAAAGAAGGTCCTCCTGGATCCCACCAGCCAAAATAATTGGGTAAACAGGACCCGCAGCATGCTTCCTTTGCCAGCGCGAGTGGGAAATATCAGGCTTATGGCATTAATGAACAAAGAAAACTCTTGGAATAAAACAATGATCAGACAATCATCTGACTCAGTTTAGCTGTCATAACTGCTCTAAGCAATAGCATCCATCCCTGGTTCTCTTTACTAAATGTGTTTGCTCACCATACAGTGTCTCTACTTTCTTTTCAAACTTTCTCTTGACCAATTTTAATCACTGAGATTTCTTCTTGACAGGCTGTTCAGGGAACTGGTTTAGCTTTCATTGCCTTCACGGAAGCCATGACACATTTCCCTGCTTCTCCTTTCTGGTCAGTGATGTTTTTCCTGATGCTGGTAAATCTAGGGCTTGGCAGCATGTTTGGAACAATTGAAGGGATCACTACACCTATAGTTGATACCTTCAAAGTGAGAAAAGAAATTCTGACTGGTGAGTTGGCATACATTTCTTTCTTTATATTTGATGTTATCTACAAGAAAATGGCCTCTACAAAACAGCCTCCTAATCTGTTTTTATACAAATGGAATGCTTTTTACTGGTAGAAAAAGGTGCTTTTATTCTTCTTTGAAATCCCTCCTATTGCAGGACTGTTCAGAGCAGATTAGTAGCATGTGCCAGTTACTGCAGGGCAGAGATAGAGTTGCCTCCCTTTGATAATAGATGTGATTCTGTCAACAGAAGACCACATGGATTTTATTAGAGGTGTGCAAAGCATTTCAAGTTTAACATTTTCAATAGGCACTGTTCTGGTTTCAAAGGAAGTGCTTGTACACTTTTCTGACCCTACTAGCAAGGTCGGAACAGTACACTTCTTATGAGGATGGAATAGTTCATCTCATATATGGAACAGCTGTTTGAAGACAAAAGGGAAAATTTAGAGAGCCAAATTATTCAAATGGGAATTATTTAACATACTTTTTAGGTTCTATTAATCTTTGTTCTGAATATTTAGACTTGCTTGATTATTACCAGGGCTGGCCGTGAAGAGGTGCTTTGGAACTAGTGTAAAATCAATGTTTCTTTGTGTGTGTCTATGAGCACGCTTTTGAGTAAGGGCTCACTCCTGGTGACTGCCTAGAAAAGTCCCTAAAGTTTCCTCTACAATGTTTTTCAGAAGGTGTTTGCCATTGTCTTCTTCTTAGGGCTGAGACAGAGTGACTCAAGTCACCCAACTGACTTTGTGAGCTGAACTGAAACTTTTAAAGTGACACAGACTCTTTTCGGAATAAAGGAGTTTCCTATAGGATACTATGAACCCAATTTTTGAAGATAGCTTATCACACAATCCTATGATCTTTCCTTTAAACCAGAACTTTGTCTTTTTTTGCTTCACACATCTTATGCAAATTTCTCTTTTTTAAACAGTACTCTTCCATTGAAATTTTAAATATTAGAGCCAGTTTTTCCAAGTATTTAGGACAAATTTAGGTATCCTTTTTGGTGGATAGGTACATTTGTGATATTGAGTGCTTGTAATAAGTACTCTTAAAAATTGGTGCTCTAGGAAATTTCTTAATTAAAATATAACTCTCATCACTGATAGCAACAGAAAAAAAATCCCTTTTTTCTGAGCAAGTAAACATAGCCCCTACGATGACTCATAGTTATATATTCTAAGAATACTTACGGAGATCATAAGTATTATTTTCAATAAAGATAATTCTAGATATTATCCTATCATGCCAAAGGTGTTTTTAGGCATAATAGTGCTTAAATTATATTATTGTTATTTTATTGTTTTCTCTCTGTGTTTCTACTGAGATAAATACTCAAAACAGATAACAAAGTTTAAAAATAAATACAGGTAATCCTCAATTTATGACCACAATTGAGCTCCAAATTTCTGCTTCTAACCAAGACAGTTATTAAGTGATTTTTGCCCCCTTTTACCACCTTTCTTGCCACAGTGGTTAAATGAATCATTGCAGTTGTTAAGTTATAATACGGTTGTTAAGTGAATCTGGCTTCTCCATTGACTTTGCTTGTCAGAAGGTTGCAAAAGTTACCCTGGGACAGCACAACCATCATAAATATGAGTCAGTTGCCAAGTGTCTGAATTTTGATCATCTGAACATGGGGATGCTGCAATAGTTGTATGGGCCAAATGGTCATAAATAATTTTTTTCAGTGCTATTGTAACTTCGAACAGTCACCAAATGAATTGTTGTAAGTTGAGAACTGCCTATATTAAAAGCTCAACATAGATTAACCAATTAACAATAAAATGATTCCAAAAATCACTTGATAGTTAAAATCTGCAAAAAGAAGTGCGTCTTTACAGTCTTTCTAAATATCAAGGTAGAGGCCAATAACAATTTCTAATGGGTTATTTTACATAACTTGGGAATGTTTTCAAAAGACCGTCTCCTGAATGTTGGAAACTGCAGAGCTGTTCCCATTGGAATGGCATGAAAGTGTAAATTAGAGTCAGGAAAGATATCACAAAGAGAGACAGTCTATTCTGTGCCGTTCAGCTTCTCATGTTTGCCAGATTTAATTTTTTCATCTTTCCGTATCCCTTTGCATATTTCTTTTACATTCGGATTAAATTTGTTTCATATTTGGTGTATACTTCTGTAAATTATTTGGAGGTCTTTTTGCTTAATACGTGTTCTATGACAGGCTGCTTCCCTAACACAATACAGTAATGAAAACAATTTCCACTAATGTAGGAATTGGAGAATTATATCACAACATTTAAAGAAGTATGATTAAAGAAAAGATTGATTCATATTTCAATTTAAACAAATATAATTATATCGGTTGAAATTTGGTTTAAACCAAACATATGTATTCCTTTTCCAATATATTCACAGGAATGTAAGAAACTATCTTATACTAAATCAAATCACTAGTCTGCCTAGCCCTGTATTGCTGATTCTGACTTGCAGCAATTGCCCAGGGTTTGAACAGAATTTTTTTTCTGGCCCTACCTGCCCATGCCAAGGATTAAATCTTGTAAGACTTCTATCTGGAAAGTATGAAGTCACTCTCCAAATATTCTATATAATAATAGAATCTTCTCAGTCCTTTTTAATTTCTAACACTGGAAGTTTGTAACTAACTAGGTAGGAAAAGAGTCATTCCTAGTTTTACCACATATTTCAAGATGAAGAGTAGAGGATAAACGAAAGAAAAGGAAAAAAGAAAAGTAGCCAAGATGTAGTTTCATCTCAGAAACAATGGCAATAACACCAAAGGGATTATTGCAGAGGTGGTTTTCAGCAGGTTCTGACCAGTTCCGGAGAACCAGTAGCAGAAATTTTGAGTAGTTTGGAGAACCGGTAAATACCACCTTTGACTGGCCCTGTCCCCATCTATTCTCTGCCTTCTGAGTCCCAGGTAATCGGGAGGAAATGGGGATTTTGCAGTAACCTTTCCCTGGAGTGGGGTGGGAATGGAGATTTTACAGTATCCTTCCCCTGCCATGCCCACCAAACCATGCCATGCCACATCCACCATACCACACGCACAGAACTGGTAGTAAAAAAATTGAATCCCACCACTGGATTAATGGATAGACAACCTCTACTCTTCTTTCTTTCTTTCTGTTTTCTTTTAGTCACTTGCTGTCTTCTAGCATTCTGCATTGGTCTCATATTTGTGCAGCGGTCCGGTAATTACTTTGTAACAATGTTTGATGACTACTCTGCTACACTGCCTCTACTTATTGTGGTCAGTTTGGAGAATATTGCAATGAGTTACGTTTATGGAATAGACAAGTAAGTGCACATACTACATTCTTTAATATTGAACTATACTAATAATTCTGAAGGTTGCAATTTTGTTGTTCTAAAAGGTTGTCCTGCTCTATAGGAAGGTGGCAGGGAAAATGAGAGAATAAAGAACACATTTTCTTCCCTCTAAGGATCATTGTCTTTGGTAGGCACAAATACCATAGGAGTCAATTGTTTGGAGTACGAAAATTACATAGATTTATTGAAACAAAAGTTGTATACAGTTGTCCCTCTAATATATTACTTAGTTCTAGCATAACTTATATTGGAGATACACATCACTAATTGACATGAATTTCTCAAGTATAGTAAAGAGAGCCCTTATTAAATTAGTAATACTTACCATAAGTTGTCTTGTAGCTGTTTAGTCCGGAAACATTTTGTAATGTAGAAAAGATAATGGGAGAAATAGCATGCAAAAAGCAGAAAACAAACTGTCAACCTAAGGAATGGAGACCGTCTTACCACACCCACACCCTTGCCTACTTCACACAGAACTCTTTTATGTTTCTTATTTTGAAAGCTAAAAATATTAGACTCTGACCAACTGGCTTTTATTAATCTTTCATGGAATTGTGTTACAATTCAGAATACAATTTGGAGAAAGGTTGAGCTGGTCGTGGGTAGTTCTTGATAATGGAAGTTCATTTTTATCTTCTCCTGGTCTTTGGTACATTATTCTTTAAGATAATGTTATAGAGACTGTACTAGATACGGTATATACTGCATTTGTTGACCTTGTTATCCTTCATGATTGTCAGAAAGGGTTATTTATTGAACAAGTTTGCATAGAGGTTACATTCCATTCAAATATGGTTAGTGCTTGGTTTCTGGATATTTAAAGCTTCCTTCAGGGAAGTACTATAATAGCTGACAAACATTTATGCTGAAGTTGATAGATATATAATTATATATCTAGATTGTATATCTATAATTATATATACAGTGACATACTTTCCTATGTCTCATGCTAGGCATCATAAAGAACACTTAGATAAGTATGTTTCTGAAGGTAACATTGTATTTTTGAAATTATTATCCATAATATTTATAATTCATACATACACTGTATATTTCATGGGAAAGGTGTATCTCATTGTTAATATTTTTAATTTTTAAATTAACTAGAATGTTTTGCTTTAATTCATATGTTTAGTCCTTCATATATGTTGGGATGACAACCTCAGAATTTCCATGTGGCTATTCATTGGGAACTAGAATTTTGGGAAAGACTACGATAGCTTTTGAATTAATAACATTCCTCTTGTTTTCCAGATTTATGGAAGATTTAAAAGATATGCTTGGCTTTTCACCAAATCAATTCTATTATTATACATGGAAATATATTTCCCCTATCGTTTTATTATCTTTGCTGGTAGCAAGTATTATCCAGATGGTATTAAGCCCCCCTAGTTACAGTGCATGGATTGAAGAGAAGGTGAGTGATGCCTATAAGAGAGAGGGGGGGAGGGAGGGGGAAGAGAGAGAGGAGGGGGAGAGGGAGAGAGAGAACATGGAGCATTAATAATGTATATTATAGATATATATATGTTTTAAGCATATAGATAAGCAATTTAAAGTTGTAATGTATGTCTCAAAAAAGCATATTGAACAACTTATAATACCCATCAGACTTTGAGAGCGCATGTTTCCTCACTGAGAATTAGCACTGTGACCTAAAAGTCCTTAGGACTGTCCTCTGGGCAGGAGGGGTGGGTATGAGTTGTAGATGATGATGATGATGATGATAATGATGATGATGATGACGATGATGATGACGATGATGATAATTCTCTTAGTAAATCTCTTAGCAAAATAAATTGGATGGGGCAGAGATGCTGTAGTGCAGGGATCCCCAGTCCATGGCCTATTAGGAACCAGGCCACATAGTGAAACCTACTGTAAATTGTGCATGTGAGGGGTCTATGTGGCAGTGTTAAATGTTGGTTTATCATGGAAACATGCGCTAATGATACTTCTCTTGGACCATGCAGGCAAGCAAGGAGTTACAGAATTATCCAACATGGGGCCTGATTGTTTGCATCTCTCTAATTGCTCTGGCAATGCTCCCGGTCCCTGTTGTCTACTTGATTCGCCGCTGCAACCTTATTGATGACACTTCAGGTAGTTTGGCAGCTGTTTCCTATAAAAGAGGGCACATTATCAAGGAACCAGTGAATCTCGAGGGAGATGATACCAGCCTGATCCATGGAAAGAGTCCAAATGAGGGGCCTTTTCCAACCTTTGGCAAAAACATTTACCGAAAACAGTCTGGCTCTCCAGCAGTGGACACTGCCCCCAACGGTCGTTATGGTATTGGCTACATAATGGCAAACATGTCAGATATGCCAGAGTCTGATTTGTAGCTGCTAAGCAGTATTGATGTCTCTGCTTCTATTAAGCTACTGAACATTTGTTCTCTTAAGAGAAGTGATCTTCCCTTACTAGAGTGCAATCTCAGGTGCCCCATGACTGCAACCTTCAAAATATCGTGACATGTGGTACAGAAAGCTTGAAAAAATTCCCTTTGGCTTGATTTTCTGGTTTCCATTTGTACTGAAGGGAATGCACATAACTATAAATTAGTGATGGCCTAGCTTTGTCAAAAAAATGCCAATTTTTAAAACAAAATTATTTTTGCATTTAATTTGAAATTTTTCTATCTTTAAAGTACAGGTGTTACCTCAGTTTGTAGCAATTTTTTAAGTGAATTCATATTTCTCTACTGCTGTAATTGGAAAGTCCTCCTTTGTTCCCGCAATTTAAGTCCCCTTCTGTGTATTGGAAAAAATTAGTTCCAAAGAATTCACCAAGCCTGTATTTACTGCACTTATTTGTACATATGTTTTGTAGATACCCTATACTTTTTTTAAGCTATCACAGTTGCTTAGGCTACTTGCTGAGTTTTAAGAAAAGGAAACAACATTTACCCTGCAGATTATTTTCTTACACGTAGTAGCTGTATAGAGTAGTAGTATTAGACTACCAAGTATGATTATGCTGGAAACACAGAATTCCTCAGCCTGTGGGGAACTGCATATGATGTGGCTGTATTTTACATACTGTATTTGGTTTTTCAGTGTGAAAATGATATAAGCATGAGTCGCTCTGAGACTCTTACAAAACTGTGCAGATTCTGCATTTTTCTAAGCTGTGTGCCTAAAACAAACAAACAAAAAACCCCTCTTCCTAATATTTATTGTGGTTACAAGATTACATACATTATATTTATATACAATATACTTGTAATGTACATATGTATAGTAATAATGTATGTAACTGCTTCAAACCTTGAAGCAAGATGGCTTTTTAAAAAATATGTTTTGCTTCTGTTTTCATGCAAAGAGGAAATCTCCTCAACCCAGTCAATAATCATCAAGAACTGTATGCCATTACATTTAAACTAAGAATAAAAGAGTGGAAAATGACTGCTTTGTATTTTCTGTAATGTGGCTACATGTGTGTGTCTCAAAAAAATCATAGAAGTAGTTAAATACCTTGAAGAAACTTGGCCCTGTGTTTCAAAGCCATGCGTTCTCACATTGTTCCCATAAGAATTCATCCTATATTCTTCAGCTAGCATCACTAACTGGAGATAATGTGTAATTGTAATCTATCAGATCTTGAAGTTGCCAGGTTGGGTAAAGTTGATATAACCAGTTTCTGTAGAGTAATAAGAATGACATTCTTCTTACTGATTTAATATTAGCAGCTCATTGTTTCTGCTGCTCTCCTAAGAAAGATTCTAGGCATACCTCTTTAGAACATGTAAACATGCATAGAACATGTTTGTTATTTATTTATTGTCATTGTAATGTAAATAATAGTTTTCTCAGAAAAGAACAGGATGGCTTAATATAGGATGACATAAAATATGTTTTTACAGTAGCCCATTGTAACTCTGTGCTTGAGATGACAGAAGTTGGGAAGCAGCTGATAGGATGGATGAAGGATGTCTTTATTTCTCCTGTTGCATGGTTTATACACATGTCATACATTCATAATGTGAATGTTTCTGTGTATGTAAAGATGTAATATTAATTTATTCCTTTTAGAATGATCACCCTAAAGCTCTGCAGAAGTCTCAGGGGACAGCCCATTCTAACAGCTATGTTATGAAGTAATCCAGAAAAGCTACTCATGGTCCTTTTAGCCACAACAATTCCATGCCAAGACCTTCCTAATAATCCAAAATCCAATTGACCATGGAGATGAACTGAATGCCTCAGACTTTCATATTGGGCTGCAGAAATGGAAGAACTCTCATAACCATTAAATATAACTATTAAATGGCTGCAAAGAAAAGCAGGAACTTTTTTTGTCATTGCCATGTATTTGTAATCTAAATCAAAACAGATCACAAGGACAAAAGATGGCCAGCATTAGCATTCAAAGATAGGCTATGTATAGACTATACTGTTTGTATAGTCTTGTCCGCTTCTGAATACAGCTGGGAGCACATAGTTTGAGATTATATGTGCTGCTTTGCCTGTGTAAATGTGTGCACATATTTTACTAGGTGTTGGCTGCTCTTTGCAAGGTCTATATGCAGAGATAGCCATGACAAGCAATTTCAAGATGTTTGCCACAATATACTTCAAAAGATCTGCCCAGAAAGTCTTAGTCCATGGAATTTGAATTCTTAACAAGGTCATTTCCCTAATTGCTTTTGCCTAGATATTTAGGTAGTCTGATAAAAACTTGTTGCTGGGCTCATGTCTATCTTAAAACCCTTTATTTAGCCATTTGATATCAAAGAGTTCCACAGGCATTGTAAACCTGGAAAGCTAGCATTCAAGAATAGCAATAGCACTTAGACTTATATACTGCTTCACAGTGCTTTACAGCCCACTCTAAGAGGCTTACAGAGGCAGCATATTGCCCCCAACAAGCTGGGTCCTCATTTTACCAACCTTGAAAGGATGGAAGGGTGGGTTAACCTTGAGCCAGTGAGACTCAAACTGTTGGCAGTCTGCAGTCCACAGAATTAGCCTGCAATACTGCATTCTAACCACTGTGCCATCATGGCTGATGAAGAACAAAAATGGCTGATGTATTATATTTTGACAATACATTCTGATTATGGAGATAATATATACCCTTTGTCAATGCTATTCATTGATAGTTTTATCTACTTTGACTGTGTGTCTGTTATGGTCACCACCATAGTTTGTTGGAATTCCTTTTATAATTCTGATCATTTTCTCTGTGAAGAGTTCTTCCATTTGTTTTTACTGAATTTGTATTATTTAGCATAATTCAGTGGCTGCGTCCAGATAGGGCTTCTCCTGGCAGGATAGGTCTTATTTGTCATGTTTTGGAGGAGTCTAGATAACCTCCATTTATCCAGTCCGGCTTCAGGCCTGGGTACAGCACGGAGACGGCATTGGTGGATGATCTCTGGAGGGCCGGGACAGGGGTTGTTCCTCTGTTCTGGTCCTGTTAGACCTCTCAGTGGCTTTTGATACCATCGACCATGGTATCATGCTGTGCTGGCTGGAGGGATTGGGGGTGAGAGGCACCCTGTTGCGGTGGTTGTCCTCCTATCTCTCTGACCGCTCGCAGTCTGTATTGGCAGGGGGGCAGAGGTCGACCTCAAGGCCTTGCTTGCGGGGTGCCGCAAGGGTCGGTCCTCTCGCTGCTCCTGTTCAACATTTATGTGAAGCCGCTGGGTGAGATCATCCGTGGTTTTGGGGTGCGATGCCATCTGTACGCTGATGACACTCAGCTGTACATCTCCACCCCAGACCACCCCAATGATGCCCTCGAAGTGATGTCCCAGTGTCTGGAGGCCGTGCGGGTCTGGATGGGGAGGAACAGGCTTCGACTCAACCCTTCCAAGACCGAGTGGCTGTGGATGCTGGCGTCCCGATATAGCCAGCTGGTGCCATCGCTGGCTATTGGGGGCGAGTCACTGACCCCCACAGAGGGGGCTAGCAACTTGGGTGTCCTCCTGGATACACGGCTGTTTTTAGAAGAGCATATGATGGCCGTGGCCAGGGGGGCTTTTTATCAGGTTCGCCTGATACGCCAGTTGCGGCCCTTTCTGGATCGGGACTCCTAGTGCACGGTCACTCATGCCCTGATCACGTCATGCCTGGACTACTGCAACGCTCTCTACATGGGGCTCCCCCTGAGGAGCACCCGGAGGCTCCAGCTGGTGCAGAATGCGGCCACGCGGGTGATTATGGGAGCAACGTGGCGCTCCCACGTAACACCTCTCCTGCGCGAGCTGCATTGGCTTCCGGTGGTCTTCCGGGTGCGCTTTAAGGTGTTCGTTCTCATCTTTAAAGCGCTCCATGGCTTAGGGCCAGGATATTTATGAGACCGCCTGCTGCTACCGATAACCTCCCACCGGCCAATTCACTCTCACAGGGAGGGCCTCCTCAGGGTGCCGTCGGTCAAGCAATGTCGGCTGGCGGCCCCCAGGGGGAGAGCCTTCTCTGTGGGGGCACCCGCCCTGTGGAATGAGCTGCCTCCTGGAATACGATTGATCCCAGACCTCTGGACCTTCCGAAAAGCCCTGAAGATGTTTTTATTCCACCAAGCCGGCCTAGCCTAAATGGTTTTTAATTGGGATTTTAAATTTTATGGATTTGGGGGTTTTAAATTGGGAAGCTAATGATTTAATTCTTTTTAATTATCTTAACTTTTGTATTTGTATGTTTTTTAATTTTGGCTGTTCACCACCCTGAGTCCCCTCTGGGAGAAGGGCGGGATACAAATTAAATAAATAAATAAATCATTTTCATCTTTTTTCTTATATGAATAAAAATCTGCTACGGAGGAAAACAGAATAACTGTAGATGATCTTATAATTGGTGATCTTAGGAGCCAATCAGTTGAATGCAGCTGCAAGTTCTATTTTTTAATGAAACTAAGTAGAAACCTTCCTTCTATCCTCTTTCTTTACCCCTTATTTGAGAGACAAATGCTAACAAAATGTTTGTGCAAGACAGAATGCATATCACTTTGTCTGCTGTGAGAGACAAAGTACTAAAATAAGTTAGAATGATTGATCAAGATAGATTTCAATGTAGTCATTTCTCAGACCAGCCAAGACCTTAACAGGTACTGATATTCAAGTCAGGGCTTTGGAGTGCCACAACCAAACTATTGAGCACAGGTTATCCCTTTATGTAGAATCTATATACCGAACCTGTATTTATGCCAAGCATGTATTAGTGAATTTGTTGATTCTGGGAATGGCAAAATGTTACAGAGGGACATTCTATTTGTCTCATACTTCATGGAGGAGGTACTTCAACATACACTTGGAAGTTTGCACAACATCTGAAACTTGCAGATTATATGAAAGTCTCTTCATGTACAAATATTCTTTTAACACTCACCATCTTAGCCTTGCAGTAGTTCATGCTGAATGCACAAATGGGTGTGATTTAGATCCTGGAGAACAAGCTATGTATATCCTGATTTGGACTGGAAGACTGAAATTGAAATTTTGCTTGGCTTTAAAGCCTGGGTACTAGTGAAATTTCCTGAGGTAAAAATAAGCACTTTCTTGCAGCTAAAATTGGAGGGGGGAGGGGGGAATGAGTAGGAGGAGCATATAACAACAGTAGTTGGAACAGACCCAAGAGAATAAAGATACGAATAACACCAAGAATCTCCTTCAAAGAAGTTACAAGCTAACTTTAAATAAATCTGCAGGTGAAATGCAGATTATTAAATTTTTATTGAACACAGGCAGCTGATTCTGGGACATTTGCCTTTGAGAAATGAATCAACACATACTTTAAGCTACTTTTAATTATTTCAATGTAAGTAATAGACTCCAACATATAATTAATGTAAGGAATGAGCTTTTCCTTATCCATCACTACTTCACAAATTTAAATAATTTAAAAAATGCTGCAAGTTCTAAGGAATTTATGAAATATCTTCAAAAAAAGAGGACAAAAAATATCCATAGTCTTTCTTCACAGGGGAAGAAAACTTCCAGGAAAATGCAAGATTGATTTGAGAAAAAACATTTATCATATGTTATGATAAGTATGAAACATTTATCATATGTTATGATAAATTCATAAGTATGAAACTAAGTATTTTAATTAATTCTTTATTTTGGCAATTTTATTGTCTCATGGAGTTCTGGTAATGATATTATTTTATCTTTAAAAGAAAATTTGCAGAATTGCTTAATGTTTTAAGAAATTTATCTTATATCATTTCCTACCAGTTCTCATTCATTTGATTATGGTTGCTTTTGAAATTTGATTTTTTTCTGAGCAGAAAAGAATTTTGGTTAATCTTTTTAGGATTGAATGGTATCTTATGTGTTAGAAATAAGAAGATGGCTGAGTAGACTGGGTAAATGTCTTATTTTCATTGTATTGAGGCTGTTTTATCTGCGGAATATCTGACTGCAGAAGTCAAAATAACTACTAGGTGGCAGAAAACATAAATGCAATATTCTAGCACTTTGCTGCCATCAACTACTCATCTAATTTTTGCAATCTACATACAGTAGTCCTAAATACCGGTATGTTGTCATCAGCCTCTTTCTATGCTCATTGGGAAATCATGGATTGTACTGCCAGAGGATTAAACCCAAGTAACTATAGATTAATCAACCTAATGTCATTCCTGAACAAAATTGTGGAATACATAATGAAACAATTGGTTTTTTAGAAAAGAATGCATGACTTGATAGAAACCAGCATGAGTTTATCAAGAAAAAACTCATTGCAAATAACCTGATCTTCTTTTTTTGATAGAGCGTACAGTTTAGTGGGCATGGGAATGCAGTGGGTATATTATATTTCTATTTCTATGAGATTCTAGTAGAGAAGATAGTAGACTGGACTACATTAGAGGATAAAAATAATTTGAACATTTTTATCCATGAATCTACATCTATAGTTTCCTATTAAGTGGAAGGAGATGTCAAGTATATTTCATGAATTCATTCCAAGATTCAGTGTATTTATTACTGACTAAAAGCAAAAGTGTGGGATGGGAACAACCATATTGGCCATCAAGATCTGGATATTTTTGTGATTTTGAGCAAAAGAAATGATGCTGCTATAAAGAATGAACAGTCCTTGGCTGTGTAAACAGAAGCAAAGCATTAAGATCAAAGGAATATTATTTGTCTTGGCTATGTACTGGTCACACTACACTTAACATATTTCATTTAGTTGTGAGCTACGTATTTTAAGAATTACTATGAGAAACTGGACCATGTTCAGAAGAAATAGTTCAAATGATAAAGGACCTAGAAGGAGAAATTTAATCAGTTGGAGTTGTTGGGTATGTTTGGCTTGGAGAAGAGAAGATTACAGATAGACATAATAACACTCTTCAAGTACTTGAAAGGCTATTAATTAGAATAATTTTTCATTGTTGTCCCAAAATATCAGAAAGACAAGAACTAGACTGAATAAGAAAGAACCAGATTTCAGACATTAGGAAAATTTTCCTAGTGGCAAGAACTGTTCAACATAGAACAGAATACCTTGAGATGTGTTGGACTTTTCATCTGTGGAAATATTTCAACAGACATTGGATAGGTCGCTCTATATATTCAAACTAGGAGAATATATCGATTAAAAATTTGTGCATCACTTTTTAAATATAAAACCCTGTCCAAACATTCTTAGGGAAATTAGTTGAAATCCTAAAAAAAAATTTATATTCTCTAGAGATTCATTTAGACCTATAATATACTTTTTAAAATGTATAGTAAGAGGTTTCTCAGCCTTTTAGTGAAATGCAGTTCTACCTTCAATACACTGATTTTATTCTTTCATGGTTTACTATAATGAAAAGAAGGACTAGGGGAGACATGATATCTCAGGGGTTGCCACAAAGAAGAGGAAGTCAAACTATTCTTCAAAGCACTTGAGGGCAGGACAAGAAGCAAACTAATGGAAACTAATCAAGGAGAGAAACAATTTAGAACTAAGGAGAAATTTCCTGACAGAACAATTAATCAGTGGAACAGCTTGCCTCCAGAAGTTGTGAATGCTCCAACACTGGAAGTTTTTAAGAAGATGTTGGATAACCATTTGTCTGAAGTGGTGTAGGGTTTCCTGCCTGGGAGGGGATTGGACTAGAAGACTTCCAAGGTCCCTTCCCACTCTGTTATTCTATTCTATTCTATAAGATGTTTTAAAGGCTTTCCTTTGGTATTTTATGGTAGAATGTTTTATTTTCTTTGTTTTAATCTGCTCTCTATATCATTTTGTTGTAGATGCATGAATTGCTTTGCTGCATTTTATTTTTATTATTCCTGTTAAGACCATTCTCCCTCTGTAGGTGCTTTATGCAGAAAAATGGGACATAAACTGAACCAAACTATCAATCAACAAGAAAGTCAAGGTACATTTTCACTCCAGGCTATTGAATACCTTCATGAAAATAGCAAAAAACATGATCACAATAGGGATTAAGGAAGAATGATGATAGAATTGAATACTGCCATAGATTCCCCTATAATCTATCCATAGTGAAAAAGATTGGGTAAATTTTGCAAAAGAGTTTACTCAAAAAGGCTGTAAAACTAGGACTTCATATTTGCATAAATCTGGAAGAAAATCTGCTGACATAGCCATGTTTTAAGGGATTTTGGGAAAGATGTCAAAATGGAGTTGATCTCACCTCAGCGGATGTTGCTCTACAGAGCAGGTGACATGGCAGAAAAAGCCCACAGATGAAACTCTTTCATAGATGGGAACTCCAGCATACTTCTTGTGATGGGTTGAGCAAATGTAATCAAGTGGAAGCTATCTCTCAAATAACCTGGCCCCATGTTATGAAAGGCTTTAAAGTCAAAATCAGGACCTTGAATGGTCCTCAGAATCAACTGGCAACCAATGCAGCTTTCTCAGATAACAAGCCAAGACTGCTCTGGGCATCTCCCAAAAAAGCCAGCATCCAATTGAAAACAAATTTGGCTGATTTTGTCTGACAGATGTTGTGCAAATTCTTCTGCATGACTCTGTAGGAGGATCTTCAAGCCATCTACCCATGTCACCTCAAACAAGCCTACAGGATAACTACCATGTCTTCCCAAAAATAAGACCCTGTCTTATATTTTTTTGAACCCTGAAATAAGCACTTGGCCTTATTGCATTGTGCTCAAAAGCCCAATTGGGCTTATTATCAGGGGATGTCTTATTTTGGGGGAAACAGGGTATCTGCAGATGCAATAAGGGTAGAGAATATTGCTCTTTGCTGCCCTTACTGCCACAGGGTAGTAAGGGCAGCCTTAATAATGGGTCTAACATGTATGTGGTCAACTGTGTCCCTTGTCAAGCACTAGCAATGCTCTAGGCATCTCTTCTCTTGTTTCATTTCTCTTTAATTTAAATTCATTTCTTCAATCTGATGCCAATGACCATCCTAGTTTGAAAATAATAAAATCTAGCCATGTGGAGGGCCTAGAATTTCAATTGTTGTAAATACCCTCACTATTACATTCAGCATGCTTAACAAGTGAACGCTTCAGTTAAGTTCCATGTCTTGCTGTACTAATGTCGTTCTCATGATATTGGCAACCTGCATATTCAGCATGGTTGGATGCAAGGAAAGAGCATACATGCTATATTTGCATAGCTTTCCACATCAGCCATGACTCAGCTGTTGAGATAGGATTTCTCCTGTAGACCATTTTATTGAATATGTGAGAGTTGCAGATAGCTATTACATCACAAGAATGGGTTAATAAGAGAGAGCTGGAGGATTACCTGAGCACCTGAATAGTGTCTACCCGTTTAAATTCAAGGAGTCTGAATTCAAAGTAAGTGTACAGAAACATGCTGTTTAACCACTGTCTAGGTAGTTTCATAATTGTATAGATGCTTTGAATTCAGAATGCATTAAGATGTTTGTTACAATGAGAACTGTAACAGAAGAATCTATTTCAAAACTAAATGCACTTTCTATTACTTTCAGCATTTAAAATTTTAACTCATTGTATTTTTACGGTGGAGATCCTAAGTATATAGATTTGTTGAAAATTGTTTTGTTTTGATAGGAAGTATCAATTGTTGTAAAAGGACTACTAGAAGCAATAGATTTTCCAGAAGGATAGTCATGTTACTATGTGATGGCAAACAATGTGCTTTGAAAGTAATGGGAATGATAAAACAGTTTTTTGTGCTATGAAGCTAGAAGTCAGAGGAAATAAAAACACTGTAGAGAATGCTCTGTAGGCTCTCCCAATTCTTGTTCACATTTGTGATGGTAGATGAATTGGCAAATTGTTCCAAAGGAATTGGTTTTCTTTTCCTACAGAGTTGTTTGTTGTTGACTTTTAAATTAAGTCAATCTTTTTATATAAGAGAAAATATTGTCTTAAATTGCAGTGTAGCTATTAACTCATTTTCACTGTTCTGCAACATAGTGAACAATATTTTATTCCACAGTTGGTGGCAGTAGCAAGCCATGAATTGAATGTAGACAGAACACTTTTAAATTTGGATGCACAGTTTATTAGAATTCACTAAAATAACATGAGGCATCCTTTGCTTTATTAGTCCTTTTTGTAGTCATTTTCCTCCTCCTCTCTAGTTCCATCTGGGTATTCACCCCCATCCATTGTGCCAATTCAATTTTTTCTCTTGTCTATTTCGCCTAAGAGTCCTCATGCTATCATCTGCTTAACTGTTCTGATGCTGTCTCAACAAATGGAATCTCTGTCATTGTAAAATTACTGCCTAGGATATCAGAAGTGGCAATTTGGGAGTTGATAAGAGGTGTATAACTCTACAACATTCATTACTGTTCTCTAGCCTGAATCTATTGCTGTTTTTTGTTTTATTTTACGAATAGACTGGCTTGTTGAAGCTATGCTGCAGATAGTGCCAGCTCTTAACTAGAAGCAATTTGAAGTCCGTTCACCAGATTGTACTTGGCATCTCGGTGTGTCTGTGTGTTTTTCTCTCTCTCTGTGTATATATTATATAATAAAAGAGAGAGAGGGAGGGAGAGAGAGAGAATGAGAAATACAGTTTTCTATCTTCCTTGTCACATTGCACTTAGTCAATCTTTCTCCCTTTTCATTCATGGTTGTGAAACTGCACTATCAGGATGGCATTCATGGCTGCTTGATAGCACTGTTTAGATATCCGTGTATGTGGAAAACAGTCATTTTTCATAATCAGAACTAAACTTGCCAGTGTAGGGTCTTAAATTATTTGCTGACACTAGCTCAGTCTTGTGCTGAAAATGAATAGGCTCTTCCCACCTCCTTTTATGTACAATAGGCAGATTTGCTGGCACATCTCTATAAGTGGTCCCTCCACATGCACAGTTACATTTCCAGCAGCACAATTCCCCTCTATTTGTATTGTGACATTTTTATTCTATCTCCTAACAGTGTAAGGTTAAAGCTTTTGTCTGTTTCCTTCTATAATGGAAGATTTCCTTCCCTCGGCACCTCAATGCATCTGAGTTTCAGAGCGTCAGATCAAACTGCATATCTTACCCGCCTCCTTCCAAATAACTGCAAATGCAGGTGAACAGAGGAGCAAACATGAAAAATAAAGCAGGAAAGTGATAAAGAATAAGCCATTCTATCTAGAGCAGGCATGTTCAGCCCATGGCCCAGAGGCTGTATGCGGTCCTGAACATTTATTAATGGGACCTCACTTTTGTTTCAATGTTACGATAAAAATATAAAAATAAAGGAACTTTATTACATATGTACATTAACTATACTATGTATTTTATAAATGTGTGCAAGACAATTTCTCTTTATTCAATGTGGCAAACCAAAACGTTGGACACTCATGGTTTAGAGCACTATGTTATAAATAAAGAGAATAAGGTGTAATTGAAGGCAACTGCTATTTTTCTACAAGGAAAAATGCTTGTTAAACTGTAAGTAGGTAAGATGCCTCAGAAATCTATATGGTTTGACTTCCGGTTTGCTGCTGGCCGCCGCCAGACGTTCCTCTGGGATCGTCAGCTTTCATTGCCTGTCAGAGCCGCCGTTACAGCGGATGGCGGCTCGAAAAAAACTCCGTTTCCAAGAGGAAACGGAGATAGAGCCGGCAGGGGTGGGTAGAACTCTCCGCAGAGTCCCAAAAGTTTTTTTTTAACTTTTGGGACGGAGCGGATGAGAAGCCCCATATCCCCTGCCGCTGCTCCGGGCTTTGGGAGACCTCTGCCTATGCAGAGCCAGGCGTCAAGAGCAAGCCTGTGAATTTAACAGAATAATTAAAGAAATGACGAGCTGGACCCTTAATACTGAACCGCAAGTATTTCACCCTTCCAAAATCTATCTAAGAGAAAAGAGGAGAGGAAAAGAGGGAAAAAGAACCTTTTAAAATGGCGTCTGCTGTGGCTGGAGAAGGGCTAAAAGGGAAAGTCCTTCCGTTTCTTCTTACTACAATGTAGCGGAATAAATATCACTGGCTACATTTGTAGATAAAACCTCGCTCCTGTGCTGTTGATTGAAAAGAAGTTTTTTTTTTTTTTTTTTTTAAGGGAAAGTCCTTTCGTTTTCTATTTCTTCTCTCTTTTTTGCTAAATCTTGTCTGTGTGGGAAATGGCATCGGGACTTACACAGCTGGACAAATGGGGGGGGGGAACTTCCCCTCTTAAGAAATTGCACCAACAAATTTCAACTCTCCAGCGTCAGAAACCCGATTTTAATATATTAGAATTTATCCTTGAAGAGATTGTAAGAAGGGATGAGATTGTGAACCAGCAACTTGAAAAATTTAAGCAGGAAATTAAAGAAATTGGTGAATTGGTGAAATCAAAGTTTGACTTTTTGAATCAAAAGATTTTAAAAGCTGCTAATGGTTTATCAGGCTTTCTGATTCGGGTGGATGCAAAGACTAAATTATTAGAGTCTAAAATGAAGGAAATTGAGGAGAATTTGGATGACATGACTCAAAAAATTAAAAAGGATTTGATAAACACTCAGGATAATAGCTCGGAAGACAAATCTAAAATGGAGACTGACCAAAAGATTGGTAATGAAGAAAATGTACAACAGAGGATTGAAAGAGAAGTTTTAATGATTCAATATAATTTTACAGAATATGCAATTAGACTGAGAGGTTTGCAGGAAAATAATAGAGATGATCTAAGGAAAATATCTTCTGAAATTCTGGCTGGGATCTTAAAGGTTCAACCTGATGAAGTGTATTGCAGGATTGATAGAATTTACAGAATAAACTCCTGGTTGGCAAAGCAAAGGCAATTGCCTAGAGATGTGGTGATCTATTTTACAGATAAAGAAATTAGGAATAATATTGTGCAGAACTCTTTTAATTCTACTTTGCAATTTCATGGAAGAAAGATTTGGATTTTTAAGGAGCTCCCGCCCAAGATGTTAATGGAGAGGAAGAAATTTGGCTTTCTAGTGACTGAATTAAAAAAAAGAAATATCCTATTCAGGTGGGACACCCCAGTTGGTTTAATATTGAGATATCAAGGAGTAAGATATCAATTGCATACTGTTGAAAAAGCGGAAGATTTTTATCAAAAAATTTTAAAAATGAATTTAACACCTTTAGGCATAATACAGGATAAGCAAAAGGAGTTGGAAACAAAAGGAAAACATCAAATTACAGAGGCTGTGATGGATAAATTGTCTTTGGACTCCCTGGATACCCCAGCTGGACTGTCTATAAATAAGAGAGCAGTGTCATCCGACTCCAATGTGATGAACCATCAAGTCACAGACAAGTGCGCAAATCAATCAGTTGATATACAAGTGACGGAAAAGAAAGATGAGATGATAAAACTAACCCAACAAGAACAATACATAAAGCAGAATGAAAATCAACTAGCAGACACACAATTGGTAGGCAAGAAACGAGGATGGAAATTCAACCCGGAAAAGAAAAAGAAAAGAAATAGATCGCATAGAAACAGCAATTTCTAAACTATGCAACAGTGAAGCCAGGGACTTTAAAAAAATGAATGAATATTTGAAAAGATAGTGGAGGCGAACAATTGTTTGATATTATCCTGAGGATTGTGGCAGATCTCTGCAAGGCCATGATTTTGGGATGTGAAAAGAGCCTCACTTTGTTGGATTTGAATCATCTAAAAATTTTTTTTTTTTTTTTGGTAAATATATTATAATTATTTTGAGTTATAAGGCAGGAGAGTTTCGCCGGGGCATGCAGAAGATCTGGATGTTACTCAGTAGGATGATGGGAATTAATAACCCTGATGAATACCACAACTATAACCATATGGATATAATTATAATTATAATGTCACTCGGGTGGTTGTTTTTGCTTTTATACAGATGCGAGGATATCTACTACTGATGGGGGCAGAAGATGATTGGAGATTTTGAACAAACTGTTGCACCAGCATGTTATTTTACCCTATTATGGGTGATGGATTTAACAATCCAGTGGAAAGACATCAAAGAAGATACTATATGGATTATAAATTTAAAGTTATTGTTTTTTCTTTTTTTACAAAATGGAATGCATATATAGATATGTGTATATCTTAGTAATGTGGGCAGTGGATTATATCTAGAATTGTACTGCATGATTTTGTAGGAACTGAAGGGTTGAAATAGGTTAGTTTACTGATTGATTAGTTTAAGAAAAAGGATTCTTAAGTCATATATTTAGGGGAGTGGAGGACTTAACAATTCAGTGGAAAGATACTAAAGAAGATATATTTTTTTTCTCTTCTTTTTTTTCTTCTTTTTATAAAATGGGATGCATATATAGATATGTGTATATTTTAGTAAAGTGGGTAGTGGATTATATTTAGAATTGTACTGTATGATTTTAAGTCATATATTTAGAGGAGTGGAGGAATTGGACAGAATTGAATAAATGTTAAATTTGGATGTAGGGAGAAGGCCGATTTAAAATGTTATATTAATATATATAAAAGATTAAAGGTTAAATTGTAATAATACTCAATAAGGTTAGGGGAGGAGAAAAAGGGCAGATTATCGTAAAAATGGGAGTTATAAGATTAACATGTTAAGGGTCAGTATTTCGAGAAGGGATTAAGGGAAAGGAAAGATATTATGTATGTAACTAGTTATGAAATAGCCTATTGTTGTGAAGAAGTCACAGGGGGGGTTGGGTGGAAAGGGTGGGTTAGGGAAGAGGGGGGGGAAAGGGGGAAAAACTTGTATTTGAAAACTTTTTCAATAAAAAAAAAAGAAATCTATATGGTTTATTTGGTATCCATGAGCAGTACACAAACAATAAAACAGGCATGAAATGAATGTTTTCTTGTTACTTGTTTCCTTTGGAGTCACATCTCTTTGATCAATCATGTTTTAACCATCATCCCTAGAATGCTATTCTTCTATGATTACTGACAAATTCAGGGTCATGCAATTCTTCAAGACTATATCATGAACAAGTTGAGAAAATGGAAGTGCAGTTTAAGAAAAAATTCAGTCATAGCTTCTAAATTTATAAATAATCTTAAAGTGTAAGTGTGAAATACCACTAGTGAAAAAATCAGTTCAAAATGTAGTGCCAGATTCTGGTCTATTTACAAATCAGAATTTAGATGAATTTAGGCAAGGTGAAAACCACTTCCTATATATAAAAATATATATTCTGTTTTACTATTGACTTTTTTGTTTATAAGTTTTTCACCCAATTTGGGGACAGCAAAGGCTACTGCTTAGCTTAACAAACCACACAAACTGCCTAGTACTTTTTTGTATCTCAGGGACAGCCTCATTCCAAACATCAGGCACAATGAGCAAAGAAGCACACTTCTTAGATCCCAAAAGTTCTCAGGGAATAGGGGAATGCAATCTTAACTATGTTTGTTGTCTTCTGAAAAGGCTTCCAATGAATCAGTTAAAAAGAAGACTATGCATGCATGAAAAAAATCAAGTTTGAAAACATGTATGAACCACCTTAGAAAAAGAAAATGCTGAATTTTGAGGAGAAAAATAACTTCCAGGTTTCATTCTATCTGTATACTTGTAAAGAGGAAAGTTTGTGACTCTGCATGCAGAAGACCCTAGGATGAAGTCTAAGCATCTGCAGATAGCATTGGGAAAGAAACCTGGTCTAAAATTTAGGAAAACATAGCAGGTAATGAAACATTACTGAATTATATGAAGATATAGGCTGGCTCAGTATAAACCAGCTTCCTGCATTCATTGACTTTTTCGTGTCTCACATAATGCTTTTGCCTCTGAATTTTTATGCCTTAGTAGTTCATCACTATCTTTGAGAAATTTTCTTTTAAAAAAATGTTTTAGCTTTACAACGTTTGAATTGATTGACTGTCATCGTCCGGCAAAGTAAGGTTGATTACTGAATTAACCTGTTGTGTGTGGCTTCACATAATAGATTGAACCATAAATTAGCCAAATGGGTTTGATTAATACAGTATTCTAAACCAAAAGTTAAATGTGCAGATATAGTTGCAAGGTATTTGACTTAACCAAGCTTTAAAGAATACTTAGCTGTTCCAAACAATGGCATAAGATAACAAAGCGAACTGAGTAAAAAGCACTATGTAAGGGTAAGTCTAATAATCAGATCAAATAAAGATTATGTTTCTTACACGCGTCATTTTGTCCCATCAATGAGGTCCCTCTTTTAATATAAGGAAAGGTGTTATACCTCATTAAAACATTAGCTGCTATTACACAAAGACATATCATATATCAGAAGGGGCAGGCTCCACTAACCCATTGGCGAAGGAATTGCTGCTGGTGGGCTTCATGAGAAGAGCCTTTTCCTGCTCTTTGAAACATTATGTCCCTTGATGTGAAATCCACGGCCACCCTCTTGGCCTTTGAAAAGAGCTTGTAAACCTGGCTCTGTCAGTTGGCTGGGGGCCCCCAATGGGAACTTCCAATTTTGGAGATGACTAGTAGATTAGGAGAAGATCCCACCTTCACTTGTCTATACATGGGTTCTTTTTAACCACTTTGTTGCTAATTTTAATGTTTTAACTGTTAATGTCCAATATTTTACTCTTTTTAGCATTTTAGTTGCTTTATGCTGTTTTTTAACAGCATAAGTTTGAGATTGTAAGCCACACAGAGTTGCTTGAGAGTGAGATGGGCAACATATAAATCTATTAAATAATAAATACATAACCTGCAATTATAAGAAATATAATAGTCCTCAAAGAGAGGAATAACTGATTTCACTTAGCCACCCCCAAAATTTGTAATGCACCATTATAGCTTCCTTCTTTAATTCTTAGCTTTCCAATCATTGACATTGGTGTGTGTATGTGTGTCTGTCCTATCAATGCCACTTCAAAAACTATGGAGAATTAAGATTCAACAAGACACAATATCATACTTTGTACTAACATTGCTGGTATAATTCCCATTTGCACCATGTCTTTTGTTGAGGTGAAACTGCTTTTAAAAAATTGGGGGTATTTAATGTGACAGAAATACAAAGAAAAGAACAGTGACAGCAAAAACAACAACCTCCAAGGGAAAGGAAATGGAAATGGAAATGTTTTGAATTTAGTCATTGCTACAGATTTGAGCTTCAAATAAATCTCATGTGCAAGTAAAACTGAGCTAAGTGCCTGGAGGTCATTCATCCATCATAAAAAAAATACAATATTGACAGACAAAGGAACACATACTTTCATGCTAGCATCCAAATCAGACTGGAGAAGGAATAGTTTTTAATGATTCTCACACAATGAAATCCCCAACACACCAGCAGAACTGGGAAGAAGCAGAGAAAGCTGGAAATATTGATAACATACCCCTCCATAGTTTTCAGCAGCCTTTTTTTGTTTTGTTGTTAGCACATAAACACTAGTTGATTGTTATTGTGTTACTGTAATTCAATATATTCTTAGAATTAATGAAATGTTTTTCCCATGCCTCCCTACCAAATTCTCTAATGATTAAACTGAAATGCAACCTTCTTGGTATTTTAAATCTTCTTAAGGTAACTATTTTAATATGGATTTTAATTTACTTCAGTTTCTTCAAAGTACATAATTGATATCTTTACCCTGTTGACAGAACTGAAGCAGACTTTTTAGAGAAGCACCAGATCTTGTCAATAGCTAAATTCTGAAATGGTCATTTACCTAAGAGGTACAGTTTTTTAAAAATGGAATTTGCAATGACCAAGTTCCTTCTGTATGTCCCTTCCTTCTGTATGTGAACATTTTTAACAGAAAATATTATTACCTCTACAGCTTAGTGACAGTAGCATTTGTTTCTCTGATTGCATTTTCTGGGAAAATGTCATGTTACAATAGTAGAAATGTGTGGTTGTTGCCATGACTTCAATAACCAGCCTTCTTTGCTAGGTGAAACTGCTATTCATACAAGTCACCACAGATTCTAGCACTTGTATACAACCTTGTATTATCTCAGAAAAGCTAAGATGGGTTAAACCTGATTAGCTTTTGGATGAGAAACCACAAGGATCCCCAAATATGTAGGTTAGACTGGATACAAACATTAGCCACTTCTATTTTGTGGCTGAGAAAATATAATGGATGTAAAGTAACCAAGATAAGCTTCGTTCAAAACAAACTTTTTTTATCCTTAAAAAGTCCCAAATAGCTTTACAGCTAAATAGAAATGAGGTAGGCAGGCGTTAAAATAGATATTCATGGTTGTCTGATACTCTCTTCTAATTGGACTAAAATATGAGAAAGTCTTTTTTAAAAAAAAATCTGGAGTTTTCATAGTAGCACACTCTATTTTTTTAGGGAAGGTAGATGAGAAGGCGGACAGATTGCAGATTCACAGATCCCTGGAGGAAGTCGATTATTCAAATGAAGAGTCCCCAAACTCTGCAGCTCATTAAACCCTTCATGACATTTCAGTTTGGTAACAGACACCCAAACATTAATTATATGCGAATAATGTAATCAGTACTATTTTAATAGTACTACAAAGAACAACAAGAATAACAACAATGGATGGTCTCATTGATCCCTGGAGGTCGATAATGACTACTTCGGAGAAATCTGAGCTACATATTTCTGTATGGAGGCAGAATTGATTGTGCTTTGGCAGGATAAGTGTGATGCATCTACCGTATCTTTTCTCCTTGGTCTCTCAGCAGCTTTCAATACTGTTGATCAAACTATCTTTCCAGAGTAGTTGCAGGAGTTGGGAATTGGGGTTACTGTTTAATCGTATTTGTCCTCTTGTTGCACCCAGTTCCCACAATACTGAGATAGCACTATTTAGGATTATTCATTGTGGAGTGCTGCAGGGTTCAACAATCTCCCTTCCTGTTTAAAATATCCATGAAACTGCTAGGTGAGATCATCTGCTAGTTTGGGATTTGGCTTCATCTATATTCTGCTGATAGCCAAATATCTTTCTACCTCAAATAGTAATAATAAAAAACAAAGTTTTGATGAACAAAACTGATGATTAATGGGGAAAAATTAGGAGAAGTTGAAATGTGGAATTTTTCAAAGTGACTCATTCTCACCTTTACTCTTTATAATGCTAGAGGTCCCACTGACAACAATTTTGAAAAAAATAGGAATTATAGATAGGAATTAGGTAAGATCTACCAACAGGTATGACTCAAATGTTACAATTTAGATCCTTATTGTTTTGAGTGGCATGATGAATAGGACTGATGCACATAGATAACAGAGCCAAAACCAAAAGTACATGTGGATATCTAGTTTCTCTTGTGCTAAATCCCCTTTAGATTTAAATAAACAAAATATATTATTATATAAAAGGCCAGCAATAGTTCAGACTTGATGGTTGAATTCTTATTTGAAGAAGGTTTTTTCTTCTTCTTTCAGACATGAACCTTTCAAGTGATTCCAATTGATTCAATTTTAGATCACCAGGTCAGCAATTTTTTCCGGCTCTTCCCAAGTTGTCGAGAACAGTTCCTTTCTGCCTGAGCTACAATGATTCCAAGCTTATCTTTGAATTCTCGTAGGTATAGGCATACTGAATTATTTTCCTTGCTGGCAGAAGTATGATAGCTGGATGGGTTATGGATGGTCCCAATCATGGGACTAAAACTCTCCCTCTATGCTAACCTAACAATCCTAACAGGTCATTAGCTGGCCTTAATTAAAACTTTAGATTCATGCTGCATTCATGGAGGGATAAGAGGAGAGGGGACCTTGCTGAAAGATTTCCTGTTTATCAATCCCAATTTAGGTTCTCTGCTAAAATAGTACCAAAAATGTATGCTCAAGATTTGCATACAAGAGTTGCATACAAACTCAGTCACTGAGTTCAGATAAGTCATACATTTCCAATAATTCCTAAGAGCTGAATTTTTGCTGTATACATAGAATTTTTCTACCAATAATGGATTTTCTTTTTACACCACTTGGCGATAATGAATGAAGCAAAATTTTCATAATTACATCCTGGATTGAGTCAAGGGATTTAAATAACTTTAATACAATCCCAAATTAAATTTGGATCAATTATATGAAAAGGGAAGGATCTTGTTACGATAGGTAATGTAGTTTCAGTAGAATGAGAAATAAAATGAGAGCATTATCATCTATTTTCCCCAAGCAAAAATACATGTAAAAAGTTTAGAACATAGAAGCAAGGGATTTGAATTCTGTTTTGTTCCAAACCTTTTCTTTTCCTCTATCTGCCAAACAGAAAACATAATTTAGATAATTTCTATTTCCAAAATATTTCAACGTTTCAGAACTTTTCCCCAGGACTTGAAATTCTACGATGCAATGTCGAAGTTTCTTTTTTGATAGATAAGTTATCCATCCTGTCTGCTGGATGAACTAAAGGCAGGTTTACTTTAAAAAAAGGATTTTTAAAAATTGTCCTCTATTCTCCAGTTTAGAAGAACTTATGTTTATATCTTATAAATTAAAACAAAATCATTTTAGTATACCGTATTTTCCGGCGTATAAGACGACTGGGCGTATAAGACGACCCCCAACTTTTCCTGTTAAAATATAGGGTTTGGGCTATACTCGCCATATAAGACTACCCCTCTTCCAACACACACCAAATAAAAATTAAAAAACATCAACTGCCTCAACACAATGTAAAAGCAGCTGTGCTAGACCCAAAATGGCCCCTGCAACTAGCAGGAACCTCACACAGCCACAAAAAGCGCAAAAAACAACTTTCACACTTTACACACACACAACACAACACAACACAACTGGCTCATCCACAATGTAAAAGCAGCTGTGCTAGACCCAAAATGGCCCCTGCAACAAGCAGGAACCTCACACAGCCACAAAAAGCCCCAAAAAATCAACCTTCACACTTTACACACACAAAATTCCACATACAGCTTTGTGAGATTTTGTGTGTTTGTGTAGTTAGAGTGAAACACTACAGAAAGACACCACATCTCAGAAAGCTGCACAAATATTATTTTATTTTTATTTTTATATGAAAACTAAATTTAAAACTTCCTAAACTTTAAATGGCTAGGTCTAAAAAAGAACAACTAAAAAAACCCCAATTAACTATTTTTTTAAAGTTCCCAAAGGGGAAAAAAACTTACCCAATAGAACAGGGGTCTCCAACCTTGGCAACTTTAAGACTTGTAGACTTCAACTCCCAGAATTCCTCAGCCAGCTTTGTTTTTACTGGCTGAGGAATTCTGGGAGTTGAAGTCCACAACTCCTGCCTGCATGATTGCAGGCAGAGAGTGGCTTGCTGATGGAATGGATTCAGGCAAGCGAAGCAAGGCAAGCGTTGCGATTACCAGCTAAGGTAAGCAAGCTGGAGGGGGAAAACTTTTTTCTTTTTACAGGGCTCTGGGCTCTGGCGATCCCAGCTGAGTTGCCTGATTAGCAGGCAACGCAGCTGGGATCGTCAGAGCTTGCAGAGTCACGTAAAAGGAAAAAAGTTTTTTCCTTTAACATGGCTCTGGCATCCCAGCTGAGTTGCCTGATTAGCAGGCAAAGCTGGGATCGTCAGAGCTTCGATCGCCAGAGCCATTTAAGGCTCGTTAGAGTCTTTTGGGCTGGTCTGCCTGGTTACAGGAGAACGACACCCGGCGTATAAGACGACCCCCGACTTTTGAGAAGATTTTCATGTGTTAAAAAGTCGTCTTATACGCCGGAAAATACGGTAAATGCAAAAATGAAAACAAATTTAAATAAATAAAATCTAGGCAGGGTGTTTTCTTTTGTGTATCATTCATGTATTTTATTAGAATCTCAAAGAAGTAGTTTATATGATAGAAACTATTTCATTTTGTTTATGTTTTACATATAGGTAGGGCTCAACCTATGACCACAATTGAGCCCAAAATTTCTGTTGCTAAGTGAAACATTTGTTAAGTGAATTTTGCCCCATTTTATGATCTTTCTTACCACTGTTGTTAAGTGAATTGCTGCAGTTGTTAAGTTAGTAACATGGTTGTTAGATGAATCTGGCTTTCCCACTGACTTTGCTTGTCATTAGGTCACAAACATGATCACATGACCCTGGGACACTGCAATCACATAAATATGAATCAGTTGCCAAACATATGAATTTTGATCACTTAACCATGGGGATGCTGCAATAATTGTAAGTGTGAAAAAAGGACATAAATCACTTTTTTTAGTGCTGTTGTAACTTTGAACAGTCATTAAATGAACTATTACAAGTTGAGGACTGCCTGTAGAATATTTATTTATTGATCAAATTTATATGGCTGTCAATCTCGCAAGATGCTACATCACCTAGAATCATTTTTCATGAGATATATATCTACAGATGCAGTACGCTCCCTCCCACATGCTGGGGTAGACCAGGTGTCTCGATAGAAAAACACTTAATCTTTCCCCTGGCTCAAGCTGATGAAGAGAGGAGAACTTGTGGCTCAGAGGTTAATACAACTGACTAACATGCATGTTACCAAATATTGATCCATCAAAATAATTTATTTAAAACTAGCTGTACCTGGCCATGCGTTGCTGTGGCCCAGTCTGGAACTTCTGCTGGGCTAAAAGAACAAGGCTGAAGTTCCAAACTCTCCACAAACATTTGGTGGGCGTGGCCAACTCGTCATCACTCACTTTCATCAGTCACATGACAGCCCTCAAGCCACGCCTACCCAGCTGGTGATTAGGGCAGAGAACCTGTTGCTAAAAAACAATGGGAACCACAAAATCCTCCATCTCTATCTCCCCCTCTCTCTTTGTATCTCTCTATGTCTTTCTCTCTCCCCCCTGTATCTCTCTATGTGTCTCTCTCTCCCCCTCTCTCTGTATCTGTATCTCTCTCTCTCCTCCTCTCTCCCCCTCTCTCTGTATCACTCACTTTCATCAGTCACATGACAGCCCTCAAGCCACGCCTACCCAGCTGGTGATTAGGGCAGAGAACCGGTTGCTAAAAAACAATGGGAACCACAAAATCCTCCCTCTCTGTCCCCCTCTCTCTTTGTATCTCTCTATGTCTCTCTCTCTCCCCTGCCTGTATCTCCCTATGTCTCTCTCCCCCCCTCTGTATCTCTCTCTCTTCCCCCCTCTGTATCTCTCTATGTCTATGTCTCTCCCCCCTCTGTATCTCTCTATGTGTCTCTCTCTCCCCCTCTCTTTGTATCTCTATGTCTCTCTCTCTCCCTCCCTCTCTGTATCTCTCTCTGTCTCTCTCTCTCTCAAATCACGCTGGGCCAGGCGTGATTCGGGCCAGGCGAGGGATGGAGGGTTCCTGCTCGGCAGACCCAGGCAGCCTCGTTGCCAGGTGTTCTTTGGAGGGAGCCCCGAGAGCGGCTGGCGAGGGTGATGGGCAGCAGCGGTGGGCAAAGCTAGTTTGCGGGGTGGCCGGGGGAGGGAGAGGTCAGAGCCAGGCTCGGGTGGGCCCCGAGTGGGCCCTAGAAGTGTCGGATGCGAGGGCTTCCCGGCAGGGAGCTGGCTGCCTATCTGCCAAGCCTGGTGGCAGGATATGGCCCTCGGGCGTCTCTGCCTTCCAAATGCGCAATTTCTTGGAAGCAATATGGAGAATCTAAATATAAGGAGCAGAAATCTGTTGAGCGTAATCAGGGTTGGGAGGCTGCCATGTTGGTTTTACGTCCAGCAGATGGCCCTGTTTTTCAATGTTTTTCATGTTTTTACTTGTCACAGGTGTGACATTTATATACTATAGGTATATAAAAACACACCCGTAGTCGAATGCAATGTTGTGTCAAAATTTGAAAGCAATCGGTGAAGAACTTTCGGAGATATGCTGTTATGTACAAACGGACATTTACATTTTTATTTAAATAGATGGTTAGTTACAGATTAAACTTCTAAAAAAAGTTTCACAAAACATACTTTGGAATTCAGAAATAATTTACACACACAATTATATTCCCAGTATTTAATAAGAAATTATGAACACAGAGCAAGGCTTTGTGTTAGAAAATCACACTGCAAATGTGTCTTCGTTCCTATGATCTGGCAAAACCTGATAATATTCATTGAAGATTTAATATATTCCTATTTTTAAGAGGGATTGCATTGTTGAAGATAAATAAAGAATTTGTTTAATTGTTTGTATATGAGCCATTTAAACCACTCTCGGCAGAGAGAACTGGATAGAATTGTATATGAATGCAGTGCATTGGGAGAAAAGATAAACTGTACTGTAATTGTTTCAGTTTAACCCAGTGTTTCTCAACATTGCAGTTTAAGGTGGGTGGACTTCAATGTCCAGAATTCCCCATCCAACCTTGCTGGGAGTTGTAGTCCGCTCATCTTAAAGTTGCCAGGTTTGTGAAACATCTGTTCAACCCATTTGTAAAAATGCTATGTTTCTAAATAGTTAAATTTGTCTTCAAAACAACAATTTATTAAAAGTAATCATGTTTCATTTGAAAAGAAAAATCAAATTATGGGAGGGTTTGTTTGTTTTTGCATACAAAAGGATTAGCAAAAAAAACCTTGCTGGAGGTATGGATGACCTATGTTGAATTTATTGCCAAATACACCATGCAGATACACTACGTGTACAATTCTTCTTTACTTTGGAAAAATATTTTCCAATCCAACCCTTTCTGCCTTTATATGCAAAACATATTTCTGTCTATATTGCTTAGCTATGCCCATTACAGCATTTGCCATTATGATATGATCAAAGGTGCAGTTATTTTTATGGGAAAACATGGATACCTCCTATACTAAACAGAGAAATATATGTGTAAATAGCTGGATAATGCCCAGAAGAATTTCTGTTTCTTCTGTAGATCAATTAATCAATCAATACATACATACATGCGTACATAAGTATGTACATACATACATAATTCTATTTATATTTTTTCTTTTCTTAAAGAAATATTACAAGACAGAACAAATTATTATAAATGTGAACAAATTATGATTGAACATGATTATTTTTATGTCATAGATTTATCTCAAATCCTCGTACAAGAAGGTGGTGGCTTTTTTTTTAGTTTATAGCAGAGTATTAGACTGTGGGAGAAAGCAGTCATGAGGAAAAATGTTTAGAAAAAAGTATAAAAATAATATTTTTTCTATATTAGTACAATATATATAAAAAGAATATGTTTTCTGATAAGAAAAAATAGTATATCTTCAATAATTTTTCAAAAGAAATTTATTTTTTCTATATCAATCCATTATTTTAAATACTTTACTCACTGTTCTACAGAACTGTTTTTGTTGTCTTCTATTGTTGTCTCTACTGACTCAAAAAGTTTTTGAACATAATTCAGGTAACTAATATAAAATTCAATCATATTATATGCACATACATTATTGTACATTGATTTGTTCTTCCAAATTTACAAAATGGTTTTCAATTGTTTATTTTCCATGCTCAACTTTCACCTTTGTTTTCATTGACAATAATTTACTATAAACAATTTCGTTCAAAAAATGTATATACAGTATTTCTGCATATCTGTCTCAGTAATTTTCACAATGTAATACCTTTGGGCTCTTACAGCCATGCTAATGTGAATTCCTTTAATATTTAACATTGCAAAAAAAAAAAGAAAAAAAAAGTAGATTGGTGCTGATTCATCCGTCCCTAAAGCTGAGTCTTATTCTGCCTCAATAACCTGTTTAATAGCTACCAATATCTTAAATACCCAATAAGATTAATCAACATGCTGAAGATTTAATGAGTTTCATATTAAAAGATAGTTTTGCTTTGTTCTTTTTAGCCCACTCGAGACATTCAAACATTCAGCCTACTAAAATGCTGTGCTGAAGTCTTTCAATTATAGCTATTCATGAGACACACAAGAGAGACTATGATTCCAGTGATCAGAATAATCTGAGTTATAGTTAATTCAGCGTTTGTTAAATATTTATGCTGTGAACATTCCTAGTGAAAAAAAAAAATCACTTGCTTACATAATCTCTATGGACTTGAAGGAAAGATGGGCCAGTGCTATAATTGATCAAAGCTGACATTTTTAACAATTAATTCAAATTTGTCTAGTGGGATTTTCAGTCTCACTCAGGCTTTAATGATGATTTGTCCGTGTTTTAATGTACTTCTTACATCATTTATTTAAAGGTAGAAATAATATGGATTTAAGCCACAAACGACTTCAGCTCCTCATCTGTATTTTTGTTGTGAGATAATTGGAACAAACCCATAATATCATTTGCCTTTATCTTTGGAGATATTTCATGATACATGGTCTTCAGTGTCTAGAAAAGATGCTCAACAATTTAACATTAATTCATTTCTTAAAGTGATCATGTTTATTTCCCAGACTCACACTGAAGCCTGAATAATTATAGACTGCTTTAATAAGAGAGGTACTGAACTTGATTAAGCATCAAAGCATTTACCCCTAATCATGTTTGAAACATCTACACTTCTAGGAGCAGCAAAATCAGATAATTGAAATGATTGAAACTCCTAAAATTCACTAAGACAGGGGTGTCAAACTGGATTTCTTTGAGGGCTGGATCAGCATTGTAGTTCTCCATGGGCTGGCAGGGGGGAGCGGGGGTGGGGGAGAAGGAATGGACACTTCCTGCAGTACTTTGCTGGCCAAAACGGAGCACGGGGGGCACACACAGCCCTCCTGTGCCTCATTTTCAGACTCCATGGCCTCCTGCAATACTCTGCCAGCCAAAAACAGGCCATACGGAGGCCTTGTGAGACCCTCATGAGGCCCCCGTGCAGCCCATTTTTGGCCAGCAGAGTGCGGCTGGAGGCTGGGGAGGCTAAAAATGGGCTGTGCAGGGGCCTCAATAGCCTGTTTTTGCTGGCAGAGTGCTGGAGGAGGCTGTGGAAGCTGAAAATGGGCTGTATGCACCCCCCACCCCCCACAGCCCATTTTGGCCAGCAGAGGCACTATGGACCGGTCCTTTGAGATTTCCAGGCTGGCACTTTGGGCCAGATTTAAGCACCCTGTGGGCTGGATCCAGCCTGCGGGCCTTGAGTTTGACACCTCTCATCTGGTCAATATATTTCTTAGGATACTAAAGTGCCACTTTCTTTTTTATCTATAAAAGTAGGTAGCAATAACTTTTCAAATTCTATTATTTTTCATGCTTTTTGAACATGTGTTGTAAAAAGATGAGTATCAGATTAGAAATCTCCCAAAAGAATATGACTCACATATATAAATGAAGGCACTTTAGTTAGGAAAATTGCAGCTTTTAAATGACAGTAAATATCATCTTATTTGTTCAAAAAACTACACATTTCCAAAAGAGCAAAGAACAGGTGCAAACTATTTATAAGCTTTTAATGAAAATTCTAGCACAGAATGCTAGCATGATATTGTGAGCAATGGCCATTTTCACAGTTTATTGGAATTTTAGTCATGTCTATAGTCTCGTAATCATAGGAAATATTAATTAATCAGCATGCTTTTAGGCACCATAGCATTAATATTCTTGCTGTTTTAATGCCTTTTTAAAAAGAGGGATCATTTATGAGTCTTATGATTCCCATTTGGCCTCTGATGGTAAATCAGTAAAGTATTTTTAATTCTTCAGAATATAAAAACACAGTTCAACTACAATTCACATTTGGATTCCACTGATTTCAATGTTAATGATCTGTCCCCGTCCACACACACACACAAACACAGCCAGCCGAGGGTTAAGGAAACACTTTGGAACACATCCAGTTTCTTTATCTCCAACTTGGCAGCGATAGACACACCGTCTGCCAAGTGCCTTTATTTTCACAGAAAAAGAGAAAGATAAATACTCAGCTTCCAAATGTCCGACAACAATAAATGTTTCTCTCAGCAGTTCCAAACGAGGCTTTAGTGACTATTCAAGGTTAGTTTTGTTCGTCACAAGGATCACTGACCACCACCCTCTATTATATAGTCTCTGGGGTGTGGTCCAGTGACTCAGTTCTAATCCCTAGCATGCCTCCTAAGCTGCTGCAATCGTTTATCACGCCTTCGGAAGCGTGCGTCCAGGAATGATGTTTCTCCGTCACTCTGATCTGAGTCACCTGTCTCCCTGCTAATTTCCTCTCCCTCGGCCGGCACCTGAGACAATGCCAGAGCGGAGGGGCCTGGAGAGGGAGGCCTGGCTGACTCCTCTTCCTCATGCTCGGAGCTTTCTTCCTCCGATGGGACAGGCTCAGAGGGCGGGGCCACAACAGTTAATAAAAACAAATATACATTATTGTTTTATAAATAATGAAGATGATTTGGGGTTGATTCTTAGCAACAAATAGACCCGTGATGGCGAACCTATGACACGAGTGCCAGAGGTGGCACGTGAGCCATCATCCAAGTTCAGCTCTGCTATGCATGCGTGCGTGCCTCCCGCTGGCCAGCTGGTCTTCGATTCTCTGCCACACATCCGCAGGGGAAGGGTGCATGTGAGGCCATCACGCGCACATGCATGGGGGTGCGTGGTGCATGTGGGGAGGGGTCATGCATGCACAGGAGCAGGCGCATGCACAGGGTGTGTGTGCATGCACGGGGGCTGCATTTTGGGGGTTTGGGTGCGCGCTTTGGGCACTCGGTCCAGATCACTGAAATAGACTCACTGACAGCTCGTATAGTCAGGGAATTCTTCCTGATATCTGTTGTGGCTCCGTTACCTGAATCTGTGTCATCGGCAGGAGAAGACTCCGAGAGTGAAGGAGAGGAGTTGGCAAGGCCTCCCTCTCCAGGACCCTCCTCTCTGGCAATGCCTTCGGTGTCCGCTGAAGGGCAAGAGATAGGGCCAGGCCAAGCATGTCCACGCAGCCACAGGTGGACAGTGATGAGGGTAATGAGTCTTGGCTGGATCCACGCCAGCGTCACAGAGATAAGCGCGCGCAACAGAAGAAAAGGCATGCCCGAGATTAGGCTGAGTCACTGGACCACACCCCACAAGGTATAAAAGGGAGCGTGGTGGCCAGTCAAACCTGTGACGAACAAAGCTGAAAGCTTCCATGCCATTCTGCATTGCCGGACTTTTGCTATAGACTTTGCTGGATTATCTCTGGACTTGATTGACTCTGTAATTATTGAGCTGTTTCTTTTGATGTACCAGAAGTGGGGAGAAGTTATCTCTCCTCTTCGTAAGTAATAAACTCTTGGCAGGCAGCCACTAGTTGTTGCCAAGTTCCGTTATCATAAGGAAAAGGATTTTGCCGGCTGGTTTGGTCTTTAAGTCTTGAACGTCTGTTGGCGTGTGTGCGTGTGGGATGGGGACAGAACAATATCTACCATAGCTTGAACCTGTTTCTTTATATTATTAACTCATTCATTCTTATCCTACCCTCTGGAACAAATGATAATAATTCCATTCCCTCACAAACATAAATAGATACATTTATAGATCACATATATGTGATCTAAGATTTAGAAAATAAGTGCTATGGCGAAATAGAATAGATAAAATTTTGTTAAAGATTTTGTTAAAAATTGAACAAAGTGATGACTGAATCAAAGCTCTGTTCTGAAAGGATGTAATTTGTATGTTTGGAAAAAAATAAAAAAACTTTTTGCAAAAAAATAATAATTCCATTCCCTCTTTTGTGTGTTCAATCTTTTATGTAGGTTAAACTTCTTAAAATTCTTTGGTATTTGATTTCTAGACAGTTCATTGTCTTGGTAGCCCTCCTCTGAACTTATTCCAATTGGTTATGTTTTTTTAAAAAGTTTGTTGCCCAGAACGGGACCTAATACTCCAAATATTATCTGACAGAACAGAACACCATTGAAGGATGACTAAATTCTATGTTCCTGTTAATGTATGCAAAAATAGAAGTGTCTTTTTAGCAACTGCATTGCACTGTTGGCTTTTGGTTAATTTAGGATTAACAAAGTAGCTAGATGCCTTTCATATGTAGTATCAAACCATGTCTGTCCCATCCCATACTTTTACATCTTGCCTATTCAGTTACAGAATTCTACATTTCTCTCTTATTTTCCATCTTATTTTTTTCAGCCAACCATTCAAATTTCTGTAGATTATTCAATCAAGTTTATAGAGTTGGCCAACAAAACTGATTCTGGGCAGATTACAATAAAATACACAATTAAAAATAAAACACAATAATTGGTCTCTTCATCCATTGTGACCGATCAGGTTGCTGTGAATTTTTAGCGACCATATGGGCAGATTTTCTCCTTGGCAATCTGTCCTTAAACTGGTCTTTCAAGTCTTACAAAGATGCAATCAGCACTGCTGTAATTACAGCTATACACCTCGCTGCTGATTGTCATCTGCTCCTTTTCTTTCATTCCACTTTCCCCTGGCATTATAGATCTCTCCAGCTAGCAAGGTTTTACCAGAACATCCCAAAGTATGATAATTCCTTTCTTGCAGCCAACAAAGTTTTTAACTCATAAACTTCCACCATCATCATGTAAACCAGCGGGGGTTTACCTGGGGGTCGCGACCCCTTTGGGGGTCGAGCGGCCATTTCACAGGGGTCACCAAAGCCCTCTCTCGCCCCCCTCACGCCTTCACTCACCCTCACCCTCTGCCTCTGTTGGATCGCCCGGTTGCCGTTCACTTACCCCGCCCACTCCCAATCTATTGCTGCCTCTGGAGTCCCAGCTGGTGGCTAGAAGGAAAAAAAAACTTTAAATTCTTGCCGCGGGGCTTCAAAGAGCTAGCTGCAAAGAGGTAAATTCCTGGAGCAAATTTTTCCCCCTACCTATGCTGAAAAGCAAAATTGAAACTAAAGAAGGGACTTTTCTGCAACGTGACAAAATGAGGCAGACAGATTTCTTTTTCTTTTTCCTCACCAAAAAAGGTAGGTGCAAAACTGCAAACAATGGGAAATTTAGGGCAAGATTTATACATATGAACTACTCAGAGGGCTGAAAAAGTTATTTTTGACTGGTCCTCGCACTTTTGACCAGTCCTCGAACTTACAACTGAGTTCTAGTCTTGCCTTAGCCATGGAAGCCACCTGGATCACCTTGGGCCATTCATTCTCTCTCAACCCAACTCACCTCACAAGATTATTGTTGGGGGGGGGGATAGGAGGTAGAAGAATAGCTTTGCCACCTTGAGTTATTAGTAAAAATAAAAAATGTGGGGTGCAAACATACAAACAAACAAACAAACACCTCATCCCCAAATCATTTACATCAGTCATACCACAATTGAAATTTGTTTAGGGAACCTACAATTTGGTTAAAATTGGAAATAATTATGTAGATTTTACCCAAATATGGATTACAGGGTTTTAAAAAGGGATATTTTTTTAAACTGACATCCCCCTATTATCACCATGATCCAAGCACTGCCTAAAAATGAAAGGCATTTCACTAACACGAAGTAAATAATTATAACAGCAGAAAGGGAAAGTATGTTTTAAGTAGACTTTGATACCTAGTGACTCTATGGACACATCCAAGTGGTTTTCTTGGAAATAGTGTAAATGTTTGTCATTGCATTATTCCAGGCAACATAAAAGTAGACAATGTCATAATATTTTTTAAGAATCCAAAATCCATAGTAGGGTAATATATTAGACAAAGCAGGTGTTAAAAAGATGGAAGGGTGTCTCAAAATTAGGTCTAATATTTCAGCAATAAGAACCGCAATTCAAAAACCATTGTAAGGGAAGAGTGTAGACTGATGAATAATAAGCTATATAAGCATATATCTAGCTCTTAAAACATGAAAGTTGTCCCCAATATGTCTCCTGCTATATGCTTTGGATTTGTGACACATTAGGGTCTGTCAAATATTTGTTGTAACTTTATAAGCAGGTGTGGGGCATTGAGTCATAAAATGACTTCCCAAAAATATTTCTTTGAAGCAAAAATATATTTGCTGCTTTGCTCAACCATACCCTGTAATAGCAAAACTAGAAAATAATTTTGGTTGGTACACCAGGTAAAAAGTAAATTAAGCTAAATTAAATATTATATAAAAACTAACAGTCTCTCTTATGGGAACATTCTGAAATCCTCACAATGGAGGAATGTTTGCTGAAATTATAAAATTTGCAGAAATGGCAAAATTGATTTGTTTGATCAGGGAGAAAACAACAAATATATTTATTAGTGACTAAAAATTTGTTATGGACTGTTTGATGAAAACAGAACAAAAATGAACTGATGATTTATGGATTTGATTATTATAAAGGGAAAATATGGGAAGAAAAGAACTATGACAACTTTAAAGAGGAAGAGTAAACAATAAATTTATTTGTAAATGCTTGTAAAGAAAGTAAGAACCCGCTGTTTTATATATTTTATTTTTTTTGTTTTCTTTCTTCTATTTATTTACTCTCTTGTCCTGTTCTGTCTTTCTCTGTCTTTTATTCTTTTTCTCTCTTTCTTTTCCTTTCTTTAATTTTTTATAGTTAAATAAGCAAATATAAAGTCCCCCTTCATATTGTAAAAGATGGAATCTTCTCTGGAAGGCTAAATTTTGCATATTATAAGAAACAAATTGTATGCAAGAAACAAATTGTAGCCAGGCTTGTTCATGAAAATCCATAATTGCACCATGAATGAATGTATTTTTTTCTGAAAATATTTATAGCTGTTGTTTTATGAATATATTTAACAACCTTCTTTTGAGCAGGATCATGGTCTTGGCCACACAGTTCTATTGTGACCAGCTGTGAGTTTCACAATATACTAAGTAAAGAACTCTTGGAACTACTTGAGAACTTTATTTCCTGTGCATTCTGAATACATATTACTTTGTTCAGTCATTAACATATCAACGAATCAAAGAAATATATCAAAGGGCATTATGGAAGATTTTTGATGAAACTTTATGCCATTATACACAGTACTTTATATATTCATTAACATAAGTATAATTGTCTTCCAGGTGCTACAGGACTGTCCATTGGATTTGTTAGCATTGTAAGCAAACTATGGAATGGTTAAAAAGAGCAGTCTAAATATATTAAACATACCGTATTTTTCGGAGTATAAGACGCACCTACCTTTTTTGGTTGTTTTTTTTTAAGGTTTTTTTTTATTTTTTAGACAAACACACATACAAACATACAATGTATTTTCTTTGAACAGAGTGTTTGGCTAGTTCACGAATTTAAACAGTGTTTAGTCATTTCAATTAAATTTACAATTTCTATATTTCCTTTTTGCCATATTTATTCCTCATCTATTTTTTTAAAAAAAACAATATTACCCTTCATTCTCATCTCTAATCTTAATCAAATTCAATTTTTCCCTTTTATTCTATATTATATCCCTTCCCATTGTCATCTATTTTTATATCCATCCTCACATTGGTTAATTATTTAATATTATAATTGTTAATACAAATTCAACATTTTAATATAAATCAATTAGTTATATAGCTATCTTTTTTGTATATTAATCAATATGAACATGAATATTCAAATTATTTCCATGCAATCCAATTTCTTACAAATCAATTAATTATATTTACCAATAATAATAAACCAAATAATTTCCCCCATATATTCCTTCAAACTGCAATTTAACCATTTCTGCTTTCAACACAATATACAATTAATAGTATCTCAATTATTACAATTCCCTAGTTAAATAGAGCTTTTTTTCTTTTGTGTTTTAAAATCTTGAACTCTCCTCTTTTGCTCTAAATTTCCCATTGTTTGCACCTACCTTTTTTGGTGAGAAAAAAGAAAAAGAAATCTCTTTCTGCCTCATTTTGTCACATTGCAGTAAATAGCCTGCTTTACTTTCAGTTTCATTTTTTCAGCATAGCTAGGGAAAAAAAATCTGCTCCAGCACTTTTTGCAGCAAGCAGGAGAGCCCTGCGCAAAACAGCTGAGAGCAAATCAGCTGAAAGTCGGGAGGCTAATCAACTTGTGCTAATTAATCTATGCTGAAGCTGAAAGGGGCTGTTTTTTCTTGCTGTTTGCTTGCAAGAAGGTAACTGCTGCAAGGCACAGGCCAAAGGGTGGGCACCAGTGGGTGGGCAGGGCTACATTCGGTGTATAAGATGCACCTAAATTTTAACCCCCTTTTGGGGGGTAAAAAGGTGCATCTTATACTCCGAAAAATACGGTATATTGAAAAGATATCACCAGGAGCCCAAATTGGATTGTCCATTCATATACTATTAAAATTTTAATTTCTGTAACCTTTAACTGGGTGAAACAGTCCACCATAGGGCAAAACTCTTTAACCAAAGTATTTCAAATGGGGTACCTCACAGAATACATCCAAAATCTGGGACCTCTAAGACCCATGGAGGTGACATTTTATGGCATAAAATTATCATGAAATAGTTTATGATATAATACAAAATGTCATAAAACATTTCCTCTATTTATGTTTGTGCTATACGATCCAACTTTGCCTATTTTCAAGGCAGATACATAACTGAATGTATCCCAACTTTTCCTATGAAAGCAGTATATTAAAAGTTCTACCATTGTTGAAGGTACTGAGGAATCTGGTAAGAAAATATGTCCGAAAGGATGACCAAAGCAATCATGAATTGTCTAGTGATGATTAAAAGGAAGAGCTCATTTTTAATTCATTGGAAATTGAAGAGCTAGATGAATATTGTTTTACCAAAAGAATTTTTATTTATTAGAAATATTAATATTGGTTTTTAAAGGAAAAAAAAAACATGGCTTCTTTTTGTATAATCTGCTTTATTCTCTGAGCTTCTATTCAGAGGTAATAGAGTTGAAGACTATGGAATGAGACGTAGACCAAATTGTAAATTTGCAAAGCCAGCCCAATTTATATTACTATAGAAACAAATTATTTTTTCTGCACAAATTTCAATGGTTAAGAGTAATCTACTAGGTGATTCACTTGATTCCATTAATTGTAGGCTAATGATGGAGTAAGCAACAGCATATCAGCAGCAGTTGTTTTGGAGAAAACAAATGGTCTATCTAAACATGGCTAAACTTGCACATAAACATTAAAATATGACCAAAAGGTAGCTAATCCCAAGGCCAAGGGTTTGAGAAATTGTTTGTCACCTACACAAATTCGCCCATTTTGACAAAGATGTATCTGTTCATGTTCCAACAGCAGGTTCAGGCAAAGAATAGTGGAGAGATTTTTTTTCATGTAGTGAATCTTCTTTGATTGCATTTGTTACTGATGATTTATTGTTTTTCATCTGAGATTACAATCTATGCCTTTTCAGCCTGAAAATGTCAGATTCTCTCATTTCAAAGAAAGACACTTGCTTTATCACAGTAAGTGCACAGCCGCTTCTAAGAATGGTATCTTAGCCCAGCTGATTACAGAAAATGACTGTTGCAACGTATTTGATTAGACAGTAAAACAGAGAGGGTAACACTTCCTTTAAACAAATTGTCAGGTCAGGCTAAGAATCAAACATCAAATACTTCGTAAAATGATCAATTACAGAATCTTCCACTCTAGCTAAAGTTACTTCAAATACGACAAATAAGATCAATGTAACATTCTACAAGTGTGCAATTCTATAACTAGTCGATGGAGTAACAATGTTGGGGAACAAATGGACAAATTTATAAGGCACCTGCTTACATATGGAGTCCCTGGTGGTCTTTGAGCCTGATTGTTTGCTTTCAGACATTTTATTACCCAACTAGGTAACACCATCAGTACTACCTTCACTTTCTCTCTAATGCACAGAATGGTCAAAAGAATACAAAGTTTGCTTCAGCAAAATTAATTTCAATTTAAGTGAGAACTAAACTTTGAAGTGTGTGAAAGATCAAATGTTCCGTTATTCATTCCTTTGAATTCTAATTTGAATTATAATAGAGGTTTCCTTTAAAATAATTTAGAAATTGATACGTAGTGTTTTCAACTAGAACTGTATCTTTTCAATGAACTGCAGAGCTTATTTTATAGATACTCTATGCATGTTGCTGGAAAATGTCATGTTCGGTTTCAGAAGCTGCCAACAGGTGTTTTATGCATTCTTCTGATCATACCAAGGATTTGGTTTCATTAAATTTTGAAGTAGAACACAATTCTATCAGCGTTTTCAGTCTGAATCAAGGTAAGTGAACTACAAAAACATTGTTATTTATTTGAAAGTTCCAGATTCAATTTGATACTTCAAATCAATTCCACAATTCCCTTCAATGTTTTGATTCTGAGGGGTAATTCCATCATATTACCTTCAAATCTTCCAATGTATTTCTCACAGAGATGTACTAGATACACTTCCTTTTTCTTTATATGATAGAAAATTACTTATTAGTAGGAAGGGAAAGAAGCAAAAGATATTGTATTTCCATGTGATCATTCAAGCTTCCAAGTAGTAAATAATTTTGCCATATCTTGCCTTCCCTTCCCTTTCCTTCCCTTCCCCTCCCCTCACTCCCCTCCCCTCAAAGCTCATTTGAAAAAAAAAGCAGAAGGAAGTTAAGAGAAAAAGGATTCTGTTTTTTCATTGTTTTTTTATGACTGTGTGTCTGACAGCTGAGATAACAGCAACACACAGGTTTCAATGCCTATTGAACATGTCAGTACTGCTGCCTATTCAATAGGCAACTGCAGTTAACACCAACTCACCTTAAGCCTTTCAGATATTTCAGATATGATATTTCAGATATTTCAGATATATTTCAGATATGAAGAGCTAGAATTCCACTCTGGCCTCTCCTACATTCAGTCAGGAAATCTGAGTGGCAGATGCATTGATTTAAATTGTAGTCTAGCTCTCCCTGTGAACTAGGATATTGTGGTGCTTATGCTTAATCAAGCTCCCAGCTGAAAGAATAGTGGCTGGAGAAGATGTACAATTCCCTCCATATTTTGAACATTCTGTGAATTTAAACAAACACACGCACACACACACACACACACACATGTAAAGATATATAAAAGAAACATGAAATATGACAGAATATCAAATAAGGAAAAAAGAAAGTAGAAAGAAATAGAAATAGAAAAGAAGAGGAAAAAGATATCTTTTTGAGAGTGGTTATAAGTGGATATATGTTTTACTCTCTCCTTCTAAGGTTACATCATAATTTATTTATTTCCAAAAGCTATGATTTCTAACATTCAATCCCATAAATCACAAATTCATTTTTCTTTTTTTTCAGCAAGTCCATAAGCAGTTTCCACTCAGTGATAAGTGTAGTTGTTCATCTTTCTCTAATTGGACAAGTTAATTTTGCCATCTCTGTTAGGTCTGTCAATATATATATTTTCCTCAATATATACATTTTTAGATGCATTTTTTGTTGGGAGAACAAAACAGTAGCCTTTTCAAGAGGTAAATTAGATATTTTACTCCTTCATATATTCATTCATTCATTGCTTGTTTGCTTGTTTGTTTATTTGTTTGTTCATATTCATTAGCCACTCTCTCCCTCCCTATTAGTAGTATAAAGCATAGAAAACATCAGTTTTCTAGAAAAAGTGATGTCTAATACCAGATTTTTATAGCTGGCCAGCATTTCTAAACAGTCAGAAACAGAGTTGCAAGGCACGGTTTTGTGAGCGATGTTATCTACTATTTTCTACTTTTCTATGGAGAGCTCATTGATGAGCTGCATTGCTTGCTCAAAAACTGAGAAATATTTCTGTGTAAGAACAATTGGAGGTACTCACTTTGATGTGAATGAAGAATTATGTACTATATAGCAATAGACATTTGCATTCATCAAAGTACATCTATGGAATACTCATAGCTGAATTCTTAAATTAAGGAACCCTTTGCCTATTTCCCATGTTTGTCCTCTTCTGATTTAATAATGCTGCAGCTGTTCTTTCCTGCTGGTGATAACTAGAAAAACATTGTTTTTGCAGTTTGCTTATGCAGATGCCAAGAGTCATCTTTCCAGAATGTCTTGCCATGGAATATAGTAATTATGTGCCAACTAATCCCATTTTGTTAGAACTCAATACTAAATCAAAGGATAACACAATTGTTAAGATCAGAGGAATGGGCTTGCAGAAAATGATTTTTCTCTTATTCGCTGTGAAAAAGATATGATTGCTTATTCTTTTTGAGGTTTGTTCTTAGTAGGCTGAAACAATTGTTAAACGTAAATATTCAAAAGATCTGCTTTTGTTTTAATATGTGATATAAACGATGAAGGCAGCTTTCTGCACATGTGCAGAAGGCTGATCCTTCAAGAAAATCTGAAGCTAGAATAAGGCTATTAGATCCAAACAGAGGTGGTCGATGGCATTAAGTATCTGGAGGTGCAGATAACTAACAATCTGAACTGGTCTGTCCACACATCATTGTTGTAGCACGGGAATAACGAGAGGCACAAGCAGGCTAGTAACAACAGCTCTTTAATTCAGGGTGAGACTTCAGCAAAAACTCACAGACAACAGCCAGGGGCAACCAAGAACCAATCAGAATTCACTATGCATTTGAATTTCCCGCACAAATTAGATACATACACAACACCCCTCCCTTCCCAGAAGGCACTTATTCTATCTATTTACATATTTACATACAAAATCATGCAGGTGACCAGGGCGTGTCTTAATCCTGGTTGACCTGCGCAGTTCAGTTGTTGGTGAGGTGTCGAGCCTGTTGGAGGGACCTCCCATCTTTCCCGGCTCCGCCAATGGAACCTCCTGGATTTCTCCGGAGGTGTGGCGATCTCCGGCTGGGAGTGTCGGCTCGCTGGGGCGGCGCTGGAACTCAGGGTTGCCAGATAAGTATTCCGGCTTACTCGGACTTGAGGTAGCTGTGTCGGAAAGACTTGAGTAGTTAGGACATGGTGTTTTGTTGGGTAAACGTTTACGCAATTGATCTATATGTCTCCTCCAGAGTTTACCATGCCCAATATCTACTGTGTATGACTTTGGACCGGTAATTCCTACGATGGTTCCTTCTACCCATAAGGGCCCATTGGTATAGCTTCTAGAAAAGACTAGTGATCCTACTTTGAAGTGTCTTAGTCCTCCCCCTTCCACGGTGAAACTGTCAGAGGAGTAATTAGGATGCAGTCTGTCTAGAACGCATCGTAGCTTTTGGCCCATTAAAAGTTCGGCCGGGCTGCGGCCCGAAGTGGGGCACAGGGTAGCATGCTGTACTGCTAGGAACTCGTCTATCCTAGCCTGCCAGTCCCCTGCATCAAGTCGGGATAGGGCTTCTTTAGCCGTCCTTACAAATTGTTCAGCAAGGCCATTAGAAGCCAGATGAAAAGGAATGGATAGTGCATGTCTAATGCCTAATTCGGCTAGGTAGCCTTCGAATTGAGTTGCCGTGAATTGGGGCCCATTGTCGGACACCAGAGTGTCCGGCAACCCGTGTGTTGCGAATAGTTTTCTGAGTACTTTGATTACGGCCTCAGAAGTGGTCAATGGCATTAGGGCAATTTCAAGCCACTTAGAATATGCATCTACAATAATTAGAAAGTTCTGGCCATGGAACGGGCCTGTGAAATCTATGTGAATCCTCTCCCATGGTCCCTTTGGTTTTTCCCACTCCCTAATGGGCGCTATGGGAGGATCTGGGCGGGACTCCTGGCAGGGCCTACACTTCCCCACCCACTCAGAGACATCTTGGTCGAGATGTGGCCACCAAACATAGCTACGAGCTAGGCCTTTCATGCGAACCACCCCAGGATGTCCCTCGTGCAGCATTTCTAGAACCCTGTGCCTTAAATGTGACGGAATGACTACCCAGTCACCCCACAACAAACAACCCCCCAACATTGACAGTTCATTTTTTTGTTGAAATACAATTGGAAGTCACCACCATCCACCTTAGTAGGCCAACCCCTCATCACCCAGCCCATTACTGTGCGCAAAACAGAGTCTCTGGCAGAAACCCTCGTCACCTCGTTTGAAGAAATGGGGCCTGGGGAAACAATGTCCAGCAGTAAGACCGGGGATTCTGGGGTCGGATTGTCCAATAGTTCCGGCAAGGGACATCGGCTGAGGGCATCAACATGTCCCAAGGTTTTGCCCAACCGGTGGAGCAGTTTGTACGAATATGCGGCCAAGAAAATGGACCATCTGGTCATCCGGGGGGAGAGGGCCGCTGGGGTCGGTTTATCTCCAGCCAAAAGTCCCAAAAGAGGCTGGTGGTCTGTAATGAGTTCAAAAGTGCGGCCAAACTAATACTCGTGAAATTTTTTGACTCCCGCTACAGCCGCTAGCGCGTCCCTATCTAGCTGGCTATAGTTCCGTTCAGCACTAGACAGAGTGCGAGAGTAATAGGCGATGGGCGCCTCTAACCCATTCGGCAGTCTATGGCCTAAAACTGCGCCAACGCCAAAGGGGGAAGCGTCACAGAGTAACACCAGAGGTAGTTCGGCATTGTACTGAATGAGGAAACTGTCCTCGGACAAAGTCTCTTTACTGCATTGAAAGCGGTCACTTCTCGCTTGCCCCAAACCCACGGAACGTTTTTTCCAAGGAGCCTGTGCAGAGGCTCCGCAACGGTGGCTTTGTGTTTCAAAAACATCATATAAAAATTGAGTAGGCCCAGGAAGGCCTGCAGCTCAGCTTTTGACTTGGGGGTGGGCGCGCCTTGGATGGCCCTCACCTTGCTTTCTGTGGGGTGAATGCCTGAGCCGTCGATTCTGTAGCCCAAGAACTCTACTGATGGCATTGCTATCCTGCATTTATTTCATTTGAGTTTAAGTCCCGCTTTTCTGAATCTGGTTAGGACTTGTCTAACCCTTTGGCCCAACTGCACTTCGTCCTGGCCACTAATCAAAACATTGTCAAAATATGGGACGACGCCTGGGAGGCCTTGTAGGAGGCGCTCCATGGTACTTTGAAAAAGTCCTGGGGCGATGCTGACCCCAAACTGAAGCCTGGTGCATTTAAAGGCATCTTGTGGGTTACTATTGTCTGTGATTCTGCCGTAGCGTCATCTACTGGCAGTTGCTGGTACACCTGCGCAAGGTCTAGCTTTGCAAATAGCTTGCCAGGGCCCAGGGAGTGTAGTAGATGGTGGACTATAGGAACCGGATAGGTGCTTTGCTGCAATGCCTTGTTAATCGAACACTTATAGTCGGCACAAATTCTAATTGAGCCATCTGCTTTAACTGGAGTAACTATTGGGGTTTCCCACTTAGCGTGATCTACGGGAACTAGCACCCCTTGCTTAATGAGCTTGTCGAGCTCCGCATCGATTTTGGGTTTCAAGGCAAAGGGAACTCGCCTTGCCTTCAGTCTGATTGGCGCTACATTGGGGTTTAAATTGAAAGAAATAGGGGTCCCCACGTACTTGCCTAGAGTCTCTTAGAAAACATCCCGAAACTCGTGAAGCAGTGTTGCTTTCAGTGATGATCCGTTGATATTGTGGATGCCCGTGAAGCCCATGCCGAGGGCTCGGAACCATTTCATGCCCAGTAGACTTGGAAGGGGCTTGCTGACGACGGTCAGGGGCAGCTCTTTCTGGAACTCGCCGTATGTGACCCGGAATGTGCCCACGTCTTCAACAGGAACTCGGTTTCCCTGGTAGTCGAATAGGCAGATTTTCTGTCGGGACAGCTGGTTTTTCTGAAGCTTGGGCAGGAGTGCCTTGAGTGTTGACCAGGACATGATCAATAAAGTAGACCCGGTGTCGATCTCCATTTCGCACGATTTGCCATCGATTTCTACTTTCGTGTAGACTTTCTCGTCGTCGGGTGTGCTGGCTTGGCCGATTGTCGTGCTGTAGGTTTCCCGCTTTTGAGGTTCGCACCGTTTTCTTGCGCCATCATCTTTGATTGGCTGTTTTGAACGAGCCGATTCTGGATGGTCGCGGTAGTCACATGGTTTTTGACTACACGGAAGTTGAGCTCTTCAAACTCGTGCTAGGTGGCCTTTTCTATCGCAACGCCTGCAGATGGCTTCTTTGTATTTACACGACTGTCTCTCGTGATCCCCGCCGCAGCTGGGGCAGTTCTTGTGGCGGCGGCTTTGTTAGCTTGATCTCTTGTCTGTATGGAAGACGTCCTCGTTCGACTCTTCCTCTGTGCTGGTTCGCACCTCTTCTCTGTGGACTGGGGCTGTTTTCGGCCCGTCCTTGCTTGAACTGGGACACTGCAGCGCCCCCAATGCTTTTGTTGATGCCTCGTGTGCTCGGGTTTCGTCTAGTGCGCCGGCTAGCGTTAGGTCTGACTTGGCTAGAAGACGCCTTTGTAACCGGGTATCCCGAACCCCGGAAATCAGTTGTTCAAGCAATGCATCATCTAAGTCTCTGTAGTCACAATGTGTGGCAGCTTTTCAAAGTGCGGCCACATAAGCACTGACCGGCTCTCCTTCTTTTTGAACTCTTTGCCGGAGTTCATAGCGCTGAACGAATTTGGACGGAACTGGAGCGTAGTGAGCCTTCAGGTTGGCTTGAAGGATGTGCCAGGGGACTGTCTGGACTGGAGTTGGCTTGCAGAGGGATTCAGCCATCTCGAATACGTCTGGCCCGCAGTGGCTTAAGAACAGAGCCCGTTTTCTGTTCACGGAGAGCCCTTGCATTTCGCTCGCTTCCAAAGAGCACTTGAACCTTGTCAGATACGATCCCCACTTCTCTCGGGTCGGGTCGAAGGGTTTTGGCGGAACGTAGGCAGACATGCCGCGTCTCCGTGTTCGCCAGCCACCCTGGCTGAAACTCCAAGCTCTTTTTGATTTGCCTCTTGTGGCCTCTATCCCACATTCGTCGCCAATGTTGTAGCATGGGAATAACGAGAGGCACAAGCAGGCTAGTAACAACAGCTCTTTAATTCAGGGTGAGACTTCAGCAAAAACTCACAGGCAACAGCCCTCTTTATATACTTTCCAGGGGCAACCAAGAACCAATCAGAATTCACTATGCATTTGAATTTCCCGCACAAATTAGATACATACACAACAGTCATCCTTAGTGAAGCATGCAAATCAGCATCTGCATTTCCTGTATCGAATGAGAAAAACACATCTTTCTCCTTCTGTCCTGGCCACTTTTTACACAGGCACAACTGAGAGCATTTTAACAAACTGTATCACTGTTTGATTTGGTGGCAGCAGTGTCTCAGTTAGAAAGCCCAGACAGAGAGTGGTAAGGACAGCTGAGAAGATTATAGGAAGCTCGCTTCCTGTTATTCAGGATACTGCTTATAAGCGCTATGTGCTTACAGCTCAAAGCATTATTAGAGACCTCAAACACCCACTTTATGGTCTGTTTCTGATGCTCCCCTCTAGGAGGAGGGTCTAGTAAACTCACAAAAAACTTGTTTTTCTCACCATGTACATGTACAGTATATATCCAAACTAGACTGTGTTATTTCTCTGTGTCATATAATATATGTGGGTATATGCATAATTTAGTATTTATTTATTTAGTCATGTTTATGTACTGTATATTGAAGGTGGTGATCCTTTGAGAGCTGTATGCAATAAAATTTCATTTTAATGTATGCTGATTAGTGTACATTCAAAGTGACAATAAAGTTATTCTAAGTTCTAATGTCTCCTATGTTAAAAACTATTATAATGGACTGAATTGCTTTTTATTTATTGGTGTACTTGGCATCTATTAGCTTCTTTATATCTCAGAAGAAAATGTTTAATTCATAAAAACAGCCTGGATAATATAAAATGAATTTGGAAAGGAGACTTAAGATAATTATGCATTACAAAACCAGTGGCTTCAGATTTCGAGAGAATGCTGTTTTTATCTCAAAACTAGTTTAATTCCAAAAAATCTTTTAGTATATTAGCAGATTGAGTATATTTAGTTGTATTAGTGCATGTGGTTTGATTATTTTTGTTCTTAGTTTGTTTGGGGGTAAACATCAATGCTATGATTAAAGTAGCTCTTCAGAAGAAATTGTAAAGACTATCTTAATGAAATCTGTAAACCAGAGGTCTTCAAACTTGACAGCTTTAAGACTTGTGGACTTCAACTCCCAGAATTCTCCAGCCAGCTATCCTATGCTGCTGGAGAATTCTGGGAGTTGAAGTCCACAAGTCTTAAAGCTGCCAAGTTTGAAGACTTCTGCTGTAAACTCTTATTTTTTGACTTGTTAACAATGGAAAGAACAGGTTAAAGAAAATAATTCTGTTAATTCTAAATTTCATTTGCTATTTACAATTTCTTTTGTAGTAATCTGTATAAATACATGAGTACTATAGAAAAGTAGATCACTTTATCAATTTTTACTGTCTCCCCCACCTTTTGCCCTCCCACCTCAATTTTCCCATCTTTATATATTAATAGATTGTGTTATTTAGGGCTTAAATTGTTTAAATTGTATTCACACATTTTGTATTTTTTTAAAAGATTTTCAATACAAATAATAAAAAAAATACACAAATAATTATCTATATCAGCAGATCTGGGCTGTAAAAATTACAGATTCCACTAGATGGCAGCATAAACATACAGGGGGAAAATCCTTAATTTGTTTTTCCTGTTTCCAAGAGATTATTCAGATATTTTTTGAAGTCTAGATCAGATAGCCCTACTAATTACACTCCATTTGGACATATTTATTTTTCCCCAATATTTAGATGAAATTACATCTATATTGTAATTCAAAAAAATTCAAGAATTGAGGCCTTTGAACTATGGTGCTGGAGAAGACTCCTGCGAGTCCCTTGGACTACAAGGCGATCAAACTGGTCATTCCTAGAGATCAACCCTGACTTTAGAAGGCCAGATACTGAAGATGAAATTCAAATACTTTGGCCACCTAATGAGAAGGAAGGACCCACTGGAGAAGAGCCTAATGCTGGGAACGATTGAGGGCAAAAGAAGAAAGGGATGACAGAGAATAAGGTGGCTGGATGGAGTCACTGAAGCAGTAGGCATGAGTTTAAATGGACTGCAGAGAATGGTAGAAGATAGGAAGGCCTGAAGGAACGTTATCCATGGGGTCGCGATGGATCGGACACGATTTCGCAGCTAACAACAACAGCAACATCTATATTCAATAGTAGAGGAAAGGATGGACTAAATTATTCACTGTAAGAGGCTCCTGTAGGAACTACCCCTGTAATCCTAGTTCTTGCAAATGGTCATAGAATTTGCTCGTCTGAAAATCTGTTGGAAATCTTATGATCTGCACAAAGAGGATTTTTAGGCTAGTTTGCAGTTACAGACCCTTTCAAGTAAGCAGCTGCAACCCCTGCACCAGTAAGTTAACAGTAACAGAGTTGGAAGGGACCTTGGAGGTCATCTAGTCCAACCCCTTGCTCACACAGGAGACCTATACTAGGGATTCAAACTGCTGAACTGCCAACTTTTCTGATCGACAAGCTTAGCCACCGAGCAAGCCAAGAGCAGATTGGTAAGAAGCCATGCTAGGTTTCATTTAAGGATTTGGAGGTTTTCAAATGGGCTGCGATCATAAACTGCTTAACCCTGTTTAAATGCAATATTACATATGTGTTTTTATTATAACTGCACTGTATGGGCTTTTCAGCTCTAAAGCAAATTGCTATAGGAGCCTTTCCTTTCCCTGTGCACATTTTATTCCTAATAAAATACTACCAAACAATTTCATATTAAGTTTCCTGTACTAGGAATTTACAGGTGTTATTTATCCTAGGAAATTGCCATACTTTTGAAACCATTCATCAGGAACTAATAGAAAGATATAGAGACATTATTTGCATGAGGTTGCAAATAAAGAGTCCTTAACGCAAATTTGAAGAAATTGATTTGATTTTTGACTTGCAATATAAAAGTGTAATAATATTAAACAAGAAAATAGTGTTCAGGTCTATCTGCCCCCTCTTGTAGTTGGAAAATTCTAATTTTGAAGAATTTAGATCTTATTTCTTGGAGCTGCAGAGGAAATCCTAATGGTTGTTTAAAAGGGGAAATGTATTTACTTCAATTATACACTTACTGTTCAGTATATACTACACACTTATATAAAGTGGAATGGACTATACTATTTAGAAAGGAGTAGAAAATACTTTATTTCCTATTTTGAAAAATACTTCTGGGTTTATTTATTGAAAGTTTAATTTAATTAACCTGATAATACATATTTGTAACATCAACAGAAAGATTAAATTTTGAGGTTGCTTGCATATATCCTAACATCTTCATTTTTACTAATATAGGAAGGAAGATGGTCCTTTTTAATTGTTTCTTTTATGATTGTTTTAATGATGCCATTTTATATTGTAAGATTTCTTTTGAGATTCTTGTTTAGTGCCCAGAATCACGAGATTGGGCATTAGAGAAATTATGGTGAGATAGGTGGCAAACAAATTTAATAAACAAACAAATAAACAAACGTTAACAAATTTCCACATAACCACAGATATTTATATTAATGAAACATAATACACAAATATATGCTATACTTATCAAACTATATATTCATTATCAATAAAAGAGAATATTTGTAGCTCAGGGTTGAAGCACTGATGAAGTTACCTACTTAGGGTAATAAACGTCTGCAAGAAAACAGGCAAATTCAGAGAGCACCAAGGATTCCTAATGTATTTATTATGTATATATCAGGTGGTCTTACATAAATAATTATCTGCTTGAGTTTTCTGGCATTAATATGAAAGCAATCATTTAAAATGATCCAATAACTGTTAAAGCATACACATTTAATTAGATAAATATACTGTAGGTGATTGGACACATATACAGATATTTGTGGGGAAAGTTATTAGAACATTCTCACCTATTTTTTAAGTAAACTGAATAAATTTTCAGTCATGAATTTAACAACTATACTGCAGAAATAACTCAGCAACAATTATTGGAGATATTTTAAGATTTTGTCCAAGGCATGCACATATTGTATGCAGTTCTGGGGCATCAAGCTATATTTTTAATTGAAATCAATGTATAATCCAAGAATAAAGAAGAGTATTTATTTATTTATTTATTTACGATGCAATTTATATGCCGCCCTAACTCCAAGGACTCAGGGCGGCTCACAACGGTAAAGATGCACAGTTCCTCATTAAAAAACAATATAAAATTAAAATTCCATTTTAAAACAATTTAAAATTCATTAAGAAACCCCCCATCATTCCAGGCTGCGGAACAACCAGGTCTTCAAATCGCGGTGAAACGAGCGAAGGTCAGGGGCCATCCGGACCTCCAAAGGAAGTTGGTCCCAGAGGGTGGGTGTGCCCACAGAGAAAGCTCTCCCTGACACTGTCTGGCCGACGGCACCCTGAGGAGGCCGTATCTGTGGGAACGCACCGGGCAATTAGGAATTGTCGCTGGCTGCAGGGGGTCTGACAAATACCCCGTTTTGAATTTTAATTTATAAAGAAGTTTCATGTGCAAAAGGAAAGCACACAAACATGGATATTTCTTTTGTAAGTCTCTATTCCTGATACTCTATTTCGCTCCTTAACTTTTCCCAACTGAGATTCATAACAACATTGAAGAATGAAGTTACACTTTGAACTGCAGTTACTAAAATACTGTTTTCAAAGGTCTTTCTTGCTCTACTTTTCTAATGCCAGACTTTAAAATCTATTGGAATTGAGAATAGCTCTGAATCACAGAGCACATAATCCATATATACAGTATATAAAGCCTACAAGCACAGTATAGCATGTACGCTATACAGAACTCTTCATGTGCCCACTTTGTCCATTCAAACTCAAGCTAGTTGAAACAACAATATTTGTATTCGAAGTAACAGTAACAGAGTTGGAAGGGACCTTGGGGGTCATCTAGTCCAACTCCCTGCTCACGCAGAAGACCTATATGTGGTATCCCTTAAAAAAATACATTTCATGTCCATTTGAGTTCAGTAAAGCCAGATTTAATTTTGAGAATCTTGTTCCACTTCATTAATACCACAAAACTATGAGTAGTCTCAGCATCTGACCACATTTGTCATCCTGAAATCTCAACAGCTTCAGTTGTATAGGCATCTTGAATGAATTCTAATTTGCCTATTCTTCAGGTTTAATTTGACTTGGCTATGCTTATTTTCTTTCTGCACTACTAGGCACTTCTCCTCAGGAGATAGTTTACATCTAATCTAAATTGCATTGTTTGGACTATATTTATTTATTTGTATCCCATCTTTATTATTTTTACAAATAACTGAAGGCAGCAAACATATCCAACACACTTTCTCCTCCTGTTTTTCCCCACAACAGGAACCCTGTGAGGTGGGTTGGGCTAAGAGAGAGAGTGACTGGCCCAAAGTCATCCAGCCGGCTTTTATGGCTAAAATAGGATTGAACTCACTGTCTCTCGCTTTCTAGCCTCTGCCTGAACTACTAGACCAAGCTGGCTCTGTTGAATTGGCTCTGCTTCAAATAAATGTTGAAGTATTTATGGTAACATTTTAGAAAGTGATTGAACTAATTTATTTTATTCTATATTTTCACTGTATTGCCTTGTCCAAAGTGTCCATATCATTCTCAGTAAAAGCTCCCCTTTTCTTGCTTTGAAAAACTGTTCTATAAAGTTGTAGGAAGGTAGAAAACTATACAGCTCAAAAAAATAAAGGGAACACAAGCAGAAGACATCCGAGATCTGAATGAATGAAATAGCCTTATTAAATACTTTGTTCTTTACATACAGTAGTTTTGTGTTCCCTTTAGTTGTTTGAGCAGTGTATAAACTATTGTATGTAACGAACAAAGTATTTAATAAGGCTATTTCATTCATTCAGATCTTGGATGTCTTCTGCTTGTGTTCCCTTTATTTTTTTGAGCAGTGTATATGATTTGCACTCATCCACAAAGTTTGCAAATTGTCATACAAGGAAAAGTCTATGCTGTCTGCTTTATTAGACAGTTAAAAGACTCATAATTCGTCTTTGACTTCATCTTTATATTCCTTTGATTTTTCATAAATTCCCTCCTATGTCTATTGAGGTTGATAGAAAACATTCTGCAACTATAATAGTTGAAACCCATTCAGACAAATGCATCAATTTCAAAGAACTGAGAAGTATAAATCATTGTTGGATTATATTGATCTAATAATGCTCTTAATGCATGTTGACTGATTCTTCATTTGCCTTCTGAGAAAAAAGACATTACTGTATTATTAACATTTACTGCAGAACTTTTTTCTCCACTTACTAAGATCACCTCTTGAGTTCATTGCTCAAAATGAGGAAAAAAGCATCCATGCAGTCTTTCTTAAAAGCTATTTCCTATATTTCTGCAGTGTCTGTAGCTTTCAAATTGAGATGCCAATTTCCTATTTAATTACTTCATTCCAGATGCCAGAACCACATTAAAAAGTGAGTGCTGTTTTTTTTTTCTTCTCTTTGATAGAAATCTGTTTCAAAGCTAGATATGAACAACAGGAAAAAATATTGCTCAGCAGGAGACACTTCTTCAGTAAGCATGCAGAATTAGCTTGCTCTTCTACCCAGTAGTGCAAAAGGATAATTTGTGGCTTCAATTGTTGGAGACCACTTAGCTTCACATATGCACAAAATAAACCAACCAACCAAAATGGAACTATAACATGTTCCGTCTTCTTTTTCAGGGTGAACCAAAATATTTGTGAAAACTAAAATGATAAGAATTTTTCCCCTGAACTTAATGCTTGAGTCTTATCTTCACTTACCTGGAAATAATCACTAATGGATATAGTGGGGCTCTGTGTGTTTTATAAATCTCTCTCTCTCTCTCTCTCTCTCTCTCTCTCTCTCTCTCTCTCTCTCTCTCTCTCTCTCTCTCTCTCTCTCTCTCTGTGTGTGTGTGTGTGTGTATAATTGCATTAATGCTAAATGGAAGGAAGCCATTTTTTCCTTCTGTGATCAAGGAAAGTGTAAAACATGTAATAAACATATAACAAAAATGTTCAGCTAAATACTGCAAGTTAATATTCAGAGTTGAACAATGGGAACAGTGAGGTACATCCAATGGCAAACAGTACATAAGCATGCAAAATAATTCTAATAAAGTCTAAAATTAAAAGGTCCAATCTCTTTCTACACAATAAACAAACAAGCAAACAAATAAATGACATGTTATTAATATATTTAAAATGTAATTTACACATTTGGCAATTAAAAAGAGTAGTATGCCATATTCATAGGCTTTGTAGCTTTCTAGTTCAATAAGCAACATATAGTCTTTCAATATACAGCTAGCAAAGTACAAAGCTAACATTTTTGTTGATGTCTCACTTTTCTTTAATTTTCCTGACTATAAATTGCAGGTTTCTGTAAATACTTCTTTGCTTTTCAGGGTATCAGCTACTTCCTTGTACACTATCATATATTCAAAAGTGATCAACGGTACATTCCAAATTACAGACCCTAGATTACTTGGCTCATGTGTGTTTCTCATTGGATCATAGATTTTTTTTTAAAAAAATACAGTTTTGTGTAGGTTATATAGCCATACACTCTTGAAATATGACAGAGCAGATGTCTGGGGGCAAATGGCTTAAATTATTGTAAGAATGTAAGAATGCCAAAGGCTGGGGGATTACATATGCTTGCTGAAAATAAAGCAGATTTAGAAATAGTCAGGAGAGTTATTGGATCAGGAATTGAAAGTAACAGTATTCAATGCATTTTTAAAATGCATAAAATATTGATTTTATTTTTCTTGGCAGTTCCACCACTTGACATAATCTCTCTGGGTGATATTTAGAATTTCCGTCAAATAACCCTAGTCTGGAGTTAAAACTGCAAATACTTTGCTAAGGCAAAGAAAACATGCATTTTAAAACTGCAATCTCATACGAGATACCAAACAGAAGATATGATACACTGAACTTAATAGGTCTCACTGATCATATTTTAGCCAGATATACATGGACTATGTGATATGACAATGGTTTTATTAAACATTATACAATTAATTCAACATCAGTGGAAGAATCGATGCCATTTTGATTACGTAAGTATTTTTAAAAAACGGAAACTTCATTCTCTTTTCTTTTTATAATTATAGGCACTTTCTTCAGTAAGGAGAAAAAGAAATGTAATGTACTACATTTGTTAAATGAAACTTCAGTGAAATATTGTAGTTTTGATTTCCAAAGTTTTAATGCAAGATTACTATGGGATACTTCAATGTTCTTTGATTTGCTATCAGTCTCCCTAAATTACATTCCCAGTTTGGCTCAATATTTACAGTTTCAATGCTCTGCTTAAGAAATGAGTCCAAACCATGGTTTGCACCTAGCAGCTCACTGTTATAATAAATTTGGCATCTCTATAATCCAGAAGAAGCCTTATGTTTATGCCATCTTGAAAGGAATACTAGCCTGGTAGAGTCGGGTCTACCAGGCCCGACTCTATGACTCTTTGCTAACTTTATAGAATAAAATATCAAGGCAAACCCTTGGTGGTTTTCTCAAACAGTTCTATGCCTCCAAAGATATAAATGCATTAAAAATGAAGGCAATTGTCCAGGATCCAATCTGTATCAGTCATTGGAACAAAAGGTTTATTCTTCTGAGCTTTTGGACACATGCTGAAGCCCATTCTCAGGGAACTTCTCTCTAGCAAAGTGTACATTGTTGGATATTGATAAAATAATGAAAGACTGAGTTGGAGTACATCTGCATAGGAATGTCTCTTTTTGGGCAAATCATTTTGTAACAATTAATTGGTTGGTGGTTGGTGTGTTGCTTTTGCAACCTTTTATTCATTCCAAGAGAAAACCATAAAACACGCAACCACCTGACAAAATGTCTGTCTACTCTTCTGTCTTCTTCAATCAATCAATTTATTTATTGTTTTGACCACTGGTCATAACAAACAGGATAAAACCAATACAAAAGTGGCTGGACATTAATAAATTCTGTTAAAATGTGCACAAATTTGAAAGAACACAGTGTCATTACAGCTGATAAAATAATAGAAAATATTAGGAGCTTTTAATAAAATCTTTATTTAGCAACAGCTCATGCAAAGATTGCCAATTTTCACAGTAGTATCCTCTTGTCTAATTTTATTAAATGTTCAATGTCAAGTGAATCAGGCCAACACGATTTTCCTACCTGGAGGAGTTCCAAAATTTTACAATGCCAAAGTAGAAAAAAGAAGTACTATAAATAATATGTAATTTTTTCTATAATATCCTTGAATCAATGGTGTAATTTCATATTATTTATTCATTATTAAACTTCTATGCTGCCCATCTTACAGAGGCAATTCTAAGCAGTTTACATATATATATTCTGTAGTACTGATATGTGATACCATAATTAACAAATTAGTCCAGTCTAATTGCTGATGCCATTTGCTGGAACCATAGTCTCATATGTGCTTCTCAGAGGGATAGCATTGTAATATACCACAGATAATGTTCATGTTCAAGTTTGGCTTTACTAAATGCATACTAAAGAGTCCTTCTGTCTAAAAAGGTCCTTTTTCTTACCTGTTCATTACTTCTGGGCTCTCTTGAAGAAGAAATACTATGCCTCAGGTCATAGCTTTTCTATAAAAGTATAGATCATATTTTGTATGGCACATTTTTTCCACATTTTTTTGGTGGAAATTCATGAAAGACTTGTCTTCTCTTTCTCTTCCTGTTTCTTTCTTTTTCACAGTGGGGGGTTCCTCTTTTCCACCCTCAGCTCCTTCCCCTCCATTTCAGTTGTAGCTATTACAGTTTTCTTAGTACTCCAAGAGAAGAGGGCAGTTTGGAAAGCTTTACAACTTCAGAACATCTTCACATACAATATTTCTATTATCTAGAAAATGGATGGTTAATAGTACTGTTCAACAAAAGGTTGGTAAAAAGTGATTGTTTCCATCTTAGCACACTCAGAAATAAAAATGGGCCCTAAAAGTGAAAACATTCAGTTGCTGAAATATCTTTAACCTAATGTCTTTTCCCTTTTAATGACTTGATAATAAAAGAGATTGAGAGAATCTTGTTTCTGGGTGTACTTGGCTGTTAAAAGTTTAATAGTAGTGTCCTTTCTCAACTTCTCTCTCTCTCTCCCCACCACCCCTTAGTATCCTTTAACTTCTTAGATAACTCTGTATTCCAGAAACACAAGCTAAAGCAGCCCAAAATTGCCTAGAAATATGATTTTCTCTTACTCCTTCCACAGCAATTCTCCCTTCTCAACAAAAAAATCCCTTCTCATCTTTCTCAAGAAGCAAGCAATCTCTTCCTTTCTGCTTGTTCCTAAACCAAACTGTGTTGTGTCATACTCTTCAGCATCCATTTTGTATGTATGTGAATGTACTAGTTTGCAGCTTACGACAATTTGGTCAATGACCAAAGTTATGACAGTGTGAAAATAAAAAGTGACTTAGGACTTGTCTCCCAAATAATGGATATTGCAGTGCCCCCTCACTCATGTGATCAAAATTTGAGTGCTTGGCAGCACAACCCGATTTAGAACTGCAGAGGTACTTCAATTCCCTTCCCTACCTATCTTTACCCCTTCTCTGACTTTCAGGTGCCCTACATCCCACCACATAACCCTGCTGCCCCTTGCCGATGCTCACACTGCCCACAGCTGACTTCCTCCATTTTCTTCCTCCTGCAATTGGCCAGAGATCCAGGCAATGATGAGGGTGCATGCTCTGTCACCCTACTATGCTCATCATTCACATCTCAGGGTTGCACCCTTGCCCAGTGCCTGGATCCTTGCCAGCAACAGGAGAAAGAAGTCACAGAAAGTCAGCTGGCCGCAGAGGGAGTGGTGCTGTAGCAGTGGTGGGTTGCTACCAATTCACACCAGTTCGGGAGGACCGGTAGCGATAAATTGGTGAGAGTCGCAGAACCGGTATTAATGGACGCCTGGCCACGCCCCCGAACTTGTCCCCCAGTTGCTGCCCCACTCAGTCACTTTCTTTTTCTTCTCACCACCCGGGCGGTTTGCCTGCCTAAGCTGCCTTCCCATGTGGTGCCTGCCCTGCACCCCAACTGAGCTGCCTCTTCCTGCCTACAGGTAAGTCATGCTAGCCCCTCCCCCCGGGCATGCTGCACCACCCCCACCGGGCTCATGACCTTATCTTCCCCACCCCTTACAGGAGTCCCCCCATGCCCCATTTTGGCTCCCAGGGGCTGCAGGAAGGCTTGCTAAGGAAAAAATGGGGCATGGGAGTGCCTAGCAAGATTCCCTGCAGCCCCCTGGAAGCAAAAATGGGCTGCGGGGGGCAGGCTTCAAGGGAGAAAGAAACAAAGTAGTCCTCACTGTTTAGGGAGATCCCCAGGTGCACTGAGTTTGAGTTGAGAGCTTATTGTAAGTCCTGCACTAGCTATCTTTGCTCAGGCTAAGCTACAAAATGTTTTTCCTCAACGTTTGGGGATCCACACATGCACTGAGCTTGAGTTGAGAGGTCATTGTAAGTGGCTGCTAGCTATCCTTGCTCAGGCTAAGCTAATCAATAGTGGAGCTCTAAGAATACCAGATGATCAATGGGCATATTCTAAGTTTCAAAACGATTGGCTTTTCTTCCTCCTACCAAAGACCTTCTGGGGTTCTTCACAGGAAGGGAGAAAGGAGAAAGGGAGGGAGGAAGACAGAAAGAGAGGGGGGGAGGGAGGAAAGGGTAAACCCTTTTACTCACAAGTCATCCTCACTGTTTGTGGATCCCCACATGCATTGAGCTTGAGTTGAGAGGTTATTGTAAGTGGCTGCTAGCTATCCTTGCTCAAGCTAAGTTAAACGAGAGTGGAGCTCTAAGAATGCCAGATGATCAATGGGCATGTTCTGAGTTTCTAAACGTTTGACTTTTCTTCCTCCTACCAAAAACCTTCTGGGGTTCTTCACAGAAAAGGAGAAAGGGGAAAGAGAGGGAGAAAAAAAAAAGAAAGAGAGAGAGAAGAAAGAAAAAGACAAAGAAAGAAAAAAAAGGATGGGAGAGAGAGAACACGGGTATCTCTTAACAGAGGCTTGGACTTGCCTGAAATTAGATCAAGTCCTACATCACTTAAACCAATGTATCAGATTAAATTGTTATTGAATTATTTTTGGTATATATACTACATTCTCTTCTGTAATTTAGTTATAGTGTAAAAAATAATAATACCACACATTACAGCTCTAATTTTGTGTATTTGCACCAGTAATTTTCAGAAAAAGATTTATTCCTCTCTTACATAGTTATTTAGAAGTAGCTTCATATGTCAGTTTACTTTTACCATTAAAAATGTTTTGTTGCATTATATAACTGCAAAAGCCTTTTAGCAATGTCATGTAACAGGAAATATCCAGTAACAATTTTGAAAGTAGTTGTCATAGCCACAAACACCCTCCCCCCAAAAAGACAGAGAAAGAGAAAGAAAGAGAGAAAGAAAGAAAGAGGGAGGGAGGGAGGGAGGGAGGGAGAGAGAGAGAGAGAGAGAGAGAGAGAGAGAGAGAGAGAGAAAACCTCTGTGCTATTATTTTTAATTGTTCCATTATTTATCATGTGTTAATATTTTACACTATCCCCACACCTAGAGTAATTTTACTGCCTTTTTTTGCCCAGGGCTACCACGTATTTTTCAGGGATTTACATGCATTGAATGTCTATAGTCCAGAGGATAAATATGTGTGCATTTATTTTGTACATCAGGTTGCATAAGTCCATCTTAATATGCTATTTCTGGTATGTGATGTTTTGTATACATACAGAGAAAGAAGCACTCTTGTGATCTTTGACTTTTACGCCTGCTGTCAAACATCAGCCATAATACTAATTACTGTTTTGAACAATATGCACAAATGGCTATTTTATATGTGGAATTATGACTGAAATATTTCTGCACCTGTATTGGTTCTCACTGTCAGGAAGTTTCTCTTTAGTTTTAGGAGAAAAATTAACTTCTCTCTTTGTTCAGTTTCCATCCATTGCTTCTTGTTTTGCCTTCTGGTGCGTTGGAAAATATATTGCCTATACATTCTTTCTGGCAGCCCCTTAAAAGCCTGTTGCCTATCACACTCTTGGGCAAAGCATGTAAGCCATTTCCTCCTTTCAGTGGTCCATGAAAGTACATCTATAGTATGTAGATAATAAAGTTGAAAAAAGGTGAGCAACATTTTTACAGAACTATAGATACATTGAGGCTGGTATGACAAGGAATGGCTGAGAGGGGCCAGACGAGAGACCCCTTGATGTGAGTGACATTGGGTTGGCCACACCCACCAAGTCACATGACCATGAAGCCACTCCCACCATCACATGACCAAGTCACACCCAAAAAATAAGCCATACCCACAGAACTGGTAGTAAAAAAATTTAGAACCCATCCCTGTGCTGTAGGGCTTAGGGTATCCAAAAGAGCAGAGATGGGAGGGATTTAGGTGGATTGGGGAAATTGAAGCAAACATGAGCCTGGTAGTCAGGAGAAATATATAAGGTCTTGACCAGTGGTGGGTTGCTCCTGGTTCGCACTGGTTCTCAAGAACCGGTAGTAAAAAAATTTAATAGTTCGGAGAACTGGTAATAAGATTGACTGGCCATGCCCCCAAACCGGTTCCCAGCCCAGTTGCCGTTCACTTACCCCACCCACTCCCAATCTATGCTGCCTCCTGAGTCCCAGCTGATGGCTAGAGAGGAAAAAAACTGTTTAAACTCTTGCCGCGGGGCTTCAAAGGGCCGCCCTACAGCTGACCAGTGTTAAAAGAAAACAAATGAGTAGACCGGTGCCTGCAAAAATAGAAAAAAGCATTTTCAGCATAGGTTAATTAGCACAAGTTGATTAGATCGGCCTCCCGACTCTCAGCTGATTTGCTCTCAGCTGTTTTGTGCAGGGCTCAGTCTGTTGCTAGCTGCAAAGAGTGCTGGAGCAGATTTTTTTTCCCCTAGCTATGCTGAAAAAACGAAACTGAAAGTAAAGCAGGTTCTTTGCTGCAACGTGACAAAATGAGGCAGAGAGAGATTTCTTTTTCTTTTTCCTCACCAAAAAAGGTAGGTGCAAACAATAGGAAATTTAGGGCAAAAGAGGAGAGTTCAAGATTTTAAAACACAAAAGAAAAAAAGCTCTATTTAACTAGGGAATTATAATAATTGAGATACTATTAATTGTATATTGTGTTGAAAGCAGAAATGGTTAAGTTGTGGTTTGGAGGAATATATGGGGGAAATTATTTGGTTTATTATTATTGGTAAATATAATTAATTGATTTGTAATGATTGCATGGAAATAATTGGAATATTCATGTTCATATTGATTAACATACAAAAAAGATAGTTATATAACTAATTGATTTATATTAAAATGTTGAATTTGTATTAAACAACTGTAATATTACATAATTAACAAATGTGAGGATGGATATAAAAATAGATGACAATGGGAAGGGGTATAATATAGAATAAAAGGGAAAAATTGAATTTGATTAAGATTAGAGATGAGGATGAAGGGTAATATTGTTTTTTTCAAAAAATAGATGAGGAATAAATATGGGAAAAAGGAAATATAGAAATTATAAATTTAATTGAAATGACTAAACACGGTTTAAATTTGTGAACCGACCAAATATTCTGTTCAAAGAAAATACATTGTATGTTTGTATGTGTGTTTCTAATTATTGCTATTTATTCATATTTGTTCTCTTTTATTCTTTAAAATTTAACAATTCATTCTTTATCTTAATATCTTTATATTTGTTTGGGGTTGGCTTTCTTCCCTTTCATCTTTTTTATTGTACAGCAATCTTTCTCCTGAAACCTACCACCTCTCTCTTTTCTTTCCTTCTTACTTTTTCTTCCCCCTCTTCTCCTCCTCCCTACTTCCTCTTCCTTTCTTCTTCTCCTCCTCTCTTCCTCCCTCTCTTACCCTCACTCCTACTCTAATTTCCCTTCCCTTCCTCCCTTCTCTTCCTTCCTCCCTTCTCTTCCTTCCCTCTCTCTCCTTCCTTCTTCTATCTCTCTTCTCCTTCCTTCATCCCTCTCTATTGCTGTATCCTTTTGTGCATATGGACTACTCAGAGACCTGAAAAAGTTATTTTTGACTGGTCCTCGCACTTTTGACCAGTCCTCAAACTTACGAATGTCCTCACATTTTATGTTTTTGCCCTATCTTGTCACCATGGTGAAGTGAAGTGCGAGAACCTGTCAGAAATGACTTTTTTCAGCCCTCTGAATAGTCCCTATATACATAGCCATGGCCACCCGATTACATGACCAGCTAGCCATGCCTACCCAGTCACATGACCTCCAAGTCACGCACACAAAATAAGCCACGCCCACAGAATCGGTAGTAAAAAATATTTAGAACCCACCCTTGGTCTTGACCTAATGACAGCATTGCCCTTTCCTAATAACCACAATTCAGAGTACTGAAAGCATAGTCAGTAAGCAGTGCAGTTCGGTGACATTTTGCCTAATGAACACATTGCTTAGCACAGAAACTTCAGTCCCAATTGCCATTATAAGTCAAGGACTACCTGTAGTGCCATAACTTGCTGTGGTAAGAGGCCTTTATAATTATCCTTATTGATTTCTTGTCTGTAAAAGAAATCTTAAGAGGTTTTTGTTTCTCTCTTTGCTCTGAAAAACGTTTTAATCCAGGCTTTTCTATTTTCATTTTTCTACTTCTCAGTTTATGATTGAACTCTATGTATGCCTTAAAGCTATTTGTTACTAAAGCAGGAAGCCTTAAAATTACACTTAATTTTATTTTTTTGTTTTCTTTGTCTTACATGAACTCTGTATGTTCCATTAAAATAAATTCTCTGCTTACTCTGCCTTTCTCTAAATTAGCCATTTAGAGCCATTTCTCTCATTGAATTGAACGCATTAGATTCCCCAAATACTGTTAATGGCTTAAGATCTCAGCATTAGCCTGCAAAGTGTTCACTTTGAAATTATTGAACATGAAGCAGTTATTTGGTTTGCATTCTAATAGACTGAAATCTGTTCCATAAATTATTATTGATTATCAATTATAGTTTAATTTTGGGGGCTTCCTATTGTGTTTAGCCCAATGGAATTACTCTGTGGGAAGCCTCATTTGTTCATTTAAAAAATGCTTCCAAATCATTTCTCTAGTGAAAAAACTGTGTTCTGGCTGAAAGAGTTGGCATGCTAGTTTTCATTGACTGTGTTTCTTGGAAAACACATTGACTATGTTTGACTATGTTTCTTGGAAAACCCATGTTTTTCTTATCTGCTATAAAGCTATAGGACAGGGGGATATATAGTATGTGCAATAACCCTGCACATAATACTGTCAATTGAGGAGCATAAAGCCTTTTATAAATTTCATACCTTCAGGAGACTTTACCAACTTTATATGTGTGAGGTTTACTGAATAAGGATTGCTTTTACAGAAGTTTGTTTTTAAAAACTTCCTTGTCAAATGCTTAGCGAGAAAAGGAAAAATTCCTTGTAGAGTGACCCACTGCTTACCGAGAAAAGGAAAACTGGACTGTAGGAAAACCCAATTTTATCTATCCAGGACAGTCTCCCATTCTTTCTGATCTACAGGCCATCTTAAGCCCATGAATCTCTGAATGGAAGCTAACCAATACTTAGAATGAAGCAAAATATATTTAATGTAGCAAAGAATGTGACCAACAAAAGTAAGTAGAGCACAATGCTTACAGATGGTTAGTGAAAGTTGATCAAAAGATGTTAAGGAACAAGAAACTCTGTCCTCTTCCTTTTTGGATACAACAGCCTAATTTGGACTATTAGAAATTAAATGGCCATTCTGTCTTATATTTTCATTGTTTTCTGTAATCACAAAAGTTTAGTCTTAAATATATTACAGTTTAGTCTTTAATATATTTATTATTAAATATAATAAATTATATTACCTATTATATCTTAAATATATTACATATGTTCTACACATACTGATTCTTTGAATTATTATTATTTTTTTTGGACTAAGCCCCACAGATTTTTGTCTTTCTTGACATCACTTCTTTAATTAGGAAAAAAAAGTCAAGTTGTCCAGACTTGTGATTTTTTAAATTTATTATTATATCCTCACCGGCTGGTCATTTTGTGTGACCTTGGGTCACCAAGTGGAGTTATCCAGAATTCCTGAAATATATTGGTCATCCTTGATCATATGACTCTTTTGCACTATTCTACTGCTAATTAACAGTCTGGCTTTTCTTTGTTTTGAACATAATCTGTGTAATTTAACACAGATTATTTAACTTTCTTATTAGCATATTCATCTAATGATATCAAATATATATATTTTAAATTAGCAGATTCTAGCAATGGTGATGCAGAAGAAGATATTTCATAAAGCAATGCAAAAGGCTTTGATTTTAAGCCATCCCAACCTCAAAGGGTTTTTAAAGTGTTTTGAGTTTGAATCAAGACATGCACTTTTGTTTCACTCTTGGAATATATTTTAGCTAGTTGATGATGTGTTGCTTTGAGCCTTCATGTGCTACAGCTAAGCTCTTTATCACTTCTGATGGGGTTGCCTTTTTCAAATATTGTTTTCCAGTTTAGCCAGCACAACACAGCACAGGGAACCATCTATGTCCTTGCAGGTATGGTTTTATAATTGAATGAGATGATGTATAGTGGAGTAATGGGAGGAAAGAATCATTGAAGTACATGGCCAGACATAGAGGACTGTTCTCACTTGCACGTCTTTCTGAAAAAAATATTGGTGTTTTTAAACATATTTTTGTTATGTGGATTTTGGATTTTGCAATTTGTAATATATTTTATTTTGCAAAGAGTCTGTATTTTTGTGCATGTAGGTATATGTGTATGCAAGCACACATGCATGCATTACTATGTTTTGCAAACTAATATGAAGAGTGCTTAGATTGCATAAATGTAAATATTTCCAATGCAGTCTTGTTTAATGTTGAAAATGAAAAGCAGTCTGTCTATAATCTTTCTAACTTTTCATTTTATGTGAGTGGTCAGTCAATTTATATATTTTCTTCACCAGATGTTTTATATATTTTAATAGTTAAACAAAACTCATAAAATATATTTTTCTAAGGCATTTTCTATTCTTAAACGAAAAGACACCTCAAACAGGAAATGATTTTCTGTTCTTCTTTACTAAAATTTATAGAAGAATCAACTCCAGTGAGACAACAATAATTATGTGACATAATAACAATACAAGATCACAGTCTGTTTAATTACAACAAAAATCAATGTATAAGTATAGAATCCATGGAAAAATAATGAATAAAACCTTTATTAAAATATAAAATATTACAAATATGTGCAAATTGTGGGCAAGAACATCCATGGGGTAAAATGAGCTGCTTGTTTTTTATATTTTTGACCATTCATTATGGTGGTTAAATTGTACACAGTAAACTTACTTAGCCATATATTACCCTATACTTAGCCTTCTGGCATAAGCAAAATTATCTTTTTTAAATATAAAACCCAACAGTCCAAAGAAATACAAATCAAAAATACTAATTGTATGTGTGTATTGCATGTCATAGGTTTAGGTTTAGTTTTATTTGGATTTATATACCGCACTTCTCCCGAAGGACTCAGGGCAGTGAACAGCCAAAGATAAAACACATACAATATAAAATTTAAAAACAATTTAAAACATATTAAACAAATTTGCCCCACACTAATTAAAACACCCTTTTTTAAAAAAGGAAATTAAAATTAAGCAATTAAAAAGAGTTAGGCCAGCCCAGCTTGTTGGAATAAAAAAGTCTTGAGGGCATGGCAGAAAGTGCGTAAATCCAGGATCCTCCGTATCTCTGAGGGGAGCTCATTCCAAAGGGCAGGCGCCCCCACAGAGAAGGCTCTCCCCCTGGGGGCCGCCAGTTGACACTGTTTGACCGACAGCACCCTGAGGAGCCCCACTCTGTGGGAGTGTACTGGCCGGTGAGAGAGTACCGGTGGCAGAAGACGGTCTCGTAGGTACCCAGGTCCTAAGCCATGGAGCGCTCTAAAGGTGGTAACCAATACCTTGAAGAGCACCCGGAAGACCACCGGGAGTCAGTGCAGCTCATGCAGGAGAGGTGTTACATGGGAGTGCCATGTCGCTCCCATAACCACCCGCGCAGCCGCATTCTGGACCAGTTGGAGCCTCCGGGTGCTCCTCAGGGGAGCCCCGTGTAGAGAGCATTACAGTAGTCCAGGCGAGACGTGACGAGGGCATGAGCGACCGTGCATAAGGAGTCCAGATCCAGAAAGGGATGCAACTGGCGAATCAGGTGAACCTGATAGAAAGTCCTCCTGGCCACAGCTGTCAGATGTTCTTCTAAAGACAGCCGTATATCCAGAAGCACACCCAAGTTGCGAGCCCTCTCCATGGGGGTCAATAACTCACCCCCAATAGTCAGTGATGGCACCAACTGGCTATATCTGGATGCCGGAAACCACAGCCACTCAGTCTTGGATGGGTTGATCCTGAGTCTGTTTCTCCCCATCCAGATCCGCACAGCCTCCAGGCACCGGGAAATCACTTCAAGGGAATCATTGGGGTGGCCCGGGGTGGAGATGTACAGCTGAGTGTCATCAGTGTACTGGTGGTACTTCACCCTGAAACCACGGATGATTTCACCTAGCGGCTTCACATAAATGTTGAACAGAAGGGGTGAGAGGACCGACCCTTGTGGCACCCTGCACACAAGAGGCCTCAGGGTCGACCTCTGCCCCCCTGCCAACACAGACTGCGACCAGTCAGAGAGAAAGGAGGAGAACCACCGCAACACGGTGCCCCCCACCCCCAACTCTTCCAACCGGTGCAACATGATACCATGGTCGATGGTATCAAAAGCCGCTGAGAGGTCTAATAGGACCAGGACAGAGGAACAACCCCTGTCCCTAGCCCTCCAGAGATCATCAACCAATGCGACCAATATCATTTCCGTGCTGTACCCAGGTCTGAAGCCCGACTAGAATGGATCTAGATAAACCATTTCATCCAGGTACTGGGGAAGCTGTCGCACCACCACACTCTCAACAACCTTCACCACAAAGTGAAGGTTGGAGACTGGACAATAATTTACTAACACTACTGGGTCCAGGGAAGTCTTCTTAAGGAGAGGCCTCACCACTGCCTCTTTCAAGGCAGCGGGAAAGTCACCCTCACTAAGTGAAGCATTAATAATCCCCTGGAGCCAGACTCATGTAACCTCCCGAGAAGCCAGCACCAACCAGGAGGGACACGGGTCCAATAAACATGTGGCTGCGCTAAGTCTACCCAGAATCCTGTCCATGTCTCTGGGAGTCACAGGGTCAAACTCCTCCCATATAACATTCTCAATACCTGCCTCCATCACCCCTCCTGAATCTACTCAGTCAGAGTCCAAGTCTTCCCGAACTTGAGTGATTTTGTCATACAGATACTGCACAAAGTCCTCGGCCCTATCCTCCAAGGGGTTCTCCCGTGCTCCCAGATGGAGCAGGGAACGGGTCACCCTAAACAAGGTGGCTGGGCGTTTATCCAATGACGCAATAAGAGCGGAAAAATAGTTAAATTTTGCCGCTTTTATCGCCACTAGGTAGGTCTTAATATGAGACCTCACCAGTGTTTGATCGGATTTGGAAAGGCTGGCCCTTCAACTGCTCTCCAGGCATCTTTTCTGGTGCTTCATCTCCCTCACCTCCTCAGTAAACCAAGGAGCCAAGTGGGATTGGCATGGGGTCAGAGGCCACAAAGGGATGACCCGATCCAAAGCTCCAGCAGCCACCCTATCCCAGGCGGCCACCAGGTCTTCAGTCGAGTCGTGAGCCAGAGCCTCAGGGAATGGCCCAAGCTCCGTCTGGAACCTATCCAGATCCATCAGGCACCTGGGGTGGAACCACCTCATCGGTTCCGCCTCCCTGTGGCAGGGTGTAGCGGTTGGAGGGTCAAAGTGAAGGAGAGAGTGATCCGACCATGACAAGGGCTCAATCACTATATCCCCTATATTGGGATCACTCAGCCACTGACCAGAGACAAAAACCAAGTCCAGAGTGTTTTCCCCCTTGTGAGTAGGGCCATGAACTAACTGGGTCAGGTCCATAGCCATCATGGAAGCCATGAACTCCCAAGCTGTCTCAGACGTTTCACCAATGGATGGCAGGTTAAAATCCCCCATGATCATAAGCCTGGGGGTGTCAACCACCACCCCGGCTATAACGTTGAGCAGTTTGGGCAGGGCCGCTGTCACGTAGCAGGGGGCCAGGTACGTAATCAGCAAGCCCATCTGTACCCCATGACCCCACTTCACAAGGAGGGATTCACATTCGGCAATCTGAGGAATAGTAGCCTCCCTCGGATCAAGACCTTCTTTTATAACAACCACACACCCCATCCCTACCCTGTGACCTTGGCTGATGAAATGTGCGGAAACCAGGTGGACACATTTCAACGAGGGGGACCCCCCTTCCTGGCCCAACCAGGTCTCCGTGATACCTGCCAGGTCTGCTCCCCTCTCCTGAACAAGATCACAAATGAGGGGGGCTTTGTTTACCACGGACCTGGCGTTGCATAACATCAGCCGAAGGCCCGGGCCCTGAGGATCTGTGCAACCCGGGGAACAAGAAGAGCATTGGAACATAGAACCTGTATGAAGAATGTGTTGATATCAGATAATGTATTTTAATGTTCAGAATGGGATTTCTGGGAAATATGTAATCTATTCCAGAATATACAATTAAGCATGATTTTTTTTCTAGATCAGAAATCAGGATCCCATTGTCTTAGTAATATTGATGCAATCATGTTGCGGTGGGAATAATACACCAATAGACATTACAGGTAGTCCTCGAGTTATGACCACAATTGAGCCCAAAACTTATGTTGTTAAGTGAAACATTTGTTGAGTTTTGCTCTATTTTATGACCTTTCTTGCCACAGTTGTTAAGTGAATCATTGCAGTTGTTAAGTTAGTAACACAGTGAGTCTGGCTTCCCCATTGACTTTGCCTGTCAAAAGGACACAAAAAGGGATGACATGACCCCGGGACACTGCAACCATCGTAAGTATGAACCAGTTGCCAAGCATCAAATTTTGATTATGTGACCATGGAAATGCTGCAACGGTCTTAAGTCCTTTTTTTCAGTAACTTGTAACTTCGAATGGTCACTAAATGAACTGTTGTAAGTCAAGGACTACCTATAATAAAAATATAAGCAACTATGACAACTGTTATTATGAAAAATTGGTTCCACTTCAGATTCAAGATTAAATAATTCTGGTATCTCATAGATAGAAAGAAAATGGAATTCAGACAATGTCAGAAAGCAATAGTTTCTTGGTGGTTGAAAATAAAATAACATGTTTAAAAATGAAGTATTTGAATGCATTGAGGAAGAGAGTCTATAGTTGCAATTCCTGCTACAAGCAATAAATCAACGCTCAGTTGATTTATCTTAAAAAAAAAGTGGACCCTGCACTTGTGAAAAAAAAATGCTAGGAAGAATTTCGATTGGGAAGTGATTCCACCATAATTAACATCATCAATTAAGTAAAATATGAGTAAAAATTGCACAATACTGTAGAAAGCATATTATATTTACAATAATCATAATACCAATAGTTATAAAAGTATGAAATAGTCCACCTATCAAAATACTCTTGTCAGTGGGCTAATAAGATTTTTAATGGTGTAACTCTACCATCTAATTTTTCCAATCATCACAAATTATAACTATGGTTTGGGTTGGAATTTACAGAATTGTAACACTAGCCATATCAATGGAACCTAACATGGAAATATTTTACATTGCTATGTGGCTCTGTGACTGAGCAATTTAACCTTTGACCAATTCATTCTTGGATTCCTCTGATACTAGAAATATGAGTATAAGATAATATCTTAGAAGGATGCTTTTTGTGGTAATTCTATATTTCCTTGTTATTTTCTAATGATATGCTATTAATAGGCCATGTAAACCACTAGCTTGATCTAGCACCATGTTATTGATTATACAATAAAGATATTAAGAATTTCAGCTTGTAAAGAGCTGATAATACGCACACAATGCCATGTTAGTTATTAAGAATTGACTTTGTTGGGCAACATGTTTTTTAAAAAATATTTTCTGAATATCATAATTTCCTTGAGGTGTTATTAAATTCAGGAAAATAAGCATGTATGGGTGAAAAGGCAGATAGATTACAACACTTATGACATATGCTTGCACAGATGAATAGCAAAAAAAGAAGCCAACACAATTCAAGAACTTAATTCAGTCTCATCCAACAACATCCCAAATTTTAGTGATTTTTGCTCCTGAATCTGGCTGCAGTCGAGGGTATTTTTAAAAAAATATTTGGAGATAGGTAACTCATCCAGTGCCAATTTGGAAAGCCTTATCTGGCTTTGAAAGACAAAATTGTTATCCTTCCTATTGTAACAGTGTTTTTTTTTTTCCAGGGATGTGTATTTCAAACATGCATTGCCTGGCACAGCTGTGGTATTTTTGACAGTCATAGACTCTCTGCCCTCCTTTTGGATAAAGAAAAAGTAAATGTATCTTCCAAAAAGAGACCACCAGATGTAAAGCTGAAGACACAATCAATTCTTTGAACAAAGATTCATACCTTTTCTGAGCCTTTGAGTGATGTCTCAGTAATCCTAGTCCAAAAAAGTGGGTAGGATCAGGAAGAAAAATTGCTAGATATAAAAAAAAAATACAGAAAGAGAAAAAAACCCTTTCATTTGATTTAACTTAAAAGAACAAAATACAATTACTTTCATGTACACAAAAAATAAAGACTGATACATTTAGAGGGGTTTAGGATATGTATTTAAAGATTAGGTACATCATCTGTGGCCCTGGCTGAATGAGTCAAAATTACATACTCTCTTTCTCAAAATTCTTACTAGAATCACTATTAAAAATATTGTTTAATATTTACAGTTTTTCTTTTAAATTGAGGGTATTTTACATTTGGACAGAACCTATGAGAAAATGAAGATCTTCAAAGTCCCCTCCAATTTTTTTATTCAGTTATTCTGAGCATTTTTTTCTGCACAGAGAACAGAAAGTTTCAATTTTTTCAATTTAAAAGGGGACCAAAATATGTATGAAAATAAAGTATTTAATGTTAACTTTATAGAAGAGGCGATAGACATCACGATCTCCGGAACGTTTAAAAGTTTAAAATTTTTTATTTTAAAACTTGTGCTAAGCTTTCGTCGGCCCCTACCGACTTCGTCAAAGTATAAAATCCCCATTGAGGAGCTGCTTGCTTTTATGTAATGCTGATCAATTTAATCATTGCGTGTGTAACAGGCCCCCACCCTTGCGTTCCCCCTGTAATTATCTTTTTTTCTGCCTTAGTCATGCTAACAGATGATGATGCACTTTCCCCTGCCTCCTTCCCCATTGCGTGTTGCCTCTTTCTCTCCCTGGGGGGTAACGCAGGGTTATCAGGCATTGCTTTGAAGGTATTTCTCCCGGCTCTCTCTCCCTCATTGTTATGCCTTTCCCTTTTAGGCACCCACCCTCTAAACCCATTTGTTTTGCCCATGATCTTGCCCATGATCTTGTGATGGGTCTGCGTTGTTCTTCCTTACCCCCCATCTTCCTCATTCTGCTGTTTCCCTAACCTACTCTCTTGCCCTCCGTCAGGGTTTATCACACCTTCATTGGGCCAATCTCCATGCCTAAAGGAGGAAATTTGTCCCCGATCTCCATTCAGTCTTAGTGATCGGTCCTCCTTAAGTCTTTCCTGGTGCCATAAAGCCTGGTATGCCGGTGGTATGTCAATATGTCTATTGAGGGAGTTGTTGTTAGAGAACCAGGCTTCTTTCAAGAGGCGCCCTCCTTTTGTTTCGTCGTGGGCAATGACTTCAGTCTCTTGGAAGTTGAACTCGTGACCATGCTCCTCCATATGCATCCAAATCTGGGAGCACTGTTCCTTACATCTGACCACTAGTTTGTGCTCATGCACCCTCGTTTTCAGTTGTTTTGATGTTTCTCCTATGTAATGATCTGCGCAATTGCTGCAGTTAATACGGTAGATTATTGAGGAAGTCTCCTTCGGCAAAGCTTCTTTCGGGTGCATTACTCTCTTCCTCAGTGTTTGGTCAGGTCTGTGTGCCACTTTAACCCCATGTGGTGCAAGGATGCATGCCGCAGTTTCGGACACCCCCTGTATGTATGGGAGCACCCTCCACGTTGATGTTCCGCATGCACCCTTCATGGGCTGCCGGGCCCTGGGGGTAATACATCGATGGATAAAATCCCTCGAATAACCATTGAGAGTGCAGATCCGGTAAAGATGTGCACGTTCTTTTGCTTTGGCTGCCTGTGTGCTGCAATGGGTATCTATCCTGCTAAATAATGTCCAAATGCAGCTAACTTTGTGCGCATTAGGGTGATTTCTTTCGTTGTGTAAAATGCGATCTGTGCTTGTGGTCTTTTGGTATACTTCTGTGTCGATGCAACCATCTGGGTTGCAGCTGATTTGCACATCCAGGAAGGCTAGTTTATTATTGGCCTCCTCTTCCATCATGAACTGGATATCCGGGTATATGGAATTGAGGATTCCCATAAACCTGGTGCTATTCTTTTGTTTGATGATGGTGAATGTGTCATCGACATAGCGTGCCCAAAACTTGGGTTTGTATATTTTCATCGCTTCCTGCTCTAACCGCTGGAGGAACGCAAGGGTGGGGGCCTGTTACACGCGCAATGACTAAATTGATCAGCATTACATAAAAGCAAGCAGCTCCTTAATGGGGATTTTATACTCTGACGAAGTCGATAGGGGCCGATGAAAGCTTAGCACAAGTTTTAAAATAAAAAATTTTAAACTTTTAAATGTTCCGGAGATCGTGATGTCTATCGCCTCTTCTATAACTATACCTGGAACTTGCATCTTTAGGACAATTCTTAATGTTAACTTTGCAAATTTTCAGATGAAGAGAAAGAGGAAAAACTGTCTCAAATTAAGATTAAGGTAAACATTAGCCTTTGATGCCATTCTGAATAATAAAAGCTGAGCTTTATTAACATTTTAAACATTGTTCCGGCGGTGACGTCAGCGTGTTAGGGATGAAAGGAACGGTCTCCGTTCTCCAAGTCCCTAATATCTTCGATTTAGGAGCCGATTTAGGCACTATTGACCTCAGAGAGGTCAATAGAAAAAAGGGTTAACTCTGAGGACCTCAGGGAGGACAGCAATCCCCCCGAAAGTTCAGGAAATTCCCCTTAATCCTGATTGGGGAAAAACCAGCCACCCCGGCTGGCCAGAAATGTTGGCAGCTGACTAAGAGGGAAGCGAAAATCAAATAAAGAAGACTTCAGTGGAAGGATCTGGAAGAAAAAGAGCTCAAAAGGTATATTTACAATCCATAACGTGAGGATCGAAGGCGGGAGAAGATAAAACTCCAACTAAGAAGCGAACTTTAGCTAAACAAGCGGCGACTGAGAAATAAGCGGAGACGGATTCCATCTTGACAGTGACAGTGCACAAATTAACAACTGGCGAAATCGGAGGAAATCCAGAGGAAACCCAGGAGGAGAAAGTGATCCCAGAGAAACTTGGACTTTGGATATTTTGCTACAGAGGAGAGACGGAATTTAAGGAGAGAAAGGGATAAATTTGACAGACTTTGCCCTTTGTGGAGGTGACAATGAGGCAATCAACAAGCAGCCAACACTGGAAGAGGGGGGGTTGGCAGAAAAACTCCATTTAAAGTGGAAGCTAGGGGCTTTTGGAGCTAAATCAAACCAACCTAAGTGGAATATTTTCCTTTGGACTTTTGGATATTTGGAGATTTGGACGAAATTCGGACAGCATTTAGACATTTGGACTTGGACTTTTTTTTTGAAAGGAAGACGCTTTGGAATTTTGGTGGGCACTCAATTTAAAAGTATTGGGACTTGGATTTTTTTTTGAAAGGTGGATGCTTTGGAGTTTTGGTGGACACTGGACACTCAATTTAAAAGTATTGGGACTTGGATTTTTTTTTGAAAGGTGGACGCTTTGGAGTTTTGGTGGACACTGGACACTCAACTTAAAAGTATTGGGACTTGGATTTTTTTTTTGAAAGGTGAATGCTTTGGAGTTTGGATGGACACTGGACACTCAATTTAAAAGTATTGGGACTTGGATTTTTTTTTGAAAGGTGGACACTTTGGAGTTTTGGTGGACACTGGACACTCAACTTAAAAGTATTGGGACATTAGACCTTGGAAGTAAATAGACAATAAATAAGAAGGATACAAATTTGAAAAAAAGAAGAAGAAGAGAGTGATCTAGAAGAAGAAGAATCAATTGTAAAGTATAATTAATTGTATTAAAAGCTGATAACAAATTAGTGATTAATAAGCATAAAAAGTATTAATATTAAATGTACTGTTTTTGAAATCTCATATATAACCTTATATACCACATATATAACTGTTAACTTAGTTTTATATTTACTTTAAATATATATATATATATATATATATATATATATATATATATATATATATATATGCTTTAAATATATATTTATACTTATCTTAGTTCTATATTTTATCTTGGTAGTTAAATATCATATTGTTTTGTATGTTTAGTTTTGAAAAATTATATTAGACAGACTAAGTGAATCTAGGATTGTAATTAAGGGTAATTGATATCGATAAATAGTAATTAATAATAAATTTAAATAAGATAGTAAGTAATTAATTATAAGGACAGTTAACTGATGAATTGCTGAAGTATTAGACTTTTCCTTCCCTCCCTCCCTCTATATTTCACCCCCATGTTTAGAGAGTAATATAGGCTAAATAGCCATCAAGAATTGAAGAACTCTGTAAAACATTGAAAAGTGAAAGATAGAACTTATAGATAAATTTATATAGAGATAGTGATTGTGTGACAAGGAAACTTATCCTAGTTGTTTATCTCCCTGGAATTACTGAAAGCCATAAATTGAATATAAATACCAAAAGAAATATAACAGCCCAAATAGTAATCAGTATATGAAATTCTGGGAGAAGATAACAAAAGAAATACTAATGGCAACTACAGGCTCAGCAACAATTACTAAGTCAAGTAAGAAAATACCATCAAACCAGATGATACTCACGGCCTCTCCAGCACAATAAAAATCAGTTGAAACTATAGAAAAAGATAAAGCAATCCCCACTCTTAGTATGCAAAACATTCATCCCGTATTAATGATGATCCAGGAAGGAATGAATAGAATGCAAGAGACCATGGCCCACAACCATGAGGAGACAAGGAAAAATCACGAGGAACTTAGGACGGATGTGGGAGAGATAAAGGATAATATTAGGAACATGGATGAGAAGATAGGAAAGATACAACAGAAAATAGAGGAAAACGAACAGAGGATTCATAAGGTGGAGGAGAGAATAGAACATACGGATAAGAGAATGGAGAAGATGGAATATAACCAAGCAGCCACAAATAAGGACCTAGAGGACTCGTTATCATATCTCGAGATGGAGAAGGCATCCTTCTATTTAAGGTTTCAGAACGTAGAAGAGCAAAAGGAGGAGGACCTAGGAGAAATCATGACTGAGATACTCTCAGAAGTGACCCAGAGGGACAAGGAAGAGATACGAAGTGGAATAGATGAAATCTATAGAGTTCACACGAACTACGCCTGGAGAAATAAGTTACCAAAAGAAATACACATTAGATTTACAAAAAAATCTTTAAAAGAAGAGATCTACAGGAGGATGAGAGAGGATACAACTATGTATAGGGGAAAAGAAATTTTAACCCTCAAACAGATACCAAAAAGGACAAGGGACCAAAGAAGGCACTACAACTTTCTAATGGCACAGTTGAATAAATTTAAAATAAAGTTCCGCTGGCTAATACTGGAGGGTCTACTAATCTCCTGGGAAGACAAAAAATACAGAATTGATAACTTAGGAAAAGCACAGGACTTTTTCGACCAACATTTCGTACTGGAGGAGGAGCAGGAGAGCAGAGAAGAAGAGGAACTTAAGAGGCAAGAGGAACAGCGGACAGAGAAAGAAGAAAGAGACTAAAAAGAGGGGAGAAGATTGGAAAGAGAAAGAATGGAGAGAGAGGAAGCGAGGGAAAAGATGCAAAGAATTACTAGAAACACAAAAAGACTGAAAACAACGAATAGATAAATAAAGAGAGATGGAAAGAGAGCTAAAACTTATATCAATCAATATAAACGGACTTAATTCACCAGCCAAAAGAAAACAGACATTTACAAAACTTCAAAAGCTAGAAATAGATATCATAACACTCCAAGAAGTACATATCAAAAGACAGCATCAAAAACTATTGGACAATCAAAGATTAGGAAGACTATATGCATCTCTAGGAGACCAAAAAAAGAGAGGCGTCGTAATATATGTAAAGAAACACCTAAAAACAAAACAAATATATGCAGACACAGAAGGACGTATCTTAATAATAGAAATACAAATAGGATCCAAAACAATATTATTAATATCTATATATGCACCCAACGGAAACCAAAATGACTTTTTTAAAAAGCTACACAATATAATCAAAGACCTGGAATACGAAACTATCTGCATGGTAGGAGTCTTAAATGCAATCATGGACATAGAAAAAGACTATCGGAGTAACAAACAAAGTAAAACCAGAAAGAAAATTCTACCAGAACCTTTCAAAGACATGATCAACGAACTGCACCTACACGACGTATGGAGAGAGACAAACACACAAACAAAACAGTACACATACTATTCGAACCCACACCAGTCATGGTCTAGGATTGATATGGCCTGGATGACTTCAGACCTCAGAGAGGAGGTAAAAAATATCGAAATAGCAGTGAACACCTGGGCAGACCATAACCCCATTAAAATAGTATGGAAAGGACATCGAAAGCAAAGGAGGTGGATGATGGACATGGGAATAATAAAAGATAAGGAATACATACAGATGATTAAGAAAGAGGTTAAAATGTTCCTACAAATAAACACTAAAGAACAGACATCGCTTCAAAACCTTTGGGACACAATTAAAGCATACATAAGAGGTCTTACAATTGCGTATATGGCAAAAAAAAAATAATAAAGAGAAACAACAGTCAAGGAATAAGCTGTTAGAACAACTTAGAATATACGAATTAGAATTGCAGAAGGAACCCCACAACAAAACAATAAAACAAAAATTAAATCTTACTAAACATAAAATCAATCTGATTACCCAGACAGAAATTGCACAGAAAATCAAGCTAGCAAAACAGAAACATTTTGAGCATGCAAACAAAACGGGGCGCTGGTTAGCATATAAACTGAAAAAAGAAAAAGAAAGGAGAACAATATTTCAATTGCAGGACGAAACAGAACAAATATACCACACCAATCTAGACAAAAAACGTATAGTCAAAGATTTTTTTCAAAGTCTCTACAAGAAAGAAGAGATTTGGGATGAAGACATTAAGGAATACTTATGTAAAACAAACATTACAAAATTAGAGGAGTCCCATAGAGAAGCATTAAATAGACCAATTACAATGTCCGAGCTGGTGGAAGCAAGGAAAAAGCAAAAAAATAACAAGGTTCCAGGCCCGGACGGAATACCAACGGAGTTTTACAAAAACTGTCAAAATGCAATGGATGAACTATTACTCCAAGTCCTCAATGATGCATTATTAGAAGCAGAAAATCCCAAATCCTGGACCAAAACCATTATTCCACTCATTCCCAAAGAAGATACGGACCCCATACAAGTTAAAAATTATAGGCCGATCTCATTGCTCAATGTAGACTACAAACTCTTAATGTTGGTTATAACGCAAAGACTGAAAATAATTGTTTATAAATACATACATACAGATCAGAATGGTTTTATCCCAAGAAGACAGATCAAAAACAACATAAGAACAATTATCAACGTCCTGGAATATTACAAGAAAAGAGTTGACAAACAAGTAGCCTTAATCTTTTTAGATGCACAAAAGGCATTTGACAATCTAAATTGGAATTTCCTCATATTGCAACTAGAAGCCATGGATTTTGGTGTCAAATTTTTACATATGATTAGAAAAGTATACTCCCTCCAAACGGCCAAAATTATGATTAATGGAGATATGACTGAAAATCTGGATATACAAAAGGGTGTGAGATAGGGTTGCCCTTTATCCCCACTACTGTTCATAATTTCATTGGAAATATTACTAAATGAAGTTAGGAAAGATGCGGAAATAAAAGGTTTGAGAACACGGAAAGAAGAGTACAAATTGCAAGCCTTCGCTGACGATGTGGTATTTATAATGGAACAACTGGAAATAACAGGAACCAAACTTTTAGCGAAGATAGAGGAATATGGAAGAGTCGCAGGGCTTAAAATTAACAAACAAAAAACTAAAGTATTAACAAAGAATTTGACAAAGGTACAGGAGACAAAACTAGAAGACAAATTAGGAATACAAATTGTAAAGAGAATAAAGTATCTAGGAATCTGGCTTATTGCTAAAGCAATAACAATTAGAGAAGATAATTATAACAAATTAATGAAACAAATTAGAAAAGATCTGGAAACGTGGAACAAATTACAACTGTCATTTCTAGGGAAAATCGCATCCATAAAAATGAATATACTGCCTAGATTACTCTACCTCTTTCAAGTAACCCCAATCTGGCCAGGAAAGAACTTTTTTAAGGACCTTAATAAAATAATAACAAAATTTATTTGGAATGGGAAAAGGGCCAGAATCAAAATAAAGTGTATTTTTATTGGGAATAATCACAGCACAATATACCAAAGAAATAAAATATCTGATCACCCATATCCTCACAGCAGCACATATACTCTTTGCCCAACATTGGAAATCTGAACAGTTACCCACAGAAGACAAAATAATAGCCAAAATTACAGAATGTGCAGAATTGGATAAGCTCACAAAAGAAATACAAGAGAAAGACGATACTGATTACTATTTAGTATGGCAAAGATGGTACAGCTGGCTGGAGGCAAAAATAGGAATATAAAGATAACTTTCGACTATTCAATAGAAATGCATAGAAGTAAACAAGGAGTCAATTATATATATATATACATACATATATAACCATGTAAACATGTGAATGTAGATATAGATACAAATAGAAATATGAAAATAACCCACCGTTGTACTAACTTCTAAGAGTCAGTCATTGGACTGAATTGATGTTTGTCCGTTTTGTATGTTGTTTTAATGTATTTATGTTGGTTTGTTTTTTTTTATTATTAATAAAAATATTTAAAAAAAACATTTTAAACATTGAATTATTGGTTTAAAAGGTTTTACAGATAACTTTGAAACTTGCATTCATATTCTATTTTGTTTATGCAAATGTGGCTATATAATATGCCATAGATTATATGATTTAGTAAATTTGGAAATCTTGTATGGGAGTACAGATACCAAGTTTGGCATCAAATTTAGAATTAATAATATGTTTCTCAAAATTGTTCCCATGTACTCTTATTTTTGAGATAGGCAAGGAAGTGATATTTAAACAAGTATTTTGAGTTTTTGTAATATTAAAATATATGCTTATCTCACAATAGAAAAGCTATTTTCTATTTTCTCACCTATTTAATCAAGAAAAAAACACTTTGAAAAGTACGAAAAAGATAATGATTACTATGTTAATAGTAAGGTTCATGACAAAAGCAAATCTCTGTATAATCATTTGAAACAAATTTAATCTACATTAGCAGACCAGAATTGTTAGCTGAAAGGCTTCAATTTCAAATAGTTGAACTTAGTTTGATACACTGATGCATGAGTCAGGAGGAACAACAGTAGCAAAGTTCTGGAATTGTCACTCTCAGATAGTTAAATGAGATAAAATGTTTGGCTACAATTCTCATAGAATTAAAAATTAAAACAACTTTTCACTCAGTGACAATTCTAGAACTTTGTACTATAATTAATGAATTGTGACCTGTTGAGAATTCATCAATATGCTAATTGAAAAGTCCACTAGTTTACAGATTTGTGGTGGAACATTTGGATGATCCTGGGAACGTTGCCTAGGAAACAATCAGACAAGACAGCAAGATCCCCTAGTGGCTTAACAGTCAGAGAAAGAAATTTAGGAAGGATCCTCCTTAATGCATTAAGCAGTTAACAGCAAGATTCTGTTAATGTAGCCTTACAAAAAAGTAGAATTAGTTCTTGTGTTTCCTGCCTGCTTTACCCAGTAGGGCTGACAATATTAAGATAATTTTACTTATAGTGTAGTTGAAAACTTAATGAGTCTCCTAAGGGAACAATCTACTGTAAAATCATTTCGGAATATCACATTGCTCGGTATGATATATAGATTTCCTGAAGAGATGCACTACATAGGTGCTTACATTTAGAACTCTTGAGAAATGCTGATACAATCAAAAATTCAAGAAGATGAATTTGTAATTTAAGGGAAAATTTTATATATATATAAAACCCTTCCTGTTTTACCTGATAATTTGTGTGCCTATGAATTCTGGAAATGATCTTAAAGTAAATACTATATGCATGATACCATAGATAAAAGCAAAAAATAGCCGAATTTCTAAGGATCTCCAATAAACAGTTGATGAGATTCTGTCAGAAGAATGAACAAGCTGCAAAGTTGCAAAGATTAAAAATGAAATTGTCCTGACCAAAGTTCTACAAAATTCTAAAAATCTGGGTTTAGCTATCAGACCCACACCCTCTAATAATGTTTCTCTTAAGGCCATGAGAACTTTTTGGCTCATATTTGCTACATTTGTCACTCCAGTAATACTTCGAGTCCAGGAAAACCCCCAAGCCATAGACCTGCTCATTCAAGAGGAGTCAGATGGGAGCTTCCAGAGAACCAGATAGTGCCTTGATGTTCAGTTTCCCTAGGATTAAGCTCAGCTTGATTCATTCTATCCAAACTAGGTCAACTCCAAAGACTGGTTCAGGACATTTCTTAAATTTCCTTCTGAAGTAGAGATATACAACTCAGTGCCTGCCTATTGATGATATCTCATCACAAATAACTTCTCCCAGAAGCTTTATATAGATAGATATAGAAAGAAGACCGAGTTCTTGGCACCTTTTAAAGGAGTATCATAGGGCTTAGTCATTCAGACACCATCTCTATTGGTTGAATTGCCAACTCAGCTAGAGTTAGAATCATTGCAGTACAATACTGTACAGGAGATGGCCTTGATGAAGGAAATCAACATGACAAAAACACCAGGTTCATCCTAAAAGGGATGAGTGAATAAGAACAAAATTCAAGATTGCCCTGTTTTCAATTTTCTGTTACTATGCTCTTTAACACAGAGTTTGTGGTATCTGATTATACCTATTTTAAAAGACTGACAAACACCTCCAGCTGCCAGAAGGTTATCATGGTTGATGGGATAAGAAGCGATTGAGAAGTATACAGTAAGAACAATAGATTCCCACCATCAAGAATGACCAATGCAGTTATCTAGCACACTAACAAAACTATTTGCTTCATTACTATTCTGATTTTTAATGGCTCAAATAAATCATTTATCCAATTCTGCCTTAATTGTCTTATTTCTACCTAGTCCAACCAATTATTGTTTTTTATTATCCTGAGCTGCATTATCTTTAACTCTGGGATCCTTTAGCTCTAAACCTGCAAATGTTAGAACTTCTTGTTACTACTAGCATGGGCAATTCAATGAGTTATAGCCTGTGCTACTTTCAATATTCCCCCTCATATGGCTCTTCTCTAATTCCCACATTAACATACAGATAAACTAAAATATGCCACAAAATGTCACCTAAAAAAGATAACTTAACTGCAATATTTATGCACATATACATACACACTTCTAATTAATTAATGTTCTTCCTGCATCTCTATTATTATATTATTTTAACAGAATAGGACTGACACACCTCTGGACTGACACACATACACATTTGCTTCCAATATTATGATAAATTAATACTGGTTAACTAAATAACTACTGGTATAACATGCCATTCCCACCTTTTTTCAATGAAATAATAATAATAATAATAATAATAATAATAATAATAATAATAATAATAGTAGTAGTAGTAGTAGTAGTAGTAGTAGTAGTAGTAGTAGTAATATTTAAAACTTGGACCAGAAAACACGCAAACTTTTGAATATGTACCATGCTTTACATCCACGAAGTGACATCGACAGGTTGCATCTGCCAAGAAAAATAGGGGGCAGAGGACTATTGCAAATCCATCAAACTATAGAAGAAGAAAAATTTCAAGTGAATGATTATGTGAATCAAAATACAGAAAAATTGCTGCAGGCTGTGAAAATGGAGAATATTATAAAAACAACAGAAACAAAGATAGGATATAAGGAAAAACAGCTGGGTGTCAGATTAAATAGATGGAAAACCGAAGCTTTACATGAACAGCACTTGAAAAACATTGAAGGAAAATGTGATGACAACTTACATGAGCATGGCTTAAGATGGGAACCATCAAGAAAGAAATGGAAGGTTTAATACTCGCTGCTCAAGAACAAGCACTACAAGCTAATGCCATGAAAGCAAAGATACAAAAATCCACCGACAATCCAAACTTTGCAACAACAAAGTTGAAACTGTTTCACATTTAATATGTGAATGCAGCAAAATCGTACAAACTAATTACAAAGTTAGACACAACTGAGTTGCTAAATTAGTCCACTGGTCATTATGTAAAAAATACGACTTTTCTGTATCCAAAAAGTCATGGGAACATAAAGTGGAAAAAGTTATAGAAAATGAGAAGGTGAAGATCTTGTGGGACTTTCGAATACAGATGGATCGTCACTTGGAACACAACACGCCAGATATCACAGTTGTCAAAAACCAAAACGTACAATTTATTGACATCGTGGTACCAGGAGATGCCAGAGTCGAAGAAAAAGAACTGGAAAAAATCGTGAAATATCATGACCTGGCTGTCAAAATTACACGCCTATGGATGAAACATGTAACAGTGATACCCATTGTCATCAGGGCACTTGTTACCATGTCCAAGAATTTTATAACATACATCAGCAAATTGCAGCTTCCTGCAATAACACCAGCGGAACTGTAAAAAACTGTACTACTTGGAACATCATACATCTTAAGAAGGTACTTGGTTGATACCTAGGAAGCTGGCAGCAACCCGTAATAACCATTAGCACCAGTCAATGGTATTTGTGATATATTTTTGAATGTTCAGATGACTGAGTCTCATATTTAATGAATAAAAATAATAATAATTTAATTTATTTCTAATGTTTCCCTTTCTATTATAGCAATATGAACAATAGTTGCAAACTGTTTACCAAATGTATTTACAAGCAAAGCAGATGACTAATGCCTTTTAATTTCTATCAAAATAGTGGTGTGGTATATTTTGTTGTTCCCAATCACAGAGTTATACATTACTACACTGCAGTCTCAGCAGTGAAATTCTTATAACAGCAGTTCCTTCATTTGTCAGATGTGTGGTATTTGTCAGGACTGTGACAATTTTCCTTGTGTTTTACACAAAAAAATGAAGAAAGGTGATTGATCCTCTTTATTCACCACTTATTCTAAAGATGCAATTTCCTTCCTTCCTTCCTTCCTTCCTTCCTTCCTTCCTTCCTTCCTTCCTTCCTTCCTTCCTTTTCCAACTAGACCATTATCCTCTCTGATCCATTTAACCATCTGAGTTCTCCAAGCATGGGAAGAAACAAATCAGCTGGCAGACTTATTTACACAGTAATGTGTTCTGTCTACCAGCCTGTCCTAGACTGATTGAAATAACGATATTGCCTTCCAATACTACTGGTAAGTGTGATTGACAAAGCTGCGTGATGTATGCTTCAATTTTCCAGCTTTCTATCACCCCATCTTTTGAAAAAAAAAAATCAATATTATTTGAAAAGATAGTGCGTGTTCATTTTCAAATTGCTGAAATACTGGGAAGGATAAAAGCATATTTATGTGGCCTTAAGGCCTGGTTCTTATATGTAGTTTTGTGGTAGCTCTAGAACAAAATCAGCTTCTAATAATACAAGAATCCAGGAAAGTATACCAAACTTTTTCTGCATTTTCTTTCAAGCATTATTATTTCACATCATTAAAAATGTCACAGCTTTACATAGATATTCTCTCCCAAAGAACAGGAGTCATATGCAGTCAACAGATACTTTTGAATAAAGAGCTTCAATGAATAACTTTTTTGACTAGGGAGGGTACTTTCTGCATTTACCATTTTAAGCCCCCAAGAGGTTTGGATATTTGACAGAGATATATCACCAGATTGGTGATATATCACCAGAGGCTTAGCATAGCCTTAGTTTATTAATGAGGGAGAGGTAAAAATTATCAATTCAAATTGCCATTTTTCTATTTTGGCCTCTGAGAATCACAAAAATGGTCTGGTGTGACATTGATAGCCTAGATTTACTTTAATGTAAAATTGAAATGAAACACCAAAACCGAAGCACATTATTCAATGCAAAAAGTCCAGTTGCAGTATCCTTTACAATTGGTACTATTTCTTTAGCATATTTGAAACCTATTAAATGAGACAGATTGTTGTAAATTGATGATTGGATAATAGGAGGATGGGGAAGTTAAACAATTTGGAGGATCCTTGATGACTTGAAAAGAAGCTAGAAGTAGGATTAAAGCAGCTGATTCTCCAGTTTTAATTCTAGTGGGTTTTGAAGTGAAGCTCCAGAGTTCATAGAAAGAAATAACATGATCTTCTGGAGAATGACATAATTTTGTCATTAGGTCTTCAGAGAACACTCTTGGTCAACATGAGATGCACATAATAATACATGATAATTATTACCGGACCACAGAAATTAGACTTTAATTATATCTGCCATCTCCAATTGGACAAGGATTACATTATAAATTGAATTCAGTCTGTTTTAATGATATTCATTATTATAACTGTTTAAAGAAGGAGGTCAATGCTTACACATGACAGACTAAGCAAAATTGGAATAATTCAGAGCAGCCCTTACTGATCCTCCTTTTGAGGTGAAGAAAATGAACCAGCAGTTATCTTGTTCTAAAGCCTGTGAATGACTCAGAGAAAACCTCAGACTAGTGTTTCTCAGCCTTAATAGCTTGAAGATGTATGGCCTTCAACGCCCAGAATTCCGCAGTCAACTATGTTAGCTGGGAAATTGTGGCAATTGAAGTCAATGCATCTTCAAGTTGCTAAGATTGAAAAACACAGCCCCAGGCAATCAAGAAATTTCATTTATTGGCCTATGGAGTTACCTGCAGACTATTTGAGGGAGCTCTAATTGTAGAATAATTAGGATACAGTCTTTCTTATATGATCAGGTCCCATTTCTTGTTTCCCAGGCCAAGACGACAAGCTGAGTTTTAAAAGTCATATATGAGAAATGTCATTTGCAAGGTAGAATTTCAATTAGATGGCAGATCTTATTTTCAAAATGATAGACTTCTGTCCCTTGCCTCAACATCTGGATTACTGTTGATAACAGTTCTATTTTTTTATTACTGAAGATATCAACATGGCAGTTACAGAAACCATATCTAACTTGTGACCTTTTACATTCATGTTTTGAGGAAAAGTCACTGTGCACTTAAATGATAAGATTCAACTCTATCTTCCTTTCTTCAAAGAGCTCAAGAAATATGTATGATTCCCATTTCTAATTTTCTGACAAATCTCAGAGGAAAGAATAATTGATCCAACTTTGCCCCAGGGGTCAGGTAAATGTGATGATTATCAGCCAATTGGCAATTGTGTAACTGTTTGTGAAATAAATTTAGATAAATTAGAAGTGCAAGGGAGGATTATGTCCCAATTCAGTTTTAGTCATCTACTGATGCCAATAGGTCTTTATCTTTCAATACAAGCACAGGGTCATGTTGGAAATGAAGAGGTAAAGAAAGAAATGTATTTAAACTCCACTGAATTAAAATCTGGTTTGGCTTTATGTTAATGTATGGATCAATCTGGGTTTTACAACTGTGTTCCCATCAATGTTTACTACTACCCAGTATGACTCACTCATTTTGACAACTTCTTAGACCACTGAGAAAGCTAACCTATGGCAACACTGAGCTTGTCTGAATCTATGTGACAAATTTATTTTGCCAATGGAATGACTTGGAACGTTTGGCATTCAAACGTTCATTCTTGATAAGAGTGAAAGAGGAGAGTGCAAAAGTTGGCTTGAAAGTCTATTTTTTTTTAAAAAAAAAAGGATTATGGCATCCGGTCCCATCATTTCCTAGCAAATGGAAGGGGAAGAAATGGAAGCAGAGATAGATTTTATTTTCTTGGGCTCTAAGATCAGTATCTACAGCCAAGAAATTAAAAGAGACTTGTAAAAAGATCCCTGGTGACTAAGTGGCTAGAATGCAGTATTGCAGGCAAAATCTGCCTATGGCTTAGAGTTCGATCCTGACATGGCTCAAGGTTGATTCAGCTTTCCATCCTTCAGAGGTCAATAAAACAAGGACCCAGATTGTTTTGAGCAATATGCTGACATTGTAAGCTGCTCAGTGAGTGCTGTAAAGCATTATGGGGTGGTATATAAGTCTAAGTGCTATTGTTATTGTTCCTTGGGAGCCTACACCAGTGGTGAGTTGCCCCCAGTTCAGACCAGTTCACAAGAACCAGTAGTAAAACCAGTGGGACGCTCTGCCCACTGACCCGGACATCATCATAGGTTATCTGCACATGCGCAGAAGAGTGTGTGTGTGGGCGCGATGTGAACCAGTAAAGGTAAGTAGAACCCACCCCTGGCCTACACAGTATATTAAAAAGCAAACATTAACTTGCTGACAACGGTATGTATAGTCAAGGCTATAGTTTTCCTAATAGTAGTGAATGGTTATGAGAATTGGACCATAAGGAAGACTGAGTGTCAAAGAATTGATGCTTTCACATTGTGGTGCTGGACAAGACTCTTGAGAGTCCCTTGGACTGCAAGGAGATTAAATCAGTCAATCCTAAAAGAAATCAACCTTGACTGTTCTTTGGAAGGACAGATACTGAAGCTGAAGCTCAAATACTCTGACATCAAATGAGAAAAGGGTACTCATTGGAAAAGACCATGATGTTGGGAAAGACTGAAGGCAACAGGAGGAGATGGAAGAGGATGAGATGGTTAGATAGGGTAATTGATGCAATGAACTTGAATTTGTGCAAACTCCAGGAGACAGTGGACGTCAGGGATGGGGGCTGGCGTTCTATGGTCCATGGGGTCCAAGACTCAGACATAACATAGAGACTGAACAACAAAATTAATGCCTTTACTATCGGTCTGGCACACTATAAATATGACTTTAGTTTAGTTCAATATAGCTGAATATGCTGCAATGAATGTCATAAAATGTGAGAAATATATTTCTGTAATGTGCCAATTATTTTGTGCAGATGCTGACATCATGCCAATATGTTGAATATAGAAGCCAATTTTGTGGAACAAACTGACTTTAAAAAAGGTCATATTGTTTATCATGTTATAAATACTATACTAAGTAGATTGTTAATGCATTTGTGTTCTAATAAACAAGTATTTATGTGAGTTGTTGAGGTTACTAATGGAAGTTTTAACAGAATCCACATAACAGGGTTTCATAACAAAAGTTATTATAATTGTGAATGTAATGTCATTGTAGTGTCAAGGCATTTTTTGAAGGTGTGATTTCAATTTAATTTTGGTACTTTGCAACTGTTTATCTGGAAAAGATTTGTGTTTAACTAAGAGCCACCTGTTCAGAATCCTGTCTTCTCCATTAATAGAGTATCAAATCAGTTCACAATCATCCAGCATATAAATAGTGATGAGCACAAACAATTGGCAAAAGGGTACAATATGTCTCGCCAGATTTTAGAGATCTGAGATTAATAGAAGCAAGCCTTGTGTGTACAATTTAGAGGTTTATCCATGTTTCATCCAAGTTCTGATCAATATCAATGAAAACATTGGAAAAGAATAAGTCCCATTATTTTACATGAGCAAAACCAGAATTACTAGATCCACTAAAATAAATGGATCTTAAATTATTGCTGAACTAATTCTATTTGATCTATTGCATCAAATGTAGATTTAACACAGAAATCAGCATGGATGTGTCAGAAATACAATCTAGTAAAAAGAAAAGGCAACCAAAAGAGCAACATGCAAACAAAAGCAAATAAAACACCCCCAGGAGCAAAACAAATTAAAGTTTCATTTGTGTGCATTGTTCAATGGACTGTTAAATTGGCCATGCCCACCCAGTCACATGACCTAGCCACACCCACCTAGTCACATGACCACCTAGCCACGTCCTCCCAGCCAATCTGGCCCCTCAACAGTTAAACAGGACCATGAATTGGCCCCCTGTTTAAAAAGTTTGAGGACCCCTGATCTAGGAGATGACAATGGTATTCAAAATAATTTTCATAGGTTAGAAAAACGAACTAAAAGAGACTAAAGTAGTCTTGAGAACAAAAGATCTAGGACAGGGATGATAACACCATTCACATATCTGAAACAGAAGACTGACAATAACTGTTTTCTATTGTCCTGGAATGCAGGATGCAATAATGGATTTAAGAACAAGACAAGAACACCAATTCCAACTGCATGTTAGAAAAATATTCCAGCAATGATGCTAGAAAGGCAGTAGACTTATTTTCATTTGAGGTATTCAAGCAGAAACTAGGTAGAGAGGCTTTCAGTTACATTTAATTTTATTTCTATTTCTGATGTTGTATCTAGATAGGACCTTCCTCAGGCTCTGTATGATGAAGGGTTCTTCAGTAGTTTATGGACCAGCAAGCTTATACACCTTATTTTTTTGTTTTGCTGTTGGAAATAATGAGAAGATGTATAATTCATGAAGGCAATGTGTGGTTGTAGTAACATGTCGTGATCTGAATTAGGGAAATTCTGTAAGGCAGCAGGCAGCAAAATATAAATAAAATCCAAATTTCTAGCTACTATTGATCCTATTCTTTAGTGATAAATATATGCTTTTTCTCATTTTTGCAGTTGAATTAATCTTAATGAAGTGGATTAACCCAGTTCAGATAATTTGACTGAAACTGATTTGAATATTTGAACTAAATTGGATTGATTTTCTAAACTAAACGGCAATTTGAATCAGATATTCAAATAACTGAATTGAATAAATTATGCAAATTAAAGTAGACCTTATTGACATAGACCTAATATTCATCATATAAGGATCATGTAAGTACTTTTCCCACACAAAATAGCTAGAGTACAGCCAAAATATGTTTTATATGAATTAATGAATTAGCTGAAGTGCTGAAATGATTTTGGCAGGGTCAGACTTCCATAAAAATTGAAACTATTATATTTTTTTCCTTTAGGAAAAAAGACCTGCTATAATGAATTAACACCTGTAATTAACCTAAACCACATTTCCTCAGTTCATATTATCCCAAGTGTAAAACACTTGACAAACAGTGTATTTAATGCAGAAAAGTATTTATTTTATGTGTATTTCTTGATTTTTGTGAGGTTTGTAGTGGTATTGCTATCTGTTTGCCAAGATCACCCTCTGTATATACTTCTGGAATTCTGAATGTTTAATGAAATCAAACAAAAATAATATTTTCCAGAATAGAGCAGTTCTTCCACTCCACTGTTTCAAAATGTTTTCAAAAATTGGAAATGCTTCTATCTCATCTCTATGGGACAGCAATAGCTTGCTACCTCAGCCAAGAATACCTAAATTAACACTTTTTCTGTTTGTCAAAAAATGTGCATGCTTCAGTTTTTCAGCCATACATTTTGTACTACTTGATCTCTTGTGGAGTCCACCCTTAATTCTTGATCTATCAGACTTATCACTTATCAGCTGATGTCGAGTAATAGGAAAGGGTGGGGGAAAAAAAGCAGCTTTATGAATTGAAGTTGTAAATTTTCTGCACATAGGTTGAATGAATTCATTATAAACCCATTCTAAAAGCCATAAAAACTATTTGTATCAATAATTATAATAGCAACAGCTTTCAAGAAGTGAAATTTAATAATAATTTGATGCATATTTTGTTTTGTAAGTGAAAATTCCGCAAATTCCCAGAGTCTAATTTCATGATGCTCACTTGTCCCTTTGTCTTTCTGCATTGTTCATTAGGGAGGATCTGTGCAGGGCACACAGAATTCTCCTGGAAATACCAGGAGTCACACACATTCTGGGCAGAGCACTCTGGTGTGATTCCACACCAGTTTTCATACCTGTTAGCAACCAAGTGAAACTTTCCCTCTTCTTTGCCCCTATTTGTCATGGTCTTCCACTTTAACAACATTAGAGAAATCAGTGTGGTGTAGTGGTTAAGGTGCTGGCCTAAAAACCAGGAGATTGTGAGTTAAAATCCTGCCTTAGCCATGAAAGCCAGGTGGGTGACTCTTGCTCAGCCCACCATCTCACAGGGTTGTTTTTGTGAGAAAAATGGGAAGAGGAAGGAACATTATGTATAGTCATAACTTTGAGTTACTGATAAATAATAAAATAAAAATAAAGTAAAAAATGTAATAAATAAGTAAAAATAAACAACAGAAGAACATTATTGCGCTGTCAAAATTTGCCTTGCATTTTTTTAAAAAAACATTTCCTTTCTCCACAAAGCAAGAAAACAAAGTGTCCTCTGTTTTTCCTTCCTTATTTTCAGCTACTTGAATGTCTTTTGAGTTTTTCTTGATGGTATTTTTGAGACTACTTTTTTTTTTTTTTTATTGAAAAAGTTTTCAAATACAAGTTTTTCCCCCTTTCCCCCCCTCTTCCCTAACCCACCCTTTCCACCCAACCCCCCCTGTGACTTCTTCACAACAATAGGCTATTTCATAACTAGTTACATACATAATATCTTTCCTTTCCCTTAATCTCTTCTCGAGGTACTGACCCTTAACATGTTAAGCTTATTGAGTATTATTACAATTTAACCTTTAATCTTTTATATATATTAATATAACATTTTAAATCGACCTTCTCCCTGCATCCAAATTTAACATTTATTCAATTCTGTCCAATTCCTCCACTCCTCTAAATATATGACTTAAAATCATACAGTACAATTCTAGATATAATCCACTACCCACTTTACTAAAATATACACATATCTATATATGCATCCCATTTTATAAAATAAGAGAAAAAAAAAAGAAGAGAAAAAAATATATCTTCTTTAGTATCTTTCCACTGAATTGTTAAGTCCTCCACTCCCCTAAATATATGACTTAAGAATCCTTTTTCTTAAACTAATCAATCAGTAAACTAACCTATTTCAACCCTTCAATTCCTACAAAATCATGCAGTACAATTCTAGATATAATCCACTGCCCACATTACTAAGATATACACATATCTATATATGCATTCCATTTTGTAAAAAAGGAAAAAACAATAACTTTAAATTTATAATCCATATAGTATCTTCTTTGATGTCTTTCCTCTGGATTGTTAAATCCATCACCCATAATAGGGTAAAATAACATGCTGGTGCAACAGTTTGTTCAAAATCTCCAGTCATCTTCTGCCCCCATCAGTAGTAGATATCCTTGCATCTGTATAAAAGCAAAAACAACCACCCGAGTGACATTATAATTATAATTATATCCATATGGTTATAGTTGTGGTATTCATCAGGATTATTAATTCCCATCATCCTACTGAGTAACATCCAGATCTTCTGCATGCCCCGGCGAGACTCTCCTGCCTTATAACTCAAAATGATTATAATATATTTACCCAAAAAAAAAAAAAAAAAAAAAAAAAAAATTTAGATGATTCAAATCCAACAAAGTGAGGCTCTTTTCACATCCCAAAATCATGGCCTTGCAGAGATCTGCCACAATCCTCAGGATAGTATCAGACAATTGTTCGCCTCCACTATCTTTTCAAATATTCATTCATTTTTTAAAGTCCCTGGCATCACTGTTGCATAGTTTAGAAATTGCTGTTTCTATGCGATCTATTTCTTTTCTTTTTCTTTTCCGGGTTGAATTTCCATCCTCGTTTCTTGCCTACCAATTGTTTGTCTGCTAGTTGATTTTCATTCTGCTTTATGTATTGTTGTTGTTGGGTTAGTTTTATCATCCATTGCTGGATATATGGAAGGGGCTTCTGCTGATGCTGTGATTTCTATTGCACAGAATTCCATATTCCCGTATATTAAATGGCTTCCTCATAATCAAATAGGCTCAAGACCACTATTTTCTCCTCAAAACAATTTCAGTTCTGCCCTCCTCTGCACAAAATGTCAAAAGAAGGACTTTTTTCATCAAACTGAGAACTGGTAGAAGAAAACGAAAAGCATTTTACCTATGATACTAAGGTGACCCTATTAATACGGTTTTGTTCTACCGTATTAATACTGTCCACTAACCTTGGTCAATTAAACTCACCATGTTCTCTCATGGTGTTGGCTAATTAAATTTGCTGCTTTCAGTTTTCCTTTCTGTTTTCATATTTTAATGGAAGCCTTTTCTTCATGATTGCTTATCTGTGCTGACTCATAAGGTACATTGTGTTAGTGAAGAGTTTTAAATGTGAGATAATCAGAGGAACCTTAATCGAATCTGTTGGCAAATGTAATTCCCTTATGGTCATTTTTAGACTAAGAATGTTCCATTAGAGATTTACAAACAAAATCTAGTGTCTGTACATACTGTAAACATGTAGAACAATATTTTTGAATTCAAGGAATTAATTAGGTTCAAGCAGTTGAACTGCAAAGTTCTGCATCTTCCACAGGCAAATTAACCTGTGGAAGGAAATATCTAATTTCATAAGCCTAATATTCATGAAAAAAGATAATACAACAAAGAAAATAGCTCAATAATTCCATTAACCTAAGTCTTTTAGGCCTTAGACTCATTTTTGAGACATGCCATAACAAATACACAGGTGGAAGATCTAGAGTGACAAATGCCCCAATTCTAACCTATACAGTTTCTTTCTTTGTTAGTTAATTGAATTTCTGCAACACTTTTTCACCATATGTGCTATTCAAATTAGATAATGTTAAAACCAAAGTTAGAAGCAAATTCATTAAGTACATAGACACAGTCAGAAGAAAACTAAAAATCAAGCCACATCCACAGATTTCCCTGCCTCAATTCCTTGATTCTGTGGCCAGCTTGTGATGGAGTTCCCTAGACTGATGATCATCAGGAACTTCAATCTACCTTCTCTGGGCTGAAGTCAGACATGGTTCAAGAGTTCATAGCCACCTTGGCAGTTATAAACCGGACAAGTTATTAAAGGCCAAAATCATAGTGGTGGTCACCATTTAGATCTATTTATTAACCTTTGGGTAGATTTAGGCAATCTGATCTGAGTTAGGAGATGTTAACATCAGTCCCCTGCCAGTCCCTTTTGAGGTATCTAAAAAATGAGGTTTAGGGTTTTGCTCTCTACATGACTGTTGACATTGTAGATTTTCTTTTACTTTGCCCTCTTTTAATTTGCCCTCATCTACAGGGAAAATTGAGAGCAGTTTAACATTTTGTTGTTTATTAGCAGAGCAGTCAACTTTTAAAAGTTAGATGCCAAGCTAATGATTTGCAAATCCATAAAGCATGAAAGTTATCTTACTTAACAGAAGAACTGTCCTCTAAGAAACAAGAAGCATTTATAGATATCTAGACTTTTTAAGGATCCTGAAAATGGACTGATTTATATTAGTGGGGGTGGGGAACTGTTTTTGTTTTCTTTTTCAAGTATGGGCAAGGGGTAATGGTAGGGGAAGAACATAGATACCTTAGTCTTAACTCAAGTATACTGTGGGATGGAGACTGCATCAAAGGGATGATATGGATATCAGGGCTGCTTTAATAATAAAGATTTTTAAGACTTCAATTTCAAAGCAGCCTGGAAATTCATATCATCCCCTTGATGCAGCCTCCAGCCTAGTTCAAAATATCAGAAAAAGATTCATGTAGAATTTTCTCTACATTAATACATTATGTTGAGAAAGGGTTGAATCTGACTTTAGAAGAAATGTCTTAGCTCTTGCTTCAAGCAGAACAATTTATTTGATTTATGTGTTGGTCATTTCCTTTGGAAAAGGAGATGGTAGAAAAGAAAGCAGGATAATGTAATGCTACTAGGATGTTCAAAGCCTCCTCCTCCTCCTCCTCCTCCTCCTCCTCCTCCTCCTCCTCCTCCTCCTCCTCCCCTTCAGTTGGAAAGAAAAGCATTTGGAAACTTGGGAGATTCTCATTCATTTCTGGGCTTTTATTTGTCAGCCATCCCCTCCCTCCCAATACCTCTACATCTTTTAAGCCCTTGAATATATTATATCGGGGAAAGGATTTAATAAAATAGCTATTTTCATGTTCTACACCTTTCTCAATGTCTTTAAGGTCTTAAGTATAAATAAGTTGAATAAATTGTTCTGAATATAACTGCAGCCTTGTACAGCCAACTATGATAGCAAATGAATTAATAGATTGTTTCTCTCATCATTATCTCATTCCTAAACTCATCTCATCTCTTTAAACTATATAGTTACTGTTTATAATGTTACTATATAGTTACTGGAGGGAAAAAGGCACTTATAATCAGTAGTAGAATATTAATATCAAATGAAATTAAGTGTTCATTGTTTTTGTTAAGAATATAGGTCTAAATGTCAATTTGTTTCCCTATCTTATTACCAACACAATGCTCCCTCCTTCCCTTTCAGTAGCTCTGCATGCACTCCCTTAGAAAACTGAGGATGGCAATCTTTTCATTCCAGTCTCCCGGTAAAATTGTCCCACATTTACACCAAATAGTACAAAGTTTGGCAATCTCACTCTGAAATTGTCCAAGACCTTACATTCTTCTGACAATTCATGTTAGTTGTCAGCGTAATCCTAAGAGTGCTGAAATCTTATGAGTATTCACCTGAGATCACCAAAATCTCACAAGACAATACACATTAAAATAAATAATTTGAACAGTTATTGTGCTTTTTGGAGGCCAGAGGAGGTTTAATGCAGAAGAATTCTATATTGCCGTATTATTCACACCGCTCAAATTTATATATAAGTTCACTTTGATTGATAATATTGTGACCATGGTACTTGTTTAACCCCTCTCCCCCCCAAATACTTGACAAATTTATTTTTATTCATTTTAAAATAATATCATATGAATATGATTAGATAAAATCCAGTATGGTTTCCAGATATGCTAAAATTGTAACTAAGGGGCTATTTGGAAGAAGGACTTTAGGACTTCAAATCAAAGTTAAATCCACTGGTTAATCAACCCCAGAGTTGTTTATAGCTTTAGTAAGGAGTCCAAAAGGCTTTTTACAAAATCCAGCATACTAGACTAAATAATCAAATATTTTTATGAGAAACACCCATTTAAGGGCTGCATACTGTATATTTCATTAAACCCAGATCTTGTTCTTTACTCTCCTCCCCTACCAAAGTGAGCCTGTCATCTCCATCAAGCTTTATGTGATTTGTAACAGCAGAGTGATAGTTCTCAAGGGAAAATGTTTTTCCCCCTATTAACATTAGCAGAATAATGATCTCAACATACCAATACCTGGCTAGAATGATTTTAGGAAGTTGTAATAAACTTGTAGATTTGTGTCAGTTGTATCAAATAATGACCAGCAAGGGCTCAAATAAAGAACAAATATGAAGCTTGTCTAAGATGTATATGCCCGAAGAACTAATTTGGAAAATAACATAAGATCACTAATACACTAGAGGGCACCAGAATCCTCAAGTTCCAAGTTTCATCCCTCCACTCATTTCTCACCAACTTTGGGAAATTTCTTCAAAAACATTTCTTTCTGTCTTTATCCATTTGAATGGATAAAGGGGTTGGGAAGGAGAGAGAAGGTATCCTGGCAACAGAATTAAACCTAACTCAAGCACAATTAATAAAAGGCAGGGATTATTTGTGAATCAACAAGAACAACAGCCATCAATCATTTGAAAAAGAAAATATTTGAGATGGTAAAAAGGAATCAAGTCAACTCCACAGTAACACCTGTTTTAATAGGAAACTCTGCAAATAAAACCAAATAAAATTCTTAACACTGTCTGGTACAAAGGATGATTAACCCACATTATGTACTACTATAACTAGCTGCCAGGTAATCAGAAGAAGGACTAATCCCCTTCCTCTGATGGGAATAGTTTAAGATTATCACCAAATGCGCTCATTTTTATTAGTTTTATAAGCACATCCAAAGATGTATTTAGATTGCATTTTCAAAATAGAAAATAAATCCCAACACACAAACACAACACAAACACACATACATACACACACCAAAACCCAGACAAAGAGCCATTCTGTACTGCAGGTTGGTCTCCTATGCTGCTCCTTGCTGTTCCTGAAACTGACTTAAATTCCAACCAAATTGCATCTGATTGGCAATGAGCTGGGGGCAGATTTGTGGTCTGTCTGGACCACAGAAAAAAACCTGATTGGTTGTCCCAAAGGTGCTTTTTCTGGAGCAACTGGATTTTCTTGTTGCCTCCAGAAAAAGCACCTTTGGGACAACCATGACCTGGATGACTGTGAATCTCTACAGACTTTTAATCTGATTGGTTGTTCCCATGATTTCTGCCCTTCCCATCAAACACAGGGAAGACAAGTCTCAGTGGCTGATTCCTTTGTGGGTGTGTCTACCAGCCCCTGCCTTTTCATTTTAGGGATTTTTTTCCCCTTCTCACCAATGTCCATTTTTTCCCTTCGCTTTCAATGTTTGCACATTGAAATTCTTTATCATGTCTTTCCACACTCCCCCCTTTGACATTAACATACCTATATAAAGAAAATGGTACATTTTCATAACAAAAATTTTATAGATCAAATATATTTATTTATTATGATATTTATACTTTGCCTTTGCTCAACCGATATGATTCCTCAAATTTTTCCTCATAGTAAATTGAACTGGAATAGGACAACTGGCTGAAAAATCATTTAGTGGAGACTTTAATCTGGTTTTCCTAGTCCAAGTCAAATTTTTTGCCATTAAGGTACACTGGCATGTAATGTAAATTGAATAAACTGATACAGAAACATGGCTCCAAAACTTGTAGTTGGCCAAAGAAAATAGAACAAAGCCAAAATAGACAGATTTGCTCTTTTCCTTTTGGAGCAGTTTTTCATATTCTATAGGAATGATAAGAGGTAAGCATGATTAACAATGCATGTTCATTCTCTATGCAGAAATACAGCTGTTGTGGTGGAAAATCACACATTTCTGAGGTGAAACGTGCAGTTCCTTATCTGTATATAAATAATTATCTCTTCATTGGTCAAACAACTTCACATAGATGTTCCTATTTATGTAAGCCTTATAGCAAATTTGCAGAGTAGTTGACTAGTGCTTCCCCTATATTTCTTTTTTTATTATTATTATTACTTTTAGTATGTTGTCTCACTTTGCTATTTTTATAAATAACTCAAGGTCACAAAAATTCTTAATTCTTTTTCCCTCCTTCTATTTTTACCCATAACAACAACCCTATTAGATGGGTTTGTCTGAGAGAGAGTGACTGGCCCTAAGTCACCTGACTGGTTTTTATGTCTAAGGTGAAACTAGAACTCACAGTCTCCTGATTTCTAGTCCAAATTTTCATGAGTTAAGAGAAACTAGATTACCTGATGAGAGTTCATATTAGTGAGATATGGTGCTCGGCCATTTCATTGTGCTAGGACAGATATTGAAGGTGTGACATTAAAATAAAAGAGAAATGAGGAAGCATGAATGCTGCACCTAAATATGTTTGCATTATCCAATATATATTGATATGTTAATTGTTTCTAGATGGTTTATGTACTGAATAGGAATAATATATTTTTTTTAATTTTTAATTTGATTTATATGCCGCCCTTCTCCGGAGACTCAGGGCGGCTTACAATGCGTTAAGCAATAGCCTTCATTCTTTTGTATATTTTATACAAAGTAATCTTATTGCCCCCACAAACTGGGTCCTCATTTCACCTACCTTAGAAAGGATGGAAGGCTGAGTCAACCTTGAGCCTTGGAGAGATTCGAACCAGCAGAAATTGCAGGCAGCTGTGTTAATAACAGGGTGCATTAAACCACTGTACCATCAAGGCTCTTATGTCTCTAGGAGAGAAGTATCAGCTCTAGGTAAATCATTATACTTTCAATTTTTGGGGGAATTGTCCTTTAAAGGCTAGGGGCCAAAACACATTCAGTTCCTACTGAATGAAGCATACCAGTTCAGTTATAATGGGAAATGTTAGATAGTGGGCGATTGAAGAGACAGAGGCAGATCTTCGACTTCAACTCTTTATTCATACAAGCAAAATCCAGCAACTCTCTTTCTGACAGCTTGCCCTTTTATAGTCAGACGACTTATCCAATCGGCTTGAACTATTTTCCCACCTAGATGGCAGACCTGAGTGAAGCTTATTTATTCAGCTTCATTCCCTTATTGAGTATTCAACAGAAAAAGTCAGCAGAAAAAAGGAAGAAATTTGGAACTTTTTAAAACTTGCCTGGATCTGAACAGATGCAGTTCATTTTGTAACATTTTATTATTCCCTTTAATATGTTAGTATTAATATGTTAGTATGCCTAAATAAACACTTTGGCCAGTATCATCATTCAGTTATGGAACATTCTCTGTCCATTATCTCCACACACTTGGCTTCCTCTATCTATTGATCATCTAACCAGTTGAATATTTATTTGGGCAAGAAGGCAAGAAGGCAGAACTGTATAGATGAATGAAGATAATTCTTTGGTTTCATAGCAAGATAGTATCATCCCAGTTGGCTTGAATGGATGCTTACATGTGACTAGGACCAGGTCATATTGTTAGGCTAAAGAATATATTTGCATGAAGGAAGACAAGAAACAAAGATTTAAAAATAGACAGATGGTCTGTGCCTATCTGTAAACTTCCTAAAACACAGTGTCCCATCATTTATGCTTAAAATTTATTCTGCTGTCTCTTTGGTTGATTTTGGTATATAGGAGGAAGTTAGATTGTTCTTTAGGCTGGCTCTCATCCTTTGTCTTAGACTGTTCTTAGTGTGACATTTATGGAGAAAATAAATAGAAGTTAATAAAGACAGCGAAGCCCTGGCATGGAGAAAGTGATAAAATACAAATCTACATCAGTTCTCATTTGACCAATTTAATTTTGGGATGGTTGCAAGTTAATATTAATGGTAAACAGAAGCATGTTAGGATGAAGAATGTACTGCAGAGAAATCAACATTTGCAATCTTCATTTTCAGCCTCATAAATGATTTACAGGGGGAAAATAAATAGTATTAAATTTGCAAATGATAATATATTGGAAAATGCATAAAAACAGTAGAGTGAGTAGGTAAATAATGAAATCCCACATCAAGGGATGGGACACAACAGAAAAGACACAGTTTCGAACTAGAAAAAAATGTACATTTTGTTGGATGAGAGAGAAAAATCCCAAAACAGATTCTCAGATGGAGAAAAAAAAATATTTGGAAAGCAGCAGTGAAATATATGGAATTAATAACTGTCACCAATGGGTATTTTCATTATGATATTTATTATAATATTGTCACAAATATTGTAGTACCGATAATAAAAGCTGCAGCTATGATCCCATCCATGTTTCTCAAAGGACAAAGCAGCTAAGTCTTAACTGATTTTATCTATGGACAGTATCTGTAGTCACAAAATAGGGGGGTGGGTATCCTTACTTAATCAGACAACCAACCCATTTAAGCCTTGAGTTACTTTTTGCGAATGTGAGTACAAAGGCTACAAAAAAGTGCATCATTATGTAACATCTACACACTCACACATACAGTCTGTCAGCCATATTATATTTTATAATCTATAATGAGCGGTTAAACTTAATAACATTTAGACATATTTTGTTACCATTTTTGTGTTTCGGGACAGTTCCTAACACCCACTTTCCTGCCTGTTGTCTTAATTGGATTCAGGTGGAATTATTCATTCTTAGCTTGCACAATCATTTCCTGTGGTGCAGGCTTATTGTTAACATTTCCATTCTGACATGGCTCAATTTTATTCTCAGTTTACTGTATTCATTATAGAAGATAGGACAAGATGAGACACAGCGGTGAAATGCATCTATTGTACATGTGGTTGTCATAGCTAAATAGTGCAAATCATTTTCCTCAAATGTTACATTTGTAGACATAGCGGCAAGCTGTTTAAAAACATTTAGAAATGCTTCGCTATCATGTGTGCATATGCATGCATGCAGATGCTTGTAGTCCTATATAAAGGGTTATTTTAAAAAAAACATTTCATTTGTAAATCACATTTGATTTGTTGTTGTTTTTTTAAAAAAACCTGAGCCCTATGACTAAGCAGAGCTCACAGGGGATAGTTTTGCTTTGGTTGGAGAAACATCTGCATAATTCATGCTGAATGACTTATACAGCTGAAATAAATAGAGGAAAAAAGTAATTTTGAAGAAAATCCATAATCAATTTGTGAGACCAAACTTGTTGCCAAGGTAGTACAAGCTGCAGAGCCAAGTTTCCCTATACAGTACATCAATTTACCTTCTAATTAAATTAAACGCCTACTTCTTCTAGGGTAACAGACATTTATCTTTGTTCCCCAGTGAAATCTAAATTTTCTACGGTTGTTGGTTAACACACAAGTAATTCCTTTGAGCTACAGATGGCTCTCAGTTGTAAATTTGGGGAAGATTCCATGCTGATTCAGTGTCTAATTTCAGTTAAACACACACAAATTGCAATATATATATTTAAAATATTAGAATCCCATGTATCCAATATATATAAATTATTCAATATACCTGTACTGAGCAGGATTTACATGGGTGTTACTACAATGTTCTTTAGTTACCCCAACTAGCAGCATTCTGTTTTGTCTATAGAATCTGAAATAAAGATTTAACTGTTTAAAATGGTAAAACATTACTGTGGTGACAAGAAGAAGAAGAAAAATTTGAGGGAGTTTGCATATGAGTGGCAATCTTGTATTGTTTATTAATTTATTTTGTGATTTGCAGCACTGGGTAATTCTTTACCATATTTTAGAGGGAAAGGGTCAGTGGTTTTATATTTAGTAGCTCTTGAAAAGCCCTGAGAGTTCTCAGAAATCTGATTCTGCTATCTGCTAGGTGGTCATGTGTTGAAGTTGAAGGCCAGCTTGGAGATGGAAGCAGATATGGAGATGATGATGATGATGGTGATACAGGTAATGGGGAGATGTGGAGTGGAAGAGGTGGAGGCCACCATAGCTGCTAGAGCTGACCCATCAATGAAGATTAAAGATTGGAATGAATCTAGATCAGGATTACAAATGAACCAATTGTAACATATGTAACATATGTAACATATTTTGCTGCTAGTGTATGAGTGACTAGTTTCACTAGCCACATCACACCCAGATGTGGCTAGTGATTGCTCCTGGCCACTCTTGACATCAGCTATTGTGGAAAGGACTTTGCAAAGTCTCTGACTGCTGGTTTGTCTTATGAGACTGGTGGGCTACCAATGACATCACTGATATGCATTTGCTGCTGCACCAATCACAAGGTGGATTTGCCCTTCTGGTAATCTAACTCCCTTGAATGCTTTTGGATAGGGGGAAAAACCCTGGAAAGTGCCCCAAAGAGGATTTGAAAGGATTCAGATTGGGGTGGCAGAGCAATAGCAACAGCAATAGCATTTAGATTTTTCAAAAGAACTGAAGACGCTTCTTGGATGAGAAGTGAAACAACTTCAAAGAAAAACAAAGAATGTCCTGTTGATTTTTGAAAAAGCATCTTTGGGACAACCATGACCTGGACAACTGAGACTCTCCATAGACAGCACTTAGACTTGTACAGTACTTCATAGTGCTTTACAGCACTCTCTATGAAGTTTACAGAGTCAGCATATTGCCCCCAACAATCTGGTTCCTCATTTTACTGACCCTGGAAATTGGACTGTATGGTGTTTTGGGCACCAGAAGACCAGTGTTGTGCCAATGGAGCCTTGTGGGAGCATCTTCTAGATTGAAGCTGAATGCTGGCCCACTAGTTCTCCCTCATAAACATAGAGACTGGCACCAGCCAGGTCATCATGGTCTCTTATTTGGGAAAGGAGGCTAGGATTGATATAATATTTATTATCGAAAATATCAGGGGGGAAGGTGAAGTTCCCACCTTAAAATGTGCCTACCTGCATTTCAGGTCTGGCACCAGCTATGACTTTGGGGTAAAGAGGTGAGGTGGCAATGGTCATCTATGACTTGTTATTGGCTTTCAAAGACTCTGTCCTGGAGATAATCAAATGTGACACTCTTTGCTATAAATTTGGCTCTAGAGAAACAATTGGGATTGTTGTTGTTATATTACCCTTCCCATTGCACAGCATCTTCTGTGCCAGAGCTGCTGGATTTCATTGCTATGTAGGTGGTTCAAACCCCAAGGCATATGATTCCTTAGGAATTTCAATCTAATCCTGAGTCTCATTAAGATAAAGCAACACTGAAATTTGATTAGATAAAAAAATAAAGGCAAAGAAAGATCTTACTGGCATCAATTATGAGTATGCACCATACTCATTTGCAACCCGCATTCAATACTCAAATTCTAGTTAGGGAAGATTCATATTTACCGAGTAGCATGAACTTTGCTCCTAATGACATACGTGATTTGCCTGCAACTAAAACATTAGCAAGTCCACTGCCCAAATGTATGGGCTCCTTTGAAGTGCCATCTGGAACTATCAATCACTTTGTCATATAATGTATTCTTAATGCCAGTTTACATTTCTCTGGAAAGGCCATACATTTTGCTTTACGTATATTTGGCACCGGGAGCCATACTTTGAAAGCCCAAACAGTCCATATACCATACATGGCCCAATTTTGCTTGCTATAAATAAGACTCACTTTATTTGTTGCAATAGATTTTTGTGTCTACAGAGCTTGGATGTAAGACATATTTGTTTTCCTTTGTTGCTTTGATATTTGAAACCATCAACATAATCCAGAACTGATGACAAGAATAAATTTATAATGATCCAATCAAGCTTTTAAATAAGTGACATGTAATTCATTTCCAATTCCCTCAAAACAAGCCAATGCATACAGCAGCTTACCTGCTGTTATTCACATCACAATCCAAACAGGATTTCATATCTTTGGAACTTACTCTAAGGACCTCCACACATATGCATTCTATGAATAGAACTACACTATTATACTATACATTACTCAACAAAGAGCTGTTCATGTTTGATTGCATTTTCAAGGATGGGCATTTAAGAAATTCTCATATGCAAAATTTTATTTGGTTGTACTTCATCTACCAAACCAGTCTTGGAGGACACAGAAATAATTGAATTAGTCTTTGAATACCATAAACATATTATCATGGTAAGCTGTAGATTTTACACAGATTCACTTGTATAGCAATTGCAAACTCACAAATTACAATCACCTACAAATGGAAAATGAATACTGAACATGGTATAGTACAGGGGTGAAATCTGACTGGTTCAGACCGGTTCGAGCGAACTGGTAGCGGTCATTTGGTTCACCAAACTGGTAGTGACTGCTGGCTGGCCTCGCCCCCGAACTGGTCCCCGGTTGCAGCTCGCTTGCTCCACCCCGCCCATGCTTGCCTGGCTGAAGTGCTGTGCCCCAACTGAGCAGCCCTGATCTGCCTGCTAGATAAGCCTGCAAGTTGCAGCCTAGCTAGTTGCCCCTGCTCCCCCCACCTTCCCAACCTGCCTCCCCTACTCTCTTCCCCATGGTCCGCAGCCCTGCCTTGCTTCCCTGCCTTCCACATGGCCTTCCCAGCGTCCCCATGGCCAGCTTGTGAAGGCAGGCAAGCGGAAGGCCACATGGAAGGCAGGCAAGCATGGCAGGGCTGCAGGCTGCGGGGAAGGGAACTAGCATCCTATACCCTTCCCACAGCCCTGCCATGCTTGTCTGCCTTCCACACGACCTCCTCGGTTGCCCCTCATGCCCACTTGCCTTCTGAAATCAGCATCCAGCCTGGCCAGTGGGTGGACGGGTGGCCCTTGGTGGAAACGCAGATGCTGCATTAGGGCTAAGAGGGGTGTGCCTCACAAGCAAAAGGCGCACTAGGGCCGCCTAGCCCACTGCCTCTGTTCGCTGCGCTTGGAAGGGGCCATCACCCTTGCTGCCCTCCCTCCCTCCCCACCCTCCCTCCCCACCTAGCTGCAGACATCCGCCTGCCCTCCTGAAGCACCACTGCTGCCATTCACTTTCATTTTGCAATGGGAGAAGGAAGAAAGCGAGTGGCCAGGTTGGGAGGGAGGGTGGCAAGAGTGGTGGCGGTGGCCCCTTCCAAGTGCAGCACACAGAGGTGGTGGGCAAGGCAGGCAAGGTGGCCCCGGCGCACCTGTTGCTGGAGAGGTACAATGATCATTCAGCCAGGGCGGCCTCGGTGGGGGCTGCATCATCCTCTCTGCCTGTGCCAGGCCCAGTGCATGACCTGGTCTTTGAAAAGATGAAGGGCTACCTGCACTGGCCTGCCTAGGTAAGTGTGGATGCCCAGGCCAAAGGGAAAGCGCCGTGGGCTCCGCGGTGGTGTAGCTGGGCCTGCCCTCTCCCCGCACGAGGGGCTGCTGCCTGCCCAGCTACCAGTGACTTCAGCACCTCTCACTCCACTTCTTTACTGTTGGGAAACGGTGCCACGGCCAAGCCTCCTTCCCCCAGAGTGCCAGACTCCATGGGCCAAGTTCCTGGAATGGCAGTCTGCAAAGAGAGCAGGCAGGTGGCTGGGTGGGTGGGAAGCCAGTGGGCTGCTTCAGAGCCCCAAGCCCCGCGGATCCAGCATGGGAGGCACATAACCCTGGGTGGAAGGTGGCCTTTTCTGCAGTATCCCCCTCCCCTCTTTGGATCGCCCTGCAGGGGGGGTGCTCTGCCTTTGCAGAAAAATGGGGCAGGCAGTTTGTATGGAAGATTGGTGGGGAGGGGGTGTGCAGCCCTCCAAGATGGAGAGCGGGGCAAGAGAAGGTTCCAAGATTTGCTTGGGCAGTCAAGCCAGATGGCAGAGGGAAACTCAAAGTGTTGGCGGCTTCAGAAGGACAGAATGTGATTTAGAATGTGCAGCTCCTGGCTTTAACAATGAGTGATGTGAGTGATGTCAAGTTGGCCATGCCCACCTGGTCACATGACCACCAAGCAACATTGACCAAGCCATGCCCACCAAGCCACGCTCATAGAACTGGTAGGGGAAATTTTTAGATTTCACCACTGGTATAGTATATAGCTACTTGGTGTAAAACTAAATACATTCCATTCTTCTTTCATTATTTACACATATACATATGAAATTAAGAGAGACAGTTTGGTATTGTGGTTAAGATATCAGCTTGAAACTGGAAATCCATGAATTCTACTCCCCCCTTAGGCATGAAGCCAGATGGGTGACTTTGCACCAGTCACTCTCCCTGGCAAACTAATCCTGGAAAGCCTTCTCAAGAAAATTGCAGAGACTAGTCTAGGCAGTTGTCAGGAGAGAGAGAAATAAAATCTCAAAGGCACACATGCGCATACGAATTTAAACATATGAAAATGAACATAAGACTTGCTTTACTTAGTTGCACTACACAATGTAGGGAAAATAAAACTGAGCATATGGCTTTCTATATAATCAATGATTTGGCAAATGCTCCACTCTACTCTACTCTACTCTACTCTACTCTACTCTACTCTACTCTACTCTACTCTACTCTACTCTACTCTAATCTACTCTACCACACCACACCACACCACACCACACCACACCACACCACACCACACCACACCACACCACACCATACCATACCATACCATACCATACCATACCATACCATACTTGTTAAGGTTCCCAGTCAAGTGATGGGAATACAGGACAAATAGCTCAATATGTATAGAAATAGGCTTGGTGTGAATTTTCAGATGAATGTAAAAAGTTAGTGATAAAACCTGCTATTATTTTTCTGCAAGCACTTTAAAACATTCTGAACAGTTGAAAAGTGGCAACATATTGTTTAGATTTGTAGATATTGTAAGAAATAGCTTACAAAATATTTTAAGGAGTACAGGTTGTGAAATGGAGATATTCCTGCACCCTAAGAGAGAAATAATGAAGAAGCTCAAATGCACAATCGGGATTGAGGGATCCTGGACAATGTTCCTCACTCAAGCTCAGATAGGCATATTTGGGTCATTTGTTCCCCCTCCCATATCACTTTATTAGTTCCCCTTTCTTGTTATTCTTTTCCTCTCTGATTAATCCCAAAACAATGGCATTGAATTTCCTTTCTCTATCTTCCATTTAACAGTTTCAAAAATGTGAGCATTCTGTAGAGCAAAAGCATGGGGATGAGCAGGGGGAGCATGAGGGAATCTGGACTCTATACACCTGGACTTTTCCTTGGTGGTCCAGCCACATAGTACAATAAAGGAAGCTCAGGAGAGATATTTAGGCAGCTGCCACTGGGGCATCCCAGCATCTGCCACCTGGGAAGCTGCTTCACTCTGCTTTCTTGGAGCTGTTGGAATGTAATGAATCTCAGAAGGCTAACTGCTTGTTATCCGTGAGCTGAGCTGACTTGACTTGGACTCTCCTGTGGAGAAACTGCTGCTGACATGATGTCTTGGTTATCTCCACTTCCTGAGTTGAGTTTCAGAGCTGAAATCACTTCTCAACTATTGGCTCTTTATTCTCCACTCTTCTGCTATCATTTCCTGAAGGAGATGGCTGGATTTCAGGGCACTGTTAAGCATGAGGCAGGTGTGCTGAACGAACACTTCTGCCAAAAGCAACATTGCTGACTTGCAGATAAACTGAGTGTACAAACCATGTGACAATAACTGCACTCCAGAAAAACTGTAAGTTCAGAAACACAAGGAAGAAATTCCTAGTGTGACAGAGACAAAGAAAGACGCTGAAAAAAAAATAGCTGTGTGCTGGTTTAAATATACACCCTGCTGGTCTTACTTACTTTGTACTGCACTGCATTACGCTTGTACATTTGCTCGGCTGAGAACAAATCTGCTCCTGGAAACTGTGCAGGTCATTTTTTTGCTAGAAAGGATTCTATTTCATGTGGAAAGGTTTTATATGTAAAAGCCACCAACAATGAGAGAAATCAAATGGCCTTCTTTGTTAGTTTCAATTTGATGGTAATGGGAAAAATGTCTGGATAAGTTTTAATTAATACAATTGCTTAGCATTGTTAAAGGTTCGTGTTTAGCTGTTTTTGGAAGATTGAGACTGCTTCTGTGGCTGCAAGATCAGAATCTACATTTAAAAATAAGTTATATAAATATTTTTGACATCTCCCTCTGCCCCTATGGATGTGACAGAGATCAAGATCAAGCTCCTGAGGGTAGAACAAGAAGCAATGGGTGGAAACTAATCAAGGAGAGAAGCAATTTAGAACTAAGGAGAAATTTCCTGACAGTTAGAACAACTAATCAGTGGAACAACTTGCCTCCAGAAGTTGTGAATGCTCCAACACTGGAAATTTTTAAGAAGATGTTGGATAACCATTTGTCTGAAGTGGTATAGGGTTTCCTGCCTGGGCTGGGGGTTGGACTAGAAGACTCCAAGGTCCCTTCCAACTCTGTTATTCAATTCAATTCAAAGTTCAGCTTCCCTCTTTGCAAAAAATGATTATACCTAAGGAAACTATTCCCTTCCCTATTTCCATCCTGCCCATCCTTTCCCTCTAATAATATGTATCATCTTTGGAGTAGTATTCATTTTAATATTTATTCTTCTTTATAGATTCAGTAATATTAATATGAAATGGAAAATGGAAAATATTATCACTATGTATAAGAAATTCCTGGAATAATTATCCCAATACATTTAAATGAATCATATAAAATCTGAGGCCCTATGTTTTACAAATAACTATATAATCCTTAGAAGAAACAGATAATAGATAAAACTAATTACAATTAATGTAATAACATGAAAGTTTGCAAAGTATTGTACTATGGCAAAAAAATGTAGGTAGTATCTAATAGGTAAAGAAATAATTCCATAATAACCATTGGGATACCTTTGAATCAACAATAAAATTAAAAGGAACCCAAATATAGCCAGACTATGTCCAAAAATACAGTATAATCTGCCCTGTGTTGAAGGCTTTCAACAAGACAACCCCCCTTTAACCCAATTTATATAATTATGTATCGAGTATTGCTGCTAATACTATAGTGTTTGATGATTAATACACTTTAATAAAATCAGATTGTGCTGGATGAACTATCAAAGATAATGATTTGTATATCTGAGAAAAGAAGTTGGTATCAAAATTTTAGCATCCATATTTATCAAAGAAATTGGGTTGATGTCTTGTATATTGAATTGGATCCTTAGCAGTCATCAAAATTACAGAAGTAAAAGCTTTTCTGGAAGAAATAGAGAAAAAATTATGTATCATTTGTCCTAAACAAAAATTAAGAGAAAAAGAAAGCTGGGGATTGCAGAAGAGCAAACAATAAATACTTTATGCCAGTTTATAGGAAAATAAACATGGCCAGAATTGTACTTAATTTCATTGATTTAATTGTATCCATGTTAAACTTATACCTTGATAAGTTGTTTGATTCTACATTAAAAAATGATGGTGTAAGTGAAGCTTGGTAAGAAATGAGAGCAATTTTATAGTAATCTCTTTGATTAGCTAAAGATTATCTAAAGACTAAAAAGTGTTTTCATTTTGAGAAGGATTAATCATTGCCAAATAGTCATTATATTCCATTCCAATAAACAGGCTTATAGACTTTCCATGAATTAGATTTCAATTTAGTTGAAACTGTACTTCACTAGGGACTTTAAAACATGATTAAAATCCCCAGCTATAATTATCTGATCAACAGTCAAAATAAAAAGATGGACGAAAAATCTATGTACACATCAACAAACCATTCTATCCTAATATTCTACTGAGTATCTCAGAGGATGTATAGCAAATGTCGTGTTTCAACTTCTGCATGCTAGAACTGCAATATGACAGAAAGGCCCGTTCTGTTTTGACATAATTTTGGTTTAATGTTCTCAAGATTAAAAATACAGTATTGGGAAAAGAAATAAGGATGAAAATTTCAAATGCAATGTTAAATGTAGCATAAAGATTTATTTTGTTGTTTCAGAATTTAATTATATAATTGCTTTCATATATGTTAGTCTTTTTTTGCTTTTATTTGTTTATTATTGGCTTTGTTTAGATTAATTAACACAATATATATATCTTTAAATTAAAAAGATATGAGCACATTTTAGGTATCATTGTGTACAGCACTGGTGTCAAGTTCACAATGTCAACCCTAACCCTTCACAGAGCTGGGATGGGTGTGGTCTACGTATGACGCATCTGTCCCACGGGCTGCCAATTTGACACCCCAGGTGTAAAAGTGCAATACTTAAGACCAATTAGTCTAGACTGTAAATCAAAGTTAGGTGAATGTTTCAAGAAACTGGCACTATCTCACAATCCTGTATGATGTCAGATATAAAAATGTTTTTAAATATGGCTTCTTCTTTTTTTTTAAAAAAAAATAGCTCAACTCATAAGATTTCAGAAAATCCCATTGATAAGACTGAGTGATATGGTGCACTTCATCAAGACAAAGGGATGATGTGATTTGTTTTGGCGATTTGCTGCTGAGCCTCTGCAGAAACTCCTTCCAGCTATTTCAAGTATACAGGGAGGCTTCAGAAGGGGCTTAAGATCAGTTTTATGTCATTGTTCAAAATGAAGGTACCTAATTACTTTGTGAGTCAGTCTGGAAAACATGTTTTGCTTATATTGTCATATAAAGTAAAGCACTGTCTTAAAGACTTGCACTGCATCAATATTTGGATAAACACACTACTATAATGTGGAGAAAAGCAAGGTTTTACACCTAGGCAGGAAAAACCAAAGGTACAAGTACAGATTAGGTGAAATATGAGCTAGCAGTGTGCGTCAGCAGCCAAAAAAGCTAATACAAACCTTGATTGTATAAATCAAGGCATAAAAATCATGTGAAGTATTAATACTGCTTTATAAATCCTTAGTAAGATGACACCTGGAATCCTGCATCTAGTTTTGGTCACCACATTACCAAAAAGACATTGAGACTTTGGGAAAAGTATAAAGATTAATCAATTAAGAAAAACATATGAAGAACGGTTGCAGGAATTGGGTATGGCCATTCTAGAGAAAAGAAGGACTAGGGTGACATGATAGCAGTATTCCAGTATTTGAGGGTTCAAATCAGTGGTGAAATCCAATTTATTTTTACTGTGGTTCTGTGGGCGTGGCTTGGTGGGCGTGGTGTGGCTTGGTGGGAGTGGCTTGGTGGATGTGGCAGGAGAACGATACTACAAAATCTCCATTCCCACCCCACTCCAGGGAAAGGATACTGCAAAATCCCATTCCCTCCCCACTCCTAGGGGAAGGATATTGCAAAATTTCCATTCCCACCCATTCCTATTTGTCAATTCTCCGAACTACTCAAAATTTCCGCTGCAGGTTCTCCGAACTGCTCAAAATTTCTGCTGCCGGAACATGTCAGAACCTGCTGGATTTCACCCCTAGTTCAAATACCGAAATACCACAAAGGAGAGGATTCAACTTATTTTCCAAAGCACCCAGAGGCAACATAAGAAACAATGGATGGAAACTAATCAAGGAGAGATGCAACCAGAAATTAAGGAGAAACTTCCTTACAATGAGGACAATTAAGCAATGAAACAGCTTGCCTTCAGAGGTTTTAAAGAAAAGACTGGACAACCACCTATCTGAAATGGTATAGGGCAGTGATGGCCAACCTTTTTGTCATTGCGTGCCAAAATCAGGGGGAGCATGGGGGTGTCACATGTATGTGTGCCCACACCCATAATTCAATGCTCCCCACCCCCTACACATGCACACACGACCCCCCGGCGCTCCCCCCATTTTTGGCACGTGATGGTAGGTGGGCCCGGTAGTCCTGTTTTTCACCATCCCCAGGCTCCAAAGGCTTTCTTGGAGCCTGGGGAGGGTGAAAACAGCTTTCCCCATACCTCCCGAGGCCCTTTGGAGGCCAGAAATGACCTGTTTCCAAACCTGAAGGCCCGAAAATCAGCTGGCCGGTGTGCGCATGCGCACTGGAGCTGAGCTAGGGCAACACTCGCGTGCCCACAGATATGGCTCCGCGTGCCACCTTTAGCATAGGTTCGCCATCACGGGTATAGGTTTCCTGCCTGATCAGGGGGTTGGACTATAAGAACTCCAAGATTCCTTCCAGCACTATTTTGATTAAATCTGTTGTTCTAAAACAATACCAGTAACATCTGAATTAGCTTCCTAATCTTCCAAAGACAATTGAAGGCCAAAGGTAAAGTGCTGTTGAATTTAGGACTGAATTTTGCTGATAAATCTCCTAGATCAGAATGTGCTTGAAATAATAGATTTTATATTAGTTTTGAACATGTTGGAAACCATGTTTTCTATCTGTACTTCTAAGCTAATTTGATTTGATTATGTTATTAACTTTTCAAACTTTAAGTCAATTTCTTTTTCCAAGAGGTGCAATCAATATAGATGAGTTTTCCCAGATACATTTTCTACTGGGATTCTCCATGCATTTATATTTCTCTGAATTTCCTTCCTCCAAAAGTTCTCTATTGTTATCTGGGTATTCTGTTAAAATCACACAACTATCATATTTTCAAGAGTTATTTTTGACTCCAAGCTTCTTACCAGCTTTGCATGAATATGGTTCCAAATTATAAGCCTTATTTCCAAATCCCTACACAATTTCACTTGAGAAGTTATTTCCTTTTATCCTTTGAGCCTTTCAGGTCTACTAGCTAACATTCATTACTCTAAGCCAGTTATATCAAACTCCTAGATAATATTACACAGAAAACATCCTACATTCCTCCTTACATTGTCAATCTTCCTGGCTTGAGTGTTACGGTGCTGTAATCAGATATTGCCTTTTGAGACTTGTTACTGTGCTTAATTGTCTGTAGTAACATAGTTCAAGAATTTGTAATCCAGTCATATGCATAAATACTCATGTGTTTTTCTACAACCTTTATTTTAATGGCTAATACACATATTGCTTCTGGACCTCAAGAACAGAACCTCAATAATATTTTTTTTGGAATATCCTGCAATATCACCCTCCCACACCCTCTCCAATGCTGATTAATGTAGAGGGCAGCTCCGTTTCCAGGTCTCCACTCTAACAATTCAAAACTGAAGAACTTTTATGAGTCCTCTACCGAACAGCCCAGAGATTCAATTCAAACTGGAGATTCAAGATTTTAAAATGGCGTGGATTTAATCTGAATTTGTTATTTCAGATGTTAGATAAACCATTCAGCCCACTCTAAGGTCTGATCTGAAGAATGATTAATCCATAGGCTGTCATTGGTAAGTAATAAAATGCTTGCAGATGCTTCATTTTGAGGGACAGAATGGGGTGAAAACGGCAGAGCTCTGTTTCGGACATTTCAGATGAAGTTAATCCTACCAGGTTTCAAAGTTTTAACAATGGTTACTCTTGTACATTTTCCACTCGAACCTCTTCTAAATCAAAGCATGAAGAAATGGGGAAAATACAATATAGCAGCAGTTGTGCTAAACCAAAACATGAAGCTAAGTTGTAAATAAAAATGTTTCGCATCTGCATATCAAACTGATTTATTGATAATAAATATCTGTAGAAACTAATACTACCCTTTTAAATTTTAAAGATTTAACCAGTTGTCCACTTTGTGGGGAGGGGTTGTCTCAGAAGCTGAAAATGGTGCCAGCACAAACAATGTTTATTCCTAAAAACAGTACATGTATGAGCCTTCAGATGGGTGTGTTAGCTTGACATGCATTTTCAAGAGACTTTCATCTGCTCTAGTCATACAAAATTTAAAAATAAGATTTGAGCTGAGATGTACCCTACAACAGTGGTTCTCAACCTTTTCTTCATCACCGACCCTCTTTACATATCTTTTGTGACATGGACCAAAGCCACAGACCACCAAGACGTAACTCAATATTTAAATCATAGCATTTCTTCACACCTTTGCAGACCTCTTGTGACCCCCAGAGGTCTGCGGACCACAGGTAACCATTGCCCTAGATCACGGGTGTCAAACTCATGGCGTCACATTGCCATTACGTCACATATCACAATGGTTTTCCCCTTTGTGGACCTGGGGTGGGTATGGCCTGCACGTGACGCATCCAGCCTGCGGGCCACCAGTTTAACATCTGTGCCCTAGATAGATCAGTCCTGGACTCCTATTTGCAAAGCTGTGAGCTGAGAACCAGCACTATTTAATCAGGCCATTCTTACTAACCCTAGTATAGTACACATATTGTATTAAAATCTAATCCCCTTACTCCATCCTGACAACAATCACCATTTTTTAAAAAAATACATACATATTAAATCCACCTTTCAACCTCTAATCTTCCATCTGTTTATTACTTTTATAATATGTGTATCTTTATTTCTACTTCTATTCTAACTTTTAATCAGGCCCACATTATATTAAAGAAAGAAGTAAAAAAACCCCAAGAAGTAACATTTCCTTTCTATCCATCATCTCATTTTAATATTTCATTTTCATTTTAATATTTCAATTCTTGGTATTTTGGCATACTTCCCATACTCCTCTCTTGGATCTTTATCTCTATCTACCACTGCATTTTTGCTGTTTAGTCTAAGTATTCCTCCCATCTCTATCCTCTTATGATGCCAAGTCTCCAAAATATCTGTCTAAACTCCTATCTCTTTTTCAATGGTATCTTCCCATTCCATTTTTAAATCTCTTAAAATACTTTCCCCCTGATTTGTTTCATTAATCATTATAGTCTTTATTTTTTTATTTTTTTTATTTTTTTTATTTTGAAAACATTATAAACAAGACACAAACACACAACATTTATATACACGTCACTTTTCCCTACAGCTACTTCGAAGTGATCCTTTCTTACTATTTACATCTATTCACACATATTTAAACTTTATCTTATTCAACAATTTATTTTCCATCATTCTTTCTTTTGATCTTCAACATTTTTTCTCCCCTCTCTCCTTTATTCCTCTTTTGCATTTTTCCTATTCTCCAACCATTCATACCACCTACACCACACTTTGTAATATCCTCTTTTCTTTTATTAATTTGTCCATCTCTGCGCACTCTAAGATTTTCCTAATTAAATCTTCTTCTGATGGTTAGTTTTCCTTCTTTCAATTTTGCACATAGACTATGCGGGCTGCTGTCAGTATATGTAATATTAAATAATATATTTCCTTAGTATAGTTTTCTATGGATTTTTCTATGGAAATCCCTAGTAGAAACTGTTCAGGTTTTCCCTTTATTGAATTCTGAATTATTTCCTCTATCCACTTTTAAACTTTTGCCCAGAATTTCTTCACCACTGGGCAGGTCTATCAGAGATGATTATAAGTTCCATAGTTATTCCTACATTTCCAACATTTCGGTGAATTACTAGGGAACATTTTCACTATTCTAGCTGGTGGAAAGTGCCATCTATTGAAACATTTTCATCTGGTTTTCCTTGTATGCCGTTGATATTGTCAATTTCATATTTGTTCTCCACATCTTTTCCCACTTCTCTAATTATATTACATGATTGAAATTCCTTGCCCATTTAATCATAGTATCTTTCACTATTTCCTCTTCTATTTTATACCGTAATAAAAATTTATAAATTTTACTAATTAATTTTTGTTCCCTTCCATATATAATTTTATCCAGTTCATTTTGCTTCAATTGTACCTGATCTATTTTTGTATCTTCTAAATATTTTGATCTTATTTGTAAGTACATCCACCATTCAACTTCCCTATTCAAATCCTGTCCCAATTCTTGTTTTGTTTTTAATTTCCCCGAATCATTTAATATATCCCTGTATCTAATTATTTCAGTCCAGTTTACTAAATTTGTGTTAATGTTTCATTGGGAGAGATCCAAAACGGTATTCTTATATAGTGTTGCTTTTTGATTTTATGCCAAATTAATAATAGTGAATTTCTAATTATATGTCTTCTAAAATATCCATGGGTTTTATACTTTTCACCCCATAAAAATGCATGCCATCCTGTCTGTAAATCGTGTCCTTCTATTGTTAAAATTCTTTTATTTCCCAGCTTTATCCATTCCTTTAACCATGTTAGGCATGCTGCTTGGTAATAAGTCTCCCAATCCGGAAATGCTACTCCACCTCTGCCCCTGGTATTTTGTAGTGTTTTTAATCTAATTCTAGGTTTTCTCCCTTGCCATATAAATTTTGAGGTCAATCTGTTTAATAAATAAAAAAAACTTTTTTCTAATTTTATCGGTATAACCTGGAAGAGGAATAAGATTTTGGGCAGGATATTCATTTTTATTGCCGCCACTCTTCCCATCCATGAAATTTGAAGATTTTTCCAATTTTCCAAATCTTTCTCAATTTGCAGCATTAATTTGTCATAATTTTCCTTTTTGATTGAGGAGCCTCTTGGTGTTAGCCAAATCCCTAAATATTTTATTTTTTTTGTTATCTGAATATTCATACTATTTTCTAATTCTCTCTCTTGTTTCTTTGTAAGATTTTTGGTTAACATTTTGGATTTATTTCTATTAATTTTTAAACCTGCCACTACACCAAATTCTTCTACTTTTTCAATCAATTTAGGGCCTGATTTTAGGGGTTCCTCAATTATAAAGACCATATCGTCTGCAAAAGCTTGCAATTTGTACTCCTCACTTTTTTATTGTCAATCCTTTTATCTCTCAATCTTCCCTAATTTTTTTTAAGAGTGGTTCCAATAAAGAGAAGTGGGGAAAGTGGGCATCCTTGTCTCACTCCTTTTGTTATCTCAAATCTGTCTGTCACATCTTGAGTCATAATTACTCTTGCAGTTTGCTTGGAATATATTTTTTCAATCATTTTTTCAAATTTTGAGCCAAATTCCATTTTTTTTATTTGTTGTATCATAAATCTCCAATTCAAATTATCAAAAGCTTTTTGGGCATCAAGGAAAACTAGTGAAACTTGTTTCTCTGAGTGTGCTTCATAAAATTCTAATATATCAATTATAGTGCATGTGTTATTTCTAATTTGTCGTCCTGGCAAGAAACCATTTTGATCTGAATGAATATGTTTATTTAGAATCATTTTTAACCTTTCAGCAATTATTGACATATAAGTTTTATAATCAGAATTTAATAAAGAGATAGGCCTGTAATTTTGCACTAATTGCTGGTCTGAGTCCTCCTTATATATAAGTGTGATTAATGCTTCTGTCCATGTTTTGGGTATATTTGTTTCCTGTAGTACTTCATTGAATATTTCTAACATAAAACTTCCTATCTGCTTTTGTATGCACCTGTATAGTTCAATGGGTATTCCATCTGGCCCTGGTGTCTTATTATTTTTTTGCCTTTTTATTGCAATTCCGAATTCTGTTTCAGAGATTGGTCTATTCAATACTTCTTTCGGTTCCTCCGTAAGCTTACATACATTTGTTTTCTCTAGATATTCTTTAAATTCTGCTTCTATCGTTTCTTCCTGCGTATATAATTATACTCTTTATTATCTTCTCTTCTTGTTTTGCTTGTTAATTTATCTGCTTTGTCTTTTCCTCCATTCTTTCTGTTGTCTCCTTCCTCTCATGGGCATCTTGGTCTTTATTCATTGTCCCTTGTAGAATATTTTCTTTTTTCCATCTATGCTTTGCATTAAATTGTTTATCTCCCTGAAGTTCTTTGTCATAGAGTCCTTAATGTTTTTGACATCAACAATATTTCCTTTCAACTTTCACTCATTTCCCCCATATGGAGCATCTCATTTTATTTTAATATTTAATAAGGTCCACTTTTATTCAATAATTCAACAACCATATGTTCAGGCTTAATATTGCTCCTCAGAGAATACTATAGTCACAATTCTTTTATATCCCAGGGTTGTTCAATCAGACATTCAGGTAGTCCAGGAAACTCTACAAATATCTCCTTATGTCTCCTCTATAAGTTTAATAGCATTCAAAAATTGCTTTACTTAGGTATCTTTCTTGTTCTCACCATTGAACCTCCCATAGTCATAAGATAGATAAGTATAGAACAGTAAATATCATCACAGTTCTCCAAGTAAATGTTGTTTATTTTTCTAATCAAAAATTTCCCAGGATTATAGAGTATGATATATTTTCCTTCGTCAGTAGATGGCACTCTCAGCTCAGTTTTCAGTGTTGTTTCAGTTTTAACAACTATTAAATCCAATTTAAATTCGGTTTATAAAAGCAAAGTCAATTGTTAAAGTAGGTAGAACCAGCATTGTGAAATACCTTTGCAAAATAATGCTTACCCAATTTAGCCATCCAGAGGGGGCATGGCCAGCATCAGGTGATAAGGTGTGCATTCTGGGGCTCCAGGAGAACACCGATATCCTAGCCAACTTTGGGGATCCCCAGGGATCATAGCTGTCTTGTGGAGACAGCGAAGAAAGAAGATGCTGGCTGGCATGGATAGGGAATGAGCAAGTTCCCTGAAGTGCCGGCATTAGTCTTTGACCCGTCGGCGAAGGAAGGCAGCCATTAAGGAGCTGTCACAAGCCAGAATGGCCACGATCAGAAAGAGGGAATGTAATGAGCAGTAATTGAATGAAGTATTGTCACCAGGTGAGTGATGGGCCAATTCACAGATAAAAGAAAAAAAAATATTTGACAGCTTGAAAAGATTGTAGTTGAAGATTGGTGGCTAATTAGCACAGAGACTAAAATGGAGAGAGAATAAAACCTGGAACTTTAAAAATCAAACCTAAAGCCTGGAAAAAATCTTCCATTCGGAGTTAAAACTGGATTTGGGGGAAAAAAAATAAGACAAGGAAAAGAAGATAGAAAAACGTTTTAAACAGCAGAAGAATTTAATTTAAAGAGTGGATGCTTTTGTGTATTGCAAGATGGCTATTTTGTTATGGAAATTGTGAATCAGGGAAACAGCTGCTGGAGGGGGAATTTAAGCAAAGAGAGAGAAAAAAGGAACTTTAAAATCAAACCTAAAGCTCTTAGTTCTTTTCTTTTGGGTCTGTAGTTGTTCTCTATGTGATTATTCTGCACTTTTCATAAATAGTTAAGAATCTCTTTTGGATTTTTCCTTTTTTTCTTTTTAAGGTTAGGTTTTGAGTAAAAAAGGAATCTTCTCACCCAGTTCCATTCACTATTCATTTACACTGCTCCTGAGCTTTCTTTGTTGCCTCGGCTGTCCCAGCTTCACGGCAGCCATTTTTGGCAGCTTCTTCTCATTGTCGTGATGGAGAGGGAAAAGAACCCTGGGTCAAGCAGGAGAGATTGCGGCCCTCCACAACCTGCAGGCCACCCCTCTTTTCTTCACCACCCCTCCAGGGTGGCTTTAGCTCCTTTTAGAGCATTCTAACATGGAGAACTTGGCATGGGAACATGGGGACCCGTTCCTCACATCTGATATCGCCGCAATATCAGCCGGACTGTCCTGCAATTTAGTTTCCTGGTTTGTATCAACTTTACTGAAACCCACTGGGTTACATTTGTTTTCAAAGTTTATTTTAATATTATCAATGAATGTAAAATGAGCCCTCCAAATAGAGAGTGGCTGAAGGAAATAAAATTATATTCTTATTATTTATTTTGTTTATTTTTTATTTTTTATTAAATTGATATGCCACCCATCTCACTGTTGTCTCTGAGGAGGCTTAGAAACAATAAAAATAGCAATATGAAAACAATTATAAATATACAAACAATTAAGTAACTGTTAAGTAAATCCAATATTGGGGTGGTAAGTAAATGACTCCACATTAATTTTGAATAAAAATGATTTAATCATGAATGATATTTATGATCACATTTGATACTAATTTAAATTTAGTCAAGGCTATTCCAGTACTAGAAAGAGTCAAGTGAACATGTGGAATGAGGCATTTTTTAAGCTTGTGACTATAGTCTGACTTTTCCTTGGGTTGAAGAGTTTGGGCAGACAATCCTTTATTCTTACATATTCATTCAAGAATGAATAAAAGGCAAATGTGAGCTTATTAATTGATGTCTGAGTAGATGCAGTAGACCTGCAAGAGTTTATGAGTCTTGATTTTTGTTTGTTTTACAATGAGAATTATCCTTTTGAACATTTCTTTTTAATTAAGTAAAATAGGCTATAACTGTCAACTTGCATCCATCGGAACCCTGACAATAACAAGCTAAAGATTTGAGAGTTTAATGTGGAAAACCCATTTCCTTTTAAGAAATATCCTGACAGGTACTCTGTTTCTTAATTCTAAGCCTAAACGTCCTGTTCCTGGCTCTTGAAATTCTAAAAAAAAACCCACTAATGTCAGTCTGACAAGCCTGGTATTAACCTACAGTCTGGTTAATCAATAGACTCCTTGTTTTTCAGAAATTCATACTGAAAGAGATAAAATCAGATGACTGTATTCATAGGAGGAGAAGGATGAACTTATAATAACAGCAAGTCCAATTAAAGAAGTTACTTTACTTCTTAATGTAATATTCTACAGACATAGTTTGTGTAGGTCCACATTTAATACATTTAACCTTTATTTGTCTTTTTTATCAAAGATACTGCATAAAGAAGGAGTTTTTTCACATGATAAGGTGAATCATTCTAAGGGCTTTTTGTACAAGCCATTCTTGAATATCTTGAACTAAAGGTCACTCTTTGAAAGTTCATCTCTGTTCCCTATGAAAGAATCTAGTAATAGATAGTGGAATAATAGGGTTTTTTTTTTCTATTAATCCAAGAATTATTATGGTTTGTTGCATTGTCAGCAAGATATTTAGACTGAATTTGGCATTTTTATCTAAATCAAATCTTCCTAAGGACCTAGATGTTGATGTTTGAGGGTGATAGAGATATTGTTTCAGGATGTAAGCTTTTCGGAGTAAAGCTGCCTTTTGCAATTGACTGATGGTGAATTTGTCAATGCCAATGGTATTCACATGATGTTCCAGTTGTTTTTCTTTTTTTTGAAAAAAGTTTTTATTTTTATTTTTCATAAACATATTTACATGTACAGTCCTTTATCCACCATTTTTCATTCATCTTATTTTTTAACTTTCATTTTTAATTTTTACTTGTTCGGAGCTGCTCTTTTACCATTTACCCTTCTTTGTTTTGCCACAACCTTTCTTCTTCTCCTCCCATTCTCTTCCTTCCTCCTCTTCCTTTCTTCTTTCTTCCTCTCCTTCTCTTTCCTACTTCCCCTTTCCTTTCCCCACTCCTCTCTTCTTCCCTCCTTTTTTTTTATTTAAAAAAGTTTTACAAATACATTTTCCCCCCGGTTCCTCCCCCAAACCCTCCCTAACCCTCCCCTCCCCCATGACTTCCTCAAGATGAAATCCAAATCAAAATCACATTTTATAACACTTTAACCCCTAACTATTCCACCCCCTGTGTACTATTCATTTCTTCGTAAATAACATTCAGTTATACTATCCCTATATAATACATTCAGCTAAAAGCTATCTGATATTTCCTAGTTTGATATTTATTCTGTACGTAATCTATCCACTTCTTCCACTCCCATACATAAGTCTCTTGAGTCCGATCTTTTAGATATGCTGAAATCTTCGCCATCTCTGCAAAACTGGCCATCTTCAAAGTCCATTCTTCAACAGTGGGCATAGTATCATTGTTCCAATATTGACCTATCAATAATCTAGCTTCTGTCACCATATACAATATCAGCTTTGTTTCACCCAGTGTAAAACCCTTAACTATACCCAATAAGAACAATTGTGGAGAGAATTGGAGTTTTTTCTTCAAAACATTTTGTATGACCCACCAAATTTTTATCCAAAAAGCATTCACTTTCTTGCAGGTCCACCATATATGATAATATGTAGCATCTAAACAATCACATCTCCAACATTTGGGCTGAATATTAAGATACATGCATGACAGTTTCTTAGGATCTAAATGCCACCTATAAAACATTTTATAAAAAATTTCCCTCAAATTCTGCGACTGTGTAAATTTAACATTCTGGACCCATATTTTTTCCCATGTTTCCAACATTTTTTTTTTAATTTGATTTATATGCCGCCCTTCTCCAGAGACTCAGGGCGGCTTACAATGTGCTCAGCAATAGCCATCATCCTTTTGTATATTTATACAAAGTCAGCTTATTGCCCCCACAACTGGGTCCTCATTTCACCTACCTTAGAAAGGATGGAAGGCTGATTCAACCTTGAGCCTTGGCGAGATTCGAACCCTGCAGTAATTGCAGGCAGCTGGTCTTAATAACCAGCTTAATAACAGGGTGCCTTAAACCCCTGTACTACCAAGGCTCTTAATACATAACTGGTTCTGCAAAATTTTGCGCCCACTTTATCATGCAATCTTTAACCAATTCATTTTCCGAGTCTCTTTCTAACAAAACATTATAAACCCTCTTAATATGCATTGGGCCTTTCTCTTTTATATGTCTAACCAATTCTTCTTCGTGCATCATTATACCAGTTTTTTGATCTTCTTTCCATCTCAATTGAAGTTGATTATACTGTAACCAAGTTAAATTAATCCCTTTTTTCAACAGTGTATTTAATGTCTTTAGTTGCCATCTGCCCCCATCCATAAAAAGAACTTCTTTGTATAAAAAAACCCCGAGTGACATTATATTTATATTCCACATGATATGACCAAGATCCAGCCATAGCGGTATTTTATAATCCCATTTGAATCGGTGCTTCTTCCATACTCTCATGAAGGAATTCCTAAGTATGTGGCTATTAAATACTTTATCCACTCTGTTTTCATAAAATAAGTATGCATGCCAACCAAATTTGAGGTCATAACTTTCTATATTCAATATTCCAGTCTTTGTCCTTCCAAACCAATCACTTGCTTGTGTCAAAGCTGCTGCTTCATAATACAATTGTAGGTTTGGGAGTTTAAGGCCACCCCTTTCTGGAGCATCTTGCATAATTTTCAGTTTCACTCTCGGGTTTTTCTCATTCCAGACAAACTTATTCACTCCTCTTTGCCATTCTGTCAATTGTTTATCACTTTTAAGCACCAGAATCATTTGAAACAAAAAGAGAAATCTAGGTAGAACGTTCATCTTAATTGCTGCTATTCTTCCAAGTAAAGACAGCTGCAGTTTTTTCCAAGTTTCCATATCCTTTTGTACCTCTCGCCACAACACCTCATAATTATTTTGGAACAATTTTATATTTGAATCTGCAACTTGAACTCCTAGATATTTAACCTTTGATACTATTTCAAAGCCTGCCTTACTTTCAAGTTCCTGTTTTTGATCTTGTGTCATATTTTTAACTATCATCTTAGTTTTTTTCTGGTTCAGTCTAAATCCTGATACCATACCATATTCTTCTATAATATCTTCCATCTGGATTATTGATTCCATCGGCTGTGTTAGGGTAACAACCAGATAATCTGCAAATGCCCTAGTCCTATAATCTTCTTGCCTTATAACTATACCATTTAAAGAATTTGAATCCCGTATTGTATTCAACAAGACTTCTAATGTTAAAATAAACAACAGTGGGGATAGCAGACAACCTTGTCTTGTTCCTTTTTCAATACTAAAATTTGTAGTCAAACTTCCATTCATAATAATTTGTGCCGTTTGTTCTTGATAAATTGCTGCGACTGCCTGTATAAACTGATCCCAAAGTCCATTTTTCTTAAAGTCTTTAGTAGAAAGTTCCAATCCACTCTATCAAAGGCCTTCTCCGCATCCAAAAACACCAGCACTGCAGAGATCTATTTATTCTTCTCAAGATATTCCAATAAATCTATAATTTGCCTAACATTATCCTTCATGTATCTGCCTTCTATAAATCCTGCTTGATCATGATGAATCACCTCTTGGATAACTGGCATTAACCTGTTGGCTAATACTTTTGCAAAAATTTTGTAATCAGTATTCAAAAGAGATATTGGTCTGAAATTTTCAGGTTTTTTAGGACCTGCTTGCTCTTTCGGTATCAATGAAATATAAGCTGCTTTCCATGAAGGGGGTATTTTGTCCCCTTGTTGTATGCTACAAAGTAAATCTTTAAAATGTTCAATCATTTCTGCTTGTAAAGTTTTATAATACACTACAGTTAATCCATCCGTCCCTGGTGCTTTAGCTGTTTTCAATTGTTTAATAGCGACAGCAATCTCTTCGACTGTTATGGGTTGACTCATTCTTTCCTTTTGATCACTAGAAATTTTCATAACTCTTTTTTCTTCTAGATGTTTATCTATAAGTCCATTCTTTATATCATCTTTAGCATATAATTTAGTATAATAATCTAAGAAAGCTTCTTTAATTAATTTTTGTTGAAAAACTTCCTTCCCTCCACTCTCAATACTGTCAATAACCCGTGGACTCTGCCGCTTCCTCAATGTGTAGGCCAACCATCTGCCCGGTTTGTTGGCATTACAAAATGTATTATGTTTTGCAAATTGTAAATTAATTGCTGTTTGTTCCGCCATAAGCATATGGAATTGATCTTTCAAAAGTTTTATAGCTCCTCGTATTCTTTCATCTGTTGGATTTTTTATAAGTAACTGTTCTTTTTTCTTTATCTCTGCTTCCATTTCTAGTCTTTTCTTTTGTCGATTTAGTTTATGTTTAGAATTCATATAAATCAGTACCCCTCTCATGTATGCCTTACTCGCATCCCAAACAGTTTCAATAGGGGTACCCTTATTTAAATTCATTTCGAAAAATTCTTTCATTTGCTTTTTAAGTTCATTTACATTCTTTTCATATCTAAACAAATTTTCATTTACTCTCCATGATCTTCTCTCAATCTTTCCCATTTCAATTTCTATCCATACCGGGCTATGGTCGGTTAAAGTCCTTGGAAAAATCTTTGGGTTTTTTTGTTTTTGTAAGTAAATCAGATGATAATAAAATAAAATCAATCCTAGAGAAGGATCTGTGCCTGTCTGAGAAAAAGGTAAAATCCAAATCTTTTGGGTTATGTACTCTCCAAATATCTTTTAATTCCAAATCTTCTTTCATATCAAAAAAAAATCTGTGGTAATTTAATCCTTGACTTTGCCAAACTCTTTTTGTCTTTTTTAGGATCAATTACTCCATTCTAATCTCCCATAATTAGAATAGATCTATAATCCCATTGCAATATTTTAGAGTACAATGTTTCATAAAAATTTTCTTGTTGTTGATTAGGAGCGTAAATTCCAATCACCAAAACTGGACCATTTTCTGTGTAAAGTTCAATTGCTATAAACCTCGCACAGTCATCTGCTTCTATAGTTTTAGCTGACAACCTTTTATTTATATAAATCATTACACCATTCTTTTTCTCCGAATTCGAGGCTATAAATTGTGCTCCTAATCTGGAATTTATCAGGTATTTTTGATCTTGTATTCTAATATGGGTTTTTTGTAAACAAATAACATCATTATTAAATTGTCTCAAATAATTGAATAACTTATTCCTTTTCTGTGGTGAATTTAGTCCATTCACATTCCATGATAAAAACTTAATTGTCATCTGGAGCCTCTTGAAGTGATAAGAACATTTGCTGAAGGCTTTCTTCCAAGTTGGTAGTCTTCAGTTTAGCTCCTCCCATGGCTTCACATTCTTGTGCATTGCCCTTAACTCCCTTCTTGTCTTGCTGTGGCTTAGACCTTTCCTGTTGTTGTTTTTCTTTAATTTGCTTGTAAGGTGCTCAAGTTATATGCTGATCTTTAGCTTCGCACATCAAAGCTAGGTCCAGAGCCACTTCTCGTGTATTTTTAGGTGGTTCAATTACAGTTTCCAGAGGGAGATCTAACAGCAGTTCATCCAGAAATCCCCCTGTAGCTCCCTGCATTTCCATTACCTCCAGCTCCATCTGCTTACACTGCTCTTCGGTCTCTTGTTCAAATTGCTTGTCCTTATCACTCTCCTTTATCTCTAAGACTGAAGAAGTACGTGGGGATATTGAACTTGTTTTAAAAACTTTGAAATAAAATTCTTCCGCTTTCTCAACAGTATTTAATCAATATCTTTCTCCTTGAAACCTCAATATTATTCCAGTTGGAGCATCCCACCTAAATGGAATTTCTTGTTTCTTTAATTCAGTCACTAAAAATCCAAAATCCTTTCTGTCTTTTAACATCTTAGGCGGCAGTTCTTTATAAATTCCAATTTCCCTTCCTTCCACTTGTACAGTAGAGACAAAGGACCTTTGCAAATATCATTTCTTATTCTTCTGTCTGTAAAATATATCACCACATCTCTAGGCAATTGTCTTTGTTTGGCCACCCAAGAATTTATTCTGTAAACTTTATCCATCTTACAAAAAATTTCTTCAGGACTAATCTTTAACATCACGGCCAAAGCATCAGCACAAATCCTTCTCAAATCTTCTCTGTTATTCTCTTTTATACCTCTCAGTCTTACAGCAAATTCCATAGATCTGAATTGCATCATTGTCACCTCATTTTCAATCCTTTGCATTTTATTGTCAACATTAAAAATTTTGTGGTCAACCTCCTTCATTTTAACATCTACTTCTGATCTAAGTTCCTCCACTTTTTTATCAGTCTGCACAACTGCATCTGACAGGCCAGTCACAACTGTCATTAACTTTTTGGTCACCTTGTCATACTTTTCTTGAACCACCTCTTTGATTTCTTTGATCTCCTGCTTAATTTCCTGTTGAGATTTTTTAAACTTCTCATCCATATTTTCCTCTTGCCTCATCAAAGCCTGAATAATAAATTCCTTTAAATTTTCAAGATCAATCTCCTTTTTCTGGCTCTGTGTCTGGCTAGGAGGCTGTTGTTGTGACTTGTGCGTGGGGGATTCCCCCCCTGCCCCTTTCGCATCTGGCTTGGTCTGTTTTGAAGCCATTCTGCCACGTAGTCTAACTTTTCAAAAGAAGCAAGTCTTTTCTCCCTTTTCTCCCTTTCTTCCTCCAAAAAATCCTTTAAAAAATTTCCCCAGGTTTAGTCAAATTAAAGGTGAAGTTAGATCAAGATCAGGATCACTTAAAAAAAACTTTTCCTTTCTCTTCGCTTATAGCAGACAGTGTTACTTTGTAGTGTATTGAAACAATTATGCAAATCCACTTTCGCTTTCAGCTTTTCCTAGCGCTGAAGCCGGGCGCCATTTTCAGAAGACTTTCAATCTTTCACTTTAAAGTTTAGTTATAGGACTAACACAGATACTTGCTGTTTTGAAGTTTTGAAGTTCAAGTCCGTATTTCACCCTGTTTGTTTAGAAATTCTTTTTGTTTTCACTGGTGAGGTTGGTCACGCCGTCTGGCTCTATGAAGTGTAGAGTTGTCCCGAGGTCCGGAGCCTCGGCGAGCTGGATAGGGAGCCTCACCTGTTTCCTCCCCAGAAGCAAAAAAGACAGTCTGGGGGCTTTGCAGGGGCTCTACCTAGTCTCGCTGGCTCTCCTCATGATTCCTCTGGAATTCGGAGTTTTCCAACCCACCTCTCAGTTATCGAAGCGGCTCTTAACAGGCAACGGGGCTGGCGGTCAAAAAAAATGACCGTCTGGCAACGACGGGAACCAAACCGGAAGTTCCAGTTGTTTTGGTATTGCAGCCAAGGTACCTATCAATATTGGTATAACCTTTGCTTTCTTTTACCATAGTTCTATTTCTATTTGCAGATCTTTGTATTTTGTAATTTTCCCTAGTTCTTTCTCTTTTATTCTGCTGTTTTTAGGTTCTGTCACATCCATTAGCCAGACTATTTTGTCTCTTTTATTGACTATAGTTAGATCTGAGGTGTTATGAGGTAGGTGCCTGTCTGAGCAATTTAGCTTCTTCATTATCTATTATTCTCTCTGTTTTATGGTCCCACCATTCTTGCTTACAAGCAAATGAAATTTCTTGCAGATCTTCCAATGCACCATTGTTGCTACTTTGTCATGCTATTTTGGTCTAGTGATGAAGAAAGGATTGAATTAATGCAGGATGGGACTAATTGAACATGTAATCTTCACTGTTTTTCCTGGAAACTGAACAGAAAACAGTGCTTTTCATCTGATGGTTATAATGAAATCAAAGAAGTACACAAAGCAAACATGCATTAATGACTGATTAGTTATTAGTTATTGTTCATATCTAGTATTTAAGTCCTTTTATGCTTAAATACTAGATATGAACAATAACCAATAACTAATTGCTAATGGTTAGCACAACAGGACTCCCCCCCCTTTCTCCCACAGCCATTATTTCATTCAACTGCCAATTTTATGAAGAGGTCTAGGGGATTCAAAAGAATGATCACTACTTTGGAACATTTTGCTTTGTGAAATAAAGATATTCATCACCAACAATTTATCTAGCTAATTCTCTGTATGACTTAGAGAGAGAGAAAAATAGTTGCTAATCATTCTTTGAACATTGAGAAGCCCTCTGAAGGGATGGCCTAATAGGTCATGGGTTGTCCAGTATTGTTTAACACTTTAATGTAAAACTAGGTAACCCATGACCCACTGGGTCATTGTTTCAGAGATATTTTGTTATCTAAACAGAGAAACAGAAGGAGCAAAGACACAAAAGCAGTGGGAGTGAGAGAGACTTGTGACTTCCTGCCAGCTTTCCATTACTTTCCTTGTGGGAAGCTGGCATAAACCATTGTAAATGACATCAAATAACTGTAGCTGACCATGGCAGCCTATTGGGTCCTTATTTCAGAGATACTATATTTCTTTATCTAAACAGAGTTACCATGAAAATTAGGAGCCTTAATTACTTTATTTATCATGATAGAATATGCTTAAATTATTAGTAATTTTGTATTTTGGATTTTTTAGTGGAACAATGAATTTTATCTTTGTTAATTAAATGAGAAAATTATTTTAAACTTGATACAATATTGCCGCATTGATTATATTATATTATATTATATTATATTATATTATATTATATTATATATTATATTATATTATATTATATTATATTATATTATATTATATTATATTATATTATATTATGTCCTGATTTCTTGGATTATATCAAAAATATTTCACATCCAGCTTTTGACTTGTCTTTCCTGATTGTTTCTTCTAGTGTATATACAGAGGTACAAAAGAGAACACGAAAATGATCTGAACTAATCAAGGCCTAACATTTCAGAATATTTGATCAGGCAAAAGTTTAAATATAATCCTGATGTGAGATGAAAAGACTGAGATACCCAGGGTGAACCCCCATAATGATAGATATAAGTAAGTTAAATTGTTTTTAAAATGTTAGTTGTTTTATTCATTTTCATTAAAATTAAACATGTACATTATACATTTCAAAAGTCCAGAAAGTTAAAGTTAATTTGTCTAAAGTTTTGAATTAAATTCCATTGTAGAATTAAACTTTTTTTTAAAAAAATATTCTTTATTCTTTATTCTTCCAAAACAGGATTTATTCTTCCAAAAGAGGGTTACTGAGTGACTTATAAAATATTAGAAGCAAACCCCCTAACTCCAGTCGGGAAAAAACCAGCCATCTTGGCTGGCCGGAGTGCTGTCAACCGACAAGTGTGGAAGCGAAGATTATAAAGAGAAACATCGGTAAGGACTAAGTTAATTGAAATATAACGGTATAACCATAAGGATCTAAAGACATTGGCGAGAATAGGACTCCAAAAGCGGCGGCAAGATCGTCAGGCAAGCGGCGAGAGACAGTGATCAGAGCGAAGCTTAATATCCAAAGTGACAACGCAGATTTGACAGGCGAAAGGAATGAGCGACAGAAAAAAAGGATTACAAGTAAGCGGTGGATTACAACTTTACAATAATACATCTTGATTTGGTAGAGAGAGAAAAAAAGATTAATTAAGAGAGTAACTGTAGAAAGTGAAACTAAAGAACTGAGACTATTTAAGAACGTTGTGGGTGGAAGGAAATTAGCTGAACAGCAGCGAATGGCGGACTGAGGATGCAGAGAAGAAAACTTTCACTTTGTATCCAGCGGCAACAACAAGTTAAAACCACAGACACAAGATTTGTAATGAGACATTAGAAGATACATTGACTCTGTTGGTAAAGGAGATATAACTTGCCACATAGGAAAACCGGAACAATTGACTTACGGATTTAATAGAGACTATCGCAATAGAACTGTGAAAGCTGGGTGAAAAGAAGGTGAACTGAAGAACGAAGAAAGAAGGAGAAAGAAGTAATCCTAATTGGTCTGGAAGTGATATAGTGGAGAACTTTAGATATTAAATCATCAAAATATAGTTATTTCATTTACTTTATAAAATCCAAACTTAATACTTACTTAACTCTGCTTAAAGAATACTAATACTAAAACTTGAAGTTATTATAATATATACTAAAGAACTGACTTAATAATATTTTTCCTTTTACTGTTTCCCACCCCATTGAAATAAGTATATAGATTTTACAGTAATATATTGGTTAAGGGGAATTATATTGTGTATTGATTAGAAGGTTAGATATTAACATAGACATTGCAAAGAGACTGTTATAGATATTATTAAGGAATAATAATTGTGATAGTTAATACAAGCAGTATATACTGGTAATTGTGACACAACTTAATAGAATATTTTAAACTGTTTATAGAGAATCTTAAATCCCATCGACTTATTACATAGAGGTTATATAGATATTGTTTAGTGTTAAAGTGAATTTAAGTATTGTGAAACTAGAAAAGTAGGAATACAAACGTGATTTATCATTAATATAACTTGGTATATAAATATTAATTATATTATATTGTATAGGAAAAAGAACAGAAGAATGAATTGTTAAAACACTGCATTTTCCCCTTAATCCCTCTCAATTAATTAATCCGATCCTTATATAACAATATTTCAAGTGGAATTATTATAATTAAGATTATATAAATCAATTATTAAATATCAACATATTAATTTACCCTCAACCAAATCAGTGTATGAAAATTTGGGAAAAAATAATACAAAAAACAAAGATGACAACACCTTCAATACCAATAACTAAAACAGGGAAAAAATTAACAACAAATCAAACACCTACCCAATCTTCACCTGCACAACAAAAAACCATAGATACGATGCTAACTACAGACAAAGAAAAAGCTTCCACCGCACTTAATATACAGAATATACAGTCTATACTAGCCATGATTCAGGAGGGGATGAACAAGACCCAAGAAACAATAGCGAATAATCATGAAGAAACAAAAAAGAACCACGAGGAATTGAAATCAGAAGTAGGACAAATAAATGATAATATAAAAAAAAATGGATGACAAGATTGAGAGAATACAACAAAACATAGTTAAAAATGAAGAACGAATTCAAAACATGGAAGCAAAAATGGTCTTAACTGAGAAAAAGATGGATAATATCGAACAAAACCAAATGGAGCTAAATAGAGAACTTGAAGAGTCGATTACCCACTTAGAATTAGAAAAGGCATCATTTTTTTTACGGTTTCAAAATATTGCAGAAACAAAAGGAGAAGACTTAAGGGACCTGATGACGGATATATTAGCAGAGATTATCCAGAAGGAAAAAAACAAAATTAGTAGGGAAATTGATGAAATTTATAGAGTTCATACGAACTATGCTCGTAGGAACAAATTACCTAAAGAAATACATGTTAGATTCGCACGCAAAACTGTAAAAGAAGAGATCTACACATTAATGAGAGAGGGAAAACCTTGTTATAAAGGAAAGGAAATAATAACCCTAAAACAAGTCCCAAGAAGAATAAGAGAACACAAAAAAAAAACTACAATCTCTTGACAACCCTACTGAATCAACATAAAATAATGTTCCACTGGCTGGTGCCAGAGGGAATTCTAATATCCTGGGACGATAAAAAATATAAAATCGATACGATAGAGAAGGCACAAGAATTTTTTGATACTCACTTTATAATAGAAGAAGAACAGGAAACTAGACGTGATTCGGAAAACACAAACCAGGAACACTCCACGGAAGAAACACAAAAAGAAAAGGAAGAGAAGGAGTGTAGGGAAAGGGAGAAGATGGAGAGAGAAGGGGCCAGGGGGAAAACACAAATGGTAACAAGAAACACAAGTAGACTTAGACTAACAAAAAGAAAGTAAGGAAAATGGGACGAGAATTGAAATTAATTTCAATCAATATAAACGGCCTTAATCTACCAACCAAAAGAACACATACTTTCAAAAAACTACAAAAATTAAACATAGACATTATCAATTTACAAGAAGTACATATCAAAAAACAACATCAACAGTTACTAGAAAACAGAAGACTAGAAACATTATTCACCTCATTATCAGATCAAAAAAAAAAAAGAGGCATTGCAATATACATTAAAAGCCATATTCAGGCAAAACAAATCTACACAGATGGAGAAGACAGGATATTAATGATAGACATTAAGATGGAGGCCCGAAACATGTTACTGATATCAATATATGCTCCAAACGGGAACGAAAAAGAATACTTTAAAAAAATACACAATAAAATTAAAGAATTAGATTACGAACATATATGTATAATAGGGGACTATAATGCGATCGTTGATATGGATTATGATTACCAAAGTAATAAAAAAAATAAATCTAGGAAAAAGACACTACCCGACACCTTTAAGGATATGATTCAAGAGTTACCATTGAAAGATGCCTGGAGAGAACTGAATAAAACCAAAAAACAGTATACATATTACTCAAATCTCCACCAGTCCTGGTCCAGACTAGACATGGCCTGGATGACTGCAGAACTAAGAGAAAATATAAAAGAAATCGAAATTACACCGAACGTATGGGCAGATCACAGTCCTATAACAATAGTCTGGAAAGGCCAGCAAAAAAGAGGAAGATGGATGATGGACAGAGAGATCATCAAAGATAAAGAATACATAGAGATGATAAAGAAAGAGATGGAGATATTCTTTCAAATAAACAAGAGGGAACAAACATCATTGCAAGTCCTATGGGACACCACAAAAGCATATATAAGAGGACTAACAATTTCATTCAAGGCGAAGAAAAATAGAGAGAAACAGCAAAGAAGAAACAATTTATTGATTGATCTTGGAAAACAGGAAGCAGAATTACAGAACAGACCCGACTGGAAAGAGATCAAGGAAAAAATAAATCTTATTAAACATGAAATAAATCTAATAACAACAACAGAAATAGCTAGGAAAATCAAAATGGCAAAACAAAACCAATTTGAATTTGCAAATAAAACAGGACGTTGGTTGGCCTATAAGCTAAAGAAAGAAAAGGAAAAAAAAGACTAATACATCAATTACAAGACGAACAAGGGCAATTGCAGCATACGAATGAGGAAAAAACGCGAATTGTAAGAAACTTCTATCAGGAACTATATGCACAGGAATAAATCCAATTGGAAAAAGTAAAAGAGTATATAAATAAAACCAACATTCAAGAAATAAAGGAAACTCAAAGAGAACTCTTGAACAGACCAATATCGATGTCAGAATTAATTGAAGCAAAGAAGAAGCAGAACAACAATAAAACACCAGGTCAGATGGCATCCCAGTGGAAATTTACAAAATTGAACACCAGCCAATAGATGATATTCTATTACAAGTCCTGAATGAAGCAATTTTAGAAGCCAAAATTCCTAAATCATGGATAGAGACAATTATTACATTGATACCCAAAGAAGACTCAGATCTCACCAAAACTAAAAACTACAGACCCATATCGCTTCTAAACGCAGATTATAAATTATTTACATCAATCATGGCCCAGAGAATGAAGAAAATTATCGTGAATTACATCCATCCAGACCAAAATGGATTCATTCCAAATAGGTAAATCAATAAGAACACAAGAACAATAATCAATATCCTGGAATACTATGAGCAAAAATCGGATGAAAAAATGGCCTTACTCTTCCTTGACGCACAGAAGGCGTTTGACAACCTTAATTGGGGATTCTTAACATTACAATTAGAAAAAATGGGAACCGGCGATAAATTTTTAAATATGATCAGAACAATATACTCCGACCAAACCGCAAAAATATGGATAAACGGAGAGACAACAGACCAATTTAAAATATCCAAGGGAGTGAGACAAGGATCTCCCCTCTCTCCTATATTATATATATTAGCATTGGAACCACTGTTGAATGAAATTAGGAATGACAATGAAATAAAAGGATTAAGAACAAAAAACCAGGAGTATAAATTACAAGTATTTGTGGACGACGTAGCATTTATTTTAGAACGACCAAAACAATCACTACTAACTAAAAATTTGACAAAAATCCAGGAGAAAAAATTGGAAGAGACGTTAGAAATACAAACAACAACAAAAATAAAATACCTAGGAATTTGGCTCACCAATAAGGTATCATTCCTTAAAGAAGACAATTATAATAAATTGGCCAAACAAATTCAAAAGGACTTAGAGGCATGGAGTAAATTGAGACTATCACCTTAGGCAAAATTGCTTCAATCAAAATGACAATTTTACCGAAATTATTATACCTATTTAGAACAATACCGATAAATCCAGGAAAATCATATTTCAAAGACCTTGATAAAATGGCATTAAAGTATATGTGGCAAGGAAAAAGAACCAGGATTAAACTGAAACACCTGCAGGACACTAGAGAAAGGGATGGCCTGGGACTACCAGATTGGCAAATTTACTACACTGCAACAGCTTTAACTTGGATTAAAGATTGGATGACACTCGAAGATAAACGAACGTTAGCATTAGAAGGATTTGACCTGTCGAAAGGCTGGCACGCATTTTTATGGGAGGAAAAACCCAGGCAACATGAACACTTCAGGAGACATTATATCAGAGGAGCATTGGCAAAAATTTGGACCGAAATAAGGAGAAAACACTACGACAAAATCCCAAGATGGCTATCAACCATGGAGGCCCAAATTTATCCGAACACAATGGATATAGACAAGATGAAAACCTACAACGAATTGTTGAACACAGAGGGAGAAATGAAAACAAGAGAGGAATTGAGACAGCAGGGCACGGACATTGACTGGTGGCCGTATTTACAGATAAAATCAAGATATAAAATTGACATGAAAAAATTTGGAATCCAAAAAGAAAGAAATGAATTAGATAAAATTATAATGCAATCAGATGATAAATTAATAACTAAAATATATAATTATCTATTAAAATACAAATTGGAAGAAGAAGTGTGAAGGAAAATATGATTATTTGGGCTAAAAATTTTGGATATAATATTAACCTAGAAAATTGGGAGAAAATGTGGAAAGTAAATACTAAGCTGACAATGTCCGTGCCCTACAAAGAAAATACATACAAGATGTTTTATAGGTGGCATCTCCCCTCTGCACGTCTGACAAGAATGTTCCCCAATACTAATCAGATCTGTTGGAAGTGTAAAACACAAAAGGGGACCTACTACCACATGTGGTGGTCATGCCCAAAAGTCAAAAAAATTTGGAAAACAATTCAAAATCAGGTGGAAGAAATCACCACCCAAAAAGTGCCCCTCAGACCGGAAACATACCTATTAGGAATACTGACAAAGGACTATAAAAAAGAGACACAATACTTGATAATACACATCCTGACCGCAACTAGAATCACTTTCGCACAAATGTGGAAACTGGAGGATACGCCATCAGAGGAAAAAATAATACAAAAAACAATGGAATGTGCGGAAATGGACAAATTTACCAAAGAAATACAGGGAAAAGAAGATTCAGATTATTACTTAATTTGGCAAAAATGGCACAACTGGTTAGATAAAAAGAACACGAAATAAGGGAATACCACCAATGATACAAAAATAAGGAAATAAAATGAAATATCGTTGTATAAACATTGATACATGATGAAGGATAAATATACACAGATATATAGATATATAATTACCGAGGTAGCTCTATTTTCAAAGTTCAAGCTGTATGACTTGATAACTATAACTATAGTATAGTTAGTTTATGTATAGTTTGTTTAAATGTCTACATCTGTATATGTATGTTTGCTTATTAAATAAAAAAAAGAAGATGTATAATACACAGTTCAATGAAGAAAAAATATATTAAATTTGCAGATTGAAATGTAGGATTTGGGGCATAGTGACATATTTGAAAACTACGTTCATTATACTTAATATTTAAATCCTGGACAGCAGAAATAAACTGCTATAATTCATACAAACGGTTTCTACAAATGCTATCTGTATGATCTAATAAAACTTTAACCACTTTTCCAGAAACTTCATCAAATTTAATGAAATCCACTGCTGAATTTTCTCTTGCTTATTTAAAACATTTTATTACTTATGCTAATTTTTACAAAATTAAATTGTAAGATTAAATTTACAAAATTAAATTTTACAAAATGGAATTGCTTCATCCATGCCTCCTTTTTCAAAGAAAAATGCTTTGATTTCATCCTGAAATCTGGCTGAAAAAATTCAGTTGTTTACACCACAGCAATTGAAAAACAGGAAAGCTAAAATGTTAATTTTCCACTTTTAATGGTACTGTTTTCTTAATCATTGTTATTAATATGTAGTATGCTGTGTGTGTCCTTAAATACCATTCTCTTTCTTCTGGCACACACACTTACTTGTGTTATAAATTACATTTTTATTCTGCTCTTGAGTTTGGCTTGATATGATGTGCAAATTTCTCTGCTGCAAGGTTGTCTCAGGGGCTGAAGTGGGGGCAAACCTAGATAAGGAGTGCAGTGGTGCCACTGGAGGGTGGTAGAGGCCGTATGCAAGTTGATGGAGGGGGTTGCTGCAGGTTATGCAGGAATAGAGGCTGCAGGATGTGTGCAAGCACAGAAAGAAGGGCAATGATGTGTGTGTGTTTATATGTGCGTATTTGTGAATGCAGAGAGTCCTGGGAAGGGTGGGTGCATGCACATGGTGGAAGGAGTGCAGGAAGGCAGATAAAAAAGGGTACAAAACAGGGGTGAAATCTAGCAGGTTCTGACAGGTTCTGGAGAATCAGTAGCGGAAATTTTGAGTAGTTCAGAGAACTGGCAAATACCACCTCTGGCTGGCCCCAGAGTGGGGTGGGAATGTAGATTTTGCAAGATCCTTCCCCCAGGAGTGGGGAGGGAATGGGGATTTTGCAGTAACCTTCCCCTGCCACGCCCACCAAGCCACGCCCACAGAACCAGTAGTAAAAAAAATTGGATTTCACCAGTGGTACAAAGTGTGCGCAACCACAAAGGGGCCCAGAAATTAGGGTGTTGGTGGTTGTGTCCTTGTGTCTGAGCATGTGTATGTATCTGAGGCCTGGGAATATGGTTGTTGATGGGGGTGTGTGAGCATAGAGGGGGTCATGATCACATGAGCATTGCAGCATGGCAGTGTGGCAGCACAGAAATGGCTACAAATTTTAATCCCACAGGAGTAATGGATCCAGGATTTTGGACACATTCTTTAAATTAGCCCATTTAAGTAACTTGGTTTAAAATTTGTTGTCCTATGATGCATCATTATGCCAAATTGAAGACTACAAACAGACACTAGGGTTTTAGTAGTATGTAAATAGATAGTAGTATATAGATAGATAGATTCCAGTCAGATGGATGACATTGGATGGGGTGGTGGTGTTTCTGAATATACTTTGCTACCATTTGGAGCAATCTGTGTTCAGAAGTAAGTTCTTATTTTATTTTTGATCCCTCAAGTCAGTCTTACTTCCTGAGGACTGCCTAGACAAGTGCCTGCAGTTTTCTTGGCAAAGTTTTTCAGAAGTGGTTTGCCATGTCTTCTTTCTTATGGCTGAGAGAATGTGTCTGGCCCAATTGGCTTTGGCTCTAAGGCAGGGGTAGAACTCAAGGTCTCACAGTTTCTAACCTGATGCTTTAACCACTACCGCAACGTGGCTCTCAAATCTCTTATAAAGATTTACAATAATGAAAAGTTATACAGGTAGCCCTTTGTTAAGTTGGGTGAATGAGGACGCAGCAAGCCAGGCAGTGAGTGACAGCAGCTCTTTATTGTAGGGTGAGAACCCAGCAACTGACCAGGGGAAACAGCTCCCTTTATATACTTTGCAGCTGTGGTGGTCAGCCAATCAGCTGATGGTCAGTTAATTCAAACTACCCGCCCAAAATCTACATACATAACACTCGTCCCCTCCCAGAAGTCACTTGGGGTGGACATTAGCATACAAAGTCTCTCAGGTGACCAGGGCATGTCTGCACCCTAGTTGATCTGCGCAGTTCAGTCAGAGGTGTGGCGTCGAGCAGGTCAGAGGAACTCCCTGTTTGTCCCTGCTCTGCCAATGGAACCTCCGAGACTTCATTGTGGGCGGTGACTTCTGCGGCTGGTTGATCTTCCACGATGGGGCAGCACTGGATCTCGGGGTTGTCAGCTAAGTTCTCCGCTAGACTCGGGTTTGAGTCCTGTTGGTAGCTAGGGAGCAGTTCGTCGAATGCGTCTTCTGTGTCGGTGGCCCAACGTTTCCGTAGCTGGTCAATGTGTCGGTGCCAAATCCTCCATCTCCCATGTCTACCCTATACGACTTGGGGCCTGTTACCTCCGTGATTTTCCCGGTTTCCCAGAGGGGCCCATTCCTGTAATTTCTAGCAAAGACTGGCATCCCTATTGTGAACCCCCTCAGCCTTTTTTTTGCCCCTCTGAAACTGTCAGGGGAATAACTGGGATGTAGCCTGTCTGGGACTCCTTGGAGCTTCCTCCCCATCAGGAGTTCCGCTGGGCTCCTGCCTGTGACAGTGCATGGTGTGGTATGTTGGGCCATTAAGAATTTATCTATCCTCTCCTGCCAGTCCCCGGGGCCTAGGCGTGAGATGGCTTCCTTAGCCGTTCTCACAAATCTCTCTGCCAATCCATTACTAGCCAGATGAAATGGGGCTGAGAGGATGTGTCTGTTCCCCAATTCTGCTAGGTACCCCTCAAACTGCATGGCCATGAACTGGGGCCCGTTATCTGAGACTAAGGTGTCCAGTAGGCCATGGGTGGTGAACAACTGCCTTAGCTCCCTAATGACGGCGTCGGTAGTAATGGTTTTCATTAGTTTCATCTCCAATCACTTCAAGAAGGTATCCACTACTACCATAAATACCTGCCCATGGAATGGGCCAGCGAAGTCTATGTGGATCCTGGACTAGGGACCCTGGGGCCATTCCCATTCCCTGACTGGTACTGTGGGTGGGTCTGGCCTAGACTCTTGGCAGGGTTGGCACTTCCCCACCCACTCAGTGATGTCTTTATCCATTAAGGGCCACCATATGTAACTCCTAGCTAACCCCTTCATCCTTACAATCCCGGGGTGCCCCTCATGCAATAGCTTTAAAACTTTTTCCCTTAGGCATAAGGGAACAATAACGTGATCGCCCCACAACAGACAACCCCCTTGCATTGTCAGCTCACCCTTTTTGTTAGCAAAACGTTTGAATTCCCCACCCTCAGACTTTTCTGGCCACCCCTTCGTGACCCAACTCGTGACTTTCCTCATCACATGGTCTCTGGTTGAGGCTCTCGCTACCTCTGCTGAAGTGATGGGCCCCGAGTCCAAGACGTCAATTAGCAGGACTGGAACTCTGGGTGTGGGGTCCTCTATCCTGTCCAATAATGGGCAATGACTGAGGGCATCGGCATTGCCCATGCTCACCCCTGGTCAATGTACCAGGCGATAGGAGTATGCTGCCAGGAAGATGGCCCAGTGTGTCATCCTGGGAGATAGGGCTGCCGGGGTGGGTCGGTCCCCTGCGATGAGACCCAGAAGGGGGCAATGGTCTGTGATGAGTTCGAAGTCTCGGCTGAACAGGTATTCATGGAACTTCTTGACTCCTGAGACAGCTGCCAGGGCCTCTTTGTCAAGTTGACTGTAGTTCCGTTCGGCGCTTGAAAGAGTCCAGGAATAGTAAGCGATGGGTGCCTCTAGACTGTTTGGTAGTCTATGGGTCAGGACGGCCCCTACGCCGAAAGAGGACGCGTCACAGACTAACACTAAGGGAAGCATAGAATTGTATTGAATTAGGAAACTCTCGGCTGACAGGAGTTTCTTTACAGCAGCGAATGCTGTAGCTTCAACTTTCCCCCAAACCCATTTGGACTTTTTGGCCAACAGTCTGTGTAGGGGCTCCACTACCGTTGCCTTGTCCCTTAGAAAAATTGTGTAAAAGTTCAATAGTCCCAGGAACGCTTGTAGTTCCGCCTTATCTTTGGGGGTGGGGGGCCTCTCGGATCACCCTAATCTTGCTTTCGGTGAAGAGTATGCTGGCACCATCTACCCAATACCCCAAGAACTCCATGGAAGGGACTGCAATCATGCACTTGTTGCATTTGACCCTGAGTCCTGCACTCCTGAACTTCCCTAGGACTTGTCTCAGCCTCTCCCCTAACTGCTGTTCGTCTTCTGCAGTGACGAGTACGTCATCGAAATACAGGACCGCCCCGGGGATCCCCTGTAACAGTCGCTCCATGGTGCTCTGGAATAGTCCTGGAGCTATACTGACTCTGAATTGGAGTCTGGTACACTTGAAGGCACCTCTATGCATTACTATAGTTTGTGCCTCTGTGGTAGTGCCATCTACCGGCAGCTGCTGGTACGCCTCTCTGGATGCTGGGGACAGCCTTCTTTAGCTTGTCCCAGGACATGATGGTAATGGGGGATCCAGTATCGATCTCCATTACACACTTCTGCCCCTCGATGCCGACCGTCGTGTAGGTCTTCTCCCTGGGGGATGTGCAGGTCCGGCCGATTCGGATGGTGCAGGCCTCGAGATCCTCAGATTTTGCGCTTTTCTGGTAGCCGCCCTTTGGATTGGTTCTCTCCCGCTGTGCTGTCTCTGATTGGCTAGCATTGCTCCATGGCTTGTAGTGGTGGTTTTGCTTGGCTCTGCAAACTCTGGCGATGTGCCCCTTCCACTCGCATTGCCGGCAAATGGCGTCTCGGAACTTGCAGGACTGGCACAGATGGGGTCCCGCACAACTAGCACAGGCATCTCGCTGACCTCACCAGTTCTGCCGGTACTGTTCGGTCCTGTAGACTTCTTCATCTGACTCTCCCTCGTTCCCCATTCCCACGGTTTCCTGGTGAACTGGGGCTGACTTCTGTGCTGCTCTGCTCTGCGTCGTCCCTTGTAGTCTCTCGGCTGCCTTGGATGAGGATTCTTGAGCCCTCGCCTCGTCCAGTGTGATGTGTAGCGTGAGATTTGTCTTTGCGAGCAACCTCCTCTGCAACCGAATATCTCTCACTCCGCAGATTAGTTGCTCTAGCAACATCTCATCGAGGTCTCTGTACTCGCACTGGTTTGCGGCCTTACGCAGGGCAGTGACGTACTCACTGATCGATTCTCCCTCCTGCTGCAGCCGTTGTCGGAACCGTTGGATGTACTTCGATAGCTTTGGGGCATAGTGGTCATTCAGCAGTGTCTGGAGCGTCTACCACAATATGGTGTGGACCGAGTTTGGTTCCGACAGGGTCTCGGCCATATCGAACACCTTGGCTCCACAATGGCTCAGGAACAGGGCTTTCTTCCGTACGTCGGGCAGCCCCTGTTAGTCGCTGGCCACCAGGAAGCATTCGAAGTGGGACATGTAGAATTCCCCACTTCTCTTCTGCAGGGTTGAAAAGTGCTGGCAGCATGTAGGTAGACATCTTCAGTCGATTCTCCAAGTGCTCTGCTTGCTCACCTGGCTGGATTTGGGTTTGCAGCTCTCTTGTGACTTCAGCTCTATCTGTGGCTTCTGGCTTCAAAATCCCACCTTCGTCGCCAATGTTAAGTTGGGTGAATGAGGACTCAGCAAGCCAGACAGTGAGTGACAACAGCTCTTTATTGTAGGGTGAGAACCCAGCAACTGACCAGGAGAAACAGCTCCCTTTATATACCTTGCAGCTGTGGTGGTCAGCCAATCAGCTGACGGTCAGTTAATTCAAACTGCCCGCCCAAAATCTACATACATAACACCCTTGATTTACAACCATTCAGTTATTGACTGTTCAAAGTTACAATGACAATGAAAAATGTGACTTATGACCATTTCAGCATCCCCATGGTCACATGATCAAAATTTGGATGTTTGGCAGCTGGAATATATTTAATGACAGTTGCAGTGTTCCAGAGTCATGTGATTACCTTTTGCAAACTTCTGACAAGCAAAGTCAATGGGGAAACCAGATTCACTTAACAGATTCATTTTACAAAGAAAAGTTGTAAAATGGAGCAAAATTCACTTAGCAACTGTCTTCCGTAGCAATGGAAATTTTGGGCTTAATTGTGGTCATAGGTTAAGGACTAGCTGGTTAGAAATACATTAAAGAAGAAATAAATAAGAATTATCTTACAGTTGTGACAAATGTCTGATGAATTATTTGCCTGCAGATATGAAATACACCACTGTAGAATTAACAGAGCAAAAATGTATTGTGAGGGAGAGAGAAAAACAAAGGAATGAATGAGTATTTTTCTTTATTCTTTATTTTTTCACACTATTTTGTTCATTGGAGAAACTCTTTTATAACAGTATTCATTAGTGTAATTAGTCAAGAGTTCAAACCTACCTTTTCACTTTTATAATTGAATAATATTAAAGTACACAAAATAAAGTCTACATCTGTTCTTTTAAATACAATCTATAATCCGCAAGTGAAGCAGAAATATTAAGGCATTTTTTAAAAGGGCTTTTATGTGACATGTATCTTATGCTCTGTGATTGTAGCTGTGGACACATTAAATCTTGGGGATGTGTAACCTGGACACTCTTTGCCTTTGTGTGGTGGTTGATGCCTAAAAGCTGTGTGCTCTGCTAGGACTGACATCTCTCTTTTCAAACAGTAGTTTCTGCACACAGGCAAATTTCAGAAGTATAATGGCCTCCTTTATTTGCTGGTACAATAGTGTATACTTCAATATTTCATAAAGATGCTTTGGGGATGAGCTTATCAAAATAGAGCATTTAATCAAATCTTCACAAAGCTTTCCATTTTCCTGTAGAAATAAACATGATAGCATGTACAGTTTAAAAGATTTCTACTGTCACTTAATCTGAATTTCATTTAATTATGTACCATATTTGTTCAAAATATGAGAAGGTGAAATTGAATACAGCTAATAAAAGGTTAGTTTTCACATTTTTTCATCCAAACAGCAACGGAGAGAATTATCTTCTTACAATTATATCTTCACCTCCTTCCATCGTTAAATGTTGAAAAAAATTCATTTTAGTCATTTCATGAAGTCAGAAACAAAATGTTTCGTTCAACAAATAACAATTTAGTTGTTGAATAATATGAAAGATTCAGAATATTCATTGTCAAAGAGAAAAATCATTTTTATGTCAAATAGTTCCCTCTCTTTTGTTTTTCTTATTGTTGATTTCTCTCTACTATGGTCACCACAAGATATTAGCTGGGTCACCCTGGATTTAACTCAGACACTGAATCCAAAGTGAGGTTTGTCTCATCATAAGTTAGCAAGAGAAAATAGGCACCGCTTTGACTTATTCAATTTTTAACAGAATGGGATGAAGCTTGAGTCACATTTTAGGGATGAAAACTGACAGAGAAATTGATCCATGCCTTTTGGTACTTAACTGTTTCAAACAAACTTAGATAATATTTGCATATGAGATAAATTGTACCAAATTCCAGACAAATATATTGAAAGTTAGAGAGGGTGGGAGGGAGGGAGGGAGGGAGTGGGTGGGGTGTGCCAAGTGCAATCTGGTGAACAGGCTTCAAATTGTCAGTCAGTCCTTTATGCTCTCAGGTCACTTGTTTGCAGAAGTTTCATTACCCAACTAGGTAACATCATTGATGCTAACAAGCAACAGACCAAAGTTACTATACAGTATATAAACAGGGAGCAAATGGGCAATAGGAATACTTTCCCAATGAACTGCCTTTTCGATATATTGAACCAATTATCATTATCAATACAGAGGTGTTTTGCCAATGCTTTTTTTCTAGATGCTGTTTTGATTTCCTGCTGTAACCTACAATTCTGATATTCTCATGCAAGTGCTAAGCAAGCCCAAACCTAAGTTTCCAGCCTAAGTCCAGAGAAGGTCAGTCAAGTGCTGACAATATTGAGACTGCTGTATCCCTGGACGATACAGTCCAATGTTTCAGGAGAGCACTAGACTGGGAAGGTGATTATGGTAAAACCTTCCCCCCACATTACTAAAAGACCATCTATGCACTTCTCAACATAATTGTTTAAACAGACTTTCCATTTTTATCCCTTGTAATTGCTTTCTTTCCTTCCACATATTGTCAGGTTCAGTGAAATATTTTCATTTCATTAATATTTAGATGTTTCTAATCTATACTCGTTAGACAAAATCCAAACAGCTGGTAAAATAAATAATTTATACTCATCTCGCATGGCTTGCACACAAGCTGTACAATTAAAGATTAGGTATTTTTCTGGGTTAAGTCAAACAGTGGTACAAATCTCACTTTGGCTTCTAAAAAAACCCCCTTCCTTTAAAGGAGATGTGGGATGCTGAGTTTATAGAACAAAATGCAAACAGGATTTTGAGGCTAACCCAGAAGCTGTGCAGAATATCTAAAAGTAGAGAAGTTTCTATGTAAAGTTAAGCACTACAGTATATCAAAGCTGATGTGGTAGTTCAATCCTATGAGTCATTGCTTCAAAGCAAAGCCAAAAATCAATTAAACCCCACATGAGTTTACCATTAAAATATACAATCTAATAAAAACCACTCATATGGGTTTCTTATACACTGGCCCTCCTAAACAGTTTACTTAAACATTTTTCTCAATTGATATTCTAGTATAGAGCTATCAAATCAGGAGTGGGAAAAAAATCAAAATGTCTTCAAGATGGCAGCAAAGAGTTAAGTGTCTTTGGTAACCATTGCCTATGATTTAGTAGTTGTCTGGATCTCTGGATCTCATATCTAGTAGTGCTGTCTATTATTGCAATACTAACTGTCTTTTTCAACTCAACAGGTTACATTACAGATGAGTTGCAACCTACTATCTATTCTTATAAGAGACAGCCAGCCACAATCTGTACACCCTTTGTGTATATAATATAGATGAAAGGACTTTAGGATTGCTTGTGGCCAGCAAGGTCTTTGGTATAGCTGTTCCTCCCATAATTACTGCTGAATTGTCATTTTTAATCAGTCTGAAGGAAATAAGTCACAATATTTAATTTCATTTTACTTAAGTTAGTTTGTCTTGGATTCACTTGAATTCTAGTATCAACCAATTACTTTATATCCTTTTACACAGCCGAGCACTGCTGCAAGCACACAACTTAAAAGCCAATGTGGCTCTTCATCCCTCCAAAAATGGCTCATAGAGAAAACTTTGATTAAGTCTAGTACAGCAATATAAATCAACCAATACTCAACCTGATGTAGCCACATGCTAAATGGGAGGACATCATCCTTACACATTTAGTATTTATTTTCATAGTCCCTGCATGTATGCAGGGACTATGTATGCAAAGATGTATTATATGTTTCTCTATTACATGCACAAATGTTTTCTTTGTTGACTTGCTGTGGAGACTGAGGGAAAGGATGATGAGCAGCGGTAAGTGCACAAGCAGAGCATGAAAAACTTAATCATTTAAAGCCATTTCTATGAATGGATACTTCTCTCTATTTTGCTTTCTTTCTCATTTTTTCTAGTTTAGTTTATCTTGTTTCCATATAAGATTTATTTTGTTTTGTTTTTCAGTTTGTGGATAGTGCAGTCTTCCAGTGCATTTTTCTCTTACTACCTATATTATATATACTATATTGCATATACTAGCTATATTGCTGATGTACCAAAATGTCTTGGGTTGAAATGTTTTTGAATATTAATAGCACGGGTTAGTAGTTGTTGATTTGAGTTCCGAGCGTGGCGATTTGGTTGCAAACGTTTCATCCCCATTTGAGGAGACATCTTCAGTGTGCTTTGGATTGTGCTTGTCTGGGGGAATCCTGGTCTGATTTAGGCTTATGTGATTGGCTGGCTGTAGTTGTTGAGTCATAGTCCTTGGTTTTAAGTACCATCTGTGTGATGTAAATTAGTGCTGGTGTTGTTGTTTGGATGTTTTCTGACAATGTCATGGTCTTGTTTCAGGTTGATTTGATCAGCTGCATGTGGTGTGGTCCGATTTCTTGTGCTCTGTCGAAGTATAACTTTGTTTGCAGTGTGGCTGTCCATTGGTCTTTAAATGCTGTCTTGGGGATCGTGGTTGATGTTGTTCTTTCATTCTAACTGGTTGCAGATTGGGTCAATGTCAATCTGTCTGCTTATTGATTTATTGGTGGAAAACCAGGCTTCCAGGAATTCCCTTTCTTTCCTTGACTTCGCCTGTGTTAGTTTGCTTTGAAAAAAAAGCACAAACCCAAAAATCAGCAGAGGAAGAAAAAACATATTAACAATATCTTTATTACAAGGACATATAATTAAAAGACTCTGGTATGTATGTGCCCTCCCCTCCTAGTCAAAGATTTGGGTGAAGTCTGACTCAAAGTATGACTAAATTGCTATTTTTAATGCAAGGCAAATAGAAAAATTAGTAAATAATTGGGAATTAGTTATAACTATGTTTATTTAAGTTTATGATTAAAATTTTTTGTCTGCACCTGACTCTCACCATTTTCTGAAGTGAAGCCCCCCCCCCCTAATGTGATACTAAGGAACAGTCTTTGGCCTAAAGTCTTTGGCGTGAGCTGCACTGGCTGCCGATGGCGCTCCAGATTCATTTCAAGGTGCTGGTGCTTACCTATAAAGCCCTTCATGGCTTAGGCCCGGGATACTTGCAGGACCATCTCCAGACGCTCTCCCACCATCCTGTGTGCTCTCACAGAGTCGGCCTCCTCAGGGTGCCGTCGGCCAAACAGTCGGCTGACGGACCCCAGGAGGAGAGCATTCTCTGTGGGAGCCCCGACCCTCTGGAATGGATTGTCCACTGAGCTCAGGACAGCCCCTTCTTTCCTTCCGTCACGACTGAAGACATGGCTTTTCCATCAACTCAACTGATCCATTTGGGGGTACACTGTCATAATTTTAAACTGTTTTAATAGGGTTGCTGATTTTAATTTTATTTCATTGTGATTTGTATTGGAATTTGTCATTTTGTAAGCCGCCTTGAGTCCCCAGGGAGAAAGGCGGCATATAAATCGTAATAATAAACAAACAAACAAACAAACAAATTGGTACACTTTTGCTTTTTTAAAGCCAACTAGACTATCATGGCCTTCATATTTTTGTAGCCTCTTCTTAAATCAGATTAAAGAAAGCAGAATTTTCTGGGTCTCCTTTTTCCTCCTCTTGTGTAGAGCTGGCCTGAATGATGGAAATGAATTATTATTGCTATAATATTCAAAGCCAAACCACATACGATGGAACAGATAAAAAAATAAGTTTCCAGATTTCCACTCCCACCACTCTTACCCCCACCCCCACCCCCTTAATCGGAGCAGTAGTGGTGCTGTGGCAGAAATAATCTTTTGGCACTCCAGTATGGGGGAACAAATCAAGGAAGATGTAGATGTAACTGCTAATTTTGCAATCTGTTCTCCTGAATCTTGAGAACAGCTGAGTTATTACTACATGGTATTATTGTTCTATTCCAAGATGCAAAATGGAGGCATGAAGATAAGCCTTTAAGCAATATAATCCAGGACATGAATTTTGAGCTCTGTTTGGACCCAGCTGTCTCTGAACTGCTGAAGTAGAAAACCAACCATTTTGCCTCAGACACTTCTGTTATCACTCATCAATTCCTTAAAAACAGTTTTCCCAGTGTCATTAAACACTGTTGGAATGATAAATAGTCCAAACAAAAAAGACTGAAATTAGCCAAAAAAGATGACTTCATATTCTCCGATGTTGAAAAAGGGACCACAATGCAGATGTTTGATATATTTTTATTCTTGATAAACATGGCAGCTTCATGCATTCTCACACCCGAGCTACATAATTTGTTCATGTGGCTGATGATCTTTTGGTGCATTTCCCCCCTGCTTTTATGAGAAGGATAAAGATTCAACCATAACAATCCTCTCATTTAAAAAGGTTATTTTCTCTGACTATCACATACAACTTGGTAATGACTTTTGTAGATATGTGAGAGCCATATTCAAGGTTTTAAGGGTCTTTTTACCAAGATACTTTCAGTTAGATTCCAGAGCAGAGCAGGATATCAGAATCAAGGAACTAAATGACTCTTTCTAACTTTATGATTCTATGATTCTGCATACTTTGTAATAAGTTCCTTTGTAATAACAATTGCTAGACTGCAGTAATTGTGCTCCCCTGTGCTCTCTCTGCAGTCTGTGGAATAGGAACCTGATAATGTTCCTATGTTAGCTTGAAACAGCTCCCAGCAGTTTGTTTGATTTCCTAGTAAAATGTTTGTCAACATTGATCCTCATCACTTATTGCTTGTTAGGCTGAATATTTTCAAGCATCTTAGCTATTTAAAATCAGCTCTCTCTCTCTCTCTTTTTTTTTTTTACAGAAAAGCAAAATTAAAAGTAGACAAAACAGCAGATTATCTAGTACAGGGTGTCAAACTCACATTGTCACGGTGGCATCATGTGACGTATCGGGACTTCCCCCACTTTTCTAAATCAGGCATGGGCGTGGCCAGTGTGTGATGCATCCGGCCCGTGGGCCTGGAGTTTGACAGCCCTGATCTAGTAATTCTTTATGGCTTCAAATAAACTCTGAGATGACCATTCTAATTAATATAATGTTTATGTTGCCCTCTTTTCTGTAGACCAGTGAAGTATGTGGCAAAAATAAAATGGACAGTGATATCAGCAGATAATTCTGCATCATAGATATGAGAGGAACAATGTTTTTCAGAAGAGCTGAATTTTTTTTAAAAAAGTATATTATGTATGAGACTGTTGTGGTTGTCAACCTCTTCCCATGAAAGAAATACACAATCTTTTCCATTTCAAGTAGAAGCACATGAGGATTTAGTACATTTGCAATACAGAGATCTCAAACCACCTTCACACAAAATTCTCCTTTACGATAGAAGAAAACAATTATCTTTTTCAAATGAAACTGGATGAGACCTTGAAAAGAATGGAATTTAACTGCTTCAGCCTCAAATTTAAGCAGAAACTTTTAGTAAGTAGGATTTTCCAAGTAACAAATTAGCACAGAGATAACATTTGTTTTAAGGCTGGACTATTCTAGGAATACATAATAATAACAATAATGAATACTACTACTACTAATAAAGCAAAGCTATAGTAATAGGCACCTTGGATGCAATCCCCAAACAACTGGAGCACCACTTGAGCACCATTGGTATTGACAAAAACATCATCAGTCAATTACAAAAGACAGCTTTATTCTGAACAGCTTACATCCTGAAATAACTTCAATCATTGTTGGAAATATCAAACAACAACATCTGCCTACCCCAGGACTCAATAGGTGGACAAAAATGCCCAATCCTGTCTAAAAATCTAGCTGACTGTGTGACTAATCATAATAAGGAATAGGGGAAAAAAAATAAGAACTGTGTCAAATTTTGATTTTTGGGTCTGATATTTATGTTCCATATACTGTACATGCACAGTTCTTTCTTTCTTTCTTTCTTTCTTTCTTTCTTTCTTTCTTTCTTTCTTTCTTTCTTTCTTTCCTTCCTTCCTTCCTTCCTTCCTTCCTTCCTTCCTTCCTTCTTTTCATTGCTTGGCCCTTTTTCACATTGCAGTTGTTTTTATATTAGTAGCAGATCTATCATCACATGATCTGCTGAGGATTTTATAACATCCAATTGAGATTTTCTATTGGAGAGCCTTTTAAGTCACAATCTGTGATTTCAGCAACTCTCTTTGTTAACTTTTTTTTTTTTGGTCACTTAATTATGGGCAATATATGATTTTGCTATTCATACTTAGCTAGAATCAGAAGATGGTGTAAGAGAATTTATTTCCTTTTCATCCATTTTTTCTTCTTTGTCAATAAGATGCAAAGGATTTGGGAACCTTATCTATCTCACATGGTTAGAAGGGAGGATGTCAGGCAAAGGTATCCATCTTAAAAATTAAGTAGTGACAATGAACAGTTTTAAGGCATTGCTAATCTCAAAATAATAGGAAACTGTACTGTTTATTTTTAGCAATGACATCACTGAAAGTTTATGTATAGTCTATAGCAGGGGTCTCCAACCTGGGCAACTTTAAGCCTGGTGGACTTCATCTCCCAGAATTGTCCAGCCAGCAAAGCAAAGCAAAGTTGGCTGGGGAATTCTGGGAGTTGAAGTCTGCCAGGCTTAAAGTTACCCAGTTGGAGACCCCTGGTCTATAGCAGTGTTTCTCAGTTCCCCTGCCAGATTTTGAAGTCTATCCATCTTAAACTTGCCAATAGTGAGACATATCACTGTATGGTGCAGTATAATATAATGTGATATATAGGGAGGGAGATCAACAGCTAACAAGGGCATACATTGGAGAGCCACTTTCATCTTGGACCCTCAAGTTGGACATCCATAATCCGGATATTTTTGCTCTATTTTTTTCCAAAAAATGCATAATTTGTTCAAGTTTTATTCTGCATATTAATAAAATGGGTTGGGCTTAGGGGCAACCCCTTAGGGGCTCAGGGACAGAGGGCTTTCCACCCCTTCAGAGAAATAATATCTAGAGTGTTATGGTCCACAGAGATAATTTTGGTTTCATGAAACTCCTGAAGTAAAGATAGTACGTAATCTAATAAAAAAAAATACATTCTATGAAAACAAAAATGTACAACCTATAAGTCTTTTGTGTCCCTACCTTCTCCCACATTTTTCCTGTGTAAAATTAATACATATGAATGTATTATTTTTTTTCCTAGTCACCAATTGGATTGGTTGATTTGTTTATTTAAAATGTAAAAACTGGTAACTGAGTGTAGTATCTTGGAATGGAAATGATGGAGAGAAAAAAAGACCAGACATGTGTACTTTACAGTTTTTTTAAAAAATAGAAGTAAGCAAGCACGGATGATGTTATATAATTTGGGTAATGGAAAAAACAAAAACAAAACCAAGCTAAGAGAGCACCAAGGACCTCTCATTTCAGCCCTGAGCTACAAATATTCTCCTTTATAAATAAGAATTTAATGTTTTATATAAGTTTGGCAATGGGTTGTTGCCTTTTTCCAAAGCTGGTCTTCTCATAGCAAAGCTGGCTAAGGAATTTTGGGAGTTGAAGTCCACAAGTTTTAAAGTTGCTAAGGTTGGAGACCCCTGCAGTAGAGAATATATTGCATAGCTCCTACATTTTAATGTTATCTCTGCCAAGCTGAATCCTTCCCCATTTTATAGTGAAGCTAGAACCAAGCAATTTGCTTTGTGGAATAAAAAGGAATCAGGAGAATCTCAGACACAGAAATCCAATCTTTTTTCTAAGCACAGCCCTGGTGTGACTGACAGTTTCTATTTCTTTTACCTTGGCATCCTAGCGGAAACTAACTTCTCTACTTCAGAACAATTGGCAGAAGATTTTATAAGATAAGAGCAGATATTACCTTTCTCCTCCTATTGCACCACACTGAAAAAAAGAAACACATGTTAATCAATAGGATGAACAGCCATGGAGCCTGCTGTTTGATAATTATCCCAACACCACCACTCCACCACCTTTCTATCACTTCTCAATACTAAAGAAAACTCAGAAAAACCACACAAAAGAATCAGAAAAGCAATTGGAAGGCCTCCCTGGCTATGAATTAAAAAAAAAAGAAATGTGACAGAGTTCCAAGTAACACCCCAAGCAAAAAAAAGCCATCTTTTTCGTTGGATCTTCAGGCCTGCCAAAATTCATTTTTTCCCAATTTTATTTTTTGGCTTTCCTATAAGAAAGAAACAACAAAAGAAAGAACCTCTTTTATAATCTGAGCTATTAGTCTTTCTTCTTGTTTTCCCTTTCTTCTCTCTGTTCTATAGAATGTTATTTCCCTTCCCTGTTATCATTTAAATAGCTTTGGTAGAGTTGATCCTAGAGCAGTGTTTCTCAACCTTGGTAGCTTGAAGATGGGTGGACTTCAACTCCCAGAATCCCCCAGCCAGCAGCGCTAGCTGGGGGATTCTGGGAGTTGAAGTCCACCCATCTTCAAGCTTCCAAAGTTGAAAAACACTGTCCTAGAGTGTGGTCAAAAAAATAACAAAAACAAAAAAGACAGAACAGATGGAAGCTCTGTTCATTTTTTGTGCATCATGGGTAAAAAGTGGGAGGAGTTTTCATCACCCCATCATGGCTGTCATCTTGACTTTTTTGATCAGACTCTGTGGACCCTACCGAGGTCAGGTTTCATGTGCCGTTTTTAAGGTGATGGTCAGTGGTTGAAAGAGATGAATAAATAGAAGAAACAAAGCGCTAAACTCATGAGTTGATTGCTGTACAAATCCAGATGACCCCAGATGAAAACTAAAAGATACTGAAAATGTTATTGCTTTACTGCCATCTTGTGGGTGCAGCCAGATCTTTAGCCTAGCCACACACAGACACACACAGACACAGACACAGACACACACACACACACATAGTTAGCAGGATGAGAAATTGTAATTTCAATCTTTACATATCAAGTACTGATATATATGAAATCAACAAGAACAGATAAGTCTATTTTTGTCTTTATGGTTATATTATGTTCATATTTTTTATATTATAAAGAAATCCATATGTCATTTCATGATATTCTTTTCCAAAGGAAAAATATTAATTTACTGATTTACTATTTTTTTGATACTTACCTTGCTCTTGATCTGGAAAGGCTCACAGAAGCTGTATTAAAATAAATAAACTTTAATCTTTCTCTCAACCATTATAATCTAAGAAGGATATGACTCCCAAGGAGAAAAGAAGATTTGTGGAGAAAAGGAGTACCCATTCTGAATGTTTTATAACCATCTGTAATGAGTAAGTAATGCTGTAATATAATCAGTCTGCCAGTTAATACAGAGGAAAAGTCCAGAATTTTGACTTGATCGATTAGCTACACTTCTTCTCACTTTCTTTTCTATAAACTATTTCAAATCTTATATCTGTATCAATATACAGTATATTTGAGTTAGAATCTTCCTTTTAAATATGCTAATCTATTAAGTCTTCTTATTGCATGTTGATGTTCACTGCACAAAGTGTAATTGTCTAATAATAAATATTACAAGAAGTTATATATTACTGGATGAATATTGGTGTGGTGATTAAGGGGTTGGACAAGGAGTGGGAGAATCCAGAGTCTCCTCCATCCTCAGCTATTGAATCTCCCAGGAGCTGATTTTGGATCAGTCACTCTCTGTCAGTCCAGCCCATTTTACAGGCTTGATATTGTGAAGAAAGAATGGGAAGACAGAGCTCTTGAAGCTCTGTACAAAAAGGCAGGATATAAATAGAATAGTTTAAATAAATTCACATTTTAATACAATTTATTCCAGTTATGCAGAGCAGAATAAAATCCGCTTCACTATCTTGTCTTCTCCTTCGAAACAGAGGTACTGTTAATTAGACAACATGACAAAGAGTAGAAAACCTAGCTGTTTCATGTTCCTGCTCATTATTTTTATTATTATTTTTATTATTATTATTATTATTATTATTATTATTATTATTATTATTATTATTATTATTATTATTATTATTATTATTATTATTTACCTTCCTCTTGATCTTCCAAAATGACACTCTCCTCATCTCCCACTTCACCTCTTACAAGGATTGTCTGTGGGTAGCAGGCAGCTTCCATTTGATTTCTCAGTATGGCTGCTCATTGCTTTTGCACCTACGGTTGGCTTTACAATTTGGGATCCTGGCACTCCATGGTGGCTATTTTTCCCCTCCTTTTAGCTGATTGCTACTGAATTACCCTGATAAGCTCTTGTTAGCTGAAAGACAGAGAATGTATGTGTGTTCATGCTTAGCCTTGGCAATATCTTAGCAATTCTTTCTTGTTATTCCTGTTTTATTATATACTTTTTGTCAAAGCAGTCACTCACAGGTGTATCATAAAAGTATCCATCTACATTGAATTCATTTGTATGAAACAAAGACGCTTAATCTGACAGTCACTAAATATATATGTACAGAGAGACCTTTACATTTAATCATAAACTCTTATCTTGCTGGACATCACAGGCATGTCTGTGTTGTATGGTTTGTTTCCATTTCTTTTGTGCCATAATTGCTTTGGGTAATTATGTCTGATATGAAACTTTACCCAGGGTTTAATCTTCTATTCCTTGTATTTGTATATGCAAAGAGACTTGGATAAAATTTCCTAAATGTTTAAAGTTCTACAGCAAAAAAATAAATTAAAAAATTGGGTTTTTTTCATCTTTAATCAATATGTGACTTTGGTACTTTGCAAAATGTCATGACTTGTTGCCAACACACAGCCTTGTATGATATCACAAAGTCATACAATCAATCAATCAATCAATCAATCAATCAGTTTATTACTGTTTTAGACCAGAGATCAGAACAAATAAAAATGGTCAGTAAATATACAATTAAAAATTCTAGTATAAAATAATAAATAACAACTAAAATCTATAATAAAATCCAGTTTGTCAATTATACATGGTCTAACTATACTAAGTCATATATTTTTTTAAAAAAAATGATTTATATGCCGCCCTTCTCCGGAGACTCAGGGTGGCTTACAATGCGTTAAGCAATAGCCTTTATACTTTTGTATATTTATACAAAGTCAGCTTATATTAGAGAAATGCCTGTTTTACTTTATTTTTCCTATGGAATCTTCCTATAACTTAGGTTTGCTCAATTTTTTATAAGGAGGAAGTAGATATTGCAAGGAAAAGATCCCCTAGAATTCTGTCTCAAATCATGTGTTTTCCTTGTAACGTCTTTTCCAGGAAAGGTGATTTTTGTTTTTTCTAACTTAGTTTTAGAAATTCTTTGGATTGTGTTATGGAGTTTGCAAGGCAGCTATAGTTTAGGTTTTACATCCAGCCAGGACTGTTTGTCTACTCTGAAAAAGTTTCATGGGAGGGCTTCCTTTAATGTTTAGTGAAGATATGGAGAGCCAGGGACATTGCAATTCATTGGGTTTTATGATTGCACAAAAAAGTGGAAGGATATTTACACATGGTTAGTAGCCATCTCATAACATCCTAGCTTCCCCTATGCTTCCTGCTTCCCTTCTGCCCATCTTGTTTAATTTCCTATTATTGTACTTCCATTGTTTATTTTTATTGTGTTATTCCTTTGTTATTGCTATGTTTGCATTTTTTATTTTTTATTCCATTTTATTGTTGTAAGCCACCCAGAGTAACCCCATGGTGAGATGGGTGGCAAATAAATTTAACAAACAAACAAACAAACAAACAAACAAACAAACAAACATATGCACACACACACAAACACTCTTCAGCCATAGAGGAATTCCATCTTAGTTACAAACATCTAACACCACCAGATTGCACAAGAGAGAGTTTTCTGCATCTATTTGCTATCATCTAGTGGTCATTTGGAGATTTGCAGCTCAGATCTGGTTGCTCTAAATCTAGCTAATCCATGAGGCATTTGTGAAATTTTTATTTTTGTTTGTAAAGTCACCTAATCCTTAGATGATTCAAAGAAAAGTTGTTGTTTTCAGAAGTAAAAACACTTTCTTTTCTTTATATTAAATGAAACATTATTTTTCAATGCAGTCCTACTTGCCACAGAAGGAAATGAGGCTTAAAGATTCATTTGAGAATGCAGGTATTTCATTTCTCCATTCTTCAGTAACAATGACTACAAAATTTACTACAGACAAGAAACAGAGAGAGAAGAAAAGTGGAAAATCCAAATTCTCTCCATGAAACATGGAAAGAATGATGCCTGATACTGTGGGCTCCAGATGAGTGTTGCAACCCCCCCCCCCCCCCCCCCCCAGTTATACATCATTATGTGGAGTGATCTAAACCAGCAGCCCCAGTTGCTGGCTCAAGAATGCGAAGCATAAGAAATGTGTTTGGTTTGCACTACAGTGAAATTTACTATATTGGCACTTCATGCATGTAGTCAGGCAGTTATCCTTCAATAGTTACATTTACGTGCTTTTTATCTTGGATTCTTATGAACAAAGGGAAAAAAAGCATGAATATAAACAACATTACAGTATATCAAATAGATTTCTTATGGAAACTTGCCCATAAAAATAAATACATTGGGAAAAATAAGTAGGAAAATGTATGCACACTGTATTCACATATGACAATTTCCAAGAAATGCAAACTGGTGCACATTCAGGACAAATGAAAAAAAGTCTGTCCAAAATTTGAAAACAGCTCTTATTAATGAATGGTGTGCCTTCGTTTCTGTTGACCATGAACTTTTAATAAACTCCTTTATGTTTAGATAATGATAAAAATAATGAGACTGTAGACAGAACAAGTAACGTGAAGAGAACAACAGTTCTATTCAACAGCTGTATGCACATTTAACTCTGAAGTGAAAAAAAAAAGTTTTATTTCTTTGTCATAGCAAAGAAGATTTTGTCTTTAACCAGTACAAGGAAAAAAAGTTGTATCCAAACATCCTCCTCCTTTCTCACTCCCACTGAGAACATTTTAAAAATTAAATAAAACGAATATTATTTTAAATCTCCCATGCATTAACATTCACTACAACAATCTTTTCATTTGCATTGCCTCTAGCTGTTACTAATACAAATAGATTTGAGAGAGCATGACAAGTATAAGAATGAGTGGCTAATGATCCACATGATTGGTGTTTCATGTTATAATTGTTAGAAGAATAAATTTCAAGTCAGCATACCTCACACTTATAATGATAAAAAAATCACTGCCTAAATAATAGTTTCAAAGTACAGTACCAGAGAAGAGAACCAGATTAGCCCCATCCAAATAGTAGGGAGAAAGAGGCTGGGATATAGGATTATCTACACCAGTGATGGCGAACCTTTTTTACCTTGGGTGCCGAAAGCGTGTGCGCTTGTGCGACAGCGCATGGGCACATGCTGACACCCATAATACAGTGCCCACTCAGGTCCCGCCCCCTGTGCATGTGCATGCACCCCTGCGCTCCCCCCACCTGTCTTGCATGCACGCGCGACCTCCCGTGCTCTCCCACCCCCCGTGCATGTGTGTGCAACTCCCGCTTTTGTGCAAGCAGGCCTCCCTGAAGCCTCCTGGAACCAAAAATGGGGCGTATGGGGGGCACCACACCCACTCCACCCCGTGCATGTGTGTGTGACCACCCCCGTGCATGCACGCACATCTCCCAGCAGAGACCCAAAAAGACACCTTCAGTGAGTTGTTGGACAGCATTACTTGGTCTGTTGTGTGGATGTTTGGGTGGTTTAGGAGCAGGGAATTTGTGCTGGGTGGGGGTGTATTTGGGGATTGTTATGTGTATTGGACCTGGTCTTTAGGTGTTAAGTGAATTTCATTGTATGGATATACGTACAATGTGTATATACATACAATGACAATAAAGTTATTATTATTATGATGTATATCTCATTTTGATATAATTATGCCTTGTAATAAATATCTATGTGCAAACTTCTTTGTTTTAAGCAGGCAACCCTGTTTTGGTATCATGGATAATGCTGGAGAATCACACACATTTTGCATTAATTTATCACATTAAAAGTATTTTCTAGGTATGCTCCTGGATGGATTTGAAATTTGTTTTCCCTAAGGATCAATATGGCTATGAAGTCTTTCTATGCATTGCTTTTTGTTTGCCTTGTGCAGCAATTTCAACTTCTAGCACTGTGTCAGTAGTAGAACTGTTCTTGACTCTGCTGACAGAAATGGAAATAACTTACCAGTTCAGCAATGATCAGACCTCAGGCCTACAGCACTGTGCTTGGAACTCTAGAGCAGCAGCCCCCAACCTTTTGGGCACCAGGGACCAGTTCCATGGAGAGATAAGGATAAGGATAATGATAATTTTATTTCTCTACCGCCCCTCTCCTGAGGGACTAGGGGCGGTGTACAGCCAGGTAAAACACAATACAAATATCACAGTTTAAATTTAAAAATTCTTAAAAGTATTACATTTAAGGCCAAAATTAGCTAAAAAACCTAAAAAATTTAAGAACTCCGAATTTAAAACTCAGTTATGAAGCTAGCCCTGCCTGTCGGAAGAGCAGGGTCTTAAGAGCACAGTGGAAAACTCGGAGGTCAGAGATCTTGCGTATTTCTGGGGGCAGTTCATTCCAAAGAGCAGGGGCTCCCTGATCTGTCCCCGTCTACACACACACACAAACACAGCCAGCCGAGGGTTAAGAAAGTACTTGGCACGCACACAGGTCGTTATCTCAAACTTGGCAACAATATAAGCACCGTCTGCCAAGAGCTTTACTGCAACAGATAACATAAAATTACATACGCATTGCAAATAGTCCAGCAAAACAATATCCCTTTGGCAGCTTCAGACGTTGTTCAAGTGACTAGCCAGAGTTAGTTTTTGTTCATCACAGAGTTTTACCAGCCACCACCCTCTCTTATATAGTCCCTGGGGTGTGGTCCAGTGACTCAGCTATAATCCCTAGCACGCCTCCTTAACTGCTGCAACCGTTTATCACGCCTTCGTTGGCGTGCATCCAGGAATGATGGCTCTCCTTCCTCGCCCTCATCAGAGACACCTGGCTCCTGGCCAATCTCCCCTTCCTTGGCCGGCACCTGAGGCAGTGCCAGAGGGGAGGGGCCTTCTTCCTCCGATGAGATAGGCTCAGAGTGGGGGGCACAACACTCCCACAGAGAAGGCTCTCCCCCTGGGTGTCACCAGTCGACATAATTTGGCTGACCGCACCCTGAGGAGTTCCTCTCTGTGGGAGCGAACTGGTCGGTGGGAGGCTATCGGTGGCAGAAGGTGATCTCGTAAGTACCCAGGTCCTGAGCCATGGAGCGCTTTAAAGGTGGTAACCAACACCTTGAATCGCACCTGGAAGACCACTGGGAGCCAGTGCAGCTTGCACAGGAGAGGTGTTACATGGGCGCAATGAATTGCACCCATAATTACCCGTGCGGCCGCATTCTGGACCAGTTGGAGCCTCCGAGTGCTCTTCAAGGGGAGCCCTAAGTAGAGAGCATTACAGTAGTCCAGCCGGGAGGTAACAAGGGTGTGAGTGACTGTGCGCAAGGCATCCCGGTCCAGAAAGGATGCAACTGGCGAATCAGGCAAACCTGATAGAAAGTCCCCCTGGTCATGGCCGTCATATGCTCTTCTAAAGACAGACATGCATCCAGGAGGATGCCCAGATTGCGAGCCCTCTCTGTGGGGGGTAGAGATTCACCCCCTATAGACAGCGATGGCATCAGCTGACTATACTGGGACGCCGGTAGCCACAGCCACTCGGTCTTGGAAGGGTTGAGTCTGAGCCTATTTCTCCCCATCCAGACCCGTACAGCCTCCAGGCAGCAGGACATCACGGTTTCTCTGTGGAGTGAAGGGGGCATGGTTTTGCATGCTGCCTGCATCTAGCAGATGGGGCTTCACTCAGACTGGTTTCTGGCATTTCATGAGCAGGGGTGGGCTCCTGGGGGTTAGGCAAGGTTTGGGGGTCCTCTAGCCAAGGATCGCCAGGGTTCGGTGAACCCTCAAATGCCACCCCTGGCTGTCCACACCTGCCCCACCTCTCCTACCCCACCCCGTCCCTCCCAGGAATCTCCATGAGGCCTGTTCATCATTCCAGGTAAGTGCAGGGGCTGCACGGAGGGGCTGGGATGGGAAAAAACGGGCCTACCAGAGGTTCTGGAAGTCTGGAAATGGGCCTGTTTCTGGCATCTGGAGAGCCTCCAGACCCTGGGGGGAAGCTGTTTTCACCCTCCCAGAGGCTGGAGGAAAGTCTCCGGAGTCTGGGGAGAGTAAAAAATGACCCCCCCCCCGCACTGTCAGAGGCAATCAGCCCCGTTACATTCCTGGGGTAATTGCTTGGATCATGGCATTTTCCTTGTGTATACTCTTGAGAAATAAAACCGGAATACATCTTCTAATTAAACTCATATTTATTGTAAAAAAGAAAATAAAACATCTTACTAGTCTAAATAATTAAATTGTTACATTTTGATAAAGTTCCTACCGGCCACCTCTCTGTGGTCGGACTTCTTGGCAAGAGAACAAAGAAAAGTGTGAAGTAGAAAGAAAGGAATGCGGATATACGTAGTATCAGCTACTGATAAGAAATTTTGGCAAGCTACTGAAAGTCTGACAGTCCGGAAATAATGAGCTCAGCTGGTAAATACAAAAACGCAGTGACACCCACATGTGGCCGACTAGGCCATGCCCACCCAGTAATGGGGCAGGGAACCCATTGCTAAAGGATCTGAAGCCCACCCCTGATCACGGCCCAGTGGCAGTCCACGAACTGGGGGTTGGGAATCCCTGCTCTAGAGGCTTCTCCCCCATCAGTGAATCCATCAAGATCCATTGAATGGTTCCCTGTTTGAGGCTGGTCACTTGACAAGAAGTCAGAATTAAAGTGGAAGCTTTATCTGGCCCATGAATATCAGAACGTCATGCTGAATGATATCAGAATTTCTGATATCCCTGTATTATTATGAGGCATAAGACTAAATCTCTTAAAAACAGTCATTTTGTGACAAGCAAAATACGTCTCATACATATTTTTATATATCTATAGCATAGATTACTTTTTACAGTTAAGATTTATTTAAGTAAATACAAATCAGTGCCTGTGTAATTAGTGTTTAATTATTACAAAAATGAGTCACAGACATACCATAGTTACCATAAATACTACTGTTTGTTTTCAGAACATCAATACTGTAAAATCTGTGGCTCACACTGAAGCAGTTTTCCAATATAACTTTCATTTTTTTGGAATGGGATTTTGTGCTAAGAGATCTCAAATGGATGACATTAAGAACTGGAAATGGGTTTTACTTTATAAAAACTGTTGCAACTCTTAATAAATTATCTAGTCTAAAACCAAATGAAAAGTATTGCTTGGAAACAAGAGTTTGCAAGGTATTTAACTCATAATAAAGTTGACTAACTCACACACACACACGCCCCCCCCCTCCCACAATACATCCTGATAGTTTCCTGGGAGCATTGCTTTGCCATGACTAGTATACTACATTATTTTTCTCATGACTGGTATACCTTTAGTGTTTGTTTTAATCCCTGTTGAATAGGCTGATTGTTTTCTTTCAGAAAAATGAAATCATGAGATTTGCCAAAGGTTTTAAAATAAATTCAAAAACTAGTTTAGACTTCAGATCCTTACCACCATATTATATGAATGACCTCAAGAAGCAATTTCTATTCCAGTTAGTGCTTGCAATGATAGAGCTGATTCTTCCTTAAGGGCTTATGAAATTATTGAATGAGAGAATTGTTTTCTTCCTAATTGTTTTCTAGGGAAACAAATGTCTACATTTACAAACATCTGTGTTAACAAGTAATGGTACATTCAACATTTTTGGCAACTCATGCATGTTAGCTAACTAGTTGGAATCCTCATAATTCAATATCTGTGCAGGGCATATCCTTTCATGACTCAGAAGATGAACTGCGGTCAAAAAATCCCAAGGAGACCACCAACAGACTGGCTAGCAAGTATGACCAACTGTTGAAAGTCAGTGAATACTGGTCAAATGGCCCCTTTTTTTCCTACAGGGAGGGATGACATAAAAAGCAACCAGGGAGTGATCTATCCACAGCAACAGACTGACATTTAAATTCCTTCAGTATCAGATCATGTTCTACACTCTGAGACAAAAACCAGATGTAATGTGTGGCCTCTGGTATGGATGGGTCTATTGATGAATTGAGACAGGTCCATGTTGCCATGGACTCCACCAACCTCTGAGCTGCCTCAAGATTGTTGGGTGGCAAATTACAAACCACAAGAGCCAGTAGACAACTGAGCAAAAAAATCCAGCAGCTCAGGCAGGGAAGCTGCTGAGCAACAGGGACAGTAGTACATCAGTAGCAATCCCACCTGTTCCCTTGAACCAAATTTCTGCAATGCCCAACCCCCATCCCTCCTTTTGTCCTTCCGCTGCCTCTTGCTTGTTGATGAACCCCAACAAGTTTAAATAGAAGTGAGGGCTTTCTATCCTCATGATTTTTTTTCTTAAATCTAACTTTTACTTTAAATATATTGAATATTTGCTATCTTCACTGATAGCTGGGCTGAGCTGCATAGTCTACTTAGTCTGCAATCAACTAGCTATATTATGATTTGTTTGTTTCGTTGTTTTAATGAGAGGTTCTGCAACTTTATTAGTATTACTTTGGTTCTCTGCTTATATTCAGGAGGATTCTCTAACAAGGGCATCTACTGAATTCAAATCTGCAACATCTAGAAGAGCATATCTTACCTATAACAATTGCATTAAAATTCTTTTCTTGTTTGCATGAATATTCTATAGCAAATTTATTTATTTTATTTATTTATTGGTTCAATTTATGTGCCGCCCTTCTCTGGAGACTCAGGGCGGCTTACAATGTGTTAAGCAATAGCCTTCATACTTTTGTATATACCTGCTTAGTAAGGCTTTCAGCCACCCCCTAAGCGGTGTTCTTTTTTATACAAAGTCAGCTTATTGCCCCCACAAAATTGTCCTCATTTTACCTACCTCGAAAGGATGGAAGGCTGAGTCAACCTTGAGCCTGGTGAGATTCGAACTTGCAGTAATTGCAGGCAGCTGGTGCATTTAACAGCACTTTAGTCTGCTGCGCCACCAAGGCTCTGATGCAATTTTAAATGCTATTTAAAATGCTATTTTATCAGACTGAACAGATTTTTAAAAGTGATTATGTATATGTCTGTTTGTAGGGAGCAGGAGAGAGCAAAAGACACAACAACCATGGCAGTCTGTCCATCAAAAAAGATGCCTATAGAATTTCAGTCCTAACCTTTTGTACTTTGAGAGAGAGATTTAGAAAAGTAAAATTTCAAGAGATTGTAATATAGTTCCCTGCTGTAAATTGCTACTTAGCCACAAAGCTAAATGGATTTTTTAAAGATAATCTTCCAATTTTAGGTGCAATTTCATTGTCTAGGCTATTGTCAAAATTGCTGGTAAGACAGATAGAAAAATTGTGAAGAGATCAAGAGAATTTAAAATACTTCACATATAAAAGTATATTTTTATCAGTAAAAAAATTAAAAAATATATTTGGTTTTAGAAATATGCTCCAAAAGAGGTTAATATATTACACTGATAAATAATAAGCCATAATACTTAATGCCATCTTGAAAATCTGATATTACATTATATCAAGCAGAGGCTTTTAAGGATGCAATCAGTGGTATTTGATGAAGACATTTTTAAACTCCTATTATATACTCTGTATTTAAAAGTGCAGTCCAGTACAGCCACATTGTTGAATAAAGCTCAATCTCTGGTATATAAGAAAAGGAGCGCACCTTTAGAGATGTATGAATATTTCTTGTGAAATTTTAGTAGGTTCCAAAAGCTATAAAATCCTCCCATGTTTTATCTTAGAAAGACAAAATATCAGCCGCATTATTTTTGCCAGTCACATTTTGGGAGCAGCCATATAAATAAATACATATATTTCACTCCAAGCAAAACCAATCGAAAGATATTAATAACTCCCTTCTATGATTTTTTAAAAATATAATCTGACTTCCTGAGAAATAGTTGGGCATTGGAACTTTACTTCCATTTAGGGAAAAGAAATTATTTTTTATAACATGATTGGGATTTTGGGGGGCAATGCTTTAATAATTTGGTATTCATTCATTCAGTCACTCATTCAATTTTTTTAGCTGCTATACCTAGCACACACACAATTCATGGTAGTGGTTTGGGCATCATTTGGTGGCTTATGTTACATTCATTACTTAGATATATTAGCAATTAGAGATAGCAATTATCAAGCTGTCTCTAGAACTATAGGGATTACAACTCGTAGAACTCTCTGGAAACATTTGGAGGACATTTAGATAACCTTTTTTAGAACTTTATCAAGATTTTTATGTATATATATATATATATAGGATTTTCCACCATTTCTAAACATAATTTTTTTTTTGCCTTTTAAAATCAACACAACAGTTGTGCAGTACTTTATCCAACCCTTATTAAGTCATTAAACTATTTATATATGATCTGTCATAGGTTGCATCTTCAGGAAATGATTACATTGGAAATATATTTGAATACAACAAAATACAATTATAAGCAGAATATAGCACTGGTCTAAATGTGTAATCCAAAGCCAAAAAAAAAAAAGGGGGGGGGAGGAGATATTTTAAATATGTGTCCAAGCATTTTTGAACACTGAAGTTTACCTACATAAACCTGTCATCCCAGGGGAAATGTTTGTCCTGATCTAACAACTATCTGGTAGCCTTTGATTCTACTTTTCAATGACCAATAGTTCATCCTGGCTCAAGCTGGTTCATTTGACCCTCTGCCCCTCATTCATCACTCCTAGGATGGTAGGTATTGATCTCTGTTCAGCATTCTGAACTGGGGAGCTGATGACAGAACCTTTTGACTCGACCTAAAGCCTGCTCTCAGGTGGTCTCTGGGGAATTCCAGCCTGGCAAACTGCAGTAAATCTTTTAATCTTCATTGAGCTATCTGCAGTAACTTAGAATTTGTCTCTGCTCTTTATATTATATGTATATATTTATGTTTCAATTATGTAATTGTCTCTTTCATCCCATGCTATTCATAATACCAATCCAGGAGATTTTCACTTTTCTGTATTTTGACACAATGATCTAAATCATGTCTTTGCATGAGTATCTTTCACATGAATCATTACTGACAGAATTTTACAAAAGCTTTGTGTCAAATTTGCCTTTCATCCTTTTTGATCTAGCTGGCGGGTCTTTTGTTATGTTTTTTTGCTAAAAGGATATGCTTTTTTTTTTTTTTTGATGTTCAGCTATTTGAAATATTGGAAAGTTTGTAAGAGGGATGGTAATGTCTACTTCCAAATAGAATGCCAATAAACTCCTTTGGGATTACAAATCTGCTGCTTCTACTGAATATAAAAGTTGATAAAATGGCATATAATTCAAGCTGTTTCTTCAGATTGTTTTTAATGCAGGATTGCAGCCTGAAACTGAATCCACAATATGCTTCACTTCAGAACAAGTTCCACTGATTTCATAAGTTTGTAGGTTATTGCTTGGTATTTATATGACACTTTACCCAAGGCAGTCCTTATAAGTAATTTGGAAATAAACTTTTTTCAAAATTGTATTATAACTTATGTGACATTTGAATTATGGGATTTCAACAAAGTTTATTCAATTGACATTCTGACCTTTCTATTGCATTATATTAATGTATTACACTAATTAATACATTACATTAACACATTTCTTAAAGACATAATCAAAATAATTCAGCCTTTGTTTTTGAGTTACAAAATCATTTTATTGATTATTTTATAGACTATTAATATAAATTTTTAAATTAAAAATGCAAGACCTATCTTGAAAATATAGATGACTATAAACCACTTCCAATGTTCCCTATAATGCAGATTTTCACTAATGTACATATGTAGTTCTAACAAACAGAAGTTCTGGTTGTGGTCTTTTCACCCTATATTTTCTGGAATTTGTGATCAACTCTAGCATTCCTTAGAACATGTAAAGGCATAAAATAAAAACTCACATATATAGTCTCATATCAGTTGCATTCTACTTGTTTCACTGAAGTACTGCCATTTAGAACCGATGTCAAAAGGCTTGCCAGTGAAAATGGCAACATAGTTAGCAGATCTCATTAATATTGATTTTATATTTTTAAAAATAAATAAAACATGAAACATTTATGTCTGTTATTGATTTATATCTTCAGTTTATCCTAACTATGAAATATATGCCTACATATTCAATGGGAGAAATATCTTCAATTGATAAACCTTAAATGGAATCACTAAGTATGTAGAAGTCATTGACTTTAATGTATCCAGACCAATCTACCCTCCTTCTGGTGTTATCTGATATGTCAAGAACTGGGTAGGTCCAATGATAAGCGAGCATTAGCAACAGCCCTTAAGAATGTACTCTTCAATTTGTCAAGATTAGGAACTAGGGAAAAGGATCTGAAATACAAAATATATAAGTAATTCAGCATTCTAGAATCTAATTTTTTGAGAAACATAGGCAGAATGTTGGAAACTGGTGCTGCTTACTCCCTTAAAAGTCTGCAGCCCCCACTACTTTCATTATAAAACAGAGTATAAAAGGCCGGTCTCTATATAATTATTTTTCATGGGTATTTTCAATCATGTGTTGTGATGCAAAACAAGCTCAATGTGTAAAAAAATGAACCATTCTAGGTACAGATCTATGATTGAAAGAATGAGAGAATTAGTTTCTTTATGAGCTGTCCAAAAGAAATAAAATGCATTAATAACTAGTTGATAAAATGTCAATAACAATGTCAGCAATGGCAAAACCTTTCCATGATAATCTTTAATGCAGAACTACGGATGTTACAAAATAGCAAAGACATACATTACAATGATGTTCTTTGATGGACTTCTCATACATCATTCACTTTTCAGCCATAGACATTGAGAGAAGGAGCAAATGTTGAAATGTGTGTCACAATATTGCAGTGCCAACTTTGTCCCCTATCTACTTGCAAGTACAATGCAATGCAAGTACAAAAGGGTAGAACTTGCGTTGTGATGTGAAAATGCATGAATTGTCATTTTGAAATCATTGCAATTAAGCTCAAATCCTTTTGTTTTAGACACTCTCAAATGAAGTCTAAAAATTCTATATTTTATATCTTATTCAGATTTGTACTGTTAATTTTTCTAGCAACTCTGTAGCACAAGTCTTTCACATTTCATGTGACCAGATTAATTTGAGTAGAACAAGTGCTTGAAATATGTACTTTATTATTGACCTATGATATATTTTCATTTCATTATGACTAGTGTGTATGGTGGAAAGGCAGTTTTACATGTTTTTCTATTAGATATTTTAAAAGATTCACCTCTAATATGGTGCTATTTCTTTGGCTGGGAATTATTCACACATGGAGGACACAAGCTCAGGGAAAACACAAGCTCAGGGAAAACAGATAGCAAAGGATGTTCTTCCAGGAAGATAGACTGAAATGGATTTGTAAATGTTTCTGATTGGTCATTTTTGAATGCCTATAAATATTCTTGCAGCACCTGAAATACCTTTTAATCTTTTTTCTTAATGGCCCTTTTTCTTTTCCAAGTTGCTTTTGTATGATGTATGTTTGTACATATGCAAGAGTGCCTTGCCATGCAATTTAAAACATAAGATGAATATATTGTGAATTGTGATGAGGTATAAAAATAAAACCCAATTGGCCCTTTGTGTGTTTGGTTTTGTTTGAAAATTTATATCTCAATTTGTGCAAATCTTATTCACTTAAATACTGTATAACTTTTCTTAGCAAAATTGCATAAAGAGCAAAGAACGCTTGATGTATTTCATTGCAAATAATATGCTTTTCTTTTGGCAAAAAAAAGATTTCTGATGGGCTGATAATTTCTTCAATCTCTTTAATGCTCTCAAGGATGGAAGCAAAGAGTATAAAGAGAAGAGATAAACAAAAGATTAAATGCACCCACAAAATGTTATCTTTCCTGTTTATGATTTATTTCAAAGAAAAGCAATTATAACAAATAGGATTTGTGTCAATGAACAGGTGCCCTCTGTAATATAAAGTTATTTTGACTTTCTCTTTTTTTCTATTATCTACATCAATGTCTAAAGCAATGTCTACATCTATTATCTAAAGCAATGATATTGAATTAAGTGCTACAGATACTGAGTTTACCAAATATTTGATCTGATTGTGGATTACAAATGGTTAATATAGAATACAAATGGAGCTCATCAAAAGAGGAAAAAATATCATTATTTGGAAAAATTAAAAGAATATATTATTTGCTTGCAAGAAGTTAATCTCAGAAAAGGAGGATTTCAAATATTTGATTTATAAATCTTTTGGTGAAGAATTTATCTCAGAAGCTACCAAAAAAAAAAAAAAAGCTGTTTTGTACACTAATTCCCAACTAAATCCAGAACTTGTATTGAGTAATAAGATTTATTGGTTTGTCTTAATACTTTTATACTGGGAACCTGTATGGCGAGATTAATAGATTTCTCTTATGAAAATTGATGCTTGATGATTTCCTCACAATTGAACAGAAGTTTTGAGGAAAAAATATTAAAATCACTCTAGGCAAATTATCATGAGGTTTTATTCATTTTTTTTTCTTTTTCATTTGATGATTTAATTTAGGGTTGGTTAAAATATGTAGATAGGAAAATGCAATTCAAGACAGCATGTCTTTTTTTTCCAGAAAGACATAGCTCCTTCTCAAGAATAGATATGATTTGGAATTGAAAAGGTTTCCAAATTAGAGATATTACCAAAGGCCTTTTCAGATCATAATCCTGTGCGTTTGCTTTATAAAAGAAAATCTAGTACTTTTAGATGGAAATTATATGAAACACTGTTACAGAAAGAAATAATAATGAAGACAGGAAAAAGAAATTAAAATATTTTTTTGAAATTAAATAAAGGCACTGATTTAAGAATGTTTTGTGATGCAAGTAAAGCTTTTATTAGAGGCTATTTGATACAACATAAAGTGAACTAAACTTGAATGAGATAAAAGAATTAAAATAATTTCCAGGGAAGATAAATATCTCACAGCAAATTAAGCCTTTACAGCAACAGCTATATATGTTAACAGTAAGAGAAATGGAAATAAAAATGAACTATGGAAAGAAAAAAATGTGTTTTATTTGCAAATAAACCTGGCGGATGACTGGCATATACAATAAATTGGAAAACTTTAAGAGATAGATGCTATATTAATGGATAATGTGGCTATGCAAAAAGCATTTTATCCAATATTATTCCAAATCTAAAGCAAAGCTATAGTTTCCAGCTAAACGGGACATAGAAATAGCTCTTAGATTTATATACTGCCCCATAGTGTTTTACAGCACTCACTGGGCAATTTACAATGTCAGCATATTTCCCCCAACAACCTGGGTCCTCATTTTATTGATCTGGGAAGGATGGAAGGCTGAGTCAATCTCAAGCCCCATCAGGATCAAACTCTTGGTTGTGGGCACAGTTTGCCTGCAATACTGCATTAACTATTGCACCATCAGAACATACTCCCACAAGGCATTAAGTAGGGTTAGCAGATTTGGGTTGCAAATATCCAAACAACCAGAAAATGGCAGCAAAAAGCTTTCTTTTAAGTATTGTGAGACACAGAACATGAATTGAGAATTAGAAGATTTGAAACACCTTTGACAGAATGTGTGCTTGAGGATGCCCCAAATGAAGCTGTGGTCAAAATGTACCTTTAAAGTAAGTAACTGAAATGCTTCATGCTGAAATTTCATGCTGTAATTTCAGATCGGAATGGTCATATTTGCTTCACTTCAGGCAATGAAGGCCTCCTATACCGTATGTGTCTATGAGGAAAAAGCTCTTTTTTATGAGCTGAATTATCTTGCTTTGTTCAAAAGCATCAAAATGGAGTGAATTAATTCTTCAAATCAAAATGCTGCTTCCAATCATTTGATTTGACAACCAGAAAGTAAGTAAGCAACATTTCAAATTGGACTGCAGTTAATCTGATATGTACATAATTTTGTTGGTCTTATGTATAGTTATTCATTCCTGAGTAATGGGATTTCTTGAATGTCTGTCTGGGAGAAAAATGAGAGATGAGGCAGCTGTTTCTTTAATGCCACACTACAAGTCATAAATTGTGTAATTCAGTGTAGATATGTTAATTGGAGGAAAGGATTTTTTACTTACCCAAATTTGTACATTTCTTCATGAATGAAATTATGGCTTTTAAATATCATTTTCAGGGAAATACATGTAGGAGCTTTTTTTGTTGTCCTGAAGGTTTGGTTTAAATTGGTTATTCGAGTAGGTGTTTATTAAATTGGTTCTTGTGTTTTAGAGCTGGGAATGGAGAAGGTGCTTAGCCTGAACATAGACACAGCAACCAGACATAAGACTGTACAATTTTTTTATGGAGGCCATGGATTTAAGTAGGGCTTTCAGTTTTGTGTTGCATATTTCCAAACAAACACAAGACAACAGCAAAGAGGTTCTCCCCCCCGCATCTATTGATAATCCAGAGTTTTAGTTCCTCAATACCCATCATGCTATTCCCTTTGGAATATTTTACAAAGTACATACAAAAAAATAAAAGAGCAATTTATACTTAGTAATTGATTGGTCAGTTCAGATAGATAAAAAATGGTAATAAATTCTACAACAAACAGAGTATACACAGAGAGAGGGGAGGAGGGGAAGGGGGTTGAGAGGAGGTTGAGTCCTGATAATGGCAAGAATAGTAAATCCAAAGTAAATAGTAACAGATACAAATCTCAGAATAAATCTGTCTCATAGCAAAATACCATGGAAGCTGTCAGTAGGCTTTTTCCAGTTTGCAATATGGGAATTATAGATAAAAATGCAATACATTTCTTTGGGTTTAAATCAACGTTAGTGGGTGAGCAAATTTAACATGTTATTCCTAAATGCTAGGAGAATGGCTAAACAGCATACATGTCTTAACACCAAGTATTTGATATAAATCCAAAGAAATTTCTGGGGGGAAAAAAACCTTTTCTAATTTCCAGCTCACATTTTTAAAATAAAAATAAGGGTTATAGTCAGAAGTATTATTTAATGGTTACTTTTTCACTGAGAGGAAAACATGACAAAATATCTCTTAAGTGATTCCTGTTTCTTCTTTCTTTCCAAGCCTACTATGTTTTGCCCCAAAGCTCAGGTAAATGCAATTTTTATTGAATTACTCCTGGTAAGTGAGTGATGCATATCCCAATAACCTCTTGATTAGCTAATTTATTCACAATACTTCCAGCTTATCTGTATTCATCTTCAGTTGTTTGGAATCACCTGGTTCATCTCAGTTGCAAGGTAAATGTCAAGCAAATATATAGTATCTCCTAATTTAGATGGGGAAAAATAAATAACTATCATACTATTGGCATGTAGCTGGATAGCATCATCCTTTCCAGCATTTTAGCTAAGAAAGGAATATTGCACTGTGTGGCAATTGTCCAGAAACTCAATTACCAGGGACCAACTTTTCAAGAAAACACCAAAAAATTCTTTTAAGTTATGAGCATAGCTCATTCATTTGACAAGGCATTGCTTATTGATTTGTTTTTTTAAAAAAAATCTCTCTCTTCCTCTTTCTTGGAGGAAACATTGTCAGAAACATTGTCATGTTTCTGACAATGGGAGTCTGAGCTGAGCAATGATTGGTGAAGCAGATTTTATAATTATTATAGAAAGAAAAGTTATTGTTATAAAGATGGCAAAGCCTAACCCCTATTTAGCTACATCCAACCATCCTGGGAACAGAACTCAAGTCCTGCATCTGTGGAAAGACCTACGATACTTTTAGATGATGGATTACAAGGCACACATTGGCTCTGATTCTACCACATGCTTAATCTGGCAATTTCCTATTCATTTTTCATTTCAGAATTCTCTGAACCAATGAACCAAAGCACAGCATGCTAAGCTAGAAATAAACTTGCCAAGGATAACATTAACCAAGCTTAGCATGTACAGTAGAATGAATGCAGCCACTAGATCATGGAGCTACTGGATGTGTAATTGAATTGGCTTAGTGTATTGTGCGAACACAGGTGCAAAGTGGCAGTATTGTTATGAAATTAAGTACTTTTGGAAAAAATTTGCTTTGACAAGCCCGTCAGATAAAGAAAACCATTTTTTAAAGGATAACGATTCCTTAGATTTTTGCTAAATTATTGACTTGCATTTTTGTCAGATCAAGGTACCTCATACAAAATGTCTCGCTAGTGAAAGAACTGTAAGCGCAGTCTGTTTAATTCACTAACACAGACTGAAACAGAGAAATCTTAGCATTGGTGGAGGTGGAAAGTTGAAGTGCAAATATTTAGAGGCCATTATCATTATCCTTTTGTGCCAAAAGAGGTGATGAGTCCATTGGTTTCATGCAAGAAGACAAGAAAACTACAATACAAAACCTGAGAAAAATAGCAGTTCTTACCATTACATGTAATGTTACAATATAGCCTTCCTTCCTTCCTTCCTTCCTTCCTTCCTTCCTTCCTTCCTTCCTTCCTTCCTTCCTTCCTTCCTTCCTTCCTTCCTCTCTCTCTCTCTCACTTTCTTTTTCTCTCTCTTTCCCTCCCTCCCTCCCTTTCTTCCTTTTCTTCTTCTTTTACTTCTTCTTTGTTTTCTTTTTTCTTTTCTTCTTTTTTAAAAAAATCTATTTCTTGCTGTGTTTTTTGCACAATTGTATACCAGAAATATGTATGGCTTTGGTTTTCTGGATCTGGAAAATAATCATACTTCATTTAGCAACCACAACTGCACCAGAAACTCTGTTCTTAAGCAAAGCAGTCACTATGTGAAACTGTAACTGCGCTAGTATAATCTTACTTCAGCTTTCTTTTGCTTTTGCTGCAAAGATTGTAAATGTGAGGATTCATCATAAAGTTGCTTTCTACATCACTGTCATAGCTATGAATAATTGCTAAAGACGGCATACATTAAGTGATAAATATTTGGACAATTGAAAGGATGAGAGTTTTTCTCTTGCAGACTTCTGCATGTTCCTCATAATTTGAGTAATGGTGAACACTACAGTGGAATGTGATAAGCTTTCTAATTTGAATAATGACCAAATGGGCCTAAAGAGATATAAAATATTAATGATTTATGACTTTCAGTACATCGAGGGCATCTTTGACCTGAATTGAGTGTTGTGATGCTGTGTAAAAATTTGTGTCGATGTGATGATAGACAGTGATTCTTTTATATTAGTATTTCTACTGTTTTTTTTTATTATTATTATTTTTACTATTTCAATGACACTGCCAAGAATTGGGTGGCTCTGAGCATTATTGAATAATAAATAAAATAAACATATCACAAAAAGTGCTCCCAGATTTTACATATGGTTTAAAATTCGCTTAAATTCTCATTGTTCTTTCTCTGATATATTATTTCTCTTTGCAAGAAAGAGATACTTAAAAAAAGGGAAAGCACAACATTCAGATAATATTGCAAGGACATTGTCAGTCAAAGAATTACGGGAGTGAGTTTTCCATTGGATTTAGGTCCATTTTTTCTTTTAGGTTTGTAACAGTCTAACAAAAATTGCCTGTCAGGGTGTAAGGGATGGGGAACCTAATGTATCAGTTACAGCTGACCATCATCTCAGAAAGTAACGTATTTTTGTTTATATGGAACAGAGTCTGTTGTGCATTGTGTATGTTTCATTGCTTTTACTCTGCATATCCAATTTCTCTCTGTCTTATTTTGTTCCAGCTTTTATCTCTTTTCTCTTCTCTAGTTTCTTCCGACAAAATGGACTACTAGCATTCCCAGAGCTCAAGCAGTCCTTCAATTGCATTAAAAAAAAAAAAAAACTTTTGTTTTGTATGTTTATTTCTTTCAGAGTGAAACTGTGGAAGTTCATTTTCAAATTGATAGATAGAATTTTATATACTTATAAAAGTATATTGTTTCAAAAGCATGGGAGATTTGTATTTTTTTAAAAAAATCCTGAACAATGATAATAAGCAAAAATCTAGTTGTTCAAGCTGCAGGCTCGTGTTTTTTTTTTTTTTAAAGCAGGAAGACTCTTGCTATTATATATATATATATAATATATATATATGAAAAGACTGCTTAATACAATAAACTGTTTATTAATGAAATATTCATTGGCTGAAAACACAATGCAAATTTAAAGAGAATATATGCAATGGCACTCTAGTAGTTTAGGATTCAACAGCTAAGATAAGGATTTATTTTTAAAAAGCACTGACTATAAATCAGATGATGCAGATCATTTTGTAAAAAGGAGTGAACGAAATTCAGATAACAATGTTGTCCACGAAAGCTACCATTAGCCACAATCCCGCACTTTTTCAGTTTTCCTGCTTTATATATTAATGTCTAGGACATTCATGCTAGTATAATATATATTCTGAAGTCAAGTAAAATAGTGAAGTTATACACAGCTGACAGTTTCACCAAATGCTAAATTGTAATATGGATGAACTTCTCTATAAAATCCTGTAATAGCACATTTGAAAGTAGTACAGAGATCTGATTTAAAAGAGACTTTCAAGAAAAAAGAATGTATTTATTTATTTATTTAGCATATGGCATACAATGTCAGAGAAATCCACACATGGTAGATACAATGTAGTCCAGACAGCCTAGATTGCTAGTTCATTCTGTTTGGTGCTTGCATGCCTAGCCTTGGTGCACTGCATGGGGCGAACTAGCATTACACCAATTAGCGGTGCTTCCAGGCTCCTCTTCCAGTCTTGCCTCACCTTGCCTCACATCGTGATGCCTCACATCAAGCCAGGTCCAGAGTTGGTTTCCGCTCTCTGCATTCATGAATGCAGCTTTCCCATTGAAGTGGTACCCATTTATCTACTTGCAACCTATTACAACCTTTCAAACTGCTAGGTGAGCAGGAGCTAGGGGTTGAGTGACTGGAGCTCACTCCCTCTCATGGAGCCAGGCTTGAACCACCATGGTGCAGACCATTTCTGGCTGGCAGTTCTAGCATCATTAAGCCTCTGTGCCACCACATCCTTCTAGGAAAAAGAAAGAAACAATATTATGCAAGTGTGATAGCTCCTATTTCATTGCCAATGAAAGTGTTTGTGAATTGGATTTATTTGTGTAGCATATTGTGTATATACATTCTATAGCCCCTTTGATTTCCAGTCATGGTGATCCTCTGGATTTCCACAGTTCCTATTCCTGTTTTAGTCAATCTGAACAATTTTCCATCTCCATTCAACCAACCTCCCTATTGGCTTAAAGCACAGAAGAAAACCTGGCTTTGAGGAATGACATGGATCTACCAGCCAAATTACTGCTCAGATGGGAAAGATACCTGGTTTCAGTGTGTAAACAATAATAGCTCTAAACCCCTACTAATGGAATATTTTTGTGACTTAAAAATCAGAGAATCCAATTCCATTGAGATGTTCGGTCCATAAACAATTCTACCATCAAGCCAAAGTAATAAAACTTATTAATCAAAATGAGCAATAAATGGACAGTCATGCAGATTAGAAAGTGTTACAAACACAAAAAAACAAATATCAAAGGTCCTCATTTTCTGCATTTCAGTAATATGTATAGGAATAGGATAATATAATAAACATCTGTGCTGTTGTAAAGCAGCCACATTTCAATTTTACTCCTATGAATCTGATGCCATGGTCATTTTCCAGTATCACTAAACTAATTACTTTGCATGCCAAAAAAACCCTATTTAGTTTCACCTGAGGGTAGTTATTTCAAAAGCCAAATTATTATAATTTTGAAAGAGACTCCTGCCATTTCTGAGAAGTCATAGACATTAACAACTTGTGTTTTCTTAATCCCAGTTCCTGACGGTTTTGCAGCTGCTTTTCCACATCTCTATGTCAGCTATTTCTATTATCTACTCTGGAGGTCTCTGAACCATTTGAACAAAAGACATTTATAAATAAATAAAGTGATAATCTTTTGCCAGGGTAGGAATGTTCCAACTCTGTTTCCTTTGGCAGCTTCAAAAGCCCTACCTGTTTTGAAATTCCTCCTGAAACCACTTTCCTGATTTTTAAAAGATTTTAAGCCTTGCCTTGCTTTGCTTTCTCTATAAACTCTCAAAGTGTCTTATAACAATTACATCAAAACATTAAACATAAAATAATTCCAATGAAAACAAATATGAACAATTAAAATATCAACAATTAAAATCAACACAATCAATGCATTTGAATAAAATTAATAATAAAAAGCTTATCAATGGAAATGAATTTTTACGCTTTCCTAAATATTAGGAATTAGAGAGAGAGAGCACAGTTCTCTGGATAGTTCATTCCATAACTTGGGAGCTTCATGGGAGAAGATTCTCTCCCGCATAGAAAGCTCATTTTTGGCAGCTTCTATTCATCTATATAATTGGATAAATTCATAAAGAAAGAAGAGATTTCTTAGATAATGAACTCTTAAGACAGTTATGGATTTAGTGCTCCAGTACCTAAAATTCTGTTTGGAGAGCAATTGTTAAGGTAAAGGTAAAGGTTCCCCTCGCACATATGTGCTAGTCGTTCCCGACTCTAGGGGGCGGTGGTCATCTCTGTTTCAAAGCCGAAGAGCCAGCGTTGTCCTAAGACGTCTCCATGGTCATGTGGCCAGCATGTCTAAATGCCAAAGATGCATGGAACGCTGTTACCTTCCCACCAAAGGTGATCCTTATTTTTCCACTTGCATTTTTTATGTGCTTTCAAACTGATAGGTTGGCAGAAGCTGGGTCAAGTAATGAGAGCTCATCCCATTACGTGGCACTAGGGATTCGAACTGCTGAACTGCTGACCTTTCGATCGACAAGCTCAGTTTCTTAGCCACTGAGTCACCGCATCCCTTACGTAGCACTAGGGATTTGAACCAGTGGTGAAATTTGAATCGGTTTGCCACCGGTTTGCTGGCCGCACATGTGCAGTGCATGCTAAATGCATGCTGCGTGCATGTGCATGCAAATGTGCGCTGCATGTGCATGCACAGTGCACACAAAACACACACTGTGTATGCATACAAATGCATGGAAAAAGGAGGCTTGGGAAGGTAAGTATAACAGCGGAGGGGGGAACAACTGTGCCATGGCACAGCTGATCATCAGAAATACTGGTTTGGAGGAACCGGTAGATATTTTTTACTACTGGTTCGCCCAAACTGGTAGGTTTTTTTTTTGTTTTTTTTTTATTGAAAAAGTTTTCAAATACAAGTTTTTCCCCCTTTTTCCCCTCCCCTCTTCCCTAACCCCCCCTCACCACCCATCCCCCCGTGACTTCTTCACAACAATAGGCTATTTCATAACTAATTACATACATAATATCTTTCCTTTCCCTTACTCCCTCCTCAGAATACTGACCCTTAGCATATTATTCTTATAACTCCCATTTTTACGATAATCTGCCCTATTTCTCCTCCCCTAAACTTATAGTGTATTATTACAATTTAACATTTAATCTTTTATATATATTAATATAACATTTTAAAGCAGCCTTCTCCCTACATCCAGATTTAACGTTTATTCAGTTCTATCTAATTCCTCCACTCCCCTAAATATATGACTTAAGGATCCTTTTTCTTAGACTAATCAATCAGTAAACTAACCTATTTCAACCCTTCAATTCCTACAAAATCATGCAATACAATTCTAAATATAACCCACTGCCCACTTTACTAAAATATACACATATCTATATATGCATTCCATTTTATAAAAAGAAAAAAGACAATAACTTTAAATTTATAATCCATATAATATCTTCTTTGATGTCTTTCCACTGGATCGTTAAATCCATCACCCATAATAGGGTAAAATAACATGCTGGTGCAACAGTTTGTTCAAAATCTTCAATCATCTTCTGCCCCCATCAGTAGTAGATATCCTCGTATATATATATAAAAGTAAAAACAACCACCCGAGTGACATTATAATTATATCCATATAGTTATAGTTGTGGTATTCATCAGGATTGTTGATTCCCATCATCCTAATGGGTAACAGCCAGATCTTCTGCATGCCCCAGCGTGACTCTCTTGCCTTATAACTCAAAATAATCATAATATATTCACCAGTAAAAGAAATCCAGAGTAGATAATTCAAATCCAACAAGGTAAGGCTCTTTTCACATCCCAAAATCACGGCATTACAGAGATCTGGCTCAATCCTCAGGATAGTATTAAACAATTGTTCGCCTCCACTATCTTTTCAGATGTTCATTCATTTTTTTTAAAGTCCCTGGCTTCACTGTTGCTTGGTTTAGAAATTGCTGTTTCTATGAGATCTATTTCTTTTCTTTTTCTTTTGCGGGTTGAATTTCCATCCTCGTTTCGTACCTACCAATTGTGTATCGGCTGATCGATTTGCATTCTGCTTTGTGAGTTGATCTTGTTGGGTTAGTTTTATCATCTCATCTTTCTTCTCCATCACTTGTGTATCAACTGGTTGATTTGCGCACTTGTCTGTGACTTGATGGTTCATCACATTGGAGTCGGATGACACTGCTCTCTTATTTATAGACAGTCCAGCTGGGGTATCCAGAGAGTCCAAAGACAACTTATCCACCACAGCCTCTGTAATTTGGTATTTTCTTTTTGTTTCCAACTCCTTTTGCGTATCCTGTATTATGCCTAAAGATGTTAAATTCATTTTTAAAATTTTTTGATAAAATTCTTCCGCTTTTTCAACAGTGTTCAGTTGATATCTTACTCCTTGGTGTCTCAATATTAAGCCAACTGGGGCATTCCACCTAAATAGGATATTTCTTTTTTTTTAACTCAGTCACTAGAAAGCCAAATTTCTTCCTCTCCATTAACATCTTAGTCGGGAGCTCCTTAAAAATCCAAATCTTTCTTCCATGAAATTGCAAAGTAGAATTAAAAGAGTTCTGCACAATATTATTCCTAATTTCTTTATCTGTAAAATAGATCACCACGTCTCTAGGCAATTGCCTTTGCTTTGCCAACCAGGAGTTTATTCTGTAAATTCTATCAATCCTGCAATACACTTCATCAGGTTGAACCTTTAAAATCCCAGCCAGAATTTCAGAAGATATTTTCCTTAGGTCATCTCTATTATTTTCCTGCAAACCTCTCAGTCTAATTGCATATTCTGTAAAATTATATTGAATCATTAAAACTTCTCTTTCAATCCTCTGTTGCACATTTTCTTCATTACCAATCTTTGGTCAGCCTCCATTTTAGGTTTGTCTTCTGAGCTATTATCCTGAATGTTTACCAAATCCTTTTTAATATTTTGAGTCATGTCATCCAAATTCTCCTCAGTTTCCTTCATTTTAGACTCTAATAATTTAGTCTTTGCATCCACCCGAATCAGAAAGTCTGATAAACCATTAGCTGTTTTTAAAATCTTTCGATTCAAAAAGTCAAACTTTGATTTCACCAGTTCACCAATTTCTTTAATTTCCTGCTTAAATTTTTCAAGTTGCTGGTTCACAATCTCATCCCTTCTTACAATATCTTCAAGAAGAAATTCTAGCATATTAAAATCAGGTTTCTGACACTGGAGAGTTAAAACTTGTTGGTGTAATTTATTAATGGGGGAGATTCCCCCCCCTGTTTGTCTAGCTGTGTGAGTCCCGGTGCCATTTCCCACACAGACAAGATTTAGTGGAAAAGAGAGAGAGAGAAAAAAAGGCTTGTTTCCAACCAAGATCAATATCAGATCCCCCCAAAAAAAGAAAAAAAAAGCAAGAGTGGGAGTGAGGTTTTGCCTCAATTACGGCCAAAAGTATTCATTCTGCTACTTTGTAATAGAAAACGGAAGGACTTTCCCTTTCAGCCTCTCTTCAAGCCGCAGCTTTCAGCCCTTCTCCAGCCACGGCAGACGCCATTTTAAAAGGCTCTTTTTCCCCCTTTCCTCTCCTCTTTTCTCTTAAATAGTTTTTTGAAGGGTAAAATACTTGCGATTCAGTATTAAGGGTCCAGCTCGCCTCTTCTTTGATTATTCTGTTAAGTTCGCAGGCTTGCTCTTGACGCCTGGCTCTGCATAAGCAGAGGTCTCCCAAAGCCCGGAGCAGCGGCAGGGGATATGGGGCTTCTCATCCGCTCCGTCCCAAAAGTAAAAAAAAAAACTTTTGGGACTCTGCAGAGAGTTCTACCCACCCCTGCCGGCTCTATCTCCATTTCCTCTTGGAAATGGAGTTTTTTCGAGCCGCCATTCCGCTGTGAAGGCAGCTCTGACAGGCAATGGAAGCTGACGATCCCAAAGGAACGTCTGGCGGCGGCCAGCAGCAAACCGGAAGTCCAAACTGGTAGTTTTTATCAGTAGGATTTCACCGCTGATTCGAACTGCTGAACTGCCGACCTTTCGATTGACAAGCTCATCATCTTAGCCACTGAGCCACCACATCTCTTCCCTTAGCCACTGAGGCATCGTGTGTCCTACCAAGAGCAATTGGTAGCTAAGTAGTAAGTACTGGTAGCCAAGCCAGTAGTAAATCTTTTAGTACTGATATTAAATGATCTACATAACTTGCATCATATAGTCTGGCCACAGCAGTTCACAACTGCAATTTTTGGGTATTTTTTTCAATAATAACTGCAAATAAATTGCATTCCTTGATTCAAGAACATCATCTGGATAATCATCACCACTGATAATGTTATCTAGTTTGGGTAATGAAATTTCTGCAAGAAAACAACCAAGCTCAGAGGACTAAAGACCCCTCATAATTCCCTATGTTAATAACTTAAAACTGAGAAGAGAATTAAAATTAAATCTTGTTTCAACTTCTTTGGGACATCTATTTTGAATGCACTCTGCAACATTAAATGTTTCCTCACTATTTTATAAATCAAAAGCATAGAGATCAAAATTAATTTCCCATTTACATATGAATTCAAGACAGATAGAACAACTTAACTTGAAACCTTTTTGCTTCGCAAAGCAATGTGACTGGTTAAGTTGCAATAAATCCTTACAATTAAGTAAATGAGTATTTCAATGAAATTCCAAGTATAATAAAATAACTCCCTAGATTCACATTCTGGTAAAAACAAATAAAGCATGACATTCAAAGTAATATAATTTTTACAACATAAATGATTAAAATTTTGCCATTTTAAAATGTCACACAGCACAGTATTGCTTTTTTGTTGCACAAAGCAAAACTAATTTTATCATAGATCATATATAGTCTCCATAATTTTCTTTTCCAGAAAATCTCACTCTGTAATATTAATATTTCTCATGGTTGATTTCTTTTCTTCTTCCTTCTTCACAATATTTTTCCTGAGTTATTCCATCCTTTGTCTTATTCAAGAGGAGAGGACCATTTCATTTACAAACACAGTCCTTTTGATCAATTGTTATACCAACAGTTAAGTAGCAACAGTGGATTAGCGCTATCAAGTCTCTCTGGTCAATACTAGGATACATGTGGTTGGCCCCTGGTTGACCCATAGTAGAAGGGTCTTCAGGCTCGTACAGGATTCTTCTTACTTCCTTATACTCTTTCACAGCATGAAGAATTTTGAATATTTCCTATTTCTGGTAGAATTTTTTTGCAAGGAGAAACATTTGCTTATGAATCTAAACAAAACTATAAACAATGAAAATAACTTCATATTTATACTACCCATTTTAAACACACCGGTATCTCTCTTTCTCTCTCCCTCTCCCTCTCCCTCTCCCTCTCCCTCTCCCTCTCCCTCCCTCCCTCCCTCCCTCCCTCCCTCCCTCTCTCTCTCTCTCTATCTCCCTCCTTCCCTCTCTCTCTCACACAAAGAAATTTGCCACGGCATGCTGGATAATTTGGACAGCAAGATGGCTGGCATATAAATTACATAAATAAATAAATAAATAATTGGAAAAGCCAAAGAATTAAAAAAATCAGTATGTGCTTCATCCATTATAGAAAAGCCTTTGATTGGGCTGATTGTGTCAAGCTATGGAATGTAGTCAGAAACATGGAAAACACAGAACATCTCATTAGTCTCATGAGAAACTTATATAGAAGTCAGGAAGCCACAATCCAGAAAGATCATATCAACACAGATTGGCTTCAGGTTGGCAAAGAGTGAGATAAGGCTGTATAGTCTGCCCTTATTTATTCAACCACTATGTGGAATAGATATTCTAAGAAATTGGACAACCATTTGTTTGAAGTGGTATGGAGTTTCCTGCTTGAGCAGGGTGTTGGACTAGAAGACCTTCCAACTCTGTTATTCTGTTTTTCAACTAACAACCAGCCTTGGAGTTGATGATGAATTACAAAGTAGTGGATATTCTGTAGGTTTAAGATTAACCATCACCAATAAAAGAAAAACAATCAAGAAATAGCCTTCAGACTAGCATTAGGTAGATCAGCCATGAAGGTCTGGGAAAAGATACTCAAATGCCATGATGTGTCTATACCTAAAAGATCATAATTACTCAAGCCATGGTACTTCCTGTGACACTCTATGGCAATGAAAATTGAACTTTAAAAAACCAGGATAGGAAGAATATTAATGCTTTGAGCTTTGGTGTTAGAAAAACTTTTGAGAATATCATGGATAGCCAAGAAAACAAACTGACGGATTATTGAACAAATCAATCCAGAGTTCTTACTCAATGTACAAATGACCAGGGTCAAATAAGCCTACTTCAGATACATTATGTGAAAACCCAGCTCTCTGGAAAAGGAAAATATCTTTCCCTCTAAGGCTGGGAAAGGTAGTAGGAACGAAAAGAGTATCACAGCAGCAGCAAGGTGGCTGGATTCAGATACAGTAGCAATGAGTTCACTGTTCGGAAGACTGAAAGAAAAGGTTAGGGATAGATCATGTTGGGAGAAAAAATCTATCAGTCTGGTTGCTTAGAGTTCAAAATACCTTGATAGCTCATAATCAATCATCCAATCAATCTAAATCTCACATTTTCTATTCAACTTCTTTTGTTCATTAGTGTTCTCAACTTCCAAAGCTTTATTACAATTTTTCTGTATTGTTGCCTGCTAGCCTTGGTTAACTCTGTGCATTTTGAGAAGCCCCCAACTTAATCATATCAGAAGACCATCAAATCCAATATCTCATTGCCAGAATAGACAAAGATAAGAAGCACCCAAAGAAATTTTAGTTAAGATTTTAATAAGAGACATACTGCATCTGATACCAGAAGTAAGCAAAATAATTGGATGGTAATAGCTACCTCTGAACTACTACCATCACCCTGGAGGATTATGGAATATCCATGGTTTAATAACAGACAAAGCATATCTTCCTTTTATCTTTTATAGGAATAGCAATTACCCTGACACATCTAGGCAAGAATAAAAAGAAGCCCACAGATAGGAAGTTAACCCTCTTTCCCTGCTCTTCCATTTTTTTCATAGATATCTTTAAAATGTTTTCTAGAGCTGGGCAGCTATGAAGCCACCCATATATAGCAGTAGTAGGTTCCATTTACCTTCACTACCAATTCGGAACTCTGAGCGTGCGGGTGCATGTGCTCGCTTTGCTAGCTCATGGTGCTGCTGCGCATGCACAGAAGGTTCTGTACATGATGACATCCGGGTGGGTGGGTGGAGCTACCCACTGCCACCACTACTGGTTTGCCCAAACAGGGATGAACCAGTAGAAACCCACCACTGATATGTAGCCATTAAAGTTGTGTGATCATTGGTAAATAAATTCTCAAAATTGGTGCAGGAAAAAAAATATATATTCTCAAAGAATTTATCAAAGCCAGGACTCCCACACAGGAGTGAGAATAGAATCATTACTGAAAGAACCACAATAGAGAAAAATGGGGGGGGGGGGGGAAGAAGACACATATTTATAGGATACTTTGTAACTAAATAGAGGAGCACCCAGCTATGAGGATTTCTCCAAATTTCTTTCATCCATTGTAATAATTCCTATAGTATCTTTTTCATCACATTTTATCTAGTAGGAAGAAATGTAGAACAATTTCTTTGTCTGATTCCATTTTTCTCTCACCTGTGTTACGCACTTAGCGGGAACAATACCTGCAGAAATGGAGTATCCATCAAAGCTTTTAAAAGAGTAAAAATAAAACCTGATTTACAGCTAGCTACCAAGCTGCACATGCGCACACACAGACACACATATATAGATAGAGATAGAGATAGAGATAGAGATAGATAGGGAATATGTCCATTTTCTCAAGACTTAACAGTATCTATAGAACTAAAATATGCATAAAACAATGAAGGTAATATAATATTGATAAACAATTGTACCATAAATGTGCCATTTTACTTTTTTCATAATTAATAATTTTTATTTTCAATAGTTATAAAATAAGGAGTATCAAGATAAACATGTCATTATTTCAAAATTATTGCTATACATTAGAAAATTACTAGCTGTTATCATAATGCAATGTGTTATTTTATTTTGAAAAGCATAGTACCTGGCATAGTTCTGTGCAAAACATTTGAAAGAGAAGCATCAGAGAGTGTCTTACTTTGAATGAAGCAGCTTTCTTTAAAGCATTAAAGCGGGTGCACATCTTGCATAACTACTTCAGAAGCTGCCCCCTGCTATTTCCAGTTTCAATGGGAATCCTGTATGCATATACACATGCAAACGCTGCAGACATCTTTTGAAGCAACTGTGAGACCCTCGCAAAGGCAGATGTTGCATTTAAACTACACACTTAACAAAGAACCTCTTGAGATCATCTGATCTTAAAGTAGGCTAACCTGCAGTTCATTTCAGAAAATATGTCCATTGCCCTGTATACTTCAATTACTATATTTCTGAATAGAGATATTTTACTTCTCTTGTATACAGATTTGGAAAAAGTGTATAAGAATTCTTCAAACTCATTACAGTAGCATTTATCAATGAGCCTATAATCAAGGAGATCCAAGGGTAAAGATTGCCCCAAAGTTTTAGCGTTCATTTAATAACTTGACCAAGCCAACCTTTTTTGGTGTTAAATATTATGCTTGATTATGTTAGCTATGGACCTGAAATTAATAGGTGTTTCAATGTTGAATGAAAGTCTTTCTGTTCAGAAATAAATAACTATAGAGAAGGATTTATGATTATAGTCTTGAAGCCATTTGTTCCACAATGATATTGGTAATGACAAAGGAATTATCCTAATTGAGTGCCTTTAGGGCTATTTGTCCAGGGAGTTTTCAATCACTCTGACACTTCTTTCTAACTCTTAACTTCCCAGGTTTCTGCAGTAGAGCCTTAAAGTCTTATTTACATTTCTTTTTCTATACCTTTTTGGTCAAGCTATGAACATTTATATCCTATTATTTACTTCATGCTACAGTCCTATGACTGCTGGGATCATGTATCAAGGGTCAAAAGAATCCTTAAATTTCCCATCCAAAATTGGAAGATTAGTTCTGTGCTAGGTATCCCTTCTGCACTGTTTTATTATTTTTGTTTAGTATCCTCATCAGTCTGATGGAAGGATAAAGATGCTCTCAGTGAAATTGTTATGGAGAAATTGTGAGATGATTGCACATACTTATGTTATGAAGAATGTTCTTGTGTAGATTCCTGACTTTCATTATATAGTTCGTGGGTGCACCTAGGTGCACCCACATTACACCAATTCTCCACGAGCTGCACTGGCTCCCTATTGGTCTCCAGTCACAATTCAAGGTGTTGGTTATTACCTTTAAAGCCCAACATGGCTCAGGGCCAGGTTATCTTCGAGACCGCCTTCTGCTGCATAGCTCCCAGTGACCAGTAAGATCCCACAGAGTTGGTCTTCTCCAGGTCCTGTGAGCTAAACAGTGCCGGCTGGCGGGCCCGTGGGGGGGGCTTCTCTGTAGTGGCCCCGTGTCACGAGTGTTTCCAGGATTGCTGTGGCTACTTGCCTACTCACAAACAGTATGGTTTTAATCAAGCCATCTCCTGTTGGCAATTACCTGCAAGCCTTCCCCGCCCTAGTTAATTACAGGTTAACTCCCCATATAAGCAAGGACCTTTTCGCTTGCTACTTGGGCCTAGACTCCGGTTTAGGCCTAAATGCACAGCTCCTGCAGGAAGCTATGTGCAAATGCTGCAGATGGGAGAAGAATGCAGATAAGGACTCCAGACGCCGTTGCAGAGAAACTCCCACGGATGCTTGCCTTTTGCTGTTTTGTAGCACGCAAGCTATCATCGGGACTGCTGTTGCTGGACCTTCTTCCTCCCACAAGCTTCAAGCAATGTTTGCTGTTTGAACTGTTTTTACTTCAGGTGACTTTTAGCTGTGGAGTTTGTGCTGCCGCCCTTCTATTACCTCAATGATGTATCGACGCCGAAGCTGCTTATCTTCATGTTAGCTTTAGTCTCTTGTGAACTGTTTCGGTATTGTGGAGAGGAATCTAGGGAGATAGCCTTACTTCACATAACCAAGATAAGACTTTTTTTACTAATGTGCTTTTTTAAAGACATAGTGCTTTTAAAATGTTTTAAAGTAAATTATATTTTTACACAAGGCGCCTCTGTCAGATTTATTTCAGTCTCAGTGTGTTTGCTCATGAGCTGGTTCACGGTCCTCAACCCCATTCCCTAACACTCTGGCTCTCTGGAATCAGTTACCTCCTGAGGTCCGGACCATCCCCACCCTATTGGCCTTCCGAAAAGCAGTGAAGACCTGGCTTTTCCGGCAGGCCTGGGGCCATTGATCTTGCTCTTGTGATCTGGTGAGATCTGGCCATGAATGAGTTTTTAATGTTTTTAATGTTTTTAATTTTTAAATGTTTTTTATAATGATTTTTTAAAATGTATTGTGAGCCGCCCTGAGTCTTCAGAGAGGGGCGGCATATAAATTAAATAAATTAAATTAAATTAAATTAAATTAAATTAAATTAAATTAAATTAAATTAAATTAAGTCTTCATTCTAACTTCTGCAGCCTCTTTGGTTTCCCACAGGACTCCAAAGGAAAGCCAAGTCCTTGTGCCCATAGCCAATCTAATGTGCTTCTACCATTGAGATAAGAGAAAAGTATACTGATAGAAAGCCATGTCTTCACATTTATTTCATACTGCATTTTGCAATGAGGTTACATTATTGAATGTTTCTGCTTTTACAAAATGTAACACTGGTAAATTTCAGGGCATCAATTAGTTTGTGTTTTCCAAACAAGAAATAAAGCAATTTTACATCTACAGAGTCTGACCAACCCTTAACCAGAATGGCATTTTTCTTCTTCTGGGGGTTGGAAATTGTATGATTTTTTAGAAGTATTCATCAAGTTTAATATAATTGCTTAAAATACAATTGTAATAAAATAATCTTTGTCTTTTTTTGAAAAGTTTGACTTTTTATGAGCAATGCCAAAAACCCAGTTCAGTTATGCTTTTTCACTCTAGAGTATATTGACAAGATACTAGATAGTACATTAATTTCCTTATAAATTCACTTTGTTTCTGATTATTGTTGGGTCCAATGAAACAAGAAATAATAAAGTAGCTACACAATTATTATTATTTTATATTTTGATAGATCCAGCAGAAATGCAGTATCCAATCATTATTCAGGAGATCAGACTGCTTAGGCCCAGAAGATTATTGATTTCTGAAAACTTCTCCATTCCTGGTGGGTTATGCAAATGGGAGGTACTCTGCTGGGATGCATTGGAATAGCTTCGGTTTATCTTAACGGATGGTTAGAAACAAGATGGTGGCTACACTGTCACATCTCCATTACTGAGAAGTATTAAGTGAGACACCTTCACAACAGATTTCACAATAGTAGAAATACTAATTTTGTACAATATCTGCCTAGCAATTCCTTGATTAAAAAACCCTCTTCCCTGATGGCTAATAATGAAATGTGGCAAGATACAAACCTCTTTAATATGTAATAAGTGACATCACATGTGTCAGCGTTCCGAGTAATGCACCCACCAAAAGCAGAACTCCAAGGCAGATCAAAGAACATGTTTATTGGATACATCAAGTGGTGGGATTAAAATAATTTGACAACTGGTTCTCTGCCCTAATGATTTCTTCCAACAACCAGTTCACCAAATTGCTCAGAAAGTTAATAACTGGTTCTCCCGAAGTGGTGCGAACTGGCTGAATCCCACCACTGGATACATCATATCGACACAGCCAGTGAAAACCAATTCTAAAACTTACCTAATTAAAAGAAGAAAGGTTCCCCTCCCAGATATCACTGGTCACATCATCCAATAAAAATAGCTGGCAGGTTGCTTGGTCACTCCTCTCCTCCTTCTACATCCACCTGTTGAGATGAGCTTGGTTACCACAGAAAAACTTTTTGTTTTGACTCTTGCCTGGTCTCTATCTACTTCTCTCCGCCCTTCCCCCTCTCAAGGATCATGGTAACTATGAGGCAGAAAAAGATGGCTTCAGCCAGGTTCGCTTCAGAGTTGACAACATGTAAATACATATGGGTCAGCGTTTATATCATACTGTACATTGAATTATTTTGACAAAATTTCTGTATCCAGCAGACTCCTCTGCTTTGCCTTCACCACTTAAAAAGAACCTTTATCCTATTATAAGTTTTACATAAAAGCTGTAGCTACATTTTCAGAATAGAATATACACTGGTTAAATTTGCACTTTAAAAGCTTAGATTATGAAAATCCATTTGACAAAGAATGAAAGCAGCGCGATTTGCATTTTTACAATTAATTTTTGGACAATTTCCTAAGGATAACCCCTATGTTGCATCATATGTAAGATGATATTACAAACATAAAATATTAGGAAATGTTCTAGAGCTATTCTTTGAAGTTTGAGACTAGAATATTGCCATGTTAACAATAAAATGAATAGAATTTTTCTTAGCTGTAATTTTTCAATAATGAGGGATACTGCTTTTTGCTCACTTCTTCCCTGTGGTATGTTGTTAGTAAAACTTGATTTTTGATTTTTTTAAAAAATGACTTTAATTTAGGGTTTCTCAGTTCACATTGCAAAAATGTTTCTTCTTTCCCCTTTTCTTTTGAAAAGATGAAGAGGGTTTTCTGTTTTTTTTTAAAATAACATTATTCCTTTCTTTTTATTTTATATCTTTCTTAGTTTGCCTTCTTCATCATTCTTAACTCTACTGATTTCCCCCACATGCATATTTTTTTAAAAAAATTATTCTATCCCTAGTTCATGTTATTACTCAGTTTAAAACTGATTTTATAATTCTTTGTCCTTCTTCCCCCTACCTTATACAACTTAATGTAGATATTCCTTCCTGTGTAATATTTTTCTTTTAGTTAAGGTTCAGCCTTACTTTCAGCCATTTAATCCAGTGGTGGGTTGCTCCCGGTTGGATCCAGTTCTTGCAAACCAGCAGTAAAAGTGGCAGGAGGCTCCGCCCACCCGCCCAGATGTCATCATGGATGATCTGCGCATGCGCAGAAGCACAGTCCCGTTGTGAACTGGTAGTAAAGGTAAGTAGAACCCACCCCTGATTTAATCACTGTACATATACTCAGAAATACTCTACTTGCCAAAAATAATTTGTCATTTTTCTTGCAACTAAAAAGAGCACTTGAAGATTTGCATCTTTTTTTTTCTGCACCTCCTTTTCTCTCTCACTTTTATCGTTTTACATTTTCTTCAACATAACACATTTTAGTGTGAAAGTCTGCAGACAGAATTCTTTTAAGATAATTACTATGGTTATGTAATGTTTTGAAAAGATGTTTTGCTTTGACAGTGTGTGAAGCATCCCTTTAAAGCAACACAACCTTCTGATTTTAAGAGCAAAACAAAACTGCACACTTCATTGCTTTACATTGATACAAATCTCCATTGCGGCAGGTTCAGTTGCAGTGCAAATGCTGTACATTCTTAGAGGCTCTTTCAAACTATCCTCTATGGAAACTATTATGAATGGGACTTATATATAGGGCAAAAATAAATGAATAAAAAGAAAATTCATTTTCATTTGTTAGTAAAATAACTTAACCAGATGGTAGTTACATAATATTTTATTTGATGTAACTTAATTTTGCACATTGTGAGGCTACTCACTTATAGCAAAGTTCGGTGTATATTTAGTATTTGGTGAAGTGTGATTTAATATGATATTATAGTGGCTAATTTGGTACCCAAAGTTATTTCACATATGACGTTTTGAAAGACTCTTCTAAATATTATTTAAATTAAAGATGAACAATTTTATAAACCAGCATGAGAACAACAGAAACAGATATTGCACTTTTATTATTGAAAAACCATTGAATCCCCAGGGTTAGAAGGACACTTAACTCTCCATTTATTTTACAATTGTTTATACAACACATTTTTTGTCCTACACTTTGGACATCTTGACTTTGGATTGCATATATTAGTAATTGTCATTTCTTTTCCATTGTTAAATAAATTTACTTCAGTGAGGAAGGAAACTAGCTGTGACCAGTGGTGGGATTCAAAATTCTTTACTACCGGTTCTGTGGGCGTGACTTGGTGGGCGTGGCTTGGTGGGTGTGGTAGGGGAAGGATACTGTAAAATCTCCATTCCCTCCCCACTCCAGGGGAAAGTTACTGCAAAATCCACATTTCCTCCCGATCAGCTGGGACTCGGGAAGCAGAGAATAGATGGGGGCAGGGCCAGTCAGAGGTGGTATTTACCAGTTCTCTGAACTACTCAAAATTACTGCTACCGGTTCTCCAGAACTGGTCAGAACCTGCTGAAACCCACCTCTGGCTGTGACTAATTTAATTGTATAACAAGGCATGTATATTTAAAACTAGCTTTCTTTTCTATGTGAGAGACGTATGCCTTATGTTTAGTTCTTTTTTCCCTTTTTTGCATATGCAGTAAAAATAATTTTAAAAAGTAATTGGCACAAACGAATAGCTATGCTATGATTTATTGATCTAGTTTCCATAAAGATCGATCATTTAAACTGTATTCAAATGAAGCCAAGAAGACATATTTTATCATTTATCTCCCAGAACAAACTTGGAAGAACAGAAGGTATTCCCTTGTGTATGCCTCTTTATGACTTTATGTTCAAAAGTCAGGATAGTGGGTGAATTCATATTTGTGTTTAAGTGCAGCACTTTTTCATTCAAAATATAAATCAGATTAAAGATGCACATTACAGCTGCACTGTGCTATGGATGCTGTGCAGTATATTGTCAATGTATCATTGGATTGAAATATATCTGTCCTGTTCAAGTAAGTGTTATATGCTGATACTGTGGCAATGGTTTATGGTTACCAATCTAACACTTGGGGTTTTACATCAACATAAATATCTCTATAATACCTATAATGTCTTCCAGATGCCATATAGGAAATTCTTTGCCATTTCCCACATAGTTGTACAGTATAATTTTCTGTACACTATGTATTTTTCTACATGACACACAGAGCAATACTATATTTAAAAACTGGAGAATTGTTGGGACTTTCAAATGAAGGTTTTTTTAAAGTATTTTGTTGGAAAAAAGAGAAGTTAGCGAGCAAATTGAGAAGGATCTATTTCTGAAAACTATGGAACATCATTGAGTTCAAGCAGTTAGAATGTACAATTTCTTTTTTTACTAAAAGCTTCATGAAACACAGAGTTAACCATGGCATCTATAGTGTAGCATCTGTACAAGTTGCCTTCTGAAAGATTCTGTAGACATTGGGAAGTTTGTCCTTCATGAAAATAGTCCAAGCCAGGTTCTCCTTAGCTTTTTACTAATTATGATCCTGATTGAATTTTCTGTGCCTGGTCAGTAAGGACTCTTGGAGCTGCATAAGGTGGTTTGGAGGTTAAATGCCCACCTGTTGGGCAAGCATTTGGGGACTGAATAAAGAAATCAAAAAGTAAGAAGATGGGATAAAGCTGGAAATGAACAAGTCTGGGAAATAAACCCGACTTCCCTAGAAAGAGTTTAATAAAAAAGAAAGGCAGTATATGAGCACAAAAAGAATTTCATTCATTGAAAGTTTGAGCTAGAAGAGATGAAGTGAGGGAAGAGGATGTGAATTCCTTTCAACTAAAGTTCTTAAACTGCAAGAGGCAATAGCAGCTAAGAATAGGTGACTAAATTAAGTTTTTGTAATAATGATGTCATGTGTAAATGCCTCATTCTTGAATGAAAGAAACATATATCCATGGAGTGTCAAGAGTCAACTTATTCTCCCATTTTTAATGTATTCTTAACTAGCCACTCCCCACTTCTAACCCCGCCTCTCTGGTATAAAAGATGATGCACTCTCTTTCTCCTTGCTTCTATCTGTAATCACTCTGTGAATATAGAATGCCTTCTGTAAATAAACAATCTTCTGTTTGAATATAAAAAGTCTGAATCCATTATTGAGTCTGATCCTCAAATTACGGCAACAATCTGGTAGCAGAGGATGGTTGGCTGACTCAATAAGAAACAGACATGCCAAAGAAAGAAAACTCCAGAAACAAAAGAGAAAGACCCAACACCAGGGCACACAACAAAGAAATGGAAACAGATCAAGAAATGATCGATGAATCTACAATAAAAATGACAAAAGAATCTGAAAACCTCACTACGGACGACGAAGAGGTAATCAATGAACCCAGCAACCAAGAAGCGAGCGAGACAGAAAACAACACACTCAGATTAGAAATACTACGACTGCTGAAAAGCCAAAAAGACGACAAAAATCTCATCGCGAACCTCCAAGACATCATAAAAGATAGCGGAGCAGCGAGAGAAAACCACATCAACACACCAGAACCAAAAGACCACAAAATGGTAAGCGAATTACCCATAGATGAAAATATAACTAAAAGAAAGACTAGTGATCCCGCGCAAAATTTTGAATGGCAGCCATCTTGGATTTGCCAGCCCGCCAAAATGACTGACCCAGAACCAATCAGAAAGCAGAGTTCAAAATGGCTGGTGCGAAAAACTCTACACAGCATAAAAAATAAAAAAGAAAAATTCTACTCATCAGAAGAATCCGATACAGACACCGAAGAAACATCAACCGAACTACAAATTGAAACAGCTATGAAAACACTCTTCGCAGCCTTCGGCCCGAATCTAAAAATCTCAAAGAAATCAACGAAAGTACCAAAGACAGTCAACCAAATTACAAAGAAAAGACAAACTGCACGATCCAAAAGCAAAGATACAGAAACAAACACACAAGCGTCTCAGCATCTATCCACTCCGATACGACCGACGAGAATGCTAACGCCTGAACCCAGAGAGCCTTGCAAGTACTCACCCACACTGCAGACGCTTCCGGGAGCCAGAGACCCCAACCGAGATGACTACGATGAGAAGAAGCAAACCCCGATCCACACCTGGACACCTAAAGTCGAGCCAGAGAGCGAATCCTCAGAAGAAGAACACTGCGAGGGAGCTGCAGCGGCGAGAATCTCCCCCGACAGCTTCAGGAACGAAATGATCTACACGCATGCGCAAATACATCCAGACGAACATAGAGATAATGAAAAACAGAGGGAACCATTCAGACTAATCGCGAGTATCCCTACACCATTCTGCAATTATCAACACATACAGGACCATGGACAGCCTCCAGCTGTAAGTAATGCAACAAATAACATTGGAAATTTACCTAATGTTTTCCCAAAATTGAGAATAGACGGTGTTAATTTACAGGAATGGAGTCAGCAACTCCAGGTTGTCTTCTTAAAAGAAAATTTATTGTTTTTCATAACTAACCCTCCTAAAAAACCATGAACACTAAAATTGGACTGCCTACATCACAGAGCATTTTATTTACTAATCTCTAGTATTTCACCTGCTATTTATCATAGTATTAAGCATAACCTAACTGTCTCAGAAATAATTCATTGTATGTTTAAACTGTTTCATAGTGAAAGTGTGGCAACCACAACTAGGATGTCTAAAAACTTTTTCTCAGCCAGGATAAAACCTGGGACTACTATAAATGAACATTTACTATTACTAAACACAACTAGAGCAGAACTTCATTTAAGGCGAGAAATAATATCTGACCAGACAATGAAAAGTGTTATTATTAATTCATTAGACTCATCATGGGACAACTTCATATCACATTTAGACACAATTAACTTAGGCTATCTATCTATAGAGAGTTTATCAAACAGATTAATCGCTGAAGATAATTTGAGAAGAAGCCGCTACAGTACACATAAAGAACATAGACAGATCAAAAGGGTAGTATTCCAAGACAGGCATCAGGACACAATAGAGTGTTATAACTGTGGGTCTAAAGAACACTATAGGAGAGACTGTCCAAAACCTCCTAGAGAGAGACAAAGACATGACACAAGAAACACATACCATGATAGACAATCATCCATTGACAGATATAGACACAGAAATTCACCAAACTTTAGAGAACATAGAGGGGGCAGAGACAACTCAAGGGACAGGAAGTCCGGATCATTGTACGGAATAGATAAACACACAATAATCAAAAATCAAGACTCAAAGGACAATGCTTGGCTCATTGATTCTGGAGCAACAAATCACACAACACACGATAAGAAAATACTATCTTCCTTCGTCGAAGATAAATTTGTAATTAAAGTAGCAAACCAAGAGGAAGTCCAAGTTATTGGAAGAGGAAATGTAGAATTACCCGGTCTAGGGAAAATAGAGGGGGTACTATTAATACCCAAAATACCTCACAACATCCTCAGTGCAATAAAGCTAAGCAGGGACTCGAACATAAATATAATATTCTCAAAGGGAAAAGTAACTCTAGAGAAAAACTAAATAAACATAGGTATTATAATCACCAAAGGAGACCTACCATACTTAATTACAGAAGAAAAATGGTTACACAACATTAATTCAAACGTAGAAACTAACACTAGCACAGAAACAGAAAATGATATAGATAGTGACAATGAAGAACATGAATCAGAACATGATGATGAAAATACATCTGACAACAACACATACACAAACAGAAAACCCATAATTGGAAAGCCAATTCATGATGAATGTGCACACATATTACATAGAAAATTAGGACATGCCAGTTTTCCTGTAATACAAAAAATGATTGAACATGCTGAAGGTGTTAAAATAAAAGACTGTAAAAATTACCTGGAATGTTCAGTATGTAAGTCTTCAAAACTGAGAACCAAGCCCAGACCCCAAATGCAACAAGATCATCAAATCATATTTTTAATCTAGTGCATATGGATCTAGTTGGCCCATTAACTCCATCAATTACATACAAAAAATGATATTTCCTCACTATTGTAGATGACTTCAGTCGTTATGGCTTTGTCTACACCTTAAGACATAAAGATGAAACATTTCAAAAATTTAAAGAATTTTATAAACGTGTGGAGACACAACATCACATACCAATCAAACAAATCATGACAGACAGAGGGTCTGAATTCATGTCAAGAGAATTCTCTCATTGTCTAAAATCAAAGGGAATGTTACATTTCACCTCTAGTCCTTTCTCTGCTTTTCAAAATGGAGTAGTAGAACGACGAAACTCGACACTACAAATCATGATTAGGTGTATATTAGAGGATGCAGGGTTAGGTAAGCATTTCTGGTCAGAAGCCCTATTATATTCCAATTATACACTCAACCTACTTTGGTCTAGTGTCATAAACAAAACACCATACGAACTGATGTATAGTAAAAAACCTAAGATAGCCCACATGCATGTGTTTGGAGTTACAGCAGATGTACATATACCGAAACAATTAAGGCGTAAGGGGGATAATGTGTCCAGAAGGCTTAGATTCATGGGTTATGAAACAGGTACAAAAGGATATAGATTTATTGACAATAACAACAAATTCATAATCTCTAGGACCGCTGTATTTCACGAACAAACCAATTGGTCTAAAATACATCTCAATGAAATACTCCCAATAACAAGGCCTAATATTAAAACACAAGGTAAAACAAAACAAGAGGAACAAACTTATAATACACGAACGGACAATACCAAAACGTGGATAGGAAACTGTCCCAAAATCAAAATAGATTCATTAACACAAAAGGAGGCAAGATATTTACATGATAACAATGATAGACCAGAAAGAACAATTAGATGTAACAGAAATCAAGTACCTGAACGATTTAAAGATTACATAATGCACATACATAATGAAACACCAACACCAAACACCTATGAAGATGTATTAAAACTCTCTTTGAAAGAAAGAAACAAATGGGAACTAGCCATGGCCAAAGAAATGGACAGCTTACGAGAACTTAACATATTCACTCCAGCACCAGTCCCAAAGGATAAAACAATTATAGGCACTAGATGGATATTTAAGATTAAAAATTTAGAAGAAGGTAACACATTATATAAAGCAAGGTTAGTGGCACAGGGTTTTGCTCAAAGATATCCTGAGGATTATACCGACACATATTCTCCCACAGTGAGAACTGAAAGTGTTAAGATAGCTTTAGTGATAGCCTCAGCTCTTAATCTTGAAGTTTTTCAATATGATATACAAACTGCATATCAACATGCGAAACTTGATAAAGAAATATATGTAAGAGCTCCACACAGCAAAAACACAAATAGAAATGAAACATGTTTACTGAACAAGAGTTTGTATGGATTAAAGCAATCCGGCAAATGTTGTTATGAATGCTTGGTCAACGTACTCAAGACCATGAACTTCAATGCCACAACGGCGGATAATTGTTTTTTTGTTAGAAGAGAAGGTGAATCATTAGAATTTGTATTAATTTATGTGGATGACATTCTGTATATTGGCAAACATAAAGATAAAAGAGATATTTTTGTAACGAAACTAGGAGAACATTTCTCATTAAAGTCATTGGGAAAAGTAAACAAATATCTTGGAGTACACATTAGTAAGACCGAGAAAGGATTTAGCTTATCACAAAAGGATAAAATAATTGAGCTCTTGAATAAATGTAATATGAATAATGCAAAACCTTGTGACACCCCAATGCAGACTGATTTCATAAAAAATATGAATGAATCATCTCCTGAATTTAATGAGAATGCACTTTATAAGTCAGTTATCGGTTCTCTTTTGTATATTGCTAATTGGACCAGACCTGATATTGCTCTACCCCTTAATTTGTTGTCTAGATATGTCAGTAAGCCTCTAATTTACCATTGGGAAGCAGTTAAGAGAGTGTTGAGATATTTGAAACACAGTTTAGATTTCTGTCTATTGTTAGAACCTAACAATGTTAAAGAGCCTATCCTCACTTGTTACGCTGACGCTGACTGGGCAGGTGACACTAAGAGTAGGAAGAGCACTTCGGGTTATGTATTCTTCCTTAACAACTGCCCAGTCTACTGGTATACTGGGAAACAGAATTTAGTAGCTACTTCAACCACTGAAGCAGAGAATATTTGTCTGTCAAAAGCATCTAACAATCTCATCTGGTTCAATGATTTATTGACTAATGTTTGGAAGAGTCCATCACAGCCCTTCACTATATATGAAGATAATAAGGCCCCAATAGAAATATCAAGAACGGACGCTATTGGCCAAAGGTCTAGACATATAGATATCAATTACAAACATGTAAGACAATTATCTGAAAATGGGTTCATCAAAGCTATTCATTGTGATATTACAGAACAAATAGCTGATATATTGACTAAACCTTTACAATCCAAACAACATAAATATTTAACCTCAAAATTGTGTGTTCAATATTATTCAAATTCTGAATGTAATTATTGTTGTGTGTCAAATCGGCATTTAGAGGGGGATTTGTCATGTGTAAATGCCTCATTCTTGAATGAAAGAAACATATATCCATGGAGTGTCAAGAGTCAACTTATTCTCCCATTTTTAATGCATTCTTAACTAGCCACTCCCCACTTCTAACCCCGCCTCTCTGGTATAAAAGATGATGCACTCTCTTTCTCCTTGCTTCTATCTGTAATCACTCTGTGAATATAGAATGCCTTCTGTAAATAAACAATCTTCTGTTTGAATATAAAATGTCTGAATCCATTATTGAGTCTGATCCTTGAATTACGGCAACAAATGAGTATATTAACTTACAGCCTGCAAGATAATTTCTTGATGAAATGGGAAAGGCTGACAATAATCCACTTTCTTAATCTATTCACTCCTAGGCTCTTCCATATTTTCCAAAGCAAGCAGGACTTAAACTGTGCTGCACAAGAAAAAGAAACATATCAGAAATATGGCCTTGAAGTAACCAACCAAGCCAAATTAAAGTCAGTCTCTTGCATTATTGTCAATTCCCTTCCATTCTGATGAAATAGTAAATATAGTATATATTTTTTAAAAAAATTACATTACTTGCATTCTGATATTTCTACAGACATAACTTGGTTTGAGACTTCCTGAAATCTAATAATCAGGAAGAGTTGGCAACACCTTTACAAATTTACAAGAACTACTTAACTACAAATGAGTTAAGTAGTTCTGCTTTCTGCCTGTTGCTTGTCACCTTCTTGCCCCTTTCTCCAAGCAGCGGACCAATTGTTTCCTTGACTTTTTTCTTGTTTTTAACATGTTGGAAGAGGCTTTTTTTGTTATTTTTTTTACTTTTGCCACATGTCTTTGCTCATTATCAGCCTTAGCTTTCCTCACTTCATCTTTGCAGATTCGGGATATTTGCTGATATTCTGCCTTAGTTATGTGCCCCTCTTTCCACTTTTTATACTTATCCTTTTTGTCTTTCAATTTGTCAGAGAGTTCTTTATGCAGCCATGCTGGTTTCTTTTGAGAGAAAGAAAGTGCATTTTGGAAACAGGTTGCAGTGCACCAAAAGCACCCATGAGTCCTTTAGTTTATAGATGAGATTAAAAACAAACAAACAAGAAAACACCAAAGAGCAAGTCCTCTTTTACTTAGATCAGAATAGTGAAGAGAGCAAGATACTAATTTTACCATAATGAAGAAAATTATGGTCAGTAGAACAGACTTCCAGCTCATAGTTTTCTTCATTATGGAATTGAAAAAAAATATTAATTTAGGCTGTTATTGATGGGCTTAATACTGGTAATTTTTTGAAAAGTAAAAGAATAAATAAGACTAATTTAAAATGTACAACTCACAATGTAAACATATCATTTATATGCAATTTTTAGTGCAATCTCTTTTTGTGACATTTGGTGGCTTACTCAGCAGTTCCATACTTACTTTAATTCCTAAAAAATATTTTTGTAAACATGTCATAATGATATTTAAGATTGTTAGGTTTATCTTTTCCAAAATATTACTATAACAATAACAACAATAGTAACATCATGGTTTTTCAGAAAATCTACCTCAGCATGTTCTTAAGATCTTAAATATTGGCATTTTTATGCAGAATAAATAAACAAATTCTTTCTGCAAAAATTGTATTTTATTTTTCCTATATTCATTCAATGTCTTAGCATAGCTAACTAGTTAAATAGTTAGAGAACTAAATTAGATGGGTCTACTTGATTTTCTATCAAATAGATAAGAGAGAGAAAAATGCTAAATTTACAAAGGAACAGATTGCAGTGGAATTAATCTCCTTTATCCTTTTTGCTCTTTCAAAATTTTTTAATCAAATATTGAATAGTTTTGTGCTAAATCTCAAAATGAATAATAAGCATTAATACAACAATCACATCATATTTAATAGGTAATTATTTTCATCCTTTTCAAAAAGATTATAAAATGTTTCATTATATTACTCTTGCATGATTTTAATAACAGGATAGAATTTCAAGTGAGAAAGACCTTCGAGATATTTTAGTTACTGTATATATCAATATGTGTATACCACCAATGTAATCCGTGTTATTGCTACTATCAGGTTCAACAGATTTACAATAAATCTCTTTTCTAAACCCATCTTCTGTGGACCAGAATATTCAATGAATAAGTCACAGAGTTGCTTTACTTTATATTAGAATTGTTTCTATAGAATCTGAATGGGCGTAGTAGAAAGTTCATATAGGAACAGAGAAGACATTGGGGTTTTTTTTTTTAGTAAAAATGTAATAAAAAAACATTCTAGGGACTACAAGAAAGTAAAATAGAAATAATATGTAATGCACTATTTCCCAAACTTTGATGACATATACTATTTCAAAATTCTACACCTTATTTAACAGGTGTAGTGTAGTGTAGTGATTAAAGGCACTCTAATAGAAACTAGGAGACCGTAAGTTCTAGTTCTACCATAGGCATGAAGCCAGCTGGCTGACCTTGGGCTGGTCATTCTCTCTCAGTTCTAGAAAGAGGGAAAGGGCAAAACACTTCCAATAATTTTGGCAAGTAAACTTCATGCATTTGCACATAGTGGTCAGAAATCAAGATTAACTCAAAGGTATGTGTGTTCACACATACAAACACATAATCTTATTTATTTGAAACGACACACTGTTATACTATATATGTATAGTCTTGCCTACTTCTGAACATAGCTTGGAGCACATATTTTGAAAAAATGGTTTATATGTTCTGCTTTGCCTCCCTAAATGGGTGCACCCCCTTTACTATGTGTTGGCTGCTCTTTGTAAGGTCTATATGCAGAGATAACTATGACAATCACCTTCAAGATGTTTGCCACAGTGTACTTCAAAAGATCTGCCCAAAAAGTCTGACTCCATGGAACTTACGACTTGAATTCTTAACAAGGTCATTTCCTTAATTGCTCTCACCTAGATAGTTAGGTAGTCTGATAAAGACTCCTTGCTGGGCTCATGTCTATCTTAGAACTCTTTATTTAGCCATTTTATTTCAAACAGTTCCACAGGCATTGTAAGCCTGGAAAGCTTCTAGTGGACAACAAAAATGGCTGATATGTTGTCTTTTGATGACAGCCTTAATCAAACTTTCTGAAACAAAAAGTTCTTGCATTTGTTAGATTTACCAGCTTGGGGACACAGATATCCATGAGGAAGAAGAAGGAGCCAATGTTGAAAAGAGCATTGTGCTTTCATGATGCAAAGTCTTCCCTTTTTGTACATATGTTCCATCACCAGATTCTTCTGTTTCAACAGTAAACCTTTGAGGCATAGATCTATTTCAGTGCTTAAAGAAAGCAGAGGTACATGGCCATTTTCTAAAAAAAAAATAATCAGTTTGAAAAAAATCAGTTTTAAAAGCACTTGAAAGAAAATATGTGAATATTTGGAATTTGCAAAGTACAAAGGGCTCACTATAGGTTTACTTATGGCAAAATGAAAATCCTACTAACTTTTAATATCCCCTTTCCAAATTAAAGATCATTTGCCCAAACATAACGTAACTGTACATTATTTCACTTGGAAATTCCTAGTTTTATAACACCCAATTAGAAAAGACAACTAGTTAAAGTCTAGGAACACCTATGAGCTCTGCAAACCTTGCTATATCTCCCAAATATTAGGCTCTTTAAAAGACTTTGTTAGGGAAAGCTGTGGAAGATTAATTTAAGCAAAATTATACATATTCTTACTCACAGCTGCCTTGACTCCACCCTGAAGAATTCAAGCAATTATCATCACCTCTTCCTTTCATTCCTGTGTGAATTCTTCCAATGTTCACTGTCTCTTTGGCCTCTTAGATTTTTTTTTTCACTGTTTAGTCTTGGCATCACTTTGAATATATTTCTACTTCTCTTTGCCTTTCCCTAACAGGGTGAAGAACTTGAGACCTAGAATATTACTTGATTATAAGTTTCTCTGTCAAATTCTTCAACAGTGTTTAGAGCTTTGGAATATGTAGTAAAGGGTTACCATTCTCTGCTTGTGTGCCTTTATATCCTTTAGGGTTCAAGATCCTCCTGCAATAGTTTATTGTTCTACATTCTGCATAGAAGACTGATTTTCTTAACAGCTAGAGCCAGCTGGCACAAGCACAACAATGATGGCAATGGGTCAGAGAGGCCTAAATTAGACACAAAGGGAGCCAGGGAAGGCTAAACTCTTTAATTTCATCTCACTCTTCTGTGATTGATGTATTCTATAGAGAGTGTCTTTTCTTTTGTATACACTAGGAGTTCCAAGTTGAGGTTTAACAGATGTTGAAGGGAAATGACTCCAGCATGCATTTGTTAGACAGCTGTGTTTTACAACAGAAATTATTACAACAGGGAATCAGTGTTTCCATGACAGTAAAACTGACATAATATAGAAAAAGCCATAGTTTAGGGTGAGAAGAACTCCAAGGGTCGCCTATGGAAATAACTAGATACTGGATAACCTTTGACACTTTATTCTGGGTAGATGGGGAATCAAGAAGGCAAAGAATGGTTTTTGTTTTACAGATCTTTTACACTTGTAATAGATTTTTTGTAATATGACCAGTGGATGATATAATAGTGGTTATATTATTCACTGGTCATATTACAAAAATATCACTATTAAAATAACAATATTTTAATATTCATTTTTTAAAAAGAACCCCAAAATTATTTGAAAAAATATTCTAACATATAAACAACATAGAAGTGATTAAGAAACATAGATATGCCAATACCTGCAAAACTACATCAACTTTCTAATTTTGCTTACTCCTCTTATGTGCCAAAACATAACTCTTTGTTAAGAAGACCCATAGCACTGGCAGCCCAAAAGTAGTAGATACTGAATCTGCTGTCATTCCATGACTAAGTTTACTAAACACTAACCCCTATGGTACATTGAATGGTTTCATTTGAATATTCAGTGTGTCATACATTGCCATATCATTCTCATAGCTTGTTTTATATAAATCCACATTAAAATCAACTTCAATTTTAGCCAGTATAGTTTACTCTTCTTCTGTAGCAGTATTTATCCATCATCCACCTATGATGTTAGATATTCTTACAATTAATTTTCAGTCCATTTTATGGACTGAGTCCAATTTATGGAGTCCAGATCTCCATAAAAGTATGTGCTGTTACAATATTTTCTTCCATTTTTGTATTAACATGTCTAATCTTAGTGTTCTTCCTATTAAATAATCTTTAGTTTCTTTTGGTTCCCTCTAGTGCCCAAAATTCAAAGTATCTTCTTATTCTGTTATCTTTCCAGCATACCAAACCAATAACAATTTCCCACTCACAAATTCTCAATTCAAAACCTTAGTCCATTTTTATCTTTTTGCAATCATCACTTTGAGTCTCCTTTTGCTGTTTTATTTTTATTTTTTTTAAAAAAAACAATCTTTCAAAATCCTTGCAAAGGAGAAGGAACACCATCCAGTGAATGCAATGCAATGTTGTCATTCTGAGGGCATGTTGTAATATGTTATAAACCATAAAAAAATCCCAAAGGTGATTAAGTATGGTGGGATATGCACCTGGAGAAGGGAAAGAAGAATCTTGGCAGCACTGCATTTTCTCAAGGAAGAGGGAGTACATTCCAGCGAGAAACCCAAATTGAACTGGATGGGAGAAGGAGGTGCAGAGTAGCACATCTAGCATCTCTCAAAATGTATCTATTAGATTAGAAGTTTTACAGCTTTGTTCTTTGAAAATTCTGTAGGTGTAAGGTGTAAAAGGGACGCGGTGGCTCAGTGGCTAAGATGCTGAGCTTCTCGATCAAAAAGTTGGCAGTTCAGCAATTTGAATCCCTAGTGCTGCGTAATGGGGTGAGCTCCTGTTACTTGTCCCAGCTTCTGCCAACCTAGCAGTTCAAAAGCACATAAAAATGCAAGTAGAAAAATAGGGACCACCTTTGATGGGAAGGTAACAGCATTCTGTGCACCTTTGGCATTTAGTCATGCTGGCCACATGACCAGTCTGTTCCCACAGAGAGGGTCTCCTCAGGGTGCCATCAGCCAAGTTATGTCGGCTGGCGACACCCAGGGGGAGGGCCTTCTCTGTGGGAGCCCCAGCCCTGTGGAATGAACTGCCCCCGGAAATTCGTAAGATCTCCGACCTCCGGGTGTTTCGCTGCACATTGAAGACCCTGTTGTTCCGCCAGGCCGGACTATCAACACAATAGTTTTTAAATTGGGGTATTTAAATTTATTGGGGTTTTAAATCTGAGCCACCTTATTTAATTATTTTAAATTTTATACTGTTGTTTTGTCTGTGTTTTTAAATAGGCTGTACACCGCCCTGAGTCCTTCGGGAGAAGGGCGGTATAGAAATAAAATTATTATTATTATTATTATTATTATTATTATTATTATTATTATTATTATTATTACCATGGAGACGTTTTCGGACAGCGCTGGCTCTTCAGCTTTGAAATGGAGATGAGCACCACCCCCTAGAGTCGGGAATGACTAGCACATATGTACGAGGGGAACCTTTACCTTTTAAGCAAGCAAAGAATTGGACTCAATTGAATTGGGCCTGACACTAAGAGATGAGGCAAAGTTAAGCTTTTTTGCATAAAAAAGGCAGTGTTATGAATGTCAGCCAAGAAAGTCAGCCATTCCTGAGTCCCAACTGCTGAATTCAAAAGTTAATTACAAAAACTTGTGATTCTGCAATCTTTGCTTGAAGAGTCGCTCTACAGAGAAACATGGGTTATCTTTCACTTTCACTTTGTTCTGGAGAGACTTCTGGCTCCTGTATCCAATCATGATCTCTGCTGTAGACACCTTCCATTCAAATAGGGACATCTAGCTCACCATGAATCCTCACTGGAACACAATTAAGAGAATATTTTCAAAGAGAAAGCCTGCTGCAACATGTAAAAATCTGTTGATTTGAAAGTTTTTAAAAAAGAGTATATAATGTTTGTCATTACAGTAAAAAAGTAAACAATTTCACAGTATATGGATACAGATGGCAGGAGATACATAGTGTGATCTTAAATACAAAAATAAAGATTGTGTCATTTCTGGAGAGGTGCGACAATTTAGTATCTGTATTATGACTTGCACATTTTCTTCCCAAATTTTGTTGAAAAATACAATTTACCTTTCATGAGCTTGAAAAATGCTGCGATTGAAGCAAATAAAATTCATTTCAAATGTTGATTTGTGAACTTGAATTCATATTTAAATATGATTTAAATTCAGAATCATTGTTACTTTATGTGATAATTAGATCCTACCAAAAAGTATCAATATTCACTGAGCTACCACAAATCTGCAAGTGACCCATGATATTTCCATTTGGGATCCATTAGCTATTTCCCTTATCACACTTGCTCTTGCTTCCTGTTCTTTTTGTCTCCAAAACTATGACAAGCAGAACTTGCAACAAAGGTAAAGATTTTTTAGATGGGCAGTTTTTAAATGAGGGTTTTGACCATGTCCTTAGGAAGTAGGACAGCCTGTGTCAATGGAATTAGTAACTGTGTTCAGCTCAGAGGAATTGGGTTTATAGAAATAAAGCAGCATAAACTAAAAAGCACAATTTCTTTCTTTCTACAGATTTACATTTTATTTGTCTCCCAAGATACAGCTATGATCCAATTCCATTATTACTCCCTGCTCAAAACCTCAGGCCATCAATATTTGATATTCTGGATAGCTAACAGAATCCTAATGCCTCCAAAAAAATCTGGGCTGATGACTCTTAAGAGATTACCTTTCCCCAATTTCCTGAGTCCATGCATTATAGATAATACATAGGTCGGTGCAAAACCAACTGCTGAACTGTTCTGGGTATGGACTGTCACTTTTCCAGTAATTAATCCTCCAAGCTAAAGCAGTTTTTAGTGTTCCAGATAGGGACATGTCTAGAGGAGAATGACATTTTTCAAGGTTGTCAGAAATATGGGTTTCATATCACTACTAATAGGGACATGGTTGTTCAGTGGCTAAGACTCTGACAGGGATGGCTCTTCAGCTTTGATACAGAGATGAGCACCACCCCTTAGAATCGGGAACGACTAGCACATATGTGCGAGGGGAACTTTTACCTTTTTATCCCTACTAATGCAGTGGTGAGAGATCCTTCTTCTTCTGCTGCTGCTGTTATGTACCACTAATGAAAACTCCAGTTTGTTAATGGACACAGTACTGGTCCTGAAAGGACACTGAAAGTGATGCATCCATTATAAGCCTTTTTGCTCGATGGAGGCTAGCACATTTTTTAAAAATTGGATCAAGGAATAATAGAGAGAGAGAAGCTACAATTCTATAGCACATTCAAATAAAAATGGGTTGACTAGCTGTGAAACAGATAAGTCCAAATATGGTAGGGAACAGGGAGCATGATAGCTCAAAGTTAAAGATACTAAACTTTTCAGCTGGAAAGCTGACAACCCAGGTTTGAAACACGAGCGCTGCGTGATGGAGTGAGTCCTCTTTACTTACTCCAGCTCCTGCACTTAGCAGTTTGAAAGCATGCAAATGCAAATAGATAGATAGGTAACTCTTCAGTGGGAAGGTAACAGCATTCCATGCACTTTGGCCAGGGGTGAAATCTCACAGGTTCTGACAGATTCTGGAGAACTGGTAGCAGAAATACCACTTCTGACTGGTTCTAGAGTAGGGTGGGAATGGAGATTTTGCAATGTCCTTCCCCTGGAGTGGGGTGGAAATGGAGATTTTGCAATGTCCTTCCCCTGGAGTGGGGTGGAAATGGACATTTTGCAGTACCCTTCTCCTGCCACGCCCACCAAGCCATGCCCACCAAGCCACAACACACCCACCAAGCCACACCCACAGAACCGGTAGTAAAAAAATTTGAATTTCAACACTGATCTTAGCATATATGTGTATGGGTGTAATTTTTAAATAGTTGAAATATCTTACAATAATCACTTCTGTTTTTTTAAAAAATACTTTCATTTAACAAACTATAAGTTTAGAAGAAATCTTCCTATAATTTTGTCCTTTTAAGTTCAAACTTTTCCTAGTTATATCTGCATTCATAGATTATAGGCAGTGTAAGATATATAGCTCAACAGGCTTGAAATATAAAGACAATGAAAAATAGCAGGAGACTTGCATGGTGACATTTGAAAAGAAATAGTCCTCTCTAAGGAGAAGTGACTTTTATTATGGTTTGGAGGGAATTGTACATTCTGAGCAAAGTATAAGTATTTTGGTCATTTCACCCAAATTTATATTCAGGTGAATAAATAAGCTAAGAAAAAATTGTTATATAAGCACCTATGGGTAACTGAACTCAATTATGGGCTAAAAGGTTTATCATTTACTAGTACCTTGGGAAAGGAATCCAATATTTTGCAGCAGAAGTACTGTTAACATTTATAAGGTTGTGGTTTACGGTCAACTAATGGATTCTTTTCCCAGAAATCACTCTGTACATTCAGGATGAACACCATGTGTACAAATAAATTTTGCTACTTTGCAGTTTGTCTCACTCCCTAACTGCAAAATTGGCAGAAAAATGATGAAAGGAAATGACAGATTAGGTAGTGATTGGACAGATTATATTGATGAAATTCTACTAGTGACCTGCTTGCCTGAAAGTAAGTTTCTTTTATGTACCAACTAGTCAGACAACATGGACAATATTATCATTGATTACCCTCACTATCTCTTGTAGCCATGTATACTCTAACGGCCTAACCAACTATGTCCTGGTATTGGCTTTCAAGACTTGTACAGGTTTTCCTGGTTTGTTCCTTCTAGGCTCCCTTGAGGACTTCATGATCATAAAAGAACCATGAAAGACAAAAAAAAGTAAACAAGATGGTGATATCTTATATATACAGATAAACATACATCACCACCTTTTTATGTATGTATGTATGTATGTATGTATGTATGTATGTATGTATGTTTTACATAATTGTGTCTAGAAAAATACATGAAAAAGAAACATTATTTCTCACATATCCTCTCAAAATAAATTCATTAGGGCCAGGGGTGAAATCCAGCAGGTTCTGACAGGTTCTGGAGAACCAGTAGTGGAAATTTTGAACAGTTTGGAGAACCGGTACTGGAAATTTTGAGTAGTTTGGAGAAACAGCAAATACCACCTCTGGCTGGCCCCAGAGTGGGGTGGGAATGGAGATTTTGCAATTTCCTTCCCTGGAGTGGGGTGGGAATGGAAGTTTTGCAGTATCCTTCCCCTGCCATGCCCACCAAGCCATGCCCACCAAGCCACGCCCACAGAACTGGTAGTAAAAAAAAATTGAATTTCACCACTGCCAGGTCCCTTAATAATGATCAGTTGGTATGGAATAGTATTATATTCTTGACAATATTCAGTGATAGATCCCAGCACATTTAAGATTTATCTGTTTGAAATCTGACTGTATCTGATTACCTGAGGATTGTAAATATCAAATAATCAAAAAATAACCAAAAAGCCCATTAGACACAAATTTAAAGCATGCACTAAATTCAACTTCAAAAGCAAAATTCAAATTAAAAATGCTGAAGTTTCCCAAAATAATTCAATAATTTAGGGTAAGGAGAATTAGTTCAAATAAATCAATCAATTAGTTCCTAAATTAATTTCACAAGAAAGTCCTATTACTTTGAATGAGTCCTAGTTATTTCTAATATAGCAGTACAGCCAAGCAAGGAAAAAGAAAACCAGATTTGTCATATACAAAAGTAGGAGAGAAATTTTGCTTCATTTGTTTTACCTTCTGAGGACATTTATTTCCCCTCCTCCTCATTCTGAATTTCATTCTGAGTCTGGCTTAGATTTATGGCCAGTTTGTAGTATCCTAGGGAACACTTTTCTTGTGACATACCCACAGAATATAGTTTTTCCTCTCCTGAGTCTGGAGCTCAAATCTTGATGATACAGTACCCCAAGAGGCTTTTCAGCAATTGGAAAGGGATTTCTAAAGCCAGATTTCTTTCTCTGCCTTGGAAAAAAAAATCAAAAACATCTATCCTAGGGTGCCAAAACCTTAAACTGAACAATTATTAAAGTCAAATATAAAGCAATTCAGTTTTCCAAAAGAAATACAAGAATTATCAGAAAAAGATTTAAAATTTATTTTATATTTTCAGACTTAAATTATTGGAAATGCAGAAATAAATCAATGGAATGTGCACATTTCTCTCTCAACAGGTAAAGAGAACAGTAAGCTTAAATGTATAAGTGAAATCATCAGTGAGGAACTACATCTATGAGATCAAATGATTACAACACAGCTTTGTTCACTGTGAGCAGTTCTGAAAATTCATTGCTTATTAGTTCTAAAATTCTATAAGATAAATGTTCAACTAAAGCATTTTGACAATGAAGATATTTGATATTTCTTTCTTGAATGCATTTCTGTTGAATCACTATATTCAAATTCATGGCCCTAATCAATGGTGAAATCTATTTTGTTTTTACTACCGGTTCTATGAGCGTAGCTTGGTGGGTGTGGTGTGGCTTGGTGGGCATGGCAGGGGAAGGATACTGCAAAATCCCCATTCCCTCCCCACTTCTGGGGAAAGGATATTGCAAAATCTCCATTCCCACCCCACTCTGGGGCCAGCCAGAGGTGGTATTTGCCGGTTCTCTGAACTACTCAAAATGTCCACTATCAGTTCTCCAAATTGCTCAAAATTTCCACTACCAGTTCTCCAGAACCTGTCAGAACCTGCTGGATTCCACCCCTGGATCCTGCACAATATTTTTTTTAATTTATTTTGATTTATATGCCGCCCTTCTCCGGAGACTCAGGGCGGCTTACAAGGCGTTAAGCAACAGCCTTCATACTTTTGTATATTTTATACAAAGTCAGTTTATTGCTCCCACAAACCGGGTCCTCATTTTACCTACCTTAGAAAGGATGGAAGGCTGAGTCAACCTTGAGCCTGGTGAGAATTGAACTTGTAGTAATTGCAGGCAGCTGGAAGCTAAATACTACTTTTAACAGTAGCATTAGTCTGCTGCGCCACTCAGGCTCTTGTTAATGAAAATCATATTAATGATCAACTATGAAATGCTTAAAAAGATAGTAATAAAAACCCCCACAACTATTCATTCTCTCATACATCCGTCTGTGCACATGGGGTTTTCCCATAATATTCTGCAGAATTCATTTCTCTTTCTTTTTCCCCATTATTCTTTAATTTAGTCTGCATAGACAATAAGGCAGTAGCCTTAGTTGCTCTAGAAAAACCCTACAGCCCAGGGCCAGCCCAAGGAATGAATGAATCAAAAGACCAGATGTAGCTTTCCATGTTCAGAAATCAAGTGCCTAGTATGCTAGTCTAAAAGTGTGCTAGTCTAAAAGACCCAGAATAGATTGCATGGCATACAATATTTCCTTCTAGTGAAAAGAACAGCAGTTTCATAGAAATAAGTCCAAACCTTCTATTTATTGTTCCCTAACTTGCCAAGACTGTGTGCCCAAGATGATTGCGTCCCTCTGCTTTTTGATAGGGCTGGCAATGAATATAACTTTCCTTGGTAAATCAGACTACTATCCCTCATACCAAAATTGTGAATATAAGCTCCTTATAAAATTCTATGGAAATATTATATTTCTAGGTCTTTTACTCTATTACATTTTGTTATATTTTATTCATGCTATTATAGCTTTCAGGAAGAAAAGCATCTTGTTTTACTCATAACTATCTTGAGATTAAGAAAAAGACAAGTCTGGTTCTCTATTTTCTTCTTTATTGTTCCTTACCCATGAATTTTCCTCTCTGATTTTTCACTGTTCTAATGCAATCCTCAGCATTTTTTTCTCTTGCCACTATAAAGATTATATCTCTCAGATGGAGTTAAACTAAAATTGATTTTTTACCAACTGCAAGCATATATTGTTTGATTTTCTTCCTGTTTACACTTCACAAGACTTAAGTGCCTATCACTCAATAAGTAATGTTCTTAGCTACTGCTAATAGCTCAACCTCTGACCACTAAACCCCATTAAGGTGTTCTCTCTACCAGTGCTTCTATAATTTCATTTCTTTGTGTTGTTCCACTGACTTTAAAAGAGTCAGTTTGAGGTAGTGGTTAAGACATCAGGCTAGAAATCAGGACACTGTAAAATCTAATCCTACCTTATGTACAAAACCAATGGAGTGGGCCAGTCACTCCCTCTCAGCCCTAAAAAGTAGGCAATGGGAAGCCATTTCTGAAAATCTTGCCAAGAAAACTGCAGCTACTAGTCCAGGTAGCCACCAGGAATCAAAGGCACATATAAGTATGAATCTTAGAGCTCTGATGGTGTTTTCTTCAACAGTGGGCAAGTTCATATTCCCTCCAGTTGTTGCTGATAACTTTAGCTCAAAATCTTATTTTTATGTGGCTTATTATGCTTTCTTTTAGTGTAACACAGATTTCAGAATATTTTTTGCTAAAGTATTATTTTGTAGTTACCAATTCCAGTTTCTGAATATATAATCCAGTCCCCTGAATACATAATCAAACCCCAAACCAGACTTTGAGCCACCCTAGCACAATTCTGCATCTATATCTGACCTAGCTGTCAAAGTCTGTCATAAAAGCTTTCTGAACAGTACAAAATACCCCATAATTATCCATTTCTGTGGTGAATCATTGTAGATCAGTATCATAGTATTAAATTGTTATACAGAGCAAACGTTTGTGAGAAAGTCTGATTAAAAACAGAGGTAATAAAATGGCTGTCAGTTATTTTCCCTTCGACTGAATTTCTTCCCTTCCCTTCCCTTCCCTTCCCTTCCCTTCCCTTCCCTTCCCTTCCCTTCCCTTCCCTTCCCTTCCCTTCCCTTCCCTAACCTTCCCTTCCCTTCCCTTCCCTTCCCATCCCATCCCATCCCATCCCATCCCATCCCATTCTGTCCCATGCTTCCAGCTGATGATACTCATGGAGGTTACAATGGTATTATAATGGTTATACCTTATGATTCTTGAAGAATGTATCTTTTCTTTTATTCACACTGAGAGCATATGCACCAAGACAAATTCCTTGCATGTCCAATCATACTTGGCCAATAAAGAATTCTATTCTATTCTATTCTATTCTATTCTATTCTATTCTATTCTATTCTATTCTATTCTATTCTATTCTATTCTACTCTACTCTACTCTACTCTACTCTACTCTACTCTACTCTATTCTTTGCTATGTTCCAACATAGAGAAATTGAAAATAAATTTCTCCCTCCATCCCTCCCTCTTCCTCCCTCTCTCTCACACACACTATACACACACTATCATAAATTTGATGGACATCTCCTCTCATTAATTATATAATGGTTTGGGAAACTGATGTAGAAAATGTTTAATTTTTCTCACATTATCTAATAACCCAACATTCTGTGAATGAGTCATTGGCACATTTAAAGATCAGATTATACCTGGAACTCTGCATACAACTCCCTATTGTGAAATATTTATTTCTGGAAAACTATGGACCAATTCCTGGTACAGATGAATCCACACATTTGATTTAAAAAAAGATAAAATATTCTAGAGAACACCAGACTATTTATATGAAAATACAGTATTTTGTACATAAGCACTATAAAGAATTCACATTTTGCTATTAGGAGTCTCAATTGGAGATCCATTTTGACATTTCAATTGCTAACATTAGTTCATATGTTTGATTTCCAATTTTTTTTCCAACTTTAAGTGAATAGAATGTTATTCACTAACCCCTCTGTCCTTTTTTAAAGTATATAGTGAGATCTGTGTTCAGACTAAGGTAGATGCAGCTTTCTCAAAATTGTATCTATCTGGCACCAACTCTAGCAACTGGGAAGGTCTGGGAGCTTTCAGAGATGCTGTTCTGCAATTAGTTGTGAGACCCAGTTTGAAAAATTGAGCTCTAGGGATCAGTTAGAAGTGCTACTCTTGTATTTGTCCTTCTGCTACACATCGGCATCTTTGCTGGAGTTACCCAGTAAGCTTGGTGGTGGATTTTCCCAAAAATGTATGTATTAGCATACATTTATCTAATACATCAAGCATGTATTAGATAACAGATATAAGTATAAACATGATTATTAATACATGAAATGGATACAAATAAAAGGGAACAATAGGACAGGGATGGTAGCTTATGCACTCTCCTTAGAGACCTCTTAGGAATGGGGTGAGATCAACAGTAGACAGTCTGGGGTTAAAGTTTTGGGGGTTTGGGGAAGAAATCACAGAGTCAGGTAGTGCATCCCAGTCATTGACCACTCTGTTACTGAAGTTGTATTTTCTGCAGGCAAGTTTGGCGCGGTTTGCCATAAGTTTGTATCTGTTATGTGCTCGTGTATTGTTGTGGTTGAAGCTGAAGTATTAATTGACAGATAGGACATTGTTGGACCAAAGACGGCAAAGTTCTAAGTTATCTAAGTCCAAAATTTCAAGTCTGGTGGCATAAGGTATTCTGCTGTGAGCAGAGGAGTGGAATATTGTACTGAGAGATAGAGGCATCGTGGTTCAAATGACTTAGTGTCACTTGAGATGGCCTTTGTTCCAGCAGTCCAAGTCCTAGCACTGTGTGGTGGGGTGAGCTCATAACTTGCCTCAGTTTCTGCCCACTTAGCAGTTCGAAACTATGTTCTACATGAGTAGTTAACTAGATACCACTTCAGTGGGGAGATGGTCAGAATCTTTCCCGGATACAGCGGCTGTTTATCTTGAGAGGTGGCTTCAGTAAAGTGAGAGGACCTTGGATGACATTGCAGGAAAGCTGCTTGCCTTTCTTTCTGGTGTGCAGCTAGCTCACTGTCCTGTGGCACACCTTGGGAAGCACATGAGTGGTGAACGAAACAGGGCTAGAAAACAGGCAGCCAAACTACTACTCTGTATTAGCATTATAACCTCCTGGCTAATATAACACGGCCATATGCTAAATAAAATAAGTATTGAAAGATTTCAATCTATCTTCCCTAGATGTGGAGATTGAAGAGGTTTGGGAGTTATAGCCACCATGACAACCTTGTTCCTGACATCAAGGTCTTAACACACAAAGGGGGTCATATGTTAGACCTGGCTTTTTTTCTTCAGACTGTGGTCATATTATCTGCTTTGGGGAAATGTCAATATGCATCTCTTGTCATGGTGGGTTCACCTTCTAATTGGTATGGAATTCTCTCATGCTGCTCCCCACTGCAGATAATTTGGTTCACTGCAGGCACCTGATGAACATATTGGATTTCAGAGAAAGCTTAGAAAAATTCCTACAAATTCTCATGCAAAGTTTTATATTATACTCTTGGAATGAATGGAGTGATGTTGGCTTTAGATTGGATTGTGCCTGTGTGGTCTCTCACTCTTTTCCTCGATTTCCCCCACCCCCACCTCCCTTTTGGGAGATAAGTTGTGAAGAAACTGGCTACTTTTAACACTATTTAACATCTACAGCTGGCCTAGAATATAACACAGTTGTAACACAACTACAGTTTAAGATGCACTGGTTACTATTTGGCTGCTGGGTAAAATTCAAGGTATATTCACTTATAAAGCTCTTCCTGGCACAGGGCCAAAATATCTCCAATTGTCTCTGGTGTGTGTGTTGTTTCTAACATCGTTAGTTACCTAAATTCATTTGGTGAGCCATTCACTTGTTGGTGGGAAGCTATGTATTGTAAATTGATTGAATAAACAAACAAACCCCCCCCAAAAAAAACCCTCCACTTCTCCCCTATCAGGTTTGCGCTAATGGGGTTTCAGACATTCTGAGGCTCCATTGTTGGCGTTCTATAGCGTTACAGTTAAGATTGCCTACTAATGTTTTTCAATACATATTGCAACAGAATTCCGATATTCAGAATAAAAATGAAAGATCTTTTGGGTCAAGGTTTCCCAAATTTCTGTTGCCAACCCTCAAGCCAAGGGTGGGTTCTACATACCTTTACTACCAGTTTGCAACGGGATCACACGTGTGCGTGTCTTGCTTCTGCGCATGCACAGAAACTTCTGTGCATGCACAAATCGTTGATGACAACATCCAGGGTGGAGGGCGAGGCCTCCTGCCAGTTTTACTACCGGTTCTTGTGAACCGGTCCAAACTGGGGGCAACCCACCACTGCCTCAAACATGAAATATATACCATGCCATAGTTTACAGTTACATTATAAAATTTTGCTCCTTTGCTCTTTTCTAAATGGCTGCTTGTATTCAGTGTAGTCCCACAGAAATGACAATGCCTAACTCCTCCACAATCACAGCTACTCTCTACATTGATAGTTAGCAGAGCTTTTTAACTGGGCTGGTATCTCTATTATATGAAAGCAAGGTATCATATTTGTTTATATGTGTGTATGATAATGTGTACTGTTTATAGTGATATCCACTATTTCTTCTTATGTATTTAACAAATTGCTCTGAATTGGTGAGTAATAGCAATAGCATTTAGACTTATATGCCACTTTATAGCCCTCTCTAAGGAATTTTTATAGTCAGCATATTGCCCCCAACAATGTGGGTCCACATTTTACCGACCTCAGAAGGATGGAAGGCTGAGTCAACCTTGAGTCAGTCAGAATCAAACTGCAGTCAGTCAGCAGAATCAGCTTGCAATACTGCATTCTAACCATTGCACTACCATGGCATGATAAAACTATAGTGACATTTAACTATTATCACAATCAAGAAGAAAACAACGAAGTGTATAGAACAGAAGCAATTGAAATGTACACCTCCTTGTATCAATCTAAATGCATGCCCATCTGAATACATTTAAATTTAAGTAGGTAAAGAACATAAGAAACACCAAAGAAACCATCTGCACATATTGATAATGTATGTCAATATTACTTTGAGTTTCTCAAACCATTAAACAGAGAGATAATATGGACACTTTTTAATTTTAAATTTTTTTTACATGTTATTCAGCTGCAGCCCTCACTATTTTTTAATATGGCTGGAGTTAGAGTTGACATCTGGAAAGCTACTTCCTGTTTATTCCTGATCAAGGCCAGATAGTCTATTGTATTAGGCAGTAGATTTTATCTATGGTATGTTTTTCTTCTATAACTCTGAGCAAAGAAGATATTCCAGGATCTAATCTATTCCTTCTGCTAAAATTGGCAGTTTTTAAGTGCTAATATGAAAGTGTCTCCACACCTTCTCAGCTTCATTCTCAGACTGAGAAGACATGGAGGTAACTTTCACACATTCGTGGGTGGGCTGGAGAAATTCTTCAGACAGTTTTAGCAGGCAGAGGGACTTGTGTTTTTCTACTTGCTCTCTCACACAAAAGAACAAATGTCACTTTCAATACAGTTCCAACGATGCAGAAACATATGAGCTAAGTTGACAAGATAACCACTAATCATAAATAACATATACTGTAAATAAAAAAATAATAAAAAAAAAAGAATTTGCAAGGAACCATATATTACAGAAATAATTTTTGAGTAAATTCCTAAGCTAGAAAGAATAAATTCACACAGATAAGTATTGCATGTGTTCTAACAACCTACTGATGTGAGTAGATTTGTCAATCCTGTGTCACATAATAGCTTTAATGCAGTAAATATCAATAACTCTTGGTATATCTATATCTCAGGAATGTAGCTTAAAAGAGAGCCTTGATAGTACAGTGGTCTAAAGCACCCTGTTATTAAGACGAGCTGCCTGCAATTACTGCAGGTTTGAATCTCACCAGGCTCAAGGTTGACTCAGCCTGCCATCCTTTCTAAGGTAGGTAAATTGAGGACCCAGTTTGTGGGGGCACTAAGCTGACTTTGTATAAATATACAAAAGGATGAAGGGTATTGCTTAACACATTGTAAGCCGCTCTGAGTCTCCGGAGAAGGGTGGCATATAAATCAAATTAAAAAAAAAAAAAAGCACATGCTTTCCTGATAAGTAACAATCACCATACAGTTGTTCACGTTCAAAGAGCACAAATCCAAGCAGTTTTTTGTTTAATAGCGTGGATAGTTCCGTCGACTTGGTATAATCCTGACTTTAATGGCTCCTTGTGAGATTTACTTTATATGTTTATGTCTACTGAATAATAATTAGCACTTTTTCTTGAAGAAAAGAATATGTAAAAGTAAGAATAATAAAATGAGCTTTAGCAATTATCTATTTATTACTATAATTCTCAGAACTTCCCCTTACAATGAATGTCCCTCAAGGAATCAATCAATGCCGAGAGTCACAATTAAAATTTTCATTATCATTGATATGCTGATAGTACTCAGGTCTATTGCACTTTTGTTGACTTTGAGAATATGTGCTCAACTGTTACAGAATTTTTATTAACTTTTAACTTTTTCTTTTAGATCACAATGATGATAATAATAATGGTAATCATAACTGGATTAGATAAAATATTATTTATTACATTTGGAAGACCACTAAATTGGAGACTCTCAAGGAAACTGTCCTCTCATCACTTTAACCTGAGTTCAGATTTTAAAAAAAGAGATTATTGTATTTCAGCCTGATCATATTCTTATGCTCAATTGTGACTTTCTTCTACTTGTCTCTAGCCTCAAGGTCATGACTGATGAGCAGCTACTTTTGTGCCTATTTATTAAACTGAGGATCATTATATTTTCATAAAATCTGGGGGTTTCTTAAAAATTGTGGATTTATATGGCTGGTGTGCAGGTATCTGTTGCTGTAATGGGGCTGGAGCAGGGGTGCTATTCAGCAGGTTCTAGCAGGTTCTGGAGAACCGGTAGTGGAAATTTTGAGTAGTTCAGAGAACCAACAAATACCACCTCTGGCTGGCTCCAGAGTGTGGTAGGAATGGAGATTTTGCAATATCCTTCCCCCAGGAGTGGAGAGGGAATGGGGATTTTGCAGTATCTTTCCTCTGGAGTGGGGTGGGAATGGAGATTTTGCAGTATCCTTCCCCTGCCATGCCCACCAAGCCACACCCACAGAACCACTAGTAAAAAAATGTTTATTCCACCACTGGGCTGGAGGGAAGGTGGATTTTTATGAATTTTATGTGTTGTTTTTTAATGTAAACCACCTGGAATCACTGTGTGGGAGTAAATATAACTTTTTAAAACAAGTAAAATGTATGGTGCATGCCTTGTTTTTTCATATTTAGATAAGAGGGATAGTCTGCCAGATATTCTCAATTTCTCTTTCCATGTTGGTTAGTCAAAAACTGCCATTACAGGACTTCCGGTTTGCTTCTCGTAGCCGCCAGACGGTCCCTCGGGACCGCCAGCCCCATCGCCTGTAAAGAGCCGCCTTTACAACGGAAAGGCGGCTCGAAAAATTCCATTTCCAGGAGGAAATGTGAGATAGAGCAGGAGAGTGTAGGTAGAGCTTTCCGCGAAGCCCCCAGAGTTTTTTTTTTACTCTTGGGGGCGAGCGGATGAGGCTCCCTATATCACTCTCCGTTTGCTCCGGGCATTGGGAGACCTCTGCATTTTTGCAGAGCAAGGCTACGAAAACAAGCTTTTCAAGATAATTAACAGATTAAGCAAAGAGGATGAGATCTGGACCTGGACTGTGACCCTAAATCGCAAGTATTTATACTTATTTTGCAAAGGATATGGAATAAAGTAAAAAAGAACTTTTAAAATGGCGACTGCCGAAGTTTGAGCAGGGAAGCTGAAAAGGGAAAGTCCTTCCGTTTCTTATTAAGCCACAAAGTAGCGGAATAAATATTCCTGGCTACAATTGAAGAAAAAGCTCCACTTTTGTGTTTTCTCTTTCCTGGAGATTTGATTTGATACTGATCTCGTTTGGAAAGAAGCTTTTTTCTCTTTACTTTGTTTTTTTTTTCTTTTCTAAAAAAGTTTGCCTGTGTGGAAATATGGCGTTTAGGCTTACAAAACCGGACAAACAAGCAGTGGGGGGAGATTCCCCCATCCACAAACTATATGAACAAGTTCTTAACCTACAGTCTCAGAAAACTGGTTTTAATATAATAGAATTTCTCCTGGAGGAGATTGTAAGAAGGGATGAGATTATGAATCAGAACTTTGAGAAATTTAAGCAGGAAATTAAAGAATTGGTGCAATTAAAGTTTGATATTTTGCAACGAAAGGTTACAAAAATGGCTAATGGTTTCTCAGAATTTATGATCAAGTTGGATACAAATATTAATCTATTAGAGTCTAAAATGGAGGAAATTGAGGACAATTTGGACAATAAAACACAAAAAAAATGAAAATGATTTGATAAATATTCAAGACAATAGTTTAGAAGAAAAACCTAAAATGGAAGTTGATTCAAAGATTTGTAATGTAGAAAACATACAACAACGGATTGAAAAGGAAGTTTTAATGATGCAATATAATTTTACTGAATATGCGATTAGACTGAGAGGATTACAGGAAAATAACAGAGATGACTTAAGGAAAATATCTTCTGAAGTTCTGGCTGGGATTTTAAAGGTTCAACCTGAGGAGGTATTTTGTAGGATCGATAGAGTCTATAGAATAAACTCCTGGATTGCAAAGCAAAGGCAATTGGCTAGAGATGTGGTATTTTACAGATAAAGAGATAAGAAATAATATTGTGCAAAAATCTTTTAAGTCTACTTTGCAACTGTTTGGAAGGAATATTTGGATATACAAAGAATTACCGCCTAAGATGTTATTGGAAAGAAAGAAATTTGGTTTTCTGGTGGCTGAGCTTAAAAAAAGAAATATCTTATTCAGATGGAATGCTCCAGTTGGTATTATATTGAGATATCAAGGAGAAAGATATCAATTAAATACTGTTGAAAAAGCGGAAGAATTTTATCAAAAAATTTTAAAAATGAATTTAACATCTTTATGCACAACACAAGACAAGCAGAAGGAGTTAGAAATAAAGGAAAAATATCGAGTTATAGAGGCCTCTGTAGATGAATTGCCTTTGGATTCTTCAGACACCTCAGCTGGATTATTTATAAATAAGAGAGAAGTGGCATCGGATTTTAACGTGATGATTCATCAACTTACAGACAACCATGGAAATCAACTAGTTGATACACAACTTATAGAAAAGAAATATGAGTCACAAAAGCAAAACCAACAAGATCAAGTCATAAATCAGAATGAAAACCGATCAGTTGATATACAACCTGCAGAAAGGAAATTAGGATGGAGATCAAACCCGCAAAAAGAAAGGAAAAAAAGAAACAGGTCTCACAAAAATAAAAACTTCTAAATTAAGCAACAGCGAAGCCAGTTATTTTTAAAAAATATATGACTGAATATATGAAAAGATGGGTGAGGCGAAGTAGTGGTTAATATTATCCTGAGGAGAGTGACAGACCTCTGCAATGCCGTAATTTTGGGATGTGAAAAGGGCCTTAAATTGTTGGATTGGAATTATCTATTTTGGTTTTCTTTTCATTGATTAATGTATTATATCTATGCTGAGCTATAAGGCAAGAGAGTTATGCTGGGGCATGCAGAAGATCTGGCTGTTACCCCATTATGACGATGGCAATTAATAATCCTGAAGAAAGCCACTATTACAGACATTATATGGAATACAATTATAAAGTCACTCAGGTGGTTGCTTTCTTTTATATATATATATATATATATATATATATATATATATATATATATATATATATATATATATATATATATATATGAAGATATTCATTATTGATGGGGGCAGATGATAACTGAGGATTTTGAATATTCTGTTGCAACTGGGATGTTATGTTACCCTAATACGGATGATGGAGTCAGCAATCCAGTGGAAAGACATCAAAGAAGATATTATATGGATTATAAGTTTAAAGTCATGGATTTTATCTATATAAGGGAATATTTTTTTAGTAGGTGGGCAGAAGAACAAAGATATTAAGAATTGTTGTGTATGGTAATTTTGTAGGAAAGTGGGTGGAGACAGGCTAGTGTATTGATTGTATAGATTAAGAAAAGGGATGCTTAAGAGATATATTTATGGGAGTGGAGGAAATGGATAGAGTAGAACAAATGTAAAATTAGAATTTATGGGGAAGGCTGCTTTGAAATGTTATATTAATATACACAAAAGATTAAATATTAAAGTAGGATTTATTATATAGTTTTAAAGTGGAAGGCTGTTTTGAAATGTTAATATACAGACATAAGTATGGGGGAGGAGAAAAAAAAGGGCAGATTATTGCTAAATTGGGAGTTATAATAATATTACTGTGTTAAATCAGAAGTTATACAGTGTTATAGTAGAATGTTATTTTGAAGTGCACGGTAAGAGGGGGAAGTAATAATATTAATAACATCATTAGAAGTAAGGGTCAGTATTTGGAGGAGGGAGTAAGGGGATGGTAAAATATTATATAATCTGTTATGTATTAGGTTTTTTCTTTGAAGAAGTCACAGGGGGGATGGGGTGGTGAGGGGGGGTTAGGGAGGAGGGGGGAAAGGGGGGAAAATTTGTAATTGAAAACTTTTTCAATAAAAAAAACAAAACTGCCATTACAATTGTTCTGGGCTTACCATGTTATTCTCATGTTGTACAATATTCTTTATTGACTCTCTATTCAAGACAGAACCCAGATTCAACAACTGCTTATATTTAGGAATCTTTTGGTACCTTGCCCCCCCCCACCCCTCCAATATTTGTCTGCCCATATTTTTCTCTATAGTTCTGTTCACTCCTTACATTCCTCTGGGTAGGCTCTTAGTTCTGATCCTTGCTCCAGGGCCATGGAGAGTCAGACTTTCAAGGGCCATCACTGAAACTCTAAAATAAGCTTTCAAGCAGCACCTACACAAATTTGCTAGCTTAATCAGAATAATAGCTGCAGCACCACAAAGTCATGCTGAAGTTTCACCGTTTGGGGCATTCATATAATCTTGTGACAGATATAGAAAAAGAGTGGTACTTACATTGGAATATAATGTGGTGGCTTTTCTCAGCCTAACATGTACCCACCCACACACCACGGCTCATACCACTGGTCCTTCCGTTTATTTCTATAAAAACCTGATGGCCTTTAAAATGTATTTAAAGAACCTTTTACCTGACTAGTAGGTTAGTATAAGACTTCATTATGCTATCTATTCTCATTAATCTTTTCATTTCCCAGGTTAATACGCATTTCATTTAATTAAGCACCTTTTATGCATTATGATGAAAATATATAATGTCTATGGTAACTGTGTTTCACTTTGCCTGTTTTTCTGACTTGTATCATGTCTTGCTAAAGGCATATAAATTGTCATCATAATCTCTAAAACATGTTATTCTTTCATAGTTATTTCCTTCTTTTAACATATCTTCCATCTTTTCTTTTTAATCACTTTTGTCATCTAAGCCCTTTTACTACATGGACCTAGTTTCAAAATCTAACATTTCCTCTAATATAAAACAAAGAAATGGAGCTAATGCTGCATTTGAAAACTATGGAATATTGGACTCATTTTTCCCCACATTCTTGAATCCATAGGTGGAGATACTAGGAAAAGTCACACTTGTGGCTAGGCAAAGATTACTATGAAGTAAGCTTCCGGTTATACAAAAAGTGGAGGCAAGAAAATAGGACTAAGCCTCCAATTTTTAAGTTAGGTTTGACTAATGATTTTTGTAGAATACACTAGTTCACTTGTAGCATGCACCAGTTATATAAGTTTTTCTTAAACAGCAATTGCAATAGAATAGAATAGAATAGAATAGAATAGAATAGAATAGAATAGAATAGAATAGAATAGAATAGAATAGAATAGGCCAAGCGTGATTGGACACACAAGGAATTTGTCTTGGTGCATATGCTCTCAGTGTACATAAAAGAAAAGATACATTTGTCAAGAATCATAAGGTACAACGCTTAATGATAGTCATAGGGTACAAATAAGCAATCAAATCATATTAGGAAACAGTCAATATAAATCATAAGGATACAAGCAACAAAGTTACAGTCATACACATAAGTGGAAAGAGATGGGTGATAGGAAACGATGAGAAGATTAATAGTAGTGTAGACCTAGTAAATAGTTTGACAGTGTTGAGGGTATTATTTGTTTAGTAGAGTGATGGTGTTCAGGAAAATACATCTTGTGTCTAGTTGTTCTGGTGTGCAGTGCTCTATAGCATCGTGTATTCAGTAACACAAACATTTCAGATTTATATTGGTCAGGAAATCAGCTACAAGTAGGTTGAAACTGAAATTTAATGACTAATAAAACAGATGTGAAATTTATTTGTAACTTTTTTCTAAAATTACAGTATAAAAGTAGTTTCAAATTCAAAATCTGGTTTCACAACAATATTTGCTGCCTCTTTCAGTTTAAGCTGAAAGAATAGGAATAATTCTGTCCCATTACTTTTGACTTAGGAATACAATACATAAAAGTTGGGAAAGATGGACAAAAGATATATGATACTGTATTACTTTTGTTGTATCACAAAATACAATGTGAAATATAATTTTTTGAAGTGAAATGTGTCTTTGCATCTGAAAATGCAAAAACAGACCATAAAACTGTAAATACTGCAGAGTCACATGGAACGAGAGAGAAGAGGCAATGGGAGTTTTTAGAATATACCAGAAATATTATTTTCATAAAGAATTGCATTTCCCATATCAATCAAAAAGAGCCTTGATAGTACAGTGGTCTATGCACCCTGTTATTAACACAGCTGCCTGCAATTTCTGCTGGTTCGAATCTCTCCAAGGCTCAAGGTTGACACAGCCTTCCATCCTTTCTAAGGTAGGTGAAATGAGGACCCGGTTTGTGGGGGCAATAAGCTGACTTTGTATAAAATATACAAAAGTATGAAGGCTATTGCTTAACGCATTGTAAGCCGCCCTGAGTCTCCGGAGAAGGGCGGCATATAAATCAAATAAAAATAAAATAAAATAAAATAACTGGTGTCAGTGCTCCAAATGTGCATTTGATTAAAGATAACCACAATGACAGACTTTGGAGAAATTCTTTGTATTATGAAGATTATTTTGAGATTTAACTTTAATTATCCAACCCACTTTTATGAAACTGTAGCAATTAAAACATTTTATTAGTTTATTAAAATATAAAATACAGATGTATAAAGAAAAATGGAAACAATGGGAAAGTAGGGGAGGAAAAGGGAATAGAAAAAAAGTGTAGAGGAAAGGGGAAAAGAAAAAGAAAATCATTGACTTCTGACTCCTTTTGATGTAGTAGAATAAGGTAGTAACATAAAACCTCAACTTTTTACTGTTATATAAGCATATACTCTATACTAGCCATTTCTATAACAACAAACCTATCTAATCAGCAAAATCTAAAATCAAAGTTTTTTTTTCCACCTAAAGCACAAAGTCCAAAAGCGGTTTCCAAGTAGAAACAAAATTAATTGTATTTTTTTCTTTAATCAAAACAATCAGCTTCATCATCTCTGCTAACTCCATCAACTTTTGCAGCCATTTGTCCATTGTGGAAATCAAAATATCTTTCAATTTAGCTTTCTGTCATTTTAATATCAATAAAACTGCTAAAAAGTTTAGGACCCAGGACTAACTCTCAATCTTCTAATGCAAGCAATAATCAACTGAAAAAAATTGAGCTTTCACAGTCCAATCAAGTATTTCCCAGAATGGTTCAGTTCCTGTGTTGTTTGGCTTGGCTACTGTTGTATAGCTCTGTATCAAAAGAAAAAAAGTTCGGGGCTCTAATTTGATTCTGAAAATACTATTAGCTAAAGAGCAAATCAATGCTATTGTTACATTATTTGTTGCAGGGTAGTTCCTTCCTCAAATATATTTATTTAAGAACCTTAGTAGGGACTCCAAAAACCCCCAAACTATTTTGAGATCTAAATACTGTGCTGGAAAGCTAACAGGTAGCATATGAAAATTTGCAAAATTACTTGCAGCGTTGTAAAGAGAACATTTGAAATTAATAGTTTTGATAGAATTGAATACATCAGGTGAACAAAGTCCAGGAGCCAGATGCTCAGTTGTTTCAGAAACCTTAATGCATGAACATAAAAACACAAGTGGGAAATAAAACAGAGAAGATACTTTTAACAAATTATAAGATGTAACAAATTCTACTCAAGATTCAGGTAAATAGTTGAGGATCAACAATTAATCTATAACCTATTTACTTACTTAGAGAAATTTCAATGTTTTCTGTTAGCTGGTGGACTGAATCCAAATAACTTATATTATCTGATTTTATTTCTGTATGTGCTCTTTTAAATATAATAAATATTTTATTTTTCTTCTTTCTAAAGTGCTTTCCCTCTCACCGTTTCTTTATACTGTCTGTGTGGTAAGTTGTATCTTGCTTATTCACACTATAGGAGACCTGTTTCTCTCTCTCTCCTGGAGATGCCAGTTGGATTAAACAAAACTAAACTTAAACTTTTATCTCTGTCTTTCAACTTTTTCTTTTCTTTTCTTCTTGTCTACTCTTAGGTCTGCTGCTTTCTGCCTGTCTCACAATGATTCAGTTTTCTTTCAGGCTGTCCCACATGGTTCTCTTCCCAGATTTGTTCTGCTGTCAAAGTGATGGGTTCTAGGATCAAACATGCCATCTTCTTCTCCAGCACACTCCAGAATCCAGCTTCACCAGCACTTATCAATCTACCCATCAGCAGTCTTGTCCTCAGCTTCTGAATTCTATTTATCAATTAGTAGCTGGCAAGTAGGTGGATAACATACAGATTTCTGTTTCTTCTGTAAAGCTATTGTTCAGGGAAGAATTTGTATCTTCCAGAAGCTTGGCTTCTCTCCATAACATAGGCAGGGGGAGATAACATTTCATTTTTCCAATCAATTACAGCTGTGCTTCTCTCTATACATATATGTGAAGGAAGAACTCACATTTTTAAAATGTTTCTGTATCAGTTTTATCCACAGAAAATACACCATATTCATTTATAATTCATTTCTAATTCTTTAATTGGCCTGTGAGTGAGCAGCCCCTGAAATAATGGTTACTGGACAGAAGAGAATTATATTAGAAAAGTATTAAAAGATGGTGTTCCACAGACTGTTTCTGCTCCATTACTAGCCTACTTCCTTGAAATGCAATGGAAGCAGTCAACACTGTAAAAAGACTCAATGCTGGGTGAACAAAAATTATTGTACCCTTATTTCTAGGGGATGAGGAATGATTTCAATATGATATGTTCCGTAGGATAATAAAATAATAGATTTGGATGACATAAATTCCTTAGCTCAAATGCCTATTCATTTGGATTTCCTGGATCTCCTGAAGCAATTTTGGATCTCCTAAAGCAATTCAAATGGATTGAAAACCTTCACCTTCAGTGAAAAGGGACATAGGATTTAACGAGGGAATGTGTTTAACAGACTAGCATTTCTTATATGGAGAAACTGTTCTACTATCTAACTATTATATGAATATTTAGTCCCTATAATATTGATCTCCTGGCACTCTTTTTGCTGTCTAGACTCTTCTTTCCTTCAAATCAGTGGTGGGATTCAAAATTTGTTACTACCGGTTCTGTGGGCATGGCTTGGTGGGCGTGGTTTTACCGGTTCTCCAAACTACTCAAAATTTCCGCTACCGGTTCTCCAGAACTGGTCAAAACCTGCTGAATACCACCTCTGCTCCAAATGGTAATATTTTAAAATATCTGACAATATCTCTCTTCAATTTTCTTTTATGCATGCTAAACACACAATACCCAACTTTAGATTTGTCTATATCCTTCATAGATTCTGGTCCTCAGAACAAGATACAGTTATCATAGCTGTGCCTGACTCATGCAGGGAAGATTGGTACAATTATTTCCCAGGATCTGAATTTTATGTTATTAATACATTAAACAAACCCCTTCTGAATTTTTAGCATCTGTGATATATTCTTGATTCATGTTCAGTGTGATCTACTAGACCAGAATGGATCAAATTCCCCTACATGTGTATTAATGCTAAGCCAGGTTTTCTTTTATCCTATACTTAGTTTTTCATTTTTTTTCTCCCTCACCAGATGTAGGACTTTACAAACCTCTCTGTCTGTAATTTCCTGAGTCCTTTTCCTTCCCTTTTTAAAATACTTTTCCCCTGTTGCAGTCTCCTGGAGCCTTCAAAGATTGAAACTTCACGTTTCAGATGTGACATTTAGATGATCTGATCACCTCTGCTAATTCCTTCAGTACACTAATTCATTCTGTCCTGAAGACTTGAGTTCATTTAAATCAGCTGGGAGGTTCTTTGACCCTCTACTTATCTATCTTGAACTGCAGGTCTGCTCTTTCTCTAATGATTAAAGGATGGGCAACTAAGCCTTAATAACCTGTTGTCTGCTATAATGTTTGCCTTTTGAATGCCTGTGCCTGCTTTCATGCCTTCCCAACATAGGCTTCCAATGCTCTGTTTCTGATAATATTTCCAATAAAAGAGAATATCTACATAGCTCAGGGTTGAATTGTGGAACCTTGGTGCTCTCTGATCTTGGTTATTTGCTTGCAGAACTTTCTTTATTCAACTAGGTAACATGATGAGTGTGAGGTTTGCTCCCTGTTTATACAATACAAAGTATATAATGCAGGTGCTGATAAGGGTATAGTCTCTGTTCTGTTCCCCAGGCATCTGGCTCCACTGGGAACAGGCAGATAAACTCTAGCAAACAGGTTTTCATGCAGATTATATTTATTTGGGAATCCTTGAACATATAAGACTTACAATCATAGTGAGTCCAGCTGAGGTGCATCCATATTTCATAATCTGTCCCATTTCCTAGTGTAAAAGGATGGTAGTTCTGACTCCCTGTTCAGAAAGCATGTTCTCTCTTCTGAGGTAATTCAACATGTGGCCAGGTCTTTGTTCTAAAATCCCGGCAGAGAGCCTCAGTGGCCAATCAGACACACAGATAAGGTCACATGGCATGGACTACATTTCCCATAATGCAATCTCTCACTACATCTCCCACAATGCAATCTCTTAAGGAGACAACTCTTAATTCTTAAGGTAACTAACTCACCACAACTCACTATCTGTAACAGCACACTCCCCGCCTGGAATTATAAATTCCACTACTAACTAACTACTTAATTGAGATAAACATAGGCATAGCAGAAAATAATGCAATGTAACTATCTACGTAACTAAAGTAAACAAGGTAATAGCATCAAACAATGCAAACAGTGAAGTGGACACGATTCATGCAAAGCTCGAGGTTCAATCTTGAAGGTCTTCTAGTACTATAAGTTCAGACTTCCTTCGTAGCAGTACCAGGTCGGTGATTGGCCTGATGTAAATCTTTCTGGTAGATTTAAGCTGACCGGTGGGTAACTGCTCTGGTTTCGCAATCAGAACTTTGACTTGGCGGACTAGTCCATCAGAACTGGGCACAACTTGGTGTACAAGTCCCATGGGCCATGAGTTCCGATGCGCGTCCCTGTCCTTCAACAGGACAAGGTCCCCTTCCTCAAGGTTAGGTTCCTTAGTCTTCCACTTGCGGCGCTCCTGTAGAGTAGATAAGTATTCTTGTTTCCAGCGCTTCCAAAAGGTGTTGGCCAGCAATTGAACTTGTCTCCATTGTTGTGCATACATGTCCTTTGGGACGAAGCGCCCTGCCGGCGCTGGCCATTCACCCATCTTCTGGGTCAGCAAAGTGGCTGGGGTGAGGATAGTCGGATTCTCGGGATCCGAGTGAACCGGGCCCAAGGGTCTGGCGTTGATGATAGCTGCTACCTCTGCCATGAGGGTGGTGAGGACTTCATGGGTTAACACGGATGTCTTCATCAACATGGAGTCTAGAATTCTACGGGCTATTCCAATCATTCGTTCCCATACTCCTCCCATATGGGAGGCATGGGGAGGATTGAAAGTCCACACAGAGTTTTTGGCCTTCAGGTAGTCATCAATTGGCGAATCAAGGTGAGTGCCCTCATTGATTCGTAACTCCTTGCAGGCTCCTACAAAGTTTGTTCCACGGTCTGATTTAAACATCGCGACTGGGCCTCTGTGGGCTTGGAACCTTCGTAGAGCATTGATAAAGCTGGAGGTGTCCATAGATTCAATGACTTCAATGTGAACAGCTCGAATGCTAAGGCACGTGAAGAGAACAGCCCAACGTTTGCTGTTAACTTGGCCACCTCTCGTCCTGCGGGCCGACACTGACCAAGGGCCAAAAACGTCTACGCCCACGTTGGTAAATGGCGGTCCTGTGCTGAAACGTTCAGGAGGTAGGTCAGCCATCCTCTGGTGTTGTGTCACACTTCGTTGTCTCCGACAATGCATGCACCTGTGCAGGACAGACACAATGGTTCTTTTGGCTCCCACAATCCAAAATCCTGCAGCTCTGACAGCTCCTTCTGTGAAGTGGCGGCCTTGATGGTGGACAGTTTCATGGTAGTGTAGGACTATCAGATTCGTCACATGTTGGCGCGCGGGAAGGATGATAGGGTGTTTTACATTCGAGTCTAATTTTGCCTTGTCTAGGCGCCCTCCAACTCTAAGTATGTTGTTGCTGTCTAGGAATGGGTTCAGTTTCAGCAATTGGCTAGATTTCGGCACAGGCTTCTCGGCTTTTAGACACTTCACCAATGCCGGGTATGCTTCTCGCTGCACACTTTGTAGAATTACACTCTCTGCTATGAGCTGACAATCTGCGAAGGTTATGTCGCGATACACTATACGTACGAGTGTGGTTGTTCCCTGTACCAGGGACTTCCATCTGGAGAAGCGTTCGAAACGAGCTGATTCCAGTGGACGTCTAGGGGGCCATTTTGTTTCCTCATTGACTGTGGTTGACAAGCAGGTGGCCTGTACGGTTGCTTCCTTGATCTGCATGGAAGGTTTGCTGAGCTCTTGAGGTCGAACGTCCGCATCTCGATCTGGGTCTAGAAGCTCATATTGTCCTGGTTCTAGTGATATCGAACTGTTTGGATGGGCCAAGAACTCGGGACCTTTTAGCCAGGTCGATTCTGCTAACTGGGATGCAAGGAAGGGCCGTGTGGGTTGGTCTGCTGGGTTCAGGTCTGTTGGCACATAACGCCATTGCTCCGGGCTTGAAGATTTTCTGATTCTGTCTACTCTATTACTGACATAGACATAGAAACGTCTGCTTTGGTTGTGAATGTAACCCAACACTACTTTGCTGTCAGTGTAGAAGGTGGTGGATTGGAATTCAAGGTCCATAGACTTCTTTATTAAGTCTGCAAGCTCCACAGCTAGTACGGCAGCGCAGAGTTCCAGTCTTGGTATGGTGTGACCTTGTCGTGGGGCTAGTTTCGCTTTTCCCATGATGAAGCCTACATGAATGTTGCTCTCCCCGCCGTAGACCCTGATGTATGTCACGGCTGCTATAGTTGTCACTGATGCATCTGAGAAGATATGCAGTTCCCTTTTCGGTGCGGTGGTTGGTGAGCGGGTAACATACATGCGCTGTATGTGGACATTCTGGAGGCAGCTCAGGGAGGTACGCCATATTTCCCAATTGTCTTTCTGTTCTTGTGGAAGCGGTTCGTCCCAGTCATTGGTGCTTTCGGACAGCGTACGTAGAAGGAGCCTCCCTTGAATTGTTATCGGTGCAGCAAATCCTAGAGGGTCGAACAGACTGTTCACTGTTGACAGAACTCCTCTCCTTGTGAAGGCGGTTTTCTGGGCTGGGACTCTAAAGGTGAAAACGTCTTTCTTCAAGTCCCAACACAGACCGAGGCTCCGTTGGATAAGGGGAGTGTCGGTGCTAAAATCGAGGTCCTGCAATCCCTTGGCGTGGTCCTCAGGATCGAAGGCTGCTAGCACTTCTTCGCTGTTGGATGCAATCTTGTGCAGCTTGAGGTGGTGTGCACCTAGCATCTGACGTGTTCTGCCTAGCAAGTCTATGGCTACTGCTGGAGTTTGTACAGATTTCAAGCCGTCATCAACGTAGAAGTCTCGCTCCACAAAGCGCCTGGCATCTGAACCATACCTGGTCTCTCCTATGCGAGCGGTGTGTTGCAGACCATAGTTGGCGATAGCAGGGGAAGAACCATTCCCAAAGACGTGCACTCGCATTCTGTATTCTGTGACCTGTTGGTTGTGCTGTTCGTCGCTGAACCACAGGAAGCGCAGATAGTTGCGATGATCTTCCCTGACGAGGAATGAGTAAAACATCTGCTGAATGTCAGCCATGATGGCTACAGCTTCCTTTCTGAAACGGATGAGCACGCCTAACAAGCTGTTGGTAAGGTCAGGTCCTGTGAGAAGGACTTTGTTCAGGGAGAGGTTGTGGAACTGTGCACTGGCATCGAAAACCACTCTTATTTGACCTGGTTTTTGTGGGTGGTATACTCCAAAGAATGGTAGGTACCAGCATTCCTCCTCCTTCTCCAGGGCAGGGGCAAGCTCAGCATGCCCGTTCTGGATCATCTTGTCCATGAATTCCACCAGGTGGGCTTTCAAAGCGGGCTTCCTGTTCATGAGTCGTCTCAAGCTGAAGAGGCGAGAGAGGGCCTGCTCACGATTGTTCGGCAGGCGCTTTCTGGGCGTACGAAAGGGCAGTGGGGCTATCCAGCTTCCGCTAACATCTTCCTGAAATTCCTTTCCCATGAGCTGCAGAAATTCTTTGTCTTCTATTGACAAGGCTAGGTCATTGTCCTCTTTGCTGGTCTGGAACACTGTCGTACCTAAGTCAGGGTTATTTGTCGAAATCGTGAAGTGTTCTTGACATGGTTTCAAGTGTGATGTTCTCCCGTTGCTTAGAATGGAGGTTGTGAAGATATTCACCTGATTCGGGGCCTGCAGCCGGTCGACACAGACTGTTCCCAAGATGGCCCACCCGAGTCCTGTCTTGAGGGCAAATGGAGAGCCTGCTGGGCCATTGACCACTGCCTGGGGAGAAAAGGCTGCAGGGGCGTCCATGCCCAACAAGAGCAGGATTTCGGCTTCAGGATCTAGGGCAGGGAAGAGATTAGTCATGTGTCTCAGGTGAGGTATGTTGTTTACTACTTCTGGTGTCGCGATTTGACTGCGGTTGTCTGGTAAAGCATCCCATTCTAGCAGTGGCGGCAATGCGAATTTCGCACTTCCATCTAACGATTCTATGCAGAGTCCCATGGCCTTTCTCCCTGCTGTGCGCTGTGCCCCAGTGCATGTTGTAATTGTGAACTGCGTGTTCTCGGTATAGGCATCAAAGTAGTCGAAGAATGCTGATCTGGCTAATGATTGATTGCTCTGTGTGTCCATTATCACATACATTTTCACAGCTTCTTCCGGGTGTCCGGTTGGGTAGACTTTAGCTAGGCAGATCAGATGGCATGAACGAGGTGATGGTGAGTCTCCGCATACTGAGGTGCAGTTGACATTTGTTGCTGTATCTGGGCGCGCTTTGTTGTCGTGCTGAGGCTCCTTAGTCGGAGTGGGGTTAGGAGTCCGCCGTAGAGTAAGAGCCGAACGTGGAGCAGGAACTGGTTGTGGCGTCAACTCGCGGTCTAGATGCAAGGCGGTTGGGTGCTGGTCACTTTTGCATAGATAACATAGCACCTTAACTGTGCAAGTTTTGGCCAGATGGTCTGCAGACTCACAGCATTTGAAGCAGACTTTGTACTCCCTGATCAGTGCCTTTCTTTCGCCTAGGGGCTTCTTTCGGAATTCTCTGCACTTATTCAAAGAATGCGAGGTCTTGTGCAGTGGACAAACGGGTTCTTCCTTCGCTTTCTGAGGTCGATGTAGAGCACTCTTGGACGGCTTTACATCGGAGTTCCTTGTTGACAGGGGAACGACCTCTGTGCTATGCACTGACACAGAGGCTGTTCCTCTTGCGGCCTGCACTGGGCCCTTGATCGGACCAAGGCTTTGATTGGTTTTTCTGCTGGCATAGGTTCTTCGTATTGTAAAACCTTTATTTCGTGGATCATTGTACCTCTTCGACATGTGGGCAACAAATTCTTGAAGGGCGGCGAAGGGTGGTTCTCTGCCAAGGTTCTTTGCCCTGTAATTATCAGCTAGCTCGATCCATGCATCAATCAGTTTCATTGGCAGTTTTTCAACGATAGACCTTTGTGTCTTATACAGGTCGAGACAGCTAAGTCCTGGCAAGGTGGGATCCATTTGTGCTGATCGTAACTGTGTAAGTAGTTCGGAGAAGTTCCATAGTTCTTCAGGGTTACTGAGATCCATGGCAGGGAAGTTGTCGACCCGCTCTAGGAATGAGGATTCTGTCATCGTAGCTGCCCCATACCGCTCATCAAGTATTTCCCATGCTAGCTTGAGGGCTTCGACTGGCTCGTACATTTTTGCTGCGTAGACCCCCTTTACTGCTTGTACTGATTGTGGGCCTAGCCATGTGAACATATGACCGAGTTCCTCGGCTGGCTCCAGTTGTTCGCCTTTAATGGCATTTACAAACAGAAGCTTCCATAGCATGTAATCTATGCCTGATTTGTCGGAGAACTTGTGTACTCCCCTATGTGCCAGGTCCATCCTTCTCCAGGATGTTGCAGTATCCTTTTGGACTTCAGGAGAGTTATACGATGGGGGTGGTGGCAAGGTTCGTCCTACTGCGTTGGCTAGGGCAGGATTAAGTGCCAACGCTGGCTGGTAGTTCCCTACAGAATGTTTACAGACAATTTCGTCTTTCCATGCCACAGGTGATGATAGGTCCTTTTCCTGGCAGGCAAGTGGAGTACCTCCATTGGGCTGGACGTCGGCACTCGGAACGCCTGGCAGGTTTGGCTGGAACTCCTTAGCCTCCACTCTGAGGTGGTGTCTCATGGTTGTTTGCGTGCTTGGCTCCAGAGATGCCTTCATTGCTGCTGAAGGAGTACTCTGGTTGCCCCGAATGTCTTCATTTGCCGGGGTAGGTCGTGCATTTTCAAAGGAGGAGTCTCGTGGTCTAGATCTTACGATATCTGCTGTCTGAGTAATTCGTAGAGCTGGTGGGTGAGCTTCTCCTCTTTGTCCCTGCTGTGGGGAGTTCTGGTCCTCAACATAGGCTTTGACACGCTCATCCGAGTCCTCCTCCTCTAACTGTCGAGGATTGAAGTTGAATGAAGCATGTTCAGCCGCCGCCTCTAAAGCTTCGGCCAGTGTTACTTTTCCCAGTGTCTCTTTTTCATACTTCAAATAGTCTAGTCTGGCCTGAACTTTGGCCATTTCTTCCTGTTTTCTGGCCTGAACTTTGGCCATTTCTTCCTGTTGTCTGGCCTGAACTTTGGCCAATTCTTCCTTCAGCAATTGTTCTTCCTTTGCCACTCTCAAGGTTGCTTTGGCCACTGCAGCTTCGGCTCGTGCCTCTGCTGCCCGGGCAGCGAAACTCCTCGCTGTGGAGGCTCTGGATGACTGGCTGTGATGGGAAGATGCTTTGGAAGGATGGAAGGAACCTGAGGCAGAAGATTGTTGTGAGACACTGCTACCCTGCCGAGACCGGGATGACTTGTAAGAGGGGACTGCTTGTGACCGATGAGATGATGCGTGTGAGCGATGGGTTGCTTTGGATTGGGCCTTCTCACTCGCAGCTTTCTTGGAAGAATGAGCGATAGATGCATGTGAGCGTTGGGGTGAGGAGGCTTTCTCCCTTGATGTGCCTTTCGCCTGGAGCGCCCTGTGGAAGGAGTCCTTACAACTTTGAAATATTTTCCCACGTTCCGCACTCAACATCTCTAAGCGTTGCATGTCCCCCACAAGTTCTGGGTCTTCTAGCTGCTGCTGGATGTTGACAAGATGGCTTTCAGAAGTCTTCCATTGCTTATAAAGTTCATCCATTTCATTCACCAACGTACGGATGCAGCCGTGTGAAAGCTCATCCACAGGCCTGTTGCCGATCTGTTGCAACTTCTCCCAATACCTTTTGTTGCGACGATAATGCTTGTCCCAATCTTCCTTCAGGCTTGACTGCATAATACCAGTGAGCTTCCTGTGCTGCCTGAGGTCATAGGTTCTCTGATGAGCTTCAGCCTCTTTGGAATTTTGGACATTCACTTCTGGAATTGTGTCGAGGTTGGGTGATGGAAGGGTCATCATTCCTGATGAATCATATGCTTCTGCCATGATTGGATAAGACTCCACGGCATCCGATGCTTCAGGTGTGTCAAGATTAGCTGGGAGGTTCAACTCTGCTGACTCATTAGAGGTCTCAGCCATGACTGGGAAACTTGGGGAACTTCCTGCAAACTTTAGGAGATGTTTTTGCAGTTCGCCTGTTGACCACTGGGATGCGTTGCAAACTCTAGGGGATGTCGATGCAGTTCGCCTGTTGACTGTTGGGGTGTGCTGCAAACTCTAGGAGACGTTGTTGCAGTTTGCCTGTTGACCGCTGGGGTGCGTTGCAAACTCTAGGAGACGTCGTTGCAGTTTGCCTGTTGTCCACTGGGGTGCGTTGCAAACTCTAGGAGACGTCGTTGCAGTTTGCCTGTTGTCCACTGGGGTGCGTTGCAAACTTTAGGAGACGTTGTTGCAGTTTGCCTCTTGACCGCTGGGGTGCGTTGCAAACTCTAGGAGACGTTGTTGCAGTTTGCCTCTTGACCGCTGGGGTGCGTTGCAAACTTTAGGAGACGTTGTTGCAGTTCGCCTGTTGACCACTGGGGTGCGCTGCAAACTCTAGGGGATGTTGATGCAGTTCACCTGTTGACTGCTGGGGTGCGTTGCAAACTCTAGGAGACGTTGTTGCAGTTTGCCTTCTGACCATTGGGGGTGGTTGGTGCAGTACACCTTTGGCCACTAGGGTGCTGTTACCTAACTAATGCTTGGGTTAAACTGGTTTCAGCGTGTTCCTTTGTATAGAGCTGCAAAGCAACTGTCCTATTTGGAGACCCTAAGAGGCTTTCCTCGACTTGGGTTCCTTTGGGCTTTAGTTGCTTGCCCTGTAACGGGGATTTAGCTTTCCAGTATTTTATTCAAGCAAGATTCAAAGCAACAGCATGCGCTATGGCTGGATTGTTTCTTTTCAAATGCACATTGAGTGGTCAGGCTGGGAAGCAACTTGTATCATGCAAATTCAATCTCCAAAGAGCCTAGGTGGCTCGGATTACTTTGTGTTAAAATAAGGCCTTTCGTTTTACTGGCAAAGTAAACTTCTAAACAACATACACACAAACTTTGCAAAGGTGATTGAAACATGCAGCCCTGGGCTCCTTTATGGCAGGGCAATTTTCTTAGCTAGCCCAAGAATTGTCTTTCTCTTTCTGTCCTTTTACTGCCAAAGGTGATTCAAACATGCAGCCCCTGGGCCTCTTTATGGCAGGGCAATCTTCTTAGCTAGCACAAGAACTGTCTTTCTCTTTCTGTCTTTTACCGCTGAGCAGAATACTTCACTCAGGCAAAGAGAAGGAAAGCAAGTTTTGTCACTTTCATGGCTAAGCAAATGTCTCAATTAGATGCAAACAAAGTCCTTTTATAAGTTGTGCACAGAGAAGAGATGCATTTTCACTCAAACAGAATGTCCATCAATGCTCCGAAAGAGAGGGAGGGGTTCAGGCATCTACATCCTTTTACTCTTCTGTTCCCCAGGCATCTGGCTCCACTGGGAACAGGCAGATAAACTCTAGCAAACAGGTTTTCATGCAGATTATATTTATTTGGGAATCCTTGAACATATAAGACTTACAATCATAGTGAGTCCAGCTGAGGTGCATCCATATTTCATAATCTGTCCCATTTCCTAGTGTAAAAGGATGGTAGTTCTGACTCCCTGTTCAGAAAGCATGTTCTCTCTTCTGAGGTAATTCAACATGTGGCCAGGTCTTTGTTCTAAAATCCCGGCAGAGAGCCTCAGTGGCCAATCAGACACACAGATAAGGTCACATGGCATGGACTACATTTCCCATAATGCAATCTCTCACTACATCTCCCACAATGCAATCTCTTAAGGAGACAACTCTTAATTCTTAAGGTAACTAACTCACCACAACTCACTATCTGTAACAGCACAGTCTCTGTCTGCAAAGTACCATCCATGTCTGCTTACCTTTTTTTCTTCAGTCAATTCACATTTAGTTCACATCATCCTTACTTCTCTTTTTGTGAGAACATGCGATCTCCAGCTTCTTTAAAGGCCAATTCTATTCTCCATGTCACTCCTTTTTAAAATATCTTACGTATTCATCCACTTTGTTTGGAGCTGGTAGCTCATGTGGTTAGAACACTGGGCTGACAATCAGCAAGCCCTCATTTGAGATTCAAGTGCTGCTGTGTGACAGGGTGAACTCCCGTCATTTGCTGCCCACCTATCAGTTCGAAACAGTGGAAATGTGAATAGATAAATAGGTACCACTTCAGTGGGCAATTAAGAGGGACATAAAAGGAGCCCCTAGCAGTTGTCCCCTGGGCAACGGTGATGTCATCATCTAATCCTTTCAATTTGGAAGCCCCATGGTGCTTTTGAAATGAAAGCAGCATACATTTCATTTTATTTTACATTTTCCCATTCATTTCAGTTCAGGCTAAAAAGAATTTCAGATTTGCAAATTTATAATCTGATTGACCCTTAATAGTTTAGAAGCAAAACTATTGATTTCAATAGAAGTAACTGTGCTGAAAGTTTTTAAGCAAGTGTTCTTAGAGTTTTGCCAAAAAAAGGTTTCTCCCTTAGCGAGCTTCTCCTTCCTCAGTTTCTGATGTTCTTAAAATACTTCAATCATCTCCTCCATCCTTTCATTTTAACGTAGAGGTGTCTGACAGGATGTGTGGCTATTTATCTGGAAGTATTATTGGACCTGCATTAATTCCATCTTCCCCTCAGGTTTGAATCATTTATATCTGTATATTTTCAAGAGGGTGAAAAAAATGAGTCCATTTGTTAAAATCATCTGCACTGTGCGCTATATATGATCTGCTGTTTTTCACATTTACAGTCTGGAATGTTCCCTTTTGCTTTTAAACACGCACATTGGACTGAACTTCCAACAACCTCAGTGTAGCAAGTGCACTGCAATTTTTTGTCCAGACACTTGAAAGCTGCAAGTTGTCATAAGCGCCTTCATGTATGTAGCAGTTTACAACAGAACCCAAACTCTTCCGTAGAATAAAAGCCTGTTTGATTTCTTTCAAAAAATAAATTTTAAAAATGTTTTCCTCACTAATTTCTATATAAAATTAATTTGTGTGACAGAAAGCAGAGCAAGCAACTCCTTCCATACAGGACTAAAGGGAAATGGTCCATTTTTATGGGCCATGTTTTCTTTCACACTTATTTTATAAAAGTTTGACATCAGGTGGTATTATAACCACAAATTACACAAATCCTTTGTATTATCTGGCATGGTACATATAGTGTCAATCTTGATATTGTTTAAGTCAACAAATTGGTACTTATGGCCATATTTTGGCCTCCTTTGAATTTTCTCTATTTTAATGTAACATGGTAAGAAAAAAACAGAGCAGCACAAGGACTAATATAATGGAAATAATTATATGTGTGTTTAAATGAATTTAATGAATGAAAACTTCAATGTAAAAGCACCTTCTGTATGGTTAGAACAAAAATGACCCATTTGAAGCAAGATTAAGTCTTGGTCGATAAACATCTCATCAATAAAAATTTCGTATTTTAAAAATAATTTCATTAAAAAAAAATTCACTCACACATCCCTCCCTTCTTTAACATGGACAATTCTGGGTGTCAGCAACCTTCAGGTACCTCAGTATTATATTGCCTGCATGATAGCAACTCCCCAAAATCTCAGGCAGACAGATTGCTGTCAATTGTTTCTTGAGGTCTTTTTGAAATTGGAAATGATAAGAGACTATTTTCTTTATTTATTCTCTTGATGATTTTATATAAAAGTACATTAAGGAATAATGAATTATTGTTAAAAGGGTGATACAACTAGGTGAATGGTGATGGCAATGATGATGATGATAATGCTTTCATAATGCAATAGGTTGGAAATATTGATTTTGGAATATATTTGTGTCAAATGAAAGCCACATAAAAAAGGGATCATATTTGTTGTAATTAATTCAATAAAATCTCTCTCTCCTTCTCTCTCTCTCTCTCTCTCTCTCTCTCTCTCTCTCTCCCTCTCCCTCTCCCTCTCCCTCCCTCTCCCTCCCTCCCTCCCTCGCTCTCTCTCTCTCTCTCTCTCTCTCTCTCTCTCTCTTCCTCAAAGCTTGTCATTTAACTGGAATATTTTTAAGCAGTTGAGGAATTAAAATATTTACAGTATAATAATGTATGAAACTTCCCAACAAAAACAATTGGATGTCAGAAATGATCTTAGGTAAAGTATACTGCTAAAAAAAAAATAAAGGGAACACAAGCAGAAGACATCCTGAATGAATGAAATAGCCTTATTAAATACTTTGTTCTTTACATACAGTAGTTTATACACTGCTCAAACAACTAAAGGGAACACAAAACTACTATTTAATAAGGCTATTTCATTCATTCAGATCTCAGATGTCTTCTGCTTGTGTTCCCTTTATTTTTTTGAGCAGTGTACATACGTATCATAGGTGATGATCAAGTAGGCATTTTACTAAATGATGTGAGACATAATACAATAAGGCATTCCCCTAAATCTTTTCAGAGGTATACTTTGAATATATATATATATATATATATATATATATATATATATATATATATATATATATACATACATACATACATATATATATATATATATATATATATATATATATATATATATATTATACATATATAGTGCAACATTATACAAATAGAATATAGCAAAACAACAACAACAACCCAACACTCTTTAAAGTTACTTTGATTTCCTGCTGTACTATTCATATTACTGATATAGTATCTAAAGTAGCCACAAATGATCAGAAATGTTATAAGCCTTGTTTCTAAAAAATAATGTAGATGCATTTGAATATTTTTCTAAATTTATTAACTTTCTATTCTCTACCCCTCTCTCTTCTTCTCTCTGTCTCCATATGTGTAAATGTGTGGTTGTTTACATCAATGTGATATAACTCTGAAAGTAAAATAATGGTAATTCAGTATTTTAAATGGAAATGTTTTTAACTTTCCAAAATACATTTAACTTAATTTCTTATGGTTTATTCCTTTTGTCTTTCTCGGCTAGGGTGCGGGAAGGAAAAATGAAGAAAGGAAATATCTGATATATAAGTATATCCATTTATAAAATTGCATCAGTATAATGTTGGTTATACTTTGACACAAATACATTTATATTAAATGTCTTAACTATTATGAAATCTTCCTTATCTAAATGTTCAAAGAATTCACATTTTAATAAGCTTGAAAACTGTGCACCATTGCTTGTTACTATGGCTGCAAAGACTCCTAGATTATTATTAATAATTTTTAGTGACAAAGGTTTGATTAGTTCCCAGTGAGTCAGCTGGAAGTATAAAATTAGATTTGTTAATATTTCATTTTCTGCTAAAGTTCAGGCAATATTACTCATAGAATCTGTACATGAACATACAATAATTTATTAATTAATCTAGGCATGTTAAATTTTAAGTCAGATAAAAAACAAACAGGTATTCTACTGGTTTCTGTTGCATTTTACTGGAATTGCTTTTGTTTTAAGTCTTTTATGCAAAGTAAACATGGAAGAATTGTAGTCTGTCTACAGTTATTTCTATAACTTTCTAGGTGACACATTTTGTGCTTTGTAAGTAGCAGTGGCATCTCTCCTTTGTTAAGACACTTTAGAATCGAGTAAGCTTGGAAAGAAGAAAAAGAATAGAAGAGGCAGTCTAACAGAGAAGTATTATTGGCTAGGCATGAAGAGAAGTCTTTACCTCAGAAGCTAACCTGTTTGCACAAGTATTTGAAAGGCAGCTGATGGTACTACAGGTAGCTTATGTTGCTTCATTTCTTTGAGATGATGGATGGAGATGGTAGCTTTTTTGTTTTTGAGGTGATTGATCAGTTGTGCATATATTTGGAGAGGGAATGAGAAAAAATGAAGGACAAAATGAGTATATAAATGAAACTGAGAGTATGCAGCTTCATCCTCCCAACCACATTCCTTCAAGGGAATGTGACCTTTGATTCCTTAAAAAATGATTCTCCCTGAATAAGGAAAGAAGGAATGCAAAAATAAAAAAATAATGCTAAGTAATGAACATGTCAGGATATCCTTTCTTCAAATCTTATTTTACACAAAAAGCACAGGATAATTTAAAGGCTATAGTGATTCACAATGTGAAATAAGGTTTAAACAAGAAAATTTGATATTTATTGTTTATATTTTTCTTTCCACTCTTTTTTGTTTGGTCCCATAAATTAATTTTAGAATCAACTTACATCTAGAACCTTAATGGTACTATATCATGTTTTTGTTTCTGCTAGCACCTTAAATTTTAGTTATTCTTATGATATATTCATTAGACAATTGGTTCAACAGAATGGCTTTAATTTAGGATTAAATGCAAATTTTGTTGGTCAATGAGCCAAATCAATGTTGATGGGTGGGATGTGAGCTCTTCAGCTTCTAACACTATTATAAAAAGCAACCACTTAATTACAAAAGTATTTCCTTTAGGCTTTTACTAACAGTAGTAAAATGGCAGTAAGGACTAATTTGAGTCTCAAGCTTCATAGGTTATCAAATAAAGTCTGGCCCCACATTATTGTTGAGTAAATGAGGGAGGTATCTATCTGAGCTGTTTCCAAATGTTATCTTTTTGTGGATGTATAAAATGCTTCAGAGATATATCTGCCTGTCTCTGTCAAGGTCATCTTACTCCCTACATAGGATCGTTGTTGCTGCTCCAATAAGGCACCGGGCTACCAAGTGGAAGACTCTGAATTCAAGTCCTACCTTAGCCATAAAAGCCAGCTGATGACTTTGGAACAGTTATCCTCTCTCAGCCCAATCCACCTTACAGAGTTGTTGATGTGGGGAAAACAGGATGAGGATATGTGTTGGATATGTCCACCACTTTGCATTATTTGTAAAAATAAAGGCAGGATACAAATAAATAAAAGAATGGAAAGCTGACTTCCTCTATCAAAACAAATTTGTTTTTTCAGAGGTAATTTTTTCACACGTAGTGCATTTTTTCTTATCTTTTTTTTTTATTTTCATATTCAGCAACCAATAAGGAGTTCCATCTCCATCTTTGTTCCCTCAAACTACTTTTATTATGTAGCTTCCTGTCAACTTACTCAGCAGTGATTCCCAATGAATACAATGGGATTGATTCCATACTAGCAGATAGCAGCTTCAATCTGTGGAGATGCCAAACAAAAATATTGGTATTTTCTACCACAAGAGACCATCCTAAGATATTTTGCTGCTTGAAGCAAAGGACAAAATTAATCTCTACCACAGAAATTAAACAGACTACCAGCTACGTAGTTGTCAATATCGGCAAGTGCCTTAAGCTGCAAGATAAATGAAGGACTGGATACATCATACAGCTTTAATTCTATAAGGGACCTTTTGTGGGGCTTGTGCCCTTGCCAAAGAGATAAATGCAATTAGAAATCAAAAAGTACCAGGTTAATGTCGCCTACCATACACACAGATATATAAAGCAACATCGTATTGGATTTTAAAGTCTCATTTTACCTGAGGAAATATGTAGAACATAAAGAAAGGGGGGGAAGAACATATGGTCCATGCCATGTTTGTGTTGAGCTTCATTCATAAAAATATGAGTTTCCAGAATAGCTAAATGTTGGTTTCTATTATTAGAGTGTAAAATCAGTGCTTGCTTCCATTTTTTTCAGGGGTTCTGAGTGAAGATGCTCTCAGCAATTTCTCTGAGTAGTGCATCTCTTTGTCATCATTACACCTGTTATTGGCAAATCAATTGGGCATTTTTTTCTAAAGCACAAAGCACTGCTGACAAATTATGGTATATATTACTGAAGATGAAGTAGTGCTGTGTTTGATGTTGTGATGCTGTTGTAAGATCATGTAATTATGGGAAAACAAAATATGTTTCTGGGTCTGTTTCAGAATTTATTTCTATATATGTGAAAGTGTATTGTTGTTGTTCAGCAAATGTTCTGGGCTGACTAGCTTTTTATAATCAACTCCAGGCTTGTAAAACTATAGTTAGGGTTTCATTATAGATAATTTGTGACACATGTTTTTATCTTTAAGCAAAAAATCTTTTATTGCTTTCTTTTTCATGTATATTTTATATTCCTACTTATCAGTTTGGCTTCCCCAATAAAATAGAATAATTTTTTACTAGTTTGGTTCACGGATATAATCCATATCAGTGTTTATTAGAAGACAAACAGACATTGTTCTTTTCTTTGCTTGTGTTATTCTTTAGAGACTTGAAGAAGGTAAGTAGATAGGAAAAAAATTGTGACTACATAGCTGTAACTACACACTTTTTTGAGTGTGGTCTGTGGCAAGCCCCCAGTGACGCTTATCTTAGCCCAGCTTCAATTTTAGGTACAACTATGACATAACAAACTTCTGTTGACCGGCCTTTCCATCACTTAATTCTTCTGATTCTGTTTTAGAGCAGGCGTGTTCAACCTTGCTGGCTGGGGAATTCTGGGAGTTGAAGTTCACAAGTTTTAAAGTTATCAAGATTGTACATCCCTGATTTAGGATATGGCATAGCAGGAGGGAAGCATGCTAGTTGTTGGTAACCTAAAACAGGAGGAATTTGATATTAACTTTTCAGATTAACACATTGTATTAAAGAGGTAATTATATGAACTTCAGTTCACTACATGCTATTCCCTTTGGGATGGGTCAGATTGCAAAAACGATTCCTTAAGTTTGACCTGAAGTGTAATTTATTGATATAGGTTGCCATATAAGAATCTTAAAGGCCTTTAGTTTCTTTTCCCTTCCTCTTACAACTCAGTGAATTAAGTTGGAACCAGGCTTAGCTTCTTCCTCATGTTCTGTTTCCTGAGCTTAACACATTGTTTTATTTTCATAACCATTCTGTGTTTTTGCTCTAAGATTGTATTTGTGGCTATCCATACCCTATGCTAAACTGATAAAGGATTTGAATTGTGATGAGAATTGTGAAAAGAAGAGAAAGTCAGAATAATAATGCATATGTAGATTGCATAAGAGACAGATTGAAGTACTTTATGCATTAAGAATTGCAGTGTTTTTTTTAAAAAAATCTCCATTTTGTTTGCCGAGACCTGGGGTAGACAGAAACCTTTTGCTGTATTTGAATTCAGTTGTGTCTTGCTTAACTGTGCTCCAAAATAGTTTTTTTTAACCTTCCATTACAGATCTCAAAGTAGGTTTTTCAGTTCAGAGTCTGCTAAACTTACAAACATTAAACAGTTTCTGTCTACCTCAGAGAGTCAAAATCTCCGCAAACACAAGCCTGATCCAACATTAGTTTAGCCATGCCATTTAGCTGAGAAAGTGACTTGTAGTTGCTTAACTACAACTTTACTAAAATAAATGTATGTGTAAAGGTGCTCCTTCTGATTTCAGGGTATGATAGCAAACATCTGTGTAGAAATTCAATGAGAACATAGTAGCTAACCATGAAGTCAAGGAAAGATACAGTACATACACTGCCTTTATTGCAAATACAAATCCCCTAATAATGAACATCAATTTCTGCAGAATCAACCTCTTTATTTATTACAGTTCCAACATTTAAATTTTATGTTCCATTTTATCACACTTACATTATAATTGACTTCAGCCATGAATGATATCTGCACTCTAATATAGACCTGTCTAATCTCAGGCTGTTTGAATCTTAGCCAGACTCATACCTCACATAGAATGCATTCAAGATTGGTCTGATCTACTCTGACTTTTTCCAGCTCTACACCTTCCTTTCTAGTCTCTCACGCCTGTATAATTATTTTATATCCAGGTCAAATAGATTAGTTTAGGGCAAATAGGATGAAATTGACCAGTGCTAATTAATGATAGAGTAACTGGGTTGGCTGAAAAGTTTGGAAGAAAAAGTCCTCCATGTCTCTCTGGACAAAGAGATGAATTAGTATACAAAGTAACAGCTTTGGTTTTCTCCTCAACTCCATACCAGTTCCAATTAGACCGGTTTTCTTGAAATGTTCCTGTCCAAACAACAGGAATATTAGAGTTTCTCAAAATTGCAAGCCCAAAAACGGCATCTGCATCTAATACATTTTTTGACTGCATACAGCATCCATCTGTTGCATGTGGAGGAAAGGAAAGACATTAAGGTACTATAGCTGCCCTTAGCATTTTTTCTGGAATGCTTTCTTTTTTAAACCCCTGGAAAGTATGTTTTTCCCTGTTGTTTTTTTCCCATTAAATAATTAAAAAGCAGGCTGGACTAGTACCATAGAAATAGTCAAAGTTGCAAATTTGGGTTAAAAAAAATTGTCAAGTTTTACTTAAGAATCTATACAACAGTTTCTGAAGTGGGTGTATGCCTTTTTTTAAATACCTATTTCTTTTCTTTTGACCAAATTGCAAGTTGGAAAGGAATGCCTAAAAACATTTTAGTATTGTATGAGATTTCAAGGCCCTGAAGCATTCCAAATTTTGAGTCTAATTCATCACTGTATTTTCTTCCCATGTTCTTCTTCTACAGTTTCCATAATTTGAAAGGAGAGACAGCTGTTCAATTTTCTAAGAGCTAAGTTTAAAAATAGAGTACTTTTCAAAAGAAATAAAATGAAAAGACCTGAAGCAGAATCTGCTAGGAAATTCTCCTATGCATGGCCATCTATATTGGATGATAGCAAGGCAAAAATCTATTCATGATATTGATCATTCTGATCTCTTTTCCATCAGATGCTGCAAATGAAGAATAGATATGCATTTGCCATTGCACTAGCAAAAAAAAAAACCCTGCATGCATTTTCCTGAAAGATTCACATAAATATCACTTAACTTTCAATGCACATTATGGATGTGGGTCACTTTATTTTTAAAATCATTTATTGGCTAATAAAGAATTCCATCCATTCCATTGAATTCTTATACCTTCAGTTTGTTTGGTGCTGCATACAGGTTGCCACATCTTTTGTTGACAGGATTATTGTATTTAAGGGCTATACTGAACAGAGACAATGTTGCTACACACTTTCATTATCCCAGGTCCCAGTGGTTTTGTGGAAAGAAACAAAATCTCCCCATCCCAAGAGGCAGAAAGTGTGATTTAATATGATGGAAACAGCCCAGAAGTACCATCAACATATGAGGAAGAGATCTCAATTAATTTTCCCTGTACTTGTACAAGTCTATTAATGTCTCATTCTTGCAATTGTGAACAGATTTAATTTGGTTGGTGCAGAATGGTAAGTAAGTAAGGTGGTAAGTAAGTAAGGTGGTAAGTAAGTAAGTAAGTAAATAAATGCCCCCTACCAGAAAACCCTACCAGCATGGAAGATGCAGAAATCTTAGGTGTCAGATTTTGCAACATACTTTAAAAACTCCAGTTATTCAGTGAATTAGAAATATAACTAATAAATGAATAAATTAACATTGTGGAGAAGTGAAATAAAAGAAGAGAGACTTGTGAAGTTGTGCTTTTTTCAATAATATTAAGATAATGATACAATTTTTGGGGCTCAATTTTCTATCTGCAATTCTTGTGCTGTGTTGAGTCATATCTTTCTCACAAAATTGCAATTCCTATAGTGGTTTGGAAACTGTGAAAGCAATTCTCATTTAAAAAATTGTATTTGTTACCTGCATATGCCCCATGTGTAACATTGCTCTAATTCTATGGATTCAGTAATAATCATTGGTTATAATATATTCTACTCTTCTTCTGAGGCCTTATAACTCTATACATAGAAAATTCTTCTGCCAATAACTCTTATAGAGCTACATATACATGCACACTTTTTTCCTGAACAGACATTAAAAATGGATTACCAAAAGGAGGGTTTTTTTAGTCATATTATGATTTTCATTGTATATTTAAAATGAATGTTTTTATATTTGGGAGTGTACCTGTGAGAGAGAAGAGAGAAGAAGAGAGAAGGACTTATTAGGATCAATTTAAAAGCTGTTATCAAATCAAACTAGTGAGGCAACATGTTGTTTCTGTTAGAGGTTGACCCTCTTATGTTTGTTTGTTGAAGAAGATATTAATTTAAAATAATGCAGTATCTTCACAGCATTTTTGTGCTTCTGCCAAAATATCAAGTAGCATTTGATGTGTAAATATGATTTAATATATCTATGGGAGTGAATTTCTCTGGGCACCATCTACCCCAGTATAAGTATGTTCTCAAAAGCTTGGAAACTGTGGAGGCATAAACAAATGCTAAAAGGAAGACATTCTATGTCTTCATTCATTTATGCTGAATTTGAAAGCAATTCTGATTTAGTATTTAGTATTTATATAATCTTTAGAATGTTATTTATATAATCTTAGTATTTATATAATCTTTAGAATGTTATAAACAGTCCACCACCAAATCTTACAGCACAGATACAGATGTTACAATACGTCATGGTCCCATGTATGGAGTTTCTTCCGTTGTCCTCTCGGAAGAAAGAAAATTTATGGTTTTTTAAATATAATGTAAATCTTGTGTGATATTTTCAGATACACACCACCAGGAGACAGATATTACATGACCAATTTCATCCTAATTTAGAATTGTGAAATAAAGATAGCCAAATACTATTCTATAGTTCAAAGGGAATTGACCACATCAGTGTATAGATGATGTGCTTATGTGTATGTGTGAGTGTATGTGTATATTTGTATGTATGTATGTATAGGTTCATATGTAGTAATGAAGCTCAGGATGCTGTGGCATATGTGCACACACACACACACACACACACACACATATGTAAAAACCTATTGTCTATCAAAAAATGAAACAATTGCAAAATACTCCTTTTGGATGTTACACATATATGCAATATTGAATTGAAATACGAGGGTCAAATTTTACAATTACCTTTTTTCCATTCTGACTCTGGAAAATAGCAATCTGAAGATAAAAAGAACTTTGATTTAATCTTAAAAGCTAAGAGATGTGTTTTGTGAAAAGAATTCCATCCCACAATTCTATTTCCAAAGAAATATTGACATGCTTTTTAGAACAAAAAAGAATATACTCGTGTACATTGATGAATGCCTAAATTGACATGCATATTTTAAGTGACAAGTCTGACCTATCAGCCTTATTAAATAATCTTTATAATTACTTCTCTTATAGTGTCAATCTGTGGGTTTCTGAGCTAATTGATCAATCAGGTTCAGATGAAGTACATTTTCATAATAAATTTTATTTATTGCTTTCCTCACAATGTCATAATCTTTTCAGGCTGCTTCTTTCTTCTGGTGGACTACGGCCAGTAACAACATATTGGAGCCTTTTTTTTCTGTGTTACTAGTTCTGTTGATGGTGTCTCCAAAGGTTAGCAATTTGACATTTATTCTTCTACTCTGGACAATCACACATTCCTAGCTAAGCCAAAGTGACTCCAATGTCTTCCTCCATAACCTGTCCTTTCACCAAAATCCTTTTAGAAAAGCTCTAAGATTCTAAGGCAAGAGTGAAGTGATAAAGTATTATTTTTGTGGAAGCATTGGTGCTCTCAGTAGTATTCCTAAACAGCAGTGATTCCCAGACAGGAGGAAAAAATCTGTTTTTGCTAGCTAAAATCATAGGTCCTTCCTATTCTCAAAAGCTAAGCCTCCATATCTAGTTGGAATACTAAGCAGGAGTAGAACTCTGAGATAGGTTATCATGAATTACAATAAAATGCCATGTTATATCAAACGAAGAACAGGGAAAATCATCAAATAGCTCTGGCATGTTATGTCTATCCATTTCAATTAAATATTATTACTTACCTAAATCCAGGTAAGTAAATCCAGGCTATCTCCATCCTACATCTACTCTCTTGTCTGTTCTAAAGGCACCGGTAGGAAAATTAATCCTTTAACTTGGTTTTCTGGCTTCAAATTTGAGCCTCATTCACCCCAAACCATTTAAAAGAGTGTGTGTGCTTGCAATTTTATTTCTTTTTGATTCCCCCCTTTTTTAAAAAAGCATTTTAAATTCCTTTACTTATTTCCCCTTCTTATTTTTAAAATTATTTGAATAATTTCATTCTTTATTCTTTATGTGTGAAAATAGACCTCTTTTTATTAATAGATTATTTTTTGTGTGTGATACTTAGATTCAATTCACCATAACACCCTTTTGTCCTTATTTAAAGATTTCTCAGTGAATCTGTATTAGAAGATGTTTGAAAATGCTCTTGAGCATACCAAGTAACATAATCTGTGGCTATAACAGGTTTAAAAATTACCAAAAATCAATAATCCATCAATGATTTTTGCAACACAGTTATCACTAGAAATTGAAAAAATGTGTCCCTAATTGTCAGACCACAATTCAGGTTGGATTACAGTTTATATTAATGCTCAACTGAGTCAAAACCTGGCAGGTTTCAATCTCTTGTTTTAAAAAACTAGGACATCTTTTCCTCACTCTTCCAGAGGAAGTAAAATAGTTTCCCAAAGAGTTTAATTTCATTAAAGTTTATTATTGTCTACTTTTAAAGGAAATAAATAAATAAGCAAAATTTACCCCCAGTGGTTTCCTTCTTTTACTTTCTTTTCACTTTCTGGGAGATGGGTTCTGACATTTAGTTCTTAATGACTCTGTGAGCCTAAGAATAACAGAATAACATAGTTCGAAGGGATCTTGGAGGTCTTCTAGTTCAACCCCAACTCAAGCAGGAGACTCTTCTACCATTTCTACCAAGTCCAACCCCTGCTCAAGCAGGAGACTCTCTACCCTCTACAAGAAGAGATTGGACAAATTGTTGTCCAAACTCTTCTTGAAAACCTCCAGTATTAGAGCACCTACAAGTTCTGGAGGCAAGACGTTCCACCGATTAATTGTTCTGTAGGCATTGTCTTGGTTGCCTTGGTTTTCTATTTTTATCAAAGGATTTGAACGTTTGTATCAGTAGTTATGAATATGAATTTGGGTGAACTCCAGGAAACAATGGAGGATAGATGAGCCTAGTGTGCTATGGGCCTTGGAGTCATGAAGAATTAGACATGATTAGCAACTGAACAACAACAACATCTGTAGCTGATTTTGAAGACTCCCAGAGTATGCATAAAGTTAAATGTTTCCATTAACCCAATCAGTTTACACTACAGATCTGTCTTCTAAGATGAGTTCTCCTAAGATATAAGTTCTTTTTAAGGAATATACATTTATTTTTCAAAATGAAGAATCTCAAGCTGATTTTCTCTAAGGACCAAGGATCACTATCTGGCTTTAAACAAGCAATGGCCCAGTCCACCGCTACCCCCACCCCATCTCACTAAAGCCAAAGTAAGGTTTCCCTCATAATAGTTTAGCAAGTTATATAAACTCAGTCATTACTGTCAGTAAATCTTGATTTATAGTTCAGTATCAGAGGTGGTATTCAACAGGTTCTGACCAGTTCTGGAGAACTGGTAGCAAAAATTTTGAGTAGTTTAGAGAACCGGTAAATACCATCCCTGACTGGTCCTGCCCCCATCTATTCTCTGCCTCCCGAGTCCAGCTGCTAGGGAGGAAATGGGGATTTTGCAGTAAGCTTCCCCTGGAGTGGGGTGGGAATGGAGATTTTACAATATCCTTTTCCTGCCATGCCCACCAAGCCATGCCCACCAAGCCATGCCACGTCCACCAAGCCATGCCCACAAGACCAGTAGTAAAAAATTTGAATCCACCACTGTTTAGTATATTATGTCAACTCAGCTAATTGTGTTCATTCACCAAATCAAGATTAAAGCAAATCATTGTTTAGTGCTATTTGTGAATCCAATCAATAGTACTAACAGCTATGCTATATCATCAGAGAGAGTTCTAAGCCAGGCAATATTATAGATATAAGTCATTAGAACAGAACAATAGGATTCTCTTATCTTCTTGTTAAACAAAGCTGAATATAGATTATAGTTCACTTAATAAGATGCCAAGTGGTTTTTTAATCAACAGTTTTACAACTTTTTTATCTTTGCAAAACAAAAGAGCTATAGAAGAGAGTTCTTTCCTTTGAATAAGAGACAGTTTAATGTAAGCATTTTGGGTCGGGATTTTTTCCCCTCCTATTAGCCAGCTCAATGTGGGTAAATTACAGTCTTGAATTGCTTGCTCTTGAAAATGAAGCTGCCAAAGAAACTTTAATTACAGTGCTATTATCTTGTGGTACTAAGATAAATTTAGCATCTAAATTATTCTAATATATTAGAATTTTGACACACATTGACAAAAGGGAGTAAATCAGAATTGTCATCTTAGACTTTGTCCACTATTATGACAAAAAGATGATAACCCATACAGTATTAGATATGCAAAACAGGCTGCAATTTTATAACTTTTGTATTTTTGCAAAACAGAGTAGCTGTAAAAAATAGTTCTTTCCTCTGATGAAGAGACAGCTTAATATAAGCAATTTTGGTTGGGGTTTTTTTCCTATTAGGTAGCTCAATGTGGATGAATTACAGCCTTGAATTGAATACTCTTGAAAATAAAGCTGCCAAAGACACTTTAATTACAGTGCTACTATTTTTTGCTACTAAGATAAATTTAGTGTCATAAATTATTCTAATATATTAAAATTTTGACACAAATTGACAAAAGAAAGTAAACCAGGATTGTGATCCTAGATTTTGGCACTATTGTGACAAAAAAAGATCCTAGATTTTGGCACTATTGTGACAAAAAAAGCAGTATTAGATATACAAAACAGACTTCAAACCATTACCTTGAGCAACTAGAATTTCTTCCTAATGCAGTTATTGAATTTCTGATTTGTTTGTGTTGCTGTTTCTTCAAATTATTAAAAGGCACCTCTAGGAGCACCTAAGAATTAGAAGACAGAAAAATCAAATTAATTAAAATTGAATTAATTGAATATGGATATATATATATATATATATATATATATATATATATATATATATATATAATTAAAAATGGCTTATTAAAGAGAACAATGATTAGATACAGAACATTCCATATTGGTGGTGATTACTGGATTAAAAAGCAGGCTCGACTGTCACCCTATTTGTATACTTGTTCCTATTTTAGCTAATTTTGTTAATTTTAGTATTTAATGTTTTAATGTTTTATATTATTGTTTTAATCATGTAAGCTGCCCAGAGTTGCTTGTTAATGATCTGAGTGCCATATACATTTAATTGATCAATTAATTAATTAGTCAAAATAATTCAGAAACCTAGTGGGAAGATGTTAAAATACTATTACTCAATTTATATAGCTGCCATCTCACAAATGTGACTTAGGGAGCCTCACAAGGGTCAAACAACCAAATCAGAATTAAAATAAAAAATATTTATAACATAGAACCAATTCATTACATTTCAAGGAAAAGGAAAAAGTTGGTGAGAAATTAATTATTGTGGCTAGTTTATAATATATTCTCTAAATTACCTTTTCCCAACTCAGCATTCTTCAACCACTGGAATACTAATCTCAGAAATTTGATCACATTGCTTGCAAATTTTAATCTCAGTACCTTAGAAGGATAAAATGTTCTATGTAGAACCTAAATATATAAGTTCTGAAGTGAATTGTTTTATATAATCCATTATCCATTACAATTCTAAGGCATTGGCATTTTGTAAAACTATAAAACATTTGTGTTAATTACTGTGAACAGTATTGGAGTATGTAGTATTTATCAAGACTGCAGTATTTTTGCAATGAAACTGAAGTTTCTATTTGGACACATCAATTTTATTTTCTTTACAATACAGTCATTCAATATTTCTATATATTTGTGTTTGTGTGATTAATATATCCAGGCTCAAAAGTTTATATAAAGTGCTTTTATTGCAGTTGCAAAAAAGTTCTTATAATAATGAAGATAACTGCAGGTCATGATTTATGGCATGGGTCAGTTTCTTTTTCATTTAAGTAGCAATAGCACTTAGACTTATATACCACTTTACAATGCTTTACAGCCCTCTCTAAGTTGTTTACAGAGTCAACATATTTTCCCCAACAAACTGGGTCTTCATTTTTCCCACCTTGGATGGAAGGCTGAGTCAGCCTTGAGCCTGGCAAGATTTGAACTGCCAAATTGCAGGCAGCTAGCAGGCAGCAGAAGTAGCCTGCAGTACTGCATTCTAACCACTGTGCCACCGAGGCTTTTATTATAAACATAATGATGAAAAAAAATTCTCCTATTTGTCAGTTTTAAAAACTGAGGACATTTTAAGATCTTATCTGCTCTGACATTCCTTACTTCTGGGGTTTGAGTTTCTGCTTCCACATATGGATTATATCTATTTTCTAATTTAACACACTACAGTATGGATCCTTAGACTTCAGGAAGCTATGTGGTTATTCATAGGAAATTTAATTGCATGCATTCTAGATTGAGGAGATAGCTCTAAGTTATAGACATAATTTTTTTCTTAAAATAAAAACAATTTGGAATTCCAAGAATTATGTATTACTATATAACCGTGATGGCGAACCTATGGGTGGCACACATAGCCATATTGGTGGGCACGCGAGCTCAGCTCCAGCACACATGTGCACGCCGGCCAGCTGATTTTTGGCTCTTCTGGGCCTACCAGAAGTAGGGAAACAGGCTGTTTCCTGCCTCTGGAGGACCTCGGAGGGTGGTGGGGAAGGCCCACTTTTCTCTCTCACTAGGTGTCTGGGGAGGGCGAAAACAGCTTTCCCCACCCTCCAGAGGCCCTCTGGAGTCTGGAAATGGCTGATTTGCCAACTTCTGGTGGGACCGGAAAGCCTGTTTTTTGCTGTCCCCAGGCACTAGAGCCTCTCTAGGAGTCTGGGGAGGGCGAAAATGGCCTTCCTCATCCTCCAGAGACAGGAAATGGTCTGATTGCCAACTTCCAGTGGGACCAGAAGTTGGCAAACAGGCCATTTTTGGCCTCCAGAGGTGTCCTGGCGGGGTGGGGAAGGCTGTTTTCACCCTCCCCAGACTCCTAGAGAGGCTCTGGAGCCTGGTGAGAGAGAAAATGGACCTACCGGGCCATCGCATGCCAGGAGTGGGGGGAGCAGGGGGGGAGCATGCACATGTGCGGGGGCAGGGTCCATAAAATTATGTGTGTGGGCATGCGCATGCGCAACCTCCTCCCCACTCCTGGCACATGATGGCAAAAAGGTTAGCCATCACTGCTATATAAATTAGTGAGACCTCTTGGCGTCATCAGTTTTTGACAAGTATGAATTACCTGATCTAAGAAAATGTAGCAATGTAATAATTAAACATCATTTTTGTTACGTTGTCTGAGAAGGTATGTATTGCAGAATTGATTTTTTTTTGATAGATTTAAAATTTGAAATAATGAATAACATCATCCCATAGAGATTATATAATTAAATATAATTGCTTTATTCCAACCTGCAGGATATCAACTGATCTTTATTATATGGAAAATAAATAATCTCTTCAACAGAAAAATTTATCTCAGCCAAATTTTCAGGAAAGACTGAAGAGTAGATTTAGAAGAATGCTTCCCTTGAGCTATCTAAAGCAAGAATATGGAATGTCATGAAAAACCTCATCAGGGACTCCTTTGTTAGAAAAGTGGCTTGCGATATAAAACAACAGGAGATGGCCTGTGAATTATTACTTTCTGAAATCCATAAATTAGAAATGACTCATAAAAGAACAGCAACAGTAGGCTACAAGGAAAGAAACTTTAGCTTTATCCAACCGTATCCAACCAATAATTATTTATTTGAATTAGATATACAAATGAATACATGAAAACATTGGCAGGTTTTTCAAAACTCTTCATAATTCTGATTACCTATACTTGATTTTTGCTTCTGGAAGCAAGCAAATAATACATATGCAAAATCCACCTGGGAACTCCATAGCAAGTATTTTGTTAAACACAGCAATAACTTATCCAGCAGGTTGGTAAACATGCAGCTGCAAACAGTCATTTCCTTTCTGTGTGCTTAACTGCTTCGCTCTCCACAATCCATACTATACCATTCCAACTACTGCCATTCACAAGTCACAAAATATCAAATTAATCTCAAATGCTCAGAATACTTAAATCACAGAACCACACATGGTTGCCTCAAATGTTTTAGCAAAACAGGGATGTTTTGTTTGAAGCCTAGAATATTCATTTTGAGGCTGGAACATATTTAAATAAAAATATTTTGCATATTTCTAAATAGGGCTCAGTGTAAGGCACTGTCCTATGCAGAAAGGTTAAAATAGGCACATTGGCGAATCACAACGTAAACTTTAATTATTTATACAATTCAGATCCCACCTAACTCCAATTGATTCTAGGCAGTTCATAACAATAAGAGTAACATAAAAATAAACAAAATTCAAAAAATAACTGGAACTTGTACATAATTACTATAAATTACTCATAAGATAATCAAAAACAACAACAAAGCAATACATATAGAACATCACAAACAGGGAAGTTCCATTTACTCTATTCCATGGCTTGGGAGCCACGTTTTCTGGAAGTGTGGAGATCTCAGAATTAACCTCATTCCAGATGGCAGGTATAGAAAATCATGTCTACAGAAAAGCCATGCTTCCTGGCTTCTAAAAAGTGATAATATTTAATTGAAAGGCTTCAGTATATGCCCATTTTGCTAGATTTTACTGGATGATCAGAAATCATGTCTGTGCACCATGTACAGTTTTATAGGCAATACCTTGGATTGCACCTAGAAACACACTGGCAACCAGTGCAGCTCATGGAACAGAGGTGACATGTGGGCATTCTGAGTAAGTCCATCAATACTCATACTACTGCATTCTGGATCAGTTATATCTTCTACACCGTCATGAAGCTGAGCCCCACACAGAGGACATAGCAATAGTCATGCTATGAAATGAGAAATTTACGAATAAGTGAAGGACAGACAGATCCAGGAAAGGATGCACCTCAAACATCAGATGGAGCTGAGCAAGGGCTCTCTTGGACACATCTGCACTTGCTTTTTAAACTGTGAGTGTAAACAAACCCAAATTGCAAACCATCCTGGCTGGGAAGTACATCCCCATTCAGGAGTAGAGATGGAAAGTCCCCAGATAGGCTGTGGTTCCAACAGCCATGGTTACTTGGTCTTAATAGGATTGATTCAGAATTGATATCCCCCAATCCAGGTATGGAGACAGAATTTTGACAGCCTGACTTGGCCAACCTGGAGTCAAAAATTATAAATGGATATTATCAGCATGCTGATGATATGAGACCCCAAACTGGTGGATAGACTCACCCAGTGATTTCATGTAAATGTTATACAGGAAGGGAGAGAGTATTGAGCCACGTGGCATCCCACAAAGGATTGGGCTTGGATCATGACATCACTTCTGCCATCTTGCCTGTTTTTAATCCCTATCCAGGCAATCCTTAGATAAAAATTTTGATTTTATTATTTGCGGAAGAAATTTTATTTACACACAGTGATGATAAGATTGTGTGAGTAATGTCTGCTGTACATCATACATAGGTCATACGAGGGCCATGTCTTTACTCCAGGATGCAAATCATAAATCAGGACCTCATTTTATTTCTCTTCATTACTTAGATGACAATTTAACATATTTCCTTCACAGTCAAAGGTTAAAACAAAAGCTTGTTAAATAAACTAATAAAAAACAAAGGGCTTTTTGATGGTCCCAAATCAAAATTACTTTGCATGTGGGATTACTTAGTGAGTGAAGCGATTCACTGTAGAGTCATATAAGGGTTGTTTTTTTTTTTATAGCTAACAGGTTTCTTTCCATCTCTTTCAAGGGACCAATATTTTATCTCAGATGAAGCAGCCTGGAATCTGTCACAAATTATTCAAAATAAAATTGCTTTACCATTGCCAAGGAAGACCCTAAATTTATTTTAAGCCTTTTCCAAATGAACTTCTAATATCTTACCACTTCATCTTCTCAGCTTGTCCTCTAACTATATCATCTCTTGCTAATTTCTGACTTGGATGGTTCCCCCCCCCCCCTATTTTTTAAAATTACAGCACAGGCCCATCTGTTCAATTCCATGCTGAGCAGTATTTATGAGGAGTTGATTGAACACAGTAGATAAAAGAATTCTCATCAGATGTTCTCAAGTCTGTGATAAATTGTTTCTCAGGAAGCAAACTTTTGTTCTAAATTAAGCCAAGATTATTTTTGTTGTAATCTGCATGGAAAGTTAGTTTGGCTCAAAGGCACAACAAATACAATAAAGTGGAGTTTTCCCCTATTATTAATACATTTACATAGAGCATTATGTTCTTTTCTGGCAATTAACATTGGAGGAAAAGCATAACATGGTGATATAATATTTCACATGTAGAATATCTTATCTAAAACTATTGCTCTTGCCAGACAATGTAGAATAACGTTATGCCAGATGGATCAAAATTGTAAAATGGTTGAAGACAAACTCTTGTATGCATTTTCCCAATTCCAATTTTCTTCATGATTAGAATGCTATTTACTTATTTAAAATAGGACAATTATTTTACACAGTTCAACATATTAATGAATTATTCTGCATGTTGAAAATCAGTACAAGTCAAACATTCCAGATGGCAAGTAATGTGACATAAAAGCTTGCTATGTTCCATTACATGTAGGGAATGAAATGTGTTTTACAAAATCCATAGGTAGTTGACATCTGGAGATACTTCTCAGTATCCCTCACATATCACTTGCATCTAGATTAAACTTCTTCGGAAACAAATACAATATTTCAACGTTTTATCATTATATTAATTCCTGAAAGCTTAAAAGTGGTTAATTAGAATCATTTACATATTCTCACTGATTTTTATCTACATTAAGCAGATAGGTGATTTTTGACATAGTGGTATCTTTATAAGCCATTTTATAAATTCTTGGCAATACTGCTTAATGCACAGAGAAGCTAGAATGCTTTCAGCATTATCTGAAAGAAATTGACTATGTCTATATGTACCACAGGATATGACATTTATGGATGAATACTGTCACATTGTTTTAAACATATGGTAGACCCCATAATACTGTCTCAGCAAGGATTAGAATTTAATGAACCTTTGTACCTTCTCATATGCTGTGCTGCATTCTTCCCCTTGTTTATCATGCAATTAAACCAATGCTTTAGAGATTACAGCTGAGAGAAAATCTTGCTGCCAAGAATATAGGAGAGAATTACATCACATATGTCACCTTTCCCCATGGCAATAAATGAGTATTTTAAAGCTTGGTTGCTTGGTTACCATAGTCATAGCCTTACACATTATTTGATATATTTGACCAAATTCATTGCCCTTGGATCCCTTCTTTTATTCTCTATTCTGTTTCCAGGTTTAAGCTATTTTACCTCTATAGTTCACTGAAAGAGCATGGGTACACAAGTCTTTTAGTCACAGTGAACTAAAACTTTTGAAGCTTTCTAGTTTCAGAAAACTGGTACCATATTCATACTGAAGGTTTGTCTGAGATTTTGCTTTGAAGCTGCACAATACTGTGCTTTCTTTCAATGCTTTTGATATATTCTTTTTCATTTGGTGCTTCTGGATTAAATTTCTCTGACAAATAATATGCATGTACTGTATTGCAAATACACAGAAATATTTTATGCTACTTTTTACCCTTCAAATTTTCAAAGACAGCCTTTAGTTAGAAATTACTGAGTTACTGATATAACTGTGGTTCCTTAGTCACCCTCACCTATTTCTTACATGAAATGAGCTTAAAACCAGCATTTACATAAATGTATACATATGTCTGTTTCCTTTTATTCTGCTTTTTATAAAGTAACAAAGCATGAGTTTCAGCAATCTAAATTACCATAACTGTCACTAGGTATATGTGTTGTGATGTCACAACAGTTAGTTGGATGTAGTGCATATTAGTGAATATACTGTCTTAGAAAGGAACAAGTATCTGAAAGTCATCTCAGTTTTGGGTTTAATTAATATGTGAATTTTTTTTTAGAAATTGAGGTAAAGTAAAGCAATAATTTGCTCGTTTCTTCTTTACCTGTTTGCATTAGCATATGCCACTTACTAAGAACCAATTTACATTTTGAAGACACATCTAAGAATGTATCATACATGCATAGTTTGAGCACCAAGCATATTTTCTTCCCCTTCCCTGTTTTCTGTATTCTACTCTATTTATCTGATGAGGAATTCTTATAACCTCAGGTGTTTGTTACTATTTTGTAAACCTTCAGTTATAATGTAAAATTTCTACTGGTTTATATATGCATATTTTCCTTGACCAATGCAGCTGCTGTTTAAACAAAAATATTGGGAAACGATAACCATTCCTGTTTTGTATTTCTTTTGTTTTCTTAATTGTTCCGGTACATTTGTTCTGTTTTTAAAATAACTGTAACCTTTTAAAAATATTGGCAAAAATATTGACATGATGTGTGCTTGTAATTCCTTGTGTGCATTTAATGAATGTGTTTTATAAAAAGTGTAATTTCCATAAAATGGTTCTTAGTGCAATAATTTCTGCTGTTGTACACTTTGTAGTATATATTTTTCATCAAAACGTCAGTTTTAAGAAAATCTTTTTTTAAAAAAAAAGAAATAAGCGTTGTTTCAAATCAATCCAGAGTTCTCACTTAACTGAGAATGATCACCTAGTGTTATCCTATTTCAGACATCTTATGTGAAGACCTATTTCTCTGGTGATAGCTCTAATCCTGGGAAGGATGAAAGGAAAAACAAGAGGAAAACAACTAGCAACAAGGCACTCAGTGACAGTGGCAACTATTGGAATGAACCAGGTTTAGGAATATCATCATTGAGAAAATGTAGATAGTTGTTAAGAATTGACAATTACTTGATTGGTCATTTAATCAATCGATCAATTGCTTCAAAAAAACTACATTCAATCCAAAACACAAACTGAAGAATTTCTCCTTCATTCATACCACTGTGAATTGATAAGGAAGGCACTGCTGATCTAGAAAGGCCTTTAAAAACAAGTAGATCTTAAGACGAAATGAAAGTATTATAAATAAAAATATGTGCCTTCATAAAATTGTGGGAGCAACAGATAGAAACAAATCATAAGAAAGAAATTCAGAGACTGAATAAACGGATGAGTATATGTCTGATATTTTATGTGTAGTGTTTGTTCTCCCCTTTAAAATAATCGGCATATGTGCTTTGAAGTGAAAGCAGGATGAGTTATTTAAACTAAGAACTGTAATGATACTATATTATGAATTGAATAGATTTAATTCAAAACTATGGTATTAAAGACAAATAAACAGGGATACAATTAATTTAACTTATTATTTAGGATCATTTTTTTAATGGGAAAGGCATATTGAAACTTAAAGGCAAAACTTTGACTAGAAGAGAATAACTCAAAAATGTTTTATTAGCAGTAAAAGCATGCAGAATTATCTTGATGAAAATTAGTCTCTATAACTTGTTAATTTTGCTTTTTCATATGCATTGAGTGTTTATGAAACATATTTTGAATTATCAAACATACTATGTTTTGTTTGTGTTTGTATATAGGTCTGAGTGTCTGTGTGCACAATAAATAACTACAATGACAATGTACAGAATAGCCTTTGGAACTAATTTAGAGCTTTGCTATTGAAACAACAGTAGAGTCCAGATACCTATGGATTTTTCTATTTCTATTTTGACTTTCTGACATCTGTAATATATAGCAGAAAAAAGCAGAAGATCTGTCTCCTACAAAACAAGCTAGCACTCATTTATAAAAGTTTTATTAAACAAAGCAAAACAAAAGCTTGCTCTGAGAAAACAGGGATCAATATAATAATTATAAAGAGGTGCTTCAACTTTAAGTCAGCAGGGACTTCTGCATGTACATATGGTTTGTTCAGTCACTCAAATTTTCATTTCACAGATCACATAGTGAGAGGAAAGAGTGGAAAGAGTGTGTTTGGGAAGTATTGGCAAAAGGGGTGTTGATCCTCCCTGAAACGCCCCTTCTCATTGGGTGGAGACAGCAGCCAGATGTGGGTTGTGCTCATTGGTCAGAATAAAGGACTGAGCCTGTCAATTGATTTAAATTCCGCCCCTGTTGCCAGGGGATTCCAGCTTTTGTCGAAGGAGGAAGACAGACTCTGTGTGTGGATAACATATATTTACCATATTAGAATTACATCTACCTACAATATTAGATTCCAGGCTGTTTAAAGGGTAGGGCTGGCTGCTGCCTCCACCCAACGAGAAGGGGCATATCAGGGAGGACCGACGCCCCTTCTCCATTGGATGTGGAGACAGCAGCCAGATGTGGGACATACCCAAGTTCATTGTCCGAGTTCACGGGAGGGCACAGTCTGGACCAAAGACTCTCCCCACATATCAACACCTTGTAACACTCTCCTGCCAAATTCAGCCTCCACAGAGGCAAATTTATCTAATTTATAATGTCTAACAAATGTAGAAGGAGATGTCCAAGTAGCTGCCTTACAAATATCAAGCAAGGAAGCACTTGATGCCCAGGCAACTGATGTTGCCGTACTTCTCGTGGAATGAGCTGTAAGCTTATTGGGAACAGGCAGCGATCTGAGTTCGTATGCGGTAGAAATCGTATTTCGAATCCAGTGACCTATCGTTGATGAAGACACTCTCTGTCCCAAAGATGCCAGGAGAAAAGAAATGAACAAAGATTCTGTCTTACGAATATCAGCAGTCCTTTGCAGATATATCTGAAGAGCACGATGTACATCCAACATGTGCAACTGGCTCTCGAAAGGCGTTGAAGGAGAGGGATAGAAATCTGGAAGGACTAATTCCTGTAAAAGGTGAAAAGGAAAATTAATCTTAGTCACAAATGTTGGATCTAACCTGAGGACCACACAGTCTGTGTGGAACGTACACAAATCCTCCCTGGTAGATAATACAGTGATTTCAGAAATTCGTCTCGCCGATGTTATAGCGACCAGAAAAGCTACTTTGCCAGATAATAGTCTTAAACTTGCCGACCACAACAGTTCATATGGAGACCCCATAAGAGTGTCCAGGACTAGTGCAAGGTCCCAATTGGGGTAACGATGTAGTACTGGAGGATATAGATTCTTTGCTCCTCATAGAAATCTTCGAATCAACGGATGTTGAGCCAGTGAATGAGTGGAATTGTAAGTAGTATTGAAGATATAGCTGCCACTTGTCTCTGTAAGGTTTTGGGAGTAAGACCTTTTTCCAATCCAGTCTGGAGAAACATCAGGACCTACACTACAGACGCTCGAAGAGTTGAGAAACCTTGGATATTACACCAAGAGGAAAAGGTCCGCCAAGTGGATGAATAAATTTGTTCTGTTGACGACCTGCAAGATGCTTGTATAGTCTGAATTACTGAGGTCGGGATGTGATCCCACTGCAGAGCCTCCCACTCAACCGCCAAGCGGTCACCTGTAGCCACTGAGGCTCTGGATGTAAAATTGCCCCTTGACTGAGGCAATCGGGTGTACACAGAATCCTCCAAGGAGGAGACACTGATAAATTCATGAGATCCGCAAACTACGACCTCCTCGGCCAATGTGGTGCCACCAAAATGATGTCTGCTTGTTCCAGCAGGATCTTTCGAAGTACCCTTGGGATGAGGGAATTGGTGGAAAAGCGTAAAGCAGGCCTTGTGGCCAAGGGGAGTGCAGAGCATCCACAGTTTCCACCTGTTGACAATGGAAACGGGAAAAGAAGCATGTTAGTTTGGCATTTTGTTGGGATGCAAACAAGTCTACTTGTGGCATCCCGAAATGATCCGCAATTCTCTGAAATAGGAGAGGATGGATGCTCCACTCTCCTTGATCTATCTTTTGGCAGCTCAGCCAGTCTGCCACCACATTTGCGTCTCCTGATATATGGTCTGCCTTCAACGAGGCTAGATGTTGCTCTGCCCAAAGTCCTAGTCGTTTTGCTTCCTGCATCAGAGACTTAGACCTGATGCCTCCTTGGCGATTTACATGGGCCTTGGCTGATGTATTGTCGGTAAGTACCAACACATGTGCGCTGGTCACTAGCTGTTGAAAGGCCCAAAGAGCCAGATAAATGGCACGTAGCTCCAGCCAGTTTATACTGTGAGCTGCTTCCTTGGCGGACCATATGCCCTGTGTTACCGCAGTGAGCTCCCCAACCTAATTTGCTGGCATCAGTGATCACTATCATCCACTGAGGCTCCAGGAACAGGCAGCCTTTGGAAATTGCAGGGGAACGTCACCAGCGGAATGACATGAGCACCTCCCTTGGAACTGTAATTGTGGCTGACGAAGATCCCCTGCCCGCCTTTTGTAGAGGCAAGAGAAACCATTGCAGGTCCCTAAGGTGTAACCTGGCCCAGGGCACAATGGAAATGGCCGAGACCGTCTTGCCCAGCAATTTTGAAAGTAGTAAAGGAGAAGCCCTTCTATCTTTTATGACCTTCTCTACCAGATCTCTCAACCCGGATTTTCTATCCGGAGATAGAAAAACCTTACCTTCCACTGAATCAATTATAGCTCCTAAATGGAGTATTCTAGTAGTGGGTTCCAAGTGGCTTTTCTCTATGTTAACAGAAAAACCATGTGAGGCCATTGTCTTAATCGTAAGCTTGAGATCTGAAATGGCATGCTGATGGAAAGGTGACATGATGAGAATGTCATCCAGGTAACACTGGAGACGAACAGCTCTAAGCCTGAGATAAGCAGCTAATGCTGCCAAAAACTTGGTGAGGCTGCGAGAAGCAGAGGAAAGCCCAAAGGGCAAGGCTCTATATTGGTAGTGAACCCCAGTGTAACAAAAATGAAGGAACTAATAGTGAGAAATCTTGTATTGACATCTGATCCGGGGTCAGAGAGGAGGCATGTCTACATTCTCCTGGAGACCCAATGGTTATAGCCAATGGGGCAGAACCAGTGCCTTTGTCTTTGACAATAGGTTTTCTTAGTAGCCTCTCCTTACACTTAGGAGGAGCCTCAGAACAAGGCTTAGTTGCTACTCCTTCCCCTTGTGTATGCTTGGAAGCTTCCATCTTAGAAGCCACTGACTGCTCTCGCACTGTGGCACTGCGGCCATGTTTTGACTTGGCCAGAGCCTTAGGCATGACTGGCCTTAATTAATCAATAGGGTTGAAAGGACAGCCCTAAAATTTTATCAGCCCTGTAATAGGGTAATGTAAATTTAAAAGTAGTTTAAATTAATATAAATGTGTTATAGATGTAAATTATATATCCAACACAATTTCCAGTAGCCAGATGTGGCAGTCTTAGTTTATAAGGGCAGAATATGCTTATAGCCGGCACAGAACTAAGGATTGGAGGCTTGATAGAAAAAAGCTGTGTCCTTGCCCTTAAACAAAATGGCGGCCGAGCAGTCAGAACTCGAGCTGGCATAACTGTCAAAAACTGAGGCAAACTGCCTCAAATGAAGACAGATCTGTCTTAAACAGTCTAATTTGGCCAAATAATAACGCACTGTCAGAGTAAAGAGACTACACGCAATTAGTCTCAGTCAGTTAATAAGCACTAAGCCTGCTTGTAAAAAACGCCGACAAGCGGCAAGCCTTTGGGAGCACAAAACTCCACTTCACAGCCAGCACCAAATTAAATCAGCTGAGAGGCGGTTAGGCTAAGCAGCAGTAGCGCTTTAACAGCTTATTAGGGGAAAGTAGCTTTGGTAAAAGCTCCGATAAATGGAGATAGCCAGAGAAAGTCAAGCCTCGTAGCGAAAATGTTAATTAGCCTCAATCAGCTATGAGGCGGTTTAAAATAGCAGGGAAACTCTGCGCCTTGTTAAAACTGCCGACAAGCGGCAAGAATCAGGGAGTGAGACAACTCCTCAAATGCAAAAGTTTATGGCTATAGTTGTTGGGAGAATCAATATGGAAGCGCAAAGCTCCACAACTGGTAACATTATTTAATTATTAGGATCCCATCGGCTAAGCCGGTGACTTTGGATCACCCACAGGAGCGGAAAGCTCCACTAACCTTTGAAACTTACCAGTTTCAATGTGCCTCTGCTGTTAATCGAGGTATGTTGAGGTAAATTTTTGTTCAAATATTACAGTAAGCAGAAGACTAGTCCAATACGAAGTCCAATGGTCAAAACCGAATAATCAGAAATGAATAAAATACACTCTAACACTGAAAGCTGTCAGAGTTAAGTATCCACACAACTGTCCAGTCTGACGGACTGAGCAAAAAGCTGGAATCCCCTGGCAACAGGGGCGGAATTTAAATCAATTGACAGGCTCAGTCCTTTATTCTGACCAATGAGCACAACCCACATCTGGCTGCTGTCTCCACATCCAATGGAGAATTAGACATTCTTTGAGGACCTTAGAGAAAGAAAAGTAGCATCTTTCAAGAATCTTCATTTTGAAGAGTGGGAAAATGTGTATACAATTTTAAAACAAACTGATCATTCATTAACGCTACAGACTAATACAGAAAAATCCAGCATGAGTCAAGATGGAATTCAGGATTAAGAAAAATATGGATAACTAGAGGGTTAGAATCAATGAATTTAATGTTTCCCTATAGTAACACAAAGTAATGAGGTTGCACAAGGTGAAAGAGATGCTTAAAAAGGTATTTCCCAAAACGTATTAGTGCAATGTAAGCACATTTTTAAAGCATTAACGCAGGGCCATCTTTCTGGAAGCCTCACATGACTTTTTCAAGCTGTCCATATTTATCTGTACATGAGTTTTTGCATATACAAGGATTTATAACTGCCTTGTTTAGTGACTACTCAAAGTTGCAACAGCACTGAAAAAATTTATGACCTGTCCCAGCATTTATGACCATTGCAGTGAACCACAGTGATGTGATCAACGTTTGCGCACTTCATCACTAGCTTTTAACAAGCAAAGTTAATGGAGGAGCCAGAAGTAAAGATTGCAAGCTATGGTCATGTGATGTCTTGCCTAGCAACCTATGATGACTTGCTAAGGATCAAATGGGAAGTGATATCATAAGCCTGTCAGGGTAATGTGATGTTTTATGCAGTTGCCATTTCCAGTTGTGATTGCTAAGGGACCTCTAACTGTTTACTTTCCTAGGGACGCTACTGAACAAAAACTTTAACATTCACTAATTTAAGTTTCATGCAGATTTTTCTCTCTTCAAAATGAAAATTCCTGAAAGGATGCTTTATGTACTTCACATAATATTTATTTCTTTTAACAGCATCATTCACTGTATACTTAATCAAAATATGCCACCTGTTATCCTGAAAATCATATGTATCTGAATGATAAAGTAATCAATTATGTAATGTTTTTGTAAACCATTGATAAATTTCCACATGTTTCTTTAATGCAGCTTTATAAAGTGAGGCATTCTAATAAAATAATTATTTGTTGATTCCTAAGAAGCTGTGCTCAATATCAGACACAGTTTTAAAAATATATTTTGACTTATTGGTCAAAATATGTTCATATTAACAAATGAAAAATAAACATACCCACGAGCTATTTCCGTCAAAAAGACGGAAATAAAACAGTAACAACTTGTGTGATTTAATTGTTCATCTTTTGGATCGGAGTAAAATAAATATCTCCTTAACATAAGAGAGATACCTAGAAGAAATAGGAAATACCAACACATAAGCCCTGAACCTCCTTTTATTTGGAATCTTCTTCTTCTTCTTGTGCCATATCTGTCATCGGACATTAGCAATCATGTTGGCAATCGTATTTCAACAGCTGCATAAAAAAGTGCTACTGAGTTTTGTCCAAACCAGTCCCTTAAGTTTTGAAGCCATGATGTTCTTCTGCCTGGACCTCGTTTGCCTTCAATCTTTCCTTGAATATTTTTTTATTCCAAATAAATAACACATTTATTTGGAATGTTTTAATATAATACAATGCAATTCTGTAGAAATTGATCAATCTACTATATATACCAGCTTTAAACTTGATTATAACACATTGCCACAAATATAACATTGCATTACTTAATAGCTAGAGCTATAATTTTTAAAAGGTATTCTTTCCAAAGATACATCTGACAAAAGCATATTGCTTTTTTTAATGAAAAGCTCCTATATTATAATTTCCAAAGAAATCATGACCTACAAAGGCAAAATGTATAAGAGAGAGCAGAGAAAGAAACTGTATTGTTTTCTCCATGTTCTGTCTTTTTCTTTTATTCAACAACCCTCTTTTCACAAAAAGCTCAATCCTTTTCTGGTAGTTGTAGTGACAGAAAAGCATGCTATTTTTTTAAAAAAATGTAAAATCACACAGTGATCACTCACTTTTTTCAGCAAATGCCTGTGATTCCAGAAGCACTTGCAACAATCCTTCCAGCCCCCTTCCTAGCAGTAAGGTGTGACAAGGGAATTTAGAACATTTAGACAGATAACAAAACTCTCATATTGACATAAAGAAGAACATCTGTTGATCAGAATAAAACAATACCATATTTTCAGACTCGGAATTGCCTTATCAGGAGATAAGCAGCATATAAGAAAAAAATAAGGAAGGAAGGAAGGAAGGAAGGAAGGAAGGAAGGAAGGAAGGAAGGAAGGAAGGAAGGAAGGAAGGAAGATAGATAGATGGTTGCTTGTTGTTTTCCATTGTGTATATTGTTTCATTCCCCTCCCCCTCCGCTATCCTACTTTTTATACTGGTGAAATAATATTATTTTATATAACATTGCTGGGAGGATCAGATATTGAACATTAGATACTGAATGTATGCAGCCTGCATTGATGTTAAAAATTGAGGCAAGATTCTTGGGAAGTACAGGTTGATATACAGACCTAAACTGAGCCCAAATCCTAAGAAAAAAAAAAGGTGATTAAAGTTAAGGACTAATAATTTTAGAACATATCTAACAAAGAAATTTCCTCTGGAGAAAAGACTCACTTGGGAGTGTCATGTTACTTACATGACTTGATGCCTCCTCTCTCCCTCCCTCTGCTCCTCTTACATCTCTTCCAATAATTTTTAATATAGTAATTTTTAACAAAGTCAAAACCATAAGATAAAATAATAAAGAAAATAATAGTGAGTGAAAAAATAAATAGAAAAAAAATAAATAGAAGTAGGAGAAAAGAAAAAAGAAATAGAAAAGAAAAAAATGAAAATGAAAAGAGAAAAGTTATAAAGAAATTACTTCCATTCTTCTAGATTATTGTTGATAATAGCTTGATTATTTATCTGCTTTCTTAGTACCAGCAGATCCTTGAATAGATATAAATCTAAGACAAAACATTGAAATAATACATGAGCATGCTGATGGAAATAATGGATGAGTTGGGAGAAAACTAGTTTGACAAATAAGCTGACAAGGTATAATATAATTCTTCACATCATGCTGTTTATTTCACTATTTGTTTTATAAGATTTATAGTTTCTAATAAAATGCAATTTCTGTGTCAATTCTATTATAAAATCACTAATGAATTCCAGAGGTTCTTAAAGTTTATGATCAATATTTCTCCTAATGAGAAGAGGTATTCCAGTGTGATAATTTCTATTCCATAAAGATAATGATGTGTAAAATGCCACATCATTAATTAGAGTAGCTCTGATTTAATTAGAATGTTGAAAATTGCTGCCTATTTCTCATTACAATTGTTACCCTATTATACAGAATATTCATAATCATTTGGGGATGGTCATTTGCTGGGTGCCCTAAAATATCTTTGGAAGCTCTGAAATGAAACTGCTTAAACATGTGATACAACTAGCAGAGTTCAACTGAACAAAAATATTCCTCATACGTAGCAGATAGTGGTCCAGAGTATGAAGTCTAGCAAAAGTTTTCAAATACAAACCTGCTTTATTCCAATCTGTTAATTGATAATTGTATATTACGTTAACTTTTGTTTTACAATCTATATTGTCACATTTACATTTAGGAGTTTATACTTACAGGATTTTTAAGATCCAATTACTCAAAGTAATCAAATAATTTGTATGTTGTCTAACTAACTGGTAAAAAGGTACAAGAAAGAAAATTATGCATATTATATACTAAAATGTAGTATCAAATGTTGCTATTTTGACACAGTTAATAATATGAAGGCAAGCAGTGAGCGTCTGATTCTTTAAATTAAAATGAAAAGATTTATGCTGGCATGCAGCTTGTAACTATAACAAGAATTGATGCAATCAGTAGGAAAGTCCAATTGGAGGGTACTTTAATTGCATATTAATGTAATGATACACATGAATATTAATTTTCCTGAACCTTAATCGAAAACTGAGAAATTGCCAAAAATACCATAGATGATCAGCAATATTCATGTGACCAATCTATTTTAATGTTTTGGACAATAATGCTAAAACAGGTTGTTTATCAAGAACAATGTTTCATGCAAATGCTTAATAATCTAAGTAAATTTTGCTTAGTTTTAGCAAACTGGCAACATTATTTCAGAATATATGCTGGTTAGTACCCTAATCTGTTCATCTACATAATAGTTTGGCTTGATATCTTGCCTCAAATCTGAATTCAACAATCTGAAATCAGAACCTGATGCTCTGTTGAAGGATAACATGCTAATTTGTACCTTTAGCTGTACTGAAATAATTGTCTTCAGTGTAATGGAGAAAAACTGGGAGCAGTGACCTGTGACTCAGAGAATCATCTTGCCTGCTTGATCCCTGCTTTAAGCTGCAGGAACATGACTTTTCTGTTCCAAATCATGTTTATCAGCAGTTAAGGAGGGATGCTTGCTATTTTCTTTCCATATGCTGACCTCTCTAGATAGACACAATCTATTCATTGGGAATGTGGGAAGGCACGTTTGGAAGATATGGGATTCACTTTTGTTTTTGGAATCTCATAGTATTGACCTATGGATGTAACTGAAGTGGATTGCCTCCCTCCCTCCTTCCTTCCTTCCTTCCTCCCTCCCTCCCTCTCTCCCTCCCTCCCTCCTCCTTTTCTTAAAAAGAAACTTGCATATATTTTTTAATGCTCTAATGTATAAAGAAGAAATATAAAGAACTATTTTCTTTAAAAAATCATTAAAATACAGAAAAAAAGAAACAACAGAGAGATAGTACATATAGAGAAAGACAGTTACTGGATGTGGCTGTGATATCTGTCACCCCATTGATTGCTAGGGTTGATTTGTCTGATCTGGCTGGTGTCCCCTCCTCCCTCAAAGTTCCATATGTGTGGTCAGTGAAAGAGGAAGACCATCCCAGATAGAAATAATGCCCTGATCTTTGGCCAAGGATATGGGAGACTTGCATTCACCCTTCCTAGAACCTCCAAACAAGTCAGTCATTGATGAATTTCAGTGGTGTGATTTCTTGAAACCTATATGCACAGCCTGCTAGTATTACCCTGATTTTAGAAATAGTTAAAAAGAAAAGACTCCTGCATTCATATCCCTACATAATAAAGAATTAAGTTAATATCTACTCCAGATTCTTGTAACTTTGATGCTGTAGTTTTCTTCCAAAATGAAAGTGATGTTATACAAACCTTAAGGGGAATGTAACTTTCTTGCAATGCAGTATGAATATGGTTTGAGATAGTTTTCATTTCCTCCATGCTGTCATGTTAAGGAAACCATGCACAGCACAGCTTCTTGAATTCTTTCCAACCTTTTAACTAGGGGCCATAGGAGATGTCTACATTTTCCTGTGTATAATGAAGTAGCAAAGGGTAGGCTACACGTGTGTCACTTTGGCTTAAAGGATCTGGGGGTGGGGGAGAAAGGAAGGGGGCAGAAAACAAAACTAATCAGTAGCATGGATTTTTTCCCCCACTGTCACAAACTAAATCCAATCCATTTTAAAACACAATTTTTCTTTTGCCAGCTTTTTCACTGTACCAAATTTTGTTATGTTCTATTAAGTTTTTGGAGTGATCCTGCTGTTGGCTAGATAAACAGTTGAACACAGTCCTGAATCCATTTACATTATTTCTTTCCAACATTCTGTTCAGTTTGAAATAACATAAAAACAATAATTATGAGATGATATTCCAAGAATGCATTATATACTCTAAATGCCAACATCATATCTTCTACAATGGTAAGGATTTGTAAAAATAAATAAATAAATAAAAATCTTAATATAACTAAGCAAGTAAAAATGATGCTTTAAGATTTTTCTTTGTTTTGTGGAGGGTATGGAGAAAAATAGCCATCTGTTGATTGTCACCTTCTTTAGACAATAATATTGCTTCAGGAAAACACCTTTATGCATGTCAAATGCATGAATAATCATGAGCTGATGGCTCCCATTTTGACTTTAAAGGAATTTAATCAAGGATATGTTTCAGCCCCTTTATTTTTCAACTTTCTACTAATTTTCATCAAATATGAATCCATTCCCCACTCTGACTTTGCCTCACAAATCAATTCTCGCTTTTCTATATGCTGATATATTGTCATCTTCACTTTGGCCCCAGTCAAGTTTCAGCACAGCTTATTTGTATTAGTGCCATTGTGTTAACTGGTAATTTTACAAAATGGTCTCAAAAGGCTACAAAAGCAATCAACTGTTCAAACTCTAAAGGCAATAACTATGCTGGCACAACAATTAAACTATTTAAAGCTAAAATGTTAAACATCCTGTAATATGGCACACACTATTGTACCTCTAGGGATATAACTGCATTAGCCACAATTCTATCAAATTCTTGAGATTCCCTTGCTTAGTAGCAAATGAATTTTGTTATCCAGAATTTGGTGATATCTCCAGAGAAGTTTGAGACTTTGTCATTGGTTGAAACAAGTATCTGGGATGAGCTCCTGGCTTGATAATTCTGGCAGATAAATGCATTTTATATTATTTGTTTGTTTGTTTGTTTGTTTACAGAATTTATATAGCTATCAAAAGTAAGATCATGACATCTGGCCCTCTCAATTCCTGGCAAATAGATGGGGAAGAAATAGAGGTAGTGACAGATTTTATTTTCCTGGGCTCCAAGATCACAGCAGATGGAGACTGCAGCCAAGAAATTAAAAGACGCTTGCTCCTGGGGAGGAAAGCTATGGCAAATCTAGACAGCATACTAAAAAGCAGAGACATCACCCTGCCAAAAAAAGTGTGTATAGTCAAGGCTATGGTGTTCCCAGTTGCAATGTACGGCTGTGAAAGTTGGATCATAAGAAAAGCTGAGCGCCAAAGAATTGAAGCCTTTGAACTATGGTCCTGGAGAAGACTCCTGCGAGTCCCTTGGACTGCAAGGCGATCAAACCAGTCAGTCCTAGAAGAGATCAACCCTGACTGCTCTTTAGAAGGCCAGATCCTGAAGATGGAACTCAAATACTTTGGCCACCTAATGAGAAGGAAGGACTCACTGGAGAAGAGCCTAATGCTGGAAAAGATTGAGGGCAAAAGAAGAAAGGGATGACAGAGAATAAGGTGGCTGGATGGAGTCACTGAAGCAGTAGGCATGAGCTTAAATGGACTCCGGAGGATGGTGGAAGACAGGAAGGCCTGGAGGAGTGTTGTCCGTGGGGTCGCGATGGGTCGGACACGACTTCGCAACTAACAACAACAACAACAATATAGCTATCTGTCTCATACAATGACTCTATATAGCTCACAGCAATTTATAAAACATAGCTAAAAACAAAGTACCCTCTCCCCTAGGCACCATACTAAACATCCTCACAGTTCAATCCTCATCTAGGTCCAATGCTTGTGGGGGGCTGTTATTTCTTTATTGCCCACCAGAAGGTTAAAATGGTCGGAAGTCCTCTGATCTCAGGTGGGAGGCTGTTCCAAAGGTCTGAAATGGTCACCACTTGGAAGGTGTGAATAGCTTTTGATTTGGTTCATCCAGATTCTTAACCATGCTCTACATATGCTAGGTCCAGAAAAAGGCATGATCAAGGCTTAGCAGAGAGTCTTTGATTCAGTTCTACCAACTGATAGATCTTAATCCTTATGAATCTGTTATATTGACCTCATTAGCAATATTTAGATCATTCTTAAAAGCCTTTCCAACATCTTCTGTTCTCCATACAGAATGGTCACTCTGGTGACCTCCAACAGTCTAATATGTTGATGGAGGTTTGATTCAACAGCTTTTCAGGAGGAGGATATATGCTCAGATAAAGAGGTTATTTTGAACTGCCATCTATACTGTGACTTGTCCCCACCCCCTTCCTTATCAGCACATAATATGCTTCTCTTATTAAGAGATCATTCAATGGGGTTTCAACAAAAGGTGGGGAATTTTGTGCCATTGCAACTGCTATCATACGATGGTTCTGAGAAGAACACCTGTTATGTACCCCAGTTCATGAAGTCTGATTGTTTATTTCTTCTATTCTACCCATTATGAAATCATTTTCATTTAGTCTGTGTTAGATTTTATGCTGACTGCTTGCAGTATGACTATATTGATCAACAAATCAATCAATATCAATACTCAACTTGTTAAGTTGCAACTAACATGGAGAATTCATAAAACGTGTCTATTTAGGTTAAAATAGAACAATAATACATTTGACGAAATTGTACTTTTATACTATCCAGACCTCACTTGCTAAGCAGCTTCTTTCTGTTGTCTAGGGATTTGGCTAGCCAGGGAACTGAGCTGACCATTAGATGTAATAAGTGTAATAAGAACTGGAATTTTACCTGTCACTATTGATACTATCTTTGCCTTTATTTATTTATTTATTTATTTATTTATTTATTTATTTATTTATCAACAAGTACAAGGAAACAAGTAACAATATAGACATAGACATGGACACATGAAAAAAATTGGCACAAATAAAAGGATATAAATAGGCAAAACATAGACATAAACACATAGAATGATTACATATAAATGGGGACAGTAGGACTGGGACGGTAGGCATACTGGTGCACTTATGCACTCCCCCTTAGGGACCTCTTAAGAAACATGAAAGGTCCACGGTAGACCGTTTAAGGTAAAAGGTATGGGGATTAGAGAGACTAACAATAGGATCAGGTAGAGTGTTCCGGACATTTACTACTCTATTGCAGAAATCATATTTCCTACAATCAAGATTAGAGAGAATTACATTAAGTTTGAATTTTGCCAGAGTCATTTTATTTCTATTTGCAGGTCTTTGTATTTTATGATTATCTTCTCCTCCTTGGTTGTCTGATCAGATACCATAATATCCAGACTGTTTTGTCTTTCATATTGACAATTGTTGGTTTGAATATGGTGCAAGCAGCAGATGCTTGTTTGTTTGAATTCTAAAGTCTCAGAGCACTTCTTCATTTTAACTTCTTTATTTTCTATTACTTTGTCTACTTCCCTCCAATTCTCACTTGTAGGTAAATGATATTTTATCATCATGTGGTCATGCCTTTGTTTGAAGTCAGCCTGTATGATCTTCTTCCAGGAGATAACGAGATGGTTCACTTTTTAACAGCTATTAATTTTATTAATAATAAAAAGCAAGGCTTCAATTTCTTTGCCCTGCATAGATACCTTTGCAGTTCTTCCAATTCTACTTCTTTGAATACTTTATTTTATATTTTAAATCAACATTGATCAGCTGGTCTCTGTTCTGTTACTTATGGATTTGGATGTTGTTTTTTCCAGAACTGATGCATTCTTTTCTGATATCCTCTTCTTATGGACTTGATTTATAATAATAGATCATTATTGCTTTGTTTTTAGTTTGTATATCTGTGATGTTTTTAGTTTTTACATCTGTGACTTTTTTTCAGCAGTTCTGCAGCTGCTGGCCCTGGTTGCTCAGCCAACAGTCCTTTGTCACCAGATATCCAGGAAGTCCCACAATTAGCATGGTGCTTGTTGACCCAGGCAATGACCAATGACCAATCCAGTATAGATTTCCTTAAATTCTCACCATATTGCTTATCGAAAAGATCCTCTGGCTCTGGCTCCTTTGATAAGATCTGACCTCTCTGGCACAGCTTTCACCTTCCTCAGAGCACACAAGCCCCAAAACCACATCAAGGTAAGGCCTCAGTAGGAGATTATTACTATTATGACTATACTATTATTATTAAATATCCTGTAATTCTGGACATTCTAAACTGACAGTTTAGAATGAGTGATAATGACAAAAATGTTAAATATTTTTAAGCAATGTTATTCAAAAGTAATAAAATTGATTATCTTTAACATCATGGTTGACAGAATCTGTTCTATGGAGCTCACAGCTACTGTGGCATATGAAGGAGAAAATAATCTGTTCTGAATGTACTGAGTTAGAATCCCCAATGAAATAATCATTTAAAAAAGTGACACCCGTGATGGAATAGCCTTTCTATGTATGTTACACGCACAGATTAACAATTGGTACAATTCGGAGAGAAAGTGTAACTAAAAAGAAAAGAACAAGAAGAGAGGTACTATCAAATATAATTATACAAGATTGAAAAAGAATTAAAAGAACACCTCTAAGACACGGCCATCTATCTAAATTGTCCTGTGGTACATGCATAGTTTTTTTCTTATAGAAGGGACAACAGAAATGAGGTAATAAATCTACTTTGATTATTCAATGTAATACAGTTGTAAAGTAGACTCTGTTAGCATAGATATGTAGAAGCCTCCTTTAGGCATTCAAACGTAACAAATATGAAGCTGAATAATAAATTTGTAAGCACTGTTGGGTTGAAAAATACAGTAGTTTTTTATGCTAATGGACTGCCTAACTCGGCAATATATTAGCTTAATAAACAGTTGCAAAGCATCACATTCCAAGTCAGCAATCCTGTTCCTAAGAAGTCTCTTAAAGAAGCGCAATCAATTACAAGAAAAGAAATGTATGTTTTTAATATAAATTTGTCCCATGAGGAAGAACAACAACAACAACAACAAAAATGCTATCACATCTGGCTTTTGCTATGTCCCTGGAAGAGCCTTTTTGAGTGCTGTGTGTGCACACATATTCACATGGGAGTACATGCATGCACAGCAACAATTCACTCCTCTGTAAATCATACAGACATGCCTTTCATTGCCCTATAACTTTCTTTATTCTGCTTCTAATTAGTTCATAGCCTACTTCAGAAATTATGCTTCATATTATATCTATAAGCTAGCTTGCACTTGACATTGCATTGATATATTAATTTAAAACTAATTATTACTAATCAGCCACCCACCCAAAAAAATGGCAGCATAGTCATGTTTGTGAATTTCCTGCTCAGGAGAACTGCCTTCAGAAGAAGAAAAAACAAGAACTAACTAGAATGGAAATACTGTTTATGATCAGAGAAGGGTTATTCCACACAATGAGAATTATGTGTCTGTAATTTTATGGGCCATAACATAAAAAAGAAAGAGCTTATGTACAAAACGAGCTTTTTCTTTCACAAATAGTGATTCTAGTGGGACTCATTCTTTTAAGAAAGATCATATAAATAGTGTACAGATGTTTGAAAAGATAATCTAACAGTTTGTAAATGGATGTTTAGAATATTTTGGCAATCTTTCTTTTTTCAACTAACTAGATTTGGAAAGAGTGGCACAGACTAATGGGAGTGCTCAAACTTTATAACTCTGACAGATTACCATTGTTCACTCTGGTGGCATGTATAGATAAATAATGGCAGATTAATGTAATAGTTAATTGTCTGCCATTGATGTATGCATCTGATGGAGTCAAAAGACAAATCATGAACTGGATCAGGCAATTTTGGATTAACTCTGGTTTCACAAAGAGAAGCAGGATTCTAAGGGAGAATCCTAAATTGTCTCCCTGCACACTTCAATGCTTCAGAAAACGTAACATAATGCAACCCAATTACATATCACATGTTTATAAACATTAAAAAATGGAAAGAGAGTATGAAATAAAAAGAACTGAGAATTATAACGAGCTGGCAGATTGTATGAGGATCATTCCTGAAACAAAACGTTTTGTTTTCAGCTGCAGATGCCACAGCATCTATGACATTCAACCTTTTATATGATAAAATTAGTATAATGGCAAGATTGCAATATTTTGTATGTCATCCTGTGGCATTTTGCAGAATGTCGAGAGTGAAATTATTAAAATAAAACTTTGTAAAATTTCATATCTCATGAAATCACATTCATTCATTTATTCACTCATTCCATTTACATAAACATCATAGTGGCAACAACCTTCTGAAGAAAAAAAAAAGTAGATTCATCCTGTAATGGGGCACACTCTTGCACATACATGTACAGGGAGATAATGCCTTGGCACCTCTGGATTTCTCAAGTGAAGATTCATAAACCATTCCATCACAATTCCCTATTGTTTCAATTTCTTATAATCTGAGGTTATAAGGTATCATATATCAATAGGGTATCTCTGTGTAGGCTGCCACTAACATTTTCCTAAATTATCATAGCATCTAAAGGAAGGACTACTTGCATTTCTTTGTATTTATGTAGAACATTCCCTGATAATGATAATGAAATTCTGACAAGATCATATTAAAGCAGAGTCTGTAAGGTAAGGGACGTTTTCCAGCTAAATGTGCAAAGGCAATGTCATCATGCATGGTTTCATAACTCTAGTCACTTGAAACACTCATATGTTTAGACAAATGCCTTCAGAGTACTACTATTTTCATTCATTGTGGGAAAATCCAGACATTGTTTATTTCTCTAATATACTATCGTGCATAATCAACTAACTATATAGTATCTCCAAGGAAGACTTAGAGAATAAGGTATGGATAGTAAACGTAGAAACCTTACCCAACTACATGAAAAACCAACTTGAACCCCTCCTCCAAAAGTGTACATTTATTTCCAGAACAAAATAAAATAGATCTTTCCAAATGCCTAGATATTCCAAAAATTATTACATAACACAGAGCAGAGAATTCTGCAAGTGACAAGAGTTGGAAAATTTCCAGTTTGAAACATAGAGTTTTAGAAATGCTGGCCCGATCATTTCCTAATAGCCTGTATAACCATAATCAACATGGGAGCCTCTTGTAATGTACTGAAAGTGACAAGACTTGAAAACTGTCCCATCTGAAGCATACAGTGTTCTGAACTTTAATTAGAAGCTGTCAATCATCGTTTGGAAAACTGCACATAAAATAGGGACTCTTCTGTTGATCTGTTGAATTTTGGCAGGAGTGATGTTAGTAAAATGCCCACAAATATTATGCCATTTTGATAAAAACTGTTAGTGCTACTACAGTAGGAAAAGAATACAGTGAAATCTCAGTTGAAAGGCATCAGCTCTGAGCCAGCATTTTTTTGATTTGCTTACAAAATCAGAAGCCTTTATCCTGTTTGTCTCAAAACTGGCAGGCATGATGTGCTTGGGGCAGAGTAAAATACATTTCATTTGTATGGAACGCTCCCAAAATATAGGTTTTGATGTGTGTGTCTATTACAGTCTGTTTCAAAACAAAATAATTGAGAAGCAAACAAACAATTCCCAGTCATGCAAGTGGAATTAAACAAATATAACTAATAGGAATAGGAATAGGAATAGGAATAGGAATAGGAATAGGAATAGGAAACAAGAAACAAATAGAATAGAATAGAATAGAATAGAATAGAATAGAATAGAATAGAATAGAATAGAATAGAATAGAATAGAATTCTTTATTGGCCAAGTGTGATTGGACATACATGGAATTTGTCTTTGATGTATATGCTCTCAGTGTACATAAAGAAAAAATAAAATATATTCATCAAGAATCATAAGATACAACACTTAGTGATAATCATAGGATACTAATAAGCAATCAAATCATATTAGGAAACAATAAAACAATATAAATTGTAAAGATACAAGCAACATGGTTATAGCCTTAAATGGAAAGAGATAGGTACTAGGAAGGATGAAAAGAATAATAGTAATACAATCTTAGTAAATGATTTGATAGTATTGTGGGAATTAGTTGTTTAGCAGATGGCATTTGGAAAAAAACTGTCCTTGTGTCTAGTTGTTCTGGTGTGCAGTGCCCTATACTGTCATTTTGAGGGTAGAAGTTGAAACAATTTATGTCCAGGATGTGAGGGGTCTGTAGATATTTTCACAGCCCTTTTTTTGACTCGTGCAGTATACCGGTCTTCAATGGAATGCAGGTTGGTAGCAATTGTTTTTTCTGCAGTTCTAATTATTTATTGAAGTCTGTGTCTGCCTTGTTTGGTTGCAGAGCTAAACCAGACAGTTATAGAGGTGCAGATGACAGACTCAATAACTCCTCTGTAGAACTGAATCAGCAGCTCTTTGGGCAGTTTGAGCTTTCTGAGTTGGTGCAGAAAGAACATTCTTTGTTGTGCTTTTTTGATGATTTTTTTTTGATGTTAGGTGTCCATTTTAAGTCTTGAGATATGATAGAACCTAAAAACTTGAAGGACTCTACTGTTGATACTGTGTTGTGTAGTATTTTAAGAGGTGGTAGTATAGGAGGGTTTGTGCTTGGGGCAGGGTAAATACATTTCATTTGTATGGAATGCTCCCAAAATATAGGTTTTGATGTGTATGTCTATTACAATAATTGAGAAGCAAACAAACAATCCCAGTCATGCAAGTGAAATTAAACAAATACAACTAATAGTAATATAAAAGCAATGGAACTATAATTATTAATAACATATTTACTCAAATTAATATCTTTAACTCCAGCATTGCATTAATATTAGTTGCATACTACTTAATTTGCATTGTTGAAATAAGACTTAGTGAATCATCACAATTTAACAGGTTTGTGAATAAAGTTAAGGAAATACTGGGCATCTCTCTTAACCTCAGCACATAGTAGGCATTTCAGGACCAAAGATGGGGATGGTCTAAGATATTGGTTTGTACAGGGAGGTAGGATCTAAAAATAATATATTACTCATTGCAGATGTGTAACCCCAAAATGATTGTGTTTGAGAGTAATGGGAGGAAATCCAATACATGTGAAAAGCACTGGAGACAGATTTTCCACCACATCATAACTTGGTTTTCTTGAAATTTGAACAAATATAAATATAGGATTTGGTTTCTAATTTTTAAACCCTGGCAATGTTCTTCCCAAGTGGCTCTTGACTTTCTTTCAAAATTAATTCAGCTATTATAAATTAAAATACAGAAAGAAGAGGAGGAGGGGAGGAGGAGGAAGAAGAAGAAGAAGAAGAAGGAGAAGGAGAAGGAGAGGAAGAGGAAGAGGAGGAGGAAGAAGAAGAAGAAGAAGAAGAAGAAGAAGAAGAAGAAGAAGAAGAAGAAGAAGAAGAAGAAGAAGAAGAAGAAGAAGAAGAAGAAGAAGAAGAAGGAAGAAAGAAGGAGGATGGTAATGCTTTGGAGAATTAAGCCTATGCTTTGAAAACCTGCCATATACAGAAACAACTCACTTTAGAAATAAATATATGTAGACATATCATAATTAATAATAGACCGAATATGTAAAGACCTACTGAATTTCAAGTGATAAATATAGAAAATAGATGGAAGTAGATGCAACAGCAATGAAATAGCTTCTGAGATTACTGGAACGCTAGTTATCTTGGCATTTTATCGATCCTTTCAAACACTTGCATATTTAAAAATTAGTTTTTTTAAAAAAATTGTTCTATATTTTAATTTCTATTTGTCTTATTGTAATTTCTAAATTTTATAATTTAAAAAAAATCTAGCCTCATTCATATATCGAGGGCAGATATTGGAAAAGAGAAGAAATGTAGTGAGTGAGGCCAATACATGAGTATCTCTGTTGGAACTACTTTGTATAGGTACAGCAAAATAATTCACATCTGTCCTTCCCTCAAGTATCCACCAATCAGGTTCCTCAGGAGAAGGCCAAGCAACTGAAAGTTTGATAAAATTGGACAAGCTTTCCCCAACTTGGCTCCCTTCAAATGTGTTCAGATTGCAACATTTCTACCCAGTTCAATCAATTGCTGGGAATAATTAGGGTTGTTCCAATTCTTCTAGGAAGCAATAGAGTAGTACTTTGAGTGAGCCAGAAGGTTCTAATAAACTAGATATGGCAAAGTTATTGGGTAGGCAGAAAAAACTGTCCAAAAGCCTATAACCTTTCAAAAGCTTATAACATTTTGATCTGGCATGACGGTGGATGCATAGCCAAAGCACTAAGATTAAGCACAAGGATTTATTATTAGAAGTGAAAGTATTTCAAGAGGGGGTTTTTTATGTTGTTGGTTTTTGTTTCAAATTCTAGTCAATTTTAGGCATGCTCCATCGGAAGGTAAATTACTTTTAATCTGAACTATATACCAAGCCTAAATTCCCAGACTTCTTTGCCAATTGTGTCTATTTACCTTTTATATCAGAGATATGAGATGACAATTACCTTCTAATAAAGCATGAAGGGGGGGGGGACCTGCTGTCTTGATTTGTTAGTTATACTGAACAACAATAAAATAAATAGAGCTGGACATAAAGGGCCTTTAACATTTTCTACCAAAATTTTGGGCAAAGATATTTAGTGTATTATTTTTTAATTTCTCAAGGTTAAGGTAAATGCTCAATAATTTATTAAGGACAGAACCCCCCTTGGTATAACTGATAAAAAGGAGAGGTTTTTAGATCGCTAGAAAAGGTTACACAAAAATCACAATTAAACAAGAACATTATTTCTACCAATGAAAATTCCTTTTATCTTTTGGGAGAGTGTCTAAAGTAAATTCTCTTTCCTTAAAAGTACCTTTTGACCTCTCTCTCTAAACCTCCATCATATAGCTTGTCTTTTTTTTATAATCAATCCTGTCTAATCATGAAAACCATAAATCACAAGTTCATTTTTAAAAAAATTGAAAGTGTGTACATATCAGCTTGTAACTCCTTGAAGATTTTCAGGTTAAATCCCATTTATGTGTTTTTGGTAACTATACAGCTTTATTTTTAGGTTTCCTTGCCTTTCAAGATAAAAATAAAAGTTAGCAGATGGTACAAACATTCAAAGCTATGTAGATTTAAATGAAGCTGTCTGTTACTTAAGGTTTTTTGGCAGAATTTTAAAATAATTTCTTCCTTAAAACTGTCTTCTGTTATGATAAAGTAATGCAACTTTAACCTAATTTTATTTGTAAATTGATGATAATTAGGACATTGTTAACTGTCATCACATAAGTGTTGTTTTATTTTGCAGTATTTGAAGAGGAATATAGTTACTTATTAAAACTACTATTTCATCAACAAAAATAACAGCTATAATTCACATATTACTCTGAAATCCAGTATTGGCACATTATATTGAAGCCTGATAGCACACTGTCCGAAAAACATTCCCTGGGATGTGAGTAAGATGTATATTCCAGGAAAGTTCCAATTTAAATATATTTTAAAAATTTCAGATGAAATTGCTAGAGGCTGAAGGTAATTGCATAGAGGCTGCAAGCTGTTTAGTTCATAACAATCACTGAAAATAATGGAAATGTTCCTTGGAAATTAGTTTGGGGCTGACAATAAAGTATTGATTAAACAGATAATAATGTTAGTACTTTTCAGAAGTGGTAGGGGAGAAGAATAATACTAATGCAAAATACTGAATTGCAAAATGGCAATATGATCCCATGCAAGCTTTACTTGGAAGTAAGTAAAATTCATAGGATTTATCTTCAGATAAGAAGATAGAAAATAATTTCTGAAGGCACTATTGTATTTCCTAATTATTGTGGCTTTGTTTTTATGTAGAAGGGAATGCAAAATGGCATTAAGAAATGTATGACACTGTTGGTATATGTTCATAAATTGCATGTTGAAGTTGTGCCGAAGGGTGAAAAAAGACAAGATGGAGACCTCATGCAACCCTTTTTAGCTGTGTCAGTCTTGGACTGCAACTCTTAAAGTAATTTATGATTATTTATTTCACAGGATTAACTATCACAAGTAATGTCATCATTGCTCAATTCCTTGGTATTCTGATTCCAATTTTGTCTTACTATCGTTTTTAGAACTGTTTCTCTTTTGTCTCCTAGTATCTATGTATTCCACTTATGCATTATGCATGTATAGGCTCTTCCTAACCTTGTCTTTCTTTCTGAATAATGTCAGATAATTATTCACACTCTTTCTCAACCTAGAGCTGAATCCTAAAATGATAAATAATTGCAGGCATTCATAACAGATACCTAAATAAAAAAAATGTTTTCTTATTTTAGCTATGTTCATTGCTCCATTTTACCATTATCTGATCAACAGGCTTGTAGGTAAAAAGAACTTATAATGTTAGCTTTCAGAACTTTATAATGGAAGAAAGAAAAACCACAGAGAGTTGTGAGATTGAGATGGGTTTTAAAAAATAATTAATTACAGCATAAAGATTATTCATGGAAATAAAGTTGCTTCAATATTTTTTCTATTTTTTTATGAGTCTTATAACAGACCTGTAAGGCACTATTTAAAGAACGGACAATACAAAACCTTTCTCACTTATTGTCCATTTAATGAAACTGTGTTAAAATCAGGGGCTCTGTCATTGCAGCCACATCACTTTTTTTAAAAAAAAATTTATTGAAAATTATTAAAAAATACCAAAAAAAGGTATAACAATATGGATAGAATTGCAGAGAGTAATATAATATATATAGAGTTTTAAAGGATCAATTTTTGCCTAGAGAAAGTACAGACCTCCATTAATCCAACTCATCTAAAGAAATAAAAGTTTATCCAGAAGAAATAATTCTCAACTGTCATGCAATGCTCCTATAAATATTTACCCACGTTCACATTAAGGTTAATATTTTCATTCTTCTTAAGATTTCTTTTTTTGCAGCCAAGCATACCATCTGTCCCAGCTCCTATATAATGCCGATTCTTGTCTATCTCGCAAAAGTCCAGTAAGCTTGTCTGCTTCTTCACAGTCCATGATCTTTGCGATTAACGTAGCCTCCGATGGAATATTTTTGGATTTCCATTCTTGCACAAACGAGATCCTGGCTGCAATGGTGATGTGGAGAGCGAGATACCAATTAGATTTGTTTAAGTTCTCTGGCTTCATGCCTAGTAAAAACGTTTCTGGGTTCAAATCTATCCTACATCGTATGATTTCTAAAATCCATTTTTGAATTCTAGCCCAATATTCTTTTGCTCGGGGACAAGTCCACCAACTATGAAAGTAAGTTCCCATAGCGGCGTTGCATTTCCAACAAACCGGAGAGGTTCATTGCAGCCACATCACGGATACGACATAAAGTAATTCCCAGTTTCCCCTTCACACAGTACTGGCAGCTATCACTACATCTGTCTTGCATTTTGCTCTAATCTAATTCAGTTACTCTTGTGGAACTAATGTTGTAAGAATTTACCCTATAAATAGCAAATTAGAGTTTTGGTTGTGCCACTTCACTCTCCAGGAAGAAAATGAAAAGTATAATTGGAGGAGAAATGTGTTTCAGCAAATTAAGGTCAATTTCACTAGATGTGTTTTAAAGATGAACAACAGCATAACATATATTAAAACAGATACCTATGTTTCAGTCTTAAAATGAGCAAGTATTTATATGCTGCAGTTGCAGATATAAGAACTAATTCTGGCCATACAGATAAAACAGCATACATGGAACTTTTTCTATTATAGTGACACATAAACCTTTTCAGTTAAACTTTCTGGGTGTGAGGCAGTTATAAAGTCGACACTTGTGGAAGTCAATCTTAATCAAGAACTGCATAAGTACAAGTACTTGAATTAACAATGTAATGAAAATAGCATTGTTCCAATATGTGTGTGTGTGTGTGTGTGTGTGTGTGTGTAATAATAACAGACTGAGAATTTGTGAAGACTGTGCAGATATTGAGAGATTATGAACATTGGACAAGACATTATTTGGTAGTGCCAAACTGGATTTTGATCCAAATGGGTAAAAAAAAAAAAAAAAGGAAGGGGAAAAATTGGGGGGGGGGGGGATAATCTACAGTGAAAATAGAATGACTGCAGGAACAGAAAGTACAAATATTTTTGAAAAAATGTAGAAGGAAAATTGAATAGGAAGTGGATATAAAGAAAAATATGTGGAAATTGCAAGAAAGTGAATTACAGATGCCAGAAAAGTTATGTTAGTGGAAAGTATGAAACAGAATCTTTGATGGAATGATGAATGGCAAGAAACTGGATGAAAAATTTGCAGATAAGAGAATGATTTCTGCAAAAAATGAGGATATAAGAATGATATTGTACAATTTATGTATGGAAAACTATAGTTAGAAAAAATGTAGTCAAAGAGATTAAGGAAAGGCAGAGAAAATACAAAACATTTTTTATGGAAATAGAAAAAAAATAAAAGTAGTCAAAAAAAAGGGTTAAGGGAGAAATTTCTAGCAGAGTGAACAGAATTAAAAATAAAAATGATGAAATCATCGGAATAAAATTGAAGTCAGGAAATGTTGGAGGGAATATTTTTAGAAATGGCAATGGCAGTAGGTTGCTGTATAAACTAGAGACCAAGGAAAAATTGATGAAAATGAAATCATAAATAATGTGAGAATATAGAACAATAGTTGGAGTTGTGAATTATATAACTGGAGAAATATGAATATAGTTTACTTCTGAAATGTTTGTGCCATTTACTATGCGTGGGAATCTGGGCCTGAAGTTTGGAAGAATGTTATTATTCTCTGCTTATATGAAAGGAACAGTAACAAAAACAAAAATCAGGGTCATTAAACTTCCCTGGAAGGTGTTTTGACAAAGTTCTGATTAGATTATAAGAGATGACAATGAGCAAAAACTAGGAAGTGCAGCAAGCTCTATACCAGACAGGACCTATATAGATATTTTTGTTCCTTAAGTGATCATTGAAAAATCTATGAATGTGTGGATGTCATGGCAGGGCAAATGACAATGATATCACACATATGCCATAAATAAAATACATTAGACATAGGGACATAAATATATAATGTGACATCTCTGTGATGATGTCATTGCATGCATGTCATCATTGATTTGCTACGGATGCTGCTGAATTAAGAAAGCATATAGCTACCTATCTTCCTTAAAGTATAAGATAATTTACATCAATATGCAGTTAAAGATAGGTTGCTGAACTTGGTAAGGGTGATATTGATGGAAGTAAAATGCATATGACAGCACATGGAATGCTTAGAGAACGATTCAGAACTGTGTAGGAAGTAAAAAAAGAATGTGTTATAATCACTTCTTTGTTAATATTAATGAGTAAATGTATAATAAAAATTTGTGATGACATTAGTGGCATTTTAATTAGGGATTTGAATATCTATATACTTCTGAATTTAGATGATGCTATGTTGTTTACTAAAAATCCAATTCATTTGCATCATATTTTAAAACATTTATCATATTTTTCAGACTATAAGATGCACCTTTTTCCCCAAAAAAAGAGGTGACAATCTGGGTGCATCTTATAGTCTGAATGTAGCCCCACCTACTTGCCTCACCCTTCGGACATTTTCAGCCTCCGCGCATCGTATTTTTGGGCAGTTCTAGGTGGCGGGCATCTGGGTCAGGGCACAGCCTGAGGAACAAACATCTTCGGGACAGTCTGGGGGGGGGAGAATCTGCCCAGTGGCTTCAGCAAACAAGGCAGGCCCCACAGTTCACAGCTGGACCCCCCCTCTGACTCCCATCATGGCAGACAATGGCCACGATGACTTCACTCCCCAGCAATGTGAGGAGCCGCTGCCACCGCCACCACCACTGCCTAAGCCCTCTCCGCACCCGGGAGCTGAGCTGAGCAGGAGTCCCTAAAGTGAAATGTCCCTCCTTTCCAGCCACTGCCACCTGTTGGCCCAATGCAATTCACATCAGGGAACCAGGGAGGAAAGCATTTTCAGGTGGCAGTGCCAGCCGCATGCCCTGTTTTTGGATTTGGGGAGGAAAGCAGGGAAGAGGAGTGGGGGGTTGATCAATCATTTGAAGGGGAGGGGGAAGATGCACACTCTTAACTTTGCACGCGCCATGATCGGTGTTGGAGGTGGAGAGGCAGAGGAGCTGGGGGTGCTGATGCTCTGGCCCTCTGCCCCCTCCCCACTCTCAGGCTGCCCCTACAACTTTATCTCCCTGGAATGGCTGCAGCAATGGCTGGATGAATCGACACCCCCCCCAAAGCCATCAACAACACCTCCTGTTTGTGCTCCCACAGCAAGCTGCACCCGGATAAGATCTCCACCGTCAAGCAGGTCTTGGAGGACGTGGCCGACTACAAGAGATATGGGAGAGGACCCAGGCTGACCTCTCCTCTTCCAACACCGACCATGGCACATGTAAAGTTAAGAGCATGACTCTTTCCTCTCTCCTTCAAACAATTGATCAATCCCCCACCCCCTTCCCTGCTATGCAAAATGCTTTCTTCCCTGAATCCAAAAACTGGGTGCACAGCTGGTGCTGCCACATGAAAATGCTTTCTTCCCTGGTTCCCCAATGCACATTGCAGGGGAACCAGCCGCCATCTGAAACGCGGCTCTGTAAATTGCATTGGGTGGTGGCTGGAAAGGAGGGACGTTTCACTTTAGGGGCTCCCACTTGGCTTGGCTCCAGGGCACAAAGAGGGCTTAGGTGGTGGCGGTGGCAGCAGCTCTTCACATTGCTGGGGAGTGAAGTCATCATGACCATTGTCTGTCCTGAGCTGCCTGCTGGGTGGCCAGAGGGGACCAGCTGCGAACTGTGGGGCCCGCCTTGTTCGCTGAAGCCACTGGGCAGATTCCCCCACCCCAGACCATCCTGAAGAGGCTCATACCTCAGGCTGTGCCCGACTCTCCCCCCCAGAGCATGCAAGGAGTCTCTTCGAGGAAAGCGAGTAGTCCTTGCAGATTGCAGGAGCACCCTGATAAATTTTCCAGAAAATAACTTGTCAGTAATCGATGCCCTCTTTCTCAGCTGAGTCTTTGAGGCGCTTCTCATTTGCAGGAGGAGGAGGAGGGCGACGTAAAGCAGTGCTACCTTAAATGCTGGTAGGCAGAGGCAGAATTCTTTTTTTCTTGTTTTCGTCTCCCAAAATTAAGGTGCGTCTTATACTCCGGTACATCTTATACTCCAAAAAATACGGTATATAATGCTTGAAAATGGACATATCAGAGACTAAGAAAGAGCAAATCCTTGTAAAATATACTTAACTAGAAAAGAAGCCGAGTGCAAATAGATTAATTTATTATCTTGATGGAATCCTTACAAGAGACAAGGAAGTGGATGGAGACATTCTAATATGTGCAAATGCTGCTAGGGAGGTAATTGGTTATATCTGGTGTATTGCAAGGAATCAATGTTTGAGGAAATAAGTGAAAGTCACTGTTTATAGAATCATCCTTCTGCTCACTTTTTTATATGAGATAGATGCATGTGTCAGAATAAACATAAAAGTAAATTGAATGCAATGGGAAAGGGTTACTCAAGTATGTATTTTACAGAAAAAATGGGTTCAAGAATGAATGATGAATGAATAAAAGAGGTTTGAATATATAGTGAATGGCCAGTATGAAAGATAGTAATCAAATCAATCTCTATTACAGCCTAGCACAGAAAGAAATTGTACTGAAGTGGTTTGGTCATATAGAGAAAAGGAAGGAGAACTGAATTGCAAAACAAATCTATTAAGGAAAACTGAAGGTTTAGAGGAAGAAAACTGGATTGGATAGAATTGTCAAGGATAAAGAATAAAAGCCAATATATGAGTTAATGTGGTGAAATAAAAATTTATTTGCAAGGATTAAAATATTCATTGATTTTAGTGAATTTTTGGTAGTAAAACATATCCAATTATACTTCCTTTTTGTCTTAAGTCCTGCTTTTAATTTTTCACTTTCTATTTTCTTTTTCTTATCTCCATACCAGAACTTTAATACTTATTGCTCCAAAAGGAAATTACATGAAATTATACAGGAAGGAAGGAAGGAAGGAAGGAAGGAAGGAAGGAAGGAAGGGAAGAAGGACATTAAGTGGGCAACCTAGATCTCTGTCAAACTCAGGTTTGATTTAGATCATAATTCCCAAAGATCTAACCTTATTGAATAAGTAGAAGAGGCCCTTTGTGCTAAAGGAAATCAAAGTAAAAAATCAATCCAAACCACCACCACCCCACAAGCCTGAGTTGTCTTTATTGCACAATCCCCTTCTTCTCCATTCTCACATTGTTGTATAGAAGAAAAGAATGAATTTGCCATTGCTATTTGTGAAAAAAATGACAATAAATTTAATTTGGAAGTTTGAAAGAAAGGTATACCATACTGTAGATACAGGTGGTAAAATGTATCATAAGCTGAAATGGAAGTAACATTTAGAAAAAGAAAATGTAACAAGTTAGCATGAGATCACTAATTTGTCATGATTAATGTTTAATGTGCATATGGTAATTTAGATGCATGTGTACAAGGTCAAATGAATTGGCAGCCTTTTAGCCCATAAAATGATTCTCAAACATACACTTAGTATTCATAAAGATTCTGAGATATAAAGTTTCAAGATTCTAAATTGGTGTTTATGCATATTAGTGTGAGTCTATTTAAAACAATACTTTATCAGCAAATGTCAATCTTAAAAACAAAACAAAATTTGCATTTCAAGCTGATCTAGATGGATACATTGTTGACACTGGATTACTAGACAATCAGGCAACTTGATTAAGTACCCTTTTCATTTCAAAGATTATGATTGATTTGACTGAGCAAAATATGGCAAAGTAAAATGTCAGAAAATAGCAAGTTGGACATGATAATCTTTTTCTGAAAATGCAATAAAAATAAAGAACAATGTTTGTGGTTTTGTTAGGCATAAGAAACTGATGCAAAGCTACAAGAAAATAAAACAATAAAAAACCGTCACAGAATTACTAAAGCAATAAGAAATAGATATCTAACATGGAGTGCTACTGGGATTGGAGTTTGGTGTAAAAAAAGGTTTGCATTACAGCTGTAATGGATCTTTCTCTGCATGTTAGGCTGTTTGGCAAAAGCTGTATGTACAGCAGAGCCTTCATGTACAACAACTAACCTTCATGTATAACAACTAAACCCAACAAATAGGTAATACCTCTGAATATATGCATTATCCATGGAGACTGAAATATTTCCCATGACTGTCCAAAAAAGAAAAGAAAAAGAAAAGAAAAGAAAATGAGAAGCAAATTTAGTAATATTGAAAAATATTGAAGAAATATAATGATGCAGAGTGATTCAAAATATGATCTAAGTAAGCTGTCCTTTCTTTTGTTGTATTATCTCCAATAAATTTCAATCCTTCTGGCTTCCCACATACATTTAAACCTCAACATAAATATTGTGGAAGAATTTGTTATGTGGGATTTCTTAGTTCAGAACGGGTCATGATGTATAAAGAAATCAAGAATACCCTTGGTGTTTAAAAAATTATAATAAAAATATATTAGAAAACATTTTAAGAATAAGAAAAGAAAAACAGGAAAAGAAATAATTTGGAGATCAGATTATAAAATTCAATTAACTTTTCAATGGTTACATGTTTAACCTAATTATTAGATTCAATAATTTATTTTAATATTTTTGTGGTATAGTTCTTTTCTTTCATCAACAAGTATTTGAAGGAGATTGTTAACTATTGAAATGTAGGGTTGTTCAAATCTCTGATTCACAGAATTGAGACAAAAGTAATTAAATAGAATCCTTGAGTCAAATTTATGTCAAAGTAATATCAAATCTGAAAGTCAAATTGAATGTTCAGTCAGAGTGGATGAACTATTTTTTAATCAGTTCCTCAAAACAAATAAAATTAATTGATTTTTGCAATCAGGAGGAATCATTTTATTGATGATGACCCAAATTGAAACAGATTTAATTCACACAGACTAATATACTATTCTACACAATCCAACCTTTATATTTCATGGTTCAGCTGTTGATAATTTGTGGGGCAATCTCCGGACATTTAATCCTTACTGGTTTTAATTCTAAATAGACAACTATTTGATCTAAAACCAGTTTTATCAAAAAGAAAGTATTTTACTGTGGGAAGAATTACTTCCATCTTGATATCATTTCTGTTCCCACAAGAAAAAAAGTAACATTTCTCATATTCTCATTCTGTCATTACATCAAGGAGTTTAAAAACATAACCACATGGCAGTGGTTCATGGCAGTATGAAATAAAAAATGATACAATTGTTTGTAAAAATCTTGAAAAAAACTTAAGCAGTGCTTCCATATAATTTTGCCTAGCCATTAAAATTAAGATGAAGGAAATCAAATGTGCCACAGAGTATACTATTGATTCTACTTCATCTTTATTCCAGATTTTCTTAGGTGACAGTAGAATACTGCAATTTATTCTATAGGAAAGCTACATAAGTGCAGTCCAATTAAATCAGCTAGGATCAGTACACCAGATGATATAAATGGAAATGTTCCAACATTAATGGAAGAATCTACAATGTTTACTGAAATATTTGTATTTTTTCCCAGCTACATAGTGTGTGTATTTATTTGTGAACAGATGGTAAATTACAAACAGTACTAATTGTATTCTGCTCTCTTTGCTGTGATTCCTTGATCCAAGATGTATTAACTAATGTAATTTCCTCTTTATGCAAGTCTGATAGATTATTTTTGATCACATCTATTTTCATTTTTTCATGTTATAAATATGTTTGTCTGCAATATTGGATGTATATTGGATGGGATATTTGTGGCAAAAATCATATTGAATTTTTGAAATAATTTATTCTGCTACTTTATGTGTTTAAATAGATTATTCAAACAGCACTAGATTTAGTGATTTAAAAAGTATGTAAGGAGGTAACTCTATGTGGCCATCAGCGTATATAGTTAGCTATATGAAACATTTGAATCAGGGCTCATAATTTTGGGCAGATCACATGGTTCTCAATATGGAGCATACTTCGATCCTTAAGAAGTATTGATCTAAGGCATTATACAAGGAAATGGTATTTCTATATACTCACAAATACATACATACAAAATAATTTCAAAATCACTGAATTAAATCTAATTTTTATCAGTCAGATCAGCATAATGACTTTGTTAAAAAAGGATGGGTATGTAAAAGCATTATAGGCCTCAGGTTTTCTTATGAAGGCCAATGAAATCTTTTTCATAATGCTATGGTAATTAATTATTGGAAGTAAGAAATATGTCTAGCTTCTCTTGGTCCTCTATAGTACCTGCTCCTCCAGCCAATGGAAGTAGTGAGGAAGGAAGAAGAGCCTTGGTAGTACAGTGGTCTAAGGCACCCTGTTATTAAGCTGGTTATTAAGACCAGCTGCCTGCAATTACTGCAGGTTCGAATCTCGCCAAGGCTCAAGGTTGACTCAGCCTTCCCTCCTTTCTAAGGTAGGTAAATTGAGGACCCAGTTGTGGGGGCAATAAGCTGACTTTGTATAAATATACAAAAGGATGAAGGCTATTGCTGAGCACATTGTAAGCCGCCCTGAGTCTACGGAGAAGGGCGGCATATAAATCAAATTTTAAAAAAAAGTGAGGGAGGGAGGAAGGAGTGTGAAAAATGCCACATCTCATGATCCTTGGGTTTTTGTAACCTGGATAGGGTATGATATCCAACTTGTTAGGAAATGACTATTGCCTAACTAGTTGGTCAGGCAATATATAAACTATCAATACATGTTTCTCAAAAGGTATTAACTCCAAAATTCTAACTTGAAAATCATTCCAAGCATCCAAATGCCATAGAAATCCCAGCAGGACTACAGCTGTTATGGATTAACATGTGCATATGTGTAATGCAATATTAAAATTTACTTAATTGACCTTGTAGCACTTATGCAGCTGCAACCAAACAATAGGGATTGTCACATACTTATGTTAGAGATTACAAATGAATAACCATGTTGAATTATCAGTCTATTCTGGCCAGGAATCCCTTCAGTCCAAAGAATAGGATGTCATCTTAATTTTAAAACTCAGGTTCTTCCAAGATGCAGAATGGTTTGTCATTTAGATAATTAGTATGCAAGAAAAGCTGTAACTGTTTTAACAATTCTCATGGTCTTAGATCTGCCTTCATTTAGCTATTTTAATGTTCAGCGTCCTTTTAATCAGATGAATTTTTAAAATAAATGTTAATCCAGAGCATGCAGGGTGACTATTTTTAACAGGTTAAAAATTTTCCTTCCCCATCTCCTGGCAGCACTAATTGCTCTAACCAAATATATATATATATATATATATCCCCGTAGTGATCATTCTGTCCCATATAAAAACAGTGGGCTTTTTGATCTCTATACAAAAACGAGTTAAATATAATTAGTGCTGCAGAGGAAAAAAAATAGTATACCACAAATACTTGTGTGTGTCTCAATACTTTTTTTTAAGATCAATATTTTAGAAGACAATCCAACTGAAACCTGTGAGACTTCCAAATAAATAGCACTGGAAATCTATTTGAACATCCCAGATCCATATATTTATGAGAAAAGTGAAATAAAATATTATTTATTTAGCATACTAAAATAGATAGCTCACCCAAACATAATGAATTAATCTATATTTTAGAGGAAATGTAGAATCATGTAATTTCTTTAAAAGAAGGTTAGGGATTATTTTGGGATAGTGTGTATGGGATTTGTATTGCTGGAGAATGGGATCAAAGCCATCACTTGGCCAAACCAGAGTTATGGCAGTTAGCAGAATAGATAGTGTCTGGAATTAAAATGAATTTCAGCTAGCTTTGACAAGTTGTAGGAGCCACATGTGCCCTAAAAGATGCCAATGTGAAACCCAAAAATTCTACTTATAATGTCAAGAACTTCCACAAACATTTACATGAGCAAGACGATGTCACATAGTGCATAATTATCATAGATAATTTTAATGGGGCCTTATTAAATAAACTGAAGTGGCTTATTAAATAAACAACTTGGGTTAAGAAACATTCTAAAATGTGAATCAATGTTAAAAACATAACAGCTGGGTTTATAATACACTAAGCCAAAAGAACAGAAATACACTACAACTTGTGAATTTAGCTGACTGAGTACCTCTAGTCTAGTTAGTACTGATATTCTGTTACTGAGTCTTTAATTTAGTTTATACTGCAACATATATTCCTTTGAGTTGATCACATATATCCTATGGCCAGGTCTTGCAGGCAGTCAGGCAGTCAGGCAGAAAAGAAGGAAGATTGCATTATACTGCATTTAATAATAGATTGCATTCCATTTGCATTTGAACTAAAATGGAACTGCACATTTCAAAATCATTTTCTTTTCTTGCCTAAGAAGAAACTAGTCTAAAGCACAATTTAAAAGAGGTGTGTTCAATTCACAACCATGGACACAGTCATGTGCCTCCCCAAACATGGGTGAAATGCTCCCAGTTCAGACCGGATTGCGCAATCCGGTAGCGATGGAGGCGGATGGTTCAGAGAACCGATAGCAAAAATCCCTGCCCTCCCCCATGCCCAGCTGAGCCGCACAATCATCAGGGGCTTTTTTTAACTTTTAAAAGCATTTTTTCTACAACCCCTTTGGCTGAAAAAAATGTTTTTAAAAGTAAAAAAAAAAGCCTCTGATGATTGCGCGACTCAGCTGGGATTGTCAAAGGCTTTTAAAAGAAAAAAAACCCTTTTTTTTTCTTTTAAATGCCTCTGACGATCCAAGCTGAGTTGCCTGATTGGCAGAGACTTTTTTCCTTTTAAATGCCTCTGACGATCAGGCAACTCAGCTTGGATTGTCAGAGGCATTTAAAACAAAAAAAAGTCTCTGCCGATCAGGCAACTCAGCTGGGATCGTCAGAGCCTTTTGAAGCATTTTTTTACAACCTCTTCGCCGAAGAGGTTGTAAAAAAAATGGTTTCTAAAGTAAAAAAAAAATTGGCCACGCCCACCCAGTCACATTACCCCCACATACACCAAGCCACGCCCACAGAACCGGTAATAACAAATTTTAGATTTCACTACTGCCCCAAGATCATATATTTTTAATATTATTATGTGATTTTCAGCTATATTTTATATACATTAAGTACTTTAGATATTTTATATGCGTCCCAAAGCAATTATGCTTCATTCAGTGTGGCTCAGGCAATCCAAAAGGTTGGACACTCATGCTTTAAAATATATTTTTATTTACTAAAAATACCAATGAAATTTAGTGTATTCTTGTGTGAATAAAAGTAAAAATTAACCACAGTGGGATAGGGAATTTAGTGGATCCAAAGGAGGTGAACTCTGGTATACTATTGGCTCCTCTAACTGGCTCCCCCAACTCCAGTCAGGCTTAATTTATATAAACATTTGTAGGATTGTGCTAGTAAAGAGACATGGGGTTAGTTGAGTTTTAACAACTACACACACAACACACACACTGATATATACGTATAGGAATTCCGAGCAGTGTTTGCAAATTGAGTGAAACTGAAACACATAGGAAAACCGTTTTCTTTTTTTTCCAAATATATTTTTTTTAGTTTAAATAAGATCACTCTAAAATTGTTCCTTTGAGATCTACAGTGAGTTTACACAGCTCCCAGAAAGCAGAGAAACATTTTGAACAGATGTTTCCAAAGAACTGGAACTCGTTGTGCATGCAGATATAATCTATCTGCATCCCTGCCATCATTAAGATGTGCAATCAATTAATATTTGGTAGTGTTCTGTGTGCCGGTGCCCATAAAAATCCTAATAGATGTTGCATGGCAAGGCTGCAATAGTCATTTGGAGACTAATTCTAACGCAACTAATTTCTTGATACAGCATAGCTTAAAGAGAAGAACAGCTGTTTTGCAGCTGCACCTACCACAGCTGATCACATTTTTTAGCTAATTCATCTCTACTACATACCGTAACTTGCTGCTCTACCAACATCCCATCACTTTATTTTTTTAATGATTTGATCCTTTCTGCATGTTCCCATTGGATTCACTGCCTGGGCAATTCAATTTTACAAGGTTAGCACACTCTGGATTTCTTTAAATAAACAAGATCATTTATTCTGAGCCTGAGAAAGCATGCCTTTCCAGCAGCAGCACTTTGTCCTCTGGATATAATGAGATTGTTCCCAACATCTGGATGGTCCCCTCTGCTGCTGTTCAGAAGAGCCATGAACACCTGGTTCTTCACCCACGCCTTTAGGGAGGGAGACTGAGACCTCTCACTTCATTCCATCTGGTGAGCTGCATTTGCCAGCTTTTTACTGAGTTTATTGTAATTTTTTTTATTTGATTGTTATGGGCCACTCAGAGTTATTGGGAGTCAGGCAGCAAAGAAGTTCAATTGATTTTAATTATTAATGATTAAAATTCTTCATTAGAATTCTTTATTGGCCAAGTGTGATTGGACAAGCACACAAGGAATTTGTCTCCAGTGCATAAGTTCTCAGTGTACATACAAGCAACAAATGATAATCATAGTCATAAAATGCAATCATTATAAAACACTCAGTGACAGTCATAGGATACTAAGCAATCAACATAAATCATAATAGGATACTAAATAAGAGTAATCAACATAAATGATGAGATACAACAACAAAGTTATAGTCATAAGAATCTAAGAAAATAGGTAATTGGACAAATGAGAGGATAATAAGTAATACAGCTTTTTGGTTATGGACAGTGTTGTGAAGATTAGTTGTTTAGCAGAGTGACAGCATGGAGAAAAAAACCCTGTCTTTGTGTCTGGTTGTTTTGGCATACAATGCCCTTTAGCATCTTTTTGAGGGAAGATGAAACATTTCATGTCCAGGATGTGAAAGGTCTGTAGTAGTGGTGGGATTCAGCCAGTTCGCACCACTTCAGGAGAACCAGATGATCTCTTTCTGAGCAGTTTGGCAAACTGGTCGTTAGAGGAAATCATTAGGGCAGAGAACTGGTTGTTAAATTACTTGAAGCCCACCACTGGTCTGTAGGTATTTTCTCTTCTGGTATTATATAGGTCCTCAATGGAAGGTAGACTGGTTGCAATTGTTTTTCTGCAGTTCTAATTGCCTGTTGAAATATGTTGTTTGGTTGCTGTGCCAAACCAGATAGTTATAGACATGCAAATGACAGGCTCAGTAATTCTTTTGTAGAATTGTATCAGCAGCTATATTAATATTAATAATTATCATTATAAAGAGAATTGATTGATTATACAGTACATCTACTTGATGTTTCATAGCTGAACAATTCCAGAGCAGAACACACACACACACACACACACACACACACAAAATGCACAACCTAAGATGTACAATAAGACTAAAATTTATCTTATCATAAAACTTAGATCATGACCAACAACAGGGCCCATCTAGTTTCTGTTCATTATTACTGTATACCATAGTTATTAAATTTGAATGCTATCTCTGTAATTGTCATGCCTCTGGAACAGTTACAGATTTTTAACTAATCATTTTAATTTCTCTACGATAAGTAAAGGAAAGTTACTGGAAGAAAAATAGGTTTCCTTTCCCCTTCTCCTTATAGTGTAAATTCAGATCAAATCATTGAATGCTGACATTAATGGTATTTCTTCCTAAATCTCTTGACAAGATCATAATAAAAGTCCAAACTATTCTTCCTAAATGGACAATGCTTTTGAAATATTAGTTATAAACAGAGAATATGTTGGAATTATTAGCATCATACCGATCCTTTGGCCTTTTTTTCTATGTCTTCAAAACTTTGAAAAATCATAGCACACATTTGCTTTTATTTGCCTGCCTAGATAACATTTTCAAAGATAAAGACTCAAGATGCAAATAAAACCTACTCTTCTAACAGGCTCACTATATTTCTGCCAATTAAAAATAACTTCTCCACAAGATTTTATGCTATTTAATTTTTAAAGCTATGCTTAGCCATATTTTTTTCACCTAACCATTAAAATGCAATATAGCAGCATGAAATGGGAACAATTGAATGAAGTATGTACATTGGGGGGAGGGGGGTTTATTTTAACTGTTGTTTTTAACTACAGAATCTACAGTTAGAATCATTATCAATATTTTTTATTGTTGCTACTGTGCATATGTCATATATTATAAACATATTTATCATGGATTAATTCAGCATATAATGATTCTGAAAAGCATACTTTCAAAGTTCTTGAAAAATTTCTTTGGAAACCTTGGAAAGAAATCATATTAATTTCTTCTACCATACCCCCTTCCTATCTTTGATCTTTACCAATCTCAATACTACTCAACCAGAGAAAAACACTGCAGATGGAATAAGCTCCAGGGTAGATCCAAAATTGGCACCAAGATTTATCTTTTTCTGGGAACTGATAAAGAATTGTTTATTTGCTATGCGCTGGTTGAGATATGTTGCTACAGACTTTGCAGTAGATACTGAAACCCTCTAAAAGTTACAGCTGCATTTCAAATTAGCTCATCGTTCCTTGCATGGTGTAATTTTAAGTGAAAAAATTCCAGGATTACAGCAAATTTCATTGCTTTTAATGTTACAGTGCTTAGTGAGTTGAGAACTGTTTCCTTTGGCTGTCTCCTGTTTGTAAAAGATTGGCAAACTAAGCTTGCCATATTTGGAAAACTAATCCACTCTGAGAAGTAAATCTAACTACAACATCATACTACACAGTGCAGAGACAGTGCCAGGCAGATAAAGTCTGGGTATTTGGGTTTTTTCTTCCCTTTCATTGACCCATAAAGCCTAACATTAGCCCCTAAATATTATGAATACAATCTGCACAATATATAATCTCAATCAATCTGATCAAGCTACTGGGTATTGTGAGAAAGATAATACAGATACAGACTATAAGCCTTTTTTTCTTTCATGTTGGTATATTTAACAGGGGTGTATTTATACTTGAATCCTTTAAATCAGATAAACTGCCCGAGTTGTTCTATGAGATTTTTTAAGAGTTATATTAAAACATAAAAACTCTAAATTGTGTACACATTATAGACATATTTCATGAATTAATGTTGGTAATAAGCAGTGGTGGGTTTCAAAATTTTTTACTACCAGTTCTGTGGGTGTGACTTGGTGGGCGTGGCATGGCTTGGTGAGCGCGGCAGGGGAAGGTTACTGTAAAATCTCCATTCCCACCCCACTCCAGGGGAAGGATAGTGGAAAATTTCCATTCCCTCCCCAATCCAGGGGAAGGTTACTGCAAAATCCCCATTTCCTTCAGATCAGCTGGGACTCAGGAGGCAGAGAATAGATGGGTGAGGGGCCAGTCAGAATTTTTACTACCGGTTCTCCGAACTACTCAAAATTTCTGCTACCGGTTCTCCAGACCTGGTTAGAATCTGCTGAAACCCACCTCTGGTAATAAGATACTTAACTGCTTTATTGGTTAAGCTGTTGCAGAAAGACTTACCTGATATAAATCATCCCTCTCAGTCTGGATTTACATATATATATATATATAAAAGACAACTATGAGATAATTTATGTTTATTAAATAATTTTTTAGATATAGAATTGACTCTGCCATACTGTTGTCTTTAGATAATGAAAAAGCATTTAATATGATTTAAATGCATTTCTTAAGCAAGCAACGAGTAGCTGTGATATAGTAAATGTGATTTTTATGATGCATCAATGGAAGTATAGTTTCTAAATGTTGAAAATAATGGTTCCTTTATATTCTATATTAGTTCAGCTTTATGTTAAATAATCTATCCAGTTTTGGATCCAAAATTTGTGACTGTACGTTTAAATGCTGCTGATTTCACATCAGGTATTCTATAGGAAATCCTTGATTTACAACCATGATTAAGCCCCACATTTCTATTGCTAAGTGAAACATTTGTTAAGTGAACTTTGCCCCATTTTACAACCTTTCTTGCCACAGTTGTTAAGTGAATCATTTCAGTTATTAAGTTAGTAACACACTTGGCAAGTGAATCTGGTTTCATCATTGACTTTGCTTGTCAGAAAGTCGCAGAAGCTGATCACATGACCCCAAGACACTACAATCGTCATAAATATGAGTCATTTGCCAAGCAACTGAGTGTGACCATGGGATGCTGCAATGGTTGTAAGTGTGAAAATTGGTCATAAGTCATTTTTTTCAGTTCTATTGTAACTTCAAACAGTCACTAAATGAACAGTTGTAAGCCAAGAACTACCTGTATTAGTATTCACTTTTTCTTTTCTCCTTAGGTCTCTTCTCCTATCACCTTTCAGTCTGTTTCTCCCCTTGCAGATGGTTTGTCTGGCTATTTCTTCTGATGAGTGACTGGATACAGTCTTCAGCTATTCCAGTCTGTTGATTCTCAATTGATTACTTTGATGTTGAATGGCTGTTCTTGCTTTCTCCTTTCTTCTTCATGGTACCCTAATGATCCAGCTACTGTTCGGTATTTCATGATATCTTCTTCCTCTTACTCGGATCTTTCTTTTTCCTTTCCTCTTCACAAAATTGTGCACTGCAGGCACACCTACAAATGTATATGCAGACACAAGCACAGCAACAATTTTCCCATCTTGCTTCTCTACCAGAGAGGCAGAAAAAATATATAGATTGGTGCCCCTTCCAGAAGCACCTGGTCAGTTTCAAGCAAGCAAACAAACTTTTGTGGAAGTGCGGGATAGGGGGTAGGATTATTCATTTTCAACCATTCACAGCCATACTCTCTTACCAGAGGGCTCAGATTTGGGGCTTTCTATGTGACCTTTCTTCCACTACATTAAAAGTAAAATATTTGGAGTAGTTGGAATTACTGCTGAAAAGATAAAGATGATTAGGAAACTGCACGCTAAATCTTATATGGCATTACTTTGACAACTGTATGTTTAGATTAAAAGAAGCTGAAGAAAAGGAAATGTGAAAGCATGTTTCAAATACCTCAAGGGATATCACAATGAAGAAAGTCAAAACCTGCTCTTTACCATGCAGAGGGTAGGACACAACAGCCATCAGATATAGGAAACGGAGACTTGAGGTAAACATTAGGAAGAATTTCCTAATTATAACTGTAATTAAATAGTGGACCCACTTCCAAAGAAGGAGGATGGGGTGCCCTTCACTGGATGTGTTTAGCTTAAACTAGCCATATCATAGAGATGGGTTCCTTTATGGAGCAGGGGAGTGAAGTGGGATAAATCTCTCCTTACAGTTCATGTTTCTCTGATTTCCATGAAGGTCTCCTTAGTAATACATAATTCTGAATGCCAAATAGTTTAATTTCAGTTATCTATATCAGCCTTAGCATAATGAAGAAGTAGAAAAATCACTTTTAAATGGGATTAGAATGATGAATAGATGGAATCAAAAGCAATAAAAGATTCCAATAATGTTATAAAGTACAGCCATGAGCAACTTTCTGAAGTATTTATAACATTTAATTATTTAGTTTGCAATTCATTAACAGTTCTTATTTATAACAAGGTGAACTTGATGTAATATATCACCCATAGCTGGCATGCAGTTATTTCATACTATTAATGATGTTGGACTTCTCTAGTGCTTCCATTTTAATGAATCATTATTGTTTTCATTCTTTTCTCCATTCATCACCCTACCTTTCTGTATTAAAATTACAGACAGTATATACACAATATTTTTAGATGTATGTTGATTTGTTTAAAAGAAGGAATATTTCAAATATGTTTTGCAGAGTGTGCTATTGAGATTTATATTCTATTCCAAGTTCTGTTCTAAGCATAAAATATATCTTCTTGGTAGAAGAGGGAGCAGAAGGAAGCACAAGCAAGCTGCAGCAGTAAAGTAGCATTCTAGTAATCGTTGCAAGTTCTTGAAGTTCTTCAGTAGTTTGACTTCTGGGATAGGGAGGAAAGTTGTGAAAGGGTGTGTATGGACTGCACAATAGGAACAAAAAGCTTATGTAGTGGCTACCCAGATGCCTCTGAGGATCAATTTCTGAGATTTGAAATTTGTCACTAGGTTTGAGATGGAACTCTCAAGGCTTCTTTGTTGGGGTCTTTATCCTTTATGTTTTGGCAGATTTAGGTGGCTCCAAAATCCCTAAACCTCCATAACAACCATAGATGTCCCCTATATAATATCTGGCTGAAACACATAGATGAGTATATGTTTCATCTTATTTTTTACCTCAGAATGGGCAAGATGTTTTCTGAATACAGAGGAACTTAGACATAGTCTTTTGTTGATGTCAGTTCACTTCCTGGTTATTTATTACTTGTACAATTCAAAGTGCCATTTTTTATTTATTTAAAACATCTATAAAGATCTGCTAGGATTGGCACTTGTAGCATCACTTTTTCTATACAGAATTAGCCCATCCAGGTCACCCAGTGTGAAATTGACATCAAAATCTTTCAATGATTCTCCAGGTAGATGAGGTAAAGTTGGAATGAGTTCACAAACTTTTTTGGGGGGTGGGTGGGTTTGCAGTCTCCATATTATATAACAGCAACAGCTTCTTTCTCTAGATTAGACTGCTATTAACCTTCTGGAAATTATTAAAGACAAAGCTGTTCCAGAAGATTTTTGAGAATGAATGACCATACTGTCCCTCCTGTATTAGACTATAACAGTGCTTCTATAATACATTTGACTGTAGCATTCCCTGGTTACCATGGGTAACGTATAAATATTCTATATATTTTGACAATAAGAGAAGGAATTATGTGTGCATAGAGCAACTTCTTTGTAACTAAAGATCACACTTTACCTTGGTAACCAGTAAAACTACAGTCAAACGTATAAAGCCACAATAATGGATAGTAAAACATCATACAATATTATGAGACCAGGAATTTAATTTTCCTTGCTTAGTTTCTTGTGCAATTTAAAAATATATTATATTTATTTTAGAGTTCATTGTAATTTTTTGTTAAGTTTGTGCCTCAAAACTAACAGGGAATCATGCCTGTCACAAGTAAATGCTTTATTCTCCATCATGTAAATAGTATCTGTACAGTATATCAAGAGTTAACTTATTTCCATTGCTTAATGTATGTATGTCTAACCACTCCCATATCTAGCTCCTCCCCTTGTATATATAAGGAGCTGTATGCCATTTTTCAGTGCTTCTATTTGTGAATATTCAGTGAATATAGAATGCCATCTCTGATTAAACAGAGCTTTATTTAAACATACTATTCTTATTTTAATTATTGAGTCTGATCCTGAAAATATTGCAACAATTTGGTAGCAGAGGATGGTTAATTGACTCAATAAAAAATTCAACAATGTCTGAGAGAGAAAAATCAAAAAGCAAAAAAATAAGACCCAACACCAGGGCATATACTAAAGAAATGGAAGCAGAACAAGAAATAATTGATGAATACGCAACTGAAATATCGAGAGAATCTGAAGACTGTACTACAGACAACGAAGAAATAATAGATGAGAACAATGATCAAAAAGAAAACGAAATAGAAAATAACAAACTCAGGTCAGAAATACTAAAACTTTTAAAAGATCAAAAGAACGATGAAAACCTCATCGCGAACCTCCAAGACTTACTGAAAAAAAGCGGAGCAGCGAGAGAAAAGCACATCGTTACAGATGAAAATAAAGACTCAAAAAAGGTGAGCGATTTGTCTACAGACAAAAATGCAACGAAGGAGAAGAACAACGGTCCCGTGCAAAATTTTGAATGGCAGCCATCTTGGTTTCAACGAACCTTCAGTCTAAGCGATGAAGAGCCAATCAGAAGACAAGATTCAAAATATCTGGCGCAAAAGGACTTACTTGATGCAAAAAACAAAAGAGAAAAGATCCATACATCAGAAGAGTCTGACACAGAGACTGAAGAAGAATCAATAGAAAATCAAGTAGAGTCTGCAATGAAAACGCTTTTTGCAACTTTTGGGTCAAAATTGAAAATAACTAAAGAATCAGCGAAAAACTGCAGTAAAAAAACAAAAGGAAAAACAGTGAGTAAACGAACTTCCCGAAGATCGCACACCTCTATGCAAACAGCGAAAGCATCGACGCCTGAACCCAGAGAGCCCTGCAGATACCAACCTACGCCGCAAACAATTCCAGAGACCAGCGCTCTCAATAAAAAGACTCCCATCGCCACCAGGACTCCCAAGGCTGAACCAGAGACCGAGTCTTCCGAAGAAGAACAATGCGAGGGAGCTGCAGCGACGAGAACCTTTCACCATGACTTCAGGAGCGAAATGGACAATGCGCATGTGCAAAGCTACACAGACAGCTTCGAAGCAAGAGAAAGACAGAGACTGCCATTTAAAGTCGTCGCTAGCATCCCCATGCCATTCTGCGGTTACCAACACTTAGAAGACCATGGACTTCCTCCAGTTGTAAGTAATGGAGCTAACAACATTGGGAATTTACCCAATGATTTCCCAAAACTGAGGGTAGATGGTGTTAATTTACAAGAGTGGTGCCAACAGCTCCAAGTTGTCTTTATGAAAGAAAATTTATTGTCTTTCATTACTAACCCTCCAAAAAGACCTTGGACTTTAAGATTGGACTGCCTACACCATAGAGCATTTTTCTTACTAATATCCAGTATATCTCCTGCTATGTATCATAGTATTAAGTCAAATCTAACTGTATCAGAAATTGTTCAATGCATGTTTAAGCTGTTTCACAGTGATAGTGTAGCCACTACAACAAGAATGTCTAAGGATTTCTTTTCAGCCAGGTTAAAATCTGGGGTCACCATAAGTGACCATTTAATATACTTAAACAAAGTCAGAGCAGAATTACAACTAAGAGGAGAAATAATTTCAGATCAAACAATGAAAAGTGTTATTATCAATTCATTAGACCCATCTTGGAATAATTATATATCCCATTTAGATACAATCAATTTAGGGTATTTATCCATAGAAAACCTTTCTAATAGGTTGATAGCTGAAGACAATTCGAGAAGAAATCGTTATAATAATCACATAGAGCATAAGCAATATAAGAAAGTGGCATTTCAAGAAAGGTACCATGAACCAATCAAATGCCATAATTGTGGGTCCAAGGAGCATAATAGAAGAGATTGTCCTAAATTCCTCAGAGATAAACATAGGACAGATCATAGAGATAGATATCACAACAGACAGTCATCCACTGACAGACATAGATATAGAAGTCCACCCATCTATAAGGAACATAGAGGGGGTAGAGATGATTCAAGAGATAGAAAATCTGGTTCATTGAATGGACTGAACAAACACAACAACAACAACATACATAGACCAGAAGATAACGATTGGCTCATTGACTCTGGTGCAACAAATCACACTACACACAACAAAAATATATTATCTTCATTTGTTGAAGATAAATTTGTAATCAAAGTAGCTAATCAAGGGAAGGTCCAAGTCATAGGTAGAGGAAATATAATCTTACCTGGCCTAGGAAAAATAGAGGGGGTATTGTTAATACCTGAAATACCTCATAACATACTTAGTGCAATAAAACTAAGCAGAGAATCTGGCATAAACATAGTCTTTTCAAAAGGGAATGCAGCTTTAAAGAAAAATGAAACAAGCGTAGGTACTGTCATTATAAAAGGAGGCTTACCTTACTTAATAACAAATGAAAGATGTTTACACAATATTGATTCCAACATAGAGGATGACAATGACATAAATAACGAAGAAAATAATAATAGTGATAATGAGGAACATGAGGTAGTTCATAACAACAAAAACTCATCCAATGATAAAAGACCTAATATAGGCAAACCTATTCATGATGAATGTGCTCATATCTTACATAGAAAATTAGGACATGCTAGTTTTCCTGTAGTACAAAAAATGATTGAACATGCTGATGGTGTTAAAATAAAAAACTGTAAAAACTATCTAGAATGCTCAGTGTGTAAATCCACAAAACTCAAAACTAGCCCCAGGCCCAAAAAATCAACCAGGTCAACCAAACAAATCTTTGAATTAGTACACATGGACTTAGTTGGCCCATTGACACCATCAATCACATATAAAAAACGCTATTTTCTAACCATTGTGGATGACTATAGTCGTTATGGGTTTGTCTACACATTAAGACATAAGGATGAAACATTTCAGAAATTCAAAGAATTTTACAAACGCATAGAGACACAACACAACATTAGAATAAAACAAATTATGACAGATAGAGGATGTGAGTTCATGTCAAACGAATTCTCACGATGGCTAAAAGATAAAGGGATGTTGCATTACACATCTAGTCCTTTCTCTGCATTCCAGAACGGAGTGGTAGAGAGAAAGAACTCGACACTACAAACCATGATTAGATCCACATTAGAAGATGCTGGTTTAGGTAAACAATTCTGGTCAGAAGCTTTACAATTTTCCAATTACACCCAAAATAGGACTTGGTCCAGCATAGTGAATAAAACACCATATGAAGTGATGTACGGTAGGAAACCTAAGTTAACACACATGCATATATTTGGAGTCACTGCAGACGTACATATACCTAAACAATTAAGACGTAAAGGTGAAAACGTATCCAGAAGACTTAAATTCATGGGATACGATCAGGCACAAAAGGATACAGATTTATTGATAACAATAACAGATTCATAATTTCAAGAACAGCAGTATTTCATGAACAGGCCAATTGGTCCAAAATACACCTTAATGAAATATTCCCAAACACCAATTCAGACACTGAACATCAAAATAAGAATATTGAAAAGAAAAACAATAACAGCACACGCAAAAACAAAGTTAGAACATGGACAAATAGTCAACACAAAATAAAAACTGATTCAGTAACAAAAAAGGAAGCAAGGTATTTACATGACAATGATAGTATACCAGTGAGAACAACCAGAAGTAACAGAAATCAGGTGCCTAATAAATACAAAGATTATGTAATGTGTATGAATGGAGAAATAGTAACACCAAACACTTATGAAGAAGTGCTGAAACTTCCCCCCAAAGAAAGAGAAAAGTGGGAATCAGCAATGACCAAGGAGATGAATAGCTTACAAGAATTGAATGTTTTTACACCCACACAAGCCCCAAGGGATAAGACTATTATTGGTACCAGGTGGATATATAAAATTAAGAATTTGGAAGGAGGTAACACACTGTATAAAGCCAGACTAGTCGCACAAGGTTATGCTCAAAAATATCCTGAGGATTATACAGACACTTACTCTCCTACTGTAAGAACTGAGAGTGTTAAAACAGCTCTAGTTATAGCATCAGCACTTAATCTCGAGGTATTTCAATATGATATACAAACTGCATATTTACATGCCAAATTAGATAAAGATATATATGTAAGAGCTCCTCATAGTCAATATACAAACAAAAATGATATATGGCTATTAAACAAAAGTCTATACGGATTGAAACAATCTGGCAAGCGATGGTATGAATGTTTAGTCAAAGTACTTAAAACTATGAACTTTGTTGCCACTACTGCTGACAATTGTTTCTTTGTTAAGAGTGAAGGTGATTCTCCAGAATTTGTATTGATTTATGTTGATGATATTCTATATATAGGCAAAGATACAAAAAGGAGAGAAACTTTTGTAACAAAACTCAATGAACACTTTTCCTTAAAATCATTAGGGAAAGTAAACAAATATCTTGGTGTTCAAATCAGCAAAACAAAGAAGGGATTCAAACTTTCCCAAAGGGATAAAATTATAGAACTCTTAAACAAATGTAACCTAAATGATGCCAAACCATGTGATACTCCCATGCAGACTGATTTTCTAAGAAACACTGATGAGTCATCTCCAGAATTTAAAGATAACACATTGTATAGGTCTGTTATCGGCTCTCTTCTCTATATCTCTAACTGGACTAGACCTGATATTGCTTTACCCCTTAACTTATTATCCAGACATGTCAGTAAACCATTATCATACCATTGGGAAGCTGTCAAGAGGATATTAAGATACTTAAAAAATAGCTTAGACTTCTGCTTGTTATTAGAACCCAATAATACAAATGAACCCATTCTCACATGTTATGCAGATGCAGATTGGGCTGGTGATGTCACTTGTAGAAAAAGTACATCTGGCTATATATTTTTCCTTAACGGCTGCCCAGTTTACTGATACACTGGTAAGCAAGATTTGGTAGCTACATCAACTACTGAGGCAGAATATGTTTGTCTGTCTAAAGCGTCAAATAGCCTAGTAAGGTTTAATGATTTATTGTCTAATATTTGGAAAAAAACTTCATTGCCTTATATCATACATGAAGATAACAAAGCTGCCATCGAAATATCTAGATCTGATGCTATTGGACAGCGATCTAGACATATAGATATAAAATTCAAACATGTAAGGCAATTATCACAAGACGGATTTATTAAAGCTATTCATTGTGAAACATCAGAGCAAATAGCTGACATCTTGACAAAACCTTTACCTTCTAAACAACACAAATACTTAACTACCAAGCTACAAGTTTTATATTGTTCTGAATCTGAATGTAATTATTGTCATATGTCGAATCAGCATTTAGAGGGGGATTTGTCACAAGTAAATGCTTTATTCTCCATCATGTAAATAGTATCTGTACAGTATATCAAGAGTTAACTTATTTCCATTGCTTAATGTATGTATGTCTAACCACTCCCATATCTAGCTCCTCCCCTTGTATATATAAGGAGCTGTATGCCATTTTTCAGTGCTTCTATTTGTGAATATTCAGTGAATATAGAATGCCATCTGTGATTAAACAGAGCTTTATTTAAACATACTATTCTTATTTTAATTATTGAGTCTGATCCTGAAAATATTGCAACAATGCCCTTAATGTTGGTTATCATAAAATATGTTCAAGTCTGCAAACTAGGGTTATATGTTGGAGATCTTTGAAAATACATCAGTATGTAGATAAACCCCATTCACACACCATCTTAATATTAACTGCTCTCACTCCACTCCATAGATCCTTCACATGCTTGTTCAGCACATTGATCAATTAAGCTGTCCTATGGAAAGAAATTAATACAAAAATTATATATGTTGCAGTTTTAATGTATAGTGTTTGTAGTTGTTGATGAGATTATTTAATTTGAAAAGTATAATAGTTGTTCCAAACTTCTAAAGAAAGTTTGACTAACATTTCTAAAAATAGCCATTAATTATTCACTGTTTTAATACATAATTTAACAGTTTTCTTCATGGCTTGAAGGGATTTTTTTCTCCCATATGTTTGTTACATATTGTGCTTTAATAACTTGGCTAATTTGGTTCAATTTGCTTACAGATATTTGATCACTGTTTGCCAGAATAACATGGCAAATAATAATAATAATAATTAAAAAAAAACAGAAAAAACCTTAAGAGAATCAGTGAAATCTACACCCTGGATAGATACAATTTTCAATTATAAATACAGTAACATAATTTCCTCTGCAAAACAAAATATTGCTGCTTTATTCTTCCTTTGTTCAATGTGATATTATTTAACTGCTGATCTTTTAAAGAGGAGTATTGGAATTTGTCTATTTCAAGATCAGCTATCCTTATTATGTAATATTTCTCAGCAGGAAACAAAATAGTAGGAACCTTGATCAGATCTCCTACCGTCTATTAGGAGAACTAAGGTGTCTAAAACATTTTCCTAAAACATTTAAGATAACTTTTTGAAAATGTTGTATGACTAGAGAAGAAAAATATATGACAAAATATATCTATATCTTATACTTTTTTATATATAAGTAAGTAACATTCTAATGGGATTTAGATCTGAAAAATGTGAAGAAAAAATAAACTGTCTTCTCCTCCGCTGGGTTGCAATCAGATTTGGTGCCTATGGCTATGTGAATTTCACATCCTCTTCCTTTCATGCTTGCCTAGTAACCTGTTTTGTTTGATTTTCAGAACTTTCGTAATTATGAAATTTCATCATTTTTGTTCTTACTATGATGTGAACAGTGTAAATAACAGTATTATCAGCCGCAGTATGGATGAAATGTTACACTTGTCATAATCAGTGTTAGCATTCTTAATGAAACAAACCAATCAGAGTTGATATTCTTAATGCTCAGGGAAAATATTAAGATTGGATACTGGTCATCTTCCCCTCTGACAGCTAATAGTATCTTCAAGTTATCTAACATTTGAGGTGCCAATATGTGATAGCAATATTTCCATTTTTAATATATATGTTTTACAAAAAGTGATAGAAAAATTGTTGCACCTTTCATTTCCAAAAGTTTATCTTTCACTGAATTAGCAATGTCAAAAGCATCTATCACTCCTTCAAGCAATACTTCCTAAAGTTTTAGATTTTAAAAAAGGGAGGCTTTGAAAAAATTGGGAATTTTGTCAGGTTTTGATTTATAATATTATATGTATGGTGCTGGTGGTAATGAATTGCTGAAACTTGAGATAATGCAATGGCCCATACCACCTGGAAAGGTTGCTAATTCTGTTTACTGTATTTCTGGGTCTTGTGTAAAACATAAATATAAAAGTTCCCTTTTGATATTTATAGGGAGGCAGACTAGTGCACAAGTTATGATAGGAAGTGTACCAGTTGTGCACAAACTACAGTAGTACATAAGTCATGATAGGAAAACTGGATCCACATTTTTTTTAAAAAAAACACACATTGTCTTTTTGGAAGATAATGTTAATTAATGTAATATTGGGAAGAATTTACTGCAGATATGTGTGTGTATAATTTTCCGAGAGGCTGAATTTATTGTTTTATTCATCTTTTAACTATATTATCAGTGTTCCTGTCCCATGAGTTTCAAACTAGAACCCTACAGAATTTCCTTTTAACAGTTTGTTCATTTGGCTTCCTAGATGTTTATCCTATATAATTTTGTTAAGGGGGGGAAAAAATGAAGTCTGGGATATACAATGTGGTTTCCATTAACTTAAGGAAAGTTTCATGTGTCTAGAGTGAACTGATGAATTTCTTATTAAAAATTAGATTTCATTTAATAACAGCTTCTGTAATAGCTTTGATTTGAATTTCTAATTGTATTATTCAATGTTGAAATATTGTTATCCTTTATTATAGCATGCTGGCAAAGAAATTGATTACTTCATATGTATTAAACAAGCCAGTTTTGATGGCCTTTACACCTAAACCAATCCATATTGTTTAGATTATACTAACCAATCCATATTGTTTAGATTATACTTCACAGTGTCTAAATGTTACCCACAGGCAAAAGAAAGCAAGATTAGGTGAGCCAGTACTGAAGGAAATGTAATTTGTATGGGTTAAACATATAAATCAAGGATTGCCATTGGCAAGGTAGTCTTATACAGGAAGTTCATTTACACCTCAAGATAAATATATCTTTTAAAAATATTGTATTATCTTTCATAATTTCTCTGGTGACATCATTCTTCTTTCATGACTATGGGGGGGGGAGAGCTCTTAATGTGGAGATTTTGCATTCTGATCTCTGACTGGGACCTGCCATTATATAAGATATATGGAAACCTATGAAAAAAACAAATTAAAACTTGCTGCCTCACCAAAATTTATTTTGCTTTTTTAACTCATTGGCTGTAGTGCAAACGTTGCTACAATTTTTCAGATTATAAAAGTATTCCTCATCCTTGCAATTGCCTGAAATCACATAAAATATTATCTTTTGCCAAATTTGTTGATTCACTTTTACTTTTGCCAGTGTCTACTATTTGAGCGGACAGTCCGCTTTTTTCACATTATGTTCACTATTTTTTTTCACAAAATTGTGGACATTTTTTTTTATTCAAAAGCTTTATGATGAAATGATATGTAATCTAAAGCTGTACAGTCTAAGAGAATAAGGATAGGAGAATCGCGTTTTGTCTTTTTTTTCATAAGTTAGAATGAGACAAAGATCGAATATCCATTGAACTCGATTCTCTGAAAAAAATTAATGATGAGATTAAAATAAAAATATATTATAAAATTATGTACAGTCCACATTTTTAAAATGTATTGTAGCTTGTGTCAACTGACCTAAAATGGCGTCGAGTGATGAGAGTGACAGCGGCAAGATTTCTAATTCTTTAAAACGAAAGAGAGGAGTGTGCAAATACACCAAAGACTGGGAAGCTACTTTTGCATGGATTACCAACAACGAAACCGACAGAACAAATACGACGGCCTTCTGTAAATTGTGTCAGAAATTGTTCACAATTGAATATAATGGTATAAAAGCATGCAAGCACAAAAAGTCATTTAGAAAATTGCTGAGCACATTGTAAGCCGCCCTGAGTCTTCGGAGAAGGGCGGCATATAAATCAAATAAAAAAAAAAAGGAGAAAATAGCTTCCAGCAACAAGCGAATCAATTCGTTTTTCATTGTTAAAGACTCCTCTTTCAGTGAGAAAGTGACTGTAGCTGAAATGGCTGAAGCTTACCATGGGATCAAACACCATATTTCTTTCCTGGCTCAAGATTGCAGTATTAAGTTAATGAAGCAAATTTTTGATGATTCCGAAATTGTAAAAAAGATGTCTTGTGGAAGAACCAAATCATCAGCTATTGTCAATGAGGTTTTGTATCCTTTTTCTATTGAGTTGGTTCTCAATGATCTTAAAACTGGAATTCCATTTTCTCTCTCCACTGACGCATCAAACAAGGGAAATCACAAAATGTATCCCATTGTTGCACAATATTTTACTTGTGAAGAAGGACTGTGTGTGAAAATTTTAGACTTTTATGAGGATTCTTTTGAAGATTCTACATCAATAAAAAATCAGCTGTGTCGAGTTCTTAGTGATAACGAATTGGAAATAAATAATGTTTCAGCTTACTCAGCAGATAATGCATTGGTCAATTATGGAGTGAACAAATCTGTTTACAAAAAATTATTTCTGGAAAATGACAATATTGTAGCTGCTCATTGCAATAATCACATTTTACACAACAGCACAAAAAATGCATTAAAGCAGTTATCTTTTGATATCGAAAATGTAGTGCTGAAGGTTTTTGCTGAATTTTCGAATTCTGCGAAGAAACGAGAAGAGTTGAAATCATTTTTTGAGTTTTGCGAGTCAGAATTCCATGAAGTTTTGCGCCATGTTCCAACACGTTGGTTAAGTTTGTTTAAAGCGGTCGAAAGACTTTTTTTAAACTGGATACCTCTAAAATCATATTTTATTTCTCTTGGATCTGATGAGCGCCATAAGGTTATCTGGAACCTTATTTCGGGTCAGGAAAATGAACTCGCAAAGGATGATGAACCAACAATTTCAGAATTGTATTTATATTTCACGCACTTCTTCATGTCAATAATGCAAGACACCCTACTGAAGCTGGAAAGCAAGAAAATTCTTGCATGTGATCTTCACATTATCATGTGTAAGCTGCGTGATTCTTTGCAAAAAAAATACGATGAGCAGTTTTTTGGAATGAAAGTTTTATTTGCCTTACGTAAAAAAACATTTGCCTGAGAATGCCGTGCCAAAGTTCAAGAAAGAAGCCATCAACGTGTATCAAAGAGCCATTGCGTACCTAGAAAAGTGGTATAATTTCACCGATTCAGTATATGAGACGCTAAGTTGTTTCAATTAACTGATTGCAATAATCCTCCAACTTCAGAGGAAATGATGAACATCTGGTTATTATCACCATGGCGAGAAGAACTTCCACCCAACACTCGCTTCGATGAAATTTCTGCCTTAGAAGAAGTTTATGTTCATCTGCAGGGTGATTCATCCCTTGATAAGTGGACGTACTTTTTCAAGAAAGAGCCAGCTCCGAGTTTACTGAAACTGTTCCAGTATTGTGCGTCAATTCCGGTATCAAATGCAAACGTTGAACGAATTTTCAGCGTCATGAGAAATTTGTGGACTGACGAACGTAACCGACTGCTTGTACCATCGGTTCAAAGTGAACTTTGTATATTTTTTAATATTTCTCAACGTTGTACTGAAATTAAAGAATTATTCCTTAAACAAAAAGAATTGATCAAAGCTGCACAGTCAAATAAAAAATACACATGACAGCAAAGTAAAATGTAATTTAATATTTTACATATTATTATAATATATTTGATGTTTTGAATTTTAAGTAAAGTTTTGAAGTGATTATTTTAATACATGTTAAAATGTTTGTAAGAAAATATATAATTTAATTGTATTTTTAAAATTTTTTTTACTACTTAAACCCCACCCCCACCCCCGCTTGTCCGTTATTTTTGGGAAGCAGACTTGGCAACCCTATTCACTTTAGAAGTCTGGCAAAATATCTTCAAATCAGCATTGTACAATATCCTTGGTTACAGTACAGTTTGCCAAAGACAGCTATCTTTTCAGGTTTCCTGGATGAGTATTGATGACATTTAGTACTGCATTCTCTATTGTGTCCCACTATATACTGTATTTTAGCTTTATGAAGTTACAGTACAGGCACATTTAATTGCAGTGTCAAAAAGGAAATACAAGTTTTCAGGTGCATAAAAACAGATTTTCTATTTCTGAAACAATCCCGCAGTACTGCAAGTGATTGCATTGAATCTTTACAGTGTGAACCCTCTCAATAATAAGACATAAAAGACATTGTAGCACAAAACCATTTATACACTGCAAAATTTATCATTGTCTGTATTCACCAATCCTGCAGTTTTCCAAAACACTAATAATGGCTTAGTTGTTAATGTTAAAGAAGTCACTTTTCATATTACACCACTATTGTGGTTTAGGCTTTATCTGCATTTCCAAACTGATAGCAATATTACTTGAATGTAGGTTTGCCATTCCTTGAATAAAATGTGAAATTATTAAATGGAATTACATTTAGGTGTACTAAACAGTTACATTATGTGTTAAACAAATCTGAATTTCTGTGTATTATTACTGATGCTTATAACAGAAATATTCTAAACTTGTTCCTGTGATTGTGTACTATTTTATTGTTTTTTGGGGAAACCTCTGAAATATTTACTGATTATATTTCTGTTCTCAAAAGGTATGATACTGTAGAGAGTGTTATAAGAATTTATGGTAATAATTTATAACATAACTTTTGTAGGTATGAAATGGATAGGTAAAAATAATGTAGTTTAAGATTCAAAGAAAAGATAGGAAAAATTTGATTGAAATTGGCTGGGCAAGAAATATAGTGCATGATTCTTTCAAAATGCTGTTGACATTTTAGCATTTGATGGTATGAACATTACCTATGCTATATTTAGCCAAGAACATTTTGTGAGTTTGAAGCTATACAGCATAAAATAGTTTTGCAACATTGCATCTCACTTCTGTTGTAAAAAGCTTCTTTCATATATTTAAAGACATAAAGAGCTACTTTAATCCACAAGAAAAATGCTTTCAAAATAAGAGATTTATTTTCAAGAGGCATATTTTCACAGACTAATCATTTTGGTTAATAAAACAATTATGATGTGGATAAAACTAATGCACCATTAGTTTTTATCCATATTTATAAATGTTTTATAGATGTAGCTACTGTGCTAAAAGCTCCCAAAGATAAATTTGCTAGAAAGAAAGATGAAGTTTTATTCCACAAAGGGAACCATTTTTTTTCAAAATTAGATATATTAAACTCCAAGCTATTATAGAAAAAAATTAGATATTTTTTAAGAAAGAAGTTTCTCTTATGTAATTTTTTTAGAAAATAATTTTGATGATGCTAATAGATAAATCTTACAAAACAACAATAGGTAAAATATATGGCTAGGGTATTGTTGGTATATTTAAGGAAGTTGTTTTAGTCAAGGATGAGAGTGAGGGAGTAAGGGAGGGATGGTGGGAGGGAGAGTGACTGACTGACTGGGAACAGTTTACAAAGAAGCATGATAATATTAAGGAAGGTGACAGCCATCGAGCGAGAATGGTAAATACTTTATATTCCACTTTATTCCCACTTAAAGGGATCTGTCAACCACCCTAGCTCATAGCCTGGGGAAAAAGTCAAATTTTCAAACGTAGCTTAAAGACAGGTAGGGTTGAGACAGTTCATATCTCTGTTTCAGCAGGAAAGTGCCACATCCACAGAAAAATGTTTCCTGGGTCCCAACTAGATAACATTGTTTAATTGAAGGAACTGGAGCATGCCAAATCTGATCATACCTGATGGACAGAAACCATGGGAGGTAGATTGTCCGTCAGATACCTATATAATGCTATGTAGGGCTTTATAGAAGACAACTAGGACATTTAATTGCATATGGAAGTTAACTAGTGCAATTTGTGGAGTAGAGGTGTTAACAACATGGGCATAATAAGGTCTGCCTATAACTGCTGAAAACAACCACCACATTCTGGACTAAATACCATTTTCAAGTCATGGGCAGTCTCATGTAGAACACATTTACAAAAAATGGATCTGTGAAAAGTCCTTCCTGGAAGCAGCTGCCACCTGCTCCTCAAGCAGAAGTTGAGAGTTCAGGAAGATTCCCAGATCAAGCAGTACTATTTAAATTTATTAGATTATTTTAATTGTTTAATTTTAATGTTTAAATATGGAAAGCTAACCCATTATTTAAAAAAGTTAAAATACATATTTCTAAGAATTTCTCTGGATGCTACATAGGTTTCAGCAGTAATCTTAAAAACCTAATACTTTTTTGGAAGTATATCTACCTGTCTAGAAAAATTACAAGATAAACTAAAGTGGTAAGAGTGACCAAATGCTAAAGACCTGTAATTTAAACACACTAATAGGTTAGGATTTTTTTGACCCATTCAATGAAGGCATTGAGAAGAGGAAAAGCGTTATTCCATTTATTCCATTCCCAACTCCCAAGAATCATACACAATGACTAATACTTGTGGTTGAACATGCATCACGCACATAACTTTTATATGAGTAATAAGGCATTAGGCCAAAGACAATGTTATAGATTGTATGAAGTATATTCATCCAGAATTTGTAATTAGCCTAGTGATGCAAAAAGCAAGTGATATGGCCTAAAGTAAAAGTCAACAAATTAGACCATATGTCATAATCATAGGGGCTATAGTTGAGAGTTAAGTTTCAGGATGCAGACTGCAAGAACAGTGAACAAGTTACTAATAAATGTTGCAGGTATCAAATTGCATTTAGCATAATGGAAGAAAAAGGGAATGGCTGACCCTCTCTTTGTGAAAATCATAGAAGTCAACTATACCTCTGATCTATCTCTTGTCCTAGGTAAATCACACAGATTCTCTTGGCAGGGAGCAAGAAAAAAAAGCAAACATTGGCAGTCAATTATAATAGCAAAGCTTGAGAATGATGTTACATGTGAATATTACCAGGCACAGAATAAATTGGGTCTGTGATCTACCTTGTTCTAAATGTTTTTAAGTTTGAACCATATTAAAACCCCTAATGTTCGCCATACATTCTTCATGCAACTAGAAGGTTAATATTATAATCTCAGCATTGTTCTGGATTCAGAATGCTTCCTCTAAAGTATGCTTAAAGAGATTAATGCAAATGCTCAGGATCCAGATTGTGATTAGGGAGGTTGTACTGTACGATTTTTAAAAAATTAAATTAACAAGATTGAGATGAAATATTGGGGTGGGGGTGGATGAGGAAGGCTATTATATGTGAGTGAATGAGAAGACAAAGACATACTTGATAGGAAATGAAATGAAATTGCAGGTGGGAAAAAAAGTTCAATTGAGCATAGAAATGTACACAGAATAGAAGTGCTTATAATTAGCACCATTCTTTCATTGCTTATTCAACCAGATACAATCTAGTCATACTAAATTAAATCTTAAATCAAAGGTCAGCAACACTTACTTTTTTGGAACAAAATTGTTGTATAAAAGATTATGATTCAATTGTAATAACAAAGAAAAATATTATCTAATATAAATTGGCATAGTTCTTCATATTATTTATGTAATTTTAAGAGAATGTGCCAATCTCTCTCATAACTCTCTGAATGTCCTGTCTATTTGTCTTTTCCAGTTCACTTGCATTCGTCTTTCAAAGATTGTAATTATTAGTTTTTTATTGTAATGTTTATAACTTTGCTTTAAAGTTGTAGCTTAAATCAGTATTTCAGTATGTTCTTTGCCAGTCTCATTTTAAAGTATTGCTAAAAATTCTTAGCATAATTTATTGTTTAAAAAATTTGTAGACATGACATGACAAATTTATCTTGATAATCTTATGTTCTTGTATTTTTATTATCCAGGTATTGACAGTAACATTATCCAACTCCAAAGTTCAGAGGACATTAGTTCTCTTCCATTTTTTAAAATTGTCCAATTTTCATAACTGTATGTAACTACTGAAGAAAACATGAATACTGCTGTGCACTTGGTATTAAGACTGATGTTCCAGCTTTTTCAGATATAGTCATTGCAATAAGCTAAAGTATATTTTACTTTTAATTTGGATTCAGTGTTCCCTGTTAATTTCTTCATTGTTATTTTTTATCTTGATGTCATTAATTCCAGTGGTTGTTATTAATCTTTCTGATGGTTAACTGTCATCCAGGTTTTTCTCTTTCTGCCTTGCTTTTTTTTAAAATATGTTTTTAAATATGTTTAAATACTTTTTTATATCTTATTTTATGCTAGTAGAGTGGTGTTCTCTTAGATCATTCTGCCATCAATTTTTATCACAATATATTTATTTTCATCTATGTTTCCTCAAAACTACTCTGTTCTGTCCCCTCCCACGAGTGGCCTTGCAGAGGCTCAAATAGCCCGGCAGTAACAAACGCAGGCTAGAGAGACTGAAGCTGGCCCTTTAATAAATAGTTCTCTTCCAAAGCGTATATCAGTCCAATAGTTACCAGGTGATGTTCCAAAGGTCTTGGCAAACAGCCAGCAGGCTAATACAGGAATGCAGAGTCTTGTCAAAAAACTCCAAACTAACAGTTGTAACTCCACTGCATCCAAAATGCCAACAAATTGTTCACCACGCCTTTCCGGCCCAGTCACACCCCTTTTATATTTTGTAAGCTGTGTCCCTACATCTCCTGACCACTTCTTAGGACGTGGCAATAGCTGTTCTCTACGACTTCTCCTACGTCTCTCTGTCTTGCATCCAATAGGGGCTCCCCCTCATCGTTACCGACCTCTGTTTCCTCCTCAATTTGGCCGGGGTCCATAGGCATGTCAGCAACTGTCAGTTCTTGCTGACTCACCAGTGAAGACGGCCCCTCCGGCACATAGCTCGTGACAGCTTCCTCTTCCTCCATATCATCCTCCGAATCAGCATGTGAAGATAAATCAGCTCCAGGGCCGGGGTCACAACATACTCCATGTATAAACTGAATAGAAATGAACATAGAAAAGAACATACAAATTCATCAATTATTCTGGCACTGGCCTCTTGATAGTTATACAATGATTTTACTAACCAAATCAAGTTTCTTGGAACATCCACTTCTTTCATGTACTGTATTTTCATATTTTTTCATGTTCAGCACAATCTATATTTCCTATATTTGATGGATCATAAATATCCTTTTGATATTTGCATGCTTGTTTTATAATCCACTGGACATTTGCAGTGTGGTCTAAAATGCCTCAGACGAGTCAGTATTTTGGGCAGCTCTTTGTTCATGATTGCCCCAACCATTATTGCAAAAATTTGAAAGAATATGATATCTAGGCTAATGTCTATTAGGTTGAACAATTGCAGTGTTGTGTGGGATCAGGATAAACATTGACCTTTTCCAATCTTTTATTCACTGATGTCTCATGTTTTTGAACATTTTCTTGTAGTTGTCGATACTGATTTAAGCAGGATTTTTTTGGTTTGTTTTCTATTGGTTGCAGGAGATTTTTTGTTTGTTTTTTTTGGAACTTGTCTGCGTCCCCATCCTACCTTGTATTTCAATATATCTGATTCTATTTCAGACTTGTTTATTACATCATTTAATACAATTTTTATATTCCCATATACAATTCCTCATTATACCCTTTCCATCTATTTTTGACATGCTTCTGATTGTGTAGGGTTTTTTCCACTTCTAATCCTCATTGTTCCTTTGCATAAAATAAATGTTGTCTTAATTTATTTTTATTAGAACATCTCCAGCATGGCCTTTTCTGTTTCTTTTCTCCATTTTAAAGTGCTAATTTTCTTAGTCTTTTCCAACTGTACATCAGAATTCTGCATTTAGCCACTCTAGTTTCATCTCTGATAAGCATGACTTTCGTTTTCTAGTCAGCAAGTTGAATAGTTTCCTCTGAAAGCCATTTGCTTGCCTTTGAGTTTTGTTTTGTTTTTGATAAGGGATATATTATTGGGCTGTTTTATTGATAATGATTTTCCATTTCTTTTCATCATTCAACTGGGAATTTTATCTATGAAGTTAAGTAAGTCTAATTTGTTCTTTATTTTGACTGAATAGAGAGATGCAATTTTGTTGATATCGTATTTCTGAGATGCTTTGTTCTTTTTGGTGTTGCAGAATTTGAAACTGAAACGGACTTTAGCTCCATGTATCCATAATTTAGCTCCATAATCTGAGCCACAGATCTGTAGCAGGTAAACTCTGGTTTTTCATTTTTGGCTTCATTAGCTGTTGTAGTACATCCAGTTGGAGATGTCCCTGAGTACAAAGTGTGTCTGGACTGAATAAACCATGTATTGGTAATTCACAGCTGTTCTTTGATAGACGTTTTGCTTCTCATCCAAGAAGCTTCTTCATCTCTGAGATGAAGCAGCTTTTTGGATAAAAAGAAAAACATTTTCAAAGAAAAACAAGAAAGTCCAGTTGCCTCTCGAAAAGACACCTTTGGGACAACCATGACTTGGATAACTGAGAATCTCCATAGACATATCTTGTCAGAACAATATCATATGATCATGTATTTCATTCCTTTCTCCTGAATCAAATCAAATCTGCCAATAACGTCTGTTCTGTCTCCCAGTTTTGGCAGAGAGAGGGAGGGAAGGAGGGAGAGAGATCACTGTCTATGTTTGTAGCACTGCAACAAAGAGAAAAGATAGATAGACATACACATATACACATGCACACAAACACACACACACACACATCTTGTCTATGTTTGTTGCAGGGCTACTTGAATGTCAGCATAGAACTGTTCTTTAGATGCATCTTTTGTAGGTGGAAAAATGTTTAGCTAAGTTTTGAATAGGTATTATTCCATCATTACTGCTTAGAAGCTTTTAAGAGGTTTGTTGATTTTCTTCTTTGTTATTAATACTACTCCATTCTTTCTGATGTTATTTTTGGAATACCCTGGAATAGTTTTGAAATATTTACTGTAAAGTCATCTGACAGAAAGCATGATTGAAAGTATTTCAATTCCAGTTGACTCACTGATGGCAATAATACCTACTTTGGTTCTTGCCTTTTTTTTTTTTTCGTTAATGATATCCAGCTTCCCATGTTTCATCCTTTATGATTCCTGATACCAATCTTGTTTATTTTCTTCCAGCACAGACAGTCCTTTAGGTTTTACCAGGATTCTACTTCCACAAGGGGATTTATCCTGCTGTGTCACTATTTCCTAGACTATTCATACCAGAGAATTGGTCTTCCCCAATACAACACACTTTTAGCCTTGGAGGATGCATGTTACAGTTTTAAATAATCTTTTTCTTCCCCTTCCCCTTCCCCTTCCCCTTCCTCTTCCTCTTCCTCTTCCCCTTCCCCTTCCCTTTCCCCTTCTCCTTCTTCTTGTACTCCTGCAAGGTCTGCTTTTTGGATCATTGAACCCCACTTTGCACGGTCAGCTGCATCTCCAGGGTGCAGACCCACAGCTTGCATATCTTTGTTGATGGTGTCTTACCACCTCTGTTTTGGATGCCCGCGAGGTCAACAGCCGTTGACTTCTAATTGGTAGGCAGTCTTGGCCACTGTGAAAGGTGCTCCTCTCTGGACATGTCCATACCAGCGGAATTGGCCTTCTCTCATCTTCTCTACAATTGGTGCCACACCAAAATGTTGGTGAATGGTGTCATTTGTGATGTCAAGAAGGGAGATGCTCAATATCCAATGGAGCATTTGATTTCTATGGCATGGAAATAGTTTTCGGTCCCTGTTGTTGCTGCCCAGCATTCAGTGCCATACAATGCAACAGGACAGATGGTTGTCTTGTAAATTTTAGATTTAATACGGGTTGCCATTTGTCTGTCACATAACACATCAATGAGTTCTTGCTAGTGCATCCAGGCTGTATTCACCCTTGCTCGTACCTCACCATTGATGTCACCATTGCCTTGGAGATGGGATCCCAGATACCAAAAAATGTCCACCTTCTTTAGGTTTTCTCCATTGATTTGAAGCATCCCAGGGGTAGTAACAATCTCTAAGTATTCAGTTTTCTGATGCTGAGGCAGAGCCCAGAATGGTTACAGTTTTAAATCTATTGGTAAAAAAATATTTTTATAAAGCTTTGGTGGTAATGCTGGAATAAGTTGCTAGATTTTTCTTCAGCCCCTTTCATTTATCCAAGTTTGAGGCCCGCATATAAACGTGTCTCACCTAGATGGCTGGGATTCTCAATTTTTCTACTAAAACAATTTGGCACATAAAATAGACTCCTATTGTTCAACAATGTTACCTTTTCTGGAATACATTTTAAGACTTTAAAAAGGGGGCAAAATGAACAGCAATCATTTCTGTTTTGTTGAAACCTGTTTTGCTTTTTGGAGAAGATACTAATTACCTAGCTTCCTACAACACTGTGGAATTTTTCAGATAAGAAAATTGCTTTGGCATTGAAGTGGGGAAAATTTATTTTTTTATTTATAGCCTATAATGCAGAAATAGATGATATAAAAATAAATTGAAATAAAGGTAAACAATATTTTAAAAGATTAAAGTACAATAAGGGGCCATTTAATAATAGAGATATAAACAGAGTTGTATGTAATGCCATGCCTGTTACAAAGAGATAATGGTTTATTACAATGAGGAAACAAATGCTGAATCTTATGCACCTGCTTCTTCATATTTTCCCTTCAGGCTGGCACCAACAATGTTCTATGCTGCTACATAATACGTCAACTCCAGCAACTAAAAACAGCCAGTTGTCATACTTAACCCTTGTTGTTGTTGTTGTTGTTGTTGTTGTTGTTGTTGTTGTTGTTATTATTATTATTATTATTATTATTATTATTATTATTATTATTATTATGGTTGTCCAGCTATCAAAGAACCTGAGATATGGAAATGTTATTGTTTAATAATACTAAATCTACCCAAATGGTGGGTGAACAGTGAGGTCTTTATGGCCCTTTGGAATGTCAACAGAGTAGAAGCCATCTGGATTTCAGGGAGAACTCATTGTAGAAGGCAAGGTTCCATGACAGAGGACGCACAATTCCTAGATGCTAATGATGAAGCTGCCCTGTGCACCAGCCCTCTCAGCATGAATCACTCAGATAGTTACCATGTGAAATAGGCAGCCCTTCAAATAATTGTGCCCTAAGCCACATGGAGGTGTTTTTTTTTTTGAAAAAAGTTTTTTTATTTAATTTCTCATAAACATATTGTAAATGTATAGTCTCTTATCCATTATTAATCATACATATACTCTTTACACTTTCATATTAATTCATTCTTCATCCTAAGAAAAAAATTAAATATATTCAAATATATTTGGGGTTGCTCTTCTACCCTTTCTTCTCCCTTGTTTTACAACAATCCTTCTTCTCCATCTTCTGTCTTTCCCTTCCCTCCCTTCTTCTATCCTTTTCTCCCTTCTTTCCTCCTCTCCTTCCTCTTCTCTACTTACCCTTCCTTTTCCCCACTCCTCCCTTCTTCCCCCCTTTCTAACCTTCTCTCCTACTGTTTTTTCTCTCCCTTTCTTCCTCTCCTTTTCCCTTTCTTCTGTTCCTCTCTCTCCTTCTCCCCTCCTATCTTATCCTCTACTCCTCTTTCCATTCTCTCTCCATTGTTGTATTTATTTTCAATTTGATATTTTCCCTATTGGTATCCAAGCAGCCCCAAATTTCTATTAATATATACCTTCTTTTCAATTTCTTTTCTATTTTACCAATTTCACATATATCATAGTTGTACATTTATGTAATAACATTTTTTTTCCTTTCCCCCACTTCCCCCTTTTCCATTTACACAGGTGTCATCTGGGTTTCTATTCCATTTTTTGTCTTCTCTCTCATTTACTTTTACACTGTCTAATTTATTAATCTGTCATCTTTTATTCATATTTCTTTTCTAACCATGGATAAAATCATCCCCATATCTTGAAATACATCAATTCCTCTTTATCTTTTATTCTTAGTTAGTCTATTCATTTCTGCATATTCTAAAATCTTTTTATTACTTCACCTTCTGACAGGATTTTTTTCTGCCTTCCAATTTTGTGCAAATTCAATTCTGGCCGCTGTTATTATGTGTATAATTAAATATGTATCTTCTTTACTATATCTCTCTGGTAAAATACCCAATTAAAAAAGTCTCTGGTTTTAATTCTATATGGTGGTCTAACCATGCCAGTATTCTAACCCAATAATTTTTTGCTTCTGTATATGACCATCACATATGATAATATGATCCCGGCAATTGTAAACATTTCCAACATTTAGCTGATTTATCCTTAAACATTTTTGTTAACCTTTCTGGTGACATTTGCCATCTATAAAACATTTTATATAGTTTTTTTTTATATGTAGTTGCCATTGTTAATTTATAATCCATTTACCATAGTTGTTGCCATTTCTCTAATTCTATTGTCTAACCAAAGTTTTTTGCCCATGTTATCATTGTCTCTTTTACTTCTTCATATTCTAAACTAATTTGCAATAAGTAATTATACAATTTCTTAATCATTTTTTCATCTGTCCCAGTCAATATCTCATCCAGTTCTGATTTTCCCAAATTGAAGCCATATTGTCTCAAGTCTTTATCATATCTTGATTGTATTTGTAGTCGCGTATACCAATCTATCTCAATCCCTTGTTTTTCTAGTTCTTGTTTCTGTTTTAGTTCTCCCTTCTCTGTTAAGATGTCCTTATATTTCATGATACTTTCCATGTTAATCATATTTGGGTGTGTCAGTGCTTCTATTGTTGAAAACCATATTGGTATTTTCATATAATGTTTTTCTTTCACTCTTTTCCATACTGTTAACAAACCATTCCTTACACAATGTCTCTGGAGGTATCTATGTACCCTATTTTTCCCGTACCATAGAAAAGTGTGCCAGCCTAGTTGCAAATCATGTCCTTCCAAAGTCAATATTCCTGTATTTCTCAATAAAATCCATTCTTTAACCCAAGTTAACATCGCCGCTTGATGGTAAAGTTCCCAATTTGATAGCCACATGGAGTTTTATAAGTTACAACCAGCACCTTGAATCACGTGCAGAAGCAAAGTGGCAACCAATGTGGTTCACAGAACAGAGGTGTCATATGGTATACTTACACAAACTTATAACTGCCTATGATGCTGTATTCTGGACCAGTTAAAGCTTCTGAATTGTCCAAGGACAGCCCTATATCAAATGCAATAGATAAACTGTAAGTTGACTGGAGCAGGAATAAGTGTCTGACAGGCCTCCCAATCCAAAAAAGACCCAATTAGCAAACTGGATGAAGTATGCAAAGGGATCTTAGCTACAGTTGCCACTCAAGTAAGAGTTGTAATTAAATGAAGATCCATAGATTACATACCACTCTTGAATGCAACAGCATCCAACGTCAAAGATGGATTATCTTCAAAAACAAGTAGCCCTAAAATCCGCTTGGTCTTGGTAGATTGAATCAACAATTTTAACAAACAGAAAGCAGCAGGTGAAGCTAAGCAGAATCGCATCAGATACCTGTATAATTAGCACAGGGGCCCCCCAAGGCTGTGTGCTCTCCCCACTTCTCTCTGTATACCAATGACTGCATCTCTAACGATCCATCTGTTAAACTACTGAAGTTCACAGATGACACAATATTGATTGGTCTCATTCGAGACAATGATGAATCTGCATACAGATGGGTGGTTGAACAATTAGCCTCGTGGTGTGACCAGAACAACCTGGAACTGAACACACTCAAAACCGTAGAAATGGTAGTAGACTTTAGGAGAAACCCTTCCATACTCTCACAATATTAGACAACACAGTATCAATAGTAGAGACCTTCACATTTCTAGGTTCTATCATATTGCAAGATCTAAAATGGACAGCTAACATCAAAAACATCATCTAAAAAGCACAACAAAGAATGTTCTTTCTGTGCCAACTCAGAAAGCTCAAACTGCCCAAGAAGCTGTTGCTCCAGTTCTACAGAGGAATTATTGAGTCTGTCATTTGAACCTCTATAACTGTCTGGTTTGGCTCTGCAACCCACAAGACAGACACAGACTTCAGAGGATAATTAGAACTGCAGTGAAAACAATTGCTACCAACCTAATTAATTGGGATTTTATCTTAACACATTCCTAGAAGATGCTAGGTTTTATGTGCTAGATTTTTATGAAAAAAAATATTTTAAATTTGTTTTTACATATATAAATTTTGTTTTATATATACACTTTACTGTAGCTTTCTTGAAAAACAATTGCAACAGCTTCACTTCTTGGTTCACTTTAATTTTCTAATACTGATTCAGTTTCCTCGTCACTATATTTTTGTTCAAAACAGCTTGCTTTATCTTACAGTATCAGCCTATTCTCATCTGTTGTACCCAAAGTCTCTTATTAAAAAACGTTTTTAATAAAGAACTCTGTTAGATTTGAAAACAAGAACAGTATCCCTAGGAGACACTAAAGGATAACATCAAGCTTCAATACTCTTTCCCCTTTCTCTCTTTTCTTCTTTGACTTGAAGCATTATGAGTTTCTTCCTGAGATCACAATTTCTGATCATCTTTAATTTTATTCACTCACCTTTGCAACCTGAGGGCATGAAAGTCAGCTTCAATCTTCAAAGCTATAATAACAATAATGAAGTTGCTATAGTTACCTTTCTGTTTTTCTAATGAAACAGACTCAATTCCAACTCTTTGCACAGGAATTGCAGTTAAGCTTTTGGAAAAAGTTCTGATGTAGAAATCAAACTGATCATTTATATGCCTTCTTAACATCAGCTCTCCCTTCTTCAGTGAAATGAGCCGAAATTTATTGTCTTTCTATTTAGCTGAATGATGCTTAGTTAATTATGGCTTTTTCTTTGCAAAATGAAGGTGGAAATCTTGCAGGATAATACAGATTAAGAAAAGCATCAGTGAGCAATGAACCTGAGCAGTTAGCCTCTAAAATTAAAATCACAAAAGTAACTAACAGAATAATGAAGCAATAAAAAAATCCCCCCAATACATTCCATGATTTATTGCCAGGTAATACTGGTGGGAAAATGCAATAAGAATAGGTTAATGGAAATATGTATATGGAATCTTTACTGACATCATCTGAGTATTTTAATATTTTTTGTCAAACTTTTCAGGCACTTAAGTTCCATTATTTGACTAACTTTGGAATAAATTAACAAGAATGTAGTACAAATGGTGAAAAGTACTGATGGATAAAACAGAGGATTTTTTCTTCTTTTTATGACTCTGCAATCCCTTTTATCAAGGTGCAGGCGGGGCGCCTAAATGGAGCTGAATGTTTACTTGCCAGATGACCTTCCTGATGCCTATGTGGAGTTTGTGGAGTTCACAGCAGATATTTTCTCTTTGCACCCTGATAAAAAAACATCTATCATTGCCTAGAAGAGGTCCAAGAGGTAGGTGAGTGTTTTTACCTCTAGGCCACCACACCACTCTGGGATAAAACAGAAGATTATGTATATGGAATACAAAGATATAGTAAGGATGGCTCATTTTTAAAATATTGGGTCAATCTTATGAATCAGTGATAGAATGGAGACAGTTTGCTTCTTGCTATCAATAGAAAGAAAAGAATTGTACTTTCTTTTATAAAAATTTGTGCATTCTGCTATTTCTTGATTTCTTAAGCATATTAAACATTACAACAGATGATCCTTTTTTTGGTCATATTCAAAATGACTACTCATCTATTTTTACTGCTGTAAATTTCTTGGTTGGCTAATGTGTTGAGAATCACACATTACGTTTTAAATTATAACACCAGTCCTTGCTAATGTGGTTAATTAATTCAAATAAATGCTTAGCATTTGTCATCTTGTTCCTGCTATTAACTTGTCCAGTTTGAGTGCACAAAACAGAAAAACTACAGCCCAAGGTCCTATTTAACGGAATCCCTGAATTGGAAGAAAACATTTAATAGAGCTGTGGACATCACTAATGAATTGTTTTGCTTTGATGAAGGCTTGAGAATAGCCAATTTTTCAAACTATTGTTTTTTTTTTAATTTTGTTTGTCAAACATGTACAAGATAGCAGGCATAGATATAAACATAAACAAAGGAAGTAAGTACAGATAAATGGGGACAGTAAGACAGGGATGGTAGACACGCTGGTGCGCTTATGCACACCCTATTTATTTATTTATTTATTTATTTATTTATTTATTTATTTGTCGCATTTTTATGCCGCCCAACTCCCGAGGGACTCTGGGCGGCTAACAACAAAGAATAAAACAATGTGAACAGTATCCCATACAAAAGTTTAAAAAGAAAACATTAAAACCCATACACTCCAATTTGTGGCCAGATCTCGCAAGATCATTGTAGCGAGATCAACGGCCCCAGGCCTGTCGGAAGAGCCAGGTCTTCACCGCTTTCCAGAAGGCCAGCAGGATGGGGGCAGTCAGGACCTCAGGGGGTAATTGGTTCCAGAGAGCTGGGGCAGCCACAGAGAAGGCCCTCCCCCACGGGCCCACCAGCCGACATTGTTTAGCTGACGGGACCCAGAGGAGAACGACTCTGTGGGCTCTTACCGGTCATTGGGAGCTATATGGTAGGAAGCAGGCTCAAAGATAGCCTGGCCCTGAACCATGTAGGGCTTTAAAGGTTGAACACCTTTAATTGTGCCTGGAGACCGATAGGGAGCCAGTGCAGGTCGCAGAGAATTGGTGTAATGTGGGTTTATGGACCTCTTAGGAATGGGCAGTGGTGGGTTGCCCCCGGTTCGGGCTGGTTCACAAGAACCAGTAGTAAAGGTAAGTAGAATCCACTCCTGGGAATGGGGTGAAGTCCACGGTAGACAGTTTGAGGTTGAAGCTGTGAGGGTTTGAGGCTGTAACAATGGAGTCAGGTAGAGCATTCAAGGCATTGACCACTCTGTTGCTGAAGTCGTATTTTCTGCAATCAAGTGGTTTACCTTGAGTTTGTATCAATTGTTTGCCTGTGTATTATTGTGGTTGAAGCTGAAGAAGTTGTTGACAGGTAAGATGTTGTAGCAGACAATTTTGTGTATTATGCTTAGATCAGACTGCAGGCGGTGCAGTTCCAGATTGTCCAAGCCCCAGAATTTCACGTCTGGTGGCATAAGGGATTATACTGTGAGTAGAGAAGTGGAATATTTGTGAAATATCTCTGGACCCGCTCAATCGTGTTAATGTCTGATATACAGTGTGGATTCCAGATGGATGAGCTGTATTCAGGAATTGGTCTGGCAAAGATTTTGTATGCCCTAGTTAGCAATACAATGTTACCAGAGAAGAAGCTTTACAAGATTAGGTTAACAATTCTTAATGCCTTTTTGGCAATGCTGTGAGCTTTGGGACTTAGATCATTTGAGATGAGTACTCCTAGGTCCTGGACAAAGTGAGGGTCGTCTACGAGATCATTTCCGCCCAACTTGTATTTGGTGTTCTGATTTTTTTTGCCAATGTGTAGGACATGTGTCTTCATTGTATGAAGCCATATGCCCTCTTGGGTCTAAGAGAGCAGCAGTGTGAAGAAACCATTCCTTTTTCCTTTACTTTGAGTACACTTTAGCAGTTCTGGTGAGCACTGCTAGAGAACAATGAGGAGAGTTGTAAAGAAACATCACCGAGTCAGCTTTCTAAGCACTTCTTGACAAAGTGCAAACACTATAGCTGCACATAAGTCTCTTCTGGCTTTTGTAGGTGACAGGTAGGAATCACAAATTTCAAGGATATGTGATATGTTCTAGCAAGGCGAAGTGTGCCATTCATTACTGCTCTGGTATAATATTGTTCATTGAAGCAAATCTAAGTCACCTGGCATCATTTAGAATTTGCTTTCACTATGGTCACTGCAAGTAGAGTAAGAACTGGATTTCTTCCTCTGGGAGGATTTCTTTGCCTATGACATCATAATGTAAGATGAGCCCCTTATATGATTGGAAGCAATGCTGTAATACATATCTTGTCATATTTCCCTCTTTGTCCCCATTTCTAACACATTCCAAACTCATATCTGAATTACAAGTGTTCTAAAAAACAAATTTCTTACAGAATTTATTTTTCCACTCATTTATGATCTGAGACCAATAAAGCACAAGTGCAAAACATAAAGTACAGAAAAAAGCAAACCAAACTTGAAAAAAAAATTCCAAAAAATATCAGCACAATATTGCTAGAAACTTTGCAATCTTCACAGTGGTTGTTCAAGTTAGGTCTTGGAGAAGAAAGATGGTAAAGTCCTGATCAGAAGAATGACTAAAATGACATGGTTATATCACTGGGCTTGGGGACTCAGATGTGTGTCAAAGTCTGTGCTATGGTTATCTTGATTTATTGATAGTGGTTCTGCTTTATATTTTGTTTTTAACCTTGGCTACTGATTATGTGCATGATATTTTTATAATGGTTTTAAATGTTGTTAGCTGCTCAGGGGCTAATCTAGAGGCCCATCAATCAGACTTTATTTACACTCATTCTGGCAGTCTTATATTTACCTGGGGCTTTGCAACTTTTCAATTGAGAAATTATTTTATTGATTTTTGATTATGAATCACAGATCTATGTATAGGCCATTACAGTTAATTTGGTTTTGTTAAAATTAAGATTAGACGTTTGCTATAGTGGTCAGCTGTTTTCTTTAATATATATCTTCTTTATTTGTAAACTGCCTAAATACATTGAGCAGTTGGGTGGCCTTCAAATTTAAATGAATAAATACATTTCCTTATAAGTTATTTTAAATGGACTGCAAGGATTCATGAGAATACCATGTTTTCCCGAAAATAAGACCCTGTCTTATATTTTTCTGAACCTGAAATAAGTGCTTGGTCTTATTTTCGAGAATGTCTTATTATTTTGGGGTGCATGGAGCAAGATGGGGCTCCTCTTGCCGTCTTACTTGATTTCTAGCTCTGTCTCCCTAACCCTACCAGAGGAAATGTCTGGGACCAGCTGCACATGCAGTTAAATATTTTTGGGGAGGGCTTGTTTTTTTTGGGGGGGGGCTTATTTTAGCCCATGTGCTCAAAATTGGGCTTATTATCAGGGGATGTCTTATTTTAGGGGAAACAGGGTACTAGGTTCTTGCACTTCCTTCCTCAATTTATTAGACTTTTTCTTTTATTTTTCATTTTGCCTTCTTCATCTATGACAGTGATGGCTAACCTTTTTGCCATTGCATGCCAAAAGCAGGGGGCGTGCTGGGGAGGTTGCACTCATGCATGCCCACACTATAATTCAATGTGCCCTGCCCCCCCTGCTTTTGGCATGTGATGGCATGGTGGGCCCGATAGGCCCGTTTTTTGCCCTCCTCAGGCTCCAGAGGCTTTCTAGAAGCCTGGGGAGGATGAAAACAGCCTTCCCCCCCAGGCCGTCTGGAGGCTGGAAACAGCCCATTTCCTGACTTCTGGTGGGCCTGGAATACCCGAAAATCAGTTGGCTGATGTGCACATGTGTGCTGGAGCTGAGCTAGGGCAATGCTCACGTGCCCACAGATATGCCTCCATGTGCCATCTGTGGCACGCATGCCATAGGTTCACCATCACAGATCTATGAGTTTGGTCTTGATGCCATAATAGATAGTTCTCAACTTCCCAACTTACTAGCAGTGACTATTCACAGTGACTGTTCAAAGTATTTGATTGCAGTATCACAGGGTCATGTGATCACCATTTGTAACCTTCCCACCCAGCTTCTGGCAAGCAAAGTCAATGGATAAAGCTGGGTTCACGTAATGACCACATGTTCACTTGACAACTGCACTATTCACTTAACAACCATGTCAAAAATGGAGGTAAAATTGGGTGCAACTCACTTAACAACAACCTTGCTTCTGGTTTTCAAATAGTTGCCTAATCCCAATTCTTAGGCTATTTGCTATTAATATCACAACTCAGTTTATAGCATATTTGTTTTAAAATGAAGACAAGATTCCACACAGACTTTTTTTTTTTTTTTGAGCTGTGTTATTTAAATTTGATTTGGGGAAAAAAAGTATAATCATGTGGAAAGAAATACAGCCTGTGAACAAGACAACATCTCCCAAACCTCCAAACTTTGTATTCCTAACTCTGAGTCAGATTACTGGTTCAGAACTGAAGTACATACATCTAACCGTTCATCTCTGCTCTAGAAGAGGCAGAGAAAGGAGAAAGCCTTAGAACAGGGGTGTCAAACTCGCAACCCGCAGGCCAGATGTGTCACATGCTGGCCCTGCCCCAGCCCGGTTAGCGAAGGGGAAAAAAGTCCCGATATGTCATGTGATGCCACCATGACGACGTGGTTTGACACCCCTGCCTTAGAGAAAGGATTGTTGTCCATTAGGAAAAACCTTCTAGTGATGATCATGTGTGAATGGAAAATTCTTACATCTTAAAAGTCTACAGTTCCTATTGATCAATGTCACATAACCTTCCTAAATAGTGAGACTGCTGAGAATTGAATTGAATAGTCTGGCAGAGAGTTGAAAATGTAATCATGGCATTTACTTACTATTTTTTTTTAGGTGGTACATTCTTCCTTTGGCCTGATTTTCTTTTAACACAAATGTAACTACTGGCAATTAATCTGATAGTTAAACAGCTAAAAGTATCCATAGAAACACCATACCATCACACTGTGCAGTTTGGTGTCTCCTCTCACTTCACTTCCCCCCCCCCACCCCGACAACAATAAATTTACTGAGACCTGCCTGTAGCTATTATTCCAACAGTGCTTTGTGGGACACTGCTATGTAATGACATGGCAATTCTCTGGAACAATTATTTTATTGTACTCTATACAATACAAATACAGTACAATACAAATAGTTTATATTTTATATAGAGTTGGTTTTCATTTACTCAAAAAGCAGAGGTTCAGTTCTTGGCAAAAATCACCTTGGAGGAGCACATTTTTGTGACTTAAGATTCCTTGACCGCTGATCAGTTTCATAGGGAAAAAAACCTTCTATATCCTTTCTTGACTATTCAAACCCTTAAAAAGTTTTGTTTGGGATATTGCCTTTTCTGTATGAAGCAAAAGTGCGAAGCTGCTTCTACTTCTGAATAGTGGAGTGGAATGATCACACTTCCAGGCTACATTCAAGGAAACACACTATTTGTTGAGGTGGATCGGTTTCATACTGGCACAGAATGTGCTCCCTTTGCAGATCACTAATCTGAACTTTCCTTTTCATTTAGGCCAGGGGGGAGGGATGAACTCACTCTTCCTTGAAGGCTGAACTTAGCCAGCCACGTATTTTAGCAGTGCAAGATTATTTTGAGGCTAGGACTTTGGGGAGGGCAAAAATCACATGCTGACACTACAAGTAGTCTTCAACTTACAATCAGCAATTTAGACATCATCCAAAATTATGACCTTTCCTTAACTGCCACACTACCCCCACATTCACAAAATTGCATTTCGGGACTTGGTAACCAGCTTTCATTTACAAGCAGGTGCAGTATACTGTGATCATGTGATCACACTTTGCAACATTTTTTTTACTGTTTTCCAGCAAAACCTGGCAAAAACACCCTTTGGATAAACTGGATTTGGATTTATGTCCATGTGATTCACTTAATGACCATGATGACTCATTCAATGACCATATTAAAAAAGGTTGTATAATCAAGTCCAATCACACAGTGGGTCCATTTACAACCACATGACTAAAATGCTTTTCTACTCCCTCTTCATGGAAAATGTCCTGAAGCAGAAGCCTGAATGATCCTAAGGGATTTTCAGTTAAATCATGCAGGAGCCCAATGCAGGGGCATTTTTTAGATGAGGGGGGTGGGGGGCAAATGGTTTGCCATTGCCTTTTTTTAGGACTAGCCCTAAGTCATCCAGCTGGCTTCATACCTTAGGTCTCTCTACCCCTAATCTTTTATCTCTCTAGACCAAACTTCAGGCATTTTTAAGAAAACAGAAATTAATATTGGACTTCAGTATTCTATTAATAGTTGGCAATACTATATATAACAGTTGCCGTTTGAATGTGATTTTACAATTTCAATTATAGACAGATATTGTATCCTCATACATACAATAAGGATATAAACAGAATAAAATAAATCTGCTTCAGAAGAAACTGTTCTTAAATGAGAGGCGGGAATTGCAGGAGAATATCATATGTGTCAATGTATTAAGAAACTGTGTGTATTTTGCATTTTTTTTAACAGATGTGTATCATTCAAAGAAAGGAATTGATGGAATGTGTCCAAATATAGCATTATTTACATAAGAATTATGAAAAAGATTGCCAGAAGAATGTGGTTTTAACATGATAAAGCTTAAAATATCTAACAGATCTTTGCTAAATATAAATGTGTACTCTGCATTACTAATCACCTAAATCATTTCCTTTTTCAGATTAAAACACTGTTAATCTATGATGTAACCAAATGACAAGTAATTATGTCACTGGAAAATCTATGTAGGAAAAAACTATTTTGCAGCACTCAAATTAGACTCATTATATCTGAAATAGTAGACTCCAAGTTTAGTACCTTCTTTCTATTTCTCCATTATGGAACTGGCAAGGGGTCTTCTGAGTAATGTCAGATGGACTAAGATCCATGAACTTGTATCTGGGAACAACTAGAATCAAGCCAAATTTTGGCTCAAATCCATCCAAACTTCCTACATCTGGAGCTATGTTATAGGAAAGAGAAATGGCAATAAAAAGGCTATGTTGAAATGATGATTCCTTGGAGTCCTCAATGGTTTCATGATGAGAAGCTTCTCTCTAGCCAGTGAAAGTTATCTTCATCAAGATCTGTCATCATTTTCTTTTTTTATATATCTTCATTTTGTCAAAGAACAGCATTACATTCATAAGAAATATTGCTGTTTCAGTGAAACCTATAAAAATATCTGAAGGCTAGTGTTACTAACACAATATGATTTTAAAATACTAAGATCTCTATGTAACTGTTCTTAAGGTTAAGACTACAAACTAAGTGGGTGGAAATATAAAATATAATTTAAAGTGATATAATGGAAAAATCTGTCATTTTTGCCTATTTTTAATCTTCTGTGTGGTTCATCTTCTCTAGAATTTGCCAGCCTTGAAAGCTTCTAATATACTAGACTGCAAGTCTTATTCTCTCAAGCCATGGTACATAAGGGTTTAAGAACTACAACTCCCAGCAAGACACAGCTAGTATAGTTCATCCTGAGATCCTGGGAGACATGGTTCAAAATAAACATGTTGAACTATCAACTCTCAGGCTATAAAACAGAGAATGCAAAAGATATCAGCACCATTAAATGAACAGTAAGATTACGAGGGAAGAGGTGAAATAGGAAGGTGCACCAATAAATTTACACTTGTTCCATTATTCTGCAGAGTAGTGAATACATATCTCCATGTAATCAGAAGAATCAATGCAAGAAGTCACTCCTTCATGAACTCAGAGCCACATCTGTACAGATTTTGGGTGAGAAAGGTTCATGGCTGTGTACTACTAAATGGAAATGTCTGTATGCTTACTTCTGCCAGGAGATGGTAATGAGGTGTTTTTAAAAACACAAACTGAATAACAATTGCAAATGTATACAGAGAAGGTTACAACTGTCATCAGTGCTTTGCATTAGAAAAATGCCTCTTTTTTCATTAAATGAAATTTGAAAAAACTGCTATGCCTGCAGTAAATTTGGGATTATATTCAAACAAATTTGAACCCAATTATTTTAATAGTTATTTAATTCTATGCCCACTGCCAAACAAACAGATCCTCTCCACATTAATGTTAATGAGAGTCCCACAGAAAAGCAAAAGAGATTGTCTTTTTCACCAGATTACTGAAGTATTTATGCTAGAAGCTCCTGCGGAGACTTGTAAGGTTTTTTTGTTTAAGCTTAACAAAGATAGCTAAACTTTGCTAGAACCTTTGGTGTTTAATGGAATGAAATGTTAAGAATGCATTTTATAGAATATAGAATATAGAAATGACCTAGGACAAAAATTCAATGGGCAGGGACAATAACAACAGATGGCATCAACTACATTAAATTAAATGCATTTGTCTCTCAGTGTATGTTCTGTGTCTGTTTATGAGTTGTGGAGTTTACTCTAAGGAATTAAGCACCTTAATTTGCAATCCAAGGGTATCCAAACTGTATGGCTTATCATCTTATATAATTGTGTTGGTATAAATACATCATAGGCATGCTATTTCCAGGGTGTTTTTATCATAATTCATACTAGGTTTCCAGATTCCACCAAACTACAGTATTTTTTTAATATGCCAATTGGAAAGCTACAGAGCTTTTGGCATTCACAATGGTTTCCTTTCAGTTCAGTAAGTTTGGAAACATTATGTATATAGAAATAAAAAGAAGCAAAAATTATGTTATCTTTCCTTATTTATTCAAAAGAAAATGCCATTAAGTCCAGTGAGGCATATTTGTAGGTAAGTGAACATAAGACTGTCACTGTAGCCTAAAAATTTAAAGGTAAAACTGTGAGGAAATGCATAATCATGAAATCCCAATCTACATGCTAATACTTAAAAAATAAAATTATAAACACTGAAGTAAGGGCTGTATTAAGATATAAATTGACAAGTTGCATTTCAAAGGAAAACATCTTTTCCCATCATTTTTTTCTCTGTGTTTTTTCTTGAAGTTCCAGTGATTTGTCCCATAAATAAGTCATAAACAAACAAGGAGTTAGCATAGATTTAAAAAGTAGCAAGCAAATAATTTTAAATCTATTGAAACTATTGAAATGTCATAACCCAGCCACCATAGTTTGAAGAGAAAAAGATCAGTTAGAAAAGGACTGCCATTTCTCTTTGGCTACATCAGTTAGGAACAAAACCTAATTACTGTTCTCTAAGAGAGCAATTTGGATTGTAGTTCATGTCTTGAATCCATCAGAATACAATGACTTCAATTGCTCCAAATTCCTTCATTAAAGGTCAAGGTTGCTTTATTTGAAAAATAGTGAATTTGCTACTCAAAAATCACCTTAATATTCTACAAATTCTTCCCAACATTTCACTGCAAAAGGCTGTGAGTTCCATGTTCACCCACAGGGTCCTTATTAAGCAAAATGTTTCTTCTCAGAGGGGCTTGTCATGTCATGAATCTTATCAAAAAAATCTCAACTGATCATCATAGTAGAACTGAGTTTACTCCCTCCCTTCCTCCCTCCCTTCCTCTTTAATGAGGATTTTCAAAATATATGTTTAAAAATACATCATTGTAGTGCATCTATTATGTGCAAATAGAATTCCTTAGTTGAGTACAATGTACAGTGAAATACATTGAAGGTTATTCCAAAAAAGGCTTTCCAGATTATCATCAAACTAGTTGTAAATAGCACAGATTTGTTCATTGGGGTTTGCCTATAGATGTTTTTCCACTCACTCCAGAAAAAAATACCTTTAATATTCAATTCTTACTAGTTGTATGAGATGTGTGTCCCAACAGGGATTCTAAAAATGGTGTTCTTTCTTTATAGCTTGCAGTTCTGGACCTGTCCTTTCACTGCAGAATGAAGTAAACAAGGGCAATTCTCAGAATGAGATTATCTTCAATTGATAGATCTTTAACCACTGAAACCCCATACATATTTATTAACTCCATATTTTATTTTATGTTTTTTCCACTAAGTTTATGTTCATGAGAATATGTTTTTTATTCATATGGGCTTCTGCTAAATTCAGAGCTCCAATAATACGGTTGGTTAGATTATTGTTAGGTTTGTTGTGTCAACACAGCCAATGTTGAGTCGTAGTATTACTACAGTAGTAGTACTTTGATCAGATCTGTGAGGTGATTTGCTTGTAAACCTGACTTCATAATACAATGAGTTGCTAATTAGTTTGACTACAAAGAAACCTAATTATGATGCAAAATACTTTCTCTGCCCTAATAAGAAGCTCATTATAATTGACCCTGTTACTATCCTGAAAAGTTCAGCAGTAGAGGCAGGCCCAAGCTAGCTAAATCAATGTCAAAATAAAGCAGAGAAGAACTGTTTATAAATTTAGGTGCCCTGTTTAAAATTGGTAGATCCTATGTTTTGAGTCCAAGTTATCAATTAGGAAAGCAATGCCACATTTCTTGCATTTTTTTTCCCCAAATAAGTGGATACATATTTTGAGTAATAAATTACTTTACATCACAGTTGTATCTGATTTTCAAAACAATTTTGTGTATTTGAATTGCTTGTCTAAATACATTTAGAGAAAGTTTTGTTTTCACCTATGAATTTTATACTGTATACTGATAATAGTACTTAAGAACTAATCATTTCAGTTGAATGTGGGTTTATATCTAAAGTTGTATAACACTAAACTGCATGTTTCATAATTTAAAACCGCAGACATTTAGAAAAAATATACATTTTCTACATTTTTAATTTTTTTAAAGAAAAGGTACACATGTAACAATGATCAGATTCTTTGCTAAAATGATCTATTTTTCTCTTCTTGAAGAAGTGCTATTTATTAAATGAATACATTTCTGTTCAGTGTGACAGATTAAATTCACTATTGATTTTTATTTACTATGGTTTACTCAAAACAATAAAGCCATTAAAAAAAGGCAGCCAGTGTGCTGTGAATTTTTTTTTTGCCTGTACCACTTTGAGATGCAAATGGGCATCATCCTTGATTATTTTTCCACATCATAAACCACTTCCATATGAGAATATTGGTCAAACCCACCCCCATTTCTCTACTTGTAGTTGGTTCCCAGATGGATTATAATATAATTTAAAGTATACACACACAATTAATAGAGGGGAGGTAACATGAGAAATGTTATTTTCTATTTGTCCAATATGTTAAAGTTTTGCAGGTATTATTTTTCAGTTATTTTCCAAAATAAACAAAAAATAATAAAAGATGATAAAGTAGTTATCTCCAATCTGGTATGACCTAATTGTTTTAGGTGTCTGCTTCCACAATTCTAAGCCAATGTGACCTGGAAATAAAAACCTAAAATACCAAGAGAGCAATAATCTGTGAAAAGATGAGCTATAGGATTCTGCCTTCTGAATGGACTTTGTCTTGATAAAATATATATTTATATTTGATTTTTATGGCACCCCAATATGTATGACTTTAGGTGGTTTAAAAATGAAACAATGAAACACAACAGAAACGCAGAATATATAATTCAAAAGAAAGTCTTCAGAAAACAGCAAATGCATTTCACTTATTTTGAATTCAGGTAGTCCTCAATTTACAATGTATTTAGTGACCATTTAAAGATACTACGGCACTGAAAAATGTGACTTATGATAGTTTTTCATAGTTTAGCCATTTGCAGCATCCCTTGATCATGTGATCAAACTTCAGGTGCTTTGCAACTAGTTCATATTTATGACTTGTTGTGTCCCAAGGTCATGTGATCACCTCTTGCAACCTTCTGACAAGCAAAGTCAACAGGGAAGCCAGTTTCACTTAACAACTTGGTTGCTAACTTATCAACTGCAGTGATTCACTTGACAACTGTGGCAAGAAAGGTCGTAAAATGGGGCAAAACAATTCACTTAACAAATGTCTCACTTAAAAGAAATGTTAGCCTCTGTTGTTCCTCGTAAATCAAGGAATGTCCATAATAAGAATGACTTTATCTTACTACTTGCAATATAGTAATACCAAATACAGATAATACCACACAACTACAAAAATAACTTTCAGCCACACTAAGCTATTCAACTCAGTGGGAAGAATCTCCTGTATTTGTTTAGAGCTAGTAATTCATACACCACGGACTGAACAATATCCTCTCTTGGCCAAATTGTGAATTGGCCCAGTCATATGCTGGAGTCGTTATCTGGTGCAAAGGAACTAATTATCACATAAGGCAGAACATTGCAACCAATTTATTCTGTACAGCAACAAAGAGGTGCCCTCAGGACCCAAAGCACAAATTGAGAGGCCCTAATTAACATTGAGACACAAATTAACCTAGATTATATACACTTATAAAAGCAGTACCATGTGATCATTGACAAGCAATAAGCAACAAGTAGTAGATTATCTACATGCCTACTTGAGGATTGTTCAACCAAAATGTGGTTTTATTACTAAAAGATTTCAACTCCCTGTCCTTCTGGCCCTAACTGATAAAACAGTAGATGAATATGCAAAATCTTCTAGTTAAGTTACCAACAGAAAAAGGAGGAGTTAAGTTAACACTTTCTGTCTGATTTATCTACAACAAGAAGAAGGACACAGCCTTGCATTAAAGACTGTTCGGGGTCAGCATCAGTGGTGGGTTGCTCCTGGTTCTGTCTGGTTCTTTAGAACTGGCAGTAAAAGTGGCAAGAGGCTCCGCCCACCCACCCGGACATCATAATTGACAATCTCTGCATGCGCAGAAGCTCCCGTTGCGAACCGGTAGTAAAGATAAGTAGAACTCACCCCTGGTCAGCGTGATATGTGTTCTTTGATAATGACAACCATACCACAGTTGTGGGAAATTGCAGGGGAGGAGGATGGGCCAATGGAAGTAACATTTAAAACAGAACGGAGTAAAATGACTTTTAAAAATAAAATAAAATGGAGTTTCTCTTGCTAAAACTAGCCACATGAGCCTATCATCCATATCAGTTTCTCTCATTCTGTTTCCTGACTGTTCGATCGCTCCTTCCTTCGTGATTTCCTTCATCCCGGTTATCTGAAATTTCTTCTTCTGTCAGCATTCCATGTCTTGATCCTCTTGCCATCTGCAATCCAATTCACTGGGTAATTGTCACTGTGGACATTTTACTGCAATGCCAGTCTTTCTCTTCGTTGGCCAAGTTTCTTATTAGCTGCAGAGGTTGGAATGGGATGGTGGTAAAAGTAATGCAGGGAAAGAAATTGTATGCTTGCTCCCCTTCAATTTTTGATAACTCGTGCATAATCTTTCCATTAACTTAAAGTTCTATCTGTTATCCTTTAAATCTGTATGTTGCCTCTTCCTTGGAAAAAGGCCTCTTACTATTGCTATAAGCTATATAATTTCTATTCCTCTCCTTTCTCGTCTGCCATATCTATCTCTATGTCTATTTCTTTGTGTCTGCACATGCATCTGCAGTTCTACAGCATCTTATATCTCCTATAACTCCAATAATTCATTTCTATTTATCTTGCTGAAAGTTCTTAATTCTAATTTCCTTACTGACTCCAATGAGCGTCTTATCATTTCCCTTAATCTTTGCATCCATTCACTTTAGCATCTTGGAGAATCCTATTTCCTCTACTTCTGACTTCCTGTTACAGACCTTTGTAATTAGATACCCTTTTTTTATGATTCCTGCATGCTTGCAGCAGACTTTAATCCCTTTACTTATTTCTCAGCTCTATTGCAATATATTTATTGCGTATGTATGAATCAATTTTGATTTAATTCAGATTGATTAAATCAGATAAGGTTCAAAGTGGGCATGATTCAAAGCAAATTGAAGATAATTTAAAGATAAATCCATTTTGATCCATTAATTATAATAGAGAATCAAAACATTTAAATCTCAATCTCTCTCTCTCTGTCTCTCTTTCTCATCTAAAAGTAAAGATTCCCCCACACATGTGTGCTAGTCGTTCCCAGCTCTATGGGTGGTGCTAATCTCCGTTTCTAAGATGAAGAACCAGCGCTGTCCGAAGACATCTCCATAGTAATGTGGCCAGGATGACTAAACACCAAAGGCACATGGAGCACTGTTACCTTCCCACCAAAGTGGTCCCTATTTTTCTACTTGCATTTTTTACATGCTTTTGAATTGCTAGGTTGGCAGAAGCTGGGACAAATAACGGGAGCTCACTCCATTACATTGTGCTAGGGATTCAAACCACTGAACTGCTGACCTTCTGATAGACAAACTCAGTGTCTTAGCCATTGAGCCACCACATCCCTTTCCTCTCTCATCTAAGACCTATCTAATTATTTTTTCTCTTTCTTTAGATTGAGATGAAGGTACAATAAACCAGTGTTTTCTCCGGTCTATCAGGACAACCTGGTCTACCCAAATATGGGATGGAGCATACTGCTTCCAGTGCAGTTTTAGTTGAATATCTTCAGATATTCTCCCTGTTTCTCTGAGGCACATATTGCCAAGTATAGGATAGAAGCTCCCCTGCCCCCAGTTGTCCAGCAAAGAACCTAAATTATGCTGAACCAATGAAAAAAGTGTGCCTCTTTGACTTAAAAATTTGATTTCATTTGCTTTTCTGAGATGCCAGGATTGGCATGACAGTGAAGAATAATTCCTGAATTCTTGGCTGCTTCTGATGGAGTTTCTCAGTGTCACAACAATGGCATAACTTGTTGGCATGATCCTTGAATCCTGGAAAAGACTCTACCACCACCCAATCACTTGGTTATGTCTGTGTTAGTTAGTTAACAGATGCCTCCATAATAGGATGCATTAATACAAGCAAGCCAGAAAATAGGAGATTTGGCATAGAAAAAGCAGCATTTGTAATTTGTAATACACTTCCACAGTCAATATTTGGATTTAAACTTGTCCTAATAAGTTAGTATTTAAATGTAAAGTACCATACTGGACTGGTCAGCTTAAAGTTTCTATTCAGAGTGCTGAAAAATAAAACTCCCAGTTTTATTAGCATGAAGAAAAAGCAAAGTTGAGTTTTTAAGGGAGTTTAGAATTTTTAAAAAAGAATAAAGCATACAACATTGCTAGGTTTGGCTCCCAAAAGAGCTCTGATAAGCAGAAAATTTAATGAATTATTAAAATAAATAGATTGGTTATTTACCGTATGTCAGTGTCAGAGAATCCATCACAAATTCAGTATCCCCTGAATTTTCATATGTGGGAGTAAAATTGTAAGTTGCAGTAAAAAAAAAAAAAAGAGCCTCTGTACCCAAAACTGTAAACAATTTCAAAAGTCTATAAAGTGCTTTACATGTTTTGATTTGCTGCTTCAAAGTAAGTCCATGTTGCAATCTGTGAATCTATTTTACAATTTAGTCAAAACTTTGTTGAATCAAAGTGCACTTTCAAATATCCCCACAGTTTGTATCTTTGACAGGCAATAAAAGATAAATTTATCTTGTATTTATCTACTATTAATTGAATACTATTGTTTTAGAGAAAAATCTTTCCTTTCATCAAAGTTATCATCATGTAATTTTAATAAGTACTGACTCTTGATGCTACAAAAATAGAATACTCCCCTTTTCATAAATTTTCAAGGAATCAATATAGCTTTTCAGCTACTTCCTAAAAACTGGTATTGTTGACCCAATGTTATTTTAGTTTCCTTCTGAGAAAATGAATTCTTCAAGATTCTGTCTTTTTTAAAATCCAGAAATATAACTTAAAAAAAATGAAAGAATGAACATAATTATTTACAGTATGCTACCTGAATCTACTGAAACTTTTTTGGGGGGAGGGAGGGTAAAATAATTGAAGTATATTTTAAGCTAACACATTGTACTCTGTGACAGGTAATTTTCCCCCCATTTTCAAATAGATGATAAAGTTGAGTTGATTTCCTCAAAATCAGAAGGGAATCTCATATATCTTGAGGAGATAGAATAGGTGATGTCCCCTTTCAAAGGGTGAGATAGCTGTGGTTAGCCTCAGATTTCTCAGGAAAAAAAATTCTTCTTAGGGAGTTATATATCTTTTTCTGAAGAGGAAACCACCAGGTGGCTGTAGTATTATGTTACTTAGCCTCACAAATCCATCAGTGTGCCTGCCCCCAAATATGTTGTTGGGTTAAGTTTAGGAGTCATAGGTCACTTTCTTAAGTGTCCTTGTAACTTTGAACAGTCACTAAATGAATTGTTGTAAGTCAAGGACGTTTCCTGGAATATTGGCTTGTGTTCAATCAGAAAATTGCAGCTTTGGTTAAGAGGCCCTTTGGACAAATATATCTGGTATGTCAATTATGTCCTTTCCTGGATAAAGTGATTGTCATCATTCCCAACCTGACTTTGGGAGCTCAGTATTGGAGTACTGCAATGTGCTGTACATGGAGCTGCCCTTGAATACCACTTGGAAGCCACAGCTGATTCAGAATAAATAGTCCTTGGTATACTCAATTTGCTGATGTGATTTGCCAATTGTGTAAGCTTCATTGGTTGCCAGTTGACTTTTAGGTACAATTAGAAACTCATTTTGGTATGGTCTAGTGACTCATTATTCAGCATTATTAATTTGATTGTTTCTTCCTGCATAGTAAGGTACAAGAAGGTCAGAATGCTCTGAATCCTTTCAGAAAAGCAATGGCATCTTGTAAGATGCTGGAAACGGTGTTTGTCTGTAGCCACTTTTGTCCTATGGAGTTGCATTCCTCTGTGATCCTCATGATCCTAGATTGCTGGTTTTATGAAAGCTATGGAGACCTGGCTGTTCAAGAAAGACCTAGGGTAGGATGTTTAACTCTGCTTGTTGACTATTATATGACATTGCTTGTTCCCTGACACAGAGTACCATATTTCTTATTGTTACACATATTTTTCTTCTGTTTTAATTGTTTGTTTCTTTGTATACTTTCCTTCAGCAATTGAGATAGCGGATAAAGATACAATGGCAGGGTAAGAAAAGGAGAATGCTCAGAGTGTGTGGAGATACAACTGGCCTATATGTATAGTAATGGGAGAGTAGAATTTGTTTTAGTATTATTGGTAAGTGTGGTAATGTGGTAAGTGTGCTGAAATACAGTCCATGACAAGGAGAGGGATGAAATTATTAAGTTTTACAGATTTAGTAATGTAGCTGAAATTTCTGGTGGAAAAATTACAGGACAACATCTATTAAATTTTGTGAAAGTTTAAAAAAAATAAGGGCCATCTTTTCAAAATGGCATTTGCACAATAATTTAGCTAATGTGTGAAGATAATTACCACAGTTGCATAAGAAAATTGGATAATTGTATGTCCAAATGGTTGTTGTATATCTAATTAGCCATTTTTTGTGTGCAGCTATTTAATTTACCTGGAAGGTTTTTTTAAAAAAGATTATTAGTATGGAATGATGCAAAAACAGATGCTCTGCAAGGAATTATGTGAGAACAGCTTCATACTCATGACAGTCCAAGAGAACATTGTAATAGGAGCACATGATGAAAAATTTTATAATGAGGTACAAAACATTTCCTTTAATTAAAAATGCTATTCTCTAAGCAATGATAGTAATAGTAATAAAAAGCAACAAGAACTTTTTAAAAAGTAAATACGCTTTAAAATGTGCACCCTAAAGTTAAGGTTATAAATATAAACAAAGTTTTGAAAAGTTAATAAGTAATCTAAAATGTATTTCAAAACATTATCAGACATTCTAAATTCTGTCTCCCTCATATCAAATAATTTTTATGATATGGTAAGTTAGAAGATTTCATTTAAAAACCCGATAGTTTTTTTATTTTTCTTAAAGAGCCAGTTTGGTCTAGTGGGTTAATGCACCAGGCTAGAAAGCAGGCGACCATGTGTTCAAGTCTTACCTTAGCCATGAAAGCTGCTGGGTGATTTTGGGCCAGTCACTCTCTCTTAGCCCAACCTACCTCACAGAGTTTTGTTGTGGAGAAAATAGGAGGAGGAAAAGTGTTGGATATGTTTTCTGCCATGGGTTGTTGTAAAAATAACAATATATAGCCTGAGTCTAAGCTTGTGAAGAAATAGTTCAGTTTATACATGCATATTTTATAAATTCAATATTTTTAAAAATACAACAAATAAGTAAATATTAGCTGTTCATTTATTTGATTTTCCCAAATTTGCTTTTTAACAAGGGTACTGGACTTTTTTTCTTTTTCTTTGAAGTCGTTTCGTTTCCAAGAAGTTCCAAGAATCCAAGAAGTTTCTTCAGCTCTGACTGGATGGTGACTCTGACTTTGTCTTAAATAGGTTCCACTTGAGTGGGAAGGTAACAGAGTTCCATATGCCTTTGGCATATAGACATGCTGCCCACATGACTACAGAAATTGTCTTTGGACATTGTTTGGCCAAGAAATGGAAATGAGCACCACGCCGTAGAGTCAGATATGACTGGACAGGGAAACCTTAACCTTTATCTTTTATTTTAAATATAATACTAAGAACTACTCAGTTACTTCTAAAAAAAATTAAGTTTTCTGATGTTTAATAAAATTGTAAACAAAAATCAAACAAAAAATGCTGTTTCTTATGATCCTATCTCAATTTCTTATCAAATATGTATTTTTGCTAACCTCATTGTTGAGTTTATAAAAAGCCTGAGGTTACTTTTGCTGGAAGTAACCTCCTATGACTCTAGGAATCCTTAAAAATTATGAAAGGAAAGTCTTTTATCAGATTTGTTGGTGGAAAGAGATGATGCGAGGGAGGGAGGGAGGGAGGGAGGGAGGAAGGAAGGAAGGAAGGAAGGAAGGAAAGAAGGAAGGAAGGAAGGAATTGCATCTCTGAGTGTTTTATGATTATGCTAGGAGCAAGGAAACTAGGTGTCAGGAAACAAGACCTGTCTAGATATTCTTAAAATACAATTGCCAGCATCCTTCAATAGCAGCTCTATAGTTTCTTGCTATTTCAGTTGCAATTTATAAAAAACCAGAGGATCAGTTAAGATTAAATAAGTAACAACCGTATACAATATGTTATTTTTCAACATAGCACCCAAATTCTCCACAAATGTGGAAGCCAAACATAAATATCACAAATAAATTGTTCTTTGAGTCCAGAAATGTATCTATTATTCTGTTTCCCACAAAAATTTAAGCCTTTATATGCTTAAAAAATTACCACGAAACTAGAACATAAATACCAAACACAGAAACTCTCTCACACACACAAACCCAAAACAAAAAGCAATAAAAATTATATAAATTAATTTTCTGCTGAAGTAAATATATAACCATTTGTTTAAGAAACAAGCATCCCTTTGCTTGCAAGCTCTCTTGATTTCAAAGGCCTATTTTAGAAGGGAGAGGTTCAGTCATCGGAAAAAACAGAAATAACTTCTCATTCCCCATCTGAAATACAGTCAGGATAATTCAAATATAATATGACTATAATGAGAAAATTACAAGGTACTGAGTTGAAACCAAACAAGGTGTTCCATAACTTGATAATTTAAAAAAAAGTATTTGGAATTACTAGAAAACTGGAGAACACAGAAAATAATTTTTATCTTTCACTATTTCTTCCTGCAATATTGAACATCATCACATCATTTCAAAAGCTGTTTCAACTCTCTGAAGTAGATATGAAATGAAAATCAACACAATCCAATGTTACAGTGATTTTGGAATGGTGTCCTTATCTTTTGTTATTGTTTCCACATTTAATTCTAGTGATGGCCCTGGATGTTTTAAGACTTTAATTTTTAAAACATTGCACACTTCAAAGCCAATCTAGAAGTGGTTTTCAGATCTAGTGTGAACCTTTATTTTTAGGCTTCTGAGTAGCCTGCAAATAGGTGTGGGTGCTTTAACAGCTACATTAAAAATGAGTGTGCCTTAATAAGTTAACAGAGTCATGTCATGTTATGTCTTTTTTCAGGGTTCTGTGGAAACCTGATTTAAAAAATGTTTTTTTAAAAAAATGAAATTAATTCTGAAGTGTGAATAGCTTTATTACTAAAATCCCTTTATGTCATTTCTCTAGCCTAAAAGTGGATTTGAAACACCTTCCTAATGAAGCACTGAGTTAATGTCTTGATTTATCCCATTACATATGAAGCACATACAAAACTGAATAATTGCTAAAAATAATTAAAAATAACAGTTAAGGAACAATAATGCATGAATTTAGAATAGTTTTGGAAGTATCAAATTTAAAATGGAACAGGAGAGAAGGGATTTTATTTTTAAAATGTTAAAAGTAAAAATAAAATATCCAAGAAATTAATCTGTGTTTGCATTTAATGAGTCAGAAAAACAGACTAGTAAGTAACATTGCTTGGCAACTACTTATTGTAATATCATATCTATTAATACTTCTTAATCAACCATATTCTGCCTCTGTCATAGCATTTATGGAACATAAACCATTCTATAGAAAGGAAAAAAAATTGCTTTCTGGTTCATTCTCTGGTTCATTTCTCTGCCAGTTACAATTAATTTCCTTCCCATTAAACATATACCGGTAAAATTTGTTTTATCACTGAATACCATGGAGACAAAAGAGCAGAGGGAGGAAAGAAAATGTAGTAAAATGAATATATTTCATCTGGGATATTTCAAAAGAGTATAGAAAAGTATTAGAAGTATGCACTGTAGAGGCAAAAGAAATCTGCCCAGGATTTCAGAGGGAACAATTTGGAGAATTAAAATAGACCATAGTTGTGTTTCAAAATATTGATTATTTATGGTATATAAATATTGCCATGTGTTCAAATTAGGTGTCTTCTGTGAGATTTTGGAAGAAAGTATAGCATTTCAGCATTTTCATAAGGGGTTCCATGTATTTTCTGGTATGAAATTGTTGAACGTTCATGAAATTTGGCACATTTTACTTTTTTATTTATAATCATGTTCATCAATTATCAGATGGCACCAGAAAAAGATAACCAGTTTCTGGTATGTTGGCCAAAAAAAATCCAACATATATAAGAGAAGGTATGAATGATAACAAACAAGCAGGTTTGTGTTTTTTATGTCTGTGTCTCTCTCTGTGTGTAAGTGTGTTTGTGTGTGAGAGAAAGAGACAGAGAGTGAGAGAGAGGTTTTAAAACTGCAGAACAATTGATAGAAAAAAAGTGTGCCATCAAAATAGATGAACAGGCTGGAAAATAAGATCACCATGCTAACATCAGATGCAAGCAAGTTAGAAACGATGAAATAAAAGAAGTTGAAGAACAAGAAAACCTGATCAAGAAATCTCATCTAGAAACAAGGAAGATCAAAGAAACTCTGTAAATAATGAAGCAGCAACTAACAACGATAGCCAAAACAATCAGCAGATACGAAGCTCAAATTGTACACTACAGGTAGACTCTTCAATTAAGTCCAATCAGAAATGTTTCTACCAATCCATCAAAGAGACACTGCAATGAATCAATCAACATCTTACAGAGAAGAAATAAAGTAAAGGTGCAGCTATGGGTCAATGCAAAGAAATACAACAAGAATGCAGCTTGGATAGTTGAGATGGGTAAGAATAAAAAAGAAATTGAAATAAAACAACTTGTAATAACAGCAGAAAATGTTGGAGAAAAGAGAAAGAAAAATCAAGAATGGGTTACCATCATTGCAGGGATTTTGGCTGAAATATTTTTTTCATTTTTTTTATGTTATACACAAACAAACACACAATACATAATCAGTCGTTCAGTGCATCATCTAGATGTTTCTTCAGTAGATTATTATTATTATTATTATTATTATTATTATTATTATTATTCCTCCTATCTTCATTCTTTCTTGGTATTTTCCATTCCTTTGTTACAACATTCTCCCCACAATTCAATTATAATAACATTCTCTTGTTTACTATTAATATATTTATCTATATCTCTTCTCTAACCAATGGTAAAATTGTCTCCATATCTTAAAGTATTCTGTATCCTCTCTTTCTTTAATTATCAAAGTCAATCTATTCATTTCTGCACAGTCTAAAATTTTCTTGATTACTTCCCCTTCTGAAGGGATTTTCTCTGCTTTCCATCTTTGCGCAAATACTATCCTCGCTGCAATTACTACAGGAATAATCAAATATATATTTTCTTTACTAATTTTCTCTGGTAGGATACCCAATAGGAACAGCTCCGGTTTTAAATCAATATGTTGTTGAAACATTTCTTCTAAACATGTTTTAATTCTACTTCCAATAGTTTCTGGCTTCTGGACATGTCTACCACATATGATAGTACGATCCTGGTGTCTGCTGACATTTCCAACATTTAGCTGATTTGTCTTTAAACATTTTTGATGTTTAACTGGTCTGCATTCACTCATTGCCAAGCAGTTTAACAACATAATGCAAGGAGATGAAATTGAAGTTTGGTTAACATCTTGCAAAACCTACCCAATAATGCAGAAAGATGAAAAGGTTTTTTTCTATAACAGAGAAAGCAAATCATGACTTTAAGAAATAAATTTGGGAGAAAGCAGACATGAGTTATTCTATCCATTCAGATCACGTTCTTTTCCCACAGACAATAACAAACTTCAGATGTGGAAGAACTATTTTGCCTTTAACTAAAATTCTGAGGTTCACAAACTGGAAATGATACAAAACAGTGGCTGAGGAATGCACACATATTTCTGAGAATCTCCTTAATGTGAAAAAAATCTTAGGATCAAATTTAGCAAATAGTCCTATCAAAACCTCTTCCTGGCATTCAGCAACTTAACTGACATAGAAATACTACAACTACTACATGAGTCTATATTCCATTGAACAGTCTAGCTTTTGAATGAATATTCATAATATTGCAATATATAAGTGCATAGTCTTTTAAGTAATTAGGAGTCCTTGCCATTCTTCAGTTTATGTTAAGTTTATGGACCCAGATCTTTCTTCTCTCTCTTCCTGATCTAGATGTATCTGAACACTTGAATGCAATGTAAGAACAATTTGTTGATTGCTGCTAAAATAGATTGATGAGCTAGATAATTTAAAGCAGTAATTATCGAAGTAACCAAGACATAAAGAATTATAAACTGTGCCTCAAAAGAGGTTAATAAGTTATATTGGCATAACTAGGGTAGCAGTTTTAATTTAGTAGCACAGTTTAAGAGTTCAGAATTTGTTGAGTGAATTAAATCAGAAATTCTGACCCTTTTAGATAAACCAACATGATTGTCTTATTCCAAGGGTCTGGGATTAACTGAGGCTGCAAGAACAGAAACTCTGGTTAATACCTCTTCTTAAGCATAGACTTTCCAACTCATAAACACTAGAATTCAGAATGGTTTGGAACAATTCATGGCAACTGGTCATTCATCCAGGCCTGTTAGGAAAGCATTTCAAACACAAGACTGTAAACTCTGTTTTCTTTAAACTAACAGGGCATGCCTCTTTGTTTCTATATTTTATTTCCATACTAGAACTATTAATCTTTTCAATTGTGCTGTAAACCTGTCATCGCTTAAGAACAATTTTGGTTGAAGTCTTAATACACCATAACACAATATATTTTGGTTTCAGATTATTAATTTGTCAAAATGTGAGCCAAAACCTAGGATGTCCTTTAAAGGGTTTCTTATTCCTTGACTAGACTACATTTGGACAAGTAGGTTTTCCATGTGAAAGAAATCAAGAGCTGTTGGAAAAGAACATGCTTTCTTCCTCCCTTTGGTACATAAATCTGAACAAAGTTTTGACAAAGACAGTACAATCAAAGAACTCAAAGAACTTAAATCCATCTTTCTCCACTCAAGAATATCCTTGGGTGCAAACACAAGGAAGATGAAGTAGTTACCTTCCATATCACAACCTGCCAAGTATCCAGCTGTTATAGTTTAACAAAATGAGAATTGGCAGCTATGTTTCCAGGCTTCAAAAGCAGGACAATTGGTTTGTAGTATTGTTTTTTTGTTTTTGTTTTTTGTTTGTTTGTTTAAAAAAGGGAATACCTTCAGTGTTCATTCTTGAATGACTATCTGGACAGGTTCCTGCAGTTTTCTTGACAAGATTTCGAAAGTGACATGCCATCAACTTCCTAGCACTGAGAGATTGACTGGTCCAAGGTTAGCCAGCTGGCTTTGTACCTAGGACTTGGACTCATGGTCCTTTGGTTTCTACCCTAGTAATCGCTACACCAAAGCTGTTCTGAACTGGCTTTTATCTAAGGTAAATACATACCGAAGAATAATTCTACTGAATCTCTCAATGAATTATTTATTATATTGAGCAATTTATACCACTTCCAAAGGAACTTTCCCAATACTGTTTTTTTTCTACATAGAAATTTTTTTTTCAAGATTTAATAAAATATGAATCAATATTATAAGAAGCATATGAGGATTGAAAAAAATACATTTGAAAAACATATGCTTGAAAAATATATACAGATGTTTCTTGGTTTTTGTGTTGTACTTTCAGTGTTTAAAGAATGCATAAGGGCCCAAACCAGTGGTGGGATTAAAATTGTTTCACTACTGGTTCTGTGGGCGTGGCTTGGTGGGCATGGCAGGGGAAGGATACTATAAAATCTCCATTCCTTCCCCACTCCAGGGGAAGGGTACTGCAAAATCCCCATTTCCTCCCAATCAGCTGGGACTCGGGAGGCAGACAATAGATGGGGGTAGGGCCAGTCAGAAGTGGCATATACCGGTTCTCCGAACTACTCAAAGTTTTTGCTACCGGTTCTCCAGAACTAGTCAGAACCTGTTGAAACCCACTTCTGGCCAAAACTATTGTACCATTGTCCCCATGAGGTCACACTAAACTTCCTGCCATGCAATTTCTTTCCTAAGTAAATAGAATGATTTTTTTGTTTCCTTTGATTCTCTCCTTATTTGCATGAATGTAAAGAAAAAAAACATTGTAACTAGTCTCACCTGTATTAACAATTATTTTGTGGTCTTTCTAATGTTTTAATAATCAGTATTATTTGATTTATATCCTATCTTTTGTACAGAACAGAAGCTCTCAGAAATATACATAATGCCCCTCCTCCTATTGTGCCCCATAATGACAATAATGACAAGGTGACCTGAGCGAGAGGGCAACTGACTTAGAGTCACCCAGTGAAGTTCCATGGTTGTTATGGTACGTGGAAAAGACTTTGGGAGACTGGACCAAGAGACATGACAAAGAGAAAGATCAGATAAAAGACATATCCAGCAGCTAGACAGTGGGTGAAGAAAAAGGCTTGAAAGAAACCTTATCTAGTTTCTTAAGCTGTAAAAAGAAGGCAGGGGAGAGGGAAGATTGTACTTTCAGACTTGCAAGATTCTGTTGATGTAGCTTCACAATAAAATAGAATTAGCTCATCTTGTTGGAATTCCTAGCTAGTTTACCTGACAAAGCTGACAATGCTTGAGGATGGACTGGAACCTGCATTGTCCTATTACAAGTCCAACATCTTAGCAACTTACTACTACATTACTTTCTAGTGACCTCAAGAGTTATTCTGGTAGACCTCAATTTGTGAGGTCTTTGAACTCATGAGCTGACTTTATTAAGTCAGCTTTTCCCCATTTTACACCCTGTCTTGCAACAGTTGTTAAGTGAATCACTGCAGTTGTTAAATTAATAGCACAATTGTTAAGTACCATATTTTTCTCTCCATAAGATGCACCTGACCATAAGACACACCTAGGTTTAGAGGAGGAAAACAAGAAAAAAATATGAGGCAGACCCTGAGAGGATCACAGATAGGTGTCCTCTCATGTACCAGTTCTGCCTATTGACTCCTGCACTGCGGAAAAGAGACAGAAGAGGTGGGCAATGGCAAAGACAGAAGAGGTTGGGTTCAACACTGTAAAAGGACCCCGCTGCCACGGCCTGGCCTGTGACACAATATTTGCTCCATAAAATGTACAAACACCTTATGTGCATCTTATGGAGTGAAAAATACAGTAAATCTGGCTTCCCCATTGACTTTGCTTGTCAGCAGGTTGCAAAAAGATGATCATATGATCCCAGGACACTGCAAAGGTCATAAATGTGAGTCAGTTGTCAAGTGTCTGAATTTTGATCACATGATCATGGGGATGGTGCAATAGTCATAAGTGTAAACAATGGTCATAAGTCACTTTTTCAGTGATGATGTAACTTTGAATTTTCATTAAATGAACTATGGTAAGTTGAGGACTACCTGTATAGTATAATATCAGCTAGGCACACTCAACTCTATACATCTACACAATGTATCCTATCTTATAAGATAGACAAGACTTTGTTAAGGATGTAAAAAGGAAAGAGAAACAAGAAGTTGTCCTTGAAGTTGGTTATACTTTATCTAAATTCCCACTTTACTATAGTGGAGAAAGATGCAATAAAACATTTCTATGCAATAATTACAGTTTGGTCAAATACAACATTTCTGTAGCATTCATAGTATGAACATAAAACAGGCAGGATTTCAATATGAGTACTAATAAATTTGTCACCCTTATATGAAATTCCCTCAAAGAAATGAGGCAGAACTATGTGAGTAGCTCATATTGTTTCAAGGATCTTCAGATAATTGTGTATTTGGCAGAATTACAGGCCTTTCTCTACATTAAATGCCAAGAAGCATTCCCAGTTGATTTAAAATAGTGTCAATGAAGTTTATCCAATGCACTGTTGCCTTTTAGAAATAACTAGTTTCTCACCAGTCTCTTCTTTTTATTACTGCCTGAAATTGCATATACCATTCATAACTTTTACCCACTTTATGATTGCTTTTATTATAAACTACCTTGAGGTATTTTGCCATATGAAATAAATAAATAAATAATGAATAATAAATTCAATATCATGTGTAAATTAATACTAAACAACCTCTTAGGCTTTTTTTTCTTAGAAATGCATTTTTGACAAACATAAACATACACATACACACACAGGCCAATTTTTAATTCTCTGTCCCATTCTTCTAACTATATATAAGGAGGCAACATGATGCTAGGCTCTGTTAGTTGGAAATCAGAAAGTTCCAACACATTCTGAGGTGCGTAATGTCTTTTTCTGAGAAAAATAGAATACATTATTTGATAGAGGAAGAGATGGTATTTTCAGCTCTACAATTATGAATATGACAGATTAATATTGATTGCAAAATACATAATTGCTTTTCATTTAATTCTGTTCACATAATTGTGCAGTCTTGAACTGATTTGCATAACAATAGCTGAATATGAGAGTAGAAATCAATCAAAAGAAATAAATTTCTTAGATCACAGCAAACACAGTAGAAAGGGGGAAAAAACTATCAAAACTTCTGATTAAGGGATATACATGGAAAGCAGGGAATTGTGCACAGGTTTGCTATATAGCCAGATGGTTAGCACTAGCAACATGGACTGATCATCAATTTATAGAGGATTTGCCTGTAGTAGAAATAAAGTTTTTCATTACCTAAATAGAAAATGCAGTTGTAAATTAACAATGCTTCTGCGTTTCATTTTTTTTTTACTCTTACTTAGCTAGCTCTGTAATAACATTATTTTCTCCCCCTAAATCCCCTGAAGCAGTTTAAAGCAATCCAGGAGAAATTGACAAAACTCTTAGCAATTTAACACCTGTTTACTTGCTAGAGTTGTTGAAGGAGAGCTGTAAAGCCATCAAGCCAGCATCTGCCTTACAAGTTCTGAAACTTAGAAACCAGGGAGAATTCCTTTTTCCCTGAAGAAGAGTGACTTTCCTTTAAAATATCTCAAAAATGACTAAAGACAAAATCTATTTCAACTACACCACAGGTGAGTCACAAATCAGCTTCATAACACAGGACTTTTTACATCATCAAGAGCCGTGGTGGCGCAGTGGTTAGAATGCAGTACTGCAGGCTACTTCTGCTGACTGCTGATTGCCAGCAGTTCAGCAGTTAAATTCTCACCGGGCTCAAGGTTGATTCAGCCTTCCATCCTTTCGAGGCTGATAAAATGTGAAATGTGAAGATTGTTGGGAGCAATAGGTTGATTCTGAAAACCCCTTAGAGAGGGCTGTAAAGCACTGTAAAGCAGTATATAAGTCTAAGGCCCATTGCTATTGCTATCTGTCTGTCTCAGAGGGATTTCAAGGAATCATCATATGAAAGTGGCCTTGGTTTGGTGGATTCCCTCCCTGCCTTCCAAGATTGAGGTTAAATGATATGTGATGGTTTGCAAAATGCTTGTACAGGTAGTCCTGATTTGCAGCCATACGTTCAGTGACCATTTGAAGTTACAACAGCATTGAAAAAAGTTACTTATTATCTTTTTTCAAACTTACAACCGTTACAGTATCTCTGTAATCACCTGATCAAAATTTGGATGCTTAACAACTGGAATGGATGGTTGCAGTTTCCCAGGATCATGTGATCAACTTTTGCAAACTTCTGACAAAGTCAATGGGGAAGCCAGATTCATCAACAACTGTGTTACTAACTTAACAGCTGCAATGATTCACTTAGCAACTGTGGCAAGGAAGATCATAAAATGGGGCAAAACTCACTTAACAATTGTCTTGCTTAGCAATGGAAATTTTGGGCTTAATTGTGCTTGTAAGTCAAGGAGTACCTGTACCACATTAGGAGCATGTGAGTGTCTTCCTAATAGATCCACATATCTTGTTCATAACTGGGAAGAGCAAATCTCTTCTGAAATCTTGCCAAGAAAAGTGCAGGGACTAGTCCAGGCAGTTGCCAGAAGTCAACACTGACTTAAAGGCGCACACACACACACACACACACACACACACACACACACTGAAAAGTGAAATAGAAATACAATGCAAACTTCTTTCATAGAGGAAGAAGACATTTAGGAAATTGAAAGATAACTTGACAAAGTCTTACTCAATCTTTGAACACTTAATAGCTTTGTCCTCTAGTTTTATAGACAACATTCCACTGGAAATCAGTTTTTGCATACACACACATACTCATATCTGCTTATGTGATTTTGGAAAATTAGGGAATATTAAAAGCTAATATAAAAAGCTTAATATTGAACTAGAATGGAACTTTTGTTGTGATTCAGCAAAACATTTTTATTAATATTTATATTTCCTCTGCAATATATATTTGACAATTCAGAATTTCCTTTTATTTAATATGCTATGCTTTTAGATGGCACATGTTTTATAAACTGGAAGTTGCTCTACCTGCTTCTCACAGCTTCATATATTTAAATGAGTAAAAAGCTGAATCTATCTTCTCTCTCCAAATATGTAGGAAACTGCAGATCAAGGGCTATGGGTGGGACATCACCAAACAAAAAGTATATAGGCAAATGATATGCTAGCATACATATACAGCATGTTGTACACCTTCTTTGCAGAACTGAGATTGGCTGTGGCTGCTAACAGCATAGGATATGGGGAACAAAATATGTGAAATAGTCTTTAGAGAAGGACATGACACCAACGACTCATAAGTGAACAACTTCAGCAGGAATTGGTGTAATAATTTGTGGCCATTGTGTTTAGATGCAGTCAAAAGGGGTGTTGGTCCTACCTGATACGCCCCTTCTCATTGAGTGGAGACAGCAGCCAGACGTGGGTTGTGCTCATTGGTCAGAGGATGGACTGAGCCTGGAATTCTTTTAAAACCGCCCCCTGTTGCTAGGGCTCCCAGTTTTTGTCGAAGGAAAATCCAGACTCGGTGTGTGGAAAGAAAAACAGTAACAACAAATCAATAATACAAATAAACATAGATGACCAGACTGAAGTCAGGGTGGGGCTGGCTGCTGTCTCCACTCAACAAGAAGGGGCGTATCAAGTAGGACCAACGCCCCTTCTCCTTTGAGGATGGAGACAGCAGCCAGACGTGGGACATACCAAAGATCACAGTCCCATATCACGGGTGGGAACAGTCTGGGCATAACACCCCTCCCGGGCCTCAACACGGTGTAACACCCTTCTCCCAAAATCAGCCTCCACAGAGGCGAACTTATCCAGTTTATAGTGTCTGATAAACGAGGAAGGAGATGTCCAAGTCGCCACCCTGCAGATCTCATCCAAAGAGGCGTTCGAAGACCAAGCTGCCGTGGTCGCCGCACTCCTGGTAGAATGGGCCGTGACCTTGGAAGGAAGAGGCAAAGACTGAAGCTCATATGCCGTCGCAATCGTTGTTCTCATCCAACGCCCCACCGTAGAAGAAGTAACCCGTTGACCTAAAGAAGACGGTAGAAATGAAACAAACAGTGATTCTGTTCGTCGAATAGCCGCAGTCCTCTGGATGTAGAGTTCAAGCGCCCGGCGGACATCCAGGGTGTGTAACCGGCCCTCCAATGGGTTGGAAGGACATGGATAGAAATCTGGAAGAACCAGTTCCTGCAAACGATTAAAAGGAGAGTTAATCTTAGTCATAAATGTAGGATCCAATCTGAGGACCACACGATCCCCATGGAAAACACATAAATCCTCCCTAGTGGAGAGCGCTGCTAGTTTGGAAATTCTGCGCGCTGAAGTGATAGCCACTAAAAAGGCTACTTTGCTGGATAACAGACGTAAGCTGACAGAAGCAAGAGGTTTGTATGGTGGTTCCATAAGGGAATCCAGCACCAGGGCGAGATCCCAGGAAGGATATCGATGTAGTACGGGAGGACAGAGGTTGATTGCCCCACGGAGAAATCGTCGGATCAGAGGCTGCTGGGACAACGAATGAACCGAATTATATGTCAAAATAGAAGAAATAGCAGCCACATGTCTCCGGAGAGTGTTTGGAGACAGCCCTTTGTCCAAACCCGACTGTAGAAAACGAAGGACCTGTAAGATGGAAGCCTGGAGAGGGGAAAACCCTTGAGTCTTACACCAAGAAGCAAAGGAACGCCAAGTAGCGGAATAAAACCATTGGGTAGATGACCTCCGAGATGCCTGGATGGTATGAATTATGTCATAAGGGATGAGATCCCGCTGTAGAGCTTCCCACTCAACCGCCAGGTGGTCATCCGAAGCCACTGAGGGTCCGGATGTAGGATCGCCCCCTTGGCTGAGGCAATCTGGAGTACAAGGAATCCTCCAAGGAGGGGACACAGAGAGATGCATGAGGTCCGCAAACCACGACCTCCTTGGCCAGTGTGGAGCCACCAGGATGATCTCTGCCTGTTCCAGCAGTAGTTTCCGAATTACCCTCGGGATGAGGGGAAAAGGCGTAAAGGCGTAAAGTAGGCCCTGTGGCCAAGGAGAGCGCAGGGCATCCACCACTTCCGCTTGATTAGAGGGAAAATGGGAAAGGAAGCGAGATAACTTGTTGTTCTGGTGGGATGCAAACAGATCTACCTGTGGACCCCCGAAAAGAGCAGTTATCCCCTGGAAAAGGAGAGGATGCAGGCTCCATTCTCCATGGTCTACCTGTTGGCGGCTCAACCAGTCTGCTGTCACGTTCAAGACCCCCGAGATATGGTCCGCCTTCAAGGAGGCCAGATGTTTCTCCGCCCAAAGGCCTAGTCTTTTTGCTTCCCGCATCAGTGAAAGGACCTCGTGCCCCCCTGGAGATTGACGTGCGCCCTGGCAGAGGTGTTGTCGGTGAGGATCAACACGTGCTCGCCGGAAACCAGAAGGTGGAATGCTCGAAGCGCCAGGTAAATTGCTCACAGCTCCAGTCAATTGATGCTGCGGGTAGTTTCCACGTTGGACCACGTACCTTGCGCGATCTGAGTTCCACAGTGGGCTCCCCATCTGAATGTGCTGGCATCGGTGGTCACTGTTACCCACTGAGGGTCCAGGAACAGACAGCCCTTGGAGAGCGTTGGAGAGAGTCACCAGCGAAGGGAGGAGAGCACTTCCCTTGGAACTGCCACCTTGGTGAGAGAGGACCCCCTGCCCATTCTCTGAAAAGGCAAGAGAAACCATTGGAGGTCTCTAAGGTGTAGCCTGGCCCGGGGAAGAATCGAGATGGCCGAGATCATCTTGCCTAGGAGTTTGGAAAGAAATAAGGGGGAAGCCCTGTTATCCTTCAGGACCTTAGCTACCATGGATCTCAACGCGGCCTGCCGATCTGGGGAGAGAAACACTCTCCTTTGCTCCGAATCAATAATAGCTCCCAAACGAAGTATCCTAGTCGAGGGATTTAGGTGGCTTTTCTCTACATTAACAGAGAAGCCTTGCGCTGCCAGTGTTTGAATTGTAAGGCGGAGATCAGACATGGCCTGCTGATAGGAAGATGACATAAGGAGGATGTCATCCAGGTAACACTGGAGACGAACAGCTTGAAGCCTGAGGTGAGCCGCCAAGGCCGCCAAAATCTTAGTGAAGCTGCGGAGAGCCGAGGAAAGGCAAAAAGGGTAAGGCTGTGTACTGGTAGTGAACGCCAGCATAACTTCCTATGGGAAGGGCGAATGGGGACATGGAGGTAAGCCTCCGTGAGATCTATTGAGCAGAGGAGATCGCCCCTCCGTACACCGTCTAAGATTGAACGCAAGGATTGCATTTTGAACCTTCTATAGATTACAAACCGGTTCAAACGTTTAAGGTCCAGGATAGGACTCCACCCACCCGATGACTTAGGGACTAAGAAGACCCGAGAGTAAAAACCCCTGTCCCGCCTGATCACAAGGCACACGTTGAATGGCCTTGATGGCCAGCAGAAGGTTGATAGCCGCCTCCATGAGGGACCTACGCTCGGCTATCTGGGACAGGGGACAGCAAGTAAAAGACAAAGGGGGGGTGGAAAAAAATTCAATGGTCAAGCCCGATGAACAGGAGGCCAGGACCCAGCAATCCGAAGTAGTACTCTCCCAAATGTTGGCGAAGAGGCCCAATCTTCCGCCCATGGGAGGATTGCAGGCACTAATAATGAAGGCGACGGATGGAACGACCTCCTCCCCCTCGAAAGGGCCGCCAGGAACCAAAGGCCCTCCACCTGGAATGCCTGTCCTGGAAATTCCTCTGTCTAGGGCCTGAATAACCCATCTGGAAGTTACCCATGGAACGGGAGGAGCCCAAGCCGCCCTCCGAAGACCTCATCGGGGGGCGAGGACCATATGGAGAGAAGCGGGGTTCCCCTCTCCGAAAAACAGCAGGCAAGATCTTTCGTTTGTCCTTGGTTTCAATAAGAAACTTGTCCAAGGCATCACCGAACAACTTCGTGCCTGAAAAGGGAACAGAGGCTAGGCGCCACTTGTGTCTGGCATCCGCCTGCCAGTGGTGAAGCCAGACCAGGCGACGAGCGGCAACAGCGGAGGCCATGGATTTATCCGCAAACCGCGTAGTGTTTAAAGTGGCATCCGCGGAAATTGCACCGCAGCAACAATCTTGTTGAGGTCTTGTTTCAATCTCAAGTCCTCAGAGGCCATCTTTTCTTGCAGTTGGCGAAGCCAGAGGAGCGTGGTGCGATTGAAGAAAGAGGCCGTGGCTGCCGATTTAATAGCCATGCTGCCCTTAGGTGGGCCCTCTGCAGGGCCTGTTCAGCTCTGCGTTCTTCCGGCCTTAGACCTTCCTCCGGATCCCCCGGCAGAGAAGATGCTGTAAGCAAAGCTGCCACAGGGGCGTCAATAGAAGGTATCTGCAACAGGGACTCAAGGTCAGGGGATACAATAAAATTTTTCTTGTCTGTGGAGGATGGCATAGGAGTTGAAGATGGCGCAGACCATTGTTTATGTATGACCTCCAAAAAGAGAGGAGGCGTAGGGATTGCTGTTATCAGTTTAGGTTGCTCAGCAAACAACGGGTTCAAGGAGCCTGCCAAAGAGGTAGGTTCCGGGGGGTTAGAGGGTCCCAATTGGGCCGCATTCACCGCTTTGAACAATAGAGACTTAAATAAAGTCTGAGGGAACAAGCCTGTAAAGGCGGGTTGATCTGGAGGTAAACCCTCATCCTTCGATAAGTCTGGTTCTAGGCCTCCCCCACCAACCTGAAGGGAGTGGTCACTGACACAGGAAATGGCAGGGGAATCAGATCCCGTTAGTGAGATTGCATCCTCCATATTAAATTCGTCCTCAGGCTCCTCATCGGCCTCAAGGACGGGCTGGGTGGGGGGAGGACCAGGAGTGGGAAACCCCCGCTCTGCCAAGGATTGTTGCACAGCCACAGAAATCATGCACTGAATGTCCTCAGGGTGCCAAGAAGCCTGGGCTTGGTCACCAGCCGGCCCGACCTCTGTAGAGGTTCGGACCGGAACAGAAATTGGAGGAGCCTGAAGCCCCAAAGGAGAGGGAGCGTAAGACTCCACAGGAGGAACCATGACTCTGGTTGAAGAAGAACCCCAAATATCAGTGGATTCAGCAGACAATTGGAAAACCTGGAGAGACACCGGATCAGAAGTGGCAGAGGACACCCGTTTGGGTCCGCCAGAAGTAGACATGGGCCCCTTGGGGTGCGCCAAGTCTGATGCCGAAGCTTCCCTACATTGGTTGGTAGGAGGCTTGTCTTGCTCAACCCCTTTAGTGGGAGTCTTGGCTGAACCCTTAGAGCCCGTGGCCGGGGCAAGTGCCTTGTGAGCTGGTGCATGGCCTCCTTTAGTTGTGGCCATAGACTGCGCCCGCACTGTGGCCCTACGGCCATGTCTAGATTTGGCCAACGAATTGGGCATAATGAGTCTGATTCGAATACAGGTAAGTATTTAAGGCAGATAGCTCAGGGGTATCAGATATTTTGTTTTGGCTGGCAAAATGGCTGCAAGGGGAGGAAGGACACAGTTGGTCAGACTGGAGGCCCTGAGAAAGCGCAGGCAATTTTTGGAGCCTCAATTAATGAGGGCGCTAAGGGATCGGTAAGAGAAACAACACTCCTCTGTGCCTGTTGTAGCTCTCCCCTGTCAAAACTTAGCAGCGCCCGATAGCCTCGTAAATAAACCCCCAGCTGGAAGAGGAAATGGGGCGAGCAGCCGAAGCCACGCGTCGGCGAAAAGCACCGGAGGGAAGCGCCCAGCAGCTGAAACCAATTAACGCTGGGCGCAGAGAACAGCAAGGAAGCGGGAGGCTCCACTGCCCTGTCAATATTAATTATGAGGCTTGTTAGCGTGGCGAGGCTAGCGTGGCGAGGCTCTTGATAATATATAGAGCTGAAAGAGACCTCCAAACCTTATTCCGGTCTGATTGGGATAATCAGCAGCCGGAGAAGCCACAGAGCCGACAAGCGGCTATATTGGTGAGTACAAGACTCTCTTAGGGACAGAAATAGGCTCACCCTCAAAGGGAGACAAAATGGCCGCCAGACAGCAAATGGAGGGGGTGCGAATCTCCACTGTTTAATTTTAAAGGAAAGGCTAAGCCAGACGGCTGAAGGGCAGGTAAAACCCCCACCCACGGGAACGTTAAGCTCCACCAAATAAGGAAAAAAATAATTACTGACTGTATAATTGCTGGAGAGGGAATGAAATAAGAGGAGAGAGGAAAGAAACCTCAGAATTTGAGGAAAAACCTCAGAGAGGCCTGGAGTATCAAATCCGAATCAGAATGCCTAGAATAGTCAAAGCAGTCCAATAGTCAAACCTGAGAATCAAATAGAAAGGAATAGCTCTAAAAACCAAAGGTCACTAGAGCCACGATCCACACAACTGTCCAGTCTGATGACTGAGCAAAAAGCTGGGAGCCCTAGCAACAGGGGGCGGTTTTAAAAGAATTCCAGGCTCAGTCCATCCTCTGACCAATGAGCACAACCCACGTCTGGCTGCTGTCTCCACCCTCAAGGGAGAATGGCCAAATATATTTGAAGGCTACAGATAAAAAATGTTTTGCCAACTTGTCTCAATTCTTTGAACTTAGAATCAATATTCTCTTTTAGAGCTGCTCCCTGAATATGATAGTTACTTTAGCTCTTATCACAGAGCAACATTTGTCACGGTATACAAGTATGTTTAGATGATGGATACTCCAGTGCTGTCAAAAATCTAATTTTAGTTGCGATATATGACTTGAGTAATTCAATGGTGAGATCCCTAAACTTATTAAATTGCCACTCGATATGTCAGAAACTATTCTGAAACCTTAATGTAAGATTTTTTAAATATGCTATCCATAAAAAATAGTATTAAAAATTGTTATATTTATTGTAACCTTCTAAACATCTTTACAATTAAAACCACCTAGAGTCATCATATGAGATAAAAAAATAAGCAAACGAACAAATTTCCCAACCCTTCAGTTTATAAAGTAGGTAAAATGATAATTTGTTCAATCAACCTTGGTTAATTTTGGATTCTGTTTGGTGATAGTGGGAACTTTAACTTGAAGCTCTCCTTCACGTGTCAACAAATATACCATGTAATCAAGTTGAAGTGATTAAATTGGAAAGAATTCTACAGACACAATGAAGCATAAAATCTATTTTGGGTTTTTCACAAGAATTTGTTTTCTGTACAATGATTAAAAATTCCTATAGGAAATTTCTTTAACCTGATGTCCTCCAGTTGAGTTAAACTATAATTCTCAACATTCTCAGGCAGTAGTTCACTACCCAAATGGTTGATTAATAACAAACAGTCACTAACATGCAATTAGAAAATACTGTTGTAAATTAATAATTATTTTCAATGGACAAATCTACTATCTAACAAAATAAGAACAGATTTCATAATGTTCAAAAAGGACATTGTTCAAACCTGTTCTGAATCAATTAATTGTTTCGCAGAACCTTATTTGTTGGTATTAGTTTGGCGGAAATGTTCCTGAAGTACTTCATTTGTTCTCATTTGTTCATTCATTGCATTTACTGTAATACTATGAATGTCATACTATTGTTACTTTGTGAGACCTATTCTTGGATGCAGATAGGAAAACAATTAGTTATCATCTTGGGAATGCTAAATTTTGTACTTTCCTACTATTTTGAAGCACATTGATTTTTCAGCATTCTAAACATATGTGAACATACTACATTCACCACCCAATTTGTAGGAGGTGGCTACCCAGCATGCTATTTGCAAGATAGTCTTTACTTTAGATATCCCATCTTGCATAGAATAATAGAACAATGCTTGAGTCTTAGTTGCATACTAATCAAAAAATGTCAAAACTGATTAAAACTGATCTTTCCATGGTACATGAAACACAGGTACAAGTAAGGTTGAAAACTTACTAGACACTAAAAACTCAATTGACCAAAACCACGATGAGTGCAGACACAAGTGATTACCATAGTATATAGATTTCAGCTTGAAATGTAAAAGGAGCAAATAATAAAGAGCATAGGTTAACAAATGAAATGGAAGAAAAAATAGTATGTGGATCTGAAAATTAATCAAAATTAATTTATCAGTAGGAATGCTATATTGTGTGATAAAACAAGGCGCATGGATCTGAAGATGAACGCATGAAAATTAAAGTTAGTTGTGTGCCTGATATAGAAAATTAAGAATTGCAAGTTATATATACATGGAAAGAGGTTGGAAGATTTGGATTAAGTTGTGTCCTTTGGTAGAGTTTCACCTATTTTGGGCATGTCATGTGAAGGAATTCACTGGAGAAAGCAAATGTTTCAAAGAGTTACTGTAAAAGGAAACCGAACTTCCAAAGTACACAGTGGCTGTACCCCATAGTTGATATCATCTAGAGGATAGAACAACTCAAAAAAGCAGTGCAAGATCAGAAAATGTGGAGAGACCTGGCCCATCGAATCTCTAAGAGTCAGACAAGACTGAAGGGTAACATCATCATCATTTCATCTTCATCATTCTTTAATAGATAATTTATTAAATACAGGAAAATAGAGTTTTATACAGTATGTGCAGATGCTAATAAAAAGATGATTCATATATGTTGTCTGCTGCAAAAAATAAATGTTGTCAAAAGAAACAAAAACAATATAAGCATGATATACTCACTTGGTTATAAGGGTTGAGTCTGCCAATAGAAACATAAAAGCTAATCACAGTGGCTATATATAATGGAAAAGTTAATGGGTCAAAAATAAAGAGAAAACCAAGAAAGATCTGAATGAATGCAGTTGATGAGAGTTTAAAAAAAAGTTTAAACCACAAAAGGTAATATATGAAATAGTATAAGGGTATGTGGAAGCAATGATGATTTCAAGCATTAAAAATGTAATAAATGATGTTGGTGAAAACTAAATTTAGATTCTGGACGGTTCCCAAACTAATAAAACCACATACTGTATATTATAAATTTTTAAAAATGAAATGTAATAAATAACAATTGCCAACACTAGAGATCCAACAGAAAGAGATCCAGATAATGTTCCTCCTCCTGGATCCCCTGCAGCTGGGGTGAAATGCTCCCAGTTCGGACCAGATCGATTGTGGCAGGTGGTTCAGAGAACCGGTAGCGATAGCAGCGCGAGGCTCTGCCCACCCACCCAGGTGTCATTACTTCCTGGTTTTAACCATGAAGTAATGTGTTTTTTACCCTCTCCACATGTGCAGAAGGTTTTGCGCATGCACAGAGGGTCTGTGCACGCATAGTGCATGCACTTCCGAACCGGTAAGGAGGGTAAGTAGATTTCACCCCTGCCCTGCAGCTAACGCTGTATTGCCATCTCCAAAACCTTCCCCCAAAGAGGAGACCACAGATAGTGCTGAAGTTGCTCTTGAAATTACACATCACATTTTGTCATATAGTTCTCCAATCCAAAATTTTATTTTATAGGTATAGAAAAAAAGAATACAGATCTGTACATATTTACAAATATATAAAAGTATTTTACATCAGAGAAAACTACTTGCAGAAATGTAGATAAGAGGCAGTACTACATAAAATAAGATCTATATTAGTGGAACTGTGCAGAAAAATTAAGCTATTTGTTGAAACCCTTTATAAAAAGTTTTTAAACTAAAAGAGCAACAGGACAAATCAAATTTAAAATTACAAAGTGAGAAAGTGGAACTGGCAGTTTATTCAATTCCAACACCCAGCATGAGTTCATAGGCTTACAGCTTTTAGTGTACTTGTCATCAAGTATATAGATAAACTAGATTTGAGCACACAGTTATGCTCTATGGCCATTGCCAAGTGCTGTAAAATTACTATGTAAATTTTCATTACATTTATCACAATGCACATGGGAGATTTTAAGGGATCATTATTATTGCTGTTTATCGGTATATAAGCAGCATAATGTACCTGCATGTTGAAGCAATTGCTTTCAAAAGAGAAATATGTCCCAATCCCATCTAAGAGATTTTATGGGAAACTAAGAAGCTTGAAACTAACAGTAATGGATTTCACCACAAATGCATTTATTTTTCTTTATTTGCTTCTAATCAGAAAACATCCAGATCCATCTGGAATTGTCTATCACTCCATTCTAATTGGTGCTAAAACCTGTCATAAAATTGTCATTATTATACTAATAATGTTAATTCAATTTATTCTATTCATATATAGGAACTATACAATTCTATTTTTAATATAGTTCTTATATAAGTAAAACAAATGGTTGGAAAAAACAAAAGATTAATTAATTCTGAAAGATAATTATGTATCTATGTATAGTTCTAGCTGCAGTTTCAGTATCATTAACATTCTGGTTACATTTCCAAAGACCAACTTCAAAATACTTTTTTAAAAAAAAAAACAACCACCTTTAATAACTCAGTTGAGACTATAATTCTTACCATTTTCTTTCTGAAAGCATCTGGCTTCACAAATAAACTTCTTGAAGGCAAACAAATATATGGGTTAGAATACAGAGTGAATATTCCTGGAATAATCAGGTTCAGAAATTATTGTAAAAGAATGTATATAAGAAACCACGGAGCCATTTAATCCATTTTTGTTTGCTTGCTTCTAGTCAGGAAACATCCGGATCCATCCTGTCTAGCAATGGACAATTTTTTATTTTCCCGCCATGTTTTGTATTCAGAGAGTTTGCCTGTAATCTTTCTAGAGACTACCTCCGTTAAGCGTATCTTGTTTTCATCCTAATCAGACTAAGGCTACATTTGCACTTGTATCTTCCTCCACTATTTGATGGAGGCAATCATTTCTGAAAGACATAAATAGATGATGTTGTCCTCCAATGATTCTCCTCTTGCCCTTAAAGTAGCTTTTGCATCCATTTTCTTACTGGGCTTTTAAACTAGTATCTTTAGCCAAAGTTTCCTGAACCGTGGAGGTCCCTATTTGTTCAGGTGTATGTTTGTGTTTCTCAAACTTGGCAACTTTAGGATGCTGGCTACAGAATTCTAGAAGTTGAAGTCCACGTATATTAAAATTGCCAGGGGTTTGAAAACACTAGAATATGGGATAAAGCCAGCTGTTCATTGGCTGCTGAACAGAGCAGTATAAATGCTCCCTCATGCATATTTATTCTCTCTCCCGACTAGCCATTTTCTCCTAGATCAAAAGTTAATATAGGTTCACAATGCAAAGAGCAAGAATGAACCACAATGAGAAGATCTATGAACACCTCAGAAAAATTGGAATGCTAATTTATATGTTTTTAACATGAAGATCATTGTCCCAATATTTCACTGTTGACCTTTTTCAACTTTTCTGTGAATACTGCCTCACAGGAAGGTCAGCATGATGATTGATGGGTAGGATTGGAATGGCATCTTCTGTGATAATCTGAATTTTAAGGATTTGCCAATCCATTGAGTTTGGATATTATGCTTAAGGCTTTGTAGTTCAGTTACAATGACCAGAGAGGAATCACTTAATTATTAGATGCAGATATAGACAGTTGCAGCATCCCAAATTAAATACCATCCAGATGTATGATCTTCAATTCCCAGAATTCCCAGTCAGTATTGGGGGAAAAAAATTCAGACAATTGTAGGAATGAAATCCACATAATTTAAGAGCCAAAATAATGAATTGGATGTCCAGTTTTCTCCTAAGTCTTTAGTGAGGATATATAGGGATGTATAGTTACTTTTCACAGTTTCTGCCAACTTAGCAGTTTGAAAGCTTGTAAAAAATGCAAGTGGAAAAATAGGGACTACCTTTGGTGGGAAGGTAACAGCATTCTGTGCGCCTTTGGCGTTTAGTCATGCTGGCCACATGACCACAGAGACATCTTCAGACAGCGCTGGCTGGCTCTTTGGCTTTGAAATGGAGATGAGCACTGCCCCCTAGAGTCGGGAACGACTAGCACATATGTGTGGGGGAACATTTACCTTTACCTTATAGGGCCAAATTTCATGGTACTTTAAAGACATACTGTATGATTCAATGTAATTTTATGATGGATCTATTGACTGATATAAAATTTGACCTGTGCTATTGTTTACTTAGCAGGCAGATTTTACTCTGGCACATTTATATCCCATTTTTAATTTTTAAAAAATCTAGACATTTGTTTATTGATCTTTTAGAGACAGAAAGCTTCTGAATATTTCAAAAGATCATGGCCCTTATCTCTTTCTTTGTTTTGTAGTGAAAATATCTCTTGTGCCCAAAGCAAATAGCTTTCTTCTCTTTTGCAGTACTTCTGCAGGATCTAGCCATATAGGTACATGATTTTCCATTCTTCTATGGCAGGCTTCCAAAACCAGGACTACACAAGATATTTTAGACTGAACCTTTAATCAACCCCCCTCTCCCAATTCCCAATGGCCAGAGGGTAACATTCCTCATCACTTGGCAACCTGTTTCTTCAATACTATTTATCAGCAACTCTTCTGTGGCACAGAATGTCTTGTATTTTGTCTTGTATTTAAAGCAATACTTCATAAACAAGTCAGCATCTTTCTAGTCCTAGTTTCAACTATCTATCCAAAATATACAATCCACAGAGAATGCTAGCGTTTGGGTATCTGCCAAAAATCTAGCCTTCTGAATTATTCATGGAAACTTCTAATCTAGAGATTATTTGACGCTTACTTTTCACTACAGCTACTTGGTTTCTCTCTCTCTCTCTCTCTCTCTCTATCTCTATCTCTATCTCTATCTCTTTCTTTCTTTCTTTCTTTCTTCATTCTGTGTGTGTGTGTGTGTCTGTCTGTCTCTCTCACTCTCTCTCTCTGTGTGTGTGTGTGTGTGTGAGAGAGAGAGAGAGAGAGAGAGAGAGAGTTCTTTTTCAAATCTTTTTTCTAAACTTTGTGAAAATAAAAGCAAAATAACTATTAGATGACTGCTTGAATTGTTACATAAATTGTTGAAACTGGCAGTACTGTGCTCTTTTCCAAAGAATTATCTTTCCTAAAAAAAACCCAACATTTTTAGATCACCTTTTATCAAAAGTTTTGCAAAAAAGTACAAAAACTAACACAAACTTTAAAAAGATAAAAACAGCAAAGAAAAAAAAAGACGAAAAAGAATAAAGAATAAAAAGAAATAGAAAGTGTAGCTTCCAATTCTCTTTTGCAACAAATAAAATTACAAAATTATTTTGTCCTCTATGTTTATACCATTATTCAGTTGTAAATCAATTATTCAAAATTATGTTATCTCTGGTAACCCTTAATGGACTGCTGATATCAGGACTGAATGGGTGAGGCTTTATGGATTTGATTATAGATAAGATATGGGATACAGGAAGAAGTGATCATTTGTTGTATTTTAAGAGATAAATTAGTAAAATTGTTTTTATGATCAAGAGGGAAGTCACTTTTTATATGCTTTTTCTCTTTACTATATTCTTATTTTTTTTCTTTCTCTTCTCTTTCTGTTTCTGTTTTCTCGCTTCTGTTCATGTGAGTCAGAGCAGAAGATATGCAACTCACCTCTGGTTTCTTGTGCACACATACAGATAATGGGCATATACTGTACAACAAGAAGAGAAAAAAGAAGAGTATGATATATTACATTGATATGCAGAAGAAAATACACATTACTTCTATAGGCATTGGACAGAACAGTTCAAGTGGCCATGTTCTGTATGCTTTTCTTAAGTTGCTTTTTATATTATTTCTGAGGGCCACGGTAGATTGAGCAATGATGCTGTGATTTCATTAGAAAGACTGAAAACATGGGGGAAAAGGACAGGTTTTTTTTTTTTTTTTAAAAAAGAAAAGAAATCCAGCAGGACCAGAAGAGTTGCATTCCCCCTGTTTTGGTCCTGCCATTGATCATCCACAAGAGCAACCATTTGTACTTTCTATCCCATACCATCCTTGTAGAAATTGATCCAGGTACTTTATTATAGTCAAGCCCTTCTGCTATTGTAGTTTTAGTACTCTTCATAGAGATTGGACAACAATTATACAGGATATGAGGTGGGGGTGGGTTCTACTTACCTTTACTACTGGTTCGCAGTGGGAGCATGTGCGCTTCTGCGCATGCGCAGATGACCCATGATGATGTCGTGGCAGGTAGGTGGAGCCTCCCACCAGTTTTACTACAGAACCGGGAGCAACCCAACACTTATATGAGGGTTGATTAATTACTTTTTGCGATGGAGATGTATCTCCTCTTTTAAGGCTGATTATGTAACACATTCATTTAAGAACGGTTTAACAACTACACCTGACCTCCTGCCTTCTTTGAATACCTTTTGCTAACTAGGTGAGACAGAGATCTAATCCACAATTAGCAGAGCTAAATTAACAGAAAACCTTGTTCATTTCCATAATCATTAACCACAAGCTCAAACTAATTCGAATATCCTCACAGGATGAGGCCTTTGTCAGTCTTCTACAATTGCTCAACCAGTACAAGGGCCCAGTTCTTCTGACAGTGCAGGTTCATGTAACTTTATGTTGGCTATTCATGGATGCGATAAAGTTAAGAAGCGAGACTGCTATGCTGTTCTTATAATCATGTTGCATTCATGATGTTGATATCATGATATATTTTAATCCAGGTGGTGGATTCTACTTACCTCTACTACAGATTTGTAAAGGGCGCGCACGCGCGCTCACTTTGTGGGCACAGAAGCATCTGAGCATACGCAGAAGCATTTTGATGACGTCAGGGTCAGTGGGCGGAGTGCTGCCGGTTTTACTACTGGTAATACAGAACCAGTGTGAACTGGGGGCAGCCTACCACTGCTTTTATCATGGTTTTCTTTACCTCTCTTCGATCAAAGCAAAACACTCCTAAATTCTATAGTTTTCCTCATAGGAGAATTGCTAAGCATTCTGGCTAACACTCTGGCTAGCTTTCCAGTTCCAGCTTTTTGAAGATATGAAAATAATTCTATACAGTATTTTAAGTGTAGTATAAACAGTAGAATTCTAGAAGAGGCATTCTAGAAGAGGCATTGTTACATTGGTTTCTCTTTATTCCTAAATTCTTTATGCATATAATTTCCTTCCTTCCTCCTTCCTTCCTTCCTGCCCTCCCCTTCATAGCACTTACCGTATTTTTCAGACGCACTGGAATATAAGATGCACCTACCATTTTTGGTGAGGAAAAAAAGAAAAAGAAATCTCCCTCTGCCTCTGAGCAATTTGCCTCGTTGCAGCAAACAGCAAACAACCTGCTTTTACTTTCATTTTCATTTTTAGCATAGCTTGATTAGCACAAGGGAAAAAAAAATCTGCTCCAGCAATTTACCTCTTTGCAGCAAGCAGCAGAGCCCTGCGCAAAACAGCTGAGAGCAAATTAGCTGAGAGTCGGGAGGCTCATCCAATCAACTTGTGCTAATTAGGCTGTGCTGAAGCTGAAAGGAGCTGTTTTTTCTTGCTGTTTGCTTGCAAGGAGGTAACTGCTGTGAGGCAGAGGCCAAAGGGTGAGGGCCAGTGGTTGGGTGGAGCTACATTCAGTGTATAAGACACACCTAATTTTTCACCCCCTTTTAGGGGGGAAAAAAGTGCATCTTTTACTCCGGAAAATATGGTATCTGTTCAATTTTCCCTATGCTTCTGCAGCAACTCTATAGACATTTAAAGATCCATTAGTCTTATTCCTTAAAAATATTTAGCCAGAACAGAATAAATCAGTCTAATGAATCAGGTAAACATGCTAGATTTCAGTTCCTTAAGCCATGGGTGTCAAACTCACTGTTTCACATTGTTGTCACATGACATTTTGTGATTTCCCCCCCCATCTTTGGGAAGTGGGATGGGTGTGGCCTGCACATGATGCATCTGGCCCATGGGCCACCAGTTTGACACCCCCGCTTTAGGGTTTATAAGAACTGAAATCCAGAAGTCATGAAATTAGGAATGGCTTTAGACATACATTTTTACCATCTTGATATACAGAACCAGTGGTGATAAAACAATTATTTGGGACATACTGCAATCAAAAAACATTTTAACAGCTTTGAGCCTTGTATCACAAGCACTTCTATCACATTAAATAGGTGCAGTTTACACTTGGATGTAGAGCCATTAATTTATTCTTTACTAGTTATTGAGTTTTTGTAGATTAATGTGTTCCAGCATGTCAACTGCCATAATGATACTATATCACCATGTCATATATGTATGCCTGAAATCTGATGAGTAGCAAAAGTCTACTTTCTAAAATGGTGACAGTCAAGTAGAGACTTAAAATGACAGGAAAATCTGCACGGTAACTGAAGGGATGTTCAGTTCTCATTTCTACATTTGTACGTGAGGTTTTGCCTCTAATAAAATGGAAATGACAATCAAGCAGCTGTGACCAGCATATAAAACAGCTGAAATGCCATCAACTTGAATGCATTAAGCCTGCTCCATGCTGTGCGTGAATTAAGAAACTGCTACTAAAGTTCTCAGCATGACCAGACCCTAAATGACGCAAAACTTGAAAGAAAGTATTTTCAATTTCCAGTACTCAGATTTATTTATATTTCATTGCAAGAAGGAGTTTTCAAAATGTCCAAGAAACACAAACATATAACTCATTTGTGGACACAGGTGAGTCATTAGAAGTGGCAGGAATCATCTCAGATGGGTTTTTTTTCTTTTCAGGCAAATATAAATGTGAACCTATACAAATTAAAAAATGTTTTTTTAGAAGGAAATTCTTTGATATAGGCTAAGTAAAATAGAAGAGGGCACACTAATGAAGCCATAAAGAAGCAGACCTTCACTGACAAGAAATAAAGAAAGCCTATTTTAAGGAGTTCCTGATAATGTAAAACAGTTTTAGCTAAGGATCTGTGATTAATGAAAAGAGGAAACCAGATATGGCAGCTACCCATGGATAATAATGCTATCATTATCTAGTTAGTAGCATTATCTACTTGTTATTCTCTTCCATTATTCCTTTTTATATTTGTATTTATTTGTTTGTCAAACATGTACAGGATAGCAGGTATAAATATAAACATGGATATGAACGAAAAAATGAATACAAATAAATGAGGAAAGTAGAACAGGGATGGTAGGCACGCTGGTGCATTTATGCACGCCCCCTTTACGGACCTCTTAGGAAGGGGGTGAGGTCCACAGTAGACAGTTTAAGGTTGAAGCTGTGAGGGTTTGTGGCTGTAACAATGGAGTTGGGTAGACCATTCCAGGCATTGACCACTCTGTTGCTGAAGTCGTATTTTCTGCAATTGAGTTTGGAGCGGTTTACCTTGAGTTTGTACCGATTGTTTGCCCATTTATTATTGAGGTTGAAGCTAAAGAAGTCATTGACAGGTAAGATGTTAGAGCAGATAATTTTGTGTACTCTGCTTAGATCATATTGCAGGCGGAGCAGTTCCAGATTGTCCAAGCCCAAAATTTCAAGTCTGGTGGCATAGGGAATTCTATTGTGAGTAGAGGAGTGGAGTACTCTTCTTGTGAAGTACCTCTGGATCCACTCAATTGTATTACTGTCCGATATACAGTGTGGATTCCAGCAGATGAACTTTATTCGAGAATTGGTCTGGCAATGCCCTAGTTAGCAATACAATGTTAGAATTGCAAAATTAGGTTAACTCTTAATGCCTTTTTGGCAATGCTGTTACATTGCCAAATATATAAATGTTATATCGTTTATTATATCTAAAAATTTAAGAATGGTTTACAACTGAGTGATAAAATATATGTTTTGATGCATTTCTGGTTTAATCTTTCTAGTAGCTGCTGGAAAAAAAATCAGGTAACCAATGAAGGAAAGGACTTTTGCAGAAACCCATCCCAGTCAGGCATGTACACTGGAATAAATGGATTTACAAATAGTGGGACATCATACAGTACATACGGTATATTTAATTTTACCAAATCTATTATTATGGTTGGTCTCACAATCAGCCAGATGTTTACACTAAATTTTGAGTTTTTATCCATCTATTGAATCTTATTCAAGGATCTGGGATAGGCAGATGTTATTTGATTGTGTTAAAAGATATAAGCTGTTGAAAGTAAAATATCTTTTGTAATTGACTGATAGTGATTTTTGTCAATGCCATGGTATTCATGTAGTGTTTCAGGTGTTTTGGGACTGCATCCAAAGAACCTATCATTATTGGTACTAACTTTGCTTTCTTTTGCCAAAGTCATTCTACTTCTATTTTGAGAACTTTGTATTTTGTTATTTTCTCAGTTCTTTCTCTTCTCTTTTGCTGTCTCCAGCTACTGCAACATGCACTGTCTAGATTCTTTTGTTTTTCTTATTGACTCTAAATCCCAGAGCCACCTTAGCTTTGTCTGTTTTGTGGTCCTACCAGTTCTTGTTTATGAAGTTGTAGGTAAATAATATTTCTTGTAGATATTCCAAGGCACCATTTTTGCTATTTTGTCATGCTATTATTTGTAGTCAGTCTGTGTGATCTTCTTGTAGGTAATTCACTGTTTCTTCAGCTTCTTTGCAGAGGCGACACTTGCTGTCTGTCACTGTCTTCTAAATTCTGGCTTTGTAGATGCATTTGTTTTTAAGATTTGGTCTTGTGCAGCCAGAATTAGCCTTCTATCTCTTTCTTCAACTTTCCTGCTTTTCACTATTGCCAAGTCTTGTTCTTATCTACTTGTTCTCCTACTTTTTAATGTATTGGCCATATAATACTTTGTCTTGCCATATCTATTTTCTATTCTTCATTTGGTTTTTCTTGTCAGTTTGGTCTCACCGTTATTCAGTAAATTTTCATAGTGTTCTAGCTTCGGTGCATCTTCTTCACTGTCCTTCGGCTATTCTTCCAATGGCCTTTCTTCTTTTTCAGCTTCTTTTTCAACATTACACACTGACCTATGCTCCTTGGTAAGAAGAGTCTGTCAACATCACTGGGTGGGTGAAAGGCATATTCATTGTCATTATTGTTTTGTTCTTCCTATCCAGGATTCCTAATTCTGTTGAGTCCAGTTTACTATTCCAGCTGTGTATTCAATGACTGCAATTGCCCAAGTGTTAATTGCTTAATGGTATTTCCTCCACTGAGTTTGTATTTTAAGATCTTTTTCATTGTTGTGATGTATTCACTTGTAACTTTCTTCTTGACTTCAGGCTGCTTGATGTTGTCAGTTTGAAAGATGCTCAGGTATTTGTAGTGATTTTATCCAGGCTCTTAATGTTATTATTTTTAGTAGGATGATTATGCAAAAATGAGCATAATGAATCACCATATGCCATATGGTACCAACAAGGAGATAAATAAGTAGACACCTGTTTTCAGCAGCATTTCTCTCTGATTCTCCTGATTAAAAAACAAAGACTACCCTGTTATATCTCAGTCTGGTGTAGTATTCCAAGACATAAACATTTATGATTAACTCTCACAATAAACATTATACTCATTATCCATAATATCTATGATCTAATTCTTGGTTAATTCCTGAATTTCTTATGGTTATGGGATATGCAATTTTTTTGAGCAACAATAGAAAAAGGTAAAGGTTCCCCTCGCACATATGTGCTAGTTGTTCCTGACTCTAGGAGGCAGTGCTCATCTCCATTTCAAAGCCAAAGAGCCAACGCTGTCTGAAGACGTCTCCATGGTCATGTGGCCGGCATGACTAAATGCCAAAGGCGTATGGAACACTATTACCTTCCCACCAAAGGTGATCCCTATTTTTCTACTTGCATTTTTTTTTACATGCTTTTGAACTGCTAGGTTGGCAGAATGAACAACAATAGCAGAGATTAATTCATAATTTTCTTACTCCTGAATGTTAGCATTTAAAGTATATGATCATGGTACAAACATTTTTTGTCATGTTCTGAGTCAGAGAAGCCAGAAAATTACATTCGGTATTATTAGCAGCTCAGTCTTCTCACCTGGAAATTCTCACTTTGTGCAAACTTGCTTTGAACTATGCATAAAACTATGCTACACCACAGATTATTCTGGAAACTCTGCTGACATTTTCATGTTTTTCAATATTGGTTTGTTATGGATCATAAAGATCTGCTTTAATGACTTTGAAAAGTAGCTCCAACAAATTACATTCCATTTTTGCTGAGTACTAACTTATGTAAATCATATTTACATTTCATATATTTTTCATATACTACTTCTACTCATGCATTTGTCTAAACATTCACCTATAAAGCAGCAAATGAATAGTTGCTTAGACATTATTTTCCTATGACTCTAAATATAAAATATTCATTTGAAAGCCCAGATTTGATATTATTCACGAAATTATAAGAACATCGAAACAAAGTGAGAAATAAATTCATTTAAAGGTGTATCAGGATAAAAAAAATGAAGTTTGTCCTTTTAGTGATTTTACAAGAACAAAATAATTTGCCCTCACATTAATCCTTGATTGCCTAAGTTTGTGCAAGCAAACAAGAGGAAGGATTATCCTCATTTAATTCACTTTGTTTGCTTTTAGTGACAACAGCATATGGGTTGAACTAGATTACATCCAGAAAATGACTAAAATTAAAGCCCAAAGGGTTGATTAAATGCAGCACCAGCTGAATTGTTTCAAATCTGTCGAGATGATGTGGTTAAAGGGCTGCATATGATTTGTAAGCAGCCATGAAAAAATATATATGTGGGCAATGGACTTGAAAAGTTGATTTTATAGCCCCCAAATGGACAATGTAAAGGAATACTCCAACTACTGAACAACTGCACTTATCTCACAAGTTAAGATGTCACTTTTCAAGATTTTGCAATCCATATTTCAAAACAAATGGAATGAGAGCTGCCAGATATACAAGCTAGATTCAGAGGAGGCAGAGGCCCTGGACCTTGCTAATACACAGTGGATAATAAAAAGGCGAGGGGAATCCCAAAAGGACATTTAGTTTTGCTTTACTGAATATTTTTTTATTATGTACATGACAACAGATTATGAGTTGTTCTTAAAAATATGGAGGTTCTGGGCTACCTGATCTGTTGACTGAAAAATTTATATAAGCACCAGAAAGTTACAGTTAGAACCAAATATTGAACAAATAAATGTTTTAAAATTGGGAAAAGAAATTAAGTTGTACGAGTTATTTTTTTTTTACATATACAAAATATATTGTGAGGGATGCTAAAATAAATAGAAATTGAATTAAAATTGATGAAAAAAAGCATCGAAAATCTCAAATAAGTTGTTGAAGCCACTTTGGTGGCCAGAATCAAGACTTACAGTGGTTTATTTTTAAAAGAAGAAATATAAAAGCTATTTGCTGCTCAATATTAAAAAGTGTAACTTTATGTCAACAAATAATGCCACGCAAATGTACACAGGCAGATGAGTTGTTGAAGCAGTCTTTATCTTCCTATCCTCAAAAATTCATGGGGATGGGGACTGTGAGATGAAGATACATCTGATGGGTAGCACTAAGATGTACACAAAATATTGAAATGCAAGACAACACATTGACAACAAACAACGCCATGGTTTACATATGGCTGTGAAACTGGGCAATCAGGAAAGCTGAATGAAGAAAAATAGATGCCTTTATATTATGTTGCTGAATAAAATTGTTGAGAGTGCCTTGAACTGCAAGAAGAATAATTTATTAACTATTTGATGAAATGAAACTATACTATTGATATAATATATTATGTAATTGGAATTGGATTTGTAAATGTGTAGAAGAGGTTAAGTATGTGTATATAATTAGTAAGAAGTAATGTATATTGAACACATAAGAGACTTGTGTTATACTTTGTATGGCAGAGATATCGCCAAGATGGTTCCACCATGTCCAATTTTTTTAACAATAAAGTTTTTTTTTAAAAAAGAAACTATACTATTTAGAGTTTTAGCTAATAACAAAGTATTTTGGACACAAAATGTATAGGCAAAATTCATTGGAGGAGGCTGACATTTGCAAAAATTAAACTTCAATTGAAAAGAATTGGATAAGAGGCAAGCTGACATATATTAGAGTGGTAAAATATTCCTGAGTATAAGAACAGAAAGAATCAACCACTGACAGATAATCCTAACAAAATTATATCCATCAGATCATGGAGAGTCAGAAAAGACTGGATTTCAGGGAAAGATGGTGGATTGAAGGTGTCTCCTCCTCCCCCATGCATATATCTCTTAATTCAAATCTTTTACGTATATTAATATAACATAACATCCCTTTTCTTAAACTAAACAATCAGTAAACTAATCTATCTCCACCCACTTTCCTACAGGTCTACCATACATAATATTTTTAATATCTTTATTCTTCTACCCAGACCACTAAAAATATTTCCATATGTAAATAAAATCCTCAAATAACTTTAAGCTTGTAATCCATATGATGTCTTCTGTAATGTCTTTCAACTGGATTGTTAATTCCACCACCCATGTTAAGGTAACATCAAATTCTAATTCCAACAGTATGTTCAGTATCTTCAATTACCATCTGCCCCCATCAATAGTAAATGTTTTCATATATAAAAAACCACCCGAGTGACTTTATATTTATATTCCATATAGTGTCTTTTGTAATGTCTTTCATCTATATTATTAATTCCAACCACCGTGTTAGGGTAACAACCAGATCTTCTGCATGCCCCAATCCCTAGTTCTCTTGCCTTGTAGCTCAGCATAAACGTAATCCATTTGTCAAAGAGTCCAAAATAGAAAGTTCCAATCCACTCAATTTAAGGCCATCTTCCACATCCCAAAAGTACAGCACTGCAGAGATCTGTCACTCTCCTCAAGATAGTATAAACCAATACTTTGCCTCAACTATATTTTCATCTATTCAATCGTCTCTTAAGTAACTGGCATTACACTGTTGTTTAGTCTAAAATTTTTTATTTTTATAGGACCTGCTTCTTCTTTTCTTAACTTTTTGTGGCTTAAATCTCCATCCTGGTTGCCTTTCTATAAGTTGTATATCAACTGATTGATTTCCATGCTGGTCTATACTTTGATAAGTCATCACATTAGAATCCAAAGCCGCCTCTGTTGTATTTATGGGTAGTCCAACTGTGACCTCTGAGGGAGAATCCAAAAGCGGCTCATCCACAAAGGCCTCTGTAACTTGTTGTTTTTCCATTACCTCCACCTCCATCTGCTTAGCCTGAGTTTCAATCTCTTGTTGATTTTGCTTTTCTTCATTCCCCTCGTGTGTTATACATGGAGATGTTGAACCCATTTTTAAAACCTTGTAGTAAAATTCTTCTGCTTTTTCAACAGTATTTAGTTGATATCTTTCTTGTTGTGGCCCTGCCTTCTGAGCCTGTCCATCAGAGGAAGAAAGCTCCGAGCATGAGGAAGAGGAGTCAGCCAGGCCTCCCTCTCCAGGCCCCTTCCCTCTGGCACTGTCTCAGGTGCCGGCCGAGGGAGAGGAGATTAGCAGGGAGGCAGGTGGCTCGGATGAGAGCGAGGGAGAGACATCATTCCTGGACGCACGCCTCCGAAGGCATGATAAACGATTGCAGCAGCTCAGGAGGCGTGCTAGGGATTGGAACTGAGTCACTGGACCACACCCCAGAGACTATATAATAGAGGGTGGTGGCCAGCGATCCCTGTGACGAACAAAAGTAAACCTTGGATAGTCACTAAAGCCTCGTCCGGAAACTGCTGAGAGAAATATTATTCTGATTGGACTTTTGTACGCTAAGTATCTTATCTTTCTGTTTTGTGGAAATAAACGCACTTGGCAGACGGTGTGTAAATTGCTGCCAAGCTGGAGATAAAGACCTGGGTGTGTGCCAAAGTGTTTTCTTAACCCTCGGCTGGCTGTGTTTGTGTGTGTGTGTGGACGGGGACAGATCATTTCTCCTTGATATCTCAATATTATACCAACTGTAACATCCCACCTAAATGGGATGTTTTGTTTCTTTAGCTCAGTCACCAAAAATCCAAAATCCTTTCTATCTTTTAACATCTTGGGCGGCAGCTCTTTAAATATCCAAATCTTCCTTCCATGCAATTCAAGAGTGGAGTTAAAAGACTTTTGCACGATATCATTTCTTATTTCTTTATCAGTAAAATAGATCACCACATCTCTAGGCAGCTGCCTTTGCTTTGCCACCCAAGAATTAACTCTGTAAGCCTTATCAATCTTGCAGGATATCTCTTCAGGACTAACCTTTAAAATCCCAGCCAGAACTTCAGCAGACACCTTTCTCAAATCTTGTCTTTTATCTTCCTGTATTCCCTTAATTCTGGCTGCAAATTCCATGAATCTGAATTGCATCATTGTAGCTTCATTTTCAATCCTTTGTTTTATATTATCTACATTGTAAGCTTGTAATCAGCTTCCTTTATTTTTTAAAACTTTTTAAACTCTGCTTCTGAGCTTTTTTCTTGTATCATTATTAAATCATTTTCAATTCTTTGTATTTTATTGTCCAAGTTATAAATCTTATGATCAACTTCCTTCATTTTAGACTCTATTTCTAAATTGATCTCTTTATCCATCCTCATAATTGCATCTAAGAGACTTTTCATATGTTGCTTCAGGGTATCATACTTTTGTTGAACCAACTCTTTAATTTCCTGTCTAAAATTTTCAAGGTTCTGATTCACAATCTTATCATGTCTTGCCATCTCCTCCAGTACAAATTCCTTTAGGTCTGTAAAGGCATTCTTCTGCATCTGCAAGCTCACAACTTGTTCATGTGGTTTATAAATGGGGGAGCCCCCCCCCACAGCTTGATTATCTGGCTTTGTCGGTTTTAACGCCATCCTGCCACACAAACAGATTTTTTTCCCTTTTTAAAGAAAAAAACTTCTCTCCAAATAATATCAATATCAAGTCTCTAAGAAGGAAGAAGTATAAAATATTTTTTTTCTCTTCACTCCTAGCCAGCGTTATTGTTTTAGATACTTTGTAACGTATTAAACTATTCAAACGGAAGGACTTTTGCTTTCAGCTTTCTTCTCAAGCCTCAGCCAGTCGCCATTTTAAACTCTCTTTTTTCCTCCTTTCATTCTCCTTTACTTTTAAAATCAGTCTTAGGGTTAGAAATACTTGCAATTTAGGATCCCAGATCCGGATTTCCTCCTACTTGTTCAGATGATCTGTTAATTTTGTTAATTGGTCTGGTCCCATCGCCTGGCTCTGCAAAAGGGCAGAGTTCTCCCGAAGCCCGGAGCAGCGACGAGCGAAAATAGGGAGCCTCATCCTGCTTTGTCCCCAAGAGTAAAACAAAAACTCTGGGGACTTCGCAGAGGGCTCTACCTGCCCTCGCCGGCTCTGTCTCACATTTCCTTGAGGAAATGGAGTTTTTCGAGCCGCCTTTCAGCTGTAAAGGCAGCTCTTTACGGGCGACGGGGCTGGCGGTCTCAAAAGACCGTCTGACAGTGACGGAAGCCAAACCGGAAGTCCTAGATCCTTCAATTCTTAATAAAAGAAAATGAATATGCATCCTTATAATATTTCAAAATTACTGCCCAAACAGCAAAAAGCAATAGAAAGTTTTGTCAATAGAAAGTTTTAAATCGATTAAGGGCTCAGAGAACATTGGAATACTATATTTTGAATATTAAGATTTTGAAATTAATTTTAAATATAAATATATTTTTGTGGGAAAGAAAAACTGTTCTTAGTATTGGAGAACTAAAAGCGGGACTTGTTTTATTTGATGAAGGTTGAAATGGAAAATGCTGATATTTTGGATGGTTCTTTTGGGATTTGCTGGCATTTAGATGGCAAAAATGTTGTGTATAAATGGTGTTATAATTTATATAGTACATGTTAGCTTACACTTAATTTTTTTCCCTCTACTGTTACTTATTTATTCTAATCTGACAGCATTTAAATTGGCTTTGTATCTAACTGTCCTTTCACATAAAGCAAGGATTTTTTTAATGAGCTTTGTTTAAAGGAGAAATTATCCCTCTTTGTCATGTTAAATTTCAGTCTTTTGTTCATACAATGATACTGGGACCTTCCCTGTATCCTTCTAAATGTGGATTTGCTTACAGTTAAGATTTGTGATGTGGAATTCTATGTTTTATATCTGTTAATTGCTGTTACTATTTTAGTGCTGTGTTTGGACTTTTTGCTGACACATGGATTGGGGATTTATTGGATTTGCCTATATTAAGAGATGAGTTAAGGGTTGAAGAGTTTATGTTAATTAAGAGGATAGTGAAATTGTTTATACTTGTTGTGATGAGGGGGAGAAGTTGCTTTCTGAAGGTTTTTCCTTTTTGGTTTTCTTGCTTCCACCCTTTTCTTTATTTCTGTTTCAATTATCTTTTGTTATTGTAATTAAAATTTTTCATAAAATTATTAAAAATAAAAATCAGAAGTGACTGAAGATCTCCCTCCTCATACTGGATACTGCTAATAGGAGTGAGAATGTCTCATCCATTTAGTACTTGACATAGTAGTAGTTTACTGCTCTTACATGTTTATCATAGTAAAACAGTCAAATCTTTATTCCAATCAATCTTTTTTGAATGCCATATAACAACTTTCCATATAAAACTAATAGAAAGAAAGTTCTGCTCTGCAAAATGCAAATTGTTATAATCTGTCCAAATTTATTTTATCCAAATTCTACTTCCAAGATCATTCTTTAGAGGAGGTGTTGGAAATCACACAACGTGAGTATATAATCCATACACTAAAATAGTACGGCTCATTTGTTTATTCTAAATATTGTTTTTCCATTACAAAATAAACAGTTGCAACTCTCAGAAAAGATCAAATAATAAACTAAACAATTCAGGTCCAAAGAGGAATTCAGAACTTTAATCCATGCTAAAAGACAATCTTAGCAGTTCTGCTTCAAATTTGAAAGAGGAAGCAAGCCAGCTGAATTTAGGATGAACTGAACTTTGATCCTTTCTCAGCTGTCAAACATACAGCAAGTCCATCAAGCTGCATAGTAGAGTGAGATTATAGACTTTGAGCTGTTCCTTCATATCTATTGAAAAACCAGTTACCTTGCCTCTCCCCCAAATCTAATCTAATCATCAGCTATTCTGTTATGGTGCTTGAACTGCTTTTATCCCAGATGAAGACTTTTATCCCAGATGGGACATTTAAGACTGATGCCTGATTTTCTATTTTTTCTCTTCAGGAAGTGACTAAGGCATGAGTGACAGATCAAAACCTCCCAATTCAAGAAAGGCCATAATTGGTTCGCGAAATGAAGTTATGTGAAAATACCCTTGGTTATGGTTGTCACTCTTCAAGCAAGGAACATGAGTCCAGGAGAATTTCCAAGGTTGTATACCAGTTCTGTTGAGATAGTACAACCCTATCCAGAACAATGGCAAAGCATTGGAGTAAAATTAAATTGTATTTCTGGGGTTCTTCCCAGTGGTGAAATGTAAAATTTGTTACTACCGGTCCTGTGGTAGTGGCTTGGTGGTGGGGGAGTAATATGACTGAGTGGGTGTGGCCAACTTTTTTTTTTCTTTTAAAATCATTTTTTCTACAACATATTCGGCTGAAGAGATTGTAAAAAAAATGCTTTTAAAGCCTCTGACAATCCCAGCTGACTTGCCTGATCGGCAGAGGCTTTCTTTTTTTTAAAAAAAATATCTGACGGTCCCAGCTGAGCCGCGCGATCTTCAGAGGCTTTTTTTTCCCTTTTAAAAGCATTTTTTTGGCCAAAGAGGTTGTAGAAAAAATGCTTTAAAATTTTTTTTAAAAAAAGCCTCTGATGATTGTGTGGCTCAGCTGGGCAATGTCGACTGACGACCCCCAGGGGGAGAGCCTTCTCTGTGGGGGCACCTGCTCTCTGGAACGAGCTACCCCCAGGAATATGACTGATCCCAGACCTCCGTATTTTCCACCGAGCTTTGAAAGCTTTCTTATTTCAGAAAGCCAGGCTGGTTTAAAATTTTAATGGGTTATTTTATGGGTAAAGGGTTTTAAAATTGGGGAAGCCAAACTTATTTAATTCTGTTTTAACTTATTTTAATTCTTATATTGTATGTATTTTAATCTTGGCTGTTCACCGCCCTGAGTCCTTCGGGAGAAGGGTGGTATACAAATTTAATAAATAAATAAATAAATAAATAAATAAATAAATAGGGGGAGGGGCAGGGATTTTTGCTACCGGTTCTCCGAGCCACCCACCTCCATCGCTACCGGATTAGGCGATCCAGTCCAAACCGGGAGTATTTCACCTGGTTCTTCCCCATCTAGCCCTCACAGTCTCCAGACACAGAGATAGAGCCCCCATGGCATTATTTGGGTGACATAAAGATATAAAGCTCACATCACTTAGTAGATTCATGTAGATGTTAAATAGAGATGAGGCCTTGTGAGACCTCACAGAGAAGGGACCATGGACTAGATGCGTCCCAATCACCAATAAAACTGATTAGAACCAGCATGATAGAAAGGAAGAGAAGCAGCATGAAACCATGCCTCTCAGTCCCAATCCCTGAAATTGGTTTATAAGGATACCATGATGAGTAGTTCTGAAAGTCACTGAAAGATCAAGAAGACTCAGGATGGACGCAACTTCCCATCCTTTTCCTGCCAGAGGTTATTCCACAAGTGCAACCAATTCTAGTTTACTCTTACGGCCAGGCTTGAAACCTGAATGAAAGGTCACAAATAATCCATTTTGTGGAATCCTTTGTGTTCTCTGAGTTTGGTTGTTTGCTTACAGGCATTTCATTACTGGACTATATAATATCATTAGTGCTACTGAGTATGGGGTTTGTTCCCTGTTTATATATAATATCTTGCTCTGACCATTGGTGTGGCCTTTTCCATGGTAGTTAGCAGGCCAAGGTACTAAACAAGGAGCAAAGCCCACGCTCAGTAGCACTGATTATGTTACCTAGACTGGTAATGAAACATCTACAAGCAAACAACCAGTCTCAAGAATACCAAGGACTCTACTGGTCCCCACTGAGCTACATATATTCTCTTCTACAATATCCATTTTGTTCAGAATTCTCTGAGACTGCTGCATGATCACTTTCTTAACAATCTTCTCTAAAATGGGAAGAAATGTGACAAAAGTTACTGAAAACGATTGGATCCAGTGATGGGGTCCTCAGAAAGAGATAAGCCACTGTGTCTAATTGTTATTGCTTACATTTACAGTATATTTGAAATCCTGATCATTATATCAACTAAATTTGGCAAATAATTTTCAAAGTTCTAATCATATGTATTTTTCCTTTGATATCTCCAGACTCCATAAATGGAACAGGAAAGGCTAAAGTCTAGTCTCTATAAATATGGAGTGCAAAGTATCTGTTTCTAAGGGAATTCACTTAGAAGTCTCCTTGAGACATTCCCACTTAATGCACAAAGCTTGGAAGTATTGGAAGCAAGGCCAGTGCAAGCAAGCTGAATGTCTGAAATATAGTTGTTCACTATCAGGAATAGTTCCTGTGTTGAATTACAATTTTAGTTTAGTTAAAGCTTACTTAAAGCTAAAGATTATTTGTGAAGATTTTCTACCTGGAATTTTATGAACATTTCAGATACAGTAAGGCTTTCTCAGCCCTCATTCTTCCTGCTTTTAGAAAAGGATCCAGTATCTTTTTAAAAACATTTCCCCCCAATTTAACTGCTGATGTTTTCTTTGTTTCCTCCTAGCAATTTCTGAGTACCGTCTAGGAATAAAAAGATGTATAAATCAGATGGAAAGATAGATCCAGTGTCTTATACTGCATAAAAATTAGCACTCTTCAAGCAATACATTTATGTGTAGAATTACGGCAGCATAAATGTAATATCTAAAGTATTGAACTGGAATTGTTATGATTGGGTTAGGTACAATTTTGGCGTCCAGTTAAATTATTTGAATGACTAAATGGATAAGCCATGGAAACTCAATGAATAACTTTGGGCCACTCATCCTCTGTCAGTCCAACCTTTAAACAGGTTTATTGTTGTGGATGAATACCCCCCTCCCATAAATGCTCCCTTAAGCTCCTGCAGAAAGCAACAATAACATCACATAATTTCTCCAAGTTATGCTGACACTTCTATTGAAGAAGTGCTACCATTAATTCAATATAATTGTCTCCAATGTTGTCAGTTACCCAGTTATTACAGATAATTATGTACAGGTAGTCTTCGGCTTACAACTACTTGTTTAATGAATGTTTGAAGTTACAATGGCACTGAAAAAAGGAATTTATGACCACTTCTCACACTTATGACCATTACAACATGCCCATGGTTACCTGATTAAAATTTGGATGCTTGGCAACTGACTCATATTTATGACAATTGTAGTGTCAGGGGGTCTGTGACCACTTTTTGCTACCTTCTAACAAGCAAAATTGATGGGGAAGCCAGATTCATTTAAACAACCATGTTACTGACTGAACAACTGCAATAATTCACTTAACAACTATGGCAAGAAGGGTCATAAAATGGAGCAAAACTCACTAACAACTGTCTTGCTTAGCAACAGAAATTTTGAGCTCAATTGTGGTCATAAGTCAAGGACTACCTGCACCCTGCAGTACCAGTAGATGACTACTATTTATTCCTGCTCCTGTATAATTTAAAGAGGAGACGCTGCTGGTTATCCCTTGTCAGGTGTAAAAATTAAGGAAGAACAGTGCATGCTGACTGGGTAATTCTGGGAGCTGAAGTCTTAAAACATTGAGAAACAGTACTCAAGGAAATTATGTATTTTTTTTAACCAGGTGACTATTATGATTATCTCCAGTTCATTTGTTCATAATGCCATTTTTTAACCAGTTAGTATTTATGCCTAGCAAGATTGAAGAACACAGTTTATAAAGATAACTGTCTTCCTTTTGACATTTTACTTCAGCAAAATTGTTTAAGTGATAAAAAGGGCATCTTTTGTACAAACAAAATGGTGCAAATATGCTATATGCTTTTGTGCCATCTGAAATTTAGCGATGATAAACAGTCTCCTTTTAATTAAGATGTGTGAATAATACTCAATATTGATTTCATCTCTTGAAAAAGCTTTTCTAAAAATTCATGTTAAAAGTCACAAAATGATTATTAATCTTATGTAGCAAGCAATGTGATAAAAATGTACAAAGAAATCAATAATAATAGGCTTGTGTGTTCCATCAAACTGGAATATTTGACTGTTCATACAAAGAAAATGGGAACAAGAGAAATATAATTCAAAAGGAGAAGCTATGAACTAAGAAAGCCCAGCTAAAATTTCTTATGCATATTTTTTATCTTATCTACAGATTTAAACTGGACAACAATTTCATGATTTTGAACTATATTTAGATTTGATTTAGATTTTATTTGATTTATATACCACCCTACTCCCAAAGGACACAGGGCGGTGAACAGCCACAGATAAAACACATAAATACAAAATTTAAAAGCAAAGTAAAACCGAATTAAACAATTTTGGCCCAAGACAGATTTAAAACACCCCAATAATTTAAAACAGATTAAAATTTACATTTTAAAAAGGGAAACGATTAGGCCAGGCCAGCCTGATGGAATAAAAAGGTCTTAAGAGCGCGGCGCAAGGTGCGTAGATCTGGGATCCTCTGTATTTCTGGGGGGAGCTCATTCCAGATAGTAGTGCCCCCACAGAGAAGGCTCTCCCCCTAGGGGCCGCCAGTCAACATTGTTTGGCCGACGGCACCCGGAGGAGCCCCTCTCTATGAGAAAGTACCGGCCAGTGGGAGGCTATTGGTGGCAGCAGGCGGACCCGTAGGTAATCAGGTCCTAAGCCGTGGAGCACTCTAAAGGTGGTAACCAAAACCTTGAAGTGCACCCGGAAGACCACCAGGAGCCAGTGCAGCTCGCACAGGAGAGGTGTTACATGGAAGCACCATGTCGCTCCCATAACCACCTACGTGGCCGCACTCTGCACCAGTTGGAGCCTCCGGGTGCTCATCAGGGGGTGCCCCATGTAGAGAGTATTGCAATAGTCAAGGCAGGAAGTGACGAGGGCATGAGTGACCATGAGTAAGGAGTCCCAATCCAGAAAGGGATGCAACTGGCGAATCAGGCGAACCTGATGAAAAATCCTCCCGGTCAGGGCCATCAAATGCTCTTCTAAAGACAGCCGTGAATCCAGGAGGATGCCCAAGCCGGCCCTCTCTTTGGGGGCCAGCGATTCACCCCCAATAGTCAGTGATGGCGCCAACTGACTATATCAGGACGTCGGAAACCACAGCCACTTGGTCTTGGATGGGTTGAGCCTGAGCCTGTTTCTCCCCATCCAGATCTGCACAGCCTCCAGGCACCGGGACATCACTTCAAGGGCATCGTTGGGGTGGTCTGGGGTAGAGATGTACAGCTGAGTGTCATCAGCATACTGGTGGTACTTCATCCCGAAACCACGGATGATCTCGCCCAGCGGCTTTACATAAATGTTGAACAAGAGGGGCGAGAGGACCGACCCTTGTGGCACCCCACATATGAGGGACCTCGGGGTCGACCTCTGCCCCCCTGCCAACACAGACTGCAACTGTGTATATAAGTTTGAAACAGAATTATGTACTAATGGTGAATATGTTACTGCTGAAATGTATAAACTTTTGCTGAAATATGAGACAGAAGAAATAAAAGAATGTATGATAAAATGGGCTAAAAACTTTTATTGCAATATACACATGGGAAAATATGAGACTGAAAGGATTATAAAATGATTTATTGTTGGTATATGTCACCAGAGAAATTGTCTAGAATGAAAAAAGGTGATTTGAGTTTTTGCTGGAAGTGTGAATAACATGAAGCAACATTTTATTATGTTTGGTAGTTATGTAAAAAAGCCACAATATTTTGAATACAAAAATGTACATTGATTTAGACATCTTTAAAGATTAAAGTACAACTGAAATCAGAGACTTTTCCTTTGGGACTAATGAACAGGCAGCTAGGAAGAGTGGAAAGGTTAGACATGATCCATAATGAAAAAATGATGGTAAAGATGACGGAGCTTGCAGAAATCACTAAATTAACTTCCTTGATTAGAGAAAAAAAAAATAGCTACATTTATGGTTGAGACTTAGCATTATAGATGTTATGCTTGAAATGGAAAAAATAGTCTTGTGGTTTTGATTATTATAAAAAATTGAATAGAAAAAAATGACCTTTTATTGTAATTGTAGGGAAAAAATATAATTTTGTAATCATATATATATATTCTACTGAGCTGGAGCTACAAAAAAACCTTGGCTACGTAGGGAAAACCTGGCTAGAAGAAAAAACACATAAACCCTACGAAGAAGTAAGAAAATTGATACTGTACCTTTACAGGAAGGATATGGGTGTGGCCTACTGATGACAGCTAACGAGCTAGAAATGGATCTATTTAGGTCTCCCACCTAGCAGTTAGAGCTTGCTAGGTGTTAGAAAGGAAAAAAGCCCAGAACCGAGTAGATGAGATTCTACTGAGCTGGAGCTACAAAAAAACCTTGGCTACATAGGAAAAACCTGGCTAGAAGAAAAACACACACACACACACACACACACACACACACACACACACACACATATATATATATATCTGCTGTAGAAGAAATCAGAAGCTTCTTTCTATTTCTCACTATATTTTTTCCTTCTTTCTTTCTCTTTAAAACATTTGCCAAAGAAAATTATTGTATTAATTGTATTGTATTGTACTAATACAATAATTTTCTTTGGCAAAGCATGCTGTGAACAGGATGATGGATTTTTAAGACAATATAAATGAAAACAATTCTATATGATAGTGGAGCAGAATCATAATTTAGAACATTCCAAATATTTCTATCCCACCAGAGTTTTAACCTGCTGGTCCTTCACTAACTAAGCAGTTTGAAACAATCACAATTGCCTTCATTTTCTGCATCTCTCTGTTGGTATACATTTGTGAATCTACTCATCATCCTCTGTCTTCCAGCTGACCAACGTGACATTAAGTAAAGAGTAAGCTAATCAGTATCCTTGTTCCATATCCTCCCCTCTCACAATTCATGTTTTTGGCTCATGAGCTATACAATTCTGCAAAAGGTGTTGTTGTTGTTTGCAATAGTTATGTTAATGGCTATATATTGTTCTGTAGATCTTCAAAAGATGAAGGAATAAAGGGAGAAAGGTTCCTATATATGAAAGGAGACATATTCCAGGGCAGAAACTGCCTGGCACTACCAATGGTAAACTTTTAGTAGAAAAAGTTCATACAACTTCAGCGTAATGGCTAACTTGAGCTTGGGAATTAGGAAATGGGTTAAGGCAAAAATTCCTTCCAATTGGAAAACAAACCACCCAGAAGGACTGCAGAACAATTCAAAGGGGGGAAAAAAAGCTTCCAAGTAAGCTTTGGTGTGGCTTTCAATAAACCAAAACAGAGTCAGAAATAAATGGACTCAGCTTCTCAAAACAGATGGTATCATGAGAAAATTGAGTCTGGAAACAATCCTGGTGTAAAACATCCATCTGGAAGTGCCATCTAAAAAGTATCTTAAACACATTGCAACCACAATTGCAATGTGTTTAAGATACTAACAGAAGTATTAAATACTAAAGAACACATTAGTGCTTGAATTTGTTAACAATAGAGGACACTCACTTATGTTGACTTGTAGAAGGGAAAAATAATGAAATTTACCATGACTTCCAACTGGCACAACTTACCAACATTGGCCAACTTCACATTTAGATTTTGGAGACCTTCATACAAATTCTGTATTTTGTATCATAAAAACACCAGCATAGACTGGTGAGCTTTGATAAGTCAATATTCATCTTATTTCACATATTTATAGGAAATATGACAACAACTCCACTTTAATTTTCATAGATACTTTCCTCTAGCCATTTTATTTCCTTGTGATTTCTTATTTACATTTCTCATTTTCTCAATTCCTTTCTTTGGTACATAGTGCCATTTTATGAATGTGAATAATTCTTTGAAAGTCAATTAGGACTCCCATGTGACACAGAATTCCCAAAGGGAGAAAATACCAGTTATCATTTTATTTCAGATCATCTATAGAAGATCTGATATATATAGAAGACTCAAGGATGACATGTGATTGGAGGAAGCAGCATATTAAAATACATAAAACTATAAGCATTTGCCTGCAGTATACAAAATTTTATTTATTTATTTTTAATACAAAAGTTTTTTATTTTTATAATCAATAATACAAACAATACATAATCAATCATTGAATATATCATCTAATACATCTTTTATATCTTCTTCTTCTTACTTCTCTATTAATACGTTTGCCTTTCTTTTTATTTTATTAAAAATCATAAAACAATTTTATCCCCAGAATATTTTATTTTATTTTAAACACACAATTCCAACCCCCGATTTTGGCTGGGAAGAAACGTTCACACAGCTGTGTGCTCATCTCATGTTCCAACAGGTGTCTGACCAAGAGGGATTCTAGGTATATTCTTCTGTAGACATTATTCAGTTACTGTTTTATACATTTTTCACTTGATGATTCCAGATATCTTCCACGTAAACAAAGTTTTTAAACAAATATATGCTCAACTTCCAAACAGGATGTTGCCTTATTTTCTCACACAGATGTACTGCAGTATGGATTTCATTAGGTAATATAGTACTCTATCAAGTTATGAACAAAGATGCTAAATGGGTGGGACAGTCCTAAGCTATGCATAGTATCAGAAGTGCATCATGAAAGCTGAGAGATGCATAACACAAAGGAGACTGAATGTGAGGATGATGGAAGTTGTCTTGATCTCATATTTTTATCACACAAATAAAAACCTGACTGGAACTCATCCAGCTGCTGCTTAAAAACAATTTTAGCTTGCATTGGAAAAGAATTTGGGGATGAGAAGTTCCTTCTAAAATTGCTGCACTTTCCCCAATACAGAAACATACAGAAAGGAATAAGTTAAACTTTTGCTTTGTCTTAGAAAAATCTTACCATGAAATGGTTCATACTTTCAATTAAATGTGCTCCTATCTGGACCACTGCAATGCACTGTCCATGGGACTGCCTTTGAAGAGTGTTCAGATGATTCAACTGTTACGGAATGTGGCAGTAAAGACAGTATATGGTGCTGGCTATTCACCAAATCTAACATCTCTGCATTGGTTTCATGATTTCATGATTTGGGATCAGGTTACCTGAGAAAATTGTTTCTCCTTGTTCAATCTGGTCAGGTAGGATGCTTAGGGTCCATAAACTACGGAATGCTGGTTGACAGGGTCTAGAGGACAGGTCTTTTCTACTGTAATGCATGCCTTATGGAACATTCTCCCTCTGGAGAGCAGGATGGCCCTGACCCTGCTGGCTTATCACAGGTTTTTGAAGACGTGACTCTAGATCTGGGCTTGGGCCCCTGAGTCTGTGCAGAAACAAATTTCATGGTTAATTTAGTCATTACAATAGGTGCTTTATTCATGGCTGTTATGTATTTTAATGTTTGTATTATTTTTAATTATTATTTTTAAATTTTGTTTGCCACCCATAGTCACATGGTAGATAGCCATAGAAATTAAATAAATGTTAGTGAGAAATTAAAATTAGAGATAATTAGCAAGATTATTTCTAAAGACCAGAATACAAACTCTCAGGCCCTGAGATTGCATGTGTCCCCCCCAAATCTTCTGCAAACCCCAAAAAGAGTTGCAAAGTTGCTAATTAATGATAAATTTTAATTTGTTAGGTAGGAGAAATCAATCCAGAACTGGAATGTCATTATAACAATGATATTTTTGTACTATGGGCTATGATATACTATGATATCATGGCTAAATGCAACCTTCAGCCCAAATATAGTTGGGCACCCCTGCTGTAGACCCAAATAGTAAGCAATACTTCATGAGAATGAGAAATTTCATCAGAATATTAATTGTAGACTTGCAAAATAAACAGAACACATAGAACATCTGGGTCTGACATTTTCAGAATTTTGCAAAAGAACTGCAAAAATCCTTTGGCACTCAGGAAAAATACGCATTTTTTTTAAGCCTCTGACAATCCCAGCTGAGTTGCCTGATCATCAGAGGCTTTTTTTTCTTTTAAAAACATTTTTTTCTACAAGCTCTTTGGCCGAAGAAGTTGTTTTAAAAAATGCTTTTAAAAGCCTCTGACGATCAGGTAACTCAGCTGGGAACATCAGAGGCTTTTAAAAGCATTTTTTCAACAACCTCTTCGGCCAAAGAGGTTGTAAAAAAAATGCTTTTAAAAGCCTCTGACGATCCCAGCTGAGCTGTACGATCATCAGAGGTTTTTTTTTTACTTTTAAAAGCATTTTTTTGGCCGAAGAGGTTGTAGAAAAAATGCTTATAAAAATTAAAAAAAGGCTTCTGATGATTGCGTGGCTCAGCTGGCCGGGGGGGGGCAGGGATTTTTGCTACCAGTTCTCCAAACTACCTGCCGTCATCGCTACCAGATCGGGTGAACCGGTCCGAACCAGGAGCATTTCACTGCTGAGTACATCCCTTCTAAAAAGTAAACCTTCCAAGAAATCTACAGAGGCTTATGCAGGCAGTGTCAGAGAATTGAATATGATGGAATGGAATGGGAATGGGAATGGGAATGGGAATGGGAATGGGAATGGGAATGGGAATTGGAAAGAGAGGAGAGGAGAGGAGAGGAGAGGAGAGGAGAGGAGAGGAGAGGAGAGGAGAGGAGAGGAGAGGAGAGGAAAGGAAAAGAAAGGAAAGGAAAGGAAAGGAAAGGAAAGGAAAGGAAAGGAAAGGAAAGGAAAGGAAAGGAAAGGAAAGGAAAGGAAAGGAAAGGAAAGGAAAGGAAAGGAAAGGAAAAAGATAGATATAATTGCTCATCCTTTGTCCCCAGTTATCATATCTGTTGCATTACAACATGTAGAAATGTAGATTAAACTCTAGACTTTAGATGAAAGAGAAAGGCAATGAGAAAGTAATCTGAGGCTCTATATCTAGAAGAACAGAAATAGCCAACTTTGGGTAGTACAATTAAGGGTTATAATCAGTGGAGTGATTATGCCAATGCCAATATAGCTACATTACATTATGAATATAGGAAACTCTATAATCTTCTGTAATTTTTGGGGGGAGGGGGAGTGCGCAGGAAAAAAATGGGGATTCATGGCCTACTATTTAATTTGTATGTATGTGATTTTTATCTCAAGATGACAGAAAGCAATACCATTATTATTTTTTTTGCAGTTAGTAATTGTGGTCCTCCATTCAGTGCAAATGAATGGGTTTAGGTCAGGAAGTGCTTGTAGGTCTTGAGTGGCAGATTGCCATTCTGGCTCTAGCTGAAAGCTGAAAAAGGAAGACAAGTACTAGAAAGCTGCAGGTGGTAAATGAACAGCACCTGGATCAGGGGTGGGTTTCAAAACCCATCGCTACTGGTTTGCTTGTGGGTGCATGCGCAACACTTCTGCACATGCGCAGAAGCATCTGGGTGGGTGGGCGGAGCCTCCCGCCACCACCGCTACCAGTTCGCCCGATCCAGGGTGAACCGGTAGCAACCCACCACTGACCTGGGTGGCACTGGCTTCCCCATTCTTGAAATAAATCAGTGTGCTTCAATTCTACTAAAACTTAATAAAAGAGAATATTTGTAGCTCAGAGCTCAGCACAGTTGAACAGGGTTGAACTGTGGGGTCCTTGGTGCTCTCTGAGTTTGAAGGTTTCCTAGCAGATGTTCCATTACCAGAGTAAGTAATACCATCAATGCACTGATGGTCTTACTTAGCTTGCTAATAAAATGTCTGCAAGAAAACCAGCAAGTTCAGAGAGCACCAAGGACACACTAGTAAAACTTGTAATGTAAATTAGTCACTCTATCTGCATTACTACAGGTTGGCATTTGGTAACAATTATTTTAATTCATAAGAAAGGAAGGAAGGATGAACCAGCCAACTGTCTCCCAAGTCTTCTGAAATTATTAATAAATTAACTGCCAAATCTAATATTGAAAGTTCACAGAGAACTTTTTGTTAGAGGACCAGACTGGGTTCAGAATTATAATTTAACAATAAACTACAGTATTATAGTAGTTAGCTGAGAAATATTCCCATGAACCAAAATTGGTTGTTTGTGCAAGTATATTTTATATACATCTTTAACCTTATTCCTCAAGTAAACTTTGAACAAAACATATGGCCTCAACAATCAATCTTATTATTATTCTCATTTATAAATTATAGAAATCGAGAGTCAAATATCATTCTTTCAGCCTCCTCATAATTTCCCCTTCCTGCTATATTGGCCCATCAGGGATTTAATTATCATTTGAGCATTACCACCCAAAATTTGGCAATCACACTTAAGGGCATTCTATATTTGAATGAAGATTATCTTGTTATAAATTCCATTTAGGTTGAGAATTATTTTGCCATAATCATAATGTCTTTTTTTCTTGCCACAGGAGCCTACTATATCATTTTTAAAACACAGTTTATTTATATATTTTCATATTCGAGCCTACTATATCTTGCAACCCTAATGATAATGAAGCAATGGCAATAGTCTATTTCCTTTAAGTGTGCAAAACCCTGCTACAACATTCCATTTTAATTTTGTGTTGAAGAATGGATTGTCCCACTGAATGCCAAATGTGGCTTTTTTAATGGAAGCATCTCTTCCTCAGGTGGGGATCTGGGCCTGCATTGTTATATTCCATTTTTGCTTACATCAACATTTTGCAGAAAGAAACCTGAATTTATCTATTTCAATTATTACATTTCATTCTAGATCATAGATGAAAGATTATGTGTTATAATCTTTATGTGTGTATATTACACACACACACACACACATACACACGTTTTCTACAGAGACGTTATTCCCCCTAGAATATGAATAGATAAAAATGTTGGACACTGGATGAACCGTAAAATTTTATTCAGTATAATTATAGAGCATCTGTTCAACCGTTCTAGATCTCCTTTGATTTCCTTTCTGTTCCTAAATACCAATGAGCATTTATGCGATTTGCGTTAATGTTATGCCTTCTGCTATTGTGAATAATAGAATTAACAAAATTCCTAATGTAAAATGTTTTTCTCCTATGTCCCCGGAGCAGTAGAAAGCTGATTATGTTATTTGTAAAAAATTTCTTTATGCATACCAAACAAAACAAAAACAAAAACAAAAACAAAATCCCACCCTCTATAAAAGTCTAATTGCACAAATGTACTTCTAAACCAGTTTCTCTGTTTGTTCCGTAGTTTTTGTGTAAATTTATTTCTTGTGAATCAAAGCTCAGTGATATGTAATAAGGTAGCAGAATTTTATCTGATGGCCATCAAATAACAAAGATTGTCCACTTATGCATCGGCTAAATTTTAAGAGCTAAAAAAAGAAAAAAGGGATCTAGCAGATCTTTTAACATGTCTTCACTACCAGATGTTGATGTGGTTTTATTTTCAGAGATAGCCCATCCCCAAAGATTTTGGGGATGGGCTTGCAAAGTATTCTTTTTAAAATAGTTAAAATATTTCACAAGAAGAATCCTCCACTCCTCTGCTCGTAACAAAATACCTTATGCCACTAGACTCAAAATTTTGGGCTTAGACAATTTAGAACTTCGTGGTCTTTGGTCTGACCTAAGCATAGTACATAAAATATCTGCTACAATGTCCTAGCAGCCAATGAATACTTCAGCTTCAACCAAAACAATACAAGAGCACACAATAGATACAAACTCATGGTAAACCAATCCAAACAGACTGCAGAAAATACGACTTCAGTAACAGAGTTGTCGATGCCTAGAATGCACTACCTGACTCTGTGGTTTCTTCCCCAAATCCCCTCACCCCATTCCTAAGAGGTCTGTAAGGGGCGTTCATAAGCGCACCAGCGTGCGTACCATCCCTATCCTAATGTCTTCCTTTATTAGTATCATTTTCATGTATTTATAATTATATTTACACTTGTATCTGTCATAAAATACATGCTTGATGAAAATAAATAAATAAAAATAAATAAAATAAATTTCCCTAAGGGTAAAATGAGATGTTTTCATTCTGAAATTGCAGTGCCCTGCTTTTCTCCTGGTAAAGCATCCATGGAGAATAAGGAAAGGGCTGTTTTACACCTTCAAAGGAGGCAGGCAGCAGCTGTAGAAGGAGCATGATTGCTCTTGTGACATTTGATAAAAGAAAGAGAAACAATCTGCCTTTCACATGCTGCTGCTGAAGGCTGGATTGAGAGCAGGGGTGATCATTCATATGGCTAACAGCAAGCAGTTCAGAGTGCAAAACTTCAATACATGGAGAGCCACAGATTCTGTTTCTCTGCTTTGTAGCGATGGTCAGTGCCACTTTTAACAAGTTTTAAACAAAGCAATCTCTAGTGCTACCATGGTGAGTGCCAAGGGACTGACACAGGGGTGGGTTCCACTTACCTTTACTACCGGTTTGCAGTGGGATCGTGCACACGTACTCTTCTGCACATGCGCAGATCACCCATGATGACATTGTGGCGGGTGGGCGGAGCCTCCCGCCAATTTTACTACCGGTTCTATAGAACTGGACTGAACCAGGACCAACCCACCACTGGACTGACAGGTTAATACTGAAATGATAGTAACATTTCAACCACTGTATTTTTTAAATTTATCATGCAAACATGAAGTCAGAGTCACCTCCTGCTGAATTTTTTTCCTGTTTTCTGAACAAAAAATACAGCATAAGAAATATTTCTTTAAAAAATAACTATAGACAGTGAGTCTATGGAACAAACAAACTTTTCCTGAAGTGAACATTATTTCATAGGCTCTGACACAACAGTCTCAATTTTTATTAAAAGGACTGGTCTCTCAAGTATATGCTATAGATTATTTAATGCATTGGCTCCATTTGTGGTCTCTGCACTAAGATCAGGCACATTTTCAGCTTTGAGGATTGAAGGTATTTCTGGGAACTGAATAAGTGGGTGGGAAATTAGTGGAAAATAATTTCTTTGAAGTACCAGTGCCCATTTTAACATCCTTAGCTGTTTAAAAGAAGGTAATTCAGAACATATCCAAGAGAAATAATTGGAGCAGCAAATGTGGTATGCTTTTAGAAAAAATGGACAGCACATTTTGCTACCTCACAAATGTCTAGCATTCGGAAAACAGAAATCTATTTATTTAATCAATTTTCATAGCTACCCATCTCAACAAATAATTCTGGGTAGCATTCATCATAAAACACAAACACAATTAAAAGTTATTTAAATAATTGAAATAGTACAAAATAAATATATATGACATCAAGTAAAATTGTTACTATGGATTTTAATATAACCAGGAACGGGGTCCTTAATACATTCAGGGCCCCAGGCCTGGGCACACAACCCAGTTTTATGGCCTTACAAAAGACAAACAGAACTGGAATCTTCCAGGTATCTATAGGGCAAATATTCCAAAGGGCAGGAGCTATGATGGAGCAGGCACATCTTTTGGTTCCTGCCAGCTGACAATATTTCCACACTTCATAAAATACATTATACAAAAAGATAATTGGTTGCCTTAATAAACTAGAAGGATAAAGAAGTATTCTTGCAGGTTGAATTTTTCACAAAATATAGTTTGTTCAATAGATGAAAATAAATTAATTATATGAACACTTTAGTGTAACTAACCAGGTCCTTCCTTGTGGAATTTTGGATATATGCACTACTGTAGATATGTTCTTTGCTGAGGGTATGGTATACTGAACACAATAGATCATGCTAAAGTGGCAAGACCAAACTGGTAGTGTTAATAATTACCACTAGAAATTATTTAAACTCTTTCTTTTCTTAAGTATTTGTTTTCACAAATGAATATGGATGAAACCATGCTGAATAATTCCTCTACCTGCTGTTGTCTCCCCTGTGTGCCTATATAACTATGTACTATATTAATGCCTGCAAGGAAAGAGATTTTGCCTATTTAGTCATGAAAGCTTCTTAGTAAGAATACTGATAGGACAGGTTTTTGATCATTGCCAAAAGAAACAGTAATTATAACTTGCATTCCAAGAAGTCTTTGTGACCCCATGATAACCAAACAGAATGTTGAAGAAGATTCTCAATTCTCATCATGTCAGCCTTCCAAGGTAGACTAGACAGGAAACAGGCCAGATGATAATTCTTATTTTTTTTTAATATTTCTTAACTGCCCATCTCACTTGGAGATGGTAAACTACATTAATTGAATCTTGCAAGTCTGAAAGTACAAATCTCCCACTGTCTTTATTAGGGAGGTCCTGAGTTTCTTTCTCTGTCCCATTGTGTAGCTGTAGTCTCTCACTCCCCTTATCTAATTTTTCCATAGGCAGTATCTCTTTCCCATTTCCCATGGTCATTTCCACATACCATTACAGACAACTCCAGAGAAGTGGGTATAGGGTTGTGAGCAGTAATCAGTGGCCAAATAATTAACTCTGGTAAGTGAAAGTTCTCAGTTTAAGGAGAGGCAGAGAGGTTACCCACCTGCAGCACAGCTGAGTTGATTGTCCAGGTGATGAGGTAGAGGCACCATACTGGATCTGCAGCACAGCCTTTAGGACACTGGACTCACTCAAAGTCTTAGTTTCTTAATTACTTTTGAAATAGTCAATTTACATTTAAAGAGAGATCTCCTGACTGGCAGGAAGAAAAAAAACAACAGACACTCGGCGAATCAGCCTTCATTGCAGATCAAAGAAAGGAAAAAATAAAAAAAATAATTTTAAGAATTTAAAACTAACAGCAAAAAACTATTTATCAAAGCTGTCAAAGTTTTTGACCTACAAAAAATATGAAGAGATGAAGAGGACAGTTTGAGTATAAGTTGTTAACAGTTTGATGAAACACCTTTGATAATTACTTGGGAAAAAAGTAGATGAACAGACCATACCTTTGTGGGAATGTTTATTTAGCATGAAAGGGATAAGACAGTTGGTGGATTTTACAAAACAAAGAGATAAATATAATATGAAATAGACTGTGCGATAAGAACTATGGAGCACCAGATTGGACTAAAGCCTTAAGGACATAAAAATGGCAAGGTGGGGTAGGGTGGTGGTGGAAAAAGAGAGATTGCTTTTCATTTTTACTTCTGTAACTGACTCAACTTTTGGTTTTGGATTACAGATAAGAATGGCAACTACTAGAAAGGCAGCAAAAGGTAGTGAAGGTAGGAGAGGTTTGTTAAAACAATAGAAAGAACAACTGACAGATTATTCCAGAGACATTGCAACAAAATGTTTGAAGTGACAGGGAGAAAAGTATCTGAAGCTCTCAAATTTAAGTTCAGTTTTATTTAATGGAGTATTCTAAAGATATACTTAGCATTTTGTATGGTTTTAAAAATCAATGTTCTTTTCTGAGAAAAGGAGAGCATTTTCAATTTTCAAACTGGTTCTTACCTCATGTAAATAGACTAGCTCAGTGGTCCCAAACTTTGGGGCACCAGGGACTGGTTCCATGGAGAGGTTTTCTTTTGCAGACTGGAAGGGGCATGGTTTCATGTGCTGCATGTCCTGGGATGGAGATTCATTTGTTTGCATGGCTTAGTTTCTGGCATGCCATGGAATGTTGCCAGTCCACGGACCAGGAGTTGGGGACCCCTGGACTAGCTCTTATTTACTTGTCCTGGAGGCTTTAGAATTGTCCTAGATGAATCTCCCTGTGAAGAGAAAAAATGTGCAAAGAACAAGAATTAACTAACCCTCATTGTTTATAATTTGCTACCGATGCAAATCCATGCTTCAATTATATAATAAAACTCCTATATTTCTTTTCAACATTGTTCACATTGACTGATTGCTGCAACACATTGATTTTTTAAAAAAATCTGACATTATTTTCTAAAAAATTTATACGTGTCTCTTCTGCAGACCTATTGACAGATAATCTCTAATGGTTTCAGATCAATTAAGCCTGTCAATACCTGTATTGTGATATTTGGGGGAAAGCTACATTAAGTGAAAAAGTGAAGTGCTGATGCCATAATTACAACCAGTTGAAATATGATTACCTGGCAGCCTGTTAATTGGTACTTTGGATAATTTTGCATTATGTACCTCCTCAAAGGTTTGTTGTAAGAATCAAGAAGAAAATACCACACAAAGGGATAAAAATGTGTTATTACAAGAAGGAGGAGGAGGAGGAGGAGGAGGAGGAGGAGGAGGAGGAGGAGAAGAAGAAGAATTTTATTTCCATACTGCCCTTCTCCCAAAGGACTCAGGGCGGTGTAAAGCCTATTAAAAGCACAAGACAAACATCAATTAAAATAATTTAAAATTATTAAATAATTCAGCTCAATTTAAAACCCCAGAAATTTAAAACACCCAATTTAAAATTATTATGTTGATAGCCCGGCCTGGCGGAACAACAGGGTCTTGAGTGCACAGCGAAATGCCCGGAGGTCGGAGAATGAACTTCCGGGGGCAGTTCATTCCACAGGGCTGGGGCTCCCACAGAGAAGGCCCTCCCCCTGGGTGTTGCCAGCCGGCATAACTTGGCCGATGGCATCCTGAGGAGACCCTCTCTGTGGGAGCGAACTGGCCGGTGGGAGGCTATTGGTGGCAGAAGTCGGTCTCGAAGGTACCCAGGTTCTATGCCATGGAGCGCTTTAAAGGTGGTGACCAACACCTTGAATCGTACCCGGAAGACCACTGGGAGCCAGTGCAGCTCGTGCAGGAGGGGTGTCACGTGGGCACAACGAGTTGCACCCATAACCACCCACGCGGCAGCATTCTGGACCAGTTGGAGCCTCCAAGTGCTCTTCAAGGGGAGCCCCATGTAGAGAGCATTGCAATAGTCCAGCCGGGAGGTGACAAGGACGTGAGTGACTGTGCACAAGGTGTCCCGGTCCAGAAAGGGCTGCAACTGGCGAATCAGGAGAACCTGATAAAAGATCCCCCTGGCCACGGCCATCATATGCTCTTCAAAAGACAGCCGTGCGTCCAGGAGGACACCCAGATTGCAAACCCTCTCTGTGGGCGGCAAAGATTCACCCCCAATAGTCAGTGATGGCACCTTCCAGGATACCGGAAGCCACAGCCAATCGGTCTTGGAAGGGTTGACTCTGAGCCTGTTCCTCCCCATCCAGTACCGCACGGCCTCCAGGCAGTGAGACATCACATCAAGGGCATCGTTGGGGTGGTCTGGGGTGGAGATGTACAGCTGAGATCATCAGCATACAGATGACACTTCACCCCAAAACCACGGATGATCTCACCCAGCGGCTTCACATAAATGTTGAACAGAAGGGGCGAGAGGACCGACCCTTGCGGCATCCCCATGCAAGGCGCCTCGAGGTCGACCTCTGCCCCCCTGCCAACACAAACTCCGAGCGGTCAGACAGGAAGGAGGAGAACCACTGCAGAACGGTGCCCCCATTCCTAACCCCCTCAACCGCTGCAGCATGATACCATGGTATCAAAAGCCACTGAGAGATCTAATAGGACTAGGACAGAGGAGCAGCCTCTGTCCCAAGCCCTCCAGAGATCATCCACCAACGTGACCAATGCCGTTTCTGTGCTGTACCCCTGTCTGAAGCCCGACTGGTATGGGTCCAGATAGATAGCTTCATCCAGGTGCCGGGAAAGCTGTCATGCCACCATGCTCTCAACAACCTTCACCACAAAACGAAGGTTGGAGACCGGATGGTAGTTGGCTAATTCAGCCGGGTCCAGGGAGGGCCTCTTGAGGAGGGGCCTCACTACCGCCTCTTTCAAGGCAGCAGGAAAGGCACCCTCACTCAGAGATGCACTTATAATTCCCTGGAGAAACAATACATTTATTTTTATATTGAATACAAGTTTTTGTTTCAGAAGTTAAATTTTAAAATCTTGATGAGAAAAAGAAAGAGTATATGTGTTTGCTTACATTTATTCATTGAAAATATTCCTGATTTTTTTGTTTGTTTGTTTGTTTTTAAAATCCTTTCTATCTCTTCTCATGAGATACCAAAACATATAGTAGCTATTTGGTTTGATTTTCTAACTACCTATCTGTTCCCTGTCATGGAGCTATTTTACCCTCTATTGAACTTCTGGATGATCAGTGGAGCCATTAAAACAAAATGTGCTAATATCGCTTAAGATTCTTCATTTAATTATATAGTACTCTTTTTAAAAAAAAATGGATTATTAAGCACTCTTAATTGCTGCAGGATTATTTTCAAAATAAAATGCAATACTACAGTATATACTCCTCTTTTTAGATTGCTTCCTTTTCCAATGAATAGCAAAGTCTAAAATCAAGGACAGATCTGTGATCTATATTTCTTAATTTTGCCTTTATTTCAGAACAATTAACATTTATATTAGAATGCGTTTTCTCAGTTTTGCCATTTTAAACTATAGTCATGATTTATTTTCATCTAGACATGCATAGTATTTCATCTGTGTGAGAGGAATAGGGAAAATTATGATGATCTCATCACAATGAAAAATGGATAACATTGCAGGCAAAGTAAAAGGTACACATAAAAAAGATCCATTTTTCAAAAACAGATTTAGCAAAAGGTGAAATCCTTACTGAACATTAACTTTTGGGATTTTTGTACTTTATTGGCTACATTTAATGAGTGAGAATAAACCAATTTTTTACTACACCCACAGAAATCAAGCAAGATTGTCAGGTTGGATAGCTTCTTGTAAATTTCAGCAGAGCTGAAGTTTAACACAGAGACACACACACAGAGAGACACACTATGCCAGTCAATTTCAGCCATGGCTGGACCACAAAGGGATTACCGAGGAAAACATGATATCTCAAAGAAAGCTCAGCCAAAACCATAATCTTCCCTTTTGGCTGACTGGATTAATTTTTAGATACTGTTCAATCAACCATAGATCCTCTAGTTTCATTCCCATGTAGGCGTTTACCATAATGAAAAGTTAGAAATCAATGCCCCCCCACGCCATCCATATCGCTATGAGAAGAGATAAATTAAAGAATATTTTAACGGTTCATTGCTTCTTATTTTATTTTGATAAATCAGAAAGGAATTTAAAATCATACATTTGATCTCTTCAGAGGCTTAGCTTTGTACTAAGTACATGTGGTATACATAAGCATTAGAAAATATATGTGCATGGGACAATTAAAAGATATGGCTAAATTAAATGCACATTTTTAACAAAATCATCTTTTTTTAAACAGTAATTGAAAAAGGTTAAAATCTTAACTTTTAACTTAATTTAACTGAACTAAATGAGAGAAAAGAACAATTGTTACAACTGGAGAAAATGACTGTGATTACAATGAAAGTCTTGCAGACAATACCAGTTTTGATATCTACCATTTAAACAATGATAAAAAGAGATATCTAAATTTGTGTAGCAGGGGAAAAGCATTTTAGTTATAATGGTTTTACAAAATGCATAAGAAACATTGGGCTTACCTGATCTGTAATTATATTTTGCAGCCTACTATTTGTTTGGATGAAAGAATGGAGAAACAAAAAGCTTTTAGAGTTAGATGGATATGGCTTAAAATTTAGGTAGCATGGATATCTATAATACAAAAAGTTAAGGTTAATGTAGATTTTAAAAATCATTTTGTTAGTCATGCCATAGTGAGAACATAAAGACACTTAAACCTGAGTTGTGCTTCAAAATAACTTTGTGCCTGTCAGCACAATAAGCATTTTACAGAAGAGAAATGATTACTAAAGATACATGATTAGCTTACTCTGATATATTAGAATTTTGTGAAGGAACCTACAGAATAAAAATAAGACAAGAGTTGGCAGTAGAAGGATGTTAATGGTAATGGGTTTCTTGCATAGAATTATTAGAAAGATGTAAAATAGATAAGAGAATTTTTGGTTTTGAATATTGTAAGATGCAATTTGAAATGGAATTGTGTACAATTTATGAAATAAAATATGAAACAAATGAATAAATGAATTGATGTATCATAGAACTTTGATTATAATATGCAGGTGGCTTAATTGAAGAAAATGTGATTGAAAGAACTGAAATTTATATTATATTATAGTCTTAAGTACTGTATAATTGTTATAAAATGGCATATCACTGGTACATGTCCCTGGGAAATTGTCTAGAATGTATAAAGGTTTTTAGAACTTACACTGGAAATGTAATCAACAATAAGGGACATTTTATCATGCTTGGTGGACATGTAAAAAGCCAGAAAATTTTGGACTCCGTTACATATAAATAAAATTTTAAAGATTCATATACGAGACTTTTCTTTTGGGATTGATGGATAAGCAGCTGGGAAAAAAATCATGGAGTTTTGTTTTTATATATGAAAACAACAAGACTATTGTATGCACAAAGGTGGAAAGGTTCAATTTTATCCACAATGGAGGAATGAATGGTGAAGATGATGGAACTTGCTGAGATGGCCAAATTGGCAGCTTTAATTAGAGATAGGACATTGTCTAAGTTTAATGATGACTGTAAACTCCTTATTGTCCTTTTGTGGAAACAGAAAAAATGAAGTTATGATATGCATTTTGATTATTAGAATAAAAATAGTAGATTATATAAAAATGTAAACAATGTAACTATAGAGAAAGAGATTAAATTAGTTATATTTATAACAACTGTAAAGGAAGATCAGCAGTCACTTCATAATTGTTTTTTCCCTTTTGTTTGATTTTTACACTTTTGTTTTTGTCCTTTTGTTCTTTCTTCTTTTTCATTCCAAAACATTGGTTCTTGTTCATTTTTATTCTGTTTTCATTATTCTAAAAATATTCTAAAATAAAGAAAAAAGTTAAAATCTTGTATCCAATTCCAGCACCATGCAGAATATTTCAGAAATTAATTATATTATTATATAGAAACTTTAATGTTTATGCTACGTTAGGATTTATGCTATGTTGCATTATTTATTGTGGAATGGTCTTATACATTATATTTTGTCACTTCATTTAGAACTAATGCAATACAATGCTATCCTCAGATATTTAGGTTGTGTTTACCTAAAATAAGACATTTAGTCAGTGTCTTAACAGATTTTACTATATATAATTTTGACTGTTACATACCCGCATTTTGCTTTTGAACAGAAGTTCATAGGATAGTTGCAAAATCAAGTGTGTTGCAGATGTGTAAAATCTATACTTCATTTCTTTAAGATCTCAGTTTTTGAACTGAAGTATTTGAAATACATGTCTGTCTATTATGTGTTGTTATTGTCAAAAGTGCTCAAAGCTTAGTCATCTGAAGTTTGGATAATATCCAAAAGTTTTCACAAGCCTGTTTTCTGAAGTAAAGCCAAAAAAGTATTTTAAAGTTCTCCCTTTTCAAGTTAAGTGTCTTAACATCAGACCCTAAAACATAAGAAAATTCAAACTAAAATATGTATTTAACATGAAAGATTTTCTGTTCATAGTCAATTAGACAGAGGTTTGTAATGATGAAAGATGTGAAGGATCCAGTTCACCCCAATCCTTTATATGTGTCAGTTTAATTTTATTGTTGACATTGATTATTACAATGGGCACAATTCAGTGAACTGAAACTTTATGCTGTGACATTGTATATTATTTTTGGTAAAAATCCTGGACAGCAGGGAACAGCTTTATTCAATAAAGCATCTTACATCTGATATATTTGAATTTCTGAATGAAAACAGGTATGGCATACACCTTTTTGTCAAGATTTTTCAGAAGTCCTGGAGAATGCAAACATGTAGGTTTACACTTTTATCCCTTCCTTCTCTGACTATAGTGCTCTAAAAGGGCTACTACAGAAATGAATCCTGAAATTTGAATTTGATTGAATAAGTACTTTATGTTGAAAGTCTTGAGAGAAATCAGATTAATAGGGCAATAATTGCTATGGTATTATTATGCCTTTTGGTTGCTTTTATTATCATTCATTAAGTTTCATGTTTATAATTCACATGGGTTGGCTGATGGTTCCAAAATCTTAACATTTAGAAAATGTAATCTCTTCAACTAATATCCCACAAATTAATTTCTTATTATTTTGTCCTCTCAGAGAGTCCTTCCCAAGTTTAACTTTTCTCCAATTGTAGCATCACTTTCTCTTCTTTCCATATCTTACCTATAATAAATCTTTATTGTGGACAAATCATTCAGTCTTGGTCAAGATAAAAACATGTATACAACAGAAAAACATGTATACATATTTTAACATTTAAATAAGCCAATTTGATAATCCATCTTGTTGCTTTTAAGTCTTGATGTTTATTCTTTTTAAGTAGTGTCCCAAAAGCTAATTTCTTTTCATTTTCTCTTATCTTTTTTTGTAAAGAGTCAGAAGAGCGTCCAAGTTGAAATCCACACATCCAATTAACTTTTCTGATTCATTATTTGTACTTACAAATGTACATTATTTGTACATACTTTCAGATATTTGAATATCAGCCAGTTTGATTTGAAAGTCCTGTGTAATGTCTTTATCAATAGCATTCTTATAGCTTATCATTTTAAAATCTCTCTCTCAACTGGATTCTTTTCTATTAAAAATATTGAACAATAAATGGATTCAGGATTCAATCTAGTGCAGGGGTGTCAAACTCACAACATCACGGCAGCGTCACATGACATATTGGGACTTTTCCCCCCTTTGCTAAAGGGGGCATAGCCAGCACATGACACATCTGGCCCTGATTTAGTAGGATATGCATTTGAAACCTCAATCCGGTTTGATTAAAAAAATGATATGCACTATCTCAGAATAATTTTCAAACAACTATGTTTTCACTGAATGTTATCCAGACCAACATTAATTAGTTTGTTAATCATAAAGTAGTGGGATATATGCCAGATATAGATTTAGGAATGTCATATAGTTTATAAAATAGTAAAGTTTTGGATGGACAAACATTCAGATGAAGCTTTGGGAGATGAATATCTACATCTCCCTCTATTTTCTATAAGCAACCAGCCTGATCCATTTCCATTTGAAGATAATGTGTGTTTTTGCTCATGTTGTATAGGTGACTTCTTAAAGATCCTTGGGTTTCTGTTGAGTTTTCCTTTACAAACATCCTAGATCAGATTTGTCAAACTCCCAGCCCCATGAGCCAGATGCATCATGCACCGGCCACACCCACACCCTGTTTAACAAAGGAGAAAAAAAGTTCTGATACATCACATGACGCTGCTGTGATGACTTGAGTTTGACACCCCTGTCCTAGATGGTTCGTTGTCAGTGGATTTACTCAGTTAAGTAGTAAAAAAAAGACTCATACATGCTTATGTTGAGTTTTGAAACATTTATTGAATCTAAGTTTTCCTGTATTTTATCCTAAAGTAGGAATGAGGAAAAACAGACTACAGCAGGACTGACATAAAACAATTGGGCAATTTCTGCAGCCAAAGGTTCAGCTGCAAATGTAATTAGTAGGACCTTGCCAAGGTCTAATATAAAATTATATTGCTTTTTGAATCTGATAGCAAATTTGTCATTCTTCAAGAAAATTCTTATATGCTTGGCTAATGGATAGATATATACTTTTAGTACTGATGGATAACTTCAGTAAATAAGATGCTATTGCCAATAATTACATACTTACACTGCAGCCCCTAAACCTTTGATGTAGTACATTGATGATTATTATAAATTGTAGCTCCCAATTTAGAGAGACAAAATGTGGCTTTATGACAAACAACTGTATTTAACACCATTATAATTTCATTTTTAAAAAAAAAAAAAGAATGCCATATTTATTCTGTTGCTCAGTGAGAAGAGCAAATCTTGGAAAATAGGAAAACATTACTAAATATTTATGAATCCATGGGTTATAAATACTATCTTTATCTACTTGTTAAGACAGGCATTTGATCTACTTAGGTGATTTTGAAAAGCTGATAATGCAGTCCTAAACTGATCAATCTACCATTAAAACTCCATTGAGAGTTATGATAATTATAGGTAGCCCTTGATTTATGACCACAGCAAAGCTCAAAATTTCCATGGATAAGCAAAGCAGTTGTCGAGTAAGTTGTGCCTCATGTTATAACCTTTTTTGCCACAGTTGTTCAGCAAATCACTACAGTTGTTAATTGAATCATGTGGTCATTAAGTGAATCTAGCTTCGCCCATTGATTTTGCTTGTCTTGGAAGGTTACAGATGGTGATTAGATGATTCCAGGACAGTGCAACTCTCATAAATACATGCCAGTTGCAAGTGTCCGAATTTTGATCACATCACCATGGAGAGGCTGTGATGGTTGTAAGTGTGAAACTGTTGAAAAAATTGATGTAAATTGAGGACTACCCCTATGGCAAAAATGTATGCATAAGGTTACAGATTTCAAATCTATCTAGTTTTTTTTCCTTTAGAATTTAATAAAATGATATCATAGACAACTTGACAAAATTTCATAAATTGCTATAATTTGCTCTTTCAGTAATTTTCCTATGATGTTATTAACTATTTACCAAATCTGCTTTTCAAAAGTTGTAATGATATTTCTGCTCCCACAGTACCTGTCTAGACTCTGGATCATCTGTGTCTTGCTGGCTGCCAAGCAAGTAGATTTTCATTATTAGCACCTCAGCAGCTACACAAAATCCCAAAGACTTGACTTGGACAAGCGTGCACTGTTCCAAAAACAAGTCCATTCTTGTCACAAAATTATACAAAATATGTCATCCAGCTAATCATGTACAGATGTTAATAATCAAACTAGCTCAATTTCAGACTTTGAAATCTGCTTTCTGAATATCCTTTTTATGAGGCCACTATAGAACTAAGTAGCAACATCTGAAAATTAATATTTTGTGGGCATTTAGAGAAATATTTCCATCAACCAACTTCAAAATTACAATGTGTTGAACTGAAGTAAATTGAGAATTCCACACACAGCAGGCATATTCAGCAACAATCATCAGTGAAGCAAACAGAGAAACAAAATATTATATTCATGGTAATGAAATCCATGCAGAATTCTTTACAGTCATTAAAACCTAGAATGCAACAAATAAATTTCAGCTAAGTAAAGCCAGAAGGGTTATTCTAAGATGAAGTACTATTATTTAGTTAGGAAGAGGAAACTACACAAGAAAACAAATGCTCTTGCATTTTCTAAATGGACTATTAAATTTGTTCACTAGCTACTGAAAACTTCCCCGTATCCCTAATTAGCTATTACCTTTATCTGTATTGCCACCTGCCAGTTGGTGGTGTTTCTCTAGGAGGAAACATTTTGCTGTTGTATGTTTGCAAACATTTGACATAATCAAATATTTACAGATGACTTAGGTAATCACCATATTAACTGTTTCCATAATACAAATGGTTAAAATTCGCATTTATGAGTTTGTTTGCTAATAAATGTTAAGAATAAGTTAAAAACAAAAATATAAATAAGTTACTACTAATAATTAAAATTTTAAAATTAAAATATTTAAAAAGACACATAATAACAACACATCCAACTTCTTTCATGCTTCCAGGTATTTCACATTCATTTGTTTCAAAGATGAAGCTTAGGATACATTTTTCTTCTACCTCAGGGGAATAACTGAAGGGGAATATTGTAGCCAAAATAATATCTTATACTATCTTAAAATCTAAGTAATTTATTATTTCAGAAGCTTTTATGGAGACAGTCCACCTCAAGTCCATATTGGCATTGCTGCTACATAAAGATTTTGAGGTTAATGTTCTATTTAGTATACATAAAAATACATAAACTTTCTCTTAAAATAAAGCTTCTGCTACATAGATTTATTATTTACATAGCACATATGTACTGCGTATTTACCCATGTACCATATAGCAATATCACAGTAAAAAACCATAAGCTTTACTTAGAGCTCAAGTCCTGATATCCTAAAAATTAATAAAAATTTTAGGAACATTGATTTACAGTTTAGGACCAGTCAACCATTATTGTTCACACAACAGCTTTTGCCTTGGTTGCTTTTATATCTATTCTTGTTTTATGTTATTTACATTTTGATTTTAAATTATGTTAAGCAGCCTAGAGTCATCATGGTAAAATGGGCAGCCACATAAATTGGTTTTATAAATAAATGAGAGGTCATCTTTATTAGGCAATAAGTAAAAGTATCCAATAGAATGAAAATAAAAGGATTTGTCCCGACTCTTTTTATTATTTAGGCTTATATTATTTGTATTTTATTTATTTTATTCTGAGCTCAGTTAAGGTTCCTTCTTTATTTCATTCCCACAATAACCCTGTAAGATAGGTTTGTTTGAAAAAGAATAACTGTCACTCAATTAATTTCTATGGTTCAAGAACCTAGGACTCTGAACCTATGTATCTGTACCTAGGTCTCCCCAATTTTAGTCCAAAACTTAATGATACCATTATATTTATTGAGTTTTTGAACAATAAATCTACCAAATATATGTGTGAGAAGGATGAAAAATTAAGCTGACCATACATTATATCATGAATTATTTATTAAAGTTTTGTGAAATAAACAAGAATTGACTGGGTTCACACTTAATTCATAAATCCCTCACATCCTGGACATAAACTGTTTCAACTCCTACTCTCGAAATGACGCTTTAGAGCACTCTACACCAGAACAACTAGACACAAAAACATTTTTTTCCTGAACGCCATCACTCTGCTAAACAAATAATTCCCTCAACACTGTCAAACTATTTACTAAGTCTACACTACTATTAATCTTCTCATCATTCCCACCACCCATCTCCTCTCACTTATGACTGTATGACTGTAACCTTGTTACTGGTATCCTTACGATTTATATTGATATTGTTTTCTGATTGCTTATTTGTAACCTATGACTATCATTAAATGTTGTACCTTATGATTCTTGATATAACATATCTTTTATTTTATGTACACTGAGAGCGTATGCACCAAGACAAATTCCTTGTGTGTCCAATCACACTTAGTGTCATAGACTATAAAGTCCAACAAGCCCAGCTTGTTGGAAAAGGTAAGTTTTAAGGGCACGGCGGAAGGCACGGAGGTCTTGGATTCTCTGGGGACAGCTGATTCCAGAGGGTGGGAGCCCCCACAGAGAAGGCCCTCCCCCTGGGGGTCACCAGCCTGCATTGCTTGGCTGATGGCACCCCGAGGAGGCCCCCTCTGTGGGAGCGCACGGGTCAATGGGAGGTCGTCGGTGGCAGAAGGCGGTCTCGAAAATAACTAGGTCCTATGCCATGGAGCGCTTTAAAGGTGGTAACCAACACCTTGAAGTGCACCCGGAAGACCACTGGGAGCCAGTGCAGCTCGTGCAGGAGTGGTGTTATGTGGGAGCGCCATGCAGCTCCCATAATTACCCGCGTAGCTGCATTCTGGACCAGTTGGAGCCTCCAGGTATTCCTCAAGGGGAGCCCCATGTAGAGATCGTTGCAGTAGTCCAGGCGAGAGGTGACGAGGGCATGAGTGACTGTGCGCATGGAATCCCGATCAAGAAAGGGGCGCAACTGGCAAATGAGGCGAACCTGACAAAAGGTCCCACTGGCAACAGCCATCAGATGTTCCTCCAAGGACAGCTGTGTATCCAGGAGGACACCCAGATTGCGCGCCCTCTCCATGGGGCCAAAGACTCGCCCCCGATAGTCAACGAAGGAGTCAGCTGACTATATCGGGATGCCAGGAACCACAGCCACTCAGTCTTGGAAGGGTTGAGCTTGAGCTTGTTCTTTCCCATCCAGATCCGTACAGCCTCCAGGCACTGGGCCATCACTTCAAGGGCATCGCTGGGGTGCCTGGGGTGGAGATTTTCAGCTTGGTGTCATCAGCGTACTGGTGGTATCTCACTCCAAAGCCATGGATGATCTCGCCCAGCGGCTTCACATAAATGTTGAACAGAAGGGGTGAGAGGACCGACCTTTACAGCCCTACACAGATGAGAGGCCTCGAGGTCAACCTCTGCCCCCCTGTCAACACAAACTGTGACCAGTCGGAGAGAAAGGAGGAAAACCACCATAACACGGTGCCCCCCATCCCCAACTCTTCCAACCGGTGCAGCATGATACCATGGTCGATGGTATCAAGAGAGAGATCTAATAGGACCAGAACAGAGGAGCAACCCCTGTCCCGAGTCCTCCAGAGATCATCAACCAATGCGACCAATGCCGTTTCCGTGCTGTGCCCAGGCCTGAAACCCGACTGGAACGGATCCAGATAGGACCTTTCCTCCAGGAATTGTGGGAACTGTCGTGCGACCACACTCTCAACAACCTTCGCCACGAAGCGAAAGTTGGAGACAGAATGGTAGTTAGCCAATACTGCCAGGTCCAGGGAGGGCTTCTTGAGGAGAGGCCTCACCACCGCCTCTTTCAAGGTAGTGGGGAAGTGACCCTCACTCAACGAAGCATTGATAATTCCCTGGAGCCAGCCACATGAGACCTCCCGGGAAGCCAGTACTAACCAGGAGGGACACGGGTCCAGTAAACATGTGGTCGCATTAAGTCTCCCCAAAATCCTGTCCACGTCATCCAGAGTCACAAAGTCAAACTCTTCCCAGATAACATTCTCAAGACTATTCCTCGTCATCCTGCCTGGATCTACCCAGTCAGAGTCCAAATCCCGCCGGATCTGAATGATTTTGTCATATAGATATCGTCCGAAATCCACAGCCCTGCCCTCCAGAGGGTCCTCCCGCACTCCCAGTTGAAGCAGGGAGCGGGTCACTCTGAACAGGGCCGCCGGACGATTCTCTGATGATGCAATAAGAGCGGAAAAGTAATTGGACTTTGCCGCTTTTATCGCCACCAGGTAGGTCTTAATATGCGACCTTACCAGTGTTCGATCAGATTCGGTGATACTGGCCCTCCAACCACTTTATAGGCATCTTTTCTGGCGCTTCATCTCCCTCAGCTCCTCAGTGAACCAAGGAGGGATTGGCACCGGGTGCCAATCTCTCGTCAGTGAACCAAGGAGGGATTGGCACCGCAAAGGCATGACTCGATCTAAGGCTCCGCTAGTGGCCTGATCCCAGGCCACCACCAGGTCCCCAACCGAGTTATGTGCTAGAACCTCAGGAAATGGTCCAAGCTCCATCTGGAATCTATCAGAATCCATCAGGTGCCTGGGGCGGACCCATCTTGTAGGCTCTGCCTCCCTGTGGCGGGGTATAGCGGTTCGAAGATCTAGGCGAAGGAGTGAGTGGTCAGACCATGACAAGGGTTCCATGTCTATATCCCCTATAACAAGGCCACTCAACCACTGGCCAGAGACAAAAATCAGGTCCAGAGTGTGATCCCCCTGTGGGTGGGGCCATGAACTAACTGGGTCAGGTCCATGGCCGTCATGGAAGCCATGAACTCCCGGGCCATCTCAGACGTCTCACCAATGGATGACAGGTTGAAATCACCCATGACCATAAGCCTGGGTGTGTCAATTGCCACCGTGGCTATCACGTCGAGTAGCTCGGGCAGGGCCATTGCCACGCGGCAGGGAGCCAGGTACGTGAGCAACAGGCCCATCTGAGCCCCATGACCCCATCTCACAAAGAGGGTTTTACATCCGGCCGTCTGTGGCACTCTGGTTTCCCTCGAACCAAGATCTTCTTTAATAATAACCACCACCACCACCCGCCCCTCCCCTGGGCCCTCGGCTGATGGAGGATTTTTTTAATAAAAAAATCAAAGTTGATTCAGCCGTCTAGTCTTCCAAGATTGGTAAAATGAGAACCCAGATTGTTGGGGACAATATGCTGACATTTGCAAACTTCTCAGAGAGTGCTGTAAAGCTCTATGGAATAGTATATAACTCTACTGCTATTGCTATTGTTTAGTACATAATTTTTTTTATGCTTTGATAATACTATTCCAGATTAGGGTAAATGGTTCAAATGATTTATTTGTCTGAGGGCTGGAACTCAAATTTACAAGGAATATATCTGCATTTTTAAAATGTTTATTAGGCTTTAAAACAAGAAAGAAATACAAGTTTCACTCCATGTCTGCAAGCTGTTTTCTCCCATTAAGACACTGCTATTTTGAGATTTACAGTTTCCCAAACTTTTACTCCAGAACTGTGATTAATCTGAAATCATTAATGGTGATGTGGTTTCCTTGTATAATGGCACTAAATCAAAGATTAACTGCCTCAGCTGTTTTACTATAAAGACAAAATGTACATAGTGTCTTTTTCAATGCTATAATCCTAAATGGTTTAAACATTTCAGTTTAAAAACATATGTATACATTTTTATACATGTAAAAATACAACTGAGTTTTACTCAAAGTCTGAGAAAGCAGCTTTTTTCTGTACTATCTTTTATTTAAATTGTTCTAAAGAGAGGAAGCAGCTTTTAAAACCATGATATTGGCATCAGATCTATTGCTTTTAATAAGCAGTTTTAGAAGTTGGCCTTCTAAGCAGCATTCAGATTATATTTGCCAACTGGAGTCATAGATACACAATTTATAGCACATACTAGCACTCATAGCAGAACAGTTTTTTTTAACAAAAAAAAGCATAAATGTAATCAAACATTGTGTAGAATTGGGGTTTCAGATGGCTTCCTAAAAATATGAATATAATAAAAGTAGAGCTTGGGTTTTGAAACATAGCCTATATCTATGGATGACACAAAGAGCTTCTAGACAGATGCTACAATTTCCACATTAGGTATATATAAAATTTAATGATGAAAACAGTCAATCAGCATAAGGTAGTATTTTATTTCATTTGACCTGTATTTGATCATTTTAAACAGAAAAGATTTTTTTAAAGAAACATTCATGCAATGGTCTTCCATTATATGAATTACATTAGCAATGTGTTGAGAGTTTGAAGAAGGCAAACTATATCATTTTATTAATAAAAATCCCATCCTACATATCATAACTAGTTAGAGCACAAGATACATAAGAATCATTATAAAATCACACCTGGAATACTGCATCCAGTTTTGGTCACCACGTTGCAAAAAAGATATTGAGACTTTGGAAGAAGTGCAAAGAGCAATTAGATGATTAAATGATGATTAAAATCCTGGAGACTAAAACATATGAAGAACGGTGCAGGAACTGGGTATGGCTAGTCTAGATAAAAGAAGGACTATGGATGACATGGTAGCAGTATTCTAATATTTGAGGGGCTGTCACAATGAAGAGGGGTTCAGAAGGGAAGTCAAGAAACAATGGATGGAAGCTGATCAAGAAGAGAAGCAACCTGGAATTAAAGAGAAACTTCCTAACAATTAACCAGTGGAACAGCTTGCCTTCAGAAGTTGTGGGTGCTTCATCACTGCAGGTTTTTAAAAAGAAATTAGACAGTCACTTGTCTCAAATTATATAGGGAATCCTGCTAAAGCAGGGGGTTGTACTGGAAGACGTCCAAGGTCCCTTTCTACTCTGTTCTTATTGATTATTTAAACATGGCAAATGCAATTTATTTCAATTAATCAGACTGTTGAAATGGGGAGGGGGGGAGAGAAGCTTGGAAAAACTAATTGTGCACTTTATTGTGAAAGAATATTCTATTTTGAAACTGAAAACAAATTTCTAAGTCCAGAATTTATCCCCAAGTAGTATTTTCCATAATTCAAATGCATAATTTTGCATGACTTTCCCTAATAATGTTGGGATTTCAGTAAAATTGAATTCATCACTGCTATGAAAGCTGCATTGGCTGCCAGATGGCTTCCAAATTCAATTCATGATCCTTTAATAGGACCTGGTTACCTGTGGAATTGGCTTTTTTCATTGTTTCCACCTGCTGGATAGAGTGGGTGCTGTTCAGGTCCCTTTTATTTAAAAATGCCATCTTATGGGACCAAAAAAATATGCCATCTTTGTTGTGGCCCACACCCTCTGGTACAGCCTCCCTCCAGAAATAGAGATGTTTGAAATCATTTTATTTTAATTTTATAATTTGTAAGCAGCCCAGAATTTTCTGGAGTGGATGGCTATAATAAATTTAATGAAATAAATAAATATCCAGCAGTTAATATAAAATGTATAATTACTTCCATTAGGGGAACAAAATTCCTGGAATTTGAAGCCACAAAAGAATTATCTATTAAAAGGAGACCCTTCTTCCTAGATCTTGGAGGCAAAAAGTATGTATCAAGTCCAATGTCAAATATCTAACTTCAGCATAACTGGTTCATCTAATTCTATGCTTTCACAACCAACAAATATTAAAGCTGGTTTTATAGTTACAGTCTTGAAATTAAAGGCCTTTCTGTCTCCTTAAGTGAATTGAACTACAGTGTAATCATATGCATGTTATCCTCCAACTCTGCTCCTTGTTGACTATTGTACAGACTTCAGAGGATTAAAAAAAAAGACTATGCAGTTTTCTTATCTGCTCTTTAGTTTTTCACACCACTGAAACTTTCTCTTAATGAGCATAATCATAGTTTTCTCTGTCTGTAGTACATCTGTACATTATCTTTTCTCTCACCTTTTCTTTAAAATTTTGTTTTAAACCTGGCAATTATAGTGTTTTTCCTCCACAATGGCCTCTAAAACAATTCGGCTTCATAATGATTTTGGAGGAAAATTATGGCCACTAATTAGAGCTTCGAAGAAGTGTCTGTGTATGTGTCATGTTTTATTTTTCAGGCAAGCCCAGGAATTACTTGATGATTCTGAACATTCTGGTGCTAGTTTTGCTAAATTCATCTCTGTTCCAGTGCATACTTAGCTTTTCTTTCTCTCAGTTCTTCCTTCTAGACTCCATTCTAATGCACAAGATTCCCTTGGTGTAATCCTCTGGATCCAACCTTGATGAAATTAATTGAGTTTATTTTTGAGAAAACAGTGCACCAGATTTCTTTACATGCTGATAAAATACACTGCTGCCTCTTTATGCCTACATAAAGTCAAGGACTGAAGTCTGACTGATTTTAATTGTATTTAATTATACATTGGGTGATGCCAAATTTCAGCCTACATTAAGAATAAATCAATATCTATTCCTTGATGGTATGTATTGCCATTTTCTCTCTCTTCCATTCTTTCATGACATGCATCATTTCACATTTCCTCTGTCACTTTTCCCCACTTAATGTCTGTTTCAAACTAAATTTGACATTCCTCCCCCCACCCCTTTTCTCTTTTTGGTCAAAGCAGTTCCTTAGAGGACTAAAAATTAACAATCAAAGTTTGAGTTGACATTTCACATAAAATGTTCAACTGAATTCAGAATTAGGTTATTGTTGCCCAATAGCAAACCTTTTCAATATTCCATAAGCCATTTCTCTTAAACCCACTGGAAAGACACCATGCTCTTTCAGTTTAATATCAGGTACAAGACAGCCTTTTAAGATTAAAAGAGTCAACCTGGTGATTTTACTTGCAGATTAATATTTTATGCTTTTGTGCTTTGCGTTATATTTCTCTAATCTCCTTTCTTATATGGAAATGTTATTTAATTGTTTTAATCCATGTGCATTTATTCAGATGTTAGTAAAATATAAACAACACATATAAACAAAGCAAATTAGTAGTAGCATATATAGGGAAAATAAACACTATTCAATTCTTATATTTACTGCTGTCATACTTAGACATTTGCTCAAATATCAGATGTTAGGGTTCGGTTTCTTTGAATTCAGAAAATAAAGAAACATCAAAGAGAAATTCAGAAAGACTCGTCTTCAGAAATCATCAAAGAAAAATTCAAAAAGACCTCTTAGATTTCCAATCCCCCTTATTTTTATTTCTTGGTAAAATACATGGAAAAATCATATTGGGATGGAAATCCATTTTGGATTAGGGATAGGGCTTTCCTTTATATTCTTCCTTTTTTTCCTGGCAACTGAAACTGATATACTTAGAATATCCTCTGACTTTGTACTTCAACAACTCTGTGAAGTATATTGACCTGGGGATCAATCATTAGAATAAAGCCACTCTTTGAGTTTTCTGGTCAATTGGCTACTTGAATCTGAGTCTCCTTGGCTCAGATTCACAACCTGAAACTACCAAATTCTTATAATAACATTAGGGAGTGAGGAGCCAGTGTTTAGTGTCAATTGCATTTGATCACTGTAACCTGCATATCTATATTTTCTTAATAGTCATGTACTTTTTATGTCTGTCTGTCTGTCTTCCTTCCCCCCACACACATATATTAATGTCTTGGGATCAAATAATAGCAGTATATTGTCTTTGCATCATGTTTAGGGGCTGCCTGGAATAAACTGGTTGATTAGCATTGCAATGAAGATTCTGGATTCTGGAGTCCTCATTTGAGGACTATTCTTATTAGTATATTCCTTTCCACCTTTCTCCGTGAATTAATTAATGCTGTGTGACATTTCTAAAATCCTATTCCTTGATAGTAGTGATTAGTCATTTTGACTCATTGGTTATATGTCCTTGCAGTTATAAGCTTGTTTTTTCCCCCAAAAAAGATCAGTGCATTGATCCAAGGCTTTTTTTTTTATTGCTCCATTATCCAATACCACTAAGTGTTGGCCATATACTGTAAATCCATATATTGAAATTTAAAAAAGCTTTCAAATACAACAATTGGGCAAAAGAGAATTAGCAAATGCTTAAAATATAGTCTATCAACTATGTTATTGAACATCTGAAACAAATGAAGCTTAAAAGTGCAGATATGGATGAAACAAAAACAGCCAATGATAGTCAACAAATGAGCTGATAGTTCATTGATTGCAGAAGTGCTTCCAAACCTGAAGCTTCTAGATGTAATATACCATAGTACTCCAGACAACAGTTTTGATTTCTTACAGCTGTTAGCTGTTGTGATTGATCAAGTAAAGTGACTAGTAGTTTTTTCTTCCAAAGTGCAACAGCTTTTAAAACGTGAATAATTTCGGAAGATACAGACAAGATACAAAGTTTTACAGACAGTGGCAAGAGGATTTCTTTTATAAAGAGATGAACGTTCTGTATAGCTTCATTCTTCTAATTCATTTTCTGGTTAAAATGTCATTACTATTCAAGTAGGAAACCATGAAACTTTGCAGAAACATTACTTCTAACTGGCTAGTTTCCTTTCCATTGTGGCAATATTGAATAGAATAGTTATCTGTTTTTTCATTCATTAAATACTTGGCTTGGCTTGGTTCAGTATATATGTTGCAGTAATTAACAAGTGTCAAATTACATTTATTCCTGCCAAGAATGCTTTTGGAGTCCAAATGGAGTCTGAACATTCTATAAATATATTAAAAAGTATGTTATATAATACTAAACCTGCAGATAAATCTTGTTGCCTGATCTCTCTACCAATACTCAAACCATATTTGCATCAATCATTTCGGGCTTCCTCCAAAAAAAAGTTTTTTTAAAAAAATGTTGTTTAAACTGGCCTATAATATTGGAGTTTGCATGTTGTTTTTGGAGACTGTATAACAAAACTTAGGAGAAAGTAATACTATTTTTAAAATGGTTACTAAAAATAACCAATCAAGCCATTGAGCTATATTCCTATTTTATTTCACCTTTCCTTCATGCCATCCATTGCCTTTATAAATATGGAAAAGTCAGTATGTCTGACACATTAGAAGGGAGAAGTGATCATTTCAGATATGTTTCAATTATGGAATGTCGACTTCAAGTAGGCCTGATAATGTTGAAAGATCTAGCTAGATTGATGATAGATAGACAGATAGACAGACAGACAGACAGACAGATAGATAGATAGATAGATAGATAGATAGATAGATATAGAGTGATAGAGAGATGATAGATAATAGATAAACAGACAGAGTATAGATCCAAAACATTTTTTTGTTTCAACTTTCTGATATAGTTTATAAGGCAATATATTTATTTGTTAGTGTTCTACATTGTTTTGTTTGAATTCTTTATAATTAATTATATTCTATCTATTTAAATACAACATTATTCACAATGATATTAATGTTCAAACAGGAACTAATAGAGTTTTTCATTTTAAAGAGAAGGACACAAGCATTCCAATAAAGGGTGATGCAAAAGCAATGGTCAAAAGAATGTAAGTGGCTTGCAAAAGCAACATAAACATTATTACAAAGAAATCAAATACAATTTAACAAATATAAAGATAACAGTAATAATCCTTATATTGTTGGTGCTTTCTCATGAGTTAGAGGAAAAATAATTTTACTTTTCTGAATACAGTATCTGATATCTTCTGTACCTATAAACAGTATGCTATTTTATTCGGAATGATCACTTGGAAAAAAGTTAAATTCCTGTCTTCAGCAGAAACTAGATTACATCATTAGGGAACTAATCTATTTTTAAAGAATAAAATTGTATTTCTCATCTAAATGGTGTCATGAATATGAAGTTTGTTATGGTGCAGGCTACTTAATATCAAATTTAATCCAGTTAAACTAAGGAGAAAAACATGTTCACCAAATGTATTCATGCAGCAGAAATCCCAAGTCAACTTGAACAACTGATCTTAGTTTTCTCTGCCAATTTGTTTAGTACTACGGTAAGCTTGACCAGCATTGTCTTTAGTACTAAATCACTTTTGTTTTGAGAGTCATTGAAGCATAAAATGTTTCCTGACAATAATTAAGTAGAGGGAGTGTAAAAGGTGTCAGCTAATGAGTAGAGCCATTTATTCCCTCTCTCTCACACACACAGGCACACACATATATATAAGGAGTTCTGCTTTATAATGATAACCAATGCTACTGTTATTGTTTGATTGAAAAAATAGGATTTTTTTTCACAGAACCAAGACTATAACCAGAAAGGAAACCAAGGAGGAAAGGTTGTGTTGTTTTAACATAGATGCCAATAACTTAGAGCTTTTATTGATGTTGCCACCATATATATCCATATTACTATCCTTCATTTTCTGTTTTTTTTTTAAATATCACATTTCATTCTTCCCTTTCCGTAAAGACCTTGGGAAGAAAAGGACAGTGTACATGGGGTTATACCAATGTATATACTATATACTTCTATAAATCATCAAGCTTAGTGGTAGCAAAGCAGATTACTGACCACAATGTAATCATTACTGGGAGTCAAAGACACCTGAACCTATATAATTGAAAAGTTCACATGGATCATTTTTCTATTCTTTAATTGAATCCAATTTTTATTTGTTTTAAATTCTTTCTTGTTTTGTATTATTTGTATTAGTACAACATTCTTCCAAAGCTACTTACAGGGTACATTGTTAAGTTTCCCAGGAGTTTTTTTCTTTCTTCTTTATGTACACAAGATTATGTGTAACATTATGAACAAGTTTGATATGCGGATAGAAAAATTGTGAATTAAAATTTCAGTACCAAACTGTACCCAAAGCATGCCTGAAATAATTTCCATTGTATTCACTAACATGATATTACTTAGTATTTTTCAATCTTTTCTCAGTTAGAGTACTCTTCTCTCAAATCATAGTTTCCTAATACCTGTTTGGACCATATTTAAGTCATGATTCCCTCATATTTATTTAGCAATATTTTGTAGATTAACAGTGATCCCATAAGTATTTTGGATGAATTATTTCACATTCTGATAAATATGTGTCTATTGTTACTAGTCCTTCTGTTATTATTGCTATGCATGTGTTTTTAACATTCCAAATATATTATCACATCACCCAGAGTTATCCTGTGGTAAAAAGGCAGCCTATAATTTGATAGAAGGGTCTTCATCCATCTCTCCTTAGCATGTTCCAGGTTCCATCACTATTTATTCTTTTATAATGAAAGTGATACATACATAGATTTTTCTGGATTGCTTTCAGTCAGGATTCAGACCTGACTATGGGATGGAGACAGCCTTGGTTGCATTTAAGGATGATCTCCAGAGAGAGCAGGATGGAGATGCTTGCTCTCCTTGACTTCCTTGACCTCTCAGCAGCCTTCCACACCATTGACCATAATAATCTTTTGGACTACCTATGGAAACTGGGGCTGGGTGGTACAGTTGTACACTAGTTCAGCTTCTTTCTCCAAGCCCAGTCCCAATCGGTGTGAGAGAGCCAGCCTCTGGCCACTCAGTTGCAACATTCCACAGGGCTCAGTACTTTGTCCATTTTTATTTAACATCCCTACAGCCAATGTTCTAACTGATGAACCCATCCAAAACAAGCACATTCGAGACCTCCAGATGTCTGAATGCAAAACTTTATTGAGTACATTTCAGCACTGATGAAGGCAAAACCAGCTCTACCTAATTCCCACACAAACCCATATAGTTACAATATGGATTTCCCTCTCCCCCTATTAGTGCAGGTCATATTGTCCAATTGAATGTCATATTGTTATGAGAAAAGTCTCTGGTCTTGGCAAATACCTGCCAACGTGTCGTAGATTCTGACGGCTCTTCTTGAAATCTGGAGCCTACATTCCATCTCACCCTTCCCTCCCCCCTTGTTCTTTGGCAAGTTGAGAAATGATAATGGTTGCAACAGCATGAGTGTGCTTTGAGCTTGATGAATAGCATGGGTCCAAGCTACCTGATGGATCATCTCTTCCTGCTAAATCAGGCCTGTCTCACTTGTGCTGGCAGAGAAAGCCTGCTAAGGATCCCATCAGTCAAAGAACTCCAACTATCAGGATCGAGAAGAAGAGCGTTCTCTGCCATAGCACCTGCCATCTGGAACATCCTACTCTCACCTCAGATATGCCCCAACCCTCCTATCCTTCTTCAAGAAACTTAAGACCTGGCCCTAACCTTGGGACCCAGTGAGGAAGTACTACATTGGAGATGGCTATTAGACAGCAAATTCCATCTCCCCTCTGCATTCCCTGCTTCTCCCTGTTTGTCTTTTAATCTCATATTACTGTATGTTCATTGTTATTTCATTGTTTATTTTATTGTTTCACTATTTTGGTACTGTTATGTTTACACTTCTTTTCATGTCTTTGTTTTTACTGTTATAAGCCATCTAGAGTAGTTCCATGATGAGATAGGCAGCAAATAAATTTAACAAACAAATAAATAAATAAAATACCTATTCATCCTATATGTTGTTTACTTATAACGAAGTGGTATATTTCTAGTTTCCATGTGAGAATCATAAGTTCCCTATCTCTAACAAATCACTCTGGAAAATTTATTCTATTATACAACTTAATACAATTGTTTGCTTTCTAATCAAAATTTAAGTTTTATTTCATTTCCAAGCAATTCTCAATTTGATGTACCTTTTAGCTATTCTTTTAATGGAAAAGTATAGTACAGACAAGCAAATCCACTTCTCTGACAATTTCTTCAGGATGTGCTGAGTAATATATTTCTATAAATCTTAATCCCAGATACCACTTTTTAAAATCTAATTTCACCTCATTTCCATGATGGAAAAAGGCAAAGACAAAAGAGACTAGAATTACAAAGCAGCTGTAGTTATTGGACAGCAACATATGAGCCTGGAAATCATTACAAGAAAACTTATTTGAGTTATATATAGACCATTATTTAGAATACCTGTACACTATACATCTCTTCTCTTTGCTTTTCTATCTTGAGGGTAATTTGCTTTTCACTATTTTTACAAGGCCAAAATACATCCCACTTTGTTTTATTGTGAATAGAATAGAATATAATTTTAGTTATGGCCACAACCAGAGTTACAGATAGAAGCACATTAAAATAAAAATTAAGAAAAAGGATAAGAATGTAGTACAATCGATGGTAAATTCATGATGTGTGATTTTACAGTCAGTCTAACAAAATTTGCCTATTTCAAGGAGATTGAATTGGACTGATTAGTTAACAACTGTACATTAAAAATATCAGAATTACCCAGGTGTCTTAACAGTTAAAATTATCAGGCAGCAGCAAACATTCTTATAGAGGGCACAATATAACAAGACATAAATTTTAGTTTTATATTTATAGCCCTCTGCTGGTGCACAATCTTAGCTAATAGGGGACTTTTTTGTTACCACCATTCAAAATTACAGAGTGGGGGGAGCAATGAAGCAGGCTAAAGTCAGTGTTCTTCAGAATTTGGCAATGGTTATATGATGTAAATATCTCACTGATATGTAAAAGGAAATTGACTGCTTAGAAAAAAATGTTCTTGAGGAAAGCAGACTGGTCCTGTTGGTTTTTGATATGTTGCCTGAATGCATTGACTGGCCACTCATAGGCCATCATTAAGAAAGCCTCTTTGATATGGTGGAGTTTTGTGAAATGGTCTTGGCCAATACTAGTTTGTAACTGTCCTCAGTAAGAAAGAACCCACATTTATGGGGGAAAACAGTAACTTCAGCCAGTGTGATATGATATAGTTCCATGTGCCCATTTCATCTTTATCCAGCCCTGCTTCTCTCAATTTTATGTTTGGAACACTAGGGGATATCTGGAAAATAATGCTTAGGAATTTTGATTGGGCCCCTTCAAGAGGTGTAAAGGAAGTGTACGGTCTTAGCTGTGGGCACATACTTTGTAATGAATCTGCAAGATGCAAATCCCCATCTCAGTTCATTGACAGTCAACCAGTGTCTGAGCTTTAATAAATGTCCTTTAGCTAAGAAACATTCTGACCTGCACACCATGTTCAATCAAGAGGGGAAAAAAATCTTCTTTTAAGAAACTAGTACGAAAACTCCAAGGAAGCAGAACAAGAAACAATATGCCATTATTCTCTCTCAGCCTTTGACTAAAATAGAATTTCCTTGAAAAATAAATTTCTAGGTAGCATTTGAATCACAGGGAACATCTATTTTCATGGACAATTATTCTCTATAGGAATAGCAAAACATAGTGAAGCGTGAGACCTTTGGAAAAAAGCAGTGAGGGGGGGAAAGTGTGTAAATAAAGCACCTCAGCTCTGAGATGTATGGACAGTCTGCAACTGTGGTTCAGTTGATTAATCTTCATAAAGAAACCCAGTTAAAGGTGTATTCATTATTCATCAATTAAATCACTGTGTTCTATCTGAGAATAACCTTCCAGTTTTATCACAATCATCCTTAGTCCTTATTCCACCAACATGGAAAAATAATAACAGATGATGAACACATGATGAATTGTAACTACCAGTTCATTACTATTTATTTATTTATTTATTTTATTAAATTTCTATACCGCCCTTCTCCCGAAGGACTCAGGGCGGTGAACAGCCAGAAGATAAAACACAGGAAATACAAAATCTAAAATAAATTAAAACAAATTAAATAATTTAGGCGGAATTTTAAAATACCCCATAATTAAACAGATTAAAATTTATGTTTAAAATTTAAATTTAAAAGAGGAGATGATTTAGGCCAGGCCAGCTTGATGAAATAAAAACGTTTTAAGTGCGCGATGGAAGGTGCGAAGATCCGGGATCCTCCGTATCTCCAGGGGGAGCTCATTCCAGTAGGTACCCCCACAGAGAAGGCTCTCCCCCTGGGAGCCGCCAGTCAACATTGTTTTGCCAACGGCACCTGGAGGAGCCCCTCTCTATGGGAGCGTACTGGCCAGTGGGAGGCTATTGGTGGTAGCAGGCGGTCCCGGAGATAACCAGGTCCTAAGCCATGGAGCGCTTTAAAGGTAGTAACCAAAATCTTGAAGCACACTCGGAAGACCACCGGGAGCCAGTGCAGCTCGCGCAGGAGAGGTGTTACATGGGAGCTCCATGTTGCTCCCATAACCACCTGCGCGGCCGCACTCTGCGCCAGTTGGAGCCTCCGAGTGCACCTCAAGGGGAGCCCCATGTAGAGAGCGTTACAATAGTCCAGACGAGAGGTGACGAGGGCATGAGTGACTGTGTGTAGGGAGTCCTGATCTAGAAAGGGACGCAACTGGCAGATCAGGCAAACCTGATGAAAAATCCTCCCGGTCACGGCCATCAAATGCTCTTTTAAAGACAGCCGTGAATCCAGGAGGTCGCCCAAGTTGCGAGCCCTTTCCGTGGGGGCCAATGATTCACCCCCAATAGTCAGCGATGGCACCAGCTGACTATATCGGGATGTCGGAAACCACAGCCACTCAGTCTTGGATGGGTTGAGCCTGAGCCTGTTCCTCCCCATCCAGATCCGTACGGCCTCCAGGCACCGGGACATCACTTCAAGGGCATCGTTGGAGTGGTCCAGGGTGGAGATGTACAGCTGGGTGTCGTCAGCGTACTGATGGTACTTCACTCCGAAACCACGGATGATCTCACCCAGCGGCTTTACATAAAAGGGGCGAGAGGACCGATCCCTGTGGCACCCCACATATGAGGGGCCTCGGGGTCGACCTCTGCCCCCCTGTCAACACAGACTGGGACCGGTCAGAGAGAAAGGAGGAGAACCACCATAATACAGTGCCTCCCACCCCCAACTCTTCCAACCGGTGCAGCATGATACCATGGTCGATGGTATCAAAAGCCGCTGAGAGATCTAACAGGACCAGGACAGAGGAGCAACCCCTGTCCCGAGCCCTCCAGAGATCATCAACCAACGCGACCAATGCCATTTCCGTGCTGTACCCAGGCCTGAAACCCGACTGGAACGGATCTAGATACGGTATCTATACCGTTATCTCTTTGCTAGAGATTATTTCAAATGGTCATATAGGATCATGCTATGTCTCCCCTCCTCTCCCTTCCCCTCCACTCCCCTTTCCGTCCTCTCCTCTCCTTCTGGGACATTTTTCAATGGATATAATATTGGAGAAAATGTCTTCTTTTGAAATATGAATTTATTTAACAGGTATTATTAAAATTTCCAAAATTTCCAAAGAATTCAAAAGCTATAATGTTAAGGGTATCAAAAGAAGCTTTCTACATGAGAACAGACCAGTAGATTTACATTGGCTTGAACTGAAGAACTTTGATTATAAACCTCACCTCTTCACTGGTCTGGTTTAATTCATAATTAAATCTCTACTAATAATTATGAGTTTCCCTACCAGCATTAACCAAATATTGTTAAAGTAATATAAAGTCTGTCCTCATTAATATTATGAGTTCTTTGCTATGAGATGGGCAGCAAATAAAAGAGAGAGGGAGGGAGAGACAGAGAGAAAGATGATAGATAGATGATAGTTAGATAGATAGATAGATGGATGGATGGATGGAGAGAGAGAGAGAGAGAGACATACAGACAGACAGACAGACAGACAAGTAAGTAAGTAAGTAAATAAGTAAGTAAATAAGTAAGTAAGTAAGTAAGTAAGTAAGTAAGTCACTACAGTCCTGATAGAAAGATGATACTTATAGTTTTCAAACTGTATTCCATAAACCCTAGGATTCTGCAAAGGTCTGAATGAATTCTCTAACAATGACTAAGTAGTAAGGTACATGCTACAAGAGATAGAGAGGGGTTTCTTTTCCTATATCTTTCTGCAGAGAGACTTCTCCCACTCAGTTACTGTATGTCCTATAAAATATCATATTCTTCAAAGCTTTACCATCCTTCTCCAAAGCATACCCAACAACTCTCTTCAATAATCTCCTGATCTGTCAATTAACTAACAAGTCTTAAGTAGTGTAAAGCAGCCCACATTATTAAAATCAAATAGTTTTCAACCACCACAGCTTGTTAAGACCATTTTTGTTGTTAGCCATATCTTTACTCTAGTTCTCTTTCTAGTCCTCCTTCCCAGAGTAATCTGAGACTCTCCCTATAATACTAACATCTGTAATCCAGAATATTTCTCTCTTCTTTTGAAAACTTCCTATAAAAAAATAAATTATGTTATCCTTCTCAGCAAAGTAGCAAAAAGTATGTATTTGTCTTACTGTCGGGATACAGTAAGAAGCCAGAAAAAAAAAATGGTTGAATGTCATCAGTTAGGTCTGCATGGCTGTTACCAGCAGTAATGAAGGAGCTAAAGTTTAAATATTTCCAAAACAAAATTTGCAGGCAAGAATCATTGACTTGAACAATCAAAGGCAACAGAAGTAAAGTCTAATAGAAAACAAGGTGGCTAGATACCATCACTGGTGAAACAAGCAAGATCTTACGAAAACTCAAATAAGAGGTTACTTATGAACAATCCCAGCAAATCATGTCCATTGAGTCAGGAAAAATCAGAAGTGACTGAACAACTGCATAAATCTAATTATTTCCCATTTTTCTCCCTGAATAGCTTGCACAGACAAAGTTGAACAAAGCATCTATGGGATGCAATCTTCCATTTATAAGGAATAATCTATCAACCCTTTTTCTTCCTTTCATCTATCATATCTTGTTCATCTTTCGTACAGGCAATCAGGGAAAAATATTTTTAATACTTGTGGCCATAGAAACATGTCTTTTCATATAATCCACTTATATTTAAAAGCATAGTAATGCTTTTTTTTTTTTGAAATTTATAAATAAAAGGCAAATTAAAAGCGAACAACGGCTAATTTAATATGCACTGATATGAGAGTGCCAATATAAATCATATACATAAAGGAACATTTTCTCAGTGGATAAAATTATTTAGCTTATAGACTGTCTAGTTTTTCATGAGCCATAAGTATTCTATAGTCTAATTTACAAGAGCAGAGAAAAATACGTAACAGCTGGATCTTGGTAGCCCAGTCTATTTCTCTTGATTGATATATTATTGGCTACAAAAATATATATTTTAAAAATTCAAGAAAAAAAGTTATATTTAATTCATAGTTCTTTCATTTCTCATTCTAATAAACAGTCCTATAGTTGACTTGAATCAACTGACAAATACAACAACATAATAAAGTATTTTTTAATTTAATTAAGTAGTGAAATACAATAACAAAAATGCATTAAGAAAAAAGTAGTGATTATATAAGTGAAAAAAGAATATCTCAAACTAAAACATATTAACAGAAAAGATCCATTGAGCAATAATCATAGATATAATTACATCTAGAACATACATTATCATATTTCATCATCTCCTCTCTTTTAAAATATAGAAACTTAATAAAAAATAGATATCAAACTTATAACTTGGATCTGTTCCTTAATATCAGGGAAGCAGGTTTATTTGAAGCTATCTAAATTATTCTCTTTGTCATGACCCAGGTGATGTGTATAGTAATCTGAAAGCAAAACAAGTCAAAATAGTATGAGTTAAAGAGTTGCAATATCCATCCATTTTTAAACATTCTTTGAAAGTTCCAGTGAACAAAAAATATTTTCTCATGAATTCATTTCATTTTTTAAAAATGAAGTTCACATTTTTTTATAGCTGGACCAACTGGATCTCCAAATGATATTCTAATTTTCATTTCATACTTCACTTATGTAGCATAACTAGTACAATCTTTAATTTTCCTTTTTAATTTCCCATAAAATTGAATTGATGGTTTCTGTTCAAGCACTGTGACTCTTAGGAAGCCTAAAACTGTAGGTATTATAGAGGCTACTAGAAGATACGGGCTATACTTTTGAATTAAAACATATAAATAGTTCATTTAAATAGTTGATCCCTTGTTTAGCCCAAGAATTCCAATAAAATATCTTGTTCCAATTTTTATATTAAGGTCATTTTACAACATCAATTTTTCAGGTGTTTCATAAACAAAATATAATTATCTATTAATACCCAAATGCTCTGGCAATTTTTCAAGGAAGGAAGTGAAGATCTTGGGTTAATATACCTGGACTTTAAAGATTAATGATATTAAAATCAACATTACAGCAATATTATTTTAGACGGATTTCAGTGTTAGTTCCTACTGATATTTTTACACAGATAAATTAATGAGAATGTTTTGTAGCCGGCTAAAGCTCTTATGACTTCCTTGGCAAAATTGAGGCTCCATTACAATATTGGCAGCTTTAATATACCAGATTTCAATTATATTTTTGGATTTTATTTTATCAAGAATTGCTTTGCAGAGTGAGATGGGAGGTATATCAATTTCATAGAAGGATAGGGGAGGAAGAGATCTTGGAGGTCTTCTAGTCCAACCGGTGGGTTGCCTTCGGTTCAGATTGGTTTACAAGAACCGATAGTAAAACTGGCGGGAGGCTCCCCCCACTGACCCAGAAGTCATCATAGGTGATCTGCGCATGCGCGACTGTGATGCAAACCAGTAGTAAGGGTAAGTAGAACCCACCCCTGAGTTCAACCCCCTGTCCAAGGCAGGAGACCTTATACAAATGAGGGAGGGCAGAAAATAAAATTTCCCATGGTTATTCTTCTCCTTTGGCTCATCTGAAGATCAAGTATGCAATACCTTTGAAACCTTGGCAATGTTTTAGAACAATGTAACAACAAACTAGTTCATGTCAAGATTTTTAAAACAACAACAACCAAAATCCTTTGTTATATTCAACATTGCTATTACTTTTCATATTGATTAAAATGTAAAGCTTACATAACCTTACATAATAAAAATCACTGTCACTATTTCTCCACTAGGGAAGTATTAACTTAGATTCAAAAAGAAGGAACTTCCTTATCTAACAGCCAATATAAATATTAAAAATTGGACAAAACTAAATGACTTTATGATGCCTTGCTGTTATGAGCTGCTAGCCATAACTCTGTGAAAAATCCACAAAGAGGTCAGTAAAATCAAAGTGGCAGCAGAAACTATATGACAAGCCTCACCTTTTTTTTTTACTTGCATCGCACATATGTGGTAATGGCTGCCATCTTGAATTTTGACTACTTCTGCCGACACTCTTACTTGCTTCAACAGGCAGCTTGGCAATGTTCCCCACAAGAGGAGCATGATTTACCTATGTATTGCTTCATAAATCATAAGGTTAAATTATGATTAAATTACAGTTTCAGGCTGACCTTGTCAAGAGGTTTGTGTAAAATAAGTATCTGTTTTTGTTTTCTAGCAGTAATGACATTATTTGAGGCTAGGAAAAACTGACACAAATCAATGTTGTGATCCAAAACAATTTCAATTGCATTGCATGTATATACATTTAAAGTATGGGATAGTTTTGCAAAAAAAATATAGTCCTTGCTTCTGATAATTGTTCCTTCTCTACCAAGCCAAACATATTCAGAATGTTTAAGGTAGTGTCTGAAATTTCTATTCCCCACAGCTGACTTATCATTGATCTTAAGGGGAAAAAAAGCTCCAGAGAACCTGCTCAAAAAGCAGATATTTGGAATCATCACCCTTAAAGAAAACTAACATCATTTAGATGAAAATTTAAAGTTTAATTCTGATAGATAACACGGAATTGTGTTCCTGTTATCCCAGATTCCACATGTTTTATTTAAACATTGTAAAATGTCAATAGGAACCTTGGGCCATAAAAAAAAAATAGTAGTACTGCATTACATTTCAAAGAATGGTTTATTGTTGCTCCTTTAGAAACATAAACTAATGTAATGAGCTCAAAGAACACAACATAAATTGCACCTTGATAGCAAACTAATAAAGAAGAACTGAATTGGAATATTTCTTGCTATAAAATATTCAGCAAACATATTCTTAAGAAATTAACCTAATATTTTTTTCCCCAGTTGGATAATACCTAGGCAAGGGAAGTAGGGAAGGTTAATTCTTCTAATTCTGCTGAAACATACAAAAAAGTTAAGAGTCATTATCTTTCTGTAGTGCTAATTAATTGGAAAATGGATTTGGTTTATCCAACTCTAATTCTGGATTCACGTATTACTGGAATTTAGGTCATCAAAGAAAACTGAATTCTCTCTGACTGTTTCTAGTGAGACTGTGTCAGTTGTTCATGTGTTGAGATATAAAAAATAATAATCTTAGATTAGGATTTAAATTAGGGCACTTTTAAACTACATTGATTGTATTAGGGAAAGTTGTGAAATCATTTATATAATCCCCAATGATTGTGCTGATGGAATACCTTAGGTTTTCATTTTGAAGTGGTTGTTTGCCTTAAATATTAGTGACATGTCTGGTTTTACTGATTATTAATTTATACATTAATTTTTATTTTTTATTTATTTTATCCTATCTTTACCATTTTTTATAAATAACTCAAGGCAACAAGTATACCAAATATGCCACACAGTTTATGGATTGTAATTGTAGTATAGTTAGAACACGTATAATTGACAAACTGGATTTTATTATAGATTTTAGTTATTTATTATTTTACTAGAATTTTTAATTCTATATTTACTGAGCATTTTTATTTGTTCTGGTCTCTGGTCTAAGACTGTAATAATTGACTGACTGACTGACTGACTGACTGACTGATTGATTGACCTAATATTCTTTCCTCCTATTTTCCATTCAACCACAATCCTATGAGGTGAGTTGAAAACCCACAGTCACCCAGCCAGCTTTCATGCTTAAGACAGAACTAAAATGCACAGACTTCTCTGCATTAGGCTTTGGTTAGATAGATGTGCTTTAGTCTTTACATTTATCATTTTAATGATATTAAATATTTTATTACTTGTCCCTTGTGATAAAGGTGTTTGGTTTGCTATAGTTTCTTCCATGGCTCCTGTAACTTTGTTTTACCATTCCCAGTTCTGAATGTGAGCATTTTATTTTTATTTCAAATTATGCCCCTTTTGTCTCCATTTTTTACTAGACTGATCCATTCGATGTCCTTTAATTTATTTTCAGATTTTGTATTAGTCCTTTTTTCTTTTCAGTTGGCTCCATACAAAGTGGAATCTCCTAAGGTATTGATTCCTTTCATTTCACCATCTGAAGATGCTCAATCTTTTGGTTCTAGCTTTTGACAAATTAATTTTCAAACAGAATAGGCCATCCTTGGCTGACCCTGGATTTGCAGAAAGTTCAAACACAAGTCTATACAGTGGAATAGAAATATAGAAAATAATACCCTGCTGGTAATGAGGACTTCTTTCCTAAATTTATTTAGGATTATTTTGCATTATTTGACAAGTGAGATATATTCACCTACATAATATTATTTGCCATGTCTCAAGCAAGTCCTTCTCAACCAGCCATCATTTTGGAAAGTTCTTAAACACTTTGGCAGTGTTTTTTAATGTAAAATTCAACCTATAATTCTTATGCAACGTAACTAGTGTTACTCCTTGTCATTTTTTTTGCTGTTTTTCATTTTCTTTAGTTACGAAAGCTATTTTGAGAATTTCCCTTTATTACAAGTCTTTTATTTTCTTCATGCACCTTTTTTGTGTTTTCCATAATTCTTAACTAAATTGATAATGTTTTCTCCAATTCTGGGTATTTTTGCAGAATCTTTGAATTCCTATGTCTATGGAGATTTTCAGTCATCCAGGTCATAGTTGTCCCAAAAGTGTTTTCAAGAGGGAACTTCTTGTTTTTCTTTCAAAACATTTCCCTTCTCATCCAAGAAGCTTCTTCAGCTATGACTGGCTAGTGGGGAATGGAAGGATTTATACTCCTTGCAGACAGCTGATCATTTGCATCCTTTTAGAGGGTTGTTGAGGCCATTTGGAGATTTGTCTGTGTCCTTTGAATTCCCATCTTCCAATCTTTTTTTTTTTTTTACAATATCTGGGCAAAGTTCCAATTTATGTTCATTTTTATCCAATGTCTTCTTTTTCAGTTTATTCAAGATTATTGAGCAAATTAATCTCTCTCAATTTCTCCCCTACATTTGGAGATAACCGAACACTTCTCTTCACTTTGCACATTTTGCCTTTGAGGACTCCATTTTTTTGTTTGCAATTTAATTGTCATATTTATCCTGAGAGTATTCAAGTACATTTTTCTGTTTTTGCCTTGGATAATACAGGATTATCCAGTATTTTAATTGTTGCCTTTTTAATTGCTTTGCTAAAGAATTCATTTGGAGTGTTTCTTTCACTTCACTTTAAATTTGGACCAGATTAAATTTACTGTTTTCCATCTTGATAATTCTCCTCTCCTTTCCCCTCCTTTCCTCTCCCATCCCATCCCCTTCCCTTCTCTTCTCAACTCTTTTTGCTAGTTTTTCAAATGGTGAGAGGTCTAGGAATTCTTTTTGATGTGACACCTATCTTAAAGCTTTTCATCACTGATATTATCAGTGTCTGCTGTCTATCTGCTAAATATTCAGAGAACCATGATTCAGATAGCTAACCAGGTCGACAATACCATTAAATGCTGCTTATTATAGAATTTTGCTCCAGGTTTTATTGAGATTGCTCTCTATCCTTGATTTTGGGACACAATTTTTGTGTCCCAAAATGTTTGTCTGCACAATTTTTAGACTTCTCCAAATTTACCCCCACATATTCTTTTCACCAAATTGTACATTGGCCTCTTCTCAGTTTTAAGCAGTTACTTATATCCTGCCTTTATTATTCTTATAAATAATTCAAGCAATGAGTTTACAATACTTTTGTCTCCTATTGCCAATTTGGTTTTTCTTGTGTTTCATGTAGCAATACCTGTTTGAATAATTTGATCACATTTCATTTTTCTGTCTGTTTGTTTTGTTCATATATTCAGGGCTGGTTAATCTTCTTGTGTGTTAAAGTGGATACTTCATGTTTTAAAACCTTCTTGCATTTAACAATTATTATTTGGAATCAATTCTGTGTGCTGATATTAGTGCCTTTTCACAGATAGTGGGCCAATTTAGCCATATAATTGTTACATGGGGAATATAAATAAAACATATGTCACTAACATTCATTGCACAATCTGTGTTTTCTCTGCATGCATAAACAATCCATTCTCATTCAATTTTTTCAAGAAGCAACACGATGTTATAAAGCATCCTGAAATACAATACCGTGAAGTTTTGGGTGACAGAATTTCAAATTTCAATTCTTCATTTATATGTAACATGTTATATTGTGCTACTGAAGAGTTTTTGGCTTAACACATTTATCACACATTTAGTTCTCCTGCTTGAGCAAGGGCTGGACCTTCCTTCCAGCTCATTCATTCTATTCTATCTGAAATCTATAATGTGCAATTTTCTCCTCTCTTCAGCAAAACATTGTTTAAGCTAATAGCAATAGACTTATATACCACTTCATAGTGCTTGACAGCCCTCTCTAACAGAGTCGGCATATTGCTCCCAGTAGTCTGGGTCCTCATTTTACTGACCACAGAAGGATGGAAGGCTGAGTCAACCTTGAGCCAGTCAGGATTGAACTGCTGGCAGTTGGCAGAATTAGCCTGCAATACTGTGTTCTAACCATAGCTCTTCTAATAAAGGCAGCCATTGTACTACTATGCTGGAATCAACTGGTATACGGATTCAGCATTTCCCCATTTCTGAAATAGGAAATCAGGTCATGAGAATATTCTTGGTTAGGGACAGATCAACTTGGAGATATCAATGGGGTCAATAACAGTCAACAATAACTTATGAAATTTGTCAAAAGAAACTACCTTTTTTGGGGAGGGGTCCTTGGTGGTCTCTGAGCTTGCTTGTTTTCTTGCAGATGTTTCATTATCCAAACTAGCTGCTGGGAATGATGATGTTACCTAGTTTGCATAATGAAATGTCTACAAGAAAATAAGGAAGCTCAGAGTGCACCAAGGACCTCTCCTTTTAACCCTGAGCTACAAATATTCTCCTTTATTGTTACCACATATGGGCATCAAACATTTTAGACAGCATGCAAATGGGAAAAATTTGTCTGCAGGCACACTTCCACCAGGGAACAACTTTTCTTCTTACATGAATGTCTGTGACAGCATGTCCTACCTACAATGTCAGATACATTACTTTTTTTAAAATGATACAAATTTTCATTAAACATCATTAATAAATTATGTCCACCACTATGGCCAATATCTTAAACACTTTATATATTAATCCTAAAGCCTAAACTTAAGAGCCATGGTTAGAATGCCACATTGCAATATTGCAGGTTAATTGCCAGCAGTTTGGCAGTTCGATTCTCACTAGCTCAAGGTGGATTCCATCCTTCTAAGGCTGGTAAAACTAGGACCCAGATTGTTGGTGGCAATGTGCTGACTCTGCAAATTGCTTAGATAGGGCTGTAAAACACTATGAAGCAGTATATAAATCTAAATGCTGTTGCTATTGCTACACAGAAAGAAGTGACATTGAGCTCAGTGGAGCTTATTTTCAAGTAGATCAGTATAGCATTACAGTCTTATTTTCTAATCTTTATCAAACATTATTTTCTATACTTCCAATGCATGCAGAATCATACTAAAGTTAAGATAAATATAGATTTTTTTATGTATTATTAAACAATTGCAAACTAAGATATTTTCAGAAAGAAATTAAATGGTCAATACTACTTGAGCCTCAAGTAATCAATATTCATGTACTGAATTAGTTGGTTGTAGAGATTGTCTCCTGCAGCAGTTTTAAATGCCTGATAAAATGTTTGGAAATCACCCAACTAATTTCCTGAAAAGCAAAAGGAGTGAAGAAATCAATACACCTTAAACATGCAATGACTCCCTATGGATCATGGGACAATATCAAGTCCACCAAACTTACTAGTTCACACTGTATTTCACAATTGCTGCAAAAACATTGTAACTGGAACTTTTAATAGAATAGAATAGAATTCTTTATTGGCCAAGTGTGATTGGACACACAAGAAATTTGTCTTGGTGCATACGCTCTTGGTGTACATAAAGGAAAGATACATTAGTCAAGAATCAAGTGTAAGGTACAACACTTAATGATAGTCATAGGAAAACAGTCAATATAAATCTTAAGCAACAAGGTTACAGTCATAAAGTCATAAGTGGGAAGAGATGGGTGATAGGAACGATGACAAGATTAATAGTAATTCAGACTTAGGAACTAGTTTGACAGTGTTGAGGGAATTATTTGTTTAGCAGAGTGATGGCATTCAGGGAAAAACTGTTCTTGTGTCTAGTTGTTCTGGTTTGCAGTGCTCCATAGCATCGTTTTGAGGGTAGGAGTTGAAACAGTTTATGTCCAGGATGCGAAGGGGCTGTAAATATTTTCACAGCCCTCTTTTTGACTTGTGCAGGTCCTCAATGAAAGACAAGCTGGTAGTAATTGTTTTTTCTGAAGTTCTAATTATCCTCTGAAATCTGTGTCTGTCTTGTTGGGTTGCAGAACCAAACCAGACAGTTATAGAGGTGCAGATGACAGACTCAATAATTCTTCTCTAGAACTGTATCAGTAGCTCTTTGGGCAATTTGAGCTTTCTGAGTTGGCACAGAAAGAACATTCTTTGTTGTGCTTTTTTGATGACTTTTTGATGTTGAGTGTCCATTTTAGGTCATGAGATATGGTAGAACCTAAAAATCTGAAGGTCTCTACTGTTGATACTGTGTTGTCTAGTATTGTAAGAGGTGGTAGTATGGGAGGGTTTCTCCTAAAGTCCACCACCATTTCTACAGTTTTGAGTGTGTTCAGTTCCAGATTGTTCTGGTAACAGTGGAACACAATGCCTAATGTTGCTTTCTTTCATCATAAAAAAGGAACTTGTTCAAAATAATTTATCAAATATCAGCAATGCAACACACACACACACATTTCCTTTTAAAAATAAAACCATGATTTGTGTGTTTCATTTTGACACCTAACATAATACCCCAGAAAAAAAGAGTCCTTTTTGTATAAGGTAATTTAGTGAATCTGAAAAATATTGTTCACTGGGTTTTTTTTAAGAAATATGTTACTAAAACAAAAAAAAATAAATATAATGATTTGGTAGAACTGCCAATCATAAGATAGTAATACTGGTACCTTTTTCCGGGTATACATATTATAGCAGGAGAAGGACTGGGAGACAAGGACTTAGGAAATGCAAATGGAATGACAGATGTGCAGGAGGCTCAGAGTACAGAGTATAGGGTACTCAGAGTTGTGAATCTCTCTCCCTTTCCTAGACTAATTTGAGGGCCGAGGCAGGCTAGTATTAAGATGATATAAATTAGTTTTTGAAATAAATGAACTTGCATTCACCTCCCCTATTTCAGCTACTTAGCAAAGTCAAATTCTTTTATTCCTACTTTAACTAAATGTATGGCTGTTCTACATTTTCTCCATCTTCCACTTAATTATCTTACTTTAGAGACTTGAATGTTTACATGTACAAAAGGGTTTAGTGATGGTGGCAGAACAAAACAATAAATGAAATCCTCATAACAAGGAGGGGATGCAACAGGAGGAATTTATAATAGAACATTATTTTAGATGCAAAATAATAGTTCAGAAACAACAATATGTCTGGCAGTGTGTGCACTTGATTTCCCATAAGTTTTTTGTATTTCTTATAGCCACTGAAGTTATCAATCAGCTCTGAGACATTTTTATTTATTTATTATTTCTTTAAATAGTTTAAAGGATCTTCATTGTCCTGAAGTCTCAGCTAACGTGCCAATCTACATTCCCAAAAGATATTTGGTTGCTCTTTGGGAGATGCCATAATTATTTCTGCATGTGCTACATTTGTACCAGTTGCATCCTTTTTTTCTTAGGCCAAATATTTCATTTCAATTCAGAACTCTTGTCTTCTGAGAGGGGAAAAAACGCTTCAGGGAGCCAAACTGTCATTTGCTGTCCTTAAAATCATGGTAATGTTCCAGGTTATTTAACTAAATAGCTATGAAACAATGGATGTTTCACTCTCAACTTTGCCATATTTTTGTGAGTCTATCAGGGTGATATAAAAATTGTTGGGATGTTGCTCCTAAAGAATATGGAACACAAAGATTTAACTCATCATTTTTATTGTTTGGACTTTGTTGCATTCTGGAGAACCATTAAGTTATCAGATGAAAAGAACATAGTGTTGGAACATGACTTTGTTCTTATGGAACCATCAATTTTAATGGCTTATATTAAAAAGATATTCAGCACGCAACAAAGGGACATTTGATTTAGTTTTATAGCATATCTGAGTACACCATATTCTCAAATCCTGAAAGCACGTATACCCATTAGCATCCTGGAAGACAGCTTCAGTGAAAAATGGCCCATAAACTACACCTTTTCAATCTTGCATAATAATTAGTGATAACAGATACTGTAGGTTAAGTACATTTTAGAGAACAGTTCCAAATCAGGCTACTTCAAAGGTTATTTTGAAGAACCTTACCTAGAGAAATCTGCTCAGTATTTAAGAATATTGGGAGGAAACGTTTCCTGAGCCTAAATTACAAGACATATTTGGAAAAGCTTGAGAATGGACATTTTTGTGGCTACCTCAATATAATTTATGGCTTTTTCTCTATTTTCTTGTACTGCATTTTGGTTTTGAGATTTCTCTCCTTTTAACTCTAATTGATTTATATTTTATCATTATTTTATTATTCTTAGACAATTTGACAAAAAGGCAAAATACAAAATAATAATAATAATAATAATAATAATAATAATAATAATAATAATAATATATAGTCTGCTTATTTCCTTGTTTGTTGCTACATTAATACAATAGAGCTTTCTCATTATCTAGATTTATAAAACAAGAACATAAAGCCTTTGTTTTTTTAAAAAAATAACAACTCTGATTTGAATATTCCTTTTCAAGATGATTTGATTTAATAAAGTTTTTTGTCAACAATTTTATTTTATTCAAAAGATTAAAGTACAAAATCCAAAAGAAAAAAATTAAACAGAAACGAAACAAAATAAAAACATTGAAAAAATATGCATTTTAAAAAAGGACACAAACACATATTATCCCCCTTAGTTGAACACTGACAAATCTATTGCTACAATAATAGCTTCCCCATTTGCAAAGCAGATTCAAAATTTATAAGCTTTTCTATCTATTTGCAACCTACACCTGTCATACATTACATATATGAAAGAAGCAACAGTTAACAGATTAAACAGCAAAGTTAAAATTCAAAGCACTCTGTTAACAGTCTGTTATTGTAATTTACTCATAGAAAATCTACACAGTTTCTTATTAAACAAAAATCACCCAAATCATTATTTCTGAGTCCAGGGTCAGAAACCTTCATTTGGTTCTTAATAGTGAAACCTTTCCTTAGGTTTTTAATTGGGAAGTTTCCCAACAATTGCATCTCATTTCCAAAGTCTCTGTTGTAACTATCTCCACAACTTCCATTGTAATTCTCCTTGACAACACAACATTCCTCTTGCCAAGAAAGTCCAGTCCATCCTTCATCATATCCATAATCTCAAAATTTGTTACATTCATATTCTTTTCAATCTTTTTTGGAAGATTTATATTTTTCAAATCAAACATTTTCTTCTTCGCATCTGACAGCAACAGGTCAAACTCCAATTCCTCAAATTGCACATCAGGCCCAACCATTGTTTCCTGCCTTTGGATATCATCTTGAGTTTGCAGAACTGTTATTGACCCATCACATTTTTTGTTTTTATTTTCAAATTAAATATGTAAGTGGATAGTATTCTTTTATCAGTTGCCTCCCAAAATAATTTATCTCTGTTTAGAGGCTCAGAAACACTTTTATTCTCTCTTCAAGGACAAGAGAAGCAGATAAATCATAACAGCTTCCACAGGGAAAGGTTTCCTATCCCCCAGGGTTAAAGAAAGGGGAATATAGCCATCAAAAAGCTAAAAAGACAAAATTTATAGTATAATCCTGTGTAAATGTAAGTCAAATCTCAACTTCCTTATGGCTAAAATAGTTTTGAATTTAATAGTAAACAGTGAAAAAACAGAAAAAATGGTTGTAAAAGTCCAGTAGGGTATTATAAAAGTCAAGAAGTCAACTAATCATATATCAAGAGAATGTAAAGCTTCAAAAAGTGCAATTAAAATCCAGGCATGCTTAAGAAAAAATCTTCCGGTGGCTCCTACTGAGAATTGCAGACATCCAGATTGCCTCATCTCCATCACTGCACAATTATCCAAAGTCATCTTGAGTCTTTCCTAATCTTCCCTTCAAAAAATGGGGTAGAAAGCCACCAAATATTTATTTGTTTATTTATTTATTTATTATTTGTCACACATGTACAGGATAGCAAGTATAGGTATGAACATAAACATAAACAAAGGAAGTAAATACAAATAAATGGGGACAGTAAGAAAGGGACAGTAGGCATGCTGGTGCACTTATGAACACTTACAGACCTCTTAAGAATGGAGTGAGGTCCACGGTAAACAGTTTGAGGTTGAAACTGTGAGGGTTTGAGGCTTTAACAATGAAATCAGGTAGAGCATTCCAGAAGTTGACCACTCTGTTGCTGAAATCGTATTTCTTGCAATCAAGTTTGAAGAGATTTACCTTGAGTTTGAACCAATTATTTGCCCGTGTACTATTGTGGTTGAAAGTGAAGAAGTTGTTGACAGGCAAGATGTTGTAGTAGACAATTTTGTGTACTATGCTTAAATTGGACTACAGACAGCACAATTCCAGATTGTCCAAGCCCAAAATTGTAAGCCTGGAGGCATAGGGAATTCTATTGTGAGTAGAGGGTACCTCTGAACCCATTCAATCATGTTAACGTCCGAAATACAGTGTGGGTTCCAGGTGGACAAGCTGTATTCAAGAATTGGTCTGGCAAAGATTTTGTATGCCTTAGTTAGCAATACAATATTATCAGAGAAGAAACTTTGCAAAATTAGGTTAATAACTCTTAGTGCCTTTTTGGCAATGCTGTTACAATGAGCTCTGGGGCTTAGATCATTTGAAATGAGTACTCCTAAATCCTTGACAGAGTGAGGGTCGTCAATGAGATCACTTCTGCGCAACTTGTATTTGGTGTTCTGATTTTTATTGCAAAAAAAAAAGATATTTTTGCAATTTAAAAAATATATTGTGGGTTTTTATTTGCTTGTTTAACTCATTGCTGCATGCAAGCAGAAGAATTGCTGCTTGTTCCATTACTTCTTATTCCATTACTGCATTCTGCTGCATCCCTGATTGCCCATGCTTCCAGATTAAAAGAAAAGTTACTCAAAGAGAGGTTTTCTCATAATTCTCTTGGTATTCTCATTGTAGAAAGCTTGGGATTACACGTAAAAGAGAGGTAGTTCACACACATAATCCAAACTCTTCATAACTAAATTAACTTTGAGAACATCAGACTCTTCCCATGAGAATTAAATCAAAACATTCTTTTCCTCCAGGAAAGAAATGAAAGGAATTTATTTTCCATGAATGATATATATATATTCCCAGTGCAGCACTGGTTATACACCACAGCATAAAAGAGAATATTAAAACCATGTCTACCCTTTAGTTCATTTTACTTTGTTTATAACCATTTCCAGAGCACAGCTGAGTCTTGGCTGGTGAATACCGACTGTGTTGTTTCTCTAGCTTTCTAGCCTCCATTCTCAATCTGCCGGTTGCTTTACTTGTCAATCTCCTGTTTTGCCGTTGCTTTGTCTATCATTCAGCTAAGCCTTTTTATGATTAGCCACATTTGAATCAATCTCCAATCTTATCTCTTATACCAAACAATCTCAACACATGATTCAATTGATACTACTTGCATTTCAGTCCTCTATTTATTTACACAACCCAGGATTGACAGGAGCACAGAAAAATGTATAACAGTTGAAAAATAAATAAAATTGACAGTAGTTGGTTTAACAAATTGCCTACCACTGGCTTATGTATAAAAATGGGAAATAAAATGGGAAAAGATCCACAACTCTTATATACTTTTAAGCAATTTTAACTAAAATAAGGAAGAGCATTTATATATACCGGTATATAAAGATGGCAATTAGTAATGGACTTTACCTATTACATATTTATCTCTGTTCAATGATTTTAACCAGTAGTGGGTTTCACTTACCTCTGCTACCGGTTGGGAACTCGCTTCGCTCACATGTGATGCTTCTGCACATGCGCAGAACCCTCTACATGCGCAGAGCATCTGTGATGATGTCCGGGCAGGTGGGCGGAGCCTCCCAAACTGGGGCGAACCGGTAGAAACCCACCGCTGATTTTAACCTTACCAAACTCAAATGACTATATAGATCTTTATGAATTTTGATGTCCTTCAGCAAAAAAAAAATGCTACCCTAAATTCAACTATAGGGCCACTTCGTTCTTCTGTCAGCCCCATTGGAAATTCCTAAAATTCCTAAAAAGTGCAATTAAGCAATCGATAATTTAATAAGTGGGCAATGCTCTGCAAGTATTTATTATTCTGTAAATGTCTAGAACTAAAAGGCCAACTGCAGAAACATCCTGCTTCCATATAGTATGTTTTTCTGACATTACAACTCCAAAGGCTGCTAAAGGCCAACCATCTAGATCTGATTTCCAATTTTGGTTCTCTGGAACTGGGGACCCATTGAGTCTTTTCCTTTTCCTCTTCGGAGCATGGGAGAACTTGGCCAACGTGTCATTTCCGGCGCCATGAATAAAACAAGACGTGTCTTCCCACGTGAGGATATATGTAGCAAGGTAAACGGCCTGTAGTCCATCTCAGCTAGTGGTAAAAAAAAACTGTTTCTGCAAGCCACATCGCTCTAAGGGACTTAGGACCTTCACTTCATATGTCAGGAAGGAGCTGAAGACACATGGATCTCAGAGTAAGGACATAGCTCTGCTCCCAGGACCCCAAAGACCTCAGAGGGAAGGATGCCTGGGGGAGATCTAGTTCTGCTTCCAGGACACCAAAGGACTTCTTCTCCTATCCAGGAGCTGGAGACCCATGGATCCCAGAAGGAGCATTTTTTGGATTTTAGTTTTAGATGTGTTTTAATCTACTTAACACATTTGGTTTTAATATATTAATTTTATCTTGGGGAGGGTGTGCATGTGTGTGGGTGTTGGGATGGATGGATGGAAGGAATGGGTTTGGAGTGGTTGAATTTGAATTTGAACAGGAGAATGAGGGAGCCGGGGGCAAGGAATGGAGCCCCCTCTGCTGAATGTGCAAACAGAAGCATATGGAGGCTCAGATATGACCCTTGGCTTGGCATGAGTGGGGTGCCTTGCCTACCGAGGAGGAGGGGGGCCATTGAGGTGGGGGAGGGGATCTCTGGGGTGTTGGAGAGCCAGAGTATTGTGGTTATGACCGGGAGAGGTAGATATGGCGGGAGCCGAGGGGTAGGCCGCTCTCGGGGAACTAGGACTCGCTGTCTCAAAGCTATTACTTCCCTCCCGGTTGGACTATTGCAATGCTCTCTACATGGGGCTCCCCTTGAAGAGCACTCGGAGGCTCCAACTGGTCCAGAATGCAGCCGCGCGGGTGGTTATGGGCGCGTCCCGCTGTGCCCATGTGACACCCCTCCTGCGCGAGCTGCACTGGCTCCCAGTGGTCTTCCGGGTGCGATTCAAGGTGTTGGTTACCACCTTTAAAGCGCTCCATGGCATAGGACCCGGGTACCTCCGAGACCGTCTTCTGCCACCAATAGCCTCCCACCGACCAGTCCGTTCCCACAGAGAGGGTCTCCTCAGGGTGCCATCAGCCAAGTTATGTCGGCTGTCGACACCCAGGGGGAGGGCCTTCTCTGTGGGAGCCCCAGCCCTATGGAATGAACTGCCCCCGGAAATTCGTAAGATCTCCGACCTCCGGGCGTTTCGCTGCGCATTGAAGACCCTGTTGTTCCGCCAAGCCGGACTATCAACACAATAGTTTTAAATTGGGTATTTAAATTTATTGGGGTTTTAAATTTGAGCCACCTATTTAATTATTTTAAATTTTATACTGTTGTTCTGTCTGTGTTTTTAAATAGGCTGTACACCGCCCTGAGTCCTTCGGGAGAAGGGCGGTATAGAAATAAAATTATTATTATTATTATTATTATTACTTGTTCCAGCCCCTCTGGTTCTGGTTCACTGGGCTCGCCTCGTATACTTGGTGACTTGGGATGTCACGGCCCTGGCCTCAGGCTGTTGCTGCTTAATGCCAGGTCTGTTGTTAACAAGGCCCCACTCGTTCAGGACTTAATCCTGACCTGAAGACTGAGACTGACCTGGCATGCATAACTGAGACCTGACTGGGCCAGGAGGGGGGTATGCCCCTCTCAGAGATGGGCCCAGATGGGTTCCAGATATTGCATCAGCCGTGACTCCAGGGAAGGGGTGGGGGAGTGGCAGCTATTGTCCGGAAGAGTCTTTGCCCTAGCAGGATCCCTGCCCCTGAGATTGTTGAGTGTGAGTCTCTCCTTTTGAGGTTGGACTCGGGTTCAGTTGGGCTTGTTGCTGACGTACATGCCTCCCAGCTGCGTTACAACAGCCCTGCCTGTGATGCTAGAGGCAGTAGCTAGGCTGGCGGTGGAGTTCCCCAGGCTTATGGTACTGGGGGACTTCAATTTACCGTCACTTGGCAAATCCTCAGATGTGGCTCAGGAGTTCATGGCTTCCATGACAACCATGGACCTGACCCAAGTAGTTCAGGGTCCGACTCATGGGGGGAGGGACACATACTTGACCTGGTGTTTCTCTCAGGGCAGTGGAGATATGATCTGGAATTAAGGGGTATAGATGCTTCTCCCTTGTCATGGTCAGATCATTTCCTGCTGAGGTTAGACTTCAGGACGCTACTTCTCCATCGCAGGGAGGTAGAACCGATTAAGTGGTTCTGTCCCAGGTACCTAATGGATCCTGAGGGGTTCCAGAAGGAGCTTCAGGAGATACCTGACTCCCTTGTCCACAGTCCGGCTGAGTCCCTGGCGGCTGCCTGGAATAGGGCAGCATCTGGGGCACTGGACCGGATTGTGCCTTTGCGACCTCTCCATGGCGGTGGATCCAGGAAAGCTCCCAGGTTTACTGAGATGCTCCGGGAGATGAAGCACCAGAAGAGATATCTAGAGCAATGCTGGAGGACCAGTAACTCCGAATCTGACTGAACACTCTTAAGAGCCTTTATTAGGACTTATTTAGTGGCGATACGGGCAGCAAAATGTTCACATTTTTCTGCACTTATTGCATCCACAGATTCGCACCTAGATGCCCTATTTAGGGTGACTCGCTCCCTCCTTAATGTAGGGGGAGTGGAGGAGCCCTTGCAGGGTAGAGCTGAGGACTTTGTGCAGTTTCTGTCGGATAAAGTCGCTCGGATTCGGATGGACCTGGACTCTGATTGGGCAATTCTGACTGAGATGACAGGAACAGGTCTTAGTCTTAATGTGTGGGATGAGTTTGAGCCTGTGACTCCTGAGGAAATGGACAAGACTGTAGGAGCGATGACTTCCTCCACTTGTTTGTTGGACCCGTGCCCCTGCTGGCTGCTTTTGGCCAGCAGAGAGGTGACACAAGGCTGGCTCCAGGCTTTAGTTAACGCATCCTTGAGGAAAGCGGCCTTCCCGCAACCATTAAAGGAAGCAGTTGTAAGGCCCCTCCTCAAGAAGCCTTCCCTGGATCCAGCAGAATTAAAGAACTTTCGTCCAGTCTCCAACCTACCCTTTGTGGGAAAGGTTGTAGTGGTGGCACTTCAGCTCCTGCGGTCATTGGAGGAAACAGTTTATCTAGACCCTTTTCAGTCTGGCTTCAGGCCTGGCTACAGCACAGAACCTGCTTTGGTCACGCTTATGGATGATCTCTGGCGAGCCCGAGATGGGGGTCATTCCTCCATCTTGGTGCTACTTGACCTCTCAGTGGCTTTTGATACCATTGACCATGGTATCCTTCTGGGACGACTAAGGGAGCTGGGAGTGGGAGGTACCATGTTAGGGTGGTTCTCCTCCTATCTCTCTGGTCGGTTACAATCGGTGTTGGTAGGAGGACAGAGGTCGACCCCTAGGCCCCTCATCTGTGGGGTGCCTCAGGGCTCGGTCCTCTCTCCCCTCCTATTTAACATCTACATGAAGCCGCTGGGTGAGATCATCCAACGATATGGGGTGAGGTATCAGCAATACGCTGATGATACCCAGCTGTATATCTCTACCCTGCATCAATTCAGTGATGCGGTGGATGTGATGTGCCAGTGTCTGGAGGCTGTGAGGGTCTGGATTACTTTGTAATTACTGTATATTTGTAATTTGTTCTGGTATGTGTTTTTTGCTGAGTTTATATTTAATTTTTATAAATTGCCCATTGTCAGTTGGATTTCAGCTACATCAAAATTGAATGAATAAAAGGTGGATCGGGACCGGAAGTTGATGTTGCGGCAAAACGGATGAAAGATACTGGGGCTCCTGGATCTCCGCCGATAGCCCTGCTGCAGGACGGTCCTTTTTGGACCCCACAGTCTAGTTTTGACTGTGGTAGTGGAGGGCACATCCTGTTGATCCCAGGGACACCGCAAAGTCTCTGGTTGATCCAGGAAAGCCCTTTTTCCCACAGCGGGCTAGCAGCCATTGTGGCTGCCGAGGCTGGGACAGCTTCAGGAAGAAGAAAGAAGAATGACAGTCAATCGATGCAATGAGTGAGCTTTACTTTTTAATTAATACAAAGAACACCCTGAGGGTTAAGAGTCTTGGAGAGTAAGAATAAGAGAAATTAAGCGGCGAATCTAACTTGGAATGGTTTTTTTTACACCCAACTATTTAATTTGGAAGGATTTTAAAATTAGTTTTTATTTTTGACCAGGACTGGATTGAAAGAAAAGAGATTAATATTGATATTTTTTAAGCCCTGCCTTTCTAAAAGGACTGTTTGACTTGGGTTTGATTTTTGGTGATTGAAGCCTTTCCTTCTTTTTTCTTTCTTCCTAATTTTTTATTAATTTTTAACAAAGAAATTCTGGATTTTAAAGTACAGGAAAGACAGGAGAGAGTGCAGTGCTTCCATCTGCTGGAAAAGAAACTTTGTTGCTATGTTTATACAAGTAACAAGCTAAGAGATATATTGTAGCCAAAATAAAGAGACTCTGAGCTTGCAGACTGACAAATGTGTAATGGGAACATCTGAGGAAGTGGAACTATCTGTATTGTTTACACAGGTGTTCTTGGTGGATTTATTTGAAGTAGGAGTCTAGAAGTATTATAGAATGAATGTTCCTTTCTTTCTTTTGGGCAGCTACTGTCTCTTTTCTCTCTCTCTCTATTTGTGGCTTGGCTAAGAGATAACTCTCTGTATGCTTTCCGGGTACAAGGTGTTTGATTATTATTATTATTATTATTATTATTATTATTATTATTATTATTATTATTTTGAGATTTTTATATAATCGAATTGGACTAAGGCACTCAAGAGCCTGAAGATTTATTGTTGATTTTAAATTTGGATTCTTATTTTTATTTTTACTTAATTTTTTTTCTTTTTTTAATTCCTTCTTTTTAAATTTGGCTGGCTTGTCTTTTTCTTATTCCTCTTTTTTTTCTCCTGACTTAACTTAATGGATTAGGGTTTGGAAGAACCTGAAGAGTTGCTTATTTTTTTCCTTTTTCCTTCTTTTTTTTTACATTTGGCATCTTTTTAATTTTTTTTTCTTTTCAGCCTTGGCTTTGGCTGATCACTGAATAAAATGAGCAGAAAAGTTGTGACAGTGGGAGCTGCTGCATCCACGCCTTCCTCCTCTCCATCTGGAGGACAACACACCACCCAGGCAATGATTCAGCAAGAGAAAGACAAAGACAAAGACACATCGATACAGATGATACTTCAAACAGTTCAAAGGATGGAACAAAAACTACTTAGAACAGATGAAAAGGTCCAAAGAATGGAACAAGAATTACTTAAAACAGATGAAAAAGTGGTCAGCATTCAACAAACAATGTCGAAATATGAAGAAAGATTGTAAAAATTGAAGAAAAAGGATGATCAAAAAGAGGAAAAATGAAAGATATAGATAATAGACTAGGAGAGGTCGAACGAGAAAGGAGTGGCTTAATTGGATGGGAAATGGACAAAGCAGAATTTTACCTTAGATTTCAAAATGTGGAGGAAGAAAAGGGAGAAAATTTGGCTGATGTTATGATTGGGATGTTGGCTGATGCATTAGAAATTACCCAAGAGAAGATGATGGATGGCGTGGACGAGATTTATCGAGTCTACACTAGATATGCAATACGTAATAAGTTACCACAAAAAGTACATATAAGATTTATTAAGAAATCAGTTTAAGCACAAATTCTTCAGGTGGCCAGAGAAAAAACTTTGAAATATAAGGAGAAAGAAGTGGTGGTTTTGAAACAAATACCAAGAAAAATGAGAGAGATGAGAATACCAATTTTTGACCAAAATATTAATCCAAAAAGGAATCAACTACAGATGGCTGATACCAGAAGGGTTAATTTTAATGTAGCGACTTCAAAGATATAGATTGGATACAATTGATAAAGCGAGAGCTTTCTGTGAAGAATTTCTTAAAGAAAAGGAAGTGGAAATGGAAACGGAAATTCAAACTACAGTAGTGCCATTAAAATTTACAGAAGAGGAATTGGCAATGATAGAATCAACAGAAGGCATCGTAGGCGGGATTGTGGAACACAAGGAACAACGTGAAGTAAGATCAACTAGAGCAATAAAACCTACATATAAAGTATGAATATGGAAGGAATGAAATTAATTTCAATAAATATAAACGGACTCAATTTGGTAGTGAAAAGGAGAAAGGTATTTCATAAATTAGAAAAATTAAAATTTGATATACTTTGTTTACAAGAAGTTCATATTAAAAAGCAACACGAACAATTATTGATACAACCTAAACTTGGAAAAACTTTTTTATCATTGCCACAAAGTAAAAAGAGTGGAGTTGTTTTATATATCAGAAATTCAATATCGGCGGAGCAAATATATGCAAATCCAGAAGGTAGAATTTTGATGGTAGAAATAATTGATAATAATATGAAAATTCTTTTGGTAGCAATATATGCCCCAAATAATAATCAAAGTTATTTTTATCGAAAGTTGCACATGAAAATAATTGAAATGGAGTATGACAATATATGTATGATGGGTGATTTTAATGGAATAGTGATTGTACAATGATTGTACAATCATTGTACAATGAATGTAATTTATATTACAATTGATATGGGATTTATTTTATCAATGGATAGATAATAAAATATGGAGAGAAATATGAAATATGAAGTGGAAGTTGAGATAAAATAAGTGAAATATTTTTTATGAAAATAAGCTCTGGTCATATATTGATATTTTGAAGATGGAATTGAGCACAAAAGGATGTTAACCTATCGATATACTGTCTGTGATTGTTTGAAATGATGATGTTTTTATGTTTTATTTTTATTTTAAAATAAAAATTGTTTTTTAAAAAATTGAATGAATAAATAAAACACTGTCCTTTTACTACTGACAGGTTGTTTCACTTTGCTTGGTCTCTCTTAACATTTCACTAGCTAAAAAGAGATATTAGGAGAGTGCATTTCACATGTGAAGAAGTTTCTCCTAATGTTTTCAGTCACCTCTGAAAGTGTCAGTATGGACAGAATCCTAAATAGAAATCAGGTAAAATGCATTGCAAGGTAAAATGCACCACTTCTATGTCTCAGTGAGATATATCATGCAGTGTTTGTACCATAAAGCATCTCACTGAGGTAAAACATTGTTTTTGGTTCTTAATTTACTTTATTTACAAATATACTAGAATAGAGCATGCAGGGTCAAGTAGTTCAGTAGGCAGGGCCCAAGAAAAGAGTGACAACATTGGTCCTTTTAACTATGGAAAGGCAGAAAAGTTCTCCATTTTTCTACTATTCAGTTTGGATATTTTTCAGATTGACAAGTGTGAGTGGACAAAAGCCTGTGAAGCAATGGACATTTCTTTAAGAGAAAGCAACATTTTTAGCAGTAACACACTCTGCAACTTCTAAGAACAACAACAACAACACACACACACACACACACACAAACTTCAAAATATCACCAAGAAAACTTCAAAAGAACTTCTCAAGCACAATCAAGTTAAAAAAGAAACATAGAACTCTATTTCACTGGAATAAACCTGCTGAAAAATGATGATACAGATTTAAGCTCAGCATTAATTGCAATTCTGACAGTCAAGTGACTATTTTACATAATGAAGAATATGTCTCATATGAAAGGCCATCTTTTATAACTCAAGTATCTTAACTGAAATACATTCAATCACCCATACAAGTAAATAAAAATAATCCCTTTCTTCTTCTGTGGTTAGATCCAAATTCTACTTAGAGAATTCCTTTTGAGGAAACACTCAGAAATAAAAACCCCTGCAGCTTCAGCTTGGACATAGAAAATTACTCTGCTGCACTTGCTTTTACCTCTTTTTCAATGGCATTGACAGAGTACTTCCAGCTGTCTGCCTCTTCTGCCTTTTATCTCTGAAAAGAGGAAGCTTTCAGGGAACGTGTTGCCTGATCAGAGCACATTTTCTCCTCTGGGTCATGTATAGAAATAGGTGTCATGCTGCTCTGGTAAACATTCTAGTAGAGTCATCAGGGAGGTTAGAAATTGAGGCTGCAGCTGCTTCTTTGACGAATGTTGTTTCTTTGGTATTTCAGCTCTAGTGCTTAGAGGTTTGTTTTGCACAGACCACTCTACTTTGTGCTTTGCTCTTGCTAGAAGTTGAAAGAAAGCAGTCCTAGAGCATGGCTGTTATCAGTAAGAGTCACAACTTCCTTGAGTCTTCTTATAATTAGATTTTCTTCAGAACTTGTACTTTGATATATAGATAGATAGATAGATAGATAGATAGTTAGATAGATAGATAGATAGATAGATAGATAGATAGATAGATAGATAGATAGATAGATTACTCTTTTGTTCCCTTGATCCTATTTTATTAGAAAAGTAATGCAGGATTCATGCAGTAAAACAATTGGCTTTGCAGTACACTTTCTTTGCTATCATAAATTCTTACCCCTCTCAAATTTTAGTGAACATGATCTTAGGTCTGGAAAATAATCCTGGGCTAAAGTGACAAGGCAAAAATTTAAACCAACATGCATGCTAAGTAATGTATCACACAACTGTCTTCTATGACATTTCTTAAGGTAATTGAAGAAAGCAGTTTACTGTATGATTTTTAGGATTAATTTGGCTTTATTTGCTCTTTGTAGTTATGGAGATCTTATGGCAAGGTATAGGCCTTTATTATAAAGTAATGCTGTCTATAGAAAACTTTTCATCTCAGGGGCCACCACTGAAAGTCCCTCTCTCCATCATATCTCACTCTGTAGAGCTTTTAAAGAAAAACTCTTAAGAAAATGTCAGCAGATGTTTCAGCAGACATGGTATTTAGCAGCAATACATGCAACAAAAAATTAACCACATTAAAATCAGTGTTGATTTTTAAAGCCAATGTTTGGCATCTTTATTTATTTAATAAATCTATGAATTGTATTTTCTGCATAGGAACTTTCTTGGAGGATTTATTATAATCACATCATGAAACACAATATATGCACATCATAAAACAACAAACTTCCTGAATAAATATTCTAGTTAAAACAAATGAAAGAACAATGACCAGACATGCCACCCAGTCTTATGGAGTTGAGTGGGCTTCTAAAGCTAATCAATAAAGTAAGTTAATAGATTGCAGTGCTAGGTAAAACATCATGAAGCGGCATTAAAATCTTGAATGATTGAAACAATCATTACATCCAATCAAAAACACAGTAATTAGGAATTTATTTGTGGTCCATGATACTGAGCATGTTTAAAACTAGGGAAGACAACCATTCCAAATTTAAGGGGCTGCAGCTTCTAAAAATTCAATTGAGAATAGCAAGAACAGGATAGAAATGATTAAATGATATTTCCAGCATACTATGGGTAGAATAAGTGGTTCTTTTTATCATTTTGATATTGATATAAGTTATCATTTTTATTTTGGTATTGGGATAATTTATCATTATCAATTTAAATAGTTTGAAAACTAAAAAAGTAATGGGCATATTTCAGGTGTAATATATTTATTTTCTCTTGTTGGAGAAGGAAAGGAGAAAAATCAAATCTCCATAGATTCTTCAATATGTTTTATACCAGATGTTAGCAGCATAATTTTGAGTAATTTTGCAGGATTCAGAAAGAGTCTTAAGGCACATTCATCACATTGTCCATCTCTGTTTAGAACAATCTCACTCAATAACTTCATAAATTTATTAAACCCCATGAGAAAAATAGTGAAAATTCCACCAAGCTGTTCTCAGGAACTGAAAAAGATAATTCTTAGTTTCTGAGTTAGTCTGAGCAGCAGAACATGCCATATGCTGGACTAGATCAAAATACAGGTGAAAATGTATTTTAAGTATTGCTTTAGCATACTATGAATCAGTCCTTCATAGGAACTTTAATATGTTCTCTTTAGAAATAACACAGAAGATTTGCATAACTATTTTGTTTGGTTACTTTGGATTTAGGGTTCCATAATTAGGGTTCAACTGTTGAACTTCAACATTTTATCCAAAATCACTTTTCTGATCCCTTTCAGGAGATTATGGTGTCTGCCCGCATTTCTGTACTGAAAGGCAGTTCTCTTGAGCTCTGACTGAAATTCATAATCAGTTTATTCCAAAAATGATTTGGCCTCTTCACACACAGTGGACATCCATCCAATAACAATCCCATTCCCTGATCTCTAGCTTTCAGCTTTGCTCTGCTGCATTTCAAGCTGCTTCTCAAACAACTCCCTAGAGTTTCAAAAGCAGCTTGTCATGCCATGGGTAGTGGTTGCCATCGACAGAGAGTGGAATGTAAATGACCTGCTGTGCAGGCATGGCCAAATTAATTATGAGACTGTATACGTGGGATTTCAGACATTTGGTTCAGCACCGACTAAATGGGTGTAAAAGACACGAGCCTGAAGATAATTAAAGCTTTAAACTCAGTGCATGTGTTTAAGAAAGACCTTGCAAATACAGATTGAAAATGAAATGCTTTTTTTTTTCTTCCTTTCATATATCACTGCATTCATTGCCCCCTCAGTCTTCTGACTAGTGACTAGAATGGAAAATGAGATGCAAATGTTCTTCTAACAGCTTTATCATCCCTTCCATTTAAAATTGTTCAATTGTAGCATTTCTATAGGAGGCGGGATGTCAAGGGGCAGCATTTTAAACATTATATATATGTAAAAGAAATTCATAGATAGAAATAATGTTTATTGTTGGTGTTTTATTAACATTATATATAAATATAATATAGATCTATATTAGTCTCCCAAAGGGCAACAAACTGTTTGCTTGTTGTCTGGAAAAGCCTAGAACTAGTGAATTGTGATTTCACTGAGCTATGGCAGCATTTTAAAATCTTGGTTTACGTATGCTCACTGCAAGGCTTAGAAACAAAACACATTCAATAACAGCAAGGATAAAAAAATGTTTTCTTCTAAATACAGTTTAATTAAAACAAATACCAGATGTTTTATTTCCTCTTGCTTCTCAAGCAATTTGAGCAATCAACCTTTGTTCTGTGAAATTTCCATGAATCTGAATTAAATTTGTACAGCAAATACATCCCAAATGTAACAGTAGCCTAATTGCAAGACTGGTAGAAAAATAAGGGTAAAATGCATGTTATCAAATACAATTCTGTGCTGAGTTCATGTCTTGCTGAAAGTGATTGACTCCTTCAAGGTTTTTAATACCTTATAAAGCTATTATTTATGATTATCACTTCTGCTTCCATTCATTTAAATTGGTATTCATCCAAATAATCCATTTTGATGTTTGCTTCTTTGACAGCCTCTTGTTACTAAGCAGAATTTTAATGCATTCCTTTTTTCAACATTGTACCTTTGTCAAACCTGATCCAGGCTGGAAAGCATATCGTATTTGGAGAATATTGAATGTTTAATTTATCTGGAAATATGCTACAACAAGGATTGATGAAAACCACAACATTTAAAGGTCAAAGCATTATCCCAAAGTAATCAACAGTTGTGCTGCAAACCAACAAAAAAGACTTAAGGATACAATATATTTCTTGATCAAAATGTATACGTTAAAAATCTCCAGAGTTCTCCATTATGCAATCAAGAGTGGAAGGAAAAGATGCTTTGATGAGGAAGTCAAAAAATCTCCACGTTCAAAGTAATATAATGGAATATGAGAAGAATATCTCGAATTCATATGCTACTAAATATTCATTCATGTGTGCAATTAGCAATCATAAATGCTCCCAGTACTGCAGAGACGAAGAAAAACAAACGGAAGATTTTCCAATCTTGGAAAACAAAACAAAATAAAAAGTTTGCTGCACTGTTAAAAACATAAAATCTAAGGGTTCACATGAATCACAGGTCTTCACTCAAAGATGAAAAACTAAAGTGAAATTATTCTAATTTACTTGTTTTAAAAAAAGCAAAACAGAAGTTACAGTAACTTCTTATATTTTTAAAAAGCCGCTGATAGGGTACAGATTTCAAACAAGCCAAACCCTTAACATTCCAACAATAGTTAGATAACTCAGAACTGACTTCTGTAATTTTGAACCTTATGACAGTTCCTAATCAATGAAACGTCCTGTTTTTAACCCTTAATACATTATATAAAAATAATAGAAAGCTATCTAAGTGTTATATTCTAGCCAGAATTTAAACTATAAAGCTCCTGTCCCATCAATGATTGTACAGTGATAGAGTTTCTGGTAAGATCCAACTTTTCACATATCAAAATATAAAATGGGAAAGTTACTTTTGTTCAAATTCTTTATTTTATAGAAATTAATGTAACTCAATAATTCTGCCACTGACAAGTGGTTATGGCCCGTGATACATAAACTGCATTACAATACAATCAGAGTAAAGATGCAGTCCTATTGTGCAGTTCTCTGATCCAATTTTAAGTAATCTCTACATCAAGCAAGGCTTTTGGATCCTTTTTAAAAGTAATACCTATATAATAAAATGCCTGCAGTAGATAGATTTATGTGCTTCGAAGTTGGTGAATAAATGTCTTCCTATCCTGCTTTATGCCAATGGCACTGTCATTTTGTCAGCTCAGCCTCAAGAGGGCCCTTAAGACTGTCATTCAGGAATGCCAAGAAGAGTTGTTAACTATTAATCAGCATTTATTATTATTATTATTATTATTATTATTATTATTATTATTATTATTATTATTATTTTGTTCTTAACTACACTAAGATTAGGTGCACGGATAATCAGGACATAAATCAGATTAAATGTTTCAAGTATTAATTATTTTTCACTTTCAGGACAAAAACTTCTCATCTTAACTATGTCTCTTCTTTGCAATATTCACATTCCATTAGAAACAGGGAAGAATTTGTGTTCTTGCAGCTATTAAATATTTAGTTGCAAAAGCAATTATTCAACTTCTATGTGGGTGCAATTAGGGCTTTATTCCAACCCTGATATTTAAAAAAGAGAAATCAGGTTGTCTAAAATCCCCTGCATGGGGATTTATTTCCTTGTATTTAAGTTAACAGTTGTAGCTCCAAGCCCTCTCCTTTGGAAAGGGTTTCTATTGAAATCAAAAAGATTTAGTTTTGAGTAAATAGGGTGGCTAGGATCAAGGGATAAAACTGTCAACAAGTTGAAAATACTATCTGGGATTCTAATACTTGTCTCCTTACAAGACCTAAAACAATAATTCATCTTCACTTAGAGTGGTATCAATGGCAAATCCCTGCAGTGTGGCTTTAGAAATTCCCATGATTCTCTAGACTTTCATGAAAGCTTAAGGTTTTTTTTTTAGAGTGGATTGTGAAAACTACTGCTGTATTTAATCAGTTTGTGCACAAAGAACACTGACCAAAAATATTTGACTTTCTCTTTTTTCTTCTACTTTTTTGAAAAAGCATATATTCAGAATTCCATGTAGGTATGACAGGTTTATCTCAGGGAGAAAAAATATTGAAAGATTGTCATTATGTTACCAATATACGTATAGCTGAATATCATACATACATAAAGAAATCCTCAGTTTTGAGGAAAATCAGCTAAGACAGTCATTGAACTTTGCAGATTTTATTTCTTGGTGTATTTTTCTTTCTTCAAGTAAAAACGAGCATCTCAAGAGGTGATATACTTCCAAAGGCATCCTCACAGTGGAGGAAATCACAACTGTTCCGGTGCCCCTGCTCTAGCAGCTCCAGAGGAGAGGAAATATATCAAGTGCTTCTCAAGGCAGAATTAGGAAAATTGTACATTCACAAGATCCAATTTCATTTTATTCTCCCCAACATAAAAAGGATGAATATTTTTGCTTGGATGGCTCTGGAGGGAAAAGTACCTATTGAGCTTCCAAATCCCCTAATCCATGTAATATCAAGTAACAGTCAGTATATCAAGCAAGAGAGTTAACCTTGTTTGACTCTGAGTTGCAGAGTTATCTCTGTATAAAGGGATAACTCCTAAACTTTGTATTTTCAGTTCATGTAATTTTGAAGGCATTTGCTTCCATACACAATGCTTGATAAAAGGTAAAAGCTGGATAATGTACTATATGTAGAACATCACTCAATATAATTTTATTTCCATCTTTCCCACTTAAAATCCCACTCTCCATTAATTCAGCTATGATATTAGAGGGAGAGCTGAATTTGTTTCCTTGAAAGTAAGTAAGACATTCCTGTGGTTCTGAGCCCTTCTTTTTCAGGGTCCTAGAATTCACTTGATTTTTCAGTTGAGTATATTCTCCTTTCAGGAGTCTGACAACTATGAGTCTTCATAGTGGCCATTGCTGTCAGAGTTTGTTGCAGCAATCAAATCTGAAAGCACACATAGGTTCAGCAGGATTCATTAACTTCTCTTTATATACATAATAGCACACACAATACCAAAAACAGATTCTCCAACGTGGTAGTAGTTACAAGCAAACACAGGCAGAGGAGAGAACAGTTTCAGTTTCAGTTTCAGTTCAGCAGACAGACTAGTTTTTGCTCAGAGCAGCCCAAACCACGCCCAGACTTCTTGCTTAAGTTTCTGTTTCCAAACAGCCCTCATTGGCTGACCCAGTTGCTATGCCTATTCATTGGCTGATCTTGTTACCATGTCTCTGCCAGTCATGAATTGTCTGACAACTGCTCATTATTAACTATGAGTAAAAAATGTGATGAGGTCCTAATCTCTTTCATATTTTATTCTATTGACCAAATCAGGGGGATTCATTAACCTTAAATGGTCTTTTTCTCAACTTCAAGGCAAAAGAGTCCTCTAAATACTCATGAGTATGGATTTTTTTTCTTCCACTAAGTCACTGACTTAGAAGTCACTAATGAGCATGGATTTTTTTCTTCCACTAATTGTCCATCAGTCCTCACAGAAATCATTAGCAGAGCTGTTATGGAAGGTCACAAGGAACATGGTGTGGAACTGAACTAGATTGTCCCCCACTCCCAGAGGTATTTTTACAGTTTGTCCTTGAGATGTTTTCACTGTGATAAGTTTGATGAGAGCAAGATGTGGAGCTAAAGGCATACGTCCTATTCATGCATTAACCTGAATGAGAATTTGAAATTGGTTAAAAAATGAGACTGCCAACCAGTTTTATCTTTCATATATTTTGATGAACACCTCAACAGAGCTAATGTTAAATAAATAAGACAAATATTATTGTTATATATGGCACTTACAGAACTCCTAATAAGATAGTGTCAGTACCATAATACCTTGACGTAGAATATTTCTTCAAAAATTTTTTTTTTTTGAAGTTTGGATAAATCTTTCAAGTTTCTATAATATTGAAACCGCAGCTGTGAAAACTTGATAAGAGACATCTGAAATATTTACTATATCTGTCTATCTTTGTCTGTCTGTCATTTGTCTGTCTGTCTGTCTGTCTGTCTCTATCTATCTATCTATCTATCTATCTATCTATCTATCTATCTATCTACATAAAAGTTGACTCAATTGTATTCTTAAAATGCAGCCTGATCAAGCTGATTTCACATACTGAAATTTCAAGTGTGAATTTCTTAAATGCACTTTGTCCAGCTAAGGCTTTTAACTCATTTTTTGGATTAAATAATGGCTTCTTCATAAATAACTAGATTATTAACAACAATAAAAATGTTGGCCTATCTGTGTTTTTTAAGAAAACCATGGGACCAAAATAAACCCCAAAGATTATTCCCCAAAGATTGACTGTTTCAGCAACATTGTGGCAGCAGACACTGACTAATGGCAATAAATCACGTAGTTCTCTTGGTTTCACTTATCTTTTTACAGAAGTATTTTGTGGAACTTTCTGTAGACTACTTTTAGAGATCACAGATCATATATTTTTATTCCCTTTATATTTTATTAATTATATTTGCTGATCCAACAGTTGCAGTCATCTCTACTCTGTTTCCCTGAAAATAAGACATCCCCTGATAATAAGCCCAATCGGGCTTTTGAGCGCATGCACTAAAATAAGCCTCCCCCCCACCCGAAAAGAAGCCCTCCCTGAAAATATTTAAAAGCAGAGCTGGAAATCAGGTAAGATGGCAAGAGGAGCCCCATCTTGCTCCACTCGCCCCAAAATAATAAGACCTCCCTGAAAATATGGCCAAGTGCTTATTTCAGGGTTCAAAAAAATATAAGACAGGGTCTTATTTTCGGGGAAACATGGTATTTGTAAACAATGTTTTCTGAAGAAAATTACAGATATAAATAAATGGAACAGCTACTGAATTCAAAGTCACATGCTAAATATCCTATTTCATGTCTAAATAATAAAATATATGCAGCTTAAATATAATCATAGGCAAGGTTATAAAAGTCTATGGATATTCTCAGTTCAAATGATTTATTTAAATCTAAATTTTAGCACAGTATGTGTATCCAAAGCCATATCCATATGTATAAGTAGCTATATCAAAATTATGCTAGCAACAGGGAAAATGAATACACAGTAAGTGAATATAACATGGGAAATTTAATTCCTTGTCCTTCCAACAATTCACCCTACCAATGTAACTTTTATCTGAAAAAGCTGCAGAATTATTCTGTTTCTTTTCTTTTGGCTGGTTGTATATACAATGTCTGAATCAGACTATACAATGTCTGATTCAGCTATCTTCTTATGCATTTTTCCATAATACCTGTTCTCATATCAACAGCTATCATCCCTTTACCTGTTCTGCTTCTAGTTTTTGTTCCAAAAAGCTGGAGATTGTTCTTCTGATATTCAGAGGTAATGACGAGTATATGTGTGGATCAGCAATTACTTGACTGAGTTTTCTCACTTTGTGAAATCTGGTTATTTTTCAGCCTTCCAAAACATAAAAGCATTTTTCTTCATATCAAGTATAGTAGTATGTGCAATTAATTAGTAATTTATATGTTCCAATTCTGTCCAAGAGAAGACTATTGTTCTAATGATATTTCCTCCATTGCAATTGGGTGAATATCTGTGAAAAACAACCACAAAAATGCAACGTAAGATCTTTCATAAAGATATTACATTTCCATGCTGTAGAAACTCACTGAGAATGTCAGATAAAACGTCTAACTCTTGTATTTATTCTGCACTCTATGGTTTAGCATGGGTTAAATCCCTTAAACCCATCCCATTCCCAACTCCGCCTTACCTTTGACTCCTCTCTCCGGGTATATAAGTCCTTGTCTGTAAAACTTCTCCCTCAGATTTAGATGAATACCTATGAGATACAGAAGCAAGGTTATAGATGTATATGAATAGGTTAAGTTATATTCTCAAAAATAAATAAATAAGTTGTTTCTATTATTGATGAAGTACTGAGAGTTATTGGGCTAGATCCTAGAAATTTAATAGAGAAAGGTGGCAATAAGGATGCTATAGTAGGGATACGTTAACTACTTCATCCCATTCTTTTCCTCACTACACAATAATAATCATATATAAAGAAAATATATACATATCAAGGGAAATGGCACTGATAATAGGTATACAGTAGGAGAAGGTAGCTTTCTGGTCACTAGGAGACTTGGATTGATGGGAATGCTGAAATGGATATGGAGCTAATTGGATTCTAGTTGGGAGCAATGGAGTGAAGCAGGACAGAAATGGGACAGTGTGCTGCAGAGAAAAGAACCAGATGGACTCTTGAGTAGGACCTTTGCCCATGTTGCTGAAGTGGAAGCCCATCTGGTAATTTGTCATTCTGAAAAGTGCAGCAGATCAGAAGGAATTGCAATAGCAGGAAAGTCTGATAGTTGCAGCATATTAGGAGAAAGTTTGAGTTGTTACAGTGATACGTCAAGGCATAAGGAGCAAGGTTGAGTGGAGGTGCCAATGTAAGATTCTCATATACCCTGCATTCTCAGGCAGTTGCTGTCTTCATGTATCTTTCTGGAAGATAAGTTTCTATGATGCACCTGTTGGAATGACTCTGCCTTCTGTCAGCTGGAGGAATAGGATCATAGGTTGTTGCTGTTGCTTTTCCTTTTTTAATTTAAAAGGTCGGTGGTTCGAATCCCTAGTACAGGTCTCCTGCTTGAGCAGGGGGTTGGACTAGATGATCTCCAAGGTCCCTTCCAACTCTGTTACTGTTACCTATATCATATCTATATCAACAGTGTAACTATATCCATATCTATTTATGTATCTATTTATGTATATAACAATATTTAATCTTAAAAATATTTTTAAAACAAGAAGTACAAAGTAAAAATGGAAACTAAGAAGAAAACAAGATAAAAATATTATATATCTTTATACTTATTAAGTCAATGGTTTGCCAATATTTCACTACTATAATATGAATCATCCAATATATTTTTGTAAGATACCTTAGACTCTCTGCACAGTAACTCACATTGCTGCATCTTTTTATTAATAGAAAATATTGCCTTTTCCAGAAGAGAAAGATCACACACATTCACCAACATAATGGTGAACACCATTATGTTGGTGAATATGTGTGATCTTGAGTCCTGGTCAAGTAATTGATGCTGTCAAAATCTGTCTTCCAGTACCTGGAGGTTTTGAGAGCCTGCATGGAATGGTGTGTGAGAAGGACCTTAGGAGATATTGAGATATTGAGAAAAAGCCACAGACCAGAGAAATGGTGTACAAAATCTCAGCTCACATAAGAAGAGAGCATTTCATTTCAGAAGGAACCTTCTTTAGTTTTCTAAAGAGAAAGGAAAGGAGGGGAAACATACCTTCAGTCTTGCAAGATTCTGTTTATATAACTGTACTCTATATAATATATAAAGCTCTAACTTTATATAATAAAGTTAGAGCTAGTATTCCTGGTTTCTATTTCTTGTCTACTTTCTCGCAGAGCTAACACTGGATGGGGAGCAGACTTAAACTCGAATCTGACAAGATTGAATCCAAATGGAGCATGTTTCTTTTGGTGCCATGGATTTTCCATCTTTAACTCTTAATGGTGTTACATTTTTCCAGAACTGGTGCACAATTGGGGACTCTTTCTGAACTCACAGCTGATGCTTGAAAAGCAGGTGGTAGTTGTGGTCAGCAAGATCTTTGATTAATTTGTCTGCTGCTCCAACTGTACATTGGAAATCCCTTCTCCTTGTCACTCATACATCAGTTATTTTGCATGTATATTGCAAAGCACTCAGAAGCTACAAGAATATGGGAATGCAAGCAGTTATGGGTATGCCTTGTTACAACCATATAATTAATACCTCTACTACATGGACTGCACTGGTTATCAGGGAGCTTCCAGTGTAATTCAAGGTGCTGTTTGTCATGCTTTTTATAACATAAAGCCTGCTTTGTTTCTACTTGTCCTATAAGATCTGAGAGAGTAGATGTGATACATGTCCCATCTATTAAGAATCCAAGGGACTGGTTTACCTTCTTTGTCTCAGGGTCTGTTGTCTGGAACCACTTCTTCTGAAGATTTAGATAGACATGGCCCTGCTTTCCTTTAAACCAGTCTTGGAGACTATTTTTCCCAGCGAGCTATGGGATAGAGTGTGTTTGTTCACCTGGGCTGTATTAAATTAGGTTGTTTACAGTCTATGTCTGTTCCCCCTATTAACTTTAGCTTTTATCTTGTTTGGTTTAATGTACTATGGTTGTGTTTCTAATTTCCACACTGCTTAGAATTGATGTTGAATTGGGTAGTCTTAGAAATCTGAATTATAAATAAATAAATAATCTGAATGCTGCTCAGCCTATGTTTTTTCTGAGAGAATAAGGTGAACAGAAAATGAAAATCACATTCCCATATCACAGTATATTGATTCAAAAACTGCCTAAATGATTTGGGATTGTGCAGTATGTTCATAAACTCACTGTTCAGTGTTGTGTAAATGCAGCCCTCTAGGTCTCTAACTGACTTGCTCAAGGGTATTGCAAGAACATAGCAAACATATGTACATTACAGCAATACTATAGGCAACAACTAAAAATTGAAATTTGAAACAGACATCTCTGATTACAAATGATGTATGTTATGTTTCTTCACCAAACCCAAACTGAAGAAATGTCACTATTCTTTTTTATTATGACTTTTCGTGAAATAATATACATAGAATAGTGAGATTGAAAAACTATATTAATGAACACATCAAGTATATAGGTTTAATCAGTTTGATAATTGTAAATGAATTTTTTAAAAATCTGAATATGATTTTTGCTGTCATGATTGCTATTCATACATCACACAACAATAGTCAGACGTTGTAACTGAAGTCATATGACATTATCTGGGTCACATGTATAGACATCTTCATCAATGCAAATATAATAAATTAAAGTACAGCTTATTCATAGTTCTGACAGAGTCCTGGTTTGGTTCTGGTTTTAAACAAAATTAACAAATGAAAAAACAAGAAAAAACAAGCATGATTTCTGCCTGTGTATGGGGGTGAGTGTAACATGCATAACTTTCATTTTATTCATTTTTTATTTGAAATTTTACTTCATATCTTGTCTTCCAACATGTGGCACTTAATGGGCTAACAGTAGTAATGATAAAATTAAAACAAAACGCTTAAAAATAATAAGGCCTAGTCCTTAGGGGAATTGTGGTAAAGTGTACATTTTTTGCTTGCACGTTTGTCTCTACTCCTTCTGTAATCAGAAAACAATGCTTTAAAAAATGAGGCTAAGGCAAAACTTGCAAGACATGTTCATGAATCACCTGATTTGTTTTCCTTCCCTTTCTCTATTTACACCCTGTCAGCTTCTCCTATGCTACCGTGCGCTATCTGCTCCTGCAGCTTTTTCTGCTTTCTCATTCTTCAAACTGCTGTTTTTTTCTCCTTTCGACCAACCTTCTCATTCCAGTTTGTGCTCTTTATTCTGCGCCCTTATTGAGAGACAAAAGCCAATTTTATTACTCAAATGAATAGAAAAGCAAGAGATGAATATTAAACAAGGGAGGGAGGGAGGGAGGGAAACCTAAATGGAGACCCTGGTTGATTTCATTAAAAAAAGTCCAAAATATTAATACACCAGAAAGAATTAAAATATCTCATTAGAACAAGCGTCCTTTGATTTATACTAGTCTATGATTCATTGTATACTATAAATGACCTACAGTGATTGTAGTAATGTTTGTATCATTGGGAGATTCCTGAGCCATCTTCTCCAAGCACATATTCTTTTTTCTTTCTTTATTTCTCTCTCACATATTCCACTTGCATAATATATTATATGATTATTTCTATCTTCTCAGAAAATTTAAATGGTGGTAATAAACACTTTCTGATTAAATATAATGTTTTAGTAATGTTTAGAATGTTTATTTGGTGGCAGTGGTGGGGATATTACTAAACTAAGCTTGGTTAAATTCAAAAGAAAACCATATCTCTATGATAAACAATCCATTGTTCTAAATAATAACAATAACAACAAACGTCAGTTATTGGGGGTTTTTTTCACAATAACATCCAAGCCTATCCTTTTTTCTTTTTTCTTTTTGTCTGTAAGATTATTTCTGTCTGGCCTGTCCTTTTGGTTTAATATCTTAACTGTTTTAATGATTTTTCTAGTTTTGTATGATGCAAAGAATCTCTTGGAGTTGGGCAGCTTATAAATTCAAATCAACCAACCAATCAATCAAGTAAAATAAAAATGAAATTGACCAATATAAAGAATAATAATAGAGTTGGAAGGGACCTTGGAGGTCTTTTAGTCCAACCCCCTATATATCTATAACAGAAGTGTCAAATTTGCGATGACACGTTGTCATCAAGGGATGTATCTCAACTCTCCCTCCTTCGCTAAAACGGGATGGGCATCACCAGTGCATGATGCATCTGGCCTGCAAGCCGCGAATTTGACAGTCCTGATCTATAATATTAATTCTTTTTTTTTTTTTAAATTCCTGGCCTTCTATTGTGTTTAATCAGAACCATTCACCATAGGTAATGATGGAATGCTGGCAGATATTAACTGTTACATGAACATGTTATTAGTTTAAAGAAAGAAATATGCCTATTCATTAACCATTTTACAACTTTTTTTTAGCAATAAAAGTTATATGTAAACAGAAAGCAATTTTAAAAAAAAAACTGAAAAACATTGTATTTGCTCAACTGGATTTCCTCTCTTCTACAGAAGTCAATCTTATGAATAACATTTCATAGCCACGGTTCTCAATTTCTCTCTCCGCGGGGGGAGAAAGTTAAACCTAAGTTGAAACTTGACATGCCAGTTCAAAGAAAGCAACCAATTTGTATTTAACGTGGGACTTTTATTTTATTTTTTAATCCTTTAGAGTTTTTTGGTCATTAACAATTCAGAAATAAAGAAGCAATATGTGATTATTTTTATAACATATTTTTAAAAAGTTTCTTTGTATTAGCTTATCTTCATATACTTTTAACTGCTGAAATTCAGGTTGGCTATTTATTGGTCCTAATGGCTAAGATGTGATAAGCATCAGACATGTAATGATAGTCAAAGGATCCTAAAGGCAACCATTTATCTGAATACCAACAAATCTTAAGAAAGACTGCATACATCACATGAAGTCACATGCAATTATTTAATTTTGTCTCACTATGTGGTATGTAAGCAATTAGGTTTAGACTGAACCAAGGCAATTATAGCTGATTCTATAAAATGTATTTAAACAAACCAGGATGCTTAACTTAATGTGCTAAGTCAGTGTATGAAGATTATCCTCAGTAACAAGGAAAATGGAACAAAGCATTCTTTTAAAGCTCATTGTCATTTTGTAATTCATAGGTAGGGGAGGCAGCTCTGCCAAAACTCATCTTTCAATGTTGCACTACAAGCTATATGTCGTATTTAGTTGTCCAAAATCAGGATATAGGAATAAAAGACCTGTATTACATTATGATCTTGTAATACACTTTTCATATTTTTTAAAAAAAATCATAGTTATTACTTAAAGGTATTAACATTTTAAATGTCCATGAACAATAGGTTTTAAATAGTGGTGCCTTGAAAATGAATTGGTGACCTAAAATTGCTTCAGGAGACAGCAGGGAGGCATATTAAGTATCATTATTCTACAGCTGCAATCTTTCCTATTAACTAGTGGCAATAAATGTTTAGTTGCCTGCAATTAATTATAACAGTAAATGTACAGTTGCCATTATTACTGATATGCTTAGAGATAAATTCTCACTTCTATTCTTCAAGCATGTATTTTGCTAAATAATTCCTGTCCTCTTATAAACACAACCATGACAAAACTACTAATAATATTGATCAACTCATAAAAGATTTCAGCATCTATATATAGGCAAGAAACACCTGCTAATATTTACTATGTTTAACATACTGTAATTCAAAATCTAAGAAAAAAAAATCATTTGACCACAATATCGCAGCAAGATTTTATTAAACTAAAAGTTACATTAAAGTAGTTATTCATCATAGCATTATAATTTAAATGAATTTTGTATTTCCAGATGTTACTGTTAGTAATATAATGTTCGAAACAGATATGTAATTGCAACTCTAATATCTGGCAAAATGTTATAATCATAACACATAATTGTAACAGAAAATAAAAATAGTATTTACGTCTTTGAATTGCTAGTTTCATAGACCTTTAAAGTTAATTTTCACTTATTAAAAACTGCATGGTGTTCATCAACAGAGGTGATAGAAAGAGAATTGTGTTCATGGATTTTCCAAGTACATAGAACACATGTGGAAACCCTCCTGTTTGTAGGACTAACATTGCTTGCAGAATCTCCCCACTGGGTTCATAAAGACCAGTGGTGGGTTGCTACCGGTTCACCCTGTATCGGGCGAACAAGTAGCGGCGGCGGCGGGAGACTCCGCCCACTCACCCGGATGCTTTTGTGCATGTGCAGAAGTGAGCGAATTGGTAGCGACAGGTTTTGAAACTCGCCCGTGATAAAGACCTTAAATAATCTACTTTTTCTCTTTTCCAAACCTTGTTCCTCCAAATATAATTGTTGCATTTTTCTCCTCATCCGAAGATACAATGCCTTGTCTATTCATAGATCATGCGATCCATGCCATTCTATTTTTTTTGTTCCATTCATAAAATAGCACTGAACAAACTCTTCTAGTGTTCATGGATTTGGAAGTAGTGATTCCTGGAATGGGATTCAGTTTCCTACATCTTTGTATCTGATAGCAATAAGAATGAAAACAAATCATCATAAAATGCCACTTTCAACTATTGCAAAATCCTGCAGGGGGACATCTGGTAGTGCAGTGGTTAGAATGCATACTGCAGGCTACTTCTGCTGACTGCCAGCTGCCAGAAGTTTGATTCTCAGCGGCTCAAGGTTGAGGACTCAGATTGTTAGAGGTAATATGCTGACTCTGTAAACCACTTAGAAAGGGCTTTAAAGCACTCTGAAGTGGTATATACCGTATTTTCCGGTGTATAAGATGACTAGGCGTATAAGACGACCCCCAACTTTTCCTGTTAAAATATAGGGTTTGGGCTATACTCGCCATATAAGACTACCCCTCTTCCAATGCACACCAAATAAAAATTAAAAAAACATCAACTGGCTCACCTACAATGTAAAAGCAGCTGTGCTAGTCCCAAAATGGCCCTGTGACAAGCAGGAACCTCACACAGCCACAAAAAGCCCCCCAAAAAACTTTCACACTCTACACACACACAACACAACTGGCTCACCCACAATGTAAAAGCAGCTGTGCTAGACCCAAAATGGCCCCTGCAACAAGCAGGAACCTCACACAGCCACAGAAAGCCCCCGCAAAAAACTTTCACACTCTAAACACACACAACACAACACAACTGGCTCACCCACAATGTAAAAGCAGCTGTGCTAGACCCAAAATGGCCCCTGCAACAAGCAGGAACCTCACACAGCCACAAAAAGTCCAAAAAACCAACTTTCACACTTTACACACACAAAATTCCACATACAGCTTTGTGAGATTTTGTGTGTTTGTGTAGTTAGAGTGAAACACTACAGAAACACACTAAATCTCAGAAAGCTGCACAAATATTATTTTATTTTATTTTATTTTTATTTTTATATGAAAGCTAAATTTAAAACTTCCTAAACTTTAAATGGCTAGGTCTAAAAAGAACAACTAAAAAAACCCCAATTGACTATTTTTTTTAAAGCTCCCAAAGGGGGAAAAAACTTACCCAATAGAACAGGAGTCTCCAACCTTGGCAACTTTAAGACTTGTAGACTTCAACTCCCAGAATTCCTCAGCCAGCTTTCTGGGAGTTGAAGTCCACAACTCCCTGCTTGCTTGATTGCAGGCAGGGACTTGCTTGCTGATGGAATAGATTCAGGCAAGTGAAGCAAGGCAAACGTTGCGACTAGCAGCTGAGGTAAGCAAGCTGGAGGGGGAAAACTTTTTTCCTTTTACATGGTTTCTGGCGATCCCAGCTGAGTTGCAGGGAACTCAGCTGGGATCGTCAGAGCTTGGATCGTCAGAGTAAAAGGGAAAAAACTTTTTTCCTTTTACATGGTTTCTGGCATCCCAGCTGAGTTGCAGGGAACTCAGCTGGGATCATCAGAGCTGGAATCATCAGAGTAAAAGGGAAAAAACTTTTTTCCTTTTACATGGTTTCTGGCGATCCCAGCTGAGTTGCAGGGAACTCAGCTGGGATCGTCAGAGCTGGGATCGACCGTCAGAGTTGGGACCATCAGAGAGCATGGTTCTGGCGATCCCAGCTGAGTTGCAGGGAACTCAGCTGGGATTGTCAGAGCTGGGATCGTCAGAGCTGGGATCGCCAGAGCCATTTAAGGCTCGTCAGAGCCTTTCGGGCTGGTCTGCCTGGTTACAGGAGAACGACACCCGGCGTATAAGACGACCCCCGACTTTTGAGAAGATTTTCATGTGTTAAAAAGTCGTCTTATACGCCGGAAAATACGGTAAGTCTAAGGACTATTGCTATTGCTATCTCAGCTTTTCCCTCTCTCCTGACTTTTTCTCTATGAGAAGACATTAAAGACAGAGCTGAAAAACAGGATTCTACTCCTCCTTTCTGACATTCAAAATACAATCAGTTATTGTATTTACTGAATGATTTATTTAAATGTCAAATCAGCAGTAATAGTTTTTCAAGCATCATTAAGATACACTTTTAAAACATTTGATTAAAAATATCTTAACCTCAAATCATCATTATTTAGAAGACATGCTCAACCAAATCCATTTTGCAGCTTAAACTGCCAAGGACACAAGCCAGACAATATTAAAAATAGAGTCACCTTATAGGGGAGATGGACAGCATAAAAATTTAATAAATAAATGAAAATAAATAAAATATAGAAGGTAGCAACAAACTAGAACTCATTTCAAGATGTCACTATTTTCCAAAAGAGAAAAACTGTCCTCGTTACCATTTTTTCAATCTACATGATGGAACAACTTTATATGGGCTACAAAAATTCAGACAATCACTAGATAGTCGCAAAGATTAATGGACATCCAGATCACATTACCAGAGCTGTGGTAATCTGAAAGCAGAAAGTGATAATTTTGATCTTTGGAGTCTATACCTAGTAGTCTAATTAGTTATTCATACAATACCAATATTCTATTCTATTCTATTCTATTCTATTCTATTCTATTCTATTCTATTCTATTCTCATCCAGCATTCAATCAAATAAAGCAAAGCCTAGTGATAATAGCATTTATGCAATGGACAAATATAAAATTAATTTCAGAAGGAGGTCATATCTGGAATATAACTTAATAGAGAGTACATCTACTTCAAATGAATTTACATACAATTTAAGGCAATTTCTCAATAATTTGGTCTTGATCAAAGCAAAGTGAAGCTTTTCTGAAGTCCAAAGTGTTATTTTATTTATTGTTACATCATAAAAAGCTAGATAGTCAAGAACCAATCAGTAAAAAATAAAAATGTGGGTTTGCTCAAACTTTTAATAAAAGAAAAGTCCATAAAAGAAAAGAGATTAGCATAAATGGTTAAGTAGTTCTTTGAGCAATAATGTTAGAGTCCAACTGGGAAACAGCTTCGTTACCATTATTTCCCTATTCCTTTCCATTGGCAGAAATTTTATTAGGATAAGAATTTTATTAGTGTATTTTATTACACGATGCTTCTTAATTTCTGCTCTATTTTGTCTTTGACAAATATACATTGTGGCATTTGGACCTTTCAAGAATGCTTTGGGACCCAGTAATTGGGAGATGTTTATATTTATCATACCTGTGAAATGGAACCAATTTGTCTAAAAGTATGTGGAGTTTGGCAAGTCCCCAAAATGTTCTTTGCCTGCATCCCTCCCCCCACCCATCTGCAATTACATCATATTCGTTCAAAGAGGAAGGCAGCAAGGAACTGTAAAAACAGTGGAAGAAAGACAAATCATCATGGATATCAGAATTGATCTGTGGCAGGGTGGAGAATAGGTACTGAAGAGTTAATAATTGCAATTGCAGTATGATCTGGAATTGGGCATCTCTTCTTGCTAAATAAGATACCTGACAGCTATTTATAACAGGAGAAACATCTGATTTTAAAAAGCAAGGCATCTGAAGGATATGTTGTCTTACCACTTCTGTTACCTTTATTCCTTCACTCTTCTTGTACATTGCAGTAACGCAGTGTTATTTTCAGACTGAAACAAGAATAAGAAATATTTTTTCTGTCTACCCCAATCACCTCTGCCTGAAAGAACATAACAGCACTGAGCACAAGCAAAATGTGTCTTGAAAACTATAGTAAAAAATGTCCAAACAATCCACATTTAAAGGTTTCTGTTATATTTTATCATGTGTATAATATGACATACAAATATTTTTATTATTTATCAGATTTAAATTCTACTTTTCATCCAATAGCTCCATGTAGTGTATATATTTTAATACATATTTTCCATATTTTCTTTGGATCTTCAGGGCTGACATATTGGTTATATGAGAAAAAGAAAAAAAAACCATTCCAAAATTCTTACGCATAAAATATAAAGCAATCCTAGTTTCAGATAATATATATTATTATATAATTTATTAAGAATTGAATCAATTCATTTCCCTAATAGAGGAAGGAAGATGAGAGCTTTAGAGAACTGACAGATAATGAAACTTTCTAGACTTCTAGTGTTCATCCTTTGCAATCATGAAAATGTGTATTCTTTATTTCTTTTACCTATCCACTAATTTCCAAATAATTTATAATTACATGTAGATCAAAAGGTTTTTGTCCAACTTTAGCTTGATTAAGAAACCTTGGTGACAGCAATTCACACCTTTGTCATCATGTGGCAAACTACTGCAGTGCATGTGAGGTTGTTTTGAAGATGACTCAGAAGTTACAACTGGTATTGAATATAATGGCCAGATTGTTAGAAGTAGAATTGTTATTAGAAAATAATACCTATTTTATGGTAACTGCATTGGTTGACATTAGGATTTCATATCACAATTCAAAGTTCTGGTTATTAGCTATGCACTCCTAGGTAATTGCCTTTGGTGAAATAAGAACCATATTGTTCAAAACTGATTTACTTATCCTTTCAATTATTTTGAAGGAAACTGTTCAAGGTCATACCCCTAAAAGAAATAAGAGGTGTGTGGATCAGAAGGCAATTTTTATGAAAAATATTCATGTTATCCAAGATATAAAGTATACTTGCTCCCTCTGTCTGATCTGTAAGAACTTTCAAAACTCTTCTTTCTTTTTTTAAACAAAATTTAGAGATTTGATACTTAGTGCATTATGTTGGATTGACACACAAATACACCCACACATACAAAGGCACACATAGGCTGTACCAAATGTCAGATCCTATAGATAATTTATTATATTAATTACATTAAATGTTCAATTTCATTGTCATTTTCTTCTAAACCCTTACTGACTCATTTGATGCATGACATTTGAACATTGTTCAATGTTCTCCCTCAACTTCCACACAAAAAAATGGTTCTCTTCTTGATGCCTTTTTGAATATTTCAATTAAGTTGTTAAAACATGAAAAAATAAGGAGGAAATGATTATCATTTGCATTCTGAGAATACTGTCAATATTTTTTTGGGGAAAAAAAAACACAATGACTGTACTGATGGTAATAATATCCATTCCCAGAAACTAAAAGGCAATTTGAATCCTGTTGAACAACCAAAGGAGGAGCAATAAAGATGGGCGCTTTGAATTTTTAAATACAAAATTTATTTCTCATACTTTGAACTGAGGCAAAAAAATACTCTTCTCCCCTTTGTGTAATAATTGATTTCAGAATTGACATCCTTGCAAATAATGACAGCTGCTACTGCTATGAAAACAGTAGGCTTACAAAGACAAGCTTCAATTAAAATATTGTTTCCAAAAGCATTTGGTGATATCAAGAAACATTCATTGGTATTGGAAATCACAACTCTAGATCACTTATTTAAAAATAAGTTTTCACAGAGAAGAATGGAAGAGTAATGGATGTCTCACCCTTTTCTTCCTGAAGGCAAAAATAATGTGAGATAAAGTTTATGAAATAGAATGATATCAATAAGGAACAAATTTAGTGCTAGTTAAAGAGAGAATGAATTCCTATATTGTAATGGTTTTAAGAATATATATAGTATTGGTCTAACTCAGGGGTGTCAAACTTGCAGCCTGCGGGCCGGATGCATCACATGCTGGCCACGCCCACCCCTGGTTTAGTGAAGGGAAAAAAATTGTGATACATCATTTGATGACAACGTGACACCACAAGTTTGACACCCCTGGTTTACCCGGTCACTTTCAAGACCTGAACAATGCCTTTTGGAAAATTAAAAAAAAAAAAAACCAACAACATTGAGGGACCACTAGTGGATCACACTTGATCTCTGTAAGTTTTTCTAGAAACTAGTTTACTGAATTGTGCAATAGTAGAATTTTCTGGAGCAACAAAAAAGGGACCTTGACTGTGAAGGCATCATCAAAGTCAAAAGGTATTAGTGCTTGTATTACTGTTTCCTAATAAGTTATTTCCTAGAATGTTTGTACAGATAGTATTTCTTTCCTTCTTTCTTTCTTTCTTTCTTTCTTTCTTTCTTTCTTTCTTTCTTTCTGAGGTGCTTCACTTTGGCAACAGATTTGAGTGAAGCAGTGCTTGAAACTGCTTTCATTGCAACATGGCAACCGTGTTCTTCATTTTTGTATCACAGAAAAGCACATCTCCTTGCTTTATTGAACTTTGTCAAAAGTTTTGGTGAGGTGTGGAAGATGTACCACCTAGTCCTCCAAAACAACACACTTCATATGATCTAAGTTGTGCCAGAGAACAATCTTTTCTGGTTTTGGCAAGCAACATACATGAGATAAAGAGAAGTTCTGAAATAATATACTATAATATATTCTTTCCAAGCATTCCTTTCCAAGATGGTGCCATCGAAGGCTGCCTCAGTGAAATGCTCTCTAATGGTTTCTTTATTTTTTATTATTCTCTGCGATTCACTACAGATTTCATTCTCACGAGACCATCTGCTAAGAATTAAGCATTTCTTTAAGGAGCAGCTTTCTGTGATCTCATTTCCCCCACCCCCATTTTTAAAAGCGACGAGGAGATTCTAACACAGGAAGAAGCAAATTCCCCGGAGCTAGGGATTACCAAAAAAACCAAATGGAGGAAATGGAAATGAGGTAAAAGGGCGGGAATTTTGAACAGGCTAAGTAATAGGGGAAATAAAACTGCTCTGTCTTCAATTGTCCTACCAATTTACGTTCACTTGCTAACAAGATGGATGAAATACTCCTTTTAAACAGATGCAATTCTGATTTTCACAGCACAACTGCCCTATGCTTTATTGAAACCTAGCTACATGATGATATTGATAACAACAGCATGCAAATTCCAGGATTTCAGATACATAGAGCAGACAGAATTGCAGAATCATCAGTTAAAAAGAAGAGAGGAGACTTATGCTTATATATCAAGAACAGCTGGTCTCAGGATATAACTACAATATTCATTCTGTGATGAAAAGCATCTTTATTTATCAACTGTAAACCATTTTATTCTCCACGTGAGTTCTCCTCATTTCTTCTAATTGCTGTTTATGTCCCTCCACAAGCCTGTGTAGGCATTACAAACTCTATCTGACCAGATTATGGAGACTGAAGGCAAATACCCCAACTCACTGGCCATTATTTTGGGAGATCTAAACAAAGCAAACTTAAAGAAAGAGCTACCAAAATACTTTTAGCATGTCAATTGTCCCACTAGAGGTGAGAATACTTTAGACCATTGCTACACAACACTAAAAGATGCTTATCTGTCTTTACCACAAGCAGCTGTGGGATACTCTGATCATTGCATGATTCACCTTGTACCTGCTTACAGGCAAAGATTTAAAACCACAAAACCAACAATTAAATCAGTGAGGACCTGTAGGAGGCAAAGTTAAAGGTACAGGCCTGCCTTGACTGCACTGATTGGAATGTTTTCTAAAATACCTCTGCAGACTTAGATGAACTCACAGATACTGTAACATCATATGTCAGCTTCTGTGAGGACCTATGTGTACCAACCAGGAACTTGCGAATATACAGTAACAATAAACCTTGGTTCACAGCTAAACTTAAGCAGCTACATCATTCCAAAGAGGAAGCCTACAGAAAAGGTGATAAAATGTGGCAACATCAGGCCAGAAATGTATTAACAAGGGAGATCAGACTAGCAAAAAGAAGCTACTCTGAAAAGCTAAAGAATCAGTTCTCAACAAATGAACCAGCAAACATGTGGAAAACTCTTAAAAATATCACCGGCTATGGCAAACCTCCTTCCCAGGCTGAAGGAAATCAGCAACTGGCAGATGACCTAAACATGTTTTACTGCAGGTTTTAAAGGAAACTACAGCCACCTATCTCCACAACCCTCATCTCAGACACACCAACAACAGCCAAACCTCCTTCAACTGACCCCATTCTATTGGATTCACAACCCCTAGAGATCACAGAAAAGGAAGTGCAAGACCTATTTCACAGACAAAAGCTAGGAAAAACTCTAGGCCCAGACAGAGCTTGCTTAAGTCTGTACTAACCAATTGGCCCCCATCTTCATCCAACTCTTCAATAAATCGCTAGAGATGTGCTATATTCCTTCTTGCTTCAAATGCTCTACTATCATCCCAGTGCCGATGAAGCCCACCATCAAGAAACTGAATGACTACAGACCAGTTGTCTTAACATCTGTAGTTATGAAAACCTTTGAAAGACTAGTGCTGTCCCACTTGAAAACCATCACAGATCCGCTGTTAGATCTCCTGCAATTTGCATACCGGGCAAATAGATCAACAAATGATGGTGTTAATATGGTTCTGCACTACATCCTACAATATCTTGAATCTCCAAAGACCTATGCAAGGTCCTCTTTGTAGACTTTAGTTCAGCATTCAACACCATCATTCCAGACACTCTTCTAACTAAGCTAAACCAGCTAGCGGTACCTGAACACACTTGCAAGATCATAAGCAGCAGGTGATGCTAAGCAGAATCACATCAGATACCTGTACAATTAGCACAGGGGTCCCCCAAGGCTGTGTGTTCTCTCTACTTCTCTTCTTTCTATATGCCAATGACTGCATCTCAATCGATCCATCTGTTAAACTACTGAAGTTCGCAGATGACACAGTGATTGGTCTCATTCGAGACAATGATGAATCCGCATACAGACGGGAGGTTGAACAACTAGCCTCGTGGTGCGACCAGAACAATCTGGAACTGAACACACACAAAACTGTAGAAATGGTGGTAGACTTTAGGAGAAACCCTCCCATACTACCACCTCTTACAATTCTAGACAACACAGTATCAACAGTAGAGACCTTCAAATTACTAGGTTCTACCATATCTCAATACACCTAACATCAAAAATGTCATCAAAAAAGCAGAACAAAGAATGTTCTTTCTGTGTGGAAGGATTCAGCCATTTCCCTACCATCCAGTCAGAGCTGAAGAAGCTTCTTGGATGAGAAGCGAAATGTCTTCAAAGAAAAACCAGAAAGTCTGGTTGCATCTTGAAAAAGCACCTTTGGGACAGCTATGATCCGGATGACTGAAAATCTCCATAGACAACTAGAACACTACTTGAATACCATCAGCATTGACAAAATCATCATCAGTCAATTGCAAAAGGTAGCTTTGCTTTGTAACCGCAAAGCTCTTGAAATGATAAATACCTGTGCTAGGCAAACTAGAAGTCTCTGGAGGCTTTTTGCTGTCCCCAGCCTCCAGAGACTTCTAGTTTTCCTAGCACAGGTATTTCCCAATCAGAAGTTGGGAAACAGGCCATTTCTGGCCTCCGGAGGGCCTCTGAGGGGGTGGAGAAGGCTGTTTTTGCCCTCCCTAGACTCATAGAGAGGATCTGGAGCCAGGTGAGAAAGAAAAATGGGCCTTCCCCGGAGCTGAGCTTGCGTGCCCACTGATATGGCTATACGTGTCACCTGTGGCACACATGCCATAGGTTCGCCATCACGGTTCTAGGAGGTTAATTGAGGTGTCAGGTTTTTAGGTTTTGTTATATAGTTTTATTGTTTGCATCACCCAGAGTTATTTCAAGATGGGTGGTCACAGAAATCATTTAAATAAACAATAATGAAAATTAAAAAGACACTGTTATTGTAGGCATTCTTCATTTTAATTTTAAGAGCATCTTTGTCATCTACCACACTAATGTAACATTGACAATTCACAACTAATTGCTTGCAATTGTACAAACATATATTGGTAAACCAATAGTTTACCTTATTTGTTTTTGGCTTATAAAACAGGTCATAAGAAATAACCCATAATTTATAAACCACGAGACATATCATGCTACACCAACTAGTACATCAAAAACTAGCTCCATTTAATTTTACTGGCCTCCCAGTAGTTCTCTTGTTCTCCGGAGAATTTCCCAGGAATCAATTAAATTGTAGGGCAGCCAGCTTCTCTGATTGCTGAGCAATTTCCATGAGCCTCTACAAAACTGATGGAGGTAGGTTAAGGTCCCAGAGGTAAGATGGTTCAGTTTACCTCCCACTATAACAAAAGCATGAGGCGTGAAGTTCACATAAATTACTACTTACAATATACGGGCAATGTGGAACACATTTACCTGGGGTTAAATCTCACTAAGCTTAATAGTGCTTGTTTGTTAACAGACTTAGATGGAATTGCACTGTTGATGAATTATAGTCCTTTTCAGGGACTGTATAATATGAATACAATTTTTTATGGGCTATAACGGTATGGGATTACCATCTCTAAACTAAAAGATAATGCTAAAGAACAGGAATAGTCAACCTATTTCCTTTTAAATGATTTAGATTGCAGCTCTCAAGAGTGCCTGGCAATTGGCCATGTTGGCTACAGCTTATAGAAGTATTCATCCAAAACATATGGAAGGTACAAGGTCACCTATTCCCCTGTAGACTGACAGTTACCACATAAGCAAAGTTAATACTGCCTTTTGTAGAAGTTTCTGTCTCAGGTGAATGTGTTAACATTATGGGTCATCTGAAATTAATGCCTTTAATAATGACTAATGAATTTAAAGCAGTTTACATAGAACTGACTGTGAGATAATAGGTGAAGAATACAGGCCATGCTTTCTCAGCCTTAGTAGAACTGAACCAATAGAACTGTCACCAATTATCCCTTGACTGTCAATCATTTATTGGGTTTGTACTATCTGGGGTATTAGTAAGGAATTTCCCCAAGGCACTTATAAAATCTAGGTAATATATGAACAAATGACCTGAGAATATTCAATAAAAGTAATAATTGTTACACATAACACATGTGTTTGTCTGTGTTTGTCTGTGCTTGTGTGTGTATGTGTGTCCATGCATGTTTATCCATTCATACATAGCAATCTACCTAAATCTACTGAACTGTTAATGAGTGTGTTAATTAATTAATTAACTAACTAACTAACTAACTACCGTAATTTTCAGAGTATAAAACACTCCGGACTATAAGACGCACCTACCTTTTTTGGTAGGAAAACAAGAAAAAGAAATCTGCCTCTGTCTCTGCCTCCCAACAATTTTGCCTCATTGCAGCAAACAGCAAATAGCCTGCTTTACTTTCATTTTTGTTTTCAGCACAGCATAGAAAAAAAAATCTGCTCCCAGCAATTTACCTCCTTGCAGCAAGCAGCAGAAGCCAGCGCAAAACAGCTAAGAGCAAAGCAGCTAAGAGTCGGGAGGCCGATCCAATCAACTTGTACTAGTTAGGCTGTGCTGAAGCTGAAACGAGCTGTTTCTTCTTGCTGCTTGCTGCAAGGAGGTAAATTGCTGGGAGGCAGAGGCCAAAGGGTGGGGGCCAGTGGGGGGGGGGAAAGGTGCGTCTTATATTCTGAAAAATACGGTAACTAATTAAGTTTTTTTGTAGTATTTCCCTATAAAATTGCACTTAATATGATGAAATGTGAATCCAATCCATACTAAATAACAGCTTTACCACAAGAATGGATAGCTTGTGATTTACAGTTGTACTTTTGGGATGCAGGTTTTCAGTTCAGCCCTTGGGTAAGAAATCTGTCTCTTCCCTGCAGTCTACTAGTCTGGAGAAAGAGAGGAGGAAGAAAGTGATCATGATAAAGAGAATGCTTGTCTCCACTCATGTTCTGTTCTGAAACAACCATATTTAATCTCTGGCATCCCATAGATTACTCCAAATATATTCAGCCTTCCATAAAACTAAAAAAATGAATTCACCTCTGCCTTGCAGGTAGCAAATGAGAGAGTAAGTAAACAATTCATAATTATCTTCTTGAGATAGAGAGAGAGCACAAATACAATTTACTGAATTCAATTAAGTTTTCTTCCAAGTAAACAACTGCAATATTAATGTCTTATTTTATTCAAAACCAATTTAAAATGTGATACTTTTCAAATATCACATTTATCAGAATTTCTAAGATTTTCCATGTGTGTCTCTTCCACTTTTAAACAACATTACATTATTTTCTTTATAAAAAGTAAAAATTTGATTTTCATCTTTGCTAGCTTTGGTTGAATTTTACAGTGATTATGTATAAACAAGTTCCAGAAATTGTGCAGGTTGGAGCTCTGAACTAATTTGAACAGTAAATACAATTATACTTCGAAGTTTTTTAAAACTGAAGGCCATTTAATGTAGACTAAATTAAATGATTGCAATGATTACAAAAGAATAATTTCTGAAAAACAGTGTAAATTAGCAGCAAAAAAAAAAAATAATAATGAATGGCATAAACAACCTTGTGTAAAACTGCACAACTTCATCATCAATCTGATAGGACAGGGCATGAAAAAAAATGGCAAAAGAAAAAAAAATATTCCAATGTGGTCTAGAGTTGCTTTTAAAAAACCTCAACAGCAACAATCTCAAAATGTTCAGTTCAGGCTGGTGTGGCATAGATTTTTATAGAGTAGGTTTGACTTTCTATACTTTCTTTCTATACTTAGGATCTCATTATACAGCATATTGTCTTAATTTGCACAAAAGTTGCAGTTTCCATAGTCAGACATGGGAAATGATTTATATTTAGGTTCTCAAACTAAGATTTACTTTGTTTAGATTCAATTATGGTACATTGACAACTGACATGATCTGGGAGCCTTATCATAGTTATGGTTCTCACCAACATTAGGGTGCCTTTTCACCTGTTTTTTTTTTCCTCCATTAGTATCAATACATAATGAAATCATTTTACTTAAATAATTTCTAGTTTCAGTAAAGCAGAAATGTGAAGCACGGTGATATGACAACCACCCCATCTTTCCATGGAAAAAACAGCAATAACAATTGGTGGTGATAACATACTATACGCTAAACAAGAGATTAGTGGTATGTATGACACCAAACTATTCATTTAGTAAAAATCAAAAGTGACTGTGAATTATTCCGAAAGGCTCTTTTCAACCTGAGTGAATGGACCAATCAAATAGTAAATGCTGTTCTGTTTGAGTAAATGCAAAGCAGTTAAAAACCATTAATATTTTCTGTATTTTACTTAAAACAAATGGTGAATACAGTTGTAAAACTTCTATATCAATTCAGTAGTGGGATCATGTAGCAATTATTTGTCTCCTTTGGATTCTGTCATTGCTTTTTACTGCAGTTTTATATTTTATTCTCTTCTCTCATCATTACCTTTGGAGTGAGTTGAATTATGTGCATAGAAACAGCTCCACTTCAACTGTGTGCATTAGGCAGGTGTTTGCAGTTTCAAACAAGACATCTTTACTGGTATAGTGAGAATTTTTTTTTTCTTAATGTAGATTTTTCATGAATACTCAGCTACAACACTTTCTAAAACAGTAATAAGGAGATAGTTTGTGTGCCTGGGGAGGCAAGTACACTTTTCCCTTAAATTAATGTGTTTGATAGTAGGGAGTGTCATAATGACAGGATAATTTCCCTAGAAAATGTTGAAATGGTTGCAAAATTCAGCTCTTTTTTTTTCCTTGTGTGATGGAAAAATGTAAATAAAAGTGTTAAAGACTTTGTTAAATATTATTAAACTTATTTATTAAATAATTTTAACAAATATAGGCTAGGCAGATCCAGGCCCTACAAAAACGGAACTTGCAGTTGTGAGCCTGAGGTTGCCTTTCTCTATTCTAAACAATTCTTAATAGTTACAAAATTAATGAGATAAACAGCCTATATTATCTGTCTGTCCTGGAATGACATTACCACTGCTCATGGCTAATGAGTGTTTTCTTCAACTACTTCCATTAGCCTCATTGGTGGTATAATAAAACAAGAACATCTCTTACTTTAGAATTTATAGAATCACTTAGCAAATTTATAAAATTCACTAATATATCTGAATTGACTTTTACTCATAAATATGATAGCAGTCTTCCTTAATTGAACGGAGTTGTCCAAATTCAAAAGGATGCAGATTACAAAGTTCTATTACTACTTCAGTGTTATATTTATGAATGAACCTGAAAAAATTAATGGCTCCATAGCAAACAAGACAGAAGTGAAACCCCTAAAAAACTGAGTGATTAGAGTAGGCATAGCAACACCACCTCAGAAAAGCAAGTAAGTGGCTATTCTTCAAAGTCATTCCAGTTTTAAAATCTCAGAAAGCAAGTGAAAAATTTTAAAGAAATTAATCTGTTTTTGGAAAATTCTACTTTAAAATTAAGTAGCATAGGTTTTTATATTGGTTCAATACAACTTTGATGGACAGCTTGGAAGCTGTTTGGTGTCTTCTTATCCCTGCTCTAAAAGTGGTATCTGAGGACTACTTCAAAAATTTATTGTGGTGAAACACTTGAAGGTAACTTGGCAACCTTAATATCCTCTAAAAGATCCATCATCTCTATTTTTTTTTTCTTATCCTTGTAACAATAAAATATCCATAGGTATTTTTCCATTATAGTCCTTGGAAATTTTTTCTTTATCATGTGTTGGATCAGTTCAAACACGTTACCTCTCAAATCTCAAAGCAGTAATTCAAATGAAATTAGCTCTTCAATGAGAATGATTCATGCAGGCGTATTCTTTTTTTTATTATTATTTTATTTCACAGTGGTGGTTTTATTGAAAACCTCAACTGCTGATATTTTGACTTGTAAAAAGATTTCTTTTTATTTTACTTTCCAATATCTGTAAGAATGCAATATTCTTGACACCTTTATATGAAATTCAAAAAAGAAAACAAATGTAATGGGTTTGGGGCTAATAATAGGAACCAGATAAAAGCAAGGAAATGATATTGTTATTTCAATATTTACATTTTTTTTTTTTTTGTCTGTAATGATATGGCGATGGATCGGACAAGGCTTCACAACTAAAAACAACAAATGATATAGCATATATACAAGATTTAGAATTTCATTATCCAACAAATATATAAACCACTGCTAGAAGACATTGATGAGTATTATTTCATATAAGGGAACTTTTCTTTTGTTTTATAAACATAAACCTTATCTGAAGTTTTCCTTGAAAAACATTTACTTTTTTTCTCAGTAAAATGTGTCAGGAAATTTATTACTATTGTGGCACTAAAACTTTTAAGATAATTGTGTAAGAAGCCACTATGCTAGTATACTGTACATTTCAAAAATGTATCACATAATTCAACAGAATCTATCTTATTAGAATCATGGAAAACATTCAGAGAATTTTCTCACATTGAATCCCAAAATTTCTCTGCAGCACTCCTGGCAGAAGCACCAATCTGCTCTGAAATCATTGTTGGTCTTCCGAAAGAGATTTAGGAAGGAGTAGGAGAAGGTAAGCTTGAATCTGCCAGGGAAAATAATATGTATGTTATAATGTTATTGTACACAGTACATGAATTATGTACAATGATACCATAATATATATGATGTCATAATGACTTCTACCATATGCCTATGAATTATTAGTTCCACCGAATGAATGATGCATTTCCTTAATCCCATTGAATATCCCATTATGCTTGTTAAGCATCAGAGGACACCAAAACAATTGCCCCAAATTTCTACTTTCAATTTGACTTTATTTACTGATTTAGAAGGATCTAGTTTATTTTATACCCCCCCCCCAATCACTGGGTTTTCAGTAACACAAAATTTCAATACCATTTATACATTTTGTTCTCTATGTTAATTACTATTGTTCAATTTCTAGTAAAAAATGAAAGGTGATAAAATATTGCTACCTTGAAAAAATATACTTGGTACTTATAAAGGGAGGGGAAGTATTTTGAATAGAAAATTATCTATTTAAGCTTATAATTCATTCATTTTATCTTCTGCATTAAAGGGCATTAATTTAAGCCTTTTAATTGTTTGCATTGCCAAAATATCAACTACATAAAGAAGAAAGGAAATGTTTCTGCTGCCAAGGTTTCCTAATATATTCAAAGAGATTCACAGCTATTTTTTTCCTAAACTTATTTTCTTTTACTATGCCCATAAATAGTACCAGACAACAGATTAAAGCGTAGATAGTCTTGTCATCTTTTTAAAAAACAAAAGTGACAAAAAGCCCTAAGTTGTTAAAACAAAACATTTTCAACACTGCAGCAATAAAAATATCACCATTTGTAGAATATTTTCCATAATATAGTAGCAGCTAACTATATTTTAGAACAGTAGGGGAAAATAGCAGTGCTGGATTAGTGAAGATTCATGGACATTTTTGGAGATAAACTCAAAATTGCTTGTCTTTGAAGAATAGAAATACTACGGGAAATATGGGAAATAGTGAAATTGACAGATTTAACCCTGACTGTATACACAGGTACATGGCATACCCTCTGGTTATGGATTACTTAACTACTAGGGGCCATGGTGGCTCATGTGGTAAGACATTGGGTCTGTGTGCCGCTAAGGTCAACAGTTCAGCGGCTCAATTCCCCTGAGTGAATAAGTTGTGAAGGAACAAGAAAGGACCCTCCCCCGAATGCCTAATGGCATTCAGGCATCCCGCAGGTAAAGATAACATCGCCTGAAAAAATTCCTTTCATAGAGGCAGTCAGCCACCTCAGTGATCCCTGGTTAACACGTGCCATACGCTAAATAAATAAATAAATAATAAATTTAACTGCTTCCTGGTGACCCCATCTCATCTGGATATCATCTGGAGGAAGAATATAGCTTGACTAGCTTCTTTACCTAACTCCAGCTCAACAGAAAAAGTACCATTCCTAAAGTAGGAATAATAACAACACAATAATTGGAAATGAGCTCTGTAGGATTATATTCTGGCCCTATCTTGACTCTGATTTGCACCCTCTCTTACCTCTAGAGAGAAAGTCAATTCAGTTCCTACCATGGTTCTGGCTTTTTGCCTTATTTGAAAAGTAGCTCACTAAAATCACATGGATTTATTCTCTATTTTGCTTAAATCTTTCATCAATCTATCTTTCTCTTCCAGATGTTCTTACTCCTTGGTCTCTTCCCAGATAATCCACTTCATTTCATTTTCCAGATACCTTTGCCGATAAGGATATGGCTGAGGATGACCTGTGGCCCAAGCCTGAGAACTTTGTTCTCTCACCCCACCCATATAGATGTGGATTTTCAGTAGTATAAACTCTGTGTCCAGGTGCTTGACTTATGTGTCCTGGGAGAATGTGAGATATCACAGATTTGGGTGAATAGGTCAGCTAATATAGAGGAGGAAAGTTATGTCACATGTTGTGACACTAAGTAGGGATTTGCCTATTTACTTTATCCTATTTGAAAAGGATGAAAGTTACAAAGGTGGTGATTAGACGTGAACACATGAATCAATTCAGTAAAAAGAACTATATCAAATGAGAAGATGAAATTTTTAAAAATGACTTTAATAAAGCTGCAATAGAGATAAGAATTAAAGAATAATACAGGCATTAATAAAACAATAGTATTATCGCTAATAAAACTATCTGACAATAAAAATGTAAAAGAAAAGAAAAGAAAATTAGATCTACTACTATGCCCACATAAAAAACCATATGTAGTAATCATTCAGTTAGAATCTGTAGCTTTTCAAAATCTTATTCACAATTACACAGATCCAGACAGTGAAACTATTAGAATTATAGCTGTTGTTGGTTTGCATGTTAGCTGAAAAATCTGGGAGTTGTAGTCAGTATACAAGTGCAAGTTTGAGAAAAAGGCATATTGCTGTATGGAAATAAGGAAAGCAGAGAAACTCCTGGTTTCACTCTGTCATTTCAATGTATAACAACTGTTATTAAGTTTTCCATCAGTTTTCTAACATCGTGTTCCAAGGAAGAACATTTTAAAAGAGATGCATGGTTTACCTTTCTATAGAGATAGAGGGAATCAGATGGTGGACATGAAATATATCTAATTATCTATCCATATCTTATTTTTATTAGATATACTTAAACAAAACTTTAAAAGACTTAATATTTTTTTAAAAATTAAGAAATCTTTCTAGTTCTATTTTTCTTAGCATTATCTCAAGAATTTCTCTGAACTTGATTATGACATTTGAGAACTCATTCTTAAGGACAGTATCTGTTTTCCATAATAATTGTACAGCTAATAGCTAATACCTCTGACATTCATTAATGCTAAATTATATGGGTCTTCATGTAGAATTACATGCTATATTGCGTTCTGATTAAAACCAAATGGGTTCACCGTGATGCATGCAATTACTTGGTATACCAAGGGAATTAATAATTAGTGCACGTTTATTGTCCATCTGCACTATCATTAATTCTATTTAATAGTTACTGCAAATATTCTGGGTTTACTTTGGATATTCTCATACAGATACCATACATTAAACCACACACTACCATACATTAAATATATGTTTGTAAGAAACTCTCAACCATCTGGTCTACAACTGTCCAACCATCAATGTGATTCAAATATTATCTTCCACAAAAGTGTCAGTGACAACCACCAACCTGATCTAACTGAAAGTTAACCACTGATCCAATTTATTCCTATCTAATATTTTAGATAGATAATATTTTAGATAATATTCAAATTGGATTTGAATAGAGACGAAGGGAATATGTATGTAACTGAAGTGTGATTGAATGTACAAAAAGTATATATGGAATATGCATGATATTATATTGTGATATACACGAAAGAAAAGGAGTTAGAAAAGTATGTATCAAGTCACAATGTTTTTAAATTGTATACTTAATAAAATTAATTTTTTTAAAAAAAGTTAACCACTGATCTTTTTTTTAAAAAAAGATGATACTGAAGCTTTTTTTTTTTTGCTTTTTTTTTTGCATGTTTTTAGCTACCTTGTAAAAAATCTTAGTAAGGCATTGATTCAGCAACTTTACTGCTTACTTGTCTCTAATGCAAAGAAGAGAACATTAGATGTTATCAGCACACTGATGATATTTTATTTTAATATTCTGTATTATAGAATGTTTTAATTAGATTATGATATCCCTCAATGGTTTCATATAGATGTGAATAGTACAATATAAAAGCCATGGTAGCGCAGCGGTTAGAATGCAGTATTGCAGGCAGAGGTGGGATTCAGCCAGTCTTGTCCGGTTCAGGCGAACTGGTAGTGGCGACTGTGGGAAGCGCCACACACCCGCCTGGACATAATGTGTGAGCAAGGAGCCTGGATGTAATGCATGTGTGGTCACATTTGCGAACTGGTAGGGAAGGTAAGTGAATCCCACCTCTGATTGCAGGCTAATTGTGCTGACTGCCAGCAGTTCAATCCTGACTGGCTCAAAGTTGATTCAGCCTTCTATCCTTCTGAGGTGGGTAAAATGAGGACGCAGATTGTTGGAGGCAAATATGCTGACTCTGTAAACAGCTTATAGAGAGCTGTAAAGCACTAGGAAGCAGTATATAAGTCTAAGTGCTATTGCTAAGTGCTAAATGAAATAGTACTTTGAAGAACCACACTACCTAAATGCCAAGGGATTAAGATGAAATCCTCCAGTACTACCTTCTGGGGAGGAAAACCCTCTAGTTTGTACAGAATCACTTTAAACTGTTCTATCTACACTAAACTGGGAGAATCTCTCCAGAAATACAATATGGTTGCAGATATGAAAGAGAACCAAAAGAAGTTATTGATTTATATATTCCTATATTCTGCTCTCTCCTATCTACTTTTTAGCAACATCTTCCAGCAGGAGGACCAAGGGAGCTTCAGTATTAAAATCTAGCCTAAACTGTGAATGAAATGAATTTAGAAAATGTATCTAATAAAATACTGTTTTTTAAAAATTTCCTCACCTGTGATTCAATTTTATACCCCCCTCCCCAACATATATCTTGGATTCCTTATATTAATATTATGGATCACAAAGATCAGCATAGTAAATGTATATGGAAGCCATTACTGCTTAGATCAAGGACTATTCAGATGTTTTGCAATGTCCATGTTCCTGTAGGCTGGAAGTACAATTCAAAATTTCTATTAGATACATCATTAGCTATCGCAGAATTAGAGTTTAACCCAATACTGAATATGAATATTGGATTGCAGCTATTCAATAAATTAAATTGTGAATTGAAGTAGATAAATTTATAGGCGTTCCATGTGAGTCAGACCTGTGCTGAATAATAAGAGCTCCCCATAGTCTTGTAAAATATTTGTCTCCATCTTCTTAAATTATTCTTGGTGGTGGGAGGGCTAAAATTACCTGCAACTTTCAGGTGAATCCGGTACATAATGTAAATTAAGTAAATAGTTAAATGAATTTTACACCTTTCTTCCAAGTTGAGGCTGTTGTTTCTTGGAAGAAGATCAATTCTCTCAACTAAAGTTTCTGGTGAGTGAGGTAAGAGGACAATGATATAGTGCATGTTTATAAGTTAATGGATGAAGAAGAACAAATTCTGAATTTTTGAATAGCCAAATAAAAGTGTAGGCTTGAATCCTCATAAAAGTCCTCTTTGATGGAAAGACTGAAATGAGCAGTTCATACTTTTTAAAAGGCTGAACAGTTAGTGAAGTATTTTGTCATGGAGGAATGGGACAAAATGTCTACATATTCTGAATACCAATAAATGGGAAGGGTTTTATTATAGTAGTTGCTTTTAATGTGGTATAACAAAAATCTAAAAGGGTGATTACTCTTTTCATACTGGCACATTGAAGGCTACATTTAGTTTCTTTACAAAATAAATGAATCTAAACTGATCTAAAAGTTTGACATATTTTAGCAAATAATCATAATAACATAATCTTATGTTTAATAAAATCTTTATTTTTCATCGTTATGAATCTATCTGTAAATTTATAATGTCAACATGATTTCTGCATTGCATTAGAGAGGCACCTTATTCAGTATGAGCACTGAAAAATCTATCTAAAGTTCTGGTAACTTCAAGTGACAAATTTATATAAAGATACAAAAAAATCCAAAACAGACTCTTTTACACAGAATTATTATGGGGTAGAGGAATGGGTAAATTAGCAACAAAGGCTTATCTTTTTTGCTTATGCTTCCCTATGACCCGTGTATACAATGCAAAGAGAGAGGAATGTATGTAGTTGGAGAAAAGCCAATTAAAGTGTTTACAAGGCTATGAGGTGAAATCTTCCCATATAACTCAAGACAGACATTTATTTAGTATTATGAATGGAATGATTTAACACTTTGATCAGGCCTGTTGGCAGGCCTGATTTATCGTGAACATTTTCCAGTCTGACACACATTACAAAAGAATTTCAACAACAGCTAAAGGCAATATACAGACTTAACCTGCTGGAGATCTTCCCCTTTAGATGATTTATAAAGTGCCTTTGAAGTTGGGCTTATACACAGAAAAACTGGGCAGTGGATATGCTTTACTTACCTTACCCACTTCCAAGAGCCATTCAAAGTGAAGACATTAAAAAATAAATAAATAATAGTATCTCAGTGTAAATATGGCCAGCTGGTTTAGACTTACACCATATGCAAATAAAATTTTAAAAAAACCCTCCTCCTTTAAAACTGTTCCAAAGCTGACTATGTTATGACCTGGAAAAAAAGGTCAGAAGGTGTAAAAGTTGAAAGTAAGTTTACTCCTTGAGGATTAGACAATTAAACTGTCAATGTGGGATTCTGTTTAAAGCTTACAATATCCTGAGAACCTGAGAACCTTGAGCTAAAAATAGTTTGAGTGAAATATGATCCAGGCACCTTAATTATACTCACATTAAGATCTAAGCAAAGTCTATGAATATTACATTTTCTTTCCAAACTTTCAGGATTATTCTTTTATAACAACTGTACCTTGCTCGCCTCCAATTTCTTTGTAATTTACAAGAAATTCCCATTAGTCTAAAAAGCTTACTAGAAACGGCCCAATCAGATCACATACATTTTTATTTTTATTTATAATAAAAGATACTCTTTTATACTCTTTATGAGATTGATTTTCTTTTGTCAGAATAACTTTATAGAACGATCATGATTTTAAATGCTTTATTTAAAATACATTGAGTCAACTCGTGCCGATTTCTTGTACTAGAAATTTTCAAGAGTACAGTATATGCTTTCTGTTGATTTAAAGTTAAAATTTGCTATATAAAGCTGGGAGCTGACTGTTTAGACTCTGTTAGAATTATGTTTGACCACAACAGACATACATATTTACTTCCAAATGAGTATCTGCTGCATATTTGTTAATAAGAAACACATTTGGTTCATATTTCACATTCACTGTGCTTATTGAAATTTAAGTGTTTGGTGCGTGACAAGCAGTCCGTTATTACAATTAAGTTTTATATCAGACATTTTGTTGATCTCACTGCTATTTAAATTGATAATGGTTAAAAAAAATAACAATTATATCTGAAATATTAAAACATCCTAAAGTATTGTACACAAAGGAACCTAATTTGACTGACATCTTTTTCAAATTATAACAAGGAAGGCATGATAAATATTCATTTTCTCCTTTCCCACTGGCACCAGAATATAAATAAAACTAATTATGGTCTTCTAAACATAATTATTAATCATTTTATTGCAACATGTTATTGCATACAGATGTATGCAAATGTGCAGATTTCATTAAGAAAATCTGCCCAGATCCATCTGCTCCAATGGATTTCATTAAGCAAAGAACTACAGAAGCTGACAAAAGTATTGATAAATAGTGTTTGATCAGTTCACACAGAAAATGTTTAATAAAACTTAAATATGCTACAAAGATACACAATAAGCCTGTGCAGTATACTTTTCCAGAATATACAATATATGTATGAGTATCTGATGACACTTTTATTATTCAATCATTCGGCATGAATACCTGTAGCAGCAAAGCTGAGTTTGCTTCCGTGTGAACTACAATCGATATACTCTTTTAAACTTCAAAAAGGGCTTTGCTGCTTCAAGCATTTGCCATCCATGTGTTAAAGCCTCCTGTGGCCAATATCAGCAGACGGATCTACTGATGTGTAATGCTGCCTAGTATTGCTGCAATGCACTTATTACCAGTGCAAGCAAAGTTAAAAAGAGCTGTGACCTGTTTCCCTCCTATTTCCTATATGCAAATGAAGCTATTTGAATGTACAACCAAATATATTACCCAGATAATATTAAAAATTAAACATAATTTTGGATATAAAATTAAGAGCAACCTGTATTTTTAGATATACGCTGCTGAACAGGAAAAAAAATTAAAAGCCTTTGCAAAACTCTATCTTTCCCGTTTTTTGAGAACAAGGGTTTGAAATGTAAATAACATTTTCTGCTACACTCAGTGCAACCCAAATTAGCCACATGGCTCCTTGAAGGATCCCCAGTTTTTAAGTCTCAGGATATAACTATTTTCATTATTAATTTATCCTGAGAATCAATTCTAGATGTTTACTACTACCTCAAAATCTGCAGCTCAACAGGAGTTAATTTTGTCAATTAGATTTAGGATTAAAGAAGTTATACTGCTATATTTGTACTCAGGGGAAGCCAGTCCTGAAATTACAAGATAAATCTGCTCTTTCTGTGCAACTAGAGCTAATATTTAGTAAATCAAGCTAGGTCCTTTAAATAGATGGGCTTCAATTAGTGAAGGTGGAATAGGCACCAAGGTGGCACCACTCTAATTGGGGATGCATTCAATTTCATAATTTAAATAAAACACATATGAATGTCAAGGCAGGAGGAAAATCATACTTCTTTTCAGCATCATAGAACCAAGTAAACAATTGCAGTAGTGCTGATAACAATTAAACAATCAGTTTTCTCTGTTCTCAGTTACCACTGCTTCATTTGTTTTATTTTTAAAAATACAGTTTAGTATAGTATAATGGATAAGGTGTTGAACAGAGAGACCCTGAGTCTAGTGCAAACTTGGTCCCAGATATTCACTGATGACTTGGAGTTAATCATATTAGTCAGCTTCTGAGGTAATAGGAGGTAATAACATAATAAATGCTATTTTGAACCCCTCAGTGAAAAGTGGGATGTAAATCAAGTAAGCAAAATAAATAAATAATGCAATCAGATTTACTGAGTTGGATGGAAAAAGCACAGGGTAATCCAAAAATGTATCAGAGCTTTGTAAATTAAAAAAAATAATACATGAAACAAAAGTCAATGTATATGTGAAAGAAGTAAATGAGGAAGAAAACAAATTTAAATTGTTTGCAGAGGAAATTCTCTCAAGGCAATGGGTAGACAGGCAATTTCTTCAACAGTTATAGAATTGTAAGATTGAATCATACATCTATTTATACATACAATACACATTAATATAACCTTAAAAGCATGATTAATTTAAATGTATATTATGAAAGTTAGTAAAAGGTTCAAGTATGATTAAATATTCAAAATTTATTTTGATTTATTCATTAAATTTTGATGCTACTCATCTCTTCTATAAGATGACTGAGGGAAGCTTAAATATATATGTATCTAACTATCTCTGAAAAAGATTGTTAGTGAAGTCATGGAACAAGAAAAATGCATATTAAGACAAGGTTATAACTATGAAAGCAAGAGAAAGATATTGCTTAATGTTTGTAAAGAGAAAATGATAACTATAATAAGGAGTCATAAAGAGCAAAGGAATGATTACTATTAAAAGAGACAGAGAAAATCCGGATCATTTTTGGTGAAACTAAGGATTGTTTTGCAAGTGAGAGAATGAGCGAATAGAGGTGAACAAGGAATCCCCAGAAGAGTGAATAGAATTAAAAATAAAACAATGATTGATTTGGGATGAAACTGAAGTGAAGGAATGTTGGATGGAATATTTTAGAGATCTTTACATTACCTCAGCATTGCTTATAATAGATGTTCATGTTGCACAGTAGTGTACATATATATATTTGCATTAATGAATCAAATTATAAAACAAAAGTCGTAATATTTGGAATAGTCAGATCATTCAGATTAATGCTACTCAATATGGTTAAGTTTTGTTTTGATCTCAGAATAGCATTTGTGTTTTGCTTCAGATTTAGAAAACTTAATATATAGCAGGAAAAAAATAGCAAGCAAGTTTTGAGACCAAAATAGTTTGTTTATATCTGCTTGTACCAAAGTTGCAGCAGGATAAAAAAAATGTTAAAATCCCAACCTAGCAATTTGTATTTCATCACCCAAGGAGATTAAAAAAATCAAACATGTTCAGCATGATCCTGACTAAATGTATAATTTTATGAACTATGATGAAAAATTCTGAGAAAAAGTGTGTTCTCATATGTTCAATTTTGATTTCAAATCAATTTATGTACTATATATAAATTAAAAGCTTCCCACCTTTCAATTTTTTTTTAAAAAAAGTCTCTCACATGCATACATAAACACATTCCCATTTGCACAGTCCCATTGTACTAGTTTGTGGAAAAATCAGCAAAGCATGTGGTTGAAAAATGACTGTGGATATCGCAGATGGGAGTTTTGTAGGTAGGATAGTTGAGAAGAAATGGTAAAGAGCAAAGTTCTGGAAAACAAAAATTTGATTTGCTGTCAGTCCGAGACACAGACAGGTTCCGTTTCATAATCCCTTGCATCTCATATTTGGAAGCCTTCTATCAGCACACACAGGAGGCATTTACTGTGTGTGGCAGAAAAGTATGAAGGAAGATAAAAATGCTTTTGAAGCTATACGATTCTCAGAAACCGATATTACTGTTTAGACTCGCAGCTCAGCATTTCTGAAGCTTTCTTGTGGCTGGTATCTGATATATGACCAATGTGCATACCAGAGATGCTCGGCTCATACTTACACATTGCAAAGTGATCTATGTCAGCCATAGATTCCACCTAACCTGCTAGAAGTATCATTTAATTTTTCAATGAGGATTTCCAATAAGAAATTGCATAAAGGCCATTCCCAAAATACAAAGTTAGCATGCATTTCTTTTACAAATATCCAAATAAGTGAAAGAGAGGAAGAATAACCTAAGCAGGCAATCATTTTAAAGGAAAGGCTAAGTCCAGCAATTCACCACTTGCCTCATTATCAACTGCTTTTTTTTACTCTAAGGGTGACTACAGTAAGAAAGTTGGCATATCATATATGCCAATATGATATACTGGAATTCAGGAAACAGATTAAAGATTAAAATTAAAGCCTCAAGGTTGACTCAGCCTTCCACTCTTCTGAGGTCAGTAAAATGAGGAGCCCTGGACAATATGCTGACTTTGTAAACTATTTAGAGAGGGCTGCAAAGCACTATGAAGCGGTATATAAGTCTAACAGTGGTGGGATTCAAAAAATTTTTACTATCAATTCTGTGAGCGTGGCTTGGTGGGCGTGGCTTGGTGGGCATGGCAGGGGAAGGATACTATAAAATCTTCATTTCCACTCCACTCCAGGGGAAGGATAATGTAAAATCCCCATTTCCTCCCAATCAGCTGGGACTAGGGAGGCACAGACTAGATGGGGGCGGGGCCAGTCAGAGGTGGTATTTACAGTTCTCCAAACTATTCAAAATTTCTGCTACCAGTTCTCCAGAACTGGTCAGAACCTGCTGAATACCACCTCTGAAGTCTAAATGCTATTGCTAAAGATGCACCATTTGGCCCTATGACCATTGGATCAACCCAGCCACTCTCCTTCATGTTGTATGTGAATCAAAAATCTGAAGAGGGAAAACTTCATCATCTTAGGCAATCCTACTTGCACATCTTATAGATCTTATCTGATCAGTACAGCTGATACCACTGTAGCAGTAGTGAGTTTCAATTTCGGCCACTACAGGTTCGCTTATGGGCACACGTGCGCTCGGGCTTGCTTACAACACTTCTGTGCATGCGCAGAGATGTCTGGGCAGGTGGATGGAGCCTCCCACTGCCGCCGCTACCGGTTTGTCCGGTAGCAACCTACCACTGCACTATAGGCTTTAGAAAATCAACAAGGCGGAGAGCTCACAGGAAAAAAATTTCGAGTCCTGAATGTTGGTCCTGAATAGTACTCTGAATCTTGATTATGGATTTCATACTAATATATTTTTAGTATGCTATATGTAATGCAAAAGTGCACTATAGGAATATCATACTCCAGCCACTGTTAATCATAATAGTGAGGTTTGTGCCAATATTTACTAATGCTTGTGGCTGTCTGCTCATTAGAGTGGATTTTTCATTAATTTGTGAATTGCAAGATAAACATTAAAAGTTTTTGTGCGCCAGAATAAATAAATACATTCATGCTGCGTATTCTGAATATGAATTTAACTTGCATGTCTGAATAGAATGTGCAGGAGTTTTTTTCCTCCTAAAATTTATTGTCATAAGCAGAATATGTTTATATTTCAAAGTTTATGGTTAGGTGTATATAATCAAGGTTGGATTTTTATGAGTGTCATTGAAGGGACAAGGGAAAAAAATACTTTGAACTGCATCAGCTATTTTTGGATTACAGTGTATTTTCTCTCTTTCCTACATTTTTTTCATGCAATGTGCAGCAGGTGCTGTATATTCATGGAGCAACCAAGTGACAAGTTGAGTTTTTTTAAAAAATAAATAAATAAATAACTCCCATCCAAAATAAATAGACAGTAATTCATGGAATTCAGGTTAATTCTTTCAGCTGAAGTGATTTGTAAACAGTCACTCAGAATGGAATGTTTGATAAACTAGTTTGTTTAAATACATTATGGAATCATCAGTGGTACATTTTTTTTTGTCTGTTTAACGCATCTGTTCCTAATAAAATGCTAATACTATGAACCTTTTAACTTAACTTTTTAAATGTCACAGTAATTTAAATATAATTCCTTTTTCTTCCAAAGGGGATAAATATGTATTTATTTGGCTAAGAAAGAAGCCAAATCTAGGTTGGGTTTTTTTTTTAATGAAATCTCTTCATTATAAACTTTTCTCATAATCTATCACTGTTTTTCTAATACTGGCATCTCACTTTAGAACTGAAAGTACAAATTTTCTAGTTTACAATGCTAGGATGTATTTTGTTGATATTTTCCTATCAAAACATATGATATGCCACATAAGACTATTATGAAAGAGACTAAACATTAAAGATTTCAGGACCAAAGATGATAAAGTCCAAAATTCAGAAGGCCCCAAAACTCAGTTTTGCCAGGTTCATTTGAAGCCTGTTATTTCCTCATCCAGACATCCCACAGCCTCCAGGCAGTAGGACAAGACATCAGCAACATCACTTAGTTCACCAATGAACAAAGATGTATAATTGGCTATCATGAAGATACTCCCCCCTGGCAATGAATGATAATATCTAGTGGCTTCATGTAGATGTTAAATAGGAAGGAGAAAGTATTGAACCCTGTGGCACCTCACATACCCTGTTTTCCCTAAAATAAGACATCCCCTGATAATAAACCCAATCGGGCTTTTGAGCGAATGGCAATAAGGCCAAGTGCTTATTTCAGGGTTCAGAAAAATATAAGACAGGGTCTTATTTTTGTGGAAACATGGTAGTAGTGGCCACAGGCAAGACATTTCACTCCCAATCAACATTGACTGGTCCTAGTTCTATTGGAAGGAAAAGAACCAGCTCAATACTGGGTCACTCACTCCTAATCCACAAAGCTGAATCAGAAGGACACCATGGTCAATGTACTGAAGGCCACTGAGAGGTCAAGGAGAGTAGGGACAAATACAATACCCTTGTCCCACCTCTTCCAGAGATCATCCAAAAGAGCAACCGATGCAGTTTCCATCCCATGCCCAGACCTGAATCTTGACTGAAAGGGATCCAAAGAATCTATTTCATCCAGGACCCACTAACATTGATTTGCAGCCATCTTCTCCACAACCTTCTCTAAGAAAGAAAGATTAGATAATGGATTAAAAATGTTCATTATAGTATTCTTTAGGAGGCAGTGGGCCAAAGCCATTTTTTTAGGAAAATTGGAACAACCTTCTTTCTCAAGGATGAACCGGAACTGAACCACAACCAGTGGGATTCTGCCAGTTCTAGGGGGTTTGGCCGAACCCTTTGTTAAATTGCTGGCTCATCCCGCCCCTTGCTCCGCCCCTCCGCACCACTATTTATTGCCAATAAATAGTGGTGGGCAAGGGGCGGGCGAGCCAGCAATTTAACAAACAGTTCGGTGTTTTTTTGTAATTTTATTGGCCCGCGGAGCTTCAGCATAGGCTAATTAGTCCTTGATTAGATCGGCTCCCGACTCTCAGCTGATTTGCTCTCAGCTGTTTTGCTCAGGGCTCTGCTGCTTGCTTGCAAAGAGTGCAGATTTTTTTCCCCCTATCTATGCTGAAAAACGAAACTGAAAGTAAAAGCCTGCTTTACTGTTGCTGCAACGTTGGAAAATTAGGCAGGCAGATTTCTTTTCTTTTTCGTCACCTAAAAAGGTAGGTGCAAACTACCTTTAGTGGAAAGGTAGTTTTCCCTAAAGAAGTAGTTCCTCTTTAGGGAAAAAGAGGAGAGTTCAAGATTTTAAAACATAAAAGAAAAAAAGCTCTATTTAAATAGGGAATTGTAATAATTGAGATACTATTAATTGTATATTGTGTTGAAAACAGAAATGGTTAAATTGTGGTTTGGAGGACTATATGGGGGAAATTATTTGGTTTATTATTATTGGTAAATATAATTAATTGATTTGTAAGAAATTGGATTGCATGGAAATAATTGAAATATTCATGTTCATATTAATTAATATACAAAAAGGATAGTTATATAACTAATTGATTTATATTAAAATGTTGAATTTGTATTAAACAACTGTAATATTACATAATTAACCAATGTGAGGATGGATATAAAAATAGATGACAATGAGAAGGGGTATAATATAGAATAGAAGGGAAAAATTGAATTTGATTAAGATTAGAGATGAGGATGAAGGGTAATATTGTTTTTTTACAAAAATAGATAAGGAATAAATATGGCAAAAAGGAAATATAGAAATTGTAAATTTAATTGAAATGACTAAACACTGTTTAAATTTGTGAACTGGCCAAATACTCTGTTCAAAGAAAATACATTGTATGTTTGTATGTGTGTTTCTAATTATTGCTATTTATTCATATTTATTCTCTTTTATTCTTTAAAGTTTAACAGTTCATTCTTTATCTTAATATCTTTATATTTGTTTGGGGTTGCCTTTCTTCCATTTCATCTTTTTTACTGTACAGCAATCTTTCTCCTCAAACCTACCACCTCTCTCTTTTCTTTCCTTCTTACTTTCTCTTCCCCCACTCTTCTTCTCCTCCTCTCTTCCTCCCTCTCTTACTCTCACTCTTACTCTAATTTCCCTTCCCTTCCGCCCTTCTCTTCCTTCCCTGTCTCTCCTTCTTTCTTCCATCTCTCTTCTCCTTCCTTCATCCCTCTCTATTGCTGTATCCTTTTGTGCATATGGATTACTCAGAGGGCTGAAAAAGTTATTTTTGACCGGTCCTCGCACTTTTGACCAGTCCTCGCACTTATGACTGTACTCACATTTTATGTTTTGCACCCTATCTTGTCACCGTGGTGAAGACAAGTAGTGGTGAAATGACTGACACAGTTGTTAAGAATGCCGCAATGGGCATAAATGTGAGGATGGTCATAAGTGCAAGGACCAGTCAGAAATGACTTTTATCAGCTCTCTGAGTAGTCCCTATGCACATAGCCACGCCCACCCGATCACATGACCAGCTACCCACGCCCACCCAGTCACATGACCACCAAGCCACACACCCCAACTAAGCCACGCCCACAGAACCGGTTGTTAAAAATATTGAATCCCACCACTGACCACAACCCATTCCACAGATAGTCTTCATTATCCAGGAGGGGCATGATCTAAAGAGCAGGTGGCTCAGTTCATAGTCATAAAGACACTGTCCAGTTCCTCAGGTCCAAACATTTCAAACCACTCCCAGATAATTGGGCAAGGCAAGGTCACTGGAATTTCCACTGGACATATGCCAAATGTAGTATCTAACTGGGAATGGATTCAAGACACTTCATCTGGAAAATGGTCTGCAAATTCTTCTGCACAGTCCTGTAGGTGAATTTCTGAGTGACACTTCCCCAATTAGTTGTTCCTTTTCCTATTCTTCAGATATATCATTATCATTGATGATAATGATTTTGATTCTGAAGTTAACAAATAAAAGAGGCTTCACTTAATCATATCACATTTAGAAGGTAGTACAGAACAATTAAATGATAACAAGTTATTTAACAGAATATTTTGGAAGCTTTCTTACAAATTAAATGCTATTTTCCTTCCTTTTTTAATATCTGAGGAAGTTTAAGGCAATGATACATTGACCATTGATTTACTTTTTGACTGGTTAACATCGGCCTCCAGATCCCTTATCATCTTTGTTGCTCTTCTCTGACTTTGCGTGATAGTACCAATTTAACTATCTTGATGCAGCCTAGGACTGAATTGGCTTTTTCGGCAGCTGCAGCACATTGCTGGTTTGTAATTAAGTGGTAATCCACTATAACACCTAGATCTCTTTTACAGTCATTATTGTTGAGCAAGGTACTACCATTTCTATACCTGTGCATTTGGTTTTTCTTGCCTAAATGTAAGACTTTACTTTTCTCACCACTGAATTGAATTTAGGATAAAGATAAAGCTCAGTGTTCAAATCTGTCAAGCCTTTTCTGTTTCTTGAGTATGTCTTCTAAAATGTTTACTATTCCTCTCAGCTTGATGTCATTTGCAAATCTAAATAAATCAAACATGATCATTATTAAAACATTTGAGAATGCAAACATTTCTTTTCCTGCCTTTGGTGCTCTTATTTAGATTCAAAAGGATGCATGAGTTCAAGTTACATGCATTATCTAACTATCAACTTCATTTTCAGGGTAGTATATTTTATTATTATGATTAATCACACAGTCAATCGGACATGATTAGCACTGTTATTCACCTATTGAGTCCTTCACAAGATCCTGGTATAGACAGATGTTGTTTAATGTGCTAACAATTTCATTGCAAGATGTAAGCTGTTCCAAATAAAGCTGCTCTTTGCAATTGAGTAATGGTAATTTTGTCAATGCCAGTGATCTTCAAATGGTGCTCCAAATGTTTTCAGATTACACCCAAGGAGGCTACTACTATTGAAACTATCTTTGCTTTCTTTTACCACAGCCGTTCCCCATTTCTATTTACAGGTCTTTTTATTTTGTTATTTCTCTTCTTTTTTGCAGTTCTCTTCTCTTCAGCAGTCTCCAGATACTGCCATATTCACTATCCAAACTTATTTTCTTTCTTATCACTAATTGTTACATTTGGGGTGCTACATGGCAGGTGCTTGTCTGAATTCTGAAATCATAGAGCACTTCGCTTCTTCATTTTCTATTACTTTATCTATTGTGTGATCCCTTCAGTTCTTGTTTGATAATTAAAATTATTATTGTCTTTATTTTTAACACAGCACATTGTTAATAATATGTCGTAAATATGACTTTTTATGTAAAATTTGAATCCTGGAAACATAGACAAGTTGTTTGCTAACGTGGAACTCAAACTTAGCATTTACATGTCTTGTCTCCATTTTTTTTTATTGAAAAGTTTTACAAAAAAAAAAAAAGATTTTCACCCAATATTCCCCTCACCCTTTTCCCTCCCCCCCACACCCCCCACACCCCTTCCCTGCATCCCCCCTCCCTCCCAGACTTCCCAGAGCAAAATACAGGGTTTTTCAGTTAACAATCATAAACTAAATTAACCTATCTATCCTTAGACTACAAAATCCCCCCCGAAACCTTAACTCCACTATAAATAACGTAGTTCTAAAACTTAACATTCATTCATAAGCTATTTGATATTTTCTTGTCTGATACTTATTTTGAATATAATCAATACATCTTCTCCATTCCGATACGTATCTTTCTTGTGTATAGTCCTTTAAATACGCTGAAATTTTCGCCATTTCTGCTAAGTTCGTTACTTTCAGTGTCCACTCTTCAATAATAGGCAAAGAGTCCTTCTTCCAATATTGCGCTACCAACAGCCTAGCTGCTGATATTAAATTTAAAATCAGTTTAGTCTCTAATGCTGTACAATCCGTAGTTATACCCAATAAAAACAATTGCAGAGCAAATTTCAACCTTTTTTTCCAAGATGTTCTGCATCACCCACCAAATTTTTATCCAAAATGCTTTGATTTTCTTACAGGTCCACCATATATGATAATAAGTTGCATCTTCACTTTCACATCTCCAACATTTAGCTTGCAAGTTTGGATAAATACATGATAATTTTTTAGGATCTAAATGCCATCTATAAAACATTTTATAAAAATTTTCTCTTAAGTTTTATGCTTGCGTAAATTTAACATTTCTAACCCAAATCTTTTCCCATGTTTCTATCATCACTGGTTCCTGAAAGTTTTGTGCCCATTTTATCATATAGTCCTTAATCAATTCTGTTTCTGAATCTATTTCCAATAATGCATTATACAACCTTTTAATATGCATTTGACTTTGATCTCTAATCTGTTTTACCAAGTTTTCCTCATTTTGCATAACACCAATTTTTTGGTCTTCCCTCCATCTAGCTTGAAGCTGACCATACTGAAACCAAGTGTAAATTATCCCTTCTTCTTTTAATACGTTTAAGGGTTTCAGTTGCAGTTTCCATAAAAAGAAGCTCTTTATAAGTAATCACCTCCTGTTTTTGTTCTATACTTATGTTTTCTATTGCATGTCTGGGATTTGGCCCTATAGGTATCTTGTAGTTTAACTTATATTGATACCTTTTCCAAACCCTCAGCAAGGCATTTCTAAGTATGTGACTAAACACCTTATCCACTTTTTTTCATATAACAAGTAAGCATGCCATCCATAAAACAGATCATAACCTTCTATATTCAACATTCTCTCTTCAGTTAAATTAAACTAGTCACTAATTTGTGATAAAACAGCTGCTTCATAGTATAATCTTAAATTAGGCATTTTAAGATCTCCTCTCTCACATACATCCTGTATAATTTTCAGTTTCACTCTTGGTTTCTTCCCACCCCAAATAAAAGTATTAATCCCTTTCTGCCACTCCATCAAGTTTCCAACTTTCTTAAGCACTGATATCATTTGAAACAAAAATAGAAACCTAGGTAATACATTCAATTTTATTACTGCTATCCTTCCCAAATTGTCTCCAATTTTAACTAATTTAAGAAATGTTCATTTAATATTAGGGCTTATATTAGGATTTGTATATTAAAAACGTTGTGTGAGAGTGCTAGAAAATCCTGTGTGTATATAGTATAAAAAATCTGTATGAATAGAAAGAAAAGAAAAAATAGAATGATCAAGCAATATTCTAAACCTAGATGAATATACTTAGAAACTTGCATTATGCTATATAATTGTTTAGAACACAATAAAATGTAACAAAAAAGTGAATCTATTTCTAATGATCAGGACAATTTTTTTTTATTGTCAAAGGCTGTACATTGGTTTGGGGGAATACAATTGGGTCATACAGTATGGGCTAGGAAAAAGTAAACATGGTAAAAGAAGAAAATTATAGAACCATATTTTCTTAAATGTATCTGATTGATAATTTCAGTATTCTATCTATCTATCTATCTATCTATCTATCTATCTATCTATCTATCTCTATCTATCTATCTATCTATCATCTATCCACCCATTCTTTTTATCTAGAATAGATAGCATTGTATTTCTGGCAAATGAATTGTGGGAATATATAATAATTTCATTTGGTCCTTTGATCCTAGTAACTTCTATACACAATTTGCCATGCAAGAAATCTGCAGCTCATTTGGATAATAGAAGAAATGTATCTTGTTATCTTTTTCTTTTAACTGATTTCTATAAAATCAGTTTGAAGCCTTTCATCAAGCAACCATTACATCCAAATGATCATGACACAGTTCACATAATTATACCAATGTCATTTGCTTTCCATCAAAATGTGATTGGGTTGCTTGCAATTTTCTCAATTAAAATACTGCCTATTTTGCCTAGAACTGAAAAAAGAAGATAAAGAAAGCTGTAAGTATAAGGTTTATGACTGATTTGTAAATTACCTAGGATAAAATTTGAAACTGAGTCATGAAATTAAAATGTGTGCTCTTTCTATAGTACTTAAATAAGCATGCTTGCATGTTCCATGATGTTTAAGCGCACATATTTCTGTGATCATAGGGCAGTGGATAATTTTGAAAGACATATATAGGTATGTATTTTGTGGGTGCTGCTTTCTCGGAGTATGTTTCAGCACAAATGATATGATATCACAAATCTCTTTGCACTACAATTTCATCCCAATGGAAAATGTAATAGGAACAAGCTGTGCCACTTCTGCTCTTTTACAGAGATCCTTTGTTGCAACATCTGTCCAGCACAATATATTATCAGCAAATTTTAATGCCATTTGGAATGTCTGGTTAATTCACAGTCAATGTATATTTAATAGTTCTTTTGTGGAACCCTACACCCTTTGTTTTTTTCACACAGGGACTATAATGTGAAACCCTATGATCTTTGACTCTAATGGAGAATCTCGGTATTCATAGCTGCCATTGGAAGGAACAGAAGAATGGCAGGGACTTTTTCACAGCTAGTTTTTGTTTTAACTAATCTCCTTATGGGACTTTAGCATAAAGGTAGATGAAGTTTCAATACTAAAGTAGGCCCATAAACTACAAGGAGACAGAGATCATGCTCCACTATAAATGTATATAAAAATCACTAGAATTTTTCAATTCTATTATATTTTTAAGGGTGAAATATTATAGTAACTGAATTGGAAACAACTTGAAATTATTTAAGATAGTTGATAAAAACAGACATGGGGAAGAAATCTTTCGGAACTGAGATAATAGTCATTAAAATAGAAAAGACAGAATTGAGAGGTCCTTGGTGCTCCCTGACCTTGGTTGTTTTCTTGCAGACATTTCATTACTGCTCAATACTGTATATTTACTAGTACATTCCAATTGTCAGACTTCAATGCTATCTCAAAATAAATGAATTTCCAAACTGCCACTCTTTAAGGAAATCTTCTCTTTATTCGAGTACAGCAACCGGATCATGACTCGATGTGGACAAGACTGACCTTTTGCCCCCCAATCCCTCCCTTTCCAATCCCCTATTATCTGCTTCTCATTGGCTATCTTCCAAGTCACTCTCCTGACTTCTTGTCTCATCATTTCACAGGAATGTTCCCCCCTCTTCATTTCCACGGAGACTGGGCTTCAAAGGGATTTAGCAGGCAAAAGTTCAGAGCTTATCTCCCTTTTCTATGTTACCACTGAGACACTGACACCAATGATTTTTAATATGAGAGAAGTTCTGATATAGAGAATATTAAATATTAAATATTTAGGGCTTTCAAATTGCAGTATGGATGTCAGAAGTAGTGATTCTAAATAGGAGCAATATTAATTTTCAAACCAGTATTCACTAGGCTCTCGGGCTGCTTCCTCCCCCCACCCTGCCCCAGTTTAGTTCCTTTAAAACCAAAAGTTCTCTTAATCTAATTGGAATGAAAACCATGTAGCTTGTAGCCAGTTATAGCTCATGTGTCCAGTGGCAAGAATATATCAAACCTTGTAAGATAGTTGACAACATCTAAATCTAAAACTAGTATTTTATAATACTGGTAGTTCAGGCAGCAATTCTTCAGGCAGTAAGAGAGGATGGTTGATGGTCATCTTCTTTGTTTCTGCATGTTTAATGCTGACTATGAAAATGTTTTCAGAATGTCTGAATGGCTGGTTGATTTGAACTGACTTCTGGGTTATATCTTATATGGGAAAATCATAAGCACTCTTGATAGTAGCTGGAGTCTACTAAGTGTTTGGATACTCAAGAAGCTGCTGGATAGCTTCTGTGTTGTGTCCCAAGATACAGGGGAAAATCTCAACAGCAGATCAGTTGACACAGTAAATTTTCAGCATTCTCTTATATTTTTTTTTATATATTTTTTTAAAATTTGATTTATATGCCGCCCTTCTCCGAAGACTCAGGGCAGCTTAATATATTTAGTATTTTTGTCTGAATTTCTTCCCTTCTGGCATTTATTATGAGTTGTAAGCAGTGGTGGGATTCAGCCAGTTTGCACCACTTCGGGAGAACCGGTTATTAACTTTCTGAGCAGTTTGGCAAACTGGTTGTTGGAAGAAATCATCAGGGCAGAGAACCGATTGTTAAATTACTTGAATCCCACCACTGGTTGTAATGCATGACACTGTATTTTCTGTAAGTATAATAAGATGGTTTAATAATATGGTATCAGAAAGTGCAGGTATTGTTTGACAAATTTGAAATGTACTGTGCATCAAAAAAACAATATTACATATGAGAGGCATAGTTTTTTTTTTACAGGGAAACAAAATGTAAAAGCATTATTGCTTATGTAACAGAGTTACAGCTTTTAGCACAGTCTTGTGAGTTTAGACATTTATGTGACTTCCTAATTAAGGATTTGTGGTATGTGTAATTAAATTTAAGAGAGTGAGAGTGATATTGTTAAAAATAAATGAGTTAACATTGGAACACACAACTGCGTTGTAGAGCTAAAGAGTCAGGTGTAACTCAATTAAAAGAACTAGAGGGAGTGGATATTTGGAGGAGTAAAGAGAAAGTCTTTAATAAATTAAATCTCAGCTCTCTGTTGTAATGCCAAAGACTCAACACGGAAAACCATATTTAGGTTTGGCTTTCTCATCCAAAAGGAGCATGCCCAGCTGTTGAAAAAGAATGCAAAAAATGTAAAAAGCTGAATCAGTTCGCAAAAATGTGCAAAACTAGACAAAAAATTACAGATTAAATCAGACTAATGTTCATGTATGAAAAAGATCCTTTAAAACTGTTTATTTAAATGCTTAAAATGGAAGGCATAGGAAATAAATGGACTGTTGATTGACTTATGAATGATCATAAAACTGTAAGTGTTAAATTTGATATGGGAGGCAAGTAATGCTATATGGACTGGTAGTTTTGTTGTTCTTGCTATTGTTCACTGCTTTCAAGTCAACATTGATTCTGGTGACTGCCTGGACAAGTCCCTGCAGTTATCTCATGGGATTTTGGAAGTAGTTTGCCATTGACTGCTTCCTAAGACTGAAAGAGAATGACTGGCCCAAGGTCATACAGCTGGCTTTGTATCTAAGGTGGGACTGAACTAGTTTCTAGCCTGGTGCCTTAACCGGTACATCAAACTAGCTTTTATGGGCTGTATATAACATTGCAAATAAGAATATTACAAAAAATAAAATAAAAGGTTAATAGCATATTCAGGACAAAGGTTGCAGGTAACCAGAAAATGTGAATTACATTGTAGGTAGAAGAATATTAATTTGATGCCAGAGTTCCAAGTGACAGATTTTGAAGCAAAGGCTTCTTTTACAGGCAATAATTTAATTACACTAATTTAAATCTAGAGAGTTTATGCAATTAATAAAGTCTCTGTCAATGATAAAGTTAAAGATGTATTTTATATTCTAGGATGTTTACCAGGGTATTATTCAATTAAGCTGAATTTTCAGATATAGGTTTGTGCTCCAAGAAAATTCCTATATTATTGTGAGAACATATGCAAAAACTGAGCAGAATGGAACAGATGAGAGATTACTAAATGGGTAAACCAATGCTATATAAATGCATAGAAAAATTAATTGAAGCTATTTTGGAGAACATTATCAGCTACAAATAGAATAAATTACAATTAATTTAATGTAAGACCAATTGTTTACCATCCTATTTTACAAAAATAGTTAGATGACGGGAGGCTTTCTAATGACAAGTTAAATTGTATACTTTCAATATATCTTTTAGAAGGTAGTAATTTAAATGATTACCATTTGATATTTTTTTCAGCTATGAGGATGTAACAAGAGAAACAAATTTTGGAATAATTTGGGAAAGAAATGAAAACTTAAATAAACCAAATATATAAATTTTGATTGAGGAAGAGTATTTATGATACATATTAATTTCTAAAGGTGTAAAATCTATTGAAACAAAGATTGACCTATTCTTAGCATGCCATGTCTAAAGAATAAAATAGAATTATAGTGACTAACTGGCAGTTGTTTGAAAAAGTTTGTTCCAGGAATGATTAGACAACTCAATTAAAGCAATTATTGCAGAATGTGCAATTTCAGTGGATGCCTATACACGAAGTTCCATTTCATAAACTAAAAAATTATAAACAATTGCACCTATATTAAAATATTATTTTGTGGCAAAATCAGTGATGTCAGTAAATGTTTGTATAACATATTTAGGTGTACTATTGCATAGGTGATACATGCACCTAAAGCCATGATTTAAGAGCAGCAAAATTATTCTCGGCCAGAAAAGAGAACATTAGCAATTGTTTGGGATGTATGAGCTGGTTTTATGAGCTGCTCATTTATGGGAACAAGTTTTAGTAAAGAAATCATTATAACTCCCAATAAAAATTGAAAGGTGTTTATTAACTATGTAAAAAATATGTATCTCTGATTATGTGCAGAAGGAAGAAAAAACTAACTTGGGGTATTGTGGTAGAAAATGACAACATTCTAATCTGGGAATAAATGAGAGTAAAAAGCAAGTACAGTATGAGAATTTTGTATCTTGCCTTTTAAAAAGAGATTTTATGTATTGTAATATATAATGTTGCATTACTTTAGGGTAGAATATATTGACTGGAAAAATGAAGCCAAATATATTGAGAGAAAGTGGCGTTTTCTTTCTGACATAACCTTACCAGTTACCATTATAGCCTGCCAGCATAATTGGTTCTGTCTTTCTTAATATTTTCTATTTATGATGCATCTGGGGATCTTCAGCCATTTACATCAAAGTTCACTAAGAAGCTTAAACTATTCAGGGAGGGTTTGGCTGTTGTATAATTATTGTTAATCTCATTTACAGGTGATAGATCTAAGCTAAATATAAATACTTAATAAACACAAAGCTCTGTAATGGGTCTGTTAAAGATTGCACTCAAAAATGATTAGAAAGCTTGTCATGTGCTGAGGAAACCACAACTCCTGAATATGGGGGTGATGTTTAAGTCCCTTTCTTGTTTTTATTTTTCCTAAAAAAGAGGGTTGTAGGCTTCAAGCTGACTCTGATTAAGTTTTCTTGTTCCATTTATGGTTCTTGTCCTTCAGGGTCATATAACGTATTTTTCGGACTATAAGACACAAAACTAGCCCACCCAAAAGTGGGTGGAAATGTCTGTGCATCTTATAGAGTGAATGTTGCCAAAGCCCCGCCCACCCACTGGCCCCCACCCTTTGGCCTCTACCTCCCAGCAATTTGCCTCCTTGCAGCAAACAGCAAACAGCCTGATTTAGCATGAACAGCTGATTGGTGATTGGATTGGCCTCCTGAAATACCAAGGATCAGCTGTTCCAGGCTGCAGGGATCACCATCACCCATCACTGCCACCACCTATCGCCGCCTCAGCACGCCCCATTTATGGCCTGTTCCCCATCTCCACAGCTGCCGATCACCGCCACTGCCTGGAACGGGCCAAAAATGGGACATGCGGAGGCCAAAAATGGGGCGGACGGAGGCAGCGACAGCAATGGGCGGCAGCAATCCCCGCAGCCTGGAACAGCAGATCAGCGGTATTCCGGGAGGCTGACCCAGCCGCCAATCAGCTGCTTGTGCTAAATCTGGCTATGCTGAAGCTAATCAGGCTATTTGTTGTTTGCTGCAAGGAGGCACATTGCTGGGAAGCAGAGGCAGAGCAGATTTTTTTTCTTGTTTTCTTCCCCAAAAGCTAGGTGTGTCTTATATTCTGGACTGTCTTATAGGTAAAACAGTAATTAAAGTCCAGCTAAATTTTCTCATGGATTTTGAAGACTGAGATTTGAGAGACAGAATTAGTAAATAGTGAGCTATTGATATTTATCATATAGCAGACTTTTAATAGTGCAATAAGCTCTAGAATTAAGGTAATGATTTTACCAACCTCCCTCAGTCAGTTAGCAACCTTCTTTGAGTCCCTATTTCTCTGAGTCATTCTAATAGTTTACTGGAAGATCTAGTTTCTTTTATGCTATTCCAGTTCTGTGCCTGGCATAACTTCTTTGATGAAATGTTGTAGAATTTGCTGTTTGCTGTTATGTCAGCTGGTGGGATACAGTGGATTTCAAGGTCAGATGCACTGCGTTCAAGCATGATGGTTGCATATTTAATAACCTAATATAAAATGTTGAAGTTGCAGCTCTTAAAAACTCTTAATTGATGCGACTTTAAAACTGGGAAGAAACAGTTTCATTATAAGTAGCAGAGAAGATACAGTTTATTGCTTAAAAGTAAGCAAAATGCTTTAAGAAAGCGAGTTAGAGAGCCACTCAATTGCTTTCAGGTCAAGGCTTTGTGACTTTGTGAGGGACAACCTTAAGAGTGATTTTATTATTTCTTGTCTGTTCAGCTGTCAGTCTTATTGATGGTCTTTGTCACAACATGCACAAAAGCTACATTTTGTTGAAATGTTCACAGTGGTTTAACAGAAAACTCATGAGAGCAAAAAAGGGATTTTGTGGGCTTATCTTGCCTCTTAGTGATTTAACTGTGATCCCTCTCTTGATCACTTCCTTCCTGTTCTAATACTGTTAACTTTATGAGTGAGGATTGTTGTTCTGTGGAAAATAAGCAATTACAGTATGTGCTATGAAAAGACCTTGCTGGAAGATATGATCTTCTGAGGGCTCAGTAATTTAGATCTGAAGGTTGTTCATCAACGCAGCAGTTTATGGTGATCTTAATTACTCTTTCCCCATTTCACTGTCTTCTGTTAATGTAGATTCTTTGTTAGTGGAGGAGATTAAATTGTTCTCCAGTGTTATAAATCTCATACTGTAATCTCGGTGTTAGTCATTTGTCCACCTCAGCCCCAGCAAAATGATATATTCTAAGCTTTTTCATTGCTCAGTAATCTGTCCTGATTTAAGGATTACTGTTTCTTTTTCTTAGATGCCATAACCAGCTTCTACAAACTACAAATAATTATCCAATGTCTCCATTAAATTAAAAGCATTTTCCTATGCAAAAACTGATAAATTGGAGCATCTGCATCTAAATTTCCCTAGCTGCTTCTCTCTGGTGGAAGGCAGGACAGATTCTGTTAAGCTTGGACATTCTAATATTTGAAGATACCGTATCAGGGCTAAACGGTTCTTAAACCTCAATGATTTTCAGATAATCTTTATTAGTTATGAATTCACTTCCAGGTAGAAGGCATGAACCTGGACAGATATACTGTTGGCTCTTAAAACATCATCCACTGCTGTGTTTTCTTTCCTTTTCTATTTTACAATGTTCTCTATTGCTATGAAACAAAACATAGAATGGCATTTTCACTTCCATCCCTCTTTCTTTCCTTTTTTTCTTCTTCACATTTTAATTCCCATTTTTCTTCACTGAACAAACAAAAAAGAGGAGATAAAGGAAAATATTCCAGAGCCACAATGTTTCTACCCTGATACTCGTGATTCTGGAATTAAGGTATAATTCTGAAAAGCCCTGAAAATGAACTTTAAAAATGGCTTGCTTGCTAAATATTAAATTGGAAGGCAGGCAACTGATGAAAAACACACACATTCATATCTCAATATCTCCATTGCCTTTGAAATAAAGAATTGGAAGTAATGCCTAGAATGACTGCTGAATCATACAAATAGCAAAACCTTTAAAGCCAATTTAAAGGTTGACTGGTGAATCCTTGCTTCCACTCTGAAATCTTATGTTTCTAATTTGACATCAGAGTGCTTCAATGTACCTCTCAAATTCACACATTCAACACAAAACCAATGACATTCTCAGAAATCAGTGGGGTGGAGGAAAATTGTCATAGATATTCACTGGATTTCTAGTGAAGCTAAGAAAATTACTACCCCTCATCATGTTTTTCACTGTCTCATCTTTAAAGTGCCTTAAATTGTCTTTCTTTTAAAAAAAATGGATTTTGGAGTTGGAAAACATCTCCTCCAAATGAGAACATCTAAAAATTGTTTTATATTGCCTCAGAAGTAAACTGGACATGAGGTGGAGGTTATGTCACTAGCTCATATCACTTAAAAGCAGCTGATAAAGCATCTTTATGAGTAGTACACAGATGAGATGTAACCCTAAAATGTAATTTGACAGCCATTCGTGATTAAGCAACATCTTAAAACTTCAGTTCTACATACTCAAGAACACCAAACATATTGAGGCTTACTTCTCAGACAAACTAAAGTGGACTTTCACAGTCCTGATAGAACACTACTTACTTTACTTCACCTTGACCTCTAAAATCCACTCTCTACAAATAATGTGACATGTACTGTGAGGAGGTGCCATGATAGAAGCTATTACCCATATTTGTTCAATGAATCACAATTACTGTTAAAATCTAGTAGCAGTAAAGAAGTAAATGTTAGAATATATAATGAATAAGAATATAGTCCCATGCTGATTGACCTAAAAATAACTCTCTTTGGAATTATTTGGTACTTGATAGGATTCTACTCAAGTATAGAAAGCTTTGGCTTAACCATAAGAGCATCAAATGTTTATTCCATTAGCACACATCTCAAGTTTAATATTCTCATTTATTTTACATATTTAAATGTTAGGGACAAGGACACATATTCAAAGGAACAAAATGAAAAAGAAAGGATGGACTATATATCATATTTAATTCTACATGAATAATCCAATATGTGACCAGACATATAGTGGCCAGCATTTTGAAGAGTGCCTTATGGAGTCAATTACTGAACTCCAGTAAGTTTTGAAAAGCCAATTAGAAATACTGTATGAAATAGTTCAAGCAATTAATATGGAAATGGAGCAAGAAGTCTTTTAGCTGAGGAACTCAGAAGAATTCCTGGTTACTAGACTTTCAAATCATTTCCAGAAATTTGGAAGAAAATCTAACTAGGGATTTCCTGCTGTTGTATAAAATAAACATTTTTTAAAAATATCTGTGCCTGGATAATCTGCTAGTTGCATTTAGCTGTGAAAAGATACAAATATTACCCAGAAAAACCATTTTCAGAAGGCAATAGCTAAAAAAGTTTCACAATTATTTGCACTGGTTTATATTTATTGGTCTTAATAGATGTGTTAAAATTCACCTTCAGAACTAGAAAGAAAAAAAGGAAATTCCAGCAGTTAACTTAAAACAAATATATTGAGCTCGTGTTTTATATGATCTACTGGTAGCCAAGGCCAGCCATCTGTGATCTAAACATGTTCTTTCTGTTTATGGGGACAGACTTTGACCTATTGGATCACCAAGTGTTGTTGTCTTGCCTGAGTTCAGCACATTTCTGGTTTCAGTTTCAGCAGTTAAGTCATTTATTTTCTATAAGTAGATTTTATTTTTAAAAAATCTGTTACTTAATATGACAAAGACATTTCATGTTTTGTTCATTCTTTGTACCATTTCATTGGGATCCTTAATTTTGGCTTCCTATTTCAGTCTCACATACAGGTAGTCCTCAATGGCATGTAACACAATATATTTAGACATGTTTGAAACACTTCCATTCTCTCAGTAAGTATTTTTTAAAAATGCCTTATAATTATCTACCCTCGATTCAAATCTCTCTGTTTTCATCTGTCTTTGTTTCCCTTGATTGTATTGGTTGCTAATCATCAAATAGAGATTCAGTTAAAGTTGGAACTGGTTTATCACAGACAATATCACACAGTTATTACTTTTCCACTAAAGCAGACTACCAGATGGGTGGCTTGGAACAACATGAAAAGGAACTCTATATCCACTTTGCTTCACTTTTAGTAACAGAGGTTATATGAGGTGGTAGGCATTGTTTTGCAAAAGAACTTCAAAGAGAATTTTGTGTTCCCTATTAGTGGAAAGCATTCTTTTGAATTCCTGCAGAACCTAAATATATTGCATTGAATGAGATCATTATCAGCCATATATTTGTCTGATTTACATTTAAACCTCCTTCGTTAGTGGTTCTAATCAGTTTTGTGGTAACAAATTTTATAATGTTAATAATGCTACAAAATGTCTTTCCTCCTTTAGACAATTAGCCTTGTCTAAATATATCTGTAAGCTCCCATGTTTTTGCAGATGATACATAAAGCAGAGGTTCATCTCAGCAGAGAAGCATGTTCATGATGTGGAAAGGTTCGTATGCATAACAAAAAATCTATAATAACAACAAAAATAATAATAGAGAAACGTTGTATTATGAGATTGTTAGGAAGAAAAGTTTTTCACAGACATTAGTTCCTTCCTTCCTTCCTTCCTTCCTTCCTTCCTTCCTTCCTTCCTTCCTTCCTTCCTTCCTTCCTTCCTTCCTATTAAAACATCATGAAATATTTTATGGTGAAAATTATGAGGTCCTGTGAAGTTAACTTAAATAAAATACTTTGCCAACTTGGAGGTAACATAATAAAAATTTCCACTGTCTTAAAGGCAAACTAATTGTAATTACAGAGAGGCTCCATTAATCTACACTTCATTAATTTACATGATAATCCAAATAATTAACTGTCAGTCACTCCCTCAGGGAAGATTCATAGTTTATACTGTTAGAAGCATCATTATTTGTAAAGACAATTTAAAAAATTGTGGTTGGAGTTGTGAAATGCATAAATCAATTTCTTGACAATGATTTGTGTTGAAAGTGATCCAGGAAAACTCCAATGTAATTTAGTTTTATTAAGTTCAAACTAGAATCACACTGAAAATAATAGGATTTGTTGTACAAAATTTAGTTAAAGTCACTTATTTCAATAAGGCACTGTTGCAATAATTGATAAAGCTTTTACTGAGAACTCTATTGTGTCTAGGCAGATTTTCTAGAATTCAATTTTCTAAAACTTCACGTTGTTCCATTTTCCTCAGGTTTCGTCAGGTTTTTTAATATACATTTTTTTTTCATCTAAATGGTATGCTTTCCCCTTTCAGATACACTTTTATACCTTTTCCCTAAAATATACAACTTTTTGCAACTTAGCTTTATATTACAAGAATAGGAAATATAAACCAACATTCCAAGCTGTATTAATATGAAAAGTGCAGATGATACTAATTAGTTTAAAAAGAAAGAGAGCAACTCAAACATTTTTTTCAAAGAAAAAAAACTAGTCCATCAAGAGTGGTTGGGTGCCAAATCTGTGCTGATAACAGTCTAGGATGAAGCTGTTCAAAATTTGCAAACCAAATGTTGTTACCCAATTTACATAGTTTTATTATTTCACTCATGCATTGTGAATATTCAGAATAAATATATGTATATTCTGGCTAATTGCTATAATTGTTTTCTTTCTTAAATGACAACAGAAAGCTACCAGATCTAAATTTACTCTGCTTCAATGACTGCTTTTTGGTAAAAGGAAAAAACAATGTGGCGTAGTCTTCCTACAAGTCTTCCTAGAGAGTTGGATAATTATGTTTATATTTACTTAAATTGTGATATTGCATATCAGGAAGCAGAATCTTGCTTAAGAAATGCTATCATCATTTCAGGTCATGTTATACATAAACATGGATGGCATGAAGAAAGTAAATAAATAAAAATGTTCTCTGTCAAAATATTCAAATCCATTTAAACTAGATCTTATTGCTTTTGCTTTTAATTGTTAAACTGTAAATTGAATCTCACTTCAAATCTGATCTTAACTGACTAGCATGCTCCAATGATTATTATTCATATAATTAGACAATTGTCACAATTATAAGGTTGTGCATTTAGAAAATATGTTCCAGAGTGTATAGAGCATAAACAACATTTCACTTGTCTACCCATGACTACTTTACAAAGTTTTAGACAGCTGTTATGTTTATTCCCACTCCATTTCTTAAATAATGTTTTCCTGAAAAATTATTTTAAAATTATTTCCACTGCCACTTATTCCAAGAATTTATTTATTCAGAACTAGAAGTCAAAAGCAGTTAGTCTTTAGCATCTAATTTGGCCACTGGGATATATTTTTAACACACATTCACATGTACCTACATACACAAGCGGCTCATTTCCAGGGAAAGGAAATTGAATATGATATTTTAGGTTAAATGCACAATTATTTTAAATATAGCATTACTTTACAGTCTTACCATGAGTTATATTAATGCTTTGCCAAAAATAGTTTAGTTATCCTGTAAATACCTATTCCGCCTTCCCTTTGACAGAAATTATTATATCCATGCTTCTATTATTCTTTTGCTATTTTCACTTGCATTAGTACACTCACTGGTTTCAATGGGATTTAGTCTCCAATAACTATTTATGAATGTAACCAAATATAAAAAGAGCTTTGCTGTATCAAATCAATGACCAACAATTGAATTGATTATTCAGCTCAGTTCTATTTGAGAAATCAACAAGCAAGGTTCTAGTATATGCATGCATGTTATATTGTAATTTATATTTAGAGGCATGCTGCATTGGATCCTTTAGCTCCTAAACAGCCATTTATAGTTTTATCCTCTTTAAAATTGAAGAGTATTATAGTTCCGGGATTTTAGTGCTAGATAAGGACATGTCGCGGTTGAAACAGAGCGTTTACTTTCCCCTTCTCTGTCATCATGGCAAAAGCATAAGAATCAGCAAACAATGGGCTATGCTCAACATGAGCAAAGGGGAAGAATTAGAGAAAAATCTTAAAAACAAAAACAAGTAAAAACAATAAGCAGTAGAGAGGGGCAAAAAAGTCTGCAGCTGTCAGAATTTTTGAAACTCCAAACCTAATTTATAAACAGTCTACTAATATTCTTTCCCCAAAGTGAAAACATAATTTTCTAGCACTCTGAAACCAGACATTACAAAAACTGCATTGGAATTCTTGACATCAATTCTATATAGTTGACAAAAAAATCAATGACACAGCTTATCCCAAACCAGGCAGGAAGCATAGAAATAGCCCTAAAACAGGTTTAATGTTGCTTTTAAAAAACACACTTTACAGTCTAAACTTAAAATCAAGAAAATAAAAATTCAATCAATGCTCATGTTGAGTTCTGTAATATGAGATGAGGTCTTTGTCCTCCACCCAGATCCATTGTGTAATCCCAGTCTCTGAAAGATTGGCTGTCTCTAGGATAAAATACGGAAACAACTTTTCAGAGTACACCAACTGCCCAAGGATGCTGCTTAAAAATGATTCATTCATACTGATTTTTCATTGCTATAATCAGGAAAGCATTAAAGAAAAGAACAAAAAGATTATAGAGTCTAATTCCTCCCTGCAAGTGATCTATAGTGCCAAGAGATAAAGAAGAAGATGAACTAGTATTTCAGGAAGAAGAGAAAGATTTACAAAAAGAACTCAAGAAGTATTCTTCATGAATCCCATGAGCCACAATCCAATAGCAGGAAGGTAAGAATGATTTCTGGACCTCTGACTAGGATCACAAATATTCTATTACTTCCTGGCTGAGACACAAGCACTGAAAGCAGTAACCCATTATATTTTATGATATATTAGTTTGCCAGCTGCCTGTGGTGGGATGATTTAACTGCCCCCTCCAGCAGCTGACAGGTGGCACTATTAGCAAACTTCACTGGAAATGTTCTAAAGGGTAACCTTAGAAATGATTTGATTGTGCTCTCTTATACATCCAGAACTAAAATGGCAATTGCCATTTTGGCAGAGCTTTGAAACCGTTCTTTCCAGCAATCTGATTCTGTACACTGGAATGATTGATGGAATGTCTCTTGTGAATTAAAATTTAGAAGGCAGCCATCTGGCAGATAACCACATTTGCAGATTGGCTTATTAGTTATATCTTAAGTGAGACCTCAATTCATTTGAGCCAAAAGACTGTTCTAACAAGCAATATTTTAGGAGAAGGCTGATGTACAGGAATCTTCCAGAGAAGTGTTTCTTGGAAAACTTGAAAGGGGTTTCAAACATTTCCTCCTCATCCTGCTTGTCTCCCTAACCCCAGGAGTTCTCATCTCTACAACTGATCAGTTCTCCTTCACACAGAGCGAAGCAAAAGAACTTCCCTTCCATTATATTCTATTGGCATGTAGAAGTAGATTCCCTCAAGAATTGGAAAGGCATTTTGACTTTGCAACATAAAAAGAACATTTAAAAGAACTCATTGTTTAAATACATCTACATCTGTTTGAGAAATACATCAAGCTAAATTAGATCCTGCAATTTGAAAACATGAATCAGGCCATCATAAATATTTAACTAACTGAAGAACTCCTTATGAACAGATTTTTTTTTAACTGAGTAGCTCAGAATGGTTTTTATTTAAAATTCAACACACATTATTCTAGGAAAGAAAATGTAAAGAAAATGTGGTTCAGTGACAATTTTTGCTTAATTTTACAGGATAATATAAGCTGGACAAAAATTTAAATGTTTATTATTTTCCAAATTCAGGCTCATTCTACTTGCCCTGAAACTGATGTGCATTCTAGCTTAATTTTAATCAAAATATATTGTAGGTGGTACTTTTTTCTATCACTGAAATGGTACTTTCCCTTGACATTTTCCTGCTCCAAGACGCTTTTACTTTGCTGATAATATTTTCTATGACGAATCTTGTTTTTATTTGCTATCTTATAGAGCTTTAGATACAGATAGAGTGAAAGATTTATAACTATTGGCTGTGAGCATGCCCAAAATATTTTACATAAATCGAAATATGCCGGCTTTAAATGAGTGTAAAGTATAAATGGTAAACTAAATCTACTTAAAGTCATTTACAGAAAGTCACATGGGGAGTAGTATTTGAAATTAGGTGCATAATACCAAAATTAACCATCTTAGTATCTTGGATGAATATGAATTATGATGCTACTTTTTTTTATAATCCATACTTTCTGCTTTGTAATTTCATCTTACTCACTTGACAATATGACATTGACTATTAAGAAGTAAATTCAATATTATGGATCCATTTAGGATATTATATGCACTATTCTAGTATCTTTTAGCTTTTAAATAAGATTATTTAATTGCTTCAATAGATGCAATAAATGGCTACTAAAATGTTTAGGGAGCTAAAATAGCATCTGGTAAAGCTGATTTGTTTGTATTTGTTTGTTTGTTTGGCTGGTCGGTTAGTTGGTTGGGTTTTTTTTTTTTTTTTAGCTTAATGTGAAAGCAGGAAATGTGGTACAGATTTGGAAAAAAAGATAAATGATTCTATTTTCTCAAATCCCCGGAACACCCATTGAAATTAAGTGCAAAAAATTCAAGAATGATAACATGTTTTTTATACAATAATTAAATTAGGGAATCCACAGCCATCAGATATGATGAGTATCAGATAGATAGGTAAATAGAGGTTAGATAAATAGAAGATGATAGATAGATAGATAGATAGATGATAGATGATAGATAGATAGATAGAAATAATAGATTTTGAAATACTGTGTTCTTAAAAGTAAAAAATTCAGAATCAACTAACTCCTGAATGTACACCCTTTTAACAGTAAAAGAATTGCACTTTTACCTTTTTTCCTCTTAGAAAACAAAAAAATACATCTTTTGTCAGGAATAAATGCCTTGCCTCTGACCCAGAGCTAGAGGCAGGGGGGCTGGACAAGCCAGCCCCCAAGGTCCACTCTAACCCAATAACCCCTCCTTACCTTAGCCACGCCCGGGGGTACTTAAGGGCCAGCCATGCGGTCCTGCCTCAGTTCCAGACATGTACCTGTATTGATAAGATGCTTTGTTAATAAACAGTAACTGATTCAATGAAGATCTGCTTGTGGAGTTATTGGGCACGATCCTTGAACACATTTAACATCAATATCTGCTTGTTTTTATATTGCAACATCATCCTGACAAGAACAATAAAAAGCCAAAACCAATTTCTTAAAAATACAATTCACACATACGTGCTTTGGAAACAACAAAGAATGATGACCTTGATAATAATATATATAAAATTGGGATTTACATTAATTATATACAGCCTTTTACCTGAATTTAATTAAAAACTATGCTGGAATTATTTAAATAAGTTACATTTGTATTATATTCCACTCAAATTCTGTTGGATTAGAATCCCACAACAGCAAATATGTGAAATAGGTTGGACTGAGAGACAGATGACTCAAATAATATAACTATTTCGAGATAAAGAGAAATCTTTAGCTCTGGAATAAACAGGAGAGACCAGGCTAAAAACCAGGAATATGTGAGTTCTGCTTTTACCTTAGGTGCAAAGTCAGATGGGTAAACCTGGGCCAGTCCTCACTCACTCAGCCCTAGGAACCAGGCAATAGCAAATCAAATTCTGAAATCTTGCCAAGGAAACTGCAGGGACTTGGTTAAATGATCACTAGGACTCAAGGCTGACAGGGAGGGAGGGAGGGGGAGGGAGGGAGGGAGGGAGGGAGGGAGGGAGGGAGGGGAGAGAGAGAGAGAGAATGGGAGAGAGAGTCAAATATACAGTGCTCTCTGTAATTGAAGGAACTTGAATCTAGAGCTCCCTGATTATGTACTAGGACTGAAGGCTCTCTGTACATACAGGTGAAATTCGAAAAATTAGAATATCGTGCAAAAGTTCATTTATTTCAATAATGCAACTTAAAAGGTGAAACTAGTATGAGTTAGACTCATTACATGCAAAGCGAGATAGTTCAAGCTTTGATTTGTCATAATTTTGATGATTATGGCTTACGGCTCATGAAAACCCCAAATTCACAATCTCAGAAAATTAGAATTTTACATGAAATCAATAAAACAAGGATTGTACATAGAACAATATCAGACCTCTAAAAAGTATAAGCATGCATATGTACTCAGTACTTTGTTTGGGCCCCTTTTACATCAATTACTGCCTCAATGCGGCGTGGCATGGATGCTATCAGCCTGTGGCACTGCTGAGGTGTTATGGAAGACCAGCATGCTTCAATAGCAGCCTTCAGCTCTTCTGCATTGTTCGGTCTCATGTCTCTCATCTTTCTCTTGGCAATGCCCCATAGATTCTCTATGGGATTCAGGTCAGGTGAGTTTGCTAGCCAATCAAGCACAGTAATCCCATGGTCATTGAACCAGGTTTTGGTACTTTTGGTGGTGTGGGCAGGTGCCAAGTCCTGCTGGAAAATGAAGTCAGCATCCCCATAAAGCTCGTCTGCGGAAGGAAGCATGAAGGGCTCCAAAATCTCCTGGTAGACGGCTGCATTGACCCTGGACTTAATGAAGCACAGTGGACCCACACCAGCAGATGTCATGGCTCCCCAAATCAACACAGACTGTGGAAACTTTACACTAGACTTCAAGCATCTTGCAGTGTGTACCTCTCCATTCTTCCTCCAGACTCTGGGTCCTTGGTTTCCAAATGAGATTCAAAAGTTGCTCTCATCAGAAAAGAGGACTTTGGATCACTGAGCAACAGACCAGTTCTTTTTTCCTTTAGCCCAGGTAAGATGCTTCTGACGTTGGTTGTTCAGGAGCGGCTTGACAAGAGGAATACGACATTTGAAGCCCATGTCCAGGATCCGTCTGTGTGTGGTGGCACTTGATGCACTGACTCCAGCCTCAGTCCACTCCTTGTGAAAGTCCCCAACACTTTAATGGCCTTTTCCTGACAATCCTCTCCAGGCTGCAGTCATCCCTGCTGCTTGGGCACCTTTTTCTTCCACACTTTTCTCTTCCACATAACTTTCTATTAATGTGCTTTGATTCAGTACTTTGGGAACATCCAACTTCTTTGGCAATTACCTTTTGAGGCTATCTCTCCTTATGGAGGGTGTCAATTATGGTTTTCTGCACAACTGTCAGGTCAGCAATCTTTCCCATGATTGTGATTCCTACTGAACCGGACTGAGAGACCATTTAAAGGCTCAGGAACCCTTTGCAGGTGTTATGGCTTAATTAGCTGATTAGAGTGGGACACTTTGAGCCTAGAATATCAAACCTTTTCACAATATTCTAATTTTCTGAGATTGTGAATTTAGGGTTTTCCTGAGTTGTAACCCATAATCATCAAAATTATGATAAATCAAGGCTTGAACTATCTCGCTTTGCATGTAATGAGTCTATTTCATATATTAGTTTCACCTTTTAAGTTGCATTACTGAAATACATGAACTTTTGCACGATATTCTAATTTTTCAAGTTTCACCTGTATTTAAATAGCACTGTCCATTCCAATGTAATTTATTTTAGACATTAAAGCCTATATTTATCTATATAGAAATCATGCATAGTATTGAGTAGAAGTACTGAATGTTCATACAGGCCTCCAAACCATTTTAGTTTCAAAAACTGTCTTCAAGATTTATGATGGACAGTTCAGGTCTAGCAGTTATTCCATCTAGTCAGTCTACCAAAGTTTGACATCCTTCCCTCATGTTATTTGACTCTTTCCTTCAGGTATTTCTGGCTGTTCCACATGCTACAATTTTTTAGATGATGATTAATGATATGCTTGGTCAAAGTAGACATTTATAGGATAATCTATACCAGGACCAAACTGTCTTGTTCTGTTATTTTTATTTCACATATTAAAAAGTGGCTTTACATTTTTGTTCTTAAGCTTTGTTGGTTTTATTATGATGACTTTATTAAAGATAATTAAAAATAATTGTTCTTGTTTTCTTGTAAACTGCCTAGGAGAAGGAAGAGTACAGAAAAAAACTCCATCTATATGTGATACTAATAGGTGAGAAGCAGGACCAGTTCATTACAAAGAAAGGGAGCAAAAAAATCTGGTTCACATCTCACCTTCTGGCTCCCCTCTCACAAACTGAGGATCTTTCTGGTGGGCTGCCAAAGACTCAAATTGGCCCTGTTGACTGCTAAATCTGGCTATAGTACAGTAGAACAGGTATAGTACGGTAGAACAGTAGTTCTACCTATCTTAAGAGGTGTGGTAATGGTTCAATAAGACTGACAAGGAAAACATGGATAGTGGTGGTGCATCTTTCCCTTAAGTGCATGATGCGTAGAATTCTACAGGATTTTATAGTTTCATGTACTGGTTCAATATTGTATCACAAAATTAGATATTTATTTTAGCCATTAAAGTATCTTTAGTTATGCTTTGTTTTATCTTGTCCTGATAAAACGCCTGTGTCAGTAGGATTATCCTTGAAAATAATTAACCATGAGAAACAGAGGACCATAACATAGAGATGATCTCATTGCCACCTGATATAAAGACTCCTTACCCTTGATAGTCTCATTCCTAGCAGAAAGGCAAAGCACTCCAATATCAGATTAACATTCTCCTTGTTTTTGGTAAAATCTTGTGAGATGAGACCATTGAAAAGCAGGTCTACTTAATGATGGTTCAGAACCTCCATAAGCAAATCTGAAATCTCCATTAGATAGAACTTCAATGCAGATCTAGTTGCATTGAAGTGGTCCACCTATCTTCTCTCTAAGGTTTCCTTAGAGTCAGAAGGGGAATATTTTTTTTTATTCTGGTCTCTTTTGTTAATACTTTTTGATTGCTTACCTGGGCTAAATTATATTCCACAGTATTCCTGTATACGATTTATTGCTGTCTCATATTATGTTATTGTGTTATTTGTTATACTGCCTTGGAAGAAAACGTTTAGAACTCATGTTGGATGCTCATTGCCTTGAAATTCAACATAACCCTTGAGTTAACTTTGCTGAGCTAGAGATAAAGTAATACAGTGTAAGGAAGGACAGGAATTTTCCTTATTGTTGCAGTACATTTATGGAAATAATTTGTGTGCATTTCAATCACACATAGCTTAATAACTATGCACATACCATTCTAAATGGACCTTTTCATTTCTGTTTTTTATAATTTATTTTTTCCACTCCTGTTCTTAACTCAGGCAGCTTCTTTTAGTACTTTCACTTCTGTGCTCATTTTTAAACTAGGGAAGTAGAGAGAAAGCAGGAAAGATAATTATTTCCTTTTTGGATTCCAGCAGCTTGTCAAATTATCTTTGTAGCCATCTCATACAAAAGCTACAGTTCTTTCCACTAACCAATCTGGTCAACAGATCTATCCTCAGATCCCATTGTCTTCTGTTGGGTCTTCAGTTGCAAATTCATTCTCCACCTGCTTGTTGATATATTCAATAACTCCACTGAATAGTATTGAAATAGAACTCCAGAACTGTTCAACAATTTCCAGTCCATTATTTAACACTTCTGCCTTTTTATATAGTTTCACTTACAAGTCTGATCTAGATCCAGGTGTTTCAGTTAGACACAAAGCTTCTCTGTATTTATGTGTCACTGCAACTGATTTTGACACACAGGGTAGTAAAAAAAAAAACTACCTTGAGAACATTACATCATTCCATGTCTATGAAGGTAGCTCAGCCTGCCATAGACACCTTCCTCAAAATAAGGCTTGGGGGTGGAGGTGAGAGTCCATTCAAATCTTACACTTGAATGGCTTTTGTTGCATTGTCATGTCTACTTTTTCACTTCTGAAACTGGTTCCTTACTTGAACTGCAGTCATTTGATTTCTCTGTGTTTCTTCATTTGGACAAATACAGAAGATTCTTAAACTCTAACCTGTTGCAAGAGCCATGTTTCCATTGGTAATCAGTTTTCTGGTTTTACACTAACTCCTTTCTTTTATGCCTTAAATTCAATCTATTATTTAAGCTTTATTACTGTTACCAACACCTGATAGGTTTGCTTCTCCACTTACCTGTGTCTTAACAGATGACATAGTGTAAAATTTTGCTCATCACATCACAAGACAATTTTTATTTCATATTTCTGAACCACTTTTCTCCCTCAGAGATACTGATTGTAATACAATCCCTACAGTAATATCTTTTATGATTCCTTTGATTGTATCATTCCACAAAAGATGTATGAGAACTTGCTTTCCTATTCTGAAAAATTTCTAATCTGATGACAGTACACTAGTGTTAGGGGGCTCACATCAAATATATTTCTTCCATTTACCTTTCCTTTAATCTTAGATGTGTTTTGGATGTTAATAGCAATAAAGATTCATGTCATAAGATCAACCTTGCCATATACTGTACATACCTTTTCCTCCTAGTCACATCTCCATCATTTTTTTAACCCTGCCTTTGTTATTTTTGTCTATCACTCAAGATAGCAAATATATGTAGTATTCCTTCCTTCGCCTATTTTACCCACAACAACAACAACCCTGTGAAGTGAGCTGGGATGAGACAGAAAGACTGGGTCAAAGTTACTCTGCCATATTCCAAAAAGGAATAGAATTCATGGTCTTCTGCTTTTTAACCTGGTATATCTTGGCTCGGCAGGGTAAAGATGAAGAAGTGTCCCTGTTTGAAGATTATGAAGCCAGGTTCTGGGTGGCACATCAAACTATTTTGGGGATTCAGAAAAGGAATGGGACAACGCAAGGAGCCATGAGGATGGCCCTCAGAGATATATTTAGAAGTATATATCCAAAAGAAGTATATATGCAAAACGATAGAAGCATTCCCTGAACCTTATACCATTTCAGATGATTTTTAAAAATATTTTTATGATACAATTAAGGCACCACATAAGGAATTTTGGATGAACCTGTTGATTAAATTTTTGAAACAATTTTGTAAAAAATCCTAAAGAATCTTGTTTACAAACTTCTTCGGTGGTCATTCTTTTCTCTCTCTAAAAACTGAATTTCCAACTTCATTATGTATTAGTAGTATCTATATGCAATTATATTCTCTCTCATCCAACAATTTTCCTCTGTGATGTATAGCAGCTACCAAATGCCATTGTTTTGTTCGATTGCTAAGCAAGTATTTTTTAAAAGCACTACATTTTATTTTATTGATACTGACATTAGTAAAACGAGTCCAGTGATTTTTCTCTCCTGTTTAATTATATTTTCATGTTGTTCCCCATGCATGCTGTGATAAGTTTTTGTTCTCAGAGAGGGGCCATGGGGATCAGTGACCTCATTCAATATCCATTATCTAAAGTCAAGTTTGCAATGGGCTGATTGTTCTGAGTATTGCATTCATTCAATTTTATAGCAAACTGTTATGAGATTTAATTCTAGTTAAAAATAACTACAGCATTCAGATTATTTTTTAGAATGGGAATCCAATAACTCCAACTTCCTCTGTATCCCTTTTAGACTGTCTACTGTTCGCACTCCTAGCTTCCTATTTTTAATCTAGTTTTCTTCTCTTGAATTCACCGTGTTTGCTTGCAGATTTACTCATTGTCTTGCCATTGCTATTTGAAATCTTAGAATCAGAGCCATTTCTAGAACCTTTTCCTATAGCTGATAGTTGTTTTGTGGCTTTTATATGCCAGTCTGAACTGTTTTCTTTTGAAATATTACATATTCTTCATGAGTTCTATAAATTTGCACCATGTTGAGGCATTCCAGAAGACAATAGCCATCAATTTCATTTGTACTAGATTGAGCATCAGCTACATCTATGACTGCAGTAAAAGCCATAAAATATAGCAGATTAAATAATGTCTGTGTAACTGGGGTTAGACAGCCATCTGTTAGGATGCTTTTATAGGGGACAATTTGGCTAAGCCTAAGGGTGGATCAAACACATCATCAGTTTGGAATCTCTATGCTCCTGAAATAGGCCTATATCCAGCCCCTCTTGAAGTCCGTTGACTCTTATCTGCCACCAATCTGGACTGACTGTTAGTAGACCAGATTCTTGGTAGCATGGAATAAACTCAGAGTGCTTTTGAACTCTGGCCTACTGGTTTCTTGCACCTGACACCTTTGACACTGTGGAGAAGGTCGGACTTGATGATCTGAATGGCCTTCTCTATCTCTGTGATTCTGTGATACTTCTTCCTTGTTTATTCATTCACCAGAAATCTAATAAGGAGAAGGTATGGCTTTCTTTTTATGTTTGCAATCAACATGGCTGAAAACAGCATTATGTCTGGATAATTGCATCACATTGCTGGAGCATCCTTCAAAAAGCAGTGGGAAGCAACAGGGTAAGCGAGATAGTGAAGGCCACCATCTGTAAAAAGCACTTTAGCCAATTAAATTTCAGGCAATGGCTATCTTCTTCATATTATCAAAACAAATTACTGGCTGAGTCTTTGTGTTCAGGTTTCGGTGTTTTGTTCAACATTCCTTTCTTGGGGAAAAAAAACATATTTATATGGACAATTCACTCCCTAGTAGACATAGAAGAGATTATCTGCACTAAAATGTGAAAAGAAATTGAGACTGTTCCACTAACAGATTAGCTTGGACTGATCTCTACCTTTTATCCAGCTCCCATAGGAAGATTGTAAACAATTCATATAGTTATAAACCTTATATGCAATGTATATTTTATGTAGAAGTGTTGTGTTTGTCTCCTTAAAAAGCCTAACTTATTTATTTGATTGAGTTTAGGTGCCACCTGATTCCAACTAACTCTTCCTCATCTCCAGTCTGTGAATTAGAAAAGCTTGAGTCACTGCATTGATGATAAAAGTCTTTTTTCCCCATAAACTGATAGCATCCATTGGCAGTCATGGTGTATACACTCTGGTATGTTTTATCACATATTGGCTGTATCAGGCTGATGTAAATTTTTATTCACATATGTAAGATCATGTTAAAATAGATTAGAAGCGGAAGACATCTAATCTGATCTAATTAGAAGATGATTGATAGACTTAAACTGGGATTCAGCACTGGAATGCATGTTAGGTTCCAGGCCTGAGTTTTGTAATATTTGAAACATTAAAAATTAAAATGATCCCAGGCTCTTCCAGCTGATATTTAACACTGAAAAAGTGGTGGATGTGCAGCGCAGACAGCTTCATGTGATTCTGCACTCTCACAAAACAGCCTAAGCAGATAACTAGTGGTAATTTTTGCCTATTTGTTTATTGATATTTGTTCCTCTTTCTAACGTTCTATGCTCCAAATTTTTGATGTGGAATGGATTCAAATATTTAGAAAAGCAAATCATAAATTCAAAGGTGTTGGTTATTACCTTTAAAGCTCTACATGGCTCAGGGCCAGGATATCTTCGAGACCGCCTTCTACCACATAGCTCCCAGCGACCGGTAAGATCCCACAGAGTTGGTCTCTTCAGGGTCCCGTCAGCTAAACAATGCCGGCTGGCGGGCCCGCGGGGGAGGGCCTTCTCTGTGGCTCCCCAGCTCTCTGGAACCAGTTACCTCCTGAGGTCCAGACCATCCCCACCCCATTGGCCTTCCAAATAGCGGTGAAGACCTGGCTCTTCCGGCAGGCCTGGGGCCGTTGATCTCGCTGCTGCGATCTGGCGAGATCCAGCCATGAATGATGTGAATGGGTTTTAATTGTTTTTAATGGTTTAACTTTTAATGTTTTATATATGGTTTTTAAATGCACTGTAAGCCACCTTGAGTCTTTGGAACAAGGTGGCATACAAGTTGAACAAATAAATAAAAATATTTTCTGGACAATGCTTGAGAAATTCATCTATTTTATATGAGTGGCGGGAATAATAACGTTCTATTATTTATTTTCCTTGTGAATTTTTAAACAAACATTCTTTAGTGCAACCTTTTACTATTAACAGTATGGGGATCTATTAGGGGATCTTTTATTTCTATTTGGTACCGGTACAAAATTAGTATCTTACTTTGTTTTGTGTACCTTAATCAATAGTTCTTCAGGCAGCTAGATATGCTCAACATTGATGTCTTAGATCTACGGATATTACACTTTTAAATTGTGTGTACCTATTTCCTCATGCAGAAAAGTCTATCCAAGCTTAGCATGTACTTTTTGTTCCTGGGAATTAAAATAAAACAAAATGAGAATACTGAAGTCTAAAGTGTTTTAGACAAGATATCGTGTGTGCTCTTTAATTCCTGACTTCCATCTCTCAATTCTGATAAATTAATGGCAAACAACAAAACCGATAACAGAGAAAATATAATTTATTACAGTTTAATACATAGTTAAACATGGTTGTTCCATTGATTTCAGGGATCTTTCACTTGCTTAATTTTTAATTTTATTGTTTTGTTGTTTCCAAAAAAAGCAAGATGTTTCCATGTGATCTTCAACAAATCTAACTTATTTTAGTTGGAGATCACATGAAACATCACTTTTTTATAAGCACAATCTTTGCTTTATTTAATCAAATAATGGTTGTTGTGGCACCATGCCTAGATGGTAGACATTTTTCTTCTTTAACTTGTTTGTAACTTAAAAGATTTGTGATAGCACTTTTACATGACCCAAGGTGAGTCTCCTTTAAGTGATTTCTTGGAGGAATAATTAAAAGAAATTATTTGCTTTTTTTTTCAAACTGGAGTTTATCTTAGCTCCTTGGGGTAAAATTAATAAAAGATTGATGGAGAGCCATAAGTAAAAATAATACGAAGTCACACATTTCCTTTACTGTTATGGGTATTTAATTTTATGAGTGGGATTTTGAAAGAAAGGGCTGAACTTGCTCCATAGAACATAAATTCCATTCTAAAGCAGTACACCTTTTCTCTTTCTCCATTCCATGACCTTTACACTTTGCATGAGATCACTTCTTGTACAGGAAATGATGACTTAAATTATTGCTAGAATGGCAATTTGCGCTATGTCCTATGAACTCTGATATAACATTTGAAATGCTATAGCTCATTGGAAAATCATAAGAAATGGTGATCATCCTTCATATTCAGGTAGTTGGCTGATAAACATCTGCTTTTTCCTTCCACTCAAAGAGCCATGTATATGACTGGAGTTCCTGTCTATGTAATGTGGTTATTATTTATTCTTTGTTCCTTACCCGAAGTCTGACTGAACTCTATTATCTGGAGGAAAGTATTTGGAGTTGGATCACAATTCAGGAAACAGGAACTGGCTCTTGATAAAAGATTTCCTTTTTCTCCTCCGTACCTCTGGGGCTTTCATAATTGATTAGTGTAATAGGAACATAATATAACATTGCAATACAGTACAGCTGAGAGCTATGGCAAATTTTAATCCTGAAACAAAAAATTGGCAAGCAGAGAAGCTGTAAATTACCTGTGGTATAGTTTCTTTTATTAATTTTTAATCATAGACTTGCCATATTAATCACTTTTCTCTATTCCAATTCTTGTTATTACGTTTACCATCCAGAAAAATCTGATTCAATAAACTTTGTGGCAATTGGTTCCTTCTCTTTGGGAGAACAATACATTTTTTTATTATTTTTTGATAGCATTTTTCTGTTAAGTGCAAAGTCTGCTTTGGGGGCAGGGAGTGAATTACTGTAACTTAGTGTTGATTCATTGGTTGTGACAGTCTTGTTGCCCAAGCCTAATGTTGTGGGCAGAGAAGAGTGACTGTAGCAGTATTTGAGGGGCTGCCACAAAGAAGAGAGGATCAACTTATTTTCCAGAGCACCAGAAGGAAGGACAAGAAACAATGGATGAAAACTAATCAAGGAGAGAAGCAACCTGGAATTAAAGAGAAACTTTCTAACAGTGAGAACAATTAACCAGTGGAACAGTTTGCCTTCAGAAGTTGTAGGTGCTTCATCATTGGAGATCTTTAAAAAGAGACTGGACAACTTGCTGTCTGAAATGGTATAGGGTCTCCTGCTTGAGTAGGGGGTTGGACTAGAAGACCTCCAAGGTCCCTTCCAGCTCTATTCTGATTGACTGATGAAAGGAAGGGAGGGAGGGAAGGAAGGAGGGAGGGAGGGAGGAAGATTTCAGAGGATGTTTCCACCCAGCTTCCTACAAGGAAACTCAATTGGAAAACTGGAAGGAAGCTGAAAGTCACTCCCACTGTTTTTTTATCTACTCTTGGTCATTCTGTTTCTCTGTTTAGGTCAGGCCATAACTCTGAAATAAGTTGTCAAACTCTTATTTTTTGTAACCAAATACATTATAAGGCAAAACTATTGAACCAAGATAGCTCAAATGGGCTAATTTACATAATTTCTGTAAGTAATGTAAATCCACCCATGGACCCATGACTCCTGTGGAATTGAAATTTGAAAAATTTCATAAAGCATTTTATAACATCATACAATATAAATTATCATAAAACATTTTATGACGTAATACAAAATATCATAAAACTTTCTTTGGTAGACTTCTGATAAGGAAATGTCTCTGAAATGAGGACCCAAGGGGATATAGACTGTCTAATATAAAATGAATATTTTCTAAAAATTGATGCTTAATGATTGATATTAGTTCAATTTTTTTTAATAAATTCTCTGGACATCTAGTTAGTATTATTGAACCTTATTTAATACAGATGCTTATTTACAGATGTCAATAAATGGAAACCTGGATGTGTTTAAAATTAGATAACAGTACATTCATATTTCCTACCATGTTAATAACATTGGAGGAAGTGGCTGAATTTCAAAGACACTTAGTTAAAGAACTTGTGGTCATTTTCTTCCATTTAATTTATGCCATCTTCATTTACTAAGTAGTTTATGTAGAAGGGTCAAGAAGGATATGTAAGGTCGCAGTGAATCTCTGTTGGAGAAGAAAATAGCAGATAGTTGGTCTGATTCAATATGGAATTTCATATATTACTGTTTTCGGACTATAAGACTATAAGTATAAACGCACCTTAGTTTTTGGGAAGGAAAATAAGAAAAAAGCTGATTGGGTGTGGATCGGCCTCCCGGAATACCGCCAATCAGCTGTTCCCAAAGGTGAACTTTAGCAACAGGTTCGTTGGTTGTGAGCTCTGCGCCTTGCTTTTTTTTCAGCCTCTGAAACCTCAATTTGAAAGGCTAGGCGGGGCTACATTCGGTGTATAAGATGGACCCAAATTTTCGTCCTCTTTTAGAGGGGAAAAGGTGCGTCTTATACTCCAAAAAATATGATAATTTTATCTAAATCCAGATAATTTTATCTAAGTCCAGATAATTTTGGCTTTGGAACTGTACAGAACTTCCAAAAGGTGTATTTGTTCTATGAATAATGCACTGTTCCCTTAAATAAAGCACTACCTCAAAGCAAAATACAGCAATAAATGTAATAAAAACAACTAACACTGCAGGGTCCAGTCTGAGCTGGCCACCAGGACCAAATGTTTATTCTTCCAAGCTTTTGGTCTCATGCTGGGCCCATCATTAGGGAACTTTTCTCTCTCCAAAAAATGTCCGCTGAGCTGTTCTCATTGTATTTATATGGTTCCTAGCTTTAGGTATTAATTAGAGAGTTGATGGTTGGCTATTGAATTTTTAATTATTGTTTCCTTGTGCTGCTGTGCTCTCAAGTACCTGATAGGCAAATGGTAAATCAGCACTCCTATTGATTGACAGAGGGCCTGTTTCCCATGCTTCAATAATTTCTCTGGCTTTTTTTTTTTACCTCTCAGCCAACAATTGTAACTGTGAAATTGTCCTTCTTCAATGCAACATGAAACTACCAATGACTTCAGGTTTTCTCATCTAACTGCTTGTTCTTGTGAACTGATAGTTTCCTCCCCATCTGCCCCCCATAGTCACAAGAGAAGCTTATTATAGTTCATACTACTGCAGTAATTAAGAATCGTTTCCTGCTGGTTGGTAGAAACAACTAGTAGGTCAACCAACAAACCAACCAATCAACAGGAAACAGGTGTTTGGGGATCTCTGTAATTCCAAAGGCCATTATCTTTTGACTCTGGATATGTGTCACTTTTTGACAGTGTGCCTACCTGTACTTTGTAATATGCATAAGTACAACAGTAAAGTCAGTATGTTTTGGGATTGTACCATGAAAAATAAATCAAATTTAAGTATTGCTTTTGGAAATCCTGGCTACTCATAGCTGTTCAAAACATGTAATAATTATGTTACTGCAATTTGAAAGTAGAAAAGGACAGATATGAATAAGATGAGGCTTACAGAAGAACAATGAGAATGTATCCTCTGCACAGTACTTACTAGGGGAAAAATTAGAAGTAGATTTTTTTTATAGAGAAGGCACTAAGTGCTTCATGTTCCTGAAATTTGAACTGAGAAATATTTGCACTGATTTAGCTCCTGTTTTTTGTTCTTTGGCGAAGGATTGTTCATTTTAATTATCTGTGTTCATACTGAAAATTTATGTTGTATGAATGATTTTTCATAAACATGGGTGTTTGTTTAAATGTAGATGACAGAAAATCAGAATCCATCAACATCATTATGATGTACATTAAAAATTTCACATTATTATGTATGCCAGCAAGAAAAAAAGCGTCATATTTCTAAAATTAAAAAGAGTAGTAAAAGAGCAACAGCTTCAGCCAAAATAAATGAGACTATTTCAGCTTCCTTAATAAGCAATTAGCTTTGAACTACAGGAGATCCAATTTCAAATATACTGAAATAAAAGCCTCTTATAGAAGGACAATCTTTATAAAAAATACAGAAGAGCAAAATATGTACCTTAATTGTTAGATGAACACATGGGATAAAATAGCCTTTTTATGGTTGCTTTATTGCAATATTGCACACTATCCTGTCATTTGCTATTGTAAATCAGATCAGAGTGTCAAAAGATACAGGATTCAATGTTGGTATGTAACTAAGCAACCAAGTCTGCAGGGTGTAGCAATCAGAATGACAGGAAAGGGTTGAAGAAGTTCAAATCCTCATTTAGTAAGCAATAAAATAGTCCAGTGGAGTATACAAACTGTGTTTGTTTGTTTGTTTGTTTGTTTGTTTGATTGATTGATTCATATAGCCCACCATCTCACTTGCATATGACTCTGGACATCATACACAACTGAAACAAAAGCTCAACGTTAGTTAGTTAGTTAAAAACAATTAAAAATTATATTAATAAAAGATAGAAAAGAGTGCAGTTAATGTACAGTATACCAACTATTTAATAGACTCCACACTTCTGTGGGATCTGATGGTGAAAACCAAACTTTGAGGGCCTTGCAAAACAGTGCAACCTTCTTGGTTAATACAACCTACAACATGCCTGCTGTGCTTGATGGGGTGGGTGGATGTAATTGGAGTGAGGCTGTTCCCAAGCCATATAGGGTTTTCAAGTTGACCACGAGCCCAAGACACAGTGCTCTAGTTCTAGTACATGCAAATGTTCTATAGATAGATACTGTGTTCTGAATATATAACTAAAACAAAGAAGATGTATGTATAGACATATATTATATAATAATTTTAAAAAAATAGTTTAAGAGATATGACACTACAGCCAATATGATAATTAGATCAGGCTGACAGTAATATTATATGGTGAGACACATAATTGGGAAATGAATGTTTTTTTCCCCAGGGATACATCTTAGATTCATGGATGAGAATAGCATCAGCCATTGGAAAAGAAGAAATGCAAACGCTATTGCAGTCAAAGCCTTGGTGCCTTTGAAAATTAGACTGAAGATTACTACAGAAAGTGTCTGACATATGCAGCACTTTCTGTAGTACTTTTTCAGGATATCTCTTGATAAACTTTTCTTTGCTGTCCTCTTTTATTTGTCCATCCAATTTTCTTATGCACAAAGGCACTTATACACACACACACATGCCTCCCTTTCTCTTTTCTTCTGTTCCCAATGCAGCTCTCCTTTCTATCATGCCATCACCATCATTTTCTCCCCTCCCCAGTTCTTTTTTTTTGTTGTTGTTGTTGTTATTGTTGCTGTTGTTGCTGATGAAACGAGAAAGGGAAATACATCTGCTTAATTGTTTCTCCATGTCAGAGTGGCATATATACATAGATAAAATTGCTTGCTATACCAATGACAGATAAAATTATTTTATAAATGGAGTCCCTTACTAGTTTTTTTAATCTGTTCTTGCTATTAATTACTGTTTTGGTCCTTGTCTTGACCTTTCTTAGAATATGGCTTATGGAACAAATTGATCTAATGTAGCCAGCATTCACACATATACACACATAGAGTTGTAAGCAGGCAATTGCTTACAACTCTATGTGAGATAAAGATAAAGCAATTGCCAAGTTTGGTTTCAGGTGGAGTTGGGAATCCTAGCTTGACAAAATAAGGAAGATGGGTATTGCATAGAATGTTTATCTGTATCTCAGGGTTTTTTGTTTGTTTTAATTTACTCTTTCCTTGTAGAGGAAAATCACTTTAAACGTAAAGACATCTTCCCTTTGGAAAAATCCGTAAATCACACAAGTTCAGGACTGAACATTTTATACTAGACTCCAACATTTTTAAAAAAGATTTTCTTAAACACTAAAACACTAAACACTGCACTAAAAACATTCATATGTCTGGTTTAGTTCTTTGATTGAATATTTTTAATTGGAATGTGGCAGTGCTACATTTTTTATTGTGTTCTGTATCAAGTTCCTTTCAATAGAAGACATCTATGTAAGGATTAAGTAAGAAGAGGAAGCATACCATCAATTCCTTAGCTATTCTTCATTTGTTCAATATATAATATTTTGAAGGCACTCAGATTAACACAAATAAATTTAGAACTACTGTATATTTATACTTAGCTCCAGGGGTGAAATCCAGCAGGTTCTGACAGGTTCTGGAGAACCGGTAGCAGAAATTTTGAGCAGTTCGGAGAACCGGTAGTGGAAATTTTGAGTAGTTTGTAGAACCAGAGAATACCACCTCTAGCTGGCCCCAGAGTGGGGTGGGAATGGAGATTTTGCAATATCCTTCCCCCAGGAGTGGGGAGGGAATGGGGATGTTGCAGTATCCTTTCCCTGCCATGCCCACCAAGCCATGCCCACCAAGCCATACCATGCCACCAAGCTACGCCCACAGAACCGGTAGTAAAAAAAATTGGATTTCACCACCACCTAGCTCTATTATCTTCACCTTCTATCTTTACCTCTGAGTACATCTTTATATAAAGCTATAGAAGCCATGCCCATATTTACCTCATTCCTTGTAGAGTTTTGTTTCAATTTTTTTTTCAATATTTAGCAGAAATATCTTAAAGGGACTATGCATGCATTCATCTGAACCTGCTAGAAATGATTGACTGGATATGGTGGCAAATGCAGCCAAGTATATTATATATATATATATATATATATATATATATATATATATATATATATATATATATATATATATAACCTCTTTAGATTTTTACACTATGTTCATGAAGAGGTCTACAAGAAGTCAACTGTCTGTAGAAATATTTGGCACTGGAATTACATAAGACTAATGATTGTACATTATACTCCAAATTGCATCTTGTATTTATGCATTTATGTGAGAGGTATAGGTTTCATAAGCAATAGTCATATTAACTATGTGCAATCAATTTAATTCTATTTGAAAGAACATTGAATTTATATTTATTGCCTTATCCTCTTTTTCAAGTATCACTTCAGACCCAGAAATGTTGTGCATTTTTAATCTAATAACCCTAGATTCAACTTCTTGTTTGACAGAATAACAAAATGGTGTTTCAGAATTCCGTAGAAACTGTTTAAATCATATAATTTATCATGAACTACATAATGTATATATAACTAATATAAATGAAATGCTTGTGAAATACTGGGAAAAATTCATTTATTCTTGAATAATGACAAATAAATTTAACAAGTTAAGATTAAAAGTAAAACCAATTTTGCTTTGATTTCATTGCATGTCCTGCCCTTATTTAAAACACATTGAATACTTGCTTGTCTTTCCAGTTTATTTTCTTATCTGTTTGTTGTTTCAAAAATTGACTCTGAAGTCCAGAACTACAGAAATATGGACCAAATCAAGAGAAATACTCTAACTTTACCACAAAAGCTTTCTGAAAAAAAACAAAAACAAAAAAATCCAATCATTTACAGCAAGGCAATAATTCTTACATCTATTGCCACTCTTTCCTCCCCATCAGCCTATACAAAGATTGTATCTCTTAAGCATATCTTTCTTCTGGTATAAATAACATTTAAAATTACTTAAGCCCTGAGAGTCTGAGATACAGTGTTGAAGGTTTTAGTTTGCAGAAATGTTTCAATATTTCCTGAATCAATAGGAACAGATTCCATTATTTGATTTGTTGTCCTTTTTTTTAATTGCCTCAGATATAATGTCAGTTCTCAGAAGGTTTCATGGGAACAACTGAATGATATATCTCTGCTATAAATTAAAACCTCTGTGTGTGTGTGTGTGTGTGTGTGTGTGTGAAGTGATGGCAGACAAAATATTTTCTAGTTGCTTTCCTGGCTTATATTTGGTATTTTTTTTCATGGGGTATCTCCAAAGTTTGACTAATAATGGGACCAGACAAAATCAGATGCATTCTAAAGCACTGAATAGCTTATATTCTTCACATTATGCTTTGCTAGTAGGTCTGCATTCTGTGGCTTGCATATTTTTTTTTCCTACTGGAGAGAAAGACAACAGAGGAATCCCGCAGAACTCTCTGATTACTATATTGACTCATTTGAGCCGTATGGAATATTACATTTTCTTTTTAGCACATTATTGGAATTGTTATGAAAATACTTGAAATTAAATCCACACCAGTGGTGGGTTTCAAAATTTTTTACTATCAGTTCTGTGGGTGTGGCTTGGTGGGCATGGCATGTCTTGATGGACGTGGCATGGTTTGGTGGGCAAGGCAGGGGAAGGATACTGTAAAATCTCCATTCCCTCCCCACTCCAGGGTAAGGTTACTGCAAAATTCCCATTTCCTCCCAATCAGCTGGGACTCGGGAGGCAGAGAATAGATGGGGGTGGGACCAGTCAGAATTTTTACTGCCGGTTCTCCGAACTACTCAAAATTTCCACTACTGGTTCTCCAGAATTGGTCAGAACCTGCTGAAAACCACCTCTGATCCACATCCTAAAAATGTTCACACTTATATACACAAATAATGTATATCTACTATATCTGGGTTGCAAAAATACAGTATATAGAAAAATTTTACTCTTTGCTATATTCTTAGACTCATCCTCAGTACTGCAGAAGAAATATGGTAGCCTAGGTTATGAAATGGTTTACTAATGGATTCATCAGTTACCCACTGGGAATCTGTTTGGGATAGCCATACTATGTGTGTGTTCTCTTCTCCTTACTATCATTGTCATCAGCTTGTATTGCTACTTCCAAATCTCAGTTGTAGGTGTAGGTAATAAGCGTTTTCTTCTTCTGTCTTCCTAATGCATCTTTCTCTGTTCATTCTCTTTTTGTAATGCAAAAACTTACTTGTGTGGTTTTGAATACACACACACACACACACACACACACACACACACAATACATGTCTGAGATTTCTTCACTTCTTTTCTTCTCAGATTAATCTCCTTATTTTCCTATATCACACATGTAGGTTGTTTTTATATTGCTTGATCCTTTGAGCCTTGTCTGTTGTTCCTATATGATATGTAGGCCAACTGGAAATAATATTGACAACTCATCCCATGTTACTGGTGATGGTGGAAAGCAAGCAATATAATTCCTTTTAGTCTTCTGATTGAACAAGGGATAAACTTTGTTCCCTGTGTCTATGTGAAGGTGAAGGAATTGTGCTTGAAGAGGTACATCTGTATATGAATTGCTGCATGCAAATGTGTATAATTGAAATCACTGCCTATCAATTTCTAACATATATGCACACACGTCAACAAGTAATAAAAACACACAGGTATCAATAGGGAGACCTGTTATTGTGTTTGCACTGTCACCCGTACCATGTATGCATAAAACAGTATATGAGATTTCTTCTGTTATGAAAAAACACTGATCTTTGCCTTTCTTTATATTGCAATATTATGGTTTGCGGTTTTATTTGACTTTTTCCATTCAAGAGTAAAAATAGTGGTGATCTTTATTTATTGATTAGCCCTTGGGCCATATCAAAGTGCAGAGCTCCAGAAACAATTATTACAAAAATTTGGTAGAAACAATTTAAAATGAAATTGGAATAGGAATAAAACATGATTTAAAATGTTTTTAAAAATGTGTTTTAAATGTGTTAAAATGAAATTAGAGTAAAATATGATCTAGAATGAAATCAGAATAGAATAAAATAATTTGAGATACAAATTAAATATGATTAAAATTATATTACAATGTCACCCCTGCATCTACCCAATCAGTCTTAAAACTACTATTAGAATTACATTATTAAATCAAATACTGAGTAAAAATAGATTATGGCACAATTTTAGGGGAAGGCAGTATAGTGTAAAAGGCAGCCATCACTCTTTTGAATCCTTTTTTAAAATAGAGTTTACAGTTTATCTTGCAGTAATCAGTTTACATTGTCTATGGAGCCACACCTGTTTGTCATTTGTAAGTAATTGAGAATATCTGTAGTAACATGCTCCATTTGTTCTAGCTGTTAGTTATGTCCTTCTTTTAAAAAGCAAAATATACCCTGCTATAAAAACAAAGTTGTTTTTTTTAAAAAAAAAAAAAAAGAAACAGTTTGTTCTCTTTTGGAAGAATTTATTGGTTTTAGAGAGGGGAAGATGTGAAAGGAGATGCTTTAGATTTTAAATGATATGGATTTTATTTTCTGTGTTTCTTTGTAGAGCAAGTTTCAAAGGATTGGCCTCTTATGAATGTTATTAGCATAATTTATGAAAACATACAAGTAAATGCTTGAGGACTATTTCATGGAAGTCATATGAACTTGGAAGAAGTACATTTGATATATATTGCTTCCCTAGGGCCTAGGCGACTAAGTGTGTACACTGTTAAGTTTCCTTATCTCTGTATGATTTCATGTCTTAAAAGACATAAAATACATTTTGTATTCAAAGTATGTAATGAATTATACATCTGTATACTAAAAAAAGTATGTCTCCGTAATTTAAAGAAAATACTCTAGAGAAAAATGATGTTCTCTCTTAGGTCAAGATGATCAAGGCTGTTTTCATTACATCTCCTCACATTGGGATATGTATTGAAATGGAGTTAATAAGAGGTATTTCCATTATTTAACAAAAATAATGGAATAAGCAGTACATTAAGTTTAACCTATTTCATATTTCTCAGACTGTTCCCCATTTCAACTTCAGTATAAGTATAAGTCAAATTTACTAGCAAACCTGTTCTTTGATGTTTGCTCCAAAGAGTAAACTTAGCAAATGTTAATCATAGACCCTTCTCCAATGGTTCGTTGAATGGCTATCTTATTGATCTCATTGGCACATTTCCAATAGCCATATATAAGATCAGGTTCTGAGTATAATTAACATGACTTAATTAATGTAAACTGAAGCTTTTTCATCCCACAAGTTATATATAACTTCCCTTTGTATTCCGTTCCTTCACCTTTGTAGGTGAAGGAAGGATTTAAGAATATGAAAACATGTATTTTGGCTGAGTCCACATCAATCTTGTCAAATAAAAATCTATATAAAATATCTAAAGTGAAGGTTGAAGTGGGATTCTGAGGGGTTGGGGCTAGGGGATGAAGTCAGCCAGATTTTGTTACCGTGCAGTGATTTTATGTGACTCCAAATAACAATTTAAGCATATTTCTAAAAAGGAGCCTAATCAATAGATCATGATTAGGATATATGACATAAGAAAGGCAATTTACAGACACAATATATCCTGTATAATATTAACTTGAAATTGAGTATATGCCCCCCTTTCAATTTGAAATCACTTGCTGGACAAGATTGTACTGCTGGCAACAGTCATAGATATCAATAAGACATACTAGCCATGCATCTGTGGGCTGCACATTTAGCATCTATGTGAACATCATAGGCAAACACATGTATCAATTCTTATAGTTCCTTGTTTAAAAGGTGCAATTTTAAATGGAGAACCATAACAAAACAAAAAGGTTTCATCCATATATACAAAAAACTAAAATTAATGTTGCAAAAATAATTGACCTATGGATTGGCAATAAATTGCCATAGCTGGTCTTGAATGAATGAGGTACAGGGAACTTTTCCTCAGTGGTTCTCCTTATAATCATGGAAAAGGCTGAGAACTAAAGCTTTGCATTATGGAGTGCCAAATTTTAAGTTTTCTTGACCTGTCTATTTAACATCTATGTCAGACCTGACATACCGGCAGGCCAGATGTGTCACACCCACCCCCAGCTCAGCAAAGGCAAAAAAAAATCATGATATGTCAAAATACATCATGTGACGCGATCGAGTTTGACACCCGTGATCTATAAGAAGGCAATGGAGGAAACTGGAAATGTGATGTAATGTTATGTGGAAATGACCTTATGGGACATGGCAAGAACCAGAGGGGAATAGTCAGATAAGATGCAGTTTGGTCCAGAAAAGGAGTGTGGGCATGACAAATGTCTCAGAAGGGACCCTACCTAGTTCCTGGGATTGTAAATATGATGGGGAAGAAATATATTTCCAAACTTGTAAAATTCTGTTAATTGTAACCTTATAATAAAATAGAATCAGTTCATGTTAATTTCTGTCTGTACCACCTTCCAATGCTGGCATCCAACTTGTAGCTCTCAAATTGTATAGATTTCTCCTCCATTGCTTTTACAGCCTAGAAACAATATAATAGAAGGGTGGGGGACACAAAACATAAAGACCTACAAAAAGAAGTAAAATACCTGTGGCAAAATAAAGCTTAAGATAGTATCAATAGTAATATGTGAGTTGGGTGCAATCTCAAAATATCTGGAGCATCCCTTGAGCACCATTGGGGGTAACAAAATCACCACCAGTCAACTGAAAAAGACAGTTTTACTCGGAACAGCTTATATCCTGTGATGATACCTTTAATATTATTAAACATCAACATCTGCCTATCCCAGGTGCTTGGAAAGGACTCAATAGGTGGACAAAATTGTAAAATCCAGTTTAAACATCTGGCTGATTCTGCAACCAGCTATAAATTGCAATGTGTTTTTATTTTTGTTTGCTCTCATAGTTCCTTCTGGAATATGGATGATCGCATAAATTTATTAAATAAATATATTCTAATGTTTGTTATCGCTTTTAAAGTAATAGGTGGTAAAGGATATGGTTTTCTTTAGGATCACATTCTCCCAGTGGTATCAACCTATGCAATGAGGTTGGATTTCTACTCTGAAGTAGCATTCCTATCAAGAGTGTTGCAGGAAAAGAAATGGGACCAGGCCAAGCTTTTCAATGCAGGAAAGAGTTTATTGTGCATGGTTCAAACAGCCCAAAGGCAAACAAAAGTTTGAACCCCGAGGGGTCCTTTGTGACAAGTATTTATACAATCCAATTGCATATGCATATCAGGGAACGTTACATTTAACACGTAGGAACTAACCTCCATCAGTTTGCAAGGATCAAAGAGGAGAGGAAATAATAAACACCCACTAACACATTCATGTTCTCTGGTCAGTGTCTCAAGACAAAACATAAGAAGATAAGGAACAGGAAGACGCCTCAAGGGTAATAAGGGAAGCAGCATTTGTTATCTGGGGATATACATGATATTTGGGGTACATTAAACAGTGAATAACAGGATGCATTTGTTTTGGGTCAATTTACCCTTTTACAGATAAGTACCTTCATCAAATACCTTCGTCAATCCAGCAACCTTTTATCGGCACGGAAGAGGAACTTCAGCCTTGGCCAAAGTTTTAGGACATTAATATTCGAAGTTTAGCCAATATCAGAATTTGGTCTGCCTCATTTCCCCCCTTTGTGACTCCTCTGATTTATCCAGAAGAGTCACACATTCAGGTTCCTCTCCTGGCTGGAGCCATTCATATTCCCACATAGCCATCACCTGAGCAGTCGTCTTTCTCTCCACCAGCAAGGATAGACTTCTGGAAATGGTTTTAACAAAAATAGGCAGGACACAGGGGAGAAAAATACATCCTGCAGCTATTAAGTCAACAAGGCCAACGATGGCTTGAAGACCTAGTAATTTTGGCCACCATCCCGAAACCATGTTTTCCAAATTAAGACCCCTCCAAGTTTGGACGGGTACATGAGCTATTTTAACCATTTTATCCGTAATTTCCTTAATAACCTTCCCACTTTCATTGATATCTATATAGCAATTAGTCAAATTAAACTTTCCACATACCCCTCCTTCTTTGGCTAATAGGTAATCCAAGGCTAATCTATTCTGCATAATGTATGTCCTTGATTTAACACTTTCCCTGACTAATTGAGTAAGACCCTTCACTTTCTCCACCTGGTATCTTCCCTTGCTTACCCCGCACCCCCTTACCTTTCCTGCCTGCCCTAGATACACATAACCTAACCTTTTTAGCCTGACATTGCAACAAATCCTCAGCTTTTTCCATTAAAGCCCTTACCCACTGATCAATATATGGAAATTGATCAGGATATTTATCCTGATTTACCACTATCACTCCCCACAATTTATCCACTGTTTCTTCCCTTAAAGACCCCTGAGAGGGCCAGCCAGTCCCCATCTGTGGCCACATATTTCTGCATAGGAATTTTAATCGGTCTTCCGACCCTTTCGGGTATGAGGGTTGCTAAAATAATTATCAAAACTTTTTAACATGCACGCCAACAGAGTGTTGGGCACGCTTTGAGCCCCCCCCCATTCTAGCACACTGCCGCCAACTCGTAGCCCCGGAACTCACAGTCACTAACGAGAACTGCGACGGCTTACCCAACCCACACAACCTGACACGGATTTTGTTAGGGTCGCCACCCCGAGTCCAAGGGATTGATCACGTCCCTTTTTCTGCCTACAAGTGAGGCAGGTACAACACCTTTACTATATACTTGCCTGAGACGTCTCCACTCCTTAACTTCCTGGCCAGGAATTTGTTCAGACCTCCTTTCCTGCACTGCAGGGTTCTTGGACTCGATCAGAGCACTGTCGATCCCACAGGGCTGCCGCTGCTGTCTCCCGGAGATATACCCCCGTGGCGCCTGGAGAATATTCAGGAGCAACTTCCCGATGGTCCTGAGGGGTCGAACGGCCCTCAGCGAAATATCGCCTTGTACCTAGTCCCGGCGGAGTCGCCAGCTGTTGCAGGAAAAGAAACGGGATCAGGCCAAGCTCTTCAATGCAGGAAAGAGTTTATTGTGCACGGTTCAAACAGCCCAAAGGCAAACAAAAGTTTGAACCCCGAGGGGTCTTTGTGACAAGTATTTATACAATCCAATTGCATATGCATATCAAGGAACGTTACATTTAACACGTAGGAACTAACCTCCATCAGTTTGCAAGGATCAAAGAGGAGAGGAAATAATAAACACCCACTAACACATTCATGTTCTCTGGTCAGTGTCTCAAGACAAAACATAAGAAGATAAGGAACAGGAAGACGCCTCAAGGGTAATAAGGGAAGCAGCATTTGTTATCTGGGGATATACATGACATTTGGGGTACAATAAACAGTGAATAACAGGATGCATTTGTTTTGGGTCAATTTACCCTTTTACAGATAAGTACATTCGTCAAATACCTTCGTCAATCCAGCAACCTTTTATCGGCCCGGAAGAGGAACTTCAGCCTCGGCCAAAGTTTTAGGACATTAATATTCGAAGTTTAGCCAATATCAGAATTTGGTCTGCCTCAAGAGGAAGGTAAAAATAGGAGATTTCCCACATTTTTCTTCAACTTTTCTCCAATCCAAAATCACTTTCAGGCATAGGAAGGAGACAATGGCAAACCACTTCTGAAAAAACTGAGAAAACTGCAAGGACATGTTGGGCAGTCTCTGAGAACTGGACACAACCGAATGGAAGCCCTAAGAGTAATTAATAGTATGACCATGAATCCCCTAGCCATGAGCATCTAGCTTTGGCACCACTTAATCTTCATAGTGCTTGCAGTGATGTATAAAGCCCCATTAAGTTTAAGTTCATTTTATTTAGAGGACTGCATATTCTTCTACAATTTGATCAACATACGTTGACCAATATATTTTTTGCAGGACTCATCCATAGATTTTAATCATGCCTTATTTGTGATACAACACATATTATTGAACAACTTGCCATTGGAATTGAAACAATTTCTTAATACCTTTTAGAAGGGATCTTAAAACAGATTTGTTTACCCAGAGTTTCCAATCATGTTTTAGTTTTGTGTTCTAAACTTATCAAGCTTTTAATCTTGATTTATAAGTTTTTCTTGTACATTTGCCTCAAACCATCAATGGTGTTTCTATATTTTCATACACTTTTTAAATAATAAGTAATGATGTATCTGAGTGCTAACATATGCCATTTTCTACCATTATTTTCCCATGCAAACTTATTTAAATGAATATACCCCAGCTAAATCTTTTTAATTGTAATCGTTGCCAAACATATTTTTAAATGCTCTCCTCCTCACCAAAAGGCTTTTAATCCCCATCTCTGTTAATGATCCCTTTTAAAAGCAATTTATAATTCTGCACTGGAATGATGCTATGCAAGCACATCTGAACTTTGTCTTCCAAACAAATCCTATACAACAATATAAACAAGGCAAATCCTATAACTTTATATTCTAAAGGAGCAGAAAGGGAAACTTTGGTGGTAATAATTTGGCCATAAATGGTTTTGCTAATGATGAGCAAATTGTCTTTTTCACAGCAAGTGAGATGATGCATGTCATGTCAATACAAATTCACTTACAATTTTGAATACACTTTCTGTGAATTCAGAACATGAAAACCACTGGGGGATTAAACTGAAGGATTACTGGGCTATCTGTCTTTGCACCAATTAGCAGCACAGAAAAAAGAAGAAGAAAAAGAAACCCATTTATCATCAGTTCATTGTTAACTCATGGAGAATGTTAACACTGTCACATTAAAAAATTACCTGACCATGCATATTAGATGAAGAATCTGTTTTGCATAAAACATGTTGCTTAATTAGGGCATCAGACTTGGACATAGCCCAAAGGAGGTACAAGACTTCACTAACCTAAGGTCTTACCAACTACAACCTTTTTGGGGGAAACCTTGCATAACATTTCTTGGAAGCTTGGTATTATAGATTTTCTAGGAGCAAAGAAGCTTTTGGGGCTTGTTTGCCTAAAATTTCTTTCACAGGAACACTTTGAGGGGAAAGGTCACCTTGCAATTTTGTTTCTACCGTGTCAGATGTTAGAATCAATATGGATTTGAATTAACTCATATTGACAAACATTATGCTCTGTGATGATCTAGGTCATGTATTTTGACTCTGACTACCTTGTTAAATAAAAAGGTACATCTACTGCAGTGTTTGTAGCTAGCAGATATATCCCTGAAATACACGGAAGACAAAAAAAGACAATTAACCAAACACTTACTCTTTCAAAAAATAAAAGTCATGTGTGGAGAAAGTCTACAAATAAAATAAATAAATAAAATAAAATAAATCAGCTGAATGTTATTGCAGGTCTCTGGTAGAAACTAACCATAGGCAGATTAATTCAACTATTTTCTTTTGGTAGATTTTACCCATCAATATAGGTAAGTCAGAAGAGTGAATAGAGCCAAATCATATTTTCTAATTTCCCCAATAAATATTATTGTGCACAACTCTCAAAAATGTTGGTAACAAATGCATGGGAATATTTTTAGAGTAAAGTAAAGAAGAGTAAATTGTAGTTCAACTTGCCTTGATTTTCTTTGGTGGACAGGGGTGGGTGGGTGGAATTATAGAATCTAAGGTTGGAAGAGATCTTTCAGATTATTTTCATCAATTCTTCCCAATGCAAGAACCTACTGCTATAACACTCTTAACACATGGCCTTCCAGCGTCCATTTAAATGCTTCCTCTAAAGAAGAGTAGAGTCCACCATCTCCAGAGGCAGTCCGTTCCTGTACTGGACAGCTCTTAGTGATAGAAAAGTTGATGCTCAATTAAAATATGCTCCTTTGTAATTTTAACCCATTGTTTCTTGTCCTGTCTTTTGGAATAACACCAACAATGCTGCCCTAATTTCTATATGACAGCCACTCATATACATCAGAATAGCTATCAGATGTCCCTATAGTTTTCCTTGATCTTGATACTACCCGATTTATGAAGCCCAGGATTGAAATTTTTATTTTGCTGTGGTTTGGGGGTGGGGGGCTGAGAGGGAGTTGCTGATACACCACATTGTTAATTTATGTTTCGCTTGTGTTCTATTAAGACATTGAGATCCTTTATATATATATATTGTACTTATGCCCAATATGGTCATTTTCACTTTATAGTCATGCCTTTGATTTTTTACTGTTTTTATGGATTTTACAGCTATATTTGTCTCATCTGAAAACTGATACTTTTTATTTCCTATCTTTCTCATTCAAATCATGCATCCAGGTTCAAGGACAGGACTGATCAATTTGAGTAACTGACAAGTTGCATTCCATGGTGTATCAGTAGAAACAGCATAAAAACATAATATTCCATTAGCACAAATGAAAGCAAAATTAAGACCAATGACCAGCAATATTAAATGTGAAAGTAGAGAAAGTAAATGAAGCCAGAAACAATCTTAGCCTTGCCACCCCAAGAGATCTTTGATAGGCTTAGTATTTAATGAGTTATGAAACTCATTGGCTGGCTTTTAAGAGGTCCACCACACACACACTGATCTCTATATATATGGAAATGAAATTGCAGTCTTGTACATTGGTTGTAACAATCCCGAAAGCTGAAGAAAATCTACTACATCTGTGAAGCAGTTTTCATCCAACTAATTTGATTTGTTACACTGAAGCAAGTCACTCTGACACACAAAGTTCTTTCAGTGAGATCTGTGATAAATTTCTTCAGATAATTGGAGGGGTTGCATATTCTTTCAAATTATTTTTACTACAAACTAAATTGTTAACAATATATTTTAGGGATGCTGAAAACATAATTGAAGCAAGCCTTTTTGTTCCAGTGGTTAGGGAACTGGACTGGAAAACGGGAGACCATGAGTTCTAGATCCATGGATCTAGGCACAAAGCCAGCTGAGTGATCATGAGCCAGTCAGTTTCTCTCTTCCCTAGGACCGAGGCAATGCCAAACCACTTATAAGCATTTTGCCAAAAATACTGCAGGGACTTAACCGGGCAGACTTCAGGAATTAAAAACTGATTTGAAGGCACACACACTCACAGCCCATAAAAGAAAAGAAAAAATTATCCTTCCTCTTATTTTTAAAAGCTATAAGAATGGTCTATATCAGTGATGGCTAACCTTTTTGCCATCGCGTGCCAAAAGCGGGGAGAGCACGGGGGGGATTGCACATGTGCATGCTCACACCCATAATTCTATACGCCCCAACCCCACGCATGTGTGCATGACACACACACACACGCTTGCCTTTCTTTTGGCATTTGATGGCATGGCGGATTCGATAGGCCCGTTTTTTTTGCCCTCCCCAGGCTCCAGAGCCTTTCTAGGAGCCTGAGGAGGGCGAAAATGGCCTTCCCCACCCCCTGGAGACCCTCTGGAGGCCGGAAACAGCCTGTTTGCCAACTTCCAATGGGCCCAGAAGGCCAGAAAATCATATGACCAGTGTACGCATATGTGCCAGGGCTGAGCTCGTGTGCCCACCGATATGGCTCTGCGTGCCACCTGTGGCACACGTGCCATAGGTTCGCCATCACGGGCCTATATCATATCATGTCCTAATTGTGCCAAGAAAAGGCTAGATTAAGACTGAAAATTTTCAATAGGGGTTGGATAGAATCATTTAATTCTGCAAGTGAGAGATTCTTAAAAAGATTTTGCGCAAAGAAGTTCCTGAGGATGATCTCCAGCATGAATCTGGCAAATCTTCTGGTCATGGTGACCAACCCAGATTGGATCCTGCAACATTATCCTTAGACATGTATATTCATTTGTGAGATTTTGAGCAGCTTGGATAGAATTCCTATTGCAATATAATCCTTTTTCAGGGCTTAAAAAGCAATGCCTAACACAGCACAGTGAGAGGAGTAGAGCACATAGTTACTGCCTTTCATTTTCTGTGGCTCTTTTCTGAAATTACTTTCCCTGGAAATTTCATTTGCTTCACCTTGTTGCCTTTCGTAGAATTATTCTGGAGAGTATTTGGAGCATGAAGTATCACCATTAGTTTTACTGATTTTACAAATAATGTTTGCAGTCTGTTTACCTTATTTTTGCTTTATATTTGCATTACAGATATTTTATCATATTAATTTGTATAATAATTGTGATTTTTATTTATTGCATTGTAGACATTTGTCATAGTGTTTATAATGTATTAGAAAGTGCCAAGAGGCTTTTTATTTGAAGTGGTCATAAATCAAATAAATACATAAATAAATAAGTAAAATTCAGTTAGATTGATTTAGGCTTAGTTTGAGTAAGGGCAGAGATTCAAATGGTATAATAAACGTAATAAGCTTTTTGTTTGTTTGTTTTTAAAGCTAAGCATCCTAGCAGAAAGAATAGAAGAGTTGTATTATGTAAACTATGATTACTCCCCAACCTCATCTGATAATCCCATATCTTTGAGACAGCTCACGCAAAACTGAGCCCAGTTGATACTAAATGAACAAAAAAATTATGAAGAAGGTTTGGTGAATATTAGGTATGCCATTAATTTCTTTTACAACGCTCTCTGAGTTTCAGGGTTTGAAGTACTGCAATTAAACAAATTGCTGCAAAGTATGTCCATTTACCACAGGTTTACATTATCCTTACAGGAGGGTAATATGTATGAAAGCTGTTGGTGGTAGAATGGCCCCAAATTACCATGGGAACAGGCTCTTTGTTTAGTCCAATTTGCAAGTCTGGAATCAATGAGCTGTCAGTGGAGCTAATTGAAAAGTTTATTCACAAGCCATTCAGTATTTTCATGCATACATAGTTCCCTTTCCTTTCTTTTTCCAGCAGCTAAACTTCTCCTTCCCTAGATCTCAAGGGTACTAAAAAAGACAATTACTACTGAGGAGGAATAGGATAAACAGGAGAAGAAGGAAGGAAGGGAGGGAGGGAGGGAGGAAGGAAGGAAGGAAGGAAGGAAGGAAGGAAGGGAGGGAGGGAGGGAGGGAGGGAAGGAAGGAGGGAGGCAGGCAGGCAGGAAGACAGGAAGGAAGGAAAGAAGGAAGGAAGGAAGGAAGGAGGGAAGGAAGGAAGGAAGGAAGGAAGGAAGGAAGGAAGGAAGGAAGGAAGGAAAAAATATCTGCCATAAAGATATATTTTTAAAAAAGGATATTTTTGGGGACTGACTGAAAATTATATTTGATATTATCCAATATTCATAATTCCATTTGATGTAAAATTATAGTTGAAATTATCTCTACTTTCATTTACTCTTCCAAACTACAGATATAGCCATTGGATATCACAAATATAAATTTAGCCTCATGTTGCTACCTATTAATCTTAGAAGCAGGTGACATTTTATAATACATACATACATACATACATGAATGAATGAATGAATGAATGAATGAATGAATGAATGAATAATAAAGAGCATTTTTTATTCAGTTATTCCTTGTGATAGACTTTTAAAATTAACATCAAAGAGCTTTTTTTCACATAGCTAGCTCCTTCTTAATAGCCCCATCTTTATCAGTTAGGAATATATCAACAAAAAGACAGAGTACATTTGAAATCTCTTGTGGAACAAAAGAAAAAACACAAAAGAAAATACTACAATAGTGGTTAATTAGGTATAGGGCAGAATTTTTAAAAATGCAGCAACAATACAAACATGTAGGTGTATTCCAAGTGTGTTTCTAAATTTCACTGATACTATTCATATATTATAAAAAGATATTTTACAATTGAACTGTTTTTCATACATTGTTGTACATGCCAGATTTGTTGTATAAGTAATCTTTACAAGGTATAAATGAAATACTCTTGGTGAACCTTCTGATAAATCCCCCAGAATAAGTAGCTCATGTGTGAAGACTAAGACTTTTTAACTGTTTAACCTTGCTTTTTAACTGTCATTACTGGAAATTTTATTGAAAACAGCACAAAACAAAACAAAAACACAACCTATAATTTATCAAGTGCAATAGACTGCTATATAACTTAAAATAACAGTCTGCTTGCTCCTATTTGTCAAGACATCCACGTTTTATCTTCTATTAATAGACAAAGGAAAGAAGAGGAAAGGACTCAAATATTACCAATCTCTCTAACAGCCTCAGAATGAATTTACTAAAATCCCCAGGAACCAGGAAATCCAGGAAAAAATAAGACATAATAAATTTCTGTTTTGAGAAGTTACAACTCACTTGAGATCTGAGAGATCAAAAGATCACTCTTCTGGCCTGCCAAAAAACTGTAAAGACCTGGATTTCCTTCACACATTGGGTTAGTATGAGACTGGAACCCAGGGAAACTTGACAGTTTGTCTGGACAACTAGTAGTGTGTTATGTTCAGGGCAGGGGTGGGTTCTACTTACCTTTACTACCGGTTTGCAACGGGATCATGCACGCTCTCTTGCTTTGCTTGCGCACGCATCTTGCTTCTGCGCATACGCAGAAGCTTCTGCACGTGCGCAAATCACTTCTCATGATGTCAAGATCAGTGGGCGGAGCCTCCCGCCGGTTTTACTACCGGTTCTATAGAATTGGTCTGAACTGGGGGCAACCCACCACTGGTTCAGGGTAACAGGAAGGTATTTTGTTGCTGTTGCTGTTCTTGCTTGCTTGTTACTGTTTTACTGTTTTATTACTGTTTGTGAGCTGCCCATCTTCATAATATGTGTAGTTGTACAATTTTTTTAAATACATAGAAATTATCAAGCTACAAAACTGTAGCCAAGATGTAAAGACCCAAAGGCCTTCTGGAAGAGAACATTTCAGACCCTCTTCAGGTTCAGACAATCTATCATAATCAGTGGTGGGATTCAAATAATTTAACAACCAGTTCTCTGCCCAAATGATTGGCTGGGTGGATGTGGCTGGGTGGGCATGACCAGGGTGGGTGTGGCCAGGGGACATGACAGCACTCAGTCTCTTGCAGCACTCTGCCAGCCAAAATGGGGCATGGGGGTTAATTACAAAATGTGGGCTTTGCTTTGTGACATCCCCAGAGAGCAAGGGGTGTGAACTGCACAGAAAATATACTTTGGTTTGGTTAGGAAGAAATATCCCCAAAGTCAGATATTGTACCCCAAAGTACATTAAATGTAGACTGACTTTTAGCTACACACCTCCCCAACAAACAGCAAATTTTGAAGCTCCAGGTAAAGAGGATTCATTTTAGGATGAATAATGACAGTTTGCATGTTGGAGCTTCCTAAAAGAATGCTGGGAAACTCTGTATTTTAAAGAACATTTGAGGGAGGAGTGCAGAATAGCCCCTCTCTGCCTGAGGCTGTAGAGACCCGGCACCAATCAAAACACTTTTTGTGAAGCAACTGATCACCACTGACTGGGTAAGTCACTAGTATATAAAAATAAGAGCAAACTCCACTCCCTTCTAGTACTGATGATGTTACCTAGTTTGGTAATGAAATATCTGCAAGAAAAGCATCAAGCTCAGAGAGAACCAAGGAACTCACAGTTCAACCCTGAGTTACAAATATTCTCTTCTATCAATAAACACTTTTTGGTTAGAGGGACTCAGAGTCTGCATTATATGAGATGGTTCCCATTGGATTTCATTCTAAATTTTGATATGATTTCCGTAAATAAGAAATGTAGAATTATAATGGCTGAGTATTTGATCCTCCATACATCAAAAAAATACAAAGCTAAGCCATAAACAAATAAAAAACAGATTTGAAAAAAGAAAAGGCTTAAGAAAGAAAAAGAGTGAAAGTAAGAAAGAAGAGGAAAAGAAGGAAAACTGAAAAAGAATGACTTCCAACTTTCTTTGGTACAGATCAGTGGTGGGTTGCTACTGGTTCACCCTGCTTCGGGTGATCTGGTAGCGGTAATGGTGAGGTGAGAGCGAACCGGTTCATTCCGCCACCCTGAGGAGCTATGAATCCAGGTTTATAGCAATTATAATCAAAGGGGCTTTGAGAACTGAGAAAGGAAATCAGACCTATATTCCACCCCAGACTGCCCACCCCATGGTACCATTTCTACCATTCACTAGGATAGCTTTAGAATCAATGTCAGACAATAATAAGAATCATGTATCAAATCAATTATTTATTATGGTCAAAGACCAGTATAGGATAATTGTATAATATGTTTCATAAGACTTTGATTTCTACCTTTGTAATGGATTCTATTCTTTAGGGGGGAAACATATTGTAGTCAAGCATCTGTGGTAGTATGAAACAAATTTCAGAGCTATATGCTTTTGAGCTTAATTAACTTCCTGAGGTATGATTTCAAAAGCAGGTAAATACATTCAAGAACTTGCAATAAAATATTCTTACTAAAAAGAAAAATAGCCTTAGCATTGCCAGCGCACATGGTTCTGTGGACAAGGATTCAACATATTTCATTATCTTTTTGAAAGTATGTGTTAGCATTTCATCAATTGATCAGCCAAAATATTACTTCTGGGAATAATTGTTTTTGTTCTCCATACATATGCATAAGCTATAATTTTGACATGACAAAAAATTATATACAAGTACCTACCTTCTCTTTGAAAAAAAGGTCACTAGAGTTTTTCCTGCACTTTATATTCAGACTGAGCAAAGTTCAGCACTAAACATCTCTAAAATCTACTGCTCCTTTATCAGCCTTTGAAAAGGACATCCAGCAACAAACATGGTTCTGGGGATGAAATGATATAGCCAGCATTCTATGATGTCACTTGAGAGCTTTCTGAACCTGTGAATCGCAAAGGATAAGATTCTTTGTAATTGTTACACTAAGCTGTGGGGCTCACACCAGTGGTGGGTTTCAAAATTTTTTACTACCGGTTCTGTGGGTGTGGCTTGGTGAGCGTGGCATGGCTTGGTGGGCATGGCTTGGTGGGCATGGCATGGGAAGGATACTGTAAAATCTCCATTCCCTCCCCAACCAAGGAGAAGGTTACTGCAAAATCCCCATTTCCTCCTGATCAGCTGGAACTCAGGAGACAGAGAATAGATGGGGGCGGGGCCAGTCAGAATTTTTACTACCAGTTCTCTGAACTACTCAAAATTTCGGCTACTAGTTCTCCAGAAGTGAGTTTCAGCAGGTTCTGACCAGTTCTGGAGAACAAGTAGCGGAAATTTTGAGAACTGGTCAGAACCTGCTGAAACCCACCTCTGGCTCACACCCATCCCTTTTGGCTTTTTACAGTTGTTGTTTTTTTTTAATTTGATAACAGCACTTAAAATATAACTATGCATTCAAATTTACAGAAGATCTCCATACTTAATTTGTACCATGTAAAAATCCTATTTATTTAGGGATTCATTGTGAACATATGTTAACATATTTTTACCATATTTTGCATGTATCTAGGTCTTGTAATTCTTATAAATTCACTGCAATCGACTTTTTTAGAAATTCCAGTAAAGCGAGCAGGAAAAAATATCCTGTGTGTTTGCTTTCTTCTGAAAGAAATAAAATTTGTCTCAACTACAAGAATAACTTTTCTAAATAACAAGACATAAATGTTGACAAAACTATTATGAATATCTAAAATAGGTAGGTAAATGTTACAGTTTGATAGACGAATGGTCATGCATAGTTGACTTAAAAGAAGCTTACCTATGGTTTGGTATAATATTACAACTGATAAATGTAAATGATAAATAAATGACAATTAGTTATAGGTAGAGAACTAGACAACATAATGAGAAGCCATTGTTTTTATGCAATATGTAAATCATATTACAGCATTGCCCTGCCTTGCCTTGCCTTCAATCTTTAGTTCTGTAGGGAAATTAGTCTGAAACACTGTTTAGTTTATCCAGGGATTTGATATTTTTTTTTTTTGCCTTAATTTAAATGTAGAAATTTGGTCCAATTAGGAGGATTTGCATGAGAGATACTGTATAATTGGGAACTAGATTTCCTACTCTCCAGATCACTGGCTTTCTAAAAGGCAGATGGGAAATCTGTCAGTAGTGGCATACAGCAGCAACAGCAGTCCAGATGCTTTTAAGCTTTCTGCGTGATGCTGTTCCACCCCTGAAGAGTACCAGTGGGCCACATGCCAAAAAAAGGTCCCCAAGGCAATTAGCTGCCTCTGAATTCAACTCCAGCTGCCTTGGAAGTCAAATGAATGTGGCTTGTTTAGTCATACACCATTGAATATGAAGAGCCTGTCGCCTCTTTATAAGCAAAGCAGCCTTCTCCATTGCAGGCCAGCTGCATTTTAACAGAAAAGGAACCTAGATATTTTCTTATGAAACACAATACAATCAATTGGCTACATCATATATCACCTGAAAGCTTGATTAAAACTAAGATTTTGTAATTGCATTGTAGCTCCACATTTGGCAATTGGATATTTGAAACCATAATTTATTTTGGTTTCCATAATGCCCTCAGATTCAAATTGTAGACTACAATTAATTTACTATTCACATTTAAGTAGCATGATATTGCTTATTCTAAAATGTGATAAGAGAGACACTGCAATGACTATGTTAAGACAGGCAACATAGAATGATAAACCAATGCTAAGGTGTTTTTTTTTTCTTGATTGCATTTTTTAAGTAAAATATCATGGGCGTATATAAATTGGAGGGAGTGTGATGGCTCAGTAGTTAAAGAGGCTGAGTTTGTCAGCTGGATAGCTGACAGCCTGAGACCCAAGTTCTGTGCAACAGGATAAGTTACTGTTTCTTATCCCAACTTCCACCCCACTAGCTATTCAAAAGCATGCAAATGCAAGTAGATTAATAGGTACCATTTCAGTGGGCAGGTAGCAGCATTCTGTGCAACTTTGGGGTATAGCCATGCTGGCCACATGATGATGAAAAATGTCTTCGGACAATGCTGCCTCCCTCAACTAAGAAATGGAGATGAGCACCATGCCATAGAGTCTAACATGACTTGACAAGGAAACCTTTACCTTTATATAGCTTGGAAGAGGGAGAATATGTGAACATTTAAAATATAATTATTTCAACACATGCTTGTGTAGACAATATATTATTTTTAAAAGAAAATATTCCATTCTCTGTACTGAATAATTTACTAGAAATTAATCCCTAATTAAGGACATTGCTATGTAAACTTAGTGGAAAGAAGGCACAATGATTCTATAGAATTTATCTATGAATAAAAATGCACTTAAATCCTGCCACTTACCTTTCATAGTTTTGTTTCTGATACAAGTAAATCCCAAGTCTCTTTTCTATATCTCACTTCAGACAATTCCCATCCTAAATGAGTCTGAGAATGACATACAAACCAAGCTCCTTATAAACAAGCTATAATATAGCACTACAATTTTAGTACATGCCAAAATCCAGATTTATCAGAAAGACATTACAAACTTTCAGAACATTCTATAGTGTTTAGTATTTTCAAAACTATCACTACTAATAAAATTCAGATAATATAATTCTTTCTTTGAACACACCAGTGACACAGAATTATTAAGTAGCAAGAAGCAATAATTTCTGTAGAACTAGTAATATAATTTGTCCACAGAATTACAAGTTGTTAATTTAACTGACACTAGTGACAAATTATGCTGTCTGACCATTCATATAAAAGTGATTTGCTTTTTTCATTAATTAAATTAAATTCTTACTTTATGGCATAATGTGTTTTACTTCTATAATGCTATCAAAATCACTTTGGACCAAATTAAAAAAAAAAACAAAATAGCTGAATTCTAATTTTGTATTAATAAATAGGATATTATATGTCACTTGATTAATAAAAATAACCCTTACTCAATATAATTATAGTTTAACTGAGAGATTACAGTATGTAGTTTAAATCAAAGCTCAGGAATGTGAATTTGTCTGAAAGCACTTAGAGTTTCATCAGAATTCAGTCTCAAAGATGCTTTTTTTTCTTTCAAAAGGTAACAGGACTGTTTTGTTGTTGTTGTTGGTTTTTGTTTTGTTTGTTGTTTTTTGTTATTTGAGGAAGAAGAAAAAAATGTTTTGCTTCTAATTCAAGCTTCTTGGATAAGAAAATAAATGTTTTCTTCTTCTTCCTCAAATTTAAAAAAATAGTCCAGTTGCCTTTTGAAAGAAAAAAAAAAGCACCTTTGAGGCAACTATGATTTGGATTTCCATAGGAATCAGAATTCAGACAAACTCATGATCAGAGGTGGGTTGGTGGCAAGAATTATACAGCAGAATCCTGTCCATATTCAGCAAGATTCTGAGAGAACCAGGGAACAATAAACATTTGAAACCTCTTCCCACTTTCTTCTTATTGTATTCTGTGTCCGTGTAATATTTTTTCCATTGTTGTTTCTATTGCATTGACTGGCCAAATGAATGGAAATATATGAGAAACCCAAAATTTTGGAATTTTGGGAGGGTGGATTATATTTAAATTTAATTGAGTAAAAAATATTGCTATATCTGATAATTTTAAAAATGAACCATACTTATTTTATGTGAGAGTCCCAGGACAAATGCTTCTTTAAATTGCTCCTACATATGCTCCTCATATGTAGGAATATTTAGGCCCCAAAGAAATCCTCTCAGATGAAGGCCCAGTCCAAATAATTTCACTTTTTAATACTAATACTACCCTTCTCTTTAATTTAGCTGCAGAGTGTTGCCATAACATTTTTATGACGAGTAAAAGCAAAGATGATTCAATCAAAAATGGATAGGTTAAAAAAAAACAACTTTGGATACGAAATTCTGTTTCTTTTTCTGACTTTTAAGCCTTGTTCAACTATATTGTGATTCGATATACACATAGGTAAATAAGAATGAAAGTTTAAAAATTATTCCGGATTCAAAAGAACAGTTTCTTAGCTACCGGGAAACAAAACAATATTTTATTAGCCCCTTGTGCCAGCAAAATAAAATATTGGTAGGCAGCAAGTATTGTTCAAAGGTTAGCATTGATGATCACATTGCAAATGCGTTGCACTCTGGAATGTGAAGGAAAGAGTCTCCTGGCCTCAAAATGAAAAATCACTCAAAGTGTAATGTGGACAGATGTCAGAAATAAAACAAGGAAATATGAAGATCTTTGCAATGAAAAAACTATCCATTACCAGTACATTTTAAGTTCTATACATTAATATCCACCTAAAGAGAACAAGCTGCTTTTGCTAATAACATTTTATGAGCATACATAGATAAATTGCATTCTGTATAGATTTAGTGAAAAATGCATAAACCAAGCTATTAATATGGACTCCCCCCTCCCCCCGAATTCTCAAATCCCAATGGTTTGGAAAAGGCTGTTGAGCTTTATATAATACTTTGTTTTTTCATATCATGTTTTACTTTTTATTACTTCTGTCTCATTTGAACAGGCACATTGTAAAGTACTTTGCAGTGATATAATTCAATTTTTTTTACTACCAGTTCTGTGGGCGTGGCTTGATGGGCATGGTGCGGTGTGGTGGGCATGGTGTGGTGGGCATGGTGTGGCTTGGTGGGTGTGGTGTGGCTTGGTGGGCATGGCAGGAGAAGGATATTGCAAAATCCCCATTCCCTCCCCACTCCAGTGGGAAGGATATTGCAAATTCTCCATTCCCACCCCACTCTGGGGCCAGCCAGAGATGGTATTTGCCAGTTCTCCAAACTACTCAAAATTTCCGTTGCTGGTTCTCCGAACTGCTCAAAATTTCCACTACTGGTTCTCCGGAACCTGTCAGAACCTGCTGAATAATACCCCTGGTATTTTGGTACATTAAGACTGGTGTTTTCCATGTTTCATGGAAACTTGTGCACCATCTCGATATGCTATAGATTTTTTTTTAAAAAAAAACAATTCTTTCTACCTTCTTTACTGCAACAGCATTAATGATATGAATCAAAGAAGTTAGATGGTGGTTCTATGTACATTAACTTGGCGGCTCCAGATGATCCAGAAGTATGGTATTTGTACATGTGCAAATTACCAAATTGAGAGAATAGTATATAATTTCCATTTGTGTTGAAATGCTGTAAAGAGGAGGGAATTGAATAACTAGATCCCCAGAACTACTTTGTAGTAAGCATATTGGCTGTACCTGGCTGAGTGAAGTGAAACATAAAAGAAATGGACCCTATCTTGGACCAAGCTTATTAAAAGTGAGAATTCTAGTGAATCTTGTCTAACTGGAGCAGTCTATTAAATATCTGATGGGGAAAAGAAATAGTACAGTATAAACATGCAATTTTACTTTATAAAGAAAGTTATTATCCTTTGATGTACAACAATGAACTATAGTTTTGTTTATTTCCGTATGCTTATATGTAGATGCATATAGTACTTATATACAAGCACAACCCAATCATAGCCAGCCTTTTGTTAGTCTTCATTCATTATTTTCTGTGTTTGAAACGTATCACTCATCTTACAAGCAAAGCTTTAAACAACATTTCAGATCTTGATTTTAATAGAAGAGTGACTAATTCAAAATTATCCCCATTAACTAGCAAAATTACTTTATTAAATACCAACCCAGGAAAACAGCTGAGCATTCATCAAAAATAATCTCCCAGGTATTTCAAAGTAATATTGGTGTGACAGACATAAAGTGAATGAGAGGAAAAGAAATGATAATGAATGGTGGAACAATAATTTCAAAAGCAATGAGCCAGAAAACATTGAAAATGTCCAGTTAAGGGAGAGGACACCTCTAAGTACAAATAAGCATTTGTAGTTTGCTATGAGACCAAATATATATATATTGGATCCTCACATTACAATTCTCAGAATAGATATATTGACTTTAAAATAACTGAATAATCATAACATTTGAATGAAAATTACATCTGCTCATTTTATAGTTGAAAATACTTTTTTATTGTCCCATGAATATTTAATTGATGTTTCAGGGCCTTCTATCCCTGTGAAAAATCACCAAATACTATTAGTATTGAAATCTGACTATTAAAGTAAACAAGATTGTTACACAGAATAATATAATCAAAGCTGAAAGCCCTTTGGCAGTAAAAGCATCAGCTGTGATCCTTGCTATGTAATGGCAAGCCATTATCTCTAATCTTCAACTGCCTCACAGGATGATGACAAAAAATATAATTGCATAGATAAATAAGTCAGCTTTCTCTAACTTTGTGCCTTTCAGATTGTTGGACTTCCCTTCTGCCACTAGTCCTGCCTCTTAGCTTGCTGTTTAGTCTAGATCAGATTATATATAATTCATTTTCAAAAGGTATTTTCTTCCTACAAAATTACAATCTAAATATCATAGCACAGAATGAGAAAAAGGTGATGAAGGAAAAAAAATAGAGGGGTGGAGGTTTGACATCATTTTTTTATATTAAATCAAAACATCTGAGTGGAATTATTTCCCACTACAGATGCTTGGAAAAATGATACTCCTGATAAGAACTGAGGAACAAACATGGAATACATCTTTTAAAATAGATTTTTTTATTAATAAATCTATCCGCAGGATATGGCCAAAGAAGTTAAGATGGCAGCTACAAGGATGTAACCAAAACTATATCTGTTTATGTGTTATGTGTGCCATGTAAAAGAGAATGGAATTTTGACTGCACAATCAAGGCCACCATCCTTAATTTTTTAAAATCATAACTTCAGGAAGCCCTTGACTTCCTTTTTGCTGCCTTCTTCTGTAGTTTGATAAAATAGTTGCGTTGGCTGAGGATTGTAGGAACTCTAATCCAGCAACCCGAGAAAGCATTACATCGAGAAAAGTTGAAATAAGCATTCTTAGCATAAGGTTTGAGAATCAAAGATGAATGCTATTGGAAAAAGATGTATGACATCATTTCCAATAAGCCTATGATTCTTTTTTATATATACCCTATAACTAGTGAACAACACTTTTAAAAGCCAGGGTGCCTAAAAATCATGTGGAAGGAGGTTGATCCATTTGGACCTGATGAGATTGTCCTGTTAGGTCAGCCACCTGTATATTAGACTCATGCTTTTGTGATGGGCTAAGGCTTCCCAGGCGATAACATGTAGTTTGGTTCTGGCAGTAGTTAATTTCTCCTTGAGAAAGTGGTTCAGTCAGTAGTTTGCCTCCTTCTCAAGAACCCACAGTACTGGATGTTATGTCCTTATAAGGACATCCGCCCGGATTGGCTGCCAGCCACCGGGCGGGAAAGTTTGAATCCCTGTCAGGGGGCGGTGCGTCTGCCGGAGCGAATATAAGGGAGCTCCGGCAGCGCACGCCAGTCTTGCTACTGTTGCTGTTCTAATAAAGTTACTTATGTAAAGAGCTGGTCACGTCTTCATTCCTGCGCCGATCTAACACTGGCGACGAAGGACTAGAGAGAAGAACGAACCTCGCGGCACCAAGCCAACAACACCAAGACTCCGGCACCGGGAACTACAGTAGGCATTTCCGTAGGCATGGCATCCACTGAAGTCACTTTGCCAGCCCTTGCTCCTTTCCGACCAGGGAAGGACAAGTGGAAATCCTACGTAGTGAAATTCTGGCAATACCTGAGAGGCAACAACATCAGGGATGCCGATGATGACCGGAAAAAGGGCATTTTCCTGGCCAACTGCGGCTCCGAGGTCCTCGACATGGCAATCGATCTCGTAGCACCACGAGACATCGAAGAAGTGCCATGGACAGACCTGCTGCAGATCCTGGAAGACCACTATGCCCCAACAGGAACACCGGTGGCGAACCGGTTCACCTTCCACCAAAGGGACCAGAAGGAAGGTGAGACGATCAAGGAATTCGTGGCCGCCCTACGCCAGATCGCAGCCAGCTGTGAGTTCGACCACGTGGACAATGCCATCGCTGACCGCGTGGTTTTCGGCATGAGGGACAGAGGCCTGCAAAAGAAATTCCTGAGCAGGAAGGAACTCGTGCTCACGGATGTGGTGGAGGAAGCCACCGCATCCGAAATCTCGGAGAAAGCAGCCGCCGCACTAAGCAGAGCAAAGGCAATCCACAAGATTCGCTCCACAGCGCAATCGTCAACAGAGGATTCCACAGCCGGATCCGAGTCAGAGGGGGAAGCCACCGTCCACAAGGTTTCCAGACCCCCAAGGCGGGAAGCCGCCCAACGGAACTACAAGGGGGAGCGCTGCGCCAGCTGCAGAGGGGACCATGCCAGAGCAACCTGCAAGTGGAGAGATGCGACCTGCCGATGCTGCAACAGAAGGGGTCACATCGCCGAAGCTTGCAGAGCTGAGGAACCAGCCCCAGAGCCCTCCAGCCACCGTCCCCGCGAGAATCGGAAGGATTACCAGAGATCATCCAAACGGTCCTCTGGCCCTTCCAGACGCAGAGACGACGAATTTCCCCGGAACGGAGCAGTCCACCAGACGACCATCGCACACACGACCTCAGACAATGCCACCAAGTTCCACGTGACCATCCACGTGGAGGGGACACCCTGCAAAATGGAGGTAGACTCGGGCTCGGTCTACTCCATCATGGACTGGCAGCAGTTGAAGCGCCTGCAACCCAGCATCACCAAGCGAGAGCTGAAGCCACTACACTCCAAGCTCGTCGACTTTGGGGGAAACCCCATCGGAGTGTTAGGGAGAGCCGACATCCGGGTCACCTACAAGGAGTTCGAAGGCAAGCTCCCAATCACCGTCGTGAAGGACAGCCGACCGAACCTGCTAGGAGTGGAGTGGTTCAAGCCACTGGGGCTTTCAATCGAAGGCATCAACCAAATTCGCAGGGACGGACTCGACAACCTCATCGAAGAGTTCAAGGAAGTCTTTGATGGTAAGCTGGGGAAATTTGTGGGGAGGCCAATCTCCTTCAATCTGGACAAGGGAATCACCCCAATTAGGCTCAAGCCCCGCCGAGTTCCGTTTGCCCTGCAGCCCAAAGTAGACGAGCAGCTGGATAAGCTGATCGCCCAGGGCGTCCTGGAACCGATCGATCATGCTTCATGGGAGACCCCCATTGTGACCCCACTGAAGCATGATGGGTCTGTGCGCATCTGCGCCGACTACCGTTGTACCATCAACAAGGCGTTGGCACAGAGCGCATACCCAGTCCCAGTGGTGCAACACCTGCTGCATTCCCTGGGATCTGGATCAATCTTCGCGAAACTGGACCTGGCCCAGGCTTACCAGCAACTGCCAGTAGACGAAAAAACGGCGGAGGCTCAAACAATCGTCACGCACAGGGGGGCATTCAAATGTAACCGCCTCCAATTTGGAGTCAGCGCTGCCCCCGGCATTTTCCAATCCATGATGGAACGCCTTCTCCAAGGCGTTCCAGGGGTGGTGCCTTACTTCGACGATGTGCTCATCTCTGGTGACTCAAGAGCTCAACTCCTTGAAAGGCTCAGGCTTGTCCTGCAGCAATTCAAGGCCAAGGGCTTGAGGGTCAGGCGGGACAAGTGCATCATAGGAGTACAGGAAGTCGAGTTCCTGGGCTACCTCATTGATAGCACAGGCATCCACCCCACCAAATCAAAAGTGGAAGCAATCCATGAAGCTCCAAGCCCAAAAAACAAAACGGAGCTTCAGGCATTCCTTGGGTTGCTCAACTTTTATGCAATCTTTCTAAAACAGAAAGCCACAGTTGCTGAGCCACTTCACCGCCTGCTGGGGAAATCGGCATCCTGGAAGTGGGGCCAGGAAGAGGAAGCGGCATTCCGAGCCATAAAAGGACTATTGACGTCCAAAAGCGTCCTCATCCAATACAGCGAAACGCTCCCCATCAAGCTGACCTGTGATGCGTCGCCCTACGGGGTGGGGGCAGTCCTCAGCCACGAACTGCCCAACGGCACCGAAGCCCCAATCGCATATTTCTCGAAGACCATGTCCGGAGCAGAACGGAACTACAGTCAGCTGGACAAAGAAGCCCTGGCCATCGTGGCAGGAGTGAAGCGCTTCCACGAATATCTCTATGGAAGACGTTTCACCATAGTCACCGATCACAAGCCACTCCTGGGGCTCCTCGCAGGCGACCGACCCACCCCGACCTTCATGTCCCCGCGGATGATGAGATGGGCCATCTTCCTGGCCGGCTACTCCTATAGGCTTGTGCACCAGCCAGGCACAGCCATAGGAAACGCCGACGCACTAAGCAGATGCCCATCGAAGAACCCGGTGGAAGACCCAGCCCCCACGCTCCATCTATTCCACATAGATGACGACGCCAGCTGTCCAGTCTCCTCCGCAGATGTGGCCGCGCACACCCAGAGAGACCCCACCCTCCGCCAAGTAAGGTCCTGGATCCTCAGGGGGTGGCCATCGAAACAGACGGAAGAGAGGTTCAGCCCGTTCACCAGGAAACAGACGTTGCTATCCACCATAAAGGGCTGTCTGCTATGGGGAGACAGGGTGCTGATCCCAAGCACTCTACAACGGCGGACGCTGGAGACACTGCACAACGGGCACCCGGGCATCGTCCGCATGAAGGCCCTGGCACGGAGTTACATCTGGTGGCCCTCACTGGACAGAGACATCGAACAATGGGTCTCCAGATGTGACCCATGCCAAGAAGTCCGCCCCGCGCCGCCGCAATCTGAAGTCACGAACTGGGAGACCCCCAGCAACCCCTGGTCGAGGGTCCACATCGACTTCGCGGGCCCGATGCAGGGGCGACACCTCCTCATCGTGGTAGATGCCTTCTCCAAGTGGCTCGAGGTGATACCCATGGCATCTACCACAACAGAAGCGACGATCCGAGCCCTGCGCCGCCTGTTTGCCACACACGGACTACCGGACGTGCTGGTCTCGGACAACGGCCCCCAGCTCACATCCCTGGCCATGGAGTCCTTCCTGGCAGGACTGGGCATCCGCCATGCCCTCTCCGCTCCGTACAGGCCGGCCGGAAACGGACAAGCGGAACGGATGGTCCGGCTCACAAAAGAAGCCCTCACCAAGATGGGCCCGGGAGACTGGCAAGAACGCATCGACAACTTCCTTCTCACCCAGCACATCACCCCGCATGCCACCACCCACAAGAGCCCGGCCGAACTCCTCATGGGCAGAAGGTTGAGGTCACTCTTGGACCGGCTGCACCCCCAATACAGCCCGGAAGTGACCGCAACCGCCAGCCGGCCGCTTCGCGCCTTCAGCAAAGGAAATTCAGTTTTCGCGCTGAATTTCAATGGCTCTCCTAAGTGGCTGAAAGGGAAGATTGCCAGCACAACCGGCCCCAAATCCTACACCGTCGAGTTGGAAGATGGACAGGTCGTGAGACGTCACATCGACCAACTCCGGAAAAGGTGGGGGGGAGCACACGAAAATCAGCCTGACGAGGGAGGCCTACAACACCCAGACGAGGTAGGCTTACAACACCCCAGCGAGGTAGACCTACCATACCCAGACGAGGTAGGCCCACCACAACCCTACGAGGCAGAGCAACGCCATCCCAGCGAGGTCGGCCCAGCACACTACCAGGCACTGTCACGTCGGCAGTGCAGCGAGGTAGACCGGGGCCAACCGTACGGGGGATGGCAACACCAACCCGGCCAGGTGGGCACCCGGCACAACAGGCCCAGGGACCCCCGACCCAGCCCGCAGGTAGACCAGGACCTGCCTAGAAGGGAAGCACCGCACCCCACCAGCGAAGGCAACCCACGGCAGCCCTACCAGGGAAACCTCAACGCAAGGCGAGTAGACCGGGGACCATCGCAGATGGGCACACCACAGCACATGGGCGAGGGTGGCACACGACTCCCCGGCGAGAGGGACCCCCGCCCAACGCAAGAAACAACCCGGCAACAACAACCCAACCCAGACGACCCCAACCACCAACTGGCGGTAGACCAGGGACTAGGGGGAAGGGAAAGCCGACAACAACCCGGCCAGGGAGGCCTGCGCCAACCCGGCAGGGGAGACCTCCACCGACCCGAGGAGGCATCCCCACAACGACACCCCGACCAGGTCGACCACCACCAACCCGACGGGGAAGACCAACGCCTGCCCGGCCAAGGAGACCTGCGCCAACCCTGCGAGGTCGGACACCGCTACCCGAGCCAACACCACCCACAGCGGGCAGACCGGACCCAAGGGCACCGGACCGAACCACCCTCCAGACCACAGCGGGCCGGGCCACAGCAGAACCGCAGCCACCGGGAGACCGAGGGAGAGCAAGTGACAGCCGGGGTCTTACCGAGACTCAGACGCTCTTCCCGGGTCGGAACCGAACAGCACCGCCGAGGCGAAAGATCCACAGGCCAGGAGGAAGACCACCAGAACCAGCCATTCCAGGTCTGCGGTCCGGCCGGAGGCGCTGAGGGTGACCCCGCACACTCGCCAGCCGAACCGAACCCGGTTCCGGGGAAGGATCCAGGAGCCACAGAAACCCCGTCCGTCCAGGGCGGGGACACGGGAGAAATGAGACTGCGCAGGTCAAGTAGGGTGCCTAGGCGTCCTACGTACCTGCAGGACTACGTCACGTTTATTGACGAACACTGAACGTTTTTTTTCTTTGGACTAGGGGGGAGGAGTGTTATGTCCTTATAAGGACATCCGCCCGGATTGGCTGCCAGCCACCGGGCGGGAAAGTTTGAATCCCTGTCAGGGGGCGGTGCGTCTGCCGGAGCGAATATAAGGGAGCTCCGGCAGCGCACGCCAGTCTTGCTACTGTTGCTGTTCTAATAAAGTTACTTATGTAACGAGCTGGTCACGTCTTCATTCCTGCGCCGATCTAACACTGGATAATTCTCATACAGATTTTAACCTTCCCTTTCTGGGTCATACAACAGTTGCAGACAACTCTGGAGGAAGTAGATAATATGGATCCTTTCCAGACCTGCACTTGGGCAGAACAGTATTGATTACACTTTTAGATGATCTCTAGCAGGAGCAAGATGGGGCAGTGCGTCCATCTTTGCTGTTCTTGGCCATTTTGATACCATCGATTATTGTATCCTTCTGGATTTATTGTGTGGAATGGGAGTGGATGAACTATTTTGTGCTGATTTTTTTTCCTTTCTCCAGGACTAATTTCAATCAGTGTTCATAGGGGAAGAAAGATCCTAATCATACTTCTGCTTTGGATGGTTCTACAGGGCTGGGTTCTCTTTCCTCGCTATTAATATCTATGTGAAGTTACGGCCATCTTTGACAGTGTGGGATGAGGTTTGATCAATATACAGATGTATCCAGCTTTACATCCCTACCCTCCCTGCCAAGAGATGCTATGGAGATTGTCTAGATGAGAAAGTTGGAATTCAGATCAATAGACTTCAGCTCAACTCTAAAAAGACAGAGTAGTTTTGGATATTAGGGCTATATAGTTCTGACAATTTTCCATTTTAGTTTTACTTGCACTTCATCTAATAGAAACAGTGTTCTGGAGATCTTCCTGGACCCATGGCTCCTGTTCAAGGAACAGTGGCAGCCATAGCCAAGGGGGCCTTTGAACAGGTTTGAGTTGTGCTCCAGTTGTACCCTTCCTGTACCCTGCTCACTGTCACTCATACCTAAAGGACTATTGCAGTTTGTTTTACATAGGGCTGCCTTTGGAAAGCATCCAGAAGTTATAACTGGTCCAGAATACAGCAGTGTGGGCAGTTATGGGCACTCTTTGATCAGTACATGTTATATTCCACTCTGCAAGCGGCATTAATTACCAATTTGCTTCCACGTTTAATTCAAATTGCTTACTCTGTAATCTGTAAATCCCTCATGGCATGAGACTGGGTTATCTGGGGGCCTGCTTCTCCCAAATTATGTCTACCCATCCAATTAGGTCCAATAGAAGATGCATGTTCTGAATGACATCTGCTACAGAGTGGCATCTGGAGCATGCCAGGAAGACAGTCTTTAGATTATAATTTCCTCAGAAATTGCATTGACCACAAACTTGTTGTTTTTTTAAGACCTTCAAGACATGATTTTATTACCAACTCTAGGAGTTAGGAGGTGGGGCTGAGCCCATATATGGATTATGCTAATTTGTGATTCATAATTTTATTTTTACCTCAGCTGCTGTTTCTATGAGAATTGATTTTCTGTTCAGTATGGGTTTTTATTTTTTCTGATTTCTTGTAATATTATTAGTCATCCAGAATCATGAATTTCAGATGGGTGGCCATATAAATTGAAACACATAACATATAAATTCAAACACAAACACAAACAAGCAAATAAATATTTTTTCTCTTAAGTACCATTAATAAGTTAGTTTTGAACCTCACTGGTTGTCATCACAAAAATAAAAGTCAGTCATAGATTGTTACATGCATTTTCTCATTGTTTCTTGGACTTGTCTTTGAATTCATATCATAAAGTAAATCTGGCATTTAATATTTTAACTATTGATCAATTACTAAAAGCTATATTCATTTAAACAAACTGATCAACTAACCTAATAGAAGAACTGAAGCTACCTAATTGAGTTCAATTTGATTTCTCCTATTGCTGTTCTAAATATAGTTAATGAATTAAACTTACTACATTTTTCAATTCTGATTATGGTATGACTCACATGTGAGTGACTGAATATATGCAAAATTATGCACATGCCATATAAAGCAGGAATGTTGATAAATGTAATCTTAAATTACATCTTGAGACATTTTTTGTATGTCATGTCATCTCATAATGAATTGGTTGCCATCTGCGTCCCTCAAAGAGTATAAAGAGTCATTCAAGAAGAGTAATGAGCAACATACAAATAGTTGAAGAATTGTAGACTTCAGATGGAATCACCTTCTGAGAATGAAGCTCTCCCTGCAATTAGTGACACACCTTGCTGATTTACTTTATGTAGTTATTCCATGATGTGGTCACAGAGCCATTTCTTTCCAATTAATTAAAAAGCATTCAGGGTCACATTAATGGATGACTATAATCACTCAATCTATATTGCTAGGATGATTTTCAGTCTAATTACTCTGCCAGTCACTATTAGAGATGTTAATGTAAAGGCAAAAGGTCACTATTTGCTCATGGCTAGGTTTCTGGTAGCTTGAGACAATGTGGTTATTAAAAAAAGCCAGTCAAATAATGGAAGACTACCCTTGCTTTACATAAAGGCTTTTGAATGTGTATACCACAGACTGTGAAGAGTTCTTAACATAATGAAGCACCAGCTTTCATTTGCCTATTGACAAATTTGTATGGTAGTCAGGTGGCAATGATTAGAAAGGAGTATTGAAGAACTAAAAGCTACAAAATTGGGAATGGATTTTGTCATGGTTGCGTCTGGTTTTTTGAATTTTTATATAAAAGATAAATGCTGGAATATGATAATAGACACTGGAATTAAAATTACAGGAACAAATATCAACTGCCTCAGATATGATAATAATACCACTCTAATGCCTGCAAGTAAATCTTGTTGAAGATAGATAACATTACAAAACCTGATTGTGTCAATGAGGAAAAAAGGTGATAGAAGATAAGATGGCAACAAACATGAAACAAGAATGACCTTACAAGAATAAACTATTTCCATCAAGCCACAAAAAAATAAAAGTGCCTGAACAAATAAATAACAGCAAAGATACCTTAACGTTAAACATAAGTCTTGGTAACTACTTCAATGTAATTTTCTTGGCATTTGTTATTTTCCATTTCCTTCTAGGATGTTTTTCAACTTCCTATTTAACTCTGAGCCCTGTAATTCACAGGATGCCTATCACTAAAACATAGCCATTTGGTATATAAGGCCAATCACAGTTAGCTAGGTGCGGTGACCTCCAAATCCTTAAAGAAAAAAACATAAAACACAATGCATTGTAATACCTTATTTACCCAGTTTTATGAGCCAGGAGATGGCATGCAGAAAACAGTAAAGTTTTTTGCCCTTACCTTCACAGGTAACTTCATAAATACAGACCTAAATAAACTCAAGATATTTTTATGACACAATAAGAAAGAAAAGCTTGCTGTATATATTTAAAATAATATTTGACCTATGAATTGTCAAAGTTAGAATAATTTCAGAATACACTATGCATAGATATAACAAATCTTACAAATTACAATGAACTAAGAGTTCCTGTTTGCATATTTGTTTGTAATAAATTCTATACAATGTGTTTGTTTGAAGGAAACACTTGTTTCTAAAGATTGGGCTGTTATCTACAATTGCTTAATTTATTTATTATCTCACCATTATTATTTTTATAAATAACTCAAGGTGGCAAACATACATAATATTCCTTCCTCCTTTTATTTTCACCACAACAACTCTGTATGATTAGTTGGGCTGAGAAAGTGACTGGGTCGAAATCACTTAGCCAACGTTCATGCCTAAAATAAGATTAGAGTTCATGGACTCCTAGTTTCTAACCTGATGCCTTAAAGACTAGACCACACATCACTATGAGATACATCTAGGTCCGCTATCATTTAACAAAGAAATTGAAAATGCCCCTGACGCTGAACTTTAAAACATTTTTAATCTAGAATGAATTGATATTTGGTAACAGTGCTACACAACCTAGATATCAGAAAACTTGATTTAATATTATTTATTCTGGTTAAAATTGTCAGGATGCAGTATTTGAAAAATAAAAAGTGTTGTAGGCAATAATAATTTATCTTTAACATTTATTATTAGGAATTTTATATTATATGCAGGAAAAAAAGACATATACAGCAGAACATAATATATATCATGATTTATTATTTCCAAAAAAGCTATAAATTTAACTGGAAGTATAAAGCTGAGCAAAGACAAACATATTTATAATGAAAGATGTTTTCTTTCAAAACACTAAATCTGTTTATCATTTACAGTTCCCAGACTTTGTTAGGAAAACATAGCCATATTTTGAACAATGAGGATTTTCAAATGTTTACAACCAAAAATTCTTCAGGAATTTCTCATTATCACTGTTGTGCTCAGTAAGCTCCTGATATTCATGTAGCCATTCGGTTATCTGCATATTCAATGCATACATTAATACAAATTGTATTCATAGTTTGGCGTATTTACCCATCATCTCTGAAGAAAGCCAGTTGTTTTGATATTGTATTGAAAAATGATTATGATCAAAGTTTCTTGTCAGCTGCAATGCATACTAAGTTATAATCAGGCGTACTGATACAGGATGCTATAGCATTTCCATCATAGTAGCTCCATTAGGTCCAGAAGATCTTATATTGGTTAAATTAGTAAACACAACTCATGCCTGACATGAGGTATTAGTGCCATGAGAAATATCCAATCACTTTTCACAGATATCCTTGTTCCAGATGCCATAGAATCATCTGACATGCTAAAAGATCAATTTATTAATGGAGATGGAAACTAATTACTGTGGAATTTATTTTTAGATTTATACACAAGTCACTTCTCACTAAAATTCAGTTTTGATGCTCTACTACAGGGCCCATGGGCTGGATGTGTCACGTGCTGGCCACACCCACACCCAATTTAGCAAAGGAGGAAAAGTCCCAATATGTCACATGATGCCACCATGATGATGCAAGTTTGACACCCCTGCTCTACTAGAACTTGTCTTCTAATATTCATTTTTTGGGGGGAAAGATGTTTTTCTGTTTCATCCTCATAGTTTATTTTGAAGTATTCTGGAGTGGGGTATGCGCTTAAATCTATTTTTTCTGTATATATAAGTTTGCAGCCCCTGCTATTTCCTAAAGCAGAAAATGCAAAACAAAGGAAAGTGCAGTCTATGGTAGAGATGTATTGTAGAGATGTTTCTATACCCTTGACCAGTTCTGAACATCTTATAACTAAAATAAATGCCCACCTGTCCATGACATTCTCTCCAAAATGTCTTGTTCTATAGTATTTTTTTTAAAAATGAAATTCTGTCAAACTAAATAAGTATGTCCAAACAATATGTAAAAATGAACTATTAATTATATTTTCTGAGTTTTTGTTGTGTTTACAGACTAAATATGCAAAACAAGTACTTCTATAGGCATATGCATATTTTTCTATAATAATCTTTCCTGTTGTTGTTAGTTGCGAAGTTGTGTCCAACCCATCGTGACTCCTTTCCTCCAGGCCTTCCTGTCCTCTACCATCCCCCGGAGACCATTTAAGCTCACGCTGACTGCTTCAGTGACTCCATCCAGCCACCTCATTCTCTGCCGTCCCATTCTTCTTTTACCCTCAATCGTTCCCAGCATTAGGCTCTTCTCCAGTTAGTCCTTCCTTATCATTAAGTGGCCAAAGTATTTCAGTTTCATCTTCAAGATCTGGCCTTCTAAAGAGCAGTCAGGGTTGATCTCTAAGACTGACTGGTTTGAGTGCCATGCAGTCCAAGGGACTTGCAGGAATCTTCTCTAGCACCATAGTTCAAATCTTTCCTATATTCTTGATATTGAATTACTGAAAAGCTATATGAAGTATAAAACTAGGTATTATGTATATTAACTATAATTATTTTAATGCTTGTCATAGATTGCTCTGAAATACATGCATCAGTGTATAGATTGAACATCAACTATTTTGTTAGTTATATTTTGAAAATAGTTTTACTTCTTAATTTATTTTTGCAATGTTCCTTATTTGCTTCATCAAAACACTTGAGGTGATTTATAAAAACAGTAAAGCAGTAAGGCAAATATAAACAGTTGCCTGAACCATGAGATGAACAGCAAATAAATTTGATAGATGATAGATAAATATAGATAGATAGATAGATATAGATATAGATATAGATATAGATATAGATATAGATATAGATAGATAGATAGAGCAATAGAGATAGAGATAGATAGAGATAGATAGAGATAGATAGAGAGAGAGGGAGAGGGAGAGAGAGAGAGAGAGAGGGAGGGAGGGAGGGATAAATGGGTGGTGGGTGGATGGGTGGGTGGGTAGATAGATAGATGATAGATAGATAGATAGATAGATAGATAGATAGTAGATAGATAGATAGAGAGATAGATGATAGAGAGACAGACAGACAAATAAATATAAAGTCATTACAATAAATGCACTTACATAGAAGAATTAAAAGTAGGAGAAAGCAATGGGTCTTTAATTTAAAAAAATACATTCAAAGGTATTAAAAACTTCAAGAAAGGGAGTCATCCAATATCCTTGGAAACATTCCATAAAGATGCATTTATATGCCACAACCATCCTACTCACTCCCAAAAATGAGACCTTATCATATTAACATAGCATGATTCAACAAAGCAGAAAATCATTATGACAGAAATTATTTAATATGAATGACATTAAAGTCAAAAGATTTTAAATAGTTTTGAATTTCAAAGGAACAAGGAAATATTGTGTAACAAGCCCTGCAACTTCTCTTGGGAATTCTATCTTGCCCCAAAATTATTTTTTAAAATGATTTTTTCCACTTCAGTATAAAACTTCAGACAACAGTTTATTAAATTGTAAGACTTCTAATATATTCAGTCTTCATAAGAGCATTATAAATGTAATCTCATCTTAGAGAAGTTATTAAGCAACCAAAGAAAAATATATTGGATGGTAATATAAATTTAGCTAACATCAGTCTCAGCCAATAAAGGAGAATGTTTGTAGCTCAGGGTTGAAATGAGGGTTGAAATCACTGTCAGTTTCTCCCATTCGATGCAACCTGTGTATTGCATGTATTTAATAACAGCTTATGAATAGTTTTAGTGTTTCTTGTGAGTGTGATCTTGAAGAGATTAGCTATTAGGCAGAGCACTTGACATTTCCCCATTCATTTCTCCTTCTCAATATTCTTTATTTTACATACCATATTTTTCGGAGTATAAGACGCACCGGAATATAAGACGCACCTACCTTTTTTGTTTTTTTAAAAAAGTTTTTTTAAAAAAATTTTTAGACAAACACACATACAAACATACAATGTATTTTCTTTGAACAGAGTATTTGGCTGGTTCACAAATTTAAACAGTGTTTAATCATTTCAATTAAATTTACAATTTCTGTATTTCCTTTCTGCCATATTTATTCCTCATCTATTTTTTTTTTAAAAAACCAATATTACCCTTCATCCTCATCTCTAATTTTAATCAAATTCAATTTTTCCCTTCTATTCTATATTATACCCTTTCCCATTGTCATCTCTTTTTATATCCATCCTCACATTGGTTAATTATGTAATATTACAATTGTTTGATACAAATTCAACATTTTAATATAAATTAATTAGTTATATAACTATCTTTTTTGTATATTAATCAATATGAACATGAATATTCCAATTATTTCCATGCAATCCAATTTTTTACAAATCCATTAATTATATTTACCAATAATAATAAACCAAATAATTTTCCCCTCTTATGTTACTCATTTTCACATCTTAAACTCTCCCAATAACCCACATAATTTTGCCCATATAATCCTCCAAATCACAACTTAATAATTTCTACTTTTATCACAATATATAATTAAAAATATTTCAATCATTACAATTTCCCTAATTAAATTTAAAAATGTTCTAGCTGTTATCCAAGCTATAATTTAATCCTTTTTACTTTCACCACCATAAAGCATTAAAGGTATTTCAATTGTTACAGTTTATACTTATTCAAATTTCTAAAAAAAATAAAAAAATGAAAACTTATCATTGTCTAGATTTTAAAAATACAAAGACAAATATTCCAATTATTATTCATTTCATTTTTACAATCATGATTTCCCATTTATTTCTTACTACTATTCATATTTCAATTCTAAATATGTATAACATTTTTCTCTTTCATTTCTTTTTCTTTTTCTCCCTTCCCATTTTTATTTTTGCTTTTTTCTTTTGTGTTTAAAATCTTGAACTCTCCTCTTTTGCCCTAAATTTCCCATTGTTTGCACCTACCTTTTTTGGTGAGGAAAAAGAAGAAAAAGAAATCTCCCTCTGCCTCTGCCTAATTTTGCCTCATTGCAGCAAACAGCAAACAGCCTGCTTTACTTTCAGTTTCATTTTCAGCATAGCTTGATTAGCACAAGGGGGAAAAAAATTACCTCTTCGTAGCAAGCAGCAGAGCCCTGAGCAAAACAGCTGAGAGCAAATCAGCTGAGAGTCGGGAGGCTGATTCAATCAACTTGTGCTAATTAGTCTATGCTGAAGCTGAAAGGAGCTGTAACTGCTGCGAGGCACAGGCCAAAGGGTGAGAGCCAGTGGGTGGGCAGGGCTACATTTGGTGTATTTTAGGGGAGGGAAGGTGTGTCTTATACTCCGAAAAATACGGTATTTCAAAATCTGTTGAGCTGCCAATATTAAATTGTTTGTGTATCATAGATATAGGCAATATTTGGGTTCAGTGTACACATATGGAATTTTGATTTCTTCATGGTTCTTCATTAGGCATTTTCTACAATCCTTTTCCTGAACAATTGTCACAATTCAAACATCAGCTATTTTATGCCCATTTCCAGTTTTCAGAGATGTCATTGTGTTACCTACTCAAAATGATTTTATTATCAACATATTTGATAATTGCAAATTACTTATCCATCCTTATTAAATTGGAAAAAGAGCTTCTTTGGGTGGATGGTAAAACATCACAAAGTACAACTTGCAATGCAAGCTGTGGTGAAAAACCTTCATTTATCCAAAAGCCACACTTATTTATAAATTAGAGGTATCTATTTGAGTTCTCTAAGTAGAGTGGTGTTTATATAACTGAATATAGAAATGTACATATGGATCTATGTCTTCAAATGCAATGGGAAAAAAAGGTTATGATAAATTATGACCTAATGGGAAAATTAACGGGAAAATTAACATATAAATCAAAACTTTATTTGGCATGTTCCAGTGATTTTTGGTCTCTGTCAAGGTTCCAACTGATTGGAGTCTTCCAGAATGTAAATTGCATTGCACTATTCCATCCATAGGGACTCATTCATTTCCCCCACTGGCCTGTGATACAGATTTTCTAGAAGCTTCATACATGTTCTTACTATTCCTTATAATAAACATAGTTGGGTCATTTTGAAAATAGCCATGAGTACAAAGCAATACAATGCTTGTTAAGAACATATTCTTATAGATTTAGTATAGAATCTCATTCAATCAAATTTATTTAATTTATAATCTCCTTTATGGTTAAAAATAATAATTTGGGCTCATTCTACTCAGATTAAAATAAACAAACCATTTCTCCAGCTTTGCTTTTTGTTTGAACTTGATGATACATAACATATAAACATTTGATGATGAAAGGACTAGATTAAATAGTGCTATTCAGCACTATTATTCAAACAAAGCTAAAAGACAATGCTGAATCACCTTATAACCTATAAACCAATTAGCACATTGGCTTCCAGAATAAGCAAACAATCTAGACATGCAGTGAAATTATTCATAAAAACAACCTGTGGTATTCATGTAACAAAATTATCACCACTCATTAGTAGAGGGTTAGCACCTTCTCTCCTCCCTTCCCCCTCTCCATTGAAATCGAATATCACATGAACGGACATTATCATAGAATGAGAATGTATGTCTTTTTTGTGATTTACATGCCCTCTGTGACTGTTAAAACTATAAAACTATTTAGGGCTTTTTGAACTTTTGAAACTATGTATGGAACTCTTGAATGTAATCTGTTGAACAAATTAAAAATGTATATATAGTAATTACTATTTGTTTAACTTCAGATTCTTAAACAGAAAGTCCTTCATGGAATATTTTTACTCCAATGAAAACATATGCAGGTGGAACGAAATTCTTGTATGAGATACTGAATCAGAGGGGTGGTTTCTCAAAGCCAATTAGTGATAAATAAACATTTCATGAAAGGTAATGAAAATCAAACAACAGTTTCTAGATAAATGCCTTACTACTGCTCATTGATTATTGCATGTGTGTCTTGACATTTCTCTTTCCAATATTCTGTTAAAACAGAGGCATCATTGGTTTTCCTGGAACCACGATTGTTAACAAAAATGGTATTGGCTGTTCATGGAAAAAAGAAATTTGAAATTTGAAAAAAGAAACAGAGCCTTGGTAGTACAGTGGTTTAATGCACCCTGTAATTAACACAGCTGCCTGCAATTTCTGCAGGTTCGAATCTTACCAGGCTCAAGGTTGACTCAGCCTTCCATCCTTTCTAAGGTAGGTTAAATGAGGGCCCAGTTTGTGGGGGCAATAAACTGACTTTGTATAAATATACAAAAGTATGAAGGCTATTGCTTAACGCATTGTAAGCTGCCCTGAGTCTCCGGAGAAGGACGGCATATAAATCAAATTTAAAAAAAAATTGTAGACAAACAGGAATGCATGACAAAAACTCATCCAGGCTAGGGACATTAATATGGATACTCAGCACTGCACTGATTAAGAAGTATGTCCATATGTATTTTCATAGTCAACCACCTAAACTGTCCTTAATCACTGAAGGGTAGTTGATGGATTTAGAAGTAGGGTTTTTTTTTCTCCAGTGAGTCAATGCAAATTATAAAAATAAAGTTAATTTTGGCCCATTCTTGGCCCAGATATTTTTAAATAAGATTCTCCAATCATAGAAATAGCAAGTTTATTTTTGTAGAGAGTGTACCATACAGAATTACAATGAAATTCTAATATATAACATGAAATAAAATAAATAAATAAATATCTATACACATACACATAAGCACATAACCATACTGCCTTGTTCCAAAGCCTCTCATTATCTATATGCTATCTGATTATACAGCAGGTGTGCCTTTTCTGATATCCATAACTTCAAAAATCATTTTCAATTTTCTAAAATTAATACTAGTGTTGTATTAACTTTTGCCTTAATTTTACTAGTACTCCTTCAATTTAAAATCAAACAAGTCTTGAAAAAAGGACAAAAGATGAAGTCCAGGTTTACTGTACTTAGTTTAGTTGTGTATCTGAGTACATACAGTTTTTCACAATATAATTATTTCTCTAGCAGACATCCTCTTCAACAAGATTAAATAGAAAATATAATCAAAAGAGAGTCTACTTTTTACTTCCATTCATTTTCACTGGAGTTGGATGTATGACTGGATTTTTGTCTTGATTTCTTATCCTTCCCAGCAGACTATATATAACTCTTCATACAGATCCCTATCCAAAATCATTAAAATCATTAATGAGAAGCAGTTAGAAGTGGAGCATTTGATGAACTGGTTAACTGATCCTATTTTATTGTTTTCATTCACACTCTGAGAATTTTATTGATTTATTACATTTATACAGCCACCAATCTCACATAAAAGGGACTGTGTGCAGCATACAACAATTAACTAAAACTTGTTTTAATAAATTGGTTAGATAAAATTCCATTTCCTTATTGAACACAACCCAGAGTATCAGAATATTTATTTAAAATTTGGCTTTTCCTTATAAATGACGAAAACACATTTTGCAGATGTTCCATGAGAGGGTTAAAAATGATAGCAAGTTTTGGTGAGTGGAGTCTGGACAACTTCAAACTGAAATGGCTTCATCATTGATTTAATTTTTGCACAGATAAGTTGCAGTGAAATGAAGAGTAAAATTCAAGATTTGTCAGGAAATAATAATATATACTTATTCTGAGATTCGTGGGGGAGGGGGACCTAAAAGAACATGGAATTAGAGATAGACTAAAAGAATAATGAAGAGTAATACTGACTAGCATGGTGATTAGATCTTTTTCTACTGGATAGGAAACACTATAGAGAAACACAGCACTAACCCCTCTTAGATAAAATAACATAAAAATAATAAGCTTCTTTGAACTCCATTGTATGAATTGTAGCACAGCTTATTTTTGTTAGTCCTGAGAAATTATACATATGTACCCTTCATCTAAAGCCAACTGTGACTGTCTCTGAGTCCACAGTGCCCACTTTTGAGGTATATACAGTATAGTAGTTCTGCAATTCTCTTAGTATACATATGTCCATTACCACGACAGAGACAGCTAACACAAATTCCTCCTATTGTCTTTCTTTCTTTCTCTTTCTTTCTTCCTTCCTTCCTTCCTTCCTTCCTTCCTTCCTTCCTTCCTTCCTTCCTTCCTCCCTCCCTCCCTCCCTCCCTCTCTCCCCGCTCCCAAGCTACCCTGAAGCAAAATATATTCTTGGGGGGGGATCAAGTTAATTCTTTAAAATAGATATATGCATACCCATAAAAAGCAATACAACCACAAGAGCAGACAATGAATTCTGACATTTTGTATATAGGTAGGAAAAGATTTTTACAGAGTCAGCATGAGATAAAATATAAACACCTTTGTGGAACTGAACATTTTCATGTGCAAAGATTCCTAAGCCACCTCACCTTGCTAGGTTCAGTCTTGGCACGGCACATTACAAACACAGCCATCTGGTTTCTGTCTTGCAGGTGAAAAGCATTTTTGCTTTTTCAAACAAACTGCCCATATGGCATTCACATTGCTTGTCTTAGCAATAAAGGGGATTTCCTTGAAAAGTCAGGTCTTGATCAGTTAGCATTTCTAAGTCATTCCTCATATAAGAGCCACTACCATAATTAAATGTATGCCAGATAAGACATACATACATACATAAAGCCCTAGTATAGCAACAGTTTATTCATATTATAATCTCAATGAAATTGCACCTCAACTGTTTGGGAACAACGTATGGATTCCCCCACCCCAGTTTTTCAGTTTTGGGGAAAAAATTAACACTATTAAAGGCTTATTGGATCCTCTGGAAATGTTAAACAATGTGGATAGATTTGGTATCTTTTTATGGGCAGCTTTAACAGCTGCAGAAATGAGCACATAGCTGTTATTACCACATCTACATGTTGAGAAAAAACTGACCTTTGGATTTCTCTTGGCTATGCATCCTTTAAAAGCACAAAGTCCATATCCATAAAGAAAGGAGAAATTCTTTAGCAATAGCACTTAGACTTATATATTGCCCCATAGTGCTTTATAGCATTCTCTGAGTGGTTTACAATGTCAGCATATTATCCCCAACAATCTGGGTCCTGATTTTACCAACCTCAGTGTCAGGGCATCAATTAATCCTATGTTTGGCTCTGGGAAAAATCACCCTGGTTTAGAGGAAATGGATCGTGGCTTATTCCAAGTTGCAATATTCTGATAAAGAAAAAACGCGAAGGAAAGTTCCTAATAAAACTCATTTATTTGTTATAAAGAAAATAAAACACCTCACTAACTAAGAAAAGTTAATTGTTACATTTTGGCAAGCGAGATCTCCTGCTGGTCCAGCCGGACCTCTGGCAAGAGAACAAAGAAAGAAGTGTGTGAAGCAAGTGAAGGAATGCAGACATGCGTAGTAAAGTACTGATAAGGAACTTGGCAAACTACAGTAAGTCTATTAGTCCAAAAATAGTGAAGCTCAGCTGGGAAATAAAAAAACGCTGTGACATTCCCCTTCTTTTCCCAGTTGAGCGAATATCAGTACATCATCAAACAAGGCACATCTTCTTACGCAGATACTCATGTTGAGCTGCTGGGAGTGGTTTGTTGAGAATATCAGCAATTTGATCATGTGTAGATACATATTGCATTTTAACAAAACCTTTTTTCACTAAATGTTTTATATTTTGATAACGAATGTCAATGTGTCTGGACCTAGAACCTGTGAAATGAGATTCAGAAATATAAACCACCGATTCATTGTCTTCCATCACGGTGAACGGTCGGATCGGGTGTGTCCAGATATCTGTGACTAAAGCATCAAACCAAGTTAGAGAATTACATGCATCTGAAACACAAGCATATTCAGCTTCAGTAGATGAACAAGAAACAAAATTCTGTTTACGTACTTGCCAATAAACAGGACATCCATTTAAGAATATCATATAACCTGAAGTACTTTTACGTGATTTCTTATCACTTGCCCAATCAGAATCTGCATAACAACATAATTCTGCATAATCAGTATGTATTGGTTCTAACAATAACTTCAAATGTTTGGTGTATTTTAGGTATCTCAATAACTTCTTAATACATGTCCAATGAAACTGTTTTGCCTTACCTACGTGTCGTGATAAGAGATTAACACTAAGTGCAATGTCGGGTCTGGTCCAACTACTAATGTATAACAGTGACCCAATGACTGAACGATAAAGTGTTTGATCCTCGAACTCAGGACTTTCTTCTTGTGTCAAGTTGTGAAAATCTGTTTGCATGGGTGTCTTTGTTGTGTTAGCATCTTTCATGTTGCAATGATGCAAAATTTGTTCAATTTTATCTTCTTGTGAAAGACTAAACCCCTTCTGTGTTTTTTCAATCTGAACACCTAAATAAGTGCTAATGTAACCTAATGATTTCAATGTGAAGTATCTCTGCAAAGCTTTGGCAAAAATCTCACTCATTTGCTTATTTGGACCAATATAAACAATATCATCAACATAAACAAGAACTATCTCATATGCATTGTTAGATCTTTTTGTGAACACGCACTCATCAGTTTCGGACTTAATAAAGCCCATTGAATTTAGTTTGTCAGTAAGACATAAGTACCACATTAAACCAGATTGTTTCAGACCATAAAGACTTTTATTTAGGAACCAGGTATCCCCTTCTTGCTGTCGGAATCCTGGAGGACTTCTCACGTAGATCTCTTCATCTAGGTCTGCATGTAGATAAGCCGTGTCAACATCAAACTGGAAAACTTCTAAACCAAGGATAGTTGCAGTTGCTAAAGCAATTTTTACACTCTCAGTTCTGACAGTCGGTGAGTAAGTATTTGTGTAGTCCTCAGGATAACGTTGAGCGAAACCCTGAGCTACAAGTCTGGCTTTGTACAATGACTCACCATTTGGTTTCTTTTTGATTCTGTAGACCCATCGAGTGCCAATGACCTTTTTGTTTGCTGGAGGTTTTGCAGGTGTAAATACTTTAAGTTTCTTTAGACTGTCCATTTCAACCTGCATTGCTTCATACCATTTGTCTTGCTCTGAATCAGGGAGCTGCTTGATTTGTGTGAAATTATCAGGTGGAAGTGTAACATTGCAAATCAAAGGCAAGGGTGCTTTTGTCAGTTGCCAAGAATATCGTTGTGGAGGGATTCCTTTTGTGACCCTCTTGGAACGTCTCGGAACAACTGTCCAATCTTCTTCTTCTTCATCCTCGTCCTCACTTTTGTCGCTAGCGTCAGCATCCGCGGCTTGCGAAGATGGAACATCGGGTTGAGAAGAATCAGTGGAATCTTGATCATCAATCTGCGTAGCATCAGCGGTATCATCTCTAGGAAAATAAACTCCAGGATCATTGGAATGAATCCTGGACCAGTCAATATCTTCCTCAAAATTAGCAGATTGGGAAATCACAATTGCATGTTTAGAGTCAATAAATTTGCTCCATTTTGAGTTATCATCAATACCCATAAATCTCAGTCTCTTTGCTGCTGGACCTCCTTTCCTTCTTTGAGCTAAGGGAATGTTCACCATAGCATATGAACCAAAAATATGGATGTTTTTAAGATCGGGCTTGTAGCCATACAACATGAAGAAAGGAGTCTGATTTGTTACACTGCTCCAAGTACGGTTTACAATGTAATTTGCATACTTGATAGCTTCACCCCAGTATATCTTACCAAGGTTGGCGTCTTCTAGGAGACAACGCATCATGGTTTGCAGTACCCCTTGTCTTCGTTCTGCGACTCCATTATGAGCCGGTGTGTAAGGGGCCGAAGTCTGATGAATAATTCCATTCTTACGCATCCAGTCCTGGAAACGCTGAGACATGAACTCGGCACCACAATCACTCTGGATTCTGGCGATGCGAACTTGGTGTTGGGTAGAAATAAGGGTTGCAAAGTCTTTAAAGATCTGAAAAGTCTCTGATTTTTCTTTCATAGGATATACATATCCATATCTAGAGTAATTATCAACAATTGTTAGAAAATATTTTCTACCACCAAATGATGGCGGGAATGGACCAACTATGTCAATGTGAACCAAATCAAAAATGCGTGTTGACAGGCGTGTAGCGCGTTTGGGAATGGCTGCTGCTTTGGATTTGGCCTTTTTGCATACAGCACAATCCAGAAACACCTTACACCCCTTTAGATCCAAACCTTTTGCGAACTCGGGCATCTTCCTAAGAACACGGAAACTGGCATGCCCCAATCTTCTATGCCATTTGTGGATACACCTGGAATGCAAAGGTTTACCTGTTAGTGAATTCTCAACATTAACATTTTTATGCGGAACCTCAGGCTTGCTCTGAGCAACCTGTTTACCAATTCTATTTTTGTTGGCTTTAGGGGCCTTAGGAATAGCAACAGGATCTCTCACTGGAGCATCTCTATCTGGGCCTGTGCCTTCCCTTTTTGGAGTTTGCATACTTGCCTGTGTTTGTGTTTTAGGCTTTGGCTTTAAGTAATAAACACCACCAATTAATATGGTTTCAGCAACAATATCTCCATCTTTAACTATGTAACTTGCTTTTTCAAGGTGGTGAACTTGGAACTTTAACATTCTAGACAAGTGATACTGACTAAGCAAATTACTGGTTGCTGTTGGTATGTAATAAACATCAGGAATGAATGCATCGAGCTCTTCAACATAAACAGTTCCTTTTCCTTTGACCTGACAAGGATGATTGGAAAAAGAATAAAGGTCACGTAGTTCTGGTTCAGGCTCGTGCATTTCTGTGAAAAGTTCCTTTCTGTAGGTAACATGCAATGCTGCACCACTGTCCAAAGTCCACAGGAGTCGTCTGTCGTACTCTGGTTGAGGTTGTGGATCATTGGTTAAAGCCAATGTGGCAAGTGGAGTTTGTGGATCACGCCGGGGACCACGACGACCTTGTCTTCCGCCTCTGCCTCTGCCTCTGGAATCTGTTCCTCTGGGCTGGTACGTGACGGGAGCTGGAACTCGTTGGGGACAATCCCGGGTGGCATGTCCCACACGGTTGCAGGTGTTGCATCTTGGCATCCTTGGAACGTAGGTCCTTCCTCGGAAGGGGCGCCTAGCTGGAGCTCTTGATGCGGGCGGTCCTCTCAAATGTGGCGTGGCCAACATGAATGCCTCTTCTTCAATTAAAAGTCTACAGACATTGTCCACTGTGCGTTGAGCAATTGGGACTTGGTTAATTTTTGTAACAGCATCTTTCCATTCATAGTTCAAAGAGTTAATAATGATGCTGATCATTTGAATATCTTCAATGTTATGGCCTCTTTCTCTCAATTCTGTTCTGAGACCTTTCAGTTTGGTCAAATGTCCTCCAATTTGTTCACCAGGTTTCAATCTCGAACCGTGGAGTTCAGACATGAGTAAACATGAAGATTCAATTGAGATAGGCCTGTAGCAATTCTCCAATTCAGCCCAAATTTGTCGGGCTGTTGTATTTGGTGGAAAAGTGACCTGCAGTTCAGTATCCATGGACATCAATAATGTTGTGCGAGCCCTTATCTCTAAATCTCTTATTGCAAAATCCCACGGTTGTGCAGGAGGGTTAAATACCATACAGTGCGTGCCTTCTCTAAGAAGCAATAGTGTAATCTCACTGACCCAGGCTTTGTAATTGTGTCCTGACATTTTTAGTTTTGACTCACCAGTTAGTGGAGAGACAGAAAATGCCTGGTAAGGAGCCCGCATTTGATATGCTGGCTGTGCTGGCAGAAATGCCTGTGGTATTTGCTGTGCCTGTTGTGGACCTAAAAATGGTCTTGGTTGTGCCATTGGAGGTGGGCCAGGAGGTGGCCCTATTTGTACATGTGGCTGGGGCACATATGCAGGCATTTGTAGCTGCTGTGGCTGATGCACTGGAATCTGCTGTATTCCAGTTGCCATTTGTGCTTGAGCTGCAATATTGGCATGACCTGCTGGAGATGCAGTCATTTGCCTTTGCTTCATAAAATTTAATTGTGTTCCATCTAAAAGGACACCAACACCGCCAGGGGGTGTTTGAGTTTGGGCCTGTGGAAACACTTGTGGCATTTCAGCTTCCTGTAGTAAATTACTTTCGTCAGCAGATGGTGCTGCACCTTTAGCTTCGGGCAGCTTTGCACTTACAAGGAATGATTGCGTGGCAGGTTTATATGTAACTTGATCAGGGAGACTTTCATGTGACGTATGCAGTGCCCTCTGTCTTAATTGGCCTGACACAGGATCCACCAGGGGGAGTGTCTTTGGCTCTGAGGAAGAAGACAATATGGCGCTTTTTGAAAATCTTAAGTTATCTTCCTTATCTTGCTCAAGCATAGATATAGCCATTTTTGCCTGGGATAGCTGCTGTTCATAGAGTTTTATACAGTCACGATAGGCTTTCATAGCCAGCTCATCCAGGGTGAGCTTAGAGCTTCGAGGAGAATAATGAATTGTTTCTCTCTCTGTGTGGGAGTAATTTTGCTCAGCAATTTGCTTTGGCCTTGCATCGAGCGTTACAAATTCAGAAGGTTCTGGGGAGACAGGTTGAGAGCTGGCATAATCAGAAGAAGACGTCACTGACCTCAGTTCCAGTACGTTATCTTCAAAAGCAGCTTCTGTCTTATCTTCCTCCATTTCTGTTCCCACGGCTTTTTCTTGTTCCAGGCGTGTGGCTGTAGTAAGGGGCTGGAAATCTGAAAATCTCCTGTCTGCCACCTCTTCGTTGGAAAGATCAATCAAATCATTTACGAAGAGTGGTCTTAGTTTCACTTTGCCTTTTTTCTTCTGTTTCGGCATCTTAGCAATATAATTAGCGTACCTCAGTAGCTAAAAACTAATTGCCTATGCGCTCTTATCAGAAATAACAAAACAAGGAAAAAAGCCATAAATCAACCATCCTCTGCTACCAGATGTCAGGGCATCAATTAATCCCATGTTTGGCTCTGGGAAAAATCACCCTGGTTTAGAGGAAATGGATCGTGGCTTATTCCAAGTTGCAATATTCTGATAAAGAAAAAACGCGAAGGAAAGTTCCTAATAAAACACATTTATTTGTTATAAAGAAAATAAAACACCTCACTAACTAAGAAAAGTTAATTGTTACATTTTGGCAAGCGAGATCTCCTGCCGGTCCAGCCGGACCTCTGGCAAGAGAACAAAGAAAGAAGTGTGTGAAGCAAGTGAAGGAATGCAGACATGCGTAGTAAAGTACTGATAAGGAACTTGGCAAACTACAGTAAGTCTATTAGTCCAAAAATAGTGAAGCTCAGCTGGGAAATAAAAAAACGCTGTGACACTCAGAAAGATGGAAGGCTTAGTCAACCTTGAGTCCCATCAAGATTGAACTCCAGACTATGGGCAAAGTTAGCCTGCAATACCTCATTCTAACCACTGCAACACCAACTCTAAATAGATATGTAATAAAATTCAAAATATATACAATTTAGCAATAAAGCAAAGTAAACGTTTTTTGTTGGATGTGCACCCACAACACACTTTTTTCAGGAGTAACATTACTATTAGTTTTACAAGTTTCTATATTCTATATTCAAAATTTAATCTGCATCTATTTTTCAGCATGGCTGACCTTCTGGATAAGCTATTATTAAATTTTTGCTTAACATATTGGGATGAGAAAATATTTTTGCATGACGCAGCAAAATTGGGATAAAAATTGGAGCCTCTCCCATGTGGAATGGGAGAACCTAAAGCAAGTGTCCCTAGGAAAGCTAGTGTTGACTTCACATGAATCCTCTGATAATAAGGACCTTAAGGACCTCAGATGAGTCTTCTGATGGGCTACCTTAATATGGTCACTTAAAATGGCAGACAGGTGATAAAAATCTTCATACTTGGAAGAGACTTTGGTCACAATACCAAAAGAAGTGAAGTCTCACAAGTCAATCAACTTTGCTGCTAAATGCTGATTTCTTCCACCTCATAATGGCCGGAAATCTTACAAGACAGCTGTATGGTAAAAACTGATTTTGCCATCTGAGAGGCCAACTAGTCATCTTCTAGGAGCCTAATCCTAAAATTGTGACTAATATTTTCTAGGGCTGTGCATGCTTGAAAAGAACTAACTCAGATTTCATGCAGATGCATTACCTCTCTGCTATTCATTAAAACAACCACCTTTTCTGTGGGTGTGTCTTTCATTCTTTCTTTAAGGACCCCCAAAGACCCCATTCTTTAAAGTTAAGCTGGCTCTTGAAGTGAAGAGTGCTGATTTAATGAATACCAGCGAGATCCTGTTCTCATGCTTGTGACATGTTTAAAGTATTCCTTCTGTGTCCATTTTTAAATGTGCACAAACCTATTATTTGTTTAATTTCAGAAACAAGTCTGATATATCTTTTGAAAACTCATCTTTTACTTCCTCAACTTCTATAAGCAGTATTTGATGCAGTATTTGAAGTATTTGATGCAATATTTGATGCAGGCATTCATTGAAGGAGGATGAGAAAGTTGATGAATCTCATAAGAGGAAATTGTTTTGTGCTAAAAGCATGATTAGAGAATAATTAGCATAGAAAATAATTCAATGCACTTCACTTTGTAATCTCTGATGGGCAACATCCAGAAAATTTTAAGATCCTAATATATATGGATAAGAGATTAATATTTCTGTATTAATGGCTACCAGTTTTCTCAACTTCCAGGATCATTCTTCCTTCAATATTTAGGTTACTAAAATAGCCATACATGATAAATTTAGGCAAATCTCTTTCTATACCAGCTTTGGGCTGTCAGCCCAAGTCACCTCACAAAGTTGTTGTTGTGAGGAAAATAGCAGGAGAAAAGTGTATGAGACCTTTTCATTGCCTTGAGTTATTTATAGTTACAAAAATAATAAAAAGGGATAAAACTAACTAAATTCTGCACAGAAGCATACTCAGTAGAGCGTCATGATGCATTGGTTAATTCTTTGACGTGTTTAAAAATGTGACTGAATTTACTTGATCACTGTAAGATGTTCTACTTACACAGCTCAAGGTGACTGATAATTATTTTATTGTCAGCAGCTTTATGGCTAGTGCTCTTCTTTTCATTTTCCAGCAAGAGTAGATAAGGTTGCTATTACATTCTTTCCAGCTTTGCAGTCATTCATCATAGAAGATTGTTATACAGGTTCATCCTCCAATTTGCCCCCAAAAGCAACTAAATCTTGAAATGCATGACAGTTTGCAAGCATTGATCCTCATTTTTAAAACATTTGATAGTAACATGCAAACAGACCAATTAGTTTAGTACAACTTTCAGTTTTTCTGCTTATATGTCACATTTCTTCAAATAAAAGTAAAAAAGGCATTTTGTGAGGAACATGAAAGAATATAACAAGTGATGTGGATGGTGTACTAATAGACAGGAAGTTTTCTGAACTTAACTGCATTGCTCATTTTTTCTCATCAGGACCATGGAGTGAACAATTGCAAATTTTAAGTGCAAGTCGATGAATTTGTGTACATTGGTAAATGTTTATTAAAGATGGAAAATTTAAGCTATCTGAAAGCTTATAGAAAAATAGTAAATGCTGTGAAATCTATTGTGAGAAAATATTTGTCAAGAAAAGCAAAAATTGGCTATGTATGAAAGCATGATTTTGTCAGTTTATTAGGTACATATGTATAAAAGCAGTAAACTGTGCTATAAGTTTGTACGTATTAAAGCAAGAAGAGATAAAGTTGGGAATGAATGGATACTGAATGAGTATAGAGTAAAAAATGTCTGGTTGCAGTGAAAACAGGGTGAGATTTGACATCAACAGATGAATATTATCTTTGCCTTTTATTTTACCTAGAAGTTTGTGCATTTTCCTAAATGGATTGTGACATATTTTATTTGCTATTTTTTTTTTTTTTTTTTTGGTTGTTGTTCTGAACTTCACTTGTGGAAATAAATATTTTATCTGAAATGTAATGCATGCATGAACATCTTACTTGCTCAGTCAGAACTCATCACTTATTCCTATCGTAACAACTTTTGGCAGTCAAAAATGACAATTTGTGTAAATCAACCCTAACTATTTCTATCACACCCCTGTAAGATGTCAACCAAACTAAAGTTTTCTAGATAGAATCTTATGTCAATGAAAATTCTTTTTTTTAAAAAAAAAAAAAAGAGTTCAGTAATTGTTGCCAGTACCACAATGACAGTCACTCTAGTCCATATAAAACAGATAATGCCATTCATGAATCGGGTATCCTTTACTTCAGCTACAAGGAAAACACACATGGCAGTCCAGAGGTTTTAGAGAGACGTTCTTAAAAAAGGAGAGGATATTACATTTGATCAGCATGCCAATGTTCGGCAACCTCCCAAATCTTGTCTTGCTGTCAGCAATGCCAGTGATCCTGGCTAGAGTAGGGTGCACAATCTTTTTCCTCTAGCAAATCAAAGATTGAAAATTGCACATATCCAAGCACAGAATTACTCATTACACATACAGTCATTCATGATTACAGTATGGTTTTTCCTTCTATATTCATCAGAGCAGTTTTCGTGCCAGATTGACATGAAACAGCAAGACAGATTCCCCCCTCCCAAACTTCTAACCAGTAACTGATTATATAATGTGTTTACTATGAAAGCTTTTAGTCCTAAGGGCTATAATTTAGTCATATGGTCTGAAAAGTTAAGCAATATACAGTTCCACCTCTTCATTATAGGTATGCTCTCTTTCTTTCTTTCTCGTGTCTCTGTTGAACTTTTCCATGTGTTCTTAATATACTGCAAGGATAACTCTGTCTAGGTTTTTCCTTTTTTAATTTCACCTTAGGCAAATTTTATCTATTCACTTGTCCATATGTAGTCCTGACACGGAAAGCAGATTGGAAGGCTAGGAATTGGCATCTCTACCTTAGATTTAATCTAAATGTTCATATTTAATTAGTTTTAGTCTCATATATATGCTCATATCCCCAGAGTTTAGAAAAGGATAAACTTTCTATCTTGTTCTATCTCCTTTTTTTAGACTTACATTCCTTTATCCAAGGGTGAAATGCTCCTGGATTGGACCAGCTCGCCCGATCCGGTAGTGATTTTTCCCTGTGGTTTGGCGATCCGGTAGCAATCACCGCCTGGATGTCATTACTTCCTGGTTTTAACAGGAAGTAATATTTTTTTTACTTTCTGCGCATGCACAGAAGGTGTGTGCGCTCATGTGACGTGTGGAGCATGCACTTCTGCACTGGTAAGGAAGGTAAGTGGATTTCACCCCTGCCTTTATCCCATTTCTGAAACCAACTAAAAACTCTTTTTGAACAAAAGTTTGTGGAGATGCTTCTTTGTACATTTATCTGCATTTTGCTTTTGCAAACATTTTATCCAAATTTTGTTTGTTTTCTTTTCTCCCAGAACCTGATAAAAATGATCTAGCAATCAACCAGGCAAACCATGAATGCCTGTCACAACATCACTCAATGAATTTGAACCTGGGTCTCCTCAGCCCATACTAATGTTGTCCTAATGCATTTTTATATTGTTGCCACTGTGCACTATTCCACATACCTTTGAATACCTGTTTCATTTAAGAATTTATAAATTTCCAAAGATAACTACTGCATTCAGTGATGAAAAAAAGGGGGAAATTGAGTAAACTTATATTACAATGAAACTTGAATGAAGTTCTTTAACAGAATAACAGAGTTGAAAGGGACCTTGGGGGTCTTCTAGTCCAACCCTCTGCTCAGGCAAGAAGCCCTATATAATTTCTGACAAATGGTTGTCCAATCTCATCTTAAAAACCTCCAGTGTTGGAGCAGTCCTTACCTTTCTTTTCCTAGAACTGAGTTGGAGAAGGGCAGAAAGAGCAATTTGCTCCCCTAATACAAAAATTGGGGTAACCTCCAATTTGTTAGTTACCATAGCAGACAACCATAAAATTATACATGCAATACCACAAGTGCTCACTAGATTCTTTTAAGCTTTTCACTGTGATCATATTCCAAAAACAGGAACAATTAGATCCATGTTGCATTAACTAAATAAGACATAGTCTTTCACTTTCAAGTCATTTCACTGTTTTTCCACGATTTGCTACATATTGCTAAATTATATGGACATTTGGTTTCACATATATGCTCTTGAGACTTGTCCATTCACATATTGTAATGCTGAAGAATGCAAGTGCTATGAAGAAGAACATGAAAGAATGGATTCATTTTCCTTTTCCATAATTTAAATGCCTTGATAGATAAACTAGACTCGAAACAACAACACAGCAAGGTAGTTGTGTGATATGCATGAGTGCAGATCAGTAGATCAACCTCCCACCCCTCTTTAGATCATTACATATACCATCTAGAAGAAAACTGCTGGGAACGCTTTCTGAGATGTATATGCATCTAAATCTATATAGCCATACAGATAATTCAAACTAAGCATCAAATAACGTTCAGATGTTTCAAATAATTCACATTTTATTTTACTTATTTAAAAAAAAATATTCTCTAATGCTTTGTGCTCAAATCTTACTTATTCATTGCCTTCCAGGTACTGTTAGAGTTACTAGGCATTTATTGGTGTTATATCAATACAAATGAAATTCTGGACTGCAGAGTTTAGTTCTCTATTGAAAGTAAAATTTGGCACTAAAGAGATGTAATGTCATTTGCTATTCCAATTATTATAAATAGAATGGATTATTTTTGATTTACACGTTTAACTGACAGCACCTCCTTGAAAACATTCAGTATAATTGAATACAGTACTAATGAATTTATCAACAGGCTTCTAGTTCTGTCATTGATTTTTCAAGGACAAAATATTAAACTAAAGCTGCTTAATATCTCCTGCAAGATGCAGATCCACTCTCATTTTCTGTCATGAACCAAATATTTGAAATCATTAAATGAGCAAACGATATTAATCAAACTATTTCATTTTAGTTCTTTAAGGAAATTATTCATATGCTCAGAGCTACCCCATTATTTTAATATTTAATTAAATATTTCAAATATGAAGCAGATGAATTTGACAACAGCACTAGGTGGTTCATAACTAAACACAATCTAAAATAAGCAACATATTCATAGAAATATATATATTTATTTTGTATCTTTAATTAATGTTGATATTCTCTGCTATACTATTGTGAGTGGTAATCCTTACTCATAGATAAGGATACTCATAGATAAGGATAGTTAGGACTGCAGTTTGAGAAATATAAAAACCAATGTAACTCTGGCTTTTATATTCACAATACTATTCAGATTAAAAATCCTGAACACTAATCATCCCTCTTTTACTAAAATACTAAACTATATATCATTTAAGTATTAATGAATTTCTGTCCCACATTTCCCTCAAGATCTGAAACCATGTGCCTAACACTCTTCCTCCAATTTTACGTTCAGGACACCAGATCTTGGTGGAGTTGACCCCAAATCAGGTTTATGGTTCAATAAGATTTGAACCTGGGTCTCCCAAGTCCTGGCTAAAACTCTGACTCCATACATATTTTTCTGGCCATACTCATCATACTGAACAAAATTCTAATGCAGTTTTATTTTTGAAATTGATAGAAGATTGCTGGGAAGGATTTGTGTATGGCCTAAGTATGGAAGAATATCACATTCCTGAATAGTAAATGCAATGCAATAATCTAATATACAAACAGCACAAGAATCAGAATCATATTAGAGATAAGGTGCATAAGACATTATCTATTTATCTAGCTAGCTAGCTATCTGTCCATATGACTATCTGTCTGTCATTTATCTCAATCTATATTGCATCAATTATTTTCCCACCACTATAAGAGTGATACTATGGCCTTAATTTCAAGTAACATTATAGCAAATCCCACATGAAAACTGAAGACATGAAACTGTTCTACAAAACAAAATAGCAGCAAAGTATCTTGAACTTCATTTCTGGAACAGGCAGAAAGGAGTGATGCATAAATGAGTAACATTGATGCAAGAGACAACCATCAAATTTAGCTGTTTGTTCAGAGATTACTGAAAACTTGAGTCAGCAAAACTTTGGCAGGAAATCTTATTCCAGTTCCAATCTGGCTGAAGACCAAAAGCATGTGTAGAATAGACAAGCATGGCACAGTATAAAAGAAGGTGAAAGCAAAGAATTTGGCTCATTCAAAGAGCAAAAATCTAAGCAATGAGAAATGTTAGTGACTGGATGATAGTATATGCAAGTGACTATATAAGTGAGAAACAATGCATGAGGGTATTCTTTTCTATAATCAAGCTTAGATATATTTCCATACTAACTGGATACCCATGCTTCTCTACGAAACTATGTGATGGGTTAATGAGTAGTTACAATCGGCCTCTCCTTTCCCGTTCTCTCCCTCAGGCTAGCCCCACAGAAGCTTCTCCTCTCCCCCTCTCTCTCTCAGACTTGCCTTACAGAAGCCTCTCCTCTCCTCTCCCCCTCTCTCCCTCAGGCTTGCCCCACAGAAGCCTCTTCTCTCCCCCTCTCTCCCTCAGACTTGCCCCACAGAAGTCTCTCCTCTCCTCTCCCTCTCTCCCCCTCAGGCTTGCCCCACAGAGGCCTCTCCTCTCTATCCCCTTCTCTCCTTCAGGCTTGCCCCATAGATCCTCTCCTCTCCCCTTCTCTTCCTCAGACTGGCCCCACAGAAGCCTCTCCTGTCCTCTCCTCTTCCCTTCTCTCCCTCAGGCTGGCCCCATAGATCCTCTCCTCTCCCTTTCTCTCCCTCAGCCTTGCCCCACAGAAATGTCTCCTATTCTATCCCCTTCTCTCCTTCAGGCTTTCTAGCCCCTTCTCTCCATGGGGGTTGCCCCACAGAAGCCTGTCCTATGCTATCCCATTCTATCCAGAGTTATTTTCAAGTTGGGAGGGGCAGTAGAACGTCTAACTAATTAGCATCAGAGCGTGTTAAAATAATATAGGAAATATTAATGTGCTGATGGTCATTTCGAAAAATCCTTTCTTAGTGAGCACCTAGAAGCCAAGAAGAACATACATGGCAAATTTCAAGCTTGTAGGCTTTACAGTTCTGGAGATTTCGTGATTAATGTGTGAGTGGTTTTTGCTTTTATATATATAGATGACTAAATATTCCTTGACATTATGCAAAATGAGCATGTACGTGTTTGTGAGGTGTGAGAATCTGTCTTCTCAAGTAAAACACTCAAAGATACCATGCATTATGAGGACAAACAAAAAATTAAAAATGTATAGGTTCCATGTTGACCATGAGTTCCTCCCACAAAAAAAAAAATACACTGACTTCCGGTTTGCTTCTTGCCGCCGCCAGACGATCCCTTGGGATCACCGCCCCATTGCCTGTAAAGAGCCGCCTTTACATCTGAAAGGCGGCTCGAAAAAACTTCATTTCCATGTGGAAATGGAGAGAGAGCCGGCGGGGGCAGGTAGAACTCACTGCCTAGCCCCAAAAGTTTTTTTTTTACTTTTGGGGATGAAGCAGATTAGGCTCCCTATTTCCCTCGCCGTCGCTCCGGGCTTTGGGAGACCTCTGCTTATGCAGAGCTAGGCGACAAGATCAAGCCTACAAAAATTAACAGAACAATTAAAAAGGATATGAGCTGGACCTGTGACCCTGAATCGCAAGTATTTCATTTATTTTATAACAATTATTGAAGAAGGAAAAGGAAAAGGAGAAAAAGAATTTTTAAAAATGGCGACTGCCGAGTCTTGAGATGGGGCTGAAAGGGAGAGTCCTTCCGTTTTTTATTAAGATACAAAGTAGCGGAATAAATACTTCTGGCTACAATTGAAGATAAAGCTCTACTTTTGTGTTTTGTTCTTCCTGGAGATCTGATATTGATCTTGGTTGGAAAGAAGCTTTTTTTTTTCTTTTTTGCCTCTCTTTTCTTTTTTTTAAAATAGTTTGTCTGTGTGGAAATATGGCATTAAAGCTTGCAAAGCCGGACAAACAAGCAGTGGGGGGGGGATTCCCCCATTAATAAATTACATGAACAAGTTCTAAATCTCCAGTCTCAGAAAACTGATTTTAATATAATTGAATTTCTTTTGGAGGAGATTGTAAGAAGGGATGAGATTGTGAATCAGAACCTTGAAAAATTTAAGCAGAAAATTAAAGAATTAGTGCAATCAAAGTTTGATTTTTTGGACCGAAAGATTATAAAAATGGCTAATGGTTTTGCAGAATTTATGATTAAGTTGGATGCAAATACTAATTTATTAGAGTCTAAAGTGGAAGAAATTGAGGACAATTTGGATAATAGAATACAAAAAATTGAAAATGATTTGACAAACACTCAAGACAATAGCTTAAAAGAAAAACCTAAAATGGAGGCTGATCAAAAGACTTGTAATGCAGAAAATATACAACAACGGATTGAAAGAGAAGTTTTAATGATGCAACACAATTTTACTGAATATGTGATTAGAGGACTGCAGGAAAATGATAGAGATGATTTAAGGAAAATATCTTCTGAAATTCTGGCTGGGATCTTAAAGGTTCAACCTGAGGAAGTATTTTGTAGGATTGACAGAGTTTATAGAATAAATTCCTGGATTGCAAAGCAAAGGCAATTGCCTAGAGATGTGGTGATTTATTTTACAGATAAAGATATAAGAAATAATATTGTGCAAAATTCTTTTAATTCTACTTTGCAATTGTTTGGAAGAAAGATTTGGATTTACAAAGAGCTCCCGCCTAAGATGTTATTGGAAAGGAAGAAATCTGGTTTTCTGGTGACTGAGTTAAAAAAAAGAAATATTTTATTCAGGTGGGACGCTCCAGCTGGTATAATATTGAGATATCAAGGAGAAAGATACCAACTAAATACTGTTGAAAAAGCGGAAGAATTTTATCAAAAATTTTTGAAAATGAACTTAACATCTCTAGGCACAATACAGGATAAGCAGAAGGAATTGGAAATAAAGGGAAAACATTAAATTATAGAGGCTGCTGTGGACAAACTGCCTTTGGATTCTTTAGACACCTCAGCTGGATTATCTATAAATACGAGAGAAGTGGCATCGGACTCTAACGTGATGATTCATCAAGTCACAGACAAGTATGGAAACCAATTAGCTGATACACAATTGATAAAAAAGAAATATGAGACACGAAAGCAAAACCAACAAGATCAAGTTATAAAGCAGAATGAAAATCGATCAGTTGATATACAACTTATAGAAAGGAAACCAGGATGGAGATCAAACCCACAAAAAGAAAAGAAAAAAAGAAATAGGTCTCACAAAAATAGAAATTTCTAAATTAAGCAACAGTGAAGCCAGTTATTTTAAAAAAATGAATGAATATATGAAAAGATAGTGGAGGCGAAGTATTGGTTAATATTATCCTGAGGAGAGTGACAGACCTCTGCAATGCCGTAATTTTGGGATATGAAAAGAGCCTTAATTTGTTGGATTTGAATTATCTATTTTGGGCTTCTTTCTTTTATTGATAAATATATTATATTCATCTTGAGCTATAAGGCAAGAGAGCTACGCTGGGGCACGCAGAAGATCTGGTTGTTACCCATTAGGATGATGGGAATTAATAATCCTGATGAAAGCCACAATTACAATTATATGGAATATAATCATAATGTCACTCGGGTGGTTGTTTTTTTTCTTTTATATATATATATATGAGGATATTCATTACTGATGGGGGCAGATGATGACTGAGGATTTTGAACAAACTGTTGCACCAGGATGCTATGTTACCCTAATATGGATGATGGACTCAACAATCCAGTGGAAAGACATCAAAGAAGATATTATATGGATTATAAATTTAAAGTCATTGACTTTCTTTTATATAACGGAATATATATATATATATATATATATATGTATGTATGTATGTATGTATATATATATATATATATATATATATATATATATATATATATATATATATATATGTATGTGTGTGTATATATATATATATATATATATATATATATATATATATATATATATATATATATATATATATATATATGTTTTCTCAGGTTTTCGCGGGTGTTTGTATGTAGGTCTTTGGTTATTCGGGTCTTCTCCCACGTAAAATTGGAAGTGTCTTGGCGACGTTTCGACGAAGTCTCATTCGTCATCTTCAGGCTGGTGTTCTCGGCTTCGTGCTTCCAGGAGCAATGTGAGATCGCAGCTGTCTCTTCCTTTTAACTGCTAGTGGGGGTGTGAGCTGATTGGGTGGGAACTTGGCTGTGTTCTGATTGGGTGGAGGTGTGTTCTGATTGGTTAGGGGCTCGGCTGTGCTCTGATTGGATGGGGGGTTGGTTGTGCTCTGATTGGCTGGGGGTGTGTTCTGTTTGGGTGGGGGCTTGGTTGTGCTCAGCTTAGTCTGAGTTGCAGGGGGATTTGAGCTGGTGAGCTGTGTTGTTGTTGTTTGGCTTCGTGTTTGTGGCCGTGCGAGCTCTTCATGGTGGGTGTCAGCCTGCTTCATGTATGGATTGGAGAGGTTTAAAGTGGCTAATGATGCAGCTGCAGTCTGGCTTCTGGTCCTTGGTCGTGGCTCATTATCAGTGTGGGTTTGAGTCTGCTTTCTGCGTGGATGTGTGGTGGTGACATCCTGTGTGGCTCTCGTGAGTGTGGGTCTGGTGTCATTCGTCGTGTTAGGGACCCGTTTGTCAATAAGGGCGGGTTTCCAAATGGCTGGTAGGCGGGAGGTATCGTCTCGTTTGTTCATGCTGTGTGGGCGTTTTTCTATCTCGATGGCTTCTCTGATTATTCTGTTGTTAAAGTGTTCAGTTTTGGCGATAGTTCTGGTCTTTTTAAAATCAATATCATGTCCTGTGGCTTTAAGGTGTTGGACCAGGGAAGAAGTTGGTTCTTCTTTTCTGACTGAGTTCTTGTGTTCTTCTATGCGTGCACTTATTCGTCTGTTGGTTTGTCCAATGTATGTGGTGGAGCAGGCGGTGCATGGGATTTCATATACTCCTTGATTTTCTAACTCAATTTTGTCTTTGGGGTTCCTTAGGATGGTGGATATTTTTCGGTTTGTGCAGAATGCTGTCTTGATGTTATGTTTGTGGAGGATTTTGCTTATTCTGTCTGTGGTGCCTTTTATGTATGGGAGGAGGGCTTTGCCGTTTTCTTGTTCTGTGTCTTGGATTTTAGTGGGGGTTTCTTTTTGGATTAGGTTGGTGATCTTATTTCTTTGGAATCCATTGGATGTTAGTACGTTAGTGAGGGTGTGTAGTTCGGTTTTTAGATGTTGTTCGTCAGCTAAGCGTTTTGTTCTGGAAATGAGTGTCTTGGCTACAGAGTTGATCTGGGCAGGGTGGTGGTGTGAGAGTGCGTGCAGATAGCGGTTTGTGTGTGTTTTCTTCTGGTAAATAGTGTGTCCTAGGGAGCCATTGGATTTTCTGTAGACTAAGACATCCAGGAAGGGAAGTTGGTTGTTCGCTTCTGTTTCCATGGTGAACTGTATTTTGGGGTGTAGGCTGTTGAGGTGTGTGAGGAAGTTGTCCAGTTTTTCTTTCCCATGTGGCCAGATTATGAAGGTGTCGTCCACATATCTGAGCCAGAGTTTGGGTTTATGATCAGATTTTTCTAGAGCTTGGGTTTCAAAGTATTCCATATAGAGGTTGGCAATGACAGGTGAGAGGGGTGATCCCATGGGTGCTCCTTCTGTTTGTTTGTATTTCTGTCCATTATAGATGAAGTATGTGTTGGATAGGCAGTGGTTGGTCAGATCTAAGATGTGCTTGGGGGGGGTTATATTTGTTTTGGATAACTGTCAAGGCTTCTTTGATTGGTACTTGGGTGAAGAGGGATATGACATCAAAGCTCACGAGTAGGTCACTGGGCTGTAAGTTTTGTTGCTTTATGATGTCTATGAACTGGAATGAGTTTTTTACGTATGAGGTGATGGATTCTGCATAGGGCTGTAGTTGTTTGGCGAGAAATTTGGCTAGGTTTTGTAGAGGTGAGCCTATGGAGCTGACTATGGGTCTAAGTGGGGTTCCTTCTTTGTGTATCTTGGGGAGACCATAAAGCTTAGGGCATCTGGATGATTTCTCTCTGGGTATGATTCTTTGCTGAATCTCTTCGCTGATGGGGGAGGCTTTTATTTTGGATCTGGTGGTTTTTTCCAGGTAGGTGGTGGGGTCTGTGTTTAGGGGTTTGTATATGGAGTCTTGGAGTAGGTTGTTTAATTTGGTTTGGTAGTCAGATGAGTTCATAACCACCGTGGCATTGCCCTTGTCTGCTGGTAGGATTATTATGCTGGTGTCTTCTTTCAGGTTAAGTAGTGCTGTCTGTTCCTCTTTGGGTAAGTTACTTTTGGGTGGCTTGCTGGTGCAGAGGATGTTGGTGATTTCGAGTCTGATTCTGTTTGCATCGTCGGGGTTGATTTTGGTCAGGCTGGTTTCAACTCCGCATATAATGGTTTCAGTGGGGATGCTTTTGGGAGCGACTGCAAAGTTGAATCCTTTGGAAAGGACATTGGTTTCGGCTTTGGTGAGGATCCTATCTGAGATGTTATGCACTGTTTGTTTCATGTGTGGCTGTGAGGGTGGAGGGGATTGTTTCTGGCGTTCTTGTAGTCTTCGGAACTTGTTGGTGTGTGTGTCTGTCTTGAGGGTGGTCTGTGTTTCGGCTCTCCAGACGGCAAGTTGTTTGGATTTGTCCCAAAGTGCGGAGTGGATCTTGTTGCTGAGTTTGAGGTGAAGTGTGAGGAGATCCTTGTTGATTCGGTCTAGGAGGAATCTTTTTCTGTGGAGTTCATTTCTGATTAGGGCTAGTTCTGTTCTTTTCAGAATGCGTTTGGTGGCTGCAGAGTTGGAGTGGAATTTCAGTTGGAAGCCTGTGGGGATTAAATTTTGATCTCGGCAGTTGCGTAGGAATGCAAGGTCACATAAAATGGAAGCTCTTTGGACTTCGAGTTTTTCATAGGTCCTGGTCAGATGGTGGATATCCTCCCCGTAGAGGTGCAATATTTGTTTTCTCAGGTTTTCGCGGGTGTTTGTATGTAGGTCTTTGGTTATTCGGGTCTTCTCCCACGTAAAATTGGAAGTGTCTTGGCGACGTTTCGACGAAGTCTCATTCGTCATCTTCAGGCTGGTGTTCTCGGCTTCGTGCTTCCAGGAGCAATGTGAGATCGCAGCTGTCTCTTCCTTTTAACTGCTAGTGGGGGTGTGAGCTGATTGGGTGGGAACTTGGCTGTGTTCTGCTTGGGTGGAGGTGTGTTCTGATTGGTTAGGGGCTCGGCTGTGCTCTGATTGGATGGGGGGTTGGTTGTGCTCTGATTGGCTGGGGGTGTGTTCTGTTTGCCAGGTATAGCATTCCCTAGTAATAATGATAATTCTAATCAGCTTTAGCCCACCTTGGCTGAGTATACCTGATGCACAACTAAAACCAAGATTTACTTCAAAAACTCACCCAATCTATGCAAGCTAACAACTGTAATCTATGCACTTTCTCAGAAAGCAATATAGTATTGCCTACATCTCACAGATTAGAATGTATTAGAATGCATTATATTAAAACATATACAAGAAACTATATACATTATCTTTCCTTATATCAATGTTTCAAGTATGCGTGTGGCATTGTGGGGGAGGGGAGTGAGGTCTCCAACCACAGAATTTGGTCTGGGACAAACTTGGCAATTCAGCAAGCAAAATACTCAACAGAAATAAGTTGTGGTATTATAATAATAGGCTGAAGAACTTTCATCTCTTCTTCATTTTATTCATTCACATGGTATAAAAATTTATAGCATTTTCCAAAAATGTCTTTGGAGAAAATCTGTCTAAGTAGTACCATATTTTCCGGCGTATAAGACGACTGGGCGTATAAGACGACCCCCGACTTTTCCTGTTAAAAAATAGGGTTTGGGCTATACTCATCGCATAAAACTACCCCTCTTCTAACGCACACCAAATAAAAATTAAAAAACATCAACTGGCTCACCCACAATGTAAAAGCAGCTGTGCTAGACCCAAAATGGCCCCTGCAACAACCTCACACAGCCACAAAAAGCCAAAAAACCAACTTTCACACTTTACACACACACAACACAATACAACAGGCTTACCCACAATGTAAAAACAGCTGTGCTAGATTCAAAATGGCCCCTGCAACAAGCAGGAACCTCAGACAGCCACAAAAAGCCCCAAAAAAACCAACTTTCACACTTTACACACACAAAATTCCTCATACAGCTTTGTGAGATTTTGTGTGTTTGTGTAGTTAGAGTGAAACACTACAGAAACACACTAAATCTCAGAAAGCTGCACAAATATTATTTTATTTTATTTTATTTTTATATGAAAACTAAATTTAAAACTTTCTAAACTTTAAATAGCTAGGTCTAAAAAAGAACAACTAAAAAAACCCCAATTAACAATTAGCTTTGTTTTGCTGGCTGAGGAATTCTGGCAGAATCCACAACTCTCTGCCTGCTTGATTGCTGATGGAATGGATTCAGGGAAACGAAGCAAGGCAAGTGTTGCGATTAGCAGCTAAGGTAAACAAGCTGGAGGGGAAAAACTTTTTTCCTTTTACAGGGCTCTGGCGATCCCAGGTGCGTTGCCCGATTAGCAGGCAACTCAGCTGGGATTGTCAAAGCCACGTAAAAAGAAAAAAGTTTTTTTCCTTTTACATAGCTCTGGCATCCCAGCTGAGTTGCCTGATTAGCAGAAAAAGCTGGGATCGTCAGAGCTTGGATCGCCAGAGCCATTTAAGGCTCATCAGAGTCTTTCGGGCTGGTCTGCCTGGTTACAGGAGAACGACACCCGGCGTATAAGATGACCCCCGACTTTTGAGAAGATTTTCATGTGTTAAAAAGTCGTCTTATAGACTTCCTGTTTGCTCTCTGTCGCTGCCAGACGGTCCCTCAGGACTGCCAGCCCCGTCGCCTGTAAAGAGCCGCCTTTACATCTGAAAGGCGGCTCAAAAAACTCCATTTCCATAAAGAAATGTGAGACAGAGCAGGTGAGGGCAGGTAGAGCTCTCTGCGAAGCCCCGAGTTTTTTTTTTACTCTTGGGGGCGAAGCAGATGAGGCTCCCTATTTCCCTCGCCGCTGCTCTGGGCTTTGGTAGACCTCTGCTTTTTTGCAGAGCCAGGCGACGAGAACAAGCTCTTTAAAGAAAATTAACAGATTAATTAAAGAGGATGAGATCTGGACCTATGACCCTAAATCGCAAGTATTTTCATTTACTTTATAAAAGATACTGAAGAAAGGAAAAAAGAATTTTAAAATGGCGACTGCCGAGACTTGAGAAGGGAAAGCTGAAAGGGAAAGTCCTTCCGTTTCTTAATAAGCCACAAAGTAGCGGAATAAATACTGCTGGCTACAATTCAAGAAAAAGTTCTATTTTTTATGTTTTCTTTTTCCTGGAGATCTGATACTGATCTTGTTTGGAAAGAAGCTTTCTTTTCTGTTTTTAAAAAAGAGTTTGTCTGTGTGGAAATATGGTGTTTAAACTAACAAAGCCAGACAAACAAGCAGTGGGGGGGGGATTCCCCCATCTACAAACTACATGAACAAGTTTTAAACCTACAGACTCAGAAAATTGATTTTAATTTAATTGAATTTCTTTTGGAGGAAATTGTAAGAAGGGATGAGATTGTGAACCAGAATCTTGAAAAATTCAAGCAGGAAATTAAAGAATTGGTACAATTAAAGTATGATAATTTGCAACAAAAGATTGTAAAAATGACTAATGGTTTTTCAGAAATTGCTATAAAGTTGGATACAAATATTAATTTATTAGAGTCTAAAATGGAGGAAATTGATGACAAGATTTATAATTTGGACAATAAAATACAAAGAATTGAAAATGATTTGATAAATATTCAAGACAATAGCTTAGAAGAAAAATCTAAAATGGAAGCAGATCATAAGACTTGCAATGTAGAAAATATAAAACAACGGATTGAAAAAGAAGTTTTAATGATGCAACACAGCCTTACAGAATTTGCGATTAGATTGAGAGGATTGCAGGAAAATAACAGAGATGATTTAAGGAAAATATCTGCTGAAATTCTGGCTGGGATCTTAAAGGTTAATCCTGAGGAAGTATTTTGCAGGATTGACAGAGTTTACAGAGTAAATTCTTGGATTGCAAAGCAAAGGCAATTGCCTAGAGATGTGGTGATTTACTTTACAGATAAAGAAATAAGAAATAATATTGTGCAAAAATCTTTTAACTCTACTTTACAACTGAATGGAAGAAAAATTTGGATGTATAAAGAGTTACCGCCTAAGATGTTATTGGATAGAAAGAAATTTGGATTCCTGGTGACTGAGTTTAAAAAACAAAATATTTTATTTAGGTGGGATGTTCCAGTTGGTATAATATTGAGATATCAAGGAGAAAGATACCAATTAAATACTGTTGAAAAAGCGGAAGAATTTTATCATAAGATTTTGAAAATGAACTCAACATTCTCATGCACAACACAAGATAAGCAGAAGGAGTTGGAAATAATGGAAAAACATCGAGCTACAGAGGTTTTTGTAGATGAATCGCCTTTGGACCCTTTAGATGTCTCAGTTGGATTACCTATAAATAAGAAAGAAGTGGTATTGGATTCTAATGTGATGACTTATCAAGTCACAGACAAGCATGGAAATCAATTAGTTAATACACAACTTATAGAAAAGAAATATGAATGGCGATCTAAGCCACAAAAGCAAAACCAACAAGATCAAGTTATAGATCAGAATGAAAACCGAGCAGTTGATATACAACTCGTAGAAAGGAAATTAGGATGGAGGTCAAACCCACAAAAAGTCAAGAAAAAAAGAAATAGGTCTCACAAAAACAAAAATTTTTAAACTAGGCAACAGTGAAGCCAGTTATCTAAAAGATGATTGAATATATGAAAAGACAGTTGAGGCGAAGTATTGGTTAATATTTTCCTGAGGAGAGTGACAGACCTCTGCAATGCCGTAATTTTGGGATGTGAAAAGGGCCTTAAATTGTTGGATTGGAATTATCTATTTTGGATTCTTTGATAAATGTATTACGTTTATGCTGAGTTATATGGCAAGAGAGTTACATTGGGGCACGCATGAGATCTGGTTGTTACCCCATTATGATGGTTGGAATTAATAATCTTGAAGAAAGCCACTACTACAGATACTATATGGAATACAATTATAATGTCACTTGGATGGTTGTTTTCTTTTATATATATATACATGAAGATACTTATTATTGATGGGGGCAGATGATAACTGAGGATTCTGAACATTCTGTTGGAATTGGGATGTTATGTTACCCTAATATGGGTGATGGATTTAATAATCCAGTGGAAAGACATCAAAGAAGACATTATATGGATTACAAGTTTAAAGTCATTGATTTTATCTATATAAGAGAATATTTTTTTTAGCAGGGTGGACAGAAGATTAAAGATATTAAGAATTGTTAAGTATGGAAATTTTGTAGGGAAGTGGGTGAAGACAGGCTAGTTTACTGATTGTTTAGTTTAAGAAAAGGGATGTTTAAGAGATATACTTATGGGGGTGGAGGAAATGGACAGATTATGAGTTGAATAAATGTTAAATTAGGATTTATTATATAGTTTTATAGTGGAAGGCTGCTTTGAAATGTTATATTAATATACATAAAAGATTAAATGTTAAATTAGGATTTATTATATAGATTTAAAGTGGAAGGTTGTTTTGAAATGTTATATTAATATACATAAAAGGTTTGATTTAAGAAATATATGTATGGGGAGGAGAAAAAGGGCAGATTATTGTTAAATTGGGAGTTATAATAATATTACTATGCTAAACCAGAAGTTATTACATAATGTTATAGTAGAATGTTTTTTTGAAATGTATAGTAAAAGGGGGATATAATAATATTATTAGAAAGAAAGGGTCAGTATTTTGGGGACGGAGTAAGGGGATGGTAAAGTATTATATAATCTGTTATGAATTTGGATTTTACTTTGAAGAAGTCACAGGGGGAGAGGTGGAGAGGGGGGGTTAGGGAGGAGGGGGGAGAAAAAAGGGGGAAAAATCTGTATTTGAAAAACTTTTTCTATAAAAAAAAAGTCGTCTTATACGCCGGAAAATACGGTAAGTAGAACATATTTAAATCTACAGCATTTTTCAATGGCTGTAAGAATCTCAACATAGAGACAAAAGATATGAATTCTAAATTATTACTGAATGAATAATTGCAATTTTAAAAAATGTGTTAGACATCTAATATTTAATTTCTGGACATGTAAGCATTGATAACTGAAAGATACATAAGCTATGCAAAAATCTCAAAACATTTAACTAGTCAATTGTTTCAATTTAAATCAGTAAACTATAGTATTACAGTTTAACCTTCTTAATGTTTATACGTAGAATAATTGCCCTGTTCCTTAGATTTGCTTCAGTTTGAAAAAATGTATTGCTATTATAATTAATAATGGACAATTTTGAATTGCTTTTTTTAAAAAAGAAAACCTTGTTAATCATGGAAACATTAATGTTCATTTTCATTTTATAAAACCGGAACTAAGGTTGAATATTTTCTCATCCCACCCAAGAAGTTTAGGAATACACTGGGATTTCAACAAAAATATTTTAGATTCAAGTGCTATAACTCACAGAAACACACTAATGCATTAAGCAGGAAACTGAAGTTTTGTACCTATATTTTATTGGTCATAAATTAAAATGATTCATTATTTTTAAAGATACACTTTGAGATTGATGAAAAGTGAATGTAGCATAATTAATCAACAATGAAAACATAAAAAATACTTTTGATTTTCTAAAATTATGCCTTTTTATACAGTTTACTGTAATGTTAAAAATTTTATTCCACAGAATAATTAAAATGAGTTTCTTAATGGTCCTTCAATGTCTTATTTTAAAAATATAAAGACTGATATCATTATACAGTATTATACAGCCGAAACAGCATGGCTGGGGGAGTTTATATGTCATCTCATACCTGTGAAGCTAGCCAGTTTCATTGTCTTTTCAGTAATGGGCTGACTCAATCATGAGAGTTAAGAGCAACCCCAAGACATTCCTTGTTTGTGCTTTGCATTTTTATAGGCTTTTAGGAAATATAGCTACAGTATTTGCGAGACTGAAGTACATAGAGATTTGAAATACTAGGTACAATCAAGTCAATTTACTTTCATCATCACATATGATGATCCATAACAATCTTGGTCTTTCAGGACTTCTTTTCTTCTGCTCCTCTTCATTCTCCTTCTAAACTATCCTTCTCAGCTTCTTAGTAATATAGGAAGCACAGGTTCCTATATTAATTTCATTTAGAGCAGGGCTGTCAAACTCGCGGCCCATGGGCCAGATGCGTCACACGCTGGTCCATGCCCAGTTTAGTGAAGGGGGAAAAAGTCACGATACATTACGTGACGACACCATGATGACGCGAGTTTGACACCCCTGATTTAGAGAAAATGCTAGTACACATATCCTAGATGGTATCAAAGACAAAACCTGAATCATTCCTTTTAAAGATTGACTTAAAGATGCTCTAAAACAGGGGTGTCAAACTGGTGGCCCATGTGCTGGATGCGTCATGTGCAGGCCACACCTTCACCAGCTCCAGGAATGGGGAAAACATCATGAAACATCACTTGATGGCAACATGATGCTGCGAGTTTGATACCCGTGCTCTAAAAGCAACCCAGCAAGAGGGGAAAGTGAGGGAGAAAAATGATTGCATGTTTCCAATGTGCTATTTATTTTAAGATATTAAAATTCCTATTACAAGAGTAAGCCATGCCAGAATGTTATGATTTCTCTATGTTTTCATGAATTGTGATGAGAACATGGACCTTTTTGCATGTACGTTTTGGGTCTGTTGGCTTAAATACACAGATTTAAAACTATAAAACTATTTGTCTTCAGACTCAAAACAATTACATATAAATTTGAAGATTTCACAAAGAGAGAGTATTACAAATCTCCAATTTACTTTGTCAAAGACATAGTTTATATATAGAATTCTTTTTGCTAAAGTAAATTATAATGATCTGCCTTGATCAAAAGAAATGCATCAGAACTATTTAGTCTGACAATCAAATCTGTCTCATTACATCTGTGCATGCTTGTAAATATAGGCAACTTTTCTCTCCATCCACATCTTATTTAGTTAGTTTTTATAGATCTTGTCCAAGACCTTAAAAGTTGGATTAATTTCATAGTCTTCAGAAAATATAGCTTTTATAGCATTGCTTTCACCCAGAGGATATAATATGAATTTTTAATAAATCGCTCACATAAAAACAGAATAAACATATATCCCCATCAATTTAATACACTAAATGTATTACCAATGAAGAAAAAGAACTATAGGATTAAGGGTCCTCATGTAAGAAATGGCAGGAATCTGGCCATAGGTTTGCCTCTATGTGGCAACTGTATAACTGAAAAATTCTTACAAAATGTTTTACTGAAATTTCCCAATTACAGTTGAACTTTGCCATAAGATTATATGACTTCCCATGAATTTTAAAGATAAATGTGGGTACAATCTCTATTGCTGAATCTTCTTGGAACATTTGGATCAGATTCAAAGAGTCCAAGGTTCATTGCATTCTGTATAGCATAGGATTTTTTAACGTTAGCATACAGATCCATTGATGCTCTTACCAAAGGAAAGAGGTAAGGGAACAGAAGTATTCATTAGAAACAGCTATAGATTAATGAAACTGATCATTTTGCATTCTCATGTATTTGTCTTTCAATTTTTTTTCATTGTGTTTGTGAGAAAATTATACATTTGCATATTTTAAAAAATCCAAAAAAATCCTTAACATTGGCACAGACCCAATTCGCTAAGTGCAGTTATCTTTTCCTGCTCTAACTGGGACAACTTTACTATATATACCTGTTCTACATCTTTTTAAGAAAAATCTGCTGAAAGCAAATATATGATCATATCCTTTCACTACCACCAATGAGGTTCAATATACAGAAATGCAAATCCAAATCTAAATTCATAGAATTAAATGCTGAAAGATTTTAACCTAAATGAATGGGTGAAAGGTGGATAGATTCGCTCACACACACACTTTTGGACCTACAAGGGTAATGGAGCATAAATAAGCTTTCTCTATTGCCTTGAAGGATCTCATTGGCCATGTGCCATTAAAGGTGATCTCTGATCAGCTCCCTACTTCTCCAATTCAGGAGCATCACAGTGGCGGTGATTGATAGATTAACATCAGATCGATCACCCACTCCATCCTGCTCCTGCCCTCCCCATCTTTAATTGGACCACAGTGTGTGTTTGTGTATTAATTTATTTATGTTTTAATTTATACTGTTTTTATTTTTTATGATTGTAAGCTGTCCAGAGTTATCTGAGGTAAAATGGGCAACCAAAAGTTTTTATAAATCAATCATTCAATTTTGGGAAATTGTTAAAATGACATCTGGCTCGGTTGCTTTAGCCTGTACTAGTTGGCTGGCAGTGTAATGCTAATATAGTACTTTCTGGCTGGTTAAGTTGTTTTCCCCTGAATGAAAGAAGATAATGACGATACAGGTTTATAAAATAAATGTTGCAGTTTTTTGTCACAGTTATCACCAATCAAAAATTGGGCATTCAAGAATAGTTCTAATATTGTAGCACTGTAACACTGGAGAATCACTTAAAGTTAGCAAAAGAAAATGTCACCTAGAATCTAATTGTGTAATGAATTACTGGAGTCAGAGTTAGATGTTTTGGAGATTGTCCTAAAAATGCAATAAGAATTTGCCACTAGGCCTCCACTGCATTGTTTCATTTAGAAATATTTATGTGTATACCCAAAAAATCAAATTGTAATTTTTAGTATTTCTGACATATACATGTCTGGCATTATTTTACAATTTTATAATTTATTTACATTTAGATTACTTGAATCATGTTTGTACTTACAATGGTTATCCTGACATCTTCATCCTCTCGTGTTTGTTTTTGGAATCCTGACCTCAAAGCCCAAGAATAGGTTTGGGCTGAAAAGGTCTATGCCAGTGATGGCTAACCTTTTCTGGACCGAGTGTCCAAAGCACACTTGCCGAACCCCCAAAATGCAATGTGCATGTGGCCCCATGCATGCCCCCCCACTCCCCCACGCACGTGTGCCTGCCTGCATGCCCCCCCACATGCATGCACAGCCCCCATACATATGCACGCCCCTCCCCCCCGCATCCACCTGGCCAGTGGTGGGTTGCCCCCGGTTAGCACCAGTTCTAGTAAAACCGGTGGAAGGCTCTGCCCACTGACCCCAATGTCACCAAAATGCTTCTGCGCATGCACGCAGTCCCGCTGTGAACCAGTAGTAAAGGTAAGTAGAACCGGCCCCTGCACATGCACGCATGGCCCCACACATGCCCCACCCCCGTGCATGCACACAAACCCCCATGCACATGCCCCCACGCATGTGCAGCAGAGACCCGATGACCAGCTAGCCGTCGGGAGGTATGCACGCATGCATGGTGGAGCTGAACTGGGGTGACGGCTCGCGTGCCCACAGAGAGGGTGCTGCATGTCATCCGTGGCATGCATGCCATATGTTCATGGGTCTAGGCACTTGTGTTTTAAAGTATCATTTTAAACAAGTGTAGAACAGAAGATTTTCATTATCAAGTAAGGAGAACTCATCTTAATTTTTATCATCTTACAAAATCCCATCACTATTGATGCTTAAGAATCAAGTGACTTAATTGTCAGGAACAAAGAGCAGTTTGTCCTCCCTCCTTTTTTGCCTTTCCCTCCAGCTTTTTTTTCTGAAAGCCTGAAGTAATGTCTACACAGATTTAATCTAAAGCATGTAAATTGGAAATGTTCTCTGTCCTTGCCAGTAGGGTGAAAAAGCACTGATTTCATTATAACTTTGATCAGGCACTGCCGAAGCAATAGAAGGTATCCTTCTACCCTGAGAATCAGTTGTGCAACATCATTCCCATTCTACACCTCTGAAGGGGCAACTTGTTAATTCACAGTATCTTGAAAAGCAGGATGTGAGGAAAGTTGATACAAATTCAGAAGAAACATCTGTAGACAGAGAGCAAGATGTATGTTGCACAATGCCCTAAAGCACATCTGAGGTTGATTTTTTCCAGTTAAAAATACCACTTCTCTAAATGCGGTATTGTTTGTTTTGAACACAAATGAAAAGAAGGAAACAATAGGTTGTGCAGAACAAAACAATTTAGTTTGAAAATGAGCATCAGAGGGTGGGCTATGTGCCATGTGACAAATATATATATTTTCCATCAGGGTATTTTAAGAAACTACAAAAGCAGAATTCTCAATGTTGATCACTTCTCTTTAAAACAGAGAAACTGTGCCAAAGAAAGGTTGCATTTGTGTTCTATGTATTTCAGAATAATGTCTCATGGCCAAACCAAATATCCTATGTGTCTGTTCGCGTATAGAGATAGTCAGATTAAACTTTAAAAACAAAAGCCTCTACATAAATTTCCATTGTGTCTGTTCTCTTGAATATTTGCCTGCATCATTCTTCTTAGTTTCTTCTTAGTTTCCAAACAGCTTTCTCATTGAGTTAAAAGCTTTTAATTATAACTGGGGATAAAAAGCAAGGATCCCTTCCTCAGCTAAATCACACTGATTTCTTTAACAAAACACTGTATATTATTCTTATAGTTCCACTGGAGTCATTTGCAAAACAATTAAACTATTAAACCTGCATGGAAGTATTTCTGCTCTGATATAGTAAGGCTGGGGCAAAGTTGCCTTCTCCACTTTAGAGGAAGAAGATATGAAGCAAAAGGCTACTTCAGATGATTCCTAGTTTCATGTAGCCAAGCAGGTCCTATGCTGTATGTCAAGAGGCTGCCTATAATCCCATAACCACTATCTGGACTTCTATGATAGAAAAACAAAATATAAACTACCATATTTTCCGGAGTATAAGACGACTGGGCGTATAAGACGACCCCCGAATTTTCCTGTTAAAATATAGGGTTTGGGCTATACTCGCCGTATAAGACTACCCCTTTTCCAACACACACCAAATAAAAATTAAAAAACATCAACTGGCTCACCCACAATGTAAAAGCAGCTGTGCTAGACCCAAAATGGCCCCTGCAACAAGCAGGAACCTCACACAGCCACAAAAAGCCCAAAAAAACAACTTTCACACTTTACACACACACAACACAACACAACACAACTGGCGCACCCACAATGTAAAAGCAGCTGTGCTAGACCCAAAATGGCCCCTGCAACAAGGAGGAACCACACACAGCCACAAAAAGCCCAAAAATCCAAGTTTCACACTTTACACACACAAAATTCCACATACAGCTTTGTGAGATTTTGTGTGTTTGTGTAGTTAGAGTGAAACACTACAAAAACATACTAAATCTCAGAAAGATGCACAAATATTATTTTATTTTATTTTTATTTTTATATGAAAGCTAAATTTAAAACTTCCTAAACTTTAAATGGCTAGGTCTAAAAAAGAACAACTAAAATAATAACCCAATTAACTATTTTTTAAAGCTCCCAAAGGGGAAAAAAACTTACCCAATAGAACAGGGGTCTCCAACCTTGGCAACTTTAAGACTTGTAGACTTCAACTCCCAGAATTCCTCAGCCAGCTTTGTTTTGCTGGCTGAGGAATTCTAGGAGTTGAAGTCCACAACTCCCTGCCTGCTTGATTGCAGGCAGGGAGTTGCTTGCCGATGGAATGGATTCAGGCAAGCGAAGCAAGGCAAGTGAAGCAAGGCAAGCAGCTAAGGTAAGCAAGCTGGAAGGGAAAAACTTTTTTCCTTCTCCATGGCTCTGGCGATCCCAGCTGAGTTGCCTGATTAACAGATGGTCAGGGCTTGGATCGTCAGAGCCATTTAACACTCGTCAGAGCCTTTCGGGCTGGTCTGCCTGGTTACAGGAGAACGACACCCGGCGTATAAGACGACCCCCGACTTTTGAGAAGATTTTCATGTGTTAAAAAATCGTCTTATACGCCGGAAAATACGGTACTAGTTTTAAAAAGTGATGGAATAATGGAATAATTAAGGCAATAGAAATTACCTTTCTTGGTGCAAGCAAGTGAAGTATGGATAGGTAGGCATAAATAAATATTTTGCTTCACCTGCACAGGAATCCTGGAAGCAAGCTAGGCCTGTGAATATTGTTTTCCTGAGAGACCTTCTGGAAATACATTTTAAATCCAACATAATGGACATATCATAGGAAATATAAATAATTCAAACCATTTCTGCATACTCTAATCACATTATCACTCTATATAACAGAAATCAGCACTGCACATAATTGGCATTTCTTCAAAGCATTATATACCATTTATGATGTTTCCCAACTTGGTTATATGAAAGATGAGAGAGACCTACTACAATTAAAGAAGAACATTCCCAAGTGATGTGAACAAGAATTCCAATTTTTCACAAAATTTGAACTATAATAAAAAACAAAACAAATTATAAAAATGGTATAAACTGCACAAAAGTAGGAGCTTAAAATGTATGACAAAAATTACAGATCTAGAAACCCAGAGATGGGTTTCAGCAGGTTCTGACCAGTTCTGGGGAACCGATAGTGGAAATTTTGAGTAGTTCGGAGAACCGGTAGTAAAAATTCTGACTAGCCCCACCCCCATCTATCCTTTGTCTCCCAAGTCCCAGCTGATTGGGAGGAAATGGGGATTTTGCAGTAACCTTTCCCTGGAGTGGGATCGGAATGGAGATTTTACAGTATCCTTCCCCTGCCACGCCCACCAAGTCACACCCACCAAACAATCCCACACCCACCAAACCACACCCACAGAACCTGTAGTAAAAAATTTTGAACTGATCTAGCCCATTAAGTTATTAAATAGTTGAGGAGGAAAATGAAATTAAACTGTGTAAGAGTTACAGATCTTTTTTATAATTTGTTTTCTTTTGGTGATATAGTTCATTAACTCTATTTCTCTCTGAATCTTATTGCAAGCATTTGTTTTGATTCAATAAGATCCTTCAAAGGAAAAAGAAAAGAATCAAAATATTTGTGCCCAAAATAAACCTGAAACTCTAGGGAATATGCATTTTCTTTATATACCAACTAGGTCAATTTGTTGTAGTAATATTAAAATTAAAGAATAGCTATTCAGCTGTTAGAGCTCCTTCACAGGGTTGAAAGGAATAATCGTTCAAAGGAAATAAATGACTAATGCTGATTAATAAATAAAAAACAAAGTTTCATGTTTATTAAATTAAAAATGGGCAAAGTGTTTTTTTTAACAGATTTTGTCTGAGTGAATGCTAATGGACCTTAAAAACAGTAAGTGAAATTCACTCATGCTAGTCACAATTTATAAATAGTACATTAATTTAAACATAAAGTATAATGTTCTTGTCATAAAGATGTTAAAACTTTCATTACACAGAATGTTATTGATTACACTAAAAAATTCAGGCAATAAATAGATTTTCAGTTTTTACAAATTTCCACAAAATATTAAAGTTCACCCACTGTTGTACTCAAAATATCTTCTGTTTATCCAATAAGTAGGCCAAGAAAATTACCCTTCAGAATCTAATTGTTATACAACATTTAAAAGTCAAAGCCTTTATTTTAACTCTTAATTTTAATATTTGGCTAAATTATCCAGCCATAATTATATGTTCCACAACCAAAGTAAAAAGATTATTAGAACATCTACATAATATGTGAAAAATCCACTGTTGGGTCAGAATATGATGACTGTAAATTTAATAATATACTAAAGAAATATACACTTTTGAATTATGTTGTGAAAGGATATCTAAGCCTTTTATGTTCCACAACATTAATAGAAAGTTCTTACTGGAGTTAATACAGTATATGTAGGAGCAACGCATATAATATTTTTATAGGTCAAAGCAAAGAGAATAAAGTGCTTGAGAAACATTTTGAAAAATTAAAAACTTCCACAAAAATGTTTTAGAAGAGAGAAAGGTCACAGAAAAGCCAAAGCAAAAAACTTAAAAAGTAAAAAATAAAAATTAGGCTTTCCAGATGTAGCCTACTAAAATTACTGTACAGAAACTGGTGATAAGTGAGATTTGTAATATCCATTTTACAATAATTTCTTGGTTGGACTGAAGCTGGCTTATGGTTCAGTTTAGTCTCAAGGATAGATATTCTAATTCTGCTATTGTGGCTCTTTTTACATCAGAAAGCTTGAACAGCTAGGAAATCTGCAGACTGAGATATAATAAAATGAAAACAAAAAATAACACCAGGATCTTCTGCCAATCATTATAGAATATGACCATTTTGTTGTCTATAGGTACAGACAACATTAACTATCCAGACTCTTTTGTCTTTCATATCAACAGTTGTTACGTTTAGGGTATTACATGTCAGATGACTGTCTGTTTGAAGTCTACAGTCCCTAAATTGAATTCTTAAGCACTTGAGCTTCTTTATTTTCTATTACTTTATCTTATGTTGCTACTAGTTCTTGCTTGCATGCAAAAGAACTACTTCTTGCAGTTCTTGCAATGCATCAATGTTGCTTCTTTGGCATGCCATTGTTTGTAGTCAATCTGTGCGGTTTTCTTGTAACAGCTAACTAGGTGGTCCATTGTTTCTTCAGCTTCTTTGCAGAGACAGCATTTACTGTCAGTTGCTGTGGTCTCAATTCTGGCTTTGTTCTTAAGGCTTCTTTTTGTGAAGCTAGAATTAGCCCCTCTGTTTCTTTCTTTAATTTTCCTGCCTGTAGCCATTTCTAGGTCTTGTTATTGTTATTGTATAGTGCTTTCTGTGCTATTTTTGTTTTTAATGTTACTGACCATGTAATGCTTTTCCTTGCCATGTCTCTTTTCTATTCTTTATCTATTCTTTCTTCTAAGACAGTCTGATTTCTCCATTACACAGTAAACCTCCCTGCTATACTAACTTCAGTGCATCTTCTCCATTATCCCTCAGATATTCTTCCAATGCCCTTTTTTCTTCTCCAACCATCTGATATACTTGCTACATTCCATGCCCACCTATTTTCTTTGATCAGTGGAGTCTATCAATATTGCTGTGTGGATAAAGGCATGATTCATTGTAATTATTTTTCTAGTCTTTCTATTCAAAATTTTTTAGTTCTCTAGTTTGAATCCCATCCACTATTGCAGCTGTGCAACTGATTACAGGAATAATAATCATTATTAATAGTAGTAGTATTTTCTGCATGTTATTTTTATTTAACACCAATGTTTAAATGTCATATAAGAATATAAAGGGGTGTGTGCGTGTTTGTGTGTGTGTGTGTGTAAACAGTTCTCACCTGCATCTATGGAGAAAAAAAAGATATTTTCCTTATTCAGCCTTTCTTTCTTCCTTGCTTTGTTCCTAATTAGAAGCAAAATTGAAATGTGCTCAGGTAACAGAACAAAGAAAAATGAAATGACAGAACATTATGATCAGTAATTTAATGTTGCTGTAATTTCTTCCTATTGTTATATTTTCTGAAGCTGGGGAGCATTTAGTAGCAATTTATTATTACTTCTTTTTTAAACCTACTGTGCATAATTACAAACAAAAGGAAAAAAATTAGCTTTACATTATAAGACAGGCAAAATAGGGTAATTATCCTCATCACTAGCTGGTTTCTCAAAGGTCAAATGCTGCACTTTGAGCAAAGATAACTATATTTCAGGCACATTAGAGTCATTGAGGATTATTTTAAATGAATTAAATTGGTTGTGATTAAGGTGCAAAAGAAAGAGAGATGGAAAATAGTGAATAGGGACTGAGTCTGGATCAGCAGGGCAGTATTTCTCAAACTGTTTTTGGAGGAAACCTCCTTTTCCACAGAAATGTATTAGTTTTTTGTAATTTGCAAATAAGTGCAAAGAAAGATCCCTGAAGATAGGAAAATCTGCTCTACTTGACTACAAGAATCCTACATCATCGGGATTATTAAATTCTTGACTACATTAAAAAATAAATAAATAAAAGCTTGGATTGAAAATGTAGTTTTGTGGCAAGCTTCCCACAAAGCCTCTGCTTCACTCTCTGGAATTCATGCTTCTTGTGTAATGTGCAATGTGCAGTGTTCACTGTTTTAAAGGGAGACTTGTTGCTGAAGCAAATCAAGGCCATCAGGCATCATATAGATAACATGAGGCTGGGCTAAGGAATGGAGGGGTTGGTAGTTTTGTTTTTTAGGATTTTTCTTAATTCCATAATATTACATAATACTCCTACCTCCTCCTATTTTCCCCACAACAACAACCCTTTGAAATGAGTTGGACTGAAAGAGTCAGTGGCCCAAAGTCATCCAGCTAGTGTCTTAACCATTAAATTGGCTCTCTACCACATAACAGGGAAGTTCCTTTTGATTATAATTGTTTTAATCTTTTTCACTGTTGAAAAAAACAGCATAAATAATACCTTCTTCGGTTCAACATTGTCTAAATCAATATCTCTTGCTCTTGTTCTCTCTGTCATACATCAACCAGAATTATTTCTTAATCTTAATCGAGAAAAAAAATACGTTTTCAATCCCAATTCTCCATCCCTGTATCCATTTTTATCTCATTCCTAATAACTGATGTTAATTAAGATCTTTGCAATATTTAGGTATATGAAAATACATCTGTGTAGTTATCTAAATAAATAAATAAATATTTTAATTATAAATGCTTACCTGTTCAGTTTCAAATATAAATATGAGAACTTTATAACTTTAATGATGAAATTTCATTCAAAATGATTGACAAAAGAACAGATATATGAGAAATTCATCTCAGCATCCTATGTTGGTAACTGAAACGGGGAAAGAACCCTAAACCAACAAGAAAAGGAAGGAAGGAAGGAAGGAAGGAAGGAAGGAAGGAAGGAAGGAAGGAAGGAATATTAACCATCCAGTGTCTTGCATGCAGTGTCTTGCTTATGAATCACCTGCCAAACTGCATAACAATTAATGATTAATAATTCACTTCCTGTTCAAAATGAATTGGCTATATCAATATGGTTGCCAAATGCAGGGCCAGCTCTATGATTATATTGCTGTGGTTGCTATACTAAGCACATTCCACTGGGCTTGCTTTAAGCAGCAGGACAGTCCAGTTCATTACCCTTATACTTCTTACTTTTCCATCATACACCCCGAAAAGAAGAAAAATCCTTCAAAACATTTCTCAGCCAAACAACAATAATTATTATTTGTCTCATTGCCTGAGCACATATTTTGTTAAAGACCATCTAAATTTTCCCTCTAGCAGTTTTTAATGCACAAAATGTTGGCAGGAGTAGTAGGATAGCTCCATGTTTAAAGCCCACAGAGTCATCATTTAAGTCATGTAGCTACATTTAGGGAAATAGTGCTCATAATCTTTGTTTAGCAGGCAGAAGAATGAGTCAGTTGGTTCCAATTCTTGAAATTATACAGCCCCTCTGACACACTCACAAGCCCACACACATGTCTATATGCTACAAACAATAAACATTTAACAGCACCTTTAAAAAAAGACTTCAAATATAAATTAATCCTAATTAAAACTTTCCTTTTTCAACAAGCCGGGCTGGCCTAACAAATCCTTTTAAATGATTTTAAATGATTTTAAATTCGTTTGTCTTTTTAAATTTTGGCCCAAATTGAGATATTTCTTTTTAATCTGTTCTTAATCTATGTATTAGGTATTATATATTTATATGTTTTTACTTGGCTGTACACCGCCCTGAGTCCCTAGGGAGAAGGGCGGTATATAAATTTGAAGTAAAATAAAAAATAAAAAAATAAATTTATACAGTAACTTTGGCTGGACATAAAATTATACAAATTGTTCTCTTTATTATTAATTATAAGTTCTTATGGATTTGCAAACCCTTATTTTGGCTCTTAAGAGCAACTATGTAAAAGTAACAATCTTAATTTTCACAAAGCAATCTAGAAATAGAACTTTAAATATGTTTCAGCCATTTTGTCTAGGGAACAGCTCCTGCATATCTCCATAAAAGTCATCTTCCCTCCAAACTAGACTTTGTATATATACACATACACACATACATGCACACATGCATTTGTAATGATATTTTTAATCTGGTAATTTTGTTTTAGCAATGCAATAATGTCATCCATCCTATTTACCTAGCAACTCTGAACAGCTTCTGTTGTAGAAAAGAAAAACAACATACAAGTAATGGAATTTAAAATACAATTTTGCATTCATAAGTTTAATAAAATACAAAAAAAATTAAATGATTGTCATTTTCTACTTCAGCTATGAGGAAGAAAATTAAATGTTTGCAGTAACCCTCAAGTTTGTATTGCTACATTACTTCATTGCCAATCCTCAAATGAAAAGCACTGAGACACATACAAATGATTACATTTTCAAGTCTGTGGGATGATTGCATTTTGAAACTTGAAACAACTCAGAGATTTGCTAATAGCTGATATGATCCTAAAGGAATGAAAACCATTTAAAATGAAAACAGCTGATAGCATTTGGTCTTACATCATTTTGGGACAGGTATTGATGTAAGGTTGAACAATAGCTGGAGTAGAACATTTGGAGATAAATATCACTACCATTCTAAGATGACACATGTAAATATTGTCATTTGTCATAGTCATTGCATAATTTTATATAAAATATATCAGATTTCAAATATTTCTTAAAGAAAGGTTCAGAGATGAGCTACAATAAGTAAATGCAAGATTTACTATTTATCAAAATAGTTCCAACTGATGTAATCATCCCCTCCAGTCAGGGGTGAAATCCAGCAGGTTCTGACAGGTTCTGGAGAACTGGTAGCAGAAATTTTGAGTAGTTCGGAGAACCATTAGCAGAAATTTTGAGTAGTTCAGAGAACCGGCAAATACCACCTCTGGCTGGTCCCAGAATGGAGTAGGAATGGGGATTTTGCAGTATCCTTCCCCTGGAGTGAGGTGGAAATGGAGATTTTGCAGTATCCTTCCTCTGCCATGCCCACCAAGCCACACCACACCCACCAAGCCACACCCACAGAACCGGTAGTAAAAAAAAATTGGATTTCACCACTGTCTCTAGTTCAATGTTATCAATGCATTTAGTCATTTGAGAATTGTTTATATTAGAAGCCAAATATCAGAGGCTGAAAGTTAAAAGTAAAAGAAAAGAAAAGTGAAAACTGCTAGAATTCAACCGGGTTTTCATTTTTCACAATTCTAAAATATAATGCTATCATCTGCCGTTTAAACCAAATTAACATAATATTTTTATAGATTTCTATTGAAAAGTAGGACCCATTCAGTTTAATGAGTTTCACTGCTTGATAAATGTATATCAGATTATAGCAATCTATAGTAAACAGAAGTGTGTAACTATGAATCAGAATTTGCAAGATAAGTGTGAGCACTTGCCCTTTGCACATGCATTAAATACATGGAGTTCCAAGCACATTTCCAAAAAGAGGTTTGATACTATTACCTCTGGAAACTTATACATCTCTTTGCGTTCCATCTGACTTTACTCTTTCTTCTCTGTTTATGGTATTAAATTAGTATGTGTGTTCTAATAGTGCAGCTTTAGCCATTGAAAACTGAAGAGGGTAGAGCTGAGGATTTTGTACAATATCTGTATGACAAAATCACTCAGATTCGGGAACAGCTGGACTCTGACTGGGTAGATCCAGGGGAGATGACAGGGGCAAGTCCTGAGAATATTATACGGGAAGAGTTTGATTCTGTGACTCCCGAAAGCGTGGACAGGATACTGAGCAGACTGAGTGCAGCCACATGTTTATTGGACCCGTGTCCCTCCTGGTTGGTACTGGCCTCCCGGGAGGTGACGCGAGGCTGGCTCCAGGGGATTATAAATGCTTCTTTGAGTGAGGGTGTCTTTCCTGCCGCTTTGAAAGAGGCGGTGGTGAGGCCCCTCCTCAAGAAGCCCTCCCTGGACCCGGCTGTGTTAGCAAATTATCGTCCTGTCTCCAACCTTCGCTTTGTTGCGAAGGTTGTTGAGAGTGTGGTTGCACGACAGCTGCCTCAGTATCTGGATGAATCGACCTATCTAGATCCGTTCCAGTCGGGCTTCAGGCCCAGGTACAGCACAGAGACAGCATTGGTCACATTGGTTGATGATCTCTGGAGGGCTCGGGACAGGGGTTGCTCCTCTGTCCTGGTCCTATTAGACCTCTCAGCGGCTTTTGATACCATCGACCATGGTATCATGCTGCACCGGTTGGAAGGGTTGGGGTGGGGGGCACTGTTTTACAGTGGTTCTCCTCCTTTCTCTCCGACCAGTCGCAGTCTGGTGCTGACAGGAAGGCAGAGGTCGACCCCGAGGCCCCTTGTATGTAGGGTGCCGCAAGGATCGGTCCTCTCGCCCCTTCTGTTCAACATTTATGTGAAGCCGCTGGGTGAGATCATCCGTGGTTTTGAGGTGAAGTACCATCAGTACGCTGATGACACCCAGCTGTACATCTCCACCCAAGACCACCCCAATGATGCCCTCGAGGTGATGTCCCAGTGCCTGGAGGCCGTACGGATCTGGATGGGGAGGAACAGACTCAGGCTCAACCCATCCAAGACCGAGTGGCTGTGGTTTCCGATGTCCCGATATAGTCAGTTGGCGCCATCTCTGACTATTGGGGGGCGAGTCGTTGGCCCCCACAGATGGGGTTCGCAACTTGGGCGTCCTCCTGGATTCGCGGCTGTCTTTAGAAGAGCATATGGCGGCTGTGGCCAGGAGGACTTTTTATCAGGTTTGCCTGATTCGCTAGTTGCATCCCTTTCTGGATCGGGACTCGTTACCCACGGTCACTCACGCCCTTGTCACCTCACACCTGGATTATTGCAATGCTCTCTACATGGGGCTCCCCTTGAGGAGCACCCGGAGGCTCCATTGGTCCAGAATGCGGCCGCGCAGGTGGTGACGGGAGCGATGTGGCGCTCCCATATGACCCCCCTCCTGCGCGAGCTGCACTGGCTCCCAGTGGTCTTCAAGGTTTTGGTTACCACCTTTAGAGCGCTCCAAGGCTCAGGACCAGGATACTTACGAGACCACCTTCTGCCACCAGTAGCCTCTCACCGACCAGTTCACTCCCATAGAGAGGGGCTCCTCCGGGTGCCGTTGGCCAAACAATGTCGACTGGCGGCCCCCAGGGGGAGAGCCTTCTCTGTGGGGGCACCTGCCATCTGGAACGAGCTCCCCCCGGAGATATGGAGGATCCAAGACTTACGCATCTTCCGCCGCGCCCTAAAAACGTTTTTATTCCAACAGGCTGGTCTGGCCTAACTCTCCCTTTTAAATTGGCTTTTAAATTGGGTTTTAAATGTTCTTTAGGTAAATTGGATGTTTTTAATTTTTTTGAGCCTAAATTATTTAATCTGTTTTTAATATTTTTTAACTTTTGTATGTCTCTGTATTTTATTTTGGCTGTTCACGGCCCTGAGTCCTTCGGGAGTAGGGCGGTATACAAATATGATAAATAATAATAATAATAATAATAATAATAATAATAATAATAATAAAACCAAACAAGTACTATTACATTTCCTTAGTGGTATTTTCTTCTTGGTAGATCACAACAATAGTACAGAGTAAAAATGCTAGATCTTTGCAATATCAACAGCAGAAACACATCATTTTAAAGCATTGTGGCATCGGAGTTCTCTCAAATATTCAGTTTTGGGACTGCTGTTGAAGTGAAGCAACATTTACTTTGCTGCCAGTCTTGGTATGAGTGTCTTCTAGGCCATGAGTCTCCAACCTTGGCAACTTCACGACTTGTGGACTTCCACAAGTCATAAAGTTGCTAAGTTTGGAGACGCCTGTTCTAGGCATAAAGGAGATTTCATAGCACCCTCCATGTGACTATGCCAAACTTATGGTAGTCAACTGCCTTGAGACTTTATTCATGCCAGAGCTTAACATTCAGTTTCCCAACAAATAGTTTGTTCAGCCCTACTATATAAAAACCACAAGGGCAGATATTTCTTAGAGTTGTATGACTGATGCTTTTCATTTTGGAAAAATTAAAAGCTAAAACTTTCTTCCCTCACCTACATGAGGAACAAGACACCATCAGAAATTAAATAGTGTTAATTAAATAAATTAAATAGGCACAATCTAGCCAAAGTTCAACACTTGATTTTTTTTACATGAGTGGCAAAATAAAATATGTATGCTTTATTTAAGTGCTTGACTTTAGTTAAATTGTGCCCAGTATAGAGAATTAAGACACATTAAGGAAAATGCTTTCATAGATTAAATAAAGTTGTTTTAACAGTTTGAATATGCTAATGCAACTCTAACACTGAATGTTTACAAATATAAAGCACTGCTTCTAAGTGAAAGCTGTGAACTCAATAAGTGATAGAGGTTTATTTAGTGCAGCACTGTTCATAAAAATTGTATCCCAAAACAACTCCATTACAAGAGACAAGTTAAAATATATAAGCAGGGCAGAATGGGCTGCAGCTTTTTATATGAGAATTTAAATGTGCTGAATAGAGATGAAACACAAAACCACTTCCTGAGTTTAGATAATCTGATGGAAAAACATCAGCCAGCTGTGGGTATACATTAGAGATTTTGAGAAATGCAGTTGCTACAGGAATGATGAAAAGAGATAACTTTATAGCTTGTTTTGCTTGTTTATGAGATACTTAGAAATTGGATTTGGAAATACTTGATTCTTGGATTTATGTGGTTTAGATCAGATTTCTATATAAATAACGTACATATATACAATACTTGTCCCCAGTAATTATTGTGCGCATGGATGTATATGCACACATATAATTTTGTCTATTGTCTAAAGGCAACTGAAAATTTGATCTTACCCAAAGAGTAATATCCTGCACCACATATATTTATTCCTTTCTTGCATTTCCATATTATCAAGAACTTTAGTTTATGAGAAAAAAAGTATATAAATATATATAACATAATGTTATATATAACATAAAATAAGTCTATATAAAACCATAAACACATCATTACTTTTATTATACAGATTAGAAACAACAGCAATAATGATTAAAACAGCAGAGAAAAATTATTCACCAATTCTAACATTATTTCCTATAATGCTGGGAAAAGAAAATACCCTTCAGCATAGGGAAGGTCAGCATAGGGAAATGTGTCTTAAGGAAAACCCTTAAAAGAAAAGAAACTAATATAAAATAAAATAAAATAAACACTGATTGCAGATAGTCTTCAACTTACAACCACAATTGAGCCAAAATTTCTGTTGCTAAGTGAGTTAGTTGCTAAGTGCTCAGTTTTAAGTGAGTTTTGCCCCATTTTACAACCTTTCTTGCCATCATTGTTAAGTGAATCACCACAGTTGTTAAGTTAGTAATATGGCTGTTACTTGGTTTTCCCCTTGACTTTACTTGTCAGAAGGTTGCAAAAGGTGATCACATGACCCTGGGACACTGCAAACTGACAGAAATATGAACCAATTGCCAAGTGTCTGAATTTTGATCACATGACCCTGGGGCTGCTGCAACAGTTATAAGTGTGAAAAATGGTATAAATCAGTTTTTAACTTTGAATGGACACTGAATAAACTGTTGTAACTCAAGGACTACCTGTTGCTTAAAGGAAATCAATGTGTTACTCCTACTGCAAATTCCCTGGGCCTGGAGCTTGTAGCTTCTTACTGAATGGCAAAATGAGGAAAGTAGTATCATGCCATGATCCATTTTCCTTTTTTAGGCATGTGTGACATCATACAGTATCACACATTAAAAAGTGGCAGGGATTGCATTGCAATATTGCATTGACCCTCTTTGTCCCAGTCTTGCATTCTGATTCATTCTGATTCTTTCTTCCTTCCTTCCTTCCTTCCTTCCTTCCTTCCTTCCTTCCTTCCTTCCTTCCCCGTCCCTCCCTCACTCCCTTCCTTCCTTCTTAAATTTCTATATTGCTCATGTCATCTAAGTGACTCTTGGTATTTACAACAGTGTAGATGATGTCAATATAGATGCCATGATCATTTTTTTTCTGTTTCACAATTTCACTACTGTATTTATCGGCGTATAACGCGCACTGGCGTATAACATGCACCTTAATTTTAAGAGGGAAGTTTCAGGAAAAAAAGTAAATTTTAAATAAAGAACTTTGAAGCATAACATAACTTTAAATGTCTAAGTCTAAAAAAAGAACAACTAAAAAAAACCTCAATTAACTATTTTTTTTAAAGGTCCCAAAGGGGAAAAAAACTTACCCAACAGAACAGGGGTCTCCAATCTTGGCAACTTTAAGGCTTGTGGACTTCAACTCCCAGAATTCCTAAGTCAAGGCAGGCAGGCAGAAAGAGCTGCTCACCGATGAGCTTGATTGCAGCCAGGGATATTCAGTTGATTGCTGATGCATGGATTGCGATTGTCATGCAATCAGCAACTAAGGTAAGGAAGCCGGAGGCTGGCGGAGGGGCGGGGTGAATGGCTCTGGCGATCCTGATCCTGAGTTGCCTGATTAGCAGGCAATTCAGCTGGGATGTCAGAGCTTGGCTGCTCAGAGCCATTTATAAGGGAAAAAAGCCTCTGATGATCGTGGGGCTTAGCTGGGCATGGGGGGTGGGGGCAGGGATTTTTGCTGGCGTATAACGCGCACATGCGATTTACACATTATTTTCAAGATGAAAAAGTGCGCGTTATACGGCGATAAATACGGTATTTGTGATCAGAATTCTCAGAAAGCTAATATACTCTTTTTAGAAAGGATATTCAAGTGGCTGAATGTCTTGCAATTTATTTTACCCTTATTTATTTGCTAGTTTGGTGATTCAGATTTTGATGGCCTCCATCAGAAGATAGACAAGAGGAGTTCATTTCTGTGGACCACACAGAATGTTTTTCTGAACAACCCAGATGTTCAGATTTGGGAGGTCTCACTAAACCAACTAGGAGACACTCCCCTTGTCCAGTTCTCTGTGTAGATTGTACCTCAAAACAATCTTTATCCTGGTGAATTTCGAAGACTGCCAGAAGCTGTCATAAAGTGGGATTCAAATTATTCTTAACCCCAACTTTTTAAAAGAGATATTGGAAATACATTGTTTTGTTAGATGCATTCACTCTTGTCTTTTCCACTTCAGCTACTCTATATGTCCAGACAATTTTTATAAGCCGGAAAGACAATTTTTATAAGCCAGACATAAATTTTAAAACTCCAACAAGCTTATCTGGCTATCTTTATCTACAGCTATGTCTGATCAGCCTGGAAAACTAATCTATTTCCAAAGCTAATTTGGAAATAGCTGAAAAAGTGAGAAAACCAAGCAAAATGTAATTGCCCAAGGAGAGATATTAAGGAATTGATGAAAAAAAATTAATCAAATAAGATCTGGAACTCCTATTATTAGAGTCCTTATATATTTGTCTTTTATACCAATAATAATATGAGAATTGGGTGGAGTATAAATTTAATTAATTATTGTTCTTCTTCTTGTTTTTACTGTTGTATTACTATTATCAACTGCACTAGTGCCATACTATACAATGCCAAAAGAATTATTGTGGTTTACATTACTCCCAGTAGAGATAATTCCCATAACAAAGTATTATGATGTTCAAGTTTGAATATACAAGTAAAATAAATAATAAGCCTTATTCATGGAGAAAGACAACTGAGGAGGACATTGGAGGTCAAATGTTACTATAGCACTATAACTATTTGGCTGTAAGATTACCACAGCAAGTAGTTCTGTGGCATGACAAGATTTGTATTTAATTTCAAGTTCTCACCAGAGAGGTTTTGCCTCTGAATAAATATTCACAGGACTAGTTTCACAGCTGCAATGCTGTTTTACTTGGCAACTATTCCTAAGTGTGTATAAAACTCTAGTTTATGTGTTGAAGGGTGATAGTTACTAGATACTTATTTATTATAAGCATAAATTTCTTTATGTTTGGCTGCTATTAAATTGATGACAGTACAACTGAACTGCAGAAAAAATATAATAGATAATTGATATCAAAGGTGAAGTGGTTCGGGAATAACGAGAGGCACAAGCAGGCTAGTGACAACAGCTCTTTAATATACAGTGAGACTTCAGCCCAAAACTCAGGGGCTGCAGCCCTCCTTATATACAATCCTGGAGGGACTGTCAGCCAATCAGAAACTCAGGCAGGTTTGAAACTCCTGCTGAAAAGTATCAATACATAACAAAAGGGACTAGTAATTTGCACTTTTTCTAAGTAAAACAAGACAGGATTTTTTTGGGCGGGGGAAATGACAGGAGAAAATTTAATTGCTAATTTTATGCATGTGTGACATCATATCACATCAAATTGACAGGTCTTGTATCACAATGCTGCTTTTGTCATTCTGATCATCTTTAATTGTATGTTTAATTGTATCTTGGTCAGTACATAAATAATTATTTTTATAATATCATCTTATTAAACTTATTAGAATATAAAATGAAAATAAAATGAAAATAGTGGGAAAGGAGGAAAGGGAAGAAGGGGAGGAGAAAATTGTAGGATGAAGGGTAAAAAAGAAAAAAAACCCATTAACTTCCAACTGTTTTCAGCATAATAGAAAAGAGAAATATGCACCTGAAGTCATATGACCAAAATTTAGGCACATGGCAGCCTGCGTTTATGATTATAACATAGGGCCACATGAAGGGCTAGGAGTTGTCTCAACCAGGCATGACTTGTCAGCAGCAAGAGGAAAACTGAGCCAGTGGAGGATGGCAACGATAGTCAGCACTGGTGGAATGAAGTGCGGCCAAAAGGGTTGAGGTGCGGGGGGGGGGGGATAAGTGGGTGGGGCAAATTGAAGCAGCGGTGACTGTGTCAGGACAGGTGAAGTGTAAGGTTTCTTGTCTAATGATAAGGCAGTCCTCATCTAATGCCTGCAACTAAAAATACTAGAACTTAGAAATCAGTAAACAGTGTGGTCACATGATATTTTGCTTAAAAACAACTTCACTTAGCAATCAGAATTCCAGTCCCCATTAGGGTGGTTATGCAAGGGCTACCTGATATCACATAAGTGAGTGCAACACTGCCTCTTATGAACTGACATGCAATTTCACAGTTCAACTATCGAAAGATGAAGTTTGTGATCTTAGAAAGTATGTTAGGTCATTTTCATGCCATTATTGTCATTATGGTTAGAATGGATGATAACTTTTCTAGGTTATCTCTTTGTGACATTTTTAATCAGTGAAATTTATAGTAGCTTTTTAAAATTGAAATGTATGAGTAGATTTAATTATTGCACCAAATCATTAATTGTAGTTTTCATCTACAACTAAGCCAAATCAAGTTCTTAAAAGTTTAATACAATTATTTAAAAATCACAGAAATGTATCCCCATAAATATAAATAGTACAGGATATTAACTGATAAATGCAGTACAAATTTTCCAATAGTTCTCCCATATAGATTCTGGCCAGAATATTTTTTATTTATGGTATATATTTCATCTAGAGTGTCCAGCAAAATAATGATAATAATAATGATGACAATAACGACAGTGACAACAATAATAACAAACATGTTATATTTACATTTATATTTCCTCATCGTGTTCCCTGAACATGATCATAAGCATCAAATCACATCAAATTTACATTACAACTAAAGTTGTTTTGAAATAGAACAATAGAACCTGCTAGTTGTACCCCACTTTCCTGAAGTGAGATAAACTAACACTTTTGCCATGAAACAATTTCCTTTTAGAAATAAGGTTGGACCTTTTGGAAGCTTCTAAAGGCTAAATTTTCCTGGAGAGCTTTCCCATATGCTTAAACACCCCCACCCCCACCCCATTACTATCATATTTTTCTGTTATTATGAGACATTATACTTATTTGGTGTTTTCTCTTTTCTAAGTATTGTTTTCATCTTTTTAGCTTATTGTGGAAGTTTTATTGTATTTTAGTATGTTGTTGTAAGCCACTAAAAATCTAAATGCACAAACAGATATACAGTGCCAAGAGAAAAAATGAAAATAATGTCTGGATGGCTGAATAATTATCACAGTGTTTTAGAATACATTGTTATTATTATTTTGAGATTTCTTTGAAATTCCTGGTTATGTTTTTAGTTGATGTGATTTCTGCCCTGCATCCTTCATGCCCCAAAAATTCAAATCTATATTTTTCTGAAAGGCAGAAAAAAGAATTGCTCCCTTAAGGAACTGCTGATAGACACTGCAGGAGTGCCACACACAGATCTGAAGCACCATTGCCCATTTTGTATCTGAATACTGCACTCTTCTACTGCACATCAATGGAGAGAATTGCATAAAAATAATAATGTTGAAATTATCTTCAGAAGCAAATCCAATTCCATTACATTGACTGTAAGCTGATAGGAGAAACCACACAGCATTTACAAGGAGCTGTCATTTAAATTGAGAAGGATGACTGAGGTGAAGAGAAGAGGAAGGAGAAAGCACACAGCTGCTGTTCATTTTCTGTCTATTTTGGGCTTCCTTTCCTCAAGCTCTAGATTTGTATCATGCAATTAGACTGCAATTGGCACACATAGCCTACATTAATGTTTATTATACTGAGTGAAGTTATGTTTTATGCGTAATCTAAGCCTAGGAGGAATCCTTATTTTCAAGTATAAATCTTCTCAAATCATATGATTACATTAGCTATTTTTTTAAAAATAGAAATAAAATTGGAACTGAATCTCTCTCAAGGTATTTAAAGCAAAATCAATAAGCCAGATAAATGTGGACAGTCAACAAATGATGAGTTATGTTTCAACTGGTATTCCAACAATCATTTCCAAGGCTTAAAACTGTACAAGGAAGCATAACTATTTGATGAAATTTTCTGCAATCATATATAACAATAAATGTATATAGAATTGGAAGAAACTGACAAATAAAATGGCTGAAACAGTCTGTACTATGGGTATATCTGTGTGTGTGTGTGTGTGTGTGTGATTGTGTGTATATGCATGTATTAGAAATTTTTTTTCTCCTTCAAAAATTTAAATTCTCCAACTTTATTTTAAAAGTTCTATATTGCATAAAATATTTTACTGTTTAATTTATTATTTATGATGAGTTATTGATCTGCTTTTACTTATTTGTATCTTTTTGCTTCAGCATAATTTTGCAAATTGCCATTTACTATCAAGTCCTCCCTGACCTTATGCACTCTACAGCTAGATTATTTGCCTGTGTATTCATTAATCACATTACAAGTCAGTGATGACAAACAAAAAGATGTGCAGATTGTAGAGCAAACATTTGCAGACACTTCCCAGAGCTATCTGCCATCACATTAGGGTATAACTTTGCCCATTGTCTTTGTAAATACAAACATGCTAAAAACTGACTTCCAAAGTGTCACAATGCATTAAATATTGTTTTGACTGTATATAATTAAGCTGTTGGACTTTGTCTGAAGTCATGTGGAAATCTGACGGTAATATTTTTTTTTCTAATCGAGCCAAAATGTTTTAATTCATCTATTTTGTAAATATATATATATATATATATATATATATATATATATATATATATATATATATATATATATCAATTTTCTTACTTCTTCGTAGGGTCTATGTGTGTTTTTCTTCTAGCCAGGTTTTCCCTACGTAGCCAAGGTTTTTTTGTAGCTCCAGCTCAGTAGAATCTCATCTACTCGGTTCTGGGCTTTTTTCCTTTCTAACACCTAGCAAGCTCTGACTGCTAGGTGGGAGACCTAAATAGATCCATTTCTAGCTCGTTAGCTGTCGTCAGTAGGCCACACCCACCTCCTCCCTGTAAAGGCATAGTATCAATTTTCTTACTTCTTCGTAGGGTCTATGTGTGTTTTTCTTCTAGCCAGGTTTTCCCTACGTAGCCAAGGTTTTTTTGTAGCTCCAGCTCAGTAGAATCTCATCTACTCGGTTCTGGGCTTTTTTCCTTTCTAACACCTAGCAAGCTCTGACTGCTAGGTGGGAGACCTAAATAGATCCATTTCTAGCTCGTTAGCTGTCGTCAGTAGGCCACACCCACCTCCTCCCTGTAAAGGCATAGTATCAATTTTCTTACTTCTTCGTAGGGTCTATGTGTGTTTTTCTTCTAGCCAGGTTTTCCCTACGTAACCAAGGTTTTTTTGTAGCTCCAGCTCAGTAGAATCATATCCACTCGTTTCTGGGCTTTTTTCTTTTCTAACAGCTAGCAAGCTCTTACTTGCTAGTAAGTAAGTAAGTATCTTACTTGCTAGTAAGTAAGTAAGTATCTTACTTGCTATCTTACTCAGCTTGCTAGCTGTTAGAAAAGAAAAAAGCCCAGAAACGAGTGGATGTGATTCTACTGAGCTGGAGCTACAAAAAAACCTTGGTTACGTAGGGAAAACTTGGCTAGAAGAAAAACACACATAAACCCTACGAAGAAGTAAGAAAATATATCTATCTATCTATCTATCTATCTATCTATCTATCTATCATACAACTGGGGGCAAACAAAGGGAAAAATTCATATTCTGCTTATTATCTCACATTCTTCAATTAATTTTAGGATTGATGAGAACCCGGCTCTAACTCTGAAACCAGAGTCTATGGATAATGCTTGCACAAAGCAATATTGATTTATGTTTCAGTGAAGCCTCAATGTCAGTAAACTTAATAATTTTCATGCTAAATAACAAGAGAGATCCAAACAATGATGTACTACTTGGTTTAACAGTAAACCTATGCAGTTCAAATTATTTTAGGATCCAAATATTTGGAGGTAAAGGTAGTCTTTCTCCCTTCTACCTCAATTCTTTGGCCATGAAAAGAGAGGAAGCTTTCTGTCTTTATTTGTCTGTGATTACAATTACATCAAAATTTCTTCATTGTAATATCCTTTAATTAAATTATCTAGCTTTACCTAACTGCAGTAAGGTAGGCTTGTAATTTGTAAAATGGCATCTCCGTAAAGCCAGTTGTAAAAATGTAAATTTATAAAACCTATAAAACTTTAGCAGAAAAACTTCTTCATGAATCAGTGTAAAGTTTAGCAACATGACAATATGTGTATAAATGTTATTTAATTCTCTCAAAAGCTGTTAATACTTTGCCCAGCACCATTCCAAAAATGTTAAGGATCAAATTAAAAATAAAACAACATTTTTTTCATTAAGGATAATTAAACACATCAATTTAAAATTTCCATTATTTATTAAGAGAGATGCTTAATGTAGGCTGTGAGGACAAACTTATGAACACTGGAAAAAAGACATTGTACCAACAGTATCTGTTTGAAACAAAGTTGGAGAATATGCTGCAATGGCTTTAGTAATTTAGTAATAACTTTAGTAATTATCTATTGATTCATAGATGATATATTTCTTCAAAATACAATTTTATTTTAAATACAATGTCGATAGTATAGTAAAAATAAGTACAGTTTACTGTTGATGTAGTTTTAAAAGAGGAGAAATTAATATATATTTTATCTGTATATCTGATATGCTGTGTTATTGTTATATTAAGTTTTGAAAAATCAATAAAAACTTTCCTTTAAAATAAAAACAAATCAAAATTTAAAAGACAGTAATCAAAATCCCAGTTTCTATTAGTGAAACATTTCTTTCTCTTCCTTTACAAAAATTATTATTCCTCCTAATTCCTTCAAGTTGGTCTCAAAGTTTCATTTAAAAAAAAAACACCATTGAGATTTGAGAATCGTTCTTTATGATAAGTAATTTAAATTTCATATTTAGTCTGGAGTTGAACTATCTGGCATCCAAAATAGCCTGAATCAATATGTGATGTTTTCTCAGTGACCCAATTAGAAGACGAATTGACCAACTTGAATGTATATACACTCAATTTCAACAGTAGTTAAAGTGCAGTATTGCAGACAAACCCAGCCCAAGCCTGGAGTTAGATCTTGAGGGGCTCAAGATTGAGTTAGCCTTCCAACTTTCCGAGGTCAATAACATGAGGACCCAGATTGTTGGAGGCAATATGCAAATAATGATTATATTGTAAACCACCCAGACAGTGCTGTAACGCACTATGGGGCAGTATATAAGCCTAAATGTTATAAGCTGAGACAGAGTGATGAAGTCACCTGGTCAGCTTCTGTACCTAAAGGAAGACTAGAGACCATGTCTGTCTGCTCACATCTGGCACAGAATATAAAACCTGTAGGCCGTTTGACATCTTCCACATTTACCCTCAATGAATAATTATTGATTAATTTAAATGATAGAAAATACAAATATAGAAATATAGATTATAATATAGTATTTATATTATAACAAAGATAGAAAACACAAATTTAATGAAAGATATTTCCATTCAAGTAAGCTCCTTATATATTGGATCAATCCATATCTATTTGACAAGCATGCTACCAATGCCTGCTATCTTAAAATGCTGGTGGACATTGAAAAGAAAGAGGAAGTGTTGCATTCAGGTTTTTGTGAACAGAATTTTGTCTTCTGTTGAGCCTAGGATTTTAACATCTGATTCCCATATATTTGGCCAATATGTGCAATAGATGAAAATGATCTCCCAAAATGTGTGTGAATTCAACTTATACTCTTAGAGAAAAATCTATGCATGAATGAGACCTTGATTTAACTGATTGGTTGGGAGGAAGAGATACCTATAATTTACAAATCAGCCTTACATTGAAAGTTATGTCATTCCCAGAAATAGCATACAAATGATGCAATACAAATGGCAGAAATTATTTGATTCATTTATTTTGTATCACTTGCATCAAAACTATGCAAATACAAAATTTTCATACACACACACACACACACACACAGAGAGAGAGAGAGAGAGAATATACACAGAGAGAGAGAGAGAGAGTACACACACACACACACACACACACAGACAGACAGAGAGAGAGAGAGAGAGAGAGAGGGAAATCCTATAATTGGTTCATAAATTTGGAATTCTTTCAAATCTATATGATGCCTCCAGCATGTTAAATTTTTTATCTCTACTTGCTTAAAGTTGCATCCAACTACCTCTAGGCAGACAATTTTGCTTTGACTAATGATCTGAGATTGTTTGTTTTATTCATTGTTTACTTCAACAGCTCTCTCTTGTATACATTTCACTGTAGACACAGCAGTTTCAGACATCTGCTTTTTTGCAGTTGTGCCAGTCCGAAATATTCTAATCCCATATGTAAAAAATGTGTCAGTTTGGCCAGAGGAAAATTAGAAAATTGAGCTTCAGAAATAATCTTTTTTCATTAAAATTAAGCTCTTCTGTGCCAGGTTCCCACAAGTAAAGTCAATGGGGAAGCTGTCAGGAACTTGGAAATTTCAGTCATGGGATTTTTGCATAATGACCTACTTGGTCCTTGCTTTATGATGGCAATTGAGATTGCCAGAACTGCTGTCACTAAGTGGCGCAGTCATGTGGCTTTTTTATTTATGATTGGGTTGTTTAATAATGGATTTTCCAGAATCAATAAATGTCATTAAATGAGGCTGAAATCCCTAGGCCCAAGCTCCTCTCCAACTGACTTTGTGCCTAAGGCAGGACTAGAACTCACAATTTCCCTACTGTTTTAAGTACTACACCAGACTGTCTCCCAGGTTATTATTCCATTACATTAAAAAGCAAACACTTCATTTCAAAGTGGAAAAAGGAACAAGATTTGCATAAAACATCCATGTCCTAATTTATATTTATAGCTGTAAATCTACAAACAGTATACTTTAAGTAGAGATATAACTCTGTATAGCATAGAAAAATGTGACCAGTAATTTGTCCATCTGATTAATCTGTTGTTCAGGTAGTAACTGTCAATGGGGAACTTTAAATGTCCTGCTTTGCTCTTCCTTCCCAGTTTTCTTTGTTTTAGCTTGAATTTTAATTGGGCATTCAATTACAAAGAAATTTTAGACAGGAAAAATTCTGGTTTGTCATTAAAACATGAGATTTTGAGAAAACTCATCTACCTATTCAAGAATTTACATGGTGATCAGGAAGCAGCAATTACTATTTAACGAAATGGTTTAAAACAAAGAAAGGAGGGCAAGAAGGTTCACCTCATTAGTTTAATTTCCATGGAGAATATATCACAAGAAATGCTGGACTAAAAGAAATATAATTGGAATTAAATTGCTGGGAAAACATCACCCCAGGCTGTTACTCTTTTAAAACCCTAAGATTATATCAAAGCCAAAAGGCAACCCAAAGCAAATAGTTAAAGCTGAAGTAACATCCGAATTTAGCTTCCTGGATTCAAAAACATACAGTGCTGGCAATGCCCATGAAATAGAGCATTATCTACTATTTAGGAGTAAGACTATGACAGATCTAAGCAAAATTTAAAGTACAGAGCCATCACATGAATCACAAATCAAGGCCATGCTTTTCCCACTTACAAGGTATGACTGTGAAAACAACTATCAGAAATGCTGAACAAAGAAAAGAGGGATGCCTTTAAATTGTGATGGCAGAGAAAGGCCTTGAGAATACTTTGGATCACAAAAACACCAAATCATGAAGGTAAAGAAGGACAGGGAGGGGGGAGGGGGAGGAGAGAGCAGGGAAAGGAAGGGAAGGGAAGGGAAGGGAAGGGAAGGGAAGGGAAGGGAAGGGAAGGAAAGGAAAGGAAAGGAAAGGAAAGGAAAGGAAAGGAAAGGAAAGGAAAGGAAAGGAAAGAAGAAGGAAAGGATTCACAGAATGTAAACCAACATTGCATGACTGTGAGCATTTCATGAGTTGATGGTCATTTTCACAAGTTATTTTCTCTTTTCATATTCAAAGTTACAACTGAAGGTTTTTTTATTGCTTTAATATTAAATGCACAATAAATTAATATGAGAAGAAAACAATTCAACTGGCTCATGCTGATATATCTGTATTTACCCTATCTTAGAAGTGAAAATTAACTGATTGCATATATAACTGCTGCATAAGTATTCCATTGGCCATGATAAAATATAAAATATGACTTGTGTAAGCATCTGTTGAATGTTTAACTATGGAAGATTACTTCCATCTTGGCAATCTTTATACAGTCTGATAATCCATTGATAATTCTCCTTGATAATTATCAAAATTATTAATAGTAATATTATTATTTACAATTTTTAGCTCAATAGCATCCTGAAAAATTTAAGAATCTTAAAATCTCTGGAAACTAAGGTTGAAAATCTTTCCAGAATCTGTAATGATTCAACTGATTCCAAAGCATATTTAGTAAATTATGATTCCATCCTGCCTGATTAATCCAGATTGCATATACAAAGCCAACTAATACTGAAACTATAGCCATATTTCTTTATGCAGTTTCCATCAAATATTTGGAGCATACTAATATTAGAATACTTTAAAATGAGCTTTGAAATGCAGACATAAAACACAAATTATGGCAAAATCTTAGTATATGTGTATAGTTTTAAACATACATGATTATGAGTGAGCCATGCATTTATTTTCCTAAGTATCAAAATTACTTACCATTACTAGTGATTGTACAGTTTAGCACACTTGTATTCATTTTGCTATCTTTGCTATCAGTATACTTACTCAGATATTCATTGTCCAGTTGACTGTGAATTCATTCAAATTATTTTATCATTGTCAAAATTTTATCATGAGAGAGAGTGGGGGGAAGGGAGGGAGGAAGAAGGAGAGAGATCCCAATATATTTTCTGAGTATACTCATGATTTGAGTAGGAACTTGATCCTAGGTCTTCCACTTCAATATACACTGTGGTTCAGTAGTTTATTAGTTTCCCCTCCATTTTCTAATAATTCCACCTTTTCCTGTGGGCGTGCTAGGTGGGGTCATGTGACTGAGTGGGCATGAGTGATGTCAAGTTGACCATGCTCACTCAGTCACATGCCTTCCCACCTAGTCATGCCCACCAAACCGGTAGTATAAATTTTTTGCTGGGGGTAGTAAATTGTTCTTGATGTTTTAGAACCTCTCAACAGATTTCAATAACATCAGCCATGGCAATTTTTTATTTATTTATTTATTTTGCTCTGTCCAGAGGGATTAGATGTACTATAACAGACATTGCTTTCAGTGGAAATTGAAATGTCATCCTGGTGCCTTGAAGTTGGGGACCAAAATCTAATTTGGTCTCAGCAAGACAAACAGAGATGCTGTTTGTTCATTGCTATCTTCTTCAACAAGTTATCTCTTGATGAAATGTCACTGATTATTAGAGAGCAGGCTGCAATATAGCAATCTTTAGAAGAAACCCTCCCATACCACCACCTCTTAAAATACTAGACAACACTGTATCAACAGTAGAGACCTTCACATTTCTAGGTTCTACCATATCTCAAAACTTAAAATGGACACCTAACATCAAAAACATCATCAAAAAAGTACAACAAAGAATGTTCTTTCTGCGCGAACTCCGAAAGCTCAAACTGCCCAAGGAGCTACTGATACAGTTCTACAGAGGAATTATTGAGTCTGTCATCTGCACCTCTATAACTGTCTGATTTGGTTCTGCAACCCAACAAGACAGACACAGAGTTCAGAGGATAATTAGAACTGCAGAAAAAACAATTACTACCAACCTGCCTTCCATTGAGGACCTGTATACTGCACAAGCCAAAAAGACGGCTGTGAAAATATTTACAAACCCCTCGCATCCTGGACATAACCTGTTTCAACACCTACCCTCAAAACGATGCTATAGAGCACTGCACACCAGAACAACTAAACACAAGAACAGTTTTTTCTCAAACGCCATCACTCTGCTAAACAAATAATTCCCTCAACACTGTCAAACTAGTTATTAAGTCTGCATTACTATTAATCTTCTCATCGTTCCTATCACCCATTTACTCCCACTTATGGCTGTACGGCTGTAACCTTGTTGCTAGTATCCTTAAAATTTATATTACTGTTTAATAATGTGATTTGATTGCTTATTTGTTCCCTAAGACTATCATTAAGTGTTGTAAGTGTTGTACCTTATGATTCTTGACAAATGCATTTTTTCTTTTATGTACATCGAGAGCATATGCACTGAGACAAATTCCTTGTGTGTCCAATCACACTTGCCCAATAAAGAATTCTATTCTATTCTATTCTATTCTATTCTATTCTATTCTATTCTATTCTATTCTATTCTGGAACTCATAGCTTCTCCTGGATTTGCAAGTGGAGTCCAGTGCCAGGAGGACCTTTATCCAGCTGTCACCTCCCTGAGAGGAAGGAGCTGGCTACAGGAATCTTGACTTTTTCACTGTCTGTTGGTTTTCTATAATGCAAACTACATGACACATCCTTCAAGATAATCTGAAAATTGCAATTTGTCCAAAATGCAGCAGTTGCTTTATTAATTATTGTTTATCATTTTGTTATACCTACTGTGTTTTGAAGGGTTCTCATTGATAGCAAATAGTTTTCCAGCTGCAATCCAAAATATACATTTTGACTTAGGAAGTTCACTATAACTTGTCATCAGTCAGTATACTTTGAGAACCACTTGTTCCACCTAATTTGAAACTAGTAACTAATTTGAAATTGAAACTGCTTGTAACGCCTCATTTTTCTGGTGACAAAATAAATAAATTTATAATTTATACTGGTGCCAGAATAAATAAAGTATAAATTTTGCTTTATAATTATGGCATCCACTCATCTTCCAATAGATGTGAGATTGGTCCCTTTGGTAATGGTCATGCAAAACTGGATTTGCATGGAAAAGAGCTTTTCCAAATGGGTTTTGGAACTTTAATTTCCTATTTAATATGGGTTACATATTGTTGCTTTGATGACTGAAATGATTGCTTTGGGATTATCAGGGATATTTTAAATTTTTACTACATTTTCTATTCTAAATTGCTGGGTGTCTTGAAGAATTTGACAGCATATAAATTCAATAAAATATATTGCATATCAAAAGGGTTAAACACAGTAAATCCCATAAAAGCATATAATTTTATGTACTGAAGAACATTATTTTTTCATGTCAGCACTGTACATGCGTATATAGTAAATCCAACTGTTTCCATTGAGGATAAGTAATGTTATACTAAGCTCCAAAAAACTGCAAAAAATTTAAATTTAAAAAAAAAAACAAGAATATATAACCAAAAGTAGTTACATCACATTCACTACTGTCAGTCCTTGCAAATCATCCTTGCTAATGCTTTATCTGCTGCTTCATGAATTTCCTTTTGTTTTATAATAAACATTGTATAATGTTTGTATAATCATATTTTAACATTAAGTCAATTTATTTAACAATAGAAAAACTGGGAAATGAAACATATAAAACAAATGTCTAAATAATATTCCAATCAGCAACCCTTGCAATAGCCATTTGTTCAAGTATAGACAGTGAGGTCAATTCTTCCTATTCACCTCTGCATGATGATTGATGAACTCTCCTCTCTCCAGTAAGAGAGCAATAACAAATATTGTCAAACTGTCAGAAGCAAGGATGAACATGGTGAGAAATCATATTTTATTGTATTCCAAGCAATAGTGGTCATAATGTACTGTTGACAGCTTCTGTGTGAGTAGAAATGTTAATTCAGTATTTATATACCAGTCAGATCTCAAACTTAATTTCTCTTGGAGTACCACCCTTTTAAAATTTCCTTATCTCAATATACTGTCTACCAAGAAAGAAAGTTTGTTAATACTTTCTACATCCATGTAGTTTCATTTAGATAAGTCCATCAAGTTAGGTTGGAATCTCCTGATCATTAGCTTCACATGCGCTCAAGCCCGATATCATTGTTAAATTTTTCCAAAGAAGCTAAATTATATATAAACCAATGTTAAAGTCTAAAGTTAACATAACAGTCGATCATGAAGAATAATGTTTGGAAGAATAAAATTAGTGGCTTGGAGTTCTTTTATTTGATTAGAGTAAAAAGTAAAAAATGTCATCTCAGTAATCTGGGCAGCTTCCAGGTCAATATGTGTTTTATTTTAATAATGGATGAATACACACATGGTTTTAAGCAAGCTGCTGTTTTAAATTTGTATTATTGTATTTAATTTGCTTTAGTTCTTAATATTTGTTTACTTGTGGCTAAACTTTGAATTAATTGTATTGTATGGAATTTGGTATTTACTATACCTTTCTGACTGCTACCGCATCTTGGTAAAGTTGCCTAAAAATTATTATTATTATCTCTTTTATTCATTAAATATGAAACTCAGTCAACTGAACATTTAAAAATGTGTCACAAATACGATTGACTGGTGCTAATGGTTGATAAGGGTTACTGCCAGCGTCCTAGGTATCAACCAAGTACCTTCTTAAAATATATGATGTTCCAAATAGCGCAGTTGTTGTTGTTGTTGTTATTTTGCTTGTTTGTTGAAGTGCAATGGTTTTTCCCAACATTTTCATAGGACAGAAGGTATAAATTGAAATAATTGTTAATGTAATTCAACATGAGCTAATTCATCAACAGAAACATGAAGAGTTATTTGTGTTACTTTAGCAGTGTTTTGAAACATTCTAAGTGACAATAATCTGGTAAAATAGACAAAATGGGTCCAAGAGATCAGAAATTAATTAATAGTTTTATAAATCTATGATTTATAATTATTGCACTTGAACTAACAATTACAATGAATCCATAAAATGTAAATAAGAAACAGTAAAGCATATGCTTCAGGATCAAATTAGCATTTTTACATTACTATACCTTACTATGATCATATTCTATAATGACTGAACATGACTAGCTTCCCTAATGTTTACATGTGAATGAATATTGGATTTATGATATAGCAATATTTTAAATTCCTTTTTGTAAATCTTCAAGTATCTTCAATTCCATTTTCAAAGAGAGAGTTAAAGTGATATTTTACATCTTATTAACACTTCTTTAGCCATATTTAAAAGAGACACCCAGTACTACTACAAAAGAGCATGGGAGAAGTCCCACCCTTCCAGAGGTCATGAAATGCATCCCTATTTCAGCACAACTGTCTTTCTCATCTCTAAAATAAAGAATAGCAAGACAGGAAATCACAGGGAATCAAATTACAATTGTACTGTCTTGATCTATTGAGGGACATTTCTCTACAAAGTTAGCCTTCTGTAAACAAATCGTTCTTCTTGATAAAACCTAAAAACATATAAAGAGCTATTGTGGGTAGAATCAAAGCTGTATTCAATCCCATATGACGGGGGAGGGAAAAATTAAAAGTGGTGACTGATGTCTTGGATAATAAGCACAGGCTGTTGCCCTTTTAACAGAAAAACCCTTATGCTTACTACAATGACCATGCTGACCATTCAGATGAATGACCCCTATTCAGTTGGCTGGAATTTCTGAAACTGTAGCATTCAATGCATAATATGGAAAGACACCTCTTGAGGAAACTATGTGATTTGGGCAAAACATATTATTTTGGTATGTGTAAAATAAACATTCACAAAGTTTTAAGACACATTTTAGGTCATTATTGCCATTATAACTTGTGAAGACATAAACACTAAGAAAAGTGTAATTGCCATTTTAAGCATAACAATCTGATCATCCTCTAGACCAGATGTTGCCATGGGTACAGTGATCTATTTACAACACATAAAACTTTGGTTTTTTTACCCTTATGTCTAATGAAATGTTAAAGACTGAAACAGAAAGGAGAATTGTCCATATTTTAAAAATTATTTTGAAAAACTCTCTTTGATCTATTGCTTATTTATTATACAGTTCTTCAAACTCAAGATCCATATGGGTAGGTTCCCAAACATTAGACATGTTTGGATTCTGTTTTATTTAAATTGGGGGGGAAACTAAAGAAAAAAAAATTAAGTCAGTGCTTCAAACCAGAACTAAAAAATGCTGATTATTAACAGATATAAAACATTCCTATTATAAATGCTGTTAAATAACTACATTGATTGTAACTTATAGATAATATTGAAACTATAGAGCCATAAAAACCAGGAGTTACTCTACAGAATGTTATAACTGGAGTTCAGAAATAAGTCTTTCTATTGGACCAGTTTTGTTACATTGCTTCTTCTGCAATTCCTTACAATTAAATGGTCATTCTAAATGTCAGTCATGCACAGAGATATAGTGAAAATGTGAAAAATTCTCAGTCTCATTTACTTTAACTGTATTCTATATTGAGTGTGCAATCATTTTTTGGAAAGAGTTGCCCTCAGATAATATAAGGAGTCAGAATGGAGCAACTAAATAATAGATTGAGCCCTCCCATACCAGTTTGGAACCCTGTTTTCTAATGAGTCTTGGGATTCTTGAGGATGCATTACAATCAAATATTTAAATATATTTCAAATATGCAGATATTTTACAATCCTGCTGTGAATGTGTGAAATGGCCCTAGTCATCAAAGAATTAGAAGCCAATGAGAATATTTTAAAAACAAATCATAACCTTTATCCAACAATTCATCATGAAGAATTTTTTTTAGCAAATAAGTAATCTTATTTATTCTTTTTCTGTAGAATGAGCCCTTCCTCTGGCAAAGGAACTGTTTGTTCTGTTTCCAACCAATATGCTTGCTTATTAAAAATATTGGATTCTATATTGTTCTTCCATTTGCTTCAGAAGATGGAATAATTTCCAGTCAATTGTCCATTCTTCTGTACTACATCTCATGCCATTCCAGACGATTCTCAAATTCCCATGGAAAGATTTGCAGGAGATTAACAGAGAAAAGGAGATGAAAAATTCTCTATCATTCGTGAAAGCATACATAGGTTCCCAGCCTTTCAGCTAGATGGTCAAAGATATCTTCCCACTAATGGTAAGAGGCCTCCACCAACAAAAAAAGGAATGTTCTGAATGTAACCTAATATTTTTAGATTTAGACCAACATTTTTACTATTATCTTATTACACAATGGATTTATAGGCGCAGATGGAAAAGATATTTTGGCAAGAAATTATGTGAGACTGTAATATATACAGTGTTCCTTAGCATCATTCAAATATTTGTTTGCTGAAATTCAATGAAACACAAGCTAAGTAGATTAATGACCTGCTATAATGCTGAAAGCCAGATAAATCTTTACTGAAATAGGACTAGAAAATAAGATGATCTGAATAGTAAGAGTCAGTCAGTGCATTAACATGTACTTATTGCTAGATGATCTGTCAATTGAGATGTGTATTTCAGGAGCAGCATCAAGGAACTAATTGTTGGCTCAATGTAAAAATAGCTAGATTTTATTTTCCTTGCTATCTAACAAATGCATAATAGAGCAAACAACAGGATGGCAGAAGATTATGATTATGTTTAAGGTTCCGTTGTTCAAGGTACAGGACACATATCCAATAATTTTGGACTTCAAGCCCTTTTTTTTAAGTCTCAGAGGCCATATCTACCTCCCCAAAACTTTAAAACTATGAAGCTTTCTAAAAGTGAATTGTAATAGAAATATAATAGGCAATAGGCTGTATTGAAAACTGGGAGACCATGAGCTGTAGTTCTCCCTTAAGTCTTGGAAACCAGCTGCTAACTTTGAGTCAGTCTCTCTCTGCCCATCTCAGAGATTGTTGAGGGCGAAATAGGAGGCCACAAAATTTTGTATATTTTCTTAAATTGAACAAAATAAAGAGAGGAAAATACAATAATATTGTTATCAAATTCAACAAAAAGAAATTCAATGTAGAATAGTTTTTTCTCATTCCACTGTATTTCAGTTTCAAGTTGAATTGTATTTCTTTCTTTAAATGACATTCATTCCAAGATGTTTTCAGCATAAATAATGGAATAATGGAATAAGCAGTTAGGTGTCAAAATTTGATAATATCATCACATTATTTAGGATGGGTAAAGAAAAATGAAGATTTCTAAAAGAATCTTTTTAGTGGGGAATACAGATTGGAGCAAAATATCTTAATTTTCTATCTTTGCAGACAAAGGTAACTTTATATGCTAGGTAACTTGATGAAATCATTGACCCAGCTTGCAGCTGTTTGAAAATAATAATTCCATACTGGAAATCACTAGGAGAAGAATCTAAAAGAAAACTGATAACATGATGTCTTTCAACAAATTGATGCGTGTTGCTACTCTAGGAAATTAAAAGAGGATAATTTAAGGATGAAAAATGTATAAAAGTTACCCATTCATCTATGACAATGTTGCAAATATTTGGGCTGCAGAGCTCACAAACAAGCATATAATACAGGACATGCTAATGGTGCATAAAATTATGTATTGTATAAATAAAATGAAGCAGAAACTTTAATCTCTATTTGAAACCTCTAGATTTATAGCTCACCAATGAAGTTGAACAAAAGGAAATTCATATTTAAAAGTGCTTCCTTCATTTGTGCAACTTCTTTGAAAAATATTTTACTATTTTCTAGAATGTTTTCTTCTCTATAAATTTAGTCCAATTGCCATCTGCTCCACATACTGAAAATATATATTGCTTGCATATTTATTATCCTTGTACATTTATTATCCTATTAATTATTGATTTATTAATTTACACTTACATTTTTACAGTGGTGATAAGAAAACTACATATTAGAATTTGAATGAATGAAAAAGCTTAGGCTTGAAATACACTGCAAATTTGTGAAGTTCAAAAAAGTGTTTTGCATTCTGCAGATCTTTTAAGCAGCTCTACTTCCAGACATTGAAAATATAAACTTGTGGATTTAACACCTAGCATGTGGGAACAATGGAATTTAATTTCATGGAGTCATTCCAGACGAATCTCAGTTCAGAAACTGGTTCATCTTTATTACAGAAACATATAAAGTCTCATTGAAGTTCTTCCTATATGTTAATACATGGTGATCTAATCAGACACTCTGTGTGAATCCAAAATATTTACATTGTTTTTCTTTCTTGCATGTCTCACCATGTTTTAAGAATTTTCAGAAACCCTAAGGTTAGATAAGAATGTAGAACATTAAATACAAAAAGCCTTTGGTTTGATTTATGTTAATGACATTTTATATCATTTTGACTGTAGATCCCTACTACTATAAATCAGTGTAACTGTCAACCTTTTGACTATGAAATGAACATTATAACTACTGGACCACTGCTATAATACTGTAGTGACTATATTAAAAATCAGGGAACCAAACATGGAAAAATAAGAGGAAGATACTTTTACAAGTATGTACAAAAGTGCATATTTTGGTGCTTAAACTTTGTCAATAGCTTTTTCTTCAAAAAAAAAAAAGCACATATAATTAATAAGAAAAAGAGAAGATCTACTTTGATTTTAATGCTGGTTGGAAACGTCTTTTGACTTTTTGTGTGAAAGAGAAAATAATAAAAATTATGATATATCAGTTTTATGATTAGACTAAATAGTAGCTAATAGAAAAAAATGAAAATTATGCTGTACCTTAGAGTACAGAGATCAATTTAAATTTATATTTAGTCAAAGTCATTTCTTTGTATTTTTTATTTCTTTTTTCTGCACGGGTTGACTTTGCTTTCTCTTTATATTTTCTCTTTTCTAACTTATTATTTTTGTTAGTTTTTATCTTTCTATTTTTTAAATTTTTTTTAATAAAGTTATCTTTAAAAAATGAAAAGAAAAGATCTAATTTCACAAAGTCCAAGAGCTGCTAATAGGGTCCATTCCCACCCATAATAAGTAAATAGGTTAATACTAGACCTAGAGGGTTTTGTGAGCTACTCCCCAAGGGATGTAAATGGTTCAGTAGTTCAGTGTAATAAATACCTAAGTGGGGCATTCAGTTCAGCAGACCAAGATGAAATGTCTATAAAAAGCACATGCACCAACAGAATGGACACGTTTGTTTAAAATATAATGAAATACAACAGACAACCCAACTGTTATCTCTTTCTTGCTTCAGAAAATGGGAAACATTTTGAAGTGATGCAAGAAAAGCTAGGTGTGTCATGAAGTTTTCTGAATCCTCTGAATCAGAGGCTGAAGCATCAGCAGACAATCAAATTCTTGCTACTACCCCAGAAGACTATAGGTCTGAGTAGATGAGACCTGTTCTGAATATGGGAGCCAGATTCTGACAGAATGCCTAGCCTAAAAATATAAGCCCACCTATGAAGGACAGAGTAAAGGCAGTCATGTTTCCTTGACAGCAGAGGATAGAAAACTCCTGATCAAACCATACTATAAGAGGAAGTTCTGGTCCTTTGTCTCTCTATTGCAAACAACTCTTCAACTCTAAATCCATGTTCTTGTCACCCTTGCTCCTTGCCTGCCTTCAGTCCCTCAGTTTGACATTCAGACTCATGTAATTCCCTGTTACCTAGAGCCTGGACTGTCAAGCACAATGCTTTTATCTCCATCTCTGACTTTCTTCTGCTAGCAAAACATGACAATTTATATTTCATTATGAATTCATATTTCAAAGCAAAATCCTAGCACTCTAATTATCCTTGGCTACTTCATGAAGCTTGTGACATGGCAATGCAACATTTTTCAAACTTGTATTTATCATTTGATTTGTATTGTCTTGCACACAATATGGCAAGCTGAGAATGGATTGTAGACAATATTTTGCTGTCTGTTTCTTTGTTTGATTTGTTGATCACATGACATCGAGTCATTTTGATTCCTAAGAATCACATAGATATTCTCCATGATTATCTGTCCATGAACTGGTCTTTTAGGTTTTCAAATAGTGCACTCACTGTCACTATAATTGAGTCTTGCTGTTGATCATCCTCTTCTTTTCTTCGACCTTTCCAGCATTAGAACCTTTTCCAGAAGACTAAAATTCACAGTGTCTGTGTTTCTTGTTCACTACACAAAATTGGTTCTGAGGTACTGATGATGAATTATTTTTCTTGAACTTCTTGATTTGCACTGCAGGATAACATTGACTTATTAAAACTCTTCAGTACATTTGTCCATCCATCCATTGTTATTTACATCTGAAGACACCCAATTTTAGTTGGGCTTGAATCATAGTTTGTCAAACACTTCAACTATTTTCTGAAAAAATATCCAACCACTTTTCTATCCGTTCCAATCTATTGATTTATTATTACTGCCATATCATCCATACAGAACACTAAAAACACTGCTATATCTCTTAGACAGAAGACTGGTGAAAAAGCAATTCAATTATGTCAGTCAATAACCCTAAAGCAACCCTACTAGCTTAGGTTTTCAGCAATAAACTGCTTCACTGTTCACAATGAATGAAGGCGTAAAAACAAGTTTTCTCTTGTTTATAAAGGTAGGGTTTGACACAAATAGTTCTCTCAGTCCACATAACAATCTGCTGTATCATTGAAGAGGAAACTCTGTCACTGTGGGTTATTTTGTCTGTAATATGTATTCACTGGCGATATTGCAATCTTTTGATTTACATCCACTAGTCCTAAAATAAATAAGTGAAATATTCCCCAAGGCATCTAATCAATTGCATCTGTTGCAATTCTGGTATTTCCTTTCCTCTGTTTATTCCATAACTGCTCTGTTGGAGCAGTATTTTTATAAATGTTTCCAGGAATATATACTGGAATAAGCTCACAGGACTGTGGCACACACATTAACAGTTGAAATGTCTAAAAGGAAAAATTGTATTACTATTTGGTTCCAATAATATTTTATTGTTTATGACTAATAGCGTGACCAAATGGAAATTTCATTTCTTATTCACTGTATTTTTCTTTATTCTATCACCTTTTGTATAGAACACAGAAACAAGAAATGTATATTACTAACGTAACTCTCTATTCTATTACCCAATCATTTCTCTGCAAATTTATGGAATGTTTTCTAAATGTATGTTCTGAAGTTTTTGTGACACTGCAGATTGAAATACAGTTTTCTCAATTTAGAAATTATTATTTCAATCTATACCATGCCTTTTCCCCCCACAGCCAATATAGGCACATTATCAGACAGAAAAATCAATATATAAGATAGATGTGAATAACAATATATTTTTTACTTCTAATAAGCAATTTACCAAATTCATTCATTCATTCATTCATTCATTCATTCATTCATTCATTCATCCATTCAATTTGTATAGCTGTCCATTTCAAACCAGTGACTCTGGGCAGTGAACAATCATAAAAACAATTTCATACTGTATATAAAAAAGAAATGAAATACAAAGAGTAGTCAAGAGATATTACAATCCATTGGTGTCAACCTAATCAGGAAATGGAGCCCTTCGCACATTTAAGACCCCAGACTCAAACACATAGCCAGGTCTTCAGGGCCTTCTGAAAAGCTAGTAGTATTGGAGCTGTCTTAACCTCAAGAGGAGCATGTTCCAGAGGACAGGCACTATGACAAAAAAAAGGCACATTCCTTGGTTGATGGCACCCAAAGCATGCCCATCCTGCTGGACTGGATTGGAGAGATAGAAACAACTGCTATAGATAGACAAGATGATAGGCATGTATAGATACAATGTCTTTAAGAGTTGAGTTACTCTTGCAATTGATATCTGCCTTTCTCTGCCTTCTCTTCAGTTTTCTGTACATTTTGTCTACCAAATTCTGTATTCTGTACCAAAATTTCTCTGCAGGAGATCTAAGGACTTCTCAGAAAATCAAGGTTGGTTCAAATAGAGCCACATTAAAAACAATTGTCACATCATAACTTAAGAGTCTTTACACTCAAACTATTTGGGTGCTGGAAAATTGTATGAACTGCATTTAACTTGTTCAAGTATTGGGTACAATATAATAACAACCTATTTCTGTGCAGTACTGAAGAAATAAGAAAATATACTACAATCTGGACATATCTCAGCAAATTCATACATCACTATAAGCCATTGGTTTAATATTGTTTATTGATCTAACCATGGCAGCCTAATTCTCTTGCTAAGCTATAAACCATGGCTGACATATCACACTGAGTTATGCCTCATGCCAACTAAGATGAAACAATCTGTTATGGCTTGGTGCAAGTGTAAACTGACTACAGGGTAATAAGTTTGCTGATTTTTAGTACTGAAGAAAACTTTTGAAAAAGAACATACATACATACATACATACATACATACATACATTAAGTGATAAACTTAAGTCATCCAACTTCAGATAGCTGGGTAGAAGACTGATAGCAAACAATCAGAACTGTTTAGATATCATTGAATGCTAATTCTTCAACTAGAAAATTTGACTAGGTTTTGTTAACTTTTGTATTTGGGAACCACTGTTTCTGGAGATTATGATGAGCAGTCTAAACCCAATCTTCCGGAGCTCTCTTTCAATACCAAAAATGAAGTACAAGTTAAAATAGTAACTTTGCTATAAAAGCAGCCCTGTTACTTTTCTCATTCCTTCAAACATTACCTGTTATGTGTAAATGCAACATTGATTTAATTGCTGATACTTAAATGTAGCAAAATCTCAGTGATGGAAAAGAGCAATTAATACTGCTTATTGAGTATTTAATAGTGAGAAAGAAGGGACTAATTTCTGCCATGTAAATAACCAATCTGAGACAGTTAAAGAAGATGCACATAGATGCATAGCAAAACATAAATACGTTATCATCTGTGGAGTTCAATAGCCCCTTGTGATAATATGTTATTTCTTAATTTAAATTGTATAAGGAAAAGACTGATCTGAAACCCTGTGAATATGTAGTAAGTGAAACAAAAAGGTCAGGAGGTGAAAAACAAGAATATTATAATGATTTTCATTGCTTAAGAGAAATCTTAAGAGTTCATATTCATTGTGAATAAACCCTAAATTCATTTGATGCTCTTGCCCTCTGTGAAAATGGCTGACCATAAGCTAAAGTTAATCAAAAATATGTTTTTATGTGTCTTTCCAATTTGTCTATATGGTCTTGATTCCCGAGAACATGTTATAAAATAAATATCCTTTTCTCAGGATTTTTTTAATGACCTTTTTTTTTTTTTTGAGGGGATGTGTTGTGGTTCTAATTATTCCTCATTAGTGATTGTATATGTATGAATACTATTAATATTCCTTAATACCATATTGTTTTGTTTGGAAGAATACATTAATTTAATTTAATTTAATTTAATTAATTTAAATTAAAATCTTGTCATTTGACTATTTTCTGATTTTAGTTCTGCTTTGGAATATTTTATGTTTTGTTAATTCCTTAATTAGTTAATGTTCTTTTATTTTACTTAGACATCAAAGATGGGTGTATTAATAATAGCCTATCTTTCTTTACTATCATTGATACAGACATCTTTGGCTATTGAAAACAGGAAACCAAACTAGATTGCAGGAATAAGAACTCAGTTTTGATTTTCACAGATGTGGAAGATGGCAGCCACTGAAGTTTCAGAGGGTTTTCACATTTTAAAGCAAAGTAGAAATCATGCATTATTGAACTATCACAGAACCATCATACCTATCACAGGTGGCACACGTAGCCATATCGGTGGGCATGTGAGCTCAGCTCCAGCGCACGTGCTAATTTTCAGGCCTTCTGGCCCACCAGAAGTTGACAAGCGGGCCATTTTCAGCCTCCAGAGGTCCTCTGGGGGGGTGGGGAAGGCCGTTTTCACTCTCCACAGACTCCTAGAAAGGCTCTGGAGCCTGGGAAAAGAGAAAAATGGGCCTTCTGGACCCACCAGAAGATGACAAATGGGCCGTTTCCAGCCTCTGGAGGGCCTCCGGGGAGGGGGGAGGCTGTTTTCACCCTCCCCTGGTTCCTAGAAAGACTCTGGACCCTGGGGAGAGAGAAAAATAGGCCCACAGGGCCATTGTGTGCCAGAAGTGGGGGGGGGGTTCATGCACGGAGGCAGGGTGTATAGAATTATGGGTGTGGGCACACACGTGTGTGACCCCCCCCCTGCGCTCCCCCGTTCCTGGCACGCAATGGCAAATAGGATAGCCATCACTGTCCTGGCCTCTATTCACTAGCTCTTATTCTCAAATCTGATTTCATCAGCAAATCTCAAATCTAATAATCAACAAAGATGATTAGGGGAATAGAGGCCAAAACATATGAAGAATGGTTGCGGGAATTGGATATGTCTAGTTTAATGAAAAGAAGGACTAGAGATGACAAGATAGCAGTACTCCAATACCTAAGGGGCTGCCACAAAGAAGAGGGGCCAACCTATTCATCAAAACTCCTGAAGGCAGGGCAAGGAACTGCACACTGTTGTTTGGTTCATTCTACACATAAACTTGTGATTCTGCCCCTTCATGTAATTCCTTTAACCAATCATTGTGCAGTTTGACATAGCCATAGATAACCAGAAGGCAAGACAAGAAACAATGGATGGAAACTAATCAAGGAGAGAACCAACTTAGAACAAAGGAGAAATTTCCTGACAGTTAGAACAATTAATCAATGGAAAAATTTGCCTCCAGAAATTATGGTTGCCTTCCCACTGGAGGTTTTAAAGAAGAGTTTGGACAACCAATTGTCTGAAATGTTTTCTGCTTGAGTGGGTGATTGGACTAGAAGACCTCCAAGGTTCCTTCCAATTCTGTAATTCTGAATTATTCCCAAGTGAACTGCCAATACCAAATCCTTTTCAATGTGCCAGCATTCTTCATTATCTATATTAGTGTTTTTCAACTTTGGCAACTTGAAGATGTATGGACTTCAATTCCCAGAGTTACCCAGCCAGCCTTGAGTTGAAGTCTTCACGTCTTCTAGTTGTCAAGGTTGAGAAACACTGCTCTCTATCAAAGTTCCCATGAAGTTCTCTTAGGGAGAGGAGAAAGACAGATGGCTGCCACCACAGAATTTGACACAACTGGACACTTTCCTCTCCTCCCCACTGAACCACTTTCATCAACTGCCCTATAGGAAGGCTGTTAGTCTTTTGGAACTTTGAGATTTGCTTTTAAATTATATTTATTCTTCTTCTACAGTACTTGCAAGTGTTTTTATTTCTTGCAACCTCCTTTGGCAGGCTTTTTTCCCCTTCAGGAGTAGAGATATAAAAAACAGGAATAAATAAATAATTTGGTTTGTACAATGGTTCAGCTCAGAAGGGGAAAATGTGCTTCAGAGTACAGGAGTGAGCATACACTGCAGCTGTGAAAAGCAGCTGGGCACAAATGCCGCTTCAAGGGATTGCAGGCAAGTGGTATGTAAGGGCCTCACAATGCCTTTTCCCTTTAGAATCTGAGAGTGCCTCTTAGGCCTATAAATACTTGCATGATAAGCTTAAGCTTCTGCATTAACTTTCTTCTATTAATCATTCTTTCATCATGTTCCACTTTTTAAAGTTACGATATTAGCAATGAACCTTTAAGCATACCACATAGACCACTAAAGCGTGGAAGTTCATGTCACAGCCTTAATAGGAACAACACTCTGTAATTCTTTCATTGTAGCCTAATGCTTAGACAGGTAAATGTTCTTGTTGTTTAGAAAGTATGGGAAATAATGACACTACAATAAGATGCATGGTCTAATGCATTATTTGGGCATTAGATAATCTACTCTTCCTAAAACACACTTATCCTCAAAGATTATCTGAATGGCATGTGAAAACTAGGGGATTGAGGGGTTTTCTATTGAAATTTTTAGTCAAATTTTTAAGGAGTCCCAGGGAGGGGGAGGGTCAGATTGGAATTTGGGCTGTGGAATTTGGATAACCCACAAGGGGGAGGGTCGGGTCTGGCAGTGAAACGCAGCATGGGGGTGGGGGACCCAGGGTCGAGGGGGTGTTAGAGCTTGTCCGGATAGTTTTCTGAACATCAGTACTGTAGGTGGGAGGGGTAGATATGGCGGGAGCAGGGGGCCATATCGTGTTAGGGGACTGCACACTCGCTGCCTATAAGCGGTGGCGTGCTCTGGCCCCCAAGGCTCTACTCGCTCCTCAAGTTGCATAGAACCTCAGGACCCAGGCCTTCGGCTGATGCTGTACAATGCCAGGTCTGTAGTAAATAAAGCCCCCCTCATTTGTGATCTTGCTCAGGAGGGGTGTGTGGACCTGGCAGGTGTTATGGAGACCTGGTTGGGCCAGGAGGGGGGGTTCCCCTCGTTGAAATGTGCCCACCAGGTTTCCAAGCATTCCATCAGCCGAGGTTACAGGGGAGGGGAGGGGGGTAGCGGTAATTATTAAAGAAGGTCTGAGACCGAGGGAGGCCACTGTTCCTCAGACGGCCGGCTGTGAATCCCTTTTTGTGAAATGGGGTCATGGGGTTAAGATGGGTTTGCTGATCACGTACCTGGCTCCCTGCCACATGGCAACAGCCCTGCCCAAGCTACTCAACGTCATCGCCGCGGTGGCGGTTGATATCCCTATGCTTATGGTCATGGGGGATTTCAACCTGCCGTCCGTGGGTGAGACGTCTGAGGTGGCTTGAGAGTTCATGGCTTCCATGACAGCTATGGACCTGACCCAGTTAATTTATGGCCCTACCCACACAGGGGGAAACATGGTGAATCTGGTTTTTGTCTCTGGACAGTGGTTGAGGGATCTTGAGATAGGGGATATAGTTACCGAACCCTAGTCATGGTCAGATCACTCTCTCCTTCATCTCGACCTTCGAACCACTGCACCCCGCTGCAGGGAGGCGGAGCCAGTAAGATGTTTCCACCTCAGGCGCCTGATGGAACCTGACAGATTCCAGATGGAGCTTGGGCCATTTCCTGAGGCTCTGGCACATGCCTCGACTGGAGACCTAGTGGCCGCCTGGGATAGGGCGGCTGCTGGAGCTCTGGATCGGGTCGTGCCTTTGCGGCCTCTGATCCGGCGCTTATCTCAATTGGCTCCTTGGTTTACCGAGGAACTGAGGGAGTTGAAGTGCAGAAAAAGACGCCTAGAGAGTAGTTGGAGGGCCAGTCTTTCTGAATCTGACTGGACACTAGTAAGATCCCATATTAGGAATTACCTAATGGCGATAAAAGCAGCGAAATGTAGCTATTTTGCTGCTCTTATTGCATCATCAGATAACCGCCTGGCCGCCCTCTTTAGGGTGACCCGCTCCCTGCTCCACCAGGAAGCGTGGGAGGAACCCTTGGAGAGTAGAGCCGAGGATTTTGTCCAGTATCTGTATGACAAAATCACTCAGATTCGGGAAGATTTGGACTCCAACTGGGTAATCTCAGGGGGAGAGATGGGGCAGGTCTTGAGAATGTTATCTGGGATGAGTTTGATCCTGTGACCCCTGAGGACATGGACAGGATTCTGGGCAGACTGAATGCGACCACTTGTTTCTTGGACCGTGTCCTTCCTGGTTAGTACTGGCTTCTCAGGAAGTGACACGAGGCTGGCTCCAGGGGATTATAAATGCTTCGTTGGGTGAGGGTGACTTTCCCGCCGCCTTGAAAGAGGCGGTGGTGAGGCCTCTCCTCAAGAAGCCTTCCCTGGACCAGGCAATGTTGGTAAACTATTGTCCGGTCTCCAACCTTCACTTCGTGGAGAAGGTTATTGAGAGTGTGGTTGCACAACAGCTCCCCCAGCACCTGGATGAAACAACATATCTAGATCTGTTCTAGTCGAGCTTTAGGCCCGGGTACAGCACGGAAACAGCATTGGTCGCATTGGTAGATGATCTCTGGAGGGCTTGGGACAGGGGGTGCTCCTCTGTCCTGGTCCTGTTAGATCTCTCAGCGGCTTTTGATATCATCGACCATGGTATCATGCTGCACCGGTTGGAAGAGTTAGGGGTGGGAGGTACTGTGTTGCAGTGGTTCTCCTCCTTTCTCTCTGACCGGTTGCAGTCTGTGTTGACAGGGGGACAGAGGTCAACCACAAGGCCCCTCATATGCAGGGTGCCACAAGGGTTGGTCCTCTCGCCCCTCCTGTTCAACATTTATGTGAAGCTGCTGGGCGAGATCATCGTGGTTTCGGGGTGAAGTACCACCAGTATGCTGACAACACCCAGCTGTACATCTCCACCCCAGACCACAATGCCCTTGAAGTGATGTCCCGGTGCCTGGAGGCCATGCGGATCTGGATGGGGAAGAATAGGCTCAGGCTCAACCCATCCAAGACCGAGTGGCTGTGGTTTCTGATGTCCCGATATAGTCAGTTGGTGCCATCACTGACTATTGGGGGCGAATCATTGGCATCCTCCTGGATTCACGGCTGTCTTTAGAAGAGCACTTGACAGCCGTGACCGGGAGGATTTTTCATCAGGTTCACCTGATTCGCCAGTTGCATCCCTTTCTGGATCAGGACTCTTTACGCACGGTCACTCATGCCCTCGTCACCTCCCGCCTAGACTATTGTAACACTCTCCACATGGGGCTCCCCTTGAGGAGCACCCAGAGGCTCCAACTGGCGCAGAGTGCGGCCGCGCGGGTGGTTATGGGAGCAACGTGGAGCTCCCATGTAACACCTCTCCTGCGCGAGCTGCACTGGCTCCCAGTGGTCTTCCGAGTGCGCTTCAAGGTTGTGGTTACCACCTTTAAAGCGCTCCATGGCTTAGGACCTGGTTATCTACGGGACTGCCTGCTACCACCAATAGCCTCCCACCGGCCAGTACGCTCCCATAGAGAGGGGCTCCTCCGGGTGCCGTCGGCCAAACAATGTCGACTGTCGGCCCCCGGGGGAAATCAAATATAATAAATAAATAAATAAATAAATAAATAAATAAATAAATAAATAAATAAAATGAAGTTATGCATTTATGACAATTTAAAAATCATACATTTTAATTAGAGAATGAAAAAAAATACCAAAACTATATATTTGTCAAGCATGGATAGGAAAATAAAACCTTTTTCGTAATTTTTGTGTTATAACTGACTGTGTTGTTATCTGACTGTATGTTATTACCATGATAACTAATTATCAAAAATAGATATCTAGCAATGCTTTAATCCCTTAGGGATAGCAGACCTTTGGCTGACTTACTCAGTTAGCTAATACTCCCATCACTAAAAAAATATTTTCTGTAGCATCCATTAGCGTAGGTAGCTTTATCCCCTCTTTCCTTTGCCTTGCTGAAATAATTTTCATGTCATTTAACATTACAGTGTTAGATAAATGTCAGTAATCTACATTTTCCAATTATACTTTTGATTATTAGTTGAACAGAGGTACAATAAAATACAAGTGTCAGAATAGAAAGATGGTGATTCGTACAGCACAATATTAAGTATGTTGACTTGGAATTATGTGTGATGGTATCTAGCAAGGTTTAGCTACTGTAAGGGACTACAACTTTAGGTGATCATTAACCATTCTAAATTGCAGTGAACAATGATGTATTCTACAGCAAACCAGCACTTGAGAGGATCTTAAACACTTAAATATTTAAGTGTTTAAGATCCTCTCAAGTGCCAGATCTTCCATTATCATCTCCAGTCATGATGGGTGGGTCTTTTGGACATGATGTGGATTGTAGTACAACTCATCTGGAACTTCGAAGCAGAGAGAGATTATTCTATAACATAAATCATTTTTATAGAATTCCTCAAAAAGCACAGGTATGAATAAAGCCTTTTTAATGGCCTAAACTTTAAAGAATCTTGCATATCAGCTCTCCATATCAGTTACAATTTTTAGTTTTTTATTAACATCATCAAAAAATAGGTATGGTTAAGGCTCTCATATATTAAATCTAATATATGCATTTAATCCACTTAATTCCAATCCTGGAAAAAAGTTGGACCATGATTTTTAGAAGTCGATTGGTGTGTAATCAAATATGAAATAAATATAAATCATTTGTCATTTTTGTTTTCTACGAAACTCAGTCCCTGTATATATTTGTTTGTTTTATAAATTTGGAAAATGCATCCAAATAATGCATATACTGATTACAGGTTTTTAGATATTTTCTGTAAGTTGTATTACATATGCAATGTTCTGTCAACTGCTCCTTTTTTCCTTTTAATTTTATTATAAAAAAGAAAAAGCTCTTGAAATAGAACAGTATATTTCAGTACATTACAATTATTGATCAGGGTGTGATACTCCCCTAGAAATTATTAATTCGTGGTCTGGTAGGACTGATTTTGCTATGAAGCCTATCACTCTTAAATCTTTCTTGATTTTATTCTGTCTTGAAGATAACAAAAGAGAGAATTGAATTGAATTTGAATTAACAGGAAGCACTTCTGCTTAGATTTAGCTAAAGTTAGCCAGCACACTTCCATACAGAGAGAAAAAAGAACACCAGAAGTTGTGGGTGGACAGTCATTGCCTGAAATGGTTTAGGGTTTCCTGCTCGAGCAGGGTAGTTGGATTACAAGACCTCCAAGGTCCCTTCCAACTCTGTTATATCTTATTTATTTTAAAAACAGTATCATTATACAGATTTTTTTCAAATACACACTCAAACCTTTTAAATAAAATCTATTACTTAAAACAAAATGAACAATTCTGAGAAACAGATACACGTGTATCGATCAGTTGGCTGATTACCTTTCTTACGTCTCAAAGGACTGCATTTGTCTAAAATTGTTTTCTGGAAGTTATACCATTTCCTTTATTCTTTAAATCACTTATCTGTCTTAACTACACTTTTTTCATGAGGACTATTACCTGCAGGCTCAGTGATGGAAGATCATTAAGATCCTTTTCTTTATTGAAGCTGACTAATTAACTGCATTCCAGTAAATTATATATGCTTGCCAGTTTTCCTATATACATCAGACTTTTATCTGCTGCTGACCAAGTGCAATTTGAAGCTCTGCTGAACATATTGACAAAGATAGAATTAAATGGATTTCTGGAAGTTAAGAAAAGACAGAGTGAAATATTGAGTCCTTTTTATTTGTTACTACCCAATGGGGACCCTGGCAGGAAATGTCTTAAATATTTATTTTAATAGTTCCAATTTTCTCAACTTTGCCATAGATGCACTGCCATGACAGAACCTATTGAGCTAAAGTTTTACTTCAAGAAGTTCCAAACTTTTGCTGAGTCATTGTGGATCCCAGAGTTCTTAGTGAATTCACACATAGCTCTTACCTACTGCAGTCTGTTATGCATCAAATGTACTATTTGACATTAATTCATAAAGCACATTACTATAAAACCAACTCACGAATTCTCCACATTGTAATTCCTTCCCTCTGTGTTAATGACATCAGGGGAAAGATGTCTCTATGACAAGGGTGTCAAACTCATGTCATCACGGCAGCATCATGTGATGTATCGGGACTTTTTCCCTCCTTCGCTAAACTGGGCGTGGCCTGCACGTGATGCATCCGTCCCGTGGGCCAGGAGTTTAACAGCCCTGCTCTATGAGTACATGTATGAGTACATTCTTGATCTCCTGAATGGGAATGTACTACATGAGGAAAAAGCCAGAATAGCTTATTATTATTCTAATAAAAAAACAATTTTAATTTGGGTCCTTAGATCAGGATCTCAAAAAATTCCACAAACTATCTCTCAACTCAGTTATTTGAATATTTCTTCACAGTGGCATCTATCTGCTTCACTTAGCATTATTAGTCATTCGATTTTGTATCTTTTCCAAGAGTCAGCTGTTTTGTTTGTTTGTGTTCCCCAAAGAGCTAGAATTGCACTCAATGCAGTCATGCCACTGATTTCACCAACATCATTCTGCTATGTGGCTTATTTTTGATACACTTCTTATCAAGTCATGAATGCTAGCAGAAAACCTGGGTGTAAACGACTATCTAGGAATAGCCAGCAGAGACGGAAGAAAGTTTATTTTATTTTATTATTTTATTTATTTTATTAATCAAATTTATATAGCTGGTCATCTTACATAGCGCTCCCTCCTTGATGCAAATAAGAATGGAAGAGTATCAATCATGATCTATTAAAGCAGGGCGGTTCACTTTTCTCAGGCCATGGATCCATTAAACAAATTTTTTTGGAATTCCTAATCCCAAGGAAAAATTCTAATGATGAGAAATAGGTTATGTTTCAGTGATTTCCTTCCTTCCTTCCTTCCTTCCTTCCTTCCTTCCTTCCTTCCTTCCTTCCTTCCTTCCTTTTTTATCCTTAGTTTCTTATAGAACTCCATCAAGTTCCACAAAACACAGTTTGAAGACTCTGTATTATAATAGGCAGATAGACTGCCTGAAGACAGGCTAAGTGTGGAATCATGAACACATGCAGATTTTTTAATATTTAATACTAAGTAATCTAGAGTAGAGCCAAGAAATTTGGTCCTACTTTGGAATGTGTGGACTTGAGCTAACAATCTGTGCATTTCAATTTAATTTTATTAGTATGCTCTTTTCAACCTGAGAGATTATAGCATGGTATTTCCAAGAGACTTAAGCAATAACTTTATTTATATAACTTGTATTTTGATATCTAAAGCTGAATTTCTCCTGAAGTTTGCAACTTTTACCATCCTTAATATTGATCCTATTTGCCACCCTGTTGCTCATTGACTACATTTCTAAAACCACAGCAACTATTTATACAGAACTTTCTGCAATCTACTTTAAATATTATGCAAAGATCTAGCTCTCTGGAGAAGTCTACAATGTTGGGAAAGGTGGAAGGAAAGCAAAACAGAGGATGATCAGCAATAAGGTAGATGGACTTAATTCCAGTGATCATGTGTGCACTGCTGGAAGATCTGAAAAACCAGATTGGGGACATTGCCTCTGGAAAAAAATATTTCTGGTCACTGAGAATCAATATTGACTTAATGGCATATAATCATTCGATCAAATGTCACGTAATCATTATCCACAATACATTCAGAATAAAATCATTTATGTTCTCCATACTTAACTATGAAATTATTCTCTTTAAAACAGTTTTAATCTATGCTATATTTTCATGAAATACTTGAAGTACCATCTTCTTCATAGTGCTTCAACAATGAAATTAAAAGAATAGCTAGCTATTGTCCTTCCTACTGTGGTCCTCTGGTAACTTCATTCTATATTGCTTAATTTCTGCTTTTGTTTTGAATCATAATGATTTAATACTTTTGTTGTTGCCTGATATCCATTGTTGCAAGATGGCAGCAGTAACATGCTATGGCCCCAATGGGCATTTTGAAATTGCCTAATTGGGTTTGACTCTGTTTCAATACTTTGCTTTCAACTTCACATGTAAAGACATTTCAGATGCCACAAATGTTCAGCTTTAAATTCAATTCACCGACAAAACACAGAAACCCGCAAATATGATTTAAAAAATCTGACATTATAAATGCCACAGTATAATGTTCTGTTCTTTAAGAATTTGAGGACATCCAGTATCATTATATTTTCTGTATTCTGATATTATTGCTGCCTAATATTAAACTTTCATCTTCCTATATAGGCCCATGCTAATTCCATTATCTTTGGACTGCAGATTTTCCTTCTATTAACAATGACTTATTGTGAAATGAATAAGAAAGGAATTGACATATTATGTATAATAATTCAACTTTATGCTAGATAATGTATGCAGAATGCTCCTTCACCTTGAAAACTTCAGTATGTTTTTCATTGCATCTTAACGTCAATTCCCATAGTGAGATTAATGATAGAATATCTTCAGCTATAATAATATAATGTGATTGTGTAAAAAGTTTGTCAGATACAGTTTGTTATGGAAAACCCATCAATGGGAATATTTTTACTGTTTCCATTTTATTTGATTTTGTAGGTTAGCTTCCAATTTTGATACAATAGAATGCACAAAAAATATGAAATGAAAATTATGAGCAATGTCAAAGATTACCCAGTAATATATATCTTGTTGTTGTTAGTTGCAAAGTCATATCTGACCCATCGCAACATTCCTCCAGGCCTTCCTGACCTCTACCATCTCCCAGAGTCCATTTAAGCTCACACCTACTGCTTCGGTGACTCCATCCAGCTACCTCATTGTCTGCCGTCCCCTTCTTCTTTTGCCCTTAATCTTTCCCAGCATTAGGCTCTTCTCCAGTGAGCCCTTCCTTCTCAAAGGATGGCCAAAGGATTTGAGTTTCATCTTCAGGATCTGATCTTCTAAAGAGCAGTCAGGATTGTTCTCCTCTAGGACTGACCGGTTTGATCACCTTGCAGTCCAAGGGACTCGCAGGAGTCTTCTCCAGCACCATAGTTCAAAGGCCTCAATTCTTTGGTGCTCAGCCTTCCTTATGGTCCAGCTTTCACAGCCATACATTGCAACTGGGAAAACCATAGCCTTGACTGTATGCACTTTTTTTTGCAGGGTGATGTCTCTGCTTTTTAGTAGGCTGTCTAGATTTGCCATAATCAGGAATCTTACGTAATCAGGAAAACTTTATGTGAATGGCAGTCATGGTTCATAATGCAAACAAATGTAACCAGATCAGTCTAGAACTTCCTTGATGCTCTCTCTTTTTTAAAAGCTCAGTTATATTCCAAGATGGAAACAGTTCTAAAGCACTAAGGAATGAGAAATACATGGACATCCATGAGGCTGTCACCGTATGATAAAATAATAACAACAATATTGCATCCTTTCTTAATTTGAGGGCCTTCACATGTATAGACAAAGTTCAACACATCTGAACATATCTGTAAGGAAGTAAAGTTGAGAATTAACTAAATCTGAAAAACAAGGGTAAAATATAAAATAGGTCAACATGTAAAGGAACAAGAAGGATTGGGATTGCCTGATTAGAAATTGTATTTTGTAATCTGCTGTTTAGTCTGGATGACAGAGTGGGTTCCATTGAGAAATGAATTAAAAGGCATGATCTAAGGTTCAAATGGCATGGTTTTTAATGGCACAATAAAGTTAAAATCAATGTAGGTTTTAAGAATCAAGTGTTGTATTGAGAAAATGGAATAGAAATAAACCTTTATAGGTCTCAGTTCAAGAAGCATTTTACCGGAAAGAAACTGTCTTCTTGTTGTAATGCCATATCTGTCATCAGACGTTGGCAATCATGTTGGCGATCCTATTTTTTATCAAGAGCCGCACAAAAAATTGCTGTTGAGTTTTGTCCAAACCAGTCCCTTAGATGTTTTCTTCTGCCTGGATCTCATTTGCTTTCAAACTTTCTTTGGAGGATTAAGTGAAGTATGCTGTATTTTTCTCGATGTTGCATCACATGTCCAAAATATTCTAACTTTAGCTTTTTTTTTATGGTTTTGATTATTTCCCTTGGCTTTCCCAGGTGGCTTATCACCTCCTCATTTCTGATTTTGTCAACACCTGTAAATCCACATTTCAAATGCTTCTAGTTTCTTCACATGGCTTTCTGTCAGAGACCAACTCTCCACCCTGTAGAGCAGGATAGAAACTTTAAGTAAAGAAAAATGGCTAATCCATAGGCACAGTTAGAAGAAAATTTAAGGTACAATACAACAATACTTTATTGATTAGCCAGTTGATCATATCAATGCATGAGCATCAGCCACAGCAAAATACAATAAAATTAGGTAAGGTAAGATATATTGAAGTCAAAATAGACTTCTGAATGTCTAAGGAAAAATCAATTTTGTCTATTGAGAGATTTAAGATAGATAATAGGACATTTGGAACTGAGCAGCAGAAAACCAAACTTGAACTATTGTATATTCACAAATAATGAAATGTATTTGTCAAAATGTATAAGCTTCTGAGGGCTCCTTGGTGCTCTTTTCTTGCAGACATTTCATTGGTCTAACTAGGTAACATCATCAGCACCCCTCATTTCAACCTTGAGCTACAAATATTCTCCATTATGTGTAAACTTCTATTAAAATTTGAAACAGAAAAACAAGTGAAAGAATTTCAGACACAAAATGCTAATGGAACAGTGGAAAAATATATGATTAAAAGGACTGAAGGTTATATTGTTATATGTTATAACCTAAAAGATTTTTTTTAATAAAATGATGTGCCATCAATATATGAATCGAGAAAAACTTCCTAAACTGTATAAAGGTATATATTAGAATTGCAAACAACATGAAAGGTCATTTTATTGTGTTTTGTGGACTTGTATATTAATTTGTGTTAATTTTTACTTTTTTTATTTTAAAAAATTAAATTAATACTTTAGTAAAAGTTGTATATAAAAAAATTAAAATTAAAAAGCCAGAATTTTTTGGATTCAAACACATATAATGATAGAAATAATTCTAAGATCAACATTCAATTGAAATTAAAGGGTTTTTTGTTGGGATTAATGAAGAGTCATTAGAAAAGAGCCATAGATTATTTTTATGTATGATTATTGTTCCAAGGTCCCTGTGGACCTTGACTCTAGACCTTACTCTGTGATCTTACACCTTGTCTTTGAACTTCCTCCTACCTCTGCAAATTGGTTTGTTGCTTATTAGCCTTTGTTTGTGGGTCTGTGAGTGACTGCCTTCAGGAAAGTTTGGGGTGGAGCCTTATCAGCTGTGGTAGGACTGGTTGTCATGGAATTTAACAGAACAATAAAGGACTCTACAGAAGCCTCCTTTTGCCTGGGCAACCTGAAGCTTCTTGGATAAGAAGTGAAACATCTAGCAAAAATGAAGTCCAGTTGTCGTTTAAAAAAGCAGTGAAACATCTGGCAAAAACAAAATTGAGTTGCCTTTTGAAAAAGCATCTTTGGGACAGCTATGACCTGGATGACTGAGAATCTTCATAGACGCCCTGTACATTTTCCACCATGTGGGTTTCAGTAAGGTTATACAGTATGCAGTGCTTTAAAAGCTACTGCTGAACAGTTAAAAAAAAGAGGAGCGAGGAGAGGGAGGAGGGGAGGGGAGGGGGAAGGGGGAGGAGGAGACCAGTCTCAGTTACAATAATAAGGTGGTTTGAACTTTGTACATGGGAAAAAGATTGGATGAATGGAAAAGACCATAACTGCCATCAGGAAGATAATCTTTCTTCAGAAAAATGAAGCTTTCATTTTTCAGGCCTGGGTACAGCACAGAAACGGCATTGGTTGCATTGGTTGATGATCTCTGGAGGGCTTGGGACAGGGGTTGCTCCTCTGTCCTGGTCCTGTTAGATCTCTCTCTTTTGATACCATCGACCATGGTATCATGCTGCACCGGTTGGAAGAGTTGGGGGTGGGAGGCACTGTACTAAGGTGGTTTTCCTCCTTTCTCTCTGACCGGTCGCAGTCTGTGTTGACAGGGGGACAGAGGTCGACCCCAAGGCCCCTTATATGTGGGGTGCCACAGGGATCGGTCCTCTCGCCCCTTTTGTTCAACATTTATGTAAAGCCGCTGGGCGAGATCATCCGTGGTTTTGGGGTGAAGTACCATCAGTACGCTGACGACACCCAGCTGTACATCTCCACCCCGGACCACCCCAGCGATGCCCTTGAAGTGATGTCCTGCTGTCTGGAGGCCGTACGGATCTGGATGGAGAGGAACAAGCTCAGGCTCAACCCATCCAAGACTGAATGGCTGTGGTTACCGACGTCCCGATATAGTCAGTTGGTGCCATCACTGACACCAGCTGACTATTGGGGGCGAATCATTGGCCCGCACGGATAGGGCTCGCAACTTGGGCGTCCTCCTGGATTCACGGCTGTCTTTAGAAGAGCACTTGACGGCCGTGACCGGGAGGATTTTTCATCAGGTTCGCCTGATCCGCCAGTTGTGTCCCTTTCTAGATCGGGACTCCCTACGCACAGTCACTCATGCCCTCGTTACCTCTCGTCTGGACTATTGCAACGCTCTCTACGTGGGGGTCCCCTCGAGGTGCAATCGGAGGCTCCAACTGGCGCAGAGTGTGGCCGCGCGGGTGGTTATGGGAACGACGTGGAGTTCCCATGTTACACCTCTCCTGCGCGAGCTGCACTGGCTCCCGGTGGTCTTCCAGGTGCGCTTCAAGGTTCTGGTTGTCACCTTTAAAGCGCTCCATGGCTTAGGACCTGGTTATTTACGGGACCGCCTGCTACCACCAGCCAGTACGCTCCCATAGAGAGGGGCTTCTCCGGGTGCCATCAGCCAAACAATGTCGGCTGTCGGCCCGTAGGGGGAGAGCCTTCTCTGTGGGGGAACCTACGATCTGGAACGAGCTCCCCCCAGAGATACGGAGGATCCCGGATCTGCGCACCTTCCGCCGCGCGCTTAAGACTCTTCTATTTCATCAAGCTGGCCTGACCTAAATCTTCCCCCTTTTAATGTGGAAATTTTAAATTTGTTTTAATTATAGGGTTATGGGTAAGGCGTTTTAAATTGGGGAGCCATTTTGGATTTAATTTTGTTTTAAATGTATTTTAATATTTATATTGTATGTTTTTTAATCTTGGCTGTTCACCGCCCCGCGTCCTTCGGGAGAGGGGGAGGTATAAAAATTTAATAAATATAAATATATAAATATATAAGCATTTTGAAAGAGTTGTTAGCCCTCCATTCTTTGTGGCTGGCATTATTATCAGTTGGGCAAGGCAGAAAATAAAATAGTGGTGCCAATTCTTTGGGATGGTGTGTATGGAAGAAAAGAGAAACATCATGGGGTATCTAGAAATATCAACTTATTTGGCAGCAAACAATATCTGGGTTCTTATTCTACTACCTGCATTTTTAAAAGCATCCATCTTGCTAGAATTTCTTGCAATGAAGTGATCCAGCTCCATAACAGAACTTCTCTTCTGGTGATTTATTTGGACACATTTGCTATTTTACAGAAAATGTAAATAATAAATTGTATCAAAAGTGCTCATGTATCTATACAAAAACTTCTGCAATTGATTGTTTTCCATTTATTTAATGTATGGCTCACAGGGGTTTTGTGGTTGTTAATGTTCTCTGCACTTATCGAGTGGTAGATGGAATAAATGATGTGACTGAGCATACAAAGGATGCTAATATCATCATAATGCATGTATTAAATGGATTATGAAACCTCTTGACCTAGTGGAGAAAACAATGGTGCCTGATGTAGTCATGGGTACTAGCAATCTAATTAGGGAACTGGTGATATTAATGTTGATCAGACTTGGCTCTCAAGATTCAGACACATATTACAGTAAATTTCAGTATAATTGCAATATATTAATTGACATCTAAGGTATTGACTGTCTGCTTTGCTTTGCTTTGCTTTGCTTTGCATTGCTTTGTTTATTTGTTTTGCCACTCAGAATATTCTGCAAAAGAAAATGACAGAAAGTCAATAATTATTTCCAGGACATCATTCTAATTTGTCAACTGAAAAGCAACAAAGGCAAAAGCATTATTGTAAGCAAAAGTGTGCTGATAAACAAGATCTTTTTCTGTGCTATTAGTGGAAAGGTCAGTCATGAACTCATAATGTTCCTCTTTATAGTAACCAATAGGATGTCAGGAAAGTGCCAACTCTACTATATTTCTGTTACATCTTGTGAAAGGGCTATACTGTGAATGAAATCAATGATGATGTGTGAAATCAAGCATGTTGATACAACATGAGATAGTCAACACATCTTTGGATACTATTGGGTTGTGTGTGTGTGAATTCATACTGGCTACCTACTTTTTTAAGTGAACATGTAAGGAACATGATGTATTTTTTTATTGTGATTGAACTGTCCCCTTTCCAATCTGTAACACTATGTGATTGTGGCTTGATGTAATTTGCTACTCGCTTTTATTGACATGCATTGATTAATGATAGCATTTCTCCAGGACCAAATGTAAGCCAACTGATGCCCTAAGGAATTATTGCTCTTGGCCCTTCCATTGCTCAACTGGCATGATATTAAGATCCAAAAAGTGCTGAAAACTAGAACTCAGTGTGGAAGTGAATAAGTTAAGATCATGATATCTAAGGAGACAAATTACACTTGGTCCCCAAGCATGGGCTTATTGTGTTCAATGTTTAATTCAGGACTGCACCTCTACTGGAGCATTTTAGCATTAAGAGAGGACGTTAACAACATCAGCAAAAAGAATAAAATCCTGTTGCATACTTTGAAATCATTGGTAATATTTCAATAATGGTGGCCCTTGGGGACAATAATAGATTTAGAAACCCATTACAGGATGTCTCATTTGGAAATGGTTGTTGGTTGGAATCAATTATTTTACTGAAAAATCAATCAAGTAGCGGATGTCTCTGTGGAGAAACATCATTGACCATAGTTTTTCTCACTACTTTTCTTTACACTTCTCTTTTGGTTTCTATCTTCTCAGCATTTTGTTCTTGCAGCCCTTGAAACTGAAATTAATTCTAACTAGCATAATGGAATTTATTAAGACTTCAAGAGAAATACATTTTAAAACTAGATTGACTTTCAAAGCAATTTATCATCCCTTTATGGTATGAGCAACCAAATAGCATAATGCCATCTTCAGCTTTCTCCAACTGCAGCTTTCAAGAAAGAAACAGTTAATGTCAAATACTTGATACATAAATTGGGGATGATTTAACAAGACAAGCCTAGGAAAAATATATCATGATATTGGGATGTCACTTATGGTTCCAGTGTCTGATTACATATATGCTTTGAACATCTGGTATTCTATCAGAGTATGATGATTTTTTTTTTGTTGTTGTTATTCAACAGGTCCCATTATTTCTCCATGCCATGTAGGCCTACCCTCACCATTCTGAGCCCATATCTTGCTTATTTCATCCTGCTTGCAAGTCTGCATCTGACAAGTTAGCATATGGCCATTCCTAGTTTTAATCCTTTTCCAGAATGTAATACATTTACTATACATCTGGAATAAGATTTAAGGCATTTTAGAAACCTAATGAGAACATGGTCAAGTTGGATGTTAATTGACTGCACTGATTTGATTGTCTTGTAAAATATAATATTAATCATATAGAGGTAAAAACAGATTGCTTTACTTTCTGTGTGCTTTCTATTCATTTATTTGTGACCTTTCCAGAAACGTTGATATATCAAATAAAACAGAGAAATAAGGATAGGTTATAGTGATGGGGAGATGCATCAGGCATTTTTATGAAAGCACCATGTTGATGTGTTTCTGAAAAGTAGAAAAAAGATTGTGTGAATGTAATTTTTCTTTCTGTCCATAACAATGACTAATAACTTTATCATCTGCAAATTTATTTTCAGCTATTTTTTAATAATTGGAGAGTTGAACTCCATTGTCTAATCAAAAACCTTTCTCTCAATCTCCAACATTTTTTATTCTGATTTCTATAGTTAGCTCAGCTGTTAATTATTCAGTCATATTCAAGCGCTCTGCAGAAGCAATACTATTCAGAACAAAAATGATTACTCTTGTGGTTTGGAACAATGTTTGGAACAATACTACCTATTTAAGAATTTCTTACATTATCTGCCCCCACTTAAAACTCCAGTGAGCATCTGTTCAGGCATTCACCCATTGACTTTCTCAGAAAATATCTCCGAATTTATCACTGCTTCCAACATATTATTTCAATTGGCTGGCAGGAAAAAGATTATTGGGGTAAGGCTAATGCCCAGAACTCTTTTTTCCTTGTGTTATTTTTATTTTTATTTTTATTTATTTATTTCATCAAGCATGTATTAGATAACAGATATAAGTATAGAAATAATTATGAATACATGAGATGGATACAAACAAAAGGGAACATTAGGACAGGAACGGTAGGCACGCTGGTGCGCTTATGCATGCCCCTTAAAGAACTCTTAAGAATGGGGTGAGAAAAAAAAAAAGAATGGAGTGAGGTCGACAGTAGACAGTCTAAGGTTAAAGTTCTGGGGGTTTGGGGAAGAAACCACAGAGTCAGGTAGTGCATTCCAGGCATTGACCACTCTATTGCTGAAATCATATTTTCTGCAATCGAGTTTGGAGCGGTTTACCTTAAGTTTGTATCTATTATTTGCTCGTGTGTTGTTGTGGTTGAAGCTGAAGTAGTCATTGATAGGTAGGACATTGTAGCAGATAATTTTATGTACTACACTTAGGTCAGACTGAAGGTGGCGTAGTTCTAAGTTGTCTAAGCCCAAAATTTCAAGTCTGGTGACATAAGGTATTCTATTGTGGGTAGAGGAATGGGGGATACTTCTCGTGAAATATCTCTGGACTCCCTCAATTATATTAATGTCCGATATGCAGTGCGGGTTCCAGACAGATGAGCTGTATTCGAGAATTGGTCTAGCAAATGTTTTGTATGCTCTAGTTAGTAGTACAATATTACCAGAGAATTTCTGGTTCTTTATTCTCAATGATATCATACACAGAATATTTAAAATGTCTAAAGGCACTTCAAATATATATTGGAAATGTGGACAATATGAAGTGAAGTATCTAACACTTGGTGTACATGTAAAAAAGCTAACAAAAGTTTGGATCCAAATATACATGTTAATACAGAGGGTTTTAAAATCAATATTCAATTGAAGCCAATAATTTTCCCTTTAAGATTAATGAATAACCAGTTAAAATGCCATGGAAGATTATTTTATTATACAATTACATCGAGATTACTATATGTATCCAACACTATTGATGTTGGAAGGATGGTTGGTGGAATTGACAGATTTTGCTGAAAGGGATAGAATTTTTTGACTAGAGAAAAGACTTTATCTACATTTATTGCTGACTATAAGCCTCCTATGGAGTTTTTGCATAAACATGAAAATATGAATTTGGTTTTTATGATTAAACAGGATTGATTATAGAAAGAAAAGTAATATGATATATTGTAACTTGATAGAGAGAAGTCAAAATATATTTGTACATATTGCTGTGAAGAGTATCAGAAACTATCTCTTTATACTTTTTTCTTTTCTATCTTTAACTTTTTTCCTTCTCTTGTACTTTTTGCTTTTTCTTAGTTTTTTTCTTTTTTCTTTCTTACTTTCTGCTAGCTTTTATCTTTTTGTATAAAAGTTTTAATTAAAATCATATATAACAAAATGATATTCTATACAGAGTGAGAAATTCACACTATCACTTCAAATTCATAGCACTTGTAATATGCTATGGAGATGTTAGATCTAAGATAACCCATAATGATTATTCATAAACTGCCCAGAGTCGTGTGAAGTGGGCAGCATAGAAATTTAATAAACAAATAAATTGCATTCTAAAAATTAAAGTAAATCTGTTACCTGATTTAATTTTACAGTATAACTGGTAATAATAACATGGGATTTTTCTTCAACTATTTTTTTAATGCTTTAAATCTTCCTTCCTTGTTGATTCTACTTATTATTATTAGTAAAATGGCAAACCCAACACTTGATGAAAATTAGAGACAAGCTGAATAATTTCAGTTTGAATTTGCTTATTCTCTTCTCTAACCTTTAATTTAAATTTTAAATTTTATGTTTGGCTATGAAAAGGCAGATTGTGAGTAGAGAAACCTACTCAAATCAAATCATAGACCAATACAAAAGACCTAAATTTCAGTAGTTAATGAATTTATATTTATAGGTAAGTATAAGTAATTTATTGTCTTCCAGATTCACCTATGATTTGTTGAAAGGGAATGGGCAGAGATGAAAAAGATTGTCACCTATTTGCAGAATAGATTATCCTTAAAAGAACACTTTGAATTTTGCTTGTTAATAGTTTAGTAGTTTCCCTATGTTAGTTCATTGAAATTTTTCATTATTACAATTCCAAAGCTATTTGAATATTTAAAGTTTTTGTCCCAGCTATATGTTCTATCATTTTGCATAAACTGTACTACAGGTAATCCTCGAGGTACGACAAATCATTTAATGACCATTCAAAGTTACAACAGATCTCCCAAAAGCCACATATGACCACGATTCAAAGATAAGAATTTTATAAAAGTTATCCAGTCATTCACCCTTACGAATGACCAAGCAGTTTCATAACTTTTCAGAGACGCTGAAACACGCCCACCTATCTCTTTGCCCCCATCCTTGCCCTGCTGGGTCCCCAAGGGCATTGAGCCTGCTTTGTCCACCTGTTCCATCCTTCCAATACTTGCTTACCTTCTGGAGATCTGCAGAACTCAGTATTGTGGGATGTTCTTATTGGGCCACATGGAGCAGCCATTTGCAAATTGACTTCAGCAAAACACCATTTCCTCTGCCTTCTGCCTTTCTGCATGGCCACTTTAACTCAAAACAGGATAATGAGCCACAGTTTCTGCTTTGTAGTTTCTATATTTCCTGGTGAAAAAAAAGTTTTAAAAGGAAACAGGAGCACAGTGCAGTGAGGCAGAAAACAGACAATGAAGGGTTAAGTGTTCAAAGGGAAAATGAAGAGGGAGCTGCTTTGCCTTGTTTGAAACCTTACCTAGAAGGCAAAGCTGCTCTTCCTCCTCCCTCTGCAGCCTCTATTACAGAACATTCAGGCCTTTTTCTTTTATATTGCTAGTTATTATACATTGACTACACATTATGACTACACATTGAATAATTCCTGTTTTTATATTTTTAAGTGTCTAACTAATCTTTGGTTCATTCTTGGTGTAATTTGTTGATATGCCAACAATTGTTAGGGATAATCTAAATAGAAATGAAAATGTAATTTAGGAAATATTTGTATCCTTCTTTGTCTGAAAAACATGCTCCATTCGGGGGGGGGGGACCTTTTTTCACATCACTTTGAACAACTGTTACATTGTGGAAAGAATAACTATGTATTGATTCTTGAAGGACTCTTAAAAAGTGAGGTGAATATCACAATATTTGCATGTTGACACATTTTGCCAGGCCAGCTAAAAATATTTTTTTTCTTCTTCTTGCATTGTTTCTGTTATGTACGGATTGGCTAGAATCTACATCAGGTTTCATGCTCACCACGGATTGGCTAGAATCTACATAAGGTTTCATGCTCTCTGCTGATTGGCTGTCTGGACCGTGGGAGATTTAACCTGCTGTCATTGGCCGGCTGGTCTGCCTCGGGCTCTTTAAAAGGCGAGCTCAGGCAGCCCAGCCAGCAGAGCGCAGTCACATTATGCTGGAAATAAAAAGGTGTTGAATTCACTAACGACTCTCGCCTGCTGCTTTTGTGCCGATGTAACACTGGCGACAAAGGACAAAAGGGACCTGAGAACCTCCTCATGAACCACGCAGCTGTCTTGAAACAAGGACCTCCAACCACCTGCACGAATGGCATTGCAAGTATTGCCGGCCCCAGCGATCTTTGACTCACAGACAGAAGACTGGCACACATAGATGGGCCATTTCAGAATGTTCCTGGAGGCCAACAATTACCAGGACAGGCCAGACAACAGGAAGCGAGCGTTATTCCTGACCTACTGCGGCACCAATATCTACAAAATGGCACAGACGTTTATCGCCCTGGCAGATGTGGTGACCGTCACCTGGGCCACCCTGCATCGTGCCCTGGAAGACCACTACGCACCATCCGCCGCCCCCATGGTCAGCCGAAATGAGTTTTACCACTGACACCAACGAGAGGGAGAAACCATCAATGATTTTGTGACCAGCCTCAGGGAGATCGCTACCAGGTGCGAGTCCATAAATCCTGAAGAAATGATGAAGGACCGGATCATCCTATATGAGGGACCTCGCTCTACAAAAGAAACTGTTGATAAGGAGAGGGGTCTCATTCAAGGATGTTCTCGAGGAGGCCAGGGCTGCAGAATCATCAGACAACTCAGTGGCAAATGTAAGGAAGACCAGGGGGGTGCACCACACATACCGGGAGCCAGACTGGTCAACCGAAGTCCCTGAGTACGATGATGACTAGGACGACACAGATGACACAATCCACCACGTGTACCCGCGTGTACCCAGAAAAGCGACAGAACCCCAGGGACGCGGAGACCAGGCAGCCACATTGCCCGGGCTGCATGGGGTTCCACACAAGGGCGGCTTGCCGTTTCCAGGACGCAACATGCCGCCAATGCCAAAGAAACGGCCACATTGCTGAAGCCTGCAAAGGCCCCAACCCATTTCCTTTCAGCCAAAGCCCCGTCAGGAAGACCAGGAAACCCTAGAGCTGGTCAACAACGGAGTGCAACTACAGCCAAATTGATACAGAGGCCTTGGCCGTGGTGGCAGGGATCAAGTGGTTCCACGAGTATGTATACGGTAGGCATTTTGAGATTGTAACCGACCATAAGCCCCTATTAGAACTCTTCGCCAGTAACCAACAAACCCCCCCCATACATGTCCCCGAGGATGACCAGATGGGCCATTTTCCTCATGGTGTACAACTACGAGTTGATCCACCTCCTGGCAAAGACATCAGCCATGCCAATGCCCTCAGCTGCTGCCCGCTGCCAGAATTGATGGAAGACCCCGCACCCACCGCCCAAGTGCTGTTGATCAACATTGAACCGGCCAGCCCAGTGACCGCCAGAGACATCGCTGAACACACCCAAAAAGACAAAATGTTAAGGAAGGTTCTGATCTTTTTTTAAAAAAAAAGATCAGGGAAAAAAAGATTCTGATTGTTTTTTTAAAAAAGCCTCTGCCAATCAGGGAGCTCAGCTGGGATCGTCAGAGCATTTAAAAGAAAAAAAGGGTTTTTTTTCTTTTAAATGCCTTTGACGAGCCGCACAATCATCAGAGGCTTTTTTTTTTTAACTTTTTAAAGCATTTTTTCGGTGGAAGTTGTAGAAAAAATGCTTTTAAAAGTTTTTTAAAAAGCCTCTGATGATTGTGCAGCTCAGCTGGGCATGGGGGGGGGGGGGGCGGGGATTTTTGCTACCAGTTCTCTGAACCACCCACCTCCATTGCTACCAGATCGGGTGATCCGGTCTGAACTGGGAGCATTTCACCCCTGGGAGGGGTGTTATGTACCGATTAGCTAGAATCTACATAAGGTTTCATGCTCGCCACGGATTGGATAGAATCTACATAAGGTTTCATGCTCGCCACGGATTGGCTAGAATCTACATAAGGTTTCATGCTCGCCATGGATTGGCTAGAATCTACATAAGGTTTCATGCTCGACACAGATTGGCTAGAATCTACATAAGGTTTCATGATCTCCGCTGATTGGCTGTCCGGACGTGGGAGATTTAACTTGCTGTCATTGGCCGGCTGGTCTGCCTTGGGCTCCTTAAAAGGCGAGCTCCGGCAGCCCAGCCAGCAGAGCGCAGTCACATTATGCTGGAAATAAAAAGATGCTGAATTCACTAACAACTCTCGCCTGCTGCTTTTGCGCCGATCTAACAGTTTCAACATGGGGCACACAGGATCCCAAAGCAATGACTACCCATTGACCCCTCCAATACAACAGAGAAGGTCCTCTGTCCCTCTACTTAGCTATTCATATAGAAACAATGGAGTGAGCAGAATTTGTTCTATGACAATTCATTGCACCATTAATCTGCCAAATAAAAAGCTTTAGTAGTTCATAAATCTTAAAGCAGAGCAGTCCTGAAGTAGCAGATTCCTTCTTTGGATGTGTGTGGCTCTATATATTCCCAATAGAATCTCTTCTACTATCTTATCAGGGCAAATAGTGTGTCATTGCATCTGTATAAAATCCATTAGAACTGAAGGTGGTTCAAATCATTTTAATCTCCATGGTATTCAAAGATAATACATGCAGCATTCTGCTTTCTGACTGCTCATTGTCCAAACATTTTACTGACATGCTAAGTGTTTCTACGAGAAGAAAAGACTTCTTCCATATTAGGAATGATCAAAGTATCCAGTTTAAATCATAAGATTGGAGTTCATTTTTGATGTGGGTGTGTGCATCCTTCAGATTCTAGTTTGCTGATATTAAGTAATTGCTCAATTTAAAAATTTCTCCTATCCCACAGACAAAAGCCAAAGCTCACAATGCAGCTTTCCTGATGCAACTATTTTACTTAGAAGCTACATTCCTTAAATAGGAATCACTTTGATACTTATCAATTTAATCTAGAATTTCATTTGTTTTATCAGTGTATATATTTAGCATGATATGCAAACCCATGAGCCCCGGTGGCACAGTGGTTAGAATGCAGTACTGCAGGCTACTGCAATTTGGCAGTTTAAATCTTACCAGGCTCAAGGTTGACTCAGCCTTCCATCCTTCCGAGGAAGGTAAAATGAGGACCCAAATTGTTGGGGCAATTCGCTGACTCTGTTAACCATTTAGAGAGGGCTGCAAAGCGCTGTAATGAGGTATATAAGTCTAAGTGCTGTTGCTATTGCTATCAAAGAAAAATCATGCTTTATGTAATAGCATAACGTATGAACCAAGTTTTTTCATTTCATTCAATAAACAGTGGACTAGTATGATATATTAATCCAATACACATAATTCTAAAATAATTATGAGGGTTTTTAGTGGACCAGGTCAAAAAAACTTAGAAAACTAAAATCTTGTGGAAAGCTCACAGCGGACATGAAAGCTAAACTAAGCCCCCACTCATCCTTAGGCAAGATGTTTAGCAAAGGTGTTTCCTGAGTTACTTTGGTTGTAGAACAAATAGAAAGAGTTCAGGCATGATAATTCACACAACATAATAAAAAGCACAGCAGGCAATAATGCCTTAATAGTTAGCTGTGACCAGACTAAATAAGGATGTATGACCAGTCTTACTTAAAACAACTATGTTTTAAACTACATAATTTGCCATACCTTCTAAGTGGTTCTTGCAATTTAAAGTGTCATTTACAATAATATTTCCGAGGTGTCTGCATCATCAGTTCCAAAACACACTTTCAGGTTGGAAACCAAAGAGTTTTCTCATCCATAATAGTGCACCAGATTGCATGAAGAGAATCATTATTGAGAACTATAGGGGTCAGTTGAGTTAAATGAAGATTATAATGAAAATAGAAAGCTGTATATTACCTAAGCCAATAAAAGGGCAATCATTTTCTATCCTCTTTATTGTTATAAATGAACAGAGCTATAATCCTTAACATAAAAATCAGGTTTTTTGGGGGTAAACATGAATAGAAAATAACAAGATTCAAATTTAAAGCTTTGGAGAGTATTTCAGCTTAACATTTAAAAATAACAATGCATTATTAGCCGAAATTGGTGTGAAAAATATTCCATCTATTTTTAATTTTGCAAAGTTTGAATTTCCTACAGTGCTTGATAGTCCCCTTCCCAGGGTAGGTACAAGAGAACACCAATAGCAGAACGGGTATGCATATGTGGAAAAGGAGAAGTCGAAGATATCTGAGAGTTATACAGAGTATGTAGATCAATATACATTCTCCCCTTACTAGAGAGATTGCCAGGGAGGACAGACATTATGTAGGCTTTCTCCTCCAAGACTCAAATCTGGCTACCACGCAGGCAGTGGCAAAATTCTGTGTCGCTGCAATGTCCACAAGAAAAAAAACTGGTTACAGAATTATAGATGTCAACTGGTGCCAATTTTTTGGAGATATCTATAACAATTATTAGAAAAATACATTTACTCACATACTTATCAGCTCTCCACTCATGTAAATTAGGGAATGACCCTAATGGTTTGAGATTATGTATTTTCATAACAGGGATGTTATTATTCATGATTAATGTCAATATTATTTTTAATTTATTGTATGTCTATTGCTGGTTGATGACCGTAATAAAGTTTTTATTCATTATTATGACAGTATACACAGCAAAAGAGATGGTCATGCTGAATTTCGTATCCCAAATCACTAGTCAAACACTTCCCAAGCGTTTAGGACTGTGTGATGTATCGGCGGATTATGCGAGCAGATCCCAGTAAGGTGGCCTTCTGCAGCTGACCAATGGTGATCTTGTCAGTGCCAATTGTTTTTAAGTGCTTGCCTAGGTCTTTAGGCACAACACTCAGTGTGCCAAGTACCACTGGAACCACTTTGGTTTATGCCAGAGTCTCTGCAGTTCGATTCTCAAGTCCTGATATCTGGTGATTTTTTCAAGTTGTTTCTTGTTGATTCTGCTGTCACCAGGTATGCAATGTCGACGATCTACACTTTTTTCTTCTCCACAATCATGATATCCAGGGTATTGTGTTCCAAAACTTTGCCAGTCTGTATTCGGAAGTCCCACAGTAGTTTTGCATGCTCATTTTCGACCACTTTTTCAGGCTTATGATCCCACTGCCTTGATGTGGCGGGGGGCTTAACTGCTCCAATGAATCTGAGAGCTGTGCTGGCAATAGTGTAAACTACCAGCAGGTCCAACCATGTCAGAGAGGACTAAGATGAGGAGCAGAACTAAGTGCACCCAACAACCTATGCAATGAATCATGGTGAAACACAACCGAACAAAGCCTATACCGGCTCGGTTGTCGCATGGGTTAACAAGGATCGCGTCGGGTGTTGGGGAACCTGGACATCCGCCGACAAGTGGCTACAGGCCATGGGTTCCACAGCTGAGCAACCAGGGCATGGGCCTGCAGAGTGACTGGAAGATGAACAACTTCAGAAGTGACAGAAATACACTATGTCAGAGAACAGCAATGTAATGAAATGTTATTTTTTATTATTATTATTATTATTATTATTATTATTATTATTATTATTATTATTATTATTATTATTATTCATAGCCCCCCTTCCATGCAAATGCACAAAATTTTGAAAGTAATGAAATGTATTTCCTTATTAATTTTTTAGAAGCATAAGAGATCTATTCCATAGCCAGTGAAAAGTATAACTAATTTTTTTGTCCTGGAACAAAACAGCTAATGATAATTCGGTTTAAATCCTGTGCCAGAATATACAATAGTTCAATACAAATAGTATCCTGAAAGTATCCAGGAAAAATGGCCATACCCAGCTGGTTTGTTAGTTGTATATTCTTCTAGGCTATTTAAAATAACAATTATTATATATCAGATGTATGATAGCATCTAAATTAAAATTGCCATCTCCACATTCAATTCCTGGTTAAAACACATTTAATTTTAGCAAAATGATATAAACACTACAACAATGGTATTGCAATGAAACTAATACAGATCTAGATGTATAGACTCCTCCTGCATAGACTCTTCCTAATTTTCCAGAGGCCACAGAGTGACAAACAGCAGAGTTCCAGGAGCATTTTCTCCATGTCCTCGTGGTGCCCAGTCTTCTACTCTTACCAGTCTTCATTTGACCAGAAGAAACAAGAGCTGGAATTTGCCATTGCAAACCCAGCTCAGTTTCAGCCTTCCAGTATTTCCCATTATGGGAAAGAAGCATAATAATCAAACCAGAGCTGGAGTTTCTGGGTGCATTAAGTTAGATAGTGATGAAATCTTACTTGAAGAAGATCAGTGAGCCAGATGGGCTGGCCTGTGGTATTAGATCAGTAGAACAGAAATTGCCCATCTGTACATAAAAGCCTATTCTTGGCCAAAGAGATACAGGTCACAACTATATGTGCAGTTTTTTGAATTATTGGGAAAAACAATGCTACATATGGGCAACCCAAAAAATTACCTGTCAAATTACATTTTATCTATTCTGAACATGTTCAGTCGGTTGACAGATATTACATAGATGTAATGATAGTAATTTTCTAAAGAAGGTAGTAAATAAAAATAACTTCCTAAATGTACATTAAATTAGCCACAAGTAACATAATGAAGTGACTAGTTCTGTACCTATTCAAAAATACTAATCACAGAAAATATGATGTGATAGGAAAGTAGTTAATTTCCCCCACCCCTCTTTGATAATTTCAATTACATCCCTGTTGCTATCATGTTTACTATCTGAATCCAGTGGGAAGCTTTCACTGCAAATAAACAATTTCAAGGTAACAGTCGGTATCACAAATTATAGAGGGCATTGCAGTTTTATTTAACTAGATGGCTGGGATAGATAAATGCATAGTGCCTAAATAATCCATTATCACCATCCTTATATCAAATTTATAAAGCAAATTTCTTTTAGAATACTTCATTCTGACTCATGTGGCCTACACTCTCGTCATCCCCCATGGGATGAAAATCCATTCATTGCTTCTTTTCATGTGGTTTGGAGTTTTATTTCCATTGCAAATCGAGAGATTCAGTGCAAGAGAATTATTTTCTATCTCCTTTGTCTGCAATTTTCTTCTGTTTAGAAGTGGATTTCCATTATGAGGAAAGCATAGACCCTCCAAGCCCATTTTAGCCCTTTGAGGAACTAGCACTATAGATAATTGTTTTTCCTAGAGGAATCTTCCATCGCTATAAAAAAGCAGATACTCCTTCAGAAGTCAATAGGAACTATGTTTAGAGATTTCTTTACATCTTCATCATATTTTATGGACAATATTTTTTTTTAAAAAAAGAAGCTTTTGAAAAGGATACATAGCCCAACCACCCCCCACTGCTTATTCAACATGCAGTTAATGTTCTAAAGAACAGAAGAGTAGTCTTTGAGTCTTTGCATAAATAATTTAATTCCAGCAACTAGGGAAGCAACCACACAGAATTTAAATGGCCAGTTCCAGATTCCTATGTTCCCTGATTTCAATATTTAGAACATAGAACAAAACTGCAAACAACATTCTTTTCCAACAATAAAAACCAACTCAACTCTACATTTAGGAAAATATTCTCAGCCATTCTTAACTGAGAAACTTTCATAACTTTTGCTTTCCCCAAAAAATAATAATTAAAAAATAACATTAATTTTCAGTAGACATTCTCTAGCTTAAAATTCCTTTTGTAGAATGCTAATATACTTTTGAGGTTGTAATACTCAACAGACTGACAACTGTAAAAATTCCCATGATAAAAAGATTAAATAAGTCCCAGTCCTCTTGTCTTCAGACTTTCCCTTCATACTCTGAAAATAAACAGAAATGTGGTTCAAAACATGATATCCAAACTAGTTGCAGCTGAATTTCTTACAGGTTTCAAAAGGCTACCAAATCTGCCCATTCCTTGAAAACATTATTCTTATTGGTTCCTAACTTGGGGTCTGCACATGGTTAGGCAAATGCCAAAACTTAATAAGTATGCTTGGCATTACCATGTATTCTATTTTTTTATTTATATTTCATTTGTCTGCTATTAAAAGATATAGGATCGGGAGATATTGTTTTCTGGAAATTGCAATTTGTGCAAAATGTATCAACCAAGCAATTAATTGATACTGAATAATTGTACTGAATGATCTACACGCAGAGTTTAAGGTGCTGGGATTCATTGTTAAAGTACAAAACAGCTTAAGACTGACTATCTGAAGGACTGATTTCTCATTATGAGCAATTAAGGTCTGAAGATAGGATCCTTTTGAAGATATTTCTGCTGTCTGAACGCGAGTTCTGAAGCCCGTGTGAAGGAGACATCTTCCATTATACCCCAATGGAAAGAATTACCTTGGAAGCTTTTGATGGTTATGACACTCTCAGTATTTAGACATATGGAAATATTACCGACTACTAAGCATCCACTTCATTTTCCTTTCCTTTTTTTATTTTCATTAGCCATTTTGAGTGCTCATTTGAGTAGAAAGGTGGAAACACTGTCTTTAAAAGGTTGGTGTGTTATCCTGATCAGAAAGGGACAGTACATTGCTATAGTTGTAGCTTTTTTCTGTAAAAATATCCTAGCAGTTTCATTTTCCAATGCTATTAGGGTTTCTCAGATTAGCTTTCTTCTTATTAATTGATTGTGTACCATCATTTTTTGACATAGATTTCTCCATGACTTATTCTTAATAATGAAATAATTAAATCTGTTGTTCCTAGCTGCATGATGCAGAAAGCCATTTACCAGTATCTATTTACCCAGTCAGTTGTCTCATGGTCATGCACTAGCAAAATACAAGTCAGGATGGTTGTTATGGATTAATTAACTAATGGTTAATTGGATGCTAATGGTTTTAAGATCTTCTTCAAAAAGTGCTCACTGCTATCCACAATTTGTGCCTTTATATACTAGAGGAAAAGTCAAATGGCATAAGCACAGACTATAAGAGGTCTCTGTACCCACTTGTTTGCCCTTGCTCATCCCCCCCACCCCCCACATGACTGCCAGGGTAAAACATCAAAGGCCACACATATACCTAACAGGTAGGATGCTTAGATAGCTAGAAGAATTAAAACTAGTTTAGTTTCAAAGCAAAATTTTAACCCTCTTTGTGTTAATTATTTGAGCCATTTAGGTCAGCTTATTTCACCTCCTGATGACCCAATTATAAACCTGTTATGTAATCTTTTTGATTCTCTAGGTGGTATTGTTGTTGTTGTAAATAGTTAGGAAGCTTATTAAAAAATCTTCACAAGTTTCACAAGGTAAAAACCATTGTATTGCAAATATAACACAGTCTAATAGATATATAAATATGACTACTCTTTGTAGAGATTTTCTATTTTCTTAGTCTGCATCATTTAAAGCCAACAGAATGGTCTTGTTAAATCAATTGCTTTGAAATATCCTAATGGGAATATTCTTAGGTATCATATAAACTAATAAACTAATATAAAGAGCGGTGGTGCAGGGGTGAAATGTAAAATGTGTTACTACCGGATCTGTGGGCATGGCTTGATTCGGGGGGGTGGGGAGTAATGTGACTGGGTGGGCGTGGCCAACTTTTTTTTTATTTTAACTTTTCAAAGCATTTTTTATGCAAACGCAAAAAAATGCTTTGAAAAGCCTCTGCCGATTAAGAACACAGCTGGGATCGTCAGAGCATTTTCAAAGCATTTTTTAACCACCTCTTCCTCTGAAAAGGTTGCAGAAAAAAATGCTTTAAAAGTCTCTCTGATGATCCCAGCTGAGTTGCCTGATCGTTTTAAAAAATGCTTTGAAAAGTCTCTCTGACGATCAGGCAACTCAGTTGGGATCATCAGAGAGACTTTTAAAGCATTTTTTTCTGCAACCTCTTCTGAGGAAGAGGTGGTTAAAAAATGCTTTAAAAAGGCTCTGACGATCCCAGCTGTGTTGCCTGATCGTCAGAGTCTTTTTCTGCAACCCTGGAAGAGGTTGCAGAAAAAAATGCTTTGTAAAGCCTTTGAGATCCCAGCTGAGCCGCGCAATCTTCAAAGGCTTTTTTTTTACTTTTAAAAGCATTTTTTCGGCGGAAGAAGTTGTAGAAAAAATGCTTTTAAAAGTTAAAAAAAAAGCCTCTGATGATCGTGTGGCTCAGCTGGGCATGGTGGGAGGGGGGGGTGCAGGGATTTTTGCTACCGGTTCTCTGAACCACCCGCCGCCATCACTACCAGATCAGGCAATCCGGTCCAAACCAGGAGCATTTCACCCCTGCCGTGGTGGCACAGTGGTTAGAGCAGTGGTGGGTTCCTCCCAGTTCGGCCCAGTTCCACTGAGCCGGTAGCGGTGACAATATGATGTCACCGAACTGGTTCTGCCCCCCCCGCCCCCACCCCACCCCTGCGTTCTTACCTTTTATTTGGCCCCATCCCCAATCTGTTGTTGCCTCCTGAGTCCCAGCTGATGGGCTATAAGGAAAAAAAGTGTTTAAACTGCGGGGCTTCAAAGGGCCACCCAGCTGATTAGTGGTAAAAGGCAGTTTGGTGGTAGACCGGTGCCTGCAAAAATAAATGGGTAGACCAGTGCCTGCAAAAATACATGAGTAGACTGGTGCCTGCAAAAATACATGAGTAGACCGGTGCCTGCAAAAATAAATGGCTAGACCGGTGCCTGCAAAAATAAATGGCTAGACCAGTGCCTGCAAAAATACATGAGTAGACCGGTGCCTGCAAAAATAAATGATAGACCGGTACAGCTGTGCAAGCAGTTAAAAGCTTAGTAGACCAGTACCGCTGCTAAATACTAAAGAATTGTCACATGACCATCAAGCCATGCCCACAAAATAAGCCACGCCCACAGAACCAGTAGTAAAAAATTTTAGAACCCACACTGGGTTAGAATGATGTATTGCAGACTAATTCTGCTGACTGACAGCTGCCAGGAGTTCAGCAATTCAGTCCTGACTGGCTCAAGGTTGACTCAGCCTTCCATCCTTCCAAGGCCGGTAAAACAAGGACCCAGATCATTGGGGGCAATATGCTGACTCTGTAAACCGCATAGAGAATGCTATAAAGCACTATGAAGCGATATATAAGTGCTATTGCTATTGCTAATAAGATCTACATAGCATGGCTGATTATTATGGAAAAACAGCAAATTAGCGTAGCACTGTGCTCTTTATTTTTCAGAAGAATAACTTAAAATAGGTTTGTTATTTCCATTATCTCAGATAAATACAGATTTTTTCATTAGACAGTTGACTTTTTCCACAAACCATTTTAGATCAACATTCCTTAGCTCAGGTGCTTTTTAAGGAGCTGCTATGTCAAGAGATTTTTGCTGCTTCTTTTCTGCTGTGCCTCAACCAAGGACTCTGGGTGAGGAACAAAAGAGAACCATCTGGATGAAAATGAAAACATCTGTCTGAGAAGCCTTTATTTCCAGGAGATAAACATTTCTACCAAGGCCAACACAGACACAGCATAACAACTGAGACAGCTGGGGCTATGAAGAAGCCAATACACTCATTTAAAATATACCTGAATCATGCCTTGAATGCTGCTATACCAAAATCAGTAAAAGGAGTTCATAGCACTTGTTCCCTGCAAGAGAGTCCATTTCCAGTGACTGAAAAAATTTGGATGAAGGTTTGGGTTCATGAATGGAGTACTCCTGCAGTTCCTACTACAGCAGGCCACCAATAAAAATTATTCATGTAAGTTTGGAAACTCTGTAGAATGTGGGGGGGGGGGGATGAGACCTTTCTGTGGATACAATGGAAGGATCAATTTATGTTGAAATATATCAACCTCTTCCAAAGGCTTTAGTGATGCTATTAACCGTCTGAAATAGAAATTAACACATGCATTCCTAATCATATTTATAATTAAGTCTTAATGCAATTAAGATTTGAAAGGCATAAAGTGGTTAAGGTTCAATGAACAGAGCAGAAAATATTGTCACATGGAGACAGAATTTCAATTTTCAAACAAGGAAACCAGGGGTGAAATGCTACCAGTTCGGCCTGGTTTGGCTAAACCAGTAGCGATGGTAGCGGGTGGTTCGGAAAACTGGTAGCGATGGCAGCGCGAGGCTCCACCCACCCACCTGGTTGTCCTTACTTCCTGGTTTTAACCAGGAAGTAACCTGTTTTATACCTTCTGCACATGCGCAGAAGGGTTTGCGTATGCGCAGAGGATCCATGCGTGGCACATGCGCAGAGGGTCCGTGCGCAGCACATGCACTTCCAAATCGATAGGGAAGGTAAGTAGATTTCACTCCTGCAGGAAACCACAGGCATATCAAATCAACCTGTCAGATCTAAGTTGCTCCAGCACGTGGATGGTTAATATCAGATGGAATCCTTTATATTAAAAGTTCTCTTCCTCTGCCTGATCATAGTCATGCAAGCTCCTAATTAGGCTATCCGAGTAACAAACAAATCCATCACTGAACTCATTTCTGCATGAAACCTAGCATTTTTCTTCCTTTTTCTCCTTTGGTTTTTAACACGGCCACTACAATGTAATGTTGATGTGCTGGATTAGGACCTGGGACTTTAAAACCTTAAGACTGTGACAGGGCTCCAAGCCAAACTGATCACTCAATCTAACTCAGGAAAATAGAAAAGGGGTGGGGGGGTGGGGTGCCATGGATATGGCTTTGAGGTCTTGATAGTAAAGTGAGATAAAAGGACACAGATGATCCCAGCCTGAACCAAACAAGAAAAACCATCAAAGTTATTATTCTATGTTGGCTCTGAAACTAGGGCCTAGTTCCTAAGAATTAAGTTTGTCTAGGATCTCAATTTGCTCTTATCCTTTGTCCTTCAGTGAATGCCTATACACTGGTGGCATGAAAGAAAGTGTGGTATGCTTGAGTCTTTGGTGTATATTCATGTCTGTCCTTCCAAATTTAGTCTCTCAGATTTCCCAGATCCTGATTTGCTTCATACAGTTCTCCACAGCCCAGTTCTAAATAGCTCTATGACAAGAAAAGTTTGGGTCTCTCCAGTCTAACACCTTACCACTGCAATACACTGGCTCTCCTAACAAAAGTTGGCATCTTAATACAGTTCAAACATTTTGTACCCCAACTCCAATAAATTATTCTTTATCATTGGTCAGACTTGTTGGGGCTCATGGGACTTGCAGTCTTGAATATCTGAAGGGCATCAGACCAAACAGCTGCCATCTTTATTATAGTCAATAAATATCTAAAAAAACAACAAATGTTAAGGGAAAGGAAAAGTAGGCTGTGAAACTCAGACATGGTCACGTTAGGGTCTAAAAATGGGGAAACATAAGATATGAATTCAGCAGTAACTGCTATAAAACCCTCTTTTCATCTATCAGTTTACATTCAAGTCCAAATTCTGGACAAAGAGGACCACTGGTTTGAAAGAGGGGTCAAAGAGGCCATCTACATTATGATTAAACAGCCCTCTCTCAACAGAGGGGGAGGAAGATGACACCACCTATCTCCTGTCTACGACTCCTGTCCTTTTAGCAGTTCCACACCCATTTCCACTTTTCAGGTGACCCTGAGGGCACTGATAAACCTCCAAGTGGCCTCAACAACTCTCAGAGTGATGATGATGATGATGATTGTTGTTGTTGTTATAATTTAATTTATATACCACTCCCCTCCCGAAGGACTCAGGGCGGTGTACAGCCAATTAAAAACACAAAATACAACAACAGTTTTAAAATAGTTAAAAGTATTAAACAATTTCGGCCAGAATTTAAAACCCAGAATTAAAACACCAATTTAAAAATCATTTACATAGATAGCCCTGCCTGGCGGAACAGCAGGGTCTTAAGGGCACAGCGAAACACACGGAGGTCGGAGATCTTGCGTATTTCTGGGGGGAAGTTCGTTCCACAGGGCAGGAGCTCCCACAGAGAAGGCCCTCCCCCTGGGTGTCGCCAGCCGGCATAACTTGGCCAATGGCACCTTGAGGAGTCTCTCTCTGTGGGACCGAATTGGCTGGTGGGAGGCTACTGGTGGCAGAAGTCGGTGTCAAAGATATCCAGGTCCTGAGCCATGGAGCACTTTAAAGGTGGTAACCAACACCTTGAATCGCACCCAGAAGACCACTGGGAGCCAGTGCAGCTCGCAACGAGTCGTGCCCATAACCACCTGTGCGGCCGCATTCTGGACCAGCTGGAGCTTCCGAGTGCTCTTCAAGGGAGCCCCATAATGACCAGATGACTTCAAGGAATATAAATCCTTCATCCTCCACCATTTAGTCAGAACTGAAGAAGTTTCTTGGATGAAAAGTAAAACATCTTTAAGAAAAAACAAAGTCCAGTTGCCTTTCGAAAAAGCACTTTTGGGTCATCCATTTCCAAAGCTGATTTTTCCCCAATGTACTATTCATTTAACTGTTGATTCATATATATCTTTTTCATTACATTCAAAAATGTTCATCCTTTCAAATTACACCCCTGCCATTTTCTTTTCTGGGTGCTCACTGCACACTTGCAGTTTGATGTGGATCTCTTTCAAGTTTTTCCTTCCATATCACACCCATTCTCTTTCTTCAAGCTGATTGAAATATCAAATCAGCTAAGATGAAAGGATGAAATGCCTCATTGCATGACTATTTAATAAAACAACAAAAATTAATGTATCAGTTCTAACTAACTAAATGCTGCACAAATACATTCTATAGTCATATTTACTGATTTGTTGCCAAATTCAGTTTGGCAAGTTTTAGTGCCTGTTAATAGAAAAGATAATAGAACCAAAATGGAGGGATTGCTATCATCTGCTCTTAAGAGATGTTTTAGCATATTTTAACAGTTGGAGTTTATATTTCTTCTTCAATTGCTTTAGGTAATAGAAAAACACAGAGAAATTATCATCACCAAGAATCTTTATACTATAGTGTTTCCTGCTGCTCCACCTGCAAAAGCTCTATGAAATCTATAGGTGGTTTGGCTCTTATGAAAGACTGTCTTCAAGAGCAAGTCCATTTCAATTATAATCTTAAAGTGCTTAGAGAATTTGTATCAGTTAATCAGTTCTAATGGTTTCTTCTATGTCCTCTTAAAATGAGAACAATATTGGAAAGATATAACAATAACTGAAAAATGTTCCTGCTTCAATAGCTAGAGAAATGCAGATGTTTTCAAGCAGTATATGATGAATACCTGATATTTTGTGCTCCCTCTATTTATTGTTGCATGTATTCATCATAGCTGCCCAGTGATAGGAGGAAGGCTTCTATATTGGACAGCAATAGTACAGTATAGCAAAGAGGATAGAGCAAAGGAGTTCCTCAAGGCTGCTTGTGCAGCAGGAATCTCACCCTACTTAATGAGGTACACTAAATGAGCTACACCAGGGCTGCATCTAGTAAAATGGAGCAGAAAGCACAAACTCTCTGTTGATGACAACTACCCATTAACCCCCATTTTGTGTGCCTTGAATTTGTGAACATTACAAGTCTGGCTTTGAACCTGGATCAGCTGATGGATCTGCTACAAGCTTTGACCCTCGGACTCTGCTTGATTATTCACATGTGTGCCACTTTAATTTGGAATTCTTGTAGTGTCAAACTGGCAGCTCGTGGGCCAGATGCATCACATGGACCCATATCCACCCATTTTTGCAAAACCAAAAAACGTCACAATAAGTCACGATACATCATGTGACGCAATCGAGTTTGACACCCATGTTGTAGGTCAAATTGATGAACTTTGGGGAGAATTAATGTCTATACTGCAAGCGAGTGTGTCTACAAGCCTTGTTTAGTCAAGAGAATTAGATTAAATCAACTATGTATCAAACTGCATATCTTTTTAATGTCAGGTTCCTCTGAGAAAAGTTTCTAACCCTTCATTGCTATTTAAGTGGTTTGTTTTCACAGCACATGTTATGCCTTCATTAGCAAACTCTGCTTGCTTTCAAATATTAATATCCCAACTAACCACCATCACTTTATAAGACAAGTAAGAAGCTAACCTCTTTGTGCCAGCATTTTTAGTATGACTGCCATGAAAGATGCTGGTGAATGTCAATGGAATTCTCTGAAAGAATGCTTTGTGGGTGGATTTTTCAAAAGTAAGTTATGAAAGAGCCTGAAAATTAGGATAAATGCCATACTAATTAATCTCTCCTTTAAATAAGCAACATGAACTGCAAAGAGTGAGTTGAATCAGATTTCCTGAAGTTTATGTTAACCTTGATACCACTAAAATAATAACAGGAATAATGATAGACTTTCTTCCCTAAAATTATAGTTCCAAGTATAAAGGTAAAGATAAAGGTTTCCCTCGCACATATGTCTAATCGTTCCCGATTCTAGGGAGTGGTGCTCATCTCCATTTAAAAGCCAAAGAGCCAGCGCTGTCCGAAGTCGTTCTGTGGTCATGTGGCCGGCATGACTAAACACCATAGGTTCATGGAACACTGTTACTTTCCCACCAAAGGTGATCCCAATTTTTCTACTTGCATTTTTTTACGTGCTTTCGAACTGCTAGTTGGTAGAAGCTGGGACAAGTAACGGGAGCTCACCCCATTACGCAGCACAAATACTAATTTAGATCCATCTGTTCTTGTCTTTTGCCATTTTGCATAAGCCCAGGGGACTTTTTTAAAAGAAAAAAATACAATACAACAAAATAAATACTTATATTTACTGTATAAGTTAGACTGAAGGCAGTTCCTTGAGAGTTTAAGATATTCTGCAAATTAAATATATTTCACCTTCAGTATTACAGATTATTTCAAAATAATGTATTGTTAGGTCCAGACGGGAAGCATGAGCGGCCAAGAGAGTAGCCGATTGGTCTAAACGCCGGCAGGCAGCTGGCGGGAAATTGGCAGCTCCTGATTGGCCCAGCCTCTGACAGCTGAAGTATAAAAGAGCTGTCCGTGACTCAAAACCTTGCTCACTCTCCAAGGTAGTTAGCTAATCAGAGCAAGTCACTGTTAGCTTTTATTGTTAGCCAATAAACATTTGTTAAATGTTTATCTTGCCTCGCCTCCCTTCTTTAGCCTTTGTTCCGCGAATAGAACATGTATAATCACATAAATGGAAATAAACGTCATTTAACTTGAAAATTTGTTTGGGAATTGGCAAGTTATAATGCACTGTAAATCAAGAGTGGGTTAAATAGATTTATTAGCAAATAAATTATGTGCTGTACACCTGAAAAGATAAGGAAATTTTATGCCTGATTCATTGGGGTTTGGGATTTTTTAAAAAGAATAAAAGGTTAGTATAAACCTCTGCAGTGTTTAAGGCACAGGTGTCAAACTCAATCATGTCACATGACGTATCGCAACATTTTTTTGCCTTTGCGGAGCTGGGGTGGGCATGGCCTCCGCATGTCGCATCCAGTCCGCAGAACACCAGTTTGACACCCCTAGTTTAAGGTATTCATTTGTCTTTTGAAATCCGTCAAAAGGCTCCAAACCAGACCAAAACTAGTGGCCTCATCGACTCCAGGATATTCTAGAGACTGCCCTCAAGTTGTTCATCCCTGCTTGAAAACAATATTATCACTGGAGTTATACCTAGAGGTAGCCTTGAACTTATTACCATAATGGAGCCTGCCCATTACTACTGTAAGTTGTGGTGCTTGTAAAGCAAGTCACCCACATGACTGATCTGTTTTTACAACCTTTTCTGTAGCAGTCATTAAGTGACCTTTGTGATTGTTAAGCAAACCCATTGTTCACTATGGGCCATTTTTGTAAGCACTGGTTTTTGGCAGAACATTGTAAATCATGTAACCATAGGATGCTACAAACACCTGTAAATGCAGGGTGGTTGCTGACTGCCCAAAATGCAGTCACAAGATTGTGGCCATCAGAACTTTGGAATTGGGTCATAAGTACCTTTTGGGTAATCTGTCATAATTTCAAATAGTCACTAAGCAACCAGTCATAAATCGAGGATTAACTGTACACATACAGTCTACAGCACACATGTACATACATATTTGCCAGTATGAAAAATGATGTCTCATACTGCCATGACTTGTGTTTTGTTTGTTTTAAACTAGAAAGGGATATCTCAGAACTGCTTTAATCAGTGTCTACTGATTATACAGTGTTTTATTTCATAGATTTTCTCTCTAACATTCTTTTGATGCTGCACTTTTGAACATCATCAGAGAACAGAAGGTTTTGAATAACAGATTCAGTAAATAAAAGACACACAATCCAGTCTATCTTGCTAGAAAGCTGCAAGTTGTTTTATTTGTCATTCTCTCCTCTCTACTACATTGTTCTGACTGAAAGAAGATATCTTTCCATCAAGCTAGACTAGAAATAGAAATAGAATACTTTGTTGGCTAAGTGTGATTAGACAGACAACAAATTTGTATCCAGTGCTGATGTTCCGACCTAGGCTTCCTTAGAAAGTAAACAGCACAAACTTAGTCCCAGCAAACCTCTTTAATTCATATGGCTGTAAATTACTTTCATTTACAGTCTGCAAGGCTTGATAAACAGTCTTTCAGAGGAATGTTATCAACACCCACCCATCTCACATGGAACACTGCCAAAGAGCTAATTTCCAGACACAGGGCAAGGCTGAGTGACAAACAGAATTTTCAACTCTTGAATTGGCCAGATGAACTAATTGCTTCCTGCAAAAGCTCACATCCCGTTCGCTTCTCTTTTATGTCTTATGGGAGGGGCCAATCATCTCCAAGCCTTACTCCCAAATTGACCCTGTTTCCTTGATTGTTCCTGTCTCCTGGCAGCTCTGTGCATGCTCACACTGGGAACAGGCTCACACTGTTCTTCTGCCTCGCTGATGTCAGACTCCGGAGACTTCGAAGGCAGCAAAGAACTATCAGATGGCTTTGGCCCCCTCTCTGCCTCCAGCTCAGAACCATCGTCCGAGCCTTCCCCAGACTCCAGGACTGTCCCATGTTCCTCCTCAACCTCCTCACTGACTGAATCTGCTGCCAGCTCTGCTGGCGGGCAACAACAGCTGATTTGTAAAAATCAGAAATCAAAACTATCTTACTAGTTTAATATTTTGCCAAGTATAACTGAAAAAAAATTCTTCACATTGTATTTAGGTAAAACATAATTAACAAGGGAGCATTTTTTTTAATATATAAAAACTTTTTCCTTATTTTTCTTCCTTTTCCAGAAACTTACTCCTTCTGCAATAAGTTATATTGGGAAGAATTAATACAATTAATATTCCAGACATGAAGAATGAACAAGGCGAACTCATTGGTCATCATCTACAGTACAGCATTTTCAATAGAAACATTGTATATATAACTGCAAAATGTAATCTCAGAGATGTTTGCCATTTTAAAAATGAATATATTTATGATTGGATAGGTTTTTATGGAAAGCAAAACCTCTACATTAACAGAAATTGTGTAAATTGTGCAGGTTTAAATGTTCCAACAATAATGTTCTACTTGGGAGATATTAGAGAATTTGTTGTATGTCTCGACTGTGATTTATTTATTTATTAAATTTATATGCTACCCAGGGGTGAAATGCTCCCGGTTCAGACCGGATCACCCGATCCGATAGCGATGGCGGGTGGTGGTTCGGAGAACCGATAGCAAAAATTCCTGTGGCACCACCACCACCACCACCATGCCCAGCTGAGCCGCATAATCATCAAAGGCTTTTTTTTTTACTTTTAAAAGCATTTTTTTTACAACCTCTTCCGATGAAAAAATGTTTTTAATTTTTTTTTAAAAAAGCCTCTGATGATCGCGCGGCTCAGCTGGGATCGTCAGAGGCTTTTCAAAGCATTTTTTTTCGGCAACCTCTTGGCTGAAGAGGTGGTAAAAAAAATGCTTTGAAAAGTCTCTGACAATCCCACCTGATCGGCAGAGAGGTATTTTTTAAAAAGCTTCTCTGATGATCCCAGCTGAGTTGCCTGATCGGCAGAGGCTTTTCAAAGCATTAGAAAAAATGCTTTGAAAAGTTTAAAAAAAAAAAGTTGGCTATGCCCACGCAGTCACATTACACCCCCATACCAAACCACGCCCACAGAACCGGTAGTAACAAATTTTACATTTCACCCCTGATGCTACCCTTTTCACTCTGAAAAGTGACTCAGGGCGGGTTTACAATGGTGGTTAAAGATCTTCCAGATTATAAACAATTCAGTATTGTTCCATGCCTTCCATAGAAGAATGCCTTATTAACTTCAAAAAAATAATATCAACCTCGTTCCTTTTAACTCTTTCCAGAGGGCTTGAATTGTCTTCTTGGGCACACTTCTCAGATTGCAAATTATTGTCTCTGCAGATCTTTCTATATCACTTGCTTTCCCCTAAATGAAAACCTTGTTCCTAATTGGTAAGCTTTATAGACCATGATCTATTTCCATTGAGTCATTTTTAATGCTTGTTCATTTATCACAGCAAAGATAGAAGCTGAGCAATTCCTATTGAGCTCTTCCTATTTTCTAGCTATTTGTGGATATAGTTCACTTCGATATAAAACTAATGATCTGGCCTGAAAGGAAAAAGAGGGGGACTTTAGAAAGTCAATTTTATCAGGGAGGAAGAAAAAGTAGCTCTGGGAGCTATGTTATTGAAGCTCCTGATTCTGCCAATCTTTTCTGCCTTTTTACCACTCTTGTTAAATTTTGTAAGCTCTTTCTTTAACTTTTTTTTAAGGAGAAACATAATGTAAGCTGGGGATAATATTATGCAAGTATATAGTGCATAAACCTGCACAACTGTATCTAAGGTGCCTGAAGGGTGTTTGAGTATTTTATTTTTTATTGTAAAATATTCTAACCAGTGTTTGTTAGCTTTACTGGTTTCCTATGCCATAGATCAGGGCTGTCAAATTAGCGGCCCATGGGCCAGATGCGTCACATGCTGGCCCTGGCTCTACCCAGTTTAGCGAAGGGGGGGAAATCCTGTTACATCACGTGACGATGCTGTGATGATGCGAATTTGACACCCTCCCGTAGACCTTTCTCAGATCAATGAGACAGGGAGATCACAGCCATCTTGCAAAAATAAAGTTTGTGACTTTATGAACTGAAGAAGAATTCAAAACTATTTTAAAAAGTAATCATAATAGAAGCAAAAATTAGAAAATTCTAAGAAAACTTTCAAAACACTAAGTTAATATAATATGATGTCCATTTTCTAGGCTAACATATATGGAATGGTAGGTTCATAAAGTTTGAGGTTCTGTTTCTGTAGCAGGTGAGCTATTTTTTGTGGCAAGAGGCTAACCTATTCTAAAATTTGCACAGAACTGCAGTCTGCCTAGGGAACTAGAAGTCAAGTACATATTTACTTTAAAAAGACTGCCTTAAATTAACAAGCCTTTCTTAATTGTCTTATTGTAGTTTTATTTTATATAATTTTATTGTAGTATTATTGTAGAGAATATTCATTTTCGAAAGTAAATTATATTTTAATTTAATTAAAATTAAAAGACAAAAATAATATTTTAAGATAAACTGTGACAGTTCAAACTTAATGACAGAACTGAAGTGATTTATGACCGCTCCTCGCACTTAAAACCATTGAAGCGTCCTCAAGGTCACGTGATCAAAATTTGGCAATCAGCATGTACTTAAGACCACAGCAGCGTCCCAGGGTCATGTGACGGCCCTTTGCAACCTTCCCAGGCAGCTTGTGACAACCAAGCCAATGGGGGAAGCCAGATTTGATTAAAACTGCACGATTCACTTAACAACTGCGACAAGAAGATGATAAAAATTACTATGATTCACTTAATGCCTTCTGCTTAGCAACAGAAGTTCCAGTCACAATGGTGGTCATAAATTGAGGGCTACCTGTACATGGCTGGCCAGTCTGCTTTCTTTTATAAACCTTTTTTTTTTTTTGCATTTGAACAAGTTAATCAACAGACATTCTTCTCCCTCAAGAGGCCAAACAGGTAATTAATTTCCCCTCCCCTTTTTAAACCACAGCAACTCCTGACAGATACACATGCATGGACAGATTAGTAGAAACCGCGTAGCTTTTTGTGAATTTGGTTTCAGTAGCTCTAAAAAGACACACAACAACACAAATACTCATTTCTGTTAGGTTTAGAGTTCTATGAAGCAATTATTCAGGTAGGAATGAAAAAATTTGTGTCATGAAGGAAAGAACAGTTTTAATGGGTCAGAAGGGCAACTACCACTAGGTTTTGTAGTAAATTTGGCTATGAATGCAAATCAGCAACTGAGTGTCGCCTGTTAGAGAAATCGATTTTTACAAAAACATTTATTTAGTTATTTATCTATCAAATTTGGAGACAAGCAACTCTTGACAGTGTGGAATCCTGTGAAGTCATCAAGAGTTGTGCTCAATTCATGGGTGACTTTAGCCCTTCTAACTGACAGCTGATACAGACATTGGCTGCTCTGTAATAGTAAGCAGGATTGGATCTTCTGGCTAATACTTATATAGGATCTGCAGGAAATCTAAGAATATAAATTATAATTGGATATTAAGCAGCAACACACAATATATGAGAGAGAGAGAAGATATATATGAAAATGGTAGATTTAAAGTTTCTTGTTTTTTGTCTTTTGCTTTAAAACTCTTAAGATACACTGTTGAGTGTAAGTTTATTTTTATGATGTGATTTAATTCAGACAGGATCACTTATTTCTCAACTCCTGACTGATTTGTATATTCTCAGAGCAATAACAAATTAAAGTTAGTTTGTTTTAAACTCTCTAATCCTTCGTCTCATGAGGAAAACATTTGAGCCATCTTCTTAATTTATCTAGACAAGATAAATCCAAATCTAAATTTTATCTTACAAGATAAAATCATACACTTTCAACTTCATTGATGGCATGTGTCTTCATCAATCTCGGGTCCTTTATCGAAGACCTGTGAATTTGACGGTTCAGCACAGGATCTTAGCTATTCCTAGCGCTGCACTCTTTTGAACAGAGAGCTCTGATGTTGTTCTTGGGATCTATTGGAGTCACTCTCCCAGTTTAGGAATCACAGTCCCAAGTGCTCCTACCTAGCAGGAGAGATGAACAGCAAGTCAAACATAGACTTCCTAAAGACCAAAGTCTATGTTGGACTTGCTGGTATATCTCTCCTGTTAAACATTCATACACTGCTGTGTTTCTATCGCAAGAAGATGTTGAACATGTCCAGGACAGGTGTTGTTAAGCTCTTTATGTTCTTGACCCACTGCTGAATATCTCCTACTATGATGGGGGCTGGTTCCTGTTCTTAGAGATTGCTGGGGTCTGCTCTCAGGTCCTGCAGTGCTTTGCATTGGTGTTATGTGTCCTCTCTTTCTCGAATATGTTCTTTGGTACTGTTCAGTTTCTGCTGGTGGTGTTCATGTGTTATTACATTGCAGCTGAGAATATACTGAACCTTGGATGGTTCTTTGGAGCACAAGGCATCCTCTTGGTTTCTGCTTCACTAGTGTATCTTCTTAGCATGGTAGTCAATGTTGTGAGCCTTTGTTTAGCAATCTGGAGAGCTTCAGATGGAATCAGGACCTTGTATTTTTTTTCAGTAGCCTTGTATTATCTCTAATTGTCACAACTTTCTGCAATTCCACCAGTTGACTAATCAGGAACCATAATTTTACAGTGCCAAACTTCTGCTGAGTCATCACAAATATGTAGAGTTCTTACCATTCTACTGTAATAGATTGTCACATAGACTGCATACTGCTTGTTTGGTTCCTGAGACATTATAACAGTTTAGACATGTTGCCTGATTAAAAGATAATGAGACAACATTAAAATATTTAACTGGGTAGGCATCCTCTGTAGATGCTACATCGTTTAGAGGGAAATGTGTATTTGTATGTTTCTTCAAAGAGAATACACTAATAATGCATCCTTCATTGATACCTATCATTGGCATAATAACATGGTTTTTAAAATGAAAGAGCAGCTGCACTTCACAAATGTGGTAACTAAATACTTTTCATTTACATGGTCTTGTCACATTGAATTAAACCTGTAAATTAATGAGTACCAATCAAATACGATATTCAGAATTATTAGGTACCAATATCACTTTCAAGCAAACACAAATTCAGGTGCACGTCAGCACATTTCACAGTACGATGTGTACAAAGAAAGCAACCATTGCCTTTGAATAAAATGAATTCAGGACTGAAAGTCATTTCGTCTAGGGTTGTGGCATCCATCAGCCCCACACTTCTGTGATTTCAATGTAACATTTTCACAGCAGCCTCATTGCAATTTATGTTTCAATATAAGAGATGGAGAAATACAGCTCTACTTTTCCAATTGGTTTTTTTTTTAAAGGAAAATAGGAATCTTTTGCTTTAGTGGACAAAATGTTTTTGGAAAGACTTATCTGGACTGATAGCTGAGGGCTAAAGTCTAAATCTTATGGTGGGGAAACAAATCCTCTTAAAATGTGAATGTGATTCAATGCAGGCCATGAATCGTCATCTTGTGAAAGTAGCTACCTTTCTTCAACAGTTGCTGAAGCAAGACTCCTTCCCCACTGAAAACCAGAAGAAAAAAGTTTAAAAAACACATAAACAAATATAGTTGTGCATGGCATGGCCTCATCTACATTGAATGTCGATCCTACACACTATTTCTAAAAAAATAAAAGTTATTTGGGGTCTTTGTTGTCAAATGTTCCTTTAAGGTAAAAAATGGACTGTGTTTCTAAAATCTATATCCTTCAATGGAGAGATCTAAGTGTAATAATTATATATTTATTAAACAAATTTATATGGCTGCCCAACTCAAACACTGCACTCTGTGTGGCTTACAATAATAAACAAAGGCCATACTATACATTACTCAACTTTCAACTATTTTTTTTAAAGGCCACTAAAAAGGCGATTGAAAAAGCAAGTGTGTGTCATTTAAGCCTAATTCACTTTTTGGGAAAAAAAATTAAACAGAACAGGAAGATGGTGCTATAACTGAGTCAGTGAAACAAGCAATAAGTAATCTGTTGGATTACAATAGGACAGTTGGAGATTAATACTAACATTGTATTGCATCTGAAGAGTCTAAGTGTCTGGATTAAGAGAAAGATTGTTCAAAATTTCAAAAATGGGGGGGGGGAATCTTATGTTTACTGGTGAAGAAATCTTGCAAATATTACTCCACTGCCACTGAATTCCCAGTATACAAAATGGAATAGTAACTGGCTCATTGAAACAGATCCAAATTATGTGCAAAAGACTTTTATTTTTCTTTCATGTTTACCTAAAAAGAAGGTATTTGCAGCCAATTATGTTTGAAAATTTTGGATTAACTTAATTAAATCATTGCCTTTTTTTTAATACTCTTTGTGAAGCTTTCTAAATGAATTTCAGATAATCTTAAAATGCTAGACTTAATCCTTGATTGCATTATAGTAGCCTAATTAGATACAGCCGTTGATACCTTTCCTACAGCTGGCAAAGCTCTTTATTTGGGTCACCTGTATCTCCTGGGCTTTAAGATGAGTTCCTAGGTAAAGAAAGGGTTTGTTTGATTTTTAAATCTGTCAATGCAAAAATTAGGGTTTTTTAATCTTTAAATGAAGCTATGCAGAAAAATTAATCAAACAATTGTCACTTTAAAAAGTCATTTTTATAAAAAGACAAATACATTGAAAATCAAATGAACATTTACACTGAAATATCTACTTTTGAAATAACTTTTTAAAAATTAATTGTGTAAAACCTACACAGTTATTAATTAAAAACTGGAGCAACATTCATACAAACTATTTGCATTTCTTAAAAGAAAATGGGGAGATTTCTCTTCAGTATCAGTATCAGTGAAGGATAATATGTTTGAGTTGCTATAACATTTTATTAACTCTGTAGCTATGGATCACAATTTGAGAAATGCAAAAATCCTATGCTATTCCGTTTATAAAACTAACGGTATGTAAGCAGGCAACAGAAGAGATGTCTGGAAAGAATTTCTATCAGTGACGTTCAGCAAGTCTGCCAGAAAGAAAAAAAAATCCTCATGTTTTTAAAGTACTCTGTAGCAGCCAATACTACAGAATGAATTAGGAAGAATCGAACATTTTGGAATTAGGGCAAATAAATGGGGCAGACAATAGTGAACTCATAGGAAGCATCCCAGATGAGACAATTAGAGATGGAGGGCATTAAACCTGGTCTCTTCTGCATGCAAAGCATGAACTTTACCAAAAAAAGGCAAGTAGTTTATACTTTTATTAGACTAGCTCCAAATCAGTGCATGCAACTAACCACTGAATGCAGATTTCTACATTTTCTCTTACCCAGTTCCATTTTCTTTTCTTTTTTCTGGCTTTCTGAAAAGCTTCCCCTGAAGATTAAAACTCCTGCTGAATGTTATAATGTATAACATTAAGAAGAGAAAGAGGAAAGAGAAACATTTGAAAATATAATAACTATGAGGGGGAGGTGTTGCTTACAAAAGGATCTTTTTTCGAAGTCATTCATAGTGTTAAGAAGAATAACTCAACTCCAGAAAAGTGGATGGGGAAATCAGCAATTTCAAGCCATATAGGAGTACGTTGACCAGGATCCAAATTGTTAGCTTTCACACACATAGACCAAATCTACACCATTACAGTATAAAACTTATACAAGCTCTTCAAACAGAAGCGTGGCTGATTTCCTCCCAAGATAAATAATTTCAGAATATGATTCCTATGTATATAAATATTAAATCCACCATTTATGTTTTATTCCACTTTATCTGTAGTACAAATTAAAAAATATGGTGTATTCACTATATTAACAAACGTGTGCTGCTGTTTAACTACTGGTATATTTAAATTAAATTCTCAATTTTCAAGAAACTCTATTAAACTGTTGAGAAAGTTGCCTCTCAGGTGGAGTGGGGCAAGAATTACGTGACTAGTTTTAATGCAGAGTCCCTCCTTAATAACTGTGCTACTGAGAAGAGAATGAACTCTTTCTTCCTTTTCCTGTATAATCCAGAGTTTTTCACAGGAGCAGACATGAACAGGAGACGGTTGATAGGTAGAGGTTCCTTTGCAATATTTGTTTAAAACAGTTCTGTTAGTGTGAAGCTAGAAACAAAAACATTTGAAGAATGTGCTGATCTATATCAAATATAGCCTGAAAAACTAGCCCTTGGAGGACCCAAAGAACCTTCTTTTCTGAACTGTGCCAAGGAATCTGTCAGAATGACTTGGGACTTAATGATAATCCTTTTTTAGTTCACCATTCACATGCCAAGAGCTTGTGTCTTTCTGCCAACAATAATATGGAAGTTTGTATTTGAAAGGCTCTGGAGAATATCTGTACGATTTTCTCCATGTTGGAAAAAAGTGTACAAAGACTATTCAAATTATGAGCAGCTGATTTCTATCATTCCCTGTCTCTTTAAGGACATCTCCATCAACTAGTTTACTAGAAACACAACTACTGTCAAAAGGTCATTGTGAGGGTTTCTGTTTTATTCTTTTAAAGGAACTTTCTCTTCTCCTAGTAAACTTGTTTGCTGCACCTCCTTGATTTGATATATTCACACATCATTCCCATCTCTGGCATCATTTACAATGAATACTATCAAGAAGCCTAACTTCAAACTTTAGCCTCGCTAGATTATTTTATCTGATTATAACCAATTCTTCCACTGCAAATAAATCTTGTTACTTAGGCAATCGGGTCAGGAATTTATGCTAACATCAACCGAAGTGAATAAACTTGACAACTGACCTATAAATTATATTTTCTAGGCTAAATAGATCGCACTCCAGGTCAGGCAGTCTTGTGAGTTTGGCAAACACAATTGGAAATATGAAAGTATATAGTACAGTACACTCAAAATATAGCATGGGAATACACCCAAGATGAGCACAGCAAGTCACAAAACATTTTCAGAAGGAAATGTAGTTGTGCCACTTTTTCTAATCTTCTCCATCTATGTAATTTTATAGGACAGTTTGAACATGAACCAAACAAAGCAATGGAGGTGAAACCTTTTACAATTTTCATTGCTGAAGACCCTCTTCTGGTAAAAAAAATGTATTAAAGACTTGCACTTGCTCTATAACATGATTATTCAAACTATGATGGAATTAATTTAAACATTATTTCTGGACACCTGATTATTCATTCTTTATTCTGGGTATCTAATATCTGCTGTATATTTTAGAGAGCACTTGAGTGAATGTTTCACAAAATTAGCTTTAGAGAAGCCAATCCCTTATTTCAACTGAAGTCCTTAATAGTGAAGCATCCCAAATTCGAAAAATGCAAGTATCAAAGATAAATCATAATGGATATAACATGTGAACATAGTTTATGGTTTGCAATTATTTTTATTCTACTCTTGTACAGTTAGTTGATTCAAAAATTGTAAATCAGGTTCTTTCTTGTCATCTGTGGTAAATCAGCTTGAGAAGATACTTGTCTGATCCTTTTAAGAAATGGTATAGGTTAAAACAGACAATCTGGGACCAATGATCAGTTTAAGACTGAAACAACCAGTCAGATCCATAGGAGTTGATAGAAGCCAGGATCTCTAGCACTGGATGTATAACCAACAGGAACTGCTGAATTATTTTATAAGTATTTGTTTTGCTTGGCGTACCTGTATTATTGAAAAAAAAATCAAAGAATTTTGAACTACTTGGTAAGTAGTAAAGGAGTTAGAAACATGTTGCATGTATAGTGCACACATAGAGAAAACTGGGAAATATGAATAGGGATCCCTATATAGTAAGCTTTATAAGGGATGCGGTGGCTCAGTGGCTATGATGCTGAGCTTGCCGATCGAAAGATTGGCAGTTCAGTGTTTCGAATCCCTATTGCCCCATAATGGGGTGAACTCCCGTTACTTCTTCCAGCTTCTGCCAACCTAGCAGTTCGAAAGCATGTAAAGAAAGCATGTATCTCTCTTTCCAAGCCAAGTCAAAGATCAAATGGAAAAATAGAAAAGTGTAGGATCCGGAATTTCAAAGAATGATAAAGAGAGCAATTCCATCTTACATGAAAGGGAGGAAACACACACACACACACACACAGAGTTGCCATTTTTTCTGGCGTAAGTCTCCTCATTCAAAATAATAATAATAAAAAAGAACTAAGCCTCAACAATAAATTCCTTTTCTGACAATTCATCAAAAGTCCATCAGGACACTCACTTTGGATTACAATATTCAAAAGGGAAAGATGACCTATCTGAATATAGGCTCCCTATCCTAGGTTTAATGAAAGCATATTGATAGGAGGGGGGAGCGTATAGGTAATGAGAAAATGTCTTTTGAATAAAATATTTACTGAAACCAGTCAAGGAGAGGCAGCTACGCATAGTGCAATTCATCACTCATAGAAGAGATGGGATATATCAAGGACAGTGAATGTCATGTGAGAATGCTTTAAAGCCACCCAAATAAAAGATCCCTATCCTATCTCTCCTTCCAGATGCTCCAGGGAAGAATCATTGTCAATTATGTTTGAGAACTGTCTGGCTTTTTCTGGTATGCAATACCTCAAAAATCATAAACCATATACCAATTGCACCGCTGTCCTCCCTTGAAAACAGCAGCCTATCTTGTATTCAAATTTTCTTCGTAGCTGGTTCTAAATATAATTGCCTCTATAATAGCTGCAATTCAAATTTCACTACAATAAATGGATGTGTGATAATTGTAATAAAGTCCAACTGTTCCTCTCAGATAGAAGTAAGCGGCCACATTTGTAATGGCAGACAATTTAAAACAAGAACGAAAGCCTATATAAGTAGGGGGATTAAATGAAATACAGAGTAATTATTATTCAGGTAAAACCTTTTTTCTCTCTCAAATACAGTCACAAAAAAAATCAGTGAAATGAGTAATAGGGAGAGTCTGCTATAGAGAAATACACAAAGAATTCATTTCTAAACACTAGGCATTTGTTTCTTTTTAAACTTACTATATAAAGGTAAAGTTTCCACTTGCACATATGTGCTAGTCGTTCCCAACTCTAGAGGGAGGTGCTCATCTCCGTTTCTAAGCCGAAAAGCCAGTGCTGTCCTAAGACATCTCTGTGGTCATGTGACTGGCATGACTAAACACCAAAGGCTCATGGAACGCTGTTATCTTCCCACCAAAGGTGGTCCCTATTTTTCGACTTGCATTTTTTTCTACTTGCATTTTTACGACTTGTGGACTTCAACTCCCAGAATTCTCCAGCCAGCTATGGTATGCTGGCTGAAGAATTCTGGGAGTTGAAGTCCACAAGTCTTGCTGCCAAGTTTGAAGACTTCTGCTTTAGATTCTTGTTTCTCTTTCACAATTGCAATGACTTATTTACAGCTAAGGGTTTTGAAAATTTAGCCAAGAACTTATCATGCCAAATCAGCATTTTAGTGAACTCTAATAGAATAAATGCTGGAAATTGAATTTATATGTACCAGTCTAATAAAAAAAAATATTTTCTGAAAAATGATTGTCAGTACTGAGTGATAGCACATAAAATACAACCTGTAGAAAGTGATAAGAGCAATTGAATATATATTTCTCCTGACTTGATCATCAATTAAAAGACAAGTTTTACGTAATAGATGGGATTCTCTTTAAAGGTTCCTGGGTGGAAGTTTGGAAATGTTACAAGAAAATTATGTTAAAATATAAGAGTTAAACTTGATCTATTTAGTGGATCCATGCTAAAAATCATATTAGGGTTATTAGGAATATTTAATACATATAACAAAACCAAATACTAGCAACATTCAAGTCATTAACACTTGTCAATGGAAGGTTATTAACAAGCATTATCAACAATGCTTTAAAATTCAAAACCCCAAATTTAATCCTTGACATTTTTTTCCAAAACAAAGAAACAAAAAAGATCTTAAGCAGCAAGATTTAAAAATAAAATGTATCTCCTGCAAATTCCACCAGAAAAAATAATCATGTGAGCCATGATTATTCTTAGTTGTGTTTGCAGGATGTATTTGCCCAAATTACACAAGACACTAAAAATACTTCAGAAAGATAGGTAAAAATTCAGATGTTGGAGTGCTTAATGAATATTTATGGTTCATGTAAAAACATATATTTGCATTGTTCAGCAAAAAGTTATATATTGCAATGGTAATCGGAGAAAATATTCAACAAATACTATGGAAAAGTATATACAAAACTCAAAGATAAGAACTATATATATTTTTTCTGAATATTTGTTTTTCTTAAAGTTTTGCTGGAAAATTAGAATACAACAATATCGAACACAGACAGCACTGATACAGGTAAATGTTAAACTAATCTGAACATTATTATGAAAGCTTGGACTTAATTCAGAGAAGTTTGAAAACAAGGTAAGGCATAATGTTGTAAAATAACAACCAGAAGAATTTCACAGCATCTCTACAGACTTGTATACTCATCTTATGGTAAAGATATTTATCAAATTTGACTGCTGATATCTCCATGCAAGTTTTCTTGGCCCTAATAATCAAGGGTTTTTGCTTTTGGTTTGATTTTTTTTTAATTCTAGTCCATCCTATCAACCTTGAATTCTCGAATTATCTTACCTCCAAATACTAATCAGCACTGATTATGCGTATCTTCTGAGCCCAGATCAGTCTGACTAGGTATTGCCCTTAGCAATGGAATACCCATGCAGTGCCAAATAAATGATTGTGCTGTCACTTTTAATTTGCACACTCAGTATTACTGACCCATACTTGGATTGCCAGATGCAAACTGCCAGACTGATTGATGTCTCATCTTTGTGCTCCAGTGTAAAAGCAGACTTGCTTAAACAACCATGTTATAAATTCTTTATATCTGCATCAGCTGACTACAGTATTGTTAATGTTGTGTGTAGTGCATTGGGAAAGAGATTTTTTTTAACTTTATGGAAAGTGATTTTCACAAAATCAAAACAAGCTGAAGTTTGACTCAGGTTATAGTATAAAAAAGCTTGGATGACAATTATGATGATGAGCTCTGAAGGCAGTGGTAAAGAATGGAATATGTGTTGACATGTTTATACTGCATATACAATAATAAATAAATATTCCCTTCTCATAGATGTATGTGTCTTGTTCAATCTCATCAGAGGTGAGTTCTATTTACCTTTACTACTGGTTCGCAACGCAGAAGCATTTTCATGACGTCAGGGTCAGTGGGTGGAGCCTGCCACCGGTTTTACTACCAGTTCTATAGAACTGGTGCAAACCGGGGGCAACCCACCATTGAATCTCATGTGCTATACCAGAGGCTTGGGAGATTGAGGGTTCTGCACAGTATGTTAAATGTTTTTAACACAGTCTTCTTCTGGACAGAGAACTCTGGTGTTGCTCCTGGGATCTTCACAGCCACTCTCCCAATTTAGGAATCCCAGCCCCAAATGTTTCTACCACTTTGGCCTTTACCTTCCTCATCCTCTCCTTTAAGCCCCGATGGTTCTCCAGTTTCTCATGTTCCTTCCTTATGCAATTTCATTTGGCACTGCTCCATCTATTATCACAACTGTCTTCTGTTCCTTGTATACTATCACACTGTCTTGTTGATTGCCCAGTATTTGCCTGTCTGTTTGGATCCCAAAGTTCTCACTGTAGATCCATGTCAGGTGGATCAGTGAGTCAAGGTCTTGGTCACTCTTAACATATGTGTTGATATCATCCATGTAGAGGAGGTGGCTGATGGTAGTTCCACTCTTGAACTTATATATGTATTCAATCCTTGTTTTATCTGGCTGAGGGGTTCATACCCATGTAGAACAGCAGTAGGGACAATGCATTACCTTTCATGCAACACTTGGTACTCTCTTGTCCCAAAGGTGCTTTTTCAAGAGGCAACTGGGCTTTTTGGTTTTTCTTTGAAGAAATTCTGCTTCTCATTCAAAAAGTTTCTTTAGCTCTGCTGCTTCTTCAACTCTGTCAGAGCTGAAAAAGCTTCTTGGATGAGAAGCAAAAAGTCTTCAAAGAAAAACCAGGAAGTCCAATTGCCTCTTGAAAAAGTACCATTTGGTAGCCTCTTGTGTGACTAGCTATTGTGTGACTAGCTGAATTGACTTCCAGTGTTATATTCTACAATCCCATTGAGGTCTTTAAGAGGATCCTTAATGTCCTTTTGACTTTGTATAGTCCCAGGCTTGCTCCTGGGGAGAAAAACTATGGCAAATCTAGACAGCATACTAAAAAGCAGAGACATCACCCTGCCAAAAAAAGTGTGTATAGTCAAGGCTATGTTTTCCCAGTTGCAATGTATGGCTCTGAAAGTTGGATCATAAGGAAGGTTGAGCACCAAAGAATGGAGGCCTTTGAACTATGGTGCTGAAGGTGACTCCTGAGAGTTCCTTGTACTGCAAGGCGATCAAACAGGTCAGTCCTAGAGGAGATCAACCCTGACTGCACTTTAGAAGGCCAGATCCTGAAGATGAAACTCAAATACTTTGGCCACCTAATGAGAAGGAAGGACCTACTGGAGAAGAGCCTAATGCTGGGAACAATTGAGGACAAAAGAAGACGGCAGAGAATGAGGTGGCTGGATGGAGTCACTGAAGCAGTTGGTGTGAGCTTAAATGGACTCTGGGGGATGATAGAGGACAGGAAAGCCTGGAGGAAAATTGTCCATGGGATCGCAATGGGTCAGACACGATTTCATGACTAACAACAACAACAAGCCCCAGTGTTCTGCCCCAGCTACAGATCCCAAAGAATGTAGCACACACAAACTCAGAATAAAACTCAGTTTACTTCAAAACACAGTCTTTTGCAAATGCAGGCTGTTAATAAAATGTTCTTAACAACCTGCCAGAAATTTCACAGATAAGATAGAGTCTTACTAGAGTTGGCAGAAAGCCCAGAAGCCAGGTTTGCAGAGAAAATTCAAACTCAATGATCAGCGAACGAACGAACACATGTTGTTTCCTGCAGCTTTTTACAAGCTGTGTGCGAACTTAAATAGGCTAAGGGAATGGCCAATTAGCCCCAAGCCTTACTCTCGAGGAGACCTCCTCCTGAGTAACCACTCCTGCCTTTGGGCAGCTCTGCGTGCTCGTGCATTGAGAAGAGGCTCCTCCACTACATCCTCTTCACTTAAAGGAGCTTCTGGAGGTTCTGAAGGCCCTGGCTGAATCCCTGACTCTGCCACCACATCTTCTTCAGCCTTCTCGCTGTCCGACTCGAGTGCCTGCTACACAGACTACTGGTGTGACACCACACCAGCCTCCTCCTCGTCGGGATCAGCAACAATCCATGCAGGCCGCTGGCGGGCCACAACACCCAGGCATTCACAAATCCATGTGTGTGACATTTTTTTGTAGTCAATTAAGGCTGTGTTCAGACTGGTCTGACTAGACTTTAGTCTCGAGAAACTGCTTTATTTATGAGCAACTGGTGTTTTGAGCCTTGGGTTATTCTGAGCTGTGCTCATGTACTGGCCCATATAGTTTTCCAGCATGGTGGTTATAATGCCTGATAGGACTTTCTATGCTGAGGGGAGGCAGGTATTGGCCAATAGTTGAACAGTGCTGTTCCCTTGGGATAGTTTTTCATGACTAGCATTGTCCTTCATTGGGCTAGCCAGTCTGGGTGGGAACCTGCTGCTAACAGCTGGTTCATCTGTGCTGCTAGGTATTCATAAACTGCTGTTAGCCAGAGGATGTGGATCATGTCTTGCCATGTTGTCTCCAGCTCTTCATGTTCTTGACTTGTTATAGATGTCTGCTGCTATGATGGTGACTGATTCTTGTTCTGGGAGATTGCTCTGTCAGACCCCGCAGCCACTTTGCATGGATGTCATGGATCTTCCCTTTCTCCCAAACATTCTTCCAGTACTATTCAGTTTCTGCTCTTCATAGTTCTACTGTTACTGTGTTGTTGCATTGCAGCTGGGAGTACTTCTTGAATAGTTCTTTAGAGAACAGGACATTTTTTCCTTGGTCTCCATTTACCTAGTGTATGTTCTTATCTAGTAGCTAGTCTTGTAACCTTTGGTTTAGCAGTTTCTGGAACTTCAGATGGAATCAAGCCCTTGCTTTCCCCCCCACCCCCAGTAATAAAATCTTATTCTTAATCTCCACTCTCTTCTTTAGTTCCATCATCTGACTATGCTGTCCAAATTCCCTTGATCTAGTGTCCAACCTCATTTTCCATGGACGGAGGTGGTATATACTGCTGTTCTTCTTGATTGTGTAGCCAAGCATCTCCAGGATTAGAGCAGTTATAATGTAGATTAATCCTTTGATTTCAGCTATGATGATTAGTAGCAGGGGTGAAATCTAAAAAAATTTCCTACCGGTTCAGTGGGTGTGGCTTGGTGGGGCGTGGCTTGGTGGGGTCATGTGACTGGTGGACGTGGCTATGTAGTCATGTGACGGGGTTTTTTTTTTCAAAAAACAGAAACTTACTTTAACAATGTCCTGCTGGAGCAGGGGATTGGACTAGATGACCTCCAGGTCCCTTCCAGCTCTGGATTGCTGTGATCTTTCAAAGTATCCTCTGAAGCTGTGTCTAGTGTCAGATTTGTGGTCTTTTCTTCCTCTCCTTTTTTCCCTCCCTTCCTCCCTTCCTCCCTCTCCCTCTTTCTTTCTCTTTCTTTCTTTCTCCCCTCCCTCCATCTTTCTTTCTTTCTTTCTTTCACAGCACGCCCCCACCCCCCTGTTCAGGCAATAGGTAGTATTAAAAAAAAGTTCAGAGGATTGTGCAGCACAGCTGATTGTTGGAATCTTTTTTAAAACTTTTTTAAAGCATTTTTTTACTACCTATTGCCCGAACAGGTAGTAAAAAAATTATTTAAAAAAGTTTTTAAAAAGTTCAGATGATCAGCTGTGCTGCGCAATCGTCAGAATTTTTTTTCTTACTTTTTAAAGTATTCTTTTACTACCGGTTCGGGTGAACCAGTAGCATTTTCACTACCGGTTCAGGAGAACCGCCCCAAACTGGTAGCATTTCACCCCTTGTTAGTAGGGGTTAATATGAGGGATTTACTGGCATCTTCTAGCATATTATCAAATGGTACTTCTCAGTGGTAACAGGTCTCAGGGATTGACAGTAGCTAGTTTCTCCATGAAATGCCTCATATCAGTTGCCATGCTCCATAATCAAAGGATTGACAGTGACATCCCAACTTCAGGTATTAGCTTGTTCTTTCCGTCTTTGAGTTCAGCTATAATGTATAGTTAGTCTATCTCAGTTGTGAGATCAGTTTTGTCTTCACTATATTGAAGTGTTGAGAATAAGTATGTCATTTTTATTCTAAAACTGTAAACTTTAGCTTTTTCTGTATTGTAGCCATTAGCAGCTTGTCTCCTGTGCAAAAACCAGCTGGAAATGAAAGTGGCTTTAAAAGGTTCCTTTCTGATTTCAGCTTTTCCTTCCTTTTGGCCATGAACTCTGATAGGTAGATTTATCTGCTTCTTTATTCCTTCTAGGTCTAAAGGGGGAAAAAGTATCTTTTTTTCAGTTAATGTGGATTTAGATCTTCTGTTGATCCATAGTTCCCTTGTATATTTCATATATTTCTCTCATTAGGTCTACTGTTATAGCAGCCTTCTATATATTACAGAGTCTCTTGTCTCGTCCATGAATGTTCCCATAGCCCACTTATCATCAGATTCTCCTGGTTCCCCAACATCTGGTGCAGAATTTGTTATTCCGGCAGCATCCAAGCTGGCATAATTCTCTTAATTCATGTGATTCACATATCTGAGATAGGGAAGTGAGGCATTATGAATTCTTTGCCTGAGGACCTCTATTGGTAAGATAGGTACCGGCCAAGATTTGAACCCCTGTGGTCTATATCAAAGCCAACTCTACACAAACACACATACACACACACGTGTGTATGGAAGTACCTAACAGTTCTGAGAAAACATTGCATTCACCTTTAAGACATAGGAAATTATGAAGGAATCTTTTAAAACCACCTTCATTTCCAGCTGGTCTTTGCAGTTTTTGTTAATGGCTACAACACAGAAAAAAGCTAAAGTTTACAGTTTTAGAATAAAAATGACATCTGCTTTCTTATGGGTCAGGAATAGCAATTTAATTACTCTTACCTAGCAAGGGAAAATGTGAGGAATATAATAGAACCATTTCCCCCTTTCTATTTTTCCAGCTCTTTATTGCATACTGTTATTTAATCTTCGGAGAAAAGGTTAATTCAAGGTAGAAGACTGTTTTCTCCCCTAAAGTCAAATAATTTACTATCAAGAAATCTCAGACAAGATACTATTCAGAGGCAACAAAAATCAACGTCATAGAAAATTATTGTGAGAAAGAATGAGGTGAAAAATTAAAACACCATTTCACTTGAAAGTTTTTAAAGGTAATGCATGATGTAGAAGTTTTCAACTCTGCATTTAATACAAGTTCTCTTTATGACACAAAGGTAGGCTATAAAGGTTACATTCTGTTTGGATGAAAGGATACAAGAGATTCATGGTGCTTTTGAAATATTTGTTCATATTCAAAATGGATTCGTCGCAAGCAAAGCAGATTTTAAAAACAGACTGCAAAGTGCTCTTCCTGTACTAGATTGCTAGCAGAGCATCAGTGTGTTCCTTAAAGCTAAAATGCTTCACTTCCTGCTGGCCTCTCTGAATCAAATGTACATTTTGTCCTACAGGTAGCTAGTAGGTTCATCAACATTCATTTGCTTAAATGTTCAATATTCTGTGATGAAAAGAAAAATGAAACGTAGACTTTGGTTTTGCCAATTAGATAGATTTGTTGTTAGAGAAATAGCTAGTATCAGTGTGGGATTCTGCCAGTTCTAGGCGGTTCAGCTGAACCGTTTGTTAAATTGCTGGCTCGCCCCGCCCCTTGCCCCGCCCCTCCACACCACTGGGCGAGGGGTGGGTGAGCCAGCAATTTAACAAACGGTTTGGTGTTTTTTTATAATTGGCCTCGCAGCTGCCGCGGGGCTGCAAAGAGCCGCCCTACAGCTGATCAGTGTTAAAAGAAAAGAAATGAGTAGACCGACACCTGCAAAAATAAATGGGTAGACCCAGTGGTGGGATTCTACTTCGGTAGAACCAGTTGTTAAGTAGTTAAGTAGTTAAGCCAGTGGTTGCCAAAGTGGGCGGTACCGCCCCCTTGGGGGCGGTGGAATGCCTTAGGGGCGGTAAGAGGCAAGAAGGGTGGCAGGAGGGGCTAAATGGCAAGGAGGGTGGCCCCCACCATTTGCCCTGTGCCTCGCAGCACTTACCTCCTTGCAAGCAAACAGCAAGAAAAAACAGCCCCTTCAGCTTCAGCATCGGTTAATTAGCACAAGTTGATTAGATCGGCCTCCCGCCTCTTAGCTGATTTGCTCTCAGCTGTTTTGCCAGGGCTCTATTGCTCTCTGCAAAGAGTGCTCGAGCAGATTTTTTTCCCCTAGGCTAGCTATGCTGAAAAAGCGAAACCGAAAGTAAAGCAGGGTCTTTGCTGCAACGTGACAAAATGAGGCAGAGAGAGATTTTTTTTTTCTTTTTCCTCACCAAACAAGGTAGGTGCAAACAATGGGAAATTTAGGGCAAAAGAGGAGATTTCTAGATTTTAAAACACAAAAGAAAAAAAGCTCTATTTAACTAGGGAATTGTAATAATTGAGATACTATTAATTGTATATTGTGTTGAAAGCAGAAATGGTTAAGTTGTGGTTTGGAGGAATATATGGGGGAAATTATTTGGTTTATTATTATTGGTAAATATAATTAATTGATTTGTAAGAAATTGAATTGCATGAAAATAATTGGAATATTCATGTTCATATTGATTAATATACAAAAAAGATAGTTATATAACTGATTTATATTAAAATGTTGACTTTGTATTAAACAACTGTAATATTACATAATTAACCAATGTGAGGATGTATATAAAAATAGATGACAATGGGAAGGGGTATAATATAGAATAGAAGGGAAAAATTGAATTTGATTAAGATTAGAGATGAGGATGAAGGGTAATATTGGTTTTTTAAAAAAATAGATGAGGAATAAATATGGCAAAAAGGAAATATAGAAATTGTAAATTTAATGACTAAACACTGTTTAAATTTGTGAACCAGCCAAATACTCTGTTCAAAAAAAATACATTGTATGTTTGTATGTGTGTTTCTAATTATTGCTATTCATTCATATTTGTTCTCTTTTATTCTTTAAAGTTTAACAATTCATTCTTTATTTTAATATCTTTATATTTGTTTGGGGTTGGCTTTCTTCCCTTTCATCTTTTTTATTGTACAGCAATCTTTCTCCTCAAACCTACCACCTCTCTTTTCTTTCCTTCTTACTTTCTCTTCCTCCCCCTCTTCTTCTCCTCCCTACTTCCTCTTCCTTTCTCCTTCTCCTCCTCTCTTCCTCCCTCTCTTACCCTCCTTCCTACTCTAATTTCCCTTCCCTTCCTTCATCCCTCTCTATTGCTGTACCCTTTTATGCATATGGACTACTCAGAGGGCTGAAAAAGTTATTTCTGACTGGTCCTCGCACTTTTGACCAGTCCTCACACTTTTGACCAGTCCTCGAACTTACGATTGTCCTCACATTTTACGTTTTTGCCCTATCTTGTCACCATGATGAAGAGAAGCGGTTGTGAAATGAATGACATGGTTGTTAAGAATGCTACAATGGGCATAAATGATGACCAGTCATAAGTGCGAAGACCGGTCAAAAGTGCGAGGACCTTTCAGAAATCACTTTTTTCAGCCCTCTGGGTAGTCCTTTTGTGCATATGGACTACTCAGAGGGCTGAAAAAGTTATTTTTGATTGGCCCTCGCACTTTTGACCAGTCCTCAAACTTACGACTGTCCTCGCATTTTACGTTTTTGCTCTATCTTGTCACCATGATGAAGAGAAGCAGTTGGGAAATGAGTGACACGGTTGTTAAGAATGCCACAACGGGAATAAATGTGAGGATGGTCAAAAGTGCGAGGACCAGTCAGAAATGACTTTTTTAAGCTCTCTGAGTAGTCCCTATGCAGATAGCCACGCCCACCCGGTCACTTGACCAGCTAGCCACGCCCACCCGGTCACATGACCAGCTAGCCATGCTCACCTGGTCACATGACCACCAAGCCACACTCCCAACTAAACCATGCCCACAGAACTGGTTGTTAAAAAAATTGAATCCCACCACTGGCTAGTATGTACTAATGTGTAAAAGTAAAATGTGGAGGCTGTAATGTTATCTTCTACTGTGCTAAAAAGAATCAGAAGTCAATGCTTTTTTCCCCTTTTTTTCCCTTGAACTCCATATTTTCTTTCCTACTCTCTTTTTCCTTCCCTTAATTTTCTATTTATATTTTCCTTTATATTTTATGCTTGGATAAATCAATAAAAGTCATAAATACAAAAAATAAAACTATATATAAAATATTTTTCTGTATTGGGCTTCTAAAGGGCTGTGAAGAGTTGGCTGCTTAGGCAGGTATTTTGTGATGTGAAGGTATAGCATATGCCTAAGTAAATTACTTGTTGGACTTTTTAAATTTTTTGATCCTGGTTATGGTGTTCTGTTAAAGTTTATGGAAATTTAATACTAAATAACTGTTAATAAATAGGTAAAACGGTCATCTCTTTTCTTTCCTAGTGTTTTTCCTACAAGTGCAGGTTCTACTTTGTCCAGATTGAGTGTTGATCTATTAGTTGCAAGAGGAATTGACCAGCCAGCTTGTTGCTCGAGCCTGACATTGTGGGCTGAGAGAGAATGACTCTCCCCAAATTGCCCAAATGACTTTGATGCAAAAGCAGGACAAAAATTCACAGTTTTCTGTTTTCTGTCTGCTACCTTAACTGCTAGATCAAACTGGCTGTCATTCGCAGTAATCATTCTCCACAAAATAATAACAGAACATTTCAAAGGACTAGTTCAAGCTGCACCAATCATTCAAAACACTTTATTTTTTGCTGAATCTCATATATTAAAAAAACAAAACCTATCAAAAATTAAGTTTACATGCAAAAAGATCCCAAAATATAGATGTTTCATGGCACTAGCTACTTGGGGTCAGGAGGACCTTTATACCTAGGAAAAATATCAGTCATTGCTTTTATGCTGATTTCACATACAGCAGAAGACTGGGGTTTATTCAAAGCCATCAAATTTCAGCCTTCATGCAAGGGGAGAATATTGAGTAGTTCTCATTGAAACATTCTCTTTTGTATAGTATTGCAGTGAATAAGTCTAGTAAATCAAAATAAATTAGATCTCAGATTCCTTTCATAAAGCTGAGGTTCACATGCAGGACAGAAAGAATATTGCCTGAATAAACCCATCTACATTCTCTTCAAATTTAGATGTGTTGGAAATAGGAGTTATTTCTTCTTTTTCATTGTAGAATGGCACACAAACAGTGACTTAGAAGTCTTTATCCAATTTTGAGAAAGGCTGATTGTAAAGACTACTTTATTGAGTTTCTTGGAGGCAAGGAAAAATACTCCAAGTTTCTTAAGAAGGATGCTAATTTCTTAATAAATGCCAGCAATTTCCTTTTCATATATTTTTAATGTTGCTACAACATGCAGCAGAAGCAGCAACAACTTCTGAAACATCTCAGTCATCATTTTGCATCCAAAACGTGCCCTGGATCAGTCAAGATGGTACTACAGCCATGTAGTTGAAGTTGAGCCTTTTTACTCATTAATGTGCTTATTAAAAGGAGGGAGGTTCAGGACTTCAATTGTATGGTTGTCTTTAACCAGGGATGTCCAACCTTGACAACTTTAAGACTTGTGGACTTCAACTCCCAGAATTCCTCAGCCAGCCTTGCTGCCCGTAAGACATCCCTGTTTTGAACTCTCTGGCTGGATCAAATCGTGTTTTGGGACAGGGACAATTCATATCCCTAAGAGGAAGCTGGAGCCCCAAGTTTTCCAAACTGGTGCATTTGTCAAATGCACATTTTTCACTCAAGTTTATTCAATTATCACTTGCATCTTAATTCTCTCTCTTTTCATTCAATGGATGTCACAAATATCTGAAAGCCAAAGAGGACATCTTTTAAACAACAACAAAAATCTGTTTTTTGTTTTAGAAAAAATAAAGCAAAAGAGAAAAGACACTGGTGGAAACCAGGAATCTGAAATACGTCCATAAGCATTACAACTAGTAGGAGGTGATGAGATGACAATGGACAAGTGAGAGATGTGCTTTTCTGTAGGAGGAGTAGCAACACTGTGGAAATGAGGCTAGCTTCCTCTTCGCTGGTCTTGTGGAAATGTTTAAACACCAAGCTATTTCATAGATCCTTTCCCAGATCTGATGCCATCTATATATTTTATGGTTTGTATTATTGTATGGTTATTTATTGCTCCTCATATTTTTCTCTTCTACTAAGGTGGATTTTAAATTGTATTTTTCAATGTAATATGCCAAGAGTCTTTTCAATGACAGCGGCATGGAAATGAATCAAATAAACAAATAAAAATTTAAAATACTGACCCATGGTATCTTCCTTCAAAATAAATAATGTTTAAAGAGTCTGAAGCACCAAAACATTTCATATTTATTACAGCATACAGCTAAACGTAATTCAATATTCACTGTCAACATATTGTCTTATAATTGGACTGATAACTTGACAAGTCTCACAATTGTGATTTATGTCCCTGAAGGCATCATAGGAGAAGCGTGACTACTTTCACTTGTAAGAGGTTGAAATTATATTTTATTCCCAGCTACAATTCTTATTCTTGTAATCATTTTATTTTAAATTTTAATAACAATAGTAAGATGTTGCAAACTAAACTTAAAAAGAAAAATAATAAAGAGAATAAAAAGGTGCAAAGGAAGAAAAGAAGAAACAGGAAGAAATAAGAAAGGGAAAAAAGAAATACTTAAAGAAGTGGCTTCTGATCTTATCATAACAAGTACAAACTTGGTAATTTTTCACCCACTATAATGTTGCATGCAACTATCTCTTCCTCTTCCTCCCATAACCATCCCTTTATTCATGTATAAATCCATAAATCATTTTTTCCTGTCAGCAAAAAAAGATAATAAAAATAAAAGGTTCACAGAACTTGTTTTGGCTTTGGTCAAAAAAACAACTTTGTATTCTTTTAAGTTATTGTAAAAGAAGGAAAGAGGAAATGTACTATAGCATGTACTCTCCTCAGAAGCTGATTTTTTTTTTTTTTTTTTTTTTTTTTTTTGCCAGTAAGCAAAACAACCAGCAGGATACAATTGGATTAACAAAAGCCTTCTTCCCTTCGCTAAAAATAATGAACAGATTCATATGAGGCAGTAATCATTTGTTTTTGTTTTTTTAAAGCTTAGAAGTGAATAGCACAGAGTTTATGTTCAATATATTTTGGGTCATGAACTGATTCCCAATCTATTTTTACAATACATCATTTTGCTGTATGACAACCAACAAGCCCTTTTCCCCATTTATCCCCAAAGTTTGCAATTTAATGCACAAATACAATAAAGTTTTACAAATTATGTTTGATTTTAGGAGCCCTTTTCCTGGACTGTGGGATAGTTTGGGGAACAGACGTTTTCCTGATTTCCGATCTTTGTCCAATTTTAATAATTATAGCTTTTAATCAGTTTTTAAAATCATTATTTATTAATCTGTCAAAATTTGTTTGAGTATGAGCTTATGCTGAAAATGACTCAACAACATGCTTTTTGCAGATGTGTTTGCTGAAATAAGTGCAATCTCCTTGTCAAATTGAATACCTTCTTATTGGAATTTAGAATATTTTCAAAGACTAACACTAAAATAATTATGACTGTTACTCAAGAAACAAATTAATTTTTACTGGACATTTTAAATATAACTTTTCCTTCACTTTCAGAAGAGAAAATGTCCCATTAAATGGGATCTCCATCTCAATCATACATGGGAAAATATTTTTAGGTTATATGATGTTACATTGTAAAAACAATACATTATCCACAAATCAACGTGGAACACTAAACTGACTTAGACACAGATTCATTGAAATCATATTTTGTCTTGATTCTTTTCTTGAGTGCATTTAGCAAAATTTGGCCTACCAAATTTTACCACATCACAAAATGCCTAACTTGTTCAAAATGTATTGGTTTGGCAATTGCTGTGGTTAATATTAGATCTCAGTAGTTGGTGAAATAGAATGTCTAATAAACACATAATAAAAGAAAGATTTCTAGAAGTTAAAACTTTTTTTAAAAAAAATTGTTCTGTTTCTACTCTCCAATCCCATTTTTTCCGGTTTTCTTCAGAAAAGTATCCTATTTAAGTTTTTTTTAATTTACTGAATAGCAGTACTATCATGTCAGGTCTAATTATATGATTCTCTCAGACATTGAGAGAAGTTCTTTCCTGATTATCAATTTTTTTTTCATTGTTCTACAAAATTGTCAGCATTGTTTGCGATCCTCCATAGATTTAATTCTCCCTCTTCCCTGTTTTTTTTTTTTTTTTCATATTGGTTATTTGGATTCTAAATATGGGCTTTCTCAGAAGGAGGACAAGGAAATCAAGTGACCAAATGTATGTCATGACGTTATGACACAAACTATGCCCTTTGGTACTTGCATTATATGTATGGTTGTCAGTTACAGATGTCTATATTGCTGTGTGGAAAACAGAAGGAGAGAGTATTGACTTGGACAAATAAAAGTGGGGTATTAATCTAAATTAATTGCCTGCTCAGTCTTCATTCTGGATGTGCTAATTGCTCCCCAAAAATGATTTATTTATTTATTTATTTATTTATTTATTTATTTATTTATTATATTTATATAATGCCTTTCTCCCATAGGACTCAAGGCGGTGCACAGTCAAGAAAAATATAGATACACAAACATAATAAAATTGCTAATTAAAATTATTATTATAACATAGTTTCACCCAATTAAATAGAACCTAAAATTAGATAACATTTTAAAAACATTCACATGTTCATATGTTTAGCCCCGTCTGTTGGAACGTCAGGGTTTTGAGGGCACGGCGGAAAGCACGGAGATCAGGGATATTTCGTATCTCAGGGGGCAGTTCATTCCAAAGGGTTGAAGCCCTCACAGAGAAGGCCCTCCCCCTCGGAGTCGCCAGTCGGCATAATTTGACTGACGATACCCTGAGTAGTCCCTCCCTGTGAGAATGAACTGGTCGGTGGAAGGCTATTTGTGGCAAAAGACGGTCTCGTAGGTACCCAGGTCCTAAGCCATGGAGCGCTTTAAAGGTGATAACTAACACCTTGAATCCCACCTGGAAGACCACCTGGAGCCAGTGCAGCTCACGTAGGAGAGGTGTTACATGGACACGAGCTGTGCCCATAATCATCTGTGCAGCTACATTCTGGACCAGTTGGAGCCTCCGGGTGCTTTTCAAGGGGAGCCCCATGTAGAGAGCATTACAGTAGTCCATACAGAAGGTGACTAGGGCATGAGTGACTGTGCGCAAGGCGTCCCAATCCAGAAAGGTTGGGTTCCTGTTGCTCAGAAAGTTAGAAAAATTGCTGGGAAGAACTGTGGGGATTTTTAGCTCTCTTTTAAGGAATAGTTGCTATAGAGAGTTTGTAGAGGATCTGTAGTTCTTGCTTTTAGAAAGGCAATAAAAATAATACTAGTTCAACAAATAGTTCTTGGCACCCTAACTATTGAAATTCATGTATTTTTTATTCTTTTCACCTGTTTTTAATGTATTCATTCATTTAGTGATATTGTATTGTAATCTGCCTTGAGTTATTTTTTTCAAGGGACCAACAATAAATAAATATTTGTGTTATATTATTGTATTGAGATACAGTTTTGTACAATATACTGCCAATACACATAACAAAACAAGTATGGCTTTAGCTTTTTATCAGGTAAAATAGATGGCAAAATAATAAACTGCAGAAACATAAATCCAAAATCTGCATAACAATCCCAATGTATTTTCATTGATGAACTGGAGGATGGCACCAACTCAGAGGAAATCTCTACCCATCTGCATTTCCTCAATGTAATGGAAACAGGATTGAAAGGGAAAAACCAACTGGCAGATGATTGTAGGCAGATGCAACCAAGCCAGTTGTATTAGCCCATCTCCATGTTGAAAATAAAGCATGTTCTAATCTATACAGTATTCCATTTATTCTTGGGCATTACAGCCTTTTCATATGTCTTTTGAAAAGGAAATCATTATGGTATGATGGTATGCCATTTTTCTGATTTACAAAAACTGCGAAATTAGAATTGTGTTGTGTACAACACAATGCCATGATCTAGCAGATGGGCAGAGCATATGCTGCTACTGAATGTGTGCATAGTGCAGCAATTGATTGAACATCTTTAACGAAAGTGATTGAAATATAAATCAAATATTCAGATCTTTAATCTATAGTCTACTGTTTAATAGGATGGTTTTGGACTATTGTAGAGTTGAAGTTGATTTTTCTGTAATCAGTTGTTTATTTTAAATCTGCCTAATGAGTATAACACAATATGTTGGATCTTCCAATTGTTGCAGTGTAATTAATCTTTTTATGATGAAGTAACTTTGTTCTGTTTCTGCCTGTATTTCTGTATTTTGTATTTTTCTCATTATTATAAATAAAAATTAATAATTTTTAAGAAAATATCTGCTTCAAGTGGAGCTCATCTCTTGGTGGACATCACTGATACATCGACAGAGCTTTCTGGGTTACCCTACAGAAGAAGTTTGCCAAGTCCTTCTTCTGAAATAATTTGCAATTTCACTATATAACCTATAAACCTGGAATTTCCTGGTCATCTCCCATATACTAATTACAACCAACCCCACTTAGCTTCTTGACTCTCAATTATTTCTTGTTTCATTGAGAAACACCAAGCAAATTAAACATCCAGCCCATTCTAAAATATATCAAAATGGAATAAAGATTGCATCTGGAATCTGTATGATGTTAATCAATTGTCAGGGTTACAGAGGCAATCCTCTTTCAAAACTAAAGATTACTATTCATACTAACGTTAAATGATGTGATGTTAGAAATAAGACTAAAGGTTAAAATAGGTTAATTGTAGAGGAAGCCACTGACTTCAGTAGTATAGCATAATAATGAAAGTAACGTTGATGGCTAACCAACGTCATATTGATTATGTTAAGCATAATCTGAATATGTTAAATAATAATGTGATACTGCTTGACCATTTTTTATATTAATTATATATTTTCTTGTATACAAGATGTTTTAGTTGAATTTTAGCCACTTCCACTAATCACTAACATTTTTTATTTTTCATAGATTCATAGTAGAACTTTATCCTAAAACAATCTGAGCCTAGAAATTCTGCAGTTGCTACACATAGAATAGCAAATAGCTTACATTTGTTATCATGTCAAGGGCGATAATATGCAAGCTGGAAAAATTAATTCTTGCTACCTTTGGTGACACCCGTAATTAGTGGCTTGAGGCAAGTGTATTATTCTGCCTAGTGGTACAGCTGTTAATTTAGTAAAACTTGAATTCCATTTTTTTCTTTGTACCTGCAATGCAAACGATTGCATATCCCTTCAGTAGTCCAGCAGGGTAGTCTAAACATTAAAATCTTTGTTTTATTGTCTTTTCTGAATGACTCATTTTCAGCCTTCCCCTGAAGCCTTCCCCTCCTACAAGTTCAAACTTAGCCATTGTTATCTTATTTATGTACATCACCATAGAACAAAGCCAGAATGGTCATTCTTTGGCACCAGTTGACAATTCACAAGGAATTATCTAATATCCAATTCAGAATGAGGCAAAAGTGTCCTTCCATTTAGCTAATCCATCTGACTTCTGAGTGCTTTCTTCTGATTCATTCATTGATTGATTGATTGATAAAAATGCCCAGCTCAGACACTCTGACTCTAAGAGGCATTCAACATAAACTTACAATAAATCTAAAAGGAAAAAAATAAGAAAGAAACAAATATGCAATATAATAAAATGGCGTCCAAGCACATAACAAAACAGTCAAAGAGAGGACACCCACTCAACCGATCCCTACTGCCTGTGGGAAATACCAGATCTCAAGGGCTTTCCTAAAGGCAAGGAAAGTTGGGAGCTGTTTTATATTAGGGAGGGGGGCAGATTGTTCCAGTAAGCAAGGGCAACTACAGAAAAGACACACTTCCTAGATCCCATAAAATGCCATGCAAAAGAAGGAACGTGGAACATCCTTGTGAAAGCATGTGCTCTATATAACATTATTTATCTATCCATCCATTTGTCCATCTATCTGATGACCTATACAACATCATTACTAGTCTATTTCTAAGAATAAGCATTGAATTATGGGCAGAGATATATTAAATAATGAACTAAATAACAAGAAAATTGAAATATTGCACTTATTTCACCCCAGATATTTGCAAGCTTTGTTGCGAATCTCAGTGTTCTGTCCCCATCCCCATACACACACAAACAGCCAGCCGGGGGTTAAAGAAGTACTCGGCACACACAAGGTTCGTTATCAGGAACTTGGCAGCAATACAATAACCGTCTGCCAAGTGCTTTACTACAAGAAGAGGGAGTGTTCCTCCACCAGATAACACCAACGAATACACACAGTTTTCAAAACAGTCCAGCTCAAACATGAAACCTTCAGCAGATTAGGCATTGTACAAAGTGACTAGCCAGAAGTTAGCTTTGTCCATCACAGAGTCTAAATGGCCATCACACTCTCTTATATAGCCTGTGGGGTGTGGTCCAGTGACTCAGCTTAATCTCTGGCACGCCTCATCTGCTGCAAACGTTTATCTCGCCTTCGTTGGCATGGATCCAGGAACAACTTATCACCCTCATCGCTGTCATCGGAGACACCTGGCTCCTGGTCAATCTCCTCTCCCTCGGCAGACACCTGAGGCATTGCCAGAGAGCAGGGGCCTGGAGAGGGAGGCCTGGCCGGCTCCTCTCCTTCATGTTCGGAGCCTTCTTCCTCCGATAAAATGGGCTCGGGGGTCGGAGCCACAACACTCAGACCCTAGATTGTAGTCTTTCTGGCATCATAAATTCCCTGTCACTTAATAAAGAACATAGAGTAACAGCACTAAAAGGAAACTTGAATTCCTTCATCTGTAAATGTTGAAAAAAATGCATTGCTATTTCCTGGAGTGATGTCTTCACAAAGAGGACAAAAACCAGAAGAATGAAAGAATGGTTTTCCATTAAAGAAAAAGACAATAGATTGCCTTGTATTAATTTCCTTGTATACTTCTGGAAATTTCATACTTCAACTAGAACCATACCAAAGTAATAAAATGCATTACATTTTAATATTGTCATCCTCATCAAAGTTTGGGAAAAGAACTTATTTAGCCCCAAGACTATTATACACAATGCTACAATTCCACATTAATTGAGTTGCCCTTGAAACAAAATGTTTCTCTCCTGGGAAGCTATGCAAAATAATTTTGAATACATTTGAATGTCTGCATATGAAAGCAATAGTTATCCCCATAAAATATATAGTGACAAGAATAACCCACTGAGTTTAGGAGAGGTAGAACCATATTACAAATGGGTAGGACAGGCTATGGAGTTGGAACACAAACTAAATCTTGCTAGGCTGATTGGATAGGAGGACTCATGTCTACATTTTTTCCTTTTCTATTTATTTTTCATTAGATTTCTTCCCTCCTTGAATAGTTGCAAGCATGTTGTAATTTTCCAAGAAACTGAAGCTTTGACTCAATAGTTCCAAAACAATTTGTTTTGTCCCTGCTTGTCCTATTTTTGATATTAATGTGGCTGAAACAGCAAAAACGAAGCTTCATTGTTACTGTACTAACTGTTGGGATGCTTATGAGATAAGGTCTCCGCTTTCATTTTTCAGAGATTGTCCATGATCAGAAAAAAATCTGCCCTATGTATCTTATAATTTCCAAATTGTCTTTTAAAATAGAATAAGACTGTATTTTAAATTCTTAAAAAGGAAGATTCAGCAAAGACAAAGTACATAAAATATTTGTATTAACTGATGATCTGAGAGAGATGATAGTGAGATAGAGATAAATAGATAGATAGATAGATAGAGAGATGATAGATAGATAGACAGACAGACAGACAGACAGACAGACAGACAGATTTTTTTCCTTGTTGGTTCTTGATTGGTTTTTTTTTATTATTATTATCTGCTTGATGGTATGTGTCTTTGGTAGTTCCTTGATAAAGGTATTTCTTTCCACTTGACTGTTTTTCTGGTATTGATCCCAAGTTCTTTGGGTTGGCTTTTGAAGAAGATGTGTTCTGGGTTTTTTTACGTACTTATAAGCACTGTTGATGTTACTTAGTTAACTAATGAAACAACCAAGTGCAGGGAATTCCAAGGACTATGTAGTCACCTTTCATTTAGATTTCTTCAAATGCACTGGATTGCAATCTCCAAAAATTTCTCTCAATAAGCAACTTGGTATTATGGAAGTTGTAACTGAACACATCCGGAAGATGAAAGAGGCTTTGGACTTTATGAATCCTAAACTACTAAAGGAAACCCAGAAGTTATCACACAGAACTTGCTAATTTGTTCTTCTTGGTCTCCTCTCTTCCTTCTCCTTCTCCTCCTCCTTCCTTCTTCCAGCAAGTGCAACATAATATAATTATGCCCAGGATAATCATAACTATTAGGGAATGGATCAAGAATACCTGAACCATTATTATCCTAAGGCAAGAATCACCTCTGGTAGAAAGTAGAAGTAATCACTCAGTCAATGGATTTGGTATGACATACTACAGTAGATACTGTATCCTTAAATCTTTTTCTTCTGCTGCCACAATCATGGGGACTTTTTTTTTTTATTGAAAAAGTTTTCAAATACAAGTTTTTCCCCCTTCCCCCCCTCTTCCCTAACCCCCCCTCACCACCCATCCCCCCCTGTGACCTCTTCACAACAATAGGCTATTTCATAACTAATTACGTACATAATATCTTTCCTTTCCCTTACTCCCTCCTCAGAATACTGACCCTTAGCATATTATTCTTATAACTCCCATTTTTACGATAATCTGCCCTTTTTCTCCTCCCCTAAACTTATAGTGTATTATTACAATTTAACATTTAATCTTTTATATATATTAATATAACATTTTAAAGCGGCCTTCTCCCTACATCCAAATTTAACATTTATTCAGTTCTATCCAATTCCTCCACTCCCCTAAATATATGACTTAAGGATCCTTTTTCTTAGACTAATCAATCAGTAAACTAACCTATTTCAACCCTTCAATTCCTACAAAATCATGCAATACAATTCTAAATATAACCCACTGCCCACTTTACTAAAATATACACATATCTATATATGCATTCCATTTTATAAAAAGAAAAAAGACAATAACTTTAAATTTATAATCCATATAATATCTTCTTTGATGTCTTTCCACTGGATCGTTAAATCCATCACCCATAATAGGGTAAAATAACATGCTGGTGCAACAGTTTGTTCAAAATCTTCAATCATCTTCTGCCCCCATCAGTAGTAGATATCCTCGTATATATATAAAAGTAAAAACAACCACCCGAGTGACATTATAATTATATCCATATAGTTATAGTTGTGGTATTCATCAGGATTGTTGATTCCCATCATCCTAATGGGTAACAACCAGATCTTCTGCATGCCCCAGCGTGACTCTCTTGCCTTGTAACTCAAAATGATTGTAATATATTTACCAGTAAAAGAAATCCAGAGTAGATAATTCAAATCCAACAAGGTAAGGCTCTTTTCACATCCCAAAATCACGGCATTACAGAGATCTGCCACAATCCTCAGGATAGTATTAAACAATTGTTCGCCTCCACTACCTTTTCAGATGTTCATTCATTTTTTTAAAGTCCCTGGCTTCACTGTTGCTTGGTTTAGAAACTGCTGTTTCTATGAGATCTATTTCTTTTCTTTTTCTTTTGCGGGTTGAATTTCCGTCCTCGTTTCGTGCCTACCAATTGTCTATCGGCTGATCGATTTTTATTCTGCTTTGTGGGTTGATCTTGTTGGGTTAGTTTTATCATCTCATCTTTCTTCTCCATCACTTGTATATCAACTGGTTGATTTGTGCACTTGTCTGTGACTTGATGGTTCATCACATTGGAGTCGGATGACACTGCTCTCTTATTTATAGACAGTCCAGCTGGGGTATCCAGAGAGTCCAAAGACAACTTATCCACCACAGCCTCTGTAATTTGATATTTTCTTTTTGTTTCCAACTCCTTTTGCTTATCCTGTATTATGCCTAAAGATGTTAAATTCATTTTTAAAATTTTTTGATAAAATTCTTCCGCTTTTTCAACAGTGTTCAGTTGATATCTTACTCCTTGGTGTCTCAATATTAAACCAACTGGGGCATTCCACCTAAATAGGATATTTCTTTTTTTTAACTCAGTCACTAGAAAGCCAAATTTCTTCCTCTCCATTAACATCTTAGTCGGGAGCTCCTTAAAAATCCAAATCTTTCTTCCATGAAATTGCAAAGTAGAATTAAAAGAGTTCTGCACAATATTATTCCTAATTTCTTTATCTGTAAAATAGATCACCACATCTCTAGGCAATTGCCTTTGCTTTGCCAACCAGGAGTTTATTCTGTAAATTCTATCAATCCTGCAATACACTTCATCAGGTTGAACCTTTAAAATCCCAGCCAGAATTTCAGAAGATATTTTCCTTAAGTCATCTCTATTATTTTCCTGCAAACCTCTCAGTCTAATTGCATATTCTGTAAAATTATATTGAATCATTAAAACTTCTCTTTCAATCCTCTGTTGCACATTTTCTTCATTACCAGTCTTTTGGTCAACCTCCATTTTAGGTTTGTCTTCTGAGCTATTATCCTGAATGTTTACCAAATCCTTTTTAATTTTTTGAATCTTGTCATCCAAATTCTCCTCAGTTTCCTTCATTTTAGACTCTAATAATTTAGTCTTTGCATCCACCCGAATCAGAAAGTCTGATAAACCATTAGCTGTTTTTAAAATCTTTCGATTCAAAAAGTCAAACTTTGATTTCACCAGTTCACCAATTTCTTTAATTTCCTGCTTAAATTTTTCGAGTTGCTGGTTCACAATCTCATCCCTTCTTACAATCTCTTCAAGAAGAAATTCTATTATATTAAAATCAGGTTTCTGACACTGGAGAGTTAAAACTTGTTGGTGTAATTTATTAATGGGGGAGATTCCCCCCCCCTGTTTGTCTAGCTGTGTGAGTCCCAGTGCCATTTCCCACACAGACAAGATTTAGTGGAAAAGAGAGGAAAAAAAAAAGCTTGTTTCCAACCAAGATCAATATCAGATCCCCAAGAAAAAAAAAGAAAAAAAAAGCAAGAGTGAGAGTGAGGTTTTGCCTCAATTACGGCCAGAAGTATTCATTCCGCTACTTTGTAATAGAAAACGGAAGGACTTTCCCTTTCAGCCTCTCTTCAAGCCGCAGCAGTCGCAGCAGCAATCGCCATTTTAAAAATCTTTTTTCCTTTCATTTCTTAAACAACTTCAATAACTTTTCCAATAAGAAGAATACTTGCGCTTCAGGATCAGAGGTCCAACTGACGTCTTCTTGAGTTGATTTAACAAATTTACAGGCTTGCTTTTGCCCCTTAGCTCTGCATGTAGCAGAGATCTCCCAGAGCCCGGAGCATCGGCTGGGGATACGGGGAGTCTCTTCCGCTCCGTCCCAAAAGTAAAAAAAAAACTTTTGGGATTAGGCAGAGGACTCAACCCACCCCAGCCTGCTCTATCTCCGTTTCCTCATGGAAACGGAGTTTTTTCGAGCCACCATTCCGCTATAAAGGCGGCTCTTTACAGGCAGTGGGTGCGACGATCCCAAAGCAGCGTCCAGCGGGGACAAACAGCAAACCGGAAGTGGGACTTTTTTTTTATTTACTGTATATACAAGTGACTCTTAATGATTTTGGGGTGTGTAGGTATACATTTAAGCATGGTTCACACTTCGGGACTTTTTTGTAGAGGCCTATAAGCTGAACAGAAAATTTATTATCTGTATAAAATTTATTCTGAATTTGGTTTATCTTTATTAAAAAAAATATTTGCATCTTCTGGGAACTGTCTTGGATGTTCCTTTTATGGCAAAATATAGTATTATATTTTTGAAATGTCCTGATAGAATATCTGACCTAGTACTGTATTGCTTCATGCAAAGTTGCATATAGTTTCTTTTTAGACAACCATCACAATATCCTGGCTGGCTGGCTAATGATGAGATGCTTGATCGATTATGACAGTTGCCTGGGAATAGAAAAGATACCCATTTACAACATCACAAAAAAAATCTGATTGCTATGCCTGCCATGTAGTACCCAGTCATGAGATGAATATTTTGAAGGGCAGACTTGATTGATTGTCATCTCAAGAATGCTGATGAGAGTTTTTCATTTTTTCCCTTCAAAATAATTGGCTTTATTGGCCTGGCATGAATGATTCCGATTCATTAACGGCTCAGTTCTACTAGCAATTTAACACAATCAAATGTTATTAGGGTCAGGCACGATCTTCCCAAAGAAGACTCCCCTCAAAACACACTAGAATTAGTACTTCTATCAATAATAGCCTTCGTTTGTGTGATGGAACTTTACCAGGACTTATTGCTTCAAAATATTTGGTTTTTGGTTTTGTATTAGAATAAAATAGAGTCCCAAATATAGTACAATGGAGGGAGATAATCAATTCATTTTGTATATGATACTAAAATGAGAAACCTTGCCTACACTATCTGATGGGTGACTAACATTGGATAATATGCTGCAACAGCAAAACTGACAGTATATATCCACAATAGATGTTTAACAATTCAAGCAGAAATGGCTCCCTTGTATACAATATGTCACAGAGTAAGGCAGGTTTAGACATCTGAAATTTGATTTTTAAGACTCATAAGGAAGCTAATAATTATTGATGTTTGATGCAATGTTATACTATCTAAACTATGGTTCAGCATTGGAAATGTAAATGGGAAAAAAAGGGGAGGCATATTACTAAAAAAGTGTTTTTCTTTTTTCTGTTTTTTAATTCAGATGTAAAAGGCTCCCTTTTTTGTATCATCTTATTTTTTTTCTCCACTTTCTTTGTATTTTAATATTTTAACAATAAACTTAAAAATTAAGAATGATAAGGGATAGTGTGAAGCAAATTTTAAAAAAAGAAATTCTATTTCACATTACAAAAAACATAAAACAATTTTTGTTATCAGATTTAGCTATCCTGGCATGTAATTATACCAAGAGACTCATTCTCTCACCACTTTGAATTGGTATCTATTTAGCAAAACTATTTTATTTTATTTTTGTTTGTGTTGTATATTTATTTCAGATATATTGTCATAATGACATTCTAACGGGTATGTTACAAATCCCTTTAAATACTATTGCACTCATTTTTATCAATTATATTCCGAAAGATCAAAAACAAAAAAACACATTAATCCAGAGACAAGTTTGTCATTTCATATTTACATGGAAAAACAAAACAAAACAAACAAAAATCTTTGGAAATCTCATAGGCCAAAAGTTAACACTGAAACTGATCATCATATGCTTTAGATCCAGCCATTATGTTAAAATATATTGGTAGTCTTCATTTTTCCTTCTTTTAAAATTCTAAATGAAAGATAGGGGCTAAATCTGGGGGGGAGGGAGTCCCATTGCACTCACAAACTAAATAAAGATCTCTGTGTCACAATTAGAGTTATACCAAGATATCTTCACCTCATCAGTGATGATATCCAGGATCTGCTTCTCAAATAAAAAAATTAAATTAAATCCACTGGATTTCCTCATCCTAATTAATGGAAAAGGCCAGTTTACATTCCAATTCCAAATAAAGACAATGCCAAAGAATGTTCAAACTATTGCACCGTTGCATTCATTTCACATGCTAGTAAGGTTATGCTAAAAATCCTACAAGCTAGGCTCCAACAGTATGTGTATCAAGAACTACCAGAAGTACAGGCAGGATTTCGAAGAGGCAGAGGAACTAGAGATCAAATTGCCAACATACGCTGGATCATGGAGAAAGCTAGGGAGTTCCAGAAAAATATCTACTTCTGCTTCATTGACTATGCTAAAGCCTTTGATCGTGTGGATCACAACAAATTGTGGCAAGTTCTTAAAGAGATGGGAGTACCAGACCATCTTTTTTGTCTCTTGAGAAACCTACATGTGGGTCAAGAAGCAACAGTGAGAACTGGACACGGAGCCACCGATTGGTTCAAAATTGGGAAAGGAGTCCAGCAAGGCTGTATACTGTCACCCTGCCTATTTAACTTATATGCAGAGCACATCATGAGAAAGGCGGGGCTAGATGAATCAAAAGTTGGAATTAAGTTTACCGGGAGAAATATCAACAACCTCAGATATGCAGATGATACCATTCTAATGGCAGACAGCAAAGAGGAACTAAAGAGCCTCTTGATGAGGGTGAAGAAGGAGAGTGCAAAAGGTGGCTTGAAACTCAACTTTAAGAAAACTAAGATCATGGCATCCATCCCTCTCAATTCCTCGCAAATAGATAGGGAAGAAATGGAGGTAGTGACAGATTTTATTTTCCTGGGCTCCAAGATCACCACAGATGGGGACTGCAGCCAAGAAATTAAAAGACGCTTGATCCTGGGGAAGAAAGCTATGGCAAATCTTAGACAGCATACTAAAAAGCAGAGATATCACCCTGCCAACAAAAGTGCATATAGTCAAGGCTATGGTTTTTCCAGTTGCAATGTATGGTTGTGAAAGTTAGATCATAAGAAAGGCTGAGCGTCAAAGAATTGAGGCATTTGAACTATGGTGCTGGAGAAGACTCATGCGAGTCCCTTGGACTGCAAGGCAATCAAACCGGTCAGTCCTAAAGGAGATTAACCCTGACTGCTCTTTAGAAGGCCAGATCCTGAAGATGAAACTCAAATACTTTGGCCACCTACTGCAAAGGAAGAATTCACTGGAAAAGATGAGCCTAATGCTGGGAAAGATTGAGGGCAAAAGAAGAATGGGACGACAGAGAACGAGGTGGCTGGATGGAGTCACTGAAGCAGTAGGCGTGAGCTTAAATGGACTCCAGAGGATGGTAGAGGACAGAAAGGCCTAGAGGAATGTTGTCCATAGGGTCACGATGGGTCAGACATAAATTCGCAACTAACAACAAAATTAATGGAAAACATATTTCTTTTACAATTTGGACATTGAATTAAATCATAATTAAAGCTATCTATTTTATGAAACACTGAATTAAGAAGTCTGCCCAGAATCTTGTGAACGAGTACATCCCTAATATTCATGGGGTTTTTTTCCCCTATGAGGTGTAATAAGGGACAAATCTTCGATCTTTTTTCAGGGAACAGTGAGGAACACATAAGAGACAGCACTAGAGAATACCTTGAGATTCTGGAATATGCAGAAAAATATCATTGTCTAGCACAATTGCTAGTGTGTAACAGAGTTTATAAATCATGTTTTGTTTGAACCATGATTTGTCATATGCCTTAGTTCACCCATAATTCCAAATTACAGAAAATAGTTTGTAAAAGTTCAGACATCATTATAAACTAAAATCAAAGAAACTATATTATGGATTAATAGAGTACAGTAAATTCAGCCATTTTCAATAAAAATAAACATGCTATTACTTTCTAATTATTATAGTTAATATACAGTATATTCAATAAAAATTAATCAAGTGTTGATAATAACAGATGACAGTGAATTCAGTGTATTTGTTATCAATCATTTATTACTGAAAACAAAGTGGATTTTCTTATCTGGCACATAAACAATTATTTCTACAAAAAGGAAACCCTACAAATCTTGATAATTTATACAAATATGCTTTCTCAAAAAATAAAAATTTAATTTAGTAAATTTGTGCTCTTATTTTTAAGCACTGTCTGCAATATCCACCACAAATCCCTGAGCAGAGACAACAATTTTAAACTTATTTGAAAATTGAGAGATATAAAGCCTAACCCTAAACTGAAAATGCATGGAAAAACAAGATTTTATTTTAACAATTTGTCATTGTTCGATCTGAGACAAGCAAAACTCCTGTACAACTTCATTGAAATCTAGTGTATAAGAAATATAATTAAGAATAAAGAACATAAAAAGGGAGACGGTTTAATGAAAAGTGAAATGTTACAACTAGGAAGTTGACCTTGCATCTGATGCTGAAGTATAACATTTCAGAATGTCTTACTAATACAGTTAAATTGCTATCCTATACACAATTCCATGGGGTTCAACCCACTGAATTTAATTGGATTTATTCTTGAGTATACATGCATAGGATGATGCTAAAAATTCAATCTTCAGCATTAATACAGCATTTGGTTTTACAGTTTTGAGAAAATGATGCAACAGTACATTGTTCAGTTAAATAGACAGTAGCTAACATTGCATTTTATCCATATCTGATTGCATAACAATGAAAATATTGAATTTCACTGGTTAACATTTTAGTTTTTTCTATCCCATTAAACAGTTTCTGGAACTGCACCTGGAAGGAAAAAATTGAAAGGTCACTCATCTGCACAAAGCTCTAAAATAAAATAGGCTAATGTAAGAAAACAGAAATTAGAAGGTGGTGCCTAATAATAAAATGTTTCTAACAATGGTGTCCTAATGGAAAATCAAGAAAGCTCAGAGTATCACCAAGAATGACATAAATTGTGGTTATGCTGAGAAAATAGCCCCTTGTTCCTTAATAAATCGACACAGAAAACTGGGGTGACTAAAATGCACAGAATAAATGTGTTCCTGTTTCCTTCTAAACACCAATACATTCTTTAAACATTTAAAAGCACGCCATGAAAAGCAATCAGAAGACTAGCAACAGTTGTGGAATCCTAGCTAATGACTATTTGCTACAGTTGGCAAATAAAAACCTTCAACAATGCATCAGTTCCAAAGTAGTAACAATGGAATGATATTCAATACAAACACTTTTTGTTAACATAGGGAGGATTCTTAGAGACACCTAACCTCCAATTCATGGATGTTGCAGGATATAGTGCCAGGATGCAAAGGACCACATAACTAGCTCTCTATTTCTGAAAAAAACTATCCATGCTTCCCATTTTAATTCGAAGTGGCTTTAAGTATGAATTTAGAATTGGCTATGTGTTTTCTATGTGGCAGAGAATGAGGTGACTGGATGGAGTCACAAAAGCAGTCAGCGTGAGTTTAAATGGTCTCCGGGGGATAGTAGAGGATAGGAAGGCCTGGAGGAAAGTTGTCCATGGGGTCGCAATGGGTCGGACACAACTTCACAACTAACAACATGTGTTTCCTAGATGAAAAATTAAGCCAGCCATAGCAAGCCCTTCGATATGTCTACAGTAGCTCTTTGGTGCCAGTCAAACTGATCTAAAAATGATTGATGGGTATATATGCCATTTTGAAATTATAGTGTAATTTGCCTAGTTAATAATAAAGGGAATTGGTAAATGGTCTCATTTTTAAATGATGCTTTTATGCAAATCATAACAATTAGGCTAAATAAGTTGAAATATTAAACAAACAAAAAAAGAATGCAGAATTGAGTTAGAATCTGCACATATTTTTGTCTTCATCTATAAATAGTTAAATAAATGCAAAAATAATTGGCAGCTATTGTCAGTCACATAATTCCTTTTAGTCTAACACCTTGTGGATTCACTAAATATTTATTTAAAATATTAAATTCTTTTAGTTTCTTGCAGATAGCACAATAGTTTATTTTTCACAAACAGCTGGTAAATCCTCCTGCTAACATTTCAAAAATGCATTCACCAAATGCATGCCTACAAATTTGTTGTTAATCCAATGACAACATACTTTGAAAGTATATTTACACAAACTGGCAACCTGGGTATCAGTTTAATGGAGATAGTAGTTTGCTTTGTGTGTGCTTGATGCACGATGCATCATGTAGAAGCCACAGGTGCAATCTACAGCATGTACAGATGCAATCATGCTACAAGTGTTTGCATATTTTCAAAAACAGTGTTAGTAACATTTTCACTTACACTGTTCTATCCTTTGCTTTCAATGTACTAAAAGGCAGAAAATTCATGTTTCTTCATGTCTATCCAATTCATATTTAAAATGTCTGTATACAAATGCATTTCTTTCTTAATAAAATACATATTGTTGATGAGAACAAACATAAATCCATTCTTTACATTTCATTATTATGGACATGGCTCTCCAGCTTAACACTGATCTGATCTTGGAAGTAAGGCAAGCTGGTTAAAGCAACAAAATATAACAAAGTTTAAGTCATGAGCAAGATTCAGTTTTCTTACCCAGTGGATAGCTTCTGTTTTAAAGTACAGAGCACTCCCGTTTTTAACCAGGGCAAAACAAAGAAAGAAGCATTTACTGTACAGTATAGGTTCAGCAACCTGTTGTATTTTAAAAAGTAATTGACTATTCAGACCCTGGAGCATAGTACATCACAAGATGACAGAGAGCTTGCCTTAATTCTTCATTTACTTCATTCAGTACTATTGTATACTGTTAATTCTACATTCCAAGTCGCCTTCATTGTTTGTTTCTACACTTTCAGAGAATAATTCACAGCCAACCAGCCAACCAACCAACCAAACAGGCTAACAATATGCATTTGCCAGTGAAGATTAGACATGAAACCACATCTTTCTTTTTTTTTTAAATAGTTGAGCTAGTATGTGAATTAGCTCAATAGGCAGGTCTGTGGAGTTATACAATATCAAGACAAATAGCAAACACATTTAGTTTTAGTATACATTTAATGAATTACAGCCTAAGAAAATAAAGTTAAGCCAGTCTTTATCCTCTTCTAAATTCTTAGTTTTACTGGAAGGATGCTCAGTAGGCCAACATGACTTTTCTATCAGAAACCACATAAAAATGACTAAGTGAGAATGACTAATATGCCCTAGTGAATATGCTAAAATGGGTTCCTTTCTGGTGCTCCAGTTTCAGTTGTTGTTTTTTTTTTTTAAATTTTCTGGATTTTGGCAATAATTATTAAGTCCTTCATGGAACTTATCAAAAAGATTCTACCCCTTTCTCATTTTCAATTTGAAACATCAAAATGCAGCCATGTAGGTTCTCCTAGCAGCAATTACAACCTTTGACAATTAGAGCTTAGTTAGCAAGAGCACTCAACAAAACAGTGCTCCAAAAATTATTTTGGATTTTATTTTTATTTTTTAAAACTCTTTGCAAACAAAAAAGACGACAACACTTTTTAAAAACCCTGCATTATGTTTTGGTTGTTCTTAAGCCTTGTTTTTCCATAATATTCCAGAGTTTGCGAAGATTTGATTGTGTGATGACATCATCCGGTTTAAACTGAAGGGCATGAAGATAGTTTGATTCAGCCTCCAAAAGTTTGCCATTGAGATGAAGAATAGCTCCCAAATTCATTAAGGCAGCTGGGTACTGGACAAAAAGAAAAAGAATGGAGAAAACATGAGTTTATCTTTCTTCATCCAAGAGCTTTCATCTAAGTAGCAAAATTACTCCCGTATGTTTTTGTAGACTACTTTTATGGAATCAATTAAGAAACTGGAACAAGCATGAGTGTTAAATAAGGAATGGGTTGATCAGATGCACAGCACACTTTGCAGTGAAGTGTTCAGATGGAGAACATTAACTCCTTTAATGTGCAAACCACAGATAATAGGACTTATCACCAAAAGCTGTGCTCCCCACCTACAGAGTCTTTTTTATTTTCTTCTTACTAGATAAGGAAAATTGGAAGATAAGACTAGATGAAGAAAATCAATTTCATTAGATGTTCATTTAAAACTTCCTATTTTAGGTTTTGGTTCTATAGCAAGCTCAATCATGAGAAGGAATTAGAATTCAGTTTGATGAAATAAACAACTGTGTAATTTCTTTTATTCTGATGCTATATGCAATATCTTGATTATCATCACTCCAAATGTTAATGTTATCAAGAAAGCATACTAGGTTCAATTCAAGAAAACAGGTTAAATATAAATTTGAATGTAAATAATATGTTGCCTGATTGCACTCCTGCAGCTACTTTGGTAATGTGTCAAATGATTATGTTGAAGTTTGAGCGCTTTCAAAATGGCTGCATGTTTTATGCCCAGCAGTCTGTAATAGTTTTGACAGTTTGTAAAAATAATTCTTCAGTTTCAATTATGGTACTCATTAGTAATGCTGAATATTGCACCTACTGCATCATCAGAACCTTTAGAAATACTTAGTAGAGGATCCTATGAAGTCTCCAGTACCTTCCTTTCACACTGCAAATAAGCTTTCGGCTTCTTGTCATTTCAGTATTTGATAACTTTATATGCTTCAGCCTCCTAAGCGGATATTATTCACTTAGAATACTAGAGCATACTATGTGCTGATGAAGTTTTGGAGGCAACATTATCTATTATTCAAAGACAGATTTAACTGAGACAATGAAAGACGGACAATTTCAAATGAATATGAGCTGAAGTAATGTTCTAGGAAAATAGTAGAAATTAGTCAGGAAATTATACAAGGAGACAAACAGTCAATGACAAATTCATTTATTGGCATATAACATTTCAATACTTCCTAATAAAAGGGCATGGAGTGGTTAAATATGGGAATGATAACTACTATGTCATTTAGCCTAGGTCATTATTATGTAAATTAAAAAATAACTAGTATTTCCTGATAATTTTAAATAATTTTTCGCATCGTTCTTGTGGGCTTCACCCACAATGATACCATAGGTCTGCTTAGTACCACTACTGGCTATTAAATACATGAAGTGGACACCAAGAGGCTGCCTGCTTCTGCTGTAAAGTAATTACTGCATATCATCTTTCAAATTCTCTTTTTTATGTTTTACAGAGTGTTGTAAGACTTATACTTGTTTGGTTTTATAAAATCAATCCAAGTGCCTCCTGAAGAGATTTATTCTGCAGTGCACAAAATGCTTTTTGCTGTTCTATACTACAGCAATTCTTGATATTCAGCATCACTAAGGAAAGCCTTTATTGAACCAGAAGAACCGTCAGACTTACTAAAGAATGCTGGACATGTGGTATCAGATGAAAGGAAATATTTTGATATCCTTCACAAAATACACAGTTTTGAAATCACTGAAGCTCATTGCTTATCTTTCTGTTCAATGCTTAAATGCTTCCATCAGGAATGCAATTGTCCAGATCTACCTTTATTACAAACAAAGGAATGTTAGAAAAAGAGAGCTCTTTCAACTTGTCCAACCCAAGAGAATGCACACTATCTGCCTATTTATTCCAAATACTATTTATAAAAATTTAATATCACACCTGCAATGAAAATGTTGCCCTTCCCCACTCATGCTATGCCCAGCTGAAGGCATGAAACTGACACCTGGTCTAGAGGGTGCTCCTCAGCCAATTGTGCTAGACGTTATTCATGGCAAGCCAATCATTGTTTAAGGCCTGCAAAGAATAAAGGACTGTTAAAAAAACACTGCCTCTTATCCTAGCAATTACGTGCTGCCACCTGAAAATGAATGCAGCTATTTTCTTTATACATATATTTTTTTTATAAAAGACAGATGAAGATGATTTTCAGTATATTAGCTACTGGCCTGGTAATGTGGGATTTCTCCAGCCACAGAACAAATGACACCCTAGCCACATGAAACAAAAAACGTCCTCTTCATTCATTTCCTCTTGGAGACAGAGTCTTTACATCAAAAGGAGCCAGCTGAAAATTCTATTGAGCTTTTAATATAATTCTTTTATGGTTTTAGGGGAAATTATACAGTTATTAGGGAGGTTCCTGGGTACTCATTTGTCCAGCCTGTAAAGATTTATGATCTTTCTCCAAAGATTGCAATGCTAGTAAAGAAGAGTATAGTGATAGCAGGTTCATCGTGATGACCCAGTCACTGATATTTTTGCTACACTTGCAATTAAATTAGATTTGGGTCAAAAGTTAGTTCTGTATGTTACTATGGAAACCTACTTACATGATTGGATGCCTAATTCATATAACAATATTATCAAGTAAGAATAGTACAGGGAGAATAAAATGAAATAAAATATAACAAGAGAAAAGGAAGGTAATTAGAAGACTAGAAACAGCAAAAGTACTTTTTTTCTGAATTCAGCTTGACAATAGTAGAAAGGACCATCTTTCAGGAATGTTTGCAGTCAGAGTTATTTATTTCTCTTCTTGTTCTTTTCTGTTGTGCCTCACACACTTTTGTCATTTCCCCTTTTTCTTTCTTATTGATATTTTTATATAGTTCTATATAGTTGCATTAAAAACATATACACTAACAGAATGCATTCTCTATCTAACCTTTATTTCATTGTGGGCAACCTATGGACTGGCTGGAGATACTTTTTAATTCCCCCCAAGTTTCTGGCTCAATCTGATTTAGTTTCAGATGAGAATTATTTTAAATGAGAGCTGGGCACTCTGGTGGCAACTTACATTCTTTCCCAAGTTCCTCAATGCTCTATTGGCATCCTTAAAAATAAAATGATGCATGACCACAAGACCCATTTTGTTTAAAAGCATGTCCATCTGCCCTTGAATTGTGCCCTGAGGTACTGCCACAGTTCAAGAATTAATCTCATCTGTTAAACCAACTCTCCTTTTATGAAGACATAGTCCTACTTATGGGAATCATTTTATGTAAACTCTTACCAGAAAAGTGCCCTATCCTCCTCTTCTGGAACTCGCTATTTCTTATTTCTGTCTTGATTATGCTTTCCCTCTCTTCCATTGCTTAAAAATACTCCTTAACTATGGTTCACCTCTACTAATTTTCATATGGTATTGTTTTTTTCTTTAAACAAAATTTATCAATAAGCAAAATAATAACACTAAAGAAATCCTAACAAAATCAAATAAATACCTACCTCCTCCATGTACCATTATTAAAACAGAGTTTGGAAGTGTATAGAATATATTTCTAGTCTGAAGGATCAACGTGAAATTTTAAATAGCTATATTTCATGTATTTCCTGTTATCAAATTTTGCGTGTATCTATTTGCATGGATACTGATATGCACACTTAAGGGCTGTATATCTTATTGGAAGTTTAGCCTTGAGTGCTTACGTCAATAAATTTAGTAAATGAATAAACCTATTTTGTTAAAAAATAAAATACATGGAGAATTATTTTATTGATATACTTCAGAAACTGGGACTATATTTGAATATAATAATAATTAACTGAAGGATTTTTCAAGACTAATTGTTGTTTCCTTAATTTTTCAGATTATCCCATTTCTCACAGTTTTAATAACACTGATTCAAAAAATAGTATCCACTGTTCTGCTATATTAAATCTATGCACCTCATAAGGATGTAACATTGTTGAGCAATTTTTCCAATTTCTCCAAAAACATTTTGACCAAAATGATTAATTAACACTGCCAATACCGATGGTAATATGTAACAATCTGTCTAATTTCAATTAATATAATGCAATTTAAATTCAATGTAGCACTCTATGTGACTTATTTTTATCTTGACTTGCTGGCAACATCCAAAGACAAATGTAAAGACATTTTATGTTATCAATATTATACTTCATCTGCCTGCCATTTTTATATGCCAGTTCATACTATCTTTGGGGTTTTAGAAATTCCTTTGTGCTGGCAAATAATCATAACAGCCATTCCACACACACACAAAAAGCATTAGCATATTATTGTTCTAAGGTTCTTTGGTGAACAAGTTTAAAACTGTCCTTTAGTAACTTCCTTGCATTGGGACAGGAGCTAACAAGGAATTTCAACAGGTTATCATGAAGCCAAAGGACAACTGTCCCGTTGTCTTCTCACAGGGAAACCAGAGTAAAAGACTAAGGACTGAAATGGAATGAGCTGATATTGCTGTGTCAAGTTAAAATTTGGTGATTACAATGTAAGTAAAAAGAGTATCTTCATAACATCTACAAATGGTCTATCTAGTACAATGGCCAGAAAGATGTCTTTCAGGGTATTCAGTATTCATTGCTGCTGAAGACAGACAGAAGAACTGGAATTGAGGCCAACATACAGTATATTTGATGCAAATATATCATCGAAACAATCTAAATATAGCAGCTATGGATACAACATATTATTTTACTTGGTAATCATTTTTGAATCTTCTTAAAAAAAAATTAAGATTTAATTTGGAGTAAATTGTTCTACCACAAAAAATATTAAGCCAAAGCAGCCATTCTATATTTGAAAAGGAATGATGACTTCATGAAAATGTGTAGGTTTTGAATACCAATCAAAATTTCAAATTATGTGCATCTGTATATTCATACAATCATTTAAACTACTTTAGATAGATTGGAGGGGCAGTGAATGCTTAACCTTATAGCCCTTCGTTAGCAATAATAATCAAAATATATGACTTTATGTATGACTTTCCAGGCCCTATCTCTTTTATTTACCATGATAGCAGATTTTTCTCCAATACACAAAAAACTATCCAACTACTCTAGTGGTTTTTAAACAGCTGCATTAATTCGTTGGGTGATACAACATGGCAATGTGCATATACATACACATTTAAAGAGGTAATTTCAATAAGGTTAAATCCTTGATTCTGCTGTTTGTTGTTTTCTGCATTCAGTGTGCCTACTTTTTTTTTTAAAAAAAAAAAACAACAGCCGTGAGGCTTTTGTTGCTGAAAAAGATTTAATGCTCTGAAAAACATGGCATCCAGATATTTCAGCTTAATATTAGGGTAGCTCTCTCTCCTTAAGCCAGCTGTATTCTGAAGGCTTGAGTTTGCTAATTGAAAACACATACAGTAGCTTGATAAAGAGCAATGAAATAATAAAAGAGAAAGTGAAAAAGATTTATCGGTGAGGAACATCACCAGATTCAGGGTGGTTCTGCTTCATCTTGCCAATGACCATGCTATAATGTGTTGTCAGGCCTTTTTATCCTCATGTGGTGATAATAAGCATTTTACTTGAACTTTTATTTCTGCTGTGTTACTGCCAGGCTGCAATGTTTGATTTTCGAAAGCATTCAAAATGTCAACACAGTATTTTTTTTCTTGTTAAAAAGAATCATGTACTGCCGAATCACTTTGGAATTGGCGTTTTCTTTTTGACAGACCTCAATGTGCTACTTTCACAACAAATATGGATATGGAGTTGTCCTTAAGGTTCTTGGTGATGCTGCTGAAATAACTTGAATATATTAATTTTACATTCTGGTCGAGAGAAATTCCCTGAGGATGGGCTCCAGTATGAGTCTGAAAGCTCAGAAGATTAAACCTCTGGTTCTCAGACTCAGATTGGATCCTGCAACATTATCATGGGACACGTATATTCCAGTGGTGGGTTTCTACCAATTTGGCCCAGTTTGGATGAACTGGTAGTGGCGGCAGCGGGAGGCTCCGCCCACCCACCCAAATGTCATCACGGACACTCTGTGCATAAGCAGAAGGTTCTGCACATATGCATGCTCACAGTTCCAAACCAGTAGCGAAGGAAAGTGGAACCCACTACTGGTATATTCATATGAATTTCTTCTGCAGGAGAAAGCTCCAACTTTAAATAATAGAAAGTCATGCAAAAGAAATGTCCTCTTTAAGGTAGTTTCTCTTCTTTCAAGTGATTATTATAAAAATTTACTTGGCATGATTAAAAAAATGTGTAATGTTAACACATTTTGAACACTACTATGCCTTGTATATCTGATTCAGTTACAAAAAATATTAAAAATTATTGCAAGGGGCTTCTGGACAAGGTATGGAGACCTGAAGATGGCTCTATGAAAGCAGAATCAATGATTGCAGCAAAGACCCAGGAACAAGTGAGAAGACCAATTCTTTAAAACCTCTCTGCATGAGGAGAGAACAGGGTAGCCCACATATGCTCTGGATGTCTCTCCTGGCAAGGAGGTGACAAGATGATAATTTTCTGTGGGTTTGAATACTTGGAGATGATGGGATCAGCCATCTGGCTCACAAACACAGCAGAGACTTTTAAAGGACATAAAGTTCACAAACCTCACTTTCTAATCACTTTTGCCTACCGTGTTTTCCCGAAAATAAGACCCTGTCTTATATTCTTTTGAACCCTGAAATAATAATGGGCTTATTATCAGGGGATGTCTTACTTTGGGGGAAACAGAGTATTAGATTTACTTTGCTTATACAGACAGTTGCAAGTCGTAACAAAAGATAAGTTATAATATTAGAAACTGGATACTAGAGAAAACTAAAGATTTTAAGCAAGAAAAAAATGTTTGATGTCAGTTGATATTGAACTTGCAAAATGACACAAAATATTATAACATCAGAAATATTAAGATTTTTGAAGAATGGAGCCAGAATTTAGTAACTATAATAACAGCACTTTCAGTAATCATATGTGCTTCTATGGATAGACTTTTATTTATGACGGAATGACATAAATTTATCTGACTTTATCTGACTAGACAGAGAACGTATAGAATGTGGACCTATAAATGACAAACCAAGAGAATGATTTTGAAAAGGACACTTTATTTGATATACACAAAAAAACCTAACTGAAGTTTTAAAAATCAAAAGGGAAATACAAATGATAAACCAACAGATTGTCTTGGAAAATGTTTTCCAATTGGATTCACAAAAGAGATTTGTTGAAGCCTTGAAGAAATCTGTCGGATGGGAAATAGGAGAACTGAAGAAAAATCAAATCCTATGACAATATTTGACTGAATTAAAGACTAGGACTCTAAGAAGTAAAAGGAATATAAAGGTGGTTCTTTTGTTCTAGGTTAGGCTTTTTATTTTTGTTATTTTTTGCAATGCACTGGCAAATATTTATGGAGTTTTTGCTGGATTTAAATATTGATGTTTTATGGATTTATTTATAGATAATATCTGGGATATGGGATGAAGAGATATCTATTTAATCTTAAAGAGGCTGAAGAGTTATTAAATTTGTTTACATTTAAATCTGTTGTGATGAAGGTTCGAAGTCACTTCTTTATATATTTCTTTTTCTTTAGTATATTCTTCCCCCCCCCCGCATTTTTTCTTTCCATCCATTCTTTTTTCTTTAGTTTGTTTTTAGTATTATAATTAAAATTCTTCATAAAATTATATTAAAAAAGAAATTGTTTATGCCAACCACAATTATTAAACGAGTTTTACCTGAAGCAAAAGGGATAATCAATGGCTATTTGAAAACAACATTCTACATTCTTTGTGCAGTCTACAAAGAACAGTGCCACAAAATTTCCATTGGTAGAAAATGTGCTGTCTAGGCTGCTACTTGGTGCAGAGAATTACACCTTCTAACACTGAAAGATCTACAGTGATTGTCAGTTTGGCTCAATTTTATCCTCTAATGATTTCAACAGTTTAGGCTATACAGGTAGTTAGCTGAAGGATTATCTGCCTTGTTATGTACCTGTCTATTGAGTGTCTAATTAACAATTGCAGAATAAGCTGCTATAGAACACTACAGCTTGCAGATAGGGAAGATGGTTAGAAAAGCCAGTTCTTCTTTATTCATATTTTTTAAAGTCATTTTTCTTCTTTTGTAAAATACTACAAAGGAAAAAAAAATCCACACATAGATAGCCCTTGCCTTACCACCATTTGTTTAATGACCATTTAAAGTTATGATGGTGCTGAAAAAAGTGATTTATGATTGGTCTTCACAGTTATGACTGTTGCAGTGACCCTGCAGTTATGTGATCCAAATTTGGGCACTTGGCAACTAGCAAAGATGTATGATGGTTCCAATGTACTAGGGTCACATGATCACCATTTGGGACCTTGAAGCTGGTTTCCAAAAAGCAAAGTCAATGGGAAGCTGGCTTTGCTTAATAAAACAGCAAAATCTAGCACAACCCACTTAATGACTGTACTACTTAGCTATCAAATTCCAATCCCAATTGTAGTCATATATTGAGGACAATCTGTATACCAGACTTGTTTCAAGAATTATCCATCCAACAATATTAAGTACAAGAAAGAGAGCAGCTAGCTCAACCTGAAAACAAATTGGGATCTGTCTTTACAGTATAAACTTCTTTTCAAATATCACTTTCTGAACTTGCTTTAAAGTATATGAATAGTATCTGATATTTAGATTTCAATATAATTTTATTTGTTGTTTAAAATACAGCTGATATATAAATTCCCAACTTTGGGCAATTAAATATTGATATGTGGTAACATGGTGTTTCCCAAAGAACTAAGGATGAGTTTTACATTTTTTTTTCAACAGCTATATATCAAGAGCTTGATACACAGTGGAGAAAAACCCTTAAGAATTATTATTTCATTCCATAGGGAAACAAGCTGAACATTTAAAATATTATTTAATTAGCTTAATCTCACTTCCTAAAGAATTATAATCCTTTAAATGTTGTAGTTATATAGTTTTGGAAAAAACAAAGCACATATGTGTTCCAGACATCACAAATTGCTTACAATTAAACTTCCCTGGTTCTTTAGCCCAAATATTTTCAGAATTATTCTGCATATAATTATATGCCATATGGAAATATAAGCATGCTCAAATCATTGAATTTTTATTTATGGGAGTCAAGCTGTATCTTTTTATGCCCGAGACACAGTTTAATCATTGGAACATATAGACCTTTGTTGTATGTATTAGATAGTAAATCTCTCTTTACATATGGTTATACTTTGTATTGTATTAGAATTATAATCAACGTCAAAGGCAGTTTTGTATCTTATGTACATTTTGTATTTGATGCTAGGAGTTACTGGTATGTGTTAGATGATTACATATAATTATGGTCAATATATACTGATCTTTCTAAGAGTCGTGATGGCACAGTGGTTAGAATACAGAACTGCAGGCTACTTCTGCTGACTGCTGACTGCCAGCAGTTTGGCAGTTCGATTTTGAGAAGCTCAAGGTTGACTCAGTCTTCCATCCTTCCGAGATGGGTAAAATGAGGACCCAGATTGTTGGGGGCAGTATGCTGACTCTGTAAAACCACTTAGAGACGGCTGTAAAGCACAGTAAAGTGGTATATATAAGTCTAAGTGCTTTTGCTATTGCTACTACGCAACCATTTTTGCAGTTTCTGCATTATGAGCTATTTAAAAAAAATAGGTTAAAATGTTTCCGATATTTTAAATCTTTACATTGTATCAGAAATTTGATTCATCCAATATAACCTCCCAATAATAGGCTCAGTTACACTATACAAGTCAGTTCAAGTTAGTCTGGTCAATAATACCCTTTTCTATTAATTACATGGCAATTTATCTCTTATCAGTTGCTCCGTGAGCTAGTTTCATCATTAGCTTCTCCATTTATTGTTAAGTTCGTGAGGAAACTGCACTGCCTATAATGAAAACTGTCTGAGAAATGGGCTAGACAAGGGACTGTAATTCTCACACCCCAGATTCATATCTTTCTCTAAATTCCACTGATAAGTATCTGGAGTAATTCTCTTCCCATTCATTTTTTTCAATCTACAGCATGAGCTTTTCTAAATCTGACACTGACTCTATCCCTTTGACAAAAACTGGGTTTGCCTGAAGACTTTTTATACTACCTAGGCAATATAGCATGATAACAAAACTGCTTATACAAAAGCCTACTAGATTAAGCTTACTTCATTACTAATTACTATACAATATCTTATACTTAAAAGAAACTGATGGGTTTAGACAACAACTGACCAAAGAAAATGGCTAGGGAGAGATGTTTCTAAATTCCTGGCCTCAGAAACTTAATGAGCCACTTTAATGAATATACAGGTGAAACTCGAAAAATTAGAATATCATGCAAAAGTTCATTTATTTCAGTAATGCAACTTAAAAGGTGAAACTAATATATGAGATAGACTCATTACATGCAAAGTGAGATAGTTCAAGCCTTGATTTGTCATACTTTTGATGATTATGGCTTACAGCTCATCAAAACCCCAAATTCACAGTCTCAGAAAATTAGAATATTGTGAAAAGGTTTCATATTCTAGGCTCAAAGTGTCCCACTCTAATCAGCTAATTAAGCCATAACACCTGCAAAGGGTTCCTGAGCCTTTAAATGGTCTCTCAGTCTGGTTCAGTAGGAATCACAATCATGGGAAAGACTGCTGACCTGACAGTTGTACAGAAAACCATCATTGACACCCTCCATAAGGAGAGATAGCCTCAAAAGGTAATTGCCAAAGAAGATGGATGTTCCCAAAGTGCTGAATCAAAGCACATTAATAGAAAGTTATGTGGAAGAGAAAAGTGTGGAAGAAAAAGGTGCACAAGCAGCAGGGATGACCGCAGCCTGGAGAGGATTGTCAGGAAAAGGCCATTCAAAAGTGTTGGGGACTTTCACAAGGAGTGGACAGAGGCTGGAGTCAGTGCATAAAAAGCCACCACGCACAGACGGATCCTGGACATGGGCTTCAAATGTTTTATTTGTCAAACTGCTCCTGAACAACAAACAACGTCAGAAGCGTCTTACCTGGGCTAAAGACAAAAAGAACTGGTCTGTTGCTCAGTGGTCTAAAGTCCACTTTCCTAATGAGAGCAACTTTTGCATCTCATTTGGAAACCAAGGATCCGGAGTCTGGAGGAAGAATGGAGAGGCACACACTGCAAGATGCTTGAAGTCCAGTGTGAAGTTTCCACAGTCTGTGTTGATTTGGGGAGCCATGTCATCTGCTGGTGTTGGTCCACTGTGCTTCATTAAGTCCAGGGTCAACGCAGCCGTCTACCAGATTTTGGAGCACTTCATGCTTCCTTCCGCAGACAAGCTTTATGGGTCTGCTGACTTCATTTTCCAGCAGGACTTGGCACCTGCCCACGCTGCCAAAAGTACCAAAACCTGGTTCAATGACCTTGGGATTACTGTGCTTGATTGGTCAGCAAACTCGCCTGACCTGAACCCCATAGAGAATCTTTGGGGCATTGCCAAGAGAAAGATGAGAGACATGAGACCGAACAATGCAGAAGAGCTGAAGGCCGCTATTGAAGCATCCTGGTCTTCCATAACACCTCAGCCGTGCCACAGGCTGATAGCATCCATGCCACGCCGCACTGAGGCAGTAATTGATGCAAAAGGGGCCCAGACCAAGTACTGAGTACATATGCATGCTTATACTTTGCAGAGGTCCGATATTGTTCTATGTACAATCCTTGTTTTATTGATTTCAAGTAATATTCTAATTTTCTGAGATTGTGAATTTGGGGTTTTCATGAGATGTAAGCCATAATCATAAAAATTATGACAAATCAAGGCTTGAACTATCTCGCTTTGCATGGAATGAGTCTATCTTATATATTAGTTTCACCTTTCAAGTTGCATTACTGAAATAAATGAAATTTTGCACGATATTCTATTTTTTCGAGTTTCACCTTTATCTACAGATATTTCTTTTTCTGAATTTGGGGCTCTTTTATAGATAATGCATTCTCCAGATAATTTTGATATGGTATCTTTTTATTTGATTTGATATGCTTTTGGTATGATATACCATACCATATGTCAGGCTCCAGCAAAATCAGGAGATCAAGGCAGTTCAAATGGAATAAAGATTTATTGCATATTTAAGTTTTCTTCAAGAATCTGAACTACCATGGGTTAAAGGAACTTGGCGATAGATAAGGAATCCAAGGTGGACTGGACTTAGATCACTTGTGGGTGTGTAGGGTCTCATGTGTGATTATGTGTTTGACCTCTCCCTTGGGCTCAGCCTGGTCATCTCCTACACCTGACAAGCATATACAAAAAAAGAAGAATGTCAAAGAATGCAAGGTGGGGGGTGGGGTTGGAGGGAGGGAGGGAGGGAGGGAGGGAGGGAGGGAGGGAGAGAGAGAGACTGAGACTTTCATTTTTCCTGGGGTAACTTAGTTCCTCCTTTATGCAAGACCAACTCTTTCTCCCCCTTAGAGAAGATGAAGGTAACTGCTGGAGTAGCAGTTAAGTTGTTGGCTAAGCATGGTTGATATTCTTTTCTTTATTTACTTTATATCCTGTCATTATTTTTACAAATAACTCAAGGCAGCAAGCATATGCAACACACCTTCTTCTTCCTATTTCCCCAACAACAACAATCCTGTGATGTGAATTGGGGTGAGACACAATGACTGGTCTAAGGTCACCTAGCTAACTTTCCTGGCTAGTTCTGGGACTAGTTCTGGGACTAGAACTCATGGCCTCTTGCTTTTTAGCCTGGTGTCTTAGACCAGGGGTCATCAATCTTTCAGACCTCAAGGACCACTAAATTCATAATTTTAAATCCTGTGGACCACTATGAATTTTCTAAAAAGATAAATAGTATTTAGTGCAATATAAAAAATGCAAATAATTTTTCTGCGGACCACCAAAATTTTCTCATGGACCACCAGTGGTCCACAGACCACCAGTTGGTGACCACTGTCTTATACTACGACTAGAACAAACTGGCTTGACTGAATCCTTTGGGGCCAGTCATTCTCTCTCCCTTCATCCTGCTTGAAAGGGCTGTTTTATGAGTAAATATTGGAAAAGGGCATGCCATGATTGTCATCTTAAATACCTATAGAAAAGGTGAGATATAAATCTAAAAAATTGAACTATCAAATAATAATCTTTGTGGTTTGGCTGATGTCCACATTTGTTCCTTGTGGACTATTTTAATTCAGATTTATAAATCTATGAAACTTGTTTTACTCCTTCTGGTTGTCAGACCACATAGCAGAAAATTAAAGTACACAGGTCTGGTGATAAATGTCCACATGTTCTTGTGGTGAAAGCTCACCTGTAAAGCATGTTCTGCTTGTGCTTGGAAGTCAACCTTGACATACATTTACTTCCAATGCCATTCCAATCTTTAACTAGCAGCTAAACTTGGCCATTTAGCTCTATTTGGATTTTATCAAATAAACCTGCTAGATTCTATTCTATTCTATTCTACTACAGGTAATTTTTATTCCAGTGATTCGGCGTCACCATACTGCGTTCATCAGAAAGAGAAATCCTTACCCTGTGTATTTTCAAGATTAATCATATTCATGATTATTTTAAAATTGATCATGAACACTGTCACATCATATTCAGAATGGTAAGGACTACAAATCAGATAACTGATCAGCGTATGTTCCATGGCACTGCTGAAGAAAATATTTTGGAAAGGTTATTGTTTAACAGCCAGTCACGATATATCCCTTAATCAGTTAGGGAGAGCGACTCCATTAGGATTAATCATCCTGGGTTTGACAATCCTAATTCAAAGAATCATCCTACTACACAGTATTGTATGCCTTTCATCTGTAACTATCTGTCATAAGAGAATATAAGCATTATTGGGTATAGAACGAAAGATCTTAGCAATATTTTCATGTACATACTGTTAGTATGGTCTTAGCAGACTGAACTGTACTGTTTGCATTTGTGTATAATACTAATATCTCTCTGTCTGTCTGTCTGTCTGACTGTCATCTACCTACCTACCTGCTGCCTGCCTATCTATCTATCTATTATCAATATTCAGCAAGCATATATAACACTGCACCTATCTCCTAGTTTTTGGCCTCGACTAGAGTTGATGGGCTAAATAACTTCAACTAATTCTTCCAGAGAACTCTAGAGGAATGTTGGGTGACAGCTGCTGCTCCTGCTGCCTAAGGCAACAACCTCATTCTACCAATGGTTGGGTCAGTCCTTGGCAAAAAATGTTAATGAAAGCTGACAGAATGTCAGACATACCAGTTATCTACTGGGAAAATATATGCCAAAAAATGCAGTATGGTGGCAAAGGAAGAAGTCCAGAAGGAGGAGTCAATAAATACCATGTTTTGTCTTGTACTTTGTTGCACTAAATCCAATAGTGTCCATTTCTTTAGCTGTACCAAACATCTATGTGGGTGATATAGATTATCCATATAGATATTAGGTACAGTTAAAGAAATATTAGATTTAATGCAACAAAGTCAACACAAAATATGGCATTTATTTAAAGAATATTTAATATTCATGTGAGTCCTACATTTACAACAACCAAAAGTTTGAGTTCCTCAAAGTTCTTTTAATTCATTTTCTTGTTTTCTCTGACATATTGTCTTAAGTGGTTACAGCCTCATGCTGACCTGGTCTACCTCTGAAACAAACTTTGGCTGGGTTTAGGTAGGAGACTTCAGGAACACGGGGGTGGGAGGTAGACTTGACTGGGAATCAAAATGCTTCCTGGAAGAATGTTTTTTTTAAACTTCTGTAGGTTTGCATTCTGCAAGAAAGCTGTACGAATATATTCTATGGATTTTAAAATGTAAATAAACAAAAGTCAGAAAGTGACATGCCAATTATAAAGAATATGAAATGTATGTACTGTGTGAAAACAGGAGTTTTTACTTTTGTGATGAAAACAAAATGGTTTAAAGCAACAGCTGCTTTTCTTTCCTTGCATAAAAAGAGGAAAGATGTTCAATTGTGCTGCCAAAACCCATTCTTTGAACCAAAATGAATGAGTCTCTGTTTTTCTTTCCCTTCACTAATGTCTAAGCCATAGTTTTACATGAGATGCAGTAATCTGCCATATCTGGTTACTAAATTAGAAATGGCAGAACCAATCCTAAGGACTTAGGGGAGAAGGATGAAGGTGTGCTCATTATTTCTCAGTGCAAAACATGCTTGATATTGTGAAAGAACTTCCCCAATGAGGGAGAGAGAACACTCAGCTGTGCTCCAAGATTCGAGATTTTAGAATACCGATATAATATTGCTGTGCATATATACTTTAAATTCTCTGGTTTGCATTCCTTTGTCAAGGTTTCACTAGACATTGTGACATCAAACTATATGCATATGTCGAAAGTTTAGCAATATTGCTTTCAAAATTTAAATACAGCAGTGAAGTATTATATTATCAGTTAGCAAAGATTCATATACATACACACACACAAACTTAAAGCTAGATTTGGTTTCTTGGCACAGGCACCATTTAATTAACTATCGTAAGGAGAATACTGTGCCAATTTTAAATAGCCCTTAAGAGATATACTACATGTGCTTGCCAAGACCCAGGCTTGCAAACAGAAAGGCGAGAAAGACTGGAAAGCTACTGAATAGGACACTTTCCAAACATAACATTGGAACATTTCAATGCTATTTAAGGGATGTATACTTTGTATGCAATTACAGTACACATAGGTGCAGTTGAGCTCCTGGTCATCACTTTTTGAACTACCAAGTAATTTATTTTCCATGTATATAGACTTGTAATATACCTGCATGTGGCATTCCAATTATATTTTCGATAATGGCCAGTTTTTCATGTGCTCTTGTTCTGGTTAATATGGATTTCATTTCAAATTTGGCCGATTGCCTAATGCCAAAGTACAGGGACCCATTTTGAAAAATGCAGCCAAACATACAAACAAACAAAAACTTAACTGTTTCAGGTGTAAAGTCGAATCGGGGGAAAGAAGCTTTTTTCTATTACTGTAAAGTAATAATATTGTAAAGAAATAATAATATTGGGGAGAATCCAACATGGACATTAAATCACATGATAGGAATGCACATACGTATCTTGGGATCAAATTGTGATGAAAAGGCATAAGAAAAATAAGGATGAGTAAAAATAAGAGCTCCTCAAAATATGCACTAAAAAGTGATTTTTTTAAAAAAATCAAGTATAGGAAAATAACAAAATATACATAGCTGATCATCCTTAATTTGTGGAACTAGATTGTAAGTGGGCAGCAACCCAAGACTACGGAGGGCAGTTCATATGTTTGTCCAAATGTTTGTCTAAATGTTTATCCATCTCTGTTCCGAAATGGCAGCCTAGAAAATGATGTGCTTCTAAAACTTGCAAAACAGGATTTAAAAATAAGTAGATTAAATTAGAACATTAGTTGCTTTTACTCTGCATCAGCCAGCAACAATAGTTAACACTTATATAATGCTTTCAAATGATTAATGTACTCAATTAATCCAAAACAAATTAATTAATCCAAAACTAATTGCATCAATAATTTTATTAAGACAGAGATGGTAAACATGCAGGCATATTGCTGAACTCTGATAATAGGATTCTATGCTAGCTAGGGCTGTCAGTAATTGTATAACCACAAGTTTTTTACTCTGCAGTTAGCTACAGAAAGTAGTATTACTTCCCATATTGTAGATAAAGTGAGAAAACAGTGACTTATATAACATAAGGGAACAACACATGAGACAGTGTGTGTGTGTATTTTCATTAGATGCCTTCTGAAAAATTATGTTTTTATATAAGAGAAGATTAATAAATACATAACAAGTGATAATCTCCTTTTCTTTTTCTTCCTATTTTTAATTCAATTTTTATTTTGAAGTTCAGTTGAAAACCAAGGCAATCAATTTCCTAGTTTCTACACTCATTCTGTGGTGCAGCTGAAAATATGTGGTGATATTTTTGCTTTTGCTTTTTTTCTATTTTTATTTTATTCAAAAATATGTTAAAGTAAAAAAATACAAAAGTTCAAAAAAAATTCTTTAAAAAAGACAAAAAGCCACAAAACAATGTTTAAAAAGTGCATTAAAAAACCCAACACATATACACATATTATCCTCCCAGTTGAATATCGATTAATATATCACAACAATATTAGTTTCCTATCCCTTGTGAAACAGCCCCCCCAAATTTTTAAACTATTAAATCCATTTGTAATTTACTAGCCTGACATCTATATAGTATATTAATAAGCAAATAGTTAACAATAAGGAAGAACAATAATAAGAAAGGCAAGATTAAAGTTTCAAAACCTCTGTTCAGAATGTGACATCTTGCCCTAGCCAACTTGCCATGGCCAACTCACCACGGGACAACTTGCTGCGGGACAATTCAACAAATACAAAATTTAAATTAATTTCACAGAACTGTAGCCAATAATAATAAAATAAGATCAATCCAGAAATACAAGAGTTACAATAATTTCAACAAAATGTGGTCACCAATAATAAAAGTACCTGAATTAAATGCTTAATACAGCATTGAATTCTCCTGCGGCGAGTTGTCCTATGGCAAGTTGGCCATGTGAGTTGGCCATGATGAGTTGTCCTGGACCCCCTCTGTTAACAAACTGTTATTGTAATTAACTTGTAGAAAATTTATTGTAGGATCTTAAATATCCCAAATCATCCCAAAATATAATTGATTCATCCTGGATCAAATATCAAATATAATTCTGCTTTTCCAATCAGTAGTAGCTGAAACAGTCCAACACTATTCATACAAAATTACAGCAATTATCATGAAACTCATGAGAGTTTTTGTTTTGTAATATATCGTCAAAATATTTTGAAACCTATGCAATTTGAACATGATTTTTCAGGTCCTTGGTCACTATGAATTTTACAATTCATCTGAACTTTAACATGCTAATCCTTAAAGGTGGCTCCCAAAGTTTAAACATACTCCATATGAAGAAAGGATGTATTTACAGTTGTTCTCAAAATATACTATAAATAAGCAGAAAGGTTAAGCACTGCATTAAAAAAAAATTATGCATGGTATCTTAAGAGCCACTTGCTGAAAATCAGGTGAGAATGGTGTTCTTAATTTTTTTCAATAGACACTGTGCTTATAATTCTATTTCAAGCCCTGTTAGCTGCCCAGAATCACATTGGTTAGATGGGAAGCCATATGTCAATATAAATTAATACAATTTATCCTCTATTCTAACTAAATAATACAATATTAGATTATTTGCTGAATAAGGGCCAGATATTTTACAGGAATAAAAATCTTGTAAAAAAAAAATCCTTTTTTAACTGAGTTCAAACCAAAGTTTAAATCTCAGAAGCTACTTACATTGCTAGGTATCTAACATTTCATGGAGTATTTATTTTTGATCGATATGAAAGAAGTACGGTTAAAAGTCACAGATGATACTTTTGGAGATAAAATGACACAGACAGTTTAGGACCCACTGTGTTGTTTAAGACTCACTATTATGAAATAGGAAGCTGAATTCCAATTAAGGATGTGACTCTTATTCAATTGTTCTTGCAGAGTTACTGTGTTTAAAAACAACTGTCTTTTCTAATTCTCTTTTTTGGTGAGGGCTCCTAATAGCATATGATTACACATTTTCAAGTACTCGTATAAAATAATCCTACATAATAAGGTGCAGTCGCATGTTTCCAGGCAATACACAGGAGATAATAGAATAATTGTCCTCAATTTTGGTATCCAACAACATGTATTAAGTGGTAGATTGCTGGTTTCCTTATACCTATTATAAACAATGGTTATTAGCAATTAAGTTATCTTATTAATAATTTAGAAGCACTTGGGAGTTTTATTAGAACTGAACTGGCATGATCTCACCAATCAAACTAAACTATGAACAGTTAATTCCTGCTATTTCTGCTATTTATGATACATCTTTTGATTTTTCTCTGTACTGTATATATTATGTAGATGGTGAGGTGCAAACAATATGTAAGGTATTTTATTTGTTCAATTTATTTCTCCCCCCTCCATCTCAGGACTCCGGACCGCTTACAGTATTAAAAACATTAAAATCATAAAATATAAATATTTTAAAACAATAAAAATGGAAATTACAATAAAAATAAAATTACAGTTAAAAGATAGGGAGGGAGGGAGGGAGGGAAAAGATGCACAACAGTGGTGAAATGTAAAATTTGTTACTACCGGTTCTGTGGGTGTGGCTTGGTGGGGAATAATGTGACTGGGTTGGCATGGCCAACTTTTTTTTTTTAACTTTTAAAAACTCTTTGGCCAAAGAGGTTGTAAAAAAAAATGCTTTTAAAAGCCTCTGACGATCCCAGCTGAGCAACATGATCATCAGAGGCTTCTTTTTTTTTTTTACTTTTAAAAACATTTTTTCAGTGAAGAGATTATAGAAAAAATGCTTTTAAAGATAATTTTTAAAAAGCCTCTGATGATTGCGCGGCTCAGCTGGGCATGGGGGAGGGCAGGGATTTTTGCTCCCGGTTCTCCAAACCACCCGCCACCATCACTACCAGATCGGGAATCCTGTCCGAATCAGGAGCATTTCACCACTGATGCACAGTGGGGAAGATGGGACTGGCTCTTAATTGATCAATTACCTCCAGTGTGATGCTCCCCCATTAAGGCTCCAGGCCCTTACAGAAGGTTAGAATGGTAGGAGCCATCGGGAAGCTGTCTCCCCTAATAAAAGCAGAGGAGAATCAACTGATGATGATCAGTGGCGGTGAAAGGCAACAGATCCCCTGCATCAAGAAATAGCTGCCTGATCCAGGGGAATGGAGAGCAGAGCAGAGCAAAGTATAGAGGAGCTCTGTGACGCTGTTCGTGAGGAAGCACTCCTGCCCCTCCTCACAAGGAACAGGGGATGATTTAGCTAGATGCAAGGGGAACATGTGCTTGTTGGGAACAACTGTTTGGTTCAGCATGCACTTTCCTGGCCCTCATAAACTCTATTTTGTGGACTTCAGATTCGAGTTTCAGCCTTGTAGATTTTGGACCTTGCTTTATGGACTCTCAACCTTATTTGTGGACTATGAACCTTGCTTTGCGAACGCTGGTCTTGTTTGTGGATGTCACACTTCCTCTTTGCCTTGAGGATTGATTCTGGTGACTATTGGATCTATTTTGTGGGACTAGATTGCATGAACTGTGGGTGGCTGCTTTGGAGAAAATTGGGGTGGAGCTTTACCGGCACCGTTGGAGGGCTGTCTTCTGTGCAATAAACAGAGTTTACTGGTACCTGCACCTGCCAGCATGACCCAGGTCAGAACACTTGGCATATTGAAGAGTAAATTTGGAATGTAAGTGAAATAAACAGTAGGCCTTGAGTTAATAAACAAAAGTATTAAAACCAAAATAAATATGTTGATTGTATATAAAAATAAGGGAATGAATGAAAACGCAAAAATATATGAATTTGTAACATCTAGATTTTTGTTTCCGCATGTCAATGTAGAAAATTATTTATTGGTGACAGCTGCATATTGTGCTCCAATGAACATGAATATGAATGGTACAGAGACCTTAGGGAAATCATGAAACATATTGAATGATTATAATCAGCTAAGAAGAGGAAAAGAGATTCTGTTGGATGTCATGAATGGTGGGAAAGAAAGAGAAAAAATCACTGGGTGCCAGCTTTCCCAGGTAAACCAGGACTAAATGATCTAATTCTACTTTATTGTACTGCTACATTAAGAGAATCTTGCAAATCTGAAGGCACCAACTTCCCACCACCACTTTTAACTGCTTGAGCCATTAGAACAGCTCTTTCCTTAATTTCTTTCTCTGACCATTAAGCCACTGCGGTTCCTGTGTCTCTTGTCTCATTGTTTCCTAGGCAGCATCTCTTCTCCTCATTCCCCAAGGTCATCCACATATTCCATTCCATACATTCCATTCCATCAATCCATTCTGAGAGTAAAGAATTAATGAAAATAATACATTGAGAAGTACTTACTAAAGTGGCTGTTTCAAATCTACTCATATGTACAGTATACATGGCACTTGAATGAACCGATAAGCATGACTTATTTAATTATGAAAGACTCAGGTAATTAGTGAAAGATACAAGGTAATGAAAGATTTGAATATATGCGGGTGCAAAAATGGATATAGAAAAAAAATAAAGAAGGGTAAGAAACTAGAGTGAAAATAGAATTATAAAGAGAAGGTTCAGTTCTTGAAACAAGGATTACTCTCACAACAGAATGAATGTAAAGAGAACATATAGAATCATGATGGAAGGAATGATGAAGGGAAATATTACATGCTATGAGAATGTTGCAAAACACAGAGAGCCTATTTGAATGTTGCAAAATATTGAGATCCGTTTTAGTGTAATAGTTTAGGCGCTGGTCTAGAAACCAGGAGACACTGAGTTCTAGTCACACTTTAGGAATCAAACCTGGCTGGGTTGTTGTTATGGGACAATAGAGGAGTAAGGAACATTATGCATGTTCACCACCTTTTTAAAAAATTAATAGAGGCAGGATAAAAAAGTCTCTAAAATAACCCAGGGCTGCCAGTATAGATGGGGCAAATGGAGAAATATTAAAATAAAGGTATAGATTGTAGTTTATGGGATGTGATACAATTTAATGTGCGTATGAAGATTGCACCTATGCTTGATATTTAGAAGAATACTATTAATGCTCCCTTATAAAAAGAAAATATGACATAATGCAAAAATTATAGGGAGTGTACGTGGTTTTTTTTCAATGTGCATGGAAAAATCTTTGGATGAATTCTTATTGGAATACTACAGGAATAGATAATGATCAAAATAAATTAACGAGTATGCCAATAAGGCCATATTGTTGACTGAGGATCTGAATGACTTGCAATAAAGCGTAAATAAAGTCTATGAGGCAACAAGGAATATGGACCTATAAATTAATATATCAAAGACCAAGTGTATGTGACAGGGAAAATGGAGTGAAAAATTGCCAGTATACCTAAGCAGCAAAAAATTAAAACAAGTAGATTAATTTGTGCATCTTAGCAGACTGTGTCTTAAATATGGAAAATGGATGGAGAAACGTAACATGCTGAAATGCTAATTTGTTACATGGAAATGAGAGATGCATATGCCAGAAAAACATTAAAGTTGAATGTGTTGGTTATGCATTATTTAAGAAGTGTGTGTGCTATAACAAGAATGAATGGTGTTTAATGCAAAAATTAATAACTAATAACTCAGTCATTAATAAAAGAATGATTGAGGTGTGAATAACAAAACGGGAATGTGAAGAAATAATAACCTGAAGGAAAAGACAGTATTGTAGTTGGATGGAGCTAATGAAAGCCTCAAAACAAGGGAAGTTTTAAAAAAGAATCTTAGATTTAAATTCTTCCTTTTCTTTAGGAATAAATAGGTTGGACAGAAAGAGACTGATTGGCTTGACAATTTTCACAGCTGCCAGTGCATTTGAACCTGAGTTTCCCCAAGTACCAATCAAGAGTTAATACAGACATGAGAAGAAGCTTATTTATTAATAATCACATATAGAACCAAGATTCAGAATAAATAGCTTGTTTTTTCTTTGAGCATAATAATTGATTCATGGTTATACATGATCTTAATGAGGGGGTTGGATCTAAACCTTGATTCTCCTGATCCTAATTTTAATTTTGGTGCAAATGGAATCCAAATTGTTTAAGAAAGTTCTGCATAGTTACATTATTTCATTGCATCATCATATACCATAGCAAAGAATAAAGTATTCTTACTTAGAAAGAAGCACAACAGGATTTTAATTACCTAGGTTGGTAATAAACTACATGATGCTATAATTCATAAAAACAACACATGATTGTTATTAGAAGGACCAGAATGTGTTTCTAATTAAATAGTCATTAAAATAATATAGTTTCTTGGTAATATGTTCCAGAAACTTGGGGCATAGCATAAGGAAAGTTTCCTTGTTGAGCTAAATACCATGTATGGCAGAGAAGTTTTGTTTTTACCAGCAGTTTGCTTTATTTGGTAGACTTTCGAACAAAATATTTTGGATTAAAGATATAGAAGCCATTTACATACGCAGAACCACAATCTATAAATACTTCCCATCGCTCATAAAATCATGCATGGAACTACACTTGTTTTGCCTATAGGCATATCCAGATCTTTTATTATGGGTTTTTGCATGCATGCACGTGTTATTATGCTAATGTACATAATAGTTTATCAAATCTTTTTGAATGAGTAGAGCAGAAACAGCTGCATTTGACAAGCTGATGAAGATATAGGGCTTAAAACTGTCACATGTTTGACAAACCTGATATGAGACTAGTCAGATTATGTGATGTAGGTCATGACACTCACAGTGGTTGGGACTGAAAAATCTATGATCTGCTCAGCTTTTATTTGACACTTCAGAGTTATACTTCAAAGTGTTTATACTTTTTAAGAACATACAGTATGTGTGATTAATTTCAGCAGCCTTCTTTCAAGATAATAGTTTTTTAAAAAAAGTTCAGACATCAAACACAATTCCTGAATGTTCTATCTTTATAGAAATATTGTTCCTTCCAACACCAGATTTCATTTGAAAGCATAATCTCTGTTTTTTGCAAAATGAAACTATTTGAATGCTTACAGTAAAAATTTACTTTCATTTGCATGTTTAAAGTATGTGATATCTTGGTTGATCATATAACACCATGTTAAGATAATATACTGGACATGAATATATTCACATATACTATCCATTGTGATGACTAAACTGTTTTAACAACTGGAGAAGTCTATAATCAGGAATTAAGTATAATCTTTAAGGAGAGTGGTTTCGTTCACATGTAGGAATTTTAAAAAATCTAGGTATGTTTAATCTAAAGAAGCAAAGGCTTGGAAGAAACATGACAGTAGTTTTTAAATACTTGAAGAGCTGTCAAAGGAAGAAGTTGTGTATTCACTCCTAGTAATACTTAAGGTAAGGCAAACTTCAATGGGTGGACTGAAATTGAAATAAGGAATTTTCTGACTATGAGAGCTATTAAGCAATGGAACAGCCTGCCTCTTGAAGTCATGGCTGCTTGATCAGCCATTTGTCTGGGTTAATATGAGAATTCTGCACAGGCATGGAATTATATTAGAAAATATAATTATTTGGAAAAGTCCTTTATAGGTTCATGATTCTACAATCCTTGTCTATTATCATTTTTACCGCTTTTAATATGTAAATTAAAAAAATAGTTTTAAAATTTAAGACAGCAATGCACTGTTTCTTTTCTTACCCTTCTATGAATTTGATCATTAGGAGAGATGCAGAACTGACTCTTAATGCCTCTCCTCATGCACACTGCCAAAATCTTCAGAAAATCCTCTGGAGTAGATTTAAGGTGTGCAGGTCATGTTGTGGACAGCCAAAAATATATCTGTCATACCTTTTACTTTTGTGATCAAGCAGAGACTGGAGTCCCCTTTCCTCATCTCATTCCAGAAAAGAACAACAGTTTCACCATCACTTTTTCAAATGAGTAAAGTCAGCCTGGGTGTTACTTCACAACATGATCAAGAATCCAAATTTAAAATGCACAAATGAAAGGAAAAAAAGCATGCATATTTAATCACTTTATCAACATAATTAACTACAATAATTACTTGACAAATGTTAAGGTTTATTAGAGTGCTGCTGTGAGTTGCTTTTAAAAGATGCTTACAGACCAAAACATTAGTATTAATAATTCTTCAGAATATATTGGTTTTCTCTCTGTGCTAACTCAAGATCGCTGTAATGTATTTTCTTTAAGGAAGTACTTACATTAGGTCTTAGCTCAGCTGCCATTTTGTAATATTTTTCAGCTGCTTCATTGAGACTAGCTTGTCTATTGAGAGAAGAAAAAAGGGCAAGTTCAGTGAAATTCAATCTGGTAATGGAAAGTGAAAAATTAATTGAATCATTGCCATTAATAGTTAAAATACATTTTCAGCTACTGATTATGATGTGAATGATTCATTAACTTAAAATACAGTTTTTTAAATAATGAAATTGATATAATTACAAAATCCATATTAGTATGAACAAAACATTTGAGTTTATATATACAATTAAAAATTAGCTTATAAACAATTCTTATTCATGTCTTAGCTTTTAAAATTGGAACTTAAACCCCAGTATAATGCTAATCATTAAAGTTACATGAAAATATAGTTCCCAATTACAGATATAGCAAACTACAGTATTTTAATATATCTAAACCAGTAGCATGAAGCAAAGTGATAGAAATGGTTCCAGCAGTTATGCTTGCTTTAGGAACATTATCATTTATCTGTAAATTTGCCATTGAATTGGATGACACCATAATTCTATATAGCTGAATAGATTAGCCTGTGTGTCTGTGGTAACTGTGGACAAGCAATTCAATGCAGAAAGCACCGCATTCACTTTAAAAAGAAAAGCATACACACAAAAAATGAGCCTGAGGAAGGAATGTTTGTTGATGATCTTGAAGAGATAAAAAAACCAATCTATTTTGGGTTACCTTCTAGCTTCCACACATTAAAAAAGTGAGCTCAAGAGATTGATTTGAATAAGTAATTCAGAGATGATATGATCATCCACAAAAAAAAAATAAAAAAAAATGGTCGCCTTTTCCTACTGATGGTTAACATTAATTCTGCTTGGTTGCAGCATCTACTTGTTTTGCACTGCATTCACTTAATTCAACACAGTGAAGCAATAAATGCATGATGTGATGAGGGTTGCAGAGCCTGATGCTGATACAACATAAGGGGAGCAACTGGTACAAAGTCTCCCAACTGGCTTCTGTGCATAAGGGAGGACTAAAATTTAGCTCAGCACCTGAACTATTGTACCACCCAAAGTTGTGGATAGCAATTGTTTTTCCTAAAATTGAGAGTTGTCCTCAAATCTCTCCCATACTTGTTTTCTATATTCATTTATCAGGGAAAAAACTCTGCTGATTTTAAATATAAAGTGAATGGAATGTAGTAGTAATCACTTTTTGTACTATGTAAGCATTAGATTCTGTACAGCCTCAATAAAAAATGGCAAAAGAAATAATGGCAAAATTGGCACAGGATTCCAGTGTGAGTTGTCTTCATTAAAGTAATCAGATCTAGCCATACTTTTAAAAAGCAGGATGTATACAATGCATACAAGCATGAAGCTGAGAAATGCCGTGTGATCTTCTGTTTTCGTTCTGGAAAAACTGTATGCATATTAAACTTGTTAATTTTATGCAGTAAAATATTGATGGTGATACTGAAGACAATGAAATAAAAAGACCTAAGCATATGAGCCGCATTGAACACAACATCAAACTCTGTATTATCCAACTCAGCTGCTTTCTTGGCCATCTCTGCTGCTTCCATCAACCGAGAGTCTTCTAATAGAAACTGGCCTGAAAAACAGATATTAACAATTACAGCATACCTCACACTTTAACACTGACAGGGCTACATCACTCTATGAACGATAGTTTCTCTAAATAGAAAAAAGACCCTTTTTTGCTGATTCTTCCTTCCCCCTTTCCAATTGTCAAATATGCTCCAAAAAGGATCAGTATAGGACACTGTAAAAACAAGAGTAAATTTGGGGTAAAAAAGACAATCTCATTCTGAATTCTATTCAGGGAAGCCTCTGCTGAAGCAAAGAACCTTCTATTAACAGAAGGGAAAAAATGCAGTACAATTCTTTAATTTTCAAGTGGCTGTAACTTAAATGTAAGTTTTAGAAGAATTGAACAAAACATTATGCTTGTTGACAAGTTAGAGGGCAGCAATTAATTACTGATTAATTTTAATTTGGTTGTAGTGTTTTTTTTTCAAAGCATTACAAAATATGCCAAAATACTCTCAGCACTCTAAGATCATTCTGATCCAGTTAAACTTACAATAAGAGAACAATTTGCATTGTGAATTATTAACTGCATGCTATGTTAACCAAAATGAACTAAGAAAATTAAAAACATTAACAAAGAAAAACTCTGCAGGTTCAGCTAGAGAACAACACGCTACATGATCAGTTGTAAATTATATCAAGTGAGTGCATAATTACAGTCATTTAATGCAAATAATCAATTTTATTATAACACAGAAATATTACATGCTTTGCAATTATTAGGAAAACGTATTATTCAAAGGAAATTAACTCGAAGTCTCAGCGGTTGTTATTATAAAGAGTGTTATTTGGCAGAACTTTTTTGCCATTGTTTCCTGTCTGTTGCAGTATACTACAAAGAATCAAATCTACCAGTAGTTCTCAATTTATGACCACAATTGGGAACAGAATTTCCATTGCTAAGCAAGGCAATTGTTAAGTGGGTTGCACTTGATTTTTTGCCAACTGAAGTTATTAAGTGAATCACACAGTTATCAAGTGAATCTGGGTTCCCCAATGACTATGCTTACAGGAAGCCATCTGGGAAAGTCATAAATGGTGATCACATGAGCCCAGGATGCTGCAGCCATTGTAAATATGTGGGTTGCCTAGCAGGTGAATGTTGATTGCATGTTTATGGGGATGCTATGATAGTACGAGGCCCAGTCATGTCACTTTTTTCAATAGTGTTACAACTTTAAACAGTCACTAAACAAAGGATATTTGTATAAGCATCTATGAACATACTGAATTATACTAAACAATCTGGGCATACACAGTGAACAGTAGGATTACTGTTAAATAGCCTGACTAGGTGGCTCAGTGGCTAAGACACTGAGCTTGTCGATCAGAACGGTTGGAAGTTTGGTGGTTCGAATCCCTAGTACAGGTCTCCTGCGTGAGCAGGGGGTTTGACTAGATGACCTCCAAGTTCCCTTCCAACTCTGTTACTGTTATTGAAATGTTTCAAAGCTGTTATCAAGCCACAGAATCAGATAAAATCAACAGAAACATGGAAACTAGTGCTCCTTTATCAAAGTAACAACCTCCTATAAAAGGAGCTCTGTAAGAATGTTATTCAGATAAGCACAAACGCATTGCAGCAACTTGGAACCGTAGAACAAGGAAACAGGCCACCTATACAATATCTTCCAACAAAACGGATACACATACAGCTTTAGCAAAAAGTGCCTGAGCACTCAACCCAATGTAGCACAACCAACACAAGTTATGAAAAGGATAACACTGCCATACGTAAAAAACTTATCAGAAATAACCAACAGACTATTGTACCCAAAGAGCATTACTGTAGCACACAAACCAACAAAAGCCTTTCAAAACATCCTAAGTAAACTAAAAGACCCAGTAATCCAAGAAGAAAAAAAACAGAAGTAATCTACAATATACAAGTATAAGGATTTTAACAGACACTATGTAGGACAGACAGACAGAAGACTATGTCCATGAACACCAAGTAACAGTCAGGAGATACTATGAAAGCTTACAACACATGGATAGACTCAACCATAGTTTCAACTGGGAAACTGAAAGCATCCTAAACCAAGCTAAATCCCAAACCACTAGGGAATTCCTGGAAGCTTGATATTCAGAAAATCAACCATCAACAGACAGAGACATAAATCACATTTACATACCATTCAAAAGAAACAACAACAACAACAACAACAACAACAACAACAACAAATAAGAAGGAAACAAAAAGACCAGAATACATCCTCTCCAGTAGCCTATATTCAGATAAGCAGTGATCAACACCAGAATTAACCCCAGACAACCAACTGAGCAGTAAATAACAGCTTAATCAAAGTACTACTGAAGACACACACACACACCCCAAAACTGGCAGGGCAAGCTACTGTATATAAACAGGGAGCAAACCTCACATTCACTCACACTGATGATATTACTTGGGTAATGTAAAATCTGCATGATCCAATGCAGTTTATCCGGTCCCCCTTGCATGCACACATATAAATGCACACAAACATACCAGAGTAGAAACACATTCAAGATCAACATATATGTACATTCCATAATTAGGGTTTCAAAGATACACATGCACACTCACACAGAGTAACATATACACCCTGATTAGAATTTAGTGGCCTAAATTCTAATTGTCTAATTCTATGCATACTTCCATAATAGTTATGCCAGAGCAAGCCCAAAAATGTACATCCATTTGTCCTTGTAAGGTAATTAATTTTAAAGAGTTTTCAATCATAAATGAAGCCTGATAGTTGTACACAAACATTTTTAATTTAAAATGTTTTGAACTTGAAATTCCTTAGTTCAAGCTTGAAATAAACTGAAGATTTTATTTTAATTTATCTGAAGAGTTCTGATACTATTATGTCCTTACTGTAAATGTTGTTAGTGTAAAGTGGTTCCATTTTGAGATTAAGACTCTTCCAGCATCATCAGAAAGAGCATGTGGAGTAAAGTTGAAACTACCAATAAATTATACGTTTTAGCTTGAAAATATTTTTAAAGCTCACGATCCTACAGTTATTCACTATACTTTCAAAAAAATTTCTGTTAGGTTTCATCCTGCAGCGTACTGGAAAAGTACAGTATAACAATCCTACAAAACACTTTTCTATACATAATAAATATTAATCAGTAAAAGTAATCCACTTAAATATCATGTACTTCCTAAAGAACTTCTAATTTACAATTAATATTGCTCACAAATATTTTTTTTTTTGAGAAGTCAAGGTCCCCATTTACCAGTGTTCATCATTTATGGGTTACTGATGAAAGATGGCAACTGGTATCTCCTTGGGAACTGATGGCCATGCCACTGGCCATATAGGTCCTAGTACATTATTCAAATAATACTCTGCCAGTACTTTAAATTAAAATCAAAAAACTATAATCATCTATAAAGAATTTTGTACAACAAAATAGAATCCAAAGGAAAGCATTTATTGGCAAACTTACCATAATGCATATAACAGTTTCCCTTCATAGGATCCAACTGAATTGCCTTTAAGAAATATTTTTCTGCCTCTCTCTTGCGACCCTTGAGAAAGAATAAGCAAAAACAGATTTCTGACACCAGTTTACAACTACTTATGAGCAAAGACCTACAACTGAGAAACGGAAACATTAATTTTACAGAATTAATGAATTAGCATAATCCTGCTAGAACACAAATCTCACTCTGTTTTCTTCTGTTTAAATAATATATTTTCTATTACTACACATAATGCTGTTTATTTTTATGCCAGTGTAATAGGGGAAAAAAATGGACAACTTAGTATGTTTAAGGACCAAGAACAGTTCCTATATTTGATATACAATTTGTAACTAGAGCAAGGCCAAATAGAACTAGATGAAGAACTATATTTCACCACCACATCTATGTACAACAGAAATAGGATTGATATGGGTTTTCCCCCCATGAGCGTTACATATCCTGAGATTAAAGAAAGAAAGATGAGAAGTCTGTATCTTCTTTCTCATCAGGAACTGTTTGACTCTTCCACATTTAGTATGTGAGCATTTTCTGGCGATGTGTAGAGCAAAGCAACGTTTCCATATAACTTTAGCCAAGCTCAAATTTTTATTTTTATTTACTGTTGGATCAGAAGACTGAGGTTCTAGTAGAATGTTCCCCTCACTGTGCTCCCAATTGTGTACATGGCACAAGCAGAATTTCTAATATGAAGTACATAATCACATCTATAGAATTTTCTATTGATAGGATTTCTCAGCAACAAATGCACATGGTGAAAACTAGAAGCTAACTATGGTTATTGAATAAGTGTGCATGAAGATCGTAATAACCATCTATCAATGCACAAGCTTAAAACATGATCCTATTCATATGGACAGGAGAGAAATCTTGACTTGAATAATGATTTGATTCACATAGAGAGGACCAGTCTCCCACAAAGCAAACTTCTGCATTGCATAGTTGTCTGCCAATTGATGCTTTCTCACAGATGATATGTCTAGTTTTAATATTTTATTGAGTATAACCAATATTTATATATTTTCATTGGAAGTAAAATATTACAAACATTCATACAATGCTTAAAGGAAAGAAGACAACAATGAACGAGATGGGAAAAAAACCTAGGTCTCTTGGTAAAACTACAAGAATAATTTGGATTATAGGATAAACAGGGCACATTACAAATCAGAGCAGAGCACTCAAATTATCATCCTCTTCTGGCAAGTTTCATGTCACAAAACATTCATCTGCAGGTCATCAAAACTGCAGTCTGAGACTGGAACACATTGCTAATCCTGACTGAATTAACATTTACATCTATTATGTCATGGTCTGAAACAGAAGAACACTATTACTTAGACAGTTAATTATCATGTCTCATTGCACATTCAGTTTTCTTTCCTATTTCAAGATGAGAGAATTCACTGGACTTCTTCCTTGCCCATTATGCTTCAGTCTTCAGAATGATCTCCATAAAATGAATAGCAATTCCAAATATTTTTCCATTCAGCTAGAATGTTATAATTGGCTTCTCAAAATACTCTGCTTAAAACTGTTTTCAATCTCTTATAAGATTTTATTCTCAGTGAAAAGAAGCTTCCCTTTTCCTGCTTCTTGTCATAGTGTTTAAGATTATATTTCTAATTTCATTTTGGGTTATTACTGTGATAGAACTAAAGATGCAATGAGTGCTTTTTTTCCCCCTTACATGCATCATTCTATGCTTTGAAAGTAGGTAAGGGAAAATGTATGTTATTTATTTGAACATTTTTGATCTGTATCATTAGCCCAAATAGCTTTGTGTAACATTTATAGCCCAAGTAAAATGACAATCCCTGATCTTAAGATGACATTTTAAGGAACATAGTACTCAAAGAAAAAAAAAGGGATGAAAAGGAGACAGAAAAAAGGCTTGGATACTAATTGTTACATTTAAGAGCTCTAATTTTACATTTTGACAAGAAAGTCAAAAGTAGTCTCTTCTATTCTCTATCTGTAAGGAATGGCTTTGAAGAACAGGAGGAAGGGCTGCCAGCAGTGCAATGATCAGATAAGTGAGGCTATAGCCAAGAGCAAGAAGCTAGTTTGAGAGAACATGTAAGACAAGCGCTTCCCTAGCTTACACGAAAGTGAAGCAAAGAAAAAGCACAGACTTACAAGATTCTATTTTTAATTTTATTTATTTGTATCCCACCTTCATTATTTTTTACAAATAACTCAAGGCAGCAAACATCTTCCCACAACAGCCACCCTTGTTGTTGTGGGAAAATATTCACTGCTTTGAGTTATTTGTAACTCAAATAATGTGGTGAGGTGGTTTGGGCTGAGGGAGAGTGACCCAGCTGGCTTTCCTGGCTCAGGTGGGACTTCACTATAGCTATAATAATGGAAGTGGTCCTGACCTATATGGCATTGGTTTCTTATTCTGGACCACCTTGTAGGGTTGATGCTATTTGTAATTTTATGTGGAAGTGACCTTAGGAGACCAGGCAAAGAGCTGCTGTCTAGGAAATGGTCAGATAAGAGAGATAGTGAGTGGAGCAAGAAGTTCAGGAGAGTCCCTTCTTAAGTTATTGTTCTCTAAAGGTGAGAGTGAGAGAATTGTACTTTCAGATTTGCAGGATTCTATTTATGTAGTTTTACAATAAAATAGAATTAGATTATCTGGCTGTATTTCCTGTGTGATCTATCTGGTAAGGAAGATCCTATCTCACTTTCAAGATAGCTGAAAATAATTTGGCAGTGTTTCTAAACTTGTTTTAATGCTGCCCCTGAAGACTGTTTAGTAACTACAGCTGATCCAGAATACAGTGGCTTATGAAGTGTCTGGTATGTTGAAATATGCTAACATGATATTGTAGCTCTATGAGCTGTACTGGCTACTAGTGAGCTTCTGGATACAATTCAGGTTACTGGTTATCCCTTATAAAGCCCGTCATATCATAGGACCTTGTTATTTGAGAGAGTGCCAGTTTTTTTTTAATCATTTTTGCCTGTCTGGTAAGGTTGGTCAGAATAAGGATGGTCTAAATTCCCTTGATGGAACAATGTCATATATAGAGACTTAGTAAGACTTAAATTCTCTTCATTGTACCTGCCTTCTGCAATAGAATCCCCCCAGGAATCCATATGGCTTACATTTATTGAAGTTCTGAAAATCCCTGAAAATCTGGGAATCCTCCCAGGCCTTAGTGTAGGGAGGATCCTGAGCCCCTTTAGATTTTTCTTTTAGTGTTGGGTATTGCACACATTCTCTTCTGAATGTGCACAATCAGTTTCTCTGGGTTTTTTTTTATTTTAAATACATTCTGCCCAAGTAGTTTGAGCCTATAAATTGTATACATACACACTAAGTGTATATAGTGTGTATACATACACACTAAGAAGCTGGTGGTAGCAGCTATAGGCTATCCATTCTGAAATCTCCTTAGCTATACATAATTTTTTTACCTAAATAATTTACCTCTTGGAATGTAATACAGATGGAGGTGACCAAGAAGACTGCAGAGTGCTAGAGAAATTACAACAAAACACACAAAAAACAAATATGCACATACTTTTTAATATTTTTATAATTAACATAAACAAAGAAATTTAACATTCCAGATTTGAGAATTTCACCAAATATCCTCTTCTTCTGGAGAAAAAGTGTGTGTGTGCATGTGTGTGTATGTATAAATAGCATACATACATGTGCATATATGTAAAAATGTGTATATATATATGTGTGTGTGTGTGTAGATTTATATATCTGTATCCAGATTTATTTAGAATGTTTGAAATATTTTGAACTTTTAATAAGGAATGCTGGAATAGCTGTTCCTTCACTCTATTTCACAACCTTATGAAACAGTCATTTCATTAGCTTGAATGCTATTTGATATTTAAAAATATCATATTTTAAATATTTTTAAAAGTATTTTATTGCATGATTACTATTACCATGGTTTAAAAGTAATAAAGCAACAATGTAAGCATGTTACAGGCATGTTTTGCAATATCATTTGTGTATTACAGGAAATATAGATTTCATAGAATCAGAGTTAAATCTTGTTCCCTTTTAAACAAGTTTCAAACAGACTTAAATATAGTTATATTATATAATAATATATAATATATTATATTATATATTATTATACCATTGCACATTTTTGATGATTGTTTGAATGACCAGTTATTTTTATGCTTTTCAAGTTCTAAATGTTATTTCTGAATACTAAGAGATAGAAAATATTTTTTACTAGTTTATTACAGATTAACAGAAATAGATTTTAACACCTATATGATAGTCAGAATTTGTTACTGCATAGGGTTACACAGTGTGGGATTTTAGGGCTTCATAAATATGCATACTTAATTACCACATATTTATTCATCATTAGTACAAGAGTCTCCTTTTGATTGTAAATTAATATATCTAGTTCAGGTATCTGTCTTACTAATTATGTTTCATTTATAAGAACGCTAACAATAGCGACATCTGTTCACAAAATGCTTTTAATGTAACATGAGAAGGTTCCTGTGATTAAAAACAAATTAGTTTACACATTTATTTTCCTCTTTCATATATCTTGTAATTTTATCTTAATAATAGTAATGAAGGTATCATCCATCATTTCATCTTCTTACCTACACTACCCATCTTTTTACTCTACTCAAGTTCAGATCCAGCTGAGAGAGAGAGAGAGAGAGAGAGAGAGAGAGAGAGAGAGAGAGAGAGAGATTGCTCCAAATACTGTATCTACTAAATTAAGAAAATTCTTAATCTGGAAATGACACCTATATTGTTTTGTTCGTGGTCTCCTCCTAAGATCCTATATGAAAATTGTTAGTATCAAGATATATGTATTTGTGCTTAAATGGCTGTTTATGTGTGTGTGAGAGAGACATTTAAATAAATGAAGTAGTACTCGTATTTAACAGGAAATCACATCACATTGGTATCTTATACTTAGGTAACTTTGGTTCTTTGAAGCATGTCTGGGCTATACCCTTCTTCAAATATTCATCAGAAAAAAAATGATGGGAATATTTTTTCCTGATCCCACGTCAAAATTTCTCCTTTAGCAGAAATAGTTTATAATGAGGATGTAATTAGCTGGATCTAATCCTGTGGAAAATTGTAATTAGGTTCAGATAACAAAGAAAGGGAGAAGAGTGAGGGGAAAGATGCTGCTACCTTATAGAAAAACGCATTAAAAAAAGACGGCTTAGTTTCAGCTATTGAACCAATGAGTTCAAAAGGAATGTTTTTAAATAAACAAAAAGCAACATGGATCTAATTATTGCAATGGTTTCGTTATGACCAAAATATACCTTTTTAAGTAATGGAAAAGTCACAAGAATCCCAAGAGGCATCTAAATGTCCTTAACATAATTGTGACTATTTTTTTTTTATTTTTTTTGTTAAAATTGGTGTTAGCACTAGTTATAGGCATCCAAAACCAGCTTCCAAAAATATATTTTTTCCCAAGCAGGGAAGAAAAGAGTTTTCCCTTCTATTCATTCTCTAATCCCATAATTATAACTTCCCTGGAAGCTTCAATTTGGTTTTATTTAAAAGATAATGAGCTCAAATGCAAAGAAGCATTAAGTGTCAGACATAGTTATCCCCAAATATACAGTCTGAGCACAGGTATTTGTAACAGTCATCTTCAATTACCCACTACAGTATATGAAGTCATGACTTAAACAGTATAAAAAGAAGAAAATCACCATCATAGAAAACTTGTCACTCCTCTGGCATGTAATAGGGTAGATGTAAAATAGGCAATAGGTAATAATGTGTCAGTCTCGTCAGAAAACCAAGTCTTGCAGCATCTTCTAGATGCATTTATTATTTACATTTGTGAATTGTACAAATTGTTCTGCAGTTTCTTTCAATCCGCAACAGATATGCCATAACAAATTTGTCAGTGATGAAAGTGGTCCATTTCCCACGCCCCTAATTTTTAGCTGTAGGCAATTCATTCATATTAGATTCAAATTATGAATTTAGGACTGATAATTATTCTGGCATATACACTGAGATTGCTGGATACAGTTCTACAAATGAACAGCTCAGGATTGTATACTGCAGTAGTTCTCAACCTTTTCTTCACCATAGACCCCCTTTAAATACCTTTTGTGGCCACGGATCATGGCCATGGATCCCCGAGACTCAAGATTTAAATCATAGCATTTTTTAAGGCTTCACAGACCTCCCGTGGTGACATTGCAGACCCCCAGGAGTCCATGGACCACAGGTTGAAAACCACTGGTCTACAATATTTTCTAATTATTCACCTGGTTAAGCCATTAAACAGTACCTTTTTATGTTTTCAAATCAATATTCCTTCCTGGTAACTGTCAGGTTTTGACAGTTTTTTCCCCCCTGGGATTGTCAGCACTAGAGTAAATGCAGGTTGAAGTGCTGACAGTAACTACATGGACAATTTTTCTGAAATTTTATTGGAAACATTTTTTTAAGGTCAAATTGTCCTTGCCTTTTTTCTGCAGCTGAGAGAGAATCCTGACCCAAAGTCACCCAGCTGGTTTCTGTGTAAGGAAAGACTAGAATTCATGGTCTCCCATTTTCTAGTCCTGTATTTTTAACCACTATACCACTATATTGGCTCTCATTCATACACCTTAACCACTAATTTTCCATTGTCTTACCCTTGCAGCAAAAATACATTTTTACATATAAATTTATAATACCTGGCTTACAAAGTATTTTTGGCAGCTGACTCCATGCAGTGTAAATTATAGTCTCACCTACCATTCTGCTACAGTATAATCAGATTTACTATTTTAAAACACATTATTCTATCTTCCTTTTCTACATATTAGCCTAAAATATACAGATTTTAATCAAACTTAAATCTTTATAAATCTAAGGAAATGGCAGATGGAATATAGAACCAGATAAAATTTATATTCTAAAAGAAAGAAAATAAGCAACACTAACAAAATGACCCTACTGTGTAAGACAAGCTAAGGGTTCTTACGCATGCAGACAGGCACTTGTCCCTTAAGCTTCAGATAAGTGATGCAAAGTAGCATTATTTGCAATTGTTGTAAGAAACAGTGAACAAAAATATAATGCATAATATTTTGAAATGCAACAAATGGATAAACAACATTTTTTAAAAAGAAGTAGGCAAAATTTTTAAGTAGCAACATAATATATATTATACACAAAATGAAACACAGGTCTTTCACATTTAAATGAATTAAAAGGAATGGAACATTTTGTTCAGAGTATATAGAATTAGGCCAGAAAAAATAAATAAATAAACCCAACCCATTGAAATTACCATTTAGCTAACAAAGAACAAAATGGGCTAATTCACATATAAAGAAAAACTAGAAATTGCCACAGCTTTCTTGTCTTTCAGCTGGGCAAAGTATACGCTACCAATAAGAAGTAGGATATTACTGCAAAACATCATTTCCATAACCATTCTTCATAATAGATATTGATATTGATATTCCTGATATTATCAGGAACAGGAGGCAATGAATAGTTTGTACTCCAAAAACAATAAGGTTATTCATTAATTATATGTGTATAATGGGGAGAAGGCGTGTTGCCTGTTAATCAAGGAAGAATTGGACTGATATACTATTTATTCAGCCAACCAGCAAATTACCCAGGTAATACCCAGATAATCTCAACATACGTTTTGTCTACTGTTCCAATTGGAATAATGTATTAGTATAATACACTAACTTTGTGTATTATAGATGCATCATCAATATCATCATCATCATCATCATCATCATCATCATCATCATTATCATCATCCTGAATTAATTCACCGAAGGACGAAAGTCTTTTTACTGACTACATACAGTTCAGTGCAATTTGGTAGATTTTTGGGGCTTCCTTGTCTAAAGCTGAGAAAGACTGACTGTCCCAAATCACCCAGTTGGTTTCCATGCCTATGGGTGGACTACAATCTGAGTATGCCTGCACTTACTGAAGTAGCTTAACCACAATGCTACACTGGCTCTCACTCTAAAGAGGTAAGGAGTGAGAATTCCCTAATATGGCCTAAATAGTCTAATACATATGGAAGGACAGAAATTTGAAGAAAGAATGCTGACAAATAGTATGCATTCTAAGTCTGTCAATATCCTTGATATATCTCCCTAGTAGATGGATTGTGAACAACAATAGAATGGTTTGCAAAGGTGATCTGAAGGTAGAGATCCTAGCTTGAATAGAATTGGAAAAAAGAGCCTTACTGATGTTAGTATAATATTTTATACGAAGAAATAATGAGATGAGTATGTATGTGACAAACATGTGACAGATAGGATTGTTTTTCTCTTGCTAAAAAACTGCTATTTTCAGATAGTTTTCTTACCGTTAAAGCAAGAAGTTTCCCATAGGTGAGATGAGCTGGAATGTGATCAGTTTTAGAATGCAGTGATTCCACATACCAATGTTCTGCTTCGGAGAATCTGCTAAGTCTCATGTAGGCTTCTCCTACAAAGCAGAATAGGAAACCATAAAAATATATTAATAGAACATACAAACTGATAAAAGTAATTGATATATTTTATATATTAATATATAAATACATGTATGTATGTGTGTTTAAAAAATAAAATACAAATTAATTTATATTTATAAATTTATATTATATATTATATATGTAATATTACATAGTAGCATGTTATTATTCTATTATTCTGTAGTAGAATGTTACCAACAGAATGAATATATATATTAATATGTATATATATATATATATATATATATATATATATATATATATATATATATATATATTATAACATATATAATATATATATATATATATGTTAGTGCAAAAGACTACTGACATAAGCCTGATGATGGCAGATGGGATTCTGTCGAAACGTCGCTTCTACCCTTTTAGAGATATATCCACAATTACACGGGAAGAAACCCGAAATATTAACTATACACACACACACACACACACACACATGTGTGTGTGTGTGTGTGTGTGTGTGTGTGTGTGTGTCTTTTTTCCTTTTTCGTAGGCTTTTATGTGCATATTCTTTCTAGCCAGGTTCCACCTACGTAAGCTAAGTTGTTCTACAGCCCTAGTTCTGTGAAATCTCATTCACAAGTTTCTGGGCTTTTTGTATCCTGCTGAAAAGCAAATTGTAGCACAGAGTTGTTGCTTTTCAACAGGATACAAAAAGCCCAGAAACTTGTGAATGAGATTTCACAGAACTAGGGCTGTAGAACAACTTAGCTTACGTAAGTGGAACCTGGCTAGAAAGAATATGCATATATATATATATATATATATATATATATATATATATATATATATATATATATATATCAATTTTCTTACTTCTTCGTAGGGTTTATGTGTGTTTTTCTTCTAGCCAGGTTTTCCCTACGTAGCCAAGGGGTTTTTTTTGTAGCTCCAGCTCAGTAGAATCTCATCTACTCGGTTCTGGGCTTTTTTCCTTTCTAACACCTAGCAAGCTCTAACTGCTAGGTGGGAGACCTAAATAGATCCATTTCTAGCTCGTTAGCTGTCATCAGTAGGCCACACCCATATCCTCCCTGTAAAGGTACAGTATTAATTTTCTTACTTCTTCGTAGGGTTTATGTGTGTTTTTCTTCTAGCCAGGTTTTCCCTACGTAGCCAAGGTTTTTTTGTAGCTCCAGCTCAGTAGAATCTCATCTACTCGGTTCTGGGCTTTTTTCCTTTCTAACACCTAGCAAGCTCTAACTGCTAGGTGGGAGACCTAAATAGATCCATTTCTAGCTCGAGCTAGAATGAACATTCTAGATGAACATTCTAGATGAACATTCACATGTTTAAAATTTCACACTTCATCCTATAAAAATGCCTACAATATCTAGAAGGATCAATATGAAAGAATTCCCACTGTTTCCAAATATGATTAATAGCTGAAATGTCTCCAATTAGTAATGGATAAAACCTACATTAAAAGATTTATTTATTTTATTTATTGTACTTAATGCAGATATACTGCCATTATTCTATTACTTTGTGCTTAATTAGTTTTCTAATAAGACAAAAACCAAGTCTAAACCAGATGATCTCTGTGTGAAGAACATTTCTTGTATAAGCTTCCTTGAATAGAGTTTTCCAGGAAAACCAAGTCTTGGCTAAATCATCATGAATCAAGGAAAAAAAATAGATGGTAACTTCCTAATCAGCAATTGCTGCACTAAAAAAAAACCCATACAAACAAAAAAACTAGTCAGTTTATACAATTCTTTGTGGTCTTTCCGTCTATCCAGTTATATCATGCTTTGACTTGAGGAAAACTCACAAAGTTTAATTTTTATTAACAATATAATTTAGATGAATATTATGATGATAACTAATTTTGGCATTTTCTTTATGAAAGAAGTTGCAGTTCTCTAAAAAAACAGAAGCAAGATGACTAGTAGTCAGAATTTATTTTTCTCCTTTGTACCATAGGGTTTTTATTCATCTGTTCAATAGTTTCAACCTCTTTTAGTGAGAAATTATTTCAATTATTGGATATATTAATGAAAAAGAATGACAGCATATCAAATTATTTTTGAGCAGTTGTGGTTGAGAAGAAGAGTTGGAAATTTGAACTTTTACAAAGGAGAATTCTATATTTTAAAAGTAACCAAGGATGCCCTGAAATAAATTTTATTCAATGTTGCCCAATTTATAAATTGTTAAGATTAATAATTAAATTTAATCCAGAAAATTATTTTAGCAAGTACATATAGGTTATAATTTGATGCCCACTTTATCATACTTTACATCAGATCATACTTTACATACATCAGAACAATATAGGTTTAGAGATGTGATTCTTTGTAACAAAATTTTTATTTGGTGTAACCATGGTACACAACTTTTTTAATCACTAAATTTACAAAACTCAGACTTCAGAAGGTTACTATTACGCATGGGTTTTAGGGAAGTTGCCCATCAGATGATAGTGAAGAAAATTATGATGATGGGTCTTAACATTCAATTGATGGAAACTGATATGGATCTCTAGATCTATACCCATTAAAGCTTACATCTTTGAAAAAAAAAGGCACGAGGACAACCATTTTTAATTTAAATTCATGGAACAACTTCACTAGGTATTGGACAAGAAATAACGCCTTTAAGATGCAGGTAAGTGAATTCAATTTAAATGTTAAAAAAAAACCCTTAACAATAAGAGCAGTATGAAGGCGAAACCAGTTGCTCAGAGGCATGGTCTTTCCTTTGTTGGATATATTTAAGGATAAACTAAAGAATCCAGGAAACTTTAATAGGATTTTTGGGATCTTGTTCTTTTTTTGTCCTTACACCTGCTAGTGTAAAAACCTATTCCAGAGGCTTTGCCCAACACAGGCATAATTGACTAATGTGATATCCTTGTTGGAATTCCAGCGTGGGTACATATATTGTCTACTGGAGTAACTGTCAGCTACTGATTGATAACCCTAACCATTATGGGGAACAAAGTGTGAGACAGCCAAAGTATGTGGACATAATTAATCGGTACATGAAACTTACTGATGAGCAAAAAGTTTCTAGCTAGCAAAAAAAGGAATAAAAATTTATTTTTGCATTAAACAGGAAGTTTGGCTTGGTGCCTAAGTGGCTGTCCAATAAAATTTGTTTATATGCTTATATGTCACAAAATCTTCTTATGATTCTTGTGATTCTTATAGCAATTACGATAATTCAAGGAGAAAGCAATGTTTTAAAAAACCCATTAATCCATTTAAAATTTAAATGAAGATTTTCAACATGCTAGATTATTTGTATAGTTATTTGGATAAAGTGAACTGGGAGGGAGGGGGAGAGAGAGAGACAGAGAGACAGAACAAGAGGGAAGATGCCACATTTAAGCCTGGGTTACTGTGATTCTCTTTGTCTGTGTGAGTTTGGAATTATTGCAGTTATAGCACCAAGTCGTAGAAGACATCTTTTAGCCTATGTGAACTACTAAGTCTGTAATCAGCTATAAATTAGTTCTTAAAAGCAATTCCTAGTTCCCATATTGTGACTAAGAAACAATTTCTTGGTGACAAACCTTATCTGTTTTTAGAATCTGGATTATTATATTTGGATAATCATGTATTATTTTTAATTTGTTTTGCCTTGTTCACAGCACTTTATGAATACAAAGCTACACAGACTTTTTTATTCATTAATTGTTCTCATTTATACATTTGAATGCTGTCTATGGTGATATGGGGTAAGCTACAAACGTAAAGCTTGAAGATTTGATCAGAGCCAAAAACATATCATAAATGAAATACTTTGGTTACTGCCCAATATTGGCAGAAATACAAAAATATGTGCACTGAAAGAAAATTAATACAAATATCTTTAGATGTTTGCTTAGACTCACCCATCATATTATATAAACTCTGTGGTGCAAACTGTCTTGGCATTTTCTGTATCGCCTCTTTGTAAACTATAAGGGCATCCTATGACGAAGTGTTGAGAAACATATCATTACAACAACATCAAATTCAGAAGCGTAAGCGTAATATAAAATAATGTAAAATTGAAGCTGCCTTTGTTAATTGTAACAGGAAATAGACATTTAATAAAATGTATAATGATGAATCTCATGACAAATTGATTTCTGTATAAGCATATGCATAAAAACTGTATTAGTCTCTAAGGTGGTACCAAACTCTGCAGTTTTTGTTGCAGGAGATTAACATGGATTAATTTCAAACTATATAAAAATTATACAGTTGAGATGAATCTTCTCAATGTAAAACAGAGCAATTTTCAATATTCAGACTTGTCCATTTAAGGATGGGAAAAGAAAATAACTTAGAATTTCCTAAAACACATCTGATGCTATTAAACTGTAATAATCACAATGATACATTTCCACCTGCCAATAATAATACTTTTACTGCTTTGCATAAAGTAATACTGGTCATATTCTAGGTTTAAGGTTTAAAAGCCTTCTAGGTTTAAGAGAAAACACATATATTGTATGTCATGTCAAACTTTTGTGGTTTTTGATCATTACCTATTCTTAAAATGAAGCTATACATCACTTGAAGCTGTCAAATTGTACACTTTGTCCGTATCCCACAAGTATATAAATTTACACTTATTCTGATTGTATGTCTCTACTGTAAGAATGATGGACTGAGCGATTTGATTTATACAACTGCCCATCTCACATAGATGACTCTGGTGGCTTCGTGATGTTGGTATTATACCCTAAATACAGAGGAATTTTTTTTTTGTTTCACAAGGGGAAAAAAAGTTCATTAAACCGTATCATGAAATACTATTATTTTCATGTTCATACAGTATATCATTTGCAAAAGGATCATTTGCTAAATGAATGAATTACTATTGCACCATATACTGTTTTTCCAGTAAACTAGTTCATAAAGTATAGCTGCTACCATCTCACTAGTCTTCCATTCTATCAGTCATCATATTGAGTAATAACCTAGAAAAAGTCATAAATTGTTAGATTGTAAATGTATTGGGAAAAGCTTGTCAGAACTAATGCTTCCTTTATGGTCTAAAATATAAGATGTAGATACTGTATTTGACACTATGATGCAATCTTTAGTACTACCAATAATTCTAGGTACCTTGGTTGCAATCCCAAAATATCTGAAGCACTACTTGAACAGTATTGGCATTGACAAAATCACTATGAATCAATTGCAAAAGACAGCTTTAATTGGAGCCACTTACATCCTGAGATGATATCTTTAACACTATCAAACAATAACATCTGCCTATTGCAGGTCCTTGGGAAGGAATTGATAAGTGGATTTTTAATTCAGTCAAACTAAAATTCAGTCTAAATATCTGGCTGACTGTATGAGGAACCATAATAATTTATCCAATTTATATGCCACTCAACTCCCAGACAGCCAAGAGCTAATTCTAGTATAGAAGTGGAGGCTTTTTTAAAAAACAAAAAACAAAACCACAATTATATTAAGATTATAGATGGCTGCTATGTTGCTGTAAAATTTTACCTCATACTGTCCTTGTTCATGGTAAAGTTTCCCCAGGTTATAAAGGCAGCTGGTAACAGAACTCTTATGAGCATGAGGATCTTTTAAGTTTTCATCAGGAATCTCTGAACACTTCAAAAATGTCTTCTTGGCTTCCTCAGCTTTGCCTTGATTCATTAAGATGATACCAGTATTTAAATAAGCAGCTGAAAAAAGGAAAGGGAAATGTAGCTGTTGCACATTCATACATATTCCTATTATAGTCGAAGTTATTTAAAACCAGAAAAATGAAATAGCTACAGGTTGACAGTTTCTTCAAATCTAGATTGACCTTTCATTTTTTTAACCTTGTTATGATTGAATTACCTTTCATCAAAGTCATATATTATCCATACTAATTCTACAGCAATACAAGACTTCCTTTATAAGGTATTGATGTCTTTAATAATTTGCCATAATTGTCATAATCATAAAAAGGGGTAAAATACCCCAATTAAGTACATTTGAGAGTCAGTAGATTCAGTAGAAACAAAAACTGCTGTCCAAGTGAACAAGGTAATCTTATGGAAATTAAAGCCTTTTGGATCTGGGAAGATGGCAGAGTAACTAAAATTGGCTTTATTGCCTGAATGTAACATCTTCAAGCTTTCTCTTTCTAGAGAAGGAAATATTAGACTCTTACATCGATTTACATTTAAACTTGAACAAGTACCAATTAAAGTTGGTTAAGTACTATATTGATGTTTCAGAAGTCACAGGCTTTAATTTTTCAAAGAGAATTTTGAGAGACTCCTCATTCACTCACGGGACTTTCACATTAGAAGATTCCACATTAGAAGATGTGAAGATTCCACATGCAAACATATCAAGCAATTGACATGATATGTAGCATGAACGTTCTATTTCTCTACACCTATAATCTAATACCCTGATTTAGTTACTGATTTTGTCACTAAAAGGTTATCAGATGAAATAAATTACAGAAGTCTTTTACCAAACTTGTTGAAGCAGCCCAGCAGCCCTGAATTGCTTCTTAAACATGTGATCTCTCTATCAAACAGCTCACTTCCCTTACTGCAATAAATTTGAGCATATTTATTTATTTAGCGTATGGCTGGTCACACACAATATTAAAACACTTCATTTTACAGGTTAAAACAATTAAAACAATTTTAAAAAAGCAGTAAGAAAACCTAAGAGGGAGACAGAAATAACATTTCAGAGTTTAATGTTGAGTTTGGAGATCCAGTCAGTAGCTGTCGTTACGCAGAGGAAGTCCCTAAAATCTCCTGGATAGGAGGCAAAGTTACTCGCGTCTGTGGCAATCCTTAAGCCACACATGCTTCCTGGGTGGTGCTAAATGAGTAACAGATGGACTGGTAGCCAGATATCCGCAAGGATCTCCTGGCTTCACACACAATCCCACAGTCCTTTTAAGGACCTTTTAAGTACCCCCCCCAAAAAAAATAGCAGAAACAGCAGAAATAACAGAAATTTGAGCATATTTCAGCTTCTTTCATCTCAAATCAAAATTAAACATGTTACTCTGGCAACACATGTTTGCCTAACAATAAATAGTATGGATAACATTCAAGATCAACTATTTTACTATAGTACAGCATCTTTACATTACAGTAATGATGGCCCAGGTGTTATCAAATATATTGGAACCATGCAGAAACATCTGTTCACATTTAACAGAATTAAAACTTACAGATTTTCTTTTTAATAGTTTTATTTATAACACAACACAAATGAGAAGGAACAATGTATTTTAAATATAACAAGCATGCAACTTTACTTACAGGCTAAAGTAGGTCTGCTTCCTATAGCCAATTTATAATAATGCAGTGCTTCTGAAAACCTGTTGTTCTCCTGTAATAATAATCCCCTGCATTTAGCAGAGAAAAGGAGAAGACAAGAAGATAATTGCTGAGAATAAAATTATGAAAAATGAAATATCAAGAAACATATTTACAATGTACCTGAGAAAGAAAGAAAGATTGCTACAGATTTTGCCATATAATTTTTTTTAAAAAAATAAGAAAGATCATTTTGAAAGAAAGAAAAATGAGCAAGAATCATTTTTGTTCTCCAAAAATAGTCAAATTATGCTATTGTAGAATTCCACTTCCTTGAAAAGGATCGAGAAAGGGTTCTTCTTTTGTCAAGTGAAAAAAGGAATTATACAAAGTTCACTATATTTTATTAAAATGGCTGCCTTGTCACTTAGAGAAGAAAAACTGCCACAATATGCATATGATATAGAATGGAATAGATAAGAATTGTTGTCACCCTTTATGAGCTTGGTGAAAGGAGCAAACATTCATATAAATAACTAATTTTCCAAAAATATTATTCCAGCTAGTGCTTTGAAATCTCTTTAAAGGTTATAATTCTTGGTATAAAATCTGAAGCTACCAATTTTCAAAATAAAAGTTAATACTAGGAATTAGTAGTAAATATCTACTTTTAAAGTACTATATTAAAGAAAGAACCAGAATGGTTTGAAAAGAAAAAAAGGAAAGGAAAGGAAAGAGAAAAAGATGTATCCGAAATATTTCTTTTAACAAGGAAAATGTTTACTGATTTAAGTAAGTAACAATGGTTTACATACTGTTTCTTTGTTTGAAGTCTATTACATTCCAAGAGCAGTAATTAAAGATACATCAAATAAAGCAGATACAATACACATTTATTTTAAAAAAGAAAAGTGTAAGATCAGGCTGAAGCAATCACTAATAGGAAGAGGGCATCAAACGGCTTCCATAAGTCACAGCTACAGTATTACTATAATGTTGCAATGTTCTTGGAGAGAACTTCAAAGAAGACTGGTCATCCCATAGTCAGAGAAGGAACCAGGTTTTCTAACAGTAAGTAATATAAAATCTGTTCACCATTGTGTATAAAGTATATACAATGTATAAACCAGAGGTAGTTCTCAATTTATAACCATTCATTTAGTGCTCATTCAAAGTTATGCTGATGCTAAAAAAAAGTTGCTTATGACTAGTTCTTGCAAATACGACATCTGCAGCATCTCTTCAGTCATATGTTCAAAATTCAAGAGCTTGGCAACTGACATGTATTTACATCAGTTACAGTATCCCTGGGTCACAGGATTGTCATTTGCAATTTTCCCAGCCAGTTTCTCACAAGCAAAATCAAGAACAGAAGTTGGATTCACTAAATGACACAATTCACTTTAATAACTGTAGTGATTGTGATAAAAAGGTCATAAAAGGAGGTATGACTCATTTAGCAACCACTTCACTTAGCAATGGAAGTTCTAGTCCCAGTTGTAGTTGTAAATTGAGGGCTGCCTATAATGCATTTTATTATTCAGATGAGATTTTCATAAAGGATAATGTATGCTGTTGTCAACTGAGCGGCAAGATATCAATGCCAGCCAGGTTGAAAAATATACTGTGTGAGGCATGTGAAATTTTAAATAAAAAACCCCCCATTAGGAATAATCCCAAAAGGCCGGGAGATAGCACTGATTAGTTTTATCAGACTGGAAGTCATAGTCCCAAATATTCTGCTTTATTTCGGCTATCCCTCCTCTCCTATATCTGTGATGGCGAACCTATGTCACACATGCCAGAGGTGGCATGCAGAGCCCCCTCTATGGCATGCGTGCCGTTGCCCCAGATCAGATCTCCATGGCGTTTCTTTTGTGAGCTTCTGTTTCCCTGCAAATCACAAAACAGAAGCTCATAAAAGAAAAAGTTCTTACCTCTTGCCGCGCTGCCGGTGTTGGGATGACCCGCCTCCCGCCAGCCTGCTGGTCTTCGGGACTCTGCTGTGCATGTGTGCATGCCCGCGCGCATGCGCATGCACACATCTGTGCATGTTTGGGTGCATGTTTGCACGTGCACATGTTCCCATGTGTGCATACACACACCTTTCAGTTTGGGCATATGCACACAAACAGTTTGGGCACTCAGTGTTCAAAAGGTTCGCCACTGTCCTATATGCTGATGATGTGTCTACTATGTCTGTAACTCATATGGGTATGTACCATATCATTCTATTGCTCCAGGGAACTCCTGGAAAATAATTATATCTGTAACTCATGTGTCATTCTATTGCTCCAGGGAATCCTTGAAAATAATTATTCTATAACAATGTTTTAGTACTTTCAAGAAAGTGCTTTAAGTTTGCAGTAATCTGAAAGATCAATAGACAACTTATTAAGCAACTTAAACTTTCAAATATCTATGTGTTTATTTTCTGTCTTCCAATTACCGGACTGATCAAATGAGTGAACTTAATGTAAGAGCGCAAAGAGTATCCCTTGCAATTATCAAATATGCAAGTCAACATGGCCACAACTACATCTCAGCAGCAATTAAGTTATTTAAAGCCAGAGTTCTGGGTCTGATGCCATATAGTACCCAGCTGGGTATCTACAAGGACACCTCTTAAATCAATCAAATCAATCCAATCAAAATTTCTAAAATCTATAATATTTGCCCTCCATTTGAGTCTTAATGTTCTCCTAGGAATTATGGAATTAGGGTGGAATTAGGGTGCATCTCCGTTGGGGCTCATCTGAGATGTTGCTGCCTTTGTGAAATAACCTTGGTTCATCTTATCTTGTTAGATAATTCATTTTTATGAAGACAAATAAAATACAATTTAGCATATTGTGACATTTTGCTCCAGACATATTATAAACAGGTCGTTACAACACCACTAGTTTACTAGACAAAGTTTAGCCTTTGTATTTTCAGTTTTGTGTAGTATTCTTTCATGTAAATTGCGAAGTTATGTAAAATAACATTGACCCAACTTATCAAGTTATCAATCATAAATCCATTTACTTTTCAATATATTATTTTCTTCTGCAGCCCAAATCCTAAACTCCTTAATTGTATAACATCCGTCAAATGCTAAAAGAAACTAATATTTTAGGTCAAAAATCAAGATGTAACTGATGTCATTTATCATTTTCTTTAAGGAAATCCCCCCAAATAAATATACACTAACAACGTTGAGATAAAAAATGATTTAGTTAAGGTGATGAAGCCATAGGCTTTATTTATTGTAACCATTTGCCTTGAGGGTCAACTGGCAGCTCATTAAAAATGTGACCCACAATTATATATCATACAATGGTGCTTAATATTCCTGCACAAATATGACCTAAAATGTCATCTGTTTACTGCACAAGTCCTAAAGCTGGAAAAACAGAACCCAATAAACCCAATGTATCCAAAACATTATATTGGTTCATTTATTTATCAAGGAAAATGATCCAAAGCTACATACTTGTGCATGTGAGTCTCAGGGATTATCGTTCATTTGGTGAGGACATTAGAGTCAGGTTTTTTAATTAATGGGATGGTGATAAATTTTAGGATTTATGTGGAGAACAGATCATGTTTTAGGTCATATTTATGCAGAAATATTAAAGTTCAAAAGACTTCACAACAGGGAATGGACAACTTTCTACCATTTTGCTCATTCGCTGATGCATACTGCAGAAATAAGCTATAGCTATAGCCTCTGACCCTAGCCATAGGAATAATTTGTTTTATGAGAGACTATATTCTGTCTTTGCACATGCTGGTACTTCCAAGTTCTGTATATTAGAATTATGGGCAGTCAATCTGTTAATCATAATAATCCAAATAATAATAATAGAGGAAATTAGAACTACTGCCTTCTCTAATGATAAATTAATAGAATGGTTCAGGGTTAAGACTCAGTGAAAGCCAAAGTCAGTAATAAAGGCAGAAAACTTTGGCTGGATGAAAGATAGAAAATGAATTAATAGTGACAACAAACTGACTGTTGTAATTTGGGGGCGGGGGGCGGGGAAGAAGGGTGATAAAGATCTGCAACACTTGTTTTTCACAAACAGAATTAAAAGGATCACATTTTTGCAGCCAAAATATCATATTGATAAACTGAAGACTGAACTCTGATCACTGTGCATATGTGTAATAATTTGTACACCCATTCACAGAGAAAACAGTACCTATATACAGAGATAGAAATTACATTACATTTTTTGTTGTTGTTAGTTGCGAAGTTGTGTCCAACCCATTGCAACCCCTATGGGCAACGTTCTTCCAGGCCTTCCTGTCCTCTACCATCTTTAACTTTCTTAAATATTTTCTTAAATACTTCAATCTCCTCAAGATGTAGCCTTAAATTTCAATCTCATTCTAAAATGCACAAATTCCAGCAGGCAAAATACCTGTAGATTAAACTCTGCTCTAGAAATACCCCAAATATTCAGGTATGAGCCTGCCCTGGCGGCAAATACATGATCCACCAGCAGTCATGATGCATTTTGCTTTGCTTTCTCCTCCAGAGAAATCTACCCAAGACTATGATATTTCCACTAAACCTAGATCCAAATCTCATTAATTTCACAAAACTAGGTTGGCTAAACCTTGGGTAAAGTTATACAAAGGACTTTCACCATATGTGATTCAGACTTCTACTGTACGTGATAAATTGCTGCTTATATCAGCTACTGTCCTAATTGAATGTTGTGTAGCCCAGCAAGTCTTTACTCTGCTGATTGTTCTTGTATTTTATACTGATGATAATCTGAGCTATCAATCAGGTTTCCTAGCTCAACTGACAATGTGCTAGAGCCAAATGCTATAAGAAGTACTCCAATTTTTAGCACTACAATTAAGCTCTGGGGCATCTAGAGAGCCAGCTGATTTTTGGCAGGAGCTTGAGGTTTTCAACAACAGGTTATGTGGACTGTCTACTAATATGATTGATGTGGAGTAGATAGATTCTGGCAATAGTGCAGGGTGTTCCATTGAAATGTTCAATTTGCTAGCTGTGACAGGTAGCTTGTATGATTCATAATAGGACCAAGCCCATTGATGAAATTCTGCAAAAATTCTGAATTCTATTGTGCAAAGGCTGTTACACTGCTACTGGAAGAGATTGGCATGTTTTATGTTGTTAAAATGCTATTATTTGTTAATTCTGGCAGGCAATCCAATTAATATGCTATTAAGGGATGAAAAAGTGGCGGCAGCTTATTTCAGATTCAAAATCATATCCAAATTAGGATACTGAAGTAAGCACAAATTATTTTTCATTTGTTCTATAATATGTTTTTAGAATTATTCTTTGATAACATATTCTCTTTAAAAATTTGCTTCCCATTGAAAGGCTGTATTGCTAAGAATGTTAGATAAACTGTTTTCTCATATTGAAAGAGTTAAGTTTTGAAATATTCAGTATAATGCATTGTATTATATCGTGTTTATTCTACAAGATTTTAATGTTCTATTCTCTTTATTAGCAGACCTCAGAATGAACATTTTGCTTTTATTAGCAATTTTAATATTGGCAGCCAGTGTAGCAATTCAATTTTATTTTTCCCTTCTATTCCAGAATGCAAGTATTTTTAGAGCTCTTTTACCGGCTATTTAAAATCTGTATAGATGCAAAATGAAAAGCAGATGCAAGAATGAATATTGAATTCTAGTAAATAATTAAATATTTATTTAATATTGTTTAGTAAACTTTATTAGAACAATGTGATGCCCATAACCTACATGTTTTCAATCAGAAAAATGGGGAGGGGATGGAAGAGCAATATCTTCAGAAAGTAAAATATTTATTTTCCATATTCTATTTCTTTTCTGATTTGAAAGCAAAACCAGTAGACAACTTCTGTGTGTGTATTTCCTTCCTTCCTTCCTTCCTTCCTTCCTTCCTTCCTTCCTTCCTTCCTTCCTTCCTTCCTTCCCTCCCTCCCTCCCTCCCTCCCTCCCTCCCGCCCTTTTTTCCATGGGTACACATACACATGTATATGTATGTGTTCTTAAGGATATAAACATGTATTTATATGCTCAATCTAAGCATTCCTATATGCACAACAGATACTCATTGTAGCTAACTTTGATGCTGCTGCTAATTAGTTTGCAAGAAGATACTGTCAATCTCTTTAATTATCTTCTCTCATGTATATGAATGCAACTATAGTGCCCAAAATTGCTGTTGGGATAGCTGCAATATAATCTCTGCTACACAAGTCATGCTTGGATGATTATATCTTGTCTTATTAGCACAACCCTTTTGTATCTGCAGAAAGACAATTTTTATGACCTACAATACAGCCAATTTAATTAAATATAGGTTCTGATTGAATTCGAATCATAAACTGATGTTTGCTATATGACTACCATAAAACACTGAATTACAACTTGGTTGTTGTGAATCTGACTGTCACAGTTTTCAGGTTGTGTGAAATTTAAAACAAAGATTATTTAGGTATGAATACAGCAGTCTCTATGTCTAAACATAAACTTCATACAACAGCTTAAAATCCCTGGACAAAATAATTAATAGATAAAATATTCTTCTTTCCGGGGGGGGGGGGGGTGCATGTAGAGTTTTACACAAACGTTTTAATAAAGCGATGACCATATCTGATAATAATTATCTCTACAAAGTCTACATCAATAAGCACCTTGTTCAGAGATTTCAAGCAACATCAGGTCTTCAGTCCATTAAGTAATTGGAATTGTAAATTTATCTTTCCGGTGTGGAATAATAAGTCTCTTTGCAGTAAGAATGAAACAGAGAATTTCTGCTGTCCAGCTGTGAAATCCCAAGTAGTTGGTATGTAAATCAAAAGAAGTTGGCTAGAAAAATATTAAAACCTATCCCAATTAATATATGTATGACTTCCTAGACCATCATATTTATATGGCATTGTAAAAATATGCAGTTCTCACTTTTTGAATCTCCAACAGCACTATTAATTATTCATTTCTTTTCTAAACAAATGTGATGGATTATAACTATTATTTTTATTGAACAAGCTATAGTATAAGATCTATTTAAATTTTTGATGCAGATATAAAAGCAGTCTCCTGTTCTTTTTTTTTTTTAATGGGAATCTCCAGTTCTATATTCCATTCAGTCTTCACAATTTTCATATTGAATTGAGTTTTTTGGCAACAAGCATTATAAAAACTAATTGTGTTATTTTAATCTCCTAAAATTTGGTAATCCATTTTAATAATTTAGGTGTACTGAAGCTGAAATTGTTGCTGCTCCAAATTGAGATGTCAGTAGATGTTGCTATTATTTCTAGAGGATGGCAAAAGAAAATTATATTTCTTCTTTAACATAGGAAATGATAAAAAATGATCACTCAATAATTCCACAGTGTTCAAATCAACATACTGCAATAGTGACAGAAGTTGCATTTAATTTATTGTACAAACAATTCAATTAATTAAAATTCTTATGCATGTATATTCCAAAAAAGGCTCGGGAAGGGGAATTTATATTGGATGAAGCCATCCAAAATTGGTACTAGACAGAAGATTCGCATTGATGTAATTCAAAAACCAAAAAACCTAATTATTAACTGCAACTGCATTTTGAATGTCCATCTCTATCTAGAGAAATAAAGATGAATCTATATTGCCTAAAGTTCATAATTTGCAGATCTGAGATTGAAAGGGGTAAAAATTTATATCTTTTTAACTTGACCTTTTGAACTGCTTCCAGACCCTTGAGTTTAACTATTGATATTCTGAATGCCTTTGCTACAGATATTTGATATCTTTATTTTTTCTCCTTACAAGCCAAAATTATTGTGGAAGACAAGAGAAAATATAAATCAATTTTAGGAAGACTCCCAATAAACATGTATTCCTCTGCTGATCCTGGGTTTTAATATTTAACAATAGTCCTCCTTCTGAACCTTAACAATGATTCAAGAAACAACCTCTTCCCAGTTACTACTCCTCTAAATGAAGAGAGAACAGGAATGAGGGTATTTACACAAATGACATTTAAAATTGAAATGAAAATTTAAATTATATGGTTCAGTCCCTAAAACATTCAATCGAAGGCTAGAAGGAAATAGCAATAGCACTTAGATTTATATACCACTCCACCATGTTTTATAATCCTCTTTAAGCAATTTACAGAGCCAGCATATTGCCCTCAACAATCTTATTTATTTATTAATTAATTATTAATTCAGTTTGTATGTTGCCCCTCTCCGAAGACTCAGGGCGGCTTGGTCCTCTTTTTAGTGATCTCGGAAAGATGAAAGGCCGGAGCCCCATCAGGATCGAACTCCAGGCTGTGGACAGAGTTTGCCTGCAATACTGCATTCTAACCATTGTGTCAACTTAGTTGTTCAAAATCCATTTAGTCTATATGTCTGCAATATTATGTAAGCAGGATTACCAATGAAAGTAGAGGACAGAAGGAACCAAGGCTTGAACAAATAGAAAGGAAGAGAAGCTATCTATTCCTCTATCTTTCTTAAGCCATTTAACTGTAGCTAAAGATGAACTGGGTTTTATTTACAAGAGTCCCTGAAATTATGGTTTGCTTTTTCACATACATTCTAATAGTTTCTTTTTCATCTGTTCTACTGCAAATGCCTTGATTGCTGGAATAAACAAAAAGTTAGGATCTTTATTCAATAGCAAGTAAATATTATATAAAGTATCTTTTCAAAATGCAGAAGCATCTGAAAAAACATACACCAATTATCACAGTTCGAATACTGTACAACTCTGATAATGCTCTACAGCAAAGTTCCCCAAACTTTCCGACTTTGCGGAACAGCTGGGGAGAGGAGATGGTTCCACATGCACAATGGGCAAGTATGCACAGTTCTATTAGCGAAAGCGGTGGACACACATGCCCGCCGCTTATACAAATGGAACATGCTTGCCTGCTGCTTGCGCAAGTGGGGATGCACATGCATAGTTTCCCACTTGCTATTTCTGTGGCCCAGTTCTGAAGGGCTCAAAGCCCATTAGTGGGCTGTGGCCCAGGGTTTGGGGATCCTTGCTCTACAGCATTTTGAATTGTATCCAACATCTACTGAAAACTAAAGAAATATCTGAAACATGGATTATGTTCCTGTATAAATCAACAGTAAGCCATTACATTTTGTAAAATTTCAGGTCCTGAGTAGTCAAAGTTACATTCATCCCATGTAAATTAAATTATAGTAGTTTTCAACCTTATGATGAAGCAGATGTGAATTGTCAACTCCTGCTCCAGATAAGGTTGCAACAGGCATACAAGACAAAGGTAGCAAAGAATTTCCTTAGCCAAGGCCTCCACCTGCAAAGCATTAGTCACTGAGATGTTAGAAGTGACTTCCAACAGTCTCCTTTAGATGTTGTAAAGCAGCAGCCAGATAGTTGAATCCTATGATATCTTACAAGAAATAACACAAGGTCAACTCATCTTCTATCACTATCATCAACTAAATTTACTCACTCAAGAAGGATTAAACCAATTACATATCAATAGATCCATGCTTATTTCTTGCAGACAGTCCAAAAGGATATAATGATCAATTGTATCAAATGCTGCCAAGAGATCTAAAATATACAGGAAAGCTGTACATCTCCCAGATGATTTACCAAAGTGTTTAATATGGCTTACATCCTTGAATCTTGACAAACAGGGTTTCAAATAATCCATTTTATCTATGATACTGTACAACTAATTCCCATTCTTTCCACAACCTTCCCCCCAAAAAGGCTGGAAGCAGGCCAATGTGTTTAGGTCCAGGGAAATCCTTTTCAGGAAGGGCTGCACCACTTTGTCTTAAAGACAGAATGTTGCACCTCTTCTCTAAAGAAATGGTTAAATATCTCCCAGATATATTTTTCCTCATATTTCTAGCAGTCCAAAGCAACCAAACAGGCCCTAATTCAACCCCTCAGAAAGCATTATGCTCCAGAACATCCTATCTACTTCCCCAGAGCCTCAACGCTTCTGAAATTCAAGGGGAAAAAAATCAAAATAACAGAGAAAATGTTTGCTAAGGTTACCTTCTTACAACTTTCTCCATCTTTGGAGATTCGGTTGAGATATTTTAGCAAAAAACAATTGTTCAAAGCATGCCATTGAATATTTCATCTGTTTCTCTCTACAATAGCTTTTTCTGGGTGGACAAAATGAGGTGGGCAAGTAATCATTCTGGCTGATCCTAATCAATTGCCAAGCATGTTACAAAGAGTAACCAAGAGTAAATATTATTGTGAGAGAAGAAATATTTCTCAAGCCATGTTTTAAGTTGTGCTTGCAATTATTTTCGTGTGAGCCATAAGAATTTCTGCATTTTGTATACAGAAATTCAGCATTAACTGTAACTTTCAAGCAAGCTTCTAAGTGCACCACAATGCAGCTGTCTAAATAGACTGCCACAGTGTGGAAATTGGTTTCCAAATCCTTGTTACAAAGAAAAGCTGCCATTGATTTACCAATTGAAGTTGATAAAATAGCAATCTCAACTGCTGCAGTGCCTTGGGGCCTGCTGGTAAGTTCTAGTCAGCCTGATCTGCCGCAAGATGCTGGGATGAATCTAAAGGGCTATTCATAAATACAGCACCCCTCTAGATCTTCTGGGAAATTAGCTGCTATTTCACTGCAAAGCAGAGTCAAAATATCTGATGATCTGATAAATGTGAAGAACAGAAGGAAATCTGTCTATGTTGGAGTTTGAAATAAGATTAATGAAAGCTAACCAAAGGCAACAGGAGAGATGAAAGACAGAGGAAAAGAAATAGCTAAATATAATCTGCATTTACTGAATCTTAATAAATGATTTTATTCACAGACAAACACATAAAAAAAGAAGAAGCCATATATACTTACAAATTATAAAGCATATCAGCCATGTTGCTGCGGTAATACAAGGCATTTCTATAGGCGCTTTCAGCTTCTGAAATCTTACTCTGGCTCTTCAAAACATTTCCAAGGTTACCCCATGCTGCCAAGAAAAGAAAATAGTATTGAGAAAGAGTTGCAGTCCAATTATACACAATATAATGTCTGAATTAGGAGTTCTTATGACAAGAAAATCTACACAACCTTTACTCTGATTCAGTTTTAAAACCTCAGCCCACCCCATTTTCATTAGACTAGTAATACTAGTAATAACTAGTTGAACAACAGCCACTGTTTTAATTCCAAAACCCATATACTCTCTCTATATTTTCAGCATTACAAATTCCTTGCAATTTCTGAAATACACTGAAATACAGGAGCAACTTTTGCATACATGAAGTATTGAACGCTGAAAGTCTGTAGAGATTCTCAGTCATCCAGGTCATGGTTGTCCCAAAGGTGCTTTTTCAGGAGGCAATTTCAGAGCTGGAGAAGCTTCTTGGATGAGAAACAAAACGTCTTCAAAAGAAAAAAACAAGAAAGTCCAGTTGCCTTCTGAAAAAGCACCTTTGGGATATTGAGTATGTAAGAACAAGAAATGCTGTGTTATACATATTATTAGGGCCAGTTTCATGGCTTAGGTACATTGCTTTTTTTATTTGTATAGGTAATGGTTATTACAGAACCACTTGAATTGGCTATTACACATGAATGGTTACAGATTATAGTTAGTCCTCAGCTAACAACCACAATGGAGCTTGAAATTTCCACTGCTAAACGAAACGTTAAGTGAATTATGGCTCATTTTGTGACCTTTCTTGCCACAAGGAAGTGAATCATTGCAGTTGTTAAGTTAATAACACAGTTGTTAAGGAAATCTGGCTTCCCCCATTGACTTTTCTTGTCAGAAGCCAGCTGAGAAGGTTGCAAATTGGGATCATATGACTCCGGCAGTGCAACTGTCATAAACACATGCCTGTTGTCAAGCCCCTGAATTGTGATCATGTGACCACAGGGATGCTGCAACAGTCTATGTGTGAAAAACAATCATAATTCAATTTTTTTCAGTGTAACTTCAAATAGTCTCTAAACAAATGTTGAAAGTCAAGGCCTACCTGTACTTCACAGTCTCTTCTAGTGGGAGAAGCTAATTTCTACAGGCAAAGTTAAATTGCTAATAAAACATGCAATTAACTATGTATACCCTACGTATAGTCTGTTGCTTGGTTGCTATTTTATGGATTGGAAAAAATGCCTTGTGTGAGTCTACCACACTTGCAGATTTTGCAAATGATACCACTGATTTTAGCAATAGAACCAAAAATATTTTTGTTTTATACTCTATGGGGATTTTTTCTGGACATACATCTGTTATTTTATTGTTCTATTTTTATGTACTAATATAAAGTACACAGAGTTATTGGGCTCTTCCTAAAATCCATGTAAATAAAGGTCCTAATCATAATGGGAAGGAAAAAGAGAAACAATAGAAAAACCTTAACGTGATCAAAATAAGAAATCCCCTATTTCTTGAGCTCTATGAAAATAAGAATTTATCTTTGGTATGAATGTTGTATCTAGTCTTAGTACTACTCTATCTGGGTAAAATGTGCATAAATCATTCCTAATAGATAAAGCTGCAATTTCTGATACTCTACATGCCAACGTTATTGCTATTAAGAATGCTAATTTTATTGTTAGCCATCTTATACTTATTGAAGCTACTGGCTCAAATGGAGACTTTGTAAGAGCCTGTAATACTAAATTGATATCCCATGAAGGATATCTGTGAATCTTAGGTGGTCTTAAGTTCATTGCACCCCTTAGGAATGATTTAATTCTCTTGTCTTGACAAAGAGATTTTTTATTGCGTCCTTCTAAAACTGTAGCTAGTGCTGCTACTTGTCTTCTCAACGTAGAAGGTGCAAGACCTCTCTCTAAACCAGCCTGAAGAAACAACAATACTTCAATTTCATTAGCCGATGTAGGATCAACATGATGTTCTATACACCACTTTACAAACGTATCCCAAGTAGCGTTATAAATACGTGTTGTTGATGGTCTCCTGGCTGCTTGAATGGTAGAAATTACTTCCTTAGGAAGATTATCTTTTGCTAATTTGATCCTTTCAATCGCCAAACGGTCAATTTTAACCAATTTGGCTTTGGATGTTGAACCTTTCCTTGAATGAGAATCATCTTTGTTGGTGGTATTCTCCACGGATTTTGTATTGATAGTTGTAGAATTTCTGCAAACCATGGCCTGCGTGGCCAGTATGGCGCTACCAATATCATCTCTGCTCTTTCCTTCAGTAGTTTTCGAAGTACTTTCTGAATAATTGGAATTGGAGGAAATGCATACATAAGTCCTACTGGCCAATGAGATCTTAGAGCATCGTGGCCTTCTGCTCCTGCCACTGGAAACCGCGCAAAGAATCTTGGGAGCTGTGCATTCTGTTGTGTCGCAAACAGATCTACTACTGGTTTTCCAAACCTCTGAACTATCTCCCTGAATACATTGGGGTGAAGCATCCACTCTGACTGATCTATTTTCCCTCAACTGAGCCAGTCTGCCTGTTGTTTTTTTTCTCCTGATATATGTTCTGCCTATATTGACATTAAATGTGTCTCTGCCCAAGACATCAGTTGCGCCGTCTCTTCCATGAGATCTTTTGATTTTGTTCCTCCTTGACGGTTCACATGTGCCTTCGTGGCCATGTTGTCGGTTAGAATTAATACGTGCTTGTTTACTAGAAGATGATGAAAATGGTTTAATGCCATTCTTACTGCTCTTAATTCCAACCAATTGATTGGTTGCTTCTTCTCCAAGGGAGACCAAATTCCCTGTGCTAGTAGACCCTTCAGATGGGCCCCCCATCCGTACAGGCTGGCATCTGTTGTCAATATTACTGGTTCTGATTGAAGAAAAAATGATCCCTGCTGAATTGCAGAAGTTAACCACCATCGAAGAGACATCTTGACTTTTTTTGGTACTAACATTTTGTATAGAGAGGGCGCTGTTTGTCTTTTTTGAAATGGCAGTAGAAACCACTGCAGATTGCGAGAGTGGTATCGAGCCCAGGGTACTATTGCTATTGCTGATATTAGCTTGCCTAGAAGTTGAGACAGTGTTAGTAATGTAGTTTGTCTGTCTGTCTCGACATGCCTGGATCTCTGATGTCGACAGTATTAAAATATCGTCTAGGTAACATGCTATACGAATTGGAATTGATCTGAGAGAAGCCGTGACCGCTGCCAGAAGTTTCGTAAATGTTCTCGGTGCGGAGGAAAGGCCAAATGGCATTGCCTTGTATTGAAAATGCCTGCCCGCATATTCGATTCTGAGATATTGTCTGTACATTGGGTGAATTGGTATATGTAGGTATGCTTCTTTGAGATCTATTGATTGCATTATGTCGCCTTGTCTGATGCATCCCAGTAATGACTTTAGTGAATGCATTTTGAATCTTCTGTATAATATTTTCTTGTTCAATTGTCTCAGATTCAGAATTCCCCTCCATCCCCCTGAGTTTTTTGGTACCAGAAAGAAGCTGGAATAAAACCCTGTTCAAATTTGATGTTTTGGTACCAGTTCGATTGCATTGATCTGGATTAGATGTTGAATTTCTGTATTCATCAGCTCTCTTTGAGATGGATAGTTGTGCCATGTACATTGTAGGAACCTTTGTGGGGGGGGGGAGGTAAATTCCAAAGTGAGACCGCTTGTCACTGTACGTAATATCCATGCGTCTGTCGTAGATAGTTCCCATTGGTGAAAGAAATGTTGAAGTTTGCCCCCAATGGGAAGGGCATCTTTCGAGTCACTTGCCTCAACGTGATTGTCGTGACATGGTACCTCTAAAAGGTCTCTTGAAAGAATTTTGACGTCCTCCTCTTCCACGAAAGGAGGAATCATTTGAATATCCATATGAATAGAGTTGTGTGTTACCACGCTGTGTGAAGGCATTTGCAGATCCTTGATCATAACGAAAGGATTGATGCTGATAAGGCGAGAATCTGCAGTCTGGTCTTCTATACAATGAAGGCAATACCTTCTTCTTATCTCTTCCTTCTACGAGAATTGGATCTAGTGAAGTTCCGAATAAAGAACGACCTTTATAAGGTGCTGACGTAAGCCTCCACTTAGACTTTGAATCTGCCCTCCAATGTCTCAGCCAAAGGAGTCGGCGTGATGAAATTGATGATGCAAGAGCCCTAGATGCGAATTTTGCTGCATTTAATGATGCATCAGCAGAATATTTTGCTGCTGCTATAAGTTTTGATATGTCTTGTTGAATTCTAGCTTCCCCTGGTGGTAATCTTTCCCTCAGTTGACGAAGCCATATAAGAGAGGCACGGTTAAAGAATGAAGAAGAAATTGCTGCTCTAATTGCCCATGCAGCAGCTTGATGAGTCTTACGACATGTCATCTCAGCTCTTTTATCTTCTACTTTAAGGCCTTCCCCAACCTCACTAACTAAGATCGAAGATGAAGTTAATGTTGCTACAGGTTCATCTATCAACGGTAATTGTAGCAAATCATCCAATTCAGGAGCAACACAATATAATTTTTTATCAAAACTGTTCGGTCCCGATGTTGAACTAGGGTGTTCCCATGGTTTTTGTATAATTTGTGAGAAAAGATCTGGACATGGTACAAAATATAAATCCGATTTGGGTAACTTAAATAAAGTATTATTATGGTCAAGTTGACTACCTGAATCAGATGTTTTTTCTATGTTGACACCCAAATTGGTAGCTAATTTTGCCTTATGCAACAATGATTTAAATAAGGCTGGTTTAAAAAGACCTTGGAATGCTGGTTTTTCTGAAACCATTTCTCCTTCATCATCTGACATATCAAATTCTTCTAGACAATCAAGTTCATCTTCTTGACTAAAGTAATTTAGAGATTGTTGTTGTTGTTGGGGATGTATCTGATGTTGACAGTTACTGCTGGTGGATGCACCAGACTGACAAGGATAGCCGGTTTGTTGCAGACCAGCTTGAAATATGCGAGAAATTGTCTGCAAAACTAATGTTTGAAAATCCAGTGCATTACTACCATTTGGGCCTTCTTCTCTCCTCAGGCCAGCAGCTGTTGGCGTGAAAGTGGTGTCAGGTGGACCATGAATCATATGGTCAGCTATATGTAAATGACCTGGGCACATAGGCCCTTGAGGTGCGAGCCTTCTTGACTCATCAATTAAACAATGACTTTGTGGTTTATAGATATATTATCTTGACCCCCACACACTTGAATCTTCCTCATTTAATTGAGGCATTGTATTTTCAGATTGCTTAAGATCAACTGCTTCAGACTGAGATGTAATAGGCACCAATTGCGCTGCGCGCTGGGCCTTTTCAAATTGGCGTTCTAATTGATTATGTCTATGTTTTTCCATCATATTAGACCTTTTAAGACTATTTGTTTGTGTGTCATTATTGTCCTGACAAGGTATAAACACATGTTTGGTTTTGCCTCATTTTTTTCTTAAAGGTTGGGGCAAAGGTACTCTAGGAGTAGTAGTGACTTGTTCTAATTCAGAAGATAATTCATCCTCTGCCATATTTATTAATCAGGAGAATTAATGTAAATAGATAAGTAATTAATTAATTAATTTTTAATATATATAACATTATATATATATATATATATATATATATATATATATATATATATATATATATATATATATATATATATATATGTATGTCTTTTTCTTTTTCGTAGGCTTTTATGTGCATATTCTTTCTAGCCAGGTTTTACCTACGTAAACTAAGTTGTTCTGCAGCTCTGGTTGTGTGAAATCTCATTCACAAGCTTCAGAGCTTTTTTTCTGTTGAGTTGAGTTGCAGTTTGTCAACAGAAAAAAAAGCTCTGAAGCTTATGAATGAGATTTCACACAACCAGAGCTGCAGAACAACTTAGTTTACGTAGGTAAAACCTGGCTAGAAAGAATATGCATATATATATATATAAACAAGTAATTAATTTATTTTTTTTTTTTTAATTATAATGAATTGTAAAAAAAACTTCCCTGAGGTGAACTTCTTCTTCAGTCTGCAGTTGATAATGGCGCAGTATATAGAGATAAACAGCCAATGGAATTTCTTGTACTTTAAAATGGCGGCGCTTTCAAATTTCTATTCAACAACTTTCCGTTAAACTGATGAACGCTCGAGCTCACTGATTTTTCTCATGCAGATATAAAGAAAATAGCACTTACAAGCATCTTTTTTCTATAATAAAAACCAAATGGCAGAAATCAAACCGCAAGGGGAAATAGCGCTTTAGTTAATATTAAAATTTAAATCGTAATTACGTCAGGTAATTAATTTTGTATTGCGATCTTGCCTTTAATTTAATAGCTTTGCCTGACAGACAAAGACTTCAATATTTATTCGTCATAAATAGCCGGCTATCAGAAGCGGCAGTTTGTTTTAACGCCAATTTTAGTTATTTTCCTTCCTGGAGCCTGTCTTTCGATTGCAGGAACTCCGATGCTGCAAACAGAGGCTGCTATGGTGTAGGCGGTTATCCCAGCACACCAGTTAACCAGCTCTCACACCATGGCAACTTGCTTTTGAAAGAACAGCGTCCACTTCAAAGCGGATCGCTGCTGAGCAATTAGTGAGGCGAATGGCTTCCTATTTAGAAGCGGCAGCAGACTCAGTATCGATAGAAAAAACTGCCGATATTGTAAAAAATCGCCTCCAGCAGCCCCTCAAATTTAAGTGAAAGTATATTATTTCTTTGAAATTCCAATTAAATGAATTAATTAATGTTAATCTTCCTGACTAATTAGCACTCCAGTCCTACCACATCGACTGAGTGAAAAGAACTGAGCATGCGCAGAGGGAGGAGGCGGAACCAGGCTGCAGAGGGAGAAAAAGTTTGATGAGCACTCAGTAAAATCCAATCGAAGTGAAGATGTCCCAAGAGTAAAGAATGTCGGAGCAACGATGCATGAAAATAAAAAAATCACATTTTATGTCTCTTTTGGCAATGGCCTTGATTTCCATCTATCTTTGGATAAGTCTAATATTAAATCTAATTAAAGCCCTCTGATTCAATTTCATACCCTAAGACAGAGGTGTCAAACTCAATTTCATTGAGGGCCGCATCAAGGTTACGTTTGACCTTGGGGGACTGGAGTGGGCTGGCTAGGGTGGGCGTGGCCAGCTCAGCATCACTCATGTTGAGGGTGCCTTTGGCAGCCCGAGCGCTTTGCCAGAGAAAGTGAACTTCCGAGCCCATGGCCTTCACGAGCTCCATTTTTTCTGGCAGAAGAACTGCAGGCTGGTCTTTTGGTGTTTCCAGGGCGGACCAGCAGGGCCAGTTCTGGCCCCCTGGCCTTGATTTTGACACCCCTGCCCTAAGAGATAGAAATATTAACAATATCTATGACAAAAAAGTTATTGAAGAAGATGAGTATCAAGTATTCACAGGGAAAATGTACTGAAGATACAGATTTTTTCCTGCACTGTACATATTAAGTGAATGATCTCCCAAGACTCCTGCACTGAGGGCTATATAATGCTAAAATTAAGTTTCACTAGCAACATTACTTAATTTGAATAGCATTCAAGTATCTTACAACTAGTTATACATGACCAAAAGAAACATTTGATTAGTTGTGGTGCTGAGAAGTTCTCAATAGCAAAATGAATCTGAAAGATAGAAGATACATCTTTGCTATTCAAGAGGAGGAGGAGAAAGAGGAGGAGCCACCCCCTGGGCATGAGGAAGGCCTCGGGCTTGTCTGACCAGTCACACTAGATCCATGCAATGGGTGGATTTGCAGATGTATTTACAAGGTTAGTGTACACAGTTTAGTCAGCCAAACACTTGCTATCAGTTTTGTGGCTCTGATAAAGTTGTCCTAAAGCTCTAACTATTTTGTATCTGCAAGAAATTCATCTTTCATCCAAACAGGGAGAGCTAAAGACCAAAGTCTCTTTCTGCACTCAAAGGGGCCTCAGTTACTTAAGTCATAAAGCAGCAGTGGCAAATATTAAAGATATGGCAATAGATATAAATGCATAAGTACATCTATTTAATATTATAAACATATACCATAAACAATTTAAAATGATAAAATTACATATTTTGATCTGAAGCATCACACATCAAAACTTGGGTTTTTCACACACTAGATAGAAAATGTGTACTAACTATATTTGAATTACAGCCAGTACAGTTTATCAATGAAGAATACTTCTCCTTGGTGGCTTCCGGTTGGCACCGCCGTCGTCGCTAGACAGTCTTTCAAGACCGCCAGCCCCACCGCCCGTAAAGAGCCGCCTCCACAGCTGAGAGGCGGCTTGAAAAACTCCGTTTCTTTGAGGAAACGTGAGGAGAGCCGGCGAGATCAGGTAGAGCCCCCTGTGAAGTCCCCAGATTGTCTTTTTTGCTTCTGGGGAGGAAGCAGGATGAGGCTCCCTATCCAGCTCGCCGAGGCTCCGGACTCCGGGGGAACTCTGCATGTAGCAGAGCCAGACGACGCAACCAACGTAATCAGCGAAAGTCAAAAGATTTATTAAAAATAAACAGGGTGAAATCTGGATCTGGAACTCAAAACTGCAAGTATTTATAATAGCCCTGTGATTGAATTTAAGAATGGAGAAAGAGTGAAAGTTTAAAATGGCGTCCGGCTTCAGCGGCTTGAAAAAAGCTGAAAGCGAAAGTGGATTTGCCTGACTGTCTCAGTATGCTACAAAGTATCTAAAGCAACAGCGCTGGCTAGAAGAGAAGGGAAAAGTTTTTTTTCCAAAGTGTCTTTATGCTCCTTCTCCCTTAGAGACTTGATTAATTCTGAGAGGATTTTGTGGTGGTGAAAAGGGAGAGAAGACTTCCTTCTTAAAAAGAGTTTGTCTGCGTGGCAGAATGGCTTCAAAGCCAGACAACAAAGCTGTAGGGGGGGAGGGGTTCCCCCCACTCATAAGTCACAAGAGCAGTTTTTAAGCTTGCAGACTCAGAGCCAGAGACAGGAGATTGATTTTAAAGATTTGAAGGAATTTATTATTGCGGCTCTGATGAAACAAGATGAGGTTATGGACCAGAAGTTTGAAAAATTTCAACAGGAAACTAAGGAGGTGGTTCAAGAAAAGTATGATAAGATGAAGCGAGATATTTTGACAGTTCTGACTGGCTTGTCAGAAGTAATTGTCCAGATTGATAAAAAAGTGGAAGAAATTAGTTTAGAAGTAGAGTCTAAAATGAAGGAAGCTGATTATAAGATTTACAATGTGGATAATAAAACACAAAGGATTGAAAATGAAGTGACAATGATGTAATTCAAATTTATGGAGTTTGCTGTAAGATTGAGGGGGATAAAGGAAAACAACAGAGATTTGAGAAGAATTTGTGCTGATGCTTTGGCTGTGATGCTAAAGGTTAGCCCTAAAGAGGTCTGGTCCAAGATTGACAAGATTTACAGAGTGAATTCTTGGGTGGCAAGGCAAAGGCAATTGCCCAGAGATGTAGTGATATACTTTACAGATAGAAGAATAAGAAATGACATCTTGCAAAAGTCGTTTGTTTCTACCCTACAAGTGGATGGAAGGGAGATTGGGATTTATAAAGAGCTGCCGCCTAAGATGCTAAAAGACAGAAAGGATTTTGGACTTTTGGTGACTGAACTAAAGAAACAACAAATTCCGTTTAGATGGGATGCTCCAGTTGGCATAATATTGAGGTATCAAGGAGAAAGATATCGATTAAACACTGTTGAAAAAGCGGAAGAATTTTATCTCAATGTTTTTAAAATTGGCCCAGCATCTCCACGTACATCTTCAGTGTTAGGAATACAGGAGGGTGATGAAGAAAAGCAAACCGAACAAGAGATTGAAGTCCAGTGGAAGCAGATGGAGATGGAGGCAATGGAAATACAAGGAACCACAGGGGGCTTTTTGGATGAGCCGTTCCTGGATTTTTCTTTAAAGGTTAAAGGTGGACCACCTAAAAATACAAGAGAAGTGGCTTTGGATCTTGATCTGATGTCCTACAAAGTTAAAGATCAGCGTATAACCCGATCAGCCTACAAACAAATTCCAGAAAAACAACAACAGCAGAGGTCTAAGCCAGCACAAGGCAAGAAAAGAAGCAGGTTCTACAAAACTAGAAAATTTTAGACCAATATCTCTCTTGAATATGGATTATAAAATTTTTGCAAAATTATTAGCCAGCAGATTAATGCCAGTTATCCAAGAGCTGATTCATGATTATGAAAGATAACGTGAGGCAAATTATAGATTTATTGGACTATCTTGAGAAGAATAAACAGATCCCTGCAGTGCTGGTGTTTTAGGATGTGGAGAAGGCCTGTAATCGAGTGAATTGAACTTTCTATCACAGACTTTAAGAAAGATGGACTATGTGTACGTTGAAGGGAATAGCTATGAGGCAAGAGGATTATGGAACAAGGGCAATATTGGAAAAGGGATGTTATGTTTATTATAGAAGAATGGACTCTGAAAGTGGCTAGTTTCGCAGAAATGGTGAAGATATCAGCATACATAAAAGACCAGACCCAAGAGATCTATGTATGGGAGTGGAGGAAATGGATAGATTATGTGCAGAATAAATGTTAAACTAGGAAGTACCAGATAACTCTTAGTTGAATGTTGTGTAGAAATGTATAGTATATAGGGGATAGAATTCTAGAATGTCAGGAAGAAATGTATACTACACAGGGAGTAGAGTAGATGGGCGGTAAACTATTATATAATGTGATTTGGATTTGGATTTCATCCTGGGGAAGCCATGGGGGGAGGGGAAGGTAAGGGAGGGCTAGGGAGGGAAAGGTGGGGGGAAGGGGGAAAATTTGTATTTGTAAAACTTTTTCAATAAAAAAAAGAATACTTCTCCTTTATATAGAAATAATTTAAAAAATCAAACTAGACATTAATTAATCTATTTTACAAGATTTATGAGTATTCAAGAAGTCATAATTTGGCTAGTTTGGGCATCAATAACAGTGTGTATATCAGTAATAGTTTAATCTCATTTGGAAGACAGGAAGAGACATAATTTAGAGCTGACAAAAATGACAAAAAGAGACAAAATATATACCCATGAAGGCCATTGAAAAAGATCAAAGTCCACAATCTCTTCATTAATGAACAGACCACCATCTTTACCTATTTTCTGTGAAGCACTTTAGAGCAGCCATCTTTATCAGAATATAGTATTACAATTTATAGTCACATGACTGCACCGAATTAAATCCAAGATTTTTTAAAATGAGAATTATTGAAGAGCACAGTATAACGTGAATAAAATTAATAATAATTTGCATTTAGTCATTCTTGCAACCATTTGCTTATTGTTTATAGAACAGAAATAAAATTCTTAGGAGCGAATGAGGAATATTAAACCAATAAAATTGTAACCAGTTAGAAAATAAATATAATGGATTCTAATTAAGTTACAAGCTTAAATAATTGTTAATTTTATTTGAATTAACTAGTTGATTTAATTTAGTCTTCTAAAGTGTCTTTTAAATTGAAAACTTAATATTCAGAAGTCAGCAATTCTGAGGAGAAAATAGGTAAACTACATGGACATAAACATTAATTACTTTCTAATTCTGTGTCTCTCCACATTCACACAACATGTTGTTAAATGCCAGCAAACCCCACTTGAGTATATTGGTCATATATTAGGCACTCCTACCTTCATCCTATTCAATGTCCTCCAAGTAACATAGAGGAGATCAGATCCCTCAGCCATGTTCTCTTCTGAGATTATAGCTTATTCCATAAATTCTCTCCTCCATCTTCTAATTCAGTTTTGCTCTTGCATGCCTTCAAGAATATTTGTCCTTGGTGTGGGTTTGAGACATCCTGTTACTATGCACATTGCATATTGCTTCACTGACAGCAATGTCAACTGGTTTTGCATATGATAATTCTGTCAAATTAAATGTTGTCTGCTACATGGTGAATTTCTTTCTCTGCTATTTTGTTGATATTATTTGATAAACACAGTTACACTGTTTCAAAGACTGGTTGTTCTGTGTGGATATTTTTATGTTTTTAAATTTCTTTAATATTCTTTTTAGTTTCTCAAAATGTATCAATCTTTAAAATGGGATCATTAAAATAAAATAGATAAGAAATACATTTTAGCTTCATTATTATTAGTCATAGCCATTGCTCACACTTTGCTATCCAATTTCCTGATTACTGACTGCTAGTAAATTGTGACGTTACATTATTTTGCTGCTTCACACCCTATTAATTGGATAAGGTTACTTGATCATTTGCGACTCAGTTACAACGCAACCATAAAATATTAAATATTGTTTTTATGTTTAGCTCAAAGCAACAATATACTATAACTGAATTTAAATATGATTTGCTTATATAAATTTATATTAATGTAGCTTATAAGAAGTATGGGAGGGGGAATTAAAATATTAGATGCACATATCTCATTTTCAGATATTTATTCAATAAAACCTATCATACTCTACCATGTAATAAATATACCCTACCAGATAATAAATATAAAAATTGTTTTAAATATTTTAATATAGCTAATTTTTATCTCTATCTGGAATTTCATGTACTATTAAATATATGTCATAAGTATGTAGATTTATTTTGCTATTACAAAATCAACTTTAGTGCAAAACAAATGCACTAAAAATTAATAAATAGTTTCCACATGTTCAACTCCTAAATTTAATAATACATATGCACACATATATAAATATATATCAGCAACATCACAAATGTTCATATTAACTCAATTCTGACAACCAATAAATCTTCCAATGTCCATAAAGTTCTTTCATAAATGATAGCATACTTATGGTTTGATCAACCTGTCAGTGGTCAGTCTATTCAAAGAATTATGACCAATTGTAATTTCTATATACATGTCAATTGCCTCATAAGTCTGAAAATCATTTTAGTAATATGACTGTCATTTTACTAGGTTTTCAACAAGCTGGCAATAAACACTTGACAGCTTCAGTCTTTCAGAGACACTGAACTTCCTTAAGCAGCTATATTTACTATTTTCCCAAATTCAAAAGGTAACTAACTTTACCCAAACCTTATAGAGTTGCCTTGTGGCAAAACAGGTGGCAAATAAATTTAATAAAGTAAATAATAATAAAGAGTGACATAATAATATATGTCACTCTTTTGAAAGCAAAACAATATATCAAATGGGAAAAAGAATAGGCATGTCAACTGACATATAGGCATCTGAATCCTCAATCATTTGTCCCCAAATAGTGATCAGAGTAAGTCTTTGTTCATAACTCTTTAAGACAGTAGTTGTTTTAGTATATTCTTCTCTGTATATCTGTGGTGACTTTCAGTGACAATAAGCAAACCTGTGAATCAGGCTTTTGAATAGTTTATTAGTATCAGATCACTAAACCCATGAATAAACATCTAACGATTAAATTAGGCTAAAAGAGCCTTATCGCTATTTTACATGGTACTATTATTAATTTTTTGTCAGCTATTGGTATACCCAAGCACAACTAATCTATTTGATTAAAACTTGTTCTTCAGATTATTTGATCTTTTTAAAAATCTATTAATGGAGAGCTCTTCTGGGTGAGCTTTGTCTATCTCTCTGATAAGAATATATAACTGGGACAATATGTGTTGGTGAAATTGACAGAGTTAAAGAGCAACTTGTTAAAAGGTATGTATTTATTTTGGGCGGCGGGTAACAGTTAATACTGTTTTACAGTGAACAGGTGTTGGGTCAATTTGACTGATAAATAATAGATTTGTATATTTGAGATATATGTTAAAAGAATGTGATGTATATTAGTAATTTAGCAAGTATAGATGAAAAATGTATAGCCATTTGTAGACCAACAATACAAACCTATTAGATTTATGTGAGATACAGGTATCAGCATTCAACTAGGTGGGGGCCATATGTTTATCGTTAATTTTATATTTGTTACATACGCCTTTTTTTCTTTTTTTCCTTTTCCCTTTTTGTGTATTGTTTAAAATACTTGTTTTATTATTTTCTTTATTCTGTATTTGCATTTTATTTTTCGAAAAATAAAAATTTATTAAAATATGGGGAGGGGGAGTTGGACATATCCAAACTAGGTTAAGGTTATCTAGTGTCTTCCAGATATTTTGGTTGATATTTTCCATAATCCTCTGCTTCTGGCTTCACTGAATGGAAAGCAAAAGTTCAAATATTTGTCTACCCTTCAACTAGCAATATGTTAGGGGAAAAAATGCAGGTATCAAAACATAAATCACAGAACAAAGTAGTTAAAATACAAAGAGAATAGTAACAATAGATATTAGAATTCAAAACATTAAATGGAAAACAGACAATGCCATTCAACTCTGTCTTCATTCCTGAGCCTTGAAAGAATTCATTCATTCATTCATTCATTCATTCATTCATTCATTCAAGAAAATCTTCTGAGACTTCCGGTTGACATTGCAGTGCTATCGGACGTGAAAACCTGAACTCACATGAACTCCACAAACTCACACTGAATCTTTTCGTTAGGATTCCCCATAAGGGGTTAAAGTCACCATGTAGGGGTGACGAAGAGTGGAGGGGTGCCCTGCAGGTCATGGAGAGCAGCGGCTCTCCTTCTTGATCCAGTGCTAATTCCCTCTCATCTGACGACAAAGAGGAGAGGCAGCCATTATAGCTGCCGTGAAGCTGAGGCAGCCAAAGAAACAAAGACTGTGCTGGAGCAGTGTGTGAACAGTGACTGGAACTGGGTGAAGTGATCTTTTTTCTACTTGAAACCTACCCTAAAGAAAATGGAGAGACCAGGGGAAAAGACAGGACTAAATAAACAAACAAAACAAGAAGATAGGAGGGAGAAGGTAATAAAAGCTTATGAAGCAATTCAGAGAAAATACATGCTAAAAGACCAAAAAATGATACTAGATAAACAGAAAGATTCTTTGAAAAGAAAATTGAGAGTTGGGCAGATCCTCTGGAGGTTTGGCAACAAAAGATAGTAGAGATGGAAGAAATACTTAAACAGGAAAGACATAGAGAAGAAGACCCAAGGGAGGAATTTGGGAGGCAAGTCAAACAACGAATACGAATTGAAATATTAAAATATTAAAAGAGATGACGGATAGAGGAAATGTTGTGTAACACAAGATTGGCTTTACTAGGACCTAGAATAGAGGCAGATACAAGAAATAGGGGGAACATTATTATAATATTAATATTATTAATATTATAAAAATATTATTATTTTTAAAATAATATATTAAAAGTAGTAGCTAGATACAAAGATTAGAGGTTGAAAGATGGTGATACTATGTACGTTCTAATGATACTGTTATTTTATTAGAATGGGGACTAAAATGTTGAACAATTAAATAATGAAGGCATATATTTTAATACAGATGCATAAACATATTATTATAATTACATAAGTATGATTTAAATAACAAATAATAATACTGTCATTACTACTTGTATTCAAATGAATGATACCCAGATCCCCCACTGTTCATGTATTTATATTGATGTATATTTTTTAAAAAATTAAAAAGGATTAAAGAAAAAAGAACATCTTCTGTAATTCAAGGATAAAACAGAATAGAACAGAATAGAATAGAATAGAATAGAATAGAATAGAATAGAATAGAATAGAATAGAATAGAATAGAATAGAATAGAATAGAATAGAATAACAGAGTTGGAAGGGACCTTGGAGGTCTTCTAGCCCAACCCCTTGCCCAGGCAGGAAACCCTACATCACTTCCTAGGCCTTTCCTCCTGAGATTCCAAACTCCCATGGTTGGAAAAACTGATTGAATGGAATGAGCTGTGCCATGTCATATTATAGGAAAATAGGAAAATATACAAATTGGATAAAGATGTTTCATGAAAGTGGCACTGTTCTCTTCCTCTGTTTCCCTTTTTGCATCTATGTACAGTTCAAGAAATCCTAGAAGCCTTAACAAGTATGATAAATCATTTTGCTGTAGCACTGTAGCAAAAAATCTTTAGTATCATAAATGTTTTTTTTTAAACGGATAGTACATTAATAGACTATCCAATTTACAGCATAAGATCTTTTGATGAAGAGGGATTTTATGCATTTTCTTACTGTAGATTATTTTCAATAGAAACAATAACTTGAACACCCATTTTTCTGTTTAAGTTTTTGTTTGCTGAAAGTCATTAAACTTCTGAAAATTTAGCAATGTGCTAATTAAATTTATCAGAATCTACTCTTGGTTTTCCAGTCATAGAGGCTCTTGCCTCATGCCAATGAAACAAAGGCAAATGTGTATTTCACATATTTTCTATTTTCCGTCTAGTTTAAATATTAGGCCTATTTCCCCAAATATTTTAACAATACAAAACATATAAACATTTCTTCATGGAAACTGAGGAATATTTGAATGTTGTTTCTTCATCTATATTAAGACAAAAAGAAGAAACATTTTTCCACTGGGGAAAAAATGATGCTATTCCAAGAACGGAAGAAAAATCAGATCATGAATAGAAAGTGATTCATAAATTTAAGAACCTAACCAGTAAATAATTCAAACTATCTGTTTCCCCCACCAAAGATGTTTCTGTAAGAAGTATTCTTACATGAGATATTGTAATACAAAGATTCAGAAACATAAAACATATTAGCAAAACATTTCTGTCGTTTTCAACTTGTTTTCAACCCTACATTCAATGAATCCTCTGAATAAGCAATTAATATGAAATTGTATCTCAGTATAGTACATTGTTTATTTCTGTACTTTAATTATTTATGATTGTAAATATAGGATCTATGCATTTTCCAAAAACAGCTGGTATAGCTAGATTTAAAAAATACAGAACAAACTGATCATTTGTTGCAAACAATCCCAATGGAAAAAGTTACCTTTAGCTGGATTTACTTTAATCCCTGATTTATACAGCATCTCTTCATTCTGCCAGTCCCCGTTCCTGACAAATGTCTTCAGTCCGTAAAAAAAAATTAATGCAGCAGTAGCCAAAAAAATCAAGTTCTTCAGAAAGCGCTTTTGGACTTTGACATAAAGGGCTCTTGTGCCCACAGTGATCAAGAGGCAGAAGCCCATACTAGGTATATATAACACACGCTCTGCTATCACAAAGCCTACATAAAAAAATAAGTTTGTGGCAGGAATAAAAGGAACAATTAATAAAGACAGTGACAGAACCACAATATTCTCTGTTGAGGGGATGTGTGGTTTTTGTGGAAAGTCTTTGTTAATGCCATTTTCTTCTTTAGACGCAAAACTGGACCTCAACTCTTTATATTCCAATTCAGATAGGTAGTTGTGACCATTGCCATTAAGTCTGCCATTTGTTATACTTTTCCCATTGCCTTCTCTTTCTATGTTGGAATTTCTCAAACTGGTATAAGTAAGGAGGAGGAGTCCAGCATAAAAGGCCACTGTGTGTAGGTTCCTCCAGTCACTGATTGTTTTGAGAAGAGGCACAGCATCCATGGACCAATCAAAGCTAAGAGTGTCTGGGCACAACAGCAGCCAAAGGTTTTTGGTTGGCAAATAAAAAAAGGTCAGAGCTCTTGTTAAAAAACTATCTGAGTCAGCTGCTGGATTGTCAGAGTTGGAAAAGCTGGGAGGTTTGTTCCCCATCCAGTAGAAGCGAAGACCCAGCAATAAAGCTCCCCAGAAGATCAATAAACCAATGCTCAAAAGAAGAGGCCAATTCTTCCTCTGCAAAAGAGAAAAAGAGAAAAAAAATTATACTTGCTAATTCTTTGCTAAAAGTGTGAGGCTTTTTTAAAAAAGATAATTAATCCTAACCTAAGGAAAAATTATACTTCTGGAAATCATATATTCTTGGTTCAGACCTCTGAGCTAATATTTTATATTTAAATTTCCTTTCTGTATGCTTTTTTTCTATTCATAGGATTTATTCCTGCTGCTAAATTTTCATTGTAAAACCAGATAACAACATTTTAATGTCTCTCAAACTTCCTCATTTACTAATTTATTGCAATAGGTCTCATTGTGAATTAAATTATTTTGGAAGTAAGTGCAATTTATTATAAAATAGCTCTCACTTGTTTCAGCCTGTTTTGCAATGTTGGGACACATTTTATCTGAAGGATATGAACTTTGAAATATTGGTTCTGGGCTTACTATTTACTGTTTTTATGCAAAACTAATTTAAATTGGCATTTCCAGTTATACAATTGCGGCATATATTATATTGATAATTATTTTCTTTTGCATACAATTTGAAGATGGACTGCTTTCACCTTAATTAGTGCTTATTTATTTATTTATTTATTTATTTATTTATTTATTTGATTTCTATACCGCCTTTATCCCATAGGACTCAAGGCGGTATACAGTCAAGAAAAATATAGATACACAAACATCATAAAATTTCTAATTAAAATTATTATTATAACATAGTTTGGCCCAATTAAATAGAACCTAAAAATAGATAACATTTTAAAAACATTCACGTTTTTAAACTTTTAAGTTAAATCTGGAGCATCATTAAAATATCAATTTTAGCTACACTAAACTATTGTGTAGAATGCAAAATTCAAGAACAAGATCATGTTAATGATTAAAAGTACACTTTAATGCATACTTTTAATTTATTTTTGGCAGCCTATAAGATTTGCAATTTGTTTGAACTACTCTGTAACATTCATGGTAGATACAGTTAGTGTGTATTATTATTGTTGTTGAAATTTGACTCAGAGCACATACTGGATTTTTAAATTTAAAGGTTTCATGATACCTATGAAGGTACTGGCTACAATACAAGATAGTGTGTAAGCCAGAAAAAATATCCAATAGTGGTTCACAATATAAAGACATTTTAATTGCATGAGTCCTATTCTCTTAATTAACAAATTTTGGCAAATTAAACTATTTTCATAAATGGCTGCAGGAAACATATGGTAAAATATATACTAAGTTAGAAATCTATTTTACTATTATATTTCTCTATTGTCACGCTGCTAGAGCACTCAGGACAATTTACAACCTAAAGCAGCAATAAACTATTCAATAAACACAATAACAGAAGTTTAATTAAAATGCTTAGTCTCATTGATATTATATTTACTATTAAGTAATCTGCATTCTAAATACCAAAAGTTCTCTTGGCTTCTCTACTTTTTTTTTTCTAAAAAATGATATAAATGCCATGTAGATTTGAAACATTTTATGCCACAATGTAAAAATTCTGTTTTCTAGATTTCTCCCAAATCTTGTTTTTATTTGGGGAGGGGGGGTGTTTCCAGATGACAGGATATAAGGACCAGATTCAGCAAAGCTAATAGAAACTACCCCATAAAAGTTGGGAAGTTGCACAATCTGTGTCCTAGGTCTTTGAATAGCCAAAATGTGCCAGAATTAAAATAACTTATTGAATACTACCGTATTTTTTTAAGTATAAGACATACCATTTTCCCCCCTAAAAGAGGGTGAAAATTTGGGTGTGTCTTATATACCGAAAGTAGCCCTGCCCAGCCTCTGAAACTGAGGTTTCAGAGACTGAAAAAAAGCCTCTTTCAGGCTCCGTTTGAGACGCTGAAAAAAAAGCCTCTGAAACCTCCGTTTGAGACGCTGAAAAAAAAGCAAGGTGCAGAGCTCACAACCAATGAACCTGTTGCTAAAGTTCACCTCTGGGAACAGCTGATTCCCAGGAGGCCGATCCATCCCCAATCAGCTTTTTTCTTATTATCCTCCCCAAAAACTAAGGTGCGTGTTATACTCTAGTGCATTTTATAGTCCGAAAAATACAGTAATTAATTTAATATGATTATAATTTAGATTTTAATTGTTTACAGTGCTTCTATCCAATTTATCTTTTGCACTAGAGACCCGAGCACATCTATTACAGACTAAATATGAGATTTTATCCAAAGAAATTTAGGGATACATATTTTAGGGAATCAACTTTTTAAATAAAATTACCAAACTAAGATTAACCAAGATACAAATCCCATTTATGCAATGGTATTTTATGATCAAGCTTGAAAATATCACAGAATAACACGAAAGCTAATAGAACCTACCCCATAAAAAGGGAATCAAACAGTGTAAGTATACAAGTGGTAGTGGATCTTGATTTTGGTAACTGTGCTTGAATTTTAAACTCATGCCTGGACTTTGAACTTTGTATGTAGATTTGTGGACTTGCACCTTGCTCTTGGATTTTGTATTGCTTGTGACTTCATGCCTTGGCTGTGCAAACTTGGACTCAGTGGAACTTTGTGTTGAGTGAGACCTGGGGAATAATATTAGAAGCTTGCAGTGCCTCTATAAAGTATTCAACTCCTTGATGTGTGTTGTGTGGACTGGGACAGGACACCTTCTAACCTCCTAACAGATTTTAGATTTTGGACTACCCTGCACCTCTTCCCTGCTCCCCTATCAACTAATCTGGGCCTCTTTCTGGGAAGCACTGTGTTGCTTGAACTCTTCTCCAGATTGACAATATTTTTTCATATATCTGAAGATAGTAAGAAAGAAGGAAGGGATCAGAAGCCCACTATAAGATTCTAGATCATAAGGTTCTATGAACAAAGAAACCATATGACCGAAAGATGACTTTTTGAAATCTTCTACAGATACAGTCATTTTTAGGGAACAACTTCAGAGCTAGCATTTATTAACTTCATACAAACAGCACTTTATTCTTGCAGTTTTCTTTCTGGATAAAACCCAGCTGGAGGTGGAGCTTTTTATAATGCTTGGCAGCAATGATTAGATTACTGTACTGTTAAGAGTCCTAATCCATCCCATCTGCCATATGCTTTGATATCCTTATTAAAACCTCTAACCCTTTAATCAGTTATGGTTTTCCTCCAAGAGAGACTTTTTTTAAAAGAAAAAAAAGATGACTGAAATGCCATTTACGTTTTCTATGGCTTCCATCAATAAAATGTCCTACAGGTGTTCCTTACTGCAAAATCTGCAAAACATTATCATCACTCTGCTGAATCAAACTCCATAGAAGATTACCCTATTATTTAACACTTTGTTAATGCAAAGTTCCTATTTATCCAGTAGCACATGATGTTTCCAGAAGGCAAGCATGATTTCCTCTGTTCTCTCCCATTCCTCAGGTAAGAAAAGAAAAGAAAAACATTGTAAAAGCAGTTTACAAAAAACTATATGTTTAATTGTGCTTAGTCCAGCTTTAAAATTTATATATTTTACTCCTTCTTCTTCTACTTTAATAAAATGTAAAAAGGTAAATATGATTATTTGAACATGATTCATTCATTTTGAACTACTTCTGGATATTTCAGCTTGCATGGAATACAACATGCAAATGGTTACCAAAAGTGTGAAACATTGGTAGTACATTGAAATTGCCTACAGGAAACACACTGCTTCCTATGCATTCTTCGGCTTCTTAGTTGTTTATCTACTGACTGAAGTAGGCTATAACCCTGTCATTAACTGCTCTGAGCTGCATGCATATTCAATATCAGTAATTCAGTTTTAAAATGCACATGCATAAAATAAAGATAAAAACAAACAACATATTTTAACAGAAACAACATTGCTTAATTTTCCCCATAGAAAATAGAATACCACAAGAAGCGACATTTCAACAGCTCAATGCACAAAGCCTACTGAAATTATTAACTTTACAATCAAATAAGCAGAGAAAAAACTCAGGTTATAATTTTATTTTTTAAAAAAATATAACCAGTTTTCTATTTAAAGAAATAAAAAATATAAAATACTATAACAAAAACACAATTTCAGATCCTGCTTTTAAAATCATATTCATTCATTTTTAGTATTTGACCTTTTGAAAATTTAAAACTAAGTGAAAAAACTGATGGCAACCTTTTTAAACAATGAAATAAAACAATTGTACAATCAGGGAATATATGGAGGAATAGTAACTTGGTCAGTCAAGTTAACTTGAGGAAATATGCCTATAGCAAATTTAACTAGGAAAAGACATAGAGCAACTTCCAACCTTGAAAGGCTGAAATGCTGTAACTGTTGAAGTTGTGAGTAGCTGGAAGGCATGGGGTAACTTAAAATGAGTAAACACATCAGTTAATTAAAGGTCTATACTGGGTTATGGGGTTGGAAGCTATAAAAGGTGGCAATTTTAACTGTATTTATTATCAGATTGCTAGAAATGGAATACAAAGAAGAAAATCCTAATAGGACAAAAGTCAAATAGGACATAGGAGTTGGAGAAGAGGGAAATATTTGTTTTTAAGGTAATTTTACTTAAAATGTGAAGTTATGGAAAGAAAAACAATTCTTTAAGGAGGTAGTTAACTTCCTTACTAAAGAAAGGAAATATATGACAATATAAAATAAGGCATTGAGTCTTTTTGTACTACACTTGCAAACTCACAATTCCAGCACATGGTGAAAACCTACCCTGGAAGAAGAAACTATAGCTACCAAAAGTTTGTCCAATCCTACTTTTGACCAGTGATGAAAAATGGATAGAGAATTATCTAGATATAAAGCAGATTCTATACAGGTAGTCCTCCATTTAACAACAGTTTGTTTAGTGATTATTAAAAGTTACAATGATTTTTTTTAAAAAAATGACCATTTTTTCACATTTATGACCATTATTGCATCCCCATGGGTCACATGATCAAAATTGAGACACTTGGCAACTGACATGTTTATGACGGTTGTATTATGACGGTTGTCCCAGGATCATGTAATCAATCACCTTTTGCAACTTTCTGACAAACAAACTCAATGGGGAAGCTAGATTCACTTCACAACTATGTAATAAACTTAACAACTGCAGTGATCCACTTAACAACTGTGGCAAGAAAGGTAGTAAAATGAGGCTTAACTGTCTTGCTTAGAAACAGAAATTCTGGGCTCAATTGTGATCCTAAATTGAGGATTATCTGTAGTTAGAAAAGCAATAAAAATGTACAAATGATAATGCCAAACCTTAGACCCGTGATGGCAAACCTATGGCACATGTGCCACAGATGGCACATGGAGCCATATCTGTGGGCACACGAGCGTTGCCCTAGCTCAGCTTCAGTGCACATGTGTACGCTGGCCAGCTGATTTTCAGGCCTTCCAGGCCCATTGGAAGTTGGAGAAATGGGTCGTTTCCGGCCTTGGGAGGGCCTCCGGGGTAGGTGGGGAAGCCTCTGGAGCCTGGGGAGAGCAAAAAACAGGCCTGCTGGGCCTACTGATAACCTTTTTGCCATCCGGTGCCAAAAGCGGGGGGAGTGCGGGTGTGGCATTGAATTATGGGTATGGACACAGACATGCGCGACACCCCCCCGCTCCCCCTGCTTTTGGCACATGATGGCAAAAAGGTTAGCCATCACTGCCTTAGACTCTATTTGTTCTTTCTCTTGCTAAAGCAAAACTAAACCATGAAGCAGTTTGGTTTCCAACAGAAAGGGGGGGAAGTATATTAAAACTGCAATAAAGACCCATTTTGCAGTGCATTAACTAAAAGACTTAATGTGAAAAATGTCAGTTAACCCCAAATAAAGCCCTGGAAGGCCTAAGCAGCTTTAACAATCCAGCAATGGAATATCTTCCAAATGAAATTGTGTTTGCAGTATAAATAGGAAGACATCTATGAAACTATGAGAGAAAATGATCCAAAGTAACTGAACTTCTACCAAATGAGTTAACTTACAGTTATCATCTGAATCAGCATCATCTATATAGGTAGTCCTTAATTAATAACTATTTGTTCAGCAACCATTTAAAGTTACAATGACACTGAACAAGTGGTACTTAGGACCAGCCCTTGTAGTTGCAGGCATTGCAGGATCCCTCCATTCATGTATAGTAATTGTGAAATAGGCACTTGGCAGCCAGTTTGCAATTATGATGTTGCAGTGTCCCATAGCCACATTGATAGTCATTTGCAACCTTCACTGCTAGTTTCCCACAAGCAAAATCAATGGGGAACCCAAAAGGAGGTCACAAATCATGTATGTGTGACATTCCACCTTAACAATGGCTTCTAATTCACTTAACAACAGGTAATGCTAGAACTGCCGTTATTAAGCAGCATGGCTACTTAACATTGTGTTTTAAGACTGAGTCCCACAGTGATAGAAATTTTGGTCCCATTACCTCTGTTAGGTAAGGACTACCAATAGTTATCCTTTTAGTACCGCTACTGTGAATGCCTACTTTAGACTCCACAGATGAAGAAGAGAATGAGAAACACAGGAATTGTCTTTATGGAAAAAATTAAACAAGGCTTCCAGAAGATGGAATCTTGCGGGTAAGATAACACTATTTAGCTTTGTCCTTCTATTTTTTCCCTGGATACAGCTATTTCCAGTTATTAAGTATTATGTAATCCTAAAATTTGGGTATGTTCATTTTATACAATCTCATTTTTTTTTAAGAGAATGGCCACATTGTTCTGCAAAAAATGAAAATGAAAACTACTAAGAGTAACTTAACAAAAGCAGTCTATCGGTTTTCTTCATGCATGCCAGAACTTTGAAAATATATTTCATTTGGGCATCTCTACAGACATGTATATGCATGAATGTCATCTTATATATGACAGTGAAAGGATAAATCCTACTTGTTTATGTTCTTACAAAGCATTGAGCCCTGAATCCAATTTTAGGATTCTGGAATGACATCTTATTCTGGAATCTGCCATTCTTCTGCCATGCAGTCACTAAGGGGCAGCACAGGACTTCACAGTTTCCCATGGAAACAAAAGGTCAATGCTTCAAAATATACTATGCTTTAGTTTTTTTGCAGCATTGAAGTTTTTCTCAAAATAAACTTAGATCTATTTTTGTCTGTACAATTTTCCAGCCAGAAAAGATGCTGAAATTAGCAACCAGGAAAAAGGATATATGTAGGATTTTTTTTCTAATGCATATTTCATTTGAATGCTAAAACAGAGTTTGACCCCCCCCCCAAAAAAAAGATCTGTTGATACCTTCTCAGTACTTTGAGGGATTTACCAAAGTTATGCCTTTATTCTTAGTGTAAATCCACAAAATTATATTCTTTCAAAAAGCTTTTGAAGCTAATGCTTCTACGATTAGCCTTTTAAAAACTTTGACATTATTTCCAATACAAAGTATTACTCTCAATAATAGCAATAGCATTTACACTTACATACTGCTTATATACGGCTTATATACTACTTATATACAGCAGTTTACAGAGTCAGCATATTTCCCCCAACAATCTGGGACCTCATTTTACCAATCTCAGAAGGATGGAAGGCTGCGTCAACCTTGAGCCTGGTGAGATTCAAACTGCCAAATTGCAGGCAGCCAACTGTCAGCAGAAGTATCCTGCAGTCCTACATTCTAACCACTGCGCCACCATGGCTCGTAATCATGATATACTCTTTAACTGTATCAAGTATTGTTTGTTAGATTAAACACAATGATAGATCAAGAAGCTGTAAATGTCAATGCTATCTCTAGAAAGTCCTGTCACTGTACACTAAGGCTACCAAATGTGAAATGCAAAAATCCGTATGTTCACTAGATGGGGGCAAAGAGTGTTCTGAATATGTTTGCAGATAATAGTCATCTAGATTTCTACAGCCTTACCTTGATCCCACAGACATTTATTTTGAGAGATGTACCATATATACACTAACAAAATCTGATTGCAGATTAAGATTCTTCCAAATTATAGTCAATTTAAATGTGTAATCTATACATTTATGATTCCACATGTATAAATTCATACATGGGTTGTATCGGTAAAGGTGGCCATTTTCTAACCATTTTAGAGTATTGAAATATCTAAAAGTATTTATAACCTTCTCAATATGAGAGCAGTGGAAGGCCATTTTTGTTGGGAAAACTAAGTTTAGTTTTGCAAAACACTACAACTTATTATTAGCATGCCTGATATACAAATTATTGCATTACTATGTTTGTATTTTACACATTGGGTTTAATTTGATCAGCCGCTGGAGCATGCAGAGACAGTATGTATGTATATACGTAGACGTGTGTATGTATCAGGGATGGTTCTACTTGTTCATATACAATTCGGTTTTCAAGTCAAATCCTTGAGACAGTCCACATCAAAGTGGAACTCCCAATGCATCAAAGTGGAGTTGCAGAATTTTATATATTTATTTTGCATTATAGGTGATAAATGTTGGGATATATACTAATTAGATTGATAGCAATTAAGTACCAAAAGATCAATAATTAATCTGATTGAATATGGAACCATTTGGTTAGAAGAATGGAAGAAACAAAGATCAGGCTGTAACACCTCATTGAAATGTTGGTTTGAAAACAAGTAAAGGTTAATATTTACATGGAAATGTCCATTTATTTGCTCAGATTTTGATAGTAGCACACATGCTTCTGAAATGCCCCATATACTTGTATCAACTCTGTGGAGCAGAATTAACCTATCCTCTAATTATGAACTATTCAGACTGGTCTCACATAATAATCATCAAGATTATTAAACCTATTAAATCATCAAGATCAGGAAATCTCTACAATTGTAGATAAATTCTGTACCATATCTGTATCAACTAGAAGTTTCTGGACCTGATTATTTATTTAAGTGTTTTATTTGCAGGCATGAAAATCTTAATGAATAGGTTTGTTTTTTAATTGGATGCAGTATAATGTATTCTTAATAAAGTAAATCAAGAGACACAAACTATTTTCTAATGAAAAGGGTTCCTAGTTCACATTTTAATACTTAAAATATGAATATAATAAGTAATATAACTCAGACCAGTCATAGAATGGATCCCACTTGATAAATAGTGTCCATGAATGAGACTTAAAACAAGATGAATCAATGACATTAGAAAGTATTGTGGGCCCAATTGGCAAAAAAAAAAAAAAAAAGCTCAGGACTGCATAGATTGGAAACTTGCAGAAAAGGCCTTCATCCTGCAGTGGATAGATGGCTAAAATCGTGATGAAGATGATGATGATGATGACGAATTTAAAGGCTCTTTTAAAATTTTTCATAAAACTATTAGACTATGTCTCCCATTTTATGAGATCAGGGGCAAACCACCTTATAAACCATAGCTTAAAACTTAGTACAACTGGAAAAGCAGTCTCATTCTATTTCATGGCAGTGCAATTGATGCAATGGATCATTATTATTTTTTTGCTGAAGCAAAAAAATCAAGTATCAGTTTCTAACATTCTAACATGGCATTTCTCAATAAGTTTAAAATGGGTGAACTTCAGCTCTCAGATTCACCCAGCCCATTCATGCATATACTTAAAAGTTGTTGAGGTTAAGGAACACTGTTTTAACCAGAAGATATTTTAAATCTAATTTTTTAGAACAGGAAGCACCTAAAGTATTGTATTGTATTATGGGATCTGCATTGGCAAACAGATGTGACTCCCAACCTATTATGCTCTTAAACAAAAAACTACTTGTAAGCCAATCTTGGAATAATCTTGCTTTTAATTTATTAAGTAATAAAGAGATTTAACACTTCTTCCAAGGGAATAAATGATAGTTAATTCAGTTCAGCTGTGAAAAACTTCAGTAAAAGTCTTTTTTTAAGGGAGGGGAGTGGGAGTAATATGCTTCACTGAACTAAAGCTCAATTTTTTAAATTAAAAATGTAATTTTTATATAATTTCTCAAAAGAAAACAAGCTTTGAAAAGGAAGAGAATGGATGAAACAGAGGAACAAAAGTAATTGAATTCAGGAGAAAGTTGGAATCAATCTTTATCGCATTCTCTTTAGCAGGCTTGGTCAAGTGTAAATTTGTAAATGTGTTTCCAGCACCAATGAATTAAATTGCAACATTCTTTTTATTCGGTGTGGTTCTCGTGTAACAAACCAGCTATTATAAAATGCATTCCTGTCTCATTAATGAGCTAAGCTTGGGAACCCAGCATTTTAGAAACATAAAGAGACAATTTATAATGAGACTTGAACTCAATGGTGAAAGCTGAGGATGGCAGACTACTTGCAAAGTTATCACAATAGAAAACTCTTGAATGAGTGAAATACCTTCAAGAGTTCCCAAAGCAGCCATCTTATGAGAAGACTATTTTATGTGCTTCTATGCCAGCCTTGTTGGGGATTGGCCTCCTGCAGATTTTTATAACCCAAAAGGATATTATCATATAACCCAGAATATGATGATCGCTCAAAACTGACAATGATGCAATACTTCCAATTGCAAAAAAACACAAACCCCTATTCTTCAAGAAAATATATTGAACACCATGATTTTTATACCTTGTAAAGGTTTATACTTCATTAAAAATAGTCAAGGAATTTTATTTTAAATGCTCTGAATTTCAGTTCATACCAGATAACAATTACAGCCTCTGGAATTTACAATCAGTATGGCTACTGGACTTTGTAGTTAAGTGTAGTTAAATACCAGGTTGGAGGAAACTAATATACAGTCATAGGTATATCATAAAACTGATATTTTTCTGATAACCACATCTAAAATATAAGATTTTTCAATTCCCCAAACAGCTAATTCTTGAGGTTTCAGACCATGATTAAAAAGAATTAAGAGTTGAAATAGCTAAATGATACAAGATTAGGGAAATCTGGTTAATGCCTGCCTGCCTGCCTGCCTGCCCGCCTGCCTGCCCGCCTGCTAGTCTGCTATCTGATTTATATGGCCACCCACTCAGTCTCAGTGATTCTGGGCAGCTTACAAACAATAAAATAAAATATAAAAGAATAAAAAACAATAATGTACATTAATCATGTACTTATAACTTTTATATTCAAAATTGTAAATCCTTCAGTGAAATTCAACTACATAATTTAATATAACAATAATGAAGATATGACCTTCTGACTTCAAAAATTATAATGGTTATGTGATTAACATTGTCCCATTTCATCTATATATTCTCAAAATACTGCAGATGTTGAATTCATTCCTAGGATTCCAGGAGCTTTTGAAAGTTCTGTAAGATATAATGCAAGGTCTCTGAACAGTCGAATATTCTTTGCTTATAAAGTATTCCAAGCTGACTATTTCAAATACACAATAAGATTTGGAATGCAAAGCTAGCCTGCAAATTTTGACAATAACTTGTACCTTAATGCAAAGACATGGTTTTAAATGACATCTTAGATTATTTGAAAAACTGTAATGGACAGATAAAGATCTTTTACTAATGGATCTTTTACCTTTCCTTTTGGAATAAGGTAAAACACTTAAACTCAGCAGCATACTCCTTTTTAGTAGGAGTCATCTTGATCAAGTTCTTAACGATGCCCTTGAAGTGATGTCCCAGTGCCTGGAGGCTGTGCGGATCTGGATGGGGAGGAACAGGCTCAAGCTCAACCCTTCCAAGACTGAGTGGCTGTGGCTCCCGGCATCCCGATATAGTCAGTTGACTCCATCACTGACTATTGGGGGCGAGTCTTTGGCCCCCACTGAAAGGGCTCGCAATCTGGGAGTCCTCCTGGATAGGCAGCTGTCTTTGGAGGAACATCTGATGGCTGTTACCAGGGGGACTTTTTATCAGGTTCGCCTGATTCGCCAGTTGCGGCCCTTTCTTGATCGGGATTCCTTGTGCACAGTCACTCACGCCCTCGTCACCTCTCGCCTTGACTACTGCAATCCTCTCTACATGGGGCTCCCCTTGAAGAGCACCCGGAGGCTCCAGCTGGTCCAGAATGCAGCAGCGCGGGTAGTGATGGGAGCAACATGGCGCTCCCATGTAACACCGCTCCTGCGCGAGCTGCACTGGCTCCCAGTGGTCTTCCGGGTGCGCTTCAAGGTGTTGGTTATCACCTTTAAAGCACTCCATGGCATAGGGCCTAGCTATCTCTGAGACCGCCTGCTGCTACCAACGACCTCCCATCGACCCGTGCGCTCCCACAGAGAGGGCCTCCTCGGGGTGCCATCAGCCAAACAGTGTAGGCTGGTGGCCCCCAGGGGGAGGGCCTTCTCTGTGGGGGCTCCCACCCTCTGGAATCAGTTGCCCCCGGAGATAAAGAGAATCCATGACCTCAATGCCTTCCGTCGTTCCCTGAAAACCCATCTTTTTCAGCAAGCCGGGTTGGCTTAAGAAGAAATTTTTAAATTCTCTTAGTCTGTGATTCTTAACTTTCGGGCCAAAATTTATATATATTTTTAAATGTTTTAATATTTGTATTCTATGTTTTTTATCTTGGCTGTACACCGCCCTGAGTCCTCAGGAAGAAGGGCGGTATATAAATTGGAAATTAAATTAAATTAAATTAAAATTAAGCACCAGATTAGAAACTGGGAAACCGTGAGTTCTAGTTTCACCTTAGCGATGAAAACCAGGTGGCTGATCTTGTGCCAGTTACTCTCTCTCAGCTCAACTCAACTCACAGGGTGGTGTTGTGGGGAAAATAGGAGAATGAAGGTATGTTGGATATGTTCACTGCCTTGATTTATTTGTAAAAAAAATAATAATAAAAGCAGGGTAAAAATAAATAAAATAAAAATAAAAATAAAAAATAAATACAATATACATAGAATTCTTCTACACTCATGTCCAAAGGCAATACAGAAAACTATCGGAAATATAAAAGTGAAGTTAAATAGTTTATATATTATTGTTTTTTATTTCAGTAAATCCATGAATCGCTGCTATTTGGTAATGAAATACTGTCATTGTAACAGTATAAAAATATATTTTAGCTTGCTCCAAAAGCTTTTGTTGACATATATTTTCAACTAATTACATGTATGCCTTTGAAGGAGGCTTAATTCCTCTGACTGTCAAGCAGATGAAGAACCATAGGGAGTCAGTAAATGGTAACAGGTTAAGCAGAAGAGAGGCAGAAGGTCTATTGCAGTGGTGGGATTCTGGGGGTTCTAGGGGGTTCGGCCGAACCCTTTATTAAATTGCTGGCTTGCCCCGCCCCTCCGCACTATTATTTATTTCCAATAAATGGGGCGGGCAAGCCAGCAATTTAACAAACGGTTCAGTGTTTTTTTGTAATTTATTGGCCCCCGAACCGTTTGTTAAATTGCTGGCTTGCCCGCCCCTCGCCTCCCACCCGCGCAGCGCCAGCCTACCGTAGCCAGGGGTAGGCAATTGTGGCTCTTTTACAACCTGTGGACTTCAACTTCCAGAATTCCTGAGACAGCTTGCCACAATTGCCCACCTCTTCCCTAGCCTGAGTTCCGCTGCCTGGGATCCACATGGGCTGCCACGTGGTTCCCCACCAGCTCCGGACGCAAGAGAGGATGGAGAAAGCAGCTTCCACGCCTTCACTCACCCTCACTCTCTGCTCTGTTGGATTGCCGGCCATTCACTTACCCCGCCCACTCCCAATCTATTGCTGCCTCCGATGGCTAGAGGGAAAAAAAACTTCTAATTCTTGCCGCGGGGCTTCAAAGGGCCGCCCTAGAGCCAGTGGTGCAGCCGAACCCTTTGTTAAATTGCTGGCTTGCCCCTCCCCTCCGCACCACTATTTATTGCCAATAAATAGTGGTGGGCGAGGGGCAGGGGAGCCAGCAATTTAACAAAGGGTTCGGTGTTTTTTTTTTTTGTTTTTTTTTTTTTTGTAATTTTATTGGCCCACGGAGCTCCAGGATAGGCGAATTGGCCTCCCGGCTCTCAGCTGATTTGTCTCAGCTGTTTTGTTCAGGGCTCTTCTGCTTCCTTGCAAAGAGTGCTGATTTTTTTTCGCCTAGCTATGCTGAGAAACGAAACTGAAACTGCTTTGCTGTTGCTGCAAGGTTGAAAAATTAGGCAGGCAGAATTCTTTTCTTTTTCCTCACCAAAAAAGGTAGGTGCAAACAATGGGAAATTTAGGGAAAAAGAGGAGAGTTCAAGATTTTAAAACACAAAAGAAAAAAAGCTCTATTTAACTAGGGAATTCTAAGAATTGAGATACTATTAATTGTATATTTCTGAAAGCAGAAATGGTTAAATTGTGGTTTGGAGGAATATATGGGGGAAATTATTTGGTTTATTATTATTGGTAAATATAATTAATTGATTTGTAAGAAATTGGATTGCATGGAAATAATTGGAATATTCATGTTCATATTGATTAATATACAAAAAAGATAGTTATATAACTAATTGATTTATATTAAAATGTTGAATTTATATTAAACAACTAATATTACATAATTAACCAATGTGAGGATGGATATAAAAATAGATGACAATGGGAAGGGGTATAATATAGAATAGAAGGGAAAATTGAATTTGATTAAGATTAGCGATGAGGATGAAGGGTAATATTGGTTTTTTACAAAAATAGATGAGGAATAAATATGGCAAAAAGGAAATATAGAAATTGTAAATTTAATTGAAATGACTAAACACTGTTTAAATTTGTGAACCGGCCAAATACTCTGTTCAAAGAAAATACATTGTATGTTTGTATGTATGTTTCTAATTATTGTTATTTATTCATATTTGTTCTCTTTTATTCTTTAAAGTTTAACAACTCATTCTTTATCTTAATATCTTTATATTTGTTTGGGGTTGGCTTTCTTCCCTTTCATCTTTTTTATTGTACAGCAATCTTTCTCCTCAAACCTACCACCTCTCTCTTTTCTTTCCTTCTTACTTTCTCTTCTTCCCCCTCTTCTTCTCCTCCCTACTTCCTCTTCCTTTCTCCTTCTCCTCCTCTCTTCCTCCCTCTCTTACCCTCACTCCTACTCTAATTTCGCTTCCCTTCCTTCATCCCTCTCTATTGCTGCATCCTTTTATGCATATGGACTACTCAGAGGGCTGAAAAAGTTATTTCTGACTGGTCCTCGCACTTTTGACCAGTCCTCGCACTTTTGACCAGTCCTCGAACTTACGATTGTCCTCACATTTTACGTTTTTGCCCTATCTTGTCACCATGGTGAAGAGAAGCAGTTGTGAAATGAGTGACATGGTTGTTAAGAATGGTGCACGGGCATAAATGTGAGGATGGTCATAAGTGTGAGGACCAGTCAAAAGTGCGAGGACCAGTCAGAAATGACTTTTTTCAGCCCTCTGAAAAAAGTCTATGCACATAGCCACGCCCACCCGGTCACATGACAAGCTACGCATGCCTATAGTCACGTGACCAACTAGCCACGCCCGCCCAGTCACATGATTGCCAAGCCACACCCCCAACTAAGCCACAGAACCTGTTGTTAAAAAAATTGAATCTCACCACTGGTCTATTGGGTAGGGAGAAAGGGGTTTTAAAAGATAAATACTTTTTTTTCCATGCCTGGTAAGACCCATGTGTATCATTTTGATTTTAAGGACAATATTTTGATCAGTTTTAGAAAACTAAAAAAAAAAAAAAAAGGATTTTATTCTCAGAACTAATCTTGAAAGGAAAAGATTGGAGGGAATGCTTGAATAACCCAGAAATAAAGGGGTTGATTAGAGTAATATAATCTACCATATTTTTCGGGTTATAAGATGCACCGGACTATAAAATGCACCTACCTTTTTTGGTGAGGAAAGCAAGAAAGAAAAAATCTGCCTCTGCCTCCCAGCAAGTTTGCCTCATTGCAGCAAACAGCAAACAGCCTGCTTTACTTTCATTTTCATTTTCAACATAGCTTGATTAGCGCAAGGAAAAAAAAAATCTGTTCCAGCAATTTACCTCCTTGCAGTAAGCAGCAGAGGCCCACGCAAAACAGCTGAGAGCAAAACAGCTGAGAGTCAGGAGGCCGATCCAATCAACTTGTGCTAATTAGGCTGTGCTGAAGCTGAAAGGAGCTGTTTCTTCTTGCTGCTTGCTGCAAAGAGGTAACTTCTTGGAGGCAGAGGCCAAAGGGTGGGGGCCAGTGGGTGGGTGGAGCTACATTCAATGTATAAAACGCATCTAAATTTTCACCCCCTTTTAAGGTGCGTTTTATAATCCGAAAAATACGGTAAATCAGATATTTGTTAAGAGAGTGTTTCCCCAGTTGTTAAATGAATCACTGTAGTTGTTAAGTTAGTAACATGGTTGTTATGTGAATCTGGCTTGCCTATTTTAATCTGTTTTTAAATTTTTGGGGTGTTTTAATTTGTCTGGGCCAAAATGATTTAATTTGATTTTAACTGGTTTTTAAATTTTTTGTATTTATGTATTTTATTGTCTGGCTGTTCACCGCCCTGAGTCCTTTGGGAGTAGGGCGGTATACAAATCAAATAAACTAAACTAAACTAAACTATTGCTTTTGCTTGTCAGAAGGTCTCAAAAGGGGATCACATGACCCCAGGACTCTGCAACCATCATAAATATGAGTCAGTTCCCAATCATCTGAATTTTGATCATGTAACCATGGGGATGCTGCAACAGTCATAAGTGTGAAAAATGTTCATAAATCACTTTTTCAGTGCTGTTGTAACTAAATGAACTGTTGTAAGTCAAGGGCTACTTGTTTATCTGCATTATAAGCAAGTTAGTTTGTAACTTTCCAATTTCCAAATCAAGGAAACATTCTAATTTGGGGAGTTTAAGGTTACAGTGTATTAAAAGCAAATTGATTTGCAAAGAAACAAACATTGGAAAATTTACTGTGAACTGACTGAACGTAAATATATTGTTCCCCAAGTCACCAAAAGTAGCAGCAGCCTCCATACTTGCATTCAGCAAGAGTTTCCAGAAAACACTACTACATTTGTTAAATAACAATGAGTTTATGCTATGTATTTATTTTGACAATTATTCATTTGCAACTAGATGCAGAGTTATTTAAAATCCATAGACACATCTGGAACAAAAACTAAAGGAATCTTCTGAATGCATTTAATAAAAGGAGTGAGTAAAACAGAACTAATTACATTTTCAAAGAAAAAAAAACCATTATGCTGAACGTCTGCTAATTATATTAATGGCTTCAGTATTTGTTTGAAAAATACAGAATCAGAGGGACAACCAACATTTTGTTACATTGTCTTGTTCTTTCAAGAAGATTTAAACAGAATTTAAGGCACATCAAAAATGATCAGTAAAAAGAAAACAAGCTGAGAAATTTGTGTACTGGCTTTCATTACAAAAAAAAGAATCTTGTATGACTGAATACAGAACTGAGCAGAAAAGTTTGCATATGAAGCAAAGGTTAGAAGAACAAGCTAATAATAATATTTTTCTTATTATTTTTTATGTTAAAATTTAGCAGGCAAATTGGCAAGAAAATACAGTGCTACCTTGGTATTCAACTACTTCAAACTCATTGAATTTGGTACTCAGTACATTTTGATGCAAAAATGTTGTCCCTGTATTCATCGTTTTGCAACTTACTGTAAAAGGAAATGGGAGGGTGACCTCAAAGGGCAGACAGGAAGTCAGCCATGCTGGGAAGGTCACTGAAATAGAAAAAGGAACAGGCACCAAGTCCTTTATCTTTATCTTTTATCTTTTATTAGATTTGTATACCGCCCTTCTCCTTTCGGACTCAGGGTGGTGAAAAGCCAGAATAAAAACATTTGTACACAAAAGTTAAAATAATTTTTTAAAAATAATTAAATGAAATTTGGCCCATAATTTAAAACATTTCAATTAAAAATCAGTATCAAACGTTAAAACCAATATGGAATCAGGCCAGCCTGGCTAACTGGAAAAAGTAAGTTTTTAGGGCCCAACGAAAAGTCTGGAGGTCTGGGATCACTCGTATCTCTGGGGGTAGATCGTTCAGAGAGTAGGTGCTACCATAGAGAAGGCTCTCCCCATGGGGGTCGCCAGCTGACATTGTCTGGCTGATGGCACCCTGAGGAGGCCCTCTCTGTGGGAGTGAACCGGCCGGTGGGAGGAAATTGGTGGCAGAAGGCGTCCCGTAAATACCCCGGCCCTAAGCCATGGAATGCTTTAAAGGTGGTCACCAACACCTTGAAGCACACCTGGAAATCCACTGGAAGCCAATGCAGCTTGCGCAGGAGAGGTGTCACGTGGGAGCACCCCGTCACTCCCATAATCCCCCGCACGACCGCATTTTGCACCAGTTGGCGCCTCCGGGTGCACCCCAAAGGGAGCCCCATGTAGAGAGTGTTACAATAGTCCAGACGAGAAGTGATGAGTGCTTGAGTGACCGTGTGTAAGGCTTTCAGGCTGAAGCAAAGAATCACATGGTAAGTCACATGGTTTATTTGGTAATCATCATTTTTAGTACTCATAGTGCCTCCTGGAACTAATTAACAATAACGAAGTACCACTCTAATGACATTTGACATAAAAACACTCTTTTCCTTTCCTTTCCCGTTCTCTATCCTATCCTATATGACGTCATATTAAATGGATATCTGCTCTGTCCACTGAACCTCCCAAAAGCTATTACTTGGCTTACACACACACCCTCCCTCCCACCCTCCCTCCCTCCGTATGTATGTATATATGTATGTATGTATGTATGTATGTATGTATTTTTCTTCAACCGGGTATTTTCCTACGTAAACCAATTTCTCAAATTGCAGCCATAGCTCAGTGAAATCACATCCACTATCCTAGGCTTCTTCAGACAGCAAGCATGCATTTTGCTGCCTATTGGGAGACTAATATAGATCTATTTCAGACTGATTGGTCCTCATCAGTTAGCCACACCCTTACCATATGTTCTCTCCCCGTAGAGGCTAAGTATTTGCTTTCTTCTCTTATTGTAAGTTTTTGTATGTATTTTTCTTCAACTGGGTATTTTCCTACGTAAACCAAGTTTCTCAAATTGCAGCCATAGCTGCATATATACATACATACATACATACATACATACATATATACATACATATATATATATATACATATATATATACATATATATATATATATATACATATATATATACATATATATATATAGTATTTCTAAACCATATATACATATATATATATATATATATATATATATATATATATATATATATATATATATATATATATATATAGTATTTCTAAACCACCTATATTCCTCATATGTTCAGACCATTCATTTTTCCTGAAGTTTAAGTCATTACTTAATGACTTTTAGTCATTAAGTGATTTGCTTATTGTCCAGCTATTTTAATGTGTGAATAAACCATGGCTTGATTTCAGACTGAAAGTCAAGTTTCGGCCACTCTTTGTTGCTAAATTTGTGGCTGATATATTGCTTGTTTATCATTTCCTGACTTATACCTAGTTTATTTTTGAGCCCTTCTCAACTCCTAATCCACACAAAAGTGAAGTAGAGGAGGCAAAGTAATAAAAATGAACTGAGTGAGCAAATTGCAGCAATATTGTTTGCCTAGGAATAATACTAATGAAGAAATCTTAGCTTATGATGAACTATAAACAGTTATGCACTGTGGTTTACCATTTTCCTTGAATGGGGAAGCTATAAAATCAAGCAAGAATTTATTACTTTTTGAAAGCAGAAAAGAATTGATTAAGGAACTGTTTTCAAATAAGTTCAACGGACTTCTTTTACTGGGAAACAGTGCAAGTCAAACGGACAATAAATAGCTATTTTTAACATGTCTGGCATGTCCAAATATAGTTCATATTGCCCCCAAGAGGTTGTTTACTGGTATAGAACTGAAAGTTATCCACATATTCAGATGAAGCAGGGGAAAATAAAATATATAGAATGCTTAAAGTTATGAACATATTGTAATCAATATTTCTGAATGAAAAGTAAAGGGAGAGAAAGCACATATTGATGTAGAATATGTTATCTGGGCTCCAAGATACCCAAACTTTCTGTAATTTATAGTGTTTTCTCTTGTTTTTGATACATTTGCTATATATGCACTGTTGCTTCATTCTGTTACTATAATTTATATACATTTCCTCCTTCTCCAAGGCTGTAATAGGAAATAGTTTGTTTTGATTGAATAATCTGGTTTAATAAATCTTGCAACTCAGTGGAAAGAGCATTATATGGCTTTAAAGCCTGAAGATATATCATTGAAGGAAAAAAATAAACTAAAGAAAGAAAGGTTAACTTAAGAGAGTATTTCTTAAAACATTTAAATGTAAAAACATTTATTAGCACACATGTATATATGAACTGTAGTATGTATCACTATCTATTAAAAAATAGAAGATTAGAAGAATGGTATTAACAAATATGGCTTTCATATGGTATAACTGTAGATGGATGTAACTACCTGTACATGTAAAGGAAGAAATAAGGTAAGATGGATATCTCATCCAAAAGAAAAGTACTTTTCTTCCACAAGCCTCTAGATTAGGAAAAATATGTAAGTGCACAGGATTGTGCAATGGAATCCTTTCTTATTGTCAAAATAAATCTGGAAATTTGGCTACACATCATATTATTATTTTCACTGATACCAATTGAATTAAAAGACTCTTAGTCGTGACAGAAAAGACTATTTGTAGCTCAGAGTTAAATTGTGAGAGTCTTTGGTGCTCTCTGAGCTTGGTTATTTTTTCCCCGATATTTCATTTCCAAACTAATACTGATGATGTTACCTAGTCTGCTAATGAAACATTCACAAGAAAACAACTTAGCTCAGACAACACCAAGGACTCCAGAGACTCAAATCCATATAACTTCAAAGCAAATGAAACAAGAAAGCAATACATGTGTGTGTTTCCAACAGAATTATAATTATTCTCATAGGAAGACTACAGTTTCAGTATAAATCAGTATTCATTGATTCCTACACAGGGTGAGCAGTATCTTAATCCTACACAGGATTCCTACACAGGGTGAGCAGAATATCTTAATCCTCAAGATATTCATAACCTGGCTTTTCAATTGTTCTTGCTGCTACCACTTGACCCAGGGGTGGGTTCTACTTACCTTTACTACCGGTTCGCAATGGGGCTGCGTGCTTGTGCTTGCTTCGTGTGTGTGTGCGCGCGCTCTTCTGCAAATGTGCAGAAGCATTTTGGTGATGTCGGGGTCGGTGGGCGGGGCCTCCCGCCAGTTTTACTACCGGTTCTATAGAACCGGTGTGAACCAGGGGCAACCCACCACTGACTTGACCTCCAGGAAACACCTCATCTTTCCTTTAACCTTGGTATGTGAGAGAAATAGCAGCCTTATAACTTCTGTGCTGTTTTCTGCTATTTAAAAGACAAATATGCAAAAAGAAATTGTCCTACGTTTGTAGCATTGAGGCATGTGACTAGAACCCTTCCTTTCCTTTTATGGAAGATAATTACATAATAATTAATTATACAAAAGATGAACAAAATCAAAATATGAAATGTAAATAACACTTTTGAACTTCAAATATTAAAATGTATACATTCAGAGTTAAGAAATAAGAATTACAGAACTGTTCAAATTATGGGAGAACAGGAGGTTCATTTTTAAAAAGAAAACAAATACAATAATAGAATGATCCAAATACTCCGTTGGTGCATTATATACTACTGGTGATACAGAGGGCAGGCAGAATTGCAGAAACATCCAGTAAAAAGAAGGGGGGGGGAGTCTCTGCTTTTATATCAACAACCGATGGTGTAAAAATGTAATTACACTAAAGAAATTCTGTGATATGAACTTAGAGACTGCAAACCGTTTTATGCTCCACAAGAGTTTTCCACATTTACTGTATTTGTCTTCCTCCATAAGCTTGCATAAATTGTCAGGATTCCAAGTAATACCCCCAACTAAGTAAGACTCCGAGTCAAGCATTTCCTCAAAGTTCCATTTTATTAGAGATGTCATATTGGCACATCTGGGGAAACCCGAATCTGATGTCTCCCGAGTTTTTCCCACCCCAAAAGAAATCCAAGTCCTTTCCCCTGCACTCACATGTCCATCACATGCATTACAAACTCTAGCTGACCAGTTTAACTGGGCTGAAGAGAGATACCAAGATTCATTCCGCATTGTGTTAGGAGATTTTAACAGTGCTAACTTAAGCAAACAGCTACCAAGATACTTTCAGCATGTCAACTATCTTACTAGATGAAAGAATACTTTAGATCACTGCTAAACAACATTAAAAGATGGATATCAGTTTTTACCACGAGCAGCTGTGGGACACTCTGATCACTGTATGATTCATCTTGTACCTGTTTATAGACAAAGGCTTAAAACCATAAAACCAACAATTAAATCAGTGAAGTCTTGGACTGAGGAGGCAAAGTTAAAGGTACAAGCTTGGCTTGATTGCACAGATTGGAACATTTTCTGCAGACTAGAGATATGTTATGTTCTTTCTTGCTTCAAATGCTCCGCTATCATCCCAGTGCTGAAGAAATCTTCCCTCAAGGAGCTGAATGACTTCATACCGGTTGTTCTGACATCCATAATTATGAAAACCTTTGAAAGGTTAGTGCTGGCCCACCTGAAAACCATCACAGATCTGCTATTAGACCCCTTGCAATTTGCCTATCGAGCAAATAGATCAACAGATGATGCTGTTAATATGGCTCTGCACTATATCCTACAACATCTTGAATCTCCAAGGACCTATGGAAGGGACCTTTTGTATACTTCAGCTCAGCATTCAATAGCATCATTCCAGGTACTCTTCTAACTAAACTAATTCAGCTAGCCATGCCTGACCACACTTGTAAGTGGATCATAGCTTTCTAACAGACAGGAAGCAGCAGGTGAAGCTAGGAAAAATCACACCAGATACCTGTACAATTAGCACAGGTGGACCCTAGGGCTGTGTGCTCTCTCCACTTCTCTTCTCACTATATACCAGTGAGTGCATCTCAAAGGATCCCTCTATTAAAGTACTGAAATTTGCAGATAATACAGCAGTGATTGGTCTCATTCAAGACAATGATGAATCTGCCTACAGATGGGAAGTTGTAGCCTTGTGGTGCGGCCAGAACAATCTTGAACTAAACACTCTCAAAACTGTAGAAATTATAGTAGATTTAGGAGACGTCCTCTTATTCCGTCACCTCTTACAATACTAGACAACACAGTATCAAAAGGAGAGACCTTCAAGTTTCTATGTTCTGTAATATTTCAAGATCTTAACTTTTGCATTTGTATGTTTTTTAATTTTGGCTGTTCAGCGCCCTGAGTCCCTTCTGGGAGAAGGGCGGAATACAAATTAAATTAATAAATAAATTAATAATAAATAAATAAGATTTAAAATGGACACCTAACATCAAAAATGTCATCAAAAAAGTATCACAAAGAATGTTTTTCTTGTGCCACCTCAGAAAGCTCAGACTGCCAAAAGAGTTGCTTATACAATTCTACAAAGGAATTATTGAATCTGTCATTTGTACCTCTATAACTGTCTGGTTTGGCACTGCAATCGAACAAGACAGACACAGACTTCAACAGATAGTTAGAACTGCAGAAGAAACAATTGCTACCAGACTGCCTTCCATTGAGGATCTGTATACTGCATGAGCCAGAAAGAGGGCTGTGATAATATTTACAGACTCCTCACATCCTGGACATAAACTGTTTCAATTTCTTCCCTCAAGACAGCACTATAGGGCAGGGCTGTTAAACTCACAGCCCGCAGGCCAGATGCGTGACATGCTGGCCACATCCACCCCTGGTTTAGTGATGGGGGAAAAACTTGGGACACGTCACGTGAGGACGCCGCGATGGCCCAAGTTTGACACCCCTGTTATAAGGCATTGCATGCCAAAACAACTAGACACAAGGACAGTTTTTCCACCCATGCCATCACTCTGCTAAACAACTAATTCCCAAAGCACTGTCAAACTACCCAGTAGGACTGTATTACTATTATCCTTCTCATCTTTCCAATTACTTATTTTCTTATCTTCTTATGACTATAACTTTGTTGCTTGTATCTTACGATTTTTATTGTTTTATTTAGCATCTTATGTTTACTGCTTATTTAGTATCCTATGACTGAGTGTTGTATCTTATGATTTATGATTAATGTTTTTTATTATTATTATGAGAGCTTATGCACCAGAGACAATTTCCTTGTGGGTCCAATCACATTTGGCCAATAAAGAATTCTAATTTCTAAATCTTCTATCAAAAGATGAGACAGAGAATTTCAACTTAATATTCAGATTCCAGAAAGATTCTAAATAAAAATTTAGATCTTTATGTATAGCTTACAATATGAAGAATGTCAGACTTCTACTTATATTGAAGGTAACAGGACAGCAAAAGATAATAGAACTGAAACAGTACCTAACAAAATAAACCAATATTCTAAAACAGTTTTCTGGCTAGATATATTTACCTATTCTATGGGAATAAATGGATTACGGAGACAAAAGTCCTCCCTATGGTTTCCTGGATTTTTCTTGCAGATTTCCAGCTTTAATCAGAGATTAAATCTTAGTTTTTTCCTTTTCCAACCCAGCTTCTGTGGCTGTTCTTAAAGGATCAATCTTGTGCTAAAAGAAAACGTTGGGGGAAATCCGATTCTATATGGGGCTCAGAATATATATTTTTACCTTGTGAAGACATATGTTTAATATTCCTTCAGATATGTAAACTTGTATTATGTGTTTGGAATGAAGGCATATATGAGTGCATGCATGCCTTTTAATCAGCATCAACACACAGGCAACTCATAATGTACTAGACACTATTCAAGTGGAATGTATGTATGTATGTATGTATGTATGTATGCAGTGGTGGGATTCTGTCGGTTCTAGGCGGTTCGGCTGAACCGTTTGTTAAATTGCTGGCTTGCCCTGCCCCTTGCCCTGCCCCTCCGCACCACTGGGCGAGGGGTGGGCAAGCCAGCAATTTAACAAACGGTTCAGTGTTTTTTTATAATTTTATTGGCCTCGCAGCTGTCGTGGGGCTTCAAAGGGCCGCCCTACAGCTGATCAGTGTTAAAAGAAAACAAATGAGTAGATCGGTGCCTGCAAATATAAATGGGTAGACCCAGTGCTGGGATTCTACTTTGGTAGAACCGGTTGTTAAGTAGTTAAGACAGTGGTTGCCAAAGTGGGCGGTACCGCCCCCTGGGGGGCAGTGGGATGCCTTAGGGGGGCAGCAAGTGGCAAGGGGGGACAGCAGAGGGGCGCTAGAGGCAAAGGGGGGGTGATAGGGAGGCTAAGTAGCAAGGAGGGTGGTCCCCCCTTTGACCTGTGCCTCGCAGCACTTACCTCCTTGCAAGCAAACAGCAAGAAAAAAACAGCCTCTTTCAACTTCAGCATAGGTTAATTAGCATGATTAGATCAGCCTCCGACTCTCAGTTGATTCGCTCTCAGCTGATCTGCAGGCTCGTTTGCAAGCTCTTGTTTTGCAAGCTCTTTGCTTGCTGCAAAGAGTGCTGGAGCAGATTTTTTTTTCCCTAGCTAAAAGGAAACTGAAAGTAAAGCAGGCTCTGCTGCAACATGACAAAATGAGGCAGGGAGAGAGATTTCTTTTTCTTTCTCCTCACCAAAAAAGGTAGGTGCAAACAATGGGAAATTTAGGGCAAAAGAGGAGAGTTCAAGATTTTAAAACACAAAAGAAAAAAAGCTCTATTTAAATAGGGAATTGTAATAATTGAGATACTATTAATTGTATATTGTGTTGAAAGCAGAAATGGTTAAGTTGTGGTTTGGAGGAATATATGGGGGAAATTATTTGGTTTATTATTATTGGTAAATATAATTAATTGATTTGTAAGAAATTGGATTGCATGGAAATAATTGGAATATTCATGTTCATATTGATTAATATACAAAAAAGATAGTTACATAACTAATTGATCTATATTAAAATGTTGAATTTGTATTAAACAACTGTATTACATAATTACATAATTAACCAATGTGAGGATGGATATAAAAATAGATGACAATGGGAAGGGGTATAATATAGAATAGAAGGGGAAAATTGAATTTGATTAAGATTAGAGATGAGGATGAAGGGTAATATTGGTTTTTTTAAAAAAAAATAGATGAGGAATAAATATGGCAAAAAGGAAATATAGAAACTGTAAATCTAATTGAAATTACTAAACACTGTTTAAATTTGTGAACCGGCCAAATACTCTGTTCAAAGAAAATACATTGTATATTTGTATGTGTGTTTCTAACTATTGTTATTCATATTTGTTCTTTTTTATTTTTTAAAGTTTAACAATTCATTCTTTATCTTAATATCTTTATATTTGTTTGGGGTTGGCTTTCTTCCCATTCATCTTTTTTATTGTACAGCAATCTTTCTCCTCAAACCTACCACCTCTCTTTTTTCTTTCCTTCTTACTTTCTCTTCCCCCTCTTCTTCTCCTTCCTACTTCCTCTTCCTTTCTCCTTCTCCTCCTCTTTTCCTCCCTCTCTTACCCTCACTCCTACTCTAATTTCCCTTCCCTTCCTTCATCCCTCTCTATTGCTGTATCCTTTTAGGCATATGGACTACTCAGAGGGCTGAAAAAGTTATTTTTGACTGGTCCTCGCACTTTTGACCAGTCCTCGAACTTACGACTGTCCTCACATTTTACGTTTTTGCCTTATCTTGTCACCATAATGAAGAGAAGCAGTTATGAAATGAGTGACACGGTTGTTAAGAATCCTGCAACGGGCATAAATGTGTAGATGGTCATAAGTGCGAGGACAGGTCAAAAGTGTGAGGACCAGTCAGAAATGACTTTTTTCAGCCCTCTGAGTAGTCCCTATGCACATAGCCACGCCCACCCAGTCACATGACCAGCTAGCCACGCCCACCCGGTCACATGACCACCAAGCCACACGCCCAACTAAGCCACGCCCACAGAACTGATTGTTAAAAATATTGAATCCACCACTGTATGTATGTACGTATACACACATACATATCTTCATATACATGAAGACTGACTCCAACAGATGAGGAAATTGGGGGGGGGGAATCTCCCAGAGAGTTTACATAATATATATGGACTGCAGGAATAATCAAAATATATCAACAAAACTGCTCTCATACAGAAAAACTACTCCGCTGCTTGTGATAAGAAGGTAATCTGCTCAGAATGCTATGAAAAGAGTTGTCTACATTCAGCTGCATTACCCCCTCTTTTTTACATCAAAACTATTCTACTGAATCCTTTAGGAAAGACTTCAGGGAGGTGCAGAAGCAGAAAAATTAGGCAGACAAATATTCTCACAGTGCACACAAATATTCTTTGTACTCAATTTGTATCCTAAACCTTATTTCATATACAGTTTCTTTCATATACAGTTTAGATAACCTAGCTCTTCCTTCCTCTCATCTATCGCTCTTGAAGTTAACAAATAGTTCATGTCAGATCTGCCATTATCTCATCATTTTTCAACACAGGACAGCTAGATACAAAGATGCTTTTTTGAAGCTATAAAATGTTCCAATAAGCATGGAATTCCAAAAAGGAAACAGAGACAGAAAAATTCAGCTGAGAACAGGAGAAAAACATTACAAAATACAAAATGTAAATGCTAATTAGTAACCTCTTTATAGGATTGATTCTCCAAATAGAAGTTACGTAGGCTGCAGCATAATTAGATTTCAGTCTGCACAGGTGGCTTCATGTTCTACTCAAATAAACATAGTTTTCTTAACATATAATGCATTAGTAGAAATGCAGTTAACTGAAGTGCACTAAAATTAATACTAGTTGTCCATATCCGAACTGGATAGAAGAGAGATAACAGCATAATCTTGCAGTTGTGACTTGATACTATATAGATTTATGTTATTGAAGATGCTAAAATCTAACTTTCAGCTGTATGACGAGGAAAAATAATTAAGGTAATTGAACAGCTCCTGAAGCTCAAGTAAGAATATCCAAGACTCAGAGGACCACAGTAACAAGAGCAAATTTAGATTAGTCGGGAAACGCAGAAAAGCTTGATATAGAAACTATTATTATTATCCATATCAATATTATTAATTATTAGGAATAATATAATATTCCTATTCATCACACGTATAGACTTCATTCTAGTCCAGTATTTGATAACATGCATATCTACATGTTTTTTGTTTGTTATTAATTTACAAGTAAAGCTTTGAAACACCATTTCAAATACTGTGCCTCTTCAAAACTTAAATATAGATATTGTGATTATTACAATTCTTCCACCACATAAATTGATCACATCTGCCCATATCTTAATAAACAATTTATAACATACATCACAATCCAAATAAAATTGGCATTATTAATCCAGATAAATATGTCAAAAATCATATACTAGATTCCTTGTAAACAATAAAATCCAACTCATGGACCTTGTTATTATTTTACCAATTTGAACTACTAATTCAAAACAAGTTAGATACTTTAAAGTCTGTTTTTTGGGAGGGAGGGAAATAAAACACTCTTTTATTGTAGCTCATCTTGTTATGGATATGGATGGAAGAGGGCTTTAAGATTGTTTGATTCTGGTGATTCACCAGTTAAATATTTTAATTAATTCAGAAATACTAAATCTGCCTGCACTTCAGTTTTTGGCAATAATTGCATGCTGTACATGGTTAAGGGACAGCTAGTATAACAGCAACTCACTTTAATGATCTAAAGCTGTCCTCTGACCCTACATGGTCATTTGCAATTATTGAAGCTCAACAATATGTGCTAAATTATACTGACAATGCTGCCACTCTTACAACATCTTACATACATCCCTCTTTGCTAATAACTAAAGTCATGGGATTAGACAATTTACACAGTAGACTTCAGTAATGGTATTAGCTCCTAAAGGTACGCATCTAATGAGAATTCTGTCTCATTTAACCGTTGTGCCCCAGTTGAAGTATTTTCATCAAGATGTTAATTGTTGCCTGAAACGCTTTTCAACTTTTATGAGCCTTCAGAAAATATATGGGTGGTGCTTTATCAAATGCTTCAATTTCTACAGGTCAGTCTTGGGAGAATAGTGAATCAAGAAAAGCTAAACTGTTGCTAGATATATATTTATATTTATCCATGGGACATCTAGTTACATATTGTTATAAAGTATCTCTGTATATTTTACAAATTTATTAGGTTTCATTCTGGTGTTCAGCAGAATTCCCAAGTAGAACAGATATATCTAAGATAATGGAAAAAGGCATTGTTTTTAGACTCAAGTGAGCACATAGCTGGAAGATAGTTCAGAACACTCAATTACATTCTTGGTGCTTATTACTAAGAAACCAATATGCCACAAGTTTAGGGGAATTTTTGGATAGCATCTATAGCAAGGAAGATAAAATAGTGGCCCTAATTATATTAACAGATCTAACATAATTAAATGTATAGTTAAAATTGGTATTGATGCGACTATGTTTTATTTATGGACAACCACATCTCCGAAGCTTGAAATTAAGATATAAACTAAGCAATAAAGAAAATGAAGCCTAAAAGTCACTGAGGCACTGAAAATATAGGAAAATTGCTAAGAAATGTTATACAATTTGCAGTTTTTTAACCAGTTTAAACACCTTCAAAAAATTACTATGCCATGATTCTATGAAGATAGCTAAACATTAATTCATACTAAGTCTACCTCTTTTTTTGAACCGTTAAGAAATGAATGTCAACTATAAGCTATAATAAATTATCTAGATTTTAAGATATGTGATTCTTTATAATTTAAAAAGCATTTCTGAAAAAGGAAGGTGCAATTTCTCTCTAGATTTCTTAATCCTTAATAAAAAGCATATTTGGATCTATAAACCTATGTATCTGATACACGACTCAGCAAGATAGTTAATGTGTTCATTGGAAGGCTGGCTGGCAATGGCAAAGAAAAATAATATAGCAGTTTGATAGAAGTGATAAATAGGCTAAATCAGGAACAGGAATAGGGATTAGGAACTCATCATGGAAGCACAAATAAACCCAACAGAACACAGAGGAACCATCTGGCACGCTGCCCTGCTGTGAATCTTCTTTTTCTGCACTGCTAGAAATTGCTGATACAAAATGTTCTGACAAACCAAATGGATATCAACAAAAAGTAAACATGGCAGGTTACTTCTGAACCATTAAAGAATTTAGAAGAAACAGGTCAATTTCACCCAAGTTTTCAAATAGAAAGTCATATTTGAATATGTCAAAGTCAAATAGGAAGGACTGGTATATGTTAGTTTGTATGTATGTTATTGCTGGATTTGATCATTAAAATATGCAAATTCATGTATAAGTTTTTATTTATTTATACAATTGATATAACCTCTCTCAGTGTCTATATTGTGAAAAATAGTGACTATAGACAGCTTACAGAAAATTAAAACAAAAAACAAAATGTGAGGTAAACAATACACAAAGAAACCATAATATGGCTGGAATAAAAAAAATGAGGAATAAAACTGAGAACATTCAGATTTTTAATGCTTTATGAAAAGCCAACAGGATTGGGGCCCACCAGGTCTCTGGGAGGAGGTTGTTCCACATGCAGGCACAACTATAAAAAGGTCCAACTCCTTGAACCTGTAAACTGACCCTCTCTATTAGAAGGGATCTGAAATTAATATTATTAAAATATTAATGCCCAATAATTTCATGTTTTTAAAAAAGAGGCTTTAATTTTATTTCTACATGATGCATAGTATTAGAATAGAAATTGCCTAAATGGCCCCCTGAACCTCTATGATGTCATGATTGTAAAAGTGAATGCAAAAACTGACTTTTTTATGCTTTTTCTATTTGTCATTTTCAAATGCATATAGGTGGATTGAACCATAGAATTTTGCAAAAGCTGAAATTGAAAGAAACATTAAAAGTTCATTTTAACACTAATTATTTGAATCCTTATACTTAGGGCAGGGCTGTCAAACTCCCGGCCCATGGGCCGGATTCGTCACACGCTGGCCACACCCACGCCCGGTTTAGCGAAGGGGGAAAAAGTCCCAATACATCACGTGACGCCACCGTGGTGATGTGAGTTTGACACCCCTGCTTTAGGGGAAAAATCATATAAGACTGCTACTCAAAGTAATGACCTTGTGGATGGAACAACAACAGCAAAACCAAGTAGAAAAAAAATGCAATATAACATCATAACACATTCAAAGGCTATATTCAGGAAAACTATGGCTTGTCATTTACAAGCATGAGCTTCAGATTTCCTTTTCTCCTCCTCCACTAACTTCTGTCTCCTCTGGAACCTTGCAGAAAATAAAAAAAAATTCATTTCCACTTTCAATTTACTATACTGCTCTTTGATATTTTGTCTAAACCTAGATAAAAGGTTTGTACTATGATTTATTTAAACAAACAGATTTCAAAATATCTTATGGCTTGTTTTAAATATAACTAAGAGCACAGATTTTACTCTTAAGTCATAATAATATACAGACTTAATAAAACTGGAAATGTTACTTTCTGGTTTTCGGCTCTCAGCTGCTGCAGAGGAGGAAATATTAGGAGACTCAAAGGTGAAAACACTCAAGGTTTTTTTACAATTCATGGTAGTTTACTGTTATACCAGCATGGAGTCACCAACTGTTGGTGACTTTTATTGCAGAGAAGAATAAAAATGAAAGAAAATTATGATAATTTTTAGATCTATTCATAGTGACACTTTTTTTAGCTAATCGTAGCTATTTTCAGTACTATTTTTTTCCAGCACTTTTTAATGCTGCATTTGTATTGTGTTGGTGGTAAACTGGTTTACTCTGTAATACAATAAAATAAAAAGCAATAACCAAAATAATGATGTATTTCACTGAAGAAATTGTTTGAATATTCAGCAGCATAGATAATATATAATGATGACTTTTCATATATTGTGAGCATAAAAAGCTCCAAGCATAAATTTAATCAAATAACAATGCAGTGCATTTAATTTTTTGTTGATTACTACTGACTACTGTTCTCATACTCACATAATGCTCACTGATTCAATCAAAAGCCATTTATATGCAACTGAGAAACATATTGATATCTCCAGCATCACTTTTGTCAGTTGTGTTTTGGAACCTTGCATCTCCTGGCTTCTTTAGGAAACGGATGGGGGTATTATTGACTGTATCCAGGAGATTGTCGATGCCTCTTAATAATAAAGGATGATGTCTCCAGGCTTGGAAGATGATATGATCTGTCCCTTCCTAAAGAGGCACTTCCTAGAATTGGCCATATTTGAAAACTATAGTCCAGTCTCCAGTATTTCCTTTTAAGGAAATATGTTGTGGTGCGAATTCAGCTGCTAAGAGCTATATGAGAAATGGATGATTTGGACTCCTTTCAGTCAAGATTAAGTAATGGGCATGGAATGGGATTGATCTTGCTGGTAGGTAATAAAGAAAGGAGCAGTTTCTGAAACCATATTACATCCTTCTGGATTGTCTGCAAAAATTTGGAGAGGCACCGTCTTCCCTATTTAATGGATGGTTCCAAACCCATCTTAATAAACAACATCACTGAGGAAGAAAGGTTGGGTCTCTGGTTCCATGAGGCAAGTAGGAGGCAAGCACTTCCCTTGGGGAACAGCCTGCATCTTAAGAATCTTCACAGCTCTTTTCAAATGAAATGTGGGTTTTTTTTATACTTCTGCTGGTGCGCACCTCATCTCTTATCAATTTTGTTGCTGGAACGCACTCAATATGGAAATGCTTTTGCATCTGAAAACTGCAGCCAGCACAAACTGCAATGATCCATTTACAGGTGGGTGTGACCATCATGTGTACATTAATACTTCAGGCCCTACATTGGCTACTAGATGTAGGATGAATTTCAAAGTACTATCTTTTATCTATAAAGCGGACACAGCTTTGCACCAAAGTACCTACAGGAGTATCTTTTCATATATGAATCAGCCCATTTGGTAGCAATAGCAATAGCACTTAGTCTTATAGCTTCATAGTGCTTTACAACCCTCTCTTTCTCTAAGCAATTTACAGAGTCAGCATACTGCCCCCCAACAATCTGTGTCCTTGTTTTATCGGCCTCGGAAGGATGGAAAGCTGAGTCAACCTTGAGCCGGTCAGAATCAAATTCCTGGCAGTGAGCAGTGTGTTAGCTTGCAATACTGCATCTAAACACTGTATTCACCATGGCTCATGGTAATTCTTCACATGAAAATTTTTTGGAGGGAATGTACCCTAGGAGGTACTGCTTCTCATTAGCTGTTTTGGCCTTGTAACATACTTTCTCACAGTAAAAACATTCATGCTGTCTTGTGGATGTCTAGAATTTTTACAGGAGCACTGATGTGCTCATCATGTTTCCATCTTATCTCTTGATAAAAGGGGAAGTTTAGTGAACAACAGTACATGGTGAGACTTATATAAGTAATATATACTGCTCAAAAAATAAAGGGAACACAAGCAGAAGACATCGAGATCTGAATGAATGAAATAGCCTTATTAAATACTTTGTTCGTTACATACAGTAGTTTATACACTGCTCAAACAACTAAAGGGAACACAAAACTACTGTATGTAACGAACAAAGTATTTAATAAGGCTATTTCATTCATTCAGATCTCGGATGTCTTCTGCTTGTGTTCCCTCTATTTTTGTGAGCAATGTATTTCCACATGTATATTCTATAATCAGCTTTTTCCCATTTTATCAGTCTTCTCCAGTACAAGGTTGCAATTTTGTTTTACATTCTTCATAAAGTATTTATTTCCTAGCATACAAAAAAAAAAAAAACCTAAGGACATTTTCATATTTAATGTTAGATAAAGTAACTATTTTTTTCTGAAACCAGGAATCATAGTTTTAATATAGCATCGTAGTAATCAGTACTGCTGTATTGAAGCATGAACAAGTAATCAGTACTGCTGTACTGTATTTGGCCCAAATAAATATTTTAAATTATATCTTTAAATGCCTCAACATTAAAAATTGTGTTTTGTAATCCTGAAATATCCTAATATAACATTTTATTTCAGTATCTAACATGTTAAGAAATAGCCTTCTGAGAAAAGGAAAACATCAAACAATCCCCTGAAGTTTAAATCTTCCCAAGTAAAAGGTATCCTATTCTTGAATTCAGTAATAGGCAAGAACCATCTGTACAAATTCCCAAGAAAAACCTATAATCTCACCTTTAGCTTCAAAGAAAAATGAAAATAATTTTTAAAAAATTTTGGAAGACTTTCAATGTTACTTAAGTTTTGAGTCTTTTACAGCAGTAAACCTGTGCTATACTGACTATTTTAAAGCTGGAACTCTTTTAAACAATTTCCATTTGATGACTTCATTAGAGTAATATCATATTATGATGCCTCATTACTTATAGGAGAGTACACTCTAAAATGTTTTTAAAATAATGAGGCACAGATTTATAAGTCATAAGAAATTTTGTTCATTTTGTTTTTTTAAACCATTTATTCTTTCTTCATTGTACTACTCTTTTCACCAAGAGATGACTTGTTTACATATAATTGCAATAAAACATAGATCAAAATATGATCATTAAAAGCAAAGACAAAAAGCTGATCCAAAAATTAACAGCAACTTTTAAAAAAGTTCAAATACCAAATAAAAAGAATATCAATTCACTTAAAGTTTAAACTTATGACATTTCCATAGATAGATAGATAGATAGATAGATAGATAGATAGATAGATAGATAGATTAGAACTTCCAAAGGAAAGGAAAAGCACCAAGACCAAAAATAAAGGATGTACTTCTCACAAAAAATTCTGTAAGTGAATCCTTCACCAAGCAATCTTTCTCACAATCTCAAAATCTGCTTCAGAGGTACACCATAGATGATTAGGGTGTGTGAAAGTCTGCCAGACTTTTTAAATAATGCAGTAATAGAAGACAAAGCAGACAGAGGAAGCATATGATTTTGGAGTCCTTTTTCATTGAAAATCGTTAAACTATCACAAAACCATTGCCTGAGATTTTATCATTCTCCTTTGCTTCTTTTGTTGCTATTTTTTAATAAATTTTGTCTTACTGATACTATTCAAATTATAGTGCAATCTGGCATTTAAAAGATGAGTAAGCTCAAAATTATCTTCTACAGCTATTGGGCTTGTTTATTAGAAACTGCAGTTAGGATGTTTTTGTTGTTGTTTTAATAGCACCTGTTGTTTTCTAGGACACAGGAAACTGTAGGACAGAAACAAACACAAATATTTGTTCAGACTTTCACACGTTTATAATGAGATATAAATGCTAGAGAAATTAAATCTAGGTTGAACGATCTTGAATGCATCTATTCTACAAGCGAATAATCAGTTGTGTTTCAAACCTTTTATTCTGCTCTTCAAAGTATAAAAATCCACAGCATACACAAAGGCCATGTTTAACAGTTTAGTGCACTTTTAAAGGCACATTTGTCTCAGAACACTTATGTGGAAATAAAAGAACTGGCAAAGGGTCAGGCAACATTCTAAATCTAACAATTATTTACTACATACCAGGTTGTTAAGATTTTTCTCCCTTTTTTTGCTTGGGACCAATTGTTTTCAAATTATAAATAGACAATATTGTCCTAAGTGCTGTAAAAGGATCCTTACAAGCTCACAACTGTATTGTAACACTTGTGAGTCCAAATAAGGTCCAAATATTCCTGGCACTATTGTTAAAAAGATAATTTACTGAATGTACTATCCTATTCAGTGAAGGGCTTTTATACACAAGGATGTCTTCATTCATATTATAATGCTCATGTTTTGAAAAAACGTTTACACAGATAACCTTAGAGAGGGCATAAAAGACTGAAGATTTGTTTTCAATAAGTTACTGCAATTAATATGGATTTCAAATTCTGAATTTAGCATTATTTTCTAAAAGAAAAAAGAAAGAAAACCTGCCACTGCAACAAATCTTAGATCTGAATTTTAAGATTTAAAATTATAATTAAGATATACAGAACCAGTTTTCTTGATAATTGAATTTTATGCCATTACTTAAGGTTGACTCTATTGACTTAACTCTCAGATCTTCAAGGAATATACATTTTTGATCAAGCAGCAAAAAAGAGAACTCCATGCAGTACAAATATTATTTTGGTTCATATGCCTTCCTTGAAGCATTAGCTCCCTATAGTTTCCCTAAAATAAAAGTAACTTTCCTTAATTTTTATTAAAAATATCCATACTATACAACCCTAAATGATTCTCTACCAACAGAACTAGGTATTCCCATGAGGTGTCCAAAAAAGCCTTTATTGTTTGTGCCTTGAGGAAGAATTCTGGATTGACTTGTTCTGTGAAATGTGAAAATATTTACAGACCCCTTGCATCCTGGACATAAACTGTTTCAATGCCTACCCTCAAAACGATGCTATAGAGCACTGCACATTAGAACAACTAGACACAGGAACAGTTTTTCCCCGAATGCCATCACTCTGCTAAACAAATAATTCCCTCAACACTGTCAAACTAGTTATTAAGTCTGCATTACTATTAATCTTCTCATCATTCCTATCACCCATCTCCTCCCACTTATGACTGTATGACTGTAACCTTGTTGCTGGTATCCTTACGATTTATATTGACTGTTTCCTAATATGATTTGATTGCTTATTTGTTCCTTATGACTATCATTAAGTGTTGTACCTTATGATTCTTGATGAATGTATCTTTTCTTTTATGTACACTGAGAGCAATGCACAAGACAAATTCCTTGGGTGTCCAATCACACTTGGCCAATAAAGAATTCTATTCTATTCTATTCTATTCTATTCTATTCTATTCTATTCTATTCTATTCTATTCTATGATCCAATTGTTTGTTATCTCAGCTCTCCATGGTATTCTTAGGAATCTTCTTCAAACCTAATTCAAAAGTACCAACAGTCTTTCTATCCTGGCTCCTTGAAAGTCCAACTTTCAGTTCTCCTGAGTGTCAGAGATGAAACCATTACCTGATGAATTCCACAGGTTAGATACATGATAACTGAGTACATTTTCAAAGTCTTCTTTGGTACCCTACTAAGTGCTAGTCTGTTGCACATTTTGATTCCTGGTTTCTTCTTATGGTTGATCAAAACAAAGCTATCTACCATTTAAATACACTGCTCAAAAAAATAAAGGGAACACAAGCAGAAGACATCCGAGATCTGAATGAATGAAATAGCCTTATTAAATACTTTGTTTGTTACATACAGTAGTTTTGTGTTCCCTTTAGTTGTCTGAGCAGTGTATAAACTACTGTATGTAAAGAACAAAGTATTTAATAAGGCTATTTCATTCATTCAGATCTCAGATGTCTTCTGCTTGTGTTCCCTTTATTTTTTTGAGCAGTATATATTCTTTCCTTACAACTCTGTCAGTTCTAAGGTTGGCTGATGGACCTATTAGAATGACTGTGGTCTACTTTGCATTTAATCTTGTGTTTCCTGTTTTCATTCTGTTTGACTTTTATTACTAGAGCTCCAAATCATTTGTATTTTCATCTGTAAAAGTAATATCATCAATATAGTATAGGTAGTCCCCAATTTACGAATAATTTGTTAAAAGAGTGGTTTGGGTGACACTAGCAAAATATATCAGAGGACTAAGTACAAAGAGTCAGAATTAATTCTCTAACGTAGAATTAGAAAACTGTAATTTAGTGGAGATTTTACAAGGTTTGGGTTTTAGCTTTGGCACTGGGGCCAATATTTTTTAACAATTTTATTAATGACCTGGAAGATGGTAGGGATGAGCAATTTATAAAATTTAAGTTTAGCAGAAAGTTGAGAGATCTAGCCAATATACAGTATGACAGCAGATTTTAGACTGATCTGGAGAAATTGGTAGACTGGACTGAAAGGTATAAGATGTCTTTTACTAAGGAGATACATAAAGTATTTCATTTAAGGAGGAAAAAAATGTAGGACACATGTGTACAAAATGGGGAATTCATGATTTGGAAACACAGAAAAAGATTTGGATGTGGTCATTGATAACAATCTCAACATGAAAGACCAACACAATACTGAGCTGCAGTAGAAACAGTGTATGAAGGAAGCATGAAGTTATCAGTGTTCTCTACCTGGCATTGGTGAGACCACACTTTGAGTACTGTATATGATTCTAGGCATCACATTTACAGAAGGATATTGACCGCTTGGAGAATGTTCAGAAAATGACAACAAACATGATTCAGAGACTTCAGGATATCCCCTACAAGATAATAGATTAAAGGAGTTTACAATGTTTAGTCTGGAAATAGCCATGTTTAGGTATATAAAGGGAAACCACAAGGAACATGATCAAAAACTACTTTCCATAGAAGCTAGAAGCAGAAATAGATAATATAAGTTATTCCCTAAATTTCAGTTAAATATAATTCTTTTAAAAATCTTCCTGATAGATCTATACAACTGTGGAAGAGACTATCTGTGGGTTCTCCACCTCTGGAACAGATAAGACAGCCCTTATGGAAAATTAGTTTTCATACTTTAGAGGGTTGAACTAGATAATCTTCAAGCCTTCGTGGACCTCCTGTGACATCACATGACCCCCCCCCCCAGGAGTCCACAAACCACAGATTGAAAACCACTGCTTTAAAGCATTGGAAGGCATTTAACAGTCATTTTGTCTATATATTGTGCATTGGTATCATCTGATTCCTAAAATAGTGGCTGGTACTTAGAAAACGTAAAAGCTAAGCATTTAACAGTGCTGTTAATAATACAGCCAATGAAGAAGTAATTTCAATGCATTTTAAATCAAAATATTATTATACCCTTTGGCTCATATGCAAAAGCCAGGGCAATATGGAGGCAAACATAATGCAGGGAGACATAAATAAGCTCTGTAGTACTAATTGGACACAATACTGCAATCCACAAAATTGATTAACACCCCCGTTCTCAGCCTGGGAAATGCAGTGGCAGAATTAGGCATCTGAATATGCATGGCTTCTATAATTACAACTCTCTTTAAAATCTATTCACTTGATCAAATTGTGTTTCACATTATTGTGATAGCTCTGCATGCCTTGGAAAATAGTTATATAAAATGACTATATACAGAGAAAGTATCCTACAAATCAATCCATGTATACACAACAGTAAGTTCACTTTTTTAAAAAATAGCAATCTGGACACACTATTGGGTTTATTTTGCAATTTGATTTGATGTCTTGGAGGAAAGAGCTTGATTTACTTTGGACTAGATTAGTAGATCATCAACCCACAAACTCAAATAATCCTTCAGGGTGGATGGTGATTAAAAAAAGCAAACTAAAATGAAAGTCCAGGGCCATAAATTGCATTAAGATCAGGGTTTGCTAAGGCTGTGCAAGGCAATTGAAAGAGGTGCCTCACAAACTGTAGCAATATACAAAAAAAAATTTAATCATTACAACAATCACTTTGTTTGCAAAGCTCATTTGGCTACTTCACATGCAAATATAGTCAGGGACAACTATCAAATCAGTCACAAAAGTCTTGCAAACTGTCTTATTTGCTTTAAGGATTCAAAGACAGCTGTTTCCAAATCAAAGTCCCATGCTCGCTCAGCAAAGCACCGGTTTCAAATGCTTTGTACAATCACGTTATTTACTAAAGTCATACCTATATGTATAACCAAATACAAACTTGCTTGTATTATACAAGCCGGTTCGCTCCCACAGAGAGGGCCTCCTCAGGGTGCCGTCGGCCAGACAATGCCGGCTGACGACCCCCAGGAGGAGAGCCTTCTCTGTGGTGGCACCTACCCTATGGAACAATCTACCCCCAGAGATACGAGTGATCTCCGACCTTCGGATTTTTCGTCAGGCGCTAAAAACTCATTTTTTTCAGTTAGCCGGTCTGTCTTGATTTTAGGATTAGTTTTAATATTTTAATATTGATTTTAATTGACAAGTTTTAAATTATAGGCCAAATTTTATAAATTATTTTAACTTATTTTTTAACTGATGTTTTGTACAGATGTTTTTATCTTGGCTGTTCACCGCCCTGAGTCCGAAAGGAGAAGGGCGGTATAGAAATTTAAATAATAAATAAAATAAATAAATAAATATATTATTGTAAACTGCCATAAGTCAATTATGATTTTGCTGAATATAAACCGGATGGATGGAGAGATAAAGAATATCCCTCCCTTTACAAATACACAGAATTCTTAGGAGAAGCAACAATAACATTTGCCAAGGCAATTACAAATAAAACATGGTTATTAATGAGAGCATGGTCTTTGTTTATAGTGAAAGTAACTGAATCCTTTCAGAGTGAAAAGTACAGTGTTTGCTGTTGTTGGTGTGGGGGGGGGAACCAAGGACAGATTGAATCATTAGATAATTCATTTCTGTTTTTGATAAAATCTGTGTATTTGTGTGCTGTTACAATCAATAACTGGAAAACACAATCCCACTCACCTTATATACAGCAGGAACAATTTGGTGCATTTTTAGCCTATGAAATACAAATACATCATAAACCGCTGACACTGCCAGCACGGTCACTCCTTGCTCCTTCCATAACATGCTGCAAGTGGCACACAGACCGGCACCCAAGATCCAGCCCCAGGTTCCTTCTGAGTAGTTTCTTGTACAGCAATGTTTAATATAACAGACTAGGGAGAGCAGAAAGAAAAGGCAAGCTCCAATGTCAGCTCTTCCCACAATCCCTGCCACTGCTTCAGTGTGAATGGGATGAGAAGCAAACAGCAAACCAGCTAATAAGGTCCAGTGTCCATCACCAAACAGCACTCGAGAAAAATTAGTGAAAAGACCCGTGACTGCTGCATGTAGAATGACATTTACAAGATGGTAACTCCAAGGATCCATTCCTCCAATAGCATAGTTAATGCGAAAAGAGAGTGTGCAGAGAGGTCTGTAGGATTTATGGCTCCCGCTGTGGGTCAGAAGAGTGCCCCAAAAGTCATTATAGAATAACTGCATCCATGGTGTTTCAGGAAGAAGATCTTGGTTTGTCTTGATTGCTCGGCTAAAAAAACAAAACAAATATGAAAATAATCAAACTACATGACAACAATAAATAGGATTGCTAAAGAATATAACTGAAATTAACAAATTTATTTTCCAGTTTGACATGAAATTAGCATAAAAAGGTACATTATCAAGCATAGTACTACTTCCTCCATCTTAAACTCTACACAAGTAGTGATAGAAGTGCTGCTTCTACTAACTTTTCAATTCAATAAATTTCATCAAACTGGCTTTTCAGACCTTGGAAACATAGGATACATTAACTTAAAACAATTCATTCATCTGAGCCTAATCCAGAAGCAATCATTGATAAATTATAATTATGATGTAAAAGAAATATAATTAACTGGAAAAAAATGTGATTGAAATTTACAGATAAATGTCTCAAAAAAAGAGAGAACTATTTAATATGAGTAGGAAAGGTAGCTAAAAGATTTGAAGGTCTATACTTTGGTTCCACATAAAGTACATATATAATTTGCCTTTGGTATCCACATATTTTAGGCAACAGATTGCCTCCTATTCTTCTCTTTGAAAATTTCTCTACAATGAAAACGATTGCACCAGAGGGTCAGAAACCTTCAAGTTGCTGATGGAATGATTTCCATTACTGGAAACATCCCACTGGATTTTCTCTCAATTTATAGAAAGGCATACTAAATCATTTTAAATTGAATGATAAGTTCTGCTTTTTTAAAAAAAAAAATTCAACCATCTGATTGAGGATGAAAGAAACATGTTCTTCCTGTAAATTGATAAGTATTTCACACATACACACTATACTTTTTAAAGCAGAATTAGGAATCCTGTGATCTCCAAATTTATTTATTTCTTCATTTTCTCTGACTCTTGAGGTACGTTTAGTCAAAATGTGATAAAATACTATATAGAAGTACTGAATGACGATACAGTAATGCATCATAATACAATATTCATATTTCATAATACAATATTCATGGCATGGATAGTTCACTCAATAAAAGAAATCATTAAAAGCCTTCTGTACAAACAGGTCTTGATGTATTTCAAAAGGTCATGACAGCCATAATAGGAAGGACTGTTCTCTACAAATATTGCCTATCCCTTCTGACCAAATGTCCAGGTGTGGGAGGGGATTTACAGCAGCACTTTTGATTTATATTTGTTGGGCACGTTGATTTTACTTGGGATACATACTCTCACACTTTCCCAGATCCCAACCCCATTAGAATTTTTTAAGTAACAATCAATACCTTGAATTACATATAAGACATGATAATATAGTATTTGGCCTGTAAGCACACATACATTTTGGCATCAGTTGAAGTATTCAAGTGATCGAGTTCACATACCATCCTGTTTTAGGAAAAGTCAAGTATCTAGTCTGCTTCTTCTAGAGTTCTTAAAGAGGAGGTGTACCAGATTTCCTCTGAGATTATCTACAGCAAGAATCCATCTCTTCATCCCCTATCTTGCAGATGGCCAGATGCAGCAGTGGTGGTATCACAAGAGGTCAGCTCTATCAAATGACTGCACTAATTTTCAAACTCTCTTCCTTTACCATCACCTACTTTCCCATTTCCACCATATTTTCCTTTCCTGATTTACCCATATGCCCCCATGTGAGAGACTGTCACGGGCCCAAAGTCACCCAGCAGGTTTCATGCCTACAGTGGAACTAAAAGGCATGATCTACTGGTTTCCAGTCTGGTACTATAACTACTGCATCAAATTGACCCTCACAGTTAGTTACTGAAATAAAAAACAACTGTGGGTTTGGTTGCTTATAACCGGCAGTTTCTTACTGGAATGTGTTAGTAGTACAGATAGTCATCAATTTACAACCACAATTGAGCAAAAAAAAATTGTTGCTAAGTGAGATATTTGTTGTTAATTTTGCCCCAATTTACAACCTTTCTTGCCTTGGTTTTTAGGTGAATTAAGATTTACAAGGTACAAAATTAATACATCAGTGACTTGCTCCCTTTGTAGATTTAGCTTAATACAGGTAGTCCTGAATTTAACAACAGTTTGTTTAGTGACCGTTTGAAGTTACAATGGCATTGAAAAAAGTGATTATGACAATTTTTCACAATTATGTCCATTGCAGATCCCTCTGATCACATAATCAAAATTCAGACATTTAGCAACTGGCATGTATTTATGATAGTTGCAGTGTCCCAAGGTCATATGATCACCTTTTGTGACCTTCTGACAAGCAAAGTGAATAGGGAAGCCAGCCACAACCATATTACCAATTTAACAAGTGCAATGTTTTCTTCAACAAAAATGTTTAAAGAAAACAATATCTGAAACTATTTGCAAATATGGTAAATGAGGAAAGCTGAATAAATATCTTTTCTTGTTAAATGCTTATTTGGGACTTTAAAAAATAAAGCATAAAAGAGAAAATAAGAAAGTTGCAATTCTAAACAAATTCCAACTTCGTATCTAAAATACCACTGAAAAAGTATAAAGTCAAACTTCAATACTGCTATCTCAGTGGTGGTATTATTAAGTACATTTGCACCTTATTACTTTCATGTATAATTAATATTCTCACTTTTCTGAAATAAAAATGCATTAACAAACTAAGGATTTTTTTAGCACTTAACAGTATTTTTTTTGCCCAGATCAAAAACAATGTTAAAAGTAATTTTGTTAACATCTTGATAAGGCCTAGATGCATTTCTGCATAATATTCCAGATAGTTAATTTTTTCTTAAAAACATTTTTGACTGAAGGGCCAAACTAGCACCAGGTTAGTGTTATCAGTCAGTTCTCTAACAAAAAGATTATCTTCTATAGCCATTCTGGTTATTAATCCAGCGTCACTAATGGATATAATAAAAGAAATTATCCATGGGCTGTTTAATAAAAGATTCTAATCTCTGCTCTCTCTGAAAGGCAAAGTGTCATAAAGAAAGTCATTTGTCAAAGTTCCAAGCAAGACTTGCATTTTTTATTTTTCTTGTTAGGCAAAGACAGCATTTGCTGGCTCTGAAGGAAAGTCTACCTTTCAGGTTTTAATCACTCTTCATTTTACATATCCCAGGAGGAAAGTATGCCTTACTCATGATATCGCTAATGGATTATATAGGGTTGTGGGAAATCAGTTATCACTGTTTTAAATAACTAAACTGTTCTGGTTGGTTGGTTTTTTTTTTTTTATGAAAATAAAATGATGGCAAACGACTTCCTTATTGTCTCCTCTGAAAAAAGAAAACCATATGTTCAATGATCAATCAATATAATAGAAAAGTACAAGATGCTAAACAATAGAAAAAAAATAAAATACATAAAAATCCTTAGTTGATTCAAACTTGGAACTGTTTGTGAGTGTCTCTCCTTTTGATAATCTTATTAAACTGATATTGATACCATGTATTCTGCAAGATTATTCCAAATTTATTGGAAAGCCTAGAAATTCACAAATATACTAAGTGCTTTTTCTATAATTTTTCCTACTGGAAAACAAACAACTCTATAGGGAAGAATTGTTCCAGTAGGCATGATTGAACTGTATCCTCATGAGGCTCCTCTAGCACAGGTTACCTCAACTCACCTTAATAGTGGGAAGATAAAATCCACCAAGGCTTCAACAATATCGTAGGTATTACAAAAGAGGATCACATCAAAGAGAACTATACCATTTATTCAGATTGACACTTGTCCTCTGCCTAGGTTCCATAGCTCTCATTTCTAAGAGTATTGCCAGAAAAAAAACAGAAATAGAAATGATTTCACAGTCTACCTACCTATAGAGCTGGCTGTCTAGAGATAATAGATGACAATAATCACTTCAATTAGAGATCAAAATATATTGTAAAAAAGGATTTTTAAAAGTTCAATCCATTATCTATTGGTGACTGGAAGCCTCTAATGGACTTTTGAGGGTAAATGGGGAAATAATGAACTCATGATTTATGATTTTGATGATTAGACAGTATAGATTATAGAAAGAAAGGGTCATGATGTAACTTTAGACTGAGAATTCAAATATACTTTATTTGTATTTATAACTCCTATGAAGAATATTGGAAGCCACTTCTTTACATCTTTGTCTTCATTTTCCATTTTTCACCTTTTTTCTTTTCTTGAACTCTTAGCTTTTTGTTTGATTTCTTGTTTCTTTCTTATATGCTGGTTGTGTTTGTTTATTTTCTTATTTAATAGATTTAATAAAAAATATAAAAAAGTGTGTATAAGTTCATATGGAATACTGCACTAGTATCCATGTGTTCAACATACTCTTGTTGTTTAACTTCATGAAAATAAATAAATATATAAATACACATGTGTGTTTCCACAATACTATATACAATATAATTTAGCTTTCTCCATATATATGACTTCATTCTTTTACTAAAGATAGATCATAAGATAGTCATGTAGATAATGATAAAATGAAACAGCATTCCTATTCTCAGAAGACTGTCCAAGTTGCTTTAGCTACAATTCAGCATTCAAACTTTATTATGAAGAAGAAATTGTATCACTTTTAATGTTCCATTAATCAGTGGAACAACTTGACTCAAAACGTTGTGGGTGCTCCAACACTGGAGGTTTTTAAGAAGAGATTGGACAACAATTTGTCTAAAATGGTATGGGGTTTCCTGCTTGAGCGAGGGGTTAGACTAGAACAGGGGTCCCCAACCACTGGTCTGCAGCCCGGCCACGCAAGTGGCAGGAAAGCACATGAAGTTGTATTTGTGCAAGTGGCACATACACATGCAAAACCATCCACCCTCCCCACCCCCCGGTCATCACTGCCGGTCTACAGAGCTGAAAAAGTGAGGGTGCTGGACTAGAAGACTTCCAAGGTTCCTTCCAATGCTGTTATTGTGTTTTCCTGTCAACTGTGCTAATATTTTGTCTTAATGAAGTAACACAGTATAAAAACAATCAGGACTAAGGCATAAAATTCTCGCTGTTCTTATTAGTTCAGTTAACTCTTAATTCATATGGATGTATATAATGGGATGCTGTCGAGATAATAAACAGGTTTATAATATATGTCAAAAAGAAATATGCAAATAGAGCCCTAGAGTTGTTGATCAACAGACACGATTAGTAATAATAATTTCTTAAATTTGCATGCTGCTTGACTCCCAATGACTTGGGCAGCTCACAACAATCAAAAAAGTAATAAGTAATTGCAATAAAATCAATTAAAGATGGCAACTGTCACAGACCAGATAGAACGAAGTGAAGAATCTCAATCTTCCTCGCCAAAGACCTAGGTGAAGAACCAGATCTTCATGGCTCTTCTAAATAACCAGAGAGTGGAGACATCTGACTCTTGTACAGAATCTCATTCCAGAGGGTAAATGCTGATCTACAGACGGTGCACTTCGGAGGTCATGATAGATGAAAGTGTTTAATCAGGGAACCTGGAGTGTGCCAACCCTGCATGATCAAATTGGCTGGGCAGTTATCATGGGACACAGGCAGTCCCTCAAATAACCAGACCCTATGCCATCATATACTACATCATTTTTCAAATCTGCAATCCTATATATTTATATACTATAAATCAGGGTGGATAAAAATCAATGATTTTTTTAAAAAAATCAAAAAAATCAGATTTTTTTTATTTAAATCGGATTTTTTTTATTTTTATCGAATTTATTTTAATAAAAAACTTTTGGGGTAAAAATCTATCGTAAGATAGTTTTCTATTTAAGATACATAAATAATTTAGTTTATTCAGCATGAAATGGAGCTTAGTTATGTAGCATAAGGCTGTATATTCTGCAACACTGGGACTATAGGTGAGTCAACAGTGGGTCAAAGGAGTACCAGAGATGACAGTTGTTCTTTAAAAATTATGATTTAAATTGAGTTGATTTAAATCAAGTCTTTTTACTAGTGATTTAAATCATGATTTAAATTGTGATTTAAATCAACTCGATTTAAATCAAGTCCACCCTGCTATAAATTATGGGAAAGGAAAAACCTCCTACACATGAAAAAATGATTATACAGTTTGAATTTTAAGTTCCAAGAAGAATTCCTAGAAATACAATAAGGTAATCCTCCATTTATGACCATTCATTCAACTACAGATTGAATTAAAAATAGCCTCGGAAAGGGTGCTTTACAGCCTATAAAGCACATCTGACCATTGGAAAATGTTGAATTACCCCTATAAATGTTGAACTAACCAGTTTGCAATTACAACTGGTTGCCAAGCATCCTACAATAATGTGATTGCCATTTGCAAACTTTTTCTGCCAACTTCTCTAGAAAATCAGTAAGGAAGCTGGCAGGGAAGTTTACAAGCAATTGCTGCCACCTGCCAGGAGGATTATGGGAGCAGAAATCTCTTGGCAGGTAGCCATTTCACTACGAAACAACTGCCTGCTGAAGGATTTGAAACTCAAGCAGGCAGAAGCTGAAATCCTTTACCAGGAAGCTTTTTCAGTCAGCCCCCAGAGATGACAGGAAGCGGAAATCCAAATAGGGTTTTCAACTCGTGAGTGGAAATGCAATGCAATAATTCAGCAAACTTAAGTCTTTTTAGAAAAAAAATGTTAATATTGATATTAGAACTTGCACTATTCTTCTCCAAATTAAATGTGGTATTTAACAGCCTGTTATGTTTATTTTTATATATATTATTTGATATCCATATACTCAAATGATACACTGATTAGTGATGACTATTTCAGCAATCATTCAAACTTATGATGGCATTGAACAAGTGGTAGTTATGACTGATCCTCAAAATTCCAGCCATCACAACATCCCAGAGTCATGTGATTGGCTTTGGAACTTTCTTTGATGGCTTCCTACAAGCAAAGTCAATGGAGAAACTGGAAGGAGATTGCAAATGGTGACATGACCAACCTTGATTATTCATTTAACAAAGCAATCATAAATGCCAGAATTTCTACTAATAAACCACTAAATCATATAACATTGCACTTTATAACTGCATTGCTTAGTGGTAGGAGTTCCGGTCTCAACTGCCATCATTAACTGAGGACTACCTGTGTAGCAAGCTATTATTAAGGCCTAAGCATTGAAAGAACAAGACAAACAGCCAAGAACACTATGGTCACCAGACGTCCCACTTTTGGTGGAACAGTCCCAATTTTTAGCAATTTGTCCCACGGCGTTTTAAAAAAGTCCCGATTTTTGGAAAGAATGCAGGACAAGCTAGGGAACGGCGGGAGAAAGGGAAGGGAATATACGGTTTTCACTCACCCTCACCCTCTGCCTCTGTTGGATCGCTGGTCCCCATTCGCTTACCCCGCCCACTCCCAATATATTGCTGAGTCCCAGCTGATGGCTAGAGGGAAAAAAACTGTTTAAATTCTTGCCACGGGGCTTCAAAGGGCCGTCCTACAGCTGATCAGTGTTAAAAGAAAACAAATGAGTAGACTGGTGCCTGCAAAAATAGAAAAAACAGCCCCTTTCAGCTTCAGCATAGGTTAATTACCATAAGTTGATTTGATCAGCCTCCCAACTCTCAGCTGATTTGCTCTGAGCTGTTTTGCGGAGGGCTAGCTAGCTGCAAAGAGGTAAATTGCTGGAGCAGATGTTTTTTTCCCCTAGCTATGCTGAAAAAGTGAAACTGAAAGTAAAGCAGAGTCTTTGCTGCAACGTGACAAAATGAGGCAGAGAGAGATTTTTCTTTTTCCTCACCAAAAAAGGTAGGTGCAAAACTGCAAACAATGGAAAATTTAGGGCAAAAGAGGAGGTTCAAGATTTTAAAACACAAAACGAAAAAAGCTCTATTTAACTAGGGAATTGTAATAATTGAGATACTATTAATTGTATATTGTGTTGAAAGCAGAAATGGTTAAGTTGTGGTTTGGAGAAATATATGGGAAAAATTATTTGGATTATTATTATTGGTAAATATAATTAATTAATTTGTAAGAAATTGAATTGCATGAAAATAATTGGAATATTCATGTTCATATTGATTAATATACAAAAAAGATAGTTATATAACTAATTGATTTATATTAAAATGTTGAATTTGTATTAAACAACTGTATTACATAATTACATAATTAACCAATGTGAGGATGGATATAAAATTGATGACAATGGGAAGGGGTATAATATAGAATAGAAGGGAAAAATTGAATTTGATTAAGATTAGAGATGAGGATGAAGGGTAATATTGGTTTTTTTTAAAAAATAGATAAGGAATAAATATGGCAAAAAGGAAATATAGAAATTGTAAATTTAATTGAAATGACTAAACACTGGTTAAATTTGTGAACCGGCCAAATACTCTGTTCAAAGAAAATACATTGTATGTGTGTTTCTAATTATTGCTATTTATTCATATTTGTTCTCTTTTATTCTTTAAAGTTTAACAATTCATTCTTTATCTTAATATCTTTATATTTGTTTGGAGTTGGTTTTCTTCCCTTTCATCTTTTTTATTGTACAACAATCTTTCTCCTCTTTCTCCTCCTCTACTTCCTCTTCCTTTCTCCTTCTCCTCCTCTCTTCCTCCCTCTCTTACCCTCACTCCTACTCTAATTTCCCTTCCCTTCCTTCATCCCTCTCTATTGCTGTATCCTTTTATGCATATGGACTACTCAGAGAGCTGAAACTGTTATTTTTGATTGGTCCCCGCACTTTTGACCAGTCCTCGAACTTACGACTGTCCTCACATTTTATGTTTTTGCCCTATCTTGTCACCATAGTGAAGAGAAGCAGTTGTGAAATGAGTGACATGGTTGTTAAGAATGCTACAATGGGCATAAATGATGACCAGTCATAAGTGTGAAGACCGGTCAAAAGTGCGAGGACCTGTCAGAAATCACTTTTTTCAGCCCTCTGGGTAGTCCTTTTGTGCACATGGACTACTCAGAGGGCTGAAAAAGTTATTTTTGACTGGTCCTCGCACTTTTGACCAGTCCTCGAATTTACGACTGTCCTCACATTTTATGTTTTTGCCTTATCACCATGGTGAAGAGAAGCAGTTGTGAAATGAGTTACATGGTTGTTAAGAATGCTATATGGGCATAAATGTGAGGATGGTCATAAGTGTGAGGACCAGTCAAAAGTGCGAGGACCTGTCAGAAATGACTTTTTTCAGCCCTCTGAGTAGTCCCTATAATATACACATAGCCATGGCCACCTGACCAGCTAGCCATGCCCACCCAGTCACATGACCTCCAAGCCATGCCCACAAAATAAGCCACACCCACAGAACCGGTAGTAAAAAAATTAGAACCCCACCCCACCCCCCCACCCCCCGCTGTCCCTCTTTACCAATGTTAAAATCTGGTCACCTTACAAGAACACATTAGTGAAGATATGTTACAAAAGGAAAGATATACATAGGAAATGGTAAGGTATGGATTCATGTACATGTCTGTGAACAGCAAACATAACACAATAAACAATGATACAAATGAAGTTATTAAAATAAATTGATCAACATGAAAGTATTATTTGAAAGAATAGAAAGCTAAGTCATCTGAACAGAGAACAGAATGAGAAAATGTTCATGAGTACAGGTAGTTCTCAATTGGGCCTGGAATTTCCATCATAAATCAGCACAATCGTAAAGCAACCCTATCATGTAGCAAAAATCACAAAGATTTTCCATCACACAGTTCCAAAACTACGTTAATAAAATATGTTGAATTAATGATGACAATTCTCACAACTGATACATCATCACACTTAAAAAAATGTTTCATTAAATAGCAAGTGCTACAGAAACTCTCCAAATAAATATAAAATAGCTTTAGTTTTCTATCTTCATATGTATTATCAAGAGGTCAACTGCAATTCTGTTTAAACAAATGGAGAAATGTAGTCTCTGTCTCATCAATCTTTAAGATGATTTGTCTGGTGCTCAGTCAGACTAATTAGAATCTAAATTAGTAGCATGAAAAATATAGTTCAAGCCTATACAGTCTGCAACTGTAAAATGAATAGATTGTTCAAAATGAAATCAACTGCAAAAACAGGCATAATCCTCTGATCTACAATATCACAAATCTAGGGATTTATGGGAAGCCTTTTTTTGTTTATATATGAGTTTAGAGAGAAATATAAAGAATAAATATTAAAGTATGGTAAGAGCACAAATTATTTTCAGTATTAGCAATGCTTTATATTCTCATCTGTAAAATGAGAAAAATCATGTTCTCTGAGAGCATAATAAAAGGTGTATCCAACTGCACTTTTTCCCATTTATGTCTAGAATATGACAAAGTAGTTTCAAAATCAATGTTGTAGTTTTCCCATGAATATTATAACTGAAGAAGTAATATCTGTTACACTTCAAGACTAGTCTAATTAGCATAAAACGTGCCTTTAAGGAATTGTTCAAAAATCTATTTTTCTTCAGAACCTGCAGTATTTTCTAAGACTCAGGTATGCAACAGTTGCTTTCTCCTACTCTGTTCCTGTATATAAATTGGGATTACAACTACTGTAGCTTGATTGAAACAGCATTCTCTACTTTGGAGATCGGCAGAATGACCGAAGGATGATCTAAGAATATGCAGTACGGTTGATTAACTGCTTATAACCCAGAAAATACTGCACAATGACCATACAAGGTTGTATTTACAGCTGTGTCGTATTAAATCTACATTCAAATATCTTATTCAGTGATATTAAATCTTTTTATGTTTTTTAAGCTTTCAACTGTTCAGTAAAATGAGTCTTTCCAATTTATAACAATCATTGTCTTAATGCAACACAGCAAGAAAACAAATTATAATATAATAAAGATAATAGTTTTAAGGGTAAAATGAATTTATTTACATGTTATATAATCCATAGATGGCAATTATTTTTGTTGAATCATATTCTATTGCAAAACTACATAAAAAGAAAACAAAATCAGAATATTCTGTACAATTTTATTATAATTTTAATGTTAATAACAGAATATATCAGGTTCCTAAAACTATTCTTCTCCAATTTGGTTTGCAAAAAACCGACGGCTTTGGGGTTTTTTAGATAAATCTTTAAGTTCTATTTTACGGGGTTCTGGGAGGGATTGTGGAAATGGATCTGGGGGGATCCATAAATCCACTGAAAGGGGTAATGGATCTGATGATCACGGTGGGGGAGGATGGGGACAGAAATCTGACAAGGATGCAGGGGGATGAAGCGATGGGCATTAGTATAGTAAGTGGGAGGGCAGATATGACGGCTGCAGGGGGCCATATTATGTTTCGGGAATGCGCACTCGATTTTTACGAGCGATTGCGCACTCCGACCCCCAAAGCATTACTCGTTTCCCGGGTTGTTCAGAGTCTCAGACCCTGGGTCTACAGCTGATGTTATGTAATTCCAGGTCAGTGGTAAATAAAGCCCCCCTCGTTCATGATCTTATTTCAGAGGGGAGTGCTGACCTGGCAGGGATGACGGAGACCTGGTTAGACCAGGAGGGAGGAGTTCCCCTTGTGGAAATGTGCCCGCTAGGTTTCCGTACATTCCATCAGCCAAGGACTCAGGGAAGGGGTGGGGGAGTGGCAGCAATCATTAGAGAAAGTCTTTGCCCGAGGGAGGCCACTGTTCCTCAGATAGCCGGATGTGAGTCCCTCCTTGTGAAGTGGGGTCGGGGGATTCAGATGGGCCTACTGATTACGTACCTGGCTCCCTGCCACGTAACAGCAGTCCTGCTTGAGCGGCGGTGGAAACCCCCAGACTTATTGTTATGGGGGATTTTAGCCTGCCATCTGCTGGTGAGATGTCGGAGACGACTCGGGAGTTCATGGCTTCCATGACGGCCATGGACCTGACCCAGGTAGTTAAAGGCCCTACCCACTTGGGGAATCACACTCTGGATTTGATTTTTGTCTCTGATCAGTGGCTGAATGATCTAAGAATAGGGGGTATAGACATCAAGCCCTTGTCATGGTCTGATCATTCTCTCCTTCACATGGACTTTCAAGTCATTTCCACCCACCGCAGGGAGACAGAAACAAGCAAATGATTCCGTCCCAGGCACCTGATGGACCCCGAAAGGTTCCTGATAGAGCTTGGGCCATTTCCTGAGACTCTGGCTCACGACTCGACTGAGGACCTGGTGGTCGCCTGGGACAGGGTGGCTATTGCAGCCTTGGATCGCGTCGTGCCTTTGCGGCCTCTGACCCCATGCCGATCTCGTCTAGCTCCTTGATTTTCCGAGGAGCTGAGAGAGATGAAGCGTCGGAAAAGATGCCTAGAGAGCGATTGGAGGACAAGCCGATCTGAATCTGACCGAACACAGGTGAGATCTTATATTAAGACCTACCTAGTGGCGATAAGAGGGGCAAAGTCTAGCTACTTCTCCGCTCTTATTGAATCTGCAGAGAACCGCTCAGCCATGCTGTTTAGGGTGACCCGCTCCCTACTTCAGGTGGGGGTATGGGAAGATCCCTTACAGGGTCGAGTTGAGGATTTTGTACAATTCCTGCATGATAAAGTCGCTCAGATTCAGAAAGGCCTGGACTCCGATTGGGTAGATCCAGGGGAGGAGACGGGGGTAGGCCTTGACAGCGTTATCTGGGAAGAGTTTGACTCTGTGGCGCCTGAGGACGTGGACAGGATTCTGGGCAAGCTTAACGCTGCCACATGTTTATTGGACCCGTGTCCCTCCTAGTTGGTACTGGCCTCCTGGGAGGTTACACAAGGCTGGCTCCAGGGGAATATAAATGCTTCTCTGAGTGAGGGTGTCTTTCCCGCCACCTTGAAAGAGGCGGTTGTGAAGTCCCTCCTCAAGAAGCCTTCCCTGGACCCGGCTATATTATCAAATTATCACCCAGTCTCCAATCTTCGCTTTGTTGCGAAGGTTGTTGAAAGTGTGGTGGCACGACAACTACCCTGATACCTGGATGAAGTTGTCTATCTGGATCCATTCCAGTCGGGCTTTAGGTCACAATACAGCACGGAAACGTCATTGGTCGCATTGGTTGATAATCTCTGGAGGGCTCGGGATAGAGGTTGCTCCTCTATCCTGGTCCTATTAGATCTCTCAGGGGCTTTTGATACCATCGACCATGGTATCTTACTGCACTGGCTGGAGGGGTTAGGAATAGGGGGCACCATGCTTGAGTGGTTCTCCTTCCTCTCTGACCGTTCGCAGTTTGTGTTAGCAGGGCAGCAGAGGTCGACCTCGAGGCACCTTATTTGTGGGGTGCCGCAAGTGTCAGTCCTCTCACCCCTTCTGTTCAACATTTATGTAAAACCGCTAGGCGAGTTCATCTGTGGTTTCGGGGTGAATGTTCATCAGTATGCTGATGACACGCAGCTATACATCTCCACCCCAGACCACCCCAATGATGCCCTTGCTGTGATGTCCTGTTGCCTGGAGGCCGTGCGGATCTGGATGGGGAGAAACAAGCTCAGACTCAACCCCTCCAAGACCGAGTGGCTGTGGCTTCCGGCGTCCCGGTATAGTCAGCTGGTACCATCACTGACAATTGGAGATGAGATCTTGCTCCCCACAGAGAGGGCCCGCAACTTGGGTGTCCTCCTGGATTCACGGCTATCTTTAGAAGATCATTTGACAGCCGTGGCCAGGGGTGCCTTTTATCAGGTTTGCCTGATCCACCAGTTGCGTCCCTTTCTGGATCGGGACGCCTTGCGCACGGTCACTCATGCCCTAGTCACCTCCCATATGGACTACTGTAATGTTCTCTACATGGGGCTCCCCTTGAAAAGTACCCAGAGGCTCCAACTGGTCCAGAATGTAGCTGTGCGGGTGATTATGGGTGCAGCTCATTGCACCCATGTAACACCTCTCCTTCGCGAGCTGCACTGGCTCCCGGTGGTCTTCCGGGTGCGATTCAAGGTGTTAGTTATCACCTTTAAAGCGCTCCATGGCTTAGGACCTGGGTACCTACGAGACCGTCTTTTGCCACCAATAGCCTCCCACCGACCAGTTCGTTCTCACAGGGAGGGACTACGCAGGGTACCGTTAGTCAAATTATGCTGACTGGCGACTCCCAGGGGGAGGGCCTTCTCTGTGAGGGCTCCAACCCTTTGGAATGAACTGCCCTCTGAGTAACGAAATATCCCTGACCTTCGTGCTTTCCGCCGTGCCCTCAAAACCCTGATGTTCCAACAGGCGGGGTAAACATATGAACATGTGAATGATTTTAAAATGTTATCTAATTTTAGGTTCTATTTAATTGGGCCAAACTATTTTATTATAATAATTTTAATTAGCAATTTTATGATGTTTATGTATCTATATTTTTTCTTGACTGTACACTGTCTTGAGTCCTACAGAAAAAAGACGGTATAGAAATATAATAAATAAATAAATAAATAAATAAATAAATAAATAAATAAATAAATAAATTTCTAAACATCATAAGTTTCATCTAAAAACATACTCCTATGGTATCATACAACTTGAGCAAAGCCACTTTTTTAATTAAACTAAGACAAGTCATGTTAAAGGGTTCTTTCTTGTTAATTTTGAAAGTTAAATCATTGCAAAAGAACTTTGCAGACAACGGAAATATTTATGAAATGGAGTTGCAGGCTTTTGATCAACATTAGAAAGTAATAAAAAATAATACAACTTTCATGTAGCAGAGTTTGCCATAGAACGGATGTTGGCTTACCTGAACGTCCCTTTTAGGAGTGCTGCGACCACTGTCCATGGCTGGGATCTTCACTCCAGATCTTGACAGTAACTGAGTGAGAGCTGTAAAACTCTCCCTGTTAAGGCACGCCTCCAATCCCATGATCCTCCAGTCTATCACGAAGACACAGCAAGACTCCAAGGAAAAGTTCCAATAGCAGGTCCAGGCAAACAGGCAAGAAATCACGGCAGACAGTCTGAAAGAAACTGCAACAGCAGAACATAACAGAACAACAAGGGAGGGAATGGACAGTGGTCGCAGCACTCCTAAAAGGGACGTTCAGGTAAGCCAACGTCCGTTTTCCAGAGTGCTGCTCCCACTGTCCATGGCTGGGACATACCCAAGCTCAAGAACTAGGGCGGGAGACTGGATGCCCCCAACCCCCTGTCCAAAACCACGTTCTGCAAAACTCACCGCCCAAAGGCAGCATCTGAAGAAGCATACAAGTCAATCCGATAGTGACGGATGAACTGTGACACCGAGGACCACGTGGCAACCCTGCAAATGTCCTCCACCGAAGCTTGAGTCACCTAAGCAGTGGAGGTAGCCGCACTGTGGGTAGAGTGCGGAAGAATGCGCCCTGGAACAGGTTTCGCCGACAACTCATATGACAATGAGATACACGCCTTGAGCCACCTTCCCACTGTGGCCGTGGAAATCTTCTGTCCCATCGAGGCCGGGTGAAAGGAAACCAGCAGAGCCTCCATCCGGCGAAACGTAGAAGTCCGGTGAATGTATATACGAAGTGCCCGTCTGACATCTAACTTGTGCCAACGCTGTTCCGTAGAGTTCCGCGGAGACGGGCAGAAATCCGGTAAGGAGAGCTCCTGCGCTCGGTGAAACGGCGAGTTCACTTTCGGAATGAACGTAGGATCAAGCCTGAGAATCACTACGCTTTCACGAAACATAGAGAGGTCTTCCCGAATTGAGAGCACCGAAAGCTCTGACACTCTCCGTGCCGAAGTGATGGCCAACAAAAACACGGTTTTAAGCGACAGATGTTTCAAGGAAACCGACTTCAGAGGCTCGAAGGGAGGGGACATCAGGGCCTGCAGCACAAGCGGTAGGTCCCAGGTAGGGTATCTGTGTACTGGAGGAGGGCACAAGTTCATTGCGCCATGAAGAAAACCTCTGATGAGTGGATGTCTAGAGAGAGAGTCGTAGGGCGGACATTTCAAAACAGTGGAAAGAGCCGCAGTTTGACACCGCAACGTCGCAGGAGCCAGACCCTTTTTGAGACCTGAGTGGAGAAACTCCAAGACTTCTTCTACTGTTGCAGAAGTAGGATCCACATGGTTCGACACCCCCCAGGTACAGAAGGACCTCCAGGAAGCCTCATAAATATGACACATGGATGGACGTCTGGCAGCTTGTATAATCTCCACAACACCGTCAGACAAGTGCGATTTTTTCAGGATGACGCGTTCAAACGCCAAACGGCCAAGTGGAGCCATTGAGGCTCCGGATGACACATGGCCCCTTGAAGAAGTGACACTTGATGGGGTGGAATCACCCAGGGCCGAGCCACGGAGAGGGCGATGAGGTCTGCAAACCAAGCCCTGCAAGGCCAATTGGGAGCAATCAGGATTAGATCCGCCTGTTCTCGTAGCAATTTCCTTACTACACACGCCAGCAGAGAGATGGGTGGAAACGCATAGAGAAGGTCCCTCGGCCATTGGCACCTCAGGGCGTCTTGATCCTCCGCTGATGGATCTGGGTACCGGGAGACGAATCGAGGGAGGTGAGAATTCTTCCAGGAGGCGAACAGGTCCATCACTGGTGTCCCGAACCTGTGGCAGATCTCTTGAAACAAGCGAGGGTGGAGTTGCCACTCCGCGGGGTCGATCCGTTCCCGGCTGAGCCAGTCGGCCCTTACGTTGTCCACCCCGAGATATGTTCCGCCTTTATTGATCGTAGATGGTGTTCCGCCCAGCTGAAGAGATGTTCCGCTTCGAACATTAGTGACCTTGACCTGGTGCCCCCTTCTTTGTTGATGTGCGCCTTTGCTGTCGTATTGTCGGTAAGGATGAGTACGTGGCGCCCCTCCACCGACGTCTGGAAATGACGGAGTGCCAGTCTGATCGCCCTCAACTCGAGCAGATTTATGCTGCATCGTTGTTCCGACGGGGACCATCTGCCTTGCACCACAAGTTCGCCGAGATGAGCCCCCCAACCTTGTAGGCTGGCATCCGACGTCAAGGTTAGCCTCTCCGGCTCCAGATAGTCGCAGCCCTCCAGAATCGCTGGCAACAACCACCAGGTCAGAGACAGACGGGTCTGAGGGGGTAAGTATACCCGGAGGTTCGAAGCCGAGCAGCCCGACCGTTGAAAGGGCAGGAGGAACCACTGCAGAGCTCGGGAATGTCTGCGTGCCCATGGAACAATGTTGTAGCAGGACACCATTTTCCAGAGCAGCTGGGCAAGGAGCACAAGAGGTACCTTCTCCAGGGCTTGAATTCGAAGAATCAGGTCTGTGAGACTTCGAGTCCTGTCTGGGGAGAGAAAAACTTGCCCCTTGACAGAGTCTATTAGGGCACCAAGGTGAATCAAACTCGTGGTTGGAACAAGGGTGCTCTTCTCGAAGTTCACCGAGAACCCGTGGTGTTGAAAGGTGTCCAGGACAAGACTCCGGTCTCAGGATGCCTGTGCCGGAGAGGAAGATAATATTAGGACATCGTCGAGATAACACATCACTGGAACAGGAAGTTGACGGAGAGAGGCGGCCACCACCGCTACCAGCTTCGTGAACGTGCAGGGGGTGGAGGACAGGCCGAATGGCATCGCCCGGTACTGAAAGTGCCTCCCATCGTACTCGAACCTCAGGAAACATCGCTGGTCGAGATGCACCGGAACATGCAGATAGGCTTCTCTGAGGTCCACCGATTGAAGCAAATCCCCACTCTGAACCCCTGCCAGGATGGAACGAAGTGAGTGCATCTTGAATTTGTGATACACCACAGACAGGTTCAAGAGCTTTAAGTTCAGTATACCCCACCATCCCCCCGAGCTTTTGGGGACAAGAAAAAAGGTTGAGTAGAAACCTGAACCCCATTGGGTTGAGGGAACAGGCTCTATCGCTTCGATGCTTAGAAGATGGGCAATTTCCTGCAGCATCAGTTGGTGATGATCCCGAGATGACGGGACCGGGCAGGGAACGAAGCGACTCGGCGGGGTTCCAACGAATTCAATGGAAAGACCTGAGAAAATGGTGCGCAGCACCCAAGAGTCCTTTGTGGACCGGGCCTATTGGGGGTAGAAAAGTTGTAGTCTCCCGCCGATGGGGCCCGGAATATACGAGTCATTTGCCTCTGCGAGGCTGTCTGAAGTTTGAGCCATGAAAGGGGCGCTTGGATTGAGGCTGGAACCTGCTCCTGTCGCGAAAGGAATCCCTCCCTTGTGACCGATCTGGACCGGAGAAGTATGACCTGCGGGAGGGAGGACCGCCCGAACCCTGAAAGGAACAAAAGGGTGGGCGCTGGCTGTACGGGGTGTATCTTCTCTCCGCACTGCGGTACGAAGTCGGCAGGATCTTTCGTTTGTCGCGATCTTCTATCAGGAGCGGATCCAGAGCAGGCCCGAACTGGTTCGGTGCCTTATAGGAGGAGAATGCCAACCTCCACTTGGCCTTGAGGTCGGCCTTCCAATGGCGAAGCCAGAACAGGCGCCTGGAAGAGACGGTGGACGCAAGTGCCCGGGAGGCGAACTTCACCGAATTCAGGGATGCATCTGCCGAGTATTCGGTAGCAGCAACAATCTTATTTATGTCCTGGTGTAATCTGGTCTCTTCCGGAGGAAGCCTCTGTTGGAGTTGCTTCAACCATATCAGTGAGGCTCGATTAAAGAAAGATGTTGCTGTCGCCGTTCTGATTGCCCAGGAGACAGCCTGATGTGACCTGCGAAAGGCCAGTTCCGCTCTGCGCTCCTCCGACTTTAGACCATCCAGGGAGTCAGTCGAGACTAGGGTGTTGGAAGCCAAGGAGGCTACTGGTTGGTCCACCGTGGGAAGAGCTAAAAGATCTTCAAGCTCAGGAGCAGCACAGTATAGCTTCCTATCAAGGGTGCTAGGCGATGTCATAGAGCCGGGCTGCCCCCAAGGGGACTGTAGAACATCCAGGAACAGGCGGGGGCACGGGATCACATCCTTGTCCGGTTTAGCAGACAGAAACAAGGCGTCGTGGGGCCCTGTGGACGTCGAAGCACCAGACTGGTCCATGCCTGAGGGAGTCAAATTGGTTGTAATGCGAGCCTTGTGCAATAACGATTTGAACATAGAAGGGTGAAACAACCCCGTAAAGGATGGGGATTCTGCTGGCAAGTCCTCATCGTCCGAAAATTCAATGTCCTTCGGGCATTCCTCACCGTGATCGGAATCAGCGCGTGAAGAAGAGGAGGCCGGTTTCCTGGCAGCCTGGTGTGAAAAGACCTGACAAGGTAGCTGCGGAGGCTGACCTGCAGGATGAGAAGGTGCAGTTTACGACACCTGATGAAGGCCAGCTGCCAGAAACAAAGAAAATGCAGACGAGAACAGAGCTTGCAGGTCCTGATGCATAGGTAGAATCTCCCCATCAGGGCCACGGAGACCAGCTGCAGTTGGGGTAAAGGAGGCCTCAGGTGTAGGACGAGGAGGCCTCTGCGAAGTGGATAGCCCCGCACCCGAGACATCCGGCAAGGATTGAGAGACGCCCTTGGACAGGCGTAAGTGCCCATCTCTGCGGACAGATGGAAGAGCAGATTGCTCTGGAGACGAAGGCGGGGACCCGGAGGAAGAGGAATCCCCTGCAGCCGCAACAGAAGCGGTGTGCTGCACGGCGTCTGTGCCAAGGTCGACTTCTGCCACTGCCGCCAATCTTGCCTTGTCCCACTGCTTCTCCAGTGCCCTATGGCGGCGCTGGGCATCCTTGTCTACTGCCTTGGAGGCCTTAGATTTGTGAGAGGAGTGGCCGGAGGGCGCCAACTGCCTCCGAGAAGACTTTCTGGCCCGCGTGGTGGGCTATGTTCTGGCTCCATGTCCAACGAGAGAGCCTGGTCCGCCATAATCACAAAAATAGGCCAAGCCCGACCAACGAAGGCACAGTACTGGCGGGAGAAAGGCCTCAGTATCCCCTGAAAAAAATTTTTTTTTTTTTTAAATTATGTACAGTCAGAAATCAAGAAGCCCAAAAGGCAATGCTTGGCAGGAGTTCTTTTTTTTTTTTTAAACGTCATCTATGTACACAGAAAGCACAGTCACAAGGTGAAAGTAGGGGCTTCGAGACTGGATTGATTCCTGCTGCAATCACACGTCGTAAGGTGGGGACACGTCACAGGAGAGGAGCAGCTTGCAGATGAGGGCCCAAATCCCACAATCTAATCCACACTCAAAATGGCAGGCGCCAGATCGATGTAAGAAAATGGTGGGCGCGCCAGCAGGGACAAAATGGCACCTGACACCCCCACGCAATCTCAGCAACAGCAAGTACAAAAAAATGGCGGGCGCCCCAACACGATCGGAAACTGCGCCCGTCGCTGCCAGCAGCCCCGAGGATAGTCACTCACTTCACTCGTGTGCTCTATTCAGCCGCCAATTCAATCTATGTCAAAGCAGAGGGCGCACCTTGAGATGACGCACCTCCGCGGTAGCTGGTCACAGACGCGGCTCCAAATGGCGGCAGGCCTGCGCACCAAGTGTGCCTCTTCCGGCAACGCCGCTCAGCAATGTAAAAGCGTGGGGAGTGCGTCCGAAGCGACGCTAACCCCGAGGCCACTGCAGGCACCAGGAAAGGGAGGCAGGAATGGCCGCAAGCCTGTGCACCTATCCCACTCCCGCGGCCAATGTCCACAAGCCGGATCTGCCCCGAAGAGTCGTAATCCGGCGGCTGCGATCCCGCAGGCGTGGGCGACCCGGCGGCACACCACACACGTCCAGCAGCCTGTCAGAAGTATCAAGCAGCTCGCAAAAGGAAAAATAATCAAAAATAAATAAAAAGACCTAAACGAGAGAGGAGCAGAGAGAGAATAAGGGAAAATTTGGTAGAAAAATTAAGACCAAATATCACAGCTCAGAAAATTCACTACAGTTCTTGTCAGTAACTGAGTGATAGACTGGAGGATCATGGGATTGGAGGCGTGTCTTAACAGGGAGAGTTTTACAGCTCTCACTCAGTTACTGTCAAGATCTGGAGTGAAGATCCTAGCCATGGACAGTGGGAGCAGCACTCTGGAAAAAAGGATTTACAGTATTTATTTACAAAATGCCATACTTAGCATGCATAACTAATACCATTTATCTGAAAATAAACTGATGAGATTATTTTTCCCATTAAGGATTTTTCATTGGATATTAGGTAAGCACATTTTCAAATAACCAATCTTACTACTGTCATACAGTATTTATGTTATCTAAAAATGAGATTAGAATTTATGTATGAACAGAAGATCCTAAAGCTGATTACCTGATCGAGTTTTATGTAATAATCATCATCATCATCATCATCATCATCATCATCATCATCATCATCTAAAACAAAAGCAGAATATAAGAAAGAAGTAATTGAGCAGTGAGCTGAAAATTGGAAAAGCAAAGCTCTGCATGGCCAATACTTGAAAAGTATTGAAGGCAAAGCTGACCAGAAACTAACTTGGAACTGGTTGAGATCAGGAGTACTGAAAAAAGAAACAGAAAGCTTTATTTTGGCAGCTGAAGAACAAGCCCAAGGCACAAACTGCATGAAGGCAAAAATTCAACATGTTACCACCAACAGCAAATGCCGCTGTACTGAGAAAGATGAGACAGTCGACCACCCGATCAGTGGGTGCAGCAAAATTTCACAAACTGACTACCTACAATGCCATGACCGTGTTGCTAAAATCATTCAATGGAAATTGTGCCAGAAGTCTGGATTTGAGTATAGCAAAAACCACTGGGAACATCAGGTTGAGAAAGTTTTAGAGAATGAGAAACTCAAGATCTTGTGGGACTTCAGGATTCAGACTGACAGGCACTTGGTCTACAACACACCTGACATAACAATAGTTGAAAAGAAAAAAGTATGGTTCATTGACATTGCAATACCTGGTGATGCACGGATTGAAGATAAGCAGCAAGAAAAAATCACAAAGTACCGGGACTTGCAAATTGAAGTTGAGCGACTGTGGAAAAAGAAACCGTGTGTTGTCTCGATTGTAATTGGAGCCCTTGGGGCAATACCCATAGGGCTACCCCGCTATTTAGAAATTCTAAATTTACCGGACTTGAACATTTTGACTCTACAAAAAACCACCTTACTCCGAACAGTTTACATCCTCTGACGATACCTTAACAGTTCCTAGGTCCTTGGTTAGGACTCGAGCTGCTGAGCTATTAACCAGTCTCAAAGGCTGTGAATCTCACTAAAGATTAAATAATAATAATAATAATAATAATAATAATAATAATAATAATAATAATAATAATAATAATAATAATATTTTAAAAACCATCAGCGCCAGTCAATGATATTTCTGATACATTTTAAATGTTCAGTTGACTGAGTTTCATGTTTAATGAATAAAAGAGATTATTATTGTTGTTGTTGATGTTATTACTTGGTCGATATCTAGGATGCTGGCAGCAACTCATATCAACTATCAGTGCCAGTCAATAATATTTGTGATACATCTTTAAATGTTCAGTTGACTGAGTTCCATGTTTAATGGAATAATAATACTAATACTTCTAATAATAATAACAAGAACAACAATAATCTGTATTCAAAAGTCCCAGAAGATCTTCACCTTCTCATTTTCAATAACTTTTTCCAAGTCATGGGAACATAAAGTGGGAGAAGTTATCAAAAATGGGAAGGTGAAGATCTTGTGGGACTTTCGAATACAGACGAATCATCATTTGGAACACAACATGCCAGATATCATAGTTGTCCAAAATGTACAATTAACTGACACCGCGGCCCAGGCACGCTAATCACACCGCCAGCAGCTGAGGGACTGTTGGAGATCCCCTATAAATCCACATTGTGCAGCCCTTCCTGTTAAATCCAAACAACTAATTCCAATTGATCATAATAAGAAAAATAATAAAAGTAGGAATCCACAAAAAAAACCAACAGAAATAAACCTTAAGAAAAAACTGACAATGTCAGAGAATCTAACTCAAGTCTCTTCAGCTAGACTGAGCAAAAAGACTGAACAGCAGGAGCAGGGGGCGTGGTTACACCAATGGAAAAAAATGTTTACACTCAGTTTCTAGCAAAGCAAGAAGTGAATACCCATGCATGGATTATTGTAGAGACTGGAAAATATACAATTTACTGACACCGTGGTACCAGGAGACGCCAGAGTCAAAGAAAAAGAACTGAAAAAAATCACAAAATATCGCAACCTGGCCATCGAAACTACATGATTATGGATGAAACATGTAACAGTGATACCCATTGTCATCGGGGCAATGTTCAAGAATTTTATAAAATACATCAAGAAATTGCAGCCTCCTGCAATAACATGAGCAGAACTGCAAAAAACTGTGCTACATCTTAAGAAGGTACTTGGTTGATACCTAGGATACTGGCAGCAACCCGTATCAACTATTAGCACCAGTCAATGGCATTGGTAATGCATTTTTGAATATTCAGTTGACTGGGTTTCATGTTTAATGAATAAAGTATATGATAATAATAATAAAAAAAATACATGATACTGAAAACTGGATAATACAGATTATAATCCAGACTTTTTAAGAGTCTATAAGGCAGTGATGGCTAACCTTTTTGCTGTCGTGGGGAAAAAGTGGGGGGACTGTGGGGGGTCACACACATGCATGCCCACACCCATAATTCAATGCCCCCCGCGTCTCTGCGCATGCGATTCCCCTGCGCTTCCCCTGCTTTTGGCACACAATGGCATGGTGGACCCAGTAGGCCCATTTTTTGCCGTCCCAGGCTCCAGAGGCTTTCTTGGAGGGCAAAAGCTCTCCCCACTGGAGGCCCTCCAGAGGCTGGAAACAGCCCATTTCTCAACTTCTGGTGGGCCCATAAGGCCCATTTTTCGCCCTTCCCAGGCTACAGAGGCTTTCTAGGAGCCTGGGGAGGGAGAAAACGGCTTTCCCCACCCCTACCCCCAGAGGCCCTCCGGAGGCCAGAAACAGCCTGTTTCCCGAATTCCAGTGGGCATGCGTGCTGGAGCTGAGCTAAGGCAATGCTCACATACCCACAGATATGGCTCCACGTGCCACCTATGGCACACGTGCCATCACGGCTATAAGGTAGTGTCTGATGTATGAATATAGTTCTTATAAGAAAGGGGTTTACACGTATAGTATTGTATTATCTGAGCAGTACAGTTTCAGTGTGGGCTTTGGGTCTTATGTTATCCCAGGATTTAATATATAAGTTTTATTTCCTATATCCTGAATACTAATAATACTAATTATCCTTATTTTCATAGTGTAGGCAATAGTATTATTTTCTCTCTGGAAAAAGCCTGCATGATATCAAAAGCATACAAAATATAACAAATTTCATAAAAGATCTAAATTGAATTTTACTAATTACAGATGCATCAGACAAATTGTTACAAACCTTTTTGTTCCTCTGGCCAATTCTCCTCACCATCCCCAAATGCAAACAAACTTTATGGCCATCAGAAATATACAATAACTTGAAGAACTGCCATTTTAATCCTGGTGTTAAACTTTATATATTTTGTAATTTTATGCTAATAATCTTCTATTTTACTCTGATATTTTATTTTGCCTACTTCTATTATTGGAGTGGTTCTAATGTTATTTGTGTTACTTTATGGTCTGTGTTTTGTCTACAATCAAAATAAAATTAAACTAAAAACTTATTCTGACCCCATCTCTAGCATTTAGATGAGAAAAACTGTAAATCACCAAATTAAAAAGTACAGTGAAATGAAATTAATGTATTTCATCTACAATCTAATATCATGCAAAGGAGGAGAAGGAGAAAAAGGGACAAGCAGCTTAAAAATCTAAGTCTGTCATAAGAAATAAGCAGTTAAAGTTCCATACATATATTTTACAGCTCAAGAATTCATGTTGAAATTTCTGTCCCAAGAATTTTATGTGTATGTGTTTTAAAAAATACCTAATCAAAATTAAAGGACAACTAACTCTGATAGTTAAAAGCATGAATTTCTGGTGAAATCCAGAAAATCAATGATACTGTACGCCAATTTCAATTTGACATTATTCTAAAAAGCTAAAATATAGCTAACTATATTTTACAGGTCTGATAATTGTTGTGGCCTGTTGGCCGCCAGCCCCTTCAGCAGCCGAATCAGAGAAGGAGGAAGTATGGGAGTCAGGGTCAGCATCAAGGCAACCTGAGAACTCCGAGGGGGAAGAGGGAATGGAGCTGGCAGAGCGAGAGAGACAGAGGCGGAGTCTGGGCTGTCCATCAGCCCTCTGATGGAGATCAACAGCCCCCAGGTCTGGAGGTGGCTAATGAGGAAGAGGAGGAACAGCTGGGACAAGTGCTGGGCACGTGGATATGCAGAAGGCAGAGGAGAGGACAACAGTGGAAATCCATGGGTCGATCCTTGGGAAGGAAGAACCATCACTGCTAGCGAAGCCCCATCCTAGCTTTGGGGATAAAAGACAGGGGGCGGAGATGAATAGATGTGGCAGACAACTATTCATCTGTCATGCCGGACAGACTTGTTAACCTTAGGTAAAAGAGAAACTTTTTGCCAGGGCTGCTGGCTCTCCTAATAAAGGAATCATAGCTTCAACTACAGAGGGTTTGTCGTGTTTGGGGAGCTGGTCAGAACAATAATGAGCAAGATATAATTTGCTATAAAGTTTGTAAAATATTCACCAATGTACATACTCTTATGACACAGACACAAAGTATTTGTAGATCCCTGCCTATACCTTAATGAAGAAATCCTCAGGTTAAGCAAGTTCTGTTTATATTATACAAATTATATTTTCCCACTTTGTCCTTTCTTTCACTGGCAGTGGTAGTGAAAAACAAACTTCATTTACAAATATTCTTATAGGATACTTCTGGAATGTGAAGCTACAGTTCTGCTAGAAAACCTGTAATTGTTTCTTTATCGATTAGACATTACATGAAAGCAATGACAAAAATCAGAAAATTAACGCAGAAATTTAAGAACATGTGGGCAAAAATTGTCACTACACACAGTGCACAAATCCACTACCGAATGTATCATCTGAGAATTTTATTACATGAGAATTTTCTATTCAGCTGCATATCATAAGCTTACATACTTTGACACTAGGTGGAAATAATGCTACAACAGGTAGTCATTAGTTAAAGACCATAATTGGGAAATTCTGACACCATGAGATGTGGTCACAAAGTGAAAAATCATGTGGTCACACTAATTTAACGGTACCGATTCCAGCTGTGGTCATTAAGCAAATTGCATGTGGCTGTTAAGTACTGTGTCACATGACCATGACTTATGTCTTCCTGCAGACTTCCCCATTGATTTTTCTTTGTCAGAAGCCAGATATGAAGGTCACAATGACAATCACATGACCATGGAATGCTACAACCACCATAATTGCATACTGGTTGCCAAGCACCGAAACTGCAATCATGTGATCATAGAGATGCTGTAATGGCCACAAGGACTGGGCACATTCAGCACTGTTGTAACTTTAGACAGTCACTGAATGAATGGTCACTACAAGAAGACAATCTGTTATAAGAGTTTGTAATAAATAAGCACTATTTTGGATTGAAACATTTTATTACCAGGTGCAGCCTTACTCAACAGATTTATCACCTCTTCTTTTTTTCTTATATACTACTACAAGGTGCTATAGTACAAAAGGTCCGACACAGTGTATGTGTTCTGGTTCTACACACACACACACACACACCTTGCCTCTTCAATCTGGAAGTAACTGTTGTCCATTTTGATAAATTCTTAGCTAGTATATGCATTTTGAGTTTATTGATTCTGCATTCACTAGCTTTACATTTATTAACAGCTATTAATATAAATATATTTAAAATAAATATCTATGCATTCCAGTAAACATGATATAGGCTTTATGTTTTTATTTCCCACATAAACAGCAAGGCAGAAAGAATACTGAAAATCTACACACACAAAGTGAATCTTAAATCTCAAATATATATATAATTGAGTGTAAATTAGGTATGAAAAGTTTCAATCTTACATTTAACAGTAAAAACCTCCTTAGGCTGGAGTCAAATCCTCATTCCTGCATGAATGTATCTAGATAGAAATAACTGTGCTGATCTCAAGAGTGGCTTGCTTCCAAGTAAAATGGAGAACAATAAATTATCTAAGGAGAAGGTATATTGAAACAGATCACTAACTAGCAGCTTTTACTATGCTGCCCAGGGACCATTTTCCAACAACAATAATGTAAACACTGTTGTAGCGCGGGAATAACAAGAGGCACAAGCAGGCTAGTAACAACAGCTCTTTAATTCAGGGTGAGACTTCAGCAAAGGAACACAGGCAACAGCCCTCTTTATATACTTTGCAGGGGCGACCAAGAACCAATCAGAATTCACTGTACATTTGAATTTCCCGCACAAATTAGATACATACATAACAAACACTATGGAAAATTTGTTTTCATTTGAGACAGTTTCCGTGCCAATTGTTGTTCTTTCCCAATATTAATAACAGTATTAATATCTTTCTCAAACCATCTCATTAAATCAAGTAATTTTAAAATAATAAAATTCTATTTTCAAAATTTTACCTACTGAAAAGTCCTATCAGCATAATGGTAGCAGAGTTAGAAGTTAGCACCTTCTCTTTGGTGTTAACTTGGAAGCTAAGCAGGAATGAAAAGCTATTTTCCAATAGGTTTAGCTTTTCTAAGGATCATGTGGATGAAATGTGAAGTCCTATTACAATTCTAGTAAAACTCAAAGCTACTGGTAAACTACTTACCTCTATTCCCTAGTGCAATATTAAAAGTCCATATATTCCAGACACAGTAGCAGTTACTGTCTTTGTTTCAAGTTGTAAAACCATCCAAATATCATAAAAAAGCACGCAAGATTAAGATACTGACTGGTTCTCTCAACGCTTACTTATAGATTCTCATCTTAAAGTTGCAAAGAGAGATGACAAGAAGCAAAAACTTGTAAAATTAATAGGGCTGATTTAGACAAGAGGAAGCAAAGAAAGGACATCTTCCTGGAAGCTTCTGCTTGACATATGCATTCCAGTGTTGACTCTATATTGCTTCTGAAACTGGAGGAACAAGTACACATATCAAATATTAAAGCAGCTTTAAGAAGTTTACATTTTTTCCTACCAAAGATAATATTGACTTAAATATGAGTACTTAAATTGAAAAACAGGCAAACCAATTACTTTTTTCAATGGATTGCTGTCTCAGATTTCTTCTCTACACAATGAGCTCCAACAACAGTGAATTCAGTTCTTACAGATTCTATTGTAGCATACAAATTTGACCATAGTGTTGACCTACACTTTCATACTCTCCACAAAAAACAATTATACTGAATTTATTCATGCTATATTAACACCAATGTAATATTTGGAGGTAAAATCTATATGTATAAGTGATTAATTCATATCATGAATTTCCATGGTAGCTGTAGCATTAAAGTAGATAAGCAAAACCTATTTGCTCTCCAATTTCAGTTAAGAAACTAGATGTATGTAATGTGAATTAACACATGTAAGGTCTTTAATTCCTTTCCATAAGGTGTAACATACAGTATACTTTTCATAAATGGAAGAAGAAAGAAGAAATAATTCAGTGTCAACTAGTGACTACTAAAGTATTTTAAGAATATATTCATGCAATTATAAATTACCTTTATAGATATTTTAGATATTTACATAAAATATAAATGGTATATAAGTACTATAAACATTGGTTGACCAGGTTATTTATTACTGTGCACACTAAAATATATTGGTAATGGAAACATTCCTTTTATATGATTGAAGTACATGAGCGGTACTCATATAAATTAAAAATTATTATATGGAAGGGCATCTCATGCCTAGTATGCTTTTCATCAACCACTGAACCAAGACAAAATATAATTCATCCTACCCAATACTTCATAACCTAACACTTACCCTACTCTTCATATTTACAAACTATAACTGAAAGAGAAAGCTCTAAACACCAACTTTTGTATCAGCAGCAACATGGAATGTTTAACAAGAACATTTGAATAAAGAGAGAAAAACAGAAATACTCAGTGAAGCAATAAAGTCGGGATAGTTTCTGTGACAGAAGTCATTAAAAAAAATCTTCACAAAAAAAGAGGGGCAGGGCAGTTCCATTTAGCCTATAATTATGGGATAGTATGGTTTCCATATGACATTAAAAGAGGCAACTGAAAATAGAACAGCATGGAATTACAGAACCTTTGAAGCAATTCTCAGCACTCAGTTACTGGCACTGAAAAGAAAAGAACTATATCCAAAGCTAAAATTGTCTGAATTACTTCTATCTGGACAAAATCATAAAGGGGGCTTTTTTATTGCACTAGTAAGGTAGTTTTAATATACAGAATGTCTTATCACATACACTTGAAAAAAGAGATACCAGTTGCATATGAAGTGCAGAGGTCCTCCCCTTTTAAAAGAGATTCATTTGTCATATTTACATTTCATTTTAAGTCTGATCTGTATGAATTGCAGTGAGATTAAATTCTTATCCTTTAATGTTTCTCTCATGCCTGGATAGGATGACAATTTAATACGTTTCATCTTATATATAGCTTGCTCTTTCTCTCAATAAGGCAAGTAGTTAATATGGTCAAATTTAAAAAGATTGGGGATTTCAAATTGGCCTTTATACATATTAACATTTGGTTAAATATAAATCAAAAGTAAAAATTATTCATTTTACTTCTCAGTATGCAAATTGCAGGTTTGCTCCTATTCCTGTTAAATCACTACTTACTACAGGGATAGGTTACTTTCCCTCATAAATCCCATATTCTGAGGGACAATCTGTTATAGGCTGCATAGAAAATGTCCATCACCAAAAAAAGGTATGGCCATCTCTAACTCCACCACAATATCCATCCATCTGTTATAAAGTTGTCCTGTTTTTGTACAGCCTCATTTGACAAAATTGCTAGGCTTCTCAAATCGTATAGCTTCAACTTATTAATTATTTATTTATTTCATTATTTAATCAAATTTACATGGCTGTTCTTCTCATACAAGGTGACTCTAGGTGGCATATAACAAAACCAAACATTAAAACTGAGTGTAAAAATCAAATAAAACAATTACCTAATCAACATAAGTAAAACCAAAACTGTGAGAGGATTACTTAAGATCTTATACATGGTTCAACCAATGCATAGGCTCTCTGCTGTCAGAGAGCCCATGCCTGATTTAAAAAAAATTGAAGGGGGGGGCTTTCTGAAAGGCCATAAAGGTTGGAGTTAATTTGACCCTAGAGGGGATGATGAGACGGTGGGCACCAGAGCAGAAAAGACTAGTCTCCTGGTTCCTGTCAGGTGGAACTCCTTGGTGGATGGGATCCACAATATGCCTCTCCTCCTTGACCTGATAGAATGGGCTGAAGTAATCAGAGAGGTGGTCCCTCATATTACTTGCTGCCACACCATGTAGGGCTTTAAACGCTAAACCCAGTACCTTGAATTGCACCCAGAAGCAAACTGGGAACCAATGCAGCTCATAGAGTAGAGGTGTAACATGCATACTTCTAGGAACAACAATAACTGCCCATACTAGTTACTTTATCATTCATATTAACAATCTGTCCAGAAATATTTTCTAATCATTTTCCCTCTATTCCAAAATCATCACTATCTAACAACATGTAAATGTTGACCCAAGAGCATTCTCTTTAAGAAGCCCTTGTCGGTACTTTTAGTTCCCTTTACTATCTATTGAGAGCCCAAGTGGAATAGTGGCTAGAGTTGGTAGTAGGATTTAGCTTCAAGTCCACTTTCACCATGGAAACTCACTAGATAATTTTGAACTGTTGTCTCTCAGAATGGGTATGTCGCGAGTTTGTTTCTATGAGGGAAATTGCATTTCAAGCTCCTTGGAGAAATGGAAACATGTATATTATTTATTTGAGGGAACTGAAGAAAACAACCTTGGAGAAACAACATGTTGAGAATAGGCTGAACAGGATTGACACATAAGACTTTTACCAGTCTGGTTCAATCAGGGGCTGGTTATTTCCCATACCAGTGTAAACTGATTTGCTATTAAATCTATAAAATATGCAGGCACATAGAGTAAGGGGACGAAGCAGAGGAAGAAAAGCAAAATAAAATCTAAATTATTAAAATGTACTGAGCAACAGCAAGCATGGACCCAGTGTAAGCACATACCAGAATAAGACTGGCCTGAAAAGGCTGATTCTATTCCAATCCTGCTTGTTAAGGCTGGACAGTATTGGATAATGGGATTGAGACCCTTCTCCAGGTGCTATGCACTGAAATCTAGTAATTCTGAGAGTCTTAGCCTGAACTGGTAGAAACAAGGGTAGAGAAAAATTCTGGTGAAGTGCCAGGAAATCTTACAACATTAATTAGGAAAAAAACTTTTTGTGGACAACAAGCTTTACAAATTGGGATGATAGATAGATAGATAGATAGATAGATAGATAGATAGATAGATAGATAGATAGATAGATAGTTTTTGTTTTTGCATGCAAGAAAATAAATTCTATATTTATCAGTCTCAAGGGTTTAAATTTTAGGCCTTGTCCTCCTTTAGAGCCAACTGATTCTAAAGAGAGTCAATTTAGAGTCATTTCTTCCAAGAATTATACATAGGATTGGAAAAATCTTTTCCACCTTTACAAAATATTTTGATGTCATTTAATGGGGTGAAAATTAACCTTTGCCATTTTTTTCAGAGCGGGGTTTTAAAAAGATGTGTTTTTACACCAAGAATCCAAATCTGCTGTTATTAACCAAAATATCTTTACAATCCCCAAGAGGGGGATCCCCCTGTTATATGCCTCAGATTTATCCATGAGCTCAGGATCAACACTAGAACAATTAACCTCTATTACATAGAGGCATTCGTCTACACAGTATTCTTCTTTGAAGGAAACCAACGTCTCTTGCATATTTTTCTCCCCAAACTATATTTTAGGTTATTACCTGACAACTAATAGTTCATGATAGCATTTTTCAAGCTCAGCTATCTCAAGATTGTCTAATGGGTCTTGAAGAAAATGTATAACCTGCCTTAATGAAAATTTATGTAAATTGCCAATAGGAGCCTGAGCAAGATACAGTTACCATTAATTATGATTAGCTTTTTATTTCCTAATTGTCCCTTTTTAAATATGTTTCCCTTTCTGTTTTAAAGTTATACAATCCCTAAGCCCCTTTCATTCTACCAATAAAACAGTCCTATTGTGAAATCTACTCTTGCAGATAATGTAATACAGTAGTCAGAATAATATGAAATATTTTTTGTTACCAGTATGTGCAATGTTGTACTATTCAGCTGAAAAATATTCTGGTCCTACCAATGCAGCTTCTGTTGATTTAAGAGCACCCTTTGATTCAGTTCTTCACGAGAGGGAATTAGCCACAATATTCATTGATCATTGCCTTCTGAAGTTGATAATTCTGTTACAGCAAAATACAACAATGCAGATTAGAGGCAACTAGCATCCTTCTGTTCTATGAAATTTCTTGAATCATTCATTTAAAAATCAAGGTTCTAATTTTCTCTAGAAAGTGCTTTAGGTCCTCTGTTAAATAGAAAACTAACAAAAGATCAATTGATCAGGTTAAGGACTTCAAATATCAAGACATACACTTCTAATCCTTCTACCTCCTGGAATGGCTAATTGAGTGAGCTCTCTCTTAAAGCTCAAAATGTTCTTAATGTAATCTTAAAGTATGCCATTAAGGCAATTATTGCATACTTGTAGCAATAGAACTGTAATAAAATATGTTCTGGGCTTGCTGTGATATGGTGCATAACTTTGTGTTATAAGATTGCCCCTACTTTAGAAGCTGTTCGATCTAAATTTCTGAAAGCCTTACTTTTGCCATATGCTTAACTTCAAATGTCCTTGTTGGACTAGAGCAGGGCTGTCAAACTCGTGGCCTGTGGGCCGAATGAGTCACGCGCTCCCCACGGCCAGTTTAATGAGCGGGGGCAAAGTCCTGATACATAATGTGATGATGCAAGTTTGACACCCCCGGGCTAGAGCTTTCTTTTATTTCTTCCAGGGCCCACCTGAAACTGATTCACCATCTCAGATTTTGGCTGAAACAAATCCTTTGGGGTGAATCTCTGGTTGACCTCACTTTGCTACATAGATTTTCCTTAACCCTGAGGTGGCAAATTGAACATTGGACTTACCTGAAGGTTCTTTCTCCTTGTGCTGCGTGAGAGTCCATTGAGTGGGAAGTTCCTCATCCGATTGCCCTCTGACTGTGTAAGAAATTAGACTAAACACACCTCCTCTTCCGGTTTAGCCCAGTTCCGCATGAAGTCTGAATCCAAAGAAACTGACATCCTAAGCGAAACAGAAACAGATGGGAAAAAAACCAAACTAGAAAAACACAGCAAGGGCGGGTATGGACTCTCACGCAGCGCAAGGAGAAAGAACCTTCAGGTAAGTCCAATGTTCATTCTCCCTTGCGCTGCTTAGAGTCCATTGACTGGGATATACCCAAGCTAAATATCCCCAGGGTGGGAAGAAACAGAGGAGGTGGAATTGTCTTCCACAGGAAGGAAGAACTCTACGACCAAAGGCCGCCTCAGCTGATGCAAATCTGTCCAACTTGTAGTGGCGGATGAACGAATTTGGTGATACCCAGGTAGCCGCCCGGCATATCTCAAGGAGAGGGGCCCGAGTCACCGAGGCTGCGGTGGTGGCAGCACTACGAGTCGAATGGGCTGTAATATGACCAGGAAGTTGTCTGTTCCTATACTCGTAGGCCAGGGTGATGCATGCCTTGAGCCACCTGGCGATGGTGGATGAAGAAACTTTGGAGCCGAGTGAGGTAGGTTGGAACGAAACAAACAAGGATTCTGACTTGCGGAGGGAAGCTGCCCGGGAGATATATGTACGGAGCGCTCGACGAACATCCAACTTATGCCAGCGATGTTCAGAGAGGTGAACGGGATGGGGACAGAAGTCCGGAAGAATAACTTCCTCTGATCTGTGGAAGTAGGAATTGACCTTTGGGAGAAAGGTGGGATCCAAGCGTAGGACGACTCGATCAGAGTGAAAAGTACAGATCCCTGTGTACAGAAAGAGCGGCCAGTTCGGAAACTCGGTGAGCAGAAGTGATGGCCACTAAGAAGGCGACCTTGAAGGACAGAAACTTTAGACTGACCGTGGACAAAGGCTCGAAGAGGGGGTTCCATAAGGGCTTGCAGAACCAGAACCAGGTCCCAGGAAGGATATATGTGAATGACGGGAGGGCGTAAATTGGCTACTCCCCGTAGAAAACACCTGACGTGGGGATGAAGGGACAGGGATCTGTGACCCTTGCAGGAAAGAACAGTAGACAAGGCTGCCACTTGTCGCCTAAGGGTATTGACCGCCAGACCTGCCTTGAAACCCACCTGGAGAAATTGCAAGACCTGCGGGATGGAGGCCCGTGTAGGATCAATGTGTGACGAGGCACACCAGCGACGGAACGTGGACCAGATGGTGGAACCTCTATGAGATGCAAGGAGAATGTCTATCACTTCCTCGGACTAAAGCTCTCGCTTCAGTAGGTCCCTTTCAATAGCCAGACGGCTAGCTGAAACCACTGGGGGTCTGGATGAGTCACGGCCCCTTGAAGAAGAGAAACTTGGTCCGGTGGAATCCTCCAGGGAGGAGCAATGGAGAGATCTTTGAGATCCACAAACCAGGCTCTCCGGGGCCATAAGGGAGCAATTAGCATGACCTCCGCTCTCTCTTCCAAGATCTTCTGTACGACCCTCGGAATCAGAGGAATGGGAGGAAAGGCGTAGAGTTGATCCGGAGGCCACTGGCAGCGTAGAGCGTTGATGCCTTCTGCTCCTGGTGTCCAGTACCTGGAGAAGAACTGGGACACCTGTGCATTGGCCGGGATGGCGAAGAGATCCACCGCTGGTGGGCCGAAGAGCTGAACAATTTGATGAAATAGGGAGGGATGCAGCTGCCATTCCACCGGATCAATGTCGGTGCGGCTCAGCCAGTCTGTTGTGACTCTGACCCCTGAGCCCGTCTTATCGGAGGGAGACTCCAAAGGTGAAGGAGAGGAGTTGGCCAGGCCTTCCTCTCTAGGACCCTCCTCTCTGGCAATGCCTCAGGTGTCTCCCGAATGAGAAGAGATTGGCCAGGAGCCAGGTATCTCCGAACAGTCGCAGTCGGACAGTGACGGAGATAAGTCTTGGCTGGATCCACGCCAGCATCGGAGAGCAAGCGCACGCAGCAGAAAAGGAGGCGTGCCAGAGATTAAACTGAGTCACTGGACCACACCCCACAGGGGATAAAACGGAGTGTGGTGGCCATTCAGGCTCTGTGACGGTCAAAACTAAACAACTAGTGAGTCGCATTGTATCTCTGAAACTATGTTATCTGCCTGCCTTGGATTTAATACGGACTGCACTTGACAATTCTTTGACTTTGTGTATTTGTTTTGGTTTATCTGACGGAGGAGGAATACCTCCCTCTGTGAGTAAAGTTCTTGGCAAGCAGCTACTGGGTTGCTGCCAATCCTGTTATCGAAGGAATTTATTGTCTGCAAGTTTTATTTAACCCCTGACTGACTGTTTGTGTGCATGTGTGAGACGGGGACAGAACACAGTCCGCGCGAATGTTGTGGATTCCTGCTATATGCTCTGCTTGTAAGGAGAGCAGATGCCTCTCTGCCCAAAGACCCAACTGAGCGGCTTCGTCCATGAGGATTCTGGAACGAGTGCTGCCCTGGAGATGCACGTGGGCTTTTGGCGTGACATTGTCCGTTCCTAGAAGAACGTGATGCCCTGACAGGTGACTCTGGAAGTAACAGAGAGCCAGATGGTCAGCCCGCAGCCAGTTGATGTCGTTGCGGAGATCCCTGGCCATCCAACGCCCTTGAGAGAACTGGGAGTTGAAGTGAGCCCCCCCAACCGACCAGACTGGCATCCGTGGTAACCACCAGGCGGTGTGGTTCGAGAAAGGGGGACCCTTTCCTCAAGGCAGGGGAAATCCACCAGAGCAATGACTTGAGGACCTTGGGAGGAACCTTGACCCGAAGGGACGAGTTGCTGTTGGCTTCCTTCTGGCTTGGAAGAAGGAGCCATTGAAGGGGTCTCGAGTGCAGCTGTGCCCAGGGAACGATTGACAGGCACGAAATCATCTGCCCTAGCAACTGGGAGAGCAGGAAAAGCGGAACCCTGCGACCTGTCGGACTGTGGTCCTGATGTTGTGACGTCTTTCCTGTGACAAGAAGACCTGACCCAAAGTCGTATCGATACGGGCTCCCAGGCGAACCAGGTCGGTGGTAGGACTTAACTGGCTCTTCTCCCAATTTACGGTGAAACCGTGTTGTTGGAGAGCCTCGATGGCAAGTTGAATATCCTCGCAGGCCTGTTGAAATGAGGAAGACTGAATAAGAATATCGTCCAAATAACATTGTAGTCTGATAGGAAAGGAATGTAAATGGGCCGCCACCATGTCTAGAAGTTTAGTAAAAATACGGGGGGCAGAGGAAAGGCCAAAGGGCATGACCCTGTATTGATAATGGGTGTGCCCATAACAAAATCTAAGAAACCTCCTGTGGGAGAGCCTAATGGGGACATGTAAATAGGCCTCCGGAGATCAATAGATGACAAAGTCTCCCAATCTAATGCCACTCAGGATGGAATGTAGTGAGTGCATTTTAAAATGCCTGTAACGAATACGAATGTTCAGGCGCTTCAAGTCCAATATGGTCCTATAACCCCCCAACTTCTTTGGAACTAGAAACAAAATAGAATAGAACCCAGAGCCCTGGTGTTCTGGGGGGACCGGTTCAATGGCCCGAATGGAGAGAAGATGAAGAATCTCAGCTTCCATCGAGGCCCTTTTGGAAGGGTCGAAGGGGATAGAATATTGAATAAATCGACGTGGGGGGAAGAAACAAATTCCAAGGTGACTCCCATGGACACCGTCTGAATGGCCCATGCATCTGTGGTCATGGTACGCCAAACCTCAGCGAAGTGAGTGAACCGACCACCAATGGGCTGTAAGGGGGAGACGGTCCTATTTTCTGCGATAGGGCCGAAAACCGGATCCCCTGAAGGGGCATCTGCCCTGGGATTGACAGCTGCGATCTCTGAAGGCTTGACGCTCTTGAGGTCCGTCGGAGATATGACCGAATTGTCGTGCAGGCTGTGGGTTCTGAAACCCCTGTTCAGTGGGACGAAAGGACTGCCTGCGATAAGGAAAGGTAGACCATCTGTCGTAGCATCTGGACGAAGAGGGAAGGACTTTCTTCTTGTCCCTACCTTCCATTAATACAGGATCCAATGCCTCTCCAAACAGAGACCCCCCCTTTGAACGGGGCTGCTGCCAAACGCCATTTGGTCTTCATGTCCGTTTGCCAGTGACGAAGCCAGAGAAGGCAACGTGAGGCAATGTTAGAAGCCATGGCGCGGGAGGCAAACTTGGCAGATTTGAGTGTCGCGTCCGCCATGTATTCGGTGGCAGCAATTATCTTGTTAATATCTTGGTGTAGACGGGCATCTCTGGAGATGCTCTAGCCTGCATTTCCTTGAGCCAGATGAGGGATGTCCTGGCGAAAAAGGAAGCTGCCGTAGCCGATTTGATGGCCCATGCAGAGGCCAGATGAGTCTTATGTGTAGAAATTTCAGCCCGCTTGTCCTCTGTGCGAAGGCCTTCAGCTTCATCAGATGGAAGGATGTTGGGAGAGGTCAGACTGGCCATTGGAAGATCAATGACAGGACATTTCAAAAGATCCTCAAATTCTTGTTCAACAGAGTACAACTTCTTGTCCAAACCGCTAGGATTGGAGATAGAGCCGGGCTGTGACCATTGACGCTGAACAGTGTCCACAAAGAGTTTTGGAGAGGGAATGGTGTCTTGTTGAGCGACCCGTTCAGTGAAAAGACGGGTGTTGGAATCCGAAGAATCCGGAGCAGGTAATGGAGGAGGCTGAACTAGACCCATGTTGGCGGGGACCTTGGCCTTATGCAGCAAAGTCTTGAACATCTCGTGACGGAAAAGGCCTGTGGAAGGAGAACTGCTGGAAGAGGGATCCTCCTCATCACCAGAAAGACAGTAGTCTAAGGTCTCTTCATCATCAATAAAGGATTGGTCACTGTGATGAGAATGCGAAGGAGAGTGAGGAGCTGCAGGGACCTCGTGGGTCAATTGCGAAGAAGATCTGGAAGAATGCATCGCTGGAACTGGAACAGAAGAAGGAGCCAAAATACCCCTTTGTGAAAGGGCGGAGTTAATGCCTCTGGCCACAGACTGGGCAATTAGATCACACATCTCTTGAGGCAATAGAGAAGATTGACCCTCCAACGGGTGGAGCCCCGCTGCTGTAGGAGTGAACGTGGCCGAAGGTTGATTGACAGCGGGTGGGGACATCTCAGTTTCCTGCGCAAAAACCTCTCTCACCACGGACTGATCTCCTTTATCCGTAGAGACAATGTTTGGAGACCAAGAGGAGGAGTCTTGGATGGGAGGAGGCTCTGAAGTTTGTTCTGGAATGAGATCAAGAGGAACTGGCATGACAGAGGCAGGAGAATGCACAATGGCTTCCGCTTGCTTCTTTGCTTTATCAAACTGCTTATTTAGAGCCATGTGCCTTCTCTGGGTATCCTTCTCTGCAGCAGCAGAAAGTGAGGCAGAGGTGGTAGAGTGAGGGTTGGATCTGGACCCTCCTTTTTGCTGAAAAGGTGATTTAGTGCTTCTGGTGGAGCAGGTACGATCTGCCATTGTGAGGAGAAGCAGGTAGAATAAACAAATCAAACAGCAGAAAAAAGAGAGGCTCTGTATTGCTGCTCAATATGAATCTGAAATAAACAGGGAAAAGCAGATAAATTAATAAACCCAGAGAGAAATAATGCAGAAAGGCAGTAATGATAACTGGGCAGGCAATCTAGCACTGCTGAATTATAAAGGCCCCAATGTAAACAAAACGGCGCTCACTGACTCAGCAGCTCTGAGGGGGCGGGAAAACATGGCGGCCATAGTGAGGGAACCGGCAACACAGTTCTGCTCTTAATTTGGCTCCAAATTCTAGGTGGGAGAAAACCCCAACGTAGACCCAAACACACCATAGGCAGTCTAATTTAATGCTTAATGGCTCAGAACCGACAGAACGGTCCCACACACGCCAAAGAAACAAGTAAGTGGAGGCAATGCAAGGCAATCTAGGGAAGAGCTGAGCCACAGCACCACGAGGCTTCTCTCCATTCCCACAGCAAGAGGCTGGCAACACAGCCTCCCACGCGCTCTGCTTTGCGGTTAAATTGCCAATTAAGACTAAAGATAACAACACCAGCCTCTGACTCCCTCCCCACAATAAATAGTAATAAGCTCAAAAACAGCGCGAGGCCAGCAACATAGCCTCCCAGGCGCCCTCCAGTAACTCACAATTAAACTGCTGAGATGTTAGCAGCGATGCGAGCCGCTGCCAAGGCAAGCGCTCTACAGCTGATCAGCGTTTCAGCGAAAATCCACCTTTCAGCTAAAAAGCCTCTTGAGAGAAAAAATCCCAGCGCTGAAAACACTTTTATTTTAATTTAAAGAGTCCAATGAGTGGAGCTCCAGGGAAACAAGTATCGAAGGCTCGGACTGAGTAAGGAACTGGGCTAAACCGGAAGAGGAGGTGTGTTTAGTCTAATTTCTTACTTAGTCAGAGGGCAATTGAATGAGAAACCTCCCACTGAATGGACTCTCTAAGCAGGGCAAGGGAGAATAATTCCAATCTAACATATTGTGGAGTCTTACTTAGTCTAAATAAAGACTTAATTGATCTTAAACCAAGGATTTGGGATTCAGAACTCAAAGAAAACAAGAGAGCCAAAATAATTTACTCTATTATAGCATAACTGCAGGTTCTCCAGGGATGATTCACAACTCTTAGATATAGAGACTGAGTCAGTAATCCATGCACTGATATTCTAGTCGTTCTATTCCTGGCATTTATAAACTATCATCAGAAATTTTGATTAAGAAATTACTGGCAGCTATGGACAATTTACAACTTTCCATCTACAATACATAAATTTGTAGCAACAATTATGGTGTAAAGCCTAGTGATATCCTGTTGTCATTACTTATTGTATTGTATTGTATTAGATATGGGGTTTTTCTCTATTTTACATTTTGCATTTTTAATTGGTCTGGGACGATAAATATTTTGTATTTTAAAAGTTTTTTTTAAAGGGAGAACACAACCTAAACTTACAATATTTCCTGTAAAATTGGAGAGCTATTTGGACTGTGTTAATTGACAAGTCACTCAAAAGTCAAATAGAATATTCTGATTGCAAAAGTTACACATCTCTGATATAAAACAGATGATCATTTTTAAAAAATCAGTTGAAAGCAAGAAACAAATCAGTTTGCTTTAATAAGGTGAAAACAAAGTAGAAAACTGTGCTCAGTGTTTCTTCTATTCAATCATTACCTTTTAAGTAAACTTGTAGCTCAGGAGCCACATCCCTAAGTATTTGTTTTGAAAGGCAAAGTTACACGTTCCACTTCAACTTTGCATTACGACTTCTTTGTCATTTACCCTCTGCAGAGCAGTAAGTGAGGTTGTAAATTGCATTGCCTCTTCCCACTGGCTCCTATCTTCAGAATCTGAAAATCAATAGAAGTCTTGATGTGGTCAGGGATCCTAACTCTAATCAAACGTAAACTAAGCAAAGGCAGATCTGGTTCACATTTGAGTGAGAGATCACCAAGAAATCCTTAATATAACTATAGGCTAAACTATAAAGATTTTTTTTAAAAAAAAAAGCTTTGTAAAAACACAGTGAAAAACTACTTTTGTACTGCAAAAAGAAAAAAAGAAAAAGCATTAATATTAGCTGGGAAGTTACCAGGAGGTGTGATCAACTCAGGGATTATACCTTATCTCACCTGATTTGTTATATGGCAAAAGCAAATGTCTTATAGAGATTCTCAATCATCCAGGTGAAAAAAAAAACACCTTTGGGATATGGCAAAAGCAAATATGAGATCCCTTCTCCTTTCAAGCTTTCCAAAGAAAGAGAATGGACGTTGGTCTTACCTGATACGTCCCTTCTCGACATGAGGAAAAACGTCAGTCAGGATGGGTATACGTCCCGTCTAGCCAATGACCGAGCACCTTCCAAAGCCAAAAACTCCGCCCCTTAGAGGCTGCCCCAGTTCTTCGGTGAGGCGAAGCGATAATTCGTGCTCCGTGTCCTCCTGAAACAAGAGAGAATTAATATCACCCCCCCCAACCACCACCGGAACGAGACCAAGGGTGGGGCTGACTGACGTTTTTCCTCATGTCGAGAAGGGACGTATCAGGTAAGACCAACGTCCATTCTCCATCGAAGAGGAAAAACGTCAGTCAGGATGGGGACATACCAAAGCCAGATGTCACCAGGGAGGGAAGAAACCGGTCCGGAAGCCCTCAGGAGACATGAACCGACTGCAGCACCCTCCTGCCGAAAGCAGCATCCGCGGAAGCAAAGGAATTCACCTTGTAATGCCTGATGAAGGGACTGATAGAAGTCCACGTGGCCGCTCGGCAAACTTCATCGAGGAAGCCTGAGTAGCCCAGGCTGCCGATGTCGAGGCGCTCCTCGTAGAATGAGCCGTGATGGGATGCGGCAGAGGGGAATCCGACTGTCGGTAAACCAAGGCAATCGCAGCTCTAATCCAACGACCCAAAGTCACACTCGATACTCGCGTTCCGAGGGAGGAAGGGAGAAAGGCAACAAACAGAGCCTCCGTCTTACGGTGCAAGGCCGTACGGGAGATATAAATCTTCAGAGCCCGGCGGACGTCCAACGAGTGCCAAGCCCTCTCTAGCCAATGGGCAGGGCGAGGGCAGAAGTCTGGGAGAACAAGCTCCTGCACTCTGTGAAAGGTCGAATTCACCTTGGGCATGAAGGCCGGATCAAGCCGGAGAACCACCCTATTGGTATGGAAAATACAAAGGTCTGCCCGGACAGATAATGCTGCTAGTTCCGAAATCCTGCGGGATGAAGTGATTGCCACCAAGAACGCCACTTTCAGCGAAAGAAACCGTAGGGAGACCGTGCGAAGAGGCTCAAAGGGAGGGGCCATGAGAGCCTTCAAGACCTTATTCAAGTTCCAAGTTGGAAAACGATGTACTGTGGGAGGGCGTAAATTGGTAGCTCCCCGCAGGAAGGTCGTGATGACTGGATGGCGAGAGATGGGATCCTTCGAACTGCAGGACAAAACGGAAGCGATGGCGGCCACCTGGCGCCGTAAGGTATTAGGTCGAAGTCCTTTGCGAAGACCTGATTGAAGAAACATCAACACGTGGATAATGGAAGCTGAAGTAGGTGAAACTGGAACCGTTGAACACCAGGAAACAAAGGACCGCCAAGTAGCCTCATAAATCCTGACGGTAGAAGGCCTGCGGGCAGCTTGGATAGTGGAAACGATATCAGGGGGGATCCTGGCGCCCGTCAGCAGGAGCCGCTCAACCGCCAGATGGTTAAACAAAGCCAACCCGGGTTCGGATGAATGAGAAGACCCTGTGATAAGATGACCTTGGAGGCAGGGATCTGCCAAGGAGGAGCCACTGAAAGGTCCATCAGTCTGCAAACCAGGGGCGCATCCACCAGAATGGAGCTATGAGAAGGAGCTGAGCCTGTTCCTCGAGAAGTTTCCGAATGACCCTGGGAATTAATGGAAGGGGAGGGAAGACGTATAAAAGTCCCGAAGGCCAAGGGCTGCGAAGGGCATCCGTGGCTTCCGCCTGAAGGTCCAGAAACCTGGAAAAATAACGGGGAAGACGATGGTTCAGACGAGAAGCGAACAGATCCACAATCGGATAGCCAAATCTCGAAACGATATCCTGGAAGAGATCATGAGAGATAGACCACTCGCCCTGGTCCAGCTGCGAACGACTGAGGGAATCGGCTTGGACGTTGTCGGATCCAGAAATGTAGTCTGCCCGGATGGAAGCCAGATGTTTCTCGGCCCATAAGCCCAACAATCGGGACTCATCCATTAGAGACTGCGACCTAGTGCCACCTAACCTGTTTACATGGGCCTTAGCAGTAGTATTATCGGTTAGGACCAACACGTGCCTACCGACCACTAACTCACGGAACTGTAACAACGCGAGCCGAATGGCTCTTAATTCCAACAAGTTAATACTGAGAAGGGATTCCTGAGAGGTCCACCGACATTGAGCAATGTGATGTTGCATATACGCCCCCCAGCCCGAGAGACTCGCATCCGTAGTAAGCTGGAGTCTCTGTGGTTCTCTGAAGGAGGAATCCTGGGATAAGGCGGGGGAAGTCCACCATAGAAGAGATTGGAGGACCGGGTGAGGGATAGTGATGCGATGGGAAGAGGAATCCAGATTAGCCCGTTGGAAGGGCAATAGAAGCCATTGAAGCTCTCTACTATGCAAACGTGACCAGGGCGTAATGCCGAAAGTGGAGACCATCATTCCCAATAGTCGGGAGAGAAGGAGGACAGATGCCGAGCCAGCCAAAAGACATTGACGCGCCAAGGCACGGATATTGGACTGGCGTTCCGGCGAGAGGCAAACTGTGGAGGAGGTGGTATCAATGGAGGCCCCCAAATGAAGGATAGTGATGGAAGGAGACAGATGGCTCTTGGACCAATTTATAGAAAAACCATGAGACTGAAGGGAGGACAAGTCTCGCTGGGCTGATTGAAGGGAAGGGGACATAACTAATATGTCATCTAAATAAAATTGGAGGCGAATCGTCTGGGCTCTAATGCATCCAATTAGGGAGGCCATGATCTTAGTAAATACCCTGGGGGCTGAGGAGAGCCCAAAGGGTAAGGCCCTATATTGGTAATGAGACCCCTTGAAGGCAAAACGGAGAAACTGGCGATGAGAAGGCAAAATGGGAACATGCAGGTAAGCATCTGTCAGGTCAATAGAAGAAAGAAAATCAGAAGGACGGATGCACTCCAGGATAGATGAAAGGGAGTGCATTTTGAACCGGTGGTATTTAATGTGTCGGTTCAAGGCCTTCAAGTCTAAAATGGGACGCCAACCACCAGAAGCCTTCTGGACAACAAAGAGGCGGGAGTAAAACCCATGGCCCTGTTGGGAGGAAGGGACCCTCTCGACAGCGGCAATCTGTAACAGATGTTCAATAGCCGCCGAAACAATACCTGCCTTAACTGGGTCACGAGAAACGGGGCAAGGAAGAAAACGGGAGGGAGGGGAGGAAGAAAACTCTAATGACAAACCGAGAGAAATAGTGGAAAGAACCCAACAATCGGTGGTGGAGGAAGCCCACTGCTCGTAAAATAAGGAAAGGCGACCTCCAATAGGGGCCTGGAAAGACTGCTCATCTGCCCCTACGAGACCAACGACCCCCCCTGCCACCCCGGAAGGGTTTCCGAGGGGCAAACCTGGCCCCTTGTCTGACCTGGGAATCCTGTTGGGGTCTGGAAGAAAAGGAACGTTGTCCCCGGGGCTGAAAGGAAGAGAAGCCAGAGGTCCGAAAGGACTGATACCGTGAAGATGAGAAACGGGAATCAGAACGACGACTAGCAGGGGGAAGAATCTTCTGGCGATCCCTGGTCTCGACAAGCAAAGGTTCTAGAGCCGAACCAAAAAGGGAGCCACTGGCGTAAGGGGCCGAAGCTAGCTGCCATTTACTGCGTACATCGGCCTGCCAATTCCTCAGCCATAAGAGACGGCGAGAAGTCACATTAGAACCCAAGGCCCTGGCAGAAAACCAAGTGGCGTTTAAAGTGGCATCCGCCGAATATTCCAAGGCCGCAGCAATCTTATTTAGGTCTTGATGGGACCGTGCGTCTGAAAGGGGAAGCCTGGCTTGCAGCTGTTTCAGCCATAGAAGGGCCGCTCGATTAAAGAAGGAGGCAGATGTGGAAGCCCGGATAGACCAGGCTGTAGCTTGGTGACCCTTCAGGAGAGTCTTTTCCGCCCTTTTGTCCTCAGGCCGGAGAGAATCCTCGGGAGGACCTGCGGGATGAGAGGTATCAGTCAAGGCCACGATAGGAGGGTCAACAGTCGGGGCTTATAAGATATCCGCCAATGGAGAGGCAGAGTTATAAAGACGCTTGTCCAGTCCGTTAGGGCTAGGACCAGCCCCCGGTAAAGCCCATTGGCGATGCAAAACATCTGTAAAAAGCTTTGGAGCCGGGATGGTATCAGGCTCGCTGGCAGGTTCCGCAAACATAGCCGCTGCCGGGTCCGAAGACGATGATGATGGGACCGCGGATGGAGGGGAACCCAAGCGTGTAACAGCAATGGCCTTGAACAGCAGGGAACGGAAGAGCTGTGGCTTAAAGAGCCCAATAAAGGCCGGCTGATCGGGCCCCAGGCTTTCATCATCTGACCAGGCTTGATCCATATCCTCCTCACCATCAGAAACAGAAGGTTGGTCAAGAGTAGCTCGGGAAACAGAATGTCCTTGATCCAACAACGAAACCTCCGGGGCCTCAGGAGGGGCCTGTGGAGATGCTCCCGAGGGAGTGGCTGTAGGAGATTGATTCAGGCAATCCGCAATTGACTGACGGATGGCCCTCAATATAAAGGCCTCCAAGGAAGCAGTCATTGGAGAAGACAAGGCCGGAGGAGGAGGAGGAGGAGGGGGAGGAGGAGGAGGAGGAGGCAAGGCCGAAGGCTGATTGGAATCCTGGATGGTCTGAAATAATCTCTGGGGCTCCGAAGGCGAAACTGTTTGAGGGAGATCCGCAATGTCAGGAGAGAGTTCCCTGATCGAACGAAGGGAGCCAGGCCGTGAAGGAGACAGAGAAGAAGAGCGGTTTGGATGCAGGGCCTGCGATTGCGCCTTTAAAAAGGCCTTTTCCATGGCCTTCTGTCGGCGCTGTTCCTCCCTGGAAGAACCAGATTTGAAGGATTGGGCCCTTGATGACTGGCCCTTATCCCTGTTGGAGCGTGATTTTTTGCTCGGAGGAGGCAGGGAAGCAGAAAGTCCCTCGAGGGGATCGCTGGGATGGCGCCTACATGAGTTAGAAGTAGGCCCATCGGAGCTCCGCATGGCGGACGCCATTTTGAAATTCAGAAGGCCTAAAATGGCGTCCACAGAAATTATGAGGCCTAGGAGCTCCCAGCAGCAGTAATTTGGAGGAGAGGCTGGTCCGCCCTTCGCAATAATCAATCCCAACAGTCAAGTAAGCAAGGGGAGAGATCCTCACAGCTCGATCCTCCGTAACTAGCCACTGCGCTAAGAATGAAGGAGAGAGGGCACCTCACCGTCGCTAGCACTCCGGCTCCGTTTGGGTTTAAAAGGCGAGCGTCCGCTCCAGCCTTATCTCTCCGATCGCCCCGTGCGCCGATCAGCTGGGGAAAGGGGCGCTCTTCAGTCGCTGGCCGTCCGGCTCTAAACGCGACTCAGGGAGAGAGAGCGTGCGCGCGTTTCAGCGCCAGCAATCTGCTGCTAGGCAACGGCCTTCTCAACGCAGCAATCAAGCGACAAACAAAAAACTCGCCCTGCAGCGAGGCACGAAGCCTGCAGGAGCGAGAAACACTTGCCGGTTGAAAAGGAGATCGGAACAGCGATATTGAAGCTGAGGAAAAATCAGTCAAAGGAGGACACGTCCTGTCTAGCTGAGACCGAGACGAAGAACTGGGGCAGCCTCTAAGGGGCGGAGTTTTTGGCTTTGGAAGGTGCTCAGTCATTGGCTAGACGGGACTTATACCCATCCTGACTGACGTTTTTCCTCTTCGATGGAGAATGAGGCTTCTATAATAATATCCTTTCTCTTTAGTATTTCACGTGAGTACAGATTACCATATTTGCCTAAATTATAGTGGTTAAGGTTCTGTCAAAACTTTTCCCTTTATTGCTTCAAAAATGGATCTCTTAAGAATCCATATAAGGATTACAGACCAATATTACTATTATAGTCGCACTTTCACTATAATTCAGGTCAGTTTTTTTTTTAATTTGTCCTATTTACCAATATTATTTATAGACTAACCATAAGAGTTAAAAAGAAAAATGATAAATTATCTCCTCTTTTCTATTAATTTGCATGAACATTGAGAAATCTTGCATGTGCTTTACAGTATTTAAATGTTTGAGCAGCATACTATAAAAGAAAAGAAGTGTCTCTAGATGCAGGTTATGGGAAATATAGTCACAATTGTTTTTTCTCCATAAAATATCTGAATTCTAAGAGAACAAAAATGGTTGCACTGCATGTTAGTAATCTTTAACAATATAGAAAAGCAGGATTTAAAAAACTATATGGATTTTGAAGAAATTACAACCTTTAAAATATATTCTTGAAGTAAATTGCTTAATGTGATTCATGTCCTACCAACTGGCTATCAGGATCCTTTAATTGCACTTAGGTAAAACAAAATGAATAATTACATCCTCAGCAGGACTCTAATATTAAAGAGTATTTTTATCATTATAAACACTTTTTGTACACAACAATCAGTATAATAATAGCACGTTCTGGCTTTCAATGCTGTAATTCATCAAATTATAGTTTCTTATACTTAAAAGTACATATGGCTGCAATTAAAGTAACTCTTTTATTTAGATGTATCCACTTTCATACTGAAAATACCAGCTATTACAAAGATTTTCCTCCTTACTTTTCTATTTTAAACTTAAAATTCTATAGTAGTTATGTCAGTGTTTTATTATTTAACAACATTCTTGGAATTCACAAACAACATATAAAGTTAGTCTACAAGAGCTTTTGAGCTTCTAAAAAGAAAAGACAGAGACAAAGAGAGAGAGAGAGATACCATAATCCAATGTATATTTATTTAAAAGTAAATAAAATGTATTTGTTATAAAAATTTATTTCCATGAAGGTATATTCATTATTATGGCCTCAAAGACAATCTATATGTATTACATAACTTTGAATAAGGAAATATAGTGATGCAAAAGAAATCACTGTTCAGAAATTTTCACTATTACATATTGCTAATTTTTTTTTTGAGGGGAGAATCCCAGACAAACATCTACTGTCATTTGTTTGCAACATCAGAAGTGTTATCGCAGATCAGACCAAAATCTTATCTTCTTCAACATTGGCAGATCCTATGCCTATGGGAACCCATCAACTGTTCATGTGGACAGGTTTTGGAAAACAAGAATGGTCATCTTACTCAAACTGCTGTTGGCATCTTTCAAAGGATGCTAATGAGGGGTCTTTTGTGCTCTCTGAGTTTGATTGTTTTCTTCCAGAGATTTCATTACCCAAAGTAGGTAATACCATCAGTGCTCAATTACAATAGCAAAGGTGATTTTATTGAGTACGTGCTAGCAGATCATTGTTGACTCTTAGCAATCACATAGCTAGATCTTCTACATGATGATGAAGAAAGGTGAATAGCCAAAGGTAAAAAAATGACAAAAGGTTATCAAACAGATGTATCTCTGACAGATGAAAAACTGAACATCTGTTGTCATCCTGGTACCTGTAAAATAAACTATCTATTAAAAAGGATGATACTGTTTTCTCTTTCTCATTCCATCAATTTATATACAATTCTGCACTCAAAATAATGACTCAAAATGCTCTATGCCACACCTTTGCATACTTTAAAATAATGTAAATACTATTTTTTTAAAAAAATGAATGACAGTGATTAATCAATCTCAGAACTGGGCTGAAACATTTTGCAACTAAGGAAAAATCTTCTCACAACTCATCAGTTTTTTCAGCATAGATTGTACCCTTATAATAAAGCCCACAGTTCCCAATTAAAAGAAAAGCAAGAGAATCTTGGAGTATTCCTAGTTTGCTGTTCTGTGCACTCTCAAATTTTATCTGCAAAAGCACCTGGGCCTCATTGGGAATGCCATGATATCCAAAGTCATGCATGATTTACTTCCTTAGATAAAGCACTTTCAGTCCAACAAATAATTGGCATATAAAATTGACATGGGTATAAGTAATTTGAAACCCTGTTCATGAATACAAATTTGCAAACTACAATTGTTTTGTTCTATTCTTTCCTTCTTCTGTAGAAAAAGGAAAGTATAATTCCCATAGAAACGTTCTTCTCCCTTGCTGAAAATAAAATTCAACTATTTCTTTTTAGATATGAAATGAAAGGATACAGAGGAAAAACCAATTTTAAGACTGCAATAAAAATGAAATCCATTGTTAACTTCACTTGATGACACATAAAGAGAAAATGGCCAGTGCTCAGATTACTATGCATTTTCCTATACCAAAATGTATAGGCAATGTATTATTACAAATAGTCCTCAAGTTACAACAGTAATTGGGGATGGAATTTTTATCACTAAGCAAGGCAAAATATCATATGACTGCATTGCTTAATGATGGTAATCCCAGCATTACCCATTACTGTTAATAATCAAATTCCACTGGTTGTTAGCCAAGAACCCACCCCAAGCCCAGCCTTTCTGAGTTTGGTCCCTCCCAGCCCCAAGAGTTGCTTTTTCCAAGGCAAAGGACTGCCTCCCCTTCAACTTCCCTCAGCTGCCTATTCCCTCCCCACCTCTGCCCTTTTGGTCACCCTACAACCTCCCTTGTAGGACAAGCAGCCCCAGAACTGCTATTTACTCTGAAGCTCTGGAGCTGCAAGAGGCTCCTGAGCCACAGCACAGTATGTAACAGCATGTAGCCAAATCTGCCCTTGGAAGACTCACTTGTCCCAGCCTAGCCATTTTTTGAATGAACATCCTAGCATGCCATTTATTATTTATTTATTTATTAAATTTATATACCGCCCTATTCCTGAGGGACTCAGGGCGGTGAACAGTGAACGATAAAAATATGTGTAATACAAACGTTAAAAAAACCAATTAAAATATATTAAACACTCTGGTCCTAGATAATTCAAGACATCCCAGTTTAAAATAAAATCAAAAGCAATGTAAAGGGAAAGTTAGGCCAGGCCGGCCTTCTGAAACAGGAATGTTTTGCCCAAAGTATGTTCTCAGGATTCAAAAATGTTCAGGAACCCAAAAGTATTGAGAATCCCATCATAGATTCTGTTGCCAAATAAACCAAGATTCAATAAATAACAACACATACAGATTTCAGCATGTCAGAAGACTGTTTAATCATTTCCACTGACAGCAATAGTAAATAAGAGCAACTGGGCAATGTAATGCTGGCTCATTGTACATGTAATATAACCAATGTTTGTATAATTGAGAGAAAATGGAAAGGGAAAAAGAAAGGAGATTTCCTAAAATATAAAATTATTCAGACAAACTAACAATTATGCTAGCCTGATGTGTGAAGACTAAATAATTTAAACTAAACTGAGCTTTAAATATTCAAATCATTAACCAGTTTGAAGAAAGTAAAATAGGTTACTTTTTCTTCATCAAAAAGAATCTGACATTCACAATTTACTAGTCTTTAAGCCATCAATTAATACCTGATACAGGGTAAAGTTACTATACTGGCATGTTTTTAGCCATTCTAACCACCAGGATTCAATCTCAAGGGCAGCTGGCTTGGACCAGTGCTTACTTGAAGTTTACATTTGTTGGACTGTACTCAAGACTCCATAAAATAAAGTGTTCCACACCACAAAGCCACAAAACAATTCTGGAAGTACTACCAGCATATAAAGGACTCACAAGTTTAAGTCAGATGAACAGTAAGTGCTCAGGCACACATAGAATGGAGATACGCATCTATAGTGCTTTTTTTGAAAAAAAAATCTGACTTCTTAAAAATGATCACTAATTTTAGGAATTAACTTTATTCTGCTTTTCACAAGATACTGATCCTGAAACATCTTTCAAAACTTTTCTACGAACTTGTATAAAGAGCATAATCAAATGCCCCCAAACATTTACTGTACTATATCATTTAACTAGGATTAAGAGCCTTGGTAGTACAGTGGTCTAAGGCACCCTGTTATTAAGCTGGTTATTAAGACCAGATGCCTGCAATTACTGCAGGTTCGAATCTCGCCAAGACTCAAGGTTGACTCAGCCTTCCATCCTTTCTAAGGTAGGTAAATTGAGGACCCAGTTGTGGGGGCAATAAGGTGACTTTGTATAAATATACAAAAGAATGAAGGCTATTGCTTAGCGCATTGTAAGCCGCCCTGAGTCTCCGGAGAAGGGCGGCATATAAATCAAATTTTTTTTAAAAAAAAAACTAGGATTAAAAAAAATACCATCTACAACAATAGCAGTTGTACTGATATCGTCGTAAATCACACATACAAATCCAAAATTATGTTACCATGCCTGCTTTGCTGGTAGTATAGTACACTGTGTATAATTTACAGTAAATGTTTATTGCTTCCTATGAGAACAACGTTAAAGTCACACCTGGAATTTTTGTAGTGTATTTTATTAGCAATAAAGAATAAATTAAGATTGCTTAAAGAGAAAAATATAACCAAGAAAGAAAATGGTTGTTGCTTACCTGAACGACCCTTTTATACTCGCTGTGAAGACACTCCTCAGACTGGGTAACGATCACTCCTACTTGCTTAGCTGAGTGTCAATCAAATCCCTCTGGAGCTGGATCCACCTCACTTCCTGCTCCTTCCTCAGACTTTTCACGAAGACAACTTGGTCCAAGAGCATTAGGACTGCCATGAAGAAGCTCCGCCAGATAGTGACATAGGAAGCAGACATCTACAGAGGGAAAGAAAGCAGACCTCCACCAAGGCCAGACGCGGCGAAGATAAGGGAGGGACGGAGTGTCTTCACAGCGAGTATAAAAGGGTCGTTCAGGTAAGCAACGACCATTCTCCTACTCGCTGTTCAGACACTCCTCAGACTGGGACATACCCAAGTTAGAGGAGAAAAGGGAGGGAACGAAGCCGTAGACTGGCCTTGTGGAGAGATTACAGCTTGTAATACCCTTCTGCCAAAAGCAGCATCTGCAGAGGCAAACTTATCCAGCCTATAGTGACTTACAAAGGAAGAGAGGGAAGACCATGAGGCCGCCCGGCAGATATCATCTACTGAAGCCTGGGTAGCCCACGCCGCTGATGATGCGGTGCTACGGGTAGAATGGGTCAGTATACCACCCGGGACAGGGGCCTCCCTTAAATCATATGCCTTAGATATACAGGCTTTGGGTCACCTGCCTACTGTAGTCGAAGAAAACCTCGGACCCAGGGAGGAGGGAAGGAAGGACACCAACAGAGCCTCAGTCCTGCAAAAGGAGGTAGTCCTTTTAAGATATCTTCTCAATGCCCGTCGCACATCCAAAGTATGCCATCGCCTCTCAGCAGGATGACGCGGGTTCGGGCAGAAGCTAGGCAAGACGAGTTCTTGGGCTCGATGAAAACGAGTGTTCACTTTGGGAACAAAAGCTGGGTCTAGGTGTAGAACAACCCGGTCAAGATAGAAGACGCAGAGATCACTCCTCATGGACAAAGCTGCAATTTCGGGTACTCTGCGCGCCGAAGTAATTGCCAACAAAAGGCCATCTTAAAAGACAAGTACCGTAGGCTGGACGAAGCAATGGGTTCGAACGGTGGACCCGTCAAGGCCTGCAACACCAAGGTAAGGTCCCAAGTGGGGTAGCGGTGAATCGGCGGCAGTCGCAAGTTCGAGACCCCTTGGAGAAAGGAACGGATTCTGGGATCCTGAGACAAAGGAACTCGAGCCTCCCCAGACAGGACAGTGTACAGAGCCGCCACCTGTTGGTGTAGAGTCACAGGAGCCAAGCCCTTGGAGAACCCCGCATGCAGAAAACGCAGAATGTCCGGAACAGACGCAGTTGTGGGGTCCACGTGATGAACTCCGCACCATCTCGTGAAGGTAGCCCATGAGGCGTTATAAATACGAATCGTTGATGGTCTTCGAGCTGCCTGAATAATGGAGATGACGTCTTCAGACAAATTGTCCCAGAAGAGCTTTATGCGCTCAAATGCCACACGGCTAATCGAAGCCATTCTGGTTCCAGATGACGGACGGCCCCTTGAGTTAACACAACCTTGTCGAGTGGAATTCTCCAAGGCAGTTCAACTGACAGGTTCTTGAGGTCGGCGAACCACTCCCGACGAGGCCAATATGGCGCTACCAGCAGAAGATTCGCCCGCTCTTGAATAACCTTCCAAATGACTTTGGAGAGGACTGGAAGGGGGGAGAAGGCATAGAGGAGCCCCCGGGGCCATGGACTCCGAAGAGCATCCAGACCCTCCGCCGCTGGAGATGGGTAGCGGGAAAAGAACCTCGGCAATTGGGTGTTGTGAGCTGTCGCAAACAGGTTCACGAAGGGCAGACCGAACCTCCTGGAGAGGTCCTGGAACAGGCAGGGATCCAACCTCCACTCGGCGTGATCTATTTGTCTCTGCTGGGCCAATCTGCTTCCCGATTTAGAGATCCCGAAATGTGTTCGGCTTTTATCGATGAAAGGTGGAGCTCCGCCCATGACAAAAAATGTTCCGCCCCCTGCATTAGTGTCCAGGAGCGGGCCCTCCCTTGTTTGTTGATATGGGCCTTGGTGGCCACATTGTCCGTTAGAATCAGAATGTCCTGGCGATATACAAGGTGTTTGAAGTGCAGCAGGGCGAGGCGAACCGCTCTGAGCTCTGGCTAATTTATATTGTGCGACTGTTCTGTCGACGACCAGACCCCCTGGGCTAACTGAAGGTTGAGGTGAGCCCCCCAGCCTTGGAGGCCTGCGTCCGTGGCCAACACCATCCGATCTGGTTCCAGGAAGGGGGAGTCCTTGCTGAGGGCCGGAGACAGCCACCACCTCAGGGAAAGGCGAACTGGAGCCGGAACTGTTACTTTGAGAAGAGACTCTGCTCGACCTTGTCTCTGGTAAGGGAGCAGAAGCCATTGGAGGCGACGAAGATGGAAACGCGCCCAAGGGACAATGTCTATGCACGATATTGATTTTCCCAGAAGTTGGGAGAGAGTGAGTAAGGTGACCGACCTGTGGCGTAAGACCTGGGACACCAGATTCCTTATGCTGACTTGTCTGTCGGGAGATAGGAAGACCGCACAAAGACTCAAATCTATCGTTGCTCCGAGATGTAGAATGCGAGTCGTGGGAGACAGATGGCTATTTGCAAAGTTCAAAGAGAACCCGTGATTTTGAATGGTGTGAACCACTAGCTCCCGGTCTTGGGTCGCCTGCTTGGGCGATGACGACAGGATCAAAATGTCGTCGAGGTAGTATGCCAGGCGGACTGGAACCTCTCTGAGCGACGCCGCAACTGCTGCTAGCAACTCTGTAAATGTTCTCGGAGCTGATGACAGGCCGAATGGCATGACCCGATATTGAAAGTGACGGTCTCCAAACGCAAACCTGAGGTACTTTGGTACTTCCTTCAATAGACGCAACCACACCAGCGATGCCCGAATAAAAAATGATGAGGAGGTTGCAGCACGAATGGCCCAAGCCGCCGCTTGGTGTTTTACGAAAGCCCATTTCGGCTCGTTTGTCCTCAAACTTGAGACCATCCCCCGCCTCACCTACCAGGATGGAAGACGATGTGAGACTCGCCACTGGATCATCAATTGTAGACAACTGCAGGAGAGCATCCAGCGCAGGAGCCAAGTCATAGAGTTTTCGATCAAATGAATTCGGACCCGACAACGAGGCGGGCGGTCCCAAGGCTTTTGTACATCCTGGCAGAAAAGATCTGGACAGGGAACAAAGTCCTCATCAGGCTGAGGTAGATTGAACAAGTTATTATTGGGGCCTGATGGAGCAGAAGAAGAGAAACCTTGAAGAGGCGTGGAATCCATATTAGTGGCAGCTTTTGCCTTGCGTAGGAGAGAGGGAAACAAAGAAGGAAAGGACGGCTTGTCCTGAATCTCTTCCTCATCCTCTGACATCTCAAAGTCATCTAGGAAATCGACCTCCCGGCTGATTCAGGCACAAGACTACAAGCAACAGATTGCTGTTGAAGTTGTGCACCAGGGGGATGCATAGAAAAGGCAGAAGTAGTAGGACACGTAGGAGCAGGGAAGGCACCAGTGGCTTGCTGCAACCCCATTTGAAACATATGTGACATTGCCTGAGTAAAAAAGGACTGAAAATCCACAGGCTGAGGGAAGCCCGGGCCCGTCTCAGGACAGAAGCCGGCTGCAATGGGTGTAAAAGTAGCTTCAGGACCTGACCTAGAAGCTTGAGACAAATGGCTTGCAAAACTAGATGAGCGAGACCTGACACTAGGCCTGACCGATTAGTCGCAGAAATTGGAACCTCCTGAGAGGTCAATGGTCCATCCTCCCTCAGACCACTGGCCAACAAACCTATATTATGAGAGGCCGAGGGCTCACAAGTCACCTCGTGGCTCAAGCCTTCAGGAACTGGACCTTGACCAGGGTCCTGGGCCTGTTGTCTAGCCCTAGCAAACTGCTGTTCTAATGCCTTGTGCCTCCTTTGGGCATCCTTATCTGCTGTAGCAGGTTTGGAAGACTTCCCCTGTCTGGAAGTCTTAGACTTCTTCCCCCTGAGCTGTTTAGGGGAAAGTACTGGGGAGGGAGAGGGACTACTGTCCATATCAGAAGAAAGAGCAACTTCCTCCCTGTCATCCATGATCAATCACCCCAATGAATCATAATTTATTTACTAATCAACTGTAGATAGACACTAATCAATTCTATAGAAATGATTGAATATTAGCAATATAAATCTTAATATATATATGTCTATATGTTTTGTTTTGTTTTGTTTTTGTTTTTTAATAAGAAAAGTAATTTAATTCAAGCAATATGTACTTCCCTGGGGCTTTCAGAGCACCTTTCTGCAGGCAGTTGCAAATTGCAGGTACGATCAGGACAGCGTCCACGCCTGCCACCAATCTAGCAACCTTGGAAACCAAAGCACCACTTTGAAACATATGGTACATGGCTTGATTAAAAAGGACTGAAAATCAACTGGTTGTCCAAAGGCAGTACCCTCCTCAGGACGGAAGCCTGCAGCCGTGGGTGTAAAGGTAGCTTCAGGCACAAGCCTAGAAGACTGAGAATAGAGGCTAGCCATGCTAGATGAACTAGATCTAGTGCTAACGAGGGGCTGATTAGAGGCAGACCGTGGAAACCCTTGAGAAGTAGATGGGATAATCTCCCCCAATTCACTAGCCAGATTTTCTTCATTATGTGGGACCAAAGGGTCACAAGGCGCCTCATGGCATAAAACCTCACGAAGTGGCTCCTCAAGAGACTTGAGATTGTTGTCTTGCCTTAGCAAAGTGCTTCTCTAATGCATTGTGCCTACGTTGGCATCTTTATCTGGCTTGGCAGGCTTAGAGGGCTTTACATGTTTAGAACTCTTAGCCCTTTTTCCCTTGGCCTGTTTGGGGGAAGGCACTGGAGAGGGAGAGGGGCTCTTATCTAGGTCAGAGGAAGGTGCAACTGCCTCCCTGTCCTCGATTAGATCAATCGCCAGCAGCCTCAGTATAAATTAAATGAATTGCAATTGTGTATATATATATATATATATATATATATATATATATATATATATATATATATATATATATTAATATTTATTATTATTATTATTATTATTATTATTATTATTATTATTATTATTATTTATATATATAGCTTGAATTGATTGGCTATGTACAGATAATTAATTCCTTCCCAGAATGGTAAGGTAACAGGCAATATTCCACTCCCCCTCTTTTTTTTTTTTTTTTTTTTATATATATAGAAAAATAAACTATGTGTACTTCCCTGAAGGCTTCAGACTCGTCTCTCCCAGGGTTAGCAGTCACAGGTCTGTTCTGGACAGCATCCACACCTGCTGGCAATGTAGCGACCCTGGAAACCAAGGCCCAGGTCGCTATGCCCACGGAGCAGCCAAAAACGCGGTTCGAGTTGACAGACCCAAAATGGCGCCCGCGAGGCGATGTCCCAATCGAGTCCTGAGCCAGGCGAAACACAGCGCCTACGGCCGGACTGAAACAGCGCTAACTCTGGATGTCCCAATCGAGTCCTGAGCCAGACGAAACACAGCGCCTACGGCCGGACTGAAACAGCACTAACTCTGGATGTCCCAATCGAGTCCTGAGCCAGGCGAAACACAGCGCCTACGGCCGGACTGAAACAGCGCTGACTCAGGCAGTAATAAGCCCCCAAAAAGTCTAATGAGTTTGCCAGCCGGCAGGGACTCAAGCCGAAAGAATCTGTGGCCGTTAATTAAGTCAGCTGCCTCGCGCAACGACTAGTGTCAAATGGCGGCAAATGGCGGCAAAAACTACAGCAAATTAAACCGCCAGCCAAGTCAAGCTGCTAACAGCGGCCGGAGCCCTGAACCGCCAATGCGAGCCTGTAATCTTCACCGAGGTGAAGGCAGGCAACGCGCAGCACTTCCAACAAGGAAATAAACGATTTAAAGTTAAATAGTCAAATAAACCGAATTAAAGATCAAATTGAAACAGGAGAAAAAGACACTCAATGCTTTTGCAATGGCTGAGTGAAAAAGTCTGAGGAAGGAGCAGGAAGTGAGGTGGATCCAGCTCCAGAGGGATTTGATTGACACTCAGCTAAGCAAGTAGGAGTGATCGTTACCCAGTCTGAGGAGTGTCTGAACAGCGAGTAGGAGAACTACAATTGCTTTAATTAAAAAAAAAAAAAGAATGGCACCTGAATTTAGGGAATTTAAGAAGTAAAACTGAAAAGCCCAATAGGAGGGTTGTACAAAATTTAGAAAGAGTAATTCAATTCAAAGAAGATTCAATGAATCAACTCTCCAAATTTTCAATCAGTTTCAGTTTCATTTTTCATTTCCCTTATTTTAAAAAAAATATGTGTTCCTTTTGTCACATATTCTCTATTTTATTCTATCGGTGTTTTTCATTGGCTAACTGTGTCTGTAGTTACACAGCTTCATGTAAGATTATTTTGATGTTATAGTAAAGTAGCATTCATATTTAATTTTTACATGTGAGACTAACTTTGCTAATAATCTATTCCATCTAATTTGTCAAGCAGAAAAAAGATCAAACTAAGGTGAACGTTACAATATTGTAACATTTAAAACAGTTTAATTTTTTAACTTTTTTAAAAAGAATTTTTAAAATTTTTAAGTTGTAAGAAATTAGCTGACTTGGTTAAGTAGAATTCTCAAAAGATTGCTTGAATATCTTGAAGCTATTATGCTTTCCTTTTTTTATTTCTACTAAATTTGTCTTAAAATAGTTGAACACAAATGTTTTCAAATATTACCAAGATGAACTCTTCTACCTCAAATTCAACTTATATCCCTTAAAGCCAACTTTCTCAAAGTCCGGAGTCATGATTCCAAGAACATCTGCAAGCAACATAGAAGGAAAGATTGCAGATTAGTCAAAAATGTTAATTGGGCGTGCACAGGCACAGTTGGTAAGAGTGAATTTGACAGATAACTAAACATGTGGATCTAATCATCTGTGAAAATCATGCAGCAATAACAGGAATATTTATTTATTTGTCATATTCAAGAATTGCCCATCTCCCTCACAAAGGGACTCAGGATTGTATACAAATATTAAAAGCATAAGAAAGATAAATATTTTATTTTTATTTTATTTTAACTGAATTTTTAAATTTAAGAGCTTTATTTATTGTTTTAATGCTTACATTGCATTTTATTCAATATCTATAAAGCCATTTAGAGTTGCCTTTGGCAAGATGGACTTCATACAAATTTGATAAATAAATAAAATTTAAAAGATGCCAGGGATGTTAAGAAACAATTAAAAGGTGGCAAGGGGAGTTCTTATATGTGCACCTCAAGCAAAGGTGCAGAACCATGTTTTTACATTTTTACAGAAGGTTAGGAGAATGGGGGCCTGCCTCACCTCCAGAGGGGAACAGGTTCCACAGGACAGGGGTAATAGCAGAGAAGGGGAAAGGAATTGTTAAAATATGCACCTTCATTTTGGCACTGATATCAACCTATCACACTTTCAAGTGAACTAATCATGAAAATTCAAAATCCGTGAGAGTTGTTACTTTATAACTGCTTACAAGCCAGAAAAATGAACTAACAAAATAGTTTTTTTTCCCTTAGATTCCTTTAAAGAAAATTTATTTTCTCCCACCTTGCTTATCACCAACCTTTGCTTTATAGGGTAAAGCTTGTTATGGTACCACTTGATGCCAGTTGCTTTTCCTTCATAGCAAATCAGAATACAAACAAGCAAGTTTAGCAAACTGTTCAATGGCAGTGGTACTGAACAATGGTATCATTGGTCCAGTAGGTCTCCCAGTTAATGAAAGCACTATGTAGTCACTCACAAATATGAATAAGTACATTCTAGGCATGACCTATCATTTATTATATTCAAAAGAATTCTGCCTCAAAGAAGGCAGAATTCTCACGTTTCTGCCTCCTTTTCCCTCAAGAAGTCTCAACTAGCAAAGGAATGCAGAAAATCAGGAAAATGGTAGTTGCTTGGGTTCACTCTTAAGTAAAATAATCTGTATTGTTTTTTAAAAAGAAAGAAAACTATTGTCCTTATTAGTTTACAGTCTTTTGTTTCAAAAATCTTTAAAAATGCATTTCATTATCGTTTGTAAAATTCTCTCCTTGAAGTCTAAGACTATTAGAGATGCCAAAGTTATAAACTAAAGCTCTTCTAAATAATTTATATATGAAAAGGATTAAAATATCCCAACGACGAGACCAGCATTAAACTACAGATATAACCATCAAAAATATTTTTTGCTATGCATGAAACCAAGACCATATGTCATCATGCCATGAGACATCCTAAGACAACAGTTTTATTTATCAGGCATTAGCAAATGAAGTAAAATTAACATCAACACATTTTCTTTTAAAGCTTATTAACATAAGCGGAAAATATTTTGATGGTTGGAGCGGAGTTCATGTTTTGCAAGGAAGTTAAGAGCTTGTCAACTGAATCAGGGTTTTTCATGGTATCTTTTTTTGAAGGAGAAATTTCTCCGATTTTAAAAAATAAACTAATCTTATTTTAGAGCTCATCATACAGTGTGAAACAACTATGAAAGATGCAAACATGTGATGAATGTATATTAATATAGGGTAATTATTCCATAACTAAGGAAACAGCAATTAAAGAATTTGCTTTTTGCTTTTATTTTGCCTACTTGGCAAGAATGGATATTAGAATTGCACCTTGCTGAATTGTTAACAGTAGTGATGCTAGGACACTTGCAGAAAATACCAAGAAAAGAACATGTGTACTCTTGCAATTTTGACTCCTGACTTTCTATAATATTATTAAAATTACAATGTGACTACTCTTATGGTTGACCTAAAAGCTGAACTCTCAGGTTGCACTGAAAACTTTTTTGTGTCTTATCTATTAAGAAATCTATTAAGAAGGAGCAACTTTGTTAAGTATGATGTTCATTTCTACATTTTGTTCTGCAATTTCTAATATGTGAAAGTTAATGGTTGTTCAGTGCTCAATGAGATCTTTGGATTGTCATGGTTCATAACCCTTTACATTTAATCTTTTTGTTTTTTTTATTATATTTTGCAATCCTTTTTTTAAAGGAATGAATATGTATACCTTTGGTGTGCTGGTCTTGTGACCATAACAAAGTGATTCACACCTAGGGAATAAAACATTTATAATATCATTTTCCCTGTACTCAATGCTGACTCAACGGTATGCAGCACTCCTAGGCTACAGAAACTGTTGATACCACCTCCCACCAAAGACTTGCATTTTTAGAAGAATTGATAAGGGGAATAGCCAATTTTTAATTTTCTGCAAAAAATAGACCCAAAGCACTTGATCTTTTTCAATGAAGAAACAAAGTCCAAATTAGTACCATAGGTAGAAAATTTGCCAGGAAGCAAATAACTATCAACTTGATTCCAGAATTTATTACTGAAAATAATTATACCTAATAATACTCAGGAAAAATTAAAACAATTCTTGTTATACTGAAGTCATAAATTTAACCAAAAAAATCCTGAGTAATTTTTTCCATAAAAAATAACATTAACTGAACAATCTGTTAAAATGGAACTAATGTAGGCATTTCTGTCAAAATCTGAACCAATTTTGATGCAATATTCATTTTAGTACACTGATTCCTCTCCAAAATCTTACTGTGTTCATTCACCTCTTAATATTCTTTTTTATCTAGGTAATACAAATTGAAATGTTATTATCCTTTAGGCTATCAAATTTGTTGGCTTAATAACATGTCCATAAATCCATTTTGAATCCAGGATGTACAATAAAGTCATCCTCAAGTAAATGATTCCTTTTATTGATAGGAAGCAAACCAAGCACATTAAGGGCAGCTGTCTAAAAAGCATCTGCTGAGTAACTCCTCTCCTTAAAACTATAATATCCATATGCTGGATATTTGCCTAGGGACAATAATTTATTAAATAGATTATTAAAAAACTTAATAGATTCTGGAAATTAAAGAAATCCTTAATTTTACCTATACCCTTCAAAATCATAACATTTATTCCAATTTATTTTATACTTAGTTTATTTGTCATGTAGCTGTACAATTTCTGTAATTTGGGTAGAAATCTTTGGTAATCAGTGTATAAACCCCAAATGTTGTCTGCAAAATCAATAATGGTATATGGATTCCCTGGATATCATCAATTTGCCTTGTTTAGCAATTTTCTCCTGTACTTCAATTACTAATGGAATAATTCCATTAGTGATCCTGGAGCAGAGGACTAGAATAATACATTATTATCCAAGTAATAACTCTAGAGAAAACCTAAACTTCTTTATCACTTGAACAAAAATTACATTTTGCAGGCATTTTCTGCATCTTGCAATGCTAAATTCACTGGTTCATATTTATCAATCATATTAATTCACATTTATCATACAGTGCAATTATACAGTTCAACATCATCTGATGACTAATGGCTTTCATAAAATTAGATTTTGCTGTAAAACATGTTTTGGGTAATGTCTTCTGTGGTCTTTTTAAAATAGCTGTTAGAATCTTAGTGTCCATATTTAATAAATATACCAGTTCATTGGGCCATTATCAGCTTTGAGAATTATAGTTATATAAACTTTATAATATGAAACTGGCAGAGACTCTTTTTCATAAACTGTTTATCTCCAACATTAAAATTATATTCTTTCTTTGAATTTTTTAACATCATTTATCTGTACTCCATCTTTTCCTGGCATTTCCAGATTTCCTTGCACAAATAATATTATAAGTTTGGATGCAGCTAAATTCAGTGGTCATTATTCATTTTTTTCATATAGCTAGAGACAAGCATGCACTCCTAGAATAAAAATGTTTCAAAGGCAACACAGTATGGCTTTAACTGTTTATTTATGTATTGCAAGAATTATAAATTAACACAGAGGATCCAGTTCATATTTTTAAGACTTATCCCCTTGGTGCCAAATGCAGTACTTTATGTACTTCTGAGATGCAGGTGTGGGACAATCTTCAACTAGGGGCTGAACTTTTCCCTTGGGCTCAGCTCCTTTGACACTCCAAGATAATGTCCAGAATACATGAAGTCAATTGGAATTTATAAGCTTTTATAGAAGTTGCTGACAAATATGTTAATCGGAGGATAGTAGCTAACTGGTTTGCTACTCAAATTTAATTAAAATTTACTGTAAAGAGTTTGTTAATGTTATTGTGGTAAATGAGAAAAAATATTTATCATATTTCATTATTCTCTCAGCTTTTTGGAAAAAAGATTGCAATATATTTTCTAACAGGGCCATTATCAGTCCAGATGCTGCCACTGAGAATTTGCAGTTGATGTGCTCCTGCATTACTCTTAGGATAACAATCTTCATTTCAAGATTTCAATGTATCCCTTTTAAGTAAAAGAATTTTTTTTTAAAATTATGTTTATTTTCTTTTTTGCAAATGATGCCCACAGACGACAGAAAACCATCTCTTTTTAAGTAGGCTTAGGGTCCCCAAGCCTACTTAAAAAAAAAAAAAAACAAGTTTAAGGAAGTTCCAGAAGGATAATAGGATCAGAGCTAATCTCACCTTGGGAAAAATATTATATCAAAGAAAAAAATGAACATATACTAGGACCAATTTTTTTTTAATGATAAAAACTTAACAGCTTTTATTGATACATGTAACAATCATTTAAGCATCAGCAATAATAACTTCAACTCCAGGTTCAATGCTGATAGAAGTTCTGTTTGACAATCTCTGAAGGACTGTGTAAATCAATGAGGCGCTTATGTATATGCATTTGGAAACGATCCCAAGTTTTGGAACCTTCACCACATTGTGTTTTTCTTGTAGTGATTCGCAGAGTCTTAGTAGGCATGCGAACAGGCCCTTTCACTTTTAGATTTTTTTCTTTAGCACCTCTGATGAGATCTGCACAAACCTTTTCAAGAGACTTCACATTGCGACTTGTCAAAGTAATTCTCTTGGTTTATCATTTGTGTTTCCCTTTTAATTCTTCAAACTTCAGCCAGTTTCTTTTGCCTATTCAGCAATGTCTGAATAAAATTTTATTACGGTCATCGACCAGCAATAGACATACAATAAATTAAAAATGATACTAAGTTTAATTGTAAATAATAACATCTCTGTTATGAAAATAACTGATCTTAAACCTAATTTACATGCATGTAGAGCCAATAAGTATGTGTGTAAATGTATTGGGGTTTTTTTTTGGTTTTTTTTAATTTGATTTATATGCCGCCCTTCTCCGAAGACTCAGGGCGGCTTACAATGTGCTCAGCAATAGCCTTCATCCTTTTGTATATTTATACAAAGTCAGCTTATTGCCCCCACAAACTGGGTCCTCATTTCACCTACCTTAGAAAGGATGGAAGGCTGAGTCAACCTTGAGCCTTGGCGAGATTCGAACCCTGCAGTAATTGCAGGCAGCTGGTCTTAATAACCAGCTTAATAACAGGGTGCCTTAAACCCCTGTACTACCAAGGCTCTTGTTATAGATATCTCCAAAAAAAATTGGCACCAGTTGACATAATTCGGTAACCAATTTTTTTCTTGTGGACATTGCAGTGACACAGAATTTTGCCACTGCATGCGTGATAGCCGGATTTGAGTCTTGGAGGAGAAAGCCTACATAAAAGTCGTCTGTCCTCCCTGGCAATCTCTCTAGTAAGGGGAGAATGTATATTAACCTACATACTCTGTATAACTCACAGTACAATAACACATGTGAGACATATTCGACTTCTCCCTTTCCACATATGCATACCCATTCTGCTATTGGTATTCTCTTGTACCTACCCTGGAGAAGTGCTGAGGGGAGAATATTAAATCTGGCTCTGAAGAAAGCTATTCTTTGTTTTGGGAAGATCAGATCATTTAGATATCCTGCTGATTCCCACACACCCTGCTTGATTCTGTCCCTACTGTGGAGAGACAACCTATTTAGTTCTTCTTGGAACTCCATGTCCTTCATTCTATCAATTACCACTTACTTTGCTTTGTCAAAGCCGATGAGAGCCCATAAGAGCCCAGCTTGTGATCTATCGCCTATTTCCAGGGGGAGGGGAAGTTGTCAGTCAGCACTAGCGGGGACAGTCCCTCTGGAAAGTAATGAATTTTCAGCCAATAGATGATCATCATCTTCCAGGCTCTTACCTGAATTTGAGGCATACCTGTCTCAATTCTTAGTAGGGCATTTGGAGTTCCTTTGGGTGCAGCTAAGATGGCTCGCAGGAATTTGGTTTGTATAGTTTCTAGCAAGTTTTTCTTTGCAAGGATTCCGGTTTGTGCCCCATAAAGAATTTGCGCCAATGTTTTGGCCTCAAAAAGTTTTAAGGCAGCAGATACTATTTGGCCTCCGCCTTTATAGTCAGTTCTTTTACTTCTAAGAATCTTAATGTTTAATTCAATCAAAAATTGTTCACAGGATTTAATTTCTCTTCAATTGTTCTTTATACCCTCCTATAGATTTCTTCAAAATTTTAACAAGCTTCTTTTGTAGATCCAACAAAAAAAAACATTTTCCAGATCATTCTCTTGGTTTATCATTTGTGTTTCCCTTTTAATTCTTCAAACTTCAGCCAGTTTCTTTTGCCTATTCAGCAATGTCTTTTTCCAAATCATTATCTTGGTCCGTCGTTTGAAGTTACATATTCTGTAGTTTATTAAATAAAAATTGTTCCACATCTGTCATTTCTTTATTAACACCTTTTACACATGATCTATCCATCATTTATGACAGTGTTGATATTGTAGTTACTAATTTCTGGCTTCATTCTTCAAAGACGTTTAATATTTGCAATTTTATAACATTTTTATCATTATGTAAGTCCCAGTACTAATTGACATCATGCTTGTATTTTTTTTTCCTACTTAAAATCTTTAGTCTCCTCCAGTGTCCAATTTCTAAAATCATCACTTATCTTTTGTTATGACTTGTAGGTGCCAAGGTAACAAAAATAAGTCTGTTTCCCATTGGAAATTGTTTATTTTTCTAGTTAATTCCAAAAACTTACAGTAAAAGTAAATATTCAAATTTATTAGAACCATTAATTCATTTATAACTTTCTTAGATCAAAATCTTATTTAGCTTTTTGATTTTTATTTCAAATGCCTTAACTTCTTAAGCTTGTAATTAATTTTTCTTTTGTTTAGAATTGAAGATAAACTAAACCAATGAAGATTTTTCAAACCTCTTGTTTTGAAAGTCTCTATAGATTTAGAATAAACAATTTTTGAAAGTGCTTAGAAAGTAAATCTAACGCAAACTTTGTGTCTTTTAAAAGTGTCTGCAAACAAGATGATCTTGTTGCCTCCCAGTGCTCAAACTCATGGAACACAACTGTCCTGCAATCTTCTCATCAGAAGCAGCCATCCAGAGTACATACAGCAGATCTCCCATCCTCTCTCTATTTTTTATTCTTTTTTTTTTCCTATTCTTTCTTAGTTTAGTTTGTATTGGTTTTTTAAAATTGTAATTAACATTCTTAATAAAAATTACATTTAAAAAAAATAAAAAATTAAAGATATGCAAGTATATCTCCATCATAGAGATAGGTCTATTTGGGCTAGGATGGAGGCTGAAAGGGGAAAATGAAGAGGTAGGTTAGAGCAGGGGTGAAATCCAGCAGGTTCTGACAGGTTCTGGAGAGCCGGTAGCAGAAATTTTGAGTAGTTCAGAGAACCGGCAAATAGCACCTCTGGCTGGCCCCAGAGTGGGGTGGGAATGGAGATTTTGCAATATCCTTCCCCTGCCATGCCCACCAAGCCATGCCCACTAAGCCATGCCCACAGAACCAGTAGTAAAAAAAATTGGATTTCACCAAAGTTAGAGGAGCTATTTTGTTCAGCGCTTACTTTAGGAACCCTGTTCCCACAATACATTTTATAAAAATGATCTTAAGGACATTCACTAGAAAGATAGAAATACTTCCAAAATATATCCTGTTTTCAATACGACAAAGAACAGAACTAAAATAATCTTCAGGTCAATGTTTCAGAATGTCACAAAAACAATCAGTCAATCTTCACTTTTCCTCTGGGAAACTCTGAACACACTTAAATTTTTAAGCTGAAACTCTGCTATCTTTGCCTCTGGAAATGTTGACAATGAAGGTTGTTTTTTTTTTTGTTTTTTTGTTGAAAGAGTCCATTTTAGCTTTAGTTCTCTTTGGCACATGTTCCTCATCAGCCTCTTGGAAGTCTTCTCAGAGCAGCATCTGCAACTTCTGGGATCTTAATGGGCAAGGAGCAGTTAACAGATGTCTGTTTTCACTACTCAACTTTTTTTAAAAAAAAAAATAGTATACCAAAATATTTTCTCTTGTAAGACATTTAAGCACTGGGAAAAAATCAAAAATCCTAGCATGGAGAAAAATATCCTTCCAGGAGACAAAAAATACATAATTATCAATACAACTGTCAAACAAATGCAATATGTTAACTGTCAAACAAATGCAATATGGAAGATGTAAAACATCAATAATTTTGTCTCCTTTCTGTAAGTACTATACACTATACAAACTTAATATCTGATACCATTTAATACCATGAAAAACTAAAGCAAGCCAGCAATATATAAATATAGTCATTGCCATACTTCATAGAAAGTAATTAAACATTTACTCTTCAATATACAATAGTTTGCAGTTGTCATGGGAGAAAAACGATACATACATTCACATATATACATAATAAAACCAAATGATATTTACATATATAGACATATGTGAAAGTATGTGCCTCTGTGTGTATTACCGCATAAAATTACAATTTTGTTGTAAATTCTCTCACAAACATGGTTTACCTTATAATGATTGTTATACTTTAAGCACAAGAAAGGAAGATTGTAATTTTTTTTTCTGATACTCTGAAAATATAAAAACCTTGATGCTAAAAATATATATTTTCCAACTAGTAATTTGCAGACCATCTATAACCGTGATGACGAACCTATGGCACACATGCCAGAGATGGCATGCAGAGCCCTCTCTGCTGGCAAGCACTCCGTCATCCCAGGTCATATCTCCATGGCGTTTCTTTCATGAGCTTTGATTTCTCTGCGAACAATGAAACAGAAGCTCACAAAAGAAAAAGATCTTACCTCTTGCCGCGCTGCCGGTCTTGGGATGCCCTGCCTCCCACCAGCCACTGGTCTTTGGGTCTCTGCTGTGCATGTGCACACGTCCACCATGTGCTCGTGCATGTCCAACCATGCACACATTCGCACACGTTCACATTTGCGCACGTTCATTCATGTACACGCATGCGCATGTTTGCTCGTGTTCATGCAAGTTTGTGCCTGCTCTTGCAAATGGTTATGCATGTGGTTGCGTGCACACCTTTCAGTTTGGGCATGCACACGCAGTTTGGGCACTCTGTATCAAAAAGGTTCGCCATCACTGGTCTATAACAAGGCCAATGTTGAGGTACTAGGCAAAAATAGAAAAAATAATTAACAGAAGTGGAAAAAATAGAATTAGGAAAACAAACCAATCCTACACTATTCCTATATCTAACTTTTCAAAGCCTTAGCAAAGGCTATAAAAGATCGAACTCATCATCTCCAGGGAATAAAGTATGTTTGACAAGCAAATCAATAATTTCCTTTTTGCATCTGCCAAAAAAAAAAACTTCCACAGAAGAAAATTCCAAATAAGTGGGATAATTTTAAGCACCAATCTAATCTGAACTGGTGAGTAAAAAATCAGCAAAGGAAGCATCTGAGACTATTTCAAAGTCTAGGAAGATTTCATAACCATTGCAGACAGTCCAGTAAATAATGTGATCTCAAACCATTCAGGATTTGAAAAACTCAAAACAAGCATTTTAATTTGCATTGCTAAATGTCTATGGACATTCTCAGTCGTCCAGGTCATGGTTGTCCAGGTCATGGTTGTCCAAAGGATGAGAAGCAAAATGTCTTTAAAGAAAAACCAGAAGTCCAGTTGCCTCTTGAAAAAGCACCTTTGGGACAAGCATTCTAATGTCTTCATCCCAATATTTGAAATGGATGTTGCTTACCTGAACATCCTTTCTGGGCGCGCTGCTGAAGAATCCAAGAGCGTGGGTAATATCCCCAGCTTGCCTGAATCACTGAGTGTATATTACTTTAAGGCTGTTGACTCCTCCCCCAGGGACTGGCTGAGGCTCAGTTTCTTTCACGAAGGACAGCGCAGATAAGTTCAAAACCATCCGGGATCGACAGGCAGCAGCCGAACAGGGAGGGTTGGATTCTTCAGCAGCGCGCCCAGAAAGGATGTTCAGGTAAGCAACATCCATTCTCTGGCGCGCTGCTTGGAAGAATCCAAGAGCGTGGGATATACCCAAGCAAGTATTATACGGGAGGGGAGGCTGACTGCTCCCGGTCGGCTGTAGTCGAGATGACAGATTGCAATACACGTCGTCCGAAGGACGCCTCAGCCGAGGCAAAGGAGTCAACCTTATAATGGCGTACAAAAGGTGTAATCGAAGTCCATGTGGCTGCTCGGCACACATCCAGAACTGAGGCCTGGGTGGCCCACGCCGCTGAAGTCGAGGCACTCCTCGTTGAATGAGGCAGGATTCGTCTAGGCGGGACCTTGTTGTGAAGTGAGTACGCCGTAGAGATGCAGGCTTTGAGCCACCGCCCAATGATAGACGAGGTGACCTTGTGCCCCATGGAGGCGGGAAGAAAGGAAACAAATAGCGCTTCCGATTTACGGAACGGAGAAGTCCTCTTGATGTAGTGCCTTAGAGCTCGACGGACATCGAGAGTATGCCATTGGGCTTCTTTGTGATGCCGAGGATGAGGACAAAAATCCGGCAGGACCAGCTCTTGTGCTCGATGGTAGAGCGAATTAACTTTGGGCACGAATGCGGGGTCTAAATGGAGCACGACCCTGTCTGTATGAAAGATGCAAAGATCGGGATGGACCGACAGAGCCGCGAGCTCGGAGACCCTCCTCGCTGAAGTGATCGCTACTAGGAATGCAACTTTCAGCGTCAGGTAATGAAGAGGGATAGAAGACAGAGGCTCAAAGGGTGGAGTCATCAGTGTCTGAAGCACTAGCGTTAAATCCCACGATGGATATCTGTGGACCACCGGCGGCCATAGGTTGGTGGCGCCCCGGAGAAAGGTGCGAACTCTCGGATCCAAGGACAGTGAACGGCCCGGAGATTTGGACAAGACCGAGTTTAGGGCGGCTACCTGCCGTTTCAAGGTGTTGGGCGTCAGGCCGTCATCCAACCCATCCTGGAGGAATTCAAGAAGGGCAGGAACGGAGGCTCCGGCCGGATCAACGTTGTTCTTGTGACACCAGCGACAAAAGGCTTGCCAGGTAGCCTCGTAAATCCGGATAGTAGAATCGCGGCGAGAGGCCTGCATGGTGGTAATGACCCGTCCGGAGAAGTTGTCCCTACTCAGGAGGTCCCTCTCAAATGCCAGACGGCCAGTTTGAGCCATTCCGGTTCCGGGTGTAGAATGGCCCCCTGGCTGAGAGAGACCTTGTCCCTGGGTATCCTCCATGGTCGGGAGATCGAGAGGTCCAGCAGGTCCGCATACCATGGCTGACGCGGCCAGTGCGGTGCGACTAGAAGTACTTCTGCACCCTCCGACAAGATCTTGCGTACCACCCTCGGGATGAGGGGAAGTGGAGGAAAAGCGTACAGGAGGCCGGGAGGCCAAGGGCATCTGAAAGCATCCGTCCCTTCGGACCCCATGCTGGGAAAGCGGGAGAAGAATCGAGGGACCTGTGCGTTGGAGGGGGTCGCAAACAGGTCCAAGACAGGGGAACCGAACCTCGCCAAAAGTTCCTGGAAGAGAGCCGGGTCCAAGCGCCACTCTGCATGATCGATCAGGGAACGGCTTAGCCAGTCCGCCTGTGCATTGTCCGTTCCGGAGATGTGTTGGGCCGAGATGGAGAGTACGTTCTTCTCCGCCCACGAGAGGAGTGAGGTCGCCTCGTCCATTAGCGGTTTGGAGTGGGTGCCACTCTCCCGATTCAGATGTGCCTTGGCCGTGGTATTGTCCGTTAAGACCAGCACATGTTGGCCCTGGATGTCGGGTTGGAAATGGAGGAGGGCTAGGTGTATGGCCCTCAGTTCTAGCCAATTTATATCGTGCTGCAGGTCCCTTAGTGACCAACGGCCCTGAGCTACTTTGGTGGACAGATGGGCACCCCACCCCAGAAGGCTCGCGTCCGTTGTTACAATCATTCTGTTGGGCTCTTGAAATGAGCATCCCCTCGAGATCGCGGGAGAAGTCCACCAAGACAGGGACTGGAGGATCGATCCAGGGACTCGAACCCGCGACTTGGAATTGCTGCCCAGGGATTTCTGATATGGGAGCAGGTACCATTGTAGTGGGCGTGAATGGAGGCGAGCCCAAGGCACAATGTTGATGCAGGAGATTAACTTCCCAAGTAACTGGGACAATTGGAGGATAGAAGCTGACCGGGAAATTTGAATTTGAGCGATCGAGGAGGCAATGTTCAGACAACGATCCGGAGCCAGGAAGACGTGACTCGAGGCGGAGTCGATGATGGCCCCGAGGTGCAGAATGTGAGTCGTAGGCTGAAGGTGGCTCTTCTCTAGATTTAGGGAAAAACCATGCCGTTGCAGAGTGTCTCGTACTACCTCCAGATCCTGGAGAGCTCTCTGGTGGGAATCGGACAAGATCAGGATATCGTCCAGGTAGCACAGTACTCTGATGGGAATGAGTCGTAAGGAAGCTGCTATTACCGCTAGGACCTTGGTAAAGGTCCTGGGGGCAGACGAAAGACCGAATGGCATGGCCCTGTATTGGAAGTCCTGATTGTCGTAAGAGAATCGTAGAAAACGACGATGGGCCGGTCTGACTGGTATGTGGAGGTACGCCTCCTTGAGATCGATGGACGTCATCATGTCGAATTGCCGGATGCAGGACAGGATCGAATGCAGGGACTGCATCTTGAATTTGTGGTAGGTGATCAGCTTGTTTAACTCCTTTAAATCCAATATCCTTCTCCAGGCCCCGGAGTTCTTCGGAACTAGGAAAAATATTGAGTAGAAACCGGTTCCACGATGTTCGATGGGAACCGGCTCTATAGCGCGAATGTCCAACAGATGTTGAATTTCCATAGACATCAGGCGCCGTTTCTCGGGGTTGCTGGAGACTGGACATCGGATGAATCTGTTTGGAGGGCAGGAAGCGAACTCCAGTGTCAGACCTAGTTGAATGGTTTCAAGGACCCATTTGTCCGTCGTCGAGAGAGCCCATTGATGGAAGAAATAGCCGAGACGACCGCCGATAGGATAATGCTCGGAGCAGTCATTTACCTCGACGGTAAGGCTGGGAGCTTGCGCCACGAAAGGGGCGTTTGGAGGTTTGCTGACGCCTAGAGCGGTCACGAAAGGTAGACCGGTCAGGAGGGCGATCGTAGGAGAAAGACGAAGGCCGGTAAGAGGAGGAAGTGCTGGGTGCAGGCTCAGACCGATAATACTGGCGCTGGTGATAAGGTTGATAGCGGCGGTCAGCTCTGCGAAAGGAGGAAGGCATGATCTTTCGTTTATCCTTATCCTCCACCAGGATAGGATCCAGTGCTTCTCCGAAAAGACGAGAGCCTTTATATGGGGCCGAGGCAAGCCTCCATTTAGATTTTACGTCTGCCCGCCAGTTCCGTAACCACAACAGGCGACGGGAGGTAACCGCTGATGTTAGCGAGCGGGAAGTGAACCTAGTTGCAGCCAGGGCCGCGTCGGCAGAATATTCGGTTGCGGCCACAAGTTTATTAACGTCCTGGTGGAGACATCTATCATCAGGTGGAAGGCGCTCTTGGAGCTGGCGGAGCCATATCAGGGAGGCTCTGTTGAAAAATGAAGCCGAGGTAGCAGCCCGGATAGCCCAGGCTGCCGTCTGGTGAGCTTTACGAAGCACAAACTCGGCCCGCCTGTCCTCAGACCTCAACCCATCGGCAATGTCGGCGGAAAGAACCGCTGAAGAAGTCAAGGCGGCGATCGGGGCATCCACAGTTGGTAGTGCGAGTAGATCTTGTAAAGCGGGAGCCAAACAAAACAACTTCTTGTCTATGCCATTGGGTGCAGGAAGTGCCCCTGGCTGAGACCAGGGACGTTGAACCACTTCGGAAAAGAGCTGCGGGCATGGAATGAAGTCCTGGTCCAGTTGTGGAACCGCAAAAAGAACGTCATGGGGATTGGAATCGTCCGAGCGCTCAGGAAGGACCTTGGAAGCGGCCAACTGTGTTGTGGCAATGGCTTTGCGGAGTAAGGCCTTAAAAAGTGAAGGTCGGAACAGGCCTGGAAAGGTTGACTTCTCAGGTAAGTCCTGTTCATCTTCCAACAGCTCCATATCCCTAAAGTCCTCATAATCAAGTTGAGAATCATCGCTATGGTCCGACTCCTGCAAGGAACATTCAGGAGGATCAATCTCTGCTTGAGGAGCAGCCTGTCTAGAAGGCTCCATGAGACAGGTATGAGATGCACAAGCTTGAGGAGAAACCTGACATTGAGGCACTTGCGGAGGCAAACCATGATGAAAACCTGCTGCCATCATCCTGGAGAGGGTAGCCGAGATCATAGCCTGTATATCATAATACCCGGGCTGGGGGCCGTCAGGCAGTCGGAGCCCCGCCGCCGTCGGAGTGAAGGTAGCCTCAGGTTGATGAGGTGGTGGTGGCTGAACGGAAGGGACCGCTGCAGTGGACGGGGATACGGCAGGTAAATCAGGCTGCTGACCCAAAACAATCACCTGTGGTACAAGTGGAACCCCTGCAGAATCCACATGAAGGGGAGTCGAGGCCGGGAGCGGATCAGGCACTTGAAGAGATGCGGGCGCCACTGCGGGCGGAGCGGTCGATGTAGCATGCGTCTGAGCATGGCGTTGTGCCTGATCGAAGTGACGCTCTAGAGCATCATGTCTGCGCTTAGCAACCTTGTCCTCCGCTTTAGATGATTTATGAGCCTTGGATGAAGAGGAACTAGTAGAATGGGAAGATCCCTTTGAGCGCTTCTTTTCCTCCTTCTTGGAGGAGGCTTTGGATGATTTGGCTTTAGGAGGGCTGGGAGCCTGAGGTAGCTCCAGATCCGAGGAGAGCTCAGCATCGGCCATGGTGAGAACAGAATCACCTGGTCCCAACTGTGAGGAAAGGAAGTAGCAAGGTTGTTTTCTCTCCTTTCCGTTCCTTTATTTATTTTTATTATTATTTTTATTTTTATATATTTTTTTTTATTTTTTTATTTTTTTTATTTTTGAGTTAAGGAAACGTAGAGGCGAATGGGGGCCAGACGACAGATGGATGCATCCCTAATAAATGACTGAACAACAAACTGTCACGAAGGTAAAGGCAAGGCACTCCTTTAACGGGGATAATGAGGCAACAGAAAATGGCCGCTCGGAGTCACGGAAAGATGGCGATCCGTGTGTAAGGCCAAGCGAAAACGAAAAGTCCAGCCGGCTCAGGCGAGTCCAGGAGCTCAAGGTCAGCTGTCAAGTGTCCTCTTTTTTTTTTTTTTTTTAAATTTTGCCGACACGGGAATCCGAAAATGACAGCTCAGCCGATGTAATTAGGGGCCAAAATGGCGGGCGCGTGGGAAAAGGCAGCCGCCCGACGCTGTCCCTGCAAGCGCCAGAGAATACTCCTGTATTCTACTCACTGTTCTAGCGTCACTGATGGAATTAATTAAGGCGCGAGGGTCAGGCGAAGAAACAAAGCGCCGCCTCCGTCTCTAGTCAGAAGTCCTGGGCGCGGGCTCTCAGAAGCAGCCCGAATCGCTGACGGTTGTTAAGGGAGGCCCGAAAATGGCGCCTCCCGAACAGTGGCCTCTGCGCGCGGACACTCAGAAACGTCCCAAGCGCTGTGGGCCGGAAGGCGGAGGAACGATCCCAGTCCAAACCGTGTATCAGGAAGTCGGGTTTGCACAGCAAGCGGCGAAATTCAAATGTCAAGCCGGCGGCACACTCCAAACAGCACGCGGAGATGCCGGTGGTAAGGCAGAGCTCCGCAGCGACTATTTAAGCAGAAGAAAAACCGCGAAGGCGGGTGGCCGGGGTCCCCCAGCCGATCTCGCCTCGCAGGTGGCACAGTTCTAAAGCGACTCAGAGTCCTTGAAATTACGATGATGATAGAAGAAGCAAAAATCAAAAAAGTTTAGCTAAGAAAGACCAAAAGTGAAGAGAAGACAAACTACACTCTATCAGGCACCACTGAGTGAAAGGAACTGAGCCTCAGCCAGTCCCTGGGGGAGGAGTCAACAGCCTTAAAGTAATATACACTCAGTGATTCAGGCAAGCTGGGGATATTACCCACGCTCTTGGATTCTTCCAAGCAGCGCGCCAGAGAATAAAGATTATTCACAAGGAGAAAAAAAAATACTGAAGATTGTCTTCTTATACTTTACAAAGCCTGACAATGGGTTAGCTGCCAGTTTTAGCTCCCAAATGCCTGGAAGGAGTAATCCACCTCTTTTCCCTATGGAAGAAACAAATATGAAGACTAAATTGCTCATGCTGTGAGGCCAGATTGGAAGTTTATCATTCCCTCCAATAAATTTTCTGGGTTATCTTGATGTGACTTATAACAAGAAACTCCACGATGTCTTCTTGCCTCATCCTGGCATCCGATTTCACTTTATCTATCAATCCTCCAAAATCCTGAATAGTTCTGATTAGTTGCTACACTGCATTAACAATGCAATAGAAGCTGAAAATCACAGTTCATTGAAATACTGCAAAGGAATATACACTAAAAGGCTGGCAGCAATCTGCAGAACTGGAAAATGATAAAAAGTTCCCATGAAACATTTTTAGAAACCTTACGAAGAGAGTTCTTCAAAATTTTTGCAAAGTGCACATATTGATAGTCAACAGAAGAAACCAGAAACTGTAAGGCCTCAAACATAGATGAAATAAAATACAGGAAAAGTGAAAAAATGTTGTCGGCATTAAAACTCTGATTTAATTATATTCTCAGAGTTCTACAAATTTGACTATAGAGACATTATATTGCAGACCTCTGAATTTTTCCTATTCTAATTAGTACATATTTTGTTTTATTGCTTTCATCACAGTGACAACAACACTTCAGAAGAATTCCTGTCTTGAAGGTTTTTAAGATAAGCAAACACCATGAACTTAGAACTAGCAGGCTGCAGACACTATTTTCTACCATCTAGAAGCTATCCTGCTTTTTAGAGTCAGATCTGGTAGTTGTATTGTATTGCTCACATTCATCAGTAGTGTTAACATTTATCTCTCTAAAATGTATATACTTTACCCAACTAGAGCCTTGATAGTACAGTGGTCTAAGCACCCTGTTATTAACACAGCTGCCTGCAATTTACTGCTGGTTCGAATCTCTCCAAGGCTCAAGGTTGACTCAGCCTTCCATCCTTTCTAAGGTAGGTGAAATGAGGACCCAGTTTGTGGGGGCAATAAGCTGACTTTGTATAAATATACAAAAGTATGAAGGCTATTGCTTAACGCATTGTAAGCCGCCCTGAGTCTCCGGAGAAGGGCGGCATATAAATCAAATTTAAAAAAAAAAAACCTATGTTTTCTCCATCCACTCCCCCTTCCCCCTCCGCAAAAAGCCAAGTAGAACACTTCATTGTCCTCAACACACATGTACAACTTCTTTTTCAGTTCTCGTTAAGTCAAAGAACTTGAATTATTTGAGGGATTAGTAAAGCAATCAGATTTTCCTAAAGGAACTCCTTATATCAGCTGAAGATTGTATATAAAACATGAAGTTGATAGTTGAACTTGCTTCAAGTTAATTTCAGAATAATATTTAAAGTGAAGCTTTATTATTTATTACAATACATTAATTACTCCAATTAGAGCCAATAAAGGCTAATATAAGCTGTCTTAAGTATTTGTCTTAATATAATTTTAAAGTTTTATTTATCTAGTGTGCTCATGAAACATATTTTGATATACAAAAGGAAGGGCAAAAATATTTCTTATCAGAAAATAAACTGAACACCCGTACTATAAGTTATCAGAATTACAAGTGATTGTTTATCACACAGTATTTTATGCTAAAATGATATCAGGCAGAGAGGTATAAAAACACCACATTTCAATAATATTTTAAACTGTTCCACTAATGATCATGCAACCCATTGTACAATGCCATATTATACTCAAACCAGGTGTTTAGTATATAAACATTAAAAAACAGTATAAAAATATACTGTAAAAGATCATCAGCAACAAGTTACAAAAACACAAAGACCCATGGCATTGCCAAAAATCTCTCCATTTTTAATTGCTTTGGAAAGCCACATTCAGATAAAACTAATTCTGCTGGAAAGTCCTTCTTTGATTCACAAGAAAGCAGCTTCTATGAGCTTCAATACCAGTCTCCCATTACCTCACAATAAACAACCCATAGTTTCTTTTAGGAATCACACATCAGATAAATTCTGGTTAGAAGAAGTTTATAGGTACCTTGATGCCAAGTCATAGACAGCATTACAGGTTAATGCCAGCACTTCAAATGCTATGTGAAAACCCACAGGAAGACACCAGGGCTAAATACCAACATTATATGTTCATGCGTAATGGCTGCCAACCAACATTAGGGCCATTGCATTCTGGACCAAATGTTAAGTAGCCTCCAGAGTCAGCCCTTTATATAGAAAACTGCAATAATGTTGAGGTCATGAGTGACCTCATAAAGTATTTCTCTCCCAGGTAGGACCACAACTATTTCATCAGCTGAAGCAAGGCAAAGGCCACAGTTTTCACCTGTTCAATTAACAATATCCATCAGTCTAGGAAGTCCCCCTCCCCAGGTTTCTGATCTGTTTTTTTCAAGAACAATGCTATCCTGTTAAGAACACTGAAACTTTCAGAGCCCCTCAAATGAATAGCAACCTTTTCATCCTTGGAAGTAACTTTAACATGTTCCATCCCATTCAAGAGATATGCCTGTTTGTTACATACATCCCCATTTCCCTATCCAGGTATCTTCTACATAGTACATGATGAATCTGTTCTGCATTTGAAAAACTGGCATAATATCTACTAATCATGTGAGGACTCTAGTTAACGCATACTTTTATCCTCGATTTATACTTGGATATGCTACTTCTGTCTTCCTTTCACTTATTGTGTATTAAGCCACAACTTTGTTAATATTTGCATCAAAATTATGCATTAAATATTTTTCCATGCATATTCCCCAAGATTTTTTAGCTTAAATGTGGATGAGAAATCTGTAAGAAAAAAATCCATTTTAGCCAAATTATATTTCTCAAAGCAAAGAGACATTGTGCCAGGCCTCCACTGTTCATTTTTATGTGCATTAGATATTTTATCAAATCAGATGAACTCTTCTGAACATTGGAAATCTCAATATCTCTCCCCACTAGAAGGCTACTGTTGTGAAGCAGCTGTTGCCTCCAGAAACTATTAATGAGCAACATCACCAAATGTACTGCAATACTAAATTTTGCGAACATAAAATGAATTAACCTTATTACAAAATTCTTATTTTTCAAAAAAACTGAATGAAATACATTTGGCAAAATACAATTCAGAACATAAATTACAATACCAGTTTCCTACTGTAATCAGGTACATGTATGCTCTAATTTAGTATACTTAATTGTATTACACGATTGTCCCAAATCTTTTTTCTTTCTGTAACAGGATTTTATGTTGTACATTTATAAACTAGATACTTCTTCCCCTCCAGAATCACGACACCTGCCTGAATTGTCAAATCAAGCATATACCTGTAGTAGGGGAGGGTTCTACTTACCTTTACTACAGGTTCACAGCAGGGCCGTGCGCTCTTCTGCACAAGCGCAAAAGCTTCTGCGCATGCAAAGCGTTTTAATGACATCAGAGTCGGTGGACGGATCCTCCCGCCGAGGAGGATCTACTCCTCTACTACCAGTTCTATAGAACTGAGGCGAACCGGGGGCAACCCACCACTGACCGGTAGGTACCAATTTTCCTACAACCATTCTGTGATTTTAAGCACAGTTAAAGTGCACTTCAACTGTCTGAGGACTGTAGCATGAACTTTTCATTGTATAATTGTAAACAGTTGGCAAGGAACTATTTTGCAGAGACTTTTTCTATATAAAAGAAGAATATATTAAACTTTCCTAGTATTGGCCGATTATATTACTTCATTTAATCATAGACTATAAAATGTTTTCAATCACTACTGCGACAGAAGTAGAAAAAAACTAGTTTGGAAGAAACTAAAGTTAGTCAGAAAAGCTATAAGAAATAACCCAGACAAAATTAATATTCTTTCCTCAAACTAGGATGACTGATAAGATTCTTTGATATAAAAAATTACAATTCACAGGTTGCATTTTGGGGGAAATAGTCTGAGATTTTTGAAGGAGATGTGTTACCAGATGCGGGCTATAAAAATCAAGGTAACATCAAATCGGCAGCTGTCTTCTATCATTCTGCTGCCATAAAATGGCTATTCAAACTTTTAGAGCTCAGATATGGTAGCTGTATTCTAATCCAATATATATGCCATAGAAGCATATTTTAACACAATATCATTATGTTATCAGAATATCATGGCTCACTAAGAAAAAAGTTAATCTGAGGACTTCTAGTTCCATATTTTAGAACTCTATCATGAAAATAATTCAGAAACAAGCACATGGCACATGATTCTAGAAAAGTTACAAGTTAAATTTGTGGACCTATATAACAGGAAGTAGCATCAGTGAGTGGCTCACAACAGCTGCAAACTATTTCTTTAGATTGAGGCCTTTTCTTAGCCCTCAGAAAAATATAACTTATCTTTAAATAGTCTTAAAGGAAGCTGGGTTCATTGCATTTTAGGCCACTTTCACTGTTTCATCTAAATTATAACCACATGCAATATTTTACTTGATAATTTTAAAAGTTACTTTGCTCTCAGTGACAGTGGCTTACATCCAAGAACTATCAATTTCAAAGACTTAAGACAGTTAGCAGAAGAACTAACATGGGTGCTTTTAAAATAGAAAGCCAACCTATTGTGTTCAAAAGAGCTAATACTACCATCAATTTTGCCTGAAATAAATGCACACAGTATCTCTGGAAATTCATAATGGGAGAGAGGGAAGAAGACATTACCATGCCAACCACTCAAGATAACGTAACACCACAAGAACCAGGAAAGAAGCAGGGAGAAAAAATAACCAAAACTAAGTAACTCTATATCCCATTAGCTGTATCTCAGCTACTGATCATGATTCAAAATGTTTTCATTTTAAGAAAAAGACTACATAAGCAAGAAAAAGCAAAAAAGGGTTCCTACAAGACAAAGAACTAAGAAAGGTGAGTTCCTTCAGCACATGACATGAAATGAAATAATGAAATAATACAATGTTAAAATCCCATCAAACATTTGTGAGAAGCAGCAGTGGCAGCAAATACATCCATTTTAATTTTTAAAGTAGTAAATATCTATGAATATAACCCATGCAAACAAAAGCTCTTTTAGAGTTCTCCATAATTTTTAAAAATGGGAAGAGGTGCTAAGAGAGAAAAGTTGAAGAAATACTGCTTCAAATAATCAGAGCAGAAGGACAAAGACCTTGCCACTCCTTTGCCAACTGACAGTTCTTGAATTTTCCTAGTGGCTGCTGTTAAGAGTAGGAAGAAGCAGACATGAATAATCACTGTGCTGTTTTTAAAAAAAATCATACTTTAATTTCTTAATTTTAATGCAAATTGCTTTGAGAAATGTATGAAGTAGAAACAAGGATTTTAAAAATATAAACTGTGTGGTCTACCTGTTGATGTGTTGGATTGGAACCAAGAAGACTATTCCACTTGCAGTTAAATAAAGATGTTCACTTTATCATTTTTGGAGTTTGTTATCATCCAATGAAATTAAGCCCAAAGGTAAAATAAAGTACTGGTATCAAGATACAATACCCATCAGTCACTTAATGGCCATTTGAAGCATATGACAGACACCCTCCCGTAAAGCTACATACATCCCTGTTGCAAAGTTATAGTTACTGCAATCCCCCCATGGTCATTTGCCCTTATGACTGACTGCAGGGGTGCTGCAGTGTCCTGACCTATCTCCACCACTCCTCCCCACTAGGACCCCAGAGCCCTTGAGCTTGCTCCTCACACTCCCATCATCCATCCCACACTTACCATTTGAAGATCTCCAGACTTCACGTTACAGAAGAATGGAAGGACTACGTGTGGGGATGGGCCAAAATAGTGGCCACAGGATAAATCATTCAATTTTGCTGTCTTAATGTAGTCTGCAGAGCAATGCAGAAGCTTCCTACAGCACCCTGCAGACCTCATTACAACAGCAAAATTGAGTGGTTCATCTTTGGACATACAGTTGCAACCTGGAAGCAGCAGCCATTATGTCCCACCTACAAGGCAGTCAATATCTTTGAAATGTTTTAAGCTATTAAACCTAGGTCACAAATAGCATATAGTTAATATCTGTTCATGTGAAAAAATGGCTAAAAAGAATAATTGTCCCTCCTATAAGCTTTCTAATACAGACATTTTTTACTGGATCTTACAGACTTATATATTCTCACATTTTTATTGGCACCAGTTTCCCCCTTACCTTTTCTGACAACCTAAAGATAATAATTATTCCATCTATTATTTTCATTCCTGCACAGCTTTCCTATAATAGGAAGAATATTATCATTAACATCCAATACTAATTGGATTAATTCTCCACATTAACAGTACACAAAAAAATTGAATTCAAATTGTTTCAAATTTCAAACATTCTCAGCAATTCCCTCCACTTCAGCCATCCAGCTTTGTGTCCTCTGTACATTTATAAATAAAATTTATAAATAAGATTGTCTATACAAGGGAAGGAATGAGCAAAACTAAATGAAAACCCATCTGCACTTTTAGCAAGATATTAGAATAATTCAGGGTCAAGCCATATTAATCTGTATCTAATGTTAGAAAACTAGGAGGGAGGGGGAGGAGGAGAAGTCTTGCATCGCAGTAATTTAAATTGATTTTCTAAAAAAATATGAAGGAAAATGATGTTGCTTGGACACTAATGACATTCATAAAGCTAAAATAATTATAAAGGTATTTGAAGTTTAAATGCCTGTTACCCAGAAATACTGGTGAATTTAGCAGAAATACAGCTGACTGCTACATTTCAGAGATAAAAATTGTCTTCTACTCTATTTCTACTCAAATCACTTCATAAAAATACCTTCACATGGGGGATAAATGTAAGAATGTGTGCTGTTAAATTTATGGTATGTGCTGTTTAAAGAACTCAGCATGAAAAATATAGAAATCTCAATCACCATTTGAATAATGTTTATGCATTGTTTATGAGTTTGTTCTGCAAACCCTTTTCTAACATGAGATTGTGAGCATATGACAGCTGAATGTGTAGGGTGGGATGCAGGAACTCCTAAGCCTCTGTTCCTCTCTGAGGTTTCTTGCCCATCTTCCTACATTTTGGAGCAGTGCTTGGTAGTTCTTGCTACCTAGTGTTGCCTATCTTTCGGGCAGCCCCTCACCTGCCATCTTTCCCCAATCCCAGGGGTAAAACAAAGGTAACAGTGCCACAACTTGCACTGATTTACTGATATTTCAAAGCATTAAGAATACTTGGTATAATTCAGCTTTGTTGTTCCATAGTGCGCTAATGTGTAGTTTTTTTCAACCTTGCCAACTTTAAGACGTGTGGACTAGCTGGAGAATTCTAGGAGTTAAAATCAACAGGTTAAAGTCAACAAGGTTTAAAGACACTGGACTACAGGTTGTAGTTCTTTATTGTTGTTCTTATTAAGACTCTACAGGAAAATATTAGATTGATTCTGAGTCTAAAATGTGGATAAACAGAGGTTGACATTAAGCATCCAACTTCCTATAGTTGTTCAGAAAAATACAGATATTTACTAATGCATTGAAAATAAGAAAATTCTAGCACATTTTTTATTAAACAGATTACCCAATTTGCCAAAGTAGGATACCATCCAAATAGCCATTGCTTCTACTTCCATTTACCTGCAAATTCTTTTTCCCTGGAAATTTTAAGCAGAAGCAAATGGAGACTGCTCCTCCCTCCCTCTGAGCCCGGGTAAACAATTTATTCCTCCATGCTGTTTTGCATCCTGCTTTTATTGTAAAAGCATTTAAGGTTTCTGTTTTCTAATTCTAAGGCTAAAGAAGATAACATGTCAAACTCTTAGCTTGGGCCATATACCTATGAATAATGGCTGAGAGTCAGGGAAAGTATAGTAACTGCTGGGTCAAACAACAGGGAGCCAGATCATGACTTTGAGAAAAAGAAAAGCTTTAAAACAGGCTACAAATAAAGAGGATTTAATGGAAGAGACCTGTTTGATTCTTTGAGGATGAGGTGTTAACTCTATTATCAGGCAAACTTAACAATCGAGTTATAGAGTATGATCATCTTCTAGGCCTTCTCTTGTTAAAAATCTCGTTTCCTATAACTTCATTTCCAAATTCATCCTGTTTCTTGTTCTGTGAAAATAACTGACTTTGACTTGGATTGTAACACGGATTTATCCGGTGATGGGCCCTCTATTTAATCTTTAAGTTTCAGTTTGGAGTTATTTGTCTATGGAGATTCGCAGTCATCCAAGTCATAGTTGTCCCAAAGGTGCTTTTTATTTTCAAGAGGCAACTGGACTTTCTGTTTTTTCTTTGAAGACATTTCACTTCTTATCTAAGAAACTAAAGAAGCTTCTTGGATGAGAAGCAAAACATCTTCAAAGAAAAAACAGAAAGTCCAGGTGCCTCTTGAAAAAAAAAAAGCATATTTGGGACAGTTTGGAGTTATTTTTCTCTGCTACTGCCATTGGGAAGCAGGCTTGCAGTCAGTCTGCTTTTCTGTCTTTACCTATGCTAAAGGTTGAAGATCTCTCTCCACATCTATATAACAGAGAAGGCATCTCTTAATTCTATGCTTGGCAAGCAACTAGTGAATGCCTGAGTCTGCCTGGGATGCTGACTGATATACACAACATAGAACACCTACATTCCACTTGGGAATTCTATAATGGTGTAGGCTTATCTTGGCATTTAACTACCTGCTGAAACATCATTCTGTAAGCAACTATTCTTGCATAGCATATTCTAGAATTCCAATCCAACATACCATTCTTTCCTTGCAAAAATAGTACTTAGTACAAGTAAGCAATGGCATGTAAGGCATCTGAAAAGTATAAACAGGATTATTTGAATTGGGATGTCACTGACCCTGCTCCTCCAGCAAGTGAAAACCTAAAAAAATAAAAGAAAACCAAGGTGTAGGTGCCATACCAATAGCAGCAATCAATCCTAGTGGTCCTCATTATAATTATTTAGTTGCCAAAGTTGAACATCAGTTCAAAAACTTCTACATATGCTTTGCAAATGAAGTTTCAAGAGTGTCAAACTATAATAAAAAACAAATATCATAAATCCATGTATATAAAAACATCCTACGCTTAAATATTATAAAATATTATTAATTGGTTGATGTTTAATATTTTTAATATTGGCTGATTTTACTATCACTATTAGCCAATTGTGAGGTCATATATCAAAAATCTAACAAATAAATGCAATTCACCAATCCTAGTTATAATACAGCTATTGCATTATAACTAAATGAATAAATAATATAATAATTAAATAAACAAATGAACAGCAGAAATGTATACAAGAATTTTATGAAAGAAAAGGGAATCCAAAATAAATATATATGTCAATATATACCCTCGATCACTTTGCCATTGCTATCTCCATGTCATTTGACATTGAAAGGTGCTTTTCTTATTCTGACAAGAAAATAGTTCTACAGATAGTAACAAAACGAACAGTATAACTGAATTCTATTTTTTTACAAATTCCACATATACATTGTAACTAGAAATGAATCAGGATTCTGCAAGGAAACATTTAAATTTAACTGATTTCCCCTCTCCCCAGATAATTAAGGACATGAAGTAAGCATAGAAGGCTGAAAACCTTGAAAAAGTGTTGTACTTAATTATACATGCCTGCATAACCTTGATAACAAATTCAATTTAAAACAGAATAAATATGAAACATTTTAATGAACTATAGTTTATGAAATATAGTCACTAATACAACAGGAGCCAGAGAAATGAGGGCATTCCTATCTATTCCAATATTTGCAGAGCTAGTTTAATAAAGGTTCCAGAATATCAGACTTAGTTGTCAAATCACTGATTTAAACAACTAGGGTTGCCAGGTCTGCTTCCAAAAAATAGCGGACAAGGTGCAGGGGGGGGGGTTAAGTAGTAAAAAAATAAAAAAAAATTACAATTAAATTATATATTTTCTTACAAACATTTTAACACGTATTAAAATAATCACTTCAAAACTTTACTTAAAATTCAAAACATCAAATATATTATAATAATATGTAAAATATTAAATTACATTTTACTTTGCTGTCGTGTGTATTTTTTATTTGACTGCGCAGCTTTGATCAATTCTTTGTGTTTAAGGAATAATTCTTTAATTTCAGTACAACATTGAGAAATATTAAAAAATATACAAAGTTCACTTCGAACTGATGGTACAAGCAGTCGGTTACCTTCGTCAGTCCACAAATTTCCCATGACGCTGAAAATTCGTTCAACGTTTGCATTTGATACCGGAATTGATGCACAATACTGGAACAGTTTCAGTAAACTCGGAGCTGGCTCTTTCTTGAAAAAGTACGTCCACTTATCAAGGGATGAATCGCCCTGCAGATGAACATAAACTTCTCCTAGGCAGAAATTTCATCGAAGAGAGTGTTGGGTGGAAGTTCTTCTCGCCATGGTGATAATAACCAGATGTTCGTCATTTCTTCTGAAGTTGGAGGATTATTGCGATCAATTAGATTGAAACAACTTAGCATCTCATATACTGAATCGGTGAAATTGGTATGCAATGGCTCTTTGATACACGTTGATGGCTTCTTTCTTGAACTTTTGCATGACATTCTCAGGCAAATGTTTTTTACGTAAGGCAAATAAAACTTTCATTCCAAAAAACTGCTCATCGTATTTTTTTTGCAAAGAATCACGCAGCTTACACATGATAATGTGAAGATCACATGCAAGAATTTTCTTGCTTTCCAGCTTCAGTAGGTTGTCTTGCATTATTGACATGAAGAAGTGCGTGAAATATAAATACAATTCTGAAATTGTTGGTTCATCATCCTTTGCGAGTTCATTTTCCTGATCCGAAATAAGGTTACAGATAACCTTATGGCACTCATTAGATCCAAGAGAAATAAAATACGATTTTTAAGGTATCCAGTTTAAAAGAAGTCTTTCGACCGCTTTAAACAAACTTAACCAACATGTTGGAACATGGAGCAAAATTTCATGGAATTCTGACTCACAAAACTCAAAAAATGATTTAAACTCTTCTCGTTTCTTCACAGAATTCAAAAATTCGGCAAAAACCTTCAGCACTATATTTTCGATATCCAAAGATAACTGTTTTAATGCATTTTTTGCGCTGTTGTGTAAAATGTGATTATTGCAATGAGCAGCTACAATATTGTCATTTTCCAGCAATAATTTTTGGTAAACAGATTTGTTCACTCCATAATTGACTGATGCATTATCTGCTGAGTAAGCTGAAACATTATTTATTTCCAATTCGTTATCACTAAGAACTCGACACAGCTGATTTTTTATTGATGTAGAATCTTCAAAAGAATCCTCATAAAAGTCTAAAATTTTCACACACAGTCCTTCTTCACAAGTAAAATATTGTGCAACAACAGGATACATTTTGCGATTTCCCTTGTTTGATGCGTCAGTGGAGAGAGAAAATGGATTTCCAGTTTTAAGATCATTGAGAACCAACTCAATAGAAAAAGGATACAAAACCTCATTGACAATAGCTGATGATTTGGTTCTTCCACAAGACATCTTTTTTACAATTTCTGAATCATCAAAAATTTGCTTCATTAACTTAATACCACAATCTTGAGCCAGGAAAAAAATATGGTGTTTGATCCCATGGTAAATTTCAGCCATTTCAGCTACAGTCACTTTCTCACTGAAAGAGGAGTCTTTAACAATGAAAAACGAATTGATTCGCTTGTTGCTGGAAGCTATTTTCTCCTTATCTAAATGATTTTTTGTGCTTGCATGCTATGTGACAGCTTTTATACCATTATATTCAATTGTGAACAATTTCTGACACAATTTACAGTAGGCCATTGTATTTGTTCTGTCGGTTTCGTTGTTGGTAATCCATGCAAAAGTAGCTTCCCAGTCTTTGGTGTATTTGCACACAGTCCTCTCTTTCGTTTTAAAGAATTCGAAATCTCGCCGCTGTCACTCTCATCACTCGATGCCATTTTAGGTCAGTCGACACAAGCTACAATACATTTTAAAAATGTGAACTGTACATAATTTTATAACATATTTTTATTTTAATCTCATCATTAATTTTTTTGGAGAATCGAGTTCAATGGATATTCGATCTTTGTCTCATTCTAACTTACGAAAAAAAAGACAAAACGCGATTCTCCTATCCTTATTCTTTTAGACTGTACAGCTTTAGATTACGTACCATTTCATCATAAAGCTTTTGAATAAAAAATGTCCACTATTTTGTGAAAAAAAATAGTGAACATAATGTGAAAAAAGTAGACTGCCTGCTCAAATAGTGGACACCTGGCAAGAGTATAAACAACTGTCACATTTTCTAAGTTTAGATGACATTTCATTTCTATTTCATAATAAGACAAAGAGTTTTTAAAGAAAAAGAGAAAAAAGAACCCAAGCTTTTAATACTAAGAATGAAGACATATCCATGTTTCTCCAAAATTTGATGATAGTTTAGAAGACCTTCCATCATATCTTGTAGTGTAGTATAACAACTGTTCTTTAAAATTCCCAAACTTTCCTTATTAAACAAAATTTATAATAAGATGAAGCATACAGAATATTCTTCTGTTTATTCTATATTAATGTAGAATATAGCCTATTTAAACTGAAAAAGCCATTAGCTAATGCATCAAAAATCACCCTGCTCCAAAAATTCTGAGACTTGTCATTTTCTTTTATCCAGAATTTTTTTGCATTAATGAAAACAGAACAAATGTATTAATTACAACTCACAGTATTATAAATCAAGTGTTCTGCTTCAAGACTTCTTTTTGCATTTAAAATGTATGGGTCAATGAGGCTTAAAATAGCAAGTACAATTTAATGTTAGTAGAAAACTACAATTTGACAAATTAATTAATAGGAATTGATATACAAAAACTAATCAGGTAGGAGATTTAAGGGAATATGATGAACATTTAAAAACACAGAAAATAGCACATTAGCTACTGAAAATGTAGATATTAAAAATAAAACTTAATTATAAAATAAATGGGAGCCTTTGTATGGGACTTGAGATTTCTTTTTTAGGGCAACAGTCCAATTTTATTCTGGATGATCAGCTTTTTCTTTTGGCATATTTTTTTTTCTTTTCTTAATGGAATATAAGGGATGATGGGAAAAAAATAGCATGAGAACAATTGTGACGTCATAACTTCAACATCATTGCAGCAGCTTGGCTCCAGGTTTAATAATAGCATATTTTCAAGATGTTGAGACAGAAGTATAATTTTATATGATAACATGGAATTTTGATAAGTTTAATTTTATACAATATTCATATGGAAACATATAATCAGGAACAATATTATTTTTCTTGAAATCAAAGTTATTAATACCTTGGGTGAGCAGCTTTCTAAACACCATTTTAAAATATCTGGAAGCTAAATGGCCCCAAATTGTAAAATTGCAGAATATTTAATTATAATAACTTTCACAATTTGGTCCAGATTCAATACATTTAAATTCCCCGAACTGTCAATACTGGAATATCTCTTATAAAGCTACATTCTTTTTTAATAAACAAAGATTACCATTAAACAATTTATATTTATTTCCAAGAATTTTACAATCAGTTGTTAGACTAACTTAATAAATCAATGTTTAAACAGCTCAAAGAATGCAAAGGTATATTCCTTATAATCTTAAAGTGTAAAATCCCCATATCATGTAATGACCAGTGGTGGGATTCAGCCGATTCTCTCCAGATCGCATGAACCGGTAGTGACAACTGTGGGAGGCTCCGCCCACCCACCCGGACATAATATACGACTACTGCGCATGCACAGAGGTGGTGCGAGCAAGAAAGTGCACGTGTGCATGTACTGACATTTGTGAACCGATAGGGAAAGTAAGTGAATCCCACGTCTAGTAATTAACATAGGTGACTCAAAACAATCAGTAGAGACAAGAATAAAAACAAAACCACCCTGCCTACTAGGTGCCAAACCAATCAGATTAATAGCCTTCTGAATCAACCCCCATCCTAGGCCAATGCTTGGGGGAAGAGCAAGGTCAGCCTTCAAAAGATGAAATCGTGAGGGACTCCTAGAATCTCAGGTAGACTGTTATTAATCACACTGTATTGCTAGGAAGATATATACTGTATAGTAAACTCTTATTATATTCAAAAAGAAGATAACTCTAGAAACAGCAACTTAAAAGAAGTAAAAATAAAATGAAGCATGGTCTATTCTTTTCTAACACATCCATTTTTACATAGCTAGCAAATAATATGCGTACATGGAGCTGCAACTGGCAATGCCTTGAATGGCAAATTAAATTTAGGGAAAAAAACATAGTTAGAAGTGGAGAAATCCAGCATTTTATACAAAAATAAAATTAAAATTAAACCTAAAAGACCCAGAGAAACCATGGACAGATTGATCACTTGAAATAAGAAAACTGAAATGGGAGATGACATGATATCTGATTTGGATATCTCCTAGCATACCTTTATACATTTTTCTATACTATACAAACTAGCCAAACAGCATAGCAAATCAAATGTTTAGCCTAATTGCTAGCACACAAATGCTTAATTTCTATATTCACAGTGGAATTTCCAAAAAAGGCAGGATTCAGAAATTAAGAAGTATTTTCCAATATCCAATATCCAAATATGATCCAAGTCAAACTTTAAGTCAGCCAAAACAGGCATTAAGATTTTTTTTTTTCAAAAAATGCACACAGAAAGCAAATTCTGTCCTACCTGGTCTGAAATATCTCCAAAGTGCCTCTGTTAGATAGGACATCTACAGAATAGGAAAAATATGTTGTTCTTGTTTTAATTTGTTGGCTTTTTTAAAAGGAGAAGGCAGGATTTATGCCTTATCTTACCCAGCTCATCAATATTAAGTACCATCAGCTTACTTTTCAGCCAATGAAAATTCAAAAAAAAATCCATTAAGCTGAAAGATTTTGCAATGTTTGCATGTATGTTCAACAAGCTGAAAATAAAGAGGATCATTTACAAAAAAAAAACCTGATTCAATTTCTTAGCTTGGTAAGGTTCTAGACTTTGGTAGACTGCTTTTATAAAATAACAACAAAGTTATTTGCAAATATTAGTACTGCAATAAAGGAAGCAAATAAGCAATGCACAGTCAAAATAAGTCAGCTAATCATATTGTTTTATTGGTTGGGATTTAATAGTTGTAATATTTCACTTTATTAAAAAATGAAATATTCTAGGAAATATTAAAAAGGCAGAATATTTCCTCTAAAAGGGAAATAGAAATCTTAAGACAGAAACTCAGCCCCAGTTCCCTGCCCCCTAGCAGATATTTTGGTGCCAACTTATCTACAAGATGGGCTGGGCCAGTTTATCTACAACACAAAAGACATGGCCCTCAGGACATGATAGGATTAGCCCTCACTCAATATCCAAACCAGGACAAAGCCATTAAGCCATAATAGGAATTGCCCAAAGCCCCTTCATTACATCATCACCCAGCAAGATTCAACCAGACCTGGGACACAGACAGCCTACAAAGTTAGCTAAGACCCCCACCACCTGGGAGTCTGACAGCCAATGCAATACATTTTTTTTTACAGAACAGGAAACTCTAAGGCAGGGCCCAAGAGAGTGTATAAATATATCCCTCTCTCCACTCCATGTGCTCTTTTTGCCCAGGACTTCAAACCATGTCCTGTCCACCATTAAACTATCTTTCCAAGCGGTCTCCATATTTCCAGTATCTTTCTTCCCACTTGGAACTGAACCCATATGGACATTTCTTCCAACACCCATTATTATGAAACAACTCCACTGTTTAACAAGCCATGTCACCTGTTAGGTTCACATGTACAATTCAAAAGTCTTTGCTAAGTTTCCACGTCTTCTGTCTTGCACACAATATTCTAATAGATGTAAAAATAACCTTTGTGTCAGAGTTACAGAAAAAAAAAAACCCACTCCAAGTAAAGACGCGGAAGCAAGCATTTTCCAAAGTCCTCTTTACTAGAATAGGCAAACTGGCACATCTGGGAAATCCCAAATCTGAAAAGCCCGGGCTTTCCTTCAGTAATTCAAAGCTCCCAAAACCATCCCATTTCTCCCCAGTCGGTCACATGCTCCAATCAAAGTCTGTTCCACCCCGACTCAGCCCCTGACCTTGACCAAGAGGAAGAATGCTATTATGTCTACTAATTCCCCTCTCCTAAATCCCCCCTCCTACTTTCCCACACACGAGAAGATGGCAGCATTGAAGCTTCTGGCCTAATATGGCTTCCAAGGCTGACACTTTGTTTTTTTCAACAAATTTCCAATTCAGTTAATTTAAACTATACTTTCCAAAACAATGTGTGCACTGGAGCTACCTATCAATATAATCTGACCCTTTCCAAATTTTAAGAAACAATTTTAAAAAATATTTTTAAAAAACATATGAGAGTAAATATGTATTATATATTTAAATGTGAATATTTTAAAAATGCCAAAACAGAATACAACATATGGACATATAAAGTGATATAGCAGAAATAAATGGTTTTGTCTATGTAACCCCATAAACTGAATTCACTGCATTGTTCTTTCTATACTGTTTTATTAAGTCCATAGTTAATGAAGTTTTCTTCTTCTTTTTTTATTGAATAACATAATAGTATAATTCAACATTTTCGGTTTGGCTACGTTCAACCATGCTATGTACTTATATAAGTAGTATCTAATAGATTACATAAATATTTTAAAATTAAGATATGAATTACTTATAAGTTATTACTATGTAAATTATGATGTAGATTATTACTTAAATTAATGAAGTTTTCATGATGCCCCCCCAAAACCACTTAAATTGTTTGTGTAACGCATCACAATAATCCAATTTGGTCCTGAAATTTTAGCTTTTTTGGCTAAGGTATATTCTGCTTGCAGTGTCACATCCAAAGTTCCAGTAAAAGGGGTGACAGTAATCACTTTAGACATCAGCTAGCTTAAAAGCCCCCCCTTTTTTCAATTTGCTTGGGAAGAGAGAGAAGAAAGAGTATAAAGACTGCTCATGGCAAGGCAAATAGGAACGCTGAGAATTAATTTTCTGAAATTCATAAAATTGAAATTCTTGATTAGAGTCACAATGCACAAGATCAGTTAAGAGGACATGTGGGATACCGTCATTTATCCAGTTGTCTACGTATCTACATATGGCAAATTATTATTCTAGAACCAAACACAGACATGGAACTCTTAAACCAAAAGTAAAGAACTGTTCCCAGTTAGGTTTAACACATCTGATTTTAATTATACTAAATATGCTTACTTTTTCACAGAAAGCCATAGTCTCACTGGTAACTTAATGCATGTAGCATCTTTTTACATTAGGGAATATTGAATACTGTTTGCCAAAGCCAATCGGCATTCTACAATGATTTCAATCTACCATTACTTTATACTAATGCATAAAGTGTTTCCCAAAATACAAGAGAACAAGACTTGCAAAGACATGGAGAAAGGAAAAGGAGAGAAAAATGAGGAGACGATGAAATAAAATAATACAGGTAGTCTTCAACTTACAATCACAATCGAGCCCAAATTTCTGTTGCTAAGTGAGAAATTTGTTAAGTGTCCATTTTACAACTTTTCATGCCAAATTTGTTAAATGAATCACTGCAGTTGTTAAATTAACAACACAGTTGTTAAATTAATCTGGTTTCCCATTGACTTTGCTTGCCAGAAGATTGCAAAAGGTGATTACAGGATCCCGGGACACTGCAGTATAAATGCGAGTCAGTTCACAAGCATCTAAATGTAAATCACATGACCAAGGGGATGCTGCAATGATAAGTGTGAAAAATGATCGTAAATCACTTTTTTCAGTGCTGTTGTAACTTTGAATGGTCACTAAGTGAACTATTGTAAATCAAGAACTATCTGTATACATTTAGTTCAGTCAAATATATTTGGCTTTTATAGCAGTAATATAAAAAAAACCCCAAAGTTAGAGCAAAAGCATTTAGACAAAAAATGAGTTTTATAAGGGATTTGAAGGAACTAAGGCACAATTTTTTGGATGTGGAATTTAGCTCTGAAAACTGTTAGATGAAGGTATAAAAAAATCTGTTGATTATATTAACCTTTTGCAGAATCCAAGGCATTAATTAGTAATAGTCAAATAGAGAACATGCATTTCTGAATTTGCCTTCCATGTTATCAACACTTTCCCCATTCAGAAAACTAAAAGGAAAAAATAGGCCTAGCAGTTTCATCATCATATTCCTCGGATGCTTGCTATCCCTACAAATTATAATTGCAAGATTATAGATCATATTTAGTACAATTGTGACTACTAGGTTTTAAAAGTCCTTCTTAAACTTGACATCCAATAGTTTTATATCCTTTTGTTCCAGCATCCTATAGCACTAGCTTTGCTAGTAGGTTTCTGAAGTAACGGAGACATGACATCTGTATAAGTTAGCCAATGTCTTTCAGATACAGCAGCCAAAAAAGAGCATCACTTTGTTGTTTTGTTTTCCCAGAAACATTCTTAACAGTTTAAGAAATAGAAATTTGGCCAGCACACCTCACTCTAAAGTAGTTTGTCTATCTACCCATGTATCTACTTATCTACCCACACACACATACAAGCACTGGATTGCACTTCCAGTGGAATAGTTTTGCATAATAATTTATATTTCTTGAATAATATCATTATGCAAATGGTAATATTTGTATCAATGATGCTGTTTGTGTGATGCTGTCACATAAATTACATCATCTCGATGTCAAATTATGTTATCAAACAAAGAACATATATTACCATGATTCCATACAATTGTATTTAAAGGACATTTATGAACACAGATATCCTCTTCCCTATTGAGTCCATTAACAGGCTCAGACTTAACCCAGACAAAACCGAGTGGCTGTGGATATTGCCTCCTAAAGACTATGTCGACTGTCCATCCTTGGTTCTGGGGGGGTAGAAATTGTCCCCCTCAGAACAGGCTCGCAATTTGGGTGTCCTCCTAGACTCACAGTTAAGATTAGAGCAACATCTGGCAGCTGTAGCTAGGGGGACCTTTGCACAGGTTCGCTTGGTGCACCAATTGCGACCCTACTTGGATCAGGAGGCTCTCCTCACAGTCACTCATGCCCTTGTCACCTCATGGTTAGACTATTGCAACGCGCTCTACATTGGGCTACCCTTGAAGGGTGTTCGGAGACTACAGTTGGTCCAGAATGCAGCTGCGCGAGCTGTTGTGGGTGCACCTAGATACACCCACATTACAGCAATTCTCCTTGAGCTTGGTCTCCGGGCACAATTCAAGTTGTTGGTTATTACCTTTAAAGCCCTACATGGCTCAGGGCCAGGCTATCTTCGAGACCGCCTTCTACCGCATAGCTCCCAGCGACCGGTAAGATCCCACAGAGTTGGTCTCCTCCGGGTCCCGTCAGCTAAACAATGCCGGCTGGCAGGCCCACGGGGGAGGGTCTTCTCTGTGGTTGCCCCAGCTCTCTGGAACCAGTTACCTCCTGAGATCCAGACTACCCCCATCCTATTGGCCTTCCGGAAAGCAGTGAAGACCTGGCTTTTCTGGCAGGCCTGGGGCCATTGATCTCGCTGTTGCAATCTTGTGAGATCCAGCCATGACTGCATGGGTTTTTAATGTTTTTAAAATGTTTTTATAATTTTTTAAAGAATTTTTCTATGTTCATTGTTCGCATTATTTTTGCTGTAAGCTGCCCAGAGTCCCTCGAGAGTTGGGCGGCATAGAAATGTGATAAATTAAATTAAATTAAATTAAATTAAATTAAATTAAATTAAATTAAAGTTTTGTTGTACTGTAATCGTCATTAATATTTTATTGACTTACATGAAGGACAGTTTACAATGTTTTCAAAAGCACCAGTTAAATACAGAAAATTACACTTCTGAATTTTACCAGTAATATATGACATAGCACATAACACTACATTATGAAGCACATCTTTAAATGTTTCACAAGAAAACTACTTAACATTAAGTTGTTATAACTTAACATTTTATGTTTCTAAATAATAAAGTGACTTGAAGCTTTAAAAAATGTAATTTCTCCAAAATTTCTGGATGAAAAAGTTTGGTTATTTTCCTCCTGGCTTCTGCATTTCTGTATTTCTATATATGCAAAACAGTAACACATAACAAATAGTTAATTGTCTCAGGACTACAGTAAAATTTTCTTCTTATACTATTTAAGAATTTACGTGAAAGAAATGTCTCGATGTTTTATTAATTTTCTTAAATTGCTTAAATTAAGCAATATTCTTTGCTCCTTCTACAATATTATAAGTATACAGTATATGAGGTTACAGAGAAACTAAATTATTGTAAAATTCTATTCACATATATATAGGCATAGGAATCAATAGACATTTTCTCTATGTAAAGTATGCCCATTAATCTCTATACATCAAGTATTTATGTGAACAAATGTGAAGGGAATTAAATTTGACCTGTATTTTTCCAAATCAACTATGATCCTCATTAGTTAACCACTATCAAGCATGGCTTTTTCCTTGTAGGATGTTCTTCTGGTACCTGTGGAATCTGGGTAATATTAGAATCACACACTTCCCCTAGAAATTCTGCTTGGCAATGGAGTAAGATATCTAGGGATCTTTATGACGCCTCTGTTAATACTGGCAGCCATCCCAGGATGTAGGAAGGCTTTCTTGTATCAACATAGGGCGGCCTTCTTGTACTGGCTTAAGAACTTCCTGTGCTGGCTCTGGGAAGTCATATAAATTACTCAGCATTTATTATGCACTGTCAAAAAATTAGACTAGGACAAAACATGCCTAACCATAGCTGCTGTCTGAAGTGTTACTCTTTAAAAAGGAAGGAACTTGTTTGCATCCAAAGTCTTTTTAGCACTTTTCTTTTAGGCAGGGATGAGTGCCAATTTTCATTCTAGTAAAATAAACCCTAGCAACTGGTATTTTAAGAATCACCAAGGAGGAAATGGGCCAAAATTTAAAAAGTGAAGTTGGGGGGGGGGTGTGATGTTTTATTCGCTTTATTTTCTTCCAAACCATTATTTCATGTAACAATTTGCCATGTCATCCAAATATTGTAAAACAGCAAACCTCCACAAATAAGGTCTTTATATTTCATATCAGTTATGATATCAGTTATCGTAATTTATGTTTACCTTAATCTCTTCAGGGACTGAACTAGCTGTAATGATAACCGTCTCTAGCCAATTTATATGAAGCCAAACTATTAAGTGACTTTTATACCTTTATATCTCAGCAGGCTGCAAAATCTGGTTGACATGTTTGTTTTCCATTATATATTTATTCATATGCTATATGGTATTTCTAGACCAATTTAATCACAAGGGTTTTCACAGTGAAACTAAGAAATAAGAATAAAAAATGTAAATAACCATTCCAAATCAAATAAAACAGTAGGCAACATAAAACTGATGGTCACCCATAGTTATTCTAAAGGACAAAAGCATGTATATGGATGCCTGCCCACCAGAGCAACCCCGGGCAGCAGTAATAATAAAAACAATCAATAACAACAAAAGAAATACAATCCAACCATCAAAACACCTCCCCAGATTGGCAATCATTTAATATCCCAGGCCAAATCTTCAGATGACCAAAACCAGGTTTTAATAGCTTACAAGGGGCAAGGAGGGCTGGAGTCAATCAAAGCTTGGGTGTGTGTAGGGGGAAATTATTCCACAGAGTAGGGATCTAGAATATGCCCATCCTATAATAGCATATGGAACAGGATGATATAATCAAAGATAAGACACCAATAATCTGGTCCTGTGCCATATAGAACTTCATGGGTGAATGGCACCCGTAAACCCATTGGGATCCAGTACAGTTTACAAAGTAATGTCTTACATGAGCTACCATGATGCCCCCATAACCAATAATACTGCTGCATTCTGGAGTGGTTACAACTTCCAGATGGTAAAGTGCAGTGCTGAATCCAACTGGGAGGTACCGTGTTTCCCTGAAAATAAGACCCTGTCTTATATTTTTTTGAACCCTGAAATGAGCGTTTATTTATTTATTTATTGGTTCGATTTATATGCCACCCTTCTCCAGAGACTCAGGGCAGCTTACAGTGTGTTAAGCAATAGCCTTCATGCTTTTGTATATACCTGCTTAGTAGGGCTTTCGGCCCCCATAAGTGGTGTTCTTTTTATACAAAGTCAGCTTATTGCCCTCACAATCCGGGTCCTCATTTACCTACCTCGGAAGGATGGAAGGCTGAGTCAACCTTGCCATTGCCATATGCTCAAAAGTCGATTGGGCTTATTATCAGGGGATGTCTTATTTTGGGGGCAACAGGGTAACTACACATGTTCTCGATTTATATACACACACAAACACATGAGCTATAATAGAATCAAGAAGTTTATAAATTTAGTAGCATATACATTAAAATAAACAAATTCTCATTATTTTTCATGTCCAAATCCAAAGTAATGCAAACACACATTGAAAGATATGAGTATTCTGTTTTTCGGATTAGGTAAGGATATATTTATTTATTATTTATATTCCATATTTTGTGATTGCCCATCTCTCTTAAATACCTCTGAGATGATAACCCAAAGGGCATATGTTGTCTAATAAGTTCCTCTGAGTGATTACTTACCACCATCCCATTTAGTGTGTACAAATATAACCAAGTGTACACATAGTTGTAAAATTGTTAATCAGATCACTAAATAATTAAATATATGGCTTATTTTTCTGTTTTTAGTAGACACTGACTATATTGAAAGAATATATAGGAATACATTATTTATCCCCATCTTGACATTTAGATCACCTTCAAAAATTATATAAAGCTGAAAAGTAGGTGTTTATAAGCTCTACAGTATATTTGCCAATTTCAGCCCATAACCGCTTTATGTTTATATATTAGTGTTGGGATCGTAAGTACATATTAATCATAAGAATACTCCATCACTTAAATTGAATTCATTCACTTCCCTTTTGTTGCTTGTATGGATGAGTTCTGCTGTTTAAAAGCACGCTGCCAATATATTTTAGAAGCACATAAATGATATCAGGATATTGTAAACATATCTTTTTTTTTTTTTTTACTGTAAGATCTCAATGACATAAGATGGACAAAGCACATCAGTTAATTTTTTTAAAAAAACCTACGTTCTTAACCATCTTTAGTAGTGCAACTGAAACCATTTTATTCTCTTGGGCTCTGTGCCACATTTCCTACCTATGAAGCCATACAGACTGTGTTTTTATTTTTAGCCTGAGCAAAAAAAAAAAAGAGAGAGAGAAAGAGAGAGAGAGAGGCCATTTTCCTTCTGATTACATTACACATCCTTATTTTATTATTAAATACTAAAGGATTTGGTTAAACCTAAAAACATTAATATGACCTGGTACTATGTAATTCTAAACACTGAAATCCTAAATAAGTTTATTTTTGTTGGTAAGTATGCTATAATCTTATGGCTAACAAATTAATTATTGCACAGATTTTCATGGATTACACTCTACTTCCTCAGAATATGGAATAATATAGTCTTATAACAGGATTATTGCTTTAGTTTCTCTTTTTTATCACTAAAAAGAATCCCCAAAGAAAATACTAAAAGCAGCCACCAAGACAAGATTGTTCTTGGGTGGAAAAAGTACAACAATGGAGGGAAAGGACATAAAGGTGAGAGAATAGTACAGAAGGGTCAAGCAGCAATTAGGTATGACACAATTGGTATGATTCCCAATCTGTGACCCAGTGCCCAGCCGTAGCCCATTCAGAATGTGGCCCGCAGAAGTAGTGAGCACACGCATGCGCCCATGCACAAAAACTGCACTTGTGAAAGCGGTGCACGCGCATGAAACAATTCCCCCTCCCCCTCTGCTGTTGCCACCTCCTCCATGCTGGAAAGATTGGGAACCACTGCACTATAGATATATTATGCCATGCTTTTCCAGAAGGAATCCTAGATTCTCTTCCAGTATGTCTGATATACTTTCAGAACAATTCTTTTATTTATTATTCTTAGCAGTTTTATGCATACATATACAGACATACAGAAAAGGATGATACCTTAAAATTACAGGTAATCCTTGATTTATAACAGCAACTGGGACTGGAATTTTTGTTGTCAAGCATTGTGTAAGGGTGTGTGTGGAGTGTGCAAGGTGCAGGTCAGGGAGGATGCATGAGAGTGTTTCAGGTATGCAAGTGGCTGGTGTGAGCATGAAGGAGCTGGGGGAAGGTGTATGGGTGGGGAAAAATTATCCCAGAGACTTGCAACCTTCCCTGATAGCTCCCCCACTGACTTTTTATGGAAGCCAACTGGGTAGGTTGCAAATAGTGATTGCAGGGTGCTGCAGTTGGTCCTGAATGTGAATGTTTGTCAAGCATCTAGATCATGATCACATGACTGTGGGGTTGCTGGGACAGCCAGAAGAGAACCAGTTGTAACCACCATTCATTCAATGCCATCATAACTCCAAATTGTCACTGAAAGAAGAATAATAGGTTGATGGTGCCTGTATTTATTCTGATAGTTATTATTTATTATAATTATTTCTTTGAATTGCAAAACTTCAGTCTAGTATGAGCTGCTATGAGAAGCTAATCCAGAAGGTTAGAACACATATACTAATATCAAATATATTACTTCAGGATTATCAAGATCGTATACATACATGCAAGTGAATGATCAAAAATGCCTAAATATTTAGTAACCATCAAAGAGTAAAAGAAATTAATATAGAAAATAATTATTCAAAGAATTTAAAAAAATCTGGTAATCATCTGGTTTATAATAGCACAATTATCTTGGTTAGAGTTGGAGCAATAGTGGTTACAATTACATGTATGTTATTGAAATTTGATCACCAATTTCTTCTGATAGGACTCTTGCGGTGTAGTTGTGATGAGACAATACCTAACCACAGTGGAGTTTGGGCTTTGTAAACTTCCTAGAGTGCTGACTATTTTTTCCATAGATCTATACAGAAGTAGTGGTCTTTGTTTGAGAATTAAATCTGTGCCTCTAGTTGCACCCAATCTGCGTATTTTAAATAAATACAGATATTATAAAATTCCAATCATTCTTTGTGAAGGAGATTACATCTGGAGATTAAATTTGTGGCAGCACTGAATCTTTCCAAGATTCACTATGTGTTATGAAATAAGCACACTGCCTTGTAATTATATATATATACTCAGATTCATAACTTATGAATTTATTATATTAGATAGATATAGATAGATAGAAAAACACTTAATATATAGATATAGATATATATCAGATTCATAACCTAGGAATTTATGAAGTGAGATGTGCTTAGTTTTTAATGCAATTTCTGGGTGCTGACTGTCTTGAAAACAAAAGCTCTAAGAATGTATCTTGAAATCTAAGCAGCTAGATCAGACAATCTGGGATTTATGAGGAGCATCCTTCTATTGTTTTCTCTCCCCTTTCCTCTCCTTCTTTTTCATAAATTGCAGTCCTCTGGTTAGAGTATAAAAAAGAAGTGCAGTATATGAATTGCAGTAAAATTGATAATGTATTTCATTGCTTTTATTTTTGATTAATGTTAAATATTATAGTTAATTACAGGTAGTCTAATGAGAAAGAGAGAGAATGGAGACAATCATGCTGATAACCTTTTACTGTCTGGCATATATCTCAAGCTTCCTGTATTTCAGAGAATGAAAATTATGCAAAACAACACACCTCATCATTAGAATTTATGTAAATCATGAAATTATATGTAATCAAATATGCACATAAACTTAATAGCAATGGTAAAGGCAAAGTCTTACTTATATAAGCCTTGGTACTTCATTGACACATCCATTTATTTTCAGCAACTGTATAGAAGTGGTTTGTCATTGCCTTCTAGGATTTTCCAACCTTCCAGTTCACCCTTCTATCCCAAGTATTCCCTGATGTTCTCCCATCCAATATTTAAGTCAGATCTGATCCTGCTTAGCAGGGTGGATAAAAATCAATGATTTATTTAAAAAAATCAAAAAAATCAGATTTTTTTGATTTAAATTGGATTTTTTTAATTTTTATCAAATTTATTTTAATAAAAAACTTTTGGGATAAAAATCTATCGTAAGAGTTTTCTATTTAAGATACATAAATAATTTAGTTTATTCAGCATGAAATGGAGCTTAGTTATGTAGCATGAGGCTGTATATTCTGCAACACTGGGACTATCGGTGAGTCAACAATGGGTCAAAGGAGTAACAGAGATGACAGTTGCTCTTTAAAAATTATGATTTAAATCGAGTTGATTTAAATCAAATCCACCCTGCTGCTTAGTGTGCTGAGATCAGCTAAAACTTGCTATCTGTTGTGAACATGAGTAAATATTTCAATTGTTACATGAACCAAGGGTCATCTATTGAATTGATATAAATATGCTATAACTTCTATACTGGCTTGGTTCACACATAGCAAAGGCATAATATGCTCTGTTTGTTACTGACTAAGCCATCATGGCTTAGTATTGTGCTTTATTGAGCTTAATTGACTAAACTTGCAGTTGATCCCTTGCACAGTAGTCATATTTTTTGCAAATTTCTGTATCTCAGATTAAAGTAGTTTATTCTTATTTAGCAAATTGCCTTCTTGAGACATTACATACAAAAATCCAGCTCAATACTTGTTTCCATTCTCTCAATAGTGTCACATGTGCATTTTGTTCATGGGGAAAAAAATCCAAGATAGTACTAAACATGAAAGCAGTGTTGTGGCTCCGTTACCTGAGCCTGTGTCATCGGCAGGAGAGGCCTCCGAGAGTGAAGGAGAGGAGTTGGCAAGGCCTCCCTCTCCAGGACCCTCCTCTCTGGCAATGCCTTCGGTGTCCGCCAAAGGGCAAGAGATAGGGCCAGGGCCAAGCACATCCACGCAGCCACAGATGGACAGTGATGAGGGTAATGAGTCTTGGCTGGATTCACGCCAGCGTCGCAGAGATAAACGCATGCACCAGAAGAAAAGGCGTGCCCAAGATTAGGCTGAGTCACTGGACCACACCCCACAAGGTATAAAAAGGAGCGTGGTGGCCAGTCAAATCTTGTGACAAACAAAGCTGAAAGCTTCCACGCCATTCTGCATTGCCGGACTTTTGCTATAGACTTTGCTGGATTATCTCTGGACTTGATTGACTCTGTAATCATTGAGCTGTTTTCCTTTGATGTACCAGAAGTGGAGAGAAGTTATCTCTCCTCTTCTTAAGTAATAAACTCTTGGCAGGCAGCCACTAGGTTGTTGCCAAGTTCCGTTATCATAAGGGAAAGAATTTTGCTGGCTGGTTTGGTCTTTAACTCTTGAACGTCTGTTGGTGTGTGTGCGTGTGGGACAGGGACAGAACAAGCAGCAAATGTAATAGCTTGGTCCATATAACATACTAATCTGAAATGTGATTAGATTTAGCATAAGATACAAATAAAGTTACAAATCCCTAGTGCCGTGTAATGTGGATCCTTTGTACGGGGCAGACGCAAGTTTCCATTTAGACTTGTTATCTGCTTTCCAGTGGCAAAGCCACAAAAGTCTGCACAATGTTACGGCTGACGCTAAAGCCCTGGAAGCAAACTTCACCGCATCCAATGATGCGTCTGTCGAATATTTGGTCACGGCAGCCACCTTATTAATATCCTGGTGTAAGAGCACTGCTTCAGGAGACAGGCAGCTCTGCAATTGTCTGACCCAAATGAGAGATGCTCTATTGAAAAATGAAGCAGAAGAAGCCACCCGGATAGCCCAAGCGGCCGCTTGGTGAGCCTTTCGGAGAGACAACTCTGACTTCCGATCTTCCATCCTAAGACCCTCTATGATGTCATTAGACAAAATAGCTGATGAGGTCAGACTAGCAACCGGAGCATCTACTGCCGGCAACTGTAACAGATTATCCAGATTAGGAGCAGCACAATACATCTTTTTATCATAGGCGCTAGGTCCCGCAAGGGAACCAGGTTGGGTCCACGGTTTCTGAATTACGTCAGAAAACAGAGGTGGACAAGTTATAAAGTCCTGTTCAGCTTTGGGCAATCTAAATAGACCCCCATGGATCTTAGAAGGGTCTGAATCGTGGGAAGATGAACGCCCATATTAGTAGCCAACTTAACTTTGTGTAGTAGCGATTTAAATACTGAAGGCTGAAATAACCCAACAAAGGCTGGTACATCAGGTTCCATCCCTTCATCCTCAGAAAGCTCAAGTTGCTCATCAACCTCATCATCTAATACAGAATCCTCAGCATGAGTAGGATCATGGATAGCAGGATATACTATAGCATTATAATCCTGTATTAGTGCCTGATGTGTAGATATGACCTCAGCGGCAGGCAACTTTGTGCCCTGTTGAATGGTAACAGCCAAAATCTTAGAGATGGCCTCAAAAATTACAGATTGAACATCCACATTAGGAGGCGGCTGTTGACCCTCCCCTGCTCGAAGACCTGCAGAAGTAGGGGTGAAGGTGGCTTTTGGTAACTGGCGAACCACCCCAGACAGTCCAGGACCACCTGTACATAGACCCATGTGGATTGTCGGAGCAGCGACACTGGAAAATGGGGTGAGCTCCCGTTACTTGTCCCAGCTTCTGCCAACCTAGCAGTTCGAAAGCATGTAAAAAATGCAAGTAGAAAAATAGGGACCACCTTTGGTGGGAAGGTAACAGCGTTCCATGCACCTTTGGCATTTAGTCATACCGGCCACATGACCACGGAAATGTCTTCAGACAGCGCTGGCTCTTCGGCTTTGAAACGGAGATGAGCACTGCCCCCTAGAGTCGGGAACAACTAGCACATATGTGTGAGGTGGACCTTTACCTTTTTAAGACACAAACGCAGAATAAAAGTTAAAACTTCACAGTAGTTAAGTGCATTAGCTACAATTTGAATCTGTAAGTGGGGGGGGGGTTCAGTTTATTTACCTTAACCTTTGTATTATGTGTCATTCAAAATAGATGGATTGGTCAGCCAGTGATTAATACCTTTCTGGTTTCCATACACAATATAAGGACGCAAGAAGCGTTGCAAAATAAGATATTCCAGCCACGACATTTCCGTGACATTTCCGACGGTTCCGTGGAGAGAGGTTTTTCCATGGACCAGAGAAGGCATGGTTTTGCATGCTGCCTGCATTCCACAGATAGGACTTCACTTTTTGCGTGGCCCAGTTACTGGCATGCCATGAACCAGTGCTGATCCATGGACCAGAGGTTGGGGGGCCCTGCTATAGTGTATATTTAGCTATGCTTATAGTATTGTGTGAACCAATAGCACTATACCATATTAAAAATTAGTACCTCAGTCATGGTCTTTAAAAATATATCCCTTCAATATATAAAGTGTTGCTAGTTATTCTGATAAAAGAAATAAACACCATATCTACAAATATGGCTATTTTGATAATGATAATATTGAGTACAAATTACTTGGTAAAATATCTGCTTCCTATAAATTTGTAAAGAGAGAAAAAAATCATATGTTTAACTGTTATTCTTTAGTGACATGCTAGATTACCGTTTCTTCATTTTTTATTTTAGATCTAGTACAAATAGTTACATCTTACATCCATTGTAGAGAAAAATGTTACTTTATATCATAAGTTTACATTGATGCTTTGAAAAAACCATATAGGGTCAGTGTTAAAATATGTACATCTCTCTCAGGCACCCAAGCCTATATTTTTCTATTGTTTCACCTACATCAGTGTCAAACTCGTAGTGTCACATTGCCATCACATGACATTTTGCAATGTTTTTCCTTTCACGGAGCTGGGATGGGTATAGCCAGAGTATGACGCATCCGGCCGGTGGGCCACCAGTTTGAACACCCCTGTCCTACAACATCAAATATTTTTACCTATAAAGCCTCAACGTGAAAACCGGAATACATTGAAGTGATCTGAGAAGCAATATACAAATATTTTTTATCTTTGCCTTTATCACATCTTTCCCACCTATAAGACTCTATGTATAGACATAAAATATTTAATCAGGCACTACAACTAAATATTGGGATCATGATATTTTGGCCAATGCCATTCATTTATGCTTTGCTAAAGCATAAATTAAAGTCAAAGAAGTTTGTTTTGATCACAAGCAGCAAGATCTTTTTTGGAACTGAATGATAACTGACTCTTTGTAAATCTAAAATATGAATCTAGCTTATCAATGAGTCAAAGTTCGATTTTCCTCAGCTTAGCAAGAGCTAAAGACAAAATAATCCTGTAAATACCCCAATTGTCTCCTAGCTATGCTTTGTACACTCATGTGGAAAATCCTGATTCAATTATCTGTAAGTATTCATTTCCAAGACCAGAAGAATTACTGATTCTACTGTTATTGCTCCTGGGAGGGGAAAAGATTTCATGTAATTCAACAATTTCTTTACAGTAGACTTAAGCACTTCTATTGGGAGCATTTAACAGCTGATTCCTTTTTTTATCTCTTGGGGAAAAAACATAAACTCTGACCTTCCAAATATATGGTAAGTAATTCATTAAAATCATTTTAAGTAATCTAAAATATAATGCTGTCAAGTCATGAAATCCTGTCATTATTTTGATGAATATTTTACAAAGGGAACACATTGACACAAAGCTTTGCCAAAATGAATTATCCCCTGCTTCAAATTAACACATTTCCAACAAGCACTACTGTTGGGTGTGAAAAACAAAACTGTGCCACATTTTCCAAAGACTACAATCCAAAGTCAATTGTCTCATTATTTGAAATCCCATAACAAAAATCCAAAAAAATATTTCCAGTACTTTATCTGGAGAACTATCACATTAAACCTAGAAATAAAAGTATCCATCAACCTGTCAGAGTGATACTCTTAAAGAATGACATTCATATTCCATGTCATTCTGACCAACCTCTGATAATCAAAGCAAAATTCTATGCAAAATATCAATAGAGTACAAAAAGTACATTTTAACCAATCTTCTGACAATGAATCAAACAGCAAATCTCCATATGATTTCGTCTGTATATGTGTTTTGTCAATATTTGTAACCTTCATTTATAATCAGTTCAGCTATTTAGAAAAGAGATAAAAAGAATCACATGTCCAACATGGAAAGGCTGCTAGACCTCAAAGAGCAAAAAAAAAAAAAAAAGCAGAATTTAACCTCAAGAATCATTCAAAATTAACTTAAAGGTCCAGAAGATTAAAATCTAAAATGTACATCTAATGGATAGAGCAAAAGTGCATAATATCTGTGTGGAGGACATTGCATGCAAAAACAGTATTAAAAACAGTATTAAAAATCTACGACCAATTAAAATGATATAATAAATAATGATAATAAGTAAGCCATTTCATAACAATTCCATAAAATACAAACATATCTTGGGCTCCTCTAACATCCAGGTCCTCACACTTAAGGGAAAAACCAACTTTTAGTTGTCCTCAGAAAAGCCAAAGCAGTTGGAGCCATCCAAATCACATTGTAGCTATCCAAATCTATCTTTTAAAAATTTAAAGTTAAAAATGTTCAGCAAGTACTGGATTACAAGAAGAAAGAGGCTCTGACGCAGACAGATCCTGTGCAGCAATATCATGTGCTACAAATTATAGCAATATAATTTGGTCTATAATATAAACCTTCCAAACAAATGAAAAACTTGGAACCAGCCATAATTATTGCTTCAGTAAAAATTATAAATAACTACTTACAAATGCCTATAAGAACCAATAATAAATCTCAATAAACTGTGATTACAGGGATTAGGAATGGGAGAGAGAGTGATGTTTATTTCCTTTGATCTTCTTATAGAAATACCCAACTTTATGAAGAGACAAGCTACTTCAACAAGTTATCCTTGAAAATTCAAGCAGTCAGATAATTAAGACACTCAATATTATTATATAAATTCTCTAATTATATGTAAAGTTCAGCAAATGATTTTGAAAAATGCATTTCTTCTTATTGCACAGGCCATTCCAAAATCTTAGTGATGGATCTTAAGACAGAAACAGATCAGTCCCAAGACAGAATACACAGTAGTTCCATCAGCAGAAGAATACATCCATCTGGGGCTATACAATTACAATAAATATTCATAGTATACAATTACCAGTGCTAATGTTTGGTATTGTCCAGATAATGGCAATTCTAAAACACAAGAAAAAGCCAGCAATTATACTGGTTTAAGAAAGCCAAAAAGGTCCTTCCAATGATGGAATGTTTATCATAAATCTTCCACATCCACCTTTTAAGAATGCTTTAGCTGTGTGTAAACAAAAATACTAAGCCTCGCTACGCTAACATATTTCTGAACACATGTATGAGTGTGCTGAAAATATTCCTACACGAAGACTTCTATGAATCATATCTCAGCCACTCACACAAGAAGCTATGAATAGATTTAAAACTAACTGGAAAGCTAAACTAAAATTTAACTCAAAGGAAAAAACAATGTTAAGTTTCCTATTCCAGTCATCATATATTTAGCTGCAATCACAAACTACTCCAGGCCAAAATTGATGGTTTGACTTTTAGTGTGTTGTATGAATTCAGTATTATGGTTCACCAATATCAGCTACTAAAAAAGTGAAAGCAATATATTCCTAGCTAATTTCTCATATCCATCTGGTTAGCCTCAGTGACACACAAAATGCTCAACTATATGAGCTACTGGACTTTAGCAACCGCTCTCCCACATAGCACATTTGAATAAACCAATTTTAAGTGCTATAATCCCACTTTGATTTCAGAGACGGACTGGAAGACTAAAATTAAATATATTTGTATTACCACCAAATTATGAGTATACTACAAATTAAATTAAATTTTAATGAAACATCATTGTATTGCTAAAAAGTGTGTCTTACACAATTATGTTTTCTTCTAATGTTGCCTTCTGATTAAAACTGAACCCATGCTGATTAAAAAATAAACTGATTTCTAGGTTGAATGTATTAACTAATTTAGTTCGCAAGGCCATTAGTTACTAAGTTTGGTAGTTAACCTTAAACTGGGAGACCCTCAGTTCTAGTTCCATTTTAGGCACAAAGCCAGCTGGATGACCTTGGGCCGGTCACTCTCTTTCAGCCTTAGAAAGGAAGCAATGGCAAATTCTGGCCAAAACAACTACAGGGATGTATCCAGGCAATCTCCAAGTATCAGATACAATTGAATGGAGGAAAAAATTAAAAAGACTGTGTAACACAATTTATGTGAAGGAAAAAAATCTCCCCATAGTGATGAGGCAGCCTGTCCTCCTGAGGCTTTAAAGACACCCTTAGGTTATCAATATGTGCACTGAGGATTGCTGGAAAAACAAGAACAAATGTTCAGTGATGATCTGGGAAGCTCTTAAAGTAACTAGCTTTCTAGGACATGCAGTTCTTTTAATGCTTCAAGGAGTGGTATTCAAAAATTTCACTTCAAATACTGTAAAAAGACCAACTGATCAACATAATTCACTAATCCAATCCAGAAATATAAATGTATTTATGTATTACATAAATGTATTTATGTAAAATGTATTTATGGAATAACCCATAATTAAGAAATAACCCAAACCTTCACAATAGACATTCCACGAAACAGATGACTTCTTCACAAAGTACACTTTATCATAGATCGATCTTGTTATCATTTAATGTATTGAATACTTGTGGGGTATTCAGTAATCTATGGTGAATCCACATATCCGTTTTGTTCAATTCAAATATTAAAGCTGCCTCTTTTAGAATTGTGAAAACAATCATAATACTGTAAATTAAGTTACAAAATGAAAATGTAAAATGGCTCTGTTTATATTCAGTTCCTTCAAAATGATCAACTTCAATAGAAAAAATTATCAGTCAATATTATAGGGCAACATAATAATACTAACCATAAAGTGTACTGGTTTGTTTTGTTTTGCTTTGGGGTTTGTAACAAAATAGTGAGTACATGTGGGTAGCTTTCACTGTAGCTGTAAACGATCTTACACATTCTAGTTGTAACTAACAGACACTTGAATATGCCAGACAGACAGACCAAACAACCCAATTTCAAGTGAAAAACTGTTCTTTACAGAAGTCCAATTATAGCAGTAGGCATCTTTAGCAGCTATAACATACATTCACATCCATTTAAAAGGAACTAGAATTGAGTGTGCTGAATAGAGACAAAGAAGCTAATCTTGCAAAACAGTTTTCTATTCTGAAGCAAGTTAGCAAGATAAAATTTCAACATAGTGCCCCTGTTTATATGACAAACATAACTGTATCAAAAGAAATTAAAGTATTATGTGAATGGGAAAACTGGATTGACTAATTTTAGCCCCACCCTGCCTCCACCTCCGCCTCCACCTCCCAAAAAAACCAAAACAAAACCCTGGTCAGCTGAAATTAAATATAGGTTGAGTTCTAGAGTTTTTAAGGCCCCTGGTCCCTACAGAATAAGGACATCAGGCATCCAAAAAGAAAAAAAAATCTGTAACTCTTGATATGAAACTGCAATGGCTGCATGGATAAATGAACATCATAACATATTGATTTTAGAAGCTGGGACTAAAAATAGTAGATGGATATTAACTAAATTGTATCATTTGAATACAAGCCATGGACAGAAATAAATATGCTGATACCTTCACACATGAGATTCTTAAGCTAAGAAAATATATTTTTATAAACAATATTATAGAATATCACAGTAGGCCATATGAAGAATTAGTGACAGCCAGATCATTAATAAATACTGATTAATCATAAAAGTCAGTGGGATGCCTTATAAATCTCATATAACATTCTTAAAGCAGCACATTATTAGCTAATGTTGCAATTTGTTTTTACCCAAGAGAAAGAGTTTGCATATTTGGAGGGTATTTTGTATACCAGGATCACAATATACATATAGATTGTTAATTCTAAAATTTTGTTCATTTATGTCATTATTATAAATAGTACAGTAAACCAACCATGAAAATACATCATTATGGGTCGTAAAAAGGGAGTTCTATAAGTGGCATGGCATCTACGATTAAGAACTATTGTGATTTGGAATACAACTGTGATTCTTAGTGACATATATTCTTCTAGGATTTGACTTGCTCTGAGAGGTTACGTTTGTTTAATTTATCAGAATAAAATATAGTCAAAGCTCACCCTAAGCAGCAAATCTGCAGAATTTTCAGCATTTTCTGCCCTTAGCAGCTAGAGAAGGAAAAAGTTGCTATCATCAAAATAAATCAGAAATTGCTCAGGATCATGTTGTTGCAGTTTTGATATTTCAACATCAAAAGCAATATGCAACAATCATCTGTGTCTATAAATATAGGCGTTAGTGCCCCCTTTCTACCAGAATGATAGAGACTAACAGCAAAGATTAAAAAATGGGAAAATATATATTTGTGTGGTCTTGTAACTAAGCTTTGGTTGAAATAAGGATATAATCATAAAGCATATCATATGGGAATTTAAGAACAAAAGAACATTTCCGCTTTATCAGGAGTAGGCTTGTTTAGTCCTAAATCCTGTTTTGCATAGTGACATACCAGATGCCTCTCTGAAAATCCCAAAGATGAAGGCGCATCCTCTTTTTGTTGTTGCTTCCCTGTTTTTTAGAGGAATCACCCCTTTGACAATGAAGACAACCTAAAGTCATCCAAAGTGGTTGCAACTATGTTCCATGAAATTAAACCACCCAAATTAGTGGCTGCCATATTGAATTGTACAAAATAATCATCAAACCAAACAATAATAGGATGGTGACATACAGAGGCTTTAGGATGATCCAGCTGAACTATTTTCACATTATATTTAAGAACATTTGGGATTAATCTGATCTGCCCACTAACACCAGAAGAATTTATGTTCTGTCTGAATTCCTATCTACTACTTTTTTGCTTATCAAGACAACTTTATCAAGTCTAAAGAAACAGGATATTTATTCTACAATAATCAATAATTCTACAACAATCAATAAGATCTTATTCAATGTTATAAGTTTTTTTAACAAATATGTCTCCAATAAATTTTCAAGGCTACTTATAGTACACGTATATAAGCCTACGTGCAGGTACATGTAATGAGTGAGTCAAATCTTTTCAAAACCTTTTTAAAATTAAAGTCCAGATAATCCCTGATTTATGACCACAATTGGGGTCAGAATTTTTATCATGAGTTGTTGCAGTCATGAGTCAAGTCATTATGTGACCGCACCCAATTTTATGACCATTTTTATTGCAGTCGTGAGGATACCACAGTTGTAATTTGATTCACACAGTTGTAAGTCCAAATTCAGGTTTCCCAAAGTTATTTTTCTGCCAGTTTTTGTCACAAATCATGATCACATGACCATGGGATGCTGCAAACTGGTTATAAATGCAAGCTGGATGCTAAGCAGCAGAATTATGATCATGTAAATGTGTGACAGTTGTAAGTTCACATTTAGGTGATAAGTTTTTCAAAGGCTATTGTTAATTTGAACCACCATTAAGTGAACAGTCGTAAGTCAATTACCTGTATTAACATTTGTAATTAAACTTAAAATGAAATTTGACATCACACTAGAATGAGGAACTATAGGTAATCTCATTCTATGTCATACCTGTACATAGGTTTCAATTTTTTATCATTAAGGAAGTGATCTTATTGTATGAAAATTAGGATATGATCTAATCTTACGAAACTCCTAAAATACTTTACAGGCACATGTCTATGGAGGTTCTCAGTCATCCAAGTCATGGTTGTCCCAAAGGCGCTTTTTTCAAAAGACAACTGGACTTTGTTTTTTCCTTGAAGATATTTCTCTCCTCATCCAAGAAGCTGAAGAGCTGAAGAAGAGAATTGAAGAAGCTTTTTGGATGAGAAGCAAAATGTCTTCAAGGAAAAAAAGTCTAGTTGCCTTTTGAAAAAGCACCTTTGGAACACTTTACAGGCACCTATTTTCATTATTATCAATATTCATTCGTGTAGGTGGTTTGCTTTGTTCTGCTGTCTTAAACATATATATTTTTGTAGAGGGAGGTTGACAACTTTGTGACTAGTGCAATATTTCAGCTTAAGGACTTAACTCTCAAAATAGCTTTATAGTATGGAGTAGTGGTATAGAGAAAGTCTTCAATCTCTTACAATTTCTCCTTCCTCCCCAGAATAATATAAAATTATTTGACCTAGCGCACAGAATAATCAATACTCTTAGTTCACACATGGCAGTATATTTCAGAATTCAGTGAGTGTTTTTAGAGACTCTAGTTTTTAGAGAAATTTAACAAGCCTACACGGTAAAATACAGTGTAACTGATACCAAGTTTAATACCAAGCAGCTACCCCATAATTATATGAATGGAAAAAGTATAAATAGGCTACAATTTAAGTGCTCCTAACTTTGTCAAATCACATTAAGGTAATTGTTGGCTAGAACAACAAAGATCTTTAGACAAAGTATCAACAAATGACAAAAAAATAAATGACAACAAATGAACTTTTCATTCATGTTCTTGAATAATGTTCTGAATTACCATCTAGCTTCAGCCAACAAACTGAGGGTACAGTATGTTTCATCGATCTGTCTTTCAGACAATAACAGTACTTCTTAGAAAACTAGTATAACTGTCATATCTGTAAGCATGTCAAGAACCAGGTGCATACTGTAGATTAACGGAGAAGGCACCCATCTCTCCCCTCCAAACCCTTGTTTTTTAGCTTCTTTTAATTTGTAATTTTAATCCATTTTTATATTTATAATTGCCGAATGTTTGTTTTATCTTGATATAAGCTGCTCAGAGACACCTGAACCATGGGGTGGGCAGCATATTAATTTGATAAATCAATTAAATCAGCAAATTTTATCAGTCATGTTGATAATGCATTCAACAGTTTAATATCCTGACAGTAACTTATTAACAGGGTGACTCAGATTTTGTTTAGGTTTTGCATTATTTTGTTTTCTATCTTTAAAAACCATTACCGAACTACAATACACTTAAAGGTTTTATTAAATATCTTTAAAAATTCATACATTCTTTATTTCTAATATAACTAAATAGATACAGAAACTGGCATTCAATGTTGTAAAACCAAAAAGAACATGAGTTAACTTTAACATTAACTCCCTAATAACAACAGGTGCAACACATCTGAAACAAAAGAAACTTCTCAAATTCACTGATTAAACATGGACAGATTGTGTTGCAGGGCAAATGATTTGTAGCGCAAGAATGCCTCTTTTTCTTTCTGTGTATTTCTCTCTAAAAAGGCTTCACAGATAGCTTTTCTACACTCAGCTTTGCTGTCCTCCCTCAGTTTGCCTTCATAAACAATCCTCTCCAAATACTCTTTCTGAAGCCACTGAATAATTCTGTTTAGTGATAATTATGAAACTAATAAAGGTATAAAAGCAGAACTTCAAATTTTCCATCTATAAGTTTCACAAGCAACTTAGTTTGGATATTTTAGATACTGTGGTATCAAATTACAGTCATGTAAGAAAATTCCTATCAATGCAAACACTTTACTGAAGGGCAGGTTCACTCTCACCCAAGGGATCTATTCACTTCCCATAGAGAAAGGGGCTGATGAAATGCTGTCAGAATAAACTTCTGCTCACTTTTTGGATGATTTAACGTCAATGGACCATACAAACGCCCCAGAATGGCTTATAAGCTCAGCCAAGCATGCTCTTCTCCCCAATATATTTTAATTATGCATCTGCTCTAATTGCAATCAGATTACATCACTGAAAAAGGAACAAATTGGAAGTTTCTCTAATTACTAAGAGCTTTTCATCAATTTCCTAAAACAGGGTTTTATTTAAGGAAAGGTAGAAACACCAGCACAACTGTGACATTTCTAGACATCAGTGTCATTTTATTCAGCAATTCTGTACAGCTTTCATTAGCAGTCCAAACTCAAAAGAGGCAAATTTAAGTCCTAGGTCCTTTATTTTACTCCATTAGCAATGTTTTATACACAGACGAAGGCCCAACATAAATGCTTTTTTAAAAAAACCTGCCAGGCAAATCTTTAAAGACAATGTATGCACAGGCGCCCACTTGCAGACACTTAAAGACAGCTACTCTTTGATTTCTCAAGCAAGTACTGCCCCTATGAGTAAAGTTAAAGCAAAAGTTTCTATTTCAGAACTTAATTTCTCACAGAGTTCAGTATACTTGGAAAAATAAGTTTTTCAGGATCAGCTCTCTTTCTAGGAAACTTCTAAACAAGAGCATGTGGCTTTCTCTTGATATACTCAAGGCATTTAAAAGTTAAAGTTAGAAAGCCCAGATTCAGATCACTACTTTTGAAATTTTAAGGTTATTTCCATTTTCTTTATTTACTATGTGTATGAGAATCTAAGAGAATGTCAGAAGTATGTTATGCTCTGGAAATAAGAATGTCAAAAGAAACAAATGGAAGCAATTCAAAATGTAATATGTCTTTTTTTTCCTCCTTCCTTTTTTTTTTTTTTTTGTCCAGATGTAACATCGTTTAAACGGCTTATTAAGGTGTTGCTTTGAAGGGAGGAAAAACGTAACACTTCTCCAGCACAAAATACCATAGCATGCACACATGGTCATGTAATTAAGCCTCAAGCAAAGCAGATTGTTCCTTCCAGGAAGCGCAGGTATATTTGCAAGGAACACAAAAAGGCGATCCGGGAAGAAAAGAGATTAGAGGTTTATTACCATTAGACCGGTTGGCGCTACCAGCCTCCCGGCTCTTTTGCTTATTCCCGGCAGGGCTAGTTCGACCAAAGTTAACTTGACAGTCGAGGAAATCTATGAATCGCGAGTTTTTTCTCGACAGTAGAGTCCTTGCAACAGCAACTCCCTTTACTAGTGGCGGGGAAATGGGCGGAAAAACTACCCAATGGAAGAAAACGAGGAATAATCAGACTATAATCCCGCTTCAACAGGTGAAAGAGAACCTCGGGGACTAAAAGATTTTACCATTCCAGCCATTGGAGGAGTTAAGGGGGAGTCGCCGCTTCCATCGGAGGACCTCGCACGGGGAGCGCTCTCGCGTCCCGCAACTTACATTCCCTCCCTGAAGAACACACAACCTCAAGCCCCGCCAACCAACACGCAAGGCACACAAACGGGCATCCCCTGGGGAAGGAAGGGCACGGCCTCTCGCAGCAGTCGCTCGGCCGGAGAAGCCGCCAACTCTCCAGCTGCAACTCCTCCTCCGTTTACCTGTCGTCGTAGCAGAAATCCGCGCCCAGGGTGTTGAGATACAGGACGAGCCCCAGGGCGCTGCTCACCAACTCCGCGATCATTTCTCCGCTCCTGCCGACCTCCGCCTCTCCCTTTGCTGCTGCTGCTGCCGCCGCCGCTCCAAACCCCGAAACGCATCCACCGCGCGCTTTCTCAACCGCCTTGCTTCACTTTGGCTTCCTTCTCCTGCTAGCGGGTGTGTCGGTCGGTCAACGCCTGGCGGCCCCCGGCATCTTCGCCCCTTTCCCCCGCACTCGGGCAGGCGCTGTCAGCGGCGGGAGGAGCCCGCTAGCACCAGCCGCTTTATTGTTTCGGTGTCCGCTCGCTCCCTTTTACCCCATGGCTGGCCGGGCGGGCAGGGCGAGAGCGGCTGCCGCTCCGCCTTTCAAACCAACCCTGGTCCGGAATTTGCCCGCCCGCCTCGCTCCGCTCTCCCAATAGCGGCCGGCTCACTCCGCCGCCGACTCCCTACAGCCCCGAGGCCCCTTCACAGCTGAACTGAAAGAACCACCGCCGAGGCTCCGCGAGCGCCCGCGTGGGGCTCTCCGAGCTTCCTTCGCGCTTGCGTGCCATCCCCTCTGGTCCGCCCCTTTCTCTCGCTACAGTCCGCCTTCCGCCCCTCGGTTTCGGCGGCGCTTGCTTGTTTGCTGCTTCTTCCTGCCTCTGCCTTTATTATTATTATAATTATTTTATTATTTTTTTTATTTTTTTCGCCTTCGCTAAGGAACAAATACCGTAGCTTGTAAAGGCGACCCCAGTTCTGGAGGCGAGGAGAAGGGCAGGCGAGAGAAGCTAAAAAGGAGGGAAGAAAGAGACCGGCCGGCTGGCTCTGCGACTGGCACAGGCTTTCCATCCTTGCCCGCTCTTCAAAAGCAAGTCGTCTGGCAACTCCTCTCTACCCGCGGGGGGAGTGGGGGGGACAAATTGTTGAGCCAAGTGGAGGTTGAAATCTGGCATTCTAGGACAAAGGGGTGGGTGGGTGGCTGAGGGAGTGTATCTAGCAACCTATTTAGGAGAGACCCGGCCTGCTTAATATACAAGTTCCTCAGAAATACCTCTCAGGTTGCAAGGAAAGGAGAGGCGAATGGAAGAAAGCAAGCCCTCGCCCTCTGTGTGTGGTTTTCAGGACACACACCTGGAGATTTCCATCTGTGGGGAGTAGTACAAACAGGCACAACCAATGGCTGTCATCCTGCTATGAGGTCAAGGCGAGCAACACCACTATTTTTATCCAATCACCAATGCAAACCTCAATTCATGGGCAGTGTTCCTCCTTTTCTGCCAACCACCTACAACAAGAGTGTTTCTTTTTAAGCTCCTCTAGTTTGCTTTATTGTCATTGCACCTCGTACAATGAAATTAAAGGTCATCTTCGGTGTACCTTATAACTATAAAAGTAAAACACAAATACACATCCTTCACATTCTATACAATTGAATTGAAAACCCGATATTGCATTAATATTGCGCTGTACAGTAGAAGTGACTGTATGGTCACTTCTTGAAATGACACAGTACAGCAGCCTGAGAGAGTACTGCGTACCCAGGTACATGGGTGAAATCCTGATGCTTAAAAAAAAAAGAGAAGACTTTTCCCAGTTCAACACTACCTTCTGAAGACTTCCTAAGACGACTAGACCATGCCAGACTTTCCCTGGCGATGCTTTATGTGCTCTTTTGAAGCCCATCTTAGAATGACACCAGTTCTCCCTGCTGTGTTCAGCTAGTTCCAAAGTGTCATCGCCAATCAGGATAATTTTAGAACTGTGATGCATTATGCGTGAAATATTAACATGCTGAGAGCCTTGTTCAAACCTCAGCAGATAGCTATTTTTCAGGGGGCTGTTGAGTGTTGAGTACATTGGGCCTTCTACCTGAAGGATTTTAATATTGGTTCCACATAATCTATCTCTAGGTTTTCCTCTTTCATAATCACAGCTAAAAAAAAGAGCAGATTCCTTCCTTCCTGCACTAATCAAGTGTGAATAATGTTTTTTCTTAATTGAAAGATTTAAAACATGTGTTAGTCGTCTTTTTTTCAGCATGCTTGAGGCAGTGCCCAACACAAATAAGGTTTAGAAATAATTTGTGACAAATGATTAAATGATTCAAACGGAAGCCTTTTCTGTTTAATCCAAGTGTGGGCATCCTGTACCCCCGAGCTCTATTTTTTTTCCTACTTCCCAGAAAACTTTCAGCTGAATTGCTGGATATTGCTGTAGCTTTCAGCAAAAGAAAATTTAGGGCAGCCCCTGGCCGCAAAATCTTTACCCAGTCTGGTCTAAATAATCTAGATATCTACTATTTATGTTTGTAAGTATTTGTAAGACAAACCTCTGTGTCCTGTATGTTGCTCCTGGGTTGTCTCAAAATAGTAGTCACGCTGTAAACACTCTGACAATTTAGTTCAAATTTGCACTAAGGTAATTTTAAAATAGTATTTTTTTCTTTCATGTTTGGCTCCACTCTTCTTACTACATCCATATTGTTTCCTAAGCAGAGTTATAAAAATGGCTTGCCTTTGTCTTCTTGGATGTTTCTACAACTTCCACCCTCATTCACAACGCTAAGAATCCCCAGAGAGGCCCCATCCAAATATTAACCTAAGTTGACCCTTCTTAGCATTCAAAATCAAGGTCAGTTAGGTGCTGCCACCTGCTGAGGTGTAAGGCAGATGCACTTTTCCTTTGTCTAATGAATATTTCAGCATTTGGAAATAAGCATGCTTTCTCTTATAATTTTTTATTCACCTTGCTATGATTTCTTGGTGTTTTTTTTTCTTTAATTTATATGCCGCCCTTCTTCGGAGATCAGGGGGACTTACAATGCATTAAGCAATAGCCTTTTGTATATTTATACAAAGTCAGCTTATTGCCCCACAATCTGGATCCTCATTTTACCTACCTTTGAAAGAATGGAAGGCTGAGTCAATCTTGAGCCTGGTGAGATTTGAACTTGCAATAATTGCAAGCAGCAGATGTTAATAACAGTGCTTTAGTCCACTGTACTACCAAGGCTCTTTTTCTCTGTGTTTCTATGTTTGATGTGTGTTATGATGTTTGCTCTGTCCCACCTATTACTCCAAAATCTCTGTTGGATTTGTTGAAACATTGGCAGGTAACATTTCTGGAATTTGACATTCCACTAATGAGTTGTATTCTTTATTCATATATTTACACTCCATTTGAAAAATATGTAATACCTTCTCAAACCAAGCAACAGAAGAAAGCATCCTAGTAACTAAAGCTAGAGATTAGATTTTGGCACCATATAGGAGAGGTCAAATCTTATTCCTATTCCTCCATATCAGGTAATCAACTAATAATACATTTGTTGGATTTATAAATGGTATTTCACACAAATATCAGACACAAGACTGCTAATAACATTATTAAAAATTCTCATGAAATGGAGATAGGAGCAATAAAATGTAAAGAAGACAAAATAGTATACAACACTAAACATAGACTAGCACAAAAAGTAGTTATTACCAATTTAAAACAAAAACAATTGATCCAGTTTTACTTTCTTCAAGATGGCAATCCACCATGAGAGCACTACTTTTAAAAAGACCCTAGTCATTTTTGCTAAGTTATTATTGTAAATTATTAAGTTATTATGGAGGACCGCAATCTTTAGATAGCATATAAGCATATTGACGTGTTTCATCTGCCCAGGCAGGATTTAGGGAATGGAATGGAATGGAATGGAATGACTATGTACATGTAATGGATGATAGACTATACATTTCTGGAATCCTTGAATAATTGTTATTTCCAGAAGACAGCTGGGGAAAATTATTAAAAGCTTTGCATTAATTATCTTGGTAACAGGGAACAGCCAGTTGGTTGCCTCTATGAGCAGTATCTAGTTCAAAAGCACCATCATATTTTTAGCTTGCCCCAACATTAGAGTTTTCACCTCTTTCAAAAGGGAAGTTGGATGATTGTCCCATTTCCCAGTTCATTTACATATGAGGCTGACAATGAAAATGTAAGACTTTTAACAGGAGGATAAAATGCATAATTTGACTGGCTTAATCTAGTGGAAAACATTTATCCACCCCATCTTCTTTTTCATACAAGCAGAAGTATTTGTCATTGCATCTACAATCTCATATCTGCCTACGTGGAGTAGAACTGCAGAAGTACTCCATGTTCTATAATTTCTTAGCATAAATAGGATTCTAAGACTAAGTAATTTCTGATAATAGCAAGTTATAAAATCATAACACAAGACTCTATTGATATTGATATTGATATTGTTTCCTGATTGCTTATTTATACCCTATGACTTATCATTAAGTGTTGTACCTTATGATTCTTGATGAATGTATCTTGTCTTTTTATGTACACTGGAAGCATATGCATCAAGACAAATTCCTTGTGTGTCCAATCACACTTGGCCAATAAAAAATTCTATTCTATTCTATTCTATACAGTTTGTTTTAAATCTTTGACTTCAGGTGAAATATACCTCTTTCATTTACTTTCTTTGAACTTTCTCTGCCCAGCACAGAAGAAAGAAATAACAACATATATGAAAGAGAAAAGTCTTGTCATATATTTTTTTTTTTACTTAAGTGTTGAAAATATATTATTCTCATGCATGGAATCATGAGCTATGGTTTAGCACTTCATCAAAAATGTCAATTTATTCAGTGGATTGAGTGTTTGACATGTGTGATAATCACAAGGTATAAAGATAAGTAATTTAAGAGTTCACACATATCATCAAATAGTCATTATCAAAACAACTTTCATTCTGTGAAATGAATGTTGTCACAGGCTATCAAAGGAAAGTAAGAGTAGGATGGTTGCACTAATAACAGTAATTGTGGAGATGAGATGAACAGCATAACCTAAAAACTATTCAAGAGGAGTTGAAAAGGTGTCAGGTTTGTTGTTTTAGAGACATTATCAGATGCAGTGTTGTGGAAATCCTTTTTCACATCGGACAAAAACAAGATACCCATTTTCCAAATAAAGCTATGTTTGGAAGATGAAGTTGGAGAACCAAATTAGAAAAAATATATATTTATTACAGTGTCAATTTTCTAAATTTACAAAGCACTTTGGAATCCTAAAAATGTGCGCCATACCTTCATTGTAAATTGCTTCGTATATCAGACTCTTATTTTACCTGCAGCTGAATTATTTTTAAATGTCTTACGGGCTAGGCATTAACTCCATATGTGACCACAGTTAGTGTCCAAGGGAGGAAAATAGAGATCATCCAAGTTTTATTATTTATTTATTGTTTATTCCCCCCCGATTATTTTTATAAATAACTCAAGGTGATGAATATATGGTACCTAATACTTCTTCCTCCGCTTATTTCTCCCACAACAATCTTGTGAAGTATGCTGGGTTGAGGGCAAGTGACTGGGATCCTATTATCCACCAATCCTGATAATACTGAATGATTAAAAATTCTGAGACTTATATGCTGTAGTGGGCATTCACACCCTTACAAGTATGGTGGTTTGAGTGCCATTGATTCCTGTGGTATATCTCAAAGCCTTCCAACTAAAAGAGTGCTGGGTTTTTGGACTTGATACATTCATTGTTTCCAGTGGTGGGTTCCTCCCGGTTCGGCCCGATTCCGCCGAGCTGGTAGTGGTGATGATATGACATCACCAAATCGGTTCTGCCCCCTCGCCCGCCCCCCCCCGCATTATTCTTATTTTTTATTTGGCCCCACCCCCAATCTATTGCTGCCTCCTGAATCCCAGCGGATCTGCTAGAAGGAAAAAAGCTGTTTAAACTCTTGCCACGGGGCTTCAAAGGGTCGCCCTACAGCTGATCAGTGTTAAAAGGCAGTGTGCTGGTAGACCAGTGCCTCCAAAAACAAATGAGTAGACCAGTGCCTGCAAAAATAAACGGACAGACCAGTGCCTCCAAAAACAAATGAGTAGACCAGTGCCTGCAAAAATAAATGAGTAGACCAGTGCCTGCAAAAACAAATGAGTAGACTGGTACAGCTCTGCAAGCAGTTAAAAGCCTGATAGACCAGTACCTCTGCTAAATCCTAAAGAACTGTCACATGACCATCAAGCCACACCCACAAAATAAACCACGGCCACAGAACAGGTAGTAAAAAATTTAGAACCCACCCGATTGTTTCCTATCTTCCATCTGTAAGCAATTGCACATGAATAGAAAACACCCACTCATATTTGCTGAAAGAGGTTATACAGGAAGTCCTCAACTTACAACGGTTCATTTATTGTCCGTTTAAAGTTACAGCGACACTGAAATAAGTAACTTATGACCATTTTTCACACTTACACCCTTTGTAGCATCCCCATGATCATGTGATCAAAATTCAGATGCTTGGCAACTGACTCATACATATGACTTTTGCTGTATCCCAAGGTCATGTGATCCCCTTTTCCAACCTTTTGACAAGCAAAGTCAATGGGGATGCCAAATTCACTTAACAACTGTGTTACTAACTTACCAATGGCAGTGATTCACTTAACAGTTGTGTCAAGAAAGGTCGTAAAACAGGAAAAACTCACTTAACAAATCTCTTACTTAAAAACAGAAACGTTAGGCTCAATTGTAATCGTAATTCAAGAACTACCTGTATTGAGCAGGAAGTTGGTTAGCATAAGAAACCCCTTCCAATTCTAAGATTCTGCCTTGTAATATGTTTTCTGTTATGAAGTTCAAGTAAAAGAAAAGAAAGAAAAGACAAAATAATTTCAAAATAAAATGTTTGTTTACCAATGAAAATAGCCTCCAAGCTAAGATAAGCAAGATGGCCAAGTTTTAGCTGAATGTCAATAAATTAGGAGTATTAGTGTTGAATCCAAACCCCATCAGCCCAAAATTGTGGCATTTGAACTGTAAATTGATGCCTTTGTTGTTATCAGTGTATTGAATATTATTTATATCTGTCATCAGCCTTGCACAATTTGCACCAATATTTTTTGGCTGAAGTTTAGATATATTTTAACCTGGCTCCTCCCTTGCTCAGTGCTTCCATTACCTTTTGGGCTTTTTTTCCCAGCCTTTCTTGCTGGACTATTGCAAATCTGTGTGCCTGTGGTTGTTTGAGTCATTGGCAGTGTTTCCAGCCTGAGAAAAGCAGGTTTTAACTGGCAAAAATATTTTGTGACTCATCCTAATGATTTCCGTCCAATAGATTTAGTACAGTTTTTAATAATATTTTGATTTGTGCAATTTTAGTATTTTAATTACTTTTACTTGTTTTATAACTTGTAAGCTGTCCGGAGTCATCTTGCAGGGGAAATGGGTAGCAAAGAAATTTGATAATTAAAAATAGATTTTATTTAATCAATAAATAAAAATAAGATCCAAAATTGCAAACCCTATACCCACATATAATAGGTATCATTTATGAGTAACCTCTGACTGATTGACTGATTGACTGCATGTTTCATTAAACACATAAAGTTGCCATTTTCAGTATTTCTCAAGCTTAACTGTATTCTTGGACCACATTCAGAAAATGTAATTCCATGTAACAGCATGGGAGTTTATATTTTTACAAGTAACATAATGATTATGGTTGCATTTGTGTTACTTTCCCATCCCATTTAAAAGTATCTTGCAATTACATTTTGTTTTTGGTTTAAAAAATTAAGCTAAAACTAAATATTTATTACCCAATTATTTTTTTGTGTTCCCCAAGAAAACCTCTTAACTCAAACAAAAATGGTCATCAAAAAAAATAATAATCTCAAAACTAAAGAGAAAAGGGCAAATGGATCCCCAACTCAATGAAATCCCATTTTTAGAGATTTATCATCATCATCATCATCATCATATACTGCACATAAGGTTGTACCGACAGTTTCCTTAAATCTAATATTCATATTGCTACTTGTATTATAACTGCTTAGCGCATTGTAAGCCGCCCTGAGTCTCCGGAGAAGGGCGGCATATAAATCAAATTTTTTTAAAAAAAATCTGGTATGCTTCAAGGAAACAATCCTGAGCCATGGATTTCTTCTCATAAGTGTTAAGAATGCAGGGAAACATGGACCAAGCCAATAAACAGACTCTTTGTAGCTGTCAATGCATGCTGAAAAATGGGGTTGAGGGGGGCAGTGGATTCTTCCTAGCTAACTGTTGCTAGACATAGGGAAGTAGAATTAAGCCAGCAAACAAGCTTTAGCCTGTGTCCATGGGAAGGTTTTGGCAAATTCTCTCATGAACCTCAGCAGACTACTGGAGGTCCACAGGCCACATTTTGAAAATCATTATAAGTTCTAATGAAAAATATTTATTGCTAGGTTCATTATTCCCTGATAAAATAACTTGGTTTTGAAAATGTGTTTCTCTTGTGGACTATTCATTTATATAGCTCAAATTAAATCAAATATTTATGGGCTCTATTTGAATTTTAAAACAATAATTTATACTTTCCCTGTTTGAAAATTTCATCAAACAATTTAAGAGGTGCCAGTGGTTTGCTTCAGGGATTTTATGCATGCAAAATATGTGCTCCAATTTCTGTAATAACTGTTCCAATGATGAGTTATAATCTATAAGCCATTCATTTTTGTCTAAAGAAAAATATCAGGTGAAGGGAAAAAATCCATGTTTCATTTGGTGTCTTCTTTAAATCTCACAGGGATCCATACAAGCAAAGACTGCTCAAAAGCAATGATTTGTTGACATCTTCAGAGAACTAGGAACTGGCTTCCAGCCACCATGTCATATATGTAAATTTCTTCATGCTTATATGATATGATTTACTTTGAAACAGGAAACCATTGTCTCCAAGGCAAATTCATTTCAACATAATAAAATCTGGGCTGTGTTATTTGACTTCTTTCTTTCCAGGGCTCCAAAGAAAAAATGTGCAAGCTGCTATATCCAGAAAGAAAATCCTTACCCTGAAAAGCATTCAGAGAAAAAAAAAAGCTAGAAGGCAAGTCATGTAAAGGCTTTCGGATGTATCAATTCTTTATTTTGATCTTCAGATGTATCAGTTCCTTATTTTGATCAGGCAGTGGAGCTAAAGTACAGCAGCAACACTGAAAATGTACGAGAGAGGGACAGAAGCCATGCTAAATCAAGATTTGTTACCTCGATGTGATGTTGAGGGCCAAATTGCCTAACTCTTGCGTAATATGCACAGCCAATCATTTAGTGATAAAGCACATCCTCTGCACCTGGAAAATCTCAGTGAAAAGAGATCATATGTCATCCCAAAATTTTTTTCTTTTTTTACTAAAGACTTTGAATGTGTCTAGTGTGGTTCACATATTATACTCAATTATAAACTGTAATTTCTGATGACCCTTGTTAAATTCACAGATTATATAAATTACAGCCAAATGTAGCACATGGTGATTTTGTATAGTATATTAGCTCAGGTATAACAAATTTATTTGGTTGTATTACAGCAAAGCAAAGCATACTTTATTGCGGTCATAGACCAAAAACCAAAACATCCAAGTCACGTAGCTGGCACACGACCAGACTGAAGTGCAATACAGCAACAAGATCAGTGGTAGAAAAACCACTCCATCAAACTAATAGTTTGATTGTATTAAATACTAAAAATCAGACCATGAAGTAGGACATAACATTAGATTACACATGAAATCCCAGATATTTTATAAAAGCCCCATGCTAAGTAATGCTTGTTGCATGTGGTTTACTTTCCTGCTCTTCTCCTTCTTCTCCTTCAGTCCTAAAAGAAGCACAAGGAAATATTTCATCTGGAAAATCTGTATTACTCTTTTGTGGAACTCATGGCCAACAATTATGTACAAAGTAGAGGCAATTCTTAAATCCATACTATATGTTGCATTTATACTATCCATATGTGCTAGTATAGATAGTTTAACAGCTCACCACTATAAGGAAAGTTAAAATATATGCAAATGTGTCTAGATGCCAAAAGGCATACATGTACAAGTCAAAAGGCTAAATACCATTCCATACTAGAAAATGGTTTTAGGAGTTAGCAACTCTCTTTTAAGTATTTATGCACTAAAGCAAAGCTAAACTCTTGCTAAAAGCATACTTGTTTCCTTTTCATTTAGTATTTTAATTGAGATCATTCAAGTCTAGTCCTACATCACTTTTATTATATTTAATCTACAAAACTGAAACTCACTGCTGATCATTCAAAAGAAAAATTAATTAGAAATCCAAATACAACTAACTAACAAAGGGAAGATTGAAATTTGGATCCTGTTTCAATATTCAGTTTCAATTTCTATTTTTATTGGATAAACTCATTATTGCATAGTACTCTTCAAGAATTAAGGAAAAATTGTAGATTAAATAGCTGTTGCTGGGTGATTTTAAATTTCTAAAGTTTAGGTCATGGTTGCTAAAGTTCACTTTACAGCTGGAGATGGGAGATGAATAATTAGTGTGTCTGGTATTTTTCTGCATTCCTCTATCCCAGCCTTTTCCCATCTGGTGCCTTGGACTGCATCTCCAAAACTCCCACATTGGATATCCAATAGATGGGGATTCTGGAAATTAAAATGCAACACATCTGGAAGATATCCAGAAAGGATATACATATACAGGAAAGGCTTTAGGGTATAGCAAATCAAATATTAAAATGGTATGGTGTCTATATCAATACATTATGTGCTTAACTCTCTCATATTTCAAATTATACTTAATGCTTGTGTAATCCCAAATTCATATATTTATTTCTGGCAAGGTATCTCTGGCATGCACCTTTTCATTATCTATATCTACTATGTTTACTGCTTTAATCTACTTATTTCAGAATAATCAAGTCCTGAAAAAAGTGTGGAACCCACACAGAAAAAAAAATACAAATATTTCCCTGTTCGTGAATGAAATAAGGATGAGAAATTCCTTCTTATTGATTTCATTTCAGAGGAAATTTTCCCACAAAGAAGCAAAATAAGATGTAAGTTCTTCCAAATGATCTAACTTAGAAAGGAAAAATTATGAATGGTATGAGGTATCAACCATTCACAGGACAAATATTGACCTTTGCATTTGTTTAATGGAATACATTTCTGTATACACAAAGCTCAAACTTTAGTATTGAATTCTCCAAAAACTGGAAAGAACCTCCATTGTTATCAAAATATACATCACTAAGCCAGGTAGAGCAAAAATTTGTCTCAATACATGATAGGTGCCTATATTCTGGTATTCTTGAAATATATAGAAAAACCATATACTTCACTATAGGCAGAATGCAGTGGTGGGATTCTGCCGGTTTTAGGCGGTTCAGCTGAACCGTTTGTTAAATTTCTGGCTCGCCCAGCCCCTTGCCTCCCCCCCCCCCCGCACCACTGGGCAAGTGGTGGGCGAGCCAGCAATTTAACAAACTGTTTGGTGGTTTTTTATAATTTTATTGGCCTCGCAGCTGCCCCGGGGCTTCAAAGGGCCACCCTACAGCTGATCAGTGTTAAAAGAGTGATCGTGAGATAGGGGATATAGTCACCGAGCCCTTGTCATAGTCGGATCACTCTCTCCTTCGCCTTGACCTTCGAACCACTATACCCTGCCGCAGGGAGGCGGAGCCGGTAAGATGGTTCTGCCCCAGGCGCCTGATGGAACCTGATAGGGACCAGATGGAGCTTGGGCCATTTCCTGAGGCTCTGGCACACGCCTCGACTAGGGACCTAGGGACCGCCTGGGATAGGGCGGCCGCTGGAGCTCTGGATCGGGTCATGCCTTTGCGGCCTCTGACCCGGCGCTGATCTCACCTAGCTCCTTGGTTCGCTGAGGAGCTGAGGGAGATGAAGCACCGGAAAAGACGCCTAGAGAGTAGTTGGAGGGCCAGTCGTTCTGAATCCGACCGGACACTGGTAAGATCTCATATTAAGAATTACCTAGTGGCAATAAAAGCAGCAAAATGTACATATTTTGCTGCTCTTATTGCGTCATCAGATAATCGCCCGGCCGCTCTGTTTAGGGTGACCCGCTCCCTGCTCCACCAGGAAGCGCGGGAGGACCCCTTGGAGGGTAGAGCCGAGGATTTTGTTCAATATCTGTATGACAAAATCACTCAGATTTGGGAAGATCTGGACTCCGACTGGGTAGTTCCAGGGGGGTTGACTGAGGCAGATCTTGAGAATGTTATCTGGGATGAGTTTGATCCTGTGACCCCTGACGACATGGACAGGATTCTGGGTGGACTGAACGCGACCACATGTTTATTGGACCCGTGCCCCTCCTGGTTAGTGCTGGCTTCCCGGGAGGTGATGCGAGGCTGGCTCCAGGGGATTATAAATGCTTCGTTGGGTGAGGGTGACTTCCCCGCCACCTTGAAAGAGGCGGTGGTGAGGCCTCTCCTCAAGAAGCCTTCCCTGGACCCGGCAGTGTTGGCTAACTATCGTCCGGTCTCCAACCTTCGCTTTGTTGCAAAGGTTGTTGAGAGTGTAGTTGCACGACAGCTCCCCCAGTACCTGGATGAAACGACGTATCTGGATCCGTTCCAGTCGGGCTTCAGGCCTGGGTACAGCATGGAAACAGCATTAGTTGTGTTGGTTGATTATCTCTGGAGGGCTTGGGACAGGGGCTGCTCCTCTGTCCTGGTCCTAATAGACCTCTCAGCGGCTTTTGATACCATTGACCATGGTATCATGCTGCACCGGTTGGAAGAGTTAGGGGTGGGGGGCACTGTATTACGGTTCTCCTCCTTTCTCTCCGACCGGTTGCAATCTGTGTTGGCAGGGGGGCAGAGGTCGACCCCGAGGCCCCTCATATGTGGGGTGCCACAAGGATCGGTCCTCTCGCCCCTTTTGTTCAACATTTATGTAAAGCTGCTGGGCGAGATCATCCATGGTTTCGGGGTGAACTACCATCAGTACATTGATGACACCCAGCTGTACATCTCCACCCCGAATCACCCCAACGATGCCCTTGAAGTGATGTCCCGGTGTCTGGAGGCCGTGCAGATCTGGATGGGGAGGAACAGGCTCAGGCTCAACCCATCCAAGACCAAGTGGCTGTGGTTTCTGACGTCCAGATATAGTCAGTTGATGCCATCGCTGACTATTGGGGGTGAATCGCTGGCCCCCACGGAGAGGGCTCGCAACTTGGGTGTCTTCCTGGATTCACAGCTGTCTTTAGAAGAGCACTTGACGGTTGTGACCGGGAGGATTTTTCATCAGGTTCGCCTGATTCGCCAGTTGCGTCCCTTTCTGGATCGGGACTCCCTACACACAGTCACTCATGCCCTCGTCACTTCCCGCCTGGAATACTGCAATGCTCTCTACATGGGGCTCCCCTTGAGGTGCACCCAGAGGCTCCAACTGGTGCAGAGTGCTGCCGCGCGTGTGGTTATGGGAGCAACATGGCGCTCCCGTTTGACACCTCTCCTGCGCGAGCTGCACTGGCTCCCGGTGGTCTTCCGGGTGTGCTTCAAGGTTCTGGTTACCACTTTTAGAGTGCTCCATGGCTTAGGACCTGGTTATTTACAGGACTGCCTACTACCACAAGCAGCCTCCCACTGGCCGTTACGCTCTCATAGAGAGGGGCTCCTCTGGGTGCCGTCAGCTAAACAATGTCGACTGGCAACCCCCAAGGGGAGGGCCTTCTCTGTGGGGGCACTCACTATCTGGAACGAGCTCCCCCCAGAGATATGGAGGATCCCAGATCTACGCACTTTCCGCTGTGCTCTTAAGATTCTTCTATTCCAACAAGCCGACCTGGCCTAATTTATTCCCCTGTTTTAAAATTATTTTACATCGAAATTTTAATTTGTTTTAAATTATTGGGATTTTTTAATTGTCTTGGGCTAAATTATTTAATCTGGTTTTAATTATATCTTTTAACTTTTGTATTTATGTATTTTATTTTGTGCCTGTTCACCACCCTGAGTCCTTCGGGAGTAGGGTGGTATATAAATCTAATAAAAGACAAAGACAAAGACAAAGAAAAGAAAACAAATGAGTAGACCGACACCTGCAAAAATAAATGGGTAGACCCAGTGGTGGGATTCTACTTCGGTAGAACCGGTTGTTAAGTAGTTAAGTAGTTAAGCCAATGGTTGCCAAAGTGGGCGGTACCACCCCTGGGGGGTGATGGAATGCCTTAGGGGGCGGTAAGAGGCAAGGGGGGCAGCAGGAGGGGCTAAGTGGCAAGGAGGGTGGCCCCCACCCTTTGGCCTGTGCCTCGCAGCAAGCAAACAGCAAGAAAAAACAGCCCCTTCAGCTTCAGCATCGGTTAATTAGCACAAGTTGATTAGATCGGTCTGAGAGCTGATTTGCTCTCAGCTGTTTTGCCAGGGCTCTGTTGCTATCTGCAAAGAGTGCTGGAGCTATGCTGAAAAAGCGAAACTGAAAGTAAAGCAGGGTCTTTGCTACAACGTGACAAAATGAGGCAGAGAGAGATTTCTTTTTCTTTTTCCTCACCAAAAAAGGTAGGTGCAAAACTGCAAACAATGGGAAATTTAGGGCAAAAGAGGAGAGTTCAAGATTTTAAAACACAAAAGAAAAAAAGCTCTATTTAACTAGGGAATTGTAATAATTGAGTTACTATTAATAGTATATTGTGATGAAAGCAGAAATGGTTAAATTGTGGTTTGGAGGAATATATGGGGGAAATTATTTGGTTTATTATTATTGGTAAATATAATTAATTGATTTGTAAGAAATTGGATTGCATGGAAATAATTGGAATATTCATGTCCATATTGATTAATATACAAAAAAGATAGTTATATAACTAAATTGATTTATATTAAAATGTTGAATTTGTATTAAACAACTGTAATATTATATAGTTAACCAATGTGAGGATGGATATAAAAATAGATGACAATGGGAAGGGGTATAATATAGAATAGAAGGGAAAATTGAATTTGATTAAGATTAGAGATGAGGATGAAGGGTAATATTAGTTTTTTTAAAAAATAGATGAGGAATAAATATGGCAAAAAGGAAATATAGAAATTATAAATTTAATTGAAATGACTAAACACTGTTTAAATTTGTGACCAGGCCAAATACTCTGTTCAAAGAAAATACATTATATGTTTGTATGTGTGTTTCTAATCATTGCTATTTATTCATATTTGTTCTCTTTTATTCTTTAAAGTTTAACAATTCTTTCTTTATCTTAATATCTTTATATTTGTTTGGGGTTGGCTTTCTTTCCTTTCATCTTTTTTATTGTACAGCAATCTTTCTCCTCAAACCTACCACCTCTCTCTTTTCTTTCCTTCTTACTTTCTCTTCCCCCCTCTTCTTCTTCTCCCTACTTCCTCTTCCTTTCTCCTTCTCCTCCTCTCTTCCTCCCTCTCTTACCCTCACTACTACTCTAATTTCCTTTCCCTTCCTTCATCCCTCTCTATTGCTGTATCGTTTTATGCATATGGACTATTCAGAGGGCTAAAAAAGTTATTTTTGACTGGTCCTCGCACTTTTGACCAGTCCTCGAACTTACGACTGTCCTCACATTTTATGTTTTTGCCCTATCTTGTCACTATGGTGAAGAGAAGCAGTTGTGAAATGAGTGACACGGTTGTTAAGAATGCTACAATGGGCATAAATGATGACCAGTCATAAGTGCGAAGACTGGTCAAAAGTGCGAGAACCTGTCAGAAATCACTTTTTCAGCCCTCTGGGTAGTCCTTTTGTGCATATGGATTACTCAGAGGGCTGAAAAAGTTATTTTTGACTGGTCCTCGCACTTTTGACCAGTCCTCAAACTTACAACTTTTTGTTGTAAGTTTTTGCCCTATCTTGTCACCATGGCGAAGAGAAGCAGTTGTGAAATGAGTGACACGGTTGTTAAGAATGCTGCAATGGGCATAAATGTGAGGATGGTCATGAGTGCGAGGACCAGTCAAAAGTGCGAGGACCAGTCAGAAATGACTTTTTTCAGCCCTCTGAGTAGTCTCTATGCAGATAGCCATGCCCACCGGTCACATGACCAGCTAGCCACACCCACCCAGTCACATGACCACCAAGCCACACACCCCAACTAAGCCACGCCCACAGAACCGGTTGTTAAAAAAATTGAATCCCACCACTGGCAGAATGCTAATGGAGCTCATTTCCATGGTATTGATTTGCTGCCCTATTATATGTGTGGATTTTCAGTCATTAGAATATTGGCATTTTGTATGCCAATCATACAATGCATGCTTAATAGTTTTCTAATTTACATTTAAACATGTTTGTTTTGCCCCACACCTAAAATGCCAGTATTATATGCTTTAATATAATTAAAGTAGATTTAGGAGGCTGTGATCACTTTTTTTTTCAATGCTAAATTGCAGTTACTTTTTCCTCTTCCTGGAAAAAAAGAAATTGGCAAAGAAAGAGTTAGACATTTTGTAAACCTCCATCTTCTAAATTTAGATTGTTGTTCCAGATTGGCAGAATATACAGTATATTAAGAGAAGCTGGTTGGGAAGAAAATGAGTGTGATTTTAAAATAGAGAAAGAAACATCAATAACCTATACTATGTTTGTGACATTACTTTGCTAGCCAAAAATACAAATGATCTGGAAGCCCTGATAGCCTTAATAGCAAAAGTCAAAGAACGCAATGAAAAAAAATGGGACTAAAATTAAATATAAATATAAAGAAGACTAAATAAATAACTACAGGTAGAACAACTAGCCTTAGAACTGTCAATGAAGATAACTGTTGTGATGACTAGTTCTGCCTTTCAGGATCAATCATCAACAGTAAAGGAGCAAGCAGTCAAGAGACAGATTAACACTTGGTAGAGCAGCCATAAAAGCTTTGGAAAGGATGTTCAAAAACATGATATGTTTATACCTACAAAGATCAGAATTATGCAAGCGATAATAATCCTGTGATACCCTATGAAAGTGAAAGTTAGACTTGTAAAAGAAATAGGATAGGAAAAGTATTGACATTTTTTGAAGCTTTGCTGTTAGAGAAGACTCCTGAGAATATTGTGGACAGACAAGAAAATAAAGCAAGGGATCATTGAACAACCCAAGGTTCTCACTCAAGGCACAAATGATGAGGCTCAAATTATATTACTTTGGATATATTATGCAAAAACTCAGCTCTCTGGAGAAGCTTTACTGGGAAAAGTAGAAAGAAAGGAAAGGAAAAGATACTACTCAACAGCAAGATGGATCACTTCACAGTGGCAATGAATGCACTATTGGGAGACTTGAAAGAATATGTTAGGGATAGATTGTCTTTGAGAAAATTTGTTAGGAATCAAAACAACTTAATGGCACATAATCAATCATTGCTTTAAAAAGAAACATTTGCATGAAAAAAGTATACATTTACTGTAGCATCAAAATCTAGTTTACTTATGCAAAACTTGATCAAAGATTTTTGGGCTACAGTCCTGATATTATATCAGAGATTGCAGGACTGTAGTCTTTTTCCCACCCTTTGAGGATGGGAACATATCTCTTTGGTACAAGAAACATAAATCCTTTCTTTTGGTAGTAGCTAGGATGGAGATTCTGAAAAATTGGAAATGGATTTGAATTCTCAAATCAGAATTGAATAGATAAGAGTACAGGCAACTGAGAACATTAATATTTAATTGAAACTGATTGAAGGGATTGTAAAACAGTACAATATCATCAATTAAAACTATGGAAGTCAACTTTCTGAATTAATTTAATTTCCACATGTCAAATTTCAACTGAAGTACAAAGGAAATTGCAGCCAACAGTCTGGATTTTGTGCAGGTGCAGAAAAAAGGAGGCTGTGTCAGTGGTTTCTGTAGCATATCCTGTGTTCCATCATTTTTGGCAGAAGTATTGTCCAGTAAATGAAAAGGATTTAGCAAACCTGAAATCTGTTTCTTGTCATCACAATTCCCACTGAAAGCGCTGCAATATCACATTGTCCATCAATCATATGTTTTCATTGGGCTTCAACTGGTAACATTTCCCCAGTGTTAAATGATGGCTTCATTCCATTTTGCAGTTATATCTGGATTTATGCATTTTACTCCTTCTGTCTCTTGAATGTTAGCCCAAAGGAGAGGATATTGTGGGGGTGGGATAAGGGATAGGGCTATGATAAAATAATTAGGTTTAATAGATACATTTGTCTCTTTCCATATAACAATCTATATTGCAACTGCAATTCACTTTGTTTCCTCTCCCACTTGCCATGATTTTAAAAGTTTTTACAGGAATAAAATCTACATCTTTTTATTCTATATGGAAATGTGACATTCCCTTTTTTTTTTATTGCAAAAGTTTTACAGTTACATTTTCACCCCTTTCCCCCCCCCGCAACCCACCCCAAACTTCCCAGCCTCCCTAACCCACCCTAACCCTCCCCTCCCCCCAGACTTCCTCACAGTATACTCATGTCAAATAAAAGGAAAAACCCTCCTTTGTATATAAAACTTGAACCCCTCCCTCCCCCTTACAAATTTTCATCTTCATTACATTAACCTATTTCAATCTTAATATAACATTTTCAAATAAAATTTTCATCCTGATTACCTTAAAAATATTTCTATCTTGATATAACATTTTCTAACAAATTTTCATCCTCAACCTTAAAATATTTCTATCTTAATATAACGTTTTCAAATAAAAGCTATTTGATACTTCCTAGTTTGATATTTATTCTGAACATAATCTATCCATTTCTTCCATTCCCATTCATAAGTCTCTTGAGAACAATCTTTTAAATATGCTGAAATCTTCGCCATCTCTGCAAAACTGGCCATCTTCAAAGTCCATTCCTCAATCGTAGGCAGCGCTTCATTTTTCCAATATTTACCTATCAACAATCTTGCTGCTGTTATCATGTACAATATCAATTTTGTTTCACCCAATGTAAAACCCTTAACTATACCCAATAAAAACAGTTGTGGAGAAAATTGAATTTTTTTCTTCAAAACATTCTGCATGACCCACCAAATTTTTATCCAAAAAGCCTTAACTTTCTTACAGGTCCACCAAACATGATAATATGTAGCATCTAGACAATCACATCTCCAACATTTAGGCTGCACATTAGGGTACATACACGACAATTTTTTGGGGTCTAAATGCCATCTATAAAACATTTTATAGAAATTTTCCCTCAGATTCTGCGACTGTGTAAATTTAACATTCTGAACCCAAATTTTTTCCCATGTTTCCAACATCACTGGTTCCTCAAAATTTTGTGCCCATTTAATCATGCAGTCTTTAACTAATTCAGTTTCTGAATCCCTTTCTAACAAAACATTATAAAGTCTTTTAATATGCATTGGGCCTTTCTCTTTTATGTGTCTAACTAATTCTTCCTCATACATCATAATACCAATTTTTTGGTCCTCTTTCCATCTCAATTGCAATTGATTATATTGTAACCAAGTTAGATTAATCCCTTCAGCCAACAATGTCTGTAATGTCTTCAGCTGCCATCTGCCCGCATCTGTAAAAAGAACCTCTTTGTATAAAAACCCCCCGAGTGACATTATATTTGTATTCCACAAAGTATGACCAAGATCCAGCCATAGCGGTATTTTATAATCCCAATTGTTTCGGTGCTTCTTCCAGACTCTCAACAATGAATCTCTAAGTATATGGCTTTTGAATACTTTATCCACTTTACTGTCATAAAATAAGTAAGCGTGCCATCCAAATTCCAGATCAAAACTTTCTACGTTTAGTATTCCAGTCTTTTTTCCTCCAAACCAATCACTTACTAAAGTCAAGGCTGTTGCATCATAATATAATTGTAGGTTTGGAAGTTTAAGACCTCCCCTTTCTGGAACGTCTTGCATGATTTTCATTTTTACTCTTGGTTTTTTCTCGTTCCAGACAAACTTGTTCACACCAGTTTGCCATACTTTTAATTGTTTATCATTTTTGAGCACCGGAATCATTTGAAACAAAAAAAGAAATCTTGGCAAAATGTTCATCTTAACTGCTGCTATTCTTCCCAGTAAAGACAGCTGCAGTTTTTTCCAAGTCTCTATATCTTTTTGCACCTCTCGCCACAACACCTCATAATTATTTTGAAACAATTTCATATTTGATTCTGCAACCTGAACTCCTAGATATTTTACCTTTGGTACAATCTCAAAACCTGCCCTCCTTTCTAGCTCCAGTTTACGATCTTGTGTCATATTTTTGACTACCATCTTAGTTTTTTTCTGATTCAATCTAAAACCTGAAACTTTACCATAGTCTTGTATAATGTCCTTCATCTGGATTATTGATTCCATTGGCTGTGTTAGGGTGACGACCAGATCATCTGCAAATGCCTTTATTCTGTAATCCTCTTGCCTTATCGTAATACCTTTCAAAGTATTAGAATCCCTTATTGTATTTAACAAGACTTCTAGTGTTAAAATAAACAACAATGGGGACAGCGGACATCCCTGTCTTGTTCCTTTTTCGATTTTAAACTCTGTTGTCAAACTTCCATTAATAATAATCTGTGCCTTTTGATCTTGATAAATTGCTGAGACCGCCTGTATGAATTGGTCCCCAAAGTCCATCCTTTTTAAAGTCTTTAGTAGAAAATTCCAGTCCACTTTATCAAAGGCCTTCTCTGCATCCAAAAAAACCAGCACTGCAGGGATCTGTTTATTCTTCTCAAGATATTCCAATAAATCTATTACATGCCTTACATTGTCATTCATATGCCTACCCTCAATAAATCCCGCTTGATCATCATGAATCACCTTTTGAATCACTGGCATCAGTCTGTTGGCTAATACTTTTGCGTAAATTTTGTAATCCGTATTCAAAAGAGATATCGGTCTGTAGTTCTCTGGTTTTTTGGGACCTGCTTGTTCTTTTGGTATCAAAGAGATATAAGCTGTAGTCCATGATGGTGGTACTTTTCCCCCTTGTTGTATATTACAAAATAAATCTCTAAGTTGTTCCACCATTTCTGCCTGCAGAGTTTTATAATACACTGCAGTCAGACCATCCGTTCCAGGAGCTTTAGCTGTTTTTAATTGTTTTATTGCTGCTATTATCTCCTCCTCTGTTATAGGATAATTCATTCTTTCCTTTTGTTGCTCAGTAATTTTTGTAACTCTTTTGTTGTCTAAATATTTTTCTATAAGTCCATTCTGCACCTCCTCTCTGGCATATAGTTTAGTGTAATATTCAAAAAAGGCTTCTTTTATTAATTTCTGTTGAAAAACTTCTTTCCCTCCAATATCAATACTATCAATAGTCCGTATGCTCTGTTTCTTCCTTAATGTGTAAGCCAACCACCTGCCCGGTTTATTGGCGTTGCAGAATGTATTATGCTTCGCATATTGTAAATTTGTTGCAACTTGATCCGCTATAAGCATTTGGAATTGGTCTTTCAAAAGTTTTATAACACTAAGTATTCTTTCATCTGTTGGATTTTTAATAAGTAACTGTTCCTTGTTCTTTATTTCTGCTTCCAGTTCAAATCTTTTCTTTTGTCGAATCAACCTATGTTTAGAGTTCATATATATAAGCACCCCTCTCATATAAGCTTTGCTTGCGTCCCACACAATTTCCATTGGGGTGCCTTTATTCAAATTCATTTCAAAAAACTCTTTCAAATACTTTTTAAGTTCTGTTATATTTTTTTCATATCTGAACAAGTTTTCATTTAATCTCCAAGAACGTCTCTCATTCTTGCATGTCTCAATTTCTATCCACACTGGGCTATGATCAGTCAAAGTTCTTGGCAGAATCTTTGTTCTTTTTGTGCTGACAAGTAAATCATCAGACAACAAGATAAAGTCAATCCTGGAAAAGGATCTATGTCTGTCAGAGAAGAAAGTATAATCCAGTTCTTTTGGGTTATGTATTCTCCAAATATCTTTTAATTCCAGGTCTTCTTTCATATCGAAAAAAGTCTGTGGTAATCTAATTCTTGACTTTGCCAAAGTCTTTTTGTCTAATTTAGAATCAATTACTCCATTCCAATCTCCCATAATTAAAATAGATCTGTAATCCCATTGAAGTATTTTAGCATGCAGCATTTTATAAAAATAGTCCTGTTGTTGATTAGGGGCATAAATTCCTATCAAAAGAATTTGATTATTAGCAGAAAGTAATTCTATTGCTACAAACCTGCCATCTTGATCAGCTTCTATAAGTTTGGCTGTAAATTTTTTATTTACATAAATAACCACACCATTCTTTTTTTGGTTAGTTGAAGATATAAAATGTGTTCCTAATTTGGAATTTATCAAATAGTTTTGATCTTGAGCTGTAATATGCGTTTCTTGTAAGCAAATTATATCATTATTATGTTGTTTTAAATATGCAAATACTTTCTTCCTTTTTTGTGTTACATTCAACCCATTCACATTCCAAGATAAACATTTAATCATCATTATTCTCTTTCTGGAGCAAAGAGCAGAACCTTCGGATTTCATCCGAAATCTTCTGTCCTGCATTCCCCACGGCCCCAGCCTTTTCCTTTTCCTGCTGTAACTTTTCTTTAAGTTGCTTGGCTTTTGCTCGGGTTATACGCTGATCCTTGATTTCAGCCGCCCAAGCCGGCTCCAAAATTGGAGAAGGTTCCAGCAAAGGCTCATCCAGAAAACCTCCTTCAGCACCCTTCAACTCCTCTGATTCCTGCTTAGATTGTTGTTGCGATTCTTGAGGTTGCTTCTTATCACTCTCTTTAATCTCCAAGACTGTAGATGTTCGTGGGGATGGTGTTCTTTCTTTAAAAATTTCAGTATAAAATTGCTCCGCCTTCTCCACAATATTCAAACGGTGTTTCTCTCCCTTATATCTCAAAATTATGCCAGTTGGGGCGTCCCAACGAAATGGGATTTGATTATTCTGCAGTTCTTTAACAAGAAAACCAAAATCTTTTCTAGATTTCAACATCTTAGGTGGAAGCTCCTTGTAAACTGTAATCTTGGATCCGCTCACTTGCACAGAAGTGAGAAAAGATTTTTGCAGAATATCATTTCTTATTGCTCTGTCTGTAAAATATATGACCACATCTCTAGGCAATTGTCTTTGTCTGGCCACCCACGAGTTGACTCTGTAAATTTTATCTATTTTACAAAGGACCATCTCAGGATCAATTTTTAAAATCACAGCTAAGGCTTCAGCACAGATCTGTCTCAGATCCTGTCTCTCCTCTTCTCTAATTCCTCGAAGCCGTATAGCAAATTCCATTGCCCGGAATTGCATCATAACAATCTCATTCTCAACTCTCTGCATCTTGTCATCAACATCAAAAAATTTATGATCATTATTTTTCATCTTAGCATTAACTTCTAATTTAAATTCATCCACTTTTGACTCAACTTTCATAATGAATCCTGCCAGGCCAGACGCCACATCTGTTATTTTTTTGGTCACCTTCTTTTGGTTCTGCTGCATTTCCTGCATAATTTCCTGTTGAGACTTTTGGATTTTTTCATCTATTTTATTTATTTTATCATCCATTTCTTGTTGAGCTTTTTGAAATTTATCATCCAGAATATTTGAAATGAATTCTTTTAAATCTCCCATATCCAGATCTTTTTTTTGGGCTTGTGACTGCGTGTCCTGTTTGCGTGTGGGGGACCCCCCCACCTGTTTTGCCTTCCTGCTTCTTTGAAGCCATCCTGCCACGTAGGCTAGCTTTTCTAAAAAGGGAGGTTCTGCCTCTTCTGCTACCTCCACAGTGCCTTCTAAAAAAGTCCCCCAGATTTACTCAAGGCAAAGCTCTAATGCAGCAAAAACAGGTAAAAGGGAGAGATTTTCCTCTTGTTTCTGTTGCAGCCGGAGCAACTTTATAGCAACTTTTTAACTTTGTAGCAAAACAAAATAACTTCACCAATCCACACCCGCTGATTCGTTTGCTCTAATACTGAGCGCCATATTTTTTCAGTCACTTTCACTCATTCAGAAACTTTCACTTCCGTATAAAAAATCAGCAAAGGGCTAATACTTGCAGTTCAAAATTTCAGGGTTCGGGTGGATTCGGTGTTTATTTGGATTATTTCCCTCGCTCTTTGAAGGTTTCCTGCAGTCGGCTTGTTCTGCGAAAGCAGAGACGTCCCACGCCGCCCGGAGTCTCAGCAGGTTGAGAGGGAGCCGCGCCTGTTTCCTCCCCAGAAACAGTTCCCTGGGGGGGTTGCAGGGGCTCTACCTGTACCCTGCTGCCTCTTCTTCATAAATCCTCAGGATTTTGAAGATTTCAAGCCGCTTCGCGATCGAGAAGCGGCTCTACGAGCGGAGGGGGTGGCGGTGCTAAGAGAAGGCACCGTCGCCGCCGAAGACGAGGAAACCGGAAGCCGAAATGTGACATTCCCTTATTAAACACAGCAGTAGTATTTCATACCCTTGTGTGGTTGACTTGATCATTAATATTCAATGTTTAAATTAAAGTTTAAAATAAAATTTTAAAATTAGCATAAAATAAACTTTAAAGCGAATAAACTCATATTCACAAATTGTTATATTTTACTTATTGTTATCATGCAACTGACCTGCATGAGAAACAGCTATTAGTTCTGTTACTAATTCTGTTACTATATATGTTAACAGCAGCAAGATTACTGTATTGCCAAAAATGGAAGTACACTTCGATTCCTACTATAGAAGAATGGTTGCAAAAATTGATGGAGTTGGCTGAAATGGCAAAATTGACTATTATGCTCAAAGAACACAACTACTTTTATTTCCACATGGAAACCGCTTCTGAATTTTGTGCTTGATGTGGAAAAGAATGAAACTTTGATTCTGGGTTTTACAGATTAGACTGATAGACTTTTGTAGAAATGACTGGTTCATACTATTATGGTAAAACAAAAAGTTGTGATTTGTTGTTAATGCCTTATTCTACTGTAACAGATAGAGTCAGATGTCAATGCTTCTTTTTCTTGCCCTACTCTTTCTGGCTTTTCTTTGCCCTTTCCCTTTCCCTCTCCTTGTCCTCTTATTTGCTTTTGTATTTTGTATTGTATAATACTTTATAACCCAATAAAAATGTATGTAAAAAAAACACTACATCTGGTATTTCCCCTGTCATGGAAATGAATACTTTCCCTGTCCACAAAAGACCAGTTACACAGTTTGGAGGTATTACTAGCAGTAGTGGGTTCCACTTACCTTCACTACCGGTTCGGAACTGGGAATGTGAGCATGTGCTTCACTTGCAAACGGCACTTCTGCCCATGCAGAGCATCTGTGATGACATCAGGGCGGGTGGGAGGAGCCTCCTGTCACCGCCACTCCTGGTTCGCCCGAACCAGGGCGAACCCATAGAAACCTATCACTGATTACTAGAAAATCTTAATCATTAAGGATAACTTTCATAAGATAGAACTTCAACTGCTTTACCAAATTTGACTACTTTTAACAAAGATACGTTAGCCATGATGATCCATGTTTACATTCTGACCAAACTTTGTTTTATTTCTGGGTACATCTACCACATGGCCCTTCCAATGTATATCTGCACATATAGATTCCAGTAACCTATTAAGGCTTCCAAGACAGTAGAAGACTCTATGTTTGGCTAGTTATGGATACTTCAATGAATGAAATATTTCTGCTCTGTCAGTGAAAGAAATAAAAATAATGAGATAACCATCTTTCTATTTTGGTTCTATTAATTAGCAACTGCATAGGGTATCACATGAGAAATTCTTGGTATTTAGGTCAATTAGTGTTTCTGTAATATCGTGGGTACTTCTACAGAGTTCTGATCAAGGGTACATAAGTAATCCAGGTGAATACTTTTCACATGAATGCATTCAATTCTAAATAAAGTCCAAGTTTCCTGTTCAGCTTTCCAAACTCTCATCCGAACAAGATTCATGCATACTAATATGCATGACCGCTTTCTGCCACCGATAGCCTCCCACCGACCAGTACGCTGCCACAGAGAGGGGCTCCTCAGGGTGCCGTCGGTCAAACAATGTCGACTGGCGGCCCCCAGGGGGAGAGCCTTCTCTGTGGGGGCACCTACCCTCTGCAATGAGCTGCCCCCGGAGATACGGCGGATCCCAGCTCTTCGCACCTTTCGCCGTTCCATAAAGACATTTTTATTCCAGCAAGCCGAGCTGGCCTAACTCTTTTAAATTGTTTTAATTCTTAAATTGTTAATTATCAGTCTTAATATAGGGGTGTTTTAATTGTGGGCCAAATTAATTTAATGGGATTTTAATACTGTTTTTACATTTTGTATTTCTTGTGTTTTATCTGTTGGCTGTTTACTGCCCTGAGTCCTTTGGGAAAAGGGCAGTATATAAATATAAACAAATAAAAATAAAATAAATAAAAATAATATTTGATATATCTTAACAAGAATGAAGATACCAGACCTATAGCTAGTATGCACAGCAATTTCTGCTTTGATTTAAATGCAGAATTTCTTACTTTTCTGCCAATAAAGCAATTGGCCTGTCATATCTGCAAATAAGAATTTCTAAACATGTGCCCAGTTTTTTGCAGCAGTGTTTCTTTTTAATTATTATTTCAAGGCAAGAATGCACCTTTACAGCAGAATTCAGTTTGTAAGCATATTATCTCAGTGCCTAGAAACCTATTCTAAGGCTTTTATGAAGAGCAGTTTCAGTGCAAACATTTGGAACAAAAAAATAAATGTTTTTCAGATAAAAAATAAACTCTATTTCATTTCAAAGCGTTTCCCCACACCCTCACCCCCAAAAGAGGCTTCCCTGTCTGGCTCACAGTCATTTTTATGCAATAGTTTCTTGTGAAATCACAATGTGTCATAAAAGCTTAAAGTACCAGCTGAAATACCGATTTTTCGGAATATAAGACGCACCTTTTTCCCCCCTAAAAGGGGGTGAAAATTTAGGTGCGTCTTGTTAGATCGGCACAGGGAAAGGAAGACGCAACCAGCATTGGTCGATTCAGTACCTTTATTTCAGCTCTGCATAAAGACGGACGGCTGTGCTGCTGGAGCTCTTTTATACGCTTCGGCAGACTTAGCCATCCAATGACAGTTGTTTGAATTTCCCGCCGGTGGATTAGCCAATCCCCAGCGGATGTCCTTATAAGGACATAACACGTTTTATACACCGAATTTAGCCCTGCCCAACTACTGGCCACCACCCTTTGGCCTCTGCCTCCCAGCAGTTACCTCCTTGCAGCAAACAGCAAGAAGAAACAGCTCTTTTCAGCTTCAGCACAGCCTAATTAGCACAAGTTGATTGGATCAGCCTCCCGACTCTCAGCTGTTTTGCTCTCAGATGTTTTGCCTGGGCCTCTGCTGCTTGCTGCAAAGAGGTAAATTGCTGGAGCAGATTTTTTTTCCTTGTGCTAATCAAGCTGGAAATGAAAATGAAAGTAAAGCAGGCTGTTTGCTGTTTGCTGCAACGAGGCAAAATTGCTGGGAGGCTGAGGCAGATTTCTTTTTCTTGTTTTCCTCACCAAAAAAGGTATTATAGTCTGGTGCGTCTTATACTCTGAAAAATATGGTACCTTTTGACCTTGTAATTTTGGGATGGATAGTTAAGGTTTAGGAGAGAATATTACAAAATTTATCTAACAATATATCTAATAAAAAAAGAAGAATATGAAAATTACAATTGAATTATTCAATAATTAAAAGAGTAGGTATAATAGTGTAAATAATTATTATTACAAATTAAGGCTTTCTTTCCCTACCTTTCCTGTCCTGTCCTGTCCTGTCCTGTCCTGTCTATTGCTTTTAGGTCAGTCTTGATTTCTGCTGAGTGCCTGAACAAGTCCATGTAGTTTTCTAGACAAGGTATTTTAGAAGTGGTTTGCCATTTCATGCTTCTTTGAGCTGATAAAGAATGATTATCCCAAGATCACTCACCTGACTTTGTGCCCAAGGACTAGAACTCATGGTCTTCCAGTTTGTAGTGTTATGTTAACTCCAATACCAAACTGGCTCTCTTGATATGCTATTACAACAAAGTAATATCTTTTTCTCCAAATTTAATGTGAATTTTAGAATGACTTTTTTGGACCAGAAAAGCTGTTTAGTGATGAGACAATGATTTGTATATGTGTCAAATCATACCATTTCTTTCATATAATTGTCTCTACATATATTTAATTCTTTTTAGAGTTTAAGCATGCAATTAAATTCTACAAAATCTAAAATATATCCACCAGTAATAAAATGTATAAGATGTGAAAGTCTCTTTTCATTTTTTTAATTTCTGATGGAATTACCATTTTTAAATTCCAGTTTGCTTTATTTGTGCATTATTTTAGCTTGTTCAAATGCACATTGATTTCCTCCTGTGAGCAGAAGAAAAAAAATCAGTTTTTCCTTAATTTTTTTAGTTAAAAAATAAAGAAGAAACCAGCATCTGATATATATAAAATGTTATATATAAAGGTAATAAAATATAGACAACTGTGCTTTATATTTGATCTTGACAGCAAACATATTGTAAAATTAAATATACTTGTTTGTTCTACCTTGAAAAGTAATCAGAATGTAATATTTTTCTTTACAGTGTTATTATATCATAGGAATCCTAACTTTGACCTCTGTCATATAAGAATAATTATATTGTTTTTTTATTCTCTGATATCAGTATCAACATAATGTAATCTTGCTTGTGTCATTTTTAAAAATACCAACTGCAATATGTTATGAGCTTGCAACAATTGATCAGATACCTACTTCTGGAATCAAGAATAATCTAGTTATAACTAAAATAATTTTTAAAAGAGTCCTAATGTTTTTAAATCCACATACTCTGCACAAGATGCAAATGATAGCTAATGAATCAAGCAGAGAAGACTGCTATTTATCAACTCAAGTACAAAAATCATTTAATGCTTGGAATTTTTTTAGATGTTTGTTCAGAAAAGAAACCGATTTAAAGGATTTTTTGTCTCTTTCATCTTTAGACTGATTGTAATTGCCTAAAAGAAATTTAGGATATATCCATATTCACTTAAAATGAACTCCCGTTGTGCCTGTGATTTGCTTATATTCATCCTTGATTAAATAATCTACAATATACTAAGGCATAAACCATGATTTGCAGATTACAGTGATTGGGCTCAAACTGGTTGCTGTGTGGTGTTTTTTATGCAAGAGGCTGTCACATATGGATTTTTAGGGGCCTGGTATGGAGGCTGTTGTGCAGGCATGAGTCAGCAAACGGAATGAGAAATGGGGAGAAGCAGCTTAATTCTGGAAGCAGCTGGAAGAGCAACTATGCTATCATAAGGGCTGACGAACTAACTTGACTGCTAGCCAGAGCTACTTTGGGAAGATGCCGAGACAGCAATTCCATTGGTCCAGCCTGATATTGTAGGTGTTGAGGACTAGCAGTCCCTGGGGACTAGACCCCTCTCCTCAGTTAGGAGGAGCTGACCAAAAGTGGAGAAAGAGAGAGAGAGAAAGGCGAGAAGAAAAAGGGACAAAAAGACTGCAAAATGGAATGGCTGGAGAGAAAAGTTGATGAGTGAAGTTGCATGAATGTGTATTACCCTTGTTGTGGTCCACCACCAGCCTGCGGAGCTGGCAGCAGAATCGGACAGTGAGGAGGTTGGGGAAGAACATGGGCCAGTCCTGGAGTCTGGGGAAGGCTTGGATGAGGGCTCTGCGTCAGAGGCAGAGAAGGGGCCATCTGGGAGGTATGTGCTGCCTCCAGAGTCAGACCTCAGCGAGGCAGAGGAACAGGGGGAGCCTATTCCCAGTGCATGCATGCGCAGAGCTGCCAGAAGGCAAGAACTGCTAAAACAAAAGGGATGACTCAGGAGTAGGGCTTGGAGATGATTGGCTCCTCCCATAAGACTTAAAAGAGGAGCAAAGGTACGTGGGCCTTTGCAGGAAGCAACGTTATTAATTCTGTTCAGTTTAAAGTCTAAAGCTCTGTTTGATTCTGGACTCTGTGTGGCTTTGCCAATTAGGTCTTTGGCAGCGTGTCAAAGGAGATAAAGGTAGGTGGTTATCAGCCTTATTCCGAAGGACTCTTTACAACTATTTGGGACTCATCTGTGAATGTTTTTGGGACTATTTGTGTGTTTTACTGACTCAGGAAGCCTAGGTCAGAACAACACCATGAGAGGGGGGTGGGCTGACCTGAGAGAAAGGAAATGAAAATCCAGAGATGGGTCATTTTTACCCGTAATCCAAGATGGGAAGAAGGGACCCAGCTGGCATTTTCAGGGTGAATTTCCACTCAAAAATCAAGATGGGAAGGAGGGGGTTGTCACTCATTGGCAAAGCTCTAGTCTCTGGGGAAGGACTGGGCAGAAGAGCCTGACAAACGTTCTTTCTCCAATGGAAAAGCAGTCGGTATTTGGCTGAGCAGATCTAACAGAAAGTCAAGCCTATTATCCCTTTCTTTTCATTCTCTTTTGATGAGCCCAGAAAAGGAGAAGGAAGTAGGAGAGCTAGAGGAGGAAGGTCTTTGGAAGGAAGAAATAGGAGGAAACATGACACCAGGTGAACACTGGGATTGTGTTATATATAGGTAGTCCTCACCTTACAACAGTTCATTTATTGACCATTTAAAATTACAACAGCACTGAAAAAAGTGACTTATGACCATTTTCACACTTATGACTGTTGCAGCATCCCCATGGTCACATGATCAAAATCCAGTTGTTTGGCAACTGGTTCATATTTATGACAGTTGCAGTCTCCTGTGGCAGGTGATCACCTTTTGCGACCTTCTGACAAGCATAGACAAAGCTAGATTCACTTAATGTATTACTAACTTAACAAATGCAGTGGTTCATTTAACAACTGAGGCAAGAAAGGTTGTAAAATGGGGCAAAAGTCACTAAACAACTGTCTCACTTAGCAACAGAAATTTGGAGCTCAGTTGTGGTTGTAGGCTGAGGATTCCCTGTATTCCTATTGTAAATAATTATTACAAATGGCTTCACAGCAAATAATAAACACAGCATTAAAAAAAAACCTCCACTGTCTTGTTTCTCTGTGTCAATTGCCACTCTTTCAAACCAAAATACATCTCTGGTTCAAAAAAAACTTCATCACACTGCGACATAGTTAATAGGTCAGGTTTGTAACTTTTAAATAATACTTTTACTTAGTAAAATCTAATCCTAATAAGCATAACAGTTTGGTAGAAAAAGAGGAAAAATAATGGCCTCCAAAACGTGAAATCCCAAGAAATAAAATGGATTATTCCACTCCTTCCCTCTTTGTCTATATACATTTATAACATAAGAGTGCTATCTTATGGCTACTTACCAGATTCATGGGGCAGGTCACAATACAGGTGTTGCTTATCCCAACACACACAACATATTAAATCAATTCCAAGCATGCCACATTTCAACTCAGCATAATGTGTGGTCCTATCTACAGTTCTCCCTCTACTGTCTACTTGTTGGAGAATTCTGGGAGTTCAGTTAGACTTAGACTTAGAACTTAGAATAACTTTATTGTCACTTTGAATGTACACTAATTGGCATATATTAAAATGAAATTTGTTGCATACAGATCTCAAAGGGTCTTCACCTCTAATATACATTATATAAATATGACAAGATAAATACATACATACATACATACATACATACATACATACATACATACATACTATATACATACATAATTATGCATATACCCACATATATTATGTGACACGGAAAAATAACATGGTATAGTTCGGATATATACATGTACATGGCGAGCAAAACAAATCTTGCTAGTTTTCCCGATGCAAGGTAACAAGACACTTCTTAAAGTTACCAAGTTTGAGAATCACTGCTCTAATATGTTGTTAGTGTCTCTGTAGCAGAAAGAATCTGAGGTCCATAGGAACCTGGGGCCCCAACAGAATCCTTCACGTGTGGAACAAATCTGCCTTGGTATTTTGGGTAAGGGAAAGGGAAGGGAAATAGTGACAAGGTTACTGCAGGAATATACTCTAGTAAATTTCCTATCAATGTAAATTATAGTAAAAACAGTGCAGAAAGTTAACATAACTTTACTGCATAAAAGGTTAATATAGCAAAACAGCAGCTCCACATCCCATGAGAAGCCAAAGAATGTGATTGCTCCATTAATCATAGTTTTACACTTCATCACACTATAGTATAAAATATTGAGCTCTAGTAGCCTCAATCATTCACGTTCCATCATGCTGGTCAGGAAACTATAGAAATCTCTCATACACTAAACAATTTGAATGCTCTTTTTGGATGCTAAAAGTAACCCCTCTAAGTCACTGTCAAAGTACAGTCTCAGGACACTGTGAAGATAATTTTAGTGTGGCTGTGGTTTTGTGTACAAAAACACATCAGAGACTTGGTGTGACAGTCTGTCCAGTGGTGGGTTTCAAAAATTTTAATACCGTTCTGTGGGTGTGGCTTGGTGGGCGTGGCATGGCTTGGGGGGTGCGGTTTGGTGGGCATGGCAGGGGAAGGATACTGCAAAATCCCCATTTCCTCCCAATCAGCTGGGACTCGGGAGGCAAAGAATAGATGTGGGCGGGGCCAGTCAGAGGTGGTATTTACCAATTCTCTGAACTACTCAACATTTCCGCTACCGGTTTTCCAAAACTGGTCAGAACCTGTTGAAACCCACCTCTGAGTCTGTCCCATGTCACAATAGTGTTTATGTTGCCGTAATTCGAGGATCGGACTCAATAAAGAATTCAGAATTATAGTATTCAAACAAAGTATTGTTTATTTTCAGCAGGCATTCTATATTCACTGAGTGATTGCAGATAAAAGCAAGGAGAAGGAGCGTGTATCCCCTTTTATATCAATGAGGCGGGATTAGGGAGTAGGAGTGGTTACAGATGAATACATTAGGAAAGGAAGAATAAATTAACCCTTGATACTCTATGAGCATACATTTCCCCCATTCAAAAATAAGGCATTTACCCATGACAAATCCCCTTCTAAATGCCGATTCGACATACAACAGTAGTTACATTCAGATTCAGAACAATATAAAACTTGTAATTTTGAAGTTAAATATTTATGTTGTTTTGATTGTAAAGGCTTAGTCAATATATCAGCTATTTGTTCTGTGGTTTCACAATGAATAGCTCTAATGAATCCATTTTGAGATAATTGCCTTACATGCTTGTATTTGATATCTATATGTCTAGATCTCTGCCCAATAGCATCTGCTCTAGATATCTCTATTGCAGCTTTGTTATCTTCATGTATAATAAATGGTAATGAAGGACTCTTCCAAACATCTGATAATAGATCATTGAACCATATGAGATTATTAGAAGCTTTTGACAAGCAAATATACTCTGCCTCAGTCGTTGACGTGGCTACTAAATCTTGTTTTCCAGTATACCAGTAGACTGGACAATTGTTAAGAAAGAATACATAGCCGGAAGTACTCTTCCTGCTTTTAGTGTCGCCTGCCTAGTCAGCATCAGTGTAACAAGTAAGAATAGGCTGTTTTACATTGTTGGGTTCTAACAGTAAGCAAAAGTCTAGGCTGTGTTTCAAATACCTTAGCACTCTTTTAATGGCTTCCCAATGATAAATCAAAGGCTTACTGACATATCTGGATAATAAATTAAGGGGTAGAGCAATATCGGGTCTGGTCCAATTAGCAATATATAAAAGAGAACCAATAACTGATCTGTAAAGTGTATTATCATTAAACTCAGGAGATGATTCATTCATATTTTTTAGAAAATCAGCTTGCATTGGGGTATCACAAGGCTTTGCATCATTCATATTGCATCTGTTCAAGAGTTCAATAATTTTATCCTTCTGAGACAATCTAAATCCTTTTTTAGTTTTACTAATTTGAACTCCAAGATATTTATTTACTTTCCCCAATTATTTTAATGAAAAATGTTCTCCTAATTTTGTTACAAATGTATCTCTCTTATCTTTATGTTTGCCAATATACAAAATGTCATCCACATAAATTAACACAAATTCTAGTGAATCACCATCTCTCCTAACAAAGAAACAATTGTCTGCAGTTGTGGCGTTGAAGTTCATAGTTTGGAGTACGTTAACCAAGCATCCATACCAACGTTTGCCAGATTGCTTTAATCCATACAAACTTTTGTTTAGTAACCAAGTTTCGTTTCTATTTGTGTTTTGACTATGAGGAGCTCTTACATATATTTCCTTATCGAGTTTTGCATGTAGGTATGCAGTTTGTATGTCGTATTGAAAGACTTCAAGATTAAGGGCTGAGGCTATTACTAAAGCTGCCTTAACACTTTCAGTCCTTACAGTGGGAGAATATGTGTCGGTATAATCCTCAGGATACTTTTGAGCATACCCCTGTGCAACCAGTCTTGCTTTATATAACGTGTTGCCCTCTTCTAGATTTTTAATTTTGAATATCCACCTAGTGCCAATAATTGTTTTGTCTTTTGGAGCTGGTGTTGGGGTGAATACTTTGAGTTCTCGCAAACTGTCCATTTCTTTGGCCATGGCTAATTCCCATTTCTTTCTTTCTTCTGTGGGGAGTTTTAATACTTCCTCATATGTATTGGGTGTTGATGTATCATTATTTATATGCATTATGTAATCCTTATATCTATTTGGTACTTGGTTCCTGTTACATCTAATTGTTCTTTCTGGTCTGCTGTCGTTATCGTGTAAATATCTTGCTTCCTTTTGTGTTAATGAATCTGTTTTGATTTGGGGACAATTTCCCATCCATGTTTTGTTGTTGCCCTTTTGTGCACTATAGTTGTGTCCTTCTCTTTCTGTTTTATCTTGAGTTTTAATGTCTGGTCTTGTTGTTGGAAGTATCTCATTAAGATGTATCTTAGACCAATTGGCCTGTTCGTGAAATACAGCTGTCCTAGAAACTATGAATTTGTTATTATTGTCAATAAATCTATATCCTTTTGTGCCTGTTTCATAGTCCATGAACCTGAGCCTTCTAGATACATTATCTCCCTTACGTCTCAATTGTTTTGGTATATGTACATCCGCTGTAACTCCAAATACATGCATGTGGGGTTATCTTGGGTTTTTTACTATACATCAATTCATATGGTGTTTTATTTATGACACTAGACCAAAGTCTGTTAAGAGTATAATTGGAATATAATAGTGCTTCTGACCAGAAATGTTTGCCTAAACCAGCATCTTCTAATGTACATCTAATCATGGTTTGTAGTGTCGAGTTTTTTCGTTTCGCTACTCCATTTTGAAATGCAGAGAAAGGACTAGAGGTGAAATGTAGCATCCCTTTGGCTTTTAGCCATTGGGAGAATTCCTTTGACATGAATTCAGATCCTCTGTCTGTCGTGATCTGTTTTATTTTTATGTTGTGTTGTGTTTCTACACGTTTATAAAATTCTTTAAACTTTTGAAATGTTTCATCTTTGTGTTTTAAAGTGTAGACTAAGCCACAACGACTATAGTCATCTACAATAGTAAGAAAGTATCGTTTTTTGTATGTAATTGATGGAGTTAATGGACCAACTAGATCCATATGTACCAGGTTAAAAATATGATTTGATGATCTTGTTGCTTTTTTTGGTCTGGGTTTGGTTCTGAGTTTTGAGGACTTACATACTGAACATTCCAAGTAATTTTTACAATCTTTTATTGTAACACCTTCAGCATGTTCAATCATTTTTTGTATTACGGGAAAACTAGCATGTCCTAATTTTCTATGTAATATATGTGCACATTCATCATGAATTGGTTTTCCAATTATTGGTCTTTTGTTAGTATGTGTATTGTTAACAGATGTGGTTTCATCATTATGTTCTGGTTCGTGTTCCTCATTGTCACTGTCATTTTCATTTTCTATGCTAGTGTCATTTTCTATGTTTGAATCAATGTTGTGTAGCCATCTTTCCTCTGTGACTAAATATGGTAAATCTCCTTTGGTAATCACATTACCTAAGTTTGTTTTGTTTTTCTCTAGAGTTACTTTTCCCTTTGAGAATATTATATTTATGTTAGAGTCCCTGCTTAGCTTTATTGCACTAAGAATGTTATGAGGTATTTTGGGTATTAATAAAACCCCCTCTATTTTCCCTAGACCGGGTAAATCTACATTTCCTCTTCCAATGACTTGGACTTCCTCTTGATTAGCTACTTTAATTACAAATTTATCTTCTATGAAGGAAGATAATATTTTCTTATCATGTGTTGTGTGATTTGTTGCCCCGGAATCAATGAGCCAGGCATTATCCTTTGAGTCTTGGTTTTTGGTTATAGTGTATTTATCTAATCCATACAATGATCCAGACTTTCTATCTCTTGAGTTATCTCTTCCCCCTCTATGTTCTCTAAAGTTTGGTGAGTTTCTATGTCTGTATCTGTCAATAGATGATTGTCTGTTATGGTATCTGTTTCTAGTGTCATGTTTTTGTCTTTCTCTAAGAGGTTTTGGACAGTCTCTTCTATAATGTTCTTTGGATCCACAATTATAACACTCAATTGATTCTTGATACCTGTCTTGAAATACTACCCTTTTGGTCTATCTGTGTTCTTTGTATGCGCTGTAGCGGCTTCTTCTCAAATTATCTTCAGCTATTAATCTATTTGAGAAACTCTCTATAGATAGATATCCTAAATTAATTGTGTCCAAATGTGATATGTAATTATCCCATGATGAGTCTAATGAATTAATGATAACGCTTTTCATTGTCTGATCAGATATTATTTCTCCCCTTAAATGAAGTTCTGCTCTAGTTTTGTTTAGTGATAGTAAATGTTCACTTACAGTAGTTCCAGGTTTTATCCTGGCCAAGAAGAAATTTTTAGACATTCTTGTTGTGGTTGCCACACTTTCACTATGAAACAATTTAAACATACAATGAATTATTTCTGAGACAGTTAGATTATGCTTAATACTATGATAGATAGCAGGTGATATACTAGATATTAGTAAATAGAATGCTCTGTGGTGTAGGCAGTCCAATTTTAGGGTCCATGGTTTTTTGGGAGGGTTAGTTATGAAAAATAATAAATTCTCTTTTAAGAAAACAACCTGGAGTTGTTGACTCCATTCCTGTAAATTAATACAGTCTATTTTCAATTTTGGAAAATCATTAGGCAAGTTTCCAATGTTATTTGTTGCATTACTTACAACTGGAGGCTGCCCATGTTCTTGTAAATGCTGATAATTGCAGAATGGCGTAGGTATACTTGCGATTAGTCTGAATGGTTCTCTCTGTTCTTCATTGTCTCTATATTCATCTGTGTGTATTTGCGCATGCGCGGTGTTCATTTTGTTCCTGAAGCTGTCGGGAGAGGTTCTCGTCACTGTAGCTCCCTCGTAGTGTTCTTCCTCTGATGATTCGCTCTCTGGTTCGACTTTAGGCATCCAGGTGATGATTGGGCTTGCTTCTTTCCATCGAAGTCATCTTGGTTGAGGCTTCTGGCTCCCGGAAGCGTTTGTGGTGTGGGCGAGTACTTGCAAGGCTCTCTGGGTTCGGGCGTTGGTGTTCTTGTCGTTCGGGTTGAAGTGGATAGATGCCGAGACATTTGCTTGCTTGCTTCTGCGTCTTTGCCTTTGGATTGTGCTGCTTGTCTTTTCTTCGCTGTTTGATCGGCTGCCTTTGTTGTTTTCGTCGATTTTTTTGATATTTTTAAATTCGGACCAAAAGTTGCAAAAAGTGTTTTCATAGCCATTTCGATTTGCAGTTCGGTTGGTGCTTCTTCGGTGTCTGTATCAGATTCTTCTGAAGAATAGAATTTTTCTTTTTTATTTTTCACGCTGTGTAAAGCTTTTCGCGCCAGCCATTTTGAACTCTGCTTTCTGATTGATTCTGATTCGGCCATTTTGCTGGTCTGTTGAAACCAAGATGGCTGCCATTCAAAATTTTGCGCGGGACCGTTAGTCTTTCTTTTAGTTACACTCTCATCTATAGGTAATTCGCTTACCATTTTGAGATCTTTAGATTCTGGTGCATTGGTGTGATTTTCTCTCGCTGCTCCGCTATCTTTTATGATGTCTTGGAGGTTCGCGATGAGATTTTTGTTGTCTTTTTGGCTTTTCAGCAGTCTTAGTATTTCTGATCTGAGAGTGTTGTTTTCTGTCTCGCTCGCTTCTTGGTCGTCGGGTTCATCGATTACCTCTTCGTTGTCTGTGTCACAGCGTTTTTTTTATTTCCCAGCTGAGCTTCATTATTTTTGGACTAATAGACTTACTGTAGTTTGCCAAGTTCCTTATCAGTACTTTACTACGCATGTCCGCATCCTTCACTTGCTTCACACATCTTTTCCTTTGTTCTCTTGCCAGAGGTCCGGCTGGACCGGCAGGAGATCTCGCTTGCCAAAATGTAACAATTACTTTTCTTAGTTAGTTAGTGAGGTGTTTTATTTTCTTTATAACAAATAAATGAGTTTTATTAGAAACTTTCCTTCGCGTTTTTCTTTATCAGAATATTGCAACTTGGAATAAGCCACGATCCATTTCCTCTAAACCAGGGTGATTTTTCCCAGAGCCAAACATGGGATTAATTGATGCCCTGACATCTGGTAGCACTCGGACGGTTGATTTATGGCTTTTTTCCTTGTTTTGTTATTTCTGATAAGAGCGCATAGGCAATTAGTTTTTAGCTACTGAGGTACGCTAATTATATTGCTAAGATGCCAAAACAGAAGAAAAAAGGCAAAGTGAAACCAAGACCACTCTTCGTAAATGATTTGATTGATCTTTCCAACGAAGAGGTGGCAGACAGGAGATTTCCAGATTTCCAGCCCCTTACTACAGCCACACGCCTGGAACAAGAAAAAGCCGTGGGAACAGAAATGGAGACAGATAAGACAGAAGCTGTTTTTGAAGGAGAAGCACTACGACCGAGGTCAGTAACTCCCCCTTCTAATCATGCCAGCTTTCAACCTGTCTCCCCAGAACCTTCTGAATTTGTAACGCTCGGTGCAAGGCCAAAGCAAATTGCTGAGCAAAATTACTCCCACACAGAGAGAGAAACAATTCATTATTCTCCTCGAAGCTCTAAGCTCACCCTGGATGAGCTGGCTATGAAAGCCTTTCGTGACCGTATAAAACTCTATGAACAGCAGCTATCCCAGGCAAAAATGGCTATATCTATGCTTGAGCAAGATAAGGGAGATAACTTAAGATTTTCAAACAGCGCCATATTGTCTTCTTCCTCAGAGCCAAAGACACTCCCCCTGGTGGATTCTGTGTCAGGCCAATTAAGACAGAGGGCACTGCATACGTCACATGAAAGTCTCCCTGATCAAGTTACATATAAACCTGCCACGCAATCATTCCTTGTAAGTGCAAAGCTGCCCGAAGCTAAAGGTATAGCACCATCTGCTGGCAAAAGTAATTTACTACAGGAAGCTGAAATGCCACAAGTGTCTCCACGGGCTCAAACTCCAACACCCCCTGGTGGTGATGGTGCCTTTTTAGATGGAACACAGGCACGCTTTATGAAGCAAAGACAAATGACTGCATCTCCAGCAGGTCATGCCAATATTGCAGATCAAGCACAAATGGCAACTGGAATACAGCAGATTCCAGTGCATCAGCCACAGCAGCTACACATGCCTGCAAATGTGCCCCAGCCACAAGTGCAAATAGGGCCACCTCCTGGCCCACCTCCAATGGCACAACCAAGACCATTTTTAGGTCCACAACAGGCACAGCAAATACCACAGGCATTTCTGCCAGCACAGCCAGCATACCAAGTGCAGGCTCCTTACCAGGCATTTTCTGTCTCTCCACTAACTGGTGAGTCAAAACTAAAAATGTCAGGACACAATTACAAAGCCTGGGTCAGTGAGATTACACTATTGCTTCTTAGAGAAGGCACGCACTGTATGGTGTTTAACCCTCCTGCACAACCTTGGGATTTTGCAATACGAGATTTAGAGATAAGGGCTCGCACGACATTATTGATGTCCATGGATACTGAACTGCAGGTCACTTTTCCACCAAATACAACAGCCCGTCAAATTTGGGCTGAATTGGAAAATTGCTACAGGCCTATCTCAATTGAATCTTCATGTTTACTCATGTCTGAACTCCACGGTTCGAGATTGAAACCCGGTGAACAAATTGGAGGACATTTGACCAAACTGAAAGGTCTCAGAACAGAATTGAGAGAAAGAGGCCATAACATTGAAGATATTCAAATGATCAGCATCATTATTAACTCTTTGAACTATGAATGGAAAGATGCTGTTACAAAAATTAACCAAGTCCCAATTGCTCAACGCACAGTGGACAATGTCTGTAGACTTTTAATTGAAGAAGAGGCATTCATGTTGGCCACGCCACATTTGAGAGGACCACCCGCATCAAGAGCTCCAGCTAGGCGCCCCTTCCGAGGAAGGACCTACGCTCCAAGGATGCCAAGATGCAACACCTGCAACCGTGTGGGACATGCCACCCGGGATTGTCGCCAACGAGTTCCAGCTCCCGTCACGTACCAGCCCAGAGGAACAGATTCCAGAGGCAGAGGCAGAGGCGGAAGACAAGGTCGTCGTGGTCCCCGGCGTGATCCACAAACTCCACTCGCCACATTGGCTTTAACCAATGATCCACAACCTCAACCAGAGTACGACAGACAACTCCTGTGGACTTTGGACAGTGGTGCAGCATTGCATGTTACCTACAGAAAGGAACTTTTCACAGAGATGCACGAACCTGAACCTGAACTACGTGAACTTTATTCTTTTTCCAATCATCCTTGTCAGGTCAAAGGAAAAGGAACTGTTTATGTTGAAGAGCTCGATGCTTTCATTCCTGATGTTTATTACATACCAACAGCAACCAGTAATTTGCTTAGTCAGTGTCACTTGTCTAGAATGTTAAAGTTCCAAGTTCACCACCTTGAAAAAGCAAGTTACATAGTTAAAGATGGAGATATTGTTGCTGAAACCATATTAATTGGTGGTGTTTATTACTTAAAGCCAAAGCCTAAACCGCAAACACAGGCAAGTATACAAACTCCAAAAAGGGAAGGCACAGGCCCAGATAGAGATGCTCCAGAGAGAGATCCTGTTGCTATTCCAAAGGCTCCTAAAGCCAACAAAAATAGAATTGGTAAACAGGTTGCTCAGAGCAAGCCTGAGGTTCCGCATAAAAATGTTAATGTTGAGAATTCACTAACAGGTAAACCTTTGCATTCCAGGTGTATCCACAAATGGCATAGAAGATTGGGGCATGCCAGTTTCCGTGTTCTTAGGAAGATGCCGGAGTTCGCAAAAGGTTTGGATCTAAAGGGGTGTAAGGTGTTTCTGGATTGTGCTGTCTGCAAAAAGGCCAAATCCAAAGCAGCAGCCATTCCCAAACACGCTACACGCCTGTCAACACGCATTTTTGATTTGGTTCACATTGGCATAGTTGGTCCATTCCCGCCATCATTTGGTGGTAGAAAGTATTTTCTAACAATTGTTGATAATTATTCTAGATATGGATATGTATATCCTATGAAAGAAAAATCAGAGACTTTTCAGATCTTTAAAGACTTTGCAACCCTTGTTTCTACCCAACACCAAGTTCGCATCGCCAGAATCCAGAGTGATCGTGGTGCCGAGTTCATGTCTCAGCATTTCCAGGACTGGATGCGTAAGAATAGAATTATTCATCAGACTTCGGCCCCTGACACATCGGCTCACAACGGAGAGGTACTGCAAACCATGATGCGTTGTCTCCTAGAAGACGCCAATCTTGATATGATATACTGGGGTGAAGCTATCAAGTATGCAAATTACATTGTCAACCGTACTTGGAACAGTGTAACAAATCAGACTCCTTTCTTCATGTTGTATGGCTACAAACCCGATCTTAAAAACATCCATGTTTTTGGTTCATATGCTATGGTGAACATTCCCTTAGCTCAAAGAAGAAAAGGAAGTCCAGCAGCAAAGAGACTGAGATTTATGGGTATTGATGATAACTCAAAATGGAGCAAATTTATTGACTCTAAACATGCAATTGTGATTTCCCAATCTGCTAATTTTGAGGAAGATATTGACTGGTCCAGGATTCATTCCAATGATCCTGGAGTTTATTTTCCCAGAGATGATACTGCTGATGCTATGCAGATTGATGATCAAGATTCCACTGATTCTTCTCAACCCGATGTTCCATCTTCGCAAGCCGCGGATGCTGACGCTAGCGACAAAAGTGAGGACGAGGACGAAGAAGAAGAAGACTGGACAGTTGTTCCGAGATGTTCCAAGAGGGCCACAAAAGGAATCCCTCCACAATGATATTCTTGGCAACTGACAAAAGCACCCTTGCCTTTGATTTTCAATGTTACACTTCCACCTGATAATTTCACACAAATCAAGCAGCTCCCTGATTCAGAGCAAGACAAATGGTATGAAGCAATGCAGGTTGAAATGGACAGTCTAAAGAAACTTAAAGTATTTACACCTGCAAAACCTCCAGCAAACAAAAAGGTCATTGGCACTCGATGGGTCTACAGAATCAAAAAGAAACCAAATGGTGAGTCATTGTACAAAGCCAGACTTGTAGCTCAGGGTTTCGCTCAACGTTATCCTGAGGACTACACAAATACTTACTCACCGACAGTCAGAACTGAGAGTGTAAAAATTGCTTTAGCAACTGCAACTATCCTTGGTTTAGAAGTTTTCCAGTTTGATGTTGACACGGCTTATCTACATGCAGACCTAGATGAAGAGATCTACGTGAGAAGTCCTCCAGGATTCCGACAGCAAGAAGGGGATACCTGGTTCCTAAATAAAAGTCTTTATGGTCTGAAACAATCTGGTTTAATGTGGTACTTATGTCTTACTGACAAACTAAATTCAATGGGCTTTATTAAGTCCGAAACTGATGAGTGCGTGTTCACAAAAAGATCTAACAATGCATATGAGATAGTTCTTGTTTATGTTGATGATATTGTTTATATTGGTCCAAATAAGCAAATGAGTGAGATTTTTGCCAAAGCTTTGCAGAGATACTTCACATTGAAATCATTAGGTTACATTAGCACTTATTTAGGTGTTCAGATTGAAAAAACACAGAAGGGGTTTAGTCTTTCACAAGAAGATAAAATTGAACAAATTTTGCATCATTGCAACATGAAAGATGCTAACACAACAAAGACACCCATGCAAACAGATTTTCACAACTTGACACAAGAAGAAAGTCCTGAGTTCGAGAATCAAACACTTTATCGTTCAGTCATTGGGTCACTGTTATACATTAGTAGTTGGACCAGACCCGACATTGCACTTAGTGTTAATCTCTTATCACGACACGTAGGTAAGGCAAAACAGTTTCATTGGACATGCATTAAGAAATTATTGAGATACCTAAAATACACCAAACATTTGAAGTTATTGTTAGAACCAACACATACTGATTATGCAGAATTATGTTGTTATGCAGATTCTGATTGGGCAAGTGATAAGAAATCACTTAAAAGTACTTCAGGTTATATGATGTTCTTAAATGGATGTCCTGTTTATTGGCAAGTACGTAAACAGAATTTTGTTTCTTGTTCATCTACTGAAGCTGAATATGCTTGTGTTTCAGATGCATGTAATTCTCTAACTTGGTTTGATGCTTTAGTCACAGATATCTGGACACACCCAATCCAACCGATCACCGTGATGGAAGACAATGAATCGGTGGTTTATATTTCTGAATCTCATTTCACAGGTTCTAGGTCCAGACACATTGACATTCGTTACCAAAACATAAAACATTTAGTGAAAAAAGGTTTTGTCAAAATGCAATATGTATCTACACATGATCAAATTGCTGATATGCTCAACAAACCACTCCCAGCAGCTCAACATGAGTATGTGCGTAAGAAGATGTGCCTTATTTGATGATGTACTGATATTCGCTCAACTGGCAAAAGAAGGGGAATGTCACAGCGTTTTTTTTATTTCCCAGCTGAGCTTCATTATTTTTGGACTAATAGACTTACTGTAGTTTGCCAAGTTCCTTATCAGTACTTTACTACGCATGTCCGCATTCCTTCACTTGCTTCACACATCTTTTCCTTTGTTCTCTTGCCAGAGGTCCGGCTGGACCGGCAGGAGATCTCGCTTGCCAAAATGTAACAATTACTTTTCTTAGTTAGTTAGTGAGGTGTTTTATTTTCTTTATAACAAATAAATGAGTTTTATTAGAAACTTTCCTTCGCGTTTTTCTTTATCAGAATATTGCAACTTGGAATAAGCCACGATCCATTTCCTCTAAACCAGGGTGATTTTTCCCAGAGCCAAACATGGGATTAATTGATGCCCTGACAGTCTGTAGTGGAGTTTTCAGATTCTCTTGCCACTATAGTTGTAGATTCATCGATCATTTCTTGATCTGTTTCCATTTCTTTGTTGTGTGCCCTGGTGTTGGGTCTTTCTCTTTTGTTTCTGAAGTTTTCTTTCTTTGGCATGTCTGTTTTTTATTGAGTCAGCCAACCATCCTCTGCTACCAAATTGTTGCCGTAATTCGAGGATCGAACTCAATAAAGAATTCAGAATTATAGTATTCAAACAAAGTATTGTTTATTTACAGCAGGCATTCTATATTCACTGAGTGATTGCAGATAGAAGCAAGGAGGAGGAGCATGTATCCCCTTTTATATCAATGAGGCGGGATTAGGGAGTAGGAGTGGTTACAGATGAATACATTAGGAAAGGAAGAATAAATTAACCCTTGATACTCTATGAGTGTGGTCGACAGGTAAATCCCATTATCGTTTTAAAGAGACAAAGACCAAAATAATCCTGGAACAGAGTTTATTCTTTGCAAAGGTCTCCCTCAAAGTGAGAGAGCAAATTACCATTCGTTCTCGCCGTCTTTTATACAATTTCAGGTTACATCTTACAGGATACAAGCATGTCCCTTGAGTACAATTTCAAACCTTATATAATAGACAAACACATAATATTCCCATTATGGAAAGTCCCCATAATTCCAATATATAAAAATACCCTCAAAAACATCAATTGCGTACTTCCTTTAATTAATGAGGACAAGTTGACCTGAAGCATACATCCTGTTGAATAAACACTTTCTCAAGAACACAGGAAACATGTAATTCCGTTCTCATGTTCTTAAATGTCAGCTAAATTATATAATCAGGTTATACAAGGTAAAACAAAGCCTTAACATGATTTTAAAATGGCGTAACTCAGGTTATACTTTTTACAGGAATAACCCTAATTTCTTTATTTCTCACAATCCTCCCTTCTCCTCTTTACTATCTTTTATTTCTGTAAACTATGAATATCCCGTAACAGTATAGAAACTCTTCTCCATACAATAGGTAATTTGGACAATGCCATGTTACCACATAAAAACATTAACCTGTAAGGAACTTGTATCCTTAAACATAGAAAATGTAACCCTTCCTCCAAAATCCAAAACTTCTTGTATGAAGGTATATAATTACCAAATAGCTCAGTGCATTGCTTATATAAAAATTCCATTCTATTTGTAAGGCCAATGTATTGAGGAACTATCCCATATGTACGTTTGCACTTGGCACACACCATCTTCAAAAGATGACTTAATACATATCTCGGCTTCCTCAGTGGTGTCTATTAGGGTTAGTGGTGTTTCTATAAAAGAATAACGGTGCTCGAATTCAGTATGGAAACGTAGCTGCTACCATGTTATAGGGTAACTAGGCAACACAGCTAAAATCCCCATTCCTATCTACACCTGTAGAATAACAAACATTACCACAAAAACCCATTATTCCTAGTGAACTAGCTCCCCCAACATATTATTCAAAGAGATAAAAGATTATTATCTTACCTCCAATTCATCAATCAATCAAGGAGAACTTACATCCACTGGATACCAAAACATAGATTTACACCAATCAATAATATCTTTCCTCAATACAATCAAAAACACAACAAGAATTATTACCACTCCTAGCCAAATACAAAATTCTTCATAAAACTCTTCTTCCATCCGTTGGTCCCCAATCGTTTAAGGTTTGTCATCAAAAAGTCAGTTTAAGAGGGTTTGCAGGTTCCGTAGCAACTGTCCTTCCATAATGCAAAGCCACCAGTCTCTCGACTCTGGAATAGCATACCCAACCTTGTTCCTTAGTCCTTACAGCCGACCCTGTAGTTAACAGAACTTAGAACGGTCCACACCTGCTGCAACTTCTTCTCAGTAATGGCTTTTATCGGACCCAGTCTCCACTTTTTTATTCATGTGCTTGGAAATCAAGAGGTGGATTCTGTCCTTTTTACCTTAAATGAGAAAAACACTGGGACAGTCCCTGTATATATTTTCAAAAAAAACCATCCTTCAATTCTATCTTAAGCATTCCAACTTTCCCCACATATGGCAATCCAAACATCATTTCATATGTAAATATCCCCAGATCTTTCCTAGGACTAGTTCCTATTCTTAATAGAGCTAAAGGCAAACACCCCATTCAAGGTAGTTGAAGCTCTAACATTAATTTTTATAACATAGATTTACTTATCTGATTAGCACATTCACAACGCCCTATAGAACTTAGCATAAACAATAAATGTAATTGCCAATCAATTCCTAATTGTTCCATAAGCTTCATCACCTTGGATAATGAAATGTATACCCCTATCACTATCAATAAGATCAACCAATTCATATTTGGGTATTATTCGCTCCAATATGAATTAACAATCTTCTGAACACCTATCTTTACACAAAGAAAGGCTTCAACCTATCCAGTAAAATAATCCACTATTATTACATATATCAATAGTCACACCACCAGCATTTCAATGTAATCTACTTAGATTCATTGAAAAGCCAAATGGTCAAATCTCTACATATATTTTTTTTCATACACAATGTATTTATTTCCGTACCATACATATAACTATTGTATACACACCCCTAGACACATATATGCATATACATTTAATAAAATCAATAAGTGCTTACGTTCCCCAATGGTTCCCTCATGCACTCATTCAATCACATTCCACATCACAACTTTAGTAAAAATTTGCACTCCATCTTTAGGCATCCATTTCCCATTCACTTATACACCCCTTCATCCACTATTTATATAATATCAAGTTTAGAAGGATCCTCAGCTGCCTTTAAAACAGCTGTGATAAGTTCCACCTATCGCAATTCCTTTTACTAAATATCAACCCCCTTTCAATCCAGATTATCCCAAAAGTATGTAAAATACCATCAGCATAGTTCAAATCAGCATAAATATTCCCTACCTCATTAATTAATATGTGCAATGCTTACAATAAAGCAAAAACCTCACATATCTGCACTGACCACCCAAACGGTAACTTTCCAGCTTCTAATATCTCAATAGTGTCCCCATTCACAACTGCATAACCATCCAGTCTCATCCCATTCTCAATTTATTTATTCATCCACATTGTCCCATCTCTCTCTCCTATTGGTCAAGAGAACCAAACTCTCTTGAGACAATTTTAAAAACCTAGCATTTGTATACCACCTTTTAGTTCCCAGTCCACATACGAACCAACACTCCTTTGGCTATACCATCTTCCATTACTACAGACAAGTGGAAATCTTTTCCTTAAACCAGGCAAACATAACACTGGAGCAACGCTATATTATTACTTTCTTCAACTCTTCAACCTCCAAACAACTTAGTTTAAAATTGACTATCAATAAATCAATAAAGTCTCAATAAATACTCAACTCTCCCCACTTCAGAGGAATCACACCACACCTCTATCAAATTAGCTAAACTATTTCCACAACTATTTCCATTTCAAAGAAATGCAAACTTAATCTAAATTCACAAGTAGCTAACCAGACCAAAAATCCATCTTTACCTTCTACCATTAATTCTTCCCTCAAGGGAACATCCTTTATCTGGACAACACTAAGTTAAAATAACATAGTCAACTATTCCCCAGACTATCCAGTATCTAGAAATCTCTTTCTCAGCATTCAAAATCATTCAAAATACACAGACATAAAAACACAAAAGAGGGTAATAGAAACTTCAATAAGCAAAAGAAAATCACCTAATAGAGGTACTCCGGGTCTCTACTCCCAAAAATAATTGTTTCAAACTTTCAATGTCACTTCTCTAAAGCAGGACAGGAAATACATCTACATAGCTGCTAATGCAGTCAGAAACAATGCAGGATCAAATCACCCATTCGCCCCTCCTTTCTCTCAGACAAACTCAGCAAAGGAAAAAAAAATGTGTAAAAGGGAAAACAAACCGCACCTTCTCTCCCCCCTTTTCTACTTCTCTTGTTCAGAACAAAAAGACGGGGGAAATATAGAGAAGAAAAATACTACTCCTGTCTCCAATTTATATCGCAAATACCTCTTCCTAATCCTACTTCTCCATAGGATCTCTCTCATCTCTCACTTGCTCATTCAAACACTTGCTATTACAACATAACAACAACTACAACAACAAACTCTTGCCACTCACTATTTCAATATACAAAGGAAATTTCTCAGGGGTTCAACGCACAGGCATTCACAAATATCAGGATCACTTTACCACCCCCATTTAAGAGCTTACCACACACACTCATATTTATTCTGCAATCAGACCTTTTAGTGTATTCCAACACACACATGCCTTTTCCCTGCCAATTAGTCAGCAAAAATACTTCAGGAAACTTTATTATCATTCTCAGTATTATTTTTATTTTACAAGACAATGAGCTCTATTGCCTAAACAACTCTCATCACACACACATATCATTTAACAACATTTGCAAACCTGGAATAAAACCTGGAAAGATTCCATCCCTTCAGATACCCATTTCATTTTCATCCTTGACATCTTGTAGCCTATTCCTCAAGCAGTGGGAAACTTCAGGATGCGGTTTTTAATCAAAAACTTGATTTCGGGCCCTAACCACACCTGTCCTCCACAGCTCCAGGCTTAAACCAAGAAGGTCACTTAATTAGCCGGCACACACATATCACCATCACATCACATTAATCAAAAACAAAATATTCACATTCAACCTCAGGTAGGAAGAACAATAACCCTTCCTTACCACATTCCTACAGAGTTTTCTGCCTCATCCAAGAACAAGAACTATCTGTATACCAAGCTCACATCCCAGAAGAGACAATGCATCTCTCCCAAGCAGATTAAGACCTACTTCTGGAACAAATATCACATCCAAACATATAATACACTTTCCACAGCTCAATTGCACATTCTTCAACAATGGCACATCAAAAGGTATACCCTTGACACCCCTTATCTTAATAGTTACACCTGTGGGATGCACTCCTCTAGGCAATTTACAAATAGAGGTTCTAGTCACACCCGTATCTATTAGACACACATAATCTTCCTCTTCTGGACCCACTAATCATCCTCTTCCCAGGACAATCCTAGCAAAATGCCTCTCCTTTACACAAAGCACTTTTTACCTTCCAATCCACCAACACTAGACTTTTTTCCACTGGAGTAATCCTCTCCCAATTCCAGGACACTGTCGCCACATTGCAACCAAAGTTTCACAAAACCTTTTCCTCTTCTACCTAACTCCTTTCCCTCTCCTGTCTATTTCAACACAGACACCATCATTCGACTTTTCTTTCTTTCTTCTCTTCTAGTCTTGGCCTTGTCCCTATTCACATAGACCTTTTGAGCTTCTTTCAACAGAGCAGCAATATCAGTAGTAGCTTCTGTATGTCTGGCCATGATTTCGCCACAAATTTCATTTTCATTAAGGACTCATAAGCCGGCGTTTCAGGAGAAAGACCAGTGTGCTTATTCAAATTGTCCTTAATATTTTCCAGAAACACAGACGGTGTTTCTTCTCACAACTGTTCCACCTCCAAAAACCTTTGTTTTTTCCTTGAGGTACAGCTGTCTTAACTCCCTCCATTTGCTCCCGATCAGCTAAATTATTATTATTCCAACCAGGATCAACTAATGGAGACTTAACATCTGCAGCAACGGGCTGAACAGCCCCCACTTGGGTTTTATCCCCCCAAAAAAATATCCATAGCTGCCTTTCGAAATTGTGACCTCTCCTCAGGGGAGAACAAATAACCCAATATATGCTGTAACTCTGCAAAAGTATACAGATTGGGTCTCAGGAATAAATCCAATGACTCAGACAACTTGATCAGATCCGCCTAGAGAGACGGCATGATTCTTTTATAATCTTCCAGATCAGAAGATGTCAAAGACACATTCACAAAAGCCGCAATACCACTCGGCATTCCTCTTAAAGGAAACATTCCTTTAGTTAGTGAACATGTAACATGAGAAGTGGATGGATTCTGTTTCACAATTACTAACCATTCACCCAACTCCTCCTCTATCTATATTACTGCCCTGCTGAAGTCTCTTCCTCTCTGCTCCCAGCAGCAACATCAATTTCACCCACAACTTCTTCTTCCTTCCCATACAAAACTCTAGAAATTCTCGGGGAAGAGGGGTTAAACTACTAAACATGGAACTGAGGTTCAACATATAACAATTGAACTTTCAACTTCTTTTTTCACCAAAATATTCTTCAAACCATTGATCCAATATGGGTCTGACTCACCAAACCTACTCCACCTCTAATTAGGCTGTATCAACACAAACCTCCTTACAATAATTAAACATAGTCACCTTATCTAATACCCTTGTACAAGCCTTCAATAAATCCTCTGACCACTGTATTAACAATGTCCCTAATGGAGATATGGGGGATGGAGGATATTTCAGTCCCAGCAGCACCTTTCCCTAGTAAAGGCCCCATACTTTCCCCAACCTGTATTACACTAATTATACACACAAATCATACAGGCCATACACACACAAACATACACCAATCCAAACCATCAAAGAGAAAACATATACTCACTCCTGGTGCACCGAAGTCTTCAGGAACATTCCTCTCTGTCCAGGCATTCAGGTCTCTGCCTCAAGGTTCATAGAAAAGCAATTCCAGCTGGAAAGGAAATAACCCCATCTCACTGAAATCAGTGTTTGTGCACACGTATCAGGGAGTTCCCTTCCAGACAGAATGTTTTCAGTCCCTGTTCGGGCGCCAATTGTGGTCGACAGGTAAATCCCATTATCGTTTTAAAGAGACAAAGACCAAAATAATCCTGGAACAGAGTTTATTCTTTGCAAAGGTCTCCCTCAAAGTGAGAGAGCAAATTACCATTCGTTCTCGCCGTCTTTTATACAATTTCAGGTTACATCTTACAGGATACAAGCATGTCCCTTGAGTACAATTTCAAACCTTATATAATAGACAAACACATGATATTCCCATTATGGAAAGTCCCCATAATTCCAATATATAAAAATACCCCTCAAAAACATCAATTGCGTACTTCCTTTAATTAATGAGGACAAGTTGACCTGAAGCATACATCCTGTTGAATAAGCATACATTTCCCCCATTCAAGAATAAGGCATTTACCCATGACAGTTTATATTTTATATAAATCCTGAAGAGACAGTAGAACAGAAAATGCTATATTTAGGATTAATTAAGTCAAAAAGAAAAAATAACTAGTACAAAGATTTCAACAATTCCAGTTTATATATTCATACTATATAATAGAGGCTTCTAGACTGGTTTTATAGAAGTTATCTTTCCCTCCTGTCCTGGAATATAGCGGGCTGGAAAGGCATTGCAAACTGGATGGATTTTATAAAATTGATTTCAACACATCATCTTATCCTCCTTCAAGAAACCTGGCTGACTACTAATGATCCACAGATCAGCTTACCGGGTTTTGCCTCATGGCATAAACCAGCAGGCAAAGTCAATTTAAGAGGGAGGGCAATTGGGGGCTTAACCACATTGGTCAAAAGGGATACGGGATGGAAGGGTGAAGAAATTTCTTTAGATCCTCAATTCCAATATATTCTGCCTATTAGATGTACGTACAGGGGGATGGACTTAATCTTAATCAATGTATATATCGCTCCTTTTTCATTCCACCTTCTAGGAAGGGATTTGTGGGATGAATTAGACTCAGTATTAGCTACCTTAAAGGGACGCTTTCCCCAAGCAAAAATTATATTAGCTGGAGATACTAATGCAAGACTAGGTCCCTCAATGAAGAGCTATGCTAACCGAGGCCTGGTACCAACTGGATACTTTTATAATGAGTTCACTTGGTCCTCAATGGACAAGAGGACCAATAAATATGCCCAGAGGTTAATTTCCCTCCTGTTTATGAATGATATGCAAGTACTAAGCGGCTCGAGTGATGGGTATATATATCCCTAAACTTTCTCATCCAACAAAACCTCAACCTCTATCGATTATATCTGCACTTCCTCTAGTTTAGTACACCATTTTTCAGAAGTAAGAGCTATATTTAGAGAGGAAAGTGACCACTTTCCCATCATGGCTCTGGTTTCACTCTCTTCAGAAGTTAGGCCTCATTCAAGAGAGGAAATTGACACCTTAGCAAATGCCCGGGTTTATAACTATAAAAGGTTATATTGGCACAGACTTGATGTCAAATCTGTTACCACTTATTTGAGCTCAGACGAAGCCAGACACCTAGCAAGGGAAATCTCCCAATCTAAGCCCGGAGACAACACCCCAATGCCAGCTTATACAGAGCTAGCTTCTACTCTTAGGAACTTAATGATCCAGAATGATAGAAAAGTAGATGGGATCTCTAGAAAGTGGTTTGATGATGATTGTCATAACTTGAGGTCAAATCTAAGAGCCGCAGTTAAGAAAGTTAACCAATCCAGACAGGATGGTGATTATTCAAATATGGTTCAACTCAGGAGAGTATACAAATCCCTCCTGAAAAACAAGAAAAGTAGCTATAACACCAGGATGTGGAAAGAGGTAGAAATGGCAGCGAAATCCTAATTCCCTACGATCTTTTGGCATAAGATAGCCAGTATATTAAAACAACGTTCCCCATTTATGGACACTGATATATCAGCAGTAAAATGGGAGAAGCACTATCTTGCTTTATTTGATGGTAACAATACAACAAATGTCTTGCAATTGGATATCCTCCAGCAAGAATTAAGGAAATGTCCGTAATGGACACCAGTTACCCCTACCGAAGTTAAGCATATAATTCAATCCTTAAAGGCCGGGAAGGCCCCTGGAGAGGACTTGTTGCCTCCTGAACTCTTTAGGTCCAACATTGACTTTTGGGTACCGGTGCTGGTAGCACTGTTTACTTATATCGATAAAGTAGGGATAATCCCTGAAGTGGGGAGGTTAGCTATAGTTTTTCCAATTTTTAAGAAAGGTGACAGAGCTGCCCCATCCAACTACCGCCCCATCAGTCTTCTTAATATAATTTCAAAAATGTATACGAAACATCTCCTAAATAAAATAGAGGACTGGTGCTTGGATAAGGAAATTCTGGCAAATGAGCAGGCAGGTTTTAGATCAGGTAGGTCTACCATAGACAATTGTTTTGTCCTTTCCCACTTAATTAATAAATACAAGACTCAGGGGAAAAAGCTGTATACCGCCTTTATTGATCTTACTGCTGCTTTTGATTCTATAGATAGGAACCATTTGTGGAGGAAACTACAAGTTATGGGGATGGACCCCAGACTTATTTTGTTGATCAGGATTCTCTATACTAATACGGTAATTAGAGTCAGATATGCAGCAAATGGGGCCTCAACAAACAGCATACCGACAACTAGAGGAGTGAAGCAGGGCTGCCTGCTGGGCCCTACTCTTTTTAACCTTTATATAAATGATATTCCAGCGCAGCTGGATGATCTTATGACGCACAGCCCCCAAATAGGCTCTAGATTTATTAACGTATTAATGTATGCCGATGACTTAGTGTTGTTTTCTAGAACCCAAATAGGAATGAGGAGACTTCTTGACAAGCTCACACGTTACTGTACTGCAAACCACTTGACTATAAATGTAGCTAAATCAAAAGTTTTAGTCTTTGGCAACAAGAATAAAAAGCACAATTGGCAGATTAACGACACAAAAATTGAACAAGTTACCCAATATACTTATCTTGGAATTGTTTTTTCCAGTGCAGGAGGTTGTACTCCGCACCATCAATACCTTTCTCAAAAGGTTAGAGCAGGAGCAAGCCTTGTATCTAAATTAAGTAAACGAATCCAACCAACCTCCATTTTACCTCTTCGTAAAGTCTTTCAGGCTAAACTTGTTCCGATCATGCTCTATGGTGCTGAAATTTGGGGTCTTACAGAGGCCCCCATATTAGAGAGAACTCAAAATAATCTGTTAAGGAGGATGCTTGGGGTAAACAATTCCACTTCAGCTGCAGCCGTCAGAACTGAATTGGGACATTTCTCACTGTACACCTATACAATCACTAGGGCGGTAGCCTACTGGCTAAAAATGACCCAGATGGATGCCAGCAGACTCCCTAAAATATGTCTAGAGGAACAGCAGATTTCAAATCCTCAAAGGTATTCCTGGCTAACCCGGCTGTCAGAAATATTGAACCAATATGGCATAGGGTTCCCATTGTGTGACACACTGAACCAAGTTAAACAACGGATTAAAGATATACATGGGCAAATGGATATGGCAACCCTTTCAACTAATCATTCCCTTAAACTGCTGACAGCAGTTAAAACAACTTTCACCCTGGAAAAGTATTTATATTTAGAAATGCCATCAGTGGAGAGACAGTTATTTGTTGAGTTTAGATTCGAACTTCTAGATACTAACGTTAGATTCGGCCGTTATCGGAAAATCCCGTATGACAAAAGAATATGCATATGTGGGGTAAACATCGTGGAGGACACGGCGCATATAATATTCGAATGTAGTCTCTATCAGGAAGTTAGAAATCAATATCTGTCCCCAATTATAAATAAATTTCCCCACTGGAATATAAGCCAAAAATTAGCATTTCTGTTGAGGGCTGACTCTCCTCCCCTGGTAAGAGCGATCACTCGATACCTTAAAAGGTTGATGGCAATACGAGCCAGTTATATCAAGGAAAATTTTATCGATTGTAAGAAAGATGAGCTCAGTTAGAGAGGAGCTATCCTATTTGGGTTATCTATCTTCTAGTCTTGGCAACTTAGCTATTGAAATTTGGTATGGTAAAATTTTAATGTCATCTATCATATATTTTTAGATTGCTATTTTTGTAACTGTTTTATCTTTTTCCCTTTTTCTTTTCTGTTTTGTTTGAAAAGGCCTTCGGGCTATTCAATAAACTATACTATAGAAGCTATCAAGGGAAATCTTCTACCTGATTAGTTGCATTAATTTCATTCATTCATATGATGATTGATAAATTCAATGTCAGATTTCTCAGAATTCTGTAACAGTACAAAAATTCATATAGCAAGGGAAATTTATTATAAATTTAATGCAAAAAAAGCTATTTTCCTTTAGAAAAATGACTTCAAAAAAGTGGGCCAGCTAAGAAAAATGTATACCAAATGTATACAAGAAAAATATGTACAATCTTTGCAGTCAAATTTTTCAAATGTATAAATTTCTGAACTTTATAAAGAATAGGTTGGAAGTGTCAATAAAATCAATTAAAAATCCGCTCCTGCTGAAATTTCATCATATGGAGTTTGATATAGTTCTTGTGTAATCCCAATAAATGAGCTGGCGAATTAATAAATTTATTGCAATAAAGGTTGTATCAGGGGAAAGAGAGAAGAGTGTTTTTGTCTAAAAGTGATACATATTATATTGGATAATTGTGAAATATCTCATAATAAATTAGTCTTGAAATTTAAATTGCAATTCTCTCTCATGCATTAAGAAGTAAGGCACAAAACAGGAACTTGGAAAAGTGTAAGAGTTTTCAAGAAAGAAAAGAAACAATCATCCAAATCATGCATAATCTCTAATGAGCATTTTATCCATATATACCCATACATACATGCCCTTCTACATCTTTAGCATCTTCAACTATAACATCTCGAAATTGTTAGCCAAGTTCAGACAAGCAGTCCTTTTAAACTACAGGTAACAAAGTTCTGGTCTGGGGCAAGAATTAGGAGAATAAATAAATCAACCAAATCAACAAGTATATCATTTTACCAAATCAAAAAATATATCATTTTGGGACAATATTAGGAACTTAAACTACAATTGAAAAATGTTCACAGCTTTGAAAAAGACAGAACACAAGTATAACAAGAGAAACTGTTTGGGAATATGAAGAAACGAGGTAAATATTTTAATTTTTCACATTTTATCAGGAAATATAATTTCAAGCAAGAAGGAGGAGATTAAGCTGTGTTAGTTAATGATTTCATGCAGTAGAACCATGAGATACAGAAAAGCAAGGGTTGACAATTTTAGAAATCAAATCAGGCAGACAATTAAACATCAGGATTGCTTTTGTAAAGAACACAAGCTATAAAAATCGGAATACAATAGGAGTCTATCTAGGAGCTTGTATAAAATAAAAGCATTGCAGCTAATACAGTTACCAGTAGAGATGTCATACCTCATGGTTCTATGATTAATCTATCTAGAGTAGAAACATGATGGCTTTAAGATTGTAATAGTGTCACTGAATTAACAACAAACTATTATTTGGATTGCACTGTAATAAAGGGTAATTATTTTCTCTTCATCCAGGAATTTATCAGTCATAATATCACTTGAGAAGGTTTTCTAAACAAGAGCCCTCCAGATATTTAAAGACTATATTTTCATATGGTTTAAGAAATAGGACCAAATCTATGATTCTAGATGGAGATTCTGGATGGTGTATCATAAATAATGGTATATCATTGTCTCTGAAAACAGAGGGGAAATATTTTCATATGGAGGCAGAGATCAAACTTTGAAATTCACAGAGCAGAAAACTGCAAGACTGGTTACTGCTGGTAAAGAAGAGGGAGTTGGTATCATTTAATTATATCCTATTGAAGCCAGGGGGAGGGGATTGTTAAAAAAAAAAAAAACCAAGGGAGAGTTGGCTGGGGAAGAGAGGAAAAGCAAAACTTATGTTCTTTCCTCATTTCTACTTTGCCAACATGTCCAACAGGATGTAAATATAGTGGTTCATTCACTGTAACCCTATTCTTTTCTTAGTTTTATTGTATGGTATTATTTTAGAATTAATCACCATTAAATTAATGGATCAAATGTGCTGAAATTATAATGGTTACCGTATTTGTTTCTCTGGCATATCACATGAACCTTGCAACCTAATAATAAATTTGGGAAACAAGGTTCCAAATCTTCTTCTTGTGCCATGTCCGTCATCGGACGTTGGCGATCATGTTGGCAATCCTATTTTTGTCAACAGCTGTATGAAAAAGTGATGCTGAGTTTTGTCCAAACCAGTCCCTTAGGTGTTGAAGCCATGATGTTCTTCTTCTGCCTGGGCCTCGTTTGCCTTCAATTTTTCCCTGGAGGATTAAGTGAAGGATGCTGTATTTTTCTGGGTGTCGCATCACATGTCCAAAATACTCTAACTTTCGCTTTTTAATGGCTTTGATTATTTCTCTTTGCTTTCCCAGGCGGCTTATCACCTCCTCATTTGTGATGGTTCCAAATACTTCAAAAAAAAAAAATAATAACATAAAGCTGATTTTCCCAAAGGTACTTTTTCAGGAGGCAACTGGACTTTGTTTTTCTTTGAAGACGTTTCGCTTCTCATCCAAGAAGTTTCTTCAGATGAGAAGCGAAACGTCTTCAAAGAAAAACAAGAAAGTCCAATTGCCTCCTGCAAAAGTACCTTTGGGACAACCATGACCTGGATGACTGAGAATCTCTAGAGACATAAAGCTGATTTCATTTTCTAGTAATTTATGAGAAAACAAAAGGCCTTCAATGAAACCGTGGGGCAGAGTTTGATAAACTGGCAAACCACATAAAAAATAATAGATCAGGAAATAAATGTTGTTTCAAAACTATAACTGCAAGTTTAAGTCATCTTTCACACAAGTGTAGAATCTACACTTGTAAGGGAAAGGGAATCTATTCTCTTCTGCATGAACAATGTTAGCTTGAGAGTCATGAGGATATGAATACTATGGTATTTTGAAGCTATGGAAGAAAGACCCTTTAATCATATCCCAAAACAGGCATGAAAATTTTTATTTCAGCCAGGATTCATCAGGGTTGGGGGGATTTTAAGGAAGGGGGTCCCTTCAAAGTCCATAAGAGGAGGGGTGCTATTCAGCAGGTTCTGACAGGTTGCTGGAGAACAGCAAATACCATCTCTGTCTGGCCCCAGAGTGGGGAAGGAATGGGGATTTTGCAGTATCCTTCCCCTGGAGTGGGGTGGGAATGAAAATTTTGCAGTATTCTTCCCCTGCCATGCCCACCAAGCCATACCATGCCCACCAAGCCACGCCCATAGAACCGGTAGTAAAAAAAGTTGAATTCCACCACTGCATAAGAGGTATAACAGTGAGATGCTAAGGCCAAAAGGTACATTTTGGAGACTATGATGGGGATTTTGTTTAAGAGGGAATCCATATAAAATGCTAGTGAAAATTAGTAATTATTTAATTACAAATTTCACCAGCACAGAGTTGGAGGATTTCAGGTGACACAAAAATGGGGCTGGGAATTACATGGAACTCATGAGTTGTGTGTTGTCCATGTCTTTTCTAAAATCCTTGAAGTGGTTCGGGAATAACGAGAGGCACAAGCAAGCAAGTGACAACAGCTCTTTAATATACAGTGAGACTTCAGCAAAAACTCAGAGGCTGCAGCCCTCCTTATATACAATCCTGGAGGGACTGTCAGCCAATCAGAAACTTAGGCAAGTTTGAAATTCCCGCTGAAAAGTATCAATACATAACACCCTTCCCTTCCCAGAAGGCACTAGTATTCAAATATTTACATAAATACACACAAAATCTCGCAGGTGCCCTGGCCGAGTTCTCGTTCTAGTTGACCTGCGCAGTTCAGTGTTTGGTGGGGCATCGAGCTGGTCAGAGGGACTTTCTGTCTCTCCCGGCTCCGCCAATGGAACCTCCTGGATTTTGTCCGGGGCGTGGTTATCCCCGGTTGGGAGTGGCGACTCGCTGGGGCAGCGCTGGAACCAGGGCTTGTCAGCTAAGTATTCTCTCGAACCCGGGCTTGAGTTAGCTGTTTTGGGAAAGTTGTTGTAGTTAGGTTCAGAGATGTCTAAATTGATGTTTGCTTCGCCGACTATCCTTTTTCTAAGTTGGTCTATGTGGCGCTTCCAGAGTCTGTCAACCCCTACGTCTACCGTGTATGATTTTGGGCCTGTTATGCCCACTATGGTTCCTGCAACCCATAGAGGTCCTCTAGCATAATTATGAGCAAACACCGGGGACCCAATCCGGAACTGTCTTAGTCCGGTGGACTCTCCCTTGAAGTTTTCGTGCGAGTAATTAGGGTGAAGCCTGTCTAACACGCACCGAAGCTTCCTGCCCATGAGGAGCTCGGCTGGGCTTCTCCCTGTGGCCGTGCATGGCGTGGCATGCTGGACAGCTAAGAATTGGTCTATCCTGGCCTGCCAGTCCCCGTTATCTAGCCTGGACAATGCTTCGTTGGCCGTTCTTAATAAACGTTCGGCCAATCCGTTAGAAGCCGGATGGAAAGGAGCCGATAGGGCATGGCGGATGCCCAGTCCGGCCAAGTAGCCCTCAAACTGGGTTGCTGTGAATTGAGGGCCGTTGTCAGATACCAGAGTATCCGGTAGGCCGTGGGTGGCAAATAGCTTCCTCAGGACTTTGATGACTGCTTCGGCTGTGGTTGAAGGCATTAGAATTATTTTGAGCCATTTTGAGAAGGCATCGACTACAATTAAAAATGTTTGCCCGTGGAAGGGGCCGGCAAAGTCAATGTGGATCCTCCCCCATGGCCCTTTTGGTTTCTCCCACTCTCGGATGGGCGCTACCGGGGGATCGGGGTGAGACTCCTGGCAGGGTCTGCACTTCCCCACCCACTCAGAGATGACTTGGTCCATGTTGGGCCACCACACATAACTGCGGGCTAAGCCTTTCATTCTGACAATGCCTGGGTGCCCTTCGTGCAGTAATTCCAAGACCCTCGTTCTCAGTTTCGTAGGTACTATCACCCTGTCACCCCACAACAAACAACCCCCTTGCATAAACAATTCATTACGTTTGTTAACATAACCTTGGTACTCCCCACCGTCCACCTTGACCGGCCACCCCTTGAGGACCCAACCCATCACAGTATGAATAATGGGGTCTCTAGCAGAGACTTTTGCCACCTTGCAAGAGGAGATAGGTCCCAAAGTCATAGCGTCGATCGGAAGGATGGGGGCTTCCGGCATGGGGTTGGCAAGCAGGTTGGGTAGGGGACAGCGGCTGAGGGCGTCCGCGTGGCCCAAAGTCCGTCCGGGTCGATGGACAAGTTGGTATGAGTAGGCTGACAGAAAAATGGCCCACCTAGTCAAACGTGGGGACTGGGCAACGGGGGTGGGCCTATCACTGGCCAAAAGTCCCAGCAAGGGCCAGTGGTCAGTCACAAGTTCGAATTGATGGCCATAGAGGTATTCGTGGAACTTTTTAACCCCCGCAATTGCAGCCAGAGCCTCTCTGTCCAACTGACTATAGTTCTGCTCTGCACTTGACAGGGTGCGAGAGTAAAACGCAATGGGCGCCTCTAGGCCGTTTGGCAGTCTATGGCCTAGGACGGCACCAACTCCTACGGGGGAGGCGTCACAAACCAATACGAGCGGTAGCCCTGAGTTGTATTGGATTAGGAAACTGTCCTCAGATAGAAGTCTCTTTACTGCCTCAAAAGCGGCTGCTTGTGGTTTCCCCCAGACCCATGGTACATTCTTCCCCAATAGCTTGTGTAGGGGATCTGCGACGGTAGCCTTGTCCTTCAAGAACATCGAATAGAAATTGAGCAGTCCAAGGAAGGCTTGGAGCTCCGGTTTGGTTTTGGGGGCTGGTGCGCTCCTAATAGCTCTCACCTTGCTTTCGGTAGGGTGGATGCCTGTGCCATCCACCCTGTACCCCAGAAATTCCACAGAGGGGACAGCGATCATGCACTTATTTTTCTTCAATTTAAGTCCTGCTTCTCTAAATCGGGAAAGGACGTTCCTCACTCTGTCCCCTAGCTGACATTCGTCCTGAGCGCTGACTAAAACGTCGTCGAAATAAGGCACCACCCCCGGGAGCCCTTGCAAGAGGTGCTCCATGGTGCTTTGAAATAGGCCGGGTGCGACGCTCACCCCAAACTGGAGCCTGGTGCATTTGAATGCACCCCTATGAGTTACAATTGTCTGCGCCTCTGCCGTGGCGTCGTCGACTGGTAATTGTTGATAGGCCTGAGCTAGGTCTAATTTGGCAAAAAATTTTCCAGGCCCCAGGGAGTGTAGTAGATGATGCACGATCGGCACCGGATAGGCGCTCGGCTGCAAAGCCTTGTTGATCGTGCACTTGTAGTCGGCGCAAATCCTGATTGAGCCATCAGACTTTACTGGGGTCACTATGGGGGTCTCCCATTTTGCATGGTCGACGGGGACCAACACCCCTTGTTTAATCAATTTGTCCAGTTCCGCATCGATCTTTGGTTTCAATGTGAAAGGCACCCGTCTAGCTTTAAGTCTTATTTGGGCTACGTTGGAGTCTAAATTTAGGGAGATAGGGGTCCCCACATACTTGCCCAACGTGTCCCCAAAGACGTCCTGGAACTCGTTCAGGAGGCTGTCCTTCAGTGACGGCTCGGACATTCGGTGGACGATGGTGAAGCCCATGCCGAGGGCTCAGAACCACCCCATGCCTAGAAGGCTAGGCAGCTGCTTTGTGATGATTGTCAACGGCAGGTCTTTTTCGAAGTCTCCGTAGGTGACTCGGAACGTGCCCACGTCTTCGAGGGGGACCCGGTTCCCCTGGTAGTCTAGGATGCGTAGTCTTTGCTTGGATAGCTGGTCCTTTCGGAACGACAGCAGGATGGTCTTCAGGGTCGCCCACAACATTATGGAGACTGCTGATCCGGTGTCGATCTCCATCGAGCATGGCTTGCCATTGATTTCGACCACCATGCTGACTTTGTCCTCGATCGCCGTGCTGACCTGGTCTATGTGTATGCTGCGGCCATCTCGTGGTTCAAATTCACGCCGTTTCTTCGTGCCGCCTTCTCTCATTGGATGCTTCTGGCGGGTTGATTCAGGTTGGCTGCGGCGCTCACGTGGTTGGTGTTTTCTGGGCAGAATGGCTCTACAGACTCACGCCAAGTGCCCTTTTTTCTTGCAACGCCTGCAAATAGCCTATCATGATGCCCGCCACAGCTGGGGCAGTTTCGCCGGGGGCTGCCTGCATCTTTTCTTCTGGTGCTCTGTTCGGAAGACGTCCTCATCTGACTCGGACTCCGAGCTGGATCCGGCGTCTTCCCTGTGCACTGGTGCAGACTTGGAACTGTCTTTGCTGGTCAGCAGACGCTGCAGTGTTTCTGCGGCTTTTGTGGAGGCTTCATGAGCCCTGGCCTCGTCTAGGGCTCCAGCAAGCGTTAAATCAGGCTTGGCGAGCAGACACCGTTGTAGCCTAATGTCTCAAACACCACAGATTAGTTGCTCAAGCAACGCATCGTCCAAGTCCCTATAGTCGCAATGAGTTGCAGCTTTACGCAGGCTCGCCATGTAAGCGCTAACCGGTTCTCCCTCTCGTTGAACGCGCTGTCTGAGTTGGTATCGTTGCACGAACTTGGAGGGCACAGGAGCATAGTGAGCCCGGAGAGTTGCCATCAGGGTGTCCCAGGAGACGGTCTGGACCGGCGTTGGCTCACAAAGTGACTCTGCCATCTCGAACACGTCCGGTCCGCAGTGGCTTAGGAAGAGGGCTCTCTTCCGATTAGCAGAGAGTCCCTGCATGTCGCTGGCTTCAAGCGAGCACTCAAACCTCGTTAGGTATGAGACCCATTTTTCGCGGGTCGGATCAAAAGGCTTGGGCAGAACGTAGGCAGACATGTTCGGTATGCCTCCTGTAGTTCGCCTCGTCGCCTAGCTGAAGCTCGTGGTCTCACTGGTTCGCTTCTTGTGGCCTCTATCCCACCTTCGTCGCCAATGAAGTGGTTCGGGAATAACGAGAGGCACAAGCAAGCAAGTGACAACAGCTTTTTAATATACAGTGAGACTTCAGCAAAAACTCAGAGGCTGCAGCCCTCCTTATATACAATCCTGGAGGGACTGTCAGCCAATCAGAAACTTAGGCAGGTTTGAAATTCCCGCTGAAAAGTATCAATACATAACAATCCTTTTCTAGGATTAGGGTGACATTAGGATAACAATTGACTATTAATATAATTCTGATTAGATGTTTTGCTCCTCCCAGCCCCCTATTTCTTTCCAACCTTTGGTCATTCTGCACACTTCTGCCATCACCTAATTCCGTCCCACCTACTGTCCCCAGCTGACCATCACTGACTTCTTCCTCCTGCTGCTGCTGAGACATGCCCAGCTGAAGCAGCTGCTGGTCTTTTGTGAGGCCCTTGTGATGCTTCAGAGAGTGCCTCACAAAGAGCCAGCAGCTGCCTCAAATGAGCCTTTTTAACAACAGGAGAAAGTGTCTATGGAGATTCTCAGTCATTCAGGTCATGGTTGTCCCAAAAGTGCTCTGAAAAAGAAGAGCTGAAGAAGCTTCTTGGATGAGAAGTGGATTGTGGGGGCAATAAGCTGTCTTTGTATAAAAAAGAACACCGCTTGGGGGGGGGCGAAAGCCCTACTAAGCAGGTATATACAAAAGTATGAAGGCTATTGCTTAACGCATTGTAAGCCGCCCTGAGTCTCCAGAGAAAGGTGGCATATAAATCGAACCAATAAATAAATAAATAAATAAATAAACAAACAAACAAACAAATAAATAAATAAATAAATAAATACCAGAAAGTTCAGTTGCCTCTTGAAAAAGCATCTTTGGGACAACAGAAGAAAGATGTTCATGAAGACAAGCTGGGGTGGGGAGGGTGACCAAGGTAGGTCAGCCAAAAGGAAGAGATGGAGGGAGTTGAAACAAAGACAAGTGCAACAGGGGAGGAGACATGTGAAGTTCTTTCCTAATAATAGCCGGGTTCTACCTAACAACTGTAACTAGGACTATTTAGAATTGTCAAGGACCAGCTCAGATGCTGACTTGAATTTAAAGAAGAGACCCATGTAGAACCTGTGGCATGTCAGCCTAAGGAGACACAAAGCTAAGGCTGATCAAAAACAGGCACCACCTGTACAGCTAAAACAGTCAGATAAGAATGATGTAAGATCTCCAGCCCCCGCATCCTGCTAGAAGAAAGTAAGCAGAGTAGAGATATTTCATAAGGCTTCTTGCCAAGCAAAGGAGTAAATCTCTTGATTAGTGACAGATGATAGCAGCTTGATTTAAGAGGCAGCCCTGACCCATGTTCCTTTGCTGGAAACAATCTAATCTCTAACTCTTGTGTGACAATTCATGTGGATTTTGCCTGTGAAATTCTGACAACTGGACTGACTGAAAATGCTGGCCTAGATTTCAGAAATTTGCCCTGTTTTTGAACTATTCTTCTGCACCCTTCTGTTAAAAAGCTAATAATTGTTCAAGCAAACATCTTTCAGAGACTGTGGTGGAATCTGAGAGAGGGGAGTAAGAGAAACATGAGCCTAGAATCATTGATATGCAGGAAGCAACCCTTACTAATTTCTTATCAGTATTCACCAGTTAGTTATACAGAGTATACTTTAGTCTGGCAAGAGTTTGTCTCAGTGAACATGAAATAAAGGAACTAACAGAATATTTGTAGCTCAGGGTTAAACTGTGGAGCCCTTGGTGCTATCTGAACTTGGTTGCTTTCTTGCAGACATTTCATTACTAAACTTGATAACATCAATGCTAGAAGGAAGTGGGGTTTGCTCTCTATTCATATACAAGTGACTTGCCCTATCAGTGTTGGCAGGAGTGTTCTTGGTGGTTCCTTAGTTAGGCTATTATTAGCTTGTCCAGGTTGGCAATTCCTTGATATTGCATGATTTGACTGTTGCAATCTCTCTGATCTTGAGTAAATTGTGAACTAATATAGCAACTGTGTATGAATTAGTATTTGAAACCATAAATAGGACAATAACTGCTGTTGTTAAGCAGTGCAGTCATGTGATATTTTGCCTAACCATTTTACTTAATAGTAATTCTGGTCCAAATTATGTGGTTAAGGATTACCTGTACTAGATGACTTTGTAGGTGTTTGTAAGTGATTTATCTAATGACCTGTCTTTTGCAAAGACTGGATTAAATAGATAAAGATGTGCAGAGCTAGCCTTTAGGTGATTGGTGAGCTTACCATATTCAGTTGCTTCCTGTTTCATGATTCTAAAATTCTGTGAGTTAATCAGTTAATAATTATTAAATTCTTTACTCTTGTGAGCAAATACCAACAAAGATACTAGAATAGATTGTTCAAAAACTTTATCTGCATTCTCAAAAATAGCTTTGCCATACCCATACACGTGTGTATCATGCTACAGGGAATCCTTGCTTAACAACAGGTTGCTTAGCATCCATTCAAAGTTACAACAAAACCTCCAAAAAGGTACTTACAATTTTGAAGTTCTGACAGCCACACATTCACCCTGCAATCATGCAATTGCATTTTGGGTACTAGGCAACTAGCTTGCATTTAGGGCCATTTGCAGCATCCCATGGTCATGTGACTGACGTTTAGTGTTTTGTTCCAATCTCCAGCCTTTACTTCCAGTTTCCAGTAAAAAAATTCCATTGGGTATAATGGATTCATTTAATGATTGCTGCATTCAGTTAATGACCACTGCAACAATGATCTTTTTAATGATTACCTTGACATCCAACCATAATTCCAGGATTAATTATGATTGTAAGTCAAGGACTACCTATATGTATTTTTATTCCTTTATGCCAATAAATCAAAGGAACAGAAAAGGATTGCTTTGTTTTAAATGGCATTACTGATTGTACTAATTATCCTATTTCTCCTTGAGCATATTATATGAAAGAATTCTGGCACCTTTGACAAAGATTAAGATGTGTGAAACAAAACCATAAATAAATTTATTTCAGTCAATAAATAGAGCAATAAAAGGAAAAGGATAATGAATCACTAATCTCTGGGTCTTATGAGCCCTGCCAATCTGGTGTCTTAAGGCTGATTTTGGAAGGCTGATTATTTACCAGCATTATTTTTCTTACTGGCATTTATCTCTGCTTTATAAAATGCTTAGAACATTTGCCTCATGTGTTCTCCATCTCTCTAGAAATGCAGGCATCAAGATATAGATGAGGCTATTGAGCAGATAGGAATCTTTTTATCCGATGCTTCCTAAATAGTTATGTCAACATGTATTCACGGCCAAAGAATGTTCAAAGTTGCTTATCACATTTTGCTTCTTCCAACAACCATATTGATCATCAGAAAAAAGGGACAATACATTCAAGATCCATATTAAAGTCATACCTTTATTAGCATATGACTTAAGGGTTACCAAATAATTAGCTTTTGAATTACCAAGCAAGCAATTCTTTTCTTTCAATACCAGAGTTGGGAAATAAGAGAAGTTGAGACATTTCTTCACAAGGATACAATCACAGAACTTTCCCTAAAGCAGTCTTCAGTATCCTTGAGTTAGCGGGAAATTTTGTCCCTGTTGCCAATTTTACTTACTTTGCTTCTATTGCTTTTATTATTGAAATCACTTGGCTCCCTGTAAAATAATGGATAACACAGACAAGTGGATTTTGTATACCTTGAGGCTACCCCTAGAATAAGATAGAGACAATTACTTTAATGCTAATGTAGTTGAGGATGACTCAAGCCTGTCTGACTAATTTGCTTGCAGGACAGATGAACCAAGGTTATGATGGCATAGAAGGACAAAGAAAAAATATAGTTTGGACATGTTTATACTGTGGTTAGGTACAAAAAAGGAAAATCCTTTAAATGAATTGCTGCAATAATATGCAAGCATACGGATTGGGTCCTATAAAGTACATAGATGGTTTTAACTATCCCTCTAAGAATAGTAAGTAAATCATGGTTAGTGTCTTGGAGACATCAAATTCAGTGTTCCAGTCAACTCTATTTCCTTCTTAGGCAAAATGGTATGGTATGGTATGGTATGGTATGGTGTGGTGTGGTGTGGTGTGGTGTGGTGTGGTGTGGTGTGATGTGGTGTGTGGTATAGTACATAGCAGTGATGGCTAACCTTTTTGCCATTGTGTGCCAAAAGCGAGGGGGGAGCACAGGGGGTTGCATGTGCGCGTGCCCACACCCATAATTCAATGTGCCCCCCCGCACTCTCTCTACTTTTGACAGGGTGGGCCCGGTAGTCCTGTTCCCTCCCCCGGCTCCAGAGGCTTTCTTGGAGCCTGGGGAAGGCGAAAACGGCCTTCCCCACACCCTGGAGGTCTTCCAGAGGCTGGAAATGGCCCATTTCCCAACTTCCGGTGGGACCGGAAGGCCCATTTTTCACCCTCCCCAGGTTCCAGAGGCTTTCTAGGAGCCTGGGGAGGACAAAAATGGCCTTCTCCACTCCCTGGAGGCCCTCTGGAGGCCGGAAACTGCCCCTTTCCCGACTTCCAGTGGGCTCGGAAGGACTGAAAATCAGCTGGCTGGTGCGCGCACACGAGCTGGAGCTGAGCTAGGGTAACACTTGCATGCCCACAGATATGGCTCTGCGTGCCATAGGTTTGCCATCACAGGTGTATAGTATAGTATAGTATAGTATAGTATAGTATAGTATAGTATAGTATAGTATAGTATAGTGTAGCCTTTATCATATATACAACAAAATTGGTTTAGCTTCTCTGGTGCAATCCATAACAGAAAATATAAAACAACAGAAATAGTATAGAGAATAATTCCTATACAAGTAATTGGGGGGAAAAAACTAGTCATATGTTTCCATTTGTGCGTGGAGGGATTATGATTGTGTTTAAGAGTCTGACAGCCCATGGGTAGAAGCTGTTTTTAAACCAGTGATGGGTTCCTCCCGGTTCGGCCCGGTTTGCCCGAGCCAGTAGTGGTGATGATATGATGTCACCGAACCAGTTCTCTTTTTCAGGAGCTGGGCCTTCCCGCCCCGCCCGCATTATTCTTACCCTTTATTTGGCCCCACCCCCAATCTATTTGCTGTCTCCCGAGTCCCAGCTGATGGCTAGAAGGAAAAAAACTGTTTAAACTCTTGCCGTGGGGCTGCAAAGGGCCGCCCTACAGCTGATCAGTGTTAAAAGGCAGTGTGGTGGTAGACCAGTGCACTCGAAAAACAAATGGGTAGACCGGTGCCTCCAAAAACAAATGGGTAGACCGGGATGCTCCAAAAACAAATGGGTAGACCAGGACGCTCCAAGAACAAAGGGGTAGATCGGGACGCTCCAAAAACAAATGGGTAGACCAGAACACTCCAAGAACAAATGGGTAGATCGGGACGCTCCAAAAACAAATGGGTAGACTAGGACACTCCAAGAACAAATGGGTAGACGGGTACAGCTCTGCAAGCAGTTAAAAGCCTGGTAGACCAGTACCTCTGCTAAATCCTAAAGAATTGTTACATGACCATCAAACCATGCCCACAAAATAAGCCATGCCCACAGAACTGGTAGTAAAAAATTTTAGAACCCACCCCTGTTTTAAACCTGTTTGTCCAGCTGCCTCTGCTTCATGTCTTCTGCCTGATGATAGAAATGAAAAGAGACACTGGCCAGGGTGTGAATCATCCCTAAGTATCTTCCTTACTCTGCTGAAACAGTGAAACCTGGCAATGTCATCTAGTGGTGTAAGAGGGCAACCGATGGTTTCTTGTGCCGAATTGATCACTTTCTGTAGTGCCTTCCTATCCGCAGCTGTTAGACCAGCATACCATACTATTATACAGTATGTGAGGACACTTTCTACCATAGACCGATAGAAAGAAGTTATCAGCCATTGTTCCACCTGATTTTTCCGCAGGATTCTAAGGAAATGAAGTCTCTGTTGAGCCTTACTAACCACCAGGGACATGTTTTTCCAGTTGAAATCTTGACTAATGAGCACTCCCAAGAATTTAAAAGAGGAAACCCACTCCATACAGCCCCCCTCGATATACAGTGGAGCAGGTTCCTCTCTCTGCTTCTGGAAATCTAGCACAATCTCCTTTGTCTTGCTAGTATTTAGTTGTAAATTGTTTTTTGAACACCATATGGATACCTTCTTGACTTCTTCCCTGTATGCTGATTTGTCCCCTTCAGTTATAAGCCCCAACGCCGTTGTGTCGTCTGCAAATTTTATTATGGTGTTAGATAGATTCGAGGATATGCAGTCATATCTATACAGCGAATACAGGAAGGGGTGAGCATGCAGGCCTGAGGGGAGCCTGTGCTGAGCTTCAGGGTAGAAGATGTCAAGAGATCCAACCCTTACTGTTTGTGGACGGTCTGTCAGGAAGTCTTTGACCCAGTCACAAATGAGGGGAGGGAAATTCAGGTCAGTCAGCTTTTCAATGAGAATGCCTGGTAAGATGGTATTAAAGGCTGAGCTATAGTCTATAAAAAGCATTCTGACATAGTTCCCAGATTTCTCGAGGTATCTCAATGCAGCATGTAAAGCAGTGGGGATGGCATCTTCTGTCGACCTATTGCTTCTATAAGCAAACTGGTGTTGATCACAATTTAGTGGAAGACAGGACCTGAGGTGGTGTAGAACCAGTCTCTCAAAATCTAATGAAGATGTAAAATGTAAATTGAGACAGGATTTTTTTAGCCCTGGAGCTTATAAAAAGGTACTATTGGCATGAATTCCTGAATAATTGAAGTAACATCCCTACCTTTCTCACTATATTTTAATAGCCTCTGAACCCATAGTATCTGCCTGGTCCAATGATGCTGCCATTGAAATTGCCAAAGAAATATTTTCACCCTGTTCAAGAGACAATAAATTAAGAGGGAAACAAAAAGGCCAGAAAATATCTCCAGCAACTAACAGCCAGATAAACAGGGATTAACACCAAGCAAACTATCAAATATAAAATAATACCCTAATCAAGGAACTACCAAAGAGAAAACTATACCCCCAACCAACACTGACAGGACAAACTACTGTATATAAATGAGATGCAAAGCCCACACTCACTAGCATTAAAGATATTAGCTAGCTGGATAATGAAATGTCTGCTTGTAAATAGCCAATCTCAGAGAGCACCAAAGACTTGAAGGAAACAAAATATGATAGGTAGGCAACTAAAAGCAATATGTTTCCAGCAATGAAATAGCTGATCACTTTGGTAAAAAGTTTGGAAGTTTCAGCCCTTCTCTCCCCCAAATTTCTGGTTTTATGTCCCTTGGCCCCACTTATTGCTTTTGGCATAGCTCCTCAGAAATTACTACTGCTACTACCTAACTTCCAGAGTGTTATTGGACATCCTACGATTTAATTTCAGCATATGAAATTGATAGGAATCTGACAGTTCTATTGTTCCACTTCCTATGCCTGCAGTGTCAGTTTAATTTCCTTGCTTTTAGAATTATATCAATAACACAAGCAATAAATATACTTATTTTTTTTAAAATGGAAAGTTGTAAACATTGATTCTGTTGCTTTAAAGCAGTTGCATGCAGAACATTCAGCCACAAAAGAGATAAAAATATACAACTGGTCAAAACACAGACCTCATCTGTGGGAAGAATTAATAAGATTATAAGAATCAATTATAAGATTCATGGCAGGTGCAAAATGACCTCTACTGAATCCTCTACTGAATCAGAAACAACTTTGATCAGAAAAGGTGCAAATTTGCATAAAAACATAGTATTTACTGAGCATGTACAGAGAACATAAATATTAGACAGCATAAAGCAGGGCTGTCAAACACGTGCCCCGTGGACCAGATGTGTCACGCTCCGGTCACACCCACGCCAAGTTTAGCAAAGGGGGGAAAAGTCACGATATGTCATGTGATGATGCCATGATGACGTTTGACACCCCCCGATTTAAAAGAACACTGTCAGGTGTATAGGACCTGATTTCCAGGGACCAAAAAGCCATGTCTGTGAATGAATGGTGAATGGTGGGCCACTCTTTCTCTCTCTCTTGGGTAAACTTGCTGGCATTTAGGAGGACTCTTCAGCATGAACCATATTCATGAATTACATTCTTACAGGAAAAGGAGTTACATTCAAAAGGGAAAATGAGGACCCAGGTGTACATTGCCAACCCATGCCTAGAACATAGCTATACTATGAAACATCCTCACATCAGCTGTGATAATGTCTGCCAACATTTAAAGGTATTGAAAGTCAAGTATGCTAATTCATGGAGACTAAGACTATCAGAAGCTATTCATCATAACTGCCAAATCCAACCTAATATAGAGATACCATGCTTCATATATTTTCCATATAAGAATAATGCTATGGGTTGCTGTGGCCAAATCTACAGAATTTAAAAGGACACTGTGTTTGAAAGGATGTCAACAACAACAAAATACTCCTTTCCTGTCCATGTTACTCCAAAGTACATTTTTGATAATATAGGTCAAAATTGATATTAACCACCCCCATGCCATTTGTATATTTTTCTCATTTCACTCCTACCATTCATCTGTCCTCTTTATTTAGGCAGTGCATTTTATAAAGAGATTTAGTAGATATTTTGCTTCATCTGAACTTTCAACCTTATTCTATTAAGCTGTACATGTTGATCTTTTTTCATGCATTCATAATTCCAATTGTACAGAGGTTATATAGAGGCATGCTGTAGATTCACACCTTCCTTACCACAAGAATGGAAATTGATTACCAGAGGATTTAACCATGTTTCTCAAAGCAAGAATATGGGGCACAGCTGAAGCATAACTCAAAGCCATCACCCAATCCAGCAATTTCAATTATCATTACCTGGATATAGTAAAATGCCCAATTCTTTCAAGTTCAGAAGACTAAACGTATATACATAAAATGTAGTGTAGAATGTGATATATGAAAGAGATTATTATAGGATCAGCAGCCACATGCCATTTTTTTTTTAAATGCAGAAATTTCACAATATTGTAGCAATTTTACTCTTAAGATTTTACACAATTTCCCACGCATTCTTCTTTTAACTTTCACAATATTTTGGCATTCTCTCCTAAAACTTCATATCTCATTTAAAAAAATTAAGATTTTTAACTATATAAAAGAAGTGTGAAGATGGATGTGTATATGTGTATAATAATATAAAATTACATAATTTATATAATATAAAATTATACCTGTGGGAGTCATATGGTGCTTGCAAGGCCTCTACTGCCAATCTCAGGCCTATCATGTTTAATTTACAAAAAAGTTAGAAAATGCCTGGGTTTCGCCATTTCAGTCTTGTGTCTTTCTTGCAAATAGAAGGTTTGCAGCTTTCACATTACCGAGAAGAGCAGGTACTTTAAATAAGATTGCCACACAATTTTAGCTCATCTTTTCTTCTCAGATCCATTTGGGCAGTTAGATAATTTCAGTCTCTGACTTTAATGGTTTTAAGAGACTCTTTAGCTGGTGATGTGCATTTTTCCATTTATTTCAAAATGAGGTTACCAGCTTACTGTGTTTGGAAACTGCTTTACTGGTGTTTCCTGCTTGCCCCCCAAGAGGAAGATCACTGAACTGGAACTGCGCTGCTGTTTTACAGAAGAGTCTGCCACAGGAAATGGAGAAATAGAGTACAAATTCCAATAAAGGAACTCCTCATTGGATAACACTATTGGTTGTCCTTTCTAAACTCTGCATTGCTTTCTCTCGATGCTGGTATCTTAATATCTGCTCCTTCTTCACTTCTAAGATACCAGGGTCAAGAGAAAGCAATGTAGAGTTTAGAAAGGACAACCAATAGTGTTATCCAGTTTCTGGATTCAAGTTGTTTAATGATTTATTAGTTAATAGAGGACAGATAAATCATTAAATAACTTGAATCCAGAAAAACCCAGACAAAAACTTGTCCCATATTTGTCCCAGCACTATGATCATCATCAGATCCTTTCCAATGCTATTTGTAGAAAATAAATAGCACCATAGTATAGAAATACAGCAAATGCTATACACTTGAAAGGCCCCAGGTTCAATTCCTGACATTCCCTAAAAAGGATCAAGTAGAAGATTGTGGGAAAGGAACCTCTATGTTAAGACCTTTGGTGATCTCCAAATTACAACTGCTAGAATTTGAGAAAATTCCAACTAGGGTTCTTTCAGTAACACAAATCCATCTGTTGAAGCACAAACTATTTTATTATAGTACCCCGGGTATTAAAGTAAATACATACGAGCAGTGTGGTGCAATCCAATATATCTATATTTATAGATATAGACTTTATACTGCTTATGATTGGATACAGCAGCAAAATATTGGATCAAAAATGCTTACGATTGGATACAGCAGCAAAACATTGGATCAAATCAGGGGTGAAATCTAAAATTTGTTACTACTGGTTCTGTGGGCGTGGCTTGGTGGTGGGGGGTAATGTGACTGGGTGGGTGTGGCCTTTTTTTTTCTTTTAAAACCATTTTTTCTACAACCTCTTCGGCTAAGAGGTTGTAAAAAATGTTTTCAAAAGGCTCTGAGGTTCCAAGTTGAGTTCCCTGATCGGCAGAGGCTTTTTTAAAAAGCCTCTGCCAATCAGGGAACTCAGCTGGGATCGTTAGAGCATTTAAAAGAAAAAAACCCTTGTTTTCAGCTTGGATCGTCAGAGCATTTAAAAGAAAACAAGGATTTTTTTCTTTTAAATGCTCTGACAATCCCAGCTGAGTTCCCTGATCAGGGAACTCAGCTTGGATCGTCAGAGCATTTAAAAGAAAACAAGGTTTTTTTTCTTTTAAATACCTTTGACGAGCCGTGCGATCATTAGAGACTTTTTTTTTTTACTTTTAAAAGCATTTTTTTTGGCCAAAGTTGTAGAAAAAATGTTTTTGAAAGGAAAAAAAAGCCTCTGATGATTGTGCGGCTCAGCTGGGCATGGAGGGAGGGGGATTTTTGCTACCGGTTCTCTGAACCACCCGTCTCCATCGCTACCGGATTGAGCGATCCAGTCCAAACCGGGAGCATTTCACCCCTGGATCAAATATAATAGCGTATTGTGTGCTTACTGAAATCAGATGATGGTGAAATAGTTAAGGTGATACCACAAACACAATAGTATATTGAAATACCAATGGCTACATTTTTAAGAATAAAATTTACTATCTATGCATTGATTTACTCTGTTATCTTCATTTCTACTTGTTTTCCAAAGCTTTTCTTACCTCCCATTGTCCTTTTACTGTTTAATCAATATTTTTGTCTTTAAATATTGGATGGATAAACTGGCAGCTTTATTTTCAACAAGAACGGTGACTTGAAAAGTGATTTGCTTATCTTAACTCATACATTTTCCCCCACACTAGTTTAGGTGGTAAATTTGGCCAGTGACAGATGATTATTTCTTTTTTCTGCATTCCTCCTGTTTGTAGTCTGTCTGTCTGTCTGTCTGTCAATTGACTGTGGAACAGATTGTGAACTGCTCATGTGCAAGTTCCAGGTTAAGTTAAAGAAAATGAAAGCTAATTAGTTTCCATTAATTAATACTGTGTATTTATCAATAATATCAGGAATTGCTTTGAAGTCTTGAACCTTATTAGATAGAGAAGGAAAGGAACTGTGAAATTAATTTAAAATTATTAAGGATGAATCAGAAGAGAGATGGCCAAAGATGGAAAAACAGAAGAATGAGTAAAAGTGAAAATTGCCAAGAAAAGAAGCCAAAGCCAAGAAAGCCAAAAATCTCAGGAAGGAAGCAACAGAAGAATCAAGTTATGTCACCAAAATGACATATGCCAGTGGAAAGAAGTAAATCTGCAATCCAATATCAAAAGAGGAGAAAAAAGATTACTATACAATATCCTTAAATCTATATGTTAGCAGGATAATTCTTAGGATCATCCAATACATGTTAGAGCCCTGCGTGGAAAAGAACATGATGGATTTTCAGTCTGGCTTTAGAACAAAAGTTATTATTGCTGATGCATGCTAGATAATTGAGAAAGTGGAAGAATACCAGTATGTGCTTCACTGCATACAAAAAAAGTTTTAAGTTTAGTTTTATTGATTATGTCAAGTTGTGGAATGTCTTTTAAAAAATGGGAATCCCAGAACATCTATATTTTCATACTAAACCCAGTGGTGGGATTCTGGGGGCTCTAGGGGGTTCGGCCGAACCCTTTGTTAAATTGCTGGCTCGCCCCGCCCCTTGCCCCGCCCCTCTGCACTACTATTTATTGCCAATAAATGGGGCAGGCGAGCCAGCAATTTAACAAACGGTTCGGTGTTTTTTTGTAATTTATTGGCCCCGCAGCACACCGAACCGTTTGTTAAATTGCTGGCTTGCCTGCCCCTCACCCTGCCTCGCCTCCCATCCGCGCGGCGTCAGCCTACTCTAGCCCAGGGCTGGGCAATTGTGGCTCTTTTACAACGTTTGACTTCAACTCCCGCCTAGTCCATTCTGGGGAATTGTGGAGAATTCTGGGAGTTGAAGTCCACAAGTCTTAAAGCTGCCAAGGTGGGAGACATCAAGCATGAAGCTGACCAAGTATCCTCCTTGAAAGACAACAGTTGAACATCAGGAGAGCTCTAAGAGGGCAGGGCTACATTTGGAAATTTTCGCGTTTTTGCAGGTGGTGCATTACGATCTGGTGTCTGCAATGGAAAGCAAAATCCGGCATATTTGCAGGACAAGGCAGCCCTCATCTCCTGTCACTTGGGACTCAGAGCGGTAAACAGCGTCTGGTTCAGGGAGCAGCCGGATTTTGCTCTCCTTTGCTCTCTCGGCCCCCTGCAAGCTCTTGTCTCTTGAGGAGCGCTCCCTGAAGTGGCGCAGGAAACTTTGGTTGGGCTTCTCGAGAAATGAGAGCTTGCAGGGGGCTGAGAGAGTAATGGAGAGCAAAATCTGGCTGCTCCCCGAACCAGACTCTGTTTACCGCTCCGAGTCGGCAGGAAACAAGGGCTGCCTTGTGTCGCAAATATACTGAGGTGTTTTTTTTTGCTCTCCGTTGCAGACACCAGATCGGCCCCCTGCAAGAGAATGAGAGAGAGAGAGAGTGGGGGAGAGAGAGAGAAAGAGAAAGAGGGGGGGAGAGAGAAAGAGAATGAGAGAAAGGGGGAGAGAAAGAGAAAGGGGGAGAGAGAAAGAGTGGGGGAGTCAGAGAAGGGGGGAGAGAAAGAGAATGAGAGAGAGAGTGGGGGGAGAGGGAGAGAAAGGGGGAGAGAGAATGAGAGAGAGAGTGGGGGAGAGAGGGAGAGAAAGGGGGAGAGAAAGAATGAGAGGGAGAGAGTGCTAGAGAGGGGAGAGAGAGAGAAAGAAAGAGAGGGAGAGAGAAAGAGAATGAGAGGGAAAGAGTGGGAGAGAAAGGGGGAGAGACAGAAAGGGGGGAGAGACAGAAAGGGGGGAGAGAGAAAGAGGGGGGGAGAAAGAGAGAATGAGAGGGGGAGAGAGAGAGAAAGAGGGGGGAGAGTGCCTGAAGGACCCTATCCCGTCACTGGGAGTCCAGGTGCTTCAGCAAGCGACGTGCTGGATTCGTATTAGTGGTCCGCGAAATTTAAAATTATGAACTTGCTGGTCCCTGAGGTCCAAAACGTTGGGGACCCCTGCTCTGCAGGATTTAAGTAGCTTAATTGTGCTTGCTTGCCAATACCAGAATTACAGAGTTGGAAGGGACCTTTGGAGGTCTTCTAGTCCAGAGATCTCCAACCTTGGCAATTTTCTCTGCCTGGGCCTGAGGCTTCCTGAGAGGCAGGGGGTCTCTCCAAATGGGACCCCCTCCCCAAAAGACTGGCCCCAAAGCCCTAGCTCAGAGGTCTTCAAACTTGGCAGCTTTAAGACTTGTGGACTTCAACTCCCAGAATTCTCTAGCCAGCATAGCTGGCTGGGGAATTCTGGGAGTTGAAGTCTGCCAGGCTTAAAGTTGCCAAGGTTGGAGATCTCTGGACTAGAAGATAAATGATGACTCATCAAAAGTGCGAGGACCTGTCAGAAATCACTTTTTTTAGCCCTCTGAGTAGTCCCTATGTGCATATGGACTACTCAGAGGGCTGAAAAAGATATTTTTGACTGGTCCTCGCACTTTTGACCAGTCCTTGAACTTACGACTGTCCTCACATTTTACGTTTTGCGCCCTATCTTGTCACCGTGGTGAAGAGAAGTAGTGGTGAAATGATTGACACGGTTGTTAAGAATGCCACAATGAGTATAAATGTGAGGATGGTCATAAGTGCGCGGACCGGTCAAAAGTGCGAGGATCAGTCAGAAATGACTTTTTTCAGCCCTCTGAGTAGTCCCTATGCACATAGCCACGCCCACCCGGTCACATGATCAGCTAGCCATGCCTACCCAGTCACATGACCAGCTAACTACACCCACCCAGTCACATGACCACCAAGCCACACCCCCAACTAAGCCACGCCTACAGAACCGGTTGTTAAAAAAATTGAATCCCGCCACTGACTAAACCTCTATCTACTGGTCAGAAAAGCACAATACAGACAGAATGTGGTGAAACTGACTGACTTCAGATTGGCAAAGGAATGGAACAATGCTGTATACTCTCTCCTTACTTATTCAACTTTCAGTAAGGAAAACTGGATTGGAAGAAGATGAGCAACACTGTAAAACTGAAGGAGGAAACATCAATAACCTGCATAATGCTGATAATACTGCTTTGATAATTAAAAATGCAAAGGACCTGCAGGCTTTAATATAGCATCTGACAATATTGTGCCTGACCAATACTGTGATATGTGCCATAAATGTGGAACTAGTAGGCTAAAGGCAGACTTGTCCCTTTCACCGTGGGTTTGCTTTTCAAGTGGCAAAGGCATAAGAAAAAATAGCATCAGCCATCAATATCACGGTTTCTCTGGATGAAATGTAAAGCTTACATACACATCAAAACAATAGACTAGCACCTTAACAAGACTATATTATTAGCAGCAAAAGGATTTAAGCAAGAGGACATATTTAAGGGCAGTGTGGTGGCTCAGCAGTTAAGACACTGGACTTGTCAGCTGGAAAGCCAGCAGTCCAGGTTCAAGACACAAGCGCCATGTGATGGGGGGAGCTCCCATCCTCACCCAACCTAGCAGTTTGAAAGCATGCAAATGCAAGTAGATAAATAGGTATCACTTTGGTGGGAAAGTAACAGCTCTCTGTGATGCAGTGGTTCAATGGCCTTGAAATGAAGATGAGCACTGCCCCCTATAGTCAGCAACAATTAGCGGAATAAAATCTGCAGGGACTCTTTTACCTTTACATGGTTAAGAACTCTGGTTCCTTATGGATTAAACTGGCAGCTCTATGATGCAAAATTTTACAGCTTAATAGAGGAGAGATTATGGAATCATTTCTTTTTTAGTATTCAGTATTTGAGCAAGACAAGAGAGGAAACATTTTGGCATGAAACCTTTGTGCCTGGACATGGTTTGTGATGTTGTAGGGATGTGCACAGTTGAAAAACTAATATTTTCAGCATGCAGGTTAATAATTTATCTCAGTCTAAGCTATTTTGCAGAATGACTAATAAGATACAGTAGAGTAATATGCATTATCCAGAACTCTCCAGAAAATAGCAGATGTTTGAAAAAGGAATAGTAATAAATAATAATAAAATACTGTCTGCTTTTTAAACAATAAACAACATTAACATACAGCTAAATAAATCTGAATTGAATAGAGCTTCAGAAATAATCTGAGAAGGATGGATGGTTGGATAAGATACTGGTCATGAAAGAAAAATTGCCTGGGAATTGTTGGAAATACCTTACAAGAGAGAAGCATCTGTAAGTTCTCAACCTTATAAATATTCAACAACCATAAACAATCAGACTTTACTGTCATCAATGACGACAGCTGATTCTTTTGGCAGATTGTAAGGACATCAAAAACAGACTAAGAAAGTCTCAGTGCTAACATACATTGAAATTGATTGGTTCTTAATTGAAAAGTAGTTCACTTGCTGGAATTTCTGCACTTTTTCATCTTAGTAAATCTTGCCAAAGGCAGGTTTGTAGCATCATACTTAGGGGGGAAAAATCACTTTCAGTTCAGGAAGTTGTCAAAGCTTGACAGCATCTACTTACAGGATTTAATTATACATCTATTTGGAAAATGAATGTTTGCTCTTTAAAATAACCCCTCCTAAAGAACTTGTCATATCCTACTAGCATTAATGTGAAATTTCAATTCATGTCAGGATCAATAGATCAATTATCAGTAGAAAGGTCAGAGTTAAACCTTCCAGCTTCCAAGCTTCCATTCTCCTCTAGAAAACTGGATGGCTTTCAAAATTGATGTGGTGTTGCAGGGTAGAGGGGGGGAAAAACGGTCATATCCTATTCTGGACTTCACTCAAGAATATTTAAAATGATTTGTGAAAAGAAGGGAAAAAAAGAGCAAAGCAAAATGCAAATAAACAAGGGATAAGCAAGATACTCATGCTGATGTTGACACTGATGATTCCTGATTGTCTGTAAAAATAACAGTAGAGTTTTATAGAGCTTTCTTCTATTTTCCTTCCCCAAAGCTGACAATCTGTATTTATTAAATATGGTAAATGGTGACATCTACTGGAATTTTCTGCACCAGCCAATATAATTTCAACAAAATACTATATTTTATGCATTTAAATGTAAAACTGCAAAGTAGCTTTAAAAAATAAATAACCAGAATTAATCTATTCGGCTGGATCTCATTAGTACCCTTAAAAATAGACAGAGATAGAGACCAAGTATTGCCATTATGACACATTTTTTGTGAATGTTCACATAGGAAAACCCCAAACTACATAATATACTGTAAGAATACCAGGGGCAATCACCAGGCAATCACCAACTTGTTCAGATGGCAGATGAAATATTTCTCACTTTAAACTTAATTTTCCTTTAATGTTCCTTTAATTACTTTTATAATATTACTTTTGTCTCATTGTGGCTTTTGTGAGTTTCCAAGTGAAGGATGCTTCAGACTTGCAGGACTCTAGTTTTTACTATATTTTCAAATTCCAGTTACAATTTAGGCATACTATTTAGAATTCTTATTTTACTAGACAGGAGTCAAAGAGAGACAGAAAGGAAATAAAAGAAAGGGGATAAAAATTGCTTGCACCATGGGTGTCAAACTTGATCGTGTCACGTGATGTTTTTGCCTTTGCAGATCCAGGGTACGTGTGGCCTGGCCGTGATGCATCCAGCCTGCAGGGCCGCCAGTTTGACAGCTCTGACCTATACCCTGTTTGATTAGGGCTAGTAAAACCTAGGGACAATTCTAAATGCTAGGAAAAAAATACTTTTTCATATCTAGTGATTGCCTAGCAGTCCATATATGGTAACCATAATCCCTAGCAAAACTTTCAAAACTTTCACTTTTAAAGAAGGTTGACTAGCAAACCAAGTATTTTATTATTATTATTTTAAATTTTCATTTCTGTGCAGTTTTATCCATCACAGGTAATTAATAGGCTTGGTGGGAAAGGCAGATTGATCTCAAAACCTCATTACCACATGGCAAAAACATGTGAGCTTTGGAATCTTTCCACACCTACTTAAAATTGGTGTGTGTTTTCTGCTTATGTTTTAAATACATCCAATATGCTGTACATTAATCATACAAGGGTGGACAATGCTTGAAGGGCTGACGATTGTACTGTATTTCCTGATCTTCCAAAAACCCACAGAAGTTTATCCATAGATGAGATGGCATCGCTGGAAGGAGCAAGGCCATTTATTTACTGCTGTTAAAGGGGAGGAAAAGAATAAACCATTTTTATTTTCACATTTAATTTGCCCACCTCAAAATACAATCCTTCAAAACTTCTATGAACTACTAGTATTCATTATCAAAATGACCAAATACTGATTTTGATTTCAGATCTTTAGGATTTTTTAGGTGGGAATAGATTTGCATCCTGGATGATTGATAACATTCTTTAAAAGAAAGAAAGAAAGAAATATACCACCCAAACCTAGTCAGTCTTGGGGACTAAGAAACTATACAAGCCTACGGATTGCCTATGCTTGCTTCACAGCAACAATTGGTTTAACACAAATATCACAGTGATTTACACAGAGAATAAAAGGGTTGGAAGGGAAAGTTTTCTAGTCCAACCTCTTACCAGGGCAGAAATGCTCAGATTGTCCCAGACACATGGCTGTTCAACCACCAATGTTAGAGCACCCATAACTTCAGGAGGCAGACTGTTCCATTGCGTAATAGCTCACACAGTCAGGAAATTCCTCCTTATTTCAAGTTTGGATCTCCTTCCCACTGGGTCTTGTCCTACAGTATCAAGAATAAATCCACACCTTCCTCCCTGTGACAACCCTTCAAATGTTGGGAAATTGTTATTATGTGCCCTCTTCATCTTTTCTTGTGGAAAGTTTTAGAGTGGATCTTACCCAAGTCAATATTATCACTAGAACTGTTAACTAAACCCATACATAACTCACTGAGAAAATGAGTTTGTCCATTGCAAATGTGTAACAGCAAGACTGCAAACTTAAATGAAGTTCTTAAATGAAGTTAAATGAAAAGAGTTTCCTAGCAACCAAAGTTAATCCCATGTATGCCTAGTTTAATTAATTCTAGGAGTTTTTGCTGTAAGGAGGCTGATCTATACTGTTATGTATATATTTGCTGTTCACAAAACTCCATCCTATTTGCTTAATGCCATTTTATTTCATCAAGCCCATAGATTTGATACATTAAGACTGTATTTATTTTCCTCTACTTGTTTTTGGGAAATGATATGTTTATCTGAGAAAAGGGGCAAAGGAATGTGTGAATGGCAAAGTACAAACTGCATAATTGTAATTATAGAATGAACTGAGAAAGTGCTCAAAATCTTAGTTTTCTTTTTCAAAATTGTAAATTCAACTTTATTAGCCCAAACAAATTTGTTCATTGCTAATACTTTTCTCACGAAGTTCCTGTATTAATCATTTTATTCATGTAATACCATAAAATGGTTTGAGGGAGGAAATGTAGTATTGAGAACTGTTACTAAGGCAAAGCAACAAGAGGCACTTTGGTCTAATAGTTAAGGCTAGAAACCAGGAGACTGTGAGTTCTAGTTCAGCCGTAGACCTGAAAACTACCAGGGTGACTATGGCCAGTCACTCTCTCCTAGCCCATTTGACAAGCTGGTTGGTCAATTCTTGTAGCAATCAATTGATCAGCACTCAGGTGATCTGAAAAAGTAGACCCTGCACTTATGAAAAAATGCTAGGGAAAATAAATGCAAAATTACAAAATCCAGAAGATACGTTTTGCAACAGATGAATTAAGCCAACGAATGGCAGGAAATGACCACAGTGGCTAATTCTCGTATGTTTGATCATGCTAATCTAAACATGCTCCATGTGTTTAAATATAATTACAGTGGGGAATTAAAATTATGCAGAAAAATTGCATATCTGTAATCCCAGAGTTTATTTCTATAGGGTTTCACAGTATGATTTAGAAAGAGCCACCAAGTCTGTAACTACTGCATAAATAGTTGTTCTATAGTTAAATGATAGCTTTAACTAAACAGAATCATTTAGACCTTGTACAACATTGTATTGCTCAAAAAAGAATAACAGTAATGTATGGTTCAGAAAACTTTTAATAACCCTGTGTATTGCAACACACACAAATCTTTGTAATGAGCCCGTTGATTTTATTACCTGGATCTTTCAGGCAAAAGTACTTTTCCAGAATCTTATCACAATCCCATGAGATCTAGCTCTACAAAAAGAGACCAACTGAGAGTGCAATAATTATTAGTGCTACAACCATATTGTAGGAATTGTGATGTCGGATACTGCAGAAGAGACATAGCTTTTGAAGAAAGAAAAGAGAAAATGAAGCAATTTAATATTGATTAGCTTTTCCAAATGATATTAGCAAGAGAGAGTTCATAGGAGTTTAGTTCATTGCATCAAGCTAGCTCATTGGACAAAATTGTCATAAATAAATCTTAATATTGGAAAGATCTTAAACTGCTAGTCCTCAATGCCATTTTAACCCCATCTATATTATCTTATATGGTGTGAATCAATTGTGCTTTATTCCGCAAGTCATGTTTAAATAAACAATAGGTATTTTGTGAACTCACAACTACACTAAATGTACATCTAAACTGGGCTTCTACGCACCCATCGCTACATGTTCATGCAATGATTCTTGCACAATCAAATCATCTACATGTACATTATTGTACATGTGAAGATGTTCTTTTTCAGGTGTGCCCCTCAACATGCAGAGGAAGAATTTCCAATGTAGTGAGATGGGACATAACAAAGGAATCAGAGGTTTCATAGCAATATGAATGGATCAGTCGGTTGTGGTTTCCATTGTAGTAACAGTGCAGTAAAAAGAAAATCATTTTCTTCCAGTGAAAATTGAAAACAGCAATTACTCAGCAGCTAATCTGAAGCTGCCTTTTAAAATGTTTACTTCATAAACCATTGAAAAGCATTAGTAATGAAAACACTTGTTTTGATATGTATTGCACTATGCTGAAAATAAAGACATTAAAAACCATCCCCTAATTCTTGGTTCAGATAATTAAAATTAGCTTTCCCAGCACTCAATGTTGAATCACTGAATTATCCCCAATAATATGCTAAGCCGCAGTAAAGGATTAAAGAGAATACGCAAGTCACCATCTCCCCCTCCCTCCCCCATGTGCCTCAGTAATCAAAATCAGTGGTTTATTTGAGGATTAGCATGTCATCAAAAATGGCTACAATAGAACTGCCTGCAGCCTTGAAACCTCCAGGACACCTGTGGAAAAGCCGCTGGTAATGATACTGCAGTGCTCACTGCTCAAATGAGAGAAGCCATGAGACATTTCTTTCTAATCAGTGTCAGATGGAAATTATTTTTATTTTTACTAATAGAGCTCTGCCCTTCCCTTTCCTGCAATCACGCACACACATCCCTACTTCCCATCCCATCTGGCTGAAGCTGATGGTTTAATATCCATCCTGATATCTTTTGATACCTTTATTTCAGGCATGAACTCAGCAGGTGATTTGGTAAAATGATCAGGATGGAGGCATAGTGAATATTTAAAGATATGCTAAGTGTTATTATAAATAGCTAGAGGGAAAACTAAGATATTAGAATCTACAACTTTCAAGACTTCATTCCCTCCCAGCCCGAGTTTTACTCATTTCCATTTTATGGAAAAGAAAAAAAAAAAAAAAAACACAATTCACTGAGAAGGGTGATCTTTGAAAAAAGATTTAAATAGTTCAATCCTGCTTTTTTTGGACCAGATAGGATAATTTTCCACCTCATGGCTTCTTTAAAAAATGTCAGAATGATATATATAGCAAATGAGTGCTAAAGTTCAAATGCATTAACAATGCCTGAAAGGAATTTGTTTCACCTGCATAAAACTTTTTGGGGGGAAAACATAAAAAAGAGAAGCTATATATTCTCAGTATAAAAGAGTACCTAAGCACTGTTTTCTAAAAGATGCTTCATGTACCATTATGTATTTCAGATACTGAAAGGAATTAAACTTAGCTGAATATGAAGACTATAACAAGTTATAAATTGGCACAGAATAATTATATAAGGGTTTTACATGGGGGGAAAGAGTCTGAATCTCAAAAGCTTCACTTTCATTTTCTCGCTGTGCTGAGAGCACAATTTATTCTTGAAAACTGCATAAAGTAGGAAAGTGTTTTAGGACAGATGTGATTTCTCAAGGAATTGAATTTGCAAAGCAATCTGAAGTACAACTGAGAAAGGATATATATCTTACAGTACCATAATGCATAATGTAAATTCTCACATTTTTTTCTTGCCCAGATGTATTCAATTAGAACTACCAATAGTGGCCAGGGATAACAAAAAGTGATTCTTCAACATACTGGAAGAACTAATTTGGACATAGCTGAGTTACAGTATGTTACAAGGAGTCTCCAATTCAAATTCTAAATCAAACACTAACCTTCATTAACTAGAGTACATTGTGTTGATCTGTAATACAGTTTGATTTTGGCTTTATTTATTGCCACTGAAGCTTGTAAACCATGATATTACACATATAACCCTATTCGACAGTGTCACAATTCATCATGATCTTTTAAAAAAATGATTGGCATGACCTGAATTCAGTTTTAATCTAAGATATTTTAGACCAACGGTTCCCAACCTCTGTGGACCAGTGGTGGCAGTGGGTGGTGTCAGCAATGGGGAGGGGGTAGGAGAGAGGGGATGATTTTGTGTGTGCAACCTAATCCCACACGTGCACAAATGGAGATTTGTGTGCTCACTCATCACTTGCATGGCCCATTTCTCAACAGGCTGTGGACCAGTACCGGTCCGCAGACCGGAGATTGGGGATCCCTGGTTTAGACAAAAGGTAGGACAGTATAGGCTACTATAAATATTTTGGAGAAATATAGATAACAATTGTGTTATTTTTAATTGCTAAAGATACATTTAGTTAATAAAACAAGATCACTTCTTTTTTTAAAAAGTCTATATTTCTAACCATACTTGAAATCATTTTTGTTTCCCTTTTTCAATAAAATGTTTTGCTGAGTAAAAACAAAACAAAACAGATAATCCTGAAATAGTTACAGTCCATGATCTGGAAAAGGTGACTGCATCAAATGCTAATTGAGTTAATTAACTATAAATCATTGCTCTCACAAAATGTCCTCACCAGCTGGACTATTAAAAATTATTTGCAATTGGAGGAATAAGTACTTTACTTAGGAAAACAACTAATGACCATAGTTTTTACACTCATTTATCAGACATTGTGGTGAACAGAAACAACACAAACTATGTAAAAATGTTTCTAAAGGAAGGCCTTTATTAGGGCTCTGTTGTGTTGTTTCTTATCAATTAATTTCTCACCCATTATAATTATGAATTTGAATTTTATATGAAATTTTATATAAATTTTATATGACTTTAATATAAAACATTATACTAAAACTATTCTAATACTAAAACTGATAAATCTTTATTATTAATTCATTAACATTTTGAGAATAGATAGAAAACATTGAGACTTTGCTTAATTTTTTAACTACCACTTACTTTTGAATATTTAAAGTCTCACTAAATGATAGTATACGTTAATACAGTAGAACTCTGTGAATGTTGAGATTTTTTAAAAAAAATATCAAATCTTGAACAATGTCAGAAAACTGTATTTTAGATTCTGGGGATGAGTTTATGACTATATCATCCATTTGCTTTTACGTTATTTTAAATCAAGTTAGAGAAAAAATTCTCATTGTTCTCATGAGAAACCTATCTGCATTTTATTCTATACTTACCGGTACTTAAAGTATACTTAAAACACTTAAAGTTATTTGAATATATATATAATGGTATAAAAGCATAAGATTTGTTGGAACCAGAATGCTTAGATTTACCAAAGAAACAGTATTTTCTAAGTCAAAAGTGCAGAATAGCTTATTAATTATAGAGAAGTAATTTAAACTTCTAATGCCTACTGAAAGGTCACAAGGATTCCTCAATTAGACAAAACAGCACACAAAACAATGAACAGAATTTCTAGCAATTCATTAACTGGAACTGTCAAGTTTAGACTTCTTCCCCTTCCCCCAACAGTCAGCTAAAATCTTGTCAATGGCACATTCCCCAAAAGTTTTATCTTTTTAAAAAAATTGTTTTTGCTATGATTTTGTGCCTTTTTAAAAACAAAGCTGTTATTTTTAACATTTTAATGTTTTTATATTCTTGATTTTATTGAATTTTAAATTCCAGAGTCATTCCAATAGTGAGATGGGCAACTTATAAATAAATAAAATAATAAAACAATGCTGTTTCCAAAAATGTAAATTTAAATATATCAGATCCAATATAGTTTGGGGTAGTCCTCACATATATAAATATACTTGGCCATCTTTAACAACTGTTATCCCTATTTGTTACATTCTGTAATTATCAAATTAAATATCAAAACAACTCTTGTAGCAACTTTTCCAAGTAATCAAATAAAAAGCACATACAGAAAATAAATGTCAGGAAAGGGCTACCATACCATATTCTTGTTGTTTTTGCCTCTATAGACAAACAGTTTTCTGTTAATATTCTTAATCATCAGGAAAGCAATATAAAAGTAGATGTACTTCTTTTCTCAGAGGCACATATTTATGCTTTGAGAAGTAACAATTACTGAAATACATGAGTTTAATAGTCTATTTAGAATTTTTTTTTATCTATTTAACAATGAAATGTATGGATCGATGAATGTTACCTGGTAATTCAGAAAATAATCCAATTCAATTTGGAAAGTGCTCAATAGCCTAATCCAAATTTCGATTCAAAATATAGAGGTTTGGGCCTCTTACTTACTTTCACTGCAAATCAACCAGTGTACGTATTGTTTCTGTCTGACAAAATTGGATGGAATGTGCAATGTTATTGCATTCCTTATGCAGAAGCCTGTGAAATGTCAATAAAGTATAAAATCTTTTTGAATCAGTGGCCTTTACATTGTGACCTTTAATTAAAAAAACCTGGCAGTATTTTCTGAAATTTATGGGCATACTTGCCATGCTAAGAGGATCAAGGATTTAAGTTAATAGGTTGAAGGGGGTGGGGATGCCACAAATTTTGCCCTTTTAAGAATGTTTGGGGTTTTATTTTCCCCTAGGCAACTCTTATAGAAATGTCAGTCACTTTCTCTAAGAGATTTATGAGATTAACCTAGTTTGCTAAAGTAAACAGAATATTCTTTTCTGATTGGTAGATTAATAATTCTACCAACTGTTAATAGGTAGATTAATAATCTTTCCTTTTTTCCCTTTCCCAATGTAATTTATGTACTACAGTTTCATGCCTCTTCTAAAAAAAAGAAATGAGAGCAAATTAGATTGTTGTTATAGAATTGCCTGTTGAGACTCAGTAAAAGCCAAGTAGCAGCTGAAACAGCACTAGTCTCTGCAATATCTTCAGACCCTCTTGGGAATTTTAATCTCTGATCTAGAGCATATTAACTCTAAGCCGCAGCACCACTACCAAATAGAGCAGGGGTGTCAAACTCAAGGCCCAGGGTCCAAGTCTGGCCCGCGGGATGCTTAGATTTGGCCCACGGGGCTGCCCTTAAAATAACAAAGGACTGGCCCATGGTGCCTCTGCCAGCGAAAACAGGGATTACGAAGCCCACACGTGGCCGTCCCAAGCTTAATTTTTGCTGGCAGAGGGTTGTAGGAAGCCGTCCCAGCCGAAAATGGAGCTTTGGAGCCCATTTCTGCTGGCAGAGCGGTTGGACCACCACAGATGCTCCCCAACACAAATGACGTCCTGCTGGCCACACACATCTGGCCACCCTCCCCCCAAGGTCAAGCACAACGCTGATGTGGCCCTCAATGAAATTAAGTTTGACATGCCTGAAATAGAGGGACGGATCTTTGAATAGTGGAGGAGTTTTAGGAGACAAGGTCAAGCTCTCAGGATGCAGAGAACTACTGTGAGAAGGGAAGGGAAGAAGATATCAAAAATAAAAATTACAAATTGACTCTGCTATAAAATGAACAGAAAAAAAAAATATTGTTGCAATGAGCAGGTGGCAGCCATGACCAGGACGGACTTTGCCTAATTCTGTGTTGTGCACCAATTACATTCTTTCTTGGACAGGATGGCTCTACTATCAGTCACTCATGCATTGGTCATCTTCCGATTGAACTACTGTCAATGCATTCTACATGGGGTTATTCCTGAAAAGTATCTGCAAACTTCAGCTGGTGCGTACCACACTGGTTGCTTGAAGACATATACACTGCTCAAAAAAATAAAGGGAACACAAGCAGAAGACATCCGAGATCTGAATGAATGAAATAGCCTTATTAAATACTTTGTTCGTTACATACAGTAGTTCTGTGTTCCCTTTAGTTGTTTGAGCAGTGTATAAACTACTGTATGTAACGAACAAAGTATTTAATAAGGCTATTTCATTCATTCAGATCTTGGATGTCTTCTGCTTGTTTTTCCCTTTATTTTTTTGAGCAGTATATAATACTCTTGCTGCATTGGGTACCAGTTTGCTTCTGGGTCCAATTCAAGCGTATCAGCTATAAAGCCATGGATGGCATGGAGCCACGTTACTTATAGAACTCACTTTGTTCCATCTCATCAGCCAGTCTCACTTGATCAGGCAGGGAAGATATGTTGCAGACTCCTTCAGTCAAAGAATTTTGAGTGGCAAGGTCTAGGAAGAGAGCCTTCTCTGCTGCTGGCCCAACATTGTGGGCCATCCTTCTCCCAGAAGTGGGGAAAGTCCCCAATCTCTTGACATTCCACAAAGGGGTTAAATCTTGGTTCTGTGCCCTTGTGTGGGAGGCACAAAAGACTATGCAACTGTGTGGCTGGCTAATCCCAGAAAAAAACCCTCTCTTAGAATTTTTTTTTTCATCTTTTAATGTTTGACATTACTCTATAATTTTATTTTTTTTAATGCTAATTTCATTTTAATGTTAATTTTAATATGTTGTCTGATTTATTGATATTACATTGTATATTGAGCAGAATCCCACTATGAGGGAGATGGGTGGTTTAGAAATACGATATATAAATTAATAATAGATAAGTATCTCACTGTCTTTGGACTCACATACTAGGTTGGGTAATTCTTTCTCTAATATCCTAATCTATCTTGGCTTTCAACCTTGGTTGACTCTTACCTCTCTCTTTCTCACAATTCCCGCAGTTCCCCAAAATAACACAGTGGTCCCTCCAGGCAAGATATTGGCATTTTAAAAAAAAAATAGAAAGCCTGCAAATGAGTTATGAGTGGAAATTTTGTTGTAGTTGTGGTTTTTGTGTTGCCCGATTTGCAGTGTGCAATAGAGTATATGATGGATGTGGGACGTACAGAGCAGAGGGGCATGCTCAAATACTATCAACTCTGAATTAAAACACCCTCTTATATATTACTTCAGCTTCTTTCTCCCAAGGCACCAACTGAAAAATGCTAGCAAAAACATTCATTACAATTAGAAGCTAGAGATATCAATCATGGACTATTGTCTTTACCATTTCAATTTATATTCCATCTTTGTAGCCATTAATGACCAACACTGTAAGCGTAATTTCATTATATGGATGAAAATAATGGTCAATTAAAATGAAGAAAACATCCTTTCTTACAGAGATAGTCCGGGGAGAAATATATCACATTCTGTTCCTGTCCTACTCTGCATTGGTATTCAGATTAGGATTTCAGCTGTTCTTCAATTTTGATAGTTCAAAGATTTTGTCAATGAACTTTATGCAAGTTTAAACTCAGAATTTAGTTATACCCAATGAATAATTTTATTAATGAACTCTTGCTGGATTGTAAAGAATTCCAAATCTGAAACATGATAGGGGGTGGGATCTTTCCTCTTCGCATTGGGTAGACCGGGCTAAAGCTACACTGGCCTGATCTTTCCTCTTTGCACTGGGTAGACCAGGACGGCCCCATGGGCTGGATCCGTCCCGTGGGCCTTAAATTTGACACCCCTGCAATTTAGGAAGAGAAGATTTATTGCAACTGAATGTCTGAGAAATGGGATTTTATTGCTTGCATAAAATGTATGCAATATACCTTGCTGAGGAAATTTAGACTTGGTCTATTGTATAAAAAGTTCATTGAAACTGTAAAGTGAAGGATTTACAAACATGTCCCATAGATAAATATTGTATATTATAGTTATTGACCACAATATAACTATCAGCAGTGGGCAGAACAAAATAAAAGTTACAATTCACCTATGTGATCAAAATACCTCTAATTTTGTAGACAGTGTAACAAAATACACATATTTCCCAGCTCCTGAATCAATGTTTTAACTGTATTCTAAAATACATTCTTTTCAGAATTTTGCAGTGTGTTTTGCCCCACAAAAATATGCAGGAATATGTTTATTAAAGAGTACAGCCACACCTCATTTAGTGGCTACCTCATTTTAGCAACCATTCGTAATTATAATGGTAATTTTAAAAAGTAATTTTTCAACCAATGTGCACATTTCTGACCAAATTTTGTGGGCCTGACAACCAAAGCCTTTAATGTGAAACTGATTAGGTTCTGGTCAGTTTCAGGCAGTAGCTGAGATGCTGAGGATTCTAATGGACTAATTAAGGCACAGAGTTGAGCTTGTTAACTTGAGGTTAATGCTTTTAACAGAGGTGCTGTTCTGTTGGGGAAAAAGCAGCTCGGGAAGAGAGCTCTGCACTGTGAGGGGGCAAAAAAAGCGGGGAACTCTGTCAGCACAGGACACTGTTTGAGATAACTATCTGAATGAGACAGCAGCAACCACTGATCTTTGCAGTCATGTGCTTAATTAGCAACCATTTCACCTCAGATTTTCCCGTTTTGTGAAAGATAAAACAATTATCAGGGTTTTTTTTACTTATAACACCCAATAATACTTTTACTAAAACATTACTAAAATGTTCTTACATAAGAACATTTCATATCAATAGGAATGTTATATTGATATGAGGAAGACCAACACTAGGATACCAATTTCAGAGCAGTATATTTTAGAGGTCATATAGAATTCAGTTGCTTGGTAGCAACTTTAAATGTATATGAATATTATTCTGGTAGAGAGAAATTCCCTGAGGATGGGCTCCAGCATGAATCCGAAAACTCACAAGACTAAATCTCTGGTTCTGTGATCGATCCAGATTGGATCCTGGGACACGATCCAGATTGGATCTGGGACACGTATATTTGGTTTCATTTATTAATTTTATGTATTTTTGAATATGTTTTTCACTATTTCAGAATTTTAAATCAAGAAAGGTAAATTCATCCTTTCTGGCTGAGAAAGATCCTGGGACTTTGTGTTGTCAATTAATTAATGCAACTTAGTCCTCAAACCTTTTATTTGGATTATAGCCAACAAAATTTATCATATTGTGTTCAGCTCTCATATAAAACTGAAAAACACTGTTTTTTAACAGCTGTTTTATTAACATGAATATTATCTGTCACTGCTTTGGATTCAAACATTCTTTTTTAAAAAAACATTAGAATTATTTGTTCATTGTTTCTTAGATATTTTGAGATATTGTAATTTTCCAACTGCATAATGCTGCATTAGTTTGTTATCGCACAGTGCCTTCATTCTCTATTCAGGAAAAAATCTACAGCCTAGTTTTCACAAACAGCAGTTGAACAGGCAATGCTGTGTCTACATTAGTCCACACCACTTAAAGCTGCAGTGAGAAGCCAACATGATTAAATGAGCCTCTATACAAAAACACAGTTGCCTGGATGTTGAGAAATCGCACTTCAGAGACAGCCTAGCTTTTTCTTTAGTATGCCAATTCTTATCTTAACGTGCAAAGAATTAATTGAAGGAAGTTCAATCATGTTTATTTCATTTCAGCATTGTTTTCAAAGAAGGCTATCTATGAAGAAATGAATAATGTCTGACCATTCTAGAATCTCTAATTTTATACATATTCATCAATGCCTTGATAGTACAGTGGTCTACGCACCCTGTTATTAACACAGCTGCCTGCAATTTACTGCTGGTTCGAATCTCTCCAAGGCTCAAGGTTGACTCAGCCTTCCATCCTTTCTAAGGTAGGTGAAATGAGGACCCAGTTTGTGGGGGCAATAAGCTGACTTTGTATAAATATACAAAAGTATGAAGGCTATTGCTTAACGCATTGTAAGCCGCCCTGAGTCTCCGGAGAAGGGCGGCATATAAATAAATAAATAAATAAATAAATGCCAATTATTACTTGATGTTACAATCATCAAGTGATGATGACAATACCATGTGTGAAATCCCTTTCCATTCTTAAAATATGAAATATTTTGGGCATGCTACTTGGGATTTCTGTCTATAGGTAAAATGCTTTGCAAGTGTCAAGTTTAATTTCTTATTTTATTCTTGTAAAAATCTTTGAACATCATGCTTTGATGAAAAGCATGTAAATCCAATAATACTTAATATAATCTATGAAGATTCTGAGTCATCCAGGTCATAGTTGTATCAAAAGTGGTTTTTATTTTTTGAAAAGGCAACTGGACTGATTTTTTTGAGGAAGTTGTCTTCCTCAAAAAAGAAAAATAACAGTCCAGTTTGCCTTTTCAAAAAATAAAAATCACTTTTGATTAATACAAAATACTTAAACACAATTTTTAAAGTTATGTCAATCTAACTGTTTCAGGTGAATACGTTAAAATGAAGTAGCAGCAGTTCTCATACAAGGACTATATTAATTGAATGCATAATTACCATTATAACAGACCTATTTTTCGGGGGGTGGGATGATTAATACTGTATTTTTCGGAGTATAAGATGCACCGGAGTATAAGACACAGCTTAGTTTTTGGGGAAGAAAATAGCAAAAAAACCACATCTGCCTACCAGGTATTCATCTGGCTAGCGTCCTTAGTCTGGTCAGCTTTAGCACATTAGTTTGCTGGTTTTGATTGTGCGCACGTGCTTTTTATCCCCTGCTTGGGCATAAAAAACAGATTCTAAAACACAACTGATCTTTGGAGAGAGAAGCAATGAGAAAAGCAGGCAAAGCACGGAGATTGCTTCACTGAAAAAAAGCTTCTAAAGCACAACTGAGAGTTGGAGGGAGCAGGTAAAGCACAGAAATCACTTTACTTGCTAGCTCCTTGTTAGGGTTGAAAAAAAGCTTCAAAAAAGCTACATTCGGAGTATAAAACACACCCAAATTTTTCGCCTCTTTTAGGGTGGGGGAGTGTGTCTTATACTCCGAAAAATACGGTATGTTGTTTTGAAGAAGTGCTGTTCTCAAGCATCCCAAAGTAAGTCTTCTGAATAATTTTTGAAGTATATACTATTACTATTTTCTTCAATAAAGGTAAGGAAAACCTATATCACAGCTAGACCTAGCAGATTAAATTAACAGCAAAAAGTTATAGAAGATTCATTAAATATAATTAAACAACTAAAAAGAGCTTTCTCTGAAAATCCAGCTGCCTTCCTTTATTAATTTAGCATTTTGAATTTAGCAATTTAATTATCATACTTCTGGATCAAACTACAAAAGAAAAAAGTGGAAGTTACAGTATTTTAACAAATGAAAACATCTATATTTTCCTTTCTCTGTATGAGGCTCTTTCCCTGAGAGTCTTTTTGCCATAAGAAGAGAAGTGGTGATAGAAAACGCAATAGCAGAATTCTCTATCTTGGATTAATTACTTTTTTAATATAGACAATGAATTGCTCATTCTTTTGTAATGATATTATGTCAATCCAACAGACAAAAACTTTTTAAAGTATCAGGATAGATAGACAGACACACACACGCACATATACAGAGAGAAAGACATTTATACATATAAATATTTTATTAGGAATGTGGAACTATTACACTGCCACTAATGATTTTATCATTAACATTAATAAATTTACATTATTTACATTAATAACATATTAATAGTATTTAAATTAGATTTTATGCATGGAAATAGTGAGTTCCCAGTTCTACATCAGATCTTGGAAAAATCCAATAAAAATAGCTGTGCACTTTCTCATTTACTTCCCGCTGACAAAATTTGCAGGCTTCTTAAAATAAACATAAATCAACTATAAAGCCTCATGCATATGGTCTATGGAGTCCAGTTATACTTTAGTTCCTAACAGATAAATATTTTATCTAGCAAAATTTCAATAAACTTGCAATTCTCCCTTTGTTACCATGTGGTATATATCCCTGCAAATACTACTGAGTCAATTCACAGGGTCTAACATTCGGCACTGAAAAGCTCTATGGAAACATCTATTACAGGAAGTAATACATAAAATGTGTAACCACAACAGGACAACTTCCTGGTATTAAACCATAAAAATGTAAAGCATGTAGCAAGAACAATTAATTCAATGTCTCCTCCCATCCCATCTTCCCATGGCCATGGGTGAATGAATCAGTCTACACAAACTACTGGATTCTTGTTATATAAATGCAGCATTTCACAATTATTTCAGTAACATAGTTACTCATAGTAAGACCAGTTTCTTGATAAAGTTCCTCAGGTTAACAAGAAAACAAGTTTAATTGCCAGAGCTCTGAGTATAAATTAAAGCAAATATTTCCCACTATTTACTTTTAAACAATTAATTTTAACATCTTTAACAAATCATAGGAATCCTCCATGGATTTAATCTCAATATGCAAGATATGGATTATATTTTACATGAATATAGAACACATATACAGAAAACAGATTAGGAGAGTGAGAGACACAGGAAAGGGATTTGGAATACTGATCTCAGGGGTACAGAATCTTCAGCAGTTTGCAGAAGAGGGTCCTGCACTGTATCACTAACTGCTTGCCAATGTTTTGTGACCAGGTCAGCTAAGCAAGCATAAACTTAGCAAGCATGTGGTTTTCCAAGCCTACGGTTTCTCTGAAGTCAGGGACTCAGATTTGTTCAGAGAACAGGTATTCGTTTACCATCTCTTTCTCTTAATATGATTTCAGCTGTTCAAGAAAACTTGAGTGGTTTTTTCAATCTGTTAAGAGAATTGTAAGATGCCTCAAAGAACTTCTGAAATAAGCAAAGACTGGCAAGAAGTTCGTACCTAGGATCTCAGCTCCTGCATCCCCCTTGATTTACTTCAGCCTGGAATGGAGATAAGAACTCAACATGAGACTTCTTTCTTCCTAAAAAGGCTTTAATAAGCAGGATTTTTAGACTAGGTCCCAATTATCTCATTACCTAGCTCCAAAATAAAAAGACCTCCCAGTTCTAAGAAATATGCTTGGAAATATTTACAAGATTATTCTCTTCTTTTTACATTCAAATCCATTTACATTCATGAGCATTGATTAAATTTCTAATTCTAAAGTGATGCTTGTAAATGGAGGGATGGAGAATGAAAATAAGGCAAAGAGGATCTCTCATAAACATTATTCTGCAGTTATCCCATCTCTCCAAAGCCTACTAGGTTGTGACAACTTTTCTTCCTGTGTAAGGCTAACATGGTGCAATATTAAGATTTCAGAAATAAGAGTAGGAACATCAGGAAGAATTTAAAATGCGAAGACGGTAGGTGTGATCATGGGATCAAAGTCTGTGCCCCTTTTTAAGGGAGTGACATATGCAATTTTTTATTTTTTATTTTTAATTTGATTTATATGCCGCCCTTCTCCAGAGACTCAGGGCGGCTTACAATGCGTTAAGCAATAGCCTTCATTCTTTTGTATATTTTATACAAAGTCAGCTTATTGCCCCCACAAACTGGGTCCTCATTTCACCTACCTTAGAAAGGATGGAAGGCTGAGTCAACCTTGAGCCTTGGAGAGATTCGAACCAGCAGAAATTGCAGGCAGCTGTGTTAATAGCAGGGTGCATTAAACCACTGTACTATCAAGGCTCTATCAAGACCCTAACCCTAATGTATACAAAGCGGATGCAGGGCTTTAATCATGCAATTGCAGCCACCATCTTGACTTTTTCAACATTTCCACCCCTCCAATAGATGTCCCTGAGTGAGTGTTTCTCAAGACAAGTTGAAAGGCAAAGATTTTTGACCAAATTGTAATTATGACATTCCTTTTCCTACCCATTGATATGCCATTTTCACCCTTTTAATCAGACAATACAATCACAAATACTGTATCTTTTTTTAATTTCTTTGCTGAATTTTTATGAAGGTAAGGTATTTCTCTTCAAATATCCACATATGGTCAAGATGGATTGTTACATATTATGTTAGGTTAATAATTTATACATCAGCACGAAGGATAAACTTTATTTTTATATTTAATTTGTCATAGTACATTAGTAATAAAAATACACAAATCATGGAATTCTTAATCATGTAAGATAGTCGTAAAAATCATAACAAATTTACAATATTTTTTCCAAATTTTACTTCATCCTGCATGGGAAGTCTTATTTCTTCAAAGCCACAACTGCATAGCATCTGGGGGATTTTATGGGATCAAATAATTTTATCAATCCAGACCAGGCAATGTTGTCCTGTAAAATAATATTTGATCAGAAAATATCAAAAAGATATTAAGATTTAGCAATACATTAAAATCTAAGGAAAAACCTCTGTTATATATAAAACAGAAGAAGAAAACTTTTCAAAAATGGTTATTTCTGGTGCTGCTAGACTCAACTTTTTTGCCACCAAAGACTAACATGACTTTCCTCCAACATAAACTTTGCATATGGAGAACCAAACTGGAGACTCAATACATTAGTAGCAGTATAAAACTATGTACTGAAAAATCAAATACCGTAGCTTTTAATTTCAGTTTACCAACCAGAATTTCAATATTCTCAGATGGGAGAAGAAATAAAAGCCTCTTATTCAGAATTAAAGAACCATTAGCATAAAAAAAGTTACACTCCCTAAAATCTATTACAGATTTTTCCTTTTCAGAACATTCTTTGCTGCCAAGGATTAAAGACATTCTTCAGTGGTTTAACAGAACTAAACCAGATTGTACCTATTCTACATACATGTATCACACCACCATTCCATTAAGTAATCAAACGTCTTGATTACTTAGAAAATGTAAGTCCATGCAACGTATTTTGACATGTGATGCAACACCCAGAAAAATATGGCATCTTTCACTTAATCCTCCAGGGAAAGATTAAAGGCAAACGAGGTCCAGGCAGAAGAAAAACATCATGGCTTCAAAACCTAAGGGACTGGTTTGGACAAAACTCAGCAGCACTTTTTCATGCAGCTGTTGACAAAAATAGGATTGCCAACATGATCGCCAATGTCCGATGACGGATATGGCACAAGAAGAAGAAGATACAACATATTTGAAGATTGTTAAAAAGAAAAGCAAAATCAGACAATCTCTGGAAAAGTATAATAATCACTATTCACAATCTTAAATAATAAGATTGGTGTAAAACCCCGTATTGATTTTGACTCAAGCCATTGGGAAATATATCTTTATATTCTGCTGGAATTAAATAATCACAAATCAAGTAGCATAAATCCTAAATAGTCATGAATCAAGTAGAATGAATCGTAAGTCAAATGTATCTGCCACAGAAGTACAATCTGTTATAAACAGACACTGGATTAATATTCAAGAAAGTATGTTCTTTAACTCTAAATCCTTAACTTAGAGCAATCAGTAATTCACACAATTTTATAATCACTTAGTAAAAATTATCTAGGATCCACAAAATATGGAAATATTTTGGAAACATAAATATAGGTCCTTAAAAAAAATAAGAGTTGCACAAAAGTCATTTATTGTTTCAAGCATTAATAATAAAGTTTTCTATTTAGGCAATATCACTTCAATATTACTGCAGTTAAATTACTGCAGTAATTTAACATGCAATTTAAACTACATAAAAACTTTATTACAGCAAATTTTCCAAAAATAAAAACATTTGCTGGTAAATGATGGATATGATAGATTGAACTTTAAAATTTTGGCAAACAGACGAAAACAATTATTTGTTTCTTTTAATACGAAGGAGACATGATTTGCTTCAAATACTTTTTAAAAAACCTATATCATGGATAAATCCACCAAGACTTACCTGTTCTTTGAGATAGCAGAGACGATCTAGGAGTATCAGCACCTCTATGCAAGGTCCTAGAACAACTTTCAGCTGAAAATTTAAACACAACTGAATCACATTTCTAAAACGTATACTCAAGTAGAAAGAAATACTACCTACAAAACAGATTTAGATTTCTTATTTAAATATTTGAAGGTAAACTCTCCTATGATCTCATTACTTCAAGGATATTAATTATTAGAAATGTATGAATCAGCTCCAATCCAGTTCAAAATGTTGATCTCATTTGGATTGTTAGTTTGATTCATAAAACCAAGGCTATTTAAGAAAGGGCTTTTAGAAATAGATAAAAGATATTATATTCTCAATTAGATTCAAAAATTTAGTTGACTGGGAGAGTCAACTGAATGACTTTTTCATCAAACCTCTCCAAAGGATACTAAGCAGGATTTTCGAAGTGGCTAGGCCAAAACAATTTTAACTGCTGCCAAAAAGATATATTTGGTAAATCAGGGTTTCTCCATAATTATTAGTTAATTAATATACTAATGTAAATGTTGTATAATTACCATATTTTTCAGACTATAAGATGCTCCGAAGTATAAGATGCAGCTAACTTTTGGAGAGGAAAATAAGAAAAAAAAAAATCACCCCATTTTCGGCCTGTTCTAGGCAGCAGGGATTGCTGCTGCCACTACTTATCCCCATCACCTGGAATGGGCCGAAAATGTGATGCGCAGAGGCCAAAAATGGGGCGCACAGAGATGGAGATTGGTGGCAGCAGCAATGGGTGGCACTGATGCCAATGGGCGGCAGCGATTCCCGCAGCCTAGAACAGCTGATCAGAGGTATTCCGGGAGACAGATCCAACCGCCAATCAGCTGCTCGTGCTAAATCAGGCTGTGCTGAAGTTGACCACGCTGTTTGCTGCAAGGAGGCAAGTTGCTGGGAGGCAGAGGCCAAAGGGTGGGGGTTCGCGGGTGGACGGGGCTTTAGCAACATTCACTGTATAAGACACACAGACATTTACACCCACTTTTTTGGGGGGAAGTGCATCTTATACTCCGAAAAATGCAGTATTTTGTGTTCTGCCCCAGCTACGGATCCCAAAGAACACAGCACACACAAACTCTGAACAAAACTTAGTTTACTCAAATAACACAGTTTTAGCAAATGCCAGATGTTAATAAGCATTCTTAACAGCCTGCCAGAATTCCACAGATAAGATAGTCAGAGTCTTACTGGAGTTGGCAAAAAGCCCAGAAGCAAGGTTGCAAAGAAATCCCAACACGATGATTAGCAAACTAAAGTTGTTTCCTGCAGCTTGTTACAAGCTATGTTCTTTCTTAAATAGGCTACGGGCGTGGCCAATTAGCCCCAAGCCTTACTCTTGAGGAGACCTCCTCCTGGAGAACCACTCCTGCCTTTTGGCAGCTCTGCGTGCCCGTGCATTGAGAAGAGGCTCCTCCTCTTCATCCTCTTCACTTAAAGGAGCCTCTGGAGATTCTGAAGGCCCTGACTGAATCTCTGCCTCTGGCACCACATCTTCTTCAGCCTCCTCGCTATTCAACTCAAGCGCGGGCTGCACAGGCTGCTGGCGCAGCACCACACCAGCCTCGTCATTGGGATCAGCAACAATCCGCGCAGGCCGCTGGCGGGCCACAATAATTTTGTGACTGCACATAAAAATATCTACAATATTTTTGTTTCAAGAAAATTTCTTGAAATCATTTTTGGCATTTATTGTTTTACTACTGAACAGAAAATTACTACATTTTCCTACCAAATCTATTGAAGAACATGGAATATTTATTTTTAAAAATAAACTGTATTATCTTGCCAATTCCATTTTATTGGACATCTTTTAAAAAAGCAGCATAATCTTGATCAAAGTCTATGAAAGATATTAAATATGGTATCTGTTATTTAGTAGCTCTGAGGTGTAACTCAGCATGAAAAACATTTAAGTGGCAGCAATTTTATTCAAAGCTGAATGGAGTAATTTATTAAAAGGAGAAAAAAACATTCCTAACACATATTTGACTAGCAAAAGAATCTTCTTATGTTCTCAATGAGCATTAATATAATTTTGGAACAGAATATGCTCCCACTTAAAGGTTATTTGGTTTGTTTCCTTCTTTATAGAAAATATCAAACACAAACTGACCTACTTCATCATAAAATGTTAGCACAAGTGTTATTCATGCTATGCTAGCAAAAATATCCCAATATTTCAATGTTACCATATTAAAAGCTTCCAGTTCATTCATTCTGTGCTTGTATTTTTCAAGGTATTCCAATATGAGGCTATCTGAAATCTGCAACAGCAAGAACATTGATGATGGCAAATAACATTTGCCTGAGGCATACGCTAAAATTATTTTTATAATTAAAACAGTTCAAAAATAAAACAATTATTTTACAAACAACATTTCCTAATTTATTATAATGGCTTCTCAAACTTTTTTCAAACACACATAACAATACATAAGGAACTATATTTAAAGTATTCAAAAAGCAGTCCGGTTTTAGTATCCAAAAATAGATCAGATCATGAAGACATTAATCGGTAAGCATCTTTAAAACATGCACCAATTATTACAAATCATTCTTAACAGAATGTTCCCATGTCCCTATTTTTTAAAAAAACCCAGATAATTTTCTGAATATTCAATGAACATAGTAATTGTAATTTATAAACTGAGTATGAAACAGTATAGCATGACTGTAAAAAAATAAAATGCAATTTTAAGTCACATTAATAGAAGCATAGTTTCTTATTAAATGCTTAAATCGACAATCAGTTTGAAAATCTGTAGCTAGACCACAATGCCTGATTAGATTCATGAAGCATGAACAGTGATAAAATTAGCGAAATGAAAGTATTTGCTGTTTTAACCATTTATCTGTTCTACCTCAGAGCATATATTATATATACTGTATGGTTATATACATAATTTTGAAACTCTTTTTCAGTGAATAACTGAGATTCAAAACTTAAAAACTAAAAGCAAAGAACAAAAAGTTGTCATGTATTGATCCAATAATAACAGTCAAAGAATGTGCTGCTGTTCCATCTCCATCTCTTAATTTGCACTGATTTTATCTGGAAATTATAATTTTAGCCAAATTTCTATCTTAGAAGCAAATATATATACAGCTATATTTTTAGATATAACTGATCTGCTCAAACATGGAGGGACAGAAAACAAGTCACACAGGAAGTAAAGAACATGATGACTGAATGCATTCTTCTTGGACATCTAAGAACTGTCCACTATGCCTAAACTAGCAGATGTAAACTTCAAGGAATGATCTTTTCATGCAACCATCATGAAACTGAAGAACTGAAGGAGAACTTTGTATCTCCAAATTACTAAAACTTTAGAATGTGAATACAAGGTTACAAGCAATTTTTATCAAGAAGTTGCCATAATATGTTCACATAAAAGAGGTCATCAACTCTTGAAAGTGAAAAAATACCAATAAAAGTCCATGCTTATTTGATCTTGAATGTTTATCTATCAAGAGATTTGTTCCTTCTTTTCCAACACCTTACTAAAATTTCAGTTTGCTTACTTTAAACTGAAGTCTGTAGTTTGTCAGATGATTCGTGTAGCTATTACAGCTGTTAAAACTGTCAGATTAAACTGAAATTTGGCACTGGGATCATGAACACTGCATGTGAGTTTATATTTAAAGTACAGTTATCCTTGAAATATGGCATAAATAAAAGATTTTACAACTATGCTATCAGCCTTTCATAATCTCACTTGACAACGGAACTACACTGTCTTGTCCACAAATGCCTGATAAATACTTTTACTGAAACGCTTATTATAATTTAGATTATCTATTTGCATTAAAACTCAAGCTAATAAGAAGCAGGCAAACCAAATTCTAAACAGCTGCAAATAATTTCATACTAAAGTTTTCTTGCCAATAGGTTCCACTGAATTTAACCAGGCTTATATCTGAGTAAACTATTGCTAGAATTGCACCATCGCTATTGAAGAAAATTTCACCAGCAAAAACAAGTTTTTTTTAATTTCAGCTGTTTCTCATTAATTAGCTCTAGAAATGTATATGAATATGTATATAAAATGCTGTGCAGGACCCAGTTTAAATAAAGTAGACATACAGTAATTCCTGCTGAAAGGCCAATTTGTATCTTATAATAAAAGCCATTGATACTGCTGAGTAAGCAGACAAATAAGTGGAAGATAAAAACATTCTCTTCCCTGAGATTTCATCTATTCCCTGAATTTGAGATAGTTTTAACATATAGTTTTTAAGAATGTCTAAGTACTGTATGGGTATGAAGTCTAAGAGTATGTGCCTATTTTAGTTATATGCACTTTGGCTAAATACTATGAGGCCAAACATATATCAAGATATTTCATCATGAACAAAGGAAGCTATGGGTGTTCTTTAATAGTAATTCCAAAGTAGGAAAAAAAAAGAAAAGTTGCAAGGATGGATCATTCTTATGGGTCATATGTAACTTGTCTCTCTGGCAAAAATGTTGTAGGTGTCATACAATACAAATAGACTGTAAGATAGGGCTAGTGAGAAATTAATAGCTATGGCCATATTATCATCCATTATGTTAGGGAAATGTGTAGTCATAAAAGCAACATATTTATAAAGCTCAGGTAGAACTGAGAGAGCTCAATGCAAAGTTGAGATTGTGCTATCAACATGTACAGATCGATTATTCTAGATACTTTAAATGTTTTAGGACAATCTATGTATAAAAAGAAGTCAAAATTTATTTACAAATATTATTTTTCACACTGTAACTACATTTAAAATTTGCAATACCATAATATATTAAGTCATTGCTAAAACAAATGTTGGTATCATAACTTGCTTCATGAACACTTATTCCAATATGTATATTTTGCATATCTCTTTTTTTAGTAGATCATGTTTCATAACAGATTATGGTAGCAAAACTCATATTAACATTACAGGCTACTAAACTAAAAGAAACATAGGAATTTCCTGTTCTTTAAAATATCACCACACCTGTTTCTTGTTTTCTGTCGTTTATCAAAGTGAATTTACCTGTTTCCTTTATTTGATATGATTAATTGACTAATCAATAAGGTACACTATTATTCCTATTACTACTACTACTACTACTACTACTACTACTACTACTGTCTCCTTGTGATTTGACAGAGAAGCAGAAAGACTTCAAACTATATAAAAAATATTGATAAATACTCATTTAAATTTTCAGTGAATTAGAATGCATGTTGCACTGGCATGGGGTATGCAATGTCCCAACATTTTCTGTAATTGCTGTTCTAGCATCATTTATCCATGACATTTTATTTTTTAATTATAGTAGATTAAATGCAGACTGGGGAAATATTCCTCAGATAAATAGAAATAGCACTTATATTCTGCTTCATAGTGCTTTACAGCCCTCTCTAAGCGGTTTTCAGAGTCATCATATTGCCCCCAACAAAAGGAAAATGTAATAAAGAAGGCAAAAAATAATACCCAACCTTGGGAGGATGGAAGGCTGAGTCAACCTTGAGCCGGTGAGAATCAAACTCCTGGAGTGAGCAGTGAGTTAATCTGCAGTACTGAATTCTAACCACTGCGCCACCATGGCTCTTATAAGCCGTAAATATTAGAATTTGGCAATGACTACTGTACGTAAATCAGATTTAATTGTCAGCATTTACAAAACTGCATGTTTTCCTTGATCTCAGCCTACCAAACAAATCACTGAAATAATCTGCAGCGTGTTCACTATATGAATTTCAATTTATAACCAGATATTTACCTTTGATTCATCTAGTTCAAGCTTTTTCAAGGAAATTCTAACATAATCCAAAAATGAAGCTGATTTAGAATATACTTTTCCAATATTACGATCACTGAAATGACAAATTATTTCTTTTGTTATTTTTCCAACATCACACACAGAGAGACACTCAGTCCATGAAGAACAATTCTGCAGTTTTGAAGAACTGTCTTGGCTTATCTTCCTCAGCTTGGTTTACCTGAGATGTAATATGGGCTGTAACTCACTGGCATTCCCTACCCACCTCCTCTCTTTCCTACAGTTTACTTAAGAAACTACTTCTTTCCATTGACAAAGAAATGTTATAGTGGCATTTAATTAAAAACAAAAATAAAGATGTATTTATTGTATGTAATAGAATTCATGTGACCTACGTGCCACAAAGGTCATAAATGAGCTATATAATTTGAATGGTCAATAAGCAAGGACTCTCTATATTCTAAAACTCAATTCTCAGTCTTCAGTGATAATGACCTATCTTACAACTCTACAGTTCAACCATGAGCCACATATATTCTCTACTGGGATAGCACAGAATTAAAGCAGATTTCAAAAGGTTAACTTGCTGACAAAGCCCAAGTCAAATTAAGAGATAGATATTTTTTCAAATAGACAAAAAACAAAAAATAGCTTTTCTTTTAATAAATGTATTGTTCTCAGATTTCAACATCAGCAAGAAGCAAATTTTCTGTTTCTATAACAAAATATAAAATTGCACCATTATTACCTTCTCTTGATGCCATAACATTCTTCTACAATAACCTGCAGCACAGCCCGATAAAACAAAGATTCTGTGGGTAGCTAGAACAAATCAAACAATAAGAAGTTAAACTGCAACCATAGCCCACAAACAAAACAGCAACAATTATTGAATATCTTCAACCAGTATTTGTATTCATTTCATCTAATGTTACTATGCGCTCCGTGGCTTAGGGCCAGGGTATTTGCGAGACCGCCTGCTGCTACCGATAACCTCCCACCGGCCAATACGCTCTCACAGAGAGGGCCTCCTCGGGGTGCCGTCGGTCAGGCAATGTCGGCTGGCGGCCCCCAGGGGGCAAGCCTTCTCTGTGGGGGCACCCGCCCTGTGGAATGAGCTGCCTCCTGGAATACGATTGATCCCGGACCTCCGGACCTTCCATAAAGCCCTGAAGACGTTTTTATTTCATCAAGCCGGCCTAGCCTAAATGGTTTTTAATTGGGATTTTAAATTGTATGGATTTTGGGGTTTTAAATTGGGTAGCCAGTGATTTAATTCTTTTAATTATCTTAACTTTTGCATTTGTATGTTTTTTAATTTTGGCTGTTCACCGCCCTGAGTCCCTTCTGGGAGAAGGGCGGTATACAAATTAAATAAATAAATAAATAAACTAGGAAGTTTCTTATTACTAAAATAAAATATTGCTCATTTAATCTCCCTAGAATCAGGGGGAAATACTTTGCGAATACTGGTGTCTTTTTTCTCCTTAACAACTTCATGTTCTCTCCTTGGTACAAACAGTGCTATGTTTCTAAAACAAGGCAAAGTATTGAAGAATATCTAGGAATAACCATTTTTTAACCTTTTTAAAATTCAGGGTCAAATTTATCCTGCATAAATTCCATTGAGATCTATAGCTTTGTAATAGGAACACAATGGTTTATAAAGCTGGTGAACTGAAGATTCAGTTTATGTACATATTTTAAAAGGGATAATAAACGATGTAGTACTTATTTAACTTCTACATAAAAGAAATTTAGCTGTTGATTTAAAAAGAAAGAATATTTAGAGTCCTGCCAATGTCTAGCATTTGTAGCAAATCAAAGTATTGTTGTATTTTCAGGAATGAAAGAATAATATTTAGGAAAAGTGATTTATTAGAAGCTTTGGCCAAGATTAGGAAACCATTTCAATCTAACCAGTGTGTTTCTGGTTAAATGTTGGAATATGAATTAGATGATGAATAATCTAGCTTTAAATTAATGCTATTCCAGTCTAGAAAGAAACATTTGGTAATCATTCTTATGAAAACAGCAGCACCACATTATAAAGAAATACAGGCAGCTCCCCAGTTATAAAACTGGAGACGACAAGTGTATTCATTTAAAGAAACAATTTATAAACTTTGACTACATTACAGGAAAAATATGAAACAACCCAAATGCAAACATAGCTATTAAATCTCTAGAAAAAATATAAGTGTTCTTATATTTGTTTCTCCATGTAACTATATATTTATATTAATAAATACCGTATTTTTTGGAGTATAAGACGCACCAGAGTATAAGACACCCATTAGTTTTTGGGGAGGAAAATAAGAAAAAAGCTGATTGGCAGGAATACCCCCAATCAGCTGTTCCCAGAGGTGAATTTTAGCAGCAGGTTCCTTGCTTGTGAGCTCTGTGCCTTGTTTTTTGCTTTTTTTCCTGCCTCTGAAACTTCTAAAACTCTGTTTCAGAAAAAACTTTTTTTCCTGCCTCTCAAAGCCTCCAAAACAGAGCTTCAGAAAAAAAGCCTCTGAAGCTCTGTTTGGGGGCTTCTTTTCTGAAGCTTTGTTTCTGATGCTTTTTTCAGCCTCTGAAACATCCATTTGACAAGCTGGGTGGGACTACATTCAGAGTATAAGATGCATCTAGATTTTCACCCTCTTTTTTGGGGGGGAAAGGTGCGTTTTATAATCTGAAAAATACGGTATGTAGAAGAACTTGTCAAATTAAGTGAGTCTGAACTATACTTATTCCATAATCATTTGCACTTCAGGAATGAACCTGAGTTACTATGTATATTCCAGTGGTGGATTGCTCCCAATTCGGCCCGGTTTGGGCGAGCCGGTAGTGGTGACAATGTGACGTCAGCGAACCAGTTCTCTCTGACTGTGAGCTGGGCCTCCCGCCCGCCCCTGCATTATATCTACCTTTATTTTTTTTAGCCCAGCTGATAGGCGCGGCAGAGTGCATTGCTGTGCCTCATCTGGGCAGAAATCTAATGAGCTTGGCGGAGTGCAAGTTTGGTGTGCATGTGAGCGAAGCGATCGTGCGCAAAATGCGTGCGTGAAGAGAACCAGTGGTAACACCGGTTAGAACCCACCACTGATATATTCTATTTGAAGTGTTGGCTTCTTTTCTTAATAAGGACACGCACTACTATTCAACATAGAAAATGAAAATCCATGCTCTTCTCAGGATAATTATTTAGAAAGAATTCCTAGCCTGAGAGATTAGCAAATAGACACAAGAGTGCTACAGAATAAGACATTCCAATGTAACATCATCAGATATAGGTCCAATTTCAAAGATCTCTGGAACAGAGAAAATGAATGGAGAACTGCTTGCAGGTAAGTTATGTATTCTTGTTGAATTATAAAAATATGAACTTTTAATATAACATTCTTGTACCTTAATTCCTTTACTGTTGAAAAATTAAGGGTTTTTTTAATGTTCAAAACAGTAATAATCAAATTGTAATACTATACTATCTTCAACCCAATCTATCAGGATTGATTTTAAACATGGGTATTGCAATAAAATAAGACTCACAAATTGTTTATATTGATTTAATATTCAGGTGTTCCTTGCTTAATGACCACTTGTTCACAGTGACCATTCAAACTCATGAGGCATTGAAAAAATTGTCTCATATATCTACCTCCCCATTTGCAAACTTCTTTGGCCAGTTCCAACAAGCAAAGTCAATGAGAAAGCCATCAGGAAGTTGTAAATAACAAGTGATGTCCTTGCTTAATGACCAATGGTGATCTGCTTAATGATGGGAAGTAGGAATGCCAGAATTTCCACTGCTAAGTAGTGTGATTATATGACTTCATGCTGTTTGACATCATTTAGCAATGGAAATTCCAGATTCAATTAAGGAACTTGTTAACTGAGGATTATCTCTATGTTCTTTCTATTTTAGTCACTCTTAATTAACTGATTAAATTATTCAGTTAAATTATTTTATCATAACGAAGGCCAGAAAATGTTATGGTACTGATGATGCAAAATATCAATCTATCTCCAGTTCAAGCTTTACTGTTTGGCAGCTATTCCACTCTAGCAAATTACAAAGTACAACATAATGTCATGTGTTCAAAGTATTCAAAGAAAGAAAATAACTGTCATTAGAATGGTTAAACAGATATTACTTACCATCTGACCAACTGCAACTCTTTCCAGAGCCTTTAAAAAAAATTAAGCCATTTATTCATTTAGATAAACTTTATAAATAAGCAGACTTCATGAAAGAAAAATATTTTAACAAATTATATATTAAGATGCTTCTTTAAAAATGTAATCACTTCATATTTAAAAATATAATATTTGTGTTTGTAATATATATATGCACACAAAACTGAACACTCTCTTCTGCAAAGAGCCAAGATGATACTGAGCTGTTTATTTTATACGTAATTTTTTTCCAAACTTAGTGAATAATTTAGTCTCTCGTTTTCTTAATTCATATTCAGTAAAGTCAAGTACATACATTTGGAACATATGACCTTAAAATGATAATATAGTTTGAAATGTGCAATCATGAAATAAAAATTATTAGATTAAAGCAGAATACCAGTTCACTTCTGCAAAATTACAAAATAATGCATCAATGTCTCCTCATTAATATATAAACTTAATAAAGTAGAACATCAATCCGCAATCTCTATGCTAATATTAGATAGTATCTCTGCAGGTCTCTACCTTACTGACTCTAATTCAAACTCTAAATTCAGTTCATTCAATTATTATGCTCTTTCATGCTTGAAAGATAGAACACTCTGTTAGGAAGTTTCTTTTGGGCTTTAGTAACAAAAGCTACAAACCAGGGCTGTGCATGATTTGCAAATGATTCTGAAGAATTGCTTTAAATTCTATGCAACTGTAAACTCAACATTCTCATTAGTAATAAAAGCTGCTGCTTTTATTTATTATTTTTGTGCAATTCAGAAAAATATATTTATTTTTTATTTCTTAAGATTTCCATGCAGCTTCATTACTGCAATTAGGGAAATATTTATTTATTATTCATTTTAAATTAGTTCTGAGCAGTTCTCAAGGGGGGAAAAAGCATTAGGAACAAATAAAAGTGAAACAAGCAGCAAGAAATCAAAACAGCAAGTAATATGGCTTTCTCTTAAATGGTACTTTTTAAAGAAGTCAGGTCATTAAATTGACTCTTAATAAGTACCAGCATCCTTTTTCTACTTCACACTTTTGTTGATCTTTTTAAAAAATCAGAAGTTGATGGATGAACAAGATTAATACCCTGGGGGCTTGAGCATTTTGCACTTAACTTTTGATCCAAACCAGATTGTGTCAACTTTTTACATGGAAGGAATATCCAAACTAATATAATGTGAATAGGACCTTTTTCCTCTGTACATAAAGTTATAAAATTCCCTACTCATTTTACTAGATTATGACTGGCATCCACACATTTGCTTGAAAAATAGCAACATTCCACAGTTGTTAATTGCCTGATTTATTTTACATCTAGTTAGACACTTCTTATATGCATTTATTAACTTCTATTATAAGCTTTGTTTTCCAGTTTCTTTTGGTTTCCCATTCTTGTAATTACATATAAAATATGAACAATGATCACTGAATGAATGGCAATGCCATTCAAATACAGTATTCTACTAACAAATCTCACGAGATTATATTTTTACTTTCTGCATCTTGCCAGTTAAAAACTTTACATGAACTGTTAAAATTCATACAGCTTTAACTCTTTAAAAAATCTAACAGAAAATTATGCAACTTTAAATCAACCTCCTCCTTCTTATTTTCTCTACAGAGCCACGTTCATAGTTAGAGATAGGATACACACTGAAATTGAAGAAATGCATAATAACATCCTACTTTTTATTATGGCAAAACAATGCTCCCAAAACATTTGTTAAACTGTTGAGAGGCCAAAATGAGTGGAATTCAGCTATTGTTCCCCCCCCCCATCCCACTATGTAATCATACACAATGGTACATCAGTAAAAATTAAACTTTTTATAATTCTAGAAAGTGTTATTAAGAAGATATATTTAGCCATTAGGCAATTTGCAATTTGTTGGCTACACAGAGAGATAAAATATTTCTTTGAATGGGCAAAGCTATTGACAGTCTTTCCATAAAGGATAGCTTTTAATTATCTTCCCTATTTTAAAATCTGAGCAGTGTTCAAAACAAAAATAGAGAAAGTCAAAGATACAACAAACAGGAATGCATATGAATATCCAGTCAGGAGATCCAGATGATCTCTCTTCAGCCATCTTCTGAAATGAATACATGCTAAAACTCAAGAACTATTTTATATGGTTCACAGCCTGGTATCAGTGCTTATAAAAAAAAAAAAATCTGGTCCTTAGAAAATATATCCACAATTGCTCTCTTTCTCTCCAACCCAAGTGCTGCAGCCACAATCTTGCAAACACTCTGATCAGAGAAAAGGAACTTTTGCACAGAGTTGGGTTAAAGCCTTAAAACCATGTTTTATGCATACATAAAAACCTACTGGCCATTTTCTGTATATGTAGTATAATAACAAAGTCGACAGAAAAGCTGTAATCCCTAACTATAACTATTTGGGAAATCTTATTTTAGGAGATAATTAGTAGGTACCTTAGCCAATCAAAACAACTTCACTGTATTTAAAATTCTATGGGTATGATTTTTGTCTTCTTTATTACATTTTTCTTTTTTCTCAATACATTATTTTATATATCTTTAGCTTTGGCTTAGTTGGTTAAATAAGGAGATTTCTCATTAAAATACTCCCCACTTGAAAGACTGCATAAATTGGCAGCTTCTCTTGTATTTCAGAATTGCCACATGGCTTATTACACATTTTAGGATTTTTGGCTATTCAAAGGCTTTCTGTTCTTCCCAGTTAGACTGAAGGAGATGTCCTTGTTGGAAGCGGTAACAAAATTTCAACCAAACAGAATAGAATCAGGGGGTTCTGCTTTAACTGATGACTACCAATGATAATTATGAGGTACTTTAGAAGAAGTCTGCCAGTGTGGTTGTAAACTAATCCTGATTCCAACTATAAAAATGTATAACTGAAATAGCAATAGTGCTTTGACTTATATACCGTTCCTTAGTGCAAACTATTTCACAAATGAAGCATTTTTAAAATACATTTTCTTTGGCCATGTTCTTCCCTTCAGTTATCCATGTAGACACATGCTAAGAAGATTTGGGAGGGCCTCAAGGCATTGACACTGACCCTTTGAGCAGGAAAGCTGCTTCACAGCTTTGAAAATGTATGTGTGTGTGTGTGTGCTTAATTTACTTTACTGAATGATTTGCAATCATTCCTGGTAAATATTTGTCAAATATGGCACTATTTATGTCAAACAGAGATAGGAGATTTTCCCTAGCTTGGGAAAACCTCCAAATTTGAAAAATGCTAAGAATGAGAAAAGAAAAAAAAAGAAAAAACTCTAGAAGATGAAGGGATATACTTAAAAAAAAACAAACTAAGAATACTGAGATATGTAGAAACTGAGAACAGAGAACACAAATAAAAAAACTTCTATTCTATTCTATCAATAATAGTTCAATTATCTGCCAAAAAAGTCAGAGCTGAAGAAGCTGCTTGGATGAGACGCAAAATGTCTTCAGAGAAAAACCAGAAAGTCCAGTTGCCTCTTGAAAAAACACTTTTGGGATAACCATGACCTGAATGACTGAGAATCTCCATAGACATTCTGCCAAAAGAATAATTTCTTACATTACTAAACATATATTCCACATAAAGAAATGTGGAATGTATATTGTTATTATTACTTATATTATTCTATTGTGCAAACAGAAGGTCAATGATAACATGGTTTCTCTGAAAACACATCCAATTTTTTAAAAAAATGTAGAAGAGAACAATGCAATGGGAGGAGAAAAGAAATGTATCTTTACTCTGATCAGGCTACTGAAGAAAAAAAAAGCTAAGTGCAAAGAAAGCAACAGTCGCTTGAATGCACTTGCTGGAATTATGAAAACGGAGGCAGAGGATGAGCAAGTCAAAGAGGCAAAGATTGAAGTATATAAGAGGATCAGACAAGGATTAAATAAGCATTTGGTTCAAGGAAAGATGTTTCAAGACAGGATAGCATTGCAACCAGAAGCAGTGAAGCAAATCTAATCTATGATTTGTTTAACATTCTGCTACCCCATTATGATTTATAGTTAGCTTTTGTGAAAATGCTAATGAGTTATATGAATTTGAATCTAACCAGGGAAAGGATTTAAGTGTCAGAAGAACAGACGCTCAAAATAAATTTGCTTTAAAACCTGAATGCATTTCATGGCTTGTCACCATGCTATGATAATGTAAATTGCAAATGAATAAATATTACATATTTAAAAAATTCAGCTTATACAGCGAGCAACTCAATAGTCAATTGTATGTAGCCTAGTATATTTAGCAAACCTATTTATAATTTATAGAGTTCTCTATCTGGTGCAAACCCAGAAAGCAATGATTAAGTAAACTATGGTTATCTAAATATCGGGTAACCGCATTATGGATATATAGTCATTCTATTAAAAAGACACCATAGATCTCATTCTGCAGTGAAAAGACCACCTTATTCACTATGCAGGTATTAGAACCAGTACAGACTAATAAAATTGTCAATTGTACTGCATTTTTACTGACTTTTTCCTTAATTTCTCTTCTTTTACATTAGCATTTCTCCTCTAAACTTAATAAAATATGGATTCAACGCAATCAGTTTTGGTTCTTTTTTACCAGTGTCTATTGTTTCAAACTTACAGAGACACAATATGCAATTTATTTATTTTTTACAAATGATCACTGTTTTTATTAATCGATACACCATGATCTATTATTCAAAATTCTGTGCCAAAGCTATGAATTTGCAAGTCAAACAGAAGCAGAAAAAAGGAATCCATACCAAACAAGCAGCCATTCTAGCATTACGACCACAGAACCATCCCTTTTCTTTCAAATAGCGGCCCAAAGGGAAACCCCATATTCCCTGAGTTCCTTCTGCAGAAAAAAGTAAAATAATTACACTGTTTCATCTTGTACATATGAATCCATAAATGCCTTTATGAACACCTATGTCTGTGTTCAAATCACGTAACCATAAACAGCAATGACATTTTACGTTAATGAACTGTGAAAACGCAATTCTTGCAAGGAGTTTCAACAATCTGTAGTATGAAGCAAGAAAACTGGTTAATTAAAGCATGGTAGCAATTTACAATATGGTTTAAAATATGGCTGAAAGAATGCAATTTAAACTGATTAACAAAACATAGCATATTAATAGAGATTATTTTAAAGCTATTTAAGTAACTTGTTTATTTCAAATTTATTAAAACTACCCAAGTTTGATGAATTTGGATCTAACAGTCTGAACAAAATTATTTCAATTAGAAATTACGTTTTAAAAGTGTGTGTGTGTGCGTGTGAGCGTGTATGTGTGTAAAATTCCTTTCTCACCCCTATGGGGGGTATGTATGTTCCTCAATTCAGGTTCTCTATTAGGAGTTTGAGGGTTCTGTGCAGCATCTTACCTGTATCTAGCACTGCACTCTTTTGGACAAAGAGCTCTGATGTCATTCCTGGAATCTGTTGAAGCCACTCTCCCAGTTTAGGAGTCACCTGAGTACACCTACCATTATTGGGACCAGTGTTGTGTTTACTTTCCACATCCTCTTTAGTTCCTCCTTCAGGTATTTCTCCCTCATTTTATCATCTCATACTCTTTCTTGCTGTCGTTGCTGTCTGTTGGCATGGTTACATCTATCACCACTGCTGAATTCTGATCTATTACCACGATATTCGGTTGATTGGCCAGCACCTACCTGTCAGTCAGGATTTTAACCCTGTAATTTTCCACAACCTTCTGTGGCATCTCTCATCTGGAGTTGGGAGGATCTAGCCCATAAAATGTGCAGACATTTCTCATGAGACAAGAGTGTCTGTCTGTCTGTCTGTGTCTGTCTGGTTTCCCCAAAAATACAACCTACTCAGAAAGTAAGTCCTAGCTTGGTTTTTACATGCGTGCCCAATATAAACTCTACCCCCCCAAATAAGCCCTAATTAAGACCTCGCCGACTCCAGGGTGCACAGGTAAAAATTAAGCTAGGGTGGATATGGGAGCTGCCCTACTACTTACCTTCGGATAGTTGCAGCTAGGCCTCGCACACATCGGCCCATTTCTTTTGCTGCAGCTGGAAAGGCTTTCCTGAAGGCCTCTGTAGCCGATAACAGAGGTCTGGATCGATCCGGAGCTCTGTTATTGGCTGAAAAGGCCTTCAGGAAAGCCTTGCTAACCTTGCTGGATGAAGACGTTCCTGAAGGCCTCTGATAGCAAAAAAGAGGCCGGGGTGATGTGCACAAGTGAGGAGAGTCAGAGGACGACATCCCCCCTTGAAAATAAGACCCAGTGCCTTATTTGTGGCAAAAATAAAAATAAGACAGGGTCTTATTTTCAGGGAAACACGGTATCTATTTTTACTGAATTAAATCCTTCCTGTAACAGAATTATTTTTTAATTCAGCACATTATTCAAAATAATGATAATTAAATAAATAAACAGAATGTCTATTTTCTTTTTATCACCATACTTATGCTAGCCAAACAGGAAGGGATATTTAACCGAATTTGAACATGTGAAATATTTCTTCTTGTTGCTTTACTTCAGCCTAGTAGGGTACATATTTATTTATTTTATTTATTTATTAGATTTTGATACCGCCCCCTCTCCCGAAGGACTCGGGGCGGTGAACAGCCAAAATTAAAAAACATACAATATTAACATTAAAATACGTTTAAAACAGAATTAAATCCAAAATGGCTCCGCAATTTAAAACGCCTTACCCATGACCCTATAAATAAGACGAATTTAAAATTTAAAATTTCCACATTTAAAAAGGGGGAAGATTTAGGCCAGGCCAGCTTGATAAAATAGAAAAGTCTTCAGCGCGCGGCGGAAGGTGCACAGATCCGGGATCCTACGTATCTCTGGGGGGAGCTCGTTCCAAATTGTAGGTGCCCCCACAAGAAGGCTTTCCCCCTAGGGGCCGACAGCTGACATTGTTTGGCCGACGGCACCCAGAGGAGCCCCTCTCTATGGGAGCGTACTGGCCGGTGGGAGGCTATTGGTGGTAGCAGGTGGTCCCGTAAATAACCAGGTCCTAAGCCATGGAGCGCTTTAAAGGTGATAACCAGAACCTTGAAGCGCACTCGGAAGACCACCGGGACCCAGTGCAGCTCGCGCAGGAGAGGTGTTACATGGGAACTCCATGTCGCTCCCATAACCACCCGCACAGTCGCACTCTGTGCCAGTTGGAGCTTCCGAGTGCACCTCAAGGGGAGCCCCATGTAGAGAGCGTTGCAGTAGTCCAGATGAGAGGTAACGAGGGCATGAGTGACTGTGTATAGGGAGTCCCGATCTAGATAGGGACGCAACTGGCGGATCAGGCGAACCTGATGAAAAATCCTCCCGGTCACGGCCGTCACATGCTCTTCTAAAGACAGCCGTGAATCCAGGAGGACACCCAAGTTGCGAGCCCTATCCGTGGGAGCCAATGATTCGCCCCCAATAGTCAGCGATGGCACTAGCTGACTATATCGGGACGTCGGAAACCACAGCCACTCGGTCTTGGATGGGTTGAGCCTGAGCCTGTTCCTCCCCATCCAGATCCGTACGGCCTCCAGGCACTGGGACATCACTTCAAGGGCATCATTGGGGTGGTCCGGGGTGGAGATGTACAGCTGGGTGTCATCCGCGTACTGATGGTACTTCACCCCAAAACCACGGATGATCTCGCCCAGCGGCTTTACATAAATGTTGAACAAAAGAGGCGAGAGGACCGATCCCTGCGGCACCCCACATCTGAGGGGCCTCGGGGTCGACCTCTGCCCCCCTGTCAACACAGACTGCGACCGGTCAGAGAGAAAGGAGGAGAACCACCTTAGTACGGTGCCTCCCAACCCCAACTCTTCCAGCCGGTGCAGCATGATACCATGGTCAATGGTATCAAAAGCCACTGAGAGATCTAACAGGACCAGAACAGAGGAGCAACCCCTGTCCCGAGCCCTCCAGAGATCATCAACCAACGCGACCAATGCCGTTTCCGTGCTGTACCCAGGCCTGAAACCCGACTGGAACGGATCCAGATACAACGCTTCATCCAGGTACTGGGGAAGCTGTCCCGCAACCACACTCTCAACAACCTTCGCCACAAAACGAAGGTTGGAGACTGGACGATAATTAGCCAATATTGCCGGGTCCAGGGAAGGCTTCTTGAGGAGGGGCCTCACCACCGCCTCCTTAAGGGCGGCGGGGAAGACACCCTCACCCAATGAAGCATTTATAATCCCCTGGAGCCAGCCTCGCGTCACCTCCCGGGAAGCCAGCACTAACCAGGAGGGACACGGGTCCAACAAACATGTGGTCGCGTTCAATCTACCCAGAATCCTGTCCACGTCATCTAGGGTCACAGGATCAAACTCATCCCAGATAACAGTCTCAAGACCTGCCTCCGTCACTCTCGCTGGATCTACCCAGTCAGAGTCCAGACCTTCCTGAATCTGAGTGATTTTGTCATACAGATACTGAACAAAATCCTCGGCTCTTCCCTCCAAGGGGTCCTCCTGCGCTTCCTGGTGGAGCAGGGAGCGGGTCACCCTAAACAGGGCGGCCAGGCGGTTATTTGATGATGCAATAAGAGCAGCAAAATGCGTACATTTTGCTGCTTTTATCGCCACTAGGTAAGTCCTAATATGGGATCTTACCAGTGTCCGGTCCGATTCAGAAAGACTAGCTCTCCAACTACTCTCTAGGCGTCTTTTCTGGCGCTTCATCTCCCTCAGCTCCTCGGTAAACCAAGGAGCCAGGCGAAATCCGCGCCGGGTCAGAGGCCGCAAAGGCACGACTCGATCCAGGGCCCCAGCAGCCGCCTTATCCCAGGCGGCCACTAGGTCTCCAGTCGAGGCGTGAGCCAGAACCTCAGGAATTGGCCCAAGCTCCGTCTGGAACCTATCGGGTTCCATCAGGCGCCTGGGGCGGTACCATCTTATCGGTTCCGCCTCCCTGCAGCGGGGTGCCGCGGTACGAAGGTCAAGGCGAAGGAGAGAGTGATCCGACCATGACAAGGGCTCAATGACTACATCCCCTATCTCAAGATCACTCAACCACTGTCCAGAGACAAAAACCAAGTCCAGAGTGTTTCCCCCCATGTGCGTAGGATCATGAATTAGCTGGGTCAGGTCCATGGCCGTCATGGAAGCCATGAACTCCCGAGCCACCTCAGACGTCTCACCCACGGATGGCAGGTTGAAATCCCCCATGACCATAAGTCTGGGGGTATCAACTGCCACCGCGGCGATAACGTTGAGTAGCTCAGGCAGGGTTGCTGCCACGTGGCAGGGAGCCAGGTACGTGATCAGCAAGCCCATCTGAACCCCATGGCCCCACTTCACAAGGAGGGACTCACAACCAGCTGTCTGAGGTACAGTGGTCTCCCTCGGCCTAAGGCCTTCTCTAATAATAACTGGTACTCTCCCGCCCCTCCCTGTGACCTCAGCTGATGGAATGCGTGGAAGCCTGGTGGGCACGTTTCTACCAGAGGGACCCCTCCCTCCGGGCCCAACCAGGTCTCCGTAATACCCGCCATGTCCGCTCCCCCCTCCTGAACAAGATCACAGATGAGGGGGGCTTTATTTACTACGGACCTGGCGTTGCACAACATCAGACGAAGGCCCGGGCCGTGAGGATTTGTGCAACCTGGCGAATGGGTGGAGCCTTGGGGGCCGGAGCACCCTACCGCTCGGAGACAGCGGGTGCGTGCTCCCTTAACATGATATGGCCCCCTGCTCCCGCCATATCTACCCCTCCCACTCACAGTACTGATGGTAAAAACAGTCTGAACAAGCTCAACCCCCTCCATTGTCCCCGGGTCCCCCACCCGCCCCGCGGGTGATATATATCATACACTGTGGTAAAAATCCTTGTTCACCTCACAGGTTGGGATCACTAATAATGATTTGTTTTTCTTTTAATGTTGCATAAAGACAGCCATTTATGTTAAGCCATACACTATAATAATGTGTGAATACCCAGCCAGTTGTAACTTATTACACAAATCATGGTAAAGTAAAATACAAAATGACATAAAAATTATGGCAAAACAGGAAACAACCTAGACTGTCCTTCATGGGTTATTTTGCACACAAGCCTCCAACATGGATTTGATGGATAGATATTAATAGCTATTTTGATGGAAGAAATCAGTGAAGGAGAAATTGCTTTTAAATCACAGCAGGATACAGCATGTAAACATTGTAAAAGTAAACTAGGATTGCATCGTGTGACTCAGTAAGCTAAATTTAATTCACACTTGTGAGTCTAGACTATTATCTTTAAGAAGCCAATAATAAAAAGTACCATTTAGCCTGATGGAATGCATAAACACATGTACAAACTCTTTCAGAAATACACAAATATAAATATAGGTTTTAAATATGAAAACAGATTTTGTAATTTTACCTCAAAGACAGAAAATCCTTCATCAAAATATGGTATATTTCATATAAAGTGAAATTACTAGAGTATGCCATCTACATGGGCTGTCCCAAAGTTCACTTAGTATCTGCAGTTTGTCCAGAATGCAGTAGTGTGGGCAGATACCTCAATGTGCTCATATTACACCTGTGCTCTATGAGCTGCACTATTCTCATTGTGAGGTGTCCTTGGTGACTAGCACTCATGACATTACCTAGTTTGGGTACTGAAATGTCTGTAACAAAACAACCAAGCTCAGAGAGGACTGAAGACTCCTCAGTCCAAATACTCCTTTATTACTTTCCATTGTCTTTTGGGTGGAATTAAGGTGCAGATTGTCACCTATAAAACCCACCATGGTATGTGGCCAGTTTGTTTGTGGGGCTACCTGTTCTCAGCTGTTTGTAGCATTCTCTAGATCCAGAAAGAGGTGTCTCCTCCAGATCCTTTCAACTAGAAAATGTGGACATTTTGAATTTTTCGTATTTTATACCACAAAAAAACATGAAAAAATGTATTCTAAAATATATACATATTCCCAACATTTTCTATACTTTCTGAAATGTGTGTGTACACACACACACACACACTATTATCTCTGAACCTTTTAAACCTCTGTACATGCCTTTTCATCTATGTTGACCACTGTTCGTTTTAAGCCAGTTTGGATGAGATATTTGCAACTATAATAGTCTACCACTCTTTAAAATGTCACATTCTGAAGTTGAATTGTTTTATAAAGGAAATTTTGTAAGCAGCAACGTTTCCAGAGATATATATGCATAAGTTACCATATAATGTATTACCCTGAGGTTGTTCTCTATATATTGCCAAGGGCATTCATTCTTTAAGAGGATGGAATTGTAATAATAATGAACAAACACATTTTTTTTACTGAGGTGAAGTAAAAACAGATGTCTCCACAGCCACATAAAGTGTTTTGCATTAATAAGCCTATAACCATTACAAAACTGAAAAAAGAATCCCAAACAGGAAAACCACAGGGCATTCAGAAGTGACTTCTCCACAGAGCATAATTAAAAACAGCAAAAATGATTCAATGACAGGAAAAATGATAAGCATTTATTAATTCCATACGCCCTTAAAGACTTACCTTCATGCATTTCATGTTCCTCTGAAAGCAAATGGTAGCAACAACCCACACTGCAAACTGCTTTGATTTCAGGCACAGCATTGAACAGTTTCAATGTGCTTGGAGCAAGATCACCACAGGTATGCAGACCCACAAGTATACAGTCCTAGGAAACAAAACACAATTCAAACCAGGATATGAGGGTTAGATGAGCACATATGCTAATAATTATCATTGTACACATCGTAACAATCTTGGACTGAGATCAGTAAATTATGAAATCTAGAAAAATTCTAGTTCCTTGAGGTTAAGGCGAGTTATATTCCTATTCATTTCTCTCTCATCTGGGCAATCCTCTACCATAGTAATGGGAAGATGGTCTCTTGACAAGATAACAGCAGAATTTGGAAGAAGTCTGAATTAGGAAAGTCTGCCTTTAGAAACCACTCTTTCCTCCCCACCTCCCCATATTGAACAGAGAGATTGCTTTAAAAAGTGGAGGGGGGGATGATTTCTCCTGTTCCTGACCTGTTTTTCCCTTCCCTATCACTTGTGGAGCAGAGATTGAAGAGGAAGGGATTACAAGAGAATAAGCAGGCACACAATGGGGTATACACCAGGCTATTTGCATAGCATACTTATAGCTTCCAGACCCACAAAGCTTTTGATATGTATTTCTCATTTGTGTGTCTAACTCTTTTGAATTTCCTTTTTCTCCAATGAATGCAAATACAAACAATAATTTCCTTCTTTGCTGGGGTGAGTGTTCTAAAAGGCCAGGGAATGAGAAAAAGGAAAGTACAGTCATAGTCATGTTTACAATTTATCAACCTTCATTTAACAACAGACATACCAGTTCCCATTGTAATTGTTAAATGAGGACTGCCTGTATTACTTTTGATATGCAGATTCACTCCATTTTAAATGCATGCTTTACATACTAAAACTTGATAATCTAAAACTGTTAGATTAGCATATAGCATGGAAGAATGTGATAGAACAAAACGTTTTCCTCCTGATGATAGAAGGTTTTAGCTGGCAGAGAGGAACTAGCTATAATCTGTTGAGTTCTATTAATTAGCTGGTAATGTATTTCTTGATTTTGTAATCTTCTTTCCAAATGTTGTTAAACTGACTTCACAATATGTCTAAAATGCAAGAATCTGAAGCAAGGGATTTGCTATATACAATTTTTGCAAACACAGCACTAGTAAAATTTGTTTGTTATGTTCATTGTTTGATTACATATCTTAATTTACAATATTTTTTTGTCATGATAAATTGATAAATTGAATTGCATTCAAGCATTACCTCTTCCCATTGTCTCCCTCCCCCTACTTCATAATTAAATTAGAATAATCTATACAAGATTTAATTGTGTATACATTGTGCATATTGTGCTACAATTGTTATTAATATGAAATAATTAAAATTTGTATGAGCTTTCTGGCAAAAAATGTAAATCACATCACATGAACATGGAATATTGTAACTGAGCTGGTTACCAAGTGCCCAAAATGCAATTATGTGACTGCAGGGATGGGGAGGGAGTGCCAGCATCAGAACTGGGTTGTAAGTAAATTTTGGGAATTCTGTCATAACTTCAAATTGTCTCAAGTGCCCAATTGTTATAACACATATAGCATATAATAGTAATGTAATTGTAACGTTATATAAATGCAAGTTTACTATGCCACTTTTTAGGAACAATGGTATTCCTGTAAATACATTTTATCTTGTATCCTCTAAACTCTTACAGAAAAGCAGTCTTAATTCAATTCAGACTCCAAAATCAGATTAAAAAGTTGAAACAAGAATAAATAACCTCCAGATCTCCAACAATATCACGTAGCTCTGTTTCTGCAGTTATGAACGATGTCAACGGAAAATAAATGTTGGTCTCTTTTGACCGGCTGGCTTTGGCTTTCAAAGAGGCCACCTTCCTTTGTTCTTTCTCTTCTTCACAGAGCTCTCTGCAATTACGTCTGGATGAACAATCCACTTCTATAGCATCACTAGGCAGAATATCTAGAAATACATTTTCTGGTATATTGTTCTCAATGAGTTGTACCCGAACCTCAGGCTTGAGTTCATACTGATTTTTAGTAATGCCTGTATTAGGATCTGGGCTAATTTCAGCTGATTCAATACCAAGAACATTTGAAACAGCCATTTGGACTTGGTTCTGTAGACTTTTATTAGTTCTTAACCACTTTTCACTGGTGTTTGCGTTATATTTTTCCTTATCTTGTTCTGCACTTTTCTTGGTTTCTTTCAATGTCGGATCTCTGACATTTGCTTCTGCACGTCTTTGATAGGCTGTCCAGTGTTTTTTTAATTTCCTGTTTCTTTCATTAGCTCCATGGGTGTTTGTGTTTGAAGAATCAATTCCATAAACCTTTAGATTATATTGCAATGACAAGAAAGAGCTCAGGTAACCTTTTCCAGAACCCAGGTCAATTACCTAGAATGTAAATAATAAGACTTTTTTAAAAGTAGCAGATACCCCTTCTAAAACTTAGCATAAATTTATCCTGAAAATTATAAAAAAAAAAAAAGTGCAGTTATTTTTAACAGATGGCAATATTTGGATCAGTGGTGGGTTCCTCCCGGTTCCGCCGAGCCAGTAGCGGTGACAATATGATGTCACCGAACCAGTTCTGCCCACCCCACCCCCCGCGTTATTCTTACCTTTTATTTGGCCCCACCCCCAATCTATTGCTGCCTCCTGAGTCCCAACTGATGGCTTGAGGGAAAAAAACTGTTTAAACTCTTGCCGGGGCTTCAAATGAGGACCCAGTTTATGGGAGCAATAAGCTGACTTTGTATAAATATACAAAAGAATGAAGGCTATTGCTTAGCACATTGTAAGCCACCCTGAGTCTCCGGAGAAGGGCGGCATATAAATCAAATAAAAAAGAAAAAGAAAAAAGAAAACAAATGAGTAGACCAGTCCCTGCAAAAATACATGAGTAGATCAATGCCTGCAAAAATACATGAGTAGATCAGTGCCTGCAAAAATAAATGGGTAGACCAGTGCCTACAAAAATACATGAGTAGATAAGTGCCTCAAAAATAAATGGGATCGGTACAGCTCTGCAAGCAGTTAAAAGCCTGCTAAATCCTAAATAATTGTCAATTGACCATCAAGCCACACCCACAAAATAAGCCATACCCACAGAACTGGTAGTAAAAAAGTTTAGAACCCACCCCTGGTTTGGATGATAAAACTTTATATTAATAAACTATAAATGAGCCCCTTGTATTCATACTTTTAATCCTTTTTTGCATTTTATGGGAACAAGCCAGCAACATAAACTACAGAATCTTGTTTATCTGACCACGGGAAATGATAGTCAATGGTGAAAAATGGAAGCCAAGTCAGGCTTCATATCTGGGCATGGGTCAAAAACTCTGTTGATCATTTCTGTTGAAGACTTGCAACATGAGATGAATAAAGTATTCTTCTGGACTGATCACAGATATTGGACATAAAAGGTACTTATGTTATAGTAGTTCCATTTCTTGTTGCATCAGTGCTCCTTGCATCAGCAAGGAGACTGAGCTTCTGGTCACTCTGACAGATGAGTTTTCATTCCATGATTTTAATATCTATATAAAACCACAGGAAGAGATCATCGATCAATTAGGGATAGGTAATCATCAGCAGGATGATGATACTCAATTGAATTTTTCCATTACCTGACCTAGGAGGCTATGAGTGACTGGATGAAATAAAAAATAATCCCAACAAGATGAATTGTTTTTCTTTTATCACAAAACCATCTTTCTTTTCCTTTAGATGGGATCTCTCTCCCCCTGAAGAAGCAGATTTGTAACCTGAAGGTTCTTCTGAACTCAAGACTTCCTTCTTGAACAGCAAGCTAAAAGTGTGGCTAGGAAAATCTTTCCCCACTTTTGGTGACTATCATTGGATGCTCTTTTTATCTCATGTTTGGATTGCTGTAATGCATTTTACTTGGGACTGCTTCAGCAAGGTATTCAAAAATTAAAATTAATGCAAAATGCAAAAGCCAATTCAGTAAGTAAGAGCTGTTTCAGGCAGATTATCACCTGTATTGTAGACACTGCACTGGCCAAAAATAAATTTCTGGGTATCAAAGTGCTGGTTAAGTATTTTATGATTTGAATTTTTATCTGCAGAATCATCTTCTCCAACTGGAATCTGCCCATTCTGTACAGGAGCCCCCCCACCCCCACCCCCCCCAAAAAAGCATAGTCAAAATGCAGCCCCAGTGTGCAGCTAGAGAGGTAAAAGTTTAAAACTGGCCTTGATAACTGTCCCAGCCCTCTGTTACAGCTTGTTCCTAAGGTCAGATTGGCCCGTTCACTTTTAAAGTTTTGCAAATTAGTAGAGACAATTTTCTGTTAAACATGTGAGACAGAGGTGGAATATACTGAGTTTGTGATCTCCTGGTCAAATTTTTGATTTTTTAAAAATCTAGTTTTGTGGTCCAAATCTAGTAGCCCTACTGAAGTTTTATCTTAGAAACAAAGGGCTTAGAAAAGAGAAAAAACCCATATGCCTTTTAACAAGTACTTTCTTGTTAAAATAGGTAAAATCTACCAAAAATATTATTATCTCCAACAGAGACAAAATAAACGTTGACATAGGTGCCAACAGTAATTGTGTATATTTTTGCTACATTCAGCTCTTAAAAATGATTAAAGTATTGATCAATTTCAGAGCAAAAAAAGCAACATAAAATTTTATTGCAGACTATTTCTTTTTTCCTGTAATAGGCACAATGGGACATGTATATTTGCTTTTATTGTTAAAAATTTCTGTGGATTGGTCAACAAGAAGCCTGTTAATAAAGCATTTTTACAAATTCAAACATACTAGGCATGACTGAGATGTAGATGAGAAACATGTCAGAGCTGACAATTTGGGAAATATGAGATGACTAACAGCCCCTTAGCATTTCCATGGCCTATCATGAGCTGACCTTTAGAATGGAGCAAGCTGATATGCATCATATTGACATGCGGTTTGTTCTACCCCAATTCCAGGCTATATAAATAATCTCTGGATATGATTGGATTCACTGAAGCCAAATATTTTCTCTGTTCTTTCTATAGATCTTATATATTAAAATGAGCTTTATGCTTCTTAGCCTGCTATGACTGCACATTATTAAGCCTAGGTCTAGAGGCATTTCCTTTCTTCTTCTTCTTCTTCTTGTGCCATATCCGTCATTGGACGTTGGCAATCATGTTAGCGATCCTATTTTTATCAACAGCCGCACGAAAAAGTGCTGCTGAGTTTTGTCCAAACCAGTTCCTTAGATTTTGGAGCCATGAGGTTTTTCTTCTGCCTGAACCTCATTGCCTTCAATCTTTCCCTGGAGGAGTACATGAAGTATGCCATATTTTTCCGGGTGTCGCATCACATGTCCAAAATATTCTAATTTCCTTTACCACAGCAATTATTCAAGAACTTTTCTTCTGATTTCTTGCCATGTTTTGTGTACACAACTAATTATCAGTCATTGCTTGATTTTAACCGCTTGGCTATTAGGCAGAACCAACCAAGGACAATGTCAACTCCTATATGCTACAAAAGGTTTCTTAACAATCAAATCTCATTTTTGGTTGCAGAAAGACAAATTATTATCCATCTCCTTTAAACATTCAGAACTGCCACCGCATGCACAGTACAGGGAGTTCTCGATTTACAACCACAATTGAGCTCAGAATTTATGTTGCTAAGTAAGACATTTGTTAAGTAAGTTTTGCCCTACTTTACAACTTTTCTTGCCATGTTTGTTAAGCAAATCATTGCAGTAGTTTAATTGGTAATAAGGTTGTTAAGTGAATCTGGCTTCCCCATTAATTTTGCTTGTCAAAAAGTTGCAAAAAGGAAATCTTATGACACTGGGACAATGCAACCATCATAAAAACGAATCAGTTGCCAAATGTCTGAATTCTGATCATGTGACCATGGCATGCTGAAATGGTTGTAAATGTGAAAAATTGTCATAATTTACTTTTTTCAATGCCATTGTAACTTCGAACGGTCACTAAATGAACTGTTGTAAATCGAGGACTACCTGTATTATAAAATACTTTACTAGTAAAGCCCCAATGGATCTTATTCTAGGGAGGGTTTTTTTGCCACTTGGTAAAGATGGTTTTGATTTAACAAACCTTTCTTACATCCTAAATATATTCTATTGTATTTGAAGCGTATTTTAACTGGGGTTTCTGCTGATATTCTTAAATGTGATTTGAAATGGTATGAAATATGTTCAGTAGAGCATATGCACAAGAAGAATGAAACATTATTTTTATCAAGGTTTTTCCTCATCAGCTGATTGGATTATGGTGCATTTTAGACCTACTCAATTGTGCTAAAGATGATTACAGTCATCTTTCACACAGAAATCACAAAAGCAAAATAGTGCTATTGTTTGAGGTTTAATTTTTATCATCTAAACAATATTGTACATTTCATATACCATTGTACAGTTTGAGTAAAAAGATAAAGCTAAGGATAGTATAAATTCTTTTGCTGAATTAGAAACTTTTAGAAAGCACCCTTGAGATTACTATTGCTATAAATAGTGTACTTCATTTTACAGATCGAAGCTGTTTACATTTGGCATATTCTTATAAGAAGGACTAAAAAAAATCTAATATAAAGATGCCCTTCACAGTTTATTAAAACAAAAACAGTAATTAGTAAAATTAAAGAAATTGTGACTGCCTCAGACAGTGATCATTCAGTTATGACAATGATGAAAAAGGTACTTTGATATCTATCTTCACATTTATAATCTTTGCAGGTCTATAACGTAAAGGAAAGCTGAAGCAAGATCATCCACACAGTCATGGTTTCAATTAGCAACCACACTGCTAAATGACCAAGCTGCTGGCTCCAACTGTGGTTGTTAAATGAAGACAACCTATACATAGAAACACACTTATATTTACTCTTTATATTAACTTCCTTCATAACCACAGAAAATTAAGCCAAATATAATTTTCTTTAGTTTAATTTAAATTCAATTTACATTTAATAAAAACATATCCCATTTCTAGCTTCTGGCTCTTTAATTGGGCTTCTTAAATGGAGAAAAGCAAACCTAGAACAAAGTCTAATTTGATATTATAATCTTCCTCAACAGGCAATAGCATCTCCTCTAGCACATCCAAGCCTTTGAAAGGAATTCAACCCAACCCCAAAGGGATAAAGTAATAAAAATTTTTACCTGGTTTAAGCCATAATATTTTGCAATGCCATCTACTAAATCGGACATCAGTTTTACTTCATGTGATTTCTTATCATTCATAAAATTATCTGTTTTCATTTCTACCTCTGATCAAAAAGAAATACACATTTAGCTTAAGAATTTGGGGAAACATATATTACTAAAATATTGTTATATGTGCACCTTATTTACAAACTATGGCTATGCTCCAATAAATACTGGTAAGTAAAAATGCTCTGAACCAATATTACAATATATTTGCTATGCAATGGTTTCTGATTCTGACTTTCTGACAAAAGTTTCCAAAGATCTTAAATAATAATGCAGGCTCACAAATGTCATGTTTAAAATCTATTTGTGAGCCAGTCCAGAGATAAAATTACATATCATCGCTTGATTTACCTTTATATATTAGAACAATCAAACAGATGTCAACTCATATAAATATCATATTGTTCCTTTTATCCTATGTAAGGGAAGGTCATTGGAGAGCCAGGAAGAAAACAGAGGCAAAAGAGACAGAATGATCCAAGTGCTGAGATTGTTCCCTCCCATTTGAAGTATATGCAAAATATTTCTGTACTTGGTTAGAGCAAGAATATTCAGGGAATATTGAATATTTTTGGGAAAAGGAAATTCTTCCCAAAATAAGGAAAACTATTTCTCTAATCAGGCATTAAAACTACTTCACATGGAAACCACAAGCTGAAAATCCATGTGATTCAGAAACAGCTCTTATTCTGTCTGTCTGTTTGATTGAGGGAACTCAACCAATCTCATTGTACATATGTTGTGCACTGACAATAAAGATTTGAAATTGAAAAGAATAACTCATGGTGGCAAAAAGACTTAATACTTCTTCCTCCTCCTATTTTCTCCACAACAACCCTGTGAGGTGGGTTGGACTGAGAGAGAATGACTGGCCCAAAGTCACTCAACTCACTCTCATGGCTAAGGCGGGATTTGATTTGGAAGAGTCAACATATTGCCTCCAACAATCTCTGTCCTCATTTTACCAACCTCAGAAGGATGGAAGGTCGAGTCAACCTTGACCCAATGAGGTTTGAATTGCTGACAATTGGCAGAATTAGTCTGCAAAAGTGCATTCTAACCACTGTGCCACCATGGCTCCTAATAACTGAATTTTAAAGAAAAAGTTTTGCAGATATTAAAAACAATATAACATTAACTTACTGGATTGCTGTTTTCTGCCCATTGCTTCGAGTATCTGTTCTAATGAGGTGCATACTCCAAGATTTGGCATTGAATAGTATTTAGCAGCTAATACAAAAGCTTGGACATTAATCAGCCTCTGAGTATTTTTACAAAAAATGTTGTAAAATCCAGAGTTATCTGTGTGGAAGGAACAGGAAACAGTTTATAACAATGGATGAAACAGGGTATCTCAAAGCAAAACTTTTTAATCTAGGTACCCGAAATAGGCTAACCTGTTCTTAATCTGCAATTAAAGCAAACCCATTTTTCCTTTTGGATTCAACACACAACAAAAACCTACTATCTATAACACCTTCTAGACTAAAACTGAAATCTAATCTAGGAACCATACTGATAATAATCTCTTAATGATGTGGAAATGTTTTATTTTTCAGCTGTAAAAAGAGAAAAAAGTGTTGGCTTCAACAATTAACATAAATCAATTAGATAAAATTATCAATACCATTCAAAGAGAAATCAAACTATCTCAGTAATATTTAAAACCCAAAATACTTTCCAGAAGCTTGGAAGAGCCGATAATCAGTTCCTGAATTGCAAATACTAATACGCTAAATAAAGCAGAGAGTATCATGAAGTATTAGCTCTTATTTATGTGTATTAATTTATGTATTCCCTTTATTTTTTTTCATCTCAAGGCAAGACACATAAAGCTGATTCCTCCTATTTTCCCGACAACCATAATCATGTGAGATGGGTAGGACTGAGAACAAGCAACTGGCCCAAAGATTTCCTCCAACAGTGCCCATAAGTCTGCCTCAGAAAGCGTCGTTTTTCAGCAGAAAAAACAATTGCTACCAACCTGTCTTCCATTGAGGACTTGTATACTGCACAAGTCAAAGAGGGCTGTGAAAATATCTACTCATATAATGTCCACATCCTGGACATAAAACTGTTTCAACTTCTACCCTCAAAACAACACTATAGGGCACTGCACACCAAGGAGTTTTTCCCCGAATGTCATCACTCTGCTTAACAACTAATTCCCACAACACTATCAAATAATTTACTAATACTGTATTACTATTATTATTCTCTTCCTTACTAGTATCTATCTCTTCCCACTTATTACTATAACCACGTTGCTTCTATCTTTCAATTTATATTGTTTTTATTTGTCTCCTAGTACGATTTGATAGCGTATTAGTAATCTTGACCATCACCAAGTGAAATAAAAATATCTTTTTATTTTTGATGAATGTATTTTATTCTCCTTATGTACACTGAGAGCATATACACCAAAGACAAATTCCTTGTGTGTCCAATCACACTTGGCCAATAAAGTATTCTATTCTATTCTATTCTATTCTATTCTATTCTATTCTATTCTATTCTACCCTACCCTATTCTATTATTCTATTCTATTCTATTCTATTCGTCTAGTCTAGTCCTTATTCTTATTCTATTCAATGTACTATGTGAATAGCTTGTAATGCACGCTGGGTTGAGGAAAAGGAACTGTATGAATTATTATTGAGGGCATTGTGAAACTAAGCAGGTCTAAGGGCTGAGGAAGAGGGAGGAAAGGGATGTGGGGGGGGGGGGGGAGAGATTGCCCAGGGAATCTCCCGAGTTCGCCAAAGCAATCTTTTTCAACCTGGGCAACGAGGGCAATTCAGGCCCGCCTTTTAAAGTTGCCAAGGTTGAAAAATACTGCACTAAAGAAGGGGTCTCCAACCTTGGCAACTTTAAGACTTGTGGACTTCAATTCCCAGAGTTCTGTGGGAACTGTGGGAGTTGAAGTCCACAAGTCTTAAAGTTGCCAAGGTTGGAGACCCCTGCACTAAACGATGAACGTTGTGACAGCAGTAACATTTTCATCCAATCTTCGTCGACCGAGCAAGCACATCCTGATTCCAGACGGCGAAGAAAGAAACGGTGAAGGTGGCGGCAACAGTCGGCAAGAGGCTGGAGAGGGCAGAGTTCTACTCGAAGAGCTCAAAAGCCAGCGTCGGCGGCCTTTCCAGATGGTGGCTCTTACCGGCGACGTCCTCTAAGGGGCGCTGCGGAGTCGGCTCTTCCAGGAGGAGATGCTGCAACCTGTCTCCGCTTAGCGCGCCCAGCACCATCTCGGGAGGGAGAGCTACGAACTTCTCCCAGAGCCCCCTGGTGTAGAACTCCACCGTGTGGATCTGACACAGCGGAAGTCCCCACCGGAGGAACTCTGCGACTGCCCGTAGTCGCTCGGTTACTGTCTCCGCGGAAGGCTCCGGAGGCAAGGGGTGATTCTCTCGGGAGGCGGCCGGCGAGGGCTCCCGAGGACACCTCGACATGGTGAGCCCCGCACAGAAACGGCGAGCCAATCACCGAAGAGAAAACGCTGGGAAGGAGTACCGATAGCTCAAGCATCGATGGGGCTGGTTTTCGCCTCCTCCTTCCCCCCGACCTTTCTTCCCAGGCAAAGTGAATCAAATGCCGAGCGAAGCCATTTCTACGTTCCCAATCGGATACCCCTGAGGCTGAAAAGACGACGGTGACACCTATTGATGACATAGGCAACGTGCGACAAAATCGAATAGATTGCATGATGGCGCCAGTTGGGAAGAATAGAGCGACTCAAAGCTTCAATAGTAAAGGAGGAAAAGAAAAAGATCCGGCTGGTCTGAGTCGGAAGCAGCCCCGGCGATGGGACGCGAGTCCGTTTAGGGGAAGCCTCCAGGAGGGTATGGACTTCGCCGCGCTGGGCGAGCCAAAGGGGAAAAGATGTTGTGGTTTCTCTGCAGTATGGTCTCTTGCTCGCTTACTTTTTTCCGTGGCGCCAAGCTAGGTAACAAAGTTAGCCGATCTTGACTGGTCTCAAAAGAAAGCAGAAACGGGCCAGACTGAAATTAAGGACGCCTAACCTGGAAGAGAATATATCGCTTCTGTATTTTTATTATTGTGGCAAAAAAGTAGTATCAATTGTTGGGAGATCGTTTTATTAATACAAGACTAACCTATTACCAGAGGCGGGTTTCAGCAGGTTCTGACTAGTTCTGGAGAACCGGTAGCGGAAATTTTGAGCAGTTCAGAGAATCGGTAGTAAAAATGCTGACTGGCCCCGCCCCCATCTATTCTCTGCCCCCCCCCGTCCCAGCTGATTGAGAGGAAATGGGGATTTTGCAGTAACCTTCCCCTGGAGTGGGGTGGGAATGGAGATTTTACAGTAGCCTTCCCCTGCCACACCCACAGAACCAGTAGTAAAAAAATTTGAAACCCACCACTGCCTATTACAGTGATTTGGTGATGTCTTGCATCCCAAGAAAGAGCAAGAACCACAAGGTTACATAAAATAGATAATTCTGAGTGTATGTACACACACACACACACACACCACACACACGCAAAGAATCCCTACTACATTAAAAAAAATCACTTTCCTGATGAGGAAATTAATGAGGGAAAGAACAGCCACAGAGGAAGACAGTTATATTCTATTTGAATAAATATGATTTGGTTATCATATGTTAAAAGAAAAACTTTACATGGGCTTTACTTTTTCATATGACTAGCAGTTTTTTTATATATGTAACTTAGCCAAGAGTCCCCAACCCCCAGTCCTCAGCCTGTTGAGTACTGAGCCGCACAAGAGGTGGACAAGTGCACAAAGCTCCACTTGCACAAGTGGCAAGCAAAACCATCCCCTTCCCCCTGCCTGCCACTGCCAGTCTGCAGAGCCAGAAATTTTGGGACTGCTGACTTAGCTAAAGCTCTATTTATTAGCTCACATCGAATTTACAGATGGAACAGATAAAGGGGTATGGCAATATGAATCCTTGAATCTTGTCCCATCTCAAGGTGTACACTTTGTAACCAATTAATCACTATTAGATACAGATTGGTATAGTAATAGAATTTCAGTTTTAAATATCAGATTGGTGAGTACATGTTATAAAAGAAATACATTCATTAAAAATAAGTAATCTTTTTGTCCTATACTTTTAGGTCAAGGCTTTGCCATTTGGAGAAAACAAAAGATTCAACGTGCCTACAAAAAGTTACTTAAAAAGGAAAGACATGTGAATCCTCAGAAGAATGTTGGGTATTCTGAAGATTATCCAGAACATCTGAAACATCTTTACTTAGCTGAAGAGGAAATGCTTCGGAAACATCAGAAACCTAAACATAAACCAGTAATACTTGAAAAGGAGGAGACTGTAACTTCAGAGTAAGAATGCTAGTGTTCTTAGTAGTAAAATGGTTTCTTTATAGTAATGTTATTAAAAATTACAATTGCAACAATAAAAATAATACAAACTGAAAAATAAAATAAACCAAAATTGAAAGTACAGAAAAGAAATACAAATAGAGATAAATAGAAAAGAAAGAAAAATAAGAATATAATAAAGAAAAATATATAAAGTAATGACTTCATCACAACAAGTATAAACAATTTTAGTTACTCATCACCTCTTAAAATAAAATAAATGATCTTATTTTCGAATATACCATCTCGTACCTATAAACAAATCTTTAAAGCCTTGTCATTCAGTTTCAGCAAAAGTCTATTAAGGGTTGGCAGAACAACAGCTATTTTAATCTTGATCAAATAATCAACTTTATATTTCCTAGCAATCTTTTTCATTCTGAATTTGTAATTGTTCTTTAATACAATCCTTCTAGAGTATATTCCATTCTATTGTTTTTAAAGAATTTAAAACAAAAATATTTTCCACAGAGAGGATTTGTATAAGTAATTCCAAAATCTTATTTCAAGTTTATCTGGACCCTTAGTCTATTTGTAACTTTCCAAAATCAAAGTTATAATCATTTCTTTGCTGTTTATTGAAAAAAAAGTCATTTAACTTATATTTAAAACTTCCACTGCTAAGACTTGGAGAAAATTCACCCAGATTTGTTGATCCAAAAGTTCCTAATAATTGAAAAGCAGTTAACAATTTGTGAAAGTGATTAGAAAAGGAAGTATGTAAAGCCAGTGACCTTTTAAAAGGTATCAACCGTGATTTGAGCATGATTCCCTCATCACCCATGGATACCTGCTACAGACTGGTGTCTTTGGTCTCCTTGCAAAAAGCAATTGCCTAAAGTACTCGTGAGCAATCTCATGCTCCCAAGAGATATTATAAAGAGCCAGTCTATTTGCTGGCTCTTCATTCTACAGTCATTAGCTCTGCTTTTAGCAAGCCATTTTTACTTCACCATTTGTTCCCCAGAGACCAATGATAAAATTATTTCTAGTGCTGTTAACAAAAAAGTTACAGTGACTAAATAAAGAACTGGGCTGAAGCAAATAATAATCTAAAGATCTTTGCCATTCATCCATTCCACAGTTTTCAGTCATTGAATCAAGTTCCCAACTGCTTAGAGAATATAGTTCTGCTTAACCAAAGGTATATTTTAATTGCCAGTATTCTTGTTTAACACAGGAGCAATGTGATTCAGAGAAAACCTAAAACAAAAACTTCAAACCAGAAAGCAAAAGAGGATTATGAAAAAATAAAGACTGAACGAAATGAGAAAAAAGAAGTATGTAAATATTTTTAAATAAAGTCATTGGTTTTAGGGCTATATATCTTGGTTTGGTTTTAAGTTTTATATAGGCAGTTATTTACTGATTTCAATAATGCTGATCTCTTGAGTATGTCTTATATGGTCTTAAAAGCATATGTTTATGTTTCATCAGTAGAAGAAACTTATGTCAACACTTGCATGCTCTGTCTTGTGAGTAAAATGAGAAGAGCATTCAGAATGTATGCTCTTTTTTTGTTATATACAGTATGTAGTTGCTAAGATTGATGCAGCATGCATAGTATGAAATAACTCTAAAAGAATGAAATAAGTACGTGTCTTAATGATTCTAGTTTCTTTTATTTCAGGCAGCCAAAAAAAGAAGAGAAGAAAGAGAGAAAGCTCAAAAACTTTATAAACAGAAGAAAATGGAAACATACAAACTATTAAGTAAAAGGACTAGAAAAGGACAACCAAATCTAAATTTACAAATGGAATATCTACTTCAAAAAATTGAGGAAAAAGCATAACTTGTCATATTGTTTTAAATTATAGACACAAAAAAAATGATAATATGAACTGGTTATGGACTTTTTTTCCCTATGGCCTTTAAATTTTGTAGTGTCAGCTCTTTTTAAAGTCTGTTAAGTTATAATGAAAATATTTTTGCAAATGGAAATCTACTTGCAAGGACTTTTAAAGTTTAATTTGAATAGGCTGACTATATTAAAATGTTCTTTGTATTTTTAAGAAATACAGCTAAACTTTCTGAGTGTATGTGGTGCGTTTGTATTGTGACTTAAAAACAGATCCTTTTGCCTTAATACAGGTAGCCCTCAACATACAACTGTTCATTTAGTGACCTTGCAAAGTTACATTAGTACTGAAAAAAATGACTTATGACCGTTTTTCACACTTACAACAGTTACAGCATCCCCATGATCATATGATCAAAATTCAGATGCTTGGCAACTGACTCATATTTTTGATGGTTGCAGTGTCCCAGGGTTATGTGATCATTTTTTGCAATCTGACAAAATCAATGGGGATGCCAGATTCACTTAACAACTGTGTCACTACCTTAACATTTACAGTGATTCATTTAACAACTGTGGCAAGAAAGGTCATTAAATGGGGCATTAACAAATGTTAGGCTTCATTGTAGTCGTAAATTGAGGATTACCTGCACAATTTCTATGTGGGCATGCTTAGAATTGCATTGCTGTTTTCAATACAACTGGTCTTTGGTTTAGTTTAGTTTGCAGTACTTCGTTTTCCTCTGTTCTTTGTTTTATTTTGCATACATATATTCAAAATTTCACTTTAACTGACTGTGAACAAAGTGTTCTTGGCATAACTTGATAAAATACAGAAATAGAGTTTGTAAATGTTTGCCAAATATAATGTAATTATTACTATGATAAACCTGAGCATATAAACGTATTTAGAAAAAAATTGCTTACAGAAATATAATAGAATTATTTTTTAAAAAAACATAAGAATATATGGGATTAATGGGATCTAGTTGGAACAGGATAGGAAAATTTTGTGTACGCAATGTATATTTAGGTATAGATAACATTCAACACTGAAAATTATAATAAATAGTTTAGTAGTACCTTTAGCAACCAGATGCCTGCATACGAGAGGTCAATACTATTAAATATTTCATAAGCAATCTTCACAGTACTAGCTGAGGCATTTCTCTAATATTTTGCTCAAGAATTCTGTAATGAATTGCAATAATTTAACATACAGTCATGTGAAAAAGAAAGCCTCTTTGAGTTCCATGGCTTTATGTATGAGGACATAGTAAAAATCATCTGGTCCTTAGCAGTTCTTAAAAGTAGGTAAATACAACCCCAGATGAACAGCAACAGCACATGATATATTACACCAGGGGTGTCAAAACGGGCAGCCTGCGGGCCAGATGCATCAGATGCAGGCCACGCACACCCCAGCTCCACAAAAGAGTAAAACGTCGTAATATGGCAACATGACGCCACGAGTTTGACACCCGTGTATTGCACTAGATCATGTTTTTACAAAAAGCCAAAACGGAGAAGCCATGTGTGAAAAGTACACCCTTACTGTTTCCATAGATAGGAAGAAGCTAGAGCTGTGATTGCAATTTTTCCCCATCCCTTTGCACTAGAAGGAAGTTACTACCAGGTGCAGGGCTGTTCATCATCCACACCTGTTCTAGCACCAGAGCTTTCCTATTCTGAATTGGAAGTATATCCAAAACCAAAAGGAAACATCTTACTCTCTCTAATTCTCTCAGATTTTCTTTAGACAAGTCATTCATTTCACTTTAGTCTATAAATAGCACAGTATGCTATATTCCATGATGGGATATAGGGATATAGAATGATAGGTTTCAGCTACAGTTGCCTAACATGGCTTTGGAAAACAGGCTCACAGAATGCTGTCCAGTGAGATGAAGTATATATCGACTAGTAATCTAGACGCTAGATGTGATAGGTACGTTCACATAGGTAATCCTATGTTAACGTACCCATCACATCTAGCATTCTGATGTTCTGCTTTAACAACAGTTTTTCTCAGGATCTAAGTCAGTATAACAGTGCTAAATCTAAAATATAACAACTTAACATGAACAAATATAGCATGTATGAGGTAAGGCCCTATGTTCTTGGACTTGCAGAAGCAGCTTGATTTAGTGGTTAAAACACCAGACTAGAAACCAGGAGACTGTGAGTTCTAGGTTCTAGTTCTGCCTTGGGCATGAAAGCTAGTTAGGTGGCTAGTCAGTCTCTCTCAACCCAATCACCTCAACAGTCTAGTTGTGGCAAATAGGAAGCAGTATTAGATACAGATAGTCTTGACTTAGAACCATTCATTTAATGACCATTCTAATATACAATGGCACTGAAAAAAATTATGACCAGTCCTTGTGCTTACAACCATTACAGCATCCCCAGGATCACCTCATGAAAATTCAGGCACTTGTCAATTGGCATGTATTTACAATGGCAGCAGCATCCTGAGATCACGTGATCATTATTTGCAACTTTCTTAGACAATTTATGACAAAGTCAATGGGAGAAGGTGGATTTACTTAACTGTGATACAGTTAACCATAGCAAAAATGATTGTAAAATTGGGTGCAACTCATTTAATGACTGTTTCAGTAACAGATGTTCTGGTCCCAATTGTGGTTGTTAGTCACTGACTACCTGTTTGCTGCCTTGAGTTATTTACTGGACTACATGTTTGCTGCCTTGAGTTATTTATACAAATGACAGTGTTGGGATATGAATAAGTAAATATAAAATAAAAAGTTCTTTAGGTGGAACATTCTGAGTAATAATACATTTGCTTAATTTCTTTTTGTTTATTGCCTCTGAATAATAAGAGAACAATAAAAATTTGCATTTGGAAGCAGTGCTTCAACTATTGCAATATAACTATACAAGCATTTCAAGAAATTAATCCATTTTTTATTATGGGACATCTATGCAGGAATCAACAGTGTCCAGTTGTTAAATCACGTAAACAAAACCAGGTACAGCATACACACGCTTAGGATGAAACAACAGAATGTGTCTATAAATTCTGAGCCAAGAATTTTACCTAGAGCCCAAAGCCCTTTTATACAACAATCTCTTCCTTCCTAGGCCAAGCTTGCTTTATTTCACCTAATTTAAAAAGATTCAGAGATATGTTTTTATCTGTTTGCTATCTTCACTAATGTTGGAAGAAGTATCCATCTGATTCAGTTCCAAGTGGGGAGAAAGGAAACATGGAGGCTGATTGGAAATATGGTTTATTGATGGACAGGACCACATGGGTTTGAGGTCCTGGGCAGCTGACCACATGAAGTAGAGAGAGAGTTGTTTATATCCTCTCTTGGGCTTTGAACTTGAGCTTCCTGTTCCTGTGGCAAAAGCATGTATTCTATTGGTTGCTGTCAGACTCCTATGAGCTATGCAGGAGTCATAGTGAGGTTGTCCGAGTTAAGTTTGGTTGAAACTTGAAGGGTGATAATGTAATGAAGAGGCTTGTATTCTGTGGGCAATTCCTATTGTGTCTTAATGGCCTTGTCCTGGTTTGGGTTTTGAGTGAGGGCTAATCCTACCATTCTACCTTTGTTCAAAATATCCTGTCGTGAATGGATTACCAAATCTGCATTTCTAAAAGCTGGCCTCAGCTAAGTATCTGCTTGGGGGCAGGGAACTGTGGTTCTGAGTTTCTGTCTTTAGCAACATGTTTATCCTTTAGGGAAAATATAATATTCTGCCTTTTTAATATTTCCTAAAATATTTCATTCTTCTACGAGGGGTGGGTGCTAACTTCTATACTAACATGCAGTATAAAAGTACAAATAAATCAGAAGATTAGCCCAGTCCATCAGCATACTATATCTATACAATACAACAACTACCTATTTTTGTAGACTTTTTATAAACCCGTGGAATGTTTTAATATTCACTGGCTATAGTTGTAATATGGATTGGCTGAGTTGACATGTTGGTCTGTAAATTTGTACTGTAAGGGTTGTAATTTCTACTGTTGCTGCCAAATACATGGTTTATGTATTGTGAGTACCAAAAGCTAAGTGTATTTTTGAACCAAGAGAGTTATAAACAAATTAAGGTCCAGATAAGTTTGGAATATTGAATCTTTTATTATAAGATTCACTTGTTGCGATGTAAAATGACTAAAGGCATTACTAGATAGTTATTTAATTTAATTATAGTAACACTTCATAAAAATAGTATAAATGTAACACCATTTACCCCAATGCAGCGGGAAAAAATTACTTCATCTTACTCCTGTTAAAAATGTACTTCAATTTTTATCAAGAAAACCCCACTGGGTGGAAGCATGGAGCTGAATTTCACCAGGAAAAATGTGTTTGCACTCAATAGTTCAATAGAACCGATGAAATCAGATAAAAATATTCACTTGTTGTGTTAAAATACAGTATAGGAATTTTTGAGGAGCTTCCATTTAATAAACACGATAAATTTTTAAAAGACTGCCTAAAACAGGCATATCAAAGAGGTGTTTCTTCTTCAGATGCTTTATGCTGTTAGGGAAATCATTAGAGCTATGCAATGCTTTTGATTTGATGTCAAAAATGTGCTTGGAGCATGATTGCACAATTTTTAAAAAGCAGCTACATTTTAAAAGAACTCCAAACAAGTCCTATATTTGCACACCCACGTGCCCTGAAACATTTTCTAGGAATCATACCTAGAAGTATTCTACAGCCATCTTAAACCTATTTTACAGTAACAAAATAATATAAGAAATGATACTGGGAGCAGTTTACTTTCATTCTATTCTATGTTTACACTGATTCATTGCTCTGTTCAAGAAATTGCATAATTATTTTTGTCATATAAATGCTTTCCAATAATTGAGTCATTTTCATCAACTAATACACCATACCAAGTGTATTAGATGATAAGTATCTTAGTTGATCAATCATGGAATTCTGTGATTGCCACAACATTTTTTTATTATATTCAAGGCCTGAATGGCCCTTTTAGCAATTGTCTTTTCACAGTAGCCATGGCAAAATAAAGTAACCTATCATTACTGGAGGACTTAACTGGAGAGGAAAGACAAGAAAAGACCCAAAGAATGAAAAACAAATGACTACACTGGTTCTTTGAAATGTCCCTGGAGAGGAGAGGAGAGGAGAGGATGGAAGATCATCCACATGTGCTCTAGATAGCTGCTTCTTATGAGGACATCACAGGATAGCTGTTTTCCTCAATTTGAGTGCCCCAACATAAAGGGATCAATCAAGCTCACAACGGCAACAGGAGTTTTTAAAGGACACTAGTTTGCTCATCTTACTTTTAATCACTTTCAGATTAAAATGGTTAGAAATCTATCCATCTTGCAGTTAATCATCTAACCATCTTAAAGCTATTAGAAATCTTTGGAATGACAAATTCAAAAAGCTACCTATCTTCATTTTTGAACAAAAGAAAAATAAATTATAAGTTTAAGCATTTAAAGAATTTGAAATAAATTGCCAAAAGCTAAGTGTGTTTTTGAACCAAGAGAGTTATAAACAAATTAAGGGTCCAGATAAGTTTGGAATGTTGAATCTTTTATTATAAGATTTTGGAACTATATAAATTAAACAACTTTTCTTGGGAACCAAAATTATTTTATCCACTCTAAGTCAAAACAGACTTTCTGATTTAAATTGGACACTCAAGGGGACTAAAAATTTCGGGCAAAAAGAAAACAAATTGCGTTTGATTTCGATTAGGATTGAAATTTACAAAATGATATCAAACTCTGTAACATTTGAAATATTAAAGGAGGTCTTCAAAGAATGGGAGCAGGAATAAGTAGCCACAATATCATTAACAATGTCTGTTTCTATGGATAGGATTTGCCTAAAGGATATTAACAAAGGAATGACAGACACGAAACAAATCTTGCTTGATGCAAAACTAGTAGATTCATAAATATTTGGTTTTTTTAAAAGTGTGGATTAAAAGACAAACAAGGTTTTAAGTGGAAATACAAAGTGACAGACCAAGAGAACAACCAAGACAAGGAAACTTTATTGGATATACAAAAGAAGATAATTAAAGTTTTACAAATTAAAGCGGAAATACAGTACAAATGATAAACTAAGAAAATGATCTGAATAATCTCTTTTTTATTGGATTTAAGAAAGAAACTTGTAAAAGCCTGAAAAAAGCCTCAAAGAAGAAGGGACAAGAATGAGACAAAGAATTGAGGAGAAATCAAATCCTTTAACATTATTTGAATAAATTAAAGATTAAAATTTTCAGAAATAAAAGGAAATAATTTAAGTTGGTTTATATTGATCAAGTTGATAGAGGTTAATCAAGGCTAAAATCAGACACATTTTAATGCAATTCCAGCAATCCTTTGTAGAGTTTTTGCTGGCTTCAAATTGAAATGTTATGGATTTGCTTACAGATAAACAATGAGATATGGGAAGTAATGCCTATTTTTAACCTTATAGAAAGTGAAGAGTTAACAAACTTGTTTACATTTGTTGTGATGAAGATGAAAGTAACTTTTTTGTGTATTTCTTTTCTTTTTCTTTATTTCACTACTTCTAAAAATGTCCTTTGCATTTTACTCTCTTTTTACTTTCTGAGCTTAGTTTACATTAGCTTTTATAACTACAATATCTTTAATAAAATATGTGTGTATTTGATTATTGCCATAATAGACAAAAGGAAAGAATGATAAATTATCTGTGGAAGAGCCTGTAGGAAAATTAAAAACCGGATGCAGGTTACCCTCTCATAATTTATCTTTGAAAAATTATACTGTACCTCTTCATGGACCATGCAACTAAAATATAACAAATGTACAATTATATATGTTGCCTGTTGATTTTTCAATCTATGGTAAATATTCCACCAATTTACCTATTTGCTGCAATTTTACATATTTATGTATAATTTGCAACCATTCACTTCATTTTCCCTGTCAAATATACTTATTTTGGACTCCAATACATTGGTTTTCACATTGATCATGATCTGTATTGCATCAGACAATTTATTCAACATTAAAATGTTTGTTTTTGAGAATATTCCAGTTAGTAGAATAAGGAGTACAAGGCCAATAATCATACTGCGATCTCCACCAGCCTTCCTAACTGATTTATCTTGCTTTACAATAGAAATAAATAGAATAGAAATAAACTATAAATAATTCAAAGAAAAGTATTAGCCTGCAGTATCTTTATTTCCTCTAGACTACCACGTAGACACAGAGGCAGTTAGTGTATATAATATTGTGAGCTGTTATCCCAAGTTCCCAAGTATGTATGTATACATACATACATACATACACACACACACACACACACATACATACATATATATATATATATGTTTTTCTTCTAGCCAGGTTTTCCCTACGTAGCCAAGGTTTTTTTGTAGCTCCAGCTCAGTAGAATCACATCTACTCAGTTCTGGGCTTTTTTTTGTTTTCTAACACCTAGCAAGCTCTAACTGCTAGGTGAGAGACCTAAATAGATCCATTTCTAGCTCATTAGCTGCCATCAGTAGGCCACACCCATATCTTATGTATCCTCCCTGTAAAGGTACAGTATCAATTTTCTTATACATACATACAGTACAGTAGGCCACACCCATATCTTATGTATCCTCCCTGTAAAGGTACAGTATCAATTTTCTTATACATACATACAGTACAGTAGGCCACACCCATATCTTATGTATCCTCCCTGTAAAGGTACAGTATCAATTTTCTTATACATACATACATACATACATACATACATACATACATACATACACACACACACACATATATATATACATACATACATACATACATACATACATACATACATACACATACATACACCAAGCAATGTGTGGAAGATTAATCTCACCAGATTATCTTTTGAAAAATAGGTATTTTGTAACCAACCACATCCCTCATCATTGGCAATCAATGCCACTCATGAAGTTGTGTTTTGTCAACCTTGCAAGGTAGTACAGACAAAAGTACCCCCAGAACTATTAGCTCTGCTTCATTGTAGGGTTGTATTAACATAATCTTGCAAGCCTGATATACATGTCTCCCCCTTGCCTTTATAGCCATAACTAGGGAGAGTCCCTTTTGAGATGTTTGCCATGCTCACATTTCTTCTGTAGTTAAATTGATCTCATATTCGACTATTGCCCTGGTTGCAACTCTTCCCACTGTCTCCCATCCCACACATGGTGTTTATATGTGCCAAATAAAATATATTATTAACTACTCATGCTGCCACTTTCTATACCAGGATGCTTCTGAATGCTCTTCAAGGGCAGTACGTACTGTATATATGTAGTATAATTTACAGTAAAACTGTAATCACTTGAGCAGAATGGAGCATATTTGTGATAAATTGTTTGACAAAATTTGAAACAAAGCTATGCTTTCCATAGATTTCTTATATTCATTGCTCACTTAATACACTTGGGAGTTGTAGATAGAAAGGCTGATAAACTGGGCATTGTCTTTAAATCAAAAGTTATTGATCGCTGAACAGTGTGCTCCATTGTCTGTTAGTAATGTGGAGCTGCTTCTGAGCTCTTGCCAAGTCTTTGTTGCTGGGCAACAGCATTTGCCCCTACAGTTAAACATTTATAGCATGTATGTATGGATTAAAAACAAGAGTGACACTGAAGGAAAACCATTTTACCCACTGTTCTTAACTGTTTACTAACTAAGCATGATGACTTACATAATTAGAGCATATGCAAAATTTGATGAGGAACAAATTATAGAGTAAAGCATGGAGATTCTGAATCACACAAACAGAAAGCTAGGAGAAATCCAGTAATATTTATTTAACAACAGCAACCAGTCTCCTCCACCTCCTCCTCCTCCTCTCCCCTTTTTTGCCTTCAGGTGTTAGCTGCTTGAAGAACATGTTTCAGAGAGGCACAACGTAACAGTCATGGTAATGTTTAGGTTTCTTGCCATATTTGACCTTAAAAATGCTCTAGTGTTAGAAAAAAACCTTGAGGGAAATGACAAAATGCAGCATAAGCCTCCAGCTCAATCTTGATATTCAAAAATGGTTTTTGATTCCTGTAGACCTCAAAGTTATTATTAGAAAATAAAATGATAAATCTATTTTTTGTAAATATAATACAACAGCAATAGTGAGCATCTATATGAGGAGTGATAGTGAGCATCTGTACAAGGAGAGGAGATGACTAATTATTTTATGAAAATGATGCATCATGGAAGTCATTTCATGGTCGGTTCTTGGAGGCTTTTTTTTTATGAATAGGAGCACAACCATTAAAGCAGATAAACTGTCCTAGTGTAGACTTTATGGATATGAAGAGGTCACAGAGGAGGCATTTAGTAAAAACTACTTTTATTAAGACTGGCTATTTTTATTTGTTAAATAAATTTATATGGCCACCCAACTCACAAACAGGTGACTCCAGGAAGCTTACAACATTAAAAAAAAAACGTTGTAGCAACAACACAATCAGATCAATCATTTGATGGACTCTGTTTTCATTCCTTGTACCCACACCCACTTACAAAATCATGTCTTTAGGGCCTTTCAAAAAAGCAACAAGCTGGAGGCCAATTGTGCCTCTAGGACATGGGTGTCAAATTCAATCACATCATGTGACATATGGTGATGTATTGCGATGTTTTTTTGCCTTTACAGTGCCGCAGTTGTCATGGCCTGCATGTGACACATCTGGCCCACAGGCCACCAGTTTGACAGGCCTGCTCTAGGAGAAAGATGTCCCATAGAGAAGGGGCCAACAATGAGGACAATCTGATCTAACTGAATCTTATTAGTTTGATCATTTTGTACCTCCTCCCATTTCTTATACTCCAGTGAATTAGGGAAATGTCTGTGCCTGAATCACTTCTGAATATTATCTTACTTGGCAGGACTTAAAAATGCTTCAGCCTCTTTTACCTAGGTAATGTTTCTTGGGTATTTCTCTCAAGGTCTTATTTGGTACAAGTACGGTACTTACTCTCTGCATATTTACTCTCACTATATCTCTTTACCAACCTTCTCTCTACAGAGTTATTACTCTGCACATATACAGAGTCATATGTAAGTTAAAACTTTAGTTGGAATTGATTATAAAGCAGAAGTTCTGGATTCAGTAACATTTTGGTTCGTTCACTCCTGTCACCGATGAAAACATTTGCTATGATCAGTCTCTGCCTGAGACCATGGATTACTGCACTTACAATCACAATATACAACTTTGAATAAGATGAAATATCAAGCATAGCTCACATATTATGTTACACTAAGGTGACCAGATTTTAACATTGGTAAAGAGGGACATTGTGGGCGTGGCTTATTTTGTGGGCGTGGCTAGCTGGTCATGTGACTGGGTGGGCATGGCTAGCTGGTCATGTGACCGGGTGGCCATGGCTATGTGTATAGGGTAAGGTGAACAGATTTTAACATTGGTAAGAGGGACACCATTGTGGGCGTGGCTTATTGTGTGGGCGTGGCTTGGAGGCCATGTGACTGGGTGGGCGTGGCTAGCTGGTCATGTGACCGGGTGGCCATGGCTGTGTGTATAGGGACTACTCAGAGGGCTGAAAAGTCATTTCTGACAGGTCCTCACACTTTTGACTGGTCCTCACACTTATGACCATCCTCACATTTATGCCCGTGCAGCATTCTTAACAACCATGTCACTCATTTCACAACTGCTTCTCTTCACCATGGTGACAAGATAGGGCAAAAACGTAAAATGTGAGGACAGTCGTAAGTTCGAGGACTGGTCAAAAATGCGAGGACCAGTCAAAAATAACTTTTTCAGCCCTCTGAGTAGTCCATATGCATAAAAGGATACACCAAGAGAGGGATGAAGGAAGGGAAGGGAGATTAGAGTAGGAGTGAGGGTAAGAGAGGGAGGAAGAGAGAAGGAGAAGGAGAAAGGAAGAGGAAGTAGGGAGGAGAAGAAGCGGGGGGGGAGAGAAAGTAAGAAGGAAAGAAAAGATAGAGGTGGTAGGTTTGAGGAGAAAGATTGCTGTACAATAAAAAAGATGAAAGGGAAGAAAGCCAACCCCAAACAAATATAAAGATATTAAGATAAAGAATGAATTGTTAAACTTTAAAGAATAAAAGAGAACAAATATGAATAAATAGCAATAATTAGAAACACACATACATACAATGTATTTTCTTTGAACAGAATATTTGGCTGGTTCACAAATTTAAACAGTGTTTAGTCATTTCAATTAAATTTACAATTTCTATATTTCCTTTTTGCCATATTTATTCCTCATCTATTTTTTTAAAAAAACAATTTTACCCTTCATCCTCATCTCTAATCTTAATCAAATTCAATTTTTCCCTTCTATTCTATTTTATACCCCTTCCCATTGTCATCTATTTTTATATCCATCCTCACATTGGTTAATTATGTAATTATGTAATACAGTTGTTTAATACAAATTCAACATTTTAATATAAATCAATTAGTTATATAACTATCTTTTTTGTATATTAATCAATATGAACATGAATATTCCAATTATTTCCATGCAATCCAATTTCTTACAAATCAATTAATTATACTTACCAATAATAATAAACCAAATAATTTCCCCCATATATTCCTCCAAACCACAACTTAACCATTTCTGCTTTCAACACAGTATACAATTAATAATATCTCAATTATTACAATTCCCTAGTTAAAAAGAGCTTTTTTTTCTTTTGTGTTTTAAAATCTTGAACTCTCCTCTTTTGCCCTAAATAATTTTCCATTGTTTGCACTTACCTTTTTTGGTGAGGAAAAGGAAAATAAATCTGCTGCCTAATTTTCCAACGTTGCAAGCAAACCGCAAAGCCAACAGCCTGTTTTACTTTCAGTTTCGTTTTGAGCTTGGTTTGCACAAAGAGGAAAAAAAAACTGAGCAATTTAGCAAGAGCAGAGCCCTGTGCAAATCAGCTGAGAGGGGGAAGCCGAGCTAATTAACGTAGGGCGGCCCTTTGAAGCCCCGCAGCAAGAGTTTAAACAGGTTTTTTCCCTCTAGCCATCAGCGGGGATTCAGGAGGCAGCCGGGAACCAGGAGGCAGAATGAAAAATCGGGACTTTTTTAAAACGCCGCGGGACGCGGGACAAATTGCTCAAAAGCGGGACTGTCCCGCCAAAAGCGGGACGTCTGGTCACCTTATGTTACACTCTAATATGGTTTATTTCCTTAGGATTTAGTTAGTTAGTTAGTTAGTTAGTTTAAAAAAGCAAAGATAAATTTTGGTTTAGTATAGCATGTGGTCCAGGTAACATTCAATTTGGTACATGGTAACTTTTATAGTCCTACTCCCAAGTGTCTTATAGCTTAATCTATTTGTACTTAGCTATTGTATGTGATTGTGCAAAATGAATACATATACATAGACACAAGTAAGAAATACGTCAAACAAGAGAAAATCTTAAAAAGAACTGAATAGTGTTAAAAAGATAACTTAATATACTTCTATGAGAAAAATGTTCACATTGTGCATAGCTTTCTTTTCCTGAAAAGCAGCTATCATCATATTCCAGTACTGCACTGCAGCAAGCTTTTAAATCAGAACTTACAAAACAACTTGTGATGCAGCTTAGAATGGAAATTTCTGAGTTAACAGTAGGTAGTTTTGTTGTGAGAGAAAAAAAGAAAGAAAAACTCTATTGTGAATCCATCTTGTAGGCTGAAACTGGTGCCTCATAAAAAAGCCACAAGAGGAAATATGAAAAATATGAAATGAACAAATATGAAAAATGCAAAATATAGCAATTAGTTTACACCACACTTTTCTTTTGAGCTGTAAATGCAGAACTAGCTGTACCACACAATAAGCCTATCTTATTTTCTTAATAAAATAATATTTTTTTAAAAGGATGTACATTACAGATTTGGAGATGCTTAATAGAAGTTCTATATTGATAATCACAATGAACAGACTTTTGCTTCCAGAGCTTGCCAGATATGTCAAGGATCCCACTCATTAAAAATAAAGTAGGTAATTTTTAAGATGGCCCTGGCACATAAGCCGAAACTGTGCCAGCTATGAAAAGGAAAATTTGAATTAATATCAGCCTCTCTTATGCTGACATCATCTTGGGATATGATTTATTTATTCATTCATTCATTCATTCTGCAAAGCTTTAGTCCTATTAACTGGTCTATTGAATTAATAAATAGATAAATGATGAGCAAGGACAGGGGAAAGGTTAAAAAAACAGAGTAGCTTCATAGGATAAACAGATCTAGGCTATGCAAACATATATTTGCATAGCCACTTTTCGGGGGGGGCAGAAATAACTGCTGTAGTAACTAGAAGTTTGTCTCTTTAAATTTGCATTTGTAATTAATTGTGCTTTTCATTTACTCTTCTTCTTTTCGTCCTTGCTGGCTTTGGTAAAATTAAAGAGATATCAAGAGGACCAGAAGTCCCTCCCACCAGCCACATTCATAGTGCCTTTTCCTTTCAAGTTCCCCATTTTAGTCAAGCTTACATTTTCTGTCTTGTAAATTGCCTGAGGGAACAATAAAGAGCTTTTACCTCACTTACTTAGCCCTTTTATAGGACTTTTCACACTTTCATTGCCATCCTCACTTTCAAAAGAAAGCATTTATATAAGAATCTTTATTTCTTGCTTTACATTACATGGGGGAGGGGGGGTTGGATGCTTCTTAGAAGAAAAGGCAAAATCAAAACTCACAAAAAAATTTATTCTGTCCTGTGGAAGTTGACGCCTTTGTTCCCTCTCAGATCAGGCATTGATCTTCCTTTTTAAGCATCCTTGAGGGAATCCTTCCAGTTCAAGGCAAGAAAAAAAATGGCTCTGAAGAAAACTTCAGGGTGCACCAAGACGGTTCTCTGTATTGCTCCAAGGCTAAAGTTCTCCTGGGTGGCATGTCGCCAATTTATGAGGGCCAAATATGGCTCTAGGCACGTATCTCAGGCATGGGCCTCAGAGGACAGGTAGTCCTCAACTTACAACAGTCCATTTAGTAAAAATTCAAAGTTACAACAGCAATGAAAACATGATTTATGACCACAGTTACGACCTTTGCAGCATTCCCATGGTCATGTGATCAAAATGTAGATGCTTGACAACTGGTTCATATTTATGACCTTTGCTGTATCGTAGAGTCATGTGATCCTCTTTTGCAACCTTCTGACAAGCAAAGTCAATGGGGAAGCCCAATTCAGTTAACAACCAGGTTGCTAACTTATCAACTGCAGTGATTCACGAGAAAAGTCCTAAAACGGGGCAAAACTCACTTAATAAATGTCTCACTTAACGATTGAAATTTTGGGCTCAAATGTGGTGGTAAGTTGAGGCCTACCTGTATTTTTCCAATGAAACAGACTGAGACAGGAAGATCATTTATTACAATTTATTTAGAATGTTCTGATGAAAAAGGATTCCTCTCATTCAAAGAGAGAACCTAGATCCTCAGCTTCCATTCTCTTTTATAGTTAACACATTAAAGAAAAATGCAAAAGAAAAGTTGATTGGATAGGACAAAACTAACTTTCCCTTTGCATAGGAAATCTGTTATATGGAGTTAAATATGTTACATGTACGTCCATTTAAATGAGCTCTGATGGAAGCAGGGGCATAAAAATTTAAGATGTTAATGAGGAAAAACATCAGAAGGTTGTTTGGAGTTCACGGAGAGATAGACCAGATCCCAATTACCACTATGAATCCCTTTCTCTCACTTATCAGAAAACAAACTCCAGACATTTTGTTAAAATTAACACAGTTTTATCCTATTCTGACCTGTTGAGCAAAGACACTTTTTATCTTGCAGGTTAGGAATATTAGAAGTTATCAATCAATCCATATACTATGGCAACAGAATAAGGAGCTTTCTACGTTTCAGTCTGCAATGGTTTTGTAAACCAGGGGTCTCGAACCTTGGCAACTTTAAGACTTGTGGGCTTCAACTCCCAGAATTCCTCAGCCATCTTTGCTGGATTAGGAATTCTGGGAGTTGAAGTCCACAAGTCTTAAAGTTGCCAAGGTTCAAGACCCCTGTTGTAAACCATTAATGTTGTTGTGTAGGTAGAGACTGGGAACAGGCTTAGATAACAGCTCTTTATTTGGCAACTATATACAATCCAGCAGCTTGCCTCTCTGACAGCTAGCCCTTTTATAGGAGCTGTCAGGGATTCCAACCAATCACATTTGAGCATTCTTCCCGCTCAAACAACGGACCAGAGGGAAAACCTGAGTTGTCAATATCTAACAAATATCATTTAAAGGAGAGAAAAATAAGTTAAAGTATAAAATAACTAGCAAGTAAACAATACTACAAAGTCCATACTGTGTGGCCTTCAGTATCTTTCTGTTAATGGATTTTGAGAAAATGATTAGGCAACTCCAATACAAACTTTCTGGTGAACTTACTTTTCCTTATTTGCACATAACATTGCTTTACATTAGAAAGTCAATTTAGCCATGAAAAACTGCACATGCAAGAGTTATAACACACACAAATATTTCTCCCTTCTCTGACCTTTTTTATAGCCTCTGCCATAAATCAAGTAGCAAAAAGATGGCTACTTGTGCTAGTGTTTCTAGGATAATTATTTCCCAGTGTATAAATATTCTAATGCTTATATGGATCTTAAGCCTTTAGTATGGAGTTACAGTATTTCTAAATCCCACTTAGAATAAATCAAGGGCATTAATTACCCTTCACTGGCAGTTTCTCAGCTAGCAGTGTTGATGTTCACCTTTTTTCAGGCAATTCTGTAACACTTCAGTAAACTTGCCTATCTATGATAGGAACATTGCCTAAATCCATAATGGTTCTCTATCCATAATTTTTCTTTCCTCCAAAATTCCAACAACCTGATGCCGAACTAACTTGCTGCCAGCATATCAGCCTCTTTTAACTTCTCCCCTGAGAAATTTTCTGTGTTAATGTAATTGCTTGTCTCAATAGCTCGCTGCTTGACTAGGCCAGTTTTCCAGACTGTGTTTATCACAAGGCAGGAATAATGTACGTCTGGAAGATCACGTCACAGTATTTTTACTTTCTCTATTCTATCAGGTCTCTATGACAAAATAGAATCCGATTGTGGAAGAATGCTTTGAACTCCTGGTGCTTCAGCTCTTATCTAAATTTATGGCTTATTAAGTAGAAAAATCCATATTAGGATAAACATTTTCACAGCAGAGCTAGTGCATTTTATTTATATTTACAAATCCATCTAAAACTGGAAAAAAGGACTTAAAATGAAGTCTTATCCAATCTGTCCATTTAAAGATTCTGTAGTCTGTGAATAGACTTTTATCTTTTAGCCTATCTTTACATTCTTTTCATATAATTCTCAATTTCCTGTCCCACCCACCCCCAAAGCATAGGCTTTATAGAGGCCACACTATCATGTTTTTTAAAAAAAATATTTATTTTATGAGCTCTTTATGGTTAATTTTCTCATTGTATTTGTACAGCAAAGCATTAGGGAACATTCAGCCCCCAAAACTAACAACCTGCAGAAGTATTGCCAGTTGTGACAAGATGAAAGAAGTATCTCCAATCTCTTGTTCTCTGATTCATAATGTACTTTAAATGTAATCTTATATTGCTGAAGCAAAATATACTGTAATGTATATGTGTATATACCCATGCACTATAAATATCTGAACATCTGGTAACAACGATGATTTTATTTTAATCATAACATTTTAGAATTGGAATATGAACTTCTGTTATTTAATAAAGCTTCCTGATCCACTTCAACATCTTGTAAGTACAACATTGCTGTTGAAGCATCTGCCTAAAGTAAGCTGTGTTTATGGTAAATATAACCATGGTTTCTGGTTATGCACAGTCACTAAACCGTACACTAAATTTTATTGGCAAGCTTCAAACTATATATTAAGACATATTTAGCTTAGTGTGTTCTTAAATCCATTTGAAACATGAGAAGTTTCTTTATTAAGCTTTTAAAAAATTCAATTCCTTGCCATTTCAACTATTTATTTCTAATCTTGCCTGGAAATCTTTTCAGTGTATTCTTATCTCATGCCATTTTTATTTTTTAGAAAAACCTAACGATTTATATTTCTACTCTTGATAGCAATTTCTAGTAACCATTTCTAACATTCCTAGCCAAACTGAAACAGAGTTTGGCATCACGGTTTTCAAATAATTAAATTTTGGCTGTCCCTGGTTTCATTTCTTCTAGTTAAGCAAAATTACTGCTTTTTAATTTTTTTAATAATTAAGGACTAAGTTAAGATTCAATTTGGAGTTTCATTTGAGACTATTTGATATAACTGCCTGTATGAGATTGGTTTTCCAGATCAAATCAGCAAGACAGTTTGAATCATTAAATCAAATAATATGTTTCCAAGTTAAGTTGGACACTTATATCTAGTCCAGGAAATACAATTTCCCCCCTGAATCAATGTGGATTGAATTGAATTAACTTTCTAACCTGAACTGAAATTTGCACTGAATTAGGTCACAAATCTGATTTGAACCAATGATTTGAATTGGTTTTTGTTTGATTATATCTTTATAATTTCTAGCAAGAAATGTATTTCCGTAATTGCCGCTAGCTAAAAATTCTCTATGAGATGATGCTGGCCACAAGTGTTGCAATCCTAACACAGCTTGAGGTTCCTGATTGGAGAAGGCTGCCTTAGAGGTAGCCAGGCATATAAAAATATTAACAAAAAGGGACACAACTTCCTGTCTAGGCAACTTCATTTCAGCATCCAGTGTAGGATCACTTTTAAGACTGGTGTGTGAGATTGAATGTGTATAGATTTAGAAGAGCTTTGTGTGTGTGTGTGTGTACATACATATATAGTATATATAGTACCTAATGTATCTTTTTGTGTGCCTTTACACACTCTATGCTATGTAAAGTGCATGTACACATATGGCATATATACATAGGATTAAATAGTATATTTTGGATGTTCAGTAGTGGTAAATAAATAGAGAGGGAAACTGTATCTTGTTGAGGCCTTTGAGGCGAGTGGCCGGGAGGTGGGGATGGGTGTGATGAGTGACATCGAGGTGGCCATGCCCACCCAGTCACATGACCACCCGGTCATGCCTACCCAGCCAGTCATTAGTGCAGAGAACCGGTTGTTGAATTATTTGAATCCCACCACTGATTAGCATATTGTATGAACCTAGTCATTTCTAGTTTATTAAATAATAAGCAAACCAAACTTAAGCAAACCATTATTTGTTATGTCAACACAGCTATAGTTGGAAACTTAATATTTCATAGCACACCTTCAGTAGTCCAAAGACTTATCTAACAACGCTTTACTTTTTCCCTTGCCTAAAAAAATGCATTTTGCACATGTGCAGAAAATACAACCTACCAGAACAAATCCTGCTAATTCCATGCTGCAAACTTTTTCTGCCAGCATTAAGGAGTTAAAAACGGACTTCTACTTCAGTGATTTTCTAATCATAGCATCATAACATAAACCTCCCTTTAAAATCTAGCAATGAAAATCTAGCTGGTTATATTTCCTCCAAGTGAATTATGTCATTGTTAGCAGAAAAAGGAGAAACCAAAGCTATCTTTACAACAAGCTCCCTAGTGAATGTTGCTAAGTGATAGGCTCAGTCCCACTGAGCAAGTCACGGAAAATTGCATATGTATTTAACTGGTCTTTATGAAATACTGAGAAATCACCTAGAGTGCTGTGTTTGTGCTCTGTTCTCTGGGAGAAAATAACCACTTTACAAAAAGTACATAACCAAATGCAAGCCAGAACAGTTGCCTTACCCTTAATGATGTTACTGATGTGATTTTTCCTATTAGCACTTAGTGGTGATGACATTAATCCTTTTATTTCTATTGCAGTGTACATTACATAAAACTTACAGGTTGCAAATCCAATCTTAGAGAAATATATCTTTGAGAGATATGACTGTGAAATATATATCATGTATTTCATTGACTGGGTTGATACACTGTAATAGATCATGGTGTGTTTAACAAGAGCATGTTAACCTAGCATTGGCTGACTTCATGTATCAAAAAGCAAACCACACAATAGTATGTTATGTAAACTAGATCTCTAATTGGGTTTTCTCAGTACAGCAAATCATAATATGGCTTGCTTTTCTGGTTTTTAACGTATTGTTGGAATTCAGCCTCTTGTGGTTTAATAATTGTAATTAAGCAAACCATGATGTTTGAACCAAACTGCTGTTTGCTCTCAAGGAGACCTGAGTTCCCCAGAAACAATTTTGATTAGATGTGCAATTTATCTTTAATATTAATATCTTTAATAGTAATGTTAGCAATTAGAATATGAAGCCATTTTTGTCAAAGTTGTATGACTGAGGGTAAAGTTGATCCAAAACCTGACCAAGGAACAGCAAAAACGATAGAATTGAAAATTAGCCAATGGAAAGGTGGTTTGAAGCCTCACTTTGCTGGCAAGGCCAAGAAAGAAAGAACAAGATGTTATAAGATATCTTTAATCCTTCTTTGGAGTAAAAGCAGATTTGAAAACTGCTTTCAAACTGCGAGTAAATTGACAGCCTTTGTTATAGAGAGCCTCTTTCTTCCCAGATCTGACATCTGAACTGTATTGCTTCTTCTTAGACAAACTAAATATTTACTCCCTTGTTTTTCCACAATCTGTTCTAGGATTAGTCCCTGGTCACAATGGAGAGGTTTATGCTTGGCAGATATAATTAAAGGATAAGTGTAATGTAGCTTGCAGGGCCAATCCAAGATCTTTTGCTGCTTAAAGCAATGCTTTAAAATAGCTCCTCTATGTTTCACTCAGTCTCATGTAGGACATCACCTGTTGGTTTGATAGCATGCCGTTTGTGGGGGGGGCAGATACAATTTCAAGAAAAAGATATGGAAATCAGAGAAAAAAAGAATAAAGTGATGGACTTGAGAAAGGTGATTACATGCATTAGAGATGAAGGGTACTCTGGAATGCTGGGGAGGAACAGGTGGCATTGAGATCTTTGGTCTAAGGCAGGAGTGTCAAACTCGCATCCTTACAGTGGTATCACGTGATGTATCGGGATTTCCCCCCCCTTCTCTAAACCGGGTGTGGATGTGGCCAGTGTGTGACACATCTGGCCCATGGGCTGTGAGTTTGACAGCCCTGGTCTAAAGAGATACTACCTGAGTTGTTTTTCTAGGTACTATAGCTTTAGAAGACATTTCCCTGAATGTTTCAACTGTAAAATAAGTCTCTGTTGCTCAACTTATGTCATGGACACAGAAAAAGAAGAGGAGGAGCAGGAGGAGAAGGAGAAAGAGAAGGAGGAGATGTGTTCCTTCAAAATGGGCCTCCCAGAGAGCACTGGCCTCAGTCATCAAGGCTTTTCCCATACTTTTTCATTAATAAAAGCATTTGTAAAGATTGAGCAGAAAGAAGAAACCTAGAGTTTGATTTCAAGAAAAATAAAGGCTCCTGACATCGTTGTAGGATCGAGCTGAGAATTCAAACTAGTCAAGCTAAGAGGTTCAGTTAAGCTATGAAATGTCTGGAGATGCATAATTTACTGCTAAGACCAGTTAGTCGAGCCTGACAGATTTCAAAAAGCAAAAACATGTTTTCTTGAAGTCTATAGAATACTATTTTATGATGTTTTACACCTCTAAAGCTGCTGACATATTTGTCCAGTATATTATACAGATGCTCACCTGAATGGAAACATTTTGTGTTTGCAAAACCAAAGGAGACAATTAAAGGAGCAAATGGTTTATCTGATCAAGAATGAAAGAGTTTTTCACAGAATGTCCTCAGAAATCATCTTAATAATTGAAGTCTATATTGATGGATGATTTAGAGCAGTTTTGGCGAAACGTTTCGGCAGCAAGTACTGAAACAGGAGTGTGCATGTATGCGCACCCATACCGGAAACCAGAAGAGCAGCCTCCTCTTGTGCATGTGCATGCTAGGCAGCTCTTCTTCCAGTTTCTGGAACACATACACGCACAAAGACCAGGTGGCCAGTGTGCATGCAAGTGCTGGAAACTGGAAGAGCAGCCACCCGGTGTGCATGCATGTGCCAGTAAGATGATCTTCCGGTTTCCAGTGCACACATGCGCACTGGTCCAGCTGGTCTTCGCACACGTATGTGTGCCAGAAACCGGAAGACCAGGTAGTCAGTGCTTATGCACGTGCTGGAAACCAGAAAAGCAGCCACCCGACACGTGCAGGTGTACCAGGTGGCTGCTCTTCCGGTTTCTGGCACTCCCGTGCGAATGAAGACCAGCTGACCGGCACGCCAGAAGAGCAATGGGCAATGGCTCGCATGCCCGGAGAAATGGCTCTTTGTGGCATTTCCGGCACACATGCCATAGGTTCGCCATCACAGTTCTAGAGAGTTCCATTTTTACTAAGTCTGCTTCTTTTTATGAGAGCACTAAAATGTTCATAGTTTCGCATCTGTTACCATCTAATGGAACAAACACCTGCTGTTTTAAAATGTATGTATCTTTGCATTAGCTACCATTCTGGGACTAAAAGTCCCAGAATTAGCTCTAGGTGTGGGTGACTGGTTATAAAAATAAATAGTTTGCAATATCTTATTTTGATAGAAGCATGTCAGATACAGTGCCAAGTAGATCATTATAACCATTCTTGCCTGGAAGAAGATCAACTCTTAATCAGCAAGTTGACATCACAACATTTTTTTTCACACCTATATAAGCATCCAACTCCCAAAAAAGTAGGAATCTATTTACTGCTGTTGTGAAAAAATTCATCAAACATTTCTTCTTTCATTTTACTTGAATGTTTCCAATATTCCAATTTATGATATTTTAAAAGCTTTGTTTATTTAGTACTGGGGGAATAAATTCATCTGTTCAAACACATAACACTGTTAATTAAGCACTAATGCCTATAAGCGTGAAAATTAGAATGGGATAAATGCAGCCTCCCTTTTTAATTATCAGAAAACACAGATTATTTTGCAGCCAAGATATAAAACTACTTGTTAGTTGGCCTAATTGTTGTCAATCACTACTCCATTAAACGTAATATTAAAATTAAACATGGCATGAGAATGAAAGTGATCTTAAACACTTTGTTTGGAAATATGTTTTTGAAACATGAAATCACAGCAATATGCTTTCAGTTTAGTTTTTATATTTTCTTGGTATCTTTCAGATATACTGGGTCTGCAATTCTCAGCCATCATAGCTGAACTGTTATATACTAAGAAATTAAGAACTGTATTTATATAATCCAAAGGCATCATCCATGTAAAAGGTGGGTTTGGGGAAAAGTCAACGGTTGTGACAAAAAAATAAATTTGTAAAAATGAATTGTAGAAACCCATAAAACCTTCCATTGAGCATACCTGTTGGTTTAGGAAGTTACATACAACTCCACAACATTTCAAACTACTCCCATATATAATTTCCTTACATGAGGGAGTAGAGGTAATTGGTGATCATCTACAGTATGGAAAATGTAAAGGAATTCTCATGTCAGTTAAAGAATTTGGAACAAAGAAGCAGGTCTGCACTGGGTCAAGTAAACACAGTAAATATGTAAGACTCCAAGAGTGGTGACCCAGATGTCAACTTTTCACACCAAATCAGTGTTTGAAAAAGCCACACTACATCTATTGTAATCTTCCTCAATTTGGAATTGCTTTGGGTATGTGATAGATGAATGAATGAATGAATGAATGAATGAATGAATGAATGGTATTCTCCAGGTGTCTACTTCTGAGAGTTGGACTTCCACATATCCAGAGACCAAATATATCCAGTGAAATTGATTTATGCACATTGAATAAATCACAATTAATAAATTATAATTAATGAAATAAAATTAATAACATAAATGTATAGATTTATGCACACTGAATAAGCCACAAATATAATGATTAGCCTCATATATCATATGAGGCTAATCATATGAAATTCAAACCAAACAAATCTCTTTATCGCTCAGCACCATCTTTCTTTATTTCTCCCTCTACCTTGCAATGTCATACATTGAAATAAATATAAAAATGAATTCCTGCAAAAGGGCAATGACCCATATAAGACATTCTAGATATGTTGTTTGTTAGTGGATAGACTAACCAGAGGGTGTTGCTGGTGGTGTCATTATCATCTACCTTTTAATCATAACACGCATAGTGTCAGAAACCAGGAAAAAAGTGATATTTACTGAATTTGCCACCAAGTTACCAGGATATGCTTCGTGATGGTGGAATATTTTTATCTTAGAAATACATTATACTTTGTAATCCATAGGGTATAATTTACATCCTGACTATTGAAATGCAACTATCATATTTTAAGGGTAATGGCAAACTAACTTTGCTATTCACCACTGTGAAATTTGGAGTGAAAAGGCTGTTAATCTTTGCATAACGTTACCTTCAAGTTACAGAAAAAATGAAATATATCCTGCTTGCTAAAAATTAATTAATCCCTGATCATCTAAGTATACACTCACACAAATTACTAAGAGTAGTATATTTTAACACTGATTTCTTATACAACTTTCTGGTAGCTTTAAGTGCAATTTCCCCCCTAAAAATGCAGCATTGGAATTGTTATTAAATTTTTGGTTTTTCATTTGAAGTTTTATCACAGTTTGTTCTCTCTAAAGAACAAGGATTGCGAAGAAAGAAAGAAACAGATGTCATTGCAAGACCCATGTGTTGAATTCAAAGGAACCCTGTTGGTGTGTAATTAGTTCCTTTCTAGCCAAACCTTAAAGTGTAATCCATTGTTCTGTACTGCAATTAAGCTACTAATTCAACCCTTCCACACACCCCAACAGAAGCAATCCAAACAATTGGCTGTTTTGCATGTTGATTTCTCTTTTTCTGATTCACTAGCTTTGTCTTTCCCAGTTCTCTCTCTCTCTCTCTCTCTCTCTCTCTCTCTCTCTCTCTCTCTCTCTCTCTCTCTCTCTCTCTCTCTCTCTTTTACAGCAGTCTCTTCCAGAGGCAGTCCAGATGAAATGCATTACTACTAGTGGTGATATGAGTCATTTGTTACATAATATTGGTGAATGGGTTGCAGTGATATGGATTGTAGGTTCAGGCCAAAGAATGCTGCTTCAAAAATGGCAACATACCTATGACTTGCATTTGAAGATACAATCTATGCTCTCACTAAATTCTTTGTTCATCTAACCACCAAATTCCTGGGAATCCATCATTCATAATTACATAAGGAGATCACATGCAAAATAAAGAGCATGCCAAATTCAGCAGTTCAAAAGCCACAATGGTAAGCATGAAGAAACACTAGAAAGAATAAGTGTGTAAGCACTGATCCAGGGCAACAAACTAGATAAAGGCTGTCCTGGTCATAGCCTTGCCCTCATTTTTCAAAATATGGGGGCATATTTGGGGGTAAGCAACTTTTATTATTTCTTTGATAGTCTTTTTTATGGTGCATGATAGAAACAATAATTTCCCACCTTGTATTGAAGGAAGCTGGGAATTCTTAGCTGAACCTTGATCAGATGGAGTGGCTGTGGATGGGACCACCTTTGTATCTGTGAGGTTATCATCTATGGTCTTGTATGAAGTTACATTACCCTAGAAAAAACCAACAGCTTGGAGTCCTCCAGGGTTCATGGCTCCTGCTCAAGGAGCAGATGGCAATTGTGGCTAGGAGGGTCTTTGCTGAACTTGCTGTTGTGTGCCTGTTAAATCAGGCGCAGGGAAAGGAAGATGTGACCAGCTCGATATATTTAGTAACTTTATTGCAACAGTAACAAGACTGGCTGTGCGCTGCCGGAGCTCTCCTTATATTCCCTCCGGCAGACACACCACCCCTAAGACGGCTATTCAAACTTCCCGCCCGAGGCTGGCAGCCAATCCGAGTGGGTGTCCTTATAAGGACATAACACTCCTCCCCTCCTAGTTAGCAAACAGTCAATCAAAGTCAATGAAAGTCACGTAATCGCGCAGGTACGTGGGATGCCTAGGCGCCCTAGTTGACCTGCGCAGTTTCACTTGTTCGTCGATGCTGACTTGGACGGACGGGGCTCCTGTGTCTCCTGGTTCCCTCCCTGGAACCGGACTCGGTTCGTCTGGCAAGTGTGCGGGGTCCCTCCCAGTGCCTCTGGCCGAACCTTGGACCTCGGACTCCTGGTTCTGGTGGTCTTCCTCCTGGCCTGTGCATTGGTCGTCTCGCTGCAGTCACTCGGCGCCGACCCGGGAAGAGCATCTGAGTCTCGGTAAATACCTGGTTGTTACTTGCTCCTCCCCGGTCCCCTGGGCTCAGCGGTTCGGCTGTGGTTCGGGTTCCCATTGCCAGGGGGATGTCTCGGATCGGTGCCCTCGGGTCCGGTACTCCGGCGGGGTGCGGTGTTGACCTTGGTCGTGTAGTCCGACCTCGCTGGGCTGGTGTAGACCCCCCTTGGTCGGGGTGGCGGAGGCCTTCCTTGCCGTGCTGGCATTGGCCTACCCTTTCGGGGTGGCGGTGGTCGTCCTAGTCGGGTTGTTGTTGTTGGGCTACCTCCGCGGGGTGGTGGAGGTCTCCCCTGCCAGGGTGGCATTGACCTCCCTGGCCGGGTTGTTGTAGGCTTTCCTCTCGCACTAGTCCCTGGTCTACCACCAGTCGGTGGCTGGGGTCTTCCGTGCTGGGGTGTTGTTGTTGGGCTGCCCTCTTGGATGGCTGGAGGTCCTGCTCGCCAGGGTGTTGTGTGTCATCTTCACCCGCGTGCTGTGGTGTGCCCTCCTCGGACGGTCCCCGGTCTACTGTTGCTCTTGGTTGGCAATCCTCTGTACTCTGGGCCCATCTGATGCCCCTGCCGGGTGGCCGGGGTTCGCCCTGGTTGGGAAGTCTCCGGTCTACTTCCCTGGAATGACGCTGCCCTGGTTGGTTGGGTCATTGCCTCCCCACCTCACTGGGGTGTTGTAGGCCTGCCTTGTCGGGGTCTGGTAGGCCGACCTCGTCTGGGTGTTGTTGGCCTCCCTCGGTGTGGTGTTGCAGGTCTGCCTTGCCTGGGTGTTGCAGGTCTACCTCGACAGGGTGTTGCAGGCCTACCTTGTCAGGGTGTTATAGGCCTACCTCGTCGGGGTGTTACAAGGCTACCTCGTCGGGCTGGTTTCGTCCTACTTCCCTCCACCTTTTCCGGAGCTGGTCGATGTGACGTCTACAGACCTGTCCATCTTCCAGCTCCACTCTGTAGGTCTTCGGGCCGGTTGTGCTTTCTATCTTCCCCTTCAGCCATTTCGGAGAGCCGTGGAAATTCAATGCAAAAACCGGATCTCCTATGCTGAAGGCGCGAAGTGGGCGGCTGGCAATTGCGGTCACTTCTGGGCTGTATTGTGGGTGCAGCCGGTCCAATGGTGACCTTAGCCTTCTGCCCATCAACAATTCAGCTGGGCTCTTGTGGGTGGTGGCATGCGGCGTGATGTGTTGGGTGAGGAGGAAGGCATCAATTCTTTCCTGCCAGTCACCCGTGCCCATTTTGGTGAGTGCCTCCTTGGTGAGTCTCACCATCCGTTCAGCCTGTCCATTTCCGGCTGGCCTGTAAGGTGCTGACAGGGCATGGCGTATGCCCAGTCTGGCCAGGAATGCCTCCATGGCCAAGGACGTGAGTTGGGGCCCGTTATCGGAAACCAACACGTCCGGCAGTCCATGGGTGGCGAAGAGACGGCATAGAGCCCGGATCGTCGCTTCCGTTGTGGTAGATGCCATGGGTACCACCTTGAGCCACTTGGAGAAGGCATCAACGGCGATGAGTAGGTGGCGCCCCTGCATTGGACCCGCGAAGTCGATGTGGATCCTTGACCAGGGGCTGCTGGGGGTCTCCCACTTCATTGGTTCGGCTTGGGGTGGCGGTGAGCATACCTCTTGGCACGGGTCACATCTGGAGACCCATTCCTCGATGTCTCTGTCCAGTGATGGCCACCAGACGTAACTCCATGACAGGGCTTTCATGCAGACGATGCCGGGGTGCCCATTATGCAAGGATTCTAGCATTCTTTGTTGCAGAGTGCTGGGAATCAGCACTCTGTCTCCCCATAGTAAACCGCCTCTCATGGTGGACAGCTCCTTTTGCTTTCTGGCAAAGGGCTGAATTTCTCCTCTGCCTTCTCCGTCGGCCACCCTCTGAGGATCCAGGACTTAACTTGGCGGAGTGTGGGGTCCTTTTGAGTGTGGACGGCCACATCTGCAGATGAGACTGGGCAGCTGTTGTCGTTGTCGATGTGGAAGAGGTCGAGCGTGGGGGCTGGGTCTTCCACTGGGTCCTTTGACGGGCATCTACTCAGCGCATCGGCGTTCCCAATGGACGTGCCTGGCTGGTGCACGAGTCTGTAGGAATAGCCGGCTAGGAAGATGGCCCATCTTGTTGTCCGCGGGGACATGAAGGTCGGTGTTGGTTGGTCGCCTGCGAGGAGCACCAGAAGTGGCTTGTGGTTGGTCACTATGGTGAAGCTCCTCCCGTAGACTTACTCGTGGAATCGTCTGACTCCTGCGACGATAGCCAGAGACTCTTTGTCCAGCTGGCTGTAATTGTGTTCCGCGCTGGACATCGTCTTGGAAAAATATGCTATTGGGGCTTCTGAGCCATTCGGAAGTTCATGGCTGAGGACTGCTCCTACCCCATATGGTGATGCGTCGCAGGTGAGCTTGATTGGGAGCGTCTCATTGTATTGTATGAGGACGCTTTTAGATGTTAAAAGTCCTTTGATGGCCCGGAATGCTGCTTCTTCCTCTTGGTCCCACTTCCAGGAAACTGCTTTCCCCAGTAGGCAGTGGAGTGGCTCAGCAATTGTGGCTTTCTGTTTGAGCAACATGGCATAGAAGTTAAGCAATCCAAGGAATGCCTGAAGCTCTGTTTTGTTTTTTGGGCTGGGGGCTTCATGGATAGCTTTAACTTTTGATTTGGTGGGGTGGATGCCAGAGCCATCTATGAGATAGCCCAGGAACTCGACCGCCTGGACTCCTAAGATGCATTTATCTCTCCTGACTCTCAAGCCCTTGGCCTTGAATCGCTGCAGGACAAGCCTGAGTCTTTCAAGGAGTTGTGCTTTGGAATCTCCAGAGATTAGTACATCATCGAAGTACGGCACCACCCCTGGAACGCCTTGGAGAAGGCGTTCCATCATTGATTGAAAGATTCCAGGGGCAGCGCTGACTCCAAATTGGAGACGGTTGCATTTGAATGCTCCCCTGTGAGTAACTATCGTTTGGGCCTCCGCCGTCTTTTCATCCACTGGCAGCTGCTGGTAAGCCTGGGCCAGGTCCAGTTTGGCAAAAATTGAGCCAGTCCCTAGGGAATGCAGCAGATGTTGCACCACTGGGACTGGGTATGCGCTCTGCGGCAACGCCTTATTGATTGTACACTTATAGTCGGCGCAGATGCGCACAGATCCATCATGCTTCATTGGGGTCACAATGGGGGTTTCCCATGAAGCATGATCGATAGGTTCCAGAATGCCTTGGGCAATCAGCTTATCTAGCTGCGCGTCTACTTTTGGCCGCAAGGCAAACGGAACCCGGCGGGGCTTCAGCCTGATTGGGGTGATTCCCTTGTCCAGATTAAAGGAGATTGGCTTTCCCACAAATTTCCCCATCTTACCATCGAAGACTTCCTTGAACTCTTCGATGAGATTGTCGAGTTCGTCCCTCTGGATCTGATGGATGCCTCCGATTGATAACCCTAGTGGCTTGAACCACTCCACTCCTAGCAGGTTCGGTCGGCTGTGTTCCACGACTGTGATGGGAAGTTTGCCTTGGAATTCCTTGAAGGCGATGTGGAGTGTGGTTCTGCCCAGGACACCAGTGGGGTTTCCACTGAAATCCACGAGCCTCGACCTCAGGGGCTTTAACTGGTTCTTTTCACAGGTTGGCTTCAGGCGCTTTAGATGTTGCCAGTCCATAATGGAGTAGATGGAGCCTGAATCTACTTCCATTGTGCACGGTGACCCCTCTGCCAGCAGTGTCACGTTGAATTTGGTGGCACCGTCATTGCTTGTGTGGGCGATTGTGGTCTGGTGTGCTGCTCTGTTGTGAGGATATTCGTCATTCCCGCGCCTGGACTGGTTCGAGGACCGTTTGGATGTCCTCTGGGTCTCTGTGATTTTCGCGGAATCTTGGCCTGGGTGGTTCCGGGGCTGGATCCGCTGCTCTGCATGCCTCAGCTATGTGTCCCCTCTTCAGGCAACGATGGCAGGTCGCGTCCCTCCATCTGCAGTTTGCCCTAGGGTGGTCACCTTTGCAACTGCCACAACGTTCCCCCTGGTCGCCATGTTGGGGATTTTCCCGCCTGGGGGGGGCGGGAAACCTTGTGTACGGCCATTTCCTCATCGGATTCTGATGGCGTGGCGGAGTCATCTGAGGAATTTGGGCCCGACTTGTGGATCTTGTGGATCCCTCTTGCCTTCACCATTGCGGTGGCCGCTTTCTCGAAAGTCTCAGCGGCTGTGGCTTCTTCAAGGACTTCCTTGAGCGGGATCCTCTTGCGGCTCAGGAACTTCTTCTGGAGACCCACATCCCGCATCCCGAAGATGATGCGGTCTCAGATGGCATTATCAACGTTGTCAAATTCACAATTGGCAGCAATTTGACGAAGTGCTGCCACGAACTCTTTAATGGATTCACCTTCCCGTTGATTGCTCTGCTGGAAGGTGAATCTGTTTGCAATCGGGGTGCCTGTGGGTGCGTAGTGCTCCTGCAGGACTTCTTGCAGGTCACTCCAGGACATCTCCTCAATATCTCTGGGTGCCACGAGGTCAATGGCCATCTCTAGGACGTCAGAGCCGCAGTGGGCCAGGAACAGGGCTCTCTTGTGTTCATCGTCGAGGTTCTGGTAGCCGTTTCCTCAGAGGAATTGCTGGAATCTGACCATGTACGACCTCCATTTCTCTCTTGCCGGGTCAAATGGATTCAGCGAAGCAATCAGTGCTTGCGGGGTTGCCATTCTGTAGGATGCCACGGTTGGGTGACTTCAGCTCGGTTAGGCGATCGTGCCACAAGTCTTGCTCAGGTTCTCTTCTCTAGTCCTTTGTCGCCAGTGTTAGATCAGACGCAGGGAAAGGAAAACGTGACTAGCTCGATACATTTAGTAACTTTATTGCAACAGTAACAAGACTGGCTGTGCGCTGCCGGAGCTCTCCTTATATTCCCTCCGGCAGATGCACCGCCCCTAAGACAGCTATTCAAACTTCCCGCCCAAGGCTGGCAGCCAATCCGGGCGGGTGTCCTTATAAGGACATAACAGTGCCAATTACCCATCTCTCAGGCATTCATGTCCTGGTCATGCCATTTGACTACTATAATGTTTTTTACATGGTGGGACTACTCTTGAAGACAATCTTGAACCTTCAGCTGGTACAGAATATGGTTGTGTGAGCAATTTTGGATGCCCCAAAAATGGTGCATGGAACACTCACCTGTGCAAACCATTTTGGGTTCTGGTTTACTTCTGTGTCTAATTCAAGGTGTTGGTTATAATCTTTAAAGCTCTACAAATCATGGGGCCATGTTACCTCAGAAACTGCCTTATCTCCCATTGCAGCAGCCTTTCTCACTCGGTCAGGCAGAGAAGATACATTACAGACCACATCAGTTAAAGAATTTTGACTGGCGGAGCCCTGGAAGAGAGCCTTTTCTGCCATCACACCCACCCTTTGGAATATCCTCCCCTCAGAGGTGAGGCAGTCCCCACACTCCTGGCCTTTTGAAACAGTTTGATGATCTGGCTGTACTGATTCACATGAGGCTCACTAAGAGCATGTAACCTTGGGATTGGGTAGTGTTTTTAAGGTTCCCACCCCCCCATCTTTTATATTGTTAGTTTATTCTATTCTTGCTTTACTTGGCTCCTTTTATTCATTTTCATGTTTTTTACATTTTTATATTTTGAATTGTATACTGCCCTAAAAGGGCTCTAAGAGTGAGATGGGTGGTTTCTAAATTTGAAATACTTATACATGTACATGTACATGTACATGTACATATACATATACATATACATATACATATACATATACATATACATATACATATACATATACATATACATATATCAGACATGGCATTCAGCAGGTTGTGACCAGTTCTGGAGAATCGGTAGTGGAAATTTTGAGTAGTTCGGAACTGGTAAATACCACCTCAGACTGACCCTGCCCCCATCTATTCTCTGCCTCCTGAGTCCCAGCTGATTGGGAGGAAATGGGGATTTTGCAGTACCTTCCCAGTGGTGAAATCCAATTTTTTTACTACTGGTTCTGTGGGTGTGGCTTGGTGGGCGTGATGTAACTTGGTGAGCGTGGCAGGGGAAGGATACTGCAAAATCTCTATTCCCACCCCACTCCAGGGGAAGGATACTGCAAAATCCCCATTCCCTCCCCACCCCTGGGGTAAGGATATTGCAAAATCTCCATTCCCACTCCACTCTGGGGCCAGGCAGAGGGGGTATTTGCTGGTTCTCTGAACTACTCAAAATTTCCGCTACCGGTTCTCTGAACTGCTCAAAATTTCCACTACCGGTTCTCCAGAACCTGTCAGAACCTGCTGGATTTCACCCCTGAATCTTCCCCTGGAGTAGGGAGGGAATGGAGATTTTACAGTATCCTTCCCACCAAGCCATGCCACAGAACCGGTAGTAAAAAAAATTGAATCCCATCACTCACTTAAGGCTATAGGTTTTATGCATTTTCCATCTCAAGATGAGAAAGGTGTCATGTGACTGGGTGGGAGTGAGTGATGTTGAGTTCGCCACGCCCACCCAGGTTTTGTGGCTCCCAGTGATCTCTTTTCTGTGGGAAACGGGTCCAAATGGCTCGTTGAGTGTTTAAGGTTGCAGGCCCCTGTTCTAAGTCAATCTACTCCATATTATTTGTCATCCTGGGATCTATATTGCTTCTAGATTTCATCTGATATAACAATTTTATTTTGTACTTGGTGAGAAGGAAGACTGGAAGCGTAACTGAGGACCATTTTCTCAGAGGGGAGGACAAATTGCCACTGGCCATTCCACTCTTTCCTCAAAGTGCTAGTCCTGAGGAACAAAAAAAATTATGTGCTCAATGGACTTCTTGATGGCTCCTGATAGTGCAAGAAATTTTAGATCTTACTCTCAGAAGAAAAGTCTCATCATTAATTTATTGGTTGACAGTCTTTTTGAAATCCATTAAGGAAGACTATTACATGTTGTAAAAATTCAGAATGCTTCTGAATGACCATACCAGCTGTTATTCACAGCCTCCTAGGAAATTATGATTCACTACAGCAGAGAAGAGAGATTCTTAAAATGATATTATTTGAATGAGTAAACAGTAAATGAAATATTTTTAAAAATTAGTTGCTATCCCATTTTTATAGTGCCTAGATTTACAGTTAAGTGGAATCCATCAATTTTATTTTTTTCCTGCCTTTATTGTGACCATGAAGTGTCATCAACGGCCTATAAAATTAGATAGTCGCACAGAAAGCAGCAGCATTGAGAAATACATATTAGGTGATAAATCTGTCTAAAACATATGCTAGGATTTTCTGTTGCATTTTCTAGGTTTATATATCTGCTACTATATATCTAATACATGTGGTACATGTTTCTCAGAAAATTATTGTGACAATGGGATCTCATGTTGCTTGTTAGTCTTACTATCCAAGGATTCTTCAAATGGAGGCTACAGTTTCCAAAATCTTCCCCAGTTGGTTGGGAATTATGGGAGAGAAATCCTCACATGCTGGGAAGTTGCCCGAGAAAACTTGGAAGAGTGAGGATAACTAAGGTAAAGTTTGTACAAATCTATGCATTTTTTTTGCAGATATTGCAGCATTCTTTGCCATCCTAAGCAGTTTTTCTGTTATTATTTATTTTTAACATTACTATTTAAAAAACAATTTAAAAGAAATAAAGCATAATATACTAAAACAAAAATTAATGTCATCTGTGTTATAAAGATATGAACAAAATATTAATATTACCATTCACTCATGAGTATATTTATTAGATAAATATTAGTAATAATTTATTGCATTATATAATCCCAGGATTTTTTGGGTTATGTTCTAAATTCTTTCCCATGAACCAATAAGTCCTTCTACCCACAAGAGACACGGTGATCCAGCAAAGGATTATATAGATTCTAATCTGCTGCTATCTGTGCCACTTACTGTACAGTGATCCAGAAATGTATTCAAACCCTCTGGAGTATATTGCTGAAATACCAAGGACTCAATTTATATATATAGATCAGCTGTTTGATATCTAACCTTTGAGTCAATATTTCAATTGTAGCTCAATTTGCATAGGCCACTTGTTACAATAATGGCAAGAACACCAATCATTTTTTCCCATAGTGCTGAAGGTACAAGAACTTGGAAGTGGGGGAAAAAGTCAAATCATATGTATGCTGAAATAATCTGTAGCCATCACGAAGTATGAATATATCAGTAGATATGGAAAAGTATTATATGTATGACATTTTACATGAATATGTTAGGTATTCTGAATTGTCTTTCACTTCCATTTTGGTATTCTGGATGAATTGGGATTATTATACCACAGCATGTCTAGCCCTTGGCTATATTTTGTACAACATATTTGAAGAATTGCAGGATGAGGCTGTTACAGACCCCAAATTTAGTTTTGTTTTTCTTAAAAAAGAAAAGTATTTCAAGTAAATATGAAAAGTTTCCATTTAAAATATTTAATTTCTCAAGATTTTATTTAAGATTAACCAGAATTTAACTGCCACTTAATATCTCTATTGACAATAGCATTGCTCACAGCTACTCAAACATTTCAGATGAACTAGAAAATGTGGCTCTTCATCCAGGCTTTTGGTTAGGGATTTTGGGTAGTATGTATGTTTTGCTTTTTGTTGCCTAGTTTTTGTTGCCATATTTTTTCCATTATATTTATTGCTATATGTTTATAGTTATTTTTTCTGTGTTTTTACTTTGAAAAATGTCAGGTGGAATCAGATCACATGTATTTATTTATTTCTCAAGCGTATAAACAAGAATCTGGACCAGTAATGATCTTCTTTTCTGACAGAAACCACTCAAAATCACTGGGAATCAGGTAGTATTTCCTCCCCCTCCTCCTCCTCCTCCTCCTCCTATTTGGAAACCTATGGTCCTCTGCTTGTTTCTGAAGTACAAATCTAGACAGTCCCAGCTAAAAGGCTAATGCTGTGAGATGCTGTTAATCTTAACTTCTAGATGGCCACAGGCTTCACCTCCCTTCAATAAACCATGGTTAAACATTATTGGCAAAACAGGTTGTATACTGGAATTAATTTATTGGGCATGTTCCAAAAATATAACATCCTTTCAAGTCCATTTGATTTTAATATAAAAAGTAAGCTTTTCCAAATTTATGAAGATGGCAAAACTTTGGCAACTACTCAGTATAATAGCTGTATGGTGGAGAAGTGGATGTTATAACATTTAAGGTATTTTAAAAAGAAGACAGTTTTACTATGACTCACACAAACTAAAAAATAATTGTGATAAGATGGTGTACTTTTTTCCTGTTTGGTGTTGGGCTTTCTGGGGTTTTGAAGGAATCTGTTACCCAACACACATTCCTAGAACTAGCCAAGTATAAACAAAAACATGTTAGTCAATACATGTAAATAAGAATTAAGGATCCTGAAACAAAAGGTAATTGGTTTTCTTTTTCTGCTCATGCACCATGAGCATAATTACAGTAACATCACCTTTCAGAACAACAAAAACAGAGGGTGGGATGATAAATAAATGGCAACAACCATTTTGGTAAACACTTGAGTAATATATATAACTTCAAACCATGTTTATTCAACTATAGCTTAGTAAAGACAATACACTTAACTGCAGTGAACAAACAAACTATAGTGGCTGGGATTGCTAAAGCCAAAATTTTCCTCCAAAATGTTTCACATGATGATGACATCCAATGGGGCTATTTTTGTGCCAACTGATATATATGAATTGATTTTTGAGGAAGGCTCTCTTAGGAAGAGATATAGGTTAGTCATTTCTCTCATTTGGCAAGAAAATAATACCTCATTCAGCAACAATATTTTAAAAGATGCTCTACAAACATTAGTGAAAGATCTTTACTGGATATTTTGTTTGGCAACAGTTGGTTAGAGATGAATTCTTATTTATATTTACCATTCTGGAGACAAACAGTTTTAGCAAAATCTTACAGGCTGGATGGAAGCCCCATAGCATGTATGTATATTATAAAAGAGAAATCCATTCTATCCGCCAAAAGTAATCAATAAGTATGATCATGAAAAGTTCAATTCAGCACACTTTTGAAGTTCACCTGTGAATGAAGTGCTACATCATTTGCCATATGCAAAATGGCCAGGAATAATTCAGATACACCTTTTGCCTTCACCAAATCATATATATGCACATTGCACACAATTATTCCTGCGTTTTTTTTTCTTAAATGCTGTCATTTTGGAGACTGTCATTATCTTAGCACATATTCTAAACATTTTTGAAAAGTAGAGGTGAATATGTTTGTACATCTATTCATCTCAGTGTGATGGCTTAATAAACATTTCAATTTTGTAGAATTCATCAGGTTAGGAAAAGAAAAGAGAAAAGAGAAGAAAAGAAAAGAAAAGAAAAGAGAAAAGAAAAGAAAAAGGGTATCCAAAGATTATGCTAGACAATGAGGTTATGAGATCTGCAGATAGGACTTCATTTTAAAATGGAGACTGAATGAAGTGCTCCCTAATAATTTTACATCTAGCAATACATAGCAGGATTAGATCTTACGAACTGGGATAAAGAAACAGTGAATGCCCCAATATTTTTCCAAGTCAAAAAAAGCCAGGAATAATTCAGATATACCTTTTGTCTTCACCAAATCATACATACATACATATGAATATGCTGCATTATTGAACCTCCTAAATATTTTTAAAAACCCTACCTTCGGTCTTTATTACTACAAGCAGGAGAAATATGCAGTATTTTTTTTCATGGTTTTCCTTTATTATATTGCTGCAGTGGGACTCTTACACTTTTTCTTTGTCAGTGGTAACAGAGAATAGAGACATTTTGGTTTTCTGTTGACATTTTGCTGTATTCCTCTCTATTAAAATATATGCACCCATATTTTAAACTCCCTCATATGTTTTTGTAAGAGCAATTTGTTGTGTTTATAGCTCCTTTCTGAAAAGGCTAAGTATTTCTGGTCCTGTTTTCAGATGAATAGAAAAAGTGGGATTTTAGATGATTGAAATATTTTTGATTATCACAGTTTCATTCCTTCTTGCTTTTTGTAAACATGCCCTATGAATTAGTTGCACATTCATTTTGAGAATGTAATTTTTTTAAAAAAATCATTTTATTAATTTTTTTTGGCAAATAAGATGAAAAATGCCAAAATCTTACTGATTTATAAATGGCAATATGAGCCTAGTAAGACTAGATGGCTGTGTGTAGGTGATCTTTTGTTATGTTGACAAGCCAAGTAGGCCTGGATTTGGATAGCATGGGATATAGAACCACTAAAAAAATACAATAGCAGAGAACTAGAGTGGACAACTCTTTGGAATGATGTTGTGCAATTGCTTTTACCACATCTTTTCTAGGAAACATAACTATGGATCTGGAATAGAGCTATTTCTACATGACTTCAAAAATTATTCTAAAGAACAAATTTTATATACACCGAGTAGAAATAATTGGGCTTGCCCTCCTAGCAATTTCTACGATTTCTAGATTATTCATGATTATCAAAAATAATAAATGTTAATATATGCATGATGTTAACAGATGTATGGAGTTTTCTTTTGTTCAGCAAAAACAGCAGACGCTTCATATTTTGTTATATCTACATCATTTCATCTTCAGCAGCTGCCTTGTTGTCTCTTCAAGTGATGATTGTAAAAAGATAAATACAGCTGAACTGACCTTTATTAGATAGGGATAATTTTCTTTAGCAAAATTGAAATAGTCTTATACATTTTCTATTGTATTCACTAAATTGCTGGATGGATCAGTTAACTAAAATACGACTCCCTTTGTTTTTCAAATGAATATGTAACTCTTGAATATATTTTATATATTATACTGAATATATATGTGCATATATACAGGTCATGTAGATGCATTGCCACGTCCAACCCCCTGCTTAGGTAGGAAACCCTATACCATTTCAGACAAATGGTTATCCAATCTCTTCTTATAAACTTAAAAACTTTCAGTGTTGAAGCATTTACTCCAATACTATATTAATTATTAGCTTTCTTGACTCTTAAATTATTGTTCTTGATGTTGTCCTTTTCCTAATTTCTCTGCAGAGCAGGGCTTCACTTGCTTTAATCTGGGGCAAATTTTATTTGAAGGTTTGGTTGGTTTAGTTTAGCATACGTCAGTTTAACTCCTCTTTGAGAATCATTAGAATCTAACTTACAAGAGTGATGATAATTGCCTATTCCCACCACAAACTATGTACAATTTTCTATGGCATCTGTTTTCTAATTATGAGTGCAGCCATAACTGAGTGCAGCCATAAGATACCACATGTGTTCCATAGAAATGATCCCGTAGAAGTTCTCATTAAAGCAATCTGGTGAAATAGGTGGCATAGAAAAGACTACTTAAGAGACTTTGGTGAGTGAGCAGTAGTGGGAAGAACTGAATCATATGATTTTGTCTGATTTTGTGGCTTGTAGTTTAGTACAATATGTCAAGTAGATCCACATTTGACATCATATAAAACAGCTTTTTTTACTCTAATAGGAAGTGTTTCCCTGGTTGCTGTGGTTCTGCTATGAGTTGTAATTGAATTGGTTGTTCAGCACATTCACATTTCTTTCAATCAAACTGTGTGAGATTATATTTGAAATTGCTTTTATTTTATCTCCTATCATCTGCAACCATAAAATTCTTTGGGGTTTGCCTATTCTCTTGTCACAAAACTCAGAGATGCTTCTTTGATATTTGAAACCTAGTCTAAAAGCTGTAGGCATCATATACAAAACTCTAAATTGACATTGGATGGCAGTCAGGATTTAGGCTAATTTATATCATCCTGCTGCCATTTTATGATTGACTGAAATTTTGCAATCTGCATCGGAAAACCTTAGGTTTGAAAACAGAAAAGTAAAAGACAATAACTCCAAGAACAGGAAAACTTCTTTATGTTTTTTGTAAATTTGGATATAACTTCCTGAACTACTGATTTTCAATGTTTAGGCATGTTAGATGAACCATAATTTTGTCTTTCCCAAACAGTTTCTTTATAGAAGCCACAATTAAATAATTTACATATTCATTTTTCCTTGAAAGAGAACTCGTAATTCTTTTCTGGGCTAATGTATTATAAAACAAAGATGAAATACCTGTAAGGTTAGCCATAATTTAATCAGTATGAGAAGTAATGTCTTTAGCTATTGCAAATCAGTCATTCTGGCTTTTGGCATTTAAGAATTATTTTCTTGCTGAAAATGTGCCAAAAATTGTGAGCATTCAGTGACCTTTAGGAGGAAAAATACAGAACTATACTGAAATGGTTTAACATGCATGAATGCAGACTATTTTTATAAGCTTTATTTTTAAAATAATATTTCAAAATATTAGAATCTAAAATTCATCATTAAATGCTTAATGCTAATCACGCTGCTGTTTTTCCAAATCAGGGTTTGGAACATTAACCAGTGGTTTCATTTTGTCCTAATATTATCACCTATTGTTTGACATCAACTGGATTATTAATATCACTCTGGATTCTTTGCTGTTCGTTAAAGATTCATATCTTCCTTTTGGCTATATTCAACCCTCCCCCCAAAAAAGGATTTATTTTCAAATGTTGTGGTTTCATTCATTTTAAGGCCTTGAGGAGGTCATACGGCAATGAGCTCTGTTTAGATAGATCATTTTCAATCAGTTAACTGCAATCCGCAACCATTCTTTCTGCCACTGCCTCAGAAATCCTTATCTACTAACTTCACTTTCTCCCTTGGTCTTCTCAGTGATTTTCTGTATATTTCTCCCAAGCATACCAACAGTTATCTCTTCTTATACAGAGGGGAGAATACAAACTGACATAACTTTTCTGAACTGATTCTGCAGAGGAGGCATATCTACAGATTCAGTGATGTCACTCAGAGGACACGGCTGACATTTTCAGTTTTTGGTGTTACTGTTTAAGGGATAGAAGGTTAAAGATGCAAATAAAACTCAGGTGAAAAAGACCACATCTGAAAACCACTGGGGTGTTCTAGAATGCCATGGCAAATTCCTTGTGTGTCCAATCACACTTGGCCAATAAAAAATTCTATTCTATTCTATTCTATTCTATTCTATTCTATTCTATTCTATTCTATTCGTCACAAAGTACTAGGTTTTTTTCTTTCCCTATAGTGGAAACATTATTCCCTTTTTCTTCTGTCTCAAGCCCTTACGCTTGTAATTATAGCACAAGTTTTATAAAGCCTTCTCAACATAATGAATTATCAAGGTGGTTTTTTTTTCTTAGCCATGAAAGTACAAAGAGAAATCAGTCTCAGAATGGCTATAAAAAATCCTTGAGAGATATTGTGTGACCACATTCTCTTCAGTATTATGCATTTCCAATGCCATGACAACCACAAAGGAACTGAAAAGCATACAATAGACACATTACATTCATAACATTTTCAGATTGAAAAAGTGAAGGACAAGAAAATAGAATGTTTGTCTAAACATATTGTCAGTAGAAATCTATAAACTAGTAGCATGGTAAATAAACCTTGCTTTAATTGCCATATGCAGAGAAAATAGTGATAGTTATACTTTGAGTTTTAAAAACTGAAGGGAGAAAATCCTTGGTGCTTTCTTTGCTTGCAGTTGTTTCATTACCTAACTAGATAACATTATCAGTGGTAAATTTTGCTTCCTATTTATATATAGTAGCTTATCCTGCCAATGTTGGTGGGGGTATAGTTTTCTCCTTAACAATTCCATGAGTATAGTACAGTATGGGTTTCAATTTCGGTCGCTACGGTTTGCTTGCAGGCGCGCAGGCGCGATGCTTCTGTGCATGCGCAGAGACGTCTGGGCGGGTGGGCAGAGCCGTTTCCAGGTTGAACCGGTAGCAACCCATCACTGGTATAGCAATGTTTTCTGCTTGGCAGTTTGTCTGCAATTAATCTCTGCTTATCTAGGTGTTGGTTGCTAGAGAGGATATGTTTTGGTCTTTTTTCTTCTTAGCTTACATGGTAAGGTCCCCTTATATACTATACTTTCTGGATAACCCATTGTTACTGAATAGTGACAAAAATGAAGCAGTTCTTCAGTATAAAATACAGGAAAGTTTTGTAATTCTTTTGCGTATTATTGGTTAAAAGAAAAGATGATGATGAAGAAAATGATTAAAAAATATATAGTAAAATTTTTAAGTGGCAGAAAATATTTTGTGTAGTATTTCTTTGATACTCCAAAGACCCCTCATTCTGTCAGAGCCAAGCCCAGGCCATTCTGCATGCTGGATCTGTGGATCTTGCCATTTCCATCCTAGCTGGGTTTTTGTTTGATGCACCTGGAGGATGTTAAAATGTTGTCATGGCTTCCTATCTGAAGCAGACATCAGACAGCTGTTTGTAGCAGTTAGGACTCAGTCTGATTCTTCAGATTCAGAAGCTGAGGACTTGGTCAGGTAAACTTTCATTTTGCACCATAAGAATGACCAAAACACAGTGTATGGATAAGGTGACCAGACGTCCTGCTTTTGGCGGGACAGTCCCGATTTTTAGCAATTTGTCCCGCAGCCCGCGGCGTTTCAAAAAAGTCCCAATTTTTCATTCTGCCTCCTGAGTCCCGCTGCCTCTTGAGCCCCAGCTGATGGCTAGAAGAAAAAAAAAACTGTTTAAACTCTTGCCCGGGGCTTCAAAGGGCTGCCCTACAGGCAATCAGTGTAAAGAGTTCCTGAAGCAGTTTTTTTCCCCCCTAGCTAAGCTGCAGAAATGAAACCGAAACCAGGATCTTTGGTGCAACGTGACAAAATGGGGCAGAGAGAGATTTGTTTTTATTTTTATTTTTCCTCCCCAAAAAAGGTAGGTGAAAAACTGCAAACAATGGGAAATTTAGGAGGAGAGTTCAAGATTTTAAAACACAAAAGAAAAAAAAGCTGTATTTAACTAGGGAATTGTAATAATTGAGATACTATTAATTGTATATTGTGTTGAAAGCAGAAATGGTTAAGTTGTGGTTCAGAGGAATATATGGGGGAAATTATTTGGCTTATTATTATTGGTAAATATAATTAATTGATTTGTAAGAAATTGGATTGCATGGAAATAATTGGAATATTCATGTTCATATTGATTAATATACAAAAAAAATAGTTATATAACTAATTGATTTATATTAAAATGTTGAATTTGTATTAAACAACTGTATTATATAATTACATACTTAACCAATGTGAGGATGGATATAAAAGTAGATGACAATGGGAAGGGGTATAATATAGAATAGAAGGGAAAATTTGAATTTGATTAAGATTAGAGATGAGGATGAAGGGTAATATTGGTTTTTTTTAAAAAATAGATGAGGAATAAATATGGCAAAAAGGAAATATAGAAATTGTAAATTTAATTGAAGTGACTAAACACTGTTTAAATTTGTGAACCGGCCAAATACTCTGTTCAAAGAAAATAAATTGTATGTTTGTATGTGTGTTTCTAATTACTGCTATTTATTCATATTTGTTCTCTTTTATTCTTTAAAGTTTAACCATTCATTCTTTATCTTAATATCTTTATATTTGTTTGGGGTTGGCTTTCTTCCCTTTCATCTTTTTTATTGTACAGCAATATTTCTCCTCAAACCTACCACCTCTCTCTTTTCTTTCCTTCTTACTTTCTCTTCCCCCCCTCTTCTTCTCCTCCCTACTTCCTCTTCCTTTCTCCTTCTCCTCCTCTCTTCCTCCCACTCTTACCCTCACTCCGACTCTAATTTCCCTTCCCTTCCTTCATCCCTCTCTATTGCTGTATCCTTTTATGCATATAGAGGGCTGAAAAAGTTATTTTTGACTGGTCCTCGCACTTTTGACCAGTCCTCGAACTTACGACTGTCCTCACATTTTACGTTTTTGCCCTATCTTATCACCATGGTGAAGAGAAGCAGTTGTGAAATGAGTGACATGGTTGTTAAGAATGCTGCACGGGCATAAATGTGAGGATGGTCATAAGTGTGAGGACCAGTCAAAAGTGTGAGGACCTGTCAGAAATGACTTTTTTCAGCCCTCTGGTTAGTCCTTTTGTACATATGGACTACTCAGAGGGCTGAAAAAGTTATTTTTGACTGGTCCTCGCACTTTTGACCAGTCCTCAAACTTACGACTGTCCTCACATTTTACGTTTTTGCCCTATCTTGTCACCATGGTGAAGAGAAGCAGTTGTGAAATGAGTGACATGGTTGTTAAGAATGCTGCACGGGCATAAATGTGAGGATGGTCATAAGTGTGAGGACCAGTCAAAAGTGTGAGGACCTGTCAGAAATGACTTTCCAGCCCTCTGAGTAGTCCCTATACACATAGCCATGGCCACCCGGTCACATGACCAGCTAGCCACGCCCACCCAGTCACATGGCCTCCAAGCCACGCCCACACAATAAGCCACACCCATAATGGTGTCCCTCTTACCAATGTTAAAATCTGTTCACCTTACCCTATACACATAGCCATGGCCACCCGGTCACATGACCAGCTAGCCATGCCCACCCAGTCACATGACCAGCTAGCCACGCCCACAAAATAAGCCACGCCCACAATGTCCCTCTTTACCAATGTTAAAATCTGGTCACCTTATGTATGGATAGTTGAGGAAATACAGATGCAGGATGGGCCAACTGACCCAGGAACCATGTTAAGCAAGGTGCCAGATCATAGAACATATCACAGATTACAAAAAAGATAAAGCAGCAGGAGTTGAATTGTCTGCCTAAAAGAAATATATATGATTCAATAAATTAGACAAGCTAGCAATCATGGCTATAAAACAGGATATCTGACTGGCTTTGTGACAAATAATTTGCCTTTTTGAAATTCTTTCTGGGCGGTTAGAATATCTGCCTGGTATGTGGACTGAAAGATTCTCCCTGAATTGTCCCTCACAAATGGTTCAGGGGGTGGGAGCTCTGTGGCCTTGCTTTTCTGAATGCTTAAAGCAGAATCTTTAGTTTACAAATTGTTTTTGTGTTATTTCAGTTGAAGATTTATGACTGCATTAAATACCTTGAGTTTAAAGCAGAAACTGTGTATGTAACTGGCAGCACAGAGTGGAGAAACCATGCTGATGGTAGGGATTGGGGGAGGGGGAGCAATTAAGACCCCCTCCTTCTTCTTTCTTGCCTGGCTGTGATGATACCTTGATGCAGAGTTGGAAGGTATCAGGCAGGCTCTCCTCAGGGATGGAGTAATGTTTTTTTCTCAGTCCAGAGCTTTGGTCTCACTGTTTGTGATAAAGATAATGAATGTCACAACTTGGTACAACTCATCTCCATCTTGTACATCTCCATCTCAAGGTACAGGCCCTGAAGTAAAGAATATAAGTACCTTTGTTTCCACATGGAGAATGCTTCTGAATTTTGTGCTTAAAGTGGAAATAATGAAACTTTGATTTTGGGTTTTACCGATTAGATTGATATGTTTTTATAGAAATGGCTAGTTTATATTATTATGAAAAAACAAAAAGTTGTGGTTTGATGTTAATGTTTTTTTTTACTGCAACAGAGGGAGTCGGAAGTCAATGTTTCCTTTTTTTTTCTTTTCCCCAGTTTCCCCTCACTTTTATCTCCCCCAATCCCCAGTGTCTTCCTATTTGCTTTTGTATTTTAACTTATAACCTAATAAAAAATGTTAAACACTGAAGGTACATCCCCTGAAGTATTCTCAGAGCCTGGCCAAGATGAGCAATACTGACGGCTAACATGAATGAAAGCTAAATAAAGGTCCTTATTTCTCTGAAAGCCATTGATGGGAGGATTTGCAAAGTATAAACATTTTATTCATCCCATTAGTACTACAGCTATTGTTCCAAGTCCATATCTGTAATTAGATATGATCCATTGTTGTTGTTGTTAGTAGTTGCGAAGTCCTGTCTGACCCATCGCAACCCCATGGACAACATTCCTCCAGGCCTTCATGTCCTCTACCATCCTCTGTAGTCCATTTAAGCTCACACCTACTGCTTCAGTGACTCCATCCAGCCACCTCATTGTCTGTCATCCCGTTCTTCTTTTGTCCTCAGTCGTTCCCAGCATTAGGCTCTTCTCCAGTGAGTCCTTCCTTCTTATTTGGTGGCAAAAGTATTTGAATTTCATCTTCAGGATCTGGCTTCTAAAGAGCAGTCAGGGTTGATCTCCTCTAGGACTGACCAGTTTGATCGCCTTGCAGTCCAAGGGACTCACAGGAGTCTTCTCCAGCACCATAGTTCAAAGGCCTCAATTCTTTGGCACTCAGCCTTTCTTATGGAACAACTTCCACAGCCATACATTGAAACTGGGAAAACCATAGCCTTTACTATAAGCCTCCCCAACTCACTTCCAAACTTAAATGCTGACAAATGGGATCAGGTTCTTATCTTTTTGAGGTACAAAAATTTGATAGGTGTACAGTAGGCCCTAAAAATGTTTTTAACACAATTAAAAAGAAAAGAAAATCCGAATGTTAAAAATATAGGACTTTATCAGAGGTGGTATTCAGCAGGTTCTGATCAGTTCTGGAGAACTGGTAGTGGAAATTTTGAGTAGTTCGGAGAACCAGTAAAAACCACCTCTGACTGACCCTGTCCCCATCTATTCTCTGCCTCCTGAGTCCCAGCTGATCAGGAGGAAATGGGGATTTTGCAGTAACCTTCCCCTGGAGTGGTGTAGGAATGGAGATTTTACAGTATCCTTCCCCTGCCACGCCCACCAAGCCATGCCATGCCCACCAAGCCACGCCCACAGAACTGGTAGTAAAGAATTTTTGAATCCCACCACTGGACCTTATGATACCAGTAGGGGATGTGATGGCTCAGTGGCTAAGACTCTGAGCTTGTTGATCAAAAGGTCGGCAGTTCAGCGGTTCGAATTCCTAGTGCTGCATAACGGGGTGAGCTCCCGTTACTTGTCCCAGCTTCTGCCAACCTAGCAGTTCAAAAGCACATAAAAAATGCAAGTAGAAAAATAGGGACCACCTTTGGTGGGAAGGTATCAGCCTTCCATGTGCCTTTGGCCAGTGGTGGGTTGCCCTGGTTCAGACTGGTTCGCAAGAACTAGTAGTAAAACCGGCGGGAGTCTCCGCCCATTGACCCAGACGTGATCAAAGGTGATTTGCACATGCGCAGAAGTGTGCACACGCCATGCGGACCGGTAGTAAAGGTAAGTAGAACCCACCCCTGCCTTTGGCGTTTAGTCATGCCAGCCACATGACCACGGAGATATCTTTGGATAGCGCTGGCTCTTCGGCTTTGGAGATAAGCAGCGCCCCCTAGAGTCGGGAATGACTAGCACATATGTGCGAGGGGAACCTTTACCTTCACCTTTTATGATACCAGTATCATTTATACTGTCATCACTAGTTTTTATACCTCATGTGTTACTCTTACCAACCCAGAGAATACCCATCTAAGTTTTTAGTTAATGAATTATTTCTCTGTTGATCAAGTCAGTCTGAACCAAGGAAAGGCAGTTCCAATAATGTATTTTTCTTATATTCCCAACATGTGAGGCTTAGTGCTCTCTATAATGTCCTCATTTCAAGAAGCCAAGTGTAATTTAATGCCTTTAAAGAGGGAGTACATCCCCATATATATTTTTCATAATTAAATGTGTGTATTTTTATTCATGAAGTTGATGGGATAACAAGCAAAATTCTCATTTCTTTGAACTAAGAACCTACAGTTTAAGCACAAAATCCATTTTTATTACAACTTTCTACACTAGAAAGAAATTTGATGTCATATTCCCTTAGACCATGACAGTGTCAAGATGACAATTTTTATAATATGATTAGGAAGATTTTTTTCTCCGTCATGTTTCATTTGGTAACACAAGCTATCCTGAAGACCTCCAAAGACTGACTGATATGCTATCAAGTCCAAAGAGTGAGAAAATGATAAGGATGGCAAATTTGTTTATTGAACTCAAGAGAGATCTATATAAAAACCAAACCTACCCCAGATCTATTATAACTAATGAAGTAGAGCAGAGAAAATTGTAACCTTATTGAAATATTTTACTGTTGGTTAACCTTAAGTAGCATTTGCTCTTAAGCAATCACTCTTATTTCAGGATAAAATAGATTTATGATTGTGATTTATCCACTTCAAAAATTATAGATATGGGAATTCCTTTAAATTTGAGCATACAATTTGGAAAGCATTAGTTATCTGGCTACTATCACAATTAATATTTTATTCACCTGTTTTTATATGTTCTAACAGTTGCCATAGAAACATTCTGATCTCATACTGCAGATACTGTTATTCATTGTGCGGAGTATGTAAAAGTATTTTTCATGAACTATTTCACATATAGCACTCTCTTTCATTGACGAAATATACATTTCTCAAATCTTGATTTTTAGCCACCCTATGTCAGCTTTGGAAGCTGTTAAGTTGGGTGAATGAGGACGCAGCAAGCCAGGCAATGAGTGACAACAGCTCTTTATTGTAGGGTGAGAACCCCAGCAACTGACCAGGGAAAACAGCTCCCTTTATATACCTTGCAGCTGTGGTGGTCAGCCAATCAGCTGATGGTCAGTTAATTCAAACTGCCCACCCAAATCTATATACATAACACTCCTCCCCTTCCAGAAGTCACTTGGGGTGGATATTAGCATACAAAGTCTCTCAGGTGACCAGGGCGTGTCTGCACCCTAGTTGACCTGCGCAGTTCAGTCGGAGGTGTGGCATCGAGCAGGTCGGAGGAATTTCCTGTTTCTCCCTGCTCCGCCAATGGAACCTCCGAGAATTCATTGTGGGCGGTGACTTCTGCGGCTGGTCGATCTTCTGCGGTGGGGTGGTGCTGGATCTCGGGGCCGACAGCTAAGTCCTCCGCTAGACTCAGGGTTGAGTTAGTTCGAGAGTCCTGTTGGTAGTTAGGGAGTGGTTCGTCGAATGTGTCTTCTGTGTCGGCGGCCCTCCGCTTCCGTAGCTGGTCAATGTGTCGGCGCCAAATCCTCCCATCTACCATCCCTATCCTATATGACTTGGGCCCTGTTACCTCCGCGATTGTCCCAGTTTCCCAGAGGGGCCCGTTCCCGTAATTTCTAGCGAATACTGGCATCCCTATTGTGAACTCCCTCAGCCTTTTCTCTGTCCCTCTGAAGCTGTCTGGGGAATAACTGGGGTGTAGCCTGTCTAGGACTCCTCGGAGTTTCCTCCCCATCAGAAGTTCCGCCGGGCTCCTGCCTGTGGCGGTGCATGGTGTGGTGTGTTGGGCCATTAAGAATTTATCTATCCTCTCCTGCCAGTCCCCGGGGCCTAGGCGTGAGATGGCTTCCTTAGCCGTTCTCACAAATCTCTCCGCCAATCCATTACTAGCCGGATGAAACGGGGCTGAGAGGACGTGTCTGATCTCCAACTCTGCTAGGTACCCCTCAAACTGCGTGGCCGTGAACTGGGGCCCGTTATCTGAGACTAAGGTGTCCAGTAGGCCATGGGTGGCGAACAGCTGTCTTAGCTCCCTAATGATGGCATCGGTGGTAGTGGTTTTCATGAGTCTGATCTCCAACCACTTCGAGAAGGTGTCCACTACAACCATAAATACCTGCCCATGGAATGGGCTAGCGAAGTCTATGTGGATCCTGGACCAGGGACCCTGGGGCCATTCCCATTCCCTGACCGGTACTGTGGGGGGGTCTGGCCTAGACTCTTGGCAGGGTTGGCACTTCCCCACCCACTCAGTGATGTCTTTATCCATTAGGGGCCACCATACATAACTCCTAGCTAACCCCTTCATCCTTACAATCCCAGGGTGCCCCTCATGCAATATCTTTAAAACTTTTTCCCTTAGGCACAAGGGAACAATAACCCGATCGCCCCACAAAAGACAACCCCCTTGCATTGTCAGCTCGCCCTTTTTGTTAGTGAAGTATTTGAATTCCCCGCCCTCAGACTTTTCCGGCCACCCCCTCGTGACCCAACTCGTGACTTTCCTAATCACGTGGTCTCTGGTTGAGGCTCCCGCTACTTCTGCTGAAGTGATGGGCCCCGAGTCCAAGACATCAATCAGCAGGACTGGAACTCTGGGTGTGGGGTCCTCTTGTCCAGTAATGGGCAACGGCTAAGGGCATCGGCATTGCCCATGCTCACCCCTGGTTGATGTACCAGGTGATAGGAGTATGCTGCCAGGAAGATGGCCCAGCGTGTCATTCTGGGAGATAGGGTTGCCGGGGTGGGTCGGTCCCCTGTGAAGAGACCCAGAAGGGGGTGATGGTCTGTGATGAGCTCGAAGTCTCTGCCGAACAGGTATTCATAGAACTTCTTGACTCCTGAGACAGCTGCCAGGGCCTCTTTGTCAAGTTGACTGTAGTTCCTTGAAAGAGTCTGGGAGTAGTAAGCGATGGGTGCCTCTAGACCGTTTGGTAGTCTATGGCTCAGGACGGCCCCCACGCATCTCGCTGACCTCGCCGGTTCTGCCGGTACTGTTCAGTCCTGTAGACCTCTTCGACTGATTCTCCCTCGCTCTCCGTTCCCACGGTTTCCTGGTGAACCGGGGCTGACTTCTGTGCCATTCTGCTCTGCGCCGTCCCCTATAGTCACTCGGCTGCCTTGGATGAGGATTCTTGAGCCCTCACCTCATCCAGTGCGATGTGTAGTGTAAGATTTGTTTTTGCGAGCGACCTCCTCTGCAAGCGAATATCTCTCACTCCGCAGATTAGTTGTTCTAGCAGCATCTCATCGAGGTCTCTGTATTCGCACTGGTTTGTGGCCTTATGCAGGGCAGTGACGTACTCGCTGATCGATTCTCTCTCCTGCTGCAGCCGTTGCCGGAAGTCAAACCGTTGGACGTACTTCGATGGCGTTCAACAGTGTCTGAAACATCTGCCACGAGATGGTGTGGACCAAATTTGGTTCCGACAGGGGCTCGGCCATATCGAACACCTTGGCTCCACAATGGCTCAGGAGCAGGCCAGCCCCTGTTGGTCGATGGCTACCAAGAAGCATTTGAAGCGAGACATGTAGGATCCCCACTTCTCTTCCGCGGGGTTGAAAGGTGCTGGCGGCATGTAGGCAGACATCTTTGGTAGATTCTCCCCGTGCTCTGCTCGCTCACCTGGCTGGATTCAGGTTTGCAGCTCTCTTGTCGGCTCATGGCTTCAGCTCTTTCTGTGGCTTCTGGCCTCAAAATCCCACCTTCATCACCAATGTTAAATTGGGTGAATGAGGATGCAGCAAGCCAGGCAGTGAGTGATAACAGCTCTTTATTGTAGGGTGAGAACCCCAGCAACTGACCAGGGAAAACAGCTCCCTTTATATACCTTGCAGCTGTGGTGGTCAGCCAATCAGCTGACAGTCAATTAATTCAAACTGCCCACCCAAATCTACATACATAACAGAAGCCATATTAGGCCGGAAGCTTCCATGCTGCCACCTTCTCATCTGTGGAAAAGTAGGAGGGGGGATTTTGTAGAGTGGTTGTCTGGAGACATAATACCATTCTTCCTGTCTGTCAAGGTCAGGGCAATCCTGCATCTGGAGAAGGAGTGGTCGGCATGATGTCTCCAGATGGGACGGTGGTTGATTGGAGCATGTGATTGATTGAGGAGTGAGGGGATGGTTTTGGGGTTTTTTGATTTACAGAAGGAAAACCCGGACCTCTCAGATTCGGGTTTTCCCAGATGTGCCAGTTTATCTATTCTAGTAAATAGAACTTTGAAAAATGCTTGCTTCAGAGTCTTTACTTGGAGTTGGGGTTTTTTTGGAACGCTGATACCCTGCCCATACCATTGTTGTACCATTATTATGAATTAATGGCTACATCCCTAGGACTGGCAATGCCTGTTCTTAAGGATTTATTGGTTCATTTGTTTGTTTATAAGTGTATTAACTAACTCAGTCTCAAGACACACTAGGCAATATGAAACATAATAATAAGGTTTTAATTTTAAATTGCCAGTGACGAAGGGATTTAAACTACAGTAGCTGTGAAATTATTCAGTTGCTTTGAAGTCAATTACCAATGCTTTAATGTAATGTGTGTGTATATGTTTGTAGATCTATGTCTACAGGTATGTTTGTGGGTATGCATATATCGTTGTCCTTCTTTAAGAACAAAAAGGAGGGATTTCCTCCTCCAATATTTTCCAAGAACAACAATCCTATGAGTAGATTTGTCTACTGATGGTCATTAAGTGAGCTCTTTTGGTTAAGAATGAAAACTTAATCTCCCTGATCTTAATCTTAGCCATAATCTTTTTCATGAAATATATAATAGGTTTTGTTTTTGGCTTCTTCAGATATCAATTTAGTGTTACATAATCACATCAATGTCAAGATAGGAAAAGGGAAGAAATTGTGCTCTAAGAATTCTGCTTTGCTTTACTAACAGGCAAATGTATATGGACCTCATGATTTAATAAATGTAGGTAGGGCATGGTTTAGTATGATGTCTTGATTCGGTTGCCTAAATATTCATGTGTATGTTCATATCACAAAAAATAATATTTTTCTTTTGTTTTCAATATGGTTTTTATCTTTTTTCAATATTTATTTGTTTTAAAAATCTTTCTGAATATACTCTGGATCTCCAGGCCCTTGAAATCCACTCCTTATTTGCCACTAAAAGGTACAAACTACTTGGCATTAGTCTATTTCCATATAATTTTCAGTAGTGGTTATATGAGAGGATAAACATTAGAAAAAAGAAGTTTACAAATGAAAAATTCTTACAATTGTGTAATGTAAAACTTATGGATAGCTTTATATCCAAGTAAACTTTACCAAATTCTGGAACAGATCTACTTATTTTTTTTAATTGCAATTTTTGTAGATGTATGATCATGTGTTTTGACTCAGGTTTGAAAAGGAGAAAAGGAGTCTGATCTTTATAATAAGACTGCATATTGCTAAGTGTAAATAATGAGAAGTTTCGTGTAAGCATGGAAGGAAAGAAAAGAAGGGGTTAACAGAATAACAGAGTTAGAGGGGACCTTGGAGGTATTCTAGTCCAACCCTCTGCTTAGGCGGAAACACTATAACATTTCAGGATTGACCACCTGCAAGTCAGATAGACTTCAGTTTACAAATGCTATGGGTGCATCATTAGAAGACACAAAAGACCAGGTTAGGGACAAGTTGCACAGAGAAAGTCTACTTATTTGGTTGCTGAATGTCCACAATAACTTAGTTGCACATAAACTACTCAATCATTCACTCAATACAAACGTTTTAGGGAGAGTTCCCAATACATCCACTAAAGAGCACTGTTCAGTTGGAAGGATACAATGTTCCTACAAGAAACAATAGTCATAAAACTGACATTCTACACTCATCCTGACAATCTGCCAATCCTTTCTGCTGTTGTAGAAGGCTAAATGTCATGTTGACTGGAAAATAATTGCCTTCAAATTAATTTTGAAGTTGCCTGGAAACTTTCCTGATACAAATGTTTCTGAAATAAATTTTCTGCTGAAATAATTTATTTATAAATTATATTTTCAGTATTTACAGCAACTCAGAATACAAGTAACAATTGAAATCAACAATAAGGATGATTATGAAAACTGGAAACAGGTAACAAAGATGATAGAAGTAGGTTGGAAAGAGAGAAAGTAGTCCCAAAAAAATGCTGGCCCTCAGATATTTAGTGCTTTAAAGACTGTGAGCAGTATTTTGAGTTGTGTCCAAAAATACATTATGTCCCCAAAGTAGACTTGTTGGATAGGTGCAATCTGGAAATTCTTCCCAAAAAAAAGTCCCATGAAGAACCAGCAGTTTAGCTTAGACCTGGTTTCATAAAACAGAGTGATTTTTATATAAAACAGATGTTTAAAGGCTACAAACAATCATCCCATGGCAATAATCTTTTTTTAAAGAAAAAATTGAATGTAAACATATTAAAGTGAACATTTGTGCTATGAACGAATGTGCCTAAGCACACATTCCTGGAATGTAAAACATTCTTGTGCTGAGCAGCCTCAATGGACCCCATTTGCTATTATATAGTCCTTACCAATCTGCCATTTGCAAATGTATTTGAATTATTTGGTTAAAATGCAATAAAAATATGGATTATTTGTGGGTTCATACATTACATTATACATTTATGTCGCCTCTCTGATTTTAGATCAGAGTGACCGCCTAGCTATGGTGGCCTACAAACTATAATGGTCTGGAAACTGTGATTATGATTGAGCTGGCATATAATTATAAAACTAACTATAAATTTTATAATTAGGATTGGACCAGATTGAGTTTCAGCAGGTTCTGACCAGTTCTGGAGAACCGGTAGTGGGAATTTTGAGTAGTTCGGAGAACCGGTAGTAAAAATTCTGACTGCCCAGCTTCCGGTTGGCACCGCCGGCATCGCGGACGGTCTTTTTGGACCGCCAGCCCCGCGATTCCGTTGGAGCCGTTCTGACAGCGCTAATCAGCTGTCAGATGGCTTGAAAATCTCTCCTTCGAGAGAAGAAGGAGAGGAGAGCCGGTGGCCGAGGGTAGAGCTCCCCAGTCAGCCCACTGAAGCTCCGGATCCGAGGCGACTCCATTTTAAACGGAGCCAGACGTCGCGACCAACTCTGCTTTCAAAAAGGAGATTAATTGAATTCAAAAGTAGACAGAACAGAAGCAGGAGAACAAGCTTTTGCAAGTATTATACTTAACTCCTAGGATACATTGTTTCTGACTTGATTTTTCTGAGCTGGAGGTGGAAATGGCGTCCTCGCTGTGGGTGTAAAAGTGAAAGTTAGAAATGAAAGTGCTTGTTAACAGATTTGTGCTCAGAGACTGGATTTAAATTGCTGGGATTTGAGAGCTGGGTGTAGAAAAGACTATCTTGCTTGATAAATCATAAATAAATTTGAGAAAGCTGTTCAAGAGACTTTATGGCTGTGAAAAGAAAATTTCTTTTAAAATAATATGGCTTCCAAGCAAGGAGTTCTTGAAAGTGCTGGAGGCTCTCTAATGGCATCAGAAATGACACAGAGAATTGATTCACAGAGCCAGGAGGATTTTTTTAGAGAACTTACAGAATTTATAAAGGAAGCCATGAATAACCAAATTGCAATTATTAATAACCAAACAGCAATCATGGAACGAAAACTTACAGAACGGGTGGAGGATATAAAGCAATTGAGGATGTTCTTGAAGGAAAGCACAATGACAATGCAGGAGACATTTTGACCAAAATAGAGAAGCTGGAACTGGCTGGTTCTCAAGAATCTTCAAACTTTCTTCCTGCTCTTTTGGAATTAACTGACAGAACTTTTCAAAAATATAATTTGGAGCAGAAAGAAGTAGAAACTGACCAGCCTTCCGAGGTTTTGGACGACAAAGAAGATTTGGCAGAGGCTTTCACACAATTAATTGAAAACCAACAACTGGACTTTTCTTTGCAAACTGATAAATCTTATCGAGTCAATTCTTTGTTCTATGAACTGGCTGATTATATAAGCAAGAAGAGTCGATATGGGGGCTCTAAATCAGAGGAAATGGTTCCAAGAAAGGGACAAGTTTTAAAGATACATCAACCTCAAGTTAAAATTCAAAACCTCCTCAAAATAAAAGAAAGAGGGAGGAAGAAAGACTGGAAAAAATACAGAAAGAAAGGAAGAATGGAAGATTAACTTTTTCTGGTCTAACTATTGATGTATTAAAGATTAATTGCAATGATTAAGTAAATGAATTAAGAAAATATAGAAATTCAATTAATGATTAATTAAGGTTTACTTATTGTTGTATTAAGATTTTTAAAATATTTGAATTTTGAGAATAAAAGTAGGAGGAAGAGTAAAATGATTAAGTAAATAAACTAAGATATGTTATTTTGAGTTTATAAAAAAGGGAGGCTGATGAATAATTTGTAGAAGGGGAGTTAAGGGGTCTAGGGAGTTTTAAATCTTGCAATCAGTTAGCATATTTTAGTGTATGTTTGGTAAAATTTATACCCTGTTTTTGTTCTGGGAAGTCGGGGTGGGGGGTGGGAAGGGGGGGTTGAAGACTGGGTTTATATTGATGATATATTGAATGATTGCCTATATTGTATATTTGTTTGATCATAAAATAAAATAAAAAATTTTCAAAAAAATAATAATTCTGACTGCCCCTGTCCCCATATATTCTCTGCCTCCCGAGTCCCAGCTGATTGGGAGGAAATAGGGATTTTGCAGTATCCTTTCCCTGCCACGCCCAGCAAGCCACACCCACCAAGCCATGCCACACCCACCAAGCCACACCCACAGAACCGGTAGTAAATTTTTTTTGAAACCTACCACTGGATTGGACAGAGCCAGCAAATGTTCACAGGTCCTGCCTTCTCATCTGCATATTCTGGCTAAGGTCAGACATAGCCACGGTGAAATATGCAGCAGACTTTCAGACTGAAGAACATTAATTGGGAAAGTTGGACCCAAAATACTGGATCACTTTCCAGTTTTGCTATTTTTTTAAAAAAAGGGTTACTAGGCTCTTCATAGCCAGAAAATATAGTCAGTGGACTGCATTCAACTTGATGATAATACAGGTCTAATCATATAATGTTGCCATGAAATATTTGAAAGTTCTGCCATCATAACCCCAAGCACATTACAAATATCATAATTAGTATTTATTCAAGGTTGCTCTATTTGGCACCTTTGCAAAATTCTATTCAGCCCTCAATCTTTGTCATCCCTATCACTTCTTTTGTCTTCCTGGCTTAGAACTAAGATTCACTGCCAAGTGCCATAGATGCTATAAAATGCTTGTCCTGCAGATGTAATTGTGCTACTTGATATAGGCAGTAGCAGAGATTGCTTTGAAAGGCTTTCTATAAATAGAACAGAGTTGCTGTAATAGCATGCTACTGATTTTCCCAGACAGCATTTTCTTCTGGTGATTGGAATCCTATAGTGTCTTCTCCTATACTATGAGCTAGATTAGCTGTAATATGTGTGGGCAAGATGCTACATTATTCAGCATTATAATAAGCTTGTGTATTTATCTTTTATGTTTATGTTATTACAAAATATGTTTACAAAGCCCTATCTATTAACATTTCATATTCTGTGCATTTTTCTGTGGGTAGGGAAGATAGTATAGAAGTAGTTCTAGCCTAATAACTATTCACTTAATGAATGTTTGAATTAACAATGGCTTCAGAAATAGTGCTTTATGACCTGTAAATTACTTCTGACTGTTGCAAAATGTTGTACTCACATACCCCTGCAATTATGTGGTCCTGATCTGGGTGCTTGGCAACCTGTTTTCATTTATGATGGTTGCCAAGCGCCTGACAATCATATGATTGATATTTGCAATCTTCTCTTCTGGCTTCCCCAGAAAGTAAATGGGAAAGCTGGCAGGAAAGGTTGCAAGCAAAGGGAACAGAAGAGAGCTGAAATCCTTCTTCAGGCATCTGCAGCCAACCAAAGGATTTCCCCTCCATGCATGGAGGTTTGGGGAAACCCTTTGTGGGGCTGCAGGAGTGGAGATAACAAACTTCAAATATTGTGCTGATCTAAGCTCATATTAAACCCAACTTCTTCTTGTATTGTTATATTATACTAATATTATTTTTTAAATGTTACAGTTAACAGGTGGCTAACTGGTATACTCATTTAAATGATATTCATTTTTCTTGAGCTATTGCATGTTAAGCAATATGAATATCTCAAGTTCTGTATATACGGACAAAGGACATCTATTACACACCACTATTACACACCACTATTATAGTCCTCCAAGAATATGCTAAATGATAACTTTACCTTTTAACTAAGACAGCATTTTATGCACTGGCATGTTACTTTGGTTTTAAATATTCATGTGATTTTATTGTTATTTGTACCATTCTTTTATTCTGTATGACTTTTTAAATGGCTTTAATTTTGCTACATACCACCTTGGGAAAATTTAATGTAAAAGGCAGCTTATAAAGCTTTTAGAAAAAAAATATTATTCAGAAAGACCCTCTGGTGAATTGTATGGTGACATGCTCCAAAATAACTTGGCAGAAGGATTGTAAACCAAGAGAGTTGATATCAGTAGAAAAATGAAAGACAGATCTGATTTCTTTTAAGAGCATATAAATCTTTGGCTTCCTGATTTTTCTGTAGTTAAACTAGAACAAATTAATAATTACAAATAATATTTATAACATTTTTCCAGGAAATTCAATTTTAGCTTGTGGGGATTTTTTCCCCTGGAAACTTACACTGATTTTGCCCTAAAATTACCAATATCATCAAGTAGATATTCATAATTTTGTATTTTTTTAACTTCCTAGTCCTTGTTGGACTTGTTGGACTACCCAGGGTTTATTTTAGACGATTGTAGTTCTGCATCTTATGATCTTTTCAAAAGTCTTCTGATATTTCCCTGGCAACAGATGATACCATCTTGGTTACAAAATTCAGCATTCAGAAATGTGTTCACTAACAGCCATCCATGTTCCTTCGTTGCTTTGGGACCCAGATTTTCTACTTACCATTTGTTGAAAATATATACTCACATTTTTGTATTCAGCCTTGTACTGAGGAAGGCGTAAGCCAAATCAATGAACTAGTAGGAAAATAGCCTTTCCACTGAAAATTGAATAAGCCCCTCTCCATAGGAACTTTCTTTGTCACATGGAGAGGAATTTGAGGGATTTGGGTAACATGAAGGGCTTTAAATTGCACATCTCTACACCTATTTATTTATTGAAGGTATATTCTTATTTGTTGGGAAATGTTTGGCAGAATGGATAGAAAGAAAAATAATCTCTTTCTCTCAGTCTAACCTTTTCTTGACTTAGCAGGATTCAGTCAATTTATCTACCAAGGACTGCAGGTGCACTAAAATTAAATTCTATTCATACTTTAAGGCAGTTGGATGATGTTGAACAAATCAACCATGAAAGCATACTAAATTGTTCCAAAGATCAATACAGTCATATTTTCAGCTGTGAGGATGAGCAGTATGATCCAGTGAGGAAAGAAAAGTGCAAGGACAAGGCAAAGTTCTGTCTCCTAAATGGAATGGGTATCCATTATATTTTATGCTGATGGAAAGAACAATCTGTAATTTTCAGACTATATGCTGCTTTGTGAGCTACTGGCTGCCAACTTTTCTGAGAGCAATGGAAAGTCATCAGGCGTCTCACTTCCTTCTAGAGAAATAATTTAAAATTACCTTATTTATGGGTTCATTCTCATGTTTTGCTTCTCATGATGCCTTGTAAACATTTTAAAAGATCATATCCCCATGATGCCTTTCTCTCAAACCCTGCCTTGGAAGCAGCCTAAATTTACTATTAGCTGTTTCAATCACATTCCCTAATTTGTCCTGAATTAAATCTGAAGGACAGCGTCAGACTTCTACTTTGTTTCTAGTCCAAATAGAGCTTGAGTATAGGGACAATGCAGTGGTGAAATTCAAATTTTTTTACTACCGGTTCTGTGGGCATGGCTTGGTGGGCGTGGCTTGGTGGTCATGGCAGGAGAAGGATACTGCAAAATCTCCATTCCCACCCCGCTCTGGGGCCAGCCAGAGGTGGCATTTGCCGGTTCTCTGAACTACTCAACATTTCCGCTACTGATTCTCCAGAACCTGTCAGAATCTGCTGGATTTCACCCCTGGGACAATTGCAGTATACTAGGATTGGAGAAAAATATATTAATATGATTTCTATGAAGAGCCTTGTGTTTGTGTATGCACACGTCTGGAAAGCTTAAGCCTTCTTAGTAAAGCTTTCACAATTATAAGATTATTATAGGAAGACCGTCAATTTAACAATATCTTTACACTTTGATAGTGGTTTCACAGTGGTTTTCTCAAGAAATACATCTCTTTATTTCATAGTTATATTCACAGACTTTGTGGATTTTTTTTAGCTCAGACACAAAATCTCTCTCAATTTTCTATCTATGATGAGTCTACCTTCAGCCATGGATTCTTGCTGATAGTTCACATGTATCCATGTAGATGTCCAAAGAAAGTAGTTTGTAGTCACTTTACAAAGTAATTTATGCCAGAGTTGAGAGTAAATATTCACTGACATCCTCCAAGAACATTGTTCTGATAGTAAAAGAAGGGTGGCAAATGGGCTGGTATCAGCATCTGACACATTGGCAAAATTTTAAAATACCCTCAAAAAGAAGTCCAAGAAAAAGAAATTTGCAAATGAAGGAGCTACAATGCTACAATGGATTTATACTGCTGCAGTTGATATTGAAGATAGACTGTTGATTTGAATCCAGAGGAAATGTGGCTAGTGAACCTAAAAAGGATTAGGCAGAGCTTGCACTGTTGAAGACTCATTAATTCATAGGTGATTCAGCAAAAGAAATGATCTGTAAAAAGAATGCTGAAGAGGTAGAGAACCTCATTGGGCTTGAAGGTGATGAAAGAAAAGATTATCAATGGTTTATTTGCCCATGAGTAAGAGAGGAAAGAACGATGTTGCTAATATCTGTAAGACTTTCTAACTCAAGAATAGAAAGAATAAATAGGGATGGAATTCAAAAAGTGCACATAATATTAAGCTTGTATCATAATCTATACAAATGTACATGCTAGAGTTGACTAGAGCTGAATGCTGACATTTAGAAAAAAAGTATTGATCCCATTTGTACCTTTGAAACACTGTTATCTGAAGGGTTAGAAGCTTTGTTTTGCAGAGCAATTAGGTGATTATAAATTATACTTGCAAAGTTTAAGCCAAGGCTTGAGAAAGGAAACTCCTTTTATTGTTAAATTTTTTAAAAAAATCTGCAGTGCTGTTTTACATTTGTGTTTTCAGTCAAATTCTTCAAAAGATTTAGACATGTTTGGTGAAACTCACCTATTTAGTATCATTGGAATATAGCTGAGCTAAACTTGATCTTCAAAAATATTTTTGCTTGCTTTTATCTCATCTTCAACCAGAGATTACTTAAGTATTCCTTATTTTTAACTACCAAACCATATATGTGGTTAATATTTCTTCCAGCATCTTTAATTTGAGCTTCTGTTTTTTCTAATTCAGCATTTCTCATGGTATGTATATATGTTCTATAAATACTGTATAAAGATATGATACTATGAAACTTGATGTACCTCTTTTCCAATTTTGAACCAACCAATTATTCTATATTCTGCTCTATTTGCTCTCTAATAGGCCTAAAAACTCTTCAATGTGCAGATGAATTGGTTTTATAAATGCATGATTTTAAGGGTTTCGCACATTTAAGGACATAGTTTTAAAAGACTTAGAGTGAACCATAAAGCCCAACATAAATATATGATTGGAACACTTGTTTTTTCTTCTTTTCATCAGATGTCTTCAATCAAAGTCCAGAAGCTTTTTCAATTTCTGCAGCTAGCATGTACTTCTAATAATTCTCACCTCATATATTGTTGAAGTCTGGAATACAAAATCATGAGAATTATCTTACTAGCATGTAAGTTCAGCAGCAGTTCAGAAGATTAAGCATTCCACTGTACTCTTTTTTTCTGGCATTAGAATGTAGATAATTTTTTTTTTCATTTTTTTTGGATACTGCTGTTTTTACTGTCTGCTTATAACTGTAAGTAGCCATTTAAGAGCATCATTGTGCACAATTATAACAGTTCTGTTGATATTTCATTAACTTCTATAGCTTTGATATTAGCAGTTTTTATAAGACTTATTTCATTTCCCAAATCCTACTTTAACATAGTGTTCATATCTTTATATATATCAGGGCAGTAGTAGTATTTTTAGCTCACCTTTGCATACTAATTTTGTATATTGGTATTATCACTTGTTTGCACTTTTATTCAGTTGATCTTTATTTTCTTTGATTTTTATAATGTTCATTTTTTTAAAAAAAGTTGCCTGTGATTTTCTTAAATAAAACTCTTTACTTTCTCATTCAATAGAGTGCATTGCATATTTAGAATTATATTCTTATTCCTTCTAGCTCTCCCCTAGAATTTAGTTGGGAAAATTTTCCTTTATAACTTAAATCTTTGCTCAAGATACTTTGAAAATATTAGGTGGCAATTTCATTTTCTTTTGCTTTTTACAAGGCAGAATATTTTTAACTACATTATCCTTAATAATATAAATCTTGCGGCAGCATTGTTCAGACACAGGTTTATGAAATCTACTCAATTTAATCTGTCATCTACCTTCACTGCATACTCACCAGGTATATTGATGAGATTATATTTTATTGGCTTGATTATTTTGTTTTCCATCTTTATTTTATGTTCTCAGTTGAAGTCAGCTTCAGGTCTAGTTTATGTTGCCTGAGTAGAACTATTCCAGCTTTGCTTGTAAAGTATATAGTCAATTTGATGTTATCTATCCAGTGAAGTTTATGTGTAGAATCTTCTTTTAGATTGTTACAGATGTTTGCTAGTCTTTAATTTAATTGTTAACATTCAGTGGGTAATTACAAAAAACAGTCATTGGTCAGCTTCTTCCATTTGACAAAGTGATAAAATTTAAGCCACTTTGTAGATTAAAGACAACAATAATGATGGTCCAGGAAGAAATATGGATGCCATTGCTTATAAAATTTCTCTTGCAGAATTTCATTTTATCACTAGTGATTTGGGGAATTTTACCCATAATCTTCTAAACTGCATTTCTGTTTTTTTTAAATAATAACAATGTTAAAGGATATTGTGTAATCTAGGATTAATGACATTGATTGATTTTTTAAAAATAATCCCAAAAACGAATGGTAATTATTTTAAAAACTATTGTTATTGATTTTACATCTTATATGGTACTTATACTTCTCCAGATTTCATAATTTATTTAAATTTGTTGGCATTTATGTCCCCCTTTTGTGTTATAGTTATGTTTTATTATTGAAAATGATATTAACTTGTACAATCAACAAACTACTTGAGCAATGTTAATTAAAATGGGAGGAAAGCCCATGAATAAACTAATCCTATACCACTTGATTTCATACTGATTTCTCCAGTAGAAACAAAGTAATTTGATAGCCCTTTTATCTCTGTGGCCAAATCTTCTGAATTTCAACCTGGTTTAAATTTAACAGTAACATGAGTTTAGAAATTATAATTTATTGACTAATTTATAAACTCATTTTATACATTGCACTAAGCCATGGTTTGCTTAACCATGGTTCTTCAAAAATATGTTCGTTCATGCCATAAACTATGGTTTACAAAACACTATGGCTATTTTCACACATCATGCCAAATCTAAAGAAAATGATTAACATTTTCTCTTCATATGATGAGTGAACATCAGCCTAGTGCCAGCCAGGCTTTGGGATCTGCATTTAAAAATTTTAGGATATTTAAATGTTTGCTATTGTAGTATTATAAGGGATGCAATGCAGAAGTGGGTTTCAGCAGGTTCGAACCAGTTCTGGAGAACCGGTAGTGGAAATTTTGAGTAGTTCGGAGAACTGGTAGTAAAAATTCTGACTGGCCCAGCCCCCATCTATTCTCTGCCTTCCAAATCCCAGCTGATCGGAAGGAAATGGAGATTTTGCAGTAACCTTCCCCTGGATTGGGGAGGGAATGGAAATTTTACAGTATCCTTCCCCTGCCACACACACCAAGCCATGCCATGCCCACCAAGCCACGTCCACAGAACCGATAGTAAAAATTTTTGAAACTGACCATTGATGTGATGGCTCAATGGTTAAAGACACTGAGCTTGTCAGTTAAAAAGCTGACAGCCCAGGTTTGAGATCCAAGTGCCTCACAATAGGATGAGCTCCTGTTCCTGACCCAGCTCCTGCCCACTTAGCAGTTCAAAAGCATGCAAATGCAAGTAGATGAACTGGTGGGAAGGTAACAGTATTCTGTGCGCTTTTGGCATATAGGCATTCTGACCACATAACATTGGAAAATATCTTTGGACAATGGAGATAACACCATTCCCTTGAGTCAGATACAACTGGACAGGGAAACCTTTATTGTATCATTAAGTAATGCTGTAAGCAGAAAGTAATGAATCCACATATTTTATTGCTGATATAAAGTTCCCACAAACTCCGTCATCATGCTGAGTTGGCTGGGAATTATAGCTGGACAACATCTGGTCTGCCACAGGTTCCCTACTGCTAGAGTAAATTTGTATTCATTATAATGTCAAAATTATCCATTGTGGCCCAATGAAAAGAAAGTGAAAAAATGCTGTTAGATCGGCAATAATTTACAGTTGCATCATTATCATTTTTACTGCACAGAAGTTGGAGACATGGTGACATAATTGGTGAAATTAAAAATGGTTTCCTTGAAAAGAAAAAAGTTCATAGAAAAATATTCTGTTTACAGAAAATAAAGTCTACGACCTAAAGAAGTGTGAGATCGCTACACTGTGTATTAATAAAATTATGTAATTCTTTCTACAAAGACCACCACTTCAAAATAAGGTGAAGCAGTATGTATTTGTTTTCTCACATCATTCTATACTTTCATCATTTCCCTAAACATCTATCATTTAAAAATATATATGACATTTATTTAAATATTTATACACCATCTTTCTAGGCCATGTCCACCCAAGGAGGCAAATGAAAATTCAGTAATAGAGAAAACCCTAATATTGTATACAACCATAAGATACAAGTAGTCCTCAACTTATCCTCACAGTTGAGTACAAAATTTCTGTTGCTAAACAAGGAAGTTGTTAAATGAGTTTAGAGCCATTTTATGACTTTTCTTCCCATGGTTGTTAAGTGAATCACAGCAGTTGTTAAGTTAGTAACACGTTTGTTAAGTGAATCTGGCTTCCCCATTGACTTTGCTTGTCAGAAGGTCCAAAAGGTGATGACATGATCCTGAGACACTACAACCGTCATAAATTTGAACCAGTTGCCAAGCATCATAATTTTGATCACATGACCATGGGTATACTGCAGTGGTTATTAAGTGTGAATAACGGTCATAAGTCACTTTTTTCAATGTCATTATAACTTTGAATGTTCACTAAACTAATAGTTATAGCTCAAGGACTAATAGACATTTAAACTCCAGTCTATAAACGTATTTTAAAAGTTACAGTAATACAACATTTATTTAACATTTAGGGTGCGTTTGGGGATTGTTATCTTTGTTGGGCCTGGTCTCTGGGTGTTAAGTGAATTTCGTTGTATGGGTATACTGTGTATATACGTACAATGACAATAAAGTTAAATTTGAAACTTAAAAACTAACTCAACAAAATAGATTTAAAGGGCTTTTGAAACAGATTGTTCTGGAAATATTTTAAAATGTTCAACTTAAAAGGGATTTTCAACTATCCTTTGGGAGGAAGTTTCATGAAACCAAGGCCATTACAGAGACCTTCTAAATTCTTTGACAAAAAGATCACAGAACAACTTTTGAGATTCAGGCAGATTGAGAAAGGTAAGGGCCTGAGCTCTGAGAACCACAATGGCAGCTGAACTTTATTAATAACATTTCAAAGATGTTTTATAAGAGAGGCAATGCTTCTTACTGCTTTATTATTTTAGCAGGCTTTTTATGTTATTTGGAGATCATGCTGCAGTGATTCTCTTTGTTGGTTTACTTTGAAGCATTTAAAAGGCGCCTTGACCTTAATGGGAAAGGGAAGATAATAGATAAAGGTAATTGCCAGATATGATGGTATTTTATGAATTGCATCTCTTACCCTGCTTTGTGCTATCAAACATTTTTTTTCATAAGCTGAAGAAAATACTGGGAGAGTTCTCTTCAGCTGGATGATTTATTCATCCTGAAACTACCCTGACAGCTGGGCGAAGCTGAAATGTATGTCATGTCTAAGACCTCAGGCATTCCAGAGTATAAACTGTTATCTGCATTATATCTGCCTCGGTGGTGCAGCAGACTAAAGTGCTGTCAAGTAGCAACAGCTGCCTGCAATTACTGCAAAGTTTAAATCTCACCAGGCTCAAGGTTGACTCAGCCTTCCATCCTTTCGAGGTAGATAAATTGAGGACCCGGATTGTGGGGGCAATAAGATGACTTTGTATAAAAAAGAACACCACTTAGGGGAGCCGAAAGCCCTACTAAGCAGGTATATACAAAAGTATGAAGGCTATTGCTTAACGCATTGTAAGCCACCCTGAGTTTCCAGAGAAGGGCAGCATATAAATCGAACCAATAAATAAATAAATAAATAAATAAATAAATAAATAAATAAGTAAGTAAGTAAGTAAATGAAAGTATAATACAATTTGTGTTAAAATGAAATGCTTAGATTGGACTTTTAGCACTGTAATATAAGTCAAATATTAGCCAGAAATATTTGTTTTTAAAAGGAAAATAAATAAAGAATACATTGAAATGTCCAGAGTGTATTGTAGATACATGGTTTTAAGTGATAAGACCGAGAAACAAAGAAACACACCAAATTAAGCCATAATCTGATTTGGCTTTGGGTTTTTATACTGTATGAGCCCACAACTAGAGTTTGTAAATGTTGGGCAATATCTAAATATACTGTATTATCTGATTCAACAAACAGTGGTAATATAACATGTGAACCAAGTCTAAATATTTTTTAAATAATAATTTTATTGAAGTTTAAGATTACGAAGATAATAAACCTGATACAAACTAAAGAAAAGATAAACAAGGAAAGATAAAAAGGGGAGAAAAAAGGGATAGAGAAAAATAGGAAAATAGATACAAGGATAAATATTTTCAAGTTTAATACTTTGTTTAATATTTCAACCAAAACTCTCTTCATTTCTTATTTAATCTTTTATCTATTGACAAATAATTAAATGTCATCTTTCAATCATAATTAGGAAAAAAACCTATTAAGGGCTACCAGAAATAACATGTGCATGTGTATATTAATTTTAAACATGTAAATGAATTCCATAATTCTTTCCTGTATTTTACATAATACCTTATTTCCTCCAACACGCTTCCCATCTTATATGTATACACAAATATTTAACATCTCATCGTTCAAACTTGATTAAGAAAAAAAAAAAATCAATTGACTTCCAGTTTGCTGTTTGTCCCCGCTGGACGCTCCTTTGGGATCGTCGCACCCACTGCCTGTAAAGAGCCGCCTTTATAGTGGAATGGCGGCTCGAAAAAACTCCGTTTCCATGAGGAAACGGAGATAGAGCAGGCTGGGGTGGGTTGAGTCCTCTGCCTAATCCCAAAAGTTTTTTTTTTACTTTTGGGACGGAGCGGAAGAGACTCCCCGTATCCCCAGCCGATGCTCCGGGCTCTGGGAGATCTCTGTTACACGCAGAGCTAGGTGGCAAAAGCAAGCCTGTAAACTTGTTAAACTAATTAAAGAAGACGCGAGCTGGACCGCTGACCCTGAGGCGCAAGTATTTTTTTTTTCTTATTTTAGAAAAGTTACTGAAGTTGTTTAAGAAGTGAAAGGAAAAAAGATTTTTAAAATGGCGATTGCCGAGGCTTGAAGAGAGGCTGAAAAGGGAAAGTCCTTCCGTTTTCTATTACAAAGTAGCGGAATGAATACTTCTGGCCGTAATTGAGGCAAAACCTCACTCTCACTCTTGTTGTTTTTTTTCTTGTTTTTTTCCTGGGGATCTGATATTGAACTTGGTTGGAAACAAGCCTTTTTTTTCTCTCTCTTTTCCACTAAATCTTGTCTGTGTGGGAAATGGCATCGGGACTCACACAGCTAGACAAACGGGGGGGGGGAATTTCCCCCATTAATAAATTACACCAACAAGTTGTAACTCTCCAGTGTCAGAAACCTGATTTTAATATAATAGAATTTCTTCTTGAAGAGATTGTAAGAAGGGATGAGATTGTGAACCAGCAACTCGAAAAATTTAAGCAGGAAATTAAAGAAATTGGTGAATTGGTGAAATCAAAGTTTGACTTTTTGAATCGAAAGATTTTAAATACAGCTAATGGTTTATCAGACTTTCTGATTCGGGTGGATGCAAAGACTAAATTATTAGAGTCTAAAATGAAGGAAACTGAGGAGAATTTGGATGACAAGATTCAAAAAATTAAAAAGGATTTGGTAAACATTCAGGATAATAGCTCAGAAGACAAACCTAAAATGGAGGTTGACCAAAAGACTGGTAATGAAGAAAATGTGCAACAGAGGATTGAAAGAGAAGTTTTAATGATTCAATATAATTTTACAGAATATGCAATTATACTGAGAGGTCTGCAGGAAAATAATAGAGATGACTTAAGGAAAATATCTTCTGAAATTCTGGCTGGGATTTTAAAGGTTCAACCTGATGAAGTGTTTTGCAGGATTGATAGAATTTATAGAATAAACTCCTGGTTGGCAAAGCAAAGGCAATTGCCTAGAGAAGTGGTGATCTATTTTACAGATAAAGAAATTAGGAATAATATTGTGCAGAACTCTTTTAATTCTACTTTGCAATTTCATGGAAGAAAGATTTGGATTTTTAAGAAGCTCCCGATTAAGATGCTAATGGAGAGGAAGAAATTTGGCTTTCTAGTGACTGAGTTAAAAAAAAGAAATATCCTATTTAGGTGGGATGCCCCAGTTGGTTTAATATTGAGACACCAAGGAGTAAGATATCAACTGAACACTGTTGAAAAAGCGGAAGAATTTTATCAAAAAATTTTAAAAATGAACTTAACATCTTTAGGCACAATACAGGATAAGCAAAAGGAGTTGGAAACAAAAGGAAAATATCAAATTACAGAGGCTGTGGTGGATAAATTGTCTTTGGACTCCCTGGATACCCCAGCTGGACTGTCTATAAATAAGAGAGCAGTGTCATCCGACTCCAATGTGATGAACCATCAAATCACAGACAAGTGCGCAAATCAACCAGTTGATATACAAGTGATGGAGAAGAAAGATGAGATGACAAAACTAACCCAACAAGGTCAACTCATAAAGCAGAATGAAAATCGATCAGCTGACACACAATTGGTAGGCACGAAACGAGGATGGAAATTCAACCCGCAAAAGAAAAAGAAAAGAAATAGATCTCATAGAAACAATAGTTTCTAAACCAAGCAACAGTGAAGCCAGGGACTTTAAAAAATGAATGAATATCTGAAAAGATAGTGGAGGCGAACAATTGTTTAATACTATCCTGAGGATTGTGGCAGATCTCTGTAATGCCGTGATTTTGGGATGTGAAAAGAGCCTTACCTTGTTGGATTTGAATTATCTACTCTGGATTTCTTTTACTGGTAAATATATTATAATTATTTTGAGTTACAAGGCAAGAGAGTCACGCTGGGGCATGCAGAAGATCTGGATGTTGCCCATTAGGATGATGGGAATCAACAATCCTGATGAATACCACAACTATAACTATATGGATATAATTATAATGTCACTCGGGTGGTTGTTTTTACTTATATATATATATACAAGGATATCTACTACTGATGGGGGCAGAAGATGATTGAAGATTTTGAACAAACTGTTGCACCAGCATGTTATTTTACCCTATTATGGGTGATGGATTTAACAATCCAGTGGAAAGACACCAAAGAAGATATTATATGGATTATAAATTTAAAGTTATTGTCTTTTTTCTTTTTACAAAATGGAATGCATATATAGATATGTGTATATCTTAGTAAAGTGGGCAGTGGGTTATATTTAGAATTGTATTGCATGATTTTGTAGGAATTGAAGGGTTGAAATAGGTTAGTTTACTGATTGATTAGTCTAAGAAAAAGGATCCTTAAGTCATATATTTAGGGGAGTGGAGGAATTGGATAGAACTGAATAAATGTTAAATTTGGATGTAGGGAGAAGGCCGCTTTAAAATGTTATATTAATATATATAAAAGATTAAATGTTAAATTGTAATAATACACTATAAGTTTAGGGGAGGAGAAAAAGGGCAGATTATCATAAAAATGGGAGTTATAAGAATAATATGCTAAGGGTCAGTATTCTGAGGAGGGAGTAAGGGAAAGGAAAGATATTATGTATGTAATTAGTTATGAAATAGCCTATTGTTGTGAAGAAGTCACAGGGGGGGATGGGTGGTGGTGGGGGGTTAGGGAAGAGGGGGGGGGGGAAAGGGGGAAAAACTTGTATTTGAAAACTTTTTCAATTAAAAAAAAAGAAAGAAAAAAAATCAATTAAAAGCAGCTCAAAATAAAACATTTTCAACAAATTGAAAATACTAATCTTTAATCCCTTCAAATGATGTCCCATAAATTAATCCATTTTCTTCGTTTCCTCTGAATTATATCATGTATCAATTTCTTTAAAGTACAACAAAACTTTCATCTTCTCATACTTTATCCATAAACAAATCTTACCAGCCTCATCATTCGGTCCTAGTAAAAAAAAAATTAATTAAAAGCTGTTTAAAAGGAGAGAATCGTATACAATTTAACTTTGATCAAAGAAGCCCACTTTGTAAACCTTGGCTTTAGGTTTAATAGTCTTGATTATTCCTTTTAGATAATGTTCCAAAAGGCTGATTTCTTCTCTTTTTTTATTCTCTCAGGAATTCTTTCATAGGTATAACAGATCTCTTTTATAAATTTGAAGTAAGAAAATTGTCTCTGTCACTTTTCTGAATTAAGATTCCTGTATTCAGGTCATTCTTCTGGTTTAATATTTGTGTGTCCCTTTTAACATCTGAAATCTCATTTCTTGGTCTTGTATAGTATCTTTGTCAATATCATACTTAAATCCTGTCAGTTTTAAATCCATACCTGAAACAGACTGATTTGAAGTTACATATTCTTCTAACTCTTCTTTTAAGCCCATTTTTATTGAATCATGCAATCTAAGAAATAAATTCTGGGTACATCGTTGCCAAAGAAGAGGGGATCAACCCTATCTCCAAAACACCTGAAGGCAGGACAAGAAGCAATGGATGGAAATTAATTTGGATTTCCAAATGGATGGAAATTAAGGAGAGAACCAACTTAGAACAAAGGAGTAATTTCCTGACAGAACAAAGAATCAGTGGAATGACTTGTCTCCAGAAGTTATGGGTGCTCCAACACTGGAGGTTTTTAAGAACAGATTGGACAACCATTTGTCTGAAATGGCATAGGATTTCTTGTTTGAACAGAGGGTTGGACTAGAAGAGCTCCAAAGTCCCTCCCAACTCTGTTATTCTGTTAAATATCCTTAAATTCTTCCAAACTTAAAATATTTTTCTCCATTTTGTATTAGTGGGAGTTCTCCTTTAATTAAAATCTTTAATTATTTCTGGTTGCCTCTAGTGCCTTCAAGGTCTCCTCTTATCACATTTTTCTCTCATCCAGAACATTTCCCAGGAAGAGTTGTCTTACACTTAAATTCAGTTTTTCATATATTTTAAATAATATTTTGAACAAACAACAAGAAATGCTCTTGTAAAGCCTTGTTTCCAGTTAATATTGCCCCTTAGTACATTTAAAAACTTTCCAAAATTAACATTTTAATTAAGGTGACCAGACGTCCCGCTTTTGGCGGGACAGTCCCGCTTTTGAGCAATTTGTCCCGCGTCCCGCGGCGTTTTAAAAAAGTCCCGATTTTTCATTCTGCCTCCTGAATCCCCGCTGATGGCTAGAGGGAAAAAAAACTCTTTAAACTCTTGCCGCAGGGCTTCAAAGGGCCGACCTACAGCTGATCAGTGTTAAAAAAAAAATGAATAGACCCATGCCTGCAAAAATAGAAAAAACAGCCCCTGTTAACAGCTTCCGCTAGGTTAATTAGCTGCAAAAATCTGCAAAAAGTTCCTGGAGCAGATTTCCCCACCCCCCCCAGCTATACTGAAAACAAAGGCGAAAGCGAAACTAAACCTGCAACATGACAAAATGAGGCAGAGAGAGATTTCTTTCTTTTTCTTTTTCCTCACCAAAAAAGGTAGGTACAAAACTGCAAACAATGGGAAATTTTGGGCAAAAGAGGAGAGTTCAAGATTTTAAAACACAAAAGAAAAAAAGCTCTATTTAACTAGGGAATTGTAATAATTGAGATACTATTAATAATTGTATATTGTGTTGAAAGCAGAAATGGTTAAGTTGTGGTTTGGAGGAATATATGGGGGAAATTATTTGGTTTATTATTATTGGTAAATATAATTAATTGATTTGTAAGAAATTGGATTGCATGGAAATAATTGGAATATTCATGTTCATATTGATTAATATACAAAAAAGATAGTTATATAACTAATTGATTTATATTAAAATGTTGAATTTGTATTAAACAACTGTATTACATAATTACATAATTAACCAATGTGAGGATGGATATAAAAATAGATGACAATGGGAAGGGGTATAATATAGAATAGAAGGGAAAAATTGAATTTGATTAAGATTAGAGATGAGGATGAAGGGTAATATTGTTTTTTTAAAAAAATAGATGAGGAATAAATATGGCAAAAAGGAAATATAGAAATTGTAAATTTAATTGAAATGACTAAACGCTGTTTAAATTTGTGAACCAGCCAAATATTCTGTTCAAAGAAAATACATTGCATGTTTGTATGTGTGTTTCTAATTATTGCTATTTATTCATATTTGTTCTCTTTTATTCTTTAAAGTTTAACAATTCATTCTTAATCTTAATATCTTTATATTTGCTTGGGGTTGGCTTTCTTCCCTTTCATCTTTTTTATTGTACAGCAATCTTTCTCCTCAAACCTACCACCACTCTCTTTTCTTTCCTTCTTACTTTCTCTTCCCCCCAGCCTCTTTTTCTCCTCCCTACTTCCTCTTCCTTTCTCCTTCTCCTCCTCTCTTCCTCCCTCTCTTACCCTCACTCCTACTCTAATTTCCATTCCTTCATCCCTCTCTATTGCTGTATCCTTTAATGCATATGGACTACTCAGAGGGCTGAAAAAGTTATTTTTGACTGGTCCTCACACTTTTGACCAGTCCTCGAATTTATGACTGTCCTCACATTTTACATTTTTGCCCTATCTTGTCATCATGGTGAAGAGAAGCAGTTGTGAAATGAGTGACATGGTTGTTAAGAATGCTGCACGGGCATAAATGTGAGGATGGTCATAAGTGTGAGGACCAGTCAAAAGTGCGAGGACCTGTCAGAAATGACTTTTTTCAGCCCTCTGGTTAGTCCTTTTGTGCATATGGACTACTCAGAGGGCTGAAAAAGTTATTTTTGACTGATCCTCACACTTTTGACCAGTCCTCGAACTTACGACTGTCCTCACATTTTACATTTTTGCCCTATCTTGTCATCATGGTGAAGAGAAGCAGTTGTGAAATGAGTGACATGGTTGTTAAGAATGCTGCACGGGCATAAATATGAGGATGGTCATAAGTGTGAGGACCTGTCAGAAATGACTTTCCAGCCCTCTGAGTAGTCCCTATACACATAGCCATGGCCACCCGGTCACATGACCAGCTAGCCACGCCCACCCAGTCACATGACCAGCTAGCCACGCCTACCCAGTCACATGACCAACTAGCCACGTCCACAAAATAAGCCACGCCCACAATGTCCCTCTTTACCAATGTTAAAATCTGGTCACCTTAATTTTAATTGCCATTTCACTGCACATTTCCAAATTTTTTAAAAAATATTTTCTTTCAGTTTTAGTTATATAAATCTTTGTTCGCTGCAGGTTGGAGGAAAGTCACCTAGTGTAAGGAAACCTTTCCTTCTGGAGGTTCTTAATGTCAAAAGGCAATTTATAAACCATTCCTAATAAAAGGGATTAAGAGGGTGGGTGAAACGAACCCAGTGTCCTTATGAAAGACTCTGACTGCAGCTTGGGAAAATATGTTTCTTCCGATTTCCAGAACTTTAAAATCTGCTGGATATCACTACTTTATGGTCCTGTCCTGAGCAGCATTTGTAAGGAGTCCACTGGAAGATCCTAAGGCTTCAATGCAACAAATCATAAGCAGGCATAGGTGTTTTAATTGATAATAATAGCTAAAATAATAATTCCAGTGACAAATTCCCATCTCCCAAAAGTCTTGCTGCTTTATCTTTTTAAATAATTTCATTAAAACTTTTCAAAAAGAAGATAAAAGCTAACCCAAATTATTAGAAGGTAATGTAGCATGGGGGAAGAGGGAAAAGAGAATGAAAGGAGGAGGGTTTGGCAGGAAACGGGGGAGAGAAAGAGAGAGGGGGGGCAATAGAGATAGGTGAGTCTCTTTGGGGGACAGGCCTGAGGGAAAAGAGAGAGAAGGGAAGCAGGGCCAACCAGCTCACCTGGCTTCCACCCCACTGAGTGAGGTGGGAAGCAATGCATGAGGGTAGGTTGAGGAAAGGTAGAGAAAGGAAGGTGAGGGAAGGTGAGGAAAGGAGTGTGGGGAAAGGTATGGAAAAGTGTGTGAGGAAAGGTTGAGAAAAGAGGAGGAGGAACATGAAAGAGAGAGATTGATAAAAAGGTAGGCATGCAGAGGAATCAACAAAGGAACAGAGGCAGTGGAAGGAGAGACCTGCAAGCAGCAGGAGGGGATGGAGAGGGAGGAGAGAGAGAGGAAGAAGGGCCAACCAGCCACCTGGCCATCACACCACCATGTGACCTGCCTGATGGGAGGAGACTGCATAAGGGACGGACTGGAGCAACAAGACAGCAAAGTTCAGCTGATCCAGGCAAGTGGAGATGCCTGAGCGAAGGATCAGAGTGGACTGGCAGCTGTAACAATGGACTGCAGCAGGGGAAATCATCCAGATGGTTGGAAAAGAGGGCCAGGGGAACCTGGAATCCAGTGATCTTTTCGGGGGTAGTGCTACAGTAAGAAAGAAAAAACCAAGAAAGAACAAAGAAAAAGTGCAATAAAAGAAAAAAGTTAAAGAAAAATAGAAAAGAAAGAAAAATATAAGGAAGTGCTTTCCAATACTATTCCCACTAGTTCAAATATATTTTGACCCCCCCTCTCTCTAAAGTTGCATCATATTAATCTTCTTTCTATAATCTATCCTATCTAATCATCAAAAGACCTTATTGGTGGGGGGCAGCAGGGAGGCTTTCCTGGGATGGACAAATGAAAAATTCTGGGAATACATAGAAAGAGAATAAAGAGGATCATCCAAGATGTAAATGTCATCCCATCTCCCCAGCTACATAATCAGGGAGCAATATAGGAGGATGCTGAAAGTAGAATATGATTACTTTAATGACAGTTGCAGATACTTCATTATATACTGCATAAGAGAAGGCAACATTAAACCACACCTGTATTTCATCAAGAAAATCACATGCATAGATAATATAAAATAATTGATGATGTAGTAGTGGATGATCGATTCTTCAAAATGGATATATTAAACCTTGCAGATCTGTGCAAACATTTTATTCACTAGGAATGCTTTGGGAGTTCAGTGATTGTGACCTTAAAGCTAAAAGAAATTGTACTTCACTGCACTGAGCCATCACTGGGAAGGCTTGTTTGAAGCTTAGTTTTGGGTCAGATCTTAAAAACTGTAAAATGTAAAACTGTATTTAATGGCTTGATATATATGATGTGTGAATTTAGCCATTTAAAAAAACCTCACAATTACGTCAAACATTTTATACAAACCTATATAGAAACAAAGAAATGATTATTTTAGGACAGTGAGTAGAGCAAAGAACAGAAATGTAAATGTGCTAGGAATGTTGAATTTCAACACAACATAAAAAAGTTTTGCCTTACTTTAAATGCACTAAACATTATTATGAGGCCATTACGAGCATCTGGTTGCACCATTGTTTTTTAATAGCCTGTCAGCATTTTAAAAATTGCTTTTTGGAATATTCATAATTTACTTGTCTTAAATCATTTAATCATACCTCTTGGCACACAGAATCACACTTCAGGTGGTGATTTTGTTCAGAATTTACTCTCAAGCTACTTAGCAATAAGAATTAATTGGATATTGAAAGAAATATTCTAACTTGGGTGAAGTTTTGTTGTTTTGTTTGTTATCCGCAATCTTTCAAAACTGAAACACTTGCAAAGTTTATTCTGAGATCTATTATTTATATGCATTTATTTATTTATTTATTTTGTCAACAAGTACAAGGAAACAGTATCAGTATAGACATAGACATGGACACATGAAAAAATGGCACAAATAAATGGATATAAATAAGCAAAACATAGCCATAAACACATAAAATGAATACATATAAATAGGGACAGTAGGACAGGGATGGCAGGCACGCTGGTGCATTTATGCACGCCCCCTTAGGGACCTCTTAAGAAATGTGTAAGGTCCACTGTAGACAGTTTAAGGTAAAAGGTATGGGGGTTAGAGAAACTAACAAGAGGATCAGATAGAGTGTTCCAGACATTTACTACTCTATTGCTAAAGTCGTATTTTCTACAATCAATTTAGCTGGAAGAATATTTCTACATTTCTGCAGACAGTAGCTAATTGCTTTGAGTTATACAAGTAATGTTCCATACACCTTTGGCATAGTCATGCCAGCCACATGACCACAGTGGCATCTTTGGACAATGCTGGCTCCCTCAGCTAGGAAATGGAGATGACCACTGCCCCCTAGACACAGACACAACTGGCAGTGGAAACCTTTAACCCCTCCCCTTTTTTGGGGGGGACTTACACAACGTCAAGGAAGAAATAAGATTCAGTGTTTCTTTGAAACTTTGAAAAAGAAGAAAGGCAAGTCAGATGTGATAGGAGATATTGTAGGGCTAAAGCATTTATATGTATATATATTCCACATATGCAAGGCTGTGTTGAGACCAACACTAACATACCGGCCAGGGCTATAGTAAACAACACAAATATGTTTTTTTTTTAATGTAATGGAAGCTGAGATGAACATTTCCTTACATAAATGCTTACCATGTTTTATTTTGTTTATAAACTGGTCTTAAGCATTCAGAAATACATGAAAAGAATTCAAAACAAACATGGGCATGCTGATGGAAGCAACAGACAGAATATAGTCATGCAGTTAGTTAATTTGTGTGATCTCATTTCTTTATATATTATCAGCCAAGTTCACACAACATGCCATACCACATAGTTCATTTGATTTTTTTGCTTAGTAGAATACGAGTAACTATATAGCTGAGGTGCTTGTCACTAAAAGGATCATAACATGCTTCTTTGGAAGTCATAGGAGGAAAAATGAAATAAGTTATTTAGAAAAAAGCCTCAAAAGAAAGAAATACATGGTTTCAACTGCTGCTGATCCCTGGGGCAAGCATATTTATTATATGATATGTTATGCAATTTGCAGAGCAGAAGAAATGAAAAAACATCAGTATAGGCCTTAAATTTTAAAAAAATGAGGCAGAGAGTTTTTATATTCCCCATCTATGGTCTATGGCTTAGTGTTATGTATGAACCAGCATGCTGTGGTTTATTCAACAAAGTACAGCTGATACAATGGTGTTGCATATACATTGCCAAAAGGAACAAGTATGCTTTTTTGTTCAATGCCCTCCATACTTTGGTGTGTTCATTAAATTAAAGTAGATTTGATTACATTTGATGTTTTTAGCCCACATGGTCTTAATATGATTAGAAGTTTACATCTAAAACAGAATTAATTATATTTCCCTTTGCCAATTCTACCCATTATGACTGTTAATTTTGTGAAGTACCACAAAGTGCAGTTGAAGCTCTGAGAAGTGTGCTTGGCAGGGACACCAGCAGAGCAGAAGCAACTCAGTGTGCATGATAAAAAGATAGAGGAAACATGTGTATTGTCTCTTTGAATGTAGAATAGCTATTCTACTGCACATTTTTTTCTGATGAATACAAAATTTACATTTACATCATTTTCCTACATACGTGTTATCTTTTTGAATGAAAACTTTAAACACTGGAACAATAAACTATCTCAGAGGGAACTGAGAAGAAGAACAGAGAAAAGAATATCCTTCCATTTAATTACATTCAAGGGATTTACTTGCTTGCATTAAACTGCTGTTCTGCTAATTCAGTGCTCATCCAGGTAACTTAAAATGGTATTCTCATTTTGTGATTATGATTCATTTTGGTTTTTAATAATTTCAATGGGGAGAACCATATGTTGGCCAGTTCAGAGCCTTAGCAGGAAGTCCCAGTTATGGAGTACTGCTATCCATGAGATTAATTTATCAACAAGGTACCTCTGTATTTTGCCTCTGTGTTCTTTCTTAGTGTGATATTGTAATGTTCAGTTTCATGTACTTTAAATCAGTCAAGCATCCTGAATTTTCTTTTTATTCTCCAGTATCAGAATGCTGAATTCTTTTCCCTCACTTTCTCTTCCTGAAGTCTAGCTTCAGAGCGACAGCTTCCTTCACCAAAAACATTCAACTATAAGTTAAGTTGGATTTGAATTATTATATTGTATGAAACACTCATCTGAGCCGTTTACAGCTTAGCACACTGTATCTTTTATTGAATGAACATGCCAACTGAAGTTTATTGAATCTATTCACTTTTCTTTCAGCAGCCTGTACCTATCAGGTAAGGGAATTATGCAGCTAGCTTGACAAATTCTTCTCAGAAAATTACAATATAGTCTGATGGAGAAGATTCTGCTTTACAAAGAATGAGGCAATAATAAACTTATTACCCTTTAATAATCTTTTTTTTTTTGCAGAAATACAACAAGTTATCCTTATGTTATGGTCCACTTATGACAATACATGTGTAGTATTGGAAATGCTTCCACATGCCACATGATTTAACACTGTGTTGTTTTCCCAGTTTTAATTCCAATTAATCCAATTCTTCTTCACACAGTAATGAGGCCACATTTCTAGCAGTTCACTTAACCCACTAATTATATTTAGCACATTCATCTTGTAATGTACCTTTGGTATCAAGATTTAGTCCACAGTATTATGTATTAAGAATATGGTGTATTTCCAAGAAATAGTTAGCTCTAGGGAAGCTTTAAGCAAAATGTCGTTCAAAGCATAACAATGAAGTCAAGGATTCTTTTTTCTGCCATGTTTGTTGCTTTGCTTTGCATTGCTTTGCTTTGCTTTGCTTTGCATGTTTTTTTTTTTTATGTTTTTAACAATTTGTATACCATCCAGAATTTCTGGGAATTGGGCAGCATATAAATTTAATGAATTATTATTATATATACAACAACATGAAATCACAGTTGCAATTATTTTGCTGGTGTGGACCTTCATACACATCATCTTTTTCCTAAGAACCTAGGATGTTGTAATGTACCAGTATAGTATATATACGAATCCAAGCAATGTGGCCTTTTATAACCCACAGAAATTTTGTCAATGCACATATCTTTTCTATTCTTCAGGGCTTACTGTTATGTAAAGCAGTCTCCAATTTCAAGCAGCAGAGTAGCTACATCACTTTGCCTTGACGAATCGAAGTGCATGTACTAAGTTTCTGCAGTTGATTAATGAGATGTACGATAGAAAATGACTTTATGGACTATTATCTCATTTTGTACCACATGAGAGTCAATAAATCAGAAGCTTATTTGGTGCTTATCTGATGTCATTTGTTTAACCACTTGAAGCTGCTGAATTTGACCATGAATTAAATTAAAAATCTGGTACAATGGGAAGGGAGGTATAAGATGAAAGACTACAAGTAGTCCTCAACTTACAACCACAACTGAGCCCACAATTTCTATTGCTAAGTGAGAGACCCCAGGACACTGCAACCCTCATAAATATGAGTCAGTTGCCAAGCATCTGAATTTTGATCATGTGACCATGGGGATGCTGCAACGGTTGTAAGTGTGAAAAATGGTCATAAATCACTTTGTGCAGTGCCATTGTAGCTTTGAATGGTCACTAAATGAATTGTTAAGTCTAGGACTACCTCAATGCAGTTCCATTCACCCACTTCAGAAGCTGAGTGTCTAATGTGATTGATCCAAAGGAATCAAATTCAAAAATGCTAACTTGCAGGAAAGATCTGCTTAGGATGACTTGGCATAATCAAGAATAAATCCTTGCACATGTGAAATCTTGTTTTGCTAGGCAAGCCTGTATGGTCTAGGGATTAAAGCACCCAGGTTAAAAACCAGTGGATGGTGAATTCTAGTCCCACTTTAGGCATGAAAGCTGACTGGTGGACTTTCAGCCAGTCACCTTCTCTCAGCCCAATTCACAGGGTTGATGTTGTGGGGGAAACAGGAGGAAAGCATACTAGATACTATATCCGTGATGGCGAACCACAGGTGGCACACGGAGCCATATGGTGGGCACGCAAGCTCAGCTCTGGCACACATGCACGCACCAGCCAGCTGATTTTCGGTCCTTCAGGGCCCACTGGAAGTTGGCAAACAGGCCATTTCCAGCCTCTGGAGGGCCTCCAGGGAAGGTGGGGAAGGCCATTTTTGCTCTCCCCAGGCTCCTAGAAAGGCTCTGGAGCCTGGGGAGGCCTACCGGGCCCGCCATGCCATCACATGCCATCACATGCCAAAAGCGAGGGAAGCACATGAGGGGTCACACAGACACATGCATGGGGGTGGGGCGCATAGAATTATGCGTGTGGGTAGGCATGTGTGCAACCCCCCCCCGTGCTCCCCCCCGCTTTTGGCACGCGATGGCAAAAAGGTTAGCCATCACTGTGCTATATGTTCCTCACATAAGTTATTTATAAAAATAATAAAGATGAAATAAAAATAAATAAATAAATAAATAAATATTTCTAGTGGGAAGCAGTTGAGTCTGAATGTGGCTCTGACTGCAGGAGTATGAAAAATTCTTCTATTTTACCATATTTGCTTTGTTTTATCAGAATGGTGTAAGGTTGGACGTGCCTTACAGCTCTAATTTATTCTAATTGTCCAGCTCCTGACCTTCTGGCAACTTGAACTATAATTACTTTATTTAGTCTAATTTCTCTTCTCATTTCGTAACTTTTCAACCGTTGTGCTGTTATTGCTGCTACTGCTCCTCCTTTGACTGATGTACTACCGTTTCTGTGAAAAGATTTTTAAACTGTCCTTTGAAAATACTTCTGTATTTTCTGGCCTAAAAGATCCTAGAATAAGGCACATTATTTTATTAAAGCATTTCAAAAGGTGGAAGTTTACATATTAAATCTGTCCACAGCTTGTGTGTAGAATAAATAGGAAAAAAGGGGATGAGGTTTTAAAATTAAAGCATAAGAAATATATATTTTTCTGGATTATGTGATAATCCGATCAACACTTTATAATCAATAAGGACACAATTACATCCTGATTAATATTTTAGAACTGCACATTTTTAAATAATTTAGATTCTTATCTTGCAATCTGGAAAAAGGAGCAGTCTGACAAGAAAGGAGCTGAAATTATGCCCATAGCAGAAAATCACAGCAGGGATCCGTGAAGCAGTCTGTTATAATAATAACTACAGTAGCTTTATTTCAGCTGTTTTATAAGCAAAGCAAAGCTTCATGCACACACCAAGCAACATTTAGCAAAGGACATACTATGCTCTTTGCACCCTTAAGTGAGGTTTTTTAAAAAAATGATATTATTTCAATTATTATGAAAAAATTATTACAATTGATATCTCTAACAATGGTAACATTCTGAATATCATAGGCACCTACAAAACCACAATGACAAAAAAAAGAGATGATACATATGGAATGAACCCCGCCCTTACATGTATACTACGGGGAACGTGTCATGACATCATGATACATATTTCATCATTTATTCCCTTCCTACATGTCTACTGTGTGATGGTTTTGAATATTAGTAGCATTTTAACAGCTTTAAAGATACACATTTTGAAGATTTTGAAGAAATAGCTGATATTGTTTTTCAACCTCTGTGTAGTAGTAAACTAGACCCCTTCCATAAAAAGCAGAAACATTTCACTCTCTTATACTTCTTATATTAACATCTACCACCTCACGGAAATCTGGTAGCTAATCAAGTTGGAAAAGGTTAGTCTTTGCTTCCTTAAACATCTGCCATGGCTCAGAATTTCAAAAGCAGAGTAGCAAATAAACTGGAAGTGTGTAGAAAAAAAGCATATCATTTTCACAAGTTATCTCTAATGGTTGAAGTTCTGTTTCATATATTTGTGTATTTAATTGTTAGATTTATATTTTATCTTTCCTCCAGCTTAAAACAGAGAATTCTCTCACCATTTTTTCATAAGAGCAATCACCCTGTGAAGTAAGTAGGTTGGTCTAAGAGAGAAAGACTGGCACAAAATCAGTGAGGTTCCATGGCTGAGGTGAACTTGAATCTGAATCTCCTTATCTTGGTCCAAACCTTAACCAATATCCCACACTGCCTGAATGTACAGCAAGACTTTTGGTTAATATGTAATCATGGCAAATGAACACAATTAGCGAGGATCCACACTAGTAGTAATTCTGATATTTGTATGAATTTGACAATCCAATTCTCTTTTAATTTTAAGAAAAATCAAATTTAGATTAAATTACTTCTATTAAAACTTGTTAAAAGGCAACTACATAAGAAAAACCCATTTTAGGAAAAATTATTCATAAACTTAAAGAACTTCTTCAGTGCTTGGTTATTTATTTTGCATCTAGAATAATAGCTTTATAACTATAGATTGTAGAATTATCCAAAGATAACAGAGATGCCAAGTAGTATAGTGAAACCTCAATTTAACACACTTCTGCTTAAGAAACTTCAGATTCAACATTTCTACTTCAACCCTGTAACAACAGGTAAGTGTGTTGTTTTTGAAATCTGAAGAATGAACAAATTTGTGTCTTACTTAAAATAATGCAACTTGTGTTTTAAAATCATTTGTGTCAATTTTCATAAATTGATGCAAATGACATAAAAACATCAATTATGTCATTATGCAAACACCCATTACTTTAATTATGTAAATTTGGATTTAACAAACATTTGGGTTTAATGGATCCCCTTTTGTTCAAATGCTCCATTAAATTAATTACAGTAATTTCCTGTAATTAAGATGTGGGGAGAAGCTGGAAAAGATATCTATGGGAGACAGGAGAACATGAAACAAAGCTAATTGCCTTGGAATATGTAGGTAACCATTAGATAATTCCTTGCTTTCCCTCATGTTTTTAATTTTTTGAGATAGCCACAAGCTTAATACAGAACTAAACTTATATTAATTGATCTGATTATGGATAAATATATTAAATATATTAGTGGCAGAAGCAAGCTAGACAAACCTGGACAACTGTTAACATATTGACTTTATATATTCTACTCTCTGCACTTTGTGATACAATCCTTTATTTCTTCCACAGCAGTTAAAGCTGAGTCTAAGATTAGGTGGTAGGGAGTGTTAGTTTAAAGAATTCATTCTTTTATTTAAAATATATGGAGAAGGAGTATCTATACAAATTTCTTGAACTGAATTGTTTGCCCGAATGAATACACATCAATGAGTTTTTGTTTTATTTCTTTTATAAAATAAACTCATTTTTTCTAGAAAATAGATTTGATAATAAATATCAGATGCCTTTAAACTGGGAAACTCAACACAAATGAAAGTGATGAAAGTACGCAATACAAAAATAGCCCCACTTTAGTTAATTTCAAATCCAAAAATATTTTAAAAATTGTCTCTAATACACATCTGTAAATTCTGATTTGAAATTATAACCAAAACTTTAACTCAAAAAGTTCAAAATTGCTATTTCAAAAAAAAAAAAAAAGGATTCAAAAATTTATAATCTAGTTAAAAGTTAAAAACACAGCATGGGAAAAGACAATGACAAGCTACTTCCATATTACTGCCAAAGATATTATATGGATTTGTCCATGAAGACACCATGAGCTGAGCTCAATTTGAAAGAGAATTACTAAGAACCAATAAAATTAGCATATTTTAAAGATCTTGGATTGAAACAGCCATCTGTGAAACACTCAGGGAAACTTAAAGTGGAGATATTAGTTACATTAATTCTAATCAAATTTGTTTTTCATTTGACCACTTAAATCACTGATTTTTTTGGCAACAGTTACATTTTCAGATAATATATTTCTAAGTAATCAAGCCATTACACTCGTAAATTAAATGTATCATTTTATTTTTTAAATTGACAATAAGATGTGTTTATATATTTTTTTCTTTCAAACATTTTCATGATTAGTCCAATATTAAGCAGAATTAGTCATAAATCATCCTACTAAATTTTCAGATCTATGGAAAAAGTGCAAAGAAGACTAACTAAGATAATTAAAAGCCTGGAGACAAAAACATATGAAGAATGGTTGCAGGAATTGTGTATGGCTAGCCTAGAGAAAAGAAGGAGTGACATGATAGTAGTATTCCTGTATTTGAGGGTCCACCACAAATAATTTATTTTCCAAAGCACCAGAAGGCAGGACAAGAAACAATGGTTGGAAACTAATCAAGGAGAGAAGCAACCTGGAATTAAGGAGAAACTTCCTAACAGTGAGAAGAATTAACCAGTGGAATAGCTTGCCTTCATATGTTGTGGGTACTTCATTACTGGAGCTTTTTAAGAAAAGTCTATACAGCTACAGTACCTGTCTGAAATGGTATAAGGTCCCCTGCTTGAGCAGGAGGTTGGACTAGAAGACCTCCAAGATCCCTTCCAGCTCTATTCTGATTCTGATTTATGAACTGCTTACACAGCAACTGTCCACCTAGGAATTTATTCTTTTACCTCTGAAAGATCTGGGTTTGAGGCTCTCTGCATGTGGAAACTGATGCTTTCATACTGTATGCTGAGAGACTAGACCAGGGGTCCTCAAACTTTTTAAACGGGGCCGATTCACAGTCCCTCAGACTATTGGGGGGGCAGACTGGGTGGGCAGGCATGGCTAGGTGGTCATGTGATTGGGTGGGCATGGCTACTTGGTCATGTGACTGGGTGGGCATGGCCAATTTAATAGTCCATTTTTTTCTTTCTCCTTCCTACGTTCCTGTTTAAATTGTTTTCAAAGACTTTTAATGTAAAGCAGTACTTTACAAGCCCAGAGCTGCTTTTCAAGGCTGCACCGTGAGATGACCCCTCAGCTGGCCCTCATGGTGAGGAACAGGGCAAGGGGTGGGGCTTAATCACACCACTCCATGGGCCGGATACTTTGCATTGGCTGGTCATATCCGGCCCGCGGGCCGTAGTTTGAGGATGCCTGGACTAGACTATACAATAGAGCATTTGTTTTTTGAAGTTGAATTAAATAAAGAGATGTATGTATTGATCACCATTCACTTATTGTGGTGAACTGAGAATGAGTTTGCAAGCTATTTTATACAATGATTTATTGGAGAGTTCCACAAGGGGACACTCCTTCATTCTACTAAGCCCGATGGCGAACCTATGGCACGCATGCCAGAGGTGGCACATAGAGGCCTCTCTGTGGGCACACGCACCATCGCCAGCTGCTTTTCTGGTTTCCGGTGCATGCATGCATGCCGGCCAGCTGGTCTTTGTGTGCGCCAGATCGCCGGAAACCCAGAGACCAGCTGGCCACCTGGTTTTCCAGCTGGTCACCTGGTCTTCGGGTTTCCGGAGCTCCAGCATGCGCAAAGATCATGCGCATCAGAAACCCAAAGACCAGGTGGCTGGCACATGTATGCACACTGGCCAGCTGGTCTTCAGGTTTTGGGTGCTCCGGCACGTGTGTGCATTGCTTCCATTGACAAATGTCAAATTTATGATCATTCACTCTAACCTTATCCTTTGAGTATGATAATTATTTCAGATTTAAACAGAGTTGTCATACTATGATTTCATATCTTTTCTTTTCTTCTGGTGACTTTTCTTAATTTCTTCAAAGTTTCCTCTTTTTCATAGTAGTAATCATTATTCTTCATTACTTGCTTCCTCTCCTTCCTCCCACAGAGTACAATACAGTACACTAACTTTAAAGTAAAATGAATTTCCTCCCCACCTCCCTCCCTCTCCCCCTTCCTTCCTTCCCTATTAAGATAATATAATTGTCTTTTCCTAAGGAAGAAAAATGCATATTTGATAAGTTATCATGATTGTCCAATGAATATTCTGTCTGCCACATGTAGGACCTCCAGACTATCAGGCCCCATTTTTTTGCCCTATGAACAAGTAGTAGCAACACTATTGGCAATAAATCAATAAATTATTTTTAATACATCAATTGGCAAAACTTAATTAGCAATCAATATTAAAATCTATAGTTATGTTTTTTCTTGACTTTTTGCATTATATTGGTATTTGGTTTTATTTGAGTTCATGATTATTCATTGCTTAGCGTCACTTGTTTGAGATGGGCAGTCATAAAAATTGAATAAATAAATAAAATTGGAAAATGTATAATTACCTATTCTTAGCAGAAAAAGAATGCATTCAAAGCATTAGCTCTTAAGTGCTCTGCCATAAATGTAAGATTCTTTTGGGGGGAAAAATACAAGGACTTTAATTGTTTTTTAATGAGGGCATATTGACGAGAATCATAGGAGTGATTGGTACATTAATAATTTGTAGGCATGCATGTCCTAGTGCAAGAAATTTCCTTTTATCAACTGGACTTTACAATAGCTATGGGAATTATGGCAACAACTGTCCCATTATTTAAAGTCCAACCTCCTATCTTTAGCATACATTTATATTTTAATAGAATCATTTGTGTCTCAGTAAGTGCTGCACTTATGGCAAAAAAACATTTGTTTCATCTAAAAGAAGATGTTAACAGAAAAGGATTAGAAAAAGAAGAAATCTGCTTCCTTGCAATTTACACCTATAGTTTATTCTCCTGCCTTCTGGAACAATTCCACTGCACAGGACAAGCTTTCAGATACTTGAAGACAGCTATCATATCTCCCTAGAGTTTTCTCTTCCCCATGCCAAACATACCTAACGCTCCAACCTTCCTTCATAAATTTTTCTTTCCAGGCTCCTTATCATCTTTGTTGTTTTCCTCTGGAGACACTTTGGTTTGTCAATGTCCTTCCTAAATGTTGATTTGTTGTTCTATTTACTAGATGTGATAGCACTGAACAAATGCTCTTCCAGTTCAATTCTTTATTTACAAGTAAGCTTCTTTATGCCACTGTGTTTTTCAAGAAGCAGTCATTATTTTGATAATTATATGTAGTATTGAAATAGCATTACAAAAATTGCAGAACAAGAGAGAGAGAGAGAACCACACTTATTAAAATTAGTACATTAAATATTATTTTCTTGTTCTGTATTAGAAAATATCAGAAACTGTTCACAGTGGAATTCCTTATAAATTAATAAGTCTCTCCTTGAGGGAGAAGTGTGGTTCAGAAATGTGATAAATACATAAAATGTGAAATGTGAAATGTATTCAAATGAAAGCATATACATCATTTTTTATTTTCTTGTTCCAGTTTATATTCATCTTTATTTTCTATAAAGCTGCCAACTTTTAAACAAATATTTGAACAATGTAATTCATATCTGCCAGTTTTCTTCGTTCATGCTTCAGATATTCCATGTGTGATCATGACTAGTAAATCAAGTAAAAACAGAATAATTGGTTATGCTCTAATTAGATTTGACTGGGTTTTATGCTAATTGAAACATTCTTGACAGAGATTAAACTTTGCTTGTTCAGAACATGATCTGCAGAATGGTTTGCAAAGGCTTACTTAGAAAATGAAAGGAAAAGTCTTTTATTCCAGTCTCTGTTTCTGTTATTGAAACAGAACAATTTGGTTCTTTTTAAATATTTTAAATCCTCCACTATTACTTCTTAACATATGATCCTTAACTACATATTATTCACCAGTTAGTAAAAAGCTATTATGATCAGAAACTTTTATTTTCTGTCTAAACCAACAAGAGTAAGTAGAGTGGTAGTCCATGATGAATGTCATTTATTACTCAATTTGACCAATCAACTTTGGATGTTCTTGAGAAAATGAAATGAAATTCAAAATGAAATGCAATGGCAAAAAACAACAACAAGGTTTTACATTTAGGCAAAAAAAACCCAAAAACCTAAGTGCACAGGTATAGTAGGTGGTACCTGGCTCAATAGTAGCAACTATGAGAGAGATTTTGGAGTCCTACTGGACAATCATTTAAATATGAGCCAGCAGTCTGCTGCAGCTGCCAAAAAAGCCAACACAGTTCTAGGCTGCATTAACAGAGGGATAGAATCAAGATCACGTGAAGTGTTAATACCACTTTATAATGCCTTGGTAAGACCACACTTGGAATACTACATCCAGTTTTGGTCACCACAATGTAAATAAGATGTTGAGACTTTAGAACCATGATGGCGAACCTATGGCATGTGGTCTGGAAGTGGCACACACAACCATCTCTCCGGGCATGTGAGCCGTCGCCCGTTGCTCTTCCGGTTTCTGGCATGCTGGCCACATCGTCTTCATGCACGCATGCATGCCAGAAACTGGAAGACCAGGTGGTCAGTGCACATGTGTGCATTGGAAACTGGAAGATCATCTTCCTGGCACATGTATGCGCACTGGGCAGCTGCTCTTCCAGTTTCTGGCATGCGTGTGCACATATGCATGCACTCCTGTTTCGACACTTGATGAGTGTCGAAAGAGTTCACAGAAGAGCAGCAAAGATGATTAGGGGACTGGAGGCTAAAACATATAAAAATGGTTACTGGAATTGGGTATGTCTAGTTTAATGAAAAGAAGGAGAAGGGGTGGCATGGTAGCAGTATTCCAATGTCTCAGGGGCTGCCACAAAGAAAAGGGAGTCAAGTATTCTCCAAAGCACCGAGGGTAGAACAAGAAGCATTGGATGGAAACTAATCAAGGAGAGAAACAACCTACAAGTAAGATGAAATTTTGTGACAGACAGTTTGAGCAATTAATCAGTGGAACAACTTGCCTCCAGAAATTGTGAGTGCTCCAACACTGGAAGTTTTTAAGAAGAGATTGGACAACTGTTTGTCTGAAATAGTATAGGGTTTCCTGCCTGAGCAGGGGGTTGGACTAGAAGACCTCCAAAGTCCCTTCTAACTCTGTTATTGTATTCTAAAAATGGCCAGTTCCTGTTTTGCTTAGATGGAAAACAATGAAGAACTATCAAGGCTGTAAAGCAGTCTAGAAAAGAAAAAAAATATCCTAAAAAAAGGCAATGACAAATCACGTTAGTATGGTTGTGAACAAAAGAACAACAGACTTATCAAGATAATCACCAGATCTTGACTCAGGTTTGGTGTTTTCCCCCCAAACATTTTCTAAACATTCAAATCTATGCTCGATATTTATGGAAAAACATTCTAAATTTCCTTCTGCATTATATATTTTCAAGGATCTTTAGAAATTGTTTCTTGTGGTCTTCTTGCCTTATTAAATACATAGGCATAGTTGTTTTGTGTCATTGGCTTAAGTTTTCCACCACTTTCTTAGATTTTGAAAGGGATTTTCCTTCATCACAGAATATGCTAGATTTAGCTAGAAAAACAGCCATTGCAATCTTATTGTATAATTGACAAGAAACAGTGTAGATAGAATTACATAAAATTCTCATTGGGGCTTAAATTGGCAATCTGATTATATAGAGCATCATTTTATTAATTTTAATATTCTTTGAAAGCAATTGCTGGGTTTTTCTTTATAAAGTGACTTTTGATGCCTGTATTAATTTATACCAATAGAAGAGAATATCTGTAGCTCAGGGATGAACTATGGGAGGTTTTATACTTCCCAAACTTGATTGTTTTCTTGCAGACATTTTATTCCAAAATAGATAATATCATCATCATGAGCACTGATTGATGTTACCTAGTTTGTAATAAAATGTCTGCAAGAAAACAACCAAGCTCATACTAATTTATAAATGAGGCCCATAACTAGCTATGCACTTAGGCAAAAGGAAGCAATTGCTTCACATTACATTTTTGGGGAGCATCAGTCATGTGTTGGTGAAAAGAACTGTTTAACATGTAGCCTGGTTTCCACAAGGCTGCCTTCAGTGTAATGGACAAACTATGCCTGCCACTGTTGAAGGAAGGTCCAGCTCAAGTGCGGTCCAGTTTTGTAATTGAAATAGACTCTTTTTTGCTTTAGGCAGCAAAATCTTTTTAACCATTCCCTGATTGGCCCCTCAGTTGGGCAGGATAATTAGTGTTATTACTCTCTAGCAATCTAATGTAAAATCAAAGGAGCAAGCAAGATCAGGTATTTATTTCAGTGGAATTAGGTTTTTCTCTTCTTATATTTTTGTAAGTTTCCAGACCAATAATTTTCAGTATGCCTTATTAACCTAGAAATCAATTCACCCATTACAGAACAGCAGTTTTATCTAGTCTAGAGAGCAATTTGCACAGAACAATGGGAATGAGAGGAATACTTGGCTAATCCTGTCTTGTAAAATCAAAATCATGGTGTGCTTTTTAGAATAGAAGCTTTTTAAGGAGAAAAACTAGGACTTCATAATGGAAAAGATGAATTCCATATTTCAATTGGCTATGGATATATATGCTATTTGTGAATCTGTATGTGTTTTACAGCATTTTCTATCTCATATTCATACAATACTTATAAAGGAAATATTCCCATTGTACAATATTCTGCTCTAGTGCACTGAAACATACAACTAAAACCGTATATGAGTGGAGTAAAAACAGTTTGGGGATCAGAGTATTTACACCATTGGTTTTCATCTAGGCTATGTTAAAAAAATTAACATACTACATTGTGGTTTCTATGGTGTTAAAATTATCAGATAGATTCAGATAGCATGAGGACATTGATTGTTTTAAAGTCTAGCAGGATTGAGAACCGACTGTAATTTTATTGTTATTAATTAGCAATGTTGAATTTTCAGTATCTTGCAGAAGATTGTCTCTGAGTATCTATATCACAGTGACTTTCAAAATTTATTGTTTGTTGGGCTATATGTAGACATACTGTATGTTATTTATGTATCTGAATTATTTGCAAATGTGTGTGCAAAAGACAAGTTTTCATTCTGTTTAAGTTATTTAAACTTGTATCAAATACAAGTTCATATACCTTAAACAGCTGTGTCTTATCTGGGGAACATGTGGCTCCATGGGAACATCCATGACTGTTGTATAATCCTGGAAAAAAGATCTGTTGTATTAAGAAGTTCTTGACAGGTAGAATGTAAACACTCTTCAGCACTCTGACACATTTTCTCCCATTTGAATCTGACACTTTACACAATTTTAATACATACCACATTATACAAGCTATAAAAATTTGCTTAACTTCAAATGGATCAGAAGTCAGATTTCTTGCATAAAATTTATATATATCTTGTTTGGTCCCATGTATCACATAAGCCAAAATATATGCCTTTGCATTCTGAGCCCAATCACTGTAGTTTGTAAATAAGATCTATGGCTTAGCATATTGCATGAATTCAATCAAATAAACATACTATGCTTTTGGGAAATATTCAATTTTTCTCTGATTCAAATAGTAACACTGATTTTATCTGTAAAGTTTTCTATAATTACAAAATTACAAGAATTTTGCTTACAAAATTACAAGAATTTTGTCAAATTAATATTAAAGTGAATTTATTTTTATTTTAATTTACACATTTTTATTAACTAGCTTTAATTTAGCATATCATGGCAACACAGTTTATGTCTACCTATTTCGTGAATTGATTCAATCAATCAGCCAGTCAGCCAATTTATTGCAGTCTTAGACCAGTACAAATTAATTTGATCATCAATTATTGGAATAAACTACTGTGGTAGTATGCTGAGATTACAGTGATTTTTTCAACTCTCAAGTCTTTCAAGTGAAGGCTAAAATTAGATTTGTTTCCCCCAACTTTTCTTCTGATAGTCAGACAGTAAACGGTTACTGAAAATATTCAGAAATAGAGGGATTCACTTACTTATCAACCATTTTTCATCATCAGGAAATTCAATCTTCCATCCTGTTTCCATAAACATAATTTAAGATTTACTTAGTGCAGAGCTAACAAAAAAATGCAAACTATATAAATGTCCACTACTTCGTTTTTTTTAAAAAACCATTAATTTGGTGATACAATAATTCTTCCTGGATTGAGCCAGTGGTCAGTATAGTAGTACCTATACATTCACAAGGCACATTTTTATAACTCTACTGAACTCTACATTCATAGATATTGAGGGGCCATCCGTCTTTGACTTGGCAATACAAGGATGCTTATGTGATATAGGGTCTAGAAATATAGCAACAACAGTCCTAGATAGGATTTTGATATACAACCTGTAGAGTGCTTTGGGTTATATTACTGCTTCAAGAGGAGAATTTTAAACACATCAACTATAGCTCATACTGTATGACATTCTAAGAACAATGAAGCCATATTCGTTGCTTGAAGTCCCATTCAATGTATTTATAAAATGTTCAAATGCTAGTATAGGATACAGCTTGCTTGAGGCATATTTTCTTTTAGAGATATCTTATGCCTAAAGATATCAACAGATATGTGAAGGAATACATTCTTGAGCTTTTAAAGAAAAGGCAGTATGTTACTATTCTTTTTTCTTTCCTGGAAAGTACCCTTTAATTCTGCAGAGCTAACAGTGGGAAGGCAAAGGAATCACATCTTTCCTACACTTTATTTATTATGCCAGTTACAAATTGTGGCTTTTCAATGCTGAACCATTTTCAATTTAGATTGCCTAGATAAATACAGTTTGGATATAGTAATGTGAAACATTAAAATGTTTAAGTAGGACATAATTTAAGAGTCACTTAGACAAAATGTACATATGGCATAGTATTTATTCAGATTCATTTTATGGGATTAAATGTTATAGCTAAAATGAGTTGTGGAACAAATTATATTGTTCCGGTATGACATTTGCAGTTAAGATGCTGGGCTTCTTGACTGGAAGGTTGGCAATTCAGGACCCAATTACCATGTGACAGAGTGAGCTCCCATTCTTGCCCCAGCTCTTCCAACCTAGCAATTTGAAAACACGCAAATGTAAGTAGATCAATATGTATTAGTGGGAAAGTATTCTGTAACAACATTCTGTATGCTGTAGCATATAGTCATGCTGGTCACATGACCACAGAAGCATCTTTGGAAAATGCTGGCTCTCTTGGCTAAGAAACTAAAATGAGCACTGCCCCCTAAAATCAAACATGACTGGGCAGGGGAAACCTTTATTTTTTATGTTTATGAACTATTCAGTGAAACAACTTTGCAGTACTTTCAGATTTCACTTTCACAAGAGTTTAACAGATACAGTAATTAGCAGCATTCACTATATGTCTGATGGCAATTCAGAAGGTTCTGCCACTTATGTTCATTAGATGTGATATTCAGTAGCTGAAAGTGAAACATAAATATTTGCAAATATGAAAGCTTTTCTTCTTGTTTGTTTGCTTCTCTCTCTTCTTCTTCTTCCTCTTTCAGTAGGTCGCTGGTTGTAACCATTTTTGCAGACATTTGGAATCATTCTAAGAATGTGAACAGCTTTGTGTATGTTAAATGGGGAAAGCAAGTGTTCATGTAGTTTCACTAATGACATCTAAGTGGTACAAGAGAGGGGGCAATAATGATGATGATACAACAGTTTATATGCCCATCAAATCAGAATGACATATATTTCAAAATCAATATCATATTTAAAAATACAAGGCATCAAAATGAAATAGTTGTTCAGTCTCACTAGGATAAGTTAGGCAAGTCAAAATAAGTCATAAGAGAGTCATTAGGTAAAGGTAAAGGTTCCCCTCGCACATATGTGCTAGTCGTTCCTGACTCTACGGGGCGGTGCTCATCTCCATTTCAAAGGTTAAGAGCCAGCGCTGTCTGAAGACGTCTCCATGGTCATGTGGCCGGCATAACTAAACACCAAAGGTGCACAGAACGCTGTTACCAACCCACCAAAGGTGGTCCCTATTTTTCTACTTGCATTTTTTATGTGCTTTCGAACTGCTAGGTTGGCAGAAGCTGAGACAAGTAACGGGAGCTCACCCCGTTACACGGCACAAGGGATTCAAACCTCTGAACTGCTGACCTTTCGATCGACAAGCTTAGCACCTTAGCCACTGAGCCACCGCATCCCTAAGAGAGTCATTAAGATGACATAAATAAAAATCCCAATATGGATATTCTGACTGATTATCTTCATCACATGTTTTGTGCATGTGCAGTTAAAGTCTTCCCAAGTCTTGAATATGTTAAAATAGAAACAAAAGGAAAACCATCTCTAATTACAAAACACAATTTTGAAAAGAGCAGAGTATAAGATAGCAATTAAAGAAAGAGGAATTCATTAATAATTTTCTTAATTAAAAAACTGGAATTGTGGTTTCTAGTGTTAGCTAGATTCTTTATGTAATGACTTTTGAGACCAATAGCAAAAATAATGTACACAGAATGTTTTAATTATTTAAAATATTATTTAATTTTCCTTCTACTTTAGTGACAGATAAATTAGTTTTCAGTTTCTATTTAATCCTATTTAACTATTTTAATTATCAAGTATTTTTAGAAATATTCATTGCTCAGTTTAAAAATTATGAGACATATATATTTCATATATCTCTGTATATACATTTCACTTATTGCTGTTAGATTCTTGCATATATTTGTTATTTAGAAGCAGTGATTCAAGGACAAGCACTATTGGAAATTGTGATAATTTAACTATATTATTACACATTCGTTCTATTGTATTAACTTTTAATCCATTGATCCACAGTCCTTATATTTATGAAATCAATGAGAGCCTTGCATCCCAGAATGTACTTTATTTGACCAGCCTTCAGTGTTGCCTTAGTTTACCAGTAGCCAGCAATTCTCTGTCTGAATCAAAGACAGAAGCTAACTCACATCTCAATTTAGAGAATTTATCCTGGAACATGGGTTCAAATCTGTAACCAGATGTCACTGAATTGCAACCTCTCTGTCCAGTGGTGGGTTTCCAAATTTTTTACTACCGGTTCTGTGGGTGTGGCTTGGAGGGCGTGGCATGGCTTGGTGGGCGTGGCAGGGGAAGGTTACTGCAAAATCCCTATTTCCTACCGATCAGATGGGGGTGGGGCCAGTCAGAATTTTTACTACCGGTTCTCCAAACTACTCAAAATTTCCGCTACCAGTTCTCTAGAACTGGTAAGAACCTGGGGAAACCCACCTCTGTCTCTGTCTCAAATAACATATCTTGTCAACTCTTGGCTAATATTGCAGGCTGAAAGAATATCAATGCTTGAAAAAAGCCAAAATTACCTTAATCCAAGAATAAGTAATATGTGACTAATATTTAATAAAAGCAATGTTGAGATTCTGAAAGAAGTTAACACAAGCAGATTCTTACAATAATTTACAATTGATTACTTCCTATCACTGTATATTATAGAAGTGTTAAATTGTAATATTTTGGAACAAAAACACCTCCCCCCCATTAATTATGGCAAATTCAGATCCTGCCTTTCTGAATACAAATATCTCTATAGTGGCTTAGGAGTAACCTCTACAAATCCTTTTATAATCATAATGAACCACTGTGTTCTGCCCAATTTAATTTGTTCATTACCTTGTTACCACATAGTTCATCCTGAAAAACGGTATTTCCATACTGGGCCTTGAGACTGGGCTGGTTCATATAATATACTAAGCCATTGATGAGTTCATTTGATTTTGCTCTAGCATGTGTGAATTCAGCAACCATAGTAGGCAAAATACAGTTCATGCCTTAGTGTGTTATCCATACCCAATTAATTGTGATTTTTAAATATAACTTGGTGAAATAAATTACAGTTTTGTGCAATGTGTGAATCTACAAATGTAGTGTATAAAAAATATTTCCCATATTAATGAATTTAGTAAGACTGAAGGAAACTCAGATTACTGGTTTTATAATAAATATTACCTCTATAAAAATTTATTGGAACATATCCACTTTGGAAGGATTAAAACACTAAACTGATTTTTGTGTTATACTTTTCTGATAGCAACTCTTTCTCGGTGACATGAAAATGTAATTGCATTTTCACAAAACATGAAATTCACAAAATGTAATTCACAAAACACGAATCATATTGTTGCAGTGTTCTTCCCCTATTATTACCTGAATAACATTTGCTTTGTTGTGGTAATTATTATATCAACCTTTCCTAACCTGTTTATCTTCATACTGGTTTTGTTTTAGCATCATATGTAAACCAGCCCCTATCTTTTGTGAATCATAGTTTATGGCTTAATGTGACTTAGGAAGGCAGCCAGTTAACAAACCATGGATAAACAACCATGGCTTGGAGCTATATATCTCTACCCCGCGTCAATTCAGTGATGCAGTGGATGTGATGTGCCGGTGCCTGGAGGCTGTGAGGGTCTGGATGGGAGTCAACAGGCTCAGACTTAACCCAGACAAGACTGAGTGGCTGTGGGTATTGCCTCCAAAAGACTATGTTGATTGTCCATCCTTGGTTCTGGCAGGGGGAGAAATTGTCCCCCTCAGAACGGGTTCGCAATTTGGGTGTCATCCTAGACTCACAGCTAAGATTAGAGCAACATCTGACAGCTGTGGCTAGGGGGACCTTTGCACAGGTTTGCCTGGTACATCAATTGCGATGTACTTGGATCGGGAGGCTCTCCTCACGGTCACTCATGCCCTTGTCACCTCACGGTTAGATTATTGCAAAGCGCTCTACATGGGGCTACCCTTGAAAAGTGTTCGGAGACTACAACTGGTCCAGAACGCAGCCGCGCAAGCTGTCGTGGGTGCACTTAGGTACACCCACATTACACCAATTCTCCACGAGCTGCACTGGCTCCCTATTGGTCTCTGGTCACAATTCAAGGTGTTGGTTATTACCTTTAAAGCCCTACATGGCTCAGGGCCAGGGTATCTTCGAGACCGCCTTCTACCGCATAACTCCCAATGACCGGTAAGATCCCACAGAGTTGGTCTCCTCCAGGTCCCGTCAGCTAAACAATGCCGGCTGGCAGGCCCGCGGGGGAGGGCTTTCTCTGTGGCTGCTCCAGCTCTCTGGAACTAATTACCTCCTGAAGTCTGGACCATCCCCACCCTATTGGCCTTCCAAAAAGCAGTGAAGACCTGGCTTTTCCGGCAGGCCTGGGGCCGTTGATCTCGCTCTTGCGATCCAGTGAGATCCGGCCATGAATGGTGTGAATGAGTTTTAATGTTTTTAATGTTTTTAATTTTAAAATGTTTTTTATAATGATTTTAAATGCATTGTGAGCCGCCCTGAGTCTTTGGAGAAGGGCAGCATACAAATTGAATTAATAAATAATTGAATTAATAATAAATAAAGTGGCTTATGGAAATGTATAATCTTTCTTCTATAAGATTTGTTGTTTTACAGAATTGGTTTTCAAACACGTATCCAACACAATAAGATACAGCTAGTCCTCCTCTTACAACAGGTTATTTAGTGACTGTTCAAAGATACAACAGCACTGAAAAAAGTGACTTATGATCATTTTTCACACTTATGATCTTTGCAGCATCCCCATGGTTACATGATCAGAATTCAGATACTTGGCAACTGACTCATGTTTATGATGGTTGCAATGTCCTGGGGTCATGTGATCACCTTTTGCTACCTTCTTTCCAATGGGGAAGCCAATTCATTTAACAACTGTATTACTAACTTAACATCTGCAGTGATTCACTTAGCAACTGTGGCAAGAAAGGTCATAAAATATGGCAAAATTCACTTAATAAATGTCACACTTAGCAACAGAAATATTGGGCTCAATTGTGGTCGAGGACTACCTGTATTATCAACAAATTTCAACAATATAAATAACAATAACATTAATCTTCATTAATAATTTTAGTAATTTTAATTGACTTAAAAGACCCATTTTTTACATCTGTTTAACAAATGGAATGTATATTAACATTTTGCATTTTATGTAATTACAGATTATCCAAGAGAGTTGTCGAAAGTGAGAACAGTCTTTTCATTTAATTGTAAGTTCATGGACTCTCTGTTGTTAATCTTTTGACAGCTGAAGGAGAAATATGTAAGGCGGTATACTCCAAAACTGTGAAAAGCATATTTTCATTTTTCATGGCTTATTGATGATGGTACACCTACACATTTTGGCATTTTGCTCTACTTGTGACTAATTTGTTTGTACAGGAAGAAATGACTCAATATAATAAGTTAGTTAATCAAAGCTATATATGAAATAATGGACCACACATTAAAACTTCATCTTGTTGCCTGGTAAAGTCATCTAATAATTGTGTCTTGATTTTAATAAAATATACTCCTATTTGAGACTATGCAAGCTTTGGGCAAGGGTTTTCTTCAATTTCAAGATGTTTTTTGTAACTGCAAAATGCTGCTTTCTTTTGAAGAAAGCAGTTCCTTTACAGGACTTTTTTCTTTTTAAATATATACATGCAGTGGGTCTGTTGCTCCTTAATTTTTATGAAGTCAAAAAGACCCCTATCCATATTGAAATATATAAGACTAATGTTGATACTACAGTGGGCATAGATGTGATAATCTTGATTGCAGCCCCAGAAGCATTTCAAATATTATGTTGATGCAGGCTTTCACAGCCAGTGTCAATCCATTGTGATACACTTCTCGGTTAATAAACCGAGAATATCATTATCTGATATTTTAACATTTTTGGAGCAACTGTGGCTCATATTTAAGAAGTAAAGTGATCTGCTCAGTAGCATGCTTCTTGGTGGTTCAAAAAACACATCACTTTATCTTCAAAGATGCCAGCCACAGTAGCTGGCAAAATGTAAGTATACCTAGTAATTGGACTAAGGCCTGCATTCCACTGCATTCCAAATGCCATCACCACTGCATTCCAAATGTTACCTTGAGATTGTAGCTTTTAATGCAGCAGAAAGAGAAAATCTTTAAGCAGATGAAGAATAATCATATTACTTTAATATCATTTTAAATTTATATTAAATTTTAACTTTAATCTAGCCTCCTTTTTGAAGTATGACCTTGGTGTTTTAATCAAACTTGATCTTCAATTTAGCCAAGTGTGATTACTTTTGCATTTTCTCCTAAGAAAACATTAAAAGTCAATTTTGATATTCAGATATTTCCCTAATTCACATGGGTTTAAGAAAGGGAGACTGTAGGGAACAATTAGACTTGCTAGATTCTGTCATTGTAGTCATTCTCAATAAAAGTAGATTAAGAGCCTTCCTGTGGTGCTGATTCCAGAGTTGGTCTATCTGATGGGTCTGGCATTACCTTATAATAGGAATATAATTTAATTGTCAGCCATCCCCAGGGCCGGATTTTCCTATAGGCTAACTAGGCTTCAGCCTAGGGCCTCAAGATCAAGAGGGGCCTACACAGTGGTTGGATTCTGCGGGTTCTAGGGGGTTCGGCCGAGCCCTTTGTTAAATTGCTGGCTCGCCCGCCCCGCCCCTCGCCTCCCACCCGCTCGGCGCCAGCCTACCGTAGCCAGGGGTGGGCAATTGTGGCTCTTTTACAACCTGTGGCCTTCAACTCCCAGAATTCCTGAGACAGCCAAGCTGTCCAATTGCCAATAAATAGTGGTGGGCGAGGGGCGGGGGAGCCAGCAATTTAACAAAGGGTTCGGTGTTTTTTTTGTAATTTTATTGGCCCCGGGAGCTTCAGCAGAGGCTAATTAGCCCTTGCTTAGATCAGCTCCCGACCACCAGCTGATTTGCTCTCAGCTGTTTTGCTCAGTGCTCTTGTGCTTGCTTGGAAAGAGTGCAGATTTTTTTCCCCCTAGCTATACTGAAAAACGAAAGAGAAAGTAAAGCAGGCTGTTGGCTTTGCACGTTGGAAAATTAGGCAGACAGATTTCTTTTCTTTTTCCTCACCAAAAAAGGTAGGTGCAAACAACGGGAAATTTAGGGAAAAAGAGGAGATTTTAAAACACAAAAGAAAAAAAGCTCTATTTAACTAGGGAATTGTAATAATTGAGATACTATTAATTGTATATTTCTGAAAGTAGAAATGGTTAAGTTGTGGTTTGGAGGAATATATGGGGGAAATTATTTGGTTTATTATTATTGGTAAATATAATTAATGGATTTGTAAGAAATTGGATTGCATGGAAATAATTGGAATATTCATGTTCATATTGATTAATATACAAAAAGGTAGTTATATAACTAATTGATTTATATTAAAATGTTGAATTTATATTAAACAACTAATATTACATAATTAACCAATGTGAGGATGGATATAATAATAGATGACAATGGGAAGGGGTATAATATAGAATAGAAGGAAAAATTGAATTTGATTAAGATTAGAGATGAGGATGAAGGGTAATATTGGTTTTTTACAAAAATAGATGAGGAATAAATATAGCAAAAAGGAAATATAGAAATTGTAAATTTAATTGAAATGACTAAACACTGTTTAAATTTGTGAACCGGCCAAATACTTTGTTCAAAGAAAATACATTGTATGTTTGTATGTGTGTTTCTAATTATTGTTATTTATTCATATTTGTTCTCTTTTATTCTTTAAAGTTTAACAATTCATTCTTTATCTTAATATCTTTATATTTGTTTGGGGTTGGCTTTCTTCCCTTTCATCTTTTTTATTGTACAGCAATCTTTCTCCTCAAACTTCCACCTCTGTCTTTTCTTTCCTTCTTACTTTCTCTTCCTCTCCCTCTTCTTCTCCTCCCTACTTCCTCTTCCTTTCTCCTTCTCCTCCTCTCTTCCTCCCTCTCTTACCCTCCCTCCTACTCTAATTTCCCTTCCCTTCCTTCATCCCTCTCTATTGCTGTATCCTTTTATGCATATGGACTACTCAGAGGGCTGAAAAAGTTATTTCTGACTGGTCCTCGCACTTTTGACCAGTCCTCGAACTTACGACTGTCCTCACATTTTACGTTTTTGCCCTATCTTGTCACCATGGTGAAGAGAAGCAGTTGTGAAATGAGTGACATGGTTGTTAAGAAAGGTGCACGGGCATAAATGTGAGGATGGTCATAAGTGTGAGGACTGGTCAAAAGTGCGAGGACTGGTCAAAAGTGCGAGGACCTGTCATAAATCACTTTTTTCAGCCCTCTTTTGTGCATATGGACTACTCAGAGGGCTGAAAAAGTTATTTCTGACTGGTCCTCGCACTTTTGACCAGTCCTCGAACTTACGACTGTCCTCACATTTTACGTTTTTGCCCTATCTTGTCACCATGGTGAAGAGAAGCAGTTGTGAAATGAGTGACATGGTTGTTAAGAAAGCTGCACGGGCATAAATGTGAGGATGGTCATAAGTGTGAGGACTGGTCAAAAGTGCGAGGACTGGTCAAAAGTGCGAGGACCTGTCATAAATCACTTTTTTCAGCCCTCTTTTGTGCATATGGACTACTCAGAGGGCTGAAAAAGTTATTTTTGACTGGTCCTCGCACTTTTGACCAGTCCTGGAACTTACGACTGTCCTCACATTTTACGTTTTTGCCCTATCTTGTCACCATGGTGAAGAAAAGCAGTTGTGAAATGAGTGACATGGTTGTTAAGAAAGCTGCATGGGCAAAAATGTGAGTATGGTCATAAGTGTGAGGACCGGTCAAAAGTGTGAGGCCCAGTCAGAAATGACTTTTTTCAGCCCTCTGAAAAAAGTCTATGCACATAGCCACACCCACCCGGTCACATGACGAGCTACCCACGCCTACACAGTCACGTGACCAGATAGCCACGCCCACCGTCACATGATTGCCAAGCCACACCCCCAACTAAGCCACGCCCACAGAACCTGTTGTTAAAAAAATTGAATCCCACCACTGGTGAAAGGGCCTCATAAGTGGAATAGCCTAGGGCCTCTTTTCATCTAAATCCAGCCCTGGCCATCCCAACTTGGTCTTTCTTAGAAAAGAAAGACTGTCGATGCCACGATTAGCAAAAGTTACTAAAACCAAGTGGTTATAGTGTAGCAAAGTCAGAACTGGGGTTTCCCGTGTACAGGTTCCCTGGTTAATTTTCCCTTTTCCCAACCTCCCCCCCTCCCCAATTATCTCAAAGTGTCCAATTGCATTCAAATAAATTGTTTTAGTAACACTCCCTGTCTTGGCAGGCTAAGAGGTGTTTCATTCCCTTTCCAGATGCTTGACTTGGAGCAGCATATCCCTCTCACGGGATAGCACAAAGAGTGGTTTCATTTCCCCCCTTTCTCTATTGCCCTCTCCTCCCCACAGCTCTCCCTTGATCCACAGTTAATGGCAGATTGGCATCTGGTGAAGCATGGCTGGCGTAGCTGGATAGCAGTCCTGACATTAATGGATGTTCTATGTCTGGACTTGATTGTTACCAAATTAGTTCTCTTCACTGTCAGATGAGAATTAGCATTGTTTTCTAAAATGAGTAAGTACATGAATTTTCTACTTTTGAAAAATGTCCTTTATAGCACAGATCGCTATAGTCCACCTACTTCTTTGTACAAGGTTTGCTGATCTTGTAGTCCTGATTTATCACTCTTAGTATCAGGGAAGAGTTCTGGAAAATTACTAGCATTGAATCTACTTTATTTCTCCTAGTCATCTTAAGCCCCAGGCAAAAACTGGGTTTGCTGCAGTTTTTGATTTGGTACCTTGGCTTTCTATACACAGCCATTTGTCTCTACATTTGCAAAGTACCTTTTCAATAATGGAAACTGCTACAAGTTGACTCACTCTGCAGTATTTAGTGGTTTCTTTCAAACTGATGCCAAATGTAGGAGAAATAGATAATTCCACTGAAATCAGTACAGTAGGAGACATATGTTTTTCCTAGTACAAAAATCCAGTATGACCTGGAGTATAATAAGACACCTTGACAAATAGAAAGAGGACATGAAAATATTCTCCCCCCCCCCAAGACCCCCAAAGTTTAACAACAATCCTGGCAAATGCTACTGTTTTTTAAAGAATAAAACAGAGCAAGATTCCTTATCCAACTCCTATCACATTCTGAAGAAGAAAAAAAAATACTGCAGTGAGTCATACCATTTCTTTGTGTTTTTAAAGGCAGTCTGGATCTTCAGTCCAAATGGTACTCCCACACATTTCACTTTAGTTTGATGGTATTTTACATGACAATGGTAAAGATAGTAGAGATGGTAAATGGTAAAGATACATGACAATGTAGAAGATAGTTCACATTCAAATACATATACTACACCTTTTGCAATAGAATGCTGCAAAACAGCAGAAAACACAGGGCTTACTGGACTTATTGTTTTATCATTACTTAGAGAAAAAGCAGCTACAGCAGTTTCTACAAATGTGGCCAATTTATTCATGGATAAGTTCCTAGACATAAAATTAGTGATGATTAGTGAACATTTCAGGCACTCATGTGGCTGGTATAAAACATAGTTCACCTACAAAATAAACCTTCAATAAAATTATCTAAAATAAATTGAATGCAAATACCACATACTATACAAAGTAGAACTGTTGAGCAGTGCGGTGGCCTAGAGGTGAAGTTCTCACCACACAATCAGGAGGCTGTGAGTTTGATCCTAGGTAGCGGTAGATATTTCTTTCTTCGGGCATAATGAGTAATTGTCTGGTGCAAACTTTGTGTAGGCGTCAGGAAGGGCATCTGGCCAAGCTCCATTCAGTTGCCCCGACTCTACCCTAATGCAAGGGATTACAGGGTCATTAAAAGAGCCTTGGTAGTACAGTGGTCTAAGGCACCCTGTTATTAAGCTGGTTATTAAGACCAGCTGCCTGCAATTACTGCAGGTTCGAATCTCGCCAAGGCTCAAGGTTGACTCAGCCTTCCATCCTTTCTAAGGTAGGTAAATTGAGGACCCAGTTGTGGGGGCAATAAGCTGACTTTGTATAAATATACAAAAGGATGAAGGCTATTGCTGAGCACATTGTAAGCTGCCCTGACTCTCCGGAGAAGGGCGACATATAAATCAAATTAAAAAAAAAATACGAAGTAGAATTGTTATATATCTCTAGCTCAGCAATATTTGTTGTAAACAATTGGACAAAGTGATGGTGACTCCAAGACTGAGGGGACTCTAGGCTTAATGTCCATGGCTTTTCCACCTTCCCACATTCATCTTCCCTGGTTTTCTTATGCCCCATGCTCTACTTTCCTTATTTCCTTTCTTCTCTTTACCCATTCCTATGCTCTTTCAGGCTCTCCCTCCAGCACCCATTCTCTCTGTCTTCTCTAACTTTTGAAAGCTTCAAGGTATTCTGCAGAGCAAAGCTTCTGTGCGGGTAGTCATCTACATTTCTTCAAAAGACCTCTAGAAGAAAGACAAGAAAACTAGAACAGGGCAAACCAGGTAATATTCAGCTGAGTCTTTTCATATGCACCACACTTTTGTCAGTAACAGCAGAAACAAAATCCTTTTGTATAGCGCCTCTTAATAGCAAGTGCAAAAAAATAAATTAATTATGAATATTTTGCTTTTCATAGCTAATCTGCATAAAAACAATTCAAAACTATAATGAAATTTACCATTTAAGACCATACAGAGGAAAGGAAACCGGTGTGTGTGTGTGTAAGTGGAGGCATCCTAAATATAAATTTAAAATTTACACCTTTTAAAACTACTTATTGAACTCTATGATCCCACCAACATTTTGTTACTGGCACATGAAAAAATTTTCAGATGTTTCAGTGAATCATTGGGGACTGTGTTACATTGATATTTATCATCAGTTTTGGCAATTTTCTTGCACAAACTGAGTATATGATTTACTGTCTCTTTTGCTTCTTTGCATAATCTGCACTTCAAATAATTAGATAATTTTTCATTTCTCATCTTGATAGCATTAGTTTGAATAGCTTGCTCTTGAGCAGTCAAAATCAAGCCTTCGGTTTCTTTTTTAATATTGCAATTGTAAGTCATTATTACAACTATTGTCATAATTTTTATATATGGTTATCCCATATTTTTATATATAAGTGGGGAAGAAACCTAATACTCCTGCTTCCTATTTTCCCCTTAACCATATCCCTGTGAGGTGGGATGGACCGAGAGAGAATGAGTGACCCAAGGTCACTCAGCTGGCTTTCATGACTTAAGGAAGCCTAGAACTCATAGTCTTTTGCTTTCTAGGGCAGCAACTTAACCATGGAACAAAACTGGCTCTTTATATTGTCACTCTATGAGGGAGATGAGTGGTTCCTAAATATGATAAACAAATAACTAAATGTTACCACCCACAACAAATTTACAAATTGATCCGCTGACAACACAATACTGTTATGCAGTCTTCACAGGAAAAATTGGTCCATCTCTGAATGAAAGAATAAATGACCCCAGAAAGAATAATTTTCAGCAACCAGTGAAGAAATTAAATTGAAGATACAGAGAGAACAACACATATACACTTAGTGATTACAATTTCTATTTGAAGAAAAATGACATAGAGTCAAGCAATTTATCTCAACACCTCATAAAACACAACTTCAACTGTTGTGACAGAAAGACAGGTTAGAATGAATGACAACTTAGTTGTAGAAATGAAATTTGCAGTTTTCTTGGTATGATTTTGGAAGTAGTTTACCATTGCCTTTTTCTCAGGGCTGAAAGAAAGCAACTGACCAAAGTCACCCAAGGTGGGTGTCCCTAAAGTGGGATTAGAACTCACAGTCTCCCAGTTTCTAGCCTGATACTTAAACCACTATATCAAGCTGGCTCTCATCAATATCATACACAAGAAAAAATGTTTTCTATTTAAAGCTGGCTTGTCTGTACAGTTAGGTGATCAAGTTCAAAAAAAACTGTCAAAATAATATTACCTTATAGCCACACAAGGTAAAGAATATAGATAAAGATAGCATCTTTTTGCTAAATTATGGATGTTTGGAGTGTATGTCATCTGTCATCTCAAAACTGCATCAAATGAGTCAAGGGCTGCTTTTAATAAGAATAGGAGAAGGGCTTGGCAATTAGTGTGACAAAACATGTGTTGCCTTTGCCTGTGATTCTGTTAATCGACTACTACATAAAAATTAAGATAGTCAAATTGGTTACTGACTAATGATTCGTATATAGGATTATTTCATCTACTCTGTAGGAGTTTGGCTCCTACAGCCAATAGCTTGGCATTAATTTCAAACAGGCCACTTCACAGGAAACCAACAGACATTTCAAATAAAATGCTATTCAAAATGACTAATAAAAAAGGTAAAATAAAATAATATTCAAGCTATTATTGAAAACCTATGGTAGTTAACATTATCCAATGACTACAGATGCACAACTTTAAATAACTGCAATCATATTAAAACCATTCATGAAGCTAAATTTAAAATGCATTCTAGAGTAAAAAGAAATTCACTAGGCTTGCACATTTATAATTCTATACTTTTGAGTCTGGGGAACCAACCAGACGCAAAGTAGGTAGAATACTTTTTTGTCATGGGACAAAATATGGCCATCCCAGAACACTGAGGAAAGAAGAAAGCATGTAGCAGTCCATACCTTCACAGCAGATAAGCTTCACTGCATATTTGTTTCCAATGTGCTAACAAAATGTGTGAATCTACATCTCTGTTTTCTTTCTTTGGGGAAATTGCAGGCTATGAATTGGGACTTCACTGGTTGGCCTGATGGATGTGGAATTCTGTGGATTCTTCTCAAATTCTTTGCAGCTTTTGGTCTGTATTTCTGAATCACCTAGGGGATTTGAGAATAAAAGGCACTGTTTTTCCACTCCTATCTCACAGGTAAATTGTAGATTCAGTTGCTTGGAAACAGTTGCTCCTCAACATGGGAGCTATTATGTGGTATCCCTGAAGACTCCAGTCTTTCACTATCTGCATGGAACTGCTGATGAGATCATCAGTAAATCTGGAAGTGACACTATTTATGCAGACAACACTCATACCTATTGCTCTGTAATATGTTCAGGTAATGTCACAGCTCCCTTCAATGCCTATCTGCATAAGAACTGAATGGAGAAAAATAAATGAACTGAATCCAGACAAACCATACAGTTCTGGAGAAGCAGGAAATTTCTTGTTCTTTTTATACTTTCCAAGAAGGAGCTGATACACAATCTGGAGATGTTTCTGAACTTAGAATATTCACTATTTCCTCAGATTCTAAACTTCAGTTGCTATTACACTCCATTCCTTAATGGAAAAATGCTTGGGGATGTTAGACTTCGGTTGGGGATGTTAGAGGATGTACATGCATTTTTTCATAAAGATAATTCTAGATTATAGCAAAATGATTTGCAGTGAATATTAGTTCTTTTATAATAATAAAAGAGTTTGGCTATAAAAAATAATCCATCACATGCCAAGATGGTTGTGTCTGATGGGGTGAATGAAAGCAAGTTATATGTAAGTGGTAAAAAATTATAGCAAACACATTACTCTCTTAATTGAACATTTGCTGAAGATAGGGAACCAATGAAATTTTAAGACACATAAATTCAAGTAGAAAGATATTGGGCAGTATATATTCTGTTGCAAGTAATAGATGTTTGTCAAAATAAGTGAAAATGACTTATCATAATTTACTTTGTCTTGTGAAAGAGAGAGATGGCTATATCAAAATCATAAAAATAATGTGAACATAATGAAAAGGGATTATTTAAGAACCATGCACTATAAAACAAGAAAAGATAGGATCAAGAATAAATTGATACTGAATGGATAAAGACTGAATACAAGGCAAATAACCTATAAGACACTTGACGTAGTTTGGTCCCTTGGAGAAAATGAAGGTCATCTGAGCTGTAAAGCAAATACATGAAGACAAAAAATGAATATGTTGAAAGGTAGAGAAAGATTGAGAATACTGTGGAAAAATGGAATACTGGAGATCATGAAAGAGAGAGATTAGAAGTATAAAGCCTATGATGAGTTAGTGCATAAATGTGATATAAATATATTTTGAGAGGATAGATATAAAGATGTAAAATGATTGATATTGGTACCATTTTTAAATTTCCCCATATCTCATGATTTCCCCTTCCACCTGTTTTATTAATTTTTGTTTTTATTTTTTACTCCTTTTTTGCACTTTTGAAAATAAAAAAATAAAGCCTCAAAAGGATTAAAACAATATGTATGGAATATGAACCCTGATCAGAGCTGCAGAGACAAAGAGATAACATAATGAAACTCTAACCCACTATTTGCTGATAATATTTCTCTTGACTCCAGCAATAAGCTGCTCCCTTCCATTATGAGGGTAATATTTAAGAATGAATAGTTTATTTACATTTCCATTCAGATACTTCCCATTGAAGTTATCTGAATCCCCCTTTACGGACAGCATAGTCTAAATATTTAATCATTTCCTGTGCAATTTTAGATTTCCTCTTTGTTCTCTTAAGCTGGAAATGGATCTGTTAAGTAGCTAGTGTCAATATAAATCATAAATGATTAGCCTCTCATCTTTTATTCCTCCCTTCTTAGATTGCTTCCCCCCCCCATCCCCATTGAATGGAAACATCAGATATTCTTATATCAAACTTCAAAATATCATGACATCACAACAGCAACACAAAATTGGAGGTAGATGATTTATTTTATTTTAAACCTTACATTCATTATTTTCTGGGTAATAATATTTAGCCTGGGTCTAATTATAGAGCTGAACAATAATTTCATGTGCTAAGAAACAAATGGGGAAAGCAAAACTATTTTCAGTAAATTTGCACAGTGGGTCACAGAATCCAAACACTAAATGTAAATAACTGTTTATGTATAACATGCCCATTTCACGTGTTTCTGTTCTCATTCTTTCTATCTAGTAGATCTACAGTTCCCAACATTTATTACTACTGAACACAATGTCTCGGGATGTTGAGAATTATGGTTTAGCAACAGCTCAAGTACTACAAATTCCATATCTTGGGCTAAAGGATAGGAAGTTCAATGATCTCTGTTGTTTGAAGCACTTCTTAGCATATTTTTTGACACAATATTCACAATCCTACCTGGATTGAAAAAAGGTTGGCTACAATTATCTACTAGTGTCTGTTCTTTGGGCTTTTACAATATAAAAATGGAAATGTTTTTAACAATGGGTTGAAAACTACAGTTGATCTGGAATAGGGCTCAAGATGATTAAGCGGACATAATGTGTTTTGTCATATTGCTCTTGTATTTTGCTAGCTTTAATAGTTCCCAGCTTCTTTTTAAGTCCAAATTAAGAAAGCCAATTTATGATACCAGTAGTCTTCAACTTTACAACAGTTCATTTAGTGACTGTTCGAAGTTAAAACATCATTGAAAAAAGCGACTTATGACCATTTTTAACACTTAAAACCATTGCAGCATCCCCATAGTCATGTGATCAAAATTCTGATGCTTGGCAACTGGCTTGTATTCATGACGATTGCAGCGTCCTGAGGTCATGGGAGCATCTTTTGTTACCTTCTGCCAACTCGTCAGTGGGGAAGGCAGATTCACAACTGTGTTATTTTCTTAACAACTGCAGTGATTCATTTAACAATTGTGGCAAGAAAGGTAGTAAAATGGGGCAAAACTCATTTAACAAATGTCTCATTTAGCAACAGAAATTTGGGCTCAGCAGTGGTTGAATGTCAAGGACTATTGCCAGTGGTGAAATCTAAAATTTGTTACTACCGGTTCTGTGGGCGTGGCTTGGGGGGGTAATGTGACTGGGTGGGCGTGGCCAATTTTTTTTTTCTTTTAAAACCATTTTTTCTACAACCTCTTTGGTGAAGAGGTTGTAAAAAAATGCTTTCAAAAGGCTCTGACAATCCCAGCTGAGTTGCCTGATCGGCAGAGGCTTTTTTTCTTTTAAATGTCTCTGCCCATCAGGCAACTCAGCTTGGATCGTCAGAGGCTTTTAAAAGCATTTTTTCTACAACCTCTGAAGAGGTTGTAGAAAAAATACTTTTAAAAGTATAAAAAAAGCCTCTGATGATTGTGCGACTCAGCTGGGTATGGGGGACAGGGATTTTTGCTATCAGTTCTCCGAACTACCCGCCTCCATCACTACCAGATCAGGCGATCCGGTCCGAAACGGGAGCATTTCACCCCTGACTATCTCTAATGGTCAGAGTTTCCACTGGGTTATGGCCAATCACGATCTCTCTTCCCTATTTTATTCACACCTCGTGAAGTACAAAATAAGGACTCAACCCCGATGTATATCTCACTGAACTTCTTAGAGGAAAGTGTGAGCTATTAGTTTAAGAAATAATACAAATTAAAATTGAACTGCTGTCTTTTTATATTTAAAACAGTAAATTGGTCAAATTATTATCTTACATGTATACTCACTGGAAGTCTTCAGGGCAGTGGTGGGTTGCTACTGGTTCTCCCCAGTTCGTGTGAGCCGGTAGCGGAGTTGGTGAGGTGAGAGCGAACCTGTTCACTCTGATGGTTAGTTTGGCTTTCCCACCCGCCCCTGCGTTATACATACCTTATATTTGGTCATTTTTAGCCCAGCTGAAACGCGTGGCAGAGCGGATTGCCCCATCTCAGCTGTTCCTTAATACACTGCCCTTGCACGGAGTGAAGCACGCGCAAAGTGTGTGCATGAAGCGAACCAGTGGTAACACTGGTTGAAACCCACCAGTGCTTCAGGGGCCTTCTTCTAAGTAACTTTTCCCACCAGAGGTAGATAGTCATCCAGAAAGAGCTTTTTTTGCCATGGAACCTGATCAAGCTTGCTGTGTGGAAACCAGAAAGGCCCCAGTCTCTCATTCCATCTGACCACTGGTGGCTCACAAAATTCTTTCTTTCATGTATAAAAAACCCCTCTTCCTTGACACTTCAGAAAGGCTGGGATATTCTGGGAACAGACAGAGTTGGCAGCTGGCATCTTCCAGTATATCTGGAACATTTTGTTTGCAAATTTCACTTGTACAGTAATATGCTAAGGGAAAGTTCTATCATCCATCATTAATGAATAAATCCTTTGACTTCCCTATTTTTCTATGAATTTAATAATTAAGTCTGTGTAGTCATACATTTTTAAATCATTGCTATCTGTATTATAGATATTGTTTATTGTAATCATTTGAAAGAGCAACGGGAAGAGCTTGAGAAAGCCTATATTGTTTTTAAGGCCTTTCTCTGAAAAGATGCTTGCTTGTGTATTCAGAGTTGGACAAAGTCTCACTGATATAAAATTATAATGGCTAATAAGAGTGGGGTAGCACCAGTATTTTCACATCCTTATTGTATCCATGGTTAGTCATCCAGCTGCAGGTTTCCCAACTGTGTGCCTTCCAAATCTGCAGACTAATCCCATGATTCTGCAAATATATATGAGTCTTTAATTAATGTTAAGATATTTGTAGAAGTGGTTCATAGTCCTTGGCATATATTTTTAGAAGTGAAAATAGCAAACAAATGAGATGTTTGCAGAAATGGTTTTACCTTCTTCTCAATGCACAAATCCCAAAATAGCCCATTTTAATTGTTCTATGTATTGGGAAGAAAAATCAATAGGCAGACTTAGAGACTTCCCCCCTCTTCCGACAGCATGGCTAATTTTTTTTTTTTTATTCCTTACAGAAATCAGAAAATAATTCATTCACATTATGAATCTTTTTTTCTTGCCATAGGTGGGTCTTTTTTAATAAAAGAAAGATAAAGGGTTGCTTAATGATGTTTCATTCTGTTTTCAAGTTTATTTCAAAAGTAATTATAAAAGTTGTATCTTACATTAGTCAGAATTTTTTATGGAAGAAAGTAGTCCAATCCAAAAATATATTTATTTGAAGGTACTGTAAATGCTCATATGTTCAGAATTCACTTCTATGTATGAGAATTAAGGTTATATCTAAGATTGCATTTTGATCTAAGGGCAAACAAATAACTATCACCAAAAGCTTAGCTAGATTTCTCCAGTGTTCTTACAGAAATCAGATTCCAGCGGGAAATCTTGAAGCAACTGCGCAACTCATTGTATTTCATTTCTTCATGATTAAAAATGTGACAATCTGAAAATGTCCACCACGTTCTTTTTCTGAAAACTCCATAATCATGTCAATAAAAAACTGAAGCCCTGCTTTTCTCTGCCTATATACCATATAATAAAGAAAATGAGATAGTTCCCCCAAAACATCAACCGTAATAATATACTTTCTAAACTCCCCTGGGTTAATACATACTTTCGAACTACTGGGTGAAATTAAGAGTGGGGAAAGGTAGAAAAAATATTGGCATATTTGAGATGCCACAGCTAATAAACAGGAGAAATCTCCCAAGAATCATTTTCCTGAACATTTTTGTACACAACTTTAAAAAAGAGAGTCTTTTAATTTCTCACAATATCATTGCATTGTTAGATTACTGGCATTGTAGGAAACACTCATATATTTTGGAGTAAGAGGGGCTTAGACTTTTTGCTACTTTGAGAAACCAACATGATCTCTTCCTCGTGCAATTTGTGGTGATTGGTAAATCTTTCTTTGGCCTGGTGACAAGACAGAACTCTTCATCTTGCCAGAGGGCGGCAAGCTAATTACAGGCAAGAGCGGCTGCCTGAAACATATAGTTCTTTCCTCCAACAGACCTGTTTTAATTTAATTTTTGGAAGACAAGCCACTGGAACAAGACATGTACATAACTGGACAGAAGTAAAAAAACATTTTTAAAACTTACAAGAATCCCAAAGTGCATCTTGAGGGAGGGACCAACTATGTAGGAATAGAAAGAAAAAGAGAGGAAGTTGTAATACAGAGCTGTCCCAGAGGGAGGGAGAAATGATTCCAAAATGTCAAGATAGCCAATTTGTTATGCTGGATCAGTTTTTATACATTAGACCAGGGATGGCGAACCTTTTTCTCGCTGCGTGCCGGAAGTGTGTGTGTGCATGCGATAACACCTGCGCGTGCCAGCACCCATAATGCAATGCAAACCCCCATGCATGTGCATGCGCACGTGACACCCCCATGCATGTGCCCCACATTGCACACACTCCCCTATGCATACATTTTGCATTGCGCATGCACAGTCTCCCACATGCACTTCGTGCCCCCCCAACCGCGACTTGTTTTGGGCTTTCGGGAGCAGGGATGAAGCCCCCACTTGCTGCTTCTGGCAGTGCAAGAACCAGCTCCGCTGGGTACAAGGAGGTGGGGGAAAGATCTGCTTTCGGAGGTTCCCTGTCTCCCCACCTGAGCAGACTGTCCAGGGGCAGGGATTGAAGCCCCCACTTACTGCTTCTGGCAGCACAATGACCGGCTCCGCTGGGTACAAGGGGGTGGGGAAAAGATCTGCTTTTGGAGCTTCCCTGTCTCCCCAGCTGAGCTCCAGACCTGTCTAGACTGTCCAGGGGAATGAAAAAGCTGCTGCTGGCACCAGACCTGGCAGCCCGCAGGCTCAGCCCGAGCTTTACAAGCCGCTGTGGCACAACAAGAATCGGCTGGCCCAAACAGCCCTGTTTGGAATAACGAAGACAACGCCACCCCCACCCCACTTTCCACCTCCTCCAGAAAAGGGCTAAGCGGGTCACTCCCACCGCCCCCCCCATTCATTCACCGCAAGAACCACTGTTGCCAGGTGCAAGGGGGTGGTGGGAAGGATCTGCTGTCTGTGGCTTCTCTGTCTCCGCACCCGAGCAGGCTGTCCAGGGAAAGGGATTGAAGCCCCTGCCCGCTGCTTCTGGTACTGGCACTCCCTCATCCCCGGCAACAGTGGTTCTTGTGGTGCCTCTTCCCTGGCAGCACCAGGAGGAGGACTTCCTGTGGGTTTTTTCCCCCTTCGCACCGCAACGAATGAAAAATGGGGGTGGGAGCGACCCTCTTAGCCCTTTTCTAAAGGAGGTGGAAAGGGGGGTGGGGTGGCATTGTCTTCGTTATTCCGAGCAGGGCTGTTTGGGCCAGCCTATTCTTGTTGTGCCACAGCAGCTTGTAAAGCTCGGGCTGCCAGGTCTGGAGCCGGCAGCAGCTTTTTCCTTCCCCTGGACAGGTCTGGAGCTCAGCTGGGGAGACAGGGAAGCTCCGAAAGCAGATCCTTCCCCACCCCCTTGTACGAGGTGGAAAGGGGGGTGGGGATGGTGTTGTCTTTGTTATTCCGAGGCAGGGCTGTCTGGGCCAGCTGATTCTTGCTGTGCCTACACGGTGGGCTGTTTGGTGATCTGGCAAGCCTGAGTGGTTAATACAGTGGCTTGTAAAGCTTGGGCTGAGCCTGCGGGCCGCCAGGTCTGGAGCCGGCAGCAGCTTTTTCCTTCACCTGAACAGCCTGCTCACGTGTGGAGACAGGGAAGCCCCAGACCACAGATCCTCCCACCACCCCCTTGCACCTGGTGGCAGCGGTTCTTGCGCTTCCCTTCCCCAGTGGTGGCAGGAGCAGCTGGTGGGGGAGAGAGGGTGGTGGCAGGCTGCAGCAGCAGGCTGGTCGCGCTGGCTACAAGGCAGCAGCGGCTCCTCCTCCTGCCACCCTCGCGCTCCAGGCAGCGTCTGGGCAGCCATATCTGTCCTCCCCCTGCAGCAGCCCACGTGGATTCCAGGCAGCGCAGCTGCGGGGCCTTTCCTCGCAGTGGCGGTGGCGGTGATGAGGCAAGCAGGCAGCCGGGCATAGGGGAGTGACTGGTGGCAGTGCTCCTGGCTGGCAAGGAGTGGATATCCTGGGGCTGAACGCCGGCAACGATATCATGGCTGGTGCGCACCCGCACTAAAGGCCAGCTGATTGTCATGCACGCATGCACACCAGTAACCCTCAGACTAGCTGGTTGGTGCGCATACGTACCCTGGAAACCCAGAAGAGGAATGGGTGATGCCACGTGTGCCAGGCAACATGGCTCTGTGTGCCACTTCCGGCACGCGTGCCATAGGTTCGCCAACACGGCATTAGACAATCTAAACAGGAAACCAACTTCTGATTCACTATGCTGTAAAAAATAGTGAAGATTTTCCCAAGTTTCATTCAAATCTACTTTGATGGTAACCACTGATTATTTGACCATTACCAGTGAAGTATCAGTTTATTGACAAACCCACCAGCACAATCATTCTAGAGGAATTATGCTTTACAATTTGAAACTTTAGTGGAATGTAGTACTATCTATGGATTGTTTTAATACTAAATTTGGGATTTTTACTGTTTTTTTTTTCTGTGCTACTTGACATCTGCAACTGAAAGTTACCATTATGCACTAGGCCAGTCCAGAGTATTGTGTTAGGAAAAGAAATAAGAATAGAATAGGTATCTTCAATTACTTTTTCTAAGGGCTGTAGCCCTGGCTGTTTCTCAAGAATGTCAAGGATGGATGTTAGCACTGGGAAAGAAGAGCCACTATGAAATTTTTTAATTTTAATAAGTGGAAGGAATATTAAAAGACTAATTTTCAGCTATCTGCACAAAAGAAGAAAAAGTCATGGAAATATGCTTTTTTCCCACTGGATGCAGGCAGATCAGGTATACTAATACACTTCTGAATGAACTTGGTGATGGTGGCTTTATATAAAAAGAGAGAGACATTTGGTAAAAACTCTTTTTTTTTCTGTTTTATCCAGAGATATTTAAATGGATCTGGTGAATGGATGACTAATGTTGATAGGGAACATAGGGCAGCACCCTGGTCAAGAAAAGACTGAACAACACCTTTACTGGAACCACGGATGAGCAAAAGTGGCATCAGCTCTTAATTCTTACTGGGATGCTTTCCAAAGAAGATGTTTATTTATTGAAACAATTCTATGGATGCAAGTATTCCAAATGTTTGAATGGCATGGAACTTTATGAATTATATTCGTAGCAAATAAGGAACATCTGCCAAATTTCTAGGAGAAAACAAACCACTTAGTCATTTTTGATGGATATATTTTTCCTAACACTTTGGAGAATTTCAGAAAACACAAACATTATTTGGTAAAAAGTTTGCACTAGTCAAATTGGTCCTGTCAATGAAACCTAGTCTCTCTAACAATATAAATTCAAATTCAATTCAAATTCAAATCTTTATTGTCAGTGCACAACATATGTGCAATGAGATTGGTTGAGCCACTATTATTATTATTAGCCACTATTTGATCAGTGTTTAGAAAAGATAATGCCTATAGCATCAGAGCAAAGGCTGAGCCTGCTTATTCTGTGAACAAGAGAATAGAGCCATCCTGTCATATCAACCATAAAGTCACTAGGAATAATTTATGGCTGACCCCAATTTCTTTAAGGGAACAATATCGTTACTCGATACTGACTGCTTCTGTCTTTGTAAGCACAGCACTTTTCTAAAGCATTTCATTTTAAAGGAGAATGTCTGTACTTCCCTGCATTGTGGAATATGGTTTACTTCATGCAATTTACTCAATTGATTTTCACCATGGGAGTTACAACTGTCTTTCCAATCTTCAATGAATACGGGGCCTTTTGTATATTAAATCACTTGAGAATGAAGCATTTTTACGAGTAAAAAGGAAAGGAATGCTTACATGCATACCTATACATCTACATTCTCACAAGGATGTTTACACACACCCCTATGCATCTACATATGTTTGCATGTATCTACTTATTGAATTATTTATTATTTACCTTATTAAATGCAGATCAACTATTTTAAAATTCTCTCTGGCAATAACTTAAAAATAACTCAGGAGATGGTTCAAAGAGAAGACATATGGGACAATTTCCCAGATCTAAACCATATTTTTTAAAAACAATAAAAAGATTACATTTTCATTTGCTTCCAAGGGTATAAGTTTTGTGAATACCCACAGAAATAGAATAGCAAGCAGAACATGCCCTTGATGTCCTTGTGCAAATAACATGGTAAAGTGATGAGATGCAACTCCAAAACAAGCATCCAATATGGAAACCTAACACACTTTTATTTAATATCATTTATCCAATTCAAATTCATGAAGATGAATTTGGGGAAATTCCAGGAGGCAGACAGAGGTAGTACTACGATACATGGGCTCACAGAGTCAGAAACGACTTAGAAACCGAACAACAGTTGAATTATCAATCTTCAGTCTTTTGGGATTTTCTTTTTTTTTAAATTTAATTTGTATAATATATAATTTTAATTTGTATACCGCCCTTCTCCCAGAAGGGACTCAGGGACTTCTTCTGGACCAATGTGCACTAAATTTGGTTGAAACACCAGATACTTAGCGTTTCTTAGCTTTGTGTCTTCCAGTTGCCTTGGTCTTCAACATTTGTACTTCTTTAGTTAGTGTGGCCTTGATAAGGATTATCAAGTGGCCAATGCATCTGGCTCATATTGATGTTTTAAACCATGCTTTAGTTAAAGATATTGCTATTGTTGTGAACTGGAAAATACAAATTCAATTCAGTCAAACATTCATTACATAATAATTGATTTAGACTACTTTCCAGTACAACACTTTATCATCTATTTTCAGAGCAGATTTTTTTTCCAAAGAATTAAATAGGCATGGGTTTTGTTATCTAACCCAATCTGTATCCCAACATGACCCCACGTTTTCTTACTGCCAGCATTCTTGGAAAAAAACATCTTTTCTAATATGTTTTTCTACAAACATAAAAAATAGCTTTCTTACATAACCCATAAAGGACAGTTTTATTTATCCATCTATATATCAATGGCTTATAAAATATAAGCTCAATTATATTTTTGGAAATTGGGTAGATTAAGGGTACCTTCCTCAGTTGGTAATCTCAATATAGCTAAAGAAAACCTTGGTGGCCCACAGACGTTTGACACATTTGGCAGATAGGGCTGTGCTAAACTGCAATGTTTGGCGTTCTCCAAATCGAAACATGGTGATCTATAAACTATGATTGATAATTCATAATAATATGAATATGAACCTAGCCAATTGAGCATATTCAACAATTATGATTCAGCAAAAACTATAACTTAACAGGCTAGGTATATCAGATCTTACAATGCAATATGTAGTGGCTTTTATTGTGTATCAAATGTCCATCCTATACCTTCAAAGGAATGTTTTGAGCCCCCCCTCTTTTCAAATAACTACACCAATGACCAATCCTGTATTGTCCAAAATATTGTCTCTCCATCACTACTAGTGACCAAACGTATGGGACACCCTCAGGTAATAAGATTGGAGTCGAATGTATCTGGAGGATGCCAAATAACTTGGCGGCGAGCAGCAAAGAGTTTTCAGCAAGAAACGGAACCCAATCTACTTCATGGTTCAAGCCGCCAGCCAGCAATCCAAAATAAGGGCGTCTTCTCCACATCTTCTATTCCCGCCATCGGAAGAACAAGGGAAAGTCTATTATGATCAGTTGCTGCCGCCCTTTTTTGAGCTGGGCGTCTGTTCTCTAGTAACAGCCCGAGTGTGCGCGCTCTTGTCCTTTGGGACAGAGAAGGTGGACGGCAGAGAATTAAGGCTGGGAAGAGATGTACAAAACGTGGCAGCATCAACGGCATCTGGGGAACAGTTCACGTGCGTAAGGCAGGAGAGAAACCGAGGCGATTACTTCAGAATTTATTTCGGAGCTGGGGGAAACCACTGCGGCTGCTTTTGGGGAAAATCCCGGTCCGAGAAGGGGAGAGCAAGACACTTGCCTCCCTGCTATTCGAGGTTCATTTTCCTTTCTCAGGACGCCCTTGTTCGTTGCGTGGGCGCGGCGCACCTGCCGCCTTCCCAGCAAGTTCCCGCTCAGAGGTTAGGTAGAGAAGGAACCGCAGGCGTGATTTCACCCGGGAGCGGAGGATCCTCCCTTTAGCAAATCTCAGAAAAGACCGACGCGATCGCCTACTGTTCTAAACCCCTCTCGGGGAAGGTTTATTCACTTAGGGTTAAAGACACACAAAGATCAGAATTGGAGAATGCCCGGGAAGGAGGAGAAATCAGCTTCTGGGTAAAATGAGAAAAGGCAACTCTTGAGGGGTGTCGCTTCTCTCTTTAGCACGAGGCGCTCCAGTCCGACTTTGCTGCCCTTCGCCGGCAACCTGGAGGAAAAAAAGATCGCGATTCCTTTTGGGGAAGGGAATGATTTCCCAAGAGGACCGGTCCGTCCTCGACGATGGCGCCTCAGGCCAATGAGGATGCTCAACCGGTACTCTTTGGAATGACGCAGTCCGCCCGCAAGGCAGTCCTCGCGCTTTGAATAACTCCCGTGAACCGGCGCGTGGGTTTCTCTCTCAACACGCGCAGGATTGCGTTGCCGAGCCACCATTCTCTGCACTTTTATTGGTAAATCGGTTTCTCCGGCTACCTTGGGAGTCCAATGGCCATCCTATGTTTAACAGAAACTAGAGGAAAAAAAGAAAATCTCGCTGAATTCAGTTAGGATCTGCTTCTGAGCAGCTCTGTGCACGGCAGCAGTGCAGCTGCTGAACAGAAAGAGTAATGTGGAAATAAGGGCCAAATGAGGCTTATTTCTCAGCACGCCTGCATAAAATTATGGTGCGTAAGTGTGTAGAATAGCTTCATCTTCTTTTTAAACAATCATCAATCACACCTTTATTCTATTTTTAAAACCGGCTCATATTCATAGTTAAATTATTAAACAATTCAAATTATTATTTTTTTAAAAAAATCAGCTTGGATTCCCTTTAGCAAGACGTGCAAAAGAACGAGCCCTTCCGTAAAGTTGTATTCCAAGAAAAGCAACCTTCCTATTCTTTCTCCGTGGTTTAGGCGCCCCTCCCTTCTTAATCCGGCGACTTTCCATCCCTTGCAAGAAAAAGGGCTGCTGGAGCTTTAAGAGCCGCTTTCCCCCCCCTCTGGTCCTCCTAACAATGGTCTCAACCGAGCTCTGCTTCCCAAAGCAAAAATTGTAATATGCCATTTTTTTCTCATGGACGTTTCCCCTTTGCTGCTGCCAACCAAGTGACAGGAGAAAATGCTGAGGTGCCGCCAAACTGCTCCTGCTGCCGGCCGAAGGGGGCTGGGTGGGCTTCCGGCGTCTTCTCGGAGCAGGAGTGGCGGCGTCTGCAGTAGCCTTGCGAGGGAGGCGAGTTGAACGGCGCCCGGCTGCGGGTGAATGAGCGCCCATCAGAGGCAAAGGGGGAGAGACCGAAGCGGCCGTTGGCCCCGATTCCCTGAAGACCCGGGAAGAAGAACGAGCATTAGGTATTGCAACCTGCCCCTGCCGGCGGCACAGCCCTGCGCGGGGGAAAGCCGGTGGGGCGAATGCAAACGTCGCCGCTTGGGCGAGGGTTATTTTGCGGGAGGAAGATCTCGCACAGGTTCTTTGGATGGGTGGGTGGGGGGTTGAGAACGGGTTTACCCTGCGTGTAATATCTAATAAACCAAGTTAGTTAGGGTTTTTTCCCTTCTTTGGGTGATAGGTTGGGTTTCTGGATGCTGAAGGAAGCAAATGCCAGGAGGAAGACTCGGCTCTTTATACCAAGAGCTGCTGCTCCTAATTTGGGATGGAGAAGAGTGAAATTGCTTCCCCCAAGGCACCATACTCCCCCCCCCTTTTTTTAAAGGTGATCTCACAGCTCAACTGAAAGCTCGTGGAAGGGAAGGAGTTAACTAGGAGGAGGAATACGCATGCAGTGAGTGCGAGTCAGACAATGGCACAGATTCTCCTTACGGTGGTATCATTTTTCCTGGGTGAAGTGAGGTGCAGCCGCCAACTCAGGAGGGGTGCCTTTGTAAAAGATGGGCTGGTAGCTTCAGGGGCATCACCCAAGGAGCTGCTTAGTGGTTTTAAATAGGAGTGGCTGGAATGAAGTACAGGAAGGTGGGATGGGATGGGTCTAACAGCTGATGTCACAGCTGGTACAGATCAGGCCATAAAAGGGGTGGTGATGACAATGATGTTGCCAAGGTGTGTAATTAAGTTTTCTTTCCTAGGAATATAGAGGTAAACACTTCATAGATTTGAGGATTGAAAAATGAAAGGAAAATCCACTATTAGCAGTAACTATGTACACATCTACAAATACTGTGTGTGTGTGTGTGTGTGTGTGTGTGTGTATGTATGTATGTATGTATGTGTGTGTGTGTGTGTGTGTATATATATATCTCCTCCGTACAATAAAAAAGAATTCTGATGAGCAAATGGAGAATCAATGAAAGAGACCTGTGGAGAAAATTGGTATCAATTTGCATGAATTGAATTAATATTCAGATTTGGAAGTTTTGATTTGAAGTGCTTAGTATCAAGAGTTCAAGAGAATCTGATGGGTGGAGTCAAAACATAAGGAGTACTATACAGGAAGTCCTTGATTTACAATGGCACTGAAAAAGTAACTTACGACTGTTTTTCACACTTACAATCTTTGTAGCATCCCCATTCAAAATTGATCAAAATTCTGACTCATGATCGTTGCTGTGTCCCAAGGTCACGTGATTCCCTTTTGCAATCTTTTGACAAGCAAAGTAAATGGAGATGCTGGATTCACTTACCAACCATGTAACTAAACTTATCAACTATGGTGATTCGCTTAACAACTGTGTCAAGGAATGTTTTAAAATGGGGCAAAACTCAATTAACAAATGTCTCACTTAACATGTTGGGCTCAATTGTGGTCATAAGTCAAGGACTACTTGTAGAAGTTAGCTAAGGTTTTTCTCTCTTCATTTCCAGGCTCAAACTGAATACAAGTTGATTTAGATTTAGTAAAATGTCCAATTCAGGGTGATGTGCATTTAGAAATTAAAAAAAAAAAAAATCAGGATCAAACAGTTTTGGAATAATTACCGTACTTTTTGGAGTACTGTTTCCCCCAAAAAAGACATCCCCTGATAATAAGCCCAATCGGGCTTTTGAGCGCATGGTGATAAGGTTAAGCGCTTATTTCAGGGTTCAAAAAAATATAAGACAGGGTCTTATTTTTGGCAAAACACAGTATAAGACACACTTCCCCCCACCCCTAAAAGAGGGTGAAAATGTTAGTGCATCTTATACACCGAATACAGCCATTTTTGGCCTCCTGAAGCTCCACCCTGTGCAACCCTTTTTTGCGAAAAGCGGGGAGCGTAGAGGCTTTGGGAGGCTTGCAGAGTGCTCCAGGGGACTGAGAAGGGCAAAAACTTTTTTTTCTTGCTTACTTCTTTGAAATCTTGGTGCATCTTATACATTTTATAGTCCGAAAAATACAGTATTTATTTGTTAAATTTGCATCCCACTGCAATCTAATGTGACTCTTGGCAGCTTACCAAAAGGACAATATTGCACAAGCAAGAGGAATAGAATAGAAATAGGCTAAGAGATGCATGGAACACCGTGGTGAAAGAAGGAGCAAAGATGACATGATCTAGAGCTGCTATTAGAGCCTACCTGATGGTGGCGAGGGCTGCAAAATGTAATCATTTTTCCACCCTTAATGCATTTGCTGATAGCAACTCACAGCCCTGTTTCGGATGACTCAGAGAGAGTAATACTGAAGTTCACCTATAAGGTTGCCGCAGGGAATATGTTGTATATCTGGCAAACTGTGTCGCTCACATTTGTTCTATATAAGACACCAACCTTAAAATAGAATTGTTGAAGGTGGAGGTGGAGGTGGCTACACAATCTGGGAGCAGTTTGAGCCCATGGAACCAGAGGGAATGGATAGGGCCCTCTAAGCTGCTTGTTCGGCCACTTGTCTGTTTTAGATCCATGCCCCTCTTGGCTTAACAAAGCTGCACAGGAGAGATTGGGTCTGGGAATTTTCTCAGCTAATGGTTTATACCTGCTTGGGGTTAGATAAAGACCAACAGAATTCAAGGGAGGTTGGACTTTGCTGTAGCTACATAGGGATTCTAGTCTGATCCCTGTTTTAGCTCTGTCCCCAGGTTCTGCCACTACTACTCCTGCTTGATGAACAAGTGGTAGCTGTGACTAGGAGTGCCTTTACACTCCTTTGGATGATGTGCCAGTTGAACCAATTCCTGGACTAGGAGTCCTTGCTCACCATTAGGTGTGCTCTTGTAACCTTTCACTTAGATTACTACAATGTAGTCTACATGGGGCTGCCCCTGAAGAGCATTTGAGGGACAGATTATCTGAAGGACCGTCTCTTGCCTCTCACATCTACCTGACCTACTAGAGCTGAGAGGCAAGGAATGTTGCGACTCCCATCCCACCTGGTGGCACTCAGAAGAAGGGTCTTCTCCATGATGGCTCCCTCTTTCTGGAACATCATTCCCCAGAGATTAGAATGGCCCCCACTCCAACACTCTTCCAGAACACACTGAAGATCTGGTTCTGCCAGTGGGCCTGAGGAACCCAGAAAGGGGTGGAGCCCATTAAATGGCTTGTGTGATATGTTGTGGCCGGGCTGGGGGTGGGTGGGAGGCTATTATTTTATTATTTTCTTCTATTTTATTTTTTATAGATGATGGTCCTGAAAACCGCCTTGAGTCGCCATGTGTGAATAGGAGGCAATATAAATTTTCTAAATAAATAAATTTGGAAACTTCAGCTGATTTGTTTCTGGGTGCAATTCAAGGTGCTGGTTTTCATCTTTAAAGCCCTACATGGCTTAGGACCAGATTACCTAAGGAACTACCCTTTTATAAAAGTCTCTAGCAATCCAATTTGATCTACCGATAGCCCCTGCTCTGTGGACATTCTCTCTCTGAAGATTAGAATGGACAACATTTCATAAGGCTTTAAAGCCTAGGCTAGAGTCCCCAAGTCTGGGACTCTAAAACTATCAAGAGCCCAATTTCTTGACTTTATTGTTAATTGGTTAATTATCTCAGCTGCTTTATATATTTATTTTGGATTTTTAAAATTGTTTTAAATGTTTTAATTGCTTTCATATTTTTAGAACGATAACCTTCCCAGAGTTGAGATAGGCAGTTACAGCAATTAAATAAATAAATAATGCTGTAAAAAGACATAGAACTCATACTGTTCATTTGGTTTCTTAGAGTAACCATGGACAACACAAGTTGTTCTGTGTTTATTTAGATCTTTGCTATTCCAAAACAAATCACTTAAAAGTTTGCTACAACAAATTAATGTTACTGCTTAAGCTCTGGACTAAAAATAATTTTCACAGTGAAGTAGAGTTTGTTTATAAAGTTAGACTTTTATAATCTTATCAAGCTGTATTTTGATACAACAAATATTTGGTAACTATCCTTGATGAACAGAACATATGTTTGTGGAAAGAAAGTATTACGCTCAATCCTTGGCACTTCCACTTCAAAGAAAATCCAGGATTGCTGGGCTGAGAGACGTGTTATCCTTTCATTGCCTACTGGAGTATGTGATTAGACCACATGGGTAGCAGAGCTTCATTATGTTGGGCATTTTATTCAAGAAACAGTCAGAAAAAAAAATTCAAAAGTGCAGGACTTTTTACCTGGGTTGCAGAAAAATAGGCATTCCTTTTTTGGGGGACTCTATGTTGCTACTTCTCCTTTGCAAACCCCCACTCCCTTATAAAAAAACAAAACAATATCTGACAGATGCGAGGAATTTAGGACCAAGCAAGAGAGACTGCTATTGATGTCTCTATGAATTCATTTTTATTCTATCCCAAAACCTCCTCCACTGCCACTCAAGGTGTAATATATATTTGTTTGTGTGTTCACAATTTAACAACCGTTTATTTAATAATGGTCCAGTTATGACAGCCTTATGATCTATATTTGCACTTACAACTGTCACAAACCATCACACCACTCCTGTGGTTATGTGGTTTAAATCAGACACTTAACAACCAACTCACTTTTACAACCAAATGCAGCATCCTGCACTCATGTGATTATGGTATGTGGCTTTTTTGCTGGTTTCCACAAGATTTGCATAACAATTGTGGTTTGCTTAAGAAACATGGTGACTTGCTTTATGACCATCGTCAAAATGGTCATAAAATCAGATCCAGTCAGACTATCCTAATTTGCGACTGAAATTCTGATCCCAGTTGTGATCGTAAGTTGAGGACTACTTCTGGACACACTACACTGTAATGCTGGTTTTCTATAATATCAATAATTCCTGTGTCAAAATATAAATAAATAAAACTCATCTGTCAATCAGTATGGAGCTCACAGCACACCACTGGCCCTGGCACTCTTCCTTTGCCTTAATGAGCTGTCAGTTGGGTTTATTGGTTTATTTACTGTTGCTCATAGAAATGCTAGTTTTAGGAAAGTTAGCTACTTCCATATCAAACTAAAATGAATAAAACTGACCTATCAGTTAGGATGGAAATCATATCCTGGTTCATCCCACAGTCCTCCTATGAACTGTAAGCCAGGATTTTTTTTAAAAAAAATCTTGACATGGAAATACCAGTCTTCCAAAAAAATCAATATTCCCTTATCAGAGGAAAAGAAAAACTAGCCTCCTGACATGTCAATGAGATTTGGGAGGGGCACATAATGGTCAGGAAATTGTGTCAATGTCTCTATGAGCTCACTCCCATTCCAACCGATTCTATCATATTGATTGGTAGCGGGGATATATTTTTAGTACTGACAGTAGAATTCTGTCCTAAAATAAAATAGACTGACAGTGACCTAACATAAAACTTGGGTTCTTTCAGACAACTTGGGTTCTTTCAGACAACTTGAATGATGGTTAAACCCTAATTCAGGCATTTGGGTGGGGTCCTCTCCACCACATGTTATGGAAAGTTATTGGTGGGGATTTTGGGTTTTTTTTTGGGGGGGGGTGAGTCAGGTGTTGCTGAGTGGAATGGAAAAAGTAGCTTGGAAATGCCCCAATCACTGTCTTAAAACTCTTTGCGTTAACTTTCTCAGGAGAGCATTAGCTTACATTGCTGTTAAGACACATTAAGCATCAGAGACGGACCCAGACAATTTATATAACCATACTTTTCTGATAATTCAAGCATGGAAGAAATTTATATTTATTTATACTCAAAACCACCTAGCCAGCTTTCATATCTAAGGCAGGACTAGAACTCACAGTTTCCTGGCTTCTACCCTAGTGCCTTAACCACTAGACCAAAATGGCTGATAATGGCTGTGAAGAAGAATCATTTGATGGTTTTCTCTTTTTCTCTCACAATTTGTTTTCCCATGAAAACAAAAAACTCAATCTGTCTTCGTTCAAATCTCCAAATTACCTTCAATCTATTGATATCTCTTTTGTGAAGGTTGAATATTGTGAATGAAACATTATTTACATGAGCTCTTCCTTCAATGAAGATTTCTGTAAAGTAGGATTAGACACTCAAATTAATATGAAAAACCCTGAATTCTTATAGATAGTTCATCGGTGTAGTCTTGCAAATGTTCAAACTGTTTTTTTTTTTTCCTTTTGCCAGACTTAATTTCATGATTTATTTTGTAATTTAATTTTTGAACATAAAATACTTTGTCAAACTACTTGGAGGTGGTTGTTTTTGTATTAAATATTTTTGTATTAAAAAAAACAAGCGATAGGATTAAACTGATTTTATATCAGGAAATGCAGAGCCCTGTGCTCCATTAGCTCTGGACAAAGCTGTTTTTAAAAGCCACATCCTTCATCCACACCCTTTTTAATGAGAGTGTACTAATCAGTTATCTCATAAAAAATGTGAGTGTGCTAATCTCATAAAAAGGAAATTTTGTATCCAATGATCACATTTTAATAAGAGGTTATTACTGGGGAGGAATCATATTACAGTCAGGTCTCTATATCTGAGTGATCTCTAATTCATGAATAATGTTTTTGCAGTAGTGGCTGTAAAATTTATTGCACCCAAAAAACTACTGCTTGCTGCATTCACCCCGAGTGAGGGCAGGACATGTACATTTTCAGTGTTCAGAGGGTCATTCGAATAGGATGTTTTGTGACTTTTGTGTTTCTATATGTCTGCATTAGGTTACTCCAGCTTGACTTTAAGACATACATGTAACATTTTAGGCATACATAGGAAATATCTGGGAGATGTTTGAGAGAGAGTACAGGTTTTCATGATTTTCACAGAAAGTGTTAACAAATAACTTTTGTGGTCATGGAGACCTTAATGCAGGAGTGTCAAACTCAAGGCCTGTGGGCCGGATTTGACCCGCGGGGTGCTTGGATCTGACCTGTGGGGCTGCCCTGGAAACAGTGGAGGACGGGCCCACCGTGCCTCTGCCAGAGAAAATGGAGCTCGGCCTCCTGCAACCCTCTGCCAGCAAAAATGGCACTTGGGAGGCTGCACGGGGCCCTCTGAGCTCCATTTTTGCTGGCAGAGCGCTCAGGCCATCACAGGAGCCCCTGACAGTGTTGTCGAGCTGGCCATGTTCTCCCTGGCCCCCCAAGGACAAACACAACCCTGATGTGGCCCCCAATGAAATTGTGTTTGATACCCCTGCCTTAATGCATAGAAGAAAAGAAGTACATGTCAGATAAATAAATATTATTTTCTTTGTCCATATTTTTAAAAGTTGATCCGCTCATTGCAAAACAGATTAAAATGAAGGTACCCCAAAATGGTGTCTTTGTCTTGACGCCTATCAAACTATATTTTATAAAATCTTTATTTACTATATTGAGATAGGCTTTGTTAAAATGTGAATACCTTATAAAAATCCATTTCTCATTGACCATGAGCCGCAATGGTTAGAGTGCAGTACTGCAGGCTACTTCTGCTGATCACCGGCTGCCAGCAATTTGGCAGATCGAATCTCACCAGGCTCAAGGTTGACTCAGCCTTCTATCTTTCCGAGGTCGGTAAAATGAGGACCCAGATTGTTGGGGGCAATATGCTGACTCTGTAAACCGCTTAGAGAGGGCTGTAAAGCACTATGAAGCAGTATATAAGTCTAAGTCCTATTGCTATTGCTATATAGAAAAAATAATCATTATAATATATTGCAATTAAAAAAAAATTCCAGGGTGCCAGTGGGTTTTAAAAATGCCTTTGATCTTCTTGACTGTTATGAGAAATACAATATTTCTGACCATATTAAAATAATGAATAAAATGCCCGGGGAAAATGCTTTGGAAGGAGTGTGTGTATGTGTGTGTGAGAGTGATTGTGTGTAGTAACAATAAATAAATAAAATTAACCATCAGCTTTTCCATTTGTAAAGGTAAAAGTAGCCATCAATAAAAAAAATCAAATTAAAAAAATCAATTAAGACAATAACTTTATTAAGTCAAGTTTATAAAATCATATACCAAATTATACACACATACACACATATATCATAATCTTTGACTTACTACCACAATTGAGCCCAACATTTTTGTTGCTAAGTGGGACAGTTAAGTGAATTTTGCACCATTTTATAACCTTTCTTACATTAGTAAGATAGTTGTTAAGTGAATATGTCTTTCCCATTGACTTTTGCTTATCAAAAGATCGCAAAAGGTGATCACATGACCCCGGGACACTGCAATTGTCATAAATATAAATTAATTGCCAAGTGTCTGAACTTAGATCACATGATCACATTTGATCATAATGCTGCAATGGTCATGTGAAAAACGGTAATAAGTCACTTTTTTCAGTGCCGTAACCTCAAACGGTTCCTAAATGAACTGTTGTAAGTTGAGACAACCTGTACCTGTACCTGTTTTTGAGTTTTCGAAATGATTGCACCAGTGATCATGATCATGATATGGGAAGCAAAAAAAGAAAAATGTCTAAGCTGCTTCTATATTGCTTCATAAGCTTTATTTGGTGCAGAGCTTGTTGGTATGAAAAATTAAGGAAAGGGTTGTTAGTTCTCTATTTTTGGAAATACCAGCTCTAAAGTAAGGTGACCAGATGTCCCGCTTTTGGCGGGACAGTCCCGATTTTTAATAATTTGTCCCGCGTCCTGCGGCGTTTTAAAAAAGTCCCGATTTTTGGAAAGCTAGGGAACGGCAGGAGAACGGGAAGGGAATATACGGTTTTCACTCACCCTCACCCTCTGCCTCTGTTGGATCGCTGGTCCCCGTTCGCTTACCCTGCCCACTCCCAATCTATTGCTGAGTCCCAGCTGATGGCTAGAGGGAAAAAAACTGTTTAAATTCTTGCCGTGGGGCTTCAAAGGGCCGCCCTACAGCTGATCAGTGTTAAAAGAAAACAAGTGAGTAGACTGGTGCCTGCAAAAATAGAAAAAACAGCCCCTTTCAGTTTCAGCATAGGTTAATTACCATAAGTTGATTTGATCAGCCTCCCGACTCAGCTGATTTGCTCTCAGCTGTTTTGAGGAGGGCTCTGTTGCTAGCTAGCTGCAAAGAGGTAAATTGCTGGAGCAAATGTTTTTTCCCCCTAGCTATGCTGAAAAAGCGAAACTGAAAGTAAAGTAGGGTCTTTGCTGCAACGTGACAAAATGAGGCAGAGAGAGATTTCTTTTTCTTTCTCCTCACCAAAAAAGGTAAGTGCAAAACTGCAAACAATGGGAAATTTAGGGCAAAAGAGGAGGTTCAAGATTTTAAAACACAAAAGGAAAAAAGCTCTATTTAACAAGGGAATTGTAATAATTGAGATACTATTAATTGTATATTGTGTTGAAAGCAGAAATGGTTAAGTTGTGGTTTGGAGGAATATATGGGGGAAATTATTTGGTTTATTATTATTGGTAAATATAATTAATTTGTAAGAAATTGGATTGCATGGAAATAATTGGAATATTCATGTTCATATTGATTAATATACAAAAAAAGATAGTTATATAACTAATTGATTTATATTAAAATGTTGAATTTGTATTAAACAACTGTATTATATAATTACATACTTAACCAATGTGAGGATGGATATAAAAGTAGATGACAATGGGAAGGGGTATAATATAGAAGAGAAGAGAAAAATTGAATTTGATTAAGATTAGAGATGAGGATGAAGGGTAATATTGGTTTTTTAAAAAAATAGATGAGGAATAAATATGGCAAAAAGGAAATATAGAAATTGTAAATTTAATTGAAATGACTAAACACTGTTTAAATTTGTGAACCAGCCAAATACTCTGTTCAAAGAAAATACATTGTATGTTTGTATGTGTGTTTCTAATTATTGCTATTTATTCATATTTGTTCTTTTATTCTTTAAAGTTTAAAAATTCATTCTTTATCTTAATATCTTTATATTTGTTTGGGGTTGGTTTTCTTCCCTTTCATCTTTTTTATTGTACAGCAATCTTTCTCCTCAAACCTACCACCTCTGTCTTTTCTTTCCTTCTTACTTTTTCTTCCCCCCCTCTTCTTCTCCTCCCTACTTCCTCTTCCTTTCTCTTTCTCCTCCTCTCTTCCTCCCTCTCTTACCCTCACTCCTACTCTAATTTCCCTTCCCTTCCTTCATCCCTTTCTATTGCTGTATCCTTTTTTGCATATGGACTACTCAGAGGGCTGAAAAAGTTATTTTTGACTGGTCCTCGCACTTTTGACCAGTCCTCGAACTTACAACTGTCCTCACATTTTACGTTTTTGCCCTATCTTGTCACCATGGTGAAGAGAAGCAGTTGTGAAATGAGTGACACAGTTGTTAAGAATGCTACAATGGGCATAAATGATGACCAGTCATAAGTACGAAGACCGGTCAAAAGTGCGAGGACCTGTCAGAAATCACTTTTTTCAGCCCTCTGGGTAGTCCTTTTGTGCACATGGACTACTCAGAGGGCTGAAAAAGTTATTTTTGACTAGCGCCCTCCCCCCCCCCCCCCCCCCGTCAGTGGTGTCCCTTTTTACCAATGTTAAAATCTGGTCACCTTACTCTAAAGCTAAATCTGTTTCTGTCCTCAGGCAAAATAAGCATACCAAGGTTAAAGCTGGATAATATAGTATTACAGTAAAAATGACTTTACTAAAAAAAAAATCAGCACATTCTTAGAATTTTGAAGTTTTTAGATTTTAAACAAAATTTTCATGGTGGTCCTTATCTTTAAATAGTGAAATAAATTTTAAAAGCTACATTATCAAAAGAAAAGACATTATCAGACAGTGAGTAAAAGAGTAGGCAGGCATAATATAGTGAATTAAACTAAATGTGACAAAAGAAAATAATAATTAAGAGGGAAAAACTTCTACAACTAAAAGCAGTTAAGTCAATCTTTAAAACTACATCTAACAACATATTTGTCACCTTTTAAATTTTAGAACAAGAGATTTTTCAAAAACTGATAATAAACTGATATCCTGGATCTGTTCCTTAAAATTAAGAGAGTAAGTTTCTTTCCAATTTTATAAAATTATCCTCTTTATTGTGCCCCAGGATTTGTAGACTAAAGCTCTTCATTAGAAGGTAAATTTCATGTTTTAAAAATATAGTTCAGCATCACATTGAGAAACTTAACATTATTATTATTAGTAGTAGTAGTATTAGTATTATATACATTATTATTGATGTATATAATAATTTGAAACCAAACCAAAACTATAATTGAATAACGCCAAATCATATGAATTTCACATTTTTTTAATATGCCAGCAAATCTAATTATATTTTGAGGTGCTATAATAAGCATTAAAGAATATCTTCTGATGGGTTAATTTCATCTTTAAAACCTAAAAGTATATATTATGTTTCTTAACAGCTGGACACATTTATTCTCCAAAATTGGCCCATCCAATTCTTCGTACTAAAATTCAGATATATAAATGTAAATGTAATTTACATTTATTTGGTGCATCTTTTAAGGACCTTATATCCCTTTTTAAAGCATTCATCCAAGGTATCTGGAAAGGGTTTTAGAGTCCCACTCACTTTGGGTACCATAAACATTTGTAAGAATCTGAAAGCCAAACAATTTATGAGTCAAACCCTGTTTCAGAACTTGTTCTATTCTTCGAATAAGTTTTGATATCAATTTTGCAAAGCTTCACAGCAGGGCTTGGCAGTAAATCTCACTTCTCCAGACATTTAAACCCTAATTTAGATATAGGGAATCCTTGGCCACAACTTCATTAGATACTAGAATACAGGGAAACTGTAGCCTTATACAGATTTAGGGTTTGTTCTCTGAAATGCAAAGAAGTGGGCGATTTTATGCATTTCTGTATTTATTTTATTTATTTATTTTTATTAAATTTCTATACCGCCCTTCTCCTGAAGGACTCAGGGTGGTGTACAGCCAGAAATAAAACCATGACAATAGAAAAATTAAAAACAAGTTAAAACAATTAAATCAATTGGCCGAAAATTCTAATAAAACAACCCATTAAAATAGTAAAAATATTATTATTATTTAGGCCAGCCCAGCTTGTTGGAATAGTAATATTTTTAGGGCACAGTGAAAGGTACGCAGGTCGGTAATCCTACGAATCTCTGGGGGCAGCTCATTCCAGAGGGTAGGGGCCTCCCACACAGAATGCTGTCCCCCTGGGGGTCGTCAGCCGACATTGTCTAGCTGATGGCACCCGGAGGAGCCCCTCTCTGTGGGAGTGTACCGGTCGATGGGAGGCTATCGATGGCAGAAGGCGGTCTCATAGATACCCAGGGCCCATGCCATGGAACGCTTTAAAGGTGGCAACCAACACCTTGAATCGCACCCGGAAGACCACCGGGAGCCAGTGCAGCTCGCGCAGGAGCAGTGTTACATGGGAGCGTCGGGTCGCTCCCATAATTACCCGCGCGGCCGCATTCTGGATCAGTTGGAGCCTCCGGGTGCTCTTCAAGGGGAGCCCCATGTAGAGAGCGTTACGATAGTCCAGATGGGAAGTGACGAGGGCGTGAGTAACTGTGCATAAGGAGTCACGATCCAGAAAGGGATGCAACTGGTAAATCAGGCGAACCTGATAAAAAGCCCCCCTGGCCACAGCCATCAGATGGTCTTCTAAGGACAGCTGCGAGTCCAGGAGGACACCGAAGTTGCGAGCCCTCTCTGAGGGGGTCAAGATCTCACCCCCAATAGTCAGTGATGGGGTCAACTGACTATGATGGGATGCCGGAAACCACAGCCACTCGGTCTTGGAAGGGTTAAGTCTGAGCTTGTTCCTCCCCATCCAGAGCCGTACGGCTTCCAGTATAAAATAAAGTTTAAATGCATAGAGTTTAAATAGTGGGCATTGCCCTATTTCTAAGTTACCTGAAAGTTTGGTGGCCTTTGGTAATTAGGCATGTCTATGTTATGGTTCTCTCCAGCTTGGCAACTGTTGGGCTTTCACCTTGTCATGTTCAGTTCTTGACAGATATTCTCTGTGCATAAAACTGAAGTCCTATCAGAATTCTTCTGTTTGGAAGAGCCAGCTGCCAGCTTGTCTAGGCAGATTAGGAATAGATTCTGACAGTAATTCTGCTTTGGGTGTTTACCTCCTCCAATTCTTTACAACTCATAAAGGATTATGATCCACAGTTTGGGAATCCAGCCAGCAAAGAATGGATTCAATATTTCAAACCAAAGAATACAATATTTCAAACCAAAAATTATGGTTTGAAGAACTCCAGTTGTTCTTGACGTGGCTGTTTACAGAGAGGGACAGATATTTTGCTTCTTGTTGGTTATATAATTGGTTTAGCTTTTGTGAGTCCCACTCATATTTAAATATGTTTTAACTATTTTAATAATGATAGCTAAGATTAAATATAGTGATTGTTTATTTTCATTTAATCTGCATAACTAATATAGAATATCTATGATATTAAACATAAATGCTTATTAAGAAGAATCTAAGTAGGCAGTTAACATATTTTTGGTTATCCTACTGGTGTATTCTCATAGTGTTCCTTACATTGTTTATTTTATGGTTCTATTATTTTACTTCTGTTTACATTCCTTTCATTTTGCTTTTTTATATTGGAAGCCACCTTGAATAGTCCCATGAGATAGGTGACAAATAAATTTAACAAATAATCAAATTAAATAAATAAATTAGCTTTCTTGGGAAATCTCTCCTAGTTGAAGGGTTATCCTCTATCCTAGCCAAACTGCCCTGAAGGGAAGCTTGATTTTCTTTAGTGAACGTTGACAATGGATTCTTTTGTATAGAGATCCTAAGCAGAGTTGTTCATGATAGCACAAAATATATACAAAGTAATAAGTGGAGAGCCAATCTTAAGTAAACAAACAAAATCTGCCATGTTTTCAAAATACATTGTATTCTGTGCTAGTTGAGACTTAAGCATTGAACTGCCCCTGAGAGAGAGAGATGCATAGAGATATCATGGCATTATAATACATTTTTTAAATAGCTGCTGGGCAGCTTTTGGCCTAATAGTCAAAAACAAAACAATATGAGGCAACTGAATAATATGGGACCAATCTCCCTCTCCCTCCTTCCCTTCCTTCCTTCCTCCCTCCCTCCTTCTCTCTCTCCCCCCCCCCCCCTCTGTCATAAACAAAAACTTTTGGCTGCCTTTTCCTGAAAGTTTTCTTCTTTCCTCCCTCTCTTTATTTTAAGAAATGATGTGCGAAGTGATGCCTACGATAAACGAGGACACCCCAATGAGTCAAAGGGGGTCCCAGAGCAGTGGCTCGGACTCCGATTCTCATTTTGAACAGCTAATGGTGAATATGCTGGATGAAAGAGATCGTCTTCTAGACACTCTTCGGGAGACCCAAGAAAGTTTATCTCTGGCACAGCAACGACTTCAAGATGTAATTTATGATAGAGATTCTCTGCAACGACAACTGAATTCTGCACTGCCCCAGGTATGTATATTCATTCGCTATAATCTTAATTTATAAACATTATTTCCTCTTCATTTAATCTTATGTGTGCGCACACAGACACACACACACACACACACACAAACACACATATTTCTTAACAATTAGAAGTACAGTGCCATAAATAACTAATCCTGTTTGCAAAAGAGGAGGCTGCCTTAATGATTCAAAGAGAGATGCCTCATTCATACTAAAGTATGTTGTGAAGCAGCTATGTTTTGCATACTCCAATTGAATACTCTTATTCATTTTAGTAAGAAGATGGCCTGATGGATGAGATTAAACTGAAACTTGGATTTTTCCTCATCTCCAGAATTATTAGGTTCACTTTAAAACCAAACTACACCCCCTTTGTTTATTTTTTGTTTGCTAAGACATTTCAGCATAACTCGGATTTCATTGAATCGCCCATAGTACATTCCAGAAAGATCCTTCTTTCCCATTTTTAGTTTTGTTAACCACTTAGTTACTGTTTGAAGTAGAGTGATGGTGCATAAATCCATCCAATAAATTAATATGCATTTACAAGGAACAGAAAGGTAAAGCCAAAAGTATAAAGTTTGATTGACCACAGAAGGGCACCTTATTAGTGCAATTAGAGGGAAATACCAGAAGGCGTTAGAGCTATTCTGTCATGCTTTACAAACTACAGTGTATGTGAGCAGTCTGATCTATATTTTGCAATCAACAAGATGATGGCTCAAGTGCCATACCACGTATAATCTGACTGGACTGATAGCTGAATCTGCATTTATTACTAAAAATGGAACAGCAGCAGTATGACCACATGAGAAAGCTGCAGGCAAGGCATGTTACACAACTTTCTTCTTCACCAACTTGCAGCCATCTCTCAGAAACAACTGCCTGAGATGAATATTTCATTTTACTACTGCAGTAGGACTGGCCCTATGTGTGATGACCTTGTTTGTATGTGCATTTTATCACAGTCTTGCCTTAGCGATGCTAGTCTTTTTCTTGGTTCCATAGTGTTGTCCTGATATTAGCCCCAGACTACGTCGGAAACACTTTTTAATTTGTCATCAGATATACCAGTTTTACTCCAGTATTTTATTGCGTAAATCAACACTATTCCATGTCAGCTTCAAGGAGTATAAAGTCTGCCAGTTTCAAACATTTATACTTCAAGGAGTATAAAGTTTTGTCAGTTTCAATCACTCCACCACTTGCCCCCTCTGTGTCAGAGAAGACCAAGTTGGCAAGGTGTAATTAAAATGGTGGTATAATAATACTTGGAAGCAGAGATATTTCAATAAATAGAGATAATTTTTGTGCTGCATTTGCAAAGGAAGAATGACTTGAAAATGTGATGATGTATGCTACAGTATTGTAAAATGGTCACATTCTTCCTCATTGATTTATTGCTATTGCTGCCCAACTCAACCAAGTGACTCTTTATATCAGTGGTAAAATCTGAACTGGTTTACTACCAGTTCGCTGGTTGCGCATACATGCTGCGTGCCAAACGTGCAGTGCATGCGCAGTGTGCACCATGCACCAAATGTGAGGTGCACACGGGCGCACAGTGCACACCAAAAGGAGGCATGGGGTAGTAAAAAAATGCTTAAAAAGTTTTTAAAAAAGTTCTGACGATTGCGCATCGTTCAGCTGATCGTCATAACTTTTTTTTTCATTTTTTACTACCAGTTTGGCAAACCAGTAGCCTTTTTTACTACCGGTTCAGGCAAACTGGACCGAACCAGAAGCATTTCACCCCTGCTTTATAGCCTTTGTCATTCAATTTCAATTTATTTAAAAACAGAAGCAGATTTCTTGGCATGTGCAGATTAGAGTCTTTCCTGTGCTCTATTCAGTAGACTTAAAAAGACATAACCAAATAATAAGATAAGCGTTCCTGTAAATATTAAAGTGTTTGTGTCATGTTTGATAGCATTTTCAATTTTTCCCTAAGTGTGAAAAGATCTTATTAATTTAATCCTGCACTTTACTGTAAAAGTAAAAACGGTCTTCCATTTATAGATAGTTGGTTTGAAGGAAAAATAAATTAAGAATAGTGTGAAGAAAGCTAGAGAAAATTGTCTTGTCAATGAAATTCTGTTAGATACCTAATGAAGAAAATTCTACAGGATGGAATATATGGGGTAAAAGCCGGGAAACTGGCTGTAAGTTATGTTATTTTTAATGAATTTGTGCAAGGTTTTCTGCCCCTCCTCCCCAATTATTCTATGTATTTATTTAAAAAAAACACCAAAAAGGGAATATATTGTAGATAGGAAATAATATTGTTTCATGTTCATATAGCACTATTCAGTATCTCATGTATGTAATCCGGGGTGAAATACTACCGGTTTGCTTCAGTTCGGGTAAACCGGTAGTGATAAAAATTTCCAGTTCGGGTGAACGGTAGAAAAAAAATGCTACCAGTTCTGGCAAACTGGTAGTTAGCTACCGGTTCGGTTGAACCTGTAGTTTAAAAAAGCTACGATCTGACAATCAGCTGTGCCGCGCGATTTAGCTTTGCTAGAAAGCAGGAAATCTTGCTTTCTAGCAAAGCTAAACCGCATGGCACAGCTGATTGTCAGATCGTAGCTTTTTTAAACTACAGGTTCAACCGAACCGGTAGCTTTTTAAACTATCAGTTCAACTGAACTGGTAGCTAGCTACCAGTTTGCCCTTTTTAAATGGGCAGCACATGTTTGGTGCTCACTGTGCATGCGCACACAGCGCACATTTGTTGTGCATGCACGTGCGCATGGGTGGCCAGCGAACCAGTAACAAATTGGTTCAGATTTCAGCACTGATGTAATCTCAATAGGTACTCAGTACTCAGCTGCTCAGTAGGAAAGCTACTAATATCTGGATGATACTAGGTCAGTAGCCCTACTTTAGGTCTGTTCATTGATCACCTGACATATATATCCCACCATAGTGGCCTGTATCTTCTAGGATCAAAATTCTGCATTAGAATGGTGGAGTACTTAAAATTGTGGGTTTTATTTGAATTTGAAATTAAACTAGCCTAATTTGTACTCTCCACCCTAATCTCAAACTGGAATATGGCTTATCTTTTTATATAACTCTTGTAATTATGAAAAGTACATAGTCTGTGCTAAATTGTATAGAAACATACATTTAAAGAGCTTTTGAAAATAGTCTGATGATGTTAATGGTTCAAGAGCAAGAGGATTGCCTATTTCTGATGTAAGAGATCACAGAGGGCAAGCTTTAGCATTTGTTACCTGTATTTTTGTCTCACAATGAGTGTTGCATTCTTGTCTTACTATTGTTGTTGTTTAAGTGCAGCTGTTAACAGGATTGCTTGGACCTTTAGAGAGTTAGTGGTGGCTTTGGTAGTTGCTATGAGATAAATTATAGAGCTGTTTCCAAGTGATTGATTTAAACTGGCACCATAAATGGTAGGTAGTGCTTTGAGAGAATACTTTAGGTTCAATCTTCATTTGTTTGTGCCTTTGAATCAGCATTGATTACTGGCAATTGCCCGGGCAAGTCCCTGTAGTTTTCTTAATAAAATTTCAGAAGTAGTTGGCCATTGCTTCTTTCATAAGACTGAGAAAGAGTGACTGGCCCAAGGTTACCCAATTGGCTTTGTACCTATGGCAGATCTAGAAGTCATGGTCTCCCAGTTACTAGCCTGATGTCTTAAACACTACAGCAAACTGGCTGCCTACTTGGTTCAGTCATAGAATCAGTTAAGAGTAGGGCCCAAACTTTCTTAGGTCAGGCCCTATAAATAATAAAGTGGTGCTATTACTGAAGACTACATAAGAGCAGGTAGCCTTGCTGATGCAGTCAGGACTTGCTCTCTGGAGTACTGTAACATGCTATATATTGGGCTACCTTGGAAAAGCATTATGAAACAACAGCTAGTAGAAAGTGTGGTAGTCCAGGCAGTAATGATAGTTTCTTGTTATATTCAGGTGAACCCATTGCTTTGGGCACTGCATTCAGAAGTGGGCTGCTGCCGGTTCAGACCGGTTTTAGGCGAACCGGTACTTGTGACCTGCAGACGACCACCCAGTTGCCCCAGCTCTATTCCATCCTATATTGCCGTGTTTTTGAAGCTGCGCACATGCACGGAAGGCTGTGCTCGCTCACATTTTCGGTGCTGGGCAAACCGGTTGTTACAACTGGCAGCAGCCCACCGCTGACTGCATTGGTTGCCAGTTGGCTTCTGGATTGCAGTTAAAGGCACTGATGGTTTTCTTTGAAGCCTTACATGGCTCCATATCTGGTTTTCCTCTTCTCAAGGCTAATTTTATCCAGGTCCAACCTCTTTGAGAATGCCATGTGACAGGACCTAGAAGTGGCTATTTTCAACTGCTATTCCTAAGCTTTTGGAGCTCTTTCACTCTTTTCGCTCTTGGTTTTTAGAAAACCAGTTAATACCTTGCTTTTCCATCTAGTCCAAGAGAAAAACATGTTAAGAAATTGGGTTGCATTGATAGAAACCTTACCTGGTCTGTTTTTCTTCGTCCCATTCAATGTTGTTGGGATTTTTAATTACTCCTTAGGGTGGGTGACTGAATGTTTCTGAGGACTTTTAACAATGTTTTTTTATTGTTAGCTACTCAGAGTTTTCAGGAATGGATGATACTGACATATTGCAAAAAATAAACATATAAAACAATAACTGCAGAAACCAAAAATGTTTCTTACAACCATTGACAGAATTCTTCTCTGGAAGTACAATGAAGATGTGATGTTGTGGCAAGCATATAAGAATTAGTAAGAAGAAAGTAGAGGCAAACTGGATGAAAAACAACACTATTATCATGACATAGCAATAAGCAATAATAAGTAGTGTTAGCAAAACAAGTTGAGATCAAGTAGCAGCTGTATCTAGCTTTTCCCGGAAAGATATTTGTTCTTGAGATGTTTATTCATCCACACGCTTGTTAACCAGCAGCTGAAGCAAATCATAGAATCAGACTTAGAAGTCTACCAAAAATTACTCAAATGGATACATTCATACACTGGAGTTCATATTATAGAGGATTAAGCAAACAATTAAATTAAACTTTAATTGAGGTGGAAATGCAACCCATACAAGTTCATTTCTAGTTCATTTTTAAAAATTTATATAATATATAAAATAGTAGTTATACTTTTTATAGAGTGAGTATTAAAAGTCGCTTAATTGTATAATAGGTTTTATTTGAAATAACAGTTTTCAAGAACCATGGTTAATAGTTCTTCCCTCATGTAAAAACATTGTTCTGGTACATATCTATTCAGAATTTGATGTAATGGTTTTTTGAATGTGAATGTTATTGTATACCACTTAGCAACCACTTGTTTAGCCATCATTTGACATTAGCAGCATCCCTGCATCATGTGTTTGAGATCTGAGTGTTGGCAACCAACTCGTATTTACAATGTTCACAATGTCCCACATGTAATTGCCATTTGCAGCCTTCATTGCTGACTTCTGACAAGCAAAGTCAATGGGAATGTTGGCAGGAAGTCACAAATCACATTTATGTCTCATCACGCTTAACTGTGCAGGATTTGCTCAACAACCACAACCAGAACTGTCATTGTAAGTCAGTATGCTCATGTGATTCTTTTCCTTTATGACCACTTCACTAGTTCCTGAACCCAATTACAGTTATTAATCGAGGACTACCTATGTATTGTCTATGCATATATCAACAAGATTTTTTAAAACTACTTTATTAATCTGGACTGAGTTTTGAACAATTCTTGGAATAACACAAAATCATAAAAACAGGCTATATAAAATATTTAATGAAAAGAAATCAACTCAACATACAGTAAAATTTTAAAATGGAATTTGTAAATTGCCTTAGGGTCACTTTTTAATCTGAGAAGCAGTTCACCCATCTATAATTCCAGAAATAGAAAACTCTTAGATTTACAGTTGCTGTATACTGGTGAAAAAAAGGCATTATTGCATATTTTCAGAGATATAATTATTTATTCAAATTTGTTGGAAAACATGAATGTAGGATGCTTAATCAGGCTAACTGGTGCATTAGCAGATCTATATACCTTTTGTGTGAATTTCCTCTCTGACCTTATAATTTCTCATCTAGTGCATCTATTTATTTATTTATTTATTTATTTATTTATTTATTTATTTATTTATTTATTTATTTATTTATTTATTTATTTATTTATTTATTTATTTATTAAATTTCTATACCGCCCTTCTCCAAATAGGACTCAGGGCGGTGCACAGCCAAGGTAAAAACAGAGCATACAAAATTTAAAAACAGTATTAAAATAATTAAATATTTTGGCCATAAATTAAAACAACCCAATTTAAAATCAATTTAAAATTTAACTCAAGCCAGCCCAGTAGACCAATAAGAAATGAAAAGAGTTTAAGTTTAAGAATTTTGGCTGTCAAATGGGCTGGAAAGGAAAAGAAGTGTTTTCAAGTTCACTTGGTTTTACTTTTTGCTTTTTGTTTTTGGGTTTTAGGTGTGTTTTTTTTAAAGGAGAGATCTGCCATTTCACTGTTTAATTGTTATCCTTTTTAAAAAGAAGGGAAGGCCAGGATTTCATTATTGTACTGGTGAACTATTAAAAACAGTAGCCCTAGAGAGCAGTGACTACTAACCAGAGAGATGAACATTTGTATAGCAACCAATTAGAATGGAGATGTTTGCTTGTAATGAAATGAAGCAAAGCAGTTAACTGGGCAATACTGCTTGTCCTTGTATAATAATAACCTTTGTATTTCTGCCTGTGCCTGTGAGAAATTACATTGGAGCAAGCTGGTTGTGTGGATCAGCGCTAAGATTGCTAAATGCACAGAGCACAGTGTGTCATGATTGAGATGTTAAGTACAGGTAGTGTTATTCTGTTTGTTCTTTTGTACTCTGTTTTGAGTTTGTAGAAGCATTTTGTTTGCAATTGTCACATTCACCATACTATTAAACCAATTCTGCTCCAGTGCATTTGTTTCCTGTGTTCTAACTCATAGCATAATGTGTCACATCACAAATCCATTAAGTAGTTCCAAGGTGGGGAAAGACACACTTAGGGCAACAGCTGCTGCAGTTTTTTTGAAATAACTTGTTCAGCTGTTTCAAAGTTAACTGAAAGTCTGTTACTTTGATATTAATAATAATAACTTTATTGTCTTTGTACATGTATACATAGTATGTCCATACAACAAAATTCACTTAACACCCAAAGACCAGGTCAACACACATAACAACCCCAAACACACTCCCACCCACCACAATTCCCCACCCCTAAACCACCCAAACATCCACACAACAGACCAAGTAATGCTGTCCAACAGCTCACTGATGGTGGCCCTTTAGTTCATTGTTGAGTCAATTATAGCTCTGGGATAAAAACTATTCAGAAAACATGTGGTCCGAGTTTTAATTGTTCTGTATCTTCTGCCAGAAGGCAACAGTCCAAAAAGATTGTAAGCAGGATGGGAAGACTCTCTGAGAATGTTATGCAACTTTCTCAAACAGCAAGATTTGAAGATGTCATCTAGGGCTGGTAGCTAGAGTCCAATGATAGTCTGGGCAGTTTTAATGATTCTCTGTAGAGCTTTTTTGTCCGCTACAGAGCTGTTCCCATACCATGCAAGAATGCCATATGTCAGGACACTCTCAATGGTGCTGCGATAGTAGGACAGAAGTAGATGCTGAGATAGATTTATCTTTCTGAGTATTCTCAGGAAGTACAGCCTCTTCTGTGCCTTCTTCACAAGTATGTTAACATTCATAGTCCATGAGAGGTCCTTTGAGATATAAATGCCCAGAAATTTAAAACTACCAATCCTCTCCTCTTCTCTTCTAAGCTCTCCTCTTCTAAACTGGAAGAAATATTAAACTGGAAGAAATACTGTTTTCTTTTTGGAAGAAAAAGGTTTTGGCAGACTTTGGAGGTAGCATACAAAGGAAATTTGTATGGCATTGCTCCATTGACCAAAGACATGCAATTTGATCAATATCAAATTTTAATAGAGGTATTAATAATTATTAATATTATTAATAAGGCATACCTTATGCCACCAGACTTGAAATTTTGGGCTTAGACAACTTAGAACTACGCCAAATTCGGTCTGACCTAAGAGTAGTACATAAAATTATCTGCCACAATGTCCTACCTGTCAATGACTACTTCAGCTTCAACCACAACAATACACGAGCAAACAATAGATACAAACTTAAAGTGAATCGCTCCAAACTCCATTGCAAAAAATATGACTTCAGTAACAGAGTGGTCAATGCCTGGAATGCACTACCTGACTGTGGTTTCTTCCGCTAAATCCTAAGACTGTCTACTTCGACCTCACCCCATTCCTGAGGTTTGTAAGAGGCCTGCATAAGAGCACCAGCGTGCCTACCGTCCCTGTCCTACTGTCTCCCATTTATTTGTATCCATTTCCTGTATTCAAATTATGTTTATACTTTGATCTGTTATCTTATATATGCTTGACAAATTAAATAAATAAATAAATAAAATATTAGAAACATTCACAATAGCCTTACATTTTCTTCATTGCTATAGAACGGGGATAGTTTTCCTGATTCAGTGACATGAATGACATGCAGACTGAGGAGGGGGTTGCTAGGGTTCTTTTAAAAAAATATCAGAGATGTATATTCAGTAATGACCATATTTTCTCTATGCTTGTACTTTTCCTAAATCAACAACAGTTTTGCAAAGGGCTTATTTAACTATTATCTATGTGTATGATTTGAGAGGTCTCAAAATAATCTACTGCTTGTTCTTCCCATCATTTTGTTTGGTTGCTCCACTTCTAACCTCAAATATCCCTGTGCAGTGAAGTCTGCTCATATTCTGCCCACCCTCAAAGAGCTGGTATCACTTCAAAGCTAGCAGGCATTTGCTGGCTTTATGTCCTATGACTCCTTCTGAGTTTTGATCCATGGAAAATATGGCAGGCAGATGGGACACAGAATTTCACTTTAAGCACTGTGACGCCCTGCTACCCCCCCCCCCCCCCCAAGTAACATATTGTAGCAGCAGGAAGAGTTGTCTACATCCACTGGGCTAACTATAATTTGGAAGACTCCAGCTGCACTAACATAGTAATGCTCCATCTTCAAAAAAGTGAGCATGCTGGATACAGTTTGAGAGTTTGTCTCCCAACTTGGATTCCAGCCTTCTTTTAGAGAGTAAATGAGTAGAAACATAGATCCCTCATAGTGGAGGAAGATTGAAATTAGGAAGGAATCAAGGAGCTTAGGTAAAACAGCATTTTAACATTGCCAAGTTGCTATTTGGTTTTTGTTTTAAAATAATGCACATTTAAGTCTATGAAGAATAAAAAGCTCATTTATATAAATGAAACTGTATATTGTATGTTTCAAATGTTTATTTAATATTATACAGCATATAGAGAACTCGCTATAGCATAATTGCAATGACCATTAATCTTTTACTCCCTTGCCAGACTCTCTTAACATTTTTTTTTATGAAGTCTATCAAATGCTGGTGTTTCTTAAAAAAGTTGTCCTGCCGCCTCACCCCACTGAGATTCCCTCAGGGATTTAAAAAGTAAAAACTATTTTCCATATATTGAAGAGATTTGCAATAAATTTTAAGAATTGTCACTCTTTTCAGTGTTATATTTGTTAAAAATTAGAGTTTTTTTCATGAAAAATATTTTGTTTATGTTAATACCTTGGGTTTAATACTGTTATTTTAAATAAATGTTGTTATTTTAAATAAAGTATTCTATGTAGTATCAATTTTATTTTTTTTACATGCTAAACTTAGATAAATATACAAAAAAAAGCTCTTTTGGGGTTTTTCATAATTTTTAAAAAGAAGGAAAGGGTCTTTAGAGCAAAATGCTTAAGAAACACTGCTCTAGAGTAGCATTTTAATCAGGAAAGTTTAGTTTTATTTTCACATTGTTCATAAGCCATAGTAATAGTGCTAATATGCAATATTTAAAACTGTTCACAGAATCTTTTCTTACAACGGACAAATGATGTTTAACCAGGATTAGTTTTTAATACTAGTTCACAGAATTTAATTTATGTCCCCTTCTTCTGCTTGTGTTTTGATCCATGCTAGCAGTTTATCAGAAGAATTCAATTAAAGCAGCATTAGGTTTGCATAAATCTGAGGTACTGTATGTCTCTGGCTTACTTCATACTTTCTGCTCTCTATTTGCTAGCAGATCATCCATCTTTGTAGGGTCAGACTGATTTTCCTGACAAGTACTGAGAAAAAAAAGTGCTACATAAACATTTAAAAAGAGAAGAGAAGTTTAGTTTAGTTTAGTTTATTTGATTTGTATACCGCCCTACTCCCGAAGGACTCAGGACGGTGAACAGCCAAACAATAAAATAACATAGATACAAAAATTTTAAAAACCAGATAAAATCAAATTAAATCATTTTGGCCCAGACAGAATTAAAACACCCCAATAATTTAAAAACAGATTAAAATTTACATATTTAAAAAAGGGAAGAGATTAGGCCAGGCCCGCCTGATGGAATAAAAAGGTCTTCACAGCGCGGCGGAAGGTGCGCAGATCCGGGATCCTCCGTATCTCCGGAGGGAGCTCATTCCAGACGGTAGGTGCCCCCACAGAGAAGGCTCTCCCCCTAGGGGTCGCCAGCCTACACTGTTTGGCTGACGGCACCCGGAGGAGTCCCTCTCTATGAGAGCGTACTGGCTGGTGGGAGGCTATTGGTGGTAGTAGGCAGTCCCGTAGATAACCAGGTCCTAAGCCATGGAGCGCTTTAAAGGTGGTAACCAAAACCTTGAAGCGCACCCGAAAGACCACCGGGAGCCAGTGCAGCTCGCGCAGGAGAGGTGTTACATGGGAGCGCCATGTCGCTCCCATTACCACCCGCGCGGCCGCACTCTGCGTCAGTTGGAGCCTCCGGGTGCTCCTCAAGGGGAGCCCCATGTAGAGAGCATTGCAATAGTCCAGGCGGGAGGTGACGAGGGCATGAGTGACCGTGCGTAACGAGTCCCGATCCAGAAAGGGACGCAACTGGCGAATCAGGCGAACCTGATGAAAAATCCTCCCGGTCACGGCCGTCAAGTGCTCTTCTAAAGACAGCCGTGAATCCAGGAGGACGCCCAAGTTGCGAGCCCTCTCCGTGGGGGCCAATGATTCGCCCCCAATAGTCAGTGATGGCGTCAACTGACTATATCGGGACGTCGGAAACCACAGCCACTCGGTCTTGGATGGGTTGAGCCTGAGCCTGTTCCTCCCCATCCAGATCCGTACGGCCTCCAGGCACCGGGACATCACTTCAGGGGCATCGTTGGGGTGATCCGGGGTGGAGATGTACAGCTGAGTGTCGTCAGCGTACTGATGGTACTCCACCCCGAAACCACGAATGATCTCGCCCAGCGGCTTCACATAAATGTTGAACAGGAGAGGCGAGAGGACCGACCCTTACGGCACCCCACATATGAGGGGCCTCGGGGTCGACCTCTGTCCCCCTGTCAACACAGACTGCGACCGGTCAGAGAGAAAGGAGGAGAACCACCGCAACACAGTGCCTCCCACCCCTAACTCTTCCAACCGGTGCAGCATGATACCATGGTCTATGGTATCAAAAGCCGCTGAGAGATCTAACAGGACCAGGACAGAGGAGCACCCCCTGTCCCGAGCCCTCCAGAGATCATCAACCAACGCGACCAATGCCGTTTCCGTGCTGTACCCGGGCCTGAAGCCCGACTGGAACGGATCCAGATACGTCGTTTCATCCAGGTGCTGGGGGAGCTGTTGCGCAACCACACTCTCAACAACCTTCGCCACAAAACGAAGGTTGGAGACCGGACGATAATTTACCAACATTGCCGGGTCCAGGGAAGGCTTCTTGAGGAGAGGCCTCACCACCGCCTCTTTCAAGGCGGCAGGAAAGACACCCTCACCCAACGAAGCATTTATAATCCCCTGGAACCAGCCTCGTGTCACCTCCCGAGAAGCCAGCACTAACCAGGAGGGACACAGGTCCAATAAACAAGTGGTCGCATTCAGTCTACCCAGAATCCTGTCCACGTCCTCAGGGGTCACAGGATCAAACTCATCCCAGATAACATTCTCAAGACCTGCCCCAGTCCCTCCCCCTGAGACTACCCAGTCGGAGTCCAGATCTTCCCGAATGTGAGTGATTTTGTCATACAGATACTGAACAAAATCCTCGGCTCTACCCTCCAAGGGGTCCTCCCGCGCTTCCTGGTGGAGCAGGGAGCGGGTCACCCTAAACAGGGCGGCCGGGCGATTATCTGATGATGCAATAAGAGCAGCAAAATAGCTACATTTTGCTGCTTTTATCGCCACTAGGTAATTCCTAATATGAGATCTTACCAGTGTCCGGTCAGATTCAGAAAGACTGGCCCTCCAACTGCTCTCTAGGCGTCTTTTCCGGCGCTTCAACTCCCTCAGCTCCTCAGTAAACCAAGGAGCTAAATGAGATCGGCGCCGGGTCAGAGGCCGCAAAGGCACGACCCGGTCCAGAGCTCCAGTGGCCACCCTATCCCAGGCGGCCACTAGGTCTCCAGTCGAGGCGTGTGCCAGAGCCTCAGGGAATGGCCCAAGCTCCATCTGGAACCTGTCAGAAGATACAGAAATCCTCATGTTCTCTTATCACAACGATTTTGACAGGCCTCATAGCAGACATTTTCCTTCCAAAAGAAATATTAGCATCTTTTAAAAACTTAATGTGGTGCAATGCAAATATTGGTAAATGGAAAGAAAGTATTTTGGACAAAGTATAAATGCTGATATTTAAATACAGTAAACAATAATATCATTTTGTTATTTTCTGCAAGTTATAAGCCAGAATGTTCATTTGGTTCAGCAGATTTCTACTTGGCCAGCAAATTGAGTACTATTCTAAAGCCCACCAATTCAACCCATCCTGTCAGCAGATGTAGTTGATAGGTTTTAAAGTTTTAATTACTATGTCTGTAAACAAAAAATCTGCTTTGGGTTTTTTGGGGAACAGATTGGAGGAACAAACCTTGTTTGTTTCAAAGTCTCTGGTTTAAATAGCACAATTAAAAAAAACCCAGTGATGTTGCTATAGTTTACCACATCTACTGTCAAGAGGAATCAAAGTTGTACTTATGATTCTGCTCATTTGCTGATAAACCAGCTTTCTGAACAATCTAGGAGTTCTTTTAAACAAGAGCAATCTCTTCACTTATGTATAAATAAGTATGCATGCAGTAATCCTCTTGTTTTATGATCTCTACTTTCATATTTTCTTCTTATGAGAAAAGAAAAAAACACTTATCACTGCAGTGTCTTTTGATCAAGAGTACAAAAATCAGTTCATCTGGAAGCATTATACTGTATATCTTATTGAGCTCACATGTCAAACTGTAATTCCAGTTCATTTAAAGTTGTCTCCAAGTTAAGTCAGTCAGTCAGTCAGTCAATCAATCAATCAATCAATCAGGTACCATATAATTAAGCCATTTATATTAAATTCTGGAATCCACTTGACGTAAGATTGAAAAAGAAATATGTTTTTGAATTGGTTTAACACTAATTCACTGAAAATATTTCTTGCAACAGGAAGAGAAAAAGATGCTCACTTTGGCCCTCATAACTGGGTCGATGTTGTTTTCTCTCTGGAAGGAGCTGTGGATGGGGTTCTCAAAAAGAAGAAAAAAGCTTTGGAGCATTTAGTTTCTTCTGATGCTACACAAAACATTCCATCTGATCCATGAGTTCTATGACAGAATCAGTTACTCTTGAATATAAAAGAATCTTCTAGTGCAGTGTTGGTGAATCTTTTTGGCATCGAGTGCTGAAACGGGAGTGCGCCGGAAGCTGGAAGAGCAACCGCCCAGTGTGCATGCACATGCCAGGAAGATGATCTCCCAGTTTAGAAAACCTTAATAGAAGCTGCAGCTTACTTTACTATTTAGCCTGTAGACAACATCAACTGTCTGATTTATTATCTCTTAATTTTGGTTGATAGTTTCAACTCCAAAAAAGAAGTTGTCAGGCAAACTTGGTATATATGGTTTTCTTTTGAATTGTTTAATTTCACTTGGTCCCAGTGGAACAAATGGTAAAGAAACAAATGTGGGATTTCAGATTCCAAACATATTTTAGATCCTTAAATTTATCCTTAATATTCTTTGTTAATGTGGACAGTTCTTTTTTTTTAACTTGTGTGTTCACTGTTAATAGGTTAGTTTTTTCTCAATGGCTAGATTAGATGCTTTACCTTTGATAGGTATGTACAGGAAAATTCCACTTGAACAATGACTACACTGTTGCAGCAGTGAGGAAGCAGAGGTAGTGGAACACCACTATTCCTTATTTGAAGGATTTTGACTTATTCAATTCCCTCACCCTCCATTACACCCAGTGAGCACATCAACCTCTGTGAATTTGAATAGCTTTTTCAGATTACTGCTAATGTTCTGTTCTATGCTTGCTTTTTGTAAAGTATAAATAGCAAAAGCTGATACATTTCTTTCAGCATTATTGCTCCAAATTTCTTGTTCAGTTCACTGATGCAATATATCCACAGGTAAAAAGATAGCTTTCTTGGACTTATATTATGATTTGATTCATAGCCAATACTAGAATTCAGATGGCTCATTCCACCCAGTCTCACTTCAACGAATGAAGTTTGTGTGGAGAAATACTGTTTCAATTATCAGAGAACACTAATCATAGTAATTTAAAAATGGTTCTGACAGAACATTTGCTTTCTACAGTGGTTACCCTATAAATTAATCAGATAAGTTTGATGACAAAATGAACTGCAGAGGCTTAAATGGTTGACATACAGTATTAAGGAATCTTTCATGTTGGCATAAGATTCCATTCTGTGTTGTAAGAATACACTGCAAATATTCATAAAATATTTTTTCCCTGTGAGGTAATTTTTTTTAAATAAACAATTACATATTCTTATTGTACTTAAAAATGTAAAGGAATAAATAACATGATAATACTGCTAACATAGTTATTTATAATTTGCTGACAATGGAATGGCTACTCTGTATTCTAAAGAATATTGCTTAAATATAATTAGATATTGAACTATCACAAAGTCTCCTGTGATGGGCCTTCTCAAAATTGTTGATATCTCAATTCAATATCATAACCATAAGTAGGATTCACTTCTAAATGTATGTATATACATATGGACATATCTATCATGGTACTTTGCACTATGCCAAGAAAGTGTATGAAATAGAAGGGGGTGGGGAAATTCAGGACATGAGATGAGAAAAAATATATATAGATAAAACTAGTTTATACTAAAACACTGTACATTCCCATTCTATTCTACCCTTGCAAAACATCCTTGCTTCCACCATGTCTGTACATTGATTCAAATATCACCTTTTTATCCTTTAACTCCTCACCTCTTTTTCAGGATTTCAATAATTCCATCCAATCATAACTTCCTCAGACTTCCCCTTCCTCTCAAACCATTCACTCTTCTTTCATAGTTTTGCAATTTGATCATCATTCATTCTGTCTTTATGTCCAACCATCTCAACATATTTATTATGCACACGTAATTTATTAGTAGTGTATATTTATATTAATTTGGATTGACAATCGTATTTGCTGCTGTATACATTTAATTCTCACTGAATGTAAACCAAAGGAAATGAAACATGATTTTAGATTCTGTTGAAATCAGTTAAAATAACTTTGAAAAATATATTGCAGTGCAATATGTGCTTTATTCACTTGGGAGTAAATTCTTTTGAACCAGACGCTTGTTCTCAGAGAAGATTCAATTTCATAGTACAGGACTGGATTACATTTATTCTTCTTCCTCTCCAAACTTTCTGAAACATTTCAATGTACTAAATCTTTTATACTTGTATTTCATATCCTGTAGAATTATTTTAGGGGGGTGTTTTTGGTAAAGTGACTCTTCTATACAAATAACATGCCTAATATGATACTTTTTTTTTTTTTTTTTTTGCAAAAAGACCATTTTTAGGTAGGTGTTTACCCTGTGGCACTCATGTTATATAATATTTTTTTTTGTGTGTAAAATTTGTCATTCCTAATTAAGGTAGAATGAAAACATGGTGCACTTTAAACAGCTTTGTAAAAGGCAAATAAATTTATAGTTGAAGTAAGTAAATTGGCTTAGTGAATTGTGTGAACAGTTTAATATTCTTCCAATTCACAGAAGTACTAGTCTACTATCAGAAAAAAAAATTGAAAACACCTTTGAATAGATTTGTAAAATTACATATAATGCATTATATATTTTCTAAGTGGGAGGATTAGATTACTATAATATTTAAGGAAGTCAGAAGAGGATGTGATGTTTATAGTTAAAAATAAATGGGCATATTTGTGCATATACAGAAACATATGTTTATTAATTCCTACACCATTTCAAAAGTTTTTGAAAGCCATTTCAAAGTCATATACACACAGTTGTATGTAATAACTTGTTACTGATCGCAAACCTCATTGTACTTAATGCATCAAATTAGTGAAGCTAGATCAAATTACGCTTTCATTTTTTAAAACTAACTTGTTTGTTTTGAAGCACTAACAGAGCTATGTGAGAATATTAGTAAGACTGAAAGGATTAAGCACAAGTAAATGAATTTTAAGGTATTGCAATATAAATTCTTCTGAATGTTATTTCTGTTTATTTGCGATATACATTCCATCATATTCTATATTCTAAGTCAGATGGGAATAGTATAAACATTATTGTTTTCATTATTTTAATTGCTCATTTAATTATGAATAGCAGATTCTTCACTTTTCTGAATTTCAGAGTAATCTCTCACAATAGAGTATTTATTTTATTTATTTTATTTTATTTTTATATGCCGCCCTTCTCCGGAGACTCAGGGTGGCTTACAATGCGGTATCCCCAATGTATTGTCCAGGAAACCTTCCATGAACATAGTTGCATCCAACAGTACTGTACCTCATTTCTTAGTTGAATGTGCATCATTAAACAAACTTCTGTTTGGACCATAATTCCACAAAAGACAAATTTTAGGGTCTTTTAAAGTAATATTTAGTTCAGTTCATGGCTCTAAGCAATCTTTTTTCATCCCAAGCTAGCTCAAGCTAACAGTAACTGAATCTAGCTAATATTAAAACTCAGTCATTTTAGCCTTAAAATGTATTACTATTTTCCCATATAGGCAGAGAGGATGTGTTGTTATTGCTCTATATTCGTAGCAGTATGGGACTGCCTAAGATGGAGAAGGGTTTTCAGTAATTGTTCGTGGCTACTGTTCATATAGTCATAGAAGAATGCTGAAATTATAATTATATTTATAAAAACATACATGAAACCTAATCTATACTATTTAATTAAAAATAGTAACTATGATTCACTTGCAAATTCAAATAAAAATTCAATATATTCTATTCTATATTCATTTAAAATGAATCGATATCCACGGAGAGAAAAAAAACACTATTGTTACTCTATAAAACAGATTTTTCAGATTGAAACCTCTTGTGAAAAGAATGGCCCACTGGGGTTCAGGAAGGAGTCTACAATGTAGACTTTCATCACAAAACAAACCTTGGATCTTTTTAATATGTATATAGATGCTTATCCTATAAAATCTGGCAGGATTAACATGTTTCAAGCCTCTCAACCAAATAGTGTCATGGGACCTTGAAGAATGTCTTATTTGTCACTGCTCGTACCTTCTGGGACAGTATTTTGCTCATCTAACCCTGTATTTGTGGGCTCAATCCTACCTTTTAGGACGTTTTTAAAAACTGGCTTTTTTAGCTGAGCCCTGGGTCAGGGTGATTTTGGAATCTTCATAAGCAACTTTATATGTTAATTCTCTTCATATTTCCCTAATGTGGTTTGTTGTTGTATTTTTCATCCCATTTTTGATGGGGTTTTCAAAAAACCTTTATGTGTCTCCTTGAGTGACTTGAGATCAGGCAGGTTATATATTGAAATAAACTTCATCATTGGGGGGAGGGGGGAAGCAGAGCAATGGAGCATCTGACCATAAAGAAATTGAATACTTAGAAAGTTCTGGTCAGTATGTTCTACTTTCAAGATAAAAGAAACTGCTTCCAGCTGTTTAGATGGAATAAAAATGTTGCATGTTAATCACAGTGGAAATGCACAATATTTCCAGGCTACTTTTTCCAACTTCTCCAACCAACCAGTATAAAATGAGGTCTTTCATTCCCACCCTTGGCCATCAAATCTAAATGTCAAAACTTTTGAAATCTCAACCAGGCTGAGAAGCTTAGCTGAAAGAGCTTCAGAAAGCAAAGATCTGGGATGTTTTTCTTCCTAGATAATGAAAATAGTCTTCAGAAGTCTCCAGAAGGACCATCATTTAGTTGATTCCAGCAAATTTGGAGAAGTGTTGTTCTGGTGCTTTATAAATTGGTGTGCTACACGTTGAGGTATGCTTGTTGGAAGTTTATGTGGAGTGTTATCAGTGTTATCAGAGTTGTTCCTTAAGAGTCAAAGCTTAATGCACGCTTATTCAGACTAGCAGATGAAAACTCTGGTATTGCAGTTCCAGAATTAGAAAAATGCAGATCAGATTAGAAAAATGTCCCATGGTGATTATGATCACTGCATAGATAACAGTTTAGTATGACTGAATACATAATCACACAAATCCCCATAAATAATTGGTAGTTTTTCTGTTAAAATGTTTCTTTTACAAAATTCATCAGTCTCACACTATTACCAATTTTTATGCCACAATGTAACATTTTATTGTCTTTAATCTTGCAAATAACCTGTAGATATATTAAACATACTGGCTTTTCTACATTTCCCATTAAAAGTTTTTTCTTCCTATCTTGCAAATGATTTTAAAAGAATTAGCACCACCTTGTGGGGACAATTTTTTATATTCACAAGTAATAAGACAGTGGGACACCTCTAGCATTAATGGTTATGAAGTATAACTTAATGGGGGGGAAAATCAGTGGCCTAGCTGACATTATTTATAAAATATCTGTATAGAAAGACAAGATTATATTTACAAGACTCGGTTTATATATACATTTTACATAATGTGATTCTTCTACATCTTAAGTATATTTCATTTCTATCAAAATGTGTAAATTCGTTTAATTAAAGGAAGGAATTGTATTTAGAATGTCATTTTAAGAAGTAAAATGTTTATATATTAGTTTTAAAAGTTATCATTTAAGTTTGCTTTCATCAAACAATATTCATTTATATCACGTGCAAGATGAAAAATACGCATACCATGAAATGAATATATAGTACTTGTCCTATATTTCCATCTTTCATTTAGAACAGAACAGAACAGAACAGAACAGAACAGAACAGGGTCAACCTCATGACCTATATAAAACAAGCTAATAATTGTGCAGTTGGAGGTTGTATGTTGAGATAGCAAGAAGACTCACCCTGCATTGCAAAATAGTGGTGTAGTTCTGTGTTTCAATCCAAGCTAAAAATTGCTGTGTATTTTTACCATTTTTTTACAACTTCTGTATTTACATCTTTGGTTTTTCATATCTAAATGAAGGACTCTGTATTTGTCTTTTCTGAGATTTGTGTAGTTGTTTTTTACCTAATGTTTCAGCTTGTCAAGTTCATCTTGAATTTTGATATCATTCTCTTAAGATATTTGCTGTCTCCCTCATCTTTGGATCATCTGCAGATATGGTAACCATATAGTCAAACCTTTTATCCAAGAATGTTGGACAGCACAGGGCCTAAAATGGAGCCCAGAGGTTTCCCCCTTGGCACTTCTTTCTAGATTGACATAGAGCTATTGATGTACATTTACTATGTACTCAAGCAGCTATATCATCTTATAATGGTAGCATTGCTCAACCTTAATTTTCCCTTATTCTCTTCCAGAAAGAATTGATCTGGACTATGTCCACTGCATTCCCATAGTCCACTAAACTGGTCACTCCTTCAAAAAAGGAAATTGTGCTGGTTTGGCATGGTTTATTCTTCATAAACTCATGCTAGCTTTTGCCAAGCAGTATCTTCTTTTCTAAGTCCTCACAGGTGACTGCTTAGAATTTGTTCCAAAAAGATTGCCTGATTTTGACATTAATTTGACTAGTCTATAACAACTTGAGGCCTTTTTTTGTCATATTGCTTGTCTCTCAAAAAACTGGAGAGGTTTTTAGACAGTTCATACAAATTCATGTTTACTAGAGCTGTCAACAGCTTGACTTATAATGGCTCTTATTTTGCCAGTGATTTAGGAGATGATTAAATTCTTCCTTTGAAATAGGAGGAATTTTCAAACAGTTTAAAGGAAGAGGTAGAGATGCTGTTGCTTAAGAAGATATGCTGGATCCAGCTTTTTTCCCCTCCCTTTTGAACTATTCTGATGTCCAATATTCCATATTTAATCCAGATGGTGATGAAGATAATGGCATTTCAGTTCCAGGAAGTCTTAGAAGAAATGTATTTTCTAAAGCTTTTAAAATATGCTTGTTTTGTATGCTCTGACGTTTCCTTTAAAAAGCAGTTCCATAGCTTACAGTCCTCCTCATTTTAAAAATGAATCTGTTATATTTCTATCCTGCCTTTCTTTCAGGAGCTCCAGGTAGCTTACTTGGAGATATATTTTCATTTTACCTCTACAAAAGCCACCTTATGAGATTTGTTGAATTGACTGTCCCTCATTAGCCTAAATTAGCCTCTTTGACACTGGATAACCACTGAATATCTATGATAGTTAGGAGTTATTTTTTGACATATACGCTACTTGTGCTTACGTTTTAATTCCTTTAAAAAAAGAAAAGTTCACACTTCCATTATGTGCCTGCTGATTTTTATATTGCTTGGCACTCTTTCAACTTTTGCGTCTCCCAGAGATTTCCAGAATGGACAAAAACAAAATGTAGACTTATTATTTGGGGAGGGGATGTTAAAGGGCAAATACCTCTTCCCATTTTTCTCTTGGGAATGTTAAAAAGGATGTCTTAAACCCTAAAATGCCTATTATTTTTTTTAATCTCCCTCCAAATAAAAAAAGTGGAAAAAAAATCAGTGATTGCATCATAACAATATAATACATGAAGCAGTACAATCTGCAGTTTTTCTGAATCTAGTTAAAGTAAAATTTGGAAATAACTGGAAATAAAAATAGGTGAAATTTACAGTTTGCATTTTATTCGAGGCCAATGTCACAAATAATAGATTATTTATATAAAGTTAAGGAAATGAAAAAATGCTACTTTCACATCCGCCACAAGATGGCAGTCACTAGAAAGTTTAATTCAAATGGAAACATTTATAAAGACATTGAGAGCTGTATCAATTATACTAAAATATATGTGATTATAAGAGGAAAATAAGCCCTTGTATATGCAGAATATTCTGATAACCTAAAACATTAGCATCATGTTGCTTGTTAAAATTAGACATGCAGAGAAAATCCACTGAGGAATGCAATTTATTTCAGTGATGAAACTGCAAATCTTCATTTGGTGCAATTATGTATCATAATTGTAAGCTGTCTTGGAATCAGGGAGGCTATGATGAATATGATCATGTAACTTCCTATATTTGTATATACTATAGTCAGTAACTAAGCTGTTAATTTAGGTTCTGAGTTCTTTTAATTATAAGAGAGAGAGAGAGAGAGAGAGAAATAACATTGGGAATAATATTGTTGGACTCTCAATTACTATCAGTCAAAGTCAGCATAATATCTGATTATTTTGAATCCTTGATTTGAAAAAAATGTTAGATTTACACAAAGGCGTTTGGGGAGCAAATGACATTGGGAAGGATAATGTAACAATATAATATCAAAGAGAACTTAATGTTCATTTATCATTCAGTTACTGTCTGATTTCTGCCAACCTACCAGTAGCAGTTCAAAAGCATGTAAAAATGCAAGTAGAAAAATAGGGACCACCTTGGTGGGAAGCTAATAGGGTTCTGTGTGCCTTTGGCGTTTAGTCATGCCGGCCACATGACCACGGAATTGTCATCAGACAGTGCCAGCTCTTCATCTTAGAAATGGAGATGAGCACCGCCCCCTAAAGTCGGGAAAGACTAGCACGTATGTGCGAGGGGAATCTTTACTTTTTACTGTCTGATGTATTGTCTCTGTGAACAAGAATTGGATGATGTATACGTACTCTAATGTGGAGAGAACTGTTTAGAATTTCATGACCCATGTTATTTCTGGATAAATTCCACCTTCTCTGTCTCTGCAGTTCCACCATGCTCTTCTAAAAAACTGTTCTATTGCCCAGCACTTTTCTTTCTCACCTCTTCTCCTTTCCTTCTCCTTTCTTATTCTCCCATCTTCTCAGGATCTTGGCTGATAATAAAACAAATTGGGGAGAAGGAAACTGAGATCTGGGATGACAGAAACATGAACAACTGCATGGAGAGGGGGTCACTTGGGATGTGTATTCTGAACTTGTGTCCAGTGATCCAACCATAGCAATGTTACCAAGAGGAAGAATATTCTTCTGGGAAAATAAGTCAGCAGGGAATTTATGTGATGGGATCATTAGTTGAAAATATTTTAGATCACACAACTGGGTGAAACTCCTTTCAAATGTAAAATATACACGCACATACACATATGTAAATATGCGCATATTAATAACTCTGGATATGAGTGAATTGCTTCAGTATAACCTGCATACTGTTAAAAATATACTGATTTGGGAAGAGCAGTCATTGCTTAAGGAAAAAGCAATATTTGTCGCTTTACAAATATATTTTATTTCAATGTAATTTTCTAAGCCATTGTAGTGGCTTGGTTCATTAGCTTTAAATATTGTATGTTTGTGTGCCTCTATGTGTCCAAGAGGCGTGCATTTAATTGACCTTCTATGGAATGAATCATAGATTACTTGTGCATGAATTACAGGATCTCAATTCAGTCCTTTTGTACATTTGACTGCAAGTCCAGTAGGGCATAATTTTGTTTAAGAAGGGTCATAATGAAAGGGGAAGGCTGAATCTATAAATACTTGACATTGTTTATTGTTTTAAGTATACATGCTTTGTTATTTCACTGAAGAATAATGGGAACTTTTCTGGCACTGCAGAGCAATTTCTTAATAACTAAAGTTATGATAATATGTGATGAAGCACTTTATAGTCATTTGTCTTTTTTTGCATTGTGCTGTCTGTTAAAACTGATTAAATAATCTGAAAGTGGATGTTAGTGAATATTCAGACTGTTCAAGGGGGAAAAAGAGAAGGCAGAAGCCCTGCAAGAAGATGGCTGGAGGGAAGAATTCCAGATATGGATTGATTGCAGACTTCTGATATTTAAATAAAGTTGATATAGGTACATACATGAACATAAGCAATGACCTATGTGGTCTATATTTTTTGTCTATATTTTTTGTCTGTATTGCCCATTTGTACTGCATAAGCAAGAATAGAAAGTGGATTAAGAAGGTGAAAGTTAATTATAGCATGATCTTCAAAATGTAACTGTTATATTGAATCATAGGACTGGAATGGAGCTGAGAGATCTTCTAGTCCAGCCTCCTGCTCAAGGCAGGAACCTTATTCTACCCCATTCAAATGGTTGCCCGGTTTATTTTTTAAAACCTCCAGACACACACACACACACACACACACACACACACACACACACTGTTTCCCCCAAAATAAGACATCCTCTGATAATAAGCCCAATCGGGCTTTTGAGTGCATGGCAATAAGGCCAAGAGCTTATTTCAGGGTTCAAAAAAATATAAGACAGGGTCTCATTTTCAGGAAAACACGGTATATAGATACCGTGTATAAGGCACACTTTTTTCCCTCCTAAAAGAGGCTGAAAATTTGGGTGTATCTTATACTCCAAATGGATCTTTTTTGAAGCTTTTTTCAGCCCTAATGAGGTGCTTGTGAGTGAAGCGATCTACCTCCGACTCTCAGCTGTGCTTTAGAAGCTTTTTTTTTAGTGAAGCGATCTTCCCTCGCTCCCTCCGACTCTCAGCTGTAAAGCTTTTTTTCAGCCCTAACGAGGCTCTAGTGAGTGAAGAGATCTCTGTGGTTTGCCTGCTTTTCTCATTGCTTCTCTCTCCAAAGATCAGTTGTGCTTTAGAAGCTGTTTTTTATCCCCAAGCAGAGGAAACTAAGCAAACTAATGTGCTGAAGCTGACCAGACTAAGGACGCTGCCAGATGAATACCTGGTAGGCAGATTTTTTTTTCCTATTTTCCTCCCCAAAAACTAAACTGTGTCTTATACTCCGAAAAATACGGTATATATACATATGAACAGAATAATACATCATTAAATGTTATTATAATTTTAGATATTCAGAATTATTAAAGACATATTAAAACTAATGAACCAAGTCACTGTATTTGATTGGAAAATTAAAGGCAGGGAAAGAGTGACTCTGCTATTATAACCTTACATGATAGTACTGTATTAGTATTAGTTTTGGTTTCCCTGTCTGGATTACCTTGAAGGATTGACAACTGCAGATCATATCTGTTATAATTGGGGATATGCTTTCTTTTATTGCGTACATTTTATATTCTCATCACTAATAATATCAGCTATTTATTATACATCTGTAAATATGCAAAGATAAAACCATCCAATTCAAATATTAAGCATTAAGATGTATGGCAATTATGCTAGTTACAGTATATCAGTATTGTACCAACTGAGTGGTAGAAGAAAAAAAGTTTAACTGGTTACTTTAAGTTAGCTAAAGAAGCTGCTAATTAATTTGAACCTAAATTCATTTCTTCAGTATATATTCTGAGTAAAGCAAGTGACTCTGTCACAGATAAATTGGTGAGTCACTACAGCCTTATATTAGCATCACAGATTTTATTTAAATTGCTGAGTCATTCGTGACATTTTTTTCCCTTCTGTCTGTTGGGTATTTTCACACTATGGTTGTGTGATCATTTAAGATTTATTTATTTAATAGCTCGAGAAAAAATGCAGTTTTAAGAAATTAACTGAATTTACTTGAAATGGTAAATATTTGTGCACTTTGATCTGTGCTTTTAATAATTGCTGTAAATTTTGCAGAGAGGTAAGCAGAAAGGAATAATAGAAGAGAGAGTTTGGAATAAAGGCCTCTGTCTTTCCCAGTTTCTATATTCCTTTGAAAGTTCAATTTTCTGTGAGAGATAACAAAATTCACTTATTTTTATTAGTTGGGAGAAGCCCTCCCTCAGTCTGGTTGAGAACATGACTATAGAAAAAAACAAAAACAAAACTAGAAATGATTCCTCTCCATCAAGACACTCAAAATAGCCAGTGAATTTCTGCTTTTCACATCAGCAATACAGTTGATAAATAACAGCAGCAAAGTTTGTACAGTCTGACTTTAAATATTAGCAGGTTTGAAGAACGGCCACCTGACTCCATTATTATAAATACGCTGAATATGATTATATTACAGTGATCCTGTAGATATTGTTATTAAAAAGGCTTTTAAAAATAGTTAACTGCTCTGCTTCTATTTTGTTGACCAGTAGGATTATTTTAAATTTATCTTCTATTCGTATGCATCTTAAAAATAGTAAACTGTTGTAACCAAGTTTCCACAGAAAAGAGCTAAAATATTTATAAATAGAACAAATGAATATAACCAATTTGTTTATATCATCCTCACTATAAGCCTTATAGATCTAGTCCTTGAAAGATTACAAATCTCAGAATTGTATCGTATTTCTGTGAACTTAAAGACCATTATCTGCTCTTTGGCTAAAAACATGCAGCATTTTTCTCATTGGGATTAGAAGTGTGGGTCACATTATCTTCTAAGCTAGCTACATAAATAAATGGTCATGAGTAAGCATTTAAATACTGCAAATATTTAGCTACATTTTAGTTAGTTTCATCTTTGAGCCACTATGATTTTTTAGTTATACCCATAAACATATAACTACAAAGCTGCTCTCTTATTAACTTGGAAATTCCTACTAAATATATTTCTCTTAGATAAATGCAGTGGTGGGATTCAAATAATTTAACAACTAGTTTGCCCAGAGTCAGGTTGGCTGTCGTGGGAGGTGTGGCCCTCCAGCTCCACTGCAAATGTGTGACGAACCTCCTGTGACGGCCAACCTGAACCTGGGCGAACTGTTTGTTAAATTTCCACCCTTTGCCAAAAGGCTGTTTCCAAGGGTGCTTGTCTGCATGTTGGTCTCGCGGCTGTTTCAGCCTTCTGGACCCGGCTCCTTTAAGAGGTGAGGTTTCTGAGGTACGAGGGGGGTTACCATAGACACAAGGAGCTGATGCTCCTGAGAGCTTGCGCAGGAAGATGAAAAATTGGGAGAGATTCCCCCCTTCCCGTGGAGCTGCGTACAGGTGGTGTTGGTCAGTCGGCAAGCAAAAGTGAGAGGGGTGAGGAATTAAGTTGGCAGCACGATAGAAACTGAGCCCAATGTAGGGGAGACTTTTAGTCTCCTTTAGTTAGTTTTGCCAGACAAATTATTCCCCCCACCCCACTATCAAAGTGGATCCTGGGCGCTGCACTACAATGGAGAAATGGACAACCGAGTGACTTTCATGAGGAAAGGAGGAGCAAGGAGTAAAAAGAGGGAATGCGGCCTTCTCCTTCCCTCATACCAGCTGCTCCATTGTCCATTTCTCTGTTGCACCACCACACCACGGAATTTGCCCTACCCACCACTGCCCAGGTATCCTTACTTCCCCCAAGCATTTCTTTGCCTACCTGATTTCCAGCTCCGTTGCGTTTCTCACCATTGTGTGCAAGGAAACAAAAGTTTGTAGGACTAAAAAAAAAAAGTTCACTCAATCAATTCCAATTTTGAGAGATTTTTTTTTTCACGAGAAGTTGGAATTAATTAGTTGAACTTTTTTTTTTTTTTTGCACATGATGGCAAGAAACGTGATGGAGAAATGCGACAGAGCTGGAAATCAGGTAGGCAAAGGAATGCTTCGGAAAAGCGAGGGCAACTGGATGGTGGTGTGTGGGGCAAGCTCTTCTGCACACAAAAACCTGTTGTGGCCCCGCCCTCTGAGCCTGTCCCATCGGAGGAAGAAAGCTCCGAGCATGAGGAAGAGGAGTCAGCCAGGCCTCCCTCTCCAGGCCCCTCCCCTCTGGCATTGTCTCAGGTGCCGGCCGAGGGAGAGGAGATTAGTATGGAGACAGCTGGTTCGTCTCAGAGTGATGAAGAAACATCATTCCTGGACGCACGCCTCCGAAGGCGTGATAAACGATTGCAGCAGTTTAGGAGGCGTGCTAGGGATTAGAACTGAGTCACTGGACCACACCCCAGAGACTATATAATAGAGGGTAGTGGTCAGGGATCCTTGTGACGAACAAAAGTAAACCTTGGATAGTCACTAAAGCTTCGTCCGGAACTGCTGGGAGGAATATTATTTCTGCTTGGACTTTTTTGTACGTTAGTATCTTATCTTTCTGTTTGTGATAATAAAGGCATTTGGCAGACGGTGTGTCTATCGCTGCCAAGTGGGAGATAAGACCTGGGTGCGTTCCAAAGTGTTTCCTTAACCCTCGGCTGGCTGTGTTTGTGTGTGTGTGTGGGGACGGGGACAGATCAAAACCTTGTCTTTGACAGCTGATGCTGAAAGGCAAAGAAAGAGCTACCAGCAAGAAGCCAGTTGGCCCGGGAGTTGGGAAATACCCTTTCTCCCCTGCCCCACCTGCTACCCCCAAATTGCATCGATAAAGGGGGCTGGTGGCTATATGAGGGGCAGGAAGCCCTGCATTGCCTGGCCAGGGGTGGAGAAGAGATGGCAAGAGGAGCTCCATCTCACTCCACATGCCCCAAAGAAAGGCAGTGACAGCCCAGCCGTTTCCCTTCCCAGCCTTCTCCGGCATTGGAAGCCAACTATCAATCACACATTCATCCCTCTCTCTGTGTGCGTCTCTGGGCTCACCCAGTGCCACAGTCCACCACACAGGCCGGGAAGGGCGCACCTGCGGTGGAGCAGCTGGCGGCAGCTGGGCGTGCTCAGTGAACTGCTTGATGAACTCATGCCGATGGATGTAGAGCATGCCCAGGTGGCAGACATGGGCCAGGAGGGCAGCCTCGCTCAGGTGCAGGAACAGCGGCAGCTCTGGGGACACCTGTGGGGGGGGAGGAGAAAGAAGGATGCTGGGCTGGGCCCGCAGAGGGAGGAAAACCCTGCCACCATGCCCACCTGCAGGCTGCCATCCACAAAGAGGCCACCTGGGTAGCCTCACAGTTCCAGTAGCAGCTCGTGCATCATGGCACCGCATGGGGACCAAGCCTGAGCCCCTCTTTGCAGGCGCCCCAACAACACCCCCAGTCTCCTTAGGGCAGAGCAGGCTCCAGGCGCTAGATTGGCTCCCTGTGAAGCCCATTGTCTGCCAAGGATTCCAGCCAAGGCCTCGCTCATCACCTGCTGAGGCGCCTGGACTCCTGGTGATGGATGGGGTCCTTCAGGCACTTAGCTTGGCTGCCTATTTAGTATCTCCAGCCCCTCCCTCTGGGTGCCTTGTCAGAGCTGTCTTCGGCTTTTGCCTGCACCAATGTCACTTGATGAGGGTTAGGGTTAGGGTTAGGGTTAGGGTTAGAAGAGGCCGGGTTATTTATTTATTTATTTATTTATTTATTTATTTATTTATTTATTTATTTATTTATTTATTAAATTTTTATACCACCCTTCTCCCGAAGGACTCAGGGTGGTGAACAGCCAGGATTAAAATAATACAATATGAAAATTAAAATAATTTAAAAAATAATTAAATCAATTTGGTTTTGCCAATTTAAAACCCCTTACCCATAAAATTAACCAATTAAAAATTTTAAGCCAGCCCGGCTTGCTGAAATAAGAAATAAGGGTTAGGGTTAGGGTTAGGAGAGGCTGGGCAAGGCAAAGAGGGAGGAGAGGGGTGAGCCATGAGGCCAGGCATGGTGATTCAGCCAGTTGACCGAACTGCACACAAAGTTAACAACTGGTTCGGTTGAATCGGTGCGAACTGGCTGAATCCCACCACTGGATAAATGTGTATGCCTTACCAGAATACCATTCACACCATTCCTGAAAATCCCTCATTACTTCTTCAGAATGCAAGTGATGCCAACATTGTGCAAATATTTTAGTGTGATCAAGCATTTTCAGGTATAAGAATGCTAAGAACATTGGGAATAATGTAATTTCATAATATCAAATAATAAAACAAGTTATTAAAATTTTGACCAAAATCTGAAATGAAGACCAACATTAAAAATGAGAAAAGGAGAATATATTCCTTCATTATTTTGAATATTTTCTCCCTAGTCTCTCTTTTCATACAACTTCTAGGTGTTTGTACAATCATAAAACCAATGGTCTTCCAATTTTTATTAATTTCTTCTACTTGTTGCTCGGAGTCTTTATTCTGAATAAACTTGCATAGAATTGTACTATAAACCCAAACAGCCTTTGTTAAGTTACATTATGACCTACTTCACTAGTAGTTGAGCATATTCAAATATACAAATTTATTTTAATATTTCCTTCAATGTAAGAACTACTCGATGTAGCTAGTACAATAAGTGTAGATGTAGATATATAATTTATATTGGCTGATAAAGAAATAAAGGGAGACTAGTATAGATCTGTTTCAAGCTATTTAGCTCTCATCAGTTAGCCATACCCTTACTCGGATTTGAACTTGGGCTGCCTGCATATTAGGCAGTTGTATTAACCTCTGAGCCACAATCAGTGAATATAAATTTGGTATAAAATGGTTTGTCATGAATGCGACTGCTTGAGGGCTCCTGAATTGGAGCTGAAAGGCAAAAGGGGAGCAGTATGCTCCCTCCCGTATTGGGGTAGACCAGGTGCTTCGACAGAGCAGGATAAAATATTATTCCTTGAGGGCTTGGTGAAAAAGCAGTGTTTTAACTGCTTTCTGAATATTAACAGACTTCAGCAGCAAACTGTTTCAGAGGAAGAGAGCGTAACAAAGAAACACACTTGTGGGACACCACTCCATCTATCTCTGTTAGGGTGGGGACCTGCAGCATGTCCTCTTTCTGAATTGGATAGTTTGGAACAGATGAAGATCTCCTGGACTTAAGCCATATAATCTTTTAACAGGTTCTTGAACTACACCAGAAGCAAATTAACAAACAATTCAACTACTGTAATTGGGGATTATTACATGATTATGCCAACTTCCACCAGAGAGCAGACAAGGAGCTGGATTCTCTCCCAGTTGAAGATTCCAAGTGTTTTAAGGGCCAGCTCCACTTAGAGAAAATTGCAGTACTGTAATCTAAACATGAGTTGATAAGAACATAAGAGATCTTGGCTGCTACACTTCATTCCAGGATAAGTCATAACTGGTGAACTAGCCAAAACAGACCAAAAGCCCTCTGGGCTACAGTTTCCAGATGCTATTCTGAATAGAATCAATAGCATTTCTTCCTGGCTGCCTCTGCATATGTACAAATGCAGTCACCTTGCTGATATGTGTGCTGAGATAGGATTGTATTAGGTACTTTTTCATGATGATGATGGTTTTGGCTTCCTCTCTGGATTTCAGATTCCAAGCTGGGCTTTCAAAGGTCAGTCTATCTCATGTTCTGAAGAAAAATACTCACAAATGATGATGTGACATTCCTGTCTTTTTATTGTACTTCTATTCTCTATTGAGGCAATGAAAGCTACCTTATTGTCATTCCTGTCTTACGAATCTGAATTTGAGAAGCCTTAATGTACTAGAGGAAATAGATTTATTTTAATCTGTTTTCATCTAACTCTTGATTGGAAAGTTGCATAAAGTAAACTTTTGAGAGTGTAATCATTCAGATAATCCATGCACGAGAGTATGTAGCATAAAATTCTGACCGTATTCTTTTAGTCTTTTTTTACATTGTGACACTATCAATTGCAAAGTAATACATTGCAAATATATTATGCCTGCTTGATGGTTATATTTATGTTTAGGTAAATGTTCTTGTCCTGCAGCCTTGTTTTATTTTATATTTTTAAGCTGTAATATTGTTTTAATTGTTGGTTGTGTGCTGACCAAACTCATGTTCATTGAGATGAGCAGTCATATAAATAAGTGAATTTTAATGCACTGCAAATATTTTGTATGGCACTTGAATATTCCAATTCAGTATTAATTTAAAATTAGTAATTAAATTAATTAAATTACTAATTAAATTAATGTATTCTTTTAAAAAGAGCCAGTTTGGTGTAGTGGTTAGGGCATCATCCTATAAACTAGGAGACCATAGGTTCTAGTCCATCTAGGGTGACACTATCTCATTCTTAGAAAGCAAATAATGGCAAACCACTTCTGAAAAAATCTTACCAAGAAACTCCATAGACTTATCCAAGCAGTTACCAGGAGCCAAAAACTAACTTGAAGGTATGTACGCACAAACACCAATTTAAAAGAGAGAATGTGATTATAAGAAATGCTCCTTTTAGTGTAATAGTTTTCTAGAAACTTAATGTTATTTTATAACTATTTGAATTAATCAGTTATTAAATATAATGTGTTATCAAATAACTCAGTATATGAAAAAGGAACATATTGGCTTGTTCACAAACTTCTTCTGTTTTAGAAAATCACAGTATATCTTATTTTTCAGAGAGTTATCAGTTCAGAGGCACACTACATTGTCCAGTGGTGTTCTTTCTGTTTAATTGTGTCATTGAAAAATTAATGTATTTGTTGTGATATTGTGTTGCTTAAATAGAATACAGATACTCATTTAATGACAGTAATTGGAACCAGAATTTATCTTACTAAGTGATGTGATCATAAAGTGTGACATCAAGTGATCATACGGCTTAGTGACAGCCCTTTTAGCAGTTCCCAGTTAAATAATTAAACAAGGACTTAACTGCAAATCATGATTATGTCACTGCAGGACACTGCAATGGTCGGAAATCCAAAGTGGTTATCTAGCGCCCAGATTGTGTTTGTATGATTTCAGGGATGCTACAATGACTAGAACTTCAAAGACCAGTCATAAGTACCACTTGTTCAGCACTGTTGGCAGATTTGATCAGTCATTGAACAAGTGGTCATTACATGAGGACCACTTGTATTTCTTTCTAGATATTAGCAGAAAATATTAAATTTTAAATATTAGCAGAAAACGGTGAGAAAATATAACTCTTAAGCTTATATGCTGATAGATATGCAAGTACATGTGAATGATGTTAATCTGGTCTTGTACTATGTCAGATGTTGTCATTGTCTCTCAGGGACCTCTACAGTACTAGTAGAAATCAGCAAGGATAATCATTCTAGTTGCCTTGTGCATTGTCCTGCTTGAGGAAGCATAACTATGAGCCGAGGTGGCACAGTAGTTAGAGTGCAGACCTGCAGCTACTTCAGCTGACTTCTAGTTCAGTGGATCAGCGGATCAAATCTCACTGGCTCAAGGTTGACTCAGCCTTCCATCCTTCAGCCGAGGTCACAGGGTAGGGGCAGGGGGGTGGCGGTTGTTATAAAAGAAGGTCTTGGTCCGAGGGAGGCCACTGTTCCTCAGATTGCCGGATGTGAGTCCCTCCTTGTGAAGTGGGGTCATGGGGTACAGATGGGCTTGCTGATTACGTACCTGCCACGTGGCGGCAGCTCTGCCCAAACTGCTCAATGTTATAGCCGGGGTGGCGGTTGACACCCCCCAGGCTTATGGTCATGGGGGATTTTAACCTGCCATCCGTCGGTCAAACATCTGAGACAGCTCGGGAGTTCATGGCTTCCATGACGGCTATGGACCTGACCCAGTTAGTTCATGGCCCTACTCACACGGGGGGAAACACTCTGGACTTGGTTTTTGTCTCTGGTCAGTGGCTGAGTGATCTTGATATAGGGGATATAGTGATTGAGCCCTTGTCATGGTCGGATCACTTTCTCCTTCACTTTGACCTTCGAACCGCTACACCCCGCCGCAGGGAGGCAGAACTGATGAGGTGGTTCCGCCCGAGGTGCCTGATGGATCCAGATAGGTTCCAGATGGAGCTTGGGCCATTCCCTGAGGCTCTGGCTCATGACTCAACTGAAGACCTGGTGGCTGCCTGGGATAGGGCGACCACTGGAGCTATGGATCGGGTCGTGCCTTTGCGGCCTCTGACTCGGCACTGATCCCACTTGGCTCCCTGGTTTACCGAGGAGCTAAGGGAGATGAAGCGCCGGAAAAGACGCCTGGAGAGCGGTTGGAGGGCCAGCCTTTTTGAATCCAATCGAACACTGGTGAGGTCTCATATTAAGACCTACCTAGTGGCGATAAAAGCGGCAAAATTTGACTATTTTTCCGCTCTTATTGCATCATCAGATAACCGCCCGGCCACCCTGTTTAGGGTGACCTGCTCTCTGCTCCATTTGGGAGCATGGGAAGACCCCTTGGAGGATAGAGCCGAGGACTTTGTGCAGTATCTGTATGACAAAATTGCTCAAATTCAGGAAGACTTGGACTCTGACTGGGTAGATTCAGGAGGGGTGATGGAGGCAGGTCTTGAGAATGTTATATGGGAGGAGTTTGACACTGTGACTCCCGAAGACATGGACAGGATTCTGGGTAGACATAGTGCGGCCACATGTTTATTGGACCCGTGTCCCTCCTGGTTGGTGCTGGCTTCTCGGGAGGTTACACGAGACTGGCTCCAGGGGATTATTAATGCTTCATTGAGTGAGGGTGACTTTCCTGCCACCTTGAAAGAGGTGGTAGTGAGGCCTCTCCTTAAGAAGCCTTCCCTGGACCCAGCAGTGTTAGTAAATTATTGTCCAGTCTCCAACCTCCGCTTTGTGGCGAAGGTTGTTGAGAGTGTGGTGGCGTGACAGCTTCCCCAGTACCTGGATGAAACGGTTTATCAAGATCTGTTCCAGTCGGGTTTCAGACCTGGGTACAGCATGAAAATGGCATTGGTCATGTTGGTTGATGATCTCTGGAGGGCTCGGGACAGGGGTTGTTCCTCTGTCCTGGTCCTATTATGCCTGTCAGCGGCTTTTGATACCATCGACCATGCTGCACTGGTTGGAAGAGTTGGGGGTGGGGGGCACCGTGTTGCGGTGGTTCTCCTCCTTTCTCTCTGGTCACAGTCTGTGTTGGCAGGGCGGCAGAGGTCGACCCTGAGGCGCCTTGTTTGTGGGGTGCCACAAGGGTCGGTCCTCTTGCCCCTTCTGTTCAACATTTATGTGAAGCCGCTGGGCGAGATCATCCGTGGTTTCGGGGTGAAGTACCATCAGTACGCTGATGACACTCAGCTGTACATCTCCACCCCGGGCCACCCCAATGATGCCCTTGAAGCGATGTCCCGGTGCCTGGAGGCCTGCGGATCTGGATGGGGAGAAAAAACCTCAGGCTCAACCCATCCAAGACCGAGTGGCTGTGGTTTCTGGCGTCCCGATATAGCCAGTTGGTGCCATCACTGACTATTGGGGGTGATTTATTGGCCCCCACGGAGAGGACTCGCAACTTGGGTGTCCTCCTGGATACAAGGCTGTCTTTAGAACAACACCTGACGGCTGTGGCCAGGAGGACTTTCTATCAGGTTCGCCTGATTCGCCAGTTGCATCCCTTTCTGGATTGGGACTCCTTATGCATGGTCACTCATGCCCTCATCACTTCTTGCCTAGACTACTATAATGCTCTCTACATGGGGCTCCCCTTGAGGAGCACCCGGAGGCTCCAACTGGTCCAGAATGCGGCTGCGCGGGTGGTTATGGGAGCGACATGGCGCTCCCATGGAACACCTCTCCTGCGCGAGCTGCATTGGCTCCCGGTGGTCTTCCGGGTACACTTCAAGGTATTGGTTACCACCTTTAGAGTGCTCCATGGCTTAGGACCTGGATACCTACAAGACCGCCTTCTGCCAGTGGTAGCCTCTCACCAGCCAGTACGCTCCCACAGAGAGGGGCTCCTCAGGGTGCCATCGGTCAAACAGTGTCGACTGGCGGCCCCCAGGGGGAGAGCCTTCTCTGTGGGGGCACCTGCCCTTTGGAACGAGCTCCCCCCGGAGATACGAAGGATCCCGGATTTACACACTTGACGCCGTACCCTCGAAACTTTTTTATTCCAACAAGCTGGGCTGGCCTAACTCTTTTTAATTGTTCAATTTTAATTTGTTTTTTAAAAAGGGGTGTTTTAATTAGTATGAGCCAAATTTGTTTAATATGTTTTTAATTGTTTTTTAAATTTTATATTGTATGTGTTTTATCTTTGGCTGTTCACTGCCCTGAGTCCTTCGGGAGAAGGGCGGTATATAAATCCAAAATAAACTGAACTAAAAAATCTAAACTTCCGAGGTGGGTAAAATGAGGATCCAGATTGTTGGGGGCAATATGCTATTTAGTATACTGTCTTTGGTGTAAGCTGCCCAGAGTCCTTGGAGAGTGGGCGGCATAGAAATATGACTAATAAATAAATAAATAATAAATAATAATATGAGAAAAGTAGTTGAAAAAAACAATCTTAAGCCCCTGCCTTTAGCAAAAGTGTAACTAAAATGAATTTGTAGCACACTGACTTCAGATATTTCCTATATTGCCCAAGAAGGAAGTTACATGGTGTTAATGTAGAAATTGCATGCCTGCAATTTTCATAGTTTTGCAGACTTTTCCAAGCCAGGGAATTATTATCTTAGGCTCTTGAACAGTTACTCCCAACAGGGCATTTCCAAATGTATAAGTGAATTCTCACAATTTTCAGTTCTGGACACACTATTTAGGAATTGTAGAAGTTTGCATATCTGGAGGGCGCAGCGGAGATTTGAGAAAGCTGGTCTATAAAAATATGAGGCAGAGACCCAGAGACTAAATTGATACATTTTAACAAGTCAAACTACAATTATACTAAATTCTGATGAATGACAGCTGAATGGATCCACACAACCCTAAGTCATGGCTTATAAATTTTATTTATTGGTTTGAGTTTTATGCCGCCCTTTTCCAGACAATGCGTTAAGCAATAGCCTTCATACTTTTGTATATACCTGCTTAGTAGGGCTTCCCCCCCCCTTAATGATTATGATCATTAAGTTACATATTTCATTATGTTATCCTGTAGTGGGTTTGTTGAGGTGCAATATGTTAAATAAACACATACCAGTGTCTACATACTTGGAAGAGATGCATTTTCTTTTTTTAATCATTTTTTATTAATCGGAGAGAGAGAGAGAGAGAGAGAGAGAGAGAGAGAGAGAGAGAGAGAGAGAGAGAGAGAGTGAGTGTGTTATGTCCTTATAAGGACATCCGCCCGGATTGGCTGCCAGCCATCGGGCGGGAAAGTTTGAATCCCTGTCAGGGGGCAGTGCGACTGCCGGAGCGAATATAAGGAGAGCTCCGGCAGCGCGCAGACAGTCTTGATACTGTTTCTTGTTCTGAATAAAGTTACAAATGTAACGAGCTGGTCACGTCTTCCTTTTCCTGCGCCGATCTAACACTGGCGATGAAGGACTAGAGAGAGAAAGAGACGAACCTCGTGGCACCAAGCCAACAAGACCAAGACTCCGGCACCTGAAACCACAGTAGGCATTTCCATAGGCATGGCATCCGCTGAAGTCACTTTGCCAGCCCTTGCTCCTTTCCGCCCAGAGAAGGACAAGTGGAAATCCTACGTGGTCAAATTTCAGCAATACCTGAGAGGCAACAACATCAGGGATGCCGATGATGACCGGAAAAAGGGCATCTTCCTAGCCAACTGCGGCTCCGAAGTCCTCGACATGGCAATCAATCTCGTAGCACCACGAGACATCGAAGAAGTGCCATGGGCAGACCTGCTGCAGATCCTGGAGGACCACTATGCCCCAACGGGAACGCCAGTGGCGGACCGTTTCACCTTCCATCAGAGGGATCAGAAGGAAGGTGAGACCATCAAAGAATTTGTGGCCGCCCTACGCCAAATCGCAGCCAGCTGCGAGTTCGACCACGTGGACAATGCCATCGCTGACCGCGTGGTTTTCGGCATGAGGGACAGAGGCCTGCAAAAGAAATTCCTGAGCAGGAAGAAACTCGTGCTCAAGGATGTGGTGGAGGAAGCCACCGCATCCGAAATCTCAGAAAAAGCGGCTGCCGCAGTAAGCAAAGCCAAGGGAATCCACAAGATTCGCTCCACAGCGCAATCATCAACCGAGGATTCCACGGCTGGATCCGAGTTGGAGGAGGAGGCCACCGTCCACAAGGTATCCAGACCCCCAAGGCGGGAAACCGCCCAACGAAGCTACAAGGGGGAGCGCTGTGCCAGCTGCAGAGGGGACCATGCCAGGGCAACCTGCAAGTGGAGAGATGCGACCTGCCAACGCTGCAACAGAAGGGGTCACATCGCCGAAGCTTGCAGAGCCGAAGAACCTGCCCCAGAGCCCTCCAGCCACCGGCCCCGTGAGAATCGGAAGGATTACCAGAGATCATCCAAACGGCCCTCTGACCCATCCAGACGCAGAGACGATGAGTATTCCCGGAACGGAGCGGTCCATCAGACGACCATCGCACACACGGACTCTGATAATGCCACCAAGTTCCACGTGACCATCCACGTGGAGGAAGCACCCTGCGAAATGGAGGTAGACTTGGGATCGGTCTACTCCATCATGGACTGGCAGCAACTGAAGCGCCTGCAACCCAGCATCACCAAGCGAGACCTGAAGCCTTTACACTCCAAGCTCGTCGACTTTGGGGGAAACCCCATCGGAGTGTTAGGAAGAGCCAACATCCGAGTCTCCTACAAAGAGTTCAAAGGCAAGCTTCCCATCACCGTCGTGAAGGACAGCCGCCCGAACCTGCTAGGAGTGGAGTGGTTTAAGCCGCTGGGGCTTTCAATTGAAGGCATCAACCAAATTCGCAGGGATGAACTCGACATCCTCATCGAAGAGTTCAAGGAAGTCTTCGATGGTAAGCTGGGGAAATTTGTGGGGAGGCCAATCTCTTTTAATCTGGACAAGGGAATCACCCCAATCAGGCTGAAGCCCCGCTGGGTTCCATTTGCCCTGCGGCCAAAAGTAGACGAGCAGCTGGATAAGCTGATCGCCCAGGGCATCCTGGAACCGATCGATCATGCTTCATGGGAGACCCCCATTGTGACCCCACTGAAGCATGATGGGTCTGTGCGCATCTGCGCCGACTACCGTTGTACCATCAACAAGGCGTTGGCACAGAGCGCATACCCAGTCCCAGTAGTGCAGCACCTATTGCATTCCCTGGGAACTGGCACAATTTTTGCGAAACTGGACCTGGCCCAGGCTTACCAGCAACTGCCAGTGGACGAAAAAACGGCGGAGGCCCAAACGATAGTCACACACAGGGGGGCTTTCAAATGCAACCGTCTCCAGTTTGGAGTCAGCGCTGCCCCCGGCATCTTCCAATCAATGATGGAACGCCTTCTCCAAGGCGTTCCAGGGGTGGTGCCATACTTTGACGATGTACTAATCTCCGGAGATTCACAGGCTCAACTCCTTGAAAGGCTCAGGCTTGTCCTGCAGCGATTCAAGGCCAAGGGCTTGAGAGTCAGGAGAGATAAATGCATCCTAGGAGTACAGGAAGTCGAGTTCCTGGGCTATCTCATTGATAGCACTGGCATCCACCCCACCAAATCGAAAGTGAAGGCAATCCATGAAGCTCCGAGCCCCAAAAACAAAACGGAGCTTCAGGCATTCCTTGGGTTGCTCAACTTCTACGCAATGTTTCTTAAACAGAAAGCCACAGTTGCTGAGCCACTCCACCGCCTGCTGGGGAAAGCCACATCCTGGAAGTGGGGCCAGGAAGAGGAAGCAGCATTCCGAGCCGTGAAAGGACTTTTAACCTCAAAAAGCGTCCTCATCCAATACAACGAGACGCTCCCCATCAAGCTAACCTGCGATGCATTGCCCTACGGGGTGAGGGCAGTCCTCAGCCACGAACTGCCCAACGGTTCCGAAGCCCCAATAGCATACTTCTCAAAAACGATGTCCGGTGCGGAACGCAACTACAGCCAGCTGGACAAAGAAGCCCTGGCCATCGTTGCAGGAGTGAAACGATTCCACAAATATCTTTATGGGAGGAGTTTCACCATAGTCACCGATCACAAGCCGCTCCTGGGGCTCCTCGCAGGCGACCAACCCACCCCGATGTTCATGTCCCCGCGGATGACGAGATGGGCCATCTTCTTAGCCGGCTACTCCTACAGGCTCGTGCACCAGCCAGGCACAGCCATAGGAAACGCTGACGCGCTGAGCAGATGCCCATTGAAGGATCCTGTAGAAGACCCAGCCCCCACGCTCCACCTCTTTCACATAGATGACGACGCCAGCTGCCCAGTCTCGTCTGCAGATGTGGCCGTCCACACCCAGAGGGACCCCACACTCCGCCAAGTGAAGTCCTGGATCCTCAGGGGGTGGCCATCGCAGAAGACGGAGGAGAAGTTCAACCCATTCGCCAGGAAGCAGAAGGAGCTGTCCACCATGCGGGGCTGTTTGCTATGGGGAGACAGGGTGCTGATTCCCAGCACTCTGCAACGGCGGACACTAGAGACTTTACATAAAGGGCACCCAGGCATCGTCCGCATGAAGGCCCTGGCACAGAGTTACGTCTGGTGGCCCTCACTGGACAGAGACATTGAAGAATGGGTCTCCAGATGTGACCCGTGCCAAGAAGTCCGCCCGGCGCCACTGCAAGCCAAAAGAGCGAAGTGGGAGACCCCCAGCAACCCCTGGTCGAGGATCCATATCGACTTCGTGGGTCCGATGCAAGGGCGCCACCTCCTCATCGTGGTAGATGCCTTCTCCAAGTGGCTCGAGATGGTACCCATGGCATCCACCACAACGGAAGCGACCATCCGTGCCCTGCGCCGCCTGTTCGCCACCCATGGACTACCAGATGTGCTGGTCTCCGATAACGGCCCCCAACTCACATCCCTGGCCATGGAGGCATTCCTGGCAGGACTGGGCATCCGCCATGCCCTGTCCGCCCCGTACCGGCCGGCTGGGAACGGACAAGCGGAACGAATGGTGAGGCTCACCAAGGAGGCACTCACCAAGATGGGCACGGGCGACTGGCAGGAAAGAATAGACAACTTCCTCCTCACCCAACACATCACGCCGCATGCCACCACTCACAAGAGCCCAGCTGAACTGTTGATGGGCAGAAGGTTGAGGTCACCATTGGACCGGTTGCACCCCCAATACAGCCCAGAAGTGTCCGCAACTGCCAGCCGCCCGCTTCGCGCCTTCAGCAGGGGAGATTCGGTTTTCCCGCTGAATTTCAGCGGCTCTCCTAAGTGGCTGAAGGGGAAGATAGACAGCACAACCGGCCCCAAATCCTACACCGTGGAGCTGGAAGATGGACAGGTCTGTCGACGGCACATCGACCAACTCCGGAAAAGGTGGGGGGGCGCGCAAGAAAACCAGCTGGACGAGGGAGGCCTGCAACACCCCGACGAGGTAGGCCTACCACACCCCGGCGAGGCGGACCATCACCACCCCAACGAGGCCGGCCAAGCCCACTACCAGGCGCTGACACGCCGACAGTCCAGGGGGGTAGACCGGGACCTGCCCAGGGGGGAAGCATCACACCCCCCCCAGCGAACACAACCCACGACAGCCCTGCCAAGGAGACCTCCACTCTTGGCGAGTAGACCGGGGACCATCCGAGATGGGCACACCACAGCACGGGGGTGAGGGTGGCACTCGACACCCCGGCGAGAGGGACCCCCACCCAGCGCAGAAGGCAACCCGGCAACAACAGCCCAGCCCAAATGACCCCAGCCACCAACTGACGGTAGACCAGGGACTAGGGCGAAGGGAAAGCCGACAACAGCCCGGACGGGTAGGCCTGCAACGCCCCGGCAGGGGAGACCTCCACCAACCCAAGGAGGTAGCCCCACAACGCCAGCCCGACCAGGTCGACCACCGCCGACCCGATGGGGTAGGCCAACTCCAGCCCGGCCAAGGAGACCTGCACCACCCCTGCGAGGTCGGACAGCACAACCCAAGCAAACACAACCCACCGCTGGCAGACCGGACCCGAGGGCACCGATCCGAACCACCCACCAGACGACAACGAGCCGAACCGCAGCCAAACCGCGGCACCCGGGAGACCGGGGAGGAGCAAGTGACAGCCTGGGACTTACCGAGACTCAGACGCTCTTCCCGGGTCGGAACCGAGCAGCCTCGACGAAACGAGAGATCCACAGGCCAGGAGGAGGACCACCAGAACCAGCCATCCACGGTCTGCGATTCAGCCGGAGGCGCTGAGGGTGACCCCGCACACTCGCCAGCCAAACCGAGCCCGGGACCTGCGGGACTACGTAACGTTTGTAAATGAACTTTGAATTTTTTTCGGACTAAGCGGGGGAGGAGTGTTGTGTCCTTATAAGGACATCCGCCCGGATTGGCTGCCAGCCATCGGGCGGGAAAGTTTGAATCCCTGTCAGGGGCGGTGCGACTGCCGGAGCGAATATAAGGAGAGCTCCGGCAGCGCGCAGACAGTCTTGATACTGTTTCTTGTTCTGAATAAAGTTACAAATGTAACGAGCTGGTCACGTCTTCCTTTTCCTGCGCCGATCTAACAGAAAGAAAAAGAAAAAGTCAGTCAGACAGACAGAAAATAGTTGATATAAAGATACAGTATAATAAATGGACAAAAATACTATAGAAATTTTACAGTTACTGCTTAGGATATTGTTGATGAAAAATTAGCCATACAAAGCAAAATATATTAAGTTATATTCAAAATTAGGAAAGGGATGTTAGAGATCTTTTTAAATATTTGAACTTAGTGTTAAAGTCTGACTTATTTTGTTACTTAAATACATTTTCTTGAACAACATGGTATTTAGAGGAATGCACATACATATGAAGTTATATAAGGCTACATCCTCAACCATCTGGCTGCTGGTGCATAACTTCTATTTTAGCCTTTTGCTCTTGTTGCCCATCTGGCAGATAGTTTAAGGCTTTGCGGAGCACACTGCCCTAGATGTGTACCGTTTGTTTTTAATTCCATGTGATTTAGCTTGTAAAATTAACTTCATTGCCAGAAGTTATCTTTGTCTTTATTCTTGAGAAGTTATCTGATGAAAATTTGATACTAATAATAGAATGAAATATTTAAAGTAACTTTTTTTTAAAAAAAATAAGAAAGCTCAAACTAAATACCTTTGAAGGGCCATGACCTCTGAATTTGTGTGACCTCCCTGTGAATAAATTATGAGCTTAGTAGTAAGAAACATGCCAGCTATCTGTTTAGCAACAAATGCTAAATCTACATCCCATTCAAGTTGTAGCCCTGCCAGCATTTGGTCTTGCTGCCAGCTTGTGCAGGGAGAAAAGAATTGAATTCTGGCAGTAATCTAAATTTTAACAAGCTACCAGTTCTTCTAGGCTCTGGCTTTATATGTGCAAGCACTAACCTTATTCAGGCAAAGCAGGGCTGAGTTTTTATTAAGTCCCTAGCTTGTCCTTGGAAAGCTGAATCGCTGGCAGAGCAACAATCTAAGGATGTAAAACTACACTCTGCCACCTGCACAGGCTGTAATTCCTTTCAAATTTGTTTAGTACAGGGGTCTCCAAACTTGACAACTTTAAGACTTGTGGACTTCAACTCCCAGAATTCCTCAGCCAGGTTTGCTGGCTGAGGAACTCTGGGAGTTGAAGTCCACAAGTCTTAAAGTTGCCAAGTTTGGAGACCCCTGGTTTAGTGGATTGTGAGCCACAGTTGAAAACCTGCATCTTAAAAACAATTGCCTTAGAAAAACACAGGACAACCAATAAAACACCGAAACAAAGGAGAAAAAATTAAAATCCAGATCACTCTAAAGGCAATTAAATTAATTGACCTAAATTTACTCTTTTGGAAGGAAATACTAGAGCCTAAACAACTCTCTTTCTGCAGTTTCAATTCTATTTTATTCCTGCTGATTTAAGAATTCTTTTAGAAGGCAAAGAACATAATAAAAGAGAAGGCAGTTTTTTAGACATCCTTCTCTCAAATGTATCAGAGTTCTAAAGTCTTCACTAGTAATCTAATGCAGTATGGGAATATCTGGGAACTGCACCTGTTTTAATAGAGGCACCATCTATTTGCTGCACATGATATCATGTTATACCTTTCTGGCCAACTTTCTGAGTCTTCTTCAAAGTGCACCCTATGTAGAGATCATTGCAGTAATCCGGTTCTGATACAACCAAGGTAGGTGTTACAAAGATCAAATCCATGTTGCTTGAGAAAGGCTGATGCACAGTAATCTTGGCTGGGCAATGCTCTCTCCTTTATATGCCGTTTTTCAATGTTCAAATCTAATATACTATAATATAACAAGTAATGGCATTTCACATCAAGCGATAAGCAGTTAGCTATGAGGCTTCCAAACAGAGATTATCATACACTTCTGGACATTGTTATCTGATATGTGCAAGATTTCTTTCGTAGATTATATTTTTAGTTTCTTATTTGTGCTCTCTATTCTGGAGATGGGAAATAGGTTGTCTTGTTTATTGAGATTCTTGTGCAACAAGAGTTTCCATAATTGTTGAAAGCCATTATACTCCCTCTGACCTGAAGCAATTTGTGGGGATTTGTAGGGATTTGCTTCAGGAGCAAAGGAAGAATGATCTATGGTTGGAGACTATTCTGCTTGCAGAAGAAAGAATACAGTCTGGTACTGTATAGTCTTAAAAGTCCTGGAAGTACAGTACTTTTAAATAGGGATTCCTGGTTCTGTGCTTTTTTTCTTGTCTAGGATAAATTTTGATGCTCTGTTGGACAGGCTAAATTGAAATACTAAAATAGGCTTTGACTCTTATCAGCACTCTCCTATCTGATCACCTATCTATATTCTGAATTACTGGAAGTCCATCATATAAATTATTAAAACTCAGAATGTGTTGAGAATGTGTTTACCTGTTCATGTAGGAATATGCTTTGGAAGACTTTTGCATGAAGTATTACGTTACATTTCATCTGAAAACTGATGTCAAAATCTGACTTAAAATAATTTCCTTGATAGATTCTATAAGTATGTGTGGATGTGGGTGTGACTGTCTTATTTCTTAATGCCAGCAAATAAATATTTTTAGAATGAATGCAGTACTAGAATTTGTTTCCAGTTTCTTAGTTTTCTTTTCCAGTGAAAGAGATTTCTGTTTACTGACTTATTGTCAGAATGCTTAGGATTTTTTCTTTTCAAATTTCTCTTGGTAATACAGTGGTTCCCCCCACCCCCCAATAATTTATATTCTATAGAATTTCCCAAATTTTTCTGGGTTCAGCATCCTTAGTGTCACAATATTTTTTCACATGCCCTCAGCAATTTCCAAACTATGCTGCAGAGAACTCATTGATACAGGTACTCCTCAATTTACTACCAGTTGTCAGCATTCCAGAAAACCTCCCAACTCCAAGTAAAACTCTGAAGCAAGCATTTTTCAAAGTTCTATTTACTAGAATAGGTAAACTGGCACATCTGGGAAAACCCGAATCTGAGAGGTCTGGGTTTTCCCTCAGTAAATCAAAACCCCCAAAACCATCCCCTCACACCTCAAACAATCACATGCTCCAATCACCAGCCATCCCATCTTGAGACATCATTCAGACCACTCCTCCAGATGCAGGATTGGCCTGACCTTGACCGACAGGAAGAATGCTATTATGTCTAAAGACAACCCCTCTACTAAACTCCCCCTCCTACTTTCCCACACATGAGAAGGTAGCAGCATGAAAGCTTCCGGCCTAATATGGCTTCCAAAGCTGACACCAGTTTCTTAATGAAGCTAAAATGGACACACACACCGATGGTCACATGATCTCATTTTGAGCACTTGGCAAATAGCTCATCTATACAGTAAATTGCAGCATTCTGCTGTCACCTGACCAGGATTTGTGACCACCACCCCCCACCCCCCCCAGGTTAGGGCAAAAATGCCAATTGGAGAAAATGGATTTGTTCAATGACTGCTGCCTTTACTTAACTATCATAAAAAACAGCCATAACTTCAAATCCGCTCACGTGATGCCTTGACTTATGACCAAACAACATATTACTATAACTTTAGACTTACTTATGGTTGTAAATCAAGAACTACCTGTAGTTCACATTGATTAAGTAGCAAAATACTCTGCTGCGTGCTTCTGAGTTTGCTGGGTATCCCAGGGCACCATAGTGCATAGTTTGAGAACCGTTGATGTTCTGTGAAACAATAGTCTTTGTAAATGTCAAAACACACCTTTAACCATCCCCAAAACTGCTTCTAACATTCAAGCATCATTTAAACTTCAGGTTTTGTATATCTAGAAATACCAACTTCTCCTGAAGTGCAGATGAAACCATTTATTTTTGCTGCCTATAAGGTGTCAGAGTAGTGTTAATTTTTTCCTGTTCTCAGAACAAACTGAAAGTGTGTGAAAGTCAGATGCATTACAGCATAAAAATATTTTCTGCTTGTTCAGTTTAATGCTTGGATGAGTTCTTTTAAAACAAGAATGGTTATAAACATTTCAGTAATCAAAATTATCCAATGATGTTATTACCGACAGTGTTGCTTTTCATATGAATGTTTCTCTGGGGAAAGAAAACAAAGCCAAAGTTGCAAATATATAACAAAGTCATAATGTTTCTCATCGTTTTATTTAACAAGCAACACCTCATTTTGAAGCCTGAAAACCTGGCTGCATTACTTTCAAACTTCCCCTCATTTTTATTTGTAGATCACAGTGTTTATCAGACACAATTTTAATAGATTTGTGCAATTAGTGGGGCACAAAGTGTCTGCATCCTAATTTTAAAGTATTACATTTCAGCAATCAACAGTGGAACGAAGACAATTTTTATGTACCTGTGCACATAACCCACATTACTGAGCATTATATATAATAACAATGGATTGGTTTAGTCAGAAGAGGTCCTCTCTACTCAGCTTTGCATGCTTGCTTGTAATCAAGCTGTGTGGTAATGGTTAACAGGGATGTCAGCATAATCATTCTGCAAGGCTGTAGATGAGGGAGGTGATTATCACTAGGAACAGATGGGCAGAGTTCGAAGCATTGCCAGATCCTGCACCAGCTACGTTTTACTGTAGGTTTTGCTCTAGCATTTCTTTCTTTCTTTTTAAAACAAAGTCTTGGTGTTATTCCTATGACGCTTTAAAAGCTGGTTGAACTAAAGGTTTTTGACCGATGAGTCTGCTAAGCTAAGCTGAGCTTACAAATGTAGACATGATGTGTTTGCATACTGTCACTCGTCTCTCTGAACGGATGGAGCAGATGTCATATTATACAGTACCTCCCTGAAACCTATGGAAGGCTTCCTCTTGCAAGCAGGGTGCTGCTGTTCTCTGCTTTTTCCTATAGCTTCTTGTGGATTATATTGTGTCTAGAACCAGAAATGATATTCTCTGAGATGAGCACACTTTCTGGGTCTCCTAAGTTGCATCCTATTAATGGAACTCGGTTTTATACTTTCCAGGTAAGTGGTTAACGTTTTATTACTAACGTAAGGAAGTTAATTGCTGCTAAAAAGTTCAGAAGAGGCTATAAATTAAATCAGATATTTTAAAAGACTCGGCAACAAATAGTGAGAAATCAGATTCAATTTGCAGGATGCATTGGACCACTTGATGCTACTGATATCATTTGGTGTTACTGTTTTATGAAAAAAATACATTTTTTATGTTGAGTGGTAAGAATATTTAGGAAATGGGAATAGAGTTCTAATAAAGCAAACTATCTTCATTGAAAGTTTTCATGTCACATACTAAGAAAAGAAAGTAAGATTGTTGCAATCTTTACTTCCCTCGTTTCTCAGTTAATTATGCCTGATTTTCTTTTATTTGGAGGGATTTGGAAGGCAGGAACAAACCTGCAAAAGTGTAATATGCATCCCTGCATCTCCACCCATGAAGATCTTGCTTTCTAACCTGCAGCTAAGTTCAGCTCGAATAAAGGTGCTTCTGAGCTATAGGAAGAATAACAAAAAAAATTGTATTTTCCTGCTGAGATGCCAATGTGTTATTTTCTCAACTCTCTTCCACTGTCTGAATAAACAGACCCCTTAATGATTGGTTTGAGAGAAATATGTGATTTAGCCTCAGTGCACTCACACAGAGGCATAAACACCAGTTTTTCCCCTTGATTATCCAGCAGGAAATAACCACAAGTAAACTCTGCAGCTATCTATCCCTGCACACCAAGCTACTTTTATCTTTACTTAAAATAACAATGCCCTTTTAATTTTATCATCACCTTAATACGTTTGGCATAAAAATAAACCTTCCTGTGTTTCTTTTTTTAAATCCATTTCTGTTGTGGCATTTACAAAGTAATGATCCACAGTATGTCTGTCATAATAGAATATGTTGTATAGAATATGAATATATTCTTTCAAATAAAAAATGATAAACAAACAGGTTATACAAAACCTATGAACTTCAGAATAATCCACTTCACCAATTGATTCTTCTGTTGGTTTCAGGTCATATCCCCCCACCCCCACCCCCAATTAGGATTCTATTTTTAATCCTGCCGTCCTGTCCCTTTCTACCAATAGCTGCAGGCTGGGCTGAAACAATGTGTTATCTTTCTCACAGTAATATTCTGCTGATGCTGGCAGTGATTCAGAGACATGAATATTCCAGGACTGGTTATTTACAGCTTATTTCTTCCTACCTGTGCAGGAACTGGGTTAAATACTTCTTGCAGTCTTCCAATTAGATTCCCATACATTTCCATGTACAAAATGTTCCTATACAATATACTCATCTCTTCCCCACCCCCAGGATATCTGCATTCCAAATATGTTCTTAACAAGTACGTCAAAGGAAACATTTCTCTTCCCGTGGTTTATATATGCTGTTAAACCTTTTTGCAGTTTGTTTGGGTTTTGGAGTGTGTGATGTAAAATCAAGCACCATGACTTGTGGTTTATAATATAGCAGAGGGTGGATACCCAGCCAATCACAGCATAGATAATGAAACATGGTTAAATGTATGTTACTATGAGGCCCAAATTATCTCCTTTTATGAGTATTTTCTTCTTAGAAGACAATAGAATTGTGGGACTTGCAAGCAGAATTAATTTTTCAGATTTAAAACTTAAGTCTAATTTTGAAAATTTGGCACATTCCCCCAGTATTTAATTATAAATCTATCCGACATACCTAACTCTCACTTCGTGCTAAAGTGAGCTGAAACATGCCCCTCTTCTGCAGTCATTACTCAAAATAAACCACATAGTATATTCTCTTTTTATCAGCATACATACATCTTAAAGTTTGTTCAATCATGTTTCCATCTTCAGAAAACATTCTCTCAAGACACACAAATTCATGTATACCCTTGAGTTTTTACCATTTATGTATAACTTGTTCAATCCATTTCCTCTAACATTTATTCCAAATCCTTTGGATTCTCAGTTAATAAGCTAGCATAGAAAATAGACATTCACATCCTCAAGCCACACACTTCCACCGTCATCGCCAGCATTTATTTCGTATTTATCTATAAATACATTAAACAAGGTGACACCAGCCATCTTTGTCACTATTCAGTGCTGAACTATTTCCAGATCATCCCATTTATTCTCATGGATTCTTTATTTCTCCAGTGCTTACTACATTCAGGAAAAAAAAAATCAACTCCAAATTTGTGGAAAGATTCCATAATTGAAACTTATTTGTTCACTTTACCATACATTTCTCTACATCAGTAAATATACAGTAAACTAGCTTTCTCACTTTATATATCCAGTGATCTGCTGAAAATCACCAAATACTTCTGCAGACACACTTAACAAGTTAATCCCTATAGTTTTGCATTTATTCAAACTATCTCCCCTCTGTAGATGAATACCTCCATCAGCATTCTTTCAATTTTCAGACATAGATGCAGACGTCATCTTAAACAATTTACGCAGCCACTTCCACATTCATGTTTTAACATTTCTCAAGTTCCACCATATGTGTTTGATGATAGTAATGCTAATTTCTTGGGTATTTTTTTTGTCCAGATTGCTACACCTACTGGTTGTTAATTAGTTTGGTGCAGTGGTGAAATCCTTTTTTTTAAACTACCGATTCTGTGGATGTGGCTTGATGGGTGAGGCTTTGTGGGCATGGCAGGGGAAGGATACTGCAAAATCTCCATTCCCACCCCACTCCAGGGGAAGGATACTGCAAAATCCCCATTCCTTCCCCACTCCTGGGGGAAGGATATTGCAAAATCTCCATTCCCACCCCACTCTGGGGCCAGCCAGAGGTGGTATTTGCTGGTTCTCTGAACTACTCAAAATTTCTGCTACCGGTTCTTCAGAACCTGTCAGAACCTGCTGGATTTCACCCCTGGTTTGGTGTTACCTTACAATCAGGATTTGTTATTATCACTACCGTTACCTAGAATCACTCTTCTTTTTTGATGTTTTCACCAATGTTGCGGAACATTCATTTAGGTTTAGGTTTTAGGTTTTATTGAATTTGTATACCGCCCTACTCCCGAAGGACTCAGGGTGGTGAACAGGCACAGGATAAAATACAGAAATACAAAAGTTAAAAACAATTTAAAACCAAATTAAATAATTTGGCCCACGACAATTTAAAATCCCAATAAATTTAAAACAAATTAAAATTCCAATTTAAAATTTAAAAGAAAGGGGAGAAAAAATTAGGCCAGGCCGGCTTGCTGGAATAAGAGGGTCTTAAGAGCACGGTGGAAGGTGCGCAGATCCGGGATCCTCCGTATCTCCGGGGGGAGCTCGTTCCAGATAGTGGGTGCCCCCACAGAGAAGGCCCTCCCCCTGGGGGCCGCCAGTCGACACTGCTTGGCTGATGGCACCCGGAGGAGCCCCTCTCTATGAGAGCGTACCGGCCAGTGGGAGGCTATTTGTGGTAGTAGGCGGTCCCGTAAATAACCAGGTCCTAAGCCATGGAGCGCTTTAAAGGTGGTAACCAAAACCTTGAAGCGCACACAGAAGACCACCGGGAGCCAGTGCAACTCGCGCAGGAGAGGTGTTACATGGGAGCGCTATGTTGCTCCCATAACCACCCGCACGGCCACACTCTGCGCCAGTTGGAGCCTCCGCGTGCTCCTCAAGGGGAGCCCCATGTAGAGAGCATTACAATAGTCCAGGCGGGAGGTGTCGAGGGCATGAGTGACTGTGTGTAGGGAGTCCCGATCCAGAAAGGGACGCAACTGGCGGATCAGGCGAACCTGATGAAAAATCCTCCCGGTCACGGCCGTCAAGTGCTCTTCTAAAGACAGCCGTGAATCCAGGAGGACACCCAAGTTGCGAGCCCTCTCCGTGGGGGCCAGTGATTCGCCCCCTATAGTCAGTGATGGCGTCAACTGACTATATCGGGATGTCAGAAACCACAGCCACTGAGTTCCAATCTTCAGCATTTAATTTTCATTCTCATAGTTTCTTAAAATACTTTTTCTAGTGTTCTGTCAGTTCAATTTCATCACAAATAAATTACTTTTAATAAAATTCATTTTTCAATAGAATCCTTAGGCTTGTCATCTAAAGCCACATACAAAATAGTGAATGTGGAGGATAGAATGAGGCTTAGCCCATGCTCAGCCTGGTGATTATTTCTCATTCTTGAATGACAACTTACTCCCAAATAATCAGTAGCTCCCAATCACGTTGTAAGCTATATTCCAGATTTTAACTAAATACTAAGTCTGTGTAGAATGTCAGATTTCAAAGGAAAAAAAAGACAGAGAGCACATAAATATAGCTTCTGTTACTTTTTAAAGAAGTTAGGAATTTTCTTGGAATTACACAACTGTCCTCTGATTTACAAATCCCATTACCCCCCCCCCCCAAAGAGGATGGTAATGGCACCTCAGTAACAGCTTAGTAAAGTCTTTTACTAGCACTGTCTTCAGTTGTCCTCAGTCTTCATTTAGACATATCCTTTCTCTAGGAAACCATACATAATTATGTGTGATACTAATTTGCTTTATTTATTTATTTATTTTATTTGTCAAGCATGTATTAGATAACAGATATAAGTATAAACATGATTATGAATATGTGAAATGGATACGAATAAAAAGGGACATTAGGACAGGGATGGTAGGCACGTTGGTTCGCTTATGCAAGCCCCTTACAGACCACTTAGGAATGTGGTGAGGTCAACAGTAGACAGTCTAAGGTTAAAGTTTTGGGAATTTGGGGAAGAAATCACAGAGTCAGATAGTGCATTCCAGGCATTGACCACTCTGTTGCTAAAGTCGTATGTTCTGCAATCAAGTTTGGAGCGGTTTGCTTCAGTTAATTACTTTTAAAATTAAAAGTACTTTTAAAATTAAAGTGACAAAACCTATCAAATTTATCAGGAACCTAGAAATTTCAGGATGCCTTAATAAAAGAAGCTTGCTGGGACCCCACAGTAGCAAGACCTCTACAAGACTGTTCTGACACAATTTAAAGGCAAGATTTCCCATACAACTAAAATAAATACATCTTTGTTGGGCCTATGCTGGAAACAATTCCTCCAGGGATTTCTGTATATACCTGGAAGGTTAAGTTGTATGGAAAATTCTCATTGGATATATAAACATTCAGGCTGTAGCCTAGGCATGTATTTTGATTATAGACATATTTTGAACCTATGGGAAGGACAACCTGAGTTTGCCATTTTAACATTTTGTGCATTTGACCTAAAGAACAAATAGTCTAAATAACATTATGCTTACCTTCCAAGGGCAGATGATAAAGATTCACAAATCACATTCTCCTTTGAAAAGAGTTGGCTTCTAATTTAAACTGCCATATATACTCACTTATAAGTACATTGCAGATAAACCAACTGTCAAATTTCTAACCCTAATACCTTGAAAATTGTACCACCCGGGAATAATCCAGCCCACAAAATTTTTATAAGTTTTCATTTTCACAATTGGTTTATCCGCGGGTGGCATGGAATTGAATTAAAAATTCAGTGCTCTGCTTATCTATGAATGATCTTATACATCGGTATAAAAGGAGTATATGGATACTGTATACTTATGAATAAGCCCACCCATAGATAAGACAAACCCAATTTTGGGGAATATTTTGGCACATAAAACTCTCAATTTAGCTGCAAGTAAAAGGTAAAGGTTTCCCTGGTCCAGTCATTTTCAACTTTGGGAGGGCTCATCCCCATTTTTTTAGCCGAGGGCGCTAGCATTGTCTGAAGAAATTTCTGTGGCCCAGCATGACTATATGCCCAAGCACATGGAACATTGTTACCTATTCTATGTTCTAACTGTTATATGGTAACTAAAATAGAATTAATTTAATTCATTTAGGCACTACCCTACTTCAGAACAACTCTGGGAAGCTCATATAATAACAGACAAATTAAAATACATGAATAAGAAAAAGACAAGATAAGGAAGAAAAAATATAAATAAAGAACAAGATGGAGAATCTGACTAACAACATTCAAAACACATATAAACACGTTCCAAGTCTAGGCCTGGGAAAAAGCCAGGTCATTAAATGTTAATTTGTGATTTAAAAATTCATTGTTTCATTTTAAATTTCATACCATAAACTAACTCAAGCTGTGTAGATAAAACTAGATTAAAATGATAAGTTATGTATTGCTTCTGAAATTGAATGCTAGTAATATAATTGCTACAATTTGTAATATATAGAGCAAATGAAATCTATTCATAGCACATAATAGAGATGTATGAATATTCTTCAATGGATATCATATGATTTAAAATTAGTTATTAAAATATTAAAAGGAGACACAGTGCTTGTCCTATTATTCAGAAAACACGTATCTCCCAATACTACAGGATTTCAAATGCATTTTTATTAATAGTAGAAGAATGGTGATTTATTAAGTCTCAGAATTAGTCTGAATTCATCCCAGAAAAACTCAGATTATGAGGCAGTGCTTACTGAACCATTTGCTAGAGTGTAACATGCATTAATCCAGTGGTTCTCAACCTGTGGGTCATGACCCTTTTGGGGGTCAAACAACCCTTTCACAGGGGTCGCCTAAGACCATCGGAAAACATATATTTTCAATGGTCTTAGGAATAATTTTATGGTTGGGGGTCACCACAACATGAGGAACTGTATTAAAGGGTCAGGGCATTAGGAAGGTTGAGAACCACTGCATTAATCCAACATGATTGTCTCTATTTTCAAGGTGCAGTAACAAAATGAATAAAATCGGAAATTCACAAAAATTAAGGCAAATAAGCATCAATTTAATGGTACAACATTCAGAAATTAAAATCATTTATAAGCCATAATTAATTGACAAAGGGAACCATGAAATCCTTGGAGGAATGAAATTAATAATTCAAAGCTTGGAAATTTTAAGTATAATCCAATTAAATTGGGCCAATGGACTATAAATGTTCCTTCTAAGTATATACAATATGATTTCCATCTACCTCTGAAAAATAAAAACTGATTCTTTTTCTTTTTCTGGGAAAATAATAATCTGATGTATTTTGTATTTTGTGTACACTGAGTATATCCCCTTAAATTCACAACAATAATTGTGAAGGAATCAGAGTCCTAGTTTTGAATGATTGACAGGTTTTAATATTTGGTACAAAACACCAGTCTGTGCTGAGACAGATAGGCAGACAGACATATAGATAAATAGATAGAATCAGTGCTGGATTCATCAGAAGAATACAAGCAGAATTAAGTACCAGTAACTTAACTTTTCTGTCATATTTAGACAGAAAAAGCCAATTTAGATTTTTAGATATTGATTTTGTTTCAGGCCTTCACTGCATTTGTGGTTGTTTTCTCTTTCCAGAACAAGCATTCAACTGACACATAGGTAAACTGGTTTTCAGAAAGATACTAGAAAATTTTAACAATTTCCATACAATGAAGCTAGCCTAGGAAAAGGAAATGTTAAAGCCACAAGAGAATACAATATTTTGTTTTGTAACTTAATGAAACAAGTATTAAAACAGGTAAATTATAGTTTCATTCACAGATCAGTAAGTCCATATAAAAAGAATGTTGATATTGAGAAATTGTAAGTGTGTCAATTCTCTTAATTAAAGTAACTTTTCAGCATGGTGAAGCTCAATTTGCTTTGTGCTTTTGTTTCTAATGCAACCACATTAAAGTAGTAAGTTAGCAGGGAAATTGAATTCTCATTTGAATTAAAAAATGTTGATGGCAGTGGGTGAAAAGAACACCCTTTTATCTGAATAAAATATTGACAAATGAAATTGTAGGAGAAATATATAACAGAATAATAGAGGAAACCCTATATCATTTCAGACAAATGGTTCTCCAATCTTTTCTTAAAAACTCCACTGTTGGAGCAGTCACAACTTCTGGAAGCAAGTCATTCCACTGATTAATTGTTCTAACTATTAGGAAGTTTGTCCTTAGTTCTAGGTTGCTTCTCTCCTTAATTAGTTTCCATCCATTGCTTCTTGTCCTGCTTTTATATGGTTCTTCAGTATACTGTTAGTAAATCGTGAGTTGTTAATAATAATTATCATGTGAATAATGAACTTGGCAATATAAATAAATGATTATGCATTTCACATTAGTCTTGTAACCATTATTACAAATAAATATATTAAACTGTTAGGAATGGGAATTTAGCATTCTGTAAATTAATGTTTTTTCATCTACAGTTTTCATTATTTGTAAGTAGCAAGAAAAAAGAGTATATGTATTTGTGGGTAGACAGATGTTAACTCAGATTAGTAATATATTTTCAGAGTATTTAGTATTAATTTTTATTGATATAGTGAATCATACTTGGGATATGTATTTAATGGTAAGAAAGTGGGAGCTTTCTGAGTTTTGTAGAAGTTTCTATGAGTGGAATAATCTTTCTCAGAATATTCATTGAGGTTACTCTTTCTTAATTGGTCTTCCATACTATTTCTGGCTTTTGACAGTAGACATACAAATACAGACATGTAAATAAATGGGAAAATGATGAAGCTATGCCCACTATTGAAGAATGGACTTTGAAGATGGCTAATTTTGCAGAGATGGCGAAGATTTCAGCATATTTAAAAGATCGGACACAAGAGACTTATGTATGGGAGTGGAAAAAGTGGATAGATTATGTGCAGAATAAATATCAAACTAGGAAATATCAGATAGCTTTTAACTGAATGTATTATACAGGGATAGAATAACTGAATCTTGTGAAGATTTGAATAATATACAGGGGGTGGAGGGGTTCAAGTTTTATAAAATGTGACTTTGATTTAGATTATATCTTGTGGAAGTCCCGGGGGGAGGGGAGGGTTAGGGAGGGTTAGGGGGGGAAATTGGGGTGAAAATGTATTTGTAAAACCTTTTCAATAAAAAATAAATAAATGGGAAAATGTATCATTCACATTTATTCATTTATTAATGGACAAGAATTTTCAGAATATATGTGATTAGTCTTCAGTAACTCTATGCAGGAAACCTGGTTGTTTTGCAGCTGGACTTTTACTATGTGGATTAAGTTGGGCTCTTATGAAGATGAATTTAAGGTACAAGTGATCTGAAACAGAGGAGTTAGTAGGGAAAATCTGCTACTGAAGAATAATATATATATATATATATATATATATTGTGGTTGCTGTACTAGTTCCAGTAGGTGTGAAGGCCCAATTCAAAGTTTTAATTGGTTTTTTTTAATCAAACTGTATTTGTGTAGCAGTGAATTAAACGAGAGACTGTCTTACTTGGTAAAATTAGTACATCTACAGAAGATCTGCTTAAGATAGCACTCCTGTGAGGACAAGCCTTCTCTCTTGTTGTCCCATGCCCCACATCATGGAATAGGCTGCCTTAGACGTGTCTTGGTTCTTGAAGTTCAGGAAGGCACTGATTTTTTTTTTCTTTTTTAATTTTAAAATGGCTTTTGACATCCAATGATTCAATTTGTTCCTGATAGTTTTATTTATAGAGTATGGTAATATTATGGAATGCTTTATGTCACTGATTTATTGAACATAACCCAGCTTCTTGTGATATAAAATTTGCTATATCTGTAGTGTGTGTGTATAACACACACACACACAAATACACATACATGTATATCTCTGTGTTTGTCTATGTATGTAAAACATTTAAATATGAGAAGCAATCTGGGTATGTTTCTCTTCAGGATATGAAATTCATTTATGTTTTGAAATGATTTTTCTGTGAGCTTCAAAACCATCTCCATGCTGCAATACAGGCTGTGTTCTGATGCCTTACTTCTATTTTATGATCCATCTGTGGCTGGTGCTAGAAACCGAGGTAGCAAGGAAAGCTTTCAGAGAGCAGATTGTTCTGGTGTAGGCTGTAGGTAAAATGAGGTTAAAGTCTTTGCACTTAGCCTAATACTCTAAGTTCTGGTTCTTTGTTTAAAGAAGGTGAATTCTTAAGGCACTAACACCCTGTTCTGAAAATAAACATTTCTTCTTTTAATAGACTCGTAAAGGTCATTCACCCTGTGATTCTGTCCAGGGACAGTAAAGTGGGAATCACTAAACCTCTCAGATGATCCAAGGATCTGTAAAGCTATTCCAATGGTTTTTGCTTCAGATTTTTCAGGATTTTAACCATCAGCTTAAACTCAATGTGGTTTAGAATTTTCAGATATTGCTAATTTATCTCCTCTCAATCAGTTGAGATAAAGTTAAAGTAATTTAAATTCATCATAGTTCAAGATGTCCTTGCATTCTGAGATAATTCCTCTAATCTTGTGAGATGAGCTTCCAGGTTTCTCCATAATATAAGATGCTGTTTTTAAAATGCAGCTCCCAAGGATCTGTCCTTGCCTATAGTCTTTTGATTTATGCCTATTTTCTGCAATGATACTTTTTTTAATCCCAGTGATGGCTTCAGTTATTATGAAGAACATGTTAGTCTGCGTGTGGGTGGTTTGATAATATAAAAGTATTTATGCTAGCAACAGAATTAGGAAAAAAAAAAGAACCCAATTAAAAACAAGGACAATTTGGTTGCCTCTCTTGAACATATTATACCAAAATGTGAAATGAAATTGATATTTATAGTAAAGAGTCACTTCAATATTCTTGAATAAGAAACAGGATTATTTTATGCAGGCGGTGGTTCTTAAAGGTAAAAACTGTCAACATAGTAGAAGAAATTAGAGTTGATCTGCAAAGAATGCAAAGCAAAACAAAATGAAATTTGCAATTGTTCTCAAAACCCTTGAGACTTAGAATTAAAAATTAGAAAAGTTCTGCACTTTTGTGTTACAGTACAGCTTCATGCCGCATTAACTTCAAGGAATCTTAATTCAGCCTACCAAAAAAAGTTAGTAAAAAAGCACATTTCTAAAAAAGAAATACCTGCTTAATCTGATTTTAATGGATTTAAATTAAACCATTGTTAATCAATTTAGTAACTAACCTTGCAAGTGCTAAAAGGAGAACAGAACATATCCTTATCAAATAATGGAATCTCCACTTACCTCATAGATTAAAACCTGGAAATGCTTTGTTAATTCTTTCTACTGAAAAACCTGCCCCCACAATATATTGGGAAGAATCACATGACTTTAGTAACAGAAATACACATACCCTCTTCTGTTCATGTGAGAAATATGAAGAGAGCAAATGTAAAGATTGGTTAGAATTATGATTAGACAAAAAACTGATTAGGACTGGGTTTTGGGATTCATGCTACAGCCCAGTGATGGCAAACCTTTTTGGCACCGAGTGCCGAAAAGGGAGCGCGCACATGTCTGGGCTGCAATCCAGAAGAGTAGCTGCCCAGGGCACATGCGCATGCCTGAAAATAAACTTCAAGATTCAGGTACTGAACTTCCTGGTTCAGCCTCACTCCTCCTTCTACAATGCAGGTGTGAGAATGACAGAGGAAACACCGCCCAGCACAACCACAGGTTTCTCCAGATTCTTGGTCAGTTTCCTGATTAATCATTAGTTTTCCAGGCTGTCAGTCACCTCCTTTGTCAATTTTAGAGAGCCTCTATATAATGGCTTAATTGCAGTTTTGAAACTGTTTGAGATATGTTCAGCTTCACACATGGATGGTTTGGGAAGCTGAGTGATTCTTTGCTAACTTAATTGAAACTAAAACAATGCTATTTCTTTTTATAATGCTGCAGCTCTAAGAACTTCTGGGAATGCTTGCCTTGCTCCAGGTCCTGTATCCAAGGCAGACATAACCATCTCCCCGTGTCAGTGTTCTCTCTGTAGACGTTGTTTAGAAAATACCTCCCACACTCCAGTTATACGCAACCATAGTTATAGTTATTGGAAAAAATACCCAGCTGCAAAAATGGTCCCTTACTATCCTTTTACCTTCACAGTTTAAGAGGCTTAAATTAAAACCCAACAAATAGGCTTAAATAACAAACCCAAAAATGTCATGTTTGCAGCCAGCTTCTTTTTATACAAACACTAAGAATTTTCTTTCTTTTTGCAAATGGCCAAACAAATACATGCATCTTGAATTGAAAATCTGGTTGGGAAGTAGCAATTTATTTTGTAAGGAGAATAGTGTTGCTCCAGGATCTGCAGCCACTCAGTGGTCTCGATAAAGTGTTTTGCAATGTGCTATTAGTCAGCTGGAGGGCAAGCATTGATTGGCTGTTAGCGTGTGCTTAGTGTTCCCAGCATTTTGAGGTTGAGGTTGGCAGAACTGAGGAAAACAGCAAGTCAGCTTTGAACTGATTTATGAGGAATCGGGGAATGGAAATAATGGTGTGCAAGTCCTCTCAGTTTTGTCTTTGTGAACTGAGCCATCAAGAAACAGTTGTAGCTTTTTCTTCCACTTAAAAAATATCAAAAATACCAAGGATGGAAAAACAGTAGACAAAAAACAGTGATTCCTAAGTAGTAATTATTAATTCCATTGGTAAATAAATGCATAAATAAATTACAGATCTAGAACACATCCACATTCTCTCCTTTTCTCAGCTCAAAGGTGTCCTTTACCTTTTGTAGAGGTATCAATCTTCACAATTGAATCTCAATTTCATTCCCAGCCAGATGAAATCAGATCATAGTGATCTGGCAGGAAAGTTGTGTTTTCTGTGGAAAAAATGTTGAAACTGGACAAAGTTCCTATTGGGTTGCAGGAAGAATTCTTTGGAGGTTGGCAACCTGTGGGCTTCCAGTTCCCCCTCTGCAGGACTTTCCGTTCCTTACCCACCCACCAAGTAGCTATTGTGCTTCATTCCTTGATGCTCATTTCTGTTGCAGCAACTAATCCAGCAGCTATTTTCTGCTTTGGATAAAGGGAGGAAATATCAGCTTTGGGGGAGTCTGAATGAGGAATAGTATGAAAATGGTTATGATGCTCTGATGCAGTGTTCTGGACTCAACAGGCCTGTTTTGAAAATAGATTATGTTCAAAATGTCAGAAACTGCTTCAGTTTTGGAAAACTGACTTGCAGAAAACTGAGTACTCTCAGAATGGCTGGATCAATATAGGCAGGAGCAAAAAATGTGTCCCCATAACAGTAAGTTTTGCACATATGTAATTTTCCCTCTCTTTGTTGGCATTAAAGCAAAGAATATTTTGCTAGATTAAACCTATATATCAATATATGCACATTTATCTGAATACTTTGCTTTAGTACAAATGCTGAGCTTACATAATTGATACAACTGATATAAGGTAACCTCTTAGAAAACTAAGAGATACTTTTTGTCCATAAGGTGTACTCAAAATTTTGAACATAATTACCGAACTCTACTCAGCTTCTGAACTCAGATAAAACTGAAAAGATTTTGACATTTTCTAAAATCTTTATAGAATAATGCCACTAAATGAACCACAACCATGTATGTTTGCATATTAAAAATAATGTATGAATACAAAGTGAGGATAGAATACTTTTTTGTCCTAAATATGTCCTTTATTTTGAGGATATATAAGATCCATCCATCCATCCATCCATCCATCTATCTATCTCCTGCATTAATTATTTTTATATATTATTCAAGGCAGCGACCACACACAATACTGTACAATGTAATTCATTACATTTTGTAAAACAAACAAACAAGCAAAAATAAGTTGTTTCTTAAATCCAGCATATAATGTCAGTATTTCAAGAGAATTTAGGGTTAGGATGACTAATATTGAGAAATGTCATCATGGGATGTGGCAAAAGGAACAAAGCTTTTTCTTCATAATTTGATAAAAGTTTCTCAAAGAGTTTGGCAACTAAACAAAATCTAAACCAAACAATGGTGCCAATGAACTGTAGCCTTTCTAGTGCTCACAAATTAGAGAGGAAGGTTCGCAAACTTGCATTCAGTGCATGTTTTATTAAACAACACCATAAGGACTTTGTGTTTGCTAAGTAAGTGATATAGCACGATAAAAGGATAATGGGTTTAACTGATTAAAGTATCTTCAGCATGGAAAACTGTCTGGTGAGTTATCCATCCAAGTGGCAAATAAATGGTAAAACCGGCATCTAGTCAAGGAATATTTAATGGATGAGTATAGTCCAAGGCCACCATCCCAACAAACAAACCTTTCTAGGAATACCACACTTTATGCCTTGAATTTCTGGACTTGTCATCATCAATGTTATTTCCTATTAATTAGATAACTGGTCTGTCTGCTGGGCCTCCTTTTCTGTGCAGTATGCCAGAAGAGGGCATTATTGGCTTGGTATCCACTGCAGAAAAGATTAGGGTAGCTACTAGTTTAACCCAAGTGATGAAAGATCAGCAGGGTGCTACCCTAAGGCTGTCAAAATTCTTTTCTGGATCCTTAGTATGAATAATTTGTCTTCAGTAAAAACAACTTTTCTTTGACTTACTTCCTTGTCTCCTTTTCTGCCTTTCAGATTTTTGATTATCTTATTAACTAATTGCTTGCCAGCAGATTGATCATCAAAATCCATCAGAGTGTTTTGCTTTACCCCTTTCACATAATTCATTGATTTCAGAAATCTCTGCTCCAAATTTTGTAATGATTAAAAAAAAGATAAAGGCACCAACCAGGTACATCAGTATAAAGAGATCCAAGAAAAAAAATTAAAGTCATGTCTGTTTGCAATCCATCTGCAACTTGAAATCACATTTTTTCACATTTTACCTTAAAATAAGATGAAAATGGACGAGGTATGGAAATAAGTTTCACACCATTGGCATTATTTGAGAAAAGCTCTGGCATTCGTGACCACCTTTGTAGTCCAGAGAGAGAGTTACTTTCTGGCTCTCTCTAGAGAGAATCAGAACAGTTTCCAAGCAGGCCTTTTAAAATAAGTTGATCTGCTCTAGATGATCACGATTGCTTAGAAGTGTTGTAAAGATCAAATATTTTTTTATTTGAGCTGAAAAGACTGAGACCCCAGTGAAAGTAGTTTGAGAACTAAAATAATATCTTTTGCATAACTTGCCATTTTAAGAAACTGGCTAAAATGTTATGCAACAACATTGTATGATGATATTGTTTTGTTTCATTTCTTGTTATTAGACAAGATTTTAAAAATCTGTAATGTTTCTTTTCTTTTTCCTGTGGTCTCCTGATTTTATAATGGAAAACTATCTGAGTGTACAAACGATACAGAGAGCACCAAGCACCCCTCGAATGGTGCATTCTTTAGAACTACCAGTTTGAGCTATTTCAGCATTTCGTTTTATGGAACTTAAATAGCCCAGAATAAATAAGGATCCAAACATTAATACAAAGAAAAATAGAGGAATCATTATTTGCAAATGCACTAATGCATATGCATTTATTGATTCATAAAGAGTTATAAGATGGGGTAAAAAGCCTTGATATAACCTCATTTAGTGTGTGTATGCTTTGTACAATTAAAGACTTGTAGTGACGTATTATGTATGTACTGTACTCTCACCATGAATTAGCGCTACATCATTCCATGAATCCATCTCTGTGCCCCTTGTACATATTCTTGTATATGCCAAATAGTACATGTAACTGCTCATATACCAATTATTTTGCCCTTAAAGTATGTCTGAGAAATATGTATAACTTAGTAATATCTGGATTTTAAGTTGAAGCTAAAAGAAACAGACTGAATGGACATATCAGGGAGCAGGAATGACAAGTACTGTACGCTCTTCTATCTCATATTCTATAATTAGAAATAGAGAGAGCCGGAGAAAATAGCTTAAAGGTTTTGGCTGACTGTAAGCATCACTTTTTCTTCCTCTCTGCAGGGATTCTGATGAAAGACTTTACATTAATAGAGAAAACAGATCTTATATGACTGTACGTTTCTATTTTTATTTCAGCCAACTAATCTAAAGAAACAAATTCAACACATCACATTTACTGTAAAAATCACATGCAAGTTCATGTTCTTTTCCTGACTACTGTGTTGAAGGTTTATAAGCATTATTAAATTCCAGACAGTGCTTGTCCCATTTAGTTTTAAACCACTTCTTTGCAATTGAGTGGCAGATTGTATGAAATAGAACATCTGGCAACCCTAAGAAAGGTAAACAAGCATTGATGATCCAGCTCTTCCAGTGTTTATTAAGTTTTCTGCTTCAAAAATGTATGTCTTTCATGCCGTATTGAAAATATGGAACAGATACAAATCCAGGCTGTCCCCAAAAACCCTATGTGGCTCTCAGTACAAGAGGTATTCTAAGATTATAGACCAGAAATACAAACACAAATGGCTAACATACCATGAGATGCTAACGTTTTGTCAAGGGTCATAATAAATAAAATCAAGGTAAGATTTGATGGAAGAGGAACATACTTGTCAATGTTTTTTTATTGTACTGAACATTGTTAGAAGTGATTTTGAAATACTTGTGTACACATAATGAACATGTGATTGCTAAAACGCATAAACTTTTGTTGAAGTTTGAAATAGAAAAACAAGTTCTCTTCTACCACGATGATGATATGAAAGCATCTAGCAATCAGACGGCTCTCGTAAATGATCAATTTTACCTTATATTACCAGACTAATCCCTTTTTAATTATTGGTCCCTGTGCATAACTGTATTTGACTAACTCCCAAGCAACTGGTCAAGAATCAAGAACTGTTTAAATGCTATCAGCAAGAGAAGATTATAGCATGAGAAACAGGAAGAATGAATCCTGACAAACTGCCCAGGCAACCAAAATAAATGACCTACTGGACATTTTTTTTAAAGGTGTCTGAAAACAAAAATATAAGTAATGACAGCATTAACATTTGCATTATTACTATACCAAGCCATGCGCATATGTTGAATTGGACCTTAGAAGAGGGTAGTACAGAGGAGAATGCCACTTATAAGAATAATAATAGCTAATCCGACCCCATTCTATCCACCCCAGGGCAGCTACATACTCAACTTTAGCATTTACTCCAAAAAGCGTCCAGGAAGAGATTTCTAAAAATGAGACCACAGAATTTATATCTATCAAGGAGTGAAATTCAAAATTTTTCCCTACCGGTTCTCTGGCCATGACTTGGTGGGTGTGGCAAGGGAAGGATACTGCAAAATCCCCATTCCCTCCCCACTCCTGGGGGAAGGATATTGCAAAATCTCCATTCCCACCCCACTCTCGGGCCAGTCAGAAGTGGTATTTGCCAGTTCTCCGAACTACTCAAAATTTCCACTACTGGTTCTCCAGAACCTAGAACCTGCTGGATTTCACCCCTGGTATCTACCGTCGGTAAAGCTTGCTGAGTGCATGGACCATATTATCAATTTTCAATTATTTAGCAGAAAGAAAAGCAAACTCGACTCACTGAAATAAACCCTTGATGCATTTACTTTATGATATTTCCACCCAAAAAATTGCTATATCTTGCCAAAGCAAGAAGCCATGTATGCAAAATGCTCAAGTTGCTGTATAACAGAGACTCCATAATTGAATTGACAGAAATGAAATGATGGTTCACAGTTGTATATAACTACTGCTTTGGACATCATTTTTATTCCCTCAATTTTCTCAGTTTCACTCCTGAGTGGGAAATGAGTAGCATTTACAGTAACCACCTTAAAATGTGAGGCTCTATAATTGCCTCTTCTTTCTTCTCAAACTGCCTTTTACTTCCTCCTTTTGTTTTCTCTTGTCACTCAAACAGCTGCCCAATTAATGGTGTTTCCATCAGCCCTTCATTTCTGTTCCTCTTTTCCCTATAATCCCAGCAGATAAAGAAGACTATCCAATGCTAATGGTGAACCTCCTCCCTTTTGTTATTGCCAGATTGCTTTATTTTCCTTTGTTCCCATACCCGAAGAAAAGAAGTACAATAGGTGTCATTTCAGTTTTTCATTACATGCACAGCAACAGATAACTGATAAGCAGGACCCATTGTTTAGGTCAGCAACTATCTCTGCATGTGTACAAATATATTTTAAATTGGCTATAAATCCTTTATGTTTGAGATATTAGTTATCAGTCTTATTATTACTATGACACAATAAACTTTGCATATTTCCAGTGTAGGAGACTGTTCAAATTATTTCTTTCTGAATATAATTACAATGTGTTTGAAAAATCAGTGCACTGAAATGCTTTTGGATACAACTTTATGACTCAGAATTCAGTAACAGCTTTGGAAGTAGGTTAGTAAGCTAGATGCAAAAAGATAAAACTGCATCTGTTTTATACAGCATAATTATATTGGCATCACTGAAAATAGATATTTGACTTTACCTTTTGTTGTACTTATTTTTGGCATATTTCCTATCCCTGAGTGATTTTCACATTGTCAGTCAAAGTTTAAGATTATTTCACATTGAAACTAAGAACTCCATTTTTATTACTGAAACTGGGAAAATATGAACAGTACTTGCCATTTTCATCTAAATAATTCTTGGTGGTGTAATTTTTGAATGTGAGCGTTTTTTACACACACACACACACACACACACACACACACACACACACCACCTGTGAGGGTTTTTGTGATGAAAAAGAATGATCGGCCCAAGTCCTGAGTAAGCCTAATTATTTTATAATAAGTTTATAATACATGGATGGTACACAAATGTGAAATAAATAAATTTAAGAATTTCTCCCAAGCATCATTGGTAGTACAACTGTTTTAGAATAATTGCATAATATGTCAGACTATACAAGAAACCTGATGTTGCAAAAAACAATATTCATATTGTTTTTCATTTTACATATCTACCCACAACTCTTCTAGAGGCCTTAGATCTTTACATAGAGATCTAATGGGTGATATAATTATTTTGCTACTTATAGTCCTAAAGTAAACTTTCTCCCTTGCCATGGACAGATGCCTAGGGGATGAGATTAGTGATCCAGAGCAATCTTGAATTTCATCCCTCCAGAATGCAAGACTATTTCCTTGTTGAAGGCCACACTGCAGGGAAAGTTCTGCTTGTCAGAATGCAAGATGTCAAATGAGGAATAAGAATTCCCTTTGCAATGAAAACTGATAGCAACCAACCGTAATTAGATTTGTTTATGTCTTCTGCCTTTGTAAATGATAAAGAAGCTTAAATTTAAAATTGCAGTCAGTGTCTCCCCAAAAATTAATGTCAAGCATTTTTGTTCTGAATCAGAAAAGGATTAAGCATATGAAGAAAATGAATGATAGAAATAATAATTAAAGTAGAACTAGGTTAAGCCTCAACAAATGCATGCTGATTTTTTTTCACAGTGTTCCAATAGTTATAAATTGACTGCTTATAACATTGAGGATATAAATAATCTGGATTAATTAACACTGTAAAAGGAGCATTCTCAATCCTTTGTAAACCCATTTTATGAAGTGTAATCTTGTCTTGTATTTGGCATCTAAGAATTCTTTTTCTCTCCTTCTCTCCCCCCCACCTGGATTTTCTTAAATTTAGTGCCTTAAAACAAATAAAGACATAGAAATAGGAGTTTGTGCTTTTTTTCCTATTTTCATAAGAAGAGTTGTGAATTATTGCTTTATTCTGTGCAACAAATGCAAGTGGGTAATTAGACGTAATATAAAATTAAAAATTTCCTGCAACACGAGTGCACGCCCAAACCCCCAAAATGCAATGCGTGTGTGGCCCCATGCATGCACGTATTTATCCTGATTCACTACAATCACTCCCCACAACTTATCCACTGTTTCTTCCCTTAACCATCCCTGAGGGGGCGGGGGTCAGCCCATCTCCCATTGTGGCCACACATGTTTACATAAGAATTGTAATTGATCCTTTGATCCTTTCGAATAGGAAGGGTTGCTAAAATACTTGTCAAAACCTTTTAACATGCATGCCAACGGAGTATTTGGCACGCTCTGAACCCCATCCCTTCTATCACACTGCCATCGACTCGTAGCCCCGGAAACTCACGGCCACTAACGAGAAATGCGACGGCTTAACCACCCACACAACCTGACATGGACTTCATTAGGGTAGCCACCCCAAGTCCGAGGGAGTGATCAATTCCCTCCGTCTGCTTTCAAATAAAGCAGGTACAATTCTTTTACAATATACTCACTTAAAACGCTCCCACTCCGTAGATTCCTGGCCAGGAATTTGTTCAGACCACCTTTCCTGCACCGCAGCGTTCTTGGACTCGATCAGAGCACCGTCGGGGCCATAGGGATATCGCTGCTGTCTCCCGGAGATGTATCTCCGCGGCGCCTGGAGAATGTTCAGGAGCGACCTCCCGATGGTCCCGAGGGGTCGAAACGGTCCTCAGCGAAATATCGCCTTGCACCCAGTCCCGGCGGAGGCCAAAATCTCCAATGCAGAAAAAAGTTTATTGTGCACGGTTCAAACAGCCCAAAGGCAAACAAAAAGTCTGAACGCCGATGGCTTCTTCTGGCCATGTATTTATACAGTTTAAAGGCAAAAGTATTACAGAGAGTGATGCATTTCACACGTAGAAGCTGCCCTTTCATCTATCTCTGGGAAAGGAAATAACAATCTTCTTCTCACATACTCAGGTTCTCTGCTCCGGCGCCCAAGACATAACAAAAGCAGATAAGAGGCTAGGAGACGCCTCAAGGGCAATAAGGAAGCAGCACCCCTTATCCAGGGATATGCATGACATTTGGGATGCAATAAACATTAAACAACAGAATGTATCTGTTTAGGGTCAGTTTGCCCTTTTACAATTCTGTACCTACATCAAATACCGTTTGTCATCTCAGCACCTTGGCACGGAAGAGGCACTTCTGTCTTGACCAAAGATTTGGATTTCTAATAATTGAGTTTTATCCCAATATCGAATCCTAGCCTGGCTCACTCATGCATTCGGGGGTGCACACTTTAGGCACTCAGTCTGGAAAAGGTTAGCCATCATTGCTCTAGGGCAGTGGTTCCCAACCTTTTTTTGGCCATACCCCCACCTAAGCATCTCTAAAATCCTGATGCCCCCCCCCCGTGACATACAATTCTTACTATTCAAAAATGAACTCCTACTCGTGCGGAGGAAGCCTAAAAGGCCGTTAACTTGGTTTAAACAAGGTTCCAAAGAACATGGCATCCATGAAAGAGAAAAATAGAAGAATGAAAGTAGAAGTACTGAGGAACTTAAAAAATAATAGTATGAAGGGATATGAAAAAACAGCACATAAAGTTTCAAATCATATTAGCGGGCTTTCAAAAATTCGGTAATAACTCATTTTCATATTGCCCCCATTAAAAATCAAATTGCCCCCCTGTGGGGCGTGGGCCCCACATTGGGAATCACTGCTCTAGGAGAAATTCATCATTTTAATGCTATATATATGATGTCTTTCTACATAGATGAACCTGGAGATAAACTTTCCAAATGTATTTTCTGCTCTTTGGAGGTATCTCTAATGGCACAAATAAGCTCACTGGAAATTTAGCTTTTTCTCATGTTAAATTATTCTCTAATAGGCGGATTAGTAAAGAGGACTGTGCTAGTTCTTTTATCTGTAACAATGGTGGGTACTGATCATAATAAGCTAAGATAAAATTCCATCTTCGAGAGATGCAAAATAAATTTATGACTTTATGGCTTTATGCACATTCAGCATCATACATGAAGTCAATGTGCAAAAGAAACTTATTCAGGATTCTTTTATGAGGTGTCTGCTTGGTAGCTCAGCTAATAGATCCATAATGCTACATAATTTCGTTAGTAGGAATAGTAATTTAGATTTCTAGCTTTGTGTTTTTGATGGGTTTTTAGAACAGGTAATCCTCAAGTTACAATTGAGCCCAAAATTTTTGTTGCTTAGTGAGACAATTGTTAAGAATTTTTCCCCATTTTACAATCTTTCTTGCCATAGTTGTTAAGTGAATCACGGCAATTGTTAAATTAGTAACATGGTTGCTAAGCGAATCTGACTTCCCCATTGACTTTGCTTGTCAGAAGGTCACAAAAGGAGATCACATGACCCAGGACATTGCAACGGTTATAAATGTGAGTCAGTTGCCATGCATTTGAATTTTGATCATGTAATTATGGGGATGCTACAATGGTTGTAAGTGTGAAAGGTGGTTATAAGTGATCTTTTTCAGTTCCATTTGAAGTAACTTCAAATGGTCGCTAAATGAGCTGTTGTAAGTCAAGGACTACCTGTATTTTACTAATTAAATTTATATTAGGTTCTGGTTCAAATTAGCAAGGCAATTTGCTTTTTAATTTTTCTGTGTCACATAACTTACATTATTGAGATATAGATACAAAATTTGGGTTAGTGATTTGATTTTGTGGTACAGGTAAAGCAGGGGCAAAGTACTGTTGTAAGTTGAGATAGTCCTCAACTTACAACAGTTCATTTAGTGACCATTCAAAGTTACAATGGCAGTGCCTTATGACCATTGCAGCATCCCCATGATCACATGATCAAAATTCAGATGCTTGGCAACTGACTCACATTTATGACAGATGCAGTGTCCTGGAGTCATGCTTTTGCAACCTTCAGATGAGCAAAGTCAATGGAGAAGCCAGATTCACTTAACAACTATGTTACTAACTTAGCAACTGCAATGATTCACTGAACAATTGTGGCAAGAAAAGTCCTAAAATGGGGCAAAACTCACTTAACAAATTTCTCACTTAGCAACATAAATCTAGGGCTCCATTACGGTAAATTGAGGACTACTTGTATTTCACACCATATCAAATCAACTGCAGATATGACTCATGGATATTACTTGATAATTTTTAGCTGTTTTTACCAATAATAGAATCCACATTACTCTTGATAATGGGACACTTACCCCTCACAATCCTTTGGTATTGTTGGACGTCCAAATCCAATGTCACAGATTCTTTAGCCTCTCAAGAGTTATACAGGTTGACATCCAATCCAGGATGACTTCAAATGACTTATTTCTTGTTTTAATTGTTGTATTGCTAAACACTATCATTTTATTTCATTTTTTTAAAGTTTTAAGATATTTAGTCAAATATTTTTAGATATATATTTCCAGTGAAGAAGTTTGAGAAAATTTCCGTAATAAAAACATTATAAAAAAATATACACGGTAGAATTATTTAAATTATAAGTAGGAGGGATTGATGCCACGTTTATTCATTAGTGGGATAAAACTCGAATGGGTGAATTTCATTTTCTATCTACTTTGCTTTTCATAGAAACCACAATCAGTTCTTTAGAGCCAGGTATAAGTGACATACTATCACCGTGATGGCGAACCTATGGCACACATGTCCAAAGTGGCACGTAAAGCCATGTTGCCCGGCACACGTGGCCTTGCCTGTTTGTCTTCTGGGTTTCAGGTGCGCATGTGCATGTGATGATCAGCTGTCCTTCGCACGTGTGGCTGTGCCAAAAACCAATGTGTGCATGAGCGCCGGCTAGCTAATTGTCAAGTGTGCATGCATGCCAGAACCCGGAAGTTCAGCTTCTCCAGAGCATGATCCCTTCACGTGCGCAGCAGTGCCAAAACACGGTGTGCGCATGTGCACCAGCCAGCTGATTGTCGGGAGCACATGCACGCTAGAACCCAGAAGTTTGGCTTTTCTGGAGCGTGGCCCTCACAAGTGTGCACGTGTGACTTTTCTGCTCAGGTTCACCATCATTGTACTATCAGAATATAAGCATTCTGAGGCCAACATTATGTGCTTTTCTTTATTAGCCAGACTGAACACTTTGTTATCTTCATTCAAAACATTTTTTAAACTTTTGATGTTGTAGGGAGGATGAGGGAGGATCATTACATTGGTATTATTAAGCAGGTGGGAAAGAGAAAAGCATCTGATTTTTTTTTTTTTTGCAAATCGCATCATGATTCATCAATAGATTTCAGTCTACACTTTAGCTAATAGATTAGTTAATTCAGATAAGTCTAGTCATTTTTGTAGAGTTGCCCCTTCTTTGCATTTACATTTTGTGTTTGCATTTGAGAAAACATTATGTTCATCTTGATCCTATGAGCCAAGATGGGTCCTATTTGCCTTTCTCCTTTCCCAGCATTGGGACTTACACAAATTTAATGCAGCAAAAAATAGAATGAAGGTTACTTTGGTACAGCTTCTCATACTGTAAGTATTGGAATTATAGTTCCTAAAATTGGGGGGGGAGGGGGAATATCTGAGGCAGATTTATAGATTATACCTTAATATACCCTGTTTCCCCCAAAATAAGACATCCCTTGATAATAACCCCAATCGGGCTTTTGAGCGCATTGCAATAAGGCCAATCACTTATTTCAGGGTTCAAAAAAATATAAGACAGGGTCTTTTTTTCGGGGAAACACAGTAGAAGTTCAGAGTTGTATTCTTGTTAATAAACCATCATTCATCAGAGCAGCTCTCCAAATACCACACTCCGTCTCAAACACACATCTACGACTGGAGAGAGGTATGATAAATCTTGAGCTCAGAGCTTCTATACATCTAGCTTCTATAAACCTTTGGTTAAAGCTCACCTTCTTTCCCCAAGGCTTAGCACCATTGATCCTTCAGGACAGTTTTCAATTTACATGGATCATAGCTGTTGAATCTAATCTTTCAAATTTAAGCTACTCTTCCTTCACAATTTTTGAGATGGAATATGATCAAGTGAAACAAACTCTGAAGCAAAGGATAAAACATTCAGGGAGGCAAGCAGATCTAGGGGAACCTCCAACCTTCATGTCACCAGTATACAACAGGTATATTATCACTGCTACCAACTACCTTACACAGCTAGAAACCTCTAGCCATCACAAAGCTTTTTCTCTTGCCCGATACCACATTCTCCCCTCTGTAGTATTGGATAGTAAATATTTAAAAAATCCATTGGTTGAAAGGCTTTGTGCCTATGATTCTGGAGAGGTAGAAACTACAGAATGTAACCTTTGTATTTCTCTTCAAGGAGACATCTGAACTACATTTATGCTTCTTCTGATTAGTAGATATCCTGATCACTCAGATTCAGCCTATGCCCAGATGCTGCTCATACAAAGTACTCCTTGTTATAGCACATGTAGCTAGGTTTTATACAGCTGCACAGAATATCTACTGAACTCTGATAGGCCAATATCTCTCAATGCATGCCCTGTAACTGTAATTCATTTAAATTTTAGATATTGTCACTTCACTGGTATTAATAGTTTAGTTACCTTTACTTTGTGGTAATTTTAGATATCAATATAATTTTAGTGTTAAAATTAAAATTTCATATAATTTCACTTATTAGATCCTAGTTAGATTATTTTACAAATGTACTTGAATTCTGTCTTAAATTTTATTTATTTTATATATTCATTCTTGTCAGAATGAAATTGAATTAATTGAATTGAAGTTTGGACCACATATTGAAAAATAGGGAAATGAAATTCATAACATTTGAACTTTCCTTGAGATTTATGAAATGCTATAATGGGTGAAGATTATAAGGATTCATGTTATGCAAATTTAGTTAATTATTGTGAATAGACCTTCAACAGTTTGATCAAAGGCCATGAAACAGAAAAGTTGACTTAAAATGATTGAAACAGGTATGTAATGTTTTTAGTTTAAAACAACTTTTTGCCAATGAATGGTACACTAAGACAACATTGCAAAAAGTAGGTAGGGCCAGGATGAAGACTAAATTAAACTAAATTAAATAAATGAAAATAAATAAATGCAGTTATTTATTTTGTGTTTAATAATCCTCCAATTTGTCAGTTACTTTTTGGGACTGCATATATTGATCCCACTTCTATAAAAGATCCACATTTTTTCCATGTTTCACATTAGAAATATTAAGTATTTTATAGCATCAAATATGAAGATATGAAGATATGTAGATCTGTAAACAGTTGCTTGATCAAGAAATAAACTAGCTTAGTTACAACATTATGTAACTAACATTTTTGCTTTGTTGTGTTCTTTTATATCAAATCTGTACTGTATCATTAGCCCACATTATTGTTGAACCAGAATATTTGCATTAATTACTGCTCTTTTATATTTAATTAAAATTCATTTAATCAGTCACAATATTTTAAAATAACCTTTAAATAGAATTTTTAGATTATAAAATAGCTCCCAAAGCAATGTGATTCAAGAAAAAAGAAGAGTACTCTATTAAGCATCACTTGATACTACAATGAAACATCTTTCTGCTTGGTTTATAATTATTAAATGATAATATAATAACATACTATTGGATTTTATCACAATACCAAACACATACAGAAAAAGTAGAATATGTTCCTTTAAATAAACATACTACCATGATGTACTGTAGTAGTAATAAAGTGCAATTGGCAATATTTTGGATAGTCTATTATATCTCTTTGAACTTATCTATATGCTATTTTCCACCTTTTTCTAAATGTTGTACTAAAAGTTACAATAGTAAAAATTGTATGTTATATACATATATGTTAGGGTCAGTACCTTGAAAATCCATGCACAAAGAAAAGTGTACAAAATGCATACATTCACAAAAATGTATGCAATCTGTGTTCTTGAACTTTTGTTCATTTTTTAAAAAATGAGATGGAATAAACCTTTTGTATGGAAAATGATGAAATTGAATAAGCCAGTGGAATCTTCTAATTCCAGTAGAAATAATACTGCAGAATGGAGGCAACAGTGGAAGAAATGAATGAAGTAGAACTGCCTTTGGAAAAGGACCTAAAGTAAAATAAAAAAAAGAGTAGTGACCATGAATGTTGGAATGCACAGAAAGCCACCATCCCATCCCAATAAAGTCTGCCTTATATTTAACTTGGGTGCTTTTTTAATGTTTTAAATTGTTTTTATTATTTTAATTGTATCTTTTTTCTGAATTATAAGTTGCCCAGAGCCATTGATTGAGATGGGTAGGTATAAAAATTGAACAAATAAATAAACTCCCTGAATTCCCAAATCAGCATCCTGGCTGAGAAATTCTGAGAACTGAAGTCCATATATCATAAGGCTGAAAAACACTGCTCTGTGTTCAGAGATTTGGGTGATAGGCTATGTTTGCCTTTTAATGGAGAGATGGTCAAATCTTCCTCTCTACTATTTCAGCTAGGCTATGTCTGAGACTAACTTCAGCTTTCCAGGCAATGTGAAAATATATATAACATTGGGATAGAAAGATTACAGCCCAAAACTTTTATGACTTTGCTAGTCAGGGTACTGTGTGACATTGTATGGTGTGGTTAAACATATAGATATACCCAGACAATTTTGAAATTCCAGTGAATGCAGCATGTGATGCAAATTATAAAAATAGTGTATATTCTGTGTGTTTATGTAATGTGAAAGTCACTGAAAATGTTATTGCTACAAAGCATTACAACTTGTCACAGACTTGCCAGCTATTCAATTTCTTACCTTAAAATAAAATATTTTAGTTTAAAGAAAAATCTGGTTGAGACACAAAAAGGCCTCTGATAAAATCAACACAAGGATCTGATTAAACAGGCATAGATAATAACTATCATAACAACACCAGTGTGCTAAATATATGACTTAGAACAGATGGGAGAGTGGGCTCTGTATGCCAGCTGTATGGGGGTGTATATAAAGCAGCCACAGTTCAGTTCAGCTTTTTAATTGTACATATTTTTTTTCTAAGAAATAGTAACTCCTCTGTGTCGTGCTTTAATATTGCCAGCTATAGGAAACAGTTACTTCTGCACAAGATGTATTCTTGGTTAACAAGATGCAGTGATACTGCAAAATAGCTTAAACTGGAATAGGATTAAGGTTATTTTGTGTCTAATTCTGCACTTCTTAAAGAAATAATTAAAGTGAGCTCAGTATGTGGATCAGTATACTCAGTCCTGATTTAAAATAATAATTAAGTTGAATAGAGCATTTAGTTATTTTAATTCAGTTAAATTCACTGAGTAGCACCATATTATCATCTAATTAATTTTTCGGGGGAGGGGGGATAACAAGATAAAGGTAATATCATAATCCATTCCACTATCTTTGAGATAAGGAATTTTTTTAACAATTCAGTTTGGGACAGTTTATTTGATCAGACTGTCTGTAAATAAAATGATGAGAACACAAACAAAAAGTTAGAATAAGTTTAGTGCAAAGGAGAACTTTAAAAAATGATATAAAAGTAATGCAAGTAGTTGAAAGGGGCCATCAATCACTTTGGTTGAGGTTGGTCCAGTATGAGGCTAAGATTTACCACTCTAAATTGAGCAAAAGTGGCGATAGTAGCCCTAAAATGATGCCTGGAGATTGTGAGAATCTGGATGGGATGAAAACAGCCCAGATTAAATCCTTGTAGAAAAGAGGTTCTAGTTATCCATAAACATCTAGATGATTTTATACATGGGTCTCCTAGATGGGGATGAGATTGTACACCCACAAAAAAAGAAAGGTTTGTGACTTGGGGATCCTTTTGGATACCCAGCTCCTGCTGAAGCAGCAGATGGAAATTGTCCATGGTGAGCCTTCTTTGTCACCATTCTGCTGTTGCTTCCCTAAAGAGCATGATACAACAGCACACAGCCAATAATATTTCAGAGTTGAGGTAACAGCCCTAGATTATTACTCAGCCAACATAACAGAAAGTGGTTTGATTCTGTGACTCTTACCAGCTTACTGCTGAAATTGTATGGCACTTGAATGATGGGAACAACATCCCCTTCCCCTTGCATTGTTGCTCAAATGGAACTTGAAATCTGCAAATTGTCATTTATTGCCCTATATAATGAAAGGAAAGAAATAGGGACAGGAAAGCAATTCTTAATATTTTAATTAATTAAAATGCAAGTGTGTATGTGTTTGCACCCAAATCTTCTGTTGTTGTTGTTGCTTTTAAATATCCACTAAGCTCACATTTTGTTCTTTCCTATCCAAGAAAACTATTAAGTTAGCAATTATATTGTGTGTTGTGGACAGTTATTGTTTTTATCTCAGAATCATCCCACTGGGTTTTTTTTTCTTTGTTTAGAAAGTATTAGTTGTCATCTACCATCCTCCAGTAACAAACTGCAATGACTTTGGAAGCTTCTCCCAAATTTGTGAGAAGAAGTTTATGTTCTGTGAAAGAACTGATACTGGGAAGAGGAGAAAGAGAGCAAGAATGCTTCTGACATTATGGATCTAGTTCAGGGTTGGGTTCTACTTACCTTTACTACCGGTTTGCAACGGGGACGTGCATGCGTGCTCACTTCATTTGTGCGTGCGTGCACTCTTCTGCACATGCACAGAAGCATTCTGATGACGTCGGGGTCGGTGCGTGGAGCTCCCGCCGGTTTTACTACCAGTTCTATAGAACTGGTGCGAACCGGGGGCAACCCCACCACTGATCTAGTTGTGTGTTTCTTTGAATCAAGGTTCGTTTAATTTGACTGGCTTCTTGAATAATCACAATTTTTAGGATCTGAGTCATTGAAGCAGTCCTTGAGAATGCCATATGCCCTTTTTGGGGGTATGGCTAAATAAAAAACACTTTTGTATCTAATACACAGATTAAAAGGAAAACATTTTGAAAAAGAAGGCAGCTTTGATGACTAGTCTAATTCAGTGGTCTCCAAACTTGGCAATTTTAAGACTTGTGGTCTTCAACTCCCAGAGTTCTTCAGCCAGAAAAGCTGTCTGAGGAATTCTAGGAGTTGAAGTTCACAACTCTTAAAGTTGCTAGGTTTGGAGACCCTGATCTAATTGCTTTTGCTCAGTCTTAGGAAAAAAGCAATGGCAAACCAGTTCTGAAAATCTTGTCAAGAACTAATCCAGGCAGTTGCCAGGAATCAACGCTACTATAAAAGAAAAAATATTTTTCCTGTCAAGAGCTGGAAGGGAAACTGACATAACTCTTATGAATTTCAGCCGCTTAAAAATAAAATAGATTTACAATGCCAGTCTTCCATTAGTAAATTGGAGAAGGAACCCTGGAGGAGACAGACAGGAAAGAATGAAGCTCAACTTTTTACTTAGAAAATAAATGAATAAGTTAGAATTATTTTCTATAGGTGATGGGATAACAATTCACAATCCAGCCTGTTTGTGCTTTCTTTTCAGTTCTTGGCTATAGACATATTTAAATAGAGAAAAAGAAGAGTTAGAATATTTGTATCTTATTATAATCATACTGTGCGACTTTCCCTCTAAATGGAGTCCTCAGCCTTTGTTCTCCATTTGCAAAGGGAGAATGTTTAATATTTTTTTCACAGAGATATCCACACAACTGGCCTTTTGAGAAGGGGTATTCTGCTTTTGTGGGCTGTATAATAATGTAGATTGTTACCATCATAAGTTCCCTGAACAGAGCACTAAGCTAATGATTTGAAAATGCCTGTGTGTTCAACCCAAATTATATTAAATAAGTTCCATGTTATGGTTTTCTTTATCTTTTTCAAAAGAGCTTTCTTCAAAAACTCAGAAGTAAAAATTCAATTTTTTTAAAAAAGAATTTTGTATGGTAACATTTCCTAATTAATGCAGTATATCCTTTCACAAATCAATTTCTATGTTGGCATAAGTGCTGATGGTTTCCTGGAAGCCCTCCAAAACAACCTGTTTCTTTACAGGGCTGATGTTGAGGATTCAAATAAATACATTCTTATTTCTGTCAAAATTCTTTTTTGAAGCCTTTTGATTTCAAAGCCCTGAACATGACATTTTATCAGTGAAATTGTAAATATGTGTGTTTGTGTGTGTGTGTGGGGGGAAGGGGGTTACTGTCATGTTTGAGCGTTGTTCAGGGCAGCAATCAGAGGCAAAATAATCTATGAGTCATTTCCCACAGGCAGTAATCATCCAATGCCAGAGCCAAAAGAACAAAGGCAACACCAGGAGAACATCTAAAAGGTCAGGAATAAAGGACTAAAACTAGGCAGATGATGCCGCACTGTGGGTAAAGGACTGTAATCCAACACATCAGTGAGCTGTTACTGGGAGGCATTTACTGAGCAGCAGGATATCAGATTTCCCAACATTGGTCAGTTCTCAGCTGAATGCTTGAATGCTTTTTCTCTACAAAGACTCACTCTGCCCCAACTATAAGACAGTAGTGACCATTCAGGAATAAAATATTATTTCTGAATGGATTCATTACTTGCAAGAAAAGTAACTTGATGATCGCAAGCATTCCTGTGGCCAGTTCTTGAATTTTCAGGTGCCTGGATTTGCTAGAGCAGAGTCCTGCTCTAATCTAAATTCTTAGAATCAAGCATGACAATGTTGCCTAATTTCAGATCTTACCCCTAGACCTAAAGGCCCGTGAACCTAGCTCCTTTCAGAGGTTCTTGAAAACAGCTGTCTCTCTCAGATTTGGTAGTTTGATTTTTCCTCCTGTGAAAATTCCTTCACCACATGCATTACAGAAACTTTCGAGGGCACTGGAAACAGTGGGTATATTATTCAGAACCAGTTGTATGCTACATTTTCCTTATTTATAGATCAGTTTATATATAGATCATATATCATATTATCTATATATCTATATATAATATCATACCATAGATAGATAGATAGATAGATAGATGATAGATAGATAGATATAGATATAGATATAGATATAGATATAGATATAGATATAGATATAGATCATAACCTTTTCTGGACCGAGCACCCAAAGCACGTGAATGCACGCGTGTGCTCCTGAACCCCCAAAATGCAATGCGTGTGCAGCCCCCCCACGTGCCCTGCCCCCGTGCATGCCACACATGCCCCCCATGCATGCACAGAGACCTGAAGAGCAGGTGGCCGGCAGGTGGTGTGCGCACATGCGCAGCAAAGCTGAACTGGGGCAACAGCTCATGTGCCATCAGAGATGGTGCTGTATGCCACCTCTGGCATGCGTGCCATAGGTTCGCCATCATGGATATAGATAATCATAAAGCAAAATAAAAATACTAAGACATGTCACCATCTGAAATAATGCCCCAAAAGCACAAGGAGGAGAGAGGAAATCTAAGAATTAGCCAGACTGAAACAGACTTTGATCTTAGAAGTCCTACTGCAGTCAGAGAGAGAGAGAGAGAGAGAGAGATGCTTTTTTAACACTGAAGTCATTCCATAACCTCAGAGTAATTGAGATTTTGTTTTAGTAAAACAAAATCCATTGCTTCTGATAACCATTTGTCTTCAGAAATGAAGGTATTGTAGACCAATCCCCAATCCACTAAATGTAGCTGGAAGAACATATCAAATTTTGGCAGTTTACTTCAACAAAAAACAAGATTCTTTTAGAGTTTCTTTTAACAAGATTTACTGAGGAAGGACAGGACTAAATTACAGAAATCTCAGCAATATGATTGTTGGCAGTTTAGAATTCATCTAAATTTATCACTGGATTGATAAGATATTTTTTTCAGTCTTTGACTCATTATTTCTTTGTGAGATGATAAGGTAGCTGTTCTTTTAACCAGTAAGTAAGGAATATCCAAGTTATCAATTTGTGAATTTCTCTCAGACTCAGACATACTATTACAATATTGATGTGAATTTCATAAATATGTTTACTGTGAATATTAGGCAGTAAGAGGTTAGTAGTATTTTACAATAATTAGAAAAGGTATTCTTTGTATTGTTCTCTATAGTCCAAGACTTCTAAGCAGTTTGGGTGACAGCAAGTATGAGAACAAAACTCTGAAAATTAGATAAGATACTGCTAGTAGCTGAATTATCCACTGTAGGATAAAAGGATCTCTTTTTTAATTGAGGTTTAATATTTACTCTTTCGGAATTTTGCCAAGGAGCCTTGGTGGCGCAGCGGACTAAACTGCTGTTAAAGTAGCACTTAGCTGCCAGCTGCCTGCAATTACTGCGAGTTCAATTCTCACCAGGCTCAAGGTTGACTCAGCCTTCCATCCTTCCAAGGTAGGTAAAATGAGGATCCGGTTTGTGGGGGCAATAAGCTGACTTTGTATAAAATAGAACACTGCTTGGGCGGGGGGCAAAAAAGCCCTACTAAGCAGGTATATACAAAAAGTATGAAGGCTATTGCTTAATGCATTGTAAGCCACCCTGGGTCTCCGGAGAAGGGCAGCATATAAATAGAATAAATAAATAAATAAATAAATAAATAAATAAATAAATAAATAAATAAATAAATAAATAAATAAATAAAATCCAATGGATCTCCATTGACAGTGAAGCTTTCAAAAAGACTTTTGTGAGGCATTAGCCTTAAAATATGATAGTCAGTGGTGTGAAACTGGTGATCCACCGGCCAGATGCGTCACACACAGGCCACGCCCACCCTAGCTCCATGAATGGGAAAAATGTCATGAAACATCATGTGACAGCAACGTGACGCTGCAAGTTTGACACCTGTGGGATAGATGAAGCACTGTTCTTTTTTTTTTTTAAAAAAAAGGCTTTCTTCTGAATTAATTCTTTAAGTTAACCATGAGTTTAGCTACCACTGACATCTCTGTGTGTGTTTACATTACGAGTCAGTATTCTTCAGAATAATCAATTCAAAATACAAACTATTAATTTTAACTATTACTCTTCATGTGAAAATTATCATCAAGGGAAAAAGGGTAGAATATAATAGAAGTGAACAAGCAAAGATTATGCATAGTAATAGTATGATAGTGAAATCATTATGAAGTTATGTGCACAGGAATATGGTCACAGCCCCTTTGTGAATAATCTGGTGGCATTCCTCCCTAGTAAATGGTTTGAGGATATTGATTATAAAGTGAAATTAGCTGGCTGAGTGTGATAGGAACAAACCCAAAAGCTGAATCAATTAGTGATTTATTTTTGTGGAGTCAACAAAAACAGTATGTTTGATTTAATACCCTTAATAACAAAAGATCAATGGCAGTAGAACAAGGTGAATGTTATAGATAAGATGACATCATAAAAACAACTTTGATGGAACTAAAAAAAAAATGGGTGATATAATTCACCAGATGAAGGGCAGTTCTGATTATTATATAAAGAACATATAAATCCAACTTCACGTGCTCAGATTTTTAACATATTAATTAAGAGAATAGAATACATAATGAGTCATGTGCATTTGGAAGTCATCTGTGTAGTCGTCTTCATACACTAATAGTTGTTTATTTTTATTTCTGTAAAATTATAATTCCTTTTTCCCCACCAAAAAGGAGCATTTTTAAAATGTAAAAAGAAGCATAAACTCAACAAGAATCCATAAACAAAATTATTTTTCAAATTAAAAGCAACATCTGAAAACCAACGCAGATGCCATATTTGCAAACAATAAATTCACTTAGGCTTAAGAGAAAAAATGGTGGTTTAAAAAGAATAGCCTTAACTTCCTGATAGCAGCCAAATAAAGAAAATAGCTTAATCTCATGGTGCAGGGAACATCTGAAGCTACCACTAATCCTAGATGTAACAGTTCAAGTAATCATAGTCAGATTTTGATTTGCCTATCTACTCTGAGGTGCATTTATTTCTAGTTGACTTAGGCTGTTGATTTAAAAGCCTTACATGTCTCAATACCTGGATATCTTTGAGATTGACTAATCCCAATTGTATGTGCCTGCACAGTAAATTCTGCTAATGTAGGCTTTTTTCCATATCCCTTACCTTTATGGATGTCACTAACATGGATTTTAGGAATGAATCTTCTCAATTCTTCTCCCATTCCTTCTATGGACCACATTTACCAGAAATCTGAAAAGCCTTTTGTGTTTTTACGAAGTCCATTAGAACTTGGATATTTCAATAAACTTTTGGAGTTGGGATCTTTTATAGTGTTATTTCTGCCATTGGAATATATTATACATCTTATTACTGTTTTGTATGTGTAGATGTACGTTGGTTTTCATGTTGTAACTTTGTCTTATTTAATCTGATTTACAGGGTTGTCAGAATAGTATATAAACCTAATAAATAACTAAACTAGATAGTATAAAGAACAGCAGCCATTGAGCCATGTATGTTAAATGTGAAGGGTGGCTTTTGAACTACTACCTCTTCAAACAAGTCTTTTGACTTGTATTGTGATGTTTGATATTTTTATGTATTTTAAATTGTTTGATTAGTTTTCTTTTACTTCTGATACTCATCCTTGCTTATTTAGTTTACTAGAAAGAGTAGATGTAATGAATGGTCAATTTAAGGAGACTGGATTTTCTACTGAAAATATAGTCTCTTTCTTAAAGTTGCTCTTTCCTAAAGTTGCACTGGGGAAAGATACATACAAGTATTACATAAAGTATTTTATTGTATTACAAGTATTGAAAATCACTTTGTACTTAGTTCAAATCTGTAATTCTTTGGCATCATTACTTTAAAAAAAACAGGCCAATTTAAATAAAGACATAGTACTTTGTTTCACCGAAAATAAGACATCCCCTAATAATAAGCCCAATTGGGCTTTTGAGCGCATGCGTTAAAATAAGCCCCCCCTGAAAATAAGCCCTCCCCGAAAATATTTAAATGCATGCACAGCCAGTCCCCGCCATTTCCTCTGGTTAGGGTTAGAGAGACAGAGCTGGAAATCAGGTAAGATGGCAAGAGGAGCCCCATCTTGCTCCACGCATCCCAAAATAATAAGACCTCTCCGAAAATAAGGCCAAGCGCTTATTCCGGGGTTCAAAAAAATATAAGACAGGGTCTTATTTTCGGAGAAACACGGTATCAGTTGTGGGCAACATTCAGTTGTTTTCTGCTTTCTTGGTCACAGAATCACTATTGTTTTTTACATATGTCTGAAATGGTGCTTGCACATGAACTATTAGATCAACAATTAAAATACCAATTGTGATTTTAACAAAATAGCACTTAAATAATAAATAAATAATAATAATAAATAAAGATTGTGTGTTATAAAGGAATCAGTGCTTCTAATAATAATAATACCAATGAATTCACAGGCTAACTTGATTTAGGGAAAACATCCAATTTAAATTATGGTGTGAATAAAATCTGTTCAGCTTCCAGTAATCATGAAGGGCTTCTCTTGAAAAGAAGCAATACCAAAAAATGAAGCAATGGCAGTATAAATGTAGACATTTTGCTGAGATAGACCTTCACAGAATCAGATACATGATCACTATGTTGTCAAAATGGTCTCCTTGCAATCACTTTGTGATCTCACTGAAGCTGCAGCACTGGTGCCATATCTGTCTTTAATTGAAGCTGTCAAGCTGTCTTTGGTCCCTGGATGGTGGAAGGGAAGGGTTGACAGCTGTGGCTCTGTGCCTTGAAGGGCCTTTAGGCTCTGGGTTATCATCTATGCCACTGTTTTATTTTAAGCACTATTAATGGAAGCCTGGATAAAGTTGAGTGCCAAGGCTGGAGCAGAGAAATGACTGCATGCCACATGGCAAGTCAAATATGTTCACTGTGTCTAGTTGCTCGGATACAGAGATTCAGAATTTGGAATTCTGGATGTTGTTCTACACATAATGTGGTAAGTCACTGATACCAATTTGAGCGTTGCCCTTCTAAAATCATGAATATAGATTATAGTGCCTCAGACCATCTGACACCAATGTCAAAATCTCTGGTATTAGTATTTCTTCCTCCTCTGGTCCCAAAGTTCCTTTGAACTCAAGGTTGTCAACCTGAAATTCCAGCCCTTAAATACATTTTTATGGCCCTCAAAGTTCCTCCTGATCTAGCTGCCTAAAATTTGTACTTTTAATATCTCACAATTTTGAAGCATAGAACACAAAAGGGGAAAAAATTAAAGTAACACATAAAATAGATTTGTTATAGACATAAATAAAAACAAGAGAGATGTTTTTAAACTCTTCCCATAAATTCAGAGTAGGAAGTTTCCACCAACGTGTGTAATGGCTGTAACCAACTCCTAACTTTCACCATCCATCCCATCAGTTGCCAACTCCTGTTTTAATTGGAAATACCTTTGTTTAGTCCTACAGTTTTAAAAGAAAAAAAGTGCAAATGCTGCTCTTTTCTTTTGTTATTTCCCCTGTAATAAGATTTTCTGTGAGATCCTGAATATTTTCTTTGAACCTAAGAGTTTAGAAACATTTTGAATGCTCTACAGAGACACTTTTTGTGATGGAAACTTTCCTGGGGATACACGGGATCAAAATAGAGTAAATTCATCTGGTTCCCTGACTGTGTTTATAAACATTTGCAAACAGTTGGAAATAGCTGTACCAAAACATTTTAATTTAATGCCACACGCAATTTAGCTTTGACAGAAAAAGAAACTCCAGAATATTTTAAAATATGTGAGAACAAAAGCTATAAGGTAACAGAAATGCCCTACTCATATCAAATAAAAATAATGGTTGTGATTTGCCAAAATATATCTTACAGACCAGAGAATGCATAATCAAGAGTGTAGTATAAACTATTACTTTTATATGGTGTCTAGAATGTTGAAATAATTTATCAATTGGTGAAATGACTTTCAGGTGAAACAATGTGTATACATTGATGGTTTTCCAGTCATACTCCTAGTTTCTTCAGAGCACAACTAAAAGTGAACTTGGTAAAAGATGCCATATTTTATTCAATGGAATAGAATGCCCACAACCAATTGCTACTCACTATATAGATGACAGAATTACAGCAATCAGTTAAAGACTGGTTGTGGGTATTCTACACCACTAAATATAGACAAAATATGATGTTTTGCCAAGTTCAGTTTTAGACCTGTTTGAAGAAGCTAACTGCATGACTAGCAAAATGTCAACATATATTCATTGCCTTACATGGTATTACCAAGAAGTGATGAAAATCTTCACTCTCTAATATTCTCTCTCTCACCCTCCCTCACTCCGCCTGTGTGTGTGCCTGTGTGTAACAGATGACTAAAAGACATAGCTTACCTAATAAAATAATTGTGTAACAAGTTTCGGTATAATCTATTTGTAAGGCTCTACATTCATAATAGTTATAAAAATGTGAAACAAGTAGCACTTTCTGAACTTTCTAAGTGTAAATAGCAACATACTGGGATAAAAATGTGAGACACAAATGAGACATGTTTTCTCTTGTGGAAACTTCATTTAATTAAACAGAATCTTTGTATAAGTACAATACTGTACTGCTTATCATTTCATTTCAATAGACCTAAAACAGATCTGCTCTGTAAATTTATACCATTCAACAGAAATATTTGCTGCCTATAAACTAAGATTATTCAAATTGTATGCATGACTTTTATATTTATTTTTTATATAGTTGGCTAATGTTTCACTGTATTTTAACCAATATTCAATAATTATTTTACTATTATTTTACCTTCTAGAATTATGCTTAAGATTAGAGATATTCTAAGCTGTGACATCTAATAAATTAAGAGTTACAATTGTGTGAAATCAAAGACATTAAATATTTGAATATATCTGTTATTTTACAAAGAAAACTTTTGTATTCAGTTACACTCTTTGTTGCACACTTTTTCAGATGACGGTTGCGGCTGGTACGAGCATTGAGAATAACATTCAAAGGACCATATCCTGCCCTAATGTATGTTTTGCATATCTTGGATTCTTGTCTTCTTTTAATGCAAAATTTCATTTATGTGAATTTGCTGTTGTCACCACAACATTATATTCATTTCCAACATATGTTACATATTTTACTACAAGTAAGGTTTCATTATGACTTACAAGAAGAATCTCTGGTTACACACCATAGTTCTAAGTTGCTTTCTCCCGGTTCTGTGTTATTTCAAATAGTGGTTTACCTATCCTAATGGGCCAGATTATTCAAAGAGCTAATGTTATTAACCCTGAATCATATGCTTATAGTACAATATGTCTTCCCCACAGTTCACTACTACTCAAGAAACATCCTCCTACACTTACATTTACACTTTGCAACAAGAATTACAAATTGGTCAAATCTGGAAAGTAAATTAAAAAGAACAAAAGAACAAAATGTAGCCATATACTCCTCACAAACTATATATGTATAAGGCAGTCATTTAAAAAATGTTTTGAGACAGCCATATGTGCTTCTCCTAACTGTGCAGCTGTATTGTCTTAATTGACAATACAATTTTATTTGAGTCAACATAGAAATTAGTTCAGTTGGGTTAGATAGAGTTTATGCTCATATAAATTGATACAAGAATACAGCATAAGTGATTCTGAGATCTGAAATAAAATAGCATGACGATGAAAAGGCACAGGAATACTGATTGATCTAATGAAAATACTGATGTCTATCATACCAATATAACATTTTAAAAATAAAGATACTGAAAATGGCTAAAATTTACCTATCAAGCAATTTGTATAGTTACACAGATGTATGTATAGTTACACAGTCATATATACATGTACACACACACATGTATTTACACACAGAGAGAGAGAGAATATATACACACATATACCTTATTTCACAGTATGTATTTTTGTTATATTTTTATAATTTTACCGGAATCATTATGATAATAGAAAAATTGTTTTATTTATTTGTTTATTAATTGCAAAGTCCAGAGCCATCCATCCTCCCTTTTTTTATTAAATTGCCTCTATTAGGCTGTTTTATTGTCATACAGGAAGTTCTTGCTTAGCAACTGCCTCATTTAGTGACCATTCAAAGTTACAATGGTGTAAAAAAACAACAACTTTGCAATGAATCATTTCATTTAAGTCAGTCCCAGAATTGCCACTCAGGCACTTCAAAAAAAAGCATGCATTTACAACCATCACAGTATTCCACTGTCATGTGGTTGCCATTTGTGTGCTTCTCAACTGGCTTGCAAGAAGCAGAGTTAATGGAGTCAAATTGTAAATTGCTTTAACCACAATGCTTCATTTAACAACCAAATGGGAAATGACATAAGTCTGCACAGCAATTGTGATGGATAGCAAAGGAGTTGCTGCTCCCAACTGTGGTCATTAAGCAAGGACTACTGTAAAGCTTTTTTAAAAATTAGCTATAAGCAAAACTATCCCACAAGGCTAGTAAGAAAGAAGGTTAGTTATTTATTTCATTTAAAAGACTTCAGTGGCCATTCTTCTTAAAAAAACCTCTCACAGATCACTGTGGCTTCCAATAGCAATCGTATCATTACCCAGAATGCATTTTACTACAAATTACTTTGGCTTTAACTGTAAACAAAAGCTGATCAGAAACTACTACTTTCTCTTCTATAGCAATTCATTCTTTGGTGCTAGCTTTGTTGATCTATGCTTTGCTTCGTTGGGAGAATATATGTCTGAAATGCCCACCGTATATATGCTCATTTGGGCAGATCAGAAAATATATGACTACTGTAGCATTAGGCTACAACTGTTGATTGTATAATATATATTGGATGGATCCCAGTTTTATGCAGATATGCTTAATAATCTGGACTTCCAGAATAAACTGTCTGATATATTTCATCATCTGCCATCCAGAAAGTGAATGTAATAAATGGAGGTTGGTAAGCAAAGCTTCAACATCCATGGTTGCCAGGAATATTTTCTGGAATATTGTCAAAGTATTTCTTTCCTGAGAAAATCAATAACATCACACAAAAATGGTTGTTTATTTATTTATAAAATTTAGAAACTGTCCATCTAGAGTGATTGTACATGTATTTATTGTAACCAAACATCTGTAATGCTTAATGGCTACAGCTGTGAACAATGAAGTATCTAGGACTGTTTGATTTGTATATCTGGGATCATAGATAAGGTCTATATTGAAAATTAGTGATACAGTTGTGCATTTGCTCTTATATATCTATAGTAAAATTCCTCATCAGATTATGTAATTTGTTATAATGTTCCTCTATGGCAGGGGTGTCAAACTCAGGTTGTCATGGCATCGTCACGTGACATATCGGAACTTTTTTCCCCTAAACCGTGTGTGGGCATGGCCAGCGCATGATGTATCCGGCCCCCAGGCTGGGAGTTTAACACCCTTGCTCTACGGGATATGAGGATACAGGCTAATCTTTGATATTCAAGCATTAATTTGTTCCATCCATATTTATTAATTGGAAGTTCCATCCATAATTATTAGTTGAAAATGAATAGTTTTATGAATTTTTCTCCTACCATATGCCTCTGTATAGACATTTCCATATTTTTTCTTCCATTGTGTCCAATTCTCAGAAACTGTCTGGACTACAGTTTCTTGGCAAGATATTTTAGAATTAGTTTGCCATTGCCTCCTTACTAATGCTGAAAGAAATTGTCTTGCCCAAGATCACCCAGTTGGCTTCATCCCAAGACAGCACTATAACTCACAGTTTCTTGATTTGTAACCTGGTGCTTTAGACATTAGACCAATTGGCTCTAGACAAAAGGTTGGATGATAGGTTATAGCCAAGAAATATCAAAACACTTACAGCTGCATCATTTTTTACAGAATAGGCTGAAAGGAGCAGGACATTATTTCTTGAAAGTTATCAGTCAAGAGCTCCAATAATTCATACTAAATTTGAAACCAAAAATATTCAAAAATTGTTTAGAAAGTAAATTCTTATGAAAGTTCAGTAAGTCTACTACCAATTGAGTATTCAATATTTTAACTATAGTTTAATGGAAAGGCCCTCTGGAAATTTTAGCATTTTTGATGTATTCCCATAACAGATTTTTTGAAAAAAGAAAAGTGAGCATCTGTTTGAATATTTAAATACATGATGCACTATGAGATAAAAGATTATTGCAAAAATACTATAGACTTAGAACAAGCACACTATTTCAGACCTAATTATTCTCTTAGGAATTGTTCACAAAACAAGTCAGAGACAATGAATTATTTGTCAAACATGGACTGGTAGCATGATAGTTAAGGAGATAAAAAGCTGGCTGGCCTGAAACATCATACTTAGGGTTCATAATGCTTGATCAGAATGAAAAAGATATTGAGTGTAGAAATATACAATCATATGCATTCTAATCTTCAGTATTTTCATTAATGTTTGGATAAAGAAATTAAGGAAATTCTTATATAGTTTTCTCATGTTGCAAAAATTGAATGGAATAGCTCATATTCTAGAACAGCGGTCCAAAACCTTTCTAGCTTTGTGTTCCAGCAGAGGAGGGGAGGGGATGGTTCCATGTGAGTGGTAAGTGTGCACAAATAATCAAAAAACAGATCTGCGAACAACTGGAAGCAAGTAAAATCATAACTAGTACTAGCATGGGTTTGTTAAAAACAGATCATGCCAAGCCAATCTTATTTCATTCTTTGATGAAGTTACTAAATTAGTAGATCAGCGAAATGCGGTGGATATGGTATACTTAATTTCAGTAAGGCATTGACAAAGTAGACCACAATTTACTTCTTGGTAAGCTTAAAAAATGTGGAATAGACAACCTCACCATCAGATGGATTTGTAACTGGCTGACAAACCGTACTCAATGAGTACTTCTTAATGGTACTACATCTACATGGAGAGAAATAAGCAATGGAGTATCACAAAGGTCAGTCTTAGGCCCAGTATTCTTCAATATCTTTATAAATGATTTAGATGAGGGAATAGAAGCGTAACTCATCAAATGTGCAGATGATATAGCCAACACCCCAGAAGACAAACTCAGGATCAAAAAAGATCTTGACAAAGTTGAACAATGGGCCCTATTCAACAAAATGAATTTTAATGTGGAGAAAAGCAAAACTTTAAATTTAGGCAGGAAAAATCAAGGTATAAGTACAGATTAGGTGAGACCTGGCTCAAAAAGGGTAACTGTGAGAGGGACCTTGGAGACCTAGTGGATGATCACTTGAATATGAGCCAGCAATGTGCAGCAGTAGCCAAAAAAGCTACTACAATCCTGGGTTGTATAAACAGAGGCATAGAATCACAATCACATGAAGAATTAGTGCCACGTTACAAAAACCTAGTAAGACCACACCTGGAATACTGCAACCAATTTTGGTCATCGTACTACTTAAAAGATGTTGAGACTATGGAAAAAGTTCAGAGAAAGGCAACTAAGATGATCAAAGGCCTGGAAACTAAACCATATGAAGAACAGCTGTTGGCTTTGAGTCTGGCTAGTCTAAAGAAAATAAGAATTATGGGTGATATGATACCAGTATTTCAGTATTTGAGAGGCTGCCACAAAGAAGAGGGAGTCAAATTATTCTCCAAAGCACCAGAGGGAAGGGCAAGAAATAATGGTTGGAAACTAAACAAAGAGAGAAGCAACCTGGAATTAAGAAGAAACTTCCTAAGAGTGAGGACAATTAACCAGTGGAACAGCTTGCCTTCAGAAATTATGGGCCCTCCATCATGGGTGTTCCAACTGGAGGTTTTTAAGAAGAGACTGGACAGTCACTTGTCTGAGATGGTATAGGTTCTCCTGCTTGAACAGGGCGCTGGACTAGAAGATCTCCAAGGTCCCTCCCAGCTTTATTCTATTCTACATGTGCAAGCACACACAACTCCATTCGTGCAAGTGGCAGGCACATGTACCCGCTGTTCACAAAAATGGAGCTTCGTGCTTGAGTGCAAGCACCTGCTGCTCACTATGAGATAAAAGACTATTGCACATGTGCTTTGTCATGCCCCCATCGGAATCGGAATCTGAGATGGAAAACGAACAGCTGACAGAGAGTGAGAGAATGGCTCTGTTGGCTGTGGAGGAAACGGGGGAAGGGCAAAGTCAGGCTGGGCAGAGCAGGGGAGAGGTAGAACAAGGGAGAGAGTGTTCAGATGAAAACCAAGGCCTACCCCCTCCTCATTCTAGGGCACACAGGGAAGAACGCAGAAGAGGGCAACATGGGTTGCATGGCTTATGAGGAAGGAAAGGGCCCTGATTCCCTTGACAGGGCACATCTGGGGATGGAGTTTAAAAGAGAGGCAGTTGGGAGGGGCGTTTGTCAGGAACAAACACTGAATTCATCTAGTGTTGAGAGTGGGGCCTGCATTTCTGGCATTCCTCCTGATTTTGAATTATAGTTGTGCTTCTGTGTGTTTATCTTGTCTTGCTGGAATTATTGCCATGAATTCTTCGCTTTTGGGACTCGTTATCTTGCCCTGCTGGAATGATTGATTTGCAGTCATTCTGATTACAGCTTTTGGACTGGAGTATCTGTGGACATAATCTGTTGCAGGCTTGTGGGAGAGCTTTTCTCCAGGCCGGAGAGTAAACGGGATGTTGGGGGCAAAGTTGGTGCCAATAAAGACTCATACCGGTTCTCTGGCTGTGTTGTGTTCGTGCCATGCCCTGGGTCATCACATGCTTGCTTGCCACTTGTGCGGCCTGGTTCTGAATAGACCACGGCCCACTAGTGAACTGTGGCCCTGGGGTTGGGAACCCTTGTTCTACAAGACAAAGTAACCTCCAAATCATCTTGATAACAATGAAAAAAACTGAGGAATGGGGAGGAGCAAGGAGAATGAAAGAGTTAAGTACAGAAGAAATGCAATTGACTGACAAACATTAAACAAATCAAATGAAACGGAAACCACACAGCTAGTTTAATGAATTAATGATATTTGATTACTACGAAAATATCATTGCTGTAGTTTTATGGTTAAAATTTTTATTATCATCCACTCATCTCAAACCTTTGCTTTGTTAATAGTAAATTTTTGGTGTTGCTGTTTGTTTAAATCCCAACTTCATTTTCATGTTTTGACAGTCTCACAGTTATGTGAATAGAAGTCACATTGAAAGTGTAAAAGTTGCTGTAAATTAAAAATGATAATGAGAAAGTGCAGATGGTGTTCTATGATTTACGCCATTTGAGCTTTTTAGAAAATTAGAAAAGCATATAGCTTTTCATATAGTTTTGGCAATGATACATTGTGATGTTTATTTATTTTAAAATATCTATATATTACTAAAACTCTTGTGTCTGTAACCTTTAACTGGATGAAAAGATGCATCATAGGGCAAAACCTTTTTCAACCAAGGTATCCTAAATGGACTAACTTACAGAAAGTGCCCAAAATCCAGGTCCCATAACGCCTGTGGAGTTGAAATTTGACATATTTTATAAAACATTTTATGGCATAAAAATTATCATAAAGCATTTAATGACATTAGACAAAATGGCATAAAACATTTCCTGTGGGCAACTGCTAATTTTTGAATAGGCTCTATAGTTCAAGATGGACTACTTTCAACTCAGATACATGTTTGAATACCTCCCTGACTTTTTAAGAACTTTTCAAGTACATTAAAGCTCTGCCAGTTTTAAAGGCATTGAGGAATCTGATCAGGAACTATCTCTGAAACGATGATCCAAGGGATCATGAGTTGTCTAGTATACTTTAATTTCACTAGAGGTTGTAATAGAGAGCTCTGTGTAGGCACAAATATAAAAAAACCTATGTTATTTTCCCCAACTTCACAGCAGTATAGATTTATTATGTTAGAACAGGGGTGTCAAACTCGCAGGGTCACATTGTCATGTGATGTATCATGACTTTTCCCCCTTTGCTAAAATGGGTGGGCGTGGCCAGTGTGTGACGCATCCAGATTGCTTTGAAATTGGTGTCATGTTGAATTTATAAGTCTTAAAAAGACTGGTATCAGTTTCTGTAAGTGTATTCCCAATCACATTTCCTTCTTTTAATATTATATGTCTCTTCAAAGACAAGTACTGTAATAAAAGCTTACTTCATATTACCTTTTAAAAGATTCCTGAGTACTGTTTCATCATTCATTGGCATCCTTCAGTCTCAAGAGACTATGGTATTGCGCTCTGGAAAAAGGTCCTAAAACAGCATCTAGTGTGTCTAAAAAGGCCAATTTGAGAATGGCAGTCCCTTCCACACTGAGGACAGATACATTCTGTCCCCTGCCCAGCCCCCAGATTTCGCTGGTTCTGGGAGTGCCTCTTTGCCTCAGCCTGCCGAACAAGTGTCTCTTCGAATTGGAGAAGGCTATGCTGCGTCTTTAGCCTCCAAGCTGAACAATCGGAGGTCAAGGTTTCCCAGTTGTTAATGTCCATTCCCAGGGCCTTTAGGTCCCTCTTGCAGATATCCTTATATTGCAGCTGCGGTCTCCCTCTGAGGCGCTTTCCCTGCACTAATTCTCCATACAGGAGATCTTTTGGAATCCGAACATCAGCCATTCTCATGACATGCCCCAGCCAGCATAGACGTCGCTGTTTCAGTAGTGTATACATGCTAGAAATTTCAGCAGGTTCCAAGACTGCGCTATTTGGAACTTTGTCCTGCCAGGTGATGCCAAGAGTTCGTTGGAGACAGCGCATATGAAAGATGTTCAACTTTCTCTCCTGCCGTGTGTAGAGGGTCCAAGACTCACTGCAGTACAAGAGTGTGTTCAGGACACAGGCTCTATAGACCTGGATCTTTGTATGTTCCGTCAGCTTCTTATTAAGCCATACTCTCTTTGTAAGTCTGGAAAATGTGGTGGCTGCTTTACCAATACGTTTATTCAGCTCAGTATCTAAAGCAAGAGTGTCAGAGATAGAGATGCCACGGTAGTTGTTACAGTCACCCCTGTCACCTTTGTTCTTGTACAGTGTGACAATATTTGCATCCTTCATGTCCTGTGGTACTCCACCTTCCCTCCAACAAAGACAGAAGATTTCATGGAGTTCAGTGGAGATGTTCTCTTTGCAGCACTTCAGAACTTCGGCAGGAATGTTATCTTTCCCGGGTGCCTTACCAGAGGCAAGGGAGTCCAGGGTCGCATTTAGTTCTTCTAAAGTTGGTTCACTGTCAAGCTCCTCCAAGACAGGCAGGCACTCAATGTTATTTAATGCTTCTTCAGTTACCACATTTTCCCTGGAATATAACTCAGAGTAGTGCTGCACCCAGCGTGCCATCTGCTGTGCTCGGTCCTGGATAACCTCACTGTAGCAGACTTCAGAGGGACAGATTTCTTCTGTGTTGGACCTAAGGCCTGCTTGATGCCATCATACATCCCCTTGATGTTGTCTGCGTCAGCTGCTATCTGGATCCGAGAACAAAGCTGCAGCCAATAATCGTTAGCACATCTCCTGGCAGTCTGTTGGACTTTGCTACGAGCAGCTCACAGAACTGTAGGTTGCGCTCACTGGAACAGGCTTTATATGTAATTAGAGCTCTCCTTTTTTCCTCGATGGCTGGCGTTCACTCCTCCGAATGGGCTTCAAACCAATCTGCTGTCTTTCTGATCTCCTTACCAAATACTGACAAGGTGGTGTTATAAACAGCATTCTTGAAATATTCCCATCATTCAGATGCATTTACTTCAGCTGGGCCTGGGAGAGTTTCCTTGAGTGCTTGTGCAAATTCCTCCACTTTGCCCTGATTGCAGGTCTTGTTGATGTCAATTCGTGGTCTTCCTTCTTCAAGTGATGCAATCTCTTTGTTTGCAGTTTTATTCTGCTGCACACCAAGGAGTGGTCTGTATCGCAATTAGCACCCTGATAGCTGCGTATGATTGTAATATTGGGGAAGTTGGAGTACCTGGTAAGAATCAAGTCGAGCTGGTGCCAATGCTTCAATCTTGAATGTCTCCAAGAGACTCTGTGTTGAGGCTTTGTTTTAAAGTATGTATTGCAAAGACCATAGTAGCAGCAAAACTCCAGCAGTTGTTGGCCATTTTCATTCATCTTTCTGATGCCAAACTGATGCCAAACTGACCTAAAGAAGTGGGCCAAGAACTATAATCAGCTTCAACTCTGGCATTAAAATTGCCAAGGATAAACAGTGGTTCTTTCTCAGGGATTTTCTTGATAGTAGCAGCCAGATCGTCGTAGAATTTGTCTTTGGATTCTACTGAAGATGATAATGTCGGAGCATATGCACTAATAAAAGTAACCAGCCCTGCTGATGAGTGGAGCTGCAAGGACAGAATTCTTTCACTTCCTGCAGCAAGTGGACTAATAGATCCTAGTAGGGTGTTTCTGACTGCGAAGCCAATCCCATATTCCCTAGACTCATTTGATGGTTTTCCCTGCCAGAAGAATGAGAAGTTTTTCTCCTTAATAGAGCCCGAGTCTAACAGTCTTCTCTCTTGAAGGGCAATGATGTCCATCTGCAGTCTGCTCAACTCCATGTCAATGGCAGCTGTCTTACGTATGTCATCTATCTCTTGTAAATCATCAGAAAGGCCGGGGGTCATTGTCCGAACATTCCAGGTGCCCAACTTTAGGGCTAAAGGTTTCTTACGTTTGTTGCATGGTGCAACGTTATCAATCTGCTTGTCGGCTTTGACCCTAAACCCGATGCACCCTGTGAGGTTAACAGACCATTGCGGGGCAGCACTTTACTGGCTGGGGGCTGCGCAGCTTAAGATGGGCAGCAGCTGCCCAATGAGGTACAATGACCTCTCCCACCAACGAAAGTGGCCCCTGGCGTCACGCTCTACGCCAATCAAGCAAAGACTTATAACCGGTAACTGCTACTTCCTGTGTTGTTTCAATGCTGTATGCAAAGCTGGAGTGTCCTCTCCAGAGCACAAGTCCTGGGTAGATTAATATGGAGGATAGACTGTTACCCAAGCAGCAGATCCCCCCTCTCCACATTGCTGAAATAGTCCAATGGAACGGCAAAGCTGATACTGAGCCTGAGTGGCGCAGCAGACTAATGCTACTGTTAAAGGTAGTATTTAGCTTCCAGCTGCCTGCAATTACTGCGAGGTCAATTCTCACCAGGCTGAAGGTTGACTCAGCCTTCCATCCTTTTTAAGGTAGGTAAAATGAGGAGCCGGTTTGTGGGGGCAATAAGCTGACTTTGTATAAAATATACAAAAGTATGAAGGCTATTGCTTAACGCATTGTAAGCAGCCCTGAGTCTCCGGAGAAGGGCGGCATATAAATCAAAATAAAATAATAAATAAATAAATTGAATGAATGAATGACTAGTTCCAACTGCGTCGCAGGAGTTACCAGAACGTGATTGTACACAGTCATGAACTGCTTCCGGGATTCCGGCTCCGGATTTTGCCTCGAGGTTGACTCCTAAAGCCTTTTCCAGGAGTAGATATAGCCACAAGGCAGTGGAGGTTTGTAATCAGAGTTTCCCTTCTCCTAGAAGATGCTTCTGCCGTTTTATCTGTTTCAACAGGACTAAAAATCTAGAGAGTTGGCTACTTACAATTTGCAACTAAAGATCAAAAGTTCCAACCCAAATTTCTTTTACCTGTGAGTTGTCTATCTTCAAATGTGTCATATTCTGTAATACAGTATCCCTCTCATAAACAAAACAAGACAACTCAATTTATGCACAGATCCTACATACAGAGAGCTGTGTATATAGAACTTTATTCATGCCCTAGAGTATTCTCCATTTCTAATTATGTAGAAGTGTACAATACATGTAAGTTGAGTATGGATCAAGAGCAGTGGTGGATTGCTCCCAGTTCTGTCTGGTTCTTGCGAACCGATAGTAAAAATGGCAGGAGGCTCCGCCCATCTGCCCGGATGTCATAATGGACGATCTGCACATGCGCAGAACCCACCCCTGATCAAGAGTAGATATGTAAGGCAAGGTTGATATTACTCTTTAAGAATCCATTTAAATTCATTTAGAATCCATCAATATATTTAATTTTATAATTTTATAAAGTTTTAGATGCCTATCTAATTCATACATCCTAATGGTCTCTTAAAGGGTTAAAAATATTTTACCACATCTTTTTCATTTGGTGTACAGAACTGTTGGCAAAATTAGCAGGTATTTAAAAGATGTGGAGAGAGCTATAGTAAATTACCAGCCTAACTGGAAGTTTGCATTAATTTATAACATACATATCCTTTCTATAGTCTTTCAAAGTGTCATTGACATGTATGCTTATGGGGTAATTTAATAATCTTGAGGTGCTATGAAAATACTCACTACTGTCTGGATTATTTTGACCTTTCCCCATGTAGTTCAGTGTTGAACTGTAAAGTTCTTGATGCTCTCTGAGCTTGATGATTGGTTTGTGGATGTTTCATTATTCAACTTTCATTATTGTTTTTACCATGGCTGTTCACCGCCCTGAGTCCCTCGGGAGAAGGGTGGTATATAAATATAATAAACTAACTAAACTAATTAACTAACTAGGTAACATCAGTGTGAGTGAATGTGGAGCTTGTTGCCTACTTAAATATAGTAGCCTGCATGCCATTTTTGGTGGGGCTGTTATTTCCTCCTTCGTGGTTCTTCAATTACAGTATTGTTTTCTGCCTGTTTGTGTGACATCGATCCTTGTTTATCTGAGTGATGGCTGCTAGAGAGGATATGTTCTAGTCCTTTTGCTTCCTTCATGGATTTGTATTGTCTTTTGAATAATATAATAATGCAGATGTGGTTTATCTCTGTATGTCTATTGATGGCTTATTTTTCTGAATGGCAAGGAAGTCCCTACTATTTTTGAATTTTGGATTGGATTGGATGCTAATAGTTTTCCAATTAAAACTGTTGTTGAATCTGTCCATGTGCTCTGAGTTTAAGGGGTTTGGTTATGTCTTCTGACTGTTAGTTGGTGTTCATGGATGCGCTGTTAGTCTTCTGTTTGTCTGTCCTACATAGTGACTATTACAGTCCTTGTTCTGTATGTTGTAGATGACGCCTGTCATTTACAGAAAAGTACTAAAAACTTCACTTATCTTACTGGATGACTGATTTCAGTGGCCATGAATAGAAAAAATATGCAGAATATACTGAAAGAAAAAAGTGTAAGACAGCGGTGTCAAACTCACGTCATGGTGGCATCATGTAACATATCATAACTTTTTTCCCTTCGCTAAACCGGCCATGGGTGTGGCCAGTGTGTGATGCATCCAGCCGGCGGGCTGTGAGTTTGACAGCCTTGGCATAAGAAGTCAGCTGAATGTTGTTTCTGAGCTTTTCAGGAGGGTTTTGAAGGTGCTTATATGGGGATACAAAGAATGTGCAATAAACAATGTGATGTAGAATGCTCCTTTTCCAGCAGGAGCGTCTTCTAGCATATTACCTTTATTTCAACCCACTATTTCAATACTTTCCACAAATATAGTATTAAATGACCATGGAGTGAAGTTTTTATTTCTTCAAAGAGTGTAGTGCTAAAGTTCATTTAATTTTCATTCACACCACTTTGACATCAATTCTGCCTACATTCGATATCTCAATGTATGGATGGTGTAATAGTTCTTATTCTGATGTAATAAATCACCATGCACTAATTCTACCATCAATTTTACCAATGCACCTCATCAGCTCAACTATTTCTTCAGCATTTGTTTGGAGGTTGAAAGCGAGAAAAAATAATTATTGCTGGGGGTGGGGAGAAAAAAGATTCTTTTTATCTGGGAGAAGGTCCCAGGTGTGCCTCTGCTCTTTTTTAAATAGTAAGGGTGTATGAGTACATGCATACTTACATACTACCTTTAAAAAATTCAATATGTAAACTAAATTATATAAGAGGAACTAATAATTATTGTACATGATGGATATAATCAAGGTTTAATTGCATATACTGAGCATAGCTAGTGAACTCTTCTGCATGCATCAGTTGCTGAAAGCGAGAGGAGATTTTGATTAGGTGTTTTGCAGACATTTTACTTGTGTTGTGTAGTATTACATATGGCATTTCAATGCGCTTAATAAGCAGTAATTGCTTTCTTTTGACACTGCATTATTTTGCTTGAGTTAGTGAATCCTACATATATGTCCCCTCTATTTCTTTCATTATTTTGAAGGGAGGAATTTTTAAAGCACAGAAATCTGGTTTCTGCCAACTCCACTTGCTGTTGAATTTGAAGACTCTGGGGATCTTTCAGTTTACTTTCTGGACTGTGAATATATAGCCTTTTTAAGACATGTATACTGTACATCTGGGACATTACAATAATTACTTTTAACAGTTCTTTTTATCACTTGAAATCTGAAGGAAAAGAAGTTTTATTATAGGTAGTAGATTAATTTAGATTGCTGGCAGTTTTGCTATTAGCATGATTGATGGCCAAGGTGTTTCATTAATGGCTAGAATGTTTATGTTTCTCTGCTATGCTTTTAACACTTTTCTAATGAGATGATCACAGCACTTTAGGCAGGTTGCGGCTATGTTTGTTTCTGCAGGATGTCACTAATCTCAGTTTCTTCACTATCCTTGATCAGGAACATCTGTTGAAATCAGACCCCATGTTCCTCTTTTCTCTGCTGGGTCTTTGAATGTGTCACTTGTATGTTATTTGAAAAGCCAAGTTATATTTGCTGTGATTAACTATCCATTTATAACTATTATTATCCCATTTCTGCCCTACAAGAAGCAATTCTAAAGAAGTAAAATCAACACATGTACATACGTAATTTCCAACGTAGCATTCAGGAAAACTTGTAAACCAGCTGCAATACATCCAAAAGTGAGATTCTGTTTATATCATGTAGGTGTTGATCTATTTTAACAAGACAAAAATTAACAAAGTAACCTTATGCAAAATGAATTTACAGTTAAATCATTAAATCAGTTTACCTAAGACATGTTTTCTTCATCTGTCTTGGTTACTAAAGAGAGAAACTGCATAGCTTAATGGTAGAGAACTTCCATGCAAAAAGTTCCAGATCCCATCAACCAAGTGATATCTGAAATGGAGGGGACATCACTAGTGCAGATAATGCAGTACATTATCTGCACTAGATAAAATAAAAACAATTTTATCCATTATAAGGCATTTTCCTTTATTTATAACAAAGATAGGTTTCTACATGTGATGCTGCCTAAGTAACGTATCTAGCAATAGACATAAAAGGGAAAAAACTGAAAAGAAAGTATTGCTTTTCTATTTAGAAGTCAGTTATGATTCTGATCATCTTCCAGCGAGCCTGGGAAACCTGAATTATTATAGTATTGTAATTCTCCTTCTTCCCAAAATGTTCTGACACTTATAATCTGTATCGCTTTTTCTTCTTCTTCTTCTTTTCTTTCTTTTCTTTTTTTTCTTTCTTTTTTCTTTTCTTTCTTTTCTTTTCTTTTCTTTTTTTTCTTTCTTTCTTTTTTTTTTTTTGTAGTCAAGAGCTAGGCATTGCAATATCAAATAGAAGCATAGGATATTGGAAAAAGTGGCACCCCAACTGGTTACTTTGGCAAAGAAGTACAGAAACTGTAATTATGGGGTATTTTTGTTCTGCTAGGGGGAAAAAAAGAGGAATTTCTCTGGAGAATATTTGTTGTCATAAATCAATCAAATATTTATTGGACCACTATAAAACACCTGCTGGAAAAATTATATCCATTTCAGTAATAATTAACACAATACTGTAATATTAAAATTCTAAGGTATCTCTATAAATATTCTTGATATTAACACAAAACTATTGGTTAAGAGGGAAAGATGTATAGACAAATAATGTTTAAAAAATGAAAAGGATTCTCGGTTAATTTATCCATGCTCATTATCCTTATTTATCTGTTTATAAATTTTAATTTTTGCTGAACAAAATATAGTATGTAATAAACAGTTCCTTATCTGAGAGGAGAAAATCAACAAGGATACTTTAATTCCAGCCTCTAACATATGTCAATACAGGAAGAATGACAGTTTCTCAACTACATTAGTCGTATGGGTAATGTAAAAGAGTTTGTGTGATGATTGTCAGAGTGTTTACGTTGTGTGGATAAATTCTCATAAATGTGGGGATTTGGGTGAATCTCTGATCCCGAAGTGAGGAAGGTAAAACATAAAACCTAACTTTGAGGAAGGCTCTTTGCTGGGCTGAATTTCCATCTAGAATAATAGTGCTGGCTGTAGTGTGGGCTGGAATATAGCTAATTTCATTCTGGAATTCTATATCTAGAAAAGATCTAGGATCTTTTCTCTAGTTATTTTTTTGCTCTTGGGTGGTGTCTTAGGTGGAGTCATAAGGAGTAAGTTTCCCCAGAATTGCATGTTGCCACAAGGATTGAAAAGGGCCTGACAGGGCTAATGAAATCAGTCTTGACAGAAGAAGTGACCTTTGAACCAATAGATCAGTATTAGCAGCCATGCTAAAAACCTTTGCTTTTTGTTGCTTTAATTTCTTTCTGAGCATTACATTGGATATAGTTCTAGGCCAGAGCTGTCAAACTCATGTCGTCACAGCACTGTCACATGCTAACACAACTTTCCCCCCCCTTCGCTAAACCAAGTGTGGGCGTGGCCAGAACATGACACATCTGGCCCACAGGCCACGAGTTTGACAGCCCTGTTCTAGGCTCTCAAAAAATAGCTCACAAAATTTTATATGGATTCAAGTGATAAATACTGAGAGAATTATCCCAACTGAATATCAAAGGACAGTTGAGCCAAGGGTTTTGCTATAAAACATTTTGTAGTTTTGTCCAAATAAGGGTTTTGTCCAAATAAGGGTTTTGCTATAAAACATTTTGTAGTTTTGTCCAAATAAAATTCATAATAGTTTCTGCTCATTTCTGCTTTTGAAGCAGCACAATCTGCATCTTCCAGGCACCTGTAGGCTGGAACTCTACCACCAAATGCTTGACTGTTCGGTCTTTTAGGCTGCTCAGTTTCCTTCCCTTCAAGGGCCCATTTAAATCTTCCTTTTTTTTTTTCAAAAACCACCATTTTGTCTGCTTGATATTAATTATCGATAAATGCTCTTGGCAGAAATGGGTTGAAGTTTTTGAGAGTGAAGGTTTCAGTTGAGTTTATAGGCTTTGGTGAAAGGATATCATCAGGCGCTAGAAATCCCAGCAATCTTATTGTGGAATAGTTATAATTATTATTGCATTTCTTTTGAAACAAATGTTGATATACTTTTAGCATTATACTGTATGATCCTGTGCTAAAAAATATATATTTATTGATTGGAACTTGTGTTAAAATTAACTTTTCAGTATTCGAGAGTACTGTGATCAATTCAGTCCAATTCAGCAAGTCATTGGTTGATGACTATGCCATGCACAAAAACAAAATATTGAGAGGAAATCCTGAGTATGCAGTATATCACCGATTCCCAGCTAACAATTCAGTGAGGACTGAAATATGCTTAATTGCAATAGATAAGTAAATGTTGGAGTGGAGAGAGACTATTCAAAGATGAAAGAAAAGGGAGTAATGAAATGTTGCATATTTGAGCTTCAATGTTTTGCTGAAATTCTCACTTCTAATACCTATTTATGACATTTGGAACAAGTTTAAATTTGGAATTGCAGTTTTTGCCACTTTGCCAGCTTTTTAGGGTTTTTTGTGTTTTTATTCAGCAACGTATTAACTAAGAAAGCCATTTATAACTTTTCACTTTAATTTTATCCTGTATAAAAGCTGTCAAATTCCTTAGTCTCAATCTTTGTAACATAGTGTGAATGATGATAACAAATTTTACACTGCACTGCATTGTTTAAAAAATTTGTGGAAGATTACTTGTCTATGATACACAACTGTGTTGCTTGAAAATGTTTTGTAATATCTAATATTTGCTCCTTATTCAAAATTAAATAAATAATTAAAAAATAAAAGATAAAACTCATATTGTGCAGAAAAAAAAACATTAAACTAGTTTGGATCTATATAACTCTGTGAGCCAAGAAGATTTTGTCTGACATTTCCATTAATGGACTTGGTGAGATTGAAGACAGAAGAGATAGAGAAGAGAAGAAACCTTCGAAGATAACACCGAAATATCACATGGAAGAAATGAATAATGTACTAAATGTTTGTTTGTCTTAAAAAATAAAAACTCTTTTTTAAAAAAAGATTTTGTCTGAAATTTGATTTTTCAATTTTTTTTCAGCAAGCTGCTTTGAAATTTTCTACAGGAATAGTTTGTCATATACAATTAACTATAAATAAATAAACTGGACTTGAATGAGCCTAAGTATTCTGATGTTTGGTCTGTAGTTCCAGAGTAATCCTTAAATTATTGAAAGAAATATGTTTTTCAAAAAAAAAACATTGTAACTGGATTAGTGGAGACAAGAACCATTTCATCCTTTGAGGACCAGATATTAGTATATGTGCTGAAGAAAACATTTTACCTGATTTTTCTCCTTTAGAAAAATAAATTCTCCTTGAATTAGGTTCTGTTCTTCTGTATAGACACTTTTTGAAAATAATGACTGTCCACACTATTTAATTTCATTCTCCAGGCTTAGCCTTAAATAGACAAAACATCTTGGTTGTATACAGCCAAGATTTCCATGTTTTTCCATCCTTCAAGACAAGAAAAAGCAACAGACTCCTCTAGATGTTGAAGTCCCATTCTTATCAGCCCCTAGCCAATGATGAAGAATGGTGCATGTTAATTTAACAAAACTGGAAGGGATTATCATTGCTCACTCCTGCCTTAACCGAAGCACATTAAAGTGCCTTAGGTACATTCTTGTCTCATCTTTATTTTTGTACTGGGCCTTAAAAATGATGGTTATCAAATTATGATCCCTTACCTTTCAGTTCAACCCTTTTCTTGAAAGCCTCATTGTGAATAATGAACTTGTGAATTTGCCTTTCTTGTGCAATTAAACCATCTGGTTTAGAAATCTATAAAACATAATTTACTCAATTATTTTGCGTGTGGCATATCATAAGAAAATTCTTTACACAAACCTGCTTTTATGTTACATCTAAGTTATGAATGTTTTCACTGTTACAGCTAGTAATAAGTTTTTAACTGAAAGGCTTCATGTTTTGGCAAATAATCATTTAGATTTGCTTTAATAAATAAGCAGATAAAGACATGCCATATGTTCTGGGAATATGGAATTGGGAATTTTATTTTATGTTCACAACGAGTAGGAAGATAAGTGGAGGGCATTGTTTGAGTGACATTTTTGGTACTGTATAAATATCTTAAACCAGTAATTAAAAGCTGAAATGATAAATTTAATTGCCCTAATTAAAAAAATAACAATCCCAACTCAGACTCAATTTTTACCACTTTCTGGAATGTTACAGTTATATAAACTAGCAGAATTTCTGTAGCAACATTGTTCTAGAAAGATGGGCTATTACAGAGACAGGCTGTTCCCCCAAGGGACCCATAATATTCCTTCCCAATTTGACTGAACAGGACAGGAATATTCTCTTTGGAGGAATTAGTATTCTGGTGGCCAGGATCTAATCTGAGATTTTAAAATGGAAAATTATGCATTTCAACCGTTCCTGTCTTTTGCTGTTTTATGTATTGCTGGAATACATTGCTGATTAATTTAATGCTTAGATTATTGGTGTTGTTTTGTAATTGTTGTTGCAACCCTGCAGTTTCTTTATGAATTTAATGGTGTAGTTCTGTCTGTCAAACAGTATTAGTTCTGCAGCAGCTTGTCTTGAGGCTTCTTAAACTATGACTGACCATGCAATATATCTAGAAGAAAAAATAATTCTGCATGACAACATCCCTTTTTCTGTGCATCTGTGAGGTAAATATACAGCAAAGATTATTATCATCAAAAGCTGTTACATAACAAGGTAGAACTAAAGTTTGCATTTTAAAATTTTAATTTAAATATTTGTTAGAAGATTCTGCTATTACACACTTCCTAATGACAAGCTACATGATCATTTTTAAGATAATGTCTAGACCAACAAATATATTTAAAAAAAGAATTATTTCCTTCTATCAGTGGTGGGTTCCTCCCGGTTCTGCCTGGTTCTGCCGAATTTTTAGAACCCAGCCCTGCCTTCTATTATTTTGTGTATCTCAAGATCCAAGTCTGATAGAATAATCTCATTTTAAATGTGATCTCATTTTAAAAGCTTCATTTGTTTCTTTTCACAAGAGAGAAGCCAAAATGCTTAGCTCAACTCTAAGGGTTGTCCATTTGATGTAGCAAAGCCCACACATGTGCTATGTCAGATCTCCCAGGATTTCCACATTCCCCCTGAAGCACTTCACACTTTTTACCTGGGACTCTGCTTAACAACCTGTGAGATCACTTAACAATCACAACTGGGAATGCAGAGATTGTAGTCATTGACTGAAGCAGTCACTGGTAGTTTGCTTAACCTTTAAGATTCCAATTGTGGTCATAAGCTTGTATAATTTATGTATAATATGGGAGAGTATCTAAAAACTCATATCCAATAAAGCCATGTTGCAGGCTCCCTGTTTGCAAAAGATCCTTAGATCTAGAAGGCCATAGAGTCAGGGCCAATCTGACCTCAAGGAGATGGTTTTCCAAAGAGCAGGTGCTATGGCAGAAAAGACTCTCCTCCTGGTCCTATCAAATGGACCTCTATAGCAGTCAAGACCCATAACATGCCCTTCCTGCTGAACCTGAGTAGCTGTAATCGAAAAAAGGCAGTCCTCAAAAATTATAGAAAACTTGCTAGAATTCTCACATACATTTTAATTAATTTTAATCTATCTGCATTTGATCCAAGTTTAACTGCAATTTTGAGGCCAACTTTGAAGGCTGAAGTACCGTATTTTCCGGAGTATAAGACGACTTTTCAACACATGAAAATCTCAAAAGTTGCGGGCCGTCTTATACGCCGGGTGTCGTTCTCCTGTAAACAGGCAGACCAGCCCGAAAGGCTCTGACGAGTCTTAAATGGCTCTGGCGATCCCAGCTCTGGCGATCCCAGCTCTGACAATCCCAGCTGAGTTCCCTGCAACTCAGCTGGGATCGCCAGAAACCATGTAAAAGGAAAAAAGTTTTTTCCCTTTTACTCTGACCAGGGCCGGATTTAGATGAAAAGAGGCCCTAGGCTATTCCAGTTATGAGGTCCTTTTTTTTTTTTTTGATTTATATGCCGCCCTTCTCCGGAGACTCAGGGCGGCTTACAATGCGTTAAGCAATAGCCTTCATTCTTTTGTATATTTTATACAAAGTCAGCTTATTGCCCCCACAAACTGGGTCCTCATTTCACCTACCTTAGAAAGGATGGAAGGCTGAGTCAACCTTGAGCCTTGGAGAGATTCGAACCAGCAGAAATTGCAGGCAGCTGTGTTAATAACAGGGTGCACTAAACCACTGTACTATCAAGGCCCTTTCACCAGTGGTGGAATTCAATTTTTTTAACAACAGGTTCTGTGGGCGTGGCTTAGTTGGGGGTGTGGCTTGGCAATCATGTGACTGGGTGGGCGTGGCTATGTGCATAGGGACTACTCAGAGGGCTGAAAAAAGTCATTTCTGACTGGGCCTCGCACTTTTGACCGGTCCTCACACTTATGACCATCCTCACATTTATGCCCGTGCAGCTTTCTTAACAACCATGTCACTCATTTCACAACTGCTTTTCTTCACCATGGTGACAAGATAGGGCAAAAACGTAAAATGTGAGGACAGTCGTAAGTTCGAGGACTGGTCAAAAGTGCGAGGATCAGTAAAAAATAACTTTTTCAGCCCTCTGAGTAGTCCATATGCATAAAAGGATACAGCAATAGAAAGGGATGAAGGAAGGGAAGGGAAATTAGAGTAGGAGTGAGGGTAAGAGAGGGAGGAAGAGAGAAGGAGAAGGAGAAAGGAAGAGGAAGTAGGGAGGAGAAGAAGAGGGGGAGGAAGAGAAAGTAAGAAGGAAAGAAAAGAGAGAGGTGGTAGGTTTGAGGAGAAAGATTGCTGTACAATAAAAAAGATGAAAGGGAAGAAAGCCAACCCCAAACAAATATATAGATATTAAGATAAAGAATGAATTGTTAAACTTTAAAGAATAAAAGAGAACAAATATGAATAAATAACAATAATTAGAAACACACATACAAACATACAATGTATTTTCTTTGAACAGAGTATTTGGCCGGTTCACAAATTTAAACAGTGTTTAGTCATTTCAATTAAATTTACAATTTCTATATTTCCTTTTTGCCATATTTATTCCTCATCTATTTTTGTAAAAAACCAATATTACCCTTCATCCTCATCTCTAATCTTAATCAAATTCAATTTTTCCCTTCTATTCTATATTATACCCCTTCCCATTATCATCTATTTTTATATCACATTGGTTAATTATGTAATATTAGTTGTTTAATATAAATTCAACATTTTAATATAAATCAATTAGTTATATAACTACCTTTTTTGTATATTAATCAATATGAACATGAATATTCCAATTATTTCCATGCAATCCAATTTCTTACAAATCCATTAATTATATTTACCAATAATAATAAACCAAATAATTTCTCCCATATATTCCTCCAAACAACAACTTAACCATTTCTGCTTTCAGAAATATACAATTAATAGTATCTCAATTATTACAATTCCCTAGTTAAATAGAGCTTTTTTTTTCTTTTGTGTTTTAAAATCCTGAACTCTCCTCTTTTTCCCTAAATTTCCCATTGTTTGCACCTACCTTTTTTGGTGGAGGAAAAAGAAAAGAATTCTGCCTGCCTAATTTTCCAACCTCGCAGCAACAGCAAAGCAGTTTCACTTTCGTTTCTCAGCATAGCTAGGGGGAAAAAAATCAGCACTTTTTGCAAGGAAGCAGCCGAGCCCTGAGCAAAACAGCCGAGACAAATCAGCTGAGAGCCGGGAAACCAATTAGCCTATGCTGAAGCTCCGTGGGCCAATAAAATTACAAAAAAACCACCGAACCCTTTGTTAAATTGCTGGCTCCCCCGCCCCTCACCCACCACTATTTATTGGCAATAAATAGTGGTGCGGAGGGGCGGGGCAAGCCAGCAAATTAACAAAGGGTTCGGCTGCACCACTGGCTCTAGGGCGGCCCTTTGAAGCCCCGCGGCAAGAATTTGAAGGTTTTTTTTTCCTCTAGCCATCGGAGGCAGCAATAGATGGGGAGTGGCCAGGGTAAGCGAATGGCAGAGAGTGAGGGTGAGTGAAGGCGTGGAAGCTGCTTTCTCCATCCTGCTCTCTTGCGTCCGGAGCCTGTGGGGAACCATGTGGCAGCCCACGTGGATCCCAGGCAGCGGAACTCAGGCTAGGGAAGGGGTGGGCAATTGTGGCTCTTTTACAACCTGTGGCCTTCAACTTCCAGAATTCCTGAGACAGCCAAGCTGTCAGCCAAGCTGTCTCAGGAATTCTGGAAGTTGAATCCACAGGTTGTAAAAGAGCCACAATTGCCTACCCCTGGCTACGGTAGGTTGGCGCCACGCGGGTGGAAGGCAAGGCGGGGCGAGCCAGCAATTTAACAAAGGGTTCGGCCGAACCCCCTAGAACCCCCAGAATCCCACCACTGTGTAGGCCCCTCTTGATCTTGAGGCCCTAGGCTGAAGCCTAGTTAGCCTATAGGAAAATCCGGCCCTGACTCTGACCATCCAAGCTCTGACGATCCCAGCTGAGTTCCCTGCAACTCAGCTGGGATCGCCAGAAACCATGTAAAAGGAAAAAAGTTTTTTCCCTTTTACTCTGACGATCCAAGCTCTGACGATCCCAGCTGAGTTCCCTGCAACTCAGCTGGGATGGCCAGAGCCATGTAAAAGGGAAAAAGTTTTCCCCCTCCAGCTTGCTTACCTCAGCTGCTGGTCGCAACGCTTGCCTTGCTTCGCTTGTCTGAATCTATTCCATCAGCAAGCAACTCCCTGCCTGCAATCAAGCAAGCAGGGAGTTGTGGACTTCAACTCCCAGAATTCCTAAGCCAGCAAAGCAAAGCTGGCTGAGGAATTCTGGGAGTTGAAGTCTACAAGTCTTAAAGTTGCCAAGGTTGGAGACCCCTGTTCTATTGGGTAAGTTTTTTCCCCTTTGGGAACTTTAAAAAAAATAGTCAATTGGGGTTTTTTTAGTTGTTCTTTTTTAGACCTAGCCATTTAAAGTTTAGGAAGTTTTAAATTTAGCTTTCATATAAAAATAAAAATAAAATAAAATAAAATAATATTTGTGCAGCTTTCTGAGATTTAGTGTGTTTCTGTAGTGTTTCACTCTAACTACACAAACACACAAAATCTCACAAAGCTGTATGTGGAATTTTGTGTGTGTAAAGTGTGAAAGTTGGTTTTTTGGACTTTTTGTGGCTGTGTGAGGTTCTTGCTTGTTGCAGGGGCCATTTTGGGTCTAGCACAGCTGATTTTACATTGTAGGTGAGCCAGTTGTGTTGTGTTGTGTGTGTTTAGAGTGTGAAAGTTTTTTGGGGGGGCTTTTTGTGGCTGTGTGAGGTTCCTGCTTGTTGCAGGGGCCATTTTGGGTCTAGCACAGCTGCTTTTACATTGTGGGTGAGCCAGTTGTATTGTGTTGTGTGTGTTTAGAGTGTGAAAGGTTTTTGGGGGGGCTTTTTGTGGCTGTGTGAGGTTCCTGCTTGTTGCAGGGGCCATTTTGGGACTAGCACAGCTGCTTTTACATTGTAGGTGAGCCAGTTGATGTTTTTTAATTTTTATTTGGTGTGCATTGGAAGAGGGGTAGTCTTATATGGCGAGAATAGCCCAAACCTTATATTTTAACAGGAAAAGTTGGGGGTCGTCTTATACGCCCAGTCGTCTTATACGCCGGAAAATACAGTATATTTTCTCTTGGAAATATGTTAGGTTTGTTTATTTGTTTTACTGTACTGCCCTTTGCTTTGTTAACTGATCCATTTAACAAAATTCTGTTCAATGGAAACTATATCTTTGGGAAGTGAGAAAAAGAATGCTCTGGCTATATTCTTGTATGTTGAGGAAACTCAGTGAGGCTGATATTCCTCTTGCTAAAAAACTACTAGAAGACCCATGGAAATTCTGATCTTCTTTTAAAGTGAGAATGCATATTGGTTCTCCCATAATCCTTTAGAAGCTGTATAAAACCGATAGGTGGGATCACAATACACAGATTTATCTCCATTTTGCTACCACATTACCTCTCCCCCCCCCCATCTCTCTCTCTCACATACACATTGAAACCAAAGAAACAAGCAAACAAGACTATTGGAAGAGAGAGGCTTTTACCTTATCCTATGGCCATAGATAGGAACTGCAATCTTGCCTGTAACCTCGCCCTTCCTACTATTGAGATTAAGTTCAGGATAATAAGGGAGAAATGGCCCAAAAGCCACTTGGGCTTCTGGGCCATTTTAGTCAACCCTCAAACAGAGGCTAGTTTTCTACTCCAACAATCCTGCTAGGAAATTGGGACCATATTGGCATCAGGGGTGATATGCTACCGGTTCGGGTGAATTGGTAGCGACAACGGTGTGTGGTTCGGCGAACCGGTAGCGGCGGCAGCGTGAAGCTCCACCCACTCACTCGGATGTCGTTACTTCCTGGTTTTAACCAGGAAGTAACCTGTTTTTGACCCTCTGCGCATGCAAAATCCAAAATCACACATGATGCATGTGTGAGAGCGGAATGAGTGTGCACACGCAGAGCATGCAGATGTAGAGCGCGTGCTTCCAAATCAGTAGGGAAAGTAAGTAGATTTCACCCCTGGTTGGAACCATTTGTTTCCCAATGTTCAGATAGTTGACAGGTTGAATACTGAGAAAACAGGTTTGGGGCTCTAAGGTCTCCCTGCCAGCACAGAGATCAAAGAAACCAACTGTTGTGCATATGAGACTGAGAAGGGACACCTAAAGTAATATTGTATAGTTTTCTGTCCTTTTAAAATGCACAATACAAGTAAAATGGAACTACTGGGCTGCTTTAATTGCATATGACTTATTTATAATTATTTTAGCAGTTATTTATAATTATTTCATTATTTTTTTTTGTCATCTAATACACTAAAAGTGAATTGCCAAAATCATTTTATGGAATAACTTTTGTGTGTCAAATTATTGTGAAGATATCTCACTAAGAATAAATACCTCTCCATAATCTGCTTTGCTTTGCAATGGAAGGGTGGTAATTTAAATTGAGAAATGCAAGAAGTTAATGTCCTTCATTCTTTGTTTATGTTTATATGTGTGTTTCTGTGCATACACTTATTATCTGCAGTTATTTTATTTTAGCCTATGGCTTTGCTGCTAACATCAGGGATCATTGGTTTTGTCCCAGATAAGTCTGTAAAATGCACATTGCATCCTATTGAAATGAATTTGTGTTTGTTATGTTTGAACATTTAGATATCTCCTGTCAAAGTTTTATAAAGTAAGAACTGTGGAAAAAAACATCAATCTAAATGTTTATAGGTTTACAGCTTCTATCTAGAAGTGGTGTTTTAGGGCTGCTAGATGTCTGGATCTATCAAAATATGCTCTGACCTCATTTCTGTCTGTTTCAGTCCTCTTGTAGAGCATTTGTGCCTAACTCCATTGAAAGCTGATTTCCATTAAACCATTCCTTTGGTTTAATTGGATCAGCCAGGGCTCTAGAAGGTTGGTAAATATTTCTAATTCTGAAGATTTCAGTAACACTCCTTCCATCTTATCAAAGGAAGCCAAAATAAATTATGGAACATTTGAAAGAGAGATCTCTTACACTTTTTAGCAGCTTCCTGAATCAAAAGAAATGTTTCGTCTTTTTTCTTCTTTTTTTTTCAATTCTCATAAAATTTCTCTTTAGGAAGAATATTGAGATAATAGAATGGGTTGTAAGAACTCAAGCAACTGAGCAAGTTAGAATCTAGAACCAATGTATCTCTAGTATATTACATTACATAAAACACTCTAATTTTCTTTCTAACAGTGACTCTTTTTGTGGCTGAGATTAGGTAGATCTCTTTACCAGTAAGAAAATGTGCATCTTTCCCACATAAGATCAAGATCAGCAGATGACATGGCTATTGCTCCTTCCACCATTTCATGTATAGTGTCAGTATAAATATAGATAGTCCTTGAGTTATGACCACTATCGAGTTTCCATTGCTAAGCAAGACAGTTGTTAATTGAGTTTTGCCCCATTTTATGACCATTCTTGCTACAGTTGTTAAGTAAATTTCTGTAGTCGTTAAGTTAGTAACATGGTTGTTAAGTGAATCTGGCTTCCCCGTTGACTTTGCTTGTCATAAATTTGCAAATGTGATCACGTGACCCCAGGATATTGTGACCATCTTAAATACGTGCCAGTTGCCAAGCATCCAAATTTTGATCACGTGATCATGGGGATCCTGCAATGATCATACATGTGAAAAACAGTCATGAGATGCTTCTTTCAGTGCCATTGTAACTTCAAAATGTCACTAAATAAATGGTTGTAATTGTGGCAAGTCCTTAAAGAGATGGGAGTACCAGACCATCTTATATGTCTCTTGAGAAACCTTTATGCGGGTCAAGAAACGGGCCTGGTGGCTCAGCAGACCAATAGCATAGTGATTAACACCAGCTGTCTGCAATTACTGTAAGTTCAAATCTCACCAAGCTCAAGGTTGACTCAGCCTTCCATCCTTTCTAAGGTAGGTAAATTGAGAACCCAGTTTGTGGGGGCAATAAGCTGACTTTGAATAAAAATACAAAAGTATGAAGGCTATTGCTAAACGCATTGTAAGCCGCCCTGAGTCTCCGGAGAAGGGCGGCATATAAATCAAATTTTAAAAAAAAGCAACAGTGAAAACTGGACACAGAACCACTGAATGGTTCAAAATTGGGAAAGGAGTCCGGCAAGGCTGTATACTCACCCTGCCTATTTAACTTATATGCAGAGCACATCATGAGAAAGTCGCGGCTAGATGAATCAAAAGTTGGAATTAAAATTGCCGGGAGAAATATCAACAACCTCAGATATGCAGATGATACCACTCTAATGGCAGAAAGTGAAGAGGAACTAAAGAGCCTCTTGATGCAGGTGAAGAAGGAGAATGTAAAAGTTGGCTTGAAACTCAACATTAAGAAAACTAAGATCATGGCATCCGGCCCTCTCAATTCCTGGCAAATAGATGGGGAAGAAATGGAGGTAGAGACAGATTTTATTTTCCTGGGCTCCAAGATTACCACAAATGGGGACTGCAGCCAATAAATGCACAGAAACGGCATTGGTCGCGTTGGTGGATGATCTCTGGAGGGCTCGGGATAGGGGTTGCTCCTTTATCCTGGTCCTGTTAGATCTCTCAGCGGCTTTTGATACCATCGACCATGGTATCCTGCTGCGCTGGTTGGAGGGGTTGGGAGTGGGGGGCACCGTTCTGCGGTGGTTCTCCTCCTATCTCTCCGACCGGTCGCAGTCGGTGTTGGCAGGGGGGCAGAGGTCAACCCCGAGGCGCCTTGTTTGTGGGGTGCCGCAGTGGTCGGTCCTCTCACCCCTTCTGTTCAACATTTATGTGAAGCCGCTGGGTGAGATCATCCGTGGCTTTGGGGTGGAGTTCCATCAGTACGCTGATGATACTCAGCTGTACATCTCCACCCCAGGCCATCCCAACAATGCCCTTGAAGTGATGTCCCGGTGCCTGGAAGCCGTGCGGATCTGGATGGGGAGTAACAGGCTTCGACTCAACCCTTCCAAGACCAAGTGGCTGTGGCTTCCGGCATCCTGATATAGCCAGCTGGTGCCATCGCTGGCTATTGGGGGTGAGTTATTCGCCCCCACAGACAGGGCTCGCAACTAGGGTGTCATCCTGGATGCACGGCTGTCTTTAGAAGAGCATATGACGGCCGTGGCCAGGGGGGCTTTTTATCAGGTTCGCCTGATTCGCCAGTTGCATCCCTTTCTGGATCGGGACTCCTTAGGCACAGTCACTCAGGCACTCGTCACTTCCCGCCTGGATTACTGCAATGCTCTCTACTTGGGGCTCCCCTTGAGGAGCACCCAGAGGCTCCAACTGGTGCAGAATGCGGCCGCGCGGGGGATTATGGGAGTGAGGGGACACTCCCATGTGACACCTCTCCTGCGTGAGCTGCATTGGCTTCCAGTAGTCTTCCGGGTGTGCTTCATGGTGTTGGTTACCACCTTTAAAGCACTCCATGGCATAGGACCTAGGTATTTGCAGGACCGCCTTCTGCCGCCGATAGCCTCCCACCAACTAGTACGCTCCCACAGAGAAGGACTCCTCAGGGTGCCGTCAGCCAGGCAATGTCGGCTGGCGACCCCTAAGGGGAGGGCCTTCTCTGTGGCAGCTCCTGCTCTATGGAACGATTTGCCCCCGGAGATACGAAGGATATCGGATCTCCGGGTCTTTCGCCGTGCCCTAAAAACTTTTCTTTTCCATCAAGCAGAGCTGGCGTGAAACCCCCCCCCCTTTTTTTTAGCCTTGAAATTGTCAAATGGATTTTAGTTTGAATGTTTTAAATTTGGGGCCAAAGTCATATAATTCTTTTTAAAATTTTAAATTTTGTATTGGTATGTTTTTTAGTTCTGGCTGTGCACTGCCCTGAGTCCACTAGGAGAAGGGTGGGATACAATTTGAATAAAATAAATAAATAAATAAAAAATAAATAAATAAAAGTCACTTACTCCTGGGGAGGAAAGCTATGGAAAATCTAGACAGCATACTAAAAAGCAGAGACATCACCCTGCCAACAAAAGTGTGCATAGTCAAGGCTATGGTTTTCCCAGTTGCAGTGTATGGCTGTGAAAGTTTATTTATTTATTTATGTATTTATTTTGTTGCATGCCGCCCAACTCCCAAGGGACTCTGGGCGGCTTACAACAAAGAATAAAACAATGCAAACAATCCCATAAAGAAATGTTAAAAAGAAAAACATTAAAACATTAAAAACTTTAAAAACATTAAAACACATGCACTCCAATTCTTGGCCAGGTCTTGCAAGATCATTATAATGAGATCAACAGCCCCAGGCCTGCCAGAAGAGCCAGGTCTTCACCGCTTTGCGGAAGGCCAATAGAGTGGGGGTGGTTCGGACCTCAAGAGGTAATTGGTTCCAGAGAGCCGGGGCAGCCACAGAGAAGGCCCTCACCGGTCGGCACGCCAGCCGACATTGTTTAGCTGATGGGACCAGGAGGAGACTGACTCTGTGAGATCTTACCGGTCACTGGGAGCTATGTGGTAGAAGGCGGTCTCGAATATAGCCTGGCCCTGAGCCATATACGGCTTTAAAGGTAATGACTAACTTAACCTTGAATTGCACCCGGAGACAATAGGGAGCCAGTGCAGCTCGCGGAGAATTGGTGTAATGTGGGTGTATCTAGGCGCACCCACTATAACTTGCGCGGCTGCATTCTGGACCAACTGTAGTCTCCGAACACTTTTCAAGGGTAGCCCCATGTAGAGCGCGTTGGACCATAAGAAAGGCTGAGCACCAAAAAATTGAGGCCTTTGAACTATGGTGCTGGAGAAGACTCCTGCAAGTCCCTTGGACTGCAAGACAATCAAACCGGTCAGTCCTAGAGGAGATCAACACTGACTACTCTTTAGAAGACCAGATCCTGAAGATGAAATTCAAATACTTTGGCCACCTAATGAGAAGGAAGGACCCACTGGAGAAGAGCCTAATGCTGGGAAAGATTGAGGGCAAAAGAAGAATGGGACGACAGAGAATGAGATGGCTGATGGAGTCACTGAAGCAGTAGGTGTGAGCTTAAATGGACTCCAGAGGATGGTAGAGGATAAGGAAGGCCTGGAGGAACATTGTCCATGGGGTTGCAATGGGTCGGACACGACTTTGCAACTAACAACAACAACAAAATTGAGGATTACCTGTATTACCCTCATCATATCCACCATATCATGCTCTCTATCAAGAATATCAAGAGGTATATAATTTCCACTGTTCCTCAAAATTCCCCTACCATTTGTACTTTTTAAAATGGGTAAGAGAAGGTCTCCTGTAGTATCTCAAAGCCCCCAAAGCACCATTTACAGCAATTACACACACCCTGAAAGTTGAACTCTTAGTGATATGATTATTGCCTGCAGGAAATGTTTCCGAACCTTCTCTTCAGGAATCCCTGCTATAGTAAGATAGAATTTGAAAGTATAATCTGGGCTTGACTATCCTGTGACAAAAACAATGGGTAACAAATCAGTCAATATGCCAGTCATACTGAAAATTAGACCTTAGATTGATAATGAGTTTGGAAACTTCATCTCTTTTCTTTCCCTATCCATGCAGAGGTGGCTCATTTTCTCATTGCGGGAGAAAATTCTAACCATCAATTATTAGGTTCTGACAATACTACCTATTAGACAAACAGTACAGTTCTGTTCCCTTTGTTGACTTTATTGCATCTATATTGCATCTCCCATTTAGCGCGATTGCTGTTATAAAAGTCTGCAGCTCTCTTGCACAAAGGCACAATTAAACTGGTTCCACTCCAACAAATTTACTTTTTTCCTTGTTATTTCCCTGTTCTAAAGCCTGATGATGAAATAAGACCAATCTTGGAAATGTTGCAGTTTTGGCAACTTAATGTTGTTCTGGTAGTTAAGTATGGTAACTTTACAGGGCTTCTGCTACAGCAAGGAAATTGATTTGGCTCATTAGATCTCTAAGATGGGTACTTTTGTATCTCTGTTCCAGGTAATGCTTCTTACCTATTTTACATCTTAAGTTTCAACCTATCTAGTGCCCTGAGGGTCTACTCTTAGCTCATCCTATCTTCATCTAGGGGGCATTTGTAAAAACTATTATTATCCTCTTTGTTCAAACCTTTTAAATTGTTTCTAGTATTGTCATATTTACAGTCAGGGCCAGAATAAATGCTCACTTTAATAGAGCATTACTGTCTCCCAGAAAACAATTGTCACCACCATCAGGTATACTTGCTATTCAGTCAGATTTGTGATATACAGACAACCATGAAAAAGAAAAAGTTGTTCATCTATAACTATTGCTCTTTGAGTTGTAATTTGTGCACTCATATAAACCATCTTCTTGCCCATCTTTATATATCTATGTTGGTAATATTTCTTGTTCCAAAATATTTACTCATAGCTGGAGAGCTATGAGTAAGTGGTAGGATTTTCTTTGTGAATATGTTATATAGGTCTGTTTCTTGCCCCAAATCACCTATTCTATAGCAGATTTCTGATGGAACTATTATGCACTTGTAGAATGTATGTATGTATGTATATATTTATGTATGTATGTATGACTGCACACACCCATGGATGACCACTTGAAAACCACAAATATAATCACTAACTTTCTTATTTACTACGTATAAATCTTAGCCATACCAATCATACATCATGGTTCTATTTACCTTTACTACCGGTTTGCAGTGGGACCACATGCGCGTGTGAGCGAAGCAAGTGCACACACGTGCTCTTCTGCGCATGTGCAGAAGCATTTTGATGACATCGGGATCGGTGGGCAGAGCCTCCCGCCGGTTTTACTACCGGTTCTATAGAACTGGTGTGAACCGGGCAACCCACCACTGATCATGGTGCACTATTTAATAACTTCTCAATTATCAGTATTATTTTTAAAATTTCCCTTTGGTAATCATTAGTTGAAACTATGACATTGCTCAGCAATGTTTTGGAGCCAGTAACCATGTTTATAAATTTGAGAATAAAATTGGTGAATGATTTAACAGAATAACAGCCATGGGGAGGTTTGCCTGGTCCTTTACCTTTTACTTTTTGGGAAAAGCTAAGAAATAGTTATGGTGTTTTTTTTTTAAATTTTATTTAATTTCAAAGTCTCTAACAAAATGATTCTTAAAGCTGTCTGAATTTTTTTTAATCTAAAGAAAGATTTCAAAAGCATTTCATTATATTAAATTTATCATTTTAATGAGAAATTGAAAAATGTTTATGAATTTTTTTGAAATAATGCATTTTTTTTAACTTTGCAGGAATTTGCTGCACTTACAAAAGAACTAAATGCATGCAGGGAACAACTACTGGAAAAAGAAGAAGAAATTTCAGAATTGAAAGCTGAAAGGAATAATACAAGAGTAAGTAGAAAACTACTTACAGCATTAACAGAAGACTTTTACTAATAGAGCTGAAGTTATTGAAGAAATGTAATGACAGCTGTATTAGATCTGTACAGGTCTTGTCAGAGCAAACATCATATTCTAAGTTAATGGCATTGCATTCTTTTGTACTCTCTTTTTGAAAATTCAGATTTTTATATTTTTGAGATTAATTCTATTTTCAGGTGTATCTTTTCAAGTCATTTTTAAAATAGATTTTACTGAACAGTTTTAAGATCACCTGGCTTTTAATAGTTGCCCAGAAATTGCTCAGTCTAGTTTTTGACCCACATATAAAATTGAATAGCTGACACCTAAATAATGATTGAGAAAATTATGGCTGTTAATTTACTGATGTCACACAACCTTTTAGTGATCATTGATTATGAAACATTTTGAACTCATGAAGTGATGAATGTTCCCAGATAATTCTTAAGAAGTCCAACTGTTCATAGCAGGTAAGTTCCAGAAAATGCTTGTATACAATGGCTTATCTTCCAGAAATCTTTCAAAAGCAGTGCTACAAAATTAACATTTCCTTCCTTTTTGCTCATTTTGTATTCAATATGCCAGAATTCTATATGAAATTTAGAATCAAATCGTCATGAATAGGATTATGAAACCCGTTTGTGGGAAAAGTGACAACCAGTGGTGGGTTCCTCCCGGTTTGGGCCGGTTCAGCCGAGCCGGTAACGGTGACGATATGATGTCACCGAACCAGTTCCCACCCACCCACCCACCTCCCGCATTATTCTTACCTTTTATTTGGCCCCACCCCCAATCTATTGCTGCCTCCTGAGTCCCAGCTGATGGCTAGAGGAAAAAAAACTGTTTAAACTCTTTCCGTGGGGCTTCAAAGGGCCCCCCTACAGCTGATCAGTGTTAAAAGAAAACAAATGAGTAGACCGGTGCCTGCAAAAATAAATGGGTAGACCAGTGCCTGCAAAAATACATGAGTAGATCAGTACCTGCAAAAATAAATGGGTAGACCAGTGCCTGCAAAAATACATGAGTAGACCGGTGCCTGAAAAAATAAATGAGTAGTGCCTGAAAAAATACATGAGTAGACCAGTGCCTGCAAAAATAAATGGGTAGACCAGTGCCTGCAAAAATAAATGGGTAGATCGATACAGCTCTGCAAGCAGTTAAAAGCCTGGTAGACCAGTACTCTGCTAAATCCTAAATAATTGTCACATGACCATCAAGCCATGCCCACAAAATAAGCCACGCCCACAGAACCGGTAGTAAAAAAATTTAGAACCCACCCCTGGTGACAACAGAGAATCACATCAAGTAATAAATAGATATCTTCTATTCTAACAACTCAGCTATTAAGCGAAATGGTCACTATTTGAAAGAGAGAGAGAGTGGGAGAGAGAGAGAAAAAGAGAGATTGCGAAGTTTCAGTCAGATAAAGTTTTCTCATATGGAGGCCTGTGCCTAACTTGTTTTATTTTTCTTTTTGTTTGACCCTTCTCCTGAGACTAAAAGATTACTTAGACAAGCAATCTTCCTGAGCTGTTTTTTTCCATTGCTTAACTTATCCCTAAAAAGTGCTGAAGTCAAACTCACTGACCTTAATTAGTTGATTAAAACCCTCCAGCTGGCCGGTATTGTTGCCTGAACTTAACCATATCTTAATCAGTTTCTCACTGAAGGCTTTTATTGTCAGGTACACAAAATTTAGTCCTAAATGTGTGCACTGGTCAGAAAATATTTTTTTAATTCCCATTTATTACTGTTGTATTTGTGAATGGTCACGAAGCAAGGGAGTTGCTAGTTAAGGAGTGGCTGAAGTGCTTGACTAGCCGAAGGGAAACTGGAATGCTAATCTTCCCATAGGAATGGAAGACATATGGATGACTTTGACTGTGAAGTCTATCTATCATCCTTCACTGGGCCAGCATAGTAGATCATGATGCATTCCCATCAGTAAAGCGTCCTTTCTTTTTGAGGCTCCTGCTGATTTTGATTCAAGCTGATGCTTATCAGTTAAAATGTTAACTTAATCATAATATACTATTTAATACTGATTGGTTTTTTTTTTTTTAGTTTATTTCAATTCTGTCTCAATTAGCAATATATTCATATTATTAGATTTTCTTAGTTTACTACTACTGGTACTGTGATATAGTGAACTGGACTAGGACCAGAGAGACTCAGATTCAAGTCCTCCATCTGCCCAGGCAAGTCATTCTCTCTCAATCCAACCTACCTCATAAGATGATTATGAGGAAAAGTAGGAAGAAGAAGTGTCAGGTACATCGCTTGAGCTCCTGCAGGAAAGATGGGATATAAATCTAGAACATAGAATAATAGAGTTGGAAGGGACCTCAGAGGACTTCTAATCCAATCCCCTGCTCGAGCAGGAGACCCTATACTATTTCAGACAAATGATTGTCCAGTGATGGAGTACCCACAGTTTCTGAAGGCAAGCTATTCTACTGACTGATTGCTCTCACCATTAGGAATTTTTTTCCTGAGTTCTAACTCATTTCTCCTCAGTTCTAAATTTCTCCTTACTTCTAACTAATGAATACATAAATAGCAAGTGAAAATGAAACACTTTATTCCAAGAGTTCCAATAATTATTATGTACAGTTTATTTCCTGCCATCTTGTCTACACAGAAGCTTGGGGGAGTGGGAAGTGTTATAAGATTTCCAGTATTGGAAAACTTGCCACTTTTGTTATGATTTTGTTTTAGGCTTTAGAAATACAGTGGCACTGAACTTTAGGTACTAATGAGCTACCTTTTTCATGTTGAAACAGCTGTTATTGGAACATTTGGAGTGCCTTGTTTCAAGACATGAAAGGTCACTGAGAATGACAGTGGTGAAACGCCAAGCACAGTCTCCCTCGGGAGTTTCCAGTGAAGTTGAAGTTCTGAAAGCATTGAAATCTTTGTTTGAGCATCATAAGGCTTTAGATGAAAAGGTACAGTATGGAACTAAATGCTTACTTTGCATATTTTTTCTTTGCTCCCCCTTCCCGCCCCGGACTGAAGATTTGTTCCTCATCCTGTTGACATATGTGATGATGATCATTTCAGGATGTTATTCCCCACCTCGTCTTTTTTGTTGTTGTTCTTCTTGAAATAGCAACAGAGGAAAAAACTATATGCCAAAATGTTCTGCTAATCATGACAAGCCTTTATATTGAACGGATGTGATGTGCCCTTCAGTGAAGTCACTGCCAGACCATTCAGAAGAACTAGCTTTACTGAGTATTTGTATATTCCTCATTTCTTTTTTTTTCCTGTCTCAAAAAGCAAACATTGAACTATTGCTACATTTTATGACTTTTGAAACTCATTTATTAATTTCCAGAGCAGATATCAGATTTCACCAACATACAAGGGTGGAGTGGAGTCTTTTCAGGTTATCAGAAGGGCATATATTTCTTTTCCCAGGTTTTTGAAAGAAAGTCCATACTTTGCAACATTTCAGATGTTTGAAACATTTTTATTTTCATGATAATGATGAGGAAAAGAATTAAAATCCAACCTTTTTCTCCAGGATCTTAATATTGCATACGTGAGATCTGTGTTCATTGTATTTCTCTGACAACAATCCTGTGAGGTAGGCTGATCTGAGAAAGACTATGTCACCCTAAACTAAATTCCACTTAATTAAACATTGCTTTAAGTGCTTTGTTCTTCTGTATTAATGTAATTTATTAAGAGCCTGTCTTCCATTGACCTAAAATCAAAGGATTAATGAGGAATATCAAGTTGTCAGTTTATTATCAACAATTTAAAATATACCTTCAATGGTTGCAGTAAATGAAATATCAGATTATAGATTGCCTTGTGCCTAGTGAGGAAATTAGATTTTAACTTTAATAGTATGACTATCAGACCTATAGTATCTAGTTGAAATGCCTTATTTTTAATGCTAATTTATATAAAGGAGTCACAATAAAAAAGTAAATGGTAGGATAGTATTTCTCCATTTTGCATACTGTAGCATTGATTAAAATAAGTTTTGCTTCCCGCTTCCAATGTGCATGGCAGATAGCAGATTCATCACATGCACAGAAAACTAAATTCTTAACAATCTGGGGAATCCTAACCAAGAAAACTAATCTTCATATGAAAAAAATGTCCAAAGCTCTGAGCCCTAAATTCAATATCCATAGAGGTGATTCCACTCATGTAGTGTTCAAGCTGGATAAAACTGTCTGAGTTTGTAGGTATTTCCAAATGAGTCAATTAACAACAGTTAATTAGTAGAAAACATAACTATATACTTGTCAAACTCTTGTTATGACAAAACTGGGCAAAACAGTGCACAATATAGGTACCAATTGTTGAATAAAGATAACTACTTCAAATGGACTAATTTACAGAATTTGTCCAAAATCTGGAGAATGAAATTTGGGGAAATGATAGTTGTTTCGGTATGTTGGCTGCTGCTGGGCTATTGCTGCAGTCATATGATCTTTATTTTCAACAGTCTATGACAGTTTCCCAGCCAGTCTCGCAGAGGACTATTAGATTATTAGAGGACTAATAAACTATTGAAAATAATTTTATTCTGCCATTCAAACAATATTACAAAGTCCCAGGAAACCTTCAAGTTTCCATAGTGATTAAATTTAAACTATGTAGTCAGAATTTGCACACTGTATTACTGCTGGAAATGGCTTTGAAGGCCAATATTTTTTCATAATTTAATTTCACTTTGCAAAACCAGAGACTCTCCCCACAAAGCCATTAGAAAGATAGCAATGTAGTGTGTTGTTGTAGCATTTTAATGAATAAACCAGTAGTCTGAACATTCAACAAAGAATTTATTTTAGTAAATAAAAATATCTCCCTCCCCCAATTATATAATAACCTTTCAGCATTCTTTTTAATAAGTGACAATTATTGTATCTTTAGTACATTGATTGCTTAGTTAATTCTATATGTTCTACCCTCCTACAAATAGACTGGGTTTAGCAGACTGAATTGCTTGATGATGTCCAATAATATATCAAGCTACATAAACAAAAGCTAAATTGATTTGTCATTATTTCACATAAAGATTTAAGAAAAAATACATTCTTTTGTTGTTATACTGTCAGTTAAATAAAATTCATAAAATTTGATAGGAAGCTCAATTTGCAATTTATAATTTTTTATAGAAAAGGATACTTTTGAGATTATGGAAATGAAATGCTTATTACTGTCAAGACAAAGCAGTCCCTGGTCTTCATAGAAAAGCTAGAATATGTAATTTTTGTTAGATGAAAATGAAATGTCTACGTCTATGTCTAAGGATAAAAATGCATATTAAAAAACTATTTTGCTCATTCTCTTTGACATTGATTTGGGTTAAATTAATCTGATCTGGGCATGTGTAAGCATCAGAGTTTAGCACTTCCCTCTCCATTTGCCTTTCCCAGCTTGATTGGAGATGAAACATTTGCTTGTATTTTGAACAACATTGTAATTTACTTGATTGTAAGAACCGTGATGGTGCGGTAGTTAGAGTGTAGTATTGCAGGCTAATTCAACTCACTGCCAGGAGTTTGATCCTCACCAGCTCAAGGTTGACTCAGCCTTCCATCCTTCAGTAAAATGAGAACTCAGATTGTTGGGGACAATATGCTGACTGTAAACTGCTTAGAGAGGGCAGTAAAGCATTATGGAATGGCATATAAATCTAAATGCTATTGCTATTACTGTATCTCAACTGGGATTCTAGCCAGTTCTCTTTTCTGAACAAGTCAACTATCATTATCCAGTGCTGAAGTTGTTTCTTCTGAGAAGTCATGTTTGAAACGAACATCTTTTTCCAATTTGACATTTTGGAAAAACCATTAATTGAAAATAGAAGCAAATACTTCCAATCTCCTTATAGTCACAATAGAAGAGGAGAGAAGAGGGTGAATGTGCTTCAAAAAACGATGGTATATTAACTGGTGTGAACAATTCAAAGTCACAGGCAAAAACAAGCCAATTTCTGTAATCTTAAGAGCTTGTTTCAAATACAGCATTCCTCAAAAGTAATAATACAGTTTTTATGGAGACAAATGAAAATTATTCGATAAATTCTAAAATAGTCTTAAATTGTGTTTTTTTAAAAAAAAGAAAAAGAAAATAATCCCACCAAATTTATGGAAGGAAAAAAAGAGAAACTTTTGATTCTGCCTATTTCTGTGATGTGGACTGGTAACAGAAATTGAATTTTTTTAAAACTACAGCTTAAGGCACCTGGATATAGATTGATGGTCCACTATAGTGGAAATCAACAGTCTTTCTATGTATTGGTCACCTTTTGTTCTGCTTTTCCTCCAGGATCTCCTATACACATTCCTTTCTTCAATTTTACCCTACAACAATATCTTTTATGGTTAGTTACAAAGAGTATATATCTCATCCAAAGATACAGAATGGCCATTTCATTGTTACCATGTTTTTTATGACTTGTCTCTTTTCACTTATCACAGTCCTGCTTTTCCTTCTATTGGGAATAAGGTCTTCTAGAATACTAGTAATGTATTTGCAAAATCTACCTCGGAGGTAGAAATAGAGATGAGTAGAAAGATTTCCTGGAGAAAGGATGTTGTACTGAAATAATAAAATAAAATATAAATTGCAAAGTAAATTATTGAAAATTTATTCTGGAGAAGAGGAAGATGGATAAAGAAGAAATAGCAAATTCAGAATGGCTATGTGATGAAGAATGACTTGGTTGAAATAGTTGTATCTTTACCTATGAGCTATCCAGTGTGAAAGAGAAGAAAAGCAAGGGTTCATTAGATTAAAAGAAGATATAAGCAGTAAACATTTCTTAGCCAATGCTTAACTGAGCAATTATTTACCAGATCAGAAATTTATAGACCCACCATAGATGAAATGTAAGACTCTTGTTGCCAAGACTATTTTAATTGTTGATTGTTGATGGGGAAGAGTTGGTAATATCTAGATTCCATGTGTATAGCACCTTGTTGCTTTAATGATGGAATCTGTAAACTGCAACATCAAAAACAAATTGCTACATAATATATTTTTCTTCTAGGTAAGGGAACGACTAAGGGTTTCCTTAGAAAGGGTCTCCACACTTGAAGAGGAACTAGCAGCTACTAATCAGGAGGTAAGAAATTTTTTTTTATTCTAAATGGGATCAAACAAAAAGAAATAATTCTCTGGGTTAAAATTATTTTAATTTGAACTTAATATATAAATGTAATTTATAATGAATAAATTAATTTATAGGAATACTTTTTTTATTGAGATCATCTAAGTACAAGCAATTGTGCTATGGGATGAACTTTCTAGTGGGTGGAGTCTGGATAACAGGATATTGGCTTGGAAAACTAAATGTTGACTTGAAAGTTTAGAGATTCTAGAGCAATGTGAGCATCATTGGAGCAAAATTTGGCTTTGATTCTTGGTATACAAGCTAGCATGTGCCAAAATAGATCAATTCTGCCTGCATCATTGCAAGGAATTCTGCATGACTCCTATTGAGCAATGCCATAATGAGCATTGATGCCAATATTTGTAGACTTACCCATTGATGATCATTGTATATGGGAAATTGTGACTGGAATGTAAGAATGTAAGTGATAAAAAGAGTAAATAAATAAATGAAAGTATAGTAGAGTTTATGAATACATAAATATGAATAGGGAAGTGAAGGTTTAGATTTGAATAAACTGGCTAAAATATACAGAATTACTTATGAACTTTCATATTGTGAACTTTCACCAATATAAACAAACCTGTTTGCAATTCCAACCTAGAAGGTTCTGGAAGTCAGAAAAAGGCAGGAAAGGGTAAGTTTATGGTGTACTGCACACAGTTTCGCAGCAATATATACCAAGCCTCCAGTTTCCATTGATTTGGTAGACAAGAAAAAAAAATATGTCAAGCCACGCATGAACCTGGGACCCCTGAGAAAGACAGTCCACATCCATCTCTCCCTGAACATCCTCAGAGAGGTTTGCACTAGGAAAATAAGATTGGCTGTTAGGACCACCATGTACCTCCTTCCTCTGCCTGTGGTCACATGGGGCAGTGATGCCTGGTTGTCTTGCCAGTGGCCCCTCTCTAGTAAGAGTCATAATGGCCCATCAGACAACTGGCCTGGCCTGGCCTGAGAGTAAGGGCAAGAGAAAGTCAATGCACTCACTACTATTCAGAGGGCATAAGGGTTAGGGCACAAGATTTTTACATTTGTTGGACTTGCAAACAAAACTGACTTACAAACAATATATTAAAATGTAACCCATACATAAGAACAGTACTAAATGTATGTATCCATTGCTGTCCTCCAGACCAGGGGTGGGCAATTGTGGCCCTTTTACAACCTGTGGACTTCAACTCCCAGAATTCCTGACCCAGTTTGGCTGTCTGGCTCAGGAATTCCACTAGGATGGTGGTAGTTACATGTTATGCTCCAGTAATAATGTTAATGGGAGAGCCATAGATGAATTTGGAGAATAAACTGTGCAACATTCTTGTCAGAGTTCGTTGCAAAAATCAAATCCAGAAAGCATACACAGGCAGATTGATGCAGCAGGATTCATTAACTTCTTTATATACATAATAAAACATGAAGTAAATTTACAATACCAATAACAGATTCATCCAATGTAGCAGTTACAAGCAAAACATAAGGCAGGAAAGAACAGTTAGTTTCATTTCAGCAGAACAAACTACCATATTTTCCGGTGTATAAGACGACTTTTTAACACATGAAAATCTTCTCAAAAGTCGGGGGTCGTCTTATATGCTGGGTGTCGTTTTCCTATAACCAGGCAGACCAGCCCGAAAGGCTCTGACGAGCCAAGCTCTGACCATCCCAGCTGAGTTGCCTGCTAATCAGGCAACTCAGCTTGGATTGCCAGAGCCATGTAAAAGGAAAAAAGTTTTTTCCTTTTACATGGCTCTGGCGATCCAAGTTCTGATGATCCCAGCTGAATTGCCTGCTAATCAGGCAACTCAGCTTGGATTGCCAGAGCCATGTAAAAGGAAAAAAGTTTTCCCCCTCCAGCTTGCTTACCTTAGCTGCTAGTCACAACACTTGCCTTGCTTCGCTTGCCTGAATCCATTCGATCAGCAAGCAACTCCCTCCCTGCAATCAGGCAGGCAGGGAGTTGTAGACTTCAACTCCCAGAATTCCTCAGCCAGCAAAGCAAAGCTGGCTGAGGAATTCTGGGAGTTGAAGTTTTAAAGTTGCCAAGGTTGGAGACCCCTGCTCTATTGAATAAGTTTTTTTCCCCTTTGGGAGCTTTAAAAAAAAATAGTTAATTGGGGTTTTTTTAGTTGTTCTTTTTTAGACCTAGCCATTTAAAGTTTAGGAAGTTTTAAATTTAGCTTTCATATAAAAATAAAAATCAAATAAAATATTTGTGCAGCTTTCTGAGATTTAGTGTGTTTCTGTAGTGTTTCACTTTAACTACACAAACACACAAAATCTCACAAAGCTGTATGTGGAATTTTATGTCTGTAAAGTGTGAAAGTTGGTTTTTTGGGCTTTTTGTGGTTGTGTGAGGTTCCTGCTTGTTGCAGAGGCCATTTTGGATCTAGCACAGCTGCTGTGGGTGAGCCAGTTGTGTTGTGTTGTGTGTGTGTAAAGTGTGAAAGGTTTTTTGGGGGGGCTTTCTGTGGCTGTGTTCCTGCTTGTTGCAGGGGCCATTTTGGGTCTAGCACAGCTGCTTTTACATTGTGGGTGAGCCAGTTGATGTTTTTTAATTTTTATTTGGTGTGCGTTAGAAGAGGGGTAGTCTTATACAGCGAGTATAGCCCAAACCCTATATTTTAACAGGAAAAGTCGGGGGTCGTCTTATACGCCGGAAAATATGGTAGTTTCAGTTTCTCTGCACAGACTCAGAACCTGCAGACTAAGACATGCTCTGGCTCCGGTCTGTCTCAACTCCCAAACAGCCCTCATTATATTCATACTCTGACAATTCTGAATGAATGGAATCTCGAATATTAGGTGACATAAATAGCTAGATGAAAGCATGACCAACCATACAGAAAAGAGTGATTGGACCATTTAAAAATTCAATAATGAATTAAAACAGCATTTGTTGATACTCTGCTTAGGAAAAGGTTTGTTCTGAATATGTGTTTTCAGTTTATGATTATCCATGTGTACACATGGAAAAGGACAGAATAGTTAATTAAAAGACGTAAAGAAAATGTAACACATTTCAATAACTCTTGCATGTTGTTCAAAAGAGAACAAGAGATTAGAGCGAGCAAAAAAAGCTCCATAAGGAATACTTGGTGGTGACCTTAGAAGCATGTTTAAAGAATGAAAATGTCCTTGTATTTTTTATTGCAGATTATGTCATGCTCAAGAATTCAAACTATTTGTAATAAATGTTAAGTAGATTGATGTAACTGTGAATATGAATTACAAACTAATATATTATTGGTCAAGATAACTTTGTTTGAAAATGGACTGAATAATAATAAATAAGTGGCAAGAAAAAATAGAGCAAGTAGATGAATCATGACACCTTGGTAGAATGTTTACTGAACATGAAAAAATGGAGAAATGTATGACATGAAAATGTTTTTAAAAAATGGAACATCAAACAAATCCACTAAGAGATTTTACTTGAATCATAAATGACCAGCTCAAATCACTTTGGACACATTATGTGAAGACTCAGATCTTTTGAGAAGTCCATAAATCTGGGAAATATGGAAGGAAAGAAAAGAAAAAGAAGATGACCAGCAGCAAAGTGGATGGACTCAGTTATAGCAGCAATGGGTAGATTGATACCTAAAGAACCAGATTGGAGAGAAAGGCAACTATCTGGACACTAGGAGACAACACTGGCTTGCTACATATAACAATCAGTCAAATGCTGGTAGATTGATGGTGAGCAGAATGTAGTTTGTTTTGAGGAATAAATGTCGAAAGTAGAAAATAGCATGCTTCTAGCCAATTTATTGTATCGAAGAACTGGGTTTGTCAGGAGAAAGATAAATGCAAATTAAATGTATAATTCTGAATACTTAGCTCAGTGAGGTGACTCAAGAAAGAACAGGGTAAAATGAATGAGTTCATTAGTTTGATCATTGTATGTCATAAAGAGAATGAACAAGGATCAGATCACAGAACAAGTGTCTGAAGGAAGAATCAATGTATTAAGAGGAAGGGAGATCTGAAAGTAGTGGTTAGTGGAGTGAACAAAATTCTGAAAAACAGACAGGTGAAAAGTTTAAAGGGCAGAGAAGGAACAAATGAATCGGTGTAAGGACATGGTAGAAGCAAGGATAGTTTGCAAACGTTGAAAGGTATAACTATAGTGAATTGTATTGTCATAGATTATATTTCTTTTCCCTTTCTCTTATTTTATGCCTTTAATTTCTTTTTATTATTATTATTTATTCCTTTTCTGTACTTGGTATAATGTTGCTTACCTCAGAAGGAAACACCATAATGGTAATGTACTATGGCCTATATACTATATTATACACTATAACTATGTGTATATTGTATATTTGCCATGAGTTGAAGTAATTATGTGTCTTTATAACATACAGGAATCAAAAGAATAATTTTGACTCTAATGTTTTTTAAAAATGTAAGTTGTTATGTTCAAAATTTTGTATATTTTCTGCAGCATTACTCTCACCCATGAAATAAACTATTGATTAGTTGCCCACCCAGATAATGCAGCCATCTGGCATCAAGGCTGGGCAATTGATGCAATTATAGGCTTTTAGACAGAGGCTAAAAAGAACTTCATAATTCCAGCACTGAGCTCAGAATTGGTCAGAGAATAAAGAAATAATTGGTCTGCCCCAAACAAGGGGAAAAAAACTTTAGGGAGCTTAAAAATAAATCCTCCAAAAACAGGCTTATTGATCATAATTCAAGATCATCTCCTTCACTTGTAAAAGAAAAAAGTAGCAACATGTAGGGATTTGCTTAGGTTGCCCATAGAATTGTCCTAGGATCAGTGCAAGAAATGTAACACAGGGGGAAAGCTCTGTTTGAACATTAATTTTCACATGCAGCTTCTTTCCCTAAACAGTCATTTCCTCAAAACACTTCTTTGTTTCTGTAGGGAATAAAGCTGTAATAGCAGTCATAGAAATCATTCAGGGGAATTTATCTTGCAGAAAATAGTGCCAATGTTGAACTTAATGCTAATTTATAAATTAACTTTACCATGATTTGCAAAGCAGTTTTCCAAAAGACAGTTCCTTTTATAAAACAGCTGCAATTCTTAATTTAAATTATTTTACTCCATATATTAGTTAGCAAGGATTTTATTGAAACATTTTTTGAAACAGGACTTTTTCTTCAATGTGTTGAACCATGAAGAATCTTGTTCCAGAATGAGAGTAATATTGTTTTATGATGATGCCAGTCCACCCTTGCACACCATCCATGATGCATGGAGGTGGAACTTCACAGATTGGTGATCTTCTGGGATTCACTTAGCCTGGAATGTCTGCTATGAGACATATCCTTCATGACTGATTGCTGGCCTCTGACCCTTCATGACTATTTATGTTGTGGACACTTCTCTTTTATAACTAATTTTTGGAGTGGGAATATCAGCTCCATGTTAGACAAAGGCAGACGTTTTCTAGAAAATCAATATTTCCATTGATATACAATACTTGTGATTTATTAAACCATTTAGCGGTGAGAAGTGGGAGGAGTCCAGTGGTTTCATTCATTTACCTCAGAAGGAAAGCAAGTCATCAATGAGCATGTCAAAGATTTTTCCACCTTTTATTGTTTTAAAAACAAATAGTAGTATTAAAATTACTAATAATATTTAAACTTCAATTCAGTTTTACTATCAAGGCTCTAAGAACCACTTCTTGATTTTTTTTCCTAGAGAATATTATTCTAGGCTATTCCAAGATAAACATTTTTGAAAATAATTTAAATGTTTCAGAAGATGAGATTGTAAAGCAAAGGTAGGAAACCTTTGCTCTTCAGTTGTTGTTGGAATGAATTCCTATCATCCCTGGCATTTGTAACTCTGTTTAGAGCTGATGGGTTTTGTAATCTAACAAAATCTGAAGGGGTACAGATTCTTCCATTGTTCAACAATTATTCTCCTCTTTCTCTTCGCGCGCATGTGTGTGTGTGTGTGTGTGTGAGAGAGAGAGAGAGAGAGAGAGAGAAAGAGAGAGAGGGAGGGAGGGAGGGAGTGAGTGAGTATAGTTTGGGATATAGCAGTACTATGGCAATCCATATATGGTGGGAATTTTCATTCTACGTTCTTCTATAATATGAACCTTGTATGAAATTATTCCCTTTGCATATGATTGAGTAGCTGTTTGACCAATTATTCTAATTGTCTATTAGTTTTGATGAAAAATTAAATTAGTCATTCTCTTATTAGAAGCTAGCCACTCCGAAGATAACTTTAACATTTCTGGGAAAAGTGCCGTATTAATGTGGAAAGATCCCTGATTCTGGGATTTGAACAGATGTACATTGTCTGGTTTATATGTACTGTATATAAGGCTACCTAGAGATATGTCAGGTGGCCTTATGCTTTGTATGCTTCAGTTATCACAATTGACATCCATTGGTCAAACAGGCAAAATTTTTATAATATTTTGGTTAAAAATTTGAGGATAAGATGATATTTTGCGGCCTTATTTACAAGATATATAGGATGTATGGATACTTTAAAAATATTACTGCATATACATGTGGATAAACCCTTACATGGATAAACTGAACCCAATTTTGGAGAAGTATTTTGTCCCCTAAAATTCTTGCGCTATCTGCAAACATATATATTATATGAGAAAAAATACAACACAATGCCACAGGGGTATGTATGTATCAGTACTAAAATGCCTATAGTGTTATTGGAATGTCCTGCATGGTGGTATGGAAAGTTTATGTTTCCTTTTAAATTATCTTCCTGAATTTTGTGTCCTCTGGACCTTCAGTATCATTATGCCAAATTCCTAATAATTTAAATTGCTAATTTTAAAATTGTCACACCTCTGGGGATCTGATGTGACTACAGTCTTGTGTTAGGGGACTTAAGCCTCTAAAAATAAATGAAATATAGTAAGGTGTTAATGGCTTAGAGAAGTGTTGATATGTTAAGCAATACTCCAAACATGAACTATATTATTAGGTTCACTCAAGTACTTTTTCACATAATACGATATAAAAAAGCTTTTTGGGTTTAGATATAGCACCACAGGAACTCTGCAATACAACTTCAGTAAACTAATCTGTCAGACATTGCTTAATAAACACATAACTATTTAAAATACAGCAAATTTGTCTGCTAATGAAAAATTAATGGTTTAGAAATACACAGAGTCTAAACCTAGATACTGAATCAAGTTACACATTTGACAGTTCTTATAAAGATTTTAGTTTTCCTCTAACAATTTTTTCAGGTAGCACAATAAGAAATATAGAACACTGTATGAGTATATATTAATGATATTTATTAATGAAATGACAGAGAAGGCATTTTCTTGCTGGAGTAATTTAAATTAAAGCTTGTTAATTTTTTGCCACATATTCAAATCAATTGTTACAAGTTTTTTAAGAAGCCTGGAGAAGTTTTGCCCAAGGCATATCAAGTTAATTAAATTACAAATAGAAATATATCTCGTTATTTTTTCCTTATTGAAACTGACAAGAAATATTATTCCCATTTAAAATACCTCAAATTTCAAAATGCAAACATTAATATCCCATATGTTGTTCATAGATTTTTTTCATGTAAAATATATTGTTTCAAGAACTCTTTGACTATATGAAGGTGTTTTGTCCATGGTGCCCCCGACATTTATTTCATTGCAAAACCTTTCGAAAATCAAAGTGAGTATGACTTTGAACTTTATGAAATTGAAAATCTATATAAAGAACACAGTGTTGTCTCAGTTATTGGCATCTTCAAGATATTAAACACAAGGTGGAGGTCTGACCTAAGACATTTTATTCAGCCTTTATCCTCTATGTAGATGTACTGTGTACTGTACATCTATGAACTACATGCTCTACATCTATGTACAATTATGTAGCAAGCTAAATGAGTGAAGGTGAACAGAATTTGTGGGAGATAAAAAGCAAAATGAAATAATACAGGAAAGCTGCATTTTGATGAAGAACAAGCATAATTATTTTGCCCACAGTAAAAGGCGAATCTGTTAATTGGGAGGAAAGGGAAATTGGATGTTTTAAAATTAAATCAATTATAAATATTATAAACATCTACTAAAATCTTTTAATTATATTAAAAATCAAATTAAATCATTGTAGCATGTATTAGTCAATTTAACTGGAAGCAAATTTCACTCAGTATAATTAGACTGACATAATTTAATGCTTTTTACATATGATTTTATGCTGTAATTAGTGAAAAGAGCATTAATCTATTAAGTGGAGAATAATAATAACACTTCTGCTAGAGGAAGTAGTAGAGTGCTGGATTTTCCTAATACAAGAAGGCAGGCATCATTTTTGGCCTCTGTGCTTTAAAAAATAACAACCAATAGATTGCATTCTATATTATGGATATCTATATTATGGCTTTTGTGTTGTTATGTCTCTTTGTACACTGTCCAGAGTCATTCAATGAGGAGATGAGCAGTTTCCAAGTATACAAAATAAATAAAGTAATTTAATTTGTCTTAGCTTATAGAATTTTCTTTTCTGTAAGGTAAATATGTGATTACAGGTTATGAATTGAATGATTTGTTATAATGAATGGCAGAAAAAATGTTAACTATTCATTTGCTAAGAAACATAAAAAGAAAACTGTGAAAAGTAATCTTATAGTATTTCAGAGCCACATATATTGTGTTGCATCTTTGTGTTTAGATCTCATCACAAATTGTTCTTTCTTTAAAATTTGTTATAGTATTTCATTTTTTGGACTGAGATTATATGTAGAGTTTACTGAAGATTTAACTCATTTTTACATACTTTAGATGAGTGGGTTTATCCACCTGTCTCTTCTTATAGTACTAAAAGTCATGGTGGAGAAAATAATGAGCTTAAAAATATGAGTTTGCAATTTTTCCCTGCTACTGGCAGTTGATGTTCCCCCAATAAGAGAAAACTCAGTGTAATTAACTAGCAGTAATAGTAATATTTGCCAGATTTGGAGAATATTAACAGGAGAACAGAGTCCAGATCTTGGGAAGTAATTACAAGTAGTCCTCAACTTACAACTATAATTGAGCCCAACATTTGCATTGCTAACCAAGACAGTTATTAAGTGAGTTTTGCCTCATTTTACCACCATTCTTGCTACAATTGTTATGTGAATCATTGCATTATTAATCATTAAGTTAGTAACATGGTTGTTAAATGAATCTGGCTTCCCCATTGACTTTGCTTGTCAGAAGGTCGCAAAAAGTGATCATATGACCCTAGGGCACTTCAACCATCACAAACACATGCCAGTTGCCAAGTATCCGAATTTTGATCACGTCATCATGGGCACCCTGCAAGAGTCGTAAGTGTGAAAAACAGCCATAAGTAACTTATTTCAGTGCTGTTATAACATCAAAGGGTCACGAAATTAATGGTTAAAAGTTGAGGACTACCTGTATTGCCTAATCATGTCCACCATATGTTCTGTATCAAGAATATCAAGAAGTATATAATTTGTATTGTTCCTCAAAATTCACCTACTATTCGTGCTTTTTTAAATGGATAAGAGACGGTCTCCTGTAGTATCTCAAAAACACCAAAGCATCATCTATAGCCATCGCAGACAGCCTGTAACACTTAGTGCTATAATTATTGCCTGCAGGGAAAGTTTCTGAACTTTCTCTTCAGGAATCCCTGCTACAATAAGGCAAAATTTGAAAGTATAAACTGGGCTTGAATATCCTGATGTGGCCCAGTTGCGAGTAGGCCATGGCCCAGTTGTGGGCTGTGGTCCACAGGTTGGGGACCCCTGACCTACTAGACAAGCAATTGAGTTCTATTCAATTTCTTTACTGATTTTATTGCATCTATATTGCATCTCCCATTTAGTGCGACTGCTGTTGTAAAAGTCTGAAGCTCTCTTGCACAAAGTCACAATTAAACTGGTTCCACTCCAACAGGTTCATTTTTCCCCTTGTTATTTCACTGTTCTAAAGCCTGGTGATGAAATAAGTCCAATCTTGAAAACATCTCAGCAAGTTAATGTTGTTCTGGTAGCTAAGTGTGGTAACTTTACAGGCTTCTGCTACATGATCCCCGGACACTGCAACCGCCATAAATACATGCCAGTTGTCAAGCATCTAAATTTTGATCATGTGACCATGGAGATGCTGAACACACAAGTCTAAAATGGACGTTTGTCTTACCTGATACGTCTGTTCTCAGCGTGGGGAAAGACGTCAGTCAGGATGGGGAATTCGCCCAGTCTAGCCAATGACCGAGTCCTTCCAAAGCTAAGGCTCTGCCCCTCTTGAGGCTGCCCCAGTTCTTCGGCGAGGCGGAGCGATGGACTCGAAAGACGTGTCCTCCTGCAATGATAAACAGTTAATATAACCCTCCCAAACCCCCACCAGCACCATTCCAAGGGTGGGACTGACTGACGTCTTTCCCCACGCTGAGAACAGACGTATCAGGTAAGACCAATGTCCATTCTCCAGCTAGAGGGAAACACGTCAGTCAGGATGGGGACATACCAAAGATCGATGTCACCAGGGAGGGAAAAGGCAGGTCTGGCAAAACTTCAAACGAGGTGGACCGACTGCAGCACCCTTCTGCCGAAAGCAGCATCCGAGGACGCGAAGGAATCCACCTTGTAATGTCTGATGAATGGACTGATAGTCGTCCATGTGGCAGCTCGACAAACTTCCTCGATGGACGCCTGAGTAGCCCAGGCTGCCGATGTAGAGGTGCTTCGCGTTGAGTGCGCTGTGATTGGCTGAGGAACCGGAGCGTTGGATTGACGATAAACTAAGGCAATAGTGGATCTGATCCAACGACCCAAGGTAGCACTGGAAACCTTAGACCCCATGGAAGCCGGATGGAAGGCTACAAAACGGGCTTCCGTCTTGCGGAGAGCTGCTGTACGAGATATGTAAATCTTTAACGCCCGGCGGACATCTAAAGTGTGCCATGATCTTTCCAGTCGATGGGCAGGACGAGGGCAGAAATCCGGGAGGACGAGTTCCTGGGCCCTATGAAATGGCAAACTAACCTTGGGCACAAACGCAGGGTCCAGGCGGAGTACCACCCTATCGGTATGGAAGATGCATAAGTCCGCTCTCACCGACAAGGCTGCTAGCTCAGAAATCCTGCGGGCGGAAGTAATTGCTACTAGGAACGTAACTTTCAGGGAAAGGAAGCGTAAGGACACCGAACGGAGAGGCTCGAAGGGAGGTGACATCAGGGCGGTAAGAACCTTATTCAGGTTCCACGTCGGAAAACGATGTATGGTAGATGGCATCAGATTCGTAGCACCACGAAGGAACGTTGTAATGATGGGATGATGAGAGATGGAATCCTTTGAGCCGCAGGAGAACACTGAAGCAATGGCCGCCACCTGGCGACGTAGAGTGTTAGGTCAGAGCCCCCGTTTTAGACCAGCCTGGAGAAAGGAGAGCACATCGATGATTGAAGCCGAGGTAGGAACAACTTGCACCGTGGAACACCAAGAAACAAAGGATCGCCACGTGGCCCCGTATATTCGGATTGTAGAAGGACGGCGGGCCGCTTGAATGATGGACACAATCTCTGGCGGTATCCTGGCCCTCGTCAGGAGGAGCCGCTCAACTGCCAGACGGTCAAGCGAAGCCAAGCTGGGTTCGGATGAAGAAGAGGACCCTGCGATAATTGGACCTTGGAGGCAGGGATCTGCCAAGGAGGAGCCACGGAGAGATTCATCAAATCCGCGAACCAAGGGCGCATGGGCCAGAAAGGAGCCACCAGAAGAAGCTGAGCTCTCTCTTCCAGAAGCTTCCGTATTACCTTGGGGATCACTGGCAAGGGAGGGAAAGCGTAAAGCAGTCCCGAAGGCCATGGGCTGCGGAGGGCGTCCGTGGCTTCCGCCTGGAGGTCCAGGAATCTGGAAAAATAACGGGGAAGGTGATGATTAACCCGGGAAGCAAATAAATCCAGAACTGGGCATCCAAATCTGGAGACAATGTCCTGAAAAAGAGCGGGGGAAATAGCCCACTCGCCCTGATCCACTTGCGCACGGCTCAGAGAATCCGCCTGTATATTTTTGGATCCCGAAATGTGAGCTGCCCGAATGGAAGCAAGATGCTCCTCTGCCCAGAGACCAAGTAGAAGGGCCTTGTCCATCAGAATCCGAGACCTAGTGCCCCCTAAACGGTTAACGTGGGCCTTAGCTGTAGTGTTATCCGTTAGTACCAGGATGTGCTTGCCCTCCACCACATCCTGGAAATGCAGCAAGGTGAGTCGAATGGCCCTTAACTCCAACAAATTGATGCTAAGTTGTGACTCCTGGAGAGACCACCGACCTTGGGCCATGTGATGTAGAAGGTGGGCCCCCCATCCGGACAGACTCGCATCCATGGTAAGTTGGAGGAAGAGAGGATCTCTGAAGCAAGATCCCCAGGCCAAAGCAGGGGAAGTCCACCATTGAAGGGAACGGATAACCTGAGGTGGAATTCGAATCCGACGGGACGAGCTCTCCAGACGCGCCCGTTGATAGGGGAGCAAGAGCCACTGAAGGCTTCTACTACGTAGGCGGGACCAAGGGGTGATACCGAACATAGACACCATCATACCCAAAAGACAGGAGAGTGTTGCCACAGTAGCTGAACCAGAAGACAGGCATTTGAGAATCAAAGTACGTAGGTTGGCCCGGCGCTCAGGAGAAAGGCTGACCATAGATGAAGCTGTATCAATGATAGCCCCCAAATGCAGGATACTGCTGGAGGGCGTCAAGTGACTCTTAGTCCAGTTTATTGAAAAGCCATGAGCTTGGAGAGAGGTCAGGACAAAGGCCAAGTCCACCTGGGCTGAACACAGAGACGAGGACATGACCAAAATATCATCTAAATAAAATTGAATTTGAATAGGACGGGAGCGAATATGTCCAATTAATGCTGCCATAACCTTAGTAAATACCCTAGGGGCCGAAGACAGCCCAAAGGGCAAGGCCCTATACTGGTAGTGAGCTCCCTTAAAAGCAAAATGGAGGAATTGGCGATGGGCTGGGCAGACAGGTACATGCAAATAAGCCTCCGTTAAGTCGATGGAGGAAAGGAAATCGAGGGGTCGAATAGATTCAAGAATCGATGCCAGAGACTGCATCTTGAACCGGCGATACTTAATGTGCCGGTTCAAAGATTTCAAGTCTAAAATGGGACGCCAACCCCCCGAAGCTTTCTGTACAACAAATAAACGGGAGTAAAACCCGTGCCCTTGTTGAGAGACAGGCACCCGTTCAATGGCGGCAATCTGTAAGAGGTGTAAAATAGCCTCCGATACCCTCCTTGTCTTAACAGGGTTCCGAGAAACAGGACACGTGATGAACCAGGATGGGGGAGAAGAAGAAAACTCCAAAGATAAACCCAGAGAAATGGTGGAAAGGACCCAACTATCCGAAATGGAGGAAGCCCACTGATCCTTAAACAAAGCCAGGCGACCCCCAATCAGAGACTCAAATTTACCTTTATCTAGACCTGCAGTTCCAGTGGCCCCCTCTACCCCCTCCCCGAGGTGGTCTACGAGGAGGGAATCTGGATCCCTGTCTAACCTGGGAATCAGGCAAGGGTCTGGAGGAGAAGGGACGCTGAACTCGAGGCTGGAAGCTGGGAGAACCCGAGACTCGAAAGGACTGAAACCGTGGAGATGGAAAACGAGCATCATAGCGGCGAGAAGCTGGAGGTAGAATCTTTCGCCAATCTCTGGTTTCCACGAGGAGAGGATCTAAGGAAGATCCGAAGAGAGAGCCGCCTGCATAGGGAGAAGAGGCCAGCTGCCATTTACTGCGCATGTCGGCTTGCCAGTTTCTGAGCCACAGAAGGCGGCGAGATGTCACGTTGGATCCAAGGGTCCTGGCAGAAAAACGTGCTGAATTTAAAGTGGCGTCCGCCGAATATTCTAGAGCCGCAGCGATCTTATTCAGATCTTGATGAGATCTTGTATCAGAGAGGGGAAGTCTGGCCTGCAGCTGTTTAATCCAGAGCAAGGCCGCTCTGTTGAAAAAAGAGGCAGACGTAGAGGCCCGTATAGACCAGGCCGTAGCGTGATGCCCTTTCAGAAGGGTCTTTTCTGCTTTTTTGTCCTCCGGCCTGAGGGAATCCTCAGGGGGCCCCGTGGGATGTGATGAATCAGTCAATGCCACTATAGGGGGGTCCACAGTTGGTACTTGTAACATATCCGCCAACGAGGAAGCGGAATTGTACAGCCTCTTATCTAAGCCATTGGGGCTAGGACCACCCCTGGCAGGGCCCACTGCCGTTGTAGTACGTCGGTAAACAATTTAGGAGCCGGGATAGTCTCCGGGTCATTAGCGGGCTCCGCAAACATGGCAGCTGCAGGGTCAGATGTTGCGGAAGAAGAAGAAGCTGATGGCGGAGATCCCAAGCGAGTGATTGAAATGGCTTTGAACAGAAGAGAACGAAAAAGATGAGGTTTGAACAAACCAATAAAAGCCGGTTGGCCCCAATCCTTCATCATCTGACCAGGCTTGATATTGAAAATCCTCCCCTTCGGAAATGGAAGCTTGGTCCAAAGAAATCTGAAGATTAGCTTGGCCATGGTCCTGAGGAGCCCTTTCCTGCCCAGTTGAGGGGGCGATAACAGGAGTATCTGAAGATGGATGAGCCGGTGTCTGGTTCAGGCATTCAGTAATAGTCTGGCGTATAGCCCTAGCAATAAATGCCTCCAAGGAATCAGCCATGGGAGTAGGAGGCCCAGGAGGCGGAGGACGTTGCACAGGCAGAGGAGCCATAGTTGGAGATGAAATGACCTCTGGGAGGGGTTGAAAAAGCCTCTGGGGCTCAGAAGGAGATACCTCGTGAGCAATCCCAACAATATCTGGAGAAAGCTCCCTCACAGATCTAGGGGAGCGAGCCAGGGATTGAGGTTGAGAAACAGGCCGTTCGGGAATAAAGGCTTGGGATTGGGCCCTCTGGAAGGCTTTTTCCAAGGCCTTATTTCTTCTTTGCTCCTCTCGAGAAACCCCGGGCGCAGGAGCCTGAGAAACATTATTTTTCTTGGATCGGGACTTCTTGGTGGGAGGAGGGATGGAAGCAGAGGACCCTTTCAGTGGGTCACTAAGATGGCGCCGTTGTGAATCTGAGGTGGATGAGGGATGGCCCTGACAGCTCCGCATGGCGTCCGCCATCTTGGGAGTCTTAAAATTGCAGCCGGAGTTTAAATCCAAGCTCAGAGAAAAGACGGCGCGCCAAAGAGATCCCAGCTATCTCTGAAAGCAGCTAAAACTATCCTTAATGGCCAGCAAAACCCTTTCAATGTCCAAACAGTCCGAGTGAGACTTTAATGAGGCCAACCAAAGCACTGCCAGTCGCTAGCTCAAATGGCACTAAACGCGACTACAAGGCTAAGCGCAACCGCAGTGCACAGAAAAAAAGCTGCTGGGCCACGGCCGTTTAAAAGCAGCCTCAGAAATCGCCGAAACAAACGCCCCCGGCTCCAGCTGACAGACGCGAGCCTGCCGCTCGCAATTACTTGCCGAATTTGCACAGCGAGGTAATTTCCAGTCCTTTGCTCAGGAAACTAAGATCTTGCTGAGGTGAAAGGCAGTCTTTCAGATGGGGACACGTCCAGTCAGGCGAAGACCGAGACGAAGAACTGGGGCAGCCTCAAGAGGGGCGGAGCCTTAGCTTTGGAAGGACTCGGTCATTGGCTAGACTGGGCGAATTCCCCATCCTGACTGACGTCTTTCCCTCTAGCTGGAGAACAACATTGAGAAGTAAAGCAATTTCTGCAGATGGTGAGGGGGCCTACAATCCAAGTTCTAAACTGAAGGAGAAAAGATAGCACTTTTCAGATACTGTATCTAATGTGTCATTAGACAGAGGGAAGAGCTACTGACTTTTCTGTTGCCCCAAAGGGCATCTGTAGAATCATTGGTTGAAACTATAGGTAAGAAAATTCAGATTAGGAGAAACTTTTTTACAGAAAGAGCTGCCAGCCAGAATAGATTGCTTTTACTGAGTGTCTTTAAACAGAGATTAGATTACCATCTGTCCAAAATGCTTTAGCCGTTCCTGCACTAAGCAAGGATTGGTTTAGATGACTTCTGAGTCTCGTTTGAACTCCTTGATTTCATAAGGATATTAAAAGTGAAAATCAATCTATTAGTAAGGCACTGAACTAGGAGCAGAGAAATACAAGTTCTAGACCTTTCTTTGTCCAACTGGGTAAAAGCAATGGAAAGCCATTTCTGAAAAAGATTTATCTATGTAGTTGCCAGGAGTCAACACTGACTCAAAAATATGTTTATGTGCAAAATAATATGTATATATACATTATATTTCTCATTGCCAGTTTCTAGGGAACATAACGCAGAATGCTGTTGCATTCATACTGTGCTTGCAGGTTCCCTTTTGGTTCCTATGTGAAAACATTCTGATATTGATAAGTCTTGGTCTCATTATTACTCTATTTGTATTCTTAAGTCATAGATATGAAATAAAACTAACAAAACTAAATTGGCAGATTCTGCAGTCTTATTTAGCTTTGTCACATCAAGTGAGAGACTTCAGCTGAATTTGAGTTTGCAAGAATTTTGAAACAAAGCTTGAGCCAGTGTCCAGAATGTGGCCTTCTGAGTTCAAGACATTTATAACTCCTTTCAGCTTGAAATATTTTGTAGACCTCTACATTAAAAAAAAAAATCCCCTGTATTTTGCATGCAAAATGAATATGACCTTTTCCAAGGATTAATTGTTGTGGCAATTTCTATTTTAGAATAAATTGTCAAGCTGTCTGGACCTGGATTCAACTGTAAATCACAGGCCCTGGACTTTAAACATCTTAATTAAACTGAACTTGGCTTTAGTCTCTTGGATAGCCCAGTTAAATAAGAACTTTTTTGCTGATTAGATGAAGCCATATTAAATAGTTGCTTGCCATCTCATCTCCACCACTTGTTGCTTTTTCCCCCTGCCTGTCCCACTTTTCATTGGACTTCTCACAGTGCACTTCATGACATTGAATCCGAAGACTTTGGATTGTGACATAACTGTCATCTTTGCCTTTAAAACCTCTCGCTCTTGATTTAACTTTCACACAAATAACATGTGTTACTGAAATCTGAATTAAATCACATTTAATTCACATTTATAACATAGCAGAAATCTGTCAAATATTAAATGTGTTATAAGGCAGTTCCATTATCTATAATGTTAATTAACTGGGCAGTTGGTTAGATTCTAGTTTAAGAAATGTGCCAAGTACATTAAATCTCCATCTTGTAATACATCATTTAAGCTGCACTTATTTAAAATTATGCACTTTTATGTCTGAAATACTTACATAAAATGCATTATAACTATAAAATTTAGTATTCTAAGTCCTAAATTCAATGTGCTGGCATATCCTAATTCATGGCTTCACGAATTTTACTGTTCTCATTGCACTGTGTCATAGAATATAATACAATTTAATGTGTTTTTATATCTTTTTGCAATGAGAAAAACATCTGGCCTTCTTTATGTTAGTGAATTGTTACCCCAACAGCAAGCTACTAAGGCTAATGTTGAGGAATGCTAGGAATTACTAGATCATCAACTTTTGGAATTCTTGCCACTGTTGTACAATATTCTCATTTCTTCACAATAAAATATCATATATGGAAAGTATAAAAATAGTTCAAATCATGTTTTGTTTACCATTTTTAATCACATCATCTAGTTGTTGTATACTAATTTATAAGACATATTGTAAATTTATGGTGTTCACTGTTTGGATTTTACATTAAGAATTTATTCTAAATTCTTTTCTAGATTATAGCTTTACGTGAACAAAATGCACACATTCAAAGAAAAATTACATCAGGAGAGGGTCCACCTGATACAGAGCATATCAAAGGAATGGAGCCTGGACAAAAAATTCATGAAAAGGTATAAATTTTATTTTTCTCTCTCTCTTTTTTTTAGAGTCATCAGGGTTTGAAAAACTGAAATCTCTTTATGTTTATTAAGTTATCAAATAGTAGAATTATATATAAGTATAAATTGCACAGAGTAGCTGGAAGCTTGGTAGCATGTACATTTTAGTAGTAGTAGTCCTGTGTTTTCCCGAAAATAAGACCCTGTCTTATATATTTTTGAACCCTGAAATAAGCGCTTGGCCTTATTGCCATGTGCTCAAAAACCCGATTGGGCTTATTATCAAGGGGATGTCTTATTTTGGGGAAAACATGGTATTAGTAGTAGTAGTAGTAGTAGTAGTATTGCTTCAACAAATCTCCTTTATTTTTTAGACAAATGTAACATTTTCCTGTTTTTAACTAAGGGAATGGTAAAGCATCAGTGGTGGGCTGATACCAGTTTAACAATCGATTCTGTGAGCACGGGCTTCGTGTACACACATGCACCTAACGCGCTTGTGCGCAGTGTTCAAAATACAGCAATTTGAAGCTCAGCTGCTTACCTTCTAAGGCAGCCCCAGTAAGTAGAACAGTGGAGGCATGGAAATCAGCTGTGCCACGCAAATCAGCTGAGCCAAAAAGAAGGAAACATAGGACAGGATAGGGTGGGGACGGGTGGGCAGAGCCAGCTGATTGTCTGAACTATTGGTTCACCTGAACCGGTCTGAACCAGCAGCAGCCCACCACTGTAAAGCATATTTATCCTGCATAAAGCTGAAGAACAGATACAACTGGGGGGGATCTGTATTGGGAACAGGTTGAGAAATGATGACACATGCACCAGGCTCCGCATTCAATCCATTTTGTATGGACATTGTGATGTTGCATGCATGTAAGAAACAGAGCTTGTATTATGAGACCCATTTCATTGTTCTGATGAAACCTGTAAATTTTATGAATTCTTCTGGTTGCAATACATTTTTCAGATGATGTGCATGATGTGCAGCATTTGACCTTTGAGTGAAATATAATGTATTAATGGCATCAAAACTGAATAAATTTGAAGCTCAGGCTTTTGAATACCTTGGGATTATTTTCCACTGTACTAGGTCCCACAGTAAAACATGCCAAATTCATAGACCAAAATATGTAAAACACAGTTGCTGTAATCTAGGATTTTTTTCACTTTACAGAGATGCCTATTTTATTCCACTGTGTTTTTTTTTTAAAAAAAAAAAAGAGCCACAAACCTTAGCACCATTGTTGTGCTAAGTCCAATTTGTCACTCCCTAATTATCCCTCTTAGGAATTAAACCAATTAAAGTGCTTCAAGGAAATTTTTCCAGTTGCCAACTGTATCTCCAGCATACAAGTTGGAGGCTGAACTTTTCAAAACAGAGGGAAAGATTTGGATTATAATGTTAAATTATAGATTAAAATGAAATTTAACATCCATAGGTTTGATTTGCTTATGCTGGTTTCAATTTATAAATTTCCTCTTGGAGACTAGGCTTCAGATGTGTTTTCTCCAGAGGTACCTGTGGCCCTACAGTTGGAATGTGTTGGAGCAAACAACAGAAATGAATTGCCAAATGGATTTGTCATTGCTGTTGTTCTAAATCACTTTAATCTGGATAGAAATAATTGTTCCTTGAAAGCAGTTGCTTATTCAGTATAATAATTCTCAGTTGCAGAAGAACTAGCATATTGGCCAAGTACAATGCCATATATATGGTTGTTTTATTTGGAACACATATGAAAGTTCTGTAAAATGAGTTTGCCCTTGAAGAGGTTGAATCAACAGAAAATAATGTCCTAAACTGTACATTCTGTAAAATTAGGCAGCCCTTCTTATTGTTCTGATTTTATGATCCTCCCATTGTATCTACGATGTATCTATTTTTTGCTAATTCAGATCTGAAGATAAATAAAAAGATGATCAAATTTTGTCTCATGACCTGTAAGATTAAAGAATAAAAATGTATTGCTGTCCTTTAATTGGAACAAAGCAGTCTCCTTAATTCTGAGATAAATTTGCTTTGTAATTTTGAAAAATTAGTCTAATTTTTAGACTAGATTATCATATACTAATTTATATCAACTTGAAAATATGTGTGCAGGATCTGATCATTATTGGATTTTGTTTGATTTGAATATATAAAATAATGTATATCAGATGCAATCTTTATCTGAAATCTTAATTAGCATGTCTCATATTGGAAGGCAACATATAAAAAGTTTTTTGTTTAATTTTTCTCATTTGTGTAAGGATGTCAGGCTTTTTGCTGTTAACTGCACAGTCCTTACAATGCTAGCAAACCATAAAACTATCGGGTGTCTGTTGCTATTAGGATTTTGGGTTAGAATTCTATTTTTATTTTTGCTACAAGGATGTTATTTCTAAAATTCTACTAGTAATAAAATGTGAAGCATTCCGTAGATCCGTGGAGGGTTCATAATGTGATTTGATAAGCAGAGGATAACATTATTATTTTTTTTAAAAAGTTTCCTTACATAAAATAATTTCTTAAAAGAGACAACAGGCAAAAAAAAAGGAGAATGCTAACCAGAATCCTGCATTTTCATGTGTCATTTTCATTAAACAGAGATCCCTGTCAGGATCTGAAGACTGGATAGCTTCAGTCGTTTTTCTGCTTCATCTTGTTGCCTATTTAGATGAGGCTGCTTAAATGGCTCAAGTAGGAACTGTAGTTCAGCAATGCAGACAGTGCTTGACTTATGAGTGATGTCTTAGAGGCTGTTCAAATTTATGGCAGACAACCCAGTTCCAAAGATCCAATGGCCACCTCCACCATCACCACCCCAGTCCTATGACTGCATATTAGGCACAACAGAAGCCTGCATTTATGCCCAATTGCAGCATCCCACAATCACATGACTGCATTTTTTAATAGTTTTGCCAAAAACTGGCACTTATTTCCAGTTTTCATTAAAACTGGTTTATAGGAAACCATTGTTTCCCTTAACAATTATAACATTCACTTAAAGAATGCTCAAAACAGAATGTAAAATTGGGTCAGTCACATTGGTGATACATTTTACAGTTGTCTTGATTTGCAATCATGATGGACAGGCTCCATTATGATTATGAAGACCACTTATATTCAGCACCATTAGTTCCCCTCCACAAGATTAAGTTCTACAAACTGAATCTTTAACACAATCTTTAACGAAGAATAAGCTAGAGATCCACTAGTAAACAAATATACTAACTAAGAATACATTTAGAGTTTCATCAGTAAATGGATGTGGTTTCACTCAATTTGACATGTCTTAGCTAATCAAGTTTCTATAAAGGGTTAGTTCAGCATTTGTTGCTATAGCTAGAGAATTTTTTAAACACAAACCTGCCATATCTTTGTAAATATATTGTACAAAATTTAGTATAGAATGTTAAATGATATGCTGACATTTGCTAGAATCTTGATGAGGTAATGTATTATTTTATATGGCTATTCACAATACCTAATAAACTGCATAATTATGATTTTGACAATGCCAATATATTAAAGCAAGAAAATACTAGGCAGATTTTTTTTTAGTTTAATAAAACTAGTAGCACTTAATCAGGTTATAGTTTTTTAAATGATTAATTAGCTAACATCTTTCCAAATATTCTTCATGTCTGAAATATGCCTTCAGAGAATGTTCCATTGTCCTTGCAGCAGGAGCATACTGATTTCAGTGCACAAGCAAAAAATAGAACATAATAAAAGAGTTGGAAGGGACCTTGGAGGTCTTCTAGTCCAACCCTCTGCCCAAACAAGAAACCCTATACCATTTCAGACAAACGCTTATCCAATCTCTTCTTAAAAACCTCCAGTATTGGAGTTTCTGGTTCAAGCAGAACACAAGCTTCAAATCATAGAACACTTGTGCATTTCTGACTCATACAAAACCCAATTAGGCATTTGCTAATAATGTCACACTCTCTAGAGAATATATGTTTCTCAGAACACGTTGCTGAGATTCTCTGAAATTTTTGTATGTCAGGAAGTTCAAGTGTGATTCATTGACTCTGTGGAAATCAGCAGGAGGCAAATTATTTAGGTAGCTTTTATGATTTGAATAAAACTGTTAATGTTAGTCATTTATAAATATCAAGAATTGCTGGTTTTGAGCCAAAAAAATAACTGCATGAGTCAATAAGCACATACAGAAGTTGACCAAAATGAGATCCTGCTAGCACAAAGTATTATAATCTTAACATCAGGTAAATATTTATATAGAGGTACCTATTATCTCTTCTGAAGGTTGGAATCCTTTCCCATAAAGCTATTGTTATAATTTCTAAATATATTTATCTCCTATTAAAGCTCAAAGGAATAGAAATACTTAGAATCTTTGAAGCAATCTATATATTTTATAAATAAAGTAGAATTATTCATTCAAGGAATTAATTATAAAAATAAGCTGAATGATATATAAACTAGGTATCAATTCCAAGGCTTTAAAATTAAAGGTAATACTTTAGCATCACCTATCAGTATTTCACAATAATATTCCTATTGTATTAACATTAAATATGTGTTATTTTGCAGTTCCAATGCTTCCATGTTTGAGCAAATGAATTTCACGCTAAAAATTAGTTATAATAATAATGTTTATTAGGCATAGTTTGTTTTATCATTTTTTCCAAGGTAAAACATTTTTTAAAAATAATAATTCAGCTTACCACATACATACATTACAAAATATTTGAAGAGTAAATCAAATGAAAAACAAAACAAAGAAGAAGAAATACAGCATGCACATATAGCCAGTGTAATAAATCTAGCATTATTTAACCAATTAAATGATAAGAGAAAATATTTATATATTCAATTTGTGGAAGGAGGCATGAAAAGAATATAGACTTCTACAAAAATAACTTCGAAAAAAATTCTAAAATTCTAAATTCTTCCAAATGAGTGGCTGATTTTACAGGTTAAATATAGTTTAATGCTCTTAGAGTACTTGTGTGTAGGTACCTAGTCTTTTGTAAGCATAACCAATGAAGAGTTCAGAATTAGTAAGAAAATACAGTCTACATATCTATGTAGTTCTGATCCTTCTGATCCTTCTTGCTCTGGTTCTTAAATGCATTGCTATCAGTGTTTGATATGTTTGTGGGGTTTTTTGAACAGCGTCTATCAAATGGCTCTATAGACTCAAATGATGAAACTGCTCAGTTGGTAGAACTGCAAGAACTTCTCGAAAAGCAAAATTATGAAATGGCACAGATGAAGGATCGCTTGGCTGCCCTGTCTTCCAGAGTTGGAGAGGTGGAGCAAGATGCAGAGACTGCTAGGAAGGACCTCATTAAAACTGAAGAACTAAACAGCAAATATCAGAGAGATATTAGAGAGGTAAATGTCTTTTGGATGTTCATCCTGTCATCTGTTCAAGTTTGAGAATAATTTTATTTAGGGAAATGGAGTTCTTCCACAGCCAATTGGTGAAAAATAAATTTGCCTTTAACATTTAACCATTTAAACATTTAAGTTTAAGATGTTTAATTGTAGGTGAATATTCTGATAGCACTTGTATTTTTGCATCCATGTGTTTTGCTATGACTTACCAGGGGAAATAAAGAGTTTGTTCTTTGAAACATCAGAGAGAGAGGGTGGGGGGAGAGAGGGAGGGAGGGAGAGATAGATCTGTGGGTCTGACACAAAATTAATAAACTTGTAATACACTGTAGAAACATAATTTGCAGTGCAGGATTAGTCAAAAAGAGTAAGTTAATCATCAAAAATAGTACTAGCCACTATAAAATTGTTTTTAATATATTGTTTCTGTGATATCTGTTGGCAAAACTAAATGTAAGTTTCTAAATACTCCTGCTAACTGCTCACTCCAAAATGATAACATGTTGAACAGAACTTTATTTTGTCCTAATTTTGCTAATTTACATTACCATAATGCTCTTTCTTTTTCTATTAAAAATAACGTGATTATTTGCATTTAAAATATCTCTTTAATTTTCATGATTTTCACACTGTGAAGAATTACAATAGGATAGAATGTTGAAGAAAAAGCAGGAAACATTCCAAATGTTTATAAAATATAATTGTAGAATATTTATAAAGCATGTTTATAGAAATACAAATTATCCAGAAAAGTAAACTGAAAAGATGATTTGAAGAGTTATTTTGCATTTTAAAATATGTCCACATTTGTCAGGAAACAACTTTATTATCATAAGATAATATGAATTTTCCTCATATCCAAATCATGGTTTTGAACTATGAAAAATAGGAAAATAAGATAGAAAAAAAACTAATTATTCTTACTAAAGTCCATGGTTTTTTTTGTGAGCCCAGTTTTACAGGCACATTCACCACCAGCTGTTTAGCCCTTTCTTATCTAAATTTCCAGGGCACCCTATTTTTATTTGCATTTTCTGTTAGATAACCAGGATATATTTTATTGTTCAATTATCAAATAAAATTGGTCTAATAATATTTTATTATTCTAATTTTGTTACATTATGTAACAGCTTCGCCTAAAATGGTGCCAGTACTCGCTGATTTAGGGGTTAACCTTGCTTTATTTGTTTTATTTGAATGTATTTTTGTTGATCAATGACCAAATAAAGTTTCTGTCTGTCAAAATCATCAATTGTATTTCTTTTTTTCCCCTTTAACTTTGTTATATTGAAAGGATGTATCTGTGCATGTTTACTAATTTTTTGGTCACAATACATGTAAGAAATGATATAGAGGCAAAAAAGTGTAAGACAGAACTAGTCATTTGACAACGTTTTTGTAAATAAAGTCCATTTATAATGAATGGATGCAATAGTAGACAGACAAGCAATATCAGATTAGGATATTCCTCGTCTGCAATATGCAATATTTGGATCTGCATCAGGATCTTAGAATCTGCACTTTTAATAATTTGTCCTTTAGGTTTAATGCTGAACCTGCTTTTCAGTTTGTCTATTTCTAGGTGAGTATATTTCATTGCAAACTTTTCCCACAATGTTGAATAGGACATCTATTGCTAGCCACTCCAAAGTTGTATTTTGACCTGCTGCTTATTCTTTCAAGGCTATGGCCCAGAAAGAAGATATGGAAGAAAGAATAACTACCCTGGAGAAACGTTACCTAAGTGCACAGAGAGAATCTACTTCCATACATGACATGAATGACAAACTGGAAAATGAACTTGCAAACAAGGAAGCCATCCTACGTCAGGTTCTGTATTGGGATTGCTGCTACAGCTCAAATGAATTGTAGGAGAAACTATTCAGATAAGCTCCCTCCTCCCCTATTTATTCATTACATTTGTTTTAAATTATGACACATTTGTTTCATTGATTGATTCATTCATTCATTCATAGATAAAAGTCAGGAATGAATTTGGATTTTCATACAGTCAGGTTGAGAGGCTAACATAAATCATGTGTAGGATTAGACCCTTTTTTAAATAACTTGCTATCATGAGAAGGTATTGTTTTGGAACTTGTTGGGTTGTAAGACCAGGTATCTGCCAAGTTAGGATGGCAAATCTTTAAGAATATCTTAAGGTAAGACAGAGGCAAACCAAATGAAAAGGGTGGCAGGTACATAGCAGCAAATGTAGACACAGATTAACTGTACAGGTAGTTGTAAATGACAGTATTCTACATCATTATTTTATGCTAATAAACATAACTTAATGGTAAGATACAAAACAATCCAATTTTGATTTAATTAAGAATTAAATCGTAGTAAACACAATTAAACACAAAAAATGTTCACCTTTTCAATGAGACTAGTAAAAACTATGGCAAAGGGACTGCACTCTGTATATGAAAGAGGTAAACTAAACTATTAATTGCACTCCCTGCTACACTTTATGAACTTTATAATCTGAAAATGGCATTCAATCATGTGAACTTTTATTTAGTTTATTTCTATATAATTATTTACCTTGCTTTACCAATTGCAGTGTAGGAACAAAAAAATACCTGTTCTTAAGCAGCTGGCAAAGAATACTAGCTGAGATATAGAATTGAAGCCCATACAAGAATAGAAATTAAAGTTTCCAAAACAATGATAATATGGGAAATAGTGGTGTATATATATGTGGAGGGAGGGAGGGAGAGAGAGAGAGAGAGAGAGAGGGAGAGAGAGAGAGAGAGAGAGAGAGAAGTACATGTGTTGTATAATATATTAAAATTCAAATTCATGTATAATTCATATTAAAAGTGTGAGATATTATTATTATTATTATTATTATTATTATTATTATTATTATTATTATTATTATTTTAAATTTCTATACCGCCCTTCTCCAAAATAGGACTCAGGGCGGTGAACAGCCAAAGTAAAAAACAATACATACAAAATTTAAAAGCAGTTTAAAATAATTAAATATTTGGCCGAAAATTAAACAACCCAATTTAAAATCGATTTAAAATTCACTCAAGCCAGCCCAGCTAGTTGAAATAAATGGGTTTTCAGGGCCCGACGAAAAATCCGGAGGTCTGTTATTGTACGTATCTCTGGGGGGAGGTTGTTCCAGTGGGTGGGCGCCGCCACAGAGAAGGCTCTCCCCCTGGGGGTCGCCAGCCGACATTGTCTGGCGGACGGCACCCTGAGGAGGCCCACTCTGTGCGAGCGTACTGGCCGGTGGGAGGCTATTGGTGGCAGAAGGCGGTCTCGTAAGTACCCCGGCCTTAAGCCATGGAGCGCTTTAAAGGTGGTTACCAACACCTTGAAGCGCACCCGGAAGACCACCGGGAGCCAGTGCAGCTCGCGCAGGAGAGGTGTTACATGGGAGCGCCTCGTCGCCCCCATAATCCCCCGCGCGGCCGCGTTCTGGACCAGCTGGAGCCTCCGGGTGCACCCCAGGGGGAGCCCCATGTAGAGAGTGTTGCAGTAGTATTATTATGCTAATTTGGAATTTCCTTGTACAGTAGATCCATAGGTGCTATTTATAATTTCTTCCTTTTTCCTATCATATTACTAGCGTACTTTAGAGAGATATATAATATTTGGTTGATGTAGGTGGGATAGAATGGCAATGAAAGCTGGGTTAACTTACTAAATTTTCCCACCAAGACATGCCTCTTTTTATTATTATTTTTCTTTTAATATTTGAACGATATATTTATTGGAAATAAATAAAAAATTCAGTTTCATTGGGGGCAATTCTGAGAATCAGATTATTATAAAGCATAGACATCTTTTTAGATTTAAATTGGGTTTGTTTTGCTGTATTTCTTTTAATTCCTAAATTGACAGTGAAGAAAACTGCAGCATTCCATTCTGACTTTTCAACTATATTTTAGAGGCATATGATGGGAAGGATCAGCGGTTTGCACCAGTGTATGCATGTACTATTTGCAGAAGCAGGAGATTTACTTAACCTAGTAACAATTTAATTATACAATGAACCATGTTGGTTTGGGAAAATTTTAATCTCCAGTTGTTTCTATGAATCTGTATTTTTTCCCTTATCCTTCCCTCCATTGCCCAGTTCCTAAACTAACCTTTATCTTACAATTTCTGGATTTCAGATGGAGGAAAAAAACAGGCAGCTGCAAGAACGTCTTGAGCTAGCTGAGCAAAAGCTACAACAAACAATGAGAAAAGCTGAGACTTTGCCAGAGGTGGAGGCAGAATTGGCCCAGAGAATTGCAGCACTGACTAAGGTAATGTAAATTTAAGAATAGGTTAGTATCTAAAAATTGACTTCTTTTAACATTGATTTTTCATCCCTTTCTCCTCCAGCACCGTCAGCAGCAATAAAAGACTTTTGGAATGGACAAGATGATTCTTCTTAATGGCACCGTAAATAAATATTAATTAGACAAAATTACTTGCTTTAGTTTAATTTAATTTAATGGCAGAGGTATTGCTTTGTGTTTCTTTTATGGCTTGATATATTTCTGCCAATATACCAGAGGAATTTATTTTATAATACATTGTATTATAAAAGAATTATGATTAACCCAGTTCAGCTAAACATCATGAAATTTATTTGTCATTGAATTTTCTTCATGATTTTCTACATCACATTGATTCAGCAAAACACAGAGATCACTTTCATTAAAATAAATTTCAAGGTTCATTTTTTTTTCTTGGCCATACGTGAAGGATTCTGTGTTGCATGAAAGCATTAAGAGCTTGGATAGGACAAGTGTCTGATAAACTATTCCAGTAATATGCAGTCCACATCTCTGGAATTTGCATATCTGCTCCATGGTAAAATGTGCAAGTTGCCAACTTAGTTGTTATGAAAGAACAACTTATAAAAAGTAAAGGCACACTTGTAAATCCTTTGCAGTTCCTCTTTATTAGCTTTCAAACCAATTTTGGTTTGTACTGTGGAATTTCCTTTACATATCTTATTGTGCCACAATCTTCAGTTTGTCTTCTCAATACTTACATCCTCAATAAAGATGCAGAGAAATGGTATATTTGATATCGATAAGTCTATAAAAACATAAATGAATGATATTCAGTACAAAGAAAGCCCTTTTCAATTAAAATATTATATTAAAACCTCAGAACAATATCAAATGGTACAAAAATGATTTCTTGTTTCCCTGCTTCCATTTCAAAATATTAATGGATTATTCCTATTTGGTATCTATTCAAATATTTTTCAGTTGCTCATGCAACCATTTAATGAGACAATATTTTCCTGCTCTGTTAGGATTTCTGGTAATACACAAAAAAATCATCTAATCTGCAAAGTGATGTGTTGAAAATGAAACCTCAACGCACATGAATGTTTCTACATTATTTTCTACAGAGAGAGTAGATGAATGTTTTTATATATCTTATATATCCTCTAACTGAACAAATGAAGACAAATGTATATATTAATGCTCTATAAAGCAACATTTATTATTCCAATTTAGAGTTCTCTAATTTAGAGTTCTCTACTATGCAGTCAAGTGAAAATAAGTATAAGTTTTGTTTTTCAATGTATAGTTTACCAAATTGGTTCAGCTTTATTTATCTTCTCTACTGTCTCTATGTTGATGAGGAAGGGTAATATTAATATTTGCGGTGATATTATTTATAAGCTATTTTTGCTGAGCTATAAACATATTAGCTGTTTCCAATCTTTGTTCAGTAAGGTCGGTTGTTCAATAATATTCATGGTTTATATATTTCATTTAGATTTGGTCGGGTAAATTAGATTTGTATGTAGTTTAAATGACTTTAATTGAAGGAGGAAGGGGGAAGCAATTATTTCAACCAGCCAATTCAGTGTATGTTCTTTCTTGATATAGAGATTTCAACTCTCAAAACTTCCTAGCCAGTTGGAACAACTAAAAGGTGTTTAAGTTAGAGGGTCCCAAATTAGATACCATATTTTTTGGAATATAAGACGCACGTCCCCCCCAAAAAAGGGGGTGAAAATGTATGTGCATCATACACCAAATGTAGCCCTGCCCACCCACTGGCCCCCACCCTTTGGCCTCTGCCCCCCAGCAGTTTACCTCCTTGCAGCAAGCAGCAAGAAGAAATGGCTCATTTCAGCTTCAGCACAGCCTAATTAGCACAAATTGATTGGATCGGCCTCCCGACTCTCAGCTGTTTTGGTCTCAGCTGTTTTTCATGGGCCTCTGCTGCTTGCTGCAAGGAGGTAAATTGCTAGGAGCAGATTTTTTTTTCTTGTGCTAATCAAGCTATGCTGAAAACAAAAATGAAAGTAAAGCAGGCTATTTGCTGTTTGCTGCAATGAGGCAAAATTGCTGGGAGGCAGAGACAGATTTCTTTTTCTTGTTTTCCTCACCAAAAAAGGTATGTGTGTCTTATAGTCTGGAGCGTCTTATACTCCGAAAAATATGGTAATTACATTATACATGAGATAGCTAAAACTGGTTCAAAATATATATTTAGTAGTTGACCCTTCTACTAAGCAAAGTATCAGAAACACCAAGCAAAAACTCAGCAGAGATCTTCTTTGAACTGTGAGGAGTGGTAGACAATAGTTCTTACAAATACAACTAAGGCACAGCCTTTAATCTTCCATAATATAATACTTAGCTGGCAGTTTGCTCAGAGATCCGGTACGAGGAAGGTATGTTGGATATGTTTGTCACCTTGAGTTATTTTTTAAAATAATAATGGCAGAATAGAAATAAATAAATAAAGGTTCTGTGGGCAGAGGGACAAATGTTGAGGATAAGGAGCATCAGTCCACTTCATCCAACCCATCCAAATTCAATCACCAAAATAGGAAGACAGTTTAATGGCTCCATATTAATATCCAATTTTGAGAACCATTGGAAATTAGATTATATCACTCTGTCCTTATCTTCTTTTAATGTCTCTTTAAAGTGTATAGTATTAATAACAAGAGCTCTGATGAAATGTCATGTGACACCAATTTGTCTGATTAAGCTTTTTTCCAGACTGACTGAATTATTATGAATTGTTAAGAGAGCCGAAGCCAATGGGCAAGTTTTAGCTCTGAGTAAGCCTAAACGTGGGCAGTCTTAACTATGATTTAGTAATAGTACAGTGTAGATTATAGGTTTGGTTTGATGTCCTACAAAGTAGTCCAAACAGTTTTGCCCTATGATACACCATTTCATCTAATTAATGGTTACAAATATAAGAGTTTTAGTAATATATAGATTTAATGCTTCATCAATTTTTAATTTCAAAGAACTGAGAATTACATGACTTATATATGACTAAAACAAAATCCCGATTGATACTGTGGAAGCTACTTTTTTGAGTATGCAGTAAAGGTTTTTGACCAAACCTATAGCCATAATTGATAGGTTATCTTTATGAGATTATTTGGTAAGGACAAAATCTATTTGGTCTGGTCTGGGCAAGAAGTGTAAGAATCATAAATTAAAGCAAGGGTTTCCCAAGACCACGTCACTGAAATTTGGTACCAAAATGGTTGAAGTGCAACATTATGACTTTTGGAGGGGAGAAGGGTAAAAGTTAAGACTGATAATTTGATGTCTTTGAGGAAGGATTTTCAGGATGAGAATGGGAACAGTTTAGTTTTCCAGATGCCTTCTACTCCATTTCATATCTTAACTCCTTCCAAATCCATTAATATGACATAGACTGAATTGATCGATATCAGGGTGATTCTGAGGTATATTGTTGACTCCTAAGGAAAATAACTGAGTCTGATTAGAGTAATGGGAGACAGAAGTGTTTAACACTTTCATGCATAGCTAATCTGTATGCAGAATTTTTTTTTACCATTTCATAATAATAGAATTTTAGTTTATCCACTCAGATAAAATGTAGGAAGAATTGTGATCTGATAGTTCAAAGTATTTTTTCACACAGCACATATAATTGAGGAATTTGCTGTCAGGAGATGTAATAATGGCAGCCAGTTAAGGTACAGTAGTTATCAAAGGGTTCTGAATGTGTCATGGAAGTTTAAACTATCCATGCCAAATAATATTGATATTTACTGTCTCCTGAATCATGGAGGAACATGCTTTGCTCAGAAGTAACAGGAAAAGGAGTTAATGTGCCTTGTGGACTTCTCACATATTTTAGTGGGTTACTGTGTGATACATAATGCTAGACTAGAATGTTCTTTGGTGTTATGTCCTTATAAGGACATCCGCCCGGATTGGCTGCCAGCCACCGGGCGGGAAGATTTGAATCCCTGTCAGGGGGCGGTGCGTCTGCCGGAGCGAATATAAGGAGAGCCCCGGCAGCGCACAGCCAGTCTTGCTACTGTTCCTGTTCTCAATAAAAAGTTACTAATGTAACGAGCTGGTCACGTCTTCCTTTCCTGCGCCGATCTAACACTGGCGACGAAGGACTGAGAGAAGAACGAACCTCGCGGCACCAAGCCAACAAGACAAGACTCCGGCACCGGGAACTACAGTAGGCATTTCCAAAGGCATGGCATCCGCTGAAGTCACTTTGCCAGCCCTTGCTCCTTTCCGCCCAGGGAAGGACAAGTGGAAATCCTACGTAGTGAAATTCCGGCAATACCTGAGAGGCAACAACATCAGGGATGCCGATGATGACCGGAAGAAGGGCATTTTCCTGGCCAACTGCGGCTCCGAGGTCCTCGACATGGCAATCGATCTCGTAGCACCACGAGACATCGAAGAAGTGCCATGGACAGACCTGCTGCAGATCCTGGAGGACCACTATGCCCCAACAGGAACACCGGTGGCGAACCGTTTCACCTTCCACCAACGGGACCAGAAGGAGGGTGAGACGATCAAGGAATTCGTGGCCGCCCTACGCCAGATCGCAGCCAGCTGTGAGTTCGACCACGTGGACAATGCCATCGCTGACCGCGTGGTCTTCGGCATGAGGGACAGAGGCCTGCAAAAGAAATTCCTGAGCAGGAAGAAGCTCGTGCTCAAGGATGTGGTGGAGGAAGCCACCGCATCCGAAATCTCGGAGAAAGCAGCTGCCGCAGTAAGCAGAGCCAAGGGAATCCACAAGATTCGCTCCACAGAGCAATCTTCAACAGAGGATTCCACGGCTGGATCCGAGTCGGAGGGAGAGTCCACCGTCCACAAGGTATCCAGACCCCCAAGGCGGGAAACCGCCCAACGGAACTACAAAGGGGAGCGCTGCGCCAGCTGCAGAGGGGACCATGCCAGAGCAACCTGCAAGTGGAGAGATGCGACCTGCCGACGCTGCAACAGAAGGGGTCACATCGCCGAAGCTTGCAGAGCTGAGGAACCAGCCCCAGAGCCCTCCAGCCACCGTCCCCGCGAGAATCGGAAGGATCACCAGAGGTCATCCAAACGGTCCTCTGGCCCTTCCAGACGCAGAGACGACGAATTTCCCCGGAGCGGAGCGGTCCACCAGATGACCATCGCTCACACGACGTCAGACAGTGCCACCAAGTTCCATGTGACCATCCACGTGGAAGGAGCACCCTGCAAAATGGAGGTAGACTCCGGCTCGGTCTACTCCATCATGGACTGGCAGCAGTTGAAGCGCCTGCAACCCAGCATCACCAAGCGAGAGCTGAAGCCACTACACTCCAAGCTCGTCGACTTCAGGGGAAACCCCATCGGAGTGCTAGGAAGAGCCAACATCCGGGTCACCTACAAGCAGTTCGAAGGCAAGCTCCCCATCACCGTCGTACGGGACAGCCGACCGAACCTGCTAGGAGTGGAGTGGTTCAAGCCGCTGGGGCTCTCAATCGAGGGCATCAACCAAATTGGCAGGGACGAACTCGACTACCTCATCGAAGAGTTCAAGGAAGTCTTCGATGGTAAGCTGGGGAAATTTGTGGGGAGGCCAATCTCCTTCAATCTGGACAAGGGAATCACCCCAATTAGGCTCAAGCCCCGCCGAGTTCCGTTTGCCCTGCGGCCCAAAGTAGATGAGCAGCTGGATAAGCTGATCGCCCAGGGCGTCCTGGAACCGATTGATCATGCTTCATGGGAGACCCCCATTGTGACCCCACTGAAGCATGATGGGTCTGTGCGCATCTGCGCCGACTACCGTTGCACCATCAACAAGGCGTTGGCACAGAGCGCATACTCAGTCCCAGTGGTGCAACATCTGCTGCATTCCCTGGGATCTGGATCAATTTTTGCGAAACTGGACCTGGCCCAGGCTTACCAGCAACTGCCAGTGGATGAAAAAACGGCGGAGGCTCAAACAATCGTCACGCACAGGGGGGCATTCAAATGCAACCGGCTCCAATTTGGAGTCAGCGCTGCCCCCGGCATCTTCCAATCCATGATGGAACGCCTCCTCCAGGGCGTTCCAGGGGTGGTGCCTTACTTCGACGATGTGCTCGTCTCCGGTGACTCAAGAGCTCAACTCCTTGAAAGGCTCAGGCTTGTCCTGCAGCGATTCAAGGCCAAGGGCTTGAGGGTCAGGCGGGACAAGTGCATCATAGGAGTACAGGAAGTCGAGTTCCTGGGCTACCTCATTGATAGCACAGGCATCCACCCCACCAAATCAAAAGTGGAAGCAATCCATGAAGCTCCAAGCCCAAAAAACAAAACGGAGCTTCAGGCTTTCCTTGGGTTGCTCAACTTCTACGCCATTTTCTTAAAACAGAAAGCCACAGTTGCTGAGCCACTCCACCGCCTGCTGGGGAAATCGGCTTCCTGGAAGTGGGGCCAGGAAGAGGAAGCAGCGTTCCGGGCCATCAAGGGACTGACGTCCAAAAGCGTCCTCATCCAATACAGCGAGACGCTCCCCATCAAGCTGACCTGCGATGCGTCGCCATACGGGGTGGGGGCAGTCCTCAGCCACGAGCTGCCCAACGGCACGGAGGCCCCCATCGCCTACTTCTCGAAAACCATGTCCGGCGCAGAGCGGAACTACAGTCAGCTGGACAAAGAAGCCCTGGCCATCGTGGCAGGAGTGAAGCGCTTCCACGAATACCTCTATGGAAGGCGCTTCACCATAGTCACCGATCACAAGCCACCCCTGGGACTCCTCGCAGGCGACCAACCCACCCCGACCTTCATGTCCCCGCGGATGACGAGATGGGCCATCTTCCTGGCCGGCTACTCCTATAGGCTCGTGCACCAGCCGGGCACAGCCATAGGAAACGCCGACGCACTCAGCAGATGCCCATCGAAGAACCGGGTGGAAGACCCAGCCCCCACGCTCCATCTATACCACATAGATGATGATGCCAGCTGTCCAGTCTCCTCCGCAGATGTGGCCGCGCACACCCAGAGGGACCCCACCCTCCGCCAAGTAAGGTCCTGGATCCTCAGGGGGTGGCCAGCGAAACAGACGGAAGAGAGGTTCAGCCCGTTCACCAGGAAACAGACGGAGCTGTCCACCATAAAGGGCTGTCTGCTATGGGGAGACAGGGTGCTGATCCCAAGCACTCTGCAACGGCGGACGCTAGAGACTCTGCACAACGGGCACCCAGGCATCGTCCGCATGAAGGCCCTGGCACGGAGCTACGTCTGGTGGCCCTCACTGGACAGAGACATTGAACAATGGGTCTCCAGATGTGACCCGTGCCAAGAAGTCCGCCCAGCACCACCACAATCCGAAGTCACGAACTGGGAGACCCCCAGCAACCCATGGTCGAGGGTCCACATCGACTTCGCGGGCCCGATGCAAGGACGGCACCTCCTCATCGTGGTAGATGCCTTCTCCAAGTGGCTCGAGGTGATACCCATGGCATCTACCACAACAGAAGCGACGATCCGAGCCCTGCGCCGCCTGTTTGCCACACACGGACTACCAGACGTGCTGGTCTCGGACAACGGCCCCCAGCTCACATCCCTGGCCATGGAGTCCTTCCTGGCAGGACTGGGCATCCGCCATGCCCTCTCCGCTCCGTACAGGCCGGCCGGAAACGGACAAGCGGAACGGATGGTCCGGCTCACAGAGGAAGCCCTCACCAAGATGGGCCCGGGAGACTGGCAAGAACGCATCGACAACTTCCTCCTCACCCAGCACATCACGCCGCATGCCACCACCCACAAGAGCCCGGCCGAACTCCTGATGGGCAGAAGGTTGAGGTCACCCTTGGACCGGCTGCACCCCCAATACAGCCCGGAAGTGACCGCAACCGCCAGCCGCCCGCTTCGCGCCTTCAGCAAAGGAAATTCAGTTTTCGCGCTGAATTTCAACGGCTCTCCTAAGTGGCTGAAGGGGAAGATTGCCAGCACAACCGGCCCCAAATCCTACACCGTCGAGTTGGAAGATGGACAGGTCGTGAGACGTCACATCGACCAACTCCGGAAAAGGTGGGGGGGAGCACACGAAAACCAGCCTGACGAGGTAGGCCTACAACACCCAGACGAGGTAGGCCTGCAACACCCCGGCGAGGTAGGCCTACAACACCCAGACGAGGTAGGCCTACCACACCCCTGCGAGGCAGAGCAACGCCATCCCGACGAGGTCGGCCCAGCACACTACCAGGCACTGTCACGCCGGCAGTGCAGCGAGGTAGACCGGGGCCAACCACACGGGGGATGGCAACACCAACCCGACCAGGTGGGCACCCGACACAGCAGGCCCAGGGACCCCCGACCCAGCCCGCAGGTAGACCGGGACCTGCCCAGAAGGGGAGCACCGCACCCCACCAGTGACGGCAACCCACGGCAGCCCTACCAGGGAGACCTCAACGCAAGGCGAGTAGACCGGGGACCGTCGCAGATGGGCACACCACAGCACATGGGCGAGGGTGGCACACGATTCCCCGGCGAGGGGGACCCCCGCCCAACGCAAGAAACAACCCGGCAACAACAACCCAACCCAGACGACCCCAACCACCAACTGGCGGTAGACCAGGGACTAGGGGGAAGGGAAAGCCGACAACAACCCGGCCAGGGAGGCCTGCGCCACCCCGGCAGGGGAGACCTCCACCAGCCCGAGGAGGAAGCCCCACAACGACACCCCGACCAGGTCGACCACCACCAACCCGACGGGGAAGGCCAGCGCCAGCCCGGCAAAGGAGACCTGCGCCACCCCTGCAAGGTCGGACACCGCTACCCGGACCAACACCACCCACAGCGAGCAGACCAGACCCAAGGGCACCGGCCCGAACCACCCTCCGGACCACAACGAACCGGGCCGCAGCAGAACCGCAGCCACCGGGAGACCCAGGAAGAGCAAGTGACAGCCGGGGTCTTACCGAGACTCAGACGCTCTTCCCGGGTCGAGACCGAACAGCACCGCCGAGGCGAAAGATCCACAGGCCAGGAGGAAGACCACCAGAACCAGCCATCCAAGGTCTGCGGTCCGGCCGGAGGCGCTGAGGGTGACCCCGCACACTCGCCAGCCGAACCGAGCCCGGTTCCGGGGAAGGAGCCAGGAGCCACAGGAACCCCGTCCGTCCAGGGCGGGGACGCGGAAGAAATGAGACTGCGCAGGTCAAGTAGGGTGCCTAGGCGTCCTACGTACCTGCGGGACTACGTCACGTTCATTGACGAACGCTGAACTGTTTTTTTTCTTTGGACTAGGGGGGAGGAGTGTTATGTCCTTATAAGGACATCCGCCCGGATTGGCTGCCAGCCACCGGGCGGGAAGATTTGAATCCCTGTCAGGGGGCGGTGCGTCTGCCGGAGCGAATATAAGGAGAGCCCCGGCAGCGCACAGCCAGTCTTGCTACTGTTCCTGTTCTCAATAAAAAGTTACTAATGTAACGAGCTGGTCACGTCTTCCTTTCCTGCGCCGATCTAACATTTGGCATGATTCAGCTGGACTCTTTTTGTATTTCTGTCTTATAATAGTTTTTTTTTAGATCTGAAATGAGTAATGCAGTTATTGTCTTTGGGGACTGCTGAGGTTTTTTTCTAGGTATTCCAATTATCTTTTTTGGGATATTGGAAGAAAAAGAAAACCTGTAAAATCTTTTTTTCTGACAGAACAGTGGAGTCATTTGCCCAGATCATACAGCTTGATTCTAAGATTATTATGTATTTAGAAAGTTTGACCTCTGAGATATGTCCTGTTCTTTGGAAATAATACTTTCTTTATGGTTTCAAAGTTCAGAGTTTAGCTTTGTTTCAGATAAGGCCACTATGTGATAATTTTATCAGTTTGATCCTTTTTGTAGTCAACAGAAGGGACTATCAGTGAAGGGTATGAAAACATCCTCCTTATGTTCATGGAATTTTTAGTAATAAAAATGTTTCCCTTTAAATAAAATAGCCATTTTTAAAAAACATAGATTGAAGCAATACATCAGTTTTATGCTTTGCAATGACTATCATTAGTGTCTTCTCTTAATTTTGTGCCATCAGGTTCAAATGCTTCTCACTGGTCATCTCTGATATCTGCCAGAAGCTCAATACAATTTTCTGATTTTAGGACCTGGCATGGATAGTAAAAACAGCACTGGCCCTCATACACAGCTGCATTTAGCTGGATAATCACAAATTGCTTTCAAACAATGTACATGTTTTTACAGAAGTGAAAAGGGCTGACTCAAAAGTGCAAATCTAATATTATAAATTTAGGCCACAATCATGTGTTCACGTACCTAGAAATAAACCTGATTGAATTTAATGTGAGATATATTTTATAAGATTCACTTAAAATCTCATTGCTTGGTAAGGTAAAGACAAAACACTGAGTGTTTATAGTCAGCATAGAGTTTACGATAATGTATTTCCCCAGATTGTAGTTTAGTGCACCACAACAAAACGCTGTAGCATATTCAGACATGATCTGTGCTCTTGGTAAAGCAATTAGAATTTGCTTTATATTCATTCCTATTCAGTACTTTTCATTGTAAGAGGACTTTGTTCTTTTACCTAGAAATTCAATATCATTTAGTTATTTGCTTTTATACCTCAAAGGAAATCTACGTGACATTGTTCTAAAAATGTTTAATCCATTTATTTAATACAATCTGTAACACTGTATACCCTGTTTTCATTATGATTGTAGGATAACCTTCAAAAACACATTCTGGCACTGACTTATCACGCTCTAATTATGAGTTTACCCAAATTCCAATCAGACCTGGTATTTCTCATAGTTACTTTGAGTACCCCTCTAAGGAGGAAGAATAATTCTCATCAGCCAGCCATCACTAACCTGGAATTTCCATACTTAGGTTGTTGGCTTTTTTAGCATTCCATTGTTTTCACTCCATCTGCATCAACTGCCTCATATCACCCTATTGTAAGTGTGGTTTATTCTACATAAATTTTGTCAGTTAAAATATTAAATTTGCAATCACACTTTTCTTTTAAGCATTCTGTGCTGTATTCTGTTCAGTGTGGTGTCTTTAGTTCTGATTTTTCAATTTTGTCCCTCTCCTTTTCCTTGATGTTAGTCTGATCCAACCTCTTCTACCTCATCTGATGATTATCAATATGTTATGGAAGCTAAACTACAAGAAATGATCTCCATACGTAGGAAGGTAGTCCTACAGGACTTTACTTTCTATTGCTAAATAGAATCCATCTGATTTTGTTTTTATATTTTTAAGAACTCTTTTAATTTCTGTTTTTATTTTATTGATAATCAACCATTGTGCAGTTCAATGCTTAAAGAGCTTACAATTTTATGATGGCAGGTTTGTGTTCAAACCATGCACAGTCTGCATGTTACATTTGGCTGATTTCATTGCTCATGAATAACTCCAATGTTTTGCTGGATGCTTGGATGTAACAGGCCTTTGTAGCTGACACATTTCAAGCGATGCTGTTCAGCTGCCTGTTTGATTAAAATTAAGTTTTGCAGTTAGTAGTAGCTTGCTTTATATTTCCTTTTTTGAAAATGACCACTTTGATTTAAAAAGCTATTTAATGTTTCACACCAAATTATATTATTTTTATAGGCAGAAGAAAGACATGGCAATATTGAAGAACGCATGCAGCACCTAGAGGGTCAGTTGGAAGAGAAGAATCAAGAACTTCAAAGGGTATACATGCTTACATTATAGTTTGAGTTCAACTGTTTATTCCATGTCACATAAGCCTGTAAAATTATAATAGCAGTCATTGTTATTGTTATTTTTCATGAACCTATAGCTTGGTGCAGTACAATACCAGGATATTGATGGAATAACGTACTACAGTCCAGTTTAAAATCATAATAAAACGATAAAACTCCACCGTGGGTATCAGCAGAAGTTTCTGGTTTTGTCCCAATGACAAAAGCAGTTTACTCAGTTAAATGTTTCACACAGTTTCCAGTTGAAACAGTCTATGTGAACTACTGACCGTAAAAAGAAATTGAAAGGAAGATAGTCTCTTGAGAATGTTAGATAGGAATGGGAAGCAATATTGGATGATAATTGGAATACACAGAAGAAATAATGAACTTTTTAAACAAAGGACAAAGGTAGGTTTATTTTGAAGAAAATAAGACCAGTTGGCTCATTTAGCCAGCCATAATTATATGGAGTTTTGTGGATGGGATAGAAGATGCTTCAAGATGTCCCTATTTAAAATATCACTATTGTTGTTGATCACAGGGGTAATTCTTATGAAAGCCTGTAGGTTACCAGCTATATGCACTAGCCCCAAATTGTAGATTCATTTATTTGTTCATCAAATTTGTACAGTATGCCACCCATCTCATGCAAAAGTGTTTCTGGGCAGCATACAATAAATCTATAAAACAGTTAATATATAAAACAATTATTATTAAAACAATATTAAACAATTTAAATGCAATAGATTGTAGTATATAAATACACAGAACTAATAATAGCTTAAATTAGTAATTGGTTACCTAAAATTTTACTGTATTTTCATGAGAACTGAACATGAAAAAGTGAGTTCCAAAGATACTTTTCACAAAGCAACTGGACTTTCTTTGCTTTTTCTATGAAAACATTTAGCTTCTCATCTGAGAAACTTCTTCAGTTCAAGTGCAACATATGTGACCTTTTGAATATGACTAATAAATGAAGACCACATATCTCTATTAGAAGAAAAAAAATCAGAATGATTACTCCTTACATTATATTTGAATCTATGACTAAATGTTTCAATTAATACATTTATTTGTTTCTCTGTGCAGCTGCTCAATTTTATTCTCATCTTTGAATGTTTTTCTACTTGCCATTTGATCGTGGTATTAATATTACGACTTCAGATCAAACAAACCAGTGTGAATCTTTGACCCGTATTTTGAATTTAATTAATGTTGAACCTGCTTGCTTTATTTCCTTTGAACTTTATTGAAAGGCAAGACAAAGAGAAAAAATGAATGAAGAGCACAACAAAAGATTGTCTGATACTGTGGACAGACTTTTGACAGAATCTAATGAACGTTTGCAACTACATTTGAAAGAGAGAATGGCAGCATTGGAAGAGAAGGTAAACAAGCAAATAATGGGCACACTTCTTGCTTCATTTAGGTATATATTCATAGTTATTTTGCTTCTTCGCTTGATCCTGTGGAATGAAGGCATTAAAAAATCTGAGGCACAATCCATGGTCTCAATAAGAAATTCTTTTTGTTGTGTTTCTGCAGTTCCCACTGACTTTCTTCCTCCTTCAACTTCTCATAATGGCACACCAGAATTTAAAAAGTTTACAGCATGGTGCTAGTGGGTCCTTGCCATTTCTACTGTCTCTCGTTGTCACTACTTTCACTTCCATCAACCTTTGGGTAGAGTCCCAGCCTTATGGTACAGTTATAGCAGTTTGCCATCACTACAAACACTTAGTACTTATCTGAGATATGCTTATCCATTGTACAGTGCTTATTAGAATATGAAACTATCATTTGTCTACATTCTGTAGTGTTAGTGGACAGGGTCAATGGTTGGCATTCCCCAGACATGGATGGCTGGGAAATTCTGCAAGTCCACACATCTTAAAGTTGCCAAAGTGGAGAATCACTAATGGAATTGCTAATGGAATCAGGAGATTCAATGATTCCTGCTTTCTATTCAGTATTCTCACTCTTTTGCAAATGTCCCCTCACATGAGCTCTGAGTGTAACCGGCAATGTCTGCAGCTCACAAATGAAAACAGTGTCTTAATTTTATGTTATTAATCATATGATGTTATCAATTTTATATTTGTATTAGTGATAATATCTTTTAACATATTCAGTCTTGGATTGAATTAATGAAATATTTTTAACAATATACCTATATGTTAGAGTAAAAATGAGTTAAATATTATTGATATGTGTTTGATTTGTTTGTTAACCTTGATTGGGTAATAATTATTTCACTAGACCTTATTTTAGCTTTTATTTCTCTCTTAGAATGTTTTAATACAAGAATCAGAAAACTTCAGAAAGAATTTGGAAGAATCTTTACATGATAAGGTACCCTAGATTAATTACAGCCTTTATTAATAATTTAAAAAAAATACAGTCATAAGAATTAATTCCAGATTGCAATTATATGCATATATATTTGAGAGTAAGACCATCGTCTTTATACAAATATTCTACACTGATAGATTGATTCAACATCTGTCCAGATAAAATTAATGATAACATTATAATGTTATTAGTTAATGTGTTCATCCAAACAAAATAAAGCATTGTCTTTTCTTCTATTGATGCTTATCTGCACCAGTTAAACTGTTTTTTTCAAGACAGGTTTCTTTTTCTAATAAAAGTTTAAATTAGATTTCTTTATTCAAGAAACTTTGGCTTGTACAAAACAGCCACCAACATTCCTAGTTTTGGTGATTACCTTTCCTCTTTTGTATAAAATCCCTTAGGTTTCAGGAGCAGAGAAGAGCTTGGAATAGAAGTATGATTAGAGCTTCTATCCACCCACATGAAAAGTACAAAACTGCTATACATGTGTGTGGTTAACAAACATATTTCTACTATTTGTTCCTTTGCTATATCACTAAGCTACATTTGCTCTAATGTAGTCAAGGATTTTGTGGCAATATACATTTTATTCCCCAGAACTGCTCCTTATGATGTGAATGGGCCCAAAGGGAGTGATTGGCCCAAGGTGACATACTAGACTTCTTAGTTCAATTTGAATTTAACTAGGGCCTTGTGCAGTTCTAGCATAACATGTTGACCACCTGCTGAATCAATTCTTTTTGTTTACAATGCATTTTGAAACTAACACAGGTGGAGAATACTCTAAACCAGTTAAATCTGTAGATCTGTAGGCATGTTTTATCAGATGGTTTTAATGGTTCTTGCACACATATAGTTTACTAACAAATATCCAGCTATAGAGATTTAATCTAATTCACCCTTCTGACCTCTGCCTCACATAATTCCCAAGGCAATATGCTAGATAGTGATTGTGGGAGTTAACAATATATCTGCAAGGTATTACAGTGGGGAACTAGTTTAATTATTGGCACCTTCTGGGATGTTTACAGCTTCTCATGAAGATTAGTGTACTGCTGTGAGATTCCCTTCCATCCTAAATATTAACAAGACTCGAATATGCTTAGCTTCCAAGCGCAGGAAAGATCATCCAGGTGTCATAATGGAGGAAAGCTAAATAACTCATGTAGAGTTTTCTAGCATATGGTTCAACTATTCAGAGAGATGATATTATATGACAATAAAATTTGATGAATAATTTTGAACTACCATGTATCTATATTAATCAATTATTATTATTTGTTTCAATTTTCAGGAAAGATTAGCAGAAGAGATAGACAAGCTGAGAGTTGAACTTGACCAGTTGAAAATACGAGCAGGTTCTTTAATTGAGCCCACATTGTCAAGGTAGCACAAGAAAACAATGAAATTTTCTTTAACAGCATTATTTTGAAGTTTCAGTCATCATATATTTAAAACACTCTTCATCATCCATAATAGTGATTGCTGTTTACAGGATTATGAAAGTTGAAATTTACTGTCACCAGATATGATATTTAAATTTAAATGGCATTGTTCTGTTCCCCAGGCATCTGGCTCCACTGGGAACAGGCAGATAAACTCCAGCAAACAGGTTTTCATACAGATCATTTATTAGGGTATCCTCTAACATAGACTTACAATCGTGATGAGTCATGGTGAGTCATGTTGAGATTCATCCTTATTTCATAATCTGTCCCATTTCCTAGTGTAAAATGATGGCAGTTCTGTCCCCCTGTTCAGAAAGCATGCTTCTCTCTTCTGTGGTAATTCAAAATGGCCGGGTCTTTGTTCTGCACCCAGGCAGAGAGCCTCAGTGGCCAATCAGACACTCAGATGTGGTCACATGTCATGGACCCACAATGCAATCTCTCTCTACATCTCCCACAATGCAATCTCTTAAGGAGACAGCTCTTAATTCTTAAGGTAACTAATTCACTATGACTCACTATCTGTAACACACAGGCATTAAAAGGATTACTTCTCTGTAGATAGGGAATAGAAATATCATGACTATTATTTAGTTAGTCATTATCTCCAAACTTGGTAGCAGATGTCTTAAATATCAGCAGGTTGGAAGCCACAGTAGAACAGAACTGTGGCTGTTTATATCCTTATGACACAAAAGTATTCATTTAATCAAACAAATTTATATGGCTGCCCCTATCACCATATAATTCTAATAGCTGTGGAAATTTATTTATTTATTTATTTATTATTGAATTTCTATACCGCCCTTCTCCTTGAGGACTCAGGGCGGTGTACAGCCAAAATTAAAAAACATGCAGGACAAATATTAAAAAACAATTAAAAGATATATAAATTTGGCCCAATTAAAACTCATTACCAATTAAAACGTTTAAAACATTTAAAACAGTTAAAAATTTCATCTTAAGCCAGCCCGGCTTGTTTAAATAAATGGGTTTTAAGGGCACGACGGAAGGCACTGAGGTCCTGGATTCTCCTTATCTCTGGGGGGAGCTGATTCCAGAGGACTATCAACTAAATCAATAACAAAAATGAATCATGAGATTATAAAATCATAGGTTGGAAGGAAACTAAGGTTATTATTTACCTTATTGTTTCTGGATTTATTTTTGGTGATTTTATTTTATTTTTCAGTTCTTGGAACATTTTCATAGGAAATGAATTAGATAATAAATGAATTTTACTTATTAATTACATGTGTATTCCTATTTTTTTTCAGGGAATTAAAATATAAATGTCATAGATCAGTAAAATCATTTGTGGTCTATTCATTTTCAGATGAGTTGTTTCATAAACTATTAAATTTTATACTAATTTGTTACTTCACAACTTCATTAAGTACATTCTTTTGATGATATTTTACCATTAAATATAAACTTCTAAAATTGATTTCTTTTTAAATGCATATTTCTGAACATATATTGTTCTTAAATAATTTTTTAATTGAGAGGTACAGTGCAAAATTCATTGATGTTGGGTTGTTTTGGGTCTGGTTGATTAAACTGTGTCATCTATTGGAGCTAAGTAAATGATCCTTCTGTGTCACTACATCCGTCATTTGAAATCTGTATGGCTGTCACCTTGTTAGAGTTGGGCCGCCTAAATATTTGACAAAGAAACAAATAAGTCTCCATGTTAATCTTGGAAGTAAGAAAGGAACATTTTTAGTTTATGTTGGTATGACCTAAGTATAATCCTAATGGCTTCTCTTTTAAGTCTCTCTCTCCTTCTCTCTCTCTCTCTCTCTCTCTCTCCCTCCCTCCCTCTCTCTCTCCCTCCCTCCCTCCCTCCCTCCCTCTCCCTCTCCCTCAGAGAGAGGACTCAAGTTGCTGATGAATTGAAGTTTGAGCTTTTAGCCCTTGACTCTATCATTCCAATCTCATTTTTCTGACAATAAAAACCATACTCCTACATAAAAATATATTGATTGATCAAATATATATTAGCTTTTCCTTTTTCTTTTTTTTAAATATACTTTATTAAGTTTTTCATTACAAAAGAAAATGTACAATCTCTACCTCCTTCAGAGGCCCAGTGTTTATACATATTAAAAAGTCATACATCAAATATACTTCATCCTTAGCTGTTCAAAATTATATACAGTATATCTCATCTTTTAGATGCGTAAGCTAATGTCCTAAAGTCATGTTTTTATCCTATTCTTTAACCAATTATACCAATTTTCCCATACTTCATAATATTTAGATTTCTCATCATTGTTTAGTTCACTTGTCAGTTTTGCCATTTCTGCGCACTCTAAGATTTTATTTATTAACATTCCTTCTGGTGGTATGCTTTTATTTTTCCAGAATTTCGCAAAGACTAGTCTAGCCACTGTTGTTATCTGAATTATAAGTTGAATTTTGTTGTTGTTGAAGCCGTCTCCAATTATACCCAAAAGAAATATTTCTGGAGATAGACCTACCTCCTGTCCCATTATTTCACAAAGCCAGTATCGAATTTTGGACCAAAATCTTTTTCTCTCTGGGCAGGTCCACCACAAATGATAGAAGGTCCCAACCGCTTTTCCACATTTCCAACACATAGCTGAGAGATTTGGGAACATTTTCGCTAGTCTAGCTGGCGCTAGATACCACCTGTGTAGCATTTTATAGTGATTTTCTCTGAATGTTGCTGATTTTGTCATTTTATAGTTCCTGTTCCAGGCCAGCTTTTCCTTTTTCATTAAAGTGCAAACCTTATAAATTCCCTTCAGTATGCAAGGAAGCATACTCTCTTTTTATTGCTCTGTTGGTAGCAAAATGTAGAATAATATCCTCTGCATGTGATAAAAATAAATATATTTTAAGTGAAATTTGAGGGTTTTTCTTAAATCTAAATCCTGTGCCACAATTGTTTTTCAGGACACATCTTGATTCATCAGCAGAACTGAGGTACTCTGTGGGCTCACTAGTTGATAGTCAACCAGATTATAGGTCTACTAAAGTGATAAGAAGACCTAGAAGAGGTCGTATGGGAATCCGAAGAGATGAACCCAAGGTTTATATTTTAATCATTTTTCCTTTAATAAGATTGCAATCATAAGCACAGCTGACTTAAGACATTTTGCCAAGGCCAGGACTGGAATTAACTTTCCATCATCCTTGCATACTTCTATCGATAATAGCTTTAATTATATACATTATGTGGATTCTACAATTGGATCATAGATTTGTTTATTCATTCAGTTGGTAAGGCCACATTTCTTAAACATTGGCTCTGCCATTCATATATTTAAAATGTAGAAAAGTATGTGTTTCGGCATGTGCATGTGCCCACACACACTTCTAATTTTTTAGTCATCTTTGGGCCTAAAACTTTTTGAAAACCCCAAAAGCTTCATATACTTAGGCACTGTGTTGTGCTCAGTGAATAATCCAGCCCTGTCTGAAATTATCTCTATGATAACTCTCACTGGGTAAAGTGTGCATTGTCTAAAGGCTATTAAAAAAATTGAATTACACTAATAATACAATTCTAATATGGTATTAAACATAAAATGCAATTACAAATCAGAGTACAATAATAAGAAATGAGATAGAGCTATTTGCTACTTATTACATCCAAATAATATTGCTCTATGCAATTTTTTCAGGCTAAGTTTTTTCAGCTTCTGTTACTCTATTTCTTCTATTACTGGATTGGAATCCACAGACAGGACTTAATGGAGGTTCAGTTTTCCAGTATAATTCCATTTTATTGAAGCCAAAAAGAAAAAAAAAGCAATTGTAACAGTTCTTAGACTTATATACTGCTTCACAGTGCTTTACAGCCCTGTCTAAGTCAACATATTGCCACCAACAATCTGGGTCCTCATTTTACTGACCTCAGAAGGATGGAAGGCTGAGTCAACCTTGAGCCGGTGAGAATCAAACTGCCAAACTCCTGGCAGCCGGCAGTCAGAAGAATTAGCTTGCAATACTGTGTTCTAACCACTGCCCCACCATGGCTCGTTATAAAAGTATAGTGTCCATAAATATTGCCTTTAATATTAAATCATCCTGGGATATTTGTAATATTGTACTATGAATTTAAACTGACTTCCAGTGATAGTGGTCACTAATACAGAAAAAAACTATTTTTAAACTATTTCAGGCCTCTTGTAAGATAAATCTTGTTATTTTATTAACAGACTGAAATTAAGATCAGTGTGATATCACAATGCAGCTGTTAGAAATTAACAAGAATGGTTTAAGTGTACAAACGGCTGAGAAAATTGAAAAGTGTTAATAATTGCAATGGTGTTTTAAAATATAAGCTTTACTGTGAAAACATTTAGAATCAGTCTGATCTATATGCATTTCTACAATTTGTAATTAGGTAAAATCCCTTGGAGATCACGAGTGGAATAGAAGTCAGCCAGTTGGAGTTCTAAGCAGCCATCATTTTGAGAGTGACACTGAAATGTCTGATATAGATGATGATGATAGAGATACAATTTTCAGTTCAATGGATCTTTTGTCACCAAGTGGACATTCAGATGCTCAGACCCTTGCTATGATGCTTCAGGAACAACTAGATGCAATCAATAAAGAAATCAGGTATGCTTATTTCACACACACACAGACCAGTGGTAGGATTCAAATTTTTTTATTACCAGTTTTGTGGGCGTGGCTTGGTGGGCATGGCTTGGTGGGCGTGGCAAGGAAAGGATACTGTAAAATCTCCATTCCCACTCTACTCCAGGGGAAGGATACTGTAAAATCTCCATTCCCTCCCACTCCAGGGGAAGGAATTGGAAGCCAGAGAATAAATGGTGGCAGGGCCAGTCAGAGGTGGTATTTACCAATTTTCCAAACTACTCAAAATTTCTGCTACCGGTTCTCCAGAACTGGTCAGAACCTGCTGAATACCACCTCTGACAGAGATACACAGACAGACAGACAGACAGACAGACACACACACACACACACACACACACACAAATAAAACCTTAGAACAATCCAATGTTTTATCCCTAATATCAAAACTAAGTCAATGTGATTTCTGGTTTCTTTATGGACATCTGATTTTCTTTGAAACAATATAAAAGTGGCTTGTCATTTGCCTTCTTCTGGATTTTTAAAAATTATTAATATAAGTTACATTTTTGCAAATGCTCCAAATTAAAAGATATTACAGTAGCTTTCTGTACACCAGATTATAGTCAGAGTTTCTCAAAGGTAAACTATCTGGGAAATGCTGACATTAAAATGAAGAGGAAACCTAATGATAGAATATGACCTCAGAAAACTTTCTGAATTCTTTGTTTGTTTTTAAGTCTTTCTTAGTCTCCGGATGTTCTTAGAAAATTCTAGGCAAGCAGAAATCAGAGATAAAAGTTAGAGCAGTATTAATATTTTGTTTACTCTGGATGAACAATATATTTAATACATTGAAAAAGAGATCCCGATTGGTAAAAATTGAATATGCCATATTATTCTTTGCTATGTTGTCACAAAACCGTAATAACTACCTAGTTATGACGTGGAATAGAGAGGGGAAAATAGTATCCTTTTACTCATGCTACTTTCTTGAACTAAACTTATTACTTTGAAAGCCTGTTGAGCCCCTCTAGTAAAAGCATGAGTACAGCATATTTTCTGAAAGGGGCAAGTAACAATTGGCAGTTGTAATTGGAAATGATATGAAATTTAAAAAGTAAACTATCATTCCAGCAGCTCAGTCAACTCCTGATGCAATTTATATTCATCATGGCTACTTTTAAAAAGAATTATTAAAAGATAAAAAATTTAAATATGAATATTTCTTGCTGGACACTACTTAAACTTATTAAACAAATTTATTTTTTAAAATGGCAATTAAATTTTGTGCACTGACATTGAATCTCCATCTCCACTGTTTTTGATGACAGTTCAGTTTTTGATGTTAGTTCAGAGGACAAAGGGTGGGAGAGACAATATGCAGCTCTCTGCTCCAACATCTTGCAATCATTTTCTGATATCTGCCACTTATGGTAATTACTCCAATTCACTTTGAAAGTATGCCATTCCTGTAAAGGATTCTGAGTAGTGGCCAGGGAGAACATTCCTAGCTCCTATTAACACTCATATTAAAACAATATTCTCAGGAAAATGACTTACCTTTGTCTTGTTCACTATTAAGGTTAATCCAAGAAGAAAAAGAATCCACAGAACTACGTGCTGAAGAAATAGAAAACAGAGTTGCTAGTGTGAGTCTAGAAGGCTTAAATCTGGCCAGGGTTCATCCTGGAACATCTATTACTGGCTCAATAACTGCATCTTCATTAGCAAGTTCCTCTCCTCCCAGTGGCCACTCAACTCCTAAACTCACTCCACGCAGCCCAGCTAGGGAGATGGATCGGATGGGTATCATGACACTGGTAAGAAGTATAGCTTTCTCTTGATCACTACATTTATTTAATATTTAAGGAATCCTCTATGTAGGATTATTTTTTAATTTATTGTTTATTTCTTTTTTTTATTATTTTTTGTTTGTTTGTGTGTGTGCGCGCGCTTATGATAATTTCTTATTAACTGTTAACATAAGTCATTATAAATTTTTGATTTGGATCAATTCCTAGTGTTAATACAAGAAAAAGTAAAAGTAAAATTCTAAAAATAGAATGTGTTAATAAACTGTTGACATATACACTTGCTATCATTTGTGCATTTATAAGACAATACCTGATTTTTAAAATGTTAATGATATTTATTAAAACTATACATGTATGTCAGGGCTGTCAAGCTCCCGGCCTGCGGGCTGGATGCATCACACACTGGCCACGCCCACACTCAGTTTAGCAAGGGGGGGGGAAAGTCCCGATATGTCATGTGATGCCACCATGACGTGAGTTTGACACCCCTAATGTAAGTGAAAACCCAGTTTGGTCTCCCTCCTTGAGTTCCAGCCAAATTTTGTTTTGGATTCAATGGCAGTTGGGCTGGTATAATGGAAGGAAATTTCATCATAAGAGCCAATAGTTCTTATGGCTTTGAGAATCTCAGAATCAATCTTAATAAAAAGGAACACAAGATTTATAAAATATATATAATATTTCTGAAATACTCTGTTTTTCTTTTCTTCATTATCAACTCTAGCCAAGTGATCTCAGGAAACATCGAAGAAAGGTACATTTTTTTAAAAAAAAATGTTTGTTTTTTTTCTGACAAGGGTTAATTATTTCTAGCACTTTCAAATTCAGACCTTTACAAACAATTTCCCCAAGATACAGTTTTCTGAGGATGTTGAAATCCTTCAAGTCTCAACCCATTTGCTTCATTGTAGTTGAAGCAGCTAATTTGGATGATCTAAGAAGAGATCATTGCATTCCTGTGAGGCAGACAGCACCTTCTCAGGAAAGTAACATTGGACAAAATGGAGCCCTATCTAAATGTTTAAGAAGGGACTCTATGTCACCTCTATTAGGAATTAATTATGTGACAGAATAAAAAGAGTATACTTTTGATATGGTTTATACTGTATTTATTAAACATATCTCACCTTTTCTCTGGAAATGTCTTTTTCCTATTTATACTTTGTGAGGTATATTGCTCTGAGAAATAGTGTTAAGTGAGGCCATCTCACTAAATGACCATCACCATTTGCAACCATAATAGGCAGGCTCTGTTACAGTTGTAACTAAAGGACAATCTATATTGGATTCACAGAATATAGAAAAGTCCAAGTATGTGAGGGACCAATTTTATCTACCAACATGTCCATTTTACTTCAAACATTATTTATCTGAATAGCAATGAAAATACATCAATAACTCCTTTGAATCTTGTTCTGTGGTCCTTTATTAGGATTTAAAAATGAGAAAAAGATAAATAAACTTTATTTCCACTTATATCCTGCTTTGCATATCTTCTCCAGCTCAGGAAACCAGTTCTTTAATTTTCTGAATTAAAGAACAATATGTAATAATAGCAACCACAACAAAAGTTAAATGTGTGCCTGATGTCATATTCTGTCCTGGAAATTGGAACTATATGACTATCATTGTATAACTTGTACTTAGCACTTTTATTCTATATCTTGTTCTAGGAATGGAATGCTATTTGTGAGTTTGGTTGATTGATTTCCTTACTTGGAAAGGAGTTGGCTTTCCAATAGTTTTTTTTTCCTCCCAACCCCTTTAAAGGGTTTTCACCTGCATTTTATAAAACTGTTTACTTGTAGATTGCAGTAGTTGAAGAAGATGGACATGAAGACAAGGCCACAATAAAATGTGAAACTTCTCCTCCACCTACACCTAGAGCCATTAGAATGACTCACACTCTACCTTCTTCATACCACAATGATGCCAGAAGGTAGGAATTGGTTTGCTTTTTTCCTCCCTTTTTTGGTTTTGTTCCAATACACACAAAGGAATAAACATGTGTATAGCAAAACATGTGTTACTGCAGTACTTTTCTGTGAGAAATACTTCATTTTCTGGAAAAATTTCAGGGGTGCCAACATTTACAGCCATGACTGTATATGGAGGACAACTGGGAAAGGAAAACTTATCCCAATATGTATTTATAGAGTTTCATAATTACTCATATTCAATAAGAGTAATTTGTAAGTCAGTCATGTGAATTATAACTGTCATATCTCTGAGCTTGTCATAAGTGAGAAATAGTGTACATATGATTTGTGTTTTGAGTTAAGAATCTGATATCATGCCTATACATAGTAATACCTTCCATGTAGATGGATGGAAGATAGAGAAAGAAAGAAAGAAAGAAAGAAGAAAGAAAGAAAGAAAGAAAGAAAGAAAGAAAGAAAGAAAGAAAGAAAGAAAGAAAGAAAGAAAGAAGATCCATTTCCATATTTTATTGAAAGAAGAAATGCTCTAGTAAGAATCATACTATTGCTCTCAAGTAAAAAATGGATAGATTATGATAAGCAGGATGAATAAATAAAGCAATACTGTTGAATGTTCTTCTGACACATCTGTCTAATTAATAAAGGATTAAAACAGAAGTCAAGCTTTGGCTTACAATACACAATATCTACTGTTAAAATAAGTACAGTTCTTAAATAGGACTCTCTGAAAAACTGACATTGCTACTCTTAGGAAGCATTATAGTCATTGAAGAACATCAACTTATTTTTGAAGGGTAATATAATTACATCAGAAACTTATTTTACCTCAAAACTACTGGAGAAAAGGTGTTAGAATTACTTCACCTATTTAGGATAGATAAGATCTAAACAGTAGTAATATTGGTAGTCATAGCTTAGTTACCATTTAATTCAACATTTGGTTCTCATCAAAAGCCTTTTTAAATCTTTCTGGCATGCTTATATTAACAGAGTTTTGATGAATTATACAGATATAAGTCTTTTCATTCAATTATTTCGATCAGGATTAAAACATGAAAAATGTGCAGTTCTAAATATTGCAATAATACCAGAAAAATTTTGGTATTATCACATTATATATCAGAAATTAATTTGATTATTGTTTCCAATTACTAAGACACTCTCATTAGATTTCATAAAACTTGTTTCCACAGCAGACAAGTTGTGGACTTCATTATGGGAATTCGTCAGGACAATAATAGTTTTTCTATTTTTTGTGTGTGTCTTTTTTAGTAGTTTGATTGCATCTTTGGAACCAGAAAGTATTGGCTTTGGCAGTGTCAATAGCAGCCAGGATTCCTTGCACAAAGCTCCCAAGAAGAAAGGAATAAAGTCTTCAATTGGACGCTTGTTTGGTAAAAAAGAGAAGGCACGACTTGGACAGCTAAGTAAGACTTCTCCACTTTCAGATCATAGCTTTCCTGTCCTTTTTTTTTTTAAATTTGATTTATATGCCGCCCTTCTCCGGAGACTCAGGGCGGCTTACAATGCATTAAGCAATAGCCTTCATACTTTTGTATATTTATACAAAGTCAGCTTATTGCCCCCACAAACTGGGTCCTCAATTTACCCACTTTAGAAAGGATAGAAGGCTGAGTTGACCTTGAGCCTGGGGAGAATTGAACTCGCAGTAATTGCAGGCAGCTGGATGTTAAATGCTGCCTTAGGAGGCATTAGCCTCCTACACCACTCAGGCTCCATTTTTTTAAAAGAATTTTTTTTTTATTCTTTTATAGATACTTTAGCTTCTCTTTCAGCTTCATTTTGCTATTCTGCCTTTCAAAATGATTACGGTTTTTTTATGTCATTCCGCTATCATCAATCATATTTACTGTCATAGAATTATATTTTCTTACGTGATTAAAGGATATAGATTAAGCTTCCAATAGAAGATAATACATGTAGCTCAGGGTTGAGCTGTGAGTCCTTGGCGCTCCCTGAACTTGATTGTTTCATTACCCAACTAGGCAATGTACAGATAGACTTCAACTTATGACTATAATTGAAGTAAAAATTTCTGTTGCTAAGTGAGACATTTGTTAAGTGAATTTTGCCACATTTTACAACCCTTCTTGCTACGGTTCTTAAGTGAATCACTGCAGTTGTTAAATTAGTGACATGGCTGTTAAGTAAATCTGACTTCCCCATTGATTTTGCTTGTCAGAAGGTTGCAATAGGTGATCAATGATCCCGGGACACTGCAACCGTCATAAATATGAGTTGATTGCCAAGAGTCTAAATTTTAATCACGTGACCATAGGGATACTACAATGGTTGTGTGAAAAATGGTCACGAGTCACTTTTTGCAGTGCCATTGTAATTTGAACAGTCACTAAATGAACTGTTGTAAGTCAAGACTACTTGTAATCAATACTAACCTGATGCTAGCACTGAAAATGTTACCTAGTTACCTAGGTAGTGAAATGGCTGCAAGCAAATAACCCAGCTCAGAGAACAGAAGAATTCCAAAAATTAAGCTTCCTTTGCTAGTGTTTGTCACATTTCGTGAAAAGATTCCATTCACAGGTAAATCTGCTGAGCTTTAAAAATCACAGACAGTAAAACTTGGATAGCAATTACCAAAAAATATGTGACAAGTGTGACATGAGACAAGGCTACCAACTGCACATAATCATAGCTATCCTTCTATGACTCTAGTTTATAAAGAATTATTATAGAAAATAGATTTCATCCATCACTTATTTGGCAAGATTTTTCCTTTGTCAAATTTTTCATTCTTCTTATATTAAAAACAACTTGGAAAAAGAATTGGCTACTTTATAGCTTTCTTGAAGAATTTGCATAACCCCAGCATAAAGCTTTATCATGTTTGTATAGCTGTCCATCTCACATGAATATATAGTTTTATTAATTATAGTACAGTGTAGTACAGTACAATACAATTTAATGGCCCAGTATCAATTAATTACTCAGAACCTAAAAACAGTTGCAGAGGAAAACCAAAGAATAAATTAGTTAGAATGCATTCTCATTTGTAAAATAATAAAATAGAATGTTCTACAGTGCCATTAAATAAACACTGAGAGCAGAGATGAATGTACTTATCATTTAACAACAATATCTATATGGAGTGATGTAAAATTATGATTTATTTTCTAATATCTGAAGTTCCTGTTCATGTAACTTTTTATATTCTTGTCTATTTACTGTATATGATGCATCTACCTGGACAGCTTCTATGGAAAGGATAGGGGAATATTAGCCTGTATGCTTGATTCATAATAGCCATGAGACTTTAGGGGGATGGATTCTCAAGATCAATCAGACAGAGCCCTGGGCACAAAACTTTCTTCTGATTTTTTAAAATTGCTTTATTCATAACACAAGTAAAAAACATTGTTGTTTTTCTTTCAGCCATCTCAGACTAATCCTGAAAACAGCATTTTAACTTAAGCAAACATACAAAAGATATGTCTTTCTCTCAGTTCCTTGTTATAGTTTTGGCTATAAAGATTATGGTAGGAAGTAAAGTCAACAGAAAAAGATTTGCTGCTTGCTCTAGCATTAGGAGGTTGAAGATTCCCCTATCTAATGAGACAATTAAGCATATAGCTCTCTGTACAGTTACTCTTAATCTCTGCCATCCAGAATCTTTAGAGGCATTTTGAGCTTCTTACTTCCTTTGGTCTTCTTTCTGTAATATAGTGGTAATAATCTCTCAAAGTCTGTTCCTCGCTCATTTTTAATGATCTTTCCTCCATCCTGGAACACTTTAGTGACCATGATAACTGTCAAACCACTAAATCTTTCCTGGTTCTTTATCCATCTTCTTTTTCTCTAAAATTCCAGCTCTTTCTTCCTGCCAGTTTATCAGCCTTTGCTTCCTTTTTGTCCCCCACCCCTTGTGAAAAACTCCTTTTTCTAGAAATTGCTTACCTTTTCCACTCCCCATGATTTTCCCAAACTGACTTTATCATCTCCAAGTACAGCTTGTCTCTCCGGGTCACATGACATGGACTCCGAGGATGGCAGGTTGTGCTTAACTAAACCATCTGATTGCACTGGTTTGCTCTCCAGCTCTATCCCTTCATTACAGCTTCATTACACTTTATGATTCTGTGGATTAGTAGTAGTAGGATCAATACCTCCCAACTTTTTTCCTCAGTGAGTAGCAAGACAATCAAAAATTGTTTTTTGTTTTTTAAGAAATATTTTACCTAAGCAATTTCATGAACAAAGAGGTTTTTTATAAGGGGTGGGGAGAAAAAAGGAAGCAAGAACAGACTGATTAGCTGGCAGGAAGAAAGAACTAGAATTTTGGAGAAAAAGAAGATGGATAAAGAACCAAATTATTGACAAAATGATCTTTGCTTTAAGTGCCTTTAACATTGCACATATATGCATAGCCATCATGTTCCCTTTTGGAGTACACAACATTATATAGTGCATACGAAAATATTTAAGGAGAAGCAGGGGAAAAATAGATCTCCCCGCCCAAAAAAAATTGAATAAAAAGGAAGTCTAATTAAATCTGGTTTAAACCAGTTCTCTTCACTATTCTCCTCCATGTTTCTCCTACATTTGAACCATTGACCTTTCATTCATTATATTTGTCTCTCTTTTTTTGCAGTATCTCAGCATGTTTTTGAGAAGAGTTTTACTGTCTTGTCTTGGATTGTTTCATTTTTAATACACGTTGATCTTCTATAATATATTTCCTGCATTTCAAATAATGTATTAAACTGTTCAAAATAGATACAAACAACATCATATTTTCCAGTTGGATACTAATAATACTAAAGTCTCTAAATGCTAGATTGGAGTATTGCTTTAAATTTAAAATACCACACTGATAAAGTATAACACAACAAACAGAATTCTTAAATGTATATGCCTAACGGTTGGTAAAGCGAAATATAATGATAATGCCATCTTTAAACTAACATTTGATCTGTAGTAAAGACAATCTACAAAAAAATGAACTAGCACATACTTGTGCCAACAGTTTTTATTGCTTGGGAAAGTAAACTAGATAATAATTGATAGAAAATTACTATTTACAACATGAGTCACCTATGCATTCCTGCTTCTTAAAAGCTGATTTTGTATGGTTTATTTGCAAATCTGAATGACCAAAATATAAAAGATACAGCCAAGCTTTTCTCTCTCCTATCTAGTGGAGTCGTTAGTGCTTTATTCTAAAATGAACCAGAACAAAATCTCAACAAAGTTACAAGTCTAGGATGTCATACAGAGGAATCCCTTAAAAAGAAGCTAATTTAGGTGAAATTGAGCATAAACAATGCTATTTTAATAATCCTTCTGCCAAGAACAGCCATTTTGGCTTGAAAGGGCTTCTTGCCTTTTTAGAAAGTCAAATTAGGACATGAGAAAGCCTGACTAAGGAGAAAATATTTGAGCCTTGCTCCTTACAGGAAAACAAGGAGCGGGGAAATCATCTTTAGCTGGGCACTTTAAAAAGTTATTAGTGGAATCTACATTTTTAAGTTGTATTTTTCATAGATTTAAGGTTACTACACCATTTTTATCTGTATACCAGTATGTGTGTCTCAGAAAACAAATCAAAAACACTTCTGGAAACTAATGGAGCATTATTAAAAAACTAAAAAAAGAAAATTTCTTTGCTCTTTTAAACACAGGAGGCTATATGGAAACCGAAGCTGCAGCACAAGAATCTCTGGGGTTAAGCAAACTTGGAACCCAGGCAGAAAAAGACCGAAGACTAAAGAAAAAGTAGGTTGGAATACTTTGAATAAAACACCAAGTACATTTGCAAAGCAAATGTACTTGTTGAAGAAAAATCAATGTATTAGTACTCATTCTGATTGCATTTTTAAAAAGCCAAACACAATGGAAGTTAATTTCTACTTTTCAATATGGATTCCATTAAAAAAACATAGCAGGAGGATTCTTTGGATTTGCCTACTGGTAGCCTATTTTAAAATGCAGATATTTTCTACTGGGAGTAGTATTTATTTTCAGTTCAACCTGTCACTCTTAAGTATCAACTTGATCAGTGAGTTATTGAACTCACTGCTTCCTATTGCATTTCCTTGAAACCCTAATTCATTTGTTGTGTACAAAGGTTATGATAAAGTGCTATTATTTTTTGATACCTACCCTGTTTCTTCCAAAATAAGACATCCCCTGATAATAAGCCCAATTGGGCTTTTGAAAGAGTGCATGGCAATAAGGCCAAGCATTTATTTTAGGGTTCAAAAAAATATAAGAAAGGGTCTTATTTTCGGGGAAACACAGTATCATGTTCCCTAAAGAAAATAAATGTTTTACAAAATCACAAAAGATGCCTTTGGAGAAAAACTGTGGAAATACTTATCTTTAGAACTTAAATTCTGCTGATTTTTTTGAATTTTTTATGCTTGCTTTACCCAAAATCTTTCCAGCATTTGGCAATGTTTATTTGTATCTTGTGTGGGAAAACATATTTTGGTAATACACTGTTCATTGCTTAGCTTGAATATTCTACATTATAATGTAGCACTCTCAGATAAAAGATTACTTTGATTATCACAATGCATAATTGATTTGTGACTATATAGAAAACACTGGTAATATCAAACAAGATTATTTCATGCTGTCAGAACAGCCACGTAAATTAGCACTCCAAAAAGAGAAGCATTTTTCCTTAGTTATACTTATTTATTAACAATAGTTAATAAATATATTTCAATCAGAAACATTTTATTCTAAAAATAATATAGAAGTATTAGATAAACAATTTATTACATTTAATAATGTAAGTTCCCTCTTATGCATCATAAATGTAACTTCTACATTTTATTTTATTTTATTTTTTTCTACTGTTGTTTCTTTATAGGAGTTGGAAGGTATAAATCTTGTAAGGTCTTTTTTGTTTCTACTGGCACTCCATGCAAAAAAAAAATAGCATCACTAAATATTTTTATACAACCTAAGAACTAAATAGTTAGATGCATTTTGATATTTGTTAATAATAATGTTGTGATAATTTAAATAATATTTTTCGAAAGACCTTGGTCTTTCTATACTTCACTTTCTCTCTGCCTAATAGTTTTCATTTATTTTCTGCTGGCAGATACATATTTTAGATACAATAATGAGCATTTAATTTTCTTTCAAAATATGATAGTAGTTGTTGACATATTTTCCTTAATAGTCTAGTAGAAATCGTATTTCATTATCCACTTCCTAATTACTTTTTCTGTTATCAGTTTTCAACAGACAATTCCATGGGGGAAAGTCATGTAAATGAGATTATGAACAGTTATAGTCATAGCTTTGACAAGAAATCTTTGTGGAAAAGATGCTTGAAATCTCTAGATACTGGTAGCACCCTTCAAGCATATAATGACTTCAACCTATTTGGAGCTTTCTTTATGTAAATTACTCTGAGCTAAATCTGGGTTATGAATGAAGAAGTTATGTTTGTGTGGGGAGGGTGGGGGGGTTTCCAAAGCAATTTACCACTACATTGACCCTGGCATCAAAGTTTAGTCAAGGTGATTTACTGTATTTTTTCATTAAATAAGCCCAACTTTATTGGTACTAAAAGCACAAATTACAGAACAGTTTTCATAAACATGTTTACATTCAAAATATGTGTATTAGGGAAATCCCATCTTCAGTTGCTTAAAATTATAATATTGTATATCACTATGTAAATTGTTTTCCATAACTCCTTCTAATTATCTATCTAAATTAAAAACATCCAAGTTTTAACAGATTTGTGGAGGCAAAAGGAATGAAAGTTTCATGTTTATTAACAAAGCAAATCCAAAGGCATCCTTATTACAGTTTATCATCTAAGATGTAATTCTGAAGACAGTTGACTTCCCAGTAGGGAAATTACATGATTACATGATCATGATAAAATATTAGAAAATATTTCTGTGTTCTTTGGTGCTAATTGCATTGATTCATTAGTTCTGAAAGAAAAAAACTTGTGGAATGTAAAACTTATAATTACCATATGAATGTACTAGAAGGCTCCAAGAAAGTTCTGCATACTATTCATTGCTAGGCAGAATAATCATGACTAAATGAAGGAAACAAAGAAAGACTGGTCAGGTTAAATAAAAATCCGAAAGGCAGGAAATGCCTTTTTTCTTTTTTAAAAAAACCTTATTTAGTGGGTGTTTTTTTTACTGCATTTTCACCTTTCTATGCTCCTAAATTATTGTTGTTATGGTTTGTCACACAGTCAACCAGATGTTGATATTGGATATGGCACTTATATCCACCTGTCAAGTTCCTCCCAAGATAGATATTGTTGTTTGATAATGCTAAAAATGTCGTAGCATGTTCCACGTGAAGCTGCCTTTGCAATTGACTGATGGTTATTTTGTCAATGCCAATGGTGTTGCAGTGGTGCTCCAGATGTTTTGGAATTGCACCCAAGACCCTTATTACTGTTGATATCTTTGCTTTCTTCTGCCACAGTCATTCTACTTCTATTTGCAGGTCTTTACATTTTGTGACACACACCCCCCGCCTTTCTTTCTCTTCTATACTGCTGTCTCACAATATTGCAATGTCAACTATTCAAATTTTTTGTCTTATCAATAATTGCTAAGTTTGCAGTGTTGTCTGACAGATGTTTGTTATTGTGTTTCATTGCACAATCAGCCAGATGTTTAGACTATATTTGGCATTTTTATTATTATTAAAAATGTTAGTTTTATAATCTGAGGCTGTATTTGCATCTATATGATGATGCAACTGCTCCATTGTCCCTGTGCTTTTATGTCCTTGGACAATACTTTCTATTAGGAGTATTTATTTGTTTGTTTGTTTATATCTCACCTTTATTGTTTTTACAAATAATTCAACAGAGCAAACATATCCAAATGCTTTGTCCATCCTGTATCTTCATAGATACACGAACACACACACAGTAGCTTCACACTATTTGCTTATTTTGAAACATTTAAAATATCTTTCTATTTTATAAAATCAACCAAGCTGGTAAATAGAAATAACACTCCATAATTTGTTTCACTTAATTTTAATGCCCAAATATATTCTGCTGCCAAAAAAAGGTCTGACACACAAGAAGTTTTGGATGTCTGGATACTATGGATTTTGTATTTAAGACCTACTCCAGGAATAATTTGCTGCTAGTTAACTGTCTCTTGCTCATATTAGAATTCAATTCAAATTATTCTAACATTTCAATCCAATTAAATACATATGGATTGAGTTATGACTACAACTCCAATAAATTCTTGTTCTTAATCATGCTGGCTACTGGGACTGATGAAATTTGAAGTACCATTATCCCTACCCATGCCATCAAATACCACTCATCTGCACTCTTCTGAATAAAAGTGCAGAAGTATAAAACCTTATTATCACCTAATACGAAAAATGCATTCTTATCTTTCTGCTAATTATCCATTTGATCTGGATGATTATGCTCTCTGAATGAATACTGATTCAGTAATACAATAGGTATACATGTATATCAAATGGAAATATTAATTATATTGGATTTACTATTGTTGATGTACAGTATCCATAACTGTAAATATTGCTTTGATTTATTTATTTTTTTAATGAAGATTAAACATATATTTTATGTTCATGCCAAGTAAACTGCTGTCCTTACAATATTCATATTTTGGTAATTTCATGGATTTCAGGCTATAGGAAAGCTTAAATGAAAATAAAACCTCAATTTTCACATATTTCATCCAACCCCTTTTACAAGATAAATGTGCAGTAAGTGAAGAGAAATAAAGATTGCCTGAATAGTGTGCTGTTCTAAAACACTGCAACAGCCATAACTTCGAGGATTGGCCATAGCCGCCTCTTTCAGAACCATTGTACCTTTGACCAGTCACTGAACTGAACAAATGGTCATTAATTGAGGACCACCTATAGAACAAATACCATAGAGACAATTTTCTACTGCAACAAAAACAATAGTTCCTGTTTTCTTTATTGTTAATGTAAACACCAATCTCTGTTCATAATAGTTGCCTTCTGATATGTCAAAAGAAAATTACTAATCTATAGTACAGTAGAACCTCTGTTCACGAACACTTCTGACCACAACCAAATCGGGTTCCAACCAAAAAATTCACATTTTTTTTTTCACGGCCAATTTCCACTTTTCCGCCATTTTTTTATAAGCGCCAAATTTCCAAAATTAGGTTCAGGTCACAACCAAATCAGTTTGCGACCAAAGTTATGGAACAAATTATGATCATGACCAGAGGTTCTACTGTACTTATGTATTTTATCCAAACATGGCACACCATGATATCATATGAATTTAGTTGTAATGCAACAAAACAGAGCATAGTTTATACAATTGCTCTTTCTTGTGCCATCATTTCATTGATTCCAAATCTCTGCCTCAGCATTAAGCTTAGTATGGAATACTGACTGAAAAAAAATGCAGCAGAGGACATGATAATGACTGTTATATTGTGCCTAGGCTAATAACAGCTGCAAAATCCAGAAACTCATATTGTGTGCACATTCTCCATGGCCTTTCCAATACCTTTCTGTGCATTGCCCTTCACAAGGTCAAAACTGGATCTGTTGAACACTAAACTCCTTGAAAATCTTTTGAAAATGGAGCTCACTTGCTGGATTGCTCCCTCCAGCTAATCCTGTCAGGCTTTTTTTCTTTTCTTTTTTTGGTAACATCATCTTAGCACTTTTTAAAAAGTGCTATATCTGTTTCCAGAAACAGCTCACCTGACTTAAAATAGGCATGGGAGAGGAAGTGAAAAAGCTCCCTTTCAGAAATATGGATCATATTTTTTTCCTCCTGTTTTCCTTCTTAAAACTTGCACGATAGCTTAGAATGCTATATAACAATACTAATCTGGTCATCATGAAAAAGAAAACTTTGGGGCATCTTTACAGACAAATATATTATGTGACATTAGCTTTAGGGACTATCCTATTAAGTTCACATGGAATATGCAAAGAAAGACATTATTAGTTTATCAAAGCAATTTCTATGAAGATCCAATTGTTGAATCTTGGGAGAAATACTTAATACAGCAGAAATAATTATAGCCTTCTTTGTCCCTTAATTCCTGTCAATTACTTATATAAAAGGAAGAAGATAATACCTCACAACAAGGAAACTAAAATCTTAACACTTATTTGATTGCTAATTAATTTTGGTGATAGAATACACTTCACTGGTATAATTAGAAAAAATAAGCTATTTTTGGCAAAAATACAACATGAAATATGTCACTTGTACTTTCTGAGTGTGCGTGACTATGCAAATCTATCTATAAATATCTATATTTACAGTAGATATCTCACTATATTCTTGATGAATATAGCTAATAATAACTTGATGAGTGTAACCTTAGATTTAGATTTGTATATAGAGCAGTTCTTAGTTGAAGTAGCTGTATGTAAATATGTGGGCACTTCAAAGAATAGGCTGTAAAAAGGGGAAAAGGAGACACAGCTAAATAGGAAAAAAATTGTAATTACCTGAAATACATATACTTTTATTTGATTTAATTTGAGTAACATAGGCATAAATTCTTCCAAATAAGAGAGGAAGTAATACAGTTGCTCTCCTTTGCCTATTTAATTTTTTCTGTAATAAATTTAAAGAAAAATCTGAAAATCATGGAGTTTTAAAAACTATTCAGCTTCATAGCCTCAAATCATAATTTTATGAATAAAGTGGTGCTCTTACTCCTTCCAAATCACTTTGCATCAAAGGTAATGTCAGGACTATACCTCTTCCCAAAATGGGGTTGGATTGAAGGACCCAGCACACTATCTAAGTCTAGGAGGAAGGTTAAATGCAGGAAGATTACAACCTAACCTCTGCAGCATCTTTGTGCAGACACAGAGAGCAATTTGTGTACAAAGGCCTTTTCAATAGTTTCAGTAAATTGGACCATCTATTATTGTGTCAGAGTTCCTTTTAAATTTTAGTTAAGTTTTAATTACACAGGCTTGCCCTATTTATCTTTAGCTAAAATAACAATTTTACTGTTGTCATAAATAAAATATGGCTTTTAATAAGCTTAGTAATTAAAAGCAAACTTAAGCAATTGCATTAAGCTATGTATAATAATGAGCAGTCTAAATGTTCCCTCATTCTTATTGCTGCAATAATCCATTTGCAGTGCCAATAGAGTTTATTTTTGTTCAACTCAGAAGAATAATTACACTTTTACTATCTCTTTAATTATTTTTAATAATCAATGTTTGTTAAAGTTGATTAGAATGTGAAATATTATTTGTGTCCTAATTGTATAATGATCATTAGAATCATTATGGTTAATACTGTTCTCTTCTGAACACACAACTCACTCAGTAGAGCATTGTATATACATCAGTGCTGGGTGCATCTGCAGGTGGGAGAGTCAGAAGACCAGTGTGGTAGGCAAGACTATACGAGGGAAGCCCTGCTCTTCATACTGACTTTACAGGAATGTAGAAGCAGGTAGGACTTCAGTCATGATGGCATGCCGCCATCTTGACTATTTTGAGCCCCCACTGCCTTAGCCCTTCATACCTGCAAAAATGAGCAGGGCATACTTATCTTGCTACAGCTATGTAAACCTAATATGCTCTTTGGGACAGGTTAAGTATATCTTTTTTTAAAAAAAATCAAATATAGCTTTTCTAAATACCACATATACTGCACAGGTACAACATATGTGGTACTTTGCTCAATAGTAGTAACTGTGAGAGGGATCTTGGAGTCCTAGTGGTCAATCGTTTAAATATGAGCCAGCAGTGTGCAGCAGCTGCCAAAAAAACCAACACAGTTCTAGGCTGCATAAACAGACGGATAGAATCAAGATCACATGAAGTGTTAATACCACTTTATTATGCCTTGGTAAGGCCACACTTGAAATACTGCATCCAGTTTTGGTCGCCATGATGTAAAAAAGATGTGGCGACTCTAGAAAGAGTGCAGAGAAGAGCAACAAAGATGATTAGGGGACTGGAGGCTAAAACATATGAAGAACGGTTGCAGGAACTGGGTATGTCTAGCTTAATGAAAAGAAGGACTAGGGGAGACATGATAGCAGTGTTCCAATATCTCAGGGGCTGACACAAAGAAGAGAGAGTCAAGCTATTCTCCAAAGCACCTGAGGGCAGTACAAGAAGCAATGGGTGGAAACTAATCAAGGAGAGAAGCAATTTAGAACTAAGAAATTTCCTGACAGAACAATTAATCAGTGGAACAACTTGCCTCCAGAAGTTTTAAATGCTCCAACACTGGAAGTTTTTAAGAAGATGTTGGATAACCATTTGTATGAAGTGGTGTAGGGTTTCCTGCCTAGGCAGGGGGTTGGACTAGAAGATCTCCAAGGTCCCTTCCAACTCTGTTATTCTATTCTATTCTATTCTATTCTATTCTATTCTATTCTATTCTATTCTATTCTATTCAAAATGTATGAGTAAGTTTTGAAACATTTGGTATATTCATCTTGCCTAACCTCCCTCTAACTCCCCCCATCCTGGCCAATTAAGATGTGTTCAGTTCAGAGTCTTCTTCAAGTATGGTAATGCTTAGGAACTGCTAAAAAGCATGAAAATAGCATTGCAGCATTTCTTGTTCAACTACCCATTTCCATTACACCAACCAGACAGGGAAGTTTGTTTGTTTATAATTTGAAATGTTGGCATAGACCAAAAAAAAAAGTATTTCCAAACTATGCCGTTCCATAGAATCTATACTTATATGCAGGACCTTCTAGTTGCCTCCTGCATTCGTTTGGAAAATGTCCACTCACTGAGAACCAAAGAGGATGAAACACTAATCACGTGGCTTAGGTTTACATAGCTGGCTTTTAAAAGGGGGAAAGAAAAAAGGAATTCAAGCCAAAGTTGTTCAGGGGACTTTAAGAGGTTCAAGAGAAATTAGGACCCTAATAAGAGTAGAAAAGGATTTTTTTTGTGGCCTCAAGCCAAAGGGCACTTTTACATGACCTTTTTATTTTTCTGCTTCCCATTCTCTTCTCAGCAGTTTGAAATTGACCTGTTGATCATCTTCACAGTTACTTGTCTTGTAATACTGAAAACAATCAGTCAATCAATGCTGTCACTCCAGTCAACCCTAGAAACTTGTAAAAAAGAAGAAGAAACAGCTTTCCTTCAGTAATCCCCATTCAAGTTTTTTTTAGCTGTGATTTCGGCAGTAAACAAGCAAGCAAATAAATGTGCATACAACTGTTTACAAATAAAATAAAAATAAAAAGCTTGTTTTCTCTTTTTGTCAGCCACTAGTAATATTTCATGTCCAAAGTGCTTTTGTCTGCTGTGGATATAATTGATTGATGCAATATCCCTGTGAATCATAGCATGGATACTGTCAACCATTGATCAAGAACCCTAACCCATTTGATAAGGGAAAGAAAACATGAGACAGCAAATTAAACTATTTTATTTTAATTATAACAAAAAAAAATATTGAAAAATAAATATTTGTAACTAAGTTGGGTAAGTGTAATTAGAACAAATCAAATTTGTCCTAATGAGCTTCTGCTGAATCTTGCTGGCTATTAAAAACAAATCAGTGACACTGAGTGAGTATATCACTCTGATCAGCTAAAAGATAAATAAGGTATAAAGACAATGCAGTTTGGATATTGAGTTAATAAAGGTGTATTCATTTGTGCTGCAATTTGTGATAAACTTGATGGTAAAGAAGCATAAAGAAGGGTATTGTTCCAACAGCATCTTCTTTGCAAAAGAAACAAAAATCAGCAACTGTAAAGATTCAAGAATTCACCCTACTTTTTTTTCCTGTCCTGTACAAGAGAATAACTGCCCACCCCCATACACACAAACACAGAGACACAGACACACAAACTTCAGAGGAGACTGATCTGTTTTGCATCTCTCCTTTGTTTTTCTAGGAGTCACATGTGGTTTTTACTAACAGTGCAAGGACTACTTTTCCCAGAATCACTAGTCTGCGGCTGATTTTGGATTAGCGCAATGCACAGGTGATGCAAATCTACCCCCAGCAGTGATTACAAATCTCAGCTGGAGTTGAAAAATGTGCCAGTGATAGCTGGTTCATAAAATGTCTGCTAGGAAATTTTTTAGATGTTTTGGGAAGTCCAGGAATATCTATTATTTTGCTATTTCCTCCCTCCCTCTACGTTATGTACAGATTTGCTTCTCACTGTAAAGCAATAAATATATAAGAAAAACAATAAATATTCTTATGTTTGGAGCAAAGTACTGTTAGTAAAAACCACTTGTGACTCCTAGAAGCAAAACATTTTTTTATCAATGACAAGTTGAAAGATGAATATTTAAAATAATAGTTCAGGAACTGTTGCAAATCTTAACTGTTGGAAAGTCAAATGCTTAATTGTGACCTGAGGCTTTGTCTGCAGTAACTATTTTTCTCTTTTCTACACTGGTGTCTTCAATTCAGAATTAATTTGGGATGATTTGTATCTTTATCAAGGAGATATATTGTTTTTAAATAATTACTGCTTGCATTCTGTTTCAGGAGAGAAAGATGAGTTTTAATCATTTTAATCCTATTCGCTATGCTGCTTTTTAATTTTCTTACTCTATCATATGATTTATTTTATGAATTGACGTATATTCATTAATATTTATGTGCTTTTCTTTTCCATCCATCTCTCTCCATCTCATGAAAAGCACATCAGGGTAAGTTAAACCACAATGATGCTGGTCATATTCATTTTCAGCACCATGTTTAAATTTCCTCCTTTATTTCATTTTTTATTTATTTAACTTACTATTTTGAATTGATGATCTTGAGAATTGAACTAAATTTAAATACTAAAATATTATAAATTGGCAACATTTGACACCCTTTCAAAGTATGCATTTAGTTTATGGATATACCAATTTATTTTTAAATGAACTGAGTGCAACTCTAAAGGTTTTTAAATAAATTATCAAAATGTTCTAAATATTGTATATGGCTTAGGTTGCACTCAGTCATTTGATTCATTTACTTGTTCTATATGAACGTTATATAGAACAACAATATTTTGATTTCTTTCACTCTTGATTTCTTCTCTTAGCAATTCAGTTAATTTGCAAATTTGAAAATATGTTTTATTGCTCTTGAGATTTTGGCTAAAACAGTAAAATGCAAAACTAGCTTACTTACCTAGGTGAAAGACTCACTGAAATAAACAGCCCCCATTCCTAGCCAATATGCATAGAATTGCACTTTTTTCTTTTATAAAAATTCAGAAAATCTAGAAGGAAAACAAAACTACTTGTAAGAATTAATATAATGTAAATAGAATCGGTTTTGGAGATTTACACAAAGTCGTCTTGCTGAACATCAGAATCTTATTCATTTAAAATTGTTCAGAAAAGGGTATTACTATTCTGGTTACCGTTGAATATTTATTTAGTTATTTTTATCCTGCCTTTATTTTTTTTTATAAATAACTCCAGGTGGCGAACATACAGAATACTCCTTTTTCCTTTTTTTTTCATCACAATGACAACCCTGTGAGTTGGATTGGGCTGAGGGAGAATGACTGAACCAAAGTCACACTCTGATGTCATGTCTAAACTGGGATTGTACACATACAGAGGCATACAGACAAATAGATACATTTAGATATACTAGTTCTTGACTTACTACCAGTCACTTAATGATGGTTTGAAGTTACAACAGACCCCCTAAGACCTACCTTTGACCCTGCTGTGAAGTTCCAACAGCTGTCTCGCCACAGTCACATGATCAAATTTTGGGCACTTGGCAACCCACATTTATGGCCATTTGCAGCAGGGGTGGGTTTCAAAACCCATCACCACCGGTTTGCTTGTGGGCGCTTGCGTGCAATGCTTCTGCACATGCACAGAAGCATCTGGATGTGCAGAGCCTCCCGCCGCTGCCACCGGTTCGCCCAATCTGGGGCGAACCAGTAGCAACACACAACTGGTTTGCAACATCCCATAGTCACAAGACTACAATTTATAATGTTTTTGCTGAAAATTGGTTTGTTTGTTTTTTCAATTTTCAGCAAAAGCACCCCATAGTGAACAATGGGTTCATTTGTCAACCAAGTGTTCACTTTATGACTGCACTTAATGAACACTGCAAAAATGTTTGTAACATCAGATTGATCATGTTGATGAGCCACTTTATGACTATCACAACTTACAATAGTAGCACTCCATTACAATCATAAGTCACTAAATTATAGTTTTAATGTACCTTAAATTTACAGTGTCTGTAATTTTTTTCATCATGTACAATAAGATGAAATTACGCATTAGATAGTTTGATCAATTCATCATAATGGTGGTATATTAGTAGCATTATTATTTATAGATGTTAAATACTGATTACCTTGCCTTCTAAACTGTTTGCATTTACATAATATTGATGTTTAAGAAAGTGATAATGTTCATTATATATTAAAACAAGGTAACAACAGTATTAGCAAACTGAGCTTTTATTAAAACTATATTACATTTTGTTACTATAGACTATATTATTTTTTCTGTCATTAAATCTAAACAATCATTTAAACTTATTTTTATTTTGCTTTTCACATTTTTTATTCTATCATAAATTTGCGCTAACATAGTATGTGGTTTAAAAAGTAAATGCATGTGGTTACTGCACTGCACTTTATGAACCAAAAAGTATTTTTAAAAAATAAAATTACACAATAACACACATAAGATTGATGATTATTATAAATTTTTTACCAACTAATTTCATTCCTATCTTTCATTAATAAATAAATTTATGTGTAGATGACTAATTTTTCCCCCCTATGCTCTACATTATAATTCAGTTTTCATCTAGATCATCTTTCTCCAATCTGATATCCTTCAAGAATTTTGGACTACAGTTGTTGGCCATGTTGACTGGGGAGAATGAAAGTTATATTTCAGTATATCTGGCAAATGCCAACTTGGGAAAGCTGATCTAGTTTAACAAAGCGTGGAATATTCTTGTTGGATTCTACCTTTCTTCATTGGCACTCTAGATTAGACCTTTTTTTCTAAAATAAATACGAATATTATTGTATAAATTAAACTCAATGAATGTTTTGTGTGCTAAATTAGGCCACATTCCTATAATATTTAGAAGAAAAATGATTATAAACTCCATATTTAGGTTATATTTCCTATCTATGTCTGAACTGGCTTGAGTTCTTAAAGTTACAATGCCATTCACTCTCATCTGACATCACAAGAAAATATGCTTGACATTCCATGGAAAGCAAATTAATATTGACAATTTTTAAACTTCTGGATTTGCAAATAAAATGGACTCTATTTATTACTAATCAGCCTTATAATTTTCAAATATTTATGGGTATACTACTAAATGGCTAAGATTAATTATAAAGTATTATTTGCACAGTGCAATAACGTATCCTATTTTAATTCTAGGAGATGTATGAAAAATTTCAAATACTTATCATTGTATGTTGTTCAAAATATCACTTTAAGGCAACTTGCCCCAATTTGGTTGAGAACTGTAGAAGATGAAGAGAATTAGGTTGAGAAACTCTGGCAGAGAGCACAAAAGTTTCTATACATTTTTTATTTTTCTTTCATTCAGTCGTGTCTGTTTCTCAGAGACTACCCTCAATAATTCCCTGCAGTTTGTTTGCTAAAAAAAATTTCACAACTGATTTGCCATTGCCTCCTTCCTAGGGCTAAGGGAAAGTGACTGGCCCCAAAGTTACCCAGCTGGTTTTGTGCCTAAGGCAGTTTCTGGGTTTCTAGCCTGATGCCTTAACCATATATACGTGCACACACTTACAGTATATTATTTTATTGCACAACAGAAAATCTCCCTGTTTTCATGATATATACTAAGCAAAGCTGGCCCTAATTGAGACACTTGAAGCTTGTGGCAAAATCCAAGTAGGATAAAATTGTTCCATATATTTTCCCAAGCCTAGTTTTTTTGTTCATTATCCCTCTCTCCAACATGCTGTTCTGATTCAATTGTGTGTGTTAGCCTTATTCACTTACTGCATTAGTACACAAATTATTCTCAGCCTTGGTTGGGATATTGCTGATCAAGTTATAAACATATGTATCATATATATAAAATATAATAAATCTGCTGCATGTCACAGCAGATATATGGTGGCAGAGGCTGTGTAGAATTGGGGGCTCAGAATGCTATAAATGCAATTCTCAACTAAAGTTGCACCCAGTGACATCTGCTCTGCATGGCAGGGAAGCTACAGTCTATGCATTTAGAATTTGATTTTCTTTGGGACAGTTATAATAGCACTCCTATGTTATTATAATTTGGAATATTATTGTATTTCTTTTTTAAAATATGACTGATACAATAGAGGGAACAATCAAGGAAGTATATTGTAAGAAGATCCAGATACTAACATAATTGAAAATGCATAGTGCTTGGTTTTAATTTTTTGGAATTAATTTTATATCACTCAGAAATACTGAAGTAATACCTAACATAAGTGATGAATTAATTTTTCAGCATTTATCTCTTAACCATCCTAAGGGAATGATGGAAGGTTTTTCCAAGCTTTTCCTGCCTTCAAATATAAGCATACATTTCAATTTGCAAATATGATTAGATACTTTTGAGAATCATTATTAGAAGACTGAGTTAATCTTGTGCTGTGCTCCTCAGTGTTTAACAATGTCAAATAAAAGCCAAAGGTGCATGCATTTTTTTCCTTTCTGAAACTCCCAGAAAACTGCTGTGGAGTGTCTGAACAGGGAAGCTGTTATATTAGACTGAATATTAGAATGTGTCTTACAGAGTTGCAATAAGAGGGAGTAATCTCACTATAATTGAAAACTGTAGGTTTCCCGTTAGTCTGAGAAATATATGAAAAGTTCTGTATACGCCCTGGCACTGCATAGTTAAAAACAATCCCCCTAACACTACCCACATAATTGATCAGGTCACACACTTTGAGACCTGTATCCTCCTGCCCCACAAAAGAAAATTGTTATGGCCCTGGAATCAAAACATTATTTACCCCTGGATGTAAGTTATTTATAGTTGCAAACAAAGCTAACAGACAATTGTAGCAAAATATCTTTTTAATAGTAATTTTATTAAAAAGTACAATCACAATGATAAAAACTAATACAAACTAAAAAAAATAGAAGATTCAGAAAAGACAATAGAAAGGAAAAATAAGTACAGGTAGTTCTCAACTTACAACCATTCATTTAATGACCATTTGACGTTACAGTGGCACTGAAAAAAGTGACTTATGACCATTTTTCACACTTATGACTGTTGCAACAGCCCCGTCGTCATGTAATCACAATTTGGACACTTGGCAACTGGCATGTATTTATGACACTTGCAAGTTCATGTGATCACTTTTTATGATCTTCTGACAAGGAAAGTCAATGGGGAAGCCATTAACAAGGTAGCTTTAACAATCTTGTTACTAACTTAACAATTGCAGTAATTTACTTAACAACGTTGGCAAGAAAGATTGTAAAATAGGACAAAACTCACTTAGTAATTATTGTGCTTAGCAACAGAAATTTTGGACTTAGTTGTGGTCATAAGTCAAGAATTACCTGAATATTAAACTAAAAGAAAAATATTTAAAGAAGTGACTCCCGTTATCACAAGTAATAACAATTTTAACAACTTAATCACCTTCTATTAAAATACAAAAATACAATTTTGTCATTTCAACCCTAATCAGCAAAAGTCCATATCCAGGGAGAGCACATATCTATTTTAACTTTGATCAAAAAATCCATCTTTATATTCTTCCCTGTACTTTTAACAATCTTGATTTTTGGTTCCTTTATATAATGACCCAAAACTTGATTTCTTGTCCCGTCTCATAATTTGTGTGTGTGTGTGTGTGTGTGCAAAAAGTTTATTTTTTTCCAAACATACAAATTACATCCTTTCAGAAGAGAGCTTTGATCCGGTCATCACTTTGTTCAATTTTTAACAAAATCTTTAACAAAATTTTATCTATTCTATTTTGCCATAGCACTTATTTCTAAATCTTAGATCACATATTCAATTAATACCATCTTTAAAAAATTAACACACATTTACTTAATCAAAACAATTACTCTTCTATTAACCCACCTTAATTCTTAATTAAATTAACAACTCATAATACAACAATTCTTACCCTAAATCCTCACTATTAACAATACAACTCAAACATATTTATATTTCATTATGCTCATTAAATCTTTATTCCATTATTACTTTATCAAATTTAAATCTTATCTTTTTAATTTTAGAAATATAGCAATTTAACATTTAAACATAGTTCTTAGTTCAAATAATACTCTTTAACACAATTTCTCAATTATCCTAAATTCTATCTATCAAGCCATACCATTTATATAACACCAATTAAGTAATTTTTATTTATAAATCATAATCATATATTGTTTGTTTTCTTTTCTTTTTCACTTAGGTAATAAATGTTCAAATTATCACAATTACTATATATATTTAAATAATATCCCAATTATTATAGCTATCAATTTTCTAATTTAAGATTTTCTTTTATCCTTCCACTGTTAATCCCAATGTACAAAATATATCTTTATTCCACTGTTAATCCCAGCGTAATCATCTTTATGTTTCTCACTGCTAATCTCAGTGTAATCATCTTTATTCACTGTTAATTCCAGCGTAATCATCTTTATTTTTCTCACTGTTAATCTCTCTGTAATCATCTTTATTCCACTGTTAATCCCAGTGTAATCATCTTTATATTTCTCAGTTAATCCCAGTGAAATCATTTATTCCACTGTTAATCCCAGTGTAATCATCTTTATATTTCCCACTGTTAATCCCAGTGTAATCATTTTAGTTACTGTTAATCCCAGTATAATTATCTTTATTTTTCTCACTGTTACTCCCAACATAATCATCTTTTACTTTTGTAGTTATATTATTAAAAATATTCAAATTATAACAATTGTTATAGGTATTTAAACAATATCCCAGTTATTATAACCATCAATTTCCTCAAGTAGTATCTTTTAACATCTTAATAAAAAATTGGTTCATTATATCCATTGCTATATTTCTTTTAATGTAATCTATTTTCCATATATTTTAGCTTCAATCCCTATTTCATTTCTAAATATCTGTAACATAATTCTTCTCATATTTGTTTATCTCAATATAGTCATTTATAAATCCAGGTCCTGGACTTCTTTAAATTTCTTAATATTTTCCAGCCTTTTATTCCTTTATCATTCAGTATTAATCTCCATATAATCCTAATTATATCATTATTAATCTCAGTATAGTCATCATTGTGTTATTGTTAATCTCAATATAATTTCTAGAGACCTCCTTTTTATTATTAGTATTCACATGTTCAATTATTTGTTCATATTTAATCACAATATCTTTATCTTCTTTATTTTCCACTTCTATGTCTTATTTCTCCATCTTCATTTTCTTGTCCACACATGTATACTCTATTTCGATTTTTATATCCTCAAATGTTGTCCTCTGTGCAACATTATAGTTATTTCTTTTATTTCCATTCTCCAAATCAAATAATTGCTCCAATTATAAAAGTTCCATTGTATTCCCTTCTATTTCTTTTTTTATTCCTCCAAAAGTCAAGCCTCTTGTAGACAAGAAAATCCTTCTCCACAAGTTCTCATGGTTATTATCTATGAAGTTCACAATTTTCCAAAACAAAGAACCAAGTTGCAATGTTTCTTTTTACTCCAGATGGTGTCTCTCTGCAATCCACAATTTCCAATTGCTTAATAAGTATCCATTTTGTATCCATTACATCATGATTTTACTTGACTTCTCTTTTTTCTTTTTCAATTTAAAAATATCAAATCATATTTAAAGTCCAGTCCAAATTTAAATAGCTCTTCTCACTTCTTTTTTTCTTTTTTCCCCTTTTATTTATACATCCCTTTTTTTTCTTAAAGCTTATTATCCATTCTTTTTATTTTTCTTGCCATTTAAAAAAGAAATGGAAAAAAAAGGACATCTTTATTTCTTTCCAATCCTTTGACCGTATCTAATTGTTTAAAGTTTCCAATTAGTTTGTTCAGAAATCAATTTTCAATTGGGTTTTTGTCTCTTCCAAATTACATTTCAAAATCCTCTATGCCCCCATTCTCCTTAGCCACTATTACACATTAAGGGTCTTATAGTTGTAAGATGTTTCTCTTGTTGTTATTCAAGCCTGACTTGGCTGTCACTCACACGGCTTCAAAAAGACTCCGTTCTGCTTTTTTTCTCTCTCCAGCTCTATACTTAGCCCAGTTGTCCCAGCTTCGTGGCAGCTGCCATGGCTGCCTGTTCCTCTTGATCGTCTGAGGCACCTTTCTTTCTTCCCCATCCCTGCAGGGCGGTTCCGGTCCGAAGACCCATCGGCAGCGGTTCAGCAGCCGGGGTTTTCGCAGCGCTCATCAGAGCCCGCTATTTCCCCAGCTGTCTCACCACGATGCCAAACCAGAAGTCCCGTCTCATAAAATTCTTGAAAGCTTGAACAAGTCTCTTGTAAATTCAATATAGGAAAATTATAGAGATTTATTACATTAGTTTGTTACTCATATATTCTAAATATTAAAAAATACAAAACATCTTTTGTATGTCCAGTGTACTACCTTTTTCCATATCACTCTTGTAGCCTGTCATTTTTAAATCCACTTTCAGATCAGTCTCAGTCTCAAATTATAAACTCCAGTAAAACTTGTTCTCTTCCATAACACCTTTTAAAGACAGTCTATCTATAGAGACAAACACTCTTAAAATTAACTTCTGAGTCCTTTGTTCAAAAATATCCTTCAGTATATCCAAAATTAAAATATGTTGCTCCATTCTGTATTAATAAGTCAAATGTATTGTAAATGTTCTTCTCCTTTAATTGTAATATTTAGTTCCTTCTAGTATCCAACCTTCAAAGCCCCATCCTATCATTTTTTTTAAGAATTCAAACCAAAAGCAATTTCCCACAGTAATGATTCTTGTAAATAATTCCAAAATCTTATTCAAATGTATCTAGGCCATTAGCCCATTTTTATCTTGCCAAAATCAAAATTTTAACCACCCTTTTGCTCTTTTTTTAATAAAGGTCCTTAAACTAGTATTTAAAATTTATTTCAATAAGGATTGAAGTAACTTAATCTGGTCTTTTCAGACTCAGTAGATTATTAGTAACTGAAAAGTAATTAACAAGCAATTTCTGAAAGTGATTAGAAAATATGTGAACCCAGTGTCCTTTTATAGGTGCCATTCATGGTTTGAGCAAGATAACTATTCCCTCATCTGCCATAGTTCTAAACCCATCAGAGACCGTTGTCTTGCAGTCTCCTCATGAGGAACAACCATCCAGCATTTGTGGATGATCTGGCGAGGAATTACAACAAATTTATCTACTCACTGGGTCATCATTATGCTATGGTGTTCAGTTTACCATTTCTTCTCCAGAAGTCATAGTTTAATATACTGAACCACCTAGATGATATGATCACTTTTCATCTCTGCAGAAACCATTTCAGAAGTAGGAAGATTTATAGCAGGGATGAACAACTAAAGGCCCTGAGATGTTGCCCATCTACAAGACCTAGTTCTTTCATCACAGGGCAAACTGATTGGAGTTAAAAGTCCACCAATATTTGGAGGGCCACAGGTACACATCTCCAGTGTATAGAACATACACTTGTGCATTTACAGCCTTGTCAAATTACAAACTATTTGACAAATCATACTTTTGTTAAGCTATAGGAAACATTTGCTTTAAAAAAAATATCTGCAGTCTTTTGAAACAAAAATCTATTGCAGACAAGACTATGTGGAAAACTACAGCTGACATATATTGAAGAAGTTGTGAAAATCCTGTTTGTTAAACAACTGGGCATTTTCTTGCATTAATGTCTGATTGTTTTCTACTTCATGATTAGAGCATAAATATGTTGAGATGCTTAGGTGCAGCTTCTAACAAAACAGAATGTTTCATAAATCAGTTTGTAAAAGTTGTAAGATGAAGTTAGGAAAATTGGTTTATTATTATTTTTAATGGGCAAAATGAAATTCATCTATGAAAACTAGAAAATGTTTTCTCCAAGGAAGGTAAATACACTTGCAAAGTGGGGAACAAAAATAGAGGGGTGCTTTCTAAAGTTCAAAGAGAATAGCAAACAAGTGAAAAACTTTAATATGTATTATCAATGGCATGGTGCATTACAATTTTATTTCATCCATACTGAATTCCATTTGTGATGTTGTTAGGTCTTAGCTCCTGCTTTAACTATCTCTAATGCATTTTTAGGCATGAACTTCTGGAGGAAGCTCGGAGGAAGGGGTTACCCTTTGCACAATGGGATGGGCCAACAGTAGTTGCCTGGCTAGAGGTAAGCTTTAGGAAAATCTTCTAAAAATATTAGTATACCTGATTGTACCTTCTACATCAGCAGTTTATAATTTAGGTTGAAAACAGAAATAAAGACCCTGTTACAACTCTCATTTCCCTCTTGAAATAATGTCTATAAGCAGTTCATTCTTACATAGAATTACAAATAAGACATCTCATACTAGAACTTTAACTGAAAAATGACCCAGTTAAAAAAAAAGATCAGCATATTTCAACCAAAATCTGTAGGAATGATAAAGTGAAAGTCCATTCATACTTTGGAAGTTGAAATGTAAGTTATATTTTTATAATCAGAGAGAGAATGAAAAAAATATTCTTGAGGAAGTGGGAACTTTAAAATAGTTTAAATAAGGTATAATGTCCATCATGTGATGTATGTGAAATATATGAGAGAAAACTACATAGCATTTGTAAAATGCTTATATAGAATCCAGAAGCAGGGTCTTCATTTTTTAAAATTATACCACTATAAAATAAATTTAAAATCTTCAATCTAGAAGTAAATTAATACAAGAAAGCATTTGTAGACATGAGTATTGTGTGTTGTTATATTTGAATGTTACTTTAATTTTAACTCGAGTAATAATCCCGGTTTTGAGCTTTGCTTCAGTAACCAATTACTAGATCCCCAGATAATTATAATGTCATTTAATCAATAATTATTAATTAAAGCACATTAAATTAGTCAGAAAGCAGACATTTTTCATAAGGGCTTTCAACATGAAAGGCAGATTTTTAAAAATTGTATCTTCTTTGTATTAGTTCATATCCATTCATCATTCCTGTCAGGATTATTATTTTTTTCAGACTATTATATTTAGATTATTGTTTGTTTTAGAAAAAAAATAGTTTTTCTGATAGAGGTGTTACAATGGAACCAAAGCTGATTATGGGATGACACAATTATATTCCTATGTTTGGGAAAAAAGCTCTGGTCATTTAATTTTTTTTTTGAAAGAAAAACTTTATAAGAAATCTAATGTCAGAATGGTGTACTGCCTTCTAAACCCCAATACCTAAGCCTGATCTTGCTTACCCAATCATTATTATGTGTATTCAATGCAATCTCCCCATTTAATTCAGCCACGGTAACGAGAATAACCCTATTGCTCTTAACTACTGATTCTCCATCCCCAACAGCTTTGGCTAGGAATGCCTGCATGGTATGTTGCTGCTTGCCGTGCAAATGTGAAAAGTGGTGCCATCATGTCTGCACTGTCAGATACAGAAATCCAGAGAGAAATTGGAATCAGCAATCCTCTCCATCGCCTGAAGCTCCGTCTGGCAATCCAGGAGATGGTGTCACTCACAAGCCCATCAGCCCCTCCAACTTCTAGAACGGTGAGTCATCAAGCATAAAAAAAAACTTTGCTGGATCTGTCAAAAGGTCAGTACATGTAGGTATCTCTGGGCAACCAAGTAATGAAGAGGAGAATAGCTTATTCCTACTTGTGTTCTCCGGTGAGTGACTTCTGAAGAAAAAAGCCATTTTGTCATTCTAGATGATAGGTATTGATAAATATATCTTTTCTCAGTATGTCCTATCTTATCTTGTAGAAGGGTGAAACTGTTCTAGTCCAGAAGTTAGATTCAGATGATAAACTGGATAACATTAGAGTGTGGGGAAAATGGACTAAAATTCAGCCTATATAAAAAAGTCATCTTGATGTTATCCATTTTTCTATGGTATTAGCAGAAGGCTGTCTTTTCCTCTCATGCAGAAATTTCACCCCTGAAGCAGGGTGCTATCTGTGTTTCCCATAAGAACTAAGATGGCTGCTGTGCGCTTTTCTGATACATGGAAACCCATTGCAGCTCAACTTCCTGGAGCTCCTCCTCAATTCCTTTCCTTGTCAGGGAAAATATGGGAAAGCTCCCAGACCTATTGATCACCGTTTACTTTTCTGGATTACAACCATCAAACTGAAAATCATATGGGACATTTGGGAATTAGTAAGGCTTTAAAATGCAGAAGCCAAATAGGCCATCTTAACCTGGTCTAGGTTAGGACTTCAGATCAGATGTTCCTTATTTATTTCTTGTTATTTTTTTAATCTTTAATAAGGTTTCTTTGCACTTTATTTAGGATACAGAATTACTAATTGAACTGTAATCCTTCAGATGGTTCACCCAGGTTTTTATATTCCTAAATTATGGCTAATATCACTTCAAATATATTTATTGATTAAAAAATATGATGCCCAATTAAAGCATTGTTTTCTTAAATCCTCATTTGTTCCATTATATTACTTTTCAGGTCATGTGTAACAACAGTTGAAAATACAGTATCTCTTGGATCAACTTCACAGATGATTTTCCCATATGCAGGACTACATATTTCTAGAGCAATTTCTGTGCTTTAAAATATGTACAGTATATCCTTAGATTCAGTGAAATGTTATTTCCATAAAAACCAGTATTCTTCAATCTAATGAGATCCAGATTTGTTGAGATTGCAAAATCTAACATTTCGAAGTGTTGGCTATGCTGAATAGAAATTAAAGATATTACAGTTCCGGTGTATCTGGATGAAATCAGATAAAACTGCTTTAAATTAATAATGCTTATGAAGACAATAATAGAAGTGTGTAGGGATTATTTGCTCACATTTTTTTAATAGAATGCAGATGCTCCCTTCCATATCAGAATAATTCAACTGAGGGATTTTTTTCAAATTGCAGGGGGAAAGCAGCTATTTAACAGTGCTTTCTAGCTGCACCTCATCTGAGACAAGAATGTGGTTGTGCTCATTTTGATGCTGTATGCTGTTAACTTACAGTGTTGCTGCCTTTCTTCTTTAACACTGCTTACCTAATATGGATTTTGCCTGACCCTGTGGGCATGGACAATAGCCCTCAGGCAACGTCTGGGTAACCCATGAAGAAATGGAAAATCTTGCAGCTCCAACCAAAACGGTTAGTTCTAATATTGCCTATTATTGTTATTGTAGTGTCATCATAGGAAACCTTTAGGACTACTAAATATAATACGGTAATTTTACAAAGCGATCTTTGTTTTACACAATAAGCTCCATATGTGTAGGCTATTTTATGGAAATGTCTGAAATGTGTTGTAAATGATTATAAACTAATTAAATAATTTGTATCAAAATAAATACAAATGCATTAAAATTGAGAAATCAAATCAATCCTCAGTTGTTTAGTGCATATTTATGTGTAAATCCCACCTTGTTTAGAAAGCTTCAGGAGAAAGCTATCATAACAAGTTGCTCTGACATTGCACTTCCCAAATCTATTCCTTTGGCAACCAGGGAAGAGGTCTGGCCAGGATATCTTGGGGACAGCAGTCAGTAGCTTGCTGGCCCAGCTGTTAGATAGTTTGGATGATTGCCATGGGATTGTCCACAATGCATATATATTAAGGCTACCTTTCCTGTTCAAGCTTTACAAAAGCTTGCGGACAATTCAAAAGCCAGTGATGTCACAGCTCTTCTTTCTTGGCTAGTCAGAGCTCTTGACCAGTACCTCCCAGAGAAAGAGGCATGGTGCAAAAGCTTTAATCAGTTGGTGCCCATGATTGTCAGCCGACTCACCAACTAGTAATTTTTCAGCCTGGGGCAGGAGTGGGCAAATGTGGCTCTTTTACAACCTGTGGACTTCAACTCCCAGAATTCCTGAGGCATCCTGAAAAATCTGAGCTGAAAAGAGGCTTGTTTACTGTCTCTTTTCCTCTCCTCCTGACCAAATTTTATGACAACCTGGAAAAGAATATGGGATTATAAGGATATATTGTATTGCTCTATTTATATCTTATTTATTGGTTTCTAAATATTCTGTTTTTTGTTCTTAATTGACATTGCTATGTTCAACTTGCAGAAAGACAGCGAGGAAGGCAGCTGGGCTCAGGTATGACCCTTTTCCTCTCATGTTTTTTCTTTTAACATGACAAACAGTAGTTCATTTTCTGGAAATAGGAATGATCAGCCCTTGTATAGATGAGAGCACATTGATTAAACTATAGAGTGCAGTTAATAGACAAGCAATAGTCAAGTTGGGGGAGTTCACCAATGTGGTACTTTTCACATTAATCTAGTCTTAAATCGAGAAGTTTAGGAGCTGAAGATGAGAAATTAGCTGATGAATTGGCATAGCTCTACTGCAAAATTTATTTCCTTTGTTTCTCTGAATGGCCGTATACTAAAAGGATCTGTAATTCTGTATGTCTATAATTTGGAAGTAGGAAAGTTTACATATTACAGCAGCTACAGAGTCAACTCAATCAGTATTCTGTTACAGCTTGACAAAATTAGTATACCTACAACAGTACCTATAATGATAATTTTATTGGATTGAGGTACAAGTCATTGAATTGTGTTCTATGATCCCAAAGCTAGCACAATTTTTTTACTCTGGTAAAAACCCCTTTTTCACATGAATATCAATACTTTCCATTTATGCAGTTCTTTGCATAAGTGCTTTAACAACACCGTGCAACATAATTACACTAAGTAATGATTGTGCTAATTATGCTAGTTATTTCACAAATGATTCCACAACTATGAAATAAACCAACCACCACAAAAAATGTACCCCTTTTAAATTTGCTTTTAGCATTATACTGTAAATGAATACAACTAATAAATCTTATCTTCATACTGCTTGCATGAACAGCTTCATTTTGGCAGAAATACATGTCCCTAAATAGATGTTGTATATTATCTTTTTCTTCTCATATCCAGAATCACCTTTTCTAGATAGGTTTCCTGTTTGTTTCCTTCTATTCCCTTTGTTGCATGGCATCCATACAGTATTCTTTGTATATTGTAGAAGTAGGCTACCTTTGCTTATTCCAAAATGCTTATTATTTCACAATTCCTAGCCACTCCCCATCCAAGTATTTACTAGGACCAACCCCACTTCATTTCTTAGATCTGCGAAAGTTGATTAGATGTTGCTACCTGGTGACATATTGGAGTAGGTATGCCATGTAATTAGAGCTGTTCACCTATAATGCACTTCTTTAACCTGATGTCTAGGCTAGGAATTGGCTAGGAATTCCAAAATGTGTTCTTCTGAACTTTGCGGTAGTTTTAGCTATGAAGTCATGTAAGGTATGGCAGATTCTTCCTTTGCTATCCTTGTTTTTAAATTGTAAGCTGCTTAGAGACTTTCAGGAATTGATTGAGAATCTCCACAGACATTTCAAATCTAGTTTTTTTTCTTTGAAAACATTTCTCATCCAAGAACTGAACTGTGTGTGTGTGTGTGTGCGCGCGCGCATAGTGTTTGGTGTAATAAGGTAACCATTATGTTTTCCTATTTCCCCCCCATAGACCCTAGCTTATGGTGATATGAACCATGAATGGATTGGTAATGAATGGCTTCCCAGTCTAGGGTTACCACAGTACCGAAGTTACTTCATGGAATGTTTGGTGGATGCAAGGATGTTAGATCATCTAACAAAAAAAGATCTCCGTGTACATTTAAAAATGGTGGATAGCTTTCATCGGTAAGTTATAATATTTTTAATAATGGGCATGCATAATCTTCACTCATAGAGGTCTGTACAACTCCTAAATTAATGATATATATTTATATGAGAGAATAAAAACATAATCAATCACCCTAATAGTCAACATATTAATGTTATGATTTCTGCATTCTTCTCTCACTCTAAATTATTTGCTCCAAAATAGTTCCAGTGTTTATGGAACCAGATAAGAATTTTCAATAATAAAACTTTCCAATTGCCTTATGTTATGTTACTTTTTTTTAAATAACAGAACAAGTCTGCAATATGGAATCATGTGTTTAAAGAAACTGAATTATGATAGACAAGAATTAGAAAGGAGAAGGGAAGCAAGTCAGCATGAAATAAAAGGTAATGCTTTACTAACATAACATAGTTTTTTCTGAATGCTCATCCTATAAAATATTCCAAACAGAAACAATCTCATAAAAGTACATTGAAGTGCAGGTGACAAAATGGTAACTAAAACAATAAGTAAGTAGTAACAGGTTTATGTTTGCAAGTAATATCTATCTATTAGCAATAGTTATCAATCTGTAATGGAAAACTACTAATAGATGGCATTACATTAAACAGCTAACATTGTTAATCTAGAGATGATTAACATTGGATAGGCTTTTGGTGTCTATGTGCTTTATCAGTGTAAACTCATCCTTGTAACTTTTCATATGTGTGACAATATAAAAGGGAAAACGTTAAAAATGGCATCTAGCTTCATAATTAGATTTGTACTGAAGTATTTTTCAATTACATTATTAGAGAATATAAACAACATAAATTTTTTTTGCTACATCAGATGAATTTGTCACTAGAAATTTCATGTATCCGTTTTATGGAAAAAATGTTTTACATTTTGGAACAGGTCTAACAGTATTATGGGACTACAATATAATTTTAAATAGCTATGTTTGACTTAGCTCAGATCTTTTTTTCTTATGTTTTAAAAATTTGGTTATTAGCCTAACCCTATAACCCTAACCCTAACCCTAATCCTTTTTGTCTTTTTTACAGATGTGTTGGTGTGGAGCAATGACAGAGTTATACGCTGGATACAAGCAATTGGATTACGAGATTATGCAAACAATGTGTTAGAAAGTGGTGTGCATGGGTCACTCATAGCCTTAGATGATAACTTTGATTATAGCAGTTTAGCCTTATTGTTACAGATTCCAACACAGAATACCCAGGTACATAAATTAACTATTTAAAACCTGTTCAATTTCCATAGGATTTGAAGTATTTTTTAGATTACTCTACTGAGTGATTTGTTTAACCATAGGCACGGCAGATTCTCGAGAGGGAATACAACAATTTATTGGCACTAGGAACAGGTAGACGCCTTGATGAAGTAAGTAGTCTTATTTTTATATAATGAATTATGAACAACAGAGAATAATAGATGTTTGTTGTTTCATATATTTTATAGAAACAACAAACATCTATTATTCTCTGTTCATATTTTAAATACTTTAAAATAGATGGTTGAACATTATTACCATTGCAAATTTATTTATACACAGATGAGAAAATAGAGAAAGGAAGGAATTAGATATTATGGCTATGCTGGTTTTATTAGAAAAGAAGAATGTAGTCACATTAATTCAGAATACGTTGTGTATCCAACGAGAAAACAGGTCACTAGCTTATTTCTGCAAAATTCCTATAGTGTAGTCCTTTGACAGAATGAAGCCTTATGATACTTAATACATGATATTTTTGCAGAAATAGTCCAAATTGCCAATATGTACATTAAAACATATACCTGCAATTAGTGATACGATATACTACCAGTTTCTTTTAGCCATATAATTTTCCTTAGTTATGAGACTACAACAGTAATTAAAACCAGCACCTTGAATTAAATCTAGAAGCAAACTGGCAGCCAATGCAGCTCATGGAACAGAAGTATGATGTGTTGTTTTGGGAGCACACGTAACTTGCCTACACCATTGCATTTCCATTAGTTGGGCAGTTCCATATGCAGTGCGTTAACAGTATTTCAATCTGGGATGACTAGGGTATGGGTGACTGAACAGTCTCTTGATAGTGCACAAAGCTGTGCAAAGGCCCTCTTAGCCACAACTGCTAAATCAAATGAAAACCATTTAATTGTTTAATATTTCTGTCATTACTTTTGTTATATTCTGAAGCTTTTGTAATTGTCAGTGTACTCTGGCTATGTCATTACAAATGTAACGAGTGCACAGATTTTTAACCTGTTTTCAGAAAGAAACCAAATAAAAATTTACATAGTATACTGTACATGTTTGCAAAAACCATTTTTAATAGGCAATAATCTACTTTCCTGATTATAACATTTCAAAATGACTGCTAGTCCAAGGAAAAGATTTCAGCTTTACTAAAATTAAATATTGTATGTTGCAGAGTGATGACAAGAATTTTAGGCAGGGCTCTTCCTGGCGAAGACAGTTTCCTCCACGTGAAGTTCATGGAATCAGCATGATGCCTGGCTCTTCAGAAACACTGCCAGCTGGGTTTAGGTTAACTACAACATCAGGACAGTCACGAAAAATGGCAACTGATGGTAAGCCAATTAACACCTACTTTCAAAATGAATGTTCCAGCTTTGCCTGGCTGTTAGTTACATTTAATGTAAAATATTCAAATCAATTACATCTATTTCACAGCTAATAAAGAGTAAAAGAAATACATCTTTGAGAGGCAGGGAAAAGGCAATGGGAAAATGGAGTTAAGTTTTCAGATAATGTTTTAAACTATTAACATTCTGCTTGTAAAATGTTTGATTATTAGCAAAATGTCTGTTATGAAGAAAATATGCAAGATATGTGTGAATACAAAAAAACAATATAGATCTCCCATTCAAGACACTTGATCCAAAATTAAGTGTTTCAGTTGCTGATTAAATATTATTAATGATTAATTCATATTTCTAAATTAAAGCACATTATCCGATACTGGATTTGTTTCATTACTGGATTAATGCATTATTGGAAATCCAATAATTGGAAATTATTGGTCTCCAGCTCCACTGGATGTCTGTAGGTCACACAAGGTATTAAATAAAAATTCTAATTACATATTTAGATTTGGAATTTATATGGGCTATGCAGTTTGGACATATGAACATAACCTCCACTTGAACATTTAGCCTACAGATAAATATCTGAAGTAGAACAAATATACCCTACCTGCCTTCCATTCAAAGAGTAATATGAAATATATTGTTTGATCTTGATTTTATATATCCTGGAGGCAAAAACATTTGTTAATATATATGATGAAATAACATTATTTTAGGCAAAAGACTAAAAGAGGAAACAAAGCAATTGGAACTAAATCATCTTAAAGGTAAAATAAAATAATTCACAGCTATTTATGATATTAGAAAAACCTCCATTAATGATGTTTTTCAGCTTCTTTCAAGTTTCTTAATATTATTGGATCTCTATTTGCAGTTGCTTCATCTCGGTTACAGAGGTTAGACAGTTCTACAGTTCGCACATATTCATGTTGACATATCTAGCATGAAAAAGAGCTCCGAACTGAACTGAAGTGAGTATTCAGACAAAAATACATGAAAGTTTGCATTCTTTATGGAAATGAAATAACAGGGATACTTTAGGTTACTGCTGGAGGTTTGTGCATGGCAAACCTGTGACCTGGGCTGTAACCAGTAGTGGGGTTCAGCCGGTTTTCACCAGTTCAGGCAAACCAGTCATTAAGTTACCCATCCCTCGCTATCAAAGTGGATCCTGGGCACTGCACTGTGCTGCAATGGAGAAACGGGCAACAGAGCGGCCAGCACGAGGGAAAGAGAAGGCCGTTTTCCCTCTTTCTTCTCCCTGCTCCTTCTCCTTCCCTCGTGCTGGCCGCTCTGTTGCCCGTTTCTCTATTGCACCACAGCACCCAGGATCCACTTTGATAGTTGGGGCGGTGTAATTTAACAACCGGTTCACCCAAGATCAGGTTGGCCATCGTGGGAGGCTCATCCAGCATGTGTGGTGGAGCTGGAGGACGGGGATGGGCCACGCCTCCCATTACAGCCAGCCTGACCCTAGGCGAATCGGTTGTTAAATTATTTGAATCCCATCACTGGCTGTAATATTTCAGGTTGAGATGGACAAGATACATATGATAAACTATTCCTCCATGCCAAGAACTTTTTTGATATCTCATATCCTAGGTGGGCTCTTCAATCTTAATTTCCTTAAGATTCAGCTTTCATACTCATTTTTGTTGTGCCTGCTTGTTTCACGCTGACATCCAAAGGATTACTGCAAATATTTAGAAGGATATACAAAATTTGCCACAGTTTAGGGCCCGGAGGGAGGGGTCCCCCTGTTTGAGATGTGCCCACTGGGCTTCAGAGCGCTTCATCAGCCGAGGGCCCAAGGGAGGGGAGGGGGGTGGCGGTTATTATTAAAGAAGATCTTGGTCCGAGGGAAACCACTGTGCCACAGACGGCCGGATGTGAAACCCTCTTTGTGAGATGGGGTCATGGGGCTCAGATGGGCCTATTGCTCACGTACCTGGCTCCCTGCTGCGTGGCAACGGCCCTGCCCGAGCTACTCGACGTGATAGCCACGGTAGCAGTTAACACACCCAGGCTTATGGTCATGGGTGATTTCAACCTGCCATCTGTTGGTGAGACGTCTGAGATGGCCCAGGAGTTCATGGCTTCCATGACGGCCATGGACCTGACCCAGTTAGTTCATGGCCCCACCCACAGGGGGGGTCACACTCTGGACCTGATTTTTGTCTCTGGCCAGTGGTTGAGTGGCCTTGTTATAGGGGATATAGACATGGAACCCTTGTCATGGTCTGACCACTCGCTCCTTCGCCTAGATCTTCGAACCGCTACACCCCACCGCAGGGAGGCGGAGCCTAAAATATGGGTCCGCCCCAGGCACCTGATGGATTCTGAGAGATTCCAGATGGAGCTTGGGCCATTTCCTGAGGTTCTAGCCTATGACTCAGTCGGGGACCTAGTGGCGGCCTGGGATCAAGCCACTAGCAGAGCCTTAGATCGAGTCGTGCCTTTGTGGCCTCTAACCCGGTGCCGATCCCTCGCGGCTCCTTGGTTCACTGAGGAGCTGAGGGAGATGAAGCGCCGGAAAAGACGCCTGGAGAGTGGTTGGAGGGCCAGTCTCGCCGAATCTGATCGAACACTGATAAGGTCGCATCTTAAGACCTACCTAGTGGTGATAAAAGCGGCGAAGTCCAATTACTTCTCCACTCTTATTGCGTCATCAGAGAATCGTCCGGCGGCCCTGTTCAGAGTAACCTGCTCCCTGCTTCAACCGGGAGTGCGGGAGGACCCTCTGGAGGGCAGGGCTGAGGATTTCGGGTGATATCTGTATGACAAAATTGCTCAGATCCGGCGGAATTTGGACTCTGGACTGGGTAGATCTGGGCAAGATGACGAGGAATAGTCTTGAGAATGTTATCTGGGAAGAGTTTGACTTTGTGACTCCGGATGACGTGGACAGGATTTTGGGGAGACTTAATGCGACCACATGTTTACTGGACCTGTGACCCTCTTGGTTAGTACTGGCTTCCCGGGAGGTCACACGAGGCTGGCTCCAGGGAATTATCAACGCTTCATTGAGTGAGGGTTACTTCCCCGCTACCTTGAAAGAGGTGGTGGTGAGGCCTCTCCTCAAGAAGGCCTCCCTGGACCCGGCAGTATTGGCTAACTATCGTCCTGTCTCCAACCTTCGCTTCGTGGCGAAGGTTGTTGAGAGTGTGGTCGCGCGACAGTTCCCACAATTCCTGGAGGAAACGTCCTATCTGGATCCATTCCAGTCGGGTTTCAGGCGTGGGCACAGCACGGAAACGGCATTGGTCACGTTGGTTGATGATCTCTGGAGGGCTCAGGACAGGGGTTGCTCCTCTGTTCTGGTCCTATTAGATCTCTCAGCGGCTTTTGATACCATCGACCATGGTATCATGCTGCACCAGTTGGAAGAGTTGGGGATGGGGGGCACCATGTTACGGTGGTTCTCCTCCTTTCTCTCCGACCGGTCACAGTTTGTGTTGACAGGGGGGCAGAGGTTGACCTCGAGGCCTCTCATTTGTGGAGTGCCGCAAGGGTCGGTCCTCTCGCCCCTTCTGTTCAACATTTATGTGAAGCCGCTGAGTGAGATCATCCGTGGCTTTTGGGTGAGATACCACCAGTACACTGATGACACCCAGCTGTACATCTCCACCCCAGTCCACCCCAGCGATGCCCTTGAAGTGATGGCCCAGTGCCTGAAGGCTGTACGGATCTGGATGGGGAGGAACAAGCTCAAGCTCAACCCTTCCAAGACTGAGTGGCTGTGGTTCCCGGCATCCCGATATAGTCAGCTGACTCCATCGCTGACTATTGGGGGCGAGTCTTTGGCCCCCGTGGAGAGGGCGCACAATCTGGGTGTCCTCCTGGATACGCAGCTGGCCTTGGAGGAACATCTGATGGCTGTTGCCAGGGGGACCTTTTGTCAGGTTCACCTGATCCGCCAGTTGCGCCCCTTTCTTGATCGGGATTCCGTGCGCACAGTCACTCATGCCCTCGTCACCTCTCGCCTGGACTAATGCAACACTCTCTACATGGGGCTCCCCTTGAGGAGCACCCAGAGGCTCCAACTGGTCCAGAATGCGGCCGCATGGGTAATTATGGGAGCTGCATGGCGCTTCCACATAACACTGCTCCTGCGCGAGCTGCACTGGCTCCCAGTGGTCTTCCGGGTGCACTTCAAGGTGTTGGTTACCACCTTTAAAGCGCTCCATGGCATAGGACCTAGTTATCTTCGAGACCACCTTCTGCCACCGACAACCTCCCATCGACCCGTGCGCTCCCACAGAGAGGGCCTCCTCGGGGTGCCATCAGCCAAGCAATGCAGGCTGGTGACTCCCAGGGGGAGGGCCTTCTCTGTGGGGGCTCCCACCCTCTGGAATCAGCTGCCCCCAGAGATGAGGAGAATCCAAGACCTCCGTGCCTTCCGCCGTGCCCTTAAAACTTACCTTTTCCAACAAGCTGGGCTGGCCTAACAAATTTTTTAAATGATTTTAAATTTGTTTGTCTTTTTAAATTTTGGGCCAAATTGAGATATTTCCTTTTAATCTGTTCTTAATGTATTTATTATGTGTTTTTATTTGGCTGTACACCACCCTGAGTCCCTAGGGAGAAGGGCGGTATATAAATTTGAAGTAAAATAAAATAAAAAATAAAATGTTCTAGAGCTACAGAAAATAGAACATGATTGAATGGAAGAGGGGAGCAAAGGCCAGTTTCAGTCATCCTGTAGCAGCTACATTTCTGATGCTACCTCTGGACCCAATAATAGATCCTGTTTCAGTGGTGGGTTCCGTCGAGCCGGTAGCAGTGACAATATGACGTCACTGAACTGGTTCTGCCCCACCCCCATCTGTGTTATTCTTACCTTTTATTTGGCCCCACCCCCAATCTATTGCTGCCTCCTGAGTCCCAGCAGATCGGCTAGAAATAAAAAAACTTTAAACTCTTGCCGTGGGGCTTCAAAGGGCCACCCTACAGCTGATCAGTGTTAAAAGGCAGTGTAGTGGTAGAGTGGTGCCTCCAAAAACAAATGAGTAGATCGGTACAGCTCTGCAAGCAGTTAAAAACCTGGTAGACCAGTACCTCTGCTAAATCCTAAAGAATTGTCACATGACCATCAAGCCACACCCACAGAACCGGTAGTAAAAAAATTTAGAACCCACCCCTGTCCTGTTTGTATTTCTTCAGAAAGTAACAGACAATTCTTATTTATTTTCTGATATACCTGATATATCAGGTATATATTGATGGCCAAATTGGGAAAACAAACGATTGCTCCAATAAAGGAAAGTATACCCCCATCAAAACTGGCAGAGTAAATTTACACACACACTCACACGAGAGCAGACCTCCCACTCAGAGAGCAGACCTCATACTCATACTGATAATGTTACCTATTTGAGTAATGAAACATTTGCAAGCAAACAACAAAGTTCAGAGAGCACTAAGAACCACACAAACTCTTGGTCATAACATTGAAGACATTTGTTAATAATGCTTCTCTAGAAAACACGTTATATGGCAATCATTTCTTCCAATACAAAATTTGATGTACATTGTGTAGGCCCACTAGGCTTCTTGAAAGCTGGAAAAAAATCAGGATCCAATATTTTATGTTCTTAAAATTATCTCCTAAGTGTGTGTCTCGTTCTTCCAATAATGTCTCTGGCCAAACTAAAGCTGTCTTCTGAAAATTATAAATTATTTTTCTTGCCTCTAACCCCACATTCTCTTCTATGAGTTGGTATAATGTTTATAATCTTAAAAAAAAACTAAGAAATACTGATTGTATCTTCCTCTATACTAATTGCTCACTTGCTGAATGCCGCTTTCTTCCTACCTGATATTAACCCTTGCGCCCAGATGCTGTTCACAGTAAACAGTATAGCATGGGGTTGGGGAATAAAGAACTTGATTTGCTATAAAAAAAATAATAATTAGTTTTGGAAATGTAGGCAAAAATTAACTTTTATCCATGTAATTTATAATTACTACTGTTCAAATTGTGATGTTACTCACAGTCCAGTGCAGTAGCACCTGTGTTCATTAGAACCATGATGATATTTTGTCCAGCAATGACTACACAAATCCTATAATCATGAAAACATCATCTTTCAAAATGTGTATATTTTCTAAAATACTTCTTAAACATTATAATCTTCCTACTAGAGAATAGTAATCTCAGTATTTTTATTAAAACATGCTATTCATTAAAATAAATTTGTACTCTCGCAAAACAAAATAATTTTCCTTATTTTTTTTTTCAAAATAAGGTAGTGGTGTTTAAAAGAAAAAATAAGACACAAAGAAACTGTAATCCCTTACAACTGTTTTAATAAATAAACTCCATTGGTTTTACTGAGATTTTTTCCAGATAATCTAACTGTATCTACATCCTCAATATATAGCATAAGCATTTCTATTTCATGTTATTATAAGATTAGTTTTTGAACCAAATAGAAAATTACAAGATTTCTTCAAGCTATTTTAGCTATTCTTAGAGATGAGTTTAAATGCAACCAGTGAATCTTCTACCATATACTTATACTGATATCCCATCTTGACTCTGCCTTACTTCTTTCCCACCTCAATTAAGTTTTCTTTTACAATTGCTAGCCAGAGATTATTACTGTAAAAGAATCTATATCAGTGTAAATGTTACTATTAAATGAACTGTTTTTCCTTACTTCTAGATGCCACCTTTCTTCTATTTTACCTGAAGTGCACTACCACCATCTTAAGAAGCTTTTTATTCCAAGAACAGGGTAATAGGGAAGAAAATATAAATGTTTATCAAACTAAAATGCGTGGTGATCTTTTTACATATTTAGTTGTAATGTGCAACCTGCCAAATACACTGTCACACAATTTTTTAATCCTTTCTGTGGAGTTGACACAAAAGTTGGTCACAAACTCCACTGAAATGACTGAATAGTGTGTAGCAACAATATTGTCCAGATTGCACATCTAATGTAGTTTAATTAATAATAATTAGTAATTTTTAAAATTATACATCTTGACAAATTTGGCCAATGTGCAGAAATAATGCTTTTATCAAAAGGGGGCCTTCATTTTGAAACGTGTTCCATCTGTTTTATTGTAATATACTAGAATTACATGTATTTATGGTGGAATTTCTTTTAATATGTGTCTCATGTAAATGGATATAAATATGATTTTTTTAAAAAATATGTGGTACATGGGGTCTTAGTGCAAACACTTGACAAAGACATTGTCAGGTATACTGTTTGTATCTTTTCATTCCACTATTTTTTACAATTTTGAATTGTAGCAAAGTCAATTGGATATTGAATAGCAAAAAGTTATTAGATGCTTCATCATGTTCCTACTTTTTCAAAAAAAATATACCATTATTTAAAGTGAATTCTTGCCTCTAATGATCAAGAGGGAAAAGATTTAAACATGAAACTTGAACCAAAAATGGACCTATAAAGGCAAAACAGAACTCTCAAACACATATACATACACACAGAAATGCATACACATTGTAGAAAAGCACTGTGACTGCTCTTTTTTTCTAAAACCAACATGAAGAAAAACTGCAAAAATCAGAACGAAAGCAAGAGACATTTTCCTCAATGGCTACGAAGACGCAATTACCAAGAAGCAGCTAGCTTTGCTAGTATTTTTTTCCCAAAATTCTTCACATGCTAGCTAAAATTGGCCTTAAACAAAATGATGAAAAGAAAATAAATCTAATTTTCAATGTTTCAGTTGTATAACAATACCCTCCATGTCTTCATTTTAATAGGGTATTGAACAGCTGCTTGTCTAATGTTAGGCTTTCATTCAAAAGTGGCCTTGCTGAGACTTCACTGAAGTCAACTTTATCAGAGGAAATAACTAAAAGACAAAACAGTTATTATATACTGTATAGAAGTTTAGAGGAGAAACTATTATCTGCTGTGGTTTTATTTGATGGTGTTATTGATGTTTGCCCTTTGTTATATTGGAAGTTTCAAAGTAAGAACTATTTAATAATGTAATTTAACTACTCTATTTGCTAATAATCTTGCTGCCTGGTTGATCTTATTGTAGCTTAAGTCCTATCCTTCAGCAGGCTTATCTGCAAAACATCTGCACGTGCATTTGTTTTACTGCATTTTTAAAATTTTAAACAGATTTCAGTTAACTAAATGGTGACCGATTTTTTTTCTCTCCCCCTTGTCAATAAAATAAAATCAGTGCTCTTTTATGTGTTCTGTCTGTAGTAGAGTTGCATATATCATGGTTCCAACCTTAATTTTGAAAGACAAACATTGTTTAAGTGACAAATATAATCAAGACATTCTTATTTATCAGGTTATTAAAGAACAGAATGTTTCCCATTCCAATGATTTGGAAATTTGAGAGACCCCATTTTGAGTTTGAAGCAGTTGTTTGGAGTTCAAAATGATTATTACATATCACAGATTGTATCGGAGATCAATACATTTCTAAAATATTCAAAATATTAGCTTCTTATTTGAAATACAATGTTTTAAAATTGAATAACTTGATTTACTCAAAAGTATCTGAATTTAAAGTGGTTTGCACACAGTACTATGAAATACACCAATTTCAACTCGTTCTAGTTATATTGCAAAATGTTTCTTTTCATTTCACTACTGTGTCTTTTCCAGCTGAACATCTTCCAAATAGAAAATACATGTTAATTTTTAATTTGTTCTCTGCCTTATCTTTATGATCCTTGTGGAGGCACAGAAGAGGGCATGTTTTTTCTAAAGCTAAAATGACGAATTCATAACCTACAATCTACCAGCCTGGAGCTACAGCTCTACACTTTTGTTCCAAGTGTTTTGTGAATTACATTTTTTTTTCATGTTGGCTTGATCTTTTTTCCCCTGTCAGTAAATACTATTCAGTGCTCTGCGTCATTAGATTGCTGAGCAAAGAGCAGAAGAAAAAGACAATTATTTCCTAAGAAAACATAGTGGTGGGGTCTGTATAGGAAGCCAGAGACCACGTAGCCTTTGGATTAAAACTCATCCCACTACCCTCTCAACCCCCCAAAAAGGATTACTGTACTTGCCCACAGCTACCTTGTCCAAACCCATCTTTGCTTAACACATGAGAAAACTTGGCCTCTCCTTTTAATCAAAGGGGGATTCCTTAGTTTGCAATTGTACTGTATTAATCAGTAACTTCCATTGAAAGCAACTGGACTCATTCCACAGAGAATTGAAATTTGACTGCAAGAGTTCTCAGCACATCTTAGATTAAAGGAGGGCGAGAGAGAGGATAATAGACAAAAGATTTACTCAAATTTATTTTCAATTAAGCATTTTTACTGACTTCCATACAAGCAGGTTGAACAACCCTCAACTTATTTCAAAATTCTTTGCAAGCAAATAGACAATTCATGAACGCCATCCGTTTTCTAGCACCTTTCTAAGTAAGATAAGGATAAAGCAAAAGAGGATGTTAGAATGAAAGAGGAAACTATTTTCATCCCCTCCCAAATACCCTCATTACATGAAAGCCCCCAACAAATTACTCATAAAGGGATATGGTGTTTGCTTGACCCTCCTCCCCAAATAAACACTTTTGGGGTGTTTCTCTGCCTTTCACATTTCAGGCTACAGGTAGGTGTTCAGACAGGTACAAAAAAAATGCTTTCAGGTATTATAGCAACAGAACACTTCAACTACATTAAATACTCCCCCTGGCCACCCTGTTCTCATAATAAAAGAGCCTTACCCAAATTCATTATCATATTATTTATTTATTTGTCAGATTTATATGCCGCCCTTCTCCCGTAGGACTCGGGGCAGCTCGCAACAATAAAACAACCCGACAATAGATAAAGATTAAATAATATTAAAAACCAATTTAAAATCCCCAAATCCCAAGTTAAAATCCATGGCAGATCAGGGAAGTTGCTGAAAGAGCCATGTCTTTAGGTCGGCGTGGAAGGTACGAAGGTCGAGGGCCGTCCGGAGCCCAGTGGGCAACCCATTCCAGGGGGTCGGTGCAACCACAGAGAACGCCTTCATCCTGGGGACCGCCAGCCGACACTGTCTGGCCATGGGGACCCGGAGGAGGGCAGCCCTATGTGAGCGCATATGGGTAACAACCCTGTTAGGATGATCAAACATATACAAAGATTATTCCCATGACTGCCAAGTGGTAAAGCCCCAAATACCTGTTTATAAAAAGATATAACAGTGTTTTAAAATAATTTGGGTATTTTAGAAAACACAGCACAATTTTAGAGACTACATTTCTCAATGTTTTAACACTAGGGGGCAATCTTTGTGAACTATATGATCCTTTTTGGCCTGGTTCCTAACTGGGAATTGTTATGTGACTACAAATTATTATTCACCTTGAATATCTGGCCATTCTGAATATGAGATTTTTTTTTCTTCCTTAAATTTATATTCATAACTTGTGGCAAAGTACACAGCCACAATTACCATAACGGCTATGAGAAAAACTAGCCTAGACCAGTGATGGTGAACATTTTAGGCACAGAGTGTCCAAACTGGAAGGCGCATGCGCCAGAGCACCAGAAACTCAACGATTAGTTGGCCGGCGTGTATGCACACCTCAGAAACCATCTAGCAAGAACGCATGTGCACATCAGAAATCCGACAACCAGCTGGCTGAGCTGGGGCGACGGCACAAGTGTGCCATAGGTTCACCATCATGGGCCTAGACAATGGTCTGACAAGAAATCTGAGTCCAAAGCAGGAATGGAGGGCAGAGAAAGCATCTCAAAATTGACCCTCCCTAATTCTCTGAAACATAAAAGTAAGCCAATTGGCGGTGGGGTGGGGGGGAGGACATATTCAGACTTGCAAGGTTCTTGTTTTAGTTTTCTTGTCTGGACTAACTTCACAGACTGACACTCAAATCCTTCTCTAAAGGATTTCTTAAAGGGTTCTACCATGTAACGTCATAAATCAGATTACAGAAACTTTTTTAAATATCAATTGGGCTGGTTCAGCATTCACAAAGAACATACTTGAGCAGCCTAATTCTTCCTGGCATTTTATGTTCCCCAATTTCTCTGCCAAGCTACCAAGTTGCCGATGAAATTAGAACCGAATGAGAAAGTTACCATGGAAAAGGACAGTAGGAGATAGGAATATAGGTAGTCCTCGACTTAACAACAGTTCATTTAGTGATCATTCAAAGTTGCAATGGCACTGAAAAAAGTGACTTATGACCATGTTTCAGTTACGATCATTGCAGCATCCTCATGGTCACATGATCAAAATCTGGATGCTTATTGGCTGGTTCATATTTGTGACATTTGCAGTGTCCAGGGGTCATGTGATCAGCTTTTGCAACCTGACAAGCAAAGTCAATGGGGAAGCCAGATTCACATAACAACAATCTTAATAACTGCAATGGTTCACTTAACAACTGTGGCAAGAAAGATCGTAAATGGGGCAAAACTCAACAAATGCAGGTCTTCCTTACATTTTAGTGGCTGTTAAATCTTATTTTAATTCTTTTAACACTTCTTCTACATGTTTAAATGCAGCAGGATCCTCAATAGTTGGGGTTATCTGGAAAAAAAAACGCAGACTCTTAATATGGCAAATTAAAATTAATGTTTTCATTTTGTGTACATCATATATTAGTCAGTATTTGCCCATGAAAATACAATGCATCATAGGGCAACAATTAAAGATACTTCAGAGGAACCAAGTTACAGAATGTGTCCAAAATAAGGACCCATGACTTCTAAGGGAATGAAATTTGGGGAAGTTGTGCAGCTTCTGTTATACTGGCTGCTGTTGCAATACCAGACTGCTGCTACAGTCACATAATCTTCGTTTACAATGTTCTGTAACAGTTTCCCAGACAGTCTTTCAACCCCTTGTTCCTTCCCACATCCAGCAGGAGCCACTTACCTGGCTGTTGCTAGGGGAAAGGAACAGGAAGGAAGGAATCCCCATGCAATCTTCCTAGTCCATGCAGCTCCTCTTGCACACCTGCATAGACTTTTCCGAACCTTCCCGGGCACCTTCCTTGATAATATGCAGTGCCTCCTATGTACTCCCATGTCCCCTTCCCAATAGACACTGCCACCTCACACACCTTTCCTGACCTGTGTGGCAGCTCTTGTGTACCTCCAGGCACCCTTCCCAACCTCACAATGCTGTGTCCCACTGGCACAGTATTTCTCACACATCCCTGCAACTCCCATGCATTATTCTTGCCCCATGCTGCCCCACCACATGCCCAAACCAACCCACACAGCACCTCTCACATGACTCCCAGGCACCTTTTCTATCTTATACCACTGACCTGCAATGCCTTCCCTGACCCAGATGGCATTTTTTGCATATGCCCACACAGCCTTCTCAACCCTTAAGGCATCTCTCATGCATCCCCACATACCATTTCTGATTTGAAGCCCTGGCTCCCTCCCTCTTTCTTATATGTTGATAGGGAGTGACAGGTCCAACTCTAGCAACCTGCTTTGCAGCGTGCCACAGGGCTTGCTGCTTTCTCCATCCTTTTTAAAATCTATATGAAATTGCTGGGCAGGATCATCTATCACTATGAGATGATTTCCATTTATACAGCTCCATCCTGGGTAAAGTGTGTGATGCTGTGGATGTCCTTTCACAGTGCCTGGAGGCTGCGGGGACCTAGATAACGGGACAACAGTCTTCAACTGAACCCCTAGTAAGATACAGTGACCGTGGGAAGGGAGCTCCTCTGCATTCAGTTTTGCATCTTTGGACTTGGATGGGGTTGCACTACCCCAGATAGACCTGATGTGTAGTCTGGAGGTCTTCCAAGATTCACGACTCCTGCTCAAAGAGCAGTGACAATTGTGTGGCTAGGACACCCTTTGTGCAAATTTGTGTTGTGCGCCAGTTATGCCTTTTCCTGGATAGGGAACTCTGCTCAGTCAATCATCTGGAGTATTGCAATGTGCTCTATGTAGGACTATCCTTGAAAAGTATCCAGAAGCTTCAGCTGGTATAAAATGCAGGCATGCAGGCAATTCTGGGCATCCAAAGAATGGTGCAGTAACATTTCTGCTGAGCAAGCTGCACTGGGTGCCTATCTGCTTCCAGGCCCAATTCAAGGTGTTGATTATAAACTTTAAAGCCCTATATGGCAAGGGGTCAGGTTAACTATGGAACTTTATCCCATCAGTCTGTCCCACAGGGAAGGTATGTTGCAGATTCCATCAGTTGAAGAATTCCAAGTGGTGGGGTCCAGGAAGAGAGCCTTCTTTGTCCCCGTCCTATGTATGACTCTGCCTGGGGATGAAGTGGGCCCCTACTCTCTTGCCTTTCTGTAAAGGCATAAAAACATGGCTTGGGGTGCACAGTTGAACATGCAGCCATGGGGCTGGTTGGTGTCCTGAAAGCCCTTCTCCTCTTTTTAAATCAATTTTTAATATTCCTTGCCTCTATAAAATTTTTACATGCTGTTTTTTATGCTTTTAATATCTAATTGTACACTGCCCAGAGTCTCTGTGAGGGACATGACAAATAAATAAGTTGCTCCTTCTCTCACTGAATTTTTGCCCATCCATGGTCATTCTGTTTCTCTATTTGGGTTAGGAAATATCTCTGAAACAATGACATGTCGAGTCACAGGTTGTCTAGTGTCTTATTATATACTCTATTACTGGCATTTACCTTGTATGGTTTCCCATTCACAAGAGAAGCAAGAGCTGATCGTGGTATCTTGCCAGAACGGGTTTTTGGTATTTGTTTCACAAATACTACTTTCCGAAGTGCTGCTACAGGACCGATATCTTCTCTAACTCGTGCAACGATTTCTTCTAAAAGTTGTTCCTCTTCAGTATCAATCCCTAATAGCACATAATAGCACAAGTGTCATAAGTGGCTTTATTTGGGTACAATTTTGTTTATCACCGGCTATCACAGCCAAATCAAAACAACAATCTCAGACCAATCATTCACTTCAAAACTCCAAAGATAGATTTAGCTTTGTAAATGAACAGTTCTCACCATTTCTCAGGACACACAATGCTAAGGGAACATGGCCCTTTAGTCGATCCTCTTGGCCAACAACTGCACAATCTGCCACAGCCATATGGGAGAGAACAGCCTGAAGAGGGGACAGAATAAAAATATTATATTAGACAAATATAAGATTGCATGTCCATTACTTACCTGACAAAGTATGTCCAGCAACAGCAGCCTATGGAGAATAAGATGGCGCTCCATTAATAGGCGGTTTGTGACCAGCAAGCATTCCCTTTGGCCAGATGCAACTGACCATCTTTGTCATCTCCTTTGCATACAAACCCCTAAAAAACTATTTTTTTTTTAAATTTGATTTATATGCCGCCCTTCTCCGGAGACTCAGGGCGGCTTACAATGTGTTAAGCAATAGCCTTCATTCTTTTTGTATATTTTATACAAAGTGAACTTATTGCCCACACAAACTGGGTCCTCATTTCACCTACCTTAGAAAGGATGGAAGGCTGAGTCAACCTTGAGCCTTGGAGAGATTCGAACCAGCAGAAATTGCAGGCAGCTGTGTTAATGACAGGGTGTGCCAAACCACTGTACTATCAAGGCTCTTATTCTATGCAGTTTTGAGATCTCTCAGGAACATGGGGGAAGTAGCTTAGAATTAGGCCATAAATGAATGTTCTTTTTACCAATGGAAGTATTCTGAGGAGAAATTTGCTCAGGAATTCATTTAAAACAGAACAAGTATTCAAGGTCCAACTTGGAGAATGTGAACATCTAGATGTCATGGTCCATTCATTAATCTGTAGCAATAGAAACTAATTTGCATATTATATATATATTATATAAACCATGGAGCGCATACTAAGCGTTCCATGGCTTAGGGCCGGGGTATTTGCGAGACCGCCTTCTGCCGCCGATAGCCTCCCACCGACCGGTTCGCTCACACAGAGGGCCTCCTCAGGGTGCCGTCGGCCAGGCAGTGCCGGCTGGCGACCCCCAGGGGGAGAGCCTTCTCTGTGGCAGCGCCTGCCCTCTGGAATGACCTGCCCCCTGAGATACGCACGATATCAGACCTCCGGACTTTTCGTCGGGCCCTGAAGACACACTTGTTCCATCTAGCTGGGCTGGCTTGGTTCCGATCCTCTTAGGTTTTTAATCGAATTTCGGTTTTAATTGGGTTGTTTTAAATTCGGGCCAAAATTATTTAATTGTTTTTTTAAATGTTTTTAAATTTTAGATGCTATGTTTTATCCTGCCTGTACACCGCCCTGAGTCCCGCAGGAGAAGGGCGGTATAGAAATATAATTAAACAAACAAATAAATAAATACATAAATAAATAAATAAATAAATAAATAAATAATCAATATGGTGGCTCTTTCAAACATTAATGGGAACTTTTTAATCTGTAGCCTGAAAAACTCTCTGCTTCCCAGCTATGCTTGACTGAGATTAGGATTTAATTTGTGCTAAATCGTATGTGATTATAAATGAATTTGTGGTAAGGTAATTTATGTGGTGGTTGGCTCCGATGTGTAGAAAAAGGAGTGTGCTGGAGTCACAACATATGAGTAGACTGCTCATTTCCACTTGGACCTCAACACTAAAATAGATGATTAAAACTCCTAAATTTGAGATTAGCATGGAAAAAATAAATAATAGTTATAAAATATAACTTTTCGTTAAACAGCAAGGAATAAATTTCCAAGCATTTGTGTGGGGAAGAAGCTTGTCTAATTTCAGTGAAATAGGTGCATGGGTTTGAGTTAGATCATACTCCAAACCTCACAAGGATATTTCAGTTTGCAGCTTTGATCAAATCACTCTAACAAATCATATTCACAAATTAAATCTGAGACCTGCTGTAATCCATTCAATCAAAATGCATGGATGAAAGCACTGTTTAGCCTTGTACATGTAGTCCTTGACTTACGACCACAATTGTGCCCAAAATTTCAGTTGCTAAGCAAGGCAGCTGTTGTGAGTTTTGCCCCATTTTAGGAAATATTTTGCATAGTTGTTAAGTGAATCATGTGGTCGTTAAGTGAATTAAGGTTACAAATGGTGCTCACATGACCCTAGGACAGGTAACTGTCATAAATACGTCCCAGTTTCCAAGTGCCCAAATTTTAAATCATGTGGCCATGGGAATGTTGCAACAGTTGTGTGAAAACTGATCATAAATCATTTTTTTCAGTATTGTTAAAGTTCAAATGCTATGCTGAATGAATGGTTGTAAATTGAGGACTATCTGTAAAACGTTTCATAAACTCTATATATGATCTACTGCCTCTGGAGTTGCTATAGAAAATATATGATGCATTATCAGTTCTACAGAAAGAGAATGCAAGGGACTAAGTTATATAACCAATCTGTTTTCTCATTTGGTTAAATTCTCTGATAGAGCTCCTTTGGGTGGCAAACCTTAGTTTGAGTTGCTTTGATCTGCCCAATTCTCAGCTTTTTTAATGTGCTAAACTTTCATTTCTTGTGTTAATGGAATGATAAGACTTCTATGCCTTGTCCTGCCCATACAACTTGCAACTTGCAAAGGTGCAACCAGGTCCTGCTCAGGAAATGCCAAACCTTGCTTATGTGCCCTGTCCAACTTACCCACAATGCTGAGGAGATATTTTCCAGGACAAGCAAACTTGCCAACCAGTTTTGGCATTCTTTCTGGCACCTTAGAAAGCCAAGTGATCAGAGGCGACAAAACTACCTGATCCAAAAGGTCAAGTCACTGAGTTTTTTGGGGCTATCACATCTGGCATGAGTTCATTTTAAAATAATTTTAAACCTTAAATGTTTTTAAAAATATTTTTAATTTGAACTTGAACGATTTCTAAATTAATTCACTGAGTCTCTATAGGCTCTAGTCAATGATATAGGCTTTTCCTCATGTTTACTGCTTCATTTTTAAAAAGATGTGGAGAAATACTTCAAACAAATATTTACAATGAGATCCAATAAACCTTGGCAGATTCATATCCTTCACAGAGGTTAGATTTGCTATTCTCATCCATTACTGCCTGCCTCTAAGTGGAGTGCTGCAGGAATTTTAATGCTTCCTCGTTCCATGGATGATTTTTTTTTCTGTATCAAATTGTGAAGCAGTTTGCATCAAATCATGCTTTCTTTTCTTGATTTGTCTTGAATTCAAATCAAATCATGCCTTCTTAGAATACTGAATGACAATTTAGTGATATGCTTCACTACACCCTCACCAGGCTAAACAATGCATCCTCTCTACCCTGTCTTAAAAACAATTATTTCTTTTTCCTGCATTACAATCAATGCTGTCAGGAAGCCATCATTTATTTTTTCTTCAGTGTCTCGAATAAAGCAGTAGTCTACTCTAGAATATTGTCAGACATTAATACAGTATAATTGCTTTCAGTGAGTATGTAAGAGGAGCAGCCTAGTAATGATAAGAGCACTGCTCCTGTTGCTCCAGTCATTCATTAAGTCTTCATGGAGAAAACTTTGCTAAAGAAGAGGCTCACCAGGAAAATCTTTGCCCCTTAATTTTGAGACAGAGCCCCTCCACTCTTTCTCTGCGTTTGAAACTGAGGTACCATTTTTCCTGGTTGTTTTATCTTTACCTCTTCAATTGCACCTGCTGAAATTCTATGGCCTGCAACATTTATCACATCATCCACACGAGACATGACATATAGATAGCCTTCTTCATCCATATAACCTGCATCCATAGTATCATAATATCCCTAGGAAGGAAAGTAGATAAATGAAAAATGCTTCAGAATATTAAATACAACAATATTACATTTTTGCTCCTAAATCAATGCATTACCAAAGAAGTATCTCATTTGATCCCTGGCATTTGTTCTAAGTTCCAATCTAGAATTTATGGTTCTATTCATGGAGGTTGACAGGTTGACACATCATTAAAGTAGTTTCCACATAAACTCAATATGCAACACACAGAAAAAGCATTTACCATGGGTGCTATTCACCTTATATGTGATCCTATTGAATAAAAACTTTTGGAAGAGGAAGAAAAATGCACATTTGGGATAACTGAACCTTTTGCTGTACTAAATATGCCACATATGTGTGTGTGTGTGCATGCGTGTGTCAGTTCAGAGGATTTTTTTAGCATGTAAAATATTTTAATATAAGATGATATATTTTAACTAAAATTAAACCAGTCAGCAAGTTTAAAGATTGAAAATTAAACATTTCCATAAGCTAAGAAAAACTTTTAGAATTAAAAAGCCAAATGAAAAATGTTCTTACAAGAAGTATAAGGGATGTGAGGATAGGCATTGTTCAAAATTAAAGGAAAAATATAAAGAATTTCATATCATTTTAAATAATGTATACCTTTATATATTTAATCACTTCTTACCGGAAATTTTTGGAAATATAATTCTTTATAAAACTCTTCATTTTTCCAAAGACCTGAAAAGGCTCCTGGTGGCAAAGGCAACCTGTTGTATATTTAAAAAGGGAGTGGGGCGGTTATATAACTGTATAATACATTAATACAGAAAACTCAAAAATAGTTAAATACAGTATGTTCTTCTAAACTCAAAATGCTTCTAAATACAGGGCTAGAATAGTTACTTTTTCCTCAACTTTGAGCACAGGAACTTCCAGCTATCAGCTCTGGTCCTCTAATCATAACAGTCTTATTCTTAAGATAATTTATCTTTAGTCATTTCACACAAAAAAGTATCTCTTATAGAGTGGCTAAGAGATAACACAAAATAGCAACAGAAAATGATTCATAATGTAAACATCTGAGAGTAATGCTGCACATTGTGAAGTGTTATGCAAGTAAATCAACCTCTATATCTTGGGCCATGGATTCTTATTCTAGGTATTATTTTCTTCTTTGCTTCTATCTCTATGCTTGTCTAGACAATATATATAGAACAACATAACAGGTGTCTAGACAATATATATAGAACAGCATAACAGGTGTTAGAATGGTGACTTGCAACAGATATGCTTAAGCAATAATAATTGGAAAATGTAAGAATTTGTGATGGGATTTTACAGTATCTGGAACTAGCTGGATACCTGTGCTTCACTACGAAACTATGTGATCAGGCTTGATAAATCAACACTTACAGCTTGAAAATGAGTAGTTACGATTGGCCTCTCCTCTCCCCTTCTCTCCCTCAGCCTTGCCCCACAGAACCCTATCCTATCCTATCCTCTTCTCAGCCTTGCCCCACAGAAGACTCTCGTATCCTATCCCCTTCTCTCCCTCAGGCTTGCTCCACAGAAGCCTCCCCTATCCTATCCCCTGGTTGCTGCTATGAAAGTAAAACTAAAAGTGAAACTCCTCTCCTCGTGTTTTGCATTTGGAACATATTTCTTTTCAGGTGGGGAGGGGGAGTAGAATTCCTTAGCATCAGAGGGCTGTTTGGAAAGTGAAACAGTATTTGCTGTGTGAGCTAGAAGGAGACAGGAAGGAGCCTGGCCGTGGCTTAGCTCAAGTGTTCTGTATTAAAGCTGCTTCCTGCTGTGAAAGTAAAACTGAAAGTGAAACTCCTCTCCTCTGCTTGTGTTTTGCATTTGGAACAGATTTTTTTTCAGGTGGGGAGGGGAAGTAGAACTCCTTAGCATCAGAGTGTGTTAATAATAATATAGGAAATACTAATACTCTGATGGTCAGTTTGAAAAATCCTTTCTTAGTGAGCACCTAGAAGCCAAGAGGAACATACGTGGCAAATTTCAAGTTTGTAGGCTTTACGGTTCTGGAGATTTCATGATTATGGCATGAGTGGTTTTCACTTTTATATATATAGATTGGCATACAACATCTGCTAAAAGTCATATAAAAATCCAGATTTCTCAGTGAAGTTTCCATCATAATGATGTCCCTTATTCTATTTTGAGATTATTCACCAAATATTTATGGCTCTTCATTGTTAACTTTTCTAAGTCATTTAATAAATGAGCTGGTTTGATTATTGGACAACATCATATATAATACACAGAGAAAGCAGTAAGTCCTATAGACTGTACTTAATGCATTGTCATAAATAAACAGGAAGGTATTTTGGCCTACAATATTTAGAAGTAATTCAACAAAACATTTTTTGTGCTAGCTACGTGTCCATCTTTAAATCAACACGATAACCTAGATGTTATGATCAGAAGCTACTTTTACCAGTAGCAATTAATATTTTTCAGACTATAGTTCTATCTTTCAGTATATGAACCTAATTTTTCTACTTCAATTAAGGTTTTTTCCATAAATGGAGATTGTCTTTCAAATATTTTCTTGGCAAACAGACATTGTAGCAAATCAAAATTACAATATCCTATCAACAGACCTGGGTCTCCCATAATAACAATATAAATTATTGTTCAATTGTCCATTTTGAATATGTTCTCTTTCCCTCCATCTCCATCTGAGTAAATAACTTTGCTCAGTTGTAAATGTTTAGGAAGTCATGAATTGCTTACTTCACCACTATGTTTCCTAGAGTCTTCGCTTTTACAGGTTGCTTGTTGTCATCCAGAATCACAACTAAAACAAAAAAGCATCACAAGTCATAAAAACAAAGACAATAGTTTCAATTTTAATTAAAATACAAGTATTTCAACATTAACCAACTTCAGAAAGTTAACTGGAATGAAAATTCTTGTTGTTTTCAAATTTTACAGTCTTGAGAATAATGAAAGATGAGGAAGTAGAAATGGACAAGCCAATATCTATTCCTAGGTTAATAAACATGAGTCATTTGTCATAATTATCTGAATTTTCCTTTGCTTCATCATCACCATGCATTTTATCAAAATTAGAAAAGAGAATATAAAAATTTTAAAGCATTTCCTTCGATGCGTCCTTTATATAAAAAACTATTATTTTTTTTAATAAAATAATTTAAATAGCTTGCACTACATTTCATAATTTCATTTTACAATTTTAGCTTTAATTATATTTTAAAAGAAAATATCCCTTGCTGTTCAAAGTTAAATCACATTATGAAAACTGTTACTCCTTTAATTTTGATTGCACCTGTTCTATTCTTTCTTCAATTGTCATTCAAATTAGAAACAGCTATTGCCTTTTTATGTCTAGTTCATAAAAGTCTTCCTGATAAAGTAAGTTGAACTCTATCTAGAGTTCAATAGAGATTTTCTGAATCGTGAAACATATTTATTGAGGTTACCAAATTGATACATTGTCAATATGCAAATACCAAGCTCAAAAGCTCCTCGATTTAAGATTTCTTTCATGTTAGTGCAGATACTGTAATATACATATAAAAAATGCAACAATATAAAGTATCTTGTTCAGAACATGTCAGGAAGACCCATGGAATGCAGGGCAATTGCCATGATTTCATTATAACCTACAAAATTCATTCTCCCAAATAGATCTTCAAGAAATATCAGCAGCTCTCGCCTAAATTACTATGACAGAGATAGATATATTTCCTAGCCCACAAGCAATTTAATCTCTGTGAGGCAGTTTTCATATAAATTAAATTCTGCCCCATACAATTCAATATGTAAGCGATTCTCCTGGGCATTTGTGCTACAGAAGAGAAAGCCCCATGTGAAAACCTATATGGGTTGGGATACTCTAAAGCAGAGGTGTCCAAATTTGGCAAAACTTTAAGACTCATGGACTTCAAGATGGCTGGCAGGAGAACTCTGGGAGTTGAAGTCCACAAGTCTTAAAAGTTGCCAGGATTAGACACTCTGCTCTAAAGAATCCAAGCAAAAGATGAAGCAATAACAGGCCACATTATACTATGTTGTGCCTTGATGTCAGAGTGAAAACAGTTATTGTAGCTTTAAAAAGCAATTGATCCATGGTACAATTTCATAAATATATTGCATAAAGATATATTTCGCAGGGTTTCTTTCATCCTGGAGATAACAGGAATTTTTAAAAAAAGATCAAAGTTGAGTTGGTTCTAAATTGTCAAAAGAGCAATTTTTAAGCTTTAAAGATCATTTTACCTGTTACTTTTTGTCAGAAATGTAATTGTTAAAATCCCCCCCTCTCTCTGTCTCTGTCTCTGTCTCTCTCTCTCTCTCTCACACACACACACACACACACAATTTTAACAACATCTACTTTGCAAGTTTACCATTGTATCCTGGTACCAACTTTCCTGTCTGTCCTGGAGGAGGAGTTAGAGAGTTTCCTAAGCCAATGCAAGATGCTGTTATTGGAGAGCCTGTTTCTGTAATTAAGAAAAAATGTTTTAAAAGATTTTTTGTAATGTTATAATTAAAAGTTATTTTCATGTGTAAATTAATTGACTTTGAGGTTCACATTAAAAACAACTTTCTTTTTTTAGAATTTAAATAGCCTAAGACAGTGCTTCATAAACATTTCCCTTCATTTCCCCAAAACTGCTTATACCAATAAGTCATTTTTTACTTTTTACTGCTTATCTGAAAATCCTTCTTTAAATGTCCCTTTTATGATTGGGTAATGGATTCATCTGTCATTTACCCAAAGAAAAACCACTTTTCCCAATCTTGGGTAATTTTCTTTAGGTTTTAAGTGCTTCCTATTAGGTTTGGGAAGCACTGACCTAAGAAAACTTAATAAGCACTCTTGAACTGGCACTAAAAAAACTTCGGTAGACATCCTTAATAGAGCATTGAGCTCATTAGGTGATGTGGAGCCAGTTATTATAGCTCAACATAACCTACTTAACTGAGTGTATCTGAGAATAAAATGAACTGAAGAACATTCTGTCCAGCCCCTTATATGGCACTTCTGCTAATGTTAGAATTGGTACAGAAAGCATGCCCATCCACCAGCTGTTTTTTGTCCTCTCCATGCCCCGTTTTCAGGCCTTTTTTCAGCCCATTTTCGAGGGGGGGGGGTTGGTCCATTTTCAAGGGTTTTTTCAGCCCATTTTTGAGGCTATTTTAGCTCTTGCGAGGCTTTTTTCAGCCCGTTTTTTTAGAAAATGCTTTCAGAAAATGCTATCTAAATGCTTTGAATGATGGATCCAATAACAAAAATGATCATGAAAATCCAGCTGGGTGACTTTGGGCCAATCTCTCTCTTTCTTAACACAACTCACTTCACTGGGTTGTTTTGGAGAAAATAGGAGAAGGAAAGAATATCATGTATATTCACCCCTTGAGTTATCTATAAAAATAATAAAGGCAGGATAAAAATCACATAAATAAACTCAGTTCATATGTGCTACCAGTTACATCCCGGCAGAAATAATGCAGGTGAAAGCAGTTTTTAAGATACTGTTTCAAATAAGGCTGATTCTACTTCAATAAAAATGAAACTTGTACCTCCAGAGGACAGGGGTGGTGCGATGGCTCAGGGGTTAAGACCTTGGGCTTGTCGGCTGGAAAGCAGGCAGACCAGATTCTACATCTGAGCACAACGCGACCAAGTGGACTCCCATTGTCACCCCAGCTCCTGAATACCTAGCTGTTCAAAAGCATGCAAATGCGAGTAGATAAACAGGTACCACTTGGTGGGAAGATAACAGTACTCCATGATGTCATGCTGGCCTCATGACTGCGGAAATGTCTTCAGACATCGCTGGCCTTTAAACAGAATGAGCACTGCCCCCTATAGTTGGCAACAACTAACAGAGTAAAATCCACAGGGACTCCTTTACCTTTTTTTCTTTAACCTCCAGAAGACAGGAACAGAGGCACACTAACACAATTTTATAACTTTTACTATTCTTAAAAGATATGTCAGCATGACCCATCCGTAAGGCCATCTGGCAAGTTTTTCTAATCTGGTAGAGAAGTAATGTTTTTCATCTCTTCCTAAAACAAACCTTGCTATTGCCATGATGTGTGATGTCACTGCATGGAATGTGCCCTGCTCTACCAGTTGCTTTTGATTGAAGCAGGCAAACCTATTAACACCATAGCTAACTTTTCTTCATGGCCTTTCTGCTTTCTCCTACTGGACTGACATAATACCCAAAGGAAAAGAAGCACCAACATAACAAGAGAAAATGAGCATTCTTAGTGCTTCCTCCAGCAATCCTGGTATTGCTATTGCTAGAAAAGTAGGACAAGGACTCTCTAAATACTTCAAGAGCTCTGTTCTACCTACATTAATAACAGCATCATTAAGACCACCAAATAAAGTAGACCTGGACTTCTCTAAAGCAAACTTTAAAATTTTACTGCATAGTTAAACTCACAACTCCAGCTGTCAAAATTTGCCTGTCTTTTACCATCAGTCCATGTTAGTGGCAGTGACCGATTGGGTTTTTTTTTCACAATTATTCACTGGCCTTGTTACCAAAGCAAACACCAGAAGTATAGAAAAGAGCACATTTAAGTTGATATTTCTTTATGCAGCAAATCTTTTTAAGCCAGCTGTCTAGGAGTAGGACAAACAAACACAAAACAAGCCATAAATTAAGTTTATAAATAGATAAAATCTAATCAGAAGCAAACAGATCCAGGTTAGTCCTCAGCTTCAGAAAAAAAGAGGAAAATAAAACATAATGAAAATCATTCTATCGGATTACATCTGAGGAGATAAATCCAGATTTAGAACATCCTTCAGCACATGAGCTACAAAGCAGGGATGCTCAACATCTTCCCAGAATTTGGGGGGCAATTTTGAAACATGAACACTGAAGATAATCTGAGAGTCTACAAATGGAACATTCTGGAGTTAAGCTGCCATGCCACAGTAATGAAAATATGAATGACTAAGATAAGCAGTTGAATGCATTATAGTATAAAACAGTTGAAGTCAAGGTAAAAAAATTCAAATATTCAAAAACAACCACACTAATTAGATAGTACCCTGTTTTCTCCAAAATAATACATCCCCTGATAATAAGCCCAATTGGGCTTTTGAGCGCATAGCAATAAGGCTAAGTGCTTATTGCAGGGTTTAAAAAAATATAACAGGGTCTTATTTTCAGGGAAACGGTATCTATTATTATGACTCTGCTGCCATAACTAAACCAAGCATATATTTAATTTTTCAGTGAATTAAATTACATCTGCACTTTACAACCTTGAACTTTGGCTCATTTGCATAATTCTCATACATTATCACGCTTTAACAAAGCACAACAGAAGACAGTTGCAAAAAAAATAAGCAGACAGAATCATTTTTTAAAAGTACAATGATTCATTCTTCTAAGTAGACAGCTTCTTCCATAGGCTCCATACAAGATTGGTGAACAGTTAGTGTTGTAGACAAGTTTTTCCCTTTGAACATATAAGATATGTTCAGAAAGGGTTTTTTGGCCAGCCAATGACTTTATATAAAACTTGGCAAGCTTTGAGTTACAAATTCCCCCATACATGAATTCAGAAGTTATTTAGCATGTTTGCCAATTCCATTCTTGTTAATCAATCTTGTTTACCCCATATCTGTACCATTACTTGTAACTATTATGATAAAGAAGACAACACCAGCTCCCTAATCTAATCCCTAAATGAAGACATCTGCCAATAAAAAAGGGAACAATAACTAAAAACAATGCTTTCATAAGGTCAGTCAGCAAGGTTTTCAGGGTATTGACAAGATATGTAATTAGGAAACCCATAATCAGGCAGCCCAAAAGTGCTATCGGCTAAGAATCTGCTTTTTGTTGAAAATATTCTTGGCAATGATTCCTCTAATTATGATCAAGAAGGGCTGCCAAGACATCTCCAGATTTTATTGTTTATACTTCCCATCTCTTAAGAAAGTTACTGAAAGGTGGCAAAAGCCCATAAAGAGTTTGAACCCTGACAAGGACCCAAAGTCCCAGGAAGGTCCTGCATGACAGTCAGTTCCAAAGGATCTGTCATTGCCATTCCTGGAGTTCCTGGCATATTGAAGGGATGTAGATTGTTACACTTTCTTCTATTTATTCAATCAAATCCTCTTTGGCCTGGTTTGAACCTACTGAATCTTAAAGAACCTATTGGCTCCTGACTGACCCACCAGCCAAAGTATTAACACATTTCTTTAAGCATCTTGTAGCTAATGCATATGTGAAGATTTCTTGTAAAAAGGACATGATGTTCTGAACAGAGAAAATGCTTTTTAAAGATTATATATATATATAAAAAGCAACACGTTTAATTTGCCACATGGACACAAATTTCAGTCTCTCTCTCTCTCCCTCATGCAGAGAGAGAGAGAGAGAGAAATTCAATGATTAAAAACATCCAAACTTCATCCCGTGTTAAAATAATTCCTAGCAGGAAAGCACATGCCCATCTCCACATATCATAATATTTGAGCATTTGTGCAATTTCATGAGTTAGGGCCAGCAGTGGGCCATATGCTCTTTCCCCCTCAAAAAATCCAGCTGTATTCTTGGAAGTTAATATCAAGCAGGTCCACGGACTAAATGAAATATATGAAAAAGTAGAAGAGTAAGGTCAAGCCAAAGGAATATCTGTTGACTAAATTACAGACTCTATTATTAATGGTAGCTAATCTAGAAAAACATTGAAGAATATAATTTTTAAGGATCTGGAACCATATTTCTATTAATTAAGATGGACAATTGCACTCATAGGAATAATGGCAATCAAGATATTTTGTCTTGCTTTTCATACAATGAGTGGCGTCACTGAATTATTTACTTCTTAAAATTCAGATAACTGAAATGGTTATTTTACTTATTTAATTTCCCACTTTGAAAAAGAAACTTTTCTTTCATAGCACATCCTACAGAAGGAAGAAGAAAGCAATAATGATCACAATGGCAATTGTATTTTGGAAAGGAGAAGATAAACAGATGTAACTTGTTAAGGCAAAGTGGCAGAAAAAACTTGAAGACTATTGCCAGTACTTTTTACTCTCTTGTGTACCAGGACATCACAGCATTTTAATGAAAATCTTTATTTTTTCCAATTTTGAATAGATCAAAACATCTTACTCATCTCCACCTTTAAGGTACTTAACAACTGGTTAAGTACTGGTTCAACGGACAAGACGCAGATGATTAACACAAAAGAATCTCATATATCAATGTTAAACATTTATAATGTAACTGCTTCCAAAAAAGCATGGTGTCTGCTTTAATGTCAGTAGCCCACCACAGTCAAAAGAGAACATATCCGACAGCTGCTATTTTTAAATATGAGAAAAACCATCTACAGCAGGGATTAGTGTTTCATAACCTTTTGTACTCTTTCTCCAAGAAAAGATCCATCAGGGCTGCCTTAAATCTACCAAAGGATTATTCTTTCTATAAGAGAAAATCATGGAGTTTAACTCTCGGTTCCCTATTCACAAACCATCAGTAAAAATATCTACGTTACCTAATGAAGACCCTAGTCACAGAACAAGGGAAAAAGCCGTTGCTAGGCAACAGAAATGACATCAGCAACCTGTAACATTTTCAGAGAAACATATAAAACTAATGGCAGTCAGAGCTTCTCTCATTTATGCAAATGAGATTGGAAAAACTTCCCCATCATCTCTCTCTCTCCCCTTTAGCACACCTTAAAATTACTTTCAGATTAGATCCATGTCTAATCTCAAAGACTTCGATTAGTCTTTCTTTTACTGCAATCAGTAAGGGACTGCGCAAGGCAAGGAAGGAGCCTGAAAAGAAACACTGGATTCATGCTTAACACAATTTCAGAAGAAAGTGAGATGCCATACATATGCAGTTCCAAAATTAGAAGAAATGAGAGAAAATGCATGTGGGGATACTTTCAGAGGGATAAACTGGGCTACCAACAGAGGTATTGAATTTGGGGTGGGGTAGGAACATGTATCTTTCTAATTTTGACAGCATTTTGAAAAGCTGGTTCAAGTAAATGATGATTCACAGGTAAGATTTGTATCATCACTATTAAAAATTTCAGAAGAAAGGAAAAAAAATGAAGACATTAGTAGTACTGTTTTCAAAATAGTCTGTCCTCTCTCGCTGATTAAATGCCATCTTCTTTGGGCAATTGAGAAATGAAAACCACCCAACCCTATGATTTCCATAATTTCTCCTTTAACTCTATATTTAGCCAAACCTTTTCATCACTTTTATTTTTAAAGTGGGATTCAAATTAAATGCCTTTTATTTCTTCTGCATGACACATGATAGCAATGTAGCATGTATGTGTCTTTATTTTATTAATTCAGTTTTATTCAATTTGTACATTGATTGACTCCCAACCTGAACATCACTTTGACTTGGCTATTCCCCACTATCTGCTACATTTAAGAATTTATACTAATTAATCTCTACTTAATTAGTTCAAATTCTTAAACACAAGTGTAATCTCACTTAATCCTCCACTTAGTGAGACTACACACATATCTGCCTCTCATGTCCTAGTCTATGGGAAAAAATCCCCAGTTCTGCCATTTGTTATACATTCTTGTTCACATCTCAATGTCAACTGCAGCTCCTTCAGATACTTCAGCTTTAATAAATAGCATTTGAACTGTCCTCTGTCTGCTAATAGTACATTGAGGAATGCTATAAAATTAGTTACAGTGACCAATAATAATGGGTATAGCAGTAAGAAAGCTTTGACTTAACTGAAGGGAAGGAAGAACTTTAATATATTGAAGAAATATAGAGAATATAATACCTATTTATTGGGATCATTTGGTATTTTAGATGGCTCTAGAGACAGTTGTTATGGCTCATCTATTTAAGAGGATGTGGATTTATTCTCTATAGTGCCTGAGGACCAGGACAAGAACCAAGGGGTGAAAGCTTTAGAGAGATTTAAACTTAAAACCAGGATGAATTTCTTGATCATGACAGCTATTAATCAGTGCCACAGCCTGTTTCTTGGAATCATAGGTGGTCCATCATTGGAAGTTTTCAAACAAAGATTGGACAGCCATGAGTCTGGGATGGTCCAGGTATCTCTGCCCTGAGCAGCAGTTTTGAACCACTTCCAACTTATTTTATAAGCTGAGAATAACTGGATAGAGCAGAGGGACTCCACTCAGTCCATTCGAGACATAACTGGCACTTCAGCTGCTACTCAGTTTCATCCAGCTTGTTTATTTGTGACAGCAACATCTCCATGAAGCCAATCTCACAAGAGACTCTCAATAGTCATTTCTCAGTGGTGAGTTACAACCTATTCTAGCATCGCCCAGTCGTCAACGTGACAACATAAAGCTTCTGTACATTACTGTTAAATCAACACTCTAGCCAGTGAAGATAGATAAATCATTAGTAAACACATGGCTGGAGTTTGATTGACAGGGCTTTTTTTCCGATTTGAGCTGGCCTTTCCAGCATGAAGCAAAAGAACAGCTGCAACAATGGCTGTCTAGCCTCCATGTCTTTCAGGGTGGACTTTGAAAATAGCTATGACAACAAAGCTATTCAAGAAGTACTTAAGATTCAATGCATGAGGGAAACTGCATCACTTCTATATTCTCCATATGTTCAACCTCATGGCAATATTGGGACCAAAGGCAAAGAATGATGAATTTGCTCTCTGCAACCCCTCAAACAATCCAAATGGCTATTGATGAGTGGGGTTAAATAAATGAGATGTAACCAGCAGACACACTTTCTCCAAGGTCAGTGCTCTCCCCATTTAAAACCCTACTTTTTTTTCAAATACATATCAGATTGCAAATGGTGGCTATTTTCTCCCAACTTTTGCTACCAGTTTTGAGGGTGTGGTTCATGTGCAACTCTTGCTTGCTTACAACTGATCTAAGAGTAAAAAAAAAATTTTTTTCTACTGTATGTAATTTTTACATAGCTGGAGTTTTCTTACTGGTGCATTTCAACTCTATTCCTTCCCATTTTACATACAGATTAGAAAAATATTTTTTCTAATAGATAACTGCATATCAGTCTTTTGTTTTCCCAAGACAATAGTATTCAGTTAATTCATGATTCTTAGATAAACACAATAGCTCAAAACAATAAAAGTACCGATATAGTAAAAGAAATCAAAATAAAGTGGGAAGACAGTACAGTAGCTATAAAAAGGAATCCAAATTAAAGAAAAAATACAAACTTATTTAAACTGCCCCACATGTGAACTAATCTGAAATACAAACTTCAATCAGAAAAGAGGTAAAACTGTTTATGTGAATTTGTTTTCAGACAGGTATAATCAACTCACCAGTTTGCCACCAATGATCCAAAACTGGTACCTTGAAAATTTTTTTGCACCATTCTAATGTATCCACATCACAGCGTTCACCAGCTACAAATAATGTTCGAAACCTACATTAAATAGGATTAATTTCAACATTATTTTCCTACCAAGAAATATAAAAATATAACAACAGATGCATTTATGTATGGTATTGTTTCCTACTTACAGAAAGGTTATAAAGCAGGGATACTCACTTTTTTTACATTTTATATTTGAATGCTACACCAGCAGTGAGGGCAGGATAAAAACTCAAGTTAACTTTATTATATTCACATTTTAAGGTAATGAAAAATAATTATAGTGAATTTATTTACTATCAATTACTATCAATTATCCTCCTGTCACTTTAAGAAGTATGATTTGTAACAACTTTTGGAGGTTTCCAAATTCATAGATATGATTTTTAAGGATCACTGATAACCCGTAGACCAGGGATGAAATCTAAATTTTTTTACTACCGGTTCTGTGGGCGTGGCTTAACTAATGGGTGTGGCTTGGTGGTAAGTTGACTGGGTGGGCCTGGCCAAGTCAATGTCACTTCTTTGCCCTTTTTTAACCTACAAAACACAACACAACACAACTGGCTCACCCACAATGTAAAAGCAGCTGTGCTAGACTCAAAATGGCCCCGCAACAAGCAGGAACCTCACACAGCCACAAAAAGCCCAAAAAAACAACTTTAACACTTTACACAAAATTCCACATACAGCTTTGTGAGATTTTGTGTGTTTGTGTAGAGTGAAACACTACAGAAATACACTAAATCTCAGAAAGCTGCACAAATATTATTTTATTTTAATTTATTTTTATTTTTATATAAAAGCAGCTAAATTTAAAACTTCCTAAACTTTAAATGTCTAGGTCTAAAAAAAGAACAACTAAAAAAAACCCCAATTAACTATTTTTTTTAAAGCTCCCAAAGGGGAAAAAAACTTACCAAATAGAACAGGGGTCTCCAACCTTGGCAACTTTAAGACTTGTGGATTTCAACTCCCAGAATTCCTCAGCCAGCTTTGCTGAGAGTTGAAGTCCACAAGTCTAGGCAGGCAGGCAGAAAGAGCTGCTCACCGATGAGCTTGATTGCAGGCAGGGAGATCCAGTTGCTTGCTGATGCATGGATTGCGATCGTCATGCGATCAGCAGCTAAGGTAAGCAAGCTGGAGGCTGGGAGGAGGGGGAGAAAAAAAAGAAACTTTTTTTCTTTTATATGGCTCTGGTGATCCAAGCTGAGTTGCCTGATTAGCAGGCAACTCAGCTGGGATGTCAGAGCTTGGCTGGTCAGAGCCATTTAAAAGGAAAAAAAGGCTGGGCATGGGAGGCGGGGGCAAGGATTTTTGCTACTGGTTCTCCGAACTGCCCGCCGCCATCGCTACCTACTTGCCCGAGCTGGTCCAAACCGGGAGCATTTCACCTCTGCCGTAGAGCCTCAGATTCTCTATCTTACAAGGATTTCCAAATAAGTAATCATGTTAGTTTACTGCAACAAAAGAACCTGAGACAAACACGTTTATTTTAGCATAATGTCTGTAAATTGGATTGATTGTTTATTGTTCGTTCAAGGATTATTACATTTTCCTTTTGCACAGCAAACATACATAATTTTCAAGTAGCTGATGACATGCTACTGAAACAAGATTCTTCTATCATTACACACACCCAGCACATTGTTAGATGAAGGAAATTTCTTGTGTAGATGTAGAGAGCAAAAAGAATGGCTCTGAAGAAGAGCTGCTACCAAGGCAGTACCCTGTTTCCTCGAAAATAAGACCTCCCCGGATAATAAGCCCAATCAGGCTTTTGAGTGCATGCACTAAAATAAGCTCCCCCCGAAAATAAGCCCTCCCCAAAAATACCTTAGAGTTAGGGAGACAGAGCTGGAAATCAGGTAAGACAGCAAGGGAGCCCCATCTTGCTCCACGCGCCCCAAAATAATAAGACCTCCCTAAAAATAAGGCCAAGCGCTTATTTCGGGGTTCAAAAAAATATAAGACAGGGTCTTATTTTCGGGGAAACACAGTAGTGAGATAAGAGGGGCGCAAGTCTCAGCCAATATAGTAAAATGAGTAAATGGCTCAGACAGGTGCCTCCCTAGATAGCACAAAGATAAAGGAAGGATTCAGACTTGCAGGATTCTGTTATTACAGCTGTTACAATTATAGTGGTACTGACTTACATACTGAACAATAAGTAAATTTATGCAAATGTGTAGAGGTTTGCAAGGAAGAGTAAGGAAATTAACTTGAGTGCTAGGGATCTGTAGTCTGTAGTGGAGTTGGAATCAAAGGCAATAGAACCATCAGATAGTAAAGTAGGCAGAAGTGATAAAAGACTTCTTGCTTGACAGCATGACATCCAGATCAGGGGTGGGTTCTAAAAATTTTTACTACCAGTTCTGTGGGCGTGGTTTATTTTGTAGGTGTGGCTTGGTGGGGGGTAATGTGACTGGGTGGGCATGGCCAACTTTTTTTTTACTTTTAAAAGCATTTTTTCTTCAACCTTAAGAGGTTGCAGAAAAAAAATGCTTTTAGAAGCCTCTGACTATCAGGCAACTCAGCTGGGATCACCAGAGGCTTTTAAAGGCATTTTTTTTCCTACAACCTCTTCGACTTTTAGAAGCCTTTAACAATCCCAGCTGAGCCGCGCGATCATTAGAGGCTTTTTTTTTTTACATTTAAAAGCATTTTTTTGGCCGAAGAGGTTGTAGAAAAAATGGTTTTAAAAGTTAAAAAAAAAAACTCTCTGATGAGGTGGGTGGGATAAATGAGCGGCGACCGGGCCGGGACCAGTTCGGAGGCGTGGCCAGCCAATGTTATTACTGGTTCTCTGAACTATTATAAATTTTTACTACCGGTTCTTGCGAACTGGTGCGAACCGGGAGCAACCAACCACTGATCCAGATGAAAAACAGAACAGGTGACTTTCCAGAATGGAGAGCTTAAAAGAAATAGAGAGAGAAGAACCAAAGGTTAGATTTGTTCATTAAGAAAAGAAAAAAATGCTGTTGTGCCTGTGAAAGATAGACACACATACACAGACCTATAAAGACAAAAGAGAGGAGCAGAAGGAATTCATCTTGAAGAATAGCTAGTAAAAAGAAATGATTGTAAGAGGCAGCCTGGGGAGATAAAGGGAACAAGGGACAATGTTTCTCTTCTTGCAGTACTGTGCCCTGCCGGGACTCCATTCCTTTAGAGATGCGCTGAGATAATTTTGAAGAAAGTATGCAGTAACAGTTCATCAAAAGTAAGAGACAGTCCTGGGAAATTAAATAAAGCATAACAAACAAACGCAAAATAATTCCACTTTAATTCTGTCTGGCATACTAGGAGGCAAAAGGAAACTCGACAGGCTTTCTAGTTTTTATTATTATATCATCAAACAATAATGTGGCATTCCTGTGGTCTTTGTACTGCGTCTTGACCAATCTCAAAGGGCTCACAACTCCCTGCAGCCATATAATGCTGTGGTTAAGTGCATGAGATTCAGATTAATTAGCACAATCAACAATCAACAATCCCTCACAATCAACCAGTGAGGGAAATATAGAAGCTGCCAAGTTTCAGGCTGTCAAGCAAGAGAATTGTCTAGTGGATTTTTTTTTTGGGGGGGGGGGGGGAGACTGGGGGGTGACTTTCACTTCCAGAGTTCAAGGCAAACAGGATTTAAACTGGCCAAAGAGGAAGATCCAGGAGTGATCAAGCAACCAAGAGAAGAATGACACAACTCTGCAAGATTTTTGCAAAAGCAGTTTGTGGCTATATTTTTATTATGGGAGCACTTTCAGTAGGCATTGTGCTTTTGAAATGTACTGTTTAGGAGAGTGCTCAGACTATTGAGAGGATGAACTGCTATCTCTAGGCAAGCCTCACATTCCCAGTGAACTTCGTAACTGTTTCCTCAAGTGATTCTTGTCTCTGTGTAATATTGCCTGTGTATCTGTTTGGTTAAAGCAAGTAGTACACTTTTTCTTTTTTACATAACTAAAGGTTTATATATATTTTTTCTTATTGGGTGTCCCAGGAGGGAAGGAGAAAATCATCCTTTAGAGCCCTCCTGCTGACTAGAAGACTAGGCAGCAGATTTCTTTAATGTGAATTAGATAGAAGGTGATCCTGCTGAGAGATTCCATGTGGAATCAGCTTCTTAAACTCAGAACAAGCCACTGTGCCAAAACAATACGATAGTAAAGTGGATTATCGCAGAATATAATTATCCTGTTCAATTAAAAATACATTCACTCCAGTTCATTGTCCAGTTCTATCTGGTATAAAGGTAGAAGTATAGAAAATAACATTTTTTTCACCAACAAATTCTAATATGGTAGAGTTCAGGAATGAAATAATATGAATAGGCCTAACAATAATGAGAAGTGGCAATAGTTTTAGAAGATGATGTTTTCTAAAGACAAAGAGAATTAAAGGTATCAGGTAACTGAAGTTATCTGACAATATCTTTCAAATAGATTCCTGAATAAAAGAAATGAGATTAGAAGTGCATCTGCCACAGATGAAGTATTTGGAAGAAATAAATACAAAACAAGTTTAATGACATCAAAGCCACATTCAGAGAGCGTTGTTCTTGCTGTCCTAGTTTGTGGAGCTTATTAAAGCCATTTGTCCAATCAAGGCCCATTTTAATGTTATTTCTGTTTTCTAGGGCTTTGCTATCATACCCAATTTTGCATCATCTGCAAATATGATAAGCAAAAAGACCAAAATTCACCTTGTCAAATTGTACTGTTTCCCCAGGACAGCCTCAGGGTCCTGTTGACGGATTGCTCTAATTGCAGTTGGTGCAGTAAAAAGAGCCACTACTCCATATTCTGACAGCACACGGAAAAAAGCACCTGCATCTGGAGTTCCTACAGGTTTTCCCTATAAAGAGATTAGTTTTAAAAATGTAATTGGGTAAAAGGTATTCCATAATTCTTTCAGTTTAAGGGCTCACTGCAACATGGCACCAACTTGTCAGCAGAATGCAGAAACAATGATTAAAATGCATTTGTACGAACATGAAGAAATTATTCATATGCAGCCACATTAGTGTGTCAAGGCTGTCTGGTGATGCACTGAATAAATTACCGAGGTACAAAAAAACATGTCTTGCAAGTACTGCATCAAATTGTTACCAGGTAATTATTAACACATTGCATACACATCTCAGTAGGTACAAAACCAGGCTGACCTTCTTTGGATTTCAAGCAGACTCATGTCTAGATACCACTATTTCAGAGGTGGGTTCTACTTACCTTTACTATCCATTCGCAATGGGGCCACACACGCTCTTCTGCACATACACAGAAGCACATTTTGATGACGTTGGGGTCGGTGGGCGGAGTCTCCCGCCAGTTTTACTACCAGTTCTATAGATCCGGTGAGAACCAGGGGCAATCCACCACTGCACTATTTGGAAATCCCAGACCTATACACTAAACTAAACTCCTTCCAAATTGTTATCAAGAAAAATCCATGCAAGTATCCATGAAAATTATTGAAATTGAACTCAACTCAGAGCCTCACTTATTCTGTCAGTTTTGGAAGCCATATTAGGCCGGAAGCTTCCACGCAGCCACCTTCTCATGTGTGGGAAAGTAGGAGGGGGGATTTAGTAGAGGGAATGTATTTAGACAAAATAGCATTCTTCCTTTCAGTCAAGGTCAAGACGATCCTGCATCTGGAGAAAGAGTAGTTGGAGTGCTGTCTCAAGATGGGACAGATGGTGATTGGAGCATGTGATCGACTGATGAATGAGGGGGTGGTTTTGGGGGTTTTGATTTACTGAGGGAAAACCTGGAACTCTCAGATTTGGGGTTTCCCAGATGTGCCAGTATACCTATTATAATAAATGGAACTTTGAGAAAATGTTTGCTTCAGAACAGTTGTGAAATCCAAATTTTTTTACTACCGGTTCTGTGGGTGTGACTTGGTAGGCGTGGCTTGGCGGGCATGGCAGGGGAAGGATACTGCAAACTCTCCATTCCCACCCCACTCTGGGGCCAGCCAGGCGTGGTATTTTCTGGTTCTCTGAACTGCTCAAAATTTCCACTACTAGATCTCCAGAACCTGTCAGAACTTGCTGGATTTCACCCCTGCTTTGGAGTTTTTAATTGGAGATGGGGTTTTATGGAACATTGACATATTCATTCTCTCATATGTTTTGGTTGATTTATATTCATAATCCTGTGCAGTTTTTAAACCCAGGTATGAGCAGGCTTTTAGTCAATGGAAACTAGACCTTTTTTTTTTTTTTTGCAAATGAAGACCATGGTGGATGGGGTGATGATGAACACCTGAGTTGGGGAGGAAGGAGCTTCTCCTCTTTCCATGAATGGGTTTTTTTTGTTTTTTGTTTTGTTCCTTTTACAAATATAAAGCTATCTCAGTGGCTCAGAGGCTGACTTTGGGTATGCTTTCTGTTTCAAAACTAAGTTTTTAAATTCCTTAATAACTTGGTGCTAATATTTTCGAGAAAATCACTATCTTATTAACCTGCCTGGGCCTTGCAGGCATCTTTGGTAAGATTTCTATATACATTATCAAAGAAAAAACGCACATCATGTACTTTAAAAAAAGGTGTTTTTAAAACTCACTACTTAGAAGTTGAATAAAATATAGTTCTCCAGATGGCATATAATGTGGAAAAAGTACTGTATTTAAAATCAGAAAGAGCCTTGGTAGTACAGTGGTCTAAGGCACCCTGTTATTAAGCTGGTTATTAAGACCAGCTGCCTGCAATTACTGCAGGTTCGAATCTCGCCAAGGCTCAAGGTTAACTCAGCCTTCCATCCTTTCTAAGGTAGGTAAATTGAGGACCCAGTTGTGGGGGCAATAAGCTGACTTCGTATAAATATACAAAAGGATGAAGGCTATTGCTGAGCACATTGTAAGCCGCCCTGAGTCTCCGGAGAAGAGCGGCATATAAATAAAAAAAAATAAAAAAAAAATCAGAGGAAAAAGCTTCCAGTCTTCACCTTTAGTATATAGAGATGTGGAACATGCAAACTTCAGGCTTGCTGTAGCTTGCTTACATAGCAGGAAACTTTTATTATCTTACACTAACATTAGCTGCTAAAGAGATGAGAGGGCTCTACAAATTATGTTTCTCCAAGGAAGACAGAGCCTTCCTAATCACATCATAACCAGACATTCTATATGAGACTGGTGAAAAGCACTATTACTAAAAGTAGTAATAGTGATAACACATTAATTAACAGAAATGTATGTGTCTATTTGCTGTTTGCTGAAGAGCAACTCAAATAAGTTAAATAATTAAAAATTTAAAAATAATCACCTCATATAAAATTGTTGTATTCCCATGCAGAAGAGGTCCATAGCAAATGTAAGAATGACCAACCACCCAGCCTAAATCAGATGCAGCCCACCAGACCTAAAAATGAGATATAAAATGTAATTAAAATATAGGTACATATTTTCTTAATTGAAACATATTATATAAACTGAGATTACCTCTTTAGATTTAAGTCCATATACAGCTGACATAGTCCAGTTTAGCATAACTGCATAGCCACCTGTTGGTCTGACAACACCCTGAATGAAAGAAATTTGATGTTTAAATAATTAATTAGAATTAAATGAACACTTGCAGGAAATTAATATCCTCTACTTAATTCTAAGAGCTTTCAGATTTCCAAGCATAGGTTACAAGTTACATGAATTTGTTCTTTATTCAGAATCTAGTTCTTACATGCAATATGGGGAATGTGCAATTCTACAATGGCAGGAGAAAAATTGAGATTCTGCAGTTCAGTTGATCCAAATGCATTTTTTAAAGAATGGTGAATATTCTGCAGTCTTCCAGATACTTCTGAACTTTAACAAGGTCATAATAGATGGATATATAATTCAATAACAAGTGGAAAGTCACATCCCTGTTTAGGACCATGAATAGATGTAGGAAGAACTTCAGGTAATTGAAAGAAAACAAACTGTTCTCAGTTGAATCACTACAAAATATAGTTAGTATTTTGGAGGTTTATAGCTTCCATTTTCTAATCCATACCATTTTAATATGGAAATGGTACAGGCTGGAAAATCCACACATTTGAATGGGCATGGTCATCATTTCTGGTATTTTATTGATGAAAACATCTTTTGGAGGGACATTTTATGGTTCAAATCATTGTTCAATTTAGTGTGTGCATGTGAGGCAGAAAAGGAATGCAATTCAATACAATGAGACAGCTGTTGCTTCCAACCCACATATACCCTTCCAATTTCAAAGAGGCCACCATAGTTTAGCACTGTTGGCTTACCAGCTCCTCCCACCGCCAGAGAAACTGCTACAATGGCTTAATAGACTTAACACAGAACAACACTGGAGAAGACCAGGTCAGTGTTGCTTAGGCACAGGTTGAACTCTAGCTTTAAAAAACTGGCCTTCCCTGCACTTTCCAAAATGCATGCTGGAGCAGTACATCCCAGCAGTTAGTTTCTTTTCTCCCCCAGATATTTAGAACAGCATGGATAATCTTGCCTGGCATTAGCCAATCACCCTTACAAATCTTCAGAGTCAACTCAGTGACTGACTGGCCCAGCTCAATCACAGATCTGAGTATGCAGCTGGCTAGTTTCACAACATACTGTTTCTTAAGGGATGTGTGTCTATAACTGCCCTACCTTGCTCCTTAACAGAAAGGGATAGGCTAGTTGAAGGGAAAGTATAAAAGGGCAGAAGACACCTCCCCCCCCCCAAAAAAAAGGCAGCTACACAAAGGGAGAGAAGGTTCTGGAACAGGTTGAACAGCAACAATGTCTATCAAGGTGTATTTCAACAATAACTGGAATAAGAGCTGAAATAATTGAGTCAGGAGTGCATTCTTCCTTCCCCATTCCCAAATGTTGAAAAATCCCTAACCTGATAAGTTTGAAAAACTCAGCCTATTCCTACTTGCCTCCTATCTTTCCGCAAACAACCCATTTACATCAAGACTGAATATATCATAAAATAACAAATGGATTTTAAAGGTCATCTGGGCCTGCCTACATCTTTTTAGGCAACTAGGAAATATGTAAAAATGCCTGTGCTTTTTATGATGCATAAGCATTTTCTATCTCTTAGATTTACAGCTCAATGTACCTTTCCTTTCTTCATTCTCATCTCTGTTACAGAAGGTGGCTGCGTTGCTATGATCTCTCCTCTTGTTCTTATGGGAATTTTTAAACTTTTGTTGCTACTTCTTTACACACAGAGTAATATTCCACTGATTTTGACCATCTGTCACTAATATACACAAGCTCAGGCTTTTAATCTTATCCCGCACCAATGATGGCTTTCCAAATTTTTTACTACCGGTTCTGTGGGTGTGGCTTGGTGGGCGTGGCATGGCTTGGTGGGTGTGGCTTGGTGGGCATGGCAGGAGAAAGATGCTGTATAATCTCCATTCCCTCCCCAATCCAGGAGAAGGTTACTGCAAAATCTCCATTTCCTCCCAATCAGCTGGGATTTGGAAGGCAGAGAATATATGGGGGCGGGGCCAGTCAGAATTTTTACTACCAGTTCTCCGAACTACTCAAAATTTCTGCTACCGGTTCTCCAGAACTGGTCAGAATCTGCTGAAACCCACCTCTGTCCCGCACTCCATACAGAAGCAAAGTTATTCCAAATAAGTTAGGAGGATGAACAGAATTTGAACATCAACACCTACCCACCCCCTGTAAAAAACTAGGGGAAAACTAAAGAGGATTTTTTTAAAAAAATGAAATTAATTAAATATTGCCTGATCTGGATTAGAACTTAATTTGATCACAAGTATTTCCACTGAAATATACACCTACCTTGGGTGTACCAGTAGTTCCTGATGTATAAAGAATATAAAGTGGATGTTCTGAATGTACCGGAATAGCCTCACATGGCTTTGCTTTGGCTACTTCTTCATTCCAGTCCAAATCACGTCCTGGCTTAAGAGGAACAGCTCCCTGTATAGAAGGTACTAACATTATGTCTTATAAAACCACATTTATGTACACGCACAGAGAAAAGAATAAAATAATAATAAAATCTTCTTTATGCAAGAATTTTAGTAGATATAATAGCACATATAAATGTACACTGCTCAAAAAAATAAAGGGAACACAAGCAGAAGACATTCGAGATCTGAATGAATGAAATAGCCTTATTAAATACTTTGTTCGTTACATACAGTAATTTTGGGTTCCCTTTAGTTGTTTGAGCTGTGTATAAACTACTGTATGTAAAGAACAAAGTATTTAATAAAGCTATTTCATTCATTCAGATCTCAGATGTCTTCTGCTTGTGTTCCCTTTATTTTTTTGAGCAGTGCATATCAAGGCTGTAAAGAACAGGAAATTCAGACTAAAATGATGAAATGCCAGAATCCAATGAAATGAGAGATTGCAATTAAACTACAGAAATATGATTTAAAAGACTAGAGAAATGAGGAACATAAATGGCTGCTATAATTACCATATTAGGGCGGCTATAAATCAGAACTCTTTCTGGTTGATGACTGATCATCTCCAATGCTTTCTCTAGAAGTGGCACATATTCCACTTTTCTTCCAGGTTCTATTCCAAATGTGGATGTTACAACCAGTTTTGGCTAAAAAAAGAGAGTATATTATATATACATATATACATACATACATACATACATACATACATACATACATATGAATATACGTATACATACATACATATACATATACATGCATATACATACAAACTCAAATCATACTAAGCACCAAGATCATACCTCCTTCTCCACAAGCAAAGAATCCACTCAGCATTGAAGAATCCCAGGATCTTTCCCCCATAATTACATGCACAAATGCTTGTTTAAATAGAAAAATGATGTGTATGCATTTGCAGCAAGACAAAAGAATGACTTGTTTTCATGTTTAGAATTACAAGTTGTTTCAAGTCTTGGATTCATCATCCTGTGGTATAAATATGTTTTTAAATTTAAATTACAAACTTTTATTTCCCCCCAATATTTAGTGCAACCCCACACACTAAAAAAACTAAGTGATTCTTAGCCTGATGCAAAGTCTGAACTCAATGTATCTTTTGCCTAACCTAGGAGTTTTGCTCAATACATCAAATACAGATTTAGATTGTTCAATCAGTAATGCCATATTAATCACAATTTGAAACTTCCTTATTAGGCATACCCTCTAATGCAGAAGTTCACCAACCATTGAGTCTTTCTTTAGGTTAGTCCAAAAGGTCTGAAAGATTAAAGACTAATTTACCGTGTACAAATGGTTAATGGTTCCCCCCCAAAAAATATTATTACAGTGAAAATGTTGCATATATACATGTTGCCTGTATATGTAAAGTCTGGGTAATTGCATATTGGTTGTATCTCTGAATTTCCCTTCAAACTGCCTTTGCAAGTCTGCACAGAGAAATACAGCATGGGCTACATATACAGTAGTGGCCAAAATTGTGGGAAAAGTGTACTTTTGAGGTTTCATAATAATAATAATAATAATTTTATTTCTATACCGCCCTTCTCCTGAAGGACTCAGGGCGGTGTACAGCCTATTTAAAAACAGAATAGACATCGAATTAAAATAATTAAAAAATATTAAATAATTGGCTTAATTTAAAACCCCAAAAATTAAAACATCCAATTAAAAATTATGTTGCTAACCCAGCCTGGCGGAACAATAGGGTCTTGAGTGCGCAGCGAAATACCCGGAGGTCAGAAATCTTACGAATTTCCGGGGGCAGTTCATTCCACAGGAATGTTCATTCATGGCTAATAACACCATTGTTTTTTGGAATAGTATCATAAAATTATATATCAATGGAAAGATAATTTAATCAAGAATGTAATGCAAGAAAGTTTGTTCTACTATCTGTATTCTATGAAGAATTATAGCCAAATAACCAGAAAAAGGAAGCACAACTTGCTTAAGTTGATATCAGGTAGCTTTCCTTCGTCTGATTGTAGCCAATGAGCATGAGTGTTTAGAGAACCAATCAGGTGTCATCTTGTTTTGGCAATGAGCCAATCAGATCACAGTAGGATTCAGTTATTGATGTCATGTACTGAAGCTGAGAGGAGGACATATGTCAGTGTGTTATGTGATCGCTATCAAGTTGGGGGGGGGTTGTTTTCTTTCATTTAGTGAGCTTGTAAAACGTAATAAAATTAAAGTAATGATGCAAAAGAGTTGTCTGGTAGCCCACAAAGTGATGTAAAATAGTATTATTAAGTGAACAAGGCTACTGTTATAAAGAAATTAGAAGAAAAATTGGTGGAAATTTAACCAAAGGTGACATTTCTAAGTTTGTGAAGATGTATAAGGAGACTCAGTCACTACAAAACCACACTGGTAAAGGCAGGAAAAAGTGCACAACAGCAAGTGATGATAGAAGAATTAACAGACTCTGCCTACGTGACAGTTTGGCACAGACAGCAAGAATTTGGCCTAAAATCTAGAATTCCACAAAAAAAGCCACTTTTATCTTTCAAACAAAGGTTGAAAAGCATTACATTCTTGATTAAATTATCTTTCCATTGATATATAATTTTATAGTACTAATCCAAAAAAAAGTGGTGTTATTAGCCATCAAACCTCAAAAATACACTTTTCCCAAAAGGTTTCCACAATTTTGGCAACTACTGTATTGTACTTTGGGTTATGTAATAAGGAAGGAAGGCTTAGAATGGAACAGTCAACAACAGCTGCCCTTTCTATGCAGATGCATTAACAAGATGGGAGAATTTTACTTTCTTCAACAACTCCTACTCAAACCTGGTCTATCAATTTTCTGGCTTCTTCCCCATATAACATTCAATCTTGTTCGGATTTGGGAAAGTTATCCTGTTGATTGGTAAACAGAAAAAGCCCTGAGCCTTTTTACATCCTTTCTTTCCAACATTTCACTGGATTAGAAAAAACAAAAACTGACAATATGAAGAAACCAAGTTTAATTTTGTTCTGCAGCGAATACCCAAACAAATAATCTTCTCTGGAATCTGAAAGAAATTTCATTCATTTTTACTCCTACCTTTAAACTATACTTTTGGAATACTCTTAGTCTAGAGAAAAACAAGAATTAGCCACAACATAATCATCTGCAAAGCAGGCAAGCACTAGCGCAGAAGCAGTTGGAATTCTTTCTTTTCAACACTGTAATTGATGAATATTACCTGTAAAAAGATAAGAAACAAATTATCTATGGCCTCTGAACATGACATCCAAGTTCATTGTAGTGAACGCATGGAGGAAATATCTTTAATAAACTTATTGCTAGAAGATCAAAGGAAATCTTATTAACAACATTACTGATAAAACCCACCATTCATTGCTATTATAACTTTTTTAAAAATGAATCAATGTGATGACAAAAGCATATAAAATAACCAGCTAGCATCATCCAAAGCAAGATTATTCAACGTGGTGTGCATATGTGTCAGAGTATCTAGCATCTAATAGGCTTCTTGTCTCACGTGACTTCTTCAGAATAGTTTTGAGTGAAGAAGACATAAAAGCTGGAGGTGGTAAGGAACGATAGAGAGTATCCTTTCAATAAATATATGTTTTATGCATTATCACAGTATGCACTCTATAGTTCAAACGTGTCCAATGCTAAAAAAAATGAACTCTTGATTGAAAGGTTATATTGATCAGTTAAGCTTCTGCTAAAGGAGCATGCTGTCCTAAATTTAAATTCTGTCTAAATTCATGCTATGTGCTAAGTTCTCATGAATTCAGAAAAATCAGGACATAGCCTGAATTAAGAATGCACGTATTATCCTTCTGCTTCAAGCCTAGGTCAGCTTACTTATAAGAAAGTTGCTCTTTTAGGCGCAAATTTAAGATATGAAATTACTTCAAAGCAAGTGTAAGCATTTTTTTCATGGCTGAGTAATAAAATACCTATCAGTAATGGCTATTTGTGATATATAAACAATGTAAATGGCATCAGTTCTGATCTTCTCACACGATTAAGCTGGCAGAGATCTGTGAAAGAAAAGTTCATTTTTAAAGTATTCCTCTCAGAATACAAGACATGTTTATTACCTTGGCATGATCAATGCGACTAGAAAGCTCTTTCGAAGCAAATCCACCAAAAATAAGACTATGTATAGCTCCTATTCTTGCACAAGCCAACATAGTGTACATTGTCTGTGGTATCATCGGCATGTAGATGACAACACAATCTCCTTTCTTCACACCATGACTCAGCATAACACCAGCCAACTTGGAAACCTGTAAAAGTAGCAATTTACAATTATTGATATGAACTTAAAGTATCTGGTATTAACTATTGTTTAGACTTTATTAAAAGAACCCATGTGATAAAGAGATAATTCCATAAGGTTGGGTTTACAGTATATATTAGTACAGAGTAAGTTTCACTTTGATACAAAATCATATAGAAAAAGCCACCTAAACTTTTCACAAGCTTTCCAGAATATGCAGTATATGCCATTTGCCGCAGTGGTGAAATCCAATTTTTTTTACTACCAGTTCTGTGGGTGTGGCTTGGTGGGCGTGGTGTGGTGTGGTGTGGCTTGGTGGATGTGGCTTGGTGGGCATGGCAGGGTAAGGATACTGCAAAATATCCATTCCCACCCCTCGGGGGCCAGCCAGAGATGGCATTTGCCAGTTCTCCGAACTTCTCAAAATTTCTGTTACCTGTCAGAAGCAAATCACCCCTGATTTGCCGCCATTTCACATCCTTTCGTATAAAAGGTGGAGTGAATATAGAGGTACATACTATACTAAAATTTGATGCAAAATATGTATTCTGAAAAATGAAACAGGAGAGTTTAGGACTCAGAGGTGTCAAAATGGCGGTCTGTGGACCAAATATGTCACACGCAGGCCATGCCCAACCCAGCTCCGCCAAGGGGAAAAACATCACGAAACGTTACGTGACATCAATATGATGCTGCGAGTTTGACACCCATGGTTTATGTTGTTTAATACTTAGAGGTTCATTTTAATTTGCTTTTGTATTTAGTATTCATTCTTTGTAACTTTAAAAAGAATTGTAATAACCTTGTATCTTTACACATTCAATCTCATATTCGTGTGTGTGTGTGTGTGTGTGTGTGTGTGTGTGTGTAGTTGAAGTATTAGTTTAAGGCGGGGTGGGCAACTGTGGCCCTTTTACAACCTGTGGACTTCAACTCCCAGAATTTCTGAGACAGCTTGGCTGTCTCAGGAATTCTGGGAGTTGAAGTCCACAGGTTGTAAAAGGGCCACAGTTGCCCACCCCTGGTTTAAGGTATTATTACAGGTATATTTTATTAATATTATTATATGATATTTAGATTAGATTGTTTTCAAATGCTACTAACAATTTGTAATTTATGAGTAATCCCATAAATTTTTATGCTACAACTAGACCAAAATAAAAATGAATCCAGTTGCAATAATGTATGTGCTTATTTCCTTGATGCAGACCAATTTACCTCTTAAAATATATTTCTGATATCTCTACTCTTACAACACTAAGATTGTTATTTATACTACAAAATATTATTACTTGAAAAGAATTCACATAAACATGGTTCACATTATAAATACATAGAAAAGACAGTATTTGGCTATATTCTCAATTTGCATTACTTACAAATAAAACTGAATGAGCATCAATATAGAATACAGAATTTGCATTTCATGATATTACATATTAAATATGCAAGGGTTTTCATGCCGAGCTCCTGTAGAAAAAAAAGATCAAACAAATACACAAAAATATTTCAAGGGCCAAAGGCATTTCAATTCATCTGTCCTTTGATATAGTCCCTTGTATTTTTCTATTGTAGGCAATCAACTTGCATTTTATGTAGGCAATTGACTTTTTATCTCCCTGAGTCTCTAAACACTTGTCGGAAAAACGAAATATCCCTATCCAATATCAGAAAAAAAGCAACCGATCAACAGTAAATGTGCTATTCCTGTTTTAAAATATTAGTTGCAACATACTTTCAGAAAGAAAGAAATCCTTAGCACCCTAAATGTGCAGTGAGTGCAATAGAGCTTATTCCTTTCAAAATCACAACGCATGGGTAGATTGTTCTTTTCAAATCCTACCTAAAAGGGAAAGAAGGAAGGAGTTGTGTAACTTGCCCAGAAGGCATTCTAATATCTATCACTCAATGTATCTCAAATAATGGTCCAACTATTTGTAGACCTTAATGCCGGTAGCTAGGAGAATGTAGTAACAATACCACCCGTACATCATATTCAATGTTGCATTTTTGTTTGCAATTTAATTCAACTTCACATAAACTTTTATACACCGTTTTCTGAACAGAAGGATTTCAGTATGACATCAGGGTGAACCAACATTTTTCACACATTTGACCAAGAAGATAGATCAGTAGCTTTTATCTGTATAATATTATATCTGTATAATGGCCTGTACAGTCTGTACAGCCTGTATAGTCCTCGACTTATGACCACAATTGAACCCAAAATTTATGTTGATGAGACATTTGTTATGTGAATTTTGCCCCATTTTACCACTTTTCTTGTCACAGTTGTTAAGTGAATCATTGCAGTTGTTAAGTTAGTAAGCCGGTTGTTAAGGGAATCTGGTTTCCCCATTGACTTCGCTTGTCAGAAGGTCATAAAATGTGATTACATGACTCTGGGACACTGTAACTGTCATAAATATGAACCAGTTGCCAAGCATCCGAATTCTGATCACATGACTATGGGGATGGGGTCATAAGTTTTTTTTCAGTGCCATTGTAACTGTGAACAGTCACTAAACTAAGACTCAAAGACTTACCTGTAAAATGAAAAAAGCTGAGAACCACATAAATACTTAGATAATGAGTAAAAGCAGAACAATATTCTTAGAAATCTTTTAAGTCAGAGGTCAGCAACATGCCTGTCTTTACAAGAACAGTATGTTTGATTTTTTTATTATTATTATATATTTCACAGGATGTTTTCATTTAGACTTAGGCATAAGAAATATATCCACTAATCCACTAATTTTTCTTCTGTGGCCCAAAGACCCCCAAAATGCTGGTGGATTTCAGCAAACATTTTGACTTTTTTCCAGTGTCAGAAGTTGAGATAATAACAGGCAAAATGGGTACCTAAGGCTTTGCAGACACTTAATACACTTATTTCACCCTGTATAATGTATAATTACTGAAACTTCTTCCAGAATGGGTCCTGGCTGTCAGGGCATCAATTAATCCCATGTTTGGCTCTGGGAAAAATCACCCTGGTTTAGAGGAGATGGATCGTGGCTTATTCCAAGTTGCAATATTCTGATAAAGAAAAACGCGAAGGAAAGTTTCTAATAAAACTCATTTATTTGTTATAAAGAAAATAAAACACCTCACTAACTAAGAAAAATAAATTGTTACATTTTGGCAAGCGAGATCTCCTGCCGGTCCAGCCGGACCTCTGGCAAGAGAACAAAGGAAAAAGATGTGTGAAGCAAGTGAAGGAATGCGGACATGCGTAGTAAAGTACTGATAAGGAACTTGGCAAACTACAATAAGTCTATTAGTCCAAAAATAGTGAAGCTCAGCTGGGAAATAAAAAAAACGCTGTGACATTCCCCTTCTTTTGCCAGTTGAGCGAATATCAGTACATCATCAAATAAGGCACATCTTCTTACGCAGATACTCATGTTGAGCTGCTGGGAGTGGTTTGTTGAGCATATCAGCAATTTGATCATGTGTAGACACATATTGCATTTTGACAAAACCTTTTTTCACTAAATGTTTTATATTTTGATAACGAATGTCAATGTGTCTGGACCTAGAACCTGTGAAATGAGATTCAGAAATATAAACCACCGATTCATTGTCTTCCATCACGGTGATCGGTCGGATCGGGTGTGTCCAGATATCTGTGACTAAAGCATCAAACCAAGTTAGAGAATTACATGCATCTGAAACACAAGCATATTCAGCTTCAGTAGATGAACAAGAAACAAAATTCTGTTTACGTACTTGCCAATAAACAGGACATCCATTTAAGAACATCATATAACCTGAAGTACTTTTACGTGATTTCTTATCACTTGCCCAATCAGAATCTGCATAACAACATAATTCTGCATAATCAGTATGTGTTGGTTCTAACAATAATTTCAAATGTTTGGTGTATTTTAGGTATCTCAATAATTTCTTAATACATGTCCAATGAAACTGTTTTGCCTTACCTACATGTCGAGATAAGAGATTAACACTAAGTGCAATGTCGGGTCTGGTCCAACTACTAATGTATAACAGTGACCCAATGACTGAACGATAAAGTGTTTGATCCTCGAACTCAGGACTTTCTTCTTGTGTCAAGTTGTGAAAATCTGTTTGCATGGGTGTCTTTGTTGTGTTAGCATCTTTCATGTTGCAATGATGCAAAATTTGTTCAATTTTATCTTCTTGTGAAAGACTAAACCCCTTCTGTGTTTTTTCAATCTGAACACCTAAATAAGTGCTAATGTAACCTAATGATTTCAATGTGAAGTATCTCTGCAAAGCTTTGGCAAAAATCTCACTCATTTGCTTATTTGGACCAATATAAACAATATCATCAACATAAACAAGAACTATCTCATATGCATTGTTAGATCTTTTTGTGAACACGCACTCATCAGTTTCGGACTTAATAAAGCCCATTGAATTTAGTTTGTCAGTAAGACATAAGTACCACATTAAACCAGATTGTTTCAGACCATAAAGACTTTTGTTTAGGAACCAGGTATCCCCTTCTTGCTGTCGGAATCCTGGAGGACTTCTCACGTAGATCTCTTCATCTAGGTCTGCATGTAGATAAGCCGTGTCAACATCAAACTGGAAAACTTCTAAACCAAGGATAGTTGCAGTTGCTAAAGCAATTTTTACACTCTCAGTTCTGACAGTCGGTGAGTAAGTATTTGTGTAGTCCTCAGGATAACGTTGAGCGAAACCCTGAGCTACAAGTCTGGCCTTGTACAATGACTCACCATTTGGTTTCTTTTTGATTCTGTAGACCCATCGAGTGCCAATGACCTTTTTGTTTGCTGGAGGTTTTGCAGGTGTAAATACTTTAAGTTTCTTTAGACTGTCCATTTCAACCTGCATTGCTTCATACCATTTGTCTTGCTCTGAATCAGGGAGCTGCTTGATTTGTGTGAAATTATCAGGTGGAAGTGTAACATTGCAAATCAAAGGCAAGGGTGCTTTTGTCAGTTGCCAAGAATATCGTTGTGGAGGGATTCCTTTTGTGGCCCTCTTGGAACGTCTCGGGACAACTGTCCAATCTTCTTCTTCTTCGTCCTCGTCCTCACTTTCGTCGCTAGCGTCAGCATCCGCGGCTTGCGAAGACGGAACATCGGGTTGAGGAGAATCAGTGGAATCTTGATCATCAATCTGCGTAGCATCAGCAGTATCATCTCTGGGAAAATAAACTCCAGGATCATTGGAATGAATCCTGGACTAGTCAATATCTTCCTCAAAATTAGCAGATTGGGAAATCACAATTGCATGTTTAGAGTCAATAAATTTGCTCCACTTTGAATTATCATCAATACCCATAAATCTCAGTCTCTTTGCTGTTGGATCTCCTTTTCTTCTTTGAGCTAAGGGAATGTTCACCATAGCATATGAACCAAAAATATGGATGTTTTTAAGATCGGGCTTGTAGCCATACAACATGAAGAAAGGAGTCTGATTTGTTACACTGCTCCAAGTACGGTTTACAATGTAATTTGCATACTTGATAGCTTCACCCCAGTATATCATATCAAGGTTGGCGTCTTCTAGGAGACAACACATCATGGTTTGCAGTACCTCTCCATTGTGAGCTGATGTGTCAGGGGCCGACGTCTGATGAATAATTCTATTCTTACGCATCCAGTCCTGGAAACGCTGAGACATGAACTCGGCACCACAATCACTCTGGATTCTGGCAATGCGAACTTGGTGTTGGGTAGAAACAAGGGTTGCAAAGTCTTTAAAGATCTGAAAAGTCTCTGATTTTTCTTTCATAGGATATACATATCCATATCTAGAGTAATTATCAACAATTGTTAGAAAATATTTTCTACCACCAAATGATGGCGGGAATGGACCAACTATGTCAATGTGAACCAAATCAAAAATGCGTGTTGACAGGCGTGTAGCGCGTTTGGGAATGGCTGCTGCTTTGGATTTGGCCTTTTTGCAGACAGCACAATCCAAAAACACCTTACACCCCTTTAGATCCAAACCTTTTGCGAACTCCGGCATCTTCCTAAGAACACGGAAACTGGCATGCCCCAATCTTCTATGCCATTTGTGGATACACCTGGAATGCAAAGGTTTACCTGTTAGTGAATTCTCAACATTAACATTTTTATGCGGAACCTCAGGCTTGCTCTGAGCAACCTGTTTACCAATTCTATTTTTGTTGGCTTTAGGAGCCTTAGGAATAGCAACAGGATCTCTCACTGGAGCATCTCTCTCTGGGCCTGTGCCTTCCCTTTTTGGAGTTTGCATACTTTCCTGTGTTTGTGTTTTAGGCTTTGGCTTTAAGTAATAAACACCACCAATTAATATGGTTTCAGCAACAATATCTCCATCTTTAACTATGTAACTTGCTTTTTCAAGGTGGTGAACTTGGAACTTTAATGCTCTAGACAAGTGACACTGACTAAGCAAATTACTGGTTGCTGTTGGTATGTAATAAACATCAGGAATGAATGCATCGAGCTCTTCAACATAAACAGTTCCTTTTCCTTTGACCTGACAAGGATGATTGGAAAAAGAATAAAGTTCACATAGTTCAGGTTCAGGTTCGTGCATCTCTGTGAAAAGTTCCTTTCTGTAGGTAACATGCAATGCGGCACCACTGTCCAAAGTCCACAGGAGTCGTCTGTCATACTCTGGTTGAGGTTGTGGATCATTGGTTAAAGCCAATGTGGCGAGTGGAGTTTGTGGATCACGCCGGGGACCCCAACGATCTTGTCTTCCGCCTCTGCCTCTGCCTCTGGAATCTGTTCCTCTGGGCTGGTACGTGACGGGAGCTGGAACTCGTTGGCGACAATCCCGGGTGGCATGTCCCACACGGTTGCAGATGTTGCATCTTGACATCCTTGGAGCGTAGGTCCTTCCTCGGAAGGGGCGCCTAGCTGGAGCTCTTGATGCGGGTGGTCCTCTCAAATGTGGCGTGGCCAACATGAATGCCTCTTCTTCAATTAAAAGTCTACAGACATTGTCCACTGTGCGTTGAGCAATTGGGACTTGGTTAATTTTTGTAACAGCATCTTTCCATTCATAATTCAAAGAGTTAATAATGATGCTGATCATTTGAATATCTTCAATGTTATGGCCTCTTTCTCTCAATTCTGTTCTCAGACCTTTCAGTTTGGTCAAATGTCCTCCAATTTGTTCACCGGGTTTCAATCTCGAACCGTGGAGTTCAGACATGAGTAAACATGAAGATTCAATTGAGACAGACCTGTAGCAATTTTCCAATTCAGCCCAAATTTGTCGGGCTGTTGTATTTGGTGGAAAAGTGACCTGCAGTTCAGTATCCATGGACATCAATAATGTCGTGCGAGCCCTTATCTCTAAATCTCGTATTGCAAAATCCCAAGGTTGTGCAGGAGGGTTAAACACCATACAGTGCGTGCCTTCTCTAAGAAGCAATAGTGTAATCTCACTGACCCAGGCTTTGTAATTGTGTCCTGACATTTTTAGTTTTGACTCACCAGTTAGTGGAGAGACAGAAAATGCCTGGTAAGGAGCCTGCACTTGGTATGCTGGTTGTGCTGGCAGAAATGCCTGTGGTATTTGCTGTGCCTGTTGTGGACCTAAAAATGGTCTTGGTTGTGCCATTGGAGGTGGGCCAGGAGGTGGCCCTATTTGTACTTGTGGCTGGGGCACATTTGCAGGCATTTGTGGCTGCTGTGGCTGATGCACTGGAATCTGCTGTATTCCAGTTGCCATTTGTGCTTGAGCTGCAATATTGGCATGACCTGCTGGAGATGCAGTCATTTGTCTTTGCTTCATAAAGCGTGCCTGTGTTCCATCTAAAAAGGCATCATCACCACCAGGGGGTGTTGGAGTTTGAGCCCGTGGAGACACTTGTGGCATTTCAGCTTCCTGTAGTAAATTACTTTTGCCAGCAGATGGTGCTGCACCTTTAGCTTCGGGCAGCTTTTCACTTACAAGGAATGATTGCGTGGCAGGTTTATATGTAACTTGATCAGGGAGACTTTCATGTGACGTATGCAGGGCCCTCTGTCTTAATTGGCCTGACACAAAATCCACCAGGGGGAGTGTCTTTGGCTCTGAGGAAGAAGACAATATGGCGCTGTTTGAAAATCTTAAGTTATCTCCCTTATCTTGCTCAAGCATAGATATAGCCATTTTTGCCTGGGATAGCTGCTGTTCATAGAGTTTTATACGGTCACGATAGGTTTTCATAGCCAGCTCATCCAGGGTGAGCTTAGAGCTTCGAGGAGAATAATGAATTGTTTCTCTCTCTGCGTGGGAGTAATTTTGCTCGGCAGTGTGCTTTGGCCTTGCATCGAGCGTTACAAATTCAGAAGGTTCTGGGGAGACAGGTTGAAAGCTGGCATAATTAGAAGGGGGAGTTACTGACCTCGGTCGTAGTGCTTCTCCTTCAAAAACAGCTTCTGTCTTATCTGTCTCCATTTCTGTTCCCACGGCTTTTTCTTGTTCCAGGCGTGTGGCTGTAGTAAGGGGCTGGAAATCTGGAAATCTCCTGTCTGCCACCTCTTCGTTGGAAAGATCAATCAAATCATTTACGAAGAGTGGTCTTGGTTTCACTTTGCCTTTTTTCTTCTGTTTCGGCATCTTAGCAATATAATTAGCGTACCTCAGTAGCTAAAAACTAATTGCCTATGCGCTCTTATCAGAAATAACAAAACAAGGAAAAAAGCCATAAATCAACCATCCTCTGCTACCAGATGTCAGGGCATCAATTGATCCCATGTTTGGCTCTGGGAAAAATCACCCTGGTTTAGAGGAGATGGATCGTGGCTTATTCCAAGTTGCAATATTCTGATAAAGAAAAACGCGAAGGAAAGTTTCTAATAAAACTCATTTATTTGTTATAAAGAAAATAAAACACCTCACTAACTAAGAAAAATAAATTGTTACATTTTGGCAAGCGAGATCTCCTGCCGGTCCAGCCGGACCTCTGGCAAGAGAACAAAGGAAAAAGATGTGTGAAGCAAGTGAAGGAATGCGGACATGCGTAGTAAAGTACTGATAAGGAACTTGGCAAACTACAATAAGTCTATTAGTCCAAAAATAGTGAAGCTCAGCTGGGAAATAAAAAAAACGCTGTGACACTGGCCCCGGCCCTAGCCTGCCTACTTCTGGAGTACAAACATCACCATTTCAAACAAAACCCTCAAGCTATCCAATAAATCTTGCCTTGTAGGTACAAGACATTGTTTAAAAAAAATTGCTCTCTTTTTTAAAAAAATGATGGAACTTTTAACCTTTGGATTCAATCATTATAACTTAGAGGAACATCCTATTTTCTATTAAGTCTGATTCTTCCATGGGAACATTTTCTTCTTGTAGCTTTCAGGTAAGTAATGCCCGTGAAGTAGTTACTTTGGTTTCTCCTCCTATGAATCCCAGCTAAAATAACTTCTTTCACAGAGTTGGCCTGTAGCCAGTGAAGTTTCGAAGGTAGATTGAAGAAGGAGAATGGAGTTTATTTCCCTAGTCCTAATTTGGATTGCTTGCTCATAGGAGTTAACACCTCATTCTTCTTCAAGTAGTTCAGGTAGCTGGCATTACTCCATGAAATCAAGCCACTGGCTCGGCATGACATAAGCAATAGAGAGGCTTATTTTTATCCTCCTCTGAAAGTACATTCTAGATGTATATTATATAAACAAGGGAAGGAAGGAAGAAGAAAAATAAATCCTTTTGAGAAGTGAAGCCATACAGAATGCTCACTTAATTACTTGTCTGGGGGATGCGGATAGCATTCTTCTATTAAGAAAATACAGCAAAAATTTATCCTAACTATTGACTTGAGGAAAAGACATGAACCCAATTAATAGGCATATCACTGTGCCTCGTAGGTGCCCTGAGAGATAAATTTGAATAAATGGTTTATCTATGCTAGAATATTAAAGTGGAAAAGGCAATTTAGGAAATAAAGAGTGAAAATCCAAACTGAAGAAATCACCAAAATAATCATATTCCACTGCATTTGTGGAATAGAGAGGAATTAAAGGAACTGTTGGTCTACTTACACTACATTAAAAACAGAAGGATGCCATTTTATTTATTGTGGAGCTTGCCTGTAAAACTGATTTCAACCTTGATCTGTTCATTTCATAAATATATTCAGATTGTTTTCTGGGAAATAATATAGAAGTGTTCTAATTGTCATCTTCTAGAATATATTCCCCAGTCTAATGCACTGGAATTTTCGATCTCACATCCAGATATTAAACAGGTTTATCCCTGCTTACCTGTTCAAAATCAGATTAAATTGACCCTGTACCTGGTCTAAAAAATATATCATTCAAAAAAAGTATTTCATAACATATGTTAGCCAATAATTCAGTACAACCGGACAAAATAATAATAAATTGTCTCATGTTAATGGGTTTTTAATCTTTGTATCTGTATATCAGTAAACCAATGGCATCTAAACCAGCATAACAAAGTAAACCACTTTAAATAGTGATAATTATAAATTAAGGAAATATCAAGCATCAAAATATTCATTACAGGTACCTTTTGCTTGGTGTCATGTGGGCAAAATGTTGACTCGGAAGAGTTTAGAGATTCTATCTTGCATATATAGTGGTATGCTGCACATGATAATGTATTTAATTCAAAAATGGAAAATTGGAGACTTTCAAAATTATGTAACCCAGCAGAGCAAAAAGGCTTTTAAAACAAAGTTCTTAGGAATGAGAAAACAATACTCTTTTAAGAATGACAAAATCACAATTTATTGAGAAGGTACTTTTGTTACTATTCTTAGCCAAGTTCCATTCATAAGAGCCTGAAGAGCAAATATTAGTTATACTTGATAACTGCTTTTTTCTTAGAAATTTCCCCACATTCTTGTACTACCTAAATGCACTTTCTCAATCTTCTTTAAATAAGTCCTCTGTGATATCAGTACCAAATCAGAACTCATTCAGAATCAGATCATGGATGGTTGTTGCTTTCTTATTTTACTAACATGGCATTTGCTACACCACAAATAATTTCAAAATTGAGTTACCTGAATTGGAAGATCTGGAAGACATCAACAATCTGACGGATTTAGATCTAAACCTGATTATTATACAGAAATATTCCTATAGTTTTCCAAATCTTACCTACAGTCTACAGTTTATTCAAAAAATATTCAGACCCCCTTCACTTTTGTCAATTTTGTGCTGTGTTGCAGCTGATTCTACAGTTGTTGAAATTCATTTTTTTCCCTCATTAATCTACATTCGGTACTCCATGATGACAAAATGAAAACAGAATTTTAGAAATGTCTGTAAATTTATTAAAAAGAAAAAACTGAAATATCACATTGGCATAAATATGTAGACCCTTTGCACTATATCAATTGTCAATCTTCATTGAAACAATAATCTTTATAAATAGGACTAAGACAGATGTGAAAACACATTTAAAGCTGCTCATAGAAGACAAAAGCTTTCATCTATATAATACAAAACTACAAAGAAACCAGTACACCACTTTGTGGTTTGATCAGTTCCACTCATACAGCTCTTCGGTTATACAAACATTACATTGACATTTAGCTCAATATTCAGTACAAATTAATTATACATCCTCTTATTCTATGGTAAAAATCTATAATTAAAGACAATCTTCTAATGACTTTCAATTGTTAACCTACTGCACTATCACGTTACATGTAATTAAACTGAAAAGATTAAAAATAGTAAATAGCCACAGCAGGGGGCAGCATCTCTCTGACCTCAGCTAATCTCAAAAAGCTAAGTAAAGTCAGACATGAAGGGCACTTGTATAGAAGGGGTGCAAATTAAATTGAGAAACCACATTTACTATAGTCAAGAAAACATGGATGTATCTGTACAGTCATCAGGAGTCAAACTCAACTCAAGGGAAATTTTATGAGAAAACAAACAAGAGAAGGGGCTCAGTGGTAGAACAAACTCAATAACAGCACAGAGCAACCGTATCTGTTTCAAATAAACTCTAACAGAATGTATGTATTTGCAATTATCTACTTTCTCTATTTGAAATGTTATAACTATGATAGCAAATGTTTTATCATTATTGTCATTTAGTTTGAATATTCATATAAAACATACCTGTTCAAGAACTTCATTGTAAGTTATAAACTCTTTCGTATTTGTTACAGGACTGTCATAGATAATAGCAATTTGATCCCCATGTCCATTCTCAACATGGCGATCCAGAGCATTATAGCAAATATTCAGCTCTCCTCCAACAAACCTAAAAAAGAAAAATGGACTGGAAAATTATATTAAATACCAATATGGTGGGCACCTGATTACATTTTTAATCGATTTTTCTTTTCTGATTTTTTTCCGATTTGTGTAACATCACTTACAAGTATATAGTATTAACAAATCTAATTATAATTCCTTTATAATATCCAAAGAATGTGTAAATATCAAAACCAACCCCATTTTATATTAGAATTAGGTTACTGTGCAGAAATAGGTATATATTATGCTAAAGCACAAACAGAAAATGTTGGTGTAGATTTGAATAATTATTTGATTTTGAGATTTACAGCTGATTTTGGAGATGTTAACCTGGAATCCTGATTAGATACACTGAGACACAGTAACAGGTGACAGAGAAATGTATGCTTTGTGACATAAAACTTCAGGATATAACCTAGTTATCAAGTAGGAGATCTATTTATAAGTGACGGCATAAACATAACATATTCAGCACTGGTCTTGAAGAAAAAGATTTCAAGATCCATAATTAACTCTAGGGTTCACAGTCTTCATTTTTATTGGCTGAAGAAGATTTGGGTTTTTTTTCCCAACAATCAGGATCTTTTAGCCTAAATAACTTAAGTTGCAAAGAAAGAAAAATCTGAAGGAAAAAAGAATAGCAGATCCCTGAAATATCTTTACTTTAATATCCAAGTGCAATTTGTATTCATGTTACAAAAAATTGGTGATAGAAGACTGCAGTGTCCTTTAAAAGACATACTAATGATAAAACATCATGCAGAAAGGTTGTGTGGCTCAAAATACAATGAATAAAATGCTTTCACCAACTGAGACATTCCTTTGTTTGGAGCTACAAAAATTGAAAACCTCTAACTGTATTTTTGTGGCCAAATTATGTAATTCATGGACCAAAAGCTGAATCAAAATATTTATATAAGAAAATCTGCAAAGCAAAGCAGTGCCTTGTCAGCTTGAATCAATGGTAAATTAAACACAATAACAGCAACAACTTCACAAACTGTTTCATAGGTCTTTGGAGTAGGAAGGTCGCCTAAATAGTTCCTTAAAATATTTATATCCTTATCTTCCTTCAAAAGAGGTGAACGCTGCAAAACAAGAATTAACAACATAAAATATCGATTTTTAAGTTAAAACTGAAATGGCACCAAGTTACCACAAAATGAAAGAACAATTTAAAAAAATTAAAAATAAATTCACCTAAAATTAATTGAATAAAACTATCATTCACACTTCAAATAATTTCCTATACAGGAGGAGGTTAACTAATTTACCTTAGATTGTGCAAGATAGGACAAGATGGACCAAATCTCAGGAAATCCCAATGCTTCCCACTGCTTTAACAGCTCTTTGACATACTGAAAGTCTTTAATAAGGACAACAAGAGGCACAAATAATGTCACTTTCATTATGAGATCATAATGCAACTGATATCAGTTATGTAATTTACATCAGTGCCATTTTCTTGACTACATAAACTACATGTTATCTGTGCAATGATGTTATGACATAGATGGTGGGACAGCTATACTATGTGTTTGAGATCTTTGCTTCCACTGTGTATAGCAAAGCTTGTCTTCACAACAGCTACCCTCTGGAACATCATAACACCTGACATTAGGTATCCATGACCCTGTTGGCCTTTTGAAAAGCCATTGAGACTTTGCTATTTCCCCAAGCATGGGATAGGAAGTTAGTTGAATTGATTGCTGATTTCCTTAATTGTTATAGTATACTTCTATATAGTATAGTATGCTTTGGTGGGGGGGGGGGGGATTTAAAAATGTTAGCTGACTAAACTGATGTTTGCAAGATGGCTGGCCTTTTAAATTGATGAAAGAAATCAATAACAATTTTTTATTATTTACCATGAACCATTCTGAGCTTTTGTTATCTCTCTCCCTAGCTTCCACTCATCCTTGCATCTATTTTCAATTTCACCATGAAAAGCTAATTATCCCTTCCCTCACAGGACTGTACAGACATGCTTACTGAACAAGGGGCTATTGTGTACCCACTCCTTCTCAGTCAATTTTAATACTTCAATACATACATAAACTTTACAAGCTTCTTTCGAGAATTATCTATATTACGTATATCAAGGCACAAGGACAATCCACGATTTACTTCCCATTCTTACAAAGGAAAAACAGCTACACGCCACCCCACCCTCTTTATTTCTGCACATACATACATAATGGAATATTGGTCAGGAAGGGTTTTGCTTAGCATAAAAGATTTATGGTATATGGAGAAACTGAAGTTAGGAGTACAACTTTTGTACTTGTAAGAAAGTATTTTTGAAACTGCATTTGCATAAAAGAAAACAAAGGTAAGCTTTATTTAAGAAACAACATCATGAGGGGAAAGCCTAAATTACTTACCTATAGCTATATTTGTAGCACGTTCTCTTCTATTAGAGAGAGAAAAAAATTAAGAACCTGAACAGCGCCAGTCAAACTCAGAAGAAAAAGATAACTAGAGGAGAAAAAAGAAATGACAGGCAACAGAATCTCAATGTCATTAATAAGAGTCATGATGTTTTAGACTAGGAAAACCAATTTTCTAGAGAAAGAAAGAATCCCTCAAACTCTCTCTACATTAGCCCCTTTGTCAATAGATTTATAGGTTCAAAAAGCTAAGGTATGTCAATTTTCAACAAGTGATTCATGCATGGTGACTATAAAGTGTGCTCCTATGGAGTGGTTTATGGTTAAGTGTGCAGTAAATACTTAGCCAATTGCTATTTATATGTTTATTTATAGTGTAGTACATTAGCATACCCTTTCCAATTTTACAAGTCTCATTGCAATTTACAAAAGAAAAAAAACAGTAGGTGAAAGCAATCAATAAAACATGCATTAATTAAAATATTATATAAAATACACACAAATAATAAAATATTATAGCAAAGTAATTCTCCAAGTTTGGTCTGCAGACTTGGAGATGCATGATGCTCCAGAGGTAATTTGCTACAACTTCACACATTCAACAGCCTCAGCAGATTGTCTCAGCACATCTCCAGATGAGTGTTGCTAGAAATAGTAAAGCAGGGCTGAAGGCAAGTGGGTCTCTAAATGAATTGCTACTGCAGGAGTAGGCAATTATGGCTCTTTTACAACCTGTGGACTTCAACTCCCAGAATTCCTGAGACAGCTTGGATGTCCACTCCTGTGCTAGTGCATATCTAATAGTCTGGTCAGAAGAGGCTGACTTGAGCCTATTTGCTGACTCAGCCCCCACCTGAAGTGATAAATACTTAATCTGGAATTGCTTTTGATTTTGAGGTTAGTTTAAAGTGGCTTTTAAAACTGATGAGATGGGAAGGGATACAAATACAACTCTGGCATATGTGTATACACACACAGACACCCTCCCACTTATGACTGCATGACTGTAACTTTGTTGCTTGTCTCCTTACGATTTATATTGATATTTTTTCCTAGTATGATTTGATTGCTTATTTGTACCCCATGACTATCATTAAGTGTTGTACCTTATGATTTTTTACAAATGTATCTTGTCTTTTTATGTACACTGAGAGCATATGCACCAAAGACAAATTCCTTGTTCGTCCAATCACACTTGGCCAATAAAGAATTCTATTCTATTCTATTCTATTCTATTCTATTCTATTCTATTCTATTCTATTCTATTCATAGAGAGAGAGGGGGGAAGGGAGGGAGAGAGAGGGGGAGAGAGAGTCTTGAGAAGTGCTGACTTAAAAAATAATAGCAGCAATAAGAGCTTGAAAATATAAAAACAGCATTATACATTATTTAAAGATCTCCAAAAATAAAAATGCTTTACCTGGCCTAAAAAAGATGATGTAAGATGTACCTCACTGGTGACAGCATTCCAATGTCAGGAAGCCAACACTGAAAAGTCTGCTCCTGAGTACCCATTCAGTTAATTAACTGATTAACTGAGGAATCACTCATGGCATACTCCATAATAGGATACTCAGAAAATGCCTTCCAAAGATGACTTTAAGATATAAGTAGGATCATATGAAAATAGCAGACCTTCAGAAATTCCACTCCCTCACAGTGCAAGGTCTATACAATTAATACAGCACTCTGAAGAGCCTTGGTAGTACAGAGGTTTAAGGCACCCTGTTATTAAGCTGGTTATTAAGACCAGCTGCCTGCAATTACTGCAGGGTTCGAATCTCGCCAAGGCTCAAGGTTGACTCAGCCTTCCATCCTTTCTAAGGTAGGTGAAATGAGGACCCAGTTGTGGGGGCAATAAGCTGACTTTGTATAAATATACAAAAGGATGAAGGCTATTGCTGAGCACATTGTAAGCCGCCCTGAGTCTTCGGAGAAGGGCGGCATATAAATCAAATTTAAAAAAAAAAAATTGAGACTGGGAAAAAACTGGGTGTCAGTAAAAATAGTAAGTGATATAAGTTCATATTGCATTCTTGCAATTTTTGTACAAACTAATTTCTGAACTATCATTGATCAACATTCTGAAATAAATTACCGGGGCAGGGTTTATTCAAATTAGATCATAGCTGATGTACCAGCTTATGTTAGATAAAGATGTTTCTTGCCAAAGAGGCCAGTTACTTAGCTTATTACTCAAACCAGGTTCTTGTGCAGCAATTTTATTGCCTCATCTAAATCCAAGGTTTTTTTTAAAAAAGGTCAATCTGGATGTCATCATCATACTAACACTTTACTCTAAATCTTGAAATCATCTCACTCAGTGGTTTCATGTAGCTGTTGGACAGAATGAAGGATAAAGCAGGGGTGGGTTTCAGCAGGTTCTGACCAGTTCTGGAGAACCGGTAGCGGAAATTTTGAGTAGTTTGGAGAACCGGTAGTAAAAATTCTGACTGGCCCTGCCCCATCTCTTCTCTGCCTCCCAAGTCCCAACTGATGGGGAGGAAATGGGGATTTTGCAGTATCCTTCCCCTGCCATGCCCTCCAAGCCATGCCACATCCACCAAGCCACACCCACAGAACCGGTAGTAAAAAAATTGGAAACCCACCATTGGATAACACAGAACTCTGCATAACTCCACAACATAAATGCCATGTAGTTTAACATAAATACCTACTGGTTCTCAACCAAACTCCTTGGAAAATGCTCCAGAACTTCTTGAATCCATTGCAATCAATCATCCTCCATAGGCAGATGACTCTAATATATACACACACTTAATTGCAGAAAGAAATAGTTGCAGCAAATCATTTAAATCTCAACCACAAGTGATGTAACGATTGACAAAACAACAGATGCAACAGGCAATATCTTCAGACATTCCCAGTAAGGGGAAAAAATAGTCCAGAACATGACCTGCTACAGGTGACCCACAACTGACATACCAGTTTGAACATTCCTGCATCCAATCCTAGACTGGATGCTAAAGTTACCCAGAATTAACATTTTAGAAGATGACCCCTCATCAGTTCATAAAGGGAGCCGTTGGTGGCAGGCAGGCTAGGTGGGTAGAATCGCCAGTCCATATGCCCCACCCAAAGATTAAACACCATTGAAAAAGTAGAGAGAGAGTTTCTACAGGCTACAGCAACTCTTCCTGCCCAATTACTAACTGAGCGACTGGCCCAAGGCGACTTAGCTGGCTTTGTGCCTGAGATGGGGCTAGAACTCATAGTCTACAAGTTTTTAATCTGATATCACCACACCAAAGCCAGTCACTATTTCTCAACCTTAGGAAGAAGCAATGGTAAATCACTTTGGAAATCTTCCTAAGAAAACTGTGGGGACTAATCCTGGCAATCACCAGGAGTCAGCACTGACTCAAAGGCACTAAAAGAGTTAAAGAGATTCAGAAAAAAAAGAAAGTGTAACCTCTTAAGGCTAGTGCAACAACAACTAGTGCAACAACAACTTTTGTACATTATTCCTCACTTCACATTTAAATGGCAAAACAGAGTATATGATAAGGCTTTCAGAAAGTCTCAGGTCAGCAGTGCCATTTTTTTTCTTTTGATCTCTGTCAACACAGAAATTATTGACACAATTAGGTTGTTACATTTGTCAACAGAAAAGTGCATTTCCAAGAAACAGCAAACTAATAGCAGTAATACTCCGTGAATCATCTCATATTAAAAATAATTTCTGAATACATATTAATTCAATATAAAATGCCAGCAAGCTAATATGCTTTGCTCATTTTACTCAGTATCAATATAGGGGAACTACCTGTTCAGGTTACTGAAGCTCTGTTCTTGTCCCTAATCAGAAAGGTCAAAACTTTAGGATAACTTTCCCTAGCCTAAGGTTTTTCCACCTTCGCCAATCAGCATGATCATTACAGTGTTACTGAAAGCAGGACAAACCTGTTTTTAGAGCGCAGCTATACAAAGAAAAAGAAAGAAAAGAGGCAATTAAATACTGATATCATGCATAGCATGGTCTCCAACCTTGGCAACTTTAAGATTTGTGGTCTTCAACTCCCAGAGTTCCTCAGCCAGCAAAGCTGAAGTCCACAAGTCTTAAAGTTGCCAAAATTGGAGACCCCTGGTCCACAGTGTAACCATTTTTAATTTCCAAGTTTCCTACAATTACAAATGTTCACTTTGCTAATATTATAAGGACAATCTACCCCAATCTACACTAGATGCTATTTTAGGACCTCTTTCCAGAGCACGATACCATAGTCTCTTGAGACTGAAGGATGCCAATGATGAATCTACCCCATGAGAGGAACATCAGACCAACCTTTTCTTGGATGACCTTCTGGCTAGTAGATAATAAGTGTTATAAACATATCCAGAGAACATTACTGTATAGTGGAAATCACTGGTTTAGATAATCTTGCATTTCACACCTAATCACAACACAAATACATGTCTAACCTTATGCATATGACGCACATTAAACTATCTATTCAAGCGCATAAATAATTCGGTGTACTTAATTCATATACTGCCCTCAGTATAATATAATGGGAAGGGAGAAAAGTTTCAACGCAATATGTACTGGAAATGCGGTCATGAGAGCTTTTTCAATAGGACATGTATTCACAATAGGTGAACCCAGCAATATTTAAAACGGAACTCAACTCTGACAAATCCTGTGGATGATACTTATTCTGCCTTTTTTTTTTTATGGGGCCATCTTTTCCTGACATGAATGTCGTGCCTTAGCCACTGTATGGTCGGTAGAAACTCCGCAAGTGTCGTTTTTCCAAAGACCCGGGGAATAAATGGCGCGCAGCAAAGTTCCCCAGTTGTTACAAAACTTCTCACCGGGTCAACGAGCTGAAGAAACCCGGGTACTTTTATGACATCGGCAGAGGAAAAGTTAAGCCAGCCTCGCCAGCAACTCACCAAGAAGTGCTAAAGGGATCTTTCCTTTCCATGGTTTTAGTCCACGGCTTGTGCCACGTGATGCTTTGAGCGGCTTGGGCCCAAAGTTGATCCGGTTCCTCCACCGACTTCTTGAAAACTCTGCCATAGTCACCTGCGGCTGGCGCGGCTGCCTGGGAGACGAAAGTGCTGGCTACGTGAAGGGGGCGAGTTTGAGGAATCCCCCCTACCCCGGAGCTCGGAAAACGCCCCGGAGGAAGCGCTTTGCCTGGCTGTGTGACACACCCGAGCCCGCCGGTCGATCCCCGATAGACGCGGCGGCTACAGCGCACAATTTTCTGCAGCAAAGTCCTTTTGCCCTGAACTACCATGTTCCCTGGAGACGCCCTGTCCCGTCCTGTCAGCAGGCGGGTGTCTATGTGTACAACTAAAGGAAGACCGCCCCCTTCAGTAAAACTAAAAGTATACAAGTTTTTTCTCCGAGTCAACACAAAAAGTGGAGCTGGATTGCTGAACGTGGAAAACTGCTCGTTGATCTTAGTTTTGCAAATCACAAATTTACAGTGATTTGCAAAAATCCAGTCCGAGCTTTGTTCTTACTTCCCAAATCCTCCCCCATGTTTGTTGAAAAAAAGGCAATGGTTGCATTGCATAATCCCGCACCTTCGTTCCTCTTTCAGCCGGTCCCAATGTGGCTTGTAACCCTTCATCCTTTAAGATTTTTCTTGCTGCAGATTCTGCTAGTTTTTATTTGTCCTTCAGGTTTATCTAGAAGTACTTCCATTAATTTAGAAAAATCCACTGTTTTAATCCTGATTTGGATAAGAATCTCAGAATACAGGTAGTCCTCGACTTACAAAAGTTCACTTAGTGACCATTCGAAGTTACAACGGCACTGAAAAAGGTGACATGACCAATTTTCAGATTGATGACTGTTGCAGCATCCCCATGGTCACATGATTTACATTCAGATGCTTGACAACTGACTCACATTTATGACGGTTGCAGTGTCCCGGGGTCATGTGATCATCCTTTGAGATCTTCTGACAAGCAAAGTCAATGGGGAAACCAGATTCACTTAACAACTGGGTTACTAATTTAACAACTGCAGTGATTCGCTTAACAAATGTGGCAAGAAAAGTCATAAAATGGGGCAAAATTTCTCACTTAGCAACTTAAATTTTGGGCTCAGTTGTGGTCGTAAATTGAGGACTACTTGTAGTCATTCTGTTTTTCAGTGATACAGAGCTTCTACTGCATTCTTTTTAAAATCCATTAGTATTAGCAGTACATTAGCATTCCTGGAATACGCCTACAGATTACGTTTTAAAGAAGCTGTATACTTCCTGATTTGAAAAGCAGGGGCAAAGTATTATGCTATATTAAATGATAATTAGGATTCAATTTACATTGGACACGGATCAAAGCAACCTTTGCTCAGAATAAACAAAGTCTTAAGACTGAGTTTTGCCTATTGGTAGGCAGCTGAGAAGTGAAATATGTACTGGTCTTTCAGGGCCAAATTACCAACACTGAATACTTTGAAATTGCTTAAAGTATTCTGTGGAGAACAATGTGTGACTTTTCCCACACAAAAATTTTATTATTTAAGTGGATGTTGGTGTTGTCGGGGCAGGGAGTTCTCAAAAAATGAGCTTACAATTGCTTAAAGGTCTAAACAAGAGGAATAAGAAAAGCCCTGTGACTGGCAACGCCAAAAAACCATACCAGTCCATTCCTCCTCTCCCTATCACATAGAACCTCTCCTCCCACTTGCTATAATCTTGAATGTGGCACGCGTAGCCATATCAGTGGGCACACCAGCTCAACTCTGGCACGCATGTGCCCACTGGTCAGCTGATTTTCGGGCCTTCTGGGCCCACCAGAAGTAGGGAAACAGGATGTTTCCTGCCTCCGGAGGGTCTGGGTGGGGGTGGGGAAGGCCCATTTTTCTTTCTGGCTCCAGAGCCTCTCTATGCATTTGGGAAGGGCGAAAAGAGAGGCTCTGGAGGCTGGGGACAGCAGAAAACGTCACTTCCTGTCCAGTCAGGAGTTGGGAAATGGGCCATTTCAGGCCTCCAGAGGGCCTCCGAGGGGGTGGGGAAGGCTGTTTTCGCCCTCCCCAGATGCATAGAGAGGATCTGGAGCCACGTGGGAAAGAAAAACGGGCCTACCGTGCCATCGTGTGCCAGGAGCGGGGGGGAGGGGGGTTGCACACGCAGGGCAGGGTGCATAGAATTATGGGTGTGGGCACGCACACGCATGAACCTCCCCCACCCCACCCCCTTCTGGCACGCAATGGCAAAAAGGTTAGCCATCACTGGCATATGGCGTACAAGGTCAGAGAGTCTACAATGTTTATACAAGGCAGAAGTTCTGGCAGCCGACAGTCTCTGGTGCCTTTATTGCACTGGGGTTCTACCAGAGGTTAGAGAATTAGCTCTGCGCCAGCTGGCCAGCAACACTCTTGAGGGAATTGATCGCCTGGGGCTTTCTTCCACCAGTCTTCCATCAATCGCATCCAGACAAATCCAGTGCTGGCTCCTGCACCCTGCACAGAATGCATTTCCCATCATCAAAATGGTGGCACCTATTTACTTGCAGAGGGTATGTTTTCAAACTCCTAGGGGGGCAGGAGCTAGGAACAAGTGACGGGAGCTCACTCCATCCCATGGATCATTTCTGACCAACAAATCCAGTATCATTAAGCCATTGTGCCACCACGTCCTCTAATAGAAGAGATCACTAAAGAATATAAAAATAAACCAGCACAACCATTGTCATTGTATGCACAAAAATGGCAGAAACGCATCCTCTTCAAATACACTTTATAAACTCAATATGGACCACATCAAAGGATATTTAATGATTTAAATTAAAAATCCAATTCTAACATCAGTCACCAAACAAATACCAGATACTTGGTTATATTTCATAAATGAATTGGGGAAAAATATGGATGGTGAATGTTACAATAAATATTTTGGCATGCATATTATGTTACAACATATTATATGTCTGATAGGTCTCTCTCTGCTTTGATATTATTTTAATGTAAATGGCACAGAACAGAGGAGTGTAGTAAAATTAAATGATTCATTATAAACTTGCAATAATATAGATGCCAATAGGTCTATAAAAGTTCCATAGTATTGTACTTAACTGGAAAGTTATCGGGGATTTTTTCTATGAGTATAATATAACATTTTACTTAGATCTTTTAATTTAAATTGTATAAAATCATTTGATAAGATCCAGGTTGAGTTTATAAAGTGTGTTTGAAGAGGATGGTTTTCTGCCATTTTTGTACATGGCATTAAATTTTAGTATTTTACTTGTAGAAGTATTACAAAAGAATTTATTTCTGAATCTATCAAGTGATATTGTGATACCTATCTGAGATTCTTGTCTTCTCTAATTTTGAACTTTGTTCTTAAATCATTAGGCAGACTCAAGATAGTAAAGTTGTTGCAAGAGTGGATAACAAATATACAATCTCTCTATTATGATATTATAGCTACATTTTGGATAACTATTTAACATGACCAAAGCTTACTGCAGCTGTGCAGCAATATCATTTATAGTCTGGTTATCCTCTTCCCATTGGGATGAATTAGATCAACAGAATGAACCTCTAATTTCACTAACTTCTCTGTATGAAGTTGCTGCTGTTCCCTTAGCAAACATACTTCTTATAAAGGAGGACAGGATGTGAAATCATATAATGAAAATATAACAGATTATCTAGTCAGGAAACATTTATTGACTACACAGACTGTAAGCTCAATTTTCAATATTCAAGCATTTAACTTCAATGAATAAAAGGACCTGTGACTTTCATTTGCTCAAATGCATAGATAAATTAGCAGAATTTGCAGAAATTCTAAACATCCATAAGAATGCAGTGCAAAGCTGGACAAATATTCTAATTCCAGTCTTCATAAAAGGAATATTTGAGTACAGAGAGTTCCCAGCATTACACATTGTAAGCATATCCCTACTGTATGGATAATCATACAGTATATTTCAAACTAAAATGATAGGATATCTAAGAATAATAATCTTATAATTCAAATTTATTTTACATATTATTAGAATATTATATACATATACACAGAGAGAGAGAGAGAGAGAATGTTGATAAAGTATTCTATTCTTTAGTCATCTCCACTTTTGATATAAATGGATTGATTTATTAATTACTGAATCACCTTCGAATATGCTAATATACAATTCATGCTATGCTATTTAAAATGAAACCATTTTGGAATATTTTTCAAATATTTCCACTTTGTCTATTTCACAGTTGGGGGGGGCACTTTTTTTTTATTTATTTATCCTCAAAAAACCAGACTATTCCTTTCGAGGACAATGTGCCAATTGATCATAACTGCAAGCATTCAATGGTGACATCGTTTCTGACAAGGTGTAGTTTACATAACCATAGAAATAGCTACACAGTGTAAGATTATAGAAGTGGCCCTGGAAGCTGGGTTAATTAACTCCTTTGCCACAAGAAAGAAATAGTGAGAAGATCAGATGAATACAAACACTGTTGATAACATGTAGCAATGGAACCATTGATTGATCTAATGCAGTGTTTCTCAACCTTGGTAGCTTGAAGATGGGTGGACTTCAACTCTCAGAATACCCAGCCAACAGTGCTGGCTGGAGGATTCTGGGAGTTGAAGTCCACCCATCTTCAAGCTTCCAAGGTTGAGCAACACTGATCTAATGTCTTTAGACACCACACAAAATGGCAATAATAATAATAATAATAAACCAATACACATATTTGCTACATCTTTGTGATTTAAAATAGCCAGAAAAGAAAAAACAAAACCAAAGGAAATTGTTACTTGTGCATTCCCCTGAAAAATAACTTTCAGTTAAAGAAGGGCTGATCTTGCAGTGGCCCAAGGTTGACATCCCCAATGAATCTTTGGATCTGCTTTGAGACCTGGAAAGATTCTTGTTAATGATCTGCATTTTGATGCAGTTACATTTTTATTAAATTAACCTCGTAATTTAAAGCTATCACAGGATAAGATGTCTCTTCTTCAGAGGTCAAGAGTCCTCCATTGGTATCTGTAGACCTTGTGGCCATTCTTTTTGTACTCAGGGTAATGCTGTGAGTGACCTACAGTTCACTGACTAGAGGATCAGTTCACTGCTATTTTAAATTGAAAACTAAACCACACAGTCTTTGAAACAGATTAATCTCCTCTTTAACATTTAGAGTGGCTTTCAAATTTCCTCCAATTATTATCATTTATTTCATGGAATTTCCTGTATGCAAGTATGCACAAATAATCTGTGAGATGCATAGGTAAGTAAAGATGTTATCATATTTATTAAATGTTATAAGGCTAATTAGCTAAGGAGCATAGATTCATTTCCTGGCAAAATAGTTAACTCATACTAAAATCTAGATCTGCTGTTGATGCTTTTTTCCCCCCTGCCCTGCATTGCAGATATATTGGTCACAGTTGACTTTTCTTTTGCAATTGCTTGAGTTTCTTACTTGCAACCACCAAATCAGAAGTTGTCTGAAAGATTTTTGCATCATAGTGGCATTACATATCATAACTATCATGTAAAAACTGTTTTTCAGATATTCACTCAGTGAGTAGATTTAGATGTCATGCTAAACACTAAAGTAATTTATCCCACATTGATCATCTGTTTCATGAGAATGTATTCAACTCCTATCTTACAATCCTTCAACAAGTTTATTGTTCCATTGCAAGGACAAATTAGATAAATTAACTTACTTTATAATAGTCAAGTCTTATAATACAGAAAGATTGGAGAGGAAGGCATTACAGGAAAGTAAGCAGGCACACAGTGGGAAATACACCAGGGTATTTGGGTAGCATGTTTACAGCTGCTAGCACCAGCATATTACTTTCGATGTATATCTCCTATTTTATGCCTGTTTGCTGTCTTGCAATCCCTTTCCCTCTGGTGAATGTAAATACAAATGTTAATTCCATTCTTGATATTTATCCTAGCTCAGAGGTGAATATTCCAAAGGGCAGAGAACCGGTTAGGAGGCAAACAAAAACAAAGTTGTGAAACTGATTGGTTTTGCCAATTTCAAGCTAGCTTTTCCAACACCACCAGGATGAACTTTTCAAAGATTAGGAAGCAAGAAAAAGAAAAGTATAGTTATCGTCCCATGACTTCTCACTTAATGACCATTTTGCTTAATGAGAGACCTGCTGGTCCCAATAATGGTAACTAAACAAGGAATAGAATAGAATAGAATAGAATAGAATAGAATAGAATAGAATAGAATAGAATAGAATAGAATAGAATAGAATAGAATAGAATAGAATAGAATAGGGCAGGGCAGGGCAGGGCAGGGCAGGGCAGGGCAGGGCAGAACAGAACAGAACAGAACAGAACAGAACAGAACAAGAACAGAATAGAATAGAATAGAATAGAATAAACAGAGTTGGAAGGACCTTGGAGGTCTTCTAGTCCAACCCTGCTTACCAAACCGCACACCACTTCAGACAACTGGTTATCCAACATCATCTTAAAAATTTCCAATGTTGGAGCATTCACAACTTCTGGAGGCAAGTTGTTCCACTGATAAATTGTTCTAACTGTCAGGAATTTTCTCCTTAGTTCTAAGTTGCTTCTCTCCTTGATTAGTTTCCACCCATTGCTTCTTTTTCTACCCTCAGGTGCTTTGGAGAATAGTTTGACTCCCTCTTCTCTGTGGCAACCCCTGACATATTGGAACATTGCTATCATGTCTCCCCTAGTCCTTCTTTTCATTAAACTAGACATATCCAGTTCCTGCAACTGTTCTTCATATGTTTTAAGCTCCAGTCCCCTAATCATCTTTGTTGCTCTTCTCTGCACTCTTTCTAGAGTGTCCACATCTTTTTTACATTGTGATGACCAAAACTGAATGCAGTATTCCAAGTGTGACCTTACCAAGGCATTATAAAATTGTATTAACACTTCACATGATCTTGATTCTATCCCTCTGTTTATGCAGCCTAGAACTGTGTTGGCTTTTTTGGCAGCTGCTGCACACTGCTGGCTCATATTTAAATGGTTGTCCACTAGGACTCCAAAATCCCTCTCATAGTTACTACTATTGAGCAAGGTACCACATACAGTATACTGTACTTGTGCATTTTGTTTTCCTTGCCTAAATGTAGAACCTTACTACTTTTGAAGTACTACTGTAACTCCAGGATTGACAGATGCCAGGATCTGCAAACCTTATATAATTCAATGGAACATCTGCAGATACCTTCTGTTTTTTTCCCAGGATTGTTTTTTTTTAAAACCAAGAACTATACCTAATGATTATGCCACGTTCTTAGTTCACATAGCGTAGCGGGTGAAGGAACAGGTGGATTCCTAGACATTTGGCTTACCTTTCTATTTGACACATTTCCCATCCTTCTCCAGAACTGAAGGCATTGGCATCTCCCTTCATATTTATCTCCAAAACAGAGTTGTATGAATAGGTTAAGTTGATAGAGTGATTGGCTCAAAGCCATCCAGTGAGTTTTCATAGCTAAAAGAAGACTCAAACCTGGGTCTCCAGGTCTTGGGACAACATCATAACCATTACACCAAGTAGTGGTATTCAGCCAGTTCTATCCGGTTTGGGTGAACTGGTAGTGGTGGCTATGGGAGGCTTCGCCCACCTGCCCAGATGTCATCACGTCCTGTTTTTGACACTCTGCGCATGCGCAGAAGGCTCTGTGCATGCACGGAGGTGGTGCGTGCAATCGAAGCGAGAGAGAGAGCACTCTCGCATTTGTGAAACAGTAGCGAAGGTAAATGAATACCACCCCTGCATTATACCACACTGGTTCTTGCAGAACATTTACTCCCATTGCACTAGACCCAACAGACAAGTCTCCAAGCAGAAATAGAACAATGTTCCCTAAGCAGGATTGCAGTATCTGTTCTTTAAGAAGAAGAAATCAGTTCCTAACATTTCAGCAACTCAGGGTTTCTTCCATGGAAATAATATGTTCAAAAGCTTTAGCAAGTCCACACAGAAATAAAGTAAATTGCACTGAGAAATGGAAAATAAACACTAATTACAAGTATTGAAAACAAAAATACTTTACAAAGAGTAGCGTCTGTTTATTGTATAAATAACATTCACATCAATTCCAAATATCAAATTCTCTAACCAAATATTGTTTAAGCAAGAAAGCATGAATTTAAATTCCACTGAGGACTAGATTATTACAAAGAATGGTCTTAGCTACTTTTCAAATAAAAAAATAACTAAAATATGATCTATTACAGTGCAGCAAACATTTTGTTCATCAAGTTATTTTTCAAAGTCTATACAAAAAGAACTCTAAACTGAAAAATAAGAATTTATATTTAGGAGCAAATGTCTGTTTAAAGTTTTGCATAGGCTTAACACACAAGACATCCCATTTTTTCCATTGGGTAAATCAAGAAATAAAATAAACATCTGCATGGTTTAAGGCCCCCTCTTCACCCAAAGGAAAAAAAGGTCCACATTTTTCTCCCCATCCCAGTGATACAAAATCATGGCCAGGACTTCTATTGTCTCCATCTAGAGAAGAAAAGTAGGACATTGGATCTAAATAGGTTGCCTACTTTGAACTATATAAATAATGGCTGAGAATCTATTCAGCCATCAGCCTGTTCTAATAACACAGTTTCTTCTTTTTTAAAAATCTAATTAATGCTTAACAATATGAGCAAATCACTTTATATAATAGTGCCAGAAGTTAAAAGAGCATTTGTTCTCTTTATTTCCTTTTTAATTAGCTATGAACATAATGTTTCTCTTTAGTATTACTGGCATATTTATACTAGCATTCCTGCTTATACTTTAGATAATTATTGCCTGAGAAAATAGTTTGAAACACAGAGGAAGTTTAATGATTTTCAAGAGGACATGGTATGAAAAATGCAATCTTTAAAAAAATCTGACAACACAATCCTATTGTCCATTTATTGAGAAACAAGTTCCAAGATTGGCTCAAGAAAATGTGTATTTGTTTGAGCTTGAAAAATGTCCTGCTGAGCATGCTTGGTTTAACAAAAGACTTTATTACCAGCTATAATGAACTACGGAAGGGACATGGTGGCTCAGTGACTAAGACACTGAGCTTGTCAATCGAAAGGTCAGCAGTTCAGCGGTTCGAATCCCTAGTGCTGCGTAATGGGGTGAGCTCCTGTTACATGTCCCAGCTTCTGCCAACCTAGCAGTTTGAAAGCACATAAAAAATGCAAGTAGAAAAATAGGGACCACCTTTGGTGGGAAGGTAACAGCGTTCTGTGCACCTTTGGTGTTTAGTCATGCCAGCCACATGACCACGGAGACGTCTTTGAACAGTACTGGCTCTTTGGCTTTGAAATGGAGATGAGCACTGCTCCCTAGAGTTGGGAATAATTAGCACATATGTACGAGGAGAACCTTTACCTTTACCTTATAATGAACTACAAGACTGTGCGTACTTTCTGTAATTGCTTGAGAGGCAGGCTGGTTTACGGTATTTATTTTTTCAATACATTTTATTAAGAAATATATTAAACAGATAAAATACACAAGGACCTAATACAAAATGCATTTTAAAAAAGGAAAGAGAAATATTAAAAAGTGTAAAAACAGTCATCCCCTCTCTGGAAAAGGAAATAGTAATAAAAAGAAATTTCCCCCCTTCATCCCAGAAAGTATATTCAACATTAACAACTTATCACTGTCTCTTCAACAACAACCAAATGCATCTTCATTACATATCTCATTGCAAGGCAGGTTGGTTTATAAAGGATTGTGCTGTTTTCCATAGATTCGTGATCAGAAAAGTAGCAGCCTTACCTATATTTTACATTCCCCAAAATAAGTGATACTAGTGCCAAGAATACAATTACTATAACTCAATAATAGTGTTCTCTTCTTCAATGTGCAAAATACAATAATCTGAAATACAAATGAATAGCACAGGTTACCTAAATACAAAACAGCCATTGTGTTACTATTTTTGCTAACTAACAATAGCAACAAATAACACTGCAGATTGGTAAAATGACTTCCAAGTAATGCTATGTGCGACAATGTATAATGATGCTGATTTCCTAGCTGTGATGCTGCTTTCCAGAGTAGAACTGGAACTCGGCTTGGCAACAGATGCCGTGTCTTTGAATTATGTGCTTCTGTTCAATGGGACAAAATGTCCACAAATAATCAAACATTTGTAGATTTTTTTTATTGATGCCATAAATACATTTGTTGTTGCCATTTGTTTTACATATACATCTTACTGTACATTTATTGTTGCCAGGGCCTTTTTCTGAGCTATAATCAAAGATATAAATTATTTTCTTAAAAGAAAGTTAGAAGATAAACCTACCATGCCAGCAAAAAGAGACCAACAAAGTACCTTTGTTGACTATGACTATTTAATTAAGCTCCATTTATTTTGTGCAATCATTGATTATTCTCCAGCTCATTTGCATTTTAAAACAATTAGTTTCAGAGATACTATGCTGTATTTGTAGTTGAAGATTCATGGTATGCTTTCTGTTGGAAATATGGGCCTGCTGTTTCGTAACTGTAGGGTCATTATTTTCAGTGAATAATCAGAATCAAATTGCTTATTCATTCTACAGTGAATGGCATAAATACCAAAAGTAAACTGCAGATGGAACGTTACACTTTACAGGAAGAATACTCTATAATTTGGAAGGCGTAGTTTATATTTTGGAAAGAAATGAAGAGTAGCATGTTATTGATTAGGCTTCTGTTATATAGAAAACAATGTGGAGATATAGGAGGAGTGGGCATTCAAACCCACCATTAATGTCTGGTGGTTTTGTTCTGGACTTATATGAAAGTATAAACAAATCTTATCTTAGGCTTGGACCAAAAATAAAGCTTGATCTATCTATCTATCTATCTATCTATCTATCTATCTATCTATCAATTGATCCATCCATCTCTCTGAACCACTCCATTCTCAAAGAAATCCTTGAGTTTTATAAAATTGTTAGGGCTATGCAGCACTTCAGATCAATTCCAAATAGGCCGTTTGGAGAATGGAAGGATATGAATATGGAATCTACTTGTAATTCATTAAAACACTTATATATGTCCTGAAGTCATGTGTGAACCCAGGAAATGACACTGATGCTTTAAAGAGATGCCATAGGTCCATGATGGCAAACGTATGGCACATGTGCCAGATGTGGCACGCAGATCCTTCTCTGTGGGCATGCACGCAGTCATCCCAGCCCAGCTCCAATTGCGTTTCTCCATCACGTTTCAAAAAGATCTCGCGAAGTTGGAATTGATTGAGTGAACTTTTTCACTCGCACACTTCACAATGGGGGAGACAGGGTCCCCTCCTCATGAAGCCTACTATGACGCAGAGCCACAATGAGACCCTGTGTTGTCTCAGCTCAGCAAAAAAAAGCAGTTGCTTTTCCCCGCAGAACTGCCTGTGTTGGGATGTCCCGCCTCCCCACCAGCCAGCTGAACATGGCCATGCTGCTCCTGAGCTCGTCGACCTTTGGATGTCATTCCCACCACCCAGCACCCTGCCTGGGCCCCCTCTGCTGGGGGAGAGAGGGAGAAGGAGGGGGGTCTCCCCGACAGGATCCAGGTTGGAGTTGTCTTGTTTTGTGTGGATCTCTTAACGTTTTGCTTTGCCTGCTGGCCTCCACTCCCCCTCCACAGCCCAAGTGATTGGATTCAAAGAATAAGTGAAGCTGGACAGGAGAGGATAGATAGATAGATAGATAGATAGATAGATAGATAGATAGATGATTGGAGGGAGGGAGGGAGGGATGGAGGGATAAATAGATGAGACAGAGAGAGAGATAAAGAGGGAGGCAAGGGAAAAAGAAAGACAGAGAGAGAAATAGAGGGAGGAAAGAGAGAAAGAGAGATGGATAGAAAGAGAGGGAGGGAAAGAGAGAGAGAGGGACAGAAAGAGATAGGGAGGGAGGAAAAGAGAAAAAGAGGGGGAGGGAAAGAGAGAGAGAGGGACGGAAAGAGAGAGGGAGGGAGGAAAGGAGAGAAAGAGGGGGAGGGAAAGAGAGAGGGAAAGAGAAAAACAGAGAAAGAGAGGGGAAAGAGAGGGGGGAGGGAAAGAGAGAAAGCGAGAGGGAAAAGAGAAATGATATTACAAGAGTTTTTCTTTTTTATTGTTACTAAACGTAATATTTCAAAAGCAGGAAAAAAATGAAGGGGCATAAAAAATGCATTTATCACGTTTTTCTTAGAACAATTAGCTGAACTCTGCATTGTTTATCATTTTAGGTAGTAAAACCTCATTATTCAGGTTAAATTGCCATATTGACCCTTTGCGATAAATAAGTGGATTTTGGGTTATAGTTTGGGCACTCGGTCTCTAAAAGGTTCACCATCACTGCCATAGGTGCTATGTGCTAATGTGCTATAAAACATATAGCATGGGGAATGAATCCAAAGTACAACCCTAAAGATTACTGTTAAAGAAACAAAATGAAATTATAAAATTAAATTCACTACATAATCAAAAAACAAGTAGCAGTTATAAAAAGGAAATAAATGATAGAGATAGACAGACAGACAGACAGACAGACAGATGATAGATAGATAGATAGATAGATAGATAGATAGATAGATAGAGTCCTCAACTTACAACAGTTCATTTAGTGACCTTTCAAAGTTACAACAGTATTGCAAAAAAGTGATTTGTGTCCGTTTTTCACAGTTATAACATTGGTAGCATTCCCATGATCATGTGATCAAAATTCAGGTGCTTGGCAACTGACTCATATTTATGGCTGTTGCTGTGTCCCAGGGTCATGTGATCACCGTTTGTGACCTTCTGATAAGCAAAGTCAATAGGGAAACCAGATTCACTTAACACCCATGTTAATAACTTATCAACTGAAGTGATTCATATAACTGTGACAAGAAAGGTCTTAAAATGGGGCAAAATTCACTTAACAAATGTCTCACTTAACAACATAAATTTTGGGTTCAATTGTGGTCATATATCAAGGGCTACCTGTAGATCAATTTTCTGTAATGAAAGGATTTTCATGGAGCTTTGCTCTGTTTGGGTGCTACAATTGTTTAATAAAAATGGATTTTTAAATGTTTTGATATCCATTTAAATCAGAGATGAATAAGCTACAGCCATTGAATGACATATATTCTCCAGCAATCCCATTGAGGTCTCTCAGACTGTATCATCAGAATTTAGCAATATGGTTTTTAATGAGTTTCTTTTTTAAAATAAAACTCAATATAGTGTTAGGCCTCCAATATCAGTCATAAAAGCAAATTTAAAAATCAAACTAACCTCCTAAGTTTTTAAGAAACCTAACTTCTAAATGTTTATTAAAAACCTTGTTCAAAAATATTGACATATTGACATCCCTGTTTTTATTGATTGGTTAGTTTTTTAAGATTTTGAGAAGCACGCAGTTAAAAACTATATTATTATCAAATTTACATTGGATGTGAGTGTTGTGATAGAATGATGGTGTCTTTTTAATGTATATTTTTAAAAGTTCATTTTAGTATACAGAAGTGAACAACAAAAAATGCATGAAAATGTATATCTAAATTAAGTATAGTAGTCCTCGAGTTAGGACCATAATCGAGCCTATCGGTTATGGTTACAAGTTCTGATGGTCATTAAGCAAGGCATCCATGTAATCACCTGTCTAATAGGGCATGTCAGTTTTTTCAGTTTTCAATTTCCAAACATTAGGGGTGCTTGAAAGTTGTGACATGCCTTGGGGAATGTAAAGATATTTTTTGGGTTTTTTTGGTGTTTCTTTTTTATAAAAAGTTTTTTTTTAAATAAACATTAAAAACATTGGACATGGGGTGACCTTCCCGATTTTGTCATTTCCATACATATTTTTAACATAACAACAAATATAATTACTACTTGTCATACATTGCTATTTTGATCTTATAACCATATCCCTTGTCCTCATTTATATCTTTATCTAAATATTATCCACTTTCTATTCTACAATGTAAAATGTAAAGATATTTGGGTTACTTTAATATAATTTAGATGTGCTTGTTAAATAACTACATAAATACGATAACTTTTCAGATTAGCAATTCCCCAGCAAACAATTCAGACCAGCAATTCGCCTGTTTCATCAAAGAAGAATGTTATTCTGTGTGCAGTGAGCCAAGTGGAAGATATCTATATCATTTCACTCTAGAGAAAGACTCAAAAACAAGAAAACCTGCTCAAGTGATCTCGTATATTTCATGAAGAAGAAGGACATTGACAAAAGCTTAAAGGCCATTGGAGGAGATTCTACAAATGTTAATACTGGCTCTGAAGGTGGTGCCATGCACTAGGTGGAGAGCAAGCCAGAGCATCCACTGTGCTGATTGATTGGTCTGAAGGTGTATATGAACCACCTTTGATGTGCAAATTGACTACAACAGAAATAAAGAAGTTCATTGACGAACCAATGCAAGTACCACAGTGGCCCTGTCCTGCCCAGTCAATAGAGAGAGGTGTGAAGCAGGTCACAGAGGCAGCAAGAAGAGTGTATACACATGAAAAATGTGAGGTTTTATATCAGAGGCCAAGAAGCAATTTGGCAGCTGATGTTGAACAACGAATCAAAACAAGACTTGATGAAACTCACTTAAACATGTTTGTAACTCAGATAATTGCTTTCTGATGTTAGTATATGATTGCATGGATTATTTTTTGCTTAGCTAGATGAAATTCATGCAGGAAAAAAAACTTTAATTTTTGTAGCACAAGGTGTAATTTTGAGAAGATAAGGTTAACAGCATTTCTGAGGTATATGATCAGACGTGTATTTACCATACCAAGCTAAACATTTCACAATTGCAAAAATAACAGCAGATTTGAATTCTTGGTGTAAAAACACATTTTTAGAACCCCTCACTGAAAAAAATTGCAAAAATTAATTTTCACTCCATTAAATGATACGCCCTGCCTAATGCTTTCCCTCATGTGTTTGTTAAGTGACCTCATGGGTCATTAAGGGCAGCACAGGATTCCTTGGGCGCAATGGTGAAATCCTCCGCCAGTCGCCACCTGTTCACTGCCCACGCACGCACAGTGCATGGCAGATGTACGCTATGTGCACATGCACATAGTGTGCACCAAATGCATGCTTCACACGGAAAAAGGAGCCATTTGAAGGTAAGTAGAACAGTGATGGGGGAACAGCTGTGCCGCATGATTTAGATTCACTAGAAAGCAGGAAATCGTATAAATCGTGCAGCACAGCTGATCATCAGAAATCCTGTTTTGGACCAACCAGTAGCTTTTTTCACTACCGGTTCACCGAACTGGTAGATTATATCAGTACCAGTTTGCGAACCGGTAGGATTTCACTACTGCTCAGGTGGCAAAGTCTTGGAAATTGTAGTGCAAACCCAGGCCTGCCTTGCCTGGGACTCCCAAATGCCTCTTCCACACCCAGACGGCATCAGGATTCCTCAGTTCAACTCTGAGCTAAGCATAGTCCCTTCTATGGGAAGGAGGAAAAAAGGTTAGAAAGTGAAATGTAGTATTCATCTAAGAAATGCAACTGATTAATTTTGAATAATATGCAGAGTAATATAATACTGGCCGTGACTTTTTCAAAATCCAAGCTCGCAAATCCTTCTTTATATCAGGTGTTAAAGAGTATTTAAAAGAATCCGCTTTGAACCTTCAAAGAGAATGAGGTGAAGTTAATTAGCTTATGTAATTATCTGAAACACTTACCTAATAATCTTATTCATTAACAAAAGATGTTGATTGGATTGTTGTCCCGCAAGCAGAATCAAAATAAACTTCCTTGGTAGAAAAAAAAAAGTCTCCGTAGCTAGAAATCTTTTCCAACAATGTTCATGGTTTATTGAAAAGTACACTTTACTACGGGTGTAAAGTTCAGTATTCATGGCCAGAAACAAAGCTGCCATACACCTGATGTAGTGTAAATCATTTGTCTGAGGTAACAAACTGCATAGGGCAGTTGAGCAGGGCCAGCACTTAGTGAGACATCAAGGCAAGCTGGTTGCTCTAATTGCCTCACCACCACTAATATTTTACTTTGAGGAACCTTCAACATAAATTCCTTAAAAGAACAATCATTCTAGAGAGTCATGCTGGCCTGATTGCTCACTTACAAAGTCATCAAATTGGGATAATGGTGTCTTCCAGAGTGCGTACTAAATCAGAATGCCAGAGCCTAAAGGATATTCAGAAAAAGATGTTACAGATGAGGCCTATATTCTGAGTGAGTTATTTGGTGGAAATGGCATGAGGAGAGATGGTTTCCACTGAAATCAAATGAACCTTTGTTTGAAAAGATGTCAAGGAGTTCATGGTAGATTAAATACTGCATGGTTTTCTATAGGCGGACAGTTTGAAAACCATTGTTCTGTTTAGTGCCCCCAATCTACATTTATCTTTTAAAGTCAAATATTAATCTTATTATCCTGTTTTCCCCAAAATAAGACATCCCCTGATAATAAGACCAATTGGGCTTTTGAGCACATGGCAATAAGGCCAAGCCTTATTGCAGGGTTCAAAAAAATATAAGACAGGGTCTTATTTTCGAGGAAACTAGCACATTACTTATTTAAAAAAAAAAGAAAGAAAGAAAAAGAAAAGGTAAGCATATTTTGTACTTTTCAGCTTTGCTATTTTATGAACTTTTTATGGCACATATAACATTAAGACAAAGGCTTCTTTGTAGTCTAGCAAATCATACAGTAAACTAAACAACACTATTAAAAAGAGTTTTGAAATTGTATCTCATGATTCCAACATATTTTTCCATGTATAATACAAAATGACAGTGCATTCTAACAAATCTTATTTCTTGCCAGATTCTGCTTTACGCGTTTTCAAATATGAGTGAAATTTAAAGATTTATCTTTCAGAATATTAGCAATGCAATTTAATTTTATAATGAGAGATTAGGTAGCTAGCATGCAAGAGATAAGATGTATACATTGGAAGAGAGTGGAGATTCCCATCCATGTGCCTAAATAGAAATATGAAATATAATGATGCCTATAGAAGAGAGTCTCAGCCTGGGAGTGGAATGAAAAATATAAAAAGTCTGAATTAATACTCATATGTTTTAGAGAATGGAAAAGCAAAATTATGAAAATAGTCAATTAAAAGTAATGAGTCTAAACTCCTCTAAAAGTTAATTTCAGAAACTCTAGCATAGTTTTATAATCATTGCCTCCAGTGAAAAGTAAACACTTTGGTTTGATGTAAATTATTATTAATTGGTTATAACCAGAGAGTTACAAATTATAACCTAGAAACCATGGTGATGTCAGATAGGGTGGACAAAAGAGACCTCTGGGTAGTTTTGAGTAGGATTTCTGACTTGTAGCAATAGCAGCAACAAAATGAAGACATTTTATGAAAGCAAAAAATAAATGGTTGCATGAAAAGACTGTAAACTCTAAGTAGAGTTCTCAGAACAAAGGAGAGAAAACTAACGTAACAATCCCAGAATTAGAGTAGGTTTGCATGGAGTCATCTAAGAAGGCACATACATTCTATCTCAGGGAGCAAAAGTGCAGCCCATCAGCATCTGTTTTGTGACTCTCATTTATTTTATTTTAAATTTGGAGAAGTGATAAAGTTCAGGGCAACTATTTGATCTCTGAAAAGCCTCCAAAAAAGCCCCTTTGGAGCATGCTTTCGGTCTTAAAGCTTGATGTTGGTTTTAGAGCTGATGGAAATTACACATTTGCTTCAGCCTAACATTCTGTTTTGCCCTTACTGGGAATATTTATCTCAGCTCTTGAGTTTATTTCAAGATTGATTTACAAGTCCTTTTAATTGAATCTTTCTCGTACACAATAATATACTTTACTGCTTGGGTTACAAACTGATCATCTCTCTTCCACCTTTCCTATGCATTACAATATTATGAAGCAGCCATGGTGAGATGAGATATAAAACAGGAATAGTTACTAATATGGATATTTGCCTCTAGGTCCAAGAGTTAAATGGATTTTTAATGGAAGGTGCTTATGTAATGTAGCATAATCACTTTTCTATTTTAATATAGTCACATGCTACACACATTCACTCTTCACCCTAACTCTTCTTGTAGCATCACATACACTTTTAGTAATTCAGTCCCACTGTACTCAACTTACTTTTATGTTTCTTCTCATAGACACAACCATCACTTCTATATAACAAAGTGGAAAAAAGCATGCTCTTTTAGGTAGTGATTTTCACTCCTTTCAGTCATCAAAACAGTAAACATCTTTCTGCAAGCATTTGTATATCTTAAAAAGTCTCTATTTTTCCCAGCTTTATTAAACATTCTAGCAAGGTATACAAATTTACATACCTGCTGTAAGCTTTACAGAGAGAGAGAGAGGGAGGGAGGGAGGGAGGGGGGAGAGAGAGCAATTATAATTTCTAATTCAATTTTCTCTGGCAAAAACTACCTTGATATTTTAGATTCATTTTTACATCACACATTCATAATATTTGATGCAAATAATTGGGTCCTTGGCCAATACAAATTCATCTGCATATAAAATTGTATCTATATCCCTGTCCTCAACCAAGACATACCTACTATCACCAGAAGCACCTAGTTTACATATATTATTTGTTATATATATATATATATATATATATATATATATATATATATATATATATATATATATGTAATCTTAGGGATAGCCTTATCTTACTACCTGCTCAGTGTGGAACCATTCACTAAGGCAGTAAGATACCAACCCTCTTTCTTCATTAGATTGGGGAAATTATCCTTCTAATAATTTTTCATACAGAACACATGTTTCCTCTCCTTGCAGTTTTATTTTCACTCTCATTTCCTTCATTTCTTTTTTTATTCTGTGTCTATATTTTTTACTCAAGATCAGTCTTGAGACACTATCAATAAATGGCTTATCCCACATTCAGAAACTCTCATCAATCTTGTATTTTTAATAATTATCTCAATCTTTCATTAAGAACAATACAATTAATCATGCTTTTAGATCATTACTCATTCCATTGTTAGCTGAATGTATCAAGTGATCTGTGCTTAAACAAAGATATTTTTTCTAAGCAGACACTGACCAGTCTCCGTTCTTTTTGTGCTTGTTTCTTGAACAACTTTTTCTGTATTCTTCATCTTGTCTCCATAGATAATAATGTTAAATAACATACAAAGCTAGGTTTTAATCCTTTGTCTGGTTTCACATATGTAACCTGTCAGTTCTTCCCTGTGCCCACACCCAGTTGTACACAATTGCTATGCTATCACCTTCAATGTGGAATTACTCTGGCTGTTAACCCATCAATTAGGATATAAATTCAGAAAAACGTCTCAGTCAATTCAGTGGGACTTATATTAAAATTTAGTTTGACAAACACTGTTTATACTAATTCTTTAGCTACAAAGATCTTGCCGTTTTCATTTTAGTTGAAAGCCTAAGCTACATTGATGGTCTCCCTTAAGCACATGAGACTGGCCTTATCTTGTCTCCAGTTCATGATTTAAATGGTCTTATATCAGCCTTTGTGTACCATGAAATCTCTTTTTTTTAACTTAAGCTACAATAGAACCATGATACATAAACTGTATTGTACATCTCCTCCCCTGTTTCTGGGAAGTCTGTTCATGTAATCAACTCAGCCTTGAAAATTTATGGCATTGGCTGTTCATCAACCAAGCATCATAGTAAAATATTCTTTCTATTACCACCCATGAGGCCAATACATTTAGTTAGCCAGTGAGAACAACAATGAGAATAGAATGTAATTACCCCACAAGAAACCTTATTGGTACAACAAAAGCTAAGTCATTCAGAACATTCTTGATGAGAAAAGATAATGATGGAATAAAGATAATCTTTTATATGAATAGGTTATTCTCTATTGCCTACCTGTCTACCTATCTACTTATCTAGAATATAACTGGGAGGACTGGAGAAATGAAACTAAGGATTTTTTTTTAATTTTGGGTTTTTTTAAAAAATGCTCCTGAGTATGTTAAGATCACTAATTTAACTTAGTTTTGGGAAAAGGAAATTAGAAATTATACTGTCATTATTTATTTAGTAATTTGATACTGCATTTTGGCAGCTTAGTGTTGTGTGGCTCTGAAGGCCACAAATAATAGAGTTGGAGGTTGTGTGCAATCAGTTGGCTGCACCTTGCCACCCTTGTTTTATACAAATGCGTCAATTTCTTACAGATTCAGATACTATAATGACAAGAATAATGTTGCTTTCCTTAATCTACTTTGAGTCAGTAGAATAAAAAATCCTATTTGCTACAAATAAAGTCTCAAGCCATCTGCTTTTTGAAGTTATATATTTGTAATCTGCACTTGGTCCAAATCTCATTTGTATATTAAAATAAAATTAGCCTCTGTATTGATGAGAACCATTTATATTCATATTCTCAGATCAATTGAACATTTCATAGGAGCTCCAGATGTTACCATAATAGTGTTTCAAATGTTGTTGTTTTTAGAGTTTATTTTTAGATGGCTTTGAAACACTCAGTGGATGGGGCGGGGGGGAAGCTTTCTTGTGCCTTTGAAACTTCACAGTATTTTTTTGAATAAATTCAGGTTGTGTAATGTGAGATGAGCATAGTTTAAATTATGAAGTTACGTGTGGTATTCATAGAAAGGATACTGAAATATGATTGAGAACACTTATAGTTAAATCCACAGTTATGGGACCTTATGAAAATTATGACTGAATTTTATTTAGTTTTTATTCTCAAGACTATAAGAAGAAGTATGCTCGTAGAAGAAACCTGGGATATTAATTCAACAAATAATGAAGGATACCAAGTCAAACCATTAACCCATATGCTGTCTCTGATTAGTCAGATTTCTCTGGAATATTAGGCTGAGGTTCTTCCCAGGCCTGCTTAATGAGATCAGTTTATCTGGAGCCAACAGTTATGAAGCCAGCAATCTTATGTGTTTTTTATTCTTGTTAGGATTTTGTTGTGCATTCGAGTCAATGTTAGCAAGGCCCTGGAGTTTTCTTCACAAAATTTCAGAATGGTTTGCCACAGCCTTCTTTCTACAGCTTTCTTTCTTCTTTCCGAATGCCATCACTCTGCTAAACAAATGATTCCCTCAACACTGTCAAACTAGTTACTAAATCTGCATTACTATTAATCTTCTCATTGTTCCTATCATCCACCTCCTCCCACTTACGACTGTATGACTGCAACCTTGTTGCTGGTATCCTTAAGATTTATATTGACTGTTTCTCTATGACTATCATTAAGTGTTTTACCTTATGATTCATGACAAATGTATCTTTTCTTTTATTACTCCGAGAGCATATGCACCAAGACAAATTCCTTGTGTGTCCAATCACACTTGGCCAATAAAGAATTCTATTCTATTCTATTCTATTCTATTCTATTCTATTCTATTCTATTCTATGGCTGAGAGAGTAACTAGTCCAAAGCCAACCAGCTGGAACAGGATTAGAATTAATTGTCTCCCAGTTTCTAAATTAATACCTTTACCCCTATACCAAAATACTAGTCTGTGCAAAGGCTCATAATAAGAGGTTACGCTACTCGAATAAGTTACAAATCTCTGCATCTAGATACAAAGTCTTAGTGAAGAGCAAAGCTATAAGACAATGTGATCTGGTAAACAATGTGATATGGTAAACTACAAAGCAATCTTGCATAAAGAAGATTATTGTCCAATTAACTCAGTATTATCCATAGGACTTACTTGTAGGTAAGTCCTACAAGTAGGTGGCAAATCACTGAATGAATGAATGAATGAATGAATGAATGAACAAACAAACAAACAAACATAGATAGATACCAGGGGTGGGTTCTACTTACCTTTACTAACGGTTCGCATCACGCCCGCACGCGCATGCACAGATCACCTATGATGACGTCCGGATCAGTGGGCGGAACCTCCCGCCTGTTTTACTACCGGTTCTTGCGAACTGGTCCGAACCTGAGGCAACCCAACACTGATAGATACATACATATATTCTCACTTCACCGTGAAACCTCACTTTGGACTTGTTATTTCTTTCACCTCAATCTATTTCACAAGGTTGTTGTTTTAGGGATGGGCGAACAGAATATTATATATGCCTTCTTAAAGAAAGGTAGGCTATAAATTTAACAAATGAAGCCACAAGTGAAAGTAATGAAATAAAGAAGCTGTCCATTCCTCCATAAAATTCAGCTATAATAGATCCCTATAATTTACAGAAAGCAGGTCCATAATTAGAATGTATAGAACTGATAACGAGCTAAATAAATTTAACTAAATAGCCAGATTAGACAGGATATAAGTAAAGACAGCAGTGACATGGGAGGTTTCCTAATTTGTTCTTTTACCAGCTATTGTCTTAAACGTTTTTCTGCTTTTTTGTTTCAGTAAGAGAGTCAGTTTGGTCTTGTGGGACATGGAATGGGGAAATCTGAATTCTAATCCTGCATTAGGCTGAAAGTCAACTGGGTGACTTGGGGTCAACAATTCTCTCTCATCTCTAGGAAGAACACAGTAACAAGCCACTTCCAAAACTCTTGCCAAAAAAACTGCAAGGACTTGTCCTTGTAGTCACCATGAGACAAGACTGACTGAAGGATGCAAAATGCAGAGGGGAGGTACAGGACTTGTATGGTGTAAGTCTCCTATTATCTTCCATTAGTAAAGCAAAGATAGCCAATGAACTATATATGAATTGCTCCAAACAAAATATGACCTTGATTAGATCTCCATATATCACAACACAATACAGAACTGCACAGAGATGCATTTATTTTCCCAATGGACCAATGTTTTAATTCTTTAAAAGCAGCATTAAAAATGGGTTTAATATCTAAACTAGGTGTTGCGGTTAAAACTGCCATGCTGAATGTCATTTTCCTCAGTGAAATTGGTCTAGCTATTTGCTATAAAGAGCAGTCTTTGAACTCATCTGTCTACATTCTATCAGGAGAAACCTCTGATTATAAATCAGAACTGGCAATCATTAGAATTTTTATTTTCCAACACAGAACAGAATGTGGCCCTACTTAAAAGCAAAAATGACAACTTCTACTGTGAACTTTGAGCTAATCAAAATGGTGGCATTTAAGGAGCCTTAAGCAGATGGTTTTTAGAGAGTGATGTTGCATAAGTGGCAATAGATACCGTTCTTCAGTTTTCATTGAAACCTGGAACAATCTGTTGGAATTCTATTGTCTTTTTAGCAGATTGCAGGGGAGCAACCTATAGCCTACAAATTATACACAGATTATACAATCTCTGCTGTGCCCTTTTGCAAACCCTGGACCCCTTTAAAATGGACCACAAAAATGTGATGTAAATCTGCAAGGGCACAAAGATACCTGAAATTGTATAACAGCAGCCCATTTTACTGACTACAAATATATTTCTTTTCTTTAATAAACAAAGATGTGTTCTGAGACAGCTCTGGAGGATTGATGGTTTTATTCATCTTAACCTGGATTGCTATAAACCAATGTGGTTGATGCTTTCATGTAAAAGATTGTTTTGTTGGCAAGGGATACATATTTGACAGACTGATTCACTTGGCAAGCATATAATTCTACTTCAGTTTCTGTAGTACTGTATATTATAAAGTTGCAACTTCCAAAGTAAAAGTGTAGAACTGATATATAAAAAGACCAAAAGCAAATGTTTATTTGGTACATACATTTATACACAGATGGCAGAGTAATGAGGGTTAAGCAAACTTCTGTCCCAATGAGATCCATTGGTTTTAAAGTAACTTAATACAATACACTTAACATTGTCACTATGGTTTCTATTAATATATGACTGTTGTGTAGAAAAATACATCCAAGGTGCAATGGCATCAGCTGGGTGGGGTGGTTTGTTTTTGTTTTATAATATTCAAATACAACTAACAGCAGATATAGAAGGTTTGAAAAGACTATCTTCTCAAAGAACTCTACCTCTTGTTCTAAGCACTTATTATTTTTAAATTGGGGAAAAATGCAAAACAGGTGTACAACAATCTGAGGAATAGTACTTTCAGCATGTCTTATATAAATGTCTGGGTGGAAAGAAGGGGGAATTTCTGTGATAATGTGCTTTTCCTAGCCAGGATTATAGCTTAAAGAAAACAGAATTTGTATTTTATCTTTCCCTGACCTGCAAAACTGGTGCCTTGCATAAAATGGACTTTAGCCCTTTTAGAATAAATAAGAAATTCCTCCTCATAATTCTTTCTCCTTAAAAGTATTGATAGATCAATTATATAATACAATTGAAATTGATAATATTTTGGATTGATAAATTTTGATTAACTAGATGCCTCATTTAAAATTTTAGGGGACACAAAGGTCCTTTGTAAGTACAGCAGTGATACAAATATGGCAAGACTCTATCACAAATATGGGCAGGGCCAGAATTTTCTATTTTTTCCTAGTTTTGGGGGGAAATTTTGACGTGCTACTCTTTTTTTTTAAAAAAATAAAACTTACCATATGTTGTCTACTTTAGGACTTGTATTATATTTTTCATGTATTTCATGCCTCAGAATAGTGAGAAACTACGCCATTGATTTTTGGTAAATTCAAAAAATCTTACTTTGCAACTCCCTTAGCCTAATTCTGGGCAATAAGTATAGGATTTCAGTATTAGGTAGCGCTAGGGGAGTCAACCTCTGAAAAGGGAAACTTGCTCTTTTTCAGGTCTTTTATGCTGCTTTAATAAAAATTAAGCAAACAAATGGATCTAAGTCTCGATGAAATCTCTGAGAGCTTGCTGCCTTCATTAAAGCTGAGTTCTTTCACTCAGAGAATCCTAATTATAGGTATCAGTCAGTCATGCTTCTAGCTGGAGGGCATGTTGCAATTATTCCGTTTTCCTTCTTAACAGGTTTTATTTTCTACTAAGAGGGGGAAACAGGAGGAGAGCAAGTGGAAAGGTTAAAAACTGGAGATGCCATTACAGTATGGTGAACAAAGCTGGACAACTGCATAATACACTCATTTGGAAGCATTTTCACCAGTCTCTTCACTGTTCCATCAGTTGCTGGATTCACACACTATGAGAAACAATATGATTTATTTGTTTTTATGGCAACATAACCTTTGAACCCAACACATTTGATTTATAAACTATAGTTTATGAGCTGCATTGTATCTTCATCCATTGCAACCTATGGATTAAATTGCATGATCAAACCACACTAAATACAAAGCTATAAAAATGAAGACTGTATGTGACTCACCACTTTCGTCTAGATATCTATGAGTACTTGTACACAAACATTTGACTCCATATCAGTGGTGGAATTCAAATTTTTTTACTACCAGTTCTGTGGACGTGGCTTGGTGGGTGTGATGTGGCTTGGTGGGCATGGCAGGGGAAGGATAGTGCAAAATCTCCATTCCCACCCCACTCTGGGGCTAGTCAGAGGTGGTATTTGCCAGTTCTCCAAACTACTCAAAATTTCCGCTACCGGTTCTCCAAAACCTGTCAGAACCTGCTGAATTTTACCCCTGCTCCATATCATTTTATGTTAATACAAGTTGTAGCTCATTATTTGCAGCTCTTTTGGTACATATGTCAAGTGTTAATGTTTTCAGATACGTATGGTTATATATCTTATTGGCTCCTTCTTCCAATCACTTCTGATCCTCTTTCTTTCTGATAGATTCCATCCATACTGATAGGCATATATATGTTAATATCAAATCCAAAAAGATTTAAAAAAAACACTACATGATTTAAAGATGGGGAGAGTTATCCCACCTCCTCTGTATGCGCGCGCACACACACACACATGTGCACGTATGCGCGTACACTTGTCTTGATAAATTTGAGTTATCTGGAATTAGTTGCTCTGACTATGCCTCCAATTGAGTGAGTTGTGATGTTCATTACTGCTCTCAGCTTGTGGTAATTCTTGGCAGGCTCGGATGAAATGAATTACTTGATCACTCAGTGCTGAAATGTCACAGGTGAACTTGCTGGCAAGAGCCACCTCTTGAGGCCCTCTAATGTATAACTTGTCTCCAGGGTTTCTAGTTTGCACACTGGATAGTAAATACTTCAGGAAGAGGTGGGTGAGTAGCTTCTTTTTTGCTCCCCCAGTTTCTATCATCTTGATACCTTCAGGCATGGTAGGTGACTCCCATCATCTCCTGCCCTGGCTAATATAGGGGAAAACATCTGCAAGATACCAACCAACCAACCAAGCTCAGAGAGCGCCAAGGACTCCACATAGAAGGAAATGGGTTGCAACAGGTTGCAATCAGCTGAGCTGCCCTGCTACTTTATCAGGCTTGCTGGCCCAATTCCTTGGTTCATCTGGGGTGATCTTCTTCTCTTCTGCCTTGTAAGCACCTGCTGTGTTGCCCTACATAATAAGAATGCCTCCGTCTACGGAGACCCGCAGAACCTTTCCAAGCTTCTCGGTTTCCCGGAGTTCCCTTGAGCCTTTGCACTCTCGGCCGTTGCCCAGGGATGCCAAGGACCTCGCGATGACCCTGCCTCGCCTCCGCCGCTCTTTACCAACAGGCCGTTCCCCCGCTGCCTTGTGGTGCCGCGGCGGCGCGCACAGCCTCGATCGCACCCTTTTCCCACCTCTCCCCCCCCCCATTTCTCTCTTTCACACTCACATACACACCGTTTACGCATCTCCCGGTCTTGCCCCCACATTCCGTCCTCCTCCCTCTCCCTCCCCGTCCTCCCCTTAGCCCCTCCTTGCCCCCCCCCCACTCCTGCTCCCAATCACACTCCCGCCCGATACTGGAGCCCGGCGTCATTTCAGCTTCAGCCGAGCAGCAGACATGGCGACGACGCTGACAGCGGTCCAGCCGCTCACTCTGGACCGAGGTAAGCACTGCTGTGCTCGGCGCCGCGATCTGACGTCCGCCTTCCCTTGCTTTTCCCCCACCTTTTCGGTGGCAGAGAGTCAGGGGCTGGATGTGGTTTTAGTCTCCCCAGATCCAACCTCAAGAGCCTTCGCTACGGTTGACTCCCCGGAGACCATTTCCCGGGGGAGCAATATATTGCCCAGCCGGCGGCAACATGTTGAGGTTGAACCGCCCGGCCGCTTGCCCGCAGTCTCTTCCTCGCCCCGTGCCCCTTATAGGAAGCGCAGCGGCAAAGCCACCAGCCGATTGGGACCCGCTCTTGCGCCTCCGGATCAGCCCGGAGGACTTGAGGCAAACGAAACGAGACCACCTTCAGGGTCGCGGTGGTGAACAAGAAGGGAAGGACCGGGAAACTTTATTTCCGAGGCTTTGGGTGCTCGGGTGCCAGTTTGGAGGAGGAGGTTTGGCATCGGGGTGGGGTGGGGGGATCAGCAGCAAGATCAGATTTCCTGGAGACCTTGGAATTGCCTATGCCAACATGGCAGGTTTCAAAGGCAGAGGACTATCGTTACAAATAAATACAACCACCCTCCCAACTGGCAAAGTTAGTAATGTGGGGGAGATGCTTGTTCCATGCATAAAGAAAAGGGAACATTGGGAAAGGACAGCATTTGGACTTCTATCACAGTTTCACCCAATAGAGCAAAAAGATATTTGTTAATCTGATTTCCATAACTTTGACACTTGATCACTAAGGGCTAGCATCTCCTCCTATACTGCTATTTATAACTGCTTTCTATCAATATGTTATCCCCTGTGGCAGAAATGCTATGGATTATGTTTTGTCCATGACTGGGGGAGATCATGAGTCAACCCCCCTTTCCTTTTTCATTCAGTATGTTAATCTGAGATGAGAAAAATTTCATAGATTTGCAAAACTAAAATTTGAGGTGCAGTCCACTGATAACCAGTTTATTGCAGAATGCAGATGCCTTGATGTAGATGTACACATTCTAAAGCTATCAGAATGTTTGCAGTCCATATTTCTGAATGAAAGCAGAAGACAGCAATTTGGCTGTAATTAAATCCTCACATACTTTTTTTAGAAGAAAATGTTGATTGACACTTCCAAAAGAAATGAAATTGAGGGACAGATAGACTAAACACCAGATTAACAAGTGGAGTAGAATGAAAAGAAGAGCAGGTGGAAGAGACAGGGGTGTGAAAAAGAAATTTCAGTTCAAGTATAGAACTGGATTTGAAGAGGGGGGCGGAAATCCCCTAATTCAAACTAATTCTCTGTTTGCCCAAATGAAACATCACATTTTGTTAATTAGATATAAAGGGAAAAAACAGTTTACATTCTTATTTGCTTTTTGATACTACTTGTTACCTGTGTGACCCAGGATGTAAATTCAATTGATTTTACTGGAACTCCTTTGTAATATTGCCACTTTAATAAATCAATATTCAAGAGCCTCAAAATATTTATTTAAAAATCTAAAAACAGTATAACTGAAGCTTCTTAGGAACTCTTAAAACTGTCCTTAATTTTAAATAATTAAAGAATTACAATAAATCCCCAAATTCCTGCTTTACCCTCAGTGTAAAATTCAGATTCTCTGTGTAAAATTCAGATTCTCAGTATAAATTTGAATAGCTCGTTGGAGTGTAATGAAGAACCCTGGAATTTATATGTTGCCAAACCTTACTTAAAATTCACTTCTGAAATGGGCAAATCATGATAGCTAATGCAAAGAGAAAAAAGTATAGAGTGTTAGTAGTAGCAGTTTGTTGACAAAAAAGGATGTCTGTTGCTTCCAAATAGTTAGAAACTCAGTGTGTAATCTGCAGTTTCATTCCAGTGAACTACTTTAAAGCAAGACAAATTATTTCTTAGCAAAAGGTTGAACAGATGGCAGTTTATTAGGAACCATGGATCTTTTTTTCCAAGGAAAGTATGATTACTACATACTATAGTCATTACACTCTGCACTTATATTTTTTTATTATTTACAAACTAAATAGAATTGAAATTACTCTTAACTTTTTATTTCGCAACTACAACTTTAATGAGAATGTACCAAAAGTGGTAAATAATCAGCTACACAAAAGTAGAGTACAAATATTAATAAATAAAATACTAGGGGTGAAAAGCTATCCTTAAATTACATAAACTTTTCACATATTATTTAGGTCAGAATTTAATACCAATGTTATATTAAGCAAAATTAATTACTTAATTAGAAGCTACTTAACATTTCACATGAAGCTGAAGATAATTGTTCATTAATAAATGCATTTGCATAATGAAATAATTATCACATAAGTGAAATGAAACAAAATCATTCATATATGAAAACAGCTATGAGCAATTTTTAGACAGGCATGCAAACCTTGCAAAATATGTAGCCTAATAATTTAAAAAGAGATTATTCTTCTCACTTGCACACATTGAAAAGTCCCTCTCTGAATGCTCTTCACAGTCCTAATAGGTAGAGGTCAGAACATTTCTGACAAATGTCCATATGATTCAACTGGATCTTTTCCTTGTGTGTTTAGAAATGTTATTAATGTTAATGCTGTCAGCATCCTTGGTACCCAGTAAATCATGTGCATATATAGGGAAAAGTTAAGTTCTGATTTACATCCAGTACAGTACAAACTATTCCTCCAATGCAGTTACGGTGATGCTTGTATTTAGAAAACAAAACTAACAGGGAACTATGTAACATAAAAGAAATAGAAAAGAGAAAATGCTGCTCCTCAAGTAAATAATATCAAGAAGAGTGGCAGAGGAAAAGAATTTGAAGAACTTATTTAGAAGTAGCATTTTGTTTGCACAGTTAAAGGGGACAATTTCTAAGAGACCTGGCTCTACATTGTTTGTCCTCACTCTTTCTCTCTTCCTGTCCCTTCTGCTCATAGATATACATGGCAGTATCCTACTCAAGCAATGTTTTGCCTGTCTTAACTACATTTCAGTAGTGGTAGCACCTAACAAATTTTGTCTTGCTTCAGATGCTAAACAAAATAGCATCCTATTTGTTCTTGGATAGGAGACAAACAAGGAATGTTGGGGTGTACCTTTAAGTCAAACAAGCATCCCAGAAGAAGACAGTGGAAAACCATTTTACATACTACAGCCCAAAAAAAAATCTAACGTGGATGTATCTACTGTATGAGGTTACCAAGAATTGAGTTGAGTTTGACTCAAACCAGATAGCTACATGGAAATATGGTATAAGTAGAATAACATAAGCCCAGTGGGAAAGAGTCCATGGGTTTCACTATATCCCACAACCTCTTATGAAAAAAGAACAGGGAAAATTGCACTGACAACCTACAATACTGAACCAGGCTAATCAGAATTGCAGATACTGGGACCAGTGATAGATAAATGATTGCAATGATTTTCTTTCCTTTTGAACTTGGTCCACTTTCCTTGGTTGGTTATCAATAACTTCTGACAGTTTTCCCTATAGACATGTCAATATTTCCACTCTTTTATAATCTATTTATATAGATCATTTGCAAGATTTTTCATACAAACATTAATCAAGGGGATGTAGAAATTGCTGGAAACCATATAAAATGATAACTTTTAGGTTGCAGTCAGCTTACAATGCACATGATTTAGTCTAAGAGCTAAGAGACTTTAGCTTTTGATTAAAATTTAGCAAAACACTATCTTCCCAATAGCTGTTACTAATACTGTTATTGCATTATGTATATTATACATTATACAATGTGTGTGTGTTTGTGTGTGTGTGTAGAACTACATACATAAACATACATACATATATCTCCACACTTATATTATATTATATTATATTATATTATATTATATTAATTATATTATATTATGTTCTATTATGCTATGTTATGTTATATTATATTATATAATATAATATATTATATTATATTATATATTATATAATATTATTATATTAATATAATACTGTAATATAGAATGCTCAAGTATGTAGTAAATGGAATATTTTTCTCTTTGCCACAAAATATTTTACAGCAATCAACCATTATTTAGATCTCATTTGTGGAAATAATGTTCTTGCCTTGTATCATCTCTTGCATTTTTTAATGATCATTTGCTGTCATAGTTTTATTAGAACAGGATGCAAGACTTTACCATAAATGTAGAGAAGATCTATATTTAAAAATCTGGACTAAAGAACCCAGTTACCATGCCTCTGAGAAAAACCCACATAACCTCCAAAACCTATCTACTTCACATCCCATATCATAATGAATCTCACTAAAATAACACTGGTTTAAGATTGTGATGATGTAACACAGTCACTTTGTCACTGGAAACTTTTCTGGTGTAAGGAATGTAGTAAGACCCTTGTCCTTATTTACAGCTGCAGCTTCATAAGATTGCATTGTAAAGCTTTTGAATTCTATTTTTCCTCACCTGTGATAAGATACTGTAAATCTATACTGCCTTTTTCCCATTAATAGATATGTTATCCAAAATTTGCATTAAATTATTTCAAACTAGAGAAATTTTCACTGGTAGGTTAAGTCGAATCTCAAGCACATGAACTTCTTTCCTCAATTCTTGTCAGCAGAGAGCTTCATAAAGCAGCACAAAGTAACTTATTTCTTTATTATGTAGAATATATTTTCAAAATAATGGAAGATTTAATCACTTTATAGTTTAATCTGAGAAGCTTTATCATTTAGCCTGTACAGCCCTATTCTGGCAGAACTGGGAACGTGCAGAACACAATTAATTAGAAGATTGAATTGTGGATGTTCCAGGGTTTAAGGGATTTGGAATACATAAAATAATCTGACATATAGTAGAGAAGACTGAATGATAGAATATAAAAAGCATTAACTGAGAATAGAGAGGAGCTTTGTGTATGGAGAATAGCAAACATGTAAGTAGCCACAATCCAGCCAGCAAAGTCATTGACTAAGTATCAATGTATTAAGTCCAAATTATTTATGTTAATTGAGAGTCAGTGAAATAAGTGATAATTTAGCCTCATTGATTTAAATGGGTTTGTTCTAAGCATGACTAATTCTGGAACCATTCCAAATGTAGTGTAACATAATGTCCTAAAATATATGTATAGGAACCATTAATTTGACAGTACCACTGATTTATTGGGAAATTCTAGAGATACTATAAACTATACTATGAAAAAAGCCTTATAAAAATAATTACTTTTCGTTGATAATTAAGTGCAGCTATGTACAGAATAAGGTTATGGCTTCATAAATGCAATTTAAAACTGAACTTTCAAATTAGCTATTAAGATGTAGTGTGAACAAGAAAAGAGAGGAGGAAAAGAATGTGGCTAACTGGAAATTAGACAAAGCAGAGAAATTAATATAATGATAGTTACTTTGAAAAAATACATTTGTTCATTAATATATTTCTATCAACTTTAAGTTACATAATGAAAACAGTGAAAATTTCATGCATCCACATTGCTGCTTAGAAAAGCAATGCCAGCAAATTACAGGTATTAGTTGTATCTTCTTTTAAACTTATTTACTTATCAAGTTGTCTATTAATTTTTAATCAAATGTATAACTTGTACAAAAGACAAATGATAAACTGAATTGAATTGAATTGTAAACCATATAGGCATTAATACATCGGAGTAGGACAATGGAATTTGTTAAAAAAAAAATCTTGTTTTTCTCCTATGGTTTCTCAGAGCAAATCCAAATAGGGAGCATGGAGTGCTTGAGACAGTAATGGTTATTTTCCTCCATTGCTTTAATGAAGCAGATGAACATTTTGAGTGATATTGCACAACATCATTACTGATTACATTTATCCAATATCTTTTAGAAATAAACAGACAGCTGAGAGCTTACAACCGGCATGAATGAACAGGGGATCAAACAAGGACAGGGTTTTTTTTTTCTTTTGCAAAAAGAATGAATGACGAGGTTGATCTGTTAAGTTCTAGGGAAGGTTACAGTATTTGGTTTATTGTTCAATTTAGTGTTTAAATCTGACTATGTGTTTTATATCTGAACTGACTGGTGTTTTATATCTGAATATCTGGTATTAAGTAGAGAAAATGCAAGAGTAGGGAAGGACCTTGTAAACAGCCCTTAACAGTACAGCTTTCAATTAAATAGGATGAAAGAAAGAGGCACTGATTCAGGTACATAAAGATTGCACATAGTAGTGAAGGTACAAGGCAGAAAACATTACTTAGAAATCCTCAATATAGGACATTAGGGAGACCAGTAGAGGGTAACAGTCCACATCTTCATTATCTATATAGCAATGAACATAGTGGCAAACAGAAAGAACTTAAATCCTACATAGTAATACAAATAGAACTTGATAGGTATCATGGAAATATAGGGGGATTAGAATTGTGACTGGAGTGCTTGTGGAAAACAAATTTTAACCAAATATTTAGAAATGCAAACCAGAATTATCCAGAACTACAGACCAGTTAGTTCTGGACAAGCTTCTAGAGCAGATTTTTAAGCAGTACATCTTCAAAAGAGAAAAGAGTAAAAAGAATGCCATCATCACAAGGAACTAATGTGGGATTCTCAGTAAGAAGCCATGACAGTCTACCCTTATTTATTTTTATACAATGACAGGATTAGTAGATCACAGGAATACTGTATTATAGATGTAGTGTATTTGATCACAGTAAAATATTTGATAAATTCTAAATATAGACTACAACTACTATTGACAGGTATATGTGAACTAGCTACAAGTAATGGCATCCAAATAATGGTCATTAGGGAAGGAAATGTCAAGTAATCACTCTGGGTCCCTCTTCATCCCAGTGCCTTTTGGCATCTTTAAATTAACCAAAGGATGAAATAGAAGGGATGCTCATTAAATTTGTAGCTGATTAGCTAATATTTTAAAAAAATATTTAAAAATCACAATTCAGAATAATCTTGACATATTTGAAAGACTGTAATGCATCCCATTGAATGAAATATATCCCATCATCCAAGTATTTCAACTCTCTTTTCATACTGAATAAATTTCCTGGTTTTGTCCTATGCAAGTGAAGATTATAGTTTTATATATAGCCTTGAGTTAGATTTTGAGAAGCTTAGTATTTTGAAGGTTGCCAGCACAGAATTAACTAATTATCTAGGTAAGCGACTATAGGAACAACAAAATTGCAGAACTGAACTGTATCATAATAAAGTAAAAGGTTAAACTAATTCTCACGGTAAAAATTCACTATATGTTACGCTTTATACTATTTTAGCTGAAACAATGTCTCTCTCTCCCTTCTCTCCCTCCCCTCTTCTTCTTCTTCTCCTTCTCCTTCTCCATTTCCTTCTCCTCTCTCTCTCTCTCCTTCTCTTTCTCCCCCCTCTCTCTTCTTCTCTCTCTCTCCTTCTCTCTCTCTCTCGCCTCCCCCTCATTTGTATCTGTTCAGATATTGCCAGAGCAATTGAACTACTAGAGAAACTTCAAGAATCGGGAGAATTACCAGGACACAAGCTACAGTCGCTTAAAAAAGTACTGCAGAGTGAGTTTTGTACAGCTATCAAAGAGGTATGGTAATAAATCTTTGGCAAAACATTCTCTGGGAGTTGGTGAGTGAAAAGCCCACTGTTGTTAATGCAGATAGAGCGAACATACCATTGAAAAGACCTCTGTATCATGTCAATAAATAAATACTGCTCTAGGGAGTTTCTGGAAATCGTTGGCATGTGTCCACAATCAATGCTGCAATAATAAAAATAAATTTTTGCATAAAAATACATAAAGTCTGGTCTGACGTAAACAGAACCCACCCTCCAAAATATTTTATACTGGGGATTAAGGGGATAGCATTACATCACACATGGAGTGCAGGCAGAGGAATTATGAGAACAATCCAATGAAGATGTAGTAATTATTAGTTTCTTGCTACATTCTTTTGTTCTAGCATGCTGGGAGATTTGCAGAGCCTACAGTGTTTATTGGAGATAGCTCTCTAAAGATGGGAAACAGGAAAGTCCAGTCCAATTAAATAATCCCCTAACCATTGCCTCGATATCAAGGTAGGCACACACTGAGTATGTTAGTGCTTGCAGATCAATGATGGCTACGTCACTGGATTGATAGACCCAGAAAAATCTGATTATCAATGTAATCTTAAATACATTTACTAGGAAATAGAATTTATTAAGACCAAGGGTGTTTCTTCTATTACAACTCATAGGAATTTGATACGTAAATTTGTAATGTTTTCTATGAAAAATATAATTTTGATTGTAACCTTCCTTATTTTTAAACAATGCTGATATATTTTACTACATATAGGCACTTTCTTTTATTTTTTTTCCCAAATAATTAAAACTGATTGCTTTAACTAAATAATTATGGTTTTACTAATTTACCAACTTGTAGTCAGTGGCAAAGCATTAAGGTTTCAATGATTCACATGCTCATTACAGAATCATCCCCCCCCCCCTTTTCACTTAAATAAAGTTGGGGAATCAAGGCAAATACAATATATGGATTGAAATTGTATTCCCAACTTTAAAAAAACCCTTCAAAGCTTGGAAAATGTAAAATTTGTAGTCCTGGGCATCACAACTTTTTTACTATCATAAGCAGCATCCATGGAAATTCAAACAAACATTTTAAAATAATTTATATTCCACATTTCTTATGAAATGTCATTGTTCTTGTTTGAAAACCTATTATATCACGTGGCGAAATTTCAAAACTCTTAAGTAATTTTGTGGATTTATGAGATTTTGACATTGCTTTTTATAGTAATTTTTTTATATTCTTCTTTGATCCATCATGCATAGAAGAGTTATTGAACTCTAATATAAATAATACTATTCAATATTTTAGAGCAGATTCCATAATAAAGCCTTTAATTGAATCAACTAAATACTTCAAATTGATGACAGAATGTATATAGGTTGGTCTCTATATCAGAAAACATTAATATCTCAATGACATTGCTTAGATACTTTTTCATTTTTATATATGAAAAAGTAGCAGCTAACATATAGCAAAACTCAGAAATTACTTAAATTGATATTCGCTATTGGTTGAATGAACTAAAAGCTATTTAGCTAGAGCTGGACAATTGACTGTTCTTTACAGGCTGCTGATTTTTTTGTTCCTGGTAAGGAATAAAACAACCTAAAAGCATCTTTGCAGAACACTCTGCAAAACTAGAAATACTGCAAAAAATAATAATAATAATGGAAATGCATATTCTCTTTTCCCCCTTTCCTTCAGTCTATTTATTAACTTTCTTAATCCATTTCTCTAAAGTTGATGGGAAAGGAAATCACAATCCCCACTACAGAAATTGATCAATTTCTAATTTTCCCTTGTTTAGGCAACAAGAGGGTTTGGGATTCTACAGATTTAAGGAATTCCTTAGTAGCACCCAGTCTACTCCACCAGCAAAATCCACTTTTGCTGATGGAATAGCATTACTATTCTATTCTATGGCAGTAAGCTTTTGATGACTAGCAGCTGAAGGCTCCAATATAGGGGTCTCCAACCTTGGCCACTTTAAGCCTGGAGGATTTCAACTCCCAACTTTGCTGGCTGGGGAATTCTGGGAGTTGAAGTCCCCCAGGCCAAGGTTGGAGATCCCTGCTCCAATAGATGGCTGGAGGTGCTGTGATATTGCTGAAATGGACAGTCTGGGTTTTCCAGTGGGGACTATTAGTTTGGAGGAAGGAAATGTAAGTTAGTTTGGACTAGCTTTGTACTCCACAGTTTGTATTTTGTACTTACATATAGTTTTTCAGTTGATGGCTGCCTACAAAAAGGCAGTCAATTCCTGGGAATTCCCATGATAATGATGAATGTTGTGGGGAAGTGTATATAGCCTATGAACTATTTAGAACATTGTAGACTTTGCCAAGGACCGGCGTGACATATTATATGATTGCATTCTGAGAAGTTTATGTATAGAAATAACATACCAGCATGCACGATTATTTTTCTTTGCTCTTAACTTTCTGGTATTCATAGAATAATGATAACTAGCTCACGGTTTAAAAAAAAAACACTTAAAAATCTAGAATGTGCCTAAATATGACTGTATTATCAATTTATGGTTGTAACTGATTAATTTTTAGATCATTACTTGGAAGCTCACTTTAGTGCAAGTAAATGGTGAGAGTTTGCACTCTCCTTAGAAAACAAATAATTTTTCTTTTAAAAACCCGAATCCATTTTATGGATGTTGATTGTTAAAATCAACATTTTATCATCAGCCATGATGGACAAATGTTTAGAAAGTATCATCACAAAGTGTACATAACATGCTTGATAGATTTCTGAACCCCAAAGTTATAATTGATTCTCCCGTCTTTATTCCTGACATATGGTATCATAACATCAGGCAACAGATGGATATCCACAAGTGAAATACATGTTATGAGTAACATTGGAGACTTTCCAAAATGAGTTTCTTTTTTTGATGAGATTTCTAAGTAAAATTCTTCTTCTTCTAAACTCCATACTGTTTTGGGTTGTCTTTGGTCTCCAGAGCAACTACCAGAACAGCATGGAATCTTATTTGTTCTTATTTTCTTATTTTTCATAATATTTGTGGTTATATTATATTCTGATATTCTGGTCCAGAAAGTCTAAAACAGCTATTATAATTACATTTTGCATGTTGTTGGCACTCATGGCATAAATGTAATGCCCCAGAATGTAGTGTGATGTAGAATGTAGTGTATAAATGATGCTGTTCTCCATAGGACAATTGCAAAAAAAAAAAAGTTCTTATCATGAGAATGTGGATATGCTCATTCAGAAATGCAAATACATAGTAATGTTTATTGTGATGGAATGCCAAACAGTCCTTGGGAACACAGAGGGGACAGCAAGACCATTAAAAGAGGAAATCGGTCTCTTAAAGAAGAGATTCATGCGTTCAGGGGAGGGAGGAAACTGTAAGAAATTGACTCTGTGTAATTCCTTAATTGTACTAGGTATAAGCTGATCTGGAGAATTGATCTGGGTCTTCAAGATTGTGTACATTACCCTACTAGTGATAAATACCAGAAATTGAAATTATTTTTATGTTCTGCTTTGCCAGCTTCACAGCTGACAATTATTACAGTAATCATTAATGACACAATTGTTATTTTTTAAATATATTGATGACATTCTCATAGCTTCATATATTTAATTGTTTTTTTATATAACCAAGTCTTCTTTGCCTATCCTTGTCCTTTTTAAAAAGTAGTCTAGCTCATTCACTGTTGTGTTCTTATTTGGTACATTTTGCATTAGGATAACATGTTCCATAATGTGAGTTAAGAATTGGTCTGTATTGTACATAATGGACTGTATTAACCTTGTTAATATTTTGTTCAAGTGCTTTGTGATGAATGGAATACTAGATATGCTCTGTGAGAGAACAGGAATTGGCTAAAGAGTTTAAAATCAGTTCAGAGGCATCCTTCCTTGTATCTATTCAGTACTTATATACAGTAGAACCTCTGGACACAACCATAATTCGTTCCATAACTTTGGTCGCAACCTGATTTGGTCATGACCCAAACCTAATTTTGGAAATTTGGCGCTTACAAAAAAAAAGGCGTGGAAGGGGAAATCGGCCACAGGGGAAAAAATGTGAATTTTTTGGTCGGAACCCGATTTGGTTGTGGTCAGAAGCATTTGTGACCAGAGGTTCTACTGTACCATAATTCTTAAGTGAAATGCTCCATTATAATTCATCTTTTATGTCACTTTTAGTTAATTCTCTCTCATGAAGCTAAATGGCGAAGTATAAAATGTGGTAGGGGAAACACGTTTCTTTTACTGATGTTACACTCCGACTTGTCAAAAGAGATATTTTAAACAAAGTATCTATACCTGTTTTAGAATGTACTGTAATCTTTCTTAAGATACAATAGTGCTTCAGGATATTTAACTCCAAATATAAGGATTGAAATTAAATTCAGAATGAAGCTAATATTCATAAACACTCACGCCCACACCTATACCCATAGACACACAGTGATAAATTCCTTCAGAAAAAAAAAGTATTAACTTACTCATTTTTCATACGTTCCTATCATATGGTCTGTAATTAAAAATGTCAATCTTCCTAAGAGCTACATGAGTTCATGAGCAAGTCTGGGATTGTTAATGAGTCATTATAACCACTGCATGAAGCAAGATGACACGTAGCTTAACTGCATAGCTCCCAATTGTTCCAACATCTGTTGTAACAATGTAGATGTTTGCATCCCAGGGGTGACTGCTATCAATATCCTGAATAAAACATGTTACTTTTTTCAGATGAAAAAAAAATGCCACAATTCCAGCACAGCTTTTAGGAACTTGAGACCCCCTGAATCTGTGTAATCAATCCTTTGGTTGGTCTTGCTTTTTATTAGTTACTTTTTCTGGCAACCCTGTCTAAGCTGAGCTGCTTCCCAATCATCAGCCATAATGTAAAAGCTTTTCAAAGAAGACACATGGGATTTTTGGATAAAGAAACTTAGTCTACCACTGAGCAAAAATTATTTGCTTTTATTTTGGTAAGAATTTCCAGAACAATGTACCTAAAATAAAATTGAAAAGCAATTGCAATGCAGATACAATAAGCCAGAAAAATTCTAAAACACAGAAATTAAAAGGGCAGCAAAGTCAGAAAGTGTTTAAAAAAATAAACAAACCTAGCCACCTGCCCTTTTCCCATTACAGCTTAACTAAGGAATTCCTTGAATTTAGCTGTCCTCCTCTTAATGCTAGGTCAGTTGATGATAATACACCCATTATTTAGGATTTAATCCTAGTAAAGGTAAAGGTTCCCCTCGCACATATGTGCTAGTCGTTCCCGACTCTAGGGGGCAGTACTCATCTCCATTTCAAACCCAAAGAGCCAGTGTTGTCCGAAGATATCTCGGTGGTCGTGACTAAACACCAAAGGTGCACGGAACCCTGTTACCTTCCCACCAAAGGTGGTCCCTATTTTTCTACTTGTATTTTTTATGTGCTTTCAAACTGCTAGGTTGGCAGAAGCTGGGACAACGGGAGCTCACCCCAATACACGGCACTAGGGATTTGAACCGCCAATCTTTCGATCGACAAGCTCAGCATCTCAGGCACTAAGCCACCGCGTCCCATCTTAATCCTAGAGGAGAGTCTTAATCTCGATTTGTATTATGTAGTCTGGATGGTAGACAATAGGATGGTTTATCTGCTGCAGCTGACTTCATTGAGCTAGTCCATGTATCAGGAGGCTAGGACTGGATGGCAAGGAGGTTGAGTTCCTAAAATAAGAATTTCATCTTACCAATCAGATGTCCCATCAGATGTTAACATTCATATTCGCTGCTGCATTTGGGTAATTGGGACATTGTAGAAATGCTGTTAGTATATGTTGAACCCTAATACCACAGAAGGAGCAGCACAGGATATTAAATTCTATGTGATGATCCTATCCCAGCTAATATGGATTTGATATGTTTCAAGGAAGTTGATGACTTGAAATTATATACGTTATTTTTCATGAATAAATAACTGAGAGTGATTTATCCATGAAAGCTGATGGCTGGTAAAAAGTATCTGAGGGACCAAAGGACTTGGTAAAATGGTTTGATCCAGGGATTAGATATGTTTGTATGGTTCAATGCCCTTAAAAAATTTTCATCTATGTTGATACTGTCAATGTTCTGGCTGAACTGTGGACTATCAAGAGCCTATGGATGGTTCTATTATTCATAAGTCCTTCTTTGGCTGGAGGTCAAATATAATTAAATGCATGAAACATTAACCGTTGCACAAATAGATAGAGCACCATTTCTATTATAAAATCTATAATCTATAAAATCTATAAAAACTGATACAGATATTATTGTAGATTTTTCCTTGTTCTTTATTCTTTTCTTTTTCTTCATTATGTTGATTTATTATGTTGCTCTTATAGGACAGATTTCATTTAAGTCTCATACTCAATACTTTAAAATCATTGTTAAAATCATTACTTTATATCATTATCAATAATAAATGATAATTGGTGTGCCAGATTCCTTTTTGAGCATATCTTATCCATATATATCACAAAAGTCTGCAGATTAGCCTTTAAGAAACTAACTAAGGAGTTTATGGTCTTTGAAATTATGTCATTATTTTGTAGATATTATGTAATGTTTCATTAGTTTATTAAAGTGCCTATGATTAATCACTTTAATTTTCCTGGGGTTTATAGCTTTAATAATTATGCACTTCCTTACTTTAATGCATCCTTGCCTGTATGCCTCAAAGCAAGTTCTATTTCCGGCCCTCTTCATTATAACAACTGTTAGAAAAAACACAGAGAATCCAACTCAGAAATATCTATTTTTTTCATACTCGGGACAGTAGTGGTTCTGAAGTAAAAAAAAAAACAACTTGGTGCATTATGGTATCTGCTTCACCTTTTGAACATTCTAATATAATTCACTAACAAAAGAATTGGTATGCAGACAAAGGCTATTTATTTATCCTATTAATTAATAAAGAGCAACATGAAACTTCCAAGATTTAAAGACAGCATACCTAATATGCTTATTAAAACAATAGGCCAAAGTCAGCATGCTTTAAAACACACTAATAGCATGATGTAAATCATTGGACTTAAAATGTGATAATTTGGTTAATTGCATAGTTTAATTAGTAAACTTCATGACTGTCACAGCATTGAATATTTTTTTAGCCCAAATTCGATAACCCAGTAGTTATTTCAGACTGAAAGGCACAGTTCCAACAAAATATCTTCAAAGAAAACAAAGTCCAGTTGCCTTTTGAAAAAACACCATTGGGACAACCAAGACCTGAATGACCGAGAATCTCCATAGACACTTTGCCTACATTTAAGGATGGTCCAATACATTTTGCTGTTTGAAGCAAAGCATAAAATGGTGGCTTTTCATTTTAAGAGAGATTTGCCTCATTTTACGATTTTTTTGGGTTGCATATGTTAAGTGAACCATTGCAGCTGTTAAATTAGTAACATGGCTGTTAAGTGAATCTGGCTTCCCCATTGACTTTGCTTGTCAGTAGATTGCAAAAGAGGATCACATGACCTTTGGAACCACAACTGTCATAAATATGAACCAGTTGTCAAGCATCCGGATGTAAATCACACGTCCATGGGCATGCTGCAATGGTCATAAGTATGAAAAATGGTCAAAAGTCACTTTTTTCAATGCCATTGTATCTTCAAACAGTCACTAAATCAGGGGTGGGATTCAGCCAGTTCGGACTGGTTTGGGCAAACCGGATGCTAATTTTACATCTGGTTCACTGAACCGATAGTTGCAAGGACTGACTGACCCTGCTCACCCTGCCCCACTCCTCCAGGAATTTCCATGTGGCCCATTTTGGATGCCAGGTAAGTACAGGATCCACATGGAGGCTCTGGGAGGGTGAAAGATGATTGTTCTTAAAGTCCAGAAACATCTCCATTTCTGGCCTCCGGAGAGCCTCTGGAACCCGGGGAAGATCGTTTTTGCCCTCCCGGAGGCTCGAAGAAAGCCTCCGGAGCCTGGGGAGGGTGAAAAATGGGCCTCACAGAAGTTGAGAAACAAGGCCATTTCCAGCCTCCAGAGTGGCTCTGGAACCTGCAGGAGGCCATTTTCGCCCTTCCGGAGGCCCGAGAAAAGCCTCTGGAGCCTGGGGAGGGCAAAAATGCCCCCTGCCATGGTGCAGGTAGGCCATGCCCACCATGGCCACGCCCACCCAACAACCAGGCAGAGAACCGGTTGCTAAAATTGTTGAATCCCCCTGCACTAAATGGACTCTTGTAAATTGAGGATTACCTTTATAGCATATAGAATATAGCATAGGGAGGTGAGACAAGAACAGTTTCTGCCATATCAGTCCTCACTGTTTGCTGTATGAAATCTCTGGTTCATTTTCTCTTATAGGACTAAAACAAACCTACTGTTCTATTTCACTGAGGAATAATAAAGCAGGCTTTGAAATGTTTTGAAAATTAGTTGATGGCTTCCTAATTATCTGAACACCAGCATGTTGTTTTACCTGAAGCACACATTCAAGTTAATGAAGATATACAATCATAATGCATCATATGACTAAGTTATGGTACATTAAATTAAACCAGAAATTACTAAGACTGAACTAATTATTTAACATTTGATTACAGCTACAAAATGATAGTTTGCAGTATGCATTAATTCAGCTTATAGAAACAGAAACATCATGGTCTTTTGTTTTGTCACATAACAGCAAAAAATATGCAGACACTAGATTTGAATAAATCTAGTGGTAAATCTCACACCTTAGCAGTAACAAAAACACCTCTTGTTTTTTCCCTCTAAATTATATTTGGAAATGAAGGACATTTTAAGGAAGAAATATTTAGGGATTCATTTGCGAAAAGATTTGTATGATATCTTCTTATTGAAAACTTGATACTGAATCTTCAGTTTGGATTCAACATTTTGGGGCCACCTTTTTACACATTTCTCTGGCTGGTGAATTTTAGGGCTCTATCAAAAGCCAATTATGCTCCATAAGGTTATAATTTGTGCACTGTTTTATTATCCTACACTGAAACAATACTGTTGCCATTATGGAGTCACAGATTTATTGTTACTGTTGGGCCATAGGAATTTGTAATTTTTCTGTATGGGGGAAATTTTCATCCAGATAGTGCATGCATTAAAAATAATCTGTGACAGTTTATTCTGTGTATTCTCTGTGGCATTATCACTGATAATGACAATTTATATGCCTTTGATATATTTGAAGTATTTTCAAATATCTGTGTTTTACTTGACTTGCTTTCTATCCAATGCCACTGCTGTATTCAGAAAATAAATGTCTTGAGAAAAAAAAAGCTATTCCCTTAGTGATATTGGCAGATAAATCAAAATATGAGCCTCCAAAATGAGTGAGTAATTGTATATCTCCAAAACAGAAATATGTAGCCTCAAAAGAGGACAACTTTTGGCATAAAATTTGCAACCATGGTTTTATACAATACAGATAAATACTGGAAATAATATTTATTATCAAAATATGAGAAAAATCAGGCCTGTTGATCTACCGACGGAGTCAGATGATATGTAAATTTAATAAAGATTATTATATTTTATTATCTTATACTGTCCATGGGCTTTGTTCTCCCTTTCATATATGGATTTGGACTGGACAACCCTGGAAGCAAAGGATGATGCCACATATTTACCAGTTGTTAAAATGATTGTTTCCAGAAGGGCATAAGAAATGAAGGAAAATGAAAGACAGAACCAAATGGGTTTCATTAGGCACATTTCACACAGCAATTAAAAATAGCAGTGGAGTTGGATTTTGAAGGTATTTCTTCCCTAAGTTAAATAATGTTTGAATATTTAGAAAATTGAAATTCTTCCATATCTTAAGGGTAGACATCTAGTACAGGAGAAATACCACCCAGGCTTAGGTGACATAGGCAGTGTAGAAATCTGGTAAATAAATAAATTATTAGCAAAAGATACAGAAAGGTCCTTGGAGGTAGGTGTGTTGTACAGTACAGTGCAGTGACAAACTTCAAGGGCATTAAAGATTGGTAAAAGAAGCATTAAAATGTTTGACTTGTGGAGATTGCAGAGATTATTAATTTTCTTTTCATCATTCTCTTTGTATACCTTCAGGTATATCAATACATGCATGAAACCATAAATGTTAGTGGCTGCCCCGAATTCCGTGCCAGGGCTACCGCCAAGGTAAGACACTTGTAGTTTAAGGAGGTCTATTCTCCACATGGCCCAGTAATTGACTGTGCGCGTGTATGTTTCAGGTTTTCGTGTGTACACTATAAGAACATTTAGACATCAGTGGCAGCCCAGAGTCTAGAACCAGTGTGCTCCTTCCCAGGTAACAATCATACCGGCAAGTTCAACATTTGTGCTACTCCTGTAGTTTTAAGAAAAGAGAATGCTGTATGTGGCCAAGAGGCCTATTGGGGATGGGTGAGGGAATGGAGTGGATTGGAGTCACTTTCCAATCAAAGCTTCCACTTACGTGCAATTAAATACTGACTATTAGCACTTATGACTAATTTCTCTAATAGATTCTATTTATATAGTATGGCCAAAAATATATGGCTGCCAGTTTCAGAAGTGCTTAGCATGTATTTCCTCAACAGAATAGCAGCAGAAACTCCTGAAAAATCTGATCTTAGGTTAAAATGCTGTAAAGGTCCTTATAAATGAGTGTAAGCTCTCTGCATCAAAAGAAATACTATTCTATGAAATAAATCTGAAATTTAGTTTGCATTGTACAGAAATAAAAATTAGCAACAAAATAGGTATTTCTTCAAGGAAACAATTCCCTTGTTTACTATTGATAAAACTTGAATGAATTTCAAATAGGCTCTCTGTGTGAGGGGCTGGGGGAGTATAAAATACATACTACTAGAGAACAACCATTATTTGCAAGCCAGAATAATAAATGTTACTCTTCTTTTCACACTACAGCCAGCAACATAATTATATTAATTTTAAATTGAGATAAGCTATGGAGGAACGTTACAGAAGCCATATAGTATATTTAACATTAAATATGTTGAAGGTAATTAAGATAATTTAAGTAATGTTCTTTCATTTGCTTATTGGGTAGATTACTTTTATTCTAGAGGGAATTGAGTTTGACTTAATATAAATGCTACAGATATGTAAGTTTTAATTTACTTGAGTCTAGAAAGATGTTTTTAGATTGTTTAACTTCATATAATATGGTGAAGTTAAAAATTGTCATCATATGGTATACTTAAAACTCTCAAGGAGGTCTGCCATTCTCATTTCTTATTCATATTGAACAGGAGGATTGTACAGCAATGTTTCAATATTACAGTATTTCCTGGTTATTTCTGGGCTGTCTGCATTGCATTTTCCTTATGCATTTATGTCTGGCATGCATGATGACAAATTTTGCATGATAATATATACTGTATATGTAACTAAGAGTGTACATTCATTAAATGGGATCCTAATGAAATTTAGCTATCCTTTTACTCTAGGAGATTTAAGACTCATGGAAATGATGCAGCTGAAATTAACCACTATTAAGTGGGATTATATGCACATTTGATTTGAAGGCAACTTTATCAATTCTCAGAATCAAATGAACTTTCTGAACCGAGTTCATGATTTGAACTAAATCATAAAATTTGACGTCATCTTATCAATTTTTTTCTGAAAACATATTCAGCTCAATACAGAAATTTGAACTGAACCAATTTGACTTTCAAATCATCAAATCAAATTCAATTAATTATTCAAATTGGATCAGAGCCTATCTTTACACCCTACTGCCTAGTCTCATATAGTTCAGTATACATGCTCTCTCCTGTTTAAATCAATGGAAGAGTTAATTGAGTATATTCTGCTTTATGTTTCAATAAGTCAAATAAGTGCTCAGATATTTAGATCACTCTGATAAAAAGTTGCTATTTTCACAATTTAAATTTGTTTTTAAAAATTGTATTCCCCTCCCTAAAGTTAAATTAAATTAAAACCCGTATTCAGGTTAAGCTTCTACTGATCCTTTTAGCTACTATTAGAATTTAAGAAACCTTTAACATTTTATTGGCTATATGTTCAAAGCTTTCATATTTTAAAAGATAATTAAACTTTATAATACCGCTGCATGTTCCACTGCAATATAAAGGACTCTAGTATGCATATGTCTCTTCAGCCTTAATAATTGCTTTGATTTGCTTCTCATCATTCTGCTTAACCAAGTGTTCAATAAAAAGTAAAAAAAAAAAAAAAATCAGAAAGAAGAAAAGCATCTTTTGAAATCTGCTTACATTGAAAGGAAGTGTGTTCAAAATAGCCAATAAGGATTTGAGTACATATATACATACTAATCATACCATTCCCTTTTCAGAAAAGGAAATTTATGTTGCAAGTATTAGTGTCTAGATTGAATTGGGGATCACCTGCTAGAGAACATAGAATTATTTCCATTTCTCTGTAAAAGCTACTTACAGGTAAAAATAATCTAATGTTTAAGTTCAAGTTCAAAGCCTTTATTGTCATTGTACATCATGTATACAACGAAATTGGTTTAGCCTCTACTGGTGAAGTTCAACACCAGTAGAGTACAGAATACAGAATTGTCAAGAATACAAGACAACATGAATAATATAAAAAATAATCCTTAATCAAGTAGTTAGGGGAAAAAAACTAGTCATACATTTCCATAAGAACTGTTACCCCTGAGTTTCCCTTTCAAAAAATTCTTGTACATATAGAACATAGAGCCATTGTGTGATATGAATTGCATTGACATAATTGCAAATAACCACATATGTAGGAGTTCCACCTGAGCATACTGTACATGGAATGGAGACCTTGAGATTTAAGCATTCCGATCCTCAGAATAACACCACTGGGATATAACTTACGCAGATCTCTTGGGTACAGCAGTATTACATTTTATTAGTTTTTTTTAAAATGAAGCAATTAAAGAAACAAATTTTAAAGCATCGTTCTTATGAATACATATTTGAAACAAATGAGCAGAAGTGCTCCTAACCGTGTTCATAATATGTATAAAAATTGCAATTTCCCCCCCCCCCCCAGGCAACAGTTGCTGCATTTGCAGCTAGTGAAGGGCATTCTCATCCCCGAGTGGTAGAACTGCCAAAGACGGATGAAGGCCTTGGCTTTAACGTAATGGGAGGAAAAGAACAAAATTCTCCTATTTATATTTCTCGCATAATTCCTGGAGGAGTAGCTGAGAAGCATGGAGGACTCAAACGGGGAGACCAGCTGCTTTCTGTTAATGGAGTGGTATGTGAACACATTCCGATTTTATTAATTCTGCTTATTTAAACTGCTTCAGACTGAAAAAAAAAATCTGGATGACTTCTGCAGTATTTTTGCTGTCTTCTAAGTAATATTCAGAATTTTGCAGCCGAGATCTGGTAGTTCTAGTGTGCGTACAAAAGAATACATGGACACAAATGTGTCGTTTCAAAGTAACCACATTCAGAAACCTTTGGAGAATTTTTTAGTCTCCCCGTGACATCTTAGTTTGCAAGTGGCTATTATTCCAACAAGAAATCCATGGGCGGCTCCACCATGCAATTGCCTAACTAGCGTATATTAATATATGGTTTTATTTATGATTTAGTTGAAATGAGTTTTTATTTCCAATACAGAAGGTATCACAGCAAAATTCAGAGACTGTCATCTTCTTTATCCATTGTATATAAGAAAAATGTTTTGCATACAGAAAGTGAAGCATGGCTATTGGCCCTGTTACTAATATTAAATGCCTCCATCCCCTACCATTTTCACAATAATGCATTGATCCTGAACAAGCAAAGTCTGTGCACAAAGATTTTGCAAGTACTGGAATTCAAATGGTTTGAGTCTCATCCGTGTTCGGTTCATTGATGTTGAGAGATAGGAAGCATCAAACTTAAAGACTTTAGTCATGACAAGTCTCTGACGATATAAATGCTTGATGCTTCAGCTTCAAGCTCAAGACTTCAGCTGCACATTTTGATTTATTTACATACATGGAGCTTTTGTATCTATATTCCTATACCAATGCTTCAAACATTTTGAAGTTACATATCACAAATTGACAACTGAACTGCCTTCACATCATTTTCATTTCAAAAGACAAAGAAACCGAGATGATGCTCAAAGATGCAGTGCTAGATGCTGGTTGCCACCTTTAAAGCTTTACATAACATTGCACTCCGCTACTTCTGGGACCATCTCTTCCTAGTGATTTATGCTATCCCAGAATGAGCATGTTCTCATGCCACTGCAAAGCACTGTCATTTTGCACCTTCTTTTCTATGGCACTTGTCCTATGGAATACTGTCCCCTCTGAAATATGGACAACCCCGACTCTGCCAGCCTTTTGGAAAGTTATGAAAGCCTGGCTCCTCCAGCATTGGAGTTAGGTTGTTAATGGGGGAGCTTTGGCAGGAGTGTGTGTTGTTTAATTGGGGTTACGGGGGCTTAGTGGTCAAAAGACCACTAAGAGGTTGACAGTTCTGCAGTTTGAAACCCGGGAATAACGGAATGAACCCCCCTCAATTTGCCTTAGCCCCTATCCACCTAGCAGTTTGAAAGCATGCAAACGCAAGGAGATAGATCAGTACCATTATTATTATTATTATTATTATTATTATTATTATTATTATTATTATTATTTGTATGCTGCCCTATCTCCATAGGACTCAGGGCGGCTCACAACAATTAAAATCAAACCAGATAAAACATGTTAAAATACATATTAAACACATGTTAAACATATTAAAATAATCCAAACCCCATCAGTCCAGGCTGGGCAATTTGAACAGCCATGATTTTAATTCGTGGCGGAAGGTGCGAAGGTCAGGGGCCAACCGGAACCTCAGGGGGAGTTGATTCCATGTTGGAAGGAAAATAACAGGGACATGAAAGGAGCCCCCTTGGGCATCCCCGTGGCAACAGTGATGTCACCGGCTAATCCTTTCAACCTGGAAGTGCCTTAGTAGGTGCTGCCAACAGAAATGTAGAAGTAGTAGTAATAAATTTTAATGATTGGGGTTTTACTGAACTTCAATGCAGTTTTAGCTGACTTTTTGCTGTAATGAAATTCTTTGTTATTATTTTGTTACTTAGATTTTATTGGCTAGAGAGGTGGCCATATAAGTAGGGTAAATAAATATATCATGAATGACAGTGAATATATATGTCCTAGGATAATGTTGCAGGATCCAGTCAGTACTTGGGAGATGAGGGATTGACAGCACAAGCAAACAAAAGCCAACAATGTAGTAGCCAGCTGTCAATACCCCAAGTAATATCTAAAAAGCCACACACAACATGTACCATATAAATACCACACACAGAACAGCCTAGCATACACTCTGCTAGGGAGATGTTTCCTGAAGATGGGCTCCAGGACAAGTCCAAAAGCTCAGAAGACAAAATCTCTGGTCCTGGTGACCAGTTCAGATTGGATCCTGCATATCCAGTGGGGCAAAAAAGTATTTAGTCAGCCACCAATTGTGCAAGTTCTCCCACTTAAAAAGATGAGAGAGGCCTGTAATTGTCATCATAGGTAGACCTCAACTATGAGAGACAAAATGAGAAAACAAATCCAGACAATCACATTGTCTGATTTGGAAAGAATTTATTTGCAAATTATGGTGGAAAGTAAGTATTTGGTCACCTACAAACAAGCAAGATTTCTGGCTCTCACAGACCTGTAACTTCTTCTTTAAGAGGCTCCTCTGACCTCCACTCATTACCTGTATTAATGGCACCTGTTTGAACTTGTTATCAGTATAAAAAACACCTGTCCACAACCTCAAACAGTCACACTCCAAACTCCACTATGGTGAAGACCAAAGAGCTGTCGAAGGACACCAGAAACGAAATTGTAGACCTGCACCAAGCTGGGAAGACTGAATCTGCAATAGGCAAGCAGCTTGGTGTGAAGAAATCAACTGTGGGAGCAATAATTAGAAAATGGAAGACATACAAGACCACTGATAATCTCCCTCGATCTGGGGCTCCATGCAAGATCTCACCCCGTGCGGTCAAAATGATCACAAGAACGGTGAACAAAAATCCCAGAACCACACGGGGGGACCTAGTGAATGACCTGCAGAGACCTGCAGAGAATGACCTGCAGAGAACGTAACAAAGGCTACCATCAGTAACACACTACGCCGCCAGAGACTCAGATCCTGCAGTGCCAGACTGTCTCCCTGCTTAAGCCAGTACATGTCTGGGCCCGTCTGAAGTTTGCTAGAGAGCATTTGGATGATCCAGAAGAGGATTGGGAGAATGTCATATGGTCAGATGAAACCAAAGTACAACTGTTTGGTAGAAACACAACTCGTCGTGTTTGGAGGAGAGAGAATGCTGAGTTGCATCCAAACAACACCATACCTACTGTGAAGCATGGGGGTGGCAACATCATGCTTTGGGGCTGTTTCTCTGCAAAGGGACCAGGATGACTGATCCATGTACAGGAAAGAATGAATGGGGCCATGTATTGTGAGATTTTGAGTGCAAACCTCCTTCCATCAGCAAGGGCATTGAAGATGAAATGTGGCTGGGTCTTTCAGCATGACAATGATCCCAAACACACCACCCAGGCAACGAAGGAGTGGCTTCGTAAGAAGCATTTCAAAGTCCTGGAGTGGCCTAGCCAGTCTCCAGATCTCAACCCCATAGAAAACCTTTGGAGGGAGTTGAAAGTCCGTGTTGCCCAGTGACAGCCCCAAAACATCACTGCTCTAGAGGAGATCTGCATGGAGGAATGGGCCAACATACCAACAACAGTGTGTGCCAACCTTGTGAAGACCTACAGAAAACGTTTGACCTCTGTCATTGCCAACAAAGGATATATAACAAAGTATTGAGATGAACTTTTGATATTGACCAAATACTTACTTTCCACCATAATTTGCAAATAAATTCTTTCCAAATCAGACAATATGATTGTCTGGATTTGTTTTCTCATTTTGTTTCTCATAGTTGAGGTCTACCTATGATGACAATTACAGGCCTCCCACCGACCAGTCCGTTCCCACAGAGAGGGTCTTCTCAGGGTGCCATCAGCCAAGTTATGTCGGCTGGCGACACCCAGGGGGAGGGCCTTCTCTGTGGGAGCCCCAGCCCTGTGGAATGAACTGCCCCCGGAAATACGCAAGATCTCCGACCTCCGGGTGTTCCGCTGCGCATTGAAGACCTTGTTGTTCCGCCAGGCAGGGCTGTCAATATAATCATTTTAAATTGGGGCTTTTTAATTTTTAGAGTTTTAAATCAGCCAAATCTATTTAATTATTTTAATTTTTAATTATTGTTGTGTCTTGTATTTTTAAACTGGCTGTACACCGCCCTGAGTCCTTCGGGAGAAGGGCGGTATAGAAATAAAATTATTATTATTATTATTATTATTATTTTAAGTGGGAGAACTTGCACAATTGGTGGCTGACTAAATACTTTTTTGCCCCACTGTAAATATATCACACATTTTTTCTACTTGGAAGATTTTGATGATGCAGTTTCAGCTCAGTTGATTTTGCCTTTCTTTTTCCTTTCCCACTGGAAAAGCACTAGCAATAGCAGTAGCACTTAGATTTATATACCACATTACAGTGCTTTATAGCCCTCTCTAAACAATTTTCAGTGTCAGCATGTTGGCCCCAACAATCTGGGTCCTCATTTTACCCACCTCAGAAGGATGGAAGGCTGAGTTAACCTTGAACCAGTAAGACTCGAACTGCCAAACTGCTGGCGGCCGGCAGTTAGCAGAATTAACGTGCAGTACTGCATTCTAACCATTGCACCACCATGGCTCTTAGCAAGAGAGTAACAAGGAAACACTTTAGAGTAGCTACTTCCTTAGAATCTAAAATATTAGACAGGGGGACAGGCCTAACTACAGACTCCAAAGCTATAATTGGGGAGACCTAGTGGGACCAAGTTCAGCCATGGTATAGTTTTTTTTTTTCTTACTCATAGTTCTAAAGCTGAAAGCCTCTTGCTTTTTGCTATTTTTAAACATTCCACAACCAGAGTGTGGAAGGAGAACATCATGAGAAAGCAGTGGAACTTCTGAAGGCTGCTAAGGACAGTGTGAAGCTGGTGGTGCGTTACACTCCCAAAGTTTTAGATGAGATGGAAGCTCGCTTTGAAAAACTGAGGACAGCACGGCGTAGACAACAGCAACAGTTGTTAATTCAGCAGCAACAGCAGCAGCAGCAAAATGCACAGCAGAATCATATGTTATAGGTGAGTGTTTGTCTGTCTTATTTTCAACTAAATCTTTCTTTAATTGAATTACCAGATGTTGATCTGCCTCACAGACTTATATATTCCCCCATTTCACAACATCCTAAATAATAAATAATTCACGGACTAAAATATCTGTTTCTGATTTAATTGTTTATTCTGCTGTGTATAACAGGGGTGTCCAAACCCCGGCCCACAGCCCATTGGGAACCAGTCCGGACAAGTGGTGGGTGAGCATAGAAAGCTCCATTTGCACAAGTGACACGTGCACACAAAAACCATTCCCTCCTTGTTGTAAGGGGGAGTGGGGCAAATAATATCATATGTATTATGACATTATTGTGAAAATGGTACAAATCATGTTATTTGTGTCCATACAGTGATGCAGCTCATGCCAATTATAATTGGCATGAGCTGCATCACTGTATGGACACAAATAACATGATTATAATTGGCATGATTGGCCTAATAATTCATGTTATTTGTTCATTGATTTCATAATGTCCATCTTGATAGGAAGGCTTGTATTAGCTGCCTATGCGGTCTAAAAAAATAAGCATCATCTGAAAATAGGCAGTAGCTGATTCCATGCACTGTGTTAGGGTTATGTTTTAGCATGATTTTATAATCAATTATTGTAATTAATAAGGCAATATTTCTCACCTAGTATATAGATAAGGAGAGTATAGTTTAATTCAAGAAATCTTGATTGAAACAAAACATAAATGCATATGATTACATAAAACCAGGCATTATATTGCTTTAAAAAAACTTTCAAATCGTGTCTAATATTAATTAAGCTGATATTGCTAATTTTTATGCATATCGATTTTGTTTTTAGATTCCCAATCTCAACTATAATTATAAGGGCTTTTAGAAATTAAACCACAATTTTCAATTATGTGTAATGCCCATTTTTATTCCATCTTTATTATTTTTGTAAACAACTCAAGGCAGCAAATAAACCTAATATTTCTTCCTTCTCCTATTTTCACCACAACCCTATTAGGTAAGTTGGTCTGAAAGAGAGTGATTGGCTCAAAATCAGCCAACTGGCTTTTATGCCTAACCTGGAACTAGAACTGCTAGTTTCTTGGCTGATGCCTTAATCACTACGCCAAACTATATGATATATTAAAATTAATACAAAGAAAGAATTGCTTTAATTATTACTGCAGTGCTGCCTGAAGTTTTGTAAGGTAAGCCCATACATGCATTTAAAAAATAATAATGATAAATTAAAGCAATTGAGAATGTCAGTCCATTTATGCGTTTGACGGTTTATATACTTTTGTTGTTTAATTATAGATGGCTATCAAGAAAGACTTTCTAAACCAAGAATGTAACAACTTAATAGCAAAGCTGTGCTTTGTATTCCAACTTTACAATAAAGAGCAAGAGCAACTGTGTTGACCAGCAAACTGTGCAAAATTACAATAAGAACAGTTTGGGAAGTCAGCAGCATAATCAACTCTTTGTGTGATTTTTCTCAGAATTGGACCTAGGATGAAAGGTTTATTTGAGTCTTCTTTTGTATGGTAAGGTTCTCATGATGACAACTTGTTAACAAAATTCAAGAATATTCTGAGAAATCACAATCATTATGTATGTGTGTGTGTGTGGCCCAATTCTGTATTCTTTACAATGAAACTCAAATGAGAATTTGCCAGAACAGTGTAAGATGGGCCCCATCAAGAATGAAGACTATCCTGGGCTTGTAGCCCTTTTGCAGTTGTAATCTTCCTTTTAAAATATAAGTGATAGACTATATATATATAGCAAAGCCCATAAGATTGTACATTCCCATGAAAAGCAAGGCATTATGGACAAATATATTCCACATCTGCATGTTATTATCTTGCATAATAGTTTCACAATCATATAGCATTGTTGCATCCAAATTAACATAATTTTCCATTTTTCCTTCTGCATAATTCTCTTTTTTCCTAAAGTTACAATGTTTTGTTGATTAGTCAATTGAGCTGATGAGGTATGGGATGAAAAGGAGATTATTAATTACTTGTAAAGTGATTACTTATCAACTCATGGGTGGTAGGCACTATCCTAAAGTAGTAATCCATCTTCCTCCTTACATAAGAATATGTAAAGGAGAAATGCCGGTAGTAAGAAGGAATGATGACGCTTCTGCTTCAGTGCAAACTATGTCACAAGTTTAAATTGTCTGAAACAGATGAGATTTCTTTTAAAAGCTGTTTAGCTTTAGGCTTTGGACTTTTTTCATGAAACGTAGTATTACGTAAAAATATGTAGGTCTGAGGTCAGAATCATACACATCAGATGAGTTAGGATTGTCTTTAGCCTTCTGACTGGAAATTCTGGAAATTTCAGTTATAAAACACTTGGTGAGCATTTGATTGGGGATAGCTGCTATACCTTTGAGACAATCTTACTGAACTCAAGAAGACTTATTTTTGAATAAATACACATAATAGGCCAGGCCAGGCCAAGTAATCACACTTTGCCTTGAGGTAAGATTTTTTGTCACAGATTTCCTGTATGCCCAGTACCAGAAAGAGGCTTGAATAATAATCTTTCAAGCTAATAAATGGGCCATGGTGGATTTGAGATGCAACTCAAAGTGAAGCTATGTGATGGCCTAAATCCACTGTTTATAAGTGGGTCGTGTTCCTTTGTGAAGTAGCTTCAAAGGGCTGCTTCAAGCTTAGTACACTAACAAAGTTAATCAGTCTTTTCACACTTGGACAACCTCACCCTATAGTATTAGAGTGCAAGTCATATGCAAAAGTTATGCAGATGTAATCAATTAATTAATCAAGTCATCAAGTAAAATGTCTTTGATTTGATGGAGTTCTTATTTGTATGCCATTCCATTTGTAGATAAAATTCTTATTCCTGGAGAATACCAGGCACAAGTTTAATTCTATCTTTTGTGAGCAGTAAAATTAGAAAACTGTATTTTTGAACATAGGCATTCCTATTATATCTATTATAGTTATATCCCTGAATCTAAACTAAGTATACAGTATATTGATAAGATATATATAGAGAGATATTGTTATCTAATATATATGCATATGTTGTCATAATATATTTGTTTCAGATGTAGGTTCTGTACTTACTGTATATTGCAAACATTTTTGAGATGATGTTAAAATAACTAATGGTATTTCACAATTTTATCTATTTTTCCAATATATTTATTTCTGATGTTGTTAGATTTAGTACTAAAACATATAGCAGAAATTTCTTTTTCTGTAACAATGCAGCTTTCCCAATGTGGTATGCTTTAGATGTGTTTGCGTTACAAGTCCCAAAATTTCTGGCTAATATGGCTATATTTCCTTTTCTGGAAGGCACCACCTTGTGTGATTTAGCATACAGGACTCTTGTGCAGATTATAGCTGGATAATTGTTTTAAACGTTATTATTAACTAATTTTATTGTCAAAGTGAGAAGTTATGTGCACCAAAGAGGCACAAATGTTTTTGATGTAATGTTATCTTTAGTTAAGTAGATTAATTCAGTATCTGACTCCATTCCTACATATAAAATTTGATCATTTACTTTATGCATACAGTCTCTGACTTACTTGGATATGTAGCAATACATTTTCAGCAATGGTATTAAATCATTTGCATGAAGTCAATTGGATTAAATCATTTCAATACCCTGTATAAAATGAACATTGAAATAGGATGTGGTCAGCTATTGCTATTTTTTTTTTCAAAGGATACATTAACTCTGTTGCAATGTTACAAGAATCCCCCCTCCCCGTTTTACCCAGCAGAGCTAAACAAATGAACTCACAGGAATTCAAGGTGCCTAATAAATAGTGAAGAAAGTTAGGAAACCATGGGCCAACAATTCTAGAGATGGCTACACAGAACATAGAAGTCACATTCAAATACTTTTGCACCTTTTTTAATTCTTGCCTTATGTAATAGACTCCTGTTTTTTCTGGGGTGGCCAATTTCTATGTGCTCTTATTTTTGTAGGGTTTTGTAGGGACATAATTGGTGTCATATTCTTTACCGACTGTGTGAGAACTAATTCTAATACCAATAACACGGAGGGCAATGTGTTTATTGTTGCCCAGGAACTAATAACACTATCATATTTGTCAGTTTGTGAGAATAAAAAGTCCTTCACATCCCTTTGTTGATTGAAAATCAGTATCTCATGTTTGATTTGAACCTTTTCTCTTAGATCTAAGCCAATCAATGGTTGAGATGGAAACTCAGAACACCAAGCTCAATTTCTCTTTCTCAAGATTAGGCCATTCTGTACTGAGAACAAGAGTGGATAGAAATTGAATACTCAGTGAGACCATTTTAAATAAAAAATTCAACAACAACAAAATCCTACCTATCTCAAATATACTGTATGCCTCAAGTAGATTCTAGAATCTATCACATTTGCTACACAATAAGGAATGTGGGGGCTATTCAAGGGAATTTCAACTGAACCATTGAGCTATACAGCATCTAGATAATGGTTAGAGCCAGGGGTGGGTTTTACTTACCTTTACTACCAATTCGCAACCGGGCCATGCGTGCTCGCTTCGCGCATGCGCGCACTCTTCTGCGCAAGAAGAAGACGTCGGGGTCGGTGGGCGGAGTCTCCCGCCAGTTTTACTACCGGTTCTATAGAACCGGTGCGAACCGCAACCCACCATTGGTTAGAGCTTTAAAAACTATAAAACAACTAGTAAGTGCTCGTCTCTGTAAGGTTGCAGAAAAGCTGAAGAAATGCTTCAGACAAATGCTTATCAGTTCAACCAACCACCTGATGTTTGGAATGTAGTGCCTAAGTATATAAAGAATGCTTGACCTCTGTTCACATGCTATTCGAGTTTAATTTAGGATTTTAGGGAAGATGCAATATATACTTATTAGGGTTTATAGAAGAAGAATTGAGTAAAAAGCACAGTGTCTTAATGAGTCCGTTTATTGATTACAGTAAAAGTAGAGAAAAACAGCTTGATGATAAAGGGTTTTATAGATTAAATAAGTGGAAATAACAAAAAAAATAATTACAATGGTATAAAAGAATAAGAAATGGTTACTGGGTCTATGAAGAAAGTGAAGGGAGTAAGTGGACTATATGTTTTTTAAGTTAGAAGTTTAATTTTATATTTACAGGTTCATGGTTTTGTATGTTTATTGTATGGTGTTTATGTATAGAATTGTAATATTTTTTTTTAAATCAAAATATATACAATAGCAGCAGGAGTGGGTTCTAAATTTTTTTACTACCGGTTCTGTGGGTGTGGCTTATTTTGTGGGCGTGGCTTAATGGTCATGTGACAATTATTTAGGATTTAGCAGAGGTACTGGTCTACCAAGCTTTTAACTGCTTGCAGAGCTGTACCGATCTACCCATTTATTTTTTGCAGGCACTTGTCTACCCATTTATTTTTGCAGGCACTGGTCTACTCTTGTATTTTTGCAGGCACTGGTCTACTCATTTGTTTTAACAATAGGGCGGCCCTTTGAAGCCCCCTGGCAAGAATTTAAACAGTTTTTTTTCCCTCTAGCCATCTGCTGGGACTCAGGAGGCAGCAATAGATTGGGGGTGGGGCAAATAAAAGGTAAGAATAATGCGGGGAGGCACGGGGGGTGGGGGTTACGAGGGGCAGAACTGGTTCGATGACATCATATCATCACTGCTACCAGCTGGGGAGAATCGGGCCGAACTGGGAGGAACCCACCACTGAATAGCGGCCAAAATTGTGGAAACCTTTTGGGAAAAGTGTATTTTTGAGGTTTGATGGCTAATAACACCACTTCTTGGGGGAGTTTCAAGATAATCATATTCCACTGCTGAAATGGCCTGGGAATAGTCCAGACCCTAACCCAATTGAAAATCCAAAATCTCTCTTGAAAATCTAAAAGACTTGGTTCACTCCACGGGAAGATGTTGTAAGGCCATAATTCATGCTAAAGGTTACCCAACTAAGTATTAATTAGCGGGCCCACGGGGGAGGGTCTTCTCTGTGGCTGCCCCGGCTCTCTGGAACCAATTACCTCCTGAGATCCGGACCGCCCCTACCCTATTGGCCTTCCGCAAAGCGGTGAAGACCTGGCTCTTCTGGCAGGCCTGGGGCCGTTGATCTCATTATAATGATCTCGCGAGACCTGGGCACGAATTGGAATGCATGTGTTTTAACGTTTTTAAAGTTTTTAATGTTTTTCTTTTTAACATTTTTAAGGGACTGTTCGCATTGTTTTATTCTTTGTTGTAAGCTGCCCAGAGTCCCTTGGGAGCTGGGCGGCATAGAAATGCGACAAAATAAAATAAATAATAAAATAAAATAACTGACGTGATAATTTTTATATATCTCATTTTTATATCTGTTTTATTTTATGTTGTATCTCACATATTTACATGTTTATCTTTACAAAGGGAATGTGGTGGCTCAGTGACTAAGACACTGAGCTTGTCGATCAAAAGGTCGGCAATTCAGCGGTTCAAATCCGTAGTGCCGCTTAACGGGGTGAGCTCCCATTACTTGTCCCAGCTTCTGCCAACCTAGCAATTCAAAAGCATGTAAAAAATGCAAGTAGAAAAATAGGGACCACTTTGGTGGGAAGGTAACGGTGCTCTGTGCGCCTTTGGTGTTTAGTCATGCCAGCCACATGACCATGGAGACATCTTTGGACAGCGCTGGCTCTTCGGCTTTGAAATGGAGATGAGCACTGCTCCCTAGAGTTGGGAACGGCTAGCATATATATGCGAGGGGAACCTTTACCTTTACAAAGACATCTGTTTGCCAGGGGGCAGAGGGGGATCAGAAATGTCTAGATTGTCCCAGAACAATCTGCTAGCTACTTCACTGCTTTGTTTCCACACAGACTAGACAACAAATGTCTCCAAGGTATTAAATAGCTGATGCAGAATTCCTTGAAATGTTGGTACATCACTTTGTTGCCAGGACAGTTCTGATTACACAGCTTCAGTTTTGCATATTTCTGCACTTATGGTACACTTGTGTAATGTATTTGATCCACAAATAGCTCAGTACAAAATTAAGACGAGCTGTTTGAATACAAGCATGGTTTGACACATAAAGGGATTACATTGAGCTTGCCAACTCTGATTCAGTTGGCAATTTAGGAATTAATCTAGGATGGTTCAGTTTCCAAACCTTCCAGAGCAACTTCCTTTTTTAAGCACTTAGAGTAGCTGTTTGATCTAAACATTGTTTTCTGCTTAACTAACCTCTCTAATAATCATGAGAAGACCATCTGTATTCATAAATTTCAATATTTATCTCATGTCTACCAAAAATCTTGGAGGCATATTTTTGCAAGTAGTTACATACTCTCTCTCTCTCTCTCTCTCTCTCTCTCTCTCTCTCTCTCTCTCTCTCTCTATATATATATATATATATATATATATATATATGTGTGTGTGTGTGTGTGTGTGTGTGTGTGTGTGTATCTATATGTATATCTATATGTATATCTATATGTATATGTATATATTTGCTGAATAAAATTAAGAAGGATTCTTAATATTTAAATATTAAATATTTAAATAATCAAATACCAAACCCCTCTCCAGGATGTTTAAAATAAGTAACAATTGATGGGCTACTGTAGTTCTGCACAACTGCAGAGATGAATGGGCCAAATGAATAAATTAAAAATAATTGCAAGCTGCAAAGAAATATTTGGAGCAGCAATTAATTATTTGGTGGCTAGCAGAGAATTGGCAATGAATTTATTGACCTTTTTAAAAAAATGCTGGCAGGCTGCACAAGGCAGCTTTGAAGGCCACAGGAAACTCATTGGCTGTATATTGTGCAGGCCTGGTCTAAGTGAATACAGGTATTCACTTTGATTTATGACCACAATTGAACCCAAAATTTCTGTTGCTAAGCAAGACAATTATTCAGTTTTGCCCCATTTTATAACCTTCCTTGCCACCGTTGTTAAGTGAATCACTGTGGTTGTTAAGTTAGTAATGCATTGTTAAGCTACTGGTTTGCTTCTGCATGCACACAGCACTTCTGCGCATGCCTCCCCCCGTCTCCTGCTTCTGCATCCTGCCGCTGCCACCGGTTCACCTGATCCAGTGCGAAACGGTAGCAACCCACCACTGGGTTTTCCCCATTGACTTTGCTTGTCAGAAGGTCACAAAATGTGATCACATGATCCTGGGACACTGCAGTCGTCATAAACACAAACCAGTTGCCAAGCATCTGGATTCTGATGAGTTGATCATGGGGATGCTGCAATGATCATAAGTGCAAAAAACAGTCATAAGTCACAAGTGGTTGTAAATCAAGGACTACCTGTACTGATCTAGAAATTTTAATAATGCTCATGAACCTATTGAAACTAATTCTCATTTTCTTCTTTTGAAAACAATGACATATTCGCTTGACATCTTTAACTAATATATTAACGGTTGGATTAATCCAACTCCCTGTCTGTATCATAGTACCCATTGTCTCTAATATACTTCTTCCCTTTTCCCAACCTGCTCCTCTACACTTTTCAATAATACATTTCAACTCTTTTTTTTTTATTGAAAAAGTTTTTCAAATACAGATTTTTCCCCCTTTTTCCCCCCTCCTCCCTAACCCCCCCTCCCCCTCCCCTCCCCCTGTGACTTCTTCATAATAAAACCCAAATTCATAACAGATTATATAATACTTTACCATCCACTTACTCCATCCCCATTTGCTGACCCTTTCTTTTTAATAAAATTATCATATCCCCCTTGTACTATACTATACTATACATTTCAAAGTGACATTCTATTATAACATTATCTAATAACTCCTAATTTAACATAATATTATTATACCTCCCAATTTAGCGATTTCTGCTCATAATCTACCCTTTTACTACCCCCCATACATATATCTCTTAAGTCAAATCTTTTATGTATATTAATATAACATTTCAAAGCAACCTTCCACTATAAAACTATATAATAAATCCTAATTTAACATTTATTCAATTCAGCTACCCATTTCCTTCCCCCCCATCGTTATATCTCTTAACTCAAATCTTTTACATATATTCACATCTAAACATAATATCCCTTTTCTTTAAACTAAACAATCAATAACCTAACCTGTCTCCACCCACTTTCCTACAAGACTACCATACTTAATTATTCTTAATATCTTTATTCTTCTGCCCACTCCACTAGAAAAATATTCCCTTATGTAAATAAAATCCTAAAAAGACTTTAAGCTTGTAATCCATATAATATCTTCTGTAATGTCTTTCAGATGGATAATAAACTCCATCACCCATATTAGGGTAACATCGCATCCTAATTCCAACAGTATTTTCGGTATCTTCAGTTACCATCTGCCCCCATCAGTAACAAATATCTTCATATAAAAAAAAAAAACAAAACAACCACCCGAGTGACTTTATATTTATATTCCATATAATGTCTATAGAGGTGTCTTTTATCCAGATTATTAATTCCAACCACCATAATAGGGTAACAACCAGATCTTCTGCGTGCCCCAATCCAGTAACTCTCTTGCCATGTAACTCAGCATAAACATAATATATTTATCGAAAAATCCAAAAAACAAAAAAAGATATTTCCAATCCATTCAATTTAAGGCCCTTTTCACATCCCAAAAGTTCAGCACTGCAGAGGTCTGTCACTCTCCTCAGGATAAAATAAACCAATACTTTGCCCATTATCTTTTCATATATTCAGTCATCTCTTAGATAACTGGCATTACACTGTTGTTTAGTTTAAAAGTTTTTGTTTTTGTGAGACCTGCTTCTTCTTTTCTTGACTTTTTGTGGGTTAGATCTCCGTCCTGAATTCCTTTCTGTAGATTGTGTATCGACTATTTGGTTTTCATGCTGATCTATAACTTGATCTTGTTGGTTTTGCTTTTGTGGCTTAAATCTTTCTGGTTCTATAGATTGTATATCAACTGATTGATTTCCATGCTGGTTTGTGGCTTGATAAGTCATTACATTAGAATCCAGAACCGCCTCTCTTATATTAAATAGTCCAGCTGAGACCTCTGAGAGAGAATACAAAAGTGGCTCATCTGTGGAGACCTCTGTAACTTGTTTCTTCATTACTTCCATCTCCTTCTGCTTTTCTTGAGTTTCTATCTCTTGTTGATTTTGCTTTTTAAGGACCTTGTAGTAAAATTCTTCCGCTTTTTCAACAGTATTTAACTGATATCTTTCTCCTTGATATCTCAATATTATACCCACTGGAACATCCCACCTGAATAAAATATTTTGTTTTCTTAGCTCAGTCACCAAAAGTCCAAATTTCTTTCTATCTCTTAACATCTTAGGCGGCAATTCTTTATATATCCAAATTTTTCTCCCATACAGTTGTGGAGTAGAATTGAAGGATTTTTGCACAATATCATTTCTTATTTCTTTATCTGTAAAGTAAATCACCACATCTCTAGGCAATTGCCTTTGCTTTGCAATCCAAGAATTTACTCTATAGGCCTTGTCAATTTTACAAGATACCTCCTCAGGATGAACCTTTAAGATCCCAGCCAGAACTTGAGCAGATATTTTTCTTAAATCATCACAGTTATTTTCCTGTAAGCCTCTCATTCTGATCGCAAATTCTGTAAGCCTGTATTGCATCATTACAACTTCTCTTTCAATCCCTTGCTTTATATCTTCTGCATTATAAGTCTCGTGACCAGCTTCCTTTTTAGACTTTACTTCTAAACTATTGTCTTGAATATGTATTAAATCATTTTCAATTCTTTATATTTTATTGTCCAAATTATAAATCTTATAACTTTCTCCATTTTAGACTCTAGTAATTTGATATTTGTATCCAACTTTATAACAACTTCTGAAAAACCATTAGTCACTGTTACAATCTTTCGTTGCAGATTATCATACTTTAGTTGTATCATTTCTTTAATTTCCTGCCTTAATTTTTCAAATTTCTGGTTCACAGTCTCATAATATTTTGCCATTTCCTCCTGAAAAAATTCTTTTAAGTTAAAACCATTCTGCAGAGTCTGTAGGCTCAGAGCTTGTTCAGACAATTGTGAATGGGGGAGCACCCCCCCCCCACTGCTTGTCTATCAGGCTTTATAAGTTTTAACGCCATCCTGCCAACAAACTCTTTTTTTTAAAAAAAGGGGGGGGGAAACTTTTCCCCAAACAAGATCAAGTACAAATCTCCAAGAAGAAAGGAACTTAAAATAACTATTTTTCTTCCAAATTGTAGCCAGCACTATATATTCCGCTACTTTGTAGCTGTTACGGAAGGACTCTCACTTTCGGCTTTCTTCTACTTCCCAAGCCTCAGCGGTCACCATTTTAAAGTTTTTTTCTCTTTCACTCTAAAATGCTTATAAATTCATTAAGGATACTTGCAATTTAGGGTCCCAAGTCCAAGTCTCATCTTTTTTAATTAATCCATCTGTTAGGTTCGTTGATCGATCCGGTTCCAGCGCCTTGCTCTGCAAAAAAGGCAGAGTTCTCCCGAAGCCTGGAGCAGCGGCGAGCAGGAATAGGGAGCCACTACCTGCTCGTCCCCAAGAGTTAAAAAAAAAAAAAACTCTGGAGACTTTGCAGAGGGCTCTACCTGCCCTCGCCTGCTCTAACTCACATTTCCGTCAGGAAATGGAGTTTTTCGAGCCGCCTTTCAGGTGTAAAGGCGGCTCTTTACAGGCATCGGGGCTGGCGGTCTCAAAGGACCGTCTGGCGGCAGCGGAAGCCAGACCGGAAGCCATTTCAACTCTTTTAATTAACAAATGGGCATTTGATATCCTTTAGCATCATTTTTTATGCCAAGAAGTATTTTTCAAAGGGAATTGGTCGGTTGACCGCAGTCCAGCGATTTGACTGGAAATGTGCTTACCTTGCTAGGTGAAAAAGATAAAAACTGGAAAGGTGGGGAGTAGGGTACCTTGCACAGAGGTTGTGGGGAAGGTCAATAATCTGACAAGGAAAGGGAATCAACAGGGAATCCCTTCAATATCCAAATGCATATTTTGCAGAATACAGGTTGTGGTTGATTTTAGGTATTTTAACATACACACATTATGGTATAAACTCATTGAAATCTGGTTTCAGCAGGATGTGAATTACAATTATAAAATACCCTCATCACCGCTATAAAGCTGAATAGAGGACTATTTAAAAACTATGATTTCTCTTGGATTTATTTATAATTTTAGCTGATCATGGCTATAAATTACCCTCAAATTTAATTGTCAAGTAAGGATGTATCAGAAGCTTTAAAAGCGTATAAAAGAATCTACTTGCAGAATCCTTTAAACTAATGGAAAATATGGCCACTATTAATCTGCAGTAACAATGGCCCTTAGAAAGAGTAATAAAAGAAATACAACCTGTTAAAAATGATGTTGAAAGCAAGAAAATTTAGTGTATTTTCAAGGAATAAATCTTGCACTGGATCTTTATTTATTTATTTATTTATTTATTTTATTCAATTTATATCCCGCCCTTCTCCAAGTGGACTCAGGGCGGTGCACAGCCAGAACTAAAACACATATCAATACAAAATTTAAAATTATTAAAAGAATTAAATAACTGTGGCCCAAAAATTTAAAACATTGAAAACTAAAACCCATTTGACAATCTAAAAAGCTAAAAAACTTTTTAAAAAGGGGGGGGGGTTCACGCCAGCCCTGCTTGATGGAAAAGAAAAGTTTTTAGGGCACGGCAAAAAACCCGGAAATCCGATATCCTTTGTATCTCCGGGGGCAAATAATTCCAGAGGGCAGAAGCTGCCACAGAGAAGGCCCTCCCCCTGGGGGTTGCCAGCCAACATTGCCTGGCTGACGGCACCCTGAGGAGTCCCTCTCTGTGGGAGTGTACTGGTCGGTGGGAGGCTATCGGCGGCAGAAGGCGGTCCCGCAAATACCCAGGTCCCATGCCATGGAGCACTTTAAAGGATCTAAAGAAGAATCTAACAAAAAATACCCAGTCTTGGAGCAAAGAAACTGAATCTATAGACATTAAATTAACATCTGGAATAATAATTAATTGACATAGCAGAGAGCATATAGAATAATGGAGCTAGATCTGAAAATGTGGTATTGCCCCAAGATCAGGTAAATGTGAGCTAAATGTGATAAAAATCAGATAAATGTGATATTTATCATCCTTCCTCACTGTTCTACATTCTGACCATTTCTTTGTCATTTGGAATTCAAATAAACTGAAAAATACATTTTTAAAAAATAAGACAATAACATGCTTGATATAAATTATCCCTATAAAACAATATAATATTCAACAGACAGACAACCAGTTAGAAATAGAAGATCAAAGGCTACGCAGTTACATATTTCATTTTTTCTAAGTCATGGGAATCATTGGGGACGGGGCATATGGAGGAAACTTACATTTCTAACAGAATGTGAACATTTGCTGACAGCAGAAAGTCTGGATTGCCTACATTAGCAAATCACCTTTCAACCATGTTGGAAAGGATTCAAAATGAGGGGGATATACATGATATAATTCATTTGGAAGCAATGGACGTTTAAAGATTCAGAGCTATCCAATCACAAATAAACAGGAGTCATCGATCACATTTTATATTTGTATTCGAGTTTAATTTTTTTTAAAAAATACCAGTCTTTAGTGCAATTTTTTTAGTTTCAACTCACCAAACAATTGCTAAATGTTGACCGATCTCATTGGAGCTGGAATGAATAATTATTGTTCTTCAAGAAAATGGAATACTGAATCTATGCATACTTCCAAAATTCTCATTATCATGATATCCTTTAACTAGGCAAAATAGTTCATCATAGGACAACGTTTTTTAACCAAAGTATCTCAAATGGGCTAATTTACAGAATGTGTCCAAAATGCAGGACCCATGACTCCCAGGGAATAAAATTTGGAGAAGTTGTGCTGTTTCAATGCTACTGGCTGCTGCTGTGCTGTAGAGCTGCTGCTGCCATCACATGATCTTCATTTTCAAAGTTCCATGACAGTTTCCCAGCCAATCTTGCAATCCCTCATTCCCTCGAACATCCAGCAGGAACTATATATTAAAGGGAAGGGAAGGGAAGGAAGATTTCTAATTTTTTTGCCAGCTTCCCACAGGAAACTGAATAGGGAAGCTGATAGGAGGTCGGAAGCTGCTTCTCTTCCCACTGCTTTTTTGCCCACCCATGATAATTCTATTTCTCTGTTTAGGCAAGGAAATATCTCTGAAACAATGTCCTATGGGGCATGGGTTGCCTAATTACTTTTAAAAGTAGAATGTATTAAAACCAAATTATTATGGATAACATCATTAGTGGCTTACCTACATTAATTTTATTAATAAAAGGATTGATTGATTTCTAAAAGTAATTCGATCAAAATGACATATATTTAAAACTGTCTTAATTACTACAATTATTTATGTGATGCAATAGAATGTGGATTTGAAATAATAATAGTAATGAATGAAAAGCTTGTATAGAAAGGTGTTATTTTCTCCCCTTTCTTTCCTTCTTTTTCTTACAACTTATCATGATATAGATTTATTTTGGATAGTTAATATTTTAAATAATATAATTGTCTCTTTTTTTAAAAAAAAAAAGACGTTTATCTTTTTAATGAGAACTATTTGGCAGGCAGAAGAATAACAAGCACCCTGTAAAATGTTATCACCTGATTTAAAACTAGGAAAGCCATCTAGTGTTCCAAAAGAAAATAGCACTCTAAAATTTGTGCAATCAACCCTGCTTATACTGTATGTCTGTCACCTCAATATTGATAATTGAGGTATTTTGTTTATTGATGAGTTGCTGGATGGCTCTTGAAAGATTATTGAATTATAAATTATAAAGCATTTTTGCTTTTCTATCATGTGCAGATCTATTTTTCAACTGAGAACTGAAGTTTATTTATTAAAAATACTGCTAATCGTAACTTGAAGCAATGCTCCCACCCCTTCCCCTCCCTCTCTCTCTCTCAAAAAATTGACTCTTATCTGGAAGTCACAAATCTTCTGACTTTTGCTTTCCTTCCTGTTGCTGCATGACTTGGGAGGGATGCTCAGTGGAATTGCCCAAATTAAGAGACAAAGGCTTCCAAATGTTGAAAGCCCACAGCACACACACCTGTGAAGAGATTTGAGCTCTATCAATCTTTTAAGAACATAGAGCTTGTAGGGAAATACATAATTAATGTTATCATGATAATGTTAATTTATCATGATGTGTGCCAGAAGAGAGAAAGATGAACTTATTCCTTAAAAGTAAAAGAGAGGTTAGTTCTTCCATCAATTCAGCTGTTACTAATTTAAAAACAAGCCTTATTTGGTCACTGGAAATTCTCTTATCTCTTCAAGATAACCATGCTCATCTGCATTTTTGCATACAATTAATACATTAAAATGACATTGTATTTTTTACATGGCACTTGTTGCTTTTTAAATTATAGACATTGTAATTTAATAATGTCTATATAATTTATATTTATAATATAAATTATAACAAGTCCTTATTCATTTTAGAGTTCTTACTTGGTTCCATGCTTCATTTAAAAAAAAAGTAAAATAAAATTCCTAAACAAAATATATTTACAAGGTGTACGTGGATATTGTGTCCTTCATTTTGTCTCAGCCAACTCTCTGCTGACTCAGAGCTTTCCTGGCTCCCTGTAAAAGCAGACAGTATTTTTTTTGTTTTTAATTTCTATTTAATCTTTATTAATTTTAACAGTTTTTATATTGCCTTTTTATCATTTGGTAACCTGCTGAGTCACTTTGACAGTGACATGGGCGGCATATAAGTTTGTTTGTTGGTTTGTTTGTTTAAATCAGGGCAGATGAATAGCAAGAACAGCCACCAGAGGGCAGAATTCAAAAAAGTCAGTATGGTAGCCACAACGACATGACACAAGCCCTCTTCTTTTAAAATGTGTTGCATAGGCCATCTTGACTTTTTTGACCCTCTCTTTGTGGACGCCTCTGACAGGCATTGGGGGAGGGCTTTAGAGTGCTTGAGAGAAAACAATAGTTCCTCTATCCTCTCATAAAATTCAAATGAGTGTAAAACCCCAAAATTGTTAATAGATGAAAGACATTAGAAAATGCCCTGAAAATAATATAGAAAACAAAAGCCTTTTTTTTTTTTTTTACAAAAGGAGAAAAAGTCGGGGGAAATTGGAAGACAGTATTTGATTAATAAAACTTAAATTGTGGTCTTCAGAACTCCATTTAAACATTTCTGTTTCTATTTGAAATTACAGAAATGAAAATTTAGAATGTGTTCCAGGCTGAGTTAATGCTTAACCCAAAGAGTTAATAGATTCTACATTTATCTTTTGCCTTTTCTTTGGCAATAAAATGTCGTACCAGATTTTTCCAGCAGATGTCCTCCTGTATAAATTTAATGATTGAAATCTTTTTTTTTTTAAAGGCAGAGACAAGTATCTGCCAAGTAATTCCAGCGTTGCCTTAAAATTGCTAACTTCTTTTCTGTATTTCTTTCATTCTATAAATATGTTAGTCTTCAATGTAATATTCTCCAGGTGTTTCAAGGCAGGGATCCACAGTCTTCAACATTGCTGGTAACTACTTACTATCACCCAGAAAATGGCTGGGTTTACATTAAGACTTTTAGTGAACTTTTAACCTAATGTATCATGGAACTTCCAAACAAGTGAACCAGTAAAATCCTGTTAGGAGAAATATATTATTAGCACAAACCAAAATGACATAAATATTGAACAAGCTTCTGGGTTATGCAGAACACTTAATCAAAAGCAAAGTAAGAGGAAACAAAACAATAAACATGAATTTGTTATCTTGCTATCCAAGCCTTTGTGTGATATTGTCTATATTGCTAGTGTTTAAGATGCCATTGATAGACTGAATTTTATTGTTGCTGATCAGAATTTTTTGTAAGTCATACAAGCCCCTTGGGATGCAACAGAGGGGTATATAAATATTTGTAAAATTATTAAATATGTGCTTTGGCTACAGAAGATCATACTTCATAGAGTCTGTAGTCGTTTTCTGGTCTAGAGCTTCGTTATCAAGCCTTTAACACCAAATCAGTTTTGTCTCTTCCTGGAAGGGTGTGTTTGAGGAGTGTCAATTGTCACGGCAGCATCATGTGACTATCATGACTTTTTCCCCCCTTCGCTAAACTGGGCGTGGCCGTGGCCAGCACATGACAGATCTGGCCCACGGGCAGTGAGCTTGACACCCGTGTTCTTAAGAGCCTATATATTAAGTTAATGATATTTATAAATCATTGCAACATTTAAAAATAAATTAGAGCTTTTTTGAATTTATTTTTGAAATGCTATGTTCATTTCAGTGATATTTTAGAGTCATGATTATACCAAACATGCATTATGATACCTAAACAAGGTAATAGGAGGCTATTAAAAATGTTTTCAGTGTTGCATCCAGTCTTATGAAATACAACTGCTCCTAAAACTTGAAAAAACAGAAAAGAACAAATTGAAAACTTAATTTTGCTTTATATAATTAATTTTAATGACTGTCATACTAAGTTGTTATTAATCAGTTAATTCACCACCAATGTGAGTTGTCCAATATTTCTTCATGTTTTGTGTTTTGCTTTGCTTTAGAATCTCCAGGTGCGCAGGCTTTGGTCACACAGTTAAAACTACTCATTAAAATACTGTTATCATAGTTTCAAATTTCAAATGTTAAACGCTTTTTTATAATTGTTCTTAAAAAATATGCAAAAAATTCCTGCATTGCCAAAAGTGCACATATCAGGCTTTGAAAGAATCCAGCTGGAGTTCTACTCACAATTTTTCTGATTGTTCAGGGTTAGCGTAGATAAATACCAAGCTTCTATATGCCTTTCTTGCAATGCTTAATCATTTGCATCCATCTTTCATTAAACAGGCCCTTCCACAGACTTAGTGGCAGTTTCAAAATGCCACTGCCTTAGAATTGTAATACCAGAAGAGATTATTTGGATCATTATGTCCTACTCAGAGTAGCAATCCAAATTAAAACAATACAATAGATAGCTGTGCAGTCTGAAATAGAGACAGCCTGTCTTCTCTCTAATCCAGGGGTGTCAAACTTGTGTTGTCACAGCGGCATCATGTGATGCATCAAGACTTCCCCCCCTTCACTAAATTGGGTGTGGGCGTGGCCAGTGTGTGACGCATTTGGCCCGCGGACGGCAGTTTGACAGCTCTAGTCCTTTGTACATCAAACTGCTCTTAATATTAGCAAGTTTTTTTGTCTAGTGTGTTGCTGTTTTAATCTAATGAAAACTATTATATTAACAAATCCCAGCTGCCTTCCATGATCTTAAAGAGAAAGCCAAATATTTGTTATTCCACAAAGGTAGGATGGAAAAGATCAAAATTTGATATCTGGAATTCTCTCCCTCTCCCTCCCTCCCTCCCTCCCTCTCTCTCTCTCTCCCTCTCTCACACACACTCACACGTATTTGTAGTAGGCAGATGTTCCGTTTTGGTTGACTTCATTTTTGTCTGCAGTAAAGAATCCTCACCGTCAAGTAATGCCTTAAATTCACTACTGAGTGAGCCAGCTGCAAAATAAGGTGATTTGAGTGTGGAAATCCTAGAGCTACAGATGTATCAGGCTGAAATGTGAACTATTTTTTCTTCTATCAAACACTAGATTTAATTAAAATGTTACCTAGGTAACATTATTATTGTGTTACATAGGATCAACAGCTCAATATAACTTAGAACAGAGGTCTTCAAACTTGGCAGCTTTAAGACTTGTGGACTTCAACTCCCAGCTATGCTGGCTGGAGAATTCTGGGAGTTGAAGTCCACAAGTCTTAAAGCTGCCAAGTTTGGGGACCCCTGACTTACAACAACTAAGCACTACATAGTTTATGTGTGTTTGTATGTATAACATCCAGTTTTTGGCACAGGCTAGCTCAGTTGGCCTCTGAGGAACAGCTGTCCATCACAAAACATGAAAGCAAACTCCAGACATTGAGCTGCATAGAGATCAAAAGTGTTTTCAAACATTAGGCTACAAGTCTTTTGAATTTAAAGAATGGAAATATCACATTAAAGAACTACTTATCGTTCAAATCCTATGCCAAGGATCGGTTTACATACCTTGAATAGAAATTCACATAAAAATAGTCAGTAAAGCTTTTTATTGTTCTTAACAAAAGCATAACTATAAAAAAATAAAATCAAAACTTTACTACCTTCCCCTTTGATTTCCTAAATTTAAAATGACAAGAGGCTCACCAAAGCACCTCAATGCTTAATACTGGCTGAGAGACCCTGGCTGCAGGAGAAAAAGAGTAACAGAAACATGATAAGATGTTATTGCATTCCACAGGTCTTTGTCAATACTGTAGGTCTAAAGCAGTAGTAGCAATTGGAAACCTGAATCAAGGTTTATTTAAGAAAATATAAATGTCTCCCCCTAGTGGTAAAATAAACATTAAAATAAACAGAGAGCAATACACAGTGGCCTAAGCCAAACACCTGCCTTTTGAGCTACGCTGCTTTGTCCTAGCTAGTTGTAGAGTTGATCCTAGGTTATTATTTTTAGATACTATCATATTATAATATTATAGATAAAAACAAGAGATCATGTAGCTAATGTATTTTTTTTAATTAAAAGTACTTTTATGAAATAGAATTTAACTAATCCTGTATTTTCGTATAGCAATTCAAAACATGGATCTACATCCACACATTTGGCTTCTATTCTTTATAATAATTAAGATAGTGATGTCATACAATTTAAAGGTCAGAATATAATTATAGTACATAGTATTAAAAAGCAGTTTGATTAAATATGTCATTTGCTTTCTAAAAAGGGAAGCTAGGACAATATAAAGTGACTTTTTTTTTCTTTGTATGCATACTTTTGGTCCACCAGAATTCCAAGAGCTTCATATTTCAAGAGAGTATCTCCTTGTTGATGTTGGGAATTCTCAGAAGCACCCAATCGTTGGCCCAGCTGGTGTCAAATCTCAGGCAGTTCAAAGTACATGATAGATGAGGTTGGAATGAGGCGCCTCAGGAGAGACTGGCTGGGATTCAGGGCTGGCAATAGGAGAAAGGGGAGCAGCGTCTTGGGGGGAGAATCCCTCCTGATCTGAAGAAGAGATTCTATCCACTATGCTGGATAAGCAGTCCAGGCTGGAGAGGGTAGTGCTTGCTGCTTCTGAGGGGTAGGCTGAGAGGGAAAGACAAAACAGCACTTAGTGGAAAGAGATACAGTGTCAAAGTTTGATGCTACTTCCTGAGTTGGTCTAAGCCAGCCACTGCAGATGTCACGCGTGTTCTTCAAGTCTGCCATCTCCATTAATAAAGGAGAATCCAGGGATGAAATCCAGCAGGTTCTGACAGGTTCTGGAGAACCGGTAGCGGAAATTTTGAGTAGTTCAGAAAACTGGCAAATACCACCTCTGGCTGGCCCACGAGTGGGGAAGGAATGGAAATTTTGCAATATCCTTCCTCTGGAGTGGGATGGGAATGGAGATTTTGCAGTATCCTTCCCCTGCCATGCTCACCAAGCCACACCATGCCTACCAAGCCATGCCCACCGAACCAGTAGTAAAATAATTTGAATTTCACCACTGGGAGAATCCATTATTTCTCTCCTTCAAGCTATTTGTCAGCTTTTGCTAATGCATGGAAACATGTCCTTTCCGATCATTTCAATTCAACTGCCTAGATTTACGCTGATGATTGAGGTGACATTACAACACCCAATGATTATTGGAGGAAATTTGACTAATGTTTAGGAAACAATGTTCTGTTTGTTATGTCAAGCCATTGGTCAGGCCTATCCTCTGGAGCAGTTCTTCCAATATCCTCCAAAGTTTTGTATTACAGTTCTAGGAACAATTAGTCAGAAGAGTCAGCAACTGATTAGGGATTCTGTAAGATACCCTTTAGAAAGAAAAACCTAACCCGAATGTGTCAACATTTCATATATTTGAAACCTGCTATCATTCTGTCTTTTAATTATTTCTTCTTCCATCTAAGCATACACAGTTCTTTCCATTTTTGTTTATGGGACTTGATCCCAGAAATTATATAAAATAGCTGCAAAAAATATTGTATATTATTTATGCATTCCACTCGGTACACTTTTAAAGAGAAAGATAGCTAACAGATATTCGAATCTAAGGTAACTGAATTTCTCTTTTCAAAGTCTACCATGTGCTGCCAGATATTACCAGAGCAGCTACTGGATTATTCTATACAGTTGAGTACCTCCGTTTTTATGCTCTTAATGCCATCCTTGGAGAGTGAAATCTGTGAGCCTTACCATTTTGGAGATCAGAGCAGTAACTCCTGCTATAAGTGCTGTTCCTTCTGGACCACAAGGGACTGCTGCATTCAGTCTGAAATGAACAAGAAGTCATGAGGTTGGGGCTTTCTATACATTAAAGGCACTGTTAATTGGATTTCATTTGCCAGAATATCTGGAAAGAATTTGGACAGATATCAGAAATATCTGGATGGATCTAAGTACAGGGCTGAATGTAGTCCAATGTAGTCTCACAGAGGATGCTCTCTGGTTGTGCAGTTGTTTCATGTAGTGTGGCTCAAAGCAATAGCACCTAGACTTATATACCACTTCACAGTGCTTTACAGCCCTCTCTAAGCAGTTTACAGAGTCAGCATATTGTCCCCAACAATCTGGGTCATCATTTTACCGACCTCAAAAGGATGAAAGGCTGAGTCCACCTTGAGCCTGGTGAGAGTTGAACTGCCAAATTGCAGGCAGCCGTCAGTCAGCAAAAGTAGACTGCAGTACTGCATTCTAACCACTGTGCCACTGTGTTATTCGAACAACTAAAATCTTATAATAGGGTTCAGTTTCAATACCTTATGCTTTGCTTATTTTTGCTATCATTATATGAGTACAGCTTCATATCACAGATCAGATATGATTCGCTATATAAAATACGTTCATTGCATTTCACAGTTGCATTGAATTTCTACTAATTATGTTTTTTTTAATAACACCCATCAAACAACTGACACTACCCTGACTGTTAGGAAAGATGCACCCTGTATTTCAGAGTAATCTGCTAAAACCAGTAGGTGAGGCTTCCATTCGACCACACCCATTCCCATTACCTGGTCCCATGGAGGTGGGAGGGGGGACCCATTACGAGATTGACTGATATTGAACTCCCGACTGCTTAGGAGTCCACTGCAGTTCCTGGTTCGATAGAAGGGATATCCCGATACAGGTTATCTTGGGTAGCAAGAGGAGACATACGGCAGCCCATCTGCTCAGGAAGTTCCATGGGAAACAGTTCCACAAACCGGGGGAGGGGGGGAATATGGGAGGTCAGGTGTAGTACTCTTTTGCTGTGTATCCTCACTAAGTTTGCTTATTATCTTCCAGGTGTGGCCCTGGTGAGAGGGGAGCCACCTGTCAAACCCCAGTTTTCCCTCCGGGTTTGCCTTATGGGGGGGGGAGGGAAGCTCCTGGTATATGGGGGGTTTATGAAAGCTGCAGCGGTATGTTGGAGAACCACCATTGGAGTGCCAATCAGCTGCGTAGTGGGGAGGCAGGGCAGCACGAGGCAACTGGAATGCCCGATGATCAGCTGTGAGAGGAGGCAAAGGCGTCGGCCCAACAATCAGCTGTGAAGCCTCGTGGATCAGCCGGGTGGGGATCCAAATGGCTGATCTGAGACACAGCTGTCTTCTGGGAAAGACCTGCACCAACATAACTGTGCTGGGAGGTGGATGCTCCCAGCGCTGACTTTATTTCTGGATTGCATCTGTTTCATGCTTATTGCTTTTTGGAACTCATTTGTGTGCCTGAGTCCGGCTTAATAAAACCAGTTATCAACCACACGAGTGGAGTTGTTAATGCTGGATTAGGTCTGGAACTCAAACCTCTCAAGAATTACTACTAATAGTAGTAATTAGCTTTATTACTATTGCATGATTACATTTCAGATATAATAACATGCTAGGAACTGTACTGAGCGGAATCTGAGCCCATATATTTATGTGCCCATTTCCCAAGATTTAGCTACCCTAGCCATGCCACGAAAACTCCTTTGTGTAATAAGCTAACTAACCAAGCTCATCTATACTGTGGTACCTATTTATCTACTCACCTTTGCATGCTTTCAAACTGCTGGGCTGGCAAGAGTTGGGGCAAGAAAAGGAGCATAGCAGGAAAAAATGGGTTTTTGCTAAATGCAAGCATGTCAAGTGCCAGAGAAAACTGAAAACAACACGGCATAGAGACCATATCTTGTTTTTTAGACGCACATTTTGTCCATTGAAGTTGGGACAAGCCTAGTCTTTTCACTCTCTAGACTGTTGCATGCATTGTATTTCTCTAGGGAGTGCGAAAATGATGGATAGTTGATAGATGACAAATAGATGATAATAGTTAGATACAGATACCGCATTTCCCCGAAAATAAGTCCTCCCTGAAAAGGATTTAACCGCATGCGCAGCCAGTCCCTGCCATTTCCTCTGGTTGGGGTAGGCAGACAGAGCTGGAAATCAGGTTAAGATGGCAAGAGGAGCTCCGTCTTGCTCCAAGCATCCCAAAATAATGACCCCCCCAAAAAATAAGGCTAAGCACTTATTTCAGGGTTCAAAAAAATATAAAACAGGGTCTTATTTTCAGGAAAACATGGTATATGAGAATTCAGACTATCTGATCTTATATGCATTATTTTGTATCATGTATTTTCTATATAGCATTGCTGTTTTGTTTTAAATTAAATTATCTAGCCAGAATCATCTTGATTTTGGGCAGATCTAAATCTAATGTTGGGACAATAATAATCTGATGTTAAATTCCTATTAAGTTAATTTCTGCATTTTCTGAAAAATAATAATGTACAGATATATCAACACGTACGTACAACTGTATAACTAAAACATCCATAAAAATAATGCATGTGAAGAAAATATCGTTACTAGGACTACTCAAAGGTCATATACATGGGTAAACATTTAAGATCAGAAAGTGACACTTTCCCAAAGTGATGTTACAAAGGAGTGAGGGAACTGCCTTCAGATGAGGTGTTCATGGTTGAACACCAAGTAAACTTTACTATGGCTTGTATGTGCTTTCTGCATTTTTCACATGCTTCAACCTGGCCTACTGAGCTTTCTGAAGAAGAGTTTTGAAACAGTTAAGAAGCAAGACCCATCCTTGGCACTTAGCACTTAAACTGAAACACAACTGGTGTTTCACTCAAGCTCAAACAGGGAAACCTGGTGATGTCATGAACTTCAAAGCAAACACTTTAACAGACTCAGGGTCAAGCTCTTGCCTTCAGGGATCTATAACTTTAGCAAACAGCACAATCCTACCAATGGATAATCTAAATAAATCCCACCAAGGAAAATCCCACCACAGCCTGACAGTTGCAACCTCAATATGCCTAGAATAATCACTATCTACACATCTTTGAATCAGAACACCTCTGAGATTTAAATAAACAAGTTTATGGTCAATGGCCGTGAATGTTAAATCAAGAGATCTGACTCTTATCCTTGATGGATCTGGCTGGATCACTTAGCTACCCCCATCCAGTGAACTCCCCTGGGAAAACAGAGTCACTTGAAGACTTTGCCATTTGATAAGATTGCTCACAAAGAAATTTGAAGGATAACAGCTTGCCCTCCCAACCATTATTTTTTACACTGCAACCTTACAGCTCTTCCTCAGGAGTATGAGCTAGACTAGACTACCGTATATAGTGTTCCTTAACTTCAGGAACTTTAAGATTTGTGGCCTCCAACTCCAAGAATTCCCCTCCCAGCTTTGGGGTTGGAGTCTACACATCCTACAATAGATGAGCTTGAGAAGCCCTGCATTAGATAAATGATCAGAAGGTACACTTGTAACTCAAATGCACAACTCAATCTATTAAAAAAAACGTAACGGGTTAACCTCATAATTGTTCTTTTCCTTCTTTTTGTATCCAAGAAGGCTGTCTAAATTGTGGAAGGATGCCTAAATTACGTTTTGATCATATATCCAGCAAAAAGAATAGGAAAACAACATTTTGCTGTAGCATAAATTTCGAATGAATAATCTTACACTGCAGTAGTAACATGCAGCATATGGAGATATTATTTCATGGGACATTTAATGGGACAATTAACATGCTAAGCCACAGAACAAACCAGACTCCTCTGGAAATTTGTCTCCATTTTCCATTTGCAGAACATGGACCAGCAGCTAACAATTCATTTCAGAGAATTGTCAAAAGGAAATATCAGAATGTTTTTTTCCCCCAAAAAATCCCCATTAAGAGAGTCATCGAAATAAAAAGATTGTGATCCACCACGGTGGTCTTGCCCATCTACCACACAAATAGCACAATCTTATTCCCACTTACTAGAAGCGCTCCTTCCTAAGTCAAAGTTACCATATAGGCTACTCACTAAAGCTTTTCATACCACGCGGAATGAGCAAAGGTGGCGGCAGAGCCAGAGAAAAGCAACTCAGCACCACCGATTTCCACTGGACTCAGAATTCTAAGGGCTCGGCTTCCCATGGGAGCTCCTGTAGGGGCCATCCCCATCCTCCACGGTTACTCCTCCTTGCAACCCTCCAAACATGCGGAACTGCTTCCAGAATCAGAAACAAATCTGCCTCTGGGCTCCGGCCTCAACCTACCAGGCAGCCCTGCGTTGCATTATGGGAATTTCAAATCCTGCCTCAATCCCAGGAAAGCTTCGCTAAACACCCCGCGATTGGGACTGGGCCCCGGGATGGGACGGAAAACAATCACTACTATTTTAAAAAAGAGCGACCAGGAGCAGGTGAGGCTGCAGCGAACGGCCCGGGGTTCTCTCGGAGCCCCGGTAGGGGCGGAGGGGGCTCCGAGAGAACCCCGGGCCGTTCGCTGCAGCCTCACCTGCTCCTGGTCCCCTGCTCTCATTCCGGAGGGACGGGCTTCAGACCTTCCTTACCAGGCCGTCGGAGCAGCTGGAGTTGGGACTGGGGGGCTCGGAGGAGCCGGGCGCGGGCAGCCCGTAAAACTGTTGGACCTGCTCCCGCAGCAGCTCCTGCAGGCTCTCGATGTAGCTGATGGCGTTGCGCAGGATCTCCACTTTGGGCAGGCGCTGGGCGGCGTTGGCCGAGGAGGTGCAGCGCTTGAGCGCCTCGAAAGCCTGGTTGACCTTTTTCAGCCGCCGCCTTTCCCGCAGCGTGGCCGCCTTGCGCCGGTCGCCCGGGCTCGCTTTCTTCTTGCAGGCTTTGCAAGCCCAGAGCAGGCAAGGGCCGGCCTGCGAGTGGCCCGTCGGGGCGCGAACGTGCTCCTCGCCATCCGAGCTCCCGGGAGGCTCCGCCGAGGGCTCTTGGAGCATCCTCTGGGCGAAATCCTCCTCTTCTTCTTCCTCCTCCTCGGGGGAAGGGGCGAAAGGCGAACTGCCGTAGAAGAAGCCGCCCGAGGGGAGCGAAAACTGACAGCCGTCCATTCTCTCTTCCATCCTCGATGCTGGGCTGGGGCATCGGCGCTTTGGAACCGGCTCGCCACTCTTTATATCCCGGGTGGGCAGCCTCGCTAGCAGCACCGTCACGACCTCTGCTCGAGGGGAGTCCCCCGACCCTCCTCTCTCTCTCTTCCCCCCCCCTTCTCTCTCAAGGGGCCCTGCGCTCCTCTGGCGCGGATTGGCCGCTGCCTTTTGCCAAGGCGCGGATCCAGGAGGTGCAATTAGTAACACTTTAAAGATCACAAGCAACAGCAGCAGCAAGAAAAACACAAAAGCGCAACCGAGAGGCGAGGCCGCACTCTGGCAGCTCGACGTGCTGAAGCGACTCCACCGCCTCCCCACCCACCAAAAAAAAAAAAAAAAAAAAAAGCCAGGCGATCCGAAGAGTAGCCGAGAACTCCTCCCTGGCGTCCGGCTATACTACTCCGCGGTAAAAGGAAGAAACTGGTTGGCGGCCGTGTGCAAAGCCAAGCGATCGCCTCGGTCCGTTAAAAAGAAAGGAATTCAAAGTTTATCCAAAAAAGACTAATCCAAGGTGGTATACAGGTGGCACCTTCCTCTCGCCCGACTATCCAAAATGTTTCCTGGACTCCCCCCAAATTGTTGGAAGTGTGTGGAGAGCTAGGTACTTATTTCCATGTATGGTGGACCTGTCCCAGAGTAACTGAATTTTGGAAACTCATTCAGAGGTGGTTGTTAGAAATTACTGGTTACAAACTACGACTGAAACCTGAATTTTACTTATTAAACATCAGGCCAGATAATATAGGCACTAACAAATGGTATCTGATTGTCTATATCACAACTGCAGCTAGAATATGCCTCGCCCAAAACTGGAAGGGTAAAGATCTACCGTCTGAAGATATGATTATAGGGGAAATCATGGAATGTGCAGAAGCCGATAGGCTAATTAAAATTTTAAGAGATCAAAAAGACTGCATATTTCCAATGCTGGGACCTATGGTATGTTTGCTTAGATAACAGAATAAAAAGAGGACAATGCTAGATTAGACTTTTATTTTTTATCTGTTTATTTAGATTGAATGTTATGTATTGTGTAATGTTCTCACCGTGATCTGTTTGTCGACAAATCATCGGTTTGTACTTCTTTAAAGAAATAAAATTTATTAAAAAAAAATTAAAAACAAAAAAGGCTAATCCATAGCAAATGATTGCAATGATTTCCCCCCCTCCTCTCCTTCTATTACTATTGATTAGTAATTGAACAGGGTCCTTCCATAAAAAAGACAGAACTATTATCCCAACTAATATAGAGGTTATTTTAGAAGTAGACGTCGTGTTTAACTTTCTATTGCTGGACCCATTTAGCAATTTTCCAAGCGGGGGGGGGGGGGAATTACGTTTTGTTCTTTCTGGAGGCGGAGCGAAACGAAAGGTTAAGGATAGCGGGCGAGTGAAACAAATCCCTGGAAGCTCCTCTCGCAGTCGAACAGAGGCTGGGGTGCAAATTCAAAGCTGGCTTAATAAACCAGAGTTGGTGGGTGGCGCGAACCGCAGCCCAAAAGGACTTCCCAGAACTTCCATTCTGACTTGCTCAGCCCTAAAGTGACTTTCAGAGCCTGAGCAGGCCAGGACGGAGTTCATGCTGCCCCGGAGTCCTGGGAAGCGACAGGGCTGCCCGGTCCTTTAGTTCCGAAACAAGGCGTTGGAACCCCAAAGCTTCTCCTGCGCTCCCACCCCCGGCCCACAGCCCGCTCTCCGTTTCTTGTGCCGTCGCAGTTTGCCAAGAGGCAGTTCTGTGAAAAGGCGCAAACTCTGAATTTGCACCGTTACCGATGTGTTCCAGCTGCTGGCGCGACCTCCGCCCCCGGTATGCAATTTCTAGTTCCGCAACCTCTAAGGAACATTACAGAAGCTTCCGGAAGGCCCAGGCAATTAAGGGAAGGGGGAGGGGGCGTTGGGGAACCATTAGTGGGTAATGATAAGACATTTAGCAGGCAGCGCTTGCCAAAGTCCCGGGACCCTTTAGCCCTTAAGGTCACGTGGGATCCTCCTAAGAAAACAAGCGGCTCCCCCTCAAATTCAAAGAGCCTGAGTGGCGCAGCAGACTAATGCTACTATTTAGCTTCCAGCTGCCTGCAATTACTGCAAGTTCAATTCTCACCAGGCTCAAGGTCCACTCAGCCTTCCATCCTTTCTAAGGTAGGTAAAATGAGGACCGGTTTGTGGGGGCAATAAGCTGACTTTGTATAAAATATACAAAATTATGAAGGCTATTGCTTAACACTTTGTAAGCCGCCCTGAGTCTCCGGAGAAGGGCGGCATATAAATCAATTTTTTTTAAAAAAATTCAGTGCAAAGTCAGTAGAACATGTGTACAATGAGATTGGCTGAGCCTCTTTCGTGCGCACCCCACCGCACCCCCCAACCAGTGGTGAAATCTAAAATTTGTTACTATCCATTCTGTGTGTGGGGGGGGGGGGTTGGTGGTAATATGACTGGGTGGGCGTGGCCAATTTTTTTTTTAACTTTTAAAACCATTTTTTCTACCTCTTTAGCGAAGAGGTTGTAAAAAATGTTTTCAAAAGGCTCTGACCATCCCAGCTGAATTGCCTGATCGGCAGAGACTTTTTTTTTCTTTTAAATGCCTCTGACAATCCAAGCTGAGCTGCCTCATTGGAAGAGGATTTTAGAAGAAAAAAAAAGCCTCTGATGATCCTGCGGGCCGGGCGGGCATGGGTGGAGGGGCAGGGATTTTTGCTACCGGTTCTCCGAACCACCTGCCTCGAACCGGGAGCATTTCACCCCTGCCCCCAACTCAATACAACTCACAGTGAAAGACAGGGGAAAAATCCCTAACCCAATGAATCCTAACAAACACAACCCTACCACACCATGTGAATTTATTGCACATCGTGTCACCCCGCAAGTCAACCTGCTTTTGTTTCTCTACGGTTGCCAACCACCAGGAGCCTTGGGGCACCTTCGAGACTGACCAATGGCACACAGCTTTGGGTTTGGGGGGAGGCGGCAAGCGTCCACTGCACCCAATAGGAAAATTGCTGTGCTGAACGGTGGGTCTGTGTCGCGTAATCCGGGGAGTGGGTGCCTGGGCGGCGGAGGCGGGGGGGGCACTGAAAAGAGAAAGCGAAAGAAAATGCAGGGGGAGGGGCAGGGCCGGATTTAGATGAAAAGAGGCCCTAGGCTATTCCACTTATAAGGCCCTTTCACTAAGGTGACCAGACGTCCCGCTTTTGGCGGGACAGTCCCGCTTTTGAGCAATTTGTCCCGCGTCCCGCGGCGTTTTAAAAAAGTCCCGATTTTTCATTCTGCCTCCTGGTTCCCGGCTGCCTCCTGAATCCCCGCTGATGGCTAGAGGGAAAAAACCTGTTTAAACTCTTGCCGCGGGGCTTCAAAGGGCCGCCCTACGTTAATTAGCTCGGCTTCCCCCTCTCAGCTGATTTGCACAGGGCTCTGCTCTTGCTAAATTGCTCAGTTTTTTTTTCCTCTTTGTGCAAACCAAGCTCAAAACGAAACTGAAAGTAAAACAGGCTGTTGGTTTTGCGGTTTGCTTGCAACGTTGGAAAATTAGGCAGCAGATTTATTTTCCTTTTCCTCACCAAAAAAGGTAAGTGCAAACAATGGAAAATTATTTAGGGCAAAAGAGGAGAGTTCAAGATTTTAAAACACAAAAGAAAAAAAAGTTCTTTTAACTAGGGAATTGTAATAATTGAGATATTATTAATTGTATACTGTGTTGAAAGCAGAAATGGTTAAGTTGTGGTTTGGAGGAATATATGGGGGAAATTATTTGGTTTATTATTATTGGTAAGTATAATTAATTGATTTGTAAGAAATTGGATTGCATGGAAATAATTGGAATATTCATGTTCATATTGATTAATATACAAAAAAGATAGTTATATAACTAATTGATTTATATTAAAATGTTGAATTTGTATTAAACAACTGTATTACATAATTACATAATTAACCAATGTGAGGATGGATATAAAAATAGATGACAATGGGAAGGGGTATAAAATAGAATAGAAGGGAAAAATTGAATTTGATTAAGATTAGAGATGAGGATGAAGGGTAAAATTGTTTTTTTTAAAAAATAGATGAGGAATAAATATGGCAAAAAGGAAATATAGAAATTGTAAATTTAATTGAAATGACTAAACACTGTTTAAATTTGTGAACCAGCCAAATATTCTGTTCAAAGAAAATACATTGTATGTATGTGTGTTTCTAATTATTGCTATTTATTCATATTTGTTCTCTTTTATTCTTTAAAGTTTAACAATTCATTAATTATCTTAATATCTTTATATTTGTTTGGGGTTGGCTTTCTTCCCTTTCATCTTTTTTATTGTACAGCAATCTTTCTCCTCAAACCTACCACCTCTCTTTTCTTTCCTTCTTACTTTCTCTTCCCCCCCTCTTCTTCTCCTCCCTACTTCCTCTTCCTTTCTCCTTCTCCTCCTTGCTTCCTCCCTCTCTTAACCGTCACTCCTACTCTAATTTCCCTTCCCTTCCTTCATCCCTCTCTATTACTGTATCCTTTTATGCATATGGACTACTCAGAGGGCTGAAAAAGTTATTTTTGACTGGTCCTCGCACTTTTGACCAGTCCTCGAACTTACGACTGTCCTCACATTTTACATTTTTGCCCTATCTTGTCATCATGGTGAAGAGAAGCAGTTGTGAAATGAGTGACATGGTTGTTAAGAATGCTGCACGGGCATAAATATGAGGATGGTCATAAGTGTGAGGACCAGTCAAAAGTGCGAGGACCTGTCAGAAATGACTTTTTTCAGCCCTCTGGTTAGTCCTTTTGTGCATATGGACTACTCAGAGGGCTGAAAAAGTTATTTTTGACTGGTCCTCGCATTTTTGACCAGTCCTCGAACTTACGACTGTCCTCACATTTTACGTTTTTGCCCTATCTTGTCACCATGGTGAAGAGAAGCAGTTGTGAAATGAGTGACATGGTTGTTAAGAATGCTGCACGGGCATAAATGTGAGGATGGTCATAAGTGTGAGGACCAGTAAAAAGTGTGAGGACCTGTCAGAAATGACTTTTCAGCCCTCTGAGTAATCCCTATACACACAGCCATGGCCACCCGGTCACATGACCAGCTAGCCACGCCCACCCAGTCACATGGCCTCCAAGCCACGCCCACACAATAAGCCACGCCCACAATGGTGTCCCTCTTACCAATGTTAAAATCTGTTCACCTTACCCTATACACATAGCCATGGCCACCCGGTCACATGACCAGCTAGCCACGCCCACCCAGTCACATGACCAGCTAGCCACGCCCACAAAATAAGCCATGCCCACAATGTCCCTCTTTACCAATGTTAAAATCTGGTCACCTTACCTTTCACCTATAGTGAAAGTGTAATTTTAATTTTGCTAACAATTTGAATGTAGGCCCCTCTTGATCTTGAGGCCCTAGGCTGAAGCCTAGTTAGCCTATAGGAAAATCCGGCCCTGGGGAGGGGCTTCCTCAGTGGCAGTTCAGTTACACATGAGGGCCTTTCATAAAACATTTTCCGGCGTTGCCTTTTCTTCTGGCCTCTCCCACTTCCCAGTTTATCCTCTGTAATGAAACTGAAATGCATCTTCCAGGCTCCTTCTAATTTGGGGCTACCAGACACTTATCACAGCTCTCTTCCCACAATACCCGATTCCCAAACAATCCTAGTTCACACGACCCCCCCCCCAAGTCCCTCGTTGTATAGCGGGGCTTTTTCCTAAGGCAGAAATCTTCAAACTTGGCAGCTTTAAGACTTGTGGACTTCAACTCCCAGAATTCTCCAGCCAGCATAGCGGCCTTAAATTCAAAGGGACCCACTGAATCAATCTACCATCCCGCTATTCTGAACTTGCTTCCAAGGAACCGCCTTTGCTTTTGAAAGTCAACTGCCCATCAGGTGAATCACTCTTGTTGGCTAGGGCTATTTGCGAGTCCCCATGTTAAGATAGTTGCCCCCGCCTTTGCAGTTGCCATTTTCCCCTTAAACTAGGGTTAAACCAGAGGAGCCTGAGTGGCGTAGAAGGCTAATGCCTCCTACTAAGGCAGCATTTAACATCCAGCTGCCTGCAATTACTGCGAGTTCAAGTCTCACCAGGCTCAAGGTCGACTCAGCCTTCCATCCTTTCTAAGGTGGGTAAAATGAGGACCCGGTTTGTGGGGGCAATAAGCTGACTTTGTATAAAATATACAAAAGTATGAAGGCTATTGCTTAATGCATTGTAAGCCACCCTGAGTCTCTGGAGAAGGGCGGCATATAAAAATTAAAAAAAATAAAGTTAAGCCAAGTCAATCCTCTGCCTCGCAAGCATTCCGATCTGACAGTTCATTCTCCGGCTAATTAATTTGCCTTCGAGCTCAAACGATTTCATTCCGTTTTGGTTCTAGGTGACCTCACTGGATGGCCTGATGATGGGCTAAGAAGAGCCTCTGGTTCTCAGGTCCTGCCGGACGCAAACTCCAAAGCAACACTGACCGGGACTGGATGGGACGTCGAAGGTGCTCGCTCTCCTGCTTTTGTCAGGATCTCCACCTGAAGAAGCCGGGGAGCATTTTCAAGATGGGGAGAGCGTTGAACAAGGGAGTGAGTTGAATGGCCGACCTGCGCCTTCCTCTATCTCTGCACGTTCCACCCAAAAGTTTATGCTTTCATTGTATCTTTACTTTTAGCCCGGCTCATTGTAAAGATTTGTGCTGTGTGTTTTGCCCCACGAATAGGCTGAAAGCTTTCGGGTGAAAACGTTTTGAGGTCCTTGCCAGTGGTGGAATTCAATTTTTTTTACTACTAGTTCTGTGAGCGTGGTGTTGCGTGGTAGGCGTGGCTTAGTGGGCGTGGCAGGGAAAGGATACTGCAAAATCCCCATTCCCTCCCCACTGCTGGGGGAAGGATATTGTAAAATCCCCATTCCTTCCCCACTCTTGGGGGAAGGATATTGCAAAATCCCCATTCCCTCCCCACTCTGGGGCCAGCCAGAGGTGGTATTTGCTGGTTCTCCGAACTACTCAAAATTTCTGCTACCGGTTCTCCAGAATCTGTCAGAACCTGCTGGATTTCAACCGAGAGAGGCCGGAAATCCCGAAGTCCTCCCAGGGAGTGGAGACTCCGGTATTGCTCTGGCACTTGGGGTCTTCCGCCACTTAAACCATAGGGAGGGGAATTGGTTGCATCCAGGTGTGTCAGCATGGGGTGGTCAAAAAAGTCAAGGTGGCACAGCACACACACACACAAATGGTCTCGACCTTAACTTTTTTTGCCCACACCCTAGGGACACCCCTGGATGCAACGGAAAGCCCCTTCAATGCCTTACCCTTTGCTTGCTTATCGCCCCGGTGGCTTCCACTTGTCCTTCGAATAAGTTGTAAAGGTGCTTCTTCCTCTTGGAAGGATTTTCTTTTTTCTTTCCCTTTAAAAACGGGTGGCTTCTCATCCAATAAAACGTCTTCAGTTATAACTAAATATAAAATATTCTGAATCAGAACTGAAGAAGCTTCCTGGATGTGAAGAAATGTTTTCAAAGAAAAAGAAGAAAAGAACCAAGAAAGTCCACTTGCCTTTTGGAAAAAGCCCCTTTGGGACAACCATTAACTGGATGATTGAGAATCTCCATAGACATGTCCTTTGAGTACATTTCCCATTGTCCCCAACCAGCGGGGCCTCCACTTCGTGTTCCCGTGCTAATAGAGGATCCTCGCCAAATCCTGCTTCGGCGGATGCAGCTGCGGGATAGGAAGGCCGCCTCTCTTGCCGGGGGTTTTCGACCCAGCTGCCAGAAATGTCTTGGGCCAGCCAAGAAGGGCAAGTGATCTTCAGGCAAGCGGCGGGGCAGGGAAGGGAAAGCTTTTGATCGCGGCGGCGGCTGGAAGACTGAAGGGCTTAGCGAGCTTTCCCACCCGGTGGTGAGTTCTTCACCTTGTTTCACTGGAGATTTTGCAATTTCCTTTCCCCAAGAGTGGGGAGGGAATGGGGATTTTGCAATTTCACTGAGACGCGTCGTAATTCCTAAACTACATATTAGTTGAAACTCCCTTCCCATAAATATTTCACGTGCAGTTGCCCCGGGCAAACCCTTCATTCGGTCAAAGGATGCCTAGTGGCCGTATTCGCACGACGTCCTAAGTTTGGATAGATCGGTGGTGGTTTTAAGTTCGTTGTGCGAATCTATTGTATGCCTTAAGTCAGTGTAGGGTTACAAACAAATGCACGGAACCGGAGAACGGGTTGATTTCCTATAAAGTTAAGTGAGTGGTATGAACTCGCCCTGTTTCTAAACATGGGTCAGATGAAAAGAAAAGTCCATGTCTTGAGGATTCCACAGCTGTCTCAGTGGCGCAGCTTGCAGAATCGAAGCGAGCGTGAGTTCCAGGCGACTCTTTGAAGACTGTCAGTTGTTGGGTGCAATTAGAAGGGGAGGTGGTGTTTGTTTGTTTGTTTTTTAAAAAAGTCAAATTGAGAAGTGAAATTCAAGTGTGGTAGACCATATGCATACGTCTCGACTTGTGTACCCGTGTGAAGCTATGATCAGAGCCCTCAGATTCCATCACTCAGTCCTGATGGGCATTGTAGTATGACAAGAGTGGAGAAGGCGAGGTTTAGGAAAATGAGAGGCGGGTTGGTTCTAAAGCTATTCCCCAGCAGCCAAGGAAATCTCCAGCTGCGTTTCCTTCTCCTCTGGGACATTTGCCACCGGAGCTCAGTTTTCAGCCACCCAAATGAGCAAAGCGGGGGAGGGGCCGCAGCTTCTTGGCATCCCCCCCACGCGCCCAGGTCCTCCCTTCCCCAAATTCGCGCACCTAAGTCAACACAGCCCTACCTGCTCCAGGGCTCGGGCTCGGGCTGGGCCACCAGCTGCAGAAGCCATCGCCTTAGGCTCCGGCTGGGCGAGATCAAAAGCGGTCGGCTGGAAGAGGTCAAGCGGCCCGGGGCTTAGTCCTCTGGCGAGGAACGCCACTTTGCAGCCAAAAAAAGGCCCCCAGTTTGTGGAAAAGCCTGACGGAGCTGATGACCTTGAGTTCCTTCTCCGCATTCTCTTGCTGTTTTAAGGGCTGGAACGCCTCTCACGACAGACCTGCAGTATAAAAGATTTGGAAGGTAGCCGAAAATTATGGGAACCTGCTGGGCGGATCCACAAAGGTGGGTGCTTGTGAGTTTCCTAATAGGAACAGAGACCTTTGCTCTGCTCTGACTCCTTTTCTCGGTATCCCAATCAACCGGGTTTCCCACCCCTCTCAGCCATACTCATCTGGGGGAAAGAAGCGTTGGCATCCTTCAGTCTCAAGAGACTATATGGTATTGTGCTCTGGAAAGAGGTCCCAAAACAGCATCTAGTGTGTCTAAAAAGGCCAATTTGAGAATGGCAATTCCTTCCACACTGAGGGCAGATACATTCTGTCCCCTGCCCAGCCCCCAGATTTCGCTGGTTCCGGGACTGCCTCTTTGCCTCAGCCTGCCCAACAATTGGAGAAGGCCATGCTGGACCTCCAAGCTGAACGATTGGAGGTCAAGGTTTCCCAGTTGTTAATGTCCATTCCCAGGGCCTTGAGGTCCCTCTTGCAGCTATCCTTATATGCAACTGTGGTCTCCCTCTGAGGTGCTTTCCCTGCACTAGTTCTCCATACAGGAGATCTTTTGGAATTCAAACATCAGCCATTCTCACGACATGCCCCAGCCAGCTTAGACTTCACTGTTTCAATAGTGTATACATGCTAGAAATTTCAGCAGGTTCCAAGACAGCGCTATTTGGAACTTTGTCCTGCCAGGTGATGCCAAGAATTTGTCAGACAGCGCATATGAAAGGTGTTCAACTTTCTCTCCTGCTGTGCATTTCTGGGGAGAAAGGTTGTCCGATACCTCTGGATCCAAAGACTGGGCCACCGGTGAGTTCACCTGCCAAATCAAAGGTTTCTTCATGGTACCTCACAACAACGCTTCCTTTGAGGCAAAGAAGGCAGGGGTGGGACTAGGGCAAATGCCAATCAATGAGATTTTAAAGAGATTAAACGAAAGCAATTAATTTTATTGAATTTTTATGCCACCCATCTCATTAATAGGGCGACTCTGATGGGATTAATTAATTAAATCATTAATTAATGGTATGTACTGATACTGAGGCATACTTCATAGTTTAATAAATTCATTAAATTAACCATTATACAGAGTGGATGGGATAGGTCCCGAAAAATTTAACGGAATACTTTTAATTTAATAGAAGCCTTCCAGGGATGAGGAACCTGCCTTCCTCGGTCCCCCACCCCAGTGGAACTACGAGGCCCAGGATTCCTCTGTCCTGATGCTGTTATGCTTCAGTTGTTCTCTCCATCCCCGTCGCCCAAAAGATTCAGGAGCACTTCGAGGAAAGTGCAACAGAGAAAGTCCTGGATCCCTTTGCAAGACCTCCGCATCCGCCCTCTTCCTGAAATAAGTGCAGGAAAAAAAAACTGAGTGAAAGACTTAACTCTCTCCAGCCCCAGCCTCTAGGGTTTTGTGCTTCCACCACCATTGTGAGGTCTTTGGCTTTAGACTCAAATAAATATTGACATTGAATGCAAACACTTTCATTCCAAACCTTTCGGCTTCAAGAGGGGGACGGGACCTGATGGTTATGGGCAGGTGAAATCCAGCAGGTTCTGAGAACCAGTAGCGGAAATTTTGAGTAGTTCGGAGAACCGGTAAGTATCACCTCTGGCTGGTCCCAGAATGGGGTGGGAATGGAGATTTTACAATATCCTTCGCCCAGGAGTGGGGAGGGAATGGGGATTTTGAAATATCCTTTCCCTGGAGTGGGGTGGGAATGGAGATTTTGCAATATCCTTCCCCCAGGAGTGAGATGGAAATGGAGATTTTGCAGTATCCTTCCCCTGCCACGCCCACCAAGCCACATCCACAGAATCGGTAGTAAAAAAAATTGAATTTCACCACTGGTGGGTGGGGGGGTTGGGGGGGTGATGATGGTGTAGCAATAGCACTTAGTCTTATACACTGCTTTATAGTGCTTTACAGCCCTTTCTCGGCGGTTTAGTCTCAGCATATTGCCTCCAACAATCTGGGCAATAGCTAAAAGAGGGAGAGAGAAATGAACAAAAATTATTTTTCCTCCTTAATGAGAAACCTTGAAATCCCCCTTATTCCAAACAATTTCTCACTTACCCTGCTTTGCTAACGAGGGCGGGGGAGGGAGACCGTATCACACACACGGAGCCTGGGAGGAGGGGCGGGGGAGAGAAAGCTGCCTTAGGAGGAGCCGTTCAATATGGTAGCTCTTGCTTCTAAGCGTTCTTAGTTCACACCTAGACCTGCCGCTACGGCCCTTCACCTAGGAAAAATATTTCTAAAGAATGTTTCTGCCTTCTCCTGAATACATATTTTATTATTGGGGAAAAAAATCTTGATCACCTAAAACTAGTCTTAAGCAAATAGTACACCATAAGGATACAAACATTCGATCCTCCTCAAGTATGTTTATTCTAACGCACAACTGCAAAGTTGTTCAATTTTTTACATTTGGGATTGTAAGGAGCAACGCTAATGGATAAGAACCAGAGGTTTCTGTATATACACGTTTACAGTTGAATGCTAAGCACGCTTACTAACAGGGCAAAACAGCATATACAACTCAAAAGGCTTAGGAGCAAAGCGGGTGTATGTAGGAGATTGCAGAGCAAGCCACGGATAGGCCACAAAAGCGGTGGCACCGTGGCTTCACCCAAAACGTCTTCGGTGTTTGGGGTGTGCATAAATTGAAGGCTTTTGCATCGCCCTCAAAATAACCATCGCCAAGAAGTCTGTGTGAATGGCGGGCCAAAAAAAAAAAAAAATCGCAACTCTTTGTAACTCTCTTCCGAGGAGAAGTGGCCAACTCAAGTGGACGCCCAAGAGAGACAATATTAGATAAAGACCAGGACACTTTTGCAAACCTTTTGGGACTCTTCTGCGGGTACTCGAACATTGAAGTTAGGGACGCGTTTCCTAGGAAGTATTCACTGAACTTTCTCCCCACCTAAGAAGCCTACAAGTGCAACCCTTTGATATAGGTCATCGTTCCTTTTACAATTATGATTTATTCTGCATTACCAATAAACCAGATTTGAATTATTGTAGAGGAAATTGCCAACTGTGGGTTTCCCTCCCTCTCCCTGGTTAACTCTGAATGGGGAAGAAAATAACTTTTTCCTTTAAAAAAAAAAAAAAAATCTCCGAAGTAAGGAATCCTTCCAAGGGGGCTACTCCCGAGGGAGAAAAGTGGGCCAGGGGTTCCTCTGAAGGTCCGGAGCGAAGCAGCGTCGCCAGTAGCTGTTGCATGGAAATCCCTGTCTTGGAGGTGGGGGCGTCAGGGGAGGGAAGGCGCCGGCCATGCCAGTGTTCCTTGGTGGTCGTCCCTCCCTCCCCCCCCCTTTGATAAACAAACTGGGACAACTTGGAGCGCCGTCTTGCACAGCCTCAGAAGTCGCTGTCTTTTCTACGAGTTTTAATTGGGAAGGGGAGTCTTGTTTGTCCCGGTCTCTCTTTCCTCCTCCTCTCCCCCCCCCGCTGCCCCTTAACCTCTGCCGCGGGGGCCCATCACCAGGGACTTGGCCAACTTTTGTCGCACTCCGGAATCCTCGCCTAGAAAGTTTGCTGACCGGAAGTTCCAAAGCCTCTCCACACCTTAAAAAGAAGGGGGGGGGGGGGGCGCGGCACGCCTGTAAACATTTTGACAAAGTTGAGCGCTGGTGGGACAATGAAAGCTGTGATTCAACCTTGGCACATATGCGCTGATACCCGATCCCAGTCAAATAACCCTAAGGGGTCTTTGGGGAACTCTGCAGCAAAGCGCGATAGCTAGGGCGTTACTCTCATCCAGCCGTTCATATTTTAGTTTTGCTGGAAACGGTTCCGGCACACGCACGAGGTGAGGTCTCGAACAAAGCTCGTGTTGGGGGGGAGGGACGGGAAAGCGAGAGCTCGACTGTCAAGAGGGGTCCCAAAGGCAACCAGACCAGCCAGTTTAACGCCCAGGGTCCATCCGATCTCTATTCCCGGACCATTTATTTCAGTGTTTCTCAACCTTGGCCGCTGGACGATGTGTGGACTTCAACTCCCAGAATTCTGGGAATTGAAGTCCTCACATCGTCCAGCGGCCAAGGTTGAGAAACACTGATTTATTTCAACTGATCCAACACTAGCCGGCTACCTACCAAGAGAAGAGAGGGCCGCCTCAGAAACTTCCAAAGACGGAATTCCTTTGAGCTGAGGAACAACAACAGTTAGGAATTCCGGCTCCTTTTATTCATTTACTAGTAACAGAAACACTTGAAGGGAAAAATAGATGTCGATCATGGTGGAAGGGAAAGGAAGAGGGATTTCCGGATTTTCGTTCGTTTATTCTTTCCCTTGAATCCCATAGGAAGATGAAAATATTCTCTACAAGAGTTTTCTACACAAAGAGATTTATTTTACAGCCTTGGGAATGTTACCTATATTTTCTTATATACAAGATCACATCCCACATTTTAAATAGATATTCTGTTTAAAAAAAGGGGGGGAGTACTAAAATTATATACTTGTCATTTTATAACACACACAGAGAGACACACGTACACACTCACACCCACATACACACAAACCAAGATCTCGGGATCTTAAGCGTCCTTCCAACAGGAACGAGCGTTTCAAGGAAGTTGTTCTCCAAACAAAAAGTAATATATTAATTATAAAACAGTTGAGAGATAAATAAAAAATAGAATTTAAATCAGAGAGGGGCGGTTCCCTTTATCGGATGGGCAAAGCTTCCTCTGAAGAAGGTGCACATTAATTTATTCAGCTGCGCTGCCCCCTTTCTCCCCTCTAGAATTTCCAGAAGATTAAATTAATTCGAGGTTTCGCTTCAAAGTGCGAACTCAAGCAGTTCCTTCCACTGCCCCGTTTTCAAAAACACTACCGGGCCACTATTTTTCCACCACTTCTTCCCCGTTGGGTACTTTGCGATCTTCGGAAGAGATACTGTTCACGATCGAGGAAAGGCAGCGGAGGCTGCTGGAGGCTGAAGAATCCACGGGAGTCCCTCCTGTTATGGAAAGAAGGGAAAAACGTTTAAGATCCAGGACCCAGTGAGAGTCAACAGCAAGGAAGCCAACTTTCCACCGTAACGCGTCACCCAAGAGCTATCCCCCCCCGCCTATATTTTAATCACCCTCATTCTGCTGGTTAGCACCTTCCAGACTTTTATGACGGCACCGGCTTTCGGGATCTAAAAATCTCACCATCATTTGCACCTCCAGTCGGGTGTGATACAAGAACTGAATGGCCGTTGTCAAAAAAAGAAGAAGAAACGGTTGCTGCTTCTATGACCTCCATGCAGTTCTCAAGGTCCTTATGAAATCCTCGGGGGGCTCAAGTTCGATTCCAAGGTAGTTTGACCTTAATAATTCTGAACGTTTTTGCTTTCTTTCAAGGAAGAAGGCAAGCGCACAATGTGAGTCTACGTGCACAATGTGACTATGTGACTCACATGCAGCTGGCCCAGCAACTCGCTGCGTTGAATTACAAAACCCCGGGAGTTTAGGAAAACTTGTGCCGTAGCAAATGGTCCGAGACGTTTCGGTTGTTTTCATTCAATCAAATTTAGGGCCAGATAGGCGGCTTAAACTTATGCTTTGAAACCAAGTTTTTCCATTTCATTCAGTGGGATTTATTATCTCCGAATCGTCTGTAAAGCTCCACTGATATAATTGGATGTTCCCACAGGCATTTTACTTAAGAGTTCTAAACTTCGAAGTCAGCTTTTAACATGCCGGTTGCCTTGAGTCTTTAAAAAAAGGAAGACCCTGCTGTACAAAACGCTTGTTTTGATTCTGGACCTGAACTACACGGAAAACAGATGCGGCGCTCGGTATTCTACTACAAAACCCCGGTCACAATATTAGGCTACTTAGTTATCCTGTTGAAATCAGCACTTGCTCCCTGATGGCTCGTTGCAACTCTCAGACGCGGCAGAAAATTCCGTTTGGCTGAGGCTCTTTCCGTCATCTGACAGCCACTCCGTTTTATTAATTGTGGCCATCGAAGGATTTGTAAGGATTTGGGCTGTCCTGGGAGCCAATTCGGGCCAAACCTGCGAAGGACAGATGTCTGGCCGGGGCCCTGATTCCCCAGCTAACACAGAGGCTGAGAAGTGCGCCCCGAACAACCCGCCAGCCCAGCATTGAAGCGCGCTTTACCTTCCTTGGCGCTGATCGGCAGCGTCCGGGAATGGTCAGAGCCGCTCGGCCAGGCGGAGCTGCAGGTGCTCAAGTAGTCGGGGGTGGCCATCTGAAAAGGAGAAGGAGAAGGAGAAGGAAGGAAGGAAGGGAAAAAAGAAAGAAAGAAAAAGAGAAAGAGAAAGAAAGAAAAAGAAAGAAAGAAAAAGAAAGAAAGAAAGAAAGAAGGTGGGGGAGAGGGGAAGGCGATCACCAGCCACTTCCAAGCACCCCGCCCCGCCCTACTGCCGCGCCCAGCCCTCTTCCCCGGCTGGCCAAGGCCAAGTGGAGAGAAGGGTGTCCGGGCAGTGTCTGTGGCCGAGCCGCGCTTACGTTTCCGCGCTTGGGGCCGCCGAAGCCGAAAGCGCCGTTGTCCCCGGCGCTTCCATCGCCAACGGGCAGGAGCAGGTCGTGGCCTTTGTCCTGCTGGTCGAGGCGCTGGAGCAGCTCCTGCAGCCTCTCGATGTAGCTGATGGCGCTGCGCAGGATCTCCACCTTGGGCAGCCGCTGGTTGGGGTTGGCCACCGTCCGCCTCTTGAGGGCCTCGAAGGCCTCGTTGATCTTCTTGAGGCGCCTCCTCTCGCGCAGCGTGGCCGCCTTGCGCCGGTCGGTGGGCGCCGCTTTCTTCTTGCACGTCTTGCAGGCCCAGATCAGGCACTGGCCCGGGCAGTGCAGCGGCTGGAAGCCCGGCGGCGCCAACACGTGCTGCTCCTCGCCGCTGCTGTCGCCGCCGCCGCCGCCTCCGCCGCAGGGCTCCGGGGCCAGCTGGTCCTGGCACGACGAGGGCGACAGGGTGCTGTCGCTGCCCGGGTAGAGCGGCGACCCCTCGGCCATGTCCAAGCTCTGCAGGGCTCCATTCTCGCCGTCCAGGTAGAAGAAGTAGGAGCCGGATTCGAAAAGGTCCATCATGATGGGCTCGCGGGTCGCCTCTGGGCCTCCCGGGGGTGGGGGCGGGGCTGGCCGAAGGCGCGCCGGCGAAGCGGCCCGACGGAATTTAATTAGCGCGGTGACATAAGAGCCCTGGGCTGCTTTATATATAGTAGCCCGTGAAACTCTATCCAACTTTTAGCTGTCGCCACGCATCACCCTCCTAGGAGCCGAGCAGAAAGCCAGCTCGAGGTGCCAGCCGGAGACTGTGATGGGCCAGGAGGAAAGGAGGAGCAGAAAGGACACATCTCCCCTCCCCCACCCCCACCCCCCAAAATTATAAACTCAAGAGCCATTAAAACAAAAACCAGGTTGGGGTGGGGAGAGAATGAATGACAAAGCTGAGTTGCTTGTTTCTGGGTGTAAGAGTGTGGGGTGGGATGCGAAGGAAAAAAGGAGTACAGGTAATCCTTGCCTTACGACCACAGTTGAGCCCCAAATTTCTGTCACTAAGTGAGACATTGGTTGCACCATTTTGCAACCTTTGTGCCCCATTTGTTAAGTGAATCACGGAAGTTGATGTTGGTGACACGGTGGTTAAGTGAGTCGGGCTTCCCTATTACTGTTTGTCAGAAAGTTGCAACAGGTGGATAACATGACCTCAGGACACTGCAATCGTCATAAGTATCAGTCAGCTGCTGAGCATCTGAATTTTGATCATGTTGCAATGATCGTAAGGGTGAAAAATGGCCATCTCACTTTTTTCAGTGCCCTTATAACTTCAAACAAACTATTGTAAATCAAGGACTACCTGTAATCAATTTCAATCCCAAACACCGATGAATCCTTATGGGCCCAGGGCTAAGTATAGATCCCCAAAGTAGGCCTGAAGATTATACCAGCAAAGGAGCAAATCAGTATCTTTGTTGGGCTGAGCATTATTGTTGGCTTTTTCTTTCAGCATAGCATTCCTATGACCCACATCAATTAGGTGTGGTCCAAGAGTATCTACTATCCATCCATCCATCCATCCATCCATCCATGGGCTAATTCATAAGACTCTGTTGGCATACAGTGAATGTGCATTCAGTAGATATATGTGTGCCATATATGCCAGATTGCCCGATTTTCAATCAGACCCCAGGTTTGAAGCCAGTAGCAATTACTTGTTTGCACATGTAGTTTTTAACAATACAGTTGGACTCTGATTCAGACCAAATAAAAATTACTGCTTCCTGTTTTTGATATACATAATGCATATGCTTAGTGACACATCTAGTTGGATTGGTTTCTGATGGCCACGTTTTTTCCCCTAACAATTTAGGAATAGGAAGATGGAATGGTGAAAGCAATGGTTTGAAGCCAAAATCTGCATGACCAATTTCTGTACTTTGCCTATTAAGCGCCTATAACATACCAAACATTGTAAAAGATAACCTTGTTGTTCACCTTCATGAAAAAAAGGTCTCCTTAGATAAATGTATAAACTTGGTTTCAAGGAGTTGCAAGTACATGTTACAAATAACTCTACTGCATAGAGATAGAAACATTAATTCCAGTGAAAGAGCTTGGAATCCAAACAGTCTGTCTGGTTTCTTTGATCAGGGAGGGATCAAGTGATCAAGACACTTCAGAAAATGTCCCTGCAGAAGTAACTAGCTTTTACAGCAGTGCCCTTGCAACCAGAAAACTAATAATTTGTAGTTGGCAACTGGGGGCTGAACTTTTTCTATTATCTTGTTGCGGAAGACAACAAAATGGTAGAAGTATTTTCCTCCTCATATTATTTATTATGCACAGGGCTCTAGCTTTTCTTCTTTTAAGCCCATCTGAATGCTGAATTATGGCGGTACAGTCAAGGACAACTCCAGTAATCCAAAAAGTTTTAGGAGATGCAGGTGGCCCTAGATTTTCAGCTTCTGAATTATAACAATATTGATTGTATTAAGTCAAAAGTAATGTTTTTTTTTTTTCCTTATAAAAGAAGGTTAAAGTTTCCTGGATTATGAATGGTCACAGATAAGATAAATTTATTGTTAAATGTATTTTGAAATCTGATTCAGACTACTAGTTGAAAAGTCATGTTAAGCTAGCAAAGAACAAACATAAAAGCAGTATGTGTTATAGAGAAAATTTGTTCTGCCACATAGAAATACTAATCAGACCCAAATAGTTGGAGACTCAATTTGGTTTTCAAAATGTTGCTTATGGTTCTTAGATCTAAATTACAAGCCTTGCTGAAATATACCTGAAGTCTGGTATTATGATCAACTGATTGTAATACACACATTAATCTTATAATTAATACATATTTATTTTTAAATGTGTACATATATGGAAATTAATTCAATATGATACAAAGATATTTTTTCTTACCTGAATGATTAAAAATTCAAAGCTATTTAAAATGATATAGCCTTTTTCAGCAACAAATGCTTCAAAAACTGAAGGAATGGGGACCTCATTGCAATGGATATTGATGACTAGATAGCTAATACTGGATGGTGAAGACTCTTCAGAATAAGAAAAGATCATGAGATTGTCCATTTGAACTCCAGACAGCTCCCCACCCCCATGGATAGATTATAGCAGTATTGGTGAACCTCAGCTTCCCGGTGCACACATGTGCACAGGGAGCTGCTCTGCTGGTTTCCTGCACTCCCATGCGTGCAAAGATCAGCTAGCCTGTGTGCATGTTAGTGCCGGAACCCAGAAGAGCAATGGGCGACAGCTAGCGTGCCCGGAGAGATGGTTCTGCGTTCCACTTCCAGCACATGTGCCATAGGTTCACCAACACTGCATTATAAAAACTTAGGTTTTTGTTGTCAGCTCATGAGTTAAATATCAACAGTGGAAGGATTTCAATCAGGATCCCAGCCCTAATGCAACCTATAAGGGGGTAAGGTTTGCTGAGCCTCATTTGTTTTCTTAACTCATTTTGAGAGAAATTAAAATACAAAACTTCAATAAACATATAAAAAAGAAAAAACATAAACATGACATTGAAAAAAGGTGCACTAACACCCCCCAATACATACATACATACATACATACATACATACATACATACATACATACATATATATTTGTCTATGTAAGTTTTCACGGGTATATATGTGTGTACAGTTAATATTTCGGGTTTCTTCCCGTTTAATTGTGAACATATCCCTAAAAGGGTAGAAGCGACGTTTCGACAGAATCTCATCTGCCATCATCAGGCTTATGTAAAGGGTCTTTTGCTGTAACTGCCGTTACTATTTCAAATCTGGTGCTGGTAGTCTGGGATGGCTCCACCTTTTCATTCTGATTGGTTGGGAGTCTCAGTTTGTGTTTATTGGCTTAGTTTGTATATATATATATATATATATATATATATATATATATATATATATATATATATATATACACACACACACACACACACACACACACACACACACACACACATTATCTTCCCTAGCTGAACACTGGAACAAATATCCATGTTTGCTTTTTAATAACATCTCTTATCAATTGTTGACCAATTAAATATCAAATGCAGTCTCCACAATTGGTCTATCTTCCCAACAAAATCCAGATGAAAGTGGTTTCTGATTAAATATAACACATCCATTCCCCAAAATTCTTCAGTCCTTCTCCAAAAATCCAATTTATCACATCTCCATTCACACAGGCTTCTGCTATTGTAAAAGAATGCAGGCTTGAACTTTAAAGAGGGGTATGCAACTTGCTCAGTAGGTTCTATGTCTGAATAGTCCATATCTGTTTCCAGACTTTCCAATGCAGGGGTCTGCAACCTTAAACACTCAAAGAGCCATTTGGACCCGTTTCCCACAGAAAAAAAAACCACCAGGAGCCACAAAACCTGGTGAAGTGTTTGGGCCAGGTGAGGAGTGACTGGGAGGGGAGGGCAAAGGGCGGGACGAGCCAGTGATGGGACAGGGAGTCGCAGCAGAGGGCCCAATGAGCCGCATCCAGCTCAGGAGCCGCAGGTTGCTGACACCCTTCCAACGGTTTGCAGCTTTTTAATCACATTCCTTTTGTGAATCTAATTTATCCAGAACTACATGCATCTGAAGATTTTCTACAGCCATTATCATTTCATCAAACTTTTTTTTAAAAAAGCTTTCAATTAAAAATTGCATGTTACCTAAAGGACTTTTTCTGGATATCAGCTGCCCTTGCTTGTCTGTAATCCGATACACTGTTTCTCTGTGTAATTTAGCCAGGAAACAAAGGACACTGATGCAGGAAAAAAACAGGAAAGATGTTTTCTGGATATTTTGATCCAAGGTTAAATGAAAAGAAAAACAACTCGTAAGTATTTGGCAAGTTTAAAAAATGAAAAAGCCCTGTGGTGAGAGTCCAAGATTAATGTAAATCAAATGAAAGCACTTTCACCATCCAAGTATATGCCGTGTTTTCTTACAGAAAATGAAAGTTATTCAAAACAGCATAAATCAAAGGAAAAAAGAGAACAGGTAGAGTCCAGCAAGGGGTTAAAATAAATCAGTATTCAGCCAGATGGTCAACTTTAAAAGATAAAAAGGAGATTAAAACAGAAAATTCAAAAACTGAAGTTAAAACTCAGGTATGCTTAAGAAGATAAACTGCTGAAAGGAAGATGGATGACCAATGACTTTCTGATCACTCCCAAATGGAACTGGAATCTTCAAGACTCTCCTTCCCAGATGGATCCATGACTATCCAAAAGCTGTCTTGAGTCATTCTTAAATTCTCAAATTCAGGGAGCAGCACTGCCAGAGAACCAGCTTTGGCAGCAATATTAGCAGATCATTGGTAAGAGAAAGAGAAAAAAAAAACTCTTACTGTCCAGCAGCCATCTTAGGGAGGAGTCCCTGAATCTCATTTGTTAGTCACTTTCAGAAACTGGTTTTTATTTCCTTTTTAGTTATTAGGAAATTTTGGAACAATATGTTTTATAGCACTGAGTGGGTTTCCTTTCTTTCATTAAGAAGTTTTAAATACAAGTTTAACTTTAACTTTAAAAAATCTTTTTAATAAACAGCAAAAGAGCAATTAGAATGTTGATTTTGAAAAATTACAAGTAAACTAAGGGACTAGATGGATTTAGAATAAGATTTTGGAATTAATAAGAATCATCCTTCATTTGTAAATTCATTATTTCCATCTCCTTGTAAGCTAATTTTTTAAAATTTCACCCATAAATCAATTTCAATTTTATTCAATGGAGCCTAATCATCTGTAGTTATACCAGCAGATGCTAGTAAAATGTTAAAATAATTCAAAAACTTTCTGTCACTTAAGTTTCTTTTAAAGTAGGCATCTGGTGCCCTCTAATGTCTAATCTTGAAGTCTTTTTATCAATTCAGAATATAAACAGAGTAATGTTCCTCTCATGCAAGTGGATCTTTTCAATCAACATCAAACCCTTAAATCAAGTCCATCTGATTACATAAGCCATGTGAAAAATTTCAAACCCAATAATAATATTTTATTGTGCATTGCCCAGAGTCACTCTTTGGGGGAAATGGGTGGTTCAGAAATGTGAAAAATACCTGCCCTGGCCCTCCCAAGGCCTCCCTCACCCCACCCCCCCAAAATACATTGTGCTCCAGTTCCTGCTCCTGGGGTCCCCACAAGTTTTAGGTCTGATTTCCTCCACACATTATTATGTACTAACATAACATTTAATTCAGCGTGGAAAGCAAAAGTTCAGAGGTGGAAGAAAAAATTATCCTTCAGAATGATAATCATGAAGACTGCTCTCATTGAGCAGATGGAGCACATCAATCAATGTCAAATTGACACCAGTATTTATTTAGAAGAACAACTAATGTAAACATATACTTGAGACATTGGCATCCAGTTCTACCTTTGAGTGCAATCTTCTTCAAGTTATTTGTTTGTTTATTTATTTACTTATTTATTTATTTATTTACTTACTTACTTATTAAGAACATATTAGGTAATTTATATAATTATAAGCATGAATTTAATACATGTTGAACTATTGCTTCAACCAGGCAAATATTTCTGCTAGCATGGAATTGTTGATGTTAATATCCAACATATCTGGAGAATAGTTTAGGAAAGGCTAAATAGAAGCATTGTTTTATTACTTGTATACAATTATTTAACTGCTAACTGTATCTCAGCTCTTAAAACAGAACATTACTTGTTCAAGGAAGGACCAATAATACCTGAAGTTGTTTTGTGTATTACACATATGCCATCCAATACGTTTAATTAAGAGATTTTCTTTTGAAAAAAAAAATACTATACTGTTGTCTGATAGGAGAAATCTGAGAAGAGTTATTAGATCAGGTTATATTTTCATCGCTACTGAGTGATGACATTTCCAGTATGGGATAGTAGATTACTTTTCAGTAAATTGACCTATCCTGGCACAGATTCTAAAAATTAAATTTCACAAGGAAGTATCCAACACATTGAGTTAAAGAGTTCAGTAACTTCACAGCCAACCCTACTACAAATCAAGAATCCTATGGGATTTGAAAGGCCAAAATGTTTTAGAATTCAGTGGAAAAAAATAGACATTTCACTTCATTTTTGTTCCTCACTTAATCAGATTCTATACGCACAACTTTCTTTAAACAGACAAGGAACCCAATTTATTTTTATCTATTTTATTTTATTTTGAACTGGTGTTAGAGTAATGGTGTAGTGTTATCAGTCTTAAGACCCCAGGTATAATAAATTTACAGTGCCTGTTGGTGACTAATAAGTTTAGTCCCAAAGCCAATATTTACACACACACACACAATCGCTAAGGTTGTGCAAAAAAGTTGGAATTTTGATTTAAAGGCAATGCAATAAAGTGATTACTGATTGAACTTGAAGGTCAAAACTACTATTAGATTGAATCAAATAACTGAATTGATTTGGATGCTCCTGCATTTACAGTAAAATAAATTTTCCAAAGAAATTCAGAAATAGTGAACTGAATTGATCTCATTCAGTTTGATTAGAACATCTGAATTATATTGGATTAATTTTTCAAATCAAATGAGTTATTCAAATTTAATTTTTCCTTTTTTCTCACAGGTTTAATGCAGAGGTGAAATTTAATTTTTTTTACTACCAGTTCTGTGGGCGTGGCTTGGTGGACGTGGTGTGGCTTGGTAGGCATGGCTTGGTGGGCGTGGCGGGGAAGGATACTGCAAAATCTCCATTCCCACCCCACTCCAGGGGAAGATTACTGCAAAATCCCCATTCCCTCCCCACTCCTGGGGGAAGGATATTGCAAAATCTCCATTCCCACCCCACTCTGGGGCCAGCCAGAGGTGGTATTTACCAGTTCTCCGATCTACTCAAAATTTCCGCTACTGGTTCTCCAGAACCTGTCAGAACCTGCTGGATTTCACCCCTGGTTTAATGGCCATCATATAAAAGCCATTGTTTGCATTGTTCCTGCTATTTTCTCCATTGCCTTACTTTTGTACAGTTTTTCTGATGAATTCTTGAAAAGTTTAAAGCTTGAATATAATTTTGTAATCCTAATAAATATGTTTGGACCTATGAAGCTTATTTTAATTTTCTTAATTGATTCAGTCAGTTATTAAAAAGTGAATTCAATGAAAAAAACAAATAAAATTGAGTTTTGACATATAGTCGGTGCAAAATAAGTTTATTTCTTCAATTATTAGATTTTTATCCCAACTTTATTACTTTATAAATAACTGATGGGGCAGTGAACATACTTATATTTCTTTCTCTTTCTCTCCCTCTTTTCCCTCACAAAATAACCCTGTGAGGTGGATTGGCTGAGAGAGTATGACACCCAGCCTCCTTTCATGCCTAAGGTAAGACTAGAACTCATAGTCTTTTGATTTCTAGGCCAGCACCCTAACCTCTATACCAGACTGTTAAGCTTATTAAAAACCATGTAACTGCAGCAGATATAGAAAGCTGCCTTATCTTTCAGAGCTCTTGGAGTACGGGGAACCACCAGAGTATTGAAAAATGCTGATGTAGTTCCAGTCTTCAAAAAGGATTTTAAAAAGTGGTTCCAGGAAACTAAAGACCAATCAATACTTGGGAAAATCCTGGAAAAGATAAGCAAATGGATTTGTGAGCATCTAGAAATGAACAAGGTGATTACTGGAAGCCAGTATGGGTTTATTAAAATGGAACATACTAGACAAACTTTATTGCATTCTTTGATAAAGAATTAGTGGATCAGGGAAATGCTCTGGATATTGTATGCTTGGATTTTAGTAAGGCATTTGATAAACTACACTGCAGCCTATTTCTTAGTGCAATGTGGAATAGATAGTACTCCCACCAGATGAATTTGCAATTGGTCAGTCTTAGTGTGTAGTCCTCAATGGATCTCCATCTACATGGAGGAAGCATGCAGTGGGAAACTTTAAGGTTCTGTGTTGGGCTCAGTGCTCTTCAACATCTTCATACTTCAATGATGCTTCATCACTGGAGATTTTCCAGAAAACTTTGGATAATCATTTGTCTGGGATGGTATAAGGATTCCTGCCTTGGGCAGGAGATTGGATTAGAAGACCTCCATATTGGGATTTTAAGGAATTTGGTAATTCGTTTTTGACAATACTGTAATATTTTATATCTGAAAATGATAAAATTTGCATATGAGATGTAAAGGAATTACTTATCTTTCCTATTTTTCGTATTCTTCTATCCACCCGCTATCAGAACTGATAAAGCTTCTAGCATGAGAAGCAAAAAAATGTCTTCTTTCTCAAGGAAAAAACAGTCCTGTTGCCTTTTGAAAAAAGAACTTTTGAGACAAGGATAACTTGGATGACTGAACCATAGATATTAAACTGAAAATGCTTACCAGTATCTAGAGATTGGCATTATTTAAAGATAATGGAATTAAAGCATTGCATTATTGTTATATTTGGTTGCACTGTCAACCAAATATTTAGACTGGCATTTTTATCCACATATTCTTTCCAAGGATCTGGGATAGGCAGATGTTGTTCGACGGTGTTAAAGGTATTGTCACAGGATGTAAGTTGTTCCAAGTAAAGCTGCCTTTTGCAATTGACTGCAATTGCAAAAGCCAATAGTGTTCAACTGGTGATCCAGATGTTTTTGGATTATACCCAAGGCACCTATTATTACTGGTAACATCTGCTTTTTTTGCAGTAATCATTCTACACCTATTTGCAGAACTTTGTATTTTGGGATTATCTCCAGTTTTTTTCTCTTCTGCTGTCTCCAGGTACTGCCACTATCCAGACTTTTTTTGTATTGATAATTGTTTATTATGATCCTACATGTACATATACATACAGTATACATACATATACACGTATACAGAGAGAAGTATCAATACTCCTTTCTCTTCCTATTTTCTCCACAAAATACTTTGTTGTAACAAATACCTTTCCTGATGTTCTGGATTAACTCAACCCTCCTAAACTTTGCAAGCTGATGTAGCCACATAAATAAATCTTTGATGTTTAGTCTTTATAACAAATAAACATCTCAAAGTCTATAAAATGGCTACACCTTTGTCTTCTTCCAAAATGTGTTGCTCTTATTGGGATGAGGTGTTGTCTCAATGAGTTTGCTCCATTTTCTGGTTGCTACCTTGTTCCAGGTCAAGCTCTTTGCTAAGGTCTAAGCAGGAATCCCATCAGGATATGCTGCTTACCATAGCTTGATAATAGCTATTAGATTTTTGTAATAGTTGTACAATCCAGATGTGGCTTCCTGCTTCCTTGGCTGCTAAGTGTTGTCTTCTTGCTTTTCTCTCCAACTCACACACACTTTTATAGACTAACAGCCCCACTCAAGTGAGGCCACCTATGGATGTTGACATATTTCTAAAAATGCTGGGGTGTGACTCAATTAGCTAAACACCTGTGATACCAGCATGAATGGTTGGTAGTAAACTGTGAGTAGGGAATGAACGAATGAACGAATGAACAAACAAACAAACGAATGAATTCACTAATCCATGAATTCATCTTCTCACTAGTTTCTGGAGCTGTAAACATTTATGGCTTTTTGAGAAACAGCATGAACCTTGGGGAACGGGTGGGTGAATGGGTTGGAAGCATTTCCATCTGGCTACAGCTGCTTTTCCCAAATGGGGACAGCAGCCCCAGCTTCATTGCCTCACAGAATTATATTAAATGTACCTAACAATGTTATTAGAAATAACTATTTTGGTTATTATTAAATGAACCTACCTATTTTTCTAGTTAACATGGATACCATTTTCTTTAAGCAGGTATACTGTATTTTCATACACACATACGTACCTCTGCACCCACAAAATACCTGAAACATGCCATAAGTTTCATGTTTATATATATATATATATATATATATATATATATATATATATATATATATATATATATATATATATATATATAACTTTCTATTGCAAATTGTAGGATGGTGCTTCTTCCTTCAGATTATTCAGAAATGTTTGAATCTCTGCCAAATCTATACTATCTTTTTGCATGCCAGCATGTAACTAGTAAGGACAAGCTTCCTATTATGTGTGACTTTGATATGAAATTTGTCCCAGTGAAATATGACTGCAGCCTTTCCCTAATAATTGGGCATGACCATACAACACGTACCGTAACCTAATAGGGTTATATCTATAATAATAACTTATAAAATATTATGAAAGGTAAAAAGACTGGACAGAAACATCTGAAGAATATTTAAAATGAATCGATCATTTTTTTTCCAGTACCCTCTTAACTCACAATACCATGACAAAGTAAACACACAGTTTTTAATAAAACATGGGGCAAATATTTTAGGTTAAAAGCATTTGTGCTAGTGGATAAGTAGCAGTCACAATTCAGATTGGACAAATTCAAATTCAGGTTTTTAGTTTAAAACTTTATAAATTAACCAGTGTCACGTTTTCCTCGTTAATATTTCCCACAATTATTACATATCTTCCTTCTTCATCCACAATTACTTGTTCTTTTTCAAAATATACCCTATCTGATATCAATGTAGCAACTCCTCTTGCTTTTGAAGTTCCAAAAGATTTTTCATAAATTTGCATACCCTTTATATACATTTTATTTGAGTCTTCAGATTTCTGATGGGTTTCTTGCAAAAATAATATATCTGGTAGATCTCTTTTAATTTTAAGTTCCAATCGTCTTCTCTTAATCTGATTCCCTGTACCCTTCACATTCCATGTCATTATTTTTATTAAACCCATTTAAACTGTAATTTTTTTAATCCTTTCCCCTCCTCTTCCTTTCTGTGCCCAGATCCCAACACCAATCTCCCACATTCCAAACAACATTCAACATAGAAGAAAAAAAACAATAAAAAAAAAACAAAAAAGGACAAAAAACACATCAAACATTGAATAACAAACAATCTTCGTCCCCCACATCCTCAATTGGTTTCCACCTCTATAAAGAGAGTGGGGGAGAGGGGATGTGCCAATGGTCGGGTCACTTCTTTCGGGTAGTCTACTTAAATTCATCTCTCAGAGAAAAGGGTGGTAACTTTTCCCCGCACTCAGCTTCCTGCAATTCTTTTTCAAGATCCTTCAATTTCTTATCCACTCCATCTCCCATTATATCATCACGACTTTTCTTTTGTTCAACCATCGCAGGTGAGATTTCCTTCCGCTTTAATCCTTTAGGGTCTTGTCCTCCAGCAGCCCCTTTTTCTTCTGGTGTTGATGTTTTTGCCATTACAACTCCTCTAGTTTAAAACTTTAAACATTAAAATATTAAAACAAAAACTTTAAAACATTAAAAAGTGTTTAGTTTCACATGTTGGTCACTGCTAAATGGGAAAAGAAATTATTCCAGGTTCAGACAATATACTCAGCCTTTGAAAACCACCACTGTAATTAGAGAGCCACTTCGGAGGTAGCATGGCAACAAACACATTCATGTTAACCTTTTTAAATAGTGTGCTATGTGAATAGGGTGATCATCTTGAAGGACAAAACCCATCTTATATGGGGATAAGAGATGGTGGGAGGGAAGAAACTTACTGTCTGTGACTTTACTATTTGTAAAAATTTCTTTTGTTCATAAAATCTTGCTCAAAAAATATTTTTTTCCTAGAAAATTTAACAGGGGTTAATTCAGAGTTACAGTATTTATGACATGTCTTGCAAGAAAATGCTTTTTTACAAGGTATTTTTAGTCCAGTAGAAGAAATAAATCCAATATTATATCAATGTTCGGTTCGGTTCGGAAGAAGGATGCTAAATAAAATAGTTGTCAGAGTTCAGTATTTACTTTACAAGGAAACTTTTTTAGATAAAATAAAATAAATCCAAATATAGGATTTGAAATCAAACTCAGGGGGTTAAGGTACCATACTATATATGGTAACTGCAGCAAGATTACTGCATGCACAATGATGGAAGAACGATGAAATCCAGTGGGATGGATTATGAAAATATTAGAATATGCAGAAATTCCAACATTAACTTGTTTGGTCAGAAAACAACAACAAAAACTTTTTTTGAAAGATCAAAAGTTTTATGAAAGTTTTATGGACTTTTTGCTGAAAGAGAAAGAAATGAAATGATTTATCATTTAGAAGATTAAGATAGACTTGGACTAATTGATGGGCTGATTGACTTATTGTAAAATATCTAAGAGCGAGGAGTGATTATAACATTGTAACTATACATTTAAAAGAAGGTCAGAAGTCATAATATTTCTTAACTTTAGTTCTTTTCTATTTTTATTTGTTGTTCTTTTTTCTTTTTTTTCTTTTTTTCCCCGTTTTTATTGTATGGAAAAACTCTTAATAAATGTATAAAACAAAAACAAAATAATTGAATATTTTCTATATAAAGTTATGGCCAGTGGGACATATAACAAGAATACAAGCATTTTAAGGTATAGAACATAGAAAGTAGAATAATAGGATTGGAAGGGTCCTAGGAGGTCTTCTAGTCCAACCCTCTGCTCAAATATTTATTTTATTTATTTTATTTTATTGAATTTGTATACCGCCCTACTCCCGAAGGACTCAGGGTGGTGAACAGCCATAGAATAAAACATATAAATACAAAATTTAAAATAGACTAAAACGAATTAAATAATTTGGCTGAACAAATTTAAAACCCCAATAATTTAAAACCAAATTTAAAATTTCCATTTAAAAGGGGAAAGACTTAGGTCAGGCTGGCTTGATGAAATAGGAAAGTCTTGAGCGCGCGACGGAAGGTACGCAGATCCGGGATCCTCCGTATCTCCGGGGGGAGCTTGTTCCAGATAGTAGGTGCCCCCACAGAGAAGGCTCTCCCCCTGGGGGCCGCCAGTCGACATTGTTTGGCCGACGGCACCCGGAGGAGCCCCTTTCTATGGGAGCGTACTGGTCGGTGGGAGGCTATTGGTGGTAGCAGATGGTCCCGTAAAAAACCAGGTTCTAAGCCATGGAGCGCTCTAAAGGTGATAACCAAAATCTTGAAGCGCACTCGGAAGACCACCGGGAGCCAGTGCAGCTTACGCAGGAGAGGTGTTACATGGGAGCGCCATGTCGCTCCCGTCACCACCCGCACGGCCGCACTCTCCTAAGATAGGAGACTTTATCTTATTCTGAATGGCTGCTCAGTTCTTCTTGAAAATCTTCAGTGATGGAGCACCCACTTACCTTCCAGAGGTAAGCCATTTCATTGATTAATTGTTCTTGCCATTAGTCAGTTGTCACTGTCAGTTATTATCACTGTGTATAAGGCCTGGATATGATGTAAAGTAAACTAAGTCATTTTCACAAGAATTTGGAACAATTATTGTAATTATTTTTAATAATAGCATTTAATCTTTATCAAGGACAAAGATTAAATGCTGTTGTCTAATGGACATCAAATTGTGTGTGTGTGTTTTTAAAAATAAATCAGGCATATGTCTTCTGATAGCTACCTATAATAGGTTAATGTGAGGTAAATATCCATGGAGATTCTCAAACATCCAGGTCACTTCTTGGATGAGAAGCTAAAGGAAAAAAAAACTAAGAAAGTTCAATTGCTCCTTGAGACATTAATCTGAATTGGGCAGGGGAAGGCCACAGAATTTTCAATAGTACCTATATGAACATTCACAAACATTTGATTACCACCCAGAGAACATTAATAATGCCTCACATTATTAAACATTGGATTCTGAAGGGACCGAGAGGAAGATTAAACATGTGCTAACAGCTTTTTAATGATATATGTTTCTATCCATTCATATGCAAACACAAAATCAATCATTCTTAGTCAAATTGGTCAAGTATCAGGAAATTTGACAAGGCTTATCAAAGTAAAACACATTTCCTGGAACCACAAGGTTAGTAATATTTGATTCTGAAAATCTGTATCAATTGCAACTAATGTGATATATCACATATGTAAAAAAAAAAATCTCCCTAAGAAATTTATCAGATACTTGAATGTAGATGCATAATAAATGAAGAACATGTGTTTTTGATGAGCACAATGAAACAGGAGCTGCATAAAATGACTTACCAAGGATATGAACAGCTGTGGACATCACCTCTTCCTCATATTCTGTATTAAAAAGAATTTATACAGTTAAACTGACAGGTGAATTTAAAATTGAGTTAGCCTCCATAAAAAAGTTCTTCGTGCATTATTGCTTCAGGAGATCTTCCTTTTTTCCCCATGCTGTGATAATGGACATCATTTTTAATTTGAAGCATATCTAGATAAGTCCTCTTTTTTCTACAAATAACCAGAAAGCCAAATATACTGTTATGTTTTTCTTAGACAGTAGATAACTTTGTCCTGCAATAAACATTTTATAGGGCTATATGAAATGTGGTTTCCCAAGCAGCGCTTTGAGAAAGCTGCCTTTAAAAATAAATAAATTTAAAATGTACATTACAGTAAACCTGAGTGATTATCTCTCATATTGAGAAAGGTTTCATTTTCTCACTTTCCTATAAGACATGTTAAAATTTAATAATAGCTTGCAAACAGCAATGGCAATAATTTCCCCCCACACCCGCAATATAATTTTCTTAAGATTAGTTGAATAAGAACTGAGCAACATTTTGGATTACCTGTAATAATGTGTATTATGAAGTGGGAAAGGGAAAGAAAAACTGCTTACTTTATTCCCTGTTAACAGGAGTGGGTCAAGGGAAGAAGGAAATCAACAATTTCCACAGACAGAGAAGAAGCAGGCTCCTATCCACCAAGGCTGCCTTCAACAGATTTTGGGAGTTTTCCCCTTCCCCTCAGACAGCTCAGGAGATATGGGGAAATTGTAAAGCATCATATTTGTCAAGGCGCATAGAACGCTGTTACCTTCCCACCAAAGGTGGTCCCTATTTTTCTACTTGCATTTTTACCTGCTTTCGAACTGCTAGGTTGGCAGAAGCTGTGGCAAGTAACGGGAGCTCACCCCATTATGCGGCACTAGGGATTCGAACCCCCGAACTGCCCTTTTTGATCGACAAGCTCAGCATCTTAGCCACTGAGCCACCACATCCCCCATTACTAATAGTACACTCCAGCAATTCAGAAATAAGCACAGAGAAGATGCATTTATTTTTGGCTGGATAATGACATATATTTCATGGTGAATGTGCCTTAATGGTTTACAAAACTGCCTAACAGTAGCATATACAAAAAACAACATAATATAATGATTTTGAAAAAAGTAATATGAAGCCTGTGTTATGACAAGAATTTAGAAGCATAAACAAACCCAACAATCTCAGATCATCATATATTGCTTCAAAAACCCAACTGTTCCTGAGAAGTTATTGTGTGCTGCATAAAAGCTGAAGAATATTCATAGCATCACAGGGTGAGTTTTCAGCTGTTCAGGATTATGAGATAATATTTCAATTCCCATAAAAAAAATAATAAAGAGCAAATATTTAAAGAAATGCTAGTTTCCTAGATACCATCAACTCCAGTGATTCACATTTCCTGTGTCAAAATATATTTGTTGCATCTACAGATAATAGCCTTCACTCACAACTCAGGGCCATAAGGACACAAATTTATATTTAAATTGTATAGTCCTGGGATGTATAAATGCTTTATATGGCATTTGGTTTATTTGGAAATAAATTAGTTTTCCACAGTATGGCACTTTCCAGATGTTATAGACCTTAATTTTCATAAATTCCAGTATGCATGACAAATGGAAATAATGGAAGTTGAAGATTTTGGAAGAAATCAGGTTGGAGAAAGCTGTTACAAGAGAATGGGTTCAGAGTTCTTTGTGACAGGATCTGTGTGCTATGTGCTAAAGTTTGAAAGACAAAGAAAAATTTGAAGACAGAAAAGTCCACATTTTGGACAGAGAGGACCATTGGTTTGAAAGAGGGTAAAAGAATCCATCTATGTTAGAATTAAACACCTCTCCCTCAACAGAGGGGGAGGAATAAAATACTACTTATCTTCACATGCACATGAACTGCACAGGTCCAGCTTGTGCACATTTGTGCCGGCCCATTCCTCATGCAAGTTCAGCTGTGCACACATACGTGCCCTGGGCTGCCACTCGCACGACCCTGTTCCCCTCTCCATCTCCTCAGCTGGGCTGCCAAGCTGCCAAGGTTGGGGACCGCTGTTCTAGAAGATCAAGAGAATGAGCCTAATAGTTGCACTCCAATTTTGCTTTTATAACCACCAGAAGTGATAACTGAGTTGAAATGCAGCAACTGGGTCCATGTAATCTTATGAGAGAATGAAGATAGGAACTTTTCAGTCGAACAATATGTAATTTCATAGCATACAGTTGTTATCTTCATATGTAGGTATATCTGAAATTAATTAGCTAAATGATTGACTGATTGATTTTAACTCATTGCTTCAAAGTTGCCAAGTTCTAGGCAGTTTATAGAAAGTATGTATTAGGATATAAAATCAGAATACAGGTACCCTTGGGGTTACAACAACAATTGGGACTGGGATTTCCATTGATAAGCAATGAGGTTGTAAAGCATGATGTCACATGACCACATCCCATAGGAATGGCAATCCTGCAGCCTCTGTTACTGCTGTAACCCCAGGACAGGATGGGTTACTAACGAAGAGTGGGGGGTCACAGCAGTGGTGAAATTCAATTTTTTTTGCTACCGGTTCTGTGGGCATGGCTTGGTGGGTGTGGTGTGGCTTGGTGGGTGTGGCTTGGTGGGCGAGGTAGGGGAAGGATACTGCAAAATCTTCATTTTCACCCCACTCGCCAGCCAGAGGTGGCATTTGCCGGTTCTCCGAACTACTCAAAATTTACACTACTGTAAGGTGACCAGATGTCCCGCTTTTGGCGAGACAGTCCCGATTTTTAGCAATTTGTCCCACGTCCCGCAGCGTTTTAAAAAAAGTCCCGATTTTTCATTCTGCCTCCTGAGTCCCAGCTGATGGCTAGAGGGAAAAAAACTGTTTAAACTCTTGCCGGGGGGCTTCAAAGGGCCACCCTACAGCTGTTCTGTGTTAAAAGAAAACAAATGAGTAGACCAATGCCTGCAAAAATAGAAAAAACAGCCCCTTACAGGTTCCGTGTAGGTTAATTAGCACGTTGATTAACTCGGCTTCCCCTCTCTCAGCTGATTTGCTCTCAGCTGATTTCTGCAGAGCTCTTGCTGCTTGCTAAATTGCTCGAGCAGATTTTTTTTTCTCCTTGTGCAAACCAAGCTCAAAATGTAACTGAAAGTGAAACAGGCTGTTGGCTTGTTTGCTGCAACGTTGGAAAATTAGGCAGCAGATTTCTTTTCTTTTTCCTCACCAAAAAAGGTAGGTGCAAACAATGGGAAATTTAGGGCAAAAGAGGAGAGTTAAAGATTTTAAAACACAAAAGAAAAAAAGCTCTATTTAACTAGGGAATTGTAATAATTGAGATACTATTAATTGTATATTGTGTTGAAAGCAGAAATGGTTAAGTTGTGGTTTGGAGGAAAATATGGGGGAAATTATTTGGTTTATTATTATTGGTAAATATAATTAATTGATTTGTAAGAAATTGCATTGCATGGAAATAATTGGAATATTCATGTTCATATTGATTAATATACAAAAAGATAGTTATATAACTAATTGATTTATATTAAAATGTTGAATTTGTATTAAACAACTGTATTACATAATTACATAATTAACCAATGTGAGAATGGATATAAAAATAGATGACAATGGGAAGGGGTATAAAATAGAATAGAAGGGAAAAATTGAATTTGATTAAGATTAGAGATGAGGATGAAGGGTAAAATTGTTTTTTTAAAAAAATAGATGAGGAATAAATATGGCAAAAAGGAAATATAGAAATTGTAAATTTAATTGAAATGACTAAACCCTGTTTAAATTTGTGAACCAGCCAAATATTCTGTTCAAAGAAAATACATTGTATGTTTGTATGTGTGTTTCTAATTATTGCTATTTATTCATATTTGTTCTTTTTTATTCTTTAAAGTTTAACAATTCATTCTTTATCTTAATATCTTTATATTTGTTTGGGGTTGGCTTTCTTCCCTTTCATCTTTTTTATTGTACAGCAATCTTTCTCCTCAAACCTACCACCTCTCTTTTCTTTCCTTCTTACTTTCTCTTCCCCCCACCCTCTTCTTCTCCTTCGTACTTCCTTTTCCTTTCTCCTTCTCCTCTCTTCCTCCCTCTCTTACCCTCCCTCCTACTCTAATTTCCCTTCCCTTCCTTCATCCCTCTCTATTGCTGTATCCTTTTATGCATATGGATTACTCAGAGGGCTGAAAAAGTTATTTTTGACTGGTCCTCGCACTTTTGACCAGTCCTCGAACTTACGACTGTCCTCACATTTTACATTTTTTGCCCTATCTTATCACCATGGTGAAGAGAAGCAGTTGTGAAATGAGTAACATGGTTGTTAAGAATGCTGCACGGGCATAAATGTGAGGATGGTCATAAGTGTGAGGACCAGTCAAAAGTGCGAGGACCTGTCAGAAATGACTTTTTTCATTTTTTTTCATTTTTTTATTCATTTTATATTTTAAATTACTAACATTACAAACAACATATACAATACTTCACCCTGTGCTATACATAAGAAAGGAAGATTTGGTTCTTTGGATATATCCTCATGATCGCCAAAATCCACGTTCTCGGGGTACAGGTACCGAAGCATCCAATTTTCCCAGCGCATAGTCCACAAATGGTTTCCAAATTTTCCAGAAAATATCTTCTTTATAGTCACTATTTCTAATTTTAATATCACATGTCATTTTATCATTTAAAGCTAATTTCCACATTTCACAATACCATTCTTCTATTCTAAAATTCACATCTAATTTCCAATATCTGGCTATTATAATTCTACCCATTATAATCATAATTCTAATCAATTCTTTCTCATATTTTGTTGGTTCTATTTCCTTAATTATCAACAGTAATATAGTTTCTGGTCTCAATATTATTGCTTTCCCCATCATTTCAAATATCCTTTCCTCCAATTGTTGCCAAAACTTTTTAACTTTATCACATTTGTACCACATATGTTCATAAGTCCCTAATTCCATGTCACATCTCCAACATTGTTTACTAATTTTTTTATCCATCAATGACAATCTTAATGGAGTCAAATACCATTTCCAAACAACCTTATAATTGTGCTCTTTAATCCTTACAGATAAAGTCTTCATAATTCTACTCTTCCAATTCACGTTCCAATCTAAATCTGATATTTTAATATTAAGTTCTTTTTCCCAATTCATCTTCATCACCCTTTGTGGTTTTCCATCAAAATTTATAATCTTATATATCTTACTAACGAGTCCCTTTAGTCCAATTTCATCTTTCATAATTTGGAATACTAAATATTCAAATTCAGTTTTACTTCTACTTATTGAACAATTGTCCCTTACCTTCTTAGTCCATTTTTCTATCTGTATTTTTTCAAACCAGCCTAAACCCAATTTTTCAATGATTTCTTTTTTCCTCCTTTCATTTTCTAAAGTTTTTAACCAATCTATTATAATTTGTATATTTTCATCTTCCATTACCCTATCACGACTTATATTAGTTTTAATCAGCCAATTTTCAATTGTCTTCCCTAAGAAAATTATATCTGGAATTAAAATTTTAACAAATTTGTTCCAAATTTTACTCAGTCCCTTTAACCAATAGCTATTAATTACACATTTTGATTTTGCTTTATCTAAAAACCATGTTAAGCCAAATCTCTTAATGTCCTTTAATTCTAAATCTCTCCAATGACTATCTTCACCTTTAAATATTTTTACCACAGTCCGAATAGCATAAGCCCAATAATAATTGAGTAGTTTGGGGATTCCTAATCCACCTTCCTTTTGATTTTGATACCACATTTTCTTCACTAATCTAGGTCTTTTCCCACCATTGCAAAATTTATCCAATTTCTTCTGATATCCTTCAATATCTTTCTCTGTCAAGTTTAACGGTAACATCTCAAATAAAAAATTAAACTTTGGCAACAACATCATCTTACACATTGCAATTCTACCAAACCAAGACAACTTTATCATTTTATATTTATCTATCTTTTTCTCAATTTCATTCATCGCCACATCATAATTTAATTTTTTCATTTCTTTAACTTTGAGTGAAAGTGTTATGCCCAAATATTTCAATGTTTTTTTAATCCTTATCCCAAGTTGTTCTTGCATATTCTCCCACTCCTTACCATTATTATTCATTAATAATTCAGATTTTGACCAATTTATTTTCAAACCTGTCATTTCCTCAAATTCTTCCAAATGCTTATGTATCTTTTTCAAATCTTTCTCTATATCTTTCAAAATAATCAAAGTATCATCCGCATACAGATTTATCTTATATCCCTTATAGCCTTCCAATTCTTCATCTTTTTCTATCATTTTAGTCAAAATTTCCATAACCAATAAAAATAATGTTGGAGACAGGGGACATCCTTGTCTTGTACCCGCTTCCAATCTTATCTCTTCTGTCAGCCTTCCATTCACCTTCACTCTTGCACTACTTTTTTGATACAGTTTTGAAATAACATGTATAAACTTATTACCAAAACCTAGTACCTCAACAATTATTTTAATAGTTTCCCATTGTACAGAGTCAAAAGCTTTAGAAATATCTAATGATGTTATACCTATTTTATCAGCATTATATTCAGCAACATCTATAATATTTAATACTCTTCTGACAATATCACTCATATATCTACCCTTCACAAAACCTACTTGGTTATAACTTATATATCTATCTATAAATCTACTTAATCTATTACTTATAATGGCAGTAAATATCTTTGCATCTTGATTAATTAAAGAGATGGGCCGATAGGACTCAATCCTTTCTAAGTCTTTATCTGGTTTAGGGATTATAGATATCACCGTTCTGTTCCATGACAACGGAACTTCTCCACCATGTAAAATTCCGTTAAATAGTTTTTGCAATTTTGGTATTATTATTTCCTTAAATTCTTTATAAAACTCAGCAGGTAATCCATCTTCACCTGGAGCTTTCCCTAATTTTATCTTTTGAATTACTCCATTAATCTCGTCTTGTGTTATATCTTCTTCCATTAAATCTTTATATGTTTGGTCAATTTTCACAACATGTTTTTCTAAATAGCTTCTCAGTTTTCCCCGATCAATTAATTTTTTCGAATATAAATTTTGAAAAAAGTTCCTGACCACTTCACATTTTTCTAATTTTTTATAGCGTCTTATGCCCTTATCATCTATCAAGGCTCCAATTTCTCTCTTCTCTCTTTTATTTTTCGCCATCCTTGCCAATAACTTAGAATTTTTATTGCTAAATTCAAAAAAATTCCTATTTAAATATCTCATATTCTTTTTTACCAATTCTATATCTTCTTCTATCAATTTATTTTTTAGCAGATTTAATTCCTCCAAAAAAAACTTTTCTTTAGTAAGCAAAAATTGATTTTCCAATTCCTTAATCTGGCTTTTATCTTTTTCAATTTTATTTTTATAATTTTTATATTTTCTGCTTGATAACTTGATACTTTCCCCTCTAAACACTGCTTTCATCGCATCCCAAACAATTTCAAATTTAACCTCTCCATTATCATTCAATCTCCAACATTCTTCCCATTTTTTAAATATCCATTTTTTATCCTCCTCATTTTTATACAGTTTTTCATCATATCTCCAACAACTTCCTTTTTTCTCAAAATTAAAATCTATTTCCATCGTAACTTCTGCATGATCAGAATCCTTAAAAATTCCCACATCTATCTTATCCACATTATTCAACAAATCTTTAGAAACTAAGATATAGTCAATTCTTGAATATGTATTATGTATCTTAGAGTAAAAAGTGTACACTCTTTCAGTTCCTTTCACTTCTCTCCAGGCATCCACCACACCGTTTTGAAACATCCATTTATTTAAGATCCCCATTTTATTTGCTTCTCCACAACGAGTGGGGTTAGTACTATCTATTTTATCTCTAATTAAATTAAAATCCCCAGCCACAATTACTTTCCCTACACTTTCGATTTCCAAAATTTTAGTTATTTTTTCAAGAAATTCTTTTTGCTTCTCATTTGGTAAATATAAATTAACCATGACTTTTTTCAGCCCTCTGAGTAGTCCCTATACACATAGCCATGGCCAACCGGTCACATGACCAGCTAGCCATGCCCACCCAGTCACATGACCTCCAAGCCACGCCCACAAAATAAGCCACGCCCACAATGGTGTCCCTCTTTACCAATGTTAAAATCTGGTCACCTTATACTACTGGTTCTCTGAACTGCTCAAAATTTACGCTACTGGTTCTCCAGAACCTGTCAGAACCTGCTGGATTTCACCCCTGGGTCACAGGGAAGCAGATCAAGACATATAGGGGTGTTATGGAGAAGTGGCCAGGTACTATGTGCAGGCATTAGGGAGTGTGAGGGGTGGCATGGTGCAGGTTGGTATGCAGGAGCCCCAGAACATAGGGATATGCAGGTGCCATAAGGGTCAGGAATGCATGGGAAGGTACTATACAGTGCAGGCAGGTGAAAAACTGACAGGAGTAGAAGTGATTTCTGACTTTGTGCCAACTTTCCATTGATTTTGCTAATGGGAAGCCAGAAGGGAACATTGGAAATTGCTGTAATATAATTACAGGCTGGGCATCAAGTGTCCACATCACAATCACATGTTTTTGGTGCAACACCACCAAATTTTGCAGACTGGTCATAAATCCCTTGTTTTGCTCCATCATAAGTTTGTATGATTTCTGAAGAAGTCATTGTAACTTGAAGACAACCTACAGAATGATTAAAATAGTAATAAAATATAAAGCTAAGTGGAAACAATTTGTACCCCAAAGTTTTCCAGAATAGCCATGGATCCAGTGGTGGATCCCAGTTCGGCCTGGTTCTCCTGAGCTGGTAGCAGTGATGATATGATGTCACCAAAACGGTTCTCCCCTCTGCTCCCCCGCCCCCACCCACCCCCGTGCCCCCACCCACCCCCGCGTTATGCTTACCTTTTATTCAGCCCCACCCCCAATTTATTGCTGCCTCCTGAGTCCCTGCTGATGGCTAGAGGGGAAAAAACTGTTTAAACTCTTGCCGCGGGGCTTCAAAGGGCCACCCTACAGCAGATCAGTGTTAAAAGAAAACAAAAGCGTAGAGCAGTGCCTGCAAAAATACATGAGTAGATCAGTGCCTGCAAAAATAAATGGGTAGACCAGTGCCTGCACAAATACATGAGTAGATCAGTGCCTGCAAAAATAAATGGGTAGACCAGTGCCTACACAAATACATGAGTAGATCAGTGCCTGCAAAAATACACGAGTAGATCAGTGCCTGCAAAAATAAATGGGTAAACCAGTGCCTGCAAAAAATAAATGGGTAGATCAGTACAGCTCTGCAAGCAGTTAAAAGCCTGGTAGACCAGTACCTCTGCTAAATCCTAAATAATTGTCACATGACCATCAAGCCACGCCCACACAATAAGCCACACCCACAGAACTGGTAGTAAAAAATTTTAGAACCCACCCCTGCATGTTTCCCCATTTCTGGAAGACCATGAGGAAGGAGGCCAACTGCCATTCAAGGAGGCTATTCCAGGGGAGTAAAGCATCCTCCTGAATTAAACTTATCATCCCTTTTCCAGAAATGAATGACATCTTTTTGAAGTTTCTTTCTGTGAATACATGGGAATTTGAGGAATCTGGCTATAATTTTGAAACCATGTAGAATTATTATTGCTATGGATGGTCACACAATCATCCAGATGTTTAGACTGGATTTGGCATTTTTGCCCATTTATTGAGTCCTTCCTTAGGACCTGGACTAGGCAGACGTTGTTTGATATTAAATGAGCATTGCAGGATGTAAGCTGTTCCAAGTAAAGTTGGTTTTTGCAATTGACCGATAGTGATTTTGTCAATGCCAATGGTCTTCAAATGGTGTTTCAGATGTTTTTGGGATTGTACCCAAGTTGCCCAGACAGTATTGGTACTCTTTGCTTCCTTTTACCACAGTTATTCTACTTCTATTTGCAGGTCTTTGTATTTTGTGATTTTCTCCATTCCTTTTTCTTCTCTTTTGCTGTCAGGTATTGCCATGTCCACTATCCAGGGTTTTTGGTCTTTATCGACAATTGTTAAGTCTGGGGTTTTATGTGGCAGGTGAATGTCCGTTTGAATTCTAAAGTTCCAGAGCATCTTAGTTTCTTCGTTTTCTATTACTGTTATTACTACTTGTTTGGATTATTGCGATGTGGTCTACATAGATAAGGCTTTCCAAGATCACTCAGGCTCAGAACATATTCCACCACATATTTGAATTCCACCATTGACATTAATAGTCTGCCTTGCCTATCCAATAGATTTTCAGAAGCAATTTAAAGTGGTTAGTTTTATCTTTTTAAATGCTTTATGACTTGGTGCCTAGTTATTTACAGATTTTCTTGTCTAACCAGAGTTGATCCATATGATATGGTAATACTGGTATAAAGTATAACTGGTACCTCTTTTTTATGAAATGTATGTAATGTATAGTATATCTTTGCTTGCATTACTTATTAGCATTGAAAAATATAATTATGATGGCAGTTTATCATGGATTACAATATTATATTAGTTATTGTTAGAAAAAAGTGGAGAAATAATATAAATGAATAACCACTGAGAATCTCTTGCAATGTGTATTTTATTATAATGTATTTTGCTGGATTGTTCTTATTGTGTACAGTTTTATTATACTAATCAGATTTTACTCAGTATAAAATTATAATTTAATAATTTGTATTATTTGTGAAGGCACATGGAATATAAAACAACTATTATAATTTTATTTTGCTACAAAAATATTTTTGTTTATAATCATTTGTATGATGGGGATATATTTTGGCCCCTATTGTGAAACAACAGCAACATGAACACAAGCGTATGTTTCCTGAAATGGAATGCATTTTCATCTGTGTATTTACATAGTAGTTTCTTCCCACTCTAGTTCCACATCACCTGAAAAAGAAAGAGAATACTGGTTGAACCTTCTACATATTAATCATAAATTACGCATACAGGTTTAGTAAGTATTTAAAATATATTACATGGATTTCTTATGCTTCCATTATCAATGGAAGAATAAGCTACTTGTTGTTGTTTTAAACAACCATCATGGTAATTTTGTTAATTGTTATTTTCAACTTGTAAATTACATACTAACACAAAAACACACACACACATTCTATACTCTCTCTATATAATATACGCTATATTGTATTAAAACAAAAGTATGTGTAAGTACTTAGTGATAAAAAGATATCAAAGGGCATGTAAGAAACATTTTGTGTTTTGAGTAAAAATACAAGAAATGAAGCAAAGAGGGAAAATAGGGTGATAATCTGAAAAATGAGGTTGGCAGAACTAAGGCAAGAATTGTATCCAATAGATCACCAATAAGATAAAGGGGCAAAATCATGGACCCCAATAGCAAAGTATTCTTATTGGATCTGGGAATTGACAGGATACATCTGCGGACAATTCCATGAACAGAGCAATGAAATAATTTATTATCTTAACAGTAGAAATCTGGATACTGATGAATTATTTACATGGCTCAAAATTATCAACTCATAAAGTTGTCACTTCAAAAAATTTACTAGAAGGGCTTTTGCTCCTAGTTTTGTAAAGGAAGAAAAAATGATACGATAAGGTAATAGACTGTATATTGTGGAAAAGATACAGAGAGCAAGAACAAAAGCATGTGACTGAATAAAAATATAAAGCCAGGGAATACCATTATTAATGAATAAAAAGAGGACTAGTATTAGGAAATGGCTATTGTCTAATATATTGTCTTATATATTGTCAGGCAATATATAAACTTTCAATACATGTTTGTCAAAAGGTATTATATTGCTTTAAGACTGTATTGCATTATCCTGTATCCTGATTGGCTAAGCTCTGTAGCCAATGTACTTAAGGGGAAGCCTGAATCATGGCTTGTGGACACAACACCATTTTATCTGCTTATTTGCTGTTACTCTCTACCTGTTCTCTCTGTATGATCACTGTTTGATCATTGCTACTTGATGCTTTCTACTATTTATTGAATGTTTTAATACTGAACTTGTTCCTGTTTGAAACTCAAGAAGAACTATTTTATTGTGTAATGACAACAACTGGTAAGAAGACTTTGTACTTGTACTTGGAATATCCCTGAATTGATATTTTAACTATCGCCTTATCTGTGTATGACTTGGATTGTTATTGGACTTTGCTTTACTTTTTTCTAAAAAGTAAAAAAACTACCACAACTCAGCGTGTCAGTATATTAACTGTGGTTATTCACTCTCAGCCGCTTTCATGTGCATACTCAAGGGGTACTCTGCTCAATAACCCATAACATCGGTTATGAGCCAAATATATCCTTAACAACTAGGCTGAAAGATAAGAAAGTTCTGAATAAGAAAGTACTTCTGGCTAACATCAACAATTAGGTTAGGAAGAAAACTATAGAATTTCATGAGTTTAGTCATGAAACTAGGGTTGTGGGTTTGGGGGATAACCCACTTAGGGGAGGGTCGGCCTGGGCCAGGGTGTGCGGTGGGGGGTGGGGGGAATCCGGGGGTAACAGGGGGGGTCAAGTTTGTCCAGACTGTGTTTCCATCATTGGTACTGTGAGTGGGAGGGGTAGATATGGTGGGAGTAGGGGGCCATATCATGTTAAGGGAGCACGCACCCGCTGTCTTCAAGCGGTAGGGCGCTCCGGCCCCCATAGCTCCACTCGTTCTCCAGGTTGCACAGACCCTCAGGGCCCAGGCCTTCGACTGATGTTGTGCAACGCCAGGTCTGTAGTAAATAAAGCCCCCCTCATTTGTGATCTTATTCAGGAGGGGGGAGCGGACCTGGCAGGTATTACGGAGACCTGGTTGGGCCCGGAGGGAGGGGTCCCTCTGGGAGAAATGTGCCCACCAGGCTTCCATGCATTCCATCAGCCGAGGCCTCAGGGGAGGGGCGGGGGAGTAGTGGTTATTATTAGTGAAGGCCTTAGGCCGAGGGAGACCACTGTTCCTTAGACAGCCGATTGTGAATCCCTCCTTGTGAAGTGGGGTCATGGGGTTCAGATGGGTACCTGGCTCCCTGCCACATGGCTGCAGCCCTGCCCGAGCTACTCAATGTTATCGCCGCGGTGGCGGTTGATACCCCCCGACTTATGGTCATGGGGGATTTCAACCTGCCGTCCACAGGTGAGGCATCTGAGGTGGCTCGGGAGTTCATGGCTTCCATGACGGCCATGGACCTGACCCAGCTAATTCATCACCCTACGCACAGGGTGGGAAACACACTGGACCTGGTTTTTCGTCTCTGGACAGTGGTTGAGTGATCTTGAGATAGGGGACATAGTCATTGAGCCCTTGTCATGGTCGGATCACTCTCTCCTTCGCCTTGACCTTCGAACCGTGGTACCCCGCTGCAAGGAGGTGGAACCGGTAAGATGGTACTGCCCCAGGCGCCTGATGGAACCTGATAGGTTCCAAAGGGAGCTTGGGCCAATTCCCGAGGATCTTGCATACGCCTCGTCTGGAGACCTAGTGGCCACTTGGGATAGAGCGGCCGCTGGACCTTTGGATCGAGTCGTGCCTTTGCGGCCTCTGACCTGGCGCCGTTCTCACCTGGCTCCTTGGTTTACCGAGGAGCTGAGGGAGATGAAGCACCGGAAAAGACGCCTAGAGAGTAGTTGGAGGGCTAGTCTTTCTGAATCAGACTGGACACTGGTAAGATCTCATATTAAGACTTACCTAGTGGCGATAAAAGCAGCAAAATGTACCCATTTTGCTGCTCTTATTGCGTCATCAGATAATCGCCCGGCCGCCCTGTTTAGGGTGACCCGCTCCCTGCTCCACCAGGAAGCGCGGGAGGACCCCTTGGAGGGAAGAGCCGAGGATTTTGTTCAATATCTGCATGACAAAATCACTCAGATTCGGGAAGGTCTGGACTCCAACTGGGTAGGTCCAGCGAGGGTGACGGGGGCAGGTCTTGAGAATGTTATCTGGGACGAGTTTGATCCTGTGACCCCAGATGACGTGGACAGGATTCTGGGTAGACTGAATGCGACCACATGTTTGTTGGACCTGTGTCCCTCCTGGTTAGTACTGGCTTCCTGGGAGGTGACGCGAGGCTGGCTCCAGGGGATTATAAATGCTTCATTGGGTGAGGGTGCCTTCCCCGCTGCCTTGAAGGAGGCGGTGGTGAGGCCTCTCCTCAAGAAGCCTTCCCTGGACCCGGCAGTATTGGCTAATTATCGTCCGGTCTCCAACCTTCGCTTTGTTGCGAAGGTTGTTGAGAGTGTGGTTGCACGACAGCTTCCCCAGTACCTGGATGAAACGTCGTATCTAGATCCGTTCCAGTCGGGTTTCAGGCCTGGGTACAGCACGGAAACGGCATTGGTCGCATTGGTTGATGATCTCTGGAGGGCTCAGGACAGGGGTTGCTCCTCTGTCTTGGTCCTGTTAGATCTCTCAGCGGCTTTTGATACCATCGACCATGGTATCATGCTGCACCGGTTGGAAGAGTTGGGGGTGGGAGGCACCGTATTACGGTGGTTCTCCTCCTTTCTCTCCGACCGGTCACAGTCTGTGTTGACAGGGGGGCAGAGATCGACCCCGAGGCCCCTCATATGTGGGGTGCCGCAGGGATCGGTCCTCTCGCCCCTTTTGTTCAACATTTATGTAAAGCCGCTGGGCGAGATCATCCGTGGTTTCGGGGTGAAGTACCATCAGTATGCTGACGACACCCAGCTGTACATCTCCACCCCGGACCACCCCAACGATGCCCTTGAAGTGATGTCTCGGTGCCTGGAGGCCGTACAGATCTGGATGGGGAGGAACAGGCTCAGGCTCAACCCATCCAAGACTGAGTGGCTGTGGTTTCCGACGTCCCGATATAGTCAGCTGGTGCCATCGCTGACTATTGGGGGCAAATCATTGGCCCGCACGGAAAGGGCTCGCAACTTGGGCGTCCTCCTGGATTCACGGCTGTCTCTAGAAGAGCACTTGACGGCCGTGACCGGGAGGATTTTTCATCAGGTTCGCCTGATCCGCCAGTTGCGTCCCTTTCTAGATCGGGACTCCCTACACACGGTCATTCATGCCCTCGTCACCTCTCGTCTGGACTATTGTAACACTCTCTACATGGGGCTCCCCTTGAGATGCACTCAGAGGCTCCAACTGGCGCAGAGTGCGGCCGCGCGGGTGGTTATGGGAGCAATGTGGAGCTCCCATGTAACACCTCTCCTGCGCGAGCTGCACTGGCTCCTGGTGGTCTTCCGAGTGCGCTTCAAGGTTCTGGTTACCACCTTTAAAGCGCTCCATGGCTTAGGACCTGGTTATCTATGGGACTGCCTGCTACCACCAATAGCCTCCCACCAGCCAGTACGCTCCCATAGAGAGGGGCTCCTCCGGGTGCCGTCGGCCAAACAATGTCGACTGGCGGCCCCTAGGGGGGAGAGCCTTCTCTGTGGGGGCACCTACGATCTGGAACGAGCTCCCCCCGGAGATACGGAGGATCCCGGATCTGCGCACCTTCCGTCGCGTGCTTAAAACATTTTTATTTCATCAAGCTGGCCTGGCCTAAATCTTCTCCCTTTTAAAATTTTAAAATTTAAATTTTAAATACTAATTTTAATTTGTTTAATCATGGGATATTTTAAAATTTAGCCAAATTGTTTAATCTGTTTTGATTTATTTTAAATTTTGTATTTCTGTGTTTTATTTTTTGGCTGTTCACCGCCCTGAGTCCTTCGGGAGAAGGGCGGTATAGAAATTTAATAAAATAAAATAAAATAAAATAAATAGTCATGTGTACAAAGATGGTTCCTTTGACTTTATACAAAAAGTTAAAAACAAAAACATCAAATAAAATAATATAAATAAAGCTTCTCATAATTTTTAAATATGCCACAAATAAATGAACTGCCATTTTTTAAAAAAAAATAATTTTGATTGATATAAATACATTTACATACCTTCCATTGCATCCAAAGAATCCATCTTTTGCAAAACTGAATAGTTAACAAAACATATAGGCTGGTTGTTCTTGATTGTCAGCAAATCCAGAACACACTGGTGTAAAAATATGTACTGTGCCTAGAAAGTGTGAAATTTAAAAATGGTTAACCTTTATTCAGAGATATTTTGGCGCTAACCTGAACTTGTTTTGAGGCAATTTTTGAATTTAATACTCAGGATACTTTTAGAAAAAACAACAATCTTACAACTAATTTATATTTTGGGGCTCTTCTAGAGCCTATTCTAGTTAGATAAGATTCTATCACACTTATTGCAGCTGCTTCAAAGGAATATATAATGAAGATGGATACAGGATGAGGATGGGACAGGATGAGGAGACCATGTTTTTATCACAATGGTAAATTCACATGTGAATAATGTCTCAAAGTCTCATAGAAATTAATCTTGGATAAATTTTTATTTTGGTTTTTGAAATTCTGAGGACCATTCCTCTAGGTATACTATAATAACAGTGTCCTCCCAATTTGAATTTCCAGGTGAATAAAAACAAAACTATGCCAAACCCATTAAACCTTAAGGAAGTACTCATGGCAAGATTCCTATATGCTGTCAATAGTAGGGTTAATCTAAAAGAGAAAGGACATTTTCCTTTGAAGAGCTGTTGCAAGATGATTGGACCTGATTTGAGATCCAAGAAGCAGTGCTACATTTTAATATATTTTAACATAGCACATCCTTTTGGATACCAAATCAGGTCCAATCATCTTGCAACATGGGTTTAGCATGGTTTGGCATAATAAGATCTATGAATCCAGGAAGAGGATTTTCCTGGATTCACCAAACAAGCACCACCAAGCAAAAAATGAGACTTTAGTTAAATTCAAGGTTGACTCAGCCTTCCGTCCTTTCTAAGGTAGGTAAATTGAGGACCCAGTTGTGGGGGCAATAAGCTGACTTTGTATAACTATACAAAAGTATGAAGGCTATTGCTTAACGCATTGTAAGCCGCCCTGAGTCTCCGGAGAAGGGCGGCATATAAATCAAAGTTTTTTTAAAAAAAATCAAGGCACCTTTATTGACTGGAACATTCCTCAGACTTGAAAGGTTCTCAGTTTCCTACTTATTCCCCCCGACCCCCAGTATGCTTAAAACAAGGGGAAAAAAGTCAAAGTGGTGGCTTCTGATTGGCTTACAGGTTCAGAAGATCCAATGTTTATTATTTTAGGGCTGAAGCAAAGTTTCTCATCTTTCTAGTTAATATGCGTTTGCTCCAGAGATATATTTTCTAAAGGTAATGCACTTTACATGAGGAACAATCCTCAAGCAACATATTCATTACTTCTATGATATGCTGAATGCAAAGAACATACAACTTTGACAAAGGATTATTTTGAGTGCTGTTTCTGACATTAGCAAGTTGGGAGGAAAGTTTATATATATTTCAGTCAATCATTCCTGTCTCTATCTACCATGCTTCCCCGAAAATAAGACCCTGTCTTATATTTTTTTTGAACCCCGAAATAATTGCTTGGCCTTATTTTCGGAGATGTCTTATTAATTTGGGGCGTGTGGAGCAAGACCTCTTGCCGTCTTACCTGATTTCCAGCTCTGTCTCCCTAACCCTAACCAGACGAAATGGCAGGGACCGGCTGTGCATTCGTTTAAATATTTTCAGGGAGGGCTTATTTTTGGGGTGTGTGTCTTATTTTAGCGCAGGCGCTCAAAAGCCTGATTATCAGGGGATGTCTTATTTTAGGGGAAACAGAGTATATTAAGTGCTGGTTTTAACAATAAATGGTTCCTTTTATTTTCAGTGCTCTCCAACCATTGCACACATTTGTGTCGGAAGCCCCTAAGTCACTTCCAGATTGAAAGGATTAGCTGATTACATCACCGTTACCCACGGGATGCCCAATTGGAGTCTCCTTTCATGTCCCTGTTAATGTGCCCACCAAAATGGCACCTATTTCATCTATTCATGTTTGCACACTTTAAAACTGCCAGGTAGGCAGGAGCTGGAGAGACTGATGGAAGCTCACCCTGTCCCACAGCAGCACTTGGGTCTTGAATACAAACTTGCTAATTGTCAATCCAGTGTTCTAACCATATGAGCTACTGTGCTCCTTCCCCTACCATAACAACTTTCTTTGTATCAAATTTCTATTTCATACCTCAGTGACATTGTGGATTCCAAATAAAATTGATACAACAACCTCATAATATTTCTCCCCCATGCTAAGGGAGTAAGGGAGAGAGAGAAGGAGGAGAAAAACAACAGTTACTTATACTCTGAGAAATCACCTGCAATCTAAGAACTGAGCCACTGCATGTATCTTAAACATCTTACCAGATTCTGTACCATGCACATCCTTTCACTTCTTAGTTCAGCTACAAGTCCATAGACATCCACAAAATCATGGTCATTTATATGCTGTATTAAATGGTCAAGGGCAATGTAAACTCCTGTTCTTCCAACTCCAGCACTATAAGAAATAGAGGTGAAACACACATGGAAACATCTGGCACTTTTAATGGAAAAAATTATAATGACAATCAATCAGATTACAGTTTGACTTAATATTACTGCAAAATCATCACCATGTTTTCCCCAAAATAAGATCTTGTCTTATATTTTTTTGAACCCTGAAATAAGCACTTGACCTTATTTTTGGGAAGGTCCCAGGGTGAAATCCAGCAGGTTCTGGAGAACCAGTAGCAGACATTTTGAGTAGTTTGGAGAACCGGCAAATACCACCTCTGGCTGGCCCGAGAGTGGGGTGGGAATGGAGATTTTGCAATATCCTTCCCCCAAGAGTGAGGATGGAATGGGGATTTTGTAGTATCCTTCCCCTGCCATGCCCACCAAACCACACCACACCCACCAAGCCACACCCACAGAACCAGTAGTAAAAAAAATTGGATTTCATCACTGGAAAGGTCTTATTATTTTGGGGTGCATGGAGCAAGATGGGGCTCCTCTTGCCATCTTATCTGATTTCCAGTTCTGCGTTTAAATATTTTCAGGGTGGGCTTATTTTCGGGGGGAGGCTTATTTTAGCACATGCGCTCAAAAGCCCAATTGGGCTTATTATCGGGGGATGTCTTATTTTTGGGGAAACAGGTTATTCTTAGGTAAGTATAATATTGAACATACATCACTTTTCATCATGTAAATTCTTTGTATTATCTATAATATATAGTCAAAGCAGAAGGGACTTTTTTTAAAAACCTAACTACAATTCTAGATTCATGGTAAATGTTATATTCTAGATTAAGATTGTTACTATAATGGTAGCTACAGTATTATACCTAATTCATTATGTACCTATTACCAATCTGTGTTTTATACAAACCTTGAAACTTTGAACTCTTGAATATGTCTGCTGTATATTAAATAGGTTTCACCACAAATTTCAATGTTCTTAATCTATGCATAGATTTTGTGCTTCATACTGGAATCCAATCCATTGCTTCTGTCAGTGGTGGGATTCAAATTTTTTTACTACCGGTTCTATGAGTGTGTCTTGGTGGGCGTGGCATGGCTTGGTGGGTGTGCCAGAGGAAAGATACTGCAAAATCTCTATTTCTTCCTGATCAGCTGGTACTCAGGAGGCAGAGAACAGATGAGGGCGGGGCCAGTCAGAGGTGGCATTTATCGGTTCTCTGAACTACTCAAAATTTCTGCTACCAGTTCTCCAGAACTGGTCAGAACCTGCTGAATACCACTTCTGGCTTCTGTTCTAATAAACTAATCCCATGATTTAACATGATGAGATCTATTAAAAATCTGCTTACCTGCAGTGAACAATTATGGGTGTGTTGTCATGTGATCGGCTGCCTCGGACCAGCTTTGCAAAGTGGACTAATGATGCACTTGTTTCAGGTACTCCATGTTCAGGCCAGGCAGTAAAATTACACTGACGTACCATCATACAATCCCCATGCTGTTAAGATACGTAAAGAAACGTACTTTTTTTTAGAGTTAGAGGAGTATTTAGTTACCCTTTGAGAGGCCATTCATACTGGGATAAACTACAATTGGATTTTTTTAGTGGCACTCAATTAAGATACTTTTTATCTAAAAAGATAGGCGTCTATGATGTATTGTACACTTAAATGCCTAAATTGTTTACAGCAGCCTGATAAGCAGTTCAACCAGTAATTATTCCTTGGAATGGAACATTAATCTTAACAGGAATTTAACAGATTAACAGAGTTGGAAGGGACCTTATAGGTCATCTAGTCCAACCCCCCCCCCGGCTCAAGCAGGAGACCCTCAGGGATGAAATGCTCCCGGTTCGGACCTGATCAGACGATTGGTAGCGATTGTGGCAGGTGGTTCAGAGAACCAGTAGCGATGATGGCGCGAGGCTCAACCCACCTGCCCGGGTGTCATTACTTCCTGCTTTTAAAAGTTAAAAAAAGGCTCTGACGATCATGAGCCACAGCTGTGATCGTTAGAGCCTTTTTTTTTTTACTTTTTAAAAGCATTTTTTATAATCTATTCGGCCGAATAGGTTGTAAAAAAATGCTTTTAAAAGGTAAAAAAAAAGGCTCTGACGATCGCGAGGCACAGCTGTGATCGTTAGAGCCTCTTTTTTTTTACTTTTTAAAAGCATTTTTTATAATCTATTCGGCCGAATAGGTTGTAAAAAAATGCTTTTAAAAGGTAAAAAAAAAGGCTCTGATGATCGCGAGGCACAGCTGTGATTGTCAGAGCCTTGTTTTTTTACTTTTAAAAGCATTTTTTACAACCTATTTGGCTCAATAGGTTGTAAAAAAATGCTTTAAAAAGTAAAAAAAAAAGTTGGCCACACCCACCCAGTCACATTACCTCCCACCAAGCCACGCCCACAGAACCAGTAGTAACAAATTTTACATTTCACCACTGGAAACCCTACACCAGGGGTGAAATGCTCCCGGTTCAGACTGGATCACCCGATCCGGTAGCGATGGCGGCGGGTGGTTCGGAGAACCGGTAGCAAAAATCCCTGCGCTCCCCACCATGCTCAGCTGAGTTGCACGATCATCAGAGTCTTTTTTTTTTTTACTTTTAAAAGCATTTTTTCTACAACCTCTTCCGACGAAAAAATGCTTTTAAAAATAAAAAAAAAGCCTCTGATGATCATGCGGCTCAGCTGGGATCCTCAGAGGCTTTTCAAAGCATTTTTTTCTGCAACCTCTTGGCTGAAGTTGCCTGACCGGCAGAGAGGCATTTTTTAAAATGCCTCTCTAACGATCCCAGCTGAGTTGCCTAATCGGCAGAGAGGCTTTTCAAAGCATTTTTTAAAAAGTCTCTCTGACGATCCCAGCTGAGTTGCCTGATCGCCAGAGGCTTTTCAAATCATTAGAAAAAATGCTTTGAAAAGTTAAAAAAAAAAGTTGGCCACGCCTACCCAGTCACATTACCACTACCACCCCCAAGCCATGCCCACAGAACCGGTAGTAACACATTTTACATTTCACCCCTGCCCTACACCATTTCTGACAAATGGCAATCCAATCTCTTCTTGAAAGTCTCAAGTGATGAAGCTCCCACAACTTCCGAAGGCAAGCTGTTCCATTGGTTGATTGTTCTCACTGTCAGAAAGTTCCTCATTTTGTACTCATTGTTTTGATTTTGTTAATAGGACATACTACAGTTGACTTTTGATACAGAATTCAAGAATCAATGACATCATAGAATCACTGGGAATATTACAGAAATGAAGCCACCTAGTTTACTGATTCTTAAATATCAAATTTCTGAATATTTTTCATAAATTATTGTCAACCAAACTGACATGTTGGGCATTGTAAAGCATCTGTAAAAGCCATAGCCAATTTAATTCAGCATAATTTGCATCATACTAACTAAGTGATATTTTAATTTAATGGACATTTTTTCTCTTCATTATGACCCTCTATGTCTGGGTTATGGTAGTGAACATTTTATCTGTTTTTGATTTATAACTCTTTCATGCCAACAAATTAAAATATTATAGTGATGAATATACTTTCATAACTTGCTCTTTGGATTTCAATTTCCCAGAAAATAAACACTCATAATATTTTTTCTGTAATTATCATTTTTATACTATACTACAACAACAGGAAAGGCAAAAGAATAGCTAAATATTCTTTTCTAACTTTACAGAAAATAATCTGATGACATCACAATATTGGGAATCATAAAAGCCATGATATATTAATCAAGAAATTTAAACAATTATCCCAAGAGTTAAGACATGTTGTCAGACTTTACAGCTGTAGACAGATTACAATTTTCACAGAATATATGGAACTTTAAATAAAATCTATTCTTACCTTTTCAATTTTTAGATTCCTGATAGTCCAGTCTATTTGAGTATCTTCCACTAATTTAGTAATCACTATATCTCCAAAGACGGTAACTGGAATGTTATCTTCAGGCCAATATTGATGGCATCTTATCTGCAGTCAAAGTGCAATATGATGTCTTATAAAATCATACCATTATTTTAATGAATGTATAATAATAGTGAGTCTTCAAATACATTCATAACCTATATATTGGTAACTTACCCGCCCTTTTTCATAACACTGAGTTAGCATAACAACAGTTTTTGCTCTTGTTTCCCATACCATTCTCCAGAAATCTCCCACTGTGCCTGGTAATGGTCCTTGAGTAGCAATAAATTCATTTGGACATAAATAGCCCTAAAGTAAAAATGAAACTTAGTACATATTACTAAAGAAAAAAAAGAGGAAAGATCATATTCAGATATATATTCAGTGAAATATTTAACATGTCTTCTTGCATGTAATTCAACGTTACCCTTCCTGAATATTCCCTGAATACAATACATATTTCTAATAGCTATTAATTAACTGGTCTACATTCCTTGGATTTCTATATATGCAGTTTAGAAAATGGTGATGATTAGACATTAAACATCTAAAATCTAAGGACTGCAGTGGCTCACGAGGTTAGAATGCTGCACTGCCAATCAGCAGGCTTATGTCCAAAACCTGTTGCTGCCGTGGGGTGGGGTAAGGTCTCATCACACGTTCCATTTCCATCTGCCACTTCAGTAGGCAACTTCACATCTCTACCTGGGCATTCTTCAGGCAACGATGATGACACTGGCAAATCCTTTTCCACAGAAGCATATTGGTGCTTCCAACACAACCCCGCCCCCTGAAATCTGTAACATATTGCAAAACATCTGTCTCTTTTCAAATGTTATGTTCTATTATAGATTTGCCTTCTTTCCTTAATGGGATTTTTCAAAACTACATTTCTACAAAGCTTGCATATAAAATCACCATGATAAAATATTAGAGATGTAACACTTCTTGAAATTTTATAACAATGGGGAAAAATCAATGGGGTAACTGAACTTTGGGTATTTCCCCGAGAATAAGACTCTGTCTTATATTTTTTTTGAACACTGAAATAAGGGCTTGGCCTTATTGCCATGTACTCAAAAGCCCATTTGGGGCTTTTCAGGGAAATAAGACATCAGGGGATGTCTTATTTTGGGGAAAACAGGGTATGTAATACTTAATTTTTAACATCTTTTTCTGATATAAACTCACTTTGATAGAAAATGTATTGCATATACTATAGTTTGGCTTGGTTGTAAAATATGTCTGCTGTATAAAATTGAGTAGTTTATTAGGTAATACTTATAAAAGTATTGATTGCATTTGATATTAAATGTTCTCCTATTTATTTAAGGTGGAGCTACATATAATAGAATGCAGATTTTTTAAGAACAATCAAATGGCAAAAAGATCAACCTCAAAAACAGAAGAAATAATCACTATTGTAGTAAAACAAAACAAAACAGATATCTTAAATTTTACCTTCTGCTACATCAAAGAAATATAGAAAACTATGATTTTAGCAAAAAGATAGGTGGAATTGCTACATTCACAAGTCAGTTTATTTCTTAATTTGATATGTTTTCAAATATATAGCGTTTCCTTTTACACATTATATCATTTAAAAGTAAATATGCAATATTCCATGAAGTTTTCCCCTGCCCCCCCACCTCCCACCCCCTACCCCCCGCAACACCCAGGCACACAGACTGGGGAATTGTTCCTGATTCTTCACTTCTTGCTTTGTGTATAAGGTTTGCACCCTGATAAGCTACATTAGTGACTGGCATCTATTTTGAATAGCATCTTATTTAAAACAGTGGCTTTCAACAACAAACAACAAACAATGCAAGCAAATATTTTGCATCCATAAGTTGAATTCATAAAGTAGTAAAGATTAATATAGCTTTTCCTTGCTACCTGTTTCATAATTGTAAAACAAGTAGCTCACAGATAATTGTGAACCACTTGATCTATAAGTATCTAGAGATTTTTACTTGAGAATGTAGCTCCCAAATTCTCAAAATATTGCATTGATTAAGGACACCGCGTAACAGCTGGTCCAATCCAGTAGATTTCAGTTCTAAATTGTAAGACACTAATGGTACCTAGTTAGGTAATAAACATCTGCAAGCAAACAATTAAGCTCAAGGAGCACCAGAAACTCCATAGTTCAACCCTCAGCCATATACTTTCACTTTTATTGCAGAAAAATTGATGCTAAAAATACAACACGTTAGAAATTGAAATTTAGCAATATGTTATTTAGTTCTTTTGAATGACTTGCAATCCAAAATCAACAATACATTTTTGGGAACTAAGAAAGAAATTAAAATAAATATTAGGCATTTCTCACACACATAGTGTTTGCAGTATTGAATCTTACAAAGAAAACAAATTCCACAGTATATCCCACTACGATTATCTTTCTCCTGCATGCATCCAGAGTGATCTGCTCCTAGCTTAAAGTGAAGGATCTGGCTTCCAAGAGCTTAAAATATTTCAGACAACTAGTCTAGGTGTTTAGCTGAAATATGATAATCATACTAGAGCTTAAAAGCTGAGGAAAGTAAAATATTCTATGAACGGATGGAACAGGCAATCATGGAACATTTCTTGAAAACTGAAATATACAATTATAGTATAATTCAAGGTATTCAATAATCTATTTTGTTTTCCATATGAACCGAATGAATAAAATAAAAATCTGATGATGATGATTGAAGTTAGTCTGTAACTGTATTATAGTACAGGGAGAGAGTAAAAGAAAATTCATGCATTTTCCCCATAAAAATATGTTTCTTTCTAAATCACCAAGTGGCATGGAAAAGAATGTAGTTACAATTTATAATGGTTATAAACTTACAGATACATAGCTGGCATTAATATAATCAGATCCTGGTACACAAGCATCAGGCATTAACTTCACTCGATTATTATTATCTGTGCAAAAGAAATTAAATTAAAGCATCTTTCCAAAGTTTCAATGGATGAATATATGGGTAGATAGGCAGATAATAGTCAGTGTATCTATGTACATATATGTACACGCACATACAGATAAACAATTTTAGGAAATATGACATTTAATGATATGCTAACATCATACTTGAAACAATTTGCCATCTCTTTACATACATGCATATATAATATATATTAAATTTTATTTTTTTCTTTCAGTTTTATTTTTAACCATTAAAACCATTGTTGGGTTTAACAGAATCAAGCAATACACCCATTAACAAAGAAGACTTTTAGATAAACATTTTAATTTACAACTTTTGCCTCTTCACACACTGAAAGAAAAAGATCTCTCTTTCTCTCCCTTTCCCTCCCTCTCTCTCTCTCTCTCCCTCTCTCTCTCTCTCCCTCTCTCTCTCTCTCCGCACGCAGACATGGGCCTGTGGGAAGGAAAATTGAATTCTGTGCTGGTTTTCCCATCTAAAGTTAAATCTATATATTTCTCTATGTTTCTATGTGGTTCTCCTGAACACATTCAAAATTGAGTATGTTATTTGTTTCCAACTGAATATTAACGAATATTACTATGAAGCATCCTGGAATGGCAGAAAAAATAGAATTATACAAAGCTTCAATTAGAAGAAGATTCAATCAAATAACCTATTTGAATCTATTCAATTATTGGATTAAAGCAGGTATCTGAATCTAACTCATGATTCATTGAGCTGATTTGCTTGGATACAGATACTTTTATTTAATGTAATCATTGAACAAAATTAATTCAAACTGATTTTGAATAAACTAAATTGCAAAATCAAACTGAATCTTGGCTGAATGCATATGTTAATAAATAATGCAATAGAAGTGTAGAATTTTGAGTATATGTCCAAAAAGAGATAAATTCTGAGTATGCATTCTGATATTGCTTTAGGCATATTAGCTCAGGTCAACTTGAGCACAGAATATTTCCTGAACTAGTAGCAGATAGTAGGAGCAGCTGTTCTCAACACTTAATAGCACAGAATGTGGCTACATTAACCAAAGAATGCATTGTCCCCATCTCACATCACAGCTAATGCTTAAAATAATAATAGCATTTCTTTTCTTAATAAGTGAAAAATGAAGCAGTGTTGACTACAGAGGGAGACAGACTCCTGACTCCTGTGATAAAATCTATCCTCAATTTCTAAATTGCTATATATTTACTCTGATCTTTCCTCGATCAGCTACATATCACATTTACAAGTATCTTAAGAAAGCATCATCATGTTCCAAAGAAAAAGTGAGCATACCCAGAGATGGATCCAGCACTTTTAGATAACTTTATTTTACTCCAGAGTACACAGCCCAAGAAGAATAATTAGGATAGATTATATTACAAAGCCAAGAAACTACGAGGCTGTATTATTTCCTGTCCTGCAACTGCAGTGTACAATCTGCTGCTTCAGATCTCTCTACTAATCCACTGACTCTCTGCCTGCCTAATCTGAGAAAGTCCCAAGGGAGGACTTCTTTTATGATATCCTCCCTTTACTTGAGATATAATAGACTGTTGCAGAGATGATAGTACAATGGAAGACACAATATATTCACACATCTTTCATCTACTTCATAACAAAATTAAAATTCTGGAATTTCCACATGAAATATTTTTCTTTAGGAAATAAGTAAAGAAATGGCTTTATCCATCAGATTGTATAATCAAAAAAGATACAAGCAATTTTGACCTGGCAGTATTTAAAAATTAATTTCAGAAAAATATAATAAGTAAAACAATTACGTACATGGTTTGATGTTTGGAAAACGATTTTTAGATTTGTTCCAAGGAAGATCAGCATCAGTTAATGCAAGATCTGGAAGAAACTTGGGGAGTTCCTATAAAATAATATATATGTTGCTATAACTTTTAGGTTACTCATGTTTTCAGCAAAAAAAAGCACACAGGAACAGTGGTGAGTTGCTACCGGTTCTCCCCAGTTCGGGCGAGCCAGTAGCGGAGATGGTGAGGTGAGAGCGAACCAGTTCTGACGGTTAGCTTGGCCCTCTGTCCACCTCTGCATTATACATACCTTATATTCTGTCATTTTTAGCCCAGCTGAAAGGCGCAGCAGAGCAGATTGCCGCGTCTCAGCTGTTCCTTAATACACTGTACTTGCGTGGAATTCAAGTTTAGCATGCATGCGTGAAGCACGTGAATGAAGCAAACCGGTGGTAACACCAGTTGAAACCCACCACTCCACAGGAAGTATAGTAGCATCAACACTTCTAATTAATACTGTACCAAAATATATTTTCCTTTTTCTCAATGATTTTCATTTGTATCAAGAGACTCCTGACCTTTCACCTTATTTTTAGGTTGCCTTAGAATTAGCAATTCCTTTATTAAGTGATAGTGGAGGAGGTAGTTGTAGTTTATTATATTTCCCTCTGCAGTTTTCAAGCTGCACACATTTCTTGATCTAAATCAATTTTCAAATTTCAGTTCCTCTGATATTTAATTGAAGCACGAAGTCAAGGAATCTGTAGGCTGTTCGAGGGAAAATTATAGATAGATGCGGGTGACAGAACAGCCTCATAAAATATGTGTTAAGAACCATAAAACTTAAGGAAGGAAGGAAGGAAGGAAGGAGGGAGGGAGGGAGGGAGGGAGGGAGGGAGGGAAGGAAGGAAGGAAGGAAGGAAGGAAGGAAGGAAGGAAGGAAGGAAGGAAGGATTTTTTAAAAATAAACTGAATGGGGTTTGGAAGAAATTTTCAGCACAGCACTTCTTGCAATATAATCAATGTCCTGCCAATCTAGCTCAGCAGTGGTCAACCAATTGCTACAAGGCTTTAGTCTCCCAACAGATCCTTAGAAGGAATCCCACTGCTTTCAAAGACAACAGACTTTGATCCACAAGACTTCATTTATGCTTATACTGGAGTACAATATACTAAAGTTTTTACTTGAATCATTTATGCTGCATACTGTGAATATATTCAGAGAAGTTAGGAAGTCAGCTAAAATGGAAAATATTAAAAGAATATAGAATGAATAGATTGTATTTCCTATGAGAATATAGAATGAATAGCTTTAATTTTTTTTGTTTGAATGCAAGTAGCAACGAGGGAAAGTTTTCTCTAGTAGGAATAAGGAGGATGAGTGTATGAACTCTTCTGATCAAATGGAATGAGAAGTAATATGTATATAACCCTGTTTTCCATATAAAAATATTAAATGTGACCAAACTATTTATTGAATACTAATGATCACAGTACATCAAATGTGACACATGAAACAAGTGGAGACTTTGCATGTTATGATAACTGTTGGTAACATACCAAAAATTCTTCCTGAAACTTGATGTTGTTATTTGTGCACAGATCTTCAACATGTTGCAGAAAACATTTCTTGCCTATTGGTCTTGAAATAAAAGGGGAAAATTGATCATTTGGGGCTTAAAATAAAGACATTTCTATTGGAAAGTTAACCTATCATTTTTATGCACATAAAACAATTAAAAAGAAAAGACTTAGTTTACATCTGGAACATTTTTGAAATAACAGAATTCCATCTTAAATTTTATATTATTTATTTGACAGCCTGCAACTGTTGTCTACAAACTGTTTTACATATGTGATTATTCCCAAAGGCAATCTTTTGATATTTATGCACATTTGTAAAATCACCCTTCAGTTCAAATCCAGCAGATAATGCTTCTTTTGTCACACAGAAACAATTTTATACAATGCAGGGCTTTAGATACATAAAATATAGCAGTGACTTCATTCCCATAATGACATGGTTTTTAAACCCCTAGGAGTTAAATATCCCTATATTACTTGCCAAGCTAAAACACAGACATGCAGGCTTCACCCCAGAGAGAGAGAAAGCATTTCTCCGGTTACCATGCAATTGGTCATGCTTTTATGATTTATACACAGCTTGGAACTTTTTCTAATAAGTATACCAATATATATCACACATTTCAATTCATCAGACTAGACACAGTATAAAACTCAACTTACCTGATGGATTTTCTATAACTAAGTAACCTGTAACAGAGATTGTGTTAAATAAGAAGCTGCAAATTGTGAGTTAGGCAACTTTTTGCAGTCTAAATTGATTGTGGACTCACCAAAGTTGGAAGTAAGGAGTCAAACAACATTAAATATTTTTGAATGGTTAGAAGTTCTTTAAATTTCATTTTTGAGAACGGTGCCAATATAAATTATTTTAAATTCTTTTTGCAAGACAAAAAGGATAGACTGCCTTAAGAAATATAGCAAGAACACTATAGGTGGAAGAGGCAGTTAATGTTAACTGTCTGGCTTTTGTGAATGATATAGTGTAGTATGTGAGGTTATTTAGCCTCAATCAGCCCCAAACTAACACTATCCCTATTGCAGGTGGGGTAAATTTTTCACAATTTAGTTACTCCTCTCTAACCAAGTTATATGTCATTCAGAGGGAGTTTCTAAATTTTATACTTTCTTAATCTCTATGCTTCAGTATGATGTCTCAGTTTTTAAAGGATCAATGTTTACTATATTTAAAGTAGGTTAAGGTACTTTCTTGTACTACTTAGTGATAGTATGTTGGTAGACCTTTCCTGATTTGGTGACCTGATGTGTGGGATTGCAACTCACAGATTCCAACACATCTTGAGAGCACTAGCTTGGTGTCAGTTACATTGATGTTTGTTAACATTTTAAACAAATACAATGGTATTTCAACTGCTTTGAAATTCATAAAATTTAGTGCTCAATGCATTTTGACATGAAAATTACTGATTGTTTGTTTGGTACTCAATGCACATGCTAGAATTTGTCAGTGTCAGCTGCCTTGTGACTCACTACACTATTCCGTATGGGAAAACTATGTTTGGCACTCGTTAATTGGGAACCAATTAATGAAGAGTACCAAGGTACCAGTGTAAACAGCATGTAGATTGAAAAGGGAAAGCATAAAAAACATAGTAGCAATGTAATAGTGGCCATTTTGCTAAAAATTATATTCACAAATGGTAATGCTTGAGAATTTTCTAATGACATAACCTGATTTCAGTAGATGATTTTAAGAATTTCAGGAGGGGGCCTGTATTTTTTTCCTAAGTGTGCACATGGAATGACTAAAGTATTGTGCATGAATGTGTATCATGCATGCTATTTTTTTCTGTTTTTCTCTTAGGTTGTTTCTCTAAAGCAGGGGTGTCAAACTCAAGGTTTGGGTGCTTAGATATGGCCTACATGGCCGCTCTGGAAACAGTGAAGGACCAGCCCGCAAAAATGGAGCTCAAGGAGGCCGTGCAAGGCCCACCCAGTCTCTGTTTTCAGCTGCAATGGCCTCCTGCAGCCCTCTGCCAGCAAAAAGGGAGGCCCGGGGAAGCCGCACGCTCCGTTTTCACTGGCAGAGGGCTGCAGAAAGCCGTTGCAGTAAAAAACAGAGCCTCGATGAGTGATGTTGAGGTGGCCATGCCAATCCTGGCCACACACCCCGACACCCCCCCCCCCCGATCAAACACAACCCTGATATGGCCCTCAATGAAATTGAGTTTGACACCCCTGCTCTAAAGTATAAAGTGAGCTGCATATATTTCACTTTGGATTATGTGATCAGAGGATGAATGGCATAGGACTTAGAATGGAGCATAATGAGCCACTGATACCCTCAGGGACAGTCATTCCTGCAAGTTCCATGTCACTTAGGAAATTTGAAGGTGATATGAGTGTTTTAAATTGCACCTAGAAATAAATTGGAAGCCCAGTGCAGCTTGTCCAGTATTAGTGTGGTGGGCCAGAACCAGTGGTGGGTTGCCCCGGTTCGTACCAGTTCGCAAGAACTGGTAGTAAAACCGGCAGGAGATTCTGCCCACTGACCCGAAGCGAGAGTGTGTGCGCGGCCCCATTGCAAACCAGTAGTAAAGGTAAGTAGAACCCATCCCTGGCCAGAACTATACATGCTGCTACGTCCTGGACTGGATATAGTTTCTGGATAGTATTCAAGGACTGCCCTGCATAGAGCAGTAATCCAACCAGGAAGTGCCGAGGGCATGACTGTGAGCCTATTTACTACTTATTGATGAGTCAGATACACAGTTGCATCTTATGTAAACCTAGATCTTTTATTCTTGTTTGATGCAATACAATGCTTAGGCATTATAAATATAGGTATTTTGGGTTATGAAAATGAAATGTTTCAAGAATTGCATTATATGGGGGTTTCACTTGAATTGTATTAAGTAAAGCTTATTCACAGGCAAGTATGTATAGGATTACAGTTTGAATTACTGAAAGATTTGTAGACTAAGATTTTTGAAATATAAAAAACATTTCTTTCTATTAGACAGTCTTATGAAGGAGACTTGATTTATTCCTATATCACCCTGCTTTACTAGCCACCTGATCTGGACAATATGTGCCACTGTATTAAGATGGGATTTCATTCCTTGGAAATGTATGTACAATTTCACCATGGTATAATAAAATATCAAATTATGACAAATGAAATTTAATATAACCATGAACCACTTGAATGGGAATAAGCTTCCATCTCATTTCTGGATCAAGTTTCACCAAGGATAAGAGCATGAACCTTTGCATAAAAGCTATTTACTTTAAAAATACTAATCACTGACTTCTCATTCTGCTTTTTAATAGACAATCAGTGCCTACCAACTACTAAAAGAGGAAGCTCTTGCTTAAACAGAGCTGGATTGGCACCCAAACACTAAAAACTTTAATATATATCAATAAATGATATATGTTTAAGACTATCAGGTTCTATAGGAGGTTAGAATGGGATTAAGTTATATTGAGTAAATATATTATGTAATGATTACAGACACACTGACTAAAAGAAATGCTAATTTGCTAAGCACTCAGTAATAAGATTTACAGAAGCTTTGTTCAACGAGATTCTTCTGGCTTTAATGGTTAGGACTTATCTGGTATACTTTATCTTAGAAAAGCTTGAGTTACAGAATCAAGGAAAATATTGTGTAGATGATTTATTTTCAACCATCCAATTCACCCAACGCTGATATTGTAACGTAACTGCAAACAACAAAACTGCAAGATGTTTCAGCTTTGTGCAGGAAATCAAACTACTTTAGCCCACAAGCCTCCAATCAAATTTTGGGAAAACATTTGGATCATCAAATCTATTCTATATACAACAACAGTTTATCAGAGCTTGCAATATTAATCACATCTTGAAAGATAGATGGAGCCTTGGAGCCTAGGCTCAGTTTCACTTCTAGTATGATTTTCTTCCCTGCCCAGATTCAAGTTATTTGTCTAGATATAGAATCAACAGAAGCCATTTATTTATGTTGGCAATGGTGACCGGCACTACGCTCTGGGTCAATCACTTAAAAACTGTTGGGAATTATATCTTGTTCAAAGGACCCCACAGAAATGAATATGTAGACTAAAGGCTTAACTCATAAGCAACATGAGTATTTGCTAGGAATAGCAATGGAAATGTTATTAACAAGTTAATTATGATCTTCATTGGTCTGTCTCTTTAAGAACAATATAGAATAATAGTTCCTTACTGAAAGTCTTTATAATTTTGTTTCATTCCCACCGTTTAGACTTTAAACTATTTCATAGCAATCTAAGATATTTAAATGAATAGGTTCCATAGATCATTTGTGAATGATCTCAGCACTTTACAAGCTTTTTACAATTCAAAAGAATAATTTTGAAAACACGTGTGTTAATAATGTAAAGTAATGCTATTAAAATAATCCTGAATTTGTTTGTTTGTAATTTTGTAACTTCAATTTATTACTGTCATTAGTTGCTGTCAAATTCAAAACAAGAAAAGACCAAAGCAAACAAAAATATAAACATTTAGCCTAATCTTTCACTCTGGATTGCCTGTTTCTGTCTTGAAATCAAGTCTTGAAATTCTGGGACTTCCGGGTTTGACTGCCACCGGCGAAGACGGTCGCTTTTGAAGGGCCGCCAGCCCCGCCGCCTGTAGAGCCGCCCCGAGTGAGGGAAGCGGCTTGAAAACTCCAAAATCCTGAGGATTTGAGGAGAAGAGTGAAGCAAGAGGCAGGTTGAGCCCCCGTGAACCCCCAGAAGTTTGCTACTGGGGAGGAAACGGGTGTGGCTCCCTTTTAACTTGCGGAGACTCCGGACGGCGTGGGACGACTCTGTTCGCCAGAGCAAGCCGGTTGCAGCAAACATTTAAACTGATGGGAAAATAATTTTGTCATAAAACAACCTCAACCCCCAAACCAAGAAACTGCAAGTATTTCTTCTCTTTTGAACTTTTGATTTGGGAAAAAGCTAGAGCGAGTGGAAACGGCTTGAAAAAATGGCGCCGTTCCAGCGTTAACGAGCTGAAAGGGAGAGTGATTACGCAAAATTATTCTAACAAGCTACATTGTAGCAGTGCTTGTTGCAAGCGAACGGAGAAGAGTGGAAAAGAAAAGAAAAATTTCTTTTTTTAAAAAATAAATCTGAGCTTGCTTCAGTCTATTTAAATCTGGGGGACTTTTTCAAAGGATATTGTGGAGGTGCAAAGGAAAAAAAAAGATTTTCTTTTTTTAGAAAAGTTAATTTACGTGGCAAAATGGCTTCAAAGAAACAGGAAGGAAAGTTTGTAGGGGAGGGATCTCCCACCCACAAACCAGAACAGCAGCCCCCTCCCAGTCAGCAGAGGGAGGGAAAGGACTTTGATGTGCAAAGTTTAAAAGATTTTATTACCCAGGCTCTGGATGATAAATTTCAAAAATCACAACAGGAAATGAAGAGGGAAATTAATGAATTTAAAGAGGCAATGAAAGAAAATTATGATAAGGTGTCTGATAAATTGTCAAATGTGGTTTCTGACTTGGCAGAATCCATTACTAAAGTGGACTCCAAACTGGAAGAATTTAAATCAGAAGTTAATGTTAAAATGAAGGATACTGATTTTAAAATTGCTGATGTGGATAATAAAGTGGAGAGAGTCGAAAACGAAATTACAATGATACAGTTCTGATCTATGGAATTTGCTATTAGGCTTCGAGGAATTAAAGAGAATGATAGGCAAGATCTGAGACAGATTTGTTCTGATGCCCTGGCTGTATTGCTAAAAATTGATCCAGCAGATGTGGTCTATAAATAGATAAAATTTCCAGAGTGAATTCATGGGTTGCTAGACAAAGAAAATTGCCCAGAGATGTGGTGATATATTTTACTGATAGAAGAATAAGAAATGATATTTTGCAAAGATCCTTTCTTTCCTCTGTGCAAGTGGAGGGAGTTCAAATTGGAATTTATAAGGAATTACCACCTAAGATGTTAAAAGATCGAAAAGAGTATAGGTTCTTAGTGAATGAATTGCAAAAGCAAGAAATACCATTTCGGTGGGATGCCCCAACTGGTATAATTTTGAAATATAATGGAGAGAGACATCGATTGAATACGTTTCAGAAGGCGGAATATTTTTATTATAATATCCTTAAAGAAAGATCATCATCCCCACGTACATCTACATTGTTGGAGATAAAAAGTGATAAGGAAAAGCAATCTCAGCATGAGAGGGCACAACAGTCTAAGCAGATGGAACCAGTGGAACTGCAGGGTGCTGCACGAGGAGGAGGCCTTATGGAGGAATCACTGTTAGAACCTTCCCCAATTCTGTCAACTGGTGCTGTTTTGGATTTAGCTGGGATGCCTGAAGTTAAAGACCAGCGTATAACTCGTGCAATTTCCAAGCAAATAAAAGAAAAACAATATAAAGGAGGAGCTAAAAGTACTACACAAGGTGAAGCCATGGGAGGAGCAAGGCCGAAGACTTCAGAAGAAGTTAGGCAAAGCAGCTCATCGCTTCAGAAAGGTCAAGATGACAATTAGGCTCTTATCCTGGAATGTTAATGGACTAAATTCACCACAAAAAAGGAAGAAATTATTTACATATTTGAGACAATTTAATAATGATATAATTTGTTTACAGGAAACTCATATTCGAACTCAAGATCATAAATATTTGATAAATTCTAAATTAGGAACACATTTTATAGCTTCAACCTCGGAAAAAAAGAAAGGTGTGGTTATTTATGTGAATAAAAGACTGTCCGCTAAAATTATAGAAGCAGATGAAGATGGTAGGTTTATCGCAATTGAATTGCACACAGCAAATGGCCAAATTCTTTTGATTGGAATTTATGCTCCGAACCAACAACAGGATCATTTTTATAAGACTCTACATAATAAAATATTGCAATGGGACTATAGATCTATTCTAATAATGGGAGACTGGAATGGAGTAATTGATTCTAAATTAGATAAAAAGAGTTTGGCGAAATCAAGGATCAGACTGCCACAGACTTTTTTTGATATGAAAGAAGATTTGGAATTAAAAGATATCTGGAGAATATATAACCCAAAAGAACTGGACTATACTTTTTTCTCTGACAGACATAGATCTTTCTCCAGGATTGACTTTATCTTGTTATCAGATGATTTACTTGTTAAAACAAAAAGAACAAAGATATTTCCAAGAACTTTAACTGATCATAGCTCTGTATGGATAGAAATCGAGATGGGAAAGTCTGAGAGAAGGTCATGGAGACTAAATGAAAATTTGTTCAGATATGAAAAAAATATAATAGAACTTAAAAAACAGATGAAAGAATTTTTTGAAATGAATTTGAATAAGGGTACCCCAATTGAAATAGTATGGGACGCGAGCAAAGCTTATATGAGAGGGGTACTTATTTATATGAACTTTAAACATAAACAGAATCGACAAAGGAAAAGACTCGAATTGGAAGCAGAAATAAAGAATAAGGAACAGTTACTTATTAAAAACCCAACAGATGAAAGAATACGTGGTGCTATAAAACTTTTGAAAGATCAGTTTCAAATGCTTTTGGCGGAGCAAGCTGCAACAAATCTACAATATGCGAAGCATAATACGTTTTGTAATGCCAACAAACCGGGGAGATGGTTGGCTTATACTTTAAGGAAAAAGCAGAGTATACGGACTATTGAGAGTATTGATATTGGGGGGAAAGAAATTTCCCAACAAAAACTGATTAAAGAAGCCTTTGTAGATTACTACGTTAAATTATATGCTAAAGATGACATACAGAATGGACTTATAGAAAAATATTTAGAAGAGAAAAGAGTCTCAAAAATTACTAGCCAACAAAAAGAAAGAATGAATTACCCTATAACAGTCGAGGAAATAATCGCAGCAATTAAACAATTGAAAACAGCTAAAGCTCCTGGAACAGATGGATTGACAGCAGTGTATTATAAAACTTTACAAGCAGAAATGGTGGAACAACTTAGAGACTTATTTTGTAATATACAACAAGGGGGTAAAATACCCCCATCATGGAAATCAGCATATATTACTTTGATACCAAAAGAACAAGTAGGTCCTAAAAAACCGGAAAATTATAGACCAATATCTCTTTTAAATAATGACTATAAAATTTATGCAAAAGTATTAGCCAACAGACTGATGCCAGTAATTCAAGAGGTGATTAATGACGACCAAGAGGGATTCATAGAGGGTAGACACATGAAGGACAATGTAAGGCAAGTTATAGATTTACTGGAATATCTTGAGAAGAATAAACAGATCTCTGCAGTGCTGGTTTTTTTGGATGCGGAGAAGGCCTTTGATAGAGTGGACTGGAATTTTCTACTAAAGACTTTAAAAAAAATGGGATTTGGAGACCAATTTATACAGGCGGTTTCAGCAATTTACCAAGAGCAAAAGGCACAGATTATTATTAATGGAAGTTTGACATCAGAGTTTAATATTGTAAAAGGAACCAGACAAGGCTGTCCGTTATCCCCACTGTTATTTATTTTAACACTAGAAGTCTTGCTGAATATAATACGGGATTCAAATAACTTGAAAGGTATAGTGATAAGGCAGGAGGATTACAGAATAAGGGCATTTGCAGATGATCTGGTTGTTACCCTAGCACAGCCGATGGAATCAATAATCCAGATGAAAGACATTATCCAAGATTATGGTACAGTATCAGGTTTTAGATTGAATCGGAAAAAAACTAAGATGATAGTTAAAAATATGACACAAGATCAACGACACAAACTTGAAAATAAGGCAGGTTTTGAGATTGTACCAAAGGTTAAATATCTAGGAGTTCAGGTTGCAGAATCAAACATGAAACTGTTTCAAAATAATTATGAGGTGTTGTGGCGAGAGGCGCAGAAAGATATGGAAACTTGGAAAAAACTGCAGCTGTCTTTACTTGGAAGAATAGCAGCAGTTAAGATGAATATTTTGCCAAGATTTCTTTTTTTGTTTCAAATGATTCCGGTGCTTAAAAGTGATAAACAATTAAAAGTCTGGCAAACTGGAGTGAATAAGTTTGTCTGGAATGAGAAAAAACCGAGAGTGAAATTGAAAATCATGCAAGATGCTCCAGAAAGGGGAGGCCTTAAACTTCCAAACCTACAACTATATTATGATGCAGCAGCTTTGACTTTAACAAGTGATTGGTTTGGAGGGAAAAAGACTGGAATATTGAACGCAGAAAGTTTTGATTTGGAATTTGGATGGCATGCTTACTTATTTTATGATAATAAAGTGGATAAAGTATTTAAAAGCCATATATTCAGAGACTCTTTGATGAGAGTATGGAAGAAGCACCGACTCAAATGGGATTACAAAATACCGTTATGGCTGGATCTTGGTCATATCATGTGGAATACAAATATAATGTCACTCGGGGGGTTTTTATACAAAGAGGTTCTTTTTACAGATGCGGGCAGATGGCAGCTGAAGACACTACAGACACTGTTGGCTGAAGGGATTAATTTAACTTGGCTACAATATAATCAATTGCAATTGAGATGGAAAGAGGACCAAAGAACTGGTATTATGTTGCACGAGGAAGAATTGGTTAGACATATAAAAGAGAAAGGTCCAATGCATATTAAAAGGCTTTATAATGTTTTGTTAGAAAGGGATTCAGAAACTGAATTAGTTAAAGATTGTATGATTAAGTGGGCACAAAATTTTGAAGAACCAGTGATGTTGGAAACATGGGAAAAAATCTGGGTTCAGAATGTTAAATTTACACAGTCGCAGAATTTGAGGGAAAATTTTTACAAAATGTTTTATAGATGGCATTTAGATCCTAAGAAATTGTCTTGTATGTACCCTAATGTTCAGCCAAAATGTTGGAGGTGTGATTGTTTAGATGCTACATATTATCATATTTGGTGGACTTGTAAGAAAGTTAAGGCTTTTTGGATAAAAATCTGGTGGGTCATGCAGAATGTTTTAAAGAAAAAAATCCAATTTTCTCCACAATTGCTTTTATTGGGTATAGTTAAGGGTTTTACAGTGGATGAAACAAAGTTGATTTTGTATATGATTACAGCAGCGAGATTGTTAATAGGTAAATATTGGAAAAATGAAGCTCTGCCCACTGTAGAAGAATGGATTTTGAAGATGGCCAGTTTCGCGGAGATGGCGAAGATTTCAGCATACTTAAAAGATCGCTCACAAGAGACTTATGAATGTGGATGGAAAAAGTGGATAGATTATGTGCAGAACAAATATCAAACTAGGAAGTATCAAATAGCTTTTCATTGATAGTATTATATTATATTAAGATAGAAATAGTTGAACTATCTGAAGATGATAAATGATATGGGGGTTGGGGGGGTTCAAGGTTTTTATATAGGGGATAATGATATTCTATGGAAGTCCGGGGGGGAGGGGAGGGTTAGGGGGGGTTTGGGAGGGTGGGTTGGGGAGTTTGGGGTGGGTTAGGGGGGTGAAAATGGGGTGAAAATGTAACTGTAAAACTTTTACAATAAAAAAAAAAAGTCTTGAAATTCTGTAATGTTATACATTATATTAAATAAATGATTTGTCTCCTAAAAGCTCCTAAAAATTTCTCCACTATGAATTAAATTATGTCTACATGAAAATGGCAGTCCCTGTCTCCTTCCTTCTAACATATTCTAAATGACATTTGAGCATAAGTCTGTATGATATTTGTTTTCCACCCCTATGAATTTGTGGTTATCTGGTTAGCCAGGATTCTCCTGGATACTCCTGTAAGTATTTCTGTAAAGAAGATTAGAATTTTAGATTCTGGGAAATCTAAAATTACAAATTAGGAAAATTGCACTGTGAAATTCTGAATCTTGATTATCATTATTCACAATATCATCTAGAATTTGTCTTTTATTTCTAATAGGAAAATTGGAGTAAATGAGAATTAAACTAAAAGATGTTTTGGTCACTGGTCAATCCAAGTTTGCTAAACTTGAAATATACTATATATGAAATTTGAATCCAACTTTTCTATAACTTCAATAGAAATAATGTATTTGGGTTCTACCTAGAAAGCCTTTTTAGATGATATTTTCACATATCACAACAAATTAATTATTGCTTCAGGATTTGCCTGGGTCTCCACAATGTAATTTTGTTTATAGTGCTTTAACAACAACAACAACAACAATAACAAAAATACATACAAACAATGCTTCCTCTTCTCTCATACTTATTTTTGGTCATAGTGTGAGCCTTTGACTTATATATTATTTATTTCCTGAAGGCTCTTTTTGTTGCATTATATGCTTTCAATTGTTGTTGTATTTATAAAACAGCAAATTGATTTATCCAAGCCAGGGTACCAAACACCATACCTTGGGGGAGGGGAGGGTGGTCAGGCTAGATATAGAATATTATGCTGAATCATGCATGTACTACTATAGCACTAATAATGATTAAATTGATTTTTTATGTCATCAGGAAAAACCCTGCATTGTCTCTGCAAGATACCAAAACCAATGTCATCACTAGTGAACTGATATAAAGTTCATCTGAAGTGCTAAAAAAAGTATTATTTCAAATAAAAATCAGCATAACCCAGGATCACACAAGGGAACACATCACACTGGAAACCACACATTGAATCTTCAGCCATGCAGTAACTTACTGGATGATAAATATCTCCTTGCGTCTGAAGAAAAAAGAGGAATATCTGGAAACAAAAGCCCCTTATAATTAAGTACTCAGATAGAAATCAGCTTTTTTATTCAAATGAACAGTTGTTCATGATAATATGCACCATTGAGATAGAAATTAAGTGTAAAACTGACAGGGCTTAAAGGACTTTCTGACAGCCTACCAAAATGAAAGTTTTCTGTTGTTGACTATTTGTTTATAAACAAGCCATCTATTGGTTTATTTATATCCATCGATTTTACAATGGGTGACTGGGCAGTGCACAAAGGATTAAAACCATCAAAGTATGATGCAAAAATGACAATATGTAACTTAACGTATGTTCATGTCTAAAAATATGATATTAATCTATACAGATTAAACAACAATCCAGCAACAGGTCTGATTTAATTTCCTGTTCCTATTACCTGGGGCAGGGGTCAGCAACCCGTGGCTCTGGAGCCATATGTGGCTCTTTCATCCCTCTGCTGCGGCTCCGTTGCTGGTCAGCTCCACAATTGATAGGGCTTTCGGTTAGGACAGGTAGAGGAAAAAGGATACCGCGCTAGGAGGAGACTCTTTGGTGAGGAATCAATGTCCAGTTGGCAGAGGAAAAAGGATGCCATGCTAGGAGGAGACTATGATGGGGAAACCGGACTTCCGGTTAGGACTTTTGTGGCTCTTTGAGTGTTTAAGGTTGCCGACCCCTGACCTGGGGGAAGATCCTGGTCATTAATGCATTAGTTAAAATGTCAAGCATTTTACTGATTACTTATGCATCATGGGCACATTCATGTATTCCCAAAAAATATTTCTTCATTTTCAAATTCCAAAATGTTGCTCCTTCACTTAAAATAACCTGTCAGTAGTATTACGTTCAATTCAATACTGAGGTCTCTGTTCTATTATTTGAAGTAATGACATTTATTGAGGAAGGATAGCTAAACCATCAGTTTTTCCTGCTAATTCAACTGCTAAATTGATGTATTTTTTCAGGAATGGTAACATGAAGACTGCTAATTTACAAGTTAGAGTTGTGAATTTAGATTCCTTCATTTTAATAGGAGTTACTGTGTTTTCTCAAAAATAAGACCTATTCAAAAAAGCTGTACCACGTTTTTGCCCATGCACGTAATATAAGCCCTACCCCCCAAAATAAGCCCTAATTAAGTGCCTGCAGAACTGGCTGGCCTCCCATTCGGCCTGGATGGTTGTGGTGCTGGGGCCATGAGGTGAGGCTTGTGGGTGGAACTGCCCCGCCTGTCCCACACCGGCTTACCTCAGGGCCCACGCAGTCAGACCATCCATACCCCGACACCTGCCTTGCCTCGCAGCGGCTCCATCAGCCCCATCCATCAGTCCCATATGTGGGCGCCGGGTCACTTCTGCTTGCTCACATGACCACAACGTAGGAGGCTGAGCGATGTGTTGGTGCCGTGGTTGTGAGGTGAAGCAGGTGTCGGGGCATGGATGGCCTGGCTGCGGGGGCCCTGAGGTAAGCCGGTATGGGGTTTATGGGGCAGCTCTACTCCCTGTCTCACAGCAGTGGCACTGGTGTGCCATGTGGCCTCCTGTCCCGCAACAACCAAACAGAAGAAATGGACCTCCCATGTACTCTTAAAGAACAAAGGGAAAAAAATATCCCCCAAAAATAAGCCCTAGTGCTTATTTTGTAGCCCAAAAGAAAACAAGACCAGGTCTTATTTTCAGGGAAAGATGGGTATCACCATTTTGCCCAGAATGGGCACCCATGTAAATTTCTGAAATAAATCAATAAATATATTTAATGAAATTTCCACATTAATCTTCTTTAATACTGCAACATATAACATGGTCATATTAAAAACATAGTCAAAATATTTGCTGACCTACAATGTAATTTGCAATTAGTAGTTCCCAATCTCTTTACATGGAGAATTATACCGGTAGGAAAGGTTTTGGGAGCCATCACATAAAGCATGGCAATGTAGCATCAGTAGTCATCCTGGCATAACTTCCTGTGTCTTCTTTCTCAGATATATATAAAACTCCCAAATTATATAAGAGTAAATTCATAAAGTTTAAGTTGCCAAAATCTTGGCGGATCACCTAATCATGTGAGGTCTTTTGTGTTCTGTCACAGATCTTGCAAATGATAGCAGCAATATCTTGCTAAATTAAGTAAAAATAGATTAACATATATTTTACTTCTAAGTAGATTCATTAGAATTAGTGGCAAAAAAATCTTCAGTAGAAGATGCTGCAGAAACACTTTTGAAGAGTAATATAAAATATTTTGGAATAATCTAGCCTTTTAATTTTCTTTCTTCCTTCATTCTTTTACTTAAATCTCAGAACAATCTGGTAAAGAAGGTTAGATTGAAATAATCCATACGGTCAAAATTATTCATGAATTCTGATCTCCTGTAACAAATCCAGAATATGTGTATCATGCTATAGCTTGAACTTGATTGCTGACAGATTTCAGAGATACTATCAATAGCAGAGAGCAATATGTTATTGCATTACTTTGAGACCAATACTATAACAGAGCATTATTAGTGCCTTCACATTTCTATATCAAAAACACTTCATTTTAGGAATATAATGTGTAATAGCAGGGCATGATACATAAAGGCACCCTTCTCTCTTATCCCAACATGGGGAAGACCAAATGATTATCTAAATTCCTGAGAGAAGTGTCTGGAGGTCACTCTTTGAAAGAGGATCTTTGTGACCTGTGCAAATAAGAATACCGCAAATACTTCTAAACAAGTAAAAGGTCACAACAGGGTCATGGCTTCAGACCTCCAGAACTACTGTTTTGCCTAAAGAGTTTGCTTACCGTGTAAATCTTTCATCCTTCATATCCAGGTCTGCCACTGTGATCAACTGGTCCAGTTTAAATTTAGTGTCAATAATTTCTGCATCCCGTGGAGAATATGTACCCCCTTCTTTTTGCTTTTGACGAATTCTAAACCAAAGACAAAGGATATTGAATAAGATACAATATTTAATATTATTCATAAACCTCAACCTCACTGGAGCATTTCTGAAACTTGTTCTCCAATGCATAACTATAAAGAATGGACTTTAATGTAACTCATTCCAGGTGATTTAGCAGAGTATTACACTTCAATTTACAAGGTCCTTGAAATATGGAAAGTATGCTATAGCTATTTAATAAAAGGAAAAATAAAAATATAAAAATGCTTGTTGTTTTTTATGTTTTAAATTTTGGAGATGTGATATCATTATAAAGATTTACACTCCAAATAAATAGCAGTTTTTCATTTATTTGTATATAATAAACATTAATGTTTCAATTTTAGCAGTATAGCAAGAAATAAAAAAAAATATCAATGATACTATAAGAAATAACTCCTACCCTCATTTTCTGCTGTTACATCAGCTGTGTATGCACCTGGCAATAGTCATACTGATTATTCCTGTCAGTACTATCTTATTGGTCTTTGATTAGAACTGAGTTGTAATCAATTGTAATGTTCAAAGTTGCCTTCTAGCTGTCCAAAATTGGTTGCACTTTAATTAGAAAGAATTTTCAGTTTTCCAGTAACATAAAGAAAACAGCGATCTCTACACTAGGATTTTTAAATAAACCTATATGATATATAGATACACAATTGATTATGCACCATAAAGTTGCTGCTGACTCTTAGCGACCACGTAGATTTATATATATACACGTAGATTTACATGTATACAAGTGTATACATGTACATGCATTGCATGCACTTTTTGACATGGGCATCATTATACAGAGCACAGAAAAGGAATAAGGAATTTAAAAAAGGAAAGGATAAAACTGCTTTTAATTTACTGCAGTTGTCCACTGACTGCTGTTCTTGCAAATGATGCAAATTATCCTTGATTATACCACATCTGTATATTGCTTTGTACATTATCTGACTTCTTTAAAAATCTCCTTTTTTAAAGAATTGCATCAATTGGACCTAACTTTCTAAACTAATACAACTTTATTTTCTCCTTCCACTCCACCAATTCACTCTTCTTCAGTTGTTTGCAATTCAATGTGTACAGTATTTTGTTTCTTCTATATGACCAAAGTACTTCAACGTACTTGTTTTTTTTAACTGGTTACTCACTTTTGTGTTCAGTCCACATCCACTAGTATCTATTTATTCTTAAATTTGTCTCTTATTTTTCCATAAACACTTATTAAAAGTACCCTATTTCCATGCATTCCATTTGTTTTATGTTCCTCTTGACAAACACCATTCTTACTTTTATACAGTAACACATACATAAATGTGCTGTTATGCATCACATTTTAGTGTCCTTCAGCAATATATATTTCTATCAATAGACACCAGACAGTACAACCCACAGCCTTTCTACCAGCATATTCATATCTTTAAATTTCTCCATCCATTTTCTCTTTAGTAAGCTACCAAATTTCAAAAATTCACCTTGTTGCTCTAATTTTTAGTCATTTATGTATTTGTGGTTTTCCTGTCAAAGACAACTTAATTTTGATTAAGTTCCAGACACATGCTCCTTGTTGCATCCAACACTGTTTAATATTCTTTGCAAACTATTCAATTCAAAGTAATTTTTGCATTTTTTTTCATACAAGGTTTTTACTGTTTCTTCCAGCAATCAATATGCTTTCACTCTTGTTTTCTTTCATTCCCCCACCCCCAAGATCTACTCTTGACACCACCAAAAATTGGTTTGGGTTGAATTAGGAACAGAGAACAAAGAGATCGTCACTTCACTTCTTTCCCTAAAGAATGTGTGTTAGAAAGAATAACAGAGTGTAGCAAGACCTGCAAGGGAAGACATTTTTGCAGGAGAAGTAGCATTAACCTTCTTGTCTTCTGCCTTTGAAAGCTCATACACTAGATCTCATTCTGTTTGCTGATTAGGTAGTTATACAATGCTTATAAATTGTTGAATAAAGTTTATGATCCCTGGTTATAATGTATTCCCTGCTGAATAGAAAGTTGTAACAATACATGTTTATTTGTCAATGAATTTAAAAATATAATTCATTTCAATTAATAAGAAATTCTACCTCTAAAACTTAAAAAGTATCTATTGTACCTAGATATGTACTTACCTTGCAAATGCATAAATTACAGCCACAAGGAGAATAATAGAGAGTATACATAAAGTAACTGCAAGTATTATTTCTACAGCTCTTTCAGACAGCCCATCACCTGTAATGTAAAGTCAGTGGTATATTAGGATTTAAACTCCGAACTATTATTAGAAATCATACACTAGTTATTACAATTGCTTCCTGACCACTGTTGCACATGGTCATTACGGCAATGATCAGTACTAATAAGTGCACCAGTAAATTTGCTAGCCTTTCCGAGAAATACTAACCAATAATTTTTACAGCCTAAAAATGAATGGAGTAACTTATTAAATGGCATGAACATTTCCAAAAAAATGCAAGTGACCCCTAGAGCAGGGGTCCCCAATCCCTGATCTGTTGACTGGCACTGGTCCATAGCATGGCAGCAACTGGCCACGCAAACAAATGAAGTTTCATCCATGAGATGTCCCCTCTGGTCCATGGAAAAACCTTTCTCCATGGAACCGGTCCCTTGTGCCCAAAAAGTTGGGGGTCATCGCCCTAGAGCAGGGGTGTCAAACTTGATTTCATTGAGGGCCGCACCACAGTTGTGTTTGACCTTGGGGGCCAGGGTGGGCATGGCCAGCCTGAGTCACTCATGTCGGGGACTCCCCCAAGCTCCATTTTCACTGGCAGAGGGCAGCAGGAAGCCATCATGGCTGAAAACAGAGCTCGGGAGCCCGTTTTCACTGGCAGAGGGCAGCAGGAGGCCATCACAGCCAAAAACAGAGCATCCCTCCTGAGCTCTGTTTTCACTGGCAGAGGCACCGCTGGCTGGTCCTTTGCTGTTTCTAGGGTGGCCCAGCGGTCCAGATCTTAGCACCCCACAGGCCTGTTCTGGCCCCCGGGCCTTGAATTTGACACTCCTGCCCTAGAGGAACTTAAATGAGATTACATATATACAGTAGGCAGAGTGATCAAGAGAAATAGGAGATGTGAAAGTCAATGGTCAATGCAGCCTTGTACGTTTGATGCAAAGGTGTTATCTTTATAACAACAGGGGTACAGGTTCACTAGGAAGTTTTAAAAATGATTTGTACATTTCTAATAAATAGACATTTGTGATGAAACATTCCTTACCTAAAGTTTTGATGGGATCTGAATAGTCTGAATCCGTATATTGACCTCTGATATTTGTTGCTCTGAACTTAAATCTATAAACAGCAAACACACAACATTTTGCACACATACACACACAAGCTTACTTTATAAGTATACAGCATATAAATTGTATATATAAATTAAAGACACCATCCTTGTAGCTTGTGACACGCTTTGCAGCTCTTTGGATTCAAAGGGAAATGGTGCTTTGGAGCATGATTGGACATTGTAGATCCATACTGGCAATTGCTGGCAATTCATGTGTGTCTTTTTCTCAAATTGCATTGCATCTGTAAAGGGCAAGTATGAAATTCCAGGAAAATGTATGTCTGCTTTAAGAAGATACCAACCATTCCTGTATGAATATCCGCACATCAATGGTGGGTTTCAAATTTTTTACTACCAGTTCTGTGGGCGTGGCTTGGTGGCCGTGGCATGGCATGGCTTGGTGGGCATGGCTTGGTGGGCATGGCAGGGGAAGGATACTGTAAAATATCCATTCCCACCCCAATCCAGGGGAAGGTTACTGCAAAATCCCCATTTCCTCCCGATCAGCTGGGACTCGAGAGGCAGAGAATAGATGTGGGTGGGGCCAGTCAGAATTTTTACTAGCAGTTCTCTGAACTACTCAAAATTTCTGCTATCGGTTCTCCAGAACTGGTCAAAACCAGTGGTGGGTTGCTACCAATTCTCCGCGGCTCTTGCGAACCGGTAGTGGAAATTTTGAGTTCGGAGAACCGGTAAATACCACTTCTGCCTGGCCCTGTCCACAATCTATTCGCTGCCTCCCAGTTGATCGGCTAGAAGAAAAAGATCAGGGCTCACTTGACAAAGAAGAGGAAAAAAAAAATAAGACACCGTTGCCTTAAATTGAGAAGCCAAGAAGCCTCCCAACTGATCGTCTAGAAGGAAAAAATCAGGACTCCTTCTCAGCCAGGGGAAAAAAAAAACAGATGCCATCGCTTTAAATTGACAAGCCAAGAAGCAGCTGCTCGAAGGAGTTTTTGTTTGCAGAAGCAAAGTAACATACAGCAGTTCATTTCTGGGTCAGCTGAACAACAAACTGGATAAGAGGAGGGATTCTTATATGGTTCTATGTTTTTGAAGTTTTGGGGTTTGTGCAACATGGGCTTTGTGTTTCTAAAAAGGTTTGGCCGATTTCCATTGTAAAATATCCTGTCTTGAATGACTTTTCTGCCTGCTTGTAAATGGAGCAGAACTTCCGGCTTCCACTTTCTATTAACTCTAAGCACCGGTAGCTGTTTTCTTCTTACAAAGTTTCCTTTATGCAGTTGGCAGGAATGTGGAATGAGTATCAGGCAGGTTCCTTGATTTTTCCTTGCTTTTCTTATGAGTAATATTTTATTTGGGGAAATGAAGAGGGGGGGAGTTTGATTCCTTCCCAGAGCAAGTTAGTGGGGTGGGGAGGGAATGGGGATTTTGAAGTAACCTTCCCCTGGAGTGAGGAGGGAATGGGGATTTTGCAGTATCCTTCCCCTGTCACCCACGCCACGCCCACCAAGCCACACCCACAGAACAAGTAGTAAAAAAATTTGAAACCCACCACTGCATAAATCCATCTTAATATTCCTGGTATGTGATGTTTTGTATGCATACAGAGAAAGAAGCACTCTTGTAATCTTTGACTTTTAGGCTTGCTGTCAAACATCAGCCATAATACTAATGACTGTTTTGAACAATATATGCAGGTTGTATTACACGAATGGCTATTTTATATGTACGTGAAATTATGACTGAAATATTTCTGCACCTATATTGGTTCACACTGTCAGGAAGTTTTTCCTTAGTTTTAGGTCGCTTCTCTCTTTGTTCAGTTTCCATCCATTGCTTCTTGTTTTGCCTTCTGGTGCTTTGGAAACTACACTGCCCCCCCCTTCTTTCTGGCAGCCCCTTAAAATCCTGTTGCCTATCACACTCTTGGGCAAAGCATGTGAGCCATTTCCTCCTTTCAGTGGTCCATGAAAGTGCATCTATAGTATGTAGATAATAAAGTTGAAAAAAGGTGAACAACATTTTTACAGAATTATAGCTATGTTGAGGCTGGGTGTGACAAGGAATGGCTGGGAGGGGAGGGGCCAGGCGAGGCACCTTTTGATGTGACATTGAGTTGGCCATGCCTACCCAGTCACATGACCATCAAGCCATGCCCACAAAATAAGACACACCCACAGATTAGAAATTAGAACCCACCCCTGGTCAGAACCTGTTGAAACCCACCTCTGCTGCACATGCTCCAAACCATTCAAAGCTGCTGCAAAATCCTGCATATTTTCAAATTAATTTTCTTTAAATAATATTTTACAAAGTAAAAACAGCACAAATTTAAATAAATAAAAAAGTAAAGTGATAAGTAAATAGAAAAGAAATGAAATGGAAGAAAAATACAAAAAAGAGAAAGAGAAAGATATAAAGAAGTGGTTTCCGATATTTACAGCAGTTCTAAATACATTTATAGTTTATATTCTCTCTCAATGGTTACATTAGGGCTGACATCTTTCCGTATTCTACCTTTTTAATCATATCCATATCACTACTTAATTTGTTTTGGAGTTTTTTGCATTTTCAGCAATTCCAATTCCTAATAAATATAGATATGGTCTTTTCCTTAATTAAACAAGTCAATTTTCTTACCTCTGCAAATTCTTCCAAAAATGCAAATAATATTTTATTGTAAATTGTCCAGAGTCACTCAGGTGGGATGGATGGTATAAAATAAATAATACTTACACATATTGGTTTTTGGGTTTCAGTGGTCCATTGCAAATTTTTTCTTCACTTCCTGGTATCATACATGTGCTATCAGCCCCTATTACATAAAAATCTTCTTTGGTGCTCACTCCTCCATTCCCTTTTATACATGGAGGATTTGGAAAGCCTTCATTTACTAAGTAAGGTCTTGCTTTATTAAAGTACGCATCATACCACTTGGTGATATTGTCATCATTCTGAACTGAATTCCCAAAAAAGAGAAGTGATATAGTGATATATAGGTAATACTTGTTTATTTTCTTTTTTTATTATTTATCAGCTCTATTTGTGCATTTACTATATTTCTTTTTTAAGGTAATGCTTCTGATAAGTTACAGTGCAGCATTCAAAAGCATAGAGTGTAGTACAGTGGTTTAATGCATCCTGTTATTAACACAGCTGCCTGCAATTTCTGCAGGTTCGAATCTTACCAGGCTCAAGGTTGACTCAGCCTTCCATCCTTTCTAAGGTAGGTTAAATGAGGACCCAGTTTGTGGGGGCAATAAGCTGACTTTGTATAAATATACAAAAGTATGAAGGCTATTGCTTAACGCATTGTAAGCCGCCCTGAGTCTCCGGAGAAGGGCGGCATATAAATCAAATTAAAATAAATAAAATAAATAAAATAAATATATTAGTCTTTAAGGCAGGGGTGTCAAACTCACATTGTCATGGCATTGTCACATGATGTATTAGGATTCCCCCCCCCCTTTGCTAAAACGGGCATGGCCATGGCCAGCACATGATGCATCCAGCCCGTGGACCAGGAATTTGACATCCCTGCTTTAAGGTATACAATATTCTGTTAAAGCATCAAAAAGAATTGTAATTTTATGTACATATAACTACCTTTAAATACTTTATCTCCATTCTTAAATAAAAAGGTTAGCATATGACTCCAAATAACACCAAGAATTGTGATTTTAAAAAACCCAAATATTGAACGCACTTATCACAAGTTTGAATAACTTGATATGATTCTCATACCACTATGTCCTTATTTCATTTATTTATAGTGCAATACTAAATGTATCTACTCAGACAATTAATTTGAAAAGAAGATTATTCATTAGTAAATGAGGACAGGGATACTATTTGATTAAATATAAGATCCCATGTTTCAGAGAACCTAATATCACAAAGAGCTGTAAAATTTATATATTTATATATTGAGTTTTTTAAAATGGAGTAAAACCAATGGCAGGAAGATTTCTGTTTTCTCCGTTGCTAGTTTTTCCACTCAATTCTTCTCCTCCTTCAAGTAGGATATCTTCTGTGAATCACATTCTTTTTGCCATTCATTTTCATTTATAATTCATATGTAACTCATGAAGAACTCCAAAATTCAGAAATCTCCATGAGCAAGTAAGACAAATAGAGGTTAAGAAAAGGAAGAAATAGAAAGAAGATTCATAAATGCCTTTTAAGAAGAAAACAATCCGTACCTCCTGCTTCTGCAACAAGAATTTGTATTTTCTTAATAGGCCCATGATCATCATTATAGTAGCAAACTGGCATGTGAATAGTAATTGTAGTGGCTGTGACAAGTAATGTTCCACTAGTATCATAAACTGGCGCTGGCTTTTTACTAGGCCTTGGTGGTTCTGTTTTAAGACAATAAATGCTACAATGCTTTACAGTTAAATGTGCACACAACAAATATTTTAAATTTACTATTCAGAGAACTATCCCACTAGAGGAAGCTTTTAGATTTATAGCAAATCCCATCTCCTCACCTCGCTTCCCCTTCACACCCTCTGATCTTAGATTCTCACAATGCTGTATTCTCATTTTTTTTCTTTTTAATTGTTTATTCTATTCCATTTCTTTAGTACTGTTATGTTTACAGTTCTTTTCATTTCTCCATTTTTACTGTTGTAAGTTGCCTAGGGTAGCCCCACAGTAAGATAAGTGGCAAATAAATTTAATAAACAAATAAATAAGTACTATTGAATTGAATCATTGCCATTTTATGATCCTACCAACAGAGATAATTCTCAAATTGTAAATCAGTAGCTCTCTGTTTTGCTATCCAAGCACTTTTAGTCCTTTCTTTTTTAAGATAGGGAATTGTGCTTATTTATCTTTGAATAGCTGAAATTATTATTGAATTATATTACTAAGGTAGAGATTGTGCAAATAAAACTGAGTTATGTTTCATAAGAAACTGGAAAATATGAATCTCATTCACAACACTATTTATGTACAAAATTTATAGGGCTACCCATAGTGTTATTGCCAAAACAGGTTTCAAGTTATTTTAATCCCCATTATTATTTGAATTCAATTTATACTGGAATGGAACATGTGTTTTAATAAATTAGTTCAGGATTTCAGTCTTTGTAAACTTTAACAAATTACTCAATTCAGTATTATGCCACTTATGAAAGATCTAACTTTATTTTTATTATGACCAGATAGAGAATGAAACAAGTTATATATGCTTATTAAATTCTAGTAACTAGTGTATAAAAACCCAAATGAAAGCAAGCTGATGTTATATTTTTGCAGTTACTGGCTTTACTATTTATAATAGTTTACCTTTAATATCTGTTGTTATTTTAAGCTGAATCTTTGGTCCTGCACCAGCACTATTGATTGCATATACCTAAACAAATAAAACGGTTTTTAACATGTTTAGTCTAACATTAATTAATTCATTAATTAATTATATTTCACTACATATATCTAAAGAGATACATATATAACATAAAAAGTACATGGGAAAATAAGATTTTATTCTGAACGTATCAATAACTTTATTGAAGCTAGTGGGTCTTATTTCTATGTATGGAACAGTGATTTTTCTTTTTGCTAATCATTTTTTATTATATATTTTGACAACTTCAAGATTATTGAAATAAAATTAAAACAGGAAATCCAATTGCATTCATTCGTTTTATAAATCTCTAAACAACAAGGGTCTATTGTCATTAGTGACATACTAATTGACTGGACATCCAATAAATTTAAATATATAAATTAAAATGAATAAATAAATAAAGCCTATTCAGTTTTTTATATTTAATTTAGACGTATTGATTTTGGAGAAAAAGAGTTCAACTTACGCTGATATTATATGTGTGTCCTCCTTTTAATCCCTCTAGCATGGCAGTGATTGACTTGTTTGTTCTGTCTATAATGCTTAAATTATAAACTTGAAAGATGTCTATGTCATCATCTTTATATACCATAGCTTGATATACTTGAATATTCCCATTGAGTTCAGAGGGTGGTACAAACATCACTTGAAATTTTGTTACTTCATCTGGTATCTTCTGAAAAGTTACATTGTTAAGTGGGTCCCTAGGCACTGAAAAAAATTAATAGCTGATGAAACAGTTAATTAAAAATTACTAAGCACATCTAGAGTTTAAAAGATTAGGTCTTATGGAATGTTTGCATAAAAATTATTTTAAAAATGTGACATGGTTTTGGCAATGCAACAGGATAGATTATAGAAAGAAAAGAATCATGATGTAACTTTAGAGAGAGAGGTTAAATATATATTATAAAATATAAAATATAAATGCTACGAAGCATCAGAAGCCATTTATACTTTTTTCTTACTTTTCTACTTTTCTTAACTTTTTTCTTTTTTTACACATCTTGCTTTTTCTTTGATTTTTTTCTTTTTTCTTTCTTTGAAAAAGCAATTAAATAGTATCCTAATTTCTTAGTGAAAAAAAAATATATACCATAGGTTTTTAAAAAGACCTTAAGAAGCAAAATCTATAGTGAATTTGCCTATACTGTATTGCATTTGGGGGAAAATATAAATATACTGGGTTTTTTATATTCAACAGATTGACCACGGATTAAAGTTGAAGATAATAGCTGATAATTTAAGCTCCCCTGTGATATTAAGTTCTAGGTAAATCAGATAAAAATTACATGGTTCACCTTTCTTTTCAAAAGAAAAACAGAAAAGTTGAAAGTTTTAGTGACAGTGAGGGAGTTGTATTTAGATTTTTTTCTCTCTATATGATATGACACTGCATGGGATACTTTGCTGTTTTAGAGAAACATTTAATAATTATTTATGCTTTTAAATTTTTTTTATGACTTTGGTTGTAATTTACTTTGTAATATTTATGTACTCAGGTAGTTAATAAAATGTACAAACAGAATTAGTGACTTACCTGCTTCAAAAGTGGAAACAATAATGGAAGAGCTAGACTTGCCTTCTGTATGTGCAGTCTGAACATCTTCTACAAAAGCAGTGACTACTACGGAATACCTTGTAAATGCTCTCAATCCTGAAATACTGAGGGTTTTATCTTCATAGTTTGCTTTGACAAATGAAGCTTGATAGTAATCTGTATCCACCTTTAACAAGCAGGTACAAAAGCATAATGTTTATTAGATTATTCGTAAGAAACTATGGGTGATATATCATCAAGAGAAAACTGAGTTAACAGGACTGAATTGTCATCTACCTGTGCAAGAAAAAAAAAGTGCAGAGCGTGTAGGGGGTGAGTAAATTTAAGGAATAACACAAACAGACACAGCATGCATAATGACTTTGTCACACTTTTTTATCCCAGTACTAATGCAATAAATTTTCTTTAGATCTTGTGTATGACTATATAGTGGGGAACCTTTGGGGAACCTTTAATCCAGAAATCACTGGCATAATTTTCCAGATATTTTTTTGTGAAAATACTTTGTAATTTTATGCATTGGTAATGCATAAAATTGGAGATTCATCATGCTTTTTGCTCTCTCGATTTTTACATCTAACAGTCTTAGGAGCCAAAATCAGAAAATACTCTATTTCATCATTGTTCCATTAAACAGTAAATAGAATAAGTACAGACTATACACAATTGCTATACTTGATTGCTTCTAAAGGACCACAACCCTATAGATCATCAGGCCTCAACTGAATATTTAAATACACCTGCAGATATTTTTTTAAAATTTATTTTTATATGCCGCCCTTCTCTGGAGACTCAGGGCGGCTTACAATGTGTTAAGCAATAGCCTTCATACTTTTGTATATTTTATACAAAGTCAGCTTATTGCCCCCACAAACCGGGTCCTCATTTTACCCACCTTAGAAAGGATGGAAGGCTGAGTCGACCTTGAGCCTGGTGAGAATTGAACTCGCAGTAATTGCAGGCAGCTGGATGTTAAATGCTGCCTTAGTAGGAGATATTAGCCTCCTACGCCACTCAGGCTACTCTATTTATATGTGATGTATGAATGTCTGAAGATAAAAACTGATAATATTGCAGGACTGATTCCTAAAGTATAAGTAGATAAAATATAATAGTTTAAAGACTAAATGATAAAATGTAGTCAGATAAACCTATGGAATTGATAAAGGATCTGTGTACACATAATAGATTTTCAATGCGGCATCTGAGATATTGAGCAAGCCTGGTTTTTGGACATCTGAAGTAGAAGGCTTTGCTTATCTTAATATTGGAATCCAGTTGTACATGCATAAAGTCAAAATGTTCACCAGAGGCATGATTAGTTTTATAAGATGGGATCCTATTTTAGAAGAATCCACACAGGATCTCCATTTCAAATGGATCAATCAATGACAGAATTAGAAAAGGTCCCAGAAATAGAACAAAGAAAAACATTTAATAGAAATGAACACCAAAACATTTTCACGTTTTCCGTATTCCAGTTTTTTTTTCCTATTATGAAACAGGGAAAAAAAGAAAACAAATGTCTACAGTAGCAGTGCCATAGGGTCATCTCTACTGAAGATGCAGCTGCTAAGAGACTAAGATAGTTTAAGCATATATTTTATTTGACAGATGTGCTTTAGTGTCCCCACTGAGAGTTAACCTTAAATAAAGATTCTGATGTACTAAACAGATAGTGATTTCCTGGGATGACTATCAAGGGACAAAGTATTTCTTCATATATCATTGCTCATTATAACAACATAGGAACATAATAAGACTTCTTCCATTTTCACAATGCTAAGCTTTGTGTTCTGTTTGTCTGATCTACAGACTATTTCCCACGGAAGATTAGCTAAGCTCATTTCATTATCATTAATTTTTTCCTAGCATGTATGTGTTTACACGCATATATTCAGCTTAAGAATAATACTGGGGACAATATGATGCAGTGAATAAAAAGCTTGGTTTTAAATCCTTACTTAGTAAAATACCACACTGGGTGGCCAAAGGCTAGCCTCAAAAAAGTTGAAGTAAATCATATGTGTTAAAGGGGGCTGAAAAATGCAATAAAAATGATATAGGGTTGGTTATCACTGAAAAGCAAGAAATACTTGATCCTTAAACAAACAAGAAAATGAAAAGAAGTAAGCGAAAGGAAGAAAGGAAGGAAGGGAGGTGGAGAGAGAGAGAGAGAGAGAGAGAGAGAGAGAAAGAAAGAAAGAAAGAAAGAAAGAAAGAAAGAAAGAAAGAAAGAAAAGACAATATATATAACTGAAACAGCTAAAACTAACAATAAACAAAAATAATTGCTAGAGGATTGCTCAAGGTTTTAGTGTATGTAAAGGCCTGAAGGGAGAAGAGGAGATATTCTTATTATGGGAATGAAAGACTATTTATAATACATTGGAGTTCACTCAGTAGATCATTATACAAACATTGATTTTATAGTTTAATCAATTATTATGACCAAAGATAAAAATTCAGAATAATATTACAATAGAGGAAACCATCAAATATCTCTGTTTTGCAAAATTGATATATGCCATAGCAAATTCCATTAAAAAGAAATATTTCTTAATATTGTTTTTTTAAAAAAAGGAGAAATCAGTATATGCAGTAAATAACATTAAATTAGATAATTAAATTAAATTAGATCTAATTTTTTGTATAATACTTATGACAGTGACCAGCTGTACAAATAGTGCTTAGAGCACTGACCCTATTTGAGTCACATCTTCAGAAGCTTAAATGGAAAGTAATTGGAAACTTCCTCAAAGAAAGTACTGTATTATTTGAACTATAAGATGCACTCTCCCCCCAAAAAAGTGGGTGGAAAAGTCTGTGCTCTTATAGAGCAAATGTTGCCAAAGCCCCACCCACCCACCAGCCCCACCCTTCAGTTTCTGCCTCCCAGCAATTTGCCTCCTTGCAGCAAACAGCAAACAGCCTGGTCAACTTCAGCACAGACTGATTTAGCATAAGCAGCTGATTGGTGGTTGGATCAGCTCCCAGAATACCACCGATCAGTTTTCCAGGTGGCGGGGTTCGCTGCTGCCTATCCCTGCTGCCTGGAATGGGCCGAAAATGGGACATGGGGAGGCTGAAAATGGGAGGCGCAGAGGCGGCGATAGGCGGAGGCAGCAATGCAGTGGTGGGTTCTGCCCGGTTCCGCCTGGTTCTGCCAAGCTGGTAGCGGTGACGATATGGCGGTATTCTTATCTACGGTATACTTACCTGTAAGTGTAAGTACAGGTCACAAGTCATTTTTTTTTCTGAGGTCATTGCAACTTTCAATTATTGTTAAATGAATGATGATAAGTTAAGGACTATCTGTGATTATATTTAGAGATATCTTAGAATGGTGATACTATCTAAGACCTTAGGAACCCAGAGTCTTCACACTCATTCTGTGTTTTCCTTCATAGGATTTCAAGGCCATGCAGTCTGGGAGAATTTGTTCAGATTTTTCTTCTTTTCTTTTTTTTTAAATTTATAAACTTTATTAAAACACATATAAAACACATATAAAAACATATAAAAACATTTACACAACAAACAACATATAAATAAATTAATCTTTTGAAGCATTTGTTTCGTATTGGTCCTTCAATTAGTACAGTTATACTTATTCCCCTTAATCTTAACCTAATAATTTCCTTTTTCCATTTCCCCCTCCCCACTCTTTTCCTCCCCTAAGAATTCCCCCCTTAGTAATCTATATACTATATATTTGGATTATCCCTTTCTTTTTAAATTTCCCTCTACAGATTTATCTGCCCGTAGGAAGTTATTTAAATACATATTTACATTTTTATTCTATCCTTCTTCTAATTGTATTTCTTTGATAGTGGCGTTATACCATTGGTACCACTTATTCCATATTTTGTAGTAGTCTGTCTCTTCCTTTTCCTTTAGCTCTTTTGTTAACATATCCATTTTGGTGCACTGTATAATTTTGTCCATTATTTCTTCTTTCGTTGGGATTTTTTCCTGTTTTCAGTTTTTGGCATATGTTATCCGCGCTGCCGTTAGAATATGTATCAACAAATATTTTATTTCTTTAGGATATGTTTTGGTGAAGATTCCTAACAGGAAAGTTTCTGGTTTCTTCTCTATTTGTAGTTTAGTAATTTGTTCCAGCCATTTCTTAATATTGGACCAAAATTTCTTTGCTACCGGGCACGTCCACCATAGATGGTAAAAGGTACCTTGTTAGTTTTTACATTTCCAACATAGTGAGCTGTTTTTCGGATAAATTTTAGCCAATCTTGTGGGTGACATATGCCCCTATAAAACATCTTCAGCTGGTTTTCCTTGTACGCCACCACTAATGTTGCTTTTGTATTCAATTGCCAAAGTTCTTCCCATTTCTCCAGATCTCTTGTATATTTGAAGTTTTGCATCCATTTAATCATCATATTCTTACTGTTTCCTCCTCCATCTTATATTGCAACAGGAATTTATAAATTTTACTAATTAATTTCTCTTCTGAGTCTAGTATAATTTTATCTAATTCTTGGGTTTTTTTTTGTAAATTTCGTATGTTTTTATATATTCCTTATGTTTCGATTGAATCTGTGAGAAGGTCCACCAATCGATTTCTCTATTTAAATCTGTTTCCAATTGTTGTTTAGTTTTCAATTTCCCTTGAAAATCAGTTAAATCTTTGTGTCTAATTATATTTTTAGGTTCTGTTAAGTTTGGATGCCTTAATGCTTCTGATGGTGAAAGCCAAATCGGGATTTTTGTATACTGTTGTTTTTTAATTTTGAGGCAAATTAATAGTAATGCGTTCCTAATTGTGTGTCTTTTAAAGTAAGTATGTGTTTTATATTTTTCGTACCATAGAAAGGAGTGTCAGCCCGCTTGTAATCATGACCTTCGATTGTTAATGTTCTGCTATTTTTCAGTTCCATCCAATCTTTAACCCATGATAACACTGCTGCTTGATAGTAGAGTTCCCAATCCGGGAGTGCTGTTCCTCCCCTGTCCTTGGTGTCCTGGAGTAACTTCAATTTTATTCGTGGTCGTTTCCCCTGCCATATGAATTTAGAAATCACCTTATTTCAAGTTTCAAAGAATTTTTTCTCTAATTTTATTGGCACAACCTGGAACAGGTATAGCAGCTTTGGTCATTTTAATATTGGAAATTCTTCCCATTAATGAGATCTGTAGGTTTTTCCAATTATCCAAATCTTTTTTTATCTGTATCATTAATTTATCATAATTGTTTTCTCTTATTGATGAGGTTCTTGGTGACAGCCAGATCCCTAAATATTTTATTTTCTTTGTTGCTTGGATTTGTATCCTATTTCCAGTTCTGTGTCTTGGATCTTCGTAAGATTTTTTAGTATTAATTTCGATTAATTTTGATTTATTTTTAGGCCAGCCACCTCTCTAAATTCTTCTATTTTCTTAAACAGTTTTGGTACTACTTCTAATGGCTCTTCTGCTATAAATACAAGGTCATCAGCAAAAGCCTGAGCCTTGTACTCCTCTCGTCTTATTTTTAACCCTTTGATTTCTTGGTCTTCTCTAATTTTTTTTAGCAAAATCTCCAATGTTAAAATATACAATAGTGGAGAAAGTGGACAGTGGTCTAACCCCTTTTGTTATATCAACTTGATCAGTCGTGTCATCCTTCAAAATTACTTTTGCTGTTTGTTTAGTCTCCTATAATTTTTTCGAAGTTTGTTCCGAATTGCATACTCTCTAATTGCCTTTTTAAAAATTTCCAATTTAAGTTGTTGAATGCTTTTTGGGCATCAATGAAAATCAGTGAAGCTTGTTTTTCCGGATGTGCTTCGTAGTATTCAAGTGCATTTATTATCACTGTCATATTGTTCTTAATTTGGTGGCCCAGCAGAAATCCATTTTGGTCCATATGAATATAATTATTCAGTACTTTTTTGATTCTTTCCGCTATAATTATTGCAAATACTTTATAATCTGTATTCAATAGAGATATTGGTCTATAGTTTTGAATTAATTGGTGATCAGTATCATCTTTGGGTATGATTGTAATTATTGCTTCCGTCCAGGTTAGCGGGATTTTTGTCTTCTCTAAAGCCTCATTATATAGCTCCAGCATAATCTCTCCTATTGTTTCTTGTACAATTTTATATAATTTCACCGGTAAGCCGTCTGGTCCTGGAGTTTTATTATTTTTTTGTTTTTTCAGTGCAGCATCCATCTTAGTTATTGGCCTATTTAACATTTCTCTTTGTTCGTCTGTAATTACTGGAATATCTGATCTTTTTATATATTGTTTTATTTTTTTCATCTTCTACCTCTTCTTGTTTATATAAATTTGCATAAAATGTCTGGATAATTTCTTTTTTCGCTTTCCTGCTGTAATGGATCTCTCCATTTGCATCTCTAAGTTGGTGTATCATCCTTTTATCTTTATCTTTTTTCAGTCTGTAGGCCAGCCATCTACCAGTTTTGTTTGCAAACTCAAAGTAATTCTGTTTGGCCATTTTTATTTTCTGTGCTAGTTCTTTTTGGTTTATCAAGTTTTCAGATGTTCAGATTGTTCATACAATTGACAAGTAGTCCTCTTTTAGCTCATAGAGTGATTGTAAATGACAGTAATGAAAAAGTAACTGTGACCACTTGTAGTTTAGCAACCAATTCTCACATTTCTGACCTTCACAGGTCTGTAAAGCAAAGGAAAGCTGAAGTAAGGACAGTTTGGTGTCACCTAGTGACCATTTCACTTTTGCCAGACCCAATTGTGGTCACTAAATGAGGACTGCCTACCTTGTATTTTGGGAGAGAGGTGAATTAGAAAAGATAAAAAGAATGCTATTAGAAGCAAAATGGTATCATCACTAACTTTTTATTATGGCGCAATCCACTCTTTGCTTTTAATCTTGCCTGCTAGGAATCTTCCAAACATATTCCTGAGAGAAAATAGTTTTAAAAAGATAAAAGGTTGCCCAATCCTGGTACAGCTGATTAGATTATTGGCTTATCAGATGCAGCTTCTTTGGTCCAGCAAACAGTATCTTGTATTCAGAAGACTTGCCAAAGGCTGCCTTTAACAGTTTTGGGGAAACGGATGGCTCTAGTTGGTAAGATTCTGCATATTTTCTATTTATTCCCAAATATCAAGATACACCACTATTGATTTTCTGCTGTGTTGCCAGGGGAATACTAAAGGTGTAGAAAGAGATGCAGAAGCTGCAGATTCCGTGTTCTTATTGCATACTAACAATCAATAAAATATTATTTAATATCTGATTCCTAAGTAAAACTCTGTTTTTACTTATTATACGAATAATAACAATCAAAGAATAGAAGACTTGAAATGACTTACTGAGGAAATACCAATGAGGTAGAATGTTGGTCCACTAATTATGATAGGTTCATTCCAACTAATATTAATACTGTAAGGAGATGTAGCTACTGCAGTTACATTTGCTGGAGGAGCATCTGGAGCTACAGGAAGAAAAGTACATCAAAAGATTATATTAAAAAAGATTTATATCGAAACTGTCATTCTGAAGTCTTTATTATTATGCAATAATATTAATTAATACAATTAAGTGACAACTGCCTAAAAGAGCAGATTATAGGTGGACATGAAAATACTTATTTATAATGCTAAAATACAATTTTCCTCCCAAAACTTTATTTACCAGTCATTGCTTTTACCAAAGGGTACTAGGCAAGTTCTCTGACTGCAAGAGCACCTGTTCGGGGGAAAACACTATTATTTGTCTTCCAGAGATCAATACTATGGGAAGGAGGACTATATGATTAATTTTTGCTAATTTTGCATTAGCACCAAGATGGCCATCCTCAGCTATGGAAATTCAATTTTTCAAGATTAGACTCTTTGAGTTTATCTGCCATTAATAATTTGGCCTTGATCTCATTGTAAATGGGGCAGTGAGGGACATAATGGATAATGTCCTCCACTTGACCAACACTACAAGGACAGAGCCAAATCTCCTTTTGAGATATGTGGACAACAAGGTCTGCAGACAAGGGGTGTTGAAGATTTCTCAATGAAGCACTGATTGTGTTAATCAGATACTGGGAAAGGCTTGTAGCTTGTTTATAATGATGTCACCAAAATGAAAATTGGGATGATTGTACTACTCCTTGGGGTAAGAAAGAGAGGGAAATGAAATAATAGTTGATTTAGTTGAGGTAAATTAAATCTTAATTATTTAATGGATAAATTTAATCATTTACTAATAATTTAATGGATTTTCAAAAACAGAAAGATAATTCATATACATGATTATGTAAAACTCTCCAGCCAAAAATATTGTCCCTATATCTGAATTTGATGCTTGCTCTACAGAAAGTAAATCCCTTTCTGTAATGCAGCTTCTGCCCCAAGCATTTATTTGAAAGCAAATTCCTCTGATACCAATGAAATTAGAGATTGTTCACATGAACATTTAAGCTCTGACAGCCTTTTTATTTATTCTGCTGTTAGCTATGCTGACATAGGCTGAGCTGGCCTCTATACAGAATTATACCTTGCACTGAATCAACCTCTTAGTTTTGAGGGATTGCAAGTATCAAAGAATTGGATAATTCTGAAAGTGGCAGTCAACTAACTGTATATGTGGTCACCTCTCCCAATGGCAACATGTCTGGGAAACAACACATCATGACTGAAAACCACAGCTGCAAAAAAACTCAAAAGGATGAACATTTAGACACTTCCATATAAATGTATTTAGGATCAGAATGTCAATGCCTTTCAAATTCTTAGTCTAAAGCACCAATTTATCTCTTTATTGGCTTTTGTCATAGTTGAAGAATTTTCACCCAAAAGGAGAATTACACGTCAGATAAATTGGTATAACTAAAATATGACTGGATATTGGAAATCTATTAGCTTCTGTCTAGAACCTTTACAACAAACATGTTACATAAACAAACTTTGTGCCAATGGCAACTGTCACATATTGATTTAAGACTGTTTGTGAAACAAGTCTAGCCAGAAATGGGTAAGATATCACCATAGCCTTTCTCTTATAAATCACAGCAATTTACTCAGTAGGAATGACCCAGTCTTATTCACTCATTCCCATATAATCCAATCACTTCCTCTCATGAGCACTTTTCTCCTGGTCTTCACAATAATGCATTTTCTGTAACTAATACCCATCATTTCCTGATTATCATGCTTCTATGCTTCCACAGGAATGTAGGTCTTATGGAGGTCAGGGTCATTTTTTCCCATCCATCTGTGTCCTGATGCAAAGGCAGCAGTTAAGTTTGTTAGCTGGATGGTACATTTGGATAGCTTATCATTTTACAAACTGATCTTCTGATACTCAAAAGAATCTTTTGATTCAAGCTCTATTCGTTTTAGCAAGGCCTGTACTAGCAAAGTAGCTTTAAAAGAGTAGTTTAGGAAATATACTTTTAACTCTCAACTTCTATCTGATTTTTTTACCAATATGGAATCCTTAAATAAGATAAGCATATTTAATCAAATAAATTTAAATTTATTATTTTTATAAATGTCTTCTGGTCTGAATTTTATTTGAAACAATTGCAATGCAAGGGAATGCTAATTTCTCTTCCATTATTGCACAATCAGTAAAGAATTAGGGGTATAAAAAAAAAACACACAATGCTCCCTCTAGAGTCTTGGAAATCTGATGGTTAAAAAAAGGGTAAATTGAACAAGATCTTTTTTTTCTTAGAGCAAACTTCCACAGGAGTTCTATGGATTATACCAATGTTCTTACTCTGTATTTCAATATTCTGGAATATAATTTTATATCTAACCATATGATGAGGAGAGAGCAAGTACAGTAGGAATCAGATTGGTATCCGGACATGCCACTGCTGTGATTCTTTGTTGTTATGTTTTGCTGGTCATTATCCTTATATTACTACTGTATATTTATTATACCAAATGAGGAAATATACCACAGTGATTATCATCGGGAATAGATGGAAACAGCACTCTGATATTCCCATAACAAAGGAACCAACTTCAACATGCCTAGACACAATGTGCAGATTTAGAAGCCCACATAAAATTGGTAGGAAAACAGGAACAGCAAATTAAATTTATCTTTTCAGGTGGATTCATTATATTCTATTAAACTACTGATTTTCATGTGGGCAAGCAGGAACAAAACCAAGATTAAGTTCAGTATAGGCTCAATGGAAATTGCAAAAGGCTGCCATTGTTTCTGTTATTATTAACTTTTCAAGGACTGGATAGACCTCAGTGATCCAAAATACAGTAAAACAAAAATTTTGCACATACAAAAACTGCAGACCAGGAAATTATTTTCTTACTGAATTTCTTTTTCCTACTCTATCCTGGGTCATAGTACTTTGAATATCCATCTAGAAAAGAGGATCGAACACTTGATCTTAGCCAAATGACCAAGCAGCATAGAAATTTTATGTGAAGAAGAAGGACAGGCCTTTTACCTCCTACATATGTGTCAGAAAGAGGAAATTTGGATATATAGCTTTTTCACTACTTTATGAAAACAATTGTCAATAATTCTTTTATTATGACAGAAGCATATGGTTTAATTCAGATACTTTAGAAAATATTGTAAAGCAGAATTATATAATTTATCATCAGTGCAATAATAGTCCCATTGGCCTATTTTATGAGACAGAAAGACAGCTCCTAAGAGAACAATTTGTAAAACAAAAGACAGAGTATTCTATCTAAATTATGGAACAAGAAATAGTACGAATATACGAAGTTAAGGTTTTTATTCTTATAATTATCAATATGGAAAAATGTTGATGAAAGTCTTAAAATATAATAAATTTAAATGCATGATTATGAAAACTGTCATGGCTACATAACACATGAGATGATTTCCTTGGTATTTGTTTCCTTATTACACAATGAATTCAAAATATAATTTGGCAAGTTAAAAAATGCCATCAATTATTCTTTAAAATATCTTATATCCATAAATTTAGTGTGAGCCTGTAAAGAGAAAATATTCTAGTATTTGTGTATGTCAATGATATCTTTCTCTTATTTATTGACTTGTTTGTTAAATTTACATGCTAGACTCTCTCACAAGAAGATTTGGTGATATACTTATCATTCAATTATTTTTCCTTTTCAGCAATCCTATGAGTTGATTGAACTGAAGGACATGAACCTTTACTTCCTCTTCATAATCTAGGGACATGAACAAACTTCAGTACCCTAATCATTTCATGTCACTGTGTTTCACACAAAATGTTCAAACAAAACTGTTATTAGAGGAAGTGGTGACTTGATGCTTGACTCAAAACGACAAAAGATAAGGTTGAACTTAAGCATTGATGCTCTTTGGAGGGAGAATGAGAAAATATTTTTACCCTACTTTAAATATTTTTTATAATTTGAAAATTTATTAAATTTAGCAGGTGTTTAACAGCTGCTCAACTGTACTAGTAAAAAAATCTATCTAAAAAGTGCAACCATCAATATGTTTTGCTATGCTTTCTTTGCACCATTAGAAATGGTAAATTTATTTTAAAAGAACAAATTTTCCAGTAATGCCAAATTTATTCTAAGCAAATAAGTTGTTTTAATTTTATTAAAAAATGTTGTTTTAAATGTTTAGCCTTTGAAAACCTTAGTTAAAATACAGCTATTGGTGAATGAAGAAAATATTAATCCAAACTCTATGTTATATTTATATATTCAGTGTCTCTATTATATATTTATGTTGTGCAAAAAATGTAATATAAAAATATAAAAAGTAATTATGGAAATGAATGGTTAAATGCAAACCTATTTAATTGTTGTCAGTCTCCAATTTCATGACCAGATATGTTATACATTCAATTCCTAATATATATGAGAGAGAGAGAGAGAGAGGGAGGGAGGGAGGGAGGGAGGGAGGGAGGGAGGGAGGGAGGGAGAGATTTAAACTAAGTGAATATGCCTGGAGAAACACATAGTAATAACTTTGTAATTAATTGTGCCTATTGTTAATTTTTCATGAGTTTTATAAAGTTGAGTTCTGTATAAAATTAAGGATTATTATTGTCTTACTTACAGCCAGGAAGAGTTTGTGCGACAATCCAAGGTGTAGAATTGCCATAACCAGCATTTGTACAAGCAGAAACTCTAAATCGATACCATCTAAATTTTTTCAGGTCATATACTGTTTCTTCTACAACATTATCAACAAGATATGAGTATTGATCCTTCTCATATTCAATACATTCAGAAGAATCCCAACTATTGCAATGGATGGATTGTAACTGTGTAGTAATCTTGTAGTTTTGAAAGTAGCCCAAAATAGTAACTGGCATTATCCATCTCAAGGTCACATTTGTTGACTGTACCTTTGAAAATATTATATCTCTTGGAGCGCTTGGAGCTAAAAATAGTAATAATAAAATTATAATTATAATAGCACTATATTATTGTGCATTAAAGCTACTATACACTTCATATTGTTTATCAAGATACATTTATACATACATTCTTTCTTGGTCTGAAAGTCTTTATTCCATGCACTAGATTAAAGAATGGATATTTCTGATCGTCACAGGCATAACATTGAAAATATAGACAACTGAGAATCAAGTATACTTTATGAAGTCTACATACTTTATGCAAATGTTGTATACCCTTAGAATTTTAGGATAAACCATTGGAAATACATATTCATTGTTATTACAATCTGGTTTAGACTTCAGTTTGAAGAAGGAATGCTAGGACAGTTATTGCTACTTTGGCTACATCATCTTTTGATACCAGTGCTATATAGAATTATTTTGGTACCTCTTTAAAATTGAGAAATTTGGCACAAATACACACACACACATACACATACAGCAAGATTTATTATGGATGAAGGGACTATAATGTGCATGAAGATTTATTTGTAATTTAAGAACTTTTCTCATTAGTTCCAATGAAAAAACATATCTACTCCTATATTCCTCTGTGTATTAGAATTCTTTTCTTCGCCTGCATCTGCTAAAGTAAAGATCTATATTTACATCTGAGATATTACACTATTTTAAAAATGTTTTGAATGTATTTAGCTTGTCAAATACAAATGTCAAAGAATACATAACATTATAAAAGCTGAAAAGCTGAAAAGAACTGAAAAGTATTTCTTAGCTTAATTATGTGTTCTTAAATGAGTCAAATTCTTAAATAAATTCCATTCTTTTGGCTATTTGGCAGTCCTCTGCTTTTTTTATCTCTAATGACTGCTTCCAGCATCTCTCAATGTTTCCTTTATATAAAAAAGTTACTATTAGATTACAGATTCCAAGGTTGAATTTACATTAACAGAAGGAAACAGACAGCCATTTATTTTTTCTAAAATAAAGTAATACTAATGAAATCCTTAATTTGTTCATTTTTTAAAATAAATATGATTTGGCTATCATGATATATTACACTACTTATTGTTAAACTATTGAATGAATATGACTCATCTGTTAAAACAAATATTTCCATCTATCCATGGGAGTCATATTTTCTTTCAGTATTTGCCCTTTGTACCTTACTCTCTTTTCAGTTTAAGCACTTTGTGCAAAGCGGAGAAGAAGAATAAGAAAGAGTAACCATAGAAATTCAGAATTGTCATAAAAATAATTAAAGGAAATATGGTTAAACCTAGTTTATTCTATCGTTTACTACCTTCTCTAAAAAAATATTATTGCATATACTCAGTTATCCATCACTTTACGCATTGCCTTTTCTGGTTTAAACGAATATCTCTTTTCCAGAATCTCATCAACTTGACTCAACTACAATTTTCTTGGTTTTCCCGTCTTGTAATCCACTCAGTCTTCTTTCATATATTGTTACCTGGTTTGATTCTCATTCCTGACAAAACCAATTTAGCATTATTATTCACATTAATCCAGAGCTTGTTCTTGATTCTACCTCTCGCTTTAAACATATGTTTCTTAAGTAAGTCACAAGCACTGCATTCAATTTATTTCTATCCTTTACAAATTCTTATTTCCATATAACAAAGTAGACTGTAGCACACACTTATGCACAACCATTTTTTGTTTCTTTTGATAAATTTTCATTATTACAACAGACTGTATACTACTTACTACAGACCCTTCTACTAGTGTTTCTCCACTCATTTCCCCATCTTTGACTAACAATCTATGGAGGTTCATTCAGTCAGTTTTCCCTGTTAAACACAACAACCTTGCTCCTTGATATATTTATTTTAAGACTCATACTCCTTGTTGCATCATAAAATCTATTTTATATTTATGGCAAATCATTTGGGTTTTCAACTGTTCAACAGGACATCATCTGCATATAAAAGAATACATAAATTACATTTTCAAGCAACCCTCATATATTATTCCGCAAATATTCACATCTTATATCTCTTTGTTTTAGTTCTCATTGTTGATTTATTATCATGTGTGCTTTATCATATTTTAGTATAGCAAGTAAGCCACACATGTAACTAAAGCCACATTTATACAAGCACACTCATACTATTCTATGCAAGCTACAAATTCTAATTTAGACACTATACTTCTAAACTATTATTTCACACAAACATGAAGTATGCTAATATACATTGAGAATACACAGAAATAAATAACTTCATAACTGAGAATGATTCATTTGAAAAACTTTTGGTAAAGAGTTTTAAATGTAAAGGAAATTCTACATATTTAATACCTTGATTTTTTTCAAATGGCACTATCTAGCCCATCTTGATGCTATCATAATATAGAACATTTCCCTATGAAGATTTATAAATGGTTTCAGGTCATTGGGAATATTCATATCAATCTACCCTAGAAATGTTTCATCTATGCAACTTATATTAAGATCAGAACTTGATGTCTAGGATATAACAGATCCCCTGGAATTCAGAATCACTTCTTGAATTCTCACAGTTTAAATCCCTTATGTAGCCAGATTACCTAATTATTTATTTATTTTAAAAAATACTTTTCTTTGAAAGGAATATGCAGTCCTGGGGCTGGTTGGTGTCATAAGAGCTGTCCTTTGGTCTTCAACAACCAATTTTTAACAGGGTTAAATTGCTTCCTCAAATATTTTCTTGTCTCTTTGAATAATATAATTTTATTATTATAATTTTATAATCTTTTCAAATTTAAATTTTAACTTTAACATTTTAATTCTCATATAATGCTTTATATTTTGGTATTCTACTGTACACTACCCAGAGGCTTTTTTGAGGGAGATACATGGTCCAGAAATGCAAAACATATATAAAAATTGGAGCATTGTTGAGAATTTGATAATCGGATCAGATTACTTGTGTTTTATTATTGTGATCACTTTACTGCTATTTTTATAAGTTGCCATTGCAGATCTTTTTAAACAACAGAATCTAAATATTAGACATTTTTTAAAAATAAAAACCATCAACCATCACATTTTTTTTACAGTTCTCAGAAGAAGTTACAGTTCCATTCAGTTTCTACATACTGGTAGCATTTATTCTCACAACTTTGTATATTTTGATTCTATAAATTGAAGCAAATTATCCTACAGTATAGACTATGATAAAAGATGTAACATCCACTTGAGAATGTCACTGTATCATAGGTTATCATATGTAATTCTTTTTATGATAATGTATAGTTACACCCATTTCTAATAAACCTAACAATAAACAATCAAGTTATACTTTGAAGGCTCTTGTTCAGAGATTTTGGGATGAGATGGTGAACCTAATTTGATTTCACTTAGCGTCAGAAATAAATGCCTTGGCAGTGACTCTGAGTTGGCTATGTGTCTGTGACTAACTCTGTCCACCATAAATAAGAAGCTGAGAATAACTTTAAAACTGTTTCCATTCCTAATTACATGTCTCCAATTTCAAGTGGCTGCTACTCAACACAAAAAAATGCATGAGAACACACAGCTAAGAGAATGTTAACCCAATAATAAAAACTTTATTGTTGTTATAGTTGCTTGCATGAATTCCTAAGCACAATTATTTGGAACTGTTGCTCTTCTAATATATTTTACAAAATTAACACAACATAAGTTTTAATATATCTCAATAGTATGCTGTTCCACCCAGCTCTGAAAACTTAGCTGAAAAGACATTATGAAAGAAATTTCTGAAATTATTAATTATAGCTTGACATGTAGGGAATTGGTACCTGTTTCTGGAAATGTGCTGGAATTGCATAACTGTTCTTTCCCTTCTCCTGCAGCTGTTGCAGCTTTTATTTTAAATTGGTAAGTTGTATTGGATAGTAAGTTTCTCAAAATACACACTGTTTCATTATGAGATGATGAGATGGTTGAATTCTCTCTAAACGTTATGATGTAATTTGTAATGATTCCATTTGTTTTCAAAGGAGGGTCCCACTGGAGCAGGATTGACTGCCAACTGGTTGCAATACACTGGGTATTCTGGACAATACCAGGTGCTTCAAAGAAAAGTACAGATTATATTCAGATAAAACTGAAAGGCAGTTGCAACTCCAATATGCAAATGCAAGAAAGCATTTCAGCATTTCATATTATATCATAATAAAAGCACTTTAGTGGATCTACCAAAGGAAGTTATTGGCTTTTTCCACAATGGTAAAAATACAATAGAATGAAATATATTTTGATGTACCTCTACTTCATTAATTATGATTTTTATAATTTCTCTTTACAGGAGATAATATATCATGCTTCTTGAGCTAAGTAAAGTAGCATATTGGCAAAAGAAAGATGGATGGAATTGGGAGAAGAAAATCAGCATTGATGTAATATTAATAATCTTAATAACTGTCCAATTGGGTTTATAATAATTATCCAGATCCTGGAATTAAGATAAACTTTTGGTTTTTATGACCAAATGAGATGAGAAATCCATAGGGTTATTTGGATTAAATTTGGAATAGCTAAAATGCTTCTTCTGCAAAACCAGTACATATTAAAATACTTGATCTTAAAGAATCTAACCTGATTCCATTGTTGTGAATTGTACAAGGTTACTAAATTGATTGCCGTTTCCAACTTTTGTAAATGCAGAAACACTGATGGAATACATGGAGAATGGTTCTAGTCCAAATATATTAGCTTCATTGTGTGAGCCTGAAATGTTCTTAGATTAAGAAAATAGTTAATTACAATAATATTTTATTGCTGTAATAAATTCTTCAGAATCATACAATAATCAATTAATAGGAAATCAATCTATTGTAAAATATATAATTTTCTGATATTAGACTGCATTTCCAGTGTTATATACAGCTCATATAAAATAGTTATATGACTTTAGAGAGGAAAAATTACATGCGTGCAGGACTACTAAAGCTTCCAGGTGAGTCTCTATGGCAGACTAGATGTCCTTGAAAGAGTTGGAGCATTGTGTTGGAGATCAGTGACCACAGAGCAAATTCTGGTTAGCTTTGTCTTTCTGGATATAGGAAAGATCACAAGATCACCCGCTTGTACTCTGGATAGCTGCTCCTTGTGAGTAATTGTCCAGAACAGAGGTTTTGGCAGTTGACTCATGAGTAAAATAGTGGTGGTGGTGGTGGTGGGGTGTTTCCAAGTGAAAAGTCTCACTTTTTAAAACACTTTTGGATGGAATTAGTTTACAGCTAAAGATATATTTTCTGCGTAGCAGGATAAGACAATTCCACCTGTTGAGTCAATGTTCCTTTTAGACTATAAAGGGGGGAAAAAGGGGTTTTAAAAGATTTAGAACTTTTGGCACAAAAACTGACAAGGAGAGGATGTAAGATAGCTTAAATGGATAAAGGGGATAGTTTTTAAAAATATTTTTTGGGTGAAAGTGGTTTTGAATCGATTGGAATTAAAACAGATGATCTAACTGGACCTTTGTGGAAATGTTTTTTGTTTGCTGTTAAAAAGTACAGGATTTGTACTTTTATCTTTGGATTTTATGAAACCAAAGATAAAGGTAATGTAAGCCAGACTCTGATGCTGATTGTAACTACAGTACAGGGAGCATTTTAGACAAAAGTATTAAGGGCACAGGAAGACAAAATAGGAAAAAATAAATAAAAGGAACAGCTTGTCTTTCACACTTTCCCTTGCAATTGCGAAACTTTCAGTTTTGGATTACAATATTACAATAGCAATCAGAAAATAGGGGCAAAAATAGCAGGGAAGAGAGGATTGCTAGAGCAATATGCACAGAAAGGAATTACATCAGATTTACTTAACAAAAATGTCTGAGGAATTGGGCAATAGGTTAGCCAAATCACTTGATTATATTGATTAAATAATTGGATATTAAAGTGAAGTAATGGATCAAAGACTTGTAAAAAAAAGAAAGAAGTTTGGATTCAAAAGTGAGTGCTGTTAAGAAACAGAATGTTCTTTGAGTTAGAAGGACATGGCCTGAGGTTTGGGTGGCATAGGTACTTGTGGTATAAACATGTATAAACTCATAGATAAGTCAACCCACAAAAATATGTAACCAAAATGCCATGAAAACTGTACTACCCATGGATAAGCTGACTTTTGAAATGTTGTGTTTTAATTTTCAAAATTAGCTTATTTGTGAGTGGCTTATTTTTTAAGGTATTTTGGTTTTAAAAAATGAGGATCAGCATTTCTATGGATAGGTTTATTCATAAGTATATATGGGATATATGAGTACTTTAAAAAAAACTATTACTGTACATATACTTGGATAAGCCCATCCATGGATAAGCAAATCACAATTTTTGTGGTGCATTTTGACACCTAAAAATATTAGCTTCTCCACAAGTATATATTTTTGTACATTTTTTTTATTCATAATATTTCCATTATTCATACTTTATGCCAAGAAAAATGTTCTTCATGGAAAACAGTTTAAGTTCATCTCTCAAAAATCCTAATTGGATTCAGCTAATGTAGTGCCTCTCCTGTTCTACCTATTTCAGAGTTGCTTCATTTAGGACGAGAAAAACGTTCTTTGATTTTTCCCTGGACAAACAAATTATCTTCTGATTATTACCCTCTACAGAACTGATGGTTTTTAAATATATATATTTATAAGTTTAATGTTTATGTATAATATTAATTGTGTTCATTGTACCTGGTAAAAAGTAGCTTGACTATTGTTTTCAGAAATATTTAAAACATATCTTCTAATGACACCATTTGGCCTAGGACTTTGATCCCACTTCAGCCATGCAGAGTTGTATGTATAATTAATAACTGTCAGATTCTCTGGAGGTGCCAATGGGACTGTGAAAAAAACATTACTCAGATTAAGGCAATATGGCAGTACTTTTACACACAACAAAAACCCAGTACTGGTTATACATTAACATTTTTGACATATTCTTCTTATAAATATATATATTTTATTTTAAATCATATGAAGCCACATTCTTCAGAGATCTAAACATCTATTCTGCTAGTCTGTATAAAGCCAGATGAGCTATACATGCCTTGGTAGCAATATAAGTCCCTAGATGAGTCCCTAGATGAGCAGCAGCTAGCAAATACAGAGAAACTAAAGTGAACGACAGATTACAAATTCACATTCATTGTAACTGCATTTTTCAATGTTCTGTGGCTGTGGCTGAGTAACTGGGCAGTTATAAAGAAATCATAAGATTTATTTATTTATTTTATTTATAAAATTTGTATGTCGCCCTATCTCCAAGGACTCAGGGCGGCTCACACAACAATTGACCAACAACTGTTAAAATCAACAAATATGCACAAAAATATATATATATATATAAAAAGATTTAATTTTTTTTTAAAAAAATTTAAAACATACTACCCCATCAGTCCAGGTGGGGGACATAAATAGCCAGGTTTTCAATTCACGGCGGAAGGTGCGAAGGTCAGGGGCCAACCGGAGCCCCAAGGGAAGTTGATTCCAAAGGGTTGGGGGTGCACACAGAGAAAGCTCTACTCCTGGGGGTCGCCAGCTGACATTGTCTAGCTAACGTACCCTGAGTAGGCCCTCTCTGTGAGAGCGCACCGGGCGATGGGAAGTTGACGCTGGTTGCAGGTGGTCTGACAAAGAGCCTGGGCCTAAGCCATGAAGGGCTTTATAGGTTAACACCAGCACCTTGAATCTCACCCGGAGGGCAACCGGCAACCAATGCAAACCGTGCAGGAGAGGTGTAATATGGGAGTATCGGGACCCTCCCGCAACAATCCGCACGGCCGCATTCTGTACCAGCTGAAGCCTCCGGGTGATCTTCAAGAGCAGCCCCAGGTAGGGAGCATTGCAGTAGTCGATCCGGGAGGTGACTAGCGCATGAGTGACTGTGTGTAGGGCATCTCGGTCCAAGTATGGGCGCAACTGGCATACCAGGTGAACCTGGGCAAATGCCCTCCTGGTCACGGCTGTGATATGACCCTCTAAACTCAGCCGTGAATCCAGGAGGACACCCAAGTTGTGTGCCCTGTCTACGGGGGGGCAACACCTTGCCCCCAATAGACAGCATTGGAACTTCTTGCTCAGCCCAAGATGCCGGTATGCACAGCCACTCGGTTTTGGACAGGTTGAGTCGAAGCCTGTTACTCCCCATCCAGATCTGTACCGCTTCCAGGCACCAGGACATCACGTCGAGGGCATTACTGGGCTGGTTTGGGGTGGATATAAAAAGATGAGTATCATCAGCGTACTCATGATACCCCACCCCAAAACCACGGATGAACTCTCCCAGCGGCTTCATGTAAATGTTGAACAGAAGGGGCGAGAGGACCGACCCCTGGGGCACCCCACAAGTAAGGGGCCTCATGGCCGACCTCTGCCCCCTGCCATACCGCTTGCATACAACCCAAGAGGTAGGAGGCGAATCACTGTAAAACGGTGCCTCCCACTCCCAACCCCTCGAGGTATCACAGCAAGATACCATCAAAAGCCGCCGAGAGATCTAATAGGACCAGGGCCGAGAAATGACCCATGTCCCCAGCCCCCCAGAGAGCATCCACCAGCGCGACCAATGCCGTCTCCGTGCTGTAACCGGGCTTGTAACCCGATTGGCATGGATCTAGGTAATCTGCTTCATCCAGGGCCACCGGAAACTGACATGCCACCACGCTCTCAACAACCTTCACCAAAAAACGAAGGTTGGAGAATGGACGAAAGTTGCCCAAAATGTTTGGATCCAAGGCAGGTTTCTTAAGGAGGGGCCTAACCACCGCTTCTTTCAAGGCGGCAGGAAAACTCCCTCCATCCAAGGATGCCATTATCACTGCCTGGATCCAACTGCGTGTCACCTCCCAAGCTGCATAAGCCAGCCAGGAGGGACACGGATCCAGTATGCAAGTGGTCAGACTCAGCTTCCTCATGATCCTGTCCACTTCCTCCAGGGTAACAGGATCCAACTCTTCCCAGACAACAAGACCCGCCTCCTTCTCCCTGTCCAACCCTGCCCAGTCAGAGTCCAAGCCATCCTGAATCTGAGTGATCTTGTCTCGCAAATGATGACTAAACTCCTCAGCTCACCCCCGCAAAGGGTCCTCCCTTTGATATAGGAGGGAGGGAGCGGGATACCCTAAACAGGGCAGCCAGGTGATTATCTGTGGATGCAATGAGAGCGGAGAAGTATGTACACTTCACCGCCGCCATCACCTCCAGGTAAGACGATCTTAGCTGGGCTCGGTCAGATTTGGAACGACTAGTCCTCCAACAGCTCTCTAGGCCTCTTCTCCTGTGCTTCATCCCCCGCAGCTCCTCAGTGTACCGAGGGGCAAGCCGGGGTCTGCGCTGGGTCAGAGGCCTCAAAGGCACGACACGGTTGAGTGCCCCAGCGGGCCTATCCCAGGCCTCCATCAGGGTCTCGACCAGAGCATGGGAGAGAGAGGGATCATCCCAAGCTCCATCTGGAACCTCTCCGGGTCCATCAGGTGCCTGGGGCAGAACCAGATAAATCGGTTCTGCAACCCAGCAAGGTGGGATGGCATTCTGAAAGTCTAACCAGAGGAGATGATGGTCAGTCCATGACAGGGGGGAAATAACAGATACCCCCCCCACAGAGCATAACACGCCACTGCTCCTAGATAAAAACAAGATCGGGTGTGTGCCTCCCCTCATGAGCCGGTCCCTGAATAATCTGAGTCAGGTCCATGGCCGCCATGGATGCCATGAACTCCTGAACCACTCCCGCCCCCCCCCCCCCCGCCCAGGGAAGGCAGGTTGAAGTCACCCAGCACCATAAATCTGAGGAGCTCCACCACCAACCCCAACAGGGCGTCGAGTAGGCCAGGCAGGGCCACTGCCACGCAGCTGGGAGACAGGTATGTGATCAGCAGGCCCAACTGACCCTATGGACCCTGTCTCATGAGGAGGGTTTCACATCCGTCTATCTGCGGAATAGTGACCTCCCGTGGACTAAGGGCTTTCCTTATAACAACCACCACTCCACATCCCTTTCCCTGGGCCCTTGGTTGGTGCAGCCCCCGGAAACCTGGTGGGCAAAGTTCAATCAGAGGGACACCTCCCTCTGAGCCCAACAGGTTTCCATAATGCAAGCCAGGTCTGCGTTTTCCTCCTCAATCAAATCCCGAATGAGGGGAGCTTTGTGAACCACAGACCTGGCATTAAAATAGACCAACTGTAGCCCAATGTCCCCATCTCTCAAACCCCCAGGAAGTCAGATAGAACCAGGAGGGTCGGAGCACACCACCGCTCGAAGACAGCGGGGGCAAGCTCCCGAGTTTTGATACGGCCCTCCGTTCATCCACCTGCCTCCATTCCCAATCACAACCGGAATATGACCTTCCACCCTTTCCCTTAGGGCCCCCAGAGCCCCCCATCCCACCCCCCTCCACCGTTCTCCCCCCAAAGATGGTCAAAGGTTCCATCCTATGCAATTCACAAAATAAAAATAACAGAGGCAAGGAGAGCAATTGCAAATAACAATGAAAACAAGTTTGATCCCAATTATTCCACATAACTCTAGTTCAGCTAATGACAAATAAGATACTAAAACATGACTAAGGTATTATCTTGAAGCCTTGTAAACATTAGATTCATTGAGAAATCTGCATCTTGCAAATTACTCACCGGACTCATCTGTAGAGAACATAAGAACAGAATATGGACCAGGCCCTTTTACAGTTCGAGCTGATGCAAAAAAGCTGTATAGGGTAAATGGCAAAAGGTCTTCTAAAATAATTGAATTATTGGAGGTAGTGAACGAAATATTTTTTTCTGATCCTTGTAGCTTTAAATCATAGCCTCTTATAATGCCATTTGGCCGATATGGAGGATCCCAAGATAACATCACTGAGGTAGATGAAAGGTTTCTGTAAGTTTTCAAAATAGGTGCAGAGTCTGGAACTGCCAATTAATCAGAGAAGAAACATAAAAGGGGAGAAACAAACATTAATCTGAAATATATAGGAAACTCAGTATAGGTGTGTCTTTGTGTAACATTTATAGCAAATTACCTATCTATACAAAAACAGGCACACACATCTAATACCCATGAGCTTCTTATTATAGTTTTCGGAAGAGTAATATGAGTTAAATATGTAATTGTGTTTTTGAAATACATATCAACTGCTGGAATTATTCAGGAATAATATAGTATTATTATATTATAATACATAATACTATATTATACTACTATATTATAGTAGTATAATACTACTAAATTATTGTTGTATAACACTATATTTTTCTGGAATAATATAGTATTATTTCATGATATGATCTTTTGGCTAGTAGTTATTATGATGAAGAGTAAAAAGGATGTTTGTCTATGACTTCAATCCAATTTTTTTAAAAATACCGATACACATGGATATACTGTATTAGAAAAAGAAATGAACTAGCTCATGCCATAAACTACACAAATATAGTCTAAGTTATATAAGTCATATACAAGCTTATGTCTTAAGAAACCTGTATTTAGCAACATAGATAACATACCATCTTCTTCAGTTCTGATGTATAAACTTGAAGTATACATTTCTGATGATCCTTTTTCTGTTGCTGGAGTAATGTTTAGAAGATAGTTTGCATATTTTTCCAACTTATTAAAAATTATATTTGTTTCATATAGAAGAAGCGACAAAATCCCATGATTTGTTTGAGTATCCTTCATTGTTAGTGAAATATTATAGAAGATGAGTCCATTGGGCTGCATTGGTGGGATCCAGCTTACGTTTATTACCGTGGAAGAAATGTTCTGATAGGCCAGCTGATTAACAGGTCCATCCGGTACTGAAGGAAATTTAAAAAATGTTATCTGTGTCCAATGTCTTTATCCCTGATATCAATATATGCAACTGATGAGAAGCATTAATAAAAATAAGTTCATGTTCATGGGGCATTCACATAATTTATTTTTATTTGTTTACATTTTTAGATTTTTATCCTTTATTCAAGATAGTAAACATGCATAATAGTTCTTTCTCCTATTTTCTCCACAATAACAATCCTGTGAGGTAAACTGGGCAGAGAAACAGTGACTGGCCCAAAATCACCCACCTGGATTTAATAGCATGTTTAGAATCTCAAGCCATGGTTTGTAAAAAAACATGATTTATACAAATTATATCTAATCTCTCACATTAAATGCATAGTGGCAAAAAGTAAAAAAAAATATACTATATGATTCTGATAATCAGATGGCTTAGATCATAATGAACCTTAAGAGAACTTAAAGTTCACACAAAAAGCCTTATAAATGAGTCTGTAAAGAATTACATATAGAGTTTCTACAAACAATATAAACTTTTTTTACATACAGTCTTGGTCTGTATATAGGTGCATTATTTCACTGGTTTGGTTTCCATTCCCAAGAGCTGTGTTTGCAGTTAACCAAAGTGTGTAGTATCTCCATTTTGCTAAATTGTTCAATACTATCGATAAAGTTGAATTATCAGCACTGCTGTCAATTGTGGGAGTGGTAAAATTCTAGACAGAAGATGTTAGGAAAATTTATTGAATTAAAATTAGTATTTCTCTATAACTTATGTCCTCTCTCCTATAACTAAATGAACATTATGTATTGCAAACATTTATGATACCTAAACAAAAAGTAAATCATGATAGCACAAAGAGAAAATTAACTTTTAGATGCAACAATATTATTATTATTAGGCAACCAGTCATGTGGATGTTGGTGAAGAAGAAATAATTATATTCGCTTTATCTGACTTAAGTTATTTCACTTATTTATTTATTTTTTTGCAAAGCTTGAATTGCTTGATTTATATACGTTCTGTTTGAAAGTGGAGAGAGTCTGACTTTGGTCATGCAAGCTGTGAACACTTTTAGCTTCAAATATAACATTAAATTCATATTATTCCCTATTTACTTTTGTGTGTGTGTGTGTATGTATGTGTATATATATATATATATATATATATATATATATATATATATATATATATATATATATATATATATATATATATATATGTTTTTCTTCTAGCCAGGTTTTCCCTACGTAGCCAAGGTTTTTTTGTAGCTCCAGCTCAGTAGTACAAAAAAAAACCTTGGCTACGTAGGGAAAACCTGGCTAGAAGAAAAACACACATAGACCCTACGAAGAAGTAAGAAAATTGATATATATATATATATATATATATATATATATATATATATATATATATATTTGTTTTCCTTTTTTTCAGTCAAGTCCAATTCATAGAGATTACCTGGGTAAGCCTCTGCTGTTTTCTCGACAAGGATTTTCAGAAGTAGTTTGCCACTGGTTCCTTTCTAGGGCTGAGAGATAGTGACTGGCCCAAGTTTAACCCACTGCCTTTGTCCCTGAGGTGGTATAACTAGAATTTATGACTCCTGGTTTCTAGTCTGCTGTCTTAACCACCACATCAAAATGGCTCTTTATTCTTACTTGATTAAAAATATGCTAAAGATTGTTAACAATTAAATATAATAAAAGTACAAGTGATAACCAAACTAATAAGGCTAAGGACACCCTTGACAAATAACAGCATGCACCAAAACCATTTTTTTCCATGCTTGTGCAAGAAGTGAGAAAAAAACAGGTCACAATAAGGAATAGCCACAAGAGGCTACATTCGTGTAACTTCTAGCCACATCTTATGAATTATCTTCAGAACATGCATCACTCTAACTTTCTATGTTTGAGCACATAAAATTATTTCTTTCACTTATTACTAATGTAAAGAGAGAGAGAGAGAGAGAGAGAGAGAGAGAGAGAGAGAGAGAGATTTTAACATTGTCAAACACTTTCAGAAAACATTAAAAAGCAGATATACCTGTACATAAGTGTCAGAACCATTTTTGTAGTAAATTGAATAAAACTGAATGACACCATTAGGTTTTTGAGGAGGATTCCAGAATACTCTTACTGATGATGAAGTGAGATTTTTATACCACAAGTTTTTAGGTGGATCACCTGGAGCTGAAAAACGTAAACATTTACCAACTGTACAAAAAAAGAGAAGCTATTTTGTTTCTGCTCTACAAATGTTTCAGAAGGGATTTTATGGCTAAAATCCTTTCTTTCTGCTGAACCTTAATGGAACTTAGTCTTAGCTCTTGAAAATACAAAAGGCTGCTATAATAATATATTTCCTGACCAGCGGTGAAATGTAAAATTTGTTACTACCGGTTCTGTGGGTGTGGCTTGGTGGGTGGTGGTAATGTGACTGGGTGGGTGTGGCCAACTTTTTTTTTTAACTTTTAAAACCATTTCTTCTACAACCTCTTCGGCCAAAGAGGTTGTAAAAAAAATGCTTTTAAAAGCCTCTGACGATCCTAGCTGAGCTGCCTGATCGTCAGAGGCTTTTTTTTCTTTTAAAAACATTTTTTCTACATCCTCTTCGGCCGAAAAAATGCTTTTAAAAGTTAAAAAAAACACCTCTGACAATCAGGCAACTCAGTTGGGATCGTCAGAGGCTTTTAAAAACATTTTTTTCTACAACTTCTTCAGTCGAAGAGGTTGTAGAAAAAATGCTTTTAAAAGCCTCTGACAATCCCAGCTGAGCTGTGCGATCATCAGAGGCTTTTTTTAACTTTTAAAAGCATTTTTTCAGCTGAAGAGGTTGTAGAAAAAATGCTTTTAAAAATAATTTTTAAAAAGCCTCTGATGATTGCATGGCTCAGCTGGGCATGGGGGTGGGGCAGGGATTTTTGCTACTGGTTCTCCGAACCACCCGCCTCCATCACTACCGGATCGGGCAGTCTGAACCAGGAGCATTTCACCCCTGGTCCTGACACTCTTTGCTTTCCATTCTGATATGGAATCTGATATGATATGGAAAGGAGCACAATAATGTATCATTAAAGAACAAACCAAGCCAACATTATTTTACCATAATTCTGGTAAAAATTAATGAAAAGAAACTGTTCAATAATTTATCATTTATTTACAAAGACGTATATTAATATGCAGTAAATAATTGCATAGTTCTTTGTTTGCATTACACTGGACAAAGCACAAGTCCAAATTGACATGAGCTGCTTACAAGGCATTCAGCCAAATACCAGAATGAAGTGTATTGATCCACAGCAAATGAATGAAACTGCCATGAGTCTTATGAGCTCTCCAGAAAAGGAAAATCTGAAAGTGGGAAGGAAGTCATAGCTGTCAATTTTGAGTTTTGGCATTTCATTACAGTACTCTTGGGTCAGCAGTGTTTAACTTTTCTGTAGTTTCAAAAGCAGCTTGACTACCATCAATAATGTTGTATGTCAGTCCTGTGTATCCACATTCATTTTAAGCTTCTTAAGTAGCAGCTTTTCAAAAGAAACCCAAAATATGAATGAAATAAGAGCAGCAAATGGTGCATACACATACACCCTGTCAATTGCAAGATTTAAAGAATATAAAAATATTGTTCATTCAGTATGCAGAGTATCTACCTTTTATGAAAGGGTAAGTTTCTAAATTCATATGAAAAAAGTAATATATTAAAATAACTATCCTTTGACCTGAGTGTACAAAGGCCATTTTTTTGAAGTAACATGCTTTATAGAAATTTACAACCACAAGATTCCATGTGGCTCCCAATCCCTTTTCTTGTAGCCTCTAGAGCAGGGTGTCAAACTGGATTTCTTCGAGGGCTGGATCAACATTGTATTTCTCTGTGTGCTGGCCTGGGGGAGGGCAGAAGACAGGATGGATGCCTCCTGCAGCACACTGCTGGCCAAAACGGGACATGGGGCCCATACACGGGCCGCTGCCTCACCCTGTTTTGGCTGCCAGAGGTATTGCGGGCCAGTCCTGTGGGCCAGATTTAAGCACCCCACAGGCCAGATCTTTGAATTTGACACCCCTGCTCTAGAGCTTCCTCTGATCATATGACTAATATGTAGTTTCCTATTATTTTGAATTAGGAAGCACAAAAACTGTACTGTTTAGTGTAAAGTAGACATTATTAAGAAAATAAATTGCCAATTCTACATCAAATATAGGAAAATACTTATAAATTATGCCAGAATTATCCAGTTTATCACTACCAAACGTAGTGGAATGTATGTATATGAATAGAATCAGGACTATTAAGAATATTTAAGAGATCAGCTCAACATTCAAAAAGGATAAGGAACGTATCTTGCAGCATGTGAGCTCCATATCCTTACTCTGGAGAACAAATCAAGGGACAATAACATTCTATTCTTTCTATTAAAAAACAATCCAGAGGAAAAAGCCTTAGAGCGGAAATTAAGAGGGGCTAAAACAGAGGGTTCCTCACTTGTTACTAATGCTCATAGTAGTTCAAGGATAAAGGACACAAAAAGTTTGTGCTGGCAACATCCCCAACTACAAAAGCTTTTGACTTCTACAAACACATAAAACTTAATCTCTGAATACTAAAAGGTAACCCATCCTATTTTATACATAATATATTTATACATATATACCGGTACATATATACATATATAATATTATAATATAATAAATACTTTTAAATCACTACTAAGAACATTCTCAATAGTATATATCATATTATTTATTCTAGTAATCATTTAATCATTAATCATTTACCTCCTTCAGAGGTTGTGAAACTTGTTGTGTCACTTTTTATATTTCCATCACCAAATCTGGTACTTGCTGTTACATAAACACTATATTTCTTGTTATATTCTAAATCTGTTAATTCTAGTGATAGTTCAGATGCATTAATATTTCTTGACATAATATCCCTAAGCAAACATATAAAAGAGAATTAAACAGCTGATTAACAAAACAAAAACTAAATAGTTCTATATGTTACTACGTGTGCTAAACTATAATGTTTCAATTTAACACCATTGTGTTTTTGTTAGTTCTTCACTCCACCTGCAGTAACAATTAGTAGTCTTTCCACTACTAAAGGCATTCAGACACATTTGTATCATACTGGGTAAAAAAAATGTTTTTTTGCTCTTGTGAGAAATAGCTTTTTCGTTGCAACATCTATTCCAGGGACATCCCCACCATCATCACAATGACGCAGAACAGTAGGACTTGGAAGGTTAGAAGGAGTGGTGATCATGCATGAAATTAGCATAACATTTAATTTGAATTATAAGATTGGAACTCTTCTTAGAAAGCAACATAAAGGACTGGTAAAGTTTCTTATATTACATTACTAGTTCAGCATTTCAACAATGCATAGCTGTTTAGTATATAGAACATCATGGTATATGAATCAAGGACCAGAATATGGATATAAACTAATTACAGATACCAAATGCTACAATTTGTTCACCCTCACATTATTAAGTAGAAATGAATTGGCCATTTGCTACTAGTGTAAGACAGGATCCACTCCTTTCAGTGACAATCAATAACAGTAGATGGTAGTCTGCTAGAGAATCACTAAAATTCTATTTGGTGCAGCAACATTTTGGTTTTGAAATGATGGTTTCAAAATGTTTGAAGAATTCAGCAAGCATTAATTTCTAAAAACTTTAGTTGTCTATATTTAAGCTCAGTTAAGAATAAATTGTTTCTAATTATTCACTAATATTCCTGTATGTGGAATAAAACATGAATTACAAGGTTAAAGGAAAACATTTCTTCAACATTTAGGAAAATCTTACCAAATATAAACTGTATAATAAAGGATAATTCCATTTGGCTCAAGTGGTGGTTGCCATGACAATATCACAATGGCATCATATAACTGTTTTACTGTGAGCAATCTTGGAGGGGAACTAGGAGCTGCAAAGTAAATATACAATATATTGTTGATTAATTATTGCTACAGTAAATTTGAATGTTTACGGTATCACTAGTTACAGTTATTATATTTGAAGCTGTTTGTTTTAAAATGGCACTTAAGAAAGAATAATTTTACATGGTGGTGTAAACCATCTGTTTCTTTAATTCTGAGAAGAAATAATATTTTATGAGAAAATAGAACAACAGAAATATAGTAATTTACCTTCAGTCCAAGGTTATTGTAATTTGTTTCCTAGTAATACAATATGAATTTAATCGATACAAATCAATATACATTAAATAAATAAATTCCCCTGATAAGGGTGGGAACCAATTAGCATTACAATGGAAGTTGATAAAAAATGCCATAAAGATTATGTCTAAATATAAATTTCAATCAAATATTCCCCGTTTTCTTATATTGATTAAAATAAGTCAGTCAAAGGAAGTATATTTCTTTCTCAATGGGGTGCTGTAGTGGGGTACCTCACACCTCTGTCTTAAGCCTAGTACTCTTCAATATCTTCGTAAATGATTTAGATAAGGGGATAGAAGGGTAACTCATCAAATTTGCAGATGATACAGAAGATTCTTGACAGACTTGAACAATGGTCCTATCTAGCAAAATGAAAATTCTTTGGTAAGAAAAGTAGTGTTCCATATTTAGGCAAGAAAGACTAAATGCAAAGGTATAGAATAGGTGGTACCTCGCTCAATAATAGTAACTGTGAGAAGGATCTTGGAGTCCTAGTGGACACTTAAATATAAGCCATCAGTGTACTGCAACTGCCAAAAAAGCCAACATAGTCCTAGGCTGAATTAACAGAGGGATAGAATCAAGATCACGTGAAGTGTTAGTACTACTTTATAATGCCTTGGTAAGGCCACTGTTGGAATATTGCATCCAGTTTTAGTTGCCACGATATAAAAAGATGTTGAGACTCTAGAAAGAGTGCAAAAATGAAGAGCAAACTCTAGAAGAGCAACAAAGATGATTAGGAGACTATAGATTAAAATAAATAAAAATGGGTGCGAGAATTAGTATATTTAATTTAATGAAAAGAAGGACTACGGGTGACATGATAACCGTGTTCCAATACCTAAGGGACTGCCACAAAGAAGAGGGAGGTTAACCTGTTGTCCAAAGCACCCAAAGATAGCAATAGCACTTAGACATATACTGCTTTATAGTGCTTTACAGCCCTCTCTAAGCTGTTTACAAAGTCAGCATATTGCCCCCAATAATTGGATCCTCATTTTATCCACCTTGGAAGAATGGAAGGCTGAGCCAACCTTGAGCCTGGTGAGATTTGAACTGTCAAATTGCAGGCAGCTGGCAGGCAGCAGAAATGGCCTACAGTACTGCACTCTAAACATTGTGCCTCTGTGGTTCATTTTGTTCAAGGTAGAACAAAAAGCAATGAATGGAAACTAATCAAAGAGATAATCAACCTAAAATTAAGGAGAAATTTCCCTTCAGAAACCTCACTGGAGGTTTTTGAAAAGAGATTGGATAACTATTTGTCCAAATGGTATAGGGTCTCTTGCTTCAGCAGGGGGTTGGACTAGAAGACCTCCAAGGTCCCTTCCAACTCTGTTATTCTGTAATTCAATATTTCTGCTATACCTTTCTTACCTCCTTTGAGTTCCTGAAAGAGAAATTCATATAGGCTGATGCCCACAGAAAGCCCAAGACTATAAATTCCCACAATCAAGTCTATCCTGAGAACCTGGATTGGTCCAAAATCAATGAGCTGCATTAAAAAAATAAGGAGAATCTAACATATTGTCAGAAATGTTTATTTACTTATTGCAATCCTGTATGCACCATTTTACTTTTATGTGTCCTGTTATGATACAATACATATTCATTATATGACATATACAAGTGTTAATAATAAGTCACTGTGCACTTCTATAAAATACCTGCTGGGGCTTTAATTCCAGATTTTTTTAAAAAACCCAATTAGATTCAATTGACCAAAGTTATAAACTATAGAATATTTTAATTTTATTAGTACTTTAATTATTAGAATATGTAAAAAATGTTATCAGGATTCATATTATTGGATATTCATTATGTATATTGTTATAAATAATAACAAATATAGCCATTTGCATCAGATGATCAGATATTTTAGCATTTTCTTGATAAATGTAGGCATTTTATCATGCCATTCAATTTTATTTTAAATCACATAAATTATCATCATATTCCTAAAGCAGATCATCACTTAAGTTATGTGTGAAATGAAAACAAGTGCTCAGCTATGAAGGAATTTGTAAAATATTTTGACTAACAGTCAGAACAGTATGTACTTCCAAGAAATTACGTTCTAACCCTTTTTTTTTTTTGCTTGCATTGCATTGCCTCTTAAATTTTTACTACAAGTAGATCTTGTTATTTAGAAGGGCTTATACCTTATGAAAAGTCTGTCTGTAATAAAATGATGAGCGTAAGCACCTTATTCTCTATCTATTGAACAGTTGTATTTCAATTTTCTATTATTTTGAAGCAGAAAAAAATCTTATCCTATTAGTTTCACCCTGCTCCAAAAAAAATATTAAGTGAAGCTCCCATGTTCAAAAAGTTTTCCATCCGTAATACTAAGACCATTTTGACTTCCTTAAGCTTACAGATGGGAATTTGTAGGTAATATCCTTCTATCACTCCAGCTTAACCAACTGATATGAAAAGAACACAATGTCAGCAAGGTAGACCTTACCATCTTCATCAGTTATTATATCCAATGGTGCACTCCGAGGTCCTTCACCTTTTACAGTGCTTGAAGATACTTCAGCCAGATATTTTGTATATTTCTTTAAGCCTAAATAAAGAATATACATGTTACATGTATATAGTGAGACTTATATGCCTTTTGTGTGGTGCTATTTATGCTATTTTGATAATTTCATATTATCTATGTAGAGAAAAGACTTGAATTATAAAAACACAACATAAAAACTTTAATTTACAGACATGGAAATCATATTATTGACAAAAATGCTAAGTTTATCTAAATGGTATTTAGGTGTTAGTAATGTTTTAGAATAATTTAATATTTAAAATATTAATAATATTAATATTTAGATTGGGCACTAATGTTTATATCTTTATCCCCCAAGTTAATTTTATATTTATATAAATATATACACATATATGAAAGTCCTATAATATTTTAAATTTTAAATTAAATTAAATTAAGTGTTTTACAGAATAAATTGACTACAAAAAAATGAAAACATATATTTGTAATATTGTCCTGACTTTTATTCTTTCACTTTTCAGAAATATCTTTTTTAAGGTATACTAATAAACAAGATAAAAATCCCTCAAAGCAAAGGACAGTTAAAGCATTTGATATACAGTATTTATTTTATATATATCAATGTTATTTTTTTAAGCCACAGCTATTACTAACTCTCTTAAGTATTCAAAATGATCAGAAATAGACATGAAATTCAGATTTCATGTCACAATTTGGTTTGAGAGTCTTCTATTTAATATAGTAATTAAATCTGGCACATAAAATATAGCACTGATCATATCAGTGCACATTTGCTTAATTTCTTAATTCTACTTAAAACAGAAGAAAATATAATTACATATGATTACTTTGCATTATTCACCTATGTATGTTTAATGCAAGGTATATGATTGTGTTTGTTAATTTGATAATGAAAAATACATACATAGCATTTGATAGAAACCCATCATAACACAGCTAGATTACTGCCATGTAAAATAATAACGCAAAATAGTTATTACCTGTAATAATTAGTGACAGATGTGTTGTGTTGATGACTCTTACTTCACTTCCATTAATCTCTCTGAGATATATGGTGTATGTCTTTATAATGCCATTGGGGACAGATGGAGGAAAGTATGATAACTCTATTGCTGAAGAAGACATGTTCCTGTAAGTTATATTTTGGGGTGGAAAGTCAGGTACTGAAATGAAAAAATTCAGAGAAAAATATTACATCCAAATTTTAAATAATAGTGTACTACAGGTATACTACATACAAAAAAATTAAAAAATATTATGATAACTGATAATAATTTGAGTTATAACTGATAACTCAAATGCTATTTTGAGTTTTCATCAAATGCTATTACATACGAAGCTAATTAAACACAAAGCAACAATACATATTACCAATACATATTACCAATATATAGTCTGAAGTCTATGATCCAACAATGAATTAGCAAGTATAAACTATCAAAGATTTGGTTTGCCTTTAGTAAATAAAAACAAAGGTACAATTTTCCTCTGTTCTGATAGATATTTTTTTTAATTTCAAATTCAGCTAACCTACATTTATCACTTGTATAAAATCCTGATTTCTTTATTTTACTGCTTTTAAAATAGTGACAAAAAAGAAAAAAAAGTGCATAATTATCAGAAAAATACATACTTTGTCAAAAAGATAGAAAAATCACATAAAGTGCTTTTCAGCAAAAAGTGGTAAAAATACAAAAAAGGAGAACAAAATGCTTGTACAATAATCCCAACCCTACCCTAGTTACCTATCCACCTCCCCTCAGGTAATTTACATATTAAATTACATATTAATTTAATGTACAATCAGGAATTTTTTATTCAGGAATTTCATTTCTCTATTGTGGCCGTTATTGTTTAACCTTATTGCCTTGTTATTCATTTGGCCCCTTGGTTTCATGATTCCAAATATAAAACTAAACATGATAACATGGGATTATATATATATTATAATTGTTAATAATACCAAATGGTAAAACAACTAAGAACAAAAAATAGCATGCATTGAACTTTTTTGATATTCTGATGTTTGATACTGATGCAATCAAAATATTAATTGAAAGAGACTCACCTCTGATCATCAAGCAAGATACTTTGCTATGGTCAGCATATATTTTGATAAATGCTTCATGGCATCATTTGTCTCATTCAAATATAGATATATGTAATTTGTAACCTAATCATGTTTTAAAAAGCAAAGGTTTCTTGCCAGTCATGTCCGACTCTAGGGCACGATGCTCATCTCCGTTTCTTGGCCAAGGAAGCCAGCATTGTCTGAAGACATTTTCCATGGTCATGTGAACAGCATGGCTATACTCCAAAGGTGGACGAAACCTTCCCACTGAAGTGGTACCTATTAATCTCCTTGCATTTGCATTCTTTCAAATATCCTTTTCAATATATTTAAAATTGAATCCATAGAGACAAAAGAATATTCTAGTATTTCCACTTACCAGTTTCAGCTGTTCTTACAGATAATGGGTCAGATGACTGATTCCCATAACCAAGGCGAGTGAATGCTCTTACAGAAATGTTATACAAAGTGTATGGTTTCAACTCATTTAAAATAAGATGTGTTGTTGTAGCATTTTTAGTTATTAAAATACTGCCATTATCAGACATGATTTCATAATGAGTTATGATCCCATTAGGCATTTCAGGTGGTAACCACTGTAAGTTGACTTCTGAGGCAGTCACTTCTAATGCCTCAACATTCTGAGGTGGTGAACTGGGTTCTTTCATTCAGAAAACAGAAAAAAAGTGATTGAGTATTAGGGTGTATTCGTTCATAACTATTTTAGAATACAGAATTTATCAATTACAGTAAAATTGTGTTCTTTGTATTTTTATAATATATAGACCAAGATTAGGTAACCTTTTATGGCCTTTTAAAGACCAGAGGTTGGTTTCAGCAGGTTCTGACCAGTTCTGGAGAACTGGTAGCAGAAATTTTGAGTAGTTTGGAGAACCGATAGTAAAAATGCTGACTAGCCCCATCTCCATCTATTCTCTGCCTCCCAAGTCCCACCTGATCAGGAGGAAATGAGGATTTTCTAGTAACCTTCCCCTGAATTGGGGAGGGAATGGAGATTTTACAGTATCCTTCCCCTGCCACGCCCACCAAGCCATGCCCATCAAGCCATGCCACACCCACCAAGCTACAACCACAGAACCGGTAGTAAAAAATTTTGAAACCCACCACTACTAAAGACATATTAGTTGCCAGATGAGACCTTTGGGAACAAATTTGCCTGTGTATATTTGAGCAAATGTAAAACAATTTTTGGACATGTAAATGTCTGGAAATGCACATGTCTAGAGGAGAGGCTGTCTTTAAACAACCTCTCCTCTAGTCATGTGGAAGTATATCCAATCTCAGCATATGCATGTACATATTTTTCTCAAACAAACTAATATACATACATTCATACACACCCATATGCTCCTACACAGTATATAACTGTGTCCTATAAACACATCACATTCTTTCCTACTTGTCTCATGCAAAACACTCTAGTTTTTACCATTACTGGCAGCAAAATGCAAAAATTTTGCATAAGTGGAAATTGCAAGCCATAATTCAGAATTGTTAAAAGTAGCAGAAACTCAGTGATTCTCATTCTCATTGTCAATTTCCTTTACTTACATCATCATCACAAAGTCCTTCATATCACTGCTCATGCTGATACCTCCTCTAATACCATACTTGCCTTCAGTGGTAACTTTCTACCTGTTCTCGTACAGATAAAACTGTGCTATTTAGTTGGTTACTCTGCAGCTACATTTATAAATTAAAGTTAAGAATTTCCCAAGTTAATGGCAGCAACTAACTCATCCAGCCTGAAGCTAGTTAATATATTTTAATATGTTAACAGTATTAAATATGGTATTAATAGTATTAGTGCTGTCTCTCATCTTAGTGGGTTTCTAAAGGTTTCCAAAGAACTTCAAGAAATAGAAATTGCTTACAATGTGGTTTGCAAAACACCTTTTAAAATTGTCATATTAAGCCTCAATTAGTCATACTAAATATCAGGAAAGGTGGGAATATGCCCAGAAAAAAAATCTCTCTCTCTCCCTCCCTCCCCTACTTTCTCTCTCTCTATCACACACACACACACACATGGCTTACATGGTTTTTATTATTTATTGCTTAATGGGCATTGTAGATAAATCAATTATAATTGATCAAATTGACTTTATAAAATTAATATGAAAATAATGTACTTACCATCTTCAAGTGTTCTTATAAAAATATCATTGTCTTCAGAAACTGCACTTTCTCCAACAGTTGTAGAAGCTGTTACCCTCATTTTATAATCTGTGTACTTTTTTAAGTCTAAAACAAAGATGAACAAAATCTGTAAGTGAAATTTCCTGTGCATTCATTTGGGCACTTTTACAGATATCTTGTTTACTTTCATAGATACTGAGAAGCTGTTTTCAATTCTAGCACATTGCAAATATACGGACTTTAGAAAAATTATTAACTATTATATAAAAGTGTTATATGGACAAACATTTAGCATGTGATCTTGATTGATAAAACTCCCTTTAAAATGTTTTCTTAATTTTACATTTTACATTTAATTTTAATTTTTAATGATCCGAAATTTTAAAAAAGGCTGTTTTAGTATTTTAACATTTTCCTTTTTTATTTCTTATCTTTTATATGTGCAAATTAAGCTTTGTAATGAGTTAATTAAAATGGATTAAACTTATTCTATGATTAAAATATTGCTGTTCTAATTATGCTATTATACATTTATTTATAACAGGTTTATTTCACCTGCAATTAAGCTGTACTTTATTTTGATGTTAGAAACTTTGTCCTATTTAGTATAATTGAAGAGCCTTGGTGGCGCAGCAGACTAAAGTGCTGTTAAGTAGCACCAGCTGCCTGCAATTACTGCAAGTTCAAATCTCACCAGGCTCAAGGTTGACTCAGCCTTCCATCCTTTCGAGGTAGGTAAAATGAGGACCCGGATTGTGGGGGCAATAAGCTGACTTTGTATAAAAAAGAACACCGCTTAGGGGAGACTGAAAACCCTACTAAGCAGGTATATACAAAAGTATGAAGGCTATTGCTTAACGCATTGTAAGCCGCCCTGAGTCTCCGGAGAAGGGCGGCATATAAATCAAACCAATAAATAAATAAACAATAAATAATGATATTCAGGATATTCAGTGGCAGGGAGTTATAAGCTAACGATGCTGTGAAATTATCAAGGATATTGTCATTATAACAATATGACTAGTCCAAATATACGGTAAGCTGAAATACATGAAATATTTTCTAGTTTGTAATATTATATTGAAATATGTAAAATTTGTTTTTTAATAATAATAATAATAATAATAATAATAATAATAATAATAAATAATTTTATTTCTATACCGCCCTTCTCCCGAAGGACTCAGGGCGGTGTACAGCCTATTTAAAAACACAAGACAAACATCAATTTAAAATTTAAAATTATTAAATAAATTTGGCTCCATTTAAAACCCCAGAAATTTAAAATACCCCAATTTAAAATTATCATGTCGATAGCCCGGCCTGGCGGAACAACAGGGTCTTCAGTGCACAGCGAAATACCCTGAGGTCGGGGATCTTACGTATTTCCGGGGGCAGTTCATTCCACAGGGCTGGGGCTCCCACAGAGAAGGCCCTCCCCCGGGTGTCACCAGCCGACATAACTTGGCTGATGGCACCCTGAGGAGACCCTCTCTGTGGGAGCGAACTGGCCGGTGGGAGGCGGGAGGCTACTGGTGGCAGAAGTCGGTCTCGAAGGTACCCGGGTCCTATGCCATGGAGCGCTTTAAAGGTGGTAACCAGCACCTTGAATCGCACCCGGAAGACCAATGGGAGCCAGTGCAGCTCGCGCTTCAACATTTATACTTCAAATGTTTTTTTTTAAATTTATTGGACTTCTCAATAAATTTTTAAAAGGTTGGTTATTGTCTTTATTTTGAATGTATAATATATTTATTAGATTTATATAGCTACCCATCTCATATAAGTGACCTAACATAATAAAAAAAACCCTAAATATTAACAAGACGTAATAAATAAAATATATTTTAAAACCCAAAAGAATAAAAAAGCATAAGTGACTGAAAAACGTCTGGTCCAGGAAAGGGCCCAATTGTTATCCAACAAAGATTTGGGCAAAAGCCCTCCTAGCCATGGCTATCACCTGCTCTTTGAACAAAAGCCATGAGGATCCACAAATTGCATTCTGGTAAAGGTGGAAAATCACCACATCCAAGAGCCACTCTCTCTTGCTCAAGTTGAACTGAATCCTGTTCTTCCCTAGCTAAGGCCCCATAGCCTTCAGATATCAAGGCACAACCTCGACAGCATACATTGGCCAAATTAGGGCCAATCAGCACCATGATGGTCGACTCCATTGCCACTGAATTGTCACACCCAGCAGTTTCATGTAGATATTTAAAAGAAAGAGTAATGAGCCCTTAGCTATTCTCCTCTCCTGCCATCAATGCTGACCAGAACCACTCTTGGAGGAACAAGAACCATGGTCATTTCCATTGACAGCTCCTTCTTTGTTGTACATTCTTATTTCATTGAAGTAAGATTCAGTGATGTGCTATTAAATGATATTATATATGTCTGAAATTTATATATTTGGCTCCATTTATCTAAATTTGGAAGGGACACAGTGGCTCAGTGGCTAAGATGCTGAGCTTGTCGATCGAAAGGTTGGCAGTTCAGCGTTCGAATCCCTAGTGCCGCGTAATGGGGTGAGCTCCCATTACTTGTCCCAGCTTCTGCCAACCTAGCAGTTCGAAAGCACGTAAAAAATGCAAGCAGTAAAATAGGGACCACATTTGGTGGGAAGGTAACAGCACTCTGTGTGCCTTTAGTCATGGCATTTAGTCATGCCGGCCACATGACCACGGAGATGTATTCGGACAGTGCTGGCTCTTCAGATTTGAAATGGAGATGAGTACCACCCCCTAAAGTCGGGAACGACTAGCACATATGTGCAAGAGGAACCTTTACCTTACCTAAATTTGGCCCTGTCAATATCTGAACTACAAGATGCAAACTGTGGTTTAACAAAAATTGTCAACTTTGAAGTGGCACTTCTTTTATTATGTAATCATTGTAATAATGTAGTATGTACAAAGCATTGTATCATTTCTTTTTCTTCTTTCTCCCTATTCATGTTAGCTTTTTTAAAAAATTTCATACTTTGAATTGCATTCATGCTTTTTTAATTTAATTTTTATTTAATTTGTAATGTTAAGGAGAACAATAATAATATAATGATAATAATGAATGTATTCACTATGATTTTATTTCATTAAATTCTTTTTAGCCATCTATTATAATTGAAAAACAAGAATAAAATGTGGAGAAAGATGCAAATAGAGAGAAAAATAATCTATTTTTAAGGATAAAGTACAACAATCATGGCACAACTTGACATAAGTAACTTCTACAGAATTCTATTTTAAACTTATATTTCTCAATATTCACTCACTCACACACTCTCCCTTCTTCCCTTCTTCCTTCCTTCTCTCTGTCTCTCTTTATCTATATATAAAAAAACCATCCCACCTGTAATCAGTATGTGTTTTTCTGATGTAGTCAGTTGAAATGCTTTGCTTGTATCCACCTCCATTGCATAAATTGTGTAATGTGTTATTTTTCCATTGGGATTTAATGGTTTATCCCAAAAGAGCAAAATTGAAGATGAGCTAATATTTTTATAATCGATATTTTCCACAGAACTTGGAACTACAAAAAAGAATAATTCATTTAGAAATTTAAATTTAGAAAAAACTGAAAGAAATTAAATACTGCCAACATGATAATATTTCTGTTATTAAAAAAAATTACCTTGTTCACTTGTCTTAGAAATGAGAATAGCTGGTGGTCCTTCTCCAATGATGGTAAAAGCAGACACAGCAATTGCATATTTAGTGAAAGGCTGGAGTGCATTTACACGATATGACAGCTGCTCAACTGAAAGATGGATGGTATCAAATGTTTTATATTTTTAAAAAACTAAAATCAGTCATACGCATTTCTAATTTAGGACTAGCCCGGAGGATATTATTTCTACAAAAATGGTATAAGATTGCAGTTTTTGTGTGTTTATGTTAAATGGTCACTATCAAAATAATTGCAAAATTGATCATCACGAAGATACTCATTGCACAGCAAAGAATAAGAAACAGGAATGCATGTTTCTATGCATGTTTAATGAAGAAGAAATTGTACTGGATTCAATGGATGCTATTCAAAAATAAACTTGCATACTAGATTTACAAACATAGATTGTTTTGATTTCTGAAGCATGTTTGCATCAGTGCAAAAAAGAAAAGAAATCTTGGCATATTGGAAATGAAAAATATGTTTTTGAACAGTCACTGAAAGACAAAAATAATAGCTAAGAATCGTGGAAATAACTTTCCACTACTATTTTATTTACAACTGACATTCAAGAAATGAAAATAACACCAGCATTATCTTTCTGTTACATTAATGGCTCCCTTTCAAATTTTCAGAACATTTTTAAACCTGTATCCGTCAGCCAAACTTTATTTTATGGGTCATAAATATCTGTGTTTAGTCACAAAAATGCTCATTTGATAATGCTGTGTAAGTGAATATACTAATGGCATCACTGTGTCAAAGGGTCATCTCCACCTGTTGGTTGCCCCATGTTGCTGAGCTGTAACTTTTTGACCTATTTACATTCAGTGACATTTGGAAGCCTATTAGTCAAAAACTGTTGGGGAAAAAAATTAAAGGTCTGCATGGAGATATGTTAATCTCTTCCAATCACACCTGCTTTGGCAACTGTAATAACTGATTGTCTATGCAGCTTGTGCAATGGGTCTGGCATCTTCTTTCTCTGGGAGAGAGGTCAACTGGGTGACAAGGGGCTACTAAGCTCTGCTTGTGTGGCATTTCCCCATTTGCAGAATGTGACAGCAGCAAATGCCCACTAACAATATGGCTTAACTCTTTGCTAAAGATACTTTGTGTAATAGCCATGATCTGAACAATGAAGTAGCTATAGAAAACAGCTTTTTCCTACTTACCAGAATTTAAATATAGTTCTGCATCATCATTTAAAGTTAGGAAATTATCAACAGGAATACTAGTGTATTTTACTGAAGAAAATTCATGTACTCTTGGGAACATTTCAGCTGAACCTTCATATAAACTGGTCACTGTTTTTATTTTCTTCAGTGAGGAAGATAATGCATATTCTTCTATCATATCTGGATCCCCAGATTCAGTAAAATGCTAACACAGAAAGAGAAGAAACAATTAACTTTCCATTTTTTTAACCTTAGCGATAGGAATGTAGACAAAGGAATAATGTGAAAATATTAAATGTAGGTAAGCATGAATTGGGATTAAAGTACCTTGATTTTTTCTGTCAGAATTGTATCTTCAAGGATCTCCTCTGTTTCCTCATGGAAAACTTTTACTCGGTACTGAGTGATGACTCCATTTGGTTGCTGCGGTTTTTTCCAAGCAATTCTTATAAAGCTTGCTGCTTCCTCTACTACATGCAAATCAAATACAGGTCCTGGAACTGAAATGTAATGTATATAGTAAAATTACAGAACAGCAAGCATTAGAAAATGTTTAATCTTAAAATTGTTGTTGTTAGTTACAAAATCATGTCTGACCCATTGCGACCCCATGGACAACATTCCTCCAGGCCTTCCTGTCCTCTACCATCCTCTGGAGTCCATTTAAACTCACACCTACTGCTTCAGTGACTCCGTCCAGCCACCTCGTTCTTTGTCGTCCTCTTCTACTTTTGCCCTCAATCTTTCCCAGGATTAAGCTCTTCTCCAGTGAGTTCTTCCTCCTCATTAGGTGGCCAAAGTATTTGAGTTTCATCTTCAGGATCTGGCCTTCTAAAGAGCAGTCAGGGTTGATCTCCTTTAGGACTGACCAGTTTGATCGCCTTCCAGTCCAAGGGACTCGCAGGAGTCTTCTCCGGCACCATAGTTCAAAGGCCTCAATCCTTTGGCGCTCAGCCTTTCTTATGGTCCAACTTTCACAGCCATACATTCAGGGGTGAAATGCTCCCGGTTCGGACCGGATCACCCAATCCGGCAGCGATGGCAGTGAGTGGCTCGGAGAATCAGTAGCAAAAATCCCTTGCCCCGCCCCCCCCATGCCCAGCTGAACCACACGATCATCAGAGGCTTTTTAAAATTATTTTTAAAAGCATTTTTTCTATTTATTTATTTATTTTTCATATTTGTATACCGCCCTACTCCCGAAGGACTCAGGGAGGTGAACATAAATAAAATACAAAGACATACAAAAGTTAAAAACTATTAAAAACAGATTAAATAATTTAGGCTCAAAGATTAAAACATCCAAATTTATCTAAAAGAGATTTAAAACCCAATTTAAAAGCCAATTTAAAAGCCAATTTAAAAGGGAGAGTTAGGCCAGACCAGCCTGTTGGAATAAAAACGTTTTTAGGACGCGGCGGAAGATGCGTAAGTCTTGGATCCTCCGTATCTCCGGGGGAGCTCGTTCCAGATGGCAGGTGCCCCCACAGAGAAGGCTCTCCCCCTGGGGGCCGCCAGTCGACATTGTTTGGCCGACAGCACCCCGAGGAGCCCCTCTCTATGGGAGCAAACTGGTCGGTGAGAGGCTACTGGTGGCAGGAGGCGGTCTCGTAAGTACCCTGGTCCTGAGCCATGGAGCGCTCTAAAGGTAGTAACCAAAACCTTGAAGCGCACCCGGAAGACCACCGGGAGCCAGTGTAGCTCGCGCAGGAGGGGGGTCACATGAGAGCGCCACATCGCTCCCGTCACCACCCGCGCGGCCGCATTCTGGACCAGTTGGAGCTCAAGGGGAACCCCATGTAGAGAGCATTACAATAATCCAGGGGTGAGGTGACAAGGGCGTGAGTGACCGTGTGTAGGGAGTCCCGATCCAGAAAGGGACGCAACTGGCGAATCAGGCGAACCTGATAAAAAGTCCTCTTGGCCACGGCCGTCATATGCTCTTCTAAAGACAGCCGCGAGTCCAGGAGGACGCCCAAGTTGCGAACCCCATCTGTGGGGGCCAACGACTCGCCCCCAATAGTCAGAGATGGCGCCAATTGACTATATCGGGACGACGGAAACCATAGCCACTCGGTCTTGGATGGGTTGAGCCTGAGTCTGTTCCTCCCCATCCAGATCCGTACGGCCTCCAGGCACCGGGACATCACCTCGAGGGCATCATTGGGGTGGTCTGGGGTGGAGATGTACAGCTGGGTGTCATCAGCGTACTGATGGTACTTTACCCCAAAACCACGGATGATCTCACCCAGCGGCTTCACATAAATGTTGAACAGAAGGGGCGAGAGGACCGATCCTTGCGGCACCGCACATACAAGGGGCCTCGGGGTCGACCTCTGCCCCCGTCAACACAAACTGCGATCGGTCAGAGAGAAAGGAGGAGAACCACTGTAAAACAGTGCCCCCCACCCCCAACCCTTCCAACCGGTGCAGCATGATATCATGGTCGATGGTATCAAAAGCCGCTGAGAGGTCTAATAGGACCAGGACAGAGGAGCAACCCCTGTCCCGAGCCCTCCAGAGATCATCAACCAATGCGACCAATGCCGTCTCTGTGCTGTACCCGGGCCTGAAGCCCGACTGGAACGGATCTAGATAATTCGATTCATCCAGGTACTGAGGCAGTTGTCGTTCAACTACACTCTCAACAACCTTTGCAACAAAGTGAAGGTTGGAGACAGGACGATAATTTGCTAACACAGCTGGGTCCAGGGAGGGCTTTTGAGGAGGGGCCTCACCACCGCCTCTTTCAAGGTGGCGGGAGAGACACCCTCACTCAAAGAAGCATTTATAATCTCCTGGAGCCAGCCTCGCGTCACCTCCCGGGAGGCCAGTACCAACCAGGAGGGACACGGGTCCAATAAACATGTGGTCGCATTCAGTCTGTTCAGTATCCTGTCCACGCTTTTGGGTGTCACAGGATCAAATTCTTCCCAAATAATATTCTCAGGACCTGCCCTTGTCATCTCCCCTGGATCTACCCAGTCAGAGTCCAGCTGTTCCCGAATCTGAGCGATTTTGTCATACAGATATTGTACAAAATCCTCAGCTCTACCCTCCAAGGGGTCTTCCCACGCCCCTTGGTGGAGCAGGGTGCGGGTCACCCTAAACAGCGCGGCTGGGCGATTATCTGATGACGCAATAAGAGCAGAAAAGTAGTTACTCTTCTCTACTCTTATCGCCACTAGGTAATTCTTAATATGAGATCTTACCAGTGTCCGGTCGGATTCAGAACGACTAGCCCTCCAACTGCTCTCTAGGCGTTTTTTCCGGCGCTTCATCTCCCTCAGCTCCTCAGTATACCAAGGAGCCAGGTGAGACCAGTGCCGGGTCAGAGGCCGCAAAGGCAAGACTCGGTCCAAAGCCCCAGCCGCCGCCCTATCCCAGGCGGCCACTAAGTCCTCAGCCGAGTCGTGTGCCAGAACCTCAGGAAACGGCCCAAGCTCCATCTGGAATCTATCAGGATCCATCAGGCGCCTGGGGCAGAACCACCTGGTCGGTTCCGCCTCTCTGCGGCGGGGTGTGGCGGTTCAGAGGTCCAGGCGAAGGAGGGAGTGATCTGACCATGACAAGGGTTCAATCGCTATATCCCCTATCTCGAGATCACTCGACCACTGTCCAGAGACAAAAACCAGGTCCAATGGGTGTCCCCCCATGTGAGTAGAGCCATAAATTAACTGGGTCAGGTCCATAGCCGTCATGGAAGCCATGAACTCCCGAGCCACTTCAGACGTCTCGCCGACTGATGACAGGTTAAAATCCCCCATGACCATAAGCCTGGGGGTGTCAACCGCCACCGCGGCTATAACATCAAGCAGCTCAGGCAGGGCTGCTGCCACGTGGCAGGGAGCCAGGTACATGACTAGCAAGCCAACTGCACCCTATGACCCCACTTCACAAGGAGGGACTCACATCCAGCCGTCTGAGGAGCAGTGGCCTCCCTCGGTCCAACACCTTCATTAATAACAACCGCCACCCCTCTGCCCCTCCCCTGTGACCTTGGCTGATGGAAAACACGGAAACCTGGTGGGCACATATCAACAAGGGGGGCTCCCCCCTCCTGGCCCAACCAGGTCTCCGTAATACCCGCCAGGTCCACACACCCCTCCTGAATAAGGTCACAAGTGAGGGGGGCTTTATTTACCACGGACCTGGCGTTGCACAGCATCAGCCGAAGGCATGGGGCCTGAGGTTCCATACAATCTGGGGAACGAGAAGAGCTTTGAGGGCCGGAGCGTGCCACCGCTTGCAACCAGCGAGGACGCACTCCCACAAGATGTGGCCCCCTGCTCCCGCCATATCTGCCCCTCCCACCTACAGTATCGATGTTATGGCCATCTGTATCGTAAGCTCTAATCCTCTCCTTGACCCCTGAGTCTGCACCTCCCATGCCACGCCCCTCGGCTGGCCCAGATACCCTCCCCCGCGGGTCTTCCCCCGAACCCATGCAACCGACCCCCCTCCCAGAATCCCTTAAAATCTTATTAAAAAATTTCCCTAAAAAACCCCATAATCCTCTTTTTGCTGTATGCCATCTCTCCGGACTCCAAAGTCCGTCATCGAGATAGGCCCTCGATAAAGAAGAGGGCCAGACCTGTGAGAGGGGGGCATCTCGCAGTTTGAGGAGTTCTCCCAATGAGTACATTTTGTAGCTAGATAGTCCATAGCTGGTAGGCATGTCCTAGTTATCCAGGGTCCTGTGGAGAGAGTATCAATCAGCGGTACAAGTCATTTTAGTCCCACTGATCTCTCACATCAGCGGTAGAAAAACTTAAGCCATTTTGAACTCAGATGTAAACATCGATCACCCTCTCACGGCAACCAGATATAAGGGAGAAAAGCAGCAGCTATAGTCCTGTTCTTTCAATGTTGTACCTAGGCACAGATGGAATAGCCAATCCTTGAGTTCAGAGACACGGATAGTCTGTGGGAAATATATAGTAGGCGAAAATCCAGGGAGACTCAGATGACATAAAAGTAGGGAAACTCTCATCCTGACATACAGGAAACAACAAACCTGGATAGCAAATGATCACAAAAAGCCAAATAACCGGCCACAAAAGGGGCACGGGAGATAAAAATACAGGAGGGGGGAGATGGAATAAGGCAGTCACTTTGCAGAAGCAAAGCCCCCATGATAGACACAACAATCCTCTTCTAATCTCCTTAGCCTCCTTCAGGTCTTCCATGCATAAAGGTTTAACCCCCCCCATAGAAAGAGAGGGGGGAGTCCTCTGGGAGGCGATCCAGGGCTGGCCCGACAATGAAAGGGTTGGCATCCCTCCGTCGCCCAGGAGTTTTGGTTGAAAATAGTTTGGCAGGTCCCTACTCTCCCGTTTGTGGCCTCTTTGGTCTCCATTGCTCCGATTACCGCCGCCTGTAACCACCCTTTCGGGCGCCATTTTGGGCGCCGTCATCACTGCCGCCATCACCATCGGCCTCATCCACGCCGACTCCGCCCACTGCTGGCCTCCGCAGGCAATTCCTGTCCTCGCCAGGGACCAACGGAGTCTCGCCCAGGGTGCCAGATGGCCATCGCAGCCGCGCACCGCCATCCCTCCGGCAGCCTCCGATGAATGCAGGGCCTACTGTCATGAAGCTCCTGGCCTGTCTCGCTGTCTTATATCCCGCCAGCACCGCCCGTCTCAGTACAAGCTGTTCCGGAGAGCGAAGCCATAAACTACTCTCCCAAAAGGTCTTCCGGAGCCGAAAATGCTCCCATCGGATCGGCGAATTAGCCCTCTCACCACGCCATGGGCCATAGGTGGACAGTTGGCCCTAAAGACCCCCTAACCGCCAGGACATTACCCCCGTAAAACCGGAGCTCCATCGGGAGTCGCCATCTTGGGCATGCGCGAGGGCAACCTCTTCAGCTGAAAAAATGCTTTTAAAAGTAAAAAAAAAAGGCTCTGATCATCAGGCAACTCAGCTGGGATCGTCAGAGGCTTTTAAAAGCATTTTTTTTACAACCTCTTTGGCCAAAGAGTTTGTAGAAAAAATGCTTTTAAAAGAAAAAAAGCCTTTAAAAGAAAAAAAGCCTCTGACAATCAGGCAACTCAGCTGGGATCGTCAGAGGCTTTTAAAAGCATTTTTTTACAACCTCTTCAGCTGGTTTTAAAAGTTTTTTTTTTTAAAGTTGGCCACGCCCATTCAGTTACATTACCCCGCCTTCTTCCATCAAGTCATGCCCACAGAACCGGTAGTTACAAATTTTACATTTCACCACTGCATACATTGCAACTGGGAAAACCATAGCCTTGACTATACGCACTTTTGTTGGCAGGGTGATGTCTCTGTTTTTTAGTAAATTATCTAGATTTGCCGTAGCTTTCCTCCCCAGGATCAACCGTCTTTTAATTTCTTGGCTGCAGTCCCCATCTGTGGTTATTTTGGAGCCCAGGAAAATAAAAACTGTCACTACCTCCATTTCTTCCCCATCTATTTGCCAGGAATTGAGAAGGCCGGATTTTAAGATTAATCTTAAAATTAATACTATCTAAAAAAGTAACATTTATTTGAAGTTACATAATTCTGATGGATACCGCAAATGTCTGTAGTGTTGTCAAGAACACTATAGGAATTAGTTATTGTCTTCTAGCCTACAGTGCTGACATTCTCCAAGCTTAGCTTCCAGTGTTGCAAATATACTGATTACTGTTCCCATTATTCTTTCTTTTTTTAAAAAAATCTAGTTAGGACTGATGAACTTCCAATCAGTTGACCTCATTCATTCTCCCATAACAACCCATTAGGGATATTGAGTGAAATGCCACCTCTCCCTAGAGCCCTCTCCCTAGTGAGAACTGCTCTTGAGAGCACTCTAGCTGTGCATCTGCAGGTACAATTTTGTAATTGAGATATATGCCCTGGAGCTTTGCTTTGCTCGCTGAGGAGCTCTGGGAGTTAAAGTCCACAAGTCTTAAAATTGCCCAGGTTGGAGATCCCTGCTCTGGAGGTTGGGTAACAGAGACTATCTTCATGATTACTTTCCATTTATTGTAAAAGAACTGGAGTTGGGGGAAAGTGTATGGAAAGAACAGCCTAGAAACAATTAATACACATCTTGCTTTTGAAATGAAAACTGCACACATTAATGCATCATGCAAAAATTGAACTGATTTCAGTTAAAAGAATCTGTAACATAATCAGCTTCTTTACTAAACAAACTTTTCTTGTAATCACTTACTGCCATCTAGTGGCCAAATAGTTATGCTGTCCTAACAATTGGGAGCAAATAAAACTAAGTGTTTAATTCATCTTTCAACAACAATAACAACAATAATATATTCTTCACAATATTGTCAGAGAACCTGCTGAATTTTTCACACTATTTAATGGCTAAAGAATGCCATGAAACTAATGGAAGACTCATTTTTATTTATACCGTTATCATTTATTCCATTGTTCTTGGAAGCAAGCAATCAGTTCAGTGTTACTCAACATTTAGAGCTGCACACAAATACACACCCACATCTTCCATGGGCTGCATTTACCAACACTATCTGTCCATATTAAAATATGAATACAATGTATTAAAATTATATATATATTTATGACATATACAGCTTACCTCCTGCAGGTGTGAAAACTGTTATATTAGCCTTTGGGCCCACTCCAGCACTTGTTTCAGCAGCAACAAACACATCATATAATGTAAATGGTATCAGATTATTAAAAGTAAATTTGAGATCTTTTGTGTTGTTCTCCAAAATACGAACTGAAATAATAATTTAAAACAAAATACCAGACAGTTAAGCTCTTTGAAATTATTTTAAAAGAATTTTGTTCCTGATTATGTTAAAGAAAACTGAAACAAGCAAGTATTATAAACTGATCAGGTATGTCAACTTCATGTTAATGAATGTTTTTATGACACTTGGTAAAAAGGTAAAAGACAATAACAATACAGGTATATCCTATTAGTTTAATCCAGGGGTGAAATGCTCCCAGTTCGGACCGGATCGCCCGATCTGGTAGCGATGGCGGTGGGTGGTTTGGAGAACTGGTAGCAAAAATCCCTGCGCCCCCCACTCCCACCATGCCCAGCCGAGCCGCATGATCATCAGAGGCTTTTTTTTTAATTTTTAAAAGCATTTTTTCTACAATCTCTTCCGACGAAAAAATGCTTTTAAAAGTAAAAAAAAAGCCTCTGATGATCGCGCGGCTCAGCTGGGATCGTCAGAGGCTTTTCAAACATTTTTTTCTGCAACCTCTTGGTCGAAGAGGTGGTTTAAAAAAATGCTTTAAAAAGCCTCTGATGATCCCAGCTGAGTTGCCTGATCGGCAGATGCTTTTCAAAGCATTAGAAAAAATGCTTTGAAAAGTTAAAAAAAAAAAGTTGGCCAGGCCCACCCAGTCACATTACCCTACACACCCACCAAACCACGCCCACAGAACCGGTAGTAACAAATTTTACATTTCACCTCTGGTTTAATCCGGGGAAAATGCCTATACTTCCAGGTATTTAATACTCAATTAAATGTTACTACATACTTAATTATGTCAGTATACATATAATTATGCATATAATTTAACTGACAATACTATGTTGGCTTGCAGGTTAATTATTAGATTAAAGATCTGACTAGAGTAAGCAAGTTTAGGGTAAATCTGGGTTTTACCTGAAATTTTGGTATACTGGCAAAATGGATCAGTACTACCCTTTCAGTTAACAGGGCACTGCTGCATATATTAAATCAAATAGATTAAAGACAGTAAATTTACAGTTTCTCTACCTTATTAAAAATGTTAGGTGAGCACATTGATCAAAATAACAATGGGTAGCATATACTTATGACTCATCTGGTGATTATCATGGCCTGTAAGATTAACAACAATAAGCCCTTCATGGCATGGGACCAGGCTGTTTGAGGGATCGCCTTTCCTCACTTGCTCACCTTTTGATATTCCAAAAGGCTCATAAAACCTGGTTATGTGACTAGGCCTGAGGATCACATGGAATCTACAGATGTTAAATTTTTGAGGGAGCCATTTTTGTTGCCTTAAACCAGAGGTGTCAAACTCATGTTGTCACGATGGCATCACATGATGTATCAGGACTTTTTCCCCCTTCGCTAAACTGGGTGTGGGCGTGGCCAATGCGTGACACATCTGGCCTGTGGGCCAGGAGTTTGACAGCCCTGCCTTAAACTATGAGTTAAAAACGAGGAAGGAAGGAAGGAAGGAAGGAAGGAAGGAAGGAAGGAAGGAAGGAAGGAAGGAAGGAAGGAAGGAATGCACCAAGAGGAAGATGAAAATGCAGAAGATTATGATTGGATGGAGTTAATGAAATCCTGAAAAAAATCATAAGTTTAAAGAACAAATTATATAGTGGACATAAAAATGGTTAGCAAGGTTAGAAAGATATGAAGGAGTAATGGTGTTGGTATAAAGTAAATTTAGGTATGTTTGCTTTTCTGCCTTTTCTCATTATTTCTTAGTCTGAGTTCTGGATAATGTTAGTTATTTCGAAAGGAAATAGTATGATGTTATATAAAGAAATGTTACAACTGTATAGCTCTAATAGTTTTATGAATCAATTAATGACTTAGCACAGTAGATTATGAAACATGTGAACACAATAATACAAAATCAAATTAACTGATTTACCAGTTTGCCCATATAAATCCACTCTGTAAGTAAACTTTCCAGTAACAATGTTTGGTGGCTCCCATGAAATTGAGAAGGATTTTCCTGTAACATTTCCCATGACAAGATTCTGAGGAGGATCTTCTGGAACTAAATTTAAAAAAAAAAAAAAATTCCACGCATATTGGAGTGTTTATTTCATAAAATCTGAATTGTGCCCTCCAATTTTCTTTACGCTACCGTAATTATTTTTTAAAATCATCCTGATAGTAAAACTACTAGCAAATCAATGCAGTGGCCAATCCACATCAAGAGAGATAATACATGTGGAACTCAGATTAAAAGGAGCATTCCTAATATGCCAACATATAAAATGGCAGGTTTTTGTTTACCTAGTTAAGGAATTGATATAAAGAAAGCAATTTCTGAGGTTTTATGGGTATCAAAAGGAGACTTTTTTTTTTTTGCAAAATACTTTACTGAGACAGTAAGTTGAAAAAGGCAATGGGCTGGATCAAGAATTCTTCTTCCATCTGCCCAGAGTGCCCATTCCTGGATTCATTTCCTTCTATCTGTTGCACTGTCTTTTTTATTTTATTGTAATTTGTTTGTTGTGAGTTGCCTAGAGACGCTGGGAGTTGGATGGCATACAAATTAATAAATTATTATTTGTCTTGGAGAAAAATTTATCAACGTGGTCACTAAGAGTCAAAAATGACTTGACAGCACATCATGATTTTTTTAAAAAAATCAATCAAATATGTTTAATAATGAGGCAAGTGCCATACAATTTTATTTCATTCTAAATAAAAAGCTTGTGTAGATTTGTCCATAATTTGTATGCATGTCCATGTTTCATGTGTTCATTTTTTCTCAAATACATGAACTTTAAGCCTTCAAGCCAAATTTTAGGCACTCTATTGAAATAAGACAGTCAAAATTACATTATCTTCCTATTTTTAATGGCCAATATATGTTTAAGTATAAAATATATTATTAGAAGCCTCAAAAAAATCTGAAAGCCAAACTTTAGACATCACTTTCTAAAAATAATCTTGGTTATGTATTTAAACTGCCTTGAATATTTCCTTCAACATTCATCTTTGTTAGTGATATCCCTAACCTAATGCTATTTCTACACAGCTGACAAAATGCTTCAGCTGCTCGAACTGTAATGAAGATTAGGTCAAACATGACATTATTCAAAGGCACTGGTGGTCATAAAAAGGACAAATATTTTGTATTCTGCTAGCTGCCAAAATGAGAACAGCTGTTAGTGGATAGTAATAAATCTTGTTCATGCAAACTCTGATCTCTGCTTTCTAAAGATTATTTATCATTCTTTATAAATCTTGCCAAATATAAGGGCATCAACTATATTGTTATAAAAACAGTTACCCTTGGAATGGAGAATTAAGTCCAGCAGTTCTATCAAGAAATACATCTTACCCAGAGGTGGGTTTCAGCAGGTTCTGAGCAGTTTTGGAGAACCGGTAGTGGAAATTTTGAGTAGTTTGGAGAACCAGTAATAAAAATTTTGACTGGCCCTACCCCCATCTAGTCTCTGCTTCCCAAGTCCCAGCTGATCAGAAGGAAATGGGGATTTTGCAGTATCTTTCCCCTGGATTGGGGAGGGAATAGAGATTTTACAGTATCCTTCCCCTGCCATGCCCACCAAGCCACGCCCACCAAGTCATGCCACGCCCACCAAGCCACACCCACAGAACCGGAAGTAAAAAAATTTGAAACCCACCACTGAATTTATCTAAGGAACATTATCAACTAATTTGCAAGTCCAGTGCTATCTTTAATGAAGTAGCTGGATATAAAAATGGCGAGCACTAACTTATTTAACATATAGTTGCTGTATTTTTATTTGTGATTGGGTTACTAAGCATTGTGACTTGAATAGATGGAAAGTAAAATTGGTTACTTCGTTATAAAAGTATCCTGAGTTGTCCCATATTTATGAAGGATTTCATTATTTCTTTTTTCAATTATGGAAACTAAGCCAATATTAAGCTTAAACTAGAGCACAGTTGTCAAACTCAATCGTGTCAGGTGACATCATGTGACATATCATGATGTGTTTTGCCTTTGTGGAGCTGGGGTGGGCTTGGCCTGCACATGATGTATCTGACACGCGGCCACCAGTTTGTCACCCCTGAACTAGACAAAAATGTGTGTTTTAGTAGCATTGTAAAGCATATCTTTCCATCTGTTTTAAAGAAATGGATCTTTCTGAAAATATGGTCAATATGAACTGAAAAGACAGTGGAGATTAGGGAAATGTACCACAATTCAAATCCTAATCAGATTGGATTTGAAATTGGATCTGAAATTAAGATGGAATACTGTTACACTTTTCTCATTACAAATTACTTTTCTCTCCATTGTTTGTCTCAATCAAAGTATAATAAGCAGCATGGAAAATATGCTGCTACAACTCCCTTTAATTGATTAGTTTACTGTTTTGGATATTGATAATTTCAAATACTAATTTGTACTTCATATGTCCCTTTCCCTTTCATGTATGAGCTTGAGAAATTGCCTGTAAAGACTCAGAGGGAGATAAGATATCTACTCATTGGTCTATACAATAATGTATATCATGCAGTTTTAAAAACTTCAATATAATTAAATTTTTATTGCAAGAAAGGTTTTTTTATTTTAATGTGCTTCAAATGATTCACCACATGTGTCTTATATGATTAAATAAAATGCAAATACCTACACTGAACCAACTACAATTTTCATTCAGATTTCTCACTGACAGCCATACCTTCTCTTTCCTGCATTTGACTGTAGGACAGATCCTTTATTCTCTTAAATCCCAGGGACAACAGAAGAATAAAACTTGATCCATTCCTTATATAAGGACAGAAAGCAACAAACCCAAAAATATATTTCTGGAAGATAAATTGTCCTACAATAAATTCTGAAATATATTTATTCAAGATTTGCCAGTTGCAAATGCTGTCCATATTGATTTCCCTTCTTAACTTTGTTAGCTGAAGAATATGTACCTGATTCTGGTGTCCTGACAATTGCACTGTCGATATAACCTGCTTCAGTGGTTACTGCTGAAACTTCAAAAAGGTAAGTTGTGTATGGCCTAAGATTAGTCACGACAAAACTGACAGGTTCATTCCAGACTGAACTCATTGCCTTGGGAGCAATTGTACTTGAGGTAAACGTAGTGGTTTTACTAGACGTAGTTGAAGGAGTGGTAGTACTCCATAAAAATGATTCACTGTTATCCTGTAAAGACAAACATTGAAATAAAAACAATTACTTTTGTGGCTATTTTTATTGTTTTGATATTTTAATTGTTTTAAAATTTTAGAATTATAAGCATTTGTAAATTGCTTTTCAGATTTATTTTATTCCAATGAAACATAGGAGTAAAAACTGTTTTCATGTTTTTAGTATGCCAATGTTGAAAAAGTTTTTCAATGTATACATATTGTAAAGGAGGGGAAAAATGCACTAGACGCTGATGCAGATGGATAAAAATTCAAAAACTATAGGATAAACTTAACTTGATAATGCCAAACAATTGGTCAATGCACATATTTTCTTATTTGATTATTTCAAAAAATATGTTGTTATATAAATGTCTGTCAAATTATGCAGCTCACATTGTGAAGTACTTCATCTATATATTAATTTACTATTTGGAATTGCACATGCTTATGAGAACCAAAATACATCAGTGTTGAATACATCATCATCATCATCATCATCATCACCATCATCATCATCATTATTATTATTGGATTAAGCTTTTCTGTAGAATGTTTTAAAGTTAAACAAAACAGGACATATGCACCTTCAAGAGTGGTATTCATATGTGACAAATTAAAATGCCTTTGTTTTCATAACTGTTGAAATAGAGAAACTGACCTTTTGGATTTTACCATCTAAATTTGATGAGCATAAGATTTTGCCATTGATGTATACAAATTCAAGAAGGCACTTTGAAATTGTATGTTTTTGCTACAAGGAAAATTCGAATTTTAAAAAATGCTGCATTCCAGATCATCTGAAATCTGGATCAGACTTTATAGGTGGATACTATAATTTCACTTACTCTATCAAATGCAATCAATATTAATTGATGACTAAGATGACAATATTTTCATTTATTTATAACTTTGAAATGGTTTACAAGAAAACAATCAAAATGTAAACATAAAAAGGATAAAAAAGCTAAAAGCAAAACAAGAAAGAAAATCCAAACCAAAAACCTAAAAGAAGAATTTAAAAAGAAAACAATTCAAATAAAAAACATTAAAATTCAATCTAAAATACCAAAGAAATAAAATGTTTGCCTGTAATTAAAAGGACAATAAAGTAAGTTATTTTATTCTTCCATTCATGCTTTAGAGATCTCCCATCAGTTTTGCTCTTAGGATCTCTTATACTTTGCAACCAACACTCTGATTTTTTTTTACTGTGAATTTTGAACTGAAACATGGGCAGTCCTGAAGAATCAACTTTTATTTTTATCTATAACTAGCATGTTTTACATACTCACATTGCATTCTGGTAATCTGCCAGACAAAAGATCTTCCACTTTAACAGAGACATCCTTCACTATTATTCCACTTCTTGCGTGCTTTACACTAATTTTGAAACTAGTTATTTTTCCATTTGGCTGTTGTGGCAAGAACCAAATCAGATTTACAGCTGAGTGGTTGAAAGCTTCAACTGTGAGATTTACCACTTTACCAGGTGCTTGGAAAGGAGCAGCAAAATAAAAAAGAAAGAATGTATTTGACTTATTTTAAACAGACTCTATTAAAAACAGTATTCTGTTACTGCTGCTGCATTACAGGAAGAGCAAAGTGAGCTCATACACTGTTGTAATTCTAGGATGCCAAACATAAATGACAGATTTCCTTAGTCCCTGGACAGAACAAGATTTTCAGGTTCTGCGAAAATTTTATCTACAGCAAACTATGTAATATATAATTATTATATATTTTAGAATTAGAATTGAAAAGATATCAAAGGACATCATTGACTATATAAAACTATTTGAATGTAAACAATGGTATATATTTGGATATATTTGCTTAAATATGAATAAAATATTTGTGGGGTTTTTTAAATCAGCTGTTAAATTGTCAAAATTTTATGCAATTTCTTCAGGATATTTGTTGAAAGTTTGTCATTTCAGTGAATCTGTCATACTGAATGTCAACAAATAACAAAATCTAAGTTTACAGAATAAGCTTAAATCTGAAAATAAATTTAGCATTGTATTATTAAATTGTACTAAGTTTTCAACAGTGTATAAATGAAAAAGATTGACCTTTAAGTGTATTTGACTGAATTTATGTAACACAAGTTTCTATCGACATATTGTATATGTAAGAAACTTAACGTTTAATTTGAAAACAAAAATAATATTCTCCTAATAACATGTGATTCAGCACAATTTGGCTCTTCAGGTCCAAGCATATTATGTAGCCTGACAAAATTATTAAGAGATGTCATAAACCAAGTTACCACTTTCTGCAGTTTGAAAGAGAAATGGCTCACTAAATATTCCAATGCCAGCACTATTTTCAGCAGCAACCTGCAAGAGGACAAAATCAGTGAGAACTATGATTGCATTTTAAGTGAAACAAACAAACAATTTTCATGCAAACTATCAAATTAATGTATGCTTCTGTGAGGAAAAAGTACCCAATAAAAACAGAAGATGGAAATCATTTGAATGTTCTCCACATGTTCTTTACTAAGTGATATGCATGGTATGAATGATTCCTTTTTTTCTCAATGAAATTAAAATGTGTGTGATAAAGGTACCACTGGATCCATACATTGCCATTATGGGAATTGCTCGATTTGAGATATTGCTTGAACAGTTATGACATATTCAACAGTTATGACGTATTTAACAAATTACACTTAAATATAACTTATCCGGTACATTTTATACATAGAGACGTTTGATGCAGAATTGCAATATGAATATACTGAAATATCACCCGAACTATCCTGAAATTGTCCTGATTATGAGATTCTTCTCAAACTAATCTTTATCTTTGTCTTGAACAACTTATCGGACTTTTGAAAGTTGGCATCTTGTTAGACCGTGTTAGACTGGAACTTTCAGGAAAGCTATTACTCTTGTCTTTTTAAACTTTTGCATTATATAAAAAATGAACAGGTGTATAAGAAATGTGTACAGTAGAATAAGAAATATATTATTCTTATCAAATAAAATGCACTGGGACAAAAACAGAGAAAGGAAGGGAAGGGGAGGGGAGGGGAGGGAAGGGAAGGAGCAGTTTATTAAAATGCATAAGAACACCACCAGTTCTGGAAATTAACATACTTTCTCACTGTATTAAATGACTAAATGCAAAGCCTTCCATTAGAGACCACAACTGAAGTGAAACTGAGGTGAAATTATGTGCCTGCAGTTAAATTTACATTCATTATAATTTGAATATGTGGCATATATATATATATATATATATATATATATATATATATATATATATATGCTTTGATGCTTACAAATTTCAAAAAGTAAAATACTTCATTTTAAATTATATTTTAGAAATAGTAAAATATAAATTTACCTGAATTTCATAAGTTGTTCCAGGATTAAGGTTGGTTAGTAGAACTTCCAAACTATCTGGTTTTGTTGTAACTTGGGTGTAAATATTTTGCATCCACGGACAAACCTCTTTATATTTAACTATGTAGGATATAATTCTCCCGTTTGGGAAATGTGGTGTATTCCACGAAAGGAGAATTCCTGCAGATCCAACTTTTTCCCCGGCAAGGAAAACAGGAGGTCCTGGATCTGTATAAATTACATGTTTTTACATTAAACCTAGATATTCTTTAGATACTGGAGAATAAGGACAGAGTTTGCCAGTTTTTAAGCATCAAAGAGCAGCAAATATGAAGTTGGCTTTTTTTTAACTTCATGAAAGATAATAAATTGCCTTTTGGAACATCAAGTACATTCTTTCTCTAAGAATTTTAATGGAATGCTGTAATATTCACAGACAAACAGCTTCTGATGCCAGTTCACTTTTTTAAGCTCATTATTAAAGCATCTGTTTGCATTTGGGTTCTCTGCCTAAAATTGTATGGAAGAATTTGCCAAGACATTTTTGAATACTCATATTTTGGCAAGTGTGTTTTAAATCATGATATTTTTCAAAAGGCAATTTTCTCTTCAACTATGCACCTCTGGAATTACTTCTTTAAAATAAATCTTTTTTCAATTACTTTAGAGCAAGCACTGTGAACAATTTCAGTTTGCAAAGCAGAAAATTAGATACATATTTTTGAGACATTTTGATAAAACACTCAAGTGCAATTTTGCCATAAACTCACTAGTTACATTAGTTGTCACTGTTCTGCTGACAGGTAAACTATACACTGAAGAGGAAACCGAAGCAACAGTCACATTATATATTGTCCCAGGAGTGATATTCGAAATTTCAGCCTAGAATGTGAAATTAAGATTTAGAACTTTAAATCTCTCAATTTAACAAAAGCAAACAAAGCATTGAATAAATCAATAATACATTCACATGGCTAGTATTCATAACATTAAAAAAAAACATACATTACTCTTAGGTATAAGCTGTCAATTCAAAAATGTTTTAAAAGCAGTAGTTAATAGTTCATTTTAATGGCCCTGTTTATTTGTAGGATTCTGCAGTTTTAAGTAACAAAACTAATTCGACTGTTCATATCAACTGAGATATCCTGAGATGACCTAAGGAAATATACTATCATTGTCATTGAAATATAATCTACATTAATCAACACTCAACATTCATATGAAATACCTGTGCCTTTGTAGGTCCAATAAAAAACAGAAGCAAGAAAACATGAAAAATCATGGTTTGTATGTATGTATGCATTTATATATATATCCAAATACTGCAATCAAACAGTGCTCTTAAAACTTTGTGATGGCTTATGAGAGAAATGTTGCCTGCATTAATGATTTAAGTCTAGATCTCCCTGGCAAGTACACAATTAATGAACTTGTATTACTCAATAGCTCAGCCCTGCCTTTGTTAAAATATTCATGAACACTTAAATGACTAGCTAGAGGTCTGAGGTAGACTTTGTAAAAGTATCATGACTGTTGTTAAGGCAACAAAGAATAGATGTTGAAATCTGCCGTCATAAATTTGGTACATGTACTTTCGCATTCCCAACCCAGCTTAAAAGCCACAAGATAGAATGTCACGCTATGCCAATTGTGCTGTTTGTGCAGTTTATAAACAAATTTGAACTACAATACTATAAACAAAAGCCCTCACATACCTGATACTCTCCACTTCCCATATCTTGGAGAGAAACAAAGCCATGAGGAGGTGCAAGCTGCACATGAAACTGTTCTACATATCCATTCGGCAGCCTCCAGTGCAAAGAAAAGGAATGTGAGGACACATTGAAAACTGTCAGTTTCTGTGGCTTTTCAGGGTCTTAAAATAAAATATATATATGCATTATCTTTCCATTAAGAAAGATTATTATCAAAACATTAAGTTCTAAATAAATTAGCTCCAGTACATAGATCTTTGAATGCATCAATATGTCATAAGCTATATACCCATGATGGTGAACCTATGGCACATGTTCCAGAGGTGGCACGCAAAGCCCTCTCCGTGGGCACGTGCACCATCGCCAGCTGCTATTCTGGGTTCCATTGAGTGCATGCGTTCTGGACACTGGTCCACTGCATACTAGCCAGTTGCTCTCTTCCGGGTTCCAGTGCTCCGGCACTTGGTGCCAAAAAGGTTAGCCGTCACTGCTATATACTATTAAGATGTTTAAATCCCAACTTTTTTTTTCTATTTGCCTTTAAGTTAGTCTTGACTCTAGGCAATTGTTTGGACAAATCCCTGAAGTTACAGGGAAGTGGTCATTAAGAAGAAGTCACCCAGCTGGCATTGTGCCCAAGGTGGGACTAGAGCAGTGATGGCAAATCTTTTCGATTCAGTGTATCAAAAATTCAGAAAATGCTTAACCTGACTCTCCTGGCATATTATCTCTCCCTGCACATAAGAATATGAATGCTCTTAAAGAAGATAAAATTTACCCCACAGCTGTTTTTGCTGGGTATAATTACAGATTGTACGGTTATAGAGACTAATTTGATTTTAAATTTAATAACTGTAGCAAGACTTTTGGTGGTGCAGTATTGGAAGAAGGAAGATTTGCCTACGATTGAAGAATGGACACTAAAAGTAGCAAATTTAGCAGAGATGGCCAAAATTTCAGCATATTTGAAGGACTATTCAAATGAAAGATATATTTTGGAATGGAGAAGATGGATTCACTATATTCAAAACAAATATCGGACTAAAAAGTTTCAAATAGTTTATGAATTAAAATAGAGATTTTAGAAAAGTACTTATATTTAGTCAAGTAAAAGGGGAGTTAAAGCACAAAAGGAAGATAGGAGTCTAGAGATGGTTAGCTTATGTTAGTATATGTTTGTTGAATGCTATACCCTGTATTTTGCTCTGGGAAGTCGGGGGGGAGGGTTGGGGAGGGAGGTGGGAGGTGGGATGGGAAAATATTTGTAAAATTCTCTAAAACTTTTCAATTAAAAAAAAAGAATATGAATGCTCTTGTATGACTCACCCATAGACCTTCTGAAAGTTGCATAAGAGAGAAATACTCTTGCATGGCCTGTCGCGCCTCTGAAAATCATGCAAGAACAGGTTCTGTTCTTTTGTGATTTTCAGAGGCTCTAGAGCAGGGATGTAAAACTTGTGGCCTGTGGGCCAGATGCGTCATGCGCTGGCCATTCCCACCCCTGGTTTAGCGAAGGGGGGAAAAGTCACAATACGTCATGTGATGACGTGACAACATGAGTTTGACACCCCTGCTCTAGAGGCAGAGTAAGATCATGGCCTTCTTATGTGACTTCAGAGGCTCCAGGGACTGTATAACAGCACACCACATTCACATGCAACCTCTGCAGCCTCAAAATTGAGCAAAAAAAGGGCTACTGGCATGCAATCAAAAATGACATTGCAGGACAACCTGTGACACACGTATCATACGTTTACCATAACGAGATTAGAACTCATGATCTTCCAGTAGTCTGATGCTTAACCACTATGCCAAACCAATTCTCTTAATTTCCCATTATATGTTCATAAATGGAACATACTAAGTAAATATTATAAATAATCCCTATTTTTATTATCAAAACATACCATTTTGCACGAGAATAACTGTTACAGTAGAAAATATTCACAGTACTCATTCTTAAATCAAGATTAGAACCTGGTCAATAAAACAAATCATGAATGATTTTGAACTTGAGATATCTCTTCTTGTACTTCTGTAATCTTATTCCTAAAATGTGCTTCTCTTTTAGTCCCTCTATTTACAATTTTGCAACTTCCCACAGAAGTATTATGAGCTGCGGTGACACTAGCTAGACTGCGGTACTGCAGGCTACTTCTGCTGACTGACTGCAATTTGGCAGTTCAAATCTCATCAGGCTCATGGTTGACTCAGCCTTCCATCCTTCTGAGGTGGGTAATATGAGGATCAAAATTGTTGGGGGTAATATGCCGATTCTGTAAACCGCTTAGAGAGGGCTGTAAAGCACTGTAAAGCGGTATATGCTATTGCTATTTCATGCAAGAAGGCACATCTTTACATAATTATTTGCCGAACAATCTTTTTAGCATTTGCACCATTTCCAAGATAGTTGTCTATTTTCTTAGTCCATCAAATGATAAAACAATTTATAGTTTTCCACAAAACCCTAGTGTAAGATGTTTTGAAACTGATTCTAATAGCATATTTGTCAACAATTCCCAACATAGAAATTCACAAACCTGTCACAAATTCTATAAAGGAAACTGCACTTTCAACACTGCCTTTTACTCTCTGCAAAGTGAAGTTATAAATGCTACCAGGAGTCAGATTTGTAATGGTGTGATGAGTCTCAGGATCGAAAATAGCATATTCCTTTGTGAATATCTTGTTTGATACAGATGCTTTGTAATGGCTGAAGTCAGTTTCACTTGGATTCCATGTTAATTTAGCAGAGGTTGTATTTCTCAGTGTTAAGGTTAGACCACATATCTTCATTGGTTCTGAACAAAATTTGAAAAAAGAGGCAATATATGTGGAAAAGTAACCAAATATTGAATAAATACATTTCTCTTGAGTAAGAGCCTTGATAGTACAGTAGTTTAGTGTACCCTGTTATTAACACAGCTGCCTGCAATTTCTGCTGGTTTGAATCTCTCCAAGGCTCAAGGTTGACTCAGCCTTCCATCCTTTCTAAGGTAGGTGAAATGAGGACCCAGTTTGTGGGGGCAATAAGCTGACTTTGTATAAAATATACAAAAGAATGAAGGCTATTGCTTAACACATTGTAAGCCGCCCTGAGTCTCCGGAGAAGGGCGGCATATAAATCAAAAATTAAAAAAAACAAAACAAAAAAAAAACAAATAGAAACTTTCTTACAACACTTTGACATTGCTATGAGAATGAAATTAACTCTTTCAAATACAATCTGATAATAGTTCATTATTGTCAGATGACAATTCCAATGCAATGAACGTAGAAGGCTGATATCATTCCTGTTTCTCAGCTGTTTTTTAAAAATGTCATTGGACAAAATAATTGGTCACTATTTGGAGTCAATCTTAATTTCTTCTCTACAATTAAGATTTTGCAATTTAGCAAAAAGTAGTTTTTGCACTCCATGTATTGCCTGGTGTGTGTGTGTGTGTGTACGTACAGGGGAAAAAAACTTTTGATTTAGTATGTGTGATCAAAATTATGTATTTTATGTTTGTATTATTTCTGGAGTTGTCTGGTTACATTTGCCAGCACATACAAAGACGCACTATGTTGACCTCTTTCCAGCCCTTATTTTCTGGAATTATGCCATCCCTCAAGGCATTTGAAGGAGCAAGTCCGACCATGTTATGTGCAATCCTAAGAAGATACTTTGCAGTCCCCACAAGTCCAACATAACAAAATGCCTAAAATTCTGCCCCTTCTGCTTGCTTTCGATGGTCTCACTCAACTGAATGGCCATTGCTATTCAGCAGACTAAACACCATTTCCAAGAGCCTTGGTGGCGCAGCGGACTAAAGTGCTGTTAAGTAGCACTTAGCTGCCAGCTGCCTGCAGTTACTGCAAATTCAAATCTCACCAGGCTCAAGCTTGACTCAGCCTTCCATCGTTCCGAGGTAGGTAAAATGAGGACCCGGATTATGGGGGCAATAAGCTGACTTTGTATAAAAAGAACACCGCTTGGGGGGGCCAAAAGCCCTACTAAGCAGGTATATACAAAAGTATGAAGGCTATTGCTTAACACATTGTAAGCCGTCCTGAGTCTCTGGAGAAGGGCGGCATATAAATCAAACCAATAAATAAATACCAATAAATTTCCAGGGTTATAAAACATGTCCTACCTTTAAAGGTATCTGCTTTAAATATTCAGGCTCCCATGAAATCTACTAGCTTCTCAACACCAATTCTCAGCCTTTTTATCCATTTGGGGAGGGAGGCACATAATCCAAGTTTCTTGAGAAACTCTTGTTTGGGATTGCAATTTCTAACATGGTAATACATACATATACTGGGCTTAATCATAAATTGTTCAACTCTGTAAAATAATATGGCTCAGGAATGCAGCCCTTTTTAGCTAAACTATTATAATTCTGGTAAAATTATAAATGAAAGTAAATTCTAGTAAAATCATTTTATTTTGGTGGCCCAGTGGTTAGTACTGCAGGCTACTTCTGCTGATCACCGGCTGCCAGCAGTTTGGCAGATCGAATCTCACGAGGCTCAAGGTTGACTCAGCCTTCCATCCTTCCGAGGTGGGTAAAATGAGGACCCAGATTGTTGGGGGTAATATGCTGACTCTGTAAACTGCTTAGAGAGGGCTGTAAAGCATTATGAAGCGGTATATAAGTCTAAGTGCTATTGCTATTTCTGTTTTGGAGTGACTACTGGTAGTGGTATGTATTTTATGCTGGTCTATGATTGAAGTATTATATATGAAATACATACATATATATTTATAAAATTTTAATTGTAATTTCAGTCATAGACCAGCATAAAACTAGTAACAGTTAATGTAAAACAGAAATAATTTGTTAACATAAAATTAAAATAATGTATCAATTACTTGTAGTAATTTTTATCTTCGCAGGAATGCTGACAGCTTGTCCTCTTATTGTCTTTACTTGAAAAATGTATTCAACTCCAGGCATGAGGTTTTTTACTACAGCCCTGTTATCAGACATTATTGTTGTTTGAAGAGTTTTGTTGCTGATTATCAAGCAATAAGAAAGCTAGGAAAAAGAAAATACTTTCACATCATATTCTAGTAATATTTAAATACAATTTTAAAGGTAGCACAGCAAAGAGAATGCAGATTAGAACCAAAAAATTTAATGGATGTAAGATAGTAGTCATATAAAAGTTCAGAAATTACTACAAAGAATAAATTCTATAGCAATGTTCTTGTCAAACAAGAGATATTAGAAAATATGTCTATACTGACATTACTAAATTCATTAAGCAGTGGGCAATTACTATGAAACAATGATTCTGCAATCTTGCCTTTGCTTTATATGCTGGCGTCGCTGCTTTTTGTTTTTTATTTTAAAAATTTACACAGGTAAATCATTTAAATAAATCCACTTTCCTATGGCTTTCTAATCAAGATGTTAAAAGTAACCAAAGCCTAAGTATATATGCATTTTGCTTGCTTATTTTTTTAAAAATCAAAGGATGATATATACAGCAACAGCCAGCAATCTATTTTATATCTGTGAAGTAGGAATCAATGATACATTTCTGATCATAAGTTTATCCCATCATATGATATTCCTGTCTTTTCTGGCAGCATAGAGAGCTGTGGTGGCACAGTGGTTAGAATGCAGAACTGCCGGCTAACTCTATACTGCCAGAAGTTTGATTCTCTCCTGCTCAAGGTTGACTCAGTCTTCCATCCTTCCAAGACTGTTCAAATGAGGACCCAGGTTGTTGGGGACAATATGCTGACTCTGTAAACCACTTAGAGAAGACTGTAAAGCACTATGAAGTGGTATATAAGTCTAAGTGCTATTGCTATTTTAGGAGTCTAGAGTTCTATTCCAAAGCCCATTCCTGCCAGATGTATTATGGAAACAAGTCAGCTCTGTTTTATTTTATTTATTTATTTGTTACATTTATTTGCTACCTATTTCTCTGTGGGGCTATTCTAGGCAGTTTATAACTATGCTGCTAGATCAGACATGTCAAACACGCGACCTGCAGGTCGGATCCGGCCCACACAGGCCACGCCCACCCCAACCGCAGAAGGGCAAAAAAATCCAGTTTGACATCCCTTTGCTAGATTGTACATTCAGGCAATAAAATTGTAGGGTTGATTATACAATAGCATGTTTATTAACCTGAATGTAAGGCTTTGTGTAAATCTAAGAGTATCAAACATCAAAATGCCAGAATTATTCTCTCTATCTCAATGTTTCATGAGTGTTTCTATATAAACTATACAAACATTCACTATACCTATCTTTCAGTTTATGTACAGCTTATAGTGTGGGGAAATAACAGTCTGTAATAATGAATCCTCTGTGGGTCATATTTATACATAAATTTCAAATTTCTTTTCTTTTTTAAATTAATTTTTGTTCTGGTGTCCATTCTCTCATCTTTAGTCAATTTTTGTTGTTGTTTTGTTCTGTTGTTTCACTTTTATAAAAGTACCAAGAATTATATTTGGAATATTTGAAATTTTAAGGCCTATACAAGAGTTGCTTTTATTTATGCAAATGATCTGCTCCCTAAATGCACTTTGCAAGTATATTCTATCTGGGTTAGCACAACCTCATTAATTATAAAAAATGAAATTGCTTTGGAATCAGTCATTTCCTGAATCACCTCTTCACTCTGTATTATGGGTGGAGTCTGAGCTTGTTTATTTCCATCCAGAATTTGACACTGATGAAACACCTGATCATAATTTCATCCATGTTTTCAACCATGTCTTCCACTGGATCTGAGTGAAGCTTCATAATGGATTATTATCTGTGAGTTTCCAACACTCCACTCCAAAACAATGGAATAACTTTTCCATTTGCTTCCTGAAGATATTAACAAGATAGTAGAAATCTAGGAACACGTGACTGATGCATAACCAATGCATCCAAGGGTCTAAAATATTGTCCCTGCAATCATCAACTGGACTACTTGATGGCATAGCAATGAAGAACTTTTTATCCATTAAGGTTTTCTCACAAGACATCCATGAGAACAACCAATGCAATTTCTGTACTATGTCTAGGTCTGAATCCAGTTTCCACAGATCTCGTTGAATGTCTTATGGAGCTTTAGTAATTGTCATTCACCACTTTTTCAATACCCTTCCTCAAAACAAAATTAGAAAAAGGATAGCAGGAATGGCCTCTTAAGTGGACAGACCAACTTTAGAACCTTTCCTTTTAAGGAGGCATTGATTACTGAGATGGACTCCTCATTCCATCACTGGTCTTAACTAGACAGGTAAAAAGAGGAAAAGTCTGTACGTGGCAGAACTAATTTCACAAAGAACATGTTATATGAGACAGAGGACTGTAAAGTATACTCCAGAATGATTGTCTCAGAAACAAAGATTGACCAAATTGAAAAAAACAAAAACTTAAATCTATGTTAAGAATCTGTTAAGAATCTGTTATAAATACAGTTTAGTATTCATGTTATTTAGATTTGGTTAGCATTATCTAAATCCAAAACTATTAAAAACAAATGAATGAACTAGATGAGCCAAAAATAGGATATTAAAACACCGATATTATCTTTACACAATCAATGTCTGAGCTTGTAATGAAAATTGGATGAGTGGAAATGATTAATTTTAAATGATTGGCTACACAATCCTATTTGTACACCTGAACTTTGCTAAGCAACCACTATTTCAAAGCTTTGTTCATTAATATTTTACATTTAATCTAATTTATTCAGAAGAGGCATTCTCTTGCATGGTTTCTTGCTCTGCAGTATGTCATGCAAAATATGACATCGTTGGGATTAATATGAAATGGTGGTTTCTTTCAATAAAGTATTAAAACATCCTTTCAGAGTACCATTTAAAAACATTGGCAAAAAATACATACATACGCAGATACATTACAAATATTTGTTTCTGAATTGTTCTAAGATGAACAACAAAATAAATTTGTAATGGGTATTTTTCAGGTTTAGCTAAGTCAAATGAACAAAACAATTAGAAATCCTACAATTTTGTTAAATATAGTTGCATGGTTTTATAAATAAAGTCACTAAAGCTATAATTTGAAGAAATGTTTTTTTTAATACAGGCTTTTAAAAAGTTTTTCCATTTACAATTTTTCCCATGTCTCCACTTAGAACAACTGTCTATATTCTATTTTGCCAAACTGTGTAACACATGGGGTTGCTTTCAGCATATACTACTGAAAAAGCAAACATCTTTAATGATAAATCAGTCATAATTTTTTCCATTCTATTTTTCTTACCTCAAAATTATCAAAACCTCCATTAGGCAGTTCCCAAAACAAGTAAACTGTATTCTCTTCTATTCCCAAGGCATGTAAAGCTGAAGGTGGATCTGGGTCTGAAATAGAATTAAATAGGCAAATGTAGATATCAATGAAGTAAAAATAGTTCAAATGAGATTGCTATCCATGAAAACAGTAACTATACCGTGTTTCCCAAAAATAAGACCCTGTCTTATATTTTTTTGAACCCCGAAATAAGTGCTTGGCCTTATTTTTGGGGAGGTCTTATTATTTTGGGTACATGGAGCAAGATGGGGCTCCTCTTGCCATCTTACCTGATTTCCAGCTCTCTGTTTAATTATTTTCGGGGACGGCTTATTTTCGGGGGGGAGGCTTATTTTAGCACATGCGCTCAAAAACCCAATTGGGCTTATTATCAGGGGATGTCTTATTTTTGGGAAAACAGGGTACCATATATCTCGAAAATATCTTTGAAATTAGCAACAGAGTACTATAACCCTAGGCATCATGATAACAAAAGTATCCAAAGAATCCTAAACAAACCGAAGACACAGGAGTCATTTATAGTGTGTATTACAAAAACTAAAAAAAAACAACAACCCAGTATGTGAAGCAACCAGGGAGACTATTAAGAGAAAACATCCATGAACATCAGCTGGCAGGCAGAAGGCATGATGAAAATTCCTTAATTTCACAACACATTGATAAATTCAGTCGCACATTCAGTTGGAAAACTGGAGACATCTTAGATCAAGATATAATTCAATTTCATCACACATCTGTTAATCAATACCCAGACAAGAAGGAACCAGTACCAGACAAAAAAAGAGCAATCAAGGAAGAAACAATACACTCAAAATGCAATGCAATAAAACAAAACAATCCCCCAATCAAGGCTAGTAAGAAAAGCTACCACATATAAACAGCTAGCAAACTCCACTCCTCTATGCACTGATGATCTTACCTAGCTTGGTAGTTAAATACCTGCTAGAAAAGAAACAGTATCAGAGAACATCAAAAAGGCAACAATACAAAAATGTTGTCTTTTCAATCCTGAAACATAACGAACACTGGAATTTTAATTGGGGATACAGTGTACTAAGAAGTACCAGATTGGCTCAATTTTTTTTAAAGGAACAATATAAGATCAAAACATTATTACATATGTTGATGGCCCAAAATCAATTGTTCAAGCAGTGCAAATTAATGATTAGCATGAATGGAAAGCTAAATGCCTCTTCATCTATGCAATAATTGCTTTCCAGTCATTACCTCTGCTCTGAAATAAGAGTAACTTTTGTTGTGGTTAAATAGATATTTTGATTAGAATCACTACATTACTTTTGATAAAACAATGAGTGGAACAAAATAAAATAGTTTGTGACTAGATTATTTGTATAATCAAGGAGTATCTGGGTTTGAGATTCATACTGTATATGGATTTTACAATGTGACTATGCCCTCAGGTAACTCCGTAAAACATAGTTTAAGATTTGTATTTATAAGGCATATAATTAACTTACCAGTTGTAACTCTCAGAAAAGTAGGGAAACTGTTCTTCAACCTGTTAGTAGTCACAATTTGAACAAAGTATTCTGTTCCTGAGGAAAGGCCATCAAATTTGAACTTTCTACAATTAAGGAAAATAACATTATCATTAATATCAGGATGAAGCATTTTAAAGTTGGATGACATCAAACAGGGACAAATTAAAAATATGAAACATTGCTGAAATAATTAACTGCACAGTTTAAGTAAGAAAAAAACCAAGAAAGCTAATGACTATTCACTATGCATTAAATCTCTGTAGTGATATTGATAGATTATTCCTGTCTTTCAGAAATGTAGTCAGAGGTTTACTGTAAATCAAACAAACTATTGAAGAAGAGTAGCATGTATTATATTACATAAAAGACAGCCAAGAACAAGCATTGATATACTTAAAAATTGAAACTTACTGAATGTGAAGGAAACAAAACGTGAAAATTGAAATAATGTAATAAAAGCCTGAACAGAATTCTGGCAAGGAAAAGTATAACATGGTTAATTTCTACAAAAGATATATGGGAAAGTGGATAAAGGTAAAACCTGGCAATGGCTTACAAATGGAACATTTAAAAAAATAACTGAAGGTTTGATTTTGACTTCTCAAAGCAAGCTAAAGCAATTCTTTGAGTGAGGGCGTCTTACCTCCCGCCTTGAAAGAGGCGGTGGTGAGGCCCCTCCTCAAGAAGCCCTCTCTGGATCTGGCTGTTCTGGCAAACTACCGTCCTGTCTCCAATCTTCGCTTCGTGGCGAAGGTTGTCGAGAGTGTGGTTGCGCGACAGCTCCCACAGTGCCTGGATGAAACTGTCTATCTGGATCCATTCCAGTCCGGCTTCAGGCCTGGGTACAGCATGGAAACGGCATTGGTCACGTTGGTCGATGATCTCTGGAGGGCTCCGGACAGGGGATGTTCCTCTGTTCTGGTTCTATTAGATCTCTCAGTGGCTTTTGATACCATCGACCATGGTATCATGCTGTGCCGGTTGGAGGGGTTGGGAGTGGGAGACACCGTCCTACAATGGTTCTCCTCTTATCTCTCCAACCAGTCACAGTCCATGTTGGCTGAGGGGAAGAGGTCGACCTCGAGGCACCTTATTTGTGGGATGCTGCAAGGGTCGGTCCTCTCGCCTCTCCTGTTCAACATTTATGTGAAGCCGCTGGGTGAGATCATCCGTGGATTTGGGGTGCGATGCCATCTGTACGCTGATGATACTCAGCTGTACATTTCCACCCCAGACCACTCCAACGATGCCCTTGAAGTGATGTCCCGGTGCCTGGAGGCCGTGCGGGTCTGGATGGGGAGGAACAGGCTTCGACTCAACCCTTCCAAGACCGAGTGGCTGTGGATGCCGGCATCCCGATATAGCCAGCTGGTGCCATTGCTGGCTATTGGGGGTGAGTCATTGGCCCCCATGGAGAGGGCTCGTAACTTGGATGTCCTCCTGGATGCACGGCTGTCTTTAGAAGAGCATATGACGGCCGTGGCCAGGGGGGCTTCCTATCAGGTTTGCCTGATACGCCAGTTGCATCCCTTTCTGGATTGGGACTCCCTATGCACGGTCACTCACACCCTCATCACCTCTCGCCTGGACTACTGCAATGCTCTCTACATGGGGCTCCCCTTGAGGAGCACTCGGAAGCTCCATCTGGTCCAGAATGCGGCCGCGTGGGTAATTATGGGGGTGACATGGCGCTCCCATGTGACACCTTACCTGCGCAAGCTGCACTGGCTCCCGGTGGTCTTCCGGGTGCGCTTCAAGGTATTGGTTCTCAGCTTTAAAGCACTCCATAGTTTAGGGCCCAGTTATTTATGAGACCACCTTCTGCCACCGATAACCTCCCACCGGCCAATTCGCTCCCACAGAGAGGGCCTCCTCAGGGTGCCATTGGTCAAGCAATGTTGACAGACGACCCCCAGGGGGAGAGCCTTCTCTGTGGGGGCACCTGCCCTCTGGAACGAGCTACCCCAGGAATACAACTGATCCCGGACCTCCGGACCTTTCGTTGAGCTTTGAAGACCTTCCTATTTCAGCAAGCTGGGCTGGCTTAAAATTTTAATGGGTTATTTTAAGGGTAATGGGTTTTAATTCTTGGGAAGCCAATTCGATTTAATTCTGTTTTAAATTATTTTAAATTTTATATTGTATGTATTTTAATTTTGGCTGTTCACCGCCCTGAGTCCTTCGGGAGAAGGGCGGTATACAAATTTAAACAATAAAATAAAATAAATAAATAAAACCAAAACTGAAAAATTGTCAAATGATTCAAATTGCAGGGTATGCAAAAGACAGAAAAAACAGTTTATCATATACTCAACTCATGCAAAAAGATTGCAAAAGCTGATTATAAACAATGACATAACACAGTTGCAAAAATGATTCACTGGAATATCTGTAAAAATTATCATGTGACAAACTAGACTAAAAGATTGTGAAATTTCTGAATACAAACTGATAAAGTCTTGGACCATAACACCTCAGATTTAAACTGATGAAAGAGTAGAATAATTAAGGTGGCAATACCAGGTGATAGTAGAATAGAAGATAAAGAATTGGAGAAGGTCACAAAGTATCAGATTGTGAAAATCAAAATTGAATGATTATGGCATAAACCAGCTATAGTCCCAGTGTTTACAGACACACTGGGTGTCATACAAAAAAATCTTAAGATGGTGTTTAGAAAATATGCACGTTTACAAAATTCCCATCTGTCAATCAGAAAAGGCAGAACTGCTTGGATCCACCCATATACAACTTCAATATAGTACAACATCTTCAAATGCTGGAAAAGGTAGAAAGAAAAAGAAGAGGATGAACAGTAGTAATGTGTATTGACTCAGCCACAGTCATGTCGTCTTCAAAAGGTACCTTTTATCTGATGATAATCTTTCTTCCTTGCTATAGTTTTTGCCAACCAAAGTAGTAATATATCCATCAACTATACCAAATGCTGGTGGCCAGGTAATAGTTATTGATCCAGAATCTTTACTCAAATTCATATATTTAACTGAGCTGGGCTCTATTAATGAAAGGAAAGAGTAAAATGATCAGTTCATATAAACCTATAGATCAATTTTTAAAATTTGATTACAACAGAGTTCAATATAAGATGACTGGCTATATAAATGTTTTAAATAAACAAATTTCCATTCAAGAAACACAAATGTTATTAATGCCTTAGGTAGCATCTATATTTTGAAGTTAAGTATTGTGTTAGCTCAGCCAATCTAACATTGTTATAGTTCTTTTTATGGTATAACCCAGTTGTCCAATTTTTGTGACTTTAACTGTATCTATTTCTTGGATATTTCTACATTAGTTATTGAAATGACTCTTTGATAGATGAATAACTGCTAAAGTTCAAACTAATTCTTCTGAACTATGATATGCTTTTTCATAGCTTTATGTCTAGGTTTTGAGACATAATTCTTCAATATTTGTTTATCAAGTAGGCACTGCCCATCTCACTGTCTAAGTGACTCAATCTTTACAGTGCCTCTCACTATCAGTCAGTAAAACTTTGATATCCACATTGGGAGAAGTTTTATGTATTACATGGAGATGAATCAGAAATTGCTTATATTGTATTGATACAGTAAGCAGTAAGGGTTCCTTTCTACCTGAAATAAAAAGGCATTGCTTCTATCAGCATATTAATTCATGTACTAAATTTAAGAAAATACTTACATATTTTATGTATTAAGTTAATTAAGAAAGACCATATACTTTTTTCTATTCTGAGAAAATTAAATTGGGTTTTATCAGCTATTTGTCCATCGGTAAAATAGGCATTACCAGCACTACAGCAGTCCAGAAATTGTCCCTTCTGGATTCTGGGCTTTCCCTGACATCTCACAAATATGCTTTAGAAGCTTAAGCATCCCCCCTGGAACTGTTTGAAATGTCATGGAGGATGCTCTCCCACCATGGGAAATGCTGGAAACCAATAATGTAAGGTTGGATGAAAACCTTAGATTAGTAATCCAAGACACCTATCTAGAAATATTCCCTGTTGAATTCAATAGGACTTACAGTAGATATGCATTGGAATTCTTGTAATCAATATACTTCCTTTGAAGTTTATAATAATGCATGTTGCTCAATGTAATTAAGAGTAATTTATTATAAATATGAAAATTCACAAGATGAAAAGGCAGAAAAAGGCAGTTGGATTTATACCTTAGTATACAGGTAAGTGATGTATAATGAGAAAAGAAAAACAAGTTGCACAATCAAGTATGTTAAAATAGAAGCTTATGACTAAAGATCTTCTGACCATCTGAAAGCCATAATGGTAAAAGAGGAAGGTTGCTTTGACTTCTTGTTAGTGAACTTCCTAGATATATCTGGTGTATGAAATAGACCGCCAAATAGTTAGGCTTAGAACTGATCCAGCAGGTATTATTTTCTCAGGGGTTAGCATTCTACAGTGTGGTAAAGAAGCAACCGTTTCTGTATAAGATCTTTGTTATGCTTGAAACAATCATAAATGTTACAACTAACAGAAAAATTACATTGTCATACCTGTTTCTATTTGTATGCTTACAGGAGGGCTGTCCTTGTATCCTTCTTTTTCTGTTTTAATCATAAAGTTATATAAGAAGCCAGGAATCAAGTTGGAAAATTCTGCCACTTCTTGTATCACCTTTTGGACCTGTAGCTCAAGATTTTAAAAAATGTATTCTTTATTTTATTTATTAAATGTATATGCTGCCTCTCTCTCTCTCCAGATATTGCCATATTTGTGATTAGTGGCTATGTGTCCCTAGGATCATGCATCCTTTTTTCAGGCTTTTCCATATAGTAATCACTTGGTAGTTTTATGAGATAGGTAGCTAACAGCTATCTATGACATTCTGCATGCATTCCTTTCCAAAATACACTACAGGATTCATGTCTCTTGACTCGTCTTTGCTTTACCATATAGATCAGCGGTTTCCAACCTGGGGGTCGCGACCCCTTTGGGGGTCGAACGGCCATTTCACAGGGGTCGCCAAAGCCCTCTCTCGCCCCCCCCACGCCTTCACTCACCCTCACCTTCTGCCTCTGTTGGATCGCCGGTCACCGTTTGCTTACTCCGCCCACTCCCAATCTATTGCTACCTCCGGAGTCCCAGCTGATAGCTAGAGGGAAAAAAACTTTTAAATTCTTGCCGTGGGGCTTCAAAGAGCTAGCTGCAAAGAGGTAAATTCCTGGAGCAAACTTTTTTCTCCCTAGCTATGCTGAAAAGCGAAATTGAAAGTAAGGAAGCAGGGTCTTTGCTGCAATGTGACAAAATGAGGCAGAGAAATTTCTTTTTCTTTTTCCTCACCAAAAATGGTAGGTGCAAAACTGCAAACAATGGGAAATTTTAGGCAAAAGAGGAGGTTCAAGATTTTAAAACACAAAAGAAAAAAAGCTCTATTTAACTAGGGAATTGTAATAATTGAGATACTATTAATTGTATATTGTGTTGAAAGCAGAAATGGTTAAGTTGTGGTTTGGAGGAATATATGGGGGAAATTATTTGGTTTATTATTATTGGTAAATATAATTAATTGATTGATTTATTGGGGTCAGACTCCCAGGGGATGGGGGTCTTAGCTAGCCTTGCTGGCTGATGGTCACATGTGCTTCCCAGGTCACATGCTTCCCAGGTCACGTGTGATGAGTTTCGGTTGGTAGATGGGGCCCATTGTGTTAGTTTCTGTTGCTATTGTGTTGCAAATGTCCTTTGACAAAGGATTGACTTTCTGCCTCTGGCCCATTAATAAAGGGTGGGGAGCAGGAAGGTGGGAGCTGCTTTGTCTGTAAAATATGCTTCTCCATTTCTCATCCAGGGAAATATAATATTCTGCCTTTTTATATTTCCCAAAATATTTCATTCTTCTAGGAAAGGAGTGGGTGCTAACCTCCTACAACTGTTTAAATCTGTGAACTGGCCAAATACTCTGTTCAAAGAAAATACGTTGTATGTTTGTATGTGTGTTTCTAATTATTGCTATTTATTGCTATTTGTTCTCTTTTATTCTTTAAAGTTTAACAATTCATTCTTTATCTTAATATCTTTATATTTGTTTGGGGTTGGCTTTCTTCCCTTTCATCTTTTTTATTGTACAGCAATCTTTCTCCTCAAGCCTACCACCTCTCTCTTTTCTTTCCTTCTTACTTTCTCTTCCCCCCCTCTTCTTCTCCCTACTTCCTCTTCCTTTCTCCTTCTCCTCCTCTCTTCCTCCCTCTCTTACCCTCCCTCCTACTCTAATTTCCCTTCCCTTCCTTCATCCCTCTCTATTGCTGTATCCTTTTATGCATATGGACTACTCAGAGGGCTGAAAAAGTTATTTTTGACTGGTCCTCGCACTTTTGACCAGTCCTCGTGAAGCGGGATTTACTAATCCCAATCAGTACCTGTAAATAAGTCAGGAGACAAGACCACGGAGATCCAGAGAAACAGGTTTATTGAGTATTGCTAGCAATAGGCTCAGTGCAGTCACCTGCCAAGGACTGAGCCCCGAACTACGCCCTAAGACAGACTTTTATAGGTTCTTGAGATTTGACTGTGACATAGCATATTCAGTTCCGCTTATGGATAATACATTGTGCATACAGATAGATAACTTTAAGGGAGATTCACTGGAAAAGTACAAAAGCAGAAGTTCATAGTTTTGTGATACATATTCCATATATGGGTATACCTTACATCTTACCCAATACATTCCAGTAAGTTCCATAGGACATACAACTTGGTACATCTTGTGGTTACAACGGTTAGGGCAGAAGATTACAAATGCCAAGTTCCTTTTAGGCGTACAGATGTAGGAGAAAGGGCCTTAAGATTATATCTTTTATATAAGAGTGTAATAAACAGTGTAAATGAGGTTATATACCATTTGGTTGAGGGGGCTCTCCTTCACTCGAACTTACGACTGTCCTCACAATTTACATTTTTGCCCTATCTTGTCACCATGATGAAGAGAAGCAGTTGTGAAATGAGTGACACATTGTTAAGAATGCTACAATGGGCATAAATGATGACCAGTCATAAGTGCGAAGATGGGTCAAAAGTGCGAGGACCTGTCAGAAATCACTTGTTTCAGCCCTCTGGGTAGTCCTTTTGTGCACAGGGACTACCAGAGGGCTGAAAAAGTTATTTTTGACTGGTCCTCGCACTTTTGACCAGTCCTCGAATTTACGACTGTCCTCACATTTTACATTTTTTGCCCTATCTTATCACCATGTTGAGAAGCAGTTGTGAAATGAGTGACATGGTTGTTAAGAATGCTGCACAGGCATAAATGTGAGGATGGTCATAAGTGTGAGGACCAGTCAAAAGTGCGAGGACCTGTCAGAAATGACTTTTTTCAGCCCTCAGAGTAGTCCCTATACACATAGCCATGGCTACCCAGTCACATGACCAGCTAGCCACGCCCATCCAGTCACATGACCCCCCCCAAGCCACGCCCACAAAATAAGCCACACCCACAGAACCAGTAGTAAAAAAATTTAGAACCCACCCCTGATTGGGGGTCACCACAACATGAGTAACTGTATTAAAGGGTCGCGGCATTAGGAAGGTTGAGAACCACTGATATAGATGCTTCCATATATTGTCACTTGGACTAAAAATGAACAAGAAAAGCAATATAAGAGTAAATATTCAGATTTGCTTTTGAAAGAATTTATTTGGCAACATACCCTATAAGTATCTGCACAGTCTGTACATGTGACTTCATATTGCTGAAAGTTTCCTTCTGCCTGATCCCAAATAATCTGTATTGAAATATTGGTGATTCTGCCTTCATATATATTTAGTGGAACTGCAAGACCTATAAGAAGCAATATGAAAAATACTCATCAAACATACCAAAAAGTGCCCTGAATGAATGGTAGGATCCAATAATTCCCTGTTACATTATGTTTAGCAGAGAACTCAATACCTAAAATTAAACGTAGGATATTTTGAAATATACAGTTTCCTAATTTGGTGATAATTTTAGAAGTGAAATGAATATATATTTTTTGTTTTGGACAAAATGTGCACCAATGCATGCTAGTGAAAATAATGTATGCAAATATAATAGAATGCTTGCAAAAATGTGCATGTTGGCGAAAATTATATATAAATGCATATATTTACAGATTCGGGGGCAAATGTTTTGGAAAAAATAAGAAAATAAAAAAATTCACAGAAGAATGCAGAAATCAGGTACTGAATAAATAAACAATAAATAAATAAATTTGAAGAAAGAAAAATAGATTTGCCTATCTTTGTATGCTACTTCTTGATTTGGACTATATTCTTCTAATCTTGAAGAAGTAAATTTGTGTGTTGTTCAGCAACTCGCAAAAACAGGTGCAAATGTGATGCTTATTTGCCTATTTTAATTTTTTTTAACAAAAATTATATGGTTATATGAGAATGCACAAAATATGCATCTACTGTTATCTATTTTTTTAAAAAAATTAAATCATCTCTAAATTCAAATAACTTACATGTTTTTATAGCTGGCAGCTGATGTACAGAACTTAACATATGTCTGCTAGATGTAAAAACAAAAAAATCATATTCTGTTCCTGGAGTTAGTTTTTCTATAGTTATTTTTCCATCATTCAATAAAGTAAATGTTGCATTTGGGCCTTCTTTACTTATGATGTGAATGCCATCAATTATTCCCACAGCAGGTATTTTAACAAATAAAATCACAAAAGTACTATGGATTTCATAAGGAATAACCATCTGTACTGGTTTGGGTTCTAGAATGGCAATAAACAGAAAAATATGATCAACGTATTATTTACAAATAACTGCCAATTATAATAATAAATATTGCACAGGGTTTTGTTTTTCTAATAAAGGATAATGTCCTTCATCTCACATATTACATGGAAAGTTAAAATAGGATTGACAAAAAATTACATTTATATTCTGCTCTACAAAATTTCACAATATTCTATTGACAAAGCAATACATTAAACTGCTTATTAAATATCTGGATCCACTTAATTTTAATTCTGATTCCATTATCTACTAATATTACAATCTTCATCACCTTTGACACTTTTTAAAAAAATTACTAATAAGATTTTTTTTTGTTTCATGCATTTATTTTACAACAAATGCTCTAGTTTTAGTTCTTAATAATAACCTGAGCAATGTTGTGTTTAAATCTGAATAATAAGTTTGAAATGTATATAAATCTTACTAAGAGTACACTGAATGGTAGTCAAATCACTCTTATTTCCAGATATTACTGTAGCCACTCCTATATCATAAGTCATTCCAGGAATTAATGGTTCAATTTTAAATGTCTCTGTGTTGTTTATTAAAAACATCATGCTTTTATCCTTGAATGCAGTTGGTTTTACTTGAATATAGGATTCCTGGCCTTCTTCTGGGAGTTTCCAAGAGATAATCACATGGTCCTCGCCTACATCCTCTGGATGGATTAACAGACCAATAGGTGGCGTCACACCTAAGCAACAAAAATAATATATCCCTTTGTATCTGGGACATTAAAATTTCTTTCTTTGTCATAACACTATTTTTAAAAATTGGTTTCTCAGTTGTGAAAGATACAGTCATGAAGAGAACACACAGTGGTTTAATTATGCAAAAAGTATTTTGAAACTGATTCCTTGTTTCTAAGATTTAAAGAGAAAATTATTATGTGTAAATATACATTTTATAAAACACTTGAGGGTGTTTTTAGCAACTTAAATTTTAATTAGGACAAAAAGTATATTTAGTTCCTCTAAAATAAGAAATAATGTTTTCTAAATTTACTCAGAAGTTTAGCTTCCTGATAAGAACACTGCTCTGCAACACGGAAGCTCCTATGCTTATTTGAAAATTAAAATGAGAATACAATTTTATAATAATATCTTATATGAAAGCAGATATGGACATTTTATACCTACCAGACAGCATTTAGCATTCAAGGCATTATTATCAGGAGTACCAATAGTTAACTTTACCTGTTATTATTTCGATAGGATCGTCATAGCAGCTGGGAGTTCCCTTTTCAGCAACACTTTGAACATATGTCCAATATTGATTATATGATTTGACATTTCTGATTACAGCAGAAGTGTTAGTTTTTCCAAATGAAAAAGTTTTCCACTTGATTGTTTTGCTATCAAAAATGTTCACTAGGTAATGATGGAAACTTGCATTGAATGAACTTGCTGGAGAATCCCACTGTAAAAATATCTCTGATGATGTTACTCTTGCTACCTTTACATTGTGCAGATGTAATGGTCCTAATGATTGGAAATTGAAAAAACAGTTCTAAGGTGAGAGTAAAAAAATGGGACAAATAAGCAAATAATAAAAGATGCAATAATAAAAAGCAGAGGCAGAAAATTAAGCAGAAGTAAATTATACAAGCAGATATTTATTTATATAAACTGCCTTCAACTAATTTGGAGCTGGTTTTGTATTTGAAGCCTTCCCCTATTTCTGAACGTCCCCTGATTCTTTTCAGAAAGTAGAAAACAGTATTTTGCAGAAGAAACAGCAGCAGTATTCTGACTCAAGCCTTAAACTAAAATAAATTTAAGTTCCCTAGTTACAGACTGGGGATGATGTGATCAGGGTGCTGATCTGTTTAGCATAGGTCTGCTGCAGGAGTAACCCTTCCAGGGGCGGGTTTCAAAACCCGTTGCTACTGGTTTGCTCGTGAGCATGTGGGCGCTCACACGTGCTCGTGACACTTCTGCACATGCGCAGAAGCGTCCGGGAGGGTGGGCAGAGCCTTCCGTCTCCACTGCTACCGGTTCATCCGATCCAGGGCGAACCAGTAGCAACCCACTGCTGAACCCTTCCCATCCAGTCTCTGGGCCCTGACTTACATTTTCGATTGCTATTGTCTGTGAAGGAAACCAAACTGGCTTTCATAGCCTCTTTCTTTTGTATGGGAATGCCAAACCTGCTTGGATATTGGTGCATTACAGCAGAGATATATACACTCAAAGATACATACACTCATTGCCAGTTCAGTCATTTGAAAACTGTGGATTTTTTATATTTTTATCTGCAATATATTGGTTGCGTTTTACCCAGAGTCACTTTTGGGGAGATGGGAGACTATATAAATGTGATTAATAAACAAATAAACATAATGAAACATCAGTCTAAAAGAAGATTGATTTTAGGGAGTACTGATCTCATGAAGCGTTGACATTAATGCATTAGCTTCTCTATTGGAATGACATCAAATCAATTTTCCAGTGGATAGATGGAGCAAAAATAACAAAAGGACAATAAACATATTCTTAGGTGATAAGATCCCAAAAGAACACTTCTACAGCTTTCAGACATTTCATTCCCAACTTTCCCAACATTTCCCCCCCAAAAAACATCAATCTCGGAATAGCAATAGCGCTATAAGAGTTTTCATTTCTGCATATTTAGCTTATTTGTAGGAGACTTAAGATGAAGTAGACTTTGTAGGAGACTTAAGTAAGGAGGAGAGTCATGTATGGACAACTCAGTTTGTATTGAGCAAGCTATAGTTTAACATTAATCTTATAGCAAAAAAGTAAAAGAACCAGGTTGGTGAACCAGGTTCATGGATGAAACTGGAGGAGTTATCCAGTTTCCTCATCCTGCCCTACCCATAGTATACAGAAAATTCAATTATTATTGCCTGCCAGAAGATGAAACTAGGTAGAATAGAAAAGGAAAAGAGGAGCTCCAGTCTGAAATTGTAAAAATAGTTACAATTGTTTCTAGGCTGTAAGGATAACACAACTTGGGTTAACACACTTTTCTGCCACATCAAAGAGAGGCAAATGGGCACATTAATGTGACATTACGTGAGGAAATAGGCTTATAAAATAATATAAAACCCCAATGAGAAAATAATTTTAAGGCAAACACATTACCATTCTTAAGGTATTAAAGCAACCACATATTTCCAAGACCTTCAAAGATGTTTCAAAAGCTATTTGCGGGGTTTTGCATATTCAGATTTGATACATCAAAGAAAGTGTTTGTGTGCATACACCACACACAGCGGCAAACCCCTACTAGAACTTCAAATCTTATCATTTGAGATAGTAAGCTAAATATCTTTAGCACAGATGCTACTGTACATAGTAAATGCTTCATTAAATATATGATTTGAAAACACTATTTCACTAAATCAAAAAATAATTCCCTCCCCTATATTGCCATTTTATGACAATATTTACTATATACTGTGATAATGCATCAGGGGTTAAAATTAACTTGCCATATATTCTGAGCCATACCAGAATTTGAATCTGATTGTTTACTCAGAAGACATTAAACACAAAGCAAGTTTTTGTTTTAAAGGAGCATATATATACTGCTCAAAAAAATAAAGGGAACTGTCATGGGTAAATGCCTTATTCTTGAATGGAGGAAATGTATGCTCATAGGGTATCAAGGGTTAATTTATTCTTCCTTCCCTAATGTATTCATCTGTAACCACTCCTACTCCCTAATCCCGCCTCATTGATATAAAAAGGGGATACATGCTCCTCCTCCTTGCTTCTATCTGCAATCACTCAGTGAATATAGAATGCCTGCTGTAAATAAACAATACTTTGTTTGAATACTACAATTCTGAATTCTTTATTGAGTCCGATCCTCGAATTATGGCAACAATTTGGTAGCAGAGGATGGTTGGCTGACTCAATAAAAAACAGACATGCCAAAGAAAGAAAACTTCAGTAACAAAAGAGAAAGACCCAACACCAGGGCACACAACAAAGAAATGGAAACAGATCAAGAAATGATCGATGAATCTACAACTATAATGACAAGAGAATCTGAAAACTCCACTACAGACAACGAAGAGGTAATTGATGAACCCGACGACCAAGAAGTGAGCGAGATAGAAAACAACACTCTCAGATCAGAAATACTAAGACTGCTGAAAAGCCAAAAAGACGACAAAAATCTCATCGCGAACCCCCAAGACATCATAAAAGATAGCGGAGCAGCGAGAGAAAATCACACCAACGCACCAGAATCTAAAGATCTCAAAATGGTAAGCGAATTACCTATAGATCAGAGTGTAACTAAAAGAAAGACTAACAGTCCCGCGCAAAATTTTGAATGGCAGCCATCTTGGTTTCAACAGACCAGCAAAATGGCCGAATCAGAACCAATCAGAAAGCAGAGTTCAAAATGGCTGGCACGAAAAGCTTTACACAGCATGAAAAATAAAAAAGAAAAATTCTATTCTTCAGAAGAATCTGATACAGACACCGAAGAAGCACCAACTGAACTGCAAATCGAAACAGCTATGAAAACACTTTTTGCAACTTTTGGTCCGAATTTAAAAATATCAAAAAAATCGCCGAAACAACAAAGGCAGCCGATCAAACAGCGAAGAAAAGACAAGCAGCACAATCCAAAAGCAAAGACGCAGAAGCAAGCAAGCAAACGTCTCGGCATCTATCCGCTTCAACCCAAACGACAAGAACACCAACGCCCGAACCCAGAGAACCTTGCAAGTACTCGCCCACACCACAAACGCTTCCGGGAGCCAGAAGCCTCAACCAAGACGACTTCGATGGAAAGAAGCAAGCCCCGATCATCACCTGGACGCCTAAAGTCAAGCCAGAGAGCGAATCATCAGAAGAAGAACACTACGAGGGAGCTACAGCGACGAGAACCTCTCCCGACAGCTTCAGGAACGAAATGAACAACGCGCATGCGCAAATACACGCAGATGAATATAGAAACAATGAAGAACAGAGAGAACCATTCAGACTAATCGCAAGTATATCTACGCCATTCTGCAATTATCAGCATTTACAAGACCATGAACAGCCTCCAGTTGTAAGTAATGCAACAAATAACATTGGAAACTTGCCTAATGATTTTCCAAAATTGAGAATAGACGGTATTAATTTACAGGAATGGAGTCAACAACTCCAGGTTGTTTTCTTAAAAGAGAATTTATTATTTTTCATAACTAACCCTCCCAAAAAACCATGGACCCTAAAATTGGACTGCCTACACCACAGAGCATTCTATTTACTAATATCTAGTATATCATCTGCTATCTATCATAGTATTAAGCATAATCTAACTGTCTCAGAAATAATTCATTGTATGTTTAAATTGTTTCATAGTGAAAGTGTAGCAACCACAACGAGAATGTCTAAAAATTTCTTCTCAGCCAGGATAAAACCTGGGACTACTGTAAGTGAGCATTTACTATCATTAAACACAATTAGACCAAAGCTTCATTTAAGGGGAGAAATAATATCTGATCAGACAATGAAAAGCGTTATCATTAATTCATTAGACTCATCATGGGATAATTACATATCACATTTGGACACAATTAATTTAGGACACCTATCTATAGAGAGTTTATCAAATAGATTAATAGCTGAAGATAATCTGAGAAGAAGCCGCTACAGCGCATACAAAGAACACAGACAGACCAAAAGGGTAGTATTTCAAGACAGGTATCAAGAACCAATTGAATGTTATAATTGTGGATCCAAAGAACATTATAGAAGAGATTGTCCAAAACCTCTTAGAGAAAGACAAAAACATGACACTAGAAACAGATACCATAACAGACAATCACCTATTGACAGATACAGACATAGAAACTCACCAAACTTTAGTGAACATAGAGGGGGCAGAGATAACTCAAGAGATGGAAAGTCTGAATCATTATATGGATTAGATAAGTACACTATAACCAAAAACCAAGACTCAAAGGATAATGCCTGGCTCATTGATTCCGGGGCAACTAATCACACAACACATGATAAGAAAATATTATCTTCCTTCATAGAAGATAAATTTGCAATTAAAGTAGCTAATCAAGAGGAAGTCCAAGTCATTGGAAGAGGAAATGTAGATTTACCCGGTCTAGGGAAAATAGAGGGGGTTTTATTAATACCCAAAATACCTCATAACATTCTTAGTGCAATAAAGTTAGGCAGGGACTCTAACATAAATATAATATTCTCAAAGGGAAAAGTAACTCTAGAGAAAAACAAAACAAAATTAGGTAATGTGATTACCAAAGGAGATTTACCATATTTAGTCACAGAGGAAGATGGCTACACAACATTGATTCAAACATGGAAAATGACACTAGCATAGAAAATGAAAATAACAGTGACAGTGACAATGAGGAACACGAAACAGAGCATAACGATGAAACCACATCTGTTAACGATACACATATTAACAAAAGACCAATAATTGGAAAACCAATTCATGATGAATGTGCACATATATTACACAGAAAATTAGGACATGCTAGTTTTCCTGTAATACAAAAAATGATTGAACATGCTGAAGGTGTTAAAATAAAAGATTGTAAAAATTACTTGGAATGTTCAGTATGTAAGTCCTCAAAACTCAGAACCAAACCCAGACCAAAAAAGGCAACAAGATCATCAAATCATATTTTTAACCTAGTACATATGGACCTAGTTGGTCCATTGACCCCATCAATTACATACAAAAAACGATATTTCCTTACTATTGTAGACGACTATAGTCGTTATGGCTTTGTCTACACTTTAAAACACAAAGATGAAACTTTTCAAAAGTTTAAAGAATTTTATAAACGTGTAGAAACACAACACAACATAAAAATAAAGCAGATCATGACAGACAGGGGATCTGAATTCATGTCAAAGGAATTCTCCCAATGGCTAAAAGCCAAAGGGATGCTACACTTCACCTCTAGCCCTTTCTCTGCATTTCAAAATGGAGTAGTAGAACGAAAAAACTCGACACTACAAACCATGATTAGATGTACATTAGAAGATGCTGGTTTAGGCAAACATTTCTGGTCAGAAGCACTATTATATTCCAATTATACTCTAAACAGACTTTGGTCTAGTGTCATAAATAAAACACCATATGAATTGATGTATAGTAAAAAACCCAAGATAGCCCACATGCATGTATTTGGAGTTACAGCGGATGTACATATACCAAAACAATTGAGACGTAAGGGAGATAATGTATCTAGAAGGCTCAGGTTCATGGGCTATGAAACAGGCACAAAGGGATATAGATTTATTGACAATAATAACAAATTCATAATTTCTAGGACAGCTGTATTTCACGAACAGGCCAATTGGTCTAAGATACATCTTAATGAGATACTTCCAACAACAAGACCAGACATTAAAACTCAAGGTAAGACAGAAAGAGAAGAACATAACTACAGTACACAAAAGGGCAACAACAAAACATGGATGGGAAATTGTCCCAAAATCAAAACAGATTCATTAACACAAAAGGAAGCAAGATATTTACACGATAACGACAGCAGACCAGAAAGAACAATTAGATGTAACAGGAACCAAGTACCAAATAGATATAAGGATTACATAATGCATATAAATAATGATACATCAATACCCAATACATATGAGGAAGTATTAAAACTCCCCACAGAAGAAAGAAAGAAATGGGAATTAGCCATGGCCAAAGAAATGGACAGTTTCGAGAACTCAAAGTATTCACCCCAACACCAGCTCCAAAAGACAAAACAATTATTGGCACTAGGTGGATATTCAAAATTAAAAATCTAGAAGAGGGCAACACGTTATATAAAGCAAGACTAGTTGCACAGGGCTATGCTCAAAAGTATTGAGGATTATACCGACACATATTCTCCCACTGTAAGGACTGAAAGTGTTAAGACAGCTTTAGTAATAGCATCAGCCCTTAATCTTGAAGTCTTTCAATACGACATACAAACTGCATACCTACATGCAAAAGTCGATAAGGAAATATATGTAAGAGCTCCTCATAGCCAAAACACAAATAGAAACGAAACTTGGTTACTAAACAAAAGTTTGTATGGATTAAAGCAATCCGGCAAACGTTGGTATGAATGCTTGGTCAACGTACTCAAAACTATGAACTTCAACGCCACAACTGCAGACAATTGTTTCTTTGTTAGGAGAGATGGTGATTCACTAGAATTTGTGTTAATTTATGTGGATGACATTTTGTATATTGGCAAACATAAAGATAAGAGAGATACATTTGTAACAAAATTAGGAGAACATTTTTCATTAAAATCATTGCGGAAAGTAAATAAATATCTTGGAGTTCAAATTAGTAAAACTAAAAAAGGATTTAGATTGTCTCAGAAGGATAAGATTATTGAACTCTTGAACAAATGCAATATGAATGATGCAAAGCCTTGTGATACCCCAATGCAAGCTGATTTTCTAAAAAATATGAATCAATCATCTCCTGAGTTTAATGATAATACACTTTACTGATCAGTTATTGGTTCCCTTTTATATATTTCTAATTGGACCAGACCCAATATTGCTCTACCCCTTAATTTATTATCCAGATATGTCAGTAAACCTTTAATTTATCATTGGGAAGCCATTAAACAAGTGCTAAGGTATTTGAAACACAGCCTAGACTTTTGCTTACTGTTAGAACCCAACAATGTTAAAGAACCTATTCTTACTTGTTACGCTGATGCTGACTGGGCAGGCGACACTAAAAGCAGGAAGAGTACTTCCGGCTATGTATTCTTTCTTAACAATTGTCCAGTCTACTGGAAAACAAGATCTAGTAGACATCAGCGACTGAGGCAGAGTATATTTGCTTGTCAAAAGCTTCTAATAATCTCATATGGTTCAATGATCTATTATCAGATGTTTGGAAGAGTCCTTCATTACCATTTGTTATACATGAAGATAACAAAGCTGCAATAGAGATATCTAGAGCAGATGCTATTGGTCAGAGATCTAGACATATAGATATCAAATACAAGCATGTAAGGCAATTATCTCAAAATGGATTCATTAGAGCTATTCATTGTGAAACCACAGAACAAATAGCTGATATATTGACTAAGCCTTTACAATCTAAACAACATAAATATTTAACTTCAAAATTACAAGTTTTATATTGTTCTGAATCTGAATGTAATTACTGTTGTATGTCGAATCGGCATTTAGAGGGGGATTTGTCATGGGTAAATGCCTTATTCTTGAATGGAGGAAATGTATGCTCATAGAGTATCAAGGGTTAATTTATTCTTCCTTCCCTAATGTATTCAACTGTAACCACTCCTACTCCCTAATCCTGCCTCATTGATATAAAAAGGGGATACACGCTTCTCCTCCTTGCTTCTATCTGCAATCACTCAGTAGAATGCCTGCTGTAAATAAACAATACTTTGTTTGAATACTATAATTCTGAATTCTTTATTGAGTCCGATCCTCGAATTACGGCAACAGGAACACAAGCAGAAGACATCCAACATCTGAATGAATGAAATAGCCTTATTAAATACTTTGTTCTTTACATACAGTAGTTTATACACTGCTCAAACAACTAAAGGGAACACAAAACTACTGTATGTAATGAACAAAGTATTTAATAAGGCTATTTCATTCATTCAGATCTCCGATGTTTTCTGCTTGTGTTCCCTTTATTTTTTTGAGCAGTGTATTAAACAACGATACACAACACCATTTGTATTTTATTGTAACTTACTTGTCTCTACCGTCATAACAGGATGCAAATTAATTTGGTCTCCTTCAGGGGTCTGGGCTGACAATAAAAATTTGTAAGAGTGACCTGGGTCCAGATTGAAAATTTTTGTGCGCGTTGAATTTAGAGTAAAAAATTTGGAATACTGTTCTGAGTGTTCAGAATAGTACTTAATGTTAAGTTGAAAATTTGAATTCAGCCAACCATTCAAATTGTTCCACAAAAAGGCTGCTTCATTTGTACCGACATCTTGTATTTTAAATGTGAAGTTTTCAGGAACTGAAGATACTGCAAAAAAAAAAAAAAAAAAAAACCAACCCTCAAATTTTAAATTAAAAATGCCAATTCTCAATAAACAATTTTTTTTTTGCTTTAAAGAATAAATTTTAATTTAAAAAATCTAAACTTGAAAAAATAATTACATTCATATTCACAAATATATGGCAAAGAGATATAGCAGAAAAATCCTATAAAGAGATAATCTGGGACAAATGGATTTCTCTGGAAAGCATAACAATCAGTTTCATTTTCTGGTATCAGTGACAGAGAAGAAAATTCAGATTCTCCAAGATATGGGGAGTCATCAGTCCATGCGAGATATCCTTCTTCCTAAAAGAAACAAGATTACTGTTTTCTTAAATTACTAAATTGTTTTCTTCAATATATTTCATACATTTTAAATAATAAGTAATTTAAATTAATCATTATTTTGTTATAATTGTTCATATATGTGTAAATAATGCTTTTATAATAGTATTACTGAAAATTAAGATGTGTGTGTGTTTGTGTGTGTGTATTATTCAAATAAGACAAAAGAATCAATATCAGATCTACAGTTTAGTAAGAATTAATATACTGACCTTAACATCATTAAGTCCGGTCCATACCAGGTTTAGCTGGTTGAATGACTGAAGATAAGAAGTTATAAAGGCATATTCTTCATTGTTTCTAATATCAACAAGATGTGCCCCAGTTGAAAACAATCCACACTGATGTTGTGCCATATTCCAAGGTTTGCTGTCTGTATTAACTTTATAGCAACTCTGTTTGAAAGCTGTCCAACCATCTGAACACAAACCTAATAAGGAATATTTAATTCCATGCTTTTTCCAATAAGCACATGAATGATAAAATAAAACTTTCAAAATTTAAGAAAAGTCATATTTCAAATAAGATAAAAATGGGAATGAGGTACACTTTTTTGCATCCATTAAATTCATAAAAACAACATGAGCACCAGGTATTTGTATGATTTCCTACAGGTTTGTCCAAAATGACTGCATTGCTTGCTATGTAATAATCAATGTTGTATCCACATGTTATTTCCTATACTTAGTCCACAGTTGATGCTATAGATATAAATAATTAATGTAAAATTGTGTATATGTATGTTTCTTTTCCATCTATTTTTAAATATATATTTCAGTGTAATTCTGCCATTTTCGAAACAATCAAATCTTTCAGTAAATAAACTATTAGGGTTCAGATTTCAGTAAGGTAATGCATATATTTATCACCATTGTTCCAAAAATAATTTCAGGAAAATTTAAATACAATTATGTATAACTTCTTTAATTGAAGCAAACTGCATAAGTAGTATATTTTCATTATAATTCATAATTCAGTAAAGTTATATATTGTTATTCTCACTAAATAGCACAAGACTTGCCTCCTATTTCAATACGAATTTACATCTGGAAATGTACATTTAGCAAAGGCTTTTAATTATGCAATGAATTGGGAACATTTCGCTATTATGTTCACTAGTTATATTTACTCCCTACATTTCTTTAAAGGAACTTCTTTTAAAAACAAAAACAAAGCTTACATGTTCTTAATCAGACAATGGTCATGGTTAAATGCAGAACTATATTGATATTCATTGAGAAAAGTGACAATAATGCATTAATTATAATACTGACCTGTTTCAATTTCAAAATCCAGTATCTGATATACATTAATAAATTCTAAGTCAAGTTGCTTAAATTGAAGAGAAAATGTGTGCAACGTTGCAGGTCTCAGATCAGTCCATTCATAAACTCGTTCTTTATTTTTAAATATATAAGAAACGTTTTTATGGAAAATTCCTATAGAAAAATCATGAACCAGCATATTCCAGTTGAACAACACACTTGTAGTTGTTACACAAGTTTTGACACTACTTTCTGGAATTCCATCTATAATAGGCATAGAGAAAATCAAATTATATATATTAGATTATTTACATTAAGATAAATTATTTTGAATCAGACTCTTAAATGGACACTATGGATAATAGCAAAATAGAAATGTGGTCAACAAATAAACTGAAAATTATTTCAGTTCAGCACAACTGTATTTATGTGTGTATTTGCATTTTATACAAAACAATCTAAAGTTGAGAAAGTGAAAAGCTCATTTTTGAAAATGCAGGCATGTTTAATTCTTTGCTCCAAATAGCAATGTGTGCAAAATGATTTGATACCAATGGCAGCTAAAGGGGATTACTGTGTTAGAATGAATATTATGACAGTCGTCAATTCTGAAAAATAAATTTTACAAAGGAGGATAGTGTATATCAATGATATACAGATCAGCTCCCATCTGGTTTAGATTGGTCCAGTTCAGACTATAACATTAAATCAAATCAAATATTTGAACTAAATTAATTCAGTTTGGAGAGTAAGTTTGATTAAATTATTCTAAATGAACAACTTGATTATAGTTTTTTTTTTTTAATTTAATGCAGTTTACAGGTGCTCAACGTAAGCAAGCAAGTACAAATACATACAAATCCAGAAGGCAATTTTTCTATAACAAACCAAACACACTATAAGACTTTGATCACTACCCTGCCCTAAAGCCTGGGAGAGTAGCCAAATTTTCAGTGACTTTCCAAATATCATCAGAGTTTTTGCTATATGAATCTCTGTTTCTGATGGCAGGCACTGCAGCGAAGAAGTATACTTTCTAAATTCTCATGGTTGACACTGTTTCATGGAAGGAGTGTGAAGCATAGCCACTGCCCAGTCTCATTAAACCAGGCAGAAACTATTGCTTATTTTGGCAAACTTCAAATAAACAGGCCATATGCCATGAAAAGCTTTACAGTTGGTAACCAGCCAGTGGCATTGCACCTGGAACCAGTAGTGGCATTGCATAGCACATCATAGCATACCCATCACTGCCCACATCATCACTTCTAGAACAGTGATACTTTCTGAGTGGTCTTTAAAGGCAGCCCCATAATCCATTCATGACAATCACATTTTTTGTGAGGTGGCTGCCACATAAATAAGATAAACAAACAAACAAAGGGACAAGCTATGAATTACTCTCTGAAGTTCACATATGCCCTGTGATCAATATTAATTCAAAAAAAAAAAAAAGCAATTGTGATCTGATCTGATTTGTCAATTATATGAATCAAAATTTAATGTCACCCCTAAATTTGTACTGTATGAGATTACCAAAAAGCAAATGTAAAATTTTGATCAACAAAATGCCAAAGCGGTAATAAGTAATATTTGTATCATATTATGTTTTCATATTAATTTTAATACAAACTTAATGTGTGGGAAGTTTATATGGAGTATAGGTAGTCCTTGACTTATGACACAATTGAATCCAAAATTGCTGTTGCTAATCAAGAAAGTTCTTAAGTGAATTTTGCCCTATTTTATGATCTTTCCAGCCACTGTTAAATGAATCTCTGTGGTTGTTAAATTAGTTACATGATAGTTGAGTGAATCTGGCTTCCCCCATTGACTTTGCTTCTCAGAAGAACATAAAAGGGGATCACATGATCGTGCGACACTGCAGCCTTCATAAATATGAATCAGTTGCCAAGCATCAGAATTTTAATCATGGGATCATAGGGAAGCCACAATGGTCCTAGGTGTGAAAACCTGTCATAAGTAATTTTTTTCAGTGCTATTGTAACTCTGAATGGTCACTAAATGAAATGTTGCAAGTCGAGGACTACCTGTATATGTTGTCCTACTTACATATTTTAAATGATTTTGCATATAGAACTTTTCCACTTTTTACTGATTGGATCATCACATCATATTTCTTGTCTTCTTCAAGCAGAACTGTAACTTTTTGTACTTTTACTTGAATTGCAGAAACACTTTTCATATTCTATAATTTAAACAGATTTTAATACAGTATTATTATACCTAAGACTGAAATCATAAACAAATTTTAAAACAAAATATGATCTGCTTTTCAGTACTTATAGCTCCTTTTTTTGGATAAATTAGAGCCCTTTGTATATTTATCAAGATTTCCAACTTAATATAATATCTGCACTAATAATCCACAGTTATAATGAGCCCTGTGTTGTGGCCCCGCCCTCTGAGCCTGTCCCATCGGAGGAAGAAAGCTCCGAGCATGAGGAAGAGGAGTCAGCCAGGCCTCCCTCTCCAGGCCCCTCCCCTCTGGCATTGTCTCAGGTGCCGGCCGAGGGAGAGGAGATCAGCAGGGAGACAGCTGATTCGGATCAGAGTGACGTAGAAACATCATTCCTGGACGCACGCCTCCGAAGGCGTGATAAACGATTGCAGCAATTTAGGAGGCGTGCTAGGGATTAGAACTGAGTCACTGGACCACACCCCAGAGACTATATAATAGAGGGTAGTGGTCAGGGATCCTTGTGACGAACAAAAGCAAACCTTGGATAGTCACTAAAGCCTCGTCCGGAACTGCTGAGAGAAAGATTTAAAGTGTCGGACATTTGGACTCTTGAGTATTTTATCTTTGTTTTACTGTGAAAATAAAGGCACTTGGCAGACGGTGTGTCTATCGCTGCCAAGTGGGAGATAAGACCTGGGTGCGTTCCAAAGTGTTTCCTTAACCCTCGGCTGGCTGTGTTTGTGTGTGTGTGGGTACGGGGACAGATCATACTGCAGAGTCCGCTCTACAATGATATTTTAATTGCTTTACTTTGTGATTGCGATTGCTTAAGAATAAAATCAAAAAATAACTACCAGAGAAGTAGCAACTAAAGAACCAAGCATTAGCCTTTTCATAGTTCATGAAATATAACCATTAAAAAAACTTGTTTATATGTGTCATTGTTTACCATTAACCAGACATAACTGTTTGATGATTTGATGCCTACTTATCAATACTGTATTATCAATGTCGATATTATCAATATTATCAAATGGTAATAAATGTAATATATTTATAAATTATAAGCATTCTACACAATATTTTAACACATTTTCTAACAAAGAAAAGAATAGCACCACTAAAAATGTACAACAATGTTACTTTGAAAACTTACTTTTTGAGCAAAGTCATCTGGAATGTGATATGTTATAATATAAAAATCTGGATATTGATCTTCTGGAAATTTTGACCATTCCAAAGAAACAGCTCTAGAAGGGTTCTTCATTTTATCACACTTCAGATTGCTGGTTATCTTTAGTAAAATAAAAGTCAGGTGGAGATATTTCACAACATGATTATTAAACCATTCCAATATTGTTACTATATATAATTATACATATCATTCAGCAATGACATCAAATTTAACATTTTATTTGGCTCAGATTATGACTTAGTTCATATCATGAAGATCATCATTAAATGTTATTCTCTGGTTTGGATTAAAAAAACCTGAATTTCTAGATATTAACATTCATTACAGATGGCAGAATATCTTGAGAACATTCTTTCCAGCATCTCATGACATCATCCTTGATTAAAGGATCAAGAGACATGAGATGGTGTTTTAGTACCCAAAGCATTGATCAGAAATGGAGACTACATAAATCCCCAATCCTAAACTAGCACTGCCACTACTAGAAAAAGTTGTGATTTAAGTGAAAAGAAGTGTATATCCAGAGTTCAGCTAAATATGTGAAGAGTAAGCAAGTATATTTCTACCCCTAATTTCATATTGTCCAAATAAACCTTTATGGGATAAAGTGGCAACAAAAGATCTTATCTAGTCATGCTATATGCTATATCTATATGTTCCTAAAAAGAATACCAAACACCAGAAGAATTAGAATAGAATAACAGTGTTGGAAGGGACCTTGGAGGTCTTCTAATCCAACCCCCTGCCCAGGCAGGAAACCCTACACCACTTCAGACAAATGGTTATCCAACATCTTCTTAAAAACTTCCAGTGTTGGAGCATTCACAACTTCTGCAGGCAAGTTGTTCCACTGATTAATTGTTCTAACTGTCAGGAAATTTCTCCTTAGCTCTAAATTGCTTCTCTCCTTGGTTAGTTTCTACCCATTGCTTCTTGTTCTACCCTCAGGTGCTTTGGAGAATAGTTTGACTTCCTCTTCTTTGTGGCAACCCCTGAGATATTGGAACACTGCTATGATGTCTCCCCTAGTCCTTCTCTTCATCAAACTAGACAAACCCAGTTCCTGCAACCATTCTTCATGTTTTAGCCTCCAGTCTCCTAATCATCTTTGTTGCTCTTCTCTGCACTTTTTCTAGAGACTCAACATCTTTTTTACATCGTGGCGACCAAAACTGAATGCAATATTCCAAGTGTGGCCTTACCAAGGCATTGTAAAGTGGTATTAACACTTCACGTGATCTTGATTCTATCCCTCTGTTTATGCAGCCAGTTATGCAGAACCACAGTTATGCAGAACTGTGTTGGCTTTTTTGGCAGCTGCTGCACACTGCTGGCTCATATCTAAATGGTTGTCCACTAGGACTCCAAGATCCCTCTCACAGTTACTACTATTGAGCAAGGTACCACATATACGGCACCTGTGCATTTTGTTTTTCTTGCCTAAATAACTTTACTTTTTTCACTTTTTAATTTCATTTTATTAGACAGCATCCAATGTTCAAGTCTATCAAGATCCTTCTGGATCTTGAGCCTATCTTCTGGAGTGTTAGCTATTCCTGCCAGTTTGGTGTCATCTGCAAATTTTATGAGTTCCCCATCTATCCCCTCGTCCAAGTCATATCTATTCTTACCTGAAATACACATTGGGTCACAATTAAAAAGCACATTGTCTTGTCCATAGTGTGGTTCAGTCTCAGATTTTAAAATTAGTCAAATTTCTAATGGAATTATGAAGCCAATCCTGTAAAAAGAAAGAAATAATATAACAAAATCTACTTAAAAATCTACTTTTTAAAATACATTATTCTGTAGTCACATCTTTGAGAAAACATGAGACTTTTCAGTTTTCAAGTTAGATCTTTTTTCAGTATATGATCATGTGGTAATATAGATAGTCCTCAATTTACAACCACAATTGAGCCCAAAATTTTTGTTGAGACATTTGATAAATGAGTTTTGCCCCATTTTATGACCTTTCTTGCCACAGTTGATAAGTTAGTAACCTGGTTGTTAAGTGAATCTGGTTTCCCCATTGATTTTGCTTGTCAGAAGGTTACAAAAGGTGATCACATGACCTGGGACACAGCAACGGTCATAGGTATGAAGCAGTTGCCAAGCATCTGAAATTTTATTACATGATACTGCAAAGATCGTAACTGGTCATAAGTCATTTTCAGTGCTATTGTAACTTTGAATGGTCATTAAATGAATTGTTGTAAGTTGAAGACTATCAGTAGTTAATTCAGGTTGATCTATAGTTCCATTATATCCAAATGATATATACAACTGCAATAATTTGAGCAAATGTAAGTTCTTAACTTTTTTTTTACTGATGTATATGATTATGCAGCATATACATACACATGTATATTTCAGTTCAATTATTGATAAAGTATTTGTAATATTCTATATCTAGCACATCTAACAATTTCTTTGATGCTATCAGTGTCTATCAAAAAAGTGTATGCTTACATTTTTAATTTTATATTTAAAATTGTAACATAGGAAGAAATTTTAATGTATACCTACCGTATTTTTCGGAGTGTAAGACACACTTTTTCCTCCTTAAAAAAGGCTGAAAATTTGGGTGTGTCTTATACTCCAAATGTAGCTTTTTCAAAGATTTTTTTCAGCCCTAACCAGGCACTAGTCAGTGAAGCGATCTCTGTGCTTTGCCTGCTTTTCTTATTGCTGTTCCATCTCAGCTGTGCTTTAGAAGCTGTTTTTTATCCCCAAGCAGGGGATAAAAAGCGTGTGTGCGCGCACTCAAAACCAGCAAACTAATGTGCTGAAGCTGACCAGACTAAGGACACTAGCCAGATGAATACCTGGTAGGAAGATTTTTTCCCCCTATTTTCCTCCCCCAAAACTAAGCTACGTCTTATACTTCGATGCATCTTATACTCTGAAAAATACGGTATTTAAAATATGAGCAATATCGTACATTATTCATGGAAGACGCGGTGGCGCAGCAGCTTAATGACCCTGGAACTGCCAACCAGAAATGGTCTACATTCTGGCAATTTGAGTCCGGCTCCGTGAGGAGGAGTGAGCTCCCGTTACTCAATCTTTAGCTTCTGTCCACCCAGCAGTTCAAAAACATGCAATATTGCAAGTAGATAAATGTGTACCACTTAGGTGGGAAAAACCTAGCTGTGTTCATGTGTGCAAAGAGCACAAGCTGGCACAGGACTTGGCCGAAGACAAGGCAAGACTGGTGGAGCAGCCTAGAAAAGCCAGCAACCCAAGTGCCGCTAGCTGATTGGTGTAAAGCTAGTTTGCCCCCTGCAGTACACCAATGGTAGGCATGCAAACACTGAACAGAATGAATTAACAATCTAGGACTTGTTGTGTCCCTGATGTTGTATGTTATATGCTAAATAAATTATTTCTGTGGGATATGGTGGAAGAAAGAGTTTTATACTGTATATAGCAACATAATGGAACAAAGGAAAATAGGAGGAAGGTGTATTTTCCTTTGAAGACGTTTCACTTCTCATCCAAGAAACTTCTTCTTCAAAGAAAAACAAGAAAGTCCAGTTGCCTCTTGAAAAAGCACCTTAGGGACAATTATGAGCTAGACGACTGAAATCTCCATAGACTTGTGCTGGATATGTTCACCACCCTGAGTTATTTGTAAAAAATAATAAAGGTGATATACAAAATAAAATAAAATAAAATAGATGTCAGAAGGATGTTGCAGACACTCAACCAGTATCATTAAAGGAATGTTCTATGGCATGACCAGCTTGCACTCTGATGAACAGCTAAGTACATTGGAGATCATGGAAGCTGAAATCTAAAATCTGCTATTTCATATATTGACCTGTATCCGCTATAGGAGGTGTCCTCACTCAAAACCTAAATTGGATGCCATAACCATTCCTTTTAGTTCCACAGATCCTGTTATTCCTAATCGTAATCAGCACCTCAGACACTGAATCCTAAAATGTGGTTACTGCTACTATGTGGAGAAGGAATGGGATGACTGACAAGGGATAGCTCATTTGGAAGGTCTAACTTCCAGGAAGAAGCATCCTCTTGCTACTGTGAACCCCCAGTAAGTGCCAACTATATCTAGAAGAGACTAGGCTGTCTGGAGAAATCTCACGGTAAGAAAGTCAAGTTTGTTGGAAACAACATTCAAACAATCTGTTTTGGGTCCAGAAACCTTGAATAAATGCTTTAATCCTTTTCTGGGTCTCAAAATCACCCAGTGAGTTTCCATGAGGGACAGTAGTCTTGAATTTTGGATTTCCCTTTCCACCCTGTCTTGATTATGTAAATTTCCTACAAGCTGAGTTTGAGGGCTATTAATTTAATGTTGCTGTTATTTGAACAATAATGCAAATAGGGTTGCCATTGCCTTCATCCAGGATGGCTTTTCCCAGTTATTCTATAGCCCTGAGATTTTCTGGTGATTGCCCACCATCTCTGACTCCATTTAGCTTTTCTGAAATCAATCAAAGTTGCCTCCTTGGGTAATATAAAACACACATTAATCTGAGTAAGTCAGACAGCAAGCAGGCAGGCAGGCAGGCAGGCAGGCAGGAAGGAAGGAAGGAAGGAAGGAAGGAAGGAAAAGAAAGAATGAACGAAAGAACGAAAGAAAGAACGAAAGAAAGACACTCATTGCATCATTAGGTGTTTCTATGCACAGAGTTCATGGATTCCTTTTTGCCAGAATTATTCCTCAAATGTGCCCAACCTCGAACTCCATAATTCTTAAACCAGAAATCATCCTCTTTTCAAAATCCACAAGATTCTCAGTTATTCGAGGGAAATTAGACTGAACGTCTGAAGATCAGGCGCGCAGGTCGCTTTGGAAGGAGACTACGATTTGGCGTAGCTCGCTTGCACAGAGCCTCTTTCCTCTTTTGTACAAAGTGAAAAGCCAAAGCGCTTCCAAAAGAGTTTGCTCTGCCCACCTCGGGAGAACCTTTGCTGCCGAATCCAGCGCTTGCGCTCTGTCACTGGGTTTGGCTCACCAAGTGATTCCAAAAGAGCGCGGCAGCTTCCTGCCGGCAGACCTTGCCTAGCTCGGTCGCCGCTAGCGCGCAAAACCTACCTGCTCTCGGTGGGGGAAAAGAGCTACGAAAGCCTCCGGGTCTCTGCGCCGTTTTCTTTGCTTCCTTTACTTGCTCCAGTCCACCTCTTTTTGGCCACCTCACCACCCCGCTGGCTGGGCTGAGGGCCTGACTGAAGGAAAGTCGGGTGGGGGCGGAGTCGACTCCTCCACCGGGGGCAGAAGGTCCTCCTGCCTTCCAGCAGGAACGTTTTTGGTGGCCAGGAGCATGGATACAGTCATCCCCACCATTGGAAGTGCAGAACATTCTTGGAAAGCACAACGTTTTATTATTATTATTATTATTATTATTATTATTATTATTATTATTATTATTATTATTATTATTATTATTATTATTATTATTGTTATTATTGTTATTATTATTATTATTTCATGTGTCAGATTCATAGGGCATTTCAGTAATGGCAAATGGATAATACCCTCATTCATTTTACTGTGTTTACTGGCTGAAAACTCTGTAAAACTAATGTATTTGGAGGATCAAGAGCCACACAGATATCCAGATTACTTAGGATACCATGGTTAGGAAAACTGCATTCAACTGGTTATCTTCAAAGGGACCCCAGAGGAATTGGAGTCAAATTGGAATAATTTGAGGTTTTTGAAATTAGTTAAAGGTATGTAGTTAAATGTAGGGGGTTTGCACGTATAGTCAGCTACAGATCGCCAAAAATCTGTGAAATGGGTGCAGCATTCAGTTAACAGGAAAAAGGATTTCTAGATTAAACTACTAAACAATAATAATGAGAAATATTTTTAAACTATATGAATAACAGAATCATAAAGGAGTTTTGTTGGTTTTTTTAGGGAAATTAGGATTAAACTATTTCAAAATGATTCAAAATGGAAGAACAAAAATATAAATCGAAGTAAATATATATTGTCATCTATTTTATAAATAATCCTAACAGATTTCAAAATAGATTGATTACACCTTACTTATATATTTGTTGTACACCACCTTCATTAGAAAATTGTGTTTGTAGTGTAGGAAATTGCATTTTATTGTATTTATAAACTAGGTATTTTGCCTTCAAACCTGAGTGGGTTAGATAATCATGCAAAAGGTTTCAGCCATTTTTAATAATGAAAGTTTGTCCAAAGCTACTCAAATGGAAATGCTACTAAGTCTGAAATATTTGGTTTAGGACTGCTGTTTAAAATCATCAAGTGCATTTTCCCATACCCTATTTCCAATTAGACCACTTGTTTAAAGAAAGACAAACATTTTCCCTGTTTACTTTCAGCTATAACAGTGACAGTTCTTGTAAATATAGTATGGTTATTGTGGAGTTAAAATACATACATTCACTAGTTATCTAGTGACAACATCTCTAGAGCAAAAATGCACTTTGTTTGTAACTCTCAGCTCTGCATAAAGCTTTTATCAATACAATAAAACAGCTTTACATGATCAGCAGAAAAGCCCCTTTTACAGGAGGAGTAAACATCTTTGTTTGGAACAGCATATTTCATTTTAATTAAATGGATACTCCCCTAAATGAAAATATTTTCATTTCATACCCTGTTTCTAGTAAATGTATAAATAATTGATCACAAAATAAAGTGAGGTACCAAACTATATTTTAACGCAGATGTAGTTCTAATAAAATTTTATTTAGGTGGGCCATTTTTAACAGAAAAGCAGATGAAGGAAGTGAATTACCTTTCCTGCACATACGTTTAAATTACCTACCATTTTTCTCTGAGATATAAATAAATAATTGGAATCCTATTTGAGAAAACTATCTGAAAGATGACTTGGAAAGTAAAAATGAACAATGGATTCTTTCCTTTCCCCTTTACTATATAATAGAAGCACATCTGGGAACTTCATTATTCATACTTTCATGTGACTTGTAATTTTCCCCTAGAACTTAATGGAGAAATGATTTGTTAAAAGGCTGCATAAAATATGACTTTCTAAAGGGTTTTTCTTGAATATTCATTTTATCTTCCCAATAAAAGTCTTAGTTATTAAACATTTCCTATGGCAACAATATACTGTAATACTCAATTCTTTTTAAAAATATTTATTTATATTAAAATATTGTAACACATAATCAAGAGATACTAGAAATACCATGAACGATTGCACAAAACATACATTAATCTAGTATAGTTAGCCTTCTACCTCAACATGTCCTTTCTTTAAAAAATGCAGCTTTTTCATGCATTTTCCTCTTTAGGAGTGCATATAGCATTTCAAATTATGTTTTAATGCAGGCAAAGTATAGAAACTATCATTTACTTTTGCATAAATTCTTGTAAATATAAAATAATGTCAAAAATGGTTTATAAGATATTACTACATGCAGTCATAGTAATAAAAAGTATGCTAGAAAAGATTAGAATCAGAAAATAAGAAATACCACCATGTTATGGATTTCAAAATTTTAATAAAATATCACAAATATTACAATGCAGAATAGGATTACTCTTGAGGAATAATCACTGATGCCAGTGGAAGTGCTAATAAACTGCAAAGTTTTGATATAACCCCAGAACAAGGCATGTGTTAGAATTAGATAGTTAATGTTGGCTAATTACATAAATGACATGAGAGTGTATAGCACTTACAATGTCTGGCATGAATAACATCTGGAAGAGTAAAGAGATCACACCCACAACCAAATGCAGATTCGTTAATGCAATATTTTTTCGGATTACTACTTATGGCTGCGGAACTTGGCAGATAGGAGAAGGGTGGACGCCTTTGAACTATGGTGCTGGAGGCAACTATTACACATACCATGGACTGCAAAAATAACGAAGAAGTCCTAGTCTGAACCTCACTTAAAATATTACTTGAAGCAAGATCTCCAAACAGAAGGCATCATACTTCGGTCATGTCATGCGATCTGACTCATTCGAAAAGTCAATCATGCTGGGAGTGATCAGTGGAAAAATGAAAAGGGGCCATCCTCGTATCTGTTGGCTAGACACTATAAAGAATGACACTGGGATAACCATGGCAGATCTGAAGGAGGCGATGCAAGACAGATGAACATGGAGAGTGCTGATCCATAGAGTGGCCAAGGGGCAGTCATGACTAAATGACTGCTCCTGATGAATTACATACATACTTCAAATGTCTGAGTACATTACTGTAAAGTGAATTAAGTGTTCCATATGTGTCAAAAATTAATATGCTCCCTTTTTACATACAGTATGCATATATAAATTGCGAAAATATTTATATATTAAATCTGATCATAAGAAAGAACAAAAACTTGGTTTGCAAGTAATCACAAAGTTTTTAATTCCACTGGCATGAACAGTCTGTAGGTTCCTGTATGACATACAGAATTTCAGTGCCATTTCCAGAGCAGTAAAGTGGCACAGTTCGATTCTGAACTCCATTTTCACGACAGCATTTGCAGAACCTTAAGTGGCTATCGACGTTGACATTAAAAATTGTAGCAGAGGGGCACTTTCCATCACAAGAAGCCACACTTATCTGTTGGAGACAGGAAGGAGAAGAATGTCATTGCTAGTTTCAAATTTTAGCCTTTAAATTTATTGACAGCTTCAGTTATTAAATCTATTTTAAAAGTTTGGAAATTCCTGTTGCTGAATTTCTTGTGTGTTCAGGTCTCATGAAATAGTCCCATGGTCTATTCATGATCAGCCAGTTTGCTTCCTCTGCCATTTGCCTTTTTATGATACTTTGCCATTTAATTCTTAAAACAAGGACATCTGTACACTACTATGTAATACTTGCAAATATTATTTTAATATACATATCAGTGTGCTGCCTAAATGCATCCATGCCTGACATGGAAGGAGAGAAAGGAATATTAATAAATAACAGGACATCTCCAGCTCAAGGCAGCAAGCTTAAGATTCCTGCATACACATATTCATGGACATGTTAGATGAGGTGATATGTCCACACAAATACTTATTCTTGCACATGCAAATATCCCTCTACAGGGAAAATGGTGTCCCTCTTGGTTCTATTAGACCTCTTAGTGGTATCCAGTATCATCTACCATTAAACCATTCATGGTATCCACAAGGGTTTGAAGTAGAGAGGATACTATTAATGGTGATTATGCTCCTACTTGAGTAGGTGGTTCCAGGCTATGGTGCTTGGGGCAGAAGAATTTGAGCTCATGGAACCGCTAAGCAGAGACTTCCAAGGTCCAGACTTCTTTCTTTGCTATTTAACATTTAGAATAAAGCTATGGAAGATATCACCCACTGATCTAGTGTAATGTTGATAACATGTTGATGATTCCTGGTTTCTGCATCACCATCCAAGAGATACTGCGAGGATCCTGAAGAGGAGTTGTGAATAGGACAAAGTAAACTCAAATTAAATCCTACAGCATTTCTCTGGGTGGAATCACATTCCCCTGAAAGAAGGACTTTGTGACTTGTGGGTTTGTTTGTATTCTCAACTCTTGCTTCAATAGCAGATGAAAGCTGCTAATGCTATAGCAGGTAGAAAAAGGCAGCCAGGAGGCCTTTTTCCAAAATCTACACAGCAATTTAAAGTAAGTTGAATAAGCATGTGTTCAATAGTTGTTAGGGATGTTCCATCTAAAGGTTCCATGTGGAGTGCCAGTTACAACCATACATTGACCAGGAGGCCCCAGTGATGGCAGGCCATGCCCTGATCCCCAATAGGCTGAACTACTGGGATCTGCCTTTGGAGATTACTTAGAAATTACACTGGTGCAAATACAACAACTTGATTATTGACAGGACAGGTCCCCTCAATATTAATTAAATTCAATTCTTGCTTGGGTTATCAGTAGACTTTGGTATCCATGATAAAGAATGGTCATTACCTAATTAGGAGGCAATTGTATTCTGCACTAGTCATCTGGTTTGAGATGTCTCTGAACTAATGAAGTCAGCATTTAAATAATGTTAGGGTAAAAGCAATTAAATTGCAAATTCTTTTTATGAGTAGGAGGATATTACTAGGGAGAGAGGTTTTCCAGATGTCAAAACAGTAATAGGATTTGCATGTATGTTTATCACACTAATCACAAGCCTGTTTTAGCAGCTGATATGCTCTAAGGCTGAGAGAAAGTGACTAGAGACAATAGCAAACCACTTCTGAAAAACCTTGCTAACAAACTGCAGGAACTTGTCCAGGCAATCTATGATAATCAAACAGGGTTGAATGGAAGAAAAAAAGCCCTCCTGCTCCTATATAGGAAGTAGCCCCCAAATTAGGCATTTATACTTACAGGACTTTGGCTTACACAGTCTTCTTTTCTTACAGTAGTTCTGACCATTATTTTCTGGCAAATCCTTTCGCCTCTTTTACCTGATAAAGCATAACGTATGAAGACAATACTCAAGCCTTTTTTTTTTACATCATTAGTTAAAGAGCTCTTTAAGTGTGTGTAATCATCTGAACATGCACCAAGGTGTCTAATCCTCCACCCATAATCCGTTTGTGGAGCTTTGTTTTGTTTCTAATAGCAGAACATCTCATAGCTGTTTATGCACATTAATATATACTTCTTTCCTATTCTCTTCCTAATGGAACACCTAGACATGAAGGCTGCACAGCAACCGGATTTAAAATAGGTTGAACAAGCATGTTCAATAAGTGTGAAAAAGGTTACAGTCAAATCAAAATGTGTATAAAAGTTAAGAGTATGGAATGCTTAGTATTGGCAGTTCTATCATGATCTCATTTTTCTGGTCCCCTTGGGCAGCTAATTTAAAGTTTCTATCAGATCTCTGAATTGACTGGAGGATTTCCAAGAGGAGCTCAACAAAGGTGCAGTTCTTTTTGTGTGACACCTGACTATCCAAGAAACTACTCTTAAATAAGAGCATAGTTGAGATTGCCATTTAATTTTAGAATGGAAAGAAAGTATCCACAGAAAATACCCTGCAATCTGAATTATGCTGCAATTATAGCAGGCATAACTGCAAAGGCAGAATGCTTTCCAATTTCGTTATGCAAACAACATAACATAACTTGCCTATTTTCCCTATTTTCCTATTTCTTCGGTTCAATTTCAATTCAGCTGTGATATTATTACAAATATAATTAATAGTCTTCATTGTTATAATTCATCGCTCAGAGTAAAATAACCCCATCAAACTATAGAAAATTAAGAAGGGCATTCTGATTTTCAAACTCCCTTGGTAGAAAGATTAGATTGGTTTTTGATACAGCTTTTAGACTATTCTGCTGTTACTAATATTGCTATTCACTTTGGGTAGATTTCCCTGATGTATTGTAATGTATATATTCTATCAGTATTAGTTAAGATTTGCTTTTAAATTTTATATTGTTTTATGAATTGATTGTAAACTACTTTGAACATTGAAAAACAATTAAATCAACAGAGGGAAAACAACAGCAGAAATTTAAAATCCCAATAAAAGTCACATAATGAGTATTGTCCACATCATTAATTTTACTAAAAATATATTTTTGCTCCTTTTCTGACCATGTTCAATACTTATATTTCAAGAATTATATCCACAGAATTGTTTACAAAATCAGATTCATGAAGTGCATCTTTAGGTAGTGCTAGTTTTACTATGGAATAATATATTTTTTGATAATTATAGAGTCAATCAACACTTCTCTGAATCACAACCTAATGTAATATATCTATGTATACCAACATTTTTTTTTAAAGAAAGAAAATAAAATACATTTATTAAAAATAGTTATACCTGGTTCACAATTAATACTATCAGTAGAGACTACAGGGCTAATGGCAAAGGGTAATACACCCCGTCCAGAACCTGGCAGAATTATTGGGAATATAAGTTTCTTGTAATACGCAAAAACATTTTTACATAAACAGCATTTCATTAATTCTTACACTGCCAACTGCTAATAATTTTTATGGAAGCTGTTCTTTTTGATAAAAAGAAACAAGTATTCTTAATTTTCTTAATTAATTATAACCCTATGTTTTAATACCCATGTGGATAATAAGGCCCTTACATATTACATGTGAAAAAAGAAACCTGGAACATGATTTGGCAAGGTAAGAATTAAACATATGAACTCACTCAGCATGCATATAATCATTCATCATTTCAAATAAAGATCATTCATTACCATTAAAACCCAAGGGATTTTAAGCTGTACTTGTAGCTCAGTTATATTCCTTAACCATTAAAAGCACATGCTTTTATTTGTTCTAAAAAAGACTCTATTAGTATATAAAACAGCATTTAATATTGATTTTTTTTAAAGCTAGTTCAGCAAACAGTTCTGAAGATAATTACTAAAGCCAAATTTTTTAGTTAAACATTGTTTTAGAGAACAGTAAAGAAAAATTCTTCTACCCATTAATGGCTGGCTTTTACATGATTTACTTCATTTATATAAAATATTGATTGGGAGAGAGAAATTTATGGTATTCATGAGATGTTATTAACCTTCAAATATCAATATATTAATATCAATATTTCAATTTAGTGACACAATTGCCAAAATTTTCCTTGTCATTGTACTAATCAGAATAGTAACCTTTTTTAGGTAAAGGATTTTCTAGATTTAAGTCATGATGTGAAGAAAGAGATACTTTGAAATTATTAAGAAAATATATGTATGTGTGTTGTAGGTTCCAGAATATTCTGAGTAGAAATCTGATCAGGAAGCATTCTTCTGGAAAATTGAAGAGATACACAGTGCTTGCAGATTTCTTCTTCTCCCTGACACTATACCACTGGCCAGTACTATTTAATGGCAATGCAGAGTACAAGACAACATTTAGCAAAATATGAAAGATGATAAAGGAATTGCTGGTGGCAAGATATTTCCTTGGTGAGCTATCTTTTTCTACAAGTGTTTCATCAGAGCCAGTGTGGTACGGTGGTTAAAGTGTTAGACTGGCACCCAGGAGACCAATTTATCCTTTCTTCTACACTGGATAAATTTCTGTCTAATCTATGTCACAGGGGTATTATATGAAAATGGAGAGAGGAGGTGTTAGACATACTGCCATCAACTTCTTAACAGAAGGCAGGAGATCTAACAAATAACTGTATTATTTTATGGCCATCTATTATAAATAAATACCAGAAGAAAAAAATCACTACTTGTAAAAGCAATATTACAGTAATGGTAAGTTTGACAACATACTTCAGATCTTACTCAACATCTAAAGCAGTGTTTCTTAACCTTAGCAACTCTAAGATATATGGATTTCCATTCCCAGAGTTCCCTAGTCAATATGGCTGGTTGGGGAATTCTGGGAGTTGAAATCCACACATCTTAAAGTTGCTAAAGTTGAAAAACACTGCTTTAGATGTTGGGTAAGATCTGTAGTATGTAGATATGAATTTATGAAAAACAGAGTCTCTTTGTACAGCCTTTTTGAATCCAGAGACAGATATTCTAGAAAATACTAGATACTGGTTGACAAGATCACACCCTGATTTGTTGATATGCAACATGAAGGATTTCCCAAAGAATAAAAGTATAAGTAGGCTTGATTGAGAAAAACATTTTTGAGAGTACCAGCAATTATTAAAACCCAGCTGTCTTTTTCTTTCTTTGGTGCTTTTTATTCAGATGTATTTGATCCTGGTTTCTTTGTTGGATTTTCAAGTAAGGCTAGGAGAAGAAAACTGTTTTGCTAGCAATATTTGTATTATGAACAAAAGAAACTCATTACAAAATGTTCATTCCAGTTCAAATAGAAAGAACCATCCTGGGTTGGATGGATTTTTACTATCTCTAATAAAATATCCAAATTCCACCATTGTGAAAAGTAATCATACTGTACTTACATTTAAATTCTCATTTAAACTGAGACTTTGAGAAGTAAGATTATCAGAAAATAAACCTTGATATTTTTTTTGAGTGGAATATTTATCCACTATCCTGAACGAGAAAATTTATGACCTTTTAGAGCTGACCAATATGTTTTACAGTGCAGTTACTGAAACTACAGTATTAAATATATATGTGTAAATATATATATGTATTCACATTTAATGTTTTTATGTAATATCTCAACAGTGCAATTATTCCTTTTTATATAAGCATTTTATATCATTTTCTCATGTAACCTTATGGTTGTACTTAATATATTTCCATAGAACATAGGTCAGTAACTACTATCATTTGATTTTTTTTTTGCATTGACTGACCTAAATAAAATATTCATATTTTCTCATTTTCTCATTTTCTTATCATCTTTGTTAATCTTATAATTAACAAACTAGAGAAAAATCCTATTAATAAATTGGATAATCTTTGTTTCCTAAAGGTATTCAAAACAATTTTTAGCCATATCTATATTATTTTGAGGGAACTGGTTATATATCAAAAAGAAAAGGTTAAAACACAAATTTAAATTTTAATATCAGCACATTAGCAGCCATATAAAGCCAGGCTTGTCAATTACTTTTGTTAAGGACTGGACACATATGACATGATTCAGAGACAGCATGCTGTTTTCTTTTCATATGTCTCCTTAAAGAGGTTAAGAATGCACACAGCTGTCCAAACCCAAAGCCATACCAACGCAGAACTAGCACACAATATAGCTATCTTCACTTACAGGTCTTGCAGCAGCCATTGTGATAGGTCTGCACAGAGCCTCCATTCTAGGAAAATTAAAAAGGAATATTTCAAAAAAGACTGTGCTCAAAGAAACACATTGAGGCATATGGATACTGCAATGCATATAAACAAAAAGAAAAGGCCAGATATCAGATCCAATCTACAAATATTTAACTATTTTAATTAAGGGAACATTTGACATGAAGGAGCAATCCACTATGAATCTTTCAGTTTTTTAAAGATATAATTCATGAATGGGAGACCTTCACAGGAATTGCAGAGTTCTAGCTATAGGCTACTTTTTCAGCCAGATGTTAAGATGAAAAATGAAGTTTTCTTAACACCAGGCTGAAAAAATAGCATACAGCTAGAACTCTGAAATTCCTGTGGAAGTTTCCCATTCCAGAATTATATCTTAAAAGAATTGAAAGATTCATAGTGGATTGTCCCTTCATGTAAAATGGAAGGAAAACTTTACAACTGTACAGTGGTCTAAAGCACCCTGTTATTAAGACCAGCTGCCTGCAATTACTGCAGGTTCAAATCTCGCCAGGCTCAAGGTTGACTCAGCCTTCCATCCTTTCTAAGGTAGGTAAATTGAGGACCCAGTTGTGGGGGCAATAAGCTGACTTTGTATAAATATACAAAAGGATGAAAGCTATTGCTTAGAGCATTGTAAGCCGCCCTGAGTCTCCAGAGAAGGGCGGCATATAAAACAAATTAAAAAAAAAAAAATCCTCAGAATGTCTCCTGATATATTGAAAATTAGTTATGCAGCCAAAAATCCTGGAGAAAAAGTAAAAAATAATGGCTGTAATTATACATAACAACCTACTTTGAAGTCTCTCAAATACAGTAGTCCTCAATTTACAACAGTTCATTTAGTGTCTATTCAAAGTTACAGTGGCACTGAAAAAAGTGACTTATGAACGTTTTTCAGAGTTATGATCTTTCCAGAATCCCCATGATCATGTGGTCAAAATTCAGATACATGGCAATTGGTTCATATTTATGAATTTTGCTGTGCCCCAAGGTCATGTGAATACCTTTTGTGACCTTCTGACAAGCAAAGTCAATGGGGAAGTTAGATTCACTTAAAAACCAAGTTATTAATTTCTCAATTGCAGTGATTCATTTAACAACTGAAGCAAGAAAAGTAGAAAAATGGGGCAAAATTTACTTAACATATGTCTCACTTAACAAAACACATTTTGGGCTTAATTGTAGGTCAAGGACTACCTGTACTGCCGCTATACATTTATTTAGAATTCATTAAAACTATGTAACATAGGCTTGAGGTAATTCTTCTCCACTACACGTTTACTTTTCAAGAAGAATTGGCAGCATTTTTTCACTAAATCAAAACAAATCAAAACAATACAAAAATTGAATCAATTGACTATAAGATAACTGGATCAATTTTTGTTTGAAAAATTTATTGATTTTGATTTGGTGGATTAGATTTGCATTTTAATTTTGTTTAGGCGTTTGGGGAAATATATGTCAGAATCAAAGACACTAGACAGTATATGTTGCTAAAATCATTATGAATAAGGGAAGACAGAATCAAGTTTAACCCCTGTAACTCTCATATATATCCCTTTGGAAGTAATATGGGCTAATGGGGGAGAATACTAGATTTCAAAGTATTAGTTGTATGAAGGTATAACTTGGAGGAAAAAATTAAGACAGTAAAAGCAGTTTTTTATATTTTTATAATATTAAACAAACCTTTATATTAAGTTCCCAATAAATTAAACATTCATGAATAAGGAATATTTTAATTATAAAGTACAAACCTTTACACATTCAGTCTCATTAAAGGGTGGGCAAAACACACCGGAGCCAAGTACCACTGTCTCCACACCAATCTTTGCACATTTATATTTAGTGCAGTTTGAGTCCCATGTGCTTCCTTCCTATTAAAAAAAAGAGAGACGCAGTGGGGAAAGGAAGGAAATGGAAAACTGGCAATCATGTAGCAAAAATAATGATTGAATCATATGTTAAGACAACTTTCCAATCCTTAATGGCTGTAATTTTATTTTAATGAATACTAAATTCTGTTGAACAGTCAATGTTTTCTGAGAACATCAGAACAATGAGTTAATACAGTAGTAGAAGCCAGTTTGGTGTAGTGACTAAGATACCAGGCTAGAAACCAGGTGACTGTGAGTTCAATCCTGCCTTAGGCCCAAAGTCAGTGACTTTGCCAAGAAAACTTTTCTTGCCAAGAAAACTGCAGGGACCTGCCAGCAAGTATCCAAGCATCAATAAAGATTGAACGGAAGAATAAAAAAGGAGTTCTATAAGGTGACCAGATTTTAACATTGGTAAAGCGGAACATCCACCATTTTGTGGGCGTGGCTTGGAGGCCATGTGACTGGGTGGGCATGGCTAGCTGGTCATGTGACCGGGTGGCCATGGCTATGTGTATAGAAAAAAGTCATTTCTGACAGGTCCTTGCACTTTTGACTGGTCCTCACACTTATGACCATCTTCACATTTATGCCCGTGCAGCATTCTTAACAACCATGTCACTCATTTCACAACTGCTTCTCTTCACCATGATGACAAGATAGGGCAAAAATGTAAAATGTGAGGACAGTCGTAAGTTCGAGGACTGGTCAAAAGTGTGAGGACCAGACCAGTCAAAAATAACTTTTTCAGCCCTCTGAGTAGTTCATATGCATAAAAGGATACAGCAATAGAGAGGGATGAAGGAAGGAAAGGAAAATTAGAGTAGGAGTGAGGGTAAGAGAGGGAGGAAGAGAAGAGGAGAAGGAGAAAGGAAGAGGAAGGGAGGAGAAGAAGAGGGTAATGTAGGTAGATAAGCAGGTCCAGCTGGATGATAACTGAAGGGCCCTCTTTATTCATAGTATTGTAGGAAAGGAAATGTGCTTGTTTGAGGGAAGTCAATTATCTCCAGTTGAAAGGAGGGAATTCCTTTGAAGTAGAAACATTCAGAGGAGCCCCTCAGTTGTCAGAGATACAAGTATTTGGTGATATACAGTTTGAAGATTAAAGAGATCAAGTATGACCACATGTAATATTAACAAGAGATAATTTGAATCTATGCTTCAGTAATCTACATAAAGAATTATGAATGTTGGCAGAGAATAATATGAAACAGTAATTAGGAGGTGTCAATTAAAAATGACAAATGTATATGATCATATAAACTGCTGAGTTAACAGAATCCTTTGTCTAGAAGGGTATAAAAACCATTGTACCTAATTTCTGTCCTTGTTCAACGCTTCATGCCATATTTATTCCTCATCTATTTTTTTAAAAAACCAATATTACCCTTCATCCTCATCTCTAATCTTAATCAAATTCAATTTTTCCCTTCTATTCTATATTATACCCCTTCCCATTGTCATCTATTTTTATATCCATCCTCACATTGGTTAATTATGTAATTATGTAATACAGTTGTTTAATACAAATTCAACATTTTAATATAAATCAATTAGTTATATAACTATCTTTTTTATATTAATCAATCTGAACATGAATATTCCAATTATTTCCATGCAATCCAATTTCTTACAAATCAATTAATTATATTTACCAATAATAATAAACCAAATAATTTCCCCCATATATTCCTCCAAACCAAAACTTAACCATTTCTGCTTTCAACACAATATACAATTAATAGTATCTCAATTATTACAATTCCCTAGTTAAATATAGCTTTTTTTTCTTTTGTGTTTTAAAATCTTGAACTCTCCTCTTTTGCCCTAAATTTCCCATTGTTTGCAGTTTGCACCTACCTTTTTTGGTGAGGAAAAAGAAAAAGAAAAAGAAATCTCTCTCTGCCTCATTTTGCCATGTTGCAGCAAAGACTCTGCTTACTTTCAGTTTCGCTTTTAAAGCATAGTTAGGGGAAAAAAATCTCCAGCATTCTGCAGCTAGCAACTAGAGCCCTGAGCAAAACAACTGAGAGCAAATTAGCTGAGAGTCGGAAGCCGATCTAATCAACTTGTGCTAATTAACCTATGCTGAAGCTTTAAGGGGCTGTTTTTTCTATTTTTGCAGGCATCTACTCATTTGTTTTCTTTTAACACTGATCAGCCCCACGGCAAGAGTTTAAACAGTTTTTTTCCCTCTAGCCATCAGCTGGGACTCAGGAGGCAGCCGGGAGCAACCCACCACTGCGCCGTGCATTCGGGACTTTTTTAAAACGCCATGGGACGTGGGACAAATTGTTCAAAAGCGGGACTGTCCCGCCAAAAGCGGGATGTCTGGTCATCTTAGACTTATATTATAATCTATTTTTCATAGGAAGCATTTACAAAAAGGGCAATTTCAGCAGAAAACAACTGTTTTTTATTGCTTAACACCAGAAACAGAACTCACATGTAACTTAATTTGCTGTGCTAAACAGAAAATCTGATTGAGTATGGTGTCCACACAGATGCAAGTAACTTTGGTTAAATGTCTGCTCATATGTAAATCAAACTTAAACAGAATTCATTTACTAATATCAAGCTAACACCAGTATTTCTGGTGTCGTTATATACTTAGCTCCATTTAGTTAATCATATTCAATGTGCAATATGATCTCCAATCAAGAAAAATTTGACTCAAGAGTAATCATATGAGAAAATTGTAGAATTTAGTACTTGATTTAATCAGAATCCTTATCCATTGTTTTCTGAACCATTTTTCCACCCACTTACTTCATAAATCTCAAGAGTTCCATTGTCAGTATAAAAAGGACATGAAACACTTATGCAGGAACCACAAGAATGTTGATCATCAGATGGGCTGTGTACTTGATGCTGTTAAAAAGAAAGAATATCCTTATGGATTGTCTCATATATATAAGGCAATTAAATGCTAAAACTATATTTAGCATGTAGCATGTAGTATGTATCAATATGTTAACAATATGATTTTCTTTGGCAACTATATCTATATCTTTCCTGTTTTTTTTTAAATAATCTTTATTTACATTTTTCGTTAAAAAACATAGAAACAACACATCATAAAAAGATAACACAAAAAAAACAAAACAACAATAAACATACATACTTCCTTGTTTCTTTGCAGTACCTTAATACACAAATATTCGATACTGTATCTCTACATTATAATCCGGGGAAGACAAAACAACTTACATGCCTTAATATATCAATTAGGTCTGTCCGACCTCACTTATCTTATATAGGATAGGTTTCTCAATAGATATCATTCCTCCTCTAAAATGGGATTTACTTTCCTCTTTTCTAGGCATTTATAAAATTTATCCCATACTGAACCTCCCTGTGATTGCTTTCTCTCTTTCCTGTTGATGAGATATAAGCTTAGGTTTGACAATGCCAATCAACAGGTTAGTTTTTGCATTTTTTCTTTAAAGTAATATAGGTAACAGTCTTATACCAAATAAAAATTAGCCTTGTATACAGCAGGTGTACACAACCTAGTTTGGCCTCAGAGTTTGAATATGTTGGGAATGTTACTCTTAAAAGTGGAAGCAACAGAATAAAGGTACAAATTGCATGCAATTATAGCTATATTAAATATATATATATAATTAAGTACATTTAACATTATTATTTCCTATGTATTTAATAAGATTCCCTTTCTACCATATTAAATATGAAAATTGCTTCCTACTATAATATGCAGGTTTTCATCCAATTACAGTATTAGCAAAGAGGTGATAACATAATGAAGATTGACCTTTTTTTAAAGAAAAAAGTGATATGTGATGTGAGTGATTTTTTAAACATAAAAAGATTGTGCAATAAAGCTATAAAAAGGTATCACTTGAATTAACATTGTCCGATGAATTAACTTTATGTTTTTGGAGAGAAAATGGAAGTCAACTCTCAATTTATGTCTGCAAATTCTTTTTCCCTGTCCCAGGGCAAAGATAAGGCAGAATATTATGAAACAAGTTCCACAGCTTTGTAAGATGTTCCCTTGACTAGACTAGGTCAAATATAATGTGTTCACACTCAGACTATGCTTTGCAAATTGCATGTGAAGATCAAGATGAATAGAGTTAGTTGAGTCTCATGGAAGCTACTTTATTCAGCCTTCACTGTCAAAGTAGGATAACTTTTTTCTATGCATGCATAATCCCAAAATACTACAAAAAGAGATAAGGGGTTGCTTTAAAAGTTCAGGCAGTGAGTCCAAAGTTTGCAGTTTTGCCCACCACACAAAAGCCAAAATCATAATTATAAAAGAAGACTAGGAAAATATAGAAGGACCATGGATTGAGAAGCTCTGTGACTATAATGTAAAAGAAATAAATTGCCTGTTTCTTCGCTGGAAAAATAACAGGATCATTGCATAGTTAGGCACATAATTCATATATTTCACCCGCATTTGTTTTAAAATACCTATTGGTTATAAATAAATTACAAATTTCTCCATTCTCGGGAAACAGATTTTGCTATAGATTTTAAATGATGGTATATTAATTATGTCCAGAAATGACTTTGTCTGCATATTTTTACTTACTGCTTCACATTTTTGGGAACAATTAACTACTACCAGATTCATAGTGTGAAATCCTGAGTTAGGGTCTCTTTCTTCTGAACACTTTGCCATATAATAAAGTTCTCCATCCAAATATTGAATCAATGTCTGACCCGGGTTCAGTACAGTGACTTCTCGGAATACGCAGACATTTTCTTTTTCTAGGGAGAGAGAGGAGGGAGGGAGGGAGGGAGGGAGGGAGGGAGGGAGGGAAGGAAGGAAGGAAGGAAGGAAGGAAGGAAGGAAGGAAGGAAGGAAAGAAAGAAGGAAATAGAATATGCAAAACAAGAGTACTATTTAGTATCAATTTTTTTCATATACGTTTGGTGATCAACTGTGATTTATTTTCAAAGTTCAATGGTTGATGCTTAGAACTTAGTGTTAGTGTGACCTTGGCTAGTATTATTGTATTTGTATTTTTTTTCTTTTCCTTGCATACTGCCCTGATATTTTAGGATAAATGAGAATTTAATAATATTTAATACATAACTTAGGTCTTAATGGAATACAAATAGAACAATATATTCAGCAATCTATGTATTATCATTCCCTTCATAAATTTAACACTACTAAAGAACTACTACTAAAGAACAGGAATATTCTTTAGGCGAATATTTCTGTTCTAACAGAATCTGTCCCTTTTTTATTTTAAGCTAGAAGATTACTGAAAATTGTAAGCACATAAAGTGTACAGGGCTGGTCTTAACAACTATGTTAGTAAAACTAAATATTAAACAAAAGTTATTGAAAAGAATGCTCATATGCATGTGTGCGCGCGCGGGGACACACATACACTTATGTACATACCACAAATATAATGTGGACATCCACATGTAGTAGAAGCATTAGCACTTATTTTCCGAACTTCACCCTATGAAATATTTCAATGATAGATTTGTTCAATTGCACACATACATGTACTTTGATTTGTAAGAAAGTGAACAACTACATAAATTACCAAATGCAATTACCAAATGCATTTTAGCAGCAAAATATTGTTGCACATTTGAATGCAAGTTTGGAGCAACCATTAGGCCACATGCCCATATTAAAAACATTAAGTCTATCTCCTCGTTATTGTTACAATTGTTAGTTTTTTTTCTACAAAACTCAAACTACATTGATATTCACCAGAAATGAGAAAGTCAAATGGGAGCTGCTGTTGCTTTTCAATCTTGTTACAGTTGCATATTCAGGGGAGGCAACTAAACATGTGTAACTGCAGGAAGTCCACAAAATGTAGTTAAAAAAATGAGGATGGTAATCATGAGTGTGTGATCAAATATCTGACCATTTTGTGTGTGTGTGTGTCACAACTGTACAGCTGTTTAAAAGACCAATCAGTTGATTGATCTGTGAATGGTTTTTGTAGGTGTTAGGTAGCCCCAAGGCATTCTATTATATGCAGCAGAAAGGCAGATTGTGTCTACATACTGAATATTGGGCAATATGTATAGTAGAATGACTTAGTACAATAATTCTCTATAAATGTAACAAATAATGTTGCAACTTTAGGACAGCCCCAAATTTTTTTGTCTAATAGTAGGTTTAGATTTGTCCAACAAGCACAACAGCTAACAACATAATTACAACTTGTAAAAACTACAGCAAATATCGATCAAGTCACGTCTTCATTGCTTTTCATATTGGTATTAATATGACTAATAGCCAATCTGCTGTACTGGTTAAGGTGTTGGACTAAAATAAAGAAGTTGACTTTAGTCCTGCCTTAGACACAAAGTTAATGAGGTAATTTAGGGTCAATTACTTCTCTAGGAAGAAAACAAAGACAAGCCATTTCTGAAAATATTGACAAGAAAACTGTATGAATGTATTAGGTAATTGCCAAAAGTCAAAAAAGAAAAAAAGAAAACTAAAACTTGAATAACACAGATACAAAGAAATTTGTATCATAAATTGCTATGTTCCTGATGTAAAAATAGAAGAATATAATAAACATTGTTATTACTATAAATGAATTAGTAACAATATTCTATAGCATAATATGCCACAAGCTATCCATTCATCCATGTCTGTCTATCTATCTATCTATCTATCTATCTATCTATCTATCTATCTATCTCTCATCTAATCTATTGTCTATGTATGTATTTGTTATTATTGTTATTATTCATATTATTGTTATTTCTGTCACTTTCTACACTCAGTCTCAGTTTCTTTACAGGCATTCTCATTTTAACATTGGTTTGACATGGATTGGTTACAGAACAATTTCTGAAAGCTTACTTTACAAGTGTCGGTGTTTACCAACATTCTGCTAACTATATCTATCATTAGTTCTGATTTTATCAGAATTCATTGCACAGTATATCTCAGTTCTATCAAGATATTTTCGTTTCATACACTGACATAATTTTATTCATTTTACATGATTTGCAAACTTATAATTGCTGTCATTGTAGGACAGAGTAGCATAGAAACATTTAAAATGAAAGAAAAATAAGAATTCCAAAACTATTATAAAAATAAACATTTCTTACCAATTTACAGCTTGGTACAGTACCATTCTCACAGTCACATTCTGGAGAAAATAAGAGAGAAGGGTTCAGTACGACCACATCAATGGGAATAGGAGTTGTATTTCATTCATTTATATAATTAGAAAAAAAGCGAATTATGGATACCGCAATTCCAGTCTGGGCAACACTGTCCAGGTACTCTTTTTTTAATTAGTTTCATATCAGCAGAACAATTCAGAAGAGGTGAAGGACACAGATTCTCTTCACATACTAGAGAAAGAGAAATTATGTCTTTAAAAGATTATTGCCACAATATCACTAGAGAAAAATAAACATATAAAACTTTTCTCTATTATATTATTATTTCTGCTATTCTACTATTTGTATTACTTATTATTGCTACCTGCCACCTTAAATTAATGGTTTGGAAATGAATAATCATTTTAGGTTCAAGTAATCAAAAATAATTTTGAGGTTTCAATAGTAGAACACATTTCACATCACAAACTGATTTAGATAAATGAACCAATCTTATTCATGATGACTCAAATCTGTTAACTATAAAGTATAGAAATAGTTGCTTGTAAAATAAAACTCCAAAGCATCACTCCAAGTAAATACATGTAAATACATAACTCTTCATCACTTTTTTGGTATCAGATATTTCCCATTGAATGGTTAAGATAGACACCAGGTAAAGTCTAGATTTCTGCCATTGGCAACCCTTGAGATAAGGAGCAACTCATTTAGATTATACATGCTTAGATTTTGAATAGCTGTACATAGCTAAATATATTTTTGCCTGATTATTTTCCTGAATTTTTAGAATAGCAATTATCTTAGCAATAATATAATAATTCTACATTCATGGCAGCTGCATTATAACAATACTGTATTTATTACAAGCATAAGTATAAATTTATGACAGAATACAAAGAAAAATCCCAATAAAACAAGTAGTAATCATTCCAAGTCATGTAATCCAACACCAAACTTACTACAGTGGTAATGAGGACAACAGTAATGTGCAGTACTAAGATCTACTGCAAGAAGTTCTTCTTCATTGCATTCTGGAATAGGTTCAATGCAAGATTCACAAACTTCAAGAGAAACATAAACATAGTGTAATATATATATTGTAATGTATATACAGATATATCCACACAAACACACACATCCATATATACAGCTATGGGACAGTTTATATTTAGATTTATATGCTGGCATATTCAAGAGAGATTGTAACCATGTTTTGAATCATGGAATATTTAATAGCTTGCAAAAATGCAAAATGACTGACTGACTGACTGACTGACTGACTGACTGACTGACTGACTGACTGAATAAATAAATAAATAAACAAACAAATAAATAAATAAATAATAATCAAAATAACTATGTATGTCAAGCTATGCAAAGACTTTAAAATTCAAGCAACGGCCTCCAACTTTGCATTACAACTTCTAATATTAAACAGGTGTTCTAGGCATTAAGTGCTAGAAATTAAATGGAATTAAATCAGATGCATTTATTCAACTTGCTGAACTGAGAAAACATGTGAAATCTTCACATGACTCCTGAGAAAATAATGTCCTATTTTGCAGTAGAAATATGATGGTATTATAATATGTAAATAGGAGACACAGGGAGCACATGATATATGTAGTTAGATGTCATATATTGCACCAGGGCTTCTATGTATATTTCTACTGGTGGTTTATTAATACATATGACCTCATTCAAGCTTGAAAGCTAGATTGAGCCCAGTTATTGCTTCTTGTGAAAAATAAAGAAATACCAGAAATATAGGAAGATAAATGGTGGGTTGGCTGAATGGATGGATGGATGGATGGGGAAACTATTTTTGTAGTTCATAGGTGTGTTGTGAAAAAAGCTAGTGCTGAATTTAACTTAAAAAGGAATTTATAACATTTCACAATAGTTAATTTATAGTTAAATTATGTATGCACTGTATGTATGTATGTATGTATTTTACTTATATGCCACTCAAGCAATACACAGAGGGATATAGATCACAAGAATATCCATAGCAGTTAAATTACATTATATCCACCAATATAAGAAGGCATTATAATAATGATAAATAAAGCTTATCAAAGCCAAATAACATAATATTAACAATTTAATATATTTAAGTAATTCATAATAAAATCAATTAATAATGTTACACAGAATAGCTCATTTTAATTCTAAGTATAATATTAAGCATACTGTATAATCAGTGGTGAGATTCAACCACTTCAGGAGAACCGATTGTTAACTTTCTGAGCAGTTTGGCACACTGGTTGTGGGAAGAAATCATTAGGGCAGAGAACCAGTTGTTAAATTGCCTGAATCCCACCACTGTGTATAATGAGTCCTTATAGGTTTTCCTCCCCTTTCTTTAGTAAATGTCATTGTGAAGGAGGGAGAACAGTACATATTTAGACTATATCATTAACAATTAACTCCCATCCTCTTCCTTGCTACAGTCAAAAACAAGTTATGCATAGGTACTATGCAATAAGAAAATTCGCAAATTCTTCCATTAAAAACTAGGTGATTTTGTAACTAAATTTAAAAAGTCACCGCTAAATCTACAGGTACAGTATCTTAGATATTTAAATCTTCAATTTACCCAAGATTTTTAACATGTTACTTACCACACAAGTAGGAGAAACAGCAAGTATCATCCAATTTGACTTCCACAATAAACTGATCTTCTCGGCATTCTGGACGAGTAACATTAGGACATGCTGACATATCACATTCTGAATTAAAAAAAACAAAGCAATCTAGTGAAATACAACCAATGACTTGCTGTTTTAAGAGTTTAGAAGTTATATGACTCTAAATGAAAAATATTTTCTCAGTTTCATTCTTCATCCTATCACTTACCACACTTGTATTGAGGACAGCAGGAGAAAGGGGTATATCTGACTGTCAGCTTCTCAGTTCTTTTGCATACCGGGATAATAGGGCTACATAGAGTCATGTTGCATTCTAAAACAAAAAATAGAGTCCTGAATCAAATAAATATATATGCTTAACCTTTTCATGGGAAAATGATAAGGAAAGGGTTTATTGTCTGTTCCAGCAGTTCTGATGAATTAACAAATTGATTTGAATATGGACTAACTGTTCTTTTTCCAAAGAAAGCATTATAGATTACTGATACTTAATGTTATATTAAATATATATAATATATTAAAACAAAGAACAACTTGTGCTAACATAAAAACTCGTATATAAAGCTATTTGGCTTCTTACATTAATGTACCATTATTTTAATGTATGCATTAAACTAAAAGCAGAGAAGCTTGAAATTAAAGGTAAAAGTTCCCCTCGTACATATGTGCTAGTTGTTCCCGCCTCTAAGGGGCAGTGCTCATCTCCATTTCAAAGCCAAAGAGCCAGCACTGTCCAAAGACGTTTCCATAGTCATGTGGCCAGCAAGACTAAACATCAAAGGCGTATGGAACACTGTTACCTTCCCACCAAAGGTAGTCCCTATTTTTCTACTTGCATTTTTATGTGCTTTTGAACTGCTAGGTTGGCAGAAGTTGGGACAAGTAAGGGGAGCTCACCCCGTTACACGGCACTAGGGATTCGAACCACTGAATTGCCGACCTTTTGATCGACAACCTCAGCATCTTAGCCACTGAGCCACTGCGCCCCTTGAAGCTTGAAATTACATAGAGAATAATACATGTCACTGGGATTAGATCAGCATACAACTGGATTGCCATTTGGAATCCTACCTAGTGTTGTTGTTGTTGTTAATTTATAAGAGATAATTGAGAATGTTTGCAAAACCACTTTCTCAACTTTCAGACTGGTTTTGGAATGCTCATGTATTAATTGACCTTCTAATTGTCCACAATTAAACATGTCTAAAAACCTGTGTGCCCTCTCCCACTTCTCCATGAGAAGGTGTTACCAAAAATGTATTTCAATTCATATTTGCCATCTTGACTTTGGTCAACAAATGATGAACTGAATATTTCTACTATACAAAAAAGGAAGATTTTTCATGGGCTGTGCTCATATTAGATCACAGAAATGAAATATGGTAAATAGGTTTTTTAAAAAACTTAAATGTTCACTTTTACAATGATAGCTTATTATCTCACTATACATTAGCTATGAGCCAATTTGGTCTAGTGATTAAGGTACCAGGCTAGAAAATGGGAGAAGTGTAAGTTCAAGTACCACTAGCTAGCTGGGTAATTTTGGGTCAACCACTCTCTCTCAGGCCAATCCACCTCACAGGATTGTTGTTATGGGGAAAATAGGAAGAGGAAGGTTTGTTGATATGTTTGTCTCCCTGAGTTATTTGTAAAAATATAGACAAATAAATAATTGTGCCAAATATTTTAGATTCCTCTATACTACACACAGATTCTTTCCTATCAACTGAATATCGTGCCTGTCATAAATATTACCTACCACAGATATTTTTTGGACAGCAAGTTTGTTCTTCAATTACACTGACAATCACTTCAGCCTCTCTATCACACATTGGAGATGGCTGCTTATCACATTCAGGCTCTGTATCAATAATGTTCCCATTCTCCATGCACTTATACATGCAGCATCCTTTATTGGAGCCAATCCAAATCTCCCCAACAGAGTGAGGATGCCCTTCGTTATCTGTACAGACTATTAAAAAAAAGTAAAAAACAAATCTTTTTTAATGACATCCCAAAAAAATGCCCTGTTTGCATTATGATATAAGACTATAAACTATATCTGTTACCAGCAGCTAAAAGTTAAATAACTTCTGACGTTTGTAAGAAGCTGGAGCAAAATAAATACTGACACTTCTAAGGAGAGAAAGGAAATATTACAGGAATTTGTTATTTGCACCTGATAAATTTTCACTTATGCAAAACTATCATTAATTAATGCCTCTTGCTATATAGTTTTGACCTCAGGCTCATATGACTGCAATTATACTATACAGATCCAGAATGATTACCTACCTTTACTCTGTATATGATGTCTGACTCATTAGAACATTAAAATACAGGCCTGGCTTAATTCAATACTGCAAGTGATATGAGAACCTTTACTGTCAATAAAATAATCATATTGGATTCCTTTGTTTTATTTCATTTGTTTTATTTTAAGCCTCAGAAATTATAATTCTATCACTTCAAAATTAACATATTCGGAAGGATTTTTACCAGCAAACTGGCATTTCATAACACTCATAAAGCTCTTTCAAATTCTGAAACAGTTGGAAGGTGTAATTCCAGATTAAAATGAGAATCATCACAATGAATTTAATGGGATTTATGAAGTTATGATTACTTTTACAGTAAAACTTCTATAGAAAAATATCAGATTCCTAATTATACCAATTAGGGAATATAAATTCTGGAGCTATACTGGACTGTTTATTAATTTTATATTATTTGGATAAAGAGAAGATAAAAATAAAAATCATGCCTCTGTCCCATCAGAAAGCAAGAATACTTGAATCTAATAGGAAAAATATGCTAGCATATTTTTATGCATATATGCATATTAATAGGCTTACTCACCACATTTTTCTTCTGGAATGCAAAGGTCAGAGTTTGTTCTATGAAGAATGGTCCCCTTTTTGCAAACACAGTCTTCTCTTAAATAGGAACATGATGACTCTTCATAAAACCATTTATTTAGGCATGTTTTTGCGTCACAGGGTTGGACACAAGGTTGATATTCTTTCCCATCAGGGCAAGCAAGCCCTACATGTGGAGGAAAATAAATATTGCTCAGAATTTCTTAACATTCATTAGAAAAGGAGACGGCAAAGAAGGTGGGATGAAGAAACATTTCTTGTGAATTATAGTTTATCTAGGTTTAGCTACACATTTCAATCTGTACAATTTGTAAAATGTTTCTTTGTCATCAAAGGATAAACGTTAACGAATACAACTAATAGATCATAAAATTAGAAAACAATGAATTGTATGATTAGAAATATAGGCCCATTTCCATTAAAATCCTTGTTTGAAGATTATTTTAACTGATCTTTGCTCCAAGTGATCACATATAGTTTTATTCTCTTGCAGTGTTAGCATTATGCATTGAACTGATGGAGAAGAAATAGTAAGTCAAATATCTGATTACATCTGATTAGATTTTCAGGGGTTGTTTTCAGTAACAAAAATTAGTTTGTAACCTGTAGATCCCAGGACTTGTCATATATTTCTACAGTGAAATTTCAAAAGTTCATTGGTATCAATTCTATATTATTGCTAACATATTTTCTTGAAAATAAAGATTTTTAAGAAAAATATTGCAATTTAAAAAACAGTTTTTCTGACCCTGAAAAAAGTAATTTCATATGCATATAGTGCATTGTTTTTCAGTTTTTAATTTTACTTTCGTCATGGATGCCAAGAAATGTAAACAGAGTGTCCTCCTACCCCTACCCACATTTGTCCTCCTTTCCAATTGTCAATGTCTTCCTTTGCCTGTTCGGATATTTGGTAATCCTACATGAAAAATATTTTACAACAGTGTATATGCCTACTCTAAAATCTGGGATGCAGAGTGATGAAAACAATCTACATATTTATCGGTAATTAGATTATATAGTTTATCATAACATACAGGTAATCCTTAATTTACAACCAGTTGCTTCCCCGCCCCTCTCCCCTGTAATCATGCAATTGAATTTTGAGCACTAGCAACTGGCCCACCTTTATACCCCTTTTCAGAATTCATGTGACCGTAATTTATTTTTTAAAAAAGGGCAGAAAACCAGTGTTTATTTCTATTTCCAGCAAAATATGCCCATTGCAGATGTTAGATTTTTTTTAAAAAAAATATTCTGCAAAAAAGGTTGTAAAATCAGGCACAGTCATGAAAGTGACCTGCTTAATGACTGGCATGATTTATGATCGTAATTCTGGGCTCAATTAAGACCATAATTTGAGGACTACCTGTATTAGCATTTAGTAGTTAATAACTATCAATATTAACCTATAGTATCTAGAGTGTTATTGAGTCGAGTCCTAAGCAAAATATAAATTTGAGTTGTTCCATTCTAAATCTAGCCTTCTGTGTATCGTTAATATCTAGCAAACAAGAATGCAAAAGCCAAGTAAAAATGAAATTATCAGGAATGAGGGCATTTAAACTTACAACAGTAATCTCGTGTCCTCCACTTAATGCAGATATTATGCTTGTTGCATAGTGCTACATATGCAGAAAGTGCATCACATTCATAATTCTCAAAATAGGTATTGTTAATCCACATTTTTTCACAAAAATCTTGTGGTGAGACCTAGATCAAATATATTTGATAAATCAATAATCTGGATAAATTGGAGAAAAATAATCATTCATTTGATATTAACAGCTTTTGTACAAACAAAACCACCATCATTTGGGTAATATAGCTGTTCAATAAAAGTTGCTGAAATATTAATAAAATAATCTTATTTTTTGAAATATTAATATAATTCCTATATTTTAAAAAATAACTGCCCAATTGATTTTTATTCATTCATTCATTTTCCCCATTTTGAAAGTCATATTTATGTGAGTCATTTTTGCATATAGAACCTGATTTATCGGTAGAAAAAGGAAGTTTAGTTCCACTTCCTTCTTACAGCCCCTTCTGCATTTTCAAATTCTGCTGCAAAAAATCAGGGAGACAGTTATTTAATCAATTGCGCTCATTTGGAAGCCAGACAGGGAGCTGAAATTTGCTAGGTGGTGATTTTCAAGGGCCTCATTTAGAATGTGGAGATTTATCCTGAAGACTGTCGAGCCAGAGACGTTTTTAATCCTTTGAGAAACAAGTGAGAAAGAATCTGTTTCCTCTGAATTGGGAGTTTATATAAACAATCAAAAACTCCACTTCCCAGCCCTATCTGCCTATATGTTACAACCAGTGGTGGGATTCAAATTTTTTTACTACCGGTTCTGTGGGCCTGGCTTGGTGAGCATGGCATGGCTTGGTGGGCGTGCTTGGTGGGTGTGGCAGGGGAAGGATACTGTAAAATCTCCATTCCCACCCTACTCCAGGGGAAGGATACTGCAAAATGAGCCGTGGTAACGCAGCAGACTAAAGCACTGTTATTAACATCAGCTGCCTGCAATTACTGCAAATTCAAATCTCACCAAGCTCAAGGTTGACTCAGCCTTCTATCCTTTCTAAGGTAGGTAAAATGAGGACCCAGATTGTGGGGGCAATAAGCTGACTTTGTATAAAATATACAAAAGTATGAAGGCTATTGCTTAACGCATTGTAAGCCGCCCTGAGTCTCCGGAGAAGGGCGGCATATAAATCAAATTTTTTAAAAAAATCTCCATTCCCTCCCTATTCCTAGGAGAAGGTTCCTCCCGATCAGCTGGGACTCAGGAGGCAGAGAATAGATGGGGGTGGGGCCAGTCAGAGGTGGTATTTACCAGTTCTCCGAACTACTCAAAATTTCCACTAGATTCTCCAGAACTAGTCAGAACCCACTGAATACCATCTCTGGTTACAACTCTACTATAGTCTACCCAAATTTGAGTCTGATACTTTGGCACCAAAGCTTGCCACTCTATTCTGTACTTATAATTACTTCACACTCACTTTTTTGTGACAAGGGGCAAAAACCCACTTCTGTAAGAGTTCCATACAATATGTACAATTATCCTCTGTGCAGTTTCTAATGGGTCTTCTTGTTGTTACATCAAAAGATTTCTCAATTTGCCAACTTTTGATAAAAATTTCAACTTCTTCCATATTTGTAATTATTGTTCTATTTTGCATTTTCAAGTCATCAGCAGGATCACCATTGCAGACACCTTAAAATAAACATATACTTAAAATACATGAAATGATTGAAATGATTACATTTCTAAGAAAGAAAATAAGTTGGCCACACCCACCCAGTCACATTCCCTCCCCACCAAACCACACCCACAAAATAAGCCACATCCACAGAACCGGTAGTAAAAAATTTTAGAACCCACCCCTGCCCCACTGTCGATATCTACCTGTAGTGGAGACTTAATTCTCATAAAAGTTCTATTTAACTGTTTCATACGTTCTGATTTATCATAACTATGTTCAAAATTTCTAATTACTATTAGGAGCATTAACTAATAATACATTTCGAGGAAGGAAAAATAAAAATTGAACAACATAGCACCAATTTCAAGCTCAATTAATTAAAATTCAGAGCATTTGCATAGAACATAGAATTGGAAAAGTAAAAAGAATTGTCCTCAAATCCTCCATTACCTTTTCTGTTAACTTCAGCAATGAATATTGAAGCTGGATAAGTTAGAACAATTTACTATGATAATTTTACTTAAAATAAATGGCAGTTGTGGAAGGAAAGGAGAAGAAAGACGTAAGACCTTAGAAAAGAAGACATTAGTGAGCAAATTTAGGTCTAAAATTTTAAAAGTTCAAAGTCAGGATAACAAAATAAATTATGTATATTCTTACCACAAAGCCCTTCTGTCTTTGTAGATACATTAGAGTTAAAGCCATATTGAATGTCCATAATGCCTGTAACGTGAGCCCATTTAATATTGACTCCAGCTGGTGTATTGATTACATACATTGCTCCAGTGTCCTGAATATATATGCCATCTTGCAAGAAAGGCAAAGGTTGGATTATAGAATTCACAATTACCTAAAATAATCCAGAAAAATTACAGGAATTAAAAGAATAATTCCCAAGTTCTTAAACCTCCAAACAATCTCACAATATTTAAATCTGACAATACACTTTTTCCTATGCGCGCACAAGCAGGATACCCTCCTGGGCCGGGATCACAGCGGCAACACCGACCCCTCCTCCTGCTGCTGCCACTGTGCGCTCAGGTGACTGGCCAGCCATGCTGTGTAGGAGAGCTGGAGCTCTTCCCTCCCTTCATCCTGTGGCGGTGAATGCTCCTCCCATTCCCCTTCTTCCTGAGCTGACACGAAGGGAACCACAGCTGGCACTGAACTACCCGTGAAGGACGCAAAATCGCAAAAAGCAGCTGGTCACGGGCAGTATGGAGAAAATGCTAGGGGCACTTCAGACATGTGGCTCTGCAGAGAGGCTCATGCCTTCTCAGGGCGGAGAGCAGGTCGTGCAACCGGGTCAGCAGGGAGCCACAGGAGAAGGGTCAAAGTGCCACATGCTGCTCTGTCACAGGTAAATGCCTTATTCTCAAAAATAGGAAATGTATGTATATAGTACATCAAGGGTTAATTTATTCTCCCTTCCTTAATGTATTCATATGTAACCACTCCTACCCCTAACTCCGCCTTATTGATATAAAAGAGCATACATGCTCCTCCTTCTTGCTTCTATCTGCAATCATCCAGAGAATATAGAATGCCTACTGTAAATAAATACTTTGTTTGAATACTACTTTTTCTGAATCCTTCATTAAGTCCAATCCTTGAATCATTGCAACATACTGGTAGCAGAGGATGGTTGGCTGACTCAATAAGAAACAAACATGCCAAAGAAAGAAAACTCCAAAGAAAAGAGAGAAAGACCCAACACCAGGGCACACAATAAAGAGATAGAAACAGATCAAGAAATGATCGATGAATCCACGACTGAAACAACAAGAGAACCTGAAAACTACACCACAGACGAAGAAGAGGTAATCGATGAATCCGATGATCAAGAAGAGAGCGAGACAGAAAACGATACGCTCAGATCACAAATATTAAGATTGCTGAAGAACCGTAAAGATGACAAAAATCTCATCGCGAACCTCCAAGACATTATAAAAGACAATGGAGCAGTGAGAGAAAAGCACATCAACACACCGGAGCCTAAAGAACCCAAAATGATGAGCAAATCACCTATAAATGAAAACATAACCGAGAGAAAGACTAACGGTCCCGTGCAAAATTTTGAATGGCAGCCATCTTGGATTAGCCAGCCCACCAAAATGGCTAGCTCAGAACCAATCAAAGGACAGAATTCAAAATGGCTGGCGCGAAAGACTTTACCCAGCATAAAGAATAAAAAGGAGAAATCCTATTTTTCCGAAGAATCTGATACAGACACCGAAGAAACGCCAACTGAAATACAAATCGAAACAGCTATGAGAACACTCTTCGCAGCCTTCGGCTCAAATCTGAAAATCACAAAAAAATCAGCGAAAGGACCAAAGACTGTAAATCAAATAACGAAGAAAGAGCAAACTACTCAATCCAAGGACACAGAAGCAAGCGGACAAGCGTCCCTACTTCCATCTACTCCAGTCCAAATGACGAGAGCACTGACGCCCGAACCCAGGGGACCCTGCAAGTACTCGCCCACACCGCAAACGATCCCGGGAGCCAGAGGCCTCAACCGAGACGACTACGTCAGAACGAAGCAAGCTCTGATCCCCACCTGGACACCAAAAGCCGAGCCAGAAAGCGAATCGTCAGAAGAAGAGCACTGCGAGGGAGCTACAGCGACAAGAACCTCTCCCGACAGCTTCAGAAACAAAATGAGCAACGCGCATGCGCGAACTCACGCAGACGAATATAGAGACAGTGAAGAACAGAGAGAACCATTCAGACTGATCGCTAGCATACCTACACCATTCTGCAATTATCAACATTTACAAGATCATGGACAGCCTCCAGTTGTAAGTAATGCAACAAATAACATTGGAAACTTGCCTAGTGATTTCCCAAAATTGAGAATAGACAGTATTAATTTACAGGAATGGAGTCAACAACTCCAGGTTGTTTTCCTAAAAGAGAATTTATTATTTTTCATAACTAACCCTCCCAAAAGACCATGGACTCTAAAATTGGACTGCCTGCATCACAGACCATTCTATTTGCTAATATCTAGCATATCTCCTGCTATCTAGCATCGTATTAAGCATAATCTAACTGTCTCAGAAATAATTCATTGTATGTTTAAATTGTTTCATAGTGAAAGTGTAGCAACCACAACGAGAATGTCTAAAAATTTCTTCTCAGCCAGGATAAAACCTGGGACTACTGTAAGTGAGCATTTACTATCACTAAACACAATTAGACCAAAGCTTCATTTAAGGGGAGAAATAATATCTGATCAGACAATGAAAAGCGTTATCATTAATTCATTAGACTCATCATGGGATAATTACATATCACATTTGGACACAATTAATCTAGGATATCTATCTATAGAGAGTTTATCAAATAGACTAATAGCTGAAGATAATTTAAGGAGAAGCCGCTACAGCACACACAAAGAACACAGACAGACCAAAAGGGTAGCATTTCAAGACAGGCATCAAGAACCAATTGAATGTTATAATTGTGGGTCCAAAGAACACTATAGAAGAGATTGTCCAAAATTCCTTAGAGAAAGACAAAACTATGACAATAGAAACAGATACCATAACAGACAATCATCTATTGACAGGTACAGATATAGAAACTCACCAAATTTCAGAGAACGTAGAGGGGGCAGAGATAACTCAAGAGAGAGAAAGTCTGGATCATTAAATGGATTAGATAAGTATAACATAAGCAAAAATCAAAACCCAAAAGATAATGCCTGGCTCATTGATTCTGGGGCAACAAATCATACAACACATGATAAGAAAATATTATCTTCTTTCATAGAAGATAAATTTGTAATTAAAGTAGCCAACCAAGAAGAAGTTCAAGTCATTGGAAGGGGAAATGTAAATTTACCCGGTCTAGGGAAAATAGAGGGGGTTTTATTAATACCCGAAATACCCCATAACATTCTTAGTGCAATAAAGTTGAGCAGAGACTCTGACATAAATATAGTGTTCTCAAAAGGAAAAGCATCTCTAGAGAAAAACAAAACAAAATTATGCAATATAGTTATCAAAGGAGATCTACCATACTTAGTCACTGAAGAAAGATGGCTACACAACATTGATTCAAACATGGAAGATGACAATAGCATAGAAAATGAAAATGACAGTGACAGTAACAACGAGGAACATGAAACAAATCATAACCATGAAAACACATCAATTAAAGATACACATATTAACAAAAGACCAATAATTGGAAAACCAATTCATGATGAATGTGCACATATATTACACAGAAAATTAGGACATGCTAGTTTTCCTGTAATACAAAAAATGGTTGAACATGCTGAAGGTGTTAAAATAAAAGATTGTAAAAATTATTTGGAATGTTCAGTATGTAAGTCCTCAAAACTCAGAACTAAACCCAGACCAAAAAAGGCAACAAGGTCATCAAATCATATTTTTAACCTGGTACATATGGACCTAGTTGGTCCATTGACCCCATCAATTACATACAAAAAACGATATTTCCTTACTATTGTAGACGACTATAGTCGTTATGGATTTGTCTATACTTTGAAACACAAAGATGAAACATTTCAAAAGTTTAAAGAATTTTATAAACGTGTAAAAACACAACACAATGTAAAAATAAAGCAAATCATGACAGACAGGGGATCTGAATTCATGTCAAAAGAATTCTCCCAATGGCTAAAAGACAAAGGAATGTTACACTTCACCTCTAGCCCTTTCTCTGCATTTCAAAATGGAGTGGTAGAACGAAAGAACTCAACATTACAAACCATGATTAGATGCACATTGGAAGATGCTGGTTTAGGCAAACAATTTTGGTCGGAAGCTTTATTATATTCTAATTATACCCTAAACAGAATTTGTTCTAGTGTCATAAATAAAACACCATATGAATTAGTATATAATAAAAGACCAAAAATAGCCCACATGCATATATTTGGTGTTACAGCAGACGTACATATACCAAAACAATTGAGACGTAAGGGGGATAATGTATCCAGAAGGCTCAGATTCATGGGATATGAAACTGGCACAAAAGGATACAGATTTATTGACAATAATAACAAATTCATAATTTCTAGGACAGCTGTATTTCACGAACAGGCCAATTGGTCTAAGATACATCTTAATGAGATACTTCCAACAACAAGACCAGACATTAAAACTCAAGGTAAGACAGAAAGAGAAGAACATAACTACAGTACACAAAAGGGCAACACAAAACATGGATGGGAAATTGTCCCAAAATCAAAACAGATTCATTAACAAAAAAGGAAGCAAGATATTTACACGATAACGATAGCAGACCAGAGAGAACAGTTAGATGTAACAGGAATCAAACACCAAATAAATATAAGGATTATATAATGCACATAAATGATAATACATCAACACCCAATACATACGAGGAAGTATTAAAACTCCCCATAGAAGAAAGAAAAAAATGGGAATTAGCCATGGCCAAAGAAATGGACAGTCTGCGAGAACTAAATGTATTCACTCCAACACCAGCTCCAAAAGACAAAACAATTATTGGCACTAGGTGGATATTTAAAATTAAAAATCTGGAAGAAGGCAATTCATTATATAAAGCAAGACTAGTTGCACAGGGCTATGCTCAAAAATATCCTGAGGATTACACTGACACATATTCCCCCACTGTAAGAACTGAAAGTGTCAAGACAGCTTTAGTAATAGCATCAGCCCTTAATCTTGAAGTCTTTCAATATGACATACAAACTGCATACCTACATGCAAAACTTGATAAAGAAATATATGTAAGAGCTCCTCATAGCCAAAACACAAATAGGAATGAAACTTGGTTACTGAACAAAAGTTTGTATGGATTAAAGCAATCCGGCAAACGCTGGTATGAATGCTTGGTCAACGTTCTCAAATCTATGAACTTCAATGCCACAACTGCAGATAATTGTTTCTTTGTTAGAAGGGATGGTGATTCAATAGAATTTGTATTAATTTATGTAGATGACATTTTGTATATTGGCAAACAAAGAAAAAAGGGATACATTTGTAACAAAATTAAATGAACATTTTTCTTTAAAATCATTAGGGAAAGTAAATAAATATCTTGGAGTTCAAATCAGTAAGACTAGAAAAGGATTTAAATTATCTCAAAAAGATAGAATTATAGAACTATTGAATAAATGTAATATGAGTGATGCAAAGCCTTGTGATACTCCAATGCAAACTGATTTTTTAAGAAACATGAATGAATCATCTCCTGAGTTTACTGATAATACACTTTATAGATCAGTTATGTCAGAACCTGCAGTAATTGCAGGCAGCTGGTTTTAATAACCAACTTAATAACACGGTGCCTTAGACCACTGTACTACCAAGACTATGAATCTTCTTTTTTTAAAAGCAAATACTAAAAATGAAATGTTGATCTGAGAAGTATTTTTTGAAAAGGCATTATTGCAGGTTTTTAAAAATCATGACAAATGAGATTAATATTCATAACATATTATATAAGGTATTTATTCAGATCTGAGGCTGAAAATTTAAAACCATTTCATTTCATTTCATTTTATTAAATTTGTATACCGCCCTACTCCCGAAGGACTCAGGGTGGTGAACAGCCATAAAATAAAACATATAGATACAAAATTTAAAATGGAGATAAAACTAATTAAATAAATTTGGCTGAAACATTTTAAAACCCCAATAAATTAAAACCAAATTTAAAATTTAAAATTCCATTTAAAAAGAGGAAAAGTTTAGGTCAGGCCAGCTTGATGGAATAAGAACGTCTTAAGCGCGCGACGGAAGGTACGCAGATCCGGAATCCTCCGTATCTCCGGGGGGAGCTCGTTCCAGATCGCAGGTGCCCCCACAGAGAAGGCTCTCCCCCTGGGGGCCGCCAGTCGACATTGTTTGGCCGATGGCACCCGGAGGAGCCCCTCTCTATGGGAGCGTACTGGTCGGTGGGAAGCTATTGGTGGCAGCAGGCGGTCCCGTAAATAGCCAGGTCCTAAGCCATGGAGCGCTCTGAAGGTGATAACCAAAACCTTGAAGCGCACTCGGAAGACCACCGGGAGCCATTGCAGCTCGCGCAGGAGAGGCATTACATGGGAGCGCCACGTCGCTCCCATCACCACCCGCGCGGCCGCACTCTGCGCCAGTTGGAGCCTCCGAGTGCTCCTCAAGGGGAGCCCCATGTAGAGAGCGTTACAATAGTCCAGACGGGAGGTGACGAGGGCATGAGTGACCGTGCGTAACGAGTCCCGATCCAGAAAGGGACGCAACTGGCGAATCAGGCGGACCTGATGAAAAATCCTCCCGGTCACGGCCGTCAAGTGTTCTTCTAAAGACAGCCGTGAATCCAGGAGAACACCCAAGTTGCGAACCCTCTCCGTGGGGGCCAGTGCTTCGCCCCCAATAGTCAGCGATGGCACCAGCTGACTATATCGGGACGTCGGAAACCACAGCCACTCGGTCTTGGATGGGTTGAGCCTGAGCCTGTTTCTCCCCATCCAGATCCGTACGGCCTCCAGGCACCGGGACATCACTTCAAGGGCATCGTTGGGGTGGTCTGGGGTGGAGATGTACAGCTGGGTGTCGTCAGCGTACTGATGGTACTCCACCCCGAAACCACGGATGATCTCACCCAGCGGCTTCACATAAATGTTGAACAGAAGGGGCGAGAGGACCGATCCTTGTGGCACCCCACATATAAGGGGCCTCGGGGTCGACCTCTGCCCCCCTGTCAACACAGACTGCGACCGGTCGGAGAGAAAGGAGGAGAACCACCGTAATACGGTGCCTCCCACCCCCAACTCTTCCAACCGGTGCAGCATGATACCATGGTCGATGGTATCAAAAGCCGCTGAGAGATCTAATAGGACCAGGACAGAGGAACAACCTCTGTCCCGAGCCCTCCAGAGATCATCCACCAACGCGACCAATGCCATTTCCGTGCTGTACCCAGGCCTGAAACCCGACTGGAATGGATCTAGATACGACGTTTCATCCAGGTACTGGGGAAGCTGTCGTGCAACCACACTCTCAACAACCTTCGCCACAAAGCGAAGGTTGGAGACTGGACGATAGTTAGCCAATGTTGCCAGGTCCAGGGAAGGCTTCTTGAGGAGAGGTCTCACCACCGCCTCTTTCAAGGTGGCGGGAAAGACACCCTCACCCAATGAAGCATTTATAATCCCCTGGAGCCAGCCTCGCGTCACCTCCTGGGAAGCCAGCACTAACCAGGAGGGACACGGGTCCAACAAACATGTGGTCGCATTCAGTCTACCCAGAATCCTGTCCACGTCCTCAGGGGTCACAGAATCAAACTCATCCCAGATAACATTCTCAGGACCTGCCCCCATCATCCCCGCTGGATCTACCCAGTCGGAATCCAGATCTTCCCGAATCTGAGTGATTTTGTCATACAGATACTGAACAAAATCCTCGGCTCTTCCCTCCAAGGGGTCCTCTCTCGCTTCCTGGTAGAGCAGGGAGCGGGTCACCCTAAACAGGGCGGCCGGGCGGTTATCTGATGACGCAATAAGAGCAGCAAGATAAGTGCATTTTGCTGCTTTTATTGCCACTAGGTAATTCTTAATATGAGATCTTACCAGTGTCCGGTCAGATTCAGTACGACTGGCCCTCCAACTACTCTCTAGGTGTCTTTTCCGACGCTTCATCTCCCTCAGCTCCTCAGTAAACCGAGGAGCCAGGTGAGATCGGCGCCGGGTCAGAGGCCGCAAAGGCACGACTCGATCCAGAGCTCCAGCGGCCGCCCTATCCCAGGCGGCCACTAGGTCTCCAGTCGAGGCGTGAGCCAGAACCTCAGGAATTGGCCCAAGCTCCATCTGGAACCTATCAGGTTCCATCAGGCGCCTGGGGCGGTACCATCTCATCGGTTCCGCCTCCCTGCGGCGGGGTGCAGCGGTTCGAAGGTCAAGGCGAAGGAGAGAGTGATCCGACCATGACAAGGGCTCGATGACTATGTCCCCTATCTCGAGATCACTCAGCCACTGTCCAGAGACGAAAATCAGGTCCAGTGTGTTTCACCCCACGTGCGTAGGGCCATGAATTAGTTGGGTCAGATCCATAGCCGTCATGGAAGCCATGAACTCCCGAGCCACCTCAGACGTCTCACCCACGGACGGCAGGTTGAAATCCCCCATGACCATAAGACTGGGGGCATCAACCGCCACCGCGGCGATAACGTTGAGTAGCTCGGGCAGGGCTGCTGCCACGCGGCAGGGAGCCAGGTACGTGATCAACAAACCCCTCTGAACCCCATGACCCCACTTCACAAGGAGGGTCTCACAACCGGCCGTCTGAGGAACAGTGGCCTCCCTCGGCCTAAGGCCTTCTCTAATAATAACCGCTACTACCCCACCCCTCCCCTGTGACCTCGGCTGATGGAATGCCAGGAAGCCTGGTGGGCACATTTCTACCAGAGGGACCCCTCCCTCTGGGCCCAACCAGGTCTCCGTAATACCCGCCAGGTCCGCTCCCCCCTCCTGAACCAGATCACAAATGAGGGGGGCTTTATTTATTATGGACCTGGCGTTGCACAACATCAGTCAAAGGCCCGGGCCCTGAGGGTCTGTACAACCTGGAAAACGAGTGGAGCCTTGGGGGCCGGAGCACGCTACCGCTCGGAGACAGCGGGTGCGCACTCCCTTAACATGATATGGCCCCCTGCTCCCGCCATATCTACCCCTCCCACTCACAGTACTGATGATAGAAACATAATCTGGACAAGCTCGACCCCCCCCATCACCTCCGGATCCCCCATCCCCTCCACCGCGCATAGTGGCCAGGCCTGACTCTCCCCTTGGTGGGTCTTCCCCCAAACCCACAACCCTAGTACCAATTTTTCCCTCCCCCTCCCTGGGACCCCTTAAAAATTTACCCAATTTACTTAAAAAACCCCTCAACCCACTCTTTGCGGCATGCCACCTCTCTGGGTTCCAAAGCCCGTCATTGAGGTAGGCCCTCGATAATGTGGAGGGCCAGACCTGCGAGAGGAGGGAGTCTCGCAGCGCAAGAAGCTCAATGGTTGAATACATCCACAAAATGGGAAAGAGTGAAGATGGCGTCTGGCCAGGGTTCCATAAAGTCTAAAGGTCCTGAGGACAAAAGGCAGCAACAAAAATGTGGGTAACTGGACTCCACTGTCCTCTCACGACAGTGGGAGGAGTCCCATGCCATTCCGATAAATCTAGGGGATGTTCCTCCCAGACATCCTCTCATGATGTCAGGCCAGATGGAATGTGCTATGGAGAAATTCAGAAGCTGTCCCCTCTAATAGGGATGGTAGTAGTAACCCAGACTCCCTGGGAACCCACTTCAAGCTGTCCGTTTGTCATATAGTCTGGGGCGGATGGAATAAGCCAGTCCAGAAGGCAAAAGTAGATAGTAAGACCAGGGGCAGAGTTCGATGACACCCAGAAAGATGGAAAAAGTGGCTTACGAGGCAAAAGGCAGCTGGGGTAATGACTATTATGAGGACTACACAAGCCAAAAAAGGGGGGGAGGGGATGGCCCGAGGCAGCCCACGGCCAGCCCTCAGCCATCCTCTAGCCTCTCCCACTCCCTGGTCTTTTGTCATTTTTATCCCCAGTCTGCAGCCCCAATTCAGGGGGGCCTCCGGATTCGGCCAGGAAATGGGTCCGTAGAGCCAGCCCCTGACAAGTCCGGGCTGTTGGCAATTTGCCTCTCCCCACATTTGGCTACTGCCCCCTCGCCTCCACCAGCGTCCAAGGCAGTCCAAGCCTCGTAGGCACCAGTGCCGCAGCCGCCGCCGTCTCCACCAGGGCTCCCACCACGCTCCAGAAATGCCAGGGGCCTTAAAAAGACCCCAGAGAGACCGGAGAGCCGGGAAGACCCCCATTTCGCTGCCGCCGCTGCTGCAAAGTCGCCGCCGCCGTCCCGACCGCCGCCAACCATAGTGGGGGGGGGGAAGCACCGCTGAACAGCTGTTGCTGCCGCCACCCCACGGCGCCTTCTGACGGCCGTATCTCCTCAGTCCTGGTGTCCCGGAGGGCGAGAAATCCCTCTATATGCTGGGAGGAAGCCCCTTTCACTAGGACTGGGGGCCAGGATGATCGAATTTGCCCCCGCGGTCCCCAAAATGCCAGGAATCGCCCCTTTCTCCCGGGAGCGTCTCAGCTGAAATCCGCCATCTTGGACATGCGCAGAAGGGATTTTCCAATTGCCCGGTTGCTTTCTGGACACAAATTAAAATGTTTGAATAAACTATTAAAGTCCTAATCATTTTAGGGGATGACTTTCTGAAGGATTGCTTTTTTGTTATGAACTTGTCCTTAGTCACTTAGGCGACATTGGCGGTGTAAAATTTAATAAATACATAAATTTAAAATCTTTAGCCTGCTCTATGGACCATTTCCAATCTATAGAATGTACTTCCATAGTGTACTTTGCCTGCTCCTTTGCTTAATTAGAAGCTTTATTAAAACACACATTTTTAGTCAGGCATTTTAATGTAAATTATTTTAATATTTAATGAACTATAATTCTTAAATAATTAAAAATTCAGATCTGCTTTATATAGATGGCTGATATGTTATATATACAAAGATAAACCTAAATAGAAAGCCTAAACAGTTGTTAGGCTTTCTATTAATAGTAGCTTCTTATTCATTAAGGTCAGTTAGTTTATGCCTGTAAAAGAATTGGATTGTTTACATAATAACATTTTTGCAGCAGGATTATACAGTCCAGCAAAAATTTAACTCACCTTTCTTGCTAAGCGGTTAATAAGTACTGCATATGGTGGTATGGTTACATTAAGTTTCTTAAAACAAAGACCAGAAGCACTTCCTGCTGGGACCTTGAAAAGAAAGGACAAAGTGTCCTGAAACTAAAACAATTAGCAGGTTACTAATTATTAAACAATAATTGATGTATTAACAACTGTACTTTAAAAATACTCACTAGTTTTCTTATTGAATTTGCACTCTGAAAAATAATTTTAAAAATGAGTCAGATTTATTGTCACATAAACACATCATTCCAGCTCAGTGATAAATATTATTACAGACTGCCCTCATGTGTATATTCATGAGTAATTAGACAATATATATATATATATAATTTGCATTAGTCCCTTCACATTTGTTCTGAACATTTATTTCCTCAATTGAAAAACTGAATCTAATCCAATACCTGACAATAAGCCCCATTAAACTCAAACTTTTTTCTGAGAAGATATGAGTAGCATTAGATATTAATATTTATAACTTACTAGGTCAGCCTGCTTAATAAATACACTTCTACTAATTGTTCTATTCATGTGGAATTATCAATATGCTAATTACTGCAAGTATTATGTAAGGTTCCTACCTGATTAGCCGGGCATTTTTCAATATGAGCCACAATAATTTCTGTGGGTAACTTGACTAAAATATAGGATGCTACTTTATATAGTGCTACATTATTTCCATCAAATGTAATGATACTCAGTTCAGAAAGGATAGAACACTGACCTAAGGAAGAAATTACAATTAATGAGATCTCATTAAGATTTCAGGCCTCTTTCAATCTGGAATTATACACTGCATCAATTACAATTGCATTGAATTTATAAATAATAATTTTAAAAATTGCTTAAGAAATCATACAGTTATACTGCTATCTGTATTTGCTTAGAAGTACTCTATGATTTCAATAGGCCATATACTAAAATCAATTTGTAATATATTGTACTGATAAAAAGGGTACTTTATAAAGTATGTAAAATTACACCTATGCATCACACAACAAACAGTCAACAGAGAATGGACTGTCTGATGTAGCTACAATTACATTTGGTGGCAATCAGCAGAAATGATCAGATCAGCAAACACTGAAATTCTGCTTGTTCACTGGTAAATCAAACAACTGATTTGTCATTCTGTGCAAATATAGCGATGTGCAAGTATGTTATTTCAACTCAGACTTTTATATCTTATTCTGCTAATGAAAAATGCATGTGTTGGGCAAGGATATATCAAATTTTAATCTGTTTTTAAATTATCGGGGTGTTTTAATTTGTCTGGGCCAAATAATTTAATTTGATTTGATTGGGTTTTTAAATTTTGTGTATCTATGTATTTTATTGTTGGCTGTTCACCGCCCTGAGTCCTTCGGGAGTAGGGCGGTATACAAATCAAATAAAACTGAAACTAAAACTGAAAGTCAGTAGTCTGACAATACTGAAAAATACATTTCAGTAAATGAGAAATAAAAATTATGCAAGCAGTTAAAACAGGTTGTAAATTTATATGTTACCCCAAGGTGCTTCAACAGTGAGATGGCAGCATATAAATTTAATAAATAAATAAATAAAATAAAATTGGCATTCTAGGATCTTCTTGGCATAATTTTCCTGTAATATTTCAAATGCAAGTTTAGGATTCATATATAATCCAATATAATCATGCCAAGACTTACAAGGACATTCCCATTCAGGACAGCAGCTGTCGCTGTTCTTCTGAACTGGCATCCCTCGAAAACCACAGTCAGGTTTCTCCACATTCTTATGGCAGTTCCTTGAAAGATTGTACAGCATCCACTCCATGTTAATGCAGATGAACTGGCTACATTTGTCTATAGGATCAAGGTATCTTGGCTTTTCCATGATGGGGGAAAAAATTGAGTCATTGACATATGATGACATATTTTATGTACCAAAATCAACAGGCTCTTTTATGTATAAAAATGTGATTATGTACCTATTAAAATTCTGACTTTTGCAGTCTAAATGTTGTTATAAACATTTACCACAAAACCTCAGAAATAACAGTAACAGAGTTGGAAGGTACCTTGGAGGTCATCTAGTCCAACCCCCTGCTCAGGAGGAGACTTATACTAGGGATTCGAACCACCGAACTGCCAACGTTTCTGATCAACAAGATCAGTGTTTTATCCACTGAATCACCTAGCCAGCCTTAAGTTTATAAATGTGTAGGTTTATATAGATCTTTGGGATATGATCCTTTTGGTTGGCATGTGATGGTTAACTATAATAACACTAATTTTATTTAGTCATTATATTTATAAGGTAAATGTGCTATTAAGAGATAATCATAAAGGATGTATTTATCACTGAACCATTTTATAATTAAGAAATATGCAAACACATCTTGAGAGTCAGATTAGTGTTGTGGTTTAAAGCGCTGGACTGGAAACTCAAAGACTGAGTTCTAGTCCAGCCTTACCACAAAGCCAGCTGGGTGACTTTGCAGAGAGGATTTAGGAACAGTGGAAAAGGCAGGGCTAGTCATCTGACATTCAGAAGCCCCATCCTCTTAATCAAGAGTTCCAGGTTTTTTTAAAAAAATTAACAGGTTCCATGGCCTGAAAAAATTGGAAATCTCTCCAATAAAACAGGGATATTTTAAAAATAAAGAAAAAGTAAAACAAAAGAGAGAGAAAAAATATATTTACCGTGCATTCTGAAGATATCACAGATACAAGTGTATGTATTATTGTGCCAAATGAAGTGGATTCGTCATTCTTTGTAGTCATCATTTTAACTTCAGCCTCTGTGGGCTGGGTTTCCACAAGTTTTGCAGCGACTTGAGATGAATCTGTTATTGTGAAATTCTGTGAGCTGATGATACTTACTTCCTCTGGTTTAGTCACACTGTAGTAAGATTTTGTTGATGGAATCCTAGGCCAATCAAATGTTATATCTGTCATCTCAGAGAAAGAAACTGGTTTTACTGAAGTTGTGCTGCTTTGACTAGCAGATACAGTCATCTGAACAGGTAGTAAAGATGGCTTTTCAGTCCTTGCATATGTTGTGATGTTTTCCTCTGAGGTTTTATTACTTTTTAAGGCATACAAAATGCTTGTTCTATTTTGAAATTTTGAAGCCTGGGTTATTGCTGTTTTGACCCAGTCTGAAACTTTATCCATTTCTAAGGGCATGGTTTGTAGAGAGTCTTTGCATGGTTTAGGTGTAAAGATGGTAACATTTGGAACATAAATGGGTGTTTGGGAGACAGTAGGAACAGGGATTGAAGTAGTAGTTGTGTGAAAATCAAAACTTATAGGAGAAAATTTAGTAACTTCAGCAATTTTGTGAGGAGCTATCGTGCCAGCAGAAGAAACTAATAATTTTTCTGAGGGGATTGTTGAGTACTTTTCAATAATATCTTGTGGGGTTGATGTAATATTCCAAAGTTTGCCCAGCGTCAAAGCTGATTCGATTGCTGGTTCTGCAGACTGAGCACCTGTTAAGGAAGATAAAGTTCTCCTATCTACTGAAGAAGTCAAAGAAGGCCTTCTTGTTCCCAAATACATGGCTGAGTCATCAAAAGTAGTCAAAGAAACTGAAGACATAGTATGTATAGTGGAAAGATTTGTAATTAAAGTTGAATTTGTTGAGCTCAAATCATCATTTAGCAATATAGCAGGCATTTTTATATCAGTACTAGTTGGTACTACAGCAGAAGTGATAGGAACTGTTGATAAACTTCCAGAATGTGATGCTGTAACAGAAATTTGAGGAATAGAAATTCTTGTTGTCAACCTTTTAAAAGAGGTTTCTGAAGATGAAGTAGTAAAAGTATCAACACTTTTAACTGTTGATGAAATTTCTGATTCTGGATATGAACCAAATGGTTCATAAGTTATTTGTGCTTCATCCTGTGAAATCTTAATAGGAATGCTACTTGGCATCTTGGTATCGGCAAACTCTGACAAAGTTATAAAATCAGTTAGAATTGGAGATGAATCTGCAGGCCACACATGTTTACTTTCTGTTGAAACTGAACTTGTCTCCGATGATTTGGTAGTCTGAAGAACAGCTAGAAGAGAAACTGTGGAAGGCCTTAAATGAAAGCTTTTTGAAATAAGTGTCACTTCCCCAGTTCCTTTGGGCCTTTGAGATGTAATTGGAGAAGGCATTAATGTTGACGTTGTGTGGCTTATTAGGAGACTAAAAGATGATTTTATGGGACTTTGTGTCACAACTGAAGTTGGAACTGCAACTTCCAATAGTGTAGATGACTTAGTTATTAAAGGAGAAGCAGTCACTGATGGTATAGCTGTAGGTGCAGCATTACTTGATGAAGAGAAATTGTAAGTTTTATTGTAGGATATTGTTTTTACACCAACCATTGAAGCTTCATAAGTAGTTGGGAAAGTTGTTGATAGAGATCTAAGCAGAATAGGTGGGGTGGTTGTATTGTAGCTGTCTTCAGAAAATAATTCTGAACCTGGTGACAAATCAGGTAAATGCATGCTTGAACGAGATACCATTATTGAATAAGCATCTTTGGCGGTTGTTAGTTCAGTTGTGATTTTGGTAGATAAGTTAACATAGGTTGGCTCAGTTTCTTCAATGACCAATGTAATTGGCATTTGAGAAAATGTTTTTGATATATTCGTTATCTGGGAACTTAATATTGTAGGGTTTGTTCTATCTGGTTTGGTTCCAAATGAAGATTTTGTTGGTTTCACAGCAATGCCTGTGGGAAAAAAAATCTTACTCCATATGATTTTGAAAAGACCATGGATAATGAGAATTGTAATCTGGTGTCACTGTCTCAATGCTACATGCAGAAATCTGTGCTAATTTTCATGAACAGTATATCTACTCTCTTAGACAATAAACTCAGAATCGCTCTGTGAGTCAGATGGGCGGTCTCTAAATTTGATAAAAGTAGAGAACAGTTTCATAAATGTTTCCATTTATTCTTAGTAGAAGTAGTAGTAATATGCCTTATTTTCACATATCTATAAGCAAATAATGATGCAATCTGTAATGACAAATGTAATAGAGCCTTACAAATGTTGTACCTCTAGGATGGCATCAATGTTATGAAACCTTTGCTCCATGAAATCCATCAATGTTTTTTGGTTGTTTGTTTGATTATTTTATCTGTGGTTTAATTTTGAGTACTGCTTATTTTTATTACTATGTAATTGTACTCTGCATGGAGTATTTTTGCTATAATTTTAACCCACTGAGAGTCTCTTAATTACCACAGCTCTCCCCCAAAAAAGATGAATGAATGAATAAAGTTGTGGCAATGCAAGAACATTATATAAAGGACACTTACAATCTTCTGGATAAACACATTTAAGTGTGACTTCATCTAGGATCATAGCTTTTGGACAATATGGTAAGCATCCTTCAACCCTACGATAAAAGATTCAAGAAAAATACAATACAAGCAATTATTTTGCCCATATAAATTATCCAGATCTCAAAATACTTGAATGTGATTTAGAATTATTATTCTAAAGAACTTCTTAACTAAAGTTTTTTTAAAAACCAACTTAATATTATTTGTAGACAATTCAAGTGGAAAATAATACTGTGTGTTACAATAAATACTCCTTTTACTCACGGTGGAAGAAATTTGCATGCTGTTCCTTCAGGATCATTGCATGTTTTAACACAAGGACTTGTGCAAGGTTCATATCTCCATTCACACATTCTCCTGTAAGGTATTGCTGAATGGAGTTCTAAGAAATTTTAAAATCATTTAGTAAATGATACTTTTCTCTCTATAAACCAATAGCTGAAGCTGGCAGAAATACTGTGAATGAGTTTACTCTAAACGTATCCCTCAAGCCTTTCCCTATTGGAAAATGCAATACTTTCTTGTCTGCCTCCTCCGTCACTTCAAACAAATATAATGTTACGTATGCACTTCTAGAATTGTGTGTCTTTTATGAAATAGTATACTGTAGATGTATTTGGGAATGTAGGCCACAGTGTGATTCTAAAGAATATTTATGCAGATATAAATGCAATAAATATTTATGAAACATAAATTGTTCTTCCAAATAAAAGCAACTGAATCTTATAAACAAAATTTATAATTGTATATAATTATATTCACCTAAAATTTACTGAATAAATCTATTCTCGATACAGACAGATAGATAGATAGATAGATAGATAGATAGATAGATAGATATAGATAAATATAGATATACTGTAGAGACACACACATATATATATTTATACACACACACATATATTTATACACACACACACATAAATATATATATTAATTTCAAAGTAAAGACTGTAACTTTCTTTCGGAAACTTCACATATGGTTGATAAAAATCATATGTTTTTGCAGCAGGGGGATTTATTGACAGCATCTCCCATATACCATGATGTGTAACTCACCCTCAATACTGAAACTACTTAAGCTTTTGAATTCTTCAGAACCATCAAACTTTGAGATTTTCACTGCCGAAGTGCTAAGTGTAAGGAAGAAACCTCTTTTGCTGTGCAGTTCAAATGTACTATAACTAGAGATCCAACGTCCTTGGTGATGGATAAAAGTCGTTTTTCTACGAAAGGACAAACTTGCATCCCACTGTGCTAACAAAATGCTGTTGTCATTGTGTACATAAAGAAAGTAGTTTGGCCTTTCTGCACACTCAAGTGAAATCAGAGGTGAAGCTGCCAGAAAAAAATGAAATGCATAGCAACATATAAAAGCTTTAATACATATTATAGCAGCATTTAAATATACATATGAATGAATAAATTGTACATAATTCAGAGAAACAAGCTAAATAGCACGGATCAATCCAAAGTAATATTAGAAAAGGTATGAGCAATATAATGTGTTCCACTTCCAAATATCTGATGAGGCTGATGCCAGTAAGTATATTTCTGCCCATCTGACAGTATTTTTATTTTCTTTAAAAGTACATTTTTAATCCACCCATGAATAAGAAGAGAGAGTATTTACTGCTGTAGCTCAAGGCACAAATTCAGGGGCCCTTCAGAGAGTACAAAAACTCTATAGCCAGAATATCCAAAACTGTGATCGGTTTTCAATATACTTTGCTTTAGAGATTTATACTGGATATTTCTGGAAAGAAAACAGGTGAAAAAGGCTGCCTATGGAGCATTTCACAAGAAGTAGAAAGGTCCCTTTTAATTGCTCAGTGCCCAGACAGTGCACTTTGGTGACAGTTCCATACAATGTGAATACTTACCTTCACTGGTTGGTTTCAAATTTTTTTACTACTGGTTCTGTGGGTGTGGCTTTGTGGGAATGGCATGGCTTTGTGGCCGTGGCTTTGTGGCCGTGGCAGGGGAAGGATACTGTAAAATCTCCATTCCCTCCCCAATCCAGGGTAAGGTTACTGCAAAATCCCCATTTCCTCCCGATCAGCTGGGACTCAGGAGGCAGAGAATAGATGGGGCGGGGCCAGTCAGAGGTGGTATTTACCAGTTCTCCAAACTACTCAAAATTTCCACTACTGGTTTTCTAGAACTGGTTAGAACCTGCTGGAACCCACCTCTGCTTACCTTCTTATTGCTTTAACTGTGGAAATAGAAAAACGTCTCTTGTTGCTGTCAAAGCTTTTCTTATCCAGTCTATTACAATAACATTTAATCCAGTTTAGGAAGTGTGTTTAAAAGAACATAATCTAGTGCAGAAAATTTAATCCTTTTGCAGGTATAAAACCTGGAATTTAATTATATTGGATCAGAAGTAAATACTCACATAGAATTTTATCTTTGTAAAGTCCAGGAGTTAGCATAAAATTATAATATACTTTTTCTTGGAGATTGTTTCTAGATAAAGGAAAAACCTTTTTGCTGTTAACATTGATTCCTATAACTGTATCATTCTGTCCATAACTGGCCAAAATATAAGGCCCTTTCCCAAGTTCTGGAAGTACAAAAATTATGATGTTAATTAGTAATAGGAAAATTAGTCATCTAGGAAGAATAACAAGCCATTTGAAAACACAGAAACTTGTTGAAATGAATCAAAAGCAAAATGGACATAAAATTAGAACTCCCGAAATCTGGATGACTACTGTGTCTAATAGCTTGAGTTTTCATGATCATTCCAGACAACAATTTATATAGCTAGTATATTATCCCAATATGCTCTTGTGCATTAACAAGACCCTTTGTTTTTCACCATTCAGAAAAACAATAGTAGAGCCACATTTCTTATAGTATCAGCCAATTTTGGAAGTAGTGATAACTAATTTATCAATTGGCTCTCCAAATGCTTATTTGAAGGTGACCCAATTTCAGTTTCTTTCTATCGGTTAAGTAACTGATTTCCTCTCATTTTTACAGCAAAAATACTACTAAAATGTTTTCTAAAACTAAAGAACAAATTAGAGAAAACCTTCTATTAAGCCTTGCATTAGAACAAAGACATAATTCAAGAGATTTTACCTCCATATTTCTTAGGAAAAGAAAAGATTGTCATTAAATGGTATAGAAAAGGCCTAAAAAGGAAAAGAGATTTGCTTTGTATTTTAAATACAAATTTAAAATTATGAATTAATTTTTAAAGTATTCATTTCCTTTACAATCTGCTTCTTTTAACACTGACTAGGTAAAGGTTCCCCTCACACATATCTGCTAGTTGTTCCCGACTCTAGGGGGCGGTGCTCATCACCGTTTCAAAGCCAAAAAACCAGCGCTGTCTGAAGACGTCTCTGTGGTCATGTCGCCAGCATGACTAAATGCCAAAGGCGCACAGAACACTGTTATCTTCCCACCAAAGGTGGTCCCTATTTTTCTACTTGCATTTTTTATGTGTTTTCGAACTGCTAAGTTGGCAGAAGCTGGGAACAGGAGCTCACCCCATTACACAGCACTAGGGATTCGAACCGCTGAACTGCCAACCTTTCGATTGAGCATCTTAGCCACTGATCCACCACATCCACTCACTACTGACTACTGAAGCTAAAATTGTTCTGTTTTTAAATAGTTTTAAAATACCACAAGACCTAGCTATCAGAAAAATCCTGCCTCTTGCCAGTTATTTTGCCCGTTACCTAGACAGCAGTTGTCCCTGAATATATTTGTATCTGTACCTTTTTTAGAAACAGAGCAATAACAAAATATCTACATTTATTTGCATTAATAGTCAAATATTGCATCAAATTTTGCTCATTATCCCATATGGAACATGACTGTTTTATTTCTGCAACTTTAAATAATTTTCAAATGCAACGTACTTATTCAATAAAAAGGATAAGCGTCTTTGATTCATGTATATGTACCTAATATTATTTTCTTTAATACTGAGAAAAATTCATACCTTGGTTGTAATAATCACAATCGTAAGCTGGAAAAAAGAACAACATAATGGTAGACATAGTAGACAACAGCAACAGAATTTGTGATTGAATATTTACAGTTAACTCACAAAAAACTACTTTTACACCTTTTAATTAAGCCCTTTACTGAGCTAAGTATTTACTCAGTTTCATCAGTAATACAAGAAAATATATCAACATAGAGCCACTAGTTATGAAGATTTATTTTATTACTATTACCTATGATTAGCCTGTTTTGAACTGCAAAATAAAAAATAAGTCTATATACATTTACATTTTCATCCACACTCAATAGCCAATGCAAAAGGGGAGAGTGTTCTTTCAAAAATGAGTAATATATAAACATATATTAGTCAATGGATGCTTGTAATTTACATTACTATGGTTCTTGTCACATGAGGCCCTCCATGTATGTAGTTTATAAATAGGGAAGCTCCCCTGCCTGAAGACATTTCTGTATGGGTCGATGGCTGAAGGAATAACTATATGATCCATGTGATGTTGAAGATGGAATTAATTAGCATGGCCCCATTTCCATTTGATTTGGAAGGGAGAGAGTGAGAGAGTCTGGGAGTCAGGAAAATTTGGTTGTAAAAGCTGTACTGATTAACATAAAGACCAATTATAAAAATATACAGTACATTTTTAAAAAATCCTATACTATGCTTTCTGCTACCACTATCTATGTATATATTCTAGCACATTGAACTGCTATGACTTAATGGAAAACACTGTATGAAATAATCTGCATTATTTACAGGTATTATACTTAGCAATATAACAAAAAGCTCAACATACGACAGAGAGAAGGAGATCGCCAGTGAATTACTGCACCCTGCTGGCAACATTTGTGAGCGTAAGCTGCAATGCTAGTGCACAGACATTCACAGTCTCCACCAAGATTACAGTTGCACGTGTCTGTATGACAGTTTTTCACAAATGATGTTACATCGATCTGGAAAATATGGAGAAATATAATAGTATGGGATAATGTAAAGGCATAAAATCCATCAGGAAACAAGAGAGATTTTAAAATTAGTATAATGTAATCTCATCTAAAATATATTCTGTATTTTAGGGTATGGATATCTGCAAAAATGTATCAGCATGACATTAGAAAGTTCAAAGGGCACATTAGAAAGGAGGAGAAGGAAGAGGAGGAGGATTAATGCTATACTAAATCCTGAGCTACAAACTGTCCTGCCCGGTTTTAGAAGCTATAAAAAATATTCACTTACCACATTACGGCAAGAGGCAAAAATATCACTATATAAAACTGAACATTCTTTTTTGGCATAGGGGAACTTGCTCTGATGAACTTCACATTGTTTGTTGGTCTCATTTGGACTTGCACACTAATGAAAAAGAAATAAAGCATGACTCTTAACCATAATAGTTAAGTTGCATAGTTGGTCAGATGTTTAATTGCATTTGGCATTTTTATCCACTTATTGAGTCCTTCATAAAAACCTGGATTAGGCAGATGTTGTTTCATAGTGTTGAAGATATTGTCACAGGAGATAAGCTTTTCCAAGTAAAACTGCCCTTTGCAATTGATTGATGGTGATTTTTGTCAATGCCAATGGTGTTCAAGTGGTACTCTAGAAGTTTTGGGATTGCATCTAAGGAACCTATTGGTACTAAATTTTATTTCTTTTGCCACAGTCATTCTATTTGCAGATCTTTGTTATTTGTGATTTTCTTAAGTTCTTTCTCTTATCTTCTTTAAGATACTGCCATATCCACTATCCAGACATATTATTATTATTATATATTATTATTCATTAGAAATATCTATTAAAAATTCAAAAGCCTTTTAAAAGCTGAATTTATATTTCTTTTATTAAATCAGTCTCATAATTTCCTTTCAAATGAAAACATTTAACTTGGAAAAATAGTTGTTTACTGTTTTGCTTTTAAAACAAAACATTGTTTTGCTTTTTTGATACTCAATTAAATGTTTTCTTCATAATTTTCTCCAAAACAATCAGTTGGAAATTGTAAATAGAGCCTTGTTCTTCTAACAACCTTTGCTTAAAATTTGCTGCTCTGATAAATTTACACCATTCATAAGTTCAATAACAAATTAACAATAAATTGATTCCTGAAAAACATGCAAAATATAATCAAGGAAATAATTAATAGTAAAAAGATATGAGGGGAAATGTTAGTGCTGCAGATGTTTGCATACAGTATATTGTCTCCCCCAGGTTGTTGTTTCAAGCAATTATGCATTAGATAAACATTCCGTTTTGCAGATGTTATACAGTGTACTCTGTATGTACTGTGCAATGATTTCCATCATTCATATAGAAAATTGTTTCGCTTGTAGCAGATATCAGATATTACAAGAAGACTTACAGCAAGGAGGAGAAATCTACCCTACATATGTTGTTTGGTCCATGGTATGGTAAATATTATTATTCAGTTAGTATGGAAAACTTAGCCACAAATATCCTTTTAACAGTACTTAGAGCTTTGTAAGACTCTTTGCTGTGTAGTTATGAAATTAAGGCTTCCCTCAGAACAAATTTCTTCCCCAAAAGGAAAATCTTCCAGATGATCTGAAGTCTAGGAGGATGGATATTGAGATAACAGACATTGTATTCAAACATATTTAAAGAAGCCAGCCGTACAATATCTTAATAGTAGGATATTGGGTGGGAAGAAAGTAGGAAAAAAATAGGAATAAGAAAGAAGTACCAGTACCAGTAGTAAATATACACTATAACTACTACCACATCCATTGGCTTTCATAACTGTGAGCTATCAGCTGCTGTCTTAAAACAAATTATATTTTCACAGATTGTCATACTTGCAATATCAATATATTATTATTTTGAAATTAATGGAGATGTTATGCTTACCTGTCCTATTGCCCAACTCTCTCCAAAAATTTGAGCATTTTTTACTTCCATATTGTTGGATGTAGTCAGGTCATTTGAAGTACATTTGTCAAAATTTCCACATAAACCAGCTAATTTACCCTGAAAATAAAATCATAAACATTTTTCCTAAACATTTCTACCTAGAGCAATCAAGATTTATAAAGCTAACAAACAATGCACTATTTTTTTTAAAAAAAATGTTTAATTCAACTTTAATTTGGGTATTAATATAGATTTAATACCCACAAAACAGACACAATTTAGACTACCTTTTGGCAAAACATAATGTTTTCTATAACTGTTTTAATGTTAACTTTTTGTTTACTGTTTTATTATTTTCACAGCCTGTGTTTACTAGTGATATAAGTTCTCATCCCCTTATTCTTATGGTGCAAATGTTTATTAAATGTTTATTAGTTTTAAACTAATCAAACATTTCCAGATAGGGCCAGAGAATTCTTGCTAGAAATATGAAAAACCAGTGCCAGTCAATGTCAGCAATCTTAGTCTAGGACTGTCTCAGTTTAAGGCCATTTGCAGAGTTTTTATGATTCTAACAGCAGAAAACTGTTAACATATCAAATAGCTTTAGCAATGAAAACATTTCTGCAAGCATCACAAGCTATATAAGTGGATTTAAACCAGAAGGAATTGTGTTTCTACTTCTTGTATAAGAAAATGTGGCATAAATGAGGAAGATAAGAGGGGATCAAATGATGTCATGAGATTCATGGCATCCTCGTAGTTCATTAAGGATGAATGTATCATTGGATGCCAATGATAACATGTGTCAATTAAAGGACTGTGCTTTGTAAAAAAAAATGTTTTCATTATGGTGGTGTGGAGAAACATCTCTGTCACAGCTTACAATTTAATTTTTTCCTCTTTCAATCCAGGATAGTATGGTCAAGTGATATAAAACTATGGACCATGAATATCCAGCAATTCCAAGCTCAATAGAAAATAATTTTTAGTATAAAAGAATGTAAAGCGCACATTTTCTAGAAACCATATTTCTGTTTTCATTTCTTACAAATTGAAGAACTTTTGGAACCTATGGTGTATCAAACCAAAAAATATACAGGTAGTCCTCGGCTTACAACCATTCATTTTGCCATTGAAAAAAGTGACTTAACAACCAGTCCTCACATTTGTAACCCTTGCAGCATGTGATCAATCATGTGATTGCCATTTGCAAACTTCCTAGCCAGCCTCTAACAAGCAAAGTTAATGGGGGAAGCCTGATTATTTAATAACTGCAGTGATTCACTTAACATCTGTGGCAAATAGGTCATAAAATCATGTATCATTCACTTGGCAACCACCTTGCTTAGCAATGGGAATTCTGGTCCCAATTGTGGTTATTAGCTGAGGACTACCTGTATATCTGTATATTTTTCATGGAGCACTTGGCTATATAATAAATATTACAAAATATACTTTGTAAATTATTATTGTTAATAAACTTGTTTTATTTATATCAAGCATAATTCAGGAAGAAATTCAGTGGTGAAATCCTACCGGTTCACACCAGTAAAAAAAAAGCTACCGGTCAGTCCGAACCGGTATTTCTGACGATCAGCTGTGCCGCGCGAAATCCTGCTTTCTAGTGAATCTAAATCGAGTGGCCAAGCTGTTCCCCCGCTCGCTCTTCTACTTACCTTCCCAAGCCTCCTTTTTCTGTGCACAACACATGTTTGGTGCATACTGCACATGTGTGTGCATGCAGCATGCATTTGGCACATACCGTGCATGCGTAGGCAGCAAACTGGTGGCAAACCGGGGAAGATTTACACCACTGAATAAATTGATTTGTTTGTAGAATAGTCATCCTGTTTCCTACTGTTATTGTGACTTAGCTTCACATTGATTCACCTTCCATCGAGCTCCAACTTTGATATGCATTGTTGTCTTCCTGTCCCACAGTACCGTGAGCTCTTCCTCTGGAAAATGTATTGCTACATAATAGCCAGCTTTCCAAACTTGATATTTGGATTTGTCTCTGTGTCTCCTTAGCATCCCCTATAAATAATAGATACTTGTAAGGTACTAATGATGATGCTGCAGTCACATGGGGTATTTTTTTTTCTTTTTGACATTCAGCTGAAATCTTTCTGCCTACACACTTAATTTTATTATTCCTTATCCTGCAACTAGGAACAAAAGGGAATAATTATTAATTTTCTCAATATGTCCTTTCAAATATTTGATGTTCATAATCATTTCCCCTTTTTAATCTTTTCTTGTCAAGGCTAAACATAGCCCACTCCTTCAATCTGTCTTCATTTGCCCTTTAGAAGTTTAAACATTTAAACTTCTCAGAACCTGTCCCAGATTTGAATTATTTTTTTGAGCAGAGTGCCCATAATTAGACACAAGGTGGGGTGAGGTCTAAACAATACAGAAGTCATATTTCTCTATTTCTTCCAGTGATTTGGAAACCTTACTTCCAAAAATTACATTTAAAACTGCAGTTTTACAACCTTATTGCACTGCTGATTCATATTCATTTGTAATCAGATACAATTCCAAAATATTTTATGTACATTGTTATCAAGCCAGGTCTCCAATATTCTTTACTTGTTTTTAAGTGAACAGCTTTGCACTTGGAATATGTGATAAATTTGCAACATTAATTATGAATATATATTTAGATTAAGAATAAAGTATACTTTTACACACTCTCTTTTCACTTCACCCATAATCAGTTTGTCTTTTGTCCTATCTACTTCAATTAGTCAACATATTCCACAAAATCTACATGTAGCTCTCAATCTAAGGAAGACTGAAAACCAGGGCTGACTCAGGAATTCTGAGAATTGAAGTCCACAAGTCATAAAGGGGCCATAATTGCCTTCCCCGCCCCCTCACAGTTATTGTATTATTGTATTATTTTTTATTCTTTTCCTATAGTAAGCATTTCTTTGCAATGCACCCTAATTATAACATGTTAAACATTCTATGCCAGTAAAAATAATAATTAACTACTAATATTCATTAAGATTTTTACCTTTCAAAGGAAGTGGCACAACCCAGTTTCAAGCCACAAAGTGAAGCAATTTAAATTAAAATAAATTTCCGAAGATTTCAATGACACATCATACAGATGACCTGTTACCTTTCAGAAGAGTCATATTTTTTATTATATCTGAGGCAGATACTTGGGCAGATATATTGGGTTTGAATGACGGACCTCTACTGAACATTGCAGATCAATAGTTGGAACACATGAGAGCACAGGAAAATGTTATTGTATTAAATTGATACAATAAGTTACCACATCAAAAATTTATGTAAAATTAGATCTCTAATCTCTCAACTCTTTGTTTGGCTGAACTTAAACTGCTGATTATGAAGAATTTTAATAGGACTGACTTTTTCATCACAGAGAACTTTAGAAAACAATGTTTTTCCTATCAAAATATTAAAACTCAGAGGAAGTTCAAACTACAAAACCCGACAGAAAACTTGAACATTTAGTCTAACCTACCACCACTGCCATTTTTTAAACTAACTTTCTATTTAGTTAAATTTAATTTTGTGTTGTATAGTGAAGCTGCCAGTCTTCTCCCAGAAACCCAGTAGTTCCTTATTAAATGGAGGGGAAGGATAATTTGGCAGCAGAGAGGTTCTGTGATGCCAAGTTTAATAGGGATTGTATAGAAGTCTATGAGGAAAAGATAAACTTTTTATTGTTATAAAAGAGTATGTGTTTATATAAATTTGCTTAAGCCAGTCTATCATTTACTGATTATCTTGTAATTCTCTTTATATCATGTTGTACATATAGTTGGTGTAAAAAAGCAGTATTTTAATAATCAATTGAGCTTCAGTCAATAACTTCAAAAAGTGGAAATTAAACTTACCTCTATGTCTAGAGATTCACTGAAAAAAATCTCAGAGTCTCCAATAGTTAGTAACATATCTTTTGAACAAACGATGTCATTATCAAAGCACTTCTTATTTTGAACAATTAGAGACAAGTTTGAACTGTCAACACTCTGTGAAGGAGAAATAATTGTTATGTACAAACATAGTGACAGAGTACTGCAACATCTACATAAGGTATTGTCAGGCACTACATTCCCTTAACTGGACTATAACTGCCTTGGGAAGTTTTCTGGGTTAACTTGAGTTAATGCAGTTCTAAATCAAGTGATGTCAGGTTGACCTAGCTATAAACCTTGATCAGCCAGATTGCAAAGAAATAAATGTTACTCTCTGAGTTTCATACTGTATAAGGGACCCTTGTTTAACTGAAGTTGGAATGAGGTGAAACCAAATCACTTTGAGCATGAAAATATTATTTAAGTCTTGAAGATGGAGTTAACCACAATTTCTCCTTTAAGGATGTTTTCTAAAGCAGATTTGCAAATGTATTATTGTCAGATTGAACATAACAGTGATCTTCCCTTTCTTTTTAGTTTTATAATCTGTCCTTTAAAAAAAACCCACAAGAAATATAATCTATGGCATTGGTGCAACCACTTGTATTACTTGGATTGTTCAAAGGCTTTAAAGAATAGTATAAACCATATAATTCCTGTCACAGATTACACTATTGCAGCACTGAAACAAACATCCAGTATGCTTCTATTTGCCAAAAGTAATTATTTGCCTGCTGCCCTTTTCAGACCTTGCCAACCATATAACTTTTCAGAGTAGGCTGAATGCTCTAAAAAAGCTTCAGTGGTTCAGTCTGTCCCAGAATGAGAAATAAGGCTTGAAAATTAAGATGGGAACTGAAATAAGAAGCTTTCCCGACTTACATTTACCTATTTTGAAAAGAAAGTGTGAAAGGACTCTGATCTACTTGTGTTATTTTCAGTATACAAAATACTTACTTATAAGGAAAAAGCACAGAAAGAATAATGTTACTTTTAAAACAGGAAGAATCTGAAGAGAAAGTGGCACTATTGGTTGGTCTTTAAAGTTTGATACTTTAAACCAAAGTGCATAATTTGAATTGAAATTGTTACTTATATGTTTATTCCTGCAACCTAAGATGGTATACCACTCAGAAAATTTTACCATTTTATTCTGCTAACTATTTAAACAGGAGAAATCAAATATGTAATTAGTGAAAAGAAAATCGATGCATTTGAGCTGTGAGAAGGCTCCTGCATATTCCTTGGACAGCAAAGGTGACTAATAAGCAAGTACTGGAGCGCATAACACCAGACATATCACTGGAAGGCAAAAATCATGAAACCATGTCTCACTTCCTTTAGCCATGTCATGAGGGGGAATTCACTGAAGAAAACAATTATTTTTGGAAGAGTTAGTGGTAAAAGAAAACCAGGCCGCCAAAAGACACAGTGGCTGGATACCATCAAAGTTGACACCAGCCAGACCATAAAAAACTAAAATAAATAGTGCAAGATTGGAAGATGTGGAGAGATCTGGCACATAGAGTCGCCAAGAGTCAGAATCAACTGAACAGATGGCATCATCATCATCATCATCTATTATGATATTTTAATAAAAGCAGAAAAAAACCAAATACTCCTTTTTTTTTTATTTAACATATTGGTAAGCAACCTTGAAAACAGAGCTTTCCAGGGGAAGATTATATTAAAAGTGCTATATAAAAAATCAACTATATGTTATTAAATATGATATATATAAACAGTAAGACCATGAGCAGCAGGCAAAAAAGTTTCATTAAAGCCTATATATTTAAAATAGTGAGCTATTGACATGAGGAAGCAGAGTAAAAAGTTCTTTGCCAGGTGTTCAATGAACCTTACATGTGTAGACGGCACTATACATTTGGCACTATCTTTACTCCCTGACAGCACCTAACTGCACGTTAGAATGGGAGATCAGTGCTTCCAATGATGCCTTTTGTGTATTGACAAGACTATATGGGAAAAGCAGTGGTGGGTTGCTACCAGTTCACCCCGGATCAGGCAAACCAGTAGCGGCGGTGCCAGGAGGCTCCACCCACCCACCTGCACATTCACAGAAGTGTTGCGTGTGCATGTGAGCATGCGAGCACGTACGAGTGAACCGGTAGCAAACTAAATTGAAACCCACTATTGGGGAAGAGACATGTCTTCAGATACTATGGGGGTAAAATCCTAAATGTTTTAGTATCAGCATCTGAAATGAAGTAGAAAAAAACTTTGGAAACTGAAAGAAAATGATGATGATGATGATGATGATGATGATGATGATGACATAGAAGTAGTAATAGATGTAATGACTGGAGATTTAAATCTGGATCTGCCCTAAAAATTTTCCATTGTTTTATATGTGATAGTTATATGCTACTTTACACAAATGTCACCAACGTACTAACATTTTAAAAGGAAATACAGAAAGAACATCAATGAATTAAATGTTTAAATGTTAAAACAGCATGTAAAAAATTGCCACAAAATAATTTAAAAGTACAAATTAAAGTGGTCAGACCGCCCCATTATTGTATACACACCACATGGAAGGCAGTTTTTAATGGCAACGTGTCTGTTAATTCATTAATTTTTCTAGACTACCCAGATTTCTAGTCAAAAGCCATACAATTTGATCATTTAGTCTTCAGTCACACTAATCCATGTTTGCTTTTAATTTAGTGTGATAATCTACAAATTATGGGGTCCCTTTATAAGTAGTCCTCGATTTATGACCACAATGAAGCCCAAAATTTCTATTGTTAAGTGAGACATTTGTTAAGTGAGTTTTGCCCCATTTTACAACTTTCCTTGCCACAGTTGTTAAGTGAATTATTCAGTTAGTAACCTGGTTGTTAAATGAAACTGGCTTCCCCATTGACTTTGCATGCCAGAAGATTGCAAAAGGTGATCACATGACCTTAGGACACAGCAATGGTCATAAGTATGAATCAGTTGCCAAGCATCTGAATTTTAATCACAGGATCATGGGGATGCTTCAAAGTTTATAACTGAAAAACAGTCATAAGTCATTTTTTTCAGTGCCTTTGTAACTTTGAACAGTCACTAAATGAATTGTTGTAAATTGAGGACTATTTGTATATGCCAACAATTGTAGCATATTAAACAAACACATGGTTAAGGATTTTGTAGAACCATAGTTATGCTAGCTGCCAGCAACCTTTCAAATTCTCATGCAGAAATCTTCCAATTGCAGTTGCTTTAAATGCAGAGGCCGAGGAGAGAATTTCTGTGTAAAATAATCTCTACTACTGAGCAAACTCCATTCCTCATTGCTATGAAAAAGGAGAAAAGTGTTTCCTTATGACTGAATAGGGACTTCCCTGTCCCCTTAAACTTTCTTGATACAGAGCCAGAGTTGAATAATGAAATGCTATATTTATATCTTGTTATGTAATCACTGATTCAGAGGTAGATTTTCCTTTTAAGGCAAAACACACAAAAAAGTATCTGTCATGTGAAGCCAATTTATACCAATAGGAAAGAAAAACAGAAAGATTTCCTTGCTTCTTATAAGACTATCTTCTATCTTTCCATTAAACTACCAAAACAAGACAGCTCTAATTTTGTACCAGTCTCTTCGCAATACTATGGTGTTGCTAAGCAACAGAGAAACAGGATGAAAAATTCAGGCAAGTTACCAGAATGGACCTGCATTTCCAAAATGAAGTGTATCATAGCTCAATAAAACTGCTAGTCTGCCTGAATGTAATTGAAAAAATAGGCTTAATTGTGGGTCTTAAAATCATTAGCAATTAACTATATTAATGTATAATTTAATTGACATCATATGTTTAAATACTGCACCTTGTAAAGTTAATCCATGAAACAAAGAGCAGTAGCTGCAATTACTAATAAAACTACTGAAAGAGAATCTGGAAACAATACTAAAAGTTTCATCCAATTCCTTTCATGGGCTATAAATTAGGAAGAAAGAAATATAAAATCAGCCACCAGAGGGTTTCTTGTTGCCCCATGAGCTATCTGGAATTCATCAAGAAAAATCCTACATCCTACCTTTCTAATAATGCTGCACTTTGGCCTGAGTTGCCAGTGGGTTTATCACAGGCAAAGTGAAATATTTCTTCATAATATTTCAGGTTATAAGTATGCTTTTATACTACAGGATCCCAGGATAGTATATTAAAAAGTTCCAACTTCAAATGTGCTGTTACAAATTGAATCATCTAAAATATCGATACAAAAACCTACATTGATTGACATTATTCAGCATTGGTATAAAAGTATAAATGTTTAATGTACTTTCAATAATGAAATTATTTCCATACTAAATATACTTTCTGTTTAAAGATCTTGCACAAATAAAAAACATTTTGACTTAGAACATACATGTGAATTCTGGCACCGACCATAATAAAGAATGGATGGATTAGAATCAAGAAAAGTATCGCAGTTTCTGGACATATTTCCCTCAGAGAGACAACCCAAAATTGGAATACCACTGTAGAGAGGTTTCTATTTTTGTACATATGTAATACACAACCCCAAATTTTAGAACTATAGCCAGGAGATCCTCTGATCTGCATAAAAGGCAGTTGTCTATATTGGAGTGTAGGAGCTAATGGAAATACCAGGATTAGATGGCTAAATCATTGTAGGCATATTATGAGCAATTTCTAAAAATACAAATTAGAAATCAATTGCATACCTGTTTATTAAAGGTATATTTTCTGTTTACCTGCCAAATGTCCTACATAAATCTTCTAAGAAGTAAAACAAAGGGGGCATTTGATATATATAACAATCTCTTTGATTTCAGTCAAAATCTATTACGAATGCTGCAAATATTCATAGTAAACAGTTCTCTTTTGTATCATTTATTTAGTTCTGTTCTACTAAGAATCTGTTTGGTTATTTATTGGATTACATTACAGCAATCCGTTTCTAATTAAAAACATGATAGTACAAAGATTAAGTTCTAGAAATGCTTGGGTATCAATTTTCAATTAGATAAAACTCTAACAATGTTTTACTGTGAGTATCTACAAGAAAACAGGAGAAAATGTCATTTCCCCCCTACAAAATGCTGAAAAGTCATTTAAGAAATATGTCCTGTGTTCCATTTATGAAGAGATCAATGAATCTGTTTTCACAGATATTTTATGTTGTTATCATTTAAAGCAGAATGATTTTATGTTGTTATCATTTAAAGCAGGACTAGAGGGGAAGAAATGTACATAACTTACAGTTGACACTATTCTGAAATTTATTTTATATACTTTTTAAATAAGTGCCAGATACATACATACATACATACATTTATTTATTTATTTATTTATTTATTTATTTATTTATTTATTTATTATATTATATTATATTATATTATATTATATTATATTATATTATATTATATTATATTATATTATATTATATTATATTATATTTATATACCGCCCTTCTCCGGAAGGACTCAGGGCAGTGAACAGCCAAGATCAAATACATAAATATTAAAGTTAAAAACAATTTAAAACCAGATTAAATACTTTGGCCCACAATTAAAAACATCCCATTAAAATCCAATTTAAAATTTAAAACTGTTAAAATTAGGCTAGCCTGGCTTGCTGGAATAACAAAGGGCACGGCGGAAGGTGCACAAGTCTGGGATCCTCCGTACCTCTGGGGGCAGCTCATTCCAGAGGGCAGGAGCCCCCACTGAGAAGGCTCTCCCCGGGGGGCCGCCAGTCGACATTGTCTGATGGCACCCTGAGAAGCCCCACCCTGAGGGAGCGTATTGGCTGGTGGGAGGCTGTCGGTAGCAGAAGGCGGTCCCGTAAGTACCCAGGTCCTAAGACATGGACCGCTTTAAAGATGTTAATCAACACCTTGAATCGTATCCGGAAGACCACTGGGAGCCAATGCAACTCACGCAGGAGAGGTGTTACATGGGAGCACCTGCCACTCCCATAATCACCCGCGCGGCCGCATTTTGGACCAGCTGGAGCCTCCGGATGCTCTTCAAGGGGAGCCCCATGTAGAGAGCATTGCAGTAGTCCAGTCGGGAAGTGACGAGGGCATGAGTGACCATGCGCAGGGAGTCCCGATCCAGAAAGGGACACAACTGGTGGATCAGGCGAACCTGATAAAAAGCCCCCCTGGCCACGGCCGTCATATCCTCTTCTAAAGACAGCCGCGTGTCCAGGAGGACACCCAAGTCGCGAACCCTCTCCGTGGGGCCAATGACTCACCCCCAATAGCCAGCGATGGCACCAGCTGGCTATATCGGGACACCGAGAGCCACAGCCACTCAGTCTTGGAGGGGTTGAGTCGGAGTCTGTTTCTCCCCATCCAGACCCTCACGGCCTCCAGGCACCGGGACATCACTTCAAGGGCATCATTGGGGTGGTGCCCATTGGGGTTTAATATTATTCTATGAACAAGATTGATGCTTGGATCCTTAGGCAATAGAACATAATTCTATAAGAATTTACATGGAAGAAAGTTCAAAAAATTCTACAAGAATTGCTAGTTTACAGATCAGTTCTACAGATCTGAGTCAGAATGAAACTTATTTTGGAGTAAGGATCACAGATTAGTTAAAAGAAAATTCAGTTCAGGAATGTTCTATTTGTCTACACTTTTCACATATCTATTTTTACAACAATAAGTTTTCAGAGGATTTTTACTGGCTTTGTAACTATGTGAAAATGACTAGTGGAATCCCTAAATATATAGCTGTAGGCTGAGACACCGAGAGTTTTTCCAGTGTTGAAATAAACTTAGCCATGATTGAAGATTTATCAAGAACATCATTAGGACATTCAGGATGAGATCAGTAAGTATATTTATCAATCAAGGTGAAATGATATTTAAGGAAGAAAAAATGCAGATTGCACTGTGACAGATCCTTCCCTATTGGGTCATTGTTTTAAAGATATTTCTTACTTAAACTAATAAACAGAATGATCACAAGCAGGCAGAAAAGCAGTGGGAGAAGGAGTGACTTCCATTGACTTTTCTAGTGGGAAGCTAAGCAGGGAGCTTAGCTTCCCACTAGATCATGATCATGTGACCAAGGCTGACCAGAGCAGTGTTTCAGTGGCCTAAACTTTGCCAATACAACAGATCTGGAGATCCTTGAACTTTCAATCCTATAGGAGTAATTGACCCATTCTTTCAGTTAGCCCATTTGAGGTATATTGATTCAATAATTGTTGCCTTGTTATGCACCATTTTGCCCAATTGAAGGTGATACACAGACAGGAGAGTTTTAGTAGTATATAAAAGGAAAGTTGCTTTTTTTCATACAGAAACTAAAAGAGAGCTAGCAGTATATCAAACTGTGAGCTTAAGTTTTATATTACATTTTAATATGTTTGCAAGCTCAAAGAACTTCTTGCTGTATATCTGAAAGGTATTTTCTCTCATGTGCCTCACACTCCGCAAATACCTTTTCAAAACTATAGTTGGCAATAGTGATATCTGCAGCCTTTTCTAATTCGTCATTCTAGGGAGGGAAAAACAACAAAAGAGCCACTGTTATTATTCTCTCCCATAGATGTTAATCTTTGTTTTCCTCCAGTTTTATAAAATGGAAAATCTAACTTTCCTTCCACCCACCTCTTTGGTCTGGAAGACTGCAGGATATAATTTAATAAACCTCTCTTTAAAAATATTAGATATTTGAAGCAAATTCTATTTTGTTAAGAGAGCTTATTAAACTTTAATCCAGACCATTAAAGTCTTCCAAAACAAGACAGATGACACTAAAGTTTATTGCCAGTTAAATTCAAAAACGTAAAGCAACAAAAATTTTTATAAAGACTTCCTTAAAAAAATTGGTATTATTCAGAGAAATTATATTATTCCCAGCTATTTGGGAATTAATTTAATTAATTTATCATATTAATGAATTGCATTAGACATCCAATGGCAGAAAAACAGAATATTTCTCACAAATAGAGAAACAAAAAAACAACTTATTTGGCTTGAAAAAATGTCATTAATATGAACTTTTAACAATCTGTAAAATGAGTTAATTTATTACAATGAAACTCAATATCCCCTAAAAGTAATTTTCCACTGTTTTTCTGACAATGTTAAGATATTTATTTCACAGGCAGGTAAGGCAGAACTATCACATTGTTCAATCTCTTTCACCACAGAGCCTTCACTCTACAATCATTATTACAGAAATTTTAAAATATATTTACAATGAAGACCAGATTGAGAAACTTTGGACACTGATGTGCATTTTTGGAACTGGGGCTGAATGCAACGCAGAATACCACATTATTGTTGGTACTTACCCTTTTTCTCTGGTCAGTGAACATAACTTCTAACTGAGCATTGCATTGCAACAACTTAGAATCAAATTGATATGTTTAAAGAATATTTACAGGCCCATAAAGGGCCTAGAATAATTCTTGAAAATAACTATAGAGCTAGAAATTGCTACCTACTGGTTTCCAACTGTCTTAAAATACTTCAAAATAATTAAAATTACAAAAGAGGTGTCCATGGGAATCATATGTTGTATGCCTGATGATAGATGATACAATTTTATATGCTTGTAGACAAGGGCAACCCTGGCAATAATCAGGGTGAAACAATCACATGACAAATATTCAGAGGTAAGAGCCTTTTATAGAGCCTTATAGAGAGAAGTTTTTCATGGACTTCTCTGTTTTTGTTTTATCTCTAAATTAGAGGGCTACATCAGGTATAATATATCATTCCATATATATCCATAGCCAATACTGCCTCACCTACCAATCCAGTAAGTTTTGATATTTTGATATTTTGTGTCATGCAATAAACAATCTTGTATCAGGATTATCTGATAGTACTGTAAAAGATTAGACAGCCCATAATCAGAGTATATTAAACTATTTTAATTAAAATCAACTTAAGCAATTGCAAAGTATAATTAGCTGTTGTGCAACCTATATTTAAAAGTAGTATATTAAGATTTCCAATTCACCTCCCCTAGATCTTTCTTAAAACAAGCAGGTGGAACTTATTAAACTTTATTAAAGTGATACGCCTCTTTTCTACAGTAGGATATAACCATCACTCAAAAGGGAACAGGTGAAGTAAAATGCATCAGATCCAAAAGGCTCATGGCCAAAACAAATACCGCCAAGTAAACACACAGACATCAATTTCAAAGCAAAGAAATACATAAACAAAGATGGAGACTAGAGTTAAGAAAATTCTATTGTGAAAGCAATTAGTTCAGTGATAATATTTGGTGGCTATATATCTCAAACACTGCATTATGACTCCACAACCTCTTTATTGCATGTTTGTTCACTCTGCAGAAATAGTTTAGTTATCTTAAGTGTCAGGTGAATGTGACAACCATATTGTTGAAAACTGATTATATCTAAATGATTAATAAACATAGATTAACTCTCTAGACAGCTGATGGTGAAAGAATGCAATGATGTAAGCCTGAAGTTTTTTTTTCCAGTATTGTTTCTTTACTTGGCCATATGATTCATATAGAATAGATGATCCTGCTACCTCTCTTTGCCTGGAATTTGCTTTGCCAAATCTATCCCATGAAAATGCAGTTTGTTATAGTCTGAGAATACCTGGCTTAGACTACAGTCTATGAACTTTCTATAAAGCCAAGAAATCCTTCAACAGTTGCATATGGTCCAAATACTAAGAACAAATTAGTTATTTATTTGTAATAGCTGATAGTTCTTTCTTTCTTTTCAAAAATGCAACATTTGCAAAGGCTTTTAGAGAGGTGAGAACTGCCCCTGTCTAAAAAATAAAAAAGCTAATTCTAATAGCATCATTCCACACAGACAGTATTTTCATCGCTTGTGTCATTTTGCTTATTAGATAAAAGAGTTGCAGGCAATGGGGCACTTATCATTTTTTTTATGAATGCCAACTTCTTCCCTGAACTTTAGAACCCCCGATGCCCCAAGGAGGTTGCTTACATGCAAATCATATAACTGGGAAATAATGAATTTGCTTTCTAAGCATTGCTAGCCATACTTCAGAAAGACAAATAGATATATATTGCATGCCTCCACTACACATCATTAACTTTGCTGGTGGAGTTGCTGCTTTCCATATGTTTAGACTCTGCGAACTGAATAGGCATTTGGCAAATGTGACAAATTGTGACAAAATGGGTGTCACAATGTTATAATGTAAACCCTTTATGCTTGTGTGCCAACATTTGAGGCAATTATCATTTAGGCAATGTCACAACATTGTGATGAATATTTTATCATTTGTTCTCTGTCCTTCTTCCTACAGATAATTCTGACTGGTTGGAGAGCCTATTTTATGCCATAGAAAAGGTGACACTTTTGGAGTTGTCTTTAGTTAGAAATTTTGCACACCTAAAAGAGAAATGTGAAAGCTATGTAGCAATGTGTTTTCTTTAAATGTTGGCTAACCAGTTAAAACTGGTTTAATTTTCAATTGTCTGTGCATACTAAAGTTTCAGTGATAAAACCTGATAAAGATCGTTTAGTTAAACAAAAACTAAATGGTGCCTGTTATTATGATGGTGTATAGCTTTATTATTATTTTTAATTTAATTTAATTTGATCAATTAAATTTAAAGTAATTTGCTGTGGATATTTTATGTTTGGTTATTACCAGGAACAATTGAGATATATAGTATATCTGTATACAAGAAGAAATAAATAAAAACTGGAAAAAATAAAACTAGAATGCAAAAATATTCAGCTTTGACCATGCATATATAGATAAACAAAATAAACAGATATATTCTTATATTTCTTTTATGCTTCTATTGATAAAATAAATTAATTTTATGTATCAGATTAAGATCTGCTGTTGTGAGAACTGATTGTTAGTGCTCACTAGATAAGTGCTCTAGTAGCAACTTCCAAGCAATCAACACCTTGCCTTCATGAAAGAGGCAGAAAAAGCACAAGCACAAAATGTACAAAATCTTGCTGGCTTATTTTGCCTATAAACAAGTAGGCATTTGGAAGTAGAATACACGCTAGAATTTTTGTATTATCACCTTTCTGCTAATTCATCTTCCTCATCAAAACTTGTTTGTTGAATTAATCATTCCAATCCAGGTAGCTGTAAAAGTCTGACAACTACTAAGAAACATAGAAAGTAAAGCAAGTTCTGGCTTAAAATTGATGCTTGGTACTTTATGAGTATCACGTTTTCATTAAAAAAAAATATGGAACAGCATCCTGGTTGCTGTTGGTTGATCTGGTTTCATTAGAAATCTGTGATATGGCAACTGAAAATGTTATTTTATTGACAGGAAGAAATGATCATATTAAATACATAAAGCAGGAAAAAGAGAAGAATCTAAAATGTACACATTGAAAGACTTGCGCTGATACTATTTTGTAATTTGAAGTAAACAGGGTAAACTCCATCCACATAGCTGTTGAAAGCACTGTATACAGAATTTATTACTCTACATACAAAAGGGCAAAACAAAAATCTTCTTACCTTTATCAAATAAATTTGACAGTCACTCAGATAGTCATATTCTAATCCATCAAAAGTATAATAATGCCGATCTCCATAGACTGTACATACAGCAGGACAAGGATAGTATGTGCAATTAAATATCCCACGTCGGCAAATACTGTGGGGTGAGGGGAAGAATCAAGATTTTCTTATTAAAAATATATATACACTCTTTTCTCATGAAACATAAAATAGCAAGAGTCCAAATATATTTATAACACTTAGCACTAGCACTTAGACTTATACACCGCTCCAAAATGCTTTAAGCTCTCTCTGAGCAGTCTGGGTCCTCATTTTACCAAGCTGGAAAGGATGGAAGGCTGAGTCAACCTTGAGCCAGTCAGGATTGAAGTCCTGGCTGTGGGCCGAGTTAGCCTGCAATACTGCATTCTAACCACCGTGGCACCATGACTCCATTTATATCCTATACATGTGTGAATTCTATATTAATATAATATTTTATATCTAATTTCTAATTATCTCCAATAGACTTGTAGATCCTGAGGATGTGGATAGGCTGACTGAAGACTCTTGCCCTTCTTTGCTAGCTCAAATTCAAGGTAATCAACACCTCATTCACTGCATCTTTGTGTGCTTAAAAGAGACAGTTATAAGAGATTTTTTTTAATTGAAAAAGCTTTCCTTTAACTCATAAAATACTTTTAATTATATGATAATCTCACATATTCCATTTGTGGCTAAGATAATTGAGTAAATGGTAGCTTCATTGGTTCAGATGCATTTGGATTAAAATGTTTTATACAGCACTGGTTACCAGTTGCTTATATGAGCCAATTTAAGATGTGTTAACCTTTAAAGCCCTAAAAGGTCAGCAAAGTTGGGGCCATCCTAGTCTTCGGAGGGAGAATATTCCATAAGGTGGGTGCTATAGTAGAAATACACACACATACACACACAGTACATGCTATTAGTGTTGGAATAAACAGAAGACAATGAATTAAATAAATATGCCACAAAGCAATTTCTTGCTGCATCAAGGTTTCCTTAAAGCATCCATCACAGTTCCTAGATCTCCTCTTGCCAGTAATTTCCAATGTAAACTCCATCATTAAGTAAATATTTTTCAGCCTGAGATGCAACATTTGATATGTTCTTGTACTGAATATCTGCCATTTGCATGTTCATGATGCAGTTTGGTGAGATCCTTTTGGCAGTCCTCATATACATTCATATTTTAATTTAATTTTGATGTTTCTAGCAATGTGGTTATTTATGAAGTTAAAAAAAACTTTAATACTAAGACAAACATTTGGAACTCCACAATTTATATTTCTGCATTGTAATAATTATTAAGATATTCCTAGATATATTCCTAGATAGATTGATTAAGACTCATCATGTTATATGATGGACTTTAAAAAAACCCTACTTTCTTCTTCATCCATTAATCTATACTGCTCAAACAAATAAAGGGAACACAAGCAGAAGGCATCCGAGATCTGAATGACTGAAATAGCTTTATTAAATACTTTGTTCGTTACATAGAATAGTTTTGTGTTGCCTTTAGTTGTTTGAGCAGTGTATAAACTATTGTATGTAAAGAACAAAGTATTTAATAAGGCTATTTCATTCATTCAGATCTCGGATGTCTTCTGCTTGTGTTCCCTTTATTTTTTTGAGCAGTATATATTTTAAATGTTTTATTTAAATGTTTTATTTAAAAAAAATTACTATTAACTTTTTTTTTGTTTTGTTGTTGTAAAATGAGGGAAAAGAAAGGGTAGAAGAGCAACCCCAAATGTAATCAAAGTGCCTTATCTTTATGCTTTCTTTAGAAAAAATATGTGTATGTATGATCAACTATGGATAAGAGAATGTATATTTACAATATATGTATAAGAATTTTTTTTAATTAAAAAAAAAAGGTTTGAAGGTGAAGTAAGACTTGTGCATTTACTACTTGGATATGCCAGCTGATTCATTGTTTCACTCATTGATTGATTGATTGAGTTTTCTACCAATTTTTTCTGGAGTAATTTTCTGAGTTGCCAAGGTAACCCATCAATGTATAACCCTAATTAGGGTCATCAGTCATTATTAAATTATTTTAAATCATTACACAATCAAAGAACTCATGCATGGCCATGCCACAGCCTATGTAGTACTGAAGTTAATTAAAGTATAATAATCACACTTACCATGTATAACAAGGGGTAGCTATCACTTCACCTGACATATACTCCCAATCCTTCCACATGCATGGACAACTATCAGGCACATAACATTTTCCTTTATGTTCGGCCATCCTTTGAAATAGTAAAAGCATAAATTTGAAAAAAAAATAACTATCCATATACTGTATATTTGTAATCTTTTTTATATAGAAATTGCAGATATAAATTCTGTTCTACTTGACTCAATGGTCAAAAAGTAGAGCAGAGATAGCTTTTGAGTTCTATAGAAATCACTATTGGGTCACATGGTAAATATATTTTGAAACAGAAAAACAAGAAAGTTGAACTTGGAATCTTTACACATAGCTTTATGGTGAAATGGACAAACAGATCTTCAATCAGGCTACAGCTTTGGTTTCTTCAGGCTTCCTGTAGAACTCTCAGAAAGAGTACTTTTGTTGTGATCTAGGCTTACTGAGTCATTACAAGACACAATTAGTCCACAATTGTGACTGGGTGGGCGTGGCTAGCTGGTCATGTGACCGGTGGGCGTGCCTAGCTGGTCATGTGACCTGTGGGCGTGGCTATCTGCATAGGGACTACAGAGGGCTGAAAAAAGTCATTTCTGACTGGTCCTCACACTTTTGACTGGTCCTCGCACTTATGAACATCCTCACATTTATGCCCGTTGCGGCATTCTAAACAACCGTGTCACTCATTTCACAACTGCTTCTCTTCACCATGGTGACAAGATAGGGCAAAAACGTAAAATGTGAGGACAGTCGTAAGTTCAAGGACTGGTCAAAGTGTGAGGACCAGTCAAAAATAACTTTTTCAGCCCTCTGAGTAGTCCATATGCACAAAAGGACTACCCAGAGGGCTGAAAAAAGTGAGTTCTGATAGGTCCTCGCACTTTTGACCGGTCTTCGCACTTATGACTGGTCATCATTTATGCCCATTGTAGCATTCTTAACAACTGTGTCACTCATTTCACAACTGCTTCTCTTCACCATGGTGACAAGATAGGGCAAAAACGTAAAATGTGAGGACAGTCGTAAGTTCGAGGCCTGGTCAAAAGTGCGAAGATCAGTCAAAAATAACTTTTTCAGCCCTCTGAGTAGTCCATATGCATAAAAGGATACAGCAATAGAGAAGGATGAGGAAGGGAAGGGAAATTAGAGTAGGAGTGAGGGTAAGAGAGAGAGGAAGAGAGGAGGAGAAGGAAAAAGGAAGAGGAAGTAGGGAGGAGAAGAGGAGGGGGAGAAAGAGAAAGTAAGAAGGAAATAAAAGAGAGAGGTGATAGGTTTGAGGAGAAAGATTGCTGTACAATAAAAAAGATGAAAGGGAAGAAAGCCAACCCCAAACAAATATAAAGATATTAAGATAAAGAATGAATTGTTAAACTTTAAAGAATAAAAGAGAACAAATATGAATAAATAACAATAATTAGAAACACACATACAAACATACAATGTATTTTCTTTGAACAGAGTATTTGGCCGGTTCACAAATTTAAACAGTGTTTAGTCATTTCAATTAAATTTACAATTTCTATATTTCCTTTTTGCCATATTTATTCCTCATCTATTTTTGTAAAAAACCAATATTACCCTTCATCCTCATCTCTAATCTTAATCAAATTCAATTTTTCCCTTCTATTCTATGTTATACCCCTTCCCATTGTCATCTATTTTATATCCATCCTCACATTGGTTAATTATGTAATATTACAGTTGTTTAATATAAATTCAACATTTTAATATAAATCAATTAGTTATATAACTACCTTTTTTGTATATTAATCAATATGAACATGAATATTCCAATTATTTCCATGTAATCCAATTTCTTACCAATCAATTAATTATATTTACCAATAATAATGGACCAAAATATTTCCCCCATATATTCCTCCAAACCACAACTTAACCATTTCTGCTTTCAACACAATATACAATTAATAGTATCTCAATTATTACAATTCCCTAGTTAAATAGAGCTTTTTTTCTTTTGTGTTTTAAAATCTTGAACTCTCCTCTTTTTCCCTAAATTTCCCATTGTTTGCACCTACCTTTTTTGGTGAGGAAAAAGAAAAGAAATCTGCCTGCTTAATTTTCCAATGTTGCAGCAACAGCAAAGCCAACAGCCTGCTTTACTTTCAGTTTTGTTTTTCAGCATAGCTAGGGGAAAAAAAATCTGCTCCAGCAAGCAGCAGAGCCCTGAACAAAACAGCTGAGAGCAAATCAGCTGAGAGTCAGGAGCTGATCTAATCAAGGGCTAATTAGCCTATGCTGGAGCTCTGTGGGCCAATAAAATTACAAAAAACCCCGAACCGTTTGTTAAATTGCTGGCTCGCCCGCCCCTCACCCACCACTATTTATTGGCAGTAAATAGTGGTGTGGAGGGGCGGGGCAAGGGGTGGGGCAAGCCAGCAATTTAACAAACGGTTCGGCCCAACCCCCTAGAACCGGCAGAATCCCACCACTGAATTAGTCCCAAATAAACCTATTTTATTGTAACAGCTGAAAATTACGTTCATTCCCAGCTGAGTCCCAATTAGTTGCAAAACAAGTCCTTTGGAAGAAGTCCTTTGGGATAATCACCAAACTTTATCTTCTTTGACACCCTGCGAAAGGCCTTATTTGGCAAAGCCCCACGAAGTTCAGAAACAAACAAGAGATGCCTACTGGAAACAGAGTTAACAACGCTGCTTTTCTGCAAAAGGCCCAAGTGCCTTTGTTTCTCTTTTAAGCCTTATGGGAGGGGCCAATCATCTCCTGGCGTTACTCCTGAGTAGTCCCTTTTGCTTTAGTTGCTCTTGCCTTCTGGCAGCTCTGTGCATGTGTGCACTAGGAACAGGCTCCTCCTGTTCCTCGGCCGTCTGACTCTGGGGGATCCGGAATCTGTGCATCACTCCCAGATGGCCCTGGCCCCATCTCTGCCTCTGACGCAAGCCCTCGTCGGGCCTTTCCCAGACTCCAGGACTGGCCTATGTTCCTCCCCAGCCTTCTCACTGTCCTACTCTGCTGCCAGCTCCACAGGCTGCTGGCGGACCACAACAACTTTTTGTTGAAAATGGGTTTATCCATTTGATAAACTGTAGGCTTATCTATTAAATTCCTTGCCTAAAAGAAAGCCTATAGTACTGCTGTAAAATCTCTGTGCATTCAGAGCAGTTGGGAATAATTAAAAATAATACAATAGTCAGAGAAACATATATTCATCTGATCTTTGAATACATTTGCTGTATCCCACAGTGACTTTTGGTATCACTTACCCAGGAGGACAGATGCAACCATTCAAACATGGTGGAGAAGGTGTACAGGTAAAATTCATAGCAATATTTGTACATGTTAGTTCACAGTTTATTCCAGCTGATGGCAAGCCAGGTATATGAGATTGGCAGTCATAGTAGATCTTTCCATCAGGACATGAGTGCTCTATGGATATGAAATGCAAATGATATATAATAAATTTACATTTATATTTCCCATTATTTAAACTCAGTGCTTAGATTTGCTGTCTAACACTGTACATTTTCAGTAATATGCCCTAACTGAATATCCTTCTAACATCATATATAATAGTAATTTTTAAAAGATTAAGCATTCTTCAAATTGAGTTCAATTCTTCATGGACACATTTGTGACTTATCTATGATTTTTTCTGCCCCAATTTCCTAGCTAGCCTATAGCCTTGGATTTTTTTAAAGGCTCCTACCCAAGTATTAATCAGGCCCGACATTTTTTTAGCTTCTAAAACTAGATAAGGGTCAGCCAGAGCTACAGCCCTTTTCTTAAATTGTAGGTGGCTAATGTTTCTTCTGTGGGATGTGGTGGCTCAGTGGCTAAAAAGCTGAGCTTGTCGATCGAAAGGTCGGCAGTTCAGCGGTTCGAATCCCTAGTGCCGCATAATGGGGTTAGCTCCTGTTACTTGTCCCAGCTTCTGTCAACCTAACAGTTCAAAATCACGTAAAAAATGCAAGTAGAAAAATAGGGACCACCTTCGGTGGGAAGGTAACAGTGTTCCGTGCGCCTTTGGCATTTAGTCATGCCAGCCACATGACCACAGAGATATCTTCAGACAGCGCTGGCCTTTCAGCTTTGAAACAGAGATAAACACTGCCCCCTAGAGTCGGGAACGATTAGCACATATGTGCGAGGGGAACCTTTACCTTTACCTTTAATGTTTTTTCTGTTTAAGGGCAGATAAAAAGACTGTAAGGCTGAAAATAATGGCTTATACAAGAGCTATGCAGAAAAAGATTTGGTAAGCACAGTTAGATATATGGGTACAAATTTTAATCCCTTCTTTCGACATTGAACATAATTTCTGCAAGTAAGAAAAAAGAAAGACGTACTTGGTAATTGTTATTCTAAACGAGTCAAGAAAGTTACCTGCTGGGACAGCTGGTGCTTCATTGCATTTCATTGTTCCATTTAGACATTGGCTAGTCAAAGAAAATTTTTAAAAAAAGTTTAATAAAGAAAGCACTTTCCTGATGTCATTATTTAAACTTCTTATCACATCAGATTATTATGCTAATATTTATATTATTAACACAACTGCTGGAATTGGCAGTCACTCATGAGGATATTGCCTCAACTTCCCCCAAAGCTCCATCAGAGTTTTCCAGTTTTCTAAAGCATACAGGTCTGCTTGCAAAGTATAAAAAAGAAATTTCATACTAATTTAATTAAAGGCTTCCAAAGTTCTATTATTGTCAGGCAAGAAAGACCAGATCCATACATGAAGGTCCAATTAAATGGATTTATTGCTAAACAGCCTATGCACAGAAATCCTATCAACTAACAGTTAGCGCCTCCTTGGAGCTACCATAAATAAGGATCCATAGAATTCAAGAGGGATGGACTTTGTCTGCTTATGGCTACATAGGGATTCTAGGTTAATCTCTCTTTTGACTCCACCTCCAGGTTCTAGCATTCTTTCCCCTACATCTATGTTATTTAATTCCTTAGCTTTACATACCTAGTAATGATGCATGTAATTCAGTTATCCATTGGACTTAAACATTTAAAGAAAAAACACAAAAACTACCAAGTGAATTGGACCCATAACCACTCTGAAGAAGGGCTAGATTTTTCCATACACTTTGTTTATCTGTCAGGACAAACGTATTGTATTCTGAAGATAAATCGATGGCTACCTACTGTATTTCTCAGTTATATTAAAATCTTACATCTGAATTGGGATCTACTCTGATGGTAGATTTAAGAGCACAGAGACTAAATTGGCAGTAAAATCCCCAACCATAATAGCTCAAAACAGCTGATTATGATGACAAAAGCAAAGGCCAATTTTATAGCTCATAAAGTATACATGCCCTTTATGGAGTCTAGCTCATATTTTTATTTTTAATGGATGTCCCACCATTTGCACCCTAAGGAGTATTGATAAATTTAATTATATATATATGGATGACTTTTAAAGCACAATGGGTAAATTTTATCACAACCAACGCTTGCTTTAAGTTGCAAAATCTAGAAGGGCGTCCTATAAATCATATTCCTAAGTGAATTCATTTGTAAAGTATAATAAAAGGTTAAGTGGTTTGATATATAAAAATAAGTTTACATTTCCATGGAAACATAAACAAACAGTTTTTCCTGTACTTGGCACAATAGTAAAATAAGTTTACTTGGCATATTGGATAGTAATCATACAGAAGTGGTTAAATGGTTAAGAAAGATGCATCCAGATGGCAAAATACGTCAGTTTTTATTCTTCCATAATAGTTCACAGTTTTACTATCATACTAAGTAAGAAAAAGCAGGAAATTATTTAGGAAAACATGCTAAATTTATATAAAATTAAAACAGGCCTATATCTAACTCAAAAATTAAATGTAGAAAAAGTCAATCTACAAATTCAGTCAAAATGAAATTCTTTGTATCAAAACTTACCATGATCCCGATGGTGTGGGCAAAATTTCTCCAGGCTGAAAACTTTTGCCTTTATAATAACATCGACATCTAGGCCTAATTTTTAAACAATATATTTTATTTGTTTGTTATTATTCTGCCTTTCTTACTTTATCAATAACTCAAGACAACGAATACACTTAATACTCCTTCATCCTCTTATTCCCTCCCGAAAAAAACAATCTTGTAAAGTGGGTTGGTTGAGAGAGAATCACTGGCCCAAAGTTACCCAGCCAGCTTTCTCGTTTAAGGTGTGCTTCCCACTTTTTTCTCTTCATTATCCAAAACTGCTTATCAGAAAATTCTCTCCATGTAATGTAGGTAAAAAAACTTTAAGTCAGTTTAAATCTCACTGTTGTGATCGGATAGTGGGTTTGTGTGGTGTTATCCCCCAAAACCTCACTTTTACTCAATTTTGAATAATTTACTCAGGTTTGGGAAGCTCTGGCTTAGGTTCTGAGATCAACTATAGGTGCTGCCACCTGCTGAGGCAAATTCTAATAGGAGTGTGTTTTAAGAACACAAAAACATCCATCTTAGTCCAGTTTCTTACAGTTGACCAACCAGATACCTTTGAGATAGATGACCCCCCCACCCCAAAATCTGGGGGTAACTTTAATACTTCAAGACAAATAGATCTCAACTGTTCTGTCCTCCAAGAATTTATTCAATTTTCTCTAAAGCTATCCAAATTATTGTCTTCCATCATGATTTTGTGATAATGAATCTCACAGGTTAATTATACGCTGAATAAAAAACTTTTGTTCCTTTTGTTCCTAAATTTAGTTATCAGTGTTATTGGATGACTTGATTCTGCTTTGTGAGTTGGAGAGAAACATTTGCTTGACCATAGCAATAGCACTACCAATAGGACTTAGACTTATATACTGGCTTCACAGTGCTTTACAGCCCTTTCTAAGCGGTTTACAGAGTCAGCATATTGACCCCAACAATCTGGCTCTTCATTTTATTGACCTCAGAAGGATGGACGACTGAGGCAACCTTGAGCAGGTGAGAATTCAACTGCTGGCAGTCAGCTGGCAGTCAGCAGAATTAGCCTGCAATACTGCATTCTAATTATTGTGCCACCATTGCTGTTTTTCCTCAGTTGTCTTTTCTCTAAACTATGGAAGTCTCAAATGTTCTAACCTTTTCTGATAGAGAAAATGTTTGAGGTGCCTGATCATGTTGGTTGCATTCTTTTGCATTTTTAATCCTAACCCCAATCCTTTTTCCAAATGTGGCAATTAAGCAGAGACATGATGCTAAACCTCATTGTTTCTTCCTCTTAAACACAGAGTCACAATAGCATGGCTTTGTGCTAGTTTAAAAATGCATTTAAGTAAATTTGCTATAGCTTACATTGGCACGCAAAAATTAATAGATTCTTCAAAGTATTTTCCTTCAGGGCAGTTACAGCCTTCAGCGCAGTCATTATCACAAGCATCCACAAGAGAGAGGGAAGAACAGGAGTGCTCACAGAAGGAGGAACATGGGTGATACAGCATTCCACTTCTGCATACTAATGCTATGGAGATACATCAAATTGCAGGAATAACAGAAATTCTATACAAATATAGCACAAAATCTTCTCTCTCTCTTTCTCAATTAAGCCTACTCTAAGTTAGAACAGAATGTTCTCCAGGCACTTCACTTGACAAATTGGTTACATATAATAGGTGGCAGACAAACACAGGTACTCAAAGCAACATTTAGCAGCATGGTATCAGAGGGGAAGTATTTAATCACAAATACATGCCAGGCATGTATTTTCTCCCATGGGGTCTCTGAGAAAAATCCTAATTTCAAATTAGAAATATAAATCATCAGCCGATGCTGCATTTTAAATCACCTAATTTGAAACACATGCACACTCACTCCCATTCTCAGTACACCAACACCAATGTACCTTTTGCATGGGGATAGACATGTAGATGTTATTCTATTGTTTTCTATTGTTTTATGTATTCATTAGGTAATAAGAAGTTAAAAGTGTCAGAATTTTTTCTTCTATAGAGGTACAGTAAATTGGGCTAAAGCTATCTTAAATTAGCTACTTTTTATTATACACAGATAGCCTCATATATTTTGAATATCTACTTAGTTCCAACATAATATTAGATTCATATTATAGACTTGATCAAGAAATAAAGGAATTCAGATCAGGTCATATCTGGTTGCTATTCTCTTTTCTCTTTTACTTACCACAGTATGAAACATGAGATCTGAAATCTATAGTAATCCCATGTTTGCTGCAAATATAAGCATAGTGGGCAAATGCATTGCACAAGCAACTTCTCCCACATTTACAAGCATCAAAGCGACATAGCTGATAATATAAATCTGGACTGATGTATATGTGACATGGAGCAAAGAGTTCTTGATTGATGAGATCACACTGGGATGCATATGCAACTATGAAAAATTGACATTACCATGTTTATTAGTTAGAAATCCAAAGTAAATAGTAAAACAAAAAATTTGTAATAATAGATACTACTGTAAAACTAGATACTGATCAAAATGTAATATATCTCAATATATCAACATAGTCCTATTCCACTGACCTAAATGGGATTAAACCATAGTAAAACATCTTCAATGGCTATTTAAAGTAATGAGTAAACAAATAGACAGTGTTGCCTTTACTAAAAACATTAAACAAAGATTAAAAGAATAGTTTGATGTTTTAAAACATCAGAAAGTAGGGAACAACTCAGACACCAAACAAGAGTTGTAATCTAGTAATGGAACTATGATAAAATTTAGATTAAAAATCTCCAAATAAATGAAAAGTGTACCATTTTGTTGATTAACGTTGCAAGGATCAACTACAGGAATGTTGACAGGCATGTGACATGCTGATGAAATCTTCCATGCATTAGCATGAAGTTGTGGGGTTCCTTCAATCATTCCTGATGGGGAACTAAGGGAAAAAATGAGAATGATTAAACAAAAGAATCAAGCTATCCAGAAAAATATGCTTAATACTAGAATATTCTGTTGTCTTCTGAGATATGCCCATATAGAAAAGTTCTGTGCTAACATGATGGTTGTATAAATTGATTGATTGATTTGACTTCATATTAGTACCAAGAGGGGACCATGCTGTCCAGAACTTCAGCTGAACATTTCCAGTTGCACTGTGCTACATATGTACATATATACATATATTGACCTTGCCAATTTCTCAGTCTATATTTTCAACTATTGTATATTAGCACAGCAATTATAAAAATGCCATCTTCTTAGGACTCCATGTATTGAGTCAGTGTGTGTGTGTCTGTGTGTCTTATAGAGATGATAGTTAAATAATAGATGAATGGATGGATGGATGGATGGATGGATGGATGGATGGATACTATTTCAGTTCTGTGCCCAGAGCATCAGGTAAATCTATGATTTAGAATATATAGATTAACAGAGTTGGAAGGGACCTTGGAGGTCTTCTAGTCCTCCTGCCCAGGCAGGAAACCCTACACCACTTCAGACAAATGGTTATCCAACATCTTCTTAAAATTTTTCAGTGTTGAAGCATTCACAACTTCTGCAGGCAAGTTGTTCCACTTTTTGTCTTCAAGGTCTTAGAAATCTTCTCACAATGGCCTAGCAACAGGAAGGACAATCAAGAGCACCATTCCCTTACAACTAGTTACCTGGGGGATAATATTCTTTGATGCTAACATATCTCCTGAATTTCACATGTCACCTCATCTCCCCTGAGTTGATGCAAAACCCAACCTACATGGCCACGTGTCTGTGAGGGAAAGAAACTCCTCTGCCCTATCTAGATTTCAGAAAGACAAGCCACATTTGCCTTCTCTCCCACTTAAACCAATAGCTCCAAAGTAGCAATAATGATAGCTTATTATGAGACTAATTCTATAGCCCTTTAGTACAATTTTATGTATCCATCTGAGAGAACACTGGCAAAGATTCTTTGTCATCCAGGCAGACTTTCCTGGAAGTTGAGCCATGGCAACTGGACTTCTTTTCTTTTTCAGTTTGAAATGTTTTGCTGCTTATCCAAGTAGCTACTTGGATAAGCAGCAAAATGTTTCAAACCAAAACAGAAAAGTTGCCTTGGTAGTACAGTGGTCTAAAGCACCCTGTTATTAAGACCAGCTGTCTGCAATTACTGCAGGTTCGAATCTCGCCAGGCTCAAGGTTGACTCAGCCTTCCATCCTTTCTAAGGTAGGTAAATTGAGGACCCAGTTGTGGGGGCAATAAGCTGACTTTGTATAAAATATACAAAAGGATGAAGGTTATTGCTTAGCACATTGTAAGCCGCCCTGAGTCTCCGGAGAAGGGCGGCATATAAATCAAATTTAAAAAAAAAAGTCTGCCTGGATGACAAAGAATCTTCATCACCATCTTCAAGAACACTTTGTATTTAGAAGGCTACATAAACATCCTCTGCCCTTTAAAACTTCAATAATATAATCACATATATGGTACGGTATGGAAGACCCTGTTAAACACAACTCCTAAAAAAAGCCTCTGTCCATAACAATGATAATTCAGGATGACTTATAAGAAATGAACAAATAAGTAAAAATAAAAATTGAAAACTACTCTTAAGGGTGTAACGAAAGAAACAAGGCAGCTACTTGTGTCCAAGTTTATAATGCTTCCATTTCTATTTTTTCTCAAGTACATTTTGTTGACCATCAGCTTAAGTCAAAGGTTGGTAAAAAGAGTACCTAGAGTCATTTTTAATTGCTATAATCTACTGATAACTTCAGAGTGCTAGTGAAAAAGAGAACATCTAATTCCTTCTCTGCTTATTTGTAGTTTGTGTTTAAACTTATAAGTTTCCATGCCAACTGCAGTTTCCTTTGATCCATTAAATATTTGTTGAATTGTGCTGCTGGCTTTTGTCTGAGGCTGTTATTTTTGCTCTCCTTTAAAATGGCTTTAATCTGTTCTATCTGATAACATTTTTATTGCCTTTTGTAATTTTAGATATGTTTATTTTTTTTCCTTTACTTTATATCTACAGTCAGGTTATTTTTATAAATGAAATATGAAAGCATCTGTCAAAATAGGTCTCCTTTGAATTTAAAAAAAAATGTTTATTTTTATTTATTTTTTTGTAACAAGGTGCAGCATGCATTTTATATTTTAACCAGTGCAAATGACCAGAATTATTCACTTGTAAATCCAAACTCACAGAAAATCGTCTCTCAGATTTCCATTATAAGTTCCACAGAGACCCATAGTTCTGCTCTTCCACTCAGCTCTGAGTTGAATATACACTCTTTTGCCATCTTTAGCAAACTGGATTTTTAAACCAAATTTAGTTTTTAGCTGCACAAACAATGAAGACAGGTTCTGTACTTCTATGTATCCTGAATATAACAGAAAAAGAATTAAATTCTGTATGCATACATAAATTCATACCCATTACACTATTCTTTTTGAGAATAAGCAATAATACAGGTAGTCCTTGACTTTCAACCATTTGTTCAGTGATTGTTTGAAATTACAAAGATTTTGAAAAAAGGGACTTATAATTGGTACTTGAACTTATGACTGTCTCAGTATTCCCCACAGTCACATGATCAGATTTCAGGTGCTTGGCAACTGGCATGTATTCCCAGGACCACATGATTGCCATTTGCTGCTTTCCTAGCTAGCTCTGACAAGCAGAGTAAACGGAGAAGCCAGATTTACTTAACATTCATGTGATTCACTTAACAACCACAGCAACATAGTTCATAAGCAGTAATCCCGCCTGGGCTACTGCAATGCTCTCTACATGGGGCTCCCCTTGAGGAGCACCCGGAGGCTCCAGCTGGTCCAGAATGCGCCCGCGCAGGTGGTTATGGGAGCGACGGGGCACTCCCATGTGACCCCCCCTCCTACGCGAGCTGCACTGGCTCCCGGTGGTCTTCCGGGTGCGCTTCAAGGTTTTGGTTACCACCTTTAGAGCGCTCCATGGCTTAGGACCGGGGTATTTACGAGACCGCCTTCTGCTACCAGTAGCCTCTCACCAGTACGCTTCCATAGAGAGGGGCTCATCAGGGTGTCGTCAGCCAAATAATGTCAACTGGCGGGAGAGCCTTCTCTGTGGGGGCACCCGCCATCTGGAATGAGCTCCCCCCGGAGATATGGAGGATCCTGGACCTGCGCGCTTTCTGCCATGCCATCAAAACATTTCTTTTCCAGCAGGCCGGCCTGGCCTAACCTCTCTTTTAAACTTTTTTAAAAATTTTTAAATTCTTCCATTTTAAATTTGTCTTATGAATTTGGGGTGTTTTAAATTTTGTTTTCCGGGCCAATTATTTAATTGTATTTTAATGGTTTTTTTAACATTTGTATTATATGTATTTTATTTGGCTGTTCACCACCCTGAGTCCTTCGGGAGTAGGGCGGTATACAAATCAAATAAATAAATAAATAAATAAATAATAATAATAATAATAATAATAATAATAATAATAATAATAATATTGGGCATGATAATGTTGATCTAATATCCTTTCATGAAAATATGTTCAGGACCATATTGCAGGAAACAGCTGCATTCATTAGAGAATCCTCCTGAAATCCTGTGTCTTCACACCATGCTTGGACTAATGGCTTGGTAGTTCCTTCTAGGGAAGGCCCCACCTGGCATTTACCCTTATTCCTAATGTTTAAGAAAGATAGAGCTATCACAGTCTTTCTGTTTATTAAAAAGCCATGAAGGATTAAAAAATGGAAATAATTTCAATAGTGTAAACTCCTCACCGTGTAACAAAGAAACATGGTATTTAGAAAAGTCATCCGTTCCTCAATCTTTTTGGGGATAAGAGAACCAATCTCATAAGACATTTAAAAAATAAAGTATGTTAAAAATAGCTAAAATGTAAAACCTATCTTTAACTTCAAAAATAAAAATGCAAACTTTGAATGTTAAAGAAGATGAATTACACAGAGCTGCCTAGCCCATTAAAAAGAAAAAACAAAGTTGGTAAGCCGAAATTGCATCTGAAAGAAATTGCAGATCCTCCAGGCAGATCATGCAGTTTTGCTAAAATGAAATGCCATCTGCCCTTAAGTCTCCATAAATAGACAAGACTGTGTTACAAATTAATATTATTTATTAGGAGAAGATTTGGCAAAGGAAAATATATTGTCTGGAATACAACCTGAAGTACAAAATGGTAGTTAAAATGTATGCAATTCCCCAATTTATAGAGAGGGAGAAAGAAAATGAGACTTAGCAAAGACAAAGGATAGAAATAAAATTTTAGACTTGCCCAATTCTATCTAAACATTTTAGCTGTTTTAATTTGAATAACAATTTTTCAAAGAAAAAGTTCCTCTACTTCATTTATCCAGACTCCTGAAAATTCCCAAATTTACTGAGAACAAAAATGTGAGAACAAAAAAGCTGTGAGAACAAAGGTGCTTTTTTCCAAATGTGGTCCACAGGCTTCAATAATATTCTGCTTTTTATTTTAAAACAATGGGGCTTGTTTGATCTCCAGCAAAAGGGGAAGAGGACTCTGTATTTTGCCCAATGCAGCCTGGCAGAAGGGGCTGGTGGCAAACTAGATGTTAATATATTTATTTCTCAGAAACAGCTTAATACAGTACATTAAAAAGAATTTAGGCACATGAAGATAATTAACTAATGAATAATAAATGGTATCTTACCGTTTAGGGTGAATCCCTGGCTGAAGGGACCATACTGTATTTCACCACCCCGGATGAGAATCACTTGCTTGCTTATGTCATCTTCAAAAATTAGCGTCAAAGATTGAATGCAGTCATAATCAACGCTCTGTATGAACCAAAGGAAGAGGAGGGCTGAGTCTTATGGGAAAAGGAACATATAGAGCAAATGTTGTTAATCTGTATTAGATTGATTTTTATCAATATTCCATTTTTTATTTTACTTTTCTCTCCACCCCCACCCCAAAATTTATTCTTACTACATTTTTGTAAACTAGATTAATCTTGAAGTGCCTTTAAGATTGTAATGTATATGCACCAACCTAGCTGGGAATATTGAACGGTATAAGATCATACTTAAAAAGTGATAGCTAACAGTTATGCTGGTGTAAGACTTATGGTGGTCTAGAGTTCCCCAGGCCTCAGAGTTTGGAAAAGTTGATCTAGGTGACAGAGAGTGACATGATGATTTTCAAGACAAAATTGTGAATTAAATGCTAGTGTAAAGCACTAGTATAAGAGTTTAAAGAACTTTTGATATGATTAAAAGAAAGTTCAGTTTAGAATTATAAAGAAAAGTATATTTATTACTTAAAACAAAAAGTCACTTCATGAAAACGTACGTTGCAAATCACAGATGCAAAATGTAACTAATAAAGATAAAATGTACCTAATAAAGATAAATAAAACAAACAACTAAAACAATTGAAACTATTGAAACATAACCAGTATTAATTAAAAAGCATCCCAGCTAACTTTTTCTCCCTCTTGAAATGCAATAACTTCAGTTACTCAACTAAAATAATTTTAAAATAATTCAAGTATTTCATCGCATTCAGCGTATCCCAGATTTAACCAACCATCATTTTAAATGCTTGGTAAAATATTTTTATATACTTTGAGCTTCCAGATCTATTGTTCCAAGAAAAGAGCACATAAAATATCAAATAAATATCTCAGCCAGCTTCAAAATGCTCTTATCTGGTTGGCAATATACCAAGCTGTTCAGACCTGTCACCAAGAGCATTTATCTGTCTAACACACCTGGTCAGACTGTAACCAAATATGTAGATGCTTGTGTAATCATGCGTGAATGAAAAACCCTGTGGATTTAATCACAGTAAAAGGCACAATTGCTTTTACAAAGCCAGTGCTTACAGTTGAAACAAAATCCAGGTTCAGATCATACAAGACACTCAATATCATGAAAAATACTGATTTTTTTTATTGCTAATCTTCTTAAGTAATTTATTGGCTTTCTCTGAATTAGATATATAGGAATTTATTTATCAACACAAAATGTTAATTAAACTGTTATCTTACCTGTCCACAGGGACTTTTCTGTAAAGAGAGTGTGAATTTGTCTTTCCCGGTGCCTTTTACCAAAATATACTGACAGCTCCCAAGAAAGGTATAATGGCGACCATCAAAAGTTGTGAAATGGGATTCACCAACAATTGAACATTCAGCTTAAAGTAAAGATTGATCAATACAAAAAGTGTATTTTTTATTTTTATTTATTTGATTTCAGTTTTCTTTGACTCCAACCAACTCTGAGAGCAACATAACTAAAAGAATAACATAAACTAAAGGGCAACATTACAACTTAATAGCTACATAAAAACTAGTAAAAAGAAATTAAATAAGAATTAATCCAAAAAGAATTACATAATCTTGAACCGCAAACCAGGGATGATCTTACCCAGTGATTTTATGTAGATGTTGAATATTTGTATTCAGTTTCTAATATCTGTATTGCATAGAACCAAAGCAAATATAAAGTGCCTTCATTGCCACAATGTATTGCTCTTCTAACCTTCATTATACAATGTGCATTTTCTTTTGTTTTCTTAACATTATTTAATATGACTTAAGTAAAGCTATTCCAGGACATGCCATAAGCTAAAGTTCAAGAGAATTTCAAAAGTAATTTGCAATTCAGAGCTCATAGAAGTTCGTTGTTAAAGATAATGTCCCTTTGAGTTGAACAGTCCTTTAAGCAGGGGTGAAATTCAGTAGGTTCTAACAGGTTCTGGAGAACCAGTAGCAGAAATTTTGAGTAGTTCGGAGAACTGGCAAATACCACTTCTGGCTGTATTTTGCAGTATCCTTCCCCTGCCATGCCCACCAAACAACACCTACAGAACTGGTAGGGAAAAATTTTGAATTTCACCCTGCCTTTAAGTCTCCTGGTGGTTTCATGGAGAGGTCATTATAAGAAAAGGGTTTTAACAAATCAGAATTGTTTTTACATTGTCTACTCCTGTAATGTTAGTTCGAGTTCCTTGTCCAGGCTACATCTAGGGATTTCCAGATGATCTCTTGTCTGAGTACTAACCAGAAGTGATCCTGCTTAGATTTTCAAGGTCACCCAGGGAGATATTTCATCTTAAACATCTTTCAAGGTCTTCCATGCAGTCAAGTAGTTATAGATTGCAATTAGAAAAATAAATGTAGTTTTGCTTATTTATGCAGCTACAAGTAGACCTCAACTTACCATCATTCATTTAATGATGGTTCAAAGTTACAATGGCCTCAAAAAAGTTATTTATAACCTCTCTTCGAAATTAAAACCATTGTACAGAGCCTGGAGTCACATGAATGTAATTCAAATGCTTGGCAACTGGACAGCATTTACAACCTGTGGCAACATCTTGTGGTCACATGATCATGGTTTGTGACCTACCCAGCTGGTTTCCACAGACAATATTAATTGGGGAAACTGGATTTGCTTAACAACTGTGTGATTCATTTAATGTCTGTGGTAAAAAATATTGTAAAATGAGGTTGGATCCAATGATGATTCATTGAATGATCACGTTGTTTAGCAGCCAAAATTCTAGTCTCAAGAAAATTATGGACATAAATTGAGGACTAACTGCACTTTGCTTCTTGTACAAGCTAGTATCTGGATTTTCAGTTTCAGATATTGAGATTACTACACTCAAAACAAAGATTTATGAATTAGGCTTGATTGATTCATAATTCTACTTTCCTTCTAGGATGATATGGGATTATATAATTATAATTCTATATAATATCCTATTCCATTCACTAAAGTAATCTGAAAGAATTTCCTGCTTTGAATGGATTTGGCCTGGCTTAGCTGATCTTACTAAATCTGTTCCAGCTTTTTTTTTTTCCATTACTGATCAATTGGTAAAACTTTCCATGTTTGATTTCAAAACTAATCCTTTTGGACAAGTTTTTAATGATGGACAATATTAATTCATTTATGATATTTTATGTTTTAAATTGATTTTGCAGTTTACCTTCTCAGGTGTTTTTGGTATATAAAGGTATATACATATAGAAACATATTTAAGATTTCAGGTTAATTAAAAAAAAAACATAAAGAAGCTATACCTAAACTGAAATATAATCAACAGAGCCAGCCACTGCTCAAAGATTAAAACATTATTCACAATAAACATGAAGGAATCAGTGGAGTCTGGTATGTTGTTACATGGAAATGTTTATCATGCTTTCTATATTAATTTGAATAATAATACTATTATACTAGGATGCATTGTAATCAAATCAGATAACAGCTTACTTTTTTTCTGAAAAAGTACTTTAGTTAATTTTGTAGCTAAAATATCTTATTTTTGAAGTAAGGAAATTTAAGGATTTAGACAACTGAATTGAATTCTGAGTCAATGTGCCATTTATATATTTATTGTGACTGTATGTGCTGTCCAATAGTTAACAACATTCAATCTCAAGATTACCATCATTAAAACTAATAGCATAATGTTTTCAAATCATTGAGTTGCACTATGGAGGATGCAAGCTCAACATGTACATTTTAGCTAGAATTCAACATCTCTCTCTCTCTCTCTCTCTCTCTCTCTCTCTCTCTCTCTCTCTCTCTCTCTCTCACACACACACACACACACACACACACACACACACACACACACACAATTATCTATATAAGAAAAAATTACCTGGGCAATCATGTTCAGTGCAGTTCCAAGCACCACCCATACAAATGCTAAAATTTAAAATAAGAAATTAAAAATATATTTGGGGATAAGATTGAACACTGAAATTTGTACATAACACAAACCTATATAATACCCCTTTTGTTATATAGTACATAAAAGTAACTATAAAAGAAGGAGTTAATATCCTTTTGTTGTTATTTTTTCACACACAGAACAGACCAGGCTATGTGGGTTTACTTTGTCTCTAGTACTTGAGTAATCAGTGCAGAATGGGATCTGCATGCTTTAATTCCGAGAAGACAAATCTATGAGCAATCCTGGAAGCAGTTCCCTCTTTGATCCTCATCTGAGATATGTATGTTCATCAAGAACATCAGCCAATTCCTTCTGGGCTGCCACTATATATTGCCAACCCTCATTCAATCAGTTCAGTTGCTATGATATGATATTAGTCTCTAGCTGAAGGGTAGAAACTGGAGTCATCTGATAATCTTTTGTCTGACTAGCCTACCTGGTTGCAACTTTAACATGGGTACTAAAGCTATAAAGTGTAATGTGATAGGATGGATCCACAGTAATTAAAAAGGAATTATATTGTACAAAATGGGTGAAGGAGTGAAGCTCACCATAAGCTGGTGCTGGAACTCAGCCCAGTTTAGAGGTCTACATGTTCACCTGTAACCAGGTGGCAAAGGAGCCGATAAGAATGATTCATCCCTTGGTGTGCTTAAGGTTCTTCTACCACCAGGTCAACCTTTTATTTATGTCAAACTCAATAAAGTTGTGTCTGATTTTAGCGGGAACTGTGGGCCTTCATAAAACAGAGCAACAATTGACAAGACACACAAATTACATACCAGTTACTACATTCTTGTTCAATTGTTGAACCTACAGGGAAAGCTGTTCCATGATAAACACATGGGCAATCTGATGCAGAAATACAAGTTCCATTGTCCATTATAAGGCCTGGTTTGTAAAAATAAAAAGGTTGTAAAAATATAAAGAGATCACAATATGTAAGATAGTTCATATTAAATATGTACAAAGTATGCCTCAGAGTGAAATTAAAATAATTATGTAATGGATTACTCAATCTGCATCTGATACTGTCAGTGGATATTTCTTCAAATCTAAATGAGATGAACTAGTGACCTTACTAATAATACAATAATCTCTTGCAGAGACTGATTGAAAGAGGAGGTCTGGAAATTTAAACTAAGAAAAGAATATAATGGTCTATATTTTAGTTCATTTCTTATTTATTAGCAATGTTTTAAGGACAATCACATTTAATAAAAATTTAATCCCTTAAAAGTTATGGAAAATTCTAAAGATGCAAGACAAATAGTTCTTTAATAGACAGAAACTATTAAAATAATTCAGGTGATAAAAGTTCACTTACCATCTGGGCAATAGCATCCATCTAAGCAATGGAGATTACTACCTAGACAGTCTTTCTCAAAAGTACAGGTTGGTGGACAACAACTAATACAATCCCGATGGATAAAAGTATCTTCACAATTGTCAGCTAAAATAATAAGTTAGGCAAGAATGATTACACTGCAGTATACTTCACTTTAATGAGAAAAAATATATATTATTTTCTCTTTAAAATGTTGAAAATGAGAATAAAGGACCTATATATTAATTCTTGGTAAGATGAATATTAAGATGGAGAAATGTACATTTTATAATTTAAAATAATGGTGCACAAAAAAGACACCCTGAAATTTAAATCATTCTGAGACTTATTATGAAGAGTTATATAAAACTATTTTTAAAAATTTAAATGTTGTTGAGTTTATATAGCCTATTTAACATGATCATGGATCATTTTCATACCCTGAAATGTTCTGGCTATGAAGCCAAATTCTAAAACATGTTGATTAAAATGGTTCCATTCTCTTGCAGAACAGTTGCAATATGCTACCCATTGCATTCCAGTGATCTAATATATCAAATAAACATTTTTTTGCTTTTGTTTAACATCATGAAACTATTTTTTGATTGATCAAAGTATTAAAATATACTTACTACAGGCTGGAAAATCATCTCTCCAATCTCTAATAGGATAGCCTGCATGTGAACATGAGCGAGCATATTCTGTTACTGCTCGGCAATAGGTTTCATCATCATCCTTTCTGAAACAGCAAAATGAAACTTTTGGTTAGTTACGGTACATCAGGGGTACAAACTCAATTTCATTGATGGCTGCATCAGGGCTGTGGTTGACCTGGGGAGGGGGCAGGGCAGGCGTGGCCGACTGGGTAGACGTGGCCAGCTTGACGCCACTCACTGGGCATGGCCGACTGGGTGGGTGTGGCCAGTTGAGTGGGCATGGAGAGTTTGACACCACTCTCCAAACTTCTGGAATGTTTCCGCTTTGCATTGGGTAGACTGGGCCGAAGCCAAACTGGCCCAATGCTTCCTCTTTGCGGTGGGTAGACCGGGCCAAAGCAATGTGGGCTGGCCCCTTCCATTTTCCAGGACTGCCCCGCAGGCTGGATCCGACCACATTGCAGGCTGAATCCAGCCCACGGGCCTTGAGTTTGACACCCTTGTGGTACATTTTTAGGAATTCTTAGGAATAGAAATTATTTGAAAAGGCAATAACATTTTTAAAAAACTGACCTTAAAACCAATTTGTTTTTTGGTAATAGATCAGATTGTAATGAAAGCTTCAAGATCTTGTATTATCCTTTTAACTGAAGTTCCCTGTATTGTGTTCTATTACTATGTTTCAATGGTTATAGAGATTTCCTTAAGTGGGAAGACCACAAATAGAACTTTCTTGGAAAAGAGTTTAGGATAAAAGCCAATGATGATAATTTTTTTAACCTTTTATCACCAGAATTAATAGCTTCCAATAATTTAACTTGTGGTGTAATATTGCACAATGTACAATTTAGTAATATCTCATGATACTATTATCATGTCAAGAATGGGTATGCTATTTTGCACTGAACAACTTTCTTACAATATATATCAAATTAAATGTGTATCATGAGAAATGATGAATCAATATAATTCATGATTACATGCTATTTCCTTTATTAAATCAAACAGCAATAATTCTTTTTAATAATCAAAAATAATTAATATTAATTAACTAATGTTAATTAAACTGCAGAATTAACAAACATTGTTATTGTCTATATTCATTAACATTCATTAAATGTTTCAGAAAAATGAGTATTGATTCTGTTTAGGTAAGTGGCAGCACAGAAAATAAACTTATTAATTAAAATCCACCTAGGAAATCCACCAGGAAATATAGTTCTTCTCTGAAATTTGGCCTTTGGAAACCTCTTAAGCAAGAAAGGAGACTATTACCTTTCAGTCCACATTTTTTCAATATCTGGTTTACAAAACCACTCATTGATTTTTCCTTGTACAGTAGAACCTCTGGTCACGAATGCTTCTGACCATTACCAAATCGGGTTCCAACCAAAAAATTCACAAAAAAATTTTTCGCAGCCCATTTTCCCTTCCATGCCATTTTTTTGTAAGCATCAAATTTCCAAAATTAGGTTCAGGTCATGACCAAATTGGTTTGGGACCAAAGTTATGAAAAGAATTATGGCTGTGACCAGAGGTTCTACTGTATTGTGAATATAACTCTGAACCAGTCATTTCTCGCAATCAAATCCAACCCACAAGTTATTGAGACACAGGCATCAATTCTGAATCATAAGGATACCAAAAAGATTCAATGTGCATTGTGGCTTGACACATGGCAATACAAGCTCTGCCCTTTTGCATCATGAGTTGCGCACAAAAGGGAGGACTTTGTATCACAGTTGCCACAATAGATATTTTATCAGCTTACTTCCCCCATGGATGACTATCATTTGGAAAAAAAATTGGAGAAGGGAGAACTGTGATATCCGGGGAGGGAGGAAGAAAGAAAAGATTAAACTAGCATTAAACTAGGGATACTTTGGAAGCAATTCATTTCCGGCTATTCTGTTGCAAGTCAAGAGGACATTTATTTCTCTTTTACTGTAGCTAAGAGACATTACATAACACAGTGTCCCACTGTGTTAGAGTGGAGAAAGGCAAGGTAACAATAATGATGGCTAATAGGCCTGCAAAACAAAATAAAAAAGTATACTAGCTTACCTACATAAGTCATTCATACAGCTGGAAATGTATGGATAAGGATCTATGCTCTGATGACAACTTAGAAAAGGAAACTGCAGGAGTATTTGGCACTTGAAGTAGATACTCTAAATGTAGAATGAAAATGGTATTGAGATATATACACACATATCTACCTATATATAAAATTAAACATGCAAAAAAATTGAGTGGCGTGGTGATATAGTTGTGAAAATTCTCTCCTTCCATTTAGAAGGTTGAGAGTTCAATCCTAGGTAGTGGCAGATACTTGTCTCCTAGGGTGCAAAGAAAACATATCTGCTGCAAATTCTGCATGGTGTCAGGAAGGGCATCTGGCCAGTAAATGCTTAGCTCCATCCAATCGCCCCAACTCTATCCCAAATTAAGGGATTACAGGGTCGTAAAAGGGGAGTTTAAACATGCAAACTATTCCCTCCCACCCAAGGATATTTTATTTATAAACCTAGCCTAATAACTCTTTTGAAAAGCCAATACACTTTTTATTACATCAGTTGTGCTTATTGTAGAGATATAACCTGAACTATCCTGTGTACATCGTTGAAACATAATGGAAGATGTTCTATGAGATACTTCCGACTCTAGGGAGTCAGTCCTCATCACAAATCAAAGACAGTCCCTCCAACCTTCCAAGTAAATTTTTCAAGGGGAGGGAAGAAAAACCTGCTTTCTTCTACTTGTGGCTCTTGAGATCAAGGCCCATAAAAATAAATATTTTATATGAAAATTGCAACCTAAACTTCTTACCTCATAAGATTCTGTATCAATGTTGCAAGGACTAGGAAAACTAGATGCAATAGCTACACAGTTTGCATCATCTGGGATTTGTACAGCCCAGCTGTTAGCAAATTTAGCTACATCTTCTTTATAGTCACCTATTTAAAAATATAAATTTTATACATAGTCCAGCGTATATAATAGGATATTCAAAGTGTAATTATTCAAATGATGTATCCCTAGATTGTAAAATATGCATGTTATTGTAGAATTCCTTTAAAATAGATAACATAGTGCATCTGCCATCACATCAATTTGAGCCTTGACATGGAGTTATAACAACAATAGTTGATACAAATATACCTTATTAATGGTGGACAAGACCAGCTAAGAAATGCCCAATTTGAATTTTGCCATACACACAAATTCATTTTAGTAATCTTAAGAAGTGTATGCCATTTCAAAATCAGTCCTTATGTGCAATAGGCAGATAACAGCACTGATTAAATAAAGTCATAAGAATGATAATGATGTTATCTTGAATACATTATATCACTGTTCAGTGATATATGGTTTGCACCCCACAAATTGCGAAAAGTATGCAATTACCATCCACAACAGATTCAATAGCCTAGTAATATTCTCTGATGACATTTACAAATAAGTAGAATGCAAGGAAGTGGGTTGGGTTTATCATCATATATTTTAGCATGGGTTATTTGCTTACTACTTTGTAATACGAGATCATCCGATGTGTTGTTATTATAATTTCCACAGAGACCACATGTTTTTCCCTTGTGTTCTTCTGTCAATTTAATGTAAATCCCAGAGTTTCCATCCCAAGCTAAGGAAAAGCCAAATGTAGTTTTCACCAAAATATAATTTGCTAATTTCTCAATGAAAATATTTCCAATTGTTTGGGGCAAAGACAACCTGAAAAATAAAATAAATTCAGCTAGCTATAATCATGCTATATTTTACCAATAAAAACAGTTTCTTTTTTTAAAAAATATATAATAGTAATATAATATTGAAATTATCCTTTTATACATAAAATGCAATTTATAACAAGTGCATTTAATTTTTTTTATTTGATTCCATTTTTATTTTTCCATAATACAAATATTAACATTTGTAATGTAACAATGTTATGTCAATTATATTCAACTAGCATCAGTGAGATTCCCTTCCTTAGCTGGTTGGGTATAAATTCCCACAATCTTGCTAGTGACACAGAAAGGGAAAAACAGAGATTCCATTCCAGGTTTTGTGACTCCATGTCAACCAGAATTGAATATTTTCATCATCAAACTTTCACCATAAGAAAAATAATTTAATAATTTTCCTATGAATACTTATTTTCCTATGAATACTTATTTTAAGAAACATAAGAAAACTTTTCAATTGTTTTTACCTGATTCTACCCTTTCTAACTGCGTGTCCCGATATGTGTATTTCATCCTGATTTGAAAAGAACAAGCTTATTGACCGTGAACAAGAGTATACTGAACCAGCACAGTGAGGGCTATTATTAATCTTAAAGAGAGAAGAAATAGATACATAAAACGTAAGAACGTGTTTCAAGTTTTACATACTATACAACTTATTTTTCAAAAGAAACAAACTGAAATATTTGGAGCAATTTTTCAATAGCATATTTAGTGTACGTGTCTCTAAAGAAAAACTGTATGCATGTTAACATGTATAATACATGGTGGATTCATTTTCCACTATCAGATCATATGCAATCTTCATAAAAATAGTTTTAGAAGCGTAACACCTATATTGAGGTTTCTCCACTGATTACCAATGGGCTTACAGACCCAACTCAAGGTGCCAAGTTTAACTGCTTGCGTTAACACTTTTATTTAAAAGTTTATCTCTGCTAAGCAAAATATCTTTGTCCTGTGTACTCATCCTGAATCACCTAATAAAATTATCCACTCCATATCAGTTTAACCAATTGGGTGTTTGTTATGTATTATGTATTTTTGTGGAGATATGAAAGTACCAAAATGTTGTGACAGATGTTAGATGATGTTAGATGATAGCAATAACAGTGCTAATAAGCACTTAGACTTATATACTGCTTTACAGTGCTTTATAGCCCTCTCTAAACAATTTACAGAGTCAGCATATTGCCCCTATCAGTCTGGGGCCTCATTTTACCCTCATTAATCTCGGAAGGATGGAAGGCTGAGTCAACCTTGAGCCTGGTGAGATTTGAGCTGCCAAATTGCAGGCAGCCGGCAGTCAGTAGAAGTAGCCTGCACTACTGCACTCTAACCACTGTGCCACCATGGCTCATGATGTTAGATGTTAGATGATATTAGATGATGATAGATAATTGATGATTGATTGATAATTGATTGATCATTGACAGATAGTGAGATAGACAGATACTAACCAGAACATGGTTAAATTTGCTGCCAACCTAAAACAGTTATTCAATAATACTTTTACATGCAGCCTTAATGCAACCTTAAAAAATTTTGTATAGCAAATATGGGTTTAGGATGGGCTTTACTTTTGTCGTTGCTAATCAGTCTGATAAACCACACCCTTACACCAACAACACAAGGGATATCAAAATAGTATTATTATCATTAATCTGAAGTTTTTAAATATCAGTGTGCTTTTTTATTTCAAAACTTCAAAATTCCTTGATCATCATTTGATACAATGCTGATTCTAATCTCATTTTTTATTAATTTCAGACCAATTTCTAGGGATTATTGGAAATGAACAAAATATTTCTATAATATTAGAAACAATATTGACTAATGTAATTAGGGTATACTTATCACTTCCTGGTTTTCCTATCCTTTTATATTGGCTGCCCGGAACCCTTTTCGACCTCAGAACCAAATTATTGTTAATTGCTATATGAATGGAATCATGAATCCACAAAACTGAACCACAGAATAGTAAGTAAACCACAGAATGAAAATAGTTCTTTCTCTTTCCGTACCATAACCTAAACCAGTTTAGTTACACAGTACAGAAGAACTCTTACATAACTGGGAGAAAACAGCAGGCTGTTTTCAGGTCTCTCTTGACCCAATTTCAAGTCTTACCCACACAGTGTACTGAGGTTCTGGATCACTGCAATCTTTCACAAAAATATATGAGCAGTTTCCTGGGAAGTAGTAGTAGATGCCATCAAATGTTTCAAAGTGGTATTGCCCCCATGATTTGCAAATCCCACCTCTGTCTTTGCCAGTATTTGGAACTAAAGAAAACAAACATACTTGTTTGCAAGCCAGGCCATCAGAAGCAATAATTTCAGATGAGTGTTGCTCATTGCAAAGATATTCATCACATTATGTTGTAAAAAAAACAAAACACCTGAAACATCACAATATAATCAGATGTTTAAAAAGAACCTAAGGATGGAAATGTAAACAAATAAAAATAAAGTAAGGAAATTTGATAATATATGCTCTGAAGACAAACTAAAGTATAACTAGATAATATTATAACTAGATTTACTTCCTGAATATTTCCTGCAGTAGCTGTCTTTCTCAAAAGAGCTGGCATCTTTTCATCTTCCTTGTTCAGGATGTTGCAATGACATGAAAACACTGGTGCATGAAAAAATAGTGAAGATTATCTATGCAAGTTGGACTTTTCCAGAAGAAAAATTGGAATTATATTCTAAGCAGTGGCTTTTGCAAGATTATTGCAAAAGAGTTAAATATATGAAAGCATGTCACTACAAACTGTAGTACCATGGCACCACAAACTCTTCTGTCTTGTGTGTGACTGTCACATCACAATACAAATAAGGGATCAGGCTTGCATCATAAGCAATTTTCACCCCTCTATGGATGCATCTGCTAATAAAAATGATGAAGCTATAAGGTAGTGAATGCAATATTATACTTTTATATGTACCTAATCTTGAAGTCTATTGATGAAGGAATGGGAATCATAAATATTTTGAATATGATTTCTTAGGTGTATTAGTAGAATGCTGTATAAAATTTTCCAAGACAAGGATAACTTTTGTCTTCTGAATTGTGTGCTGGCTGGGCATCTCCCAAAATGATTGGGAACCATAACTGAAACGTAAAGATCCATATCATATTCTTTAATACTTGCCTGTGATAATTTCCCAGTTCTATTAAAACAGAATAATAATTGTTCAAATGGCAAATCTTTGGGGATTGAATTCAAGGCTTTTATGCTGCACACAGCCTCAGAGATTCATATTGTGCAACTGTTCAGTTAAAACGGTTTGGGGTGGGTGGGAATGAGATAATGTTGGGGAAGGAATGTGAGAGCCATTAACTCATGAAAGAGTCTGTAAATGAAAACTCAGCCTTGGGAAAGTAGTAAGCATACTTTAAGAGACTTAAAGCAACCCCACCTTGATTCTGTGTGGCATTAGAGAGGACAGAAGGAAACTGGCAGACTTTCAAGATTTTGTAATAATTATATCTTACACAATAATATAGAGTTCCATTGGTTCCTTCAATCTCTTTTTCTTGAGTTGGGCTACCTTGAAGAGCTGACATTAATTTAGCTAACTGCAAACACTTAAAGCCCACTTTAAATATCTTTTTTTAAAAAAATCCTAGCAGTCTTAACCAGTTAAAAGAATGTCAGAACAACAACAAAACAACAATTACAAGTTACATTTAGGCTTAGCAGTACTTATATCTTTGCAAAGTGTTAGCTTGAATTATTAAAATATGAGATTGAATCATTTTTGCAATATACCTACAATAAAAGTGCAACACCTTTTCCTGGAACTTACTGATTTGGCAGCGCTTCCCCTGTGCCTGAAATGTCTCACAGTCACAAACTCCTGTCTTTGTGCAAACTGCTCCATTAAGACAATCTTGAGAACAAGAAGCTGCATAAAAAAACAGACAGGTGTCAATTACTGCTCAGATTAGAGGAACTTCTTAAGCAGGCCCTGGTACCTCCCAGACCTGTTTCAGTTCTGCATATCCAAGATGGGTTGAGAAAGATTGGCCAAAATAAATATACATCATCTTACAGATAGCTTTCTGTTAAGTTTATTCTCCTTCATATAAGCTGTTCAAGTGTGTTCTCTCTTCTTAAAAAGTTATTTTATTTCTGAAAAAATCCACAATTCATAAATTAATTCTTTCTCGCAAATTTAGGTGAAACACATATTTAGTTCCTTTTTTTAACATCTGGGAAAGTTCCCTCAGAAATGAATTCTCTGAAAGCATTTTTCATCCAAAGATAAAAAATATTATTCCATACACATCATGCAGCTGTGTATAAATTTGTGAATGAAATGTCTAAGCCAGCAATTTAGAATAATCAGCAAAGATGCAATAAAGAAAATTGGCTTTATCACAGCAGACAGAGATAATTGGAAACAGAAAGTAACAGAACTGGTTGATGAGTTTGTGAAAAAAATCAGTTTTCACCCACTCACCCCCAGTTTAATGGACTGATAAACATTGCATTTTATTATACTGCCTGTTTACCTTCTGCCTTGGAATACAAGTCAGTGACTGTTTTTTTTTTTTAATTTCTTAACACATAAGTAAATAAATACTCATTGGGAAATAGTCCTGGGCCCCAATTATAGAGTCACATTGTTTCTTGTCATGTTAAAGAAAAAATCTGCTCCTGTTGATTTATTGTAAGTATGTGGAATGAAAGGAAGCTACCTTATTCTTTCCATCTGGTTTGAAACTGGATTTGATCTGCCATGTCAATAACCCACCTATTTTTGCAGCCTTCTTTCAACTATTAAAACAGTGAACTTGTCAGATATTCACATTAACAGCTGTGGAAAAAACCATGGCAATGATACAAATATATTTAATTATAGTTAACTGGGTTATAACGTTACTGACCTCTTGATGAATTCTGAGCCTGAGAAAATACATCATGAAGATCTGATGAAACAATGGTTGTCTATGAGAGGAAGGGAGAAAAACAAACAAATCTCTCATGAGTATCCAAACCAAAAATAAATCAGCAAAACTTAAAATTACATAAATTACAATTTATTTTTAAAAAATTAATTGCTTTAAGTTTATATAAAGATTGTTCTCAGGGGAAGCTCAAAGCTTTTGGTTAATTAACAGTGAATTCAGATATAATTTTGTTCAATATTAGGAAAATATAAGAGACTTACCAATGCTGAACACCACCAAAGTGAAGGCATTTAAAAGACACATGATTCTTATATTGAAAATGAAATGTTGTTCCATAGTTGAAATATAGATTAAAATATAGTGTTATGTGTATGGTGTGGCTTCTGAAATTTGCCGTATTACTGAAATTTCAGTGATGTTTCTTGTATTTTAACTACATTGACTAAATCTTTCTAAGTCACAACTTCTGCTTTTTGCATAAACCACAGTTTGTACAAAATGCTATGCACAAAACAAGCAAACCATGATATAATTTATTGCACTATAAACTCAGTCAGCATCTCCACTCATTTAGTTGAGTAAACAGTCTCTTGCAACCTAACCTGCCTTGACAACAAAATAAAGCCCTCATTGCAGACAACAGGTCCTGGGAAAGAGCAAGTTGTGAATGGACAAAGCTATGGGTGTTTCATAACCTGTCCTGCATGTTCTAAGCTTGTTTCCCACTCTTTTCTTGGATGGAAGAAACAATCCCACTACCACTGTGAAAGTATCAACCACCATGGCTGAAGGAACATTACCTGGTCTAACTGAATGTGGAATAAGGACAGAGTATTATGTGGGCTGGTCCCGCTATGAAGGCTGACCTAAATGTTTTGCCTGTTCCCCTCATCTAAAATATAAAGTAGATGAAGATTAAATTATTTGCACATTTAAGATAATGTGAATTTGATTTTAGAAGGCTGCTTGGTCTTCATCTATAGTGGGTATAGAAAATCCACACACCCCTGTTAAAATGACAGGTTTTTGAGATGTAAAAAAATCAGACTAAGATAAATCATTTCAGAATTTTTTTCTACCTTAAATATATAAGCAGCACAAGTCAATTGACAAACCAACCAACTGAAATTGTTTAGTGAGGAAAAAATAAAACAAAAACAAAAATAATGTGGTTGCACAACTGTTCATACCCTGTTACAAGTAGGGATGTGATTATGAAGTTCAGCTGTACTGATAGGATTTTTCTGACATTTACTCTGAAAAGTCTGTTGTTTCCTACAGCAAAAGCCATCGTCTGCAAAGAGCTTACAAAGTCACCAAAGGGATCTCATTGTTAGAAGGTATCAGTCTGGAGAAGGACACACAAAATGTCCAAGGCATTGGCTATACTATGGAACACAATAAAGACAGTCATCAACTAGTGGAGAAAACAGTGACATTACAAAGTGGAGAAAATATGCCATAACAGTGACATCACGAAGAATGTCATTGTTATGGCATATTTTCTCCACTTGTTGATGACTGTCTTCACTGTGTTCAATGCAATGGAAATTTTGCATTGAAGCCAATGCATTGGAAATTTTGTGTGTCCTTATCCAGACTGATACTTTCCAACAATGAGATCCCTATGATGTATTGTAAATTCTTTTTGTAAGTTTGATTTTTTTATATCTCAAAAACCTGATCTTTTAACAGAGGTGTGTGGACTTTCTATACCCTCTGTAGATGAAGACCGAGCAGCCTTCTGCAATCAAACTCATGTTAGCTTAAATGTGTAAGTAGTTTAAGTTTATGAAGAACTGGATGTTCCTCCAAAATTGATGAAAAAAAAGAGAAGAAAACTGGTCTGCTACCAAGAGGCCTACAGCAACATTGAAGGAGCTGCAGGAATTTCTCGCAAGAACTAATTGTATGCTAAATGATGTATTATTCATATGCAGGGTAGGGTGGTAAGATGGAAGCCTCTTCTTCAAAGAAAAACATCCAAGCCTGGCTATATTTTGCAAAACCCTTCATCAAGTATGACAAAAGCATGTGGAAGAATGTGTTCTGGTTTGATGAGACCAAGGTTGAATTTTTGGGCCATAATTCCAAAAAGTATGCTTGGTACCAAAACAACACTGTGCATCATCAGAAGTACACCATACCCACAGTGATGGTGATGGGCAGCATTATGCTTTGGGGCTGCTTTTCTTAGCTGGACCTGAGGCTTTACAAGGTGGAGGGAATTATGAATTATGAACAACCAATCAGTCAATTTTGGCACAAAAGCTTCAGGCCCCAGCTCAAATGCTGAAGATGAAGAGGAATTTAATCTTTCAACATAACAACCCAGAGTTTACTTCCAAATAACAAAAGAATGGATTCACCAGAAGAAGATAAAAGTTTTAGAACATCCAAAATTGGTTCCAGCTGAATCCAATTGTAAATCTATTGGGCAACCTAAAGAGGGCTGTGCACAGGAAATGCCCTCCCTCTCTGACAGATACGGAGCACTATTGCAAGGAAAAATGAGCAAAGACCCCAAGGCAAGTTGTGCCATGCTGATAGTTTCTTACCCCCAATGATTGAATGCAGTCATAAAATCAAAAGGAGGTTCAACAAAGTATTAATTTAAGGGTGTGCATCTTTATGCAACCACATTACTGTAAGATTTTTTTAATTGTTATTCCCCACCACCCCAGCTTGTACATGTTGTATATGTTAAAGGTGGACAGAATTCTGAAGTGATTAATCTTGGTCTGATTTTTTTTACATCTCAGAAACTTGGCATTTTAACAGGAGTGTGTAGACATTTTTGTATCCACTGTATTTCAGATTAAATGAGACGCTTAAATAGCGAGAAGATTTTTCACAAGTATAATATTTGTTTGTGGGAATCTATTGTGGAAGAAATAGAACTGTTGCATTTGGAAGAGAGGTCATCTACGGTTTCCCAATTATGCATTTTGCAAAGCACCAACGAAATTCCTTTTTGTTTACCTTCACAAAAGGGATACATGAAATATAACATGAAAGATGCTTTTTTTCCCTATTTTATGTGTGCATCACTTAGTGCATTAGGGTGATTATAATAAGCTATTTACAAAGAATGAATGGATAGTTAAACATAGGTTTGCATTTTGAGAATTGCAGGAAAATAGGTACAGTATGGAAAAACTACTCCACTCTTTCCTGCTGTGATATTCACATTTCCATTCTGTTTTACAAAGACTTCATTGTAGGGATAGCAAGCACCCTTTGTTGGCAAATGTGTGTGTGTGTATGTGCCTTTTCTCTTCTTCCTTTTGAGGTATAGCCTACCTCAGCTGCTAAGAGATCTCCTTTTTGAGGAACTACAGTAAATTCATTCCTGGAAGAAAACAAAGAGAATCCTGTATAATAAAAGGTTGTGAAGATTCCCATGAGAGAGGTGCTTCATTCTGATTTATCTCACTTCATCAAAGACACCTTTCTTGAGCTAAGCTTTTTTTTTTTTTTTTTAAAGAAACAGTTAATGTGCAAGTTTGTTTCCTTTTTCATCCCCTCTTTTACAAGTATAAGAGATACCAATCTTTTGCTCATGGACATTAATTATAGTTAGAAATACTACTCGCCATAGAAAAATCAGTAAGAGTTGGATACATTTAATAATTGAAAAGAAATAAAAAAAGGAAATGGAATAGTTTCATTAAAACTAGAAAAGGCAATGGGTCAGAATGACAGTCAGTGATGTTAAAATTCATTAGCTCATTGAAACTCAGGATCATGTACTACTACATTTTAAGCATTTTAATTCTGCCCCTAATATATAAATTTCCACTCTCTGTGAGCCATCTTCTATATCTATCTATGAAACTACCACCTGTACAATAGCCAAATTCTGTGTTGCCACAATGAAAATAAGGCTTAACTAGTTAGGAAATAATCATTTCTGATTCTGATTTATTGAACACTTTAGATTTAACGCATCCCAGCTATTTTGTTTTTAGACAATATATATTTTACTTCATAGCCTTTAATATTTTAGATTTATGCTTGCATAACTAATTCATGTACCATTATAGCAGTTTATGTTACATTTCTATATGTTATTTTAACATTGTTATGCTAGTATTTATCTCATCTACTTGATTGTACTGTGTTTTTTGTGGAGGGAATTTTTGCTGGTCATTGGCTGAATAAATTATTTTTATTGTCAGGGCTATAAGTACATGACACATTCAGAACTCATAACACCAGTTTGCATATATTAACTTATGGTAATTCAATTTCTTTCTGTAGTTGGTTCTCTAGATATGCAACTTGCAACAAACTAATTTTATCTCATCAATGATTTGGTAGGAATTTCTTTCCACAAAATCCTCAAAGTTAGAACTCAATTTACAACCACAATTGAGCTCAACATTTCAGTTTCTGAGCAAGACAATTAAGTGAACTGTGCCCCATTTTATGACATTTTTGCCACACTGTTAAGTGAATCACTGCACTGTTAAGTGAATCATGCAGTCATTAAGTGAATCTAGCTGCCTCCATAGACTTCGCTTGTCAAAAGCTGGCTGGGAAGGTGATCAAATGATGATCACATGACAACAGGATAATGCAACTGTCATAAATACATGCCAGTTGCCTAGTGTCAAAATTCTGATCATGTGACCATGGCAATGCTGCAATCATAAGTATGGAAAATTGCCAAAAGTTACTTTTTTTCAGCGCTGTTGTAACTTCACTAAATGAATGGTTGTAAGGTTGTAAATTGAGAACTTCCTCAGTGGTGGGTTTCAAAATTTTTTACTACCTGTTCTGTGGGTGTGGCTTGGTGGGCATGGCATGGCTTGGTGGATGTGGCTTGTTGGGCATGGCAGGGGAAGGATACTGTAAAATCTCCATTCCCACCCCACTCCAGGGAAAGGTTACTGCAAAATCCCCATTTCCTCCTGATCAGGTGGGACTTGGGAGGCAGATGGGGGCAGGACCAGTCAGAATTTTTACTACCAGTTCTCCAAACTACTCAAAATTTCCACTACCGGTTCTCCAGAACAGGTCAAACCCCGCTGAAACCCACCTTTGGACTACCTGTATTATAACTACCACTAAGATAAAGATAAAAGACTCCCTTGAGTCAATTTTAGTTACTTAGGACTTCGTGAACCCTTCCACTTACTTTTCTTAGCAATAATATGAAAATGGCCACAGCCCTCAAGGATATAATTTTCAACTACCCATGTTAATTGGTTGCATTTCCTAGTGATCTCCAATCAAAATAATAATTAGATCCAGCCCTGCTTAACTTTTCATGATAAGTCAAGATAGCTTAATACAGGTAGTCCTATCTGTTCTTAATGTTAGAACAATTGTCACCCCTAATCTTAGGAAAGCATAGGTTTCAGGGTAATAATGGGGCTAATAATAACATTAATAATGAGACCAGCACAACAAAAAAATAATCTGAAAGATCCAATAAGAGATTCAAATCTAAAATCAAGTTGCTCTTATTAGATATGAGCAAGGTGGGAATCAGTAATCTAAACATAATCTTACTGATTTTGCTTTTGTGCAGTTGGTATTATAATAAAAATGCTGACAAAAATGTAGATTTGTTTTATGGATTGCTATAGAAGAAAATAGGTAATCTGCCCAAATATTCAAGTTCACATTTTCTAATATATAAATTATCAGCAAATCCCTTTTTTAAAATTTGCTATGAAAATTAACCACTTATTTTCACTATTTACTTCTTTTAACCTTACTGTTTAGACCTACTGAACATATTATCTGGCTGGATTTTATAATATTTTATACTAAAGTTTTTCCTTCCCTCCCTCCCTCTGTTTTTATCATCAATACATTTATCATAGTATTGCATTTCCTCTGTGACCTGGGATTTTTGGGAGTTGCAATTTCAACACATTTCCATGATACCAAGCTAGACATACATGACCTAAGGCAGTGTTAAAATGGGATCCTAGAACCCCCTACGGGTCTGCAAAATCAAAGTTATTTGCCAGTCTATGTTAAAAAATAATACAATATTAAAATCCCATCAGTCATGAAAAGCAGTAACAGCAGCAAATGCATCAATTTTCCTTTGAATATGGCAATTATAAATAAATACAATTCATAAAAACAGAAGCTCTTGGGAGTCCTCCATTATTTTTTAAAAGCGGAAAGCAGCCCTGAGTGAAAAAAAGTTTAAGAAACATAGATGAATCTAAGGCAACAGCTAAGGGATCCTGGACTTGATTTCTGGGATCCATACTAAATAAGGATTAACAGAAAATGCCTAAATTTTCTCAAAACATGCTAGTACAATTAAGACTTTTCCTAACGGAGATTTCTCAGTTTCCAAGCAGGTATCTCAAAACCATGGTCTTTCAAATGTAAAGTGTGTGCCCTATAAGGATTTTTGAAATTATAAATTTGCTGTGTACATTATACAAACATCTTTAGGCCATCCTTCTCTGACAGTTCATGATTTGAAAAACACTGAAGTTATTGAAAAGTTGTTTAAAACAGCTTTGCTTAGATTTTTTTAAAAAAAATTAAATTTCTAAATCTTAGTACAGTGTTGTATTCCCCAAAATGAATGTGTTATCAACAAACAGGAATTCAAACTCACCTTGCAGTTCTTTTCAGGAGATGTAATTCACAGATAGACTCTATTATATAAAAATAGTGAAAATCATTCTTTCTCTCTCACACTCTTCTGAAATCTATATTAATAACCTGAGCTCTAAAGGCAGCCTTTTATTGGAGTTTAGTTATTAAAATTTAAAAAAAAAATTTTCAAAACAGGAGATTGTTAAATACTCTTTCAACTACCAAAACAAATAAGAATGACAAAATCATCCATAGAATGCTATTACTAATTAAACATTTATGCTAACATGCCAACACATTGTAGTTAACTACTTTCTAGCTACTATGAGGAAAAAAATTGCTATGGTGAAGAGAAGCACATGTGGAATACAATAAGTAAGACCCTTTGGACACAATAGGGTGTAATTTTTAATAAACATCACTGGTCTTGTTTTTAATCCAAAGAATATCTTTGAACCCTCTTTTTAATAGTATTATAATTACAATTAGTAATTGTAAATAAATAAAGAACATATTTATACATGCTTTAAGCAATATTAAATTTAAAAACAAAACCAAGACTTACCTTTGAAGGTTAAAAACAGAATGTGAACTACCAAAATATGCCACAGTATCATGAAATTGATTTTTCTCACTACGTTCATTTCAGTGCAGAAGCTTAAGGTAAAAAATATTATCCAAATTGTCCCTTGTCCCTTAATTAGGAAGGCATTTTAAAAGTCACTATCATTTGCAGGCTCTTTCCAGTTCGATAAAGTGAAATGTTAGGTAGTGGTGGGGAATGAAACTAGCTTGCTGCCTACAGCTTTTGAGCTTTGAAAATGCTGCAGATGCTTTAGCCAGGCTTTTCTCATTAGCAATGCATGGCAACCTGTATCAGTATTGGTTACATGAGCCCCTACGCTCCTACTCCTCTGTGGAACTGAATCAATCCTTTATAATGCTGGGATAGAGCAAACCTGGCAAGCCACAATACTTAAGAGATCGTTTTGCAAGTCTGCTTTGAAGCTTCTAGCAAGCAGGTGACATTCTAATATTATTTACACGGAATCTAGAATAATATTACTATAATGGCATTTTGGCCATTTCCAATCCATTCTCTTGACCAAAGTGGTAGTTTGAGATTGATTTTTACATTTGCTTTTCTGATATTAGCTATTTTATAGAGCTTTCTGACTATTATGGATCACATTTTGGTGCTTTCCTAGTCAATGTGGCTGGCTCCCTGCCACGTAACAGCGGTCCTGCCTGAGCTGCTCGACATTATAGCCGGGGTGGCGGTGGAAATCCCCAGACTTATTGTTATGGGGGATTTTAACCTGACATCCGCTGGTGAGATGTTGGAGATGGCTCGGGAGTTCATGGCTTCCATGACGGCCATGGACCTGACCCAGGTAGTTCAAGGCCCCACCCACTTGGGGAATCACACTCTGGACTTGATTTTTGTCTCTGATCAGTGACTGAATGATCTAAGAATAGGGGATATAGACATCAAGCCTTGTCATGGTCTGATCATTCTCTCCTTCACATGGACTTTCAAGTCACTTCCACCCACCGCAGGGAGACGGAACCAACCAAATGGTTCCATCCCAGGCGCCTGATGGACCCCGAAAGGTTCCTGATGGAGCTTGGGCCATTTCCTGAGACTCTGGCTCACAACTCGACTGAGGACCTGGTAGTCGCCTGGCACAGGGTGGCTACTGGGGCCTTGGACCGTGTTGTGCCTTTGCGGCCTCTGACCAGATGCCGATCTCGTCTAGCTCCTTGGTTTTCCGAGGAGCTGAGAGAGATGAAGCGTCGGAAAAGATGCCTGGAGAGCGATTGGAGGACAAGCTGATCTGAATCTGACTGAACATAGGTGAGATCTTATATTAAGACCTACCTAGTGGCGATAAGAGTGGTGAAGACTAGCTACTTCTCCACCCTTATTGCATCTGCAGAGAACCGCCCAGCTGCGCTGTTTAGGGTGACCCGCTCCCTACTTCAGGTGGGGGTATGGGAAGATCCCTTAAAGGGTCGAGCTGAGAATTTTGTACAATTCCTGCATGATAAAGTCGCTCAGATTCGGGAAGGCCTGGACTCCGATTGGGTAGATCCAGGGGAGGAGATGGGGGCAGGTCTTGAGAGCGTTATCAGGGAAGAGTTTGTTTATTGGACCCGTGTCCCTCCTGGTTGGTACTGGCCTCCCGGGAGGTTACACGAGGCTGGCTCCAGGGGATTATAAATGCTTCTCTGAGTGAGGGTGTCTTTCCCGCCGCCTTGAAAGAGGCGGTTGTGAAGCCCCTCTTCAAGAAGCCTTCGCTGGACCCAGCTATATTATCAAATTATCGTCCAGTCTCCAATCTTCGCTTTATTGCAAAGGTTGTTGAGAGTGTGGTGGCGCGACAACTACCCCGATACCTGGATGAAGTTGTCTATCTGGATCCGTTCCAGTCGGGCTTCAGGTCACGATACAGCACGGAAACGGCATTGGTCGCATTGGTGGATGATCTCTGGAGGGCTCGGGACAGAGGTTGCTCCTCTATCCTGGTCCTATTAGATCTCTCAGCGGCTTTTGATACCATCGACCATGGTATCTTACTGCACCGGCTGGAGGGGTTAGGAATAGGGGGCACCGTGCTTCGGTGGTTCTCCTCCTTCCTCTCTGACCGTTCGCAGTTTGTGTTGGCAGGGGGGCAGAGGTCGACCTCGAGGCACCTTATTTGTGGGGTGCCGCAAGGGTCAGTCCTCTCACCCCTTCTGTTCAACATTTATGTAAAACCGCTAGGCAAGATCATCCGTGGTTTTGGGGTGAGTGTTCATCAGTATGCTGATGACACACAGCTATACATCTCCATTCCAGACCACCCCAATGATGCCCTTGCAGTGATGTCCCGTTGCCTGGAGGCCGTGCGGATCTGGATGGGGAGAAACAAGCTCAGACTCAACCCCTCCAAGACCGAGTGGCTGTGGCTTCTGGCGTCCCGGTATAGTCAGCTGGTACCATCACTGACAATAGGGGATGAGATCTTGCTCCCCACAGAGAGGGCCCGCAACTTGGGTGTCCTCCTGGATTCACGGTTATCTTTAGAAGATCATTTGACGGCCGTGGCCAGGGGTGCCTTTTATCAGGTTCGCCTGATCCGCCAGTTGCGTCCCTTTCTGGATCGGGATGCCTTGCGCACGGTCACTCATGCCCTAGTTTCCTCCCGTATGGACTACTGTAATGCTCTCTACATGGGGCTCCCCTTGAAAAGCACCCGGAGGCTCCAACTGGTCCAGAACGGAGCCACGCGGGTGATTATGGGTGCAGCTCGTTACGCCCATGTAACACCTCTCCTACGCGAGCTGCACTGGCTCCCGGTGGTCTTCCGGGTGCGATTCAAGGTGTTAGTTATCACCTTTAAAGCGCTCCATGGCTTAGGACCTGGGTACCTACGAGACCGTCTTTTGCCACCAATAGCCTCCCACCGACCAGTTCGTTCTCACAGGGAGGGACTACTCAGGGTACCGTCAAATTATGTCGACTGGCGACTCCCAGGGGGAGGGCCTTCTCTGTGGGGGCTCCAATCCTTTGGAATGAACTGCCCCCGGAGATACGGAATATCCCTGATCTCCGTGCTTTCCGCCGTGCCCTCAAGACCCTGATGTTCCAACAGGCGGGGATAAACATACGAACATGTGAATGATTTTTTAAATGTTATCTAATTCTGGGTTTTATTTAATTGACCAAACTAAGTAATAATTTTAATTAGCAATTTTATGATGTTTGTGTGTCTATATTTTTCTTGACTGTACACCGCCTTGAGTCCTATGGGAGAAAGGCGGTATAGAAATATAATAAATAAATAAATAAAATAAATAAATGTTCCCCTAGGGAAGAGCCTCCCTTGGACTCAAGATTCACGCTGAAATCCACTTCTGGGCATTTGATGACTAGTTAACTGTTGATGCTTTTTAAAAATTGTTGCATTCGTGTGTGTGTGTGTGTGTGTGTGTGTGTGTGTGTGTGTAATTTCATTATTCATTTTCCAGTTTAATTGTATTTACCATGGACATTTTAGTTGAATGTTTTTACTACATTGCAAAAAACTACTATGGTTTTCATTAATTTGACCATATACAAATAGAATAAAGTTTAGATCAATTTTGTTTTAAACTGATATCAAGCTTAAATCAGTTTGGTGGAAAATCCTTATCAATTACTTGACATCATTTGATACATTTCATTGACAAACTATAAGGCAACACTCAAATGGAAAGAAGGCAGACAAATTCAATAGTGAATCAATTTAGTACATAGGAATATATTTTACTATCTGACAAGAACATTAGAAAGCCTTCTATGTTGACATTACAGGATGCTCCTTCACTTAGAAATATGATTCTGTTAACACTTGGAATATAGTACCAAATCTTTTATTTTGCTCCTTCAGCTCATTTTCTGGTTTCTCCTATTCCTTCTTCACTAGTCAGCAATAGCAGAAATGTTTGGGGCCTAGCTAGCTGATTTTTTTTTTGACAGAACATTGAAAAATTGTTCAAAAAGATGAGCAAAGAGCAGCATTTTATGTTCCTAACTCATCTGTGTGGAAATAAAAACCCATTCTGTTCCTGTGCTTTAAAATGTTTTATGCCAGCAGTTAAGGAAACTGTTCCCAAGATTTAGAGGCCAACTGACTCAGTAGGATTTGGGGCACCTTACATCAAGTAAAAACAGTAAAGAAAATAATGAATAGCAAGGAAACCCTGTGTGTCTGGAAGTCCTTCATATCCATTTTATTTAGAACTGGAACAAAAACAGTATTGTTTTTTTTTTAATATAAACAGAGTATCTTCCATGGGAATAAAACTGTAACAGGATGGTCTCTTACATACAATGACAAGTATCTGCTGATAGGACATTAAGTATGCTTGGAAAAACCTGGAACTACTGAACAACGTTGTAACTTAAGCAGCTGAACTCTTCTACCTTCTGTTCCATTACACACTTAAAAGCATCCTTTTAACAAGAAGCATATATAAGCATACTCTCATGGTTCCGAGTAATGCTCTCAACCAATTCTACTCTGAGGCCTTGGCTTCCTCAGACTCCAGCTGAATGTTGTCTTCAGCTAGTCGTTTTGAGAGTTGACACCTAGACCATACAAATATGTACACATAAATATTCCCAGTACACTGAGATTATGAACAATTATTCTTTTCAGACTGATAGGAAATGTTCTGGAATGTGGCAGAATTCTATTATCAGTAGTTAGGAAACAATATGGAAGCGGAGAAGCCCACTACTTAAGATGCAAAAATATTTAGGAAAATGTGAAACCAAGTAAATGAGGCACTTTAGTTTCGTAGTCATCACTAGTAATTCTCAAACAGGAAATGATCCTCCCTTTTACAATAAACTAGGATGGTTGAGAAATCAAAAATCTTTAATTATAGATATATGTATAAAGCTTTTGTCTCCACCTAAGAATTCTCTTAAATATCACAATCTTCCCTAAGCTCGAATGACTTGGCACATCTGTGTTGTTCTGTTAGTAAAATTGAAGCATTTTTCTATTGCTTTCTTCCAGGATTTTTTCTACTTAGAATAGTTTTCAGTTCAGGGATTTCTTGATGGTCTCATTCTAATATAAATTAGAATAATGTAAATAATGTAAATAATGAGGCTGGGGGGCCTCCCGGGAGGGGGGTGGGTTGTATGGGTTCAGGGATTAACCCGCGAGGGACGGGGTCTAGTCCATCTGAAGAGCACGGCGGAGGAGATGCAGAATCTGGGGCCAAGGAGAGGGTTAGAGCTTGTGCTGTTGATAGACATTACATCAGTACTGTAGGTGGGAGGGGCAAATATGGCGGGAGTAGGGGGCCACATCAAGTTGCGGGAGTGCGCGCTCGCTGTCTTCAAGTGGTGGCACGCTCCGGCCCCCAATGCTCTTCTCGTTCCCCAGGTGGCACAGACCCTCAGGCCCTGGGCCTTCGGCTGATGCTATGCAATGCCAGGTCCGTGGTAAATAAAGCCCCCCTCATTTGTGATCTTGTTCAGGAGGGGGGAGCGGACCTGGTGGGTATTACGGAGACCTGGTTGGGCCAGGAGGGGGGAGTCCCTCTCGTAGAGATGTGCCCACCCGGTTTCCGGGCATTTCATCAGCCAAGGTCACAGGGAAGGGGCGGGGGGGTGGCAGTTATCATTAAAGAGGGTCTTAGTCCGAGGGAGGCCACTGTTCCTCAGACGCCCGGATGTGAGTCCCTCCTTGTGAAGTGGGGTCATGGGGTGCAGATGGGCCTGCTGGCTACGTACCTGGCTCCCTGCAACGTGGCAGCGGCCTTGCCTGAGCTACTCAACGTTATAGCCGCGGTGGTGAGTGATACCCCTAGACTTATAGTCATGGGGGACTTCAACCTGCCATCCGTCGGTGAGGCGTCTGAGGTGGCTCAGGAGTTCATGGCTTCCATGACGGCCATGGACCTGACCCAATTAGTTCATGGCCCTACTCACACGGGGGGAAACACGCTGGACCTGGTTTTTGTCTCTGGTCAGTGGCTGAGTGGTCTTGAGATAGGGGATATAGCGATTGAGCCCTTGTCATGGTCAGATCACTCCCTCCTTCGCTTTGACCTTCGAACCACCACACCCCTCCGCAGGGAGGCGGAACCGATGAGGTGGTTCTGCCCCAGGTGCCTGATGGACCCGGATAGGTTCCAGACGGAGCTTGGGCCATTTCCTGAGGCTCTGGCACACGGCTCGACTGAAGATCTAGTGGCTGCCTGGGATAGGGTGGCCACTGGAGCTTTGGACCGGGTCGTGCCTTTGCGGCCTCTGACCCGGCGTCGATCTCACCTGGCTCCCTGGTTCACCGAGGAGCTGAGGGAGATGAAACGCCGGAAAAGACGCCTGGAGAGCAGTTGGAGGGCCAGCCGTTCTGAACACTGGTAAGGTCTCATATTAAGACCTACCTGGTGGCAATAAAAGCGGCAAAGTGTAACTATTTTTCCGCTCTTATTGCGTCATCAGATAATCGCCCGGCCGCCCTGTTTAGGGTGACCCGCTCCCTGCTCCACCAGGAAGTGGGGAGGACCCCTTGGAGGGTAGAGCCGAGGACTTTGTACAATATCTGTATGACAAAATCGCTCAGATTCGGGAAAATTTGGACTCTGACTGGGTAGGTTCGGGAGGGAGGATGGAGGCAAGTCTTGAGAATATTACCTGGGAAGAGTTTGATTCTGTGACTCTGGAAAACGTGGACAAGATACTGGGCAGACTGAGCGCGGCCACATGTTTATTGGACCCGTGTCCCTCCTGGCTGGTGCTGGCCTCTCGGGAGGTTACACGAGGCTGGCTCCAGGGGATTATAAATGCTTCCTTGAGAGAGGGTGTCTTCCCTGCCGCCTTGAAGGAGGCGGTGGTGAGGCCTCTCCTCAAGAAGCCTTCCCTGGACCCAGCAGTGTTAGCTAATTACCGTCCAGTCTCCAAACTTCGCTTCGTTGCGAAGGTTGTTGAGAGTGTGGTCGCGCGACAGCTTCCTCAGTACTTGGATGAATCGGCTTATCTAGATCCGTTCCAGTCGGGCTTCAGGCCTGGATACAGCACGGAAACGGCATTGGTTGCATTGGTAGATGATCTCTGGAGGGCTCGGGACAGGGGTTGCTCCTCTATCCTGGTCCTATTGGACCTCTCAGCAGCTTTTGATACCATCGACCATGGTATCATGCTGCACCGGTTGGAAGAGTTAGGGGTGGGGGGCACCGTGTTGTGGTGGTTCTCCTCCTTTCTCTCTGATTGGTCGCAGTCTGTGTTGACAGGGGGGGCAGAGGTCGACCCCGAGGCCCCTTGTATGTGGGGTGCCACAGGGGTCGGTTCTCTCACCCCTTCTGTTCAACATTTATGTGAAGCCGCTGGGTGAGATGATCCGTGGTTTTGGGGTGAAGTATCATCAGTATGCTGATGATACTCAGCTATACATCTCCACCCCGGACCACCCCAATGATGCCCTTAAAGTGATGTCCCAGTGCCTGGAGGCTGTACGGATCTGGATGGGGAGGAACAGACTCAGGCTCAACCCATCCAAGACCGAGTGGCTGTGGTTTCCGATGTTCCGATATAGTCAATTGGTGCCATCACTGACTATTGGGGATGAGTCATTGTCCCCCACGGAGAGGGTTCGCAACTTAGGTGTCCTCTCGGACTCACGGCTGTCTTTAGAAGAACACTTGACCGCTGTGGCCGGTAGGTCTTTTTATCAGGTTCGCCTGATTCGCCAGTTGCATCCCTTTCTGGATCGGGACTCGTTAAATACGGTCACTCATGCCCTCGTCACTTCACGCCTGGACTACTGTAATGCTCTCTACATGGGGCTCCCCTTGAGGAGCACCCGGAGGCTCCAACTGGTCCAGAATGCGGCCGCGCGGGTAGTTATGGGAGCAGCATGGCGCTCCCATGTGGCTCCCCTCCTGCGCGAGCTGCACTGGCTCCCTGTGGTCTTCCGGGTGCGCTTCAAGGTCTTAGTTACCACCTTTAGAGCGCTCCATGGCTTAGGACCAGGGTACTTACAAGACCGCCTTCTGCCACCAATAGCCTCTCACCGCCCAGTACGCTCCCATAGAGAGGCTTCTCAGGGTGCCGTCAGCCAAACAATGTCAACTGGCGGCCCCCAGGGGGGAAAGCCTTTTCTGTGAGGGCACCCACCATCTGGAACGAGCTCCCCCCAGAGATACAGAAGATTCCGGATCTGCGCACTTTCCGCCGTGCCCTCAAAACATTCCTGTTTCAGCAGGCCGGCCTGGCCTAACTTTCCCTTTATATTGCTTTTTTGATTTTATTTTAAACTGGGATGTATTAAATGTATTTTTATCGTTCGCTGTTCACCGCCCTGAGTCCCTTAGGAATAGGGCGGTATATAAATTTAATAAATAAATAAATAAATATTAAACAGGCCTAACCCCATTTAACTTTTCAAAATCAGAGTCCTTTACAATAGTTAGGCTATCAAAGGAACTATGGAGAATATGATAAAAATGGTGTTTGGAATGTCCTTTAAAATATATTTTATATTTTATATATACACCATGTTTCCCTGAAAATAAGACCCCATTTTGTATAAGCATTTTGTATGACCTTATTGCTATGTGCTCAAAAGCCCAACTGGAGTTATTATATGTGCTAGTCGTTCCCGACTCTAGGGGGCGATGCTCATCTCCGTTTCAAAGCCGAAGAGCCAATGCTGTCTGAAGACATCTCCGTGGTCATGTGGTTGGCATGACTAAACGCCAAAGGCACACAGAACGCTGTTACCTTCCCACCAAAGCTGGTCCCTATTTTTCTACTTGCATTTTTTACGTGCTTTCGAACTGCTAGGTTGGCAGAAGCTGGGACAAGTAACAGGAGCTCACCCCGTGTGTTTAAATATTATTTTTTCATTATAGAGGAAATTATAGGCAGGACTGAGAACTTTGTGTGCAAATCTGTTAACCCTACAAACTAGTATCTGGTAGATATAGAATCTTGCAATACATGGGAGATTGTATGGGAGACATTAGATATTTCTGTAATTTGAAAATAAATTATACAAAATTAACAAAATTAAACAAAACCTAGTAATTCTAATTATTTAAGTTAATTACTATTTTACTACTGTCCAGAATTCCATATATGCTTTGTTACACTGTGGTAAAAATATTTACTATTGAGTTTAAGATCACAATCTACAGCATCCACTGAATGGAGGACTTTGTTCTGAAATGTCTGCAATGTAGCTGAAGTGAAGCCAAAGAAACTGAAATAGGACATATTTCTTATTCACACCCGATAGTATTAAGTGCTAACCCAATTTACTGTATATTTTATGGAACTGTATTTTTTTATGTCTAATTAAGTTATAATTCATGTTGAGTAAACCCTTAAGACTGCACTAAGACAGAAGTTGAAATAAACTAATAATTTTGACACTGACTCTAATCATGGATGCATTCTGTATCATACATATGAAGCATTCCCCTTAAACCTCACAAAAACAGATTGAAGTATAGTTCTCAGAAACACAACTTATTTATTAAATTTTATCCTTTATTTCAAATAGACAAAGTTTCCTTTTAACGATAGGATTTTTGGTAACGTGCACGAGCACCAGGTCCACCAAACTTCTTGGACTCACAACGCCGAGGATCAGCAACTAACAAGGTCCTATCATACTGGATGAGGATATCCTTTATTTCCTTCTTAGAAGCTTCATCAACATCTTGAGAAAAATGAAACATCTGTATTAGATTTTGAAGCTATTGTTTATAATTAGTCCTCTAATATTGCTCAGAAATGGTAATTTATAGGAAGCATCCAGAAATAAAATCTTTCAAGAAGCACTTAATTTATATGGTCAATATTGGCTTAAGTATACATGAATGGGATGAAAAGCAGCAAAAAATAAAGTTAATGAAAACTTACATTTCTGATAATAAGCCACCAGTGCTTTGGAAATAGATTGCCGAATTGCTGTAGAAGAAATAAGTAAAATAAAATATTAAGTTGAAACAAAAATGCTGCATGTTGCTGGTAAAAGTTAAATCAGGTATTTTAACTGTGGAGTCTTTGGAGCAACACTTCAGATTTACATTAGTATTTATTTGTATCTCACTTTTCCAACCCACCTTCTTTTCCCCACAACTACTAGTGGGTTGGGTGGAGAGTGACTGGTCTAAAGTGACCAGCTGGCTTTCATGGCTAAAGTTTCAAGCAGAAGTCATAGTCTCCTGCTTTAATCTCTAGATCAAACTGGCTCTCTGGTATCTATACATATGTATAACCAATGATAAACAGCAATAATCTCCTACAGAGCAAAACACCAAATACAATATAGCAGATTTCTCTAAACTTGTAAATCAGGTGGACTATCAATCAGTAAAATACATCTAGAAATATCAGATTAGAAACTGATTAATACAGGTGATAACAGATTTTACAAGTATACATGTTGTTATATTTGGATAGCTAATACATTTAATAATATACTTTTCTGCTGTAAAATGAGCTGCTCATACCGTATATCTGGGCCACATGACCACCACCCTTCACACGGACTCTTATGTCAACTCCTGCAAAGCGCTCTTTGCCCAAAAGAAGTACTGGTTCAAGCAGCTGGGAAAGAAAAAGCATTTAGTTATAGTCCTAAACAAGCTTCCCATTTAAGGCAGAAATGTCTGAGTAAACATACATTAGATTTATAGAATACAAGCTATCAGTATTCTTTGAATTTACTATTTTTACATCACCAAGTGAAATTATAGTAAATATTCTGTTTTCATCCAAGAAACTTATATCTTGCTATCTTAACAATTCATCCAATGATTTCATTATATTTCAACAGAGTATCCTTAAATAACTCCTCCAAGAGTTACAACTAACTTGCATGCAATGACACAGAAACAAATAGAACCATTTCATTTGCTTTCAATCCTTTATAGCTTTCAATTACTGTATTCCAGCATAAAAGTACTGAATACCAGGATTAAACAGTACTATTGACAGAAATCATTCAAGCAACCATCAATGTAACTCTTGCCTAGTTCTCCAAAAATGCATGTAAAACATTGGAACTTTAATGACAAGGCAGGTGATTCTGAATAACATAGATAAAAGGGTTTTACAAAAACGTTAACTATATTTATCAAGGAACAATTCAAACCCACTTGAATTTCACTCTCCTTTTACCAGAACTGTAAATCTTTAAAGAGAAGAGGGGAAAAAACTATAGGAAACAGTTATTACTTTATACATAGTCACAAAATATATTATATTTACATAGAAAATCACTTACTTTGTATTGGAGAGTTCTGGGTTCAATCATTTCCAGAGGCCGTCCATTCACCTTAATAAGCCCATTTCCTCTTTTGCAGTGAGCAACTGCAGTAGCAGTTTTCTAAATGAGGGTTGGTTTGGTAATAAAAATATTAGGCAAAGTTATAGCATTTAAGACAGATCAGCACTGCAAAAAATATAAACAACCAGAATATTCCACTACATACATCACTGTTAATTATCACTGTATATATATCTTGCTATTGAAACCAATCAACAGAAAGTTTTATCTATCTCACTTTTTGTTGCCATGAAGCAAGAAACCTAAATTATAGTTGCAATTGTCAATCAACTGATAGGAAACTCAAAAAAAAAAAAAAAAAAAAACGGAATCCAGTGATTACAAGATGAAATGAGAAATTTTTGAGATAAGTACATTCTATTGCAAAGCCACTGAGCTTATGCCAAACATTTATGTATTATTTGTTAAATGTGTTTGCCATCCATTATGCCTTCGGGCGACACTGGGTATTTGAACATGAATTGGTGCACACCAGAACCACTAGACACAGGAATAGTTTTTCCCCCCGAATGGCATCACTCCGCTAAGCAAATAATTCCCTCAACACTGTCAAACTATTCACTAAGTCTGCATTACTATTAATCTTCTCATCGTTCCTATCACTCATCTCCTCGCACTTATAACTGTTAACTTGTTGCTGTATCCTTACGATTTATATTGTTTCCTAGTATGATTCAATTGCTTATTTGTACCCTATCACTATCGTTAAGTGTTGTACTTTATGATTCTTGACGAATGTATCTTTTGTTTTTATGTACACTGAGAGCCTATGCACCAAATTCCTTGTGTGTCCAATCACACTTGGCCAATAAAGAATTCTTTCTTTCTTTCTTTTTCTTTCTTTCTACCTACCTACCTACCTACCTACCTAATCTGGGAGCTGGTTAGAATGGGTCTTCACGAAAGATAAGCAACCAATTCCTATGGTAGCAGTCATTTTGGTTAACGGCAAAAGATGGCGGGAATTGTGGTACCCTCTTTCAACCCTATACCCCCCACGCAGCCCCATCCCCAGAACACGTCTAGCCGCTTATCCGCCCTTCCACCGCACGTGCCGCAGTTAAAGCGCCGCACGAGGAGTAGAGAAAGCGCCAAGGAAGCCCGTTTTCCTTCGCCCAGGTTTAGGCCAAATCCCAAGTGGAAAGAAAACGTGGCTGTGGAGGAGTGGCATTGCGCGCACAGAAAATGAGAAACGAGGAATACTTTTCAGCGCCGGAAAGCCGGCCGGGCCAAGGCAACTTTCGGGCAACAAGAACATTCCCGTTGCCCCCGTCCATTTCTCGGCTTTTTATGGCGGAAGAGGAGATGAGTTAGGCCCGTTCGAACAACCACGCGAGCCTCACCTTCCTGCCGAAAACCTGAACGCTCTGGAGGGGCCCCTTAGCTGGCATGGTGCCTGAAGGAGACAGAAAGATAAACCGACAAAGGAAGTGAGTGACCAGACTGAGACTCTCCCCCCCCCCCCACGGCAAAACTTGGACCAGCGAGAGCGACTCCCACCCACCTTCTGCAAAAGCAGCAGCGAAAGAAAGAACAGGGTTTCCCAACTAACTTTCCCAGGGGCCGGCTCGGCCGAAAAGGGTTAGCGTCACTTCCGGAAGTGCGATGCCGCGCTTTCCGGCAGCCGCTCTGGCTTCTGTTTTGTCTTCCAGCTCTCGTTTCTGTGGGTGGGGCTCCTTGTCGGAATGCGCAGGTGGTTTCGGCAGTGTCTTTCAGTGACCGAGTGGGACTCATTCATTACTCCTATTGGCGGTCCCCCCCCCCCCGATTATAGTATGATTCCACGCATTTTAAACATGAAGAGGTGGCTGTCAAAGATATGGATAGATTGTATTCACGTGTAGTTACGCTTCAGCATATTATGCTGTGGGCTTAATTTCGGTGTCTTATGCAGACCCAGAAAACTTGCTTGAGAAGACAGTGGCTTCACCAACCATGGGTAAACGTGTGCGGAAATGCATGCTTCAAATCTAGGTGAATGTTGGAAGACCAGTATTGCCAAATTAAAGCCATCAGACCAGTTAATCTTTGGCTTGTTTTGTTAAGTTTAGTCATTGTTGCAGTAAGATTATCAATTTATTTGTTTTCTCTGGAGCTTCAACTTTGGATTCAAGATATTTAGTATAAACTGGAGGAGTATTTCCTATATTTAATAATAGAGTGTCGAATTGAATTTTCAAATCGAATTTATCAAATTTCTATGCCGCCCAACTCCCAAGCGACTCTGGGCGGCTTACAGCAAAAAATAATACAACAAAGAACATAGGAAAATTATTAAAAAACATTTTAAAAACATTTTAAAAACATTAAAAGCGCATGCACACCATTCATGGCCGGATCTCACAAGATTGCAATAGCGAGATCAACGGCCCCAGGCCTGCCGGAAAAGCCAGGTCTTCACCGCTTTCCAGAAAGCCAATAGGGTTGGGGATAGTCCGGATCTCAGGAGGTAACTGGTTCCAGAGAGCTGGGGCAGCCACAGAGCCCCAGCTCTGGGGCTCCCCCGTGGGCCCACCAGCCAGCATTGTTTAGCTGATGGGACCCAGAGGAGACCAACTCTGTGGGATCTTAGCGGTCACTGGGAGCTATTCGGTAGAAGACGGTCTTGAAGATAGCCTGGCCCTGAGCCATGTAGGGCTTTAAAGGTAATAACCAACACCTTGAATTGTGCCCGGAGACCAGTAGGAAGCCAGTGCAGCTCGCGGAGAATTGGTGTAATGTGGATGTATCTAGGTGCACCCACGACAGCTCGCGCAGCTGCATTCTGGACCAACTGTAGTCTCTGAACACTCTTCAAGGATAGCTCCATGTAGAGCGTATTGCAATAATCTAACCTGGTGCCACATTGGTGGTAACAGGTAACTTAAGTTAGCCTGTATAATGGAATCTTGTATTCAGGATTTGTCTTATCTCCCTCCATTAGGCAAGGGAGATGATCATCTATTATTTGCCTAACTTAAAGATATGATAGATACAGTAATTTAGCAGGATTCACTTAAGAACCAGATGATTCACTTAACAACTGCCGTAATTTGCTTAACTGTGGCAAAGAAGGTTGTAAACTAGGGCACAACTTCATTTAACAACTATCTTGCTTAGCAATGGAAATTTTGGTCTCCACTGTGGTTGTAAGTTAAGGACTACCTGTAGTGTCTTAGCATAATAAATGCTTTTCAGTTCTGCTTTTCCATTTGAATTGATGATTTGCCAGAAATCAGTTTATGCACTTTGCTAAGGCGTTTAAAGAGAGGATTATCTTCAGTCAAAGTCCTAATAACATCAGGACTAGTTAAATAAGTATTTTGTAGTTCAATTCAAATTATCTTAGATGGATGATTATCAGTTATTTTTCATTTTAAATCTTGGAAAGAGTCAGTGCAAGGCAGAAGTAAGGAAGAAGGATACCCAAAGGAAAGATTGGAAACAGTTCAGACATACAAGCTCAATGGTTTGGCTACATTATAGTATATTATTAAAGAGAACTCCAGAAAGCTATGCTAAACTGTGCTATAGCTTGTCTGTTGAACTTTAAAATATATCCAAACTATTTCTGATTCTATGTTTTACCTTCCAAAATTGGCCTTCCTTGGGCTCTACATAAACAGCTGTGCTATTTTGTTCTTTAAAACACTGGAATTAAGGAGGATTCTATTAGAAGCAAAATCAAACATAAGTGGCAAATCAGCTGTCATAATATTGAACAGGTAAGGATGTACAAATACTTTGAAGTTATTTTTCAAAATGCTGCTTCCTTCCTTACATCAATTCTTTGTCCTTTCTATTCAAGGTGGAGTCTAAATAATATTTACAGTTAGGACTTGATGGTATCCCAGTTGATAACATATATCCCAGTTGTGTGCATGTAAGACTTCTTATCTTTGGAGTTAATAGAACCCTAATTGAATATAGTCATTTTTTGAACGCCACATTGTGCTCTGAGTCTGAATGCTGCATGTGCTGGGTGTAATCTCTATAGAGCAGAGTGTCAAACTCGCGGCCCTCAGGTGGGATGCATCACACACTGGCCACCCCTGTGTTAGCCAAGGTGGAAAAAGTCGTGATACGATGACAATGTGACAATGCGCATTTGACACCCCTGCTCTAGAGGCTCAAACCTGATTTCACACAATCAAGTTCTAGCTTAGTTTTATGTTCTGCCTTGTGGAGATTGTCTCCCTTTGATGGAAATGCTAAATGAAAAACCCTCAGATTTGTATATGCCCCATCCTCTTCATTCTCTGTTTGAGATTATCAGAGAGTTTAGATGTAGACAGCCAGAGGAACAGAACCTTTATTTTCTGGCAGAGTTCCCCAACCTTTTCAACTTTGTGGACCGGTGGAGGGTGGGGGGAGCAAAAGAGATGGTTCCACGCACACATGCCATTCATGCAAATGCACATGCGCTCACCCACTGCTCCCACGAGTGGGGATGCATGCATGTGCTCACCTGCCATTTCCATGGCCCAGTTCCAAAAGGCTCAATGCCTAGTAGTGGGCTGAAGCCCAGGTGCTGGGGACCCCTGTTTTATGCTATTGTTTCAACTGGGAACTTTGTTTATCTGTGTGTATATATTAAATATGACTGTTTGCCATGTTTATTTTTATTGTTATTATACACTGTCCAGAATCACTTCTTGTGAGATGGGTGGCCATGTAAATTTGATTGATTGATTGATTGATTGATAGATAGATAGATAGATAGATAGATAGATAGATAAATAAATGTTACAATCTTTATATATAAGGGAGCCTTTAATCTGATTCATTTTGATGTCTTCTGCTGCACTGTAAGGAAAACCTGCATGAACAGTCTGTTGAATGCCTCTCCCCCTTCCTGAAATGTTTGAAAGAATGGACTCTATACTATATATTATTATTATATTTCTCTATTATTCTTGCTTTTAAAAATGTTATGACTTTTATATTTCTGTCAGAAATAATGTTGATGTCACAAATTTTGTGTTATGGCTTGTAACATTAAGATGCAGATAGTCAAATGTATATATGGTACATAAATCTGTATGTTAGGTGAACTATGGACTGTTTGCAATTATACGGGAACTTGAATGTTCTGTTTATACTAGTCATTAATAATTGAGTTTATTTTTTTTTATATGTTATAAAAAATGTCATGAGTCAGTCACAATAAATGATTTTTGAAAAGGCCACTAAATACTTTCAAGGACAACCAACTGAACAGAATCTATAATTACTGTATGCAATTATATCAGAAATATTGTATAAACCAAGCTGCAGTTGTTGGAGCAACCACAATGACTGAAAAACATGGACATGATTACATGTTTATATGCATCTGCATCTTATGCACTAATTATTTTAATTTAGAGACTTGGCTCTTAATATTTACATTGTTCATATTTTGCAGTTCTAATTATTCCCAGAGGTTACTGAAGCATCTTCAAAGTAGTAGTGCTATGTGGTCTAAATATATTGGGTTTCTTTTCTTGTGTAGAATTAGGTTTTAGGAAATGAGACTCATTAGTTGATACCAAATTTACCCCTTAACATCATTTCAAACTTTAAAAGGCACTGAGAAAAGAGCCTGGATTAGAGTATAATAATACTGGATTAACAAATTATCTACTGTTGGGGGAACATGATTCACAGACTATACAGTGAGGATAGAGTTGTTTGTTTGGCAGGTGAGGCCACTGTAATGTTTTTTCAAAAGAAATTTGGAATGAATATATAGATATATGAAACTTGGTTGAGGATATCATCATATCATTTTTCCAGCACAATTTTTCTCTTAAGATGTATGTTCCATTATAGTCCATTTGCCTACAATGCCTATTTCAAGAGAATGAATAGTCCTCTATGGGTATAACATCCTTTTGTTCGAAAACCAGTTCAGTATTACTGAGATGATTCTTGCTATCGTGTTACTCATTTCATCTGCTTGTGACAGGAGAAATCAAAAACAATTACACAAATGCAAAATATTTGGAAGTATGTGAAATTGGAGCGTCTTACAACAAATTTAGAAACATGAGTTAAATCATATTATATTTGTTATAAGAATGATGCTACACAACTGCAGAATCTGTAAAGAATGGTCATATGTGGGCCCACATGAGAATATTCCAAAGTCTCAAATCTTTAATCAAAGATTTTATTTGTGCAAGCAAAACATTTTTCTACATATAATAATATAAAAGGCGTTTCTGAATATTAACAATGGGAATGGAAATGTTTTATAGAACAAGACAGAATGGCTAAAAGTTTTAGACTAGGGTTGCAGAGAGCAAGGGTCAAGTCCATTTCCATTTTTGGAAACTGACTGGATAATGTTGGGCCAGTCATACATTCAGTGCAAAGCAGAGGTGGGTTTTAGCAGGTTCTGACCAGTTCTGGAGAACTGGTAGTAGAATTTTTGAGTAGTTCGGAGAACCGGTAGTAAAAATTCTGACTGGCCCCGCCCCGATCTATTCTCTGCCTCCCGAGTCCCAGCTGATCGGGAGGAAATGGGGATTTTGCAATAACCTTCCCCTGGAGTGGGGAGGGAATGGAGATTTTACAGTATCCTTCCCCTGCCACGCCTATCAAGCTACACCCACCAAGCCACACCCACAGAACCGGTAGTAAAAAAATTTGAAACACCACTGGCACAAAGTAATCATAAGGCAGTGTAAAACGAAATCCCCACATTTTAAAAGAAATAAGGTCTTAGAAGAAAAGATATAAATGAAATAAAATATTTTCCTTTATTCTTGTTAAACCTTATTGAAATAATAATCAAATGATACAAAAAGAATAACTTGCATTGTGTATGTGTGCCAAACAATAACTAAGATATAGGAAGTGGTATCAAAAAAGGATCTTAAAAATCATACTTTTATATCATAGCATGTTCTTTCACATGACATTTTGGACATTACTAGTAAAATTTTGGCATCACATGTAGTCTATTTCCTACATATGTTGTATCCTATGTATGATGGAGAGGATCCTACATTTTTTCTAGGTATTATGTATTGTTATATTAGCCATAGTGTTCATGTACAAACCTCTTTTTTGGTTTTTGGGAACTACTGTAAAGCAAATTGGGTTTTTCATTCTGCAATAACACCATTTATTTTGTTTTTAAGTCAATGAGTATGTACCAGAAGCAATATATTCAACAAAGGCAATAACTCTTAATTGTATAATGTGAGTATTCAGATGAAGAAGAGTGTTCAGGACATTAATGGTCAAAATCTCAAAGTAGCCATGATACTAGGTGGTGTGTAAAGATGTAGACAGCATACTTGAAATATACAGAAATATCTATAAAACCTGAGTGGTTTGTTTTGCCTCTAGATCATGGATGTCCAAACTTTTGGCTTGCCTGGGCCATATTGAGTGAAGAGGACTTACCTTGGGCCACATATAAAACAAGTAATGTATACAAATCACATAACAATGTTAAAAGTTTACAATCTTATGGGGCTGCATTACTAGCTGTCTAGGGCCATATAGCCTGCAGGTTGGGCACTCCTGTTCTAGCTCAACACTTAAAAAGTACAAGCTTTCGTCTGGACAAAAGCATTCCTAAAACTTAGCCTTCCCCATTCATGCTAAAAAAAATTATATTCCATTTAACCATGATAATCAAAAAAATTGAATTTTCAGCTTATACTTAGAAGCTCAATGTAAGTTTCTGTTTTACAATTATACAGGGTTTTTAAAAATCATTTGTTTGCCATCAGGCTAATGATTAGGAATATCTTTTTGCTTATATTAGCTGTTTGCATTTACCATGGTTCCTTGTCATACAAGTTGCTTTGTACTGTCAGGACTGTCAGATAGAGAGATGAATATATTTAGTAACAGTGGCTTCCTGCCACATCTTTAGTCAGCATGAAAAAGAAACCATTAAAGGATGAGCTGTTTGTAAAGTAATGATGGGAAGTGGTGGTCTCTTGAGAACTTGCCAGCGAAGACTTTGAAAGCGGGACCAAAAAAAAAAAGTTGGCCTATGTCACATGCAATTAGATGCTTCACAAATCTAATTGCTTAAATACATTACTTATGAATAGCTTCTGTATCTTCTGTTTGTTAAGCAGAACTTAGCCATTTTTTAAAAATGAATACGAAGTAGCATTTGGAGTGGGCTTTTCTATGTTTATTCTTTGCTAGTGTGAAGACTAAAAGAGAAATGTTGCTTCTTTTCTTTAACTACTGTGTCTACGAGAAGCAACATTTATTGTGTTCTTGAAAGGCTAATTGTTGTCTCACCTAGTTGTCTCAGTAGACTCACCTAGTCTAGTAAACATGTAAGAGTTAGGAGGGTGAATGGTGAGCTGTAACATAATAGGTTCGGTGTTAAATCATATGTAGAGATTGGACAGCAGATAAGGATGAATGGAAAAAGCTAAGAATCAGCACTGATAATTCATTGTAAGGAAATGTGGAACTGAGAAAGAAAGGGGGTTTCTGTTTAAATTCTGACTAGGGATGCAGAGTTTAACTGATGACGTGTTCTATGGTTGCCAGAAAATTGAGCAGTGAAAGGATAATATTAAAATACATTTCATACTTATTTGGGAATAAGCTGCTTTGCATTTGGAACATGTATCAACGTCAACACAATAGGATTGAACGATAAAGTAACTTGGTAGTTCTGTGTAACTATAAATGAAAAAATCCAAGGAAATAAAAGATTGCAATATGCTGTCAGAAATTAAAGAAAAAACATTAAAAGCCAAAGAAGGAAATGACAGTGTGGTACCTATAATTATCTGAACAAAGCTCGATAATTGCTTCTGCTTGATCAAAATGTAATTCTAATGCATAGGAATCATTGGGCTCTGGTTTATACAAATAAACTGCAACTTCTGACGCTGGCACTAGAGGGCCTTGAATGCTGAAGAAAGATGCTAAATCTCCAAATGATTCAGTGCTTTAGTCTGTACAGCAGATTGTTGTTCTTAAAACACACACATACAGAAACACATTATATGAATCCTTTATGTAATAGTTATGGTATTTGTAGAAAAGTTTATTGATGCATGTATCTTAGAAAAACCAAGGAAAACTGATAGAACAGTTTTAGAAAGAGATGGCCTTTTACCAAATGCAACCAAGATCCTCATTTCTCTTCACCATCAATTTCAAACTGCAAAATTCTTCTTAAAGCTTTTAAAAGGAGGTATGAAGAGGTTTGTCAATATTCTTAGGACTATTAAAGACATTTAGACTTGTAATCTTTCCACCTGAGGTTAAAATTCAAGGCCTTCCAGGATTTACTCTAAATAAAGTCTTTTTTAGGGAATGCAAAATGCACAGTCTGGAATTAGTGCTGTCAAAATGAAATTGTCCAGATCACCATTTTTGCCTCTTTCCCCTCCCCTCTTTGTAGTGATTTCATGGCAGGCTTAGTGGGCTTCCCCAGCCTTGTAATACTATTTATATATTATATTTCTAAATTGTGCCAAAACCACAATTTTATGGCTAACGTAAAGATATATTGAAAGTATATTGTATAATAATATAAGAGCAAATATAGCAACAGTATAGTTGAATTATCAGCAAATAAAATTGCACTTTATTAAAATTATTAAAAGTAAAATTATTAACAAAATACCATATTTTCCGGCGTATAAGACGACTGGGCGTATAAGATGACCCCCGAATTTTCCTGTTAAAATATAGGGTTTGGGCTATACTCGCCATATAAGACTACCCCTTTTCCAACGCACACCAAATAAAAATTAAAAAACATCAACTGGCTCACCCACAATGTAAAAGCAGCTGTGCTATACCCAAAATGGCCCCTGCAACAAGCAGGAACCTCACACAAAAAGCCACAAAAAGCCCAAAAAGCCACAAAAAGCCCAAAAAAGCAACTTTCACACTTTACACACACACAACAACACAACACAACTGGCTCACCCACAATGTAAAAGCAGCTGGGCTAGACCCAAAATGGCCCCTGAAACAAGCAGGAACCTCACACAGCCACAAAAAGCCCAAAAAAACCAACTTTCACACTTTACACACACACAACACAACACAACACAACTGGCTCACCCACAATGTAAAAGCAGCTGTGCTAGACCCAAAATGGCCCCTGAAACAAGCAGGAACCTCACACAGCCACAAAAAGCCCAAAAAAACAACTTTAACACTTTACACACACACAACACAACACAACACAAAACAACACAACACAACTGGCTCACCCACAATGTAAAAGCAGCTGTGCTAGACCCAAAATGGCCCCTGAAACAAGCAGGAACCTCACACAGCCACAAAAAAGCCCCAAAACCCAACTTTCACACTTTACACACACAAAATTCCACATACAGCTTTGTGAGATTTTGTGTGTTTGTGTAGTTAGAGTGAAACACTACAAAAACATACTAAATCTCAGAAAGCTGCACAAATATTATTTTATTTTATTTTATTTTTATTTTTATATGAAAGCTAAATTTAAAACTTCCTAAACTTTAAATGGCTAGGTCTAAAAAAGAACAACTTAAAAAAAACCCAATTAACTATTTTTTTAAAGATCCCAAAGGGGAAAAAAACTTACCCAATAGAACAGGGGTCTCCAACCTTGGCAACTTTAAGACTTGTAGACTTCAACTCCCAGAATTCCTCAGCCAGCTTTGTTTTGCTGGCTGAGGAATTCTGGGAGTTGAAGTCCACAACTCCCTGCCTGCTTGATTGGTGGAATGCTGATGGAATGGATTCAGGCAAGCGAAGCAAGGCAAGCAGCTAAGGTAAGCAAGCTGGAGGGGGAAAACTTTTTTCCTTCTCCATGGCTCTGGCGATCCCAACTGAGTTGCCTGATTAGCAGATCGTCAGGGCTTGGATCGTCAGAGCCATTTAAGGCTCGTCAGAGCCTTTCGGGCTGGTCTGCCTGGTTACAGGAGAACGACACCCAGCGTATAAGACGACCCCCAACTTTTGAGAAGATTTTCATGAGTTAAAAAGTCGTCTTATACACCGGAAAATACGGTAGTAATATATTACTATTATTAGTAATAGATCGGCAGTTCTAAGAGCTGTCAAGATAATTTTTGAAAAACAAATATTTTTTAAAAAATCTATGAGAAAACAAATAAATATGTTTAGTTAATACTGAAAGCATGATAATGTAGGCACCAGATAGGCATTGCTGGGTGTCATTTTATAAGTAGAAAGCTTGCTTATAAATAAGCCTTGTGACTTATGTACATGTCCTCAATGTCACTATGCAAATATGAAAGTTAGATCTGCATCATGACATCATAATTCATTTGTTTGTTTGCTGTGTAGTGCGTATCTATAGTTGTCTCATATGCACTAGTTATTTAGAAAAGTAAGCTAATAACATTTAATTGCCAGGATGAGAAGGTGAGTTGGGAAAAACAAGCCAAGGGTGCTCTGACCTGGGAAAGGAGAAAAATATTTTCAGTTCCTAATCAACTGCAAGAGCTTGACAATCACTTAATACAAGGAGAGACTGGATTTCTTTCCTATCCAGGCCTGGGGCTTAATGGGAACCAGCAGTTTAGGTCTCCCTCTGTTCTTTTATGCCCTTGTGTTCCTCCTTTGAGTACATGTATATTGTAACTTATCTTGCATTGAGCTTCTAGCCTAGAAGCTAGATAATCTAGGGCAGGGGTGGGCCAAATCAGGGTTGTGTTTGACCTCAGGGGGGCAGGTTGGGCTTGGCCAGGGTGGGCATGGCCAGCTTGACACCACTTGTGTTGGGAGTGCCTGTGATGGCCCGAGTGCTCTGGCAGTGAAAACTGGCTCCTGAGCTCTGTTTTCGGCTAGCATGGCCTCCTGCCAACCCTCTGCCAGCGGCCCTCCCGAGTTCCATTCTTGCTGGCAGAGGCACCGCAGGGCCAGTCCTTTGCTGTTTACAGGGCAGTCCCGTGGGCCAGATCTAAGCACCCCATGGGCTGGATCCAGCCCCCAGGCCTTGAGTTTCACCTAATGTAGGGCAGTATTGGCTAACCTTTTCTGGACCAAGTTTCCAAAGCGTGCGTGCCCGAATCCCCAAAATCCAATGTGTGCACAGCCCCTGTGCATGTGCCCCACCTCTGCACATGCATGTGTAGCCACCCTGCATACACCCCGACCCATGTACACACGCCCCCTGTACGTGCCCCTTGCATGCCTGCACCCCACACACCCCGCCTCCCTGCACATGCAAGCGCAGCCCTGCATGTGCCCCACCCCCTGCATGCATACACAGCCCCTGCATGTGCCCCCATGCATGCACATGCAGCCCCCTCACATGCCTCCTGCACATGCGGTCCCCCACATGTGGCCCCCATGCATGCATGCTCCCCACATGCACCCCACCCCCGCGCATGCACGGCAGAGACCTGAAGACCAGCCGGCTGGTGGGAGGTGCGTGTGCATGCATAGCAGAGCTGAACTGGGGCAACAGCTCATGTGCCCACATAGGGTGCTGCATGCCACCTCTGTCACACGTGCCATGAGTTCGCCATCACGGATCTAGGGTAAGAAGCTGATCAGAACTGCAGGGAGGAGGGGCAGTTGGGGCTTTCCGAGGTTGTGGAGAGGAAAAAGGGAAAGGAATATCTGAGTGATAAGACACCTAATAGGAGAACAGAGTCCCATCCAACTCAAACAATAGAAAAACAGCTACATTTAATTTAGCCTATCTGTTTTCCTAGAAATAAATACCATGGCATCTCATGGACCTTTTCCTGAGGAGAACTTGGGGTCAGAAATTTTGTCAAAACCAATTTTTATATCCATGAGGTACTATTCCTTTACATAGCCTTTCTCCAAGGCATTTTAAAGTCAACATTTTAAACTCCCTTAGAATTTCTACCATATGTTAAATTCTACCATAAGTTTTATTCTTCGTATTTTCCATCATTTTGTTAGTGTTTTGGGTTTTTTTAGTTTATCATATGAATTCCAGCTATTTTGTTGTTTATTATTCATTTATTCTTCAAGTTAAGCATGTTGTAATAAGACAAGCATTATTTGTATTGATTAGCAGCAGATACGTTTCATGCTAAGTTGTGAGATATTTGGTTGGGTTTGGGCTTTGAATAAGCCTGCTTACATGTCTGACATTCCATGGGCTCAAACAAGTGCAAAACTATGTTTACTTAACTATGATTTCCTGAACAAGTCACAATTGGTAGGATTCACACAAATGCTCAGCCAACAAATAACATAGAATGTTGGACTTAACTGATTCTTGACTCATCTTGTGCTTTTATTTTTATTTTATAATGATGCAGCATGATGCATAAATCCAAATTATATAAAATGTCTAGGTCATTATTGGCCAAGAGTGAAAATTTCAGGTAGTTTGGGATATTTAACATGATAAGCCTGAGAATTTGATGATCTCATAGAATAAACTTTAAAATAAACTTTAGATTCTAGAACTATTGCTGTCTCCCAACAAAAAAAAAAACAAAAACTTGTTGCTGAATGTTCCTTTTTAAAGCTGCCTTATCCAGATCTTTTGAATTAAGCCACCTAAATGATTAGAGACATACTGTATCAGCAGCGGAACAAACTACTTCCTCTGCTGCAAGGATTTAAGTGAAAACTGAATATCCATCTCTCAATGATGCCATAGTAGTAGGTTCTTAAAATTAGCAGGAGATTGGATTAGATCAGTCTTTCTCAAACTTTTTAGCCTAAAGCAGCGGTCCTCAACCTTTCTGGATCTACTGGCGCTATTGGCGATGGGGGGTGGGTGAGGATGGTTTTTCACGTGAGCACTCCACTTGCACAAATGCAGCTTCGGGTACCTGCATTTTTGTCTGCCACTTGCATGGCCCAGTTCCCAATTTGCTGTGGCACACCATTGGGCTACAGATCCTTAGCCTAGAGGACCCTTGAAATTTTTTTAAGGTCTTAGGGAACCCCTGCCAATCTGGCTCAAATATAGACCAGAAATTACAAAAAATACATTGTTTCATGTAGGCTTATATTTATGAATTAATAGTGTTTTTAAACTAAAGTGTTTCTTCCCTCCCCTCCCCCTCTATGGGTAGTTTCTGCTGCATGTGATGTCTGGGCCAGCCCAACCCCAGATCTTCCGCACTCACTTTAAGATGGAGCCCTCCAGGCCACTGCACCTGGAGAAAGGCCCGTACTGGCAAGGAGATCTCCAGTATTCAGGCTCTGGCACCATCTTTTGCACATGTGCAATTTTACTATCTGCTGCTCCTCCTTCCTCTCCTTGTCATTTACTCCTCTTTGGTTTGTGCTTTGCTCTCCTCCCCGCTTGTATGCACATGTGTAATCCCAACCCCGCCCAGGGCCTCCGCATGCTCTGGCTGTCCAACCCACTTTTGGAGGGTTTTATTTGGTTTCTGCTTTTTTAAAAAATAAACCATAATCTCCCAAAGAATTCTTGGTAACGCCTCAGAGAACCTTAGGGTTTTATGCAACTCTGGTCGAGAAATCCTGGGTTAGATAATCTCCAAATGCTTTTTTTCAAAACTCTTGTATTCTATTTTTCTAACTGTAACATTTGCCTCAACACTGCTACATTCAGCACTTTAATTAGCTCAGCTTGCCTATTTTATTTGTCATTGGAGCACAATTGACATTTTAACATTACTTCTGCTTTAAGTCATAGAATTAAAATATTTTAGGAAATATTTAAAAAGAAGCTACATAAAGTAGCAACAGATGCTAAAAAGCAGGTTGCTTCTTGCTTGATCAGTGACAAGCTGATTTATTTGCATATGTAAGAAAATCCCAATATAACTTGCTGCCTATAAAAAGAAACAAGCTTCTGAACTCCAAATAAGCAGCATCTGGGAAGGTCAAGGAATTCATCCTCTGAGAACTTCTCTGTCAAGTATGCCAACAATAAACTGAGAGGAGTTACCATGGCACCAACACAAAGGGAAAATAAATTGGCAAGAAGTGACTAAGGCTGGCTATAGCCGTATAAGGTATTTGGGAAAGGCATGACTTTGCTACTTGATATTGATTATAACTCGATGAGATCTTCTCTCATTCTTTTCCTGCACCTATTAGGCTTTACTACTTACATGTATTTATTTATCCTGGAAGGAGTTGTTCCCAATTTGCATGCCAGGTTGATGGCAAAATGATTAGATGCACAAACAGCAGCTTAGTTGAATTTTTATATACCCTATTAAATAACCTGATATAATATTTTACCAACATACTTTACCTTTTATAGTTACATTGTTATTATGCTGTAGTGTATAAATGTATGGATGAAATGCATTAAAATACGATAGCCCTGTCATTTCTAGAGCCTAGGAATTTTCTTCATCCCAATCAAACTCACCACGTCACATTGCCATCACGTGATGTTTCACAATGTTTTTCCCTATTGCGGAGCTGGGGTGGGCGTGATGATGCATCTGTTCCACGGGCTGCCAGTTTGACACCCTTAGCATAAATCATAATTCCTTTATTTTCAGATAATTTAATGTGTGTCCATTTCTTTGATTCTAAGCAAGGCAGAAAGTAACGTTCCTCTCCTTTCCAGATTAAATCCCATAAATCTTATGAAATAAATGTATGCAACCCAGTGCAATAGAACTGTACTCAGAAAATCTACTCAGTCACTTACTGAGTAGATTTTACTAAGTAACCGCTGTGTTATCTCTCTCCTGCACCATTCACTGAGGTAACTTAATATTAGAATTAAAACAGGTTTAGGAATAATAGGACAAAATGCAAAACCAGATCATAATACATACATTTCAAGGAGAATAATCAATTCCATAGTTATAACAGAGAAAATAGACTACCAGGAAACACATCACTCTACTGCACTTAGGGTCTGCTGCCAAATTTTCAAATGAAAACTCAACGTAACGGTCTCAGGGGAAAGCTGTTCTACAGGATGTGAAGCTACAGAGAAGGCCTATTGTGTAATAGGCTCGTGTGAATTCCCTACATCAGAAATTAAAAAGACAAACCTCACAGACCAGCAGCCTGAAGGACCAGTAAATACATACACACTCCAGGAGGCAATGAGCTTCTGCAGATGAGAGCAGATTCAGATAATAAAGGGCTACTTATTGGCAGGGAGCATAGCCCAAATGTATCTGTGCAGCTATGGAAAGCTGAGGAAAGGACCTCGGCATACCTCTTTGAGAGGACAGCTATCTAGGCTTTTGCTCCTCTCTTGGAAACAACTCTGACTCTAGGTTGGCATTTTTGCCACTCTTACTGCATTTGGACCTATTCATGGAATTCTCTGAACTGTTACAAACAAGTCTTGTGGTTCTGAATCTGCTTCTCTCTGTTCACAGATTGTCATGGCTCAAATTATGGCCTTTGTGAAGTTTTGGGTGTTCTCTGGCTAATTACTGATTTTGTTCCCAGTTGTTGTTAGAATGCTTCTGTTAACTCTTTGAGGTAGTCCAAACAAAAAGCACAAGCCATGAATAGTAACACTTATTATAAGGTCACCATTAACAGAATCTTGCAAAATTGTAAGCACCTCTCTCCTCCTTTACTTTTACTGTACAGAAAACCATAGATGGTCCTTTCTGAGACACTTTCTCCATTCCTCTTTTGTTTCTGTAGACATTATGGTTGTGTAGTCTGCAGCTCTTCCCCATTTCTCAAGTCATTCCCACATACCATTACAGTTTTTGACATGGCAAAAAAGCCCTAAGAACTACATATTTATCTGGTTTTCAATTATGTGTTAGATACCATTAGATACTCTTATCACCTCATATACCATTCTCAATAAGCTTTTTATATATAACAAAGGTACCTGCAAAGTTGCCTGTTCTCTCTCTGTGAAGACTTTTCTTGATATTTTAAAACCGTGCTACTTTAGTGGAGAGATCTTAAGGAAATCTTACTTATACAAAGGAATTTTGTTTCCTCTGCCATGACCAGGAATGATAAATGGGTTGGAAATAGCATTCTGATCCTCAAATTATTTTATGAAATGGTCTTGAGATTTTAGATAAATAACAATCACCTAGCTTAATTAGTGTAAGAAAACTATATAAACTGCTTATAGGCTTTGGTCTGTTTTACCTAGAAGAATGCTCACTGTCCTCCCAACATCCTAAACTACAAATTTCAGTGTATCTACCTTCTCAGATGAATGAACTAAAGCAGGGGTGTCGAACTCATGTTGTCACCATGGTGTATCGTGATGTATCTGGACTTTTCCCTCTTCGCTAAACCAGGCTGGGGGGGCCAACACGTGACGCATCCAGTCCACGGGCCACGAGTTTGACATCCCTGAACTAAAGTGTCAGATGAAGTGGTGGTTCTGCTGCTTCTCTGCCTTGCTTAGACTGATGCAAAACCTTTGAGGAACTTTCATTTTTGCCTTTTACAAGGAAAAATACACACAATACATCAGAGAATATATTATTGTATTCCCATGGCAGACACAGTTGCGTAGGCAGACAAGCCTTTTAAAAGAAAGGATTCCATTGGCATTAAAAGCCTGAAGAAAGATTCGCAAACTTAGTAAAGGAGGAACTAACACTTTCATTAGATGAGATCTCAAAATCTTTTGTGAATCAATCCAATATTATACTGACATAAGAAAGCAACAATAGGAAAATAAGAGCTTGCATACAGAGTAAAAGAAAATGTAATGGGCAAACATGAAATATGTACCTATTTCTGAGCATTGGCTCACATTATTAAGATTAAAAAGGGTGCTTTGGTATATTAGTATTTGGAACAATTTAGAACATAATTGTATATCCTGAGATATACAATTCATTCTGTTGTATTTATAGAAGGAGTATTATTGGGGTAAATCCAGATTAGCAATTCATTACTTCAACTTGACAGTAATGGGTCCACTGAAATCACCAAGGGAAAAAGCTATCATTCTGCCAAAATGTGCAAGATTATGATTTATGATTCATAATCATAAATCACTCGGAGATTCATTCTCCGAGTTTATGACTTATCTGCAACTATACCTGCAGTTATATAGATGCGTAGATTTCCTCTTCATTCTATTAGAGAAAAAGTTGGTGAAAAGTTATTATAAAATTACCTCCTTTCTCAAAAAGATCCTAAAAGCTGAAGAGGTTCTAATGCACTGGCTGCTCTTGTAAATTTTAATTTATATATTAACTTAAAATAATCCTCAGTAATTCTCAAAGTGAGGACTTTGGTGATCCATTAGGTAATTTGCTGCAGCAACTACATTCATAGCTCTTAGAGTCTACTTGCTATCTCAGATTGCTTCCCTATCATGCACCAAGAATCAACCTGAACATCTGTCTTTGCTATAAGAACCAATTCTCACCCTGATGAAACCTCTTAATAGCTTTTCTAAAACAATCAACAAATGCAGCCTGCCCCTCCTTCATGAAAAGGACAGACTTCCTTCCCTCTTCCACTGAAAGCAGAAGATCCAGAACCTTTCCTGTACTAATTTCCCCACTTATAGTTTTTTTACCTGAAAGTAGAGAATTTTCTGGAATTCTTCCATTCTACTTTAACATTCTTCTTAGTAAATCTTACTAACCAGAATATAAAGAGATTGGCTTTTGTAATTAATCATTGCTAGCATAGGTTGGTTATGAAGAAACTTGATGTGTACTAACAATCACCTGGCAGGAGCCCAGTCACTGCCTCAGCATTACTTTTCTATTTCTGCCAATAACCATCTGGAGAGAGCACAGTCACCACCTTCGGTCTGTCTGTGCTCAACTAAATGTGATTTCTGACAAGCAGCTGAAGAAGAAATGAGCAAATAGGAAATATAAGCATATTTAACATGTGATTTCATTGGGCTGTGCATCAATTATCAGTAGCTCCTTAGTCCTCAAGAGATTTTTCTTGAAGAATATTCTTGACTTGCAAGTTTATGACAAAAGTAGTTGTTACTGTGGCATCGGGCACATACAATAATTCAAGTGGTAAATCATTTTTGGATTCAATTTTGATACAAAGTTTATTTTAAAGTATCTTTACAAATGGACAAAATTGAAGTAATATTAGTCACTAAAAATGTGAACTGTGTTCTTAAAAATGAAAATGTTGGGAGGGGACATTTATTTATTAGGAGGGTCTTGCATTTTCTACATGTTTATTCAGTAGTCATGATTGCAGAAAATTTGAGTAACATTGAATTAAGACATTCTCCTTTGAAAAGTGTTGTAACAACTTGTGTACTTAATAACTTTTTAAAATAACTTGTAACTTTTAAAAGTCCTGTTAATATTTTCATAAAGTTAGAACTTTATACATATATATTTGTGTAGTATTTCCAGACTGGCAGTAAGTATTTTGATAGAAATTTATTCCAAATAGCAGTTATTGCCTGGATAGGAGTGAAGTCTGCAGGGAGATACAGTGCTAAGTCATTTCCTGGCTCTACAACACTTGAATCCTAGTAGAGAAGGGAGTGCTGCCGTTTACAATAATAGCTGCTCAAACCACATTTTACTACATTCCTTTCCTTTTTAGCAAGCTGTTACAAATGTAACAATTTTTTTAAAATCATGCAAAACAACTGTAAGGCCTATTTTTCAGATGCTTGTAAACATACATGGTAGATCTTTGAACTAAGTGGTATATTGAACTTTCACACACAGAATTCATAAAGCATTTTGGTAGGCAAAGAAACTAAGTGGCCCAATATTATATTATTCTAACAAAAGTTATGTGTGGTAATGATTTACAATACCTGAAAGTAGTGAGAAGGTAAAATTTATCCAGAAGTAGACAATAACAGAACAAGATGATGATCAATATTTATATTATGTATCAAAGAAGATCTTCTCTGAGAGTCCCTGAAGAAGTGGTGCAAAGATTAGCAGAATTCTCACATTTAACCCTTCTTACCTGGGTTAAATGTTCTTGAGTATTTTTATAGGTTGATAATGTGTCCCCTTCTGTTGCTTCGCTATAGTATGGGCCAAGCAAGATTTCAGTAAATCCAGTTAACAGTGGAATCGGAATGGGACAATTGCCAGAGCCAACTCACTGTGGCCAACGCACTACAGGACAACATGCCACAGGACAATTTAACAATTCAGTTTAATCATTTAAAATAAATAAAAATATTTTAATTTTTGTCATTTACATTTCACTCTGTCCCTGCTTTTCCATCCTTCCTTTATTGATTCTATGCCACCATTTCTTTGAGACTATTGTAGAAACTGTACATCATCAAAGAACATCATTGCAGTAAAAGAAGAGTGTATAGAATATGGAGCAAACCTGTTCCACCCAGCATAAGCAAGAACACTAAAACCAACAAACCTCAAATCCAATTTATGTTCAGAAAAGAGAGTGAATTGAAATATGCTAGAGTTGTGTTAGCAAAATACCAGAGTTATTCCATTCCTCTGGTATTGCCTGAAAAATATCATCATCAGAGGAACGAGTCAGAGATAGTGCATAACAGGGAAGCAGTATCAAATTCAAAGGTATTTAACAATCCATTGTGTCATCTCAGTTGACATGAATGATAACATTCTCACTGACAAAAATGAACTATGGACAGTTATTTCCTCCTGAATTACAACAAAGTATAGCATGATAAATTTAGCAGATGATCACACCACACAGTTCAGTGGACAAAGCTAAGTACAGTATTGACTTCAGACAGTTAATACAATTACATAGCAACATGAGAATGATAAGACTATAATAATCCACTGTCCAGAGGGCTGCATAATTATGAGCACACTTTAATAAACACTACAAGGGTTTTTAAAAGGATTGCATTTCTTTGTTTTTAAGTACCTGATATATATCCTGTGTTCTCTTCAGATAAATTATCTGAAAAGCTAACAAAAAGAAAAAGTAACAGTACATAATGCCATATAAAACAGAATGATAAAAACAATGAGCAAATTAAAACTATTTTGATTATCACAATTTAAAAGCTTGAATAAGTGACCAACAATTTGAAGCTGAAAGGATAGTAAACTGGATGACATGAGGCTCAGTGACAAGAAAATACTTCATAGATTATCAGTCACTACATTTCAATAGATGGTAGGACTTGGAGGGGGGAATTCTCAACAAAATGGAGGTGAAGAAGATGCATTTTGATGATATTGGTTAGCTAAAACTTCTGTATTGTTTCACTCTATATAGTTATCTCACTTCACAAACTCATTAGAAATGTCAGTTTCATAGCTCTAATCATGGCTCTTCCCAACCTTCCTAGATAAACAAGAAGAAATGTTCTGTTCATGAGGGAGAAGCTTATTTGCTTCAGATTTTAGACTGTTGAATTATTGATGGTATTTAAAGGACACAAATGTTTACAGTTCTATTGTCTCTTCTTTTACACCTCAGTGTACAGTGTATACTACAATACTTCGAGTTATTAACAGGTAGCATTTCTCCAAAGAGCTCTAAGGATTACTCATTCATTGTGGAAAAAAGACCTTCTGTTCCCAAAGTAAAGAAGGTTTTATGCTGGACTAGGAAAGGTAGCTGTTAACTGATCAAGTTTGAACTACCATTCCATGTATTGCAATAATTTATATGTTTCCTTAATTTTTTTATTTATTTAAATTTACAAGGTGAATAAAATCTGGGTAGCAAAAAATGAAGAATGCTATGATTTTCTATTGTGAACCTCCGATTTTGTTTGTTTATATTTTTTATATGGCTGCCCAACTCACAGCAAGAATGCATTGCATAAGTCCCATAAGTATACCAAGTAAGTGAATGCCCAGTCATAAGATGCAGAGCCTGATAATTCATAAAAAATAGAGACACAATAGCCAAGTTGCCTATGGCACATGGATGAATATAGATGTTATTTACAGATAATTTTTTAAAATGGGTGGGGAGTTAGGAAGGGATGGATATAGGCAAGCCTTTTCATGCCTACGAGTTTTATGAAGAAGCATCTTCCCTACAGGAGGAGGATAAATCAGTTATCTGGCATTTCTCTAGTTGTCATGGAAATACGTTTGTGGTGACAAACAGCATCTCACAGCTACACTCAATCCATCTGTTTCCACCAAAGTGCCATTTCAACAGCTCTTAAAAAGAAACTATGGAGTCAGTGCTAACAACAACAGCAGCAAAAACTGCAGGAAGCTTGAGAAGAAGAACAAATCTGGTCACAAGAAAATTAAAACAGTAACCTAAAAAGATTGTGATGATAATCTAGTAAAGCTGTCCCATCTTTGTTAAAGATCACTACTTTGTTAAATATATGTTTCTGGATCTGCAAAATTTAAGCATTTTACTTACATGTAGTGTATATAATTTAACAAGAGAGAGATGGGTCTCAAGTTGGGAGTAGATTAATCAATGGGGCTGAAGAATACTTCTTAGGTGAGTTTAGGATTTTGGTTATGGTATTGTAGGAAGTTAGCACTCATCCCTCTCCTAGAAGAATGAAATATTTTAGGAAATATTTAAAAAGGCAGAAGCCATTTCCCTGGATGAGAAATGAAGCATCATGTTTTAAAGTCAAAGCAGCTTCCTGCCAAAGGGCCCCACACCTTTGTCAATGGCCATCATCTGCAACACAATAGGACCCATCTAGCAACAGAAACTCACCACATGGCAAGACTCAAGCAAGCTTGAGAACAACCTACAAAGTTAGCGAAGACCCCTAGACCACCTGGGAGTTTGACAACCAATCAGGATACTTTTCTTATACAGGAACAAGAAACTCAGAGGTGGGGCCAACAGAGGGCATAAAAACCAAGGCACTCCCAGCATCTGGGGCTTCTTTGTTTTCTACCCAGGAACTCAAGCCATGTGATTCTGCTCAGGAGCTCAAGCCATGTGCTCCTGTTCAGGAACTCAAGCCATGTGATTCCTGTCCACCATTAAACCATCTTTCCAAGCAGTCTCCATGTTTCCAGTGTCTTTTTCCCCACTTGAAACTGAACCCAGATGGACATTTCTTCCAGCAATATATTTAAAGACAAAAGTACTTTCCTTAGTATCTGATAATGAATTTTCAAGGAGAGGAAAGTCAAGGAGTATGTGTAGTAACTTATCAAACCATCCTACTTGATGCTGTTTCAGTGTAGACTAACATTTCCATTATTTCCAGACAGCAGAGCCTATAGCAGTGATGGCTAACCTTTTCTGGACCAAGTGCCCAAAGTGCATGCATGTGTGAGTGCCCGAACCCCCAAAATACAATGCGTGTGCGGTCCCTGCACATGCATCCTGCTCCCGTACATGTGCATGCACTCCGCGCACGTACCCCACACATATGCGGCCCCCCTGTATGCGTCCCACCTCATGCGCATGTGTGCACACACCCCGCATGGCCCACGCGCATGCACAGCAAAGACTCAAAGACCAGCTGGCTGGTGGGAGGCATGCGTACGTGCGCAGTGGAGCTGAACTGGGGCGACGGCTCGTGTGCCCACAGAGAGGGTGCAGTGTGCCACCTCTGGCATGTGTGCCATAGGTTCATCATCACAGGCCTATAGGAACTCTATTTCAATGGATCCCAATGCACTGGATGAAAAATTTCTGATTTGCAAAATATGTGTCATAAACTCATAACAAAATTCCATTGTACATGGATGTATTCTTACAGCCTTTTTATGTCTAGAAACAAGCTATAAAGTTTTGAACATTGTGATTCTGTTCTGATTTAAAGCCTTAAAATGCCACTCAATGCTAAGTTAGGATTTTATTTTTTAGGAGGTCTTTAAAATGGGAATCTTCAATATAATTCATCATGTTGTAAAAAATTGCTTTACAAGAGAGCCAGTCAGGTTCATTAATTGTTCAAAGGCAGGTGGATTTAATTCAATTTGAATAAGAAAGTCTTCATGTTCTTGGCATTCTTAGAAATTTGATAATCTTGGGTAACCTATGATCCCAAATATTTTGTTTCTGTCTTCCAGGCAACCTGCTTGCACAGAAATATGCTCATGATATTCCAAAAGACTCATTATAGAAGCAGCTGTTTTACATTCATATTTAACAATAAGTCTTTTTTTCTCTCCCACTTGGTATTTGCCTCCAGAACTTAATCCCTGATGGCATTCCACAGATAAGCCTTCAGTGCACTCCTGCCCATCAGGCTAGCATTTTCAGTGAATTATCTCCTATCATTATGTCATTACCTATTTTAGCCATGTATTTTAAAATAAGGCTAATGGGATTTTCTAAGAATCAACATTTGCAATCCTTTTTCTTTATGCAATTCCTTCCCACCTGGCAGTTTTGTAACAAACATCCTGTTAAGTGGTGTAGATATTAATGGGAGGCCTAGCTAGGGAACCAGAAAGATTATGTATTCTTTCAAGATCATGAAAGCAAACATTTTGATTCTTGTTTGTAATTTTTTAAAAAAGATATTTTTTCCCAGTATATATGTCTGCTTGTAAAGTGCAGACTTTTTAACTAAGTGTACAAGTACCTTTTCCCATTAAAATCAAGATTTTTGAATACATCTAAGGAAGGAAAACAGCATTTCTGGAATGAAACTGGAAATTTGCTAAATGTACCTTCCCATTTGTTCCTGTGCTTGAAGTGAGTATGTTTATAGGAGCTCACTCCACAGCCACGGATCTGGAATTCTTCCTAGATGTCAACCAGACAACTATTGCATTTTGCCAAATTTAGCTGCTTTCTGTTTTGCAAAAGATTCAGGAGAAAATGAAGCTTTACAAACCAATGGGCCTAATTAGTTATCAGATGTTCCTGATTTTATTTTTGACTCAGATATTACCAGCTCCATAGAATATTATGTCTGCTCTCTTCCCAGCAACATAGTTCTATTGATCTGCATAAATTATTATAAAACTCTATATTGTTTTTGGAATTCCACCGTTAACTGAAAACTTCAGCCTTCAGCAGCCCTGTTTCTTCTATGAAATGCAAACAAAAGCAAAATAAACAGGAAATGTATTTATTGATCAAATTTATATGCTGTACATCTTTTTGATATGGCAACTCTATAATAAGATAATAATGACAGACACATTCTTTCCAATGAAAAACTCATTGCACCTTCTTGATCTCTTATGGATTTTGATATAATCAGTCATTATATCCTTGACTCTTTTGAAGGTTAGAAGTTGGAGGAATTGGATTTCAGTTTTTTTCTTCATGATCAGTGACTCAATATCAGGCCTTTGCTTTGCCTCCACATAATTGTGCTGGGCCAGGTTATATGCAATCGTAGGGGCTGAGATATTGATATAGGGATAATATTCAATCATAAGTCTTGATCTTTGACCAACAAAGTTATGGTATTGAGGAAGTTGTTAGGATCTGGATGGAGTGAGAGGTAAGGGCTAGACTTAGTACAATCTTAGCACGAATTAGAGGTTATAGATTCAAGGACTCTGTTTCTGGTGAGCTTCAAATTTCAGTTTTTGATGGGGTTGTACTTCCCCAAATGGTATTGGAAGTCCTTCTGAACTTGCCACTGTTGTTCAATGAGCAAGTGGCAGCTATGGGCAAGAGAACTTTTGCATAATTCCCTTTTTATAAACCAATTATGCCTTTCTGAGACTTTGGGATCACATCTGCTTTCTGGAATAGCATTCCAATCTGTTAGGAAAGCTTTAAAAACCTGACTTTTTTACAGTCTCTCTGGTAAGGCAATTTATCAATACTTATCAGGAATGTTAATTGTTTTTATATTTTCCCAAAGTGGTGTTTTGGGATTAAAAAAAAAAAAGATAGAGGATTGCTACTGGAAAAAGGCACTGTCTGGATGCATTGCAGCATTTGATGAAGGATGTACCACAATCACACAATAAAATGTAATCGTCATTTTTCTGGCTAAAAGTAAAACTGTTTTCCAAACTACAAATTTTGATTAACTGATTTGCAAAGTAATTTAAGATTTATAGGGCAAAATATTCAGAACTGAGTCTGACGGATCAAAAGAGTTTGATACTATTCTATATTTCTTCATGATTGAATTATACCATAAAATGTAGCGAACAAACTTAGAGTGGGAAAAAGTCTTGCTTTCAGTGTATAGAGACACAAAGATTTATTTGGAGAAACTATGCAGAGATGGTTACAAAACATACTTTAAGTCCCAGAAACAAAGAAAACATTAGGAAAAAATTCAGACTGACCCTGTCTTAACTTCCTGGGGTATAAGCAGGAAAGAGGAGAAAATGCAATTAAGCTTTCAAAAATCTATTGCTATAGCCTGTATCAATAAATATATTTCCAGTCAACGTTGTAGAGTTAGTTTCCTTATATGGGCCTATCTCAAAGGGCTGATAGAAAGCCATTATATTTCATTGTATATAGAAGGAAAGAATTTTAGATGTTATGTCAGGCTTCATTCATTGTTCTATTGAGAAAACAAGATCCACTCTTCTATTTTACCCAGCCATATTCCATCGGCTACCTTGACCAAGTCTACGGATTCCAGAGAACAAAACTATCCTTGTTACAAAAGCTGAAAGTAAACAATCTTGTTTATACTTTAGACAACAAATACATATACAGATATGAGACAAATCTTTTAAAAATCTGATCTGGAAATAGCCAATAAAGTAAATTTTTAAAAGTCATATCAGTTGTGAAATAAAGTTTTGGATATAGGCTAAAACATTGGATTTCTTTAGCCTTGATTTTATAAGCAGAAAAAGTAATTCTAGAAAGAGCATATTAATTCATAATTTGCTCTTAATTATGATCTCAATATAATTCCAAACAGAATCAGCATAGTCTGTAAGCAAAATTAATCCCACAATGAAGCAAGAATTTTTAATCAAAACAACTGAATTAACGTTATTTTGAATTATTTTCTGTAGAATTTTAATTTCAGTATGTCTCAAGGTAAATAATTTATAAGCCACTTACTTAGATAATAAGATGGGCAGTGTATAAATTTGGTAAATACTACACATTTTAAACAGATAAAAAGTTGAGAATATATCTCAATAAATGCCACTAAATGCAATAGAGCAAGATCTCATCTCTATATATGTAATCCTATCCTTCTTTATGTGAAGGTGAGCTATTTTGAGCTCCAAGCCCTTTTATGTAGCCCAGGATCATAATATATAGCCAGTGTATATAGAAGCTTCATGAGTTACTTTTGGTCAGCAGATAATACTTCCAGACACTGAGAGTGGTTGGAATGTAAATAAGTGAAAACTATGTGATTACTGTCAGACCTAGCACAAAGTTAGAAGAGGCCCAGATGAGAAAAATGTCTGCTGCCAATCTCTTCTTGTTGCAATGCATGAAAGTATTGATCTATATTTTTCATATGTTCAATTTGCAATGGCTTCTACACACAAAGATAATATTTATTATTATCTCCAGTTGTGCCAGTTGCGCCCCTACCTGGACCGTGATGACCTGTGCACAGTCACTTGTGCTCGTCACCTCCCGGATCGACTACTGCAATGCTCTCTACATGGGGCTGCCCTTGAAGACCACTGGGAGGCTTCAGCAGAATGCAGAATGCGACCGTGCGGGTAGTGATGGGGGTGTCCCGACACTCTCATGTTACACTGCTCCTGCGGCACCTGCATTGCCTACCAGTTGCGCTCCGGGTGAGATTCAAGGTGCTGGTAATTACCTATAAAGCCCTACATGGCTTAGGCCTGGAGTACCTGGCGGACCATCTGCGGACAGCAACAGCTCCCCATCGCCCAGTGCGCTCTCACAGGGAGGGCCTCCTTGGGGTCCCATCGGCCAGACAGTGTCGGCTGGCAACTCCCAGGGAGGGGCCTTCTCTGTGGGCGCACCTACCCTGTGGAATCAGCTCCCCCTGGGGCTCCAGATGGCCCCTGACCTTCGCTCTTTCCGCTGTGACCTCAAAACATGGTTATTTGGCCTGGCCGGATTGGATTTAAGGGTTTTTTTAAAGGGGAGTTTATTGGTTTTTATATTTGAATACTGAATTTTATGTGTTTTTTCTATTGTTGTGAGCCGCCCTGAGTCCTTTGGGAGAGAGGGCGGCATACAAGTTTAATAAAATTAATTAATTAATTAATTGATTAATTGATTGATTAATTAATTAATTTGCCTAAATCCCAAGAAGCCGACGCATGGAAGCTAGAATATGAGCTTATTATTATTTTTAAGGATCTCCAGCATCTTAAAACGAAGTATTTTAATATTAACATGTAACACAAATTGGCAATGATGCATGGAACCACTTCAGATACAATTTCCAGGTATTACAGAGGGGCAACACAAAAATATAGAACATAGAACATGGAATTCTTTATTGGCCAAGTGTGATTGGACACAAGGAATTTGTCTTGGTACATACGCTCTCGGTGTACATAAAAGAAAATATAATTCATAAACATAAAAACTGAGCTAACTTATTATGTCCCGAGAACATTAAGCCAAAATAATGTCAGTTTGCCACCACATTCATGTTATATAGAATTATCTTTTACTGTATGCTAAATGTTTTGATTTTTCTTTGGTAGTTGCTTTATTACCGTAAATTGGAGATTTAATATGGTTACACAGTATTTCTGCCATTTTTTGTGAATCTTGTATATCCAGATATGTCTCCAAGAATGGGAGATTTTTCTGCAGAAGTAAAACAAAATGTTTACGCTATTTACTGTATGCATCTAAATTCAGTTTCTTCCCCTTCAGCCTAAAGAGGTACCAGCTTTTTTTGTTTACATTTTTTTTCTTCAGCTCAATTGTATCTAATTCACAGAGACTGCCTGGACAAATCCCTGAAGTTTACTTGGCAAGGTTTTTCAGAAGTGGTTTGCCATTTTCTCCTTCCTAGGATGGAAGAAAGTGACTGGCCCAGAATCACCCAGATGGCTTTGTGTTCAAGGCAGGACTAGAACTCGCAGTCTTTCAATCTGCCTAAGGCAGAACTAATGGTCTCTCAGTTTGTAGCCTCATGCCTTAACCATTACACCAAACTGGCTTTCTGCTTTAAATATAATGTTACAAACTTACAACACTGCTTCTGTACAGTATATTATTCCTGGCCTGGACTTTTGTATTATTGTATAATTGGGGTGAAAACTTTGGAGAGTGACAGAACAGGAAAAAATGATAGATTATGAAATTAAATCCTATTGCTATATTTCATTTCAGTTGTTAAAATGAGAGAAAGTTAATGTTTCTGTGGTTCTGTTTCTTTGACTATTTGCATGGGAAAAAGATGTATGGAAGTCATAATAGTGGTTACTAATGCAATAAATCTCACTGCAACTGACTTAAATAGTTTTATGCTGTCAGCAAAATGAAATGCTTAAAAAAAAAGCAGGATTATTTTTCCCTTTAAGCTTTATCATATTAAAGTTTTATATTCAGAAGCTATTCTTCCCTTTCCCCAAATAACCAGCTTCTGCTCAGTGTTACAACTTTATTAAAAATATAGAGGACAAGTTCTCTATGAATATTCTTACATTGTCTTTTTTCATTGCATATTGGCAAATTAAGACTGAAGACCTGTTTGACCTTAGTCAAGTACACCATGGGGTGGCCTTGAAGAAATCATAGTTGCTGTCATTCTGGATGTAAAGCAGCTTTCCTAAACTTTTTACACTCTAGATATGAGTTTATTATGACCTAATTCCTACATTGTACTAAACAATGGTTTACCTGACTGTGGATTATTGAAAAAATCATAGTTGGTTGAGTTCACATCTCATGGTAAACCATAAAACATAGTTTACAAACTACAGTGCCTTGATTAACCTGATATAGTAATCTAACATTACACAAAACACTTGTTTAATAGATACAGCATAATATATAGACAAGGCCTGCAGTTCCCAGCAATTTTAACTCTAGTTTTATATTCACATTTCAGGTATGGAAGCCTACTGGCGATTTTGAATCAATTTGTTTTCCTTAACATTATTTGTCTCTTGTTATGGGTTTAAAAGTGCTTTTTGCTTCTGGACAGAATATACCTCTAGCAAGCAAATGAATAAATATCTATCTAGATCAGTGGTTCTCAACCTTCCTAATGCCGCGACCCTTTAATACAGGGGTGGGTTCTAAATTTTTTTATTACCGGTTCTGTGGGCGTGGCTTATTTTGTGGGCATGGCTTGGAGGTCATGTGACTGGGTGGGCGTGGCTAGCTGGTCATGTGACTGGGTGGCCATGGCTATGTGTATAGGGACTACTCAGAGGGCTGAAAAAAGTCATTTCTGACAGGTCCTCGCACTTTTGACTGGCCCTCACATTTATGACCATCCTCACATTTATGCCCGTGCAGCATTCTTAACAACCATGTCACTCATTTCACAACTGCTTCTCTTCACCATGGTGACAAGATAGGGCAAAAATGTAAAATGTGAGGACAGTCGTAAGTTCGAGGACTGGTCAAAAGTGCGAGGACCAGTCAAAAATAACTTTTTCAGCCCTCTGAGTAGTCCATATACACAAAAGGACTACCCAGAGGGCTGAAAAAAGTGATTTCTGACAGGTCCTCGCACTTTTGACCGGTCTTCGCACTTATGACTGGTCATCATTTATGCCCATTGTAGCATTCTTAACAATGTGTCACTCATTTCACAACTGCTTCTCTTCACCATGGTGACAAGATAGGGCAAAAACGTAAAATGTGAGGACAGTCGTAAGTTCGAAGACTGGTCAAAAGTGCGAGGACCAGTTAGAAATAACTTTTTCAGCCCTCTGAGTAGTCCATATGCATAAAAGGATACAGCAATAGAGAGGGATGAAGGAAGGGAAAGGAAATTAGAGTAGGAGTAAGGGTAAGAGAGGGAGGAAGAGAGGAGGAGAAGGAGAAAGGAAGAGGAAGTAGGGAGGAGAAGAAGAGGCGGAGGAAGAGAAAGTAAGAAGGAAAGAAAAGAGAGAGGTGGTAGGTTTGAGGAAAAAGATTGCTGTACAATAAAAAAGATTAATGGGAAGAAAGCCAACCCCAAACAAATATAAAGATATTAAGATAAAGAATGAATTGTTAAACTTTAAAGAATAAAAGAGAACAAATATAAATAAATAACAATAATTAGAAACACACATATAAACATACAATGTATTTTCTTTGAACAGAGTATTTGGCCGGTTCATAAATTTAAACAGTGTTTAGTCATTTCAATTAAATTTACAATTTCTATATTTCCTTTTTGCCATATTTATTCCTCATCTATTTTTGTAAAAAACCAATATTACCCTTCATCCTCATCTCTAATCTTAATCAAATTCAATTTTTCCCTTCTATTCTATATTATACCCCTTCCCATTGTCATCTATTTTTATATCCATCCTCACATTGGTTAATTATGTAATATTACAGTTGTTTAATATAAATTCAACATTTTAATATAAATCCATTAGTTATATAACTACCTTTTTTGTATATTAATCAATATGAACATGAATATTCCAATTATTTCCATGCAATCCAATTTCTTACCAATCAATTAATTATATTTACCAATAATAATAAACCAAATAATTTCCCCCATATATTCCTCCAAACCACAACTTAACCATTTCTGCTTTCAACACAATAGACAATTAATAGTATCTCAATTATTACAATTCCCTAGTTAAATAGAGCTTTTTTTCTTTTGTGTTTTAAAATCTCTTTTTCCCTAAATTTCCCATTGTTTTGCACCTACCTTTTTTGGTGAGGAAAAAGAAAAGAAATCTGCCTGCCTAATTTTCCAAGTTGCAGCAACAGCAAAGCATTTTCAGTTTCGTTTTTAAGCATAGATGGGGGGAAAAAATCTGCACTCTTTCCAAGCAAGCAGCAGAGCCCTGAGCAAAACAGCTGAGAGCAAATCAGCTGGGGATCGGGAGCCGATCTAAGCAAGGGCTAATTAGCCTATGCTGAAGCTCCGGGGGCCAATAAAATTACAAAAAAACACAGAACCATTTGTTAAATTGCTGGCTCCCCTGCCCCTCGCCCACCACTATTTATTGGCAATAAATAGTGGTGCGGAGGGGCGGGGCAAGCCAGCAATTTAACAAATGGTTCGGCTGCACCACTGGCTCTAGGGCGGCCCTTTGAAGCCCCGCGGCAAAAATTTAAACAGTTTTTTTTCCTCTAGCCATCGAAGGCAGCAATAGATTGGGAGTGGGCGGGGTAAACGAACGGCTGGCGATCCAACAGAGCAGAGAGTGAGGGTGAGTGAAGGGGGGGCGAGAGAGGGCTTTGGCGACTCCTGTGAAATGGCCGTTCGACCCCCAAAAGGGGTCGCAACCCCCAGGTTGAGAACCGCTGATCTAGATGGTGCAAGTAAGAGTAAAGAAGTGATGCTTGCTAAAATTGAGAGAAAATATAACATTGGCAAAACAATTGCACAATAGAGCATTTTACATAATAAACTGATGATGACAACAAAATACATTGAGGATTATTTTCTTCTGGGGAGAATATGTCATAGAACACACTTGGTGGTTATTTCAACTGAAGTGAATAGAATTGACTCTGCCATACAGATTCTTATTTCATCATGAGAAAGGCTGTCTTTAAAATATCACAAGCATTGTTGGAAAAAGTCAAATGTTTCTGAATCTGTAAAAAAGGCTTTATTTAAAAAACAACAGAAAATAAGCCTTAACAATAGATCTTTGTTGAAAGGATACAGACTGCTGTACATGATCCAGTGCTCATGGGATAGTATTATTTTGAGTCAGCTGGCTTGGGAAGGAATACAAGCAGAGTTCTGTACAGCAATGATTGCTTGCTGAGGCACTAATTGGAACAAATTGCCCCCAGGGGTACAAATGAGAACAAAAGACTGCAACTTGTCGTCATTTTTGCACTATTGAATCAAGTGTCTATTTATACTATAGTCTGACCTAATGCTGAAATGGTTAAAGTATCAGACTAGAAACTGGGAAGACGGTGAGTTCTAATCCCACTTTAGGCACAAAACCAACTGAGAGACCTTGGACCAGTCACATACTTTCAACTATAGGAAGAAAATGGCAAGCCATTTATGAAAACCTTGTCAGGGACTTGTCCAGGCAATCTCCCAGAATCAGACATACTTGAAGAAGAAAAAAATCATAGTAGTGAAAAAATGTGGGCAAGTGATTATCATTTTTTATTCCTTCAGTTACATTATGTTTATTTGTGGATTATGTATGAAACTGACCATTGTGATTTGTTAATACATCATAGTTGACAAAAATCATGATTTAGTGGCTCTGTGATTGCAGGCATTGTTTTATTCGACAAACCTAGTTGAAAAGTCATGGTTTGCTGTTATGCAGTGTATTGTTGGTTAATGAGGCATTTTGCATGATAGAAAAGAATTTACAAAAAAATTTTTTTTTTGTGCAGTGCATATTCTATTATACTCTTGACACAGTGGCAGATAATCTTGGGAAGAGATATAGCCATACCTTTACTCAGAACCACTCATGGGAAGACAGTAAGCTTGGTGAGTATAATATTATTTTAGGGAAAATTGAGTTGATCTATATAGATAGATAAGAACTGAAGAACTGAAAAGCTGTTATCAATCCTTCTTCTTTACTACTTCTGCAAAGCTAAATCCAGGACCTCTTGCATAGCTTAACCTCTTGCATAGTTTTGTCAGACCCCAATGCTGAGAGTTGGGTGGTATATAAATTTAATAATTTGTATTTCATTACACAATGAGCCAGCTGTTTAGATTAGATTTGGCATTTTTATTCATCATCAAGTCCTTCCTAAGATCCTGGGATAGGCTATTTGGCTGTAAAGAATGAACTATCAAACTTAAAAGAAATTTCCTGATCTTTGTACCCATATCAGTTAAATATTTTTCACAAAACATACATAAAGTACTCTCTTTAATGAGAATGATGGCAAATTATTGAGCCTGTAAGCATCTGTGTAGCAAAATATATTCACAGGATTTATTGCAAATATAAATACTTATTGAATACAGAATGATCTTTGATTCAAGTACCAGATAATAATCTATTCCATTTCCTTCAAGCTGTCTCAACTATTTGCATCACTTTATGCAGAGCTTCTGATCTGCTAATGTACTCTGGATCCCAGTAGCTTTAGTAATAAAGTAGCCCACATATGGTAATAGTTAATAAAGATGATTCAAAAGAAGAAAGCCATGAAATCTTTCTTAGCAAGCAGATTAGTTTTACCCGTGGAGGGTAAACTGAGGGAGCTTGCTGAGTCTACTGCTCCATAAGGAATTAATGGATCTCAGGTGGCTTTGAAAACCACTGGCTTGATTCCAAAAGTCAAACTTAAAGCATGTTCTCAGAGGAACAATTAATTTATCTTTGCAGTAGGGTTGATTTACTTGCATACAATGTGCAACTTGATGAACTATAAGAAAACAATAAAATGTTTGTTTCTCAATGTTGCTTGGCAACATATTACCTTTAATTTTGTTTCCAGTCATTTTAAAGTAGTACCAGGACATACAGTATTAAAGAAAACAAACATTATCTTTCTTGTCACAGACAAAATGAAGCTTTGAAGAGCTATTTGTCTAGAAGAATGAAAGTTCTTTAAAACAATTTTTGGTAAAGCAGTATAAGTACTATAGGCATTGTACAAAAATGAAAAAATATTTCTAAGTTAGAATTCTAGCATATCTTTGCCCCAATTATTGTGTCTGTGAAAATCTATATAACCACTAAATGGCAGCAAAGAATTAGAATTCTTCAGAATTCTATAGCCCAGATATGGTAGCTTTGGTGTTCACACATCATATTAAGCTATTGTTTATTTAACTATGGTTTATGGAGTGTCTACATTGGGCAGTGTTCACATGGTATACTAAGTCATGAACCATCCATAACCATTAAAACATGAGATGAAATGATACAGCAATCCAAAACCAAAATATGTGCTTTGAATCTAATCTGTATTATCAAAAAGTGTCATTACTTTCTTTTGCATTCTGTTTTAATTCATGTTCAGGAAAGAGAGATACATGAAACTACTTGGCAGGTTTTGAATGGCAAGTATTGTAATGCTGTGGAGGGTGTTGTTTTTTTTTTCATTTCTTAAAATCAATATTTCCCATCATTTTCAAAATACATATAATAGGGCTGCTCAAGGTTCAAATGGACATTTCTAAATTGCTGAGGCAACAGGAGAAAGGAGTATTGGGTATATTTGCCATCTTGAATGATTTATAAAAATAAAGGCAGAAAACAAATAAATAAAAATTTCTAAATTGTGATATGAGGTCACTTTGCATCATGCCTTTTCTAGCTTTTCAGACAGTTATTCAAGTATTTAGAAGAAGCTGTGCACATGCATACTATAAATTCAACTCTCCTGGTTAAAGGAACTGATGGGTGAGACCTCAGTGCAACAGCACCTTGGCAAGGAAAATCATTTTGCTTTATCATAGTGATGGGGAGCACTTCATCATCACCATGGCATTGAGGAGATGCTTAGCTGTCTTGCATAAGTTGAATGCATATTATCCCCAAAACAGATCTCTGCTGCTAATTGTAATGCTGAAATAATGACTGAATGTTCATTTGTAATATGCCTGAACTTCAGTCTGCAAAATTTTTGTTATATTTATGGTATGTATACATAGCATATTGCTGATTTACCTTGGTTTTTTCCTCAAAATACAGGGGTTTTTTTTCTTTATATAGTACATTAAATTTCTATCAGTCTGACACACCAATCCAATCCAATCCTCTATATATCACATTTAGTACAGAACTGGTTTTACAAACTGAATTAAACTCCTTAAATTGTGGAAGTAGTCTGTGTCACTTGAGATAAAAACAGTAAAGTGTCTCTTAAGAGAAGGCTATCTCCTGGTGTCTAGATGGATATGTATATGTATTTAGGAAATGATTAAAATTATTTTTAATCAATTTAAAGAGTTCGTTGCTCCTTGTTTTTTACATGCATAGCCAGTATGTAAAAACTGTAAAAACGAAAAATTGTTCTGCCTAAACCGAAATTCAAACTTTGCATTTGTTTCTATCAAACCCTTTAGAAATTCTGTAATAGACTTAGTAATTAGGCCTTCCCTAGGGAATGGAGATTGCTAGTTGTCCTCAGATAAACTGTACATAAGAAGAGTGTCGTTCCATATAGGGGCTCTTCTGCTGACATTAACCATGAGAACCTAGTAATGACATTCCAGTCTCTATTTACGTCTCTTTCTGAACATACCCTTTAATAGAATGATTTGCAAATGTTCTCCCGTGGCTGAAGCTAAATTCTAGAATTAAGGCAGCTTTCACTCTTGCGTATGAAGGTAGAAATAGTGCCAAACTGATACACATTTGTATTCTGAGTAGCAGCCAAAAAGCAATGTATTTTGTATCTCAGTGGTACACAGCTTGTGCTATTATACAAGTAGATTCCTGTAGTCAACTAACTTTGGTTATAATAAACCAGAATTTAGAGCAGTGTTGAACTTAATGCAAGCTTTCCATAAGGGTTACTCTATTGTATTGGTATGTTATAGACATAGTGTAGGCAAACCATATAACCTTAAAGATCATTACTTTTATGATGACTGAGAATCAGTCTGGTCTAATAGTTAAGGTACTAGGCCAGGGCTGTCAAACTTGTGGCCCACAGGCCAGATGCGTCACACGCTGGCCACACCCACACCTGGTTTAGCAAAGAGGGGAAAGTTGTGATACGTCATGTGACACTGCCATGATGATGCAAGTTTGACACCCCTGCACTAGGCTAAATATCAAGGGATTGTGAATTCTAGTGCCACCTTAATGTATGAAAGCTGGCTGGTGAATTGGAGCCAGTCATTCTCTCTCCACCTACCAGCTCTCTCTATTTCACAGGGCTGTTGTTGGTGGGGAAAAAAAGGAGGAGCTCATTACCCACCTTGAGTTATTTAAATAAATAAATAAAAGTGAGATAACATCTCCAAAAAAACCTTTTAGGCCTTTGATATCTAGAAGTACTTCAGTGAAGATGGTATGGAATTTTTTTTAAAAAAGAATCACTAATAGGTTATGTTTATAGTAACCTTTTCTTCTGTAACCATTTACAGAGAAAAAGAAGAAAAGAAACAAACATATAGTATATACAACATGTTATTAATTCAATTTGAAAATAAATGAAAAGTTTCACTGAAAGAACTATACATGATTTCCCTCTTTACTTCCTCTTATTTCTTTACCCTGAGTAGAATTTTATGTTACAAATTCCACCACCATCTGATATTCTAGAAAACATCATGCAATAAATAGGAATGAGAAGCATTGTCTTTTCCAGATTTCCATGTTTTCATTCATTTATTCATTCATTTAGTCCTCCAAGGATATGGGGAGCTTATACAATAACAATGATATCACAAAAACCAAAGCATTTGTTTTGTCTCCTTTGGGGATTTTTTTTTAAAAAAAGAAATGTATTAACAGAAACTTACAGACTTTACCTTCTTATCCTCCAAAATGCTAAACCTTTTGCTTATAAAATCATGATTTGACACTATATTTGGATGTCATTATTGTGAAGTACTTTAGAGGCAAAAATGGTGCCTCTAGGGCAGGGGTGTTTAAACTCACGTATCATGTGATGTATCGCTACTTTTTTCCCCTTCGCTAAACTGAGGTGGGCGTGGCCACACGTGATGCACCGGGCCTGTGGGCTGCGAGTTTGACATCCCTGCTCTAGATGTATGTGGCCATAATCCACAGCTATCCGTCATTCCACTATACATTCTGTTCCACTTAAAGACCAGTAGTTATGTTATTCAAATGCTCAGACAATCCTCAACATTTAGAAAGGATATTGAGAAACTGCTGTTGACTCTTCTTAACTACTATTATCAGGAAGAACAGATTTGCAGCAAGCCTGAAATTTTAATACCCAAGTAAAACTAAAATCCTAGTAATCTTCTATAGAAACTGAAATAATTATGAAATAAAATTAAATAGTCTAGAATATTATCAGTGTCTTTTCTGAGTCCTAAGGGGTTCCATAAAAGGAGTGCTTGTCATTGTACTATGCATTTTAACACACATCTTCAGCAATATAACAGGAACAATTTATATTTTAGCCTGTCATGAAAGCGGCAGCACATACACAAACACAGTTCAGTCTGTTTTTTTCCCGAATAGCTACATAGTTGGAAAACTATGCAACAATTAAACAATGAAATTAAACATATGGAACCTGCATGGTAAGTTTAAACATTTAAGTGCCTTTAAAAAAGACAAAGAGAAAAAATAATATTACTGTAAATTATCAATTATAAAAGTTGATAATTTATAGAGAAAACTAACAAATCTACTTTCTAGTAGAAAATCTACATTATGTCCAAGTTAAACAGTGAAGAGCAGGATGTTCAGGTAACCACCTTTAAAGCGCTCCATGGCTCAGGGCCGGGGTACTTACGAGACCGCCTTCTGCCACCAATAGCCTCCCACCGGCCAGTACGCTCTCACAGAGTGGGCCTCCTCAGGGTGCCGTCCGCCAGACAATGTCGGCTGGCGACCCCTAGGGGGAGAGCCTTCTCTGTGGCAGCGCCTACCCTCTGGAACAACCTCCCCCCAGAGATACGTACAATAACAGACCTCCGGATTTTTCGTCGGGCCCTGAAAACCCATTTATTTCAACTAGCTGGGCTGGCTTGAGTGAATTTTAAATCGTTTTAAATTGGGGTTCTTTTAATTTTCGGCCAAATATTTAATTATTTTAAACTGCTTTTAAATTTTGTATATATTGTTTTTTTTACTTTGGCTGTTCACCGCCCTGAGTCCTATTCTGGAAAAGGGCGGTATAGAAATTTAAATAATAAAATAAATAAATAAATAAATGTTACTAATGAACAGCTGCTCTAGAAATAGACTGTTCCTGTTTGCAATAAATGATTTAAAGTGATCCATGAAAATGTTAATAAAAGCACATGTTTTCCAATAAGTGTCAGAAAGCATAACAGATTGGAAAAAATGAAACAAGTGGACTTCAAAAATATATTCCATGACTGGGTATACACACTTTATAGTATGTAAATCATAAATTGTCTTGCCTTTGTCAGCCTCAGCTTTGCCTGCTCAGCTGCCATAAGAAACGGGGGAGGGATTAGTTATGGGGGCGAAGGGTGGGAAGATGCAGGAGGTGTTTTTTTTTCCCCTTTTGGACGTGTCTTCCTAAGAAACGAAAGTGAATCTTCAAAGGAGGCAGCTGACCAACTGCCCTACATTCCTGATGAATGACGCTGCCAGACGTGATGCCACCTGACCTTTGGGAGACCTTTGGATTGGCTGATGATCAATGGACATGGGGTGGGGAGAAGCTTAGTAGATGCATTTCGCGCGTTTTGCTCACTTCCAGATTTACCTGGGTTGCGATCATTTCGTATTCAGTAAAAGTACTAATCTCTTCAAAATGATTGAGTTTGGGTTTTCCTTTCCTGGATATTGAAGGAAGCATACCTGACATTAAGCTGGAAGTAACATCCAGTCATCCCGGACAAAAACCGAGGGGACTGTAAATCCAAAATATGTCAGATCGAGGGAGTGATGGAGAAGAGCAAATGGGGGCAGCGAGTTCAACGGCAGCCACCCTCCAAGCGGAGAAAGAGAATGCAGAATGGTTGGAAAGACTCCGTTTAGAGCCGGAGGAGGCTAGATGGTCGAAAGGAGTGGGGAGGCTGCCGGACTGGGGAGAGGACCCCCGGGGGGTGACGACTTCCAGACCCTATAAAAAGGAGGCAGTGTGGATGCAAGAGCAAAAGGAACGTCTCATGATAGAACAAGCCTTGCAGCTTATTCGTGATGTAGAAGAAAGCAGGAAAAACCGTGAGTCTTTGGGAATTCCTTTGGAGAAGGGGGGAGCAAGCCCCAGGGGGGAGCCAGAAGAGACAGCCTGCGGGGGAGAGGAAGAGTTTGAGGAAGAAACATCCCAGGCTTCGGCAGCTCGAGGGAGAGATGCAGCCGGCCAGAGAACCCCAGCCCTGCAGCCCCCCCGCCGCAGACGTAAAAAGCCAAAAATCCCCCCCCTTCCTGGGAAGTATAATGGAAATCCTAAAGCATTGGGATTTTTCCTGACCCAAGTGTGGAACCACATGCAGGATTGGGGGGAGGACTATGAATCAGAGGCTGCTAAAGTGAGAAGCATCGTGAACGCCCTAGAGGGAGCAGCTGCTGAGTGGATGGTGGTTCTCCACAATAACAACTCCCTCTTGCTGAGAAATTACAACCAGTTCATGGGGGCCCTTAGGAAGCGTTTTGAAGACCATTTAGCTGAACGAAAGGCGAGACTCAGAATGAAGAGCATTCAGCAGGGCCGAAGACCGGTGGCAGAGTATATCCAAGAGTTTCGTGAGCTGGCACCCTATATGACAGGCTGGTCAGAAATGGCTCTTTTGGAGAGTTTCAAGGATGGGTTGAATGAAGAGATATATCGAGATTGCAGAAGCATGGGGGTCCCCGAAGATTTGCATAGATGGTACATAGTAGCTGAGGATGTGGAGATCGAGCTGAGACGGAGTGAACTCCGAGGAAGGCGTATGGGGGACCAGTCATCCTCTTTTCACCGTAAAGGGGCACCAAAGATGACTGGGGGGAAGGCCGAATTCAAACCCAAGTCAAAGCCCTTCACCTGTTTCAAATGTGGGAAAGAAGGTCACCGGGCTGCCGAATGCTTCTCCAAGCCACCGCCAAAAGCTACCGGGGCCGGCCCGAAGAAAGGCAACAAAATACCCGCCAAAGCCCGCGGCACCGTCCTGAAAGGAGAAGTCGTTGAGTTCACTCCCCGAAACCAGGGTGAGTTGGGAACTCCGACCAACGATGACGACAGCGAGACGGACTCCGACTCCGACGCCGACGATCGGGTGAGTCACACGGAAGAACCATTACTCATCCCCGTAGAAATAAGGGTGCCCTCCACAGGGGCTCACGTGCAATTATTAGCCCTGTTGGACTCGGGGTGCACTAGGTGCATAATCAGCCCCAAAGAAGTGGAGGAAATGGGACTGAGACTAAAAACTTTAAAAAGACCCATTGCATTTTGTCAATTAGACGGGTCGATTGCAGGAGGGGGCCCAGCTAGCTTTATGACAAAACCCCTTGAACTGCAAATGGGGAATCATGTAGAGAATCTCAGATTTATTGTAGCCCCTGGTATGGAAAAACCCCTCATTCTAGGACTGCCCTGGCTTCGAAAATGGAACCCACGGGTAAATTGGAAGACGGGGGTCCTGCGCATCCGCACGGCAGAACCAACTCCGGAAAAGGAAGGCCCCTCCCTGAGAGACTACATAAAACCAGAAAGGGTGGCAGTAGCCATTAACTATATTGAGGGAGAAGAGAAAATTCCAAAGGAATATTGGGATCTCAAGGAAGTTTTTAGCAAAAAGGCATCGGATGCTCTGCCTCCCCACAGGGCCACCGACTGCACCATTGAAATACTCCCTGGGGTGAAGCTTCCCAAACCAAAAATTTACCCCATGACACCTCGAGAGTTGGGGGAGTTGTGAAATTTTATTGAAAAAAACTTAGAACGGGGATTCATCGAACAAGCCAAACCCAAGGTGGCGGCGCCAGTAATGTTCCGCGAAAAGAAAGATGGATCCTTTCGTTTAGTAGTTGATTATAGAAATATGAACGTGATTTGCGTAGAAAATGTCTACCCCCTCCCACTCATGAAGGACATGTTAGCCCATTTAGGGAATTTTCACCAAACTTGATTTAAGAGAGGCATACTACCGAGTGAGAATAAAAGAGGGAGATGAATGGAAGACAGCATTTAATTGCCCATTGGGATGCTTCCAGTTTAGAGTACTCCCTTTTGGACTACAGGGAGCCCCGGCTGTATTCATGCAGTTGATCAACGAAGTATTGCACGAGCACCTGTACAAGGGGGTGTTGGTCTATTTGGATGACATTCTGATCTATTCTGACAACATGGCCGACCATGTAAAGTTGGTTCAAACGGTCTTGAAGAAACTCAGAGCAGCTGAATTCTATGCCAAACTTTCTACATGTGAATTTCATCAAGACAAAATCGACTATCTTGGATATCGTATATCGCATGAGGGAATAGAAATGGACCCTGAAAAGGTCCGGGCAGTGCTGGAATGGGCCGCACCGCGCACCCGTAAACAATTACAGAGTTTCTTAGGATTTGCTAACTTCTATAGACAATTTATCCCCTCTTTCGCGAAAATCGCACTACCAATTACAGACTTGTTAAAAACCAAAGGGGAAGTAAGGCCCAAACCCTCGAAACCACTAGAATGGACTATGGACTGTCAAGCCGCTTTCGAAAAATTGAAATGGCTGTTTGCGGCTGAATCTGTGCTCAAACACCCCGACATGGAACAACCTTTTGTAGTACAAGCTGACATCAGCGACGTAGCTGTAGGAGCAATACTCTTGCAAAAGAATGAAAACGGGATATTACAACCCTGTGCTTACACATCCCGTAAACTATCAGATACGGAAAGGAGATGGGCCATATGGGAGAAAGAGGCGTTTGCAATTAGATGGGCGCTGTTAACATGGAGACAATTTTTAGAAGGGGCGAAACACCCTTTCGAGGTGTGGACTGATCATAAGAACCTAGAAGCATTTAAAACACCACGCAAACTATCACCAAAACAGGCTCGTTGGGCCCAACATTTCAAGCGTTTCAATTTCACTTTACGTTACCTTCCTGGTGGAAAAAATTTCATGGCGGACGCACTTTCCAGATTGCCACAGTACAACAGCATCAAGAAGGAAGTGGTTCAACCAATGATCCCCTTGACACAATTGGCAACACCTGTCACTACCAGAGCGCAGAGTAAAACCGAACCAGAACTCTCGGGGGATTTGCTCGAAAAATTATGAGAAGCGCTAAAAACTGACCAGTGGTTTAAGAACCACTCGAATGAATGCACACTTCGTGACGGACTAGCTTGGGTTGGATCGAAATTGTATGTTCCAACCACATTAAGGACAACCGTATTGAAATATGCTCATGATGCCAAGGCCGCAGGACACTTTGCGTTTGTCAAGACTCTACATCTTGTTAAGAGACAATTTTGGTGGCCTGCACTTAAAAAGGACATATGTGGCTAGCTGTCCAGTATGTGCCTCGGCTAAAAGACCTCCAGGAAAATCCCCTGGATTACTGCAAAGTGTGGCTAGACCAAATGCCCCATGGAAGGAAATATCTATGGACTTTATTGTGGACTTACCAGAGAGTGAGGGCTGCACTGTCATTTGGGTAGTGACTGATTTGTTTTCCAAACAAGTACATTTCATCCCTTGCTCAAAGATCCCTTCTGCAAAAACCCTTGCAAAACTGTTTATTCGGCAGATTTACCGACTACATGGATCTCCGAAAAGAATAATTTCTGACAGGGGTGTACAATTTACCTCCAGCTTCTGGAAAGAGTTTTTGAAGTTGATAGGCTCCGCACAGGGGCTAAGTTCCAGTCACCACCCTCAGACAAATGGGGCCTGTGAAAGAACCAATGGGGTGCTAGAACAATACCTGAGGTGTTACGTAAATTACCAGCAAGACAATTGGGTAGACTTGTTGCCATTTGCAGAAGTGGCATATAATAATTCCGTACACAGTAGCACCGGATTCACTCCTTTTAAGGTTGCGTTGGGCCAGGATTTCGTACCCATTCCCGAGCTACCACAAGATGATCCTCAGAATCCCTCCTTGATGGATTGGATTGAACAATTAAAAAGCACATGGGCAGTGACTCGGAAGGCATTAGATGAGGCACACCGGGCCCATAAGGTGCAAGCCGATAAGAAAAGGTCCCCAGCTCACATTTATAAAGTGGGTGATAAAGTCTATTTATCTACTAAATACTTACAGACTACCCAGAAGTCCAAAAAGCTAGGGCCTAAGTATGTGGGACCATTTCGTGTGATTAGACTAATTAATCCAGTAACAGTTGAATTGGAATTGCCAAAAACATTGAGACGTATACATCCTGTATTTCATGTTAGTTTATTGAAACCTGAACACTCATCTCCCCTAAGAGCTGACCAAAGCACCCCTCCAATTCCAATTCTCATAGAGGGGGAGCAACATTTTGAAGTTAAAGAAATCTTGGACTCTAGAAAACACCATGGTAAAGTCCAATATCTGATTGCTTGGAAACATTTCCCTTCGTCTCAGGCTGAATGGGTGAATAAACGGGATGTTCGAGCTCCCAAGAAAGTACAGCAATTCTATACCAAATACCCAGATAAACCATAATTATTGTATATATTCTGTTTCTCTCTCTTTTCTTTCCTTTTATTTAGGAATAACGTCTCTTCTGCAAGAGCGGCCGAATGTCAGCCTCAGCTTTGCCTGCTTCAGCTGCCATAAGAAACGGGGGAGGGATTAGTTATGGGGGCGAAGGGTGGGAAGATGCAGGAGGTGTTTTTTTTCCCCTTGTAGGACGTGTCTTCCTAAGAAATGAAAGTGAATCTTCAAAGGAGACGGCTGACCAACTGCCCTACATTCCTGATGAATGACGCTGCCAGACGTGATGCCACCTGACCTTTGGGAGACCTTTGGATTGGCTGATGATCAATGGACACCGGGGGGGGGGGAGAAGCTTAGTAGATGCATTTTGCGCATTTTACTCACTTCCAGCTTTACCTGGGTTGCGATCATTTCGTATTCAGTAAAAGTACTAATCTCTTCAAAATGATTGAGTTTGGGTTTTCCTTTCCTGGATATTGAAGGAAGCATACCTGACAGCCTTGCTGTGTGAACCCAACCATCGCAATAGACTAAATAGTTTATGGACTAGCGGAGTATGTAGAAAATTATTACAGTTGTAATTTTTACTATATGATAATAATTGCACAAAACACTAGTCCAGACACAAGTTGATTGAGTGATTGTGAGAAGGGAGTCTTTGATCAAGAAAAGCACAATTGGCATACCAGATGAATCCTAGCCATGGTGGTCACCTGGTCTTTGAGCAGAAGATGTCTGTCCCAGAAGAAACCCCACCCAAAGTGCCTTGATCCCATTTGAAGAAGTCTATATTCAGAACTAAAGATAATTATAACCCTGGCACTGGAAAAGCTGAAAGTATTGTTTTGAGTGTTAAACATTAGTTAGAAGAGATGTATAAATGAGTATTTTTCTTCTTCTACTTCTCCTTCTCCTCCTCCTCCTCCTTATGTATACATATAAAAAGTATGTATGTATGTATGTATGCATGTATGCATGTATGTATGTATTCTGGAACGCCTTGAGCAATTCCAACCAAACTTGGTACACTAATGACTTACTCTCTGGAAAAAAATACTGTGGAGGTAAGGCACCCTAACACCCCTCTGTATGTGTGTGTGTGTGTGTCTGTGTGTGTGTGTGTCTGTGTGTGTGTGTTCCAGCATAACTATGGAACACCTTGAGCAACTTCAACAAACTTGGTACACAGATGACTTACTCTCTGAAAAAAAAAAACACTGTGGGAGTAAGAAATCCCTAACACCCCTCAGGGTGTTTGTATGTGTGTGTGTATCCTGGCACGCAGGTGGCACACAGACCCAAGCTCAGCTCCACCATGCATGCGTGCCCCTCCCGCCGGCCAGCTGATATTTGGGTCTCTGCCACACATGTGTGGGGGGGCAGAGCAGCGTAGAGGGATGTGGTGCAAGCCCCCTGTGGCCTGTTTGGCTCACAGGAGGCTGCAGGGAGGCCTACTAGTCCCAAAACAGGCCCCAGGAGGGATCGTGCACACATGCGTAGGAGGCGGGGGGGGGGGATTAGGATGAAAAAATACCTGGACAGCGCCGGGTCATCAGCTAGTCTTTAGAATAAAACTGCTTTGACTTTAAGATAAAAACTGTATAAGTAGTTTTGTTTCAAACCTTGTGCAAGATTTTTGCTGCGGCAGACTTTACATTAAAAAGTTCCTTCAAGAGGGTTACTCAAAAGTGAGCATGCTTGATAAATCTGATTATTATTTGCTGCTAGTCTAGTTCAAAGCCTTATAATTTATAAAACTGTTGCTATGATACAAGTTACAGTTCTAATGATGACTCATTTTTATGCAGCATCTACAAGTTTACACCCACCTTAGGCAGCATGTAGTTGCATTAGAAATATCTCAATAAGTCTACAGTGTAATTCAAATTGTAGCTGCATAATTCTTATCGAAATCAGTGAGATCACCATGCTCTGTAATTTTTCATTTGGGCAATGGTATTTTGATTCACCTTTGAATGCACTGAACATTTTGCTGATGTAGACGAATACATTTCAACACATGATGCTATATCTATTTCATGCTATCTTTTAGATAAATCATCTGTGTCTATAATCTATAATATGTGTATCTATAATTGATATATATGTATATATATATATATGTGATTGATACACACAAACACACACACACGTGTGTGAATATATATATATATATATAATTGATATATAATATATCAATTATATATACAGTTTCAGTTAAAGGTGCACAGTATGTTAATGAAATAAAAATATGAATTAGGATAAGAGGCTAGTATGAAAAAGGAATAGTGGTATATTTTGGATAAATTTTTGACATGTATAGGGCCTCACAAAAATAACATCTATGCATTTTATATCAATTCAGAAATCCAACAGCAGCCTTAGGTATCTGGCATCAGTCAGCTGCATAGACTATAACATATTTCATTTTTAGTCAATATGCTAAGATCCTTAGTCAGCATGATTTTGACATAGTGCTGTAGAGATTTTATAAGAAAAGTGAAGAATCTAGATAAGGCAGTATCTTTTTAGGACTACTTAATCCAGCTCAACAACTGCAAAATCTCAGAAGGAAGTATTTCCAATATTTATTATCTTTATAACTGGATGCTCTAAATTTTTAAATAGGATGATCTGAATGCAAAATATATGCTATAGTACTGAGCAATAGACCTTAATCAATACGATCTACACCTGGTGACAATAGATCCAGTAAAGATTCTATTGAGAGCTTATTTGATTTTTGAAATTAGAACTCTCACAAATTATATTCAAATAGAACCATAATTTCTAAAAAAAATAGTTTTTATTGAATATAAATATTAAAAAAAGACATACATAACATATACACAACGAACATTTATACAACATATACACAAAAAGAGTATAATATCTTCTTAAGCATTTTTTCAGAGTGACGTTCTACAATTCTACTTATAATATATTCCTTCACCTTTCTTTAATCTAATAATATTTTTTATTACATATATATGTATCAATCGGTAATATATCCCCTATGTTTTTTGTATATTTCTAATTCTTAACCAATTATACCAATTATTCCATATTTTATAATAGTCTGATTCTTCTTTTTCTTGTAATTCTTTGGTTAACCTATCCATTTCAGCGCATTCTAAAATTTTCCCTATTACTTCTGTATTTTTTCTTGTTTCCAATTTCTTGCGTAGGTTATTCTTGCAGCAGTTAATATGTGAATTGTAAGATATTTGATATCCTTAGGGTATGATTTGTTAAATATTCCTAATAAAAATGTTTCTGGTTCTTTTTCAATCTGTGTTTTTGTTATTTGTTCCAACCATTTTTTGATATTAGACCAAAATTTCTTTGCTGCCGGGCACGTCCACCATAAATGATAGAAAGTCCCTTGTGCCTTTTTGCACTTCCAACAAATTGGGCTATTTTTAGGTTGTATTTTTGCCAATCTGGTTGGAGGCATATGCCACCGATAGAACATTTTCAGTTGGTTTTCCTTGTATGCTGTTGCTTTCGTTAACTTTAGGTTTACCTGCCAGAACTTTTCCCATTTTTCCAAAGGTATTGTGTGTTTGATATTTTGAGCCCACTTGATCATCGTTTCTTTGACTGTCTCTTCTTCCAATTTATAGCGTAGGAGAAATTTATAAATTCTACTAATTAATTTATTTTCTGAGTCTAATATAATTTTATCTATTTCTTGTTTTTGATTATAAATTTCATATGTTTTATATGCTCTCTATATTTGGATTGTATTTGAGTGTAAGTCCACCAGTCTATTCCTCTGTGTAAATCTGTCTCCAATTGTTGTTTTGTCTTTAGTTTGCCTTGATAGTCAATTATATCTTTATATCTAATTATTTTTGTCTTATCTGTTAAATTTGGGTGCCTAATTGATTCAGCCGGTGCTAGCCAATTTGGTATCTTCATATAATGTTGTTTTTTAATTTTAAGCCAAATTTGTAATAGTGAGTTCCTTATTGTATGTGTTTTAAAATATGAATGTATTTTGTATTTCTCATCCCACATAAAGGAGTGCCAGCCAGTTTGAAGTTCGTGTCCCTCAATTGTTAAAATTCTAGAGTCCTTTAATTCTATCCAGTCTTTAACCCACGATAGTACTGCTGCTTGGTAGTATATCTCCCAGTCAGGGAGTGCAGCTCCTCCTCTATCTTTTGTATCCTGAAGCAGTTTAAATTTTATTCGTGGCCTTTTCTCTAATTTTTTTCAACAGGATTTCCAATGATAGAATATATAGTAAGGGGGAAAGTGGACAGCCTTGTCTGACTCCTTTTGTTATATTAAATTTGTCTGTTATGTCATCATTCATAATTATCCTTGCTGATTGCTTGGTATAGATTTCTGCTATAATTTTCCCAAATTTTTCCCCAATTTGCATATTTTGTAGTTGTTCAATCATAAATTTCCAATTTTGGTTATCAAAGGCCTTTTGGGCGTCAAGAAAAACCAACACTGCCTGCTTCTCCGGGTGTGATTCATAGTATTCTAAAGCATTAAGTATTATTCTCATGTTGTTCTTTATTTGGCGTCCCGGCAGAAATCCATTTTGGTCTGGGTGTATGTATTTAATACTAATTTAATCCTTTCTGCCAAGATTGCTGCAAATATTTTGTAATCGGCATTCAATAATGAAATAGGTCTATAGTTTTGTATTAACTGGAGATCTGTGTCTTCTTTTGGAATGATTGTTATTATGGCTTCTGTCCATGAATTTGGTATTTTGGCTTTCTCCATAGCTTCATTATATAATCGCAACATATTCTCTCCCAATACTTCTTGCATTGTTTTATATATTTCTACCGGTAGCCCGTCGGGACCCGGTGTTTTATTGTTTTTTTGCTTTTTCAGTACTTCATCTAGTTCTAATTTGGTTATTGGCCTATTGAGAGTAATTCTTTGTTCTTCTGTGATTTTTGGCATTCCTGATTTCCCTATGTACTGTTTTATTTTATCTTCCTCTATTATCCCCTGATTATATAGATTCGCATAAAATTTCTTAATAATATCTTTTTTGGCCTCTTTACTATGTTGAATTTCTCCTTTATCATCTTTCAATTGGTATATCATTATTTTTTTCTGTTCTTTTTTCAGTTTATAGGCTAGCCATCTGCTCGTTTTATTTGCGTGCTCGAAATAGTTTTGTTTCGCCATTTTTATTTTTTGGGCTAGTTCTACTTGGTTTATCAAATTCAATTTATGCTTAATCATTTCCCATTCTTCTCTTATTATTTTGTTCTGGGGCTTTTCCTGGAGTTTTTGTTCTATTTGTTTTAGGTCTTTCTCTAATTTCTCTAATTGATTTTTCTTCTCTTTATTCTTTTTCCTCGTATATGCTATTACTAGGCCTCTTATATATGCTTTTAAAGTATCCCATGTGTTTTGTAAAGAGGTTTCCTCTATTTTATTTATCTGAAAGAATATTTTTACTTCCTTTTCTAACATCAAATTAAATTCTTTTTCTTTACATAATCTTTGGTTCATTGTCCATCTCTTACGTCTTCTTTCCCCTTTCCAGTTTATGAATAATGGATTGTGGTCCGCCCATTGGTTTGTGCCTATCTCAATTTTTTCTACTTCTATTTTGATACTTGGGGTCATCCAAGTTTAGTTCTTCAGCCATGGTAAAGAATTCTTTTGGGAGTATTTCTTTTTTCTTTTGTTTTTTTTTTTTCTCAGTTTTGTAGTCTTTCTTTGCATTTACTATTGCATTATAATCCCCTATTACACAAATATCATCATATTCTAATTCTGCTAATTTTATATGTAGGTCTTTAAAAAAAACCTGTAGTTTTTGGTTAGGTGCATAAATCCCTACAATTAACATTTTCCTCTTTCCTATTTCTAATTCAATCATCACCACTCTACCTTGCTCATCGGTATAAACTAGTTTAGATTGTATTTTTTCTTTTACGTAAATCACTACTCCTTTTTTCTTGGGGCCAGAGATAAATATAATTTTCCTAATTTGGGGTTTTCTAGGATTTTTTGATAATCTTTTTGAATGTGTACTTCTTGCAGACATATCACATCTGCTTCTAATTTTCGTAATTTTGTGAAAATTTGATTCCTTTTCTTTGGGGCATTTAAGCCATTAATGTTTACCGAAAAGAGTTTGATCTGTTCGTCCATTGCCTATTGTATCTGTTTTTTTGTGTTTCTTGTTTCCATCCATTCCCTAGGTTTTGCACCTTCTCTCTGTTCTCTCTCTTTTTCTTGCCTCTGTCTTTTATTTCTTTTTCTTCATTTGTTTCTATTGGTTCTTCTTCTTGACTTTTACTATCTGTTTCCTCCTTGCTTTCCTGTTCTACTTCTAGTCTAAAATGTGTGTTATGAAATTCTCTTGCCTTTTCTAGAGTGTCTATTTTATATTTTTTGTCTTCCCACGTAATTAAGATCCCCTCTATTGGCAGCCATCTATACATTATCTTGTATTTGATCAATAGTTGTGTTAAAAACTGATATTGTTGTCGTAGATTTCTTACCCTTCGGGGTATCTGTTTTAAAATTATAATTTCTTTTCCATTACAGATCACCGTTTCTTCTCTAGATTTCTTATAGGCTTCATCTCGGATTGATTTTTTTAAAAATTTAACATGGACTTCTCTCGCCAATCTGTGTCTTCTTATATAATTTGTTTGTACACGATAAGTTTCTTCCAATTGTCCTTTTATTTCTTCTGGCTCTTTTTGTATCATTCCTGCAATAATCTCCACCATCTTTCCTTCTAAATCCTCATTTTTTTCTTCTGGAACATTTTGAAAACGCAAGAAGTATGAGGCCTTTTCCATTTCGAGCATGGCCAAGGAATCTGACATTTCTTTGTTTAGTTGTAGGGTTTTTTGTTCCATTGCTTCTACTTTTAATTCCACGTGATCTATTTTTGTTTCCGTTTTCCTAATTCTCTGTTCATTTTCTGCTATAGAATTTTGAATGCCCCCAATTTTATCCTTCATGGTCTTAATATCTTCCTTAACTTCTCCTAATTCATTTCTGATCTCTGCATGGAACGTTCTCATTTCTTCCTGATTTTCAGCTATTTTTTCTTGTGTTTGAAGCAGTGTTTCCTGAATCTTTTGAAACATATCTTGTATTACATTAGGTGCCATTTCCAGTTTTTCTTTTTCTTTTTCTTTCCCCATCATGCTATCTATTGTTTTTTGTTGTGAGGGGGAAGGAGTCATTACTAACGTACTCGTTGTAGGTTTTTTTCCCTGTCTTTGTTATGGTGGATGTTGTAGACATTTTTAATATTCGTGTAAAGCTTTCCAATCTTAACATCAATTATTAAGTTATTCCTTAATATCTCTTTTCCCCTCCAAATACTACTTATACACCACACAACTTATATATAGTTATATTATATTATATTGCCAGTTATCCCAATTGAGCAATTAATTCTTATTCACAATATAAATCTATTTACTTATCAATCAAGATTTTAATTTGATTTTCTTAATTTTCTAATTAGCAATCTTTTCAATTACCCCCTTTTTCAATCAGTCTATCTCAGAGATACAATCAACTCATCTGTTATTTTGTATAAAAATCAGTCTTTCACTTTAACAATAATTCCTTGTCTAACTACAATTTCACAATACAATTTATAGCTATAAAAATATTGTCAACTTATATATTTCTTTCAAATATTAAACTTATTAACTAATTAAACAGTTCAAAATTAATAATTCACTTAATTTTTATTTTATTTAGTCCTTATTGTCTTCTTGCTTTACCTCTCTCAGTCTGTTCTTTCACAATCATAAAAAACGCAATCTGTGTCGTCTCAGTCTTTTTTTTTTAATTTCTTCTCCCAGTAATCGGATCTCTGCATTCAATCTTCAAATCTTTTTTTTTTTAAACTTGAGTTCTTATTATCCAAAGTTATTTGTAAATCCAGAGTTCGAAATCCAGACAGGTCTTCTGTATCCGTGAAATTCACCACTTAGTCCAGTATTTCAGTCTCTGCACTCGGTTTCCGATGTTTGGGGTTTGAATCAGTTATAATTCCCAAGATCAAACGGCTTGTCTCTATATCCACAAAGTCCACAGGCTGCTCCCTTTGATCAACTGTAAAAGTCCGCAGTCAGACCACTTCGAGCGCTATTTCTCCTTTTCTTATATTTGCTTAGTCATTCTATGGGTTTCTCTTTTCCGCGCTGTAGTTATTCCCCCTTTTTTTCCTTCTCCTCTTGTATCGCCACTGTTGTAACTCACTTGTCTTCCTCTGATTGGATCGCGCGTCCCGTTTGCCGTCTCTATTGTAGGTGATCTATCTGACAGTCACTCGGATTTGCTTCCACTTTTTGCTTCGATCTAGGCGGGCGCCATCACTCCTGTCCGCCGATAAGGCTGACTTCTTCTCCACCAATTTAAGAGGTTGATCGCTCGACCTCCCTGATGACAGCGCAACACCAGGGGGCTTCGCGAATTCCTCTTTCGTTTCCCGATCCCTCCAAGTTCAGGAATGCCCCTAAAGAGCAATTAATGAGGAAATTTGGGTTTCAGAGACGGAGCCTCCGTTTCCTCACCCGTTCGTGATGACGTCACCGCCGGAAGTCCCGAACCATAATTTCTAGGTGGTAGATTGAAATGAAGTGAAAGACATTGGATAACACACATCTAATAGGATAAATCTCACCAAACACAATGTATCATGTTAGATGAAATAATGACACATTGTATTTTTTCTAGAATAACCAGGATGGATATTTTCTTTGTGCTATCATTATATAGAATAAAATATAATTTGAAGATGTGTATGACATTATGATTAGTATTACCTTCATACCTGGTGATCTAAAGTATTAAAACAAGGATACTTTCATTACCATCAGAATCAGAGAGAGAGGGAGAGGGAGAGGGTGGAAGAGAGAGGTAAGGTAAAGGGAAATTAATGGAAATAAAGTAATATAATAGGCAGACCCATATTTTTATCATTTATAAAGCATGACTGTGGATTGTTCCTATGTTCCTGGCTTAGTAATGGAGAAGGAATTAGCAAAGTATCAACAAGGAAGTTTCAGAAAAGATTATTCAGTCCAGGCCTGAGAAAGAAACTCAAAATAACTCTGCCTCAATTTTGTTTAGTATAAGATGAGACAGAGTGATTTGGCAGTCTCACTATTCTTGTAAAGTGATCTTTCCTTTATGATCCTGTTACCAAAGATCTGTGTTTTAAACTATGGAAGTGAGCACCATACAGCCAAAGAGAAATAGCTTCATCCTGTGTATCACATCATCTTACTTATTATCCATGGATAATTATACATTAATTATTCTGACTGGATGCTGAGTAATGTTACATAATTTATGCTAATTTTTAGAATTTATTTTTCTGTTACTGACATCAGTGAGATGGAATTTAACTGTATTTACTCCAAAGGAATAATGCCCAAATTTAAGAGGATCACCCTCAAAAAAAAAAAAAAAAAAAAAAGGATTAGACACAAAAAGATCTCCCCATCTGCCCCATAGCTAAAATAATCCTTCTTTTTAAATTATATGAGGGAAAACAGTTTTCCTTTCATGTACAGATTGACCATTCTTGTCTTGATATAACTTTATGTCCTCAAAGTTGGTGGTTAGAGTTTTTTCCCCATCACATATCCTATTTTTAGCATTTGGACAAAATGGAGTAGATTTTTCAACTGAAGGTAGGTTTAAACAGGTCTGAGGACAGAAGACAAAGTCAAACAAGATGCATTTTGCAGTATACTAAATTTAGAAATCCTTATTAGTTAATATTATTTACAACATCTTAGTCTGTTTTTCCTTTAACTAACAGGAATGTATTATTCTTAATTTTTTAAAACATGATTTATTTTAGGACAGAACAATGTTGTTACTATAAAAATAATATAATTTTATATGCAGTTTTAACACTTTATTTATTACAGTATTTATTATTTTATTTACTGATGTATTTATTTAAAGTATTACTTTAAAATGGCAAATCTGCATTCCAAAACAGAAATATTAGAGATTTTTTTAAATTATTTCTATTACTTTTGTTATTACAAAATGGAAAAACATGTATACATTCCTGCATTAAAGCATGTTCTATTATAAGCACCAATCCACAAATAAATAATTCTTGGCTTGAGTAGCATAAAGGAATCATTCAACTTTTTTCAATTTGATGGAATTTCATTTTTACAAATTTGGCAAATTTCATCAGCCCTGGGTAGAAGTGCTTAATAAAACCATTTTTTTAATAAATCCAACAAGTTCATTATTTGGAAAACACATGTTGGTAAATATTTATATTTTTCTTTTGTATAAAGACAACTCCTCTGAACACACGTCATAACATTGTTATTTGTTTAAAATATTATCTTCAAAAGAGGACAGGAAGGAATTGAAATCATTCAAGCCAACATTTAAAAATACAAATTATCTCTCTATACAATTACTCAATAATTTATTTGTTATATACCACTTTTCTCAGATCTTTAAGACTTAACAGCAAATAACAATAATGCAGCCATAAAAGCATACAATGAACACAAAACATTTAATAAAACAATTCCATAAAAAACTATTTCAAAGATCAGTTAAAATATAGTTTAAAAATCCTTCTCAAAATTTGAGAGTAAGAAGTTAATTGTACTTCAGAAAAGTGCATAAGAGAAAAGCCTTTTATGAACAAAAAGACAAACAGGCCTTTCTGTTCTTAAAATCAGAAGATGAACTTCAGCAAGTTTTAATAACTAGATAATTTCATAACAAGTCAATATTTCCTTATATATAGCTTATGTATTTGATTTGATGTATGTTTGGGACATTAAAGTTGATATTAGTTATTTTGAATTTAACCAGAATATACTTGGTAAGCACTGCAGTTCTTTCAATACTGGACCAATATAAGATCAATACAATATGTTAGTAGGGTAATATTTCTTCCACTGTATTTGCTTTTCAAAAATATGTCACACTTGTCTAAATGTGATGTAAACTAGGGAAAGAAAAGAGTTGCCAAATCACTGACATGAAAAATTATAACCGGCATGCAAAAGTTCCAATAAGTTATTGAGCAAATGGAAGAACACCTCTGTAGCAGCTATAATGTTAAATCTTAGGGCAAACACATAGAGTGTATGAGAGGATCAACCCACGCAAAACGAAAATACCCATCTCTCAATATAAAGTGCCAAATGGATTTCAAACTGAAGCCAAGCTAAGACAATGTATCTTGGCAATGAGTTGTCTATTTGGGCCAGGGAGAAAATCAAAATGGCCACTGCAACTGTATGATTGAAACCCCACCCCTAATGCACATAAAAGTAGTTGGGCTTCAGCTGTGTAGTTGCAACATCTGGACTTTTTTGGATAACTCCTCATACACCCTCTTGATTTGAGGCAAAACAAAAGAAACAATCTGTATTTGTAATAAGAGCAGTTACAGAAAAACCTTCAAAATTGGCTGACCTTATCTTATGGCTCTTAGGACTTTAACAGGAAGAATAACATTATGTACCATTCTTGGAAAAACTGGATTCTTGAACACACAGTACAAATGCATTGTAGTCTTATTGGCTGTCTTATTCTGAAGTAAGGGAAGATTTCTAAGACATCTCTCCTACATGTGTTATAACTGATTATAGATTTTATACATAAAATATTCCTCTGGTATGATTTAATATTACAGACATGATAAACATTCCTTTGAAACTAGGTTGTGTGGGGTGACTTTGATATGCCTCAGTGTAGCACTTTGTGGTGCAAAGATGATACAATGTGCAAGATACAAGAAGTAATACAAGGCATCTCACCAAGATAAAGAAGCAATACAATTTGCTTTGATGAGGCTGTTCATGCTGCTCCCAAATCTTGTCTGCCACTTGTAATAGATAGGAGAAACTTCTGCACATGCATAGCACACACAAGCAACACTTCTTGCAAACATAGAGGAAACTGTGAGAAACCTCAGAGAACTGTAAAGCAGAAAAACATGACTGTTTCCGTTTTAGAAGGCAAAAGGCTGTTTGGGGAAAGGCATTCTTTCAAATCTTTATTAAAAGCAAAGAATTCTCTGAAAGATCTGCACATTCCAATTAGAGACTATTGCAGAAATATGAATATACATATGTACTGAATGTTACATTTTTGTCTCAAAACCTATGAAACCAGAAAAAATGTTATCAAAGGACTGTTGAAGCCCACAAACTCTTTAACTATGGTATCATTGACGTACAAGGAAGTCTCTTAAATATTTTATAACAGAATCACAGAGTTGGAAGGTCTTCTAGTCCCGTCCCATGCTCAGGCTGAAAGCCCTTTACCTTTTCAGACAAATGGTTGTCCAATCTCTTCTTAAAAACTTCCAATGTTGGAGCATTCACAACTTCTGGAGACAAGTTGTTCCACTGATTTATTGTTCTGTCAGGAAATTTCTCCTTAGTTCTGCTTGCTTCTTGTCCTGCCCTCAGGTGCTTTGGAGAATGGGTTGATTCCCTCTTCTTTGTGGCAACCCTCTAGATATTGCAACACTAACATGTCACCCCTAGTCCTTATTTTCATTAAACTAGACATATTCAATTTCAGCAACCATTCTTTTATGTTTTAGCCTCTAGTCCCCAATCATCTTTGTTACTCTTCTCTGCACTCTTTCTAGAGTCTCAACATCCTTTTCACAATATGGCAATCAAAACTGGATGCAGTATTCCAAGTCTAAATGTGGCTTTACCAAGGCATTATAAAGTGTTATTAACACTTAATGTCAACTTAATCTATCCCGCTTTTAATGCAGCCTAGGACTGTGTTGGCTTTCTTGGCAGTTGCAGCACACTGCTGGCTCATACAGTATTTCAAAGTCCACTAGGACTCCAAGATTTTTCTCACAATTACTATTGAACCAGGTACCACATATGCTATACCTGAGCATTTGCTTTTTCTAGAACTTTACTTTTCTCACCATTGAATTTCATTTTGTTAGATAGGGCCTAATGTTGAAGTCCATAAAGTCTTTCTGTATTTTAAAACTATTTTCTTGAGTGTTGGCTATTCCTGCCAGTTTGGTGTCATCTGCAGATTTGATGAGTTCCCCATCTATCATCTAAATCATTGATAAAGATATTGAAAAGTATTGGGCCTGACAGAACCCTGGGGTATCCCACTGCATACTTCCCTCCATATAGATGCAGTTCCATTGAGGACTGCACATTGTGTGCAGTTGGTCAGCCAGTTTTAAATCCATTATTAATTTGATGGAGATGGGCAGTTTAGAAATATGAAATACAAATACATAAATATAGTTTGGCTAGTTAACAAATTATTATCTAGAATACTAAATGAGGATGATTCAGACATTAGTAAAACCATCTGCTTGATAGAAGTCTAGCGAAGTTCAAAAAGCAAATGTTCATGTGGAACATGTATGGATGTCTGCCCTGTGACATAGTTTTTTATGCCTGCTGAAGTGAAAAATTGAAGATTGCACAAGAATAAATCATGATTTGTTCCATTGGCTCCATTGATGAGTAGGTCATTTTTACCCTCTCACACAGGGTTGCATTTTTTTAATGTTATTTATTATTGTGGCTTTTAGATTTTTATTTAAAAACAGCATGGCTGTTTCATTTATTGCTATTGACTGGCCAGTCCCTTTGGGGGAAATGGGTAGCTGTATAAATTGGATAAATACATTTCGTTATAAAATTAAATAATGATTAACTGTGTGTTTGCTAATCTAGTTAATAATTCTTCTTTCTGTCATGATATTTAGTGATAATTTGGAAGGACTCCATTCACCCAAGTATACTGGGATAAATCTATACAGTCCTGAGGCTTCAAATTGTACATGTTAGTACAAAATAGCAAAGTGCCTAAACACAATTTTGCTTAATTGTATACTTAGAACTAGATATGTAAGTTAGATTCAAACAATTTAACAGGTATAATTATGCAGTATTAGGACTGAAAATCAAAATTTGACTTGCTTTATGCCATGTAGATCTCTATTTAATAACAAAGAAATTATTTCTCTATGAGGTATTTTGTGTCATTGTGTAACTTCCTCTTAAGATGCTCCAAATTTATATAATACTATTGTATGGAACTAGACATCCCGACATCAATTTTCATCTATTGTTCATGGCATGAAATTACCCTTGTCCCCTCCCCATGAGTAAGTATTATACCAATATGTAGTATTTTTTTCTGTCCACAGCCTCAAGTTGCACAAAATTGTTTTATCATCTGTTATCTTGGGGGTGAAATTCTGTGACTGTTAATAATTGTGCCTAAATGTATATTGTATGTTTCAGACTGATGCAGAGATATCGCCTTCCTTCTGGTTACTAGTGTACTGCCATGCAGCCATTTGCCCTTACCATTAGCACATTACCTTCCTCAGTTCTTTTCACACGTCTTCTAGTTGTGATGCCAACTTTCCTCGTTTTCAACAAATGAAAGAAAACAATAGCAAAGCTGTGCTATTTTATGGTGTGTGTGTGTGAGAAGCTGTTTCATTCTTGTCTCTCTAACAATGTTCTGAAGTAGCAGCTTCATTTTTTCCACATTACAGGGTCCAGAAAATGAATGATGGTAAACTGGGCTTTTGGTTTTTTTAATTGCCAGCTTAATAGGCCTTAAGTCTCTCTCAGGAGCTGCAAAATCCAGAAGCCTATGGTATGTAAGAGTTCAAGAAAGCTGTGGGAAGCACTGGGACTCATATCTACATTTAAACAGCACCTACCAAGAAACTTATTTTGGGTTTTGCAATTGTCTGAAGCAACTGAGGTGTGGATAGTCCTATTTTTAAAGTTTATTTCTTATCCATTTTCTACAACCCAGATACAATGAAATATCTTCTACAAAGAAATGTAACTATCAAATGTTTTGAAGAAATGGCTAGAACTTTTTTACTCTATAGAAAATTTGGGATGACTTGTTGAGATAACTTTTGCAGATTTTATTTTAAAAATATTAAACATTACAGAAAATGTATTTTTATATATAGGATTAACAGATCAATCCTATGTATATTTATTTCAACCAATGTGCTGTTTACTTTCAGTATAACTCTCAATTACTTAATCATACTGTATTAAATCAGAAGCCTGTTTTTATTTTGATTAAGGTTTTTTTATGGATTAATCTCTTCAAATTGTTCTCTGTAAAAGCTATATTCTCACAAACAAGATACTGGAAGGTTGGAGACTTAATCTTAAAAGTTTAAATTTAATGTCAAAATACAAAGTAATCATACTCGTTAATATTACATCTTAGAGAAGAACAATTTCTAAAGCAACAAGGACTTGTACACCAACAAGGAAGAAAACCCTAACCCTAATCTTACACGACTTTTGAAAAATATGCAGTTTCAAGCAGCAAACTTTGAACATTACTGTAACCGGTAATTCCGGGCACCCCAATCACATGTATTTCCTCTTGTTGTAAATAGAATTGCACCTCCATCGTCTGCAGGGTTATCTGTTTTTGTTTCCAAATGTGATATATTAATTTGTCCATCCATTGCCGCCTTTATTTTGGGGTGAGGAGTGCCACTTTCTTTTAAAATAAAACGCAGGGATACAGAAGATAATTTATTGTGGCAACTATATGGGTGGAAAAAGCCTCATTCTACTCCAGGCTGTCAGAGAAAAGACACAATAAAACATTATTGCTATAAAAGGAAATCCGCGAAATAAAAAGGTCCCATCAGTTTTCCAGAGGAAACTTCCTGCTTTGCTTCTCTTTTTACGTAGCTCTGTAGATAAAGTACAACGCGGATGATTAAATTTATAGCACATCCTTATACATGAATTTATCCCACGGATTGTTGAGCCTTTATATTCAACAAGGGGCTTGCGGGGTTAAGGTTCCTAAGCTTTTTCTTCAGATCTAACGTCCATAGTTCAGGGAGCCGAAAGTGTCTGCTTTATCGTGGTGACCTTTAAGATACCTCGAGACTGTCCACTGCTTTGCTATCCGAGAGCAACGCGCTATCCCAGTCGGTAAAAGGTTCTGCAAGGCTCCGCTCGCCACCGCCTCAGCAGCAGCCCCCCTCGAGACCTCATCGCCAACGGTCCGTTAAAAGTAAACTTCACCCGCGGCCGCCGCGTCTCTTCCAAAATATCGCGAGATTACGTTAAGGAAGCCGGGCGCTTCACTTTTCCCTCTCTTTCCTCTTAGCTCCGCTAGCCGGCCGAGCGCGAGATAGGCGCGCGGGCCGCGCAGGGCGGCGTTTTGGTGCGCTGGGAGTGGGGCGGGGGAGCAAAGGAGCGAGCATTCGGCCGCGCGAGGTTCTGTGGGATACAGGCGGTGCTCTGCTTCTCCGCCTCCTGCTGGGTGCGGAGCGGCTCCGCTGAAGCAAACGAGCAAGCGAAAGGCAGGGAGAAAAGGGACGAGACCCGACTAGGGCATGAAGATGGCGGACGCCAAGCAGAAACGGAATGAGCAGCTGAAGCGCTGGATCGGCTCCGAGACGGACCAGGAGCCGCCCGTGGTCAAGCGCAAGAAGACCAAGGTGAAGTTCGACGACAGCGCCGTCTTCCTGGCTGCCTGTTCGAGCGGCGACACCGAGGAAGTGCTGCGCCTGCTGGAGCGCGGCGCCGACATCAACTACGCGAATGTGGACGGCTTCGCGGCACTGCACCAGGTCTGTGTCTCCTTCTCCCATTTCTCCGGGCAGGGCTTCAGGAGCTTCTGGGAAGGAGGAGGCTCTGCCGCCCGGGATGAGATTGAGGCCTGCTTCCTTCTTCCACCTAGGATAGTCTGGCTAGGGTGCTGCTTCCGGAACTTCTTGCCTTTGGGCGCCTTGAGGAGGGCTGTGGCCCTTCGGCGTCGGAACCTGTCTCCCCCCCCCCTTCTTCCGACTTTTAGTGGGGAGCTAGCCCGTCTGTGAACATCCTTGTTTGGGTCCCAGGGATGTTGGGTTCTGCTGGCTAAACTGTACCTGCTGATAAGGCCGGGCCTTGCCTCCCCCCCCCCCCCCCCCGAGAGACAGGAGCATTTGGTGGTCGTCTTTTCTTTCCTTCGCTGCCCTGGGGCTTCAGAGAGACTTAGTTCTTCTGGGGAGGGGGACAGATGAGGAATGGAGAACTCCCCCGAGCTTTTTATTTGTTTTATTTTTTTAATAGGGCAAGGAGGACGAGGCGAGTCCTTTCACGAAGGAGGTAACTTCGTGAAGTGATGGGGTGATTACCATTGCCAGAATGGGAACATTTAGGGGTTGTCCTTAATGGCTGGCTGGCTGTTTTGCAGATGAGTTGAACGCCTAAACACATCAGTACTAAATGCTGTACTTAATTTGTTAAAGTTGCTGCTTGGGTTTTTTTTCTTTTTCCTTGGTTGGTGGCTCTACATTACGGAATATGAACTCAGACCCATTACTGCAGCCCTTTCTATCATTTATAGAAAGTCATACAATTATTAGTACAAATTAAAATTGGTTTTGCTTACAAGAGTTCCAAAAATGACAGTTGAGGAAGGATGAGAAATCAACTGATTCTGAAATGTTCTCAAAATGGATGCTTTGTGGACGTTTAAGTTTTATAGGAGTCTGATAGGAATCTCAAATGTTAGCCAAATAAGGAAAGACTGTGGCAATCCCTAGATAATGTTGGATACTTGAGTTGATGTAGATTTTATTAACAGACCAGAAGCAATAACAACATTATAAACTCACTTTGTGTATATATGTATTTATACTTTAAAAAACAAGTGTAATTACTTGGACAGCTTGATTTTTATTTTGCATGGGTAGTCTTGGTAGTTCCTTAAAGGTATAGTAATTAGGATATATAGAAGAAGTGCTTTTTGCAGTATACTAACAAGTAATGCTTTATTAAGCTATGAAACAGATTTCAATTTAGTCTATTCTTAAAATTCTTGATGATGACACCGGGAAGAAGAAAGCTTTCATGAATAAGTTGATTCAAGATAGTTGAACATATATTATATGTGCTGTGCCCTTAGTATTATGCAAGATTTATAATGGAATTTGTCTTTTGAATTAAATCTTCTATTCTTCCGATATAATTTAATTAGTTTAAAAATACATGTCTTATTTACAAAATGAATTGAACAGTATTATAGATTGCCACTTTTGTTTTAAAGCTAAGTAATGATGTTCTCATTGAACATCATTACTTAGTAATGTTAGACTTTATTAGTAATGTTAGACTTTATTAGTTTACGCAGTACTGAGAGAAAGCCCACTGTAGAGTATACATTGTAATAGAATTTCATATTTGGTCGTTCTTGCTAGTTAGGATTTTATTGAGAAAATTATGTTTCGCACTTCAAACTGAGAGAACTTTAGGGTTGAATAAGGTCTAAAATAGTGTTAGTACATACCTTTTTGAGGTACTAGATATGTTTAAAATAGCTTTTTAACCTATCTGTGATCCCTGGAATGGTATTCTAGATTGTAAAAATGTTACAGATATCCCCCCTCCAAAACAGGTACTCATTGTCTCTTTCTACAAGCTCCTCCAAAGACAATAACTCATGGAGTTTGTGGGTGGGAAGGTAGTATATTCTCTCGTTACGTGATAGAAGAAAAAAGTTTTGTGAATATGAAGAAGACTAAAAAAAACCCTACAATCCTTAGGACCTATATCATTCTTATTCCTCAAGCATTCTCCAGAAATTAGGCAAATGTATGCAAACCTTAAGGCTGAGGGACATAAATTGTGTTATGTGAAGACCCATAAGAGGAAAAAAAAGTGGAAAAATCTTTTCTTCCCTTTTGTGACATGGTGGCATGAACTTGGCAGGCTTTTGTTAAGATAGCTTTTTTTCTGTCTTTGCATTATATCCTATCCTTTGGTAGCACAGTTCAGTACATTTGGAATTTCATGAATGATGTACATTACTTTATTAAATTAAAGTAATAGTGACATACATTATAGAAATTGGCCTAGCATAACAGAGAATTTCTGCTATCTTGCAAAAGAGGGATAAAGAAGATCTCATTCAAAAGGCAGAGTCATTCAAGTCAATTTGGCTAGACTGAACTAAACACACGTGTACATTTGTTGTTTTTTTACAACAGTATAGAACTGGTTTGCTGTTTCCTTCTGGGTTGTTTTTTGACTTCCTAGAATAGTCGGCAATCTTCCATCCAAATGTTAACTTGATCTAGCCTTTTTTAATTTTTTTTTTAAAATCACATGTACTTTGTTAAGCTCTACTTTCTCAGACAAAGGATTTCAGAATGTAAGGGACTCAAGTATAAGTGATTTACTATTTTCAAGCTCAATTATAAGATGGCATATAAAAGACATAGTGATTAAGAAAATGATACATGACTGCAATTGAGATAGACATATATTCAGGGAGATAGCCATTTATGGCATATGTGTTTAAACAATTTAGCACATTCAGTGGTAAAAAATGTTGTGAATTGTGCCTTGAAGCAAAGTGTTGATGGTATAAAGGCATGTATTATAATGCTTGCTTAGAAAACAACTATTATATTTGTCCCAGTTGAAGTTCTCTTTAAGAGCATTGTGTTATACTAGTCACTAGGTTGGAAGTTACAGAAGCAAAGAATGTTTTGGGAGTGTATTGTGCAATGATTGTAACCTATTTCTTGAAAAAGTGTTCTGGGTTTGGAAATACAGCTGAGATTCTGATTAGACATGAACATGACTATCCAATAGGTTAGATTCTTAGAAAAATGTAAAAGAATTATATATTCATATATAATATTCAATATTATATTAAATATTTCCCTTTTTGATCTTCTCTGTGCCCCAATGCATAAGGCCACATGAGACTCTGTTCACATACATTGCTAAGTAACTCTGCTTATCCATGGTTATCTATTTCAAGTAGGCTTGCACACCTACTAAGCCAAAAACAAATAAACCATATTAGAGCTTGAACATTATTTATGAACTAGACCATGTTCAATGGCAAGATAGATAATAGTTTTATTTATATTCATTCCAATTTGGGACTTACATTGTACAGATAGCAATGTTGAGGCAGTAGAAATGGAACAAATTAGGGTGATGTTTTGAAACATTTGGGCATGAAACAGTAAAATAACAATTCATAGTTTGTATAACTTGCTTTATAATTAACAGATCAAGCTCTGTTTTTATTCATTAAATTTATATAGCTGTCCATCTCAAATAAAATTTAGATTTTGTATGTTTGATTTTCTGTGATAAGAAATCACAGAATCCCACTGATTACATTTTTTTCAATTTTTGAATACTTAATGAAAAATATATCACCCATGCAATTATTTCATTTTGTACTAGATAACTCTACAGGATATCTAGTATAAAATATCTGTTACAAAGACTCAGTAAAGCTTATCACTAATCAATAGCCTTTATATCAAATTCTGTTAAATATGAACTTATATGTAGTTCAGTTGAGTCTGATAACTACAGCATTACATTTCAAGGTTGACTCAGCCTTCCATCCTTCTAAGATCTATAAAATGAGGAGCCAGCTTGTTGGGGGCAATATGCTGAGCTCTGGTAGCGCAGCAGACTAAAGCACTGTTATTAACATCAGCTGCCTGCAATTACTGCAAGTTCAAATCTCACTAGGCTCAAGATTGACTCAGCCTTCCATCCTTTCTAAGGTAGGTAAAATGAGGACCCAGATTGTGGGGGCAGTAAGATGACTGTATAAATATACAAAAGTATGAAGGCTATTGCTTAACGCATTGTAAGCCACCCTGAGTCTTTGGAGAAGGGCGGCATATAAATCAAATTAAAAAAAACCGCTTAAAGAGGACCGCTTAGAGAGGGCCGTAAAACACTGTGAAGCAGTATATAAATCTAAGTGCTATTAACTATATCAAGAATCTTATACAGTGTTCCTATTAATTACTTAGTTCTTTTATTTCAATAACATCTGTTTTACATAAGAAAGGATAGGAATAACAGAGAAGTTCAGGAGAAAAAAAGGAATGGTGTTAGTGTTGGAAGTGCTCTTACTGTGTGTACCCAAACATATTTTGGAATATTTATTGTGCCACAACTAAGATTTCAGGAGTCACAAATTATGCACTTTTTGCTTTTTATGTTTTATTGATTGATTGATTAAATTTGTATGCCCATCTCTCATCAAGCAACTCGGAGCTGCTTTTTCATGATCTGGAATGGAGAAGACAAGGTAGTTTGGATGTTCCAAAAACTCTTAAGTATACTAAAGTTGTAAGGTAAAAAAGCAGGTTCTTTGAGGGAAAAATATCAGCCTTTTATAAGAAGATGATATAAGAAAGGTCTTTCTGTTAAACAATTTAAAGGAAAAATATATGAATGTTGTGGCTTCTACAACCACAAAATAACTGGAAACCCACATTAACCTAAGCAATCATTCATTGAAGAAAATAGCCAGAATTGGATGCTTTCAAAAGACTATATTGTAAACCATGCTTTACTATGTGCAGTGGCTGTGTTAATATGTTATGCTAAGCTAAAACCAATAAGAAATATACTATGGCTATAGACAATATTAAAATAAAATAAAAATACTTATCTGTGTCTATGCATATTTGGGATGGGCCAAATGACTATAAATCTGCATCTCAGTATGTATATAGTAGGACTATCTGATCTGCAAGAATACTGATAGTACTTGCTTAATGGCGGTAATTGGGATAATTAACTTTGCAGTTGCAGCAGTCCCAGTTGCCTTCATTAGGCAAATCCCACCTAGTCACAGTATCCTGTGGACACATGATTGTCATTCACAACCTCTTTCTGGGTTCCCATTGACTTTGCTTGTCAGAAGCCAGCAAAAAAGTTTTGAAATGGCAACTTTGTGGCCATGGGATGCTGTGATGTTGTAATTGTGAACTACCAGTAGTTGCCAAGCATATGAATCATGGTCATGTGACTGCAGAGACACTGCAATGGCTGCAACTACAAGCTATCGTAAGTCTCCCTAATTCTAGACTCTCGCAACTTCAAACAATCACTTCAACATTTACATTAACTCCAAAATTATTTCATGTTGAAAATTGAATAGCTGCTCAAGAAAAGCAAGTAATTTGATTTCATATTCATAATGGAAGATTTTAAGATGGATATTTCAGGGAATATATACAATGAAAATTGAAGTATAATAAGATCATAGTATGACTGAGAAAAGTAGCACACTTTAGGAAACAAATTGAATCAGTTATTAAAGTGCCCACCGTTTTCATACTATACTCACACAGGCCTATAAAACAGTGATAACTGTAGGCTGATACATCAAGTTAGCACAAATGTGTATCTTGATTCTTATATAAAAAGAGACACACTACAAAGTGTTCTTGAGATTATAAGTATATACTGTATAATCAGGGTGGACAAACAACTATATGTACATTTTTCTTCTATACAAATGTAATATTGTTTTGTTTCAGAAAAATTGTTTCTTGGTGGAACAGCTGATATATTCTTTTTTGTTTGGAGATAAAATTAAATTAACTTCACATACTATTCTTATTCACCAAATCTTATATATAGAATATATGTGACATGTAGATGAAAAACTATGAAGAAAGAGAAAATTCAAAAGAAAACACATTTCATCATTAATAATAATCAGTGTAGTGTTAACAGTTTCGTTGTGTTCATTAATACTAACTTAGGAAGCAGTTTAGTTTATTAGTTCAGTGTAAATGAATCTTCCAAATTATTTCAAGAAATATAAATTCTAAATGTAACACTGCTAATTTAAAGGTTCACAATTTTCTTTGCAATCTTTGCATATATGCCACACTATTGCATTCAAATATTCAAAATCTTTATTACCATAACTGCTTTGCTGATTTTATTAACCATAAAAAGGCAACTCTAAGAGAGTTACAAAGCAGTAGGACTTGTAGTAAGCAGTGCATGTTCTGATGTTATCTGGTAGGCGGAGACATTCCAAGTTGTCATGTATTGCTAGATACATTCCTGAAATGACAGTCAGTGGAAACTCTGGCATAGAATAGAGGTTTTCCTCAGCTGTCACCATCTTTAGTAGCATGTCAGTATATTGTTAGAACAATAAGGAAATATGTCTCGTTTGTATTTGTGGCCAAGTATTATCCTTGAATAGCAAGAAAGTAATGTTAATTCTGAGCATCATCAACAAATGTAGTTTCTTATGTTCTGAGAAGTCCGTTGGGAGATCCTGTGTATAAGATTAGAAAAAAAATCAGTTAGCCTTTGTGAAAGAAGGGGAACAAAACACAAACTTGTTTTTGTTTTTTTTTAATTTGATTTATATGCCGCCCTTCTCCGAAGACTCAGGGCGGCTTACAATGCGTTAAGCAATAGCCTTCATCCTTTTGTATATTTATACAAAGTCAGCTTATTGCCCCCACAACTGGGTCCTCAATTTACCTTCCTTAGAAAGGATGGAAGGCTGAGTCAACCTTGAGCCTGGGGAGATTAGAACCCTGCAGTAATTGCAGGCAGCTGGTCTTAATAACCAGCTTAATAACAGGGTGCCTTAAACCACTGTACTACCAAGGCTCTTGTTATACCACCAGTTTCTATAAAAATGCATTAATGAAAGTTTCACTGTATTGGAGATTTTTCATGTAACATGTCTCATAAAATAAGTATAACACTGCAGTTCTAGAATCTAATGATTCTTCTGTGTGTCAGTGGTAAGTTCTATTTGCATTTGTTGAGGCTTTGTCCTAGAAAAATACATGGGCAATTGTGGCCTAAGTCAATTAAACAAACTGCTATGAGTAAATATTGATTGATTGATTATAAGTATATACTATCACATCGAACACATTCACTGCCATTTACAATACAAATAAATCCAAAATACAATGCCAATTGAAAATTTGGGTAGACAGTTGTCCACAGGAGGCAACCATGTACCCAGGCTCCATTAGGTTCTCACATATGTGGCAAACAGTGACCATCCATATCCAGTTTCACTGTGAGGAGGCAGTAGTGAAGATATCTGGGAGCCAAACCATATTGGCCTTTGAATCTGGAAGCCAATGCAATACCTGCAGTATATTGGTAATACATTTGTTGCAGCTTTTATTTACCAGCAGATGATATAGTTGAGCAGCCTCATGCAAATAAGGGATTGAAGTAATGTTACTAGACCTTCCACCCATATAAGCAACAGCTGGCATTTCAGCCAAAATGAGACAAAAGAACCCATGGCCATAACATCTGTATGCAAATCTAGCAGTAGCTGTGAGTCCAAAAAGAAGCCCAGGCCACAGACTTAAACTTGAAGAAGAATTCTCCCCATCCACAATTAAAGCCAAAGCCGACAGGGCCAAATGGTTTCTGGACAAATAAAAACTGTAAAGTTGCCTTGGGCATAGAAAAGTTCCAATTCCATGCAACTACTCGACCAAGAAGATGATGTTGCTTGTATTAATGTTTAAGTGGTTATGATTACACTCTTGTAATTATTTTTTCAGCTGAAGGAAGTAAAATTGTTTTGGATAGCGGAACACTAAATTCAGGGCTTTGTAATACAGATCATATATTGGTAAAAGATATGTTGGTAAAATGTTGATAAGTATGTTTACATTTCAAAGTTTTCATGCCCTAAAGAACAACAAGCCACAAAATGAAAATAATATTATTGCTCATCTGCTGTAGACTCATATTTTCAAACACATTCATAAGAATATAAAAAGAGCTCTCATGCATCAGGCCATAGGCCAGTCTAGTTCAACTTGAACTAAAGTTCTGTATATGTAATTGCTGGGAAATTCATAAACTTGCACGGGAGGGCAGTAACCTTCTGCTGTCAGTAACCTTCTTCCCAGCAGCAAGTTTTTAAAACTTACTGCTTTTGATTTAGGAGGTACTAAGCAACCATCTTTATTAGCATCTATTGTTGGTCTTATCCTTCATGAATTTGTTCCATTCCTTTAAACTGGATGTCATTGCTACAAGTATTAGTAAAGAATTCCATGATTTAAGTATGTGCTATATAAAAAGATTTCTTCTTTTGAATTCTTAATCTTCCTGTTTTATGTTTCAATGAATGACCTCAAAATCTATTGTTATGAGAATGGGAGAAAAACATTGTTCTCATTTCAAGTTATCTATGTTATCTATCATGCATGCTTTTATAAAATCCTAATTTCTCTAATCTTTCAAGCAACCTGTCCCAGCCTCAAAATAATTTTAGCTTCATATTTGCCACTTTAATCAGCTCTGTAATAACTTGAATATGGGTGATCAGAACTATATGAAGTACCCCAATTGTGCTATGACAATAGATTTATGCAAGGGCATTATTATATCATCACTTCTATTTTTAATTCCATTCTTAATTATACCAAGCATGGAATTTGGCTTTTGTATATATGAAATTTAAATTTTGGGGGATCAGTATTAGAATCCATACAATGTGAAAGAGTGAGATTATAATTCACCCAAATTACAAATTTAACCTGTGAAAGAAGATTGAGTACACAGTAATTCTAGTTTGCCATACTTCAGATTTTGAAATTCATAGCAAACATGGAAACACAGACTGGGAAAAATTAATAGAAGAGAAGATGAGTTCCACACGGTCTCAGTAGAAACATGTATTTATCATATTCTGCTAACATAGTACTATTTTATAGTATATGTGATTAACTTGAAAGTCCAACTGAAATTAGTGGAGCTTGCTTTTGAATAGATAAATAGGATTTTTAGTCATTCTTTGAACAGGTAGTTTAATCATGCCTAAGCCTGAAAGATGGTAAAATTTTATCTTACACTATCTCTTTAAGTAGAGTTTTGATTTTTTTTCTAATTGCATCAATTGTTTATATATCTCTGTGCTTTTAAAAGAAATTTGTAATCTGTCACAGAACTATGGTCATTAAGTGGATTTAGGAAACTAAGTCTAACACTAACTATATCAATTTAAATTTTGTGAAGTAATAAAAGCAGGAAGACAAAAACAGAAAGGATGCTCTATCTCTTGCTTTTTGTATGTAGTTCCCCTTTTACACTGTCTAGTCAGAAGCTTAACTCATCTTTAAATATATTGTTTTTATACTCAGGAGCAAAATAGTTCAGATTTTTGAGAATAATTTGCAGACTAAATTCTCATACTTGTTGGATGCTTTTCATCTTCATTAAGTTTGAATTACTAGGTTCAATCCTTAACATCAACACTGTTGATATTAGCTAGCCAAACAAGATTTCCTTGATCTTTCTGTTTTTGTTCTCAGTAGTTAAGCAATGAGTACAGAGTGGTTTGGTTAGCAGTTAAAACGTAACCGGAAATAATTGCCTAATTGTTCAGTATTGTATCAATCTTATGTTCTTTTTTCCCTTGTGTTGGTGTTTTATATAGAAAAGCACTATGTTGTTTCTTCTTTTATTAAACATCCGATTTATAGAAGCTTTCTTCAAAAATCTATAAAAACTGTACTTTGGAAAGCATATTATTTATTGCTTTATATTATATTTATTAAATATAAAACAAATTGCTTTCAAAACATGGATTAGGTTTTCACATATAAAACAAGTAGACTCACATATTAGGCTAAGTCACTATTTAATATATTTTATTAAATATGTCATAATTTGCTACATTCACACATTGCATTTTAAATCACAAAATTCAAATTACAAATGGCTAGCTTCACACATACTAGGTAGAAAAAATTGTGTGGCATCCAAATAATTCAGCCATTAGCTTGTGAAAAACAGCTGTTTTAGAAACATTGCCTATTTTGTATTGAAGCAGACTGATTTCATGAAACTTACTTCTATTAATCTAGTGGAAAGGATCTTCTGTTTGTGCAGAGCATCCAAATGGAAACAAACTGGTGATAGATTCATGGACTGAGGAAGGAACCAAGAACTGTACTGGCAGAGTACAGTAGAACAGTTACTTCCAATGATCTGGACTCTGTGCTTCTGTTAAAAATAGCATTGGACTCTTTAGCAGCAGCATGGTATACTCAGTTTGTATTGTAATAGAATGTCTAGATGTTTTCAAATGCACTTCTATAAATCCAGGTCGCCGCCTTTCTATGCTTATTTTTTCTTCAGACAAAATTTCAACCTACAAAAAGCCCTTGACTTATGACCACAGTTGGGACTTGACCTTCCGTTATTAAGTGATGTGGTTGATAAGTAACTCATGCTCAATTTTATGACCTTTTTGCCCCAGTTGTTAAGTGAATCACAGTGGTTAAGTGAACCTGGCTTCCCTATTGCAAATGGCGATTGCATGACCCCTGGGATTCTGTCACTGTTGTAAACAAATGCCAGTTGCCAAGTGCCCAAATTTTGATTACGTGAATACAGATATGCTGCAACAGCCATAAGTACAAGGTTGTACGTCACTTTTTTCAACACTGTCCTAACTTTGAATGGTTGTAAATCATGGACTACTAATATTTCATTCCAGTGTTCAGGTGTGTATTTCTTGAATATTTGCATCTTCTAAAACTTTAGTCACCCTTCACAGCTTTCTATCATCTATCCCTTTGTGGAATAACTGAAAATAGTGTTGAACTATGACTATGGTCAGTTAGCCAATTATAAATTCATCTAATAGTTGGGTCATTTAAGCCATAATTTACCATTTTATTAACAACTTCATGACAGACTGTCAGATACTTCGTTGATGTATATTACGACAACAGCATTTTCTCAGTCTATTAAGGTAGCAGTCAAAAAAGGATATAAGGTTAGTCTGGTATTCACTTATCATAAATTTAATGTCAATTGAATTTTATGAATTGTATTCCTATTCAAATATTCATACATACTTTATAATAATCTGCTCAAGAACCTTGCCTAGTAAAGATATCAACTTGATGAATCTGTAGTTTCCTGAATTATTCTCCTTCCAATTTTTAAATATAACATTTATTGGAATTTCACCAGTTGTCCTTGAATTTTCAAAGATTATAGTTAATGGTTGTGAGAAGTATGGAAATTACCTTGAAAAGGAATGCAAGAATCATGAAGTAAATAATTTAGCCTTGGGAAGGAAGAGTGGGTAAGAAAGAAAGTCAAGATGATCCCATCTTGATTCTTCACTTTAATTTCAGGGAATCTCTGATAGGCTGTCAAGTTTCTGCTCTACTATACAAAATAAAGTGGAATCATTGTAGCCTTTGAAATGTCTGACTCCTGATCTGAAAGGTTGGTAGTAGTTTTCTTATCACCTCTGCTAGTTCATTCAGTACTCATCAGTAAGTACATGATATATTTCATTTGATTCTGGAGACTTGAATTCACTTAAACCAACTAGCAATAGCAATAGCACTTAGACTTATATACCACTTCATAGTGCTTTATAGCACTCTAAACAGTTTACCTAATCAGCATATTATCCCCCAACAATCTGGGTCCTCATTTTACCAACCTCGGAAGGATGGAAGCTGAGTCAACCTTGAGCTGATCAGGATTGAATTGCTGGCAGTAGGCAGAGTTAGCCTGCAATTCTGCATTCTAACCACTATGCCACCACGGCTCCCACCTGTTATTTTTCCCTTCTTGTTTCTTCTAAGCAGTAGTTCTATCATTCCACTAGTAACAAGATAACAGTCAGAGCTTTGTTTCACTTTGAAGTGGCAATAAAACTTAAAGACATTCTTCTTTCTCACCATCACCTGCTATCAGTTCAGCCTTTCCATCTCTCAACAGATCTACAGCCTCTTTGCCTTGTATAAAATACAGATGTATCTACAAACAAAAGAGAACATAAGTAACTCAAGTTTGAACTGTGGAGTTGGTGCTCTCTGAGCTTGGTTATACACTTTCAGAAGTTACCCCATCATGTAACTTGTGCTAATGCTGATGAAATTATGTGGTCAAGTAATGAAATGTATGCAAGCAAGCCATCAAACTCAGAGAGCACCAACAACTCCACAGTATGTATATAGGTGCAAATCTGTCTTGTAAAGGACTTTTATGTTACTTCTTTGAGCATTTTTGACAGGTTTAACACAATCTGCAGTTTATCCTGCAATAAAATCTATACTTTCTTGCAGCTGTTCCTTTTAGTTATATGCCTCTGCTTCCACATTTTTTTTACATATTCATTTGTTTTACTATTTTAGATAGCTCTGTATGTATGTATCCATGCTAGGTTTTTTTAATGTCTTCCATTTTTCATTCGAGTAGGAATTGTTTATATTGCACTTTCAATACCTTTTTTGCAGGATTTCCCATCCTTAAGGCTCTTTTCTCCTTCAGGATTTAAATTAGTTGGCTTTTACTCACTTTCTCTGAATTCATTAAAATCTGTTCTGTAATTCAGTATTTGAATCTAATTTTTCTCTCTTCCTCCTACCCTTGATGACCTGATCTCAGGAATAACATAATCATTTTATCCAATGTTCCAGAAATCTTTACTTTTCCCATCAATTCTGCCTTATTAGTAAGGATTAGCTCCATAATAGAACACTCCTTTGTTGCTAACAAAGTTATCAGCAAGAGTAGAGGAATTTTTTAGACGTCTGATTTTTGACCTGTTTAGTTTCCAGTTCATGTTAGGGTAGTTGTCACTATAATATATTCCTAATATCATCAAAACATCCTCATCCATATTTTTGCTGTTCAGCCAATCTATAATAACACTAATAACAATGCCACTTTTGTTTATCACTTTTTAAATTCTTATAAACATACTCAGTTTATCCATGCTATGATTCCTAGACTTCTGTTTTGGTATATGTTTCATTACATTAAACACAACTCCTGCTGCTTGGTTCCGTTTGATTAAATTATAACCTTCAAGAGCTACCAATAATACATGTTATCCTGGTAAGTTTCAATAATGCCTATGACATCACATTTCTTCATCTTTGTTAGGATTTCAGATTCATTCTGTTTGTTTCCCATATTTTGTGTACTTACATAGAAACATTGAAAGTGTGAATGGCTTTAGTGTTGTAGTTTCTTAAACTGTATAAATAAATAGAATAGAATTCTTTTTTTTTCACAGCACATCTTTTTTTTTATTGAAAAAGTTTTTCAAATACAGATTTTTCCCCACTTTCCCCCCCTCCCTATTCCCTAACCCCCCTCCCCCTCCCCTCCCCCCATGGCTTCTCCAAAATAAAATCCAAATTAATATCAAATTATATAATACTTTACCATCCTTTTACACCCCCCCCCACATGCTAACCATTTCTTTTCTAACATTATTATTATATCCCCCCTATACTATACCTTTCGAAGCAACCTTCAGCTATGTAACTATATAATAATCCTAATTTAACATTTATTCAACTCATAATCTACTCATTTCTTCCACCCCCATACATATATCTCTTAATTCACATCTTTTACGTATATTTATATCTAAACATAACATCCCTTTTCCTAAACTAAACAGTCAGTAACCTAACCTATCTTCACCCATTTTCCTACAGGCCTACCATACATGTTATTTTTAATATCTTTGTTCTTCTGCCCACACCACATAACTAAAAAATATTTCCATATATAAATAAAATACTCAAATGACTTTAAATTTGTAATCCATATAGTATCTTCTGTAATGTCTTTCAACTAGATTATTAATTCCATCACTCATGTTAGGGTAACATCAGGTTCAGCTTCCAACAGTATATTCAATCTTCCATTACCATCTGCCCCCATCAATAATGAGTATTTTCATATATAATAAACCACCCGAGTGACTTTATATTTATATTCCATGTAATATCTTCTGTAGTGTCTTATCTAGATTGTTAATTCCAACCATCACCTTGGAGTAACAGCCAGATCTTCTGCATGCCCCAATCCCATAGTTCTCTTGCCTTATAGCTCAGCATATGCATAATCCATTTTTCAAAGAGTCCAAAATAGAAAGTTCCAATCCACTCAATCAAAGGCCATCTTCCACATCCCGAAAGCACCAGCACTGCAGAGATCTGTTATTCTTTTCAAAATAGTATAAGTCAATAATTTGCCTCAATTATATTTTCATGTGTCAGCCATCTATAAATCCCGCTTATTATATTATCGTCTCTTAAGTAACTGGCATTAGACTGTTGTTTAGTTTAAATTTTTTTAGTTTTGTAGAACCTGCTTCTTCTTTTCTTAGCTTTTTGTGGTTTAGATCTCCATCCTAGTTGTCTTTCTAGGACTTGTATATCAGCTGATTGAGTTCCATGCTGGTCTGTAACTTGATAAGAGATCTCATTAAAGTCCAAAGCTGCCTCACTCATATCTATAGGTAATCCAACTATAACCTCTGAAGGAGAATCCAAAAGCGGCTCGTCCAGGAGGGCCTCTGTAACTTGTTGTTTTTCCACCACCTCCATCTCCATCTGCATAGCGTGGGTTTTAATCTCTTGTTCATTTTGCTTTTCTTTATTCCCCTCCTGTGTTCCCAACACTGAAAGCATACATAAAGATGTTGGATCCATTTTAAGAACCTTGTAGTAAAATTCTTCCGCTTTTTCAACAGTATTTAGTTGATATCTTTCTCCTTGGTATCTCAATATTATACCAACTGGAACGTCCCACCTAAATGGGATGTTTTGTTTCTTTAGCTCAGTCACCAAAAATCCAAATTCCTTTCTATCTTTTAACATCTTAGGCGGCAACTCTTTATATATCCAAATCTTCCTTCCATTCATTTCTAGAGTGGAGTTAAAAAGACTTTTGCACAATATCATTTCTTATTCCTTTGTCAGTAAAGTAAATCACCACATCTCTAGGCAACTGCTTTTGCTTTGCCACCCAGGAGTTTACTCTGTAGGCCTTATCAATCTTACAGGATACCTCTTCAGGACTAACCTTTAAAATCCCAACCAGAACTTGAGCAGACATCTTTCTCAAATTATCTCTGTTATTTTCCTGTAATCCCCTTATTCTGACCGCAAATTCCATGGACCTGTATTGCATCATTGTAACTTCTTTTTCAATCCTTTGTTTTATATTATCTGCATTATAGGTCCTGTAATCAGCTACCTTTATTTTAGATTTTACTTCTGAGCTATTATCTTGAATATTTATCAAATCATTTTCAATTCTTTGTATTTTATTGTCCAGATTATAAATCTTATCATCAGCTTCTTTCATTTTAGACTCTAATTCTAAGTTGGTATCTTTAACCATCTTTGTAAATATTTCTGAGAAGATTTCCAAAGCTGTTATAATCTGTTGTTTCAGATTAGCATACTTTTGTTGTACCAACTCTTTAATTTCCTGCCTAAATTTTTCAAGATTCTGGTTCACAATCTCATCATGTCTTGCCATCTCCTCCAAAACAAATTCTTTTAGGTCTTTAAAACCATTCTCCTGGATCTGTAAGCTCAAAACTTGCTCATATGATTTGTAAATGGGGAACCCCCCCCCCAGCTTGGTTGTCTGGCTTTGTCAGTTTTAACGCCATCCTGCCACACAGACAAACTCTTTTTTTTAAAAAGAAAAGACCTCTCTCCAAACAATATCAATATCAAGTCTCTAAGAAGGAAGAAACATAAAATGAGAATTTTTCTCTTCAATTCTAACCAACGCTATTGTTTCAGATACTTTGTAACATATTGAACTATTCAGGCGGAAAGACTTTCACTTTCAGCTTTCTTCTTCTCAAGCCTCAGCCAGTCGCCATTTTAAACTTTCTTTCTTCGCTTTTAAAATCACTCAAAGAATTGTTAGAAATACTTGCGATTTAGGGTCCCAAATCCGGATTTCATCCTATTTGTTCAAGCAATCTGTTAATTTTCATTGATTGGATTGGTCCCATCGCCTGGCTCTGCAAAAAGCAGAGTTCTCCCAAAGCCCGGAGCAGCAGCGAGCTGAATAGGGAGCCTCATCCTGCTTCGTCCCCAAGAGTAAAACAAAAACTCTGGAGACTTTGCAGAGGGCTCTACCTGCCCTCGCCGGCTCTATCTCACATTTCCTTAAGGAAATGGAGTTTTTTGAGCCGCCTTTCAGCTGTAAAGGCGGCTCTTTACGGGCGATGGGGCTGGCGGTCTCAAAAGACCGTCTGACGGCGACGGAAGCCGAACCGGAAGCCAATAGAATAGAATTCTTTATTGGCCAAGTGTGATTGGACACACAAAGAATTTGTCTTTGGTGCATATGCTCTTGGTGTACATAAAAAGTCAAGATACATTCGTCAAGAATCATAAGGTACAACACTTAATGATAGTCATAGGATACAAATAAGCAATCAAATCATACTAGGAAACAATCAGTATAAATCGTAAGGATACAAGCAACAAAGTTACAGTCATGCAGTCATAAGTGGGGGGAGATGGGTGATAGGAATGATGAGAAGACTAATAGTAATAGTAATGCAGACTTAGTGAATAGTTTGACAGTGTTGAGGGAACTGGCTTTGTACTGTAATTTCTTGTCAGTATCTAAGTTGATTCTCTAATCTTGTGCTTTTGCTTTCGTTTCCTACATAACTGCCCCAGTCCTTAATGGTATACTTCCAAACATCAAACTAAGCAAGGAAGTCCAAAGTGCATCCACCTTGTCAACTCTTACTGGCCAGGCAGAAAATTGTAAGAGATAGTATCAAATAAACAGGCCCTCTTCTATCTAGGGCAGGGATTTTCAACCTTAAACACTCAATGAGCCATTTGGACCCATTTCCCACAGAAAAGAAAACACTGGGAGCCACAAAACCCTTCCTGTGCCTGACTATTTCTTGAGCAGCCATAAAACTAGCATATGTAATTCAATTAAACGTTCTGTTTTCTTTTGAAACTTCTTTTCTTGGATTTATCCATGGTTGGCCTACTGGGGGTTGAAAAGCTCAATAAATCGTGTGCCAGCAGGTGTTGCACACTGGCGGTTGTGACGCATATTTTGAGTGACAGGGAGCTGTAGCAGAGAGGTGAAAGAGCCACATGCAGCTCCAGAGCCCCAGGTTGCTGACTGCTGATCTAGGGCTTTATTTATGATGATCAACACCTTGAATTTCATCTGGAAGCATACTGGCAACCAGAGCAGTTATGAAGCAGGGGTGTCATTTGAGCATGACAAGGCAGGCCCACTATTGCTTGCATTGCTGCATTCTGAACCAGTTGCAGTTTCCAAGTCAAGAGTAGCCTCATGTGGAGAACATTGTAAAATTGATCTGTAGTGTGACAAAGGCATGGGTGACAGTCTGGATAGGTGTCCAATCTACAAAGGGATACAACTGACATACAAGAAGTGACCTGTCTCCTCAACACTGACTGGAATGGGTGTTGAAGGAAAAGAACTATTGCAATATGATTCTTTTTCCAACCATACTGGAAATAGCTTCTACATCCCTATCCCTACATCCAAAAGGCCTGTTTTTTGCCTAGGTGTTTGTGAGCAAACTTTAATTTTACCTTGATTTCTTTAAAGTCAGCAAAGGTTGACCTGGCACAAATGCCATTTAGATCTAATTTATGCTAATTTTGTTTAGTTGTAGACTAATGCACTTCGACAGCAATAGTGGTGAAATTACTTATAAGTCACATGATGAAATTTTGGGGTTTTCAATAACTTCTTTCAGTATTTAGTGTTCTCCTCTTAAGCTAAACTGAAATGGCTTGGCCTAGGCAAGTTGGAAGTTGAAATCTTTTCCACTCGATGATTAATGTCCATCTGTTTGGCAATCTTTCTAAATAACTTACTAGATTTGTAGGCATCAACATGTATAACTATCTTTCTGGAGGCGTCAGAGAGCACTTGCAGTCTAGATACTACACATTTCAAGAACAAAGAGCAAACCAAACTAAGTTCCTGGAGGTTTAAATAAGAAAAACTCCTCTCAGACTCTAACAATGCTCTAACCATTTGCATTTGACTCAGTACATCCAAATCTAATTTTAGGTATTTGAGATAGTGACAAATGTAGGTGTGTACTTTTTCCACATGAAAAAAATAATTTTTTAAAAATTTAAATTACACAATGGATTAAAATAGTGCATATAATTTTTAAATAAGAAAATTACCTGGGTTTGTATGACTCCCCCACCCCCCTGTGTGTGTGTAGGCCATAAACATAGCTAATACTCCTTTATCCTATTTTCCCCACAACAACCCTGTGACATTGGTTTGGCTGAGAGAGAGTGATCAGCACAAAATCAGCACAAAATCCTACAACCAAATTGCATGCCTAAGGAAGGTTTAGTCCCCTGGTTTCTAGGCCACCACCTTAACCACTAGACAAAACTGACTCTTATTATACCCGCATACCTCCTGTATTGTTGAAATGAATACAGATCAAGTATCTGTATGTTAAATACATTGAAAATGTCAAAAGGTTTTACTAGGGTGTACTTTTTCATATGATTGGTTTCTCTTGTTTTGTATTTTCTAATAAAGTAAATTCTATGTTAAATACAGCTTTATGACTCATTTTTTTCTGGGGGGATTTCATCTGGTATAACTATGTCTGTTTAGGTTTTAAGGATTAATAATGTTGCCAGAATAGTAACACACTCATTATTTGAATATGAATGTAACTAAATAACCGCTGTTTTTTTTGTGTTCATTTGTGAAGTACATTTATTTATTTATTTTTACTTTATTGAACAATAATTATTAATATGCTTTCATTTCATAATTCAAAATTGTATCAGCTGCAGTGTAGAATTTCATAACATATATATATATGTATGAAGTGTATTAATTTTGCAATTTTTGATGAATTTAAGGAAAAAGTTCTTGAATAGCTTCCAAGGAAGCACAGTGTTATGAAATGAACTCACAAAAATTAGATTCCTAATCGTTTGGGAAGATGGATACTAATCATCTCCAATCTGTTAAAATACATCATTTTAATCTTTTACAACTATTGGATAGCCAGTTTGGAAATTAAGGAAGTTATAATCCAATACAGATGTTGAGTATCGCCGAGGGAGAGCTTGATATATATTGTCATTTTAGCGTTAGTGGAGGGACAATGAATTCAGTTGTTGGGTGTAAAATAGCTATATATGGGACAAGAGAAGATTTAGAATATGTTTTTCTTGCTATTTCTTAATCTATATAGGCAATTTATATGGCCACCCAACTTACAAATACTGACATTGGGTAGCTTGCAAATGATTAAAAACATAAAAACCAAAACACCACAATACAGGGTAATTGAGGGCAAACCAGGGGTGAAATGCTCCTGGTTCGGACCAGATCAAGTGATCCAGTAGTGATTGTGGCAGTTGTTTCGGAGAACCGGTAGCGATGGCAGCATGAGGCTCCGCCCACCCGCCTGAGTGTCGTTACTTCCTGGCTTTAACCAGGAACTGTGTTTTTACCCTCTGCGCATGCGCAGAAGTTTTTGTACATGCGCAGAGGTTCTACGCACGCATGTGCCGTGTGCGTGCAGTGCGTTCACTTCCGAACCAGTAAGGAAGGTAAATAGATTTCACCCCTGGAGCAAACCATAACACAATTCAAATCATTTCAGGACAAGGTCATCCAATACTTTTGCTGGGGAGGGGACAGGTTTTCAAGGCCTCATTGAAATGCCATTGCTCAAGGCTAACTGAATCTCAAAGGGAATACAGTTCCAAAGGGCAGTAGCTATAATCAGGGTGGATAAAAATCGATGATTTAAAAAAAAATCGGATTTTTAAAATTTTAATTGGATTTTTTTTATTTTTATTAAATTTTAATAAAATGCTTTTGGAGTAAAATCTATCTAAAGATAGTTTTCTATTTAAGATATATTAATAATTTAGTTTATTCAGCATAAATGGACCTTAATTATGTAGCATATTCTGCAATATTGGGACTGCCGGTGAGTCAGCGGGGTCAGAGGAGTAGCTGCTATGGGACAGAGATGACAGTTGCTCTTTAAAAATTATGATTTAAATCGAGTTGATTTAAATCAAGCCTTTTTATTAGTGATTTAAATCATGATTTAAATTGTGATTTAAATCAACTTGATTTAAATCAAATCCACCCTGGCTATAATAGAGAAAAAGTACTGAAGTGGAATTTTTTTCAGTAGATGTATATATCCAAGCTTAAATGAGATCTGTTTCCTTTGATCATAGGTTTGGCTGGGTATTTGATGTTATTTTTCCACAATAGAAAATGAAACTAAGGTGTGATTCAGGATATCTGTGGTTCAATTCCTTCCTTACATAATATTGGGCAAGTATTGTGTTGAGTCTTAGTCCTTCACCTGCAGTGATAAAATACTAGTCTATTGTTATTAGAATTCTATTCCAAATCTTAAACATAACTTATATAATATTTTCCTTAATGGCAACTGGCATGGATTTATGATAGATGCAGTGTCCTGGAGTCATGTGATTGCTATTTGCAACCTTCCCAGCCAGCTCCCAATATGCAAGGTCTGTGGAGGAAGCTAGATTCTCTTAACAACCATATGATTCACTTAACAATTGCAGCAATTTGCTTAACGATCATCACAAAAAAGTTCATAATATTGGGGATGATTCACTTAACTTTCGCTCCCAGTTGTGGTCTAGTTCAAGATTATCTGTATATTTTAAAATGGTTTAAAAGTCATTCTTGAGCTAGTTAGAACTGTTTGATTCTGGAAATTAAATTGCATTTATAAATATATGTAGATTTGTGAAGCCATTAATATGGCTCCATTCTTATAATAATTTATTTTAATAATAATTATAGTCTGTCTCAATTCTAACTTGGCAAAGTGCATCAGCATTCCATATATTAAAAGCAAATAACAAATAATAATAATTATAAGGGGGCATTCATTTAACCTAAGACAAATGATACTTTGACCTGTTTTCAGAAAATCTATAGAGTAAGGAGCTTCAGTATATCCCGAAGAAGGATGTTCCATAAAATAGGGGTGTTCATGCCCCAGATAGCTGGCAGACTAATGAAACAAGAACGACAAGTATTCCACTAGAATATTTTACTGAATTCTAGTCTAGAGTTCATACAGAATCTTGGAATCTAAATAGAAATTTCCCAGCTGCAGTTATTGTGAATTAATTAAGGCAGAGTCTTTTTGAGGGACTTTTTCCCAGAGCTCTGAAAGCCTGGCCTGATATAATCTTTTAATCAATTCATCCTCAGCTTTCCCTCAGTGTCTCCATTAAGAATGTTCCATCAACCTCACAAGAAGCAGGATCTGTAATAGTCTTCTATAGATGACTTCTGATGGGCATATATGATTTTGGCAGTGTGCTGTCTGATAGTTATTCAATTTCTATAACTGCCTATCTCAATCAATGACTCTGAGCAGTTTACAATTTCTCATGCTGCACTATAGAGGACCTTAAGGCAGTAACTGCAGTGAAAAAACATAAATCCTTTTTTATTATTAGTTGCAGACATTATTGCTGATAAATTGTAAATTATGGCTTAATGGGAAATATGAGTCAAAACCATTCTCACAAAATTATGGTTAAGCACAATGTGCTCAGCTTGTATCTTTGGTATACTAGTTGACAAAACTTTTATTTCAGTTTCTCTTTTCACTTGATGATTTTTATTCTGTCTTGTGAAAAAATGTTCATAATCATACTTTGGATCAGTATCCAGTTGCTATAAAATTGTGGCTCATAAATATCCTTGGGTTACAACTGATGCTTTAAATACCCATCATCTGAAAGGAAGAAGGCAGTGGCAAACTACTTCTATATTGCTGCCAAGAAAACTTCAAATAATCATAATGAGTTGAGCTTTTATCTTCTGAAAGAACAATGACATAAATGTTCAAGGAGGTTAGATGCAATTGAATAATAAAATATAGATTGAAAATATAGCACGAAAGAATTATTTTTATAAACTGTAAGTCGAAACAAGGGGGCAACACTGTAAAGAGAGATGTCCAGATTTGGTTAAAGATAGGTGGCTACACAAATGTTTTAGATAAATAAAATGAAAATAAAGAATATAGTTTTGATTAGGGCAAAGTTAAAACTTCCTTCACTTTTACAAGTAATGGAATGGCACTCTTTTGCCAGCCTGGAGTCAGTCGATTTTATCATGTTTGGTCCATACAGTTGCTTCCTGATTTGTATAGGCTGACATGTAAGTTTCTCATGCAGGCAATTAAATGTTCTGGGATTCACTTTTTCTGACTTCTCTCCACAGCTTGACATGATCAACATAATCTAAAGCAGTGGTCCCCAACCTTTTTATCGCCGCGGACCAATCAGCCTTTGATAATTTTACCGTGGCCCGCTGAGCGCGCGCAGGGGTGGGGGGCGTTGTTCGCGACGACACATTGATTGTTTATATATCAGATTGTTTTGATTAAACAACTTTTATTTTATTGTATTTAAACATGCCTTACAAAATAAAATACAATTACATAAATATAAAGTGCTTTAACATTTTAACAGTTAAACTTTAACTAAGCGCTCTAGTTACTAGAATCTAGTGAATCAATGAGAACCCTGAGCTTGTTTTTCTGCAACGAGACGGTTCCATCTGGGGGTAATAGGAGACAATGACACCCGAAGTGTCTTGCTTATGTCCAGTTTATTTCGTTGTTTTATTTTGGTTGCTGACATCTGTTTCGTACTCATCTTTGCTAATTTGTGGGTTAAATTTGAGCAAAAACAATATACACCTACACCAACTACTGTAAAAATGAGAAAGTACCAGTGAAAAGCGAGAAGAGCTAAAAAAACAAACAAACATCGGGGTCCTGTGCGGGAGGGGGTTTCAACCTCTTCTCCAAAGCACCTGAAGGTAGGAGAAGAAACTGGATGGAGCAAGGAGATAAGCAGCCTCAAACTAAGGAGAAACTTCCTGACACCCAGAACAATTAACCAGTGGAAAAGCTTAGCCTTCAGAAGTTGTGGGAGACCCATCACTGGAGGCTTTTAAACAGAGACTGGACAGCCATTTGTCTGAAATGATATTGGGTCTCCTGCTTGATCTGGGGTTGGAATAGAAGACCTCCAAGGATCCTTCAAACTATGAGCTCCTCTGTTACAAACCTCCAGGGATGCAGCACCCACAACCTCTGGAGAACCAACCTCCACTTGAAAGAGGCTTTTTCAATCTTCCCACCAGCAGAAATTGCAGCCACCAGTTTCCCAGCCTGCAGCACCAGTGGGCTTCCATTTGGGGAGGGAAGGAACCTGCAGCAGCAGCAGCTGAGAGGCTTCAGCCCAGTTGCTTCTCCGCTTCCAGGCCGTGGAGGGAACCAAACAGCCCGACTTGCTCCCCGACTCTCCTCCCACCTGCAGCCCTCAACTCACCTGCCAGCTGCTGCTTCGACCATGGAAACAGCACAAAAGCCGCTCTGCACACCAACTTCCTCCCATGAGTCATCCAGAAAAGGAAGTTCCTCTGCGCTTCTCCTCTCCTCCCATCCTTTCTATCAATACGGTACTCGATGGTTTTAACTCCTTTATTATGCACTTTTCAGGCACAGAGGTTGCCTACCGGCCGCTGCAGCAATCATGTCCCCCGGCCGCTGCAGCGATCATGGCCCCTGGCCGCTGCGCGGCCCGGTGCCAGGTACTCCACGGCCCGGCACCGGTCCGCGGACCGGGGGTTGGGGACCACTGATCTAAAGCCTTTCTATAATCTATGAAGCACGTTATGACTTCTTTTTTATATTCTTTGATTTCCTTAATTATCCAGCAGGCATCGACAATAATGTCTTTATGTTCATATTCTAAACCAGCATGAACATTTGGTATCTCTTTCTCCATTCAGGACTCTGCACTGGATGATCCTAAGAATTATTTTGCTAACATGTGAAAATAAGGATTCTGTTTACCTATAAGACTTACCTATTCTCCAGCGCGCTGCTTGGAGAATCCAAAGCGTGGGTTATTCAATGTCTATTAGCCAGAGACTGAGTGAGTGTTTCTTTAAATTTCTTCAGCCACGCCTCCCTCACTCGGCTGAGCCTCAGTTGTATTCACTCAGTCGAGCTAGAGAGACTGCTTATTTATCCCTCTGGACAATTAATGGACATTTCTTGACCCACGATTTGGATTCTTCACCTTTTCTCTTTGGCTGGAACTGCAACGTTCTTTGTGTATTAAGGAGTTCTTGAACTGTATCTCCTGCATGCGATCTTTTCCTTCTCAGCTGCTGAAGGTGGTGAGTCGCTCCTGGGGCTCCAGGCCGACTGCCACCTCTCAGGATTCTCTCTGCAGTGTCCTGGAGCTCTGTCCTTTCCAGGACATCTCCATGTGTTGTGACTGCCACTGGTGTGTGTGCTAGTTCCTCAGCTTGCTGGCACAACCACCACTGCCATTTCAGCTCCACATGTGTTCACAGGCAGCTCCGGAATCACTGCCCGGTACGTCGTGGCATACTCTGTTGATTCTTCATTGCTTTGCTGCATTTGGAGCACTTTTTAGTGTTTGCGCAATTAGGTTTGCTGTCAAGGACTGCGGAGGCACTGGAGAGCGGTTTTCCGTTTTCGCACCATTTTCTTGCAAACTGACAGCCATGGCGGTGCTGAGGGATGGTTTGAAAACTCTTGCCTAATGTTTTGCTTGCAATTTGAGCTGCAGCAGCAGGGAAGAATGGGATTGTTCTTGTGCACTCCTTGGGAGCGACTTGCGAAGCGGCATGTGAGGGGAGAGTCATTTGCCCCTGCGCCTTGTAAACAGCGACTGTTCCAGTGGTTTTGCCTCAGAATCTGTCAATTCTGCCTCAGCTCTTTGGGCGGTCTGTGGATGCTTTGCTGTTTGTGCACCAGAGTTACTGCCAAGGTCTGTGTTGGGGCAAGCTGGGGCAGCGCTGTGAGCACAATCCTACCACCTGACTCGCGCTCCCCCAATAAAAAAAAATTTTTTTTGAATTACTTCAGCGTTTCGAGTTAGTTCCAGCTGTTTCCTCTCTTTGTTTTTTTGGGAGTACAGACCTTATTATGGCTGAGTCTGACCTTTCTTCGGACCTTGAACAGGCCTATAGCCCCTCCGAAGGCCCAAACTCACGCAAAGTCTGCGTGCAAAGGGGCCAAGAAGCGCACCAGACATGCTTCAACTGTGGTACAGCCTTCATCTTCCCGAGGCTCTAAGTGCTTGTCTGCAGATGATAAGGACGCTAGTAGAAGGCATAAGGCCTTAGAACGACAATTTGCCTTGGCGCAACAGAAGGCCTGGCCTTCTGGACATCAACAGTCCTCTACACTTGAACCTCCTGTTCCTGAGCCTAATATTGGTCCTCTGCCAGTGTCTACAGGGTCCCAGAGTATGCCCTCCACTGTTGCTCCCTTTCAACGACCCGACAGTGGGGGTTTGCATGGGGATCCGGTCTCCTTGCCTGCGCGGCCTGGAGTTGACATTCAAGGCCAACTTTCAATGCGACATTCTGCCCCTGAGGTGACCTTTACCCCCACAGATGCGCGGCTCCACTCTGGGGAGGGACAGCAACCGGGTCTGTCGTGTGACAGTCAGACCCTTATTTCTGAGACAATCTCCAGAATGCTGGCGGCTGGAGTTCACCAGGGAGTGCAGTTTCCTTCCATGTCAATATTGATCCAGATGATTTCTCTCTGCAGGATTCCGTCCACAGTGACGATTCCTTGCTAGATCATGAGGACCACAGAGACATGGACGAGGGGATGTTACCGGATAGGCCAACATTTATGGGTCTTTTTTGGCCCTCTCTTTAAATCTTTACTGCATAAGGCCATTGTAACAACTCAGTTGGCTGCATTAGAAGGTCGACTTGACCAACAGGGCGCCTCTCATCTACATGACGCGCTGTTCACAATTCCCAACACGGAACAAAATTTATTCCTTATCCACAACTTTTTATGGAGATAGTTCAATGGCCTTGGAACCAACCTGGTTCTCTAGCGGCACCTTGATAAAAAACTACTGTTCAGCTTCTTGTCTTCAGGATTTGCTTCAGTTGCCCTCGGTAGATGTGCCAGTGGCCAATTTGACTTCCTCCACTGTCCTATCCAATGGAACTCGCCTTCCACAAAACTCAGCAGCTGCTTGGGCCATCAAAGCCACTACATGGCAACCTTCTTTAATCGAGCGTCGCTGATCTGTCTGCGCCAGCTTCAGGAATGGCTGCCATCTGAGGACACGAGGCTCCACCAGGACATCAATAAGCTGGTGGCAGCCACAGAATATTCTGCAGACACTTCCTTGAACACCACAAAATTCGCTTCTCATGCCCTAGTCTCCACTGTGGCATCTTGATGCCTCCTTTGGTTACGGCATTGGAGGGCAGATATGAAATCTAAGTGGAAGCTTGCATCAGTGCCCTACAAGGGATCCCGCCTTTTTGAGGAGGCTCTGGACCCATTATTGATTGAGGACAAGGATAAACGCAAGATCATGCCTTTCTCCTACAGGCGGGCTGATCGCTGTTATTCACCGTACGCTCCATGGCAGTCCTTTCGGACTGAGACCAGACCCAGTGGGTCCTACACTAACAGCCCTTACTCCCAGAGCTTCGACCACTCTTCTGTCAGGTCCACCTTTAGAAATCGCGGCAGATACCAACCTCCGATGAAGCAGCCGTTTAGAGGGACAGGCAATCGGCCCTTCAGGCGAGGCAAGTGACTGCCAACCTACCTTTCCCATTGGCGGCTGTCAATGGGAAAGGTATGGCTGTCATCCATCATTTCAGACGCCAGTGGGAACTGTCAATGACAAGACGCCTGCGTTCTCCAAATGGTGTGGCTGGGCCTTACTTTAGAATTCTGCTCCAGCCCCCCAAACCGCTTCATCCCATGCCCAGTGTTGGCGAACCTGACCAAAAGATAATTGATGGATGCAGAGATATAGCATCTCCTAGAAATCTGCGCCATAGAGCAGAGACCGTGGGACTGGTTTCTATTCAATCTTTTTCCTTGTTCCCAAAAGTTCCAGAGGTTGAGGAGGGATCTTGGATCTCAAGGAACTAAATAAGTTTATTTTGTACCACCCGTTCAAGATGCAATCCCTCAAGTCAATCTTGGGTTGCATACGGGAGGCGGACTTGATGACTTCAGTAGACCTCAAGGAGCCCTACCTTCACGTCTCAATTCAGACATCCCATCAAAGGTTCCTGCGTTTCACGTATGCCAATTGGCATTTTCAATACCGGGGCATACCAGATGCAAGCTACGCGGGACCTGGCGACGGTGTGTCAAACCATTCAACAACACGGGTTTTCCCTGAACCTGGAGAAAAGCCATCTGCAATCCACCACTCGCATTCTTCATCTGGGAGCCATGATAGGCTCTGGAAAAGGTCAGGTTTTCGTGTCTTCGGATCGGTGTCTTAGCATAACGACCTTAATATCTCAGATTCTCTCCCTCAGGTTGGTCCCTCTGCTTCTCCTGTCTTGGTTGCTTGGGAAAATGATCTCGTGCATTTCAGTAGTCCTGTGGGCTTGTTTTCATGCCTGACCATTGCAATGGTACCTGCTCCCATACCAGAAGTCCTGTCGCAGCAACTCCAAAACCCAGGTACAGCTTCCGGCGGTGGTCCGCCTGTCATTCTGCTGGTGGACCTCGGTGGCCTTAAGGAAGGGATGCATTTTCCAAGAACCACAACGTATCACCATGACAACAGATGCGAGCTTGTTGGGTTGGGGCGCACATCTTCTCTCCTGCGTAGCTCAAGGTCATTGGTCTCCAACAGATCTCCAGAACAATATCAATTGGCTGGACCTGCGGGCAGTCCACCTTGCCCTGAGCCTCTTCCAGTCTGCCGTGGCAAGCCACCAAGTGCTTGTCCTGACAGACAATGTGACCACAAAAGCACATGTGAACCGCGAAGAGGGCACTCGGTCCAAACCACTTATGAACAAGTCAGCGAAGCTACTAACCTGGGCGGAGAGACACATCATCTCTCACAGCACAACACATCTCCTGATCAACCAATGTCCGGGGCTGATTGGCTGAGCAGAACCCAGCTGTACATCTCCACCCCAGACCACCCCAACGATGCCCTTGAAGTGATGTCCCGGTGCCTGGAGGCCGTACGGATCTGGATGGGGAGAAACAGGCTCAGGCTCAACCCATCCAAGACCGAGTGGCTGTGGTTTCCAACGTCCCGATATAGTCAGCTGGTGCCATCGCTGACTATTGGGGGCGAAGCACTGGCCCCCACGGAGAGGGTTCGCAACTTGGGTGTCCTCCTGGATTCACGGCTGTCTTTAGAAGAACACTTGACGGCCGTGATCGGGAGGATTTTTCATCAGGTCCGCCTGATTCGCCAGTTGCATCCCTTTCTGGATCGGGACTCGTTACGCACGGTCACTCATGCCCTCGTCACCTCCCGTCTGGACTATTGTAACGCTCTCTACATGGGGCTCCCCTTGAGGAGCACTCGGAGGCTCCAACTGGCGCAGAGTGCGGCCGCGCGGGTGGTGATGGGAGCGATGTGGCGCTCCCATGTAACGCCTCTCCTGCGCGAGCTGCACTGGCTCCCGGTGGTCTTCCGAGTGCGCTTCAAGGTTTTGGTTATCACCTTCAGAGCGCTCCATGGCTTAGGACCTGGTTATTTACGGGACCGCCTGCTGCCACCAATAGCCTCCCACCGACCAGTACGCTCCCATAGAGAGGGGCTCCTCCGGGTGCCGTCGGCCAAACAATGTCGACTGGCGGCCCCCAGGGGGAGAGCCTTCTCTGTGGGGGCACCTACAATCTGGAACGAGCTCCCCCCGGAGATACGGAGGATTCCGGATCTGCGTACCTTCCGTCGCGCGCTTAAGTCGTTCTTATTCCATCAAGCTGGCCTGACCTAAACTTTTCCTCTTTTTAAATGGAATTTTAAATTTTAAATTTGGTTTTAATTTATTGGGGTTTTAAAATGTTTCAGCCAAATTTATTTAATTAGTTTTATTTCCATTTTAAATTTTGTATCTATATGTTTTATTTTATGGCTGTTCACCGCCCTGAGTCCTTCGGGAGTAGGGCGGCATACAAATTTAATAAAATGAAATGAAATGAAATGAAATGAATAGATCAATCAGAATGGCATCTCCATCCTGCCCTCTTCTGCGAACTGCTTCGGACATCCGATTCTCCATCTTTTTGCACACCCCAACAACACTCAACTGCCTCTCTTCCTTTCCCGGTTCCCATGCCCAGAAGCAGAAGGGGTCGATGCTCTCCGCAGCCCCTGGCTTCCGGGGCTGCTCTATGCCTTTTCACCTCTTCTGCTCATCCCGAGACTGATTCACAAGATCTTGGCGGAGAGAGCAGATGTCCTGCTGGTCACCCCCCATTGGCCATGGCGACCCTGGTATGTGGATCTGGTGAATCTGTCTGTCGCACATCCCTGGAGATCCACGGGACAGGATTTCTCTTAGCCAGGGGGTCATACTGCATCCAGAGCCTCAGTGGTTCCAGTTGACTGTCTGGCATTTGAGAGGATCCTCCTAAGGAAGGACAATCTCTCGGGCTGGGTGATATCCACGATTCAAGCTTCCAGACATGCCTCTATGAACCGGATCTATAACGCCACCTGGAGGTCGTTCTGTTTCTGGTGTTCTAGAGTGCACATCGACTCAATTTTGGCTTCTGTGTCTGAGATGCTCAAATTTCTTCAAGACGTTTTGGACAAGGGTCTCGCCCCGAACACGCTTCGCAGGCAGGTTGCGGCCTTGAACACTGTCCGGTCCGATGACGACGATTGTCCCCTCTCCCAAGACTCGAAGATTCGAGGCTTCCTGAAAGCGGCAGCCAACCTGAGTCCTCCTGTTGACCATCGCTACCCGACAAGGGACCTTTCCCTGGTCCTTCAAGCACTCATGTCCCCCCCCTTTGAACCGTTGGGGGCCATTAGCCTTCGCCTCTTGACACTCAAAGTCACCTTTCTGGTGGCGATCACCTCTCCACAACACATTTCTGAGATTGCCGCCCTGTCTGTCAGAGACGATCTCTATATCTTCCATTCAAACAGAGTTATCCTGCAGATGGATCTCCTTTCTGCCCAAGGTCAACACCTTCTATCATCGCGCCCAGGAACTGGTGTTACCTGATTTCTGCCCGGGCCCGAGGCATCATCTGGAAGCCCAATGACATATCTTGGACGTTAGGAGGGCCCTCCGTAGGTACATTAAACGGACCGTGCCTTTTCGAAAATCTGAGGCACTCTTTGTCTCCTTCCTCCCTGCATCAATGGGCAGGAAAGTTTCTTCCTCTACAATCGGCCACTGGCTAAAGGCATGTATTTGCAAGGTTTATGCCCTTAAGAACAAACCCCTACCAGGATGAATTTGACCCCACTCGATGAGGAGTGCTTCTACCACAGCGGCATGGGGCACCCAAGCTTCTGTGACATTTGCAGGGCGGCCATCTGGACTTCGTTGACACCATTCATCCACCATTACAAGGTCGACTCCTTTGCCTCAGCTGAGGCATCCTTTGGACGATGTGTGCTGTAAGCGGTCCGCTCTGCTTCGGCCACCCGGGAGGCCACCCCACCTGCTTCTCTCCCTTTTTAGAACTTGCTTGGGTATATCCCACTCTTTGGATTCTCCAAGCAGCGCACTGGAGAACGGATGTTGTCTTACCTGAACATCCCTTCTATGCGCGCTGCTGGAGAATCCAACCCTACTAGGTCAGGCTTTTTCTCCTTTCTGGATGGCCTTTTTCTGCACGTTCTCCATGATCTGCGCCTTCATGAACCAAACTGAGGCTCAGCCGAGCGTGGGAGGCGTGGCCGAAGAAATTTAAAGAAACACTCACTCAGTCTCTGGCTAATAGACATTGAATAACCCACGCTTTGGATCAGTGTGCATAGAAGGGACATTCAGGTAAGATAACATCCGTTTTCATGTTATTCCTGCTTGTCCAGTAAAGTCTAGAAGAGTTGGTCTGCTTTAGGTCTTATTCATGAAGTCCATCTCTGTAGCTCTGCCTTCTATTTGGAACCGTCTTGCCTTGAGGTTGTGTCTTTTTGGAGCTTTCATCGAGATGTAAAAATTTGGCTTTACAGGCAAGCCCTGGGATTGGGTTTTACGGCTGTTTTTGATTGTTAAAATGTATTTTGAGCTGATTTCCCTCTCCAGTGAATTTGGTATTACTTTTGTAGTAGTAGTTTTAACCCTAGCATGCAGGCTGCTAAAGTGATCTTATCGTTCAAGGTAGCAAACAAAAAAAAAAAAAAATCTGAGAGTATAGATTTTATTTATACCTGAAAATGTATCTTATTCTTATCTTTTTAGTATTCATATTATTCAATGTTCTTTCCATTTTTGTGTTATTTAATGCTACGTAAAATAGTGTAAAATCAGGCGCTAATATTTGGTTAAAATTTTACTGGTGATGAAAAACAAAATACTGCTCTGTCATCTAACATCAACAATGTAGCTCAATATTTATGATGGTAAAGTAAAAATTGAGATGCCATTGCCTTTCATTTGTCTAGTCAATAATTTCAATTGGAATTCATAATAGACTTTTAATCCTTATACATTATTCAAGTTTTTTAAACAGGTGAAATCCATATTTTAAAGGACCAGTCACTGAAAAGAACTTTAAAATACCTCATTTAGTAGTTGCTTCAATATATGTCAGAATAACAAGATGAGGACCTGATCATCAGTCTTGCTGCAAGTAATTATTTGTTTTTGAACATCAGTCCAGTCATAAAGAAATAAATCATTTATTTTATTGAATATTGGAATAAATGAAGCAATTTATATAAAATAAATACTGAGTCAATTGTCAAAGAAACTTAATGTGTTTGGATTCTTAATTCTGATATATGCAATATTAAATACATTTTCTGAAAAAGTCTTCAGCATACATTCTCAGATGTGGGCAAATTAATTCAGAAACTCAGCTACTCTTTAAGACAACCACCTATAAATTAAGCACGCCATAAACAACCAATTAAATGTTCATCATGCTGACTTATCTAGCCAAACAGTCTTTACCATCTGTGATGCTGTCTTTCCTGGAAGGGTGTTCCAAGGTTGAGAAACAAGTTGTCCTTGACTTACTACTGTAAGCCCGCCATTTTGGTAGTTACATTTGTAAAATGTGTGACTATGTGACCCTAACCCTAATCATGCCCAATTTTACAATGATTTTATAGAAATCATTAAGTGAAGGCAATGATCATTAAGTAAACTCATTGTTCGCTATGGGAGTTTTTTTGCTGGAAACTGCATCCATCTGCTTACAACATGCTGCAAATGGTCATAAATGCAATATGGTTGGTCCCTGGACATGAGAACTTCAAATCTGGCTCATAAGTCTCCTTTTCGAGATCTGTTGTAACATTCAATGGTCACAAGTTGAGGATTACCTACAGTGATGAAATTAAGATATAAAAGGCAGTTTCTCATGTAATTAACTTTGTAGGGATTCTTAGATAATGTCCAGTGCTTTAAACACTGCTTACAAATGGATTTGCTTCTCTGGTTGTCCAGCCATCCTTGGTAAACCAGATAGGAAATATGACTAGATGAGCTAATTTCTAAGGCTATATTAACAGAATCTTGCAAGCCAGACTTCCTACCACTACAACAGCCTGGTCAACTTGGGACGATCTATCCTAAGTTTCCCTGACCTTCAAGTCATTGGGAGCTCTTCTCTTATTTTTTAAAAAATATTACATGGCATGCTGAAGATGTCAAGACTTATTATAAATTCTTAAGACTATATTTGGATAGTAATGAGGCTACTATGATACAGTACATTCACTCCAGCCATTTTATCAATTAAGAGATAGATTCTCAAGCACATGGTGGAGGATGATTGGAATTACAATCCAACACTTCTAGAGGGCACGCAAACTAAGGAATGCTGATTTACAAGTGCTTCAAACTACAGTATATATTTATAGTATGCTTCTAGTGTGAATTGTCTGATACAACCTGACTAGTCCAGGCTTTCTCAGTGATGCCACACATATTGTTGCAATTATAGTTCTCAGAATAAGGGATGTAACTAATTTAAATGTAAAGGTAATTTAATATCCATTTGATTGTCTTTATCTTGTTTATATTAAAGACATGAAATGATAATGACTCCAAGTCATCTTCAACCGGATGGTTTAAAGACATATCCATTTAGGCTTTTTGGCAGTGATGTGGAAGTGGTTTGCCATTGTCACCTTTTGGGATTTTTTTTTTTAAAACGACATAGTTTCACTAACAGATACTTAGTACTTTACCAATTTAAAGATAAGATATATTTAACTTGGAATTGTTTTATAGAAGTCTGTCTAAATTCTAATAAGTATTTGATATTCAAAATTTATGAATAAGCACTTTTTAAATAAGATCATCAACTAAACTTTTGGCTAGTTAATTGGTATGTTCATTTCTAGCCAAACTTACATATGGGTTTGTTTTATACACTGGAAGAACAGTTCCCAGCTGTTTCTTATTTTTTAAAATGCATAAAGTGTAGAGATTATTTGGAAGGAAGGAAGGAAAGAAAGATTATTAAAATGCACATTGTACCATTGGAAGCACTGTAGACATGTAAAAATGAAGTTTGATAGGCAAAATGAATTCTAAACATATAAAATCAAAAATGAATTCTTACTTGATTGTGTGAGCACTCAGCTTTTTCATCTTTTCCAGTACTAGAAATTTATATCAGAAATTTATAATTTCTGACCTGTGACATTCATATACTTTTCTAATCCAGTGTTGCATTTTTTGCAGTTGGGGTGGGGATTGTAATTAAACTCCTTTAAGAAAGTTTTTTTTTTTTTTGCAAACCTCAAGCATAATAATTATGATTTTACATAGTAATTCATGAAATAATATGAGACCCTGTAATAGGAGTAGAGCAGCTAAAGAAATGGAGCCATTTCCTGAGAAACTATTATTTTCCCTTGTGCCGATTGGATAATACAATTCATGAGTTGTTCCCCTTGCTTGAAGTTGAGTCAATCATTTCTTTAGTCCCACCTCTTTCTACTGCTCCTCCCCAGTTTTTTGACTCAGCTTTCATGCAAGAAGCAGCAAGGAGAGGTGCTTCAGAGGTAAAAAAAGTTTTAGACCAGGATCCAACTTATAGAAGCAAAATTAATGGTAGCAGAACTGTGAGTAAAAAGACCGGGCTGTCTCTGCAGCTATGGGGGTGAGGGAGCTGTCCGGCAGCGATTCCTTAAAAGCATCAGCTCTCTGTCTACTACAGCTTTAAACTGAAAAGCTGAGGCCCCAGGACATCATTTGAATAATAAAGGACCTAGAGTCGCTGCTCAGTTTAGGCTGACTTCATTTGTTAACAGCCATAGAAACAAGGACGGTGCAGCAAAGCTACTGCATGGGTGAATCTGCTTGTCTCTCAAGAACAAAGGGGACAAACATGGAGGATTACTCTGAGACAGGTTGTTCTGCCCCAGCTACGGACCCCAAAGAACGCAGCACACACAAAGTCTGTTCAAACCTTAGTTTACTAAATAAACCAGTTTTTTACAACAATGGCTGTTAATTAACTGCATTAACAGCTGCCAAGAATTCAAAGAATAATACTGAAAGCTTACTGTGGTTGGCAGAATGCCCAGAAGCAATTTGCAGGAAGCTGATATGATAAGCAAGACAAGATACAGAGGTATGTGAACGGAGTTGTTCCCTGCAAATTGCTTCAGTCGGCGTTCCTCCTTAAATAGGCTAAGGGAGTGGCCACTCTCGAGGAGACATCCTCCTGAGGAGCCACTCCTGCATTTTTGGCAGATCTGCGTGCCCGTGCATCAAGAAGAGGCTCCTTCTCTTCGTCCTCTTCACTTAAGGGAGCTTCTGGAGGTTCTGAAGGCCCTGGCTGAATCCCCGCCCCTGGCACCAGATCTTCTCCAGCCTCCTCATTGTCCGACTCAAGTGCCAGCTGCACAGGCTGCTGACACAGCACCACACCAGCCTCCTCGCTGTCAGAATCAGCCACCAGCTGCACCAGCCGCTGATGGGCCACAACACAGGGGTAAGTGGGGAGGAGCAAGGATTCCCTGCTCTAAGCCCAGCCCAAGAAATGAGCTCAGAAGGGCCCAGAGCGGCTGCAAAAGTAGCTACACTAGAGATAAGAGGAAAACCTCTGTTTTCCAGTAAGTACTCCAAAGCTGAGGAAAAAGAGGCTTTGAGGAGGCATAAAGCCATTGAGAAAAGTTTTGCAAGAGCTGAAAAGGAGGTGGAGCGAAATGGGATTTCCCGCTCTTCAGTATTTCAGCCAATAGAGATGGAGCAGCAAGGCATTAGTCCCAGAACGGCCCCACCAGAGGGAGCTGGTGAGCAATCAAACTAAACAATCCTTTGTTTGGGAGAGGATGAATCATTGCTTGGATTGCAAGGAAAGTTTCAGGACTTTGGAAATCAGTGGCAACCTCATCCAAAGAGGATGAGACTGGCACCAGAGGCAACATACCCTCCCACAACTGCAGGAGCTAGATCTCCTGCACTTATGAATAAGATATCAGATCTAATCTAATATAAGATCTAATATCAGAGGCTTTAACGCAGGTCATGTCTGAGCAGGAGGATCAGACCAGCCATATAAACGTGGAGAGAATATCAGAACAGGATCACCCCTTGCCAGCAGGGAGGCAAAAAGGGGGCCTGGCATTACAAAGATTTAACTCCTGCATCTCATCCACTCCTAGTGAAGCTTAAATTTCGGAAAGGAGGAACAAAAGGAGACAGAATTCTCTGATGAAGAGGAAACTGGAAGATGCCACAGCATTTAATGGTCTGTTTCGAACAAGTCTGTTTAAGCTATTGCTAAGCAAGGTCAAGGCAATAACTGGCATGGGCACTGACCCGATGGCATCTAGGGTAAAACCATCCATGACAGATCCAAAGGATAAGCTTTTTGCAAGCCCAATAGTGGAATGCGAGACTGTTCCTTCTCCTGATCTGTTCAGAGAGGTGGTGCATGGGCAAATGGTCCAACCAGTGATTTTCCCAATGCCAAGTGGGAACGAAAAGATGTATAACGTAGAGCCGGAATTTGCAGTCTCTACAACCTCTAACAATTGATGGCCCAGTGGCTGCCTCAACATTTTCCTGACTCGATGCGCCGCCAATCCTACGTATGGGTAATTTGCTTGATGATTGGATGTACTGAGTGCCTATTAAAGATTCTGCAGCCTTTGGTACCGCCCCTTATGACGTTAACCCTTCAGTCTTTTTCACTCAGTGAAAGGGAGTACTTCACTGTGCCTATTCTCCATTGAGAAATTCTTTTTGTTGGTTTTAAAATCTTTTTTTTTTTTTTGCTTTCTGTGCCTTCGGGCTTTATTTTGTTTTATTCTATTTTATTTTAGATCGTTTTGGAGGCTTCTGAAGTAGCGGTTTTCGGCTTTTGGGACTGCATTGCCCATCCGCCATTTTACGCCCCTATCTGGCCCGTTTGGGGCGCGTGCGGTGGTTTCGGCAGGAATAAAACTGCCGAGCCAGCCTGCTTTACTTATTGCCGCTAGACAACTGAGAGGCGCTTTTTCAAGCAGCCCCGCTGTGAATCGCTGCTAAATTACGCCTGGAGGAGTTAGGAGAGCTGTTCCAGGGGTCTGTAAGTACGGCCGGCAGCATGTTGTTAATGGCGGCGTTTTTAGCGATTTGCCTGAGAAGCATCTGGGCGTGCTGTTGGTGGTTGCGTTGGTCTGGGAGGGTAATGGATCAGCTTCCACTGTTACTTTGTTTTTTTGCTATCATTGCCTTATATTCTCAGGGTCCCTGCTGAGGGCTTGCATACCCTGCTGTTTTTTCCTATGGCGCGGTAACGCTTGTGATTCCCGCCATTTTCCCTTCTTAAATATGTATTATCCTTTATGGCCTTACTTACCTGCTGGAGATTGGGGAGGACTGGGAGTGCCCCCCGCTCCAATCGTTTTTATTGCATTGTATTTTTTGGAAAACTAATTTTACTCTTTCTTTTTTTCCTTGTGAGGTTTGGCATAGTGGTTTCTCTTTCCAGATTTTGTATTGCGGGTGCCATTTTGCTGAGGCCTCCATAGACTGCTGCCTGATTCAGCGCTGCGTGGTCTGCCAACCGGAATTTGCAGCCACCATCTCTTTCATCTTTGCTGACTGCCTGGTGATTCGTTGGAGGAAGGGAAGTGATTAATTGCTGCTCCTTATTATTAATCCATCTATATTTTAATTAAAAAAAAGAAGAAAGAAAAGGGGATAGTGATAATAATTATAATTTAATCAATTCAAATAAAGTAGTTAGATTTAGATCCTTTCTATTAAAAAAAAATCTATTATTTGGAGTTTTTTCTGGAGCACATTCTAGGATTTTTGGTGCATCACATATTGGTCATTTTTTGGGGGGGCTATGGCTGATTCCCCTATGTCCTCAGATATTGAGAGGGAGGCTTCCCCTCGCAGGGCCCCTTCCCCCAAACCGGCTGGTAAAAGGAAGGCCAAAACCAGGGGGGTGACAAAGGCAGCCCCTAAATATGGTCCAGCCGAGGGTGTTACAGACAAGCAGGCGACCAGATTACATAATGCTCTTGAAAAGCAATTTAATAAGGCTCAGGCGGCTTTACAATCTGGAGAAGGTCCCCTATCGCAGGATGAGGAGAGACTAGTTCAACCGTCTGACCATCTTATATCTGATTCTACTGAAGCCTGTTTGCCCGCATGGCCACAGGGTGACATTCTCCTGGTTCCTCAGGGACACGATCTGCTCTGTACTCAGGGCGATCTGGTTATCCAGCCTCCTCCGGTGCAGTTGTCATCTGGGGCTCCAGATCCTGCCGCCGTCCCTTCTACAGCACAGCCTAGACAGATGACTTCTTCTGTTCCAGGTCAAGTGTTTGATTTTCAAGCTATGCTTTCCCAAGCATTTTCCAATTTTTTGCAATCCACCTTTCAACATTCTTCAATGCAGTCTTCAACTAGGGCTTCTGCGCCTCAACCTTCTACTTCTAAGGCTGCGTCTACTGCCCAGGAGGTGGAGGCTTCTGATTATGAGGAGGAGTTGTTTGATGACTTTGAGATGTCTGAGGACGACGAGCCTTCGTCTGATAGGCCTCCTTTTCCGGGTCTCTTCAAACCGGCCCTTTTTTCTTCATTGTTGCGTAAGGCCAAAGCAGCCACTAATATGGGCAAGGTCATTGATCCTCCTTCTACCTCACAAGACCAACCTTCTGTGTCTGATTCATTGTTTAAGATGCCTCAACCTGAGCAAGAGTATATTCCCTTTCCGGATTTGTTTGCCCAACGCCCTTGGGAACGACCTGGATCCTTGGCTGGTCCGTCGGGCCATGACAAGCGCATGTATTGTGCCGCTCCAGAACTTGAATCCTTGTTACAATTGCCATCCATAGACGAACCTGTAGCTAGTCTCGTATCCTCTTCGGTCCTAGCCGGGGAGGTAGGGGATGGACTTCGGATGGAGGATAAACGTACTGAATTATCGTGCAGAAAAACGCACCAGGAAGCGGCATGGGCAATTAGAGCAGCTGTTGCAGCATCTTTTTTTAATAGGGCATCTCTCATTTGGCTTCGCCAATTACGGGATAGGGTGCCCCCGGAGGAGGCAAGGATTCAGCAAGATATCACTAAGTTACTGGCTGCGGCTGAGTTTGCAGCTGACGCTTCTTTGGATGCAGCGAAGTTTTTTTCACGGGCCCTTATGTCTTCGGTTGTATCTCGCCGTTTATTGTGGCTCAGGCACTGGCGTGCTGACAACAAGTCCAAGTGGAGACTTACTACTGCCCCATTCAAGGGGTCTGCTCTTTTTGGGTCTGCCTTGGAGTCTATCCTTGTAGAAGGCCGCGATAAGAGGAAGGTGCTGCCCACGGCCTTTAGGAGACTGGATCGAAGACCTGCCCCTTACGGTCGGCAGTCCTTTCGGGCCGATTCCAATTCCACCGGATCCTACTACAATAGATCCTTCAATCAGGGATACGCTTCCTCAGCGACTAGATCTTCCTTTCGTGACCGAGGAAGACGCCAGACCACCTTCCGTAGACCATTCCGTGGTTCCGGGTCAAAGACCTTCCGTCGAGGAAAATGACTTCCTGCCTCTCGTTCCGGTGGGGGGCCGTCTTCAGGCATTTTTCCATCAATGGGAGTCCACCTCCACAGATGCCTGGATTCTTCACACTGTCACACACGGCCTCAAGTTGGAGTTTCTCTCTCCCCCACTGGATCGCTTCCTTCCTTGTCCGAATTCAGAGAATCCCCTAAAACGTCGTCTCATGTCACTCGAGATTCAACATTTGCTGGAAATACAGGCCATAGAACCAGTCCCCATCAATCAACTTGGAACAGGCTACTATTCAATTTTGTTCCTGGTTCCCAAATCTTCGGGGGGCTGGAGAGGCATTCTGAACCTCAAGGACCTGAATCCCTTCATTTTGTATCGACGTTTCAAAATGCATTCGCTCCAGACAATTCTTGCATGCATACGACGGGGAGACCTGATGCAATCTGTGGACATCAAGGAGGCGTACCTTCACATACCCATTCACCCGGACCACAGGCGTTTCCTCCGCTTCGCCTTCGAAGGACGCCATTTTCAATACAGGGCCATGCCGTTTGGACTGTCGTCAGCGCCCCGAACGTTCACGAAAATTCTAGCGGCTCTCTCGGCGTCCGTCCGGGAGCGTTCCATCCGCATGGTCTGCTATCTGGACAATGTGTTGATCCTGTCATCATCCAGGATACAAGCAGACAGCGACAGGCAGGTGGTTCTTCAGGCTCTTCGGTGCCCGGTTTTGTTCTCAATCTACCGAAGAGTCAGCTAATTCCAACGGCTCTTATTCTTCATCTGGGATCTGTTATAGATTCCCTTCAAGGAATGGTCTTCCTGTCCCCGGACCGGCAAGAGAGTATCAGGGTCATGGTGCGACAAGTTCTTATCCAACAAAAGGTGTTGGCCCTGCTCCTATCCCAGTTGTTGGGGAAGTTCATCTCTTGTATTCAAATTGTGCCGTGGGCTTGTCGCCATTTTCGACTTCTTCAATGGTTCCTCCTGCCTCTCCAGAAGTCGGGTCAAGCAGATTCTTTACTCAAAGTCACTGTTCCGGACGCCGTCAAGAGGTCGCTACACTGGTGGGAATCCAGAGCTCTGCAATGCGGGACTGTTTTTCTGGAACCTCCTCGTGTCACCGTAACGACGGATGCCAGTCTTCACGGCTGGGGAGCCCACCTGGACTCCCACTTGGCACAGGGCACCTGGACTCCGTCCGAACTACGACACAGTATCAACTTCTTGGAACTCCGTGCGGTCCGCCTTGCACTTCTGTCTCTCCAGCTTCATGTGTGCAACAAGCATGTCTTAATTCTGACAGACAATGTCACCACGAAGGAGCATATCAACAGACAAGGGGGCACGAGATCCCGGGTCCTGATGGCAGAGACGGAACGACTGATGGCCTGGGCAGAGGTCAATGTTCTTTCCATAAAAGCAGAACACATTTCCGGGACCAGCAACCTGCAAGCCGATTACCTCAGCAGGGAACATCTAGATCCCTCAGAGTGGCAATTACATCCCCGCCTCTTTCACGTCCTCACCGTCAGGTTCGGCAATCCAATAATGGACCTCTTTGCGACTCCCCGGAACGCACAGCTCCCTAGGTTCTTCACCAGGTTCCCGTCTCCCACCGCGGAAGGCCACGACGCTCTACGCTGCCCTTGCCCCAAAGGTCTGATGTATGCGTTTCCTCCAGTTCCAGTCCTGCCGCGTCTCATCCGGAAGATTCTCTCAGGGGGGCCGAGGTTCTACTGGTAGCGCCTTACTGGCCGAGGAGACCGTGGTTCGCCGACCTGAAGGGCCTGTCAGTGAGTCAGCCTTGGCGGATTCCCAGGGACCAAGTGATTTTTCTACAAGGCGTGATTCAGCATCCAGATCCAGGCGTGTTACAGTTGACCGTCTGGCATTTGAACGCATCATCCTAAGAAAGGACAATATACCATCGGATATTATTTCGACTATCCAGGCAGCCAGGCGCCCTTCAACGGTTCGAATTTATAATGCCTCTTGGTCCGCTTTTGTTAGATGGTGTTCTACCAAGCTGGTAGATCCTACTTCACCAACGATTTCGGAGATTCTACAGTTCCTTCAAGCGGGTTTAGACAAAGGCTTGGCTCCTTCTACTCTGCGACGACAAGTGGCGGCCTTGGCTACGGTTTTACCGGGTGAAGTTCGTCAACCTCTCTCTCACAACTCAAGGATTAAGGCTTTTTTACGAGGAGCTACCAATTTGTCACCTCCGGTGGTCCATCGGTTCCCGACTTGGAATTTGACTTTAGTTTTACAAGCCCTCACGGCTGAACCATTCAAACCCTTGGCCTCAGCTTCTTTACGTTATTTGACCCTAAAGACAGCTTTTTTGCTGGCAATTACCTCAGCTAGGAGGGTTTCAGAAATCGCTGCCTTGTCAATTCGTTCCGATCTCTGTGTGTTCTTCCCAGATAGGGTCGTTCTTAGGTTAGATCCGGCCTTCCTGCCCAGAGTGAATTCCAAATTTCATAGAAGTCAGGAAATTACGCTCCCTAATTTCTGTCCTGATCCCCGTCATCCATTAGAGAGACAGTGGCACACCTTAGACGTCCGTAGGGTTTTAAGACGCTATGTTAAACGCACTGCCTCCTTTAGAAGAACAGAGGCGTTGTTAGTGTCCTTTTTACCAGCTTCTATGGGGCAAAAGGTCTCTTCGCATACGGTAGGGAGGTGGTTGAAGGCCTGTATCTCGACAGCTTACCATTTGCAGGGAAAGGTGGTGCCTGGGGGCATTGTCCCCCATTCCACTAGAAGTGCCGCTACGTCGGCGGCTTGGGCCTCCCAAGCGTCTGTAGATGACATCTGTAAGGCGGCGACTTGGTCATCATTGTCTTCCTTTGTTCGCCACTATCGCTTGGACAAATTCGCTTCTGCTGATGCTGCCTTCGGCAGACGAGTTTTACAATCTGTAATCTCCACCCAGCCACAGCCAATGGATCGACCCCTCCCAGTTTTTGAATGAACTTGGGTATGTCCCATACGTAGGATTGGCGGCGCATCGAGTCAGGAAAATGGACGTTGTCTTACCTGAACGTCCCTTTTATGCTCGATGCGCCGCCAATCCGGCCCTCCCGGTTTTTTTTGTCGATCGTTGCTGCTGTGGCTGGTGTGTGGTTTTTCCTTTTTTGTTTCCCTTTTCTGCAGCGTGCTCTCTGTGCCCCTATTGGGTTGTGTTTGCCAGGGGTTGGTGTCGTCCTCGTTATCTTCTTCGTGAAAAAGACTGAAGGGTTAACGTCATAAGGGGCGGTACCAAAGGCTGCAGAATCTTTAATAGGCACTCAGTACATCCAATCATCAAGCAAGTTACCCATACGTAGGATTGGCGGCGCATCGAGCATAAAAGGGACGTTCAGGTAAGACAACGTCCATTCTCAATCATCCTAGCCAATGAGGCAGAGGAGAGCTTGAAAAGAGAGGACAAGAAGGCGGAGCAGACCCTTCATAAGGTTCACCAAGCAGCAGCATGGGCAGTCAAAGCTACCACAACTGCCTCATTTTTCAGCAGAGCTGCTTTGATATGGCTTCAGGAGATGCAGGACAAGGCACCACCTGGTGATCTCCGATCACAACAGGACTTTAACAAAGCAGTAGTGACACTGGAACTTTTTTTTAATTTTAAAAAACAAACTCTATTAAACATAAAAGCAAAATAATACATCATGTGTATACAAAACATCTATATCAATATAAACAACACTACATAAAAAGAAAAAGTGACTAGTTACATATCCGTTATCTTATTGACGGTGCGTTTTTTTTAAAAAAAATTTGTTATCATTCAGAATTTTGCATTTACCCTCATTTCTCCTAGTTATCCAATCATACCATCTATTCCATACTGTACAATATTTTGAGTCTGCCTTATCTTTCAATTCGAATGTTAATTTATCCATTTCTACACAATTATAGATTTTTTTAATTATTAGTTGATCTGTTGGCAGTTGATCAGTTTTCCAAAATTGAGCTAGCGCCAATCTGGCTGCAATGGCTATATGTAGTATTAAATACTTTATTTCTTTCTTATAATTTTCTTTAATCATCCCTACTAAAAAAATTTCTGGTTTAAGTTCTATTTTTTCTGATGTTATTTCTATTAGCCAAATCCTTGTTTTTCCCAATACTTCCTAATTTTTGGGCAAAGCCACCAAACATGGAAAAAAGTGCCCTGTGCCTGCTTGCATTTCCAGCAAGTTGGACTTAAGTTCTTTTTTTATTTAAAAAGTTTTACAAATACATTTTCTCCCCAGTTTCCCCCCCTCAAACCCCGCAAACCCTCCCTAACCCTCCCCTTCCCCCCCCCCCCGGACTTCCACAAAATAAAATCCTAATCAGAAATACATTTTATGAAACTTAAACCCCTCCACCCCCTATATATCATTTATACCTTCATAAAACTCAATCTATCCCTACAAAATACATTCATTCAGCTAAAAGCTATCTGATATTTCCTAGTTTGATAGTTATTCTGCACATAGTCTATCCACTTTTTCCACTCCCATACATACGTCTCTTGAGTTCGATCTTTTAAATATGCTGAAATCTTCGCCATCTCTGCAAAACTGGCCATCTTCAAAGTCCATTCTTCAATAATGGGCAAAGCATCATTTTTCCAATATTGACCTATCAATAATCTAGCTGCTGTCACCATATACAATATCAGCTTCGTTTCACCCAGTGTAAAACCCTTAACTATACCCAATAAAAACAATTGTGGAGAAAATTGGAGTTTTTTCTTCAAGACATTTTGCATAACCCACCAAATTTTTATCCAAAAAGCCTTCACTTTCTTACAAGTCCACCACATATGATAATATGTAGCTTCTAAGCAATCACATCTCCAGCATTTTGGTTGAACGTTAGGGTACATACACGATAATTTCTTAGGATCTAAATGCCACCTATAAAACATTTTATAAAAATTTTCCCTCAAATTCTGTGATTGTGTAAATTTAACATTCTGGACCCATATTTTTCCCATGTTTCCAACATCACTGGTTCTGCAAAATTTTGTGCCCACTTTATCATACAATCTTTAACCAGTTCAGTTTCCGAATCTCTTTCTAACAAAACATTATAAACCCTCTTAATATGCATTGGACCTTTCTCTTTTATATGTCTAACCAATTCTTCATACATCATTATACCAATTTTTTGATCTTCTTTCCATCTCAGTTGAAGTTGATTATACTGTAGCCAAGTTAAATTAATCCCTTCTTCCAACAGTGTTTCTAATGTCTTTAGTTGCCATCTGCCCCCATCCATAAAAAGAACTTCTTTGTATAAACCCCCCCCCGAGTGACATTATATTTGTATTCCACATGGTATGACCAAGATCAAGCCATAATGGTATTTTGTAATCCCATTTGAATCCATGCTTCTTCCAAACTCTCATCAAAGAGTTCCTAAGTATGTGGCTTTTGAATACTTTATCCACTTTGTTCTCATAGAATAAATATGCATGCCAACCAAATTCAAGATCATGACTATATATATATATATATATATATATATATATATATATATATATATGTATATATATATATATACATACATACATACATACATACATATATATACATATGCATGCTTCATAATACAATTGTAGGTTTGGGAGTTTAAGGCCTCCCCTTTCTGGAACATCTTGCATAATTTTCAGTTTAACTTAAGTTCAAATACATTTTCGCTAACCTCGAAGGGGCCAGATATCATCTATACCACATTTTATACTGGTTCTCTTTATAGACCACTGATTTTGTCATAATATAATTATTTTTCCACACTCTTTCCCAGTCCTCCAATTCTATGTTATGTCTGATGTTTCTTGCCCATGCTATCATTTGTCCCTTTACTAATCCTTCTGCCAAATCAAATTCCAATAAATATTTATAAATTTTTGAAATCAATTTTTCCTCCATGGCTTCTAAAAGTTTATCCAATCAATTTGGTTTTAATTCAGTTCCTCCTTCCTCTTGGTCTTTTTTGTATTTTGTTTTTTTTCTGTAAATAGGCCACCAGTCTATCTGAATTCCTTGCTCTCTGAGTTCTTCTTGTGTTTTAAATATTCCCTGGGGATCTAATATTTCATTATATCTTACCATTTTTTGAATTGCCATGGTATTGGGGTGTGTCATTGCCTCCATTGTGGATAACCATCCAGGAACTTTCATATAGTGTTTACTTTGATTTCTTGCCATGTATGAATTAATGAATCTCTTAAAATATGATTACAAAAATACCTATGTGTTTTGTTCCTGGTGTTCCATAAGAAGGTGTGCCACTCCATCATCAAATTGTGTCCCTCCAAGGTTAGCAATCTTTAATTTTTCAAATTCACCCATTCCCTAATCCATGTCAAACTTGTTGCTTTATAATATGTTTCCATGCTGGTAATCCAAATCCACCTCTGGTCCTATCATCCTGCAGTATACTTAATTTAATTCTTGCCTTTTTTCCTTCCCATACGAACACTGGAACTTATAGCAGATGCCACTCTCAATGGCGCTAAGTACGCTTCCAAAGCCATCGCAGCGTAGGTAGCTGTAAGATGCTTGGTTTGGCTCCGCCATTGGCAGGCAGATATAAAATATAAGTGGAAGCTGGCTTCTGCCACAGTCAAGGGGGACAAGCTATTTGGCGAGTCCATAGAATCAGCGTCAACTTCGACAAGAGCCAACTGACTTCAACCAAGCGACTGCTACATTTGGGAGCAGTCATAGATACCACCTCAGGAAAGATGTATTTGTCACAGGATCGCCAAACCAGCATAAAAGCACTGGCGGATCAGATTCTAAAAGCCGAACAGTGTCTTTGGATCTGCTAGTGCAGCTCCTAGGCAAAATAGTGTCTTGCATAGCAATCGTGCCCTGGGCTTGCTTGCATACAAGGTCATTGCTATGGTTCCTCCTACCACATCAGAGATCAGGCAGGAGCAACACCAGGATTAGGGTGTGGGTCCCACCAAGGGTGAAGCAATCACTTTGGTGGTGGAGGTCACAGGCTATAACCAGGGAGTGTGGCTTCAAGGAGCCGAATTGCCTGACCATCACAACAGACACCGGCCTATTCAGTTGGGGGGCACATTGCCAGTGCCAGATAGCACAGGGTCAGTAGTCCCCAGTGGACCTCAAGAACAACATCAACTGGCTGGAACTCAGGGCGACTCACCTGGCACTAAAACGATTCCAAAGGGTTGCAATCGGTCGGCACATCCTCATCTTGATGGACAACGTGGCCACAAAGGCCCACATAAACCATCAGGGGGTGACACATTCCATGGCTGTCATGCAAGAAGCAGAACATCTGGGCCTCTGGACGGAAAAGCATATCCTTTCGCTCAGAGCAGAACACATCTCGGGGTCAGCAAACATACAGTCAGACTGGCTCAGCAGAACAAGACTCGACCGCTCAGAGTGGCGCCTACATCCCGACCTTTCAAGGAGTTGTCGGAAAGTTTTGGGAGTCCAGTCCTGGATCTTTTTGCATCCAAAACGAACATGCAGCTACCAAGGTTCTACACAAGATTCCTAACATCAGGAGCAGAAAGAGCCAATGCTCTCCACAGCCCATGGCCAAGGGGACTGTTATATGCATTCCCACCACTACCATTGATTCTGAAAGTGATCAGGAAGGTAATGGAGGAGAGGGCAGAGGTCCTGCTCATAGTGCCACACTGGCCCAGACGGCCGTGGTTCGCAGATCTGGTCAACCTGTTGATGGCCATGGAGGATCCCCATGGACAGAGTATCTCTCAGCCAGGGGGATCTACTACACCCACAACAGCAGTGGCTTCAACTGACCATCTGGCACTTGAACGGGCTAGATTGGGTCAGTTCAAGTGCCCCACCAGGGTTATTCAGACAATACAGGCCTCTAGAAGGCCTTCAACCAACAGGGTCTACGATGCCACATGGAGAGAATTCTGTGATTGGTGTGATAAGACACATATCGAACCAACCACAGCATCAGTGATACAAATTCTAGTATTCCTACAGGAAGGCCTGGACAAAGGCCTGTCTCCCAGTACCTTACATAGACAGGTAGCGGCGATAGCATCAGTCTTGGGCAGCGGGAGGTTGGGGTCCATCACCCAGCACCCAGTTGTGCGCAGCTTCCTCAGAGGAGCAACTAATCTAAAACCCCCAATGGTTCATAGATATCCAACATGGGACCTGACAAAGGTCCTTATAAGATTAACGGTAGAACCATTCGAACCATTAAGCTCCACCAGCTTAAACGTCTTCACCTGGAAAGTAGTCTTCCTTGTGGCAATTATTTCCGCCAGACAAATATCTGAACTGGCAGCCCTGTCCATAAGAGAGGATCTATGTATTTTTCATCCAAATATGGTAGCGTTGCGACTAGATCCCACTTTCCTACCAAAGGTGAACCCCACTTTCCACAGAGCACAGAAGATAATACTACCGGATTTCTGTCCTAAGCCGGGACATAAGTTAGAAAAGAAGTGGCACTTCTTGGTCGTTAGAAGGACGATACGCATCTATCTAAAGAAAACGGCTTCTATGAAGAAGACAGAATCAATGTTCGTTTCAATTAGGCCAAGCTCATTGGGCAACAAGATTTCACCATCTACAATAGGTTGGTGGATTCGAGCATGCGTCACTAAGACCTATGAACTGCAGTCATTGCCACTGCCCGGACGAGTGACGGCCCACTCAATGAGGAGCGCGGCTACAACGGTGGCGTGGAATACTCAGGCTTCCATCAAGGACATCTGTAGAGCGGCAACGTGGTCTTCTCCATCACCATTCATCAGACACTACAAGCTGGGCGCTTTCGCATCAGCAGAGGCAGCCTTTGGCAGAAGAGTACTTCAGTGAGTATATGCGGTGGTAGGGACCCAGGACCAGACTTTGCCCTACCCTTAGGACAGCCAGCTTTGGTATGTCCCATGAATTGTATTATCCAATCAGCATGATGGAGAAAGAGCGTTGGTCTTACTTGAACACTGCTTCTTGTTGTGCTGAAGGATAATACAATCCCACCCTGAAGACAGTCAGGTCCTTGGTCTGGAAGTGATCAGTAATAGAACCAAAGAACTCGGAAAGTCAATCAATCAGCCTTCGTCAAAACTGGGGAGGTGCAGTAGAAGGAGGCGGGACTAAAGAAATGATTGACCCAGCTTCAAGCAAGGAAGTAGAGGAACCACCCATGAATTGTATTATCCTTTAGCACGATGACAAGAAGCGTTCAGGTAAGGCCAATACTCTATTTCTTCTGAGTTAAATAATTATGTAATATATATAGTCTGTAAAATAGCATGGATATCAATAAATAGATAAATCAACATAGTGACTGCATTCAAATAATAGCATAATTATATATAAATCAGTGAAATTGTTCAATAATGTAGTCTTACAGATAATGGTAGTGTAATATAGTAAAAAGAAGAAACACCTTTAATTTGCTCTTAACCTATTTTTGCCAGCATGCCATTACATTTAGTGAATTATTTTTAACTAACCACATTACAGTGGTTGTATATACAGTGGCTTCATCGCAAAGGTTGTTGAGACTGTAGTGGCTCAACAGCTCCCACAATTCCTGGAGGAAACGGAATACCTTGACCCGTACCAATCAGGCTTCCAACACGGTCACAGCACGGAAACGGCATTGGTCGCTCTGGTGAATGATCTCTGGCGGGCTCAGGATGGGGGTTGTTCCTCCATCCTCGTCCTACTTGACCTCTCAGCGGCTTTTGATACCATCGACCATGGTATCCTACTGCAGTGACTTGTGGGGTTGGGGGTGGGAGGCACTGTCTTACAGTGGTTTTCCTCCTACCTCTCAGGTCGCTTTCAGTTTGTATGGGCGGGAGGGCAGAGATCCACCCCTTAATTGTGGGGTGCCTCGGGTCGGTTCTCTCCCCCCTGCTCTTTAACATCTATATGAAGCCACTGGGTGAGATCATTCATGGCTTTGGGGTGAGATATCATCAATATGCTGATGATACCCAATTATACATCTCCACCCCAAACCACCCCAGAGATGCCCTTTCCGTGATGTCCTGTTGCCTGGAGGAGGTACGGGCCTGGATGGGCAGAAAGAGACTCAAACTCAATCCCTCTAAGACTGAGTGGCTGTGGATGCCGGCGCTCCCATATAACACCTCTTCTGCGCGAGCTGCACTGGCTCCCAGTGGTCTTCCGGGTGCACTTCAAGGTGCTGGTTATCACCTTTAAAGCGCTCCATGGCATCGGGCCTAGCTATCTTCGAGACCGCCTGCTGCTACCAATGACCTCCCATGTCCCGTGCGCTCCCACAGAGAGGGCCTCCTCAGGGTGCCATCAGCCAATCAATGCAGGCTGGTGACCCCCAGGGGGAGGGCCTTCTCTGTGGGGGCACCTACCCTCTGGAATCAGTTGCCCCCAGAGATAAGGAGAATCCAAGACCTTAGCGCCTTCCGCCGTGCCCTTAAAACCCACTTTTCCCAGCAAGTCGGGCTGGCTTAAGAAGAAATTTTAAATGTTTTAATTGGTTTGTATTTTTGATTTTGGGCCAAATTTATATATATTTTAATTGTTTTTAATATTTGTATTTCATGTTTTTTAATTCTGGCTGTACACCGCCCTGAGTCCTCAGGGAGAAGGGCGGTATATAAATTTAAAATAAAATAAAATAAATAAAATAAATCTCGGGTTTCAGAGGCTCCATCACTTTTGATAGATGGGGAAAAACTTGCACCCGTTGATAGGGCTCGCAACTTGGGTGTCCTCCTGGATGCTCGGCTATCCCTAGAAGACCATCTAACGGCCGTGACTAGGGGGGCCTTCACACAGGTTCGCCTGGTGCACCAGTTGTGCCCTTTCCTGGACCGAGATGACCTTCGCACAGTCACTCATGCCTGGTTACTTCCCGCTTGGATTACTGCAATTTCCTCTACATGGGCCTGCCCCTGAGATGCACCCGGAGACTCCAGCTGATCCAGAATGCAGCTGCACGGGTTGTTATGGGAGCCCCTCGTTACTCCCATATAACACCCCTCCTGCGTGAGCTGCACTGGTTACCAGTGGTTCTCCGGGTCCGCTTTAAGGTGCTGGTCCTCACCTATAAGGCCCTTCATGACTTAGGTCCGGGATATTTGCATGACCTTCTCCTGCCTGCCTCCCACCGTCCTGTTCGCTCACATAGGGCCGCTCTCCTCAGGGTTCCCACGGCGAGCCAATGTCACCTTGCTGTGCCCAGGGTAGGGTGTTCTCTGTGGGTGCTGGAATGAATTACCTACTGAGCTCCGGACGGCTCCTGAGCTCCGCTCCTTCCATCGGGACTTGAAGACTTGGCTTTTCAAACTTGGCTTTATTATTTACTACTAATTAATTATTTGGATTAAATTATGATTTTATTGTACTTGTTTCTTAACTTGTGTTCGCTGCCCTGAGTCCTTTGGGAGAATGGCGGCATATAAATACATGTAATAAATAAATAAATAAATAAATATAACATAAAATGAAGAAAACAAGATGATTACAAAATTATGGGTCAGGGTTGGTTGCCCTCCGCCCCACCCCCTCCCCAGTCTTCAGAATTTTCTTGTATGTTTGTTCCTGAAAATAAGCACATGCTTTTTGCCATCATTTCAGTGGGGAAACCTATGAGAACTGCAGCGTCTAACAAATAAAGCAAATACAAAGAAAAGTAGGCAAGTTTGGCTCTAGTCAAGAGCCTTGGTGGTACAGCAGATTAAAGTGCTGTTAAATAGCAACAGCTGCCTGCAATTATTGCAAGTTCAAATCTCACCAGGCTCAAGGTTGACTCAGCCTTCTATCCTTTCGAGGTAAGTAAAATGAGGACCTGGTTTGTGGGGGCAATAAGCTGACTTTGTATAAAAAAGAACACCACTTGGGGTGGGTGGGGGTGAAAGCCCTACTAAGCAGGTATATACAAAAAGTATGAAGGCTATTGTTTAACGCATTGTAAACCGCCCTGAGTCTCCAGAGAAGGGCAGAATATAAATCGAACCAATAAATAAATAAATAAATAAATAAATAGTCACGTATTTGACACAGTCTTCAGTCAAATATTTTGCATTATCACCCTGCTAGGTGCAGTTTCAGATTCCCAAAGTGAACCTTAATAATGAAAATATTATTAAACCTGCACTGATTGATGACATTAGCGAAAGACATTTATTATGAATAATATATTTATGTAAGCTGAAACAAACAAACAATCAAAAAGCTTGCTTTTATGAGTTGAAAGTAATTTTTTTGATTCAGCCATGTCCACTTTTGCATCACTATGCATAGAATATATTTTAGCAAATTCATAATGTAAAAGTACTCCTGAACTCTTGATTAAGGTACACAAAATAAGTGTATATTTTCTAGTTTTAAAATTCTGCTAGGGAACAATTAGCAATTTTTTTAAAAAGCATTGATCTAAATTACGGGTATCAAACCTGATTGCGTCACATATTGTGACATTTTTTTGCCTTTGCGGAGCTGGAATGGGTGTGGCCTGTGCGTCAAGCATCTGGCCTGCGGGCCGCCAGTTTGACAGGCCTGATCTAAATAAATTCACTAATGGAGCTGAAAACAATTTTATTGATAACATTCATTATATTCAACATTTAAAGTTATTTAGAATTAATTATAAGATGGTTCTATCATAGTGTTTCATTTATTCCATTCTATATCTGATGATTATATTTTTAATTATGACTTTTCAATGATTGGTTTCATATATTTATTGTTTAATCCAATTGTTATATGCCACCCAGAATCACTTTATGAGATAGGTGGCCATATAAATTTGATTGCTGAATGAATGAATGAATGAATGATTTCATGCTACTTTTTGACAAGTCAAGATTCTTAATTTTAATTTCATTATAAAAAAAATCTTTTGGAAGTAGAATAAGTCTATGCATTGCTTCAGATCAGGTTTATGAAAATGAAGCATGTGTCTATGTGTTTGTAGCTCTTTAATCCAATGAGGCTTTTCCTAGGATGGTAGTCCAAAGGGCAACTCTTTGATCCCTGTAAACTGTAAAGTCTAGTACCTTTAGTACTAGACTTTAGCAGGCTGCATTCTTTCTTTGAATATTTGAATATCTCTGGATTTATATGCCCCTAACAAATAAGGCAAATATGACAAACAAATATGACAAAAACCTGATCCTTTCTTTTAAAATATTTATAGCTGCAGGAATGGAGATATAAGAGGTAAAATCATTTTGCCTATGCCTAATACTGGTAATAGGGGAAAAAAAGACAGGTCTTTTTCCCCCTCCCACTGGTGGCTCAGTGGTTAGAATGCAGTATTGCAGGCTGACTCTGCCCACAGCCAGTTCAATCCTGACTGCCTCAAGGTTGATTCAATTCAATCCATCCTTCCAGGGTCAATAAAATGAGGACACAGATTGTTGGGGGCAATATGCTGACATTCTAACTGCTCAGAGGGTCCTGTAAAACATTATGGAGTGGTACCTAAAACTATGTGCTATTGCTACGTTCTTGATGTGAGAGGAATACTTATGGTACTGTGTGTAAAAAGTTTTGTTTAAGAAAATAGCTGGACATATGTGCTTAGTGTGCATTTTTATTATTGGAAAAGAGAGATGTTTGTAAAATTTATTCTGAATAAAAGTGAAAACTGAGTTCAAAGGGTCAGTTTGATTTGTGGGTTTTATACCCCTCCTTTAGCCTTTTATTTCTGGTTTCTAGGCTTTTAGCATAATTATAACTTATTTGTGACAATCATGTCTTCATGGCAGTTTTTATAAATTGCTGGCATTTTGTGATACCATTGATATTTTCTCTCATACTGCCCATGACCCAGAAAATATAAAAAGTTATAAAAATATCTAAAAGCTCTAGAGATAGAATATGAAATAAACTGGATAAACAGTTGTTACAGAATCCATAGTTCTGTATCCATATAGGTGGATTCAGTGTTATATCACTGAATACTTCTGTGCTACATTATGTACCATTGCATCTGCCAACACTGAAGACTTTTATCTTTTGGGATTGAAAAATAGAATCCTTATATTTCCTGGTTCACACACAGTAATCTTTGTGAACCTAGTGTAGTCTTGTATAGGATTTTTGACTTCTGATCCTATTTTTTAAAGTTGTCTTGCACTGTTAAGTGTGTTTTATCATTTGCATTAACATGATGAACATGGGGTCATTTTGACAAAATATCAGCTTAAATTCTAAGACAACATTGACAACAGCTTCAGATTCCAAACTATATAGGCCATTTGCAACCACAACTTGCTATTTGATATATAAAACTATCTGCATAAAGCTGTCACGATTACACTATTGGTATGGAATCTAAAACTTGCACACTATCAAATATAGCAAGAAGTGGGATAGCATTCTGTAAAGCTTCTGTGATTATTAACTGTTGAAGAACAATACTCTTTGTCATCATGGCTACAAAAGACTTAACCACAACTAAGATGATTGGGGTGGGGGGTATCCCAATGAATTTTCATTTAATCGAATGGAGTATATTTATGATATAAATACAAATTGAGTGCAGTCTTGGGGGAATATTTGATTGAAGCCTTGATCTCAGTGTCTTTTGAGGTTGTTTCATAAAATGTCGAAGTATCTGATACTTGCCAATAGCTTGGTGTAGCCAAACATATTCACGCAGCTATTTCCAAGTTTTTACCAATTTTTTTCTCATATATTCATGTTTGCAGAAGCTAACAGCACGTTAAGAAGCCGCTGAAGAGAAGTGACCTGCATCAGTACTTTGATTGGTGGTGTTGGAGGTGGAGTGCCTCACTTTTTTGAGTCAAGCATTAAATTGAATTGCTCTTTCAATTCAACTGTAGAAGTTCCACAAATAGAAGTGATGTACTGCACAGGCCTAATATGCATGTCATCTGTTAAGTGACATGAGACTTACTTTTGTTATGATTATGTTTAGTAAGAATATAGGATTCTAAAGTTCAAGGCAATTTTTTTTGAAAGAAGTTTCTATTTACTTAGTGCTTTTCAGAATTTTTGAACATTATATAAAGGGCTTATACTTTCTCAATTATTGCAACTTTAAAATTTCCTGTCTCAATTTAAGAAACTTCTGAGAGAGTGTATATAAGGATTCAATAACAGTCAGTGATAGAAAATTTTTCTATTTTTCTGTACCTATTTAACTTGTTAACTGTTAACTAATATGTAGGTTGAAGCAAGCAGTAGATGGGATTATGATTTTTTCCCTATCTAAAATCCTCCTTTCTTTCTTTCTTTCTTTCTTTCTTTCTTTCTCCTAAGGCATTTGGTATTAGGGGAGATAGATAGCTTTTATCCAAGGTCTGAATTGAATGCTTGTAATAGGGTTTGGAAAATTGTATGACTTAGAGCCGCAGGTCCCCTGTTCTTTGCATTAAGCGGATTAGTTCTGTTTTCCTTTCCTGTATGGACCTCTCTTTCATAGTTAGTCTTACTGTAGAAAGCCTTAAATTAAGATAATTCTACATCAGTGAAGGAACACAAAATAAGATAAAACTGATACTGCTGTTACAGTATTATGTAGAAACAGGGTCTTCCTCTACTTTTAAATCTAATACTCCCTATCCCTCTTTGATCACTTCCAAATGTTCTTTAAATTGGAAATTTTAAAATTATATTACTGTTTTCGTACTGCTGCACACTTTGTTTTAGCAAATATATAGTTAATGTATTTGAGCATTTTACATGGGAATCCCAGAGCCTTATATGGTCAACTTAGTTTGCACTGCAGTGAACTGAAGGCACCCATCCAAAATGGGAGAAATTACAGTTGCCTTTAACCATATAATATCTGTTTTCTAATCTTCTGCATTAGAACTGCAGCCAGCAGTTTAGAATTTAAAATGTAGGCATAAAGATACATAGAATTTTATGATTGCACATAAACATTAAATGCATAATACTGTTGTGTATCAAAGTTTCTGCACAGTACCAAGTTTTGGAAAATGACATCACTTTGCATGGAGACTTTTAATCCATTTATCTCAACTCCAACTTTGTGATTTTGGCCTGCCAATAGCAAACTGAATGACCATTTATATTCATGTGGAACTAAGTCATTGCTTAGTGGAAAGTTGAGTTTGGTGAGCCTAGTAAAATACTACCCCCCTGCCTTCTAATTCTTCTCCCCCTCTTCAGGATTTTTAATCTCATTTTCAGAGTATTTCAGGATTTAAAATAAACAATGTTGATTAAACAAAGTAGACTCTCAACGTATTACTCGATGTGGGATGTACAGTATTTAGAAATTTAGTAAGATTTGCTTTAAATCAGGATTCTATTTTAAAATACAATATAATGTGAGATGAGATTTGCCTTCCTTTAAAAAGTTAATATTCTGCTTACAGTGGATAATATAAACACACCTTACACACTCTACACACCCTTATTAAAATGCTACCAAAATAAATCAATTCAGAATTTTTTCCACCTTTTACATAACATATAAGATGTACAAATCAGCTGAAAAACAAACTGAAATCTTTTAAGGGTAAAATAACAATTAAAAACATACAATAACGTGGCTGCATAAGAGTGTACACCCTCTTATAAATAGGGATGAGGTTGTACTCAGAATTAACCAATCACATTCAAAATTATGTTAAATAATAGTCTGTACACACCTGCTATTGATTAAAGTGACTCTGATCAAGCCCATATAAAGTTCAAGTGTTCTAATAGGATTTTTTTGACATTTACTCAGCTGCCTCTTACAGCAAAAACCATAGTGTATTTTGTTCTAAATAGATGTAATCTCTTGATTTTTTTGAAACCACTTTAAAAGTATGTTCCTAGTTTTGTTTCTACCTGTACATACAGGCAGTCCTTAACTTACAACCACAATTGAACCCAAAATTTCTGTTGCTAAGCAAGACAGTTGTTAAGTGAGTTTTCCTCCATTTTATGGGCATTCTTGCCACAGTTGTTAAGTGAATCACTGCAGTTGTTAGTAACATGATTGTTAAGTTAAGCCGGCCTTCCCCATTCACTTTGCTTCCCAGAAGGTCACAAAAGGTGATCACATGACACTGAGGCACAGCAACCCTCATAAATATATGCCAGTTGCCATATGTCCAAATTTTGATCACATGATCATGGGGATGTTGCAATGGTTGTAAGTGTGAAAAGTGTGCAAAAATATCATAAGTCACTTTCTGAATGCCTTTGTAGCTTCAAGTGGTCGCTAAGTGAATGGTTTTAAGTTGAGGACTACATGTACAGAATACCTGATGTCTAAGCTTAATTTGAACATCATACAAATCATGTTTGTGATATGATTAGAATTACTTCATAGTTTTTCGTTATCCAAACAAACCAGAAAGTTGTGTTTGAAATGAGATTTGCATATTTTGATTTGCAAGACTAGGTATTGTCATACTGAGCTTCTGGGCTATGATGACAAAGATATTTTACAGACTTTTAAAACAAACAAATAGAAAACAAAATTAGGGAAATTGGTCTAAAGAATTACATGTCAGTTGTGTGAAATACAAATCTATGTTTATTAAAAATATAGTTTAGTTTGAGTCTTGAATTGATGGTTTAAAGGTAAGGAGCCTTATGACACTTATGACTTAATTTTTAAACTGTAGCTTATTGATTTTAACAAAAGTCGGCAATAAACATGAAATATTTATCAAGCAAATTAAAATAGTTGTCCATCTATCAGAATGAACTCTGGGTGCATAATTGCAAAAAAATTGATGCCTTTTTTTCTCTCTGAGTAAATTAATTGTATAGAGTTTCTTCACAAGCAGTTTTTGTTATTATTTCAAAAGAATTGCTCATTCCCTAAATCAAGCATTGAGATTGCTAGAGGCAATAGGTTCATTTGTGTGCCATTGATTTTAGGCTGTTTATGGGGGGTCCTAAAGGCATTACAATTAGAAGATTGTTAACAGTTTAGCATAAAGCATTGTTGGATACATACTTTAACTGAAGGCTAAAGAACAAATAATTTCATTTAGTGTGTTTTTAAGCTATGTATTATGCAGGCATTGATTTTGATAGCCATAAGTCTGTTATGTTAAAGAATTCCTTTGGAAAGTCTGCCTGTTTATCTGTCTATCAGTGCATTTCACAGTACAGTGAAAATGCCAACAGTAGTAGAAGTTGGAACATGCAGCTATTGTTGGAGAATTGTGTTGACCAGAGTCTGGGCACAGACCTCTAACATTAAAATATTTAAATATCTGTGCTGAAATCTACAAAATCATTAGTTTTGTTTTACAAAAAAATCAAAAATGCCAAATCCATTGAAAGCTGGTAATATTTTTAGATTTGGAACAATTTAGAAAATAGGGTGAAGTACTTGCCAAACACTCATATTGTTGATCTTCTTTACAAATAAAGGGGAAAAAAGTAAAATAGAATTTCAGAATTTTCTGAATACATTGGTGCATAAGTAGAAGGTTTTCAGAGATGAAATTTTAAGACAAGACACAACAATACCTTAAATTGTATTATCTAATTCAAATTTAAAAGCTAGTTAAGTTTTTTATTCACTTTAAAATTTAAATTTGATTTAAATTCCCTGAGGAAAATTGACTCAGAACACAGATTTATTATTTTCCTTGGGTGCCACTGATTTGGTATGATGTCCTTTAGTATGTGTTGCTTTCTCTTACTCAGTGATAGCTTAAACCTGAATGTCTTTCTTTTAAAATCTGTGAATCTCCCAGAGTCACTTAGATAGTGAGATGGGGTTTTGTGAATTTAATAAATAAATAAAAATTAGTTATAGAATCTGGTTTTTGTTTCTTGCAAACTTGTCAAAGAGTGAAGAATATTAGGAGAAGACATAATGGATAGATTATTTGAATAAAGCTTATTTATGTCTGGATTTAGATAATTTAATCTTACTCTCTCATGTATATTACAAAGTGAAGACTTTTTCCAGGATATCTTAAATTTCTAAAGTTGCTATTGAGTTAACACAGAAATTACCAGTCAGTTATATATAAAATAAATGGCAGGTTTCAAACTGAACAGGAACTAGCAATGCCTTTTTTAAAAAATCAGGACAAATTAAGGAAGCATAGATTAATTCATGCATCATCATGCATCAATATGCTATATGTGTAAAGGACTGCTTGTTTCACTTCTTTGGTGACAGCCAAAACTCATTTTTCTCTGTTTTTAGAGTGATATTTGGCAAATCTCTTGTATAAACTTTAACCATTTTTCTCTGTTTATAGGCTTGCATAGATGATAACATAGATATGGTGAAATTTCTTGTGGAAAATGGAGCCAGCATTAATCAACCTGACAATGAAGGCTGGATACCTCTACATGCGGCTGCTTCCTGTGGATATCTTGATATAGCAGAGTAAGAATGTTTAGCTTTATTTGATACAACTTTCTAAATGTCTAGTGCACTTTTAAAACAGCAAATGCCAGTTAAGAGTTAACACAAAAATAGGCCCAGCAGTCTGTCAGGTAGAAAATTTATACTTTATAGTTTATACTATACTTTCTTTATAGTCTTTATAGCAAGGAAATACAGCATCTCTCCCCACCCCCGCACCCCAGCATAGAGGATAAAATTTATATTTCTATGTTTGCAATGAATAACCAGATATAATAGTTTCCTATATCTGATTAATTTTGTATTATAGAAATGAATTTTATGCTCTTTGTTTCTCTTATACTGTACACTAAGAAGATACTGCTATAAATTCTTATGTAGATGGAATCTGATTATAACTAGATTTAAGGAATAAGCTATTAATTGCACAGACAAGGAATGTGGTGTCTGACATAGCTTTGTACAAGGTTTAAGTTTCTATGTTGTATTGCGTTGGCTATCCATATGAAGAAGAATAATGGATTTGAGAAGGACAAAGTTTCTAAGCACCTTAGCCTCTTATATTTCATACAGTTAGCTATAAACCTGTTTGTCCTTAAAAGGAATTGGCCCTAGCAGTTTTCTTTTTCATTCTCTACTTCATGTGTCAGAATAGTGTTTGAGCAAGCATATTTATAAGGATGGCATTTTAGCAGCTGGAAAGTTCAGCATTGGAAAATATTGCATTGGAAAATATTGAAACTTACAGATAAAGATATTCTAAATTCTTTCTTTTCCCAATTATCACTTTGAAATAGGCCCATAATATTTATTTTGATTAAAACAGTTGGAATTGGGGCTGCTCTCATTTCTTGCTTTGATTTGGTGATATAGGTAGACCATTATTTTAGCAACTGTTTGAAGTTAAGATGGTGCTGAAAAAAGTAATTTCCAACCAGTCTTCACACTTATGTCAATGATCTATCACAGTGTCCTTGCAATCACATTATCATAATTTGGACGGAACATCTTAGGGTCACATGATTGATATTTGCAATCTTCCCAGCTGGTTTATGACAACCAAAGGCCATGAGGGAAGGCAGATCTGCTTAATGAAGTTCACATAACAACTGTGGCAGAAAGCCCATAAAATTGGATGTGACTAACTCGCCTTGCTTAGTTCCAGTCCTAATTGTAGTTGTAAATTGAAGACTATCTGTATTTATTTCATGCTGCTTGACAAAAGAGAATAAAGCTCTTTAACTGGTTTAACATGCTTCAATTAGCATATGTGTTCTAAACTATTGCTGTAATGGAGTGAATGAATACCATATTATAGTTTCATTTAATTTGGATACAAGTAGAAAATATAGATAAATTCATTTGTAAATTTGGAACTATGGCACATTTAGAAATATGCCATATGTTCTACAGTAATGTGAGGCCCTAGTAATATAAGCTAATTCTATTATGATTGGAAATCTGGAGCACAGTTGTGAAGAAAAACTGATTTAGGATCTTATGCAAGTAAATAATTCCTGTTCACCCTGGGTGGGAAATAAAATATGACATTGATACATTGACATCTGTTGACAGCAGGAATTGCATGGGGAAATCCCATCTCTTGAAAGCATTTCTAGAATTGATGAGAAATGGGGATGCATGTCTTCAGTTTTTCTTCCTTGAAACTTTAGCATGGAAAATGTGATGAAATCATATCTATTCTTAACTAATTTGGTATTAAATAGTTTTGTTTTTTTTTTACTACTCTCACGACCTAATTCTGTACTTGTGTTTTGGACAGACCATGTTTCTTTTAAGGATGTTATCAGTTTTATTAAAGGATAGCAAAGGCAAACAATTTTAAACATGGACAGGAGCTCCATGGAGAAAGATGTAGGGATCTAATATGATAAAATTCCTCATATTTGTCAAACTCCATTAATTTCAGATGGTTATATGTTACTTAAATGCTAATTCTCCAGTATGCTGAGTAGAGAATCCAAGGAATGGGTTAACTCTGCCTTTCTGCCTGGAGACTGAGTCTGTCAATCTTCTGGTCACTCCTCCTTTGCCTATGTGTCTCCCTAGTCTTCGCCCAGCAGAGATGCTTGAGTGAAACGGCTTCAGGCAACTGTCAATCTATAATTCCTTGGATTCTCAAACAGCCTCAGTAAGATAGTGGATTCATGTAGTGTTCCCTAGGAGAGCGAACTAGTGGCTGGCTTCCCAGTCCATCTGGCACAGCCACCTAGCTGGCTCGAATGGAGAGCCAAGGTCTTTGCCATTCCTGCATTTAAGCGGAGGGGGCTAAAACTTAATCCGGCTCAGAACCGACAGAGCCGAGGTCCCTGGCACCGTCCCGCGCCTGTTGTGGTCCGCCAGCAGCCTGCGGAGCTGGCAGCAGAGTCAGACGGTGAGGAGGTTTGGGAGGAACATCGGCCAGTCCTGGAATCTGGGGAAGGCTCACACGAGGGCTCTTTGTCGGAGGCAGAGAAAGGGCCACCTGGGAGGTACATGTTGCTTCTGGAGCCTCCAGAGTTGGACCTCAGTGAGGCAATGGAATGGGGAGCCTGTTCCCACTGCACGCATGCACAGAGCTGCCGGAAGGCAAGAACAATTAAAACCAAAGGGATGACTCGGGAGTAGGATTTGGAGATGATTGGCCCCTCCCATAAGACTTAAAAGAAGAGCAAAGGCATGTGGGTCTTTGCAGGAAGCAATGTTGTTAATTGTGTGCGGTTTAAAGTGAAACTCTGATTCTGGACTTCATGTGGCTTTGCCAATTAGGTCTTTAGCAGTGTGTCAAGGGAGATAAAGATGGGTCATTATCAGCCTTATCCTAAAGGACTCTTTACAACTATTTGGGACTTATCTGTGAATGAACAGAATTTATAGCTTTTAAAATAAAACAGGTTTTTGGGACTATTCGTGACTATTTACTGACTCAAGAAGCCTAGGTCGCCCAGTTAATCCTGGGCATACTGTTTGGCAAGCGCAAACTAGTGCAATACAAGGCACAGCAGCAGGGTTCTTTCAGAACGAGCCTGCCTTGTTATCACAAACGCCCAGAATTTGAAAATGGTGGCTCCTGCGCCTTCAAGCAGTTAGGAGGTGCCGGGCATAAGTGGGGAAAAGAGGGGTATCCCTTTCAAGTCCCAGATGAGCAGAGGAAGCTCCTCAGGCCAAAAATCAGCCGTTAAAGGAGCAGCAGCCTGAATTAGGGTGAAAGCCGTATTGGCCAAGAAGGTCTCTAAGGCCAAAGAGAAGGACGCCAGAAAGCCTCAGAAGGCCATAGACAGAGAGATGGCCAAGGCTGAGAAAGCTGCGAAGTGCCAGGGACAGGGAAGCTCCCCCAGGGGAGAAGCTGTCATTTCCCGCGCTTTGGAAATGCAGATGTTGGAATCTCTCAATGAGACAAAGCAATTGCACTCTCTCAGCTACTGAGCCTGGTCGCCAGATGGCACCAGAGAACAAGCCTCCCAACCCCAATGGCAATATTAGACAGAGATGAGGCATTTTCTGCTCCAATACCTAATCTGCTTTCATCAGAAAAAGGTTGGCACCCACCTCCAAAGAGGTCATATTCTGTGCCCGAAGCTACCTTTACTCCCACAGCGGCAGGACTCCACCCAAGGAAAGACCAGGGGCCCGAAATTTCTGAACAAATGAGAACTCTCATCTAAGAAGCCATAGTGCAGGGGATTGCTGCAGGCTTGCAGCAAGGATGGCAGACTGCCTCTGTGACATCTGACACCCCCCTTCATCAAAGCTAACATCTAGCACCCCTGACCCAAAGGGACTGAACGGCCTTCCAAGACCCTCACTCATAGACTCCATCCATCCAGAGCAGGGAATCCCTCTCCATTGATGAAGATCTAAAGAATCTGATGCTGTCAGAGGATGAGGGAATGGCCCCGGACCCTCCAACTTCACAGGGCTTTTTCGCCCAGACCTCTTTAAGCCACTACTATACAAAGCAAAAGCCACAGCCCACTTGGGGGCTGACCCAGTGACATTGGAGTCACCTTTAGGCCTGACAGACCCGAGCGAGCTACTCTTCTCAGAACCGACTATGGAGAGTGAGGAGATTCCCTCACCTAAACTATTCCTGGACATGGTCCAGAGACAGTAGACCAACTCATGAGTGTATCCTCCCCTACGTGGGAGTGAGAAAAAATTCTACAATGTGGTCCTGGACCTCTCTGAGGCACTACAACTACCAACGGTAGACGGCCTGGTAGTGGCCTTAACATCCTCCACCATACTGTCCAATAACACAGAGGATTTTCTGAAAACAGAGAACAGGAAAGGTTAGGCACATCAGGCGACGACCTGGGCTGTCAAGACAGCAACTGCCTCCTCCTATTTTAATAGAACCTCCTTGCTCTGGCTTCACCAGATGCAGGCAAGAGTTCCACCTGCTGACCCCCACTCCCACCATTGACATTAACAAGCTGGTGGTGGTGATGGAATTCTTGGCTGATGTCACCTTGAATGCTGCCAAGTTTGCTTCCAGGGCCATTGCCTCCTTGGTGACAGCCTGCCGCCTGCTGTGGCTTTGCCACTGGCAGGCAGATATGAGATATAAATGGAAGCTAGCCTCTGCTCCCTTCAAGGGTGGCAAACTTTTTGGAGAGGCTCTGGAGCCCATTCTGGTGGAGACCAAGGCCAGCCTCTTTGGCTGGGATGCCCACCTCCAGTCCCTGATGACACAAGGGCAGTGGATTTAGGCAGACCTGGAGCACAACATCAACTGGCTGGAGTTCAGGGCAGCCCACCTGGCCCTAAGACAGTTCCAGGACATGGTATTGGGCCGCCTTGTCCTCATTCTTATGGACAACATGGCCACCAAGGCCCATATCAACTGCCAAGGGGGTACCCATTCCAGGCCCCTTATGCAAGAGGCCAAACAATTGGGCCTCTGGGTGGAAAGGCATCTTCTGTCCCTGAGGGCAGAAGACATCTTGGGAGTGAAAAATGTGCAGAAGGACTGGCTCAGCTGAACCATAGTAGACCACTCAGAGTGGCGCCTGCATCCCAACCTATTCAAGGAACTATCAAAATGGTTTGGTCTCCCAGTCCTGGACCTGTTTGCAACTCTGTCCAACAGCCAGCTATCCAGGTTTTATACCAGGTTTGTGGCAGCGGGGGCGGAGGGGGTCAATGCACTTTGCAGTCCGGGGCCCCGAGGTCTACTACACCTTTCCACCTCTTCCCCTCATTTCAGGGGTAATCAGGAAGGTGCTGGCAGAGAGAGCAGAGATCTTGCTCCTGGTCCCCCACTGGCCCAGAAGACCATGGTTTGCTGACCTAGTCAATCCGTCGGTGTCCCGGCCATGGAGGATTCCTCAGGACAGAATCTCCCTCAGCCAGGGGGCCCTGGTCCATCCGGAACCACAATGGCTCCAACTGACCATCTGGCATTTGAGAGGAGAGTTCTGAGCCACGACAATTTCTCCTCCAGAATAATATGAACCATTCCGGCCTCTAGGAGGCCATCCACCAGCAGGATTTATGACACAACTTGGAAAGCCTTTTGCAGCTGGTGTTCCAACGCTGGCATTGACTCCACCTCTGTGTCGGTGGCCCAGATTCTGGAGTTCCTCCAGGAAGGACTGGACAAGGGCCTGTCCCCCAATACCATACGCAGGCAAGTGGCAGCTTTGTCCTCAGTGTTATCATGCGGGGACTTGGAGTTCCTCGCTCAACACCCGATTGTGTGCAGCTTCATTAGGGGTGCAACTAATTTAAAACCCCCAGTGGTACATAGGTACCCTATATGGAACCTGCCTAAAGTCCTGCAAGCTCTTAACTCTATGCCCTTTGAATCGCTTTGTTCGGCCAGCTTGCACTTCCTTAATTGCAAGGTAGCCTTCCTTGTGGCCATCACGTCGCCTAGACAGATTTCTGAACTAGCAGTCCTCTCTATAAGGGAGGACCTGTGCATGTTCCACTCAAATAGGGTGATCCTGCAGCTGGATCCCACTTTGTTCCCAAGGTGAATTCCTTGTTCCATAGAGCACAGGAAATAATTTTGCCAGACTTCTGCCCGGGCCCCATCCACGCCCTGGAGAAGAAGTGGCACACATTGGACTTTAGGAGGGCCCTCCCTCCGCATTTACATTAAGAGGACTTCCTCTCTCAGGAAGACAGAGTCCTTGTTTGTGTCCTTCCAGCCCTCTATACTGGGCAACAAGGTCACACCATTTGACCGTGGGCTGGTGGACTCGAGCATGCATTACAAAGGCATACGAGCTCCAGGCTCTTCCATTACCTCGGCGAGTGACAGCCCACTCCACCAGAAGTGCAGCCACGATGGCTATGTGGGTGACACAGTCCCCCATTGACGAAATCTGTTGAACAGCAACATGGTCTTCTTCATCCCCATTCATAAGGCTCTACAAACTGGACGCCTTTACTTCAGCCGAAGCGGCCTTCGGCAGACGGGTATTCCAAGGGATGCATACAGACTAGGGGACTCAGGACCAGACCACTGCCCTCCCTTAGGACTGCCAGCTTTGGTATGTCCCATTCCTTGGATTCTTTACTCAGCACACTGGAGAAGGGGCATTGGTCTTACCTAATACACTCCTTCTCGGTGTGCTGAGAGAGAATCCAACCCCACCCTGGCGACCGTCTGGTCCAGAATCCAGGAGTGGCTAGGATATGTCAAGTCAATCGCTACGCCTTCATCAAAACTGGGGAGACACACAGGCAAAGGAAGTGTGACCAGAAGATTGACAGACTAGTCTCTGGGCAGAAAGGCAGAGTTAACCCATTCCTTGGATTCTCTCTCAGCGCACCAAGAAGGAGCGTATCGGGTAAGACCAATGTCCCTTTTAATGTATTAAAACTAAACATTTGATCCTAATTACTGAGTATTGATTCATATTGGGTACTTTCCCAAAAAGATTCAGATTTATCTCTTTTTTATTACAGTTGAAAAATATGTCTGTTACTTGTGCACTAGAGAAAACTGCTTGGAAAGATACAAACAAATGCAAAAACAAAAAAATAGGAATGCTTGAGGTTATGTTACCCTAATTGACGTTAATTTTATAAATCTTCCAATGTTTTATAATCTAGTAGGGGCAAAGAATAATAAAGAAATTCCTTTAAATCCTTGTGATATCAGTGTTTCGTATTTTAGAGATGCAGAAGATGCTATGTTTAGTGGGATGTTTTCACAGTTGATAATCAGAGATTTAAAACAGATAGAGGAGAATATTTGTAAGTCAAGGTTGAAATAAGGGGCCCTTGGTGTTCTCTGAATTTGGTTGTTTCCTTGCATCAGTAACATCATCAGAGATTTCATAATGGTTTAAAATTTCTGGAAACTTTGAATCTCTAGTTTAGTGATAAAGGAACTCTACAGGGAATAGGTTCCCTTTTTGTTGCATTTCTGTCATGCTATAGAAATGTTCTTTTCATAGGTCTTGAAATGTTAAATTCCTGAGCTTGCTTTATCTGGTAGGACATAATAACTTCTGCTTTACTTACTAGTTTTATTCAATTTTGATTGCCCTTATTACTTTTTGTACACTTTCTTCCAACTGAGGCTTGAAATAAATTTCCATAAGCATGCTTTTTAATGGTGCTGGAATTATTCAATGAAGTGGGGAATCTTGGCTCATGAGCCAGATTTCCAAATTGGTATTTTCAAGGGTTCTGTCTAGTCTTGCTATTCCTTTGCCATCTGTTATACATGTGTATAACATCACATGTGTGATGTAGGAAAAATTTTGGATGCCCAGAACAGAAATAGATTTTCTCAATTCAATCCTATACTTAGGTTATGTCTAAATATGTACCGTAACAATTAGAAGGAAGGAGTTGTTTTAGCAAAGGATGATAAAGGTGGTATATATGCATCAGCACTGGAAATAAAAGGGATCAGCATGGTGGCCTCAATGACTCTGTAAAAGAATGCAAATGCCCAGCTGTCTGCAAGGAGTATAAATCCTTCCATTCCCCACCATCCAGTCAGAACTGAAGAAACTTCTTGGATGAGAAGTGAAATTTCTTCAAAGAAAAACAAGAAAGTCCAATTGCCTCTTGAAAAAGCACCTTTGGGACATTTGAAATTGTCAAGTAGAGGAATCCCCAGGTTAAGAATGAGTTCCAGTCCCTAACTCTGTCTTTAATTTGAATTTGTATGGCTAGTCCTCAATTTATGACTATAGTTTGGGTCAGAGTTTCCATCATAAATCACCACAGTGGTAAGGTATGTCATACTCAATTTTATGACCATGTTTACAATGGCCATTAAGTGAATCACCTTAGTCATTAAGCAAATGTTGCAGTTGTAAGTGGTAACTCATTCTTCCAAAGGGGCGTTTATTGTTGGAAGCTGGCCAAAAAGGGTGCAAGTCATGATCATGTGACTGCAGAACACTGCAACTGGTCATAAATGCAAGCCAGTTTCCAAGTGCCCAAATTGCAATAATGTGTCCATGGGGGTGGCACACCAGTTACACGTGTAAAGACTATATTTTTTATAGCAACATTGTAACTAAATGAATGGTCATAAGTCAAGGAGTACTTCATTTAAGTCGGAACTTGTACTGACAAATGGACTGCCATTACTAAAAATGGTAGATGGCGTTCTTGAGTTGACCAAATTGAAGCCATGCAGTGCTTTCAGGAGGCATTGAAAATGGCAGAGAACAGGCTGTATAGTAAAAACATATGACTTCTCTGTTTCCTGAAAACATTGTGTGGCTTCAGCATTTCATCACCTTGGAAAAAAAATGCCATTTTAGTAATACAGTAAGCAGCCTGTTCTTACCTAGCAGTTATTTTTGTTGGATATTCCTCCGGGACTGTCTGTACAACAGATTATACGTACCCATCATAATCTTCCATTTCAGGATAAGTCACATTATGGAAAGTGCAGAAAATATATAGTATGAAAAATAAGTTAAAAGACATCCTTTTCTTCCACCATATCTATTCACAGTTTCTTACACTGCGTTTTGTTTAAACTGCTCACTCTTTCTGCCTGAGAATATTGCAAGCTCCATTTATCTATGAATGCCTTGGTGCCGTGGTGAACCCCACCAGTTTGTCTATCTCCTGATACTCCAGTACTTTCCCCTTTTTTCTAGCCATGGCTACCATGGCCAGTATTCTGACCAATGCCTATGGTGTTGTTGTTTTTTTCTGTAATGGACTGATCTCACCTAGTATGATATGATCTATTATCTCCTCCCAAACATTTTAGTGCTCTCTCTTCTCTCAGCATTTCAGTGGATATATTTTATGCTGGCTTTATATCTTTAGCACCAGTTTTTCTGTCCTTAAAACTGCTTAGTACAATAAAATGGTGCTGTAAGGAAATGGAAGAAGTTTCTAAGGCAGATGAGAAAGTATAAAAGATGTGTGTTGCACAGATTTTTTGGGATTTAAAAAATATTTATTTAGCATACACAATTATCAAAGCAGTCTTTAAACTTAAGGAAAACAAATACCATGCAAAACAAAAGAAAAAAAATAGCATCCCCTATAAAAAACTAAGAAAAAGGAGGAAAAAATTGATGTTTCATAATTTCACAAGTCATTGCTTAGATGCACTAGTATAATAATATCAGCACAAAATATTATTGTGAAATATCGTAAAATAACTACCACAGTAACATATATTATTAAAATCTCTTGTTAATAAGCAAATAACGCCTTTTCCAAAACAGATAAATCACAGATTTCCAACAACATTCCTTAATGTATCAAAACACTTTTTCCAATTTCTCAATACTATTACTTTTGTTTGATACAACTATAATTCCTGATTAGCAGATTCCAAAGTACATATATTTCAACATCAAATCAAAATGTTTAACATTAAATTAATTTTCCATATATGTATGTTTATATATATTAACGTACTATGCCAAGAAGATATAAAACGATCATAGGACCATATGGTAAATGAACCAGAAAATTTTGTACATTTACAATATTGAAAATTTCATCAAATCAAATACCATACATTCTTTTGGGTAATCCAAAATGCCCTAAATACATTTTTGATGACTCAGTCTTAATCTCAGATCTCTAGCGATAAATAGTGCAATCATTTTATTTATCACTTTGTCTGGGAATTATTTTAATCTGGACTTTGACAAAATATTAGTTTAGTACATGAAGCTTCAAGTTTATTTCAAAATTAAGACTCTTTATATTGGGGAATTTAATGAGTTGGGTTTGTATACTGAAAACGCTTGGATTTAATATAATTTAAAAACTAGACATTGTGAGTTTTTTGTGAAACTAGATTATGATGGATTAAATAATGCTGAGAACAGTAAGAATTACTTCCTATTAGGCTCACGATTTTGAATCAAAATTTCTCTTGAAACATGAAGAGAGAACCCTTTCCATGTTAAGAAGGAACACAGTCTTTTCTCCTTTCAGCAGTGAGTGGAAAAAATAATGCATGGGAAAAATTCTCAGCATTCAGAAACAATGTTTCTGGATAATGATTATTTCTGGTGAGATGCTGATTAGTGATAAGGCATGGATGCTGTGTGAAGAGGAAATTCTAGAAGAAGCAGGAAGGGGAATTCTCATGAAAGGAGATATCTCATTAATTTTTTTCTTATAAGGACCTAGTGCTTGAATCTTATTTAGAATTTATGCTTAGTCTTTCAGAAAGCAATGAAATACATTTAGCAAACTATTAGAAATAGTGTCCCCTTATTATGTATTAGCACTGAGGAATAAAGGGCACTCAGTACTTTTTTGTTATGCAAATAACATTGGTGACACTCTGAAACAAATTCATGGACAATGTACAATCCACAGTATGCTTCTTTAACTGTGAATTATTTTAATGAGTGTTGGTTTTACTTTTTAATATTTGCATTAATTTTTAATTGTGTATTTAATATTTTTAGTATGAGTATTCACATTATATTGCTTTTACATATTTTTGTTATCTAATAGAATACAAACTAGTGCCTGTAAGCTGATATAAATTGTGCTTCCATTTTTAACCTAACAACTGGAAGTCTGCCTGTTATACAATTTTTTAAAAATCTAGAAAAAATAATCTGAATAGCCTTTTTAGACATTTAATGGAAAAATTAAACATTGCCTTTACTTCTCCGCAAACACAAGATTAACATAATATATGTTTCTGGACAGAATTTAAAATGTTTAAAAGTCAATATTATACTACCCAAAAATCTAGGTTTTGAAACTGATTTGATAGTTGAGAAAACAACCCAGTTTAGCTCAGTTCAGACTAGTTTAATCTTCTAAGTCTAGGAGGAAGAAGCAGGGGCACTCATCGCTGGAGGTAGTTGATGGGGTAAGAAGATCACATTCCCCTGCCGTCCATTGCCTTATTTCTAGCTGTTATATAGCTTTTTAAAATTGTAATTGTTTGTATATTTATTTATTTTTACTAAGTCACCCAAAGTTACCTTATCCACTGAGAGGCATATAAATTTAATAAAGTAGTAAATTTATTTTATTTATTTATTGTCATATTTATATGCTGTCCTTCTCCCGAGGGACTCGGGGCAGCTCACAGAATAAAACAACCCAACAATAAATAGAATTAAAATGTTAAAATCCAATTTAAAAACCCCAAATCCTCTAAATTAAAATGCACGGCAGATCAGGGAATTTGCTGAAAAAGCCATGTCTTTAGGTTGGCGCGGAAGGTGCGGAGGTCGGGGGCTGTCTGGAGCCCAGTGGGTAAACCATTCCAGAGGGTCGGTGCGACCACAGAGAACGCCCTCATCCTGGGGGCCACCAGCCGACACTGTCTGGTCGATAGGACCTGGAGGAGGGCAGTCCTATGTGAGCGCTCTGGGCGGTGGGAGGCCGGTAGGAGGTAGTCCTGCAAGTACCCCGGACCCATGCCATGAAGGGCTTTATAGGTGAGCACCAGCATTTTGAAGCGGATAAATGGGTGGTGGGGGGGGAAGATAACTGAGCAGCATCAGAGAAGTTGGATATGTTTCACTGTCTGCATCAGATTGTAATGTTTTTTGTTTTGTTTTAAATTTAAAATAAGTCTAAAAAAATACCATACAGAACTATGGAAAGAGATTCTCTTAAATATTTACTCCATAATTTTACTATTATAGTGCAATTTTCCCTCATAAACATTTTTTTTTCAGGATCAAAGTTTAGACTCCTACCAACCCTACTTATTTTAGGCCTAGAAAAAACACTGGTAGAACTTAAGCAGAATGCATAGGAATTAAACTTTCAAATAGGCAAAGCCAAACTTTCCTATCTTCCATACAGATGAATTACTCCCTCCTACTAGATAGACCACAACTACTACTATAAAATTCTATATACCTCATAAAGAAGGGACTTTTCCCTAGCCCATATAGATGTTCTATATGTATATCAGCCGTGAACTAATTCTACTTTATTGTAACAGAATCTGGCAAGTCTGAAAGTACACACTTCCTGTTTCCTGCTTCCACTTTTAACTGCTTGATCCATTAGGGCAGGTCCTTCCTAAATTTTTCTCTGACCATTAAGCCATTAGGGACTTCTACCGTTCTTGTCTAATTGTTTCCTAGTCAGCATTTCTTCCCTTCATTCTCCAAAGTCATCCACATATTCCATTATACCCTACTAGAGTGATAGTCAGCTAACATGCCAACCTTCCATATGAATTTGAGTCTGTTTCACACATTTTTTTAAAGTAATCACTGTACTTAACATTGGTAATCAGAGCTACACTTAACTCCTGAATTTGATAAACTCCACTTGTAATGAAGAGATTGAGGCATTTTGAGAGTGTTTCGAAGGCAGTAGCAGATTTTTTTATTCATAACCTTTGTTTATAAAATAATCTAGTGCCTTCAATGAATCATTAACTATAGGACTTCTTCCTTTTATGTCTGTATGCACTATTACTTAAGATGTATTAATGCTGAACTGCATTTTTAAATTCTATGACTTGGTCTTGGACTGTAAATAAATAAATTTAGATTACATTAGTTTATTAATAAATACTTTGCTTGGACGGTTTTCATCACTAAAATACAAGCCTGCATTTGCTTATGTATAAATATTTTTATAATACACTAATTCTATGCTTTAAATTATTTGTTCTGTTTATGTAGCTTAACTACAAAGTTCATTGTACTAATAAAACCAAGTATTAATTTGGAAAAGTAAAATTACTTTTTTTAGTTGTTTCAAATTGCATGTATTAGCTGCTTTTCAGGTTACATTGAGCTTCAGTTTCAAATGCATTTGCTGTTCCTTGATTTTATGAAAAGTATAAGGAATAATCTCTAAGTGAATACTAAATGAAATTTGAAAGGCATAGAACTTTGCTGATCTTTTTTGTGATGTTCACTGATGATGACACACTATCAGGTATAAGGATTGGTTTGAGTACCAGAAGTGCCTTTGGCATTATGACTTAAAACAACATAGGAAAAATAAAGACCTTTTAATTTTCTTGGACCTCTTGATGGGCTTTGAAGCTTTAATTATGCAGTAGTTTTAGATATGTTGCCCTAGTTAGGAAGTTTCACTCATGATTTGTTTGCTGATGTTAACATTTACTGCTTTGCCGAATGGTGTACTCTGGAATTTATTTCTTGCCTCCTGTGCTGTTTAATAGCTGAATAATTTGTTTTCAGTGGCTGTGATAGATGGAATGACACAAATTTTCAGTTTCTCCCTTGAATCTGATCAATTTAGGATTGTTGAATCAGTAATTTATTCTCTCAATGATCAGTAGAAGAACAAAATAGATACAATCCAAGAAATCAAATCAAAATGAATTAAGGTAAAATACCAACATAAAATGTTGTATAAATTACTATAACGATGCATAGTAGTAATATGAGCGGCATGGTGGCCTAGTGGTGAGAACACTCACCTCCCTCTTGGAAGATTGAGAATGCAATCTTAGGTAGCAGCAGATGTTTCTCTTCTAGAGCACAAAGAAAAAAATATCTGCTGTGAACTGTGCATGGCATCAGGAAGGGCATCTGGCCAGTAAATGTTCAGCTCCATTCAGTCACACTGACCCCAAATTAAGGGATTACAGGATCATATAAAGCAGCGGTTCTCAACCTGGGGGTCACGACCCCTTTGGGGGTCGAACGGCCATTTCACAGGGGTCGCCAAAGCCCTTTCTCACCCCCCCCACTCCTTCACTCACCCTCACCCTCTGCCTCTGTTGGATCGCCCGGTCGCCGTTCGCTTACCCCGCCCACTCCCAATCTATTGCTGCCTCCGGAGTCCCAGCTGATGGCTAGAGGGAAAAAAAAACTTTAAATTCTTGTCGCGGGGCTTCAAACAGCTAGCTGCAAAGAGGTAAATTCCTGGAGCAGATTTTTTTCCCTCTAGCTATGCTGAAAAAGCGAAATTGAAAGTAAGCAGGCTGCAACGTGACAAAATGAGGCAGAGATTTCTTTTTCTTTTTCCTCACCAAAAAAGTAGGTGCAAAACTGCAAACAATGTGACATTTAGGGCAAAAGAGGAGAGTTCCAAGATTTTAAAACACAAAAGAAAAAAAGCTCTATTTAACTAGGGAATTGTAATAATTGAGATACTATTAATTGGTTAAGTTGTGGTTTGGAGGAATATATGGGGGAAATTATTTGGTTTATTATTATTGGTAAATATAATTAATTGATTTGTAAGAAATTGGATTGCATGGAAATAATTGGAATATTCATGTTCATATTGATTAATATACAAAAAAGATAGTTATATAACTAATTGATTTATATTAAAATGTTGAATTTGTATTAAACAACTGTATTATATAATTAACCAATGTGAGGATGGATATAAAAATAGATGACAATGCGAAGGGGTATAATATAGAAGGGAAAAATTGAATTTGATTAAGATTAGAGATGAGGATGAAGGGTAATATTGTTTTTTTAAAAAAATAGATGAGGAATAAATATGGTAAAAAGGAAATATAGAAATTGTAAATTTAATTGAAATGACTAAATACTGTGTTGGAAGAAATACCCTTCTGGGTTCTGCTCCAAGTGGGGAAAAAGACACTGGAAACATGGAGACTGCTTGGAAAGATGGTTTAATGGTGGACAGGATCACATGGCTTGATGGGACCCATTGTGTTAGTTTCTGTTGCTATTGTGTTGCAAACGTTCTTTGACAAAGGATTGACTTTCTGCCTCTGGCCCATTAACAAAGGGTGGGGGGCAGGAAGGTGGGAGCTGCTTTGTCTGTAAAATATGCTTCTCCATTTCTCATCCAGGTAGGGAAATATAATATTCTGCCATTTTAATATTTCCCAAAATATTTCATTCTTCTAGGAAAGGGGTGGGTGCTAACCTCCTACAACTGTTTAAATTTGTGAACCGGCCAAATACTCTGTTCAAAGAAAATACGTTGTATGTTTGTATGTGTGTTTCTAATTATTGCTATTTATTGCTATTTGTTCTCTTTTATTCTTTAAAGTTTAACAATTCATTCTTTATCTTAATATCTTAATATTTGTTTGGGGTTGGCTTTTTTCCCTTTCATCTTTTTTATTGTACAACAATCTTTCTCCTCAAACCTACACCTCTGTCTTTTCTTTCTTTCTTTCTTTCTTTTTCTTCCCCCCTCTTCTTCTTCTCCCTACTTCCTCTTTCTTTCTCTTTCTCCTCCTCTCTACCTCCCTCTCTTACCTTCACTCCTACTCTAATTTCCCTTCCCTTCCTTCATCCCTCTCTATTGCTGTATCCTTTTATGCATATGGACTACTCAGAGGGCTAAAAAAGTTATTTCTGACTGGTCCTCGCACTTTTGACCAGTCCTCAAATTTACGACTGTCCTTACATTTTATGTTTTTGCCCTATCTTGTCACCATGGTGAAGAGAAGCAGTTGTGAAATGAGTAACACGGTTGTTAAGAGTGGTACAATGGGCATAAATGATGACCAGTCATAAGTGCGAAGACCGGTCAAAAGTGCGAGGACCTGTCAGAAATCACATTTTTCAGCCCTCTGGGTAGTCCTTTTGTGCACAGGGACTACTCAGAGGGCTGAAAAAGTTATTTTTGACTGGTCTTCGCACTTTTAACCAGTCCTCGAATTTACGACTGTCCTTACATTTTACGTTTTTTGCCCTATCTTATACCATGTTGAAGAGAAGCAGTTGTGAAATGAGTGACATGGTTGTTAAGAATGCTGCACAGGCATAAATGTGAGGATGGTCATAAGTGTGAGGACCAGTCAAAAGTGCGAGGACCTGTCAGAAATGACTTTTTTCAGCCCTCTGAGTAGTCCCTATACACATAGCCATGGCCACCCAGTCACATGACCAGCTAGCCACGCCCACCCAGTCACATGACCTCCAAGCCACACCCACAGAACTGGTAGTAAAAAAATTTAGAACCAACCCTTGGTTGGGGGTCACCACAACATGAGGAACTGTATTAAAGGGTCGCGGCATTAGGAAGGTTGAGAACCACTGATATAAAGGGAGTTTTTATGTATAATAATAATAATCTCTGCAGATGTGATCCTTGTATTACATTATGTAAAGTAAAAATATATGCTCTTTAAAACAAGTTATATAAAGGATTGCAGATGTACATATTAATATTTTAAATAAGAAATAAGTGAAACCTAATTAGCCTTGAAGATGATTATATCTTATATTCATTGCAGTAATGCAACATTTGGCTGCCATACAGGTAGTAGTGGGCTTTGTGTCTTCTGATAGAATATTTATGTAAAAATTATCTTCCTGGAAATTTATTTATCGGGGCAGAATATAAATAGACATAATACTACTGTAAAATTTACAATGTAATAATCTATGTGAAATAGTTATGATCTCATTGCCACTATACAGGCAGGTGAGCTTGATTAATGGATTTTAGAATATCTGCCTTTTAGCAAAGCAGATGGTAAACTATTGTGTCTGGCTTTGAAGAAGGTTGTCCTTGGCCTCTGGAGAGAAAGGTTCTCTAAATATTTTGCTGGTTCTCAGATGTTCTTGTTTATCTATTTTTTGCGATGTAGACATTGATTGTTAACTTTAGCTTGAAACTCCACATATTTTATTCTTTGACTGAGTAGGTGTTTAACTTGAAATATTAGGAATGGTGCTGAGAGCCAACAGAGTGCAAACTGTTGCAATGCAGGCTATCTGTGCAACTTAAATGGGTAAAGCTATAAAACATTGATTTTTCAGCTGACTAATTCATCACCATCTTCCAGGCCCTTATCAGGATTGCAATAATTTATTTTTCAAATCTTAGCATGGAATTTGCAGTTACAATGGATGCAGCGAGAATTGATCCGAGAATTTTTGTTTGGACTGATTCCTGGACATTCTTTGTGTAAATTCTCACTTGTGTGTTCCAGAGGATTTTGAGCTAACAATTTGGTCTCAAAGACTTGCCACAGTAATTGGTTGACCTCCATTTATGTTAAATAAAAAAAAAAGTGCTTAGAAGCATTTGAGGATCTCACAGCTGACTGTACTACTAGCTACTAGATTACAGTTGAGACCAGAACCTTTATTGCTAAGCTGTACAATTATAAAATGTCTCAAAGATCTCAAAATGATGCCACAAGATAGATTTAAAATGAAATTAATCACTGACTATAATTATTCCATAACTAAATTATACTTTTATATTTAACATGCCAGACATAATGATCTAAATAAACCAAGTTTTAATATGGTACCGTATTACTAAGTTCTTAAAAGAACAGTTAAAATGAATTTAACTCAGTCCAAGATAACATAAACATGTATTTTACTGTATATAATGTGTATTTAATTCTCCATAGTGGTGGAGAATCCAGGAATGCTATCTCTCTCAAAGTGACGGCAGGATCTTCCATTGGAGGTTGCCTGGCACTATTTGCCAAGTGTTGGGAGGACATCACCAGAGATGCCTGGGTCCTCGATACGGTAAGATCAGGCCTCTCCCTAGAGCTCCTCACCACAACCCTGAGGTTTTTCATTCGTTGTCCCATCTCAAGGGACAAACCGAAGAATGTCCTCATGGAAACCTCTATTCAACATCTGTTGGACATTCAGGCAATCCAACTCGTTTCTGAGGACTAATGGGCTGGGATTCTATTCCATCCTCTCTGTAATCCCAAAGGCCTCGGGGTGGGTGAGTGGGTGAGTGGAGGGCAATTTTGGACCTGAAAAGGCTAAATTGCCTACTAATTTATAGGTGGTTCAAGATGCAGTCACTCCAGTCCATTCTGGAAAGCATGTTTACAATTACTCCTTACAAATCTCCAGGATTCTCTTCACAACAGAGATCATTGAACAAACTACCACCCAGCTGGCTTCTGGTCTCGACCTGTGGAGCTGCGGATTCCTTACAAGCATGAATGGATAACCCCGAGCCCACTATAAGCCGAGGCAGTGGGCAGCAGCCGCACTTATTCAGGTGGACTTCCTGCACTCTGGACCCCCTTCAAACAGCTCTTCCAAGCCTTTAGCCTCTAGCAGTTTGCGGAGGCATCTTGAGTCCCTGCTCAGTCTCCGAGCATACTCTTTGGCACCGGACATTTGCCGTGCCTGTAACAGCGGGTTTTGGATAACTTGCTATTTCTGGATTCTTCACATCAAAGACCCTTAGGGGGAGATTGATACCTGTTTGGCTGGCTCCCGGTGGAGTTGCCGGACTGATCCCAGCGTGAAGAGCTTCAGCTTGAGCACGCTGAAGGCTGATCGATCGGCATAATCACAGAAAGGTATTTTCCAGAGTGCTGCTCCCACTGTCCATAGCTGGGATCTTCCCTCAGATCTTGACAGTAACTGAGTGAGAGCTGATCAAACTCTCCCTGTTAAGGCACGCCTCCAATCCCATGATCCTCCAGTCTATCAGTCAGTTACTGACAAGAGCTGAAGTGAATTTCAGAGCTGTGGTATTTTGAATATAATTTTCCTTATATTTCTGATTCTGACTCCTCTCCCTATGTTTCTTTTTGCTCGTTTAGGCCTTTTGTTATTTTTGATTACTCTTTTTGTGCGCATGGATATTGGATTCCTGACAGGACTGCTGGACGCGTGTGGTGTGTCTGGGCTCCCGGGCCGCCCACGCTTTAAGGATTGCAGCCGCCAGATTCCGACTCTTCGGGGCGGATCTTGGCCGCGAGAGGGAGATGAGCGCGCAGGCTTGCCGCTATCCCCGCTTCTCTCCCCACGCTGTCAGCGGCGGCTTCGGGGTAGCGTCACGCTGACGGTGCGCTCCCCGCGCTCTTCGATTGCTGGGCGGCGGTGCTGGAATCGGCAGATTTGGAGCACAGGCTTGCCGCCAATTTGAACCGCTGTTGTGGTAGCTTGCTTCAGAGGAGCGTCATCATAGAGGTGCACCCTCCGTTTCGGCCTCAGCCTCCATTCTACCGGCGAGAACACAGCGCCGTTCCAGCTGATCCCCAGTGGCGTGAGTCGCTTATTTCAGTTATTGGGGTCTGGCGGTGGCAGCGGGCGCCATTTTGTTGACTGTGTTGGAGCGCCCGCCATTTTACCTGAACGGCTAGAGCCCGCCATTTCTAGGAGGCCAAGGGGCAGAGTTTGGTAATTGCAGCAGGACGTTGCTGCCTCTGGACTGTGACGGGAACCCCCTTTTACAGCATTTGATTGCCGCGACAGTCCTTTCACCTAAGAGGCCGTTCAATCACATCTTGCTGGACGTTTCTGTATATAGATGCCTTATTTTTTTTAAAAAAAACAATAAATAATTAATTTAAAAAATAGACAAATAAGAACCGCATCTGGTGAACGAGTGTTATCTCTCATACTTGCCTGTTCCGTGCCTTCGTTGGTCGGGCTTGGCGTTTCCCTGGTAGCATTGCGGACCATGCTCTCTCGTCCGACCTTGAGCCCGAACATAGCCCAGCACACAGTCCATCTAAGCGGGCTAAGAAGTCTTCGAGGAAGCGGTCTGCGTCTTCCAGCCGCACATCTCATAAGACTAAAGTTTCCAAGGGCTTGGACAGAGATGCCCAGCGCCGCCATAACGCCCTTGAGAGTGGGACAAGGCACGGCTGGCGGCCGTGGCATAAGTGGGCCTTGACACAAGCGCCACTCAACGCACTGCATCGGTATCCGCGGCGGGGGTCTCCTCGTCTTCAGGGTCCCCAGCCTCATCACCAGAGCGGAATGTCCCGCCAGCAGTTCAACAGGATCAGCATATAAGTCTGTCCAAAGGTGTGTCCCAGTCCTTGCCGGATGTCTCTAGAGCGGGGTTGGCCTCTTCGCAGAGGCCTTCTCGCCATCTACCTGAGGCCACGTTTATCCCAACTGCGGCTGGCCTTCGTGGTCCTGATGGGGCGATTCCTCCGGTGCCTCCGGATCTACAAGCTTTTTTCTGATCAGCCTTTTCCTTGTTCCTGGCTGCCGGGCTTCATCAAGCGTCTCAGATTCCGCCCCTTCATTCGACGGGGCAGCCTGTTCAACTGCTTCATCAGTCCACTTCGCCCCAGGTCGCCAGGAAGCCGTCCTCCTCTTCCTCCTGGGCTGACCGTGGAGGGCCATCATCTGACCAGGGTGAGGAATGCCCCGAGGACATCGAATTTTTGCACAATGAGGACTTACCACCGGACTCCCCAGCCTTTACGGGGTTGTTTCGCCCGTCCATGTTCAAATCGTTATTGCACAAGGCCTGGCTTACCACCAATTTGAGCTCCCCAGGCCTTGACCCGTCTGGCACTTCCTCCTCCACTGGACCCCATGATGCCTTGTTCCAGTTGGCTAAGACAGACAAAGAGGTGATCCCTTGCCCCCGCCTGTTCCTGGACGTGCTACAGTCTCCTTGGGGGCAACCTGGATCTTTGACATCGCCCAGCACCCTTGACAGGAAGCTGTACTTCACTGCACCGGACCTCGAAGATCTCTTGGTCCATCCCACTGTGGATCCTCCGGTGGCTTCCTTGGCCTCCAACTCTGTAATTTCTACTGACTCTTTAGATGGTCTAAAGTCGGAGGACCGCAGAACGGAACTGGCCTTTCGCAGGTCACATCAGGCGGTCGCCTGGGCGATCAGGACGGCGACCGCAACTTCTTTCTTTAATAGAGCCTCGCTTATATGGTTGAAACAACTCCAACAGAGGTTGCCTCCGGAAGAGACTAGATTACACCAGGATATAAATAAGATTGTGGCTGCCACTGAGTACTCGGCGGATGCTTCTTTAAATTCGGTGAAGTTCGCATCCTGGGCCTTAGCATCCACCGTCTCTTCCAGGCGTTTGTTCTGGCTTCGCCATTGGAAGGCCGACCTTAAGGCTAAATGGAGGCTGGCATCCGCCTCCTATAAAGCGCCGAACCTGTTCGGGCCTGCCTTGGAACCACTCCTGATAGAGGATCGTGACAAGCGAAAGATCCTTCCGACTTTGTACCGACAGGAGATACACTCCATACAGCCAGCGACTGTCCTTTCGTTCCTTTCAAGCCTCGGGCGGCTCCTCCCGCAAATCCTCGTTCTCGGGCCCCGACCGTTCACAAGGATGGGATACCTTTCACGACCGAAGCAGGTTCCAACCACAATCTAAACGCCCCTTTTGTGGCTCCAACTACAGACAGTCCCGCAGAGGCAAATGACTCGCTACTCACGGGTTCCATCGGTGGGAGATTTCAACTTTTTCATCGCCAGTGGGCCCGTTTGACCATGGACTCTTGGGTGCTGCGCACCATTTCTTCAGGTCTCTCTATCCAAATTGTTGGAACCCCACTGTGTCGCTTCGTTCCCTGGCCGGTACCATCATCTGTGGATCATCACCGCTTGATGCTGCAGGAGATTGCCCATCTGCTACACATCGAGGCGATAGAACCGGTCCCCTCTACACAGTGGGGATCAGGTTTTTATTCAACCTTCTTTCTGGTCCCCAAAAGTTTGGGGGGGCTGGCGGGGTATCCTGAATTTAAAGCTCTTGAACCTGTCGGTATTGTATCTCAGGTTCAAAATGCACTCCCTTCGATCGATCCTGGCGGGTGTGCGACGAGGGGACTTACTTCAATCGGTGGATTTAAGAGAAACCTACCTGCATGTTCCGGTATGCCCCTCTCACAGACAATTTCTGAGGTTCGAGTACGACGGACGGCATTTCTAGTACCAGGCGATGCCATTTGGCCTGTCCTCCGCGCCTCGCACATTCACGAAGCTCGTGGCGGTGGTGGCAGCCTCACTCCGTCAACATCCGGTACAAGTGATGTGCTATCTCGACGATGTCCTGATCTCTCATCGTCTCCAGATCAGGCATCGCGCGACTGGAGTTTCGTTCTGGACACTTTCCAACGCCACGGGTTCTCGATAAACCTCGAGAAGAGCCACCTGGTTCCAACTACGAGACTGATTCATCTCGGAGCCTTGATAGACTTGGTCAGGGGGCAGGTTTTCCTCTCCTCAGACAGAGCTCAAAGTATCACCGACCTGATTCTTCGAATTCAAGTCCTGGAGAAGGTGCCACTGTCACTTCTTGCCCAACTGCTCGGGAAAATGGTGTCCTGTTACAACATCGTTCCATGGGCACGCACACACTCCCGAGCATTGCAGTGGTTCCTTCTTCCCTTCCAACGGTCGGGCTGCTCCTCTCCGAGTCACCAGGTGTACTTACCTCCTCAGACCCGTCTGTCTCTGGCCTGGTGGATGTCACCGGCGATTCTAGAGGGCTGCGACTTTCTGGAGCCGGAGAGGCTGACCTTAACGTCAGATGCCAGTCTATGGGGTTGGGGGGCGCCCCTCAGCAACCTTGTGGCGCAAGGTCAGTGGTCCCCGACAGAACGCCTCTGCAGCATACATCTGCTCGAGCTGCGAGGGGTCAGGTTGGCGCTTTGGCATTTCAGGACTTCGGTGGAAGGGCGCCACATCCTAGTCCTTATGGACAATATGGCAGTCAAAGTGCACATAAAGAAGGAAGGCGGCACAAGTTCCAGATCGCTAATGTTCGAAGCGGAACATCTCTTCAACTGGACGGAGCGTCATCTGCGATTGATAAAGGCGGACCACATTTCAGGGGTGGACAACATACAGGCTGACTGGCTCAGCTGGGAGCAGATCGACCTGGCGGAGTGACAGCTCCACCCTCGTCTGTTTCACGAGATTTGCTGCAGGTTCAGGACACCGGTGATAGACTTGTTCGCCTCTCAGAAGAATTCTCAACTGCCCCGATTCGTGTCCCGGTATCCAGATCCGTCAGCAGAGGATCGCAACGCCCTGAGGTGTCAATGGCCGAGGGGCCTTCTCTATGCATTTCCTCCCATCCCTCTGCTGTCCCGGGTCGTGCGGAAATTGCTGGGGGAAAAGGCGGATCTAATCCTGGTTGCTCCCAACTGGCCTCACAGGGCCTGGTATGCAGACCTCGTCGCCCTCTCTGTGACACCGCCCTGGGTGATCCCAGCCCACCAGGTATCGCTTCACCAAGGGGCCGTTTGTCATCCAGAGCCCCAGTGGCTCCACTTGGCCGTTTGGCATTTGAACGCATCATCCTGAAGAAGTCACATTTGTCAGACAGTGTTGTCGAGATTATACAAGCAGCCAGACGTCCTTCCACGTGCCGTATTTATGAGGCTTCCTGGAGGGCCTTCTGTGCTTGGGGGGCTTCGAGGCATGTGGACTTCACCTCGGGAGAGTCTGGGAGGGAGAGGGAGAGTGAGTAGCAACTTTGTGCCTGCTCTCCTTTTTACTCTCTATTTTTATCCCTTTTAAATCTTTTTAAAATACTCTTAACTTTTAAATCAATTTTAACCTTTATTTCCCCTTTTTACTTTTTATTCTCAATTTTAATTTTAATTTTTAAATTTTTTAACTTTTAGCTATCAATTTTACTATTCGAAAGGTTCATTTTTTATCCCGGCTTTTTACCTCAGCTTTTACTCCACCTGGTGAAGCATTTAGTGAATGAGAGGAAGTAAGTCTTCCCTACTAAGCAAACCAGCTATCCATGGCAGCCATCCCGTGCTCAGACAATCTAAGATCCTGATTGTGGCTTATTCATATAGCGACTGATTTGCCCCAGGGAAGAACCTTTGCAACCGTGTTTGACTGGAGTCCGGATGGCCTCTCCCAAGGGGAAGAAAAGAAAGGCGGCATATTGCTCTCCAAACAGTAAGGAAGTTGGAACCAATCCTCAAAAGCAACAGAAGATTGACGGATTTTGCCAGCCTTTGCACTCAACAGCGGGTCGTGCATCCTTCCCCCTTTCCCTGCCGGTTAGCCGTGATGTTTCGGCATTGTTTGGGGACTCCCCCCTGGAGTGGGAATTGCAGGCAGAGGCGAATCAATCAGGAAGTCAGCTGGGAAGCTTGCGAACCCCTCTGCGTAATTTGATGACAAATGACTCAGCAACTTTGGGTGAATCGGCTCCAGGCCGGGACAAGGGCTTAGAGTCGGAGTTTTACAACCATAGTGAATTAGCTTTAGGACTTGAAAACCAGCTAAATGTTAGTACAAGGGATTTCATTAGCCGACACAGCTTGCTCACTTCTCAGACAGTCTTGGCCATTTTTGACCAATTTGCAGAGGTGCGTTTAAAGTTGGACTCTGTGATCAATCTTATTGCTGCGGCACAGACGAAAAAGCCGCAGGTATGTTTAACTGGCTGTCAGACAGAACGACCCAGCCAGATGGTGCAACCGAGGGAAAGAACAAGCGGACAATATATTGACTGTAAGCATGGAAAAAAAGCAAGAGATGGTGAGCTGGTTGGATCTGAAATCCCATGGTACAAGAGTGTGGGGGGAAACAGGCGATTATTGAAGGAGCAGATTGTATTGAATATATATAATTCTGAGATAAATGTGGGTAGATGGTCTTCAAAAAGACAGATAGTGACCTCTTTGTCACAGCTTACTCGGTGTGACAAGGGGGCAGTAGATTTGGCAGCATATGAACATCTTCCACAACGTGATAATTATTCCAGAATTCTTTTTAAGTTCAAACAACAGCTCTTCTCAAGCCTGCTTATGCGAATGAGAGGATTCTTGGCTTATTATCAAATTTTACCTACCCGAGTTTTTTCTAGTGGTGAGGCCATCCCGCTAATTCAGAGAACCCCTAGGGAGAGTGTGGCAGTGCATGGGACAGCAGTTTGGGAAAGTGGACTGAATAGGGAAAGCAGGCTGGCCAAGGTAGGGAGGAGATTTAGCGTCACAGAGGAAATGTCGGTTAGGGTTTTGGACCCAGCTGAAGTGAAACTTCCTTCAATTGGCTTGGTACAAGATGAGACATTCGATTCTGCCTGTTTGGAAACTTTTTCCTCACTTTCACAAATGGAGCAGCAAGAAGTACTTAAAAAACTTAAAGAGACGAGGAAGCTGCTGAAGCAGACTATTTCTTCTGCCGCTCCTTTAGCGTCGATAGCTCTACCCCCTTCAAGGCACGAGGCAGCTCCGGAGAGTCAGCAGCCTATAAACCCAGGAAGCCTGATGCCCACGTCTATACAGCACAAGGTACCAGAGACAGTAGATTTGATAACACAAAGTGTTGTGGGACAAACATCGGAGATGGAAGGCACCCAGGAAGGAATCCCCCAATCCCCCTTAGTGGCAAAGATGATACCAAGAAACGACACAAACGCGGTGCCTCATGCAAAATCATTTACCGTGGAAGCAGAGATTAATAGAGCCCATGGACCTGCAAGTCCGAAAGTAACAGGCAGTGCAATGATGCCCAAACAGACTTCTATTGAACTCAGGCGATTAAATGGGTGTGTGTGTGTAAACGAGGGAGGAGGGGTAGGAGAGATTATCCAAGAAGCCTGACTAGGAAATAGCGAGCAACCATGTCCTTCAAGAGTGCACTTCCTCTCTTGGAATGTGGCAGGATGGAGAGGAAGTTGGTGCACAGATGATTGTATTAAATTTTTAAATAGGTACCATGTAATTGCCTTGCAGGAGACATGGGTTAGCAGCGATGAGACCCCAATTGAGGTCCCCGGGTTTAATATTTGGCAGCTGCCAGCAAAGAGAGTAGCTAAAAAAGGAAGAGCCTCTGGAGGATTGGGCATTTTGGTGAAAGCCGAACTAGGATGGAAGGGAAATGAGATATGCTTGGAGAATGGCCCTCTATTTTTTCAAGCAATCCATTTGGAATATGAAGGGAAGTCAATGATATTTGCAAATGTGTACGTCAACCCAGCAATGGGGGATTTATGGGAGGCTCTAGAGGTAAAAATATTAGAAATACAGAAAAAATTCACAAAAACACCTCTAATTTTGGCAGGAGACTTTAATGCGCGTGTGGGTCCCTCGTTGGAACCTTTTATTCAAAACGGTACAATTCCTGAGGGATATTTACATAACGAACAATCATGGGTCTCCCAAGACAGGAAAAAGAACAAAGATGGGGGGAAATTTCTAACTATGGTATATAACTGTAACCTCCAAATTGTAGGCCAGTACTCGGAGCTCAGAAGGTACCCCATAACTTTTTTTGGCTCCAAGGCATGTAGTTCTATTGATTATTTTTGTGTCTCTCACAGCCTAGTAGCAGGGGCAACTTCGGTCTTGACGTTACCAAGGTCAGAAAGTGATCACCTTCCTATTGCGACGTCCCTGGTAATCCCTTCAGATTTAAGGAAAAGGAATCAATCAATCCAACAAATAGGCCTCAACTTAGAAATAGCCCAAGAGAAAAGATTAACATGGAAGAGGGTTGATAGCAAAGCAGTGACTGAATTCATGAATTCACCATGTATGGAAGCCTTAGCGCATATATGCGCAAACAGTACGAGTGAACAAGAGCCTATAGTTTGTTTTACGGAAATATGCCATAAATTGAAGCATTTTTCCATGACTACCAAGCCAATGGGCCAGTCTGATTCTAGTAACTCATCATGGTTTGACAGTGACTGTAAGGAAAAGAAAAAACAGCTTAGGAAATCACTAAGGAGATACTTAAGCAGCCCAAACATGGAACTACAGAAGGAGTATATTACCATAAGGCAGAAATATAAGCAGCTACTGAAGAGAAAAAAGGCCTCCTATATCGACAACCTATGGGCTGGTCTAGAACAGGCAGCAAAGCTGGCCTCACCCACACTATTCTGGTTGGAGGTCTCAAAAATTATTAGAGATAGAAAACCAATAAGTGACCCAAACATTAGTGCAGAAAGATGGGAGAAGCATTTGGCCACGCCAGCAGCAGTGGAAAACTCTGATGAGCTTATATCCTTTCCGAGCTTGATACAGGAATATGAAGCCTTACCCCAGTGGGAAGAAGTGTCAATCACGGAGGTGAGGAGTTTAATCTCCTCCCTGAAGACAAACAAAGCTCCAGGACAGGATGCGCTCCCGGCATCGTTATTTAAAGATAACATAGCCTGGTGGGCGCCCGTCCTGGCGGGTCTCTTTACTTTTATCAATAGAACAGGGCAAATTCCTGCTAGTTGGCGTTCATCAATAATTATCCCCTTACATAAAAAAGGTTCTAGAGATAATCCTGATAATTTTCGATTAATTAGTCTAATCGATATTTCAGCAAAAATTTATGCTAAGCACTTGCTTCATAAATTAGAGGACTGGATAATGAGAAATAACATCTTAGCTGAAGAGCAATCAGGTTTCAGGAGCGGAAGATCTACTATGGATAATTGTTTTGTGCTGGACCATCTAATAACAAAGTTTAAGTCTTGGAAAAAACCTCTGTATGTGGCATTCATAGATTTGAAGGCAGCCTTTGATACAATTGATAGAAAAATTTTATGGGATAAATTAGAGGCTATGGGAATAGAAAAGAAATTGTTATATTTAATTCGACTGTTATACACGGAAACCCAAGTAAGAGTTAGAGTGAATAGGTCAGGATCGGTAACAAATGCAATCCCATTAAAAAAGGGCGTCAGACAAGGTTGCATTTTAGCCCCAACACTTTTTAACTTATATTTAAATGACCTCCCAAAATGTCTGGAAGATACATCACTCCATGGGCCTAGTATAGGAACAAGACAGGTCAATTGCTTGTTATATGCCGATGATATAATTTTGTTGTCGGCCTCACAGGTGGGGCTACGAAGGTCACTTGGGAGGTTGGCAGCATATTGTATAAAAAATCGCCTGACAATTAATATAGAGAAATCAAAGGTAATGATATTTAGCAGTCAACAAAATATAAGGAGATGGGTTTTAAACGACAGAAGAATAGAACAAGTTCAGTCATTTACCTATTTAGGGCTAGTATTTCAGACAAATGGCAAATGGAATAAGCAGGTAAAAGCCGGATCTCGGAAGGCCATGGCTTGGATGGCTCAATTAAACAAACTTATTTTAGAGAAAACTCCATCTTCATTTATCCCAGTGCTAAAGGTCTTCCAGGCGAAAATCGAACCAGTACTTACCTATGGGGTAGAAATATGGGGGTCAGTTAAGCTGCCTGGGCTGGAAACCCCTCAAAATAAGTTCCTGAGGAGAATTTTGGCAGTGTCCCCCGGAACCCCAGCATGTGTAGTAAGGGCAGAAACAGGAGTCCATGCGACTGGCACTAGGGCCTTGTTGAAGACTGTTTATTATTGGTTGAGAATAATCGAGATGGAGGAAGGAAGGTTACCTAAATTAGCGCTAATGGAGCAGATTATCTCAAGTAATAAAAATAACTGGTTATCAAGAGTTCTGAAGCTTCCCATCCTGAGAAGATTCTTTACAAAACTGAGGTTGGACCAACTTGGAACAAATATGCTCTGGGGTAGATATAAGGGTATTCCTGTAAGGGAAAGAGTCTGTCTATGTGGGACGGGGGAAGTCGAAACAACGTCCCACGTAATTTTTGATTGCCCCCTATATTCAGACCTGAGGGAACATCAACTGGGCAGGATCTTTTATACCAGCACCCCTAAGCCTAAAGAGCACTTTTTGCGATATTGTTTGTTAGGTTCCAACTTGCAGTTGGTAAAATGGATTGCTAAATTTGTGGTAAAGTTGATGGGAAGGAGGACAAAGTTGGTGCAGCAAAATGCGGTAGATTGTAAGAATGATCACTTGATCTAACAATGTAATTTTAATAGCAGTTAACACTGATTGGGTAGATGCAGGGGCGACATTATAATATAAATTTAATTATATTTAAATGGTACTTTAAATTATTGTATTTTATCCCGATTTTATTTTAGATCGTATTTTATTCTAATTGTATTTTAATTGCAAGTTATTCCAATCTTACTTAATTTGTTTTACCAAACCTTTGTAATGATTTGTCTTTGTAATTCTGCACTTGATATGGCCCAAAGGGCTAATCAATAAATAAATTGAATTGAATTGACTTCACCTCGGCGAAAGTGGAAGAAGTCTTGGAGTTCCTACATACGGGACTTAAGAAAGGTCTGGCTCCTGCGACGTTGCGGTGTCAAACAGTGGCCTTATCCACCGTCTTGAAGTGTCCTCCCTATGACTGTCTTTCACACCATCCCCTTATCAGAGGATTTCTTCACGGCGCAACGAACTTGTGCCCACCTCAGGTCCACAGGTACCCTACCTGGGACCTGCCTCTCGTCCTTCAGGCTCTGACATCCCCTCCCTTTGAGCCTCTGGTGTCGACTACTCTGAAACATTTGTCGCTTAAGGTGGCGTTCCTTTTAGCTATCACCTCCGCCCAGAGGGTGTCAGAGCTCTCGGCCCTTTCGATTCAAGAGGACCTTTGTATTTTCCGAGATAGCATGGTGATCCTACGTTTGTCCCAAAGGTGAATTCTCTATTTCACCGGGCGCAGGAACTCTCCTTGCCGGACTTCTGCCCGTCTCCACGGAACTCTACCGAACGACGATGGCATAAATTAGACGTTAAATGGGCACTTCGTATATACATCCGCCGGACTGCCACCTTTCATCGGACGGAGGCTCTGCTGATCTCATTCCACCCGGCCTCCATGGGCCAGAAGATATCTGCGGCCACGGTCGGCAGGTGGCTCAAGGCGTGTATCTCCTTGGCGTATGAGTTGTCGGCGAAACCTGTTCCGGGGCGCATTCTGCTGCACTCCACCTGCAGCGCGGCTACCTCTGCTGCGTGGGTGACAGAGGCCTCGGTGGAGGACATCTGCCGCGCTGCCACCTGGTCCTCAGTGTCGCAGTTCATACGTCACTATAGGATTGGTTCTTATGCTTCCTCGGACGCCTCCTTTGGTCGGCGAGTCCTGCAGAGCGTCATTTTGGACAAGGGTTTGGAGGCAGCCAGTTTCCCGCCCTAGTGCTTTGAGCTTGGGTATGTCCAGCTATGGATAGTGGGAGCAGCACTCTGGAAAACTGACGTTGACTTACCTGAACGTCCCTTTTAGGAGTGCTGCGACCACTGTCCATTTCCCCCCGCCCTTGTTTCTGTTTATGTTCTGGTGTTATAGTTTCTTTCAGACTGTCTGCCTTCGTTCCTAACTGTAGAACTGTTTCTTATGGACTTACCGTTGGACTTCTATGTTGAGTCTTGCTGTGTCTTCGTGATAGACTGGAGGATCATGGGATTGGAGGCGTGCCTTAACAGGGAGAGTTTGATCAGCTCTCACTCAGTTACTGTCAAGATCTGAGGGAAGATCCCAGCTATGGACAGTAGTCGCAGCACTCCTAAAAGGGACGTTCAGGTAAGTCAACGTCCGTTTCGTGATTGCGGGGTAGCGCGAATGAGCCTGTCTCCACACTGCTAACCCCAGGAGCTCAGTAATTGCTCCCTTTCCACGCCAGCCCAGTGTGAAGAGCTTAGCTCAACCCCGCTGGAGGCCGTAAGTGGAGGGCACAAAATAAACTGGCTGGAACTCAGGGCAGTTCACCTGGCCCTCAGGCGGTTCTAAGACATGGTGTTGGAGACATCCTAGTCATGACAGACAATGTAGCCACCAAGGCCCACATAAACCGCCAAGAGATAATAGCCACCTATTATCATATATGGTGGACTTGTAAAAAAGCATTTTGGATTAAAATATGGTGGATTATCCAAAATATTCTTTAAAAAAAGATAAGGTTTACTCCACAGTTGTTTTTGTTGGGTATAATCACAGATTGTATGGTTATAGAGACTAAATTGATCTTAAATTTAATAATTGCAGCTAGACTTTTGGTGGCGCAATATTGGAAGAAGGAAGATCTGCCTACTATTGAAGAATGGACATTAAAAGTAGCGAATTTAGCAGAAATGGCAAAAATTTCAGCATATTTGAAAGATCATTCACAATAAAGATATATATCGGAATGGAGAAGATGGATTGATTATATTCAAAACAAATATCGGACTAAAAAGTATCAAATAGCTTATGAATGAATAGAAAAATTAAGAGTATTCATATTTAGTAGTAAACTGGAGTTAAAGTGTGAAGGGGGGCATAGGAGTCCATAGATAGTTAGCTTAGTTTAGCATATGATTGTTAATTGTTATACCCTATATTTTGTTCTGGGAAGTTCGGGGGGGGGAAGGAAGGGGGGGATGGGGAAATATTTGGGAAATTTTTTATAAAACTCTTTAATAAAAAAAAAAAAAAACGCCAAGAGAGTACCCATTCCAGGTATCTCATGCAAGAGGCAGAACAACTAGGCCCCTGGGTGGATAGACACCTTCTGTCTCTCAGGCAGAATATATTTCTGGAGTGAAGAATGTGCAGGCGGACTGGCTCAGCAGGGCCACAGTTGACCACTCGGGGTGGTGCCTGCATCAGGCTTTATTTCAGGAGCTGACAGCTCACTTCTGACTTCCAGCTGTGGATCTGTTCACTCGGGACAAAACACAGCTGCCCAGATTCTTCGCAAGGTTTGCGGTATTGGGGGCGGAGGGAGTCAATGCTCTTCGTAGTCCTTGGCCCGAGGACTCCTCTATGCCTTCCCTCTACTTCCCCTCATTCAGAAGGTGATCTGGAAGGTATTGGTGGAAAAGGTGGAGGTCCTACTTCTGGCCCAGAAGCCATGGTTTACCGATCAGGTCAGCCGGCGAGTGACCAGACCTTGGAGGAAACCGCCGGACAGAATCTCTGTCAGCCAGGGGGCCTTGGTCCACCTGGACTCACAGTGGCTCCAACTGATCATCTGGTGTTTGAGTGGAGACTTCTGAGCCAGGACAATTACTCCTCCAGAGTAATCCATACTATACAGTCCTCCAGGAGGCCTTCCACTAATCGGATATGTGATATGGCCTGGAAAACCTTTTGCACCTGGTGTTCCAAGCCGGGATTGAACTCTCCATCAGTATCCATGGCCAGATACTGGAGTTCTTCCAGGAAGGACTAGACAAGGGGCTATCGCCCAACACTATCCGTCGACAGGTGTACCCTGTCCTTGGTCCTCTCTTGCAGGGATCTGGAGTCCCTTGCTCAACACCCAGCTGTGCGCAGGTTCATTAGGAGCGCAACAAACCTAGACAAATTTCAGAGTTGACGGCCCTCTCTGTCAGGAAGGACCTCTGTATCTTCCATCCCAATAGGGTGGTCTTGTTATTGGACCATTCCTTTGTCCCCAGGGTAGATTCATGATTCCACAGGGCTCAGGAACTTATACTACCCAACTTCTGCCCGGGCCCAGTACATGTCCTGGAGAAAAAGTGGCACACCTTGGATGTAAGGAGGGCCTTCGCATGTACATTAAGAGGACTTCCTCCTTCAGGAGGACAGAGTCCCTCTTTGTGTCCTTCCAGCCCTCTACCCTGGGCAACAAGGTCATTCCATTGACGGGCTGCTGAATTCAGGCGTGCATCGGCAAGGCCTACAGGCTCTTCCTTTGCATCAACGGGTAACAGCCCATTCCACCAGGAGTGCGGCCATGACAGAGGTGTGGGCAACGCAAGCCTTTATTGAGGAGATTAGTCAAGCAGCTACATGGTCCTCTCTGTTCCCTTTCATCAAATATTACAAGCTGGACACCTTTGCTGCGACTGAAGGGCCTTTGGCAGGCAAGTCCTGCAGATGGTCCAATCTGAACAGGGGACTTCAGACCAGACTGCGGCCCACCCATAGGCTAGCTTTGGTATGTCCCATTCCTGGATGCTATCTCCACCACAATAGAGAATGGGTGTTGGTTTTATCTGACACACTCCTTCTCATTGGGTGGAGATAGCATCCAGGCCCACCCTGAAGACCATCTGGTTCGTCCCAGAGGGAGAGAACCTTAGCATAAGACACATCAAATCTGTCAATAAGTCTTCGCCAAAAGCTGGGGACCGTTGGTAAGGGAGGCATGTCCTCACAGCTCTGACAAATGAGGGTTGACCTCATCTGCTAGCTGGTTGGACAGACTCAGTCCAACCAGCTAGCAGACGAGGTCAACCTATTCCTGGATTTATTTATTTATTTATTTATTTATTTATTTATTTATTTATTATTAGTCCAATTTATATGCCACCCTTCTCCGTAGACTCAGGGCGGCTTACAATGCATTATAACAATAGTCTGCATACTTTATGTATATACCTGCTTATTAGGGCTTTCAGCCCCCCCTAAGCGGCAGTGTTCTATACAAAGCTGGCTTATTGCCCCCACAATCCGGGCCCTCAATTTACCTACCTCGAAAGGATGGAAGGCTGAGTCAACCTTGACTCTGGTGAGATTTGAACTCGCACTAATTGCAGGCAGCTGCAGGTAAGTGCTAGCACTTAACAGCACTTAGTCCGCTGCACCACCGAGGCTCTATTTGGATACTATCTCCACCCAACAAGAAGGAGCGTATCACGTAAGACCAACACCACTTCTTTCCCAATTGTCTGGAAAAAATACTCATTTTTTTCCTCATTTTTAGAATTTACAGAAGTTTTACATTTCTAGGTCAGCTAAATGTATTTTTGACTAATAAAATTTGTTGGACATTCTTAATGGTAACTATATTTGTTAATATCCATATGAATAAGAAAATCATCATTGCTATGAGAGAGTATTTTAATCTTTATACTTTATTATATGCTTAAAACAAATACTTGATATTTTTCTTGGCTTTTATATTATTGACTGGAGTGATTATTCAGTTGTATTGCATCAGTGTTGCTTTCTTTCCTTGCAGATGGGAACCTGTATAGATATGGTGTATATATTTCTCCATAGGCTAATGTCAGCTTGGAGAGTTGTTAATAGAAGACAATAAGCTTTTCTTCCCTAAATGAGAAGTTTAGGATTCTTTATAAGTTTCAAACCTGTAAAACCTTCAGTAATTTATCTAGACCAGAAATACAGTACTACAGAAGGCCATTATTTGTAGTTTTATAGATCTCATGGGGATTGCCAGTTTAGGAAGTGATTTCTTTGATGAATAGCAAATTTTATCTTGCCTTCTGATTGTTACATGCATTCTCCATTGATAACCTTGTCTTCCTAGAGTAACAGTGTTTTTTCCCTGTAGCATCCTAGAGTATAGGATATTGTAATAAAATTGCATAGAGCTTTTTGATGTAAATGGGGCAACTGAAAAAGTCATACTTTTAGGTTATTTGTTAGGGGAGAAATCCAGATAATGTAATTTTTGTCAAATCCAACAATGCCTGATTTCCTGAAATTGTCTTTTGTATCTTACCATGTTTTGATGAACCATTATGATGAAGGTATTTTAAGAATAGAATTCCAAGGCACAATTTTCTGGAATCCAGTACACATTGGGAAACTAATACCTTTGAAATATTTGCTAATTCATGTCTTATCTCCCACCTTTATTATTAATTTGCATATATCATCTTGTGAAAGATGTTTGCAACATGTATGACCTCATGGTGATGCTAAATGAAATATAGCTTATAATTAAAAGTCAAATTGTTAATGTAAAATGCAAACCTTTCCTTCCCGTAGACTCCTGGGTTGATGAAAAATTCATATTCTGTCCTTAGGATTATAACAGCATTATTTTAGTTGGCAAATCAAAACAGTTCTGTATGTTTTTTGTGTACAGGAACTCCCATTACGTAGAAACTAATAGATAATTTATGTGCTGTATTAAAGATATTTGCTAACCTGAAATTTAATTGCTTGCAGCTGTCTTAGTAATGTTAATACATTAATGCTTAATTGTAATTCTTCTTGTATGGCAGGGCCCAACATTTCTCTTGCGTAGAAAAATAACTTCTAAAATTCACTCATAAAATGCCTCACAATATCCTGATCAACTGATTCATTTTAGACTCAGAATCTGTAATAAGTTCATCAGCAACAAAATTTCACTTATTTTCTGTATTACCAAATATAAAATTTCCCTGTGCAAAGAGATGATTGTCATCTTGTCATCATGAGAAGGAATGGCATCACCATGCCTGGAGAGAGAAGAAGGTGCAGTTGTAAACTTAGCCTCACATTGTGAGATATATCTATCTATATAGCTAGCTGTGTATTTAGAGATATAGCCGTCTTTATACCTAGGTGTGGAGCTATTTCTAAGATGAGCTCAACAGAGATTGGCTGACTGCAAAAGTATTTTTCTGTAGAGTATACATACACATGAGGCAGTTTTTATTTTCTGCTGTCAATGAGCTGGCACTTTATTTTCCCCATCATCCTTCCTTTAGTCCAGCCATCTAGTTTGCCTTCACCTCATTTGTTATACCCATGGAAATGACGAGGAAGAAATTCTGACTTCTTTGAGCTAATAGTTACCGGCCAAGAGATGGATGCTCCCCCTCCCCATCTTATTTTTGGCCAAGTATGGTCATGAGCTGTAGAAAATAACTTGAGGTCACATACAGCCTGTGACTTTGAGTTCTCTGATACTACATGTTCTCAACACCTGTGCAAGTTCACATAGATTCTTAAATGAGTTCTGGAATGTGTTGACTTTTCAGATTAATCCAGAGTTCAAGACAAATTTTAGCCTTTTTCATTGTTCCCCAATTTTTTCCAGCAATTATTTGTTTCTAAACTTTTGGGAACTCTTTTCTTTGTGAGAAAGCAACAGAAGGGAGGCCTTTGTTTTTTCTTGGAAGAGGTAGCACAATATATTAGCAATCATATACATAGATTTCATAAGGAAAGGTTTGCTGTAATATGTATGTTCCATTATTCTTGAAGGTTTTAAAAATAAAACTTGCTAACTCATTTGGAAACGGGTAAAATTATTGGCGGGGGGGGAGAGAAGAGAACTTGAAATTAACTCTAATTCTTGGTAGTTAGTCTTGAGGACTGCACATATTCAATGAGAGAGAAATATGAAAATATTTGTTTATTATTTTAGCTGTGTGTGTGTGTGTGTGTGTGTAAAATCTTATGTGGCAGTAGTATAAGAGCCATAAAGCCTTTGAACTCTTTTAATTCCAATGTCTGAGGTATCCTTAATTGCCTGTTTAAGATGGGACTTGGAGATGTGTGCTTTACAGGTAGTCTTGACTTACTATCAAAATTGAGCCCAAAATTTCCGTTACTAAGCAAGACAGTCGTTAAGTAAATCACTGAATTTTGATCATATGAACATGGGATACTGCAATTGTTGTAAATGTGAAAAATGGTGATAAGTCACTTTTTCGGTGTTGTTACAACTTTGAATGGTCACTAAATGAATGGTTGTAAATTGAGGATTACCTGTAGTAGCAATAAATCCAGATAAAATCACCAACAGTAATGGAATTGAAATGCCGAATGGCCAAACTATCAAGAGTCATCAGGATGAAGCTTATAAGCATCTGGTCAGTTGGATAATATCACGTATTGACAAGGTAGATTGAGGTCCCAGGAAAGTACATGCCATACAGTTTTAAATCTATAGTGGACAAAATACTAAATTGCCAAGAAATATGTATGTGATTCAAAAAGGTGTGCACTCTGATGGGATCTAGAAGATGAGCCTTTTCTGCTGTAGCATCTATTTTTTGGAACTTTTTTTTAAAAAAATTGATTCATATGCTGCCCTTCTCCGGAGACTCAGGGCGGTTTACAATGCGTTAAGCAATAGCCTTCATACTTTTGTATATTTATACAAAGTCAGCTTATTGCCCCCACAAACTGGGTCTTCAATTTACCAACCTTAGAAAGGATGGAACCTTGAGCCTGGTGAGATTCGAAATTACAGTAATTGCAGGCAGCTGGTGTTAATCACAGTGCTATCAGTCTGCTGAGCCACCAGGCCCGTACTTCTGGAAATCTATCTTTTTTCAAAAGGTTTGGCAATCTCTTGGAACAGGGAGTCTACAAAGTGATTGTATTATTTGTGAGATTTTCATGCATTGTCCCGTGGTCTTATTTATATTTATGTTTAATTATTTTTAAGACTTGTTTTAATTGTTTTGCTAGATGATTGTATAAATTTGGCAAATAAATAGATGTGTATGGGTGAATAGATGGATGATAGAGGCCTGGAAACAAAGGTCTCTATAGTAATTTTTTTTTTTATGTACTTAGATAATATGACAAGACTAACGGGAGCTAAGACTTGGTCTACAATTCTCTAAAAGATTGTCAGGTGCAATTTTAATTTATAGGTTAGAATGTATTATCTGGCCATAAGAAACAGTGGAATATTTTTTTAAAACAGTGATAAACCCCTCTTCCTCCTTCATTTTCTAATGGAGATAAATGGCCATCTGCATGAAGTGATCCCTTAAATTTCTGATTAAGAAGAAGGGATAAAACAATGACCTGTAAGATTTTTTTAGTTAATACGTTTTATGATGTGCAAATTGTAAGAAAACAAGATTATGCTTTACTTCTGATTAATATTAATGGAATGATTACAGCAGGGGTCTTCAAGCTTTTTGGGTTGGTGAGCACATTAAGAATTTTTAATTCATATAGGCAAAAATAATATGATCTGAACGGAAACCATAGACATCTAACATCATATAATGGTCATTCTCACAAAATGAATGCTGTCCCCTGGCAAGTAAACCATTACTCAAAGCCTCTTTACATGAACCTAGTAAATGAGTGAGATTGCTCCCTGTAATCTCCCAAGATGCCCTTTAATACTTCAACAAATCTTTTTACCTTTTCTAGGGAAATATACACACTTGTACCATTTTGCTTTCTAAGGATTCTTTTAAGAGTTTATGAAACATTTTAAAAAAGAAAGCCATATTTCCAGTTTGCATTATGCCAGCTTTCCATGTGTTTATTTTTTAAGTATAACAATACTTTAAAACATATCAGGCAAAGCATAGTGCAGCGGAGACACCAAGCGTGCTGTTTACTGTCACCACTTTCAGGACCAGAACCTACAGGATATAGAAGAATTGTAACCATAGTAGAGAATTTAATTTAAGGGATCTGATTAAGGACCCAGCCACATTGAGATAATCTTATTAAAAACTTTTACAAATTTTCCCTATATGCACAGATTATGCTTTTACTATTTTATGAAAAGTAATCTATACTTACATTAAAACTATTCAGCATATTTGTCATTTTTTCTTCTTTCCATTAACAGATACTTGATTAGTCAAGGAGCATATGTAGGAGCTGTAAACAGTGAAGGAAACACTCCATTAGATATTGCTGAGGAAGAAGCAATGGAAGAATTGCTTCAAAATGAAGTGAATCGACAAGGTAAACATAAAGATTTAGTGCAATAACTATGTGTAATGATTAGGAAATTCCATATTGTAAAGAAAATTAATGATACAAGAAAATTAACTATAGAACTCTAAACAAAATCCATATAAGAGCATTCATTCATTTTGTACTAGCACTGATGATTGATGAGTTTTCTGTAAACAATTTTATTTTGTCTTTTTCTCTGCAGCTCTTTCTTCTGACTTGTTTTCCTATTCTTCCCAGTGTTGGTCCCCCCTCCCCCCATTTCCATTCTGTTTCTTTCCTCTGTTTTTGCTGGGAGCAGGAATAGGAGACAAAATGGCATGTAGTTATAAACAAGATGGGATGAATTAATTTTTGCAAATCGGGTGCTCATTTGATAGAAATTAGTTTTATGAAAACTGACAGTTTTTTCTTTGCTCAGATGGTGGTCTTTATTGGAATCTTGCTTGTATCCAATGGGTTCTTATATATATACAATTACATACATATACACACATTATATACATATAATATAATATATACATATACATACAATACATATACATATAATATATACTTATCTATAATATATACATATACATATAAAATACATATACATACCCTGTTTCCCCCAAAATAAGACATCCCCTGATAATAAGCCCAATCAGACTTTTGAGCACATGGCAATAAGGCCAAGCGCTTATTTCAAGGTTCTAAGAAATATAAGACAGGGTCTTGTTTTCAGGGAAATACAGTACAAGTGTATCATTTGGACATCCTTTCTGGAGATGAGGGAATCCGCAATTATTTTCAGCTTATTTTAACAATGTAGAGGAGCTGTGAGTTACATTTTTATCTGTATATTTTGGTGGAGGAGAAGAAGAAATGAAAGGTGATGCTGAATGTAGGCTTCTTTTCCCTTTGGGATATAACAGTATGTAAGAAAAATACTTTGAAAAACTATATTCATGTTCCAGCTAGCAAAGTATTTTAAAATTTGGAAATTAAAGGATTTCCCCCCAGCTTGACTGATAAGATGGGAGCCCAACTACTGACATCAAAAAATTTTAACATTAAAAAAATGATTGAATTTCAGTCAGTATTTTTTAAGATAAAACACTGAGAAAAAATATACAGTATTTCAGATTGGTTACTGACATTACAATATATGTTTGTATTGAGTAAAATAGAACTGTATATAATTCTTTAATGATTGAGTCTGTGCTTAGTGTTTGGAGCATTAATCTGATCATTTAATTAAAATTTAATAATTTAAAATATTCCTTTCTGTCAGATTAAAAATTACTCTGATAATAATTTACAGAACTCTGTTATGGCCAAACTGAAGATTTTCTGGAAGGAAGAACTATAATGCTGGGGCTTTAGCTGCGCGCTTCTAATCTGAATCATAGCAAAACAACCACTTCAGCTCTGAAGGCAGCGTAGCATGTTTGCTAGCAGCATTTGATGTAGAGCATTCCCAAAATCACATTTCCATAATGACCATCAAAATATAATAAGTGGAAACCAAACAACTGTTTTGAAGACATGACAAATATATTATAAGCATAATTTCATTTAAAATAGTTTAATAAAACATGTCAGTTTGAGAAATCTTTGAACTTTAGATTGAGATATTAAAACATGCCAGTTTCACACACATATAATCCATAAGAGTCAATGCTGTTATTACAAGTAGGTGGGATTTTAAAGTCTTGCTTATTTTTGCTTGTTTAAATACATCTTATATATAAATAGAATAATGGTGCTTGAAATAGTGGAGAACATTATAGTCTTTTATGATTTAATATATGAGACAACACATGTTTTGAACTGAGGTAAAAAGGTAATGTCACTGTGAATGGCATTTTGATATATTAAAGTGATGTTTTAACATCCTTCCAATTAAAACAATAAAGTACCATTGGATACAATCTGAATTGGTTTCTTATTTTAGTCCACAGCAAGAAAGATTAAGCCAACTACCAAATTAACATACAATGTTGCCATATGTGGACCATTGGAAAAAGTATTTTCTTTTAATTGTTTTTATTTAGTTTTGCGACATAATAAATACATGAAGAAATTTAGCAATATTCAATGGTTTGATTTATTTTTGAAGCTGCAATATCTATTTATGTGAATTTTTCTAGCTATTCTTCCTTTATATCCTAAGATTGACTGCTGTTCTGTTCTGGCTTTTTAATCTTTATGAGGTAATTAGGTAATTTTAAATGTGATATTTATTACACATTTGTATTTTACCTGTAAACATGATAATTAGATGGATGTATTGATGCAGGATCAAAAAGCTAATTCAATGCTTTATATAGATCTTCAGTAATGTCCAATGTTTAATAAAAAGAAGTTTAGAAAGAAAATGCATGTTTGGAAAAAAGTGGGTGACATGGGAGGCATGGGCTACTGCTATTAGTTTTTAAAATTTTAGCTTCAGAAATAATAAGCTCATGGTGGTTGCCATAGAGTACAAAAAAGGAAAAGTTTCTAAGTTTCCTTAATTTTCCAAATTAAGATCTTGGAAAACAGATCTATAAGAAACTAATAACTAACATGGAAACTACTGACATTACAAATCTTACTTTGGATCTTAGACTGTACAAGTCTTGTAACCTGCATTAAATGCATATTTGTCTGGACTGTGTGTTAGAAAATTGACCTCAGCTTGTATCTCCAGTCTGCAGTTCTGCCTCACCTTGTAATTATCTTGACTCAGTCCAGCTTGTTGAACAAGATCCTATATTGCATTTTAAAAATGTAATTATCCATATATAATACCTGAATTTTTAGAGAATGATATTTGTGCCAGTATATGACATGCAAGCTTTGTCTTCTGCCTCAAACTGTAACTGAAATGATGAGGATAATTACTTCTACATAATAGATAGAACTGGATGGGAATTGTCCAATGTCTTTTTTAGAAATTGATGAATTTCATGTAGTTTAAACGATAAATATATAGGTTTTAAAATGAATATATTTCTGTTCTTTTAGGGGTTGATATAGAGGCAGCTCGGAAAGAAGAAGAGCGTATAATGCTTAGGGATGCTAGACAGTGGCTTAATAGTGGTCATATAAATGATGTTCGGCATGCAAAATCTGGTGGTACAGCTCTTCATGTAGCTGCTGCTAAAGGGTATACGGAAGTCTTAAAGTAAGTTCAGCTTCTGAATGAATTCAGATTTGACATTTAAAATTTACTATGAATGCATAGATTTACATATATTGTTTCATAAATGTCTTCCTAATCATTATAAATAATCAGTCATTACTGAAATATTAACCACATATCCAAGCCAAGGAAAAATATATTTACCATGTTTCCCCAAAAATAAGACCCTGTCTTATATTTTTTTGAACCCCAAAATAAGTGCTTAGCTTTATTTTTGGGGAGGTCTTATTATTTGGGATGCGTGGAGGAAACCAGAGGAAATGGTGGGGACCGGCTGTTCATGCGTTTAAATATTTTTGGGGAGGGCTTATTTTCAGGGGAGGCTTATTCCCAGCGATGAAGTTGCCAGTCACTAAATGAGACCTATCTGTATTCATAATAAAAACAATGTAGGGTATGATAATTGTGATGAAAGTATTAATGATAATAATGAAAGCAATAGTGATGATGATGACACTAAGTGACTGAGAGGGCAGCTTTTGGCACAATTCTGAATATGAATGTAAAGTGATCTGCAAATATTGTCCACTTTGTAAGGTTTCTTGAAACACTTAAAATCTTTTAATTCAATCACATTATCTGTTCTAACTTAATAGGCTGTTAATACAAGCTGGGTATGATGTAAATATTAAAGATTATGATGGATGGACACCACTTCATGCAGCTGCTCATTGGGGAAAAGAAGAAGCATGTCGAATACTAGTTGAAAACTTGTGTGACATGGAAACCGTCAATAAAGTGGTAAGATTTCCATTTGATTTAATTCACAGCTTCTAACTGTAACAAAGATATTCCTTAATGCTGTCCTTAACATTTGAACTGTATATCTGAACTACAATAAGCTGAGCCTGTGTTATTTTTTAAAAAAGGTTTTAAGGCAACTTAAAGCTTGTGCAAATATTTTATGGTATTTGCTTTACCACACTTTAAGTTTTCACTTGTGACTTTGCTACAGTCCCAACTAAAATTATATATACATTGTTTTTTCAAGAAGTCTTTCGCTTCATCATTTTCTTTCATTTTATCATTCCAACAAGAATTCTTGTTCATGTTGCCTCTTAGGAAAACTTTCAATGCTTCAGTGACATTCTATAATATTCTTTTCATCTTGGTCAATGTAGTTTTGACATCCTTTTTTCTTACATCCACCTTTCATTCATTCTAGTGGAAGAAATACCTCTGTAGTTTTTCTTCCTGCACTCATTTTATACTCTCACTCTTATTGCTTTCTATTCTTTTCTTGTATGGTCTTGCTTCCAAAGATGTTGGGCTCCCAAATAATAGTCTTCTTAAATTTAGTGTCTTTTATTCTTGTATCTTTCACTAAAATTATTTCATCATAAACAATAAAATCATGTTTTTTATTCGTTCCTTGGCCATCTGTGTTTTAACCAGATATTCAAAACAAACCTTTTTTACTAACCAGATATTTCCTATTCTCATTTATTATTGGATCAAATAGGCCATTTAATTTTACTGTATTCTCTCATTTTATTTCTTATTCATTAGTGTCACCTAACAACGATCAGGCACAATATATGGGTGGGATCAGGAAATAACTCTGTGAGTGCACCAGAGTTTGTTTGTTTGTTTAACAAATTTATATAGCTGCCCAACTCACACGTAGGTGTCTCTGGGAGGCTTGCATCAAATCCCCCACATAATAAAAGCTCATAAAAATCTCTATTCGACCCACATAGAAGCAACAACACAAGCAAACCAGTCACTTTATCATCTAGATCTTTATTTGTAGTCTCCAGGACTGCAGACAAAGCCATGCTTTTAGGCCTGTTCGAAAATCAAGAGGATGGGGGCCAACTGTATCTCAGGGTGAACGATGTTCCATAGAGAACACGCTGTCACTGAGAAGGCGCTTTTTCGTGGACCCACCAGATGTACATCCCCAATCAATGGGACATAACCTGCTTTCCCATCCTGGTGGGCTGGGTGTATATAATAGGGGAGAGGCAATTAAGTTTTGTATTAGGAATTCATAGATTTAGTTATCCATATATTGATTTTGATGTTTTTACATGATTTTTTTTTAGAATTTTAGCTTTTAAAATTACTAACTCTTTGTATTGTACTCTTCCTATGGTGGTCTGTGGCCATAATGAAGTTTTGATTTGAGGGGAGAGGCAGTCCTTCAAATAGCCTGGCCCAAAGCCATGTAGGGTTTTAAAGGTGATGACCAGCACTTTGAAGTGTACTTGAAAGCAGATTGGCAGCCAGTGTAGCTTCCGCAAAAGACGTGACACATGTGCAAGACTAGGCTTGCACAAAACTGTTTGGACCGTGGCATTGTGAATGAACTCAAGCTTCTGGATATTCTTCAAGAACAGCCCCATGTAGAGTACATTACAATAATCCAGATAGGAGGTGACCAAGGCATAGGTGTGAAGGAATGAGTGAAATTGGTGAACAATTTGAAGTAGTGCAAAGGTTATCCTGGCCATGACTGCCACCTGCTCCTCAAGCAGGCATCACAAATCCAGAAGAATCCCCAGATTATGCCAATATATTCTTTTTTGGGGAGGATGGGAAAACTGACGTTGTTTCAGAACAAAACTTTAAGATTCAGCTCTGATTTTAATTTCTTTAGAATGTATTCAGGGCTTTTGTAAGATTTAGAGCTACAGCTAACATGATTTTCACTGTTCCCCCCCTCCCCCCCAAAAAAAATTGTGGGAGGGAATTTGACAGGTACTTCAAGAAGCAGTTGAGATACATTAGTATCTACAGCCAGCAGGTTTAATAGATTTCCTGCTGGCAAATTCTTGTTCGTTATGGTTAGTAGTTTAATTGCACCATAATCTGTTTTTTTTTTTCTCTTCTGTAGGGTCAAACAGCATTTGATGTAGCAGATGAAGACATTTTAGGTTATTTAGAAGAGCTTCAAAAGAAACAAAACATGGTAAGCTCTTTTAGTGTGCAAGAACAAAATGTGAACCAATATGAAGCTTCCTATTAGAATATATAGAACTAACACAAAAGGACATACACGTTCATATTGAGTTCAAATTAAGAGCTGTTCAAATAGAATATTTTAATAGCCAGTGTTTTGCATATACTAAACTTAGATCTTGCTAAATTTTGGGCTTTTGAGCACACTACTAAAAAAAAAAAATCTGGTTCTCCATTGTGGGTGGAGACAGCAGCCAGGATGGGTTGTGCTCGTCTGTTCAGGTTGATAGACTGAGCCTGTCAAAGCTGTTAAGTCCCGCCCTTGTTACTGGGTAGACCCAGCTTTTGGCTCAGTCTGTCAGCCTAGACAGGCGTGTGGGACTGTTCCTCTTGCTATTTCTATCTTTTCCTGATTGCATATTATTGTTGGCTTTATTGGTTTTGACCTGGATTGTTACTGGACCTCTTTGGATTTCGATTTCACAATTAGACTATTGTTGATCTTATTGGTTTGGACCTGGATTGTTGCTGGACTTCTTTGGATTTCGATTTCACAGTAAGACTTTCCCCCTGTAACTAGCTTAGCTGGTTATCTGGGGGGCTGTTACTCTTTCCCTCTTTCCTGGGATTCATATTCCTTTTATTTGGCTAAGTTTTTGAGACTGGTGGAGTTTCGCGCTCCCATTTTCTTTTCCAAGGCTTCGGAGGCTAATTTGCGGTTTGTGGAGCTTCGCGCTCCCCTTCAGTATCTTCCAGCGGCCATTTTGGATCACCTCGCAGCCCGTTATTCCTCGGCTTGCCTTTCGGCTCCTTTTGCTTTGATTGCTTTTTCAGAGCCGTCTAGTGGAGCCTCGCACCCCCAGCTATTGTTTGTGGAGTCTCGCGCCCCAGCTGCCTTTCAGGGAACGCTGCAGTACTGTAGTTTCGGCTCTCTGCTGTTGCGACGCCCGAACCTCTCGAGATTTGGGGCGCGAAAACTGCCTAGCCGCTCTGTCGGCTCTCACTATTTTTTCCTGTCAGCGCGTTTGGCGCGCCGCCTATCTGCAGCTTTTGGGACCTTGCAGCAGCTATCTATACGGCTTTGGAGGAGTTTTTGCGCCCCCTTGTTTTGACAGCACAGCCGTTCCTCCATTGCGGAGGTTATTGTTGGAGCTTCACGCTCCCCCCTCCTCCTTGCTTGCACTTTTGTGCTTGCCGCTATTAAAGGGCTATACTTTGAACCTGCAAGGCACTGTGCCTTATCATTTCAAGTGGAGCTTTTTGTGCTTCCGTTTGTTTGGCTTGTTTGGCTCGCTTCCAGTGCCTGAGCTCTCCTGCCCTTGCCAAGTACTATTGATTGAGGCCTCCAGGCTTTAGCCTGTGCCTCCTAGGCAGATTACCCTTTTTTTGCAGCAACTTCTGTCCATTGGCTGCTCCCCGCCTACAAACATGCCCAAGGCTTCGCACAAATCGAAGCACGGTCACAAAGTGGGATGCTCTGAGGATCCACCGCATCCAGGGGCCTCTTCGAGCAGTAAGGAGGTAACTTCTGGATTCCTTTCTAGGCCATCGGGTTCAGACCATCCCCGGCCCCATCGCAAATCCTCCTCGCACTCTCACCCTTCCCGTGCAGAAGCTCTCCGGGATAAGGTACTTCAAAAGCTGTGTGCCAAGGCCAGTGGGCACCAGCAATCTGCCAAGGAGACGACTATGATCTCTCCGCATGCAGCCACAGCATCTGACCCTGAGGTACAAGTGGATCAACTTTCCCTCCAGGACTGTCCTGCGGTGATTCAACCGGCCGATCTGTGGGGCTCCCCCGCAGTTCTGGATCCTGGTCCAATAGCAGATTCTAGCACGCTTCCACCTGCGTTGCAGGTCTCATCTGAGACAGTGTCAGCACCTCCCCCAACTGAATCTGGCTCTGGTGCAGCACAACAACATAATTTTCTCTCACCAGAACAAATCCAACAGTTAATTGCAGCAGCGGTGCAACAGTCATTGGCGTCCCAAGTTCTGCCTGCTCTGCTGCCTCGGTCCGCTCTGGTCTCTCTACCTCTCGGGTGGATGTCTCACAAGAGGACGCTCTTTCCATAGAAGCACCGGATTCTCCCGTTTTGTCCGTTTCGAGCTGTGCATCGTGCATCGAGGATGTTTCTCATGATTTGGACCTGTCAGAGGACGAGGGGCTCCCTCCGGACCAGCCCGTGTTCACGGGCTTGTTTCCCCAAACTTTGTTCAAATCATTACTGCACAAAGCTGTCCTTACAGCTCAGCTGGGCTCCCCGCCTCTGGCGCAGACTGGCCCTACGACGTCAAAAGGGGCTCTGAATTCTCTCTTTGCTGAACCATCCAGGCCTGTGGACATAATTCCTACTCCCCCCTCTGTTCCTTGAGGTTATCCGGAAACAATGGTCCTCCCCCGAATCGGCCCCAACCCCCACTTCTACGGACCAATGGAATTACTACGTGGCACCGGATCTGGCCGACCTTCTCCAGGTTCCATCCGTAGATGCCCCAGTGACTGCACTCTTGCCGCACGCCCTAGTCCCTGGTGCTTCAGATGAAGGCCTCCGCCCTGAGGAACGTCGGGCAGAGCAGGTTTTGCAACGGGCACACCAAGGGGCTGCCTGGGCCCATCCGTTCTGCATCGACAGCTTCATTCTTTAACCGCACTATGCTCCTATGGCTCCGTCATCTGCAAAAGAGTTTGGCCACTGAGGATGTCCGCGTCTGACAGGAACTGAACAAGATCATTGCTGCCACACAGTACTCTGCGGACGCTACCCTTAATGCGACCAAGTGCCTCGCCTCCTCTGTTACCGCCTGGCACTTAGTCTGGCTTCGCCACTGGCAAGCTGATGCCAGGGATAAATGGCATCTGGCTTTGGTCCCCTTTTCTGGTTCCAAGCTTTTTAGGGACCCCCTTGACGCTTTCCTCACAGAGACCAAGGACAAAAAGAAGGTCTTTCTGGCGGTCTTCCGTAGGGGAGACGCAAGGTTCCACCCTTACTCATCCCTTCCCCAGTCTCATTCCTATGAGGGGTCTTCCTTTTCCGTTCCCTCTGCCAGACTGCAAGGGAATTTTTCAGCCTAGACAGCGGTGTGTTCAGGACAGAGCGCCATTTATTTCCAAATGGCCCTTTCAAGGGGGAGGAGGTCATTTCTCCAGGCGCCGTTGTTAACTGCATCCCGGACCCTCCCATAGGGGGCAGATTGGGCCTCTTTGCCCCTGTTTGGGAAGGTTCCACCTCCGATAAATGGGTCCTGGCCACGTTACGATCTGGGTTGGCCATTGAATTCGTCTCCCCTCCTCCGATGTCTTTTGTCTGCTGCCTGGTTCAGCATCTCCTTTCAATCAGGGCTATTCAGCCTGTGCCTGAGGTTGAACAGGGGACGGGATTTTATTCCTGTGTTTTTCTTGTACCAAAGTCATTGGGGAGGTGGAGAGCTATTCTGGACCTTAAGTGTTTGAACTGGTATGTTGTATACTGGAAATTCAAGATGCAGTCCTTAAGATCAATACTCGACGGTGTTAGGAGGGGCGATCTCCTCTCTTCCATAGACCTCACCAAGGCCTATCTCCACATCCCCATCCTTCCCTCCCACAGGAGGTTTCTTCGGTTCTGCTATGGGAGGCGCCATTTCCAGTATCGGGCCTTGCCCTTTGGCCTTTCGTCTGCCCCTCGTACCTTTACCAAGGTATTGGCTGTATTGGCAGCATTCCTTAGGGCTAAGTCTGTTTGTCTACAATGCTACTTAGACGATATTTTGATTCTGTCCTCTACCCCGCAACGAGCTTCCTCTGATATTCAGCTGACCCTCCAGACCCTGGCTGCCCATGGCTTCTCCATTAACTTTGGAAGAGCCACTTTGTCCCTACCACTCGTCTGCTCCACCTGGGGGCCCTGATAGATTCGGTGGCAGGGAGGGTCTTCCTTTCGCGTGAACGGCAGGATAGCTTGAGGTCCCTGGTTTCTAAAGTTGAACGGGTTAGGTCAGTGTCTCCCCATGTACTGTCACAGCTCCAGGGCAAAATGATCTCTGCCATCGCGATAGTTCCCTCCAGTTGCACTCGAGGGAACTTCAATGGTTTCTTTTGCTGTTGCAGAAGGTGGGCAGAGGCACTTCCACCATGAACGTTCCCGTCCCCAGAAAGGTGATCAGGTCCCTGGGGTGGTGGTGGTCACCTGCAATATCCCGAGGTTGTTTCTTCTTCAACCCGCAGAAAGTGGTGGTGACAACGGACGCCAGCCTTCTGGGTTGGGGTGCTCATTGTCTGGGCCAAGTGGCACAGGGCACCTGGAACAGCACCGATGCCCGTCGCCCCATCAACTGGCTGGAACAGTGGGCTGTCTACCTGGTGCTTCAAGCCTTTCGCCATCTCATCTCCAACTCTCACGTCCTGATCCTAAAGGACAATATTACGGCGAAAGCCCATATCAATCGCCGAAGGGACACACGGTCCCTATCCCTGATGTCGGTGGCCTTGAGATTGGGGTCTGGTCGGAGACACATCTCGCCTCGTTGCGGGCAGAACACATTTCTGGCGTCACCAATGTTCAAGCAGACTGGCTAAGCCGCCAATGACTGGATCACACGGAGTGGTGCCTTCACCCGCACATTTTCCGCCAAATTGCTGCACATTTCGGGATGCCTGTGATCGACCTCTTTGCCACGTTGAACAATGCTCAGCTTCCACACTTCATCTCGTGGTACCAGTCGCCACAGGCGGAGGCCATCGACGCTCTACGATCCCCGTGGCCACCGGGGCTACTCTATGCGTTCCCTCCGGTCTCCCTACTTTCTCATGTGATTCGCAAGCTGTTGTTGGAGCGAGCGGACATCATCCTTCTGGCTCCGCATTGGCCGCGCAGGCCTTGGTTTGTGTACCTAGTGTCGTTGTCACTAGCCCCGCCTTGGCAGCTACCTCAACCGGAGGATGCCCTGACCCAAGGGGCGGTGAGGCACCCGGACCTGCAGTGGCTACGTCTGACGGCTTGGCAGTTGAGCGGTGCGCCCTAGGAGAAGCCAACATCCCGGCAGAGGTGATACGCACCATTCAGGCTTCATGACGGCCTTCTACGGACCAAATTTACTCAGCCACCTGGCGGGCCTTTTGTACATGGTGCGATCGGAACGGGGTTCTACCCCTCCAGGCCTCAGTTGTCGACATTCTGGTGTTTCTTCAAGAGGGCCTTTCCAAGGGGTTTTCTCCTAATACATTGAGAAGGCAGATGGTGGCGATCTCGTCAATACTTAACTTAGTATCGTTGTCTTCCTTGGCACAGCACCCCTTGATTCGCCAGTTCCTGCGGGGCGCCACCAATTTATGCCCGCCGGTGCTGCATCGATACCCAACCTGGGATCTTTCTGTAGTTCTTAATTTTCTTACGGGTGCCCCGTACGAGTCCCTGTGGATAACTAGCCTGCGACTTTTAACTTGTAAAGTTGCCTTTTTGGTAGCTATTACTTTAGCCCACCGCATCTCGGAGATGGCTGCCCTCTCCATCCGTAATGACCTCTTTGTTTTCCACGAGGATTGTGTAGTACTCCATCTCGATCCTACCTTTGTGCCCTAGGTCAATACGACCTTCCACCGCATGCAGGAACTGGTCCTGCCCAACTTTTGTCCTCGCCCGGTTCACCGGCTCGAACGACGGTGGCATTCTCTGGATGTCCGGCGGGCACTCCGTATTTACATTAAGCGGACTGCGGACTTCCGCAAAACTGAATCTATTTGTCTCTTTCCTGCCGGTTTCCTTAGGATGCAAGGTGTTGTTAACGACCATTGGACGTTGGGTCTGGCAGACGATTGCCACGGCCTACAACCTATGTTCCTTACTGAGACCACCTTGACTGACTGTGCACTCTATCCACAGCACTGCGACATTGGTGGCTTGGGCCACGTAGGCCTCACTACTCGAAATCTGCAGGGTGGCGACGTGGACTTCACCTTCTCCATTTATCCAGCACTATAAACTGGACAAGTTTGCTTCGGCAGATGCCGCGTTTGGTCTAGGGTGCTGCAGCTGGTGCTCTCGGAGGACGGTTCTTTGGACCAGCTGTAAAGACTGTGATCTTTGGTATGTCCCATCCTGGCTGCTGTCTCCACCCACAATGGAGAAGGGGCGTTGGTCCTACCTGAGACGCACCTTCTCGTTAGGTGGAGACAGCAGTCAGACCCTCCCTTCACCAGTCTGGTCTCTATGTCTTACCTTTCTTTCCTTCTTGGTTTGGTCTCCCACACGTCGAGCTTGTCTTCGCTAAAAGCTGGGTCTACCCAGTAACAAGGGCAGGACTTAACAGCTTTGACAGGCTCAGTCTATCAACCTGAACAGACGAGCACAACCCATCCTGGCTGCTGTCTCCACCCAACGAGAAGGTGCGTCTCAGGTAAGACCAACGCCCCATTTCTATATTGTTCTTTCTGAAGCCACATTTACTTCCTACTTCGAGCAGCATGGAAAGTTTTATATTTATTCCTTGTTCCCAAATGAGAAACACTGCTTGGTCCTTTAGCTTTATACAATGTTGGGAAGAAGTTTAAACATAGTAGAATTAGTCCATCTTATTTCCAAAGCTTTATGCAGCTGCCAGCTAGAGCTTGTGGCCCCATATTATAAATTGTCATGATATACCACTGTGAGTAAGAAACTGCCTTCTCCATATTAAGCTACAGCAACATATAATCTGATGGGAATCCATTTCTGCTCAGGGAGTTTGGTATTAACTCCCAAGGCTCTATTTGCTAATAACTGCCAGTTCTTAGCTATTTTGAAGTTCTAAAAATCCTTATATTTCTATTGCTACCAAACATAGAAACTTCATTTTCATAGTAGTTTCTCTTAACAATACTTCCAGATATTTTCTGAAAGCAGTGCCTAATAAAATAATTTATTGGTTGTGAACTAGCGTTATTTTACTTTTTATCTATTTTATTTATTTTTATCCTGCCTTTGTATTTATGGAAATTTTATATGATCTTCAGATATGAGAAATGGGGATGGTTTTAGACAGTTTGTTTGCTCCAGGCCAGGGTTGCTTTTTATTCTGAAAATTAGTTTTGAAAGATTAAAGGATTGTACTTTTTGAATTATTAATACTGCAACTTTCTTAGTAAATTTTACATATAATAATTAAAAATCTAATTAAGTATTTTAACTTTTCTTAAAGCTTCATAGTGAGAAGAAGGAGAAGAAATCACCTTTAATTGAAACAACAGCCAACATGGACAATAATCAGTCTCAAAAATCATTTAAAAAGTAAGTAGCTAAACTGAAATTAAGTTAGGGAGGGGGGCAAAGAGATTAAGATTACGCAAATTTGGACTAGAATATGCTGTGGATCAAACAGTCCAACTTGATATTCATTTTTTCCACTAAAATAATAAATAAATATTTATAATATCAATATTCCAGTAAAGATACTTTGATCATTGAGCAAGACAAGAATCCATCAAACATTGAGTCTTTAGAACAAGAAAAAGGTGATGAGGAGGAAGAAGGAAAAAAAGATGAATCCAGTTGTTCTAGTGAAGAAGATGAGGAAGAAGATTCAGAATCCGAAGCAGAAACAGGTAATGTGGAAAAATACTTCGGTTACCTTTTTATTTATTTTCACTTCATTTTAATTTATTCTTTGATTTTTGTTTCTTCCTTGTTTTATGTTTGCTGCTGCCTTAAAAATAGCATGAGTTGATGCGGAGGGACAGATGGAAGGCATTAAGTATTTTTAATTTTTTAGAGAACTCATAATGCATTGGATCAATTTTTATCTCTTACCATGTTTTACATGTTCTTAAAACATCTATACATAATTTTTGAACAGTTCAATTAGCTTCACAAATAGGTAATTGGGTAACTATGAGAAACAAGGTGCTATATTACATGAAAACAACGAGTAAGAAGTCTTGCAGCAAGAGTTGAAAAATCAAGTATTACATGCACTTACATTTCACTTATATTATCAAAAGAAACTTCTGTGGTAATGGGTTGATTTCGCAAAAACATGCAGCATTGCTAAAGTTAGCTTGTTTAAAATTGCTGTCTCCATCACTTAAGGTCAAGTGTGTCCTGAAAAGTAAGTGAGCAATGGTGATGCATGTTAAGATTATTTTGTTGAAAGTCTCAACAAAGGGATGTGGGAAAATTAAATATATGCTTCAAAGTACTCTATTTATGCAAATTACATTGGTCACTTCTCTATTTTGTACACTAATAACTTGATTACTTGTTTTTAATCTTAATAACGAGGAATAATCTATCAAATTTATACACAAAATACTGGATATGCTATTTTTAAAAAAATACACAAGCAGTCAATATACTGAAAGCTTAGCTTAGAAAATTATTTCCAACAGTTTAGTAATTAATCTATAGCTAGAAAATTAAAAAAAGTAATGCATAAATTGGCTTTTCAGATTAACTTTTGTTGTAGCAGAACAATTTCAGCCTTGTAAACTTCTACAAAATTCATTTCCTTCTTTCCTTGTTTTCTTTTCCTATAGGCTTTATGATTTTGCTATATAGCATAATATGATTAATTTTAAAATAACAAACCAAAAAGATATACTTTTAGTTCACTTAATTATAGTAATGCAATATTGAAAATCTTGCTGCAGTGTACAATATATGTCTTCCAAGAATGACTTAAAGGTTCAGACTCATCACTTCAGCATTTCTTGAGTTACATGACTTTCATTGCTGTGTTTTCTTTGTTCCTACTATGCAATCTTGTGCCAGGAAAATATGACTGTGACACAAGAATTAATTTATGTAAACTTGGAGATTTTAAAATATCAACAGGACTTTCATCATACTTTATTTGGCATGCTAGAGAACTTAACTTTTCCCTGAAGCTGAATGTCTATGCTCCAAATTTGTACTTTCATTTTTCTCCAATTATTCATTATAAGGTAGATTCAGAGGTCTACTATAAGTACTGGTACTTGGAAAAAGATTCTAGATGGATTAAAGGCCTACTATAATACCTCTTTTGCATAATATGTTTATAGACAGGATTCAACTCCATACATCAGTATTTCATTTTTTAATGAAAAGCACTGGGAATATTAGTTATTTTTAAATGTGTAGAACATGAAAAGGTAAATTCCATAATTGTCTGGTTTTCACCCTCCTCTAATGATTCAGTATCCATTCACTGAGACTAGATTGTACTTCAATTTGTTGAATACTTGCTTGGTTATTAAAATATACTGCTCAAAAAAATAAAGGGAACACAAGCAGAAGACATCCGAGATCTGAATGAATGAAATAGCCTTATTAAATACTTTGTTCTTTACATACAGTAGTTTATACACTCCTCAAACAACTAAAGGGAACACAAAACTACTGTATGTAACGAACAAAGTTATTTAATAAGGCTATTTCATTCATTCAGATCTCGGATGTCTTCTGCTTGTGTTCCCTTTATTTTTTTGAGCAGTGTATATTTACTGTTACATATTGACATATTGTATATAATTATATCCCATGTAGTCAATTATTTTTCTGGGTGCCTTTGCTAAGAGTTATAAAATATGAAAAAGTGCTTTCTTAACTGTTGCATTTGAGATTGAGAGCTACATTCCTCTTTGCTTGACTCTTACATCAGAGACTGACAACCATGATCTGTGGAGCATAAAGTGTTTCCCAGTCATGTTTTTGCAGCTCATGAAAACTATGAATTCTATTACTGATATTTGATGGTATCTGCAGATTATTAAAAAGAAGCATTAAAATGGTACATCAAGATTCTAATAGACTGCAAAAATTAAAAATGTTCTGAAATTCTGTATCATTTTCTTTATTAAGGCTATGTCCCCTATAAATTTTGACTGGAGGAAAATAATCCTATTCATCACCATTATCCTAATATGTTTCTAGCCATTTAGGAGCTATTCTTGTGATTTTATTTTATTTTTTTTTATTGAAAAAGTTTTCAAATACAAGTTTTTCCCCCTTTTTCCCCCCCCTTCCCTAACCCACCCTTTCCACCCAACCCCCCCCTGTGACTTCTTCACAACAATAGGCTATTTCATAACTAGTTACATACATAATATCTTCCCTTTCCCTTAATCCCTTCTCGGAATACTGACCCTTAACTTGTTAATCTTATAACTCCCATTTTTACGGTAATCTGCCCTTTTTCTCCTCCCCTAAACTTATTGAGTATTATTACAAATTAACCTTTAATCTTTTATATATATTAATATAACATTTTAAATCGGCCTTCTCCCTGCAACCAAATTTGTTCAATTCTGTCCACTTCCTCCACTCCTCTAAATATATGACTTGAAATCAGACAATACAATTCTAAATATAATCCACTACCCACTTTACTAGAATATACACATATCTATATATGCATCCCATTTTATAACAATCAGTAAACTAACCTATTTCAGCCCTTCAATTCCTACAAAATCATGCAATACGATTCTAAATATAATCAACTGCCCACTTTACTAAGATATACACATATCTATATATGCATTTCATTATATAAAAAGAGAAAAGACAATAACTTTAAGTTTATAATCCATATAATATCTTCTTTGATGTCTTTCCACTAGATTGTTAAATCCATCACCCATAATAGGGTAAAATAACATGCTGGTGCAACAGTTTGTTCAAAATCTTCAGTCATCTTCTGCCCCCATCGGTAGTAGATATCCTCACACCTGTATAAAAGTAAAAACAACCACCCGAGTGACATTATAATTATGAATATATCCGTATGGTTATAGTTGTGGTATTCATCAGGATTGTTAATTCCCGTCATCCTACTGAGTAACATCCAGATCTTCTGCATGCCCCAGCAAAACTCTCCTGCCTTATAACTCAAAGTAGTTATAATATATTTCCAAGAGAAAAAAAAAGTAAATAAGAAAAAATTAGATGATTCAAATCCAACAAAGTGAGGCTCTTTCCACTTCCCAAAATCATGGCCTTGCAGAGATCTGCCACAATCCTCAGGATAGTATCAGACAATTGTTCGCCACCACTGTCTTTTCTAATATTCATTCATTTTTTAAAGCGCCTGGCTTCACTGTTGCTTAGTTTGGAAATTGCTGTTTCTATAAGATCTGTTTCTTTTCTTTTTCTTTTTCGGGTTGAATTTCCATCCTCTTTTCTTGCTTACCAATTGTATATCTGCTGGTTGATTTTCATTCTGCTTTGTGGATTGTTCTTGTTGGGTTAATTTTATCATCTCATCTTTCTTCTCCATCACTTGTATATCAACTGATTGATTTGCGCACTTGTCTGTGACTTGATGATTCATCACCTTGGGTTCGGATGACACTGCTCTCTTATTTATAAACAGTCCAGCTGGGGTCTCCAAGGAGTCCAAAGACAATTTATCCATCACAGCCTCTGTAATTTGATGTTTTCCTTTTATTTCCAACTCCTTTTGCTTATCCTGTATTATGCCTAAAGGTGTTAAATTCATTTTTAGAATTTTTTGATAAAAATCTTCCGCTTTTTCAACAGTGTGCAATTGATATCTTACGCCTTGATATCTCAATATTAAACCAGCTGGGATGTCCCACCTGAATAGGATATTTCTTTTTTTTAATTCAGTCACTAAAAAGCCAAATTTCTTCCTCTCCATTAACATCTTGGGCGGGAGCTCCTTGAAAATCCAAATCTTTCTTCCATGAAATTGCAAATTGGAATTAAAAGAGTTCTGCACAATATTATTCCTAATTTCTTTATCTGTAAAATAGATCACCACATCTCTAGGCAGTTGCCTTTGCTTTGCCCACCAGTTTCCCTCATTAAAAAAAACTTCTGAGCAGCACAGGAGCGAGGTTTCTCTAGAAATGTAGCCAATGATATTTGTTCCGCTACATTGTAATAATGAAAAACGGAAGGACTTTCCCTTTTAGCCCTTCTCCAGCCACAGCAGACGCCATTTTAGAAGGCTCTTTTTCCCTCTTTTCCTCTGCTCTTTTCTTTTAAATAGTTTTTGAAAGGGTGAAATACTTGCGGTTCAGTATTAAGGGTCCAGTTCTTCATTTCTTTAATTATTCTTTTAGATTCACAGGCTTGCTCTTGACGCCTGGCTCTGCATAGGCAGAGGTCTCCCAAAGCCCGGAGCAGCGGCAGGGGATATGGGGCTTCTCATCCGCTCCGTCCCAAAAGTTAAAAAAAAAACTTTTGGGACTCTGCGGGGAGTTCTACCCACCCCTGCCGGCTCTCTCTCCGTTTCCTCTTGGAAACGGAGTTTTTTCGAGCCGCCATCCGCTGTACCGGCGGCTCTATACAGGCAGAGGGAGCTGACGATCCCAGAGGAACGTCTGGCGGCGGCCAGCAGCAAACCGGAAGCCCGGGGAATGCCTATTCTTGTGATTTTAGACGTTTGCACTATTCTTAGTTTTGGTTTCATCTTGTTTTAAGTGTTTTATCATATTTGTATTATTATCTTAAATGTTTATTGTAAACATCCCTGCATTACTCAGAACACATTGATAGCATATGAATATATTAATTAAAACAACACTATTTTCTTGTTGCATCCTACTGTTAATTAGTATCAGGAATGTTATAATAATTTGATCAGTTTTTAATAGCAAAATATAGTATATCTGCTATATACAGTATATCTGCTATGAGAATATACTGTGGGAAGTATTCCTCTCATAATTTTTCCTTCCCTTCCCCTTCCCCAACTTGCAAGAAAGATGGAATCTTGTTTTGTGCTTTAAAGTAGCCGCTACAAGTAGTCTGTGACTTATGACAGCTTATGACATTGTATTTTTTATAAAAGTACAATATCACTGACCATGTTGTTTAATGGCAGCAATTCCAATAGTCCCGGTGGCTGTCTTTGACAAGGTTTATGCAGGTTGTTAAGTGAGAACCAACATGACCACAGCTTCTAAATTCCTGTTGCCTTCTCTTGTTTTTGTGGGAAGCCGGCAGAGAACATAAATAATGATCATGTGACCATGGCTTGTTGCAACATCATAATTGTGAGATGGGCACCAAGCACTGGATTATGATTTTGTGATGGCAGGGATGGCCAGAACTATGAGGATTCGTCATAAGTAGTATTTGTTGATAATTTTGCGAGTAGTTACAATAATTAGAAATATTTCTTAACAAAATTAGTTCTTTAGTTTTGAGGTTTAAATTAACACCTTTTGAGAGAATGGGATAGTTACAGACATTTATATTATATAAACTGTGACTGATTTTTTTTTAATAGAAAAGAACAAATCTATAGCTAATAATTCAAGTACTACCAATGTGCAAGCTTCTTCGATTGTTGTAACAACACCATCTGTTCCTACTGGTCAAGTGACACCTACATCACCTCTTAAAAAGGTAAAAGATGCTTTTATTCATTTACTAGTACTAACATTTAATTGTATATAATTGCATATCTATTTAAAAAGCAAAATTTTAATTTAATCATTGAAGATAAGTTGCCCTGGTCCAGAGGCAAAAAAGCTGTCCCAAATTATGATACCACTAGTACTATGTGTTTGACACACGGGATAAGTATCTTATGTTGGAATGCAGTGGTTTGTCTTTTGCCAAATGTAACACTTCATTCAAGCCGAGAATTTTATTTTGGTTTCATCCATCCATATAGCATTCTTCCAATAGCCATTTGGCTCATCCATGTGTTCTTTCGCAAAGTGTAAATAGGCAGCCATGTGCTTTTTGGAGAGTAGTAACTTTCTCCTTGCAATCTTACCATGCACATTGTTGTTGCTTAGTATACTCCTGATAGTGGTCTCATGAACACTAATGTTTGCCAATGCAAGAGAAGCTATTAGTTCCTTAGATATTACCTTTAAGACCTTACTCTTGGTGTGATCTTGATTGATCAACAACTCTAGAAGAGGGTGACAGTGCTGCTTAATTCTTTCCATTTTTACAGTCTGCCTGACAGTGGACTGGGGGACTTTAAACTTTTCTAGTGTTGAGAGCATTAACGACTATATTTTGGAGGTCCTGAAATCACTTTTGTTTAAGCATGACACATTTCCACATAGCCGTGTTGTAAAGACCTGACTTTGATTCTAATTTTCCTTATAAACTAATTTATAATCCTGGAGGTTCACATACTCTCGCCATAAATAAATATGTAGCTTTTGTATTGCTTATATGTTGAAAAAAAGGATTTTAATTACTTACCAACTATAAAAAATACCTTCATGAAATCTTAAATTCTACAAATTGAGCTGAACACTTGTGTTTACTGTGCTATATAGCTACATTGGCAATAATTAAGAAATGTTTACTATTTCTTTCTAGAATTTTTTTTAGTTTCCCAGTCTTAACATATAATCATTGGTTTTCCTTAATGGTCTTTTATCCAAATACTGTGTAGTTTTCAATATTTGTTAGATGCTGGGTATAGAAAACTACTGTGTCAGTTCTCAGTCTTTTCAATTTAGAGTTCTGTCAATTAGTAAAAAGTGTCAATTTGCCAGTAGATTTGAGAACACCCTAAAAGAAAAACCCTAAAGAGTAAGAATTCCTGATACCCTTTACCAATGGTCTCAGCAAATCTCGAGGGATATGGTGTGCTTCAGATTTGAAGCTGAAAAGATGCTTCAGAGCATTTCTTAGTGTGCTTACTGCATCTCTTGGCTCATCTATAAAAAAGATGTGTCTATCTGCACTTGCATTATAACTTTGCAGTCCAAGAAAAAAAGACTTTTAAGCTAAGGAAGTGCCAATAGCATGCTCACACCTTTTCTGAAACTTAACACTGTTTGTCACTTTCTTACACCAAACACTTATTTTCTTGGGAAGCACAGCTATTGTGTATTCCTTAATGAGGTGCTGATATGTATAACCTGAAGCATCTTTTGGGTTTAGATTCAGAACATAGCACATGTGTACTTTTCTATATATTATGTGAATATGGAGAAGCACCAATTAATTCATAACATAGCAGTAGGTTTCAACTATTTCCACATCTCGTTGCAATACTAAGGGAACTTTTATCCATGTCTCTGTTAATTTGATCAAGTAGTGGTGATCTTTAGTGAAAAAGAAAATAGAAAATGAATATCAATTTTATTCTACAACTCTTTTTCTTCTGACTTTCCTTTATTGCTTTTCTCACCCCTCTCTTCTTTATTTTCTTTTCGTATATGGTTGGGAGTCTTTCAACATTACAAGTACTAAAGTGGAATCTTCATTCAAGAATATGTCTAGAGTCAAGGGATGAGGAGAACGTTTTGTGAATCCTTACATCAACATTTTAATATATTTTAATTCTATATTTCAATAATTAATTCTATTGTCATTAGGGACTTTTGATGGAATAAATTTAAACCAAGTGTCTTGTGCATTTTTGTGAAAAATAAATAGGGTACCAATGCAGGAAGCTTTTAAAGGCAAACACCCATTTTTTTCTTCAATCTTTATATCTTTTATGTGTCTTGTCCCAATTGGCTTTAGTATGATTCTCCCTCTCCTCTCATGCCTGTGATGGACTCTGTAGATCCTGCATCATGGAGACAGGGCTTACATAGAACTGGCATTATTCTTGTGCCAAGTAAAGGTGAAAAGTGTCTGGTGAGGGCATTGTATGTTTAGCTTCTTTTTCCAGGTTACCAAATAACAACTGCTAATTCCAATGTTGACATCGTAATTGCATGATTTTAAACAGTGTTATTTTTGCATCATGGCAAGTAGGTATTCATAGTGCAACATTTAAAGCTAATCTTTGAAAAAAAATTAGTTATTTTGAAATTTTAACTTGCTCAGGAAATGGTATGAAGCTTTTCTTTCTTCTCCAGAAATATAAAATATATATTTGAAGAAAACCTCATAAAGCATGGAATTCTAGAATTAAAATGATGGAAAATTAGAGTGTCTTATGTGATCTGTTTATAAACCCAAAGAAAAGCTCAAAATCTTGAAGTTTAACAGAAGCAATTATTGTTTGCATTCATCCCCATTATTTGACTTTATTTTCTCAGCTTAAATAAATATTTCTATTATAAAATAAAGCACCAAACAAATTATTCTATGGACTACCAGAAATATTGCATTCATACGTTATACAAAGCCATATTAATGGTTTAGTGTTTTGCACTGTTGCAATCCAGACCATTGCATCTTACTGACGAACCATGATACATCATAATCACAGTTCATTATTGCACATAAGAAATCCAGCTTCTTCATAGTTATTATTAAACTTTTTCATTGCTGCTGATTGGCTAGGAAGGAACCCTGCCTTTCATTTTTGGAGAGAGGATAAGAGTATTAACAAAGCAATACTTTTAAAGATAATATATTTTTCACTATTGCTTTATTTGGAAAGTATTCCTTGTGGGGGGGACAGTTATCTTGAGTAGCAGAACATTTCTAAGAGATTTTTTAAAGGAGGCTTGCTAGAATTAGTTTCCAAATAATCTATTTAATTTTGAATCAGGCTTCACATAGTTGCTGTATATGACCCTCTGTTGAAGTCTTCTGTAATGTTTATTTTTGTATTTTTAAGGTTTTATAAAGATAAATGGAAGAATGCAAAGATTAATTGCTATATTCCTTAAATATAGCATCCATGTTGTGTAAATGTGGTTTGAACAAGGTAGAGTTCTAACCTTCACAATCTCCACAAAGCAAAAAATAGAGTTGCTTGCCTGAACTTCTGTTCTCTAAATGTGCATTGTGTGATTGTGTATCATACCTTCATTCTGTAACACAGAAACTTATATTTAGCCAATATTCTTTGTTTTGGTATTAAAGATGGTTGCAATGTAATTAAGCAGAATGATGCTATTTCTGTGATTTATGTATACTTGTCAGTGAACAGAGCAGAAAACCTGTTATTGTTGTTGAGATTCTAGAATTTCTTGTTTTCTGGTCTGTGCATGTCCTTTCTTAAATGTTTGACTGCACGGTGGATGCTTGGAAGCAAGCTTATAAAAAAGCAACTCTGTGTTTTGCAGTTTCCAACTTCAACTAAGATATCTCCCAAAGAAGAAGAACGAAAAGATGAGTCTCCTGCTTCTTGGAGATTGGGTCTTCGAAAGACTGGCAGTTACGGGGCTCTGGCAGAAATTACAGCTAGCAAAGAAACTCAAAAAGAAAAAGATTCAACAGGTGTTATACGTTCAGCTTCAAGCCCTAGATTGTCATCTTCATTAGATAACAAAGACAAGGTAACTGTTTTCCTCCAAAATTTGCAACATAATTAAGTTATTGTTAATTAAGTTACTCTTGGTATTGATTTCAAACCAAAGCAGTACATGTTTGAATGACAACCAGATTATGAAAACGCAGATCAGATTTTTATGTCCATAATTTATGGGTTAAGGTCTTTACTCGCATGAATGGTAAAGTCAATTTGAAATATTAAAGCTCAGTGAGGAGCAAGGGTTCAAGTGTCTTTCTGTGTATTTTTCTTTGATTCTTGATTAGTATATGCGAACTAGTATCTTGCAGAAAGATTATGGCATCTCTTCCATCTCTCCCCAGATATCTTTTACTAATAAGTTTGAGGGTGCAGCATATATCTGTTACCGTAATGCTTTGTGGAAGGAAAGTAATTCTGTGAAATTATCTTGTTATTTGCCCTTTCTGTATTTTAGTTTGGGTTTAGCAACTAATCAGCTTTCTAGATTTTAATTTTGTAAGTATTTTAAAGTATAAATCAGAAGGAGTCTGGTACTATCTTTTCACATTAATAAATTCTATGAAAAGGCGTAAGCTTTTCTAAAGTACAGCTCACTTACTCTAATACCTGGAATAGCTAAATTGATGTAGCATTTAAATTAGGATGGCAGTAGGGGAAAAGAAACAGATTAGTTATGCAGATGCAGAAAACAAGTACCTTGTTTCCCCTAAAATAAGACATACCCTGATAATAAGCCCAATCGGGCTTTTAAGTGCATGTGCTAAAATAAGCCCTCCCCAAAAATATTTAAATGCATGCACAGCTGGTCCCCACCATTTCCTCTGGTTAGGGCTAGGGAGACAGATCTGGAAATCAGATAAGACGGCAAGAGGAGCCCGTCTTGCTCCATGTGCCCAAAATAATAAGACATCCCCAAAAATAAGACCAAGCACTTATTTTGGGGTTCAAAAAAATATAAGACAGGGTCTTATTTTCAGGGAAACACGTTATCTTATCAACAGTTGTAATTTGTTTAAAACTCATTGTGTTTATTGAGGTCTTCTGAGATAGTCATATAAATATGATAGACAAGACAGGCAGACAGACATGCACACACAGTCCGGAAGTTTTTGAGTTTAGCAGTTTTGCACTCATTTGTGCTGAGTAAGTTTCTTTGTTACAAAATAGATTCTTTGAAAATCTGTAATGGAGTGTCCCGGAAGGTTGAAATACTTTGATATTATTTTTCTTTATTCTGGGACCTGATGTCAAATTTAGCTACATTAATTCTGTTGTGCAAAATCTGGCTTGATATATCCAATTTAGAAGCATGGTCAGGTGATGATGATACTTTAGGGGAAGAGCATGAGATACACAGTCCTTAGATTAATTTCATGAAGCCCCTTAGCTTACTGTTCTGTAAAATTGATTGGAGGAAATTGTAAATTTATCATGGAATATATCAAGAATAAATATACTTATTCCACGGAGGAAATTGGTTATTTAAAAAATAAAACTTTAAATTGGTTGTAGCTGAAATATTATTTTAAAAATTCTTTCAGGAGAGAGATACAAAAACAACTAGGCTTGCATATGTGGCACCTACAATACCAAGACGGCTGGCCAGTACATCAGATATTGAAGAGAAAGAAAATAGGGATTCTTCAGCCAGTATAATACGTGGTAGTGGTTCTTATACTAGAAGAAAATGGGAAGACGATGCAAAGAAAAATATCTCAAATGAAGGAACTGCATCACTAAATTCAAGCTATCAGAAAAGGTAAATAAATAACCCTTCATAATATGAGGTATTTTCCAGAATGATTAGCAAAAAGCAAGAGTGTAAAAGAATCTTTAAAAAAAATTTCTTTCAGCTATAAAGTAAGTCCTTGATTCTGAGTATAATTTAATCAAAGAGAAATTTAAAGAACAGCAACATTTAACTATTTTAATATAGTTCAATACACAGTTGAATAATATTTAGTATATGTAATTTATACTGAATACATAAAAATAATAGTTTTCCATAAATGAAAAATAACAATTACTTCTTTACTACAATGATTTCTGTACTTGTTTGAGGGGAAAGTTGATTTTGGTCTTATCCCGCCATCTTTTGGTACGAGCATATTCACATATGAAATGTTGGGGCGGGGTATTATTCTCTAAAATGTTTCTCTGGTCTTGTAATTTTTTTTCTACCTCCTTTTCTTTTTTAAAGGAATCATGCTAAATATAGAGTTGCCTTTCTTTTGATATTAATAATTAAAAGGCACATTTTATGTAATTCACTGGGTTTTTTTTACATCTTCCATAATGTAATGAACTAAATAAATGTAAGAATATTTTCTTTCCTGTTACTGGAAGCAACAATAGAAATAGGATTGCCTTTCATTGATATGAATGTTTTAGGTAGGTATCAGTTCTTCACTAATGAGTTTGCTTTATAATTTTTATTACTTTATAACCAGTGTGTAAGTTACTAGTTTTTGGTTTCTTAAAACATGCATTTTTAATGGATTTCATTTGCTTGCTTTTATCTGCATAGTTGTAATTATAGTTGTTATTAAATATATAAAATAGTATTAATAATTACATAATTACCATTTGATAAATATACCATAGTATTACATGGATATACGCAAGCATATTGTTTTACTGGGTTAAGGCTGTGTAATCATATCTAGAAAAGGGGAAAAGTAGTACTCATGTATTATAATTATCATTTTTCCTTTTAGTGGATTTAATTGGCATTTGGTCAAAAAATCATCAGTGTAAAAATATTTCACTTTTTTTTTTATTTGGTAGCAGTTCCTTTGGTAGAAGACAAGATGACTTGATTAATACTAGTGTTCCAAATACTACATCTATATCAACTGTTACCTCTCTCACTGGTCTTCAGAAAAATCTGCTTTCTAGTACAAGCACTGCTGCAAAGGCCACAACAGGTTCAGCAACATCAGCCATGCAAAGCAGGTAAGATTAATGTGAACTTTTGTGCATAAGGTACTGGGCCTGCAGTTTTGTGCTGATTTTGTGCCTACAGGTGGATTAAAAGCATTTGAGGCCAGAGTAATACCACATGTGCGCTTAAATTAATTTTCACCTCAAGTTGTAGTAGTGCTCTGATTCTAAGATAAATTTCTTTTTTCTTGGCGTAATTCACTTATTTGTACCTTAAGATATTATGGATTTCATACACTGATTTCTGTGCGTTTTGAACATTCCTTAAGTAAGTTGCCGGAGATGTTGATCTCCAGAATGATTTCTGACAGACTCCACCTTACTTTATCCCAGGGAGACCAGAAAAAAGATTTTAGATTGATCCATTTTAATTTCCATATTTGCTTTTTTGGAGGGCAACATTCCTAAAAAAAACGTTGTGTGTGTATGTATTTAATTAGTCCATTTATATTGCTTCCCATCTCATATCTCTTCACATTTGTTGGCTCACAAAATATAAAAACAAAAAACCCCCACCAAAACATTTAAAACATTTATGGCTCTGAAATTGTAACTACAATTTCAGAGTCATAAAATATTTTTAAAAGGCCATCCAACAAAATCCATAGCAGAGGTGTTCTCATAGCCACCAAAAACAGTCAATATGGCTACTGCACAGGCTCTGCCCACTTCTAACTCCTCGCTTCTGATGGCAAAACCATGTTTTCAGGACTATGAAAAGTCAGCAGGGTCAAAGCCATTCTGATTTCCGCGGTGGGTGGGGGGTGATCATGTTCCAAAGACATGATAGAAAAATGTTCTTTCAGATGACATTTCTTGGTCAATGGAACTCAGAGCATGCCTCTCCTGCATTGTGAGAGTGCAGCTGCACTGGCTCCCGGTGGTCTTCCGGGTGCGCTTCAAGGTGTTGGTTATCACCTTTAAAGCGCTCCATGGCATAGGGCCTAGCTATCTGCGAGACCGCCTGCTGCTACCGACGACCTCCCATTGACCCGTGCGCTCCCACAGAGAGGACCTCCTCAGAGTGCCATCAGCCAAACAATGTAGGCTGGTGGCCCCCAGGGGGAGGGCCTTCTCTGTGGGGGCACCTACCTTCTGGAATCAGTTGCCCCCAGAGATAAGGAGAATCCATGACCTCAATGCCTTCGGTCGTTCCCTTAAAACCCATCTTTTCCAGCAAGCCGGGTTGGTTTAAGAAGAAATTTAAAAAATTTTTAAATTCTTTTTAAATTCTTTTAATCAGTTTGTGATTTCTTAACTTTCGGGCCAAAATTTATATATATTTTTAAATGTTTTTTAATATTTGTATTCTATTTTTTTTATCTTGGCTGTACACCACCCTGAGTCCTCAGGGAGAAGGGCGGTATATAAATTGGAAATTAAATTAAATTAAATTTACTTTCCCAATAGGATGAGTAAATGTAATTCAAAGGAGGTCCTTGTATCTATGTGCGTGTGATTAGGTAGAAATCAGACCATGGATTATATACTGTTCTGCCAATTTCATAGCATAATTTGTGTGTATATCCAATTATTATAATAATATTGAGGTATTATTGAGAATAATTAACAATTATTCACTGATCAAGAAGTGGAAATGTTGGGTAGTTTATCTGGGTTCTTTGCACTGAAGATGATAGAATATAAACATAGCTTCAATTGGAGTATTTATTCAACTATTAAATATGACACCCATTTTGCTATGCAAAGCAACTCTGGGTATCTTACAATATAATAAAAATAGAAATATAAAAACAATTATAAATTTAAGAACAATTAAAATTACAAGGATTAAGACTAAAAATCACAGACTCAAGCAGCGTGACGGATGATGTCTTCTCTGTCATTGCACCAACCACCTCTAGCCTAAAGCATCTCTAACTGGCAGAGTATTACTACATGTTAATATAATTTGACATTTCTTTCAGTGTATTATTTTAGCCATATTATGTTTAAATTTCAATGCATTTTGTCATTTTACATATGACCCCGGCCCAAAATCCAAATAATATTCACATAAAAAGAATAGCTATGCATCATTGCATTATAATAACATCAGTACTTGAGAAATAAAGTGAAAAGATAATCCAGAAAAATTCACTTGGAACATTTGGATAATTTTAAAGCAGAGCTTAGCAAAATTGCATATTTTTTTTAAAAAGGGGAAAAAAATCATTTCTTTGTATCACACTTTTTTAGTGAACTGCTTTTATTGCTTAGCCATTTTTCTTTTGTTGCTTTTGCTGGGATCCTGTAGTACCTCAAATCGTTTATGGGCTGACGATAGCACTGAGAAAGACAAAGACAATGTTTCTACAGCACTGACTGTTCCTGTTGCACCCTCAGTTGTAAATACTGGGGTTACTACTACTGCCTTGACTACAACTACTACTGGTACTGTGTCATCTTCAGAAGTCAGGGAGAGACGCAGGTGTGTAAACATTATAAAAATATTACTTGTATAGATAGATATTAGTATGCTTCTTGCTAAATATACATTCAAACCATGGTTCAGTTATATTGTACTTTTCTAAAAAAAAGTCTATGGTATTTGTGCTTTCTGTAACTCCTTGCATATTTTAAATTTAAGATAATGAGTGGTATTTAATGTTTTCATTGTCATGGTCTTTCATTATTTGTAGATTTTTGAGAAGAATTTTCTTGAGAAGAATTTATTTTTTCTTTATAAGCGAAGATTGATTTAGTAGCTATTTAAAAACTACTAAATAGAAATGCAAAAAATAAAAGAAAATAGAAAAACAAAAAGAAAATAAGAGATTCTCCAGCTATAATAAATTGAACTAACATTTTAAGGTATTAAATCAATCCTACTACAAAAACATGCTAGGTCTTATTTTGGGGATAGGTCTTATTTTCAGGGAAACACACTATTTGAGATTTTTAAACTATTATTAATATCAAATCAAAGTTTAAAAGTTAACTCTAGTGGCCAGTAAATTATGAATAATAAGTCAGAATAAACTATAAGCATAAATTTCTATCATAATATTTTATTATTTATAAATGGTTTTCAAGTTGAATTAAATTGTATCACAGCCTTGTTCTTAAAATATGTTGTGATTTTTGACAATGATGGTTACTTAGTTTGCTATTCATTTAAAATGAAAATGTGTGTGTGTGTGTGATTTCTAATAAAAGACATGGAGTGTCATGGTAGCTGTACAAAGCTAACTTGGTACATTGTATAAGAATATTAGAATTAGTAAAGTTTATAGGAAGAATTCTGTTTAAATAGTTAAGTTCATAGTATCTTTTTAAGTAAGTAGTGTTAATTAATAGACATTAATTTTAAAATCTAATAAACTCTATAGTTGCTACTTAAGCAATTTTCCATCATGTTTGAAACTGATGGTAAATTTTCTTATGGTTGAAAAGTTATTTGTCCACAAGCAGTCTTTTTTCTATGTTAAGTATCTTGAAGATAGTAGCCCCATCCTCTAGCTGAACGGTTCACCTGGCTACTTTGGAGTGTTGCTCCCCAAGTCTTCTTGCAGACTGCAGGATCTTGTTGGGTGATTCTGGAACTCTTCCTACCCCAGGAGAATCATACGAACTTAGGGAACTCGGTTTCCTTGTTTTTAAATTTAAAAAGCTTCAGCCTAGGAAAAGCTCCCTTTCCCAGAGCTTTCCCCTGGGATGGGACAGTCAGTCATCTTCATACAATTGCTGCTCTGTGTTAAGAGGTTAGCCAAGGTGATCTCTAAAGTTCCTTCCAATCCAATGAGTCTGTGGAACCATTCTGAAGTACAACAAAAATACATGTATGCATATAAATTGTGTTAAGTGTGCATGTGCTGAAACACACTTCAAATGCAGATTCGGAGCTACAATTAACTTTTAAGATTCTACAAAAGAATGTAAAATGATGAAGTAATCAATAAATTAAATATAAATATTCTTAAGGTTTTTTGACCTTTTCAACACAAAGCTTACAAAGGAATAACTTTCATTTAAAAAAGGTAATGGAAACTCAGTTTTAATGTAATATATATATAAGATTAGGTGCATGATGCATATAATGATTCTTTCTGTTCCAAGCTTTTTATATGTAAAAAGCCAGTTAATGTAAAAGAAAGGTTTAAAAAGCAAGTAAGTTCAAAATTTAGGCATTTGGTTTGTTCATCATTGTTCATATGCATCTTGACTAGCATGTCAAGATGCGTATGAACATTTCACAGAATCAAATAACAAATTTAAGTTTCTAATTTTCAAAGTATTTTTTATTTTTTTTAAAAAAATATATGTTGCAGGTATCTTCTTATAAGACTTGATATCACATTCATACAAAATAGCAACTATTTAAAATTATCTGGTAATTATATATGGGTAGTCCTTGACTTATAACCATTCATTTAACAACTGTTTGAAGTTAGAACAGCACTGGAAAAAATGATTTAAAACCGGTACACATACTTACAACTATTGCAGCTTCCCCACGGTTATATGTTCAAAATTCAGGTGTTTGGCAATTGGCATGTATTTATGATGGTTGCAGTGTCACAGGGTCAGGTAATCGCCATTTGTGACTTTCCCAGTCAGTTTCCAACAAGCAAAGTCAATGGAGAATCAGATTCGCTTAACAACCTTGTTACTAACTTTAACTGCAGGTGACTCATTTAACAACTATGGCAAAAAGGTTATAAAATTGAGTGTGACTCACTTAATAGTTGTCTTAACAATAGAAATTCTGGTCTCAATTGTGGTTGTAAGTTTAAGATTTGTGAATTATTTTCATAGTACTTAGGGATAAAAATAGTGTGTTGAGCTAAGCATGTGTAGTTAATTATCATGGAAACATCCTTTCAAGTCTAATTAAAGAATTAGAAATGCAACATAGGCATTTTCAGCCTTAGCATTATTTAACCAAGAAACTTAAGGAAGTTTGTGTGTGTGTGTGTGTGTGTGTGTGTGTTATCTAAAAGTTCAATTATTTTATGCTGAGTATTACCTACCAGATCTTTCATTCCAGGTCATACCTCACTCCAGTTCGGGATGAAGAATCAGAATCCCAAAGAAAAGCTAGATCAAGACAAGCGAGGCAATCCAGAAGATCCACACAGGTATAGCAATCTTTGGTATCTTATAACCATCTCACAAAATGGTGGTATTGTGTGCTGTCTGGGCTTGGTTGTTTGCCCATAGACATTTCATTATCAGAATAGATAATATGTTCATTGCACTGCATAGCACTGAAGATATTGTCTAGACTGATCACAGAAAAGTCTGCAAGCAAACAAACAAGCTCGGAAAGCATCAAGGACTCCACAGTTCAAGTTTGAACTACATTTATTCTCTCCTAGTGTATTTGTCTTACCATATTAATCTGGTTTTTTAAACAAAAATTTAATCATCTTTTTTCTAAACTTTGCCTTAGTTTCAATTGTTGCATTCAATGAATAGTTGCTGAGACTTTCCCAGTTACAGAAAAGGATGCATTTGCAAAATAAAAGAGTTGAAAAATGATGAAATTGGCTAGTACTGAGGTGGTTAAAAAAAAAAGCCCTCCATAATGAAATTTGGAATAGGAGGGAATAGCTAGAGTAAATTGTTATAATTGTTTTAGAAGATGAGGCAAAGGAGGGACGTTGCCTTTTGCTCCCCGTATTAGAAGTCCTCCCCATATTAGAAGTCTAAAGGGAGCTTTGCCATGAAAAAGATTAGTGGTAACTACCAAGGCCTAAGTCTCCAAGTTTTATGTACCTCTTCTCTTTGCTTACCAGTCAGCAAACAGGCTATGGAAGAGGGAAAAAAGTTACACATGATTTAGCACAGAGGCAAGCAATATTTTTCTCTTAAGGCATAAGTTCAGGTTTATTTGTTTGCTTGTTTTTATCCCATTTTCATTATTTTTTATAAATAACTCAAGGTGGCAAACATATCTAATACTCCTTTCTCCTCTTATTTTCCCCATAATAACCCTGTGAGGTGAGTTGGGCTGAGTGAAAGAGACTGGCCCAAAGTCACACAACTTGTTTTCATGTCGAAGGCGGTTTTTTAGCCTGATACCACTAGACCAAACTGGCTCTCCATTAGTCATAATTAAATATTATTAATTTTATTAAGCCTATTGTTTGAGTAGAAGCATATTTCCTTCTTTCATTGGGATCCCTCCATAGTTTCTACTCACTTTTTTCACTTTCCTTGGATTTTTCTTCATAAAATTAGATTAGGAACATACATCTCTCTTTTAATTGATTTGCATTCTTTTCTTTTATGTACACCCGAGAGCTTATGCACCAAGACAAATTTCTTGTGTGTCCAATCACACTTGGCCAATAAGGAATTCTATTCTATTCTATTCTATTCTATTCTATTCTATTCTATTCTATTCTATTCTACTCTACTCTACTCTACTCTACTCTACTCTACTCTACTCTACTCTGATTCTATTCTATTCTATTCTATTCTATTCTATTCTATTCTATTCTATTCTATTCCTATTCCTATTCCTATTCCTATTCCTATTCCTATTCCTATTCCTATTCCTATTCCTATTCCTATTCCTATTCCTATTCTATGATTGTTGGACTTTATGAGCAGTGTAAATACAATGGATTAAAATATAAAACATCACAAAAGCCACGTAAAATCAGTCCTGATGTTCTAATTAAATAACATTATTCATATTCATATTAGTATTTCTTTGAATTTAGCTATATATACCTGTGCACAAAATATAGAATTAACATAAATGATGAAAATATATGAATTATATTAAAATGAAAAGGATTTTAATCTTGTGTCATTAATGGCATTCTACTATTTTTCAGAAATGCCTATCCTTAATTGTTATGCAATATAGGTGTGTCTAGTATTTATATCAGAGAGCGATCCCTGGAATGTCACTAATTAATTAAAAAACATCATAATTGTGCTTGAAAATCAAAATACGTTAAATAGGATAATGATAAGTTAACATTAGAATCATTCTTTTCTAGGGTGTAACATTAACTGATCTCCAGGAAGCTGAAAAAACAATTGGTAGAAATCGTCCTACACGAACTAGAGAACAAGAGAATGAAGAAAAAGAAAAAGAAGAAAAAGAAAAACAAGACAAAGAAAAACAGGAGGAAAAGAAAGAATCTGAAACTAAAGATGATGATTACAGGCAAAGATATGCACGGACATTAGAGGAGGTATTTTATATTTTAAAAATGTGTGAATAAATATTGTGATGCTTCTAAAACAGTATGAGAATGATTTTGATAAATGCATCTATTCTGATATTTCAAAACTGATGTTGATTTTTTTTATTGACAAGCCATATCATCGTTATAGAACTACATCTTCAACTGCTTCATCAACTTCTTCACTAGCTACTTCTTCTAATTCTTCAAGTCAATTGAATAGACCAAATAGCATTATAGGTATAACTTCTGCTTACTCAAGAAGTGCAGCAAAAGAAAATGAGAGAGGTAAATTTTCTTGGATTTCTTTTCCTTGCTTTCTTTTCATTACCAATAAAATAACTATCCTTCAAAAGATTATTGGAGAGGTTAATGAATAACTAACTAACAAAACATACAGAAATCTTCTTGCAGCATTACAGGCTAGGATACTTCTTTTCATTAAAATATTTTTAATTGTATCCAATAGCTCAAATATAACTTTATTCCTATTATCAAGTGCCATAGGCTTCATACTTTAATTCAGGCGAGTGGTGGGAACTTTTTTTAAAAAAAATTTAGATTGTGGCTGAAGCTAAATATTGTGTCACCTTAACATAGATTCATTTTTCAGCCCTGAAGACTGGAACACTGAAATAAACAAGTACCTGGATGTTTATCATTTCTTAAATTAATTCAAGGGTAAAGACACTTATAAAATGCATGATGGCAAAGGAATGTAATGTGCTTTGTGCAGCCATGCTTAATAATTATTGTAAAAGTTAATAAAAGCATTTTGAAGCTGAACAATCAGTTTGAAAGTTAAGATTTGATTTTGTTATTATCTTAAATTTATTTGTATCAATGGATATTTATTATTTTGTGAAAACTGCATAGAAAAGAAAGCAGATCTAACTAGCTTAAATGCAAATCTTTCTCCAAAGAGTCTGTTGCACGCTAAATCTTGATGCTTCTGGCTAAACAAATACTTATCTAAATAAGTGTGCTCTGGATGCTTTAATGAATTTGTGTTTGTAAATGTCATGATGTATGCAAACATGTTAGACTTTGATATCCAAGGTTAAATATATACATTATTTCACTGAGGTGAAGATAGAATTGGCCGAAATGAAGAATTATAAATAATGAGAATAATGGGGTGTCAAAAACTATATATTTATCAAAAACATTTAAATATTATTTCATAAAATTGGATGCTGTCTTGGTTTCAGGAACTGCAATTGAAGATTATATGTTATATCCAAATGCTTTCAGAACGTCTTTAAATCATTAACATTTACTACTTATGCAGAAGCAGACAAGAAGGAAGAAGAAAAGGAAGAAGATAAATCACAAACAAAATCAATAAGAGAAAGACGGCGGCCAAGAGAAAAACGAAGATCAACAGGAGTTTCTTTTTGGACTCAAGATGTGAGATTACATTAAGCTTATCCCTAAATATGCATTTTGAAACAATTTAAAAGACTTAGTAAGATGTTTTCTAGTAAATGTTACAACATGATATATTGTATATAATATGTATTATGCTTGTCATGTCCATATTCAGTGTAAGATGGTTATGTCTAGTGATCAATTTTCTATCTATAGAGTAGTTTAGCTATTGATCATCAATCTACTTGCAAGTGATAGTTCTTATATCAGCAACACAGTAAATTGTACAATTTTTCAAGTAACGTTTAATTTGGTTAGTAGCCATTGCCTTAAATAAGTGTGACTTTAAAACATTGTTTACAATATAAAAAGTTATTCTAAAAGATGTGGTATTAGTTGTAACATAATGTGATAAGAGTGAATTGTTGCAAATTATAGGATTGAAGTTTAGGCAGAACATTTTTTTTTTCATTATGGATTATATGTTGTATAGTAAATTTATGTGCAATAGAAAATCCTCAGTTGTAAGAATTTTTTGACAAAACTGAGCTGCTTAGATATTAATGTATTAACTAAAATTCTAAATACAAGATTGGATCACCTTAACATTTATATACATTTATCATGAGTTCTATCAATCCTGCATTCAAGTGTCATAATTTTCTCAGCTGTGTTTTCCTTATGTCTCAAATATCTGCACTGGAGAGTCTTCCAACAGATTGAACCAGATTTGAATAACACATTGAAAACTGCATGGAACATTAAATCTATTCATGCAGAAATGTTCATTCTGCTAACAATCAACACAGTACAGCCCAGCATTAATGAAATATGAATAATAAGAATTCACTGAATAGTGAATAACATTGTATATTTTATTAAAAATGGATTTAAATTATAGATTAGATAGCTGATAAAATAAATCATGTCAAATGTTATAATAATGAGGATAAATGATTAAATTGTTTCTGATCAGACTGGGGAAATATGAGTTGTAAGAAAGTGAGATGGCAACTACAGAATAGTGCTAATACATCCACAACCTGTACATAAAAGGGAATGTCGATTTTAAAAAAAGCTTGCAAATTGTATTGAAAATTGTCTTACCAGCAAGAAAAGACAAAATTTTAAACTTTTTGCAGAAATAAAATGTATTAGAAAAAATATCAAGTTACAAGTAAGGTTAGAACAGGCCATTTTAGTAGCCTCTTCTCTGATAAAATGTGAGTTAAACTCAATGAATTTTCTCTGTTAGAGTGATGAAAACGAACAAGAACACCTGTCTGATTCAGAAGAGGGAACAAATAAAAAAGAAGCACAGGTAATTTTTATTCTCCTTACATTAAATATAAGATCCTGTATTTTTCCTAAAGTGTTTGTCAAATAAAAGTGTGCCTCCTACAACAGAACTGAAAAAGATGACTTATGCCTGTTTTTCACACTTGCAACCATTGTAGCATTCCCATGGTCATGTGATCAAAATTCACATGCTTGGCAACTGACTCATATTTATGACGTTTACAGTCTCCTGGGGTCATGTGATCATCTTTTGTGACCTTTTGACAAGCAAAGTCAATGGAGAAGCCAGATTCACTTAACAACCATGTTATTAACAACTGCAGTGATTCACTTAACAACTGTGGCAAGAAAGATTGTAAAATGGGGCAAAACTGACTAACAAAATAAATTTTTGGCTCAGTTGTGATTGTAAGTCAAGGACTATGTGTATTCTGTTTCTCTTTTAATCTAACTTTATTATGAATGATTGCTTAATTGATTAATCTTTAATCTAACTATTATAGATAATGAGTTAACTAAGGTCAAATATTATTATATCTATCCCATAAATCGGAAACAATAATTAAACAAATATATCAGACAACCAAAATATATATTCTACAGTACTTTGTCAATAGTGTAGTCAAATGTGACTATCTGATTCACTTCTTGGGATAACGGTTAAATCAGGAAATATTTTTTTTGCCATATAAGACCCAGGAGGAATGTTCCTTTTTAAGCATAATTCACATACTTCTATCCTGTTTCCTTTTGTTGGCAATCCTTATCATACCATCTGGACCAGAATTATAGTGTCTTAGAACAGATTGTGAAGAGGTTTTAGGGATGTACAAAATGTTCTGAACTGAATCACTTGAAATTGAAAATATCCCATTTCTGAATTGAAACTTCCCAATTTTAAATTAAAGAGATAATTTAAGCCTTGGAAAAATATTTTAAGTTTAAAACGAAGTATTTTATACTAAAAATATAATTATTTCATGTTCAAAGCATTTTTAATATTAAGATGGCTCTGAAATGTGGATAGTTCAAATTCAAAACATATTGCATATGCCTCTTCGTTCCGTTTAATGGATATATATATCTTCATAGTAGAAATGCTTATTATCATAACTTTCATAGTTACCATGGCATGTGGTGTTTCTGAACATACTAGAAAGAAATGTACCAAAGCATCAAAAAATCTTAAATAAAATTTGAATTAAAATCACAAATTTGTATAATTTCGGTATATATGAGGCCAAAGAATATAAATAAAAAAACATTTTAACACAGGATTCAGAGCCAGCTTGGTTTAAGTGCTGGCCTAGAACCCAGCACATTATAACTTCTAGGTCTGTCTTACACATGAAAGCCAGATGGGTGACTTTGGGCCAGATACTTTCTCTCAGCCCAACTTGCACAAAAGCCGGGAGTTTTGGTTATGGCTCCACTATTGCAGTTAATAATATTCACTATTGCAGTTAATATTCTCCTATACTTTTACTTTTTTATATCGTCTGTCTGTCTATCTGTCTCTCTCTCTCCCCCTCTCTCTCCCCCTCTCCTCTCTCCTCTCTCCTCTCTCTCTGCTACCCGGAATCATTTCTTGTGAGAAGGGAAAATTTATCAATTTTTATTTGATAAATAAAAAGATTTGTTGTCTTGAATCAATCAAAATATGTATTTTTAAAAGACAGGATAAAAATCTAATAATACTAATTCAGGGGGTAACTCTTTGCTGTGGCAACTGTGCTTGCTAATTCAGTTGATTTGGACAAGAGCAAATACCAAGCACATGGGAGCAAGACACTATAAATGCAAACCCTACCATGGAATTACCCTCAATCTTTAGTAAGAAATTCATGCCAGTAATTCATCTTCAAACAGAGGTTTTCCCTGTCTTCACTGGAGTCTGCCAGGCATGTGTCCTGTCTATTGCTATTCAGTACTACAATATGCACCATCATGGAAAAAAATCACAATAGATGCAGAGTTCAATTTATCCAGGAAGTTCATGTTCACTAGAGTTCTAGATCTTTAAGGATGCTTTGGGCCTAGATCCTTTAAATAGTAACTTTCTGAGCTATATGACAAACTAACTTTGGATTGGAAAACTGAAAAAAGTGCTTTGCCTTGAGTCAAGAAGTATTTTATTATATATCTAGATAGATATAGATATAGATATAGATATAGATATAGATAGTAAAAAGATATCACTGGGTATCCCAGAGACTTTCTTCCACTGTTCAAACAGTTCTTGTTGTTAATGTTACTTAAATGGTATATGTTTAATATAATCTATATTTTTTTCAACTGGTTCTACAGTACTAAACTTACTTTATTTCTTCATTTTTCAGAGCGACAGCCATTCAAGGTATGGATTTTCATATTTGGATTTCTTTATTACATAATATCATAAAATTATTATATTGTATTGTAATGGTATAAAAGCTTTAAGGAAATATATTCAATCAAACTTAAATTATGCATATATAATAAATCCATCTAATTTAAACATGGCAATATTAGTGAGCAGTGAGATTAGCCCCATCTCTACCGACCTTCTGGAAATCTGTTAAGTTCCTTTTGTTAACAAGTCTAGGATCAGAAGGGAACGGACGTTTGATGAGATGGCTCTGTTGTTTGTAATCTGCTGCTCTGTCTTAGCCTTTTTATAATGATATTAATTTTTGTACTTCCTGAATGTTTTTAAAATTGTTTTTATGGTTTGTTTGTACACCCAACACAATTGCATCACATGAGATGGATGGCCATATAAATATGAGTAATAATAATTATTCTGCATTCATTCAGGAATGTTTTTGGTTTTGCTTTTTGGTTGTAGGACTTGAGGAGGGTATTACCGTAATATTTTTATTTTGGCACAATTAAATGCAAAAACATAAGAATTAAAATCAATTCCCATTTTGACTCAGGCCCCAAGAAATATAGGAAGCCACATTCAAAAGCCATATTGGGTAAACAAGCAGCGTTTTATGGCTTTCTTAAAAGTTGGTGATAATAAAGTATATTGTATGCATACAGTATATCTAGATAGTGCAAAGGAAAAAAATAGTATTTTTTTAAAGATAACTTAACTATACATTACTTCAGGAGAAAAGAAAGGAACACTAGAATGTTCCTTATTAATTTCCCTGATCAATTTGTTTCCTTTGCGTTGCTTTTCTTTTCAGGTGATAGTTTAACATTTTGATGATAGAAGCAGTTTAGATATAGTTCAAGTAGACAAAGAATTGGGAATGAATGAAATAACCCTTTACCTTTCATTTCTGGGGTTATTCAGTTTGTATTTTCTCTGAAAACACTCCCAAAAAAGAGAGGTAGCAATGGGAAGTACATCTGCATCTGTGCTATTCTTCTGCTAACAAAAGGCAACACAACTTCGTTGTATTAATTGCAATAAAACAAGGTAATATGTTTCTGGGTATCATTTCAGCATGCTAGCTAGGAATAAGCACAAAAACCTGAACATATTGTGTTTCGTATAAAGAAAACCCCGGGTCTTTGTGATACCTGAATTCAGCTGTGAATACTTCGATATTTTAAAAGACTTTTTAAATTTCTACTTTATTAATTTTATAAATAACTTAAGGCAGAGAGCCTTCCTCTTCTTATTTACCTCACAACAACAACTTGGTGATTTAGATTGGACTAAGACAGAATGACTGATCCAAAGTCACCCAGTTATCTTTCATGCATAAGTCTGGACTAGAACTCATAGTTTCCTGTCCCAAAGGTGCTTTTTTCAAGAGACTATTAGACTTTCTGGTTTTTCTTTGGAGACATTTTGCTTCTCATCCAAGAAGCTTCCTTAGCTCTGAAGAACCATGACCTGGATAACTGAGAATCTCCATAGTCACAATCGCCTGGTTCTAGTCTGGTGTCTTAACCATTAAACCAAAACTGTCTCTCTTTTCATTTCAAAGATATGACACAGGGTCATCTGGAGATCGTTATGATTCAGTACTAGGACGGACCGGTTACAGTTACTTGGAAGATCGCAAATTATATACCAGTAAACTAGAAAAAGAAGATACAGCTGACTTTAAAAAGGTATTTGATTGTGATAGTAGTAGCACATCATAACTTTTCCATTGTTCTGAAATAATTCTATATTGCTTGATATACACATATACTCTGTCTCCAAATTAAAGTAAATTACTATATCAAAATAAGGACATTTGGAGGAAGAAAAGATATTTGGTTATTTGTGAGGGGATAGCATTACTTGACTTGATACAAGAGAGAATTGCACATACTGTTTATCATAAAGAGAATTGCAAAAAATATGATATGATCTAAGTATGGACTCTTAATATAAAATGTCCTTGCCATTTAAATTATATTATTATTATATAATAATGTATATTATGTAAATTATTTTGGGAAAAACTCTATTCTTCCTTTCAGGCAATATAGAATTAGCTTGCAAGTTTGAAACAATACTTTATTTAAAAATCTGTACTTTTTAGCTTTACGAACAGATTATAACTGAAAATGAAAAACTGAAAGCACAGTTGCATGATACAAACATGGAATTAACGGACCTTAAGCTGCAGTTGGAAAAGGCAACCCAGGTTTGTACATTTAAACTTTAATTGGTAAATATATTGGGCAGAATCAAATATAGAGTAGTACCAGTACAATGAACAGCATTTTTAATGAAATCCTGTATTGCTTTAAGCTTGCTTGGTGGGGAGGGGTAATTCAGTATATTGCATATAACATATCAGAAAAGTTAAAGTGAGCTTTACTCTGTTTGCATGGAATATCGACATTTGATTTGAAAGAAAAAAACACAAAATAGTTAAATACCTTTTATGATTAGGCAATCTTGTAAATGGCTTTACTTTTGTATATGTGATTTATTCATAAGTCTGTTTATAAGTTCACATGGCATAGAAAGTTTGTAAATCTGAAAATATATTGAGTTTATTACAGATTAAAGATAGAAAGAATTAATGAGGATGCATGGTGATGAATCCTTGGGACAGACCATTTTGGACAAGTTGGGGGAAAAATGGAAGACAAGATGAGAAATAAGCCTCTCCTTGTTTAGTGACTGCAATTCATTCCTTAAATCAGATTCACTGGTTGCTAAGTGAATATATGACTCACAGAGAGAAATGTTGCAAAAATCACTAGTTGCTGCCATTTCATTTAGATAAGCTGCTCTCATGCAGTGTTCTGTACCTAACCCATTTTTTTACCCCTCCCAGGGTAGAGAGATTGTTTAAACAAGCTATCTCGTCCTGAGCAGTTCTTTTCCACAGCCCAGTGTTGCCAACTGCAAGTTAATAAGTTCAGTTTTGTGACCTCAGTTGATTAGAACCCTCCAGTGGGCTTGTACTGCTTCCTGAAACTGACCAGACCTTAGTGAATTTTACATTGAAGGTTCTTGTCAGGCATACAATTTGGTCCTAATATGCATATTGGTCTTTTGGGAAATGATTTCTATTATTATTATGGTTCATTGCACAGTCAGCCAGATGGTCAGACTAGATTTGGCATTTTTATCCATCTATCAAGTCCTTCCCAAGAATGTGAGATAGGCAGATGTGGATGTTTGATAGTGTTATAGGTATTTTTGCAGAATGGAAGTTCTGAATGAAGCTGCTTTTTGCAATTGATGGCTGGTGAATTTGTCAGTGCGGGTGGAATTCAAGTGGTGCTCCAGTTGTTTTGGGATTGCACCCAAGGTGCCTATTACAATTGTTACTACCTTTGCTTTCTTTTACCACAGTCATTCTGTTTCCGTTTGCAGATCTTTGTATTTTGTTATCTTCTCTAGTTCTTTCTCTACTCTTCTGCTGTCTCCAGATACTACCATGGCCACTATCCAGACTTTTTTGTCTTTCTTATCAACAATTATTAAATCTGGAGTGTTATGTGGCAGAGGTGTTTGTCTGAATTCTAAAGTCCCATAGCACTTTAGTGTCTTCATTTTCAATAACTTTCTTTATTTTATGGTGCCATCATTTCTTGTTTGCAGGCAGATGGTATCTCTTGCGGATCTTCTAATGCACCATTATTGCTACTTTGTAATGCTGTTGTTTGTAGTCGGTGTGTGCAGTCTTTTTGTCCACAGTTTCTTAAGCTTATATTATTATTATTATTATTATTATTATTATTATTATTATTATTATTACTATCATACTTGCAAACAGTCACTAAATGAGTAGCCTCTAAACAAAGAATAGCTGTACATCAGCTCAGAAGGAGAAAAGTATAAGTTCTGTATGTAAAAGCCTATATGGCTTAATTCCCAGGTATTTCTAGAATCTTCTCTAAGTTGAGCTTGTTCATCTTGTTTCTTTAGTATCTTCCTTTAAGAAGTTGATGGGGGAAGGGTTTTGGGTGGCATTACCTTCTTTTTGTATGTGAGAATTAAAAAAAAGTTTTATATTTTTAACTGTTGTACCAGTACATTAAAATAGTCATTTGTAATTCTCATAGCAAATATAGAGTTTATCTTTTTAGGCTCCAAGTGACACGATATTAAAATATAAGAATTGTGCATATAACTCTTGTTCCAGAGCGCAAAACTAACAGGAATGAATAGTATTCAATACCCACCTACCATACATAAGAATGTTTCTACATTCAGAAATAAGCACATATTGGCTTTTGGAAGGAGAAGTTCATTGTTGCTAGTGTATTTGAACCTACTTCTCCTTCCAAGGGCAAGCCATTATGTTGGTTCCTAAGCAGCAGTTAATGCCATATGGGAAGTGTCCACCTGGAATTCTGGTGACCAGGCTACTGGTCACAAAAAGTTGTGAAAAATAATAGTAATACAACAACTGATTTAATTTTCCCTGATTTCCCTTCAACTGAAATTTGTTGTGAAAGCATGCAATCGCTTATGTATTTCAGAGACAGGAAAGATTTGCTGATAGATCTCTGTTAGAAATGGAAAAAAGGGTAAGCTTTTTTAATTTTAATTTTTATCTTTATTGTTGCTATAGTGGAAATGTTATAAAATCATAATTTGAATTGTAAAAGAATAGGGATGTACAAAATGCTCCATTCATCAACTGTACACTGAACAATTGCTTTTGGATGATCTGTGACTGAACTGAAACCTGCAGTTTTAGGTGTTTTGGTCCATACATGGAATAGAACATGGCTGTTCCGCCATGTGTCCCAGGCAGAGGCAGTTCATGGAAGGAGAGGAAAAATCCAAGCTGCAGTGCTGAGATGTTTGAGGGGGAAAAGACAAAGTACATGCTGCTCACATTTCCCCCTTTTTCCCCCATTCCCTCATCTTCTCAGTGCATTCCCTTTTTCCTTCTCTTTATCTGTCACTACCACTGATACCCCAGTGTAAAATATTTCACTGACATGGTCACCCACACTTTTCCTAATGAATTCCTGTTCCTCCTTTCCTCCCCTCGGCTAGCACTGATGTTCCAGTGCACTTTTCATCATCTCCACCCTGTTGAATGCTGGGAACTCCTATCCATCACACTAAGAGGCTCTTCCTTGACACTTCTTCTCAACCTGGAATGTTCCTGCTGACTTTTATTATTAGCTGAAATGAATATAGACTGCATTCTGTGATATGGCCAATACCATCCTAAACTTATGGAGGGGGTTGCAGTTAGTGTGGCTGTGGTATATGCTACTTTGGCAGCTTCTGAAGGGAGAGAGAAGATGAAGCACCAGGATTCACCCTATCCAGATTTCGTTTTGTCTGAAATCCCAAATAATTCATTTCTCCTGAATCATGAACTGATTTGAAAGACATTAAGAACCTGGTGATTTGTTCCAAGTTCAAAACAGTTTTTCCTCCCGATTTCGCTCAATTCCCTAGAGAACAGTATTAAATTATTCAGATATCATAACTAGATAATTTTGTGATGATGTTAATTAGGAATTTATTATTTCAGAATTCTAAAAATTTAGTGTTTTAGAAACTTTGTGAACAATATTTATTTCCCAATGAAGTATTTTCTTACCATAATTACAGAGTGCTGAAATACTCTGAACGTAGCTTAATGTAGGATTTCCATTTATAGAAGTTGTCAATTGCATTTGCGTTCTACAGACTGTATAAGCATTTGTTTATACTTGGATAAAATTCAATGTGAACAGTGATTTTGGCCAACTCGCATCTAATAAGTCTCATGAAGCAATCAATATCAGCCACAGCTATGGTCATACAGGGAAGTTACAGTCACCAGCATGATTTTTAAAAGCACAGTGGGCTGGACCAGGGTTTTTAAAACTTTTTCAGGCTCTAGCACCTGTTGTTATAAAACAGGACCGATGATCAATTGGCAAGTGTCCAGTGTTAAGAAACTGGCAATAAAGCAGAGCTTATGCTTGTGGTGTATATGTGGTATATATATTTCATATTTTTCTCTTAGCCTCATGTGGAACCCATAAATTTTCTTTGAACCCAGTTTGAAAATCCTGGATTAGATAATTGCAATATAGAACCTTTTAAAAAATTAATTCCAGTACAATATGCAAGGTTCCATATACCTGGTGGATATGATAGCTTTTTAGCCTAGAAAAATGTTTTCCATTTATACTTCCTAGAGATATGCAATATGTATTAATATAGAAAATACTAGACTGACAAATTTTATTTCAGCCATTGACCAATAAAATTATATTCAATAAAACGAACAAGAAACTAGCCCTGACAACAATTTATTAGCAACTATTTGTGGGCCAAGCTTATATCATATGTAGCATAAGTTTGCTTCTTTTAGAGAAAGAAATGTATCTTGATTGTTTAACTTAACTTAACTAAAAGTTATCAGGGGTCTCCAGAAATTTAAATAAAAGATTTAAATACAAAAGCTATGGTACTCAAATCACAGAAGCAGAATTGGTTTTCAGAAGGGCGGTATAGAAATAAAATTATTAATAATAAATAATATGGGTTTGCTTATGTTTCCCTTCCAAGATAGCTGTGGGTAATATAAGCCTTATAAATTTGTAGCTTTTTCAGGCTTATGCCAATTAACTCACAGTTACTTAACTTATCACTGCTACACATGAACATATTTTAGTAATTTTTTACCAGTTTGTTAAGTAACCAGCAAATTTAGAAACCAATAATAAATCATTATTGTATTATATTATTTAAGTTATTTTCTAAAACTGGGGAAAATATGCCAGCAAATTCACTTAACTATGATTAAACTAAATTCAAATGATTTGTATCTGAAAGGTGACCGACAAGAGTCAGTATCCATGGGGCGGTATGATCTAACCAGAGTTTTACACACTCAGCTGATGCTGCTTGTTTTGCATAACACTGTAGAATGCAGATGTTAATGTACACTTTGCAATAACTTGCTTTTCTCTTTCACATTTGAAATGAATGATAAACACAGGTGTTAGCATATGCTTTTTAACTGGGCTCACAGCTTTGGCGGACTGTCAACCAAAATTTGAGCTATAAAAGCTTTTGTTTTTGGTACCAATTATAATAGAATAAGTCAAGGACTCACATGCAATATTACTGGTACACTAAAGTGTGTGAACTAACATTTGTTGACTATGATAGCTTATGCTTTGTGCTTCCTTTAACTGAGTTCTTACCTCTATTGTATTTTAAAATATAAATTAAAATTTAGCTAAAGGAGTAATAGTAAACTTACAATATAAAATTATTGCTTGTATACATTAATACAAATAATTTATTGAATAGAATGTATAGAATATGATCAATATTTTGTTACATTTTCTTAGTTTTAAAGTGGACTTAGTTTTTTACACATCACTGGCCTTGCAAATTTCCCCTCACCATGCTTCTGATTAAATGTGAACATCTTGGACTGTAGTACAATAAAATGAGACCTATCTATCAAAATTATACATTCATTATTTCAAATGTTTCACTATAGGAACGAAGAGCTCTAGAAAGGCGAATATCTGAAATGGAAGAAGAACTCAAGGTAAATGTACTTTCTTAAATTCCTCCAAATTTAATTTTCATGCGCCGACATTCCTCACTTCTGGGACCTTCACTCATTCGATTAGTCACACTGAGTGCTTGTCAAATATTTATCTCCCTCTGCAGTATAGTTCCGCCCCCTCCATATACCATGATCATAACTAATATTAGTGCAATCCAATATAATTCTGCTTTTCTAAGTGACATATTGTACCACACAAATTCATTTATGGCACTATGACTTACAATTCTTAAATGTATTCTTGTAGCTTAGTTTATAAATAGTACTGATGATTTGTTTTATTCCAATTGTGAAAAATATAAGCTATTATGTTTGGAGTATTGCCTTGAGACTCTACTGAAATCACCCATATAATCCAAAACTACTAAAAAGGGAAGTTTAGTTGACAGTTGTCAGTCATTTTTATTTCTTACTTTGTAAAAAAAAAAAAAAGATATTCCCAAGAAAACTCAAAATAATACTCTGCATTACTCTTTCTTTCACTCTTGTCCACGTGGAGACAAATGAGCCATATTTCAGCTATTTTTGTATTTATTACTAAACTTTTACCCGGTTTTTCTACTCATATAAGTGCTCATTTAGAACAATAGAACAGGATATAAAATACAACATATTGAAATTATAATCAATAACATTAGCATCAATTACAGTTAAAAGCTTGACTAAAGAGATGCCTCCTTATCATTTTCCTAAATAATAGAAGAGGAAGTACAAAGTCATCTCCTGTTGGAGAGCATTTCATTCTCCCTTATCCTGCTGGTACTGCCATTAGGCAATGCATAAAATGCGGAATGTTTCCTCGAAGTTAGAGGGAAGAAGTAGTAAAGCTGAGTGTTCTCGGTGACCTTCCTCAGTTCTTTCAGTTCTTTCTTTTTCAGTGGTTTCACATAAATATTAAAGATGATTAACAAGATAGAAATCTGTGAGACACCATAGATCAGTGATCAGAGTATCAAGCAATAGTCTTCCAGGTCTGTTTTCTGGACACACTCTGATAAGAAGGACAAGACATTGTAAAGCAGTGCTCGTAATACCCAGTCCTACTAAGCAGTATGAAGGGTACCATGTCAATGGTATTAAAAGCTGCTGAGAATTCCATCCCTACCCCCATCTAATTACCAGCAATCATCTGCCAAGGTGGTCATAGCATTATCAGTGCCATATCCCAGATAAAACTTCTGATTAAGATAAAGATTGAGCTTTAATGATAGAGATTCTATGGCCATAGAAAGCTTTTTCAGTCCAGATTTTATAATTGGCTTTTTAAGCAGATAGAATACATTCAATACTTTTGTTCAACAATAAGCAAGAATCAGGCAAGCAAATGGCGGACCCTCATTTTTTCATTCACCCTGTTCACATTCTCCAAGGCCACAAGTTGAAAAGAAACTGTATGAAGAGTTGGCTAAGTTACCTTCCTATAATTTCCCCAACATTGAATTCAAAATTGTAAATAGTAATGTTCATTTAAAAACAATGTATGAATACATATCTTTCCATACTTAGCAGTAATTATATTGCATTTCAGTTTATCTCAAACAACCTTAAAATCTGAATTATACAAAAACACAAAATCTGAATTACTGCCTTGTGCATTTGAATGCATGCTTGAGGCATAATCTTCCAAATGAGCTTTCAATATAGATGAAATTCAGTATTAATAAGACAAAATCAGAAAATAATTTAAAATGCATTAAGTGAATTTAAGAATAAACAAAATCCCATATTTGTGCAGCAAATCCAGCATATGGTATATAAAGGAGGTTGGTTATTTAATTCCTTCCTTGCTCCCTTCCTTGCCCTTCTCATTTCTGAGAAGGCAGAGCCTTCTTAGCCCTGCCTTCTCAACAAAAGAGCAAAATAACTCTACCAAAGAACAAATTGTCTTTTCACACGGCATCCAACTACCTATTTGTTAAGAAACCATAGCTTTTGCTAATGCCCTTTTAAGTTGTACATAGATTATTTAGCACAGGGGTCCCCAATCCCCAGTCTCTGGACCGGCAGCAGTCCATGGCATGCTAGCAACCGGTCCGCAAAAACAAGCAAAGCCACATCCACTCTATGCAGGCAGCACGCAAAACCAGACCGCCTCCGATCCACAGAAGAACCTTTCTCCATGGAACTGGTCTCTGGAGGTTGGGGGCTGCTGATTTAGCATAATCAGGCCAACAGTCAAGAAGTGAACAATACCACAGTCAAGGAAGCTAATAATAAACAGCCCAACCAAAGAACCTCCAAGACCAACACTGGCAGGCAACACATTAGAATATAAACCCCAAACCTTACTAACACTGATGATGTTACCTAGTTTGGGTAATGAAATGTCTGTAAGAGAACAACCAAGCTCAGAGAACACCAAGGAGCCCTTTGAACTTTTATTAGATTATCGGATTATATAATATTTATCTATAAAGATACTTGTTTCTGAAAAAAAAAGTTTTTTTTAAAAAATATCATAGTCCTATTTTTTTACTTTTATAGATGCTACCAGATCTGAAGGCTGATAACCAGAGGCTAAAGGATGAAAATGGGGCCTTGATTAGAGTGATCAGCAAGCTTTCCAAATAGAATTTGTTTACTCTCATCAGCGAATCATGGGATTGCACATAATTAGTAACTCCAGTGGACCATAGCATGGAAGTCACTGGATGCCTGGGAAGATTTCTTGGAAACTGTTGTTTTCAGATATTCTGCCAAAAGCCCTTTTACCTGGGTGTGTGTTTTTTAAACCAGGATCATATTTTCATGTGTTAAAGCAGCTGCTGAGAAGACAAAATGACTGAGAAATCTTGTTTACAGCTACTGCATATAAGGAAAGTGTTCAAGGCCTGATAAGCCTCAGATATTTAACCAGTAAGCCTTAGTTGTACATAAACATGTTTAAAAAAAGCTTTCTGCTATCACAGTTACTTTATTTTGTTGTTTCGTCACTGTTTCTGGTTTTTTCCCCTTATTTTGATTTTTTTTAAAAAAAATATCTAAGTTTGGATTTGTGTGTTCCCTTCTAATTATTCATGTACCAGATTTTTTCTTTGTACAGTATTCTCACAGCTTTATATATACAGAGACACACATCCTTTAGAAATACTACAGTGTAACTAACTAATCCTGTATTTTTCAGTCATCCACCCCAAAATGGTTTCAAGGAACCTTTGCTTTCACAGTTGTGCAATATGCATTTATTTCTATGAAAGATGCTTTAAAAAGTCAACTGAAAATAGATTATTTGAAAATTTTTGTCTCTAGCCTCAATTGGTCACTTTTTCAAAAGAAAAGAAAACAGACTGTAGTGCAAAACATTAGGTTCTGTAACCTTCACATTAATTTTAGTAGGTACTGAGTGATGCTGTATATATTAATGTATATTGTTTGGATTTTTCAGACCCACATGATATGCTTGAATAAAAATTCTCTATTTGCAAATATAGGAAATTAGGCTGCCCCATATTAAATGAATATATATATTCATTTTTATGATTTAAAGTTTAGAAAAATGAGTTATGGAGCCACTCTTCAAAAGCCTTTTCCTTCCCAATTTTCAATTGAGTAGTGTTCACTTTAATAAAACTTAAATAGAACATATTCATTACATTTCACATATCGTTATTTGAGTAGATCCAAACCTGCTGTGCTAGTCAAAGTAAACTTCAAAGGCATTTGAAAGCCCGGCCTTTTATTTTATACATGCACTGCTGTTGCCATGTGAAGAGGACCTCGGTTTATACCATCATCAAGTTAGATCATTTTATACATTTCAGTGGCCTTCTAAAAAGTATTCCAATGATGATAGCTTTTCTTAGAAAAAAACAGCTTTTATATGTTCTCTAAAACTATTAAATACAGCTGTCTTATTGGCCTACAGACGAATGCCTAAAAATCACTGAACAGTTCTACCACTAAAATAAATTGTACATTGTAAAGCTTGTAGTAGCTATTGTATTATTGATTGTATACTATATTAAATGTGAATTTGTACCCCTTCATTTTAAAAGGTCATTGTGTTCTACTGCCTACTTCTTGGGGAATTACTTCATTTTGGGGTGGAAAGAAGAAGGATCGGGTTGACCTAAGTCCCCTTTGTGGGCTGGGCAGAGGTGAGAATGGGAAGATTTTTTTTTTTGAAGATGTTGTAACATTTTGCTCTTACTACCAAGCTCAGGATTCTTGATTCTAAGGTACAGTACGAGGATAGTTCTGGGGTATCTTGTTACAGGTTAGGTCTTTATAACTTTAAAGATGGACATGCTTTTAAGCTAATAAACAAACCAAGCAGAGAATTGTTCCATCTGAGCAACTGTGACACACTGAGAAATGTTGTGGATTGGTTGGGCATACTGTGGATTATATTTGGTAATGTTTTGGATGCCTGTGAATGATTAAATATGTCTCTAATATTTTAGTGTTTTTATATATAGGTTATTTATTCTTTCAAAACTGGCTACTGTGTTGCATTGATTTTATTGGTAGTATTGAGCAGACCCTGCATCTGCATGAAACTATTTGCAAAATCCACTATTTTGCAAAAAAAAAAAATGTATTTTGACATATACAAATAAAATGAATAAAATAATTTCAAATGTGTGAATTTTAATGAAAATACATTTGAAAGATGTGAGTTTAATATTATTTACTATTATAATACCAGTTATTGGGGGACATCTTTTTCATTGTTTCATTTTTCAGAGATTGTATGTATTTGCACATCCATAAGGTAGGTGAAGCCATTTCTATGCAATCTGTTGCAACTGGAGAAAGGGTTTACAGTACAGAATTTTACATAATTCTGCCTGCATGCAGAAGCTACCATGCAAAGAAGTTTCTATGTTTTCTAATGGTAAAAAATGTACAGTCCTACTTGATTAAGTTATTGAATTCTTCTGTAGTTGAATATATTAGAGGCTTTATATAGATTATTTTAATCTACACTAAGCACCCTTTCTATTCCAATATATCAGTAAAGGCCGAATCTATGATTACATTGGATTTCTCAGAGGAAATAATATTTTGTTATCTCTACTTCTTAAATAATAAAAACACAAGTTATGTAGCATTTTTCCCAAACCATAGTGAATAGTAAACTTTTCATGTGGTTAATATTTAAAAAGCTTGTATGACATAGAAAAAAAAAGCTTGTACATTGAATAGCAATTGCATTGAATTGAATTTCATAATCATTTCAGTGGAAAAAATGGTTTTATTAATATATCAGCTAAAAGAAGTGGAGTATTGCAAAGAAGCAGTAGTGGATAAGAAGTCTCAAATGCTGTGCTGTGGGAATGTTATGCTGGGCAATACGCCTGCTGATAAATGCCGTAGTCGGAACACAAGGTCAGAAACTTTGCTTCGGAGGAAAATTGTCCTTATGTAGGGGGAGAAAACATAGTTGTGAGCACTGTATAATTTAAAACCAGTGTAGCAGCACATGTGTGGTATGCAGTAAACAAATTGTTCTTCTAAAAACACTAAAGCTACAGAGTGGGCCTTTTTTAATTAAGTAAAGTCAAAGCATTTTTGTTTTGAAAAAGCAAAACAAGCAAAAAAACCCTCTCTTTTTTTCAGCAACAAAAAGTTAAATCGGCAATAATGAACAAACTTTTTTAGTATTACTATTGAATTGTTTTATGCAACACTTATGGGAGATAAATTTCATCTGTTACCCAAACTTTTTAAATCCTCTTAAATAAATGACCCCAGTCTAAACTGAGTCATTGGTATAAAGTCTGATCTGGTTCAAAAGCAGTTTTACTTAACTAAATGGTTGTGTTATAAGCGTTCCTTAACCAAGCAAAGAAGAAAGCTGTAGTCAGACATTGATGGACTAAGTGGAATAATCCTGACTTTGCCTTTTAACAATTTACTATATGCCCTATGATTATATACATTTCTTTAAAGTGAATCAGGCCTTGAGTGACAAACAATTCCCTCCTCCTCTTATGAGCATATGATTCTAAAATATGGATCATATCCTGCCAAAACTGAGTTCTTCCTCTGCTTTAGATGCTAAGTCACATAGGGAAACAATCTGTCTTTACATAAATAAATGATTGGTTCTTAAAGAACAGAACTATTCATCATTAAAAATATATGAATGAATCAAAGTTGAATATTTCTGGAAGAGTTTGGACATTCCATATAGTAGTTTAGCCTTTGATACATTTCTGTTCCTGCACTCCATACAACTAAATTAAATTACTCTTGTAGCTGCTGCTGTTAACAAACATTCCCTTCAGTAACTTTAAATCGTGGCAGACAAAGGTATTCTAAACTGGGACAGCAGGTGGCATGCATGAACTTCCTTTTTTAAAAGTAGTTACATATCACTAAAGGATGTTTCAAAGTAACCATAAGCAAATGTATTTATGTATGCTTTATCAAAATAGTTTTTTTCCTCAAAAACAGCCGTTCATTTTTACAGCATAAATAATATGTTCTGAAATTTAGTATGTTTTCAGACTCAGTAGATGCAATAATTAGTAACATATTATAAAACCCTTTCTCCATTGGTGTTAAGACTACATTTTCCAGAATTGCTAGTTGGCATGGCTTGTGTTTCACTAAAAATTTATTTGCTATCTCCAGTAGTATTTCAGCTTGTGTATGTTATTCTCTCCTACTCAGTCCATTTAATGACGCAGACTTGTTGGCTAGAGAGTTTAGGTCTCTGTAAACTCAGTGTTTTGAAGTATCAGAACATTTATGTTTTGTTTTTTTCAGAATAGCAGTTTTTCTTACCCTCGTCCTAATTCTACATTACATGAAAATATGTCTTCTGGAAGCCAGAAGTTGTGCTTTTTTTTTTAAAGGAAAAATCATTGTTGGAACTGTTAGAGAAGGGGCTACCCACACCCTTCCCTGCCCTCCTTTCTCCAATCCAAACTATCTGCAAACTTTCATTTCAAACATGTTTGAAATATGGGATAAAGTTGGAATAAAGAAACAAGAATTTAGAGAAACTGGCAAATTAAGAAAATATTCCATCCCTCTCAACTCTGCATTCACCTCCTTCACCTTTCATTCAACTATGCACTTAATTATTGTTCATTTATTTTAACGAATTTCATGCAAGTTCATAATCTTACTACTTCATACACATTCCTGCACAGAGCAAAAATCCTAGTGCTGCACAAACTTTTTGGTAAGAAGTTATCATTGTGCATGTTCTTGGCTATGATTTCACCTCTTGCTTCAGTTCAAACCACTGTTATAGCAACCATATTTTTTTTTTTTGCATGTGGATGTTTGTGTTACTGTTTTCTACAACAGTGAAGATATTTATATGATTTTCTTCCTCCTCCCCCATAACTACCTGATTGGTAGTGAGTATTTACAAAGCAATGGCACCTGTATGGGACGCAAAGGGGAGGGGGGCAACAAATTGATGGAAGCAGTGCTGTGACACTAACCTTGTTCCTTTTCTATCTGCACTGCAACAATCCATGAACAACTAAAGGGGGGTGAAGCATGCAGCACAATGTCATGTTGCTTTACTTATCCAAAGTAATTCCACCTATGACACTGATATCTGCCTTCTACCAATATTGGGCAAGTTAACTGGCAATTTTCTTTTTTGAACCAAAGAAGAAATTGCGAATTACTTATTGTATCCATGAAGAGCTAGGATATCATCATCGCAAGCACGAAGGAGAGGTCCCAACGTGTCATCCGTCTGGAGTCCCTTCATGCCCACAAGTTCTAAGCCTAGCCCACCTTGAATTCCATTAACTCTTATCTATCGCCAATTTGCTTTGACCATTAGTAGTTTAAATTCTTGTAGAGAGCATAAGCTTGCAATAAACCTTTATATTCATTTGAACTGCCTGGACTTCTCATTTTCCTATGCTTGACAGTAGATGCTTAACAAACTCCAAATGCAGCTATGATTCTGTATTGGATTATTTCATCTCTTTAATCTATCTTTCCTTGAGCTATCTCTCTGGCTACAGTATATAATGAGTGTACCACATACAAACAGGTGCCAGAAGAATGTCATTAGAGACCTGTTACCTCTGGAGGTTGTCTAGTTCTGAAGTTCACCAGACTCTTCCTACTTTTTACTTATTGATAACATTCTTGAAAGGGGGGCAGGGAAGGCTATTCAAATATTCATGTGTTCTTATTATTCAAATTATTTTTTAACATTGATTTGCTGTACATATGTACAGATATTTTGAATATGTACTTATAATTATGTCTTTTATTTAAAACATTTGTATAGCCAACTATCTTATAACCATTTGTGGATGCTGGTCTTTATATTTATTCTGAGGTTTTTGACTACAGTTACTTTTGGAAATCTCTTGGACGCTTCTATCTCTTGTGCTTGTTTCTCTCACGAGTTATATGCCTTGAAAGCAGATCAATATTACAATTTTATAGTAATAAACTGGTTCTTCAGCAAGTATCAATTAGCTGTAGTTCTGTGAAGTTTCTTTTTTACTGTCTTCTAATTGTCTTAAATAGTCTTTCATTCACTGAAGATTTATAAAAGGTAGAATACACAGTGGAGTTATTTGTTCAGGCTTCCTATCTATTTTTGTGGTATGAGAGATCCAAGAAGAGATTGCCAATATAAGGTCAGTATTTCGTTTTCATTACTTTTCATTACTTGGTCCTCTGCTTCTGATGTAGCGTCATCTGATCTTTACAAAGCTGATTATGTGGCCATAAGCTTGTACATTCTTGAAGCATTTTCATTTGGATATCACTTCTGGAGTAGATATTTCTTTTGGCAGGACAGTGTTGTTCTTTATGGCGATATGACTGATTTCAATTGAAGTAACTTTGATAAGTCCATGTGTGTCCCAATGTCTCCAGACCAGAAAACTTATATTTTCTGATCTGCTGTAACAGTTCAGAGGAAAAATATGGGAACTACATGCAGGAGGATATGCACTAGATGATGGATTTTTTTTTCTCCTTTGCAAAGACCCTCACAATTCTAGATGCTGCACTGAAAACACAAATGAGGTTTTTAAACCATTGGTTTTCAAACTGGGTGATACTATGATTTCAGGTGTTGCAAGAATTTGTACAACACCTCACCAAGACAAATAAAATAAATTAAGATTGGAAAGAGATGCACACATCACTTACTTTTAATCATATTTTAGTCTATATTTCAAATAAAATAGCAATAGAATTGTTGGAAGAAATGTCCATCTGGGTTCAGTTCCAAGTGGGAAGAAAGACACTGGAAACATGGAGACTGATTGGAAAGATGGTTTAATGGTGGACAGCACCACATGGTTTGAAGTCCTGGATAGCTGATCACATGGAGCGGAGAGTGAGATATATTTATACCTTCTCTTGGGCTTTGAACTTGCTTCCTGTTCCTGTGAAAGAAATGTATTCTGATTGGTGGTCAGACTCTCATGGAGCCATGCAGGAATAGTTTTGTACGTTGTCTTGAGTCCCAGGCTTGGTTGAATCTTGCTCAGTGATGTAATCTTCCCAGGGGCCATGTGGTGAGATTATCCTATTATGTCCTGAGGGTGAAGGACTTTTGTGTTGTAGATAAACTGGCCCAGACTTTTGTCTTGTAGATAGGTTGGCACCAGTCTTTCTGGGGCTATTACCAAAGGTGGGGGCTGCTTTCCAAGAGCATGTTTTCTCATCCAGGGAGGTGTAATATTCTGCCTTTTTAGTATTTCCTAGAATATTTCCTTCTAGGAGAGGGGTGGATGCTAACTTCTTACAGAACCTTAAACTTTTTAATAAAAACATTCACATTTAACACTACATTTTCTAGTTTAACTAGCTTCTTTTTTCACCGCTGTCCAATTGTAATGTTTCTGCAGATAGTTACCTTATTTTCAAACCAAAAAAGAAAAGCCAAAGTCATTTTTACAAGAATTATATGCTGTAGTTATATAAAAGATAAATACGTATAGGCAGTGGCTGACTCCAGTCAGTGATAGTCAAATCTAATTCATTTGTATGAACAATTATTTTCACTTCCTAAAGTCAGAGAAAAATATATATAAAAATGCTTTCTTTGCCTGGACGATGGATATGAGAAAAATTGGTTTCACTTAAACTGCTGTTAAAATGCTGCAGTTTGCAAAACATTGGCAGGTGATAAGCTGCTTTTGGTGCTGCACTGGAAGAGCTGATGCTTGTGATAAATCCTTTAAGCCTAGAGGTTGGTATTACAAACCTTTAGCCCTACTTTTGCAATTCCCTGCTTGCTTCAGTGTTACAGCTCCTACATCAGAAGTTCCTCTGCAGACTGAAGGTCATATTAGATGATCAGAGATTACATAGAGCCTCATGCCCTCCAGACATGATTAGTCTTCCTTTTAAAAAGTGAGTGCAATATATTTTAAAATGCCAAAACAAACATTTGGTGTTCATTTAAATTTATGGAAATTTCATTTCCATTTTTTTAAATTCTTCTCAATCCAATTGTGTCTGATTCTTGGAGACTTTCTGGACAAGTCCCTGGAATTTACATGGCAAGGTTTTCCAGAAGTGGTTTGCACTGCCTCCTTCCAAGGGCAGAAAGCAAGTGGCTAGTCCAAGGTCACCCAGCTGATTTTGTGCCCAAGGCAGACTAGAACTCTCAGCCTCCCAGTTTCTAGCCTGATACCTTTACCACTACACCTTGTCTGTCGTATTTTGCATACTCCTACACAGAATAGTAAGCTTGCAATAGAGCATAGTTTCTCAACCTTGGCATCTTTAAGACATGTGGACTTCAATTCCCAGGATTGTCCAGCCAACATGCTAGGAATTGAAGTCCACACATCTTAAAGTTGCCATGGTTGATAAGTGCTGCTCTAGAGGACCATTCAGATGCAACCTCTCACCATCCATTGTTTTGCAATTAATCCTCCCCCACCCCCAACTCAGAGGGATTATTAGTCACATTTTGAGAAGTACATCTGTAGTGCAACTGAATTTTACTTCATTTGCCTTGCCTGTCTGAGTTTTGCTAATATTTATTCTGTACAAAGTTAATCCTACTGGACTTCTTTGTGGTGCATTCTTCCAAGTCTGGGAATTTTTGTCATTACTTTTTTCCAGCTATCTCTTGGCTTACTTTTATGTTGATTGAATTGTATCTTCTTGTATAATTAACTCTCCTCTGAGTTGTTTAGATCCATTACAATTTTTATTTTGCTCTGATGGCTTCATCTAGATGCTAACCTCCCCCATCCCATATCTTTATATGAGCCATTATGCCACAAATGAATAAAACCAGGAGCAATGAATAGTGTAAGTAGTTAGTATTTATTCATGTAATATGTTTATTTAAAATCAATATTTAGAACAACACAGATGAAAAAGAATCCCTCCCAAAATGCAGTTTAAACTAATGAAATTTATCTAGAAAAAACTCTTCAGTAAGTTCATAGACAACATTACACAGCTAGCAGGTAATTTTCCTATTACATGAAATAGTCTACATCCAACATGGACTGTCTGACTTCAATTTTAGCCTTTCATGTCTAAGGCAATAGATTATTTCCATCTAGATGGAAATATTTGCTTAATCCAAACAAGATAGGCCTATAACTACACTTGAAATATTACCCTCAAGCCAAACATAAAAGATTCACTTGTGAATGGTAAGACAAAGCAATAATTAGCCCAATTTATTAGGGAGTTATTCATAACAAGCAAGGAATAGCTGACTAAAATAAGGGGACCTGTTTTACTGTAACCTTTCAGTCATATACAGTGTATATGTGCATATTATACACAATTAAGTAGTAGTATTAGTCAGAAGTAGTAATTCAGTAAAAATAAACATTAAGAATGAATTAATCATGACATTCCATAAATGTCTAAAATGGAATCTGGACTTTGTTTCTGAGAAGACTTCTTCTCAGTAGGAGACTGATTGTGCATTGTAGCGGTTACATACGCCTATCTATTTAATTGGCATAGTTCTAAGCTCAGAAACACTCTTTTTTGCTAATATCAAGTAATAATACCGAGACCGAATCTGGGTTCTTATATCATGATGAATTATAATGGAGTGTAGGCTTAGAATGTTACATGAAGCTATCCATTGTAATTTAATCAGTTTTCAGAGAAGGAATTTGGGGATGCTAGACTAAAAGCAACCTTGTATTATATTTCTTCTACTGCTCACATTTCCATAATTGCAAAGTTTAAACAATAATTATCTTACCGAACTTAATTACCTATTTAATATAAAACGACACTCTTTCTTATCAAAGATACAAACTTAAACTTAAGGATCTAACATTAACTGGCTTTTCACATTTCTATATACATTTTTAGCTTTGTTTAAACATGAATTTGACTAAGATCATGTCTATATGTTTTTGTCCCAAACTGTTTTCATTTTTAGTCAATCTTGCTTAAATTGTTTAATGGCTAAGCATTACAAGGTAGATCTAGCCAAGATTAATTTAACTGTTCCTTTAACTTAATAAAAAAAACAGGATTTCAGGAACTTACCAAAAAATTAATACAAAAATGTGAAAGCTCCAAGAGCAGTTAACTGGAATGGGGTGGGGGTGAAAGAGATGGAAGAGTTAGTGTTTACAAACTTGTAAAAACATGATTCTAATGGAAATTGAAAATGAGCCAATAACTGTTGGATTGATATTAATATCATGGGCATTTTCATCTTTGAAGCTAGAAGGTGGCAACAGCTGGAATGTGATGTCTAAGGCTGAGGCAATTAAACAAGTTAGAACACACCTAAATAATAGCTCCCTTGCTTGGTACTTGGAATTTGGCAAGCAAATTCTTCTAGAAAGTTCTGTCTTTAAAAAGAATAGCTATTGACTTATATCACAAAAACAGATATTTGGGCTACACTAATTTTGGCACTAAACAATGCAATGAGATGCTGACATGTGGTTAGATTGCTTTTAAGGGCATTAGGTTCTATAATCCAGAGCAAAATAATTACCCGCCAAATTAGAAACAATGTAACCCTTACATATGGAAATAATTACTTCTTTTTATAGAAGTTGTTTTGTTACTAATTTTATAAATTATTTTATTATTTGAACCTCACTTTTATTATTTTTACAAATAACTCAAGATGAAAAACATATTATTTCCAAAATCTTTCATAGGCCACTATATGACATCTTCCCTCTTAATGAGTTTGGGCATATTATAAAGATGCAGTAAAACTACATACTGGAACACTGAAAGCAGGACAGCTACAAAACACAGGTTGCTGATGAACACTGGGTCTGTAACTAGTAAGATAGAATCTATAATTTGGTGCTAGAGGAAGAAGTAGACCTGGCATGTAATATTGAGATCTAGTCAGGCAGAAATGGGAAGGCTGACCCTTTGGTGATCTGTTCTGGGTTCTAGATACTGCAGAAACCATGAGCCCAAGACTGAAAAGGAAAATTTGTGCCCAATAGGAACACTCCAGCAATGATCAGTAGCACAGTCTCAAAGGCAACTGGTTACATATGAATTTGGGCCACAGGAACAAGTTTGGTCTGTTGTCAGTATGGTGCCTCTCTCACTATTCACAACTTTTCACATCAGGAACTTTTGGATTTTATATGTGGACTGGGCTTGGAATTCATTGGATAGTCCATGTTCAGGCCTACTTAATAGCAGTAATAGTGGTGAAACTATATACTTCTTTACCCTCATTGAATCCCTAGATTTCTGCCTGGTAGCTTTCTTCAGAATAACCCAAACTCTTTTAAGGGGATTAAAACACTTAAAATAAATAAATACAGAAAGCAATACACTGAGGAAGCTGAGTAAAAAATAAAATATTAAATCATTCATAATCAAGCTTTAAATGGTATACATTCTAAGTATATTATTGTCCAATATGATTAAAAACTCTGGACAAAACTAAGTGTTTTTTTCCAAAATGACTATCACACTCCTCACAATGGAGCTCAAATAGCATTGAAGTGCTTTGCAGTACTTCATCCACACAACAGACCTTTCATGGTTCTCCATGAATCCAACCAGGGAGGAATTTGTTTTCTGCTACTGTCACTGTTATAGCATAAGCCTCATAATGGTATCTCCACTCTATCCTGACATATTCATCCTTGTGTACATAGATATGGTTCAAGATTCTTGATTTATGTTTCATCATTTATAAAAACTCTTTGTACCATGTAACACTACAGGCTTAATTTTGGGACACAAAATACTCAAAAGCCACAATATCTAATGCTGATTATTTCAAATCTCATCCCAGTTGCAAAAAGGTGATCTACCAGATTTGGGAGAAAAAAAAAACTGTCTCAGAGCTATCTGAAAACAATAATGGGGCAAATGAACTTAAACTGGATCCTACCACTTGTGGAAAGAAACATGCTGCAACAATCCAAGCATCATCAGGAAAGGAACATACTAGCCCAAATTGTGCCAAACCTCAATTATCAGGAATGAATAAAGCAAACAATAAAGTGGTTTCTATTGTATAAAGCCTATGTTTCTATTTTACTAAAAGAAATCTATATTTATTTATTTATTTATTTATTTAATTTGTATACCGCCCTTCTCCCAGAGGGACTCAGGGCGGTGAACAGCCAAAATTAAAAAACATACAAATACAAAAGTTAAGATAATTAAAAGAATTAAATCATTGGCTACCCAATTTAAAACCCCAAATCCATAAAATTTAAAATCCCAAATAAAACCATTTAGGCTAGGCCGGCTTGATGAAATAAAAACGTCTTCAGGGCTTTACGGAAGGTCCGGAGGTCCGGGATCAATCGTATTCCAGGAGGCAGGTCATTCCACAGGGCGGGTGCCCCCACAGAGAAGGCTCGCCCCCTGGGGGCCGCCAGCCGACATTGCCTGACCGACGGCACCCCGAGGAGGCCCTCTCTGTGAGAGCATATTGGCCGGTGGGAGGTTATCGGTAGCAGCAGGCGGTCTCGCAAATACCCTGGCCCTAAGCCATGGAGCGCTTTAAAGATGAGAACCAACACCTTAAAGCGCACCCGGAAGACCACCGGGAGCCAATGCAGCTCGCGCAGGAGAGGTGTTACGTGGGAGCGCCACGTCGCTCCCATAATCACCCGCGCGGCCGCATTCTGCACCAGCTGGAGCCTCCGGGTACTCCTCAGGGGGAGCCCCATGTAGAGAGTGTTACAGTAGTCCAGGCGTGACGTAACCAAGGCATGAGTGACTGTGCACAAGGAGTCCTGATCCAGAAAGGGGCGCAACTGGCCTATCAGGCGAACCTGATAAAAAGCCCCCCTGGCCACGGCCGTCATATGCTCTTCTAAAGACAGCCTTGTGTCCAGGAGGACACCCAAGTTGCGAGCCCCCTCTGTGGGGGTCAGTGACTTGCCCCCAATAGCCAGCGATGGCACCAGCTGGCTCTACTGGGACGCCGGCAGCCACAGCCACTCGGTCTTGGAAGGGTTGAGCCGAAGCCTGTTCCTCCCCATCCAGACCCGCACGGCCTCCAGACACTGGGACATCACTTCGAGGGCATCATTGGGGTGGTCTGGGGTGGAAATGTACAGCTGAGTATCATCAGCGTACAGATGGCATCGCACCCCAAAACCACGGATGATCTCACCCAGCGGCTTCACATAAATGTTGAACAGGAGCGGCGAGAGGACCGACCCTTGCGGCACCCCGCAAGCAAGGCGCCTCGAGGTCGACCTCTGCCCCCCTGCCAACACAGACTGCGACCGGTCAGAGAGATAGGAGGAGAACCACCGCAGCACGGTGCCTCCCACCCCCAATCCCTCCAGCCGGCGCAGCATGATACCATGGTCGATGGTATCAAAAGCCGCTGAGAGGTCTAACAGGACCAGAACAGAGGAACAACCCCTGTCCCGAGCCCTCCAGAGATCATCCACCAATGCGACCAATGCCGTCTCCGTGCTGTACCCAGGCCTGAAGCCGGACTGGCACGGATCTAGATAGCCTTGGTTAACTAATACCATGATGGGTAGAAAATGTCAATACTTATGGGTTTAGCTCATATAAACTGAGGAATATGGAAGATGACAATCTGGGATGTAAGGGATAAAATAGTTAAATCTATGAATTGATGAATAATAAACATGTTTCTGTGAAACTAAAAAATATTGTGAAAAAGGTAATGGATCTGAATGAAGATAGTCTGATCTTGTAGAGTTAATAAATACATGCATGGAAATGAAAATATAGGTTTAAATATAAATATGAAAAAGCTATCAGAAAGGACAAACTGATATCATTAGATTGTTGTGACCATATCTGAAAGTAGGAATATCCAGGTTAGTGATAAGATACATTATTCCCTAGTGAATGATGATAATGGAAAACTCAGGGATGAGTTCTGAGGAAAATTGCAGCATTCTGAATGAGTTCAATCCATAAGAAAAATGTATATGATCATAGGTGAAATTAATAGATGAGGTTCAGAAATGGATGTGATTTGCTTAGGCAGTGGCTGTGAAATTTGTTTAAGGCATGTGTTTACATCTGTTCTTGCCAATTGATAAAATACTATTGTTCCTTGGTACAAAGGAAAGTGTATTAAAAATGAATGCAAAGACAATAGGAATATTAGCTTATTATTTATTATTGTTGTTACTTTAATGTTATGCATCCATTCCCCCAAAAGGTCGTAAAGTTAATTTTTCATCATCACTGTAACTGTGAATGGTCACTAAATGAGGTACTCACTAAACAAGGACTTGTACAGACTTAATGGTAACAACCAGCACCTTTAATTGCATCCAGAAGCCTACTGGTAACCAATGCATCTCCTAAAGCTGTAATATCATCAGAGTATATCAGAATAAATCCATCATTGCTTGGGCTATTACAATTCTGAAACCAATGGAAGCTTCTCCTGAAAGATCTTCACATTACATGTGACCAGGACATGAGTGACTGAGAGAAGGGCTTCTTGATATAGGAAAAATCACTATTGATACATGAAATATAATTGCAAAATTCCTGTCCCAAGCCACAAATGTCACCTGTTTTTCAAGTAGGAACTCTTGAGTCTAAGAGAACTCCCAAATTCTAGACCACTTCTGAGCAAGGAAGTACAGGTAGTCCTTGCTGAGCAACTACAATTGGGACCAGCAACTCGAAAGATGAATGTTCTCAAAATGAATATTATTCCCAAATGAATTTATATTCTGAGAGGAATTCTGTTCAAATTCCTCAAAAATATTTTCAGAAAATAAACACTTCAAAAATTTTGTATGTGGTTCTTCAATTCCAACAATACCTTCACAGAAAATGCAATTATCTATTAATAAGGGAGAATTTGGTTTTCAGACCCTGTAGTTATACATTGATAAATTGTAAGGTGCAAGGCCATTTGAATAGTCTTGGACAACTTGGAGGAACACAAAATGGAAGGAATGCAATTAGCAATGACTTTTTAGGAAACTGAGTTCTTAATCCTAAAACAGTTATTTTGTTCAGTTGAATTGATACTATTAAAAGGTTAAAACTTTTAATTTGCTTAAAAGTGGTATTTACTTCTAATAATGAATCTTTTGTTTATTTAGTTATATATTATGTTAACTTTCCCTCAAAATGTCCAAAAGACTATCTTGAAATTATAATAGTAATGAATTTTGATAATTATTTCAGTTATCAGCATTTTGTAGATTAAATAAAGTTACCTGTATTTATTGATTCATAAAATTTAATTCGCTAATCAAATACAAGGGTATAACAACCTTTTTTGCCTGTTCTTTTGTTTGTGATATTTTATGTCAAGATTTACTATTTTAGCCTTAAGGGCTAGAAAAAAGAACATTAAGTATTTATATGTGATCCTTTGTATGTTTAAGAGAGGTTTATTTCCATGAAAATTATATAAAATTTCATTCCAAGTTTTGTACAATATTCATGTGGAACTAATAAGCAAGATATTAAAGTACCCAATATCATCATTATCCAGTCCTTTTAAATATCAAGAAAAAACACCTCACTACTTCCTGTATTAGTATCATTTATGTCTTTAGAAAAAGGCTTAGATTTACATTTATCTTTTTAAGAAAACAATAGCATATAGCAATATTATATAAAGTATATATGGATTACATAATGCTGCCATTTGGAGGACAAATACAATCAAATCTGTCCTCTCAAATCAACACAGCTCAAAGTTGATTCTAGTTACAAGTCTCCATCAGTAACACTCAATTTTATCTTTCATTCGCAGGCTGACCGAATAAGGCTTTTGACGCTATGTTGCAAAGCTACGTAGGCCTAGATGGGGAAAAACTGCCTCCAGTTGAATTCTGCCAAGATTGTTGGAACCTTTCAGACCCGGGGATTTTCTGACATTACTTCTGGATAGAGTTGCACTTCCCCAATTAGGAGTGATGTGCAATTTGTGCATTCACTAGCGATCTAGACTCACACCCTTGTCACCTCATGGTTCAATCCACTTTGCACATTGCTGTCTCTGAAGACCACTTGGAAGATTTAACTAGTCCAGAATGTGGCAGAATGTGGAGTTATGGACTTGCTAGAGTACACCTATGGTTGCCACTGTGCATTTGGATAAGATTTAAGATTTATTCATGTCTTCTGTTGTTTATGACTACTTGGTATGATCTGGCAGACTAAGTCTCCTTGATTAAACAGTGCCATCTTTTAAATCCCAGGAAGTGCACCTTCTTTGTAACGCTGTCTTTTTTCTGGAATGAATCCCCCTCTGAAATGGGCAAGATGTTTTCTTACTATAACTGGAAACATATAATAAGAGTTAGTGGAAATATATTCCACTATTCTAAGAAGTGGGTGAAAAGAGCATGAAAATCTATATTTACATTTATTTAAAAGTTATCCCCAAAAGCTCCCATTAAGAGATACCACTACTGAAATGCAAACATCTTAAGTCAGCATTTTTGCAATGGGCACTTCACCAATCTTACCACAACAGAACTTGAGTTAATCAATAACAGACCATGGGGTCAGTGACTGTTTTTGGAATTTAAAATATGCTGTTTTTTAGTGTTGGGAAAGATCTACAATGATGGATGCAGATATAATGATGGAACTCAGATATAGGAAAGAATCACAAAATCTGATCCAATGCCTGTTTACTGGCTAAAAAAAACCCCTAGGATGTCATGAGACTGTAATTTTAATTTTATATTCAAATTACTGCTGACATCTTTGAAGAGTTTGTTTATTTACATCATGCCAAAATCGTAAGCAGATCCTTGGCAGCTCATGCCTTATAATACATAATGATAAAATTAAAAAAATGCAAAGTTTACTAGCTTCTGGTAAGCAGCCTCCAAGTATTTTCTGGAAAAGCTGTTTTTAGCTGCTTCTGAAAGGTAAGTACATATGAGACTAATTGGACTGTCTTATTCCAGAAGACCAGCCTGATTTTAGGGGGAGAACATGTATCTGGGCTTCATCTCCTCCATTAGCCAGACTGCTGAAGAGTCAATTTTCCTCCTTAAATCTTCCCAAACTGCAAAATGCAGCCACACATTTTGCATCCCTGTTCTGTGTAAAACTACCTTGAAGAAAATATTGTATAAATATCTTAGAACATACATTTAAAATACACCACAAAAAAACATGAATATGTATTATTGCCACCTCAACGCTATTGATGCTAAGAAGTAATTTTAAGTCTGATGACTATCAATGGGAGAGTTAGTGGTTTATTCTCCAAAAGTCGTAAGTAGGAAATAAAGTGCTGAATAATGTATTTTGCCTAGTGTGTTTTTACTCACTATTATTATGTTCGATGATAATCAATTCCTCTTTCTGAATACTGCTAGGCATTTTCTTATTGAAATATTTCTTATTGTTTTATTAATACCTATCATGGTTGCAATATACTGTATTGTTGGACTTCTGTGGTATGTGAACATAGTCAATAGAATAGATTTCTGAAGTTATATGTAAGGCCATACCGCAATAACACAATAGTCATTTTGTGAACAGGAAAGGAAAACAGGAATGGAATACTTTTGTCACTATATTCTCCAAATAAATTTCAAAAATGAGATTGGCCAAATAGATTGCTTGGCTTTGGTGTGCTGATTAGACTGCTGGATCAGAAACTAGAAAACCATAAATTCTCATTTTCCCTTAGGGATAAAACCTGGCCCAGTGACTTAGACCAATTATATGCTTGAGTTATGACAGCAATTGGAACCAGAATTTCTGTCCCTAAGTGATGCAGTTATAAAGTACAATGTCAATCTCTGAGTCTGAGTTGCCATTGTAACTCCCACGTCCATGCAGGAAGATGCAGGAGTCCCAGACAAACAGGTTGATAGGTGAGAACTGCAGGTGGGTGCTGTGGACAGGTGTTATGGAGTACAGCTGCAGGTGTGTGGGTACTGCAGGAGTGTACCACAGGCAGTCACTAGAAGCATAAATGGGTGCATGGATGCTGATGGCCAATGGAGGTGCAGTGGGTAAGAGCTATAGAAAGATGCAAAAAAACCCAAACAAACCAAAAATTACGTCCTCACTGACCTACCTTTAGGGAAGTCAGCAGGGAACATTGATGAAATTGTGATGGTGTGATATGACTTCCTTCAACATCATAATTGTGAAAAAGTACCTGAGGTGCTGGGAACCTGGATCACAATTGCACAACCATGGGGTGTCGCAATGGGATCTAAACTCATCTTTCAGCATTATTGTAACTTTGAACAGTCACTGAACTTTGAGTAGTCACAACCAGAGGACCACCTGTATTTTCTCTCATCCCAATCTCCATCACAAGGATGCTAATGTGGGGAAAATATAAGGATGGAACATTGGGTGTTTTCTAATTACAAAAAGATTCTGAGTCAGCATAGAACCAAGCAAGGCGGAATATCTAAAGACTATAGGATTTTCAATCTTACTTTAGTAAATGTCTATAAAATCAATTCAGTATCAATTCCCATGTAACTTTTGAGATAGGAGAAAGTTATAGTTCATCTGTGAAACAAATAATACACTATCATTAATCAGAAGAGAAGACTCTTACAAATAAAATTTCAATTTTAATTAATGAAACATATTTATTTGCTTCTCTTATTCATAAGGCAATCATCAGTGCTAATCAGGTTCTTTTTGCTGAGCAGCATTTATTGAAGTCTGGCTTGATTTCCCCCCCCTCCAACAAGTACTCAATTATCCATTCTAATTTCACTAACATTTCTAAACCTAATGACATGTGCCAAGAATATACTGAAGAATATATTGTTTCAAGACTACATAATATTGTAAACATGCCCTTTATTCATCAATTTCCAATAAAATAAGTATCCAACCTGTGACAAAGAGTTTATTCGGGGAGATTTTGCTTTTCGGTTGTTAAAAGTTGTATCAAACATAATTAAGAAAGTTAGGTGTAAAAGAAGACTGAGTTCCCCTACTGTGAACTGCTGTATTGAAAGCCTAATTTCAACAACTTTAGCTCGCATAAGAATCCTGTCCCCAAAAGTTAATACTGAAATGTTAAACTTGCAAATGGAGGAAGAGGCAGACCTGTTTCCTAAAACAGGCTTTGTACAGTACACGTCTTAATAAAACAACGCTAATATTTGTACGCCTGGTATGTATTTCCACCGAACTAGTCTTACTTCAGGCGGAAGAAATTATGCTATCCTAGAAGAACGCAGGTATTAGCTGCCTGTCACCTGGGCGGTCATGGGAGGCATCCCGGGCGTCGTACGAACAAACAGGCGCCGCTGCGCTCAACTTACAACCGGCTCGGAGGGAGTTACTTCTCCAAGCATTCAGGGTTAGGGAGGCTTCTCCACGCCCCTTTACCCATTGTCAGGGCCACCTCGGCAGTTTCCGCTCTCGCTTCGGCTCCTTTCGCCTGGTTACCCTCCGCCCTATGGGAGAAAGTCGGAAAGTTTCGGGAGCGCTGCTGAGTCTTCCGGGACCCGCTTCGGGAGTTCCGCGCCGCAACCAGGCAACTCACCTGGGGAAGCCGCAGCCTCCGCAGCCTCCTTACTAGGCAGCATCAGAGGGTAAGCTGGAGCCTGCGCCGGCGCTTAACGGCGCTGGTTAGGGCGCTCTGAACGCAAAACTTCGCCGACGCCGGGAGTTGGAGAAAGGAAACTGCTCGGTGGGGGAGCTATGTACCCTGTGGGAAGGCGAGAAACGCGCGTGTTCCATAAAGTTAGGTTAAGACGGGGGTATCTGCCTGTCTTCGAGGCTTCCCATCGTCCGTTCACATTGGTTTGGGAGGAGAGGTCCGAGAAGAGCAGCTTTTATAGGCGCTTCTCGCGCGTGAGAAAGAAAAGAGTTCGCAAGATGTGCGCGTAGAGAGAGTGTGAGAACTACAGCCATTCCAGCGTGTAAAGTTGGCTGGGGTTTGAGTAGCCGAGAAAAATCCAGATTTGCTGGTAAACGGAGATGGGGGGCGGGCCAAAAGAGAAGCGGAGCGGAGCTCGAGGGGCTGCGGGAGACCCAATCGGGGGGCTGCCCTGGGGATCTGGAGGAGCCCTAGAGACAGCGCGCTCGCCTCACTCGCTCCCTTTTGTTTCCTGCAGAGGGTTGCGTGGAGTCCTCCTACCCACCCCGCTCGGTGACTCTCCTTTGGTCGGCCAGCAACTTTTGCCAGTCCGCTCGGTTAGTAAACCTCGGAAGGTCAGCAGCCACGTCGGGGCTCGTTGGGAAGGCGCCAAGGAATCGGCAGCTTCCCTGAAACATGGCCACCGGGGGCTATCGGGGCAGCGGCGCCGCTACGACCGATTTCTTGGAAGAGTGGAAAGCTAAGCGGGAGAAGATGCGGGCCAAACAAACACCGCCGGCCGGGGTGAGTGATGGCAAAGCTGCCACCAATACTGCCACCAGCGGCGTTGGCGGCAGCACCACCGCCACCGCCGCCGAACTTAATAACAACAATGGCAGCGGCGGCATGAATTGTATCCCTCTGGCCAGAAACACCCCGAAGGAGCCCCAGCCGACAGCCGGAACCAGAGCAGGAGGCGCGGAGCCCCCAGGGAGCAGAACCAGCGCGACGCCAACTTCTCCCGAGGAGGAGAAAGTGGCTCCCAAGGGCAAAGGTTCCTCCGGCCCCAGCGCCCGGAAAGGAAAAGGGCAGATCGAGAAAAGGAAGCTGAGGGAGAAAAGACGCTCGACAGGTGTCGTGAACATCCCGGCCACCGAGGTGAGTCGGCGCTGGGTCAGGAGGGCCGGCGCTGGGGAGGAAGGGGCGGCCCAGCCTCGGAGGGGGGGAGCCACGCCTCTCCCTTCGGCTGCACCTGAGGAGCCTGGTGGCTTGCGAGTCGGCGGCCCCTCCCCGTCTCTCTCAGGCCTGCCTGGGCTGCCTCAGTGGTGCGTGAGGCTGGATGCCTACAAATTGCTTAGCGGGCAGCGGGAGGCCGCTGGAATGAAACTGCTCGAGGCGCTAAAACCACAGAGTGCTTCGTTCATTTCTGTGGTTGTGTCCTTGTGGCTTGAAAAGTGCAGTCGAATCCAACTAAATGGATCGAACTGGACTTAGCGCGCCTGTAAAGTTGGGGCTGTTGTTTTCCATTAAAGAAGGTAGCCTTGGTTTTTAGTCTATGTATATGAAATTACTTAAACCGCTTGGATCCGGAACAGCCTTACTTGATCCGCTTGCAGGTTTCACAGGCTTGTCACCCTAGATCTGTGGAGTTTGGGTTAATTTAAAAAAAAATCATGGTAGTCTATAGGAGTTTTTTTTAAAAAGTGAAAATAACTTCTAATGAAATTAAAACAATTCACTATGGATTAGTATAGTTAACTGTTGAATAACACATGACCTTAGTTTTGTATATGATGTGTCTGAAGATAATGTGTTAAGAAAGGCCTAAAAGAAAATTGTCGTAAAATACGATTGAAATAAATCCGTATAGTGTGCTCTGAATTAATAGGTTCCAGGGAAAAAAAACCTACTCTGAATTTTTTAATTGTTTCAAAAATGTTGACCTGTTTTTAAATTGTCTTAAAGATGTCGGTCTCTGTTAAATACAACAGGATAATAGAGATGTTATAACCAATATTGTTACTGTCGGATACTGAACTTTTTTTCCCCTTCACAGTATTGGTTATAACATCTCTATTATCTTGTTTTTAACAGAGACCGACATCTTTTAAGACAATTTAAAAACAGATGGTATAGAGTTCAATATAATTTTTTTCCTCTACAATACCAACGTATGCAGTGGCTTAAAAGGAAGAAAATAACATTTTGGTTAGCTAATACGGCTGTCTTTTTAAAAAACTTACATGTATTCTGGCATTAATTTAAAATGCTGCCAAAAGTTATAAACATGTGACAATAACTCTAAATGGAAAAGCAGAAAACTTAGAAAAAACGATATTAACAATCCACTTTAGTATTCAATAATGTAAAACAATATTGCTGTCCTTTTTTTCTGGAATGTAACATCTGAAATCACCTAATACTTCATTTCACAACTGCCTAATTATTTCACAGCTACTTAATGAGACTCTTAGAAGATGCTGTTGATGAAAACAGTCTTGACTTTTTTTATGAGATTCATGCTAGCATCTGCTAAGAGCAGCTGTTTAGGAACTTGCAACAATCTTGGGCAAAATATCTATATGAATCTTTAGTTTAAGAAAATCTATTGGGAAAATAGGCATAATCAAAGTTCATCTTATTTCTGCAGTTCTTTCAAAGGAAAACCAATTCGTTTTTTGCCATTGAATAACTCATACTGTTCAGTACCTTCTGCCCATCCTCCAAAAGACATTTTTGAGTCCTATTTGGAGAAGGGCAGTATAGAAATTAAAAATAAATAAAAATTTTGTCTAGTTATGTATTCTAGCATGTGATTTGACTTGAGTTTGAAAGATAGAAGGCATGGCTTCTTTTAATATATGATTTCACAATCCTTCCTTTGTATATTTTTCAGCATGTCTGATATATCAGAGTTTTGTTTCCTCATTATTATGAAAATACTGATACAGCAATTAGAAGATAGCTACATTATGTCTTTTATTATCTACAAATCGTGAATAATTTGAACCCATAGACTAAGATATAACTTTCTCTTGCCTACCGCTAACTGGTTTTTCCAGTCTTGAATTAGGTAAAACAATTTTTGTTGTCATTGTCCTGTTTATTAGTTCTCTTCTGCTTTCCATTAGTTTAAATTGGTATTTGGAATGCCATATTATGCCTACTTTAATAGATCTTACCAGCATTGTAAAGTTTTGAAGCAGTTCTAAAATTAATTGTCCAAATCTTCAAAATTGGAGAAAGGTTTATGTAAAAGGAGTGTTATGTGCACCCCTGCCCCCAAAAGGGCCAGTTTCACATTCAGTAGCAATTTATTTCAAAAATGAGTTCCATAATACACCAAAATGATCCCTTTGAATTGGGCTTGGAAAGGAAGTGATGGAGGAATAGGTGGTTAATCAGTCAAAGCTAGAGGCAGTAAGGGGAACTTTTATTCAGTATCAGCTCTGGAAGGAGGAGGACCCCCAGACTACGAACCTGTTCCTTAAAGTAGAGTATATATAGAGATAGTAATAACTTAAGAAACAGGACAGAACTTTGCAAAATGCAGCTCAAAATTCTGGAGGCCAGGCAGATGTTAGGCATTACCACTTGTTAGCACCCAAATACAGGTAGTCCTTGACTTACAACTTTCACTTAGTGACCATTCAAAGTTATAATGGCATTGAAAAAAGTGACATGACCATTTTTCAGACTTATGACCATTGCAACATCCCCATGGTCGCGTGATTTACATTCAGAAGTTTGACAACTGAATCACACTTCTGACGGTTGCAGTGTCCTGGGGTCATATGACCATCTTTTACCACTTTCTGACAAGCAAAGTCAATGGGGAAGCCAGATTCACTTAACAACCAGGTTACTATTTTAACAACTGCAGTAATTCACTTAACATATGTGGCAAGAAACATCGTAAAATAGGACAAAACTCACTTAACGAATTTCTCACTTAACACAAATTTTGGGCTCAGTTGTGGTTGTAAGTTGAGGACTACTTGTAAATAAGGGTAGAAACAAAAATACTACTCCCAGCTTACTCAGGTGCTCCAAAAAGATACCACTGTCAATGGCAAAAAAGACCACTGATATACCTAGTGGTATCAATAGAGTCATAGTTTGCTCTAGGTAACTTATCTGACAGGTAACCTTAGCTTTTCTGTAGCAAATACAGACCTAATCTCTCACTAAAAAGGGTTTGATAATCTATTTCCTACGAATGTTTTTGGAGCCACAACACCACTGCATTGTTTATGGTTTGACTAAACATGGAATATTGGACACTGGGCTCCACTTGTTCAGATTACCAAACTAGTTGTTTAGTGGGTTGTTCTAATCTAGAGCATTATTTCATTGTTAAAATTGTAACAGATTTAGAACAAAATCTCTGAATGAAGAAGGTTATGTGTGCATGCACAGATATATGCCTGCTCCCTGATGCAGTCCGAGATGTGGCCTTTGAGATCAGAAATACTGGAGTTATTATGGGCTTCAAATAGGTTTGCAGGACAATTTGAAACAAAACAGGTGAAATATGGAATATTTCCATATTTAGTATAAGATATATATAATCTTATAAGACTAAGATATCCTTCTGAATATAGCCTCTAATGGGGAGAAGTAGCCTTTTTTATATAATGAGATCAGAAGCTTTAATATAGTTGAGGGAGGTAGAATTGTGAACTGAATGCCATGAATGGGAATGTATACAATAGAAAGTAGAGGTTAGAAAAGGAAAACATAGGTGCATTGATGAAGTAAAATGAGGACTTTGATCTTGAACAAAAAGGTGTATAGAAAACCAGAGAAAGGATTCTGATTTCAGATAATTTTTAGGTTACAATGGATGGTAATAAGTGAAAAGGTACCACGAGGGAAGCCAGGAAGGATTTGGAAGACCCAGTGCAAACCGTACACAAGTAGAGGGTTAGGGAGGACCTGCAGAGGCTATGCATGGCCGGGTGTGTGCATGCTATGGGTGGGAACAAATTGCTGTAATGATTACTTTGTTTGTGGAAAGCTGGCAGGGAAGGTTACAAATGACGATCATAGCTCCTTGCTATGTCATAATCATGAGCTGAGTGCCCAGATTGTAATCATATGATTGTGTGGGTGCTATGATTGCCAGAACTTCAAGGATCAGTTTGTATGTTCATCTTTTCAGCAGCACTGTATGTTTGAATAGTTGCTGAATGAATGGATGAAAGCTGAAGACTGCTTATAGAGCATCTTGTAGTATGAATAATGGATGTGTTAGATGAGTTGAGTCTGTAAATTCTGGATATATAAAGGATGATGAACTTGCTTGGCAGCTATACATATTAAGCATATTTGTTTATATGTACTTTTTCACTCTATAATTTATATTTGAAGTATTAATGTACTTCAAAATATTGATTGAAATATTTACAAGCTAAAATATTCTGTGTAGAACTTTAATTATCACTTCTTGGAAGCAATTCATGTTGTGCAATATGTTTTAGCAAGTAAATTATAAACACTTTATCCACATACATCTTAATTTACATGTAAGAACTATGGATTTAACCAGATATTCTAGAAGCTTCAGTATATTCTTCTAGATATTGTTCTGTATACAGAAAACATGGAATTTTAAAGTACACTATATTGTATATTTTGTGTACGGTTTTCCCTGTATTAATTTATTACATGAGAAGCAGGATCACAGTTCATAGATTAAAGTATGTTTTAAAAAAACCCCATTCCTTCATAGCCACTTTGGGAAATTCCACCTTGTGAATTAAAATAACCTGCTATTGATTATTTTTGACAACATAATTAATTCTATAAAAAACAACCTGTTTTCTATGTGAAAATCCAATGGTGTGCTATAAGGACATATGAATCAACTTTTTTTGCTAAAGCTAAGCAGAGACTAGGTGGTATATTCCTTAACGTTTAGGTGACTGGGAAAATACAAGCATCTTGGGGAGCTTCATTAATACATTCTTGCTATGAATACAACTAATAGCTACTGACATATTGTTATTTTTTTCAATAACAATCCTTTTTTTAAAAAGGATTTTAATAAGTTCCTATTCAGTTGTCTATCTCTTTATCATGCATATTTGTTTCAAATTAGTCACCTAGAGTTGTTTGTTAGAAAGCTGGATGGCATACAAATTTAATAAATAAAATAAATAATTCAGTCTTCAGATATTTAACAGTTATAATTAGTGGTATATTGGCATGAGCTGCTACATGATTTCTGTTATTGTCAATTTGATAAAATTTAAAACTACCATTCAGGAACTCAATAATAAGTATGTGTGATTATTTGTTTGCTTGTTTCTATTAAACATTTTGGTTATAAAATTACAACTAAAAAACAACTAAAAAAACAGTTGACTTTGAACTGCTCATTTTATATATCCCCACTATTGTGAATAAAAATACCACTAAGATCATAGGTAGGGCTAAGCCATATATTCTCACTAAATACATTTGATATGTAAATTAGCACTTGATATTTGAGAAAGCTTAAGCTTTAGCTATGATTAGTGGAAAGAGCCATGGAAAGTATACAATATCATCAAGAGAGTAAAAGAATTGAAATGGAAATGGGCTGGTCACGTAGCAAAAACTGATGGCAGGTGGACCAAGTGTCCATGGAAAAGACCTAAAACAAGATGGATCGATGACATCAGCAAGTATTGTGGGCCCAATTGACAAAAGAGCTCAGGACCGTAGAGGTTGGAAACATGCAGAAGAGGCCTTCATCCTGCAGTGAATAGACAGTGGCTAAAATGATGATGATGATTTGAGAAAGTTAGTTGAAAAATGTAAACCTTAACTCTGGGACTATAGATTTAAACTTATTCTTTAAATTTATTTATTCTTTTAAAATTAATCTGTTGCCTTGTTGGCTAAGCAGGTATGACATTGTTGGCTGAGTGGGTACAAAGATAGCCAGGGAAGTGATTAAAGCCTGGGAAATGGGGCCCCTTGTCACTCAACAGTGCTGATTTATCACCAGCTTATCAGGTAGTTAGGAGCCAAGCACAAGGAAACAACAGCCAGTGACATAATAGCTAGCCATCAACACCCCAAAAAAGCCACACACAACCAAGCACCACATAAATACTACACATAGAACAGCCCAAAGTACACATTCTGGTAGAGAGACGTTCCCTGAGGATGGGCTCCAACACGAGTCCAAAAGTTCAGAAGATTAAATCTCTGGTCCCGGTGATCGATCCTGATTGTATCCTACAAAAGCTATCAAAGAAAATTGAAGGAAATATTGATAATATTATTTTGCACTAAACTGATTTTTGCTATATAGCAAATAATAGTGATTTTATTAATACACATAATACAATTATTATTATTATTAATTAAAATTAATGAGACATACCTGATTTTTTATATAACTTTTATAATGAATTGTTATAATGATTTCCAGAACAAAACATACTAAAGGACTCTATCTTAAGGTATTGTATCTTCAAGAAATAGAGATTATATGATACAACAGTAATTTGTATTTCTGTCCTTTGCATCTATAACGGGGGTCTCCAACCTTGGCAACTTTAAGACTTTTGGACTTCAACTCCCAGAATTCCTCAGCTAGCTTTGGAGACTCCTGATCTATAATGATTTAATATTTGCAAACCAGCCACTGGGGTCAGACTGTCTTTCAGTCAGTCATATATCTAGCCCACCAAATTCTGTTGACAGCTTTAAATATACAAAAAAATAAAGTCGCAAATATAGTGTCATCGGTGATAATACAATAACCAACGGTCTCTCCAATCCACAGCAACAAAAGATCCTCTGTTTATATACTAAGTTATGGCCTGGGGAAAGATACATGTTTTTAATGCCCTCCTTAAACAGGAATAATAATGAATTCCCCCTCCTACCCCCCAAGAAACTGTATTTGGGGGATATGTACCGAGAAAAGGCCATTTCACACTAGATGGTATTGCTTAATTGATGGGACCTAAAGCAAGTCATTTTTTTTTACAGGAAACATGGGAGACTGATGATCCCTCAAATATCTGCCCTATGACATGTAGCGCTTTAAAGGTGACAACCATCACCTTGAATTGCACTTGGAAACAACTGGTAACCAGTGTAGATTTAAAAACGAGAGCAGAATCCAACTAAGTGCAGTCACATTTTCTAAATGAATAAGAATAGAGTCCATTCCTCAGTTTGTCCAAATGTGAGATCATTTAGTATTATCCCTGTTAGGAGGAATGAGAAATTAAGCCTAAAATCAAACACATCTTAGGAAACAATGCCAAATTCTTATTGAAAATGTAGATTTTTTTTTCAGAACTATCCGCATTTTATTTATGAAAAGGAATACATTAATATCTTTGTGGAGAAGTTCTTGATTGTATATCTGTTATTTAATTTAAAAAAGAGAAAAAATAGTGGAAGATTTAGAAAAAATAGAGCAATAGCAAATAACTTCCCTTCAGGCTTCCCCAGTGAATATAATATTAAAAGTTGGCCAGGTTATTTTGGCACCTGAGGAGTGGAAAATGTTTTCTTTCAATAACAATGCAGCATGATAAATAAAATAATCAGCTGAGCTTTCTTAATGTCAGAAATAACTCAAGAGGCAATCCATCATTTTAACAAGTTCATTCTGGTGGAATTAATACCTTTTACTTTATTTTGCTAGTTTCCTAAACTTTAATAAATAAAGATTCAGTCACATCTTCTTTGGTAGGATGGACATGCTTCTTTTTCCCTCTTTTTATTGCTTATTCGTTTGTACTAAAATTATCTATAACAAATGTTTGGGCAAACAGTCTTTAACTAAATATTTATATCTTGTGTTTCTTTTCAAAAGGATCTGTAAGGCAATTGAACATTACCAGAAAAACATCACAACACGATAAATGATCACAAAAGCACATTCAGCCATCTACTGTACATCAGATAATTATTTATTAAGATGGATGGGTTTTGTTCTGTTTTTCAGAGATCAAAGCCAGCGTTTTGAATTAAGAACTAAACTAGCAGATGCAAAAAGACTCTTCATTAGTTCCCTCAAAAAACTTTCAACAAACATGCATGGCTGTCAAACTCAACACAAAAATAGTTTTCCAGAGCTATAGTCATATTAGTCTGTTGCATTATAAGCCGTTGTTTTATGACGTCCTTAACACCTTTGTTTATTGCAGTCCACATCATTGTATTTCATGAAGGGATGTGGGTTGGAAGTAAGTGTCTATGGTATTTGAGGGCTTGCTGAAACAATGTAGTCAAGATGAAGTGAAATATAGGAATGACAGACTTAGCTGATAAGAACAGCTATTGCCCAGACAGTTGTTGGACATCATAAAAGCAATTTTCTCACTGGCCAGCTCATTTTCATATGGGTTTGTGTTATATACAATGCTATTGTTAAATATGGTTATTTGATTTGGTTTAAAGCTGGCATGGCCAATTGTGAGCCATGGATTGTATGTGGTCCTGGAAAGCTAGAAATGCAGGCCCTATAAGATTGTAAACTTTTAACATTATTATGGGATCTACTGTATATACATTAATTATATTATATATTTTATATGGAGCCCCAGACAATTCTTCTTCACCCAGCCAAAAGGTTGGTCACTCATGGCTCTAGAGAGATGTGTAAAGCTATTTTACAGGAGGGATCTTCCATTCTTGTGAGAATTCAAATAATTATTTAAAAAGGGTTTGTGGCACTTGCATCATTTTGTATAATGCCTGAAAAAGAGGTCTATGCTTACTGTAATTAAGGCCAAACTAAAAAATGCTGACTACTTATCCATTATTTGCAAAATGAAAATATGGCCAATAGATGGATTATTTATACTTTATTTGTTTACCGTGCTTCTGAATGTTGTGTTTTCAAGTAGGGTTACTATGAGGTGTAAGTAAGAACAAAATATTTATAAAATATAACTGATCTTTTCAGTTATAAAATGAGTCTAATGTAGTTCATAGCACTGTACTGAGACAGCCTGATTTGTTCAAAGGGCAGATTTAGGCCTCTAATAATATTTTGTAATAATAATTAAATGTCCTGTATTGGCTTCACATACCTTTTACTGGCTTGTTTTGTGCCCTGAAATATGATTTCTGAAGAAATTGAGCTCAATTTTTGCAGGGATAATTCTTTCTGTAGTGTTAAAAGTTTTTAGGGCTGTGTGTTTTTCTTTATTCTCTTTTTAAAGTGGTTGAGATCCAACCATTGCCACAGAGATATTACCCTTTTTAATCATCTGTCTTCTCAGTAGCCAGTTATCTAGAATTTGTCCAATCTGAGCCTCAAGACTAAGTTCCTCCATCATGCTACTGTGTAGACTTACTAGTTCAAGGCTCAGTGAAAAATTAGAGCAATAACAAAGCAGTTTGTGTGAGGAGGAAATTAGATACTACATTCTTCTTTCAAGGCCTACTTTGAGTCATCACAGAAGTGGTTCTAGGTAGGACTGCAGTCATTTCAGAGTCTGGCTAGACCTGTTAGAGAAATCTTATTCAGAAAATTGTCTCTTTTGATTGTAACAGGGTTACAATCATCTGTGAATACTGTTTGACTAAGATCCTTTATACTGTGCCAGTCAGCTCCTACATTACCCAATCAGAAGTTTGCCCTCTATAGTCAACCTTTCAAAAGGCTGAGATATTGCAATATGATCATAGGTCACTTGTTAGCTGAGGACAAAACTGCTGATCTCTGAATTCAAACCCCTTCTTTCTCCTTTGTCCAGCGAGCATTTTACATGTTCAGACATATTTTTTAAAAAACAAAATCCTATCTGCATTGCTGATAAATTGGAGCCATTTTATATTTTTTGAATTGAGAGAGAGAGGGAGAGAGAGAGAAAGAGAGAGAGAGAGAGAGAGAGAGAGCTGGAAAAAAATTGTCCTTATCAGCAGTTCAGTGAGCTTCTAAATCAAAGCTAGGCATCTTTCTGTCCTCCATGCTACTTTTTAAAATATATATGTCCTGAAAAGGCATTTTAAAGTAAACTTACAATTCAGAATGAACTAATGAAATACATTTCTTACTAGACATATTTCTCTTTCAAGCATGAAATCAAATATTGTTTTAAAGTCATAATGCTCTTGTTTATTTAAATGTAATTAAACATGTTCTAACTGTAGCCCAGTGCAAGTTATTTGAAGTGATGACATTTTACAGAGATTCAGTATTACAATGTATTATTGATCAGTTTATTCAGCTTCTGAAAGGCTATATCTTTTTTATATTTTGCAGAATGAGTCCTCTTGTTTAATGGGATTAATTGAAGAAAGGTCACTATTTTAATTTGAAAATATTTAACTGACGGACTTCATAGTTCAACTTTATTTACCTTAGTTGTTTTTATTGCCTGTGATGACTAGTTTAAAGTTAGAAATTTGGATAATCAGTTACCAGTTTTATTAATGATGATTCAGTGCTTCCTTCTCAAAGGATATGGAATTCTATTGTAAAATACTTGACTATTTTTCTTTGTGTTTAGAAGCAAAAGATGCTGTTTACATATAATAAGTCCTACCCTCAAATTCCCACCTAGAAATAAAACTTGCAGGAGAATCATGGACAATTTTACAAGTTTTTAGGATGAAATAGAGATGAGAGCATGTATAACAAGATTGTTAATAGGACAGAATAACAAGTTGTATATGTAAGGAAAACTGCATTAAGTTACACAAATATTGATGCTTTATTAACATAATATTTATTTTACTTTATATTTAACACCTGTGAGTCATGGCTTCCACCCATATTTTATTTTGCTTGTAAACAGCTCTAAAAACTCCTTAAATTGATGAATATTATAGAAAACTTTCAAATAAAGTACAGCTAGTTCTTGTTTAGTGACTGTTTGCAGTTATGATGGTGATGAAAAAGTAACTTTCTGATCAATGTATGCATTTCTGACCTTTGCAGCATCTCTCAATCACATTAGTGAGTTACAATCAGTACCTGTTGTCCTGGTTCTGATCTGTTTTTTCTTCTCACGGAGTGAAGAGTTTACTTAAACAACCTATCTCTTCCTGAGTTGTCCTTATCTTAAAAAGTGCTCTGTAACTTTTATTAATTGATTAGAATCCTCCAGCAGGCTGTGCTGCTGCCTGACAATGACAAAACCCTAATCAATTTCACACCATAGGCATTTTTGTCATCTAAATGGCTAGGCCAGGGGTGGGCAACTGTGGCCCCTGAGACAGCCAAGCTGGCTCAGGAATTCTGGGAGTTGAAGTCCACAGGTTGTAAAAGGGCCACAGTTGCCCACCCCTAGGCTAGGCTAATACAATTGTGCATGTGCGTTTACTCTCTTGAAATTCCTTCCTCTACAATGAATGTAAATACAAACATTAATTTGCTTGTTGCTAATTATCCCAGGGTAAGCATTCCAAAGGGAGGAAGAGTGGGGAAAGAGTTAGAAGCTTTGCCCTTTTATCTAGCTTCCTTTTGACTCAAGTTCCAGAAACTGTCCCCAACTATTTGAGTTCATCTGGCTGTTTAGGATTATATCTTTCTGATGCTGTAAAGCAAAGAAGAAAATATATACAAAGTAAGTATAGTCTTGATGATTTTTTTTTACTTAGCAACTGCTTTGCTTAATGACCATGTCACTGGTCCCAATTGGACTACCTGTAATAGAATTCTTGAGTTATTGTTATTGTTATGTGAACATGAAGACAAAAGGACCAACAATAATAATAGTCAATTTTGGAAACTGAAATAGAAAATGGAATGTTGTTACAAATTAGACTTCTGACTAGAATGAAAACCATGTTTAACAGAATGTTAAGATTCTGAAATAAGTTACTAGTTTTAAATGGTTTTGTAAAACTCTGGTATCTATCTAATATTTGAAATATCAGTGAGGCATCTCCAGTGCCGCCTATAGTATTAATTCCTACTTTATAATATTAGGTACATCACACTTTATCACTGTAGGTTGAAGAACTTAAAACAAGGTATTTTTTGTATGTTTTCAAATGTGATCTAACTACATGGTGAAAATCTTGAGGAAAGAATACAGTGTATCTGTGTATGGAATCTGGTAACTTGACACAACCTTTATTTTTTCTCCTGACTATAAATGTGGAAAGTACTTGATTGCATCTTTATTTTTAAGAATATCCAACTTGAAAAATATATTTTTGTCATCGCTGCCGCTGTAGTTGAAATATTGTTGTTCTTAAAAACCTAACGGCAGTATAATGAAAGAAAGGTTAAAGATTTTCAAATTGGTAGTCACTTCTTACATGTTGACTATATCTTAATATATCAACTTCTAGATCAAGTAACCTCAATTGTATTAAAATGTTTCTGGTGGAAACTTTTGGGTTTTTATATAAAATTTGTATGAGTAAGTTTTAAATACTGGATAATGTTTAGTTTATTTGAGCTTTTTGTTCTTAACTGTACTGCCAGCTATTAAACATCTGCTCCTCACTTTGAATTAGTAAGTTTCATCTGCCTATACAAGGCGTGTAGGGCCCAGTTTTTTTTCTTTCCAACATGGCTAAATACCCTAGCAAAATATGTATAAACACTTCCAGAAATCATGAGAGTTGATCTCAAATGAACACTTAATTGTTTAACTGCAGAGCACTTGCCATATCTTCTCAGATTAAGCTAATTGAAGAATATTTATATTAATTTTTATTTTTTCTGTATTTCAGTATTTCAAATGTGGTCTTGAGCCATCTTGCAAATACTGTATTATGTTCTTGAATGCAGTAACAAACATTTCTTGATTTGTGTATGTTTTACTAAGTTGTTTTTCAAGGCTTTGTAATTTTTTTAATTCTACATGTTGTAGCAACAAGTAGTACTTCCACCTTCTTTTTTATTTAGATGAATATTTTAGGTTTTTAAAAATCCCTAGGCTTTGATGGAACTTATTAAAGTATAAAACAGTTGGTGATTGTTTAGTTGCAATGAATTAGTATAGCAGAATAAATCAGGAAATTCAGTTAAAAAGAAATATTTAAAAATGAAAAGATAATGTTAGTCGATTTTATAAGGTATCCAAAAGATGTTTGATAATGACAACAACTGAAGTAATTAATTTTGCTGCTTCATACCCTCTTTAATGGCTAGAAGGATTATTACAAATTAACTCACACTTCACACGGGTCATGTGAAATAAGAGTTCTAGAAGTATAGGAAAGCCACCTATTGATGACTAAAAAAAATGGTCCATGACTAAAAAAAGCAAAACGATGCCTATATATATGGACATTGCTAGACGAAGTATACCAAAATTAAATTGACTATACTATTGGTACAGGGAGTTTGAAGGGCTGAGTTATAAAGCAAAGAGGCTGACTGTGGAGCAGATTATAAAGTCATGCAAGTTTCAAGTCAAGATAAAGTAGAAGAAAGCCAATCACAATATGAGCTTCATTTTATATTTACAATTCTCAAAGAAAGCATCAGGATTTATTCTGAGTCCTGAATTTCATTGATAAGGAACCAGGGGAACTATTAAATGGTATCAAATAATTGTTATGGATTAATGAAAGAAGAGGCTGCCAAAGACCAAGAAAGCAAACTAGATGTAAGAACTGATGGCAGAAATTGCCAAGAAAAGAAGAGAAGCCAAAGACAAAGCTTTCAGGAAGCAACTTAACAAGAATTTCAGAAAGCTGTTAAAAGAGACATGAAGAAGTATTACAATGACATCTGTAAAAACATTGTAGATGGAAATGGGCACAAAAACACAAGATCAGCAAATGTAGAAAGAGGTTCCAACCTTGAAATGGCATGCTGAAGTATTCCAATAAAGATTACTGATTCCAAGAAAGCCAAACAAAGATAGAAAGTTTAAACTGAATATCGGTACAGTAGAGAAAACATTGAGGGTATTTTAGAAGATATTCCTAATTACAATAATGTCTAATATGAAAAAAGAACCTAAAACAGCACTCCAGTCATCACCAACTTGGAAGGTAATAGAAATTTATGGATGTTTTCATAAATATGGAAAGAGACAGAAGAAGAATCAGTAAAATGTCTAACTAAATAGTGTCAAGAAATCTAGAGAACAACAGCATGGCCAACAGATTCCAAGCATATATCAATGCCAAAAAAAGACACTGAATGTGTAAACTGTCATAGGTAAAGGTAAAGGTTCCCCTCGCATATACGTGCTAGTCGTTCCCGACTCTAGGGGGCAGTGCTCATCTCCATTTCAAAGCCAAAGAGCCAGCGCTGTCCGAAGACGTATCCATGGTTATGTGGCCGGCATGGCTAAACACCAAAGGCGCACAGAAGGTTGTTACTTTCCCACCAAAGGTGGTCCCTATTTTTCTACTTGCATTTTTTATGTGCTTTCGAACTGCTAGGTGGGACAAGTAACGGGAGCTCACCCCATTACGTGGCACTAAGGATTCGAACCGCTGAACTGCCAACCTTTCGATTGACAAGCTTAACGTTTTAGCCACTGAGCCACAGTACACATACACAGCCACAGTACAATACAGTATCCTTAATTCCATATGCTAGCAAATAATCGTTGGAGTAATCCAACACACACTAGAACTTTACATGGAAAGAGCAATGCCAAATGTTCAAAATATGAGACCTTGCTTGATGCATGTTGAATATGTAAGAAAGCAAAAGAAATCCAAATAAGCCATAGTCTGTACAACATATGGCGAAAAAACTGGCTTTAGGTTGGCAGAAGACTCAAATAAGGCTGTTCACTCATTCATTCAACTACCGGTATATACTTGAATACATATTGAGGGAAGCTGTATTGAAAGAAGATGAGAATGAAAATACCACCAATAGTCAAGAAAGTAAATAAATTAGGGGTGAAATCCAGTAGGTTCTGACAGTTTCTGAAGAACCAGTAGTAGAATTTTTGAGCAGTTCAAAGAACCGGCAAATACCACCTCTGGCTGGCCCCAGGAGTGGGGAGGGAATGGGGTTTTTGCAGTATCCTTCCCCTGGAGTGGGGTGGGAATGGAGATTTTCCCCTGCCATACCCACCAAGCCATGCCCACAGAACCGGTAGTAAAAAAAATTGGATTTCATCACTGAAATAAATGTATCATAGAAGAAAACAACTCAGTTCTCAGTTGATATATTGGACACATTATGCACAGATCTAACTATTGAGTTATTTACAATGCAGGAAAAGATATAAGAAAAGTGAGGAAGAGAACAACAAGAAGGAAGATTGATGTCAGTTACAGTTACAGTTGGAAGTCCATCATTGGAAGATGTTGGGGAAACATTATGACCCATAATCAAATTTCTATTAGCAGATGCAAAGTGTTCTCTGATGCCAGTTTTCAGTAATACAAGCAGAATTGTGTTCAAATAGTGTTTGTGGTCTTCTGATGTACCGATATATCAAATTAGTTAATTGTGAAATGAAACACTAGAGCAGTAAACACTCTAAATAGGTCTTTGGTCTGCTCCAGCATGTTTCTTTATTTTCCAAATAAGTTCAGATACCAGATCTTAAAAGTTCCATCAAATGAAGTTGGGTAACAATAGAACTGTGGGGCTGATTCTGCTTTCCATTTCTTGTATAGTGCTTGATCCCTTGAAAATAAATCTTGTCACATGCTATAGAAAAGGGCAGCAACTCATGAATTTCTATTCCTGCTAAACCTGAGGGATTAAAACCATTACATTGCACCAGAACAAAAGACCAACAGTGATAGTGTGTAGATTAGATTAGATTTTACTTACTTCAGTCAGTGATCATATTAGAATAGTATGTGGGTTGGTATGATGAATAATACATTAAGTTTTGATCTCTGTTATTTTTCCTCTAATAGTATTATGGCCATGGAATTAGATTACCTAATACCTACATTGAATTTAAGTCCCAGAACACAAACTGGAACAATTAATATACTGTTTTAAGAAGGAACACTGCTCAGGAGGAACATATAGCAACAATAAACCAGATTCACTTAACAATTGCGTTACTAATTTAACAACTGCAGTGATTCACTTAACAACTGGCAAGAACAATCGTAAAATGGGGCAAAACTCATTTAACAAATTTCTTATTTAAGAACATAAATTTTGGGCTCAATTCTAAGTTGAGGACTGCCTTTGGTAGCACCTACCAAACTAGGTGCTCATTAAGACTAATTTTGGCCACAGGTCATCATCTGATGAATTTTGAGCACTGCAGTACAGAACTCTAGATAAGATTGGTGGCACACAAATCTAATAAATGAATAAATAAACTTGGCAACATTGCATGTTGTATCATGTTGGTATCAGGTAGTGACATTGCATGTTGTAGCACAATTGATATCTGAAAGCAGCAGGGAGATGTAGAACTGTCTTGTGTGCTGTGGGTATTTATACAGTAATGATAAGATGAGGCTGGTATGGATATCTCTGTAGTATTTGGCAGTGGAGAAGCACATGCTCCCTTGTTTCTGGGTGTCCAGAGTCACAGGGGTATTGTCTTTCTGGATAAGGAATTTTCCTGTATCGCTTTTCAAGGAGAGCTGACGGTAGGGTAAAGGCTCCAGTCTTTAGGGACTTCAAGTTAGGTATGCCCTAGGGCCATGATGGCGAACCTATGGCATGTGTACAACAGGTGGCATATGGAGCCATATCGGTGTGCACGCAAGCGTTGCCCTAGCTGAGCTCCAGCATGCCAGTTAATTTTCAGGCCGCCTGGGCCCACTGGAAGTCAAGAAACAGGCCATTTCTGGCCTCCGGGGGGTGGGGAAAGCCGTTTTTGCCCTCCCCAGGCTCCAAGAAAGCCTCTGGAGCCTGGGGAGGGTGAGAAATGGGCCCACTGTGCCATCACGTGTCAAAAGCGGGGGAAGCGCAAGGGACTCGCATGTGTGGCATTGAATTATGGGTGTGGGCACGCAGGCACGTGACACCCCCCCCCCCCGTGCAACCCCCGCTTTTGGCACACAACGGAAAAAAGGTTAGCCATCGCTGCCTAGGGAAATCAGAGTACTTACTGGATTCACTAGCAATAAAGGTGGATCCTGGTTAGGTCCAGCTGGCAATCTGTATTTGTTACAAGCTATTTAATAAGTGAAAATTGACCTGTTTTAAGTTACCCTTGTTTTATTCAAGCAAAAAGGGAAAAGTGTTTTCATTCTTTTGGTCTTGTTTTCTGTAATCCTGGCTGAAAGGAAGGAGACAGTATTAGCAAATATAATTTGGATGCCTAAAACAGATTTATTATCTTAAGTGTCCCATTTGGGTGCGGCAGGCCCAGTGATGAAAGACAGTGTTAAAGTAAAAATTAAAACAAAATTGAAAAAAAAACCCTGTAAGCATGTTATCTGCACACTAAAAATGTGCACTATGAAGCATTTCGGCTATATTTTGTTTGCCAATTAACAAGCACTTGAGTTTTGATCACATGACCATGGGGATGCTGGAATGGCCATAAGTGTAAAAAACCAATAAGTCATTTTTTCCAGTGCCGCTGTAACTTTGAACAGCCACTAAATGAGTGGTCATAAGTCCATTACTATCTTTATACATTGTATCTAATGCTGTTTTCTCCCTTTTAGAAAATCATGACACAGGGATAGTGTTTTCAGTGCTGTCATAAATTCAAATGGTTGTTAAACAGGGCAGTTGTTAATTGATGACTACTGATATGCTATTGCTATTTAACTGGATTTTTTTACTATTGTTTTCTGTGATAGAAGCATGCCTTTATTTAAAAATAAACATGACTTCCTGTTACATATTTATATGAAATAAATCACCATGTAAGGATTTGCTTCTAAAAGGCAACTGAAAGTTACAAAAATGAAAAGTTACAAAGCCTCTACCCAGACTTGTTACCTTGAATTTTTGGTTAAATTACAGGTAGTCCTTAATTTACACAGTCATTTATTCAGTGACAATCATTAATTCGATGTTACGATGGTGATGAAAAAATGGATTTACAATTGGTACCCAAAGTTACATCCATTGTAGCATCCTTCCACTCATGATTAAAATTCAGGCATTTGGCAGCCTGTTCATACTTAAATTACAGAGACATTCCACTCCCACCCACCAATCTTTCCCTCCCCATTTATGCCTTTTTACTGCCTGTTAACCAGGGGTGAAATCCAGCAGGTTCTGACAGGTTCTAGAGAACCAGTTGCAGAAATTTTGAGTAGTTCGGAGAACTGGCTAGCCCCAGAGTGGGGGAGATTTTGCAATATCCTTCCCCTGCCACACCCACCAAGCCATGCCCATCAAGCCACACCATGCCCACCAAGCCACGCCTAAAGAACCGGTAGTAAAAAAAATTGGATTTCACCACTGCTGTTAACCCTACCCTGTTGGGGTTCCAATCAGATCTAGAACTTGAGGCTCTGGGCTAGCTTGCCACGTCCTGAGAAATCTCAGTTGGCCTAGCAAACGCCAGAGAGCATTCATTCTCTCAGCTGCCTTCTCTCCCCAGCCCCACATGAATTCCCAGCTTGGCCCAGCAAGCACCAGCAAACATTTGTTTGCTTCCAAATGCAGTGGGGAATGCCACAATTGCCATTGTAAGTCAATGTGATCATGTGGTATCTCACTTTATGACTGCCTCAATTTAATAATGTCAATTCAGTCCTAGTTGTGGGTGCAAGTCAAGGATTTAAATATTGGTGTTGAGTCTGGCCTTTCTTGTCTAACAGTAAGATGAACAACACTTTCTGGTTTTGTTGACATGCTAAATTATAATTAATCTAAAGTGGAAGCAGACATTTCCCTTTTTTCTTCCTGCTTCACCTAGCAAGATAGAACTTGCTAGGGAGATTCTAGGTTAATTTCCATTGTAACTAACCTCAGATAATAATGTTTTGCCAAATTCTGTCAATTAAATTTTAATCCATTTGTCACTAGTAGTGCAGTAAAGAAATACAGAGCAATAAACTCTACTTGGTCCTGGAGATTATTAATGAGAGGCCTTTTGAAGCTTCTCCCAGTAAAATGGGGAAGGAAAACCTGTTTGTTGATTGTCTCTTTGCTTAAACTTCCCTTACCTTATATGCAACTTTCACAATCCTATCCACTAAATGGAATAGGCTTTTTTGATAGCATAGTGGAAAGTGTAGCAGATTCCCACCCTATTCAACTGACATAAACCATTGCTAGATTAAAGAACCTTCCAGCAGCAGAGGGTCACCCTAAATAAGGCACTTTCAAGCAAGAATATAAAATATAAAACAATAACAATAAGATCGGTTTTGGAAACCTCTGTCTTTTATCTCCTCCTTCTCTTACTGGTTTGAATTACATGGCTATCCTAAAATAGTCTAATGCTAAAAGACAGCTGGATTATATATATTAAAACTGGTTTTAGCATTCTAAATTTTCATTTCCAATTCCTTGAAAATGATCTTAACACTTAGAGATGTTACGTTTAAAGGATTGTGTGTTCTCTTTCATACATTTAGTATGTATAGCTATACATACAGGAATGTAAGATTGGTGCTTATGTAAATTCATTTATGTACTGTTTTTGCCTTGATAACATATGTATAGCAAAACCATAGCTTTTCTTTGTCACATAGAAATGAAAAATGACAGAATATTTCAAACAATGACATGAAAAATATATTTTTTTTAAAAAATTACAAAGTGTACAGCTTTCATGTATTCTGATTGAAGGTGTTGCAAAGGTTAATAACTGGGTTGCAACATCTATTGTAGGAAAATATTTTTTTTTAGCTTAGTCAGTGTTAGCTTCCATTTAAGGAAGAATGTTAAGACCAGTGGTATTTACTAACTCTGCCTGTGAAAACATTCCTTTTTACCCTCAGATGCTGATTCAGCTGTCTTTCTTCTAAGAGAAATTATTTCAGTATATTCTGTACATTTGAAAAATTTAAGCACTCTGGACAGAAAAAATTGATTGCACTTACTATTATGGAATATGTGACTGTGCTTGATTATTGCAGAACCACAGTGACAGTTCTAAAACTGTTTTGCATTAACTATGTTTATTTGCAGGGGTGTGGGTGCCGTAAAGTAGTATTGAACCTTGGACTCAATAGTTAAATTCATATTGTTTTGTCGGCAGTATATAGAAATGAGTTAATCCCTTGAAATTTAGCTATATTATACCAGAGACCAGGTAGCAACAACTTGCCAACTTTATCTGTGCTCAGAAATTAAGCTGGTTTAGGCCTGGTTAGTGCTTGGATGAGAAACCTACAGAAAATAACAAGGTTGTAAGCTTGAAGCCTTTTAACACTGGAAAGTGGGGGAGGAAGAAATCAATAGAAAACTGTTGCATATCCAGGAAGTTGAAGGGTTCTGATTGGCTGTTAGAATGCTGTTGTTCTTATTGGTTGTTTCGTTGACAGCTCTGCTGTATAAGGAGCTGTATAGCGCGGGATGTTGATTCTGAGGTAATTGCCTTGTTACTGAATAAAGTGCTGTTGATTACAAGCCGAGTCCGGCCTGTCAGTTATCCGACTGGGATGAAATAGTGGCGACGAAGGTGGTCGGAACCTGTGAAGGTGTCAGTGAGTGATTCTGTTCTACCCCTTGCTGGCCAGCAGATTGTGCGGGCTGATTACATAGCACAGGGAGAGGCAAATGGTGGCTTCACATCATTTCGCTCCTTTCAATCCAGCGACAGAGTCTTGGGAGGCGTTTGTAGCCCGATTTGATTGCTTCCTGATTGCCAATGACTACCGTGAATTGTCTAGCGAAAGAAAACGGGCATACTTTCTAAGCTTCTGTGGGCCTGAAATGTTTGAGACTGCAATGACTCTAATGGCTCCTCAGTCTGTGCATGCGGGGACCTGGGAGGATTTCATGGCCAAGTTAAAAAAACATTATGCTCCCGCCCCATCCAGAATTGCCCGCCGTCAACATTTTTATCATCGGGACCAAGCTGAGGGGGAGTCCATTAGCCAATATGTGGCAGCCCTGCATAAAGCGGCTAGGCATTGTCAATTTGTGGACTTAGACGATTACCTGTTAGATCGATTGGTTAGTGGCGTGAGAGATGAGAACCTTAAAAGACGCTTAATTGCCAAACCAGAGCTGTCTTTCCAGGAAGCTCTGGATGAAGCCTGTGCCGCTGAACTAGCCTCTCTCTCATTGGCGGATTTGCCCAGGGGTCACTGTCAACCCGTGAACAAAAGTGAACCAGTGCATTTTAACGAGGCAGAATCCAGTGACGACGACTTTCCCGGGCCGGACAGCGAGGTGGATCGCATCGTGGAAGCGCAGCGTACTGTGAAACAAGCGCAAGGGGACTGCCGGAGCTGCGGGGGTCGTCACCTCAGATCCGTGTGCCGTTTCAAAGGAGCAACCTGCCACCGGTGTGGACGTCTGGGCCACATCGCGCGGGTGTGCAGGTCACTAAAACCGGCGGAGCTGCCAAAACCCTCCAAGGGGGATAGACGGGGCCCTGGCAGACGGGGGGGCACGACAAAATGACACCACGGGATGGGGCCGTGAGCCTGGTGGAGTTAATTGGGTGCATCTAGGGGTGGCTACTCGCCCTAAAATTAACTTATCTGTCAATATTGAGGGCTCTCCATGCCTTATGGAAGTGGACACGGGATCGGCCAATTCTATCGCGTCTTGGAGCACGATTAAGTGGTTGGTGCCTCATATCGCTAAACGCCGCCTGAACCCTTGTCACCTGAAATTAAGAGACTATCAGGGAAACGAAATATCTGTAGTGGGGTGTGGACAATTCCGGGTTCAATTTAAAGATTTTGCTGGTCGGCTACCATTGGTCGTAGTAGATGCCCCATTGCTGAGTTTACTAGGTTTAAATTGGTTCCAGGCATTGGGGCTCCAGATCCAAGGGGTGACTGCTATACGTCCATCAGATTTGGATACGCTTGTGCAGGAATTTCCTACAGTTTTCAATGGCAAGTTAGGCTGCTACAAGGGCACCCCTGTCTCGTTTAGCCTGGATCCACGCATTCCCCCCCTGCCGTTTGAAACCTCGACGGGTTCCTTTTGCACTGCGGGAGAGGGTGGATGCAGAATTGGATAAACTGATTGCACAAGGGGTGTTAGAGCCTGTGGAATTTGCCAGTTGGGAGACACCTATTGTAACACCTGTTAAACAGGACGGCTCAGTCCGCATCTGTGCAGACTACCGGGTGACCTTGAATAAGGCTCTCCAGGGTCACGCTTATCCAGTACCTGTGGTGCAGCATCTGTTGCACTCCCTGGGCCAGGGGTCGGTCTTTGCCAAGCTTGACCTGGCCCAGGCATACCAACAGTTACAAGTTGATGACCAGACTGCTGAAGCACAGACTATTGTGACCCACCGGGGGGCGTTCCGGTGTCGCTGGTTGCAGTTTGGGGTTAGTGTTGCCCCGTGGCTTTTCCAGAGCATGATGGAACGGATGCTGCAGGGAATCCCCGAGGTCATCCCGTATTTTGACGACGTGTTAGTTGCAGCAACTAGCACGCCTCAACTAATGGATAGATTGCGACAGGTTCTCCGGAAATTCAGCGACTCCGGTCTCAAAGTCAACAAATCCAAATGTAAGGTGGCGGTGCGGCAGGTGGAATTCTTGGGATTCCTAGTAGATAGTTCTGGGATTCACCCAACGGTGGCTAAGACAGCAGCTATTACGGATGCTCCAACCCCTAGTTGCAAAGCTGAGTTACAATCCTTCCTCGGCCTATTAAATTTTTACGCTGTATTTATTCCGCATAAAGCAACAATCGCAGAGCCACTCCACCGCCTGTTAGACCGAAAGGCAAGTTGGAAATGGGGTGCTAAGGAAGCAGCTGCGTTCCGCGTTGTGAAGTGCCTCCTGGTATCTAACGCAGTACTCACACAGTTCTCTGCCCACCTCCCATTAACGCTAGCTTGCGACGCATCCCAGTATGGGGTGGGGGCGGTGTTAAGCCACAAATTGCCTTCAGGCCGGGAACTGCCCATTGCATATTTCTCTAAAACACTGGCCCCAGCTGAGCGGAATTATTCTCAGCTAGATAAGGAGGCCCTCGCATTAGTGGCTGGGGTTAAACGTTTTCACCACTACCTGTACGCCCGGTCTTTTGTATTGTACACTGATCATAAGCCCCTATTGGGCATTCTTGCGGGTGACCGGCAAGCACCTCTGATTTTATCCCCCCTCATGACTCACTACTCTGTATTCTTGGCATCGTACTCATACTCGTTGGTTCACCGCCCAGGAAAGGACATCGCCCACGCAGATGCCTTGAGCCGTTGCCCCGTCCTGGACCTTCTTTCTGATCCCATTCCTGTTTCCACTGTATTTCTAATTGAGGATTCGCCACTGTTGGTCACCGCGGCGGAAGTTGCCCGTCTCTCCGCGAAAGACTACATATTGTCCCAGGTGCTCGAGTGGATGGACAGGGGGTGGCCACAAGGACCATTCGCACCAGAATTCCAGCCCTACGCTACGAGGAGACTCAAACTGTCCACCCAGGCCGGCTGTTTGCTATGGGGACACCGGGTTGTGATTCCCCCGCCACTTAGAAACTCATTGCTACACCAATTGCATAGGGGACACCCGGGGGTGGTGCGTATGAAAGCGTTGGGCCGGTGCTATATGTGGTGGCCACTCCTAGATCGGGATATCACAATATGGGTCGATAACTTCCCACAGTGTCAGGAGCAAACGCCTATGCCAGCTAAAGAATATCCTGGGGAATGGGAGAAGCCAGGTGGGCCGTGGTCTCGCTTACATATTGATCTCGCCGGCCCATTACAGGGCCAATCATTCTTGGTGGTGGCAGACGCATTCTCCAAGTGGGTTGAGGTTGTCCCTATGCACTCCACTACTGCAGAGGCCATCATTAAGGCGTTACGCCGTATGTTCGTCACACATGGGTTGCCGGATGTGATTGTATCTGATAACGGGCCCCAATTTACAGCTGCTGAGTTTGAAGGATTCCTGGCACACCGGGGTGTCCGTCACTGTCTGATACCATCGTTCCATCCGTCTAGTAACGGATGTGCGGAACACGCTGTAAGGTCGGCGAAGGAGGCCCTAAAGAAGATAGGTCAGGGCTCTTGGGATGACCGAGTGGAGGAGTTCCTAATGGCACAGCATACTACTCCTTGCCAATTAACGAATAAGAGCCCCGCCGAGCTTTTAATGGGCCGTAAGCTCCGCACAACCCTGGATAGGTTACACCCCACATATGGACATGGCTGTCCTTTAGATTCTTGCAGGAGGTTTAAACCGTTCCTCATAGGAGACTTAGTATATGCCAGGAAATATGGAGGCCTGCCTTTATGGGTGGCTGGGACAGTAGTCGGGATAGCGGGGCCACGTTCCTACTATATAGAGGTAGAGGAGGGGAGGACGTGGAAGCAGCATATAGACCAGTTGAGGGCACGGAAACTGCTATCAGACTACCGGAGCGGTGTGGACAACCAAAGTATCTGGAAAGACAGCACGGTTGCGGGGGCCGATACTCAGGATACTTTCAGAGCACCATCCCCAACACGTAGTGAATCGGGGTTTACCTGCACCGATTAGTAGCGGAGAGTCCAGGGAAGTTGGGGGTAGAAATAGGAGACATTCCGAGGACACTCAGGCACAGAGGGAACAGTCAAAACCACCGCCAAATCTGGTGGAAGGGGTGGCACCCAGGCGATCCGGAAGGATTCGCCGACGGCCAGCATATTTGAGTGATTATACATGCGATTGATGCCAGCGCATGCTCAAGCTTGGTGGGAAGGAATGTTGCATATCCAGGAAGTTGAAGGGTTCTGATTGGCTGTTAGAATGCTGTTGTTCTTATTGGTTGTTTTGTTGACAGCTCTGCTGTATAAGGAGCTGTATAGCGCGGGATGTTGATTCTGAGGTAATTGCCTTGTTACTGAATAAAGTGCTGTTGATTACAAGCCGAGTCCGGCCTGTCAGTTATCCGACTGGGATGAAATAAAAACCATTTCAGTGTTACAAAAAAAAAAAAATCCCTATATGTTTGTGTCCATGAAGACAGCAGATATTGAATTTGTCTTATCTTTTAATATACAGACAGCAATGTAAATGATAATCTTTTAGTAAGCTACATTAAGCCTCAAGCTCTTTTATCCTGGAGATCAGCCAGAAATATCTCATAAAAAATATGTAGGAAAGGAAAATGAAAAGTAACTGATTAAAAAGCAATAGTAGGAAATTTGGTTCTGTATGCTCCTTGGTATCATAGTTTTGCTAATGTTTTCCATCAGATGTCATCAGTTTGATTCAAACCAAAAGTGTAGTACTAGAACATTTATTGCAGTCAAGAAACCCAGTATAAAGCCAGAAATGTAACTTTGACCACTTAGTATTGTTTGGAGAAAGAGCAGCTGAAAAATCTGTACATGTGGAATAAAAACAAGTTGAATCAATTTTATTTTTTATAATTCTTTAATATAAACAAAAATTCACAGGAATACCTATTAGTAGTAGCTCTTAGCAAAAGTAAACAACATGAAATAATTTGAGAAGAGCTTGCTGATCAAAACCAGTTTAGGAATGAGTTTAGCATGGGAATCAGCACTGTACCTGCAACAATCCTGGATGAATCTGAATTTTTAAAATCAGTTTTAACAATTATTTAAAATTATTAAAAATTTGAAGGGTATATGTTTTTTCATGAAATCTTGTAAAGCTTCAGTTATATTTTTACTTTAATGTTTATTTCTTTCAGCATGTCCAATACTATGCAACCCATTTCCTAAAAAAGGTTTCTGACTTATAGTTTAGTTTCCCTCAAATAAGCTGTCATACATGCTTCTGTTTGCTGGTATGGAAACAAAGTACAGGACTTGAAGACACCACAATATTAGGGAAACAAAACTGACCCTATTACACCTAGCTTTCTCTTTCTTTTTCTCTCTCACGTTTCCTACCTGTCAAATTGGAAAATATATAAAATTCTTGAAAGTATCTTTTTTTAAAAGAAAAACAAAGCAACTTGTGATTTTCAAAATAACTATAAGTAAAGCAAAATTTTGTATGCTCAAATTTCTCCATGCTTTGAAGTCTGGCTTTTATTTTATTTATTTATTTGTTTGTTTGTTTCCATTTCTGTACCGCCCTTTTCCAATAGGACTCAGGGCGGTGAACAGCCAAAGTAAAAAACAGAACATACAAAATTTAAAAGCAGTTTAAAATAATTAAATATTTTGGCCGTAAATTAAAACAACTCAATTTAAAATCAATTTAAAATTTAACTCAATGTTAGATGTTTAATTCACATCCTTTATTCAACGTGATTAGAGTAACAGGCATAGATCTTAACTATGGTCTAGTGCCATGATGGCGAACCTATGGCACGTGTTCCACAGGTGGCACGCGTAGCCATATCAGTGGGCACGCCAGCTCAGCTCTGGCATTTGTGTGCGCACTGGACAGCTGATTTTCGGGCGTTCTGGGCCCACCAGAAGTAGGGAAACAGGCTGTTTCCTGCCTCCGGAGGGCCTGGGGGGGGGAGTCCCATTCTAGAGAAGCTCTGGAGGCTGGGGACAGCAAAAAACGTCACTTCCTGTCTCACCAGAAGTTGGGAAATGGGCCCTTTCAGGCCTCTGGAGAGCCTCCGAGGGAGTGGGAAAGGCTGTTTTCACCCTCCGCAGATACACAGAGAGGATCTGGAGCCAGGTAAGAAAGAGAAATGGGCGTACTGGGCAATCGCGTGCCAGGAGCAGGGGGGAGGGGGGTTGCACATGCAGGGCAGGGCGCATAGAATTATGGGTGTGGGCACTCATGTGCGTGAACTTCCCCCGCCCTCCCCTCTCCTGGCATGCGATGGCAAAAAGGTTAGCCAACACTGGTCTAGTGGTTTAGTTGTGGCTTAGAATAATGTATGACTCCAGTTATTGTAAATCATTTTTTATATTCTATCTAGATGAATCAATTCTGATTTATTGACAAATTATGACATAATATATCCTGGCTCTGAATAGATATCCTTCTGTAGAGCTAGTGCAGCACACACAGTATTACCTGGGCAAACTTCCTGAGATGCATCCTTAACTATATGCCACTACATTCTAAATTAACTGGAATTTCCAGATAGTCTTTGACAGCATTATAGTCCAGTCAAGAAATGACTAAAGCATGAATGACTGTGAGTGTTGATTTCTGGACCAGGAATGAGCACAATTTGTACACTAGATCGAGTTGTGCAAAATACTTGCTGGCCACAACTGCCACAGGCTTTTTAATGAGGAGCCTCAAATCCAAGAGGAGTTACAGATAACTCAGTTGGATTCCAGAGGAAACTTCAGGTTTTCTCTAAGGATCTAAAGGACAGTTTGGCTGGAGGCTTGGCTGCAATCTGGAATTGGCATGTGACAGAGAGCAAAACATCACATGATTCCAATGGACTTATGATATCACTTGTCATTTGGTCATTAGGCGAGCTAACATTGATCATTAAGCAAAACATCACATGACCATGAATTTTCTGCCAGTTTCTCCATAAATTCTGCTTGTTCAAAATTGGTTGTGAAGTGTGAAAATGACGCTTGGATGACCACAAGGTGCTGCAACAGTTGTAAATACTTCACTGTTGTGAAGCTCCCTTATGTTGATCATTTAACAAGGAGGCTGTGATGGTCATAAGTGTGAGAACTGGTTATAAAATTATTTTTCTGCACCATTGTAACTTCAACAGTTGCTAAACAAGGCCGTTATTAAGCAAAGTCAACCAGTATGAATCCTTGTATTTAAAATTGCATTTATTTCTTCTCTGGGATAAGGCAGTTTAGTGATCACCTGGTATTGATTAAACCTAACAGTCTTTTTCCCTGTAATTCATATATTTCTAATTTAGATCAGTCTTTTATATAATATCAGAAACCATAGCCAAATGTTGTTTGCTTCTTTCGCAAGATAATTAGCTATTCTCCATAGTGTAGAAATGGGAGGTGCCAGTCTGGGTATTCCTTGCTCTAGCTCTATGTCCTGAGCTGAAAAGTTCTGAAGATCCGCCTCCCTGGTGACGTCTCTTCAGTTTTTTTCAGCTCAGCACAGCTCATGGTTGCAAGATTTTAGCTCCTGAGCTTTGAGCCAGTGTAAATTATTTTTCTCCCTGGAATTTCTTTCTTTTACTTTGTTTTTCTTTCTCTTTCTTTTGGAAGCTGCTTTTCCCTCGTTGCTTGATTGCAGGTATTGTTCAAAGGGGAGCTCTCCGGTTTTGGATTGAGCATGGGGGGGGGTGGCTGTTCTTCTCCCCTCAATCTCCCCTATTGTGTGGGCGGCTGTGAGGGGCTAGCCGGCTGGCTTTCGCCCCGGTCCCTCCAAATAGTCTTCGGAAGCCTCCCAGGCTTCATAGACAGCCGCGGGAGCCACGTGCGCCATTTTGAAGGGCCGCGGCATCCCTTTGATCACCGCTCGTCAGCTGGGAAGCGGAGCGGCGGTTTTTGGGTTTGTTTTTTTTGCCCGTTTGAAGCCTTCTGTCTCTGCTGCAGCCGCGCCAGCCGGAATTGGCTGCTGGTCTGTTTCAAGGTGCCTTGGGTAATGGTGTGAGCCGGGCGCTGGGCCACGCTACATTCTGGTGGGCAATGGTGGCCTGTAAGTCGCGGCGGCCTTCGTCCCCGCGCATTTTTTTGGCGCGAATTGGGCCAGGCGGCTGTGATCCCCTGGCAACCATTTGAATACAGAGCTGGTGTTTTTCACTTGGGAAGCAGAGGAGAGTGTGAATTTCTGACCAGCGCAATTTTATCTGCGGGTTTGCCTGGCGGCCTGACCCGGTATGGCTTCTGATTATGGAGAAGGTTTTTCTTTGAACTGTGGCAGTTGAAGAGCGGCCATTTTGAGACCTGGGTGCCATTTTGTATTTTTGTATTTTTATTTTTTTCTCTCCCCTTTGTTATTTTTTTTTTGCAGAGTCTTTGGATTTTGGTTTCCTGTGACTGCCATCTAACTTACCATCAAGGGGGAGATTTCGGATGGGGATCAGATCCAACCACCCAGGCCCGCTTTCAAGGGTTTATTTAATCCAGCCCTTTTGAAGCCACTTCTGATTAAGGCCAGGGCCACTGCTCGATTGGGTCCTGACCCAGCACTCTCTGGCACCTCGGGTGCCGGAGAGCAGGATGATTATCTTTTCACAGAACAGGCAGTGGAGGCAGATACTATTCCTATCCCAGGAATGTTTCTGGACATGATCCGTAGACAGTGGGCGGCCCCAGCTCTTTCCTCCAGGGCCTCAGGGCTGGACAACCAGTTGTTTACGGTGGATGCGGACATGCTTAACTTGCTGGAGGTTCCAAAGGTGGACGCTCCGGTGGCGGCTCTCACTTCTTCTTTTGTTCTACCACCTGATGCAGAGGACGCCTTAAAGGCAGAAGATAGGCGAGAGGAGACGGCACTTCGTCGGGCGCACCAGGCGGACGCCTGGGCTGTAAGAGCTTCTTCGGCAGCATCCTTTCTCACCAGAGCGTCAGTCAGATGGCTTCGCCAGCTTCAAGGCCATTTGGCACCAGATGATGTTCGGGCCCACCAAGACCTTTCTAAGATTTTGGCTGCAGCTGAATACACGGCTGACGCTACCTTAGCAGCTGCCAGGTTCTCTGCCAGGGCCATGGCTTCGTCTGTCACCGCTAGACGTATGCTATGGCTACGTCATTGGCGAATGGACGGGAAGAACAAGTGGAAGTTGGCTTCCGCTCCCTTTGAAGGGGGGTTTCTTTTTGGACAAGCCTTAGATCCCCTACTTATCGAGACAAGGGATAAAAGGAAGGTCCTCCCGTCCCAGAGCAGGCGAACAGATTTCCGTTCATCCCCTTACTATAGGCGGCCCTCCTTCCGCCAGGGGGGAGCCGGGCCAAGCTTTCCCCGTCAGCAACGGCCCTTTCCCTCCTTCAGACCTAATTATCAGGCAGATAGATCAGCCTTTCCCCGGGGTCGCCAACAGTCGTCCAACAAGCCCTTTAGGGGCTCCGGTGGCAGAGGGGCCACGAGATCTAAGTGACTATCCGTCACTGGATCCTCTTGGGGGCAGGCTCGGCCTGTTTGCAGACCGCTGGGACGACCTTACTACAGACAATTGGGTGAGGGAGACAGTAAGAGCAGGGCTCTCCCTCGAATTCCTTTCACCCCCTCCGAGGCGTTTCCTCCGCTGCCCCGTTTCTGGAGACCCGATCAGGCGGGAACTCATGGAATCTGCTATCCAGCATTTGCTGGATATCCGGGCCATTCAGCTGGTTCCACGGGGGCAGTGGGGGCGCGGGTTCTATTCCATCCTATTTGTCATCCCAAAGGCCTCGGGAGGGTGGAGTGCAATTCTAAATTTGAAAGGCCTCAACGAGTTTATCGTTTACAGAAGGTTCAAAATGCACTCCCTGCATTCCATTTTAGCCGGAATCAGGGAGGGAGACTTCCTAGCCTCCATAGATTTGACTGAAGCCTACCTCCACATCCCAATTCGGCCGGAGCATCGTCAATACCTGAGGTTTTGTTATTCAGGCCGTCACTTTCAATATCTTGCCCTGCCGTTCGGGCTGGCCTCCGCTCCCCGGACGTTTACCAAGATTCTCTCTGCCTTGGCGGCATATCTCAGGTCTCTTCCCATCAGAATTCAGTGTTACCTCGACGATCTGCTCATACAAGGGTCCTCCCAGCGGCGAGCGGAACAGGACTTGGCCACGACAATACAGGTATTGAGGGACCACGGGTTCTCGGTGAATCTGGCAAAGTGTCACCTCGTACCTTCTACAAGATTAGTTCACTTGGGGGCCCTGATAGACACGATAGCGGGGCAGGTCTTCTTGTCCCCGGACAGACAGGACAGTATCAGGGCGCTGATTCAGTCCATTCAGGGAACCCAGTCAGTTCAGGTAGCCCAGCTATCCCAATTGTTGGGGAAAATGATTTCTTGTATGAACATAGTTCCCTGGGTCAGGTTCCATGCGAGACCACTACAGTGGTTCTTGCTCCCCTTTCAGAAGGCAGGAACGAGTTCATCCAAGATGAGGGTTCAGGTCCCCCCACGGGTCCTACGATCCCTGACCTGGTGGACGTCGGGGGCCATCCAGAAGGGGTGCTTCTTCAGGGAACCCCGCAGGGTGATAGTAACGTCGGATGCCAGTCTGACGGGCTGGGGGGGCCATTGCGGGTCTCAGGTGGCCCAGGGCCGCTGGTCCTGCCAGGATCTAGTCCATCAGATCAATTGGTTGGAGCTCCAGGCTGCCCGTCTGTCTCTTCAGACCTTTCTACCGCAGGTGAGGGGGCAGCATGTGCTCCTTCTCACGGACAATACGACGACGAAAGTCCATATCAACAGGCAAGGGGGAACTCGTTCCGGGCCTCTGATGCGAGAGGCGGAGACCCTCTGCCTTTGGGCAGAGACTTACCTTTTGTCTCTGACAGTGGACTACATCGCAGGGACGGACAACGTAGAAGCCGACTGGCTGAGCCGAGCCATTATGGATCCCTCGGAGTGGAGACTCCATCCCAACTTGTTTGCGGAGATAGTCGACCGGTTCAGCCGCCCGGTAGTGGACCTCTTCGCCTCCCCAGCGAACGCACAACTCCGCCCTTTCTTCTCCCGGTTTCCTGCCCCAGGAGCGGCGGGGGTGGACGCTCTACGGACCCCGTGGCCCAGGGGCCTCCTTTACGCTTTCCCTCCCCTACCCCTAATCCCGGCCGTCATTCGGAAGTTGATACTGGAGGGGCGGATCTGGTTTTAGTGGCTCCCTATTGGCCCAGACGCCCTTGGTTCGCCGACCTGGTCGACCTGTCAGTCGCCACTCCCTGGCGGATTCCCCCGGACAGAGTCGCACTCAGCCAGGGCCCGGTTCAGCATCCAGACCCGCAGAGACTGCAGTTAGCCGCTTGGAGGTTGAGCGGGGCCTCTTGAGGCGGGAGAACTTTCCGACCAGGGTCATCAGAACTATGCAGGCGGCCAGGCGGCCCTCCACCACGAGAATATATGAGGCAACATGGAACAGGTTTGCTGGGTGGTGTGTCTCCAGACAGTTGAGCCCGACTTCAGCATCAGTGGTGGAGGTGCTGGAGTTCCTGCAGGACGGGTTGGACATGGGACTTTCCACTAACACTCTACGGCGACAGGTGGCTGCGCTAGGCACTGTCTTGACATTTGGGAGGTGGGGCTCCCTTGCTAACCATCCGAGGGTGAAGATCTTTCTGCGTGGGGCAACTAATTTAAGACTGCAGCCTCTTCACCGTTATCCCACTTGGGATCTCGCTAAGGTCCTTCAAGCTTTGACTAAGGCACCCTTTGAACCGTTGAGGGAGGCTAGTCTCTGTCTCCTATCGCGCAAGGTTGCTTTCCTTGTGGCCGTCACGTCTGCCCGACGGATCTCAGAGTTGGCGGCTCTATCGGTGTGGAAATACCTCTGTATTTTTCATCCCAACAGGGTGGTTCTGCAGCTGGACCCTGCCTTCCTTCCTAAGGTCAACTCCTTGTTCCACCGAGCGCAGGAGTTGATCCTGCCAGACTTCTGTCCTCGGCCTCGGCACGCCTTGGAGCAGAGCTGGCACACCTTGGATGTGAAGAGGGCCCTTCGTATTTACATTTTTCGAACCTCTTCTTTCCGAAAGACGGAGGCTCTCTTTGTCTCTTTTCAGCCGTCGACTCTTGGCCACAGGGTGACCTCTTCCACGGTGGGACGCTGGCTTAGGACATGCATCTCTTCTGCATATGAGCTTCAGGCTCTCCCGGTGCCTTCAGGGATAACGGCCCACTCCACCCGCAGTGCTGCCACGACTGCGGCCTGGTCTACTCAGGCGTCAGTGGAAGAAATTTGTAGGGTGGCCACATGGACTTCTCCCACTCCCTTCATCCGTCACTATAGGCTTGACTCCTTCGCTTCGGCGGAGGCGGCCTTTGGGAGAAGGGTACTGCAGCGGGTTCATGAAGATCCGGGGTCGTCGGCCCAGGACAGCTCCCTCCCTTAGGGCTGGTCAGTCTTTGGTATATCCCAGACTGGCACCTCCCATTTCTACACTATGGAGAAGGGACGTTGGTCTTACCGTGATACGTTCCTTCTCATAGTGTAAAATGGGAGGTGCCAGCCCCACCCTGTTTGTGGCTGCCTGGACCGGCTCCCCTGGTGGAGCATGTTGTTTCTATCTTTCAGTCTGCGTACATTGACCTGGACTGAGTACCATTCGCTTTCGCTTCGCTGGCAAAACTGAAGAGACGTCACCAGGGAGGCGGATCTTCAGAACTTTTCAGCTCAGGACATAGAGCTAGAGCAAGGAATACCCAGACTGGCACCTCCCATTTTACACTACGAGAAGGAACGTATCACGGTAAGACCAACGTCCCATTTCAGAAATTTAAGTATATTTAAGTATACGGCCATCTTCTTTTTACTGTATGAAGACAAATCATGCACTACAAAGATCTTTTGGTGGTGGGAGAAACTTCAAATATAATTTACTGGATTCCCTGAATATCCCTGCCATTATGTGGGACAGATGGGGAGGAGGTTAAACACCAGATTGCGAGAGCATGAGTGAGCAGTTAGATGAGACCTGGATTCATTGGTAGTCTCACATTTCAGTGAATAAGGCCATACATTCAATTTTGCAGCTGCCTTGATTATTGGCCAAGCGGGAAAAATAGCCATAAAAACGATTGAAGCCTGGAAAACGGGCCCCTTGTATAGAATAAGGAAGACAAGGATTGGAAAAATCAAAGAGAGAGCTAAAAGAAAAGGTAAAAGAAAAATAGAAAAGAAAAAAAAAGATACAAACACCAATGCCATGATGAACAGGTGTTGCCCAAAGTGATGGTGCATATTCCCGGTCCCTCAGTACTAGCCTTCCTAATTATGGAGTTTGACTTTTTTATTAACCTTTTAAAATCATTAAGGAAAAAAATCATGATTTAAATCACTAGTCAGTAAGGCTTGATTTAAATCATAGTTTTCTACATAAAGACTAATTCTTGCTGGTATAACTTTAATATGCAAGTAGATGAAGATTTTTAGAATAACAACTTTTCATATTAGTTTTTTTATCCCCAGTTTGATAGGTTAATCATTCATATTTGGACAATTTTTCTGTTGTACTTAGGAAGGAGAAAAATAATCATTACCTTAATAATAACAATTTAAATAGATTTATTCAACTGAAACAATAACATTACAGCATATGTTATTTGCTTAAACAAACATCCATGTTTGTTAACTAATTTGGCTAAACAATATATATATATATATATATATATATATATATATATATATATATATATATATATATATATATATACACATACATATATATATATATATATATATATATATATATATATATATATATATAAAGAAACTTAGACTGTCAGCCCAGCCTACACATGAAAAACTTAAATACTGTCCTCTGTAGCTCACTCGTCATCTTCATCTTCTTCTTTGTTAATAATCTGGAAAAGAAAAACAAGCTTTCCTGCTTTATCGGATCCCAAACAATTTCTCAATTTAGAATGAATGAGTCCAAAGGAAAAGAATATTCTTTCAACGCCTGCAGAAGAAGCTACTGCTGTTAAAAATGAAATCATTACTTGAACAGTCTCTAAATCCAAGTGCTTAAGTGACTTTCACCAGTTCACTGGTGTGACTTTCTTTAAAATATCTTCAGCAAACATATATTTCTTGAATGGTTCCCCCTTAGCTTTGAAGTTTATTATAGTTGGCATTACAGATGGATGATGCTGGATACCCATGTCATAGCTAACTCCTCTTCCTCAGCACTTAAGTTTTGATCCTGATACTGGATATTGACAATATTTGCCAAAAAATGAGCTGGAGACAGTACTTGTCCCATTCGTTTTTTTAATGCTTGTAATTTAATTCTGTCCATGTGTAGTTCTGTTTTTAAGTGTTCACTCAGTTCCTTTCAACAGCATCAGCAATAAAACAGCTATTTTTCTGTATTTTGTTTAAAGCTTCAGAGATGGGTTTCAGGATGCTCAGCATATGTTCAACATTTCTCTTAAGCCCAATGTTGAGGATTTTGGCCGTGACAGTGCCATCTATTTTATCTCGATTTTCTTCACAAACTGTCATCAGAATAGGCCAGTTCTTGATATACTGCTCAAAACAGTCCACTACAGAGTTCCATCTAACATCTTGTGGGAGCGTTAGCTTGGTTCCACCCATCCTTTTCAGAGCTGCAGCAGCAAAATGATTGTTACGGAAGTATTTAGCAATTTCAACATTAGTCTTTATTTCTGGAATACTTAAGTCTTTGGCTAAGAGGTGCAGCAAATGAGCACTGCAACCATATGTTATTAGCTTTGTATTCCTTTCCTGCTCTTCTAAATTTCTTCTCATCTTGGATACATTTGCAGCATTGTCTGTGACCAAACTGCGTACTAGATATTTGAATTTTTGTTCACATGTTGTTATAGCTTTTACTGCCACTTCTTGTAAGTATTCTGCTGTGTGTGCATTTCCTGACGTATCAATTGTTTGTGCAAGGAAGACTTTCCCTTCTTCTGTTGTTATACAAGCACATACTATAGGATCATTGTGGACATTACTCCACCCATCAATACTTAGGTTAACAATTCTATCCTCCAGAGCTCTTGCACATTGCTCCATTTCTCTGTCATACACTTTATCCAGCAGTTTCCGTGCAACATCTGCTCTGCTGGGTGGACTGTATCCTGGTCTCAGTGACTGAACCATATTAATGAAATGTGCGTTCTCAGTCAGACAGAAAGAAGAGTTCATTGCATAAACAAACTGGGCAATTTTTTCATCAATTAACTCTTTTTCTAATCTGCTAGTTTTTATCACAAACTTATCTATGGTGGTTCCAGGAGGGAAGGGTTTTTTCTTTCTTTTAGGTGATAGTGATATGTGGCTGTGGGTGTCTGATGATGATGATGCTAATGAAGCACTATCCTGGATGGATAATTCTGAAACTGTAGAACAGGAGGATGGTGATCTTGAAGATGGATAGTTACCAGAATCCATGAATTCCCCTAAACAAAAAAGTCAATGCTGTTATTTTATTGTTTATACAATTTCTGCTTATTGTACACAGCACTGCCCCAAAAGGAATATTTGCTTTTCTTCATAACTGTTCCAAATGACAGTAACATGCAGTAATAATAAGAAATATAATTTTGCTCAAACATGACAGTTCAAGGCAGTCTTTAGAAATATGAATCAATAAAAATGTTTACCAACCTGAAGATCCTGCCTGTTCAAATGTGTTTCTTTGGTCATCTTCATCACAGTACTTCTCATGATGTTGCCTCATTCGGGCCACCAGGCCTTGCATTTCTTGTTTGCAGTTTGCACGCATGCCTGCCTTACCGATAGGTAAAGGAACTTCATTCAAATATTGCCAAACTGGGTCTCTTTTACGGCCTGCTGTCATTATAGGTTTTTTCCTCCAAGGAAAGAATGTGATAAACCTCAGGTCTTACACACAAAAAGATCCAAAGACTTGTCTGTCTGTGGCTGTGCAGTATTGTTTCACTTTCATTTTGTACTGCTTGTCTGCTTGCCTCTTCCTCCTCACACTTAGTTTCACTTTCTTCTTGTGCAGATCTATTCCACTCCAAACAATCAGAAAAATATTGTTTCTATTCTATTCACTGAACTTCTTGAAACTTAGCACTGAAGGGGTTAATTCTGTATTCATAGGTTTGTAGAACAATAGAATTAAGGTCTTTTTCTCAACTCTGTTCATGTTATAACATTTTTGCTGTGAAGAAGAGGCATGTGATCTCTGCTGAGTCAAATTCAGTTTTGAGAACTGCAAAAGTAAACCAAGCATCTGTGATAATATCTTGTAGGCAGAGAAACTGCCCAATAATCTTACAAAAACCTCTGGAAGAGCATGACATTGTGACTGGATTAATGGAATTTATTTACCAAAAAAATTAAACATATACAGCCTTATTCTACATAATTAAAAACGAATCTTTATTTCATGATGGAATAACCTTTGGATGGTAATATATTTTCCTCAAAAAGCATTTTATTTTAAAACATCTGATTTAAATCAAAAAAATCCGATTTAAATCAAAAAAATTTGATTTTTTTAAAAAAATCATTGATTTTTATCCACCCTGCTGACAATTGAAAGGACTTTATTACAGGTAGTCCTCGACTTACAACAGTTCACTTAGTGACCATTTGAAGTTACAATGGCACTGAAAAATGTGATATGACCATTTTTCACACTTATGACCATTGCAGCATCCCCATTGTTACGTGATTTACATTCGGATGTTTAACAACTACTGTTTATGACGGTTGCAGTGTCCCGGGATCATGTGATCACCTTTTGCAATCTTCTGACAAGCAAAGTCAATGGGGAAACCAGTTCCACTTAACAACCATGTTACTAATTTAACAGTTACAGTGATTCACTTCACAAATGTGTCAAGAAAAGTTGTAAAATGGAGCAAAATTCACTTAACAAATTTCTCACTCAGCTACATAAATTTTGAGCTCAATTGTGGTCATAGGCTGAGGACTATCTGTATATTCCATTGCTAAAGAAATAATGTAAAAAAAGGAAAAGTAAGAGCCTAAATAACTTACATTATGTAGCAGTTTTTTGTTCCTTAATTTGTGTACACTTCAAAGCATACAGAAGTATCAGAATTCTGAAATGCCATGACTTGATTTACACGAAATACCCATGTTTCCCATGAGGTTAACAAGCTGTAACCAACATCCTTCATTGTCTTATTTTTTTAACAACTTGGAGGCAGTAAATAATTCTGCTTTCACTGTTAAATTAACTGCTTCTTTAGATGGGACTTAAGCTATATTTAACTATTCTAAAGTTCTCAAATCATAGATTTCTCACCTCTGGACATATTGGTAAACCAAGCAGCTGATCATTTATAATGGGTAATGCTTGTAGCTTATAAAGATTAAGTCATGTCAATTATTCTTTTCTCTTTTAGTAGACAGCAGCACAGCATTTAGAGATTGATTACTTATAGATGTTGGTGTTGTATTTCAAGTCTTGGTGGCACCCAGCACCAATTCAAGACATTTTTTTAAAAATGCACATTACTTACCTATAGGCTATTGTTAGAAATGGCAAAATAAAAAAGATACGCCACTTTAAAGAAATCTCAGATTAATATTGCACTCAAAGGTCAAGACATACACATGTGATAGAATGTTTTCCATTTCATCTGTCTTGGCCAAAAAATTGATTGACAGCTGAAGTTACCTATGGTTATTCCTCTATTAAATTAAATCCTTGTCACTTTATCTATAGTTGTCAGTGTTGTGTCTTTGGCAGCAGGAAGTTAGGAGCAAGTAACATCCAGCAGATCAGCAAGCAAACAGTTCTTAAAGTACATTTGCTATTACAGAAATACTGTTTTAAAACCATAGGTCAGTTTCAATGCCCTTTTAATCTATTTTTAATACTTGTTATAATTTTATTGGTACAGCATTATGTAAAAACAATTACAATTATACTGGTGCTTTTCATGCATGTTGGACGGAAACATATGCATCCTATTGTGAAAATGATGGGAGTTGGAGTTAGCAGTTTAAATTTAATAACTTAATAACTTTATGTAGACTATGTAATTTTAATAACTTAAATTTAATAAACAATGAAGGTCATCATCTTAAGAAAGATTGCATTAGATGTCTTCACAATCCAACAGAATACCAGTATGAAGACTTAATTATTAGTTTGAGATTTTCGCTGTTCCTCTGATCTTTTTTTTGGATTGGTGTTACAATTTTTAAAATTAACAATCAAAGTTTTAATTAAAAGGTTCTATAATGTCTGCTCTTGAACAATTCCTTTCTTTTAAAACGTATGTTCAGAACTTTTCTTACATTGAATCTAGATCACATATCTATATACATTTTGCCTTTGAAATATTATATTGCATTTAACCAAGCAAATAATTGGCAATCTTTAACCAATACATTCATTAATTATACGCAGTTTAAGGGGGGCAAATGGTGTCTGTTAACACCCAACAGACCATATAAATCTTGCAATAGCCAAAGTCTGCTGAATGTGGTACTTCAGATTTAATGTGCAAATTGGAAAACATTGATTTGTTTTGTTTTAGAGCTTGGATGAATATGATGATGATGAAGCAGGACAAAAAGAACGGAAAAGAGAAGATGCAATCACACAACAAAACACAATACAAAATGAATCCACTGTTTCGGATCCAAATACTTCATATATATTGCAGGTGAGATGTTGTAATACATATCTACAAATACCTTTAATTTTTTATGATTTTAGTGCACTTTTACATTGATCAGGCATTATTGATTATCATTGAATAATATGATACAGAAATCATAACTTGTCCTCATAACTTTGGCTATTGCCTCTGTGTTCTGGATTATTTTATAGCAACTCTTTGTCTGTAAAAAACCCAAACAACCATTTATGTACTATCATGAAGGATAAAATAAAGTGGTATATAGCACTCGATAGTTATAGGATCAATCAGGCATACCTAGCACCATTTTTGGAGTATGCTATGTCCAATAAGCAAATTCTTTAAGGAGTAGCAATCTGGATAAAGTTAAGACCTTGGAGAAATTTCTAATTTCATTTCATTTTCATTTTATTAAATTTGTATACCGCCCTACTCCCGAAGGACTCAGGGCGGTGAACAGCCATAATAAAACATATAAATACAAAATTTAAAAAAGAGATAAAACAAATTAAATAAATTTGGCTGACCATTTTAAAATCCCAATAATTTAAAACCAAATTTAAAATTTCCATTTAAAAGAGGAGAAGTTCAGGTCAGGCCAGCTTGTTGGAATAAGAACGTCTTAAGCGTGCGACGGAAGGTACGCAGATCCAGAATCCTCCGTATCTCGGCGGGGGGGGAGCTCGTTCCAGATAGTAGGTGCCCCCACAGAGAAGGCTCTCCCCCTGGGGGCCGCCAGTCGACATTGTTTGGCCGACGGCACCCGGAGGAGCCCCTCTCTATGGGAGCGTACTGGTCGGTGGGAGGCTATTGGTGGTAGCAGGCGGTCTCGCAAATAATAAACTGAACGAGATATCAAGGCTCAAATATACTGTAAGTAGAGGTGGAAATAATGCACAGATACATAGACTTGTAACTACTTTCTGACAGAATAAAAAAATAAATAAAATGTTATTATGGTCTTAGACCAGGATTTAACTATTACATTTATTAGTACAATCTGTAAATATTCTGATTAAATTCAGACCAACATGAATTAACAGAATTCATAGGAATACAAATCAGTTAACTGTTAACTGTTATAACCCAGAACAGCGGCCTTACTAGAGCCCTCCCTTATTGCCAGCATACACTATTTTACATTTCAATTTGTAATCTCAGAATTGCTATCTGTTAATATTGTAGTCCTCAAGGTAGGACCTCAATTGAGTCCAAATTTCTGAGGCTAAGTGAGAGCGCTGTTAAGTGAGTTTTGGTCCATTTTACGGCCTTTCTTGCCACAGTTGTTAAATGAATCACTGCAGTTGTTAAGTTAGTAGCATGGTTATTAAGTGAATCTGGCTTCCCCATTCATCTTGTTTGTCAGAAGGTTGAAAAAGGTGATAACGACCTCGGGTACTGCAACTGTCACAAATATGAGTCAGCTGCATTTGAATCTTGATCATGTGACCATGGCATGCTGCAATGGTCATAAATTTGAAAAACAATCTTAAGTTCCTTTTTTCAATGCCATTGTAAATTTGAATGGTCACTAAACAAACTGTTGTAAGTTGAGGACTCTCCGTAAATAGTTTGACCAAGTACATATCCAATGACAGTGATTGGTTCTGTTGAAATTAAATAGTCAGCCAAACCAATTTCATTGTCTTCTAGTTAATATTGTTAATTGTTTTGATCTTTAATTTTAACTATTTCTTTCAAAGAGTTTTGGAATGAGTAAACTCTGATGGGTTTAGTTAGTTAACTACAGTAGTATTTTTTTCCCCATAAATAATGATTTGCAGTATTGGAGTTCCCCTATCATTACATAGGCTTTTCATTACCAGATACTGCAGGAAAACACCTAAAACTGATAGCCCTTAAATAAATGTTCATTTTTTTTTAAAAAAAAAATATCTATACATAATTAATTTTAGTTATCATGTACAATAGTATGTATTTGCCATATTTATTTAATAAACTATTACATTTAGAAAAAATTTAGCCATCTTTGGGGGCTAAAAATCTAACCCAAGAAGCTTCCAGGAAAGAATTCTCTTCATAATTACTTAGACTACTAAGGACTTTAATAGAACTAGTAAGCATTCATTGCAATACATTGCACCTTCAAAGTCCCTTTGATTCAAAGGGGCTTAGTTCTATGTAAGTGAAATCTGCTATTTTCTTAATATAAAAAGCTACAAACTGTATTGAATATTTCACTATGAAAATTGGAGTTTTACAATTCAAACAAAAAACTTGTTAATTTTATTCATTGCAAGAGCTAAATATTTCATGGGGTATTATTTCAGTAATATTCAAATTCCTAAGTTTGTTATATTTTTCTGACATCTAGAATTCAGTTCCTATCCCTGAACTAATAGATAATTTTAATTACTTCACATTTTACCTTAACATTAAAATATTAAGTGCACAGCAAAATAAAACATTGCTCATTATTTATCACATTGTTTCATATAGTAGGGTATGTGTGTCTATATGTACTCAGAAGCCATTCCATGTTGCTAATAATGAAACTTTCAGTAAAAATATTGTACCAGCAACATAAAAGCCAGAATTAAAATCTCAAGTGACTATTTAATTGTGGGAATGCTGAGATATTTGATGAATTCCCATTATAAGCAGAATTGAAAGCTTGCCTGACATTTGTTTCCCAAAATCTTTGTGGTTGCATGTTAATTTTCAAATGTTTCTTCCAAACAAGCCCTAACAAATTGTATAGGATTCTGCTTTATAAAATACTAAAGAGGAAAATCTGTTCCTTGCTTTTTTTTCTCTCTACTTCTGTTTCATTCTGTTATTACAAAAGTCAAAGAACTAGATGGTAGTCACTGAAGTGTGAATAATATTAGAACAGCACTAATGTGTATTATATATATAAATATATATATATATATATGAATAATTTCAGATTTCATAATACTTGTACTTAGCGCTGTGGAGTATAGCAAGATCAAATACAGGTTCTAGCAAGAATGTCTGTGACCGGACACATCGGCTTCTTTGCCCATTTTTCTATTTCCAGAAAGAGAGTTTCCATTTGTAAAGTGGTGACATAGTGGCTAAAATGGTTTGTAATTATTTGTATCAGGCACGATAGTGATCTCCTTTAGTCCTTGAAGCTTTGTCCTCTGTTCATGTTAGCAGGAGAATGATGATCGGACTTGAAATTGAACAATTTGGAAGTCTGCTTATAATCAATAATAAATGATATATTTAAATGACATATCCCTTGTTCTTTTAATTTTTGTTATCTATTTTTCATTTGGGGATGTTTTCATAAATTGCATTGAGTGCAATGTAAGGCAAAGCTGGGATATAAATGAACAACAATAGGTTATATTTATTCCCTTCTTCATTTATGCAATACCACCTCTTATTAACACCACTTTTCAAAGCTGCTGATAATTTATGCTCATTGCTCACTATATTTCTACCATATAAAGTCCTCTGACTATGGATAAATAATTATAGATACAATTCTCAGCAGAATTTCCATTGGGCTCTATGGTCCAAAATGTACTGGATCCTACTGTAAAAACATTCATGATTGTGAAGCAGTTTCTCACTGTAAACTGTTTTTGCTGGATGTTTATATTAACTGAAGAATGGTATTTGGACTCATGTCAGGCACACATCTCTAATTGTTTTGAGTTATAATTATAAATCAGCAATTATAAATGTTAGGTACTTAATTGTGTTTTTAAAATATATTTTAACAGGATACCTCTAGGACTATTGGAAACAGATACAAAAGGTAAGGAATTGTTTAGTAGATTTTTAATCAGTGAAGTATAACTACAACTCTACTGAAAGCAAACATTCAAATTTGGTACTAAAGCTCTTTGTTTAATAATAAAAGTCTTTTGAACTCTATAAAACCTAGAATTGCAAGTTAAGACTGTTTCTTAACTAGTTTTGTATACCTCATAGTGAGACCCCAAAATAGACTTAATGGAGGCTATAGCTTACTGAGCTATAGCCTTTTGGACTGGAGGAAAGAAGTGGAAAATAAATGTTAACATTAAAAAAAATTAATTGAAAAGATGGGAGACTAAATTACATTTTCAAGAAAATAATTCATGTTCTGTAGGAAATTAGATGTAAACACCTAAGAACTAATAGATTACACAGCTTTCCCTAGATATATGGGTGCTTTTTAGTCATATCCACTTCAGGACACATAGGGTCACCTTTCTAATATGTATGCTACTGCTTTTAAATGCTCCTATTCAACTAAACCAATCTTAATCTATTGTTTCCCAGTTAGTGGTATTCATTTGTATGTTATCACCCAACAGTCACTCTATCAAAATTGTAAGCCTCATCAACGTAGGAACAAAAAGTCTGCTTTTACTGATACTATTTTTTCAGTAATTCTGTAATTATATTTAGTAGTTTTTAAGAAGCTAAACATTCCAATAACTATTTTTATTATAAAGTAATGAATAATAATTGTGAGTAAAGCAATGTTGCTTCTATGGGAGTAGATGTTTCTTGGGTACAATCTCATAAAGACACCCAAAAGAGAGCAAATTAGCACAATATGTTACATAACTTTATTTTTTCAAACATAAAGAGAAAGTGATGGCAATAAAGCCTGATCCTTTCATCTTCCTCTTCTACTATTTTTTGGGTAGGTAATGCCCAAGAAACTATGACACTGAAAATAACCAATCTAAGCAAAAGATTTGGAAGGGCAAAAGAAACGTTTAGCCATTATACAATGACAATATTACGTTCCTAAGAGGACTCCATAATATCTTCAAGAAACATAACTTTCAGGGTTGTAAAGATATGGTTTTATTACATTAACATGACAGAAGATGAGTCTTCCTTTTGTTTCATTCCACTTTAAGTAAGTATTCTCAGAAAATCCAACATTCTCCTTTTAGCTCTAGAAAGTTGAACATCCTTTGCCAGTGATGGCTAATCTTTTTGCCATCGCGTGCCAGGAAGGGGGGGCGGAGGAGGTTTGCGCGTGCATGTGCCTACACCCATAATTCTATGCGTCCTGCCCTGCGCATGTGTGCACAACCCCCCCTCCCCCCTGCTTCTGACATGCGATGGCCCAGTAAGCCCATTTTCCTTTCTTACCTGGCTCCAGATCCTCTCTATGCATCTGGGAAGGGCAAAAACAGCCTTTCCCACTCCCTCGGAGGCCCTCTGGAGGCCTGAAAGAGCCCATTTCCAAACTCCCGGTGGGACAGAAAGTGACGTTTTTTACAGAGAGGCTCTGTAGGCTGGGGACAGCAAAAAACGTCACTTTCTGTCCCACCGGGAGTTGGGAAATGGGCCCTTTCAGGCCTCCAGAGGGCCTCCAAGGGAGTGAGAAAGGCTGTTTTTGCCCTCCGCAGATGCATAGAGAGGATCTGGAGCCAGGTAAGAAAGAAAAACGGGCCTTCCCCATCCTCCCAGGCCCTCCGAAGGCAGGAAACAGCCTGTTTCCCTACTTCTGGTGGGGCCAGAAGGTCCGAAAATCAGTTGGCCGGTGCGTGCATGCGTGCCAGAGCTGAGCTGGCATGCCCACTGATATGGCTAGATGGCACACATGCCATCGGTTCGCCATCACGGTCCTATGCCATACTCTGAAGTGGATCATCTCATTGCCTATCAATAAAGGTTTTAATGAACCTCAGTTGTAGATTTTGCATGGATCAAATTCTCAGCACTGTAAAAGTGGATTATCTGAGCCCTTTTCTGTCAGGGTTAAGGGCTGATTTTGTGAGATTGCACTGGTCACTCTACTGAATGACCTGCATCATGACCTAGATGGGGAAAGTGTGACCTTCCTAGTATTAGTAGTGGCTTTTGATGTACAATTGCCTATGATATCCCTTTTATATAGTAATTCTATTAAATAATCTAATTACAACAGTGAAAACTAATACAAGTAGAAAACTAGAATAGAAGGTATAGAAAAAAAGGAAAAGGAGGAAAAAAGAAAAGAATGTATTAAAAAAATTATAAAGAAATGATTTCCCACATTCATCACAACTATAAACAATTTTAGTAATTTATCATTTTCTCTTAAAATACAATAAATGATATCCTCTTCCCATATTCTATCTCTTATCTGTGAACAAATTCATAAAACATTATCATTTTGGTTCTGATGTCACGAAAAGTCCATTAAGGACTTAATTAACTGTTTAGGATAGTTAATTTTAATTTTGATCAAGTACACCAACTTTATATTCGTTTTATTTCTAACAATCTTAATCTTTAGCCCCTTCAAATAATATCATAGAACTTGATTTCTTTTCAATTTTTTTCCTTTGTCCCTTTTCACAAAAATTTTCAAAGTTTTAAGAAGCCTTTTTTCTAAACTCAATATAGGGTAAATGACTCAGGTCATTGTCTCTTGTTTTGTCTATATCCTTTTTATTTATTAAGATATCAGCCAGAGGCAGGTACTATTAAAATTAACTTCTGGATCCATTGTTCAAAAATGTCCTTCAGTATGCCCAATGTTAAAATACTTTGCTTCATTCTATAATTGTAAGTTCAGTTTGAGTGTTCTTCTCCTTTACTTGTAATCTTTAGTTCCCTCTAGTGTTCAATTTTTACAATCTTACCCTTTAGTGATTTTTTAAATTCAAAACAAAAGCATTTTCCCATGGGAAGGATTCTTTATAATCAATTCTAAGATCTCATTTGAAATTTATCTGGAACCTTAGTCCATTTATAAACTTCTAAAAACAAAGTTCTAAGCATCCTTTTGCTGTTTATTCAAATAAATAATTAACTTATAGTTAAACGTTTCTTTTGCTAAGGATTGAAGGGATATTTATCTAGTGCTGTCAGATCTCTCAATACAGTATAAAAATTTCCAATAGTTGAAAAGCAATTAATAAGCAATTTCTGAAAGCAGTTAGAAATGTAATTATGTAAACCTAGTATCCTTTCAGAGGAGTTGATCACGGTTTCAGCAAGATGGTTATTCCTCATCTCCCAGAGCTCTTAATCTTTCAGAGACTACTGTCTTGCAGTCTCCTCACAAGAAGAGCTATCTGGAACACTGGTGGGTGATCCCAAGTCCTCTCCTTGCCTAGAGAGGAATAACAGAAGAGCTGATTTACTCACTGACTCTTCATGCTGCCACAGTTACCAGTTTTGCTTTTCAAAGACCCATCTTTCATCCAAGGATTGTACTTTTCTTATGTATATTTGATTTTAAAAAATGGCTATAAATAGGAAAGTCCTGCATATCCTTGTGTATTTTGAATACGCTTTCATTTTTCTGGCCAGATAAAAAACTTACTCAGATAAATGTTATCCTTATAATTTGCTAATTATGAACCCGCATAAAATACAAGAATCTTGTCTTTAAATAACAGTGAATACCTACTTACAAAACATAATTTTGCTAGATGATTCAGGGGCTTATTGCCCCTTTAGGTTTTATGCAAAATGCAAGTCAATAGCAGTGAGTCAAGAATGTTAGTTTATTGCAAAAATGTGACTGCTTGTGGGGAGAACTGCAAAAGACACTTTTTACAGGGAAACTTAAATCATGTGAAGTGCATATAACAACTGAACAGGTCTTTTACAAAGTATGAATTCAGTAAACTTTAAAAAGTTGAATTACAAACTTTTTGTTTAGTGTTGCAACAGACACTTCCTGTTTGTAGATAATAAAGTCCAGAACAAGGAATGCCAAATATGGTAATAGTATTAAGCTGCAAAATTCCTTACAGTTCTGTCATCATGCTTTAAAAACACCCTTCCCCAGGCATTCATCCCTACATATATTGACTTCAGTTTCCTTTATTTCTAGCCAAGGTGGCTTGGCTAGAATTGGCTATTGATTGAGGGCAGTAAAAGTTGTCCATCTTAAAGAGTTCCAAGTTGTGTAAAGCTACTTTGAAAGAATCTTGTTTATCCTGCAACTCATGGCTTGCTACATCCACAAAACAATTCACTGTAATACTTCAGACATAGGGTTTATTTGATTTTTTTTTCATTATAAAAAAGACTCTGTGGAATATGTTACGACACTCCTTCATAACGCTTTAGCTTGAAGGAATCCTTGAAATAATGTTCAGCTATCTGGGAATCCTTGGATAAAAATCTAAAAAAGAAAGAAAGAAGAAAAAAAAAGAAAACGTCTAGGTAGAATTTGTAACCAAAACTATCCATGTTTTGTGATAGTTATAACAAAAGAGGTAAGGTTGGCAGTGTAAAAATTACACCACTGCTAGTGCTAGCATAATATAAAAATTGATTCCCCCTCCCCACCTCGTGGTCACAATCTCTGGCAAGTATGGTGAGGATATCAGCATATGGCAATTGGAAGCAAACTGCAGGTAAGTGCAGCAGCCAGCTTAAGTGTGCTATCATTTGTACTATGTAATTACTGCTATCATATCTGAGCTGCAAAAATCCAAAGGCCAGTAACTAGCAGCAAAGGAGCAGAGAGCTCTATCCCTTTTAGAGCTGAGAACATGGGAAGCAGGAGTCAGTAAACCTGAATCCAATCACTGGATAAATATCTCTACTGACAAAAAGTATATCCCAGTTCTGGTGAACTGACTATGTAACATTGACAAATAACTTTAAATTGTCTTGGGAAACAGTTATCTAAAAAAAACCTGAGCCACTGTGGCTTTTCCAATGAGGCTGTTTTGTCTTTTAAAGCTAGATCAAGGTAGATCAATATTAAGGCAGAGGATTTGATACATCGAAGGCCAAACAGTAATTGTTGCTTTCTCTCATAATACACTTGAAAATAACTAGATTTTAATTTCATACCAGCTTCGTATTTATATTAAATCACAGTTTCAAAATTCAAGAGAATTTTATCTATAACTTAGTGTGATCCTTTCCCCATTTTGAAAGGGAAATATAGGACAACTTCTTTTTTAAAAATTTTATTTATGCATTTTTTTCTTCTTTAAAATACATAAGCGCTTAATAAATAAGATAGCCTCATCACTATCCCTCTGACACAGGTGTTGTAGAAACCATAGCCCATGTTTTTTTGAACTGCCAGTTCTACAGGGAATTCAGTGGGTTGATCCTTTTTCATCTACATTTTCTAGGCACTCCAATAAATTTTATTTGCAGTGTTTGTTAAATAACCAGGATAAATCTGTTTTTCTAAAAGAGTAAAGTTTCGCTAAGTTATATGTAAGCTTCGCTCACAAATGGTTGTCATTGACATTAGGGGCGAACTTTGCTTTATTTGTTTTACTGAATGTATTTTTATTGGTCAGTGACAGAAACAAAGTTTTTGTTTGTTTGACTGCGAACATGTTACCAATAGCACTGTGTGTATGCATTTATGAAGTTTTGAGGAATCGAATTTAATTCAAGATTTTAATATAAGTTTTATCTCTGTTTGAGAGATAAAATTGTGAGATAAAATTTCAAATTATGATTTTTGCATCCAGAAAAATGATTACTTACTGCCATTTTTATCCATTATTTTTATTTTTTTCTTCTGTAGTTATTTATTCTGTCCCTCACAGTACACACCCTCATGGTTTAATTAATTAATACATTGGGGAGGGGGGAGGAAAAAAATGTAGAAAGAGTAGGTAATCACTTTCCCACATCATAAAGTCCCTAAAACTAAGTGTGTTTTTAAAATTCAGAGTATTCCAGGGGGTTGTATATTGAATTTGAAGTCCATATTCAGACTGTGGCTTAACAGCCACATGTACTCTGTATCCTGGTTTAAATTAATGCAAACAAAAATAAAAGAATCAGGTGCATCAAATGTAACCTATCCATTCTAAATATAGCAATTTTCTATGTAAATTGTTGAACATTTGGAAGACTGAAATATTTTATAGCCTGTTTGGATTAATTGATGTTCATATCCATTAATAGATCTGAAACAGATCTAATGTGGAATTGCTTTATGGGCATGCTACAATAAAGAAGATGGGTATAATTTAGCACAGCACATTCCAAAGGCTTGTTACAAGTAGCTTTACACCAGCTGCTATTTATTTGCCTTCAGTAATTTAGTATTGATATTGCCACAACTGAAATGGGAAACATGGAAATAATTTTGATAATTCTATTATGCATCAAATATGTTAAATTGTAAGTTGTACTTTTCACAGCACAACACCAGAGGATGAAGTTTCTAATAGATGTTCACGTACAGACAGGACAGGTTATAGCAGATTCAACAGGGATGCAAATTCTTCTGGAAACTTTGTATCAACTAATTCTTTGGAAAAGAAGATTGACGATCTTGAAAAGGTAAACATAATAAATCTAAAAGCTGCAATATAATGTCTATTGTTTTGACTGTTTTTAAATGAAGTATTTTATATTTTGTTTTTTTGAAGGATCTAGCAAAGGAGCGCCAAGAAAACTTGAGGCTTGTGAGGATAGCCCAAGACAAAGAAGAGTTGATTGGGAAATTAAAGGAGGAAATTGATTTATTAAATAGGGTAAGTGCTGTTTCAACCTAGCTGTGTTTCCTAAAATTTTGTAAGAGTCATCTACATTCCCTCGCCCCTGCCCCCCCAAAAATAATTGTATTTACATTTGTGCATAATACAGCACACGGATGCTCATTTATTTGTTCACTCTTTTATTCATCCTTTCTTTTTTCAAAGAATCCAAGAGACAAGTGTACTTGCTGTTCTTCAGTGTTTAATTTAAACTCTACATTTGCAAGCCAACACTCCGTTGCCAAAATTAGAGATCTTGCCTAACTTAAATAAAGTAGTTTGAGTATTCTTGGAGTAAAATTGAGCTTGGGCTGTGTGTGTATCACAAGTTAAAATATGACAAAAGCACCTGGTACAATTCATAACAAGAAAGCCTGCATGTGGCAGAAGGACAACTAAGATTGGTGCTCTGATCCTACTCCTTTTCTATTTTTCTAAAAAGCATTATGGGAAGGCTTCAATTAGCCAAAGGCATGATGTGTGTCAGATATCCGTATTTATGAACTCGTGGTATTGACCAGAGCACGTGGAAGATTGCTTCTCGGTTTGTAATGGGGATAAATGATGAAGAGTATGAATTAAGGATTAAAAGGAAAATACAAAACATATCTGTGTTGTTTATTGTGAAGATAAGAAATGGGAAGGATGTAATAGTTCTGATAGAAGATCCTATGTAGTTGTGTTGATGAATATAATAAGGGATGAATGTGCAAGTTTAATTGTGATTTGGAATATATGTTGTAGATATGTCAACTAGACTTTTGTGGGTACAGGTGAAAGTAGGAATGGTATGAAAGTAATAATTGAAGGCATCAGGGTGACCAGAAGATAATTGAGAGCAGTGCAGATAAAGGAAAAAGTACAGCAAGTTCATCAAAGAGCAATACTTGTAGCATGCAGAAGAGGTGGGGTTAAAAGAGTGAATAGTGATGAATTATTAACAATTTGTAAATATTGTTTGTGAATGTAGAGTTAAAAGTTGTTTCTGAATGATATCAAAATGGTATGTGATGTAAGCAAAAAATTAATGAGAATAAATAGAATGTTAGAAGTATGTATGTGTACTTTTACATGCAGATATAGAGTTGATGACTGAGGGACCGAATAGTTTACACCAAAAAATAGTTTGTATAATGCAATGAAAGAACATGATTCTGAAAAATAATACTTGTATTTGACAAAAGAATGGAGTGAATGCAAATTACAGTTAGTAGTGAAAAATTGTATTTTGGAAAATGGTTTAGCAAAGATAAGGAAATGGGTAGAGAAATTCAAAGATGGGAAAATGCTGGTAGAATAATGGGAATAAAGAAAGATGAAATAAGTGTAAATGGCTGTATAAAAGAGTATGCTTTGTCCATTTTGTCGTCTAAACTTGAAAATTGAATTTATTAGGAAAAGCATTAATTGAACTCATTGGATATGGAATACTTAAGTATGTAAAGTAAAACAAGAGCAGATAGAACTAATTTTAATTAATTAATATGTACTTGGTACAAAACTGAAAGAAGTATATTGAGATTGCTAGGTTATATAGAGGAATTAAATGAGGGTCAAATTGTAACAAAGAAGAAGAGTGAATGGATTGAAAAGAAGGGGAAGGGTGGGAAACTTGTGGATGGAAATGAGAACCACAAAAGTAACATTTAACAAAAAGCAATATATGGAATTGTTCACAGTGGTGATGGAAATGTGAATGTTTGCAAGAATAGAAAGTTATGGTGAAATATAATGAGTGTTCTTGGTTTAAAGTAACTGTGGATGCAGTTCCTTTTTTAATGTCTTTTTTCCTGTGCTTATTATTGCTTAATTTTTGCATTTTGGATAAGGTTTCCTATGGTCAGAAGGAGTAGTATTACGAGTATGAATATATGCATGTAAATGGATAAATCATTACTGATTTATTGTTAGGCAGTTGAAACATGTTAGAAATATTAAATAAAAATGGCCAATTCTAGTTGGATTCTAAGAACAGCTCTTGAGAAGTGCAGCATGAGTTCTTTAATTATAATAAGAGTAGCTGTTCTAGGTGCCCAATGTTTTCTTATTTGAATTTTATTGCATGTTACATGGCATTGCTTTGTAAATGCAGTTTGCAATTAATTTGTTTTTTTTTAATTGTTTGAATATTTAAAGGTTGTGGTTGGACCTAGTAACTCATACTTTTAATCATTTTGGAATGTTAGTTATGCTAGATAAACATTCCAGAATGTGTTTATGTAAAATCTTGAGTAAATTTTTAATGTTTCTGTCTCTGCTTTAAAACAATTATTTTGATATACACTTTTAACATCCACTTGAAAGACAAAAGTAAAATTAAATTGTAGCTTTCTTGATATTTGAAAATCCTAGTTATGCTGCATACTTTTTTCAGACATTAAATAAAAACAATGGTGGACTTCAAAATTGTATCCTGATAATGCTATTTCATTTTTCAAATGAGAAGTGTCTATATTGCTTAAATAATAAAACAATATCCTGCTGACAAGTTCAGTGTTGCTTAATAAAATGCTGTTGAACATGTATTTCTTAGATGAGTTCGCACAACCAGTTTTGATAAGATTTTTTAATTTATCCTGATGCCTAAAATTTCTACTGCAAAGAGCAAATACCAGAGATAACATTTCAAAAAGAAAGGGGCGATAAATTAGGAATTGAAATAGTTGCCATCTTAGTCACAGTTGCTAACAATGCACATCCATAAAGTAAAGCCATAAAATGATGCATAGTTAAAAATAATCAAGGCTTCACAAAACTGCTTTGCAACCCAGAGCAAAACACATGTACAGGGATCTACTAACATCCTGATACCAGGGCGTGAGGAAAAAGCCAAATCCTCAAGGCTTTCTAGAAGATTGATGGGATCAAGGCTAGTACAGAGTGATATGTATGTGAGAATGGATTGATGACAATATCCCTAACTTTAGATCATGTCACCACTGCCTCAGGAGGGGGAGAAAACAGATCTTATGCGTAAACCCTTCCAGTGAGTCAGACCATCTCTCCCCGGATCAGCTTCACAGTTGCCATGGTGACAAAAGATATCTTGAGCTACTTTTGATCCCAGGCTGGGAGAAGGCAGAATCATATCTCACATAACCATCAAAATGGCACAGTAAGAAAGTATTTATGCAGCAGGGAGGTTGGTACACTAGCCATAATCCCATCTGATTTCCAAGGCCTATATTTGGTTATCTCCAGAGCAGCACCTCTGGAAGCTAGGCTCTATATTAACCATTAGGTTTGGGGTGGACATGCCATGTCAGCTATTGTACCATATCTTGTTTGACTGGTTTCTGTAAGAGAATTTATAATTCTTAAATCCCTTCTGTTAACTTTATTCTTTTATTTATTGTAGTTGTGTATAGATAATATATTTGTACATTATACTGCTATTTCAAAATTTATCTTGCTAATTTTAATCTTTTTTCTCCTTGTTACATATGTGTAGCCTGACCAAGTGCTTTAGCATATTTTGATTTAATAATTGGTTTTAGCCCATTTGTTTTGTCTATGTTTATTTTTCTTAATTATCCTGACAATGTCAATTTAGTTTTGGATATTTTGGATACCAATTTTCCTGTGCTGGTTAACAGCCACAGTAAAGTTAAATAAACTATATAAAGTGTTCTTATCAGAGTAAAATGTTTTGTTACAGAATATAAATTATAAGTTTACTGCGATGAGTAGCTCCCAACCAGTTTGTTAGCCATCTCAGTCTGCAGTTCACCATTTTTTGCTTTTATGGATTAAAATTTATATCATGTATTACAGAGTGAACTATTAACTGAATGTCTAAAAAGAACTTCTATTAATTAATAGCAGTGTATCTTGTTTTATTCTCTCTCAAAGGATCTAGATGATATAGAAGATGAAAATGAGCAATTAAAGCAGGAAAATAAGACACTGTTAAAAGTTGTTGGACAGCTGACAAAGTAGAAGATGGAAGCTGCCAAAATAGAAGATGGAAGCCTCAGTGAGGAAGGAAATACGAAACTACTGATTTGAATGTTTAAGGATCAAGACTAGGATATTTCCTTTGTGGCAATATGTCAAAGCAACTGTCTTTGTATTTATTATTAAGGAGCAGGGAGAAATGATGAATGTTTTACATGATGCTGTTACTTCTAAGCTCATTCCCTTAAATTTCCCAAAGCGATTCAAATGATGCTCATTGAGATGCATTAGGTCTTTCTATGTATATGACCCAGTTATACTTTTTAAAGAATTCCTGATTACAAAGGTCACAGTTAGTCTATATGGAGATTACTTGTAGGAGAGGGGCTTTTTCCTGCTCTAAGAATAGAAGAAATAGGAATAAAATTTGTTTACACAGGGTCAAAATAACTATTTTGGGAGATAGTTGTTTTTTATTTGAACAGGTGTAAAGTGCAAGTGCATTACTGATATAAAACATTTTACAGAGTGTTACTCTACAAAAATCTTGTATGTTGTGATTTTATTTTATACTTTATCTGAAGTACTTACAGTAATAGATAGTATTTTCCTGTACAGATGCTGTTTGATAAAAATGTTTTATAAATCATAAATAACTCACCAATAATTATCACAACTAATAAGTAGTTTTTAGAAAATGTGTATGCTGCATACTACCACACTGAGCTTATGTTTCCACAGGAAGAAGAATTCAGAGGGTGCAATTTTTTGAAATTTATAAATACTGTGAACTACTTCAAACATTACAATCACAGTTTACTGGATTAAGAAAAGTCTTTCTGATTTTGTATATTAAGTTGCAGTTTTCTGATCTAAATACAATGGGAATCATTGCTTAACAATGATTTAACAAATCATATACCCTTTGCATTGGTTGGGAAATATTACTGTTGTCGGCCAAATGACTATAGACCAAAAATGTTTATCTAAACCATGCCTATATGAATGGACTTCATCCAAGATACATTTATCAGGTTAGCATCAAAATAAGTATAATGGGTTCAATTTGCAAGACTACGATCCACCAAGCTCTTATATGAATCATAATGGTTTTTGAATTGTGATAAAAGTTTTAATTGATATAGTTTACAAACGAAATTTGTGATTGTTCACCCCTCTAAAAGTATTATAGAAAACATCTAGAATAACACCAATGCTTGTTAAAATAAAGTATGTTGCATGTTCTATTACAGTCTATTGTCTGTTGTCTGTGTCACTGTTGCACAACAATTGTCTGTTCCGTATGAGCTAAAAAAATCCAAAGTTGCATTTTAGAGCATAATTTTTAGTAGGGAAACTTAAATATAACATTTAAGCTTTCAAAATTCCCCCACTGCTTTCTCGGGCAAATAGAAAATAGAAAAAAAGCAGGGAAGGAAAAGTGGAAAAATAATCAACTCCCCTGATGAAGAGCTCAGAAAAACTCAAAATCAAACAGACTCTTTCTGATTTTTCAGAGTGTCTTACTCTGGGATCCTGGATGTTTTTCTTTTGAGTAACACAGCTACCTTTCTTTTTGCTTGAAAAAATTGTATTTTTAATGACCCAGCCTTTTCTGTTTTGAAATCAGCTATATAGCCTTGAAAAATATTTTGTCAACCAGACCTCAGAAGTAGCACTGGAATGCTTAGGCATCCTTAGTTGTTCCCTAATACCAATGTTTATGTAGCAAAAGTGTATTATTGTTGCAAAGACAATCTCCACTGAACAAAGTTAATGTAATCAACTTTCCCCCATGACACACTATTTGAAAAAATGCATCAATTTGTCCATACCATTTTTTTCTTTAATGACTGCAGTTGTAGATGCAGCATACCAGAAATAATCTATAATCACAATGCTAAGCAACTATGTCAATTACTCAAAATAGATTTCCTTTTGTATTTTAAAAGGCTATATAGGTGATTTATGACTACAATTGAGACTCTAATCTTTCCTGTGAAGCGGTCCTTAAGTGAAATGCCACATGGCTGCTTTGTCAATGATGCAATCCCAGCACCTGCCAATATCAGTTGCAATCATTAAGTGATCACACTGGTTATTAAGCAGGTGGAGCAAAATCTTCCTGTCAGATACCCCTTTTGCTTTTGAATGCTCCTTCATGCAGCTGGAAGATTTCAGTTCTCCTCCAAGCATGGAAAGGAAATCCTTTGTGGGGCTGCAGGAATAAAGCTGAAGTCTTCACAATTTCAGTTCCGTTTTTGCAGCCTGCTGAAGGATTTGCCCTCCCCTCCAGTTCTAGCCACATTAAGACATTATGTCTTTTCTTTCATAAACTTTAATTATTAAATAAAGTTAACAAAGTTATCAAATACATTTTTAATTTTTCATACACAATTTTCCCAATTTGAATAAATGGAAAGATTACATTTGTTCAGTAACCATTCTGAGTTACAACAGGGCTGAATTAATGGTACTTATTCATAATTTTGGTTGTCAGAGAATCCCCACGCTCACATGACTGCATTCAAGGCACATTTCACCTGGCTTGCAATTAATAGCATCAGAGTGAACCACACAATCACATGATTTCAATTTCCAATGACAAGCTTTCAATTTCCTACAATGACTAATAAATTTTGTTAGATCTGGCCACTATTTATTACATATTAAGATTCTTTCCCCCCCTAATTTATTGGTTGAAAACTCCTGTTTTCCTATAGAATTACTGGATATTTATTATAATTTTAGAATGCTAATTGCTTGCTGTTTCTGGGTCATTCTTTTTAATCTTATAACTTTTTTAAAAAAAGTTTTGTTTGTAATAAAAAACTGAGACATCAAAAACATAGTGTTATTCCTCCCCCCTTTTTTTTATTATAGCAGACACATATACATTACTGTAAATGAGACGACAACCAGCATCCTGCAAATACTGCAAGAGTCTAGCCAGCAAATCAAAAATTAAAATAGCAGCTGAATCCACCTTCCTAACTCTCTAGTTAAGTGACTTGTTAAATAACTTTGACTTGTTTTCACAAATCATGCCATTATATACAAATGATTACATAGAAGTTTTTTGGGCAAATGATATATCAATTCTGTCTATTCAGGCCTCTCAAATTATCTCTGACTCAATTAATTGTTTCAGATGGCACTATTGTTAGATAGATTCAGAAAGAATATACATTCTGAGAAGAGGGAGGGAGGGAGGGAGGGAGAGAGAGATGCTTCCCCCACACCCAGGTATACAGAGACAACCCAGTCGTTCACTCTGATAGATATAATAAAGTGTTCTTTTAAAATGAGTGTCCAAATACTAAAAGCTATGAAGCAGGTGGGAAGAACAAAAAAGTAAGATCTCTTCACCACTTCACAACGTTTTGAATTCCAGGAAAAAGAGAAGTCAAATGAAGCAGAATATATTTGCTTTAAGAGCAATCTATTTCGAACAATATAGGTAAATATATCTAGCACACAGGTGTCAAACTCGTGATGTCACATCGTCACGTGACATATCTTGACTTCCCCCCCCCTTTGCTAAACCGGGGATGGGCATGGCCAGCTCATGACGCATCCAGCCTGTGGGCCGTGAATTTCACACCTCTGGTCTAGCACAAGGACTTGGCCATCTGTCTCCAAAATTCTTAAACTATTATGTGTGATTGATTAAAATTTAAATGTCTTATTTCCCTATATAATTTAGAAAATTTTTAGGAAAATTTTATGTGAATCTTGGATCAAACATTAGGCACTATTGGTTTTCCCCTGCCCCCCTCAATTATCTTGTGATCTGTATGATCTTTTTGGGCCTTCTGTAGTCTGTGTGAAGGTTCTGGGGGAAAAATTTCTAGCAAGCAAGAAGGATTTTGTGGCTTGCCTGAAGCATTGCATTTTCTTTTCTAACTCTCTTAAGTTGTTCTCTGCGTACATTTTAATATTTAAAGTTAAAAGGGGCATTTGTATTTTACTTTTGTTAGGTAAAGTTAAAAATCTGCCTCGCAAGAAAGGATTGAATCTTTTAGTCACACACCTACAAGCTACATTTCTCTTTCTCTTTTTAGTTTTACTTTTTACTTTTTTAATGACCCCAAAATGCAGCATGGAGTATGAAAGCACTATCATTTTCACACACAAAGATTAGGGGGAAATGACACGTGAGAAGCCCTCTAAAACAGGGCTCCCCAACCCTTGGTCCGTGACTCGATACTGGGCCGTTATCTGTTTGGAACTGGGCTGCAGCAGTGGTGGCTGAGTGTGCAGATGTGCAAAACTGCATTTGTGAAAGTGGCATGCATGCATGTAAAACCTGTTGAGTCCTCACTCTGACGACGAGGTCCTCGCACTTACGATGAGGTCCTCGCTCTTTGGATGAGGTCCTCGCACTTACGATGAAGTCCTCGCACTTACGACGCGCAGCCCTGATTGGCTAAGACGCACCATCCAGCCGGCGGGAGAATACTAAATCCTTATTGGTTGTTGGTTTGACAGCTATGGTATAAATAGCTGTCAAATGCCTAGCTCTTTGCTCTATTTTGCTCTAGCTGTTCTTTTAGTAATAAACGTTCCTGTTTGACTTTACCTGGTCTCGCCTCAGTTACTGACCCCAGGGTTGCCCTACAGAGCACTGGCGACGAAGGTGGGATCCTGAGGACAGTGACAGGTGGTCAACAGCTGAAGTCACTAGCGCTAAGCCAAAGCACTCAGCTGAGTCACTAAACGACGAGACATTGTGTTAGAGGAAAATTCCCTCAGAAACAGAGCCCATCCGTCTAAAGGATGGCACCTCCAACATTCACCCCCTTCAACCAGGCTACAGAAACCTGGAAATCGTATGAGGCCGCAGCCGGAAAAGGGTGCACTTCTTAAATGCCTGTGGTCCTGAGATGTTCTCTGTCGCCATGGCCCTGCCAGCCCTGGTTCCAGTACAGTCGGTGCCATGGGAGGTCCTGAGGGAAAAGCTCAAGCACCACTATGAGCCCACCCCATCGCGCATCGCCCGCCGGTACGCTTTCAGGCAAATTTTACAAGCAAAGGGAGAGTCCATTAACCATTACATCGCCTCCCTCAGAACTGCTGCCTTAAATTGCGAATTTGCTGACCTAGAAGACTCTCTACTGGAGCAGTTCATGTGCGGTGTGAGGGACCTGAGGGTGCAACGTCACTTGCTCGAGAGAAAGGAGATCACCCTCACAACTGCCATTGAAGAGGCGCAGGCTTGCGAATTATCAAGCAAGTCCACTTTAGAGATCCGCAAATCACACACCAGCGCCCCTATCCACAAGCTCAGCACCTTCCACTCAGAAGAACTAGACCCTGAGGTAGCTGAAGAAGAGGATGACGAAGTTAGCTGCCTCAGAACTGTCAAAGGATAGGGAAACCCCCCAAACAAAGCCTTCACGGGGTTTCCCTGTCAAGGGTGCGGAGAATTGCACCCTAGAGCGGCTTGTCGCTTTAAGACCACCATCTGCTCCAGATGTGGTAAAAAAGGACACTTGGCACGGGTCTGACGGGCCATTCTACCTGGCACACCATCCAAGCCCACTAGCAGACCGTTCCAGAAAGGGCCGAAGCCGGGCGGTTACTGTTTTGCCATTTCCTGGGCCAACAACGCCCCTGCGAGGTTGGCCCGCCAAGCAAAAATCAGTCCCAACAAAAAAATCTACCTCACGGTGACCATTGAAGGAACCCCTTGCCGGATGGAGCTGGACACAAGGTCATCCAAATCTCTAATCTCCTGGGGCACCCTGAAGCGGCTGGCCCCAAAGATGCACAAAAGCGCTCTCCTGCCAAGCCAAGTTCACTTCAGAGACTACCAAGGCAATGTCATTCTAGGTGGCGCCAATCTCTTGGTGGAACACAGAACCTTCATGGGCAAGCTACCCCTGCTCATCGTGAGAGACCCTCTGCCCAGCCTGCTTGGACTTGACTGGTTTGGCGCTCTGGGGCTAGGCATCACAGGCATCCATTCCACCACCCCGCATGATTTTGAAGACATCCTGGCAGAATTCGCAGACGTCTTTAACGAAGAGTTGGGTAAATATAAGGGTTCACCCATCACCCTCAATCTAGATCCTAAAATTGCCCCTATTAGGCTTAAGCCTCGACGAGTGCCTTTTGCACTCAAGCCACTAGTTGACAAGGAGTTAGACAAACTCATAGCCCAGGGCATCCTAGAACCCCACAGACCACGCCCCCTGGGAAACCCCTATTGTCATACCCATCAAACCTGACAGGTCAATCCGCATCTGCGCGGATTACAAAAATTCCGTCAATAAGGCGCTCCAAGCCAACCCATATCCAGTCCCCGTGGTGCAACACTTGTTGCACTCCCTGGGCAAGGGCTCCATTTTTACCAAACTGGACATGGCACAGGCTTACAACAGCTCCCCGTTGATTCGGCCATGGCTGCAGCCCAAACAATTGTTACACACAGGGGAGCATTCCTTTGCCATTGTCTCCTCTCTCCACCCCCCGCTGTTGCCGCTGCAACCTCTGCCAGTCCGCTAACCCAGAAATGTTGGGGACCGCTTATCTAAAAGACAGACAGTGGCAGCTGAACTGCCAAGTTACTATCCAAATTTGGAGGTGGGCCAGAATGTGGAGACCCAGGAGGCTTCTGGTAGAGGGTTGGGATCTCCAGCCTATGGGCTACTCATTTTGCTAGAGCAGGCCTGTCAAACTGGCAGCCCATGGGCTGGATTACATCACGTGCAAGCCACGCCCATCCCGGCTCTGCAAAGGCAAAAAACATCATGATACATTATGTGACGCAACGAGTTTGACCCCTATGTGCTAGAGATTCCTTTCAAATCTATGATTCCAATTGACCCTAGTCAAGGGTAGTCATTTTTCAAACTCTAACCAAAACATATATATTGTAACCCAAATGCCTAGACACCACAGGAAAACAGCTATTTGTATTATATAGACCTGATTTTTTATAGCTTCCACCAAGACTGACTTCAATCAAACACAATGAGTATTTTGAGAATATGATATGAACACTGTTTCAAAAGATCTAAGAGAGCTAAGGGGAAAAGTATCCAGTCACAAAATGGATAACATGGAGGATATACCCTGTTACAAGGTATTAGTTTAACAAATGCTGCCCTCCCCCAGTCCCTCAAAAGAAGCATTCAGCTATTTCTATTTACTTTTTTCTTAGGCATATAGAGCTACTTCCAGTATAAACAGTGACCCATTCTGAATCCCCAGATATTCACAGGTATAAAAATGCTACAGGTTCCTATTTTGCTGGTTAGTATTAGGTATGACAAGATATCTAATAGTGCAAAGAGAGATTTATGGGCCACATGAATGCCACACCTGAAAATGCAGACATAAGCTTATCCTTCCTTATATATAGTAAAATACATTGAAGTCTAGATCTAATGGAATACAGTGAATAAATTGACTGTGCCTTCTCTAAGATTGTGAAAGAACAAATCATGTGAAGCAATTAAAAAAAAATCTGAATCTCATTTTCATGGCAAGTTTTCATCAGTTAAATACTTTCTACTTTATATGTAACCATTTACTATGACTAAGGTATTACCAACTGTCAAGACATAGTTTCTGCATGCATAAATATTTATAAAGCTAAAAATCACCCTGACAATTTTATTTAAATGTACTGACATTTTTCTTCTAGTTTCTTTGAACAAAGGTCACTTATAAATGTCTGTTCATCAGATGCAAAGAATTTAACAATGCCTGCTTTAATATGCAGCAACATTTTTGTTAAGCTTTTTGAACATTTTGTTAATTCATTTAGAGATATCCAAGAGTAAAAATCCATCATAATATAAAATACGCATTTGTTTTTCAGAGGCATAAGTACCATCATATGCAAGGTTACACTGGCTTTTGTGTGGCTTCTTTTTTATTATTAATCTGAATAAGATTGTGTGTTTAGAACAGTATCAATAAATATGGAGGCAATACATTTTTTTATGAGCATTAGAGAGCTTTCACCCCTAGTAGTATAGTCCTTTATAGCAGGTAAAGTATGACTCCTGAAATAACATGCTCATAGTGACTGTAGTTAGATCTTGATAAATTGCACTGAAAACAATAGGTGAATATAAGAACAAGAATGCAGATTAAATTTTTGCCTATTTTAATAGGGTTATGGCTTCAAATATTTGCTTCCAATATTCTTAAATGGTAGGAATGTTGCTCTCTGCTTTAGAGATCTTTGTTATACATCCTGTTTAATTTACATTTTTCTAAAAAGCACAATCATAATTATCCAGAACCAATTTCCATTTCCAAATCTCTTGAAAATTACATAGCTCTTGATCTTTTTTCCTTTATTTTTATGCTTTTTATAATTTCTTTCTTTAATTGCTGTGAATGCCCAGAAAATCCTTGAGAGTTTGGAAGCATGCAAATTTATTAAATTATCATTATTATCTGCCACTAAGCTAATTATCTGAGCCAAAGGTCTATCATTTAGCCACACTGTAATAAGACAATGTTGACTTTATTCTTTCTTCAGATTCTTGGAATGTTTATACTAAACAAAATGCTTTTGTTAACAATAAGGGGATTTTCATCTCTTGCGTAAGGCTGGATTCGCAAAAGACTTTGGTTAAGTATTGGCTATTTGACATAGCCCATTATTATGTCTAATTTGGATGGATTTTGTAGACCAAAAGTCTGTTCAATGACAGTTTTTGTCTGTAGGAAGAATGTTAATCTCTTCATTTGCCCAAGGGCTTTTAGCAACAGCCTTGCATTTTCAGATTCATTTGCAGTTGTCTATCACGTCTGCTAGATAAATTCAGCAGCTTTGCAGGTTGGGTGTAGGCAATGTACTGGAGCTTAATTTTAAATGCTCTTCAAATGTAAGGAGGAACTGCAAGTAAGCAGTAGTTAAAGAGACTAGGGCAATTAACTTGTTCGGTCAATTTCTTTCCCACCTCTGCACTTGATGAAACTTATTCCATAGCAAGTGACATTTTAAAGATATACCTACTCTTGTATGGTACTCAGTATCAAATGATATCAAGTGATAAATATGCACAATTGTGTACCATGTTTGCTAATTATAGTTCAAAAGCTTTAAATGAAGTGGGAGAAGTTTAATGAATGATAATCCTGTAAATTTTGTTATGGGAACAGCCGCAGAGGTGGAGTAAAATACCTGTTTTAAAGATTTGAAATCTCCCTTTTTTTTAAAGTCAAAACTGGAGAGCTCAAAGTGATCTAATTCGTTTAGGAAGTGAGAGTCTTTTGCTCATCAACTTTAAAAGTAAATGGTTAAGTAAGCTATATTGGGACAAAGCAAAACAAAATGGAAAAGGTAAAGACCACTTTACCATTTTCATATTGATCCCAATAAAGCCATAATATCATCAAAAGTTCAGTTAGAGCAGGGCTGTCAAACTCCTGGCCCATGGAGCAGATGCATCACACACTAGCCATGCCCATGCCTGATTTAGCGAAGGGGAAAAAAGTCCCAATACGTCACGTGATGCCACTGTGACGATGTGAGTTTGACACCCCTGAGTTAGGGCTTGACTCTCATACATTCACACTTTTCAGTATATTTTATAGCTTTAGAATCCCCTAATTTCTCTCATGCGAATATTCCCCACTCTAAAACCCTGCTTTCAGGCCCACACAATATTGGATGGGTGCTATCACTTCCTGAAATGTATTCTGAACTAATGATGGATACTATAAAGAAACATGTCAATACAGTAAGTAGTGAGAGTCAAAATGGGGAATTCCCTTTACATGACGTTTTGGCTTCTAGTACGAATGCTAAGTCTCTTACTTAGAGAATGAAGTGCTGCAAGTGTCAATGAATAGTCAGAGCTTCTCGACTAGGAAGACAGACTATTTTATGCTCTCCAGTTGTTCTGGATTACAGTTTCTTTCATCTTTGAGGGCCCCCTTACCTGTGATCAAATGTTATCAAGTTTTTCCTGCTGTTATTAATGTTAAGATGACTGTTAATTCAGGAACTACTGGCTGAAGTTACATCTGGTGTCAAGCACCAGGGAAATCAGGAGATCCAGGCAGTTCAATTGTGTACAAAGATTTATTGTAAGCTTAAACTCTACAAGAATCTGAACTACTAACAGTGAAGGAAAATTAACAGGAGTTAAAAATAGAAAGGAATTCAAAGTGGCTGAACTTAGATCCCTTGTGGGCATGAAGGGACTCATGACTGATGATGCATTTGACCCAGTGGTGAAATGTAAAATTTGTTACTACCGGTTCTATGGGTGTGGCTTGGAGGTGGTGGGTAATGTGACTGGGTGGGCATGGCCAATTTCTTTTTTTTTACTTTTAAAAGCATTTTTTCGGCCGAAGAGGTTGTAAGTAAAGTAAAAAAAAAAAAGCCTCTGATGATTGCGCAGCTCAGATGGGCATGGTGGGGGGGAGCAGGGATTTTTGCTACCGGTTCTCCGAACCACCCACCATCATCGCTACTGGATCAGGCGATCCAGTCCGAACCGGGAGCATTTCACCCCTATTTTGACCCCTTCCTCAAGCTCAGCCTGGTCATCTCCAATATCTGATACTTGCTCAAACTTTCTTAAATTCTTTAGCTTGCCTGAAGCTTTTCCACAAGATTACACCACAGATTTCTGTTCACTTCTGTCTAGGACTTGTAGTGTTCTTTCAACTGACCTCTCCTTGTTCAGTTTTTAAACTCTCACCTTGAAGTGTTTCTCCCATAGATATTATGACCATCATAGCAAAAAAAAAAAAAAAAAAAAAAAAAGACATATTTCTGGCTGATTCAGACTATAACATCATACAGAAATGCAAAGCAAAAACAAATAAACATTTATTACATAAAAGTTATCTTTTTGACTAAAACATAAAAGCAAGGCCATAAAACCATGTGGATAAATGGTTAAATGTATAACTTTTTCATAACATTTGGTAATTTCAGCTGAGATTGTACAAGAGATAAAACATTGAATCAGTTGTAATGGACATTGAGGCAGAAAAAGTTATCTCTCCAAAAATATGACCATCAAGTTCGTCCAGTTTTTCACACAGTTTCCTTTTATAGAGAAACTGATGGACAAAATAGCTGTATGAGAGACAGACAGATAGCTGTTGTTATTTAATTAACTCTAAAAGTGCAGTTAACAGTACTTTAAAGAGCAAAAGTACCCTGAAGGAATACTCAAAGTATCTTTAAAGTACATTAAAATGATCTCAGCCATCCAACTTGGTATCAAAGCCACTTATACAACAGAAATCATTTTTTTGGGGGGAAATAACCTTAAACCCAGACAATTCCTTTGTTGAGAGAAAAAGACTGTAAGAAGAAATGGCAAAGTTATGTCCAACTGTTTAAAGACATTCCTGCACAGCAAATGCTTTAACTGTAATACAGAATACAGAAAATTAGCTTTGTGTACATGTGCGCCTCCTTTCCAAAACGTTTATCCTTTTCATGAACGTTTATATTGTTTCAAAGAGCAAATGTTGTAAAAGAAGAAGTGGAATAAAGGGAAGAAAAGGGAGAAGAAGACAATGAGTCATTCCTGAGGTGAATGTAGAAAAGTTAAGGTCGTGACATTAACTGGCCTCACGTGGTTTCTAATCCTGGTTCCTATTTCCTATATGACATGACTGTGTGGCAAGAACAGTCATTCCAGTCATTTTTTGTTAGCTAAAGGAAATAACAATTCTTTTTCTTTCTCCAAAAGGAATGTTTAAAACATTTATGTAGAAGAATAACATAGTTTCAGGTTACTTGAAAGGCAACACTAGGAGCATTAAACCAGCTTTTCAAATTGAGCTTCATTGGGAACACTATTTGCCATCACGTTCCTTATTAGTGCAGGATAAATGCTATGACTGATGGAAGTGTTGCATTTATTTTATAATAAAAATATTGGAAAATTATTTTTAACCCAAGGTTATTTGCCCATTAAAAACAATAAATACTACCCAACAAAAGAATAACATAGAAATAAAGTATTCTACATTAGATGCCATCCAAACAACCAGAAACAATCATAGAATTAATCAAGAAGAGCTACAAAACCATCTGACCCAGTGACTGGCCTTTCTGAAAATATGACATCGATGAAAAGACATATCCATTGGCTCCCATCAGATGATCTGTTTATGGGGTCTCAGGGCATTCCACACTTGACAGACCTTGTGGATGAGCAGAGTTAATAGGAGATAGGAGGACCCATATATAACTAGGACATGTATAAAGAAGGGCCTATAGATGATAACTAGCACCTTGAATTGTAACCAGATGTTTACTGGCAGGTTTAATGCAGGTTGAAAAGTATTGCATGGATCTATCAATGTATGCCTAGAAGCTTCTTTCAGTGCCGCATTCTGGATCACCTGTAATTTCCTACTAGTCTTCAAAGATAGCTCCCTGTAAAATATATTGCAGTAATCAAAGAAAGAGATGACAAAGACATAAATGACCTTGAGTAAATTTCCTGATCCAGGAATGGCTACAACTTATTTGCAAGATGGATTTATTTATTTAAAGGTTCCTCCAAGCCACATTTGTAGAAGCTGTGAGTCTAGGAGGACTACCTAGGTATGCTTTGAGTATACTTTGAGTATGTTATGCACCATTTCCACCTCATCCCTTCTGAAGTTGCATCCCAAACACCTCATCAAACTTCTTAGGGTTGAAGGTTGGAAATGGATTGGTAGTGATTGCTACTCTTCAACTTGTTATTAAATACTCAAACTGGGCATCAGATCAGGGGTGAAATGCTCCCGGTTCGGACTGGCTCGGGCGAGTAAGTAGCGATGGTGGCGGGCAGTTCATAGAACTGGTAGCAAAAATCCCTTCCCCCTCAGCCTCCAGCTTGCTTACCTTCGCTCTTTGAATCCTGAGCTGCTGGTCGCAACACCTGCCTTGCTTCGCTTGCTGTAATCCCTGCAATCCATTGCATCAGCAAGCAACTGAATCTCCCTGCCTGCAATCAAGCTCATCAGTGAGCAGCTCTATCTGCCTGCCTGCCTTATCCCTTGAATCGGGTAAGTTTTTTCCCCTTTGGGAACTTTAAAAAAAATAGTTAATTGGGGTTTTTTTTAGTTGTTCTTTTTTTAGACCTAGCCATTTAAAGTTTAGGAAGCTTTAAATTTAGCTGCTTTCATATAAAAATAAAAATAAAATAAAATAATATTTGTGCAACTTTCTGAGATTTAGTGTGTTTCTGTAGTGTTTCACTCTAACTACACAAACACACAAAATCTCACAAAGCTGTATGTGGAATTTTGTGTATGTAAAGTGTGAAAGTTTGTTTTTGGGGCTTTTTGTGGCTGTGTGAGGTTCCTGCTTATTGCAGGGACCATTTTGGGTCTAGCACAGCTGCTTTTACATTGTGGGCGAGCCAGTTGTGTTGTGTTGTGTTTTGTAGGTTAAAAAAGGGCAAAGAAGTGATGGTGACTTGGCCACGCCCACCTGACCAACAAGCCATGCCCACCCAGTCACCTGACCAACAAGCCCTGCCCACTAATTAAGCCATACCCACAGAACCAGTAGCAAAAAAAATTAGATTTCACCCCTGCACCAAATCCTCTGGAACTTCATGCACCCTCTGAAACCTAATGAGATTCATTGGGTGTCTGTGGTAGACCAATTGAATAGGTTCCACCAGTGGCAGGAAGCTAATTTGGAAAATTCCAAAGCAATCACAGAATGATCTGTCCATGACAAAAGAATAATGTTACTGTCTCCCAACTCCAGATCTCCCAACTCCAGATGATGCTACTGCACTGAGATTAAAATGAGATCCACCATGTGACATTATGCAAAAAGTCTTTGGTGACACATTGAGTCCATGATTTCCATGATAACTATGAATTCCTGAGCTGCTTTTGACTCTAACCTCATAGAAGATAGATTGAAATCTCACAGTATCATAAATCTGGGAAACTCTGCTGACAACCCAGCACAACGTCAAGCAATACATCAGAGAAACTTCTATGGAGGAGGAAGCCCAGTATAGTAGCAGCAATCCCATCTATTCCACAGACTCCCAATTTCCTTTAACAGAGTCTCACATATATTTCTCACATCTGAGGAACAGCACATTGGAAAGCCATGAGTCTCCTGGATGGCAATAGCCACTCTCCCACTCCTGTCTTAGGGTTTTTGGAGATGCCACCCTTGAGTTCATTTCCTCCCGCTCCCAAGTTTTTTATTTTATTTTACATATACATATCAATGCATGAACAGTGTGGCACTTGGGTGTCATACATTCTAATACAAATAAAACTAGCAAAATTAATCATAGTTATTACATTCAACCAACATATATTTTTAATAATAATACACATTTATATTAAATTGTAGTTTATCATTATTTAATTATTTCATGTTTTTATATATTGCTCTAATGCCACTCACCATATCATTTGATCATACATAATAATACCACCATTCAATTTCTAAGCTTCCCTCTTGTTATTGCTTTTATTTTATTATGTAAAAATGCATACACTAATATTTTGCCCTTCCTCTCATTTCTATCTCTATTCTAGCTTTTAATCATGTCACTCTTTATTAAAAGACGTTTTCTTTCTATCCAACATCTCTCGCCCACTTCACTCTTTACATCTATTTGTATTAAGATACAGTCATTCATTGTTTCATTATTCAATGTTTCAATACACAATTCTAATACCAATCACAATTTTATTTAGACATACAAAATTATTCTAATCATATTCTTAACAATCATCAAATCTATATAATTCTGATAGTAATACACATGTTTATATTGAAGTATTTTCTTTCATTATTTTATTGCTCAATGTCTCAGTATATTATTCCAATGTCAACCTCAATATTATTAAAACATATTTAATAATATCATCATTCAATCTGTAGTTTCCCCATTCTATTGTTACTTTTATTCCATTATATAAAGGTATGTATATAATATGCATATACAAAAGAAGAAGAAAGAAACCCTTTCCTTTCTATCCATCGTCCCTTGCCCTCTTCAGTACTTTAGTTGCTATGCTTTTTTTGACTTGCCTCCCATATTCCTCTCTTGGATCTTTATCTCTGTCTGCATCTATTTCTTGGCTATTCAATCTAAGTATTTCTCTCATCGCTACCTTCTTCCATTCTTGTGTGAATGCCAGTCTCCCTGCAGTGATTATGTGCTCTTGTTCTCATCTTTGAGTCTCCAGTAGTTGTGGGGTAGTTAGATATATATTTTCACAATCCTTCATATTTTTCATATCATATAATTCCCAGACTTGTATATTTTCCTTTTGTCAGCAGGTGGCGCTCTCAATTTAATTTCATTGTTGCCACTAGTCAGACTAATTTTAGTTATTTTGATCGTAATTTTAATTGTAATTCAATTATAGAAGCAGGATAAGTTTTTTAAGTAAATAATTCCAGCATTTTAAAATGCCTTCCCATTACTATGTCTTCCCAATTTAAGAGTCCAATTTTCTGTATTTTTAGAAATTTATTGTTTTTCTCCCTTTTCCTTCCAGTCTGGTATTTTTCTTTGAATGATTAATCGCCACTTTAATAAGCAATTCTGAGCAGATAGTACTAAATTGTTCCTTGGGGTTAGGTTTTAAGTAAGAAAGAATCCTCTCCCCCATTTACAGTCACTGTTCACCTACTTCACTTCAGCACTGGTCTTAGTTATTCCTCGGTTGTCCCAGCTTTGTGGTAGCCATCTTTTGGCTGTCTTTTCTCCTTGCTGTGACCAAGAAGGAAAAAGAACCCCGGGTCAGACAGGAGAGTTATGACTTTCTGCGACCTCATAGGGTACTCCTCTTTGCTTCACCACCCCTACAGGGCAGCTTTAGCTCCTTTCAAAGTCCACCAACGGGGAGAACTCAGCACAGGAGCGCTGAGACCCACTCCTCATGTCTGATCTCACCACAACGTCAACCGGAAGCCAGATGAACTCATTTTTGAAAGGGGAAACTCGCTGTATTTCCAGGTCTTGATAATATATACAACGTGTATTAAAGCAACACAATGAAGATCATTGATGAGAAATTCCTGATTACAGTCTGACCTGGCATTAAGTAGCAGCAGCCTAAGCTGTTAAGTATCTGGGGAGCAGAAATTTACTGCTAAACTAGGTGTGAAGTCTGATAATACCAGCTTGCATGACCTGGTGCCCCCCCCACCCCCAAATGCATGGGATTATGATTTCAGACAACTCCAGCCAGCTGGCCAATAGAAAAGCATTTTAACTATGGAGGGGCGGTTTCATATAAAAAGGTGATCTTTGGTTAAGTAGCAGGAAATAACAGTGGAGAAGGAAAAAGAAACTATGGAAATATGGGCAAAGGTATTCATTATAGTGTTAACTATTTCAGAGCCTCTTTGGGTTTTTAATTAATCTTACTTTCCTTTACAAGCTTATTAGTTTAAAATAGCATATTCATTTTAATTAAATCCTACTACCAAGAAAGACCAGGCTGGTTGAAGATACAATCTTTTATTTGGTAGCATTTCAAATTTAAAACAACCTTTTCAATGATATTAGAATAATATCATCCTTATTAATTTTAAGATAATTATAAAAAAAACTGTTGAGAGCTAGTCTGGAATAGTGGTTAACAGATGCTGGGTTAGAAACTGGGAGACCAGGAATTCTAGTCCTGCTTTAGGCTTGAAGCCAGCTTAGGTCAGTCCCTCTCTCAACTCTTGGAAGGAGGCAAGAGCTCTGCAACTGGACAAGAACTTCCCATAGATGGTGCTAGAAAGAAGAAATTTAGCACCATCTTTTTAAAAAATTCATACATCTACCTTGCTATGCTTCCTGCTTCCCCTTCTCTGGTTGTTTGGTTCCTCCCCTCCCTCCCCCGTTTTTATTCTTTCATATAGGAAGAAAGAAATAACTGGGATACATATGTGGAACTAAAGGGATTCGTGTTTAGGACCTTTTCAACCCAATAATACCAAACTCCTGTAACCGAATCTGGCTATTCATAGACATTCTTGAATGCCTATGTTCATTCGAAGACAGGAAACTTTAACTAAGCCAAAGTTTGATTCTCAGATTTTCTTCCCAGGGTAGGCTAAGCAGCCACATTGTTGAGTCTGTGACCAGACTTTTAAACCGGTCCAGTAACAGGAGCCCGGTTCTTGATAAAGGAAATGAAAGCAAATGAAGCAAATGTTTTAGAGTGGGAATGAAGCCAATTTCTTGCTTTATCATTTTATTTTTATTTTTATTCCTTCTCAACAGTTGATAGAGTGCCCAAACTAAAGAAAACAAAGCTCCAGCTTTTGTCTGATCATTTTTTTCTATGTCCTGCAAAGTTGAAAAATGGGATACATTTCTTTAAAAGTTGGCAAAGAAAATGTTTGTTTTCCCTGCCCACAAAGTGGTTCAAAGCCATATTTTGTTTGCTCATAAACAGAACTGATTGAGCATCTATTGTGAGAAAGAGAAACAGAGATATTCATGACATATTTTAAAGTCCCTGCTTTTTAAAGAAGTATATTTTATTATAAAAATAAAAAGAATTCCACAAAAAGCATCAAAATGGAGCTATCAGTGTTAGGCAAGAGAGTGATGCAGTACAGTTCAGAGTGAGAAAGCTTAATAACTAACAGAGATATTGGAAGAGAATCAAAGTTAGATAAATCAGGTTCCCGGCTTAGGCTAAAATAGCAACAGGAATTTATTGCAAGTATTTCAATTCCTCAACAAATTTTCTGACATTTATTTTTATTTTTTAAAAATGCCAAACAGCTTGCACACTCCTGCGTTTAAATGTCAAACATTCCAGAGTGCCCTTTGGAACTTTGAATTTTTCATCCTGAATAGTGAGAGATATTTTAATTATTTGAATTATATGCAATATCTGCGTGCCAAATCTGCCAGGTGTCATTTCTTTGTGGTGGCTATGCTGTAAGCAATTACAGGAAGTGAAGTTCCATTGCTCAGTAAGACTTACTGGAATAAATATGGAAAGGGATTGTGTTCGGTTTTTATGTATGGCTTCATCATTATCTTCAGTGTGAAATCCACATTGCGAAATACTCCTCTCAAATTTAAGAATACTGATTAGTTTGACACTTAACTGGTTTAACAATAGTTTCCAAAGACACTGAAAATATACCACCACTATTGTCTGTTTCATTCTAAGTAAAACAAATGTAGAATGAGAGTATTAAAAAAAACAAGAATGTTTTATTATGAATGCTACTACTCTGCTCTTTGACTTTTGCAGCTGATGACCCAAGAAACAAAATCTAAAAGGCAATCTGCCCATAGACATTCACTTACCTCAGTATCGCTGATTGCAGAGCAGCAGGCAGGGCATAGAATTCAGTCATGGCTCTGAATGTCCCTAATTATAGAGCTTGCAGGACTCTGGGGTTAGAACTAGCAGAGCTCTTGAGCTGAATTCAGGCCTTATTTTGCCTCTACCTTTTTAGACCATTTAGGGCTGCTCTGAGCTAGAGAGGCCTTTCTGTTTGGGCTATTCGAAAAGGTGGGTCAATGACGGGCAGACACTTTCCTCAAGGGCATTCTTGTTCAAAACAGAAGTGGGAGCGGGGGATAGAGGAGAGAAAGGGAATGAAAGATGTGAAATGAATGGGAAGGAAGTATGATTCATCATGGCTTGTGTGGTACCTGTCTGTTTGGGCAGGGAGGAAATTCCCAGTCTGGGTGTGGCAATTGGTAGCTTGAAAGAAGGCCCTAGGACAAATCTACTTCTGGAGTAAGCAAAGAGGAAGAAGCATCTGTGGAATCCAGTTCTTCTCTGCTTAGTTTGCTGGAGGTCATACTGTACTGAAAGATTGTGAGCTATAATATTCCTACTTGGACTGCCTACTTCCTCTTCTTAAAGAGAAAAATAAACAGTTCAAGTCTACACCCTGTTTATTGTTTTTAGTTTGAAATCATATGGAATGGTTCTCTCTCTCTCTCTCTTTGTGTGTGTGTGTGTGTGTGTGTGTGTGTGTGCACATAACCTTATGGCCTGAACACTTTGGAATTTTTAAATTATTTTGTCATAGAAATAGTAAACAAAATGAGATCATTCACCTCTCTTTCCTGAGAAAAGATAATTTCTCTGATTACACTGGCACACCCTCATTTGAAATTGCATAAATTGCTTTTTTAATTTAATTGATAGATATAGAAGGTTGCTCACTCAGTACATGAATCAAGGTGGCATACTCATTAAAACAGTAGAAAGACAATAAAAACTACATATTAAAACAGAACAGCGTAACATAATTCAAAATAAAAATAGACAGAGAGTGCTGGGGGGAAAAACTCTTATCCAATTGGTCATACTATTTCCACACCAAATGCCAACCCCCCTCCCCAGCTCTTTTATGCTTTTCAAAAGACTGGCAGAGTTGAGGTCAACTGAATCTCAGGGACTGTCATTCAAAGCAAATTAGTATATTATAGTCATAAAGCCAGATACAGCAAAATACGTAATAGTAAAACATCTACTATTCTATAGAAAAACATTTTCTATGGAAAACAACAGAAAAACAATGTGTATAATAGGATCCAAAAATAAATAAGTACAAATGTAATAAAACAATAGTATTATAAACAGTGATGAATAAATGAACATTCAAAATTAATAGATGGTACAACATATTGTATAGGTGGTAGCACTTGGTTTTGTGAGAGTTTAGTCTGAGCCTGTTCTCCTTCATTTACACCCCTATAGCTTCTAAATGCTGAGACGGAATCTTGATGGCATAATTTGGAGAGCCTATGGTTGAGATGTACTGAGGTAAAAGTAAAGATAAGTAAAGGTTTTCCCTATCCAGTCGTGTCTAACTTTAGGAGGCAGTGCTCATCTCCATTTCTTAGCCAAGGGAGCCAGTGTTGTCTGGAGACATTTCCCTGGTCATGTAGCCAGCATGGCTATATGCTGAGGTGCTCAGAAAGCTGTTATAGAATGAAGTGAGATCTATTAATCTATTTGCATTGCATGTTTAAAATTGCTAGGTTGGCAGGAGCTGGGGCAAATAATAGGAGCTCATCCCAATGCCCAGCACTTGGGTCTCAAACCTGGACTATCAGCTTTCCAGTGAACAAGCTCAGTGTCTTTAATCATTGAATCATTGTGCCCCTGTACTGGTAATATCTAAACCCATGTGAGTAGATGATCTCACTTAATGGTCTCATTCTGTAGATGTTAAAGAGAAACTGGGAGAGAAATGGACCCCAAAGTACCATACTTTTCAGAGTATAAGACACACTTCCCCCCCAAAAAAGTGGGTGAAAATTGTGGTGCATGTTATACATCGAATGTTCCTGAAGCCCCACCCACACGCTAGCCCGCACCCTTTGGCTGTTTTTGGCCTCCAGCCGTAATGTTTTCAGCATGCTCTGTTTTAGACCTGTCCAGGCTGCGGAGATCACCATAGCACATCGCCGCCAATCGCTGCCTCGTCGCATCACATTTTTGGCCTCTGTGCATAGCATTTTCAGCCTCCGCACACCCCACTTTTTTGCTTCTGCGTGTCACATTTTTAGGCCAGTTCTAGGTGGTAGGGATCAGCAGTGGCGGTGATTCCCACCACCTGGAACTGGTTGAAAATGCGACATGTGGAGCCAAAAACGGGGTTTGCAGAGGCCAAATATGCGATGCATGGAGGCCAAAAATACTGCACGCGGAGGCGGTGATGGGCTGTGGTGATCCTGGCAGCCTGGAACAGCTGATTGGCAGTATTCTGGGAGGCAGATCCAACTGCCAATCAGCTGTTCATGCTAAATCAGGCTTCGATAATATACTACAGCTTACTAGGCTGTTTGTTGTTTGCTGCAAGGATGCTAACCAGATGAATACTGATGGATGCTGGTAGGTAGAGGCAGAATTTTTTTCCTTTGTTTTCCTCCCCAAAAACTAATACTAAAATCTTATACTAGGGAGCATCTTATACTCCAAAAAATACAATACCTCAGTAAAGGCCTTGGTCTGGATCTCTCTACCAATGCTGATTTAACTGGATCCTGAGGAAGAGGGAAAACTGTTAAACACTATATTTCCAACTTTCAACTCCTATTTGCAGACTCTTCTACATTGGGAAGAATTAAATTTTCCTCTGGCTTTGTATAAGGCCCTGACCAGATTGAGTTGCTCTCTGTGGCCATAAAAACTAGAAAAGGATGATATGATTGAAGAGACTAAGAAAGGTGCCACGTTTCCTCAAAAATAAGACCCTGTCTTATATTTTTTTTGAACCATGAAATAAGTACTTGGCTTTATTTTCAGGGAGGTCTTATTATTTTGGGGCATGTGGAGCAAGATGGGGCTCCTCTTGCCATCTTGCCATCTTACCTGATTTCCAGCTCTGTCTCCTTAACCCTAACCAGAAGAAATGGTGGGGACCAGCTGCACATGCATTTAAATATTTTTGGGGAGGGCTTATTTTTTAGGGGGTGGCTTATTTTAGTGCATGAGCTCAAAAGCCCAATTGGTCTTATTATCTGGGGAGGTCTTATTTTCAGGGCAAACAGGGTAAATCTACTGGATTTCTTTCTTTGGTTATGAGCAAAGCAAGTATGATAAGTTCCTTCAGTCTAAGAGAGGTTCCTTAACATTTTTGACTGCGTCATATTTGGTATTTTAAAAGTAGGTTATGATCACTGAAAGTAGGCTGTTATAATACTGTAATCAATAAGCAAATTTATGAGATTGTTTCTCAGCTACTCATTGCTGAATACCTGACAAGTTCTTTTCTACTTCAGTTTTCCTCTGCCTTATTTTCAGGTGTCTGAACATTATTTATTTTTATTTATTTATTTATTTTTCATATTTGTATACCGCCCTACTCCCGAAGGACTCAGGGCGGTGAACAGCAATAATAAATACAAATACATATAGAAGTTAAAAACTATTAAAAAACAGATTAAGTAATTTGGCTCAAAGATTAAAACATCCAAATTTATCTAAAAGAGGTCTAAAACCCGATTTAAAAGCCAATTTAAAAGCCAATTAAAAAGGGAGAGTTAGGCCAGACCAGCTTGTTGGAATAGAAACGTTTTCAGGGCACGGCGGAATAGTCTTGGATGTTTCGTAACTCCGGGGGAAGCCCGTTCCAGATGGTAGGTGCCCCCACAGGAAAGGCTCTCCCCCTGGGGGCCGTCAGTCGACATTGTTTGGCCGACGGCACCCTGAGGAGTCCCTCTCTATGGGAGCAAACTGGTCGGTGAGAGGCTATTGGTGGCAGGAGGCGGTCTCGTAAGTACCCTGGTCCTGAGCCATGGAGCGCTCTAAAGATAGTAACCAAAACCTTGAAGCGCACCTGGAAGACCACCGGGAGCCAGTGCAGCTTGCGCTGGAGGGGGGTTACATGAGAGCGCCACATTGCTCCCATCACCACCCGCGCGGCCGCATTCTGGACCAGTTGGAGCCTCCGGGTGCTTCTCAAGGGGAGCCCCATGTAGAGAGCATTACAGTACTCCAGGCTGAGGTGACAAGGGCGTGAGTGACCGTGCGTAACGAGTTCCAATCCAGAAAGGGACGCAACTGGCGAATCAGACGAACCTGATAAAAAGTCCTCCTGGCCACGGCCATCATATGCTCTTCTAAAGACAGCCGCGAGTCCAGGAGGATGCCCAAGTTGCGAACCCCATCTGTGGGGGCCAACGACTCGCTCCCAATAGTCAGAGATGGCGCCAACTGACTATATCGGGACGACGGAAACCACAGCCACTCGGTTTTGGATGGGTTGAGTCTGAGTTTGTTCCTCCCCATCCAGATCCGTACGGCCTCCAGGCACCGGGACATCACCTCGAGGGCATCATTGGGGTGGTCTGGGGTGGAGATGTACAGCTGGGTGTCATCAGCGTACTGATGGTACTTCACCCCAAAACCACGGATGATCTCACCCAGCGGCTTCACATAAATGTTGAATAGAAGGGGCGAGAGGACCGATCCTTGTGGCACCCCACATATAAGGGGCCTCGGGGTCGACCTCTGCCCCCCTGTCAACACAGACTGCGACCGGTCAGAGAGAAAGGAGGAGAACCACTGTAGAACAGTGCCCCCCACCCCCACCCTTCCAACCGGTGCAGCATGATATCATGATCGATGGTATCAAAAGCCGCTGAGAGGTCTAATAGGACCAGGACAGAGGAGCAACCCCTGTCCCGAGCCCTCCAGAGATCATCAACCAATGCGACCAATGCTGTCTCTGTGCTGTACCCGGGCCTGAAGCCCGACTGGAACGGATCTAGATAATTCGATTCATCCAGGTACTGAGGCAGTTGTCGTGCAACCACACTCTCAACAACCTTCGCAACAAAGCGAAGGTTGGAGACAGGACGATAATTTGCTAACACAGCTGGGTCCAGGGAGGGCTTCTTGAGGAGGGGCCTCACCACCGCCTCTTTCAAGACGGTGGGAAAGACACCCTCACTCAAAGAAGCATTTATAATCTCCTGGAGCCAGCCTCGCGTCACCTCCCGGGAGGCCAGTACCAACCAGGAGGGACACGGGTCCAATAAACATGTGGTCGCATTTAGTCTGTTTAGTATCCTGTCCACGCTTTCGGGAGCCACAGGATCAAACTCTTCCCAAATAATATTCTCAGGACCTGCCCCTGTCATCTCCTCTGGATCAATCCAGTCAGAGTCCAGCTGTTCCTGAATCTGAGCAATTTTGTGATAGAGATATTGTACAAAATCCTCAGCTGTACCCTCCAAGGGGTCTTCCCGCGTCTCTTGATGGAGCAGAGAGCGGGTCACCCTAAACAGGGCGGCTGGGCGATTATCTGATGACGCAATAAGAGTAGAAAAGTAGTTACTCTTCTCTACTCTTATCACCACTAGGTAATTCTTAATATGAGATCTTACCAGTGTTTGGTTGGATTCAGAATGACTAGCCCTCCAACTGCTCTCTAGGCGTCTCTTCTGGCGCTTCATCTCCCTCAGCTCCTCAGTATACCAAGGAGCCAGGTGAGACCGGCGCCGGGTCAGAGGCCGCAAAGGCACGACTCGGTCTAAAGCCTCAGCCGCCGCCCTATCCCAGGCAGCCACTAAGTCCTCAGCCGAGTCGTGTGCCAGAACCTCAGGAAATGGCCCAGGCTCCATCTGGAATCTCTCAGGATCCATCAGGCACCTGGGGTGGAACCATCTGGTCGGTTCTGCCTCCCTGCGGTGGGGTGTGGCGGTTCGAAGGTCCAGGCGAAGGAGGGAGTGATCTGACCATGACAAGGGTTCAATCACTATATCCCCTATCTCGAGATCACTCAACCACTGTCCAGAGACAAAAACAAGGTCCAGTGTGTGTCCCCCCATGTGAGTAGAGCCATAAATTAACTGGGCCAGGTCCATAGCCGTCATGGAAGCCATGAACTCCCGAGCCACCTCAGATGTCTCGCCAACTGATGACAGGTTAAAATCCCCCATGACCATAAGCCTGGGGGTGTCAACAGCCACCGCGGCTATAACATCAAGCAGCTCAGGCAGGGCTTGGGCAACAGCCTCAATAATTTTTTTTTTATGAATGCCACTGTGTTCAACATGGAGCTCTAAAGCTTTGTTGGAAAGGCATTACACTGGCAGCCATGAACTCTATAAATGGCTCTCCTATTGACTTTATTAGACAGTCAGGGGCATTAACATTACTGTATTCCGCTAAAGCATAGTTAATCTGTAATTAATGCAAAACATTGTGAACCTGTACTTAAGGAACATGGAAAGAAAGGAACGTGGAGTAATAATGTCTGTGTCAGGGATCAATACTTGACTGTGTTGATCCTTCTTTAGATTGGGATTTCTGAGCTCACATTCCATCCATTCCTCACATCTGTGGGAGACAATGGACGGGAATGCATGCAACTGAGCAAGGAGCTTTGAAGCACAACAGAGCAAAGTAGAAGCAGAGGCCTCTGACTCAGAAATCAGAACTGGCAGAAGGCATCCCTTCCCACAGTCTTTATGAAGCAATTGCTGTGATGGGATTTTACAAGCCCTGACAGGATGAGACAATTCTTCAGGGAGAAGAGAAGAAGAATGTGCAAGAGAGAGAGAGAGAGAGAGAGAGAGAGAGAGAGAGAGAGAGAGAGAGAGAGAGAGAGAGAGAGAGAGAGAGAGAGAGAGAGAGAGAGAGCACTTGAGGTGAACAAGCAAACAAATTAACTAAGAATGCACCCCCATTGTCCATAGGATTTTTTTCCATCATATAATCTCAAAACTGTTGATGAAAATATTATATTTTTTTGAGCAAAATAGCCGCATATGTAGGTGCAAGAGGTGAAACAGATTTATACATAATCAGTCCATTTCAGGGGTGAAATCCAGCAGGTTTTGACAGGTTCTGGAGAACTGGTAGCAGAAATTTTGAGTAGTTCGGAGAACCGGTAGTGGAAATTTTGAGTAGTTAGGAGAACCGGCAAATACCAACTCTGGCTGGTCCCAGAGTGGGGTGGGAATGGAGATTTGGCAAGATCCTTCCCCTGGAGTGGGGTGAGAATGGAGATTTGTCAGCATCCTTCCCCTGCCACGCCCACCAAGCCACGCCCACCAGGAGTGGGTTCTAATTTTTTTTACTACCGGTTCTATGGGCGTGGCTTATTTTGTGGGCGTGGCTTGGTGATCATGTGACAATTATTTAGGATTTAGCAGAGGTACTGGTCTACCAGGCTTTTAACAGTTTGCAGAGCTGTACCGATCTACCCATTTATTTTTTGCAGGCACTGGTCTACCCATTTATTTTTGCAGGCACTGATCTACTCATGTATTTTTTCAGGCACTGGTCTACCCATTTGTTTTCTTTTAACACTGATCAGCTGTAGGGCGGCCCTTTGAAGTCCCGCGGCAAGAGTTTAAACAGCTTTTTTCCCTCTAGCCATTAGCTGGGACTCAGGAGTCAGCAATAGATTGATGGTGGGGCCAAATAAAAGGTAAGAATAATGTGGAGGGGTCGTGGGGGGTCATGGGGGGTTGTGGGGGGTCACGGGGGGCAGAACCGATTTGGTGATGTCATATCGTCACCGCTACCGGCTCGGGAGAACCGGGCCGAACTGGGAGGAACCCACCACTGACGCCCACCAAGCCACACCAAGCCCACCAAGCCACGCCCACAGAACTGGTAGTTGTTAAATACTGAGGTGGGTAGGCATAAACAAGGCCAATTCAATTAACCATAACCATTCCTTTAATTAGAACAAGTTTACAGCAACGGCTGGGTCTCTACAACAAATACTAACTGAGGAACTAAGCAATTCTGTCAGGCTTTGACAGCTCTTAATATATTCAAGCTGTCGGCATCTTATCCAATGAGCGCTCTGCTCATTCCCACCAGAAGAGCGCCCTCGCCTGGCGGTGGCTGACACGCATGCCCCAATCTGTCAGTACATAACACCCCTTTCCCCCGGAATGGCACATGCGTAATCGCGCAGGTATGCCGGGCGGTGACGGCTCCTCCCTGAACGGCGTAACTTGGTCCCGGCAGTCGGAATGGGCGACTGGGATGGAGAATCGGTGATGTTCGGGGACAGAGGAGTTAACCCCTTGTCGCCCAGAGTATCAAGCGCTGCCAGTTCCTTCCGCACAGGTGAGTCCAACGGAAGTGACGGCGGTAGGTGGTCAGGCACGCGCATGCACACTGGTGGACTCACAGGAACGGGCGAGGATTGAGGGCCAAACTCCTGCGAGTCTGGCAAACACCGCGCCCTCAACTGGTCAATGTGCCTTCGCCACAAACGGCCATCGGCCAGGAGGACAGAATAAGAACGTGGTCCCGTAACCCCTGAAATTTTTCCCGGAACCCAACGGGGGTCGCCACTGTAATTTCTAGCATAGACAGGGTCCCCTTCGGTGAAAACTCGGACCCCACCCATGGAGTCTAAGGGCAACTCAGGGGAATAGGTTGGATGTAAACGATCTAAGGGAATTTGCAGACGGCGGCCCATAAGCAGTTCCGCCGGGGAGCGATTAGAGACCAGGCAGGGGGTAGAGTGTTGCGTCAAAAGGTAGGTGGCTATCTTAGACTTCCAATCCCCTGACCCCAACCGACGGAGGGCCTCCTTAGCTGACCTCACGGCCCTCTCAGCCAAACCATTTCCGGCTGGATGAAACGGGGCCACACGGGCATGGCGAATGCCCAGCGCTGCCAAAAACCCTTGGAAAATGGCAGATGTAAGTTGAGGGCCATTATCGGAGACAATGACATCAGGGAGCCCATGGGTAGCAAACAATAGGCTCAATGCCCGGACAACAGCGTCCGATGATGTGGAAAGCATAGGCACCACTTCAACCCATTTAGAATATGCATCTACGATAACCATAAATGTATGACCTTGCATAGGTCCCGCAAAATCAACATGCAGACGGGACCAAGGAATGCGGGGGGACTCCCACTCCTGAGGGGGGGCAGCTGGAGCAGATGCTCACAACTCTTGGCAGGGAGAACAGTGAGCGACCCAATTTGCAATATCCTGGTCTAAACCAGGCCACCAAACATAACTTCGCCCCAAGGCTTTCATACGGGCGATGCCCGGGTGACCCTCATGCAAAGAAGATAAAACATTCCCCCGCAAAGCAGGCGGTATAATGACCCTCGAACCCCACAGCAAACACCCCTTTAGAGTAGTCAGCTCAGTCTGGCGGATCTTGAAGGGCTGGAACTCAGGGGCAGTAGGATCAAGAGGCCATCCTCTCCGAACCCAGTCAAGGACTTGTGAGAGGGTTTTGTCTTTAACGGTGAGCCGCGCCACATCCGCGGCAGTGACGGGGAGGCGGTGGTCATCAATCAGCAGAACAGCAGCGACAGGTGCGGGGTCGTCGACTGGTGAGGAAAGCGGGCAACGACTCAAGGCGTCCGCGTGGCCCAGTGCCTTACCGGGGCGGTGTAGGAGACGATAATGATAAGCCATCAGGAACTCGACCCATCTCGCCATGCGAGGGGAAATGATCTGAGGGGTTTGTCTGTCCCCAGCCAGAATACCAAGGAGAGGCCTATGGTCAGTCACGAGGTCAAACGAACGGCCATACAAGTAGTGGTGGAAACGTTTGACTCCAGCCACCAAAGCAAGAGCCTCCTTATCAATTTGGCCGTAGCGGTGCTCAGTCGGCGAGAGTGTGCAGGAGAAATAAGCAATTGGAGCCTCAGAGCCATTGGGAAGGCGGTGACTGAGGACAGCCCCGACGCCATAGGGCAAAGCATCACAGGCAAGGGTCAACGGGAGGCAGCTATCATACTGGACCAACAGGTTGGAAGAAGTCAGTAAGTCCTTAACAGCAGCAAAAGAAGCAGCCTCCCGGGGCCCCCAGGACCAAGGCGTTTGAGTCTTAAGCAAGCGGTGGAGAGGCTCAGCGAGAGTGGCCTTGTGAGGAAGAAACATGTTGTAAAAGTTTAAAAGGCCCAAAAAGGCCTGCAATTCAGACTTGGATTTAGGAGTGGGGGCCTCCTTGATGGCATGTACCTTCGCCTGAGTGGGGTGAATTCCTGCAGCGTCAATCTGGAAACCCAAGAACTCGACTTGTGAAGAGCCAAGTTGGCACTTGTCGCGCTTTAATTTAAGGCCAGCATGCTGGAATCTAGCTAGGACCTGCCGCAAACGACTCAGGAGCTCGTGGTCATCTTTCGCTGATACGAAGACGTCATCAAAATATGGTATTACTCCCGGAAGTCCTTGTAACAGCCGCTCTACCAAACTCTGAAAAATTCCAGGGGCAACACAGACGCCGAATTGCAGGCGGTTGCACCTGAAGGCGCCACGGTGGGTAACTATTGTCTGGGCCTCTGCAGAGGCACTGTCCACCCGAAGTTGTTGGTAAGCTTGCGCCATGTCCAATTTGGCAAACACCGCACCATGGCCCAAAGAATGCAGCAAGTGTTGTACCACAGGAACAGGATACGGGTTGGACTGCAACGCCTTATTTAATGTCGCCTTATAGTCGGCACAAATTCGAAGGGAGCCATTAGGTTTAATTGCCAGCATGATGGGGGTCTCCCATTTAGCGTAGTCCACAGGCTCCAGGACCCCTTGACTAATTAGTCTATCTAGTTCCTGATCAACCTTGGGCAGGAGTGCCAGGGGGACTCTTCTAGGTTTGAGCCTGATGGGGGCAACCCCAGGATCTAGGCTAAAAGATACAGGGGAACCTTTGTAGGTACCAAGACCCTCGCTGAATACATCAGCAAATTCATCAAATAAGGAGGCAAACTTATCCTCGCTAGTCCTATTAACCCCCGTTATGGCCAGACCCAGGGCATCAAACCAATCTAACCCTAGAAGATTGGGCAAGGAGCCGCTGACAACGATGACTTGCAGGCGGCCACTAAAATTGCCATATTGCACTCTAACGTATCCGCGCCCCAAAATGGGAATGGAGTTACCTTGATAGTCCCGTAACCTAATATTGCATGGAGACAAACGGCGTTTCGACATTTTGGGTGACAGGCGTTTAAAGGTGCTCCATGACACTATGGACATTGAGGATCCCGTGTCAACTTCCATTTTACATGGAATACCCTCAATTAACAAAGTGAGGAAAATTTTTCTTTTTACATCCCCACTGGCCTGGCCAACAACTACCTCAGGGCTGTGCGTGTCTCGATAGATGGTAAAGCACTCTCCCCCCCTGGGGCCTTGTCTACCTTGTGGCGGGGCTTCCCGGGGAAATGGTCTATTCGGCTTAACTGTGGATGGTTGGCCGGCTCGGCAGACTTTGGCTATGTGGCCTTTCCTGCCACATCGCCTGCACTCTGCGTTCCTGAATCTGCAGGAAGACCGGTTGTGATTTCCGCCACAACTATCGCACCAACTTTGAACCTTCCGCTTCTCGGGGTCCCGATCCTTCTTAGGCGCTACCTTCAAACGGCTCACCCCTTCGTCATCTGTGGAGTGGTCTGAGTCGATGTCTTCATGGTGAACAGCTGACGCCTGTTTCGCTAATGAGGGGCTAGCAGTCTTCTGCATTTCGTTCGAGGACTTATCTGACAGCTCGGATGCACGGGCCTCATCAATTGCCCACTGCAAGGTGGCGTCCATTCTGGCCAACAGACGGCGTTGTAGATTAAGATCCCGTACCCCGCAAATTAATTGATCCAGCAGGAGGTCATCTAAGTCTCGGAATTCACAATACAAGGCGGCTGTCCTTAATGCGGCCATGTATTGGTTAATTGTTTCCCCTTCAGCCTGATATCTGTGGCGGAAAGCATAACGCCTAGCAACACGGGAAGGCAGTGGGGCATAATGTCCTTTTAACTTGGCCATCAGAGTATCCCAGGGTATGTCCTGAACCCTCAGGGGCGCTAATAGAGTCTCGCAGTCTCAAACATCTCATGACCACAAACGCTGAGGAAAACGGCTTGCTTCCGATCACCCGGTAAAGCCTTATAGTCATTAGCTGCTAAGAAACAGTCAAACCTGTCTAGGAAAGAGTCCCATGTCTCCTGCGTCTGGTTAAAGGGCGCAAACATCGTTAGGGTGGCCATGGTGCCTGGACGGTTGCCTGGGGCACTTACTCTGCGTTCTGGTATGGTTAATAGCTCAGTGACAGCTGAAACGTAGTTGCTCGATTTGCTGCCTCACGATCCCATCCTCGTCGCCAGTGTTAAATACTGAGGTGGGTAGGCATAAACGAGGCCAATTCAATTAACCATAACCATTCCTTTAATTAGAACAAGTTTACAGCAACGGCTGGGTCTCTACAACAAATACTAACTGAGGAACTAAGCAATTCTGTCAGGCTTTGACAGCTCTTAATATATTCAAGCTGTCGGCATCTTATCCAATGAGCGCTCTGCTCATTCCCGCCAGAAGAACGCCCTCGCCTGGCGGTGGCTGACACGCATGCCCCAATCTGTCAGTACATAACAGTAGTAAAAAAAAATGAATTTCACCACTGGTCCATTTATCCCTTCACTTAACATTCTCCAAATTACTAAGTGAGTCTTGGGTTTCAGACTGGAGATATTTTTTAATATTAAAATGCCAGGTATTGAATTTGAAAACTCTGACATGCAATTTTTTTTCCTATCGTTTACCCAGCAATGCATATATTCCCATTGCAGAGAAAAAAAGCCCACATATAGATAATGTTAGATGGCCTATATCTTCAACAGCTGCACTTTCAAAATGAAAGCAAGTGCTAAAAATTCACCATCTGCCCAATTCTTTTATCTTTCCCCCATGAAACCATAACATTTAACTTGTCAAAAAGATTATGGAGGTTGCTAAGAAGTATTTTCAAAGGAAAAGAAAATTCCACTGAAATTATAGGAGGTCTTTCTTCATGTATGAGGGGGGATTTCCTTCATGTATGAGCAAGCAGTGAGCCTTTTTAATAAGCGATTATATGATTTAAGTCCTACCTATTTTTTTTTTTTTGCAATTTATTTGATTGCATGGTATTGACTACCTTCTTGTGGGTCCCCTCAGAGGATGTGTGAGTATGCACTGTCCAATTAATCCTGTGATGGTCTCCAGCATCCATGGCTTCCTACAAGTCAATTGAACTTCAAAGGAAGCTGTAATGAAGGAACTCTTGCTCTCAAACTTTTTTAACCCACGAAGTGATGATAAGCAAGGAAACTGTAGAAAAGTATAAAAAGTTATAGCACTCTTCACCCTTCTTCACACTCTTCTTATATTTTATTGTATAGCCCAACAATAAAATGGAGATTAATAATGGGAATAGGAGCAAGCACAATGCAATAGAGTCACTGGTGAACATGCAAAGACTTGGACTGGTGAGGCAGAGAACAATGTGACAAAATGTTGCAAAATTCATGGGAACAGACAGTCTGGAAGTTAGGATGATGAGTGACAGAGCAAGCAGGAGACAAAGTCAGAAAGGGTTTGTATGTTTCTCATTGGGATATTGTTTTTTTCTCAGTGTCAGGGACATGTAATCTTCAAAACTGGGAATGGAAACACTACATCTTGATTGCTATAGGTATAGAATGAGTGATTTCTGCTGGAAATTTAAGGGTAAAAATCTGAGTTGAGGGTGATTTTGAGTGAGTGACAGGATGAAAGGTGCAATGGAATGGTTTTATGTGATAGGATTTTTCTGTCCATTTGCAATAGGATTTTAGGCAAATTGTATTAGCAATTTCCTTTTTTGAGAAATGTGTTGATAGTTATCTACCTTCATCATTGCAGCCATTTTGTCATGGCAGCTTATTACATTACATATGGCTCTAAGTCAAAACAGGATATAAATGCAGTAATAGTTCCACAGATTCATGAGATACACATTGCAGTTTATATTGGAGGTAATACGCAACTATCTAGATCAGTAGTTGTTGTCTTCCATCATTTTAAAAATCATTCAAGTTAGGACCCATCAAGGGATCATGGGAAAATTCTATAGTTTCACTTGTATTGTATAAAGAAAACTTTATTTTTGTTGCACTGATTCCTCACTTTTAATTTAAAAATACTCTGGTCAAGAGTTTACACTGATACATTGTTGATATATGTCAAAACAGCCATTGGCTTTTAATACAAATATTACCAATCAATTCTGTATGTTTTGTGAACATTCCCATAGATGTATCTGCTCCTGACAGAGAAAATGGAAAGGGAACTGATGGATACAGGATAATAGTAACATATGAGCTGGATTTGTTTATGATACAAGCAATTTTGGCAGCTGTCGTAAGCAGCAACCCAGAGTTTCTTTTCTTGACATTGAGTAATGCTGCAAATCTTAAGCATAAACACATCTAAATTTCAAGTAGACATTTTTATCTTCTCTCGCTTTGTGCAGAAGCATAAAAATGCTTCAGGAAATGTGAACAGATGGACCACAGGCAGTTTAAAGTCAACCTGTTCTGGCCATGGACGTTGGGCAGGAGAAATAGACATCATACAGAAAGGCTTGTGCTGTCAACTCTTATTTTCCCCATTATTTAAAACAGTAGTTCCTCCGGCACTTAATTTGTGGAAGAACATTTCTATCTGATTAGATGCTACATATAAAGCTAACTCTTAGCAGCCACCTCTCAGGGCATTTTCCTGGGCATCACAATATAAAAACAATAAAAATATACAAATAAACTGGTACTCAATATGGCCAATGTTATATCAGTTTTATTGATATAAAATGCAAGAAATAATACAAAGCCTGAGGTTTAAAATATTTACCTATTAGTCACTAGAAGCTGAGATGGACTCAGAGGAGATTTAATTAAAAAACATCCAAAGACTGGCCTACATACTCTCATAAGGAATACCCACACCTCCTCTTCTAATAATATAATCTTTGCCACTTCAGGCTCACTCCAAAATAGTTTTTTTTTTTTTCTGGACATGCTCCTAGCCTAGAGCTTGGGGTATCACCACAAATAAATCTGGTTAGAACATTTGGGGGAAGTATTTCAAGGACGAAGTGTTTTACATTTTGCATATATAAAGGAATACAGGATGACTTTTATTTCATTTTTAAAACTCTATTCTAAGGAAATGCAAGAGAAGATAGTTCTTCTATTATGGGTCCAGGAGTTGGAGTGGCAGTTGGAAACTGATGTAAAATTTTACTCTATTTTTTTTTAATTTTTATTATATTTTTATTGTTAAGGAATAACAAAAAGGAAAAAAAAATCAATACAAAAAATCAATAGTAAGGAAAGAAAAAAAAATTTTTTTCTCCCAACGTGCTATACAAACAGAAAGGAAGTTTGAGGAACTTGAAGTCTTCAATTCTTCCAGAAATCTCTTTGATAAGGTACTGGTGCCGATTCATCCAATCTCCCAAGTGCAAAGTCCACAAATGGTTGCCAAGTGTTCCAAAAAACATTTTCTTTATATATACCACTTCTAATTTTAATATCACAAGTCAATTTATCATTTAATGCAAATTTCCATGTTTCATTATACCATTCTTCTAATTTTAAGTCAACATTTAATTTCCAATATCTAGCAATTATAATTCTCCCCATTATAACCAAAATCCTCACCAATTCTCTTTCTCCAGTTGTTAATGTTGTTTCATTCAATATTAATAATAATATGGTTTCCAATTTCAATTTGACCGTCTTCTTAATTATTTCAAATATTTCATTTTCTATCCTAGACCAAAAAAGTTCAACCCCATTACATTTACACCACATATGAGCATATGTCCCGAGTTCCGCTTTACATCTCCAACACATTTTATCCACTTTATTATCCATTTGAAAAAGTCTTATTGGGGTCAAATACCACTTCCAAATAACTTTATAATTATGTTCTTTAATCCTTATTGATAATGTCCTCATTATTCTGCTAGCCCAATTCATATTCCAATTTTGATCAGAGATTTCAATACCCAGTTCTTTTACCCAATTCTCTTTCATTACCCTTTGTGAATTATTATCAGAATTAATAATTTTATAAATTTTACTAACTAATCCCTTTGGCCCAATTTCATCTTTTATTATTCGAGATGTCAAATTTTCAAATTCCGTTTCCTTTCTACTCTCATCGTTCCTTTCTTTGCATTTCCTAAAATTTTACTCTAAGCTCCAAAATTTTACTAAGGTGCATCATTAAAGTGGTTTCCATTGAGCTTAAATCATATTGGCTAAAATGTCAGCAAATATAGAGTGTATGACTGCCAAAGAAATCAAGGACAAATATTTGCAGATATCAAAATAAACTGAAATGAAATGTGACTATATCAATATATACTTTGAAACCTAATTAATAACTTCCTGTCATGTACATTTGGCAAACATAAGAAGATAAAACAGAGTTAAAGAAATTAATGTACAAGGTTGCATGCCTAGCATACAGTTTCCTTCATAGTACATAAATATAAAAATAAGGCATGACTTTGAACCATATTTAGTCAAGTTGACTGGTATATTTAATGGCCAATGCAAAGGTTCTTGTTAAAAAACAGCCACATGTATTTATTCCTTTTACCCCTTATCCATTATATTGCATGCACCATCTACTGAAAAGTGCTCTATCTGCCATTTAAACTGTAAAAACTATATATATATATATATATATATATATATATAAAGAAGTTATATAGGACATAAAAAATAGACTGAGCTTCAGAGGATCCATGATAGTTATCATCTTGATTCTTTTGACCAGGGATGTCAAACTCAAGGCCTGGGGGCTGGATCCAGCCCACGGAGTGCTTAGATATGGCCTGTGGGACCACCCTGGAAACAGCAAAGAACCTGCCCGAGGTGCCTCTGTCAGAAAAAACAGAGTTTGGGAGGGCCGTGCTCCATTTTCGTTGACAGAGGGTTGCAGGCAGCCATCCTAGCCAAAAACAGAGCTCACGAGGGCCACGGGTGGCCCCACACAAGCTCCATTTTCTTTGGCAGAGGGTTGCAGGAGTCTGTCCCACTGGCAGAGCTCTTGGGCCACCATAGGCACCCCTGACAGGAGTGACATCAAGGTGGTCACACCCACCCTGACCACGCCTACCCTGGCCATCTGAGATCAATCACAACTCTGATATGGCCTTCAATGAAATTGAGTTTGACACCCCTGCTTTTGACTACACCCTGAAGAAATCTCTATTGGTTTCTATTAATAAAACTTGGATAAGATATCTAAGATAAAAAGTTGTCTTATATACTGTACATACCCTGTAGCAATGCAGCTAAAGGATACAGGGCTTCAATCATATGGTTCCAGAGCTAAAATTAAAACTAAGATCATCATAATCTGTTAAATTAACAATTAAATTTGGTAGAAGAAGTGGAGTTTTACTTATTCATCATATACTGGGAGAGTGAAGGTACTTCTTAGGAGAAAGGTGTCCTAGAAACCAGGAACTAAACAACAAAATGTGTTCTTGTCATACCCTTGGAGTTTCTGGCAATGAGGAATTCTTCAAACACTTTCCTGCTGATCTAAATAACCAGATACAGCCACAGTAGGAATGATGCTCCTTAAGACTGGCAGGGCCTAAGTCATGTAGGTCTTTAAAGGTTCACACAGGCCCACACCTGTTCTTGTGCATAGTAGGCAGCTGGAAACTAGTGCAGCTCTTTATTATAATCAGATAATATTTCAGTAATTGCATGTTATATCAATTGTATTTCTTCAAGAACAGTCCTTGAGGTAATAAAGCAGTGGCTCAGTGGCTAAGACACTGAGCTTGTTGACTGAAAGGTCGGCAGTTCAGTGGTTCGAATCCCTAGTGCCACGTAACGGGGTGAGCTCCCATTACTTGTCCCAGCTTTTGCCAACCTAGCAGTTCGAAAGCATGTAAAAATGCAAGTAGAAAAATAGGAACCGCCTTTGGTGGGAAGGTAACAGTGTTCCGTGTACCTTTGGCATTTAGACATGCTGGCCACATGACCATGGCTCTTTGGCTTTGAAATGGAGATGAGCAGCACCTCCTAGAGTCGGGAACGACTAGTATGCATGTGCAGGGAACTAGTAGGAATCCTCCACCTGGTTTACTGTGTAAATTAACCTTCAATGTGACTAAAACAATGTCAGTATTACCATATCACGAAGGACAACCTGATTAAAACACAGTAGGTGCAGATAAGCCATTTTATCCTGGCACATCTGGAGCTCCAAATTATTTTTCCAGGTCTGGGTCCAAAGTCACGAACAGTTGCCAAACCTATTATGAAACCAATTGTTATCATGTTTGGAGATTTTAACTTTTTTTTTTAAGGAAGTACTTCCCAAATTACACCACCTGGTAAATTCATTGTCTCTATTCACTTTTATCAGACATATACTTTTTCAGACTATAATTCAAACTAAAAAAATTAAATAAAACAAAGTTCTTGGATCAATTACAATCGTATTAGTGTCTTGACAATTCCATATATGAAGTATTGCATGGCAACTGAGATATTCTGCATTTCTTTGTAATCAAAAAGACAACTATTATTCCATACACAAACCAAACTTCCTCAATCTAGGTTCTTCCAAAACAATGATTTTCAGTTCCCAAATTCCTCAATGAACTCTGTGGATTGGAAGAGTCCTAGATTCTAAAGGCTTAATAAAATGGCAATCTTTTTTTTTTTTAATTTGATTTATATGCCGCCTTTCTCCAGAGACTCAGGGCGGCTTACAATGGGTTAAGCAATAGCCTTCATACTTTTGTATATTTATATAAAGTCATCTTATTGTCCCCACAATCCGGGTCCTCATTTTACCCACCTTAGAAAGGATGGAAGGCTGAGTCAACCTTGAGCCTGGTGAGATTTGAACTTGCAGTAATTGCAGGCAGCTGATGTTAATAACAGTGCTTTAGTCTGCTGCGCCACCAGGGCTCTTTTTTATTATTGTCTTTTTGTCTTTTCTGTCCGTGAGAGATGCATGGACTGTATAGACTCATTCGCACATATGCAGATATGTGTCTGTATATAGCACACACACACACACACACACACACACACACAGAAACTGTCTTCTTTCTTGGGAATGGAAACTCAGCTTTTTACATTCAACATGAAACTATCAATTGAACAGAACAATATCTTTGAGTAAGCCTATTTATTACCTTTTTTCTTTCAAGTGTCAGGGATTGTATGGAGTGGTGGAAATTCTAGCCTTGGAGTCTTCTTTTATTGGGGTTGTTATTTGGAACCCTGACATCAAGATTATTACTGATTTGCAGTGTTATTGTATATAATGCTATTTATAAATCCCAGGGACACAGGTCATTGGAACAGTGGTGGTCATGAGTTTAGGAATTCAAAGTTGACTTGGTAAAGGATAGAGAGGGTTATGGTTTGGATTCATATCAAATTCAGTTTAATTAATCCTGATTTGGCTGAGGTTGGTATGAAACAAAATAAGGAGAAAAGAATCCCAGTATAATGATAATCAGCTTTTGTGAGGCTTGGACAATGCTGCCAGAGCATATAATGATAATCAGCAAACAGATTAATGCAGCCTGAGAATTTAAAATGCATGGGAAATTACCAGGACTTGACCCAGGAATGTTTTCCCCCTCATAGTGTATTTGATTTATCCAAGGAAAGTTGGAACCTAAAGGCTCTAGTAATGGTTGAATAATAACTATTGCTCAATTGAACAAGATAAACAACGTTGAAAAATGTGCAGCAAAGGACTTGTGAGTTTATAGTTCTATTTCAAATAAAGTATTTGGGTTTATGAAGCGGACTCTCTTTCTAAAATAAGAAAACACGGACATGTTTTCCTTTTCTTATCCTCTCTCTTTTGTCTCTCTCTGAACTGCCTCTCCAAGCTGTAGATTTGGCAGCCAAAGCTTTCTGCCTGGGGATCTGGAAAAGCTTTTTGGCTCTTCAACTGAGATTCAGAGTGTTTTGTCCCAGCATTCTGTATCCCTGTGGGAGTCGCCACAGCACAGTTTGCCAAATGAAGCTTTGTGGTGTGTATCTATAGATGCGTCAAACGATTTCCTTAAAAGTGCCCTGACTTTCTACTTGTTTAAGTCAGCCTGTGTTCATGGAAACTGTAAATTTGCTGGAATTAAACAAGGTTGGGATTCTCAGAAATGTATGTGTTGCAATTTGCACAGAACATTCTGACAGAGGAGAGGGGGGCAGTTTTGCTTGGCAAGACTGAAGGCTCAAAAGTCAAAGCACTGCCTTAAATTAATGCCACCATTAGCACCAATGACTTCAGATAAGGGTTTCCATTACCAGTATCCTTCAAAAACAGTGCACACTTTAAATTATTAAAACTCCTGGTTCTTGTAACACAGGCCTTTTTGCTAGTGGAAACTGCCCTTCCTCCAGATGCAGGAGAACGGTTCAGTATGAAAAAGGCAATTTGGGATTTGTGGTCCACAGCATACCCAATTTGATTCATTTTAATCTCCTATGGCTGCAGGGACAAAGTTGGATTCTTATGATTGTAGTAGCTTTCTTTAGTTCCCTTCTGTTCAGTTCTCAAAGGGATGTGGAAGAACTGAAAATGAAATATTGGAATCTACTTTGCAGATATTGTCCCAAACACAAGTCCATATTACATTAAATACCTAATTTTCTTCTCTGTTTAATATATTGTTTCAGTTCTGTTGCCTGTAATAGATCTTGACAGCCTATCTTTTGGTCATTGAAGCTGAATCCAAAACAAGCACTTAACATCCATTTGGGTATGAATAGACAATAAATGACCAGGGCGGCTGGGGTGGGGAGTGGTGAGGGTTGAAATGGAAGTCTCCCAAAATTCATCAGTCCTGCCTGGTCCACCACTTCTAGGCTCAATACCAGAAGGAAAGGTATAAGCTAACCATTGTCAGAATTTAAAACTGCCTTACTATAACGTGAAGGGAAACACAGTTCAAAGAAGATGATTCAAAGGATGATTCCTATTAATTAAGGCTGCCATATATAAGCTGCAAATATCTGGATAGTGACTATTGGGTCAATGTTTTCAACCTTCTTTGCTCCCATTTATCCGAGGTGAGATTTTGTGCATTCCAGATGTGGTAGCCCCTAATTAATAGTATTTTTAAAATTAAAACTGATTTATTATTCAGCATTAACTTTAAATATTTTATTTTATTATTATTATTTTTTATTTGATTTATATGCCGCCGTTCTCCGGAGACTCAGGGCGGCTTACAATGCGTTAAGTAATAGCCTTCATACTTTTGTATATTTATACAAAGTCAGCTTATTGCCCCCACAAACTGAGTCCTCAATTTACTTACCTTAGAAAGGATGGAAGGCTGAGTCAACCTTGAGCCTGGTGAGATTCAAACTTACAATAATTGCAGACAGCTGGATGTTAATTACAATGCATTAGTCTGCTGAGCTATCCAGGATTTCATAGATTTCATCACAGCCTTAAAATGATATGCTGCTTTTTTATCTAATGTCTCCTTTGCTGGATACATACAAGCCGAAGCGTTCTTAAGCCTCCAAAGGTCCTGCTTCGAAGCAGAATTTGACCTGCTCAAACTCATTCAGTACTGTGAGAAATGGTTGCTGCTTTGTAACCAGTAAGTAAGAAAGGGTCTAAATCAGGTTAGTCTTCCAACAGTGTTGTGTTACAGTTCCCCATAATCCCTTGCACTTCCCTTTACGCTTGGCTAAAGCAGATGAAAGTTGAAATTTAAAATACCTGGAGGGGTTAGCATTTTTTATTTTATTTTAAGCTTATCCAATAAATTGTACTTGGATAATTTTTAGGCTGGCTTGATGGTGTATTTCCAGTTCATATAAAATTAAACTGTGATGGTATTTTTCTGCCATCTTGTGACAACTATATTTAACTGCAGTCTAGAGTTCAGCAATAAAATTTGCTTCAGTTAGAAAACATACTTCTATATGTATATATTATTGTCATAAGAAATTAAGGAGAGGTATAAAAGTTTTGATAGGTTAATTAAAAACTAATTTTCTATTTTAAAGCATTTAAGAGCCACTGAGTGGGGTTTTTTTAAAATGTTGAGCGTCACTATTTTTAAAGGGCTGAAGGATATGGTATGAAAAAGAAATGAATTTGGTTTCAGTTTTAATATAAACTTCCCTATGCTTTAGTTCCCGAATCAAAAAGCAGTTATTACTTGATATTTTTCATATCTTCAATGTTTTTGATTCAGTTCTCTGATTTTTTTAAAAAAACTTGTATAAATATTATTTATTGAGAAAGTCTGTATAAAAAGATGAATATTTCTTATATCCATGAAAATAAACTGTAAGAGTGCATTAAAAATTGTGTAGTAAAATGCAAAGAAACACATGTGTGGGTATGGGTAAAACACATACACACATCAAATGTCAGTCATTAAAATAAGTATTTAAAGCATTACGTAATATGACTCGGTAAAATTAAGTATCCTTTTACTAAGCTGGACATTCCTTCCTTAGCAGGAACTTGTATTCCAGTTTCATTGCTGCAGTACAAAATGCAGACTACAGAATATGTCTCTGGAAAAGGTTTAACCCTAAAAGAAGAGTAACTAACTAGTTAGTCTCTATAAATAATAATGTATAAGTTTGTATCTGGTGCTAACTAACTAAATAGCTCTGAGCCAGGCCTTTTCTCTCAGCTTAATTTATCTTATAGAATTATCGTGACATCAAATACCATATGGAAGGGGAAATAATCTTGAACCTTTTGGAAGAATACAAAATTTTTGCTTAAAGAAACATCATGCAGACTTGCTAGTAATATATCTGCATTAAGTGTTTTATTCATATGTTCTTATACTGAGTCTCTGCCATTAGAGGCAGAAAATAAGTTTTCCTCCTCCACTTCTGATAAATGTACCACATACTTATGTCCTAATCTCCTGAGCCCATGGCTGGTTCTATCAATAGGTCAAAGCAAGTGGCAACTACTATTAGTAGATGGTAGGAAGCAGAGGCAAAGTGACAAATACTGCTTTGTGCTTCATATGTAAGCTAGCTGCCCAACTGTGTAACTAGCTGACCAGCTGCACTCAACATGTAGTTCCAATGGTGCTATATCAACATGGAGAGAAGCATGCAATGGGGTACCTCAATGAGGGGTACCAGATTGCATCTTAGCCCCAGTACTTTTCAACATCTTCATAAACAATTTAAATGATGGATATAAAGAGAACTCATCAAATTTGCATATGACACCAAGCTGAGGAGAATAACCAATACTTTAGAAGATAGGCTGAAGCTCCAGAAGAATCTTGACAGACTTGAACACTGTGTCTTGTCTAACAAAATGCAATTCAGTGGTGAGAAAAGTAAGATTTTATACTCAGTCAAATGCAAAGGTATAGAATAGATGGTGCCTGGCTCAACAGCAGTAGCATGAGCTAGGAGTCCTAGCTGACAAAGACTTAAGTATGAGCTGATAGTGTGTTGTAGCTGCCAAAAAAGCCAATGCAGTCCTAGACTGCATCAACAGAGGGATAGTGTCAAGGTCACATGAAGTGTCAGTACCACATTATACTGCATTGGCAAGAGCACACTTGGAATACTGCATCCAGTTGGTCATCATGATATAATGATTCTAGAAAGAATGCGGAGAAGAGCAACAGAGATGATTAGGAGGCTGGAGGCTTTGTTCCAACTCTGTTATTCCATTATTCTGCCCCCATGTTGATGGATATTGCTACCACATCCTTATCACTGAATTAAGATTCACCTACCAATTTAGTTTGCTTATATGTAGCATGGAAACAGGAACGTCTTATCTTTACTCAGACAGCAAAAATATTTTCAGTCTTATCTCTGGCTTTATGAAATAAAAGCATGATCATATTACAATAATTTCATAATTTCTTGCACACAAGTCTGCAAGAAGGCATATAAATGTAAACAAAAGAGGGGGAAAGATCTTCCCAGCTCCCCTCTCTCTAGAAAACTAGTCAAGTCCTTAGATGCTCTGTTCACTATTTTTTTTTAACTCAAATCAAATGACTCAAATCTTTGAGTAACTGATTTGAGGAAAAATATGCGAAATTGTTACAGTTCTGCAATGCTCCCAAATGAGTTCTCTGGAGCAACTTTGTTGTTCTGATGATAGATAAGTTCACCATGAAACTAGGTTTAGGACCTGAGAAAGTTGATTTCCTCACATTGAGCTTTGGCAGCCTGTCTGGCTCCTTTGTCCTTGTTTTAACTTGAAGGCACTATTCTGTGGACAATGGGCGGATAGGTGTGTTTTTAATGAGAAGGACTCTCCCTGATCTGCTTTTCTGAATTGCTCTTTCTTTCCAGGTCTTCATTCCACTTGGCATTCCAGTCATTCAGAGACTAAAACTGTTTACACGGTCTGATGCCCTGAAATTATGCTCTACTGTAAATGGAGAATATTTTGTTTTAACAAAAGAATGATCTGTTCTGGGAAATTTCCCAACTGGGATTCATGAGCTTTTGTGAGCACCTGGGAAGAATTTAAAACATGTACTGTTGAGAATTAGTGAGGCTCACTTAGAGGAATTGTGGAATCGATTGGTACAAAACGTGCAACAGCTCTATTTTGGCAGCTTCAGCTCTGTTTTATTAGTTCAGTCTAATTTTCCCTGTTTTAAGTTCTGTTGTGGGATACAACGTTCAGAATTTACGCAAGTGCCAGATAATTCCTGGACAAATTTTCCTAGCACATTAAGTTAAAAGCAGTAAACCAACCAAGGCTGTTCAGTGTCATATTCAAAGTCATATTCTTCATTCCAGTCATCACTAAAGTTAACTCTGAATTTGGCACCTTGTGTCTAGCTCAGTTTGTACATCTAATTGCAGAATTATTTAATTTAATTTAATTTAATTTAATTTAATTTAATTTAATTTAATTTAATTTTTTAATTTAATTTAATTTAATTTGTTCAATTTATATGCCGCCTTTCTCCGAAGACTCAGGGTGGCTAAAATAAATCAGTGATCATAAGAACCTGGTTGCAGGTTGCAAGAAGAACCTGATTTTTTTTGGGGGGGGGAGGTATATTTTCTTATCCTAGAAGCAGAACAATTATTAAAAAGAAAACAGACTACTGTTTTACAAACATTGTGCCAAAATTAGGTAGCGAGATGGGTGGCATAGGAAGGAAGGAAGGAAGAAACGAAGGAAGGAAGGAAGGAAGGAAGGAAGGAAGGAAGGAAGGATCCACAAACTTTATACCAGGGGTGTCAAACTCGCGGTGTCATGTTTTCATCACGTGATGTATTGCGACTTTCCCCCCTTCGCTAAAATGGGGGTGGGCATGGACAGCACATGATGCACATGGCCCGCAAGTTTGGCACCCCTGCTTTATACTATTTGTGGTCTAAATTGGCTGCTAAAAGTAAAAGTAGCTCCCCTATATTCTGTACATGCAAGTATTCTCTTTGTGTTGTTATGCATTATGAGAATGACTCTAGTGAGATGGCTACCATGCTGTCTTGTTTTGTAGTAATTAGCTGTGTAAATTCACTTATCACAGCAGATGTTTCTTGGTTCTTTATTGCTTATTTCACTGCCATCTTGCCTTCCACTTGAGGAATAGAAGACAGCTAAGTTCCACTGGATGAATAAACAGAGACAGCAATCAGGACTTTGCAGCATAGTTTAAGGAAGGAAAAGTCTTGTGAGTGTTTCAGAGAGCAAGAATCTGATCAGAGCAATGATTAGTAAAGCAGGTTTTATGATATAAGACAAATAAAATGTATTTACAAGAAATGCTATCTAGCCACAGGCAAAGCCCAGGTACATCCTATAGAAAAGAGTCCCAGAGTGTGTGCTATGTGAGTGTGTGCCTGTGAATATAGGCAGAAATAAGGGACCTCAATTAGCAATCTCTTAAATTAGAAGACATGGTGGTTCAGTGGCTAAGATGCTGAACTTGTCAATTGAAAGGTCAGCAGTTCAGCGGTTTGAATCCCTAGTGCCGCGTAACGGAGTGAGCTCCTGTTACTTGTCCCAGCTTCTGCCAACCTAGCAGTTCGAAAGCACGTAAAAAATGCAAGTAGAAAAATAGGGACCACCTTTGGTGGGAAGGTAACAGCGTTCCGTGCACCTTTGGTGTTTAGTCATGCCAGCCACATGATCATGGAGACTCTTTGGACACACTGGCTCTTTGATTTAGAAATGGAGATGAGCACCGCCCCTAGAGTTGGGAACGACTAGCACATATGTGCAAGGGGAACCTTTATCTTTACCTTTAAATTAGAAGAAGAGCAGGAAAAGTGATATACACAAGAGGGAACCAAGAGAAATACTTAACTCTGTATCTGTGCTGTACTGCCCCCTAGTGGTCAGTAGGTCATCAGGTGCTCAAGAGTTACTGCTATTAGAATTGCACCTCCAGCAGGGTCTACTGTAAAACCTTAAGAAAGAATGTGAAAGTGATCCGCGCTTGTGGCAGTCCTTGTGGCATATTTCTGTTTCTGTCTAAAAAGAACCTGATGTATATTTCCAGGAAGGGCAAGCTTGAAATGATTGAAGCAAAGGAACAGCAAGTGACCATATTTCAGATGGCGAGAGAGGACAGAGATTTATTAAATCAAATTAAGGAGGCATCCCAATAAAATCTGACAAAGTATTCAAAAATATAATCAAACCAGGTAACAAGTCCAGGAAACTAGTGGCTGTGCTAATTGCACTCAGGAACAATGGAAAAAACAGGCTCTGAGTCTTCAGGGGACAAAAAGAGAGACAGTGGAACTGGAGATAGAACCGTGGATACCTAAATGTCAAGGAGGTTGGAAGAAGACAGAGCAATGGTGCTATTCAGCTGGTTCTATCCAGTTCGGCAAACTGGTAGCGGCGACTGCGGGAAGCTCCGCCCATCCGCCTGGATGTCATCATGTCCTGTTTTTGAAGCTCGGCGCATGCGCAGAAGGTCCTGCGCATGCATGGAGGTGGCGCGTATGAGCGAAGTGAGCATGCACATGCTCCCATTTGCGAACCGGTAGCGAAAGTAAGTGAATATTTGAGGTAAGTGAATCCCTGAGACAGACATATATCTTTGATTGTTGATTCACTAGTATAGGTAATTAAGCAAATATGTGCCAGTCAGATCTATCTTCTTGGGAAGTTTGTTATTGCTTGTCAAGGAGCAAGGAACAATGAATATGACAGAACAACTTCCAAAGCATATTGAGCCCAATATCAGTTATTCTGTCCTGCAGACATACAGTAGGTGATGGAGTAAACGTGTATAAAACATTGTAATTATTTGAAGATCTAGCAAGGAAGCTCAAGACCCCAGTGGCTCAGGCTCAAACAGCACTGTCCATCCTCAATATGAAAAAGGACCACAAAGGGAAATAGATATACTGCAAGAAAATGACTGGCCATGCTAGTAATGTCAGTAGGGAGATTTGATTTTGGGGCCCATGAGAGTTATTTGGATGATGATCTGCTGAAATGAAATAGGTTGTACCTCACATGGATTAATAAAATGTGTTTGGCCAAAACATGTTTATATTAAACAGAAGGATTTTAAATTGAATCTTTTTTGGGGGGCGGGGGGGAGGGCTAAGACAAATAAATTGAAAGGCCATATGGAAAATTTGTTTCTTGCAAAAGGAAATGGGCATTTGTTTAATTAAACAACACTGAGCAATCAGGAAGAACATTCACCCAAAGAATGCATACTAGACTTTGTTGTCTATACCCGTGCTTCTCAGTTTTGGCAACTTGAAGATGTGTAGACTTCAACTCCCAGAATTCCCTAGTCAGCAAGCCAAACCCTTCCTGGTTGGGGAATTCTGGGAGTTGAAATCCACACATCTTGCTAAGTTTATGAAACACTGGTCTATACACTAATGCTCAGGGCATGAGAAACAAGCAAAATTGTTTAAAGTATGAATACAGGAAGGTGAATATGATTACTGTAAATAAGTAATCTAGAACCTGGTGGAAGATTTCCCATGATTATACTAGAACAGATAAGTGATATAAGTTCTTTCAAAGGAGCAGAAATATAGAAAGGAAAGAGCAGTATTATTTCCTGAAAGTATTTATCAATCCTACTAAATAAATGATGGTACTGCAGAATGTATTTTGAATTCATATTTGAAAGGAAAATATTGGAATGATAGTCCATTGCAAATTGAATATGAACCAGTGGTTTAATGTGGCTGCAAAAGGTCAAGTGCAGTTTTAGGCTTGATGAATAAAAATAGAGCTACCCAATCAAAGGAAGTAATAGTTCACATCTCAAATCAGAGGACTTGGTTGTTGCTCTGCATTAATCCCCCTTTCAATTGTGCACAGTTTTAGGCAGCATATTAAGATAGATTTAAAACAGCAGAACAGGTTCAGAGGAGGACAACAAGGATTATGAGGAGGACTAGAAAGTAATTCTATGAAGAGAGAGTGAAGGGATTGGGAGTATTTAGTGTCGGAGATTAGGGAGGATATATTAGCCTTTTTAATATACCTATGCCCTTAAGAAAAGGTCAAGATTTTTTATCCCATTACTTCAGAGTGCAGGAAATGAAACAATGGATTCAAGTTTCAGGAAGCCAAATTCTGAATTCAGGTTATGAAAACAATATCAGCAGTTTGACAGTGGAACCCATTGCTCAGAGAAGGACTGTAGTGGACTTCCTTCAATGGAGATGTTTAACTGGAGACCTGTTGCTGCTGCTGTAGGGTAGGGTGAGCTTCTGTCACATGGTTCCACTTCCACCAACTGAGTAGTTTGAAAGTGAGTGACCTCAATTAGATAAATGGGTACCACTTCGGTGAGCAACTTCACAGGGACAGGAAAGGAGCCCCCAACTGGGCATCCTCCTAAGCAATGGTGCTGTCACCAGTAAATCCTTTCACCATGGAAGCATTTTGGTGCTTCTGACATGCAAGTATTTGTACTAGTGGAGGCCAGACAGTCACCTGTCACGGATGCTTGGATTTAAATTCTGGTACAAGCATGAAATTGGATTTGGCCTCTTTCAATATTATGCTTCCAGAACTTTGTAATAACTACTTCTTTGTCAAAAGTTTTAGACTAGGCTCCAGTTTTGTCCTTAAATAAGATTTTGAATATTGCAAAAATACAGGTATGTTCTTACATGTAGTTTTTGCAGTTGAGCTCCTGCAATCTGTTTCCAGTCCCAGAATAGAACTAGAGTTCAGAACCAGAGTAATTGATAAATTTTCAAGGCAGGCTTTCCCATATATTTTCAGAGTGGATATGATTTGTACTAGTGGTGGGTTACCCCCGGTTCAGACTGGTTTGCAAGAACCGGTAGTAAAACCGGTGGGAGGCTCCGGTGGATGTCATCATCGGCAATCTGCAAATGCGCAGAAGCTTCCCTTTGCGAACCGGTAGTAAAAGTAAGTAGAGTAGGTAAATACGAACCATCCCTGGTTTGTACAATATTTGTTGTGCTAAAATTTTATGTAGGACTCCCTTTTACAAAACAAGAGATACTGTTGATTATCATTTAGCTGAGGCTGGTAGGCTTTTGCTGATGGACTCAGGTAAAGCAAACCAAATAAAAGTCGACACTTCACTTGCTTGTCTTTACTTTCTCCTAGAAACTCATTTCTGGTGTTTCTCCCTTGAGGCAGAGACTGCCATAGTGCCTTACTATTGGTTTATGATCCTTTGTGGCTGTTAACGGTTTTTATTGCCCTGCTCTTTAGAAGGTTATTCTCAGCTGCCTGATACTTGCTAGTGCTCCGTATTTCTCTGCTGTCCCTTCAGAGCGCCAGAGAGCCCAGTGGACTTCTGTATTGTTCTCGAATGCATTGTAAAAAACATTCCAGACATCAGGCTTCATCTCTTAAAGCTTTTCCTTGCCATAAAGTGCAAGTGCCTAGAGCTCAGGGCTAACCCATCCAGGATGACATCCCCATATTGTCTTACTTCACTCTAATGTTTACGTCTCTTCCTTTCCAGTCTCCCTTTATTACTTTATTACTTGGCTGTTCCTTTAAATAAAAAGTGAAGAGGAGTTCTGCACAGTCTGTCTACCAAAACTGCCTTCTCTGCTCCTTTGCTTGGAGTCCCACTCTGATCACTTTTAGTCTGTATAGCATTGCAACTAGTACTGGACTGAGTCACATCTTTCAAATGACAGAAAATTATTTCCCTTGTGAAATAAATTTCTGTTTTTCTTTTTTATTTTGGTGCAGCTCTAGAATCTCTATAGAATGCATTTGGGTGGCATTTGTGAGCTTAATTGGAACAACCAAATGACAAGGTCAATGCAGACCAATACAGAAGTCCATTGTTCTTGCACAATTATATATTATTTTTCTGGCTATGTTTGGTTTTGAACCTAGAACAGCTTTGTGGGAAATCCTTTGGACACTTTCCTTGGAATTTAATAAAATGTAGATAGTCAGAAGATGACTGACTCCTAAATAACAGAATAACAGAGTTGGAAGGGATATTGGAGGTCTTGTAGTCCAACATTTACGTATAAAGGGTATAAATCCCATTCCAGACAAAAAGCTCTCCAATTTCTTCTTAAAAATTTCTAGCGTTGGAGCATTCACAACTTTTGGAGGCAAGTTGTTCCACTGATTAATTATTCTGTCAGGAAATTTGTCCTTAGTTCTAGGTTGGGTCTGTCCTTGATTAGTTTCCATCCATTGCTTCTTGTCTTGCCTGCAGGTGCTTTGGAAAATAGGTTGACTTCCTCTTCTTTATGGCAGCCCATAGATCCGTGATGGCGAACCTATGGCACATGTGCCAGAGGTGGCACACAGCATCCTCTCTGTGGGCACGCAAGCTGTTGCCCCAGTTCAGCTCCGCCACGCATGCATGTGTGCCTCCCACCAGTCAGCTGGTTGTCAGGTCTCTGCCGCGCATGTGCAAGTGGCAGGATGTGTGTGAGGGGGCTGCAAGCACATGCACGGGGCCCATTCACGCATGTGTAGGGGCAAAGCTTGTGCAGGGATGACGTGCACACATGCAGGGGGAGGGAGGCATGCACGGAGGCCGCATTGCATTGCATTTTGGGGGTTCACGTGTGTGCACACACATTTGCACATGCGCGCTTGCACTTTGGGCACTCAGTCTGAAAAAGGTTCACCATCAAGACCCTAGATATTGGAACACTGTTATCATATCACCCCTAATCCTTCTTTTCATTCAACCTACTCAAGTCCAGCAACTTCATGTTTTTCATGCTTTTAGCTGTTGTTCTTCATGTTTTTAGCTGTTGTTGTTCTTCTCTTCACTCTTTCTAGAATCTCGACATCTTTTTTATGTTGTGGTGACCAAAACTGGATGCAGTATTTCAAGTGTGGTCTTACCAAGGCATTATAAAGTGGAATTAACACTTTATGTGATCTTGATTCAATCCCTCTCTTAAAGCAGTCAAGGACTGCATTGGCTTTTTTGGCTGCTGCAACACACTGCTGGCTCATATTTAAGTGATTGTCCATTAGGACTCCAAGATGACTCTTGCAGTTACTACTATTGAGCCAGGTACCACCTATACTATACCTATTATAAAGAATATCTTCATTTCCACAAAATTGAATGATAATGGTAGAGGAAAATCAGAATAATTATTTGGGCATTTTGTGAATTCTGCTTTTTGCATTTAATTCTAAATATTTACACAGATGAGATGCTGTTGAAAATGATCACCAAAACCTTTTCTAGAGCCTGTAAAAGTAGAAACACTGTCTTAATGTTGGCAGGCATGCTCTTGTAACATGAGTGAAAATATAGGGAAGGGTAGCAACAGTTCTGTGGCTTTCTCTAGAACAGAAAGTGCAGTTCTATAGAAACTAGAACACATATGACCAGAATATTATTCTCCCCAGTTTTAGAAGTTTCTGCTTCTAAATAAGAATAAGAAGCATGTGAGTTTCTATTTGTCTGAAAAAAGAAAATAAAAATAAATTGTTGCTTATGGTTTAGAAAAGCACAAAAAGTATTTCTTTTATTTATGTAAGAAAATTTTTTTCTTGCATGGAACGAAAAGGATGTTTAGCTCTATTTGAAATAGTGAATTGTACCCTTGCAACTAAGCACAATGATGAAAAAATGATATGCACTTAGTGACAGAAATCTGCCTTGTGGTTTTGCACAAATATACAAATATATATTTGGGTTTGTCTTATGAGATCATGATGCACTTTTCATTAATGCTTCCTCCCCAAAATGAAAAATCTACATGAAGACCTACCTAGATGCATGATCCAACTTCTATTTATGTCATAATCCTTCCCATTGTAGCTGTAAATTATTTTCTTAGAGAACATCTCTGTATATCTGGTTGTTGTGGTTGATTGTTCTGATGTTCTGATGTCCTAGATCTCTGATGCTTCAAGGAGAGGAATCTTGTGTGAGAGGGATCTTGGAGTCCTAGTGGACAAGCACTTAAGTATGAGCCAGCAGTGTGCAGCAGCTGCCAAAAAAGCCAACACATTTCTAGGCTGCATAAACAGAGGGATAGAATCAAGATCACGTGAAGTATTAACACCACTTTATAATGCCTTGGTAAGGTCACACCTGGAATACTGCATCCAGTTTTGGTCCCCATGATGTAAAAAAGATGTTGAGACTCTAGAAAGAGTGCAGAGAAGAGCAAGAAAGATGATTAGGGGACTTGAAGTTAAAACATATAAAGAATGTTTTCTGGAAATGGATATGTCTAATCTTATGAAAAGATGGACTAGGGGTGACATGATAGCAGCATTCCGATATCTCAGGGGTTGCCACAAAGAAGAGGGAGTCAAACTATTCTCCAAAGCACCTGAGGATAGAACAAGAAGCAATGGGTGGAAACTAATCAAGGAGAGAAGCAAACTAGAACTAAGGAGAAATTTCCTGACAGTTAAAACAATTAATCAGTGGAACAACTTGCCTCCAGAAGTTGTACATGCTCCAAAACTGGAAGTTTTAAAGAAGAGATTAGATAACCATTTGTCTGAAGTGGTGTAGGGCTTCCTGCCTAAGCAGGGAGTTGGACTAGAAGACCTCCAAGGTCCTTTCCAATCCCGTTATTCTAAAACATTCTTATTCTAAATCATCTGGTTGACCATGAATGTCAGCCTAGATGTCCTTTCTCCAGATTTAGCTGGATATGACTTTACCTAGTTGTGTTCTGGAAAACCATAACATTTTCTTGTTGAGAATAGATTTCAAGCAAGTGCTTTTTGTGGGAGAAATTTATAATTAACATTTACATTATATATATATGTTTGTTTGTTTTTATCTCATCTTTCAGACTATAAACATTTCCAAGGCAACTTATAAAAACATGAAGTTGTGCAAATAAAGCACAACAAACCATATTAAATATAACAACTCAAACATAACAGCTCAGATGCTTAAGATGATTGTCACCTAGATGTCTGTTTGCTCTGACATTCTTATCACAAAGCAATTGATGGCTAAGGTTCTACTACGGAAGAAATTTTCCTCTCCAGACCTCTCTTTCATTCTGTAGATGGACAATGTTGGCCAAAGAGAAAAATAAAATTTGTTTACAAGTAAATGGAGCATTTAAAAAGGAATATTATGTTTTTTCACTTGGCAGGTACAAATTGACACTTTTAGCAGGTTCTGCGATAGCATCTTTCTTTATTTAGAAGGGTAGAAAACACATTTCTGGTTTCTTAACTGAAGAAAAGAAATATAAATCACTTGCATCCAACTGTGCCACCTGGCATGTTAAATATGGGGACTAATTTACACATTTCTTTTGGCTTTTTATGTTAACTGACAACTCTAAATAATTTGACTTCATTCTTCTTTTCTGAATTGGTCAACACTTTTAATAATGTTTATATAAGCAACTATAGTATTTAAGCCAAATTATGTTTTCATGGTTTTCAAACTTTACCCTGGTAAAAAGAGGTACTTTTTAGGCATTTTCAGTATATTTGCATTCTTTATATGACCTTACAGGTAGCATACCTGGATCTTTTCTTGGATTCTATTCTTTTCCACTAAGTGGAGCTGCAGACAATGGAACTGTGTGACCAAAAGAAGAAAGAAAGAAAGAACGAACAAAAAAGAACGAAGGTGGCAATATATTCTGAATCAGTCGAAGATTCACTTTCTGGCTGACTAGGAAAGAGGAACATCTAAGCAGTACTACTTTATGACATTCCAGGTACAGCTTGCAAACATTAAGTCAAAATGAATAAGCTGTGCAGAAAGAAATACTTATTTCTGAATCACATTTTGATTATAGCTATTTTTTCCCCAAAGAAATTAATTGCATTTTAAAACTCTTTTTCCATTTAATATACTAATTGATCACCCTTATTAGGCAACATTTTGTTAGGATATAAATGTAAAGCATATTTACATTTCAACTTTCTCTAATATCAATACAGCCTGTATTTTTCTCCATACAATTGACCCAATATTCAATTTTCAATTTCGTTACAGGCTTCAATGAGAAAGTAAATATATTTAAGGAAGTGATTGAATTTTTAGTTCTCCAAAAGCATACAACTGACACAGATATGCACAAACTATTCATTTTAGGAAGGCCTGGTTTATAGCTGCCATTGTGTACAGTTTATCGCTTTTGGGTGGATCACAGAAATATTAGTTGGACAGAGAACAATCAGAGAGTGAACAGCCTAACCTTTGAAATGGATGTGCCATGTTATCCACTGATGAAACTGAGAGAGGAAGCATTTGACAGGACAGTTTTTCCAGGAATTGGGTCAATGTTGCCTATATAATTCTTATCTCAACAGTGTTGTTTTGGGCTGAGGAAGTGGTAACTTTTTCGTCTTGAAAAAAATCTCACCCTCTTCCAAGTGAGATACTCATTCATTCTTAATGAATAATTTGTCAAAGAAGCCTAATCAAAAGAAAGTGATGGAAAAGTGAAATGATTTTCTCCTAAAACTTTTTTTAAGGAGACATTGATTTGCTTCAACAAAGTAATTTGGGCATTGAAAGGGATTGATTTGCTTCCTAAATTGCTATGGGATGGTGCTGAGAAATCTTTTCTGTCTCTCCATACCCATCCCCCACCCCAGCATTAGTTGGAGTACTTCTACGCTCAGAAATCTGGAGATTGCTTGAAGAATCCATCAAAGGTTTTCAACAGGAAAAACTTCACTTTAAGGCTGGCATCTTCAGTATGCACTGTGGGCAATTGCATTGTGTTTCTCACAGCTTCTCAGCATCTCAAACAATAATAGCCTTCACCATATGCCAGAGAACGTTACAGGTTAGACACATTTGACTTGCACTGACATTTCTTGTTGCCCCTGCCAAAACAGCCTAGTTTGGAAGTCTCCCTCCATAAGCCTACAAGGGAAGATTCTGCAGGGCTTTGACCTGTAATATGAGATATGTGAGATGGAAGGAGAAGTGTGTCAAGGGACAATGAAGCCAAGCAATATAGTTGCTTTGCTTAACTCTAAGCACTATTGCTGCTTCTTAAGGCTTTGCACTTTTTCATACCATGTTTCCCCGAAAATAAGATCCTGTCTTATATCTTTTTGAACCCCAAAATAAATGCTTGGCCTTATTTTCAGGGAGGTCTTATTATTTTGGGACACAAGGAGCAAGATGGGGCTCCTCTTGCCGTCTTACCTGATTTCCAGCTCTGCGTTTAAATGTTTTCACCGAGGGCTTATTTTTTGGGGAGGCTTATTTTAGCACACATGCTCAAAAGCCCAATTGGGCTTATTATCAGGGGAAGTCTTATTTTTGGGGAAACAGGGTATACTCAATCCCCCTGCCAACTGCAGTGAAAAATCACAAATATGTTTCCAGACTATGTCCATCAGACCATGTTGATATCCCTTAATACTTATCACCATGGTCCGATCTCCAAATCTCTCCAGTGGTCAGTGACTGCAACCTCTCATTAGTATCATTTTGTCACTGTAACACTTTCAGAAGATTGACTGAAACTGCTTAAAGAAAGCCTTTATTGTCACTTCCTTTTTGTAAAAGGGTTGCTTCCTAAAAAGCATGGCTCACATAACCAGCTGCCAGTAATTCTGCAATACCAGACACTGTAATTTGAATGAATGTAATAGTTATTATGAATTTGACCTTGCTCATATCTCATTGACTGGGAGATGCTTGTTAGAGCCTTTATGCCTATTGTCACCAATGCAGCTTCCTCCTCTTCATGTACTCCAAATGTCTGATGGAGGTTTCTGTAGATATCCCTGCAGTCAAGAAGAACTCTGTTTGGTTTTGTGGAAACTCCTGCTTGACTTACAGTAAAGTCTCTGCAAATTTTAGCTTCAACACCCAAATGTCATGGCTAATCATGATGAATAAAGGTAACAACAGAATCTTTATGTTGAATATAATAAAGATATTTTTTTACTTCAGTGAGATGTTGAATTTATAAATTAGCCATCTTGTGGGAAATTTCTGTTGAGATTTGTTGTATTAAATCAGAATGGTAGGCTGTACTGACAAGTAACTGAAACGGCACATAAAGTCATAAACGTATGCAAACAGATGTGATAAGACTCCTTATAACCATGATGGCAAATCTATGGCACGTGTGCCAGCAGCACCCTCTCTGATAGCATGAGAGCTGTCGCCCCAGTTCAACTCCGCTGTGCATGTGTGCATGTCTCCCACCAGCCAGCTGGTCTTTGGGCCTCTGCCAAAGGGAGGGCTGTGCAGGCATGCGCAGGGGCAGGGCATGTGCGGGGGGCGTGTGAGCATAAACAGGGGCAGGGCACATGCAGGTGGGCCACGTGTGCATGCGTGGGGTGGGGGGCATATGGAAGCCATGCATGCATTCATGGGTGTGTGGGGTGCATACGCAGAGTGGGCACATGCAGGGGGCCTCACGTGCATTGCATTTTGGGGGTTTGCGCACTCAGTCCGGAAAAGGTTAGCCAGCACTGCCTCATAAGGTCTCTCACTAAGATATAATTTGGATTTTCTTTTGAAAATTAGGAATCTGATCTGACTCTGTAAAACAAGAATGCCACTGCAAACATAAGTTCAGCAAATCAGCAGGTATTGGAAAATATAAATTATTTTTCCTGTTTTGCATAAATTAAAAGCAATGAGTGAATCTTGACATGAAAAGTATTTGAGAAATTTGGGTGTTTTTAAGTTAAGTATACTCAGTTGGGAAGAATATTTTTTTGCTAGTTGATTAGGAGCTAAATGAACTGAATAATATGGATAATTTTGCTTCTCTCTGTGCTTACAGTAATGGCAATTATTTACAGCTTGGTTTCCTTATGATAGCCTAACTGATAGCAATAAGGAATATTTTGATTACCAACAATATATGAAAAAAAATATTTAATGTCTGAAATATATCCTTGAAACATTTTGAAAAACTCCAGATCAAGGTATAGTATGTTATCAGTACATTTCTATGGAGATGGAAAGATTCTGAACTGAAGTTAGAATATATTAACTGAAGTAAAGACCGAAGATACAAAAAGAGTATGGTAGGAGTGGAAAAAAATATTAGCAACAGCATAGGCTTGAGTTTGGGGTAAAATAGGCCATGTTAAAATATTTAGAAAGCATAATTTATTAATTAAGTCATTTTCCCAGATTATGCTTAGTATGGAATCTTTTAAACCACAATCATATAAATATGCAGAGTTATTATTGGGAAGTTGCAAAATGACATTTAAAATCACTGCAATTGTTGTTTTGTGAGATAGTTAGGCTATGAAAACACTGGTCAAAAATGCTTCCTGAACAGAATTTTGAGGAAGACATCTCATGTCCCATTTCTACCAATGAGTTGATTGATCCTCTTCAGAAGTACATTTAGCCTTCAAAGCCTCTACCACTAGTAGAGTGGACTATTACATTCAGATACATCATAAAAGACCAAGAAGGTCCTCGGTTCTGTTAAATTTTTAATTCAACGTTAACCTTTCCAGTCGTGATCAGTCAGATATTCTCAAAAATGGAGAAGCAAAGCGTGAAGGCAATAATCCTCTTTCATTCTTTGCTCCAATAGTTAACAATCAGAACTTCTCTTTATTATATTTATTCAAGAGGGGGAAAAAAGCTATGATCACTGAACTCTCTGCAATGTCTAGCTTCTCCAATTTGTCAATATAAAACTACAGTATAATTAAATCCAATTCGGAGACCTCTCTCCCTATCAGCATTATAAAGCTGCACATTTATATGTGGCATGCTTTTGTGTGTGTTTGTGTGTTTATGTGCATGTGTGTGTGTGTGTGCATGTTTATAACATGTGGCTTCATGTGTAGATCTCCTGTCCCTCTCTTTCCACTCTTGCACCTGGTTGTATTAAATCTAGAACAAATTATTGCTCACTTGATAATTCTCTCTGCAAGTTGAAACATTAATGAAGTAGATTTACAGGTTGCCTGGATAGCTTACTTACTATTCAAATGAACCTGAATACTATTGTCTTGCAAAGCACTTTTCAAAATTTGAGTAGAACAAATATGGCATAGACCAGATGCAAAGACATATAAGAGGCGAGGCCAATATATGCTGCTCAATGCTTCATCCTCCACCTGAAGGTTTGTGTCAGGGATCTACATGACAGAAAATGTGCCTACTTTGCCTATTCTTAATCTACTAACAATTGACCTATTTACTTAGACTGTAAATAGATCAATCAGTCTACCTTTAAAATGTCAGAAGGGGGAGAGCCTTCTCTGTGGGGGCACCTACGATCTGGAACGAGCTCCCCCTGGAGATACGGAGGATTCCGGATCTGCGTACCTTCCGTCGCGCGCTTAAGACGTTCTTATTCCATCAAGCTGGCCTGACCTAAACTTTCCCTCTTTTTAAATGGAATTTTAAATTTTAAATTTGGTTTTAATTTATTGGGGTTTTAAAATGTTTCAGCCAAATTTATTTAATTAGTTTTATCTCCATTTTAAATTTTGTATCTATATGTTTTATTTTATGGCTGTTCACCGCCTTGAGTCCTTCGGGAGTAGGGCGGTATACAAATTTAATAAAATGAAATAAAAAAAATGAAATTATTTAATATAACCTAGGTATTCTGATAAACTGGGCTTCGGTCAATGAAAGGTTAAATATTTTTTGCTCCAATTAACTAACACAGCTAATCTCTCTACTGGTAGTATCTAATTTTGTGCTTGTTAAATTTTAGCTTATCAATTAGCACTTCACTTTATCTTGTCATGACCATTAGGCTGCAGTTTTGTATTCTCTTTAGACATTAATGTCTAATCAAGATCTGTTGAATTAAAGGCTGACAGTGAATTTATTAGAATCTCTACAGTCTGTCTACCTATGCTTCAGTAATCTTATCCCTTTGCTTGCAATAAGCTTCTATTGCTTTCCCCCCCTTAACTTTGATGTTTTAAAAGGATTGTCATTGCTTTAATAGTTTTAGCAATGGAATTATTTCTTTGGTTGCTCTGTCAGCAGTACATTTGTTTCCCACCAACCCCCCACCGGAGTTTGTTTTACAGTCTTAATTAGGACAAAACTATTTCCTGGATTTTTTAAAAAAATAATGCCTTGATTCTCTTTAGGTATGGAAGTGAATAATTTTAATGCTGATGTTACATTTTAGAATCTGTTACTAATTTTATGTCTGAGTTATTCTTTGTAAGTTCCAGTAGCAATTGCAATAGCACTTATATATTGCTTCATAGTGCTTTACAGCCTTCACTTTATAGAGTCAGCATATTTTCCCCAACAATCTGGGTCTTCATTTTACTGACTTCTGGAGGATGGAAAGCTGAGTCAACCTGAGCTGGTCAGGATCGAACAGGATCCTGGCAATGAGCTGAATTAGCCAGCAATACTGCATTCTAACCACAGAGGCACCATGGCTCAAGCAATTTACAATCAAGTAGAAAATGAAGACGAGAGCCATGTTAACCTATGGTGAGGCAAAACATCAGGAACCTGGTAGCACCTTTTCTAATACATTTTATTAAAAGGTATGTTTCATGAGCTCAGATTTGTAAATTGGAAAAGGTACTACTCAATTTCTTCTGATGTTTTTCAACCAAGTAGAAGTATTTCATTCACTTTACTTCTGTCTTTTCTCTTTTTTTGTTTGAATGTACATTCAAAGTCAGGGAATATTTGTATAAAAATATGTGCCCATGCACTTAAATTCTCAGTTGTGACGGTGTAGGCATTCTCACGGCCCTTGGAATAGTTCTTATAGTTGGACACTGCTTAAAGCCACATGAATGCACATAGACAATGACTTAGTATTAAGGACAGCTTTTACTTTAGGTTTTTTTTTTTAGGTTTTAGGTTTTATTTGATTTATATACCGCCCTACTCCTGAAGGACTCAGGGCGGTGAACAGCCACAAGATAAAATACATAAATACAAAATTTAAAAGCAAAATAAAACCGAATTAAACAATTTGGCCCAAGACAGATTTAAAACACCCCAATAATTAAGAACAGATTTAAAATTTACATTTTAAAAGGGAAAAAGGGAGAGTTAGGCCAGTCCAGCCTGATGGAATAAAAAGTCTTGAGAGTGCGGCAGAAGGTGAGCAGATCCGGGATCCTCCGTATCTCCGGGAGGAGCTTCCACTTACTGAAGAACTGATTTTAAATAGTATATTCTTTTGATGTGACAATTTAGTAAGCCAGAAACCAACAATCATTTGGTTGCTCTTACTTGGTTGTCATTTTTATATTTGTATTTTTATATATCACATAGGTCTAATGCAGAGGTGGGCAACTATGGCCCTTTTATGACTTGTGGACTTCAATTCCCAGAATTCCTGAGCTAACATGGCTGGCTCAGGAATTCTGGGAATTAAAGTCCACAAGTCATAAAAGGGCCATAGTTGCCCACCCCTGGTAATGTCATTTGAAGAGAGCCAGTTTGGTATAGTAGTTAAAGCATCAGGCTAGAAACCAGGAGACCGTGAGTTCTAGTCCCATCATAGGCACAAAGAGAAAAAGGTGATCTTAGGCCAGTCACTTTCTCCCAGCCCTAGGAAGGGGGCAATGTAAATTCACTTCTGGAAAACCTCGCCAACAAAACTGCAGGGAGTTGTCTAGGCAGTTTCCAAGAACTAGATATGATTGTTTTTTTAAAGTTTTTTTTTGTTGTATGCCATCCAGAGGTCATATTATTTGAGATGGGTGGCTTTATAAATCTAGACTTTTCTAAACAAAAATAAATAAATAATGCTGAGAACACTTGAGGCATCAACAGGAAATAAAATATTTTATTGGATATTGGATAGTATGTATGTTTTATTTAACAACACCTGGAAAACTCTACTGTGGGATTCACTACACAAAAGTGAAACAGTGAAACAAAAGATAAACCACCTTCATAAAAACTAAATGTAAAATACAGCTAAACTTGTTAGCTCGTGGGTCACGAGCAGTATGGCAGGATAGAACACCCCAAATGTTTCTACAAGATACAGAGAAAAACCCCACACATAGAAACACTCAAGCAGGCAGTAAATATACACAAAGGCAACTAGGATCTTTCTACAGCATCAGATTCTAATACTTTACACAGCTTTGTCAGGAAGGTACATGTGGCTTCTTTTGAGGATAAAAATGTCATCTTGGTCAAATAGCAGATTTTTCTGCTGAAAATGATGGAACATTACAAACCAATTCCGCAGTGACATTCATTCTGGCAGTGTAAAAAGAGAATCAATTTAGAATACCTTCACACAATGAATCAATTCTGGCAGCTTCAGCCTGAAATTTCTCTCCCATTATGCTGATCAACTAAAAGAAGTTACAGCAGAACTGAACCCTCTGTGCTTAGGCTCACTCACATTGGTGAGATTTGGTCATATACAATTACAAAAGGACCCTCTTACATATAGTTTAACTTATCTGATTCAATTTTGCCTTTTCCTCTTTGATGTAGAATGGTGTTTTTCAATCTCAGCAACTTTAAGATGTGTGGACTTCAATTCCCAGAATTCCCCAGCCAGCTGGCTGGGGAAATCTGGGAATTGAAGTTCATACATTTTAAAGTTGCTTAGGTTGAAAAACACTGATGTAGACAATAGAAAGAGCACCAGAATGATAAATCTTGGTCCTTGTGGAAAGCTAAATAGAAAGTGGATTAAATTGCCACAATCCATTTGTGGCTTGTGAGTTCAATTCTCTACATTTCATAAGTAACTTGCCAGCTTAGAGCTTGGAAAAAGGAGATTAAAAAAAACACTACTGGGGATGCCTTTTTTCTTAAAAAAGGAAACTCTATATTTTGAAATTATTTCTGAGGAAATCCCACACTTACTACTAAAAGTTTTTTTTTTTTAATGGGAAGGAGCAGGGGTGGGGGGAATGTCTTCTTGGATTTTTTAAATTTTTGGTGCTTGGTTGTTACTGAAAATAGAACTTGTGTTTCAACGTATTAAAATATATTTACAATCTTTTAAATAAATATGCAGCATATAAATAAATTAATGAAAGGGTTCTCCAAGGAAGAAAGCCCAATTGCAAAAATAATGCCCTGATGCGACACAAGGAAATAATATAAGCTAAAGTGACCATTGGTCTTTTTCTGAAGGACAGCCTCTACCATCAACCTGGGGAGAGATGTGGAATATTGCACAGTGTTGACAAAATGCTGTGTCGTCAGTCCATTCTAAATGATGCCTTGTCCTGTGCATAGCTCTTCAGTTCTGAATTGGTCCATAGCTATAAGAACGTCTTGTGCTATGCAATCCTTCGGCAGTGCAGTAGAAGGGAATGGCAGTATTTTTACAATATCACTACAGAATAAATTGATTGCTATCCACTGAGAGAACTACAGTTTCTAAGCACACACGGCAGTCACAGTGATACACAGAGCAGTCTTTTAAGACGCTTATGGAATGACTAATAGCTTCATAATAGTGCCATTTACTACATAGTAACATTGAAAACATTTAAAAACTCCTCCTGAAACGAGCATCTAGTGTACATAAGAGGTTGCTTCAGTTTGCTAGAACTTGTTCTTTGTTTTGTTTCACTTTTTTTAAAGGACAAATTAAAACTTATTAGTATAAATAGTATATAAAAGGTCACTAGCTGTTATCTTTTGGCTTGCTTTGAAGTGCATTCAGAAATATGGCTAATTTTTTGTCCTCTTTTGATGGGATTGTACAATACTGTCTCGTCACCATGAAACTACTTTTGTATAATAAACACACACGGCTGTGATTTTTTTTTTGTTTTGCTTTAAAAAATATTCTGCATTCCTTCTCATCTGGCTTAGTATAATAAAATATTTTGTTACAAAGTCTAATGTGCAAACTCATTAGAATTAGAGAATGTGAGAGCACAAATGGGATTCACAGTATGCAAATTCGTATAAAGGTGATAAAGGAGAGCTACTTGTCTTCAAGTATATATGTTTGCCACGGGTAGTAGCAGGGCAGCGGCGGCGGCTGCTACATAACCCTGAAATGATTCCCACACATAGTTTATATGTTCCTATGTGTAATATTTCATGCTCCCACCTCCCTCCCTTGATGTAACTGTACCTTCATTTCTAAGTGTAAAGCCATGATTTCAGTTTGTTTATACACACACACACACACACACATACACACACACGTATATATACAGAGAGAGAAAGAGGAAAAAAAGTGATCTATCAGCTTCTGCTATGCTTCCTAGAAGTCAATCCTGCTCAGATCATGCAAAATTGCCCACGAGAAAAGTCTACCAGTGGATTCATTCCTTCAAGAGCATATCTTGATATTGTAATGGTTCAGTTGAAAGCTCAGATTTAAGTTGTCCTTTAAGATGTCAGTGTAACACTACTAGTGCCTTACAAGTTGGAATTTTTGCTGGAATGCAGACAATAATTACCCTATAATATAATTATCAGCTCTCCTATATCTCAGTCAATTTACATAATTTAAAATATAACATCTTATTAAAAACATCTAGATATACACAGATTAGGAAACGTTTACGACAAACAAATAAACAGACTAGAAATAAATTTGTAGATACTGGTATGTACAACTGTGTGATACAATAAATAATTTCTGTCATGCTCTATCTACACATATTGCTTAAAAGAAGAGTAGATCTGAGGGCAGTGGTGAGATGGAGTGCCTTATAGGGCTGTTTCTACATTAAAGTTGTGCAAATTAAAACAAGAGTAGAAGTACCACTGATCTGTGTTGGGGATGCATGGCTGGAAATAAAAGGACCCATATTACTGAGGTATTTACAGATACTGGCTAAAGAGCACTATATGGGCAAATGCAGAAAGGCCTTCTTTTCACATTTCACTTTCTTCCTACTTCTTGACAGCAAGCATGGCATCTACTTCTTCCTCTGGCTGTAAGGTATGCCACTGTGCAATGGGTCGTCTTGGGTTGGCCAACATGTCTGACCAATGTCGCAGCTCCGCGCCAGTGCTGTTGTAGCCCACAAAGACTTTGCCAATGGCATCATTCTTGCCAATCTTGTCATAGTCCAAAACAGTCACAACAACTTGCACTTTCTAAACAATGGGAAGAGAACAAAGCAAGGTTGAAAAATGCAAATCCGTACATTTTGCTGCTGAGATTGTCAGAACTAGCACAATCCATGAAGTAAGTGGGCAACAATATATGGGAAACTCAGATCTGTTTTACCTTGATTTTCCTGCAGCCTCGTAGGAACTATATTCTATAAATCCCACTCCAAAAATCTTATCATTGGCAGTTTTTCAGTGTATACAACTGAGCCTCTTCAAAAATCTTATCATTGGCAGTTTCTCAGTGTATACAACTGAGCCTCTTCTTCTATTCTAATTTTTCTCTAAACTGGATATTGAAAAAGTTGCAATAATCTTGCCTGGGATGGTGCCAATGCTTCAGTAATGAGATTGCACTGCCAAATCACTCTTCTAAAATATTTATGTACCAGCAATGTAAGTCTTATGGTTGGGCACAGAGACACATATTTTTAAATCAAAACTTTGTGTTTAATTCAACAGATACAATATGAATGGATGAATCTCCCTGCCGTCTGTTGTAACAATGCTTCAGCCTCAGTGGCTTGGTGAAATTCTGCTGAAGCAGACAATATTACTACATTTATATATCAAACTGGAAAGTTAAGCTGTGATCCTGTAAATTGGGATGGACAGCCCTGCTTTTCTGCCAAGAGCTGCCTTCGCTTGGGAATAATTTATAGAAGCCCATATGCTAAAAGTGACTGGGATTTAAGGAAGCAATAGAAGGGCCACAGTGAAAGATGGATGACCACTTTCTTTCCTTCTAACCTTTTTGATGTTTCCTTTTTTGTCTTCTGGTTTTATCTCATATTTCTTTTTTTCTTTATTGTCAGAAGTCAAAACTGTTTACTTCCAGAGGGCGTTTGAAATGAGATAAAAGCACAGAACTAAGCTGGCTATTCTGGAATTGCCAACACCTATTATTTACTTATGTATCTTATTATAAGTATGGTTTTAGTTATGCAGTTTAGCAGAACTTTATAACTATTACTGTGCTTCCTTTAAATAATTTTGATTTGATAAAATAATCAAATTTCATCTGAAAGAATGGAAAACAACAAAACCGATTTTCTCCTGAACTATTGGAATAAAATCACCATTGAATTTTCTATTTAGCATCCATTGCTGCTGAATAAATATTCATTATCTGCTGCCTATTTGAAGAATAAGTGTTGTATCATTCATTTTTTACTTTTTGTAGCAATCACCCTTGTTTCATCCCATGCAGGACTATTGCATAGGTATTAATGAAGGTACCTGTGAACAGGAGAAGAATTTCAAGGCGGAGAAGGAATTGCAAGTTTGATATTACCTGGATTTGCTCAAATGGTACTTCAAAGCTGAAGGATTCATTGTAATAAGGATTCAGAGTGTTCTTCTTAATTGTTGTCTTCTTCTTCTTCAACCGTTTCCCATTCTGCATCAGATGAATTTTCACATAGGGATCTAAACAACAGCGGAAACAAGTTTTTCAGAAATTTAAAGCTCTCTCTATATAGGGCCAGGCTAGCTTTGTTACACCATTACATCAACCCTTCCCACCTGGTCAGGCAGGGAAGGTATATTGAGGACCCTATCAGTTAAAGATCTTAGACCAGAAAGAGAGCCTTATCTGCTGTTGCTCCTGCCCCGTGGAATATTCTCCCCCTAGAGAATATTCTGGTCTTCCAGAAAGGGGGGAAAACATGGCTCTGCAGCTTTCCATGGGGAGCCCAGGGCACAGGACTGTTAGCACCCTGAAATCCTTCCCTTCATGCTTTAATTAATTTTTATTAATTATTTTTGCCCTTTTTAGAATTTTTAACTTTTATATACTAGTTTTATATTTTGAAATTTTATTGTATACTTCTTCTGTGAGGAAGATGGGTGGTTCCAAAATGTGATAAATAAAAATAAATAAAATGTTGGCTAATTTAATTTTAATTTAATTTAATTTAATTTCCAATTTATATACCGCCCTTCTCCCTGAGGACTCAGGGCGGTGTACAGCCAAGATAAAAAACATAGAATACAAATATTAAAACATTTAAAAATATATATAAATTTGGGCCGAAAGTTAAGAATCACAAACTAATTAAAAGAATTTAAAAATTTCTTCTAAGCCAACCCGGCTTGTTGGAAAAGATGCAGTGAATCTTTTAATGAGAATGAGATAGTGACAAAATAAACAGGAGAATAATGGAGTGACTTTTTTAAAGGATGCAAGTCTTATGCTAATATCAAAACCTGTATAATGATTGCCTAGCAACTATTCAAATAGGGCAATTATGTCAAGTGATAATATACTGCACTGAATATTGCAAATTATGAGTGAAGACTTTTTCCTTAAAGTGTACACTAAAGTATTCCCTCTTAATGTGTTTTCCTCCAATGTAAGGTTCCAGAAAAGGCTTAATTCTGAAGGACAAAAAGATATAGGTCATTTTGTTACTCTTATTGGGCATGAATTCAAAGAAAATTGACAGCAGTGGCTGAGGCAAACGAACATTACTTTGGCTCTTCTCGTTGTTATTGAAGATTACTTCACATTTTAGATGTGTTCATTAACAAAGAATTGTTATACTAGCCCTAATTGCTTGTGTGTGTGTTCGTGTGTGTGATGTGTGCATAGCAATCACTATGATTAGACAGGTTTGTAGAGAAACATGGCACTCAAATTTGATTCTAAACCAACTACAGGTAGAATTTCCATACTGTAAATGGTGGTGATATTCCAGCTCTCTAACAAAAAATACAACTCCTAGAGCCGTGATGGTGAACCTGTGGCACATGTGCCTGAAGTGACACACAGAGCCATGTCTCCTAGCATGTGCTGTGTCACCCATTCCTTTTCCGGGTTTCTGGTGCGCATGCGGGCATGTGCCAATCAGCTAGCCTTTTGCATGCGGCAGAAGAGCTGGTCTTCCATTTTCCTGCATGAGCATGTGCGCCGTCTAGCTGATCATCGCATGCGCATGTGCACCAGAAACCAGGAAGTGTAGCTGGCTGAAATCAGAAGTTCAGTAACTGAAACTGGAAGTTCATTTTCGGGCACGCACATGCACCCTGGGCAGCTCCTCTTCCGGGCTGCGGCCCAGACCTGTGTGCGCTCCCTTTTTGGCACTCGGTGCTGAAAAGGTTCGCCATCACTGTCCTAGAGGAATAGCCATTTGTATCCTACCTTAAGATAAATGTTCTTAGAGATACCTGTCTAGATACTATTGGGAAATAAGAATCCTGGACTAAAATAAATCCTCTGTTTATTAGGTCAAACAAAAGAAGTTGCCTAACATTATAGCAGCCAAGATTTAACAGAGTGCAGGAAAAGTTCTAGGAAAGAATATATTTGCACAGGCTTTCTCTGTGGATCAGGTCTGGTACTAGCTAGTTCTTGCTGTTTAATGGTCGCTGGGTCTTCAGTGCACTATTCCTCCTTTGGTCTTGATGATCCTATTGTTTACAAAAAGTTTAAAGTTTAATGTTAGCATAGGCTTATCCCATTTCATGCTATCATGTGCATTGTTCTCTTTCTGATAATCCAGTTTTGCTCTGAACAATGAAGTGAAAGAGACTTCCTGTGGAAACACACTTTTAAATGTAAACCACAGTTTAATACATGGCTATTTAGCTCCTTTGGCTTAGTATGATCTATGGCTGACATAAAAGACAGGGAAAGAAATAGCTATATTTAGGCAGACAAGTTTTAAGGACTTATCTGTTCTTTATCTTAATGGAGTTTGGGATAGGAAATCTGCGGTACCAAAAACTACATGACCACTACAAGTTGCAAATGGAAGTTGAAGAACATCATACTGTATGGTTGTAAATGCAGGCAGATTGCTGAGCAGTCAAATTTGATCATATTATGCAGAGGGGCTGCAACAACAATAACTTCAAGGACAAGGTATTTTGTTCAGCGATGTCAATGTAACTTCAAATGCTCACTGAATAGTTATTTAGTGAGGTCTAATTGTACTTCCAAGTTTTTTTTTAAAAAAAATCAACCCAAACAATTTTTCTGTACAACTACTAATAGCTGCCTAAATTTCAATTAACTAATAATAAATTACTAGTATTTGCATTAACCAATGGCAGTCAATGGTTTTCTAGGATATAAGCTATATTTCATTATTCTTGTCCTATTTTCTAATCCAGAAATCAAACATTTTTATGAAGGCACTATAATAATTGCTTAAACAGAAATTGTAAATGGTATCCAAATTTTATGATAGTTAAGTAAATAAAAAATGGAGACCAATTGATTAATGCATTCATATTCAAAGAGGAGGATAAAAATAGTTTAAATCTACATAACAAAATGGCATGTCAATTGTCAATTGGATGGGTAGGAGAAAAATTTAAAATAATTATAATAATTGATTTTGCAATGTCTGTGGCCAGGAAATCTGTACACTTGTTCTGTCTGTTGTTTAGCAATACTGCAAACCTTGCCCTCTTTTCCTATTTTTTCCTCTCTATTGCACTGACTTTGGATGAAACAGCTTTTGAAACAGACTCCTGTTCAAGCACCAGGCAGTCCCTGAACAGTTACAGACGCAAGCCATCCAGATAATAAGGAAAATAAATCTAAAACACGGAGTCTGAACTCACTGAAATATCTCGAGTGCAGCCATTGGCTGTTAGTGTTAGTAGGCCCTTTTAAAGGTTGGTATTTCTGATCCTCCTGATGAGACACTCCCTGCTATACTGTAATGAGAAGCACTTGGCTTTTCATTATAGCCCTATCTTTAGGAGAAGAAGAGCTGAGTGAAAAATATTGCTCCTTCACTTGCTCTAATTAACATTCAACACATGGAAGGCTGGCAGAAGCTGAAAAATTCTCAATTAGTATTGTGCATTACTGATTTTACAAGACTATCTCAAGGGAGGACTAATAGAGAAGCTTTTAAAAGCAATTCAACTGACATGCTTTGTTTTACTGTCATTTAATGGCAAACGATGTCAGTTCATTACTTAAGGCAAACAAAGGACTCGTGTCTCAACTGAAATGAAAGCTGAGGTATTTACAGTATATATAGTAATCTTGATCTCAGAACCTCTCTGCTCATTTACAAAACGTGTCTCCAATATCCATAGCAAGTGGCTTTGTGGACAAGAAAGATTTAATTTAGCAAATAATGAACAAACTTCTTGATGTGACAGGCAAGTGAAAAATAGAGTATTTTGTAGGCAGTAGCACGATTACATGAATTATGCATCAGAAGCATCAAATGTACATGGATAAGATAGAGTCTATGGATGCATCAGGAGAGAATTAAGTATTCCTTCAAACAAAAGCTTGAGTGACAGAGCTTTTAATGTGAAAACTAAACTGTAGGTACTATATGTTTTTACATTCTCTTCTTCAAAAAGAGAAAAACCTATTTTTGTGAATAGTTACATCGGCAGAATACTAAAAATGACAGTGAAAGTGAATGACAAGGCTAGGACACAATGATTATACGTTGAATACGAAGATACTGATCTTTAATAAAGGTGCGCAAGTCCTGTGGGCTGATATACATAGTTCAAATAATGTACTGAAGTACATTATACAGCTCTTATTTGTTTGTATTTTGAGGGGAAGAAGTAGAGAGAGGGGTTGATACTCATGAATCTCCTATCTTATTACAAAAAGAGTTGCTCTGCAGATTAGTACCTTTGCAATATAGTGAACAAACACTGAAAAAGTAGTTTAATAAGAAACTCTACCTTATAATTTTCTTGCTGCTTTGCCTGGTTGTGAAAAATTCTTAAGTCTGAGGGCTCAACTATGTACTATCTTAATGGCATAATTTTGCATTTAGCTAAATACAAAATAAGCGTTGCAGATTGCCAGAACAGGCTTCCAAATTCAGAAGGTGTTCCTAGTATAAGGGCTTAATCTTTGTTATTCCACTGCAGTCCCCACCCGATTCTGAACCCACATTGTAATCTTTTTCACTCTCTTTCTTTTGCTATGCAGACTAGAAATCTATATGCATATAAACACTGAAGGCATCTGATCTGGGCCTGAAAATTAGGGTGTTGGGGGAAGGTGTGTATGTTGATCATTACAACAGAATTGTACACAAAAGCATATTCCTGATGGTACTTGGCTTATCCAATTTAGTCTAAACTACCATTCCTAAGAAATGTCTTCATACTTGAACTGAACATCTGTAGAGAAGAGTAGGCTAACCTGGGGAGGTGGTGGTGGTGATGGAATAAAATGCACCATCAGTTGAGAGCCCTTGCATTCTCATAAGAAATCCAATTCCAATCCCCCTTTGAATTCCAGTGACCCTTATCTAACAACAATTTAGTGCTGACCATTAGTTGACCAGATTCTTGTGTACAAGCTTCAATAATTTTTTTATAATGCAACCAGGGGTGAAATCCAGCAGTTTCTGACAGGTTTTGTAGAACCGGTAGCGGAAATTTTGAGTAGTTCGGAGAACCGGTAGCAGAAATTTTAAGTAGTTTGGAGAACTGGCAAATACCACCACTGGCTGGTCCCAGAGTGAGGTGGGAATGGAGATTTTGCAATATCCTTCCCCTACCAGTCCCACCAAGCCACGCCCACCAAGCCACACCACGCCCACAGAACCGGTATAAAAAATTTTTGATTTCACCACTGAGTACAACCAACATGAATGATCCTGATTCTTTATGCCTGATAGTATTCTTCTTTTATGTAAGAATCCGCTTCTTAATAATACCAGTCATAAGACATTAAGAACCAATCCCATTCCCCCATTTTATCAGATATTATTTTCAAGTAAGAAAAATGATGGAATAAGTAATGCAAAACATGGGAGAATTACAAATGAAAGGCATCATATATTTCATTTAAAATTTCACGAGTGAGAAACTCTGATTCTGCAATAAGTCTTTCTTTGAGTTAAATTGCAGCAATTTATAGGGAAACAAAGGGAAATAGAGATTCATAAATACAGAATTTTATGTTTCTATCATGAGATCACAAAGGAACACTGAGCTTGAAGAAAAAACATGCATCTCTAAACATTCTTAATTGGATTCAGAGAAGAAAAAGCATATGCTCTGTTTCGAAATAGATCTGACTGTTTCCTTTCTAATGGCTATGCATGGCTGGGGGAAGATTGGGCAGCTGACAAATGACCAGTCTATCAACTGGGCACAGCCTGGTTACATCTTGCATTAGTAAATGTTTACATCTTGCATTAGTAAATGTTCAGTTACACTTTGATAACAACAGCTTTGGGAGTGAAATTGTCTGTCATACTTTTCCATCCTGCAAGTCAAACTTTGAAGAGAAATGTGGTTGGCATCATGTGTCCTTATAGACCAGTAGGGTGACATATTTATAGCCTTCAGCTGTATCAGAAGGTTCAAATGCCCCCATAAGGAATTAAAAGACAAACATACTTCAAGGCCAGCAGCCAACCTCTCTCTTGTGAGAACATTACTCAGGATGTGACTTTCAAAGTAGAGATAATTTGTCTTAAGAATTTTCTTTCCCTGTGTTTGTGCGTGAAAAGAGATAATGAAGACATCAGGAATAACCTTTAATGAGATTAGAAAAATCACATATATGACTGGCCTAAATCAGCATTTGTTACATAAAAGGAAAGCTATGGTGGAAAGGAACTAAATTTCTTCAGGAAAGGAACAATGGGAGGCACCGTTTCCAAGGAATGGTGCAACAACTGGGGTTACATCAATGTTGTACTTCACAGCACTCTATCTTTAGGTTTCTATGGCAACAATGGTCAGAAGCAGATACTAGAAATGAAATCCAGGCCTTATTGCCAGCAGGAGCAGGAGGGCCCACAAATACTACAAAACTGGTTAAGGAAAGAAATGAACATCTCTAGCTAGCAAAGAGAAGCCGTAACTGAATGTCGAACCTCCCAAATTCAGAGCAATGCATTTTCTGTTTATTATTTATTTCTGAGATCCTCTACCCATTATCCTTAGAACTTATTGCCTTTACTTTTATTTTTCTTTTGTTTCTGTCAGAGGCATGTGGCACATGTTCCTTTCATAATCTTGAGTAAATTGTTTATTTCTACTTAGCATGCCACCTACAGCACTTTGAACTGCACTAAGAATAATTTCAGATATTAAATGATGTTTTGGGAAAATTGGAGGAGAGAAAGTTCTCCAGACATTTATAAATGATTGAAATAAAAACCCTGGAGGACAGTAACCAGTATTATTTCTATTCATGTCTCCTTTATAATATGGTAGGGAAAAAGTAAATATTGATGATGTTCGTGTGTCTGAGGCGCAGAAACTCCAGTCTACATAAATATATACTGTTTATAATCTCTTGTATCTTTCACTCATCTTATGCATTTACAATGGCATTACAGCCAAGATCTTATTAAACACCCATTTAAAATTCTGTATTGGAGCAAAATTTGCCTGCCTAACATAAATACAAAGCTCTGGAGCAAAACCAACGTTCTTCTGCACATCTGGGACTGTATCTAGAAGGATAAACACTCCTGAAATTGGAACAATAGATAGGAAGCCAGTCCTGTTAAACTGGCAATAAGCCAACCATCTATTCATTGGGGACATTTTAGTCTGGGACTCTTATTTGCAGATGGCCAAAATAAAATGGTTCATCCCAGGGGTGAAATGCTACCAGTTTGCTCTGGTTCGGGTGAACCGGTAGTTAGCTACCAGTTCGATTGAACCAGCAGTTTAAAAAGCTACCGGTTCGGGCAGACTGGTATTTTGGACGATCAGCTGTGCCGCGCGGTTTAGCTTTGCTAAAAAGCAGGATTTCCTGCTTTCTAGCAAAGCTAAATCACGCGGCACAGCTGATCCCATCACTGCTGTTCTACTCACCTTCCCAAGCCTCCTTTCACTGCGTACTGCGCATGTACACGCATGTGCAGCCAGCAAACCGGTAGCAAACTGGTTCGGATTTCACCACTGGTTCATCCTGGCTTAAGTGATGAACCATTGAAACTAAGTTCATCTTAGTTTGAATGGTTACATTTTCAGTATCTCATCAGTTAGATGAGGTTCTGAAAAATAGAAAGGTTCAATACAAAAGGGTAAATTAATTTAAAAGGGAAGGATTCAAGAATCAGTCCTGACTGACTCCTCTTATCTATCATAAAATAAAGTATGGATGGACAGATGTGGGATTCAGGCAAAATTTGCTAGCTCGCTGTAACCTACAGCTCAGTAAAATACATTTATCTCAAATAGTCTTTTTGGGATAAAACCCAGAAAGAGCTGAAAATTTTGTACTTAAATCAAAAGCCAATACTACCAAGTTGGCATGATGGGGGAAAGAGTGCAACTAAATTACTTGGAGAAATGTGCTTATAATAATACTCTACGCTATAAAACAATAAAAGTTTTGTTTTCTCATCAACCAGGGACCAGTTTCCTATGCTCAAAATTGTTTGTGAGGGTTGCACTGTAAGTATACACTGAAAGGAAGAAGGCGCGAATAACACCTGTCTACAAATTTTGGGAAATTATTGACTTCCGAGACTTCCGAGTGTAAATTTTACATACTTTGATTAGATGAATTAGAAAACAGGTATAAAGGTGCTGATTGGCTAAAGTTTTCAAGATATTTCACAATAAAGATTTATACACAGGCTAGTATTTTTCATGATGCCTCATAACTGCTCGTCAAAGTACGGTAGAACAACGAAAATGGTACCACATGGAAGTGTATAAATTTATTTTCACTTTGAAAACAGCAAGGCAGATGACTATAAAAAACATGGAAAATTTGCTTAGATCCTATATAGCACTTGGTGCAAACATGTTACTGAAAATTCACTTCTTACACTTGCATTGATATTGTTTCCTGATTGCTTATTTGTACCCTATGACTATCATTAAATGTTTTTTTTACCTTACAATTCTTGACAAATGTATCTTTTTATATACACTGAGAGCATATGCACCAAAGACAAATTCCTTGTGTGTCCAATCACACTTGGCCAATAAAAATTCTATTCTATTCTATTCTATTCTATTCTATTCTATTCTATTCTATTCTATTCTATTCTATGACTATTTCCCTTTGAACTGTGGGACAGTGAGTGATGAACATGGGGAGAGATTCCACCAGGATATTACAGGCATGGAGAAAAGATACCAAGGGAAATGGAGTCTGTCCATGCTTGCCGATTACGGCTGGAATCTCCCCAGGGATGATTCTACTGCAATTCACAAGAGAAAAGCCAAAAAGCACAGTTTAGATACTGAATAAAGATGGAACCTTGTTGTTTAATCTGATGTTAGAGCTGGTCAGTTTTTCATGCAAAAAGCATGAAAATGTTACATGAAAGATAAATTTATAATGATTGGTGTGGCACCATTCTCACTGCTATATCACATTTTGCAGAAAATATATGGAAGATAATCGCACACCCACCTCATAATTTTGAATTATTTTGATGAAATTTTGACTTGAAGCTGTATTTTAGAAACTGGGGTCAATTAATACTTGGGACTTAATTTTCCTTTATTAGTGACCCAATTCTGGTAAAATTAAGCTACTTTCATTTCTGAGGCTTTCTCCTTGTAGACCAGTGTAATTTTGATTTCCAAATTCTAGCATATACACAATCGTGGACGTGGATTTCCATGCTTGAGATGCATGAAACTGGGTAAATCCTGAGGATTTAGAGGAAAGGTGAAATATGAAATCTAATGGATGAATAAGAAAGACCTTAGCTATTACATTTAAGAAAGTCTTATATATTGCGCGGGGGATATATTGAAGGCAATTGCAAAGAGAGAAGGTTGAAACAATCACATTAATGAAGAAACAAATTAAAAACTATGGTGATATGTGGAACTCTGGAATAAAATATCCAAAAGAAATGATAAAGACTTGATAAACTCTGGTTGTTTTTGTAGGACATACTAAATTGAAAAATGCAGTTAATGATGCTGCACGGTATAATTTCCCCCCGCTGTTGCACAGGGCCTTTTAACCCAGCTTTCCAGTTTTCCAAAAGTTATAACCCAGGTCAAATGTTAGGAACAAGTACAGTTTTCAGAAATCCAAGTAGTGACTGTTATACATTTCAATGACATAGCAAGCCACAAAGCTTGGTGAAAAATCCAAGAGAGTATGGGAATGAGTACAGTTGTTAACTGAGGTTTTTTTTTTTAATTTATCATGTGAAGACAGGCAGGGTTTGGAACATTTTGTTTCAATTCAAACTATTCCTTGAACAGGATTGGACCTTGGAGGGAAATGTAACCATCAAGCCATTGCTTGAGGTGCATCAAACTGCCTAGCCAGAATTCACTACTTTTGTTTTTTTTACTAGCAATTGAATCATGCTCCCGGGGATGTCACAAGAATCTGTTCACATCCACAATTTCTCAATCAATTTTGAGAGCACAAGGAGAAATGTTCACATTGGAAACCTCTCTAAAAAATTGTAGTCTGACAGGAAAATGATTGTGTGAAGCAATGCACTCCATAGTCAAAGGGGAAAAGGGTTCAGTATAATGGATTCCTAACCTTAGCACCTCCAAAGTACAGTTTGGCTCTTAACTTAGATTCTTTAAGAGAAGTAGAATAGTCAATCATTATCAATTCTTGACAAAAAATGCAACCTAATGTGCTCATCACTGGTAAGATAGAGAAAGCAATGAGACTATTCTTTAGACATAAGGAACAATATAAATACATTCTGTAAATACACACTGCTGTTTCTTGTTTTAGATAAAAGAAACCAAAGAACCATCATAAAGATTAATAAATATTTCACAGCATTAACTGGTGTGGATTAGACAGTATTTCACTTTATACACATACAAAAATGAAACAATTATTTCCATTGCAGAAAGGTGGATATGCGAACACACTGCAGTAAACTGAATAGGGAAATGAAATTTAAAGATAATTGAAGTGAAAATGGGTAATACAGCATAATAATTCTAGCAATGATGAATCTCTGTTCTTAGTTTGTGTACTTGCAATGATTCATAGGGTTGGATGGGATTAGAGATCTTCTAGTCCACTCCTACCAATGCTTAATAGGTGGTACTTTTGGAATTTTATTTCCAACTGAGCTCATTGCCTATATTTTTCAACCTACAATTCATCTATCTTAGATTCAATGTGTGGCTTACATTTCTACCAAAGTTTTAGTTTGGAAGAATGTTTGATTAGAAAGTGAGACTTATTAAAATGGATTATTAAATATTCCATGCATGTAATTTCAAAATAACACAAATCCCAAATGTAAGGAATAAACTGGGCTGTATCATCATTTTATATTTAAATAACAATTCTTGCATTGTTAAAGTTATTATTCTATCAACAATATTGTAAAAGGTTTAATAAATATGCAGGACTTTGATGTCTAAGAATGTGGGTGAATGTGAATGTGTTTTATAATGCAATTTATCAAGCTTCAAGTATAAAAACAATGACACAGGAAAGGCAAAGGCATTCAAAGAAACGGGGAAAAAAGAAAACAGAGGCCCCTAATTTCTCTCTGTAACTTTTCATGCAACAATAGCATATAACAAATTTGCCAAGTTTGTCTCAACTTTGAAACAAATAAGTTTTATTGCTTATTTTTAAACTAAGCAAAAACATATTTCAGGACTACTAGACTGAGTGACTGATTGTATTGTTTCATTTGTTTGATTTATTGACACCTATCTCCTAAATAACATCAACCAAATCTCCAATATATATATTTCATTTTGAAAGCACATGGAAATCAAGTCTATTTTTTATATGATATTTGTCATCTTTGATAATGGTAAGAACTTGGCAAATGCTAAAACCATTAACATTTATTATCCTCATTCTCCAATTATCTATTAAGAATTTTGTACCGGTTTGCATATTAAGGTTTAATCATCATTGAAAGATATGTGATAGGACTTTGTCAAAGTTTGGCTAAAAATAATTAATGTAGTATATGGTACAAATCTCAAATAAGAGTTGAGAAAACAGGCTACATTAGTTGTCTGAATCAAATGAGAAATTAAAAAAGATGTTTTTCAGAACAAGCACTAAGATGTAATATTTTTTTGAAATTCCAAGAAAACCTGTGTATAGTACAAGCATTTAAACTGTAACTCTAGCTATGTTGAAAGGAGGATTATAAAAGTATGCCATGGTCTATAGGTTTTCAAACAGTCTGGAATAAAGATGCTGATGACAAATTAAACATGTATCCTGCTCATTTTAATAAAAATCTCAAAGTACCTATTTACAAAACACTATTGACTGAAACATGGGGAAGGGGGAGCTGTAATTTTCTTCTAATTTCAAAATTCAGAGCCAAAAATCTCTGAATTTTAAATTGGACAACAGGAACGAACTAGGGATACTAGAGATGTACAAACCAATTCATTGCTTATGAGCATTTTTGCCTCTTAACTCTGGAATTTCTGACTTGTAATCTGAGAATGAAGATATTTCTGTCATCTTTGTTGTGATCAGATCACTTTATATTAATAATGAGATTTGTTGGTACCATTGATTTCTGCAGGTAGATAATTGCTGTAGGTATCTTATGGATCCAGCTGGTTTTCTACAGGTTTTGGGGGATTGTCCCACTGATCTAGGAGCAATGCATTGGAATTCAGAGAGAGCAAGGACTCTCTAGATAACCCATGTTTCTAATGCACTAATGATGAAATTTAGTATGAAACAGCAGAAGAAATGATGATGTAAGATAAGGCATAAATATGACTGGCTGTGAGTGTGAGCACAAATTCTAGCAATAAAGTTGGGAAAATAGATTGCTGTTCTTGCATCCGCAGAATGTCACTCGATAGCAAAATTTACATAGGGTAATCTATACCCGTACAAAAGATCTATGTGACTTGTTTGTTAGATATTTTGTTGGCAGAAACATTCAAATTTACTTGGATTTAGATGCTACATGACCAGACCAATAGGAAGGCTGGGCTGGTATCAGGGGTGAAATCCAGCAGGTTCTGACAGGTTCTGTAGAACCGGTAGCGGAAATTTTGAGCACTTGGGAGAACTGGCAGTGGAAATTTTGAGTAGTTTGGAGAACTGGCAAATACCACCTCTGGCTGGCCCCAAAGTGGGGTGGGAATGGAGATTTTGCAGTATCCTTTCCCTGGAGTGGGGTGGAAATTGTGATTTTGCAGTATCCTTCTCCTGCCACGCCCACCAAGCCACACCATGCCCATAGAACCGGTAGTAAAAAAAAATGGATTTCACCACTCTCTGATTATAAAGTCATTGACCTTGTAGATTCTAGGGAAGTGGATAGGGTTCTCTGAAACATGATCCTGAGTCACATGCAGGATGGATGCTAATCTTTGCTGGCTCCTTTGGTTAAGAGGTGGTTGATTGGATTTGAGAACAGATGGATCCTTTTTTTGATAGAAGGAACATGCCTACTTGAAAGGAAGAAGCCGTGCACCCTGTTCTAGAGCAACTTTCTCTCTGTCAAGTTTTGTTGGATAAATTTCCAGTCTCTAATATCCTCTTTTTGGAGATGTTCTGGAGAAGATAGTAAGATGTTTTGTTGTAAGGGCTCATGGATGAAGTAATTGGGATACTTATAGCTCTCCCCTGTTTTTTTCTTGCGATATATATTCATGCACTTTACAACATATATAAAAAATGTATTGGGATGGGAATTGTGTAACAAAAATGCAAACAATTATTAAATTGTTCAGATATACTGTTAAAGCTACTAAAGGCTCCTAACATAACATTAAAGACCAGGCTATTTCTCCAGGTATTTGAGTCAGGATATTAGATGAGCTCTGTTGTTGATGATGCATGCTTTTCTATAATGAGATTCATTATTTTCCCCTCTGATGCCTGGGGTTACATATTGTGAGGTTTTTTATGTTACTTGTGGGAAATGGGCAGTTATATAAATTATATGAGTAAATGAACAAATAGTTTTAGTTAGCAACCCATTTTCCTGGATGAAAAAAGAAACCTGTAGTGAATGTGGGAAAATTCCACATCAGAAATTTGAATGTGTCAAGAGAAAAATAACTTGATTTGTCAATCTAGGTATTAGGTTGATTAAACCGAAGCATGAGAAAAGCAAATGCTAAGACCAATTATTTTTTTTCCCCCTTGACGGAATAAATTTTGCTTTTGTCTTTGGTGGGTTTGAATAAATCATTGCTGTGGCTGTCTAGAAGCCAGGTAAGAGAAAAAGCTTCCACTGGACTGAAACTGAGTTAGAGTTAGCACTCTGGAAATCAAATTAAGATCAGTGAAGCTAGTTACATTATAGCCTTACTGAGATCTGCACTGTGTGAAATTATTTTGGTGTGCTTGTGTGAGAGATCTTGAAGCTGAGTGAGACAACTTTATTTAGAAAACACCTTTCATTGTCCTTTTGCTTTCCAATTTTGTGTGAGTTCTCTGCCTTTGCTGTTGTATGTAGTAAAGATTTAAATTTCTTATTGAATAAGTAGTGCTTCTCTCACCTGATCCAACTACAGAAAAATGGGAAGGAAAGTGTAATTTAATGGCAGAGAGGATTTCTGAGAAGCATAGGGGCTGGTGGGAGTAAACAATTTCAGCTGTACCCAGAGTTTCAGGGAGGGGGAAGAACATTGTGGGATGAAGGTGTTGGATCAGAGGGAGTCAAGCCATCTTATTCTAAGGCAGTGGTTCTCAACCTTCCTAATGCCGTGACCCTTTAATACAGTTCCTCATGTTGTGGTGACCCCCAACCAGGGGTGGGTTCTAAATTTTTTTACTACCGGTTCTGTGGGCGTGGCTTATTTTGTGGGTGTGGCTTGGAGATCATGTTACTGGGTGGGTGTGGCTAGCTGGTCATGTGACCGGGTGGCCATGGCTATGTGTATAGGGACTACTCAGAGGGCTGAAAAAAGTCATTTCTGACACTTTTGACTGGTCCTCACACTTATGACCATCCTCACATTTATGCCTGTGCAGCATTCTTAACAACCATGTCACTCATTTCACAACTGCTTCTCTTCACCATGGTGACAAGATAGGGCAAAAACGTAAAATGTGAGGATAGTCGTAAGTTCGAGGACTGGTCAAAAGTGCGAGGACCAGTCAAAAATAACTTTTTCAGCCCTCTGAGTAGTCCATATGCACAAAAGGACTACCCAGAGGGCTGAAAAAAGTCATTTCTGACTGGGCCTCGCACTTTTGACCAGTCCTCACACTTATGACCATCCTCACATTTATGCCCTGCAGCTTTCTTAACAACCATGTCACTCATTTCACAACTGCTTCTCTTCACCATGGTGACAAGATAGGGCAAAAACAAAATGTGAGGACAGTCGTAAGTTCGAAGACTGGTCAAAAGTGCAAGGACCAGTCAGAAATAACTTTTTCAGCCCTCTGAGTAGTCCATATGCACAAAAGGATACAGCAATAGAGAGGGATGAAGGAAGGGAAGGGAAATTAGAGTAGGAGTGAGGGTAAGAGAGGGAGAAAGAGAGGAGGAGAAGGAGAAAGGAAGAGGAAGTAGGGAGGAGAAGAAGAGGGTGAGGAAGAGAAAGTAAGAAGGAAAGAAAAGAGAGAGGTGGTAGGTTTGAGGAGAAAGATTGCTGTACAATAAAAAAGATGAAAGGGAAGAAAGCCAACCCCAAACAAATATAAAGATATTAAGATAAAGAATGAATTGTTAAACTTTAAAGAATAAAAGAGAACAAATATGAATAAATAACAATAATTAGAAACACACATACAAACATATAATGTATTTTCTTTGAACAGAGTATTTGGCTGGTTCATAAATTTAAACAGTGTTTAGTCATTTCAATTAAATTTACAATTTCTATATTTCCTTTTTGCCATATTTATTCCTCATCTATTTTTGTAAAAAACCAATATTACCCTTCATCCTCATCTCTAATTTAATCAAATTCAATTTTTCCCTTCTATTCTATATTATACCCCTTCCCATTGTCATCTATTTTTATATCTATCCTCACATTGGTTAATTATGTAATATTACAGTTGTTTAATATGAATTCAACATTTTAATATAAATCAATTAGTTATATAACTACCTTTTTTGTATATTATTCCAATTATTTCCATGCAATCCAATTTCTTACAAATCAATTAATTATATTTACCAATAATAATAAACCAAATAATTTCCCCCATATATTCCTCCAAACCACAACTTAACCATTTCTGCTTTCAACACAATATACAATTAATAGTATCTCAATTATTACAATTCCCTAGTTAAATAGAGCTTTTTTTCTTTTGTGTTTTAAAATCTCCTCTTTCTCCCTAAATTTCCCGTTGTTTGCACTTACCTTTTTTGGTGAGGAAAAAGAAAAGAAATCTGCCTGCCTAATTTTCCAACGTGCAAAGCCAACAGCCTGCTTTACTTTCTCTTTCGTTTTTCAGTTTAGGTAGGGGAAAAAAATCTGCACTCTTTCCAAGCAAGCAAAATCAGCTGGGGTTCGGGAGCTGATCCAAGCAAGGGCTAATTAGCCTCTGCTGAAGCTCCGGGGGGGCAATAAAATTACAAAAAAAACACCGAACCCTTTGTTAAATTGCTGGCTCCCCCGCCCCTCGCCCACCACTATTTATTGGCAATAAATAATGGTGCGGAGGGGCGGGGCAAGCCAGCAATTTAATGAAGGGTTCAGCTGCACCACTGGCTCTAGGGCGGCCCTTTGAAGCCACGCGGCAAGAATTTAAACAGTTTTTTTTCCTCTAGCCATTGGAGGCAGCAATAGATGGGGAGTGGGCGGGGTAAGCGAACGGCCGGCGATCCAACAGAGGAGTGAGGGTGAGTGAAGGCATGGGGGGGGGAGAGAGGGCTTTGGCGACCCCTGTGAAATGGCCGTTCGACCCCCAAAGGGGTCGCGACCCCCAGGTTGAGAACCGCTGTTCTAAGGGTACATGCATGCATGATTCAATTAATTTGGTGGACAATGCTTATAGTGCTGCACATTCACAAAGAGGCAGGACACATCACATTTTTATTCCACAAACATTTGGTAGGCTGAAAAATATACAGTGCAAAGTAAATTTTGCTCTTTATATTATATTAGCACATAATTAATCTCTCTCTGTCTCCCTCACATACTCTCTCCTTATATCATCTATTACATTTAGCATGTAAAACATTGTACAAGACCTCTGGTACTTTAAATTAAAATCTTACATTTTCTTTGACTGAGTTACAGGATTGTTACCAAAGCTATAGAACAGACATGGTGTCCAGTAATGTGTTCCATCAGTTTACAGCCTAAAGACATTTCAAAATTTTCCAGTGATGCAGTGATACAAATGGATAGTGGATGTCACAATTTTGCCACCTGATACACTTGATTTTCACCAAGAAGGCACTGAAATGTGACACATAGCATGAGAAACCTGAAGAAACAAAATAGTTTCAATCCAGATACTGCGGATACCGGATTCAATTTTGAAGAGAGATATCCATTTTGGTGAAAAAGTGGGTAAGAAGGCATATATTGTGGTTCACTGACTACAATTATTAAACTTGAAGAGTTCAGTAATACTTTTGTTTCCTATTCACTTGAATAAAGATTTTAATATACCTGAATCTAATTAGATAACAAATCACTAATCCAAAAAATAAACTAATGTAACTGATTTGATGGAAATCATAAATATTGCTTCAGGATGGCATATAGAATGGAATAATGCAATAACTTGATTTTGCTTTTGAACCATTACTAACACAATGCAAAGTACAGTAAGAGCCCTTTAAATACAATTCATAAAAACAAAATGCTCTACTAACAGAAAATGAAAGAATAAAAATGCTTATCAAAAGTAAAGCACTATAAGAAGTCATAAGCTTAATGGACATTTGTTTTGGTCATGCTGAACTAATGGTAGCTATGCTCAGTACCCTGTTATGGCTTTGATTGGGATCTGTCCTTGTCTAGCAACCAGTGGGATTTGATTAATGACAGCAATGTGGACTATCAGAATTGTTATCGTTAAGCAATGTAGTCAAGTGACATTGTGCTTTATGACCGTATTGTTAGCAACGGAAAATCTGGTACCATTTATTGCCATAACTTGAGGACCAGCTCTATTACATTAAATATGGTTAATACATTACAATAGATATTCTTACACATATTTTTTAATAAACTTTCTTCTAGCATTTCAGTTTCCAAAACAAAAAAGGATGTTGATAGCTGGAGTCTTTAGTATAGTTGCTGGAGTTAATGTAATTTTTTCTGGTTTAATTTCGAATTAACTTTTAAGTAAATAGTAATATTTGAAAACTCTACTCATTTATCATTTGTGATTCTTTATCTTCTGAGAATGACTTTTCAGAAAGAAAGAAAACTCGGGCAACAGGATGTGGGCATGTTTATAATAAGGTTGGAAAGAGACAAGGGCTGTGCACAGATTCTGTTTATGACATTTGTAAGGTGCTGTGCTGACTCACCTCCCTGACTGGAAGGAGCTATTATCATTAAATTATATGCATGCCAATTTCCATGTGGAAAAAATAGTTCAGAGTTCATCAGGTTTGACAAATAATGAAATCTCTATTGTATCAATGTAATATGTGAATCAGCGTTTGCATGTTTTATGCAAGTAAACATGTTATTGTTTTGTGGGGGGGGGGCAATAATGCCTACTTTGACATGATTACTGGATCATTGAACTTAAAGAATTCCTTCCTCCCAAAATAATATATGATAAAGTTAAAATGAAATGAAACATATCCATGGGAAAACTTTTATTCTATTCTTTTCCAAGCCTTTGTTAATAGAAAAATACATGCCTTTTGTTATTGCTGGTGTGTTCTTCCTCTCCCTTTTCCTTTCATGACATTTGCTTTCTGTTCATATCTTGAAAGAGCATTTTGGAACTGATACAAAACCCTTTTCTGCTACCATATTAGGAGAGAATATGTGGAAAACAATCCAATAGTGGAGCGGATATAATAAAGAGGGAATGTGTTTGCCAGAAAAAATAAATAACATACTGAAGGAATGAATATTTAAAAACCTTGAAACACATGTGTTTCAAATTCCGCTTAACTATTTTAAGTTAGAGCCCAAAGGAGCAAATATATCGTGAAAGAATTTAATAATTCTTAATAATTTGAAAATCTGTTTAATGCACTATAATCCATATACTGAAAATAGTTCACATGAACTTCCTTTAAATAAAAATGACAAACTTTAAGATTAAAAAGAAGCACTTCTGGAATATACACTCCTGAACTATGCTGGCTTAAAATCCCAGGCCAACATGGCCTATAGAATCCTTCCATGCAGTTGCACATTCTTGTACTTCTGTTGAATAGGCAAAACTCATAGTAGACATTGTAGGATGAGGTTTGTGTTTGTCAATGGTAGCCAAAAATCTGCAGGAGCCCGCTAGCACTTTTATTAAATGCATAAGCTTTTGCAAGCTGCTGCTCATTTTATCAGTTGCAACAGAGCGAGTAAATGGCTGTAGGTTTTAAATTGAGACAATGGTGGGATGGAAGAAAGAGACAACAGGCTAGATATGCAGAGGCAGATTACACATGAGACAGATTGCATGTATGTTAGCAATTGTTATGGGTAATTAATCCATTGTGCTTGTCGAGACTTCCAGAAGTAGCCCAAACCTTTGATGTAGTGACTTCAGCAATCCTTCACTCAGTCATATTGGCAACATTTCTTTTGTGCCCATTAAGTCTTTTGCACAATGTTTGGATTGTTTGTCCTATACAGAATCCATAGGAGCTTAATTATGAGATCAGGACTCAAAACAAAGTCAAAATAATATCAAAACAGCCAGGACACTCCATTAAAATCTCAAAGCAGCCATCTTGAAATATAAAACCTGTAACCTGCTTTTGCATATCTACTCTGTCTTCTCTTCCTCCACATATTATTCCAATTTAAGCCCTACAAAGGTAACACTTGCTTAGCTACCATAATTGGGACCAGCAACTCAGTCACTAAGTAACATGGTCATTAAGTGGGATATCATATGACCACAATAGACTTAAGATGTCACTTCCACCATGGCCATTAAGCAAATCACCAAAGTTGTTAAGTGAGGTATCACATGACCCTGATTTATGATTTTACTGCTGACTTCTCTTGTCAGAAGCTGGCTATGAAGCGTGCAAATGGTGCAAATGGTGACTGTGTGAACGCAGGACACTGTGACTGTCACAAAGTTGGTTGCAAAATGTCTGAATCTTTTTTTTTATTGAAAAGTTTTACAAAAAAAAGAAGAATTTTCTTCCCCCCCATGTTCCCCTCACCCTTTCCCTCCCCTCATCCCACCCCAGACTTCCCAGAGCAAAATACAAGGTATTTCATTTAACAATCATAAACTAGATTAACCTACTTATCCTCAGACTACTAAATCCCCCACTGAAACCTTAACTCCACTATAGATAACATAATACTTCTAATACTTAACGTTCATTCATAAGCTATTTGATATTTTCTTGTCTGATACTTATTTTGAATATAATCAATCCATCTTCTTCATTCCGATACATATCTTTCTTGTGTATAGTCCTTCAAGTACGCTGAGATTTTCGCCATTTCTGCTAGGTTCGTTACTTTCAATATCCACTCTTCAATAGTAGGCAAAGAGTCCTTCTTCCAAAATTGCGCTACCAACAGCCTAGCTGCTGATATTAAATTCAAAATCAATTTAGTCTCTGATACTGTACAGTCCATAGTTATACCCAATAGGAACAATTGAGGAGTAAATTTCAACCTTCTTTTCAGAATATTCTGCATCACCCACCAAATTTTTATCCAAAATGCCTTGATTTTCTTACAGGTCCACCATATATGATAATAGGTTGCATCATTACATTCACATCTCCAACATTTAGCTTGCAAATTTGAGTACATACATGATAATTTTTTAGGATCTAAGTGCCATCTATAAAACATTTTATAAAAATTCTCTCTCAAATTTTGTGCTTGCGTAAATTTAACATTTCTGACCCAAATCTTTTCCCACATTTCCATCATCACTGGTTCCTGAAAGTTTTGTGCCCATTTTATCATACAATCCTTAACCAATTCCATTTCTGAATCTATTTCCAATAATGCATTATACAACCTTTTAATATGCATCTGACTTTGATCTCTAATCTGTTTCACTAGATTTTCCTCATAAACTTGCTTACCTCTAAATTCTATCTTACCAATTACTCATGATTTCTGTTTTTTCCTCAGCACGTAGGCCAACCACCTACCTGGTTTATTGGCATTACAAAATGTGTTATGTTTAGCATATTGTAAGCTAGTTGCCACCTGATCAGCCATTAACATACTAAATTGCCCTCGTAGTATATTTATTATTTCTTTTACTTTCTTGTCTCCTGGATTAAATATAAGTAATTGTTCTTTCTTTTTTATTTCTTCCTCTATCTCTTTCTGCTTCTTTTGTTGTTTTAGTCTATGTTTATTATTCATGTGTATTAACATACCCCTCATATAAGCCTTGCTAGCATCCCAGACCATTTCCATGGAAGTACCCTTATTCATATTAATTACGAAAAAATCTTTCATTTGTTTTTTAAGCTCTTTCACATTTTCTTCATATCTAAATAAATTTTCATTTAACCTCCAAGACCTCCTTTCTCCCCTCTCCTGTTCAAATTCCACCCAAACCGGACTGTGATCAGTTAAAGTTCTTGGACATATCTTCGTCTTCTTCACCCTGGAAATAAAATCATTTGTGGTTAGTATAACATCAATCCTGGAGAAGGATTGATGTCTATCAGAAAAAAAAGTAAAGTCTCTTTCCTCCACATTACGTTCTCTCCAAATATCTCTCAGTTCTGTATCTTCCATCATATCAAAAAAAGATTTAGGTAATTTTGCACGTGTTGAGATCTTTGATAAACTTTTTTTATCTTTCTGTGTGTCTATTACTCCATTCCAGTCACCCATTAATATAAAAGATTTATAATCCCATTGTTGTTGTTGTTTTTTTTAATTTGATTTATATGCCGCCCTTCTCCGGAGACTCAGGGCGGCTTACAATGCGTTAAGCAATAGCCTTCATTCTTTTGTATATTTTATACAAAGTCAGCTTATTGCCCCCACAAACTGGGTCCTCATTTCACCTACCTTAGAAAGGATGGAAGGCTGAGTCAACCTTGAGCCTTGGAGAGATTCAAACCAGCAGAAATTGCAGGCAGCTGTGTTAATGACAGGGTGCACCAAACCACTGTACTATCAAGGCTCATTGTATTATTTTAGTATGTAGAAATTTATAAAACTTGTCTTGTTGCTAATTAGGGGCATATATTCCAATAAAAAGCATTTTTCCAGTCTGTGTTGATAATTCAATTGCAATATATCTTCCTTGATCATCTGCCTCAATTAGATTAGCTGATAGTCCTTTCCTTACATATATGACTAGCCCATTTTTCTTCTCTGGCGCTGATGCCACAAAATGTGTACCTAATCTTGAATTTATCAAATATTTTTGATCTAATAATCTAATATGTGTTTCTTGCAAGCAAATAACATCATTGTTAAATTGTTTCAAGTAGTGAAATACTTTCTTTCTTTTTTGTGGTGAATTTAGGCCATTGACATTCCAAGATAGGAATTTAGTTGCCATCTTTAGCCTTTCGAAGCCTTGTGAGCATCAGCTGAAGCTCCTCCTCCACCTTACTCTTCGGCCTAGCCCCCCCCCAATTGCTTCTGTTTTTTGAACTTCTTGAGATAAATCTTGAGATTGTTGCCTTTTTGATTGTTGTTCTTGAAATTTATAAGTTGATCGGGTCAGTCGTTGTACTTTCGGCTCTCCCTTCTTAGGTGGTTCCAAAGTTGGAGGTAAGCCCCGAAGATCCAAATCTTCTTCCATGATAATTCCTCCAGCTGCAACTTCAGCATAGGTTTGTATCTGTTTTACATCTTTTTCTTGTTGTAACATCTCCATTTTTTTCCTCCCCCCCCCCGGTGAGGGTGAGTATCCAGCCTTTAAAACATTTATGTAGAAGTCTTTTGCCTTCCAGACTGTGTTTAACCGGTATCTTTCTCCATTATAAGTCACTATTAGACCAATTGGAACATCCCATCTGTATGCCACTTGTTGATTTCTCAGCTCATTTACCAAAAAGCCAAAGTCTTTTCTACTTCTCAGCATCTTTGGAGGAATCTCTTTCAAAACCACCACCTCTTGCCCAGCCACTGAACTTTATTCTTGTAGAAAGCTTGTAAAATATCGTTTCTGATCCTCCTTGTTGTAAAATAGATCACCACATCTCTTGGCAGCTGTCTTTGTTTTGCCAGCCAGGAATTAATCCTGAAAATTTTATCAATTTGGCTTGCCACATCTTCTGGTCTTTCTTTAATTATCTCTGCAATAGCATCAGCACAAATATCTTTTAGATTTTCTTTACTATTTTCTTTCAGGCCTCTCAATCTCAAAGCAAACTCCATGGACCTGTATTGTAACATTACCAATTCATCATTCACTTTCTCTGTTCTGGTCATAACATCTCCCATTTTGCTTTCCAAATTTAAATTGGCTTGATTAATTTCTTCAACTTTCCCATCAAGCTGGATAACAAGGTTTGACAATCCTGATACAGCATAAACAATATCTTCTCTTATTTCATCGTGTCTCTCTGCAACCACTTCCTTAATTGAACTTATATCCTCCTCAACTTTCTTTAATTTCCCTTCCACAAGTAATGTTAAGTTATTCATAGCTTCTTTCATTGCTGTTGCTTGATTATTCATGGCTTCTTTCATAAATTCTTTAAAATCATTAAGTGCTGCCTCCTGACTCTGACTCTGACTCTGTGAATCAGCCTGAAGTTGTGCTTTCTGTGTCATCACTGACACAACTGGAGACACAACCCCTCCTTTAACAACTCCTGGTTTCACTTGTTTAGAAGCCATTTTCCCCCCTTCTAAAGATATCTTTTTTTCCCCCCAAAGCCACAAAGTCCCTTAAACAACTTTAAAATGTTTGTAATTTATAGTGTCTAATTTATCAGGCAGGATAGTTTTTTTTTTCTCCAAAAGCTCTCACTTCCCAGCAGTTAATAAGCAGCTAATCCACTCTCCCAGCGCAAAGTTCTCAATAAGCACTTTCGTTTCTGGCTTTCACTTTCAAAACCATAACAAAGACGCCATCTTCAGCCTCCAGCTCAATGAAATTCAGTTTGAAACAAAGTAACTTCGGAGTTAAGCTCTGTACTTTTAAAGCTTGTTCTCCTGTTTCCGCTCTGCCTGCGCTTGTAATCAGTCAAACTCACTTTTGAAAGCAGGATCGGATTGCGGCTTCTCGCTCTGCTTTCGCAGAGTCGTCCTGGCTTTGGAGCTTCTTGGCGGGCTGGCTGGGGAGCTCTCACCCTCCAAGCCTCTGGAAATATTCCAGACGGCTTTCGGGGAGCTCTACTCTCGCCCACCGGCTCTCCTTTCCTACTTTTCCCGAAGGGGAGGTTTTTCAGCCGCCAGACAGCCGGTTTGCGCTGTCAAAGCGGCTTTTACGAAGACACAGGGCTGGCGGTCTTAAAAGACCATCCACGGAGCCTGCAGTGCTGACCGGAAGTCTCAAAATGTCTGAATCTTGATCATGTGACTGAGTACAACGACTGGTCATAAACTCACTTTTTCAGTACCACTGCAACTTTAAACAGTTGCTCAACAAGGCAGTCATTAAATGATGATTTCCTATATTGATTTAGCTATTCCATTGCAACTGATCAACTGAGTCAACCAATAGCCATCATGGTTGGGTGGATGGTAAGGGAAGTATGAAATACTGGAAAGCACCTCTCCTTATGCTAAGGAGTTTACAGCATTACCTGTTACTCTGGCTATACAGAAAAGAGGTACACAGCAGCAGCTTCTACACCATCAGTGAAATTCTAAGAAAGAAATTCTAAAAAATTCTAAGTATGCCCTGACTTTAAGCAGGTGAAAACTTTTGTTTTCATTAACATTAGTTTTGAAAGTTGAATTACGACTTTCTAGTATTATAGTTTTATTTATATTACTTGCTGTAGCTCATGATATGAATGAGAATGCATACATTGCCATAAGTCTATTTTTTCAATGCACCAAGAACCTACAATATCCTTATACTACTAAAAAGTCTATAAGAACCTAAGTTTAGGAGTTGTGATTTTTTGCTGTCAAAAAACCCAAGAAGAGACAAGAGAATTCTAAAGAAAAAGAACTGAAGTGATATATTACTAAGCAACATAAATTCCTCTGTCTTTTAGAGTAATGGTGTTTGCAATAAAAAGCTTTAGCTGAGAGTTAGGAATGGAAACGTATTGTTGTACACTTTCCTGACCAACCATTTTGCTTTATGCATCTGTCCCCTCTCCTGAACATTTGTATGACCATCCTAAACAGGATTTCAGAACCAGTGGTGATTCCTTTAGCTCTTTTCCAAATCAAATATCCATTTAAAATACCTAGAGGTTTGTCTAATTTAGGGTAATCATAAATATATATTTTGAAAAGTGCAATTTAGATAAGTTCTTGTTTAGTGACTACCTTATACAGTGATCTTCACAGTTAAGACAGTGATGAAAAATTAACTTTATGACCAGTCCTTGCATTTATGACCTTTGCAGGTCTGTAAAGCAAATGAAATTTGAACAAGATCATAAGCACTGCTGTATCTTCACTTAGTGATCACTTCATTTAACAACTGAGTTGCTGATTTTAATTGTGGTCACTGAACAAAGACTACCCGTATCAGATGAATTTGAGTAAAACGGTAATGTTCAACTTTTTTCTTTTAATGACCCTCTAATCCCTTGCATCCGGATGGAGTAGAGGCGACTGAACAGACCTGGAGCATTTACTAGCCAGATGCCCTTCCTGATACCTATTTGGAGTTCGCAGCAGACAATTACACATTGTGCCCAAGGAGAGAAATATCTGCAACTAGGATCGAAGTCACTGATTGTGAGGCAAGAGCTCCACTTTTAGGCTACCATGCTGCTCTTGGTAATGTGCAACTAAAAGGCAAAGTAAAAGAGAAATTTTTGAGTATGGTACACAGCAGACATGCATCATGGCATGGATCTTTCCTTTAATTTCATTATTTAACTGCCTTTGGTGGGGTGTTCACTGTACAGTATAAAATCTACTTATTTATTTATCCATCCAGCCATCTTTATTTTATTCATAAAGTCAACTGTCCCAGTTACTAGATATCTTATGGAGAATTGTTGAATAATCTTTTCCTATTTACAATTAGTCATTCTAAGAAGAACAGCTATCTGATTTCTAAATACCCACCATTATATGCCATTTATGAAAGTGCTTCTCAACTTAGTGCAAATTGGGCCTGTAGTAATGATTTTTGTCCATTGAAGTTGATAATTTGGATTCTAATCACTGGAATGGAAGAGAGCTAACACACAGGAACTTTCTTGACAAAGGTATATTTTACAGCTGCTCACAGAAGGAACTCCAACATTGGAGCAATGACTCTTTTCCTGTCCACTTGACTCCACTTCCAGTTCAATGTTATTTGGAATGGTTATGGTCTCCCACAAAGTATTTTGGTAAGTGCTAGAAACTAAAAGGATTAAATACGTTAAAGTCTTGTTCAATAAATTACTTTCTGTTCAAGTTTGCTAATTAGATTCAGATAATAAATCCAATTCAAATGAATAAATATACTTTCTTGACTTCATTTGCCTTTCTGATTATTTATGCATATTTCCCCGATATTGGAATTCCCTCCATAGACATAAAATATAGATTTTTGCTTATCATACCTAATTAACATTTGTACAAAATAATAGGATCTTTAAAGCAGTCCTTTGCTTCAATGAAAATTTATCTGAAGGGCCCTTGGGAGAAAAACCTTCAAGCAATCTCCCCCTCTCCACTTTACTTCTAATTTCAACTCATGTTTCTCGACCTGGAATGCATCTAAGGATACTGTGAAGATGTGCTTTTGTTTCAAAATGTTTGACTGTCTTACAACAAAATGGCTTTTGAGTTGAGACATTTTCATTCAGTGCCACACACTGAAATCTGACAAGATGATAAAACAGGCTCACTATTCATATTGGATATTATAGTGTAACAAAGAAGTGCTAGTTTAACTTCTGCAGTTTCCATCATGTGCCAATGCAGCTATGTAGTCAAATGACTTTTAGAATTTTTTCAGGCAGAACTAGGCATTGTTTCGTCTGATGAGGAGTTCTAAGCATACCAAAAGAGGAAGAAGTTCAGCATGGGAATTACTAAAAGGTGATAATCATATTCACACTTGTTGGGAATTGTTAGGGTTTAAGCATGTAATAATAACCATGATTGTGCAGTAACTGTTTATTGTCTGCCACTTCTCTACTGGTTTTCTGTTCAAAGCCCTCTTCTCTCTACAGCTAGATTTAATTACAGTTAATTGGTTTGACACACTCGTGTGAAAAGATAACTAATGAAATTGAAGGAGCTTCTTTCTTTTGTCAATTTTGTTTCTACCACATATCTGCGTTACAAATCAGGACATAAAAAATAAACTTAGCATTTGACAGGTGGAGGGCAGGAAACAATGAAACCTCAGAGTGATAATTATTTTTGTTGAAATCTAAGATTTCCACAGAAATCTAAGAAATCTTAATAAATGGCAGCCTTTGGCTCACCTTGACTGTACTAAAAAGCCAAGCAGGGGTAGGCTGGCAAATTAGGCATTTTAGGTAACCAATTAGGCATTTCAGGTCTATAGGTTAGACTGGAAAGCTGAAATCATATTATGAGAAAAGACAATGATATATCTTGATTCTCCTTCAGGCAATTCTTAACCTAGTAACAGACAATTCTGGAACTATCAAACCATTATAAATGGTTTTTGCACATAGGTAGGTTTTTTTCCAGCTTTTCAACTAGCTCCAAATTATACATTGCTAAATCTTAAAAATCACCAAACTATCATTAAAGAGCTGTTTTCCTTTTTCCTCCTCTACACTACTTGACGAGTAATTTCTGTACTGAGGAATTTAGCAGTTAGTCATCTTCTTTACTTTACTGTCAATCATGTCATCATTTAATTTGAATATATTTCTTATATAGTCTGAAAGGTTTTACTTGTTAACTTTCTTATTACTCAGTAGATAAAAATCAAATTGATCTATCCATCCATCAGTAAATTAGCAAAAAAATATGTCTTATTCAGAGCTACTCTTTTTAGAACAGATCTATAAGCAGCTCTACAATATACAAATTAAGAACAGAAATGCTTCTAATATAATAGTGGCATTGTATAGAGTATTTAATGATGCACTAAAAATAAACTAGCTTAAAACTTATTAATAAAACTGTCCAATAAAAACAAATGACTTAGACATCTATGATATAGTTGGAGCAACTTTCCTAACTAATATTTTCACTTCAAGAAAATATTTTTTTCTGAAGACAAGAAAACTTTGAGAGCAAAATATTGCAAATCAATTTTCTTTATATCTGTCACAGTTAGTGTTATGGAATAATTCAAAATAAAATTTTAGATCCTGTATGTGTCTATGTGATGTTCCTATTCCATGGAGATCTTAATGTCAATAAAATATCAGTTGATTACTTTCAAATATCTTGTAAAAACAGCACGGGATCAAGATACTCTTAGCAATACAATTGTTAAATCCTGTTAAACAGCATTTAAAAAAAACACATTGAACAAAAAGCTAATTGATATAACTTTAGCATTTATCAATTTTTATCAAGACATTCTTTTCAGTTTATTCTGGCATAATTATTAAAAATAATGATGCAATTTATAATTATTAACAGTGTCTTCACTTGACAGTGAAGACTCGGGTTCATACATTTGTCCCTAAATTTCACTGAAACTGGTATGTGGTTAAAAAATGCTCTGAATATGTATCTCAACAGCTGTTATTATATCAGTGAGCTAAATATTAGTGTTACTCTGCATTTCTCCCCCACCCACAAGAATGCATTCCTCTTTAGTCTAATGCCAGATTGAATAGGAATATTAAAATCAACTATATAATATGCAGACATACTGGCAAAATGCATTTTTTCGATCTAAACAAAAGTAAAACATTCCAGTCCAAAATAACTCTAAATGTATCCTAAAAATCTGTAATGAAAGCATACTCCTTTTTTAGCCCTCTACCCCCACTCACCTTTGATCCTTTCCAATGATCCCCCCCCCCTTTTTTATTTGCTCTTTGATTTTTCCAGAATGCTTTCTCCTGAGTTTTAGCTTCTTCTAATCACAAGAGAAATTTCTGGGCAGCTTCCTGTTTCTCCAAGGTCCTTAAAATTTCAGATTTTTTTTTTTTCAGTTCAATGAGCTATTGTGATTTAAGATTTTCCAATTCAGAGCCAACACTCATCCAATGATACTATTAATCGCAAAAATATTATACTTTTGATGTTATTTTTAAGAGCCATAAAACTACTTCTTTATAAAGGATATATTTTCTCTTAATACAAAAAACATTGCTGAAAACAATGCCTAAGAATGCAGAATTGTTTGGAACAACAAATATGACTTACATTTTTTGGATGCACAGAGTATACTGTTCTACATGAAAATGGGCTTACTGCTCAATAGGCATGTACAGAATGACAAATCATACAGGCTGAATGATGGAGACATACTTTCATTTCATTTAATATTTCTCACTGGGTCATGCAAGACTTTTTCCAAAAATCGATTTGGTCCTCAGTCTGAAAAGAGTTTATTACCCCTGATCTACAACATTATAATTTACAGCTGTAATACTTGCAGCCATAGCCACTGAAAAGTTCTCTTGGGCAAACTATAGAACAAAAAAATGTAATAAAAGCTTTATGTAAGGATTTTTCACAGTCTTAGGTGCTTTATTTCATCTCAGCAAAAAAATGAGGATGGCTTAGGAGAAACTCTCAGTGGCTCAAAGTTATTATGGATAGGAATAACCTAAAGAATCTTGACCTGACATATTTCAAACTCAGAATTTTTCCTCAGGGTGCAACTGTTGACCATCAATCTATAAGAGAGTTCTTGCATTAAGTTTTTAAAAGAACATTATTATCAAATATACTTTCCTAAGAAAAAGCTTCAAAACCCTATATATCTCTATATCTGTATCAGTTCTTTGGAGATATTCGCAATTGGTGTGAATTGTGGTTTGTCCTCTTTTCCCTGTTGTGTTTAATCAGTTTCATTGCATTTAATATTTTAATTGTACTTTCTGTCAGTAATATAGTTACTCTGGGTTGGTAACTATGAATGTTTAAAAGTTGCTAAGTATCTTTTATGCAGTACCAGTATCCTTGTACTGCATTTAATCTCTGTAATTCATTATATTAATTTGAATAAGGGAATAAAAATGTGGCTTATTGAATATATGCCATCCTTGCTATCATTATATTAGAACATACAAAGAACAATGCATGACCAGAACAAAAGGCTATTTAACATAGTATCCTTATCACATAATGCTCCACCAGATGACTTTGAGTAGCCTACAAGGAGAACCCAAGAACAATGGCATCTTTCCAATATCTTTGTCCTCCTTCTCTTTTTTCAGACACCATCAAAGTTAAGGTGACCAGATTTTAACATTGGTAAAGAGGGACATTGTGGGCGTGGCTTATTTTGTGGGCGTGGCTAGCTGGTCATGTGACCGGGTGGCCATGGCTATGTGTATAGGGTAAGGTGAACAGATTTTAACATTGGTAAGAGGGACACCATTGTGGGCGTGGCTTATTGTGTGGGCGTGGCTTGGAGGCCATGTGACTGGGTGGGCGTGGCTAGCTGGTCATGTGACCGGGTGGCCATGGCTGTGTGTATAGGGACTACTCAGAGGGCTGAAAAGTCATTTCTGACAGGTCCTCACACTTTTGACTGGTCCTCACACTTATGACCATCCTCACATTTATGCCCGTGCAGCATTCTTAACAACCATGTCACTCATTTCACAACTGCTTCTCTTCACCATGGTGACAAGATAGGGCAAAAACGTAAAATGTGAGGACAGTCGTAAGTTCGAGGACTGGTCAAAAATGTGAGGACCAGTCAAAAATAACTTTTTCAGCCCTCTGAGTAGTCCATATGCATAAAAGGATACACCAAGAGAGGGATGAAGGAAGGGAAGGGAGATTAGAGTAGGAGTGAGGGTAAGAGAGGGAGGAAGAGAGAAGGAGAAGGAGAAAGGAAGAGGAAGTAGGGAGGAGAAGAAGCGGGGGGGGGGGAGAGAAAGTAAGAAGGAAAGAAAAGATAGAGGTGGTAGGTTTGAGGAGAAAGATTGCTGTACAATAAAAAAGATGAAAGGGAAGAAAGCCAACCCCAAACAAATATAAAGATATTAAGATAAAGAATGAATTGTTAAACTTTAAAGAATAAAAGAGAACAAATATGAATAAATAGCAATAATTAGAAACACACATACATACAATGTATTTTCTTTGAACAGAATATTTGGCTGGTTCACAAATTTAAACAGTGTTTAGTCATTTCAATTAAATTTACAATTTCTATATTTCCTTTTTGCCATATTTATTCCTCATCTATTTTTTTAAAAAAACAATTTTACCCTTCATCCTCATCTCTAATCTTAATCAAATTCAATTTTTCCCTTCTATTCTATTTTATACCCCTTCCCATTGTCATCTATTTTTATATCCATCCTCACATTGGTTAATTATGTAATTATGTAATACAGTTGTTTAATACAAATTCAACATTTTAATATAAATCAATTAGTTATATAACTATCTTTTTTGTATATTAATCAATATGAACATGAATATTCCAATTATTTCCATGCAATCCAATTTCTTACAAATCAATTAATTATACTTACCAATAATAATAAACCAAATAATTTCCCCCATATATTCCTCCAAACCACAACTTAACCATTTCTGCTTTCAACACAGTATACAATTAATAATATCTCAATTATTACAATTCCCTAGTTAAAAAGAGCTTTTTTTTCTTTTGTGTTTTAAAATCTTGAACTCTCCTCTTTTGCCCTAAATAATTTTCCATTGTTTGCACTTACCTTTTTTGGTGAGGAAAAGGAAAATAAATCTGCTGCCTAATTTTCCAACGTTGCAAGCAAACTGCAAAGCCAACAGCCTGTTTTACTTTCAGTTTCGTTTTGAGCTTGGTTTGCACAAAGAGGAAAAAAAAACTGAGCAATTTAGCAAGAGCAGAGCCCTGTGCAAATCAGCTGAGAGGGGGAAGCCGAGCTAATTAATGTAGGGCGGCCCTTTGAAGCCCCGCGGCAAGAGTTTAAACAGGTTTTTTCCCTCTAGCCATCAGCGGGGATTCAGGAGGCAGCCGGGAACCAGGAGGCAGAATGAAAAATCGGGACTTTTTTAAAACGCCGCGGGACGCGGGACAAATTGCTCAAAAGCGGGACTGTCTTGCCAAAAGCGGGACGTCTGGTCACCTTAATCAAAGTGCATGCCTGTTTCTTCTGGCAACAGTTTAGACATTGAGGAAGAAACTTTTTTAGTTTGAAAATAGATCTGCTCTTGCGTCATTTCTTCCCCCATCGGCTTATGGAAAGAAGAAGTTAGAGAACAGAAGTTTTAATTTGGAAAGATAAAAAGGAATGGGAGACTGCCATGTGTATATAGGCCAAGATATGCAACCTCAGGATTTAACCTCATCTCCACTCCTATTTCCACAATGTCCTGCCACTTCTAAAGGAATGTCCTTAATGCAAAACATGGGGAGTTTTTGCAGGAACTACACCCTATGTAAATATTTTTATTTCTAATTCTTGAACTGGGATGCAAATAGAATATACAATATACCGGTATATATTCTATAGATTACTGCTGTGTTCTACAATCTAATTCCAATAGACCCTCAGATAGGGCATAGTTTATGATGTTAAAATTCTTTGAAAAGGCAGAAAGGATTACTCTGCCCAGCATTTAGTAACAATAAAAAATAGAATTTTATTCAAATATGATTCTGTTCTTGATATAAAAAACTGATTTACCAAAATTGCAACGTGGTAAATTCATAATTTAAATAAGATTGATATTCTGATTTACAGTCTACATTCCAGTTACAAGTTTAAATAATATTAAATATCTACAGATTAGACAATTTGAAATAGCTATTTTCTGGTTATTTTGTTTAATATGGATTCTAGTAATGAAGTCACTGTAATTAACAGAATTTTAAAAAATCTACTATAACATTTAGGAAGCACTCAATAGTATGATCTTATGATATATGTAATTTATAAAATTTATCTCACACTGTGCTTGCAGTCAGAGTGAAATCTTTTCATATCTCAATTACATATATATTCATTACATGGGAATATAGGGTAAGAGGAACTTTTGGTAAAAGAAATGAGCAATGAATACAAGCCATCCTTGTTTGTAGATTTATGGTGATGAGAAGGGTGTTTTTGTAAAACAGATAATTTAATCCAAAACAGTATTTTGTTACTAACAGAAAGTCAGTTTAGTCTTGCAAGTCATTCACTCGATAATATCTATGTTTCACAGGAGCAATGGAATGTTATGGAGCGATGTCATATTTTAGTCTTACAGGCAAAAGTAGTTAGTTCATGAAAGATATGTCTGTCATCTGAAATTCTTATGTGTTTGCATATTATGATGCATAGGAAATCTGCACAGAAAAATTCGAAAGTTTCTGTATTTTTGCATACTCATTTGATTTTAGGTCAGGTTGAACTTTATACATTTATATTTTACATTATTTAGCTCCTTCAGTAAGTTTTTTTCATTCACTGTTGCTATTTTTAGTCCTTGTCTTACTTTAATTTTGATGTTGGCATCTTCTTCAAATATGTTTTGCTGCATTTACTGTATTTTCTCAATTTCCAGTGAAGAAATACTGTTCAAATACTACTTATTTTCTGCACGTGAACACCAAAAACTGACCAGTTTTATCTGAAACATCTGTTCTTGATAAATATTTTTAAGTCCTGATTTAACTTTTTTTCCCTTTGTCAATATATGAATGATAATCCATAATAATGGATTTTTATCAATAATGTTGATTCAGCAAGATGTTTGTACATTCAGAAAATATTTTAAAAATTATGCCTTTATTTTTATCAAAATACTCATATTAAGGGACTGTCATTCCTCTGCAATTTGCACAAACTTGCATTTTTTAATTGGAGTACAGATTTTGATAACTGACTGACAGAAATACTGAATAACATTCAAATGCTACTATGAAGAAGAACAGCACCAAAAAACCAATAGCTATGCTGATTACAAAGCCCTTAGAATAGAAGCTCAGAAATTATTAAAACACTCTATAATTACTTCGTGATTTTATCATTGTAATGTCACCAGAAGCAAAGGCGAAGCCACTCTTGAGGTAATTGTATCACAAGGCTTGCAAAGATATTAATGTAAGAGATTTTCATTGTCTAAGAATCCTTTACCATAGCAACTTAAAAATTCAGCAGCTTCCAAGTAATTTTAAGCAAAACCATACTTCCTAACCTTTTACCTACAGATTACATATTCTAAGAATTATAATATTTCTAATTTGAATCTCTCTCTTTCTCAGTCTCATATCTTCTCCAAGAATGACTACATAATGAACAATTTTCAGTTCTTGTTCAGGAAACAAATGTGTAGGACAGACATCACTGCATCATAATTTCATATTCAAATCTTCAGTTTCCTTCAACACAATGCCTTGATGTGTGAGATCTTTCTTGTTTGAGGAATTTCATTTGAGTTGAGAATTTTACTGTTGCCTTAAAGATTATTTGATAAGAATTTCTGATTCAAAGGCAAATTGAAATAATTTCAGCTGCAGAAGTACCAAAGACTATAAAAATTCAGAAATAAAATTACACCTCCGTGAGGTTCATGGTTAGTATATTTTATTTATTTATTTGATTTGATTTGATTTATATGCCGCCCTTCTCCGGAGACTCAGGGCAGCTTACAATGCGTTAAGCAATAGCCTTCATACTTCCTTTTCCAGCATTGGTATCTGAGATGCTTATTTCTTTATCTCTTTCTAATAGAGAAACCTGGATGAAGCTGTCTATCTGGATCCGCTCCAGTCTGGCTTCAGGCCTGTGCACAGCACGGAAACGGCATTGGTCACGTTGGTGGATGATCTCTGGAGGGTTCAGGATATGGGTTGCTCCTCTATCCTCATCCTGTTAGATCTATCAGCGGCTTTTGATACCATCGACCATGGTATCCTGCTGCACCGGTTGGAGGGGTTGGGAGTGGGGGGCACCGTCCTGCGGTGGTTCTCCTCCTATCTCTCCGACCGGTTGCAGTCAGTGTTGGCAGGGGGGCAGAGGTCGACCCCGAGGCGCCTTGTTTGTGGGGTGCCTCAAGGTCGGTCCTCTCGCCCCTTCTGTTCAAAATTTATGTGAAGCCGCTGGGTGAGATCATCCGTGGCTTTGGGGTGGAGTTCCATCATTACGCTGATGACACTCAGCTGTACATCTCCACCCCAGGCCATCCCAACGATGCCCTTGAAGTGATGTCCCGGTGCCTGGAGGCCGTGCGGATCTGGATGGGGAGTAAAAGGCTTCGACTCAACCATTCCAAGACTGAGTGGCTGTGGCTTCCGGCGTCCCGATATAGCCAGCTGGTGCCATCGCTGGCTATTGGGGGCGAGTTATTGGCCCCCACGGATAGGGCTCGCAACCTGGGTGTCCTCCTGGATGCACGGTTGTCTTTAGAAGAGCATATGATGGCCATGGCCACGGGGGCTTTTTATCAGGTCCGCCTGATTTGCCAATTGCGTCCCTTTCTGGATCGGGACTCCTTACGCAGGCTCCAACTGGTACAGAATGCGGCCGCGTGGGGGATTATGGGAGTGAGGGGGCCTTCCCATGTGACACCTGTCCTGCGTGAGCTGCATTGGCTTCCAGTTGTCTTCCGGGTGCGCTTCAAGGTGTTGGTTACCACCTTTAAAGCGCTCCATGGCATAGGACCTGGGTATTTGCAGGACCGTCTTCTGCCGCCGATAGCCTCCCACCAACCAGTACGCACCCACAGAGAGGGACTCCTCAGGGTGCCATCAGCCAGGCAATGTCGGCTGGTGACCCCCAGGGGGAGGGCCTTCTCTGTGGCAGCTCCTGCCCTCTGGAACGATTTGCCCCCGGAGATACGAAGGATATCGGATCTCCAGGTCTTTCGCCGTGCCCTTTTCTTATCTTTTCCATCAAGAAGGGCTGGCATGAACCGTCTCCCCCCCTTTTAGTCTTTTTTAGTTTTTTAGTTTTTAAATTGTCATTGGGTTTTAACTGAATTGTTTTAAATTGGGCCAGTTATGTAATTTTTAAAATAATTTTAAATTTTGTATTGGCATGTGTTTTAGTTCTGGCTGTTCACTGCCCTGAGTCCACTAGGAGAAGGGCGGTATACAAATTGGAATAAATAAATAAATAAATAAATAAATAAATAAATAAATAAATAAATAAATAAATAAATAAATAAATAAAAAATAGGCAGTGGAAATATTTGGTAATAGCTAGAAAATCATTTTTAAATTGATTGTCTTTAAGTCTTGAGTTCTTTTGAGTATAATTTTGTAAAAGAAATACTACATATTCGTATAATGTTTTTTGGAAGGGAGAGAGAGTGAAGGAACGGAGACTGGTGAAAGAAAAGTCACAGTCAGAATTGACATGATCCAGACATTGTACAAAAACTACTTGACACTTGTGGCTTGCTAGAAATCCTACTTTTCTGTTAATCATTCAAAAATTTTGAATGTATTTCATTTTTTTCTTGGTTACAACTGTGTAGTTCTAATCTGATCTACTTTGAAGGGCTGACAGGTGGTGGCTAAAACATTTAGATGTCCTGGACACAAGATGACTCCTAAATCAGAACATGCTCTTTTTCTGGAGAGGATGGCATGGCCAGTTTAAAACACAAATCTGATTGTTAGTAGTTTTTCATTTTGCAGTGGCATGTATAATTGCAACATGGAATGGCATGGAAAGACATACAAACTAAGGAAAACTTGAAACCATCAAATTGAACTGTAGTAAATCCAGTGTTTTAAGAAGAAGGAAAGTTTGCTGAGCCAATGTTTATCTGGTTAATTCATGATATGCATGAGATCCCACTTAAGGAAGAAATCACACCTCCACTAAAAATAATATCATTAAGTCAGTATTATAGTTTAACTAATTAAATGATTATAAAATGACAGTCACATAAATTCCTGCCCCTATTACAAAAACAGTATAGAAAGATATTGATGAATTGTATGATAAACAGCAAAGGTGTTAAATGCAACATTTAGAAAGGACACATCATTAATATGTAACTGGAATGCCAACTGGAGAAACAAAGGAATCTGGAATTACAGGTAGAGGAGAACTAGAGAAGCAGAACAATTCAGGAAGTAAATTAATAGGATTTTTACCAAGACAATTCTTTATTCATTGCCAATGGTTGCTTCAATGAACATGAATGCAGACTCTATGACCAGACATCACCAGATGGATAATATCAGAATAAAATTGACTAGATAATAGGAAATAGGAGTTGAAGAAGTACAATCCACAATTCTTCCAGATGGAAATTTTGGAACAGACCATGAATTTTATTGCTCTCTCTTTCTCTCCTTCTCTTTCTCTCTGCCACGCACACACACACACACACACACACAAAAATTCAAAATAATGTGTATGCTAACCAGGTATACCTACAGAATATGAGATCAATGAAAGGAACAGAGTCAGTATGTAATTTATGCAAAATACAATCTGAGGAGTAATAAAGAAAGCAAAGTGACTTAATGAAAATTTAGGTTAAAACCCACATTCACGATATTTCAAAGAGGAAAATGTCTGAATGGTTTTTAGAGCATTCTTATAATAATCAGGGAAAGACAGAGGATTGAGCAAGAGAAAAGAAGTATGCACACTGAATACAAATTTTCAACATCAAGCAAGAAAAGAAAGAGAATTCAGTTGAGAATGTCACAAATAGAGGACAAATACAAAACAAGAAAAACAAATTATTTTGTAAAGATATCAGGAGGTTCACAAGAATAAACTATGGTAAAACTACCCTTAAGTCCTCATACAAGTAAAGATTTTAGAAAGGATAGAAGTATATCATATAGAGCTCTCCAGCACTACTCTGGGACTGGGAAAATATTTCAAGTCATTATTAATGATGAACAAATATTTTTTTTTCTGGAAAAAAGTACTAAAGGTCCTTTTTCCAAGACAAGTCTGGCCTTGAAGTATCTACAGGTAGTCCTCAATTTATGACCACAATTGAGCCTAAAATTTATATTGCTAAGTGACAAATTTGTTAAGTGAATTTTGCCCCATTTTACAACTTTTCTTGTCACATTTGTTACGTGAATCACTTGTTAAATTAGTAATTTAGGGGTTAAGTAAATCTGGTTTCCCCATTGACTTTGCTTGTCAAAAGATCACAAAAGGTGATCACATGACCCTGGGACGCTGCAACCGTCAAAAGTATGAGTCAGTTGCTAAGCATCAGAATGTTGATCATGTGACCAAGGGGATGTTGCAATGGTTGTAAGTGTGAAAAATGGTCATAAATCACTTCTTTCAGTGCTATTGTAACTTTGAATGGTCCCTAAATGAACCGCTGTAAGTCAAAGACTGTATTTGTTCATTATTAATAATGTTTTGAAATATTTTTGTTTCTTTCCTAGTCCCAGAATAGATTTTTCCCCTTTTTAGAAAAAGTAGTTTCTCAGAGATCCTATCTTAATGAATTCAGTAATGAATGAATTCTAGACTCTGTATAACAAATGAAATTCATTGTGAATGTTTGTCCCAAACATCTTCAAGGAAACAAAGGAAGTCCAGTTGCCTTTTGAAAAAGTACCTATGTGACAACCATGACCTGAATGACTGAGAATCTCTATGGACATTGTGAATGTTTATTTTTGGGTTGTATTGTACCTTTAGGGGCTTAGAATACAGAAAAAGAAATACTAAACAAACAAGCAGGTTTCAGAAAAAGCAGAGGCAGATGAGATCAAGAGACGCAAGAGATTACAACAAAGTAGGTTCACTTTGTTTACTAACTACAACAATGCCTTGTTTGAAATGTTTGAATGTGGTATATATTAAGGCTAATGGTCAGAACACATTATCATTATTCTGAGAAATCTTTCTTTCTTTTCTTTTTTTTAAATAATACTTTATTGATTTTAAAAAAAGTTTTTAAAAAGAAAACATCAAATCTCCGTTAACATCTGAGGTGTCATGCAATTACATATTTACATTATATACATATCATGTATCTTCGAATCTGCCATTATTAAAGATAAACATATCTTTACAATCTCATTCTATTATTCCACCACTTGTACCACCTTTCCCATACTGCCTTGAATTTTGAATTCTCATCGTCTTTGAGAGCGCTTGTTAATTTTGCCATTTCTGCGCATTCTAGGATTTTATTTATTATTGTCGCCTCTGGAGGGGTTTGTTTGTCCTTCCAGTATTTTGTGAAGGTTAACCTGGCTGCTGTTATGACATGTATAATTAATTGTATCTTGTCTTTAGAGAGTCCATCTCCCATCATTCCTAATAAGAAGATTTCAGGGGAAAATTTTATATCTTCTTCCACTATTTCTCGTAGCCAGATTCGTATTTTTGTCCAAAACTTTTTTGTCTCGGGGCAGGACCACCACATATGAAAGAAGGTGCCTACCTCCTTTCCACACTTCCAACATATTGCTGAGGCACTGGGAAATATTTTTGCTAATCTAGCTGGGGCTAGATACCATCTATGAAATATTTTATAGTGATTCTCCCTATAAGTTGCTGATTTAGTCAAATTATAATTTCTATTCCAGGCCTCCTCTCAGTCATTAAAATTTAACCTATAACCAATGTTTTTTCCCCAAATATTTAGTTGATTTCTGGCTATTCCTTCTGCTCTGTCCTCGCCTAATAAAAAAATTATAAAATCTCGCCAGCATTTTCTTTTCAATCCCCCACATAATTTTATCCAAATTGTTGTACTTCTTCTCTATACTGAATTGATCCCTATCTTTTTGATATCTTGAGCTTATCTGTAGGTAGCTCCACCAATCTAAATTGAAGCCTTGGTTACTTAATATTTCTCTGAGAAATCTTTCAAGGTAAACAAGAAGTAACCATAAGAATGGAATAGGTAGAAACAGAATAATTCACAATAGGAAAGATAATGAGACAAGGATATACTGTTGCTTCCGTATTTGATTCAATTGCACACTGAATCTATAATAAGAATGTAGAATTAGAAAAGATGACATTAGATTCTAACCTGGAGATTGAAACACTCAAATTAATTTGAAATATGCAGATGATATCACTCTCAACCTGGTCATCACTTCTTTACCCTCCTACCATCAGGAAGGAGATATAGAAGTATAGCCAGCCGCACAAACAGGCTGAAGAACATTTTTTCTCTGTGGGCTGTCAGATTCCTGAATGAGAAATAATATCATAACTATGTAGTATGATGACTGCAGGGCCGGCACAATGTGTAACATGTTCACACTGGTGCAATATGACTGGGTGTTTTGTTAATATGATTTATTGGGTTAGGCATTTTCTGTCTTCACTGTGAGTTGTATTGTGTTGGTGGGGGTGCACTAAGGGAGCTCAATCAATCTCATTGTATATATGTTGTGCACTGACAATAAAGATTTGAAATTGAAATTGAAATTTGTTAGCTGAAAAAAACTCCAGAAAAGCTAATTATGAAAGTAAAAAAATGGAAAAGTGATGTCAAATGGCAGACTGTGAGTTCTTACTTGACAGTAAAGGAGTGAAGATGATAGAAGATGGCTGAAGAAGAAGTAGAGAGATGATTAATTTTAAAGAGGAAGGCTATAACTGACCTAGAGATTATTGTGAAGGATAAAGATATTTATATGACAACAAAGATTAAAATAGTTAAAGCAGTGGTTTTTCAGTGATTATCTATATGGCTATGCAAACTGGGCCCTGAAAGAAAGCAGAAGCCTCTGAATTATAAATTTGGAAGTACTTATTAGGAATACCATGGGCTGTGATAACTTGTTCTTGGAAAAAATAAACAAATGAATAAACATAAGCATCCTTAGGCAATGATCAGCAGGTGATGTGAGCAGATAATGGCTAGGGAAAAAAATTCTTGTTGAAGGAAGCAGAAGAGGAAGAAAAAGATAAATGAGTTCACAGGATGAAAGAGTTCATTGGAATAACCTTGAAAGACATATGGATTATAATGGGAACAGACTGAGATGGCAAGTATTCCAGTCAAAATCTTTGGGGATTTTCCTCACCATATCCGGTCTTGATTAGCTGAAAGAATTTAAGCTTTGGCTTCAGAGAGCTGTAACTTATATTTGCAAGAGAAACCCATTTCCAGTAGTCAAATACCTACTAACATTTCTGTCCTAACACATAGAAGAGCCTTTACATTAAACAGACTCACCTTCAGACCTCCTGGAAGGGCATGCCAAGAGGAAACTGAAGCAATAATATACATTCTTCTTCATTACCACTCTTATTCAAATTGACATAAAATTTTAATTTCTTTAAACAACCAGTTATACAAACGAGATGCAGATAGTATTCTAGCAGGAATTCCTAAGATGGATTTTTCAATTTAGTCTTATTTTTTACATTACATAACCCATGCATTATAAAATTTTATATGAATATTTTGGAATTTTAATCACAGCTAATTAATAATTGATGGACTGGTACATTTTCCGCAAACCTGATACCACTTGCTATTCTTTTTCTCCTGAATTGCCATATTTTTTCCACCACCTTAATTCTTAGAAAAGCAGCATCCAGATCAGCGGTCATCAACTGGCGGTCCGTGGACCATTGGTGGTCCGTGAGAAAATTTTGGTGGTCCGCAGATATATTATTTACATTTTTTATATTGCACTAAATCAGGGGTCCTCAAATTACGGCCCCTAGGCCAGATACATGCAATGCATGCTTGTGTTACTGCAGAGAGTTTTCCCCGTCAGGGTCTTTTACCACTCTTATTCAAATTGACATAAAATTTTAATTTCTTTAAACAACCAGTTATACAAACCAGATGCAGATAGTATTCTAGCAGGAATTCCTAAGATGGAAGATTTTGTGTGGGTCGGAGGGGGGCATAAATTCTGACTTGGGGTCTACTTCAGCCTCTTGGTGTGGGGCTTTGGGCAAAGGCTGGAGGGAAGCACCACTAGTGGCAAAGAGCTGGAGGGCCTTGTTCCAATGGGTCTACATCATGGCCTGGAACTGGCTGACTATTCTCCAGGCGCTGGTACCTAGCCTTGCACCCCCGCAGGTCTTCCGTCTGCTTGGAAAGCCTATGCTCATAGTTCTGAGTGAGGTGCTTCTGCTGAGTCTCCTTCTCAGTCAGATCCAATTTGAACTGAGCCAGCTCTTTTGCCAACTCTTTCTTGTGGTGGCTGCATAGCTCCAACAACTGCTTCCTGTTGGGGCCGTAAGGAGCCCAGGTGGGCAGGTGAGGAGTGGCTGGGAGTAGAGGTGGGTGAGGTGCCCCACGACATGACTGACATCAAGTTGGCCTTGCCCACCCAGTCACATGACCACCTAGCCACACCCACCCAGCCGGTCATTAGGCAGATCATAATAGTGGTCCACGGGATTTAAAATTATGAATTTAGTGGTCCCTGAGGTCCCAAAGGTTGGTGACCCCTGATCCAGATGATGTCATGGTTACATTTCAGTGATTTCTATTTGGCCTTTTGTGTTATTTTAAGTCTGGTCTGTATGTAAATATAAAGATATTTTAGTTTCAGGCTACCTATATGGACAAAGTAGATTCTAAGACTGAATTCCCTGAGGTTTTAATGAAGAATAGTTTTTTAATTAGTCAGTACATATTCCTCAGGTGGTGGGCCTTAATTATTGACTTAATAACTGTAACTATCATTATAGCCATGAAGAAAAAGTTCAAAAAAAATTAAGGGTGATATTTAAAAGCTGCACTACAGGAATTGATTAATTAATGGGCAATTCATTATAAATCCCCAGCTATGTATTCATTCTCATAATCCAATAACTGCAATACAAAACAAAGATGCCAGCTGAGGACACATCCTCACAAAGTTGCCATTGTTTTACCCTTTGGGAGGGCAGTGTACAATCTTTAGCTACTCTGGTTTGAAAATAGTCTTTTCCTTCTTCTGACATGTCTTGTTTTACCAACAATTTGCAATGTTTCTGCAATGAAGCTAAGTGATGATGCAGGTGGGCTGGGAATCACCCATTTCTCAGTGGCCACTTGAAGCAGTTGCAGGCAGGTCCTCTTATCACTAGCTGATGCCTACCCTGCCTCTCCCCACTCCTGATCATTTTGGCTCAGCTTCCAAGGAGAGGGCAGAAATTTGGTTTATGGGGAGTCAGTTTGCACTTTGGCAGTAGACATCACAGGTGGCCCTTAAGTACATGAAGGTAATGTTCCTCTAAAAGACCAGTAGTCTTTTTCTTTTAAACAGGGATCTAATGGGTTTTTAAACACAGGTTTTATTTTTTTTACTTTTAAAGGAACAGGACTATTAAAAATACCACTATTCCTGTTTCTATGCTGCACAAACATCAGTTTGTACTGGGAATTAAAACTTGGTTCTTCCAGCTATGTGATGTTAGTTTTATTCCAATTGAGCATTACAAGTTTTTTAAAAACAAAGTTTCATGTAAACATACTATTTTACTGTTTTATTGTTTGGGGGAAGGGTTTGATGACTGCAACATTGCTTATTCCAACACCACTGTCTCTTAGTCCATTGTTCAGGGGCTGCCAATAACTCATTAGCAGCATTGTCATCCCTTGCAACAATTTGGTGTGAAACTATTGAGTTTCACCAGAAGTTTAAGTTAGAATGAAACTGACAAAAGTTCTGCCTGTTTAGTCTTTTATACAGAATGACAGTCACAAGTGCAGTCCAGGACTAGGGGTTAAAGCCATAGAAGAAAGATTCTCTGCAAAACCTGTCCAATTATAAATTATTATTCAGATTATTTCCATACTTCTATTTATCAGTCTCCTGGAAGACTGTTATACTTATCTCCAGATATAAGGAGTTGACAGGTCAGCAGGCTGGAGGAGTAATATGGGATAAAGTAGGAGTAAATTGACAACCTAGCACAAGGGCAACTTGAAAATTGGTTAAAGCCTCCTAAGATTTCATAATGCTGGAAAGGAGAAATGCAACAGAGGAATCCACAATTGTTATTCTCAAATTATACTGCATTAAACCAGTAAAGTTACAACTTACAAGGCTCATAATTCGTATCTGGATCCGTTCCAGTCGGGCTTCAGGCCTGGGTACAGCACGGAAACGGCATTGGTCGTGTTGGTTGATGATCTCTGGAGGGCTTGGGACAGGGGTTGTTCCTCTATCCTAGTCCTATTAGACCTCTCAGCGGCTTTTGATACCATCGACCATGGTATCATGCTGCACTGGCTAGAGGAGTTAGGGGTGGGGGGCACCGTCCTACGGTGGTTCTCCTCCTTTCTCTCTGACCGGTCACAGTCTGTGTTGACAGGGGGGCAGACGTCGACCCCGAGGCCCCTTGTATGTGGGGTGCCACAAGGGTTGGTCCTCTCGCCCCTTCTGTTCAACATTTATGTGAAGCCACAGGGTGAGATCATCCGTGGTTTCGGGGTGAAGTACCATCAGTACACTGATGATACTCAGCTGTACATCTCCACCCTGGACCACCCCAATGATGCCCTTGAAGTGATGTCCCGGTGCCTGGAGGCCGTGCGGATCTGGATGGGGAGAAACAAACTCAGGCTCAACCCATCCAAGACTGAGTGGCTGTGGTTTCTGACATCACGATATAGTCAGTTGGTGCCATCACTGATTATTGGGGGCGAGTCACTGGCCCCAACGGAGAGGGTTCACAACTTGGGTGTCCTCCTGGACTCACGGCTGTCTTTGGAAGAGCACATGACGGCCGTGGCCAGAGGGGCTTTTTATCAGGTCCGCCTGATTCGCCAGTTGCGTCCCTTTCTGGATCGGGACTTGTTAAATACAGTCACTCATGCTCTCATTACTTCCCGCCTGGACTACTGCAATGCTCTCTACATGGGGCTCCCCTTGAGGAGCACCCGGAGGCTCCAGCTGGTCCAGAATGCAGCCGTGCGGGTGGTTATGGGAGCAACGTGGCGCTCCCATGTGACCCCCCCTCCTGCATGAGCTGCACTGGCTCCCGGTGGTCTTCTGGGTGCACTTCAAGGTTTTGGTTACCACCTTTAGAGCACTCCATGGCATCGGACCGGGGTATTTACGAGACCGCCTTCTGCTACCAATAGCCTCTCACCGACAAGTATGCTCCCATAGAGAGGGGCTTCTCAGGGTGCCGTCGGCCAAACAGTGTCAACTGGCGGCCCCCAGGGGGAGAGCCTTCTCTGTGGGGGCACCTACCATCTGGAACGAGCTCCCCCCAGAGATACGGAGGATCCCGGACCTGCGCACGTTTCGTCGTGCTCTCAAAACTTTTTTATTTCAGCAGGCTGGCCTGGCCTAACTCTCCTCTTTTAAATTTTTAATTTGTGTGATTTTATAAATTGGATGTTTTAATACGTGTTTCGGCCAAAATATTTAATAATTTTAAGGGATTTTTTAAATATTTGTATTATCCGTATTTTATCTTGGCTGTTCACCGCCCTGAGTCCTTTGGGAGTAGGGCGGTATAGAAATTTGATTAATAAATAATAAATAAATAAATAAATAATTCTAATTACTGAGGCTGTCTAAGAAGTTCATATAATGCTGGCATATATTTTTGCCCATGGACACATTAATACAATATGAGAAAGATGAAGTGTTTTAAAAATGCAGAAAAGAGAATGAGAGCAAGAGAGATTGAGACAGTGAATGCCTCTGATCTTGCTTTGCCACTAGAATAATTCAATTCAAATATCAGGAATGCTGCAAAGTAAAAATATATTTTGAAAAAAACCGTATACAGAGGTCTTATATGTGTGAATGGAGAAACAATTATTTCACTTGCAGATGATTGCAGAACAGCAACACTGAAGTAGAAGCACCTTGTGAAATTGTGTGATGCATAGGCGTTGATGGGCTATATGTCTCATGCTTTTGGCAAGTATATAAATTTAATACAGGTACTCCTTGACTTACAACAGTTCATTTAGTGACCTTTTGAAATTATAATGGCACTGAAAAAAGTGACTTATGACCATTTTCCACACAATCTTTGTAGCATCTCTGTGGTCACATGATCAAAATTCAGATGCTTGGCAACTGACTCATATTTATGATAGTTGCAGTGTCCTGGGATCATGTGATCACCTTTTTGTGACCTTCTGACAAGCAATGTCAATGGGGAAGCCAGATTCACTTATTACCTGTGTTACTAATTTGAAAAAGGAAGTGATTCATTTAAGAACTATGGCAAGAAAGGTTGTAAAATGAGGCGCTTAGCAACATAAGTTTGGGTTCAATAGTGGTTGCAAGCTGAGGTCTACTTAATGTGTTTTTTGTAAAAAATATTTAAAATATGTTGACTGCTATAGCTCTCTGGAGAGATAGCAGGTGGCAGAACCTAACTGATCTTGGCTGTTTTTTTTAAAAACAAACTTTAAACAAATTGGATGCAAGATCACAAGGAAATCCTGGGACTGGTACTACCTGGGAAGTATAAAATAAACTAAATATTTAAGGACAAAGCATTGATAAACTCCATGTGAATTGGGTCTAAGTACCCTTTGGGTTTGTCACTATTAGGATGCACATTAAACTCTGGAACATGTTCAGGGAATACGCTTTCATTAGGTCTACAAAATAGAATCAAATTTTATCATACAAGAGAGTAATCACAGTCACAGAACAGAGATGTGCAAGGTGTTTAAGCCACATCTGCCTTGGGTTGCAATCTTGAAAGGGTATTGGAAGGATGCTAATGCTTTTCTTTCAATGGTGACACATTCAGATGAAGCTATGTTTTATTTTGAGGATAGCACTAGGCTCATCCTTCCTTTTCCCCTGAAAAACAATTGGCTCATTTTTGGCTTATTACATGGTACTATCAGAGACAAATTTTTTCAACAAGCAGACAATACCCAATTTTTTCATGGTGATACCACCATCGTATTTGGAATGCCTGCCTGCTGCAATTTAAGACAATTCAATTCCCTTAGGCTTTTCACATTCAGAGGCAGATTTCATGGAAATTTAACTCAATTTTGGAAGCATAATTGAACTAACAGTCTGTTTTCTCAGACAGGATGTCCCCTGCTTCATATTATGCAGGGCTGGACAGATGCCAAAACATATTTAAATTTTATTTGAAAGAATGCCTGGCTTTTTCCAAATGTAATATGTATGCATGAATTGTTGTAGACTAGGGAGAAACATTTGATATGATTTATTTACTTTTTTATCTTTTATCAGTATTCACTGTGGTAGAAGTATAAGCAAGAGGTGAAAATATGTAGCAGAATGTAAACCAGTTAAAAACTATTGCTTTTGTGTGTGTGTGTGTGTTGCAGATTTGTGTGGGGCTGCCTCTTTGTAAGCTAATGATTATTCTTTTACAGAAAGATGTTGTCAAAAACCTGAGTTGTTTCCCGTTTCTTACAGTCATGTTTTTGAAATTTTGTATCATTATAATCCTACAATGATAAAATAATTTGTGCGATATTCCCCCGATAAAACAAACACAATAAAATAAATATACCACTTCTAAGAATTACACCTTACTCTTCATATCACAGAGTTTCTTAAGTTCTTTCCAATTGCCCATTAGAGCTCTCATAGGTCAAATGAGGAGAAAAACTCAAGAGTAAATTTTGATATTTCTCCCACTTTCATTGCACAAACCAGATTATGCTTTTTTTTTTTTAAAAAAAAATTGTGACCCTTCTCAGTTGCTCTTAGAAGAACCACTTTATGGGATTTCTGGCTGTTGTAGAGTATGGAACATCATTATGAATTATATTTAAAAGCTGATGAAACAACAATACCTGAGATATGTAAACAAGCCAATTGATCCCATTTTTTGAATTATACCTGTAGAAGCTAATTTATTTATTTAGCATATGGCATTGGAACATGAAAGCCAGGAGTCTACAATGTTATTACAGTGTAGATGTTGGCTGCCTAAGATTACTAGTTGTTCAGTTCACACTTGCATGCTATCCGGGATGCACCACAGTGGGTGAACTAGGTCCACACACAAAGCAGGTAAAGATGTTGTGGGGGAATGTCAGCATCATCTGGGGCTTTTTCTCTGCCAGTTTTCACCTTGCATTTGGGCCATTCCAGCACCAGTTGGTTTATTGCTTCTGCCATTAGTCCTACTAAAGAGGTACCGATTTATCTACTTGCATTTATATGCTTTTGAACTGCTAGGTTGGCAGAAGCTGAGACGAGTGAGAGGAGCTCACTCCATCACTCAGTGCTAAGGTTCGAACTGCTGGAATGCAGAGCGCTGACCTTCTCTGGTTGACAATTCCAGCGGCTTTAAGCTACTGAGCCAACGAGCGTCTTTGTAGATGCCAATGTGTATAGTGAAAAGAATACTGCATTTGGGCGACCCAAGATTTAATATTTCTAAAAATAAATCCATTGCTCCTAGAATTAGGGTGGCTACACTTTGAAATATATCAGGGGGCAGGCACCCCATCTATTCCTCCTAGACTAGGATAAATTATTTGAGAAATCATAATCTAAGATCTCTCCCATCCAGTAATGATGTTGCGTCAACCCAATAAAATTAAAAAAATGTATGAAGAAACATAGTTTCACAGAAATATAGCTTATCAGTTGGACTTTTGTAAAAGTTTTTTTTTAGTTACTAGTAAAGTAAAGTAACTGAACAACAAAACAGTGCCTTCATCAGATCATAGGTTTCAGATCAGTCTTGATATTGCATTGAATGTTACCAAGATCTAAAACTGTTTAACTTGAACCATCCAGCAGGGGCAGTTAGTGTGATTTTTCTAGATCAAATGATAAAAAGTCACGTTCCTGATATTAGACACACTAACAGTTTCTGCACAGACTGTGCATAATTTGGGGCTTTGCCTGGGAGGGATTATATGCTTTTGGCAAACTGTATTAAATATAGCAATATAGATCATGTGGAAGCTTTCTCATAAATATTTTTATTTGAAAAGCATAAGAGTTACAGCTCTCTGTAAATTATAAGTAGGCTTAGCAGAATGAAAGGAAGTCCTGCAGAAAATCTTGACTAGCACATTCATCACATCACAGACAAAAGATATCATAAGAAACATAAACAGGATAAATACTCTTCTCCTTGAAAGGGAAAAACATTAGAAAGGCAAGACATTAAAGTAAGACTGTTTATCAACATTCAACAATGATTGGTCAGGAGAGAAGTAATCTTATCAAACTGGCAGGTTTTGGATATTTATTTTTGCTGAGGGATATGCATCCTACTATCATCCAGATATTTTGGATTTCAATTATTATCAACCTCAGCCAATGATAAAAATTGTAATGCAAAAACAGCTGCAGGGTATCAGGTTGCTGACTCATGGCCAGCCCATAAAAGTAGACCTCCTTTCTTGAATTTAGAATTGGATTTGAGAAGAGAAGGCAGTTAAAGTGTATTTTTTTGCTAAGAAAACCAATGTTCCCAACCACTGATTTTAATTAAATACAGAGATAAAGGAGTCTTTTTTTGACTTAAATGGTTTTCTGATAATGATAGCCTTATTCCAGTGTTAATGGTCCCATAAACAACAATGTCAAATCAAGGATGTCCAAGTAGCTTTACCCTGATAACACATATAACAAGTAATCATTCTCCTGACGTGCTTCTCCTGAAATGCTTTTGTGAGCAATTTAATACATCACAGAATATGGACCATGAACAACTATTCTCACTGTGGATAAATATCAGATTGTGAACCCAAGTGATATGGTTACACTGTCCCCTAAAAGCCCATAAAACTGTAATTATGCTTATACTATGTAAATTTGTTATGGTAGGGAAAGGGAATGAGGGATGTTATAGAGCTGGTTTGGTGCAAAAGTTCTTGTGAGTTTAGAATTCAGAACCACTGTGTAACAATTTAAAGTAGCATATTTAAATTCATTGACAATGAGAACAATTAATCAGTGGAATGGCTTGCCTTCAGAATTTGTGGGTACTCCACCAGAGAAGGTTTTAAGAACAGATTGGACAGCTATTTGTCAGGAATGATATAAAGTCTCAAGTAGAATACCTCCAAGATCCCTTCAAACTCTGCTATTCTCGTTTTCTGATATTCTGTTAAATTGTGCTGGGATGGTCTCTAAGTTCATAGACATACAATGAGCACACATTTATTGAAATTCCTTGGAAACCTTTATGTGTTTATTTGTGAATGCTCTGACTTTGGCATTCCATTTATTGTATCATCAACACAGTATATTGTGATTTTTTTTAAATAAAAAAGATTACTAAACTAACAAATCAATCTTATTTAAACAATGCAGTGAGATATTCTTCACTATACCAAAGAGCAGATGACAAAGAGTGCACTAGTATAAGAAACAGAAAGAAATGTTTAGCTGTGAGGCAAGAATTGTTACTGAAGTGTCCTACATAATGTGCTGGAGAGAGCTGCCATATTTCTTTAATGACAAAAATATTATGGGAATAATTCTGCATTATTCAAATCCCACACATTCACTAACAATATAAATAATAGCATGCAGATATCTACGGATGGAATCATTCATTAGGCCCAAGTTTTTAATCTATTTTAAGATTTTCCTTGAAAGTAGTATGCCTTTCCATGTATGAGCTTGTTAATGGAATACTTGCTTTGCAAATAAAACCATGTATCTTAAAGAAAATCACATTTACTTTTTAATCAATTATTTCAGTTATTGGTGATACATTTCAGTGTTTTAACTATTTTTATCCTATAAATCCTTATTTCCAAAACAGGAAATAATGACTTTTTCCAGCAAGTATTTCAAATAACCCAGCAGGTTTCTACAATATTAAAAATGAATTAAACCTGTTGATGAGTTTACAGTCTACTCTGACAAATTGCTTCAAGAAGTGTACCAACACTGACTCCTATAATTGGAACCTGCATGATTTATGAATTTAGTGCCTGACTGCTCCTAAAGTGAAGGCAATTTATTATTATTTATCTTCTAGTGGGAAAAGTGGTAGCATCTTTATCTTAACTTATTCTTGTAATATAGCTAATTATCCTTTGCCTTTTATAAACAGTAGGAACCAAAGTTGAGAGAAATTTCACTGTGGCACAGAATGACAAATTATAAGCTATATACTCACCTTAAGGCTATGCTTTACAGCATATCATTAAGGCATATTTGGCAAGGTAGGCTGATGTTAGCAAGTTACAACTTAAACTATATATTTTACATCATAATATGGCTGAAAGGTTGATACAGAAACAATTGGTATGGTGTCTGTATGCTCTTTGTGCCAGAAATGAATAAATAAATAAATGTATTTGTAATTGATACTTCATTCTAGAAATAAGCTTCTGGGCAAAATACTGATTTTGCAAGACAAGCAAGTAATGTTTTGATGCCATTTAGATAGTTTTTTCATAAACATTTGTAATGAAAACTATTGACAACATACTTCTTCTGTTCCAGTTCACTTATAACATTAACTCATCATCACTAATATATATAAGTTTTGGTGTATTCGGGTCTTTTCCCGTGTAAGATTGAGAGTATCTTGGCGACGTTTCGACAAGGTCTCACTTGTCGGGCTGGTGTCTTCGGCTTCATGCTTGTGTGAGAGAAGCATGATTGGAGCTGCCGTTTCTCTATAAATACTGGTGGGGAGGTGTGGGGTGCTGGCTTTGTTGCTGTGAGCGGGTTGGTTGCCTGTGTTGCTACATCGTGATTAGTTGATGGAGTTGATGTTTGCAGATTAGTCAGCTGTTTCATAACATCCTGTGTGGCTGAGGTCCTTGATGTGTGCCCATTAGTCTTTTGTGTTTTAACGACCTGGGTAATGGGCTGTGTGTTAACATCCTGAGTTCTAGTATTGTGATATCCTGAGTTTTTTGATGTAATGTCCTGAGCAGATGGCTGTGATGCCACATCCCGGGCTTTGGTTTGGCTACGAGTTTGAGGTCTTGCCATGTGTTCATGGTGTGTGTCAGTTTGCTTTGTGTGAAGATCAGAGGGGGGTGCAGCAGCTGGTGATGCTGCCGTGGTCTGGCTTCTGGATGGTGGTTGTATTTCGTCTATGAGATGGGTTTGGGTTTGACTCTGGTGAGGACAATTGGTGGTGGTGTCATGTGTTATCTTGGGTCCGGTGTTATCTTGGGTCATGTGTTATCTTGGGTCTGGTGTCCGACTAATCTGCAAACATCAACTCCATCAACTAATCAGGATGTAGCAACACAGGCAACCAACCTGCTCACAGCAACAAAGCCAGCATCTCACACCTCCCCACAAGTATTTATAGAGAAACGGCAGCTCCGATCACACTTTCCTCTCACAAGCATGAAGCTGAAGACACCAAGAATTTGTGTTGGGACACATTACATGGCTTCTTCTACTGTTCTTTAATTTAATTTAATTTAATTCCTATTGTTTGCAAAGTTTGATTGTATGTGTTTGAATGAATTTTCCTCAAATGCATAGCTAAGAAAATGAAATTTCCTGGATTGTAAAGTCAACAATGCATACATCCCTTATGGACATGCAATTTAAAAGACCTTTATGCCACATACATGCATACTTAGATACACATATATGCATGTTTTGCATTTAAATAGAGATGAAACTAGTATAACTATTACTTTTAAGAGGTTCTCTTATTATATCAAATTGTAGATTTTAATGATCAATAGGCTATATAAGGCAAGTTAGACATCATCGGGTTGTTTAAATTTCCCCTTCTGAAAATACAACTTTCTATGCTTTTGATGAATCTCATTTTGGAAATCCCCCTTTACTTTCCATGGAAGCTGCTGACAGACTGACAGATAGACAGATAGACATTTTTGATCACACCTTTTGGGAGTCCTGGTAGCGCAGTGATTAGAATGCAATATCACAGGCAATTTTGCCCATAGTCTGGAGTTTGATCCTGATGGGGCTGGATATTGACTCAGCATTCTAGCTTTCTAAATTTGATAAAATGAGGACCTAGATTGTTGGGGACAATATTCATTGTAAACTGCCCAGACAGTGCTATAAAGCAGTGGTGGGTTTAAATTTTTCTTACTACCGGTTCTGTGGGTGTGGCTTGATGGGTGTGGCATGCCTTGACGGGCGTGGCATGGTGGGCATGGCAGATGAAGGATACTGTAAAAATCTCCATTCCCTCCCCACTCCAGGGGAAGGATACTGTAAAATCCCCATTGTCTCCTGATCACCTGGGACTCGGGAGGCAGAGAATAGATGGGGACGGGGCAAGTCAGAGGTGGTATTTACCGGTTCTCCGGACTACTCAAAATTTACGCTACTGGTTCTCCAGAACTGATGAGAACCTGCTTAAACCCACCTCTGCTGTAAAGCACTACAAGTCTAAGTATTACTGCTCTTGTTACCTTTTGAGATATTTCAGTTACTACTGTTTAACTTTTCCCATAATATTTATTCAAATTTTATTTCAAAAACATTATTGGGAAATTTAGGACACTTGTAGTATTCCTATAATATTAAGTTTACAATTGCTACTTTAAGGTTTTTTGTATTTTCATCTAGCCATCAAAATAGAATGCCTGCTTTGCATAATTCATGAGTTTTCAATATCTCTATAAAAATCATATTCTAAACCCTTTTTTGTAACCCTTTTTAATGTGAATAGTGTGTTTAAAATAGATTTCTAATTGCAGAAATGTGTAGTTTCATTTTACATGCAATATAATTTGAGCCTGAGCATTTACATGCTATGAAAAAGGGACGCAAAAAAATTGATTAGATTTTCAGTATATAACAAGGATAAAATTTGTTAGATCTGACCTGAAGATAAATCCAATATGCTGCAAAATTCATTAGTTTTAAAATGATCACTAAATTAATTTCTGCATCACTGAAACAGCAAAAAGGCACACATGACCCAGTATCTGACATAATTATGTTACGTCGAGAAACAAAGTACGTAAATAGACTCAATTCTGTATGGTTATAGACATTAGGTAGGCAAATGATTTTTTCCTTTGTTTGATTTCTCCACCTAAGACAGAGGTGGGGAATTGTGGCCCTTTTATGACTATGGATTTCAGTTCACAGAATTCTGTAAGTTGAAGTGCACAAGTCATAAAAGAACCATAGTTTCCCATCTCTGACCTAAGAAATGAAAATGAAAACCCTATATAAAGATTTTTTCATATGATTGTAAATGCAGCTATATATAAGAAAAATGCAATGGGAAGTAAAAAGCAAAAGAATTGTAAAACAGAAAGGGTGGAGACAGCCTTGGAAAATTGTATCTATTCTGTGACCAATTATTGTCTTTTTTCCACATAGGTTTGTTCTTACTTAAATGATTATGGGCAGGCAATATGAAAAATCTTACAAACTTTGTACCTTTTTAAAATTAATTAAGATACTGGATTTGAACTTGCCTGTATGAATATTATTGATAAATAGTTTTATTTAATTTTTTTATCTCTCTTTCCCCTTTTAATGAATATATTTTTGTATTAACATATTGCATTTTCTAATAATTTTCTTTGTTGTAAATTGTAAGGGTCTGATATCATATAAAGTAATATAAAATAAAACTGAAAATGGTTTAAACAGATAACTATTTAGTTTCAAGAATGTATGTATCTATGTATGTACCGTGTTTCCCCGAAAATAAGACCCTGTCTTACATTCTTTTGAACCCTGAAATAAGCACTTGGACTTATTGCCATGCGCTCAAAAGCCTGACTGGGCTTATGATCAGGGGTTGTCTTATTTTGGAGGAAACAGGGTATGTATGTATAGAATGGAATGGAATGGAATAACGAAGTTGGAAGGGAACTTCTAGTCCAACCCCCTGCTTAGGCAGGAAACCATATAGCATTTCAGACAAATGGTTATCCAATCTCTTTTTAAAAACTTCCAGTGTTGGAGCATTTACAACTTCTGGAGGCAAGTTGTTCCACTGATTAATTGATCTAACTGTCATGAAATTTCTCATTAGTTCTGATAGTGATAGGATACACATATCCTATCAGTAACAAGCATGTGCTATTAATGGATGAGTTACTTTAGAGTAGATATTTCCAACTTTTTGGGATCGACGGGCATATTTGAGAACATTGTTAAATACTTCCACAAAATAACTATTAGCAGGCTTGTTCATTGACAAATAGCTAACATGCATAGATAGATGCAGTGTAGGCTAGTCTGAAAAATTAGAAATCAGAACAAGCTGATGGCAAGCTGCTTTTGTAACTGTTCACATGAAAATATTATGGATGTAGTAGATTTCTCTGAGTCTGGAATATGAATGAACAGTTACATAACACTGCAGAACAAGACCATGTGGATAATAAATAGCCAGCTCCCCTTTAAATCAAGACATTTTGTGAGAATCTAATCTTTTTGGTTGCTGTTAGGAGGCTTGTTAGTGGACAATCCATGCCATTCCCAGGGCTGAGCTTTATTTGAGGGAGGGTTGGCTTATTGGCTGGATTGAAGTAATGGTAGTTTCTTCTACCACTTATTAAGTGGCACAATGAATATATTTGCATGCCTATGTTTTGCCTGTCAATTTGAGATCCCATGATAGATGATTAGCATACTATTTCAAACTATTGAAAACACAGGCCTATAAAATATTATTATATTATTAAATTTGAATCTGTAGGGTCAAATTAAATGTTACTTGAAGATGTATCTAATAGGTAAAGGTACTGCTATAGATCAAGATCTTGTATTTGTTACTTTAACACACTATGCCAATGAAAAGAAATGGATCAATTATCAGTTATAGACAGAAACGCAGATCTCATCTGGATGTAAAGCAAAGATTTGAGTTCTCCATCCAAAGGATTAGATTCCTTATATTTGTCCTTGAATAAATTTAAATAAATTTAAATTTAGTCTTAGTCCTAGGGAGGTCACTGTTCCTCAGATAGGCGGGTGTCAATCCCTTCTTTTGAAATGGGACCCTGGAGTTCAGTCAGGGCTGATGGTCACGTACCTCTCCCCCAGCTGCGTGGCCTCAGCCCTGCCCGCACTGGTTGTGGGAGATTTCAACTTGCCGTCAGCTGGTGAGACATCGGAGTTGGTGCGGGAGTTCATGGCCTCCATGACGGCCATGGACCTAACTCAGATTGTACAGGGCCCAACTCATATTGGAGGACACACACTTGACCTGATTTTTCTCTCTGGACAGTGGATAAATGATCGTGGGGAGGGGACTTTATCCATCGACCCTCTGTCATGGACCTATCATTCCCTCCTCAGGCTGGACTTTCCTACCGCCATCCCCTGCTGCAGGGGTGTGGAGCTGGTAAGAGGGTTGCGCCCCAGGCGCCTGATGGAACCCGAAAGGTTCTTGAGAGAGCTTGGGTCATTTCCCGCCCCCTTAGCCCAAGATTCATCCGAGGCCCTTGTGGCAGCCTGGGAATGGGCTATGATAGGGGCCCTGGATCGAATTGCGCCTTTGCGGCCTCTGATCCAACACAGATCCTGGGCGGCTCCATGGTTTACCGCGGAGCTCAGGGAAATGAAGCATCGGAAAAGGTGCCTGGAGGGTGGTTGGAGGTCCTCCTGATCCAAATCTGACCAAACACAACTAAGAATTTATATTAGGTCTTATCTTGTGGCGATGGAAGTGGTGAAATGTAATTATTTTGCCACTCTCATTGCATCTGCAGAAAACCGTCCAGAAGCCCTGTTTAGAGTGACCTGCTCTCTCCTTAATCAGGGAGCGAGGGAGGACCCCTTGCAGGGCCGAGCTGAGGATTTTGCACAGTTTCTGCAAGATAAAATCGCTCAGATCCGGACCGGGTTGGACTCTGACTGGACAGAGTCCGCTGAGGAGACTGGGGCTAGTCTTGATGGGAACACCTGGGTTGAGTTTGAGCCTTTTTTGCTGGATGACGTGGACAGGATTATGGGTAGGCTGGGGTCCTCCACATGTTTATTGGACCCTTGTCCCTCCTGGCTTGTTTCTGCAGCCAGACAGGTGACTGGAGACTGGATCCAGGCTGTTGCCAACGCTTCGTTAAGGGAAGGGGTCTTCCCTGCTGCACTCAAAGAGGCGGTGGTTCGACCCCTCCTTAAGAAGCCTAGCCTGGATCTTGACATTCTTAACAACTATTGTCCAGTCTCCAACCTTCGCTTTTTAGCGAAGGTTGTTGAGTCTGTGGTAGCGCAGCAATTCCCTCAATTCCTGGAGGAAACAGACTACCTCGATCCTTACCAATCTGGTTTCAGGCGTGGTCACAGCATGGAAACGGCATTGGTCACCCTAGTAAATGATCTCTTGCGGGCCAGGGATGGGGGTTGTTCCTCCATCCTGGTCCTTCTTGACCTCTCAGCGGCTTTCGATACCATCGACCATGGTATCCTGCTGCAGCGGCTTAGGGATAGGAGGCATTGTTTTACAGTGGTTCTCCTCCTACCTCTCTGGTCGCTTGCAGTCTGTTTGGGCAGGGGGTCAGGGATCCTCCCAGAGGCCCCTCACTTTTGGGGTGCCTCAGGGTTCAGTTCTCTCCCCTATGCTCTTTAACATCTATATGAAACCGCTGGGTGAGATCATTCGTGGTTTTGGGGTGAGGTATCATCAATATGCTGATGATACCCAGCTTTACATCTCCACCCCTGACCACCCTAGTGATGCCCTTTCTGTGATGTCCCACTGCCTGGAAGCGGTGCGGGTTTGGATAGGGAGGAACAGACTCAGACTCAACCCTTCCAAGACCGAGTGGCTGTGGATGCCAGCATCTCAGGATCTGGAAATTCCATCTTTAGTGATCGGGGGAGAGACTCTTATTCCCTCCAACAGGGTCCGCAACTTGAGTGTCCTCCTGGATTCTTGGCTGTCCTTGGATGACCATCTGACAGCTGTAACCAGGGGGGCCTTCGCACAGGTGCATCTTGTGCGCCAGTTGCACCCTTTTCTAGACCGGGATGCCCTCGCCACGGTCACTCACAGCCTCGTTACCTCTAGGTTGGACTACTGTAACACTCTTTACATGGGGTTGCCCTTGGGATGCATCCGGAGGCTCCAGCTAGTCCAGAATGCAGCCGCGCAGGTAATTATGGGGGTTTCTCAATACTCCCATGTAACACCTCTCCTGCGTGAGCTGCACTGGCTGCCGGTGGCGTTCTGGAATCGTTTCAAGGTGCTGGTACTTACCTATAAAGCCCTTCATGGTTTAGGCCTGGGGTACTTGCAGGACCATCTCCTGCCACTCTCCCATCATCCCGTGCGCTCTCACAGAGTGGGCCTCTTCAGGGTGCCATTGGCCAAACAATGTCAGTTGACGGCCCCCAGGAGGAGAGCGTTCTCTGTGGAAGCCCCGACCCTCTGGAATGGATTGCCCACCAAGCTCAGGACAGCCCCCGACCTTTCCTTCCGTCGCGAGCTGAAGACGTGGCTCTTTCATCAACTCAACTGATCCGTTTTGGGTGTACATTGTTATAATTTTAAATTGTTTTAAATGGGCTGTTGATTTTAAATTTTATTGTGATTGTATTGGAAATTGTCATTTTTGTAAGCCGCCTTGAGTCCCTTGGGAGAAAGGCGGCATATAAATCGCAATAATAAATAATAAATAAATAAATAAATAAATTAAAATACAACTTTTTTAAAAATCTACATCGTACTCCCTTTCATTTGGACTAAAAGTTTGAAGATTCCTGTTCTCCATCTGAATTTGCCTGTTGCAGCAAATCACTTTATCTTTCATTCAGAGACAAAGCATATTAGCTTTGGATTATATTAGCTAATGGAGTCCAGGTGTTCAATTTAATTAAAGATTAAACAAGTAATTTATATCCAATGGGACATTTTTTGCTTGTAGAGAAAATTTTCATCAACAGTAGTAAATAGTTTCTGTAAGTAGCAGGGCATGATTTGTTTTGAGCTTTCATTTAATGTACTTTAATTAAATGTAAGACATGAATGTATTTACTGCTAAAATGGAACTCTCTGGACCTATTTCAAAATGGATCTATTCAGGGCTACTAGTAATAATAATTCAGAAGCCACTAGATGGCAATAAAGACATGCAGAATTTTTTTTTTTTTTTTTTTACCATCTGGGACTTGATTGTCTGTAGTTGGAGCTTTAGTCCATCTTCAACTGGAAAGATTTTAACATATTTTCAAAACAATGCTCATGTGAAGAAACTCTCGATTATTACCTTCAGGATCTCAGATTCTTTTACAAAGCTGGACAAGTAGGATCTGGAAATATTTCCTTGTTGACCTAATTTAGAATTGCTAATCGTATTATAGTTTGAGAGGAATGGAATGAGCTTGTTTTAAGGTTATCTGAGTCACTAGATATTCAAAAAGAGATATATTATATATACCAAGTTGATTTTTATAAATTAATCCAGACAGTTCCCCAGGAAAATATATTACAGATACTTATTATTTACTAAATTATGGAACATTACAAGTCTCTGACTCAAGGAAACACAGTATCTTTTGTTCCATGCTGATTAATATAATAAAAATTGATCTGCCTTAAATTCTTCTGCTTGTAGAGGTAAACCCATATACAGATGATTGTGCTATATGGATTAGAAATAAGGAAATGGACATTGTTTGAGCAAGTTAAATTAAGTTTTAATTAATGGCTCAGTTTTCATGGAATAGATTGGGAACACATTTTTAAAAAAATTCATATGTAGATGTTTCAAAATTTAATAACTCTACAAGAAGTAGGAAGAAGTCTGTGTATGTTGTTTGCTGCCAAAAAAGCCAATGTAGTCCTAGGCTGCATCAACAGAGGAATAGTATCAAGACCATGTGAAGTATTAGCATTGCTATATACTGCACTTGGAATATTGCATCCAATTTTGATCATCATGATATAAAAATATTGAAATTCTAAAAAGAATACAGAGAAGAACAACAAAGATGATTAGAGTACTAGAGGCTAAAAGATATGATGAACGTTTGCAAGAGCTGGGTACGTCTAGTCTAACGAAGAGCAGGACTCAGGGCCGGATTTAGATGAAAAGAGGCCCTAGGCTATTCCACTTATGAGGTCCTTTCACCTATAGTGAAAGTGTAATTTTAATTTTGCTAACAATTTGAATGTAGGCCCCTCTTGATCTTGAGGCCCTAGGCTGAAGCCTAGTTAGCCTATAGGAAAATCCGGCCCTGGCAGGACTACTGGTGACATGATAGCAATCTTCCAATATTTGAGGGGCTGTCATACAGAAGAGGGTGACAACCTATTCTTCAAAGCACCTGGGAGCTAGACATGAAGTAATGGGTAGAAATTTACCAAGACATACCCAGTTTAGAACTAAGAAGAAATTTCCTGACAGTGAGAACAATTAATCGGTGGAATGAATTGCCTTCAGAAGTATTGGATACACCAATAGTGAAGCTTTTATTATTTATTTATTTATTTATTTATTTATTTATTTATTTATTTATTTATTTATTTATTAAATTTTTATACCGCCCTTCTCCCGAAGAACTCAGGGCGGTGCACAGCCAAAGATAAAAACAAATACATATATAAAATTTAAAAACCATTTAAAAAACATATTAAATAATTTGGCACCAACCATTAAAACAAACAACCCATTAAAATTAATGTTTAAGCCAACCCAGCTTGTTGGAACAGTAACGTCTTGAGGGCACGGTGAAAGGTGCGCAGGTCAGGGATCATCCATATCTCTGGGAGCAATTCGTTCCAGAGAGCGAGTGCCCCCACACTTCCCCTGGGTGTCGCCAGTCGACATTGTTTGACCGACAGTACCCTGAGGAGTCCCTCTCTCTGGGAGCGCACTGGCCGGTGGGAGGCTATCAGTAGCAGAAGGCAATCTCGTAAATACCCAGGTCCTAAGCCATGGAGCACTTTAAAGATGGTAAGCAACATGGTTTTGAAGAAGATAGGACAGTTCAGAATGATATAAGGGTTTCCTGCTTGACCAGGGGACTAGAGGACCTCCAAGGTGACTTCCAACTCTGTTATTCTGAATTCATTCTCAGGTGTTTCAAAATTGGGAATTTCCAAATAATTATAGGAAGGCACTTTTCTTCCTTTTGTAGGGATCCATCTGATGCTGTGTATGATTTGTACAGACACGAAAGGAAGACAGATTTTGCAAGGCATTCAAAATGTGGCTCTATCAACTACCCTGGGCCCAGTATTCATGGTTAACTTGAAACTAGACGTTATGAATGTCCTTGGCAGCTATTTTATGTTAATAAAGATTTTTTCTAAATTATGCTTGTTTTATCTGTTATTTACTTTTTAATTGTCAGCTGCCCAGAGTGATTATATGAAATGAATAGCTATATACATTAATAATAAATAAATACCTTGGCCTTTAGAATCTAAAACCATTAGAGTATATATCAGCACTGGAGTCAATAATATTCAAGCTATATTGACTTCAAGGAACATAGTTGAATTTGAGGGCAGCTTTTTGTTCCTACTTTTGAATTTGTAGGACTTCTACTTTCTGAGTGGCTTTCAGTTATGTTGTAAGTCAATAACAATGTTTTTAGCTATGAAGGTATTTCGGATGGTTATTTGAAAGAACAGTAATTACTAGGGAAGTAGGGATATAAAAAAACAATCTAATGAATATTATTTGGTTTCAAAGCAGATACTTGCAATGATTGTTTTACAATAATTTTTGTTGGGTTCCAGGACACATAGGTATTATGGGAAATGAAAAAAGAGATTATACTGCTAGGGAGAATTTGTTTGCTTCTGATGTGGCTGTTCCTTTACTTTTAACTCCTTTGGAAATCAAATGCGGACTTAAACGGGGGTTCAGAAATAAATAACAGACAGTGGGAAAATAGACATGCTGAAAGACACTTTATTTCTGTGCTGATTTGGATGTTTTTTGGGGGGGCCAATTGTCAGGATCAGGTGAAGCACATTTGTCTTTTCAGAGCCATTCTAGGTTTATTATACGTTAAGGTGGAGTCTCTAGAGAGGGGAAGAGGTACAATGGAACTATATGATGATGCTTGTGGAGCAGAAAAAAAATCCCTCATTCATATTCTTTGATACTCCTAGTGTTATAATAATGATAAAATAATGACTTTCTAACTTGTGTATTTGAATTCTTTCTTACCTACTGATATACTAGCTACTTTGCCATTCTTGAGGATAATTTGATGGCATTCCAGGATTGATGATTTTTTGGGAGATTAATAGAATGTAAAGATTGTTTTGATAAATGAAAATAACAGCAGTAAACTGGTGATGAATTTGCTTTGCTTTGCTTTGCTATTTCTCTCAGGAAAAAGATGAGCTTAAATGTGCCGTTTCCCACACCTACATCTCAAACTGTGTTAAATAAGGAGATTTGCCAAGGGAGCATACTCAAACAAACAAAATCCTTTGTGAAATGAGGAATCAGAATGCAAGTTTCTGGCCAAATGCAGGGGTAATCCCAATTCCTCTGATTTGTACTACATACTCAGGCATAACATCTGAATAGAAGTCTTCTAGATACAACACCAAGCTTCACTATCAGGATTTTACATGCCACTCTGCTTAATATTAGCTTGTGCAGAACCAACAATGTCTTGGAACTGTTTGTATATCTACTTTGTTGACATTGCCCAGGAAGTCAGCAATTCTACTTAAATTAAAAGAATTGAATGTAGGAGGAAGAATGTGTCATCTCTATCTTCATAAGGCAGAATCTGGTCCCCTGCTGTGTTTCCAATATGCTCCCCACTTTCTTCTACATATTTCTTCCCCTTTTCTTCACAAAACAGCAGCTTCATTTCACATCCATTTTTTTCATACGCTTTCACATCTTCCCACTCACAGATACACACAAATGCAACTCTACATTATTTTCTTCTGCTGATAATGGATTTCTCTGGTGACAGCAAGTGCTGCCAAATATGTGGGTAACATTAAGTTCAAACTCAATTCTTCACCTCTATCATGATGCACAACTTGCTCAGTAGAAAAGTTAAAAAAAGCAATTTTGTGTCCATAATAAAATAACTTGCTTATTCCCCCGCCCCTCTTCTATATATAAGACCTTGCAGTTTATTCACAATAACTTGCATGAAAATTTCCAAAAGTGGTCTTGGGAGCTAAGAAATGACTTCACTATTAAGAAAGGAGGTTGACATTAAAAAGATACTCTTCTGGAAAAATGTATGTTTATAAATAAGATTTTGCTAATTTCCTAGCAAATGAACTGCTGTCCTTTAGTGCTGGTCATAATACAACATTGGTTACTTAAGTGGAAATGGTTGGACATTGATCAGACAGCAGAGTAATACATATAAAATTCCAGCAGCCAGCCTTCTATATACACTGAAATGGAATTGGATAAAACTGGAATGAATACTTCTGTAAGATAACATTATGTGACAATGTAGAAAAATATGCCACCATCTCTGTCCCTCTAGTGTTACATGAACAATACTTTGAGAAAGAACAACTATTTTATATCTGCCTACCAGAACTGCTAAAGGCAAGACATTAAACCAACCCAGTCAAAAATCCCTATGCTACATTGGCACTATAATTCAATTACCGGTAACTGTATTTTAAAACTAAACATTTCACCACATTCTTGATTGTGTTTTCAGTACTGCAATGTATTGAAGCATTCAAACAAAGCACTGGGTCTAATTTCTGGGCTGCTCTTGATAAGCACAGGTGAGGAATACATAAGAACAGAGGTGATGTATATCCGATCTATTCAAAACTCACATTGCTGATTTAGCTGTCATATTGCATATACATTTCATTGCTGCATATTAACAATAACTCACATACTCTTAAGAACAAGAAACCATTAGGCATTGCTGTGCAGTGCTTCAGCTTTTAATTGTAAGACATATTTTGTAATGTGTGGGAGTGCAACCTCAACATGTCCAGCTTTAATGAGGCGCAGACTAGTGTTGTATTTATGTTCTGGAGCACCTCTTTGAATTGAATTGGAAGCTTGCATGGCCCCATTACTAAAAAGCATATCAGGTACATTTACTACTATATGCTTCCTGCCATCAACTTACCTGATAAGCCTCCCACGTCCATCTTCTTCAGATTCTTTGCTTCTAAAATGACAACAGTCAGCTTGCCAGCAGTAGGCACATAGCGGAGAGAGAAACAGATGTCACCTAGCTTCTCTTGCTGCAACAAAGCAAAGGGAACTGTAAGTAGATATATATCAGTATATTGCTTAAAACCAAAGGTTAACACATTTATTTTCTAAAACACTCTTGTAAAATAGTGACCTCTATGTTAATCTGTTAAGAAAACAAGGTATTTCAACATACATGAATTGCTTTGTTATAGCCTGAATCTGAATAACTAGAAAAAAAATCTGCTCTTATTTCTTACCAGTTCCTGTTAAAAACACTGGTAAATTCAACATTCCATTTTTCAGGATTTGTAAGTGGAGTCTTTCCCACTTCTGTAACAATGAGAAAACAAATCTGGAAAATACCTGCAAATATACATTTATTTAATTAAAAGCAACTGTTAAAATTTTAATCTCTTTGCAGATGAAATTGGTGTATTACATTTTTAAAGTTTATAAACATGGAAGATTTTTTTTTATTGAAAAAGTTTTTCAAATACAAATTTTCCCCCCTTTCCCCCCCTCCATTCTAACCCCCCCTCCCCCTCCCCTCCCCCTGTGGCTTCTCCAAAATAAAACCCAAATTAATAACAGATTATATAATACTTTACCATCCTTTTGTACCACCCCCATATACTAACCCTTTCTTTCTAACAATATTATTATATCCCCCTTATACTATACATTTCAGAAACAACATTCAACTGTAAAATTATATAATAAATTCTAATTTAGCAATTTCATCTATTCAACTCATAATCTATCCTTCTAACAATATCATTATATCCCCCTTGTACTATACATTTCAAAGCAACATTCAAAGCAACTTTCAGCTGTAAAACTATATAATAAATCCTAATTTAGCAATTTCAACTCATAATCTATCCATTTCCTCCTCCCCCATACATATATCTCTTAATTCAAATCTTTTACATATATTGATATAACATAACATCCCTTCTCCTAAACTAAACAATCAGTAAACTAACCTATCTCCACCCACTTTCCTACAGGTCTACATACATAATATCTTTATTCTTCTGCCCATTCCATTAAAAAAAAAAATATTTACATATATATATAAAATCCTCAATTGACTTTAAGTTTGTAATCCATATGATATCTTCTGTAATGTCTCTCAGCTGGATTGTTAATTCCATTACCCATGTTAGGGTAACATCACATCCTAATTCCAACAGTATGTTCGGTATCTTCAATTACCATCTGCCCCCATCAATAGTAAATATTTTCATATATAAAAAAACCCACCTGAGTGACTTTATATTTATATTCCATATAGTATCATCTATAATGTCTTCCATCTAGATTATTAATTCCAACCACCGTATTGGGGTAACAGCCAGATCTTCTGCATGCCCCAATCCCATAGTTCTCTTGCATTATAGCTCAGCATAAACGTAATCCATTTGTCAAAGAATCCAAAATAGAAAATTCCAATCCACTCAATTTATGGCCATCTTCACATCCCAAGAGTACAGCACTACAGAGATCTGTCACTCTCCTCAGGGTAATATAAACCAATACTTTGCCTCAACTAAATTTCTAAATATTCAATCGTCTCTTGAGTAACTGGTATTACACTTTTGTTTGGTGTAAAAGTTTTTATTTTTGTAGGACCTGCTTCTTCTTTTCTTAACTTTTTGTGGCTTAGATCTCCATCCTGGTTTCCTTTCTATGAGTTGTATATCAACTGTTTGGTTTCCATGCTTGTCTGTAGCTTGATAAGTCATCACATTAGAATCCAAAGCCGCCTCTCTAGTATTTATAGGTAATCCAACTATAGCCTCTGAAGGAGAATCCAGAAGCGGCTTATCCACAAAAGCCTCTGTAACTTGTTGTTTTTCCGTTACCTCCACCTCCATCTGCTTAGCCTGAATTTCAATCTCTTGTTGCTTTTGCTTTTCTTTATTCCCCTCGTGTATTATATGTGGAAACGTTAAACCCATTTTAAAAACCTTATAGTAAAATTCTTCCACTTTTTCAACAGTATTTAATTGATATCGTTCTCCTTGATATCTCAATATTATACCAACTGGGACATCCCACCTGAATGGGATGTTTTGTTTCTTTAGTTCAGTCACCAAAAATCCAAAATCTTTTCTATCTTTTAACATCTTAGGCGGTAGTTCTTTAAATATCCAGATCTTCCTTCCATGCATTTCAAGAGTGGAGTTAAAAGACTTTTGCACAATATCATTTCTTATTTCTTTATCAGTAAAGTAAATCACCACATCTCTAGGCAACTGCCTTTGCTTTGCCACCCAAGAATTAACTCTATAGGCCTTATCAATCTTGCAGGATACATCTTCAGGGCTAACCTTTAAAATCCTAGCCAGAACTTCAGCAGACATCTTTCTCAAATCTTGTCTTTTATCTTCCTGTATTCCCCTAATTCTAACCACAAATTCCATGAATCTGAATTGCATTATTGTGGTTTCATTTTCAATCCTTTGTTTTATATTATCTACATTGTAAGTCTTATAGTCAGTTTCCTTTATTTTTTTAAACTCTACTTCTGAGCTTTTTTTCTTGAATCCTTATTAAATCATTTTCAATTCTTTTTATTTTATTATCCAAATTATAAATCTTATCATCAACTTCCTTAGTGTCTATTTTTGAATTTATAATTTCATCCATCTTCAGAATTATTTCTATAAAACTTTTCATATGTTGCTTCAGAATATCATACTTTTGTTGAATCAACTCTTTAATTTCCTGTCTAAAATTTTCAAGATTCAGATTCACAGTCTTATCATGTCTTGCCATCTCCTCCAGTAAAAATTTCTTTAGGTCTATGAAGCCATTCTTCTGCATCTGCAAACTCTCAACTTGTTCATGCGATTTATAAATGGGAGAGCCCCCCCCCCCCCCATGGCTTGATTATCTGGCTTTGTCAGTTTTAGCGCCATCCTGCCACACAAAATATTTTTTCCCTTTTTCCTTTTAAAGAAAAAGACTTCTCTCCAAACAATATCAATAACAAGTCTCTAAGAAGGAAGAAACATGAAATAAGAATTTTTTCTCTTCACTTCTAACCAGCACTTTTGCTAGATACTTTGTAACTTTGTAACGTTATAAGCTATTCAAATGGAAGGACTTTCACTTTCAGCTTTTTTCAAGCCTCAGCCAGTCGCCATTTTAAACTCTCCTTTTTCCTCCTTTCACTCTTCTTTAACTTTAAAATCAATCTTGGGGTTAGAATACTTGCAGTTTAGGATCCCCAATCCGAATTTCATCCTGCTTATTCAGATGATCTGTTAATTTCGTTGATTGGTCCGGTCCCAGCGCCTGGCTCTGCAAAAAAGCAGAGTTCTCCCGAAGCCCGGAGCAGCGGTGAGCGGAAATAGGGAGCGACAACCTGCTCGTCTCCAAGAGTAAAAAAAAGAACTCTGGGGACTTCGCAGAGGGCTCTACCTGCCCTTGCCTGCTCTGTCTCACATTTCCTTCAGGAAATGGAATTTTTTGAGCCGCCTTTCAGATGTAAAGGCGGCTCTTTACAGGCAACGGGGCTGGCGGTCTCAGAGGACCATCTGGTGGTGACGGAAGCCAGACCGGAAGCCTCAACATGGAAGATTTTGTATGTAAAAAAGATCTCAATATTAATCCTGCTCAAATATCAACTTTGAATTGAACTTAGAAATAAGGTTCTGTACCCAACTCAGTTTCAGGTAACACATAATTATCTTCAACACATTAGACCATTGTTTCTCACCCTTGGCAACCTTAATATGTTTGAATTTCAGCTCCCAGACTCCCCAGCCAGCCAACTGTACTAGACATAATTCATCATCCTATTGATCTAGATCTTAATGTTTATAATAGGGCTAAGATCTGAGTAATAATTTGAATTGTGGCATATATTTTCATTAAATTTAATATTACAGAAATATTAATCATACATTTTCATTAAACTTAATATTACAGAAATATTAATCAGTTCTTCCAATAATACTGAACTGAGGTTATATCTAAAAGCTAGACAATTTGAGAATCAGGTATTACATCTAGATCTTCAATTTTATTTTTTTTTTCACCTTTCAATGACTGTAGTTATTTTGCCTCTCACATTTGTTTCTAATATGTTAAATATACTAATTCCATAGCAATTTCTAATAGAAAAATGCAGTCATGACTTCTCAGTATGGCAGCTGATGCCTGAGTCATTTCAAATTTGTATTTTTCTGCATCCACAAATGTGTTAATTGTTAGCTCACTGCTTGCTGCTGTAAATTATTAGCGACCCTTTTAGCACGAATATTAGATTAGTTGCGATAGTCATCAGCACATCATTAGTTTTGTTGTCAGAAAACAGTGAACTGTACTGAGCCTTGTTATGTTCTGAAATAAACTGAACAGTTTTGAAAGATAAAATATCAGTCATAATTTAGCAAACAACACAAGTGTTGTCCAAATAGACAGAATGGCCTGTTCCAAATGTCAACATGAGTTCAGAGGTCAACTAAATATATGAGAATTTTCTATGGTTATGATGAACAATATTGCATTACTAAAGGCATTCAGCACACAAAGGTTAAGCAGCCATTGCAAAATGACAAAAACTTTCTATTAAATGCAAAAATGAGTATATCTGAGGCTGGAATGATAAGAACAAGAACAGACTTCATGCTGCTCAGTAATGATCATTAGAAAGAGTGCTGCTGTGATCTTAGATCTATGCTATTTTAGTGGGGTAAGAATATTACTTAAAAAAAACCCTACAGAATCAGGTTATGCTTAAACAACTCTAACTAGGCATTTAGGCCTCTGATCTTTCTTTGACAGATAGCTCTCATTAAATACACTCATTATGAAGTGTAGTATGATTACACAATTACCTTGGGGAATATAATAAACCTCCTTGAAGACAATCTTTTGTATGCTAGAAGACAACACAAAAGGACAGATGGGAGTCTTCAATATCTTAAAGTAAGGGTGTGCTTTACCCTAACCATTGAATCATGTGTCACCTCCTAAGGACAATTCTCTGTTTCTGTCTAATTTTGTCTAATAGGTTTAAGTACAGCCAGGTTGTACATTATCACTGATCTTAATCATAAATACAAGCCGCCAACAAAGCCTGCTCAGCTGGACTCTCATTTCCATACTTTTCAGGTATCAGCTAAGACTGGATTATCTCATTGAATATACAACCGTGCACTCTCATAAATGGCTACTGTTTGGGACTTCTTATGGAAAATGGCAGATTGAAGAGATTGCTTAAAGTGGCAGCCCACACCCACCTATGTTTTGGGGGCACAGGCAGATTTTCTGGAGCAGAAGAATTCTTTGGATATTAAGAAAAATCCAAAAAATTGACCCACAAGTAACCTGCAAGTCCTCCAGACAGCCAGTGCTTGCAAGAGATAAATCAAGAGAACATAGACAATAGAAAAATATAGAAAACAACCATCATGTGTACAGTATTTTGTTTTTTTGTAGTGGGTTTTCCTGAAAATATTATTTTTGCCTGAAAATCAAAATTAGAAACTATTTAGCACACTCACAATTAGGAAACATATTCTTTAGTACCAGCCCTCTTCAAATCAGTACTTTCTGAATTCTTAAGTACTGTATTCTGTGAATATTTAAATGTTCATAATCACTGCTTTGCTACCTTGCAAATGCCCCCTGTGGTTGGAATTCCACCCTGCATTTCAGATTTTCCTATTGCATTTTATGAGCACAACCAAAAGAAGATGCAAAATCCTACTGCTAATGTTGCTTTATCAAGTACCAATCACAGCTATAGAACTTTCTAAATAAAACTTCTTCATGAGAAGAAAGTTCAAATGTGAAGAACCCACACAGATCATTTGGCTATCTAGTAGAAATTTGTTTCAATGTATTCTATGCACACATTCATAATTTTTTGTTTTAAAAAAATATGCTGTTGTCCCTACCCTGGTGATATATTGAAGGGCCTTAAAGACCTGGTCTTCACCACGGCCTTTGGAGAGAATAACTGATGCCCTGTTCTTTCTTTCTGTTCCCCTCTGGGTTAGTTTTATTTACCATTGTTGTTCTTGTGTTGTATTTGTTTTTTCTGTGGTTCTTTATTGTAAATGTTTTAACAAGTGTAAGCAGCCCCAAGTCATTGGGAGTTGGATGACATATAAATTTAATAAATTATTATTAAATATTATCAAATTGAGTGCTTGGAACTCAATGCTATATCTGTTTATATAATCTATTCAAATTATGTGGTGGTTAATATGCTGATATAAAGTCATGTACTTGTGGTTTTCAATGATAATTGAAAATTCCTGCCAGATTAAGGAACAGAGAAGCATCTCTCTAGGGGTGATTATTTCACAGAGGTATGTTATTGTTATTATGATTAACTTTCATTTTCAGATATAATTTAGTTTAGCCAATTGCTGGGATCACTGGATGGAAACTTCCACCTGGTGTTAGAATTGTCCTACTGGGAGGTTCACTAAGGTTAACTTCTTTCTTTTGAATGTTCAATTGCCAATCAATTCAATTGCTCCTTCTGCTTTAAGCAGCTTGATAATATACATAAAATTGCTCCCACAGAACAGAACATAAATGAATTCAAAGCTTTAATAGATCACACCAGAATAATTTTCTTCTTTACAAGAAAAGGTCAGTTAAAACCCACTGAGCCAGCAACTGTTCTGTTAGCAAAAGGCTCCAAGTGATTAACATTATGACAGAGAAAGATTTTTTTTTACTTTTCCTATCCATATTCATTTTAATAAAAGGCAGAGACAACAATAAACAACAAAAAACCATAAGATTCTCATTTACTTTATTGTCCTTGGACTATGATTCATCCGGTTGTTTATGATTCTTTGTGAATCAATGAACAACAAAATATTTAAGCAGAGCTTCATTTTTAGTGCTAAACAGTTCTTCTATATATTTTTCCAGTATATATTTGTTTTATTTTTAATGTCTCCATTTTTTCATAAAGCATCCCTTCTTTTCTTTAATTTTTGGAACACTTTTACTTGAAAATATTTAATTGGGTTACAAATTTCAGTTCAAAGTTCTTCAGATACTCTATATAATTTAATCCATTAAATATATTCTTTACCTACACAAGATATTCATATAGATTTTTTTAAAAAAATTATATTGATAAGATGCTACAAGTTGCCATACTGTACAACTGTTCAACATTTATTTCCAATGCATCTTTGTCTGGAGCACAAACATGGACTCAAATTGAGATAATTTTACCATAGTTTTGATTGAACCAAGCACTGACATTGACATCCTTTCCTTAATAATAATTTCTACAATGGTTTTCTTGTTGGCAGCAGAAAATCTAAGTATTTCTGATGTGAAGTGATTCATTCTAGTACATTCTAGTACATGTCATATAGGTGATTCTAGGAATGCTCAATCTAAGTATTTCTGTTCCAGGCTTAATCTTCTCTTTCCTCATTTTCAAATATTCCATGGAATACATGATTTTCCAGCATTAATCTTTCCAGTCACATCCAGGAACATCAACAATTGGATGTCCTTTTGATTTCCCCTCTTCTTTTCTCTTAATAGTTCATTACATACTTTCCAACCTGGAGACTTGTCTTCTAGTTTCAGATTCACATTGTCCTGCATGCAAATGCCCATTTGGTTTTCTTGGCAGAATAATGGGACAGGATGTCAACTACTTTTACAGGTATCATTTTTTATACTTTTATAAACATAAACTTACTATTAATACTAACAAAATCATTATTTTATAACTTGCTTTTTTGGGGAACAACACAACTTCAAGACTAAAAAAAAAGAGACACAACACAAGGAAGGAAAAGCACAAAAACAAATAAACAAAGCAAAAGATGAAATAAATGCACTAAATGAACATCTTCCTTGATATATTTGGTTTGGTTGGATCCAGAGGAAAAGGAGAAATGTTGCCAATGGAGATAAAGGTAGGAGGTGACACAAGCAGGTAACAATGGGAAATTATAACCCATTTTATAGTTATGATTGTATCTTCAAGAGACACTCTTAATTCTTTTTTTTTTTTGTATGATAAACAGATGGTTAAAATAAAATACTGACTGTGCCAACTTGTTGAATTCAGTGCTAGTGATTCTAAATGGCTAGGGCACTTGTTTGTAAAGCAATGTATACAAGCAAGAATTGTGCCAATTGACTGCCTATAAAAAGTAATTGATCATTATGGTCATAATAGTTTGAGTAATTCATCTATCTGCCATATCATTCTAGTGTTATTCATAACAATTTAAACAAAGTCTAGAAAACATACCAAAGCCAAGCCTGACCCGGGAAAAAAAAGTAGACCGATGGGAGAAAAGAGAACTAAACATGACTAATATCAGTTGAAAGTACTACATTTTAGTAATCGGTTTCCAAATAAATGCAATAAATTATCTCTCCCAGAAGCTTGGCAAAAAATATTGAGGATGGAAGATGTAACAATATATGCTTTATTTTTAAAGAAAGGCTTTTAAAGAAGGACCTTAGACATTAAATTGTTTTCTTTACTTTTTCTTCCTTTTGGGGGTGGAGGGAAGGATTAAAAGCTTAATATCCTCATTTCCTAAGTCAAAAAGAGAAAAGTTGATTTACTACATTAGAAAAAGCAGATAAAATAATCAATTGAACTTATCCTCCAAAAGTATCTGCATGTTCCATTTCCATTTACTTTTTCAAACACACATATTCTTCTACCCAACAGCTTGCTATGCTTTAATTACTGCATTTCATACCATTTTACCACTCAACTTTTTGAATTTTTATCCAATCTTCTTATTAATTGTCTCTACATTTATGCCAGCCACTGTGCAAAACACAATTAACTTAATTTAAAATGAATGAGCCATCAATATTAGTCTTGACAGCATGGAAAACCTGTTAATGATAACATGTTGCAAGTCCGTAATGTAGTTTCTGCACACAACGTACATACATAGATACCATTCTATTCCCTTTCAAACTATGAAACAATAAGAGAAATAAATTAAAGGCATGCAATAAGAAGGAAACATTACTAAATCTAATTTTTTACAAAAAAAATCACTATACATTCATCCATACATTCCTATCCTCATAACTGGTCTTTGTTTATACCATATCTGATTCCCAATCTTTCTAATCCCTCCTTTTTCAAGATCTTATCAACTCCATTAAAACACAACTTTTTTTATTGCCTCCTTCCTCTAGATCTATTAACTCTTCTTTCATGCATTTATTTGACATTTGACCATCCTTCATTTTTTCTATGAACAAATCGCCTCAATGTGCTCATTTCATTCATTCACTTTTGTATTCACTCTAATTCTTATACATTCTTGACTTTCCTCTTTTTGTTTTAATAATAAAAATATTTGCATTAGATATTGCCTTCTTACTGCATTCAACTTATTTTTAGGTCTTGCCTGACATATCAAAGTGCTTATCCCCATGTAACAAAATAGGTGAAAGCAGAGCTATTTTTTACTGTAAAATGTGAATAATAATACACAGGAGACTCTCTTTAGATGGTATGGGATTATAAAACATGATTACCTTCCCATAATTATGTACAAGTATATGGTTAAAGGTAATCTATCTTTTATTATATCAGTTGAAAAGAAGCAATAATTGGTTGCCCTTGCCTGATCTTTAAAAATCCTCTTGCCCAAAGCTATACAGTCATTTAAAACTTACTAAATGCATTTCATATTATCAAGATATTGCCTTGTAATTTTAAAAGTAATTGGAAACTACTTCTGCAGAGCTGAAAAAGCAGAGGCCAGAATCTCAGAAGCAAGGTAATATGTCTTTTATTGCCAAATCTATAGGAAGAGATCTTTCTTATCTGTACTTTTACTAATGCCACCTATCTCTACTAAGCGATTCAACGCAGAGTAAAATAACACAGGGGATTTCTTTTGTCCCTTAGATTTGATTTTGGATCCATCTCAATTCTAAAACCAAAATGAAGTGCTGAAACATACATTATTTTAATTAGATACAATAATAATACAATAGAAATGAGGAAACCTGCCCAATATATAACTTTCCTGTTCATTTATAAATTGCTTTATTAGATAAACACACGCAGAAACACATATATAAGTATGCATGTTTATTTTGTAAAAAACAAACAAACCTAAATCAGTTTAAAATATAAGTTGATCTAGTTATTAAATATAAAAAAGGGGAAAAAATAAAAAAATATAGCACTATTAAATACAACAGTTTTGAGAGACAGTGAACCAATAAATAGATGAATAAGTAAATAAAATACAGATGGAATTATTCCAGAATGGAACCAATTTAAAGGGGAGCATACTTTTTTGTTGTAGGGAAATAATACTGCACTATTTCAGAGGTAATGTTAAACTGGTACCTCAAGTTTTTAGGATTCCTCCCTTCATGATGCAATCTTGAGTAGTAATTAAAAATTTTTGCTTTTATTTGCTGATAAATCTAGCTCATTCTGAATGTTCCTATGCCATGATTAGTATTACTTATACTAGAAAGCAAAAATGGAAACAATCAATGACACCCCAAAATATTTCAGAAAATCTCCCATAAACTTCATCAACAAGCAACTCTTGAATTACAATACAGGAGATGGTAGAGATAAGTCAGCCTGTGATAATTGGAGAAAGGGAGATAGGAAACAGTAATACAATTGCGCACAAATGCTAATATGCTTTTCCAATTATCTCTAACAGATCAAACTGCATTTAATCTCCTGCCTTTTAAAATTAAGGAACCTGTCATGTATAGACTTCATACCAAATAAACGTGATTGTCTAATAATGATATTCTCCCAGCTTTGAATAAGGTCCAAATTAGATTGACCCCTCTCCAGGAGATGAACTTGCTCACAGTTCAAATTTAATTTAAGAGATGTACTATTTAGCTGTTCCAGTGATAGTGGCTATTCCTGTCGTGATCACAATGTATTCATTGCTACCAACCTGTAACTGCATTTTTTTTTTAAAAAAAATCATGTATATACTATAATTCACATCTGTTTGTTTCATAAACTGTCTTTTTTAAAAAAGAAATTCAATGTAATATACATAATGCTACCTCATTACAGCTAAAAACAAGGGCAGCAAGTGCTCTCTAAATTTCATGCAACTTATGTTGAGCTTTAATATAAATAAAATAAAACAAAATTTATGTATGCACATTTTTGTGAATGATATCATATGGGAACATACAGTATCTTTCATGGCAAGTTCAGTTAAAAATCAATCAATCAATCAATCAATCGGATAGAACTGGAAGGGACCTTCAAGATCTTCAAGTCCAACCCCTGCTCAGACAGGAGACCCTATACCAGTGATGACTAACCTTTTTGCCATCGCATGCCAGGAGAGGGGGGGCGGGGCGGGGGGGTTATGCCCATGTGTGCCCACACCCATAATTCTATGCGCCCTGCCCTGCGTGTGCAACCCCCTTCCTGGCACACGATGGCCTGGTAGGCCCATTTTTCTTTCTTACCTGGCTCCTGATCCTCTCTATTTATCTGGGAAGGGCGAAAACAGCCTTTCCCACTCCCTCGGAGGCTCTCCAAAGGCCTGAAATGACCCATTTCCCAATTCCCGGTGGGATAGGAAGTGACATTTTTTGTTGTCCCCAGCCTCCAGAGCCTCTCTAGGAGTCCCTCTAGGAGTCTCTGGAGGTTGGGGACAGCAAAAAAGTCACTTCCTGTCCCACCGGGAGTTGGGAAATGGGCCATTTTAGTCCTTTGGAGAGCCTTGGAGGGAGTGGGAAAGGCTGTTTTCGCCCTTCCCAGATAAATAGAGAGGATCTGGAATCAGGTAAGAAAGAAAAACGGGCCTCCCCCCCGGCCCTCTGGAGGCAGCAAACAGCTTGTTTCCCTACTTCTGGTGGGTCCAGAAGGCCCGAAAATCAGCTGGCCGGCGGGTGCATGCACCTCAGAGCTGAGCTGCCATACCCACTGATATGGCTACGCATGCCACCTGTGGCACGTGTGCCATAGGGTCGCCATCACGGCCCTATACCATTTCAGAGAAGTGACTGTCCAGTCTCTTTTTAAAAACCTCCAGTGATGAAGCACCCACAACTTCTGATGGCAAGCTGTTCTACTGGTTAATTGTTCTCACTGTCAGAAAGTTTCTCCACATTATTGGAGAATTATTATCTCATTGATTAGTGTCCATCTACTCTTTTCTGGTGCTTTGGAAAATAAGTTGATACCTCCTCTTTGTGGCAATCTCACAAATACTGGAATACTATCATGTCTCCCCTAGTCTTTCTTTTCTCTAGACTGGTCAAACCCAAATCCTGCAGCTGCTCTTCATGTGTTTTTTTCTCCAGGTCTTTAATCATCTTAGTTGCTCTTCCTTGCACTTTTTACAAAGTCTCACCATCTTTTTTGTAATATGGTGACCAAAACTGGATGCAGTATTCCAAGTCTGGCCTTATTAAGGCTTTATAAAGCAGTATTAATACTTCATGTGATTTTGATTCTATGCCTCTTTATATCCTTTATCAAAAAGTGTATTAGATTTTTTGACTGCTGCCACACACTGCTGGCTCATATTTAAGTGATTGCTCAGTAGGACTCCAAAGACCCTCTCAGAGTTACTGTTTTTGAGCCAGGTTTCACCTAATCTGTACTCATACTATTGGTTTTTTCTGCCTAAGGGTAAAACTTAACTCCACATTAGATTTCATGTTGTTGGATAGGACCATTGTTCAAGTCTGTCAAGTTCTTTCTGGATCCTGAGCTAGTCTTCTGGGATGTTGGCTATTCCCGCCAGCTTAGTGTTATCTGCAAATTTGACAGTTTTATAGTATGGGAATGCTGCTATATGGATATATCTATAATATTAAAATTAAAAATAAGATTAAGCTATTTTTATTCTGGATAGATTTCTGAGGATACAAGCTCAAATCCTAATCTAATATGGAGTGAAAGAAGCCTAACTGAGTTCAATTCAACCTAGGAGCTCCTGCAAACATATTCTCCTTGATTTTGGTCAAACGATTTATTTAATTATTATTATTATTATTATTATTAATAATAATAATAATAATAATAATAATAATAATAATAATAATAATTTTATTTCTATACCGCCCTTCTCCCGAAGGACTCAGGGCGGTGTACAGCCTATTTAAAAACAGAATAGATTTAAATAAATTTGGCTTAATTTAAAACCCCAAAAGTTTAAAACATCCAATATAAAATTATGTTGTTAACCCAGCCTGGCGGAACAATAGGGTCTTGAGTGCGCAGCGAAATACCCGGAGGTCAGAAATCTTACGAATTTCTGGGGGCAGTTCATTCCACAGGGCTGGGGCTCCCACAGAGAAGGCCCTCCCCCTGGGTGTCGCCAGCCGACAAGACTTGGCCGATGGCACCCTGAGGAGACCCTCTCTGTGGGAGCGGACTGGCCGGTGGGAGGCTATTGGTGGCAGAAGACGGTCTCAAAGGTACCCGGGTCCTATGCCATGGAGCGCTTTAAAGGTGGTGACCAACACCTTGAATCGCACCTGGAAGACCACTGGGAGCCAGTGCAGCTCGCGCAGGAGTGTTGTCACGTGGGCGCAATGGGTTGCACCCATAACCACCCGTGCGGCCACATTCTGGACCAGGTGGAGCCTCCGAGTGCTCTTCAAGGGGAGCCCCACGTAGAGAGCATTACAGTAGTCCAACCGGGAGGTAACAAGGGCGTGAGTGACTGTACGCAGGGCGTCCCGGTCCAGAAAGGGCTGCAACTGGTGAATCAGGCGAACCTGATAAAAGGCCCCCCTGGCCACGGCCATCATATGCTCTTCTAAAGCCAGCCGTGCATCCAGGAGGACACCCAGATTGCGAGCCCTCTCTGTGGGGGACAAAGATTCACCCCCAATAGTCAGCGATGGCACCTGCTGACTATATCGGGCCGCCGGAAGCCACAACCACTCGGTCTTGGAAGGGTTGAGTCTGAACCTGTTCCTCCCCATCCAGACCCGCATGGCCTCCAGGCAGCGAGACATCACCTCAAGGGCATCATTGGGGTGGTCTGGGGTGGAGATGTACAGCTGAGTGTCATCAGCGTACAGATGACACTTCACCCCAAAACCACAGATGATCTCACCCAGCGGCTTCACATAAATGTTGAACAGGAGGGGCGAGAGGACCGACTCTTGCGGCATTCCCCATGCGAGATGCCTCGAGGTCGACCTCTGTCCCCCTGCCAACACAAACTGCGAGCGGTTGGACAGGAAAGAGGAGAACCACCGCAGAACGGTGCCCCCTATTCCTAACCCCCTCAACCGCTGCAGCATGATACCATGGTTGATGGTATCAAAAGCCGCTGAGAGATCTAATAGGACTAGGACAGAGGAGCAACCCCTGTCCCGAGCCTCCAGAGATCATCCACCAACGCGACCAATGCCGTTTCTGTGCTGTACCCCTGCCTGAAGCCCGACTGGCACGGGTCCAGATAGATAGCTTCATCCAGGTGTCGGGGAAGCTGTCGTGCCACCACGCTCTCAACAACCTTCGCCACAAAACGAAGGTTGGAGACCGGACGGTAGTTGGCTAATTCAGCCGGGTCCAGGGAAGGCTTCTTGAGGAGGGGCCTCACTACCGCCTCTTTCAAGGTGGCAGGAAAGGCACCCTCGCTCAGAGAAGCAGTTATAATCCCCTGGAGCCAGCCTCGTGTAACCTCCCGGGAGGCCAGTACCAACCAGGAGGGACACGGGTCCAATAAACACGTGGCGGCACTAATCTTACCCAGAACCCTGTCCACATCCTCGGGAGCCACAGGCTCAAACTCCTCCCAGATAACATTCTCAAGACCTGCCCTCGTCTCCTCCTGTGGACTCATCCAATCGGAGTCCAAGCCATCCCGAATCTGAGCGACTTTATCATGCAGGAATTGCACAAAATCCTCAGCACGACCCTGCAAGGGATCTTCCCGCACTCCCCCCCGAAGAAGGGAGTGGGTCACCCTAAACAGGGCAGCTGGGCGGTTCTCTGAAGATGCAATAAGAGCGGAAAAATGGTTAGATTTTGCCGCTTTTATCGCCACTAGGTAGGTCTTGATATAAGGTCTTGTCAAGAATATATTAGGTATTTGACTGCCACCGGCGAAGACGGTCGCTTTTGAATGGCCGCCAGCCCCGCCGCCCGTAGAGCCGCCCCGATTGAGGGAAGCGGCTTGAAAACTCCAGAATCCTGAGGATTTGAGGAGAAGAGCAAAGCAAGAAGCAGGTTGAGCCCCCGTGAATCCCCAGAAGTTTGCTACTGGGGAGGAAACAGGTGTGGCTCCCTTTTAACTTGCGGAGACTCCGGACGGCGTGGGACGACTCTGCTCGTCAGAGCAAGCCGGCTGCAGCAAACATTTAAACTGATGGGAAGATAACTTTGTTATAAAACAACCTCAACCCCCAAACCAAGAAACTGCAAGTATTTCTTCTCTTTTGAACTTTTGATTTGGGGAAAAGCTAGAGCGAGCGGAAACGGCTTGAAAAAATGGCGCCGTCCCAGCATTAATGAGCTGAAAGGGAGAGTGATTGCGCAGAACTATTCTAACAAGCTACATTGTAGCAGTGCCTGTTGCAAGCGAACGGAGAAGAGTGGAAAAGAAAAGAAAAATAAATTTGAGCTTGTCTCAATCTATTTAATTCTGGGGGACTTTTTCAAAGGATATTGTGGAGGTGCAAAGGAAAGGAAAAAAAAAGATTTTCTTCTTTCAGAAAAGTTAATTTACGTGGCAAAATGGCTTCAAAGAAACAGGAAGGAAAGGTGGCAGGGGAGAGATCTCCCACCCACAAACCAGAACAGCAGCCCCCTCCCAGTCAGCAGAGGGAGGAAAAGGACTTTGATGTGCAAAGTTTAAAAGATTTTATTACCCAGGCTTTGGATGAAAAATTTCAAAAATCACAACAGGAAATGAAGAGGGAAATTAATGAATTTAAAGAGGCAATGAAAGAAAATTATGATAAGGTGTCAGATAAATTGTCAAATGTGGTTTCTGACTTGGCAGAATCCATTACTAAAGTGGACTCCAAACTGGAAGAATTTAAATCAGAAGTCAATGTTAAAATGAAGGATGCTGATATTAAAATTGCAGATGTGGATAACAAAGTGGAGAGAGTCGAAAACGAAATCACAATGATACAGTTCCGATCCATGGAATTTGCTATTAGGCTTCGAGGAATTAAAGAGAATGATAGCCAAGATCTGAGACAGATTTGTTCTGATGCCTTGGCTGTATTGCTAAAAATTGATCCAGCAGATGTGGTCTATAAAATAGATAAAATTTACAGAGTGAATTCATGGGTTGCTAGACAAAGAAAATTGCCCAGAGATGTGGTGATATACTTTACTGATAGAAGAATAAGAAATGATATTTTGCAAAGATCCTTTCTTTCCTCTGTGCAAGTGGAGGGAGCTCAAATTGGAATTTATAAGGAATTACCACCTAAGATGTTAAAAGATCGAAAAGAGTATAGGTTCTTAGTGAATGAATTGCAAAAGCAAGAAATACCATTTCGGTGGGATGCCCCAACTGGTATAATTTTGAAATATAATGGAGAGAGACATCGATTGAATACTTTTCAGAAGGCGGAATATTTTTATTATAATATCCTTAAAGAAAGATCATCATCGCCACGTACATCTACATTGTTGGAGATAAAAAGTGATAAAGAAAAGCAATCTCAGCACGAGAGGGCACAACAGTCTAAGCAGATGGAACCAGTGGAAATGCAGGGTGCTGCACAGGGAGGAGGCCTTTTGGAGGAATCATTGTCAGAACCTTCCCCAATTCTGTCAACTGGTGCTGTTTTGGATGAAGCTGGGATGCCTGAAGTTAAAGACCAGCGTATAACTCGTGCAATTTCCAAGCAGATAAAAGAAAAACGTGAAGCCATGGGAGGAGCTAGGCCGAAGACTTCAGAAGAAGTTAGGCAAAGCAGCTCATCGCTTCAGAAAGGTCAAGATGACAATTAGGCTCTTATCTTGGAATGTGAATGGACTAAATTCACCACAAAAAAGGAAGAAATTATTTACATATTTGAGACAATTTAATAATGACATAATTTGTTTACAAGAAACTCATATTCGAACTCAAGATCATAAATATTTGATAAATTCTAAATTAGGAACACACTTTATAGCTTCAACCTCGGAAAAAAAGAATGGTGTGGTTATTTATGTGAATAAAAGACTGTCCGCTAAAATTATAGAAGCAGATGAAGATGGTAGGTTTGTTGCAATTGAATTGCACACAGCAAATGGCCAAATTCTTTTGATTGGAATTTATGCTCCGAAACAACAACAGGATCATTTTTATAAGACTCTACATAATAAAATATTGCAATGGGACTATAGATCTATTCTAATAATGGGAGACTGGAATGGAGTAATTGATTCTAAATTAGATAAAAAAAGTTTGGCGAAATCAAGGATCAGACTGCCACAGACTTTTTTTGATATGAAAGAAGATTTGGAATTAAAGGATATCTGGAGAATATATAACCCAAAAGAACTGGACTATACTTTTTTCTCTGACAGACACAGATCTTTCTCCAGGATTGACTTTATCTTGTTATCAGATGATTTACTTATTAAAACAAAAAGAACAAAGATATTTCCAAGAACTTTAACTGATCATAGCTCTGTATGGATAGAAATCGAGATGGGAAAGTCTGAGAGAAGGTCATGGAGACTAAATGAAAATTTGTTCAGATATGAAAAAAATATAATAGAACTTAAAAAACAGATGAAAGAATTTTTTGAAATGAATTTGAATAAGGGTACCCCAATTGAAATAGTATGGGACGCGAGCAAAGCTTATATGAGAGGGGTACTTATTCATATGAACTTCAAACATAAACAGAATCGACAAAGGAAAAGACTTGAATTGGAAGCAGAAATAAAGAATAAGGAACAGTTACTTACTAAAAACCCAACAGATGAAAGAATACGTGGTGCTATAAAACTTTTGAAAGATCAGTTTCAAATGCTTTTGGCGGAACAAGTTGCAACAAATCTACAATATGCGAAGCATAATACGTTTTGTAATGCTAACAAACCGGGGAGATGGTTGGCTTATACCTTAAGGAAAAAGCAGAGTATACGGACTATTGAGAGTATTGACACTGGGGGGAAAGAAATTTTCCAACAAAAACTGATTAAAGAAGTCTTTGTAGATTACTACGTTAAATTATATGCTAAAGATGACATACAGAATGGACTTATAGAAAAATATCTAGAAGAGAAAAGAGTCTCAAAAATTACTAGCCAACAAAAAGAAAGAATGAATTACCCTATAACAGTTGAGGAAATAATTGCAGCAATTAAACAATTGAAAACAGCTAAAGCTCCTGGAACAGATGGATTGACAGCAGTGTATTATAAAACTTTACAAGCAGAAATGGTGGAACAACTTAGAGACTTATTTTGTAATATACAACAAGGGGGTAAAATACCCCCATCATGGAAATCAGCATATATTACTTTGATACCAAAAGAACAAGCAGGTCCTAAAAAACCGGAAAATTATAGACCAATATCTCTTCTAAATAATGACTATAAAATTTATGCAAAAGTATTAGCCAACAGATTGATGCCAGTAATTCAAGAGGTGATTAATGACGACCAAGCTGGGTTTATAGAGGGTAGATACATGAAGGATAATGTAAGGCAAGTTATAGATTTACTGGAATATCTTGAGAAGAATAAACAGATCTCTGCAGTGCTGGTTTTTTTGGATGCGGAGAAGGCCTTTGATAGAGTGGATTGGAATTTTCTATTAAAGACTTTAAAAAAAATGGGATTTGGAGACCAATTTATACAGGCGGTTTCAGCAATCTACCAAGAGCAAAAGGCACAGATTATTATTAATGGAAGTCTGACATCAGAGTTTAAAATCGAAAAAGGAACAAGACAGGGATGTCCGTTGTCCCCATTGTTGTTTATTTTAACACTAGAAGTCTTGCTAAATACAATAAGGGACTCTAATATCTTGAAAGGTATAATGATAAGGCAAGAGGATTACAGAATAAAGGCATTTGCAGATGATCTGGTCGTTACCCTAACACAGCCAATGGAATCAATAATCCAGATGAAGAACATTATACAAGACTATGGTAAAGTTTCAGGTTTTAGTCTGAACCAGAAAAAAACTAAGATGATAGTCAAAAATATGACACAAGATCGTAAACACGAGCTTGAAAGGAGGGCAGGTTTTGAGATTGTACCAAAGGTAAAATATCTAGGAGTTCAGGTTGCAGAATCAAATATGAAATTGTTTCAAAATAATTATGAGGTGTTGTGGCGAGAGGTGCAAAAAGACATGGAGACTTGGAAAAAACTGCAGCTCTCTTTACTTGGAAGAATAGCAGCAGTTAAGATGAACATTTTGCCAAGATTTCTTTTTTTGTTTCAAATGATTCCGGTGCTTAAAAATGATAAACAACTAAAAGTATGGCAAACTGGAGTGAACAAGTTTGTCTGGAACGAGAAAAAACCAAGAGTAAAATTGAAAATTATGCAAGATGTTCCAGAAAGGGGAGGTCTTAAACTTCCAAACCTACAGTTATATTATGATGCAGCAGCTTTGACTTTAACAAGTGATTGGTTTGGAGGAAAAAAGACTGGAATACTAAACGCAGAAAGTTTTGATTTGGAATCTGGATGGCATGCTTATTTATTTTATGACAGCAAAGTGGATAAAGTATTTAAAAGCCATATACTTAGAGACTCTTTGTTGAGAGTTTGGAAGAAGCACCGACTCAAATGGGATTATAAAATACCGCTATGGCTGGATCTTGGTCATATTTTGTGGAATACAAATATAATGTCACTCGGGGGGTTTTTATACAAAGAGGTTCTTTTTACAGATGCGGGCAGATGGCAGCTGAAGACATTACAGACACTGTTGGCTGAAGGGATTAATTTAACTTGGTTACAATATAATCAATTGCAATTGAGATGGAAAGAGGACCAAAGAACTGGTATTATGTTGCATGAGGAAGAATTGGTTAGACATATAAAAGAGAAAGGTCCAATGCATATTAAAAGGCTTTATAATGTTTTGTTAGAAAGGGATTCGGAAACTGAATTAGTTAAAGATTGTATGATTAAGTGGGCACAAAATTTTGAAGAACCAGTGATGTTGGAAACATGGGAAAAAATTTGGGTTCAGAATGTTAAATTTACACAGTCGCAGAATTTGAGGGAAAATTTTTACAAAATGTTTTATAGATGGCATTTAGATCCTAAGAAATTGTCGTGTATGTACCCTAATGTTCAGCCAAAATGTTGGAGGTGTGATTGTTTAGATGCTACATATTATCATATTTGGTGGACTTGTAAGAAAGTTAAGGCTTTTTGGATAAAAATTTGGTGGGTCATGCAGAATGTTTTAAAGAAAAAAATCCAATTTTCTCCACAATTGCTTTTATTGGGTATAGTTGAGGGTTTTACAGTGGATGAAACAAAGTTGATTTTGTATATGATTACAGCAGCGAGATTGTTGATAGATAAATATTCGAAAAATGAAGCTCTGCCCACCATAGAAGAATGGATTTTGAAGATGGCCAGCTTCGCGGAGATGGCGAAGATTTCAGCATACTTAAAAGATCGCTCACAAGAGACTTATGAATGTGGATGGAAAAAGTGGATAGATTATGTGCAGAACAAATACCAAACTAAGAAGTATCAAATAGCTTTTTATTGATAGTATTATATTATATTAAGATAGAAATAGTCGAACTATGTGAAGATGAAAAATGACATGGGGGTTGGGGGGGTTCAAGGTTCAAGGTTTTTGTATAGGGGATAATGATATTCTATGGAAGTCCGGGGGGAGGGGAGGGTCAGGGGGGGTTGGGGAGGGTGGGTTGGGGAGTTTGGGGAGGGTTAGGGGGGTGAAAATGGGGTGAAAATGTAATTGTAAAACTTTTACAATAAAAAAAAAGAATATATTAGGTAATAAGTATAAACTTAGACTGGATACATAAAATAGATACAAATAGAGGAAACATTAGGTAGGCATGCTGGTGCTCTTATGCACACCCCTTACAGACCTCTTAGGAATGGGGTGAGGTCAACAGTAGACAGTCTTAGGTTAAAATTTTGGGGGTTTTGGAATGAAACCACAGAGTCAGGTAGTGCATTCCAGGCACTGACCGCTCTGTTGCTGAAGTCATATTTTCTGCAATCGAGTTTGGAGCGGTTCACTTTAAGTTTGTATTTATTGTGTGCTCGTGTATTGTTGTGATTGAAGCTGAAGTAGTCATTGATAGGCAGGACATTGTGCATATAATTTTATGAGCTACTCTTAGGTCATACCGAAGGCGGCATAGTTCTAAGTTTTCTAAGCCCAGAATTTCAAGTCTGGTGGCATAAGGTATTTTGTTGTGGCAGAGGAGTGGAGGACTCTTCTTGTGTTAAACATCACTTTAGATCTGTTTGTTTTCATAGCAGTCTAGGGTTGCAAATATCTTTATTCAAATGCACAATTAAGTGAAGTATTCCTGAACACTTCTATGCGAAATATCACAGGTCATTTAGTTCTAAGAGCAAGTGAAACAGCTCAGTGTCTTAATTTTGTTCACGTTGTTTATTGCATTAACTCCAATGTGTTGTGTACATTCATCAGAAGCCTGTTGTGGCTTCTGGAATTGCTGATTGAAGCTTCAAAAGACATATTGCATTGATAAGACAAAATCATAGCACCTCAAAGCACTAGCTTCTTTTTTATTTATTTCGTGTATTGATTTAAATAATTTTTATGGCCACTCAATTTTCAAGTAGTTAACACTGTATGGCTGACATGTGGTGAAAAACATAAAAGAGAGGTTAAACAAAACACACAATACAGAATAACAAAGCTAACATAACATAACATATTTCAAAATCACAGTTATTATTTGGACTGGTTAACAAGGTTTGAGCCACCTTAATATTGGGAGAAATCTATTATGTGGAGCAAGGTTGCTGAGATGCATCAAAATCACTTTATAGACTCTTCACAAAATTAACCACATTGCAAAAAGTAATAGAAACTGTTATTTGAGAACACAGTTTCCCCATTGAGCCTTGGTAGTACAGTGGTTTAATGCACCCTGTTATTAACACAGCTGCCTGCAATTTCTGCAGGTTCGAATCTTACCAGGCTCAAGGTTGACTCAGCCTTCCATCCTTTCTAAGGTAGGTTAAATGAGGACCCAGTTTGTGGGGGCAATAAGCTGGCTTTGTATAAATATACAAAAGTATGAAGGCTATTGCTTAATGCATTGTAAGCCGCCCTGAGTCTCTGGAGAAGGGCAGCATATAAATCAAATTAAAAAAAAAATTACATTATCCTAGTTGTAGGTACCATTTAAAACCACACCTTGATTATCTCATTTCTCCCAGGTACTGCAGGTAATATTGCATGTAGAAGTGATTTGTGCAACCAGCTATATATCTAAAGCTGTCTTCATGAGTCCAAAGAACAATTCAGGATGAAAAAATATTTGAAACAAACAAGCTGGAATACAATTTTTTACTTAAGTAATAGTGTACATCTCTTGCAGAGCCATAAATAACCTTAAGTGACTGCTGCTTAGCAGAAAGCCTCAGATGATTTTATAAACAAACCAACAGATAGAACTAAGTCATTGTTCATCATATCTTTTCTGCCACTGCATTTATTCATACCTCACCTTAACAATCGAAGACGTTTAGGTATATAAAAAAAGAATATTTAAATGTGTTAAAATCTTTTGACCAGTTAAAAACATAAATGTGCAAGGACGAGAAAAGTAAAAAAAGTACTGAATATACTGAACGTGGAGATTATAAAAATCATATCATATATATTTCTTTTTTAAACAAATGCATGACTCTTTAATATATTATTTGGTTTTTAAATAAAATGTCATTCTAATTTAAATATATTATCTGGTTTCAGCAGCAATATTCAAGCTTCACTTCAGTTTATATGTTATTTACTGGTGCACAGTGTGTGTAATCTAATGTTGACTAAAACCTTAGAATACAAAGAGCTTAATATGTCAACAGTAATAAAAGTGAAAATCTGAATTCAAGTAAGCAAGAATATACTGTCAAAACTGCCTGAGACTTTTTACAAGAAAAATCCAAAAAGGAAACATCCTGATGCAGGCCCTGTCTATGAAGTTCCATCTGGTAGGACACAAAGAGAGCCTTTTCATGGCAACCACCCTGTGGAAGATCACCCACCCTGATGTTAGAATGACCCCAAATTTGTTGGCCTTTAGGAAGTCCCACAAGACAAGGTTGTGCTATTAGGCTTGGGGATGGCATCAGAGGTGGGTTTCAGCAGGTTCTGACCAGTTCTGGAGAACCGGTAGTGGAAATTTTGAGTAGTTCGGAGAACTGGTACTAAAAATTCTGACTGACCCCACCCACCCCCATCTATTCTCTGCCTCCCAAGTCCCAGCTGATCGGGAAGAAATGGGGATTTTGCAGTATCCTTCCCCTGGAGTGGGGTGGGAATTGAGATTTTACAGTATCCTTCCCCTGCCATGCCCACCAAGCCACAACCACCAAGCCATGCCATGCCCACCATGTCATGCCCACAGAACCAGTAGTAAAAAAATTTGAAATTCACCACTGGATGGCATGGATGGAGCAGCCTGCAAAATAGTGGGATTTTCATGAGCTTTGAGCTGTAGATGGGATTTCCCTGAGGTTTTATATTTCTATTTAATTGTTTTAATATGCTTCATGGGTACTTTATGAGATTGAATCAGCAGTACCCAAACATAACCTCTGGAAGCTAGGAATCAAAGTTGTAAATAGAAATTGAACATAAAGAACTGTTTTAAGTCTCCTAGCAATTTCTCCAGTTTGGTAAATGTTTGATTCATTTAATCCAATTTCACGAGATAGCTCAGCCATTCCTAGCTTTGTGGACTGATATTCCAAGAGTCAGGAGAAATCTAAAGTCTAAAGTCTCTCTTTACATTGGCAAATTATGTTATGCATAAGCATAGTAGAGCTATCAAGTAAGTCTATAAATTAGATTTCATAGTGCTTTACAGCATTCTCTAAGCATTTACAGAGTCAGCATATTGCCCCCAATGATCTGGGTTTGTTTTACTGACCTTGGAAGGATGAAAAGCTAAGTCAACCTTGAGCCAATCAGAACTTAACTCCTGGCAGTGGGCAGTGAGAGATTACTGCACTTTTGGCAGTAACCTCTCACTCCTAAGAGTAGCAATAATCAGTTAACAACCAGATACTGTCCAGAAAAGACCTATTTTTACCAGATTCTGTAAGGCTTTAACACCCCGCCCCTCAAGGCTAACTTCTTTGGGAAGGCTTTTTAATAAGACGAGGTAAAATAATACCTCCTGGCATCAAATCCAATCACATAATGTGGGACGGGGACAATCAACAGCTTCTCTGGGAATGCATATTTTGAATGGATCATTTCTGATTGAAGAAGGACGTTCTGCAAATACCTAAATGCTACAATTATTTACAGTAAAATAAACAGTAAGCACTTTTCATTAACAAAGTCTAAAGTCATATATTTCTTTGACAATTACTGCAGAAATAGCTAAGTGATAGAGAACATAATGAATGTTCATGTTATAACCTTTTTCTGTGCTTCTAAAATATCAGGTTAGCTGTGGTTGAAAGCAGAACACTACTAGTCTGTGTTGTTATTCTAAGGATCCTCCCAGATAAATTAGGACTAAATTAGGACTGAAAGATCAACTTTTATTTTAGATGGTACACCTCTATAAATCTATTTCAGAATATTTGCACAGAATATTTCCTTTTATCCCACAGCCTGTCTAAAACTATTACAGCAATTTACAGTGGGAAACCAAATTTTGCTCTTTTCATTACTATGCTTTATGTAAGGTATTTTTTTGTTTAATAAATATATTGCAACCTGAGTGCAAAGCACTTTAAATGTCAGTTTAGCATGTATCTAAAGGAAAAATACAAAATTAGATAGTTAGTATGGTAATCACTGACATGGTCCAAATTGGCATTTAGAAACTAGCAGAAGGACTCTGAAGAAAATGACTAAGGTTTCTTGTTCTCAAACTTCTCTCATTTTTTTTTTTGTCTTTAACCTTTTGAAGAATGCATTTTTCCCCTATTACCTTTGTGATAATTTGGATGATGGTAAAAGAAGTCTTCTCCAGAAGACTGAAAGAAAGAAATGTTTAACTGAATTTGGAGTTTAAACGCTTAAAATGCCTACAAAGCCTTGTCATCTTTAATTTTTGTACAATAGCAGCAGTAGCCAGATTGTAATAGCAGCACTCTTTATAATGCTGCTGTCCTTAGAATACTAATTCACATAAAATGGATTGTGTAGAGGTGGGATGGAGCTTTGAAGTCAATTCTTTGCTCCCAGCCCATGTGAACCTTGATAACATATCCAAACATCAAAACAAAACTTACAGAAAATGGCGAAGTCCAATTTGTATATCTAATATGCTTTACCGGCATAATGTTGCTATTGCTTGATGCTTTACTAAAATCAAAGATTACTTAGCAAATCAATGAGCTTTATACTGTACAATTTGTACAGTATATGTACAATATTGTTGGTTAAATAAATTGAACAACAAGACATTAGATTTATAAACGCCTTTGCTTCAAGAGCTCAAATTGTTATCTGTCACATAGAATTTCATTTCAACAACTATCCAGTAAGCTGAGAGATAATACTGATCCAACATTCTGCTAGAGGTTTCCATGAGTGAAGGTGGATTTGAATATGCCCTCTTGGTCCTAACTAGCACCAAGATTAGATATTATATTGCATATCCCAAAGGTGTTTTTTCAAAAGGCAACTGGACTTTGAACTGAACTGAAGAAGCTGCTTGGATGAGAAGTGAAACATCTTCAAGGAAAAAGTCTTTGGACAACTGTGACCTGGATGACTGAGAATCTTCATAGACATTACATTGTATACTGTTTTCTTTAACTGCTTTTTTTAAAAAAAACCTATTTAACATAATCTGTCATTCAAATACAGTATTTAGCTTTGTACCAAGGGATTCATATGGATTTTACCTCCCTATCAGCTCCAGCCAAACTAATGGCCACAAATTATAGGCTCCAACAACATTTGGAAGTGACAACATTGCCTGCCATTGTTTATATTGCAATCTATTAACCAACAGTAATTTGAAGAAGTAAAATGTAGTAAGTAGAAATCATATACAGTATGATGTTAAGGAGGCTAAATGAAATCAAATAACATGAATTCATTATTTGTTGTAATCTAGTCTTCTGCAGAGTATGACAGTTTCTTAAAATTCATGGAAGTTAATAAATATATATATTTGCTTCTTATCTTTAAAGTACTTTAAAAACATCAACACTAATATTTTGTGCATATGTAGAGAGATGAAAAATGCCATAAATTTGTTTTATAAATTTACTTGGGTCATTTAATACCGAAAACAGGCTCCCATATTACATTAAAAACCCATCCCTTGATTTTAATGCTGACCCTCTTAAGAAGTGGCCTGAAAATAGGCCGAATTATCAATGAAGAGGGCAACAGAATGTCAAATCTTTTTGTTTTGTAGGTCAGTGCATTGCTCATTAAAAGTAAATGTTATTATGTATAGCAACTGAATTAGCAAAGAGAGAGAGAAATTAAGTAATTAGAGGTGATTAAGTGAATGGCCAAACTGTCATTAGAAGGCTTGCAAAAGCCTTTCCCTTAAGGTCACAAATGTGAAAACTACACAACCTGTAACTGTAGGGCAGGGGTCAGCATATGTGGCTCTGGAGCCGCATATGGCTCTTTCAGCCTTCTGCTGCAGTTCCCTGTCATTCAAAATATGCGTCACAACCACTAGTGTGCGACATCAGCTGGCACGTGATTTATTGAGTTTTTCAACCCTGGTAGGCCAGCCATGGATAAATCCAAGAAAAGAAAAGTTTCAGAAGAAAACAGAATGTTTAATTCAACTACATATGCTAGTTTTGTGGCCGCTCAAGAAATAGTCAGGCACGGGAAGGATTTTGTGGCTCCCGGTGTTTTCTTTTCTGTGGGAAATGAGTCCAAATGGCTCTTTGAGTGTTTAAGGTTGCAGACCCCTGCTATAGGGTAATCCTTTCTGACATATTTCTTTACCTAAACAGAATGATCACAGATTGGCTAACCTGAGGAACTGCCTGCTGCTTTGCTAAGGGAAGGAAGGACAAACAAAACTGTGAACCATGAGGAGATTTAAAATTTTAGCCTCGGTTTCAAAGTAATCAATTGCCATTTACTTCAAAGATATTTAAACAGAGAAACAGAATGTCCAAAGGCAGGCAAAAAAACATTGGGAGCAGGAGTGACTTCTGACTTCCTGCTGGCTTCCCCATTGAATTTCCTGGTGAAAATCTGGCAGGGAGCACTGGAAATCTTCCTCCTTTCCTTTCCTTTCCTTTCCTTTCCTTTCCTTTCCTTTCCTTTCCTTTCCTTTCCTTTCCTTTCCTTTCCTTTCCTTTCCTTCCCTTCCCTTCCCTTCCCTTCCCTTCCCTTCCCTTCCCTTCCTTTCCTTTCCTTTCCTTTCCTTTCCTTTCCCTCCTCCCTTCCCAGCAAGCATTCCCTGCTATTTGAGGCAGGGAGCAAGGGATTGAAAGACTGTCTTGGAAACTGTCATGAGATATTGGAAATGAAGAACATGTGAGCATTGCAGCAGCCCTGTAGTTCACCAGCAGCCAGTATGGTACATTGAAGCAGCCACAAATTTCATTCCTTTGGGAATTATGGATCCTGGATTTTAGCCCATTTGAAGAACCTTAGGTCAAAAATTGTTGCCCTATGATGCACCATTCTCCTCAATTAAAAGTCATGACAGTTTAGGTTTTAGCAATATATAGATATAAAATGAAGAAAGAAAAATTCTCCATAAAAATGTGTTTTAGTGTGAACAGACTGTACGTTTGGTTTTTTTATGACAAACATTACATTCAGTAATTAAAAAAAGAAAGGAAATGAAAGTCTGCTATAAAATGTCTTTTCAGTAATGGAACATAATTACATTTGTTGTATAATTTGGATCGAATCCAGTAGCTTAGGGTTTTAAGTTGATTTTAATTATGTTTTTACAATAATTAGTGGGCCAGGTTGTGGTACCATGCTGTTGAGCACTAACAAGGCAAACACATACCCAGTGATGCACATCTGGCCTCAGCAATCTTTGCATGAATTTTTGCTGTTTTGTTTGGGTAGCTCGTGAGATTTTATTGTCTCAATATAACAGGCCCATCTTGCTGTTTATCACCATAAAGCCATTTCATACAGAATACTCACAACAGAATACCTGTGGCTCATATCAAATATAGACAACCAAAGATGGCCTTTCCTAATCCAGTGGCCATTATTGCAGCCTAAAATTGGAAGGACTATGCAGGCCATTGAATTTTAACTTCCTGCTCACTACAGGGATCCAAATAAAATTATTAGGTAGATTACTGTCCAACTGCTTGACTACATATAATAAAGGGAATGCCATCACCCAGCCAAATTTCTTATATCATTAGGATGCTTTTTTCTAATTTTCAATTTAACCATATTGTTTAATGTGCTGCATTGAGTTTTGGGCGGAATATGTTATAAGGATGCCATCAAGTTCAAAGACAAAAATAAAGATGAATTGATCAGAAACTAAGTTCTATCAGGAAGGTGGAAGGAGTAGGATATGTTTAAACTAATTTGAGGACAGAAGATATATGGTTGATACAGAATATCACCCATATATCTTCTAGTATCTGAAGAGTTGTCATGTAGATCAAGATCTATTTCTCCAAACTGCATGCCATTGAAGAATGACTTTACACGAAGGTATATTCTAGCTGTATTGGAAAAAGCTCCTCACCCCTAACAATATGAAAAGTTTGGCAGTAGAATTAATTGCTTACAGAGATTATGGAGTATCTTCAGTGTAGTTAGACAAGCATAAACTGTACTTTTTGAAATGGTTCATGAAAAGTACAAGCATAAGAAAAATCTCCCTACAAATGGAGACATTGCATAAATATCTTATGAATTTTATTTTTGTCTAGTACAATTTAAATCTCTATTAACAACTATGTATATAAGCATATGATAAGTCAACTTTGGGTAAATATTTGTTCCTTCAGTATTCTAAAGATAGATTATTTCATCTATTCCTAAATACCTATATTTGAACTCATACATATATTTCAATCAAGCTGCAGTTGCACTTGTGCTTTTTATAATTCTTCAGGGCAATATGTATCCACTTTTGGAGAAGACCAGCCAAAATTGAGTTGTTCTGCCTCTTTTTTGGAGGGGGGAGGTCTTTTGGCATACTCATTAAGCAGTGAATATAATGTTTATTTATTCTTCTGTTATTTTAAGTATATATTAAGAAAACTTTCTTTTAAAAATTGTTTAGCATCATTTTCCACTGACTTTCTAAACATCAGTCTTTCAAACATCATCTTAACTATTATGTATTATTCACATGGGACTGAATTCAACTGCCATCATTCCCAATAAATTTTGTCATTGATCTAGACTACCTTCAAGCCTAGAATCTCAGAAGGAACATTAGTCTATTTACTGCATTAGTTTCCATAAGGGAGGCTTTTTTTCAGCCCATATTTCTTCTATAGCTTAGCCCTAAAAGATTCACCTATACCACCACCATGTGCCATAAATAAATATGGAAATTGAGCCTCAAGGAAGAAGTGCCAGTAGTACATAATCAAGATAGTAGAGCTGTTTTTGGCTACTTTCCTTAGTATATTCAAAGCTCTATTGGTTCCTGAAAATGATTTCTGATTAGAACAAGAAGACAGAGAACTGGTACACATCTTATAAAAAGATAGACAAAGAATCAAGCACTGGAAAACACTTTCCAACTTACTAACTATTTGAATCCAAATCTATCAAGTATCAATAATAAAAATATTTTTGGTTAACTTTACTCTTTATATTATCTATCAGGTTTCCAAAGTTCGATTTGAAAAGGGGGAAACAAAGAGAAAAAGTGATGTAACACTACCTGGTGTAACAGAACCTGTCATATTGATTTTATTTGAAACAACATTTGGTCAATCAATCAATCATGTTCCACATATATAGATTTTCATCTAAACTCAGGCGACTCTTAAGAAATTACCTACCGTATATTATACTATCTTAGCTACATGTAACTTCTATATGAACTATCTTGCCTCAATAAATGAAAACTTTCCAGGGGCCCAAGAAATGAGCATTTCCAGCCTGAGTCCCAAGATACTTTTAAAAAGAGATGCCCAATATTGGAATAATAAAAGTCTCAAAGCAAAGCAATTCCATGGCACAGGAGCAGATTACTTGTAGGACAGGAGTTGCTACCCTGAATGCATGCATATTCTGTGTATATCCCCTGTTCATTTGATATATAAGTATTGCTCTTCTTTATAGCCATGATGCTTAAGATCAAAACATTGCAGCTAAAGGTATGCAAATTTCATTTTGTCTGTTACATGCCCTAGCTATTCAATTTTTTCCTTCTTGCCCTTCTAATATGTACAATCAAGTATTTCTTTAGTTTGTTTTGTGCTATGGGTTTTCTTCATTTGAAAAGACCATCCTAAGATTAATGAATGAAACACAAAAGCCGAGCATAAAACTGAATGAATTCTAACAAAGGATATAGTTCTCTCACCTCTTCTTTTTCAGCACTCTGCAAATCTCGCCATTCTTCAGTCACATGACCAAAATCTACAGTGTTCATGGCAACTTTATATTCTCCAATAATATCATGCTTAGAAAAACGGTCAAAGTCATATACTGCCATCACTAAAGTTTTTCCTCCCAGTTCAGAATACGGCACCTAAATTAGAAAAAGAGAGAGAGAGAGAAAAGTAGCCACTTATAACATCTTTAAAAGTAAGTATGCCTTGACTGCAATTCAAAACCTTTCCTTTATTATCCCTGTTTAACTGAAAGTAGGGAAAAGGCACATTTTCTTGCAGAGGCCTTTGATGACATTTTTTTAATGGCCGCAATACAGCAATCCATAGAACAATGTGGTAGCTCATTCATCAATCAGGAAGTTTTGCCTGGAGTTCTAGTAGTTACTCTCCATCATGAAGCTAAAGGCAAATTACCTGCCCCAGACACATAAGCTTTCAATACTGTAGGAACTTCCCTTCAATAAATCATGCTGTCACTTCTCTCTTCCCAAAAGTTATAGGATGATAAAAAAAGAATAGATGTTTTTTTGCTGCCTAGCACAGAATAATTAAAAACTTGATAGAGGTTTTTTTGAAAAGAATTTTATTTTTTTCTCTTTGGAATTTCATCTTGCTAATGATGAGGCTTGCCCTTTACCATGATATGTTGCTGTATATTTTGGAACAGGAGGCCATATTCTGGATTATTTTCCAGCTGTTCTCTGCTATAGAGCAGAAGGGTTGTTATTAGTAATATTACATTAAGAAGAAGATACGCAATTGATGCATCTTTTATAGGTTTGTAGGGCAAAACCTGTTTGGATCTGTACTCAAATCATAGCTACTTTTAATGATTTTATTTATTTTCAAATATGAACATTTCCTTTAACTGTATTCTTTAAACCAAATAAATGAAGCTTTTAGCCTATATTCTTCACATTCAGTAGTGGCCAAAATTGTGGAAAACTTTTGGGAAAAGTGTATTTTCCTAAAGCTAGCTAATAACACCACTTTTTTGGGAGTAGTACCATAAAATTATATATCAATGGAAAGATATTTTAATCAAGAATGTAATACAATAACTTTTATGAAGGATTTGCTTTTAGAATATCAGTTACAGTATAAAGAAGAAAAATGAAACACATAGAAAAAATGAGATATACAAAAATTATCACATCAGTTAATACTTAGTTGGGTAACCCTTAGCATGAATTATGGCCTTACAATGTCTTCCCATGATGTGAACCAAGTCTTTTAGTTCTGCAGCTGTTATAATGTGAAACCAAGGTTGGATGATTGCTTCTATTAACTGGATTTTATTGCTGGGTCGCTGTTGACCAACAAGTTTCTTTAGTTGGCTTCATAGATTTTCAATTGAGCTAAGGTCTGGGCTATTCCCAGGCCATTCCAGCAGTGGAATATGATTATCTTGAAACTCCCCCCAAAAGTGGTATTATTAGCCATCAAACCTCAAAAATATACTTTTCCCAAAAGGTCTCCACAATTTTGGCCTCTACTGTATATTTAGCTTTTATTTGTTTTCAAAATGGTTCTGTTCTTGTAAATTTTGTCATTTATAATGGATGAAAAAAACCTTCAGATTTAAAAAAGGAAAAACTTCCATTTAAGATAAGCAAGAAATAACATCTGTATATTAATGTACATGTCTGCTGATATTATAGAAGGATACTAGAACTTTGATATTTGTAGAGGCAGTGACTGGATATTTTTATTTATTTAATCTTAGTTTAATTATTAGTTTAGACAAAGAACTGTTACTTTTGTCAGCTTTTGAAGCATCCCAGCAAAACGTTTTTTAACATATACTTCATATAGTAAAACCTCTAAAATTATTTTAGGATCAAGGAAAATATAGATCTTTACCCACCGAAAGAGATGGAAAGTAATTCTGATTTGCTCTTTTTTAATGTTATATTCTGTATGTTTTTAAAATGGTGCTTATTTCTGGATAAGTATATAAAGATTTCATTGTTACGCTTCATAACAATGCATACAAAGCAGTTTATGTGACTGTGCTGAAAAATTTCCTGGCCTATAATGGACCTGGCTCCAAACCGTCAGAGAAAATATCAAATTTAAGGCTTCATTATTTTTTGTGAATATCACTAAGTTTCTAGCAGCTACAAATTCCAATTTGAATCTCATTTCCACCTTGAAAAGGCTAGGAGGCTTAAGGAAATCATTATTTCACATGGTGTTAATAACCCTCAATTAACTGCCACACAGTACATGGAACCATGTACTATAATACTAATACTAATATAAATACATGTGTATAATAAAATTAGTCAGGTGCTATTTTCTTTAAGAGGGAATAATACTCCATTCCCTCCAATAGGTCTAATAGAAAAGGAATTATTGAACAATTCTTTGTTTTGCTGTATTTATTAAGTTCCTTTCTAGGCAAATTTATAACCCATCTCCCAATCAGGTCAGCTTACATAACAGCCAAGCAGTCAGTATGACAGCATCACAATATATTGTTGTTTTTTAATAAAATCAATCAGATTTAAGACAATATTAAGGAAAGATAGAAAGTAGCAAGGTTCCTCTTCCTCCAGCCATTGCGGGTCTGACGGGTGTAGAGCCGCTTGGCCCAGGATCCCTTGGGGCCACTGATTTGGCCGCTGCTGCAAAGCGTTGTGGCTAATTCACGCGTGGCCAGAATTCCCGCAAGCCCACTTCCAGTTCCACCGCCGCCTTGAACCATTCCGACAGCCTTGGTGGTAAGCCACGATACACACATACCTGCCTCACCTCTCTATCCAGTCCAGACCGAAACTGGTGTACCAGTAACTGTTCAGGCCAGGAGTGGAGTCGCCCAGCTAAGGTGCGAAACTCCTTTACGTAATCTTTGGCCGGGCGGCCTCTCTGTTTCAAAGCTAGTAGCTCCCCTTCCGTTACTTGGACCCTTGCACTATCTTCAAAACGTCCTCTTAAAGCCTCCAAAAACAAGCCAACATAGGCTAACTCTTTCGCGTGTTTGCTATGGAGATCGGCAACCCAATTAGCCACTTCCCCGTGCAGAACAGCAGTGATGGCAATAACCATAGCCCACTGCGAAGGATACATACGACCATATAAGTCCATATGACTAAGTATCTGGCTTAGGAAAATGGACACCCTGTCAGCACTACCATCAAAAGAGGCTTGTATTGGGGGAGGGCCCCACAGTTGCTGTGGTTGTTGTGGCCACACCCCAGGTAGCCACATAGGCGGATTACCAGCGCCTTGGGAGCCTTGTGCATCCCTCTCCTCCATCCTGCGCTGGCTGGCTTGAGTCCGTAGGCCTACATGGCCTGCCTCCCGACCCCCTGGTCTGCGGTGTGCGTCCTGCTCTGTTTCACGGGAAGCCTCACCTAAAGAAGGGGTTCGAGGACCTGGAAGCTGCTGCTCTGTGGTCCTGACCCTGCTAGTCCCTCTATCCACCCGTAATTTGGGACTTGCTAAATGGAACGGGGTTCAGGGCCACTCCCTCCCCCCTGCCAGGAGTTAGCGGGTTCCCCTCCTGCAATCCAGGGTTGCCATGATGCTGCATCCCGAAAGCTGGCTTCTCCAAACTTCTCCCTCAATATGTCCAAAGTGGAGGCTCCGAGGCCAGTGGAGTAGCTCCACTCACCGTCATCATCTTCTATCCACTTCCTTTCCCTCCAGCCCTGGAAGGGGGCTTTGCCTTGATAAGGGGTTGGGGTTTTATGTGTACCAGGGCCAGTGAGAGCGGCGTTATGCCACCAGTCACCTGATGAACTCTTCGTCCCACTCGGTACGGTCCTCGCCAGTGCTCACCACTCGCTGAGGCTTCGTTTCCTTCGGCCGAACCACCAGAGGCTCACTGGCGCTTTGCACTTCAAGCATCTCCAGGATGGTGGTGTCATCCTCCACCTCTCCGGGGTCTGGCAACACGGCTGTTGTGCCCTCCACCATTCTCTCTGATTAGTGGGTGCTCAATATGGCAAAAACACTGCCAACGCCGACTTTCTCTCAGACCGCTCAGCAAAACCTGGGCACTTTAACAAACCACGCTGCAGCCGAATGAAGCCTTAAGCAGGAAACAGGTTTATTTGTTCTCCAGGTTTGCCGCAGACAATGCTGAGTTCAATATACAATAACACAAAGTTGGCGTTGGGATCTACCGCAACCCACGCCATTTAAATAGCCGTGCCACTCAGTCATCCAATCGGCTATGCTTACGGGTTTCCAGCTCTGCACTTGCGCAAGCTGCCACATCACCCGGATGCATCAATAGGTGGTAACAAACACCTGAACGGCCCCTATCCCAGCCGCAGGGTGACCGTCCACCTACCGAGCCTCTAGCACCCCCATCACCGTGAATATGCCCTTCCCCCCATTGCAGCCCACGATCCTTCCATAGTGTTTCCGGTTTTGCATGGTGAGCTCTTTGCTTTGCTCTTATCCCCGGTGTGTCGAGCGTGGGATGTCTCGACAGTGAGTACAGCTGGAATATTCTACTTGTCTTTAAGTATATTTTTTTACAAGAAGGCAACCTCTATTACTTTAAAAAAGTTCATTATGTTAACAGTAACAATTGATTAGGTTATAAGCAATTCCTTGGTGAGCTAAAGGGTTAAACTTTAGTAAACATAAGCCATGAAAAAGTAAGGACACTATAATACCTTGAATGTAAATTGTTCATTGAAGACAGGATTAAGGGTTTTCCTGTGAACTTTTGTCTCGTATTTCTTTTTCTTATCAGGAAGCAGGAAAACCTTCACATATGGATCAGAGGTACCACCCATATCTAAAGCAGGCAGCTCAGCAGCTTGAATTATTCCTACCAGAAGCTGGAAAAGGAGATGAGACAGAGGGAAAGAATTAGTTCAGCAAAATTTTAATCAGACATTTAAGGAGAACTTGTTCCTGACATGTCAGTCAGTAGTGGGTTTCAATTTTGGCTGCTACTGGTTCATGCGCAGAGATGTCTGGTTGGGTGGGCGGAGCCTCCCACTGCCGCTGTTACCAGTTTACCTGATCCGGGGTGAACTGGTAGCAACCCACCACTGTTGTCAGTGCATTAATACATACATACTAGTCTTTTCATTTTCTGATGTTCTTTGAGTCAGGAATATGTGAGGAATATATGAGAATAGTAAGGCCTATTAAGTTCTGGACCAGATGAAGCTTTTTTTTTTTTTTTTTTAAATTTGATTTATATGCCGCCCTTCTCCGGAGACTCAGGGCGGCTTACAATGCGTTAAGCAATAGCCTTCATTCTTTTGTATATTTTATACAAAGTCAGCTTATTGCCCCCACAAACTGGGTCCTCATTTCATCTACCTTAGAAAGGATGGAAGGCTGAGTCAACCTTGAGCCTTGGAGAGATTCGAACCAGCAGAAATTGCAGGCAGCTGTGTTAATGACAGGGTGCACCAAACCACTGTACTATCAAGGCTCTATACCATCAAGCTTTAACCAAACATGCTTCAGGAATTAGTAAACAAAAGGGTTACCACAGGACAGGAGCTGAATTACCTGAAGCCTGACTCAGGCAGTAACTGAACTAGAAAGATGTACTTAGAGACATTACTTCAATCAACAATTACTCTAAAAGGAATGTCTTGCTTTAAGTAGCAATAGCACTTAGACTTATATACCTCTTCATAGTGCTTTATAGCCCTCTCTAAGCAGTTTACAGAGTCAGCCTATTGCCCCCAACAATCTGGCTCCTCATTTTACTGACTTCAGAAAGATGGAAGGCTGAGTCAACCTTAAGCCTGGTGAGATTCGATCTGTCAAACTGCTGGTAGCTGGTGATAAGCAGAATTAGCCTGCAGTATTGCACTCTAACCACTGCACCACCACGGCTCATAGCTATAATCTGAACTAACTTTTGCCTTAAAGAATCCATCTTGTACTTTATTTTCTTTCATATATTTAGTAAATTATATTTTAATCTAAAAATCTGTATACTGTTCATTTGGTACATCTTAGGATATAACCAATAGCCAAGTATTATTCAAAGAAATTTGACTTCCAAGGAAGATAGGACAAATTGAAGAAGGGAAGTCAATAACTACCGCAAAAACCAAGGAACCAGTGAGTAGATAGTTCTGTGGAACCTCTCCAGATAAGGGAGAAATGGAGATCACCATTTGTGCTCTAGGAGACCTCAGGACAGCACTTTTCTGCAGGTTATCAATACTGGGTTTTAATTCATAAAATTCTAAAATCACATTTGTTTCAAACCTGATTGTTCTGAAAGTCATAATCCAAGGAATATTGGATTTTCCCTAATTTCTCCTCTTCTTTGGCTTCTTCTTTGTCTTCTCCATCAGTCAATCCAGTTTCAGCATCATCATCATCCTTAAGGGCCTGTAAACAATTAAGAGTAATAAAAATGCCAATAAGGACGACTGATTTATAAGCAGACCTAAAATAATCTCATCCAAAAAAACCAAAACAAAAACCAAGCACTTTTGTTTGTGAAGCAAAAAAAGCAAGCATGATGGCATTATGTTGTCTATATATATTTAGATTGGTCCAAATATACAAAAGAATTATCAGCAGCAAGCAGCAAAATAGCCATGAAAGAAGGAAAAGGCCTCTCTTGGGGATATTGCAAGCAACAATTGTTTCAATGGCTGAAACATAAAGAGAATGTCAACTTGATACTTAATTTTTAAAATCAAATTGAATCAAACTGCTTGTCCAAAGACAGTTGTGAATAAGCATGCTTTTAAATAAGCAAGGTTGCAAAGTCCTCCAATTTAAACCAATTGTACATGCTGTGAATTACCTACATTAAAGCAAAGTGCTTCTGCAGAATTACTGCTATTTTAATGTTATTGCATATAATTTCTTCAAAAAGAGAAATGTCAAACAGCTTCAATGTTTTTGTTTTCATTTAGGTTGAACGTAGAAGCAAAGATACCACCAAGACATTAACAAGTGCATGATCACAAAAAATCAGGACTCTTTTCATTCTCTTTTTCTTTTCATTGGATATTAATTAAAGATAGGCTGAACCAAAGTGATTTAAAGATATCTCATTTTAAAACACTTGCAAATTTATCTGAAATAAAGTATCGTTATTTTTAAGAAGGCACTAAAGAGTAATTTTCAACACAGACTTTATAAAAAAGAAAGAAAAAGTTAAAAGTATCGATTGAAGCAGTATTTGAAACAAATTTCCATCATATTATAATTTAGATTTAAGAATGGACAGACAATATTTTGTATGCCGACTTTTGAGACTTACTTTCAAATATCTATGTTTAACATTTCAATAAACAGGCATGGCTTCTCAAAAAAATATGTTCAAGGATTTAATTCAGTTAAAGTTATAATCTGATATCTATCAGCTACATTGACTCTGATGACATTTTTGAATAAACATCATGAGATTGCACTGAATTATTTTTTATTTAAAACAACAGGGAAAAGAAGTCCAGTAATTACAATAAAATTTTAGGATTGTTAATTTTAGTTAGTATTAAACTTAAATTTGTTTCATCATGTATTTCTTAAAACAAAATAGGCTTATTTTAGGTGACAGAAACTATATGATTAAATGTACAAAAATATTACATCAATTGCTTCTTTTGCAGTATGAAAATAAATTGTAATGTATGAGGAGAAATCTCTCATTCTCATTCTGGCAATTTACCTTTCTATTTTAGTCTCTACTCTTTTTTCTTTATATGTCTGCCAACTGGCACTGATGGCTATTTGAGCTAATGGAATAGAATTATCTAATTTCTATAAAATAAATCTGATTCAACCTCATTTGGAATTCAAAGATAGTAAGAGTAAAGCCACAAATCACATATTACCATATCATTTAATAAAATGTATTAAGAAAACAAGATTAAAAAGGATTTTAAAAATGTGCAACTCAGATGAAACCAAAAACAATCCTAATAAAGGAAAATATTTGTAGCTCAGGATTGACATGAAGGGTTCTTTGTGCTCTCTGAGCTTGCTTGTTTTCTTGCAGAGGTTTCATTACCCAAACTAGGTAACATCATCAGTGCTAGTCTGAATCATGAGGCCCTGAGCACAGTCACTAGCACTGATGATGTTACCTAGTTTGGGTAATGAAACCTCTGCAAGAAAATAAGCAACCTCAGAGAGCACCAAGGGCCTCTCATAAACAATCCTCATAAATACATTATTAAAAAGCAGCTCAAGCGGCTGTGCTTGGGGTTTGGATGGGGACAACAGGCTTCATCAGAACCCTGGTAATTCTGTGGGTTCAAGAGGCCTCAGGATCTGGGGGTTCATCATCCTTAGATCTGGATGGGGTTGCACCACAGACAAAGCAGTTGCACAATCTGGGTTTTTCCTAGATGTCTGACTAGTCATGGCTAGCAGAGCCTTTGCACAATTTTGTGTTGTGCATCAGTTGCATCCTTTTCTGAATCATGAGACCCTGTGCACAGTCATATCCTAGACATCTCCTGGTTGAATTACTGCAACACGCTGTACATAGGGCTACTCTTGAAGAGTATTCGGAACTGCAACTGGTACAGAATGCAGTGGCATAGACAATTCTGTAGGCTCTAGAGGTTGCATGTGACACTGTTGTTACATGAGCTGCACTGGCTTCCCGTTTGCTTCTGGGTCCAATTCAAGGTGTTGATCATCACCTTTAAAACGATTTATGGCATGGCTTCAGGATATGGGTCCAGAGGAACTGCCTTACCCTGATTGGACTAATTCACCCCACTTGTTCTAGCAGAAAAGGCCTACTTTGGATCCCATTGGCCAACAAACTTTGGCCAGTGGATCCAGTGGAACCTTTTCTGCTGTGGCCTCTGCCTTCTGGAATATTCTCCCATTAGAAGTGAGATTCGCTACCTACTCCTGGCCTTCAGGAAGAATCTAAAAACTTGGCTCTGCTGTTTGGCCAGGAGCCCCAACAGGGGCTTGCTACATTGGAAATGACTGATGGGATAGAGAAGATTCTCACCCCTAGCCTATCCATCATCTTGGTTCTTAACTTTAATATTTTTATTCTAATTTTGATTTTTTAAAAGCAATTTTTAGCTGTTTTATTATACTGTAAGATACCCAGAATTGCTGTATTAGTGAGAATGGCTATGTAGAAATTCAATAAATAAATAAATAAATAAATAAATAAATAAATAAATAATATTGTTAATCATAAATACAAATTGATTCAGTCAGAAATTTTCTTTGGGAGCTCGCTGAAAGACTACATTCCAACATTTTCTGTGGTGCTTAGAGCCCTGTATGGTAGTTCAGATGTAGAAACCAATGAGAGATAGGTTAACTATTTTAGTATAACAGCTACAGTTACAGAATCAGTTACAGAAGTCAGAATAGGCTTCCCCCCCTATCTTTGTGTGAATCCTCAAGTTAGTTTCTTGGAATGATTTCAGACATGCTAATCTGTTCTTTGTCATGGTTACAGATCTTTTTATTGTCATTCGAGGCCATTCCTATGCTCTCTAGACTTCAATTAGAATGTACTACTTTGGAGAAATTTGTATTTTTTTCATGCTCCATTTGGAATTGAATAGAGGCACTTGATTGGTGGAAAATATAATGGTAAATTAAATTAGATTATTAAATTATTATTAGATTATTATTATTAGATTATTATTATTATTAAAAAAAGATTATTCAAAAGGGTATTTATTCATCTTTTCTATTCCCATACACATTTCCTTTTTTTCCCCTTTTAAAATAAATAATCTTCATCTTGATCTTCTGCAATGTTAGGTTTTTACACTTTCTATTACTAGAAATTATACTTGAATCCCAATAGCTCAGTTTGAACATGAGGCATACTCACCATAAAATTTAGCTAGTAAAAAAAAATTCACCCTGATATGATTTAAAACACTCCTCTCTGTTAACCAATTGTGACACAATAAAGGTTAGAGACTAACGATGCAATTATTTTTGAGACATGCTGCTAAATTCCCAATTTTTTTTTCAGTTTATCAGTTATATGATTAGATCACCTCTTTTCACAAAGGTTGAACTAAAGCAAATTTCCCTCTTCTTTCAAACAAGAAAAAAAAATAGCATCAGAAAATTATACAGCCATTCTGGTACTTTGACATGTAACCAAAAAGAAGACAAAATCAGTGCACATCAAAATCTGAAATGTCTAACACTCTTCATCTTAGCACAAGTTACAAAGAATAAAAGAAATGAGTATTAAATCATGTAATATAAATAAATCAATTTGGTTCAGCCTCTTGATGTGTGTAAAAGCTTTGCATAAATCTCAGGCTGAGGAGCCACAGCTATTGGGGCATTAAGTACATTAGATATTTACTTTACATGTGTCCAAAGAGCAAAATAAACCTACCGCAAGTGACAATCCAGAACAGTCATGAGACACAACATAGATAAGGAGGACATAGAAGGAAGAAATAAAAATTAAAACATCCACACAAAATTATTAGTAAAACCATGGAGAAATGACCTTTTACATATATTCTTTCTACTGAATCTTTTAACCCACTTAAGACTTATAATCTTTGGCCTTTCTTTCAAAGAAATATTTTCCTATGAATAGATTTCCCTAGATGCGTAAGGATATATATATATATCCCTATCCCTATCCCTATCCCTATCCCTATCCCTATATATATATATATATATATATATATATATATATATATATATATATATATATATATATATATATATACACACATATACATATACATATACATATATATATATAATGCATATAAAACAAATATGATGTACCCTAGAAGTAAAACTTATTGAAAACAGTAGAATGAACATACAAATAAACGGTAGTGAGATTCAAAAAGGGGCATGCATTTGAAACATTTAATAGTTGTAAGGACTTAATTTAGCTGAAATGGCTAAAATTTCAGCATATCTGAAGGATCACACACAAGAAAGGTATATACAGGACTGGAGAAGATGGATTGATTATATACAAAATAAGTATCAGACCAAAAAATATCAAATAGCTTATGAATGATTTCTTTTATTTGTATAAGCGCTATATAAGTGATATTAGAAGTATTATGTTTAAGAAATAGGATTTTATATATGGGGGGGTTAAGAATTTTTTTTTAGGGGGTGTTAGTTTGATGATTGGTTATGCAATTTAGTTTATTGTTAAAGGTCAATAGAAATACCTTGTGTTCCACTCTGGGAAGTCGGGGAGGGGGAGGGGGGTTGGGAGGGAGGGTTGTGGGGAAATTGTGTTTGTTTTAAAACTTTTTCAATAAAAAAAAAATAGTTGTAAGGACAGTGTAAAATATCCTTCAAAGGAGCTTACTCAAGGCAACTTCATATTCTTGATAATTGTGTGACAATGGTTTGGCCTGTCTTCTTCTGGGATGTCTTTTTTTCACTGCTCAGTGGAAAAATCCCTGTACTAACAAAGACTGACATCTGGCAATAGACATCAGCTAGTGTTGACAAGTTGCTGCCATCTGACTTGAGTTAACCATTGGCTAGAAAAGAGAATCTCAATTGATCTACAGAGTGTACTTCCTGAATGGCAAGGGTCTGAACTTTTTTGCATTTGGCAGTGGGAATTATTTCTGAATAAGCCCATTTAATATGTGATCACTATACCATTGGTTTTAAATTATATTCATGCGTTCTAAATGCTGTATTTACACGGAGTCTATTCACATGGACATGAAAAAAGGTTCTTTTGAATAATGACAGTATTTATGGTGTAAAAGATTCCTGTATTCTGAAAATAGCCATCACAAACCAGGTGCCTTCTAGAAAAAATTAACTTACAATTGCATGATCTTCACACAAGATGACCAATAAGGAAAAGGCTACTCTAAAATTTACTTAGTAAGATGGAATTAACCACAAATATCAATGGAAAATGTTTATTGCTGATGCCCATGAAACAAGCTACTATAGGCTGTTATACTTTTTCCCCCTGTTACTGAATTAGTCTTCTGGTCAGATATGATTTTTTACTATGCATATTGTTTCTTTCTTTCTTAATTGTAGATTGACCAGAATCACAAAATAACTTTTTGGTCATTTATCCAGATGTCAACAAATATAATGGAACACATTCTATATCATAGAAAAATGCTTTATTAAAAACACACAACAAAGTGCACAAAAATATAGCAACAGAATACATTCAGTTTGTCCTATTAAAAAAAAACACATACCAGATGGTTATCATCATTAGAATCATTACCAATATACAAAGTTTCTTTTCTATAGATCCCTAAAAGAGCAGTTTCAGACTATCTTCTAATGAAATATTGATTATGATTACCATAACCAATCAGCAATTAAAGAATAACTCACAATGAGCATGTATATTAGAAACAAATCTTTGCTAAATCTTTGAATTGGTATCTCCTAAATCAGTTCTGAACTGCAACTCACTAGTTAAAAGTTGTTCTTAAAATTTAAGGTTCTCAGTGATAAGCCTAGTGATGATAGAATTCTCTGTTATAATGAAAATCTGTATAGTGCAACTGACTAGTGCACCTTTCAGAGGGTTTGGTTCTTTTAAGCATCCAACTTCCCTTGTCCAAGCTAATAGGAAATTCATCTATTTTACTGTCTGTCTGTCTCTCACTCTTGAGGACACCTCAAGGAAAATGATGATCCCATGCTATAACGCAACTGAATTATTGAACCATAGTGTTGGACTACATCTTTTACTTCATAATGAAAGGGAGAGATAAGAAATGAACAATGACAATTTTGTATTTATTGTATTAGTTACTTGTGCATTGAGTAAAATCCAATACAACTGTTAAACAATGAAAATGAGTTCTTGGTGTTCTTGGGGCTTGGCTTTTTGTTTGCATACATTTCATTACCTGACTAGGTAACATCTTCAGTAGCACCAAGGATTCCACTGTTCAACCCTGAGCTATACATATTCTCTTCTATTGGAACATAACTGATTATAATGTCAGTTCCAGAGCAACAGAAGGATTTCTATCACTATAGTTTAAATATATATTTGACCTAATTAGTGTAAATATGTACCTTTGAGGAACAGCTAACATTTTAAAATCTCAGGGACAAAGGAAGTGGCCTTTGGCAAAATTGCACCTTCATCCCTTATCTCAGTTTTGTCCAGGGCAAGAGTGGGCAGAAAGTAGAAGAATCTACTGGAAAAGTGAAACCAATTCTACCATTAATTAGAATAAGACTTCCTCCAGGACAGTGATTTGGGTGTGGGTGGATGTTTTCTTAAATCAAATATAATTAGTTATTTTTATTTATTATTGTTTGATATCTACAGCCAAGGACAGATTCTTGAGTAAGTTTCCACATTAACTGCTGGAATAACTTACTTGATGATCAAGGTGACTGAACAATATTTATTACTTTGCCTCAAACAACAAATGGTTTTCACTAATCCTAAAATCCCAAAAGAACCTTTCCTTAAACTTATCCAGATTGGTGGGCTAATATTTGTTTAACCACAGAGCTAAGTAATAAAGTTCTAACCTTTTCAAGTTTCTACCAATATGTTATTAGTATATAAATAATAGGACAAATTTATCACCTAGATTTGTAACATTTATAACAAGAATTGCTTAATACAATAATATAAAAACTATCAAAGAAATTTTAATTCTAAACTCATCGTGTGGGCTAGCTCACTTTTCTTTAGGTGCTATTCATTTGTTCTTCCATTGCAATAATGCTCCTTTAGAATATTGGTTTTATCGAATTTATAGAGCATTTTTATTTTCTGCAAACACTTGCTTAACAAATCAAAAGATGCATTTCCATGACACCAACATTCACATTTCACTGGGAGGAAGGGTGCTGTTGTTAAAGGGCATTTATGTAGCACCCCCAATAGAATTTACCAGTAACTAGCAATATACATAACCTAAGGGCTATTCTTTATTCATATAACAGTGATATAAATTGATTACAGATAATGGTATCAATGAAAAGCTATTCTTCATTCTCTTCCTCTTTCATCAAATAATGAAAATTTGAAATAAGAGGAGTAACTTTTACCATTTATATTCTAGTATTTGCAGTGGTGGGATTCAGCTGGTTCTCTCTGGATCACGCGAACCGGTAGTGGCGACTGCGGGAGGCTCCACCCACCCGCCCGGACATAATGCGTGACTACTGCACATGCGCAGAAGGCCATGTGCATGTGCAGAAATGGCGCACGCTCACATTTGTGAACCGGTAGGGAAGATAAGTGAATCCTACCTCTGAGTATTTGGCAATCATTGCTTTAAAAAGAAGTGGAAAAAAAAAATCAAACACTTTGATCAAAAAGCCTTATTCATGTTTTAAGATGGGCTGAAGTTAATTTGGGGTAAAGAAATGGCAGTCCCAATAACCTGGCCTATACCTTATTACAAGTAGGCTTAAGGAGCCAGAAGAATATGCTACAGAAGGAATAACAGAATATCTTTTATTTGTGCACTAGATACTAACTTGGTGGTTATTTCTAATTAAATATGCATATAAAAGAATAAATCAATCTACAGTTCTCACTCACAGCACAAATGACCAGGCTCAAATTATCATACTTTAGATACATTATGTAAAAACCTAGCTCTCTGGAGAAGGTTCTGATGTTGGGACAGCTGGAAGGAAAGAAAAGAAGAGGAAGACTAGCAGCAAGGTGAATGGTACAGTGGCAATGGGTATGCTTCTGGAAGACTTGAAGGACCAGGTTAGGGACATATCATGAACAAAGTTTTACTATGGGTTTGCTAAGAATCAACAACATTGCCTTAATAGCAGATAATCAATCAATAAAATAATAATTTTCTTGGTTGTCCATTGGTTGGCAATTTTTTCAGACACTGGATTCCAACATACAATATGATGGCTAAATATTCTTAAACCCCCTCAAATGTCATGAAATTTTAAGTAGTAATCAAACGCTTATTCCTGATTTTGGTGTTCTCATCTGGTGTTTTGTCACCTAAGATTACCAAAATCTTACCAAATTTGATGACTCTGCAAAATTTTAAACCAAATAAATAAATAAAACATTACCTTGAGGGGGAATCTCAATGTGGTTTTGTGAGATGACAGATAACTCAGCCATCTTGGTTACTATGTTGTGAACTCCTTAGAAAGATCAACACCTATTATGTGTTGTAAACCTAGTACACCTAATAAACTTCAGATGTTCTAAACCTGAGCTACAAGTTTGAAAACACCCAAGAGCTGCATCTATAGCAGCTCAAACTCAAATTAAGGGTGCTGATCAAGAAAATAGTGTAACAGAAATTTAAAAATTTTCCATTATAACAATTGTAACTAGTCAATTTTTAATATAGTACATACTATCATTATCTTAGTCTGTGCATTTAAATATTCAAATACAGTATAAATTTAAGAACATAGTATATACTTTACCTGATCTTTCAAGTTCTTGCCTAAATCTTTTACATCTTTCATGTTAATTGCATTCTTCCCTCCCTTCTCCTTGCCCTTCTTCTTGTTTTTCTTTTTGAACAAGCATTTCTTACACAGACAGAAACAGCAGGTAAGGACTAATAGGATGGCAACTATGGCTATGGCTATTAAGGCCCAAGGTGGCACTGTGAAGAGAAAATACATATAAAATAGAGTAACAGATTGTTAATCAAGAAGGCAAAGACAGAAGCTATATTTTTAGTAAAGTTAGCATAGTATAGTTAGCAATCGTTTACAGTATGTCTAATAATAATAGAAGATAACAAGATACAAAGAACTGCAAATAGAAATAGAATGACTGTGGCAAAAGAAAGTAGAAGTAATACCAATAGTAATAGACTGGATGCAATCTCAAAACAACTGGAGCACCAGTTGAATGATAAATTCACCATCGGTCAATTGCAATAGGCAGCTGTACTCAGAACAGATTACATCTTGCAACGATACCATCAAATATCAACATCTGCTATCCCAGGTCCTTGGGAAGAACTGAACAGGTGGATAAAAATGTCAAATCCAGTCTAACTCCAGGAAACCAATCATAATAATAATCGCAAAAGGCAGCTTGTCTTGAAACAGGTTACATCCTGCGGCAATATCTTTAACACTATCAAACAACAAGATCTGCATATCCCAGGTCCATAGGAAGGACAAAATGGATAAAAATGCCAAATCTACTTTAAACATCTGGCTGAATGTGCAATGAATCACAATAATAATATTGACCTATCATTAGGTTTTATAGTCTCACTAGATTAAGAAAAATGGTATACTAATAAATCTGAATTATCCATCGAAACCAACAGGAAATCACAGTGCATAGGCAATTGTATTTCTTCAGAAAAAACAGTTTGAGTCTTATGACCTAATTTTTCTTCTGCTGAGGGAAGCATGAGTTTAACATAAAACTACCCTCATAAACCACCTTGCATTGTGGCCTGGAAAATAAAGCAAGCTTCAAGTCAGCAGAAGCTGGTCATCCACATCTTAAGAAAACAAGTGTTATGTGATCTGAACAGTCACATATAAGCAGCATTTATCCACTTGCTGTTGCTTTTTCTTGAGAATGACTCAGATGCAGGTCAAGGTCATATTAAGTGAAAATCAATGACTATCCAGTAGAAATAAATTTATATTATGAATGCTCATAAATTACAGGCATTATGCAAATGAAATAAGTATGTGTGAAAGTGGTGTGTGTATGTGTATAAAAGAGAAACAGTCTATTAAAAAACCCTGTAAAATCAGAATGATGAAGGCAGCATTTCTATCTTATAAAGCAAGGTTCATAGTGACTATGAAGGAAAGCTTTACTTAAATGGAATCAAAGGTCATGCAGTGAAATAAATCATGTTACTTGGATGGTGTAATTCTATTCAACTTTCCTATATTACTATCACATTTTTTCTGGAATCTTGTAAAAAGATTTTAAAGCAAGCATACTGTATATGCTTTCTCCCAGAAAAGAAAAGAAATACAATCTGTCCGACGTAAAAAATATTCTTCCAAACAACTTACACAAAAATCTCTACAATTATGTTTCATAACATGCAAAAGTGAATGGCATTTGACAGATGGTACCTGAGAATTATAAAAGGAAAATGTACAGAGTAAATGCAGTTCAAATTAACTGGGCAACATAGTAAATATCAAAAGTTAATATTGCATTGTTGAAAGTTTTATAAAAGGAATTGCCAGTACAGATATTTATTGGTACTCATTAATTTCAGGCATGTACATTGTCACCTGCCCAATTATGAGACCTATGGATTACTTCTTTTTGTTAGCTCCTATATTTGTGCATTGTTTGTGATTATTCTTTGGGAATTGGATTTTAGGAGGAATTTTGGTTTATATTATGCATGGCTGAATGAATAATTATAAATGATTTTTTTGTGCATCAGGATCTGTTCAAGAAAGCTGCTATCTAAGGAAAAGACATGGGGAGGATCCATTCACAGTATATGCCAATATTTAAAATGATCAGATGAATCAATACTCTTCTTTCAAGACACTACTTTTTTAAAACATAAACTCAAGAGTTACTTCAGTATTATGGATATGCATACCATTTTGACATCTCCATTTACAAGACATTTGAAAAAAAAATCTTAGTACATTTAATCTGAAGCTCTGAAAAAGTCTGTAGTGTATTTGGGTGACCTTCTTATTTTTGACTAAGAACTTTTTCAATCAGGTGAACAATTTTCTGTTCCAACCAAGTGAATAGAATTGAAATTGAAATAATAAATGGGTAGTGCTGCTAAATGTGCAAAGGTTTTAGCAAAAGACATGATACAGAGACACTGGTAGCTACTGTCCCTAGTGTTAGATTGTAAAGATAATTTTTTTAATCATGTTTCATTAGAACATTAATTGCATCATTAAAGAAAGTTAATGGAATCTACATATCCATATTGATTATTTGTGATTCTGAAATAGTCTTCCTTTTCTTTAAAATCTGCATAAGCAATTCTAATAGGATATTTCACAAAAAAAGAGGAACAAAAATTATTGTGGGAAAAACCAGAGTCTAGAAGCACCTTTTCTGACCAACAGATTTATTTAAAAAATTATTTTATTTGCAGCTCACAAAAATTTATGCCTTTCAGTACAACTTGTTAGTTAGAAAAAATGATGCCAGATTTGTGATTTTTTTACTGTTATAAACTATTTTGGCTGTCTTCCTACAATGTCTAAAAGAAAAAGAAAGGAAAAGAGTTTAATGCTATGACACTTATATAAAACCAATGAAACAACAGTTAACAATTGGGTGGGTTGGTTACATGCAACTACTATTATCTACATGATTTATTCTGCATTACACAGCAATATCAACTATATTTGAAATTAATCTGTTTACAGATTTCAGTAGATAAACTACTTCAAGCTTAAAGCAACAAAACTTCAACACAGAGCTTTAAACCAGAACTGCTAACTTCATTTTTAAAAGCCAAAGGGGAATTACATCTGCCTTAACTGGATTGAAATAAATATTGCCATTATGATATTTTTTCATTGTATTACCACAATTAAATGCACACTTTTAAAAAGCTACATTTTTTTCTGTTTGCAAGAGAACATCTAGTTCTAGAACATACAGTCACAAATCAGAATTTTTTTTGGTCAGGTCAACAATGTAAATTTTTTTAGAACTCTCAAGACATGCAATCAAACTCATTAAATTAAACAAGGGGAAGCCTTTAATCATATGTGAACTATGCAGACTCAATTTGACATCATGAGATTATTCGAATTAGAATTTGTGAGATGTCACTATAACAACAGCGGCAGCAACAACAACAACAAGAAAAAAGCAGCAGGATTTTTGCTCATCCTGCAAACAAGGTCATTACAAAGAATGAAAGTCACCAGATTGGCAAAGTGGGAGAATGACAAAAGATTCAGATTTCTGGTGCTAAACAATGCTCCTTCCCAAACACCTTGCTAATATTGAGTGCTTTTGAAAGCTTTTTGGCACAGAGTGAGTTGTCACTGAAGATTTAAGTATGTCTCTGAACTGAAAAGAGAAGCAAGGAAGACATTCTATTAGATGAGTCACTTGGCACAAAAAAATACCCCTGATATAAGAAATAAGTGCCATTACACTTTTGGAAAATAAATTATATATTTCTTACTATCTAATCTATCTGTCCATCTATCCCTGCTCCATACACACATAAAGCATTTAAGCAGGAACTTCTTCTTGACAAGTGTTTTCACCTATTTCATGCTGCAAAGAATGCCACTTTCCCAGACTAACCATAAAAGGGTTGTTCTATAAACACAAAGAAAACCATTTCCGAGATGCATTTAAAGATAATGGCCAGGTTACTTTACTTTCCACTCCAGAATATTTAACAGTATTATTATGTCGACAATGATTGATTGCAAGATTTGGCTTTTCTGCACAAAAAGCTTAATTTCTGACTGGCTTGATAGTAGAACAGTAGTGGTCATTAACTTTGTTGCAGGAACTACTGCCATGGTGATAAATGGATTTTGTTTGCATTAGCTTTTGGAGACAAAAAGCATCATTTAATCTCATTAATGAAAACTAATCAACTGCAAACTTAGATCATCTTCAGAGCTCAACAAGAAGACTGCTTTTTTCCTATTTGTTTGATTTAGAAGTGCACTATAATAAGACAATGAAAAATAATAGGGTCCTTGGGACCGTAAGTGCATCCACCTATGAACTAAATACATGTGGTCCTGGCTGGTCAAGGCCACCTGGAAGATGACTCGTGGGTGGGTCCAAGCAATGATTAATTTATCCTTGAGGGAAGGAGTCCTTTTAAAGTGGCATTGGTTTCTCATCTTCTCAAGACTGTTCTGGACCCCATCGTTATAGATAATTCAGACAAATAGTCTATTTCTCACTTTCCCTTTTTATGGAAGATGGTTGAGTAGGTGGTGGTGCTATAGCTCCAAGAGTTCCTGGATTAATAAATTATCTATACCACTTCCTGAGAGGATTCAAGCCTGGATATGAGGCAGAAATAGCACTGGTTCTGGTAGTACATCCATCTTCGTTCTTCTTAACCCTTTTGCCACTTTCAATACCATTGACCAATGTATCCTTTTTGGCTAGACTGGCAGAATCAAGGAAGAGAGCTTTCTCTGCCCTCACCCCTGACCTATGGAACATCTTGCTCCCTGAGGCAAGATTGGCCCCCACTTGTCTACCTTTTGGAGGAGTGTTAAGACCTGCTCTGTCAACTAGCATCTTAATGTAAATCTGGAGGTGATGGTTGGTGGCTTAAGGGCACTCCCTCTGTCCTTTTATCTTTTTATCTTTGTTTTTAACTTTGTCTATTTTTGTATAGACTTTATGATTTTTATTTATAAACTGCCAGAGTCACTTAGATAGATGCACGATGTATAGATTTGATAAATAAATGTTGTACTAACGAAGTCCATTCCTTTCCATTCTTTATGTTCCTGAATGAGTGCTGATACTAAGTACTTCAATTTGAGTGGCTGACACTGAGGTACCATTTGCTGTTCCAAGGCAACAAAATATCTTGGGCTAACTTTGTTGCTTATCCATTTAACTTGTGAATTCTGCATCTCTATCTCTTTTAGAATCCCTGCTCTCTTCTCTGAATCTCAGCTTCTGGATATATTACAAGATGTGTACTAATAAATCTTGAATTGAGTGCAATTTTGGGAAATACATGAATTAATGTTGAGATCATACTACTCAGTACGATACAGTGTATAAAAAATAAGCTTACTGATAACAAGATGTGAGATAATATGCATAGCTGTATATATCAGTATGCTACTGTAAATGAAACACCAGGATCTCTTGGAAAATAACCCATGGAATACAGATAAATTTTACTCGCTAATTAAAACAGACTAATCTTCTATTTTAAACTCAGTAGGAGAGTAGCTTCTGGTTAAAATTTAAAGATATTTCAGGAGAATCTTGATATTGTTTCCTTAAGAGGAGGGAAAAAAAAAACATCTTCAAGTTTAAAGTAGCAGGCAAACTGCTCTGAATTATTTATTTATTTAAAACATTTATATAGCTGCTCTTCTTATAATCAACTCTGAACAGCTTCCAATCAAAAATTAAAACAGCATAAAAGCCATATTAAAACTATAAAACTAAACACATTAAAAATGACAAAAATCTTCTCCTCTTATCCCAGCACTTGAGGGGAAAGCCAGTCTTCAAAGCTTTATAGAAAGCTAGGAGGGCAGAGGGCTTGCAATCTTTGGGGGCAGAGTGCTCCAACGGGCAAGGACTGTCCACAGAAAGGATATGATTCCTAGCTCCCATTAGATCAGAGGTGGGTTTCAGCAAGTTCTGACCAGTTCTGGAAAACCGGTAGTGGAAATTTTGAGTAGTTCGGAGAACCAGTAGTAAAAATTCTGACTGGCCCTGCCCCAGGGGTGGGTTCTACTCACCTTTACTACCGGTTCACAACGGGGCCACACTTCAGCATGTGCAGAAGCGTTCTGATGATGTCGAGGTCGGTAGGCAGAGCCTCCCTCTGGTTTTACTATGAGTTCTATAGAACCAGTCTGAACCGGGCACAACCCATCACTGCCCATCTATTCTCTGCCTCCTAAATCTCACTGATTGGGAGGAAATGGAGATTTTACAGTATCCTTCCCCTGCCACACCCACCAAGCCATGCCATGCCACGCCCACCAAGCCATGCCATGACCATTAAACCACACCTACAGAACTGGAAGTAAAAATTTTTGAAACCCACCACTGCATTAGATGGCAAAATTTGGGGAAGGGACTAGAAGCATATCCATCTTATCTCACCTGGTAGGACAGGTAGATGTCTTTAGGGAAAGATGCCTAAAGATAATCTGCCCCTGTGCCATAGGGCTTTAAAAGGGATGAGAAAGAAAATATCATTTTCTGGATGGATATTAGTTTTCTGAGTCCATCATTGCTAATAAAGTTCAATAATGTTTATTCAATATTATTTTCCTGTCTTTTTACTCTAGCTTGAAAATTATGTTCTCCTTTTTATTCTTAAGGTTTCGTATTGCTTAGTCTACATTTTTTTCCCCTTGTAGCCACCTTACTGGTTTCTGAAGAGATACAATTAATTGTACATTCCTGCTGATGTTATAGGTTCAAATAATTGTTGATTACCTCTAACAAAGTTTTTATTAGGGAATAAGCAAGAACATAGCTGCCTCTTTAGTTAATGTCAGCTTACTTGCCAAAAAAAAGGTGATAGCCCAGGTTTCTGCAACAAAAACAATTAGTCGTAAACTCTTATATAATTACCCCATGTAGCCATAATATATCAACTATTTAATAATTTTGATTTAATTAAACATAGGTCTGCTATTGTAAATGGAACTGTAAGCAACCTGTCTTTTTTTCTTGGCTTTCAGGAAGAAATGCAAACAAAGCCACATAAAATTCAAGTACTCTCTTGGTCTCAGCATTTATTCATGGCTTTCACGTTTCTCAAATAATCTCAAATTATTTATGTTACATTAATGAAAAACTGTGGAAATTAAATTCTCAAAAAACAAAGCAAAACCAACCCTACCATAAAAGAGATCTGTATAAAATAAACTCACTGGAATAAAGCAGTGTTTCTCTCAAGACCTTTTCCCACTTTTAAAAATGATAAGAGCACCCCAAAAGAGTTTTTGTTGTTATAGATTTTATTAAGGGTCTGCAAACTTGGTAACTTTAAGAGTTGTGGACTTCAACTCCCAGAATTCCCCAGCCAGCCTCAATTCTTAAAATTGCAAGGGTTTGGAGGGAGACCCCTGGGATATATTGTCAATATTTACTGGATTCCATTGATGTTACTGCTTTTTGTGAATGTTTGATGGAATTATTTTTAAATATAGGCTGGCAAATCATTTGCCAATTCATGAGAGGGAAGATTTCCAGTCTCAGACCACACTTGGAGAAACATTAATATACAATATAGAAAATTGCTTTCATATCTACTTATGAGGAACTCATAAGAAAAAAGTTCTAACAATGAATGTGAACACATTCATAAGGATTCCTATCTTTACTGAAGAATAAATTTTGTATTTATAATTTTTTGTTTTAAGCAAGCACATTTTACTAATGGATTAAAATGGATTTTAAAAAAATAGTGAATAAAACCTAGCTATCTCTGGAGGAATCAACAGAGACAGCTTGAAAAATGAAGCATACAAAATAGGAGGAGAAAACTAAAGCGAAATCTCTGTTGAGCTAAGCTCAACATCTGAGGTTTCATGAACACATCCACATAATGTTATTGGCAATAATACGTAAGTGCTTGGCCTTCGTCTTCTCAAATTTTTTTGACTACCCAATCTAATGTACAGCCCTAGGTTTCCCAAGTGGTTTCCCTTCTATGTTTCAATGTATCTGTATAATAAATTGGCCGTATAACTAACTAACCAACCAACCAACCAACCAACCAACCAACCAACCAACCAGAGAGAAGGAACCATAAAGCTTAAGAATTCTTTACAGATTGAAATATTTATGCATGTTAAACTGTATTCATTATAACTTCATTTTGCTGCAACACTAATTTTAATATTAACCTACGCTGATACAGAATAATTCTGGATGTGTGGATTTGGGCAATATCATTTTTAATGAAACCAATATACAAAGCAGCAGTAAAAGTAAACAATGATATTGTTAATGCTATTTTAGTTATAATACTTTATTCTACCTGTCAATACATATAGCACTTCTGCTCATCATTTATGGGATCTAAAACTTAAGGATTACTTTGACAAACTAGAAGAAATTGTGTTGAAAGTAAAAGAACTGATAAGAAAAATGGAAATAGGCTAAAGGAACTGGGAAAATAGCTACTGGGGATAATTTACTTGTTTACCATGCCCCTGGGATGATGCTAGAGAGAAATGAAAATTAATATTGCCACCATTTCTCACAGTAAGCCTTTATATCAGACAATTAATAGATTTTCTTCTCATAATTGGTGAAAATAATTCCACATCCCTAAACTCCTAGCCAAGAATCTTCATGCTTATTTAGAGTTAGACAAGAGAGTAAGGCTGGGTCTTAGTTTTTAACTTTTGCCAAGGCCACATTAGGTATTTACCCAACAGATAACTCTGAACTTCTTCTTAAAAATAATCTGTAAAACATTAGAAGCCCTGGGATATCTGAATAGAACATCAAGAAAAAAGGAGCATAAAAAGAGCTGGATCTCAAAATATAAAATATGCTTACATTGTATGAAGGTACTTGTGTGGGGAATCACATTTGTTCCATTACATTAAAAAACTGCATATTCAACAGGGCTGCCTTAGATGAAAAGCCATGTCACAGTATTTGGTCAGAGACATATGGGCTTTATGGGGCCAGGGTATTCCATTGTGGTGCTTTTAGTGGCTGGCTTTCCTCAGGGATAATTGCTTTCCACATGAAGCACAAAATTAATGTCTTGAACACTTGTGTGGCTTCATTTACAGGAAGGAAGTACTAGTACAGAGGCTAATTTTGGGCTTTGCTTCATTTCTCATACTGCTGAACAGGGGTTATAGGATGTGTTTCTCTCTCTAAAGCTACAAACAGAAGTTCAAATCTGAAGAACAGGAAGATAAGAAGTTAGGTTAGGATATTTTGGAAAGGACAGGATAGGATATTTTGAACAGTCCAAAAAAGTTGGATTGGCCTCCACAGAGCAATTGAAATCCTCATTCTCACCCCTAAACCAAAATACAATTATATCAGCTTGACAACATACTTAAATATATCCTTTCCTATTGCATCCAAGGGAAAGATTTTTAACAAATGAAAAAGGGCAGAAAAACATTCACATCCCTTCAACTTCATTTCTGTCCTGCTGGGCTTCAGCCATTAAGACATTAGAACAGTTGAGTGCTTTGATGCTGAAGCACTCCAATTTCATCCTAGGACTGTTTGATTGCTTTGTTTCAGCCTATTTCCACATTACTTTGCTAAACCTTTTTAAAACACCAACAGAAAAATTTATGCAGTTTCAGGCATGTATCTCCCTTAAGATGCATTTTGCATGGACATTTATTCTTTCGCACATTTGCAACCAAAATAATTAGTTTTGTGGCATATTATTCCCAAACACATATTTTATGTATGGTTGTCCTTAACCACATGTCTGTATGCATTTCATCTGAGTAGGCTATCAAAATATTAAATTATAAAATATACAGATTTTAGTATAAGAATTCATCTTGGTTTGAACATCATTCAGGAAACATGAAATCTCCAAATTATTTCAACCATTTATCATTCTAATTATATGATTATACAACAAGGCTTCTGGTAATGCAAGTGGCAAACTGTCTGATTTAGCTATCTAAGTCAAATTTTAAATAATTGTGTTGGAAACAATCAGCAGCTATTAAAACATAATTTACCAAAAAAACTTGTTGGTTTTTCCCCTCTAGGAAAGGAAATGAATGATGAATTCTTTCTTGATAATTTAGAATATAAAGATTATTGCATATTGGATATAAAGGTTTTGAATATAATGATCAGATTATTATATTCAGCCAAAGATTTGAGAGAAAAAGCAAAATCAGATTTGGAAATGTGCAAACATCATTTTTAAATGGGCCACATCATTTGTTCTTCTTAGATTTGAGACAAACATTTAGCTGAAATGGTATAGGGTTTCCTGCTATAGCGTGTGGGGTTGGACTAGAAGACCTCCAAGGTCCCTCCCAATTCTATTATTCTGATCAGAATTTAGGATCTGTCTGTCAGTGACAATGGCCAATTAGTTGCATTTGGATCTATGGGTAAAAGGATGGTTTTCCACTTCCACTATTGTATTCCAGCTGCTGGCACTTTAATGTTGAGAATTGTGATTTGGAGAAGTCATGGTTTAATTTGACTTTGTGCTTTGAGATTTAGAGGCAAAAATACCTAAATCAATTCAGTTTAAAAATATTTTGATAATAAGTGGGAAGTGGGAGATAACAAAATGACTAGTAAATCATTCAGAGAATATTAACATTGCCAGATTTCAGCTTGAAACTTCGGCTCTCTACATATGCTTCCCAGTATATTTTTCACATATTTTCCAGCTGCTTGAAAGTAGATGTCATATGGACAAGAATAGAATATCATATCAGATTGCATACTATCCAACAAATAGCTGATTCAAAGGTTTTGCTGAACGTGTATTGACAAAACCTTACATCCAGATTTTTCAAACTGTTTTCCATAGAATTCTCAAGTTTTGACAGGAAAAAATGCAGCCAATTTTCTACTACTAGAGCTGTGATTTCACATGTTATGTATATAATTATGATGATGAATCACACCCTTCATCCATGTAATAATATTGGTAGACTCTATCAATGAAAATAGGAAGGTACGGAATGTTGCAAGTACATCAAATGGTTGAAGAAGAAAAGAGTATTGAAAGAATATATGAAGAACAGTGAAGAAGATACACTGAAGCTAGTATAGCAGGAAGTCTTAGTGATTACTGGAGAGACCACACTGATCAAATGAAGAACAGAAAAGAGACATGGGAAGACAAAATATTACATGGCCAGTACATTAAAAAAAATAGTAAGCAAAGCAGATAATAAGCTCTGGCAATGGCTAAGAATAGGAAAGTTAAAGAAAGAGAGAGAGGGGGCACTTCCGACTGCACAAGACCAAACCTTAAGAACAAATGCACACAAAGTCAGAACTGAGAAGATAGCAACCAACAATAAGTGGAGTCTTGCAAAGAAGCTGAAGAAACAGCGGACCATCTGGTAAACTGCTCAAGAAGATTGCACAGAATGACATCAAACATAACAAAGTAGCAATAAGGGTTCATTAGAAAATCTGCAAGAAATACCATTTGTCTGCAAGCAAGAACTGGTGGGATCACATAATAGAGAAAATCATAGAAAATGAAGAAGCTAAATTGCTCTGGGACTTTAGAATTCAAACAGGCAGGCACTTGCCACATGATACCCCTTGACTTAACAACCATCGATAAGAAAGACAAAAACATCTGGACAATGGACATGGCAGTACTAGCGACAAGAGAATAGAATAGAAAAAACTGGAGAAGATGACAAAAAAATAAAAACATCTGCAAATAGAAATAGAATGATTGTGGCAAAAGAAAACAATAATAATAGGCACATTGACTCAATCCCAAAACAACTGGAGCACCACTTGAACACCATTGGCATGGATCATATTACCATCAGTCAATTGCAAAAGACAGACTTGGAACAGCTTACATCATATGTGGCGATACTGTTAACACCATCAAACATCAACATTTGTCTTCTCACATCCTTGTGAAGGACTCATAGATGGACAAAAATGCCATATCCAGTTTGAACATCTGGCTGACTGCACAACAAATCATCATCATCATCATCACAAGAATTCATACCAGTCAAAATCTGTGTCCATGTTTGAAGTGCTGAGCATAACTCATAAGTGAATGAGGTGAGCATAACTATATATTCTATATTCTAATTTTTACTTTCAACCCCGTTCCTATGTTTTCAAGTATAGGTATCTTTTTCTTTTTACTATCATTACACATGTATTATTATTATTATTGTTAAAATTATTTGCTGCCGATCCTATGGTTTGAGGCAACTGAGCAGTTTACAGTGTAATAATGATAAATAGTATTCAGACAATGATAAAAATCAAAACAGATTAAGATTATAAAAAATTAAAACAAACTGATTATTTAAGAATTATGTAAAACAAATTAAAATATAAGATTTTCATGATTTCAAAATTATCACTATGTTGCTGACAACTTGGATCCTAGTAATATACATTAATGGAATCTGAGTTGGCAGCATCATATGAGGATTTGACATTTCATATGTGAAGTTTGGGAGGTTTTTTGTGGCACAGTAAATTTCTTTCCTCTTGGTTACACAGAATACCAATTTTAAGATCCATTGATCCAGTCTGAAAATATAATTTTGATATTGGTTTAACATATGTTCCAACTAAAGTTAAAATGATTTATCTGTAGTTCTGAATTAAAATAATCTGGATAATGTCAAGCATATTAAAGTATGTTATTTTGAAAAAAAAATAGTACTGTGTTTCCCCGAAAATAAGACCTTGTCTTATATTTTTTTGAACCCTGAAATAAATGCTTGGCCTTATTGCCATGTGCTCAACAGCTCGATTGGGCTTATTATCAGGGATGTCTTATTTTGGGGGAAACAGTGTAGATATCTCATTTTGAATTAAACGAAATAATATCATTTAATTATGTAAAGCTTTAAAATTGTATGTAAGAATTGATAAATGTGATTCTTATGACAAACTTTTAATGATTTTCATTTTAATCTCTACAATTATCCATTGGTGAATGTTATTTTTTGCTATTTATCAAAATCTGTTTGTTAAGCTATTTGATAAAGCTAACTTATAAAACACTCTTTATATCCATAGATCCAAAACAAGTAAAACAATCTAGTGGTAGCATGTACAACATACATGATATAACTAAATGCAATAAGATCAAAATACCCAGAGTCATGGATCTCATCAACCTTTACCTCACCACCAACTTTCATTTTCATGGATAAATATACCAATATATCAGAGAAATACCCACAGGATCACAACTCTTAAGGACTCAGCATAAACTGTAATGTAGTATTTAAAAACAATGGCACTCCCACAACTTACAACCAAAAGTAAGGATCTGGTATGTAGATGAAACCTTCACCATTATAGAAAAGGGACAACAAGAGACAACACATGAAACAATCAACATCTTCAAAGGAATAAAACTGACAAGGGAAAAAGAAAACAACATGCTATCCTTCCTGGATATCATCATCACCAGAGGAAGCAATGGCAAATTAAAAACACAAATCTCCCACAATAAAAGAATTTTCACAAAAAGACAATGACAAACCACTGCTATATTTTTACCAGGAAAACATACTGCTGAAGATATAAAATTACTAGGAGATAGGCTCAATTAAGAAAAGATATTTCTTTGAATTAAGAAAAAAGTTTGCATTTTAATGAATTAATCAACTATTTCCCAATACCCAATTTTTTTATTGAAAATTTTTTTCAAATACAGATTTTCCCCCCTTTTTTCTCCCCCCCTCTCCCTAACCCCCCCTCTCCACCCCTCCCCCTGTGACCTCTTCTTCAAAATAAAATCCAAATTCACAACAGATTATATAATACTTTACCATCCCCTTACTCCATCCCCCAAATACTGACCCTTTCTTTCTAATAATATTCTAATAATATTATTATATCCCCCTTTTACTATACATTTCAAAATAACATTCTACTATAAGATTATGTAATAACTTCTGGTTTAACATAGTAATATTATTATAACACCCCATTTAACAATAATCTGCCCTTTTTCTTCTCCCCATACATATTTCTCTTAAATCAAACCTTATATTTATATTAATATAATATATTAATATAACATTTTAGAACAACCTTCCACTTTAAAACTAAATAATAAATCCTAATTTAATGTTTAATCTTTTATGTATATTAATATAACATTTCAAAGCAGCCTTCCACTATAAAACTATATAATAAATCCTAATTTAACATTTATTCTCATAGTCTTTATGCTCATAATCTATCCATTTCCTCCACTCCCATAAGTATGTCTCCCTTTTCTTAAACTAAACAATCAGTAAACTAACCTGTCTCCACCCACTTCCCTACAAAAATTTCATACATAACAATTCTTAATAACTTTATTATTCTGCCCACCCTAAAAAAAAAAAAACAATATTCCCTTATGTAGATAATATCAATAACTTTAAATTTATAATCCATACGTCTTCTTTGATGTCTTTCCACTGGATTGTTAACTCCATCACCCATATTAGGGTAGCATAACGTCCTGCTTGCAACAGAATGTTCAAAATCCTCAGTTATCATCTGCCCCCATCAGTAGTGAATATCTTCATGTATATAAAAAAAGAAAACAACCACCCGAGTGACATTATAGTTATATTCCATGTAATATCTGTAGTAGTGGCTTTCTTCAGGATTATTAATTCCCACCGTCATAATGGGGTAACAACCAGATCTTCTGCATGCCCCAGCATAGCTCTCTTGCCATGTAACTCAGCATAAACATACTGCATTTATCAAAAATAATAATAATATCCAAAATAGATAATTCCAATCCAACAATTTAAGGCCCTTTTCACATCCCAAAATTACGGCATTGCAGAGGTCTGCCATTCTCCTCAGGATAATATTAACCAATATTTGGCCTCAACTGTCTTTTCATGTATCCAGTCATCTTTTAAATAACTGGCTTTACTGTTACTTAATTTAGAAATTTTTGTTTTTGTGAGACCTATTTCTTTTTTTCTTGACTTTTTGTGGGTTTGTTCTCCATCCTAATTTCCTTTCTACGAGTTGTATATCAACTGATCGATGTTCATTCTGATTTATAACTTGATCTTGTTGGTTTTGCTTTTGTGGCTTAGATTGCCAATCATATTTCTTTTCTATAAATTGTGTATCAACTAATTGATTTCCATGCTTGTCTGTGACTTGATGAGTCATCACATTAGAATACGATGCCACTTCTCTCTTATTTATGGGTAATCCAACTGAGGCATCTAAAGAATCCAAAGGCGATTCATCTGCAGAGACCTCTGTAGTTCGATATTTTTCCTTTATTTCCAACTCCTTCTGCTTATCTTGTGTTGTGCATAAAAATGTTGAGCTCATTTTCAAAATTTTTTGATAAAATTCTTCCGCTTTTTCAACAGGATTTAATTGGTATCTTTCTCCTTGATATCTCAATATTATATCAACTGGAACATCCCACCTAAATAAAATATTTTGTTTTTTAAGCTCAGTCACCAGAAATCCAAATTTCTTTCTTTCCAATAACATCTTAGGCGGTAACTCTTTATAAATCCAAATCTTTCTTCCAAACAATTGCAAAGTAGAATTAAAAGATTTTTGCACAATATTATTTCTTATTTCTTTATCTGTAAAGTAAATCACCACATCTCTAAGCAGTTGCCTTTGCTTTGCAATCCAGGAATTTATTCTATAGACTCTGTCAATCCTACAAAATACTTCCTCAGGATGAACCTTTAAGATCCCAGACAGAATTTCAGAAGATATTTTCCTTAAGTCATCTCTGTTATTTTCCTGTAATCCTCTCAGTCTAATTGCATATTCTGTGAGATTATGTTGCATCATTAAAACTTCTTTTTCAATCCGTTGTTTTATATTTTCTGCATTACAAGTCTTATGATCAGCTTCCATTTTAGATTTTTCTTCTAAGCTATTGTCTTGAGTGTTTATCAAATCATTTTCAATTCTTTGTATTTTATTGTCCAAATTGTCCTCAATTTCCTCCATTTTAGACTCTAATAAATTAATATTTGTATCCAACTTCATAGCAATTTCTGAAAAACCATTAATCACTTTTGTAATCTTTCGTTGCAAAGTATCAAACTTTAATTGCACCAATTATTTAATTTCCTGGTTAAATTTTTCAAAATTCTGGTTCACAATTCATCCCTTCTTACAATCTCCTCCAAGAGAAATTCAATTATATTAAAATCAGTTTTCTGAGTCTGTAGGTTTAAAACTTGTTCATATAGTTTGTAAATGGGGGAATCCCCCCCCACTGCTTGTTTGTCTGGCTTTGTTAGTCTAAACGCCATATTTCCACACAGACAAACTCTTTTAGAAAAGAAAAGAAAAGCAAAGAAAAAAAAAGCTTCTTTCCAAACAAGATCAATATCAAATCTCCAGGAAAGAGAAAAGACAAAAGTGGAGCTTTTTCTTCAATTGTAGCCAAGAGTATTTATTCCGCTACTTTGTGGCTTAATAAGAAACGGAAGGACTTTCCCTTTTCAGCTTTCCCTGCTCAAGCCTCAAGCAGTCGCCATTTTAAAAATTCTTTTTTGCTTTCTTCAATATCTTTTATAAAGTAAATAAAAATACTTGCGATTTAGGGTCACAGGTCCAGATCTCATCCTCTTTACTTAATCTGTTAATTTTCTTTAAAAGGCTTGTTCTCGTCACCTGGCTCTGCAAAAAGGCAGAGGTCTCCCAAAGCCCGGAGCAGCGGCGAGGGAAATAGGGAGCCTCATCTGCTTCACCCCCAAGAGTAAAAAAAAAAAACTCTGGGGGCTTCACGGAGAGCTCTACCTACCCTCACCTGCTCTATCTCACATTTCCTTATGGAAATGGAGTTTTTCGAGCCGCCTTCCGTTGTAAAGGCGGCTCTTTACAGGCGATGGGGATGGCGGTCCCAAGGGACCGTCTGGCAACGACAGAGAGCAAACCCAATTATTAACTATGGTATTTTCATAAATAATTTTGATCCACTGTATTCCTGTACATCAGAATGCAGATTGTTTAATCATGTAACATATGGATTGAGATGGTACAAGAACTTTTAGTTATACATAATAAAGTCATAAGCCATTCAATTCAATCATCAAAAAAGCTATGGAGCCATTTCACAAGTTTAGCATCAGTTATAATGCTCATAGTTCCAGAACCAACTACTATTAAAGTAAATGGAAAGACTATTAATTCCTTCTATAGGAGTCGGATCTGTCTGTTTAGGGATCTGGCCAAGTTCCAGCCACAGCATTAATCCTTCCTGCTGTTTCAGATGAAAAAAACTTTAAACAGCACACAAAATAATTAAATCAGAGCAGAACAATATTGAATATAACAATTCGTTAAGACTGTCTCTCTGGCATCAGCATATAAAGGATGTTTTGATAATCAGAGGAATAGTGAGACTACAATTCAGCTGAAGGAGATGGCAGATCTTATTCCACAGTCAACTTTTAAGCCAGTCTGCCGACCTTCAACCTTATCCTTCTCCTCAACCCCAGTTTGTCAGAAAACATACAAATGCCACCCAGATTATTCCCCAATCCATCTGTTAATGTTCGGTATTTTGGCTGTTTCTACCTCTAACATGGTTTAAATTACTAAGAGTTTATCAGGGAAAATTAATATATTTTCAAGCAAAAGGAAAATAGAAGATGGAATTCCAACTTCAATCTTTATATAATGTCAGTCCTGTTTTTGCATTTTCTAGCAGCTGAAAAGGGCAGTGACTGGATTGCTAGTAGGAGATGGACAAATGGATAGGTAAGAAGAATGTTATCAGTAAAAAATAGTTTATGATGGTAATACTCATAGGTTTTTTTCTTAATTTGACTGCATCCAATTGAAGATGAGTACAAGTCTTTAGTAGGCTTCTGACCAGAACAATAAGTCATCTTGGTGCTTTGGCTGTGGCATTCCTTCCACAGGAAAAGATGACGACTCTTTTGTTTTTCTAAATATGGAAAATTCCAAGAGTCGGAGAAGACCAGAGTGACTTATAGATCTCTCCCATCATTGTCCTTTGAGGGGAGAAATCCAGTGTCTTCTATAGGGATTTGCTTAAGACTGCTTAGTTTTAGAAAACGAAAATTTTCCAGTCCTTCACCAACAACTTTTTTTTCTAGCTGTGCTGTAGATAAATTTAATTTAAGTAAGAATTCAAATAAGAACTTTAGAAATATAAATCTCATGGTCCTTTCAAAGATTTTTTAAAAAAGTTCTTTTAAAAATAAGAAGCTGATAATGTGAATATTGAAAGGTTGATTAGAAAAGAAAAATACAGGAGGAAAATTATTTCTCTGATAAGATAAAGAAATGTAATGAGGATTCCAAGAATTCACACAATGTTTAATTATGTTAATTATGTTGGATGCTAGAGTTTTCTTAAAAATTAAGTTACACATGAGAATAATCACTGATGTTTCTCTGGCATATTACAAGTGTTGCAGCTATATTGGTTTGAGCAAATGTATACAACTTTTGTTTTATTGAAAACTATGAGACTATAGTTCTCATTTTCTGATCATTGACCATTCTGGTTGAAAAAAAATAATATAATAATTACAGTCAAACATCTGAAAAGCATCCGTGAATATATTCTCTCTCCTACTATTTCTGGAGATACCTAATAAAGAATGAATTAAAAGTTCACTATGACTAACTTCTGACTTCACTAACTGAATAAGCACAATATTATTATTATTTAGAGTTGATTTTTGGAGGTCTCAATATTCATATATTATTTAAGAACAATATAAGACTTAGAATAAATAAAAAAGCAGTGTTTGGCTGAATGTATTACAGAAGCTGTAAAATCAGCTTAGGTTCTGCCTTTTCTCTGAAGCCATTAACTATCTATATCTATATCTATATCTATATCTATATCTATATCTATATCTATATCTATATCTATATCTATATCTATATCTATATCTATATCTATATCGCTTATTCATAAGTTGTAAATAGCTATTAAAATTCAATCTATTGCTCACTATAATACTGAATGAGAAATATTCAAAATTGCATTAGAATACAAGATTTTTAAAAAGCTCTTCTTAACATTAATAAAATGTTAAGGGGAAGAATGAAACAGAAAAGAAGAAATTGCATTCACATTAAAAATATATTTGAAACACACAATACTCCATGTTTCAGGACATTTGTGGATAATAACATGATTTATACAGATAAGGATCTTGCAGTTTTACTATTAAAGTGCTTGGCTCTAGCACAAAATAGTAATATCTTAACCAAATTCAGCTTTCTAATAAACTAATGAAATACATTGTCACAGTCCCGCAGCTGCAAATTTAATTCTCTATGCAATTTAGTAACTTATCACATTCATAATACCGCAAAATACCAGACACTGTCTATAATCATGTTCTGTAATAATTACAGGGAAGCACAGGGAATGTCTTGAGCATCTCAGGGGAATTTTATTAAAATCCTATCAAAAAGTAAACTAAGTGATTTACTACTATTTTGTCAGAAAGTGACAATAGAGTCCAATAAAGATACTGCCATTATTTTGCTTCCAAATTGGTTCAGAAATAAAGATAGACTGATTACAGGAATAATATTTTTGCTTTCACCTATTGCAAAGTACTATACAAGTGAATCTTTAATTTTCTTTTAATCATTTTTTACTTTAAATATATTATTAATTTATTATTGTATTGCTCTTTTGATTATCCATACAACTATATATGCCTGCACTAGCACTTGAATTGTGTAACATTCTTGTTTCTTGAATTATGGCCGCAATTGGGACTAGAACTTCTGTTGCTAAGTGATGCAGTCATTTTATGGCCTTTTTTTTTTTTTTTACTGTAGTTGTTAAGTGAATAACTGGATTGCTAAGTGAATCCAGTTTCCCCATTGACTTTGCTTGTTGGAAGCTGGCTGAGAAGTTGCAAATGGCAATCATTTACTCTTGGGATGCTGCAATTGTCATAAATATCTCTGGTTGTCAAGTTCCCAAATTTTGATCATGTGACTGAGAGAATGCTATGATGGTCAGAAGTGCAAAGAAGTCACTTTTTTCAGCCTCATTGTAATTTTGAACTATCATAATAGTCTGAATTCAAGGATTACTTGTAAATTGAATGAATTAACATAAATACACACACACATCTATATCTGTATCTATATCATCTATATCAGTAGTGGGTTTCAATTTCGGCTGCTACCAGTTCGCTCTTGGCCGTGTATGCGCTTGCACAAGCATGTGATACTTCTGCGCTTGCGCAAGCATGCACACTTCTGCGCTTGCACAAGCATGCACACTTCTGCGCATGCGCAGAGACATCTGGGTAGATGGGCAGATTCTGCCACTGCCGTTACTGGTTTGCCTGATCCGGGGCGAACCGGTAGCAGCCCACCACTGATCTCTCTCTCTCTCTCTCTCTCTCTCTATCTATCTATCTATCTATCTATCTATCTCTATCTCCATCCATCCATCCATCCATCCATCCATCCATCCATCCATCCATCCATCTATCTATCTATCTATCTATCTATCTATCTATCTATCTATCTATATCATCTATCTATAACTGTGGGACATGGAACCCTATGGCAAATCCTCCTTAAAAGTAGGTGTGATGCCTCAGCAGAATCAGTGCCTAAATGTAACATGCTTAGGATAGACTACACTATACTGTTTAAAAGCTTTAGATTTGTGAAAAAGCATTAGAAACTGGTGTTGTGAAGTATTAAAACAATTGTGCCCTTTTGGAAGGCTTATACCTTGATTAGAATGCTGCCCCTAGATGCTTGCAAATATGTGTAGTCCAAGCACACCTGCTGATATTATTCATTTATGGGTTATTGCCAAGTAATAGTCTGTGTATCCATGCAGTTTAATCAGTTAGGAACACTTATCTTTTAAATAGACAAAATATACACTATTACAGTGGTGAAGTGTAAAATTTGTTACTACCAGTTCTGTGGGTGTGGCTTGGTGTGGGGGAGTAATGTGACTGGGTGGGCATGGCCAACATTTTTTTTTTTACTTTTAAAACCATTTTTTCTACAACCTCTTTGTCTGAACAAAATGCTTTTAAAAGCGTCTGACGATCCCAGCTGAGTCCTGATCGTCAGGCTTTTTTTTCTTTTAAAAACATTTTTTCTACAACCTCTTCTATAACTGAAGAGGTTGTAAAAAAATGCTTTTAAAAGCTTTTGCTGATCTGGCAACTCAGCTGGGATCGTCAGACGCTTTTAAAAGCATTTTTTCTACAACCTCTTCGGCCGAACAGGTTGTAGAAAAAATGCTTTTAAGAGGGAAAAAATGATTGTGCGGCTCAGCTGGACATGGTGTGAGGGGGAGGCAGAGATGTTTGCTACCAGTTCTCCGAACCACCCGCCGCCATCACTACTGGATTGGGCGATCCGGTCTGAATCGGGAGCATTCCACTCCTGCACTGTTAGCAAGAAAAGTTAAATGTCCTCTCTTGAATTGTGTTTCTCTTTAGGTTTTCAATCCTTATTGACCAATTATTGCCTTACGCCATATCCATTTTTATTTCTATTTCTTGATGTTATTTTCCTAATATCCCACATATACCTACCATAATATTTTTTTTATTGAAAAAGTTTTTCAAAAACAGATTTTCCCCCTTCCCCCCCTCCTCCCTAACCCCCCTCCTCCTCCCCTCCCCCTGTGGCTTCTACAAAATAAAACCCAAATTCATAACATATATAATACTTTACCATCCCTTTGCTCCACCCCCCATATGCTGACCCTTTCTTTCTAATAATATTATTATATCCCCCTTATACTATACATTTCAAAATAACATTCAACTGTAATATTATATAATAACTCCTAATTTAGCATAATAATATTATTATATCCCCCAGTTTAGCAATTTCTACTCATAATCTACCCTTTTCCTCCTCTCCCATACATATATCTCTTAGTTCAAATATATATATATTAATATTAATATAACATTTCAAAGCAACCTTCAATTATAAAACTATATAATAAATCCTAATTTGACATTCAACTCATAGTCTGCCCATTTCCTCCACCCCCATACATTTATCTCTTAACTCAAATCTTTTACATGTATTCATATCTAAACATAATATCCCTTTTCTTAAACTAAACAATCAATAAGATAACCTGTCTCCACCCACTTTCCTACAGGACTACCATACATAATAATTTTTAATATCTTTATTCTTCTGCCCACACCACTAAGAAGTATTACCTTATATAAATAAAATCCTCAAATGACTTTAAGCTTGTAATCCATATGATATCTTCTGTAATGTCTTTCAGCTGGATTGTTAACTCCATCACTCATGTTAGGGTAACATCACATCCTAATTCCAACAGTATGTTCGGTATCTTCAATTACCATCTGCCCCCATCAATAGTAGATGTCTTCATATATAAAAAAACCACCCGAGTGACTTTATATTTGTATTCCATATAGTGTCTATTGTAGTGTCTTTCATCTAAATTATTAATTCCAACCACTGTAATAGGGTAACAACCAGATCTTCTGCGTGCCCCAATCCCATAACTCTCTTGCCTTGTAGCTCGGCATAAACGTAATACATTTATCAAAGAATCCAAAATAGATAGTTCCAATCCATTCAGTTTAAGGCCATTTTCACATCCCAAAAGTACAGCACTGCAGAGGTCTGTCACTCTCCTGAAGATAATATAAACCAATACTTTGCCTCAGCTATATTTTCATATATTCAATCATCTCTTAGATAACTGGCATTACATTGTTGTTTAGTCTAAAAGTTTTTATTTTTGTACGACCTGCTTCTTCTTTTCTTGACTTTTTGTGGGTTAGATCTCCATCCTGGTTTCCTTTCTATAAGTTGTATATCAACTATTTGGTTTCCATGCTGATCTATAACTTGATCTTGTTGGTTTTGCTTTTGTGGCTTAAATCTCCATTATGGTTTCTTTTCTATGAGTTGTATATCAACTGATTGATTTCCATGCTGGTTTGTAACTTGATAAGTCATCACATTAGAATCCAAAGCCACCTCACTTGTATTTATAAATAGTCCAGCTGAGACCTCTGAAGGAGAATCCAAAAGCGGCTCATCTACAAAGACCTCTGTAACTTGTTGTTTTTCCATTATTTCCACCTCCATCTGCTTATCCTGAATTTCTATCTCTTGTTGATTTTGCTTTTCTTTATTCCACTCATGTATTATACATGGAGATGTTGAACCCATTTTGAGAGTCTTATAGTAAAATTCTTCCGCTTTTTCAACAGTATTTAGTTGATATCTTTCTCCTTGATATCTCAATATTATACCAACTGGAGCATCTCACCTGAATAAGATGTTTTGTTTCTTTAGCTCAGTCACCAAAAATCCAAATTTCTTTCTGTCTTTTAACATCTTGGGTGGCAACTCTTTATATATCCAGATCTTTCTTCCATTCAGTTGTAGAGTAGAATTAAAGGATTTTTGCACAATATCATTTCTTATTCCTTTATCTGTAAAGTAAATTACCACATCTCTAGGCAATTGCCTTTGCTTTGCAATCCAAGAATTTACTCTATAGGCCTTGTCAATCTTACAAGATACCTCCTCAGGATGAACCTTTAAAATCCCAGCCAGAACTTCAGCAGATATTTTTCTTAAATCATCTCTATTATTTTCCTGTAACCCTCTCATTCTAACCGCAAATTCCGTGAGCCTGTATTGCATCATTCTGACTTCTTTTTCAATCTCTTGTTTTATATTTTCTGCATTGTAAGTCTCATGATCAGCTTCCTTTTTAGACTTTACTTCTGAGCTATTATCTTGAATATTTATCAAATCATTTTCAATTCTTTGTATTTTATTATCCAAATTATAAATCTTATCATCAACTTCCTCCATTTTAGACTCTAATAACTTGATATTTTTATCCATCTTTATAACTATTTCTGAAAGAGCATTAGTCACTGTTACAATCTTTCATTGCAAATTATCATACTTTAATTGTATCAATTCTTTAATTTCCTGCCTAAATTTTTCAAGATTCTGGTTCACAATCTCGTCATGTCTTGCCATCTCCTCCAGAACAAATTCTTTTAGGTTAAAGCCATTCTTCTGAGCCTGCAAGTTCGAAACTTGTTCACATAGTTTGTAAATGGGGGAACCCCCCACCCCACTGCTTGTTTGTCTGGCTTTGTTAGTTTTGACGCCATCCTGCCACACAGACAACTCTTTTTAAAGAAAGAAGACTTCTTTCCAAACAAAGTCAATATCAAATCTCCAAGAGGAAAGAAACATAAAATAGAATTTTTTCTTCTCAATTCTAGCCAGCACTGTTTATTCTGCTACTTTGTAGCTTTGTAGCTATTCAAACGGAACGACTTTACCTTTCGGCTTTCTTCTTCTCAAGCCTCAGCGGTCGCCATTTTAAACTTTTTTTTCCTTCACTTTTAAGGTTGCTTATAAATCATTAAAAATACTTGCAATTTAGGCTCCCAAGTCCAGATCTCATCCTCTTTAATTAAACAATCTGTTGATTTTCATTGAAAGGCTTGGTCTCGTCGCCTGGCTCTGCAAAAGGCAGAGTTCTCCCAAAGCCCGGAGCAGCGGCGAAGAAAATAGGGAGCCTCATCCTGCTTTGTCCCCAAGAGTAAAACAAAAACTCTGGGGACTTCGCAGAGGGCTCTACCTGCCCTCGCCTGCTCTATCTCACATTTCCTTATGGAAATGGAGTTTTTCGAGCCACCTTTCAGCTGTAAAGGTGGCTTTACGGGCGACGGGGCTGGCGGTCCCAAGGGACCGTCTGATAGCGACGGAAGCCAAACCGGAAGCCACCTACCATAATATTCACTTGAGGATAGGCTGTATTATGCAGAAACAGAAAATGAGCAAAAGTACTAAATGAAAAAGGAAAGCCCTGAGATTAAAAAATAAGTGGAATATAGTTTTAAAAAGTTTACATCAACTCAGGTTACTACAGTTCTCCAAGTGTTTCTTTCCTTACAAATTACTCCTGCTTTTACTTCATATATAATTGTGTTATGCATTGTGCTTTGTTCTTTAAATTTCCTATCTGTCCCTTTTTGGGAACCTCCTCAATTTCATCCAACCATAAATTTCTAACTCTTTTCCTCCCTCTTGCCCCATTCGTTTTTCCTTCATATGTTTGGTTTCTGATTCATTCTCTCTATATAAACAAAACATGTCAACATTTTTTAATTCTGGTCTAGGACTAAAACCTATGAAGAGGGTCCTATTTTTCAGCCTTTACCTTTAATTACTTTTCCAAACTGGCTTATGCGTGAGTTACTTCTATTCAGTTCTACTACTATCATTTTAAGGTATGTGTGTGCATGCTTGCTTGTTCCTTGTTCATTCATTCATTCATTCATTCATTCTTGAATTTTGTAAATTACCTGGTCACATTTCTGCAGCTTTTTGGCAAGATTTTGGAAGTGGTTTGCCATTGCCTGCTTCCAAAGACTGAGGGTTATTTGCCAAAAGTTAGCCAGCTGGCTTCATGCCTAAAGTGGGACTAGAACTCACAGAACTCACTCCAAACCTGTTCACTTTAGCATACACAATTTTTAAATTAAGAAACTTTCTTTGTCACATTCATATTTTGATGACCTGCAGTCTTCATTTACATGTTAAACTAGCTAATCTATAAAGAAGGCACATCTATACTTTAGTTCCATTTGCTAGAAGGTCTTTATTTAACTTCTCACAATAGAAGAGAACCAATTTACTTGGTGCTTGGAAAGGTGGCAAAATCAGATTAAATAGCTAAAAAAAGACAGAGCAACTCAATTTCTAGATTAGATGTCTTCTCCAACAAAAGACGTAGATTTTTTACCAGGTGTTTGTCAAGAAATCATTAGAGGAGGATGAAGAAGAAAGTTGGAAGCCTGAGAATCCTAGACATAGGAAATAACTTTTCACCTTGAGTTTATAAATTAGATGAATTGCATCCTTGAGTTCTAAAGAAATGTGTTGATGATCTCTCTGAATTATTAATATTTATTTATGTAATCTCTTTGAGAAATCTTGGTGAACTGTTGTGCCTATCTTTTAAAAGGTGAAACACAAGGTTCAGGAGAAACTATAGGTCACTCAGTAACTCTTTTCAGATTAAACTTCTATTTTTGATTGGGTAAATTCTTTAGTAGATTGTGGGAATGCTGAATGCTGAATATAGGATTTCAGCATTTGACTGAAGTTCTTCATAATATTCTGATTAGTAAGCAGCTTAAGTATGACTGGATGCCACATGATTCAACCTTTAACATTTTTATTAATGACTTAACAAAAGGATGGAACAAATGCTTATCTAAGATGACAAAGAATTGGATGGGACAGCTAGTACTCTAGAAGATGGAAATAAAACTCAAATATAATTACATATATATTAGAGCAGAGTTTCTCAATCTTGGCAACTTTAAGATATGTGGACTTTAATTTTAACTCCCAAGGTAGCTTGGGGAATGAAATCTAATAGAAAAAAAGAATAGCTAATCAGAAACCAAATATATACAGGATGAAGAATGCATGCTTCATCTTGGTAATAATGTATTTTGAAAAGATCTTAGAATAATAGTTGATTACAAATTGGGTTTCAATCAGCAATGTACTGTGGATAGAAAAAAAGAAGAAATACAGTATACAGTACAAATTACCCCGAATAATAGTTCTATTTTATTCTGTGTTGATCAAGCTCTATCTTGGACATTGTGTCTAACTCAAAGCACCCCACTTTGAGAATGTTCAAAAAAGCAATGAAAATTGATTGAAACTATGAAGAGAAAATGAAGAAGCAGGGTATCTTCAACCATGAAAAGAACACCAAAAGAGACTATAATAGCACTCTATTGTTCCAGAATGTAGGACTTGGAAAAATGGATTTTTGTTACAGGAAGACTGATTCTGATTGAATGTTAGAGCAGAAAAAGTATTAGACAAACTAAGAGCAGCTTGGCAATGGAACAAATTATGCAGGGAGGGAATGGGCTGCACTTTGTTGGATATATTGAAATATAGGCTAGGTAGCCATTTGTATCGGGATTCTTTAATTTGGATTCCTGCATTTTTCAGACTTGATAACGTAAAGAATCTATTGTTTCATAATTTTATGAGACATTAAGAAGACAGACCAAAGGCACAGTGTTTCTCCGAAAATAAGACGGTATATTCTTTTGGGCCCAAAAATAAGCACTAGGGCTTATTTTCAGGAGATGTCTTATTTTCCCTCCATGTACAGGAGGCCCACTTCTTCTGCTTGTTCATGGAGGGGCAGGAGGCTGCGTGGCATGCCAGTGCCACCAAAGTGAGGCAGGAGGATGGAGCTGCCCCATGCAACCTGCACCAGTTTAACTCAGGGCCCCTGCAGCCAGGTCATCCATATCCTGACACTTGCTTTGCCTCATGGCCAGGGCACCAATGCACCACTCAGCATCCTGCTCTGTTGGGGTTGTGAACAAGCAGAAGAAGTGGGCGGCAGCCACGTGGGCTCCTGCTGTACATGGCTATAGGTGCTGCTGCCGTGAGGCAGGTATCAGGGTGTGGATGGCCTGTCTGCAGGGGCTCTGAGGTAAGCTGGTGGGGCACATGGGGCAGCTCCCCTAATGCACCTTGCCTCATGGCTGTGGCACCATTAGCAACCAGATGGAATGGGCAACTGGCTGGCTGCACAGGCTCTTGAGTAGGGCTTATTTTGGGGGTAGGGCTTATATTAGACACACACATAAAACATGCTAGGGCTTATTTTCAGGATAGGTCTTATGTCAACTTGTAAAGCATTTCTAGTCTCCTCTCGAGTTGCCATGGGCAGAAGGGGGGGGGAGCACATTCCATGTATACCTTCTTCCAACATTGGATCGCAGATTACCAAAGCTGGTTTGTGAGGTGTGTTTCTACAGCCCATGGGAGTGCCTCATTGGAGAATGTGATTTATGACACAGACACAGAGGGAAGGGGAAAACAGGGTCAAAGTTGAGCCATAACTTTTGTGCAGCAGAGCAGACCTCACTCTAGTAGATGCCGACATGCTGCTCCTAATAAATAATTGGATTTCTTTTGAAACTTGGCTCGAGATTCATGAGTTAATTAGGGCATCTGTCGGAACTTTTTGGGGAAACAGGAATATTAGCATTGCTAAAGGGCAGACTATGCTATATTTAAATTGAGTAGTCATGTTCTTTTAAAATTCTTTCCAAAATTCTTTCTTTCTAGTTGCTTTGTCATTTATAAAATATAAAACTGATCTGTTTTCTCATTTTCCTATACTATGTAGCTAGCAAATGTTGAAGATCAGATGACAATCATGAGAGCCTCTATTGTTATGTTTCCAAGGAGAATCTTTAAAAAAGCTTTAAAAAAAACTTAAATCTGTTTATGGGAGAACATGGTCTAGTTTTAAAATGGCACTCCATACAAACACAACTGGTCCATTCTCCAGCTATGAAAACTTAATAAAAATGGTCTGACCAAATTCTTAATGGATGCAGCTGTTTATTTTCTTGTGAAGTTTTTCATTTCAGTGAAAATATCAAAGTTCTAAATGCTCTGTGGAACATGGATACAGTGCAGGCAAATAATGTTATTGCCCCAAAATGCCTGTTTTCCTGTTCTGGACATGGTAGATTTTAATCAGCTCCTTGGCTTACTATAGATCTGAGAGATGGAGTGCAAATATACCAAGCACTGACTGAAGCTAACTTAGAGGCCTATTTAAATTCTTAATTTCTCTCCTTTCAATGTGTCACACAAAACACTCTGGCAAAGCATTGTTGTATAATGAGGCATTTATTTTGTTAAAACATTGAAACATGAAGGGTGAATTAGAATAGTCGTTAGTGTTTTTGTGCATGTTCCTGGGAAAAAGGACCAAAGAATGTCAGGAGTATTGACCAAGAATATATACTGTACTAGCTGGACACGAGTGCTTTGCTATGAAACTATGTGATCAGGCTTGATAAATTGAAACTTAAAGCCTGAAACCTAATGTAGAATGTGTAATTCCGTAGCATCGGGGCATGTTAATATAAGGCAACTGGCAATTGGAACACAGGAGGAGGGAGAGTAGAATGTCCCAGCCCGCAGGTCGGATGAGTCACATACTGGCCATGCCCACACCTGGTTTAACGAAGGGGTAGCATCAGAGCGTGTTAATATAAGGCAACTGGCAGTTGGGACAGAGTTCCTTTCAGGTGGGGAGGGGGAGTAGAATGTCTAACTCCTTAGCATCAGAGCGTGTGAATATACTGTATATGAAATACTAATGATCTGATGGTCATTTTGAAAAATCTTTTCTTAGCAAGCACTTAGAAGCCAAAAGGGTCAAACGTGCCAAATTTCAAGTTTGTAGGCTTTACCATTCTGGAGATTTCATGATAAGTGAGTGGTATTTGGCTTTTTTATATATATAGATTTCCAGAAAGGTCACACAAGGTGTGAAGGTCATCCCAATTCCCCAGCTAAAACAAGCAAGGACCTACAAAATATGGGGCAACAGTGACATAAGAAGATGGAGTCAGATAATAACTTTAGTGATAAAGGCATCTATTAATGTTACAAAGAAGGAAATTATAAACCACTCCTGTATTTTTACTAAGAAAACCATATGGACCGAAAATGATACAGTGCTGAATAATGGGTCCCTCAGACTATATGGCACTCAACATGGTACGAGTTTAGGATTTTTGTAAACAGAGTTCTAATGGTGTTTATAATGCAACTATATTAAAGCCTTCAAGGTCCTCAACTTACTACAGATCATTTAGTGACTGTTCAAAATTACAACAGCACTGAAAAAAGTGGCTTATGACCATTTTTCACACTTATGACTGTAACAGTATCCCCATGGTCAGTCACATGATTTATTGTACATTCAAATGATTGAGAACTGTTCTTATTTATTTTATTAATTTTTTATTAATTACATTTCTTAGTGCTTCATACACATCATGTTGTCTGGGTATTTAATTTGCTTAACAATACATATTACGTTCTTAGTCTCCACCTCGTTTTTCCAATCACTGATAAAATAGATTCGATGTTTGATACTATTGTGTATCTTCTTTTGGTTTCATTTTTAATGTCAGTCTGTCCATTTCTCTACATTCTAGTATCTTCTTAATTATTTCTTCATCTAATGGTGTTTCTTCATTTTTCCAGCATTGCACAAATACAATCCTTGCTGCTGTCAAGATGTGCAGTATTAAATACCTACTTTTCTTATCAAGTTTACCTAATATTATACCTAATAAAAATAGTTAAGTTTTAAAATCTACATGCTTTCCAATCATCTTTTCTAGCCATTTATATATTTTTCCCAATTTTTTTTTTGCTTTACCACAAGTCCTGACAAGCAAAGTCAATAGGGATGCCAGACTCATTTAACAACTGTGTTACTAATTTAACAATTGTAGTGATTCGCTTAACCAATGTGTGTGTGTGTGTGTGTGTGTGTGTATGAAACGTAAAATGGGGCAACATTCACTTAACAATTTTCTCACTTAGCAACATAAATTCTGGACTCAATTGTGGTCGTAAGTTGAGGACTATCTGTAATTAGTTGCTGCTTTTGAAAAGGAAAAGAAAATCTGAAGCTGCAAAGACAGAATTACAGTAGGCATATGGGATGGAAGAAACATGGTCATAGGAAGATGAAATGAGACAACTACAAATTGATATTTTAGGCACCAGCAGTTTGAGATGGGACTGGGACTGGACACTTTCAGTCAAAAGATCACACTGTTTATTACTCAGGACATTAACAAAGTAGTAAAAACACTGTTTTTATAGCTTGAAAGACTATAGAAATAACTATACTTGGCTACAATGCAATCAATGATCCAATAATTAGACTTTGGGGGTCAACTCTTTGTTAGAGTTGATTTTAGTTCAATTTGACACTGCTGATTTTAGTTCAATTTGAAATCTCTAGCACATGCAAACAAATTTTGCTACTTGTGACTGGAGTCTAGAATGCTGAAGTTGGAAACATTAAATAGAAAAATGTTGTTGAATGGTATGGTTTGGGAAACCAAAATGAATCTGAAGAACAATTTATCAATTTCTGCCCCCACTGTGATTTTGTCACAACTAACACTGTCTTCAAACAACCAAAATAATGCATGTACACATGGATTTACTGAGTGTGTATACAGGGATAAAATTGACTGCATAACTAAAGGGAGATGGAGCAGCTTAATTATAGCATCAAAGACATGATCTGGTGCTGACTATGGAACAGATAATGAACTACTGCTCATGTGCAAGTTCTAAGTCAAAGAAGAAGAATGAGAAGGAAGTATTGATGATTAAGAAGAAACATGACTTCAGAATTGGTATTCAATCTGTTTTAAATGCAGTTTCATTCCATCAAAAATGGCATGGGAAAGAATGCTTTTCTTTGTATTACTTACAGAATGCACTGTTTCAGTTGCTGCATTTGCCATCAAGTGTAGTTGTTAATCAGCTTTACCGTATTAATTTACATTTTAACATCTGGGATATTTTTGTTCTTTAATTTATTAGCTGCTCTCAGTACTCATTTGAGTGAAAGGACAGTAAAAATAGAATAAGGGAGGAAGAGTCAAACTGAACTTCTGGTAACTACAGAGACACTCCTATGTACTTTTCTTGCAACAGTGCTGAAATGCTTTGACACTGCCTTCTTTACAAATGTTTTTGAATCCCAATTTAGCTTACAGTGTTGGGATGTTTTGGCAATTTTCCATTCATGCATCAACCAAGTGCGAAGTTTATTAAAATATATTTTGGCCAATGGTTTCAAATCTACTGAATTTCTGCAGCTATATGTATTTTGTTTTATTTTGTATCGTGACCTTTTTCCAGATCAATATATAATATTCCCTCTTCCATTTTTTTCCTGTAACAATTCTGTGAAGAACTCTGTGAAGGTTGAGAAAGAGTGACTGATCCAATGTTATCCAGTGAAATTCCCATGGCTAAGACTGATCTTGATTTGGAATCTCATAGAACTTGGTCCACAACCCCACCCCAATTTGCCAATACTTGATGAAAGACTAATCCTGGATAAAACTTTTTTTTTTTGGTTTCCTAACATTTTTTCAAGTGCAGGGTCTACTTTTTTGAAATCAACCAACCTGATCCATTGGTTACAACAGGAAACTGATTGACCAGCATATCACCACAGCCTTATATCATGGGAAACTTTAAAACACACAATATAATTTAATCTAATATTTCTATCACACTTTCTATGCTATAGATACCTATTTTTTATAAAGACTATAGATGAGATTTGTGGGGAAAAATAATGACATATACTATTCAAGGTTCGTCAAATAATAACCAATACTGCACATAATACCATGTATTATGGTATGGATGTAGTTATATTTAGTCCAAAATATAGTGCCATTTCATTAAATTTAGGCATGAGCCAGTCTAGCATATCATAATGTTAAGTTTCCTTTACTTTCATTGTGCTTTTGGATTCTGTCTGCATTAGTTTCTGAAATTATTCCTTAATTTTAGGTTTGGATTCCCATGCATGTTACATTGCTCTAGTAAATGTTAATAATCATACAGTTTTAAAGATTATTGTTACAGAGCCATAACAGCAATAGCAAGTTTACTTACATGGGATTTTGGTTAGTTCATTCATAAATTTCTCCTTTAACTTTGAAAATGCATCTTCTTTTGCACCGCCTTTCCCTCCTCCGGGTATCGCTGGTTCTGTGGCATTATTTGCTATTGCAGTAGCGACAGTGGTACCTGGTAGTGCTGCTAGTGCCTGGTGTTGACTTTCTTTTGCCATTTTAGTCCCAGGGGAACTGAGATTGAAAACAAAGCAGAGAGAAAAATGTTTAAAAGGTTAAACTTCATCTTAGGTCAATAGCAAACTAGAGAGCAGTAACCCCAACTGGTGCACCTGCTTCCTGGATAAATATCACTTCATTAATACATTGCTTCATGTTGGCTCATACAATATTTATTAAACTATTGGAGAAAAAAAGATAGTTTCAGAAGGTAAAAACTGCTTATTCTTATGTCTGTCTCCTGAGTCCAAAACAGTTATTTCTATTGGATACCTCAATATGGGCTTAGCATCTGTTGTTTAAACTTTGAATTCTGCCCTTTCATTTTGAATAAATAAGTAAACTGACAGCAGTTCTATATATACAAACATTTCAGTGCATTTGCATAATTATTTGTACAAGTCTGTTCGATTGAAAATTTTCACAGCACCACTAGAAATGAAAATAGAAAGCAATTACACCAGCATAATTAAAGCTCCTCTACGCTCTCTTGAACTCTTTAACCAACGTGCTCTCTACTTAAGCAGAACTGGACATTATTTAAAAAATTTGTTCCATCTTACTTTTGATTCATATTTATTGAAAGCAAATTTTTTTCCACTGACAATTGATTCCAACAATATTCAGTTAAATTATTGACCTTCCTCACTGTTAATAGTGTTAAAATCACTGCATCTGTGGGTTGTTTAGCTTCATCCAAATTAGAATTCCAGGCTGTTGAAATAAATTCATAGCTACTTTAATGTACTTTTGACTTATTGCTTTTTTCTTGGGCTCTGATATCTTTGATAAAGATATCTTTACACAGACTTAGCATAAAACAATGTACGTTTATATGGATATATAACAATCATCTTGAATACTGCTTAGGGGATAGCTCAACATTTGTTTTAGGAGACTATTTCAGTCTTGAGATGTCTTTTAAATAATGTTGCTTTGAGGACTAATTCCTATCTTCTATATTTCAGAAAACTGTAGAGAAAATGGATTTAAGAAATAAGGATAATTTATTATTGCTCTGGGTATAAAATTGTTTGTACTTTTCCAGAAACAACTAAGTTTATAGCTTCCCACTGGGAAATGAATTATTAAAAACCCTATAACTAAAGTTGAATAAAATAAGTCTTCTCAAACAGAGGGTGTAGTAAACAACAGAAAAGAACAACAAACCCAACTTAAAAAAAAATATCACAAATGTTGCACATTCTAACATATTTTGATCATCGAAGCATTTCCTTTAATACGACTGGAACTGTTCAAATGGAAAACTGAATCAAATGATAAATGCTATTTTCAAACTGCAGTCACTATTTTCATGCTTATAACTCATTTAAAAACAAACACTGTGCAGCCAATTATTTCTAATGTGTTTAAAAATCATATAGTAGATTGAAAAAAGTAAAAAAGTACAACTGGAGAAAAAACTACTAATAAAGATTTTGGTACTTTGTTTTCATGAATTTCTGGGTGATGGATAAATTTTTCTTTTTCACTGGTACATCTTTGCATGCTGTGTTTCCTGGAAGATCTGCTCTTCCCACTTTTCTTTTCTTTGATTTGCTTTCTGTACAGGCATCATTACCAATAAAGGAGAATATTTGTAGCTCAAGGTTGAAATGCTTTATGGGCTGTAACCAGTGGTGGGATTCAGTCAGTTCGCACCACTTCGGGAGAACTGGCTGTTAACTTTCTGAGCAGTTTGGCAAACTGGTTGTTGGAAGAAATCATGAGGGCAGAGAACCGGTACCACCATTGGCTGTAACCCACCTGTTCTGAGATTATTGCAACTCTGAACGGTCATAAAATAACCAGTCATAAGTCAAAGACTACCTGTATAGTGCAATATATTTTTCTTTTCTTTTTTACATGCAAAGCATTTTTACTATCACTTGTTGCTTGAAAACCATGATTAAAGCTTGATTACTGCTTGTCTAATTACTTGTTTATCCTGTATAAAGGTCTCATGAGACCATAATCAGTTGGGAAGTCATAGGGAATGAAATTGAAAAGGGTCGCATCCCCAAAGCACTGTCTAATAAATCACAGTGGGAGAGTATTCTTTTTCACCTGTTTATTTTTGCAGTACTGCGAGTATAAAGGAATTTTAAAGAGGACATTCAGATTGAAACTAACCCATAACATGTCATAGATTGATTACACACCAAGTCTCATCATATAATTTGATTATCTACTAAGGAAACAATGACACAGTGATTAGTACAAAAATATAATAACGTATAGAGATTCTATTATTCACATTCTCTACTGTGTATTATGTTGAAGAATTCTTCCCCATTTACCAACAGAAAGGTTTTGGCAAGGGCACTTATCCTTATTTTGGCAGCTGTGGGATATGACTGTGGGTAACAATAGGCTCAGAAATAATCTTTATTTGCTCAAGCTATGCTTTTCATTTTGCGTACTACATACTTTTAGTGCTTTGTCTTCTAAGTCTAAGAAGTAGAATGTAGTTCCCCCTACATTTGCTAAGTAAATTTTGCAGCCATTCCGAACAGTTCCTCAGATGTTGAGTTATGAGTTGGGATGAGCCTGGGGTTCTTATCAGCTTTTTCATGACCTTAGACTGTGCGACTCAAAGATTGATACTGCTTTTCCAATGAGAAATCAAATTTAGTGTCTTGTTCTTAAATAGGATCTATCTACCTTGAATCACACACAGAGAATCTTAAGAAAACACCACTAATCTATAGTTCCATTAAGTGAGTCTTAGGCTTCTTTAGAGAGCCTTTAAGGAGTTGGAAGCTTTGGATTCTTTCTTCAATTATAGCATCTGTATTATGATTCAGACAAAATGAATTCTCCAGATTAGGTTAAAAAATCTCAGTACTTGCTCTAGACCAGTGTTTCTTAAAGTGTGGTCATAGAACCTCTGTGGTTCCCCCAAGACCCCTTCAGACTCCTCAAAAATTGAAATTATTTGCCTGTATTGAAAAATAATAGTACTAAAATACCATCTAACAATATTGACAAGCTGTAGTAGTCAATACATATTAACAGTTGTACTTAACTACAGTCATTTCAATTATCATGTACAAAGCAGAGATGATGTCATGATGATAACATCAATATTAATATCATGTTACACCAGTTTGGTGTTCTGATTAACATTTGCAGTAGAAACAAGGAGTCTATCAGATCTAGTTCTTTCTTGGGCATTGAAATCAGCTGGATGACTTTAAGATAATTATAATATTCAAGAATTGTTGTGTGGAATATAGGAGGTAGGAGCAATATGTATGAAATTATATATAGAATTGTGCAAAATAAAGGCAGGATACAAATCAAATTATTTTTAAAAGCAACCAACAACCAACCAACCAACTAACCAACCAAATGTTATTGTATGCCCTGCACATATCTCAATGCAACTCAATGTGATTGAGTGATTGAAGTGATCTGTGATTGAAGTTACTTTTTGTGCATGGCTCCCATGCACAAAATGAGTGCATGGGAGCATATGAGTGATGCATATTCTTGTAAAAACACTGAGACAACTGTCAAATACAGAGGGGTGTGGAACTTGATGTTACAACTCTACAAGCAATCCAAGGGTAACTCTTAAAGGGTCAGGAAACTGTTGAGTTGTTTTGATAGTGTTTTGTTTATTGTAATTCCCATTATTTATTGTGATTCCCATAATTTTTGCAACTAAAATGTTTCATCTAAACAGTATTCTAGTAATCTCATCTAAAGGAAATAACCAAGCAAATGTTTTCAGTTTCAGATTTCAGTTACCTGCAGATATTGATGGAATGCACAATACAGGTAGAAATTTATCCAAAGTTTGCTTTATATGCTCTCAGAGGAGTACCAAATTATCTTCTAGTGAATATTATGTTTAGTTTTTAAATTATCTACTGCCTTATTCCTGGATGGTTTCCCAGATAGTTTTATTGCTTGAGTAGATTTTCTTTTCTACTGCAAGCCAGATAGAAATGATAAGTAATTAAAATGTAAGAAAGTCACTATGCTAGTTTGAATGGCACAAAAGATAAGACGCTGCTGCAAGATTCTGTGTCCTGAAATGCTAGGACAAATGTGTTTTTCATTAAACTTTTGATATTTCAATAAATATATAAAAGTACAAGAGAATGATAAGGTCTATTAAAAAGTGGAAGAAAAATGCTTTCATTTACAAACTTTGGTGTGGTAATGTCCCCTATCTTTCTTAATTGTTATGTAAACTATAAACCATTATATGAACTGTTTAGCCAGTTGAAAAATCTATCACTGGGGTTTTATGTTCACAAGAGCAGACCAAAGTGAAATCAGGTATGGAATTAGGGTAATGGATTAATTACTTGACACAGAATGACTATAATTTAGACACGGTTTCCCCTATACAGTAACCAGCAGACCTGTTTTGAATGAAGCCAATCTGACGAGTATGAGTAAAACTAATATTATAGTGATATTGAACAGGCTGCAATGTTTAATTAAATTAATTAATCATTATGTATAGTATGCTTTTTAAGTCTTTTCATGAAATCCAAAATTCAGTGGTGAAGTATAGAATGATAAGAACACCACAGACTGGCTCATTTGTGTCTGTTCTCTAATAGGATGAGTACCACAATTGTCCAAAATATTTTAATATTCCCTTTGAACGTAGTACAAAGAAAATCAACAATAGAACTGGAAGCTTTTATCATTCATAAAAAAGAATATAAAATGTGGTAAAAAGAATCAGTTTAACTGCACTTGTCATGCATTCTTTGTAGCATATACTGTATAATGTTCAATGTGGATTAATGTTCCGTAATTTCTAACATTCATAGTGTTGGTCACTGATTCATGATTCACTTCTGATGAACATAACTGTGTTTAAGAGGTCGCCTTGATAGTGGCCTCTCCAAATGAAACTCTACCTATCTAATCTCCTTGTGACCCTGTCACTACTGAAGTGGATAGTATGATCTGCTTTGTATTTGGCTCCTATTTCCAGCTGAATGTCTATCATTTCTGCTGGGTGTCCTGATTCCTTTTTATTAAACATTGTCAATTGCTTGTTATCTTTCTTTTGCACTCCAGTTAAAGGTTGTGCCCTTTTGTTCTTGGCAGTTATGTCTGTTTTCTCTGTCCCTTGTGGGCATTCGAGTTTAAATTTAAAAGTAAAAATGTTGTTTTCCTTTAAAAAAAAGTATGGATATGTTTTCTCTAGGAGTGATATTTACCTTTTATTCACTGTCTTTTTATTCTTTACTAATCCTTTCAATTAACTGCACTTTTAGAATATATTTCTTTTTCTCTTTTTAATAAACCGTTGACAGGTTCTTTGCTGCTAATGCTATTTTGTCTCTGTATTTCAGGGTCTGTATGTGTAAGTAGCATCAGTTGGTTAGAAAGGGAAATGATTTTTCATATGTAACCAATGGTAATCATTACCATTATTACTTTTAAATTATTCCCAAGCATTGCTCCAGCTTGCTCACATAAATGTGACATCAGTATGGGAACGACAACTTATCTTATGCTTAGCAAAAGTTTGTTATCAGAGTTTGAATAAATTGCCCTGTGGTGTTTATTTGACTTTGTGTGGTGCTTGCTGGATACATTAATATTCAGTAAATGCATTTAATATTTATGTTTAATTCCTAAATTGGGAGTTCTGGCCAAGAATACAGTTAGGAAAAAAACTGCTTAAATTAATTTCAATAATGGGAATGACTATGTATGAAGTAGAATCCTGAGATCTGTTTCTGGCCTTGTCCTAAAGGTCATGTAAAGAGGGTAAAAACTTGGAAATGTAAAAAGATGATAAAACTTGAAAAAGCAACAGAATGTCAAGAGAAAAATAGTAACAGCACGTAGACTTGCAGTATATACAACTTTATAGTGCTTTACATCCTCTCTAAGCGGTTTACAGAGTTAGCATATTGCCCCCAACAATCTGAGTCCTCATTTACTGATCCAGAAGGATGGAAAGCTGAGTCAACTTTTAGCTGGTCAGGATTGAACTTCTGGCAGTCAGCAAAATTTGCTGGCAAGCATTCTCCGACAATGGTGCCCATGGCAGTCAGACTGGGTATCGACACGTTCGCTATCCAATAGGACCGAGTCTACTGGAACTTTAGCACTGCCTCTTCCTGCTTCAGTCCAGTTTTTCGACTCGGTCTCTATTAGGACAGCTGTGTTTGTAGCCTTTCCAGTTCTATTTAATCCTTTTACGCTCTTTCTGTCGGTTTCGGAAGTTTTAGAGCGTCCCAGCGAGAAGGTTGGATTCCGACTCCGCTGAAGGCCGTCAAGCGGCGAGAGCTGTTGGCTGGCAGTCTCTCCATCGCATGCACGGGCCTGCCTTGTCTAGCCCCGCCGCGCTTCGCCCTGCCTTCCCGTGTCTCCTTTCAGCGATTTTCGCTGAATTTTTCGGTGCCGCTTTGAAGGACCCACTCTACAGCTGATTGGCGCGAGGGCGCTTTCTGCGCCCTGAGTTTCCCTCGCGCTCAAGCCGGACGGCTAGCGAGTCTGCAGAGCAAGGTATTTACGCTCCGTTATTCTGCTTACCTATCGGAAGGTATTGACTTGGGCTGGTGATCTGTCTGATTTCCCCTCTGTGGCAGTTTTTCAGTTTGGCGCCTTTCTGCTTCATTTAAAAATGGCGGATGCCCCTGCTGCTAGGCAGATCGGCTCGAAGGCAAAGAGCAAGAAGCGCCATTGTAATGAGGATCCAGGGGAGAGCCCCTCATCCAGCCATAAAGGTAAGGAGAAGTCAACCTCCTCCAAACGCCCTCATTCTTCTAAGAGCTCTTCTCTGGCCAGAGATGAGAGCCAGCGCCATAAAGCAATGGAGAAAGCTTTTCAGAGGGCTCATTCCAGAGCATTACAGGAACCTAGGTTTCTGCCAGTAACCTCCCCGTCTCCTTTACCAGCGGATCATTCCTCCGTGGCCCCCCCTTGATCACCTGATGTATCTGTGTAAGGGGATTCCAGCGGATCTGCTGATGTGGCCTCGGTTTTTCCATCTGATTCCACAGGATCAGGGTTTCAGATTCAACAAGCTTCCTTGGTTTCCCCTCCAATTCAATCTTCTTCTGGGACTATCTCCTCTCAACAGTTCCTTCAGGGAAACCAGGTTCCTCCAGATCTGCAGCCTTCTCTGGCTGACCTGATCTCTGAGGCAATCCGCCAGGGCATAGCGCAGGGTCTGCAGCAACACACCGCTTCCACCGAGCCTAGCTACAGGTCTTCTTGGCCTCGAACCTGTCATGAGGAGACCATGCCTGATGACTATGGTCAGGATTCTGCAAGCCAGGGCTCTCTATCAGAAGAGGAGATCCTTCCTGAACAAGATCTTTCGGAAGACGAAGGATTAGAGCCAGATCAACCGGCATTTGTGGGACTTTTTAAGCCACACATGTTTCGCTCTCTTCTATACAAAGCGAAGGCTGTCACCGGATTGGGTGGAGGTCCCACCACTTCTGACTCCTCTTCTTCTTCTCAAGTTGATCCTACGTCTGCTTTGCTCCAGGAACCTCCTGTCCATTCCGAGGTGATCCCAGCTCCGAAATTGTTTTCGGACGTGCTAAAGCGACAGTGGTCATCTCCTAGTTCCGGTCCCGTCCCAAACAACCTGGACAGAAGATTATTCAATTTAGCCACAGATTTCTCCTCTCTCTTGCAGGTGCCCTCTGTGGATACCCCGGTCGTGGCTCTAGCCTCTCCCACTCCTATCACCAGACCATCTGAGGAGTATCTGAGACCGGAAGAAAAGAAAGCAGAGCGGACTCTTATCAAGGGGCATCAGGACTTGGCCTGGTCTGTACAAGCGTCATCTGCTGCGTCTTTTTTCAATAGGGCATCTGTTCTGTGGCTGCACCAGCTGCAGGAACATATTCCGGCTTCCGATCAGCGCACACACCAAGATATTAACAAGATCTTGGCAGCGGTGGAGTTCTCTGCTGATGCCACGCTTTCCGCTGCTCGATTTTCGGCCAAGGCCATCGGTTCCTCGGTGACTTCACGACGGCTCCTCTGGCTCCGCAACTGGCAGGCTGACGCCAGGAACAAATGGCGCTTTGCTTCCTCGCCTTACGCTGGTACTAAGCTATTTGGAGAACAACTGGATCTCTTACTCATTGAGACTAAGGATCATCGGAAGATACTTCCTTCTCTCTCTTGTCACTCTGAATATCGTCTTCAGGGATCCTATCATTCATCCTCATTTCGAGGCCCCGACTCTACAGTCTTCCAGCATCGTCATCACTGGCCCTTTTCTCCCAGGGGACCTCTGCAACAGGATAGCCAGGTCAGACAGGGGTCCCGTTTTTCATCCAAATGGCCCTTTCAAGGTGGGAGGGGCCGCCCTTACCGACGGTCCTGCTAGGTCTCTCCCTGACACCCTGATTGGCAGCCGTTTAACCTTTTTTGCCGATCAATGGGACTTGTCGGTGTCTGATTCCTGGGTCAGGAATACCATCAGGTTTGGTTTGTCACTTGAATTTCGATCCATTCCCCCTAGATACTACCTCCCTTGTCTGATTTCCCTAGACCCGGTTAAACGGGCTCGGGTTAATGAGGCCATCCAACACTTATTGACCATCAAGGCCATTCAACCTGTCCCTCTTTTGCAAAGGGGTTATGGGTTCTACTCCCATCTGTTTCTGGTCCCCAAGGCTTCGGGAGGCTGGAGGGCCATTCTCGATTTAAAGTCCCTCAACCGACACATCATCTACCGTCGGTTTAAAATGCAGTTGCTGCAGACCATCCTGCTCTGCATCTGTAGAGGGGACTTTATATCCTCCATCGATTTAACCGAGGCCTATCTCCATATTCCCATCCTTCCCTTTCACCGTTTCTTTGTTTTTCTTATAACGGGCAGCATTTCCAGTATGCTGCCTTACCATTTGGCCTTTCATCTGCCCCCAGGGTATTCACTAAAATAATGGCGGCCCTTATGGCCCATGTCGCTTCTGTCCCTATACGAGCACTTTTTTATTTGGATGATATCCTCATCCTGTCCCATTCTCAGATTCAAGCAAACAGGGATCTTTCCTCGGTTATGGCTATTTTACAAAGGCACGGGTTTTCCATTAATGTGTCTAAGAGCCATTTGTCACCCACTACGTGCCTAAAACACCTTGGGGCCATTATCGATTCCTCCACCCTTCAGGTATCTCTGTCACAGGAACGCCAGTCCAGTCTCTCTGACCTGGCTTCCTCAGTCAAGAGGCGGGCCTCGGCCTCCTTTCTGGTCCTCTCTAGTCTGCTAGGTAAGATGGACTTCGCTTATGGCATTGTGACGTGATCTCGCCTCCACAGCTGGGAGCTCCAGTGGCTATTGCTCCCATTCCAACGGAGTTTCCGCAGCACTTCAACATCCAGAATTGTCCTACTGCCGAGAGTACTAGACTCACTCAGTTGGTGGACGCCGTCAGCGGTATCCCGGGGCTCTTTCTTCGGAGAGGCCAACAGGATTGTCATCAAAATGGACACCAGTCTGTCTGGATGGGGCACCCACCTGGGGACCCTTCTCTCACAGGGTCTTTGGTCTCCTTCGGAGCAAACCTTCAACATCAACTTGCTGGAACTATGGGCCGTCTACCTGGCCCTCCTGAGCTTCGAACCTCATGTCCTTGGCAGGGACGTCCTCATCCTGACGGATGTCTCAGCCAAGGCACATGTAAACAGGCAAGGCGGCACCAGGTCTCGTTCTCTGCTGAAGGAATCTCTCCGCCTGGGGCTTTGGGCGGAGGCCCACCTGTCATTGCTCCGAGCGGAGCATATCTCTGGAACGGCAAACGTCTGTGCGGATTCCCTCAGCCGCCACCTCATCGACCCTGCGAGTGGAGCCTAAGCCCCCAGCTCTTCAAGGACTTAACCTCCCGCTTCGGCACTCCATCATTGGACCTGTTTGCTTCGACCGACAATCATCAGCTCCCCTGCTTCTTCTCCCGCTATCCCTCCCCGGGTGCGGAGGTGGTGGATGCATTATGCAGCCCTTGGCCAGTTGGACAGCTGCTCTATGCCTTTCCTCCCCTGCCGCTCATCTCGAGTCGTACGGAAAATTCTCTCGGAGAGAGCGGAGGTCATCCTGCTTGCCCCTCACTGGCCTCACTGGTGGTTTCTAGACCTGAAGTCCCTGTCAGTTGCTCCTCCGTGGCGGATTCCCGACGATCGGATATCCCTACGGCAGGGACCCATCTTGCACCCAGACCCTCAGTCCTTCCAGCTGACAGCCTAGCGACTGAGCGGCTCTTATTGACCAGGGCCTTCGTTCCCACGGGAGCCATCGAAGTCATCCAGGCTGCTCGTAGACTCTCTACTCAATGCATCTACGGTTCTACTTGGAGAACCTTTTTTGATTGGTGCCGTCGTCGTTCCATTTCTCCGACTGAGGTCTCTATCCTCCATCTTCTGGACTTCCTGCACGACGGTTTTGTGGCTGGCCTCGCTCCTAATACGCTCCGTCGCCAGGTAGTTGCCCTTTCATCGATCCTATTCTGCGGTTCCAATACCTCACTTGCCAATGATCCACTGATTCGGTCTTTTTTGAGGGGCGCCACCAATCTGCGACCGCCCACAGTGCACCGATTTCCAACTTGGGATTTAAATAAGGTTTTGACAGCCCTCACAGGTCTTCCGTTCGAGCCACTGCGAGAGGTCACCCTTAAGTACTTATTATTTAAAGTTTCCTTTTTGGTTGCTATCACCTCCGCGCGGAGGATTTCTGAACTCGCAGCTCTTTCTGTATGACCGGATCTTTGCATTTTTCATATGGACAGGGTAGTCCTCCGTCTTGACCCTGCCTTCATCCCAAAAATTAATACCATATTCCACAGATTGCAGGAGCTCTCCCTCCCAAATTTTTGCCCAACGCCTCGTTGCCAGCAGGAACATGTCTGGCATAAACTGGACGTACGTAGGGCCCTTAGGATTTATGTACACATGACGGCCCCCTTCTGGAGGACCGAGGCCCTATTCCTGTCCTTTCAACCTTCGTTGATGGGATCTCGCACCTCCTCAGTCACCATAGGATGGTGGCTCAGGGCCACTATATCATCAGCCTATGAGGCTCACTCCCTGGAACCTCCTCGTGGCATCACTGCACACTCTACGCGGAGCGCCTCCACCTCAGCTGCATGGGCCACCCAGGCCCCTTTGGAGGAGGTCTGCCAGGCTGCAACATGGTCCTTGGTGACTCCTTTTATACGGCACTACCACCTGGATTCATACGCGTCGGCGGACGCGGCATTCGGCAGGAGGGTTCTGCAGCAGGTCCGGCCCTTCCCTCCCTAGGAGACACCAAACTTTGGTATGTCCCAGTCTGACTGCCGTGGGCACGATTGTCTGAGAATGGGCGTTGGTCTTACCTGATACGCCCCTTCTCGAGCAGGTGCCCACGGCAGTCAGCCCCACCATTTTACGGCCGCACCTGGTTGTTCACTGGGCTGGGAGGGGTTTTTCACTTCTTTCTTTCTTTTGCTACAGACACCACAGTCTGCTGGTCGACCTCGCCTCCAAACTGGACTGAAGCAGGAAGAGGCGGTGCTAAAGTTCCAGTAGACTCGGTCCTATTGGATAGCGAACGTGTCGATACCCAGTCTGACTGCCGAGGGCGCCTGCTCGAGAAGGGACGTATCAGGTAAGACCAACACCCATTCTAACCACTGCACCTCCATGGCTCTTTAATAAAAATTAAAAGAAAACCCATATACTGTATTTATTATCCATATCTTTAAACATGTCTGAGCACTTAAATATATAGAAAATGATATTATTAGATATCTAGATTAGATATCAAATATCAATTTAGGGATGAAAGACAGCTTTTGTTTTCTTCTTGCTATTCCCAAATTGCTTTTCATAATGTCATGGATGGCTATATTTTGTGCTCATTGCCTTGGTTTACTACAGATATTATCTTAATACTGGAAAAATAAAATTTGCTGAAAATTTAAAAAACTAATTACTATATACGTGTAATAAATGAGCAATTTTAAAGTATTAGTGAGTATAAAGAATTACTGGAGACATCCTGAAATGTTGAAACAAGAAGCAAGAAGAAACATTCTTCAAGAAAAGGCAATTTTTAAATAATTTTTATTGCTTGATCCAAACATAGTTAAAATAGATCCATAATAAATCAGCCATAACAAATTTCCATTCCACTGAGCAGAATTCAGTAATGTCAGTCCAATGACTGAAAATTAGCAGAACACATTCCTGCTCTTCTCTCCATCTTCTGTACAGCTGTACATCTGTTTCAAGGCTTGGGGGAGTCTCCAGAGCAAATCTGGGATAATGCCCAAGTGTAGAGAGAGAAAAGGACTGAGGCAACAATCTTATTTGGTGACTAGAAATCTACTCGTCTAACTTATCACCCATTTAAAGTGGTTTAAAAAATAAGAATCCACGAAAGAAAATAAGGAGGAGCAATGATACAATGGCCAGTAACTATAAAACTTTAAAACAAAACAAAAACTCTATGCCTTAATCATCCTCTTAGGATGGCCCACTGCAAACTCCAATTATTCTAATTCCATTCTTCCTGTCCTGTCCTGTCCTGTCCTGTCCTGTCCTATACCTGTCCTGTCCTGTCCTGCCTTGTCCTGTCCTGTCCTGTGGTGGGATTCAAATAATTTAACAACCGGTTCTCTGACCTAATAATTTCTTCCAAGAACCAGTTCACCAAACTGCTCAGAAAGTTAACAACCGGTTCTGCCGAAGTGGTGCGAAATGGCTGAATCCCACCACTGATCCTATCCTATCCTATCCTACCCTCCCTACCCTACCCTACCCTACCCTATTCCAGTGACTTGGAAAAAGCTTAGTGTTGATGACCTTTTGAAAGGCTAGAAGATAGGGATCTGCCAAATCACCAGAAGGAGGATATTCTATAAGGTAGGAGCAGCCATGAGATAGGGAAGCTTCCAAGGTCCCACTAGGTAGCAGGATTTTAGGGAACAGTTCTATAATCTGATCTAATGGGATTGGCAGGTATTCTAAGGGGAAAGTGGTGCTATATAGACTTTAACGATGATAATCAGCACCTTGAATTGTACCTGGAAGGAAACTGGAAACAAATGCAGCTTGCAGAGCAGAGGTGTGACATGTGACCTATGAACATCCAGTAGCGTGCATGCTGCTGCATTCTGGAACAGTTGTAACTAGTTGTCCTGAGTCATCCTAAAGAACAGCCCCATGTAATGCACATTGCAATAATGCAAATTGGAAGTGACCAAGGCATGAACGACCATGTATCCCAGTTCTTGAAAGTGTGCAATTGGTGCACATGTGGCTCAAGTGGGAGCCATAAGGGGTGGACCAGGTTTGGAAGAGTATGATCCCATTAAGAGTCAAAGATAAAAAGTCAACAGACCTCAGAAAGCCGAAAAGAGCGATTTGCCTTGCCAAAATACAGATACCTGGACAACCGCACAAGAATATCACCAGGATAGAGATGTACAGCTGAATATCATCAGAGTACTGATGATATGGTACCCTATGCCATTGGGTGACCTCAAAGACACTATTGTATCTTTAAGTCAATGGAAAATAAAATATTAATAGAAAGAAAGTTTAAGGAGAGTTCCTTAAGATATATAACCTTTGTTATATCTGTGAACTGGTATGTGACTAAATATAGTAGATAGCCTTCACAGACTTTCTCTCCCCACCCCCTGCCAACTCCTTGCCAGATTGATTCAGAGTATGAAATAACATATTTTCTACAAATGCTACTTTGGGATCATTTGTGTTCCATCTTCATTCACCTCTAATTACTGATACAGTGAGTAGTTCAAACTGAGCAGTCCATTTGGTTATTTAAAAGCCAAAGTGGTGTGTGAAGGCAAAGTTATTCTAGCTATGTTTTATTTATGCTTTAATGAAGGCTACCTGCATAATTTTCAACTTTTGTAGTAGCTACTGTCCTTCAATATCATATTTCTGCTTTTCCTAGAGGAAACATACCAGTTCATTTAAATTCAGTAAGTAAAATCACTTCCTTTTATGCTCTGCATATTTTCTACAATATTTGTTTAAAAATCACTAGATGCAACCAACAGCTGGGATTACTGAACTATGTACATGTTGCATAAATAGCTGTCCTGGGATCAACTCAATAGTTACTGCTTTGCTCTTGGAAGTAGGATGTCTATGGAAATTGCAGGAGATTAAATCCCAATATATTGCTATTATTAACTCTTAAATAAAAATGGGGACAAGTGAATGGATATAAAATGAATGCACAAATGATACATTAGTCAGACTAACCACTGGATGGCATTGCAGATCCATTAAAACATATTGGAAAGACCAGAAGTCTGACTCTAAAACAGGGAGAAAAGGGGATGGTTTTTTTATTTTTTATTTAGTAGTTATTTCTTATTTGAGTGAAATGGGTAACAATCAAGCCTAGCAATTTTGATATTTCAAACTTCTGAGCACCTTGGACTTAATTATGATTAGCATATTATTGAAAAGCTCTGCAGAACATTACAGATAATCAAGCCATCACAAAGAACACACTCGTATGACTCATTTAGAATGTCCAAGTAAACGGCATCCACTATACATGCCATTTAAATGCTTTTGCATAAAGTTGTTGGAAAGGCACTTGAATAACAGCTAACCCTTTCAAGCCTATAAAATTCTGCTTTATTTCCATAGAAATTGTGCTATTTGAAAATAATCATTCTAAACCAGTAATAAGAACCAGGATGAATCCGAGGCTTACGTGTTCCGTTTGTCTGTCAACCAACCTGTTCTTGGTGCATCATATTAGGGCTCTATATCAGACTGAATGAGGAAGCTGGGTGAGTTCCAGTGTTCAGTGTTCATTTGTCAGTCACTAGTTGATGTATTGGCACAAAAGTATGTGCCATGTAACTTTTCCTGTTGTAAACTGTCTTCTCACAGCTTCCAAAACGTACATATTGTTGATAGCAAAACATTGCAATATGACTGTACATTATTTACCTCGTATAACTGATTTTATTTTGTACCTTGTATTTTGCAAGTGTATTCTGTTGATAAGACTTATTTGATAAGTCTTATTTAGTCTGGGTCACTGACCTGTAATAAAGAATTTGATTGATCGACTAGTTGACAGTTTATTTCTGATGCTTTTCAAAAAGATAATTTTAAAATCATGCAATATGTTCCCAGGCAACACTAATCACTTGTAGTGATTAGAAGAGATCCTTCTGTAAGTCCTAGAGCAATGTGAATGGGAAAAAAAGGAATTCTTGGTAGCAGTCTCCAGGCTAAGAAAGTATTTTATCTTGGTGATCCTTTTAGTTTTATTGCTAGCAAACTTCCCTTCTCTTTTAAAATCTTTTTATTCCAATATAAATTTTTTATTCTATGAATTTCTGCATTTTTACTGGTCTAAGCATGTTTCAGATTGATAACTTATATTTTGTCAATTAGCAATTTTGTGCCTCACTTGAAATAAAAATTTCAAAAAAAGCTAAATTTTTTAAAATAAGTAAATATACCATGTTCTTTAGTTTTTCAGACATAGGGAACATGGAATCTACCTACACACAGACATACACACAATTTGATTTGACAGCATGATTAAACAGTGCTGGCAAATAAAACAGATGGGTTGTAAAAAAAGTTCTTAAAGGTGAATATGGCTGGCAATCCCTATGTTGCAATATTTTCAGGATCAGACTCAATAATTAAAGTAAGAATAGTATGTTTAAATAAAGCTCTGTTTAATCACAGATGGCATTCTATATTCACTGAATATTCACAAATAGAAGCACTGAAAAATGGCATACAGCTCCTTATATATACAAGGGGAGGAGCTAGATATGGGAGTGGTTAGACATACATACATTAAGCAATGGAAATAAGTTAACTCTTGATATACTGTACAGATACTATTTACATGATGGAGAATAAAGCATTTACTTGTGACAAATCCCCCTCTAAATGCTGATTCGACATATGACAATAATTACATTCAGATTCAGAACAATATAAAACTTGTAGCTTGGTAGTTAAGTATTTGTGTTGTTTAGAAGGTAAAGGTTTTGTCAAGATGTCAGCTATTTGCTCTGATGTTTCACAATGAATAACTTTAATAAATCCGTCTTGTGATAATTGCCTTACATGTTTGAATTTTATATCTATATGTCTAGATCGCTGTCCAATAGCATCAGATCTAGATATTTCAATGGCAGCTTTGTTATCTTCATGTATGATATAAGGCAATGAAGGTTTTTTCCAAATATTAGACAATAAATCATTAAACCATACTAGGTTATTTGACGCTTTAGACAGACAAACGTATTCTGCCTCAGTAGTTGATGTAGCTACCAAATCTTGCTTACCAGTGTACCAGTAAACTGGGCATCCGTTAAGGAAAAATATATAGCCAGATGTACTTTTTCTACAAGTGACATCACCAGCCCAATCTGCATCTGCATAACATGTGAGAATGGGTTCATTTGTATTATTGGGTTCTAATAACAAGCAGAAGTCTAAGCTATTTTTTAAGTATCTTAATATCCTCTTGACAGCTTCCCAATGGTATGATAATGGTTTACTGACATGTCTGGATAATAAGTTAAGGGGTAAAGCAATATCAGGTCTAGTCCAGTTAGAGATATAGAGAAGAGAGCCGATAACAGACCTATACAATGTGTTATCTTTAAATTCTGGAGATGACTCATCAGTGTTTCTTAGAAAATCAGTCTGCATGGGAGTATCACATGGTTTGGCATCATTTAGGTTACATTTGTTTAAGAGTTCTATAATTTTATCCCTTTGGGAAAGTTTGAATCCGTTCTTTGTTTTGCTGATTTGAACACCAAGATATTTGTTTACTTTCCCTAATGATTTTAAGGAAAAGTGTTCACTAAGTTTTGTTACAAAAGTTTCTCTCCTTTTTGTATCTTTGCCTATATATAGAATATCATCAACATAAATCAATACAAATTCTGGAGAATCACCTTCACTCTTAACAAAGAAACAATAGTCAGCAGTAGTGGCAACAAAGTTCATAGTTTTAAGTACTTTGACTAAACATTCATACCATCGCTTGCCAGATTGTTTCAATCCGTATAGACTTTTGTTTAATAGCCATATATCATTTTTGTTTGTATATTGACTATGAGGAGCTCTTACATATATATCTTTATCTAATTTGGCATGTAAATATGCAGTTTGTATATCATATTGAAATACCTCGAGATTAAGTGCTGATGCTATAACTAGAGCTGTTTTAACACTCTCAGTTCTTACAGTAGGAGAGTAAGTGTCTGTATAATCCTCAGGATATTTTTGAGCATAACCTTGTGCGACTAGTCTGGCTTTATACAGTGTGTTACCTCCTTCCAAATTCTTAATTTTATATATCCACCTGGTACCAATAATAGTCTTATCCCTTGGGGCTTGTGTGGGTGTAAAAACATTCAATTCTTGTAAGCTATTCATCTCCTTGGTCATTGCTGATTCCCACTTTTCTCTTTCTTTGGGGGGAAGTTTCAGCACTTCTTCATAAGTGTTTGGTGTTACTATTTCCCCATTCATACACATTACATAATCTTTGTATTTATTAGGCACCTGATTTCTGTTACTTCTGGTTGTTCTCACTGGTATACTATCATTGTCATGTAAATACCTTGCTTCCTTTTTTGTTACTGAATCAGTTTTTATTTTGTGTTGACTATTTGTCCATGTTCTAACTTTGTTTTTGCGTGTGCTGTTATTGTTTTTCTTTTCAATATTCTTATTTTGATGTTCAGTGTCTGAATTGGTGTTTGGGAATATTTCATTAAGGTGTATTTTGGACCAATTGGCCTGTTCATGAAATACTGCTGTTCTTGAAATTATGAATCTGTTATTGTTATCAATAAATCTGTATCCTTTTGTGCCTGTTTCGTATCCCATGAATTTAAGTCTTCTGGATACGTTTTCACCTTTACGCCTTAATTGTTTAGGTATATGTACGTCTGCAGTGACTCCGAATATATGCATGTGTGTTAACTTAGGTTTCCTACCGTACATCACTTCATATGGTGTTTTATTCACTATGCTGGACCAAGTCCTATTTTGGGTGTAATTGGAAAATTGTAAAGCTTCTGACCAGAATTGTTTACCTAAACCAGCATCTTCTAATGTGGATCTAATCATGGTTTGTAGTGTCGAGTTCTTTCTCTCTGCCACTCCGTTCTGGAATGCAGAGAAAGGACTAGATGTGTAATGCAACATCCCTTTATCTTTTAGCCATTGTGAGAATTCGTTTGACATGAACTCACATCCTCTATCTGTCATAATTTGTTTTATTCTAATGTTGTGTTGTGTCTCTATGCGTTTGTAAAATTCTTTGAATTTCTGAAATGTTTCATCCTTATGTCTTAATGTGTAGACAAACCCATAACGACTATAGTCATCCACAATGGTTAGAAAATAGCGTTTTTTATATGTGATTGATGGTGTCAATGGGCCAACTAAGTCCATGTGTACTAATTCAAAGATTTGTTTGGTTGACCTGGTTGATTTTTTGGGCCTGGGGCTAGTTTTGAGTTTTGTGGATTTACACACTGAGCATTCTAGATAGTTTTTACAGTTTTTTATTTTAACACCATCAGCATGTTCAATCATTTTTTGTACTACAGGAAAACTAGCATGTCCTAATTTTCTATGTAAGATATGAGCACATTCATCATGAATAGGTTTGCCTATATTAGGTCTTTTATCATTGGATGAGTTTTTGTTGTTATGAACTACCTCATGTTCCTCATTATCACTATTACTATTTTCTTCGTTATTTATGTCATTGTCATCCTCTATGTTGGAATCAATATTGTGTAAACATCTTTCATTTGTTATTAAGTAAGGTAAGCCTCCTTTTATAATGACAGTACCTACGCTTGTTTCATTTTTCTTTAAAGCTGCATTCCCTTTTGAAAAGACTATGTTTATGCCAGATTCTCTGCTTAGTTTTATTGCACTAAGTATGTTATGAGGTATTTCAGGTATTAACAATACCCCCTCTATTTTTCCTAGGCCAGGTAAGATTATATTTCCTCTACCTATGACTTGGACCTTCCCTTGATTAGCTACTTTGATTACAAATTTATCTTCAACAAACGAAGATAATATATTTTTGTTGTGTGTAGTGTGATTTGTTGCACCAGAGTCAATGAGCCAATCGTTATCTTCTGGTCTATGTATGTTGTTGTTGTTGTGTTTGTTCAGTCCATTCAATGAACCAGATTTTCTATCTCTTGAATCATCTCTACCCCCTCTATGTTCCTTATAGATGGGTGGACTTCTATATCTATGTCTGTCAGTGGATGACTGTCTGTTGTGATATCTATCTCTATGATCTGTCCTATGTTTATCTCTGAGGAATTTAGGACAATCTCTTCTATTATGCTCTTTGGACCCACAATTATGGCATTTGATTGGTTCATGGTACCTTTCTTGAAATGCCACTTTCTTATATTGCTTATGCTCTATGTGATTATTATAACGATTTCTTCTCGAATTGTCTTCAGCTATCAACTTATTAGAAAGGTTTTCTATGGATAAATACCCTAAATTGATTGTATCTAAATGGGATATATAATTATTCCAAGATGGGTCTAATGAATTGATAATAACACTTTTCATTGTTTGATCTGAAATTATTTCTCCTCTTAGTTGTAATTCTGCTCTGACTTTGTTTAAGTATATTAAATGTTCACTTATGGTGACCCCAGATTTTAACCTGGCTGAAAAGAAATCCTTAGACATTCTTGTTGTAGTGGCTACACTATCACTGTGAAACAGCTTAAACATGCATTGAACAATTTCTGATACAGTTAGATTTGACTTAATACTATGATACATAGCGGGAGATATACTGGATATTAGTAAGAAAAATGCTCTATGGTGTAGGCAGTCCAGTCTTAAAGTCCAAGGTCTTTTTGGAGGGTTAGTAATGAAAGACAATAAATTTTCTTTCATAAAGACAACTTGGAGCTGTTGGCACCACTCTTGTAAATTAACACCATCTACCCTCAGTTTTGGGAAATCATTGGGTAAATTCCCAATGTTGTTAGCTCCATTACTTACAACTGGAGGAAGTCCATGGTCTTCTAAGTGTTGGTGACCGCAGAATGGCATGGGGATGCTAGCGACGACTTTAAATGGCAGTCTCTGTCTTTCTCTTGCTTCGAAGCTGTCTGTGTAGCTTTGCACATGCGCATTGTCCATTTCGCTCCTGAAGTCATGGTGAAAGGTTCTCGTCGCTGCAGCTCCCTCGCATTGTTCTTCTTCGGAAGACTCGGTCTCTGGTTCAGCCTTGGGAGTCCTGGTGGCGATGGGAGTCCTTTTATTGAGAGCGCTGGTCTCTGGAATTGTTTGCGGCGTAGGTTGGTATCTGCAGGGCTCTCTGGGTTCAGGCGTCGATGCTTTCGCTGTTTGCATAGAGGCGTGTGATCTTCGGGAAGTTCGTTTACTCACTGTTCTTCCTTTTGTTTTTTTACTGCAATTTTTCGCTGATTCTTTAGTTATTTTCAATTTTGACCCAAAAGTTGCAAAAAGCGTTTTCATTGCAGACTCTACTTGATTTTCTATTGATTCTTCTTCAGTCTCTGTGTCAGACTCTTCTGATGTATGGATCTTTCCTTTTTTGTTTTTTGCATCAAGTAAGTCCTTTCGCGCCAGATATTTTGAATCTTGTCTTCTGATTGGCTCTTCATCGCTTAGACTGCAGGTTCGTTGAAACCAAGATGGCTGCCATTCAAAATTTTGCGCGGGACCGTTGTTCTTCTCCTTCGTTGCATTTTTGTCTGTAGACAAATCGCTCACCTTTTTTGAGTCTTTATTTTCATCTGTAACGATGAGCTTTTCTCTCGCTGCTCCGCTTTTTTTCAGTAAGTCTTGGAGGTTCGCGATGAGGTTTTCATCGTTCTTTTGATCTTTTAAAAGTTTTAGTATTTCTGACCTGAGTTTGTTATTTTCTATTTCGTTTTCTTTTTGATCATTGTTCTCATCTATTATTTCTTCGTTGTCTGTAGTACAGTCTTCAGATTCTCTCGATATTTCAGTTGCGTATTCATCAATTATTTCTTGTTCTGCTTCCATTTCTTTAGTATATGCCCTGGTGTTGGGTCTTATTTTTTTGCTTTTTGCTTTTTCTCTCTCAGACATTGTTGAATTTTTTATTGAGTCAATTAACCATCCTCTGCTACCAAATTGTTGCAATATTTTCAGGATCAGACTCAATAATTAAAATAAGAATAGTATGTTTAAATAAAGCTCTGTTTAATCACAGATGGCATTCTATATTCACTGAATATTCACAAATAGAAGCACTGAAAAATGGCATACAGCTCCTTATATATACAAGGGGAGGAGCTAGATATGGGAGTGGTTAGACATACATACATTAAGCAATGGAAATAAGTTAACTCTTGATATACTGTACAGATACTATTTACATGATGGAGAATAAAGCATTTACTTGTGACAAATACCACCTTCAACTTTGCATCATGTCAATTTCTATTAATTTAGGAATTAAGTGTAACACAACAGTTCCTCATGATCCCTCCCCAAAGTTTTAAAATGCCTACATTAACCACATTGGTGACAAGAATGGATCCTTGAGAGACCTCAGAAATCAGATTTTCCTTTGTAGAGTGATTATAGATGTGTTGTGCAACACCTTCTGGAATGTTCCAGATACAGCAATGTTTCCAATTCCCAAAACTGTCACAATACCATATTCAATGATCCCCAGAACCAGCAGAGTCACACTTCATCTATCTCTTTCCTGATGAAAACTATTTATCTCTCTGGCCAAGGAAGTTTCAATTCTATATAGCCTGCCCTGACGCTAGTTTTGAAATGTCTCATGTGTATATTATCAATTTCATACAAGGTTTCCTGAAACTAGGAGGCCAAAGTCCTCTCAATTACCTTGACCAGTTACAAAAATTTAGAAAATAGGCTGCAACTATTTTTGAGGGATCAAGAGAGGGTTTCTTAAAGAAGTAGCGTCATAAATATCCCTTTATGCAGGAAGTCAGCTTCCCCTTGCTCAGAGAGGAATTAATAATATTTATCAACTAGTCCCAATGCCTCCCAGCAGGGGAATTTAAACTATGTCAGGAGAATCAAGAGGACAGATGGTAGAACAACTGCTCCCAGGAATCCTCAGCAGCTACCAATGGAAACTATTCTAGTTTAATTGAATATGAGAAATATCTAGACAACTCTGACTCTGAATCAAACATCAAATTCAAGTACAAGTAACATCGAATTCAGCTTAAATCTAAAGAATGTATTGGCAAATAACTCTTAAAAGCACTGTAGTAATCTGTGGAATATTCCAATTTCAAATTAAGAGGTTGAGAAAACATGCTAATTTTCTCATGCTAAATAGGTCAGCTTCAGATGTATCATGCCCACAGAAAAACATTACAATACTACTTCTCTGTATCTACAACCATTACACATCCTCCTAAATGAGCTCCATACTGCACTTGTGAGTCTCAAGGTTAGTTTTTGCTACCTTTGTTCTAGCCATCTTCTATCTAGACAGCTCTTTTATATGTCATGGGGCTGACAAGAAGTGTCTCAGAATGGGGGCTTGTAGTCAATTATATCTCTTTAAATACTTGTTTGGTCCAACTAAATCAAATAATGTAAGTTAAAGATTCAACATTGTTAAAGTAACATTTAGCAATTATTGCAAGTACTAATGTACCTTTTACTTGTCATGAAGTCATCCTAGAATCTTATCCTAAACTGAGAAATGTTTACATCTTATAGGAGGTACCTGCCTACTGATCACAGAAGAGTTTCATATGTATGTTTAGTAATGAATGCTTCTCCCCTCAAATTATCTGCAGTCTGATGTAAATGTTGTATCAGTTAATTGCTCATATAATTAAAAGACAGGATTAGTATAGATCTGTGATGGTGAACCTATGGCATACGTGCCAGAAGTGACACACAGAGCCATCTCTCCAGGCACGCGACTTGTTGCCTGTTGCTCTTCTGGGTTCCGGTGCACCGGCCAGCTGGTGTTCACGTGAGTGTGAGCGCCAGAAGCAGGAAGAGCAGCTGCCAGGTGTGCATGCGCGTGCTGAGTGGCTGCTCTTCCAGTTTCCAGCACGTGCATGCACTACAGACACCTGGTGTTTGGGTTTCTGGCGCGCATGCATGCATGAAAACCAGCTGGCTGGTGCACATGTGTGTGCTGGAAACAGGAAGATCATCTTCCCGGTGCGCTCATGTGCACCAGGCAGCTGCTCTTCTGGTTTCTGGCACACACATGCACACTGGCCAGCTGGTCTTCACATGCACATGTGCACCAGAAACTGGAAGCCCAAGTGGCCTGTGAGCATTTGTGTACCAGAAACAGGAAGAGCATGCATGCTTCCAGGCAGCTGCTCTTCTGGTTTCTGTGACATGCACATATACGCATGCACACACATACATGTGCACATACACTCCCATTTTGGCACTTGGTGCCTAAAAGGTTCGCCAACACTGGTATAGACTGTTAGAAATAAAAGTGAGGTAGGGAGGTTTACCCCTCAACCAGTGGTGGGTTGCTACCGGTTCGCCCTGGATTGGGTGAATGGGTAGCGGCGGTGGCAGGAGGCTCTGCCCACCTCCTGGACACTTCTGCGCACGTGCCCACAAGCAAACTGGTAGTGACGGGTTTTGAAAGCCATTCCTGCCCTCAACCATTTATTGATAGGATGAAGTACAAAAAATGATGAACACATGACAGGGACCTGAGAAAGGTAAAAAGAACACTTACATGTTTGAAAGGGTCCTCTGTGCCAGAATTACAAATAGGAAAAGTGATGGAGATGAAGTACAAAAATGAAAAGAAAAATAAATGCTGATCAATAGGCCAATAGTTAAAAGTAAAGGGAACAACATGAATTGGAGATTAGTGTGGGGAACAGATATATAAACCATTTCATCATCCATCACATTAAACTTAAAAAAGGTTAATGTTCACACTGCAATCTGTTTTATGGGGATAACAAGCAAAAAGTGGGTGGAAACAAAAATGCCATGTCAATTTGCAATCAATTTGCATCATATGCTCCACAGACATAAATCTTATTAAAATAAGGAGTGCTTATAATGCTGATTGTCTTTAGAAAAGAGCAATGCAGAATTGTATCAGAGGAAGATATTAACAGTTGTTTGATATAAGATAGAATTTCTGAATCTTTCCACTTTGCATATTCCACTAAACACAGCTGTTTATTTAAAAATAGAAGCAATAAATAATAACTTCCCTTGCACCTGGCTCAATTTGTCATGCTCATTTTATATTTCTTTACCACTCAAAGAGTTAATTAATGAGCTACTCTTGCCAGGGCTGCCCCAATGGCCCCCTTCTTACATCTGTCTATCAGCCAGGCATTACTGTTACTTCAGTCAGTAGGCGGCATTATATCCCAGAAGATGATTATCAATACCAACCTTAAAGGAAAACAAAGAAAGGTTATTTATCTTTCCATGAAGCTAAACTGTTTAAGCAATATTCAGATGAACAAAGCTTGACCATTCATTTTGCATCATTTAATTCTTCTTCATAGTATGTTATTTGGTAATAGAAAAATAGGCCAACACTTGGCTTAAATATAAATGTCTGTCATTCTGAGAACATGATAGATATTCTCTGGAGCTCAAAAGCATGTAACCCAATTTGGGTACACATATGGTAACAAGTACTTGAAGAGTAAGCTTGAACTCATGCAAGATGGTCATTTGAAGCTGTGGGACAGTCAGCTGGAAAGCTATTCTGAGAAGCATAGCTGTGTACAATTCATGCCTTATTGATTTCTTTTGATGGATTCAAAGCTCCTTTTGAAAATGGTGTTTCTATTGTGAGGCTATCTCGGATTTCAAACAAGGCCTAGTAAAATGCAAAAATGTTCTGACTGCGATTTGTTTTTCATATGGAATATGGATGGGTTTACAAAACATGACTAGATAACAATCTCCATGACATTAGTATGGTAGATGAGTGACAAAATTTCTGTCTCAAAATGTATGTGACATGCCTGAAACATAACACAGTGCACATTGTTAGTGCTGTCAGTTTTCATTATTCCGTTGCGCATATGATTAAAGACATGCCTGGAATCAACCCTCTCACCAGCATTTAACATAGTGCTCTGAAGCACATTCAATGCTTGATGGGAATGAGCAACTTCTTTTTTTGTTTTTATACCTTTTAACAACAGGGGGAGGAGGTTATTCATGTATATTCATTTTGCAGAACGAAATAATAAAATCTTTTTTAAAAAACAAAATGGGAACATCTATTTGTAATACAATGAAATTTATATTTAGACTGATTACAAGCCATAAAAGGACTGAACCTATCTCCTTGTCAATTATATAACTATCAGGTTGTTTCAATGAATTTGTGAGCCCAATGCAACCCCAAAACTGGCTCCTACCAACCATGCATATAGCCTTAGAATAAGACTGCAGACAGATTCATGCAAATTGAGACATTAAAATTGCATTTGAAATGGAATACTCACAAAACATGAAATAAAAATAAAGCTGTTTTAGGTTAGAAAAAATATATTGGATTCAAAATCTAACTACTGTCTGCTATTATTTTTTAAAAAGTCGGATTCTTCTACAGAGAGAAATATATTTCCCTTGCCAGCGTGAAAGTGCTTTTATTTTGTTTTCCTTGCTATCTGTCCTCTTCGCTTTTACAAAACTGCAGTAGCAATTGCTGCAGTTTCAGCTACACAAAGAAAACAGAACACAAAAAAATATCACAATGACAGTCCTGCTAAGTAATATCTTGGCGTCTATTTATTTCTGACATTTTTTAATCTGAAGGAGTTCAGGATTTATGATTGCTGCTTCCTATTTTTTTTTTTCATGACCTTCTTGAGGTTATTTAGTGAACATTAGAGCAAAAGACACATTTAAGCTGGTCTTAGACCAGCACTTAGTTACTGTATGCACTGCTGTGGTCCATTCCTGGCTATGCTTTATGATGAGCAAATTCAAGACAGATGACCTGAATAGGGTCCTTCCTCATCTGTGCTCAGTTGAACTGAAATGCTTTGAAGCCACATTTTGCTCTGCTGGCAGTGACAGCAAAGCAAAATAGCAACTTCTGTTGTCCAGATTAAAACAGCAAATATTGAATCTTATTTGACATTTCAGCATGCAGGTTTGAGATAGTATCTTGCTTATGTAACCTTTCAGTGCAAATAATACAAGAGATTTGGGTTCAGTATATAGCAGCCAAAACAGACACTGAAATAAATGAGATTTCATACATGCCTCTTCTCAAGTTGTGATCAATGCCTGATATAAGACGTAATTTATTTATTTGCATTCTCTGTCCTTCTTTAATTAACTTGTTAATCACTGGCTTTCAAGGCCTCTCATTTGTTTGTAATAAGTCTTTTGTAAAGGCAGTAAATTTACAAGAGTTATTATAGCAACTCTTTTTGTTTCTTGTCATTTTCAAGGTAGCTTCTTTTTAGACTAGAATCTAAAATTCCTGTTTAGGAATATTTGTGCAAATATAAACGTAATGGTAAATTCTAATACATATTTAAATGAACAGAGCATGGGCAGCAACCTAAGATAAAATTCTGAGTGTTTATTTCTTGAAGAAATTACTAGGCTTACTTTAGACTGCGTGTCCAAACACTTCTTGAGAGCGTACAGAAACTATATCATATGACTGCTCTCTGCAGTTTCTGTATACAGGTAGTCCTTGACTTACAACAGTTTATTTAGTGACCATTCAAAGTTACAAAGGCACTGAAAAAAGTGAATTATGACCGTATTTCATGCTTATGATCATTGCAGCATTCCCATGGTCACGTGATCAAAAAATCAAATGCTTAGACAATGGGAAAGCCAGATTCACTTAACAACCATTTTACTAATTTAACAACTGCAATGATTCGCTTAACAACTATGGTAAGAAATGTCATGAAAGAAAGAAAGAGAGAGAGGGAGAGACAAAGAGAATAATGTACAGAAATGCACAGGATATAGTAAAGCTACATTAGCAAATAGACTGATGGCATAAATAGACTAATCTGATTAGGAATTATGGTGAAAGAATGGTGTGCAGAGTAGTGAATGAGGCAAGAGTTACCATTGTAGCTGTAACTATGATCTTTGCTGATCCTCCTGAGTCAGCATGAACTAGAAGTCAAGCCTGGTTACACCTGGAGGAATTATCACCGGATAGTGGCCTTTTTAAATAGGTTTTTTTCTTCCTTGTAAGTAAAGGAGTAAGGGAGTACATTTCTGTACTGCAAAATCTGGACAACAATATATAGATTTTTGCTGATATCGGGATAAATTCTTAATTTCAGAAATCAGAGATCAAATCAAAACTGTACAGGACAGCAATAGTTAATAAACAAATATATATTTTTACAATGAAATAAAGAATATGTCTGCATATGTAAAACTATGTGGGCAGTAAAACAGCACGCACCATTGGTTGAATGCTATAAAGGTCATAAGGATAATACAGTATTAAGAAATAGACAAAAGCTAATCAGTCAACTATTTTCAAGTACATAATTGTTATTGCCTCAAAGTTTTAGGACTAGTATCATATGAGAAAAGCAGTCTGCAAGGTTTTGAAGCTATGGTATGTTTGCTGTAGCTTCCTATCTAAAATGAAATCTTTTTTAAAGCCAATTTTGTGCCACTCACATTATTATAAAACTTGACTTGATGGGTCACCATTTACTGATCTGCAGCAAAATATGTAGGGTTCACACTGTAATTGACTCTTCTTATCTTGAAGAGTGTGATTAGAATGGGCTCAGGAAACCTGGGAAGACATACTATAGCTCATTTAATTTCACTGCTTGTATGCATACACAAAGCAATAGTAGAAGAAAAAAATGGAATTGCAGTTGACATTGTGCATTCAAAACTGTCTCAAATAAGTTCTGGGCATCAATGTCCCCAGCCTTCATATTAGTTTTTTCAGTCTAGTTACTAAAAGTCCACTATTATTCTTGGCTTACTCTGAAGTTTAAGAAATGAAGGAAGTTAAAAATAATATAATATGCAGGGAGTACAGCATACAACTGAGTAAATTAATTAAATAAAAGAAAGTTGTGCATCTGTAAAGTGATAAGCCTACACTGGAGTGAAAAGTGTTTATTGATACATTTTATGTAATCTTTAGCCTAAATTTAGAAGGCTGCTGTATCAGTTTGGTCTTAATACAAGACTGACCAGTCCCTTACATAGCACACTTTTTGGTATGGAGGAGGTGAGAAAGGAAGTGATGGTAGAAAAAGATGTCTGGTCATGTCTGACTATTCTGCTATTGGTGGATTCAGACTCCTCCCCACCTATGGCAAATTACTCATCAGAGAATGTGGGTTCTGCCAGAAGAACAGTATCCAACTTCTAGTCTGCATTTGCTCTTGTTTATAGTTTATGAATTTACTGATGAAAATTCAAATAAATTTCAGAAAGCATTAATTTCACAATAAAAAGGTGTAAAAAATGGAGACTACAATAATGTGTTAACTTTTGCAACACCTTGATTGCTTTCTTGATCTTGCAGATTTGAAGTGTTCAAATGGGGTACTTTTTCATTTCTTTAATGAAATAATTTACATATTAAGGTATTTTGTTAATAAATTAATTTGCTGCCTGTGTTTTGACAGAAGCAAATGTAGAGTATAGACATCTTGTTTTCATTTTTTGTTTGTTTGTTCGTAATGTCTTCTCTCTGCATTTTTTAAAAACAAATGTTATTAAGTGTGTACAATCTAGTTTTCAGATAATAATTTAAAAGTGATATTGCTGCAGAATTTAATAGCTTTTGTTATCTATGATTTAAAAGATGATTATTTGAAGAATATAAAATATGCACTGGCATACTATCAGATCTCATTTAGATGGATCATACTCTTTGAGAGTATGATCAAAACTAAGTATTCCTAAATCTCCATAATACCACTTTTTGGTCTTAAAATGTTTGAGCAAATGTTTGAACAAATCACTTGTAGAGAAGTCTTTTACTAGCTGCCAGGCTGGAGAAGACTTATTTTACACTATCTCCCAACCACCTAAATTAAGATTTAGTGTAAATTATGGGTTCTAATGCCACAAACTACCTTTTTTTCACCTTTTTATGCTAAAGGAACTTTTAAAAGTTTGTTGAGATCACAGGGAATCCTTAAATCCTTAAATATAGCATGAAATATGAAAGCTTCACACACAAAAAATACTTCTAACCTAATCCACATTTTTGAGCATTAACAAGAAGAACAAAATGGCAGGCTGGTAATTGAATCATAACCGAAATTATTCCCATCACTAGCACTGCAAGACATGTGAAATAATACTAATAAAAAAAAACAATGTTCCATAGAAAACTCCAGGTGAGAAAGGTTGATTCAGATAGTAAGATTATAATCTGTCATTTTCCTTTCTTCTTGATATCTCCTATTAGAATTTCCTTTTAAATGGAACTCATGAAGCCTACATTCTTGGCTATTTTAGAAAAAAATAGTTTTATTCTGCTAAGTCTGTTCATCTTCTGTGTTTTTTTCCCTTCCTTTTTCATAGTACTTATTTTAGGCTCACTTGATGGTTTAATCTATATCTCAGTTTTTAGTGTTTTATTAATGGCAGAAAAGTCAAAAAAGCGGGCCCATAAGCTGGAAGAATTTAAAGTAATTTTATAGTATATTTCGACTATGCTCAATTGAAGTAGGTTTAAAAATGGATGAACTGTATACATATATCAAAGAAAGCCGTCACTGATTTGTTATAAATATCTGCAACTACTATCTCACAAAAGATTTTAGAATACACAAGAGTTTCAGGCTATCAGTTCCCAGAATTCTAATTTTTGAAGGGAAATACTAGTTTAATTTTTGTAGATTGTTTCTAAGCATTGATCATTGGTACATACATTCCAATTTCTGTAACCTTTAATATTTCCCATGTGAAAATATGAATATACCTGTTTATTACCATTCCAATACCACTGTTTTAGCATTCTAGATTTTTTTCATAGAAAGTAAAAGAGAATCCACCAATAGGTGTAACTTTTGTGAATTTACAATAAGCCATGATTTTATTGACACATTGTTGCTTTTAAAAGCTTCAGCTATTGTCATGGGATATTAAGTTTAATAATTCCACTGGCAGATTATGTATTTTTACAAAAGGGGATGGAAGCCCATCATTACTAAGATCCATTGTCTGGACTCTGGACACTTTAATAACCATTACCTCATTTCTAATTTAATTGGGATGAAGAATCTCAGAGCTCATTCTATCATAATAGCAAAACCACATTCAGGCAGCAGTTTCACATGTAAAATGTGAATGATGAATATGAATACTAGCAGATTTCTGCTGGGACAGAGAATTGATGTATAAATGGTAAAATAGCACCAAGTTACCAGATCAACAATTCCCCATCACCAAGTCAAGAAGTGGAGAACATCAAGGGGATTCAGTACGTGTGGGATAATGGATAAATAGAGAAATGTTTAATTTGGTTTTAGTAAACAAAATATGTATACGGATCAGAATACTGTATTGTGTAGAAAAGGAATTATATATTTTCTTGGGTTTGTGTTTGATATTATTTACACACACACACACACACACACACACACACCCCTACCTGAAAATTAATATCTGGGGCTATGGCTGAGTCTCAAAAATCTCAACAATTATGAGACAGGAACAAGAATATAGAAATCTATATTTTTATGAATAATTTTCATATATATTTTCATCTACCAGTCCAAATACAGTAGTCCTAATATGAACATATCAATGCCATTCCAATGTTCGATGAAGTTAAACTAGTCATAATGTTATGGAATAATTCTTTAGTTACATGACAAAAGTACAAAAAAAAATCATGCTTATTAAATGAATATAAACAGGAACCCTCATAGGATATCATAAAAAAATGTAAAGTATTTTAAGAAGAAATATTATATAACTATATTCATTATTTACTTTATTAGCATAGTTCAGAACAAGAAATGGTAGATGTTGGTACTTCTATCTAATTATCATTTAAATATATGCATCTTTATTAGTTGTTGATTGACTGAGTAGTAGATGGTTTTAAGTACACATTTTTAAAATACACATTAGCATCATATTTGTCTTGTACAAAAGAGTAATTTTTTGAAGTTAGTTTCAATAAATGGCACTCCACAGAGTGGAAAAATGAAATTTTGATTTAGAGCACATAACAATCTTGAACCACAGCAAACAATTTACAATCAGAAGAACTATAAAACTACACAATTAATAATCTATAGCATCGTAGCATACTTATTACTGATTCTTACATAAATCAGTCAGAAACTTTGCAGTAATCCACAGTAAAAGTCTAAGCAAAAGTCTCACAACGCAGTACAATAGCAATTGTACAGAATTTTGCAACGTTCATAGAAGTACTTGTTTACTTATTTTTGGAAAGGAAAAGTACAGAATTCTTATCACTGAGGATTCCACAATGATTAAAAAGGAACAACATAATGAAATCCTTATGACCAGGTAAGTATAAAACGACAGCACAGTATGATATGGTGAACTGATTTAATTTCCCCATCCACAATAGTAAAACCAAACCGAATAAACTAATACTTGAGGAATCTGATTCATTTTTTAATCTCTTCTGAGAATGGGAATGGATACTGACAACTTTTCTTTCATTTATTTATTATTTGTACTTATTAAACAAATTTACATCAATTGCAATCACAGAAGATTCTCAAGGATAAATAAATAAATAAACAATAAAGCACAATAATCAAACAAAGTATCTTACAAATGCATTAAAATATCCCCAAACAATATGTGGCATCAGACTGTTTTAAACTTCTACAAAGCTGTATTAGAGACAGGTGATTGACATGGGAGCATATTCCATCATGGAAAAAACCAGCATCTTTGGGCTTTGATCTTCCTAATCTCCCCAAACTGGGCAACCAACTACTTCACCTGGAATAATAAAAATGGTCATGGCAGCTTTAGCAGGAAATGCAGTCCCCCGAGGTAACTTTGCACCAAGCCATAAGTTAAAATCAGCATAATTACACCTGGACGTTAATAGGAAGCCAGCTTCTATTAAACAGTGTAATATATGCCCGTGACCTCTTAATCCATTGTATTCTACCCAATTGAAGTTTTCAAATGATTCTTAAAGGCAGCCCCAATTAGACTAAGAGCATATTAACAGGTTATGGGAGCATTTTATGATCATTCTGACAAGTGATAACCCAAGATTAATACTGTGGTTTTGAGGCCCCTCATTTAATTTTAATGAGAAAATTGAAAAAATATTTTAAGCTTGTGGATTTTAGTAATAGCTAGATGTTTTCTGCTTCTTTTTTACTGCAAAATATTTGATTTTTTTTTTTTTTATGTGGCAAGCATTGGCATCTAAGCATTGGTTCAGTGAATGAAGGCAAATATATGTGTCCCGGGATAATGTTGCAGGATCCAATTTGGGTTGGTCAGCAAGACCAGAGATGTTGTCTTCTGAGCTTTTGGACTTGTGCTGGAACCCATTGGGTGACTGACTCAGATTGAATCCTGCATTTTTACTGACTTCTAAAAGGCACCTGCCAGCACGCAGGAACAAATGTCTATGGAGATTCTCAGTCATCCAGGTCAAGGTTGTCCCCAAAGTGCTTTTTCAAGAGGCAACTGGACTTTCTTGTTTTTATTTGAAGACATTTCGCTTCTCATCCAAGATGCTCCTTTAGCTCTGACTGGATTCAGTTTCTTCCATTTCCCACTATCCAGTCAGAGCTGAAGAAGTTTCTTGGATGAGAAACAAACGTCTTCAAATAAAAACAAGAAAGTCCAGTTGCCTCTTGAAAAAGCACTTTTGGGACGTAGGAGCAAACACAAGAGACACAAGATAGAGGATGTGAAAAGGCTTCCAATATGCTGGACCAACGGACGTCTTTTAATATATATTTTAAAATTAATATTGGTTTACAATTTAATATTAGATGTAATAAGCTTGCTCTTAGACCAATATATGCCACAACCAGAATGATACTACTGTACATATTGCATGCTTTTAAACATGCATTTAAAAAAAATACAAATATAGTTTAAATCTTAATTCAAATCTTTGCCTTTAGCATTTTTAGTGAGGATTTAGGAACTGACCAAATGAACTCATTCTGAGTTCAATCAGAGACATAGAAGAGAAATGTATATATTTAAATATAGTTTTTTTTATATATATGGTAAGGTGATGATTCTTTTTAAGTCAAGTGGAAAGTTTTAAATGAAAAAAAAATTCCTCAAATCAAATCCTTGGTTTCTATGGCCAAGGTTTGACCAGCAATGTGGTGAAGAGACACAAATTAATTCATTATGTTGACAGCAAGAAACAAATTTCAACACATATTTTTCATAACTGCTTCACTTTGGTTTGAAATGGACACTGATTTTTCTTTATACACTGAACTCAATTGACACTGAAGTACATGAGAAGACTCTCAATTATGTACTTTCAATCAAAGCATCATTTGCTACCCTACAAATGCATTGACTGACTGTGTTCTATTGGATATTTCCACCCACTTGGTTCACACTTCATTTACAATGTCTTTTTCACTGCTGCCAGGATACAGAAAGCAAAACAGCTGGCTTTAGCAAGTCCAATTTGACAGGTATTAATTTTAGAGAATTTGGACTATATAAATCCAACTCAAACCAAGAGCCAGTTCCCAGCCCCCATTCTGCATATGGAAAACAGGATTTCTGTGCAAGAAATCCTGTTCAAACCTAGCTGGATTAGTAATGGCAGAGTGACTAGCAAGAAAGATTTTGAGAAACTGGAAAGTAAACTCAGGGAGAAGTGGAAGAAACTGGGTTTATTTAACCCCAAGAAAAGTCAGTTTAGGAAGCAGAAGGTATCTGTCTTTGAGTAACCATTGGGATGTTATGTACAAAAAGACCCATTCTTTATAATTTCAGAATGCAGGGCATCAAATAATAGAGTTAAGTTAAATGTTTGGGGAAAGGGAGAACCAAAACAAAAAGAACAGTTTAAAAGTCAAATTAATTATCTAGGAACATAGATATTTGCTTATTAGAATCACAGAGCTGGAAAATGAGGTCATTTAGTCTATCCCTTTGCTCAGCAGAAGATCCATTAGATATGTTAAAGCAGAAACTAGCTATTTATTTAATGGGAGACAACTTTGAGTTCCTGCACTAAACACAGATGGTTTTAGCAAACTAAATAAGTGCTAAATAGGTATAGATGTGTATTTATTAATTTTTACCAAGTGAGAGATTGCCTCTTCTAAATTGCCTCTTTCACCAAAGTGGTGAAAGAGAAAGTAAAAAAGATTATACCTATAATGACAGCCATGAGTCCTTGGTGAAATAAAAATACAGTAAACAAAATAAATTAGAAAATCATATTGTATTTATCTCTGGACACATGAAAGTTTTTAAAATCTTTATTCATAATTAATTTTTTTGAAATATAAAAAAATAAATTATCTATTAAAATTATATTCAAATAAATTATATTTAAATAAATAATTATCATAAAACACCTTTTTTGTACATTTCAAGTTTCTGTTTATGAATTGTTCTTAAATACCAGAAATAAAACAGAAAGTGCTTGCTATTTATTTGATCAAATTTATAGAGTCATCACAATGCAATGACTCTAATAAGAAGAAGAAAAAAAGAACCCTGTCAAGTCAAATAAAGTAAACAAATAAACAGAAATTTTGATTCAGGCAACCTAAATCTTGTTTAAAGAATACTCTAGAAACTCCAGTGTTGTTTATTAAAATGTGAAATGATATGCTTTCATGAAGTCTTAAACAGGATACAAACTGTTTCTTTCTAGTTCAAAATCTTTTCCATGAGTATTAGTTAATTAGCAAAAAATATAATTATTCAGAATATACAAAACTGACCAGATTGCCACATGCATTCTGAATGCATTAATTACACACCTAATAAAAGAATCTGAATTATATATAGTAGTCAGTTCAAATAGAATTATGCATATTCTCATATCAGTTGAAAAGCTTTTTGACCATTGTTACTCCTTCAGAATTTAGTTCAATTACTGATGAGAGCTTTTTCAGAATGCAGCCAATACAAAATCTAACAGAAGTCCTTGTTTTGCTCGTAGCTAGGCAAATTAATATCATTATTGTTTATTTCAGAGCCATATGAGGTTGTGGTCCAAGGATTAAGATTTTAACTAGCCCTCAAAGGTAAAATGCCATGTAATATCTATCACTGGTTTCATTTTCATGCTTTACCAAAATGTCTTATTCTCTACCATCAGGCAAAGAGAAAACAGTCAACATTCATTCCCAAATAAGGCTGACTGGGGTTTTCGGATTCCACATACAGGGAAAAGTAAAGATAAAAGGAAACCAATATCTCTTTACCACTTTGGCTGGGCTATCAGTCGCCCTCTGTTATTTATTAAGATTCTTCTGCAGGGTGACAGATGCAAAGATAGACACTGGGTTGGTTCCAAAGTATCATGATACAGGACTTTCTACAAAAGTGTTGGGGGGGATTTTTTAAAAAAATAACATTTATTTCTTTTACCCCATAGATGTGTTTACTTCAGTGTGGGAGCCTTCTCAGATCTAAATCACTTCCATAACCCTTCTATTTAACGAGTCAGGACACAATCCAAAAGTGACAATACAATGAAGACAATAATTTTGGCAGCAGAGAATATCTTCTTGTTCTCTTAAGACAGTGTTTCTCAACCATGGTAGCTTGAAGATGGGTGGACTTCAACTCCCAGAATCCCCCAGCCAGCGCTGCTGGCTGGGGGATTCTGGGAGTTGAAGTCCACCCATCTTCAAGCTTCCAAGGTTGAGAAACACTGTCTTAAGAGTTTTTAGATTTCTGTACTTCTGCTTTGTGGTACATTTCATTCTGACTGTGTTTGTAGTGCTGTTATTGTAAGCATTTATTTAATCAATTGTTTAATTATTTTGACTGTTTATATTTTTGTCCATTGGTCTGAGCTGTTTCAATATTATTCAAACATTTAAAAATCATTCAGTTAAAATAAAAATATAGCTAATTAATTGAATAGCTTTTTTTAAAAAAAAGATCTCAACATAATGTAAATTCTAACTAGTACAGAAATACCAGTACATGAGAAACATTCTGGTTCCAACAGAGATAGATACAGGGAATTGAAAAGTGTTTGATGCTAACTAATCCTCTATATGTCATTGCCTGAGGTTAGTATTGTTCATTATTCTAATTATTTTATGGAATGTAACATACATAAAGGCTAAGTACTATATGACCTTCTACATCAAAAATTAAGTCTTATATTCAATTGATGATAGAGGAGTTTGCTGCCGACAATGTATTAGCAATGCATTCAAATGTACTTAGCAATTAGGTCAATGATACAATGAAAAAGATTATGTGTCCTTCTATACTAAAACCATTTAAAAATTGTAGGCAATTACATTTGTTCCATAAAGGTCAGTATAGAGAATGGTCAGTGTCTAAATTCTGCACTAAAGAATTAATTCTGTGTTGCAGAAGACTTGTATATATCTTTAAAGAGGAAATTTGTTCCCCATTCATGGTATTACTAAACAAGAAAAGCTGTAATTCTCATTCCTCTTTTCATCATTTTACTCTTCCAATTCCCTGTTGCTATTTGTTTTAAAATAAAAATTATTGTTCTTTTATGCTTCCTCAATATTACTAGCTTTGTTGTATTTTTTAAATTCAGTTATATTTCCAGTTTACTTGCTTGGGCAATTGTTCATTTCTGCATTTCTGCCATATTATAATTACAACTAACTTTGTTTTGGGTGTAGTACCAGAAATAAATATACAGAAGAAACAAAGCATCACTTGAGTATTAGCTTTTCTTCATTATTGTACCATGGTAATAGAGAAAATAGTAATGATATGCTGGCTTTCCATTACAGTCTAAAAAGGAGAAAACAAAATTCTTATTGGTTTTGTGTGCATGCCACTAGAGTAGGGCATAAAACAATACAAGATAAATATTCTTTATAGAAACCTACACATAGTCCTGCCATCACCAGATCAAGGTGGAGACAGATTGAAAAGATTAGTCTTGAATATATTTTTGTTATCTGCCAGCAATTCTGGTATAAAAACTATGCCACTGTTCTGAACAGAGGTGGGTTTCAGCAGTTCTGGAAAACCGGTAGCAGAAATTTTGAGTAGTTCAGAGAACTGGTAGTAAAAATTCTGACTGGCCCCACCCCCATCTATTATCTGCCTCCCGAGTCCCGGTTGATCGGAGGAAATGGAGATTTTGCAGTATCCTTCCCTTGGATTGGGGAGGGAATGGAGATTTTACAGTATCCTTCCCCTGCCACGCCCTCCAAGCCACACCCACAGAACTGGTAGTAAAAAAAAATGAAACCCACCACTGGTTCTGAATTTAAAGTTCCTGCTATCTCCCTAATTAACTCCAATGGCAGCTATAACCAAGTCCCCTGATTATATAACCAACCCCCCCCCTCCATACCAGCTAAATTTAACCATAATTGTAATTCTGTACACTTACTTGGGCACAAACTCAGTGGAAGTTTATGAAAATAGAACCTGAGGCAATGATCCTACACTGAAGTAAATGTCAGTCCTTCTCAGTAGTCTTACACAGACATTCAGTTCAGTTTATTGTTACAAACTTAATAGTTAAGTCCAAACCTTATATTATCCTGTTTGTCTAGACAGGGCAGAAAGGAGAACAAGAGTCTGACTGGGCTTTGCATGCCTAGAGGAAAGCCTTTCTCAGTAGACAGTGTTCTCCCCCACCCTTCAAACTTGATTTATACAAATAAGGTTTAGGAAGGATTTGTAGAGTTCTTCTTCTCTTCTATGGCTTTTTAAAAATAAACTGTCATGGGGAGATATTAAAATTACGTACCTTGCATAGGGATGAACCAATGAGAAAAATACCAAAATATCATAAAACAGAAGCCATATAGTAGAAATTACATCCCTAGTTGTATACAACTGCTAGTTATGAGTGCTAACCATAGGCAATTATACATTGTGTTTCTGGATTATTATGCATAATTTAGTGGCTGTTTTACTAACAACTTTGAGCCTAGAGCTGATTGCAGTTTTCTCTTTTCAAACCTAGTGCTAAACTGAAAAACATTTTGTTCCATCTATTTCCTCTTAGTGACACAATGTTCCTAGGCATGTTGTACTAATACAAAATCAAATTGGCTCTCTTTGTTGGCTGATTACATCAAGGTTGTTTTCTCCACTCCACTGAATGTAGTGGTCAGCAAGATTATATTTCTATAAAAGTATTATAATCAGTAATAATTTAAAATGATGCTTTAACTAGCTTCAGGCTCATTTGCAGATAAATTCTTCTGAAATAATAAATGGGATTGCTTCCAAGAACAATGTTTAAATTTTAAAATATACTTGATACATCCTGTTTCATATTTCATAATCTCCAGTCCCATTCGATTTAGGTTGAGGGACTTATGTCAACAGAAAGTGTTAGTTAGTCTTATGACTGTGTTTTTCCAGGAGTTGGAGAGTTTGATAGAAGATGTGGGAATTGCATAGTTATCTGCAACTAACTGTGATTCCTATTTGAAACTTTACAGGAATTCATTACGAATAACTATGTATGTATGTATGTATGTATGTATGTATGTATGTATGTATGTTTGTATTTATTTGTTTATTTATTTATTTATTTATTTATTTATTTATTTATTTATTTATTATATTTCTATACCACCTTTCTCCCATAGGACTCAAGGTGGTGTACAGTCAAGAAAAATATAGACACACAAACATCATAAAATTGCTAATTAAAATTATCACTTAGTTTGGTCAATTAAATAAAACCCAGAATTAGATCACATTTAAAAAATCATTCACATGTTCATATGTTTAGCCCCGTCTGTTGGAACATCAGGGTCTTGAGGGCACGGCGGAAAGCATGGAGATCAGGGATATTCCGTATCTCCGGGGGCAGTTCATTCCAAAGGGTTGGAGCCCTCACAGAGAAGGCCCTTCCCCTGGGAGTCACCAGCCAGCATAATTTGACTGACGGTACCCTGAGTAGTCCCTCCCTGTGAGAACGAACTGGTCTGAACGAATTTTCCCAGGTGACAGATGTGTAATTGGTCAGTCAAGTTCTATTTTAACAGTCATTTTGCCATATTGCTCAGGTACTTACAAGTTATCTTTGAATGCATATTCAAGAATATCACCTCATTTTGGATCTCCATCTAACACAAGTAAACATAACTTCTGTTACACTTTAGAATCAATAACATTCTTCTTATAGTATGGTAATATGTTATTAGATTATGGATTTCTACCCAGCTGTTGCATACTTTCATGATTTATTTTAAAGGACACATGAAAACACCTAAATTATACTTCCCATTTTACACGCACACAAACCCACATAGATGGCTTAAAATGAATTGATTATGCACTTGAAAATCTGTATTACAAAGCATTTATACCGTATACTATATTTTTCGGAGTATAAAATGCTCTGGAGAATAAGACGCACATTAGTTTTGGGGGAGAAAAAAATATTCTGCCTCCGCCTACCAGCATCCATTGGTATTCATCTGGCTAGCATCCTTGCAAACAGCCTGGTCAGCTTCAGCACATTATCACAGCCTGATTCAGCATGAGTAGCTGATTGGCGGGTAGATCGGACTCCTGGAATAGCCTCAATCAGCTGTTCCAGCCTGCAAGGATTGCCAAAGACCATCTCTGCCTCGCGTTTTTCGCCTCTGTGCCTTGCATTTTCAGCCTCCAAACACTCCATTTTAGACCTGTTCCAGGCTGCAGGAATTGCCACAGCACATCACCACTGATTGTTGCCTCCGCGCACTGCATTTTCAGCCTCCGCGCATTGCATTTTCAGCATCCACATACCCAGTTTTTGGCCCCTGCACATAGTGATTTTGGGTGGTTCCAGGTGGTGGGGATTGCCTGAAAAGGCGATGTGCGGAGGCCAAAAACAGGGTGTGCAGAAACCAAAAACGTGATGTGCAGAAGCTGAAAACACAATGTGTGGAGGCGGCGATCGGCAGTGATGTGCTGTGGCAATTCCTGCAGCCTGGAATGGTTCTAAAATGGAGTGTTTGGAGACTGAAAACACAAGGCACAGGGGCAAAAAACATGAGGCATGGAAGTGGCGATGGTCTGTGGCAATCCCCACACCCTGGAACAGGTTAAAACAGCATGTGGAGGCTGAAAACGCGACGTGTGGAAGCTGAAAACGGCCAAAGGGTGGGGGCCAGCAGGTGGGCAGGGCTACATTTGGTGTGTAAAACACACTCAAATTTTCACCCTCTTGGGGAGGGGGAGAAGAGAGTAAGTCTTATACTCTGAAAAATACCATATATATATATGTATGTATGTATGTGTATGTGTGTGTGTGTGTGTGTGTGTGTGTGTGTGTGTGTGTGTATATATATATATATATATATATATATATATATATATATATATATATATATATATATATATATATATATATATTAGAGTAAGGAAACAGAAGCTAAAACTATTAATATCTGTTTCTTATTCTTATTGGATGTTGGATTTGACAAAGCTTATTTTTATTTTTATGTACCTAGAGATTTCTTCCCTCTCTTTCCTGATGTGCTGGGAATATTTTTTCCTTCCTACAATTTATGTCAAAGCCAGATACATGTTTAATTGAATTACTGGAAAATAATCAACTGGCCATGTGTTTTGTGCAAGCTATCCACAGGGGATGGTTTTGAACATTTTTGCAAGTATTTAGCATCTCATTCATGATCTTCATTGCTAATTGTTTCTAAATTAAACATAATTAAAATAAAAAAGTATAATACTCTAGGTTTGGAATGTTACCCACATGGAACTTGCTGGGTTACTTGATCAACATAAAACAGCATTTTTCCAAACCTTTTCAATGAATTGATTTATTACATCAAATTTATATTCTGTGGAGTCCTTGATGCCTTCTGAGTTTATTTGTTTTCTTGCAGACATTTCATTACCAAACTAAGTAATATTATTATTTATATTCTGAAATCTTTAAATTATACAGTTCCTTTAATACAACATATTTTAAAATATTTTTATTGCTATTTTGTATTTTCTTTTTAAATATTATCAATAATTCATACATGTATCATAATTTACTTTTACTATTCTGAGGTATGTTTGAGTTATACTTTAAGTACTATTAACAGTGAAAGTGCTGGGAAAAGCTTTTTTATGGTATAATATAATACACAACAAATTTAGAAAGCAGAGGAAAAGACTATTTGTCACACATATACCTGTAAATAGTCTCAAGCCTTTCCTTTTTGTATGGTTCCTGTTGGAAGTTGCTACTTCCAACAAATTTCTACAGCGGTAACTATTTTTCAATTTTTCATAGATGACGGGTAGGTCTGAATAATGCCCTCACCTCTGCATGTCAGCAGTTTGGAGCCACAGATATTATAATTACCAGCCAAATTATATTGGTTGTCTTACTGATTTTTTGTTGTGGACCATACGGTTCACATCATAGGGGATACTTTTTTATTTATTATGCATATTGCATATGAAGTCCCAAGAATTATCAGTTGGTATTCACATACAATTCCTGCAATGTTTTATTACATTTTGTATGACTTAATAATTGATGACTAAGTATATGTATAATAAATGATTGAAACAATGATACTATACATAGTAAATACCAATGCAATCTGTGCCAGAAAAGCTGAGTGCGGGTATATTATATAAGAACTTCAATATGTAATGCATTGTAATGTAATGCTTTTAATGGCTAAAAGACCCAAAAGGGAAAAAACAATTCATATAATGATAGTAAGATGTTTACTACGTTTTTGGATAACCAATTGCTTAAAAATATTAACTTTGGATATTGTCAAGGCCAGATCAGAAATCAGAAAATCTAGGCAGTTCAAATGACTATAACGATTTATTACAACCTTAAGCTCTCTACAGTAATCTGAATAACTCATGGTCAAAGCAAATTGGTGGTAGATAAGAGTCAAAGGAATTCAAGGTTGGCTGCACTAAAATATCTTCTGGGTGCAAAGGGACTCATGACTGATGATGGGATTGATCATCTCCTACAGATATTACATTCATGTTTATTTTTATGGTGACTGCATTACCACAATAAGGTCTAGAACACAGGAGTGCAGAATATAAGCGTAAAAAAATACTACAAGGAATTAATTGAGCAAATTATTCATCATGAAGTTACATATGGACGAAAACTTTAACAAAGCCTGTTTCTATATAAACCAATTTCAAGTTAGATAATTGTTTATAATCTGCTTTTGTAAAAGACTGCAGTCCATAAATATATAATCAACATTTTCCATCATAATCAATGTTATCAAAATCAACTTTATTTCTTAAAAAATAATCTCGGTTAGAATAATCCCCAAGTATAAATATTAATATAAAAGAGGGGAAATTTAGTTTTTAGAAGCTGCTGTTAAAACAATGAATACAATTAAATATCTTCAAACAGGAAAAGCCCATAGTCTGGATAGTCATCCTACTTAATTGCTACAAGACACTGAGATCTTTACTCCAATATTAGTAGAGATGTGTAATTTTCCCTTAAAGAATGTTTATCCAAACTTTTTATTAAATGCTATGTAGATGCAATTTCAGAGGCATCTACATAGATCAAAGGCATCTACAAAGATCCCATTAATGCGGATGTATTTTTCTTATATATTTTATATATAAAATGTTATCACAATATGAAGAAATATTGTACTGAACATGGAATAGCAGAAAATGTTATTCTTCAATGTTGGAAAGACAGATTTACAATCTTGGATCATTGAAATGTGTTTACTTGTGGTTTATGAGCTGGTTCTCTATCAATGTAACAAAAATACTGATCAATATTATTTCTTTTATTAGGATTTAATGATGTGTTTAAAAAGTAGACTGACTGATTTGCTATATGTAATGTAAATCAATTACTTCTGATTTTGCAATTTGTTACCATTTTTTATCATTTCTTCTTTTTCTTCAGTCTCTGTATATTAAACACATATAATTCTTATAGCTAAAAAAGGGAAAAAATATTTAGATGACCTGAAGTTGCAATTTAAAACATGATCCAGCTATTAGTTTTATGATGTCTTTCTATATTGGATCGACTTTGTATCACCACAATAATGCTGAATAATGCTATAAATTGCTACTGTGAATAGCCTTTGTGTCACTTGTGGTTTGGTTTTAAGACAATGATATTTTTATTCCACATCTGTAAACTCACAGAACTTCTCCCTCATTACTAATCAATATTGTGCAGCAGGTGAACTCTCAATTTTTAATTAATTTCAGATCAAAATTCTTGTACATTTTAAAATTGCACTAGCACAAATTATATGTAATTAAGAAGCTTTTTGTTTACTTAATCCAGGCAGTGAAAAATAAGTTATTTTATTCTTAGCACATTTATCTTCCAGTATGCTTCAGGATTCTTGTTGACATTTAAAGAACATATTTTTTTAAGCAAGGATGTTCAGACGAAGACTATTTATGAAAGCATAAATAACTTTCAAGGGTGCAGTTATGTAATTCTAATGGTTCCAATTTATTAGATGTTCCAAATGCTTTCTTTTTCCTATTACTGATACTGTACTGCTGTAATTATTTCTTTAATTCTGTAACTTCTTTGACAACTTGACATGAAAAAACCCATAACAACTTACAATAAAAATGGCTTGGAGAAAAATAATATTTTTGGTCCACAATTTTTATTCCTTTTTCAAAATGGTAAAGAATAAATTGTGTGTAATAAGTAGAAGTCATTTTATACACTGATATTTTCTTCCCCCCGCCCCCCTTTGGCTTCCTGATTCCACAAGATGTTTCAAAAAACCCAAAAGGGTTCACTCAAAATTGCTTTACGGGGTTCAAATGGAAGGGTGGGATTTGCCTGAAATGGGACAAATGAATCTTATACCATCTGCATTAAATTCTTAATCTCTCTTATTACAGGCTTAGAAGGTATAGCCACAATGGTTATTACACCACTTGGATTGCTTAGAGCAGCTTACCAAGGGTTACACAAGGGAAAGATCTGCTGCACATGTTTTCTCTCTGCCGTGACAATATCAGACCTCTAGAAGAAAAAGTAAACTTAATAATTATTCATAGTCCAGTTATACGCAGACCTGTTGATCAGGTGTGAGCAATTCTGTTAAAGCTTAAAGCCTCATGTTAGTGTTTTGAGCCTGCTACAGTAGAATATGTGATCATCACATTGGAGTTAAAACGTGTTATTTTGGAAGTGCAATTAAGAGGTACGTACAGTCCATCTCTTATCCCCCTCCAAACAAGAAAGGAAGTCTGATAATTTTGGATCATATCCAGGGATTCTCTGGATACAGTTATTTTGGGAGTAACGTGGCTGGGGTTCAATGTAGATTTGATTCCCAGCTGCCCAATCTGTGGTTGAATAAGGCCTCTGAATATGAGCACACAATAAATAAGGTATGACTTGAGTTGGCAATTGGAACAAGAGCAAAATCTGATAGCTTTTTTCAGAAACGGGGAGAAAAGATGACACTTGCTTTCTTCATCCAGATTTATTGTTCTCTATGGCTTCATGCTGGGTGCCTTTATTTCTAAAACCCACTGAAACTTTACTTGTGCATCCTGTATACCTACAGTCCTAAAAAGCTAATACAGCTTTTCCTTTTCAGCAGGTACACTTCCAGATATCGTAGAGTTTAGTTTAGGTTGTAATTTGACTGTGTTATCACTGAGATAAAGTTGCTGATTTATTCTTTGTTTTTTGGGGAGCTATTATTTAAAATATTTCACATGGATTCACTATTATTCACTGCTATGAGAATTATATTTAGGATGAAAAGCAAATTAGAACTATAAAAACAACAACATGTAAAAAAGAATCCGTGACGATGTTCAAATCTTGACTAAAAGTAGCATATATGGAGACCTTCGTGCTCTCAGAGTTTGATTGTTTGCTTGAAGAAGTTTCATTACCTGACTAAGTAATATTGACCACATTACCCAGTTAAAAAAATGAAGCTCAGAGAGCACCAAGGACTCCATCGTTCAACCCTGAATTATATATATCTATGTTCTCTAATATTGGAATAGCATATCTAGTTGTGTGGAAAATTATGTCTTCAAGTATAACATCAGGTAATATAAATAATACTTCAATCTGGCTATGGTAATGCCATTTGTCACTAGGTTATATTTTTGGTACAAGGACTAGCAATCTAAATATTCTGACATTTCAGACATGGGCTTCCATCAAAGACTGTCAGCTGTTCTATGCATATGGATTTTGATCCAAACAGGCTACCATCAGTGCAGTGAATGAAAAGGGCAACTTTTGTTAGCTCTAAAGAACATATAAGAAACTTATTATGAATGTAGAAGTCATGATCTCATTTTGCTCATTTTGCAGCCTTATATATAATACGCTGTATCATCTATGAGCTGCTTATTTTTGGATATTTGTTTATTCTTAAATCTATTAAGATGCAGAATTGTCAGATTTTTAAAAAACAGCTGTGAAATGTTAAGGTTTATTTCAAACCTTATATTTGAAAAAGCTAAATTAAAAATAATGCTATAGTAGTATCCCCAGTGTAAAGTTTGGTCCACTCTGACTTGCATGAAGATTTTTAAAAGAATATCAGAATCATTTAAGCCAATGTTTCTCAAAAACCTTGGCAATTTTAAGATGTATGGGCTTGAACACCTAAAATTCCTACCTACTTAATTCTGGGGAATTAGTGGAGAATTCTGGAAGTTAAAGTCCTTAGGTTTGCCAAGAACACCAATTTAAGTCACTTGATGAAATAGAATAAGAGAGTTGGAAGGGACCTTGGAGGTCTTCTAATCCAACCCCCTGCCCAGGGGAGTGGTTTAATAGGGGCCTCCTCAGGGTGCCGTCGGCTAGACAATGCCGGCTGGCGACCCCCAGGAGAAGAGCCTTCTCTGTGGTGGCACCTACCCTTTGGAAGAATCTACCCCCAGAGATACGAGTGATCTCCGACCTCCGGACTTTTCGTCGGGCCCTAAAAACTCATCTCTTTCAGTTAGCCAGTCTCTCTTGATTTTATGATTTTATGGTTGATTTTAAATTTTGATATGGATTTTAAATTGATAAATTTTAAACTATGGGCCAAATTTAATTATTTTAAATCTATTTTTAATCGTACTTTATGTATAAATGTTTTATTTTGGCTGTTCACCGCCCTGAGTCCGAAAGGAGAAGGGTGGTATAGAAATTTGAATAATAAATAAATAAATAATAAATAAATAGATACTGTATTCGACAGGTATTGGATTGGAATAAAGTTCAATGTTGTGCTGAAAGATAATTTCAGTGAAGGGTTTAGGGCTTAAGAAAAAGTAAAAACAATTTATATATATTTCATCATGAGATCAAATGAAAATCTGTGATTATAATATTGTGGTTGATCCAGTATGTGGCCCAGATTAGGCAAAAAGTAATCTGGACCTTCCAGATCTATTGCAGGTAGGTGAGGTAGCATTTTGTGTTGTGTTATTCACAGTACAGTATTATTATCCTCCAAACTACAAATAAATGGCAGCAAATTACCAAGCGAAGTACTCCCATATTCATCTACTAGCCTCTCAGCTGTGAACATCATAGCAGCTTTGGTTTTTATTTTGTTTTTCTTTTTTGTGCAATGAGTCATGAATCATGATGTTTGTAGCTATTCGGGTTGTAAAGATAATCTTTGCAAAATTCTATCAAAATGCATACTGGGGACCATATCATGGGAAATAACCAGAAATATGCAATCTCATTACTCTTCTTATTGTCTTTGCTCAGTGTGGAAGAAAAGACTGCTGGTGAACAATTGGAGGTACCTGTGCTGCTTCCCTCCACTCCTATTTAAGCTGCAACCTTGAAACAGGTGGGAGAAGAGAAAATAGGTTGTGTGTAAAACAACAAAAGAAGAAATCCCAGAGAGGGAGAGGATATAAAGAGACCAGAGACTGTAAACGTAAAGCACTGTTCTATGTTAATAATAGTAGTTGTAATTGCAGTACTAATAATATACTTGTAAGAGAAATAGTACAATGTAGCATAGAAATGCAAGTAATAGTACAGAGAGTGTAGTAGAATAGTAGTAGAATATAGTATACAGGACATTGTAAAATATCAATAATAATAGAAACAGTATAGTATAAGAGACTATAAAAAGAATTTGCATTAATATATTTCATTTGTACTTTGGATATTTTTTCAAATAAAAAAAACATGTCCCCAACTCTCATAGGAAGATATAAAAATCTAATTGCCTAGGGTCCAGTGCTTTTGATGAATATTTTGAGCTTCAGTCAATCAAATTGGGTACACTTTAAAAAGAACCCGTGACACTTGGGAACTGATATTGTGAACTCTTTGAAGTTAAAGTAAAATGCAAAGGATGAACTCAAATCAATACCATCTCCATGGAGCTAGCCAGCACCAATATTCCATTAGCTGAAAATACATTAGATAGAAAATTGTTGCCAAAATGCTGGCACAATCACAAGAACAAATTGTAAAGGAACAGCTGGGTGGATGTTTTTTTTTTTAAATTCATAGGCTGTACAAAAACAAATATCACGACAAATCAGAAAGGTCATAGCTGGCCATTTCTAGTGTCATTTATCTGAAATAAAAGATACAACTTCAATGCAGCTAAAAAACTAGAAACATTATTTCCTTTTATTTTCATGTGACATGTTAGAAAAACCGAAAGATACATAGATTAATGATCTTGCTGAAAAATCTTGAGAGGCACTCAATGTTATTATGGCAGACTATCTTACTTCATTGTGCTGCAGCTTAGTGAAAAGAAACCTTTCAGAACAAAAATAGTTCAATGAAATGCAATTGCAATTCAGAAGAGGACACAAACACAATTGAAGACCAGCACAAAACTATGGTAGTGCACACAGAATCCTGGTAATTTAGAGATATATCTTTGTTTACTTATGATTTCAATATCATCCATTAAATAACTCAGCTAATTGCAAAGATGCAAATGAAAACAATTTTTTTTTTTTTTTACAATTCAATCCTGGACACAAACTGTTTCAACTCCTACCCTCAAAACGATGCTATAGAGCACTGCACACCAGAACAACTAGACACAAGAACAGTTTTTTCCTGAACCCCATCACTCTGCTAAACAAATAATTCCCTCCATATTTTCAAACTATTTACTAAGTCTGCACTACTATTAATCTTCTCATTGTTCCCACCACCAATCTCCTTCCACTTATGACTGTATAACTGTACCTTTGTTGCTTACAATTTGGATCCTTACAATTTATATTGATATTGTTTCCTGATTGCTTATTTGTACCCTATGACTATCATTAAGTGTTGTACCTTATGATTCTTGATGAACGTATCTTTCTTTTATGTACACTGAGAGCATATGCACCAAGACAAATGCCTTGTGTGTCCAATCACACTTGGCCAATAAAAATAAAAATTCTATTCTATTCTGTTCTGTTCTATTCATGTCCACTTACATTAGAAACAAGTTTCATTAACATAGAAGCAAAAGCAGATCATTTTGATTTGATGATTTGATTTGTTTGAGATAAAAACTTTCTTGGAAGTTTTCTGAAGTTTCTGAAGATTTTGGGTTTATTCCAAATTTTATAATCTGGATTTGCATATTTAATTAATTCCTTAAATCATGAATGATTATTAATAGTAAATAACCCTTTTGGTTTAAAGCAGGGATGTCAAGCTCGATTACATTGAGGGCTGTATCAGTGTTGTGTTTGACCTTGGGAGACTGGGTGGGTGTGGCCAGGTTGAGTGTGGCCAGCTCAATGTCACTACAGGAACATCTGTGGTGGCCTGAGCACTCTGCAAGTGAAAACAAAGTTCAGTGGGTTGATCCTTTGCTATTTCCAGTGCAGCCCCATGGGCCAGATCTAAGTACCCCATGGGCCAGATCCAGCCCGCGGGCCTTGAGTTTGACACTCCTGGTTTAAAGTTATGCCATGCTATGTGATCACTCTTTGTCCTTAAAAAATGCCTCAAGAATCTTACTTGTCCTCTCAGAATATTAAAGGAATTACAATAGTGAATAGAGAAGTTGTTTCTGCTTTCAGATAGAATGCTATATTTCATAGATAAGCCAAAACATTTAATTTCCTATTGCATTTTATTAATATGTGAGCTTGATACCCTGTCTTGTTCAGTCCATAAATTGAAGAAAGTCACACTTACTGCCATTCTTAGATATATAAAGTTTGAGACTTTTCTGACTTTATCTTTCCACAAAGATTCTTGGGTATCTTTTTCCAAATTGAATTTATGCCTGATTTTGACATAAATGAAAGAATATAGAGACAAATTATATTGGGGTAAATTATATGTCCTTCAAGTAAATTTAACTCATCTCATATGTTCTATATTTATATACTTTCACACATTTCATTCTATTTATGGTTTATTAAGTGACTTTGTTGGGAAGGAATCCCTTAAGATTATATAAAAACTTAATTTTTATATAAGCATACTGCTTCAGTTGCAATGTGTTGCTTTGATAGAAAACCCATTTTCTTTGATAGAAAGTGCTTAGAGGTTAATATATCTGCCTAATATGCAAGCAAACCCAGGTTCGAATCCCAGAAACTGAGAGCTAGCTAGCTGATGAGAGCTAAATAGCTTGAAATAGATCTATACTAGTCTTCCTTTATTTCTTTGTCAGTAAATATAAATTTAACATAAAAAAAATAGTTTGTCGTGAAAGCGGCTACCTGAGGGCTCCTGGATTGGAGCTGAAAGGCGAAAAGGAAACAGTATGCTCCTTCCCATATTTGGGTAGACCAGGTTGCTTCGATATAGAAATTTAACAAAGGCTGGATATAATCCAAAGGCAGTTGGCAATGCCGTTCTGAAATTGAAACATATACCTGCATAAACTTTACTGTTACTGCCATACTTTGCATTGAAATCCACAGGATTTCTAACACAAAGTTAGAACAAACATTGCTAATAATAGCAATCCACAGGATTTCTAACACAAAGTTAGAACAAACATTGCTAATAATATTCTGTAAGAGAAACCCTAACTCTAATCCATCAGAAACCCTAAATTTATGACAAAAGAAAACAACTTTGGAGCAATAATGTATTATTTTTGTTATTAAGTTAATTTTAAAGATCTTTCTCTTTTTTGTTCTCCTATTTATTCTCTCTTTTGGTCAATTACATATTATTTGGTAACTATTAAATCAGCAATTTCCTTACCCCTCCCCCCTTTTTATTAGTCTGATGCTACAAAAATTTTTAGAAAAAAACTCCTTTTAAACAATTTGCTTCATGTTTTTATTATATGCGACATAAGCAGTGAGCATAGGGTGATTCTGCTGTAGTCCTAGATGTATAGATACCAGCTTCTTGAAAAATGAAATGCCTACATCATGGCAATTTTTGGCAATAGAAGGACAATAATGAATATTTTGTCATATATTAATTGTTAATAACTTCTTCAAAATCCCTTAGAGGCTTTCCTTAGTAAGCATCAAACACTACTTATTTAAAATGTGTGATAGCAGATAGTACCAAAGCAGTAGATTTAAAAAAAAGTTACTGGTAGATGAACAGTAAATACAAGAATATGGAAACGCAATATTGTAAATTATCTGAGATACAAGCATTGCATGTAAAATCAATATAATATAGAGAGGGTTTGTATTAATAAGATTTATATTCAAGACACCACCCACCAGAAAAGAATAGCAAGAACTGAGGTCCAGTGAAAGAGGGAGGGAGGGAGGGAGGGAGGGAGAGAGAGAGAGAGGGGGGGGATCCTCCCTTAGGCATGGAAGTTCTCACCCTCTGTATGTATACATGTAGGCATTCAAAATAGCAACCTCTAGCACTATATTTATAAGAATGCTTTTGCACCCAAGAGATATTCTTAGAAAGCAAGAATGATAGATGGGTGCAACCTAGTACGTGTTAAAATATGGGTCCCCTTTGCTGAGAGAAAGAGGCAAGTGGAATTAGAAGGAATATCAAAAAGCAATCTGATGTTTGGCACTTGAACTCTATATTTTAGCAGCTGCTATCTCCATGACAGCCATTTTCATAAGAAAACCTAAAACAAATTGCAAAATTACAAAATGCCCAAAAGATTGAGAAACCCTGGTTTGGTTAATATATATGCTTATATGCGTACTTACAAACAGATAAAATACTTACGACATAGAACTTTCTTAAACAAAATACTCTATGCAACAGGAAAGTTCCATATATATAAAACTTGTTATTGTTATAGCAAGAAAGTACTGATCATATTATTTGGGACTGTGCTTGGTCTTCTTAGCACCATGTGTAGAACATATACATACTGTATGGCAGATCTTAGTTGAGAGTAGAGATTCAATTTTCTCAAAAAAACTAAGTCATAGTAGTTGATGCGTAATGGAAAACTTCAAAACCTGCTCCACTTTATAATCCTTTTGATGGCAGGTTATATCCTGTATATTCCATTTCTTGGCCTTTTCCACTAATGACATCTGCATTAAAAGAGAAATTGTATTTCTCCAGGCTTTGTCACCTTTTTCTAACTGCTCTTCAGGAAGCTGTTCTTGCAATGCATTATTTCAAAAAATTCTATCTTCCGATGGCTAATTATCAATAACTCACAGTGAATTTTTAGGAAGATAATATAAAGTCAGCTTTATAAAGGGTTCACGAAAGCATCGGTAAGGACATTTCTGCTCTTTCTGATCTGAATCTGTACAGAAGCCTCAGTGTGAGTCAGTGAAAGTACTATTTTTAGAAATAAAAATTTGATTTATTTATCCAGATTCAGGAAGATAATTATGTTGGTCATAAGAAAATTAAAAAATCACTGATGTTTCTAGGTCAGGCTGCATGTCAGAAAAAGGCATGGAAATTTGAGAAAAATCTGGAATCCTTCATAAATTTATAGCAATAAAGCAAAGAAATGAGAGAAAATTGGGGAAAAAAACATAAGCATAAAACCATCAAATTGGTCAAATTAAATTTTTTAAGGGTATTCATTTTTCCATTCCCATTTTCCTAAAGTTGTTTGGTTCCCAACATTGCAGTTGGTGGTGGAAGGTGGAACTGCAGGATTTACAGCTGGACTTCTGTGGCCTTTGGTTTTCCCTGTTGCATTTGGCTGCTCTAGGCTTCCCAGGCTCTAGTAGTCAGTGTGGAGGTTTCCAGATAGTCTTACTTGAATGGATATCCAGATTTTAGTTATATGTTTTGGGGTAAGGTGGGGAGTGGTACAGTGATGAAATCCCTGCAAAAAATGACCAAGCTCAGAGAGCATAAAGAACTCCACAGTTCAACTCTGAACTGCATATATTCTATTCTGTTGGTAAGTGCCTTCAGAGACTTGGCCTCCCTGAGACTGCCAAGTGTTTGGGCAGAAACAACACAGGATGGCTGAGTTCCCAGTGGGATGGGATGGGCTGTTATATATTTGTATGAGGTGGGTAGGGAAATGTAATGATATCTGTGAATGACCTTAAAGGATGAAAGAAAGAAATGCTGCCTAGGAAATAGTCAGATAAGAGGGAGGGAATCACAGTGGCTTAATGTCAGATGAACAAAGTTGATCAGACAATTAAAAATGGCAGTGGTCTTATACCTTCAAATGTGTAAGATTCTATGAATGTAGCATTAATTATCATCCTGTCTCTAATCTTCCTTCTTTGGAAGGTTGATGAGAAGTTGGTTGGTCTGCAGTTAATGAGAATCTTGGAAGAAACAGGTAAACAAGATTCATTTCATTCAGGTTTCATTAAGCCCAGAGATAGTTAAACTTGGTTGCTGTCCTGGACCTTGCATTGGGGCATTGGGATGGTAGTTGATCAAATCCATCATAGTTTTTATTTTTTATTATTTTATTCCTATGTATTCTATTTTTATACTGTTATTTTTATTGTATAGTATGCAGAGTGTACCAGAGTTAGCAAGAATCAGATGGTGCCTAAATTAATCAAATTAAATTGAATGTTTGTTGCTTCATTTTGTAACTCTAATATGTATACATTTTTCTATGCATTTCTCTTAAGATTCACAATTTTGCAAATATGTTTCTTACCATATGTATATTTTTGTAAGCAATTCTCCCTGGTAGGTGTTTTTAAGTGTAGACTTTTGTGAATAATAATTTAGAAAAATAAGAATACGTTGATAGGTGGTTATTTTATGATAGTGTAAGTTTAGGAAATATATAAAGCCTCTCATGCTTGAGAATGAATACATTACATAAAAATGGGAATTTTAGCAATTCTTCTAACCCTGTTAATAGAGTAAGCAGACTACAAGTACAGAACATAAAATATAGAACTTACAATAAAGACTGATTTGTAGTTTGAAAATTCCAAGTTTCCTTTAGTGTTAGACTTGAAAGATGGTTATCTCAGAGACAATATTTCAGATTACAGTAAAAGTATTTTACTATCTAGGAAGCAAAATTTATACAGCTGTGGGCTGTGAAAGTATATAACAATGTGAAAATATATAACAGTCACTTAACTAATTTAATTAGTAATAAGTACTTATCAATATGGCAGGAGAGGGATAATATCAAAACTTTAAAGAATGATGAAAAGAATGAATTTAGGTTTATTTTGTTTGAGAATCTATAAATCATTTGATAAAGTACAGTAATTTCTTCTGAAAAGTATATCTATGGAGCTCAGCTTTAGAATCTGCTTTGAATAGTAGAGTCCTAACAAACTACACTGTTGTTGAGCGTGTATAGAGTTATAATTGTAATTGGTCACAAGCAAGAGAATCATTATGTCAGTTATGTATAAAAATATGAATATAATTCAGCTTTCCCCTCAATATGAATATATTTCAGCTTTTTCTTCGTGAGTAAAAGCAGAAGGAAGGACAGGATTAAAGAATGCGTAAACCCAGACAAAGAATTTCACTGTACTTTAATCTGGAAACAGCCTTTTTTATACGATATGTCTCTGTCCTCCTCCCCAGATTAAATGCAGGATTATCATGAAGTATGACATATGCATATTATGAAATAGCATTATTATGTCTAACTTCTGTGTGTTGGTGTGTAAAAGAGAGATTACCTCTTCTCACTTTCTACCCCAGCAGGTGACCCATATCATCAGAACAGAACCAGCAGGGTTGTCTATTCAATATGCCTGCAGTGGCCTGTAAAAATCTCTGGATTCAGTGCTTTTGTCTACAAAAAGGTACACTCCTTCCTCATCTAAATACTAAGAATGAGTCATTTGCAATTGTTTTTTTTTTCAGTTGAGCATTTAGGCTTTAGTTTTAATAGCTGTTTGACAACTGAAGACATAATGTTCCAGAAGAAAAGAAAGAAACACAATACACGGGGTTTTATGGCACTCTCATTAGAGTGTCTAATCAGCTGCACACAGGAACTCTTCAAACAGATCTGAGGTAATGTGTGGCATAGCCAGATAATTTTGACAAAGTTCAGTTCTCTAATATTTTCAATTAAACCATTAGCACTAAAGGGGAAAACACAAATGTGCTGTTACTGCATGCAAAGGAGACTTCATTTGGTCAATGCTAAACTGTTTTCAATATAAGTGTGGTACAAAGGGTCAAGTAGCAAATGGAAACCAATGGATCCAATCAGCTCCTGCATATGTAATAAAATCCAGTATTAGTAAGTAGCAGAGGAACAAAGCAGTCCTCTCATCAACATGTCTGCCTCACCAGATCTGTGTGATTAATCCAAACGGATGTCAACAGGGATTTAGTGTAAATGGAATAGAAGCCTATTCCTGAGAAAGAGTCTATTTATATTTATTTCTATAGTCCTTAGTTTTTTTTAAACAACATCAGCAATAAACTTAATTAATACTGAAAGTCTGATAGTTCCTTCAGGATTATTCATAAAATGGAACAAAAATATGAATTAGCAATTAACGTTCATGTTAACTTGTACAAAGAAAACTCCACAATTTTTTTTCTAATTTCATCGTTGCATCATCTCTGTCTTTTAAATTATTTTCAAATGACAAATAATCTGCAATCAAAATTTTATGATGCTTGTATATAGGAACAAAATTTTTAATGATTATAGTTGGGAAAATACTAAATAAACTTTAAAACAAACGAACAAAAACACATTAGCATAATAATATTACACTGAATTATTTAGCCATCATAAGAGACATTCTATCTTGTCTTAGATTTCAATGTTTTCAAGCTGTAATTAGGAGTTTAATTTAAAGGTATCCTTTCATCAGTGAACGTTTCCATCTATACATAGAAAAGCTGTGAATCTAATACAAGTAGTTCTTGATTTACAACTGTAATGGAACCTGCGATTTTAGTCATTAAGTCATGATGGTTGCAAACTGGCTGACATGGCTATGACCCATTTTACAACCTTTTTTGCAGCAGTCATAAAGTGAACATGATGGTTGTTATGGAACTTTTTTTTTTTTTGCTGGAAACTGGAAATAAATGCCAATTTCCAGTGAAAACATTGTAAATTGTGGTCACATGATCATGGGGTACTGCAAATGGCTGTAAATGTGGACTAGCTAGGGATCAGTGGTGGGTTGCTACTGTTTCACCCCAGATCAGGCGAACCAGTAGAGGCAGCGGTGGGAGGGTCCGCCCACCTGCCCGGACACTTCTGCGGATGCGCAGAAGTGTCGGGCGCATCCGAGAGTGTACGCGCACCCAGGACTGAACCAGTAGCAATGAGTTTTGAAACCTGCCCCTGCTAGGGACCCATTGAAACTTTAAATGCTTGCTAAAGAAAAGATCATAAATTGAGGACTACTGTTTCAACTTACAAACTGAAAAAGGGGCTGGTCCAAAAGTAGTAGGTTACTAGAAATTATTACAGTTAGTTTCACCAAAAACTGAAAAGAGAAATAAAATTTTACCAATATCTTTTGTAGGCTGGTCAGTCACTTTTCTGGAGACTCTTTCAGCCTTATCTAGAAGTCTTTTAAGGCTCAATAACATCCTGTTCCATTAGTGGGAACCCTGTTTTTGATTTCTGAATAATTTCCACATAAAAACAGGAGACTGTATGATTCTTAATATATCCTGTATATGAATTTCATGCAGACATCTGTCTGACCAATGTGAGAACTGAATGCTGAATCAAATAGGTATGATCTAAGGTGGTTATTTTGTTTTTAAAGGGTAAATATACAATAGAATTAGATATTTTTTAGATGAATAAATAGGAAGAAATCATTTATAGGAAACCTGATTGTAAATGCTCCACATCTATTGTCGGATCAAGGCCATAGCCTTCACATATGACACTATTACTCAAGACAAAATATTACCAATCATTCTACAAAGGATTATCTAACTCTTGGGACATTTTGAATGTGGTATATTTGTTTATTAGCTGAGGAATAAAGCTAAGAAGAATCAGAAGATAAATTCAATAATAGTGAGTAATCAATCAAGTGCTAAAATGATAGATGGAAACAACATTTCCCCAGCCAGCAAACAGAACTGTTTTGCAAAATTAGTTTGAATAACTAGAACATGTCAAAGTACTGTAAAATGTAAATCTGTCTTGGGTTTTCCGTTTGAAAATATACAGCTACTGTGTCTGCAATATCAAATAAATAAACAGAAAATTTGAACTGATAAGTAATATTATTTATTACTTCTAAAAAAACAGCTACTATGTATTGATCTAATAATAAGAACATAGTAGGAATTTTTTATAATCAAATGTTTAGGCCACATTTATTCATAATTAAAATCTGGCTTCAGTATAAATGAGCCTAAAAAGCTGAATTCTTTTCTTGGAAAGAGCAGCCAGAATAATGTAATATAAAACAAACTTCAACTTCAAAGCTGACCTTCTGGCAAAGCCATGTTTTCCATGGACAGTATAAAGGTTACGTGGCCTTTGAATGTATAGTCTCTGCAGAGTTGAGCTCATTTCTGATCATTTAATAGACATGTCCATGGAATTTGGAAGTAATCTGACATTCCAGGATGTTTTGAAGTTTCCAACCAGTATTTTGTATTACAGCAGAATACAAATTTAATAAACAAAAACTCTAGCCATGGGATTCCTAGTTGATTCTACACAAGTGCTACCAAGGCCGAAACTCACTTTGCTTCTAAGCCCAGGGGCCATTATTTGCCAAGCTATAATTTCAGAACTGATGTGTGTTTAAATATGTGTTTAGGAATATGGTTGCATATTCAGCACGAAGTTCCAAGTAACAGTAAGATAGGTATCTTAGATATATGAGCCTTGATAATTTTTCCAAGACTTTTGGAATAGAGATTATTTTGTTAGAACACTGACAGGAATAATACAAAACCTTTCAAAAACCAAGATAGACTAAAATGTATTAATCAGGGTGTTTTTCTTTCTGTAAAATATATACACAAATATATGAAACATTAACTTTAGGCTCTTCAAAGAAAAATGTGAAGAAATAACCTACAGTAATCATATAACTTTACAAGGTGAAAGAAGAAAAGAACAGAAAGAAATTCAATTTTCTTAAACAAATAGATTGAAACTGCCCAGCATTAATGTTTTTGACTGAATGAGATAAGATTTTTTATTATAGCATTTAGCTGTTCTAGCAGTATTCTCATGAGTTAATCGGAACAATAACCTGATCTGTTAAATTACATGAATTTGTCTTCATAATACGTAAATAAGGTATTATAAAGAAATTGTCATTAGTCAGACAGCCATAACAAAGCATCCAAAAGCTGTCCATTGAATCATTATCCAAAATGTTTTAGCAGATGTAATTTGATAGAACTTAAATTGTATTAGAATGATGGCCAGGCACGTTTTCCAAAGCATTTGTTGAAACTGCTGTTTTTCCTCCATTCTGCAGGATTCTGCACTTTGAAAAATTAATTAATGAAAGAAAAATAAATATTGTAGGATGAAGCTACATAAAATTCCATCACATATTTGCTTTCAGTATTGAATATAGAGAGCTGCATGTCTGTAGCTGTATCCTAACCCTCCCGCTGCTGCTGCTACCAGTTCGCCCAAACCGGGGTAAACTGGTAGCAACCCACCACTGGCTATACCAGAAGAAAAACTTTCAAAAACTTTCAAGGGATTTTTCAATTTGATAAGGTTTTGATGGGATCACCCCACTGAACAGATTCACAAACTGAAGATAGCCTCAAAGCACTTTATAGACTTTCACATACTTTATGCTCTTTCTTTAATTTCTTGGGTTGATACAGACCCTACAGAATGTTGAAGTAGTTAGCCAATCTCTTTGCCTATCAAAGCTTTTTTGGATTGCCAAGGTATTCCTCTTTGTTATCAGCACACAACTTTGCTCTTTCTTGAGCTAATGTATTTCTACATTAGTCATGCCAATATAAATGGGAATTTTCCAGTTCTCAGCACTTTGAAATGAGATAGACCAGGGGTATCAAACTTGATTTCATTGAGGCTGCTTCAGGGTTGTGTTTGACCTTGGAGGAGCAGAGGGCATGGCCATGGTGGGTATAGCCAGCTCAACATCACTCATGTTGGGGGCACCTGTTTTCGTCTGCGACAGCCTCCTCTAACACTCTGCCAGTGAAAACGCAGCCCTCCTGAGCTCTGTTTTTGCTGGCAGAGGGCTGCAGGAGACTGTTGCAGCCGAAAATGGGTGCCCCTGACACAAATTTTTGCTGGCAGGGGCACTGTGGGCTGGTCCTTCACTGTTTTCAGGGTGACCCCATAGTAGGGGTGAAATGCTACCTGTTTGGTCCAGTTTGCCCGAGCCAGTAGTAAAAAAATGCTTTTAAAGGTAAAAAAAAGGCTCCGATGATCACAGCTGTGGCGCACGATCATCGGAGCCTTTTGTTTTATGGGGTGTAGGCAAAAAACAGGAATGGGTGGGTGGGTGGGGTCCGTTCTTGCTTTCGGCAGACTTTCCTGAAGCCTGCTAGGCCAAAAATGGGGGTGTAGGCAAAAAACGGGGGGGGGGAATTGAGGGTCTATTTTTGAAAGAAAGAGAGAGAGAGAGAGAGAGAGAGAGAGACAAAAGAAAGAAAGAAAGAGAGAGAGAGAGAAAGAAAGAAAGAAAGAAAGAAAGAAAGAAAGAGGGAAGGAGGGAGGGAAGGAAGGAAAAAGGAGAGGAAGAAAGGACTACAAACCTAGCACTAGACGCTTGAACTAGACTGACAAATTTAGTATGCAATCTTGGATCTAATTAGCATACCATCTTAGGTAGAACTGTACTTTAACTTGGCATGACTAGATAAGGTTTATCTTTTGACAATTTAAGAATGGGTAAGGTAAAGGTAAATTTTAAAGGCTCCGGCTCTGGCTTTTGCTTTTAAGAAAAAGGGAATGACAAGGCTATCAATATGATTTTGTGTCAGCTTCTTTTTGGCATTATATTTCATCAAAAGTATATTATTGTTAAAATAGTTGGAGTAAAACACTAGCAGTATTGGTTCAGCACAATTTCTGCAGAGAAGGTTTATATAATTTGCAAGATAAAATGTTATCCTGTCCTCTAACAACATTGCCTTTAAAAAGCTGAAACATATATTGAAACTGAAGTTGGATAATCCTTGAAGGCATTCAATTGAAGATTGACAGATTTAATGTTATCTAATGTTACTATCTGTTTTGTCTTTACAGTTCTATCAAATGTTTTTATAGCATGTTTTATCAAATCAAAACTCAAGATGACTTCAATATGTTTACCTTTGAATCTCATAATGAAAACTGGAATTGAATAATCTGCTAGTCAAATCTTGAATCTTCAGTTCAAACTAAACCTGATTCACATACACATAATCTGTATCAAACAAGTTTTCCAATGGCTTCTCCCTAAATTGGATCAATCCAAACTACTAATGTTGCTGAATGAACAGATTATTGACTCAAATATCTGTCATTCTACCACCCTACAATCCATGTATTTTTCTTCTCTCTCTGTAACTTTCAAACGTTTGCTATGATAGAGCTTTCTAAAGCAATAAAATAGATCCCTATAGTAAATATTTTGAAGAAATAACTGTTGAATCTATATCATCATTACCTGTCCCCTGCAAATCTATGTTGTGAATTTAAGAATGTTATGCTATTTCAAGTATCAAAGGAGCTTATAGCATTTGTGATATAGAAAGAAGTGATTTTTGCAATTCATTTTGAAGAAATAATAAAGGAAAATGCTCTACTGCTAGTAAAATATTATATTTATAATTATAAATATTTATACTTATTGTTTAAAAAGGAAAGAAAAAATAGATATAGATGGAGGTTAACACTAATTTAGCTTTGATTTCATTTCTTGAGATTCAGTCACAATGGTCTGTTAAAAAGTATATATTATATATGTTGAATAGCCAATGCATTTGAGGGGGCGTGATGGCATAGTGGTTAAGATGTTGAGCTAGCCAACTGGGTTCAAAACCCAAGTGTTGCACAACGGGATGAGCTCCCATTCTCACCCCAGCTACTGCCCACTTAGCAGTTTGAAAGCATGTAGATGCAAGTAGATTAATATGTACCATTTTGGTGGAAAGATAACATTCGGAGTGCTTTCGGCATACAGCCATGCTGGCCACAAGAAATGTCTTTGGACAATGCTGGCTCTCTAGGCCAAGAAAAGGAGTTGAGAATTGCCCCTTAGCGTTAAACACGACTGGACAGAGAAACCTTTATCTTTAGTCATTGCATAGTTCCATTTCTATAGGTATATAGTTATGGTTAGGCATTTGCATTCTATAATCACAATGCTGAGGGATAGTAAAAGGTTTGTTTTTATATTTGGCCTGAAAGAAAAAATTGTAATTGTATTTATTTGAACCTTAACATTAGTCAACCAGCCAGCTTTTATGCCCAAGGCAGAACTAGAACTCACAGTCTTCTTGTTTTTAGATCAGCACTTATTATACCAAAGAATAAAAGAGTTCAAACTTAATGATATTAAATAGAAATAAAAACTGAAACAAGTATATACAACCATCTTCCCATTGTAAGATTCAGGCATATGCAGGGGTGAAATGCTCCAGGTTCGGACCAGATCGTGTGATCCGGTAGTGATGGAGGCGGGTGGTTCGGAGAACCGGTAGCAAAAATCCCTCCCCACCCTGCCCAGCTGAGCCACGCAATTATCAGAGGCTTTTTTTAAAAAAAAAATTTAAAAGCACTTTTTCTATAACGTCTTCGGCTGAAAAAATGCTTTTAAAAGTAAAAAAAAAAGCCTTTTAAAAGCATTTTTAAAATGCTTTTAAAAGCATTTTTTCTACAACCTCTTCAGAGGTTGTTAAAAAAAAATGGTTTTGAAAGGCTCTGACGATCCCAGCTGAGTTGCCTGATCAGCAGAGGCTTTTTTTCTTTTAAAAGCCTCTGACGATCCAAGCTGACTTGCCTGATGGTCAGAGGCTTTTAAAAGAAAAAAAGCCTCTGCCGATCAGGCAACTCAGCTGGAATCATCAGAGCCTTTTGAAAGCATTTTTTTACAACCTCTTCGGCCAAAGAGGTTGTAGAAAAAATGGTTTTAAAAGTTTAAAAAAAAAATTGGCCACGCCCACCCAGTCACATTAACCCCCCCAAGCCACACCCACAGAACCGGTAGTAACAAATTTTAGATTTCACCACTGGGCATATGTTATTTATTTATTCAATTTCTATGCCTGCCCATTTAAAATACATGATTCTGAATGGCTAACAATACTTAAAAATGAGGGGTGGAAAAGAGTCTGTTATTTGCACAGCACAGAACTATGTGCGACTCTGCATGAGGTCCGTTTCTAAGAAAAGCATAATTCTGAAGCAATATTACAAGGTGTCCCTTTGCAAAGAAACAATGTCACTGTCTGAGGCCGATCATATGTGACTGACCATTCTTGTACCTTTCCTACAGTACAATTATACCTCTGTGAGTAAGTGAACAGAACTTGGCAATATTCTATCTACCTTTCTGATTCCAAGCAGCCCTGAAGATAAATAGCAAGCAAGAACTTCAAAGTATTGGAGGATATAAAAATATGTATTCCACACTTGGCAGAAATACATTCAAAGGAAAAGCGTTCATAAAGAATCCCCTTAACAGGTAAAATGCATGAAAAGATTTGCCATTTCCTTTTTAATTAGGTTGCTTCCTATCACTGGTAGTATCCTTGTCAAGAAGGCAGTCATAGCAATCTTTTCCTATGTGGTGGAACACAGACACATAGACGGGATTATTTTAGTCTTTTATCTAAGAGGATTAGTGGATAAATGAATAAAAAAAAATCCATTCCACAGAAATGAAATTGAGTTTGAAGAGAAGATGGATATTGCATAGCATGTCATACTAATTTCTTACACCATAAAAGTAAAGAAGTAAAATGAAAACTAGACTGGACAGAAAATTGAATCAAAATGCTGTGTTTTAAAGTACGGTGAAAACTGACTTACTGTTGATGTGGTTCAAGATATCTTCTTTTTCTCTAAATTCACCTTCCTGTAAGAACAAAACATCCAAGGAAATGTTATTGACTATATTAAACAATATAAAGGCAGACTATTCTATAAAAATAGTTATGAATGGAAGAACAGAGATGGGCAGTTTATGGTCTTCCTGGGAATAAATTTAAACCAATCAAATGAAAATGGCAGCCTATAATAGAGAAACCCAGTATGACCAAAACTCAGAGTTTATATGAATAACTACATCTGAAAGGCCATGCACTTGTAGTAAGATCATGAAATTTCATCAGGATTTGTAGAGAATCTGTCTGGAGATGTATAAGCAACAGAAGTAATTAGAAGATAGAACCCCAAAGAATAGGTCATTAGATAGAGAAGGGTATTTTTCCTGTCTTCTGCTATCTCTTTTTTCCTTTGATATTTTCTACTCTCTTTCACAAGCAGAAGCCTGTATGGTAGACACAGAGAAGTCTTGGTTTCAACTGATCTTCTGCACCCAGCAGTTTAGACCAAAGTCTGCAAGAAATCGATCCAAGGATCACATTTAGACTAGGGACACAGACTGGCTATCCCTGGCATATAATAAGATTTATGTCTTATGTCTGCCACTATCTGCTACAGTTAATATTGACTGGCCACAACTATAGGAAAAGGGGAAATAGTATTGTGGCATTTTAAATTAATTGATACATTGTCATCTTCAGTACAATTTATCAGATGAAATGGTTAGGATAATTTTTTAGGCTGTGTACAAGGAACAGTTTTTACGTACACACAATTCTACAGAGTTTTACATAGGAGTTGTATAGGTAATCTTCAGTGAGAAAAAAATGTTTCTTTCATAATGCTATCTTTGCTTATTATTGTTACATGTTTGTACAAATGTTTTGTAAAAATAAAAATAAAATCCCAAGTATTATTTTGTAAGGGTGACGGTAATTAATGAACTTTTATATGGTAAAGATGGGGGTGGGGACTATGTCAGCTTTTCTTACATAACCACATTAGAAAGCCATAATAAAGGAGTGTTTCTTATTATAAATACTTCCATTGCAAAATTAATTTGCTGTTACATGGCTTACATGCTTTGCTATTAACTTTTAAGTTTTGGCCTTGCAAAACTCTGTTGAGGGTAAAAGACAGGAGAACATGAGGCAGAAGAAAAACTGCTGATTTAAATGGATATACTTTTTAAAACAACACTGTAATATTTTTAAAATATAAAAGTAGTGTAAGGAAAGTTGAAAATCAATAATACAAATATTTAAATTTTAATCAGTCTCATAATCATTTGCACCACATATCATGTAATTATATAAGATGAACATAAGAAAGACATTAATTTTATCTCTTTATTTTAAAATATTTCACCTAGCTATCCCCCTCCCTCTATATATATATATCAGATCCCATAAAGATAAACTGCCCTATCCCATCCCATAATAGTAAAACTCTTATCTCCAATTCTAATTTCAATTCCTGAAATCATTGCTTTCTCATAAAAAACAGGGACAATAAAATATTATTTTGCAAAAGTAGTGTCCATTTGCTTCCATCTTCTTATATCTAACCAATAATTCTTTATATAACGTACTGGAACATTAAATCAGCCATCCATGGCTATGTTTCCTGAGAGTCCACTGCACAGGGTGAAATCTTGTAATGACAACTGTATTTCCTAAACTGTTCTTGCAACATCTGTCAACTACAAGATCCTGAATTCATTTTAATAATGTTTCAGAGAAGACAAGATTTTTTTTTTAAAAAAAATCTTTTGTTTTCGTGAGAAATAGAATATAATGATTTTAGCTATAACTGCCTGCCTTTTGCAATATCACATCAGTATATTCAGTATATTTTCATAACTAGAAAGAATTATTTCAAGACTCTGGAGCAATCAAGTACATAATGTGCATCATATGTTTAATTTACTCATAAAATTCTATGGATTGGGATGAGTGATTTCACTGAGATTTGCTTCTGCTGAAGCCTGAAGACAAATAGAATGAAGGAATTAGTCAACAGCAGAAGGAAATGGAAAAAAAAAAAAAAAACCCTCAGCATTACATATTGAATGAATACATAGGAAAGAACTAATGGAATAACAGATTTTGCAGAATTTATCTACTTATATGTGTCATCAGCCCACTATATTTAGAAAATAAAATTGTATGGGTTATGTGAATTCCTAATATGAGACCATATATCATTATAGTGGGTACCCTATCATCACTACTCCCTGTAAAAAGCAAACAGCCTTGGATTCCTCAGTTCTCCCCTCCAGCTGTATGATTCTATGTCTAAAAAGAAAACTTGGCAAAAGTTCAAAATGCTCAGCCACATAGTAGTCTTGAATCATTATTATTATTTTGTTTTTAATGACCCTTTAACCTCTTTGTTTTGGGGTGGAGCTGGGGTGACTGATTGGAGCTGAGTGTTTATGGCTATCCAAAGTTCACAGCAGATATTTTCTCTTTGTGTCCTGAAATCTGCTGCTGCCTAGGACTGAACTCTAACTTTCCAAGGGGGAAGTAACTTTCTGCTCATCAGTAAGCTTGAATTAAATGAACTGCTATATTTAGAAACTGTAACAAACAGATCATTTCCCCAAAATTAAACTGGTATATAAATTAAATATTGTTAAGATTTTCTGGGTTCTTTTGGTTTGTTTTGTGCTTAGAAATGAGATATTATATAGAGCATATAAAACAGAAGAACTTCATTATATCATAAAAAAAATTACAAATAATCATCTATAAACCAAGGCATGGAGAGACTACAAGTATGTCCTCTTTAAATTGATAGTTGGATTACTAACATATACTGTTTTCATTTTACTTTGATACTTTTTTAGGAAGCTATCGAAAGATGAATAGTCCTGGCTGTTTGGCTCATAAACTCTGAAATGGCCCTTAGATGACAAATTACCAATGAACTCTCTGCTTGAATTTGCCATACAATGATCATCCCAGTTGCATAGTATGGATTTCTACAATGATAGGAACAGAGAGACGACCATCCAATAAAAGAATAAGTATCACATATTCCTATATTATTTATGTAGAAAAACAGTCCAAGAAATGTTCAAAATGAACAAAATGTCCTTGGGCTTGTTCACTCAGATAAATGGTCTATTTCGACTGAAAATATGAAGGGTCAGTAAATGAAGGCAAGAAGTGGTAGGTGTGTGGTGTATCAACATTATATTTTAACTGCTGGTTCTAATACGAAGGAAGAAAATCATAAAGCATTGGTTCCTTTAGGCAGCAAAACTCTAAAGAAGGTACTAATAATCTAGACAGCAGTCTCAGTTCATAATCCAAAATGCATGTAGCTAAGTAGCAGGATTGTTTCTGAGTAAATCAAGATCCTACCATAATGTCTGTTGCATTTTAATCTCCCAGAAAAATGTCTAGTCCTAAACAGCATGTGATGCTTACCAAGTACATTTACGCAGTACATTTAATAAAACTTTTGTGTCTGTAATTTTAACTTCTTTTATTTTACACTTCATTATTTCAAGAAGCTATAAAATACTTTGTAAAAATTAGCAATGATTTATCAGAGCCAAAAGAAGTTATAGCACAGATCTATAGATTAGCACGCAGTTTAAATGTGGATCCCATCACAATCTCCATTTAAAATACTATCCCTTCAGGCACAGATGGATTGCTATGGCAACAGAATCCCAAATACCAGGTAACAAAAATGTAAATTATTGATGGACTCATAGTTCTGTCTCTTCGACACTCTCTCCCTAAAAAATCAACCCTTATGCTAACTAATACAGAAAAAAGCTTGATAACATTTCTTTTCCGCATAGTGAGTGCTTAATCTGAAGGGATTTCATTAAATATTATGGCTCAAATTTTTATTTTTGTAGCAGCAGTCAGCAAGCAGAGATTACAGCTGAAATGCCACCATTCGAGTCATGGCTCCCTGAAGTCAGAAATTTGCACTAACATGACAGAAACTAAATTTTGAAACCACCTGAGGAGGTTTTTATATATTTCATTTTGAACTCTGCTGACTGAAAATCTTTTAGCCACAATAACAATGCTGGTCAGCAATATACAGAACACAAGTATAACCAGCAAATACACAGTACGTTAAAAATAATAAAAAAGGCAAAGAAAAGAGAATAAAGAGAAATAAAATTAGCAAGCTGTCAAGCGTTAATGTGCTCTTCTGGACATTTTTCAAATTTCAGAATGATTCCAAACAGTATCTTTGCTCTTCTGCTATAAACTACAAGCATAATTAAAACCATAATATTAAGAGTAGTATGATTAAACATAAGTACAACATGGCATATTATGCTTGTACTAATGAGTGGGACTGTTCTATTTGGGAGAACAAGGGTGGAAACTGAGACGAGACGGTTTTCAAGGTAAATCCCTTTATTAGGGTAACAGCTAACATGCAACAAGTAATGAGGAACCGGCAATAACAACTTTCTGTCAAGCCGCTATTTATATAGCAGTTGTCAAACTGTTTAACCAATGGCGTGCGTTTATTCTCCCGTCAGCTGAGCTGTCACATCTTAGCCAATGGGAGAAGCTTCTGCATCGTGCCTAGCAACAGCGTGGCTTGCGGATGCAACAGGGGCAATTTAAATTTTACCATATATTTATCTTTGTACTGGATGCTATTTTATGAGCAGTGAACAGTAATTCTTAAAAAATGTATGTGTGGCTTCAAGTCAATGTCAACTCTTGGTGACTATATGGACAAGTCCTTGCAGTTTTTTGGGAAATTTTTTTTTTCTTTTGAAATGGGTTTGCTGTTGTCTCCTTCCTAGGACTGAAAGTCAGGTCACCAAGCTGGCTTTGTGCCTCAGATGGAACTAGAACCCATAGTCTCTTGGTTTCTAGCCTAATAACCACTACACCCATTTGGCCTTCTTGAAATATTTATGCCCTAAAGAAATATAGTGTACAGATTGTATGTTCATGGATGAAGTTTCTTTCAAATAAATGTTCCAAATGTTCCAATTCTAAATACAGATATCAGTGAAAACTTTATAATTATAAAAGCTTTCTTCCAATCATTACAGGTAATAAAAATACTATTAGTTGTATTTAGTTTTAAAATATTAATTGGTTCAAAGGATAAACAAAATACATGCAAAAATAATAAAATTAAATTTAAACTGTATTGTTTTTCCATTTATATTTCTATTTATCCATTTATATTTATCTTTTATTTTATTGCTTTAATTGTTCAACATTTTATTATAGCTTTGGCAAATACAATTCACATATGAACAAAGATGAAACTTACTCTTTACAATAAAAGGTAACACAGAAAAGCTGTTTTGTAAGGAGCACTTAAAGTAGAATAACTATTGATATATTTTTTTCTAGTGTACATGTTATGTGAAAATGGATCTTTATAGTTTCCTAGTTCAAACTGTTCAATGTAGGATTTATCTGCAGAATGTAATGCACAAATAAGCCTAAATTCTACTTAAATATGTGAGGACAAACAGGCAGGATTGTCCTTGTTAAAAATCATTAAAAGAGACTTTATTTTAGTAAAAACAAGTACAAATGAAAGTTTTCAACATTAGTCCCTTGGACATAATATTAGTAGTATTTATTACTTTAAAATAAAAATGTGACTCTAACTTGCCTGGATAAAAGGAATTATTTTTTTTAAAGTTGTTTTTTTAACATATGAAATTCCATCAAAACAGCATACAGCCATTAGAAAAACATTTTACCTCATTTAATTAATATGGCTGCAGCCTCTCTCATAACTGATTTCCCTTCCTTCCTTAGTATGTAGCACTAATATAAATAGATAAAAAATTGTGACAAGAGAATATAGATAGATGTGAGAGGAAGACACATTTTTGATGTGTCCACATGTTATATATAAATTTTATATATTAAGAAATGAGCAAAACTCTAAAGCTATTTTAAAAATGCAGTAACTAAAAGCAAAGTAAAGCAACTTTCAGTCTAGTAAAATCTGAATCTTAATATTAATAAAAATGTGGGCATGCAAATGTTGATGTACTAGACTTCAATGAATTTCTAAAGAAGCAATTCCTGAAAGGTGTTTCATGAAGATGTATTATTTTACTTCTAAAAGCAAATGACCATGTCATTTTCAGTCTGGGTATAATTTCAAAGCCATCCAGCCTGAAAATGCTTCAACCAGTACTAGGGGAGAAGGATGAGAGGAGTCTTGTCTTGCAATACTGACATGAAGTAGTTCAAGGTCAAATTGTTTTGTTGAGGTAAAAACTTCTTCACTTCAATAAGGAATCTATGTTGCTTCACATAGACCTAATAAAAGTGTCTTCGGCATGAAAAAATAATGTTAACACCAGGCAGATGTCTCTGAAGTGAAACTGCAGGAACTATTACACAAATGAAGATTAATGCTGTGCTGTAAAAATAGTATGTAAGTATGAACATACTGTATATGTTGTGAAGGATAGCTATTTGGTTATTCAGTAAATGGTGCCTTGGAAAAATATTGTCCTAGACGTTTTTCTATACTTATAAACTCTGACAAGGGTCTACCAGGCAGGACTCTTACCCAAAACTGTATATATACATTCATTTATAAGAACAGAGGCAAAATTTTGTTTTTCCATTCTTTCTAATTTGGGGGAGGTCATTCCATTACTATAAGTTCTTTTAAAGTTCATTTTTATTTCTTGTTATAAATGAAGTTATAGGAGACCACAGAAAGGCCTTTAAAAAAAACAAAACCTCTTGTTATAAGCGCAGGTTTTAAAAAAAGAAATCTGGTTCAGCTGTCCCAACTCAGAGCAAATGTTTTTTCTCTTTGAGTCACAGTTTCACAAAATTATATGTTAACATTATTTTACGATCAATATTTCAGAATTTTAATTTTATTACAGAGATTTAAATCACAGATGAAATATTCTGCTGGCAGCAATTATGTAGCACAGCAAGGACAAGAATCCATCTAGCTTTCTTTGGTTTAGATTGCTGGATTTACCACTGTGTACAATTTTTACTTTATTCCCATCTTGATCCCATGTCGAAAGGTCACATTATTTGGCAATGTACTACTTTGATAACTGAACTATAACAATGGCTTGTCTCAGTATCATAACTCCCTGATCAATAAGCAATCACAGGAGTCAGTGGGCATCACAAGACTCTCTTTTCAGTAGAAAAAACTGTTAATTACTTCACAATGTCACTTTTTTTTTACCTATAATCACTCTATCTTACAGCACTTCAGCTGAAACAAAATACATTTTAAAGACATCAAAAATACAACTGAGTTGCAGGCAAGCTTATGAATTACTGCTAGGGAGGGAGGGAGGGAGGAAAGAAGGAAGGGTGGGGAGATTTCCGATGCTCACTGCCAGCTTCCCACGTGGAAACTCACCAGGGAAGTCAAGTTGGAAGTCACTCCTGATCCCCCCACTGATTTCTTGCACATCTGTGGTCATTGTGTTCTCTATTTAGATAAGGAAGTATCTCTGAAATGTACCCAATGGATCAGAGATGGTGTAGTATTTACTAAAGATGAGAACATGGGGAAAATTTAAGATCTGCAAATGCTGATAGGTAGTAGTAGTATGTAATATATTGTGAGGAATTATTGTTAGTTGTATAAGAGAGTGCTTCTACTATCTTTGCTATATGGAAGTGAGACTTGGGTATGAGAGGGAAAATAGAAAAATATATTGGATGAAGGATGCTTAAGAAGCGTATGTGGTGAGGCAGTATGTGGTGAGACTGAAGAGACAGAATTAAGAATGACTCATGAGAGATCAAATATAAAAGTAAGTGACCAGTATGAGTCATCTGTTAGCTTGATCATTTAAACAGAATAAAAAAGAACTGAATTGCAAGATGAAATATTTGAAGGAAGGGTGAACATGTTGAAAGGAAAGGAACCAAGAAACTTCAAGATGGAGAAGCTGATGAAATATAGAAAAAGAAATAAGTGACAAATATAAAAAGCAAAAGGTAAAATGTGAAGTAGTTTATAGAGAACATTACTCCAAAACAAAAGTATAGGTATTTCGTAAGAAATGCTTTAAAGCCCCAATTAGGTGATTAACAGGAAACATCAAACAGGTAAAATCCTTTAAATATCTAGATATCTAGATTGGTATTTTGAGTGTACTGCTGATCTACTGAAACAACAGAGCTTCTAGTAAGAGCCACCAAAGCATCCCTTGCAATCTAAAAACTAAATTTTTATGTGAATTTGGTCACTATTATGCCCCAGCAGCTACTATTAAAGCCAAAGTTCTGGGTTCAATGCTAGATAGTTCTTAGCTGTGCATTTATAAGGAGTATCCTATGTTAGAAGCATTCCAGTCAAAATTCTTGAAAATTTTACCAAGACTAAGATTTAGAATGACCATGCTGTAACATGAATAAAATTAGGTTGCATTTTTTTCTGGAAGGGGGAAATTTGATTTTGTTGTCTTAAATTCTGATTGAAGCATGTTTATTGGGAAGAGAAATTAATGATGATTGGGCATATTGCAGTCTTACCTTGTCAGCACCTACCTGCTTTGGGACTTGATAAAGACCTAGATGTTCAAAATAACTGAGCCAAAAGCTTCCAGCCCTTTTATAATACAAACACATTTCCTTCTAGTCTGTCCCTAGATATTTATTTAATATAGTAGGTGTCCCACACATAGGATGCTATTTACTTTGACCCAAATTAGGATACTACCTATTGGGGCACCAATAGCTAGATAAATAAGCCACTTATATAAAAACTGAATTTATTTTTATTCAGACCCAAATCTGTTCACATGTGCTATTAAATATACACTGTATACCTAATGGCAATCATTTTTAATATTTTATTTAATATTTAATATTTCTTATTGTTAAGAACCCTAATTTCCATTATCCTTCCTCTAGGTCAGAGATGTCAAACTGATGGCCCGTGGGTGTCGCACCCAGGCCATGCCCATCCTAGCTCTGCGAATGGGAAAAACATCACGAAACATCACATGACAACAACATGACACCACAAGTTTGACACCCATGCTCTAGGTGATCAGTCTTCAGAAATATCTAAGAAGTTGCAAAATGTTTTATCAATAGCTATAGCTGTTAGAAATAATCTGTTTCCTCCTCAATATTACAAACTATTAGCTGCTAAATGTTTCAGAATTTCCAAGTTATAAAAGAAATTATAGATACTGTATGCTGGTTTTGGTTTTGGACCATAAATAGATTTTGATCAATTGTTTCACAACCAGAAGTTGTGAATTCTCTAACACTGGAAGTTTTTAAGAACAGATTGGACAACAATTTGTCTGAAATGGTATAGGGCAGTGATGGCGAACCTTTTTGGCACCGAATGCCAAAAAGGGAATGTACATGTGGGCATCTAGGCCACAAACAGGAAGTGGAGTTGCCCAGGGCCAGGGGTGAAATGCTATCAGTTCGGACTGGTTGGGCTGAACTAGTAGTGACGGTGGCGGGTGGTTCGGAGAACTGTTAGTGGCGACAGCACGAGGCTCCGCCCACCCACCCTGTCGTCATTACTTCCTGGTTTTAACATGCACGTGCACACAAGCGGAGTGAGTGTTCATGCATGGAGCATGCACTTCCAAACGATAGGGAACGTAAGTAGATTTCACCCCTGCTCAGGGCGCATGTGCATGCCCAAAAATGAACTTCCAGTTTCAGCTACTGAACTTCTGATTTCAGTCAGCTATTCTTCTGGATTTTAATCAGCTGGTTGGCACGCATGCTCATGCAGGAAAATAGAAGACCAGTTCTTCCAGTTTCTGGTACTGCCTCATACAAAAAGACCAGCTGATTGTCTTTTGATTGTTACAACTCTGTTATTCTACTCTATATTTCAGCTTTTTCTATCAAAATAACAACAACAACAACAATAATAATATAAGGAAAAACAGTTGGATGACAGATTAAATAGATGGAAAACCAAAGCTTTGCATGGACAGCACTTGAAAAACATTGAAGGAAAATGTGATGACAACTTTACATGGGCATGGCTTAAGATGGGAACCATCAAGAAAGAAACAGAAGGTGGAGTTCCGTGTTGGCTCCGCAGTGCCATGGACGGTCTTTTTAGACCGCTGCCCCTGTGATCCCATTGAGCCGTTCTGACAGCGCTAATCAGCTGTCAAACGGCTTGAAAATCTCCCCTTTGGGAAAAGAAGGGGAGGAAAGCTGGTGGGTGAGGGTAGAGCTCCCCGAAAACCCCTGGATTAATTCCAGGGGTTCGGAGGGCGAGAGCTCCCCGTTCAGCCCGCTGAAGCTCCGGATCCGAGGGGACTCTGTTTTTACAGAGCTAGGCGTCGCGTCCAATTTCTGCTGTCAAATAGAAGATTAAATGATTTCAAAAAAGCAGGCGGAACGGAAGCAGGAGGACAAGCTTTTTGCAAGTATAATGCTTAACTCCGGGGATACAATGTTTCTAATTGAATTTTCTGAGCTGGAAGTAAAGATGGCGTTTTTGTTGCGATTTTAAAAGTGAAAGCTAGAAAGGAAAGTGCTTGCTAACAGACTCGTGCTCAGATACTGTCTTTAAATTGCTGGATTAGATTTTAAAGAGCTGTTTGGGAAAAGATCATTTCGTTTGGTGATTTATAAAGAAATTGTTGAAAGTTGCTCAAGAGGATGGCTGTGAGTTTATGATTTAATGGTTGTGGAAAGAAAGAAAATCTTTTTAAAATAAAATGGCTTTCAGGAAGGGAGATTTTGAAAGTGCTGGAAGCTCTTTGGCAGTGTCAGAAATGATACAGTTGTCTGATTTACAGAGCTACAAGGATCCTAATGCAGAATTTACAGAATTTATAAAAGAAGCCATGAATAATCATACTGCAGCTATCAGTAATCAAATAGCAATTCTCAAAGGGATAACAACAGAAATGATGCGGGAGACAAAAGCAAGTACAGAGTATGATGACAATGCAGGAGACATTTTGACTGAAGCAGAGAAGGTGGAACTGGTTGGTTCTCAAGAATTTTCTCAAGAATTTTCAAGCTTATTCTCTGCTCTTTTTGAAAAAAATTGACAGAATCTTTCAAAATTACGACTTGGTCTGGAAGAAAGTAGTAAATGATCAGCCTTCCTAAGTTTTAGAGGATGAAGGAGATTTGCCAGTGGTATTTATACATTTAATAGAAAAAAAACAATTGAACTCTTTTTCACAAACTCTTGACAATCTTTGGTTTTACAGACAAAGGAATGAACTGATCTATATAAGCAAGAAGAGGCAATATGGGGGCTCTAAATCAGAGGAAATTTTCTCAAAAAGGGGACAATCTTTGCAGTTACATCAACCTCAAATTAAAATTAAAAACCTCAAAATAGAAGTAGGAGGGACGCAGAAAGATTGGAAAAAATATAAAAAGAAAGCAAGAATGGAAGATTAACCTTTCTTTTTGGTTTTGCAGTTGTTCTATTAATAGTTAAAAATGATTATGTTTTAGGTGTTAAAACTACTGAGGGGGAAAATGTACAAATTTAAATATTGATTTTTAAATATGATGCATTAATGGTTAATTAAAATGATTATGTTTCAAAAAAAATGTAGAAATTTAAATAATGATAACGGCTAAAAATGATTATGTTTTAGGAGTTAAAAGTTGGAGGGAGGAAAAAAGACTGAGAGGGTATATGTACATATTATGATTAATTAAGGTTTATTTTTTGTTTTAAGATTTTTAAAATATTCGAGAGTAAGAATGTAAGATTAACCTTTTTTGGTTTTCTAGTTTATGTATTAATGGTTAATTAAAACGCTGATGTTTATGTTTTAAAATTTTAAAAGTTGGAGGGAGGAACAACGGAGGGGGAAAATGTAGAAATTTAACTATTGAATATTTAAGGTTTACTTTTTGTTATAAGATTTCAAAATATCTGAATTTTTAGAAAAATAGGAGGGGGGAAAATGTTTATGTAAATGAATTGAATACCTTATTGATATATTAAGAGATTTTTTAAGGTTTGAATGCTTAATATTTGTTAATGGTTTTAAAACTCTTAGAGTTATTGGATTGTATGCTACTTTGAGTCTATAAAAAGGGAGGTTGATGAAATTGTAAAAGGGGTGTTAAGGGGTTTTGGGAGCTATTAAATCTTGCAGTTAGCTAGTTTATTTTAGCAAATGTTTGGTGAAATTGGACGTTGGTCTTACCTGATACGTCCTTTCTCAACATCAGGAAAAACGTCAGTCAGAGTGGGGACACGTCCCATCCAGCCAATGACCGAGTCCTATCCAAGATAAAGCTCCGCCCCTCGAGGCTGCCCCAGTTCTTTGTTGAGGCGAAGCGATGGACTTGTGTGACGTGTCCTCCTGAAACAATAGAAAATTAATATCACCCCCCCAACCACCACCAGAACGTAACCAAGGGTGGGGCTGACTGACGTTTTTCCTCATGTCGAGAAAGGACGTATCAGGTAAGACCAACGTCCATTCTCCCACTAAGAGGAAAAACATCAGTCAGAGTGGGGACATACCAAAGCTTGATGTCACCATGGAGGGAAGGTCCTGGTCCGGAAACCTCTAAGCGAGATGGACCGACTGGAGCACCCTTCTGCCGAACGCAGCGGCGGAAGCGAAGGAGTCCACTCTGTAATTTCTGATGAAGGGACTGATAGTAGTCCATGTGGCCGCTCGACAGACTTCCTCGAGTGGAGCCTGAGTCGCCCAGGCGGCCGACGTTGAAGCACTCCTTGTTGAATGTGCGGTGATGGGATGAGGAAGAGGAGAGTCAGATTGACGGTAAGCCAAGGCAATCTTGGCCCTAATCCAGCGGCCCAAAGTCACACTTGATACTCGGACCCCCAGAGATGCCGGATGGAAAGCAATGAACAGGGCCTCCGTCTTCCGGTGAGACGCCGTTCGGGCTATATAAATCTTTAATGCCCTGCGTACATCCAGCGTGTGCCAGGCTCTCTCCAGCCGATGAAAAGGTCGGGGACAAAAGTCCGGGAGAACGAGCTCCTGTGCTCTGTGAAAGGGTGAATTTACTTTGGGAACAAATGATGGGTCTAGCCGGAGTACCACCCTGTCATTGTGGAAGATGCATAAGTCCGCCCGCACAGACAATGCTGCCAGTTCTGAAATCCTGCGGGAGGAAGTAATTGCCACTAAGAATGCAACCTTCAAAGAAAGGAAGCAGAGAGAAACAGAACGGAGAGGCTCGAAGGGAGGAGACATGAGAGCTTTAAGGACCTTATTCAGGTTCCATGTAGGAAACCGATGTACTTTTGGGGGCCATAAATTTGTAGCTCCTCGAAGGAAAGTCGTGATGATTGGATGATGTGAGATGGAATCCCTCGAGCCGCAATACAAAATAGAGGCAATGGCGGCCACTTGGTGTCATAACGTGTTGGGCCTAAGTCCTTTGCGAAGGCCAGCTTGAAGAAAAGTCAAAACGTGGATAATTGAAGCTGAAGTAGGCAACACCGGAACTGAAGAACACCAAGAGGCAAAGGACCTCCACGTGGCCTCATAAATTCGGACCGTAGAGGGTCAGCGAGCCGCTTGAATCGTGGAGACGACCTCCAGAGGAACCCTGGCCTCCGTCAGGAGGAACCGCTCACCCGCCAGACAGTTAAGGGAAGCCACCCCGGATCCGGGTGGATGAGAGGGCCTTGTGACAAGAGAACCTTGGAGACAGGGATCTGCCAAGGAGGAGCCACTGAGAGGTTCATCAAGTCCGCAAACCAGGGATGCATGGGCCAGAATGGGGCTACTAGGAGAAGCTGGGCCCGTTCGTCGAGTAATTTCCTTATGACCCTGGGCATCACAGGAAGGGGGGGGGAAGCATAAAGAAGCCCAGGTGGCCAAGGGTTGCAGAGGGCGTCCGTGGCTTCCGCCTGAAGGTCCAGGAACCTGGAAAAATAGTGGGGAAGACGATGATACATACGAGAAGCAAACAAATCCAGAACAGGACATCCAAATCTCGAAACGATGTCTTGGAAGAGCTCCGGGGAAATAGACCACTCGCCCTGATCCACCTGCGAACGACTGAGGGAATCAGCCTGGATGTTGTCGGATCCCGAAATGTAATCTGCCCTGATGGAAGCCAGGTGCTCCTCAGCCCAGATGCCCAGTAGAAGGGCCTCGTCCATCAGGGAACGAGACCTAGTACTCCCCAATCTATTTATGTGGGCCTTAGCTGTAGTGTTATCGGTTAGAACTAAGATATGTCTACCTTCCACCAAATCATGGAAATTTAACAAAGTGAGTCGAATGGCCCGCAATTCCAACAAGTTGATACTGAGGCTAGCTTCCTGGGAGGTCCACCGACCCTGGGCCATGTGGTGTTGAAGATGAGCCCCCCAGCCGGAAAGACTCGCATCCGTAGTAAGCTGGAGTCTCTGAGGTTCTCTGAAAGAAGATCCCCAGGATAAAGCAGGCGAAGTCCACCAAAGGAGAGAGCGGAGAATCGGTTCTGGTACTTGGATGCGCCGGGAAGAGACCTCTAGATTCGCACGTTGAAATGGCAACAGAAGCCATTGAAGCTCCCGACTATGTAGACGTGACCATGGAGTAATACCGAAGGTGGAAACCATCATGCCCAACAGACGGGAAAGAACGAGAAAAGTCGCTGTGCGAGCCGCTAGACATTTACGAGCCAAGGAACGGAGATTGGACTGGCATTCCGGCGAGAGACAACCTGTCGTAGAAAGGGTGTCAATAGAGGCCCCTAAATGAAGAATATTGGTGGAAGGGGACAGGTGGCTCTTGGACCAATTTATTGAAAAACCATGGGATTGAAGGGAGGAAAGGACAAAGGACAAGTCCTCATGAGCAGTCCGAAGGGAAGGGGACATAATTAATATGTCATCTAAATAAAACTGAAGGCAAATCGGATGGGATCGGATGTGTCCTATTAAGGAGGCCATAATCTTTGTAAATACCCTAGGGGCAGAGGAGAGCCTGAAGGGCAAAGCCTTATACTGATAGTGGGCCCCCTTGAAAGCAAAACAGAGGAATTGTCGATGGGAAGGTAAGATAGGGACATGTAGGTAGGCTTCTGTTAGGTCGATGGAGGAAAGGAAATCAGAGGGGCGAATGGATTCAAGAATCGACGAAAGGGACTGCATCTTGAACCGGCAGTACTTAACGTGCTGGTTCAATGACTTCAAGTCTAAAATGGGACGCCAACCCCCCGAAGCTTTCTGGACAACAAAAAGACGGGAGTAGAACCCGTGGCCCTGTTGGGAAACAGGGACCCTTTCAATGGCGGAGATTCGTAAAAGATGGGCAATAACCTCTGAAATAATCCCCGCTCTAACTGGGTCCCGGGAAATGGGGCATGGAAGAAAACGGAAGGGGGGAGGGGAGGAAAACTCTAATGCTAACCCAAAGGAAATGGTGTTAAGCACCCAGGAATCGCTGATGGAGGAAGCCCATTGATCCCGAAAGAATGAGAGGCAACCCCCGATAGGCGATTGAAAAAGCTGCTCACCTAGCCCTGCGAGACCAACGACCCCCACCACCACCTCGGTATGCCCTACGAGGGGGAAATCTGGACCCTTGTCTAACCTGGGAATCCGGTTGCGGTCTGGAGGAAAAGGATCGTTGACCCCGAGGTTGGAAGGAGGAGGGACCAGAGGCCCGAAAGGACTGAAACTGGGAAGATGAGAAACGAGAATCAGAATGACGAGTAGCTGGAGGAAGAATTTTCCGTCAATCCCTGGTCTCGACAATCAGGGGCTCCAAGGCTGAACCAAAGAGGGACCCACTGGCGTAAGGAGACGAAGCGAGTTGCCATTTACTGCGCACGTCGGCTTGCCAGTTTCTGAGCCATAAGAGTCGTTGAGATGTCACATTAGCACCTAAGGCTCTGGCTGAAAAACGTGTGGAATTCAAAGTGGCGTCCGCTGAAAATTCGAGAGCTGCAGCAATCTTATTTAAGTCCTGGTGAGACCTTGCATCCGAGAGAGGTAGCCTGGCCTGTAGTTGTTTAAGCCAGAGTAAGGCCGCTCTGTTAAAGAAAGAGGCTGAAGTGGAGGCCGAATGGACCAGGCTGTAGCTTGGTGTCCTTTCAAAAGAGTCTTTTCAGGTCTCTTGTCCTCTGGTCTAAGAGAATCCTCGGGAGGTCCTGTGGGATGAGACGCATCAGTCAAGGCTACGATGGGAGGATCTACCGGAGGAACCTGCAGAATATCCGCTAGAGGAGAGGCAGAATTGTAGAACTGTTTGTCCAAGCCATTTGGGCTAGGACCAGCCCCAGGCAAGGCCCACTGGCATTGTAGAACGTCGGTAAACAACTTCGGGGCTGGAATGGTTTCGGGTTCGCTGGTGGGCTCTGCAAATATGACCACTGCGGGGTCCGATGTCGATGAGGGTGGAGCAGTCAAGGGAGGGGAACCCAAGCGAGTAATGGCAATGGCCTTAAATAGCAAGGAACGAAAGAGCTGAGGTTTGAAAAGGCCAATAAAGGCCGGTTGGTCGGGCTCCAAACCCTCATCATCTGATCAGGCTTGATCCTGATAATCCTCGCCCTCTGAAACCAAGGCTTAGTCGAGGTTAACCTGGGGAACAGATTGTTCCTGATTCAGCAAGGAATCCTCCCGGGCCTCAGAAAGGTGTTGAGGGGAGACCCTTAAGCCGGTAGAAACTGGGGCCTGGTTCAGGCACTCAGAAATAGATTGTCTGATAGCCCTCAAAATAAAGGCTTCCAAAGAGTCAGTCATAGGAGTAGCTGGAATTGGGGGTGGAGGTGGAGGAACAGGAGGCTGTCCAGAATCTGGAAGGGTCTGAAAAAGCCTTTGGGGCTCCGAAGGAGAGACTGCGTGAGGGTCTCCTAAAACATCAGGGGAGAGGTCCCTCACCGAACGAGGAGATCGTGACACTGAAGGTGGTTGGGAGACAGGCCTCTCCGGATTTAAGGCCTGTGACTGTGCCTTCAAAAAGGCCTTTTCTATGGCCTTATGGCGACGCTGCTCCTCACGTGAAGTCCCAGATATTAAAGATTGGGAATTATCCCGTTTAGAACGGGATCTTTTACTTGGCGGAGGCAGCAAGGTAGATGATCCCTCGAGGGGGTCGCTGGGATGACGCCTTCTGGTGGATGAGGAGGAAGGCCGATCGGAGCTCCGCATGGCGGCCGCCATTTTGAAATTAATTGGAGCTGCCGAAATGGGCGCCAACAGACAAAATTGAGAAGAGCTCTCTCCGCAGCAACTCAAGCCCCGTAAAGCGCACGCCCATGTCGCAAGCCCTCTGGCTAAGAGCGACGGCTGTGGATTAAGGCGAGCGTCCGCTCCAGCCTTATCTCTCCGATCACCCCCGTTAGCGCCGATCATCTGGAGAAATAGGCACTCTTCAGTTGCTAGCCGTCCAGCTACAATTGTGACTCGGGGAACTGGCGAGCAGCCGCTAGTGCCAGGAATAGCTGCTAGGCAAAGGCCATTTACACGCAGCACAAATTTGGGCGAAAAAAACTATACCGCTGTGAGGCGCGAAGCCTGCAGATCGAGAAACACTTGCCAGTCAAGAAGAAAGTGGTAGGCAGCGAAAGGAGACTAGAAAATCTGTGAGGAAAATTGCCTTCAGAGGAGGACACGTCCTGTCAGGCGAAGACCGAGACGAAGAACTGGGGCAGCCTTGAGGGGCGGAGCTTTATCTTGGATAGGACTCGGTCATTGGCTGGACGGGACGTTTTTCCTCTTAGTGGGAGAACTATGCCCTGGTTTTGTTCTGGGAAGTCGGGGGTGAGGGGTGGTGAGGAGGGGTTGAAGCTTGAGTTTAGAGATGGATTATGGATTAGAAAAAAAAATTTTTTTCTTGATGATAGTTCGAATGATTGCTTATATTGTATACTTGTTTGATCATAAAATAAAAACCTTTTTTTAAAAAAAGAAAAGAAAAGAAAGAAACAGAAGGTTTAATATTCACTGCTCAAAAACAAGCACTACAAGCTAATGCCATGAAAGTGAAGATACAAAAATCTATCCACAATCCAAACTGTTGACTTTGCAATGACAAAGTCGAAACTGTTTCACATTTAATATGTGAATGCAGCAAAATTGCACAAATTGATTACAAAGCTAAAGATGACCGAATTGTTAAATTAATCCACTGATCATTATGTAAAAAATATGACTTACCTTTATCCAAAAAGTCATGCGAACATAAAGTGGAAAATCTTATAGAAAATGGGAAGGTGAAGATCTTGTGGGACTTTCGAATACAGACGGATTGTTATTTGGAACACAACACGCCAGATATCACAGTTGTTGAAAACCGAAACATACAATTTATTGACATTGCAGTACCAGGAGATGCCAGAGTCGAAGAAAAAGAACTGGAAAAAATCATGAAAGATTGCGACCTGGCCATTGAAACTATGCAATTATAGATGAAACATGTAACAATGATACCCACTGTAATCAGGGCACTTGGTACCATATCCAAGAATTTTATAAGATACATCAACAAATTGCAGCTTCCTTCAATAACACCAGTGGAACTGCAAAAAACTGCGCTACTTGGAATATCGTAGATCTTAAGAAGATATTTGGTTGATACCTAGGACGCTGGCAGCAACCTGTATTAACCATTAGCACCAGTCAATGGTATTTGTGATGCATTTTTGAGTGTTCAGTTGACTGAGTTTCATGTTTAATGAATAAAGTATATAACAATAACAATAATTTGATCATTCAAAACTTCATAGTAAGGAGATCAGTCCTAGAAACAAATGAGCCTTTTGAGCCTTTGCTGTAAGCAATTACATAATGTAGATGGAGTAGGGATTTAAGTAGAAGAATACAATACTTTTCCCCCATCCTATCCCATATTTATTTTTGTTTACTTGTAGTGCAAGCAAGGATAGTTTGTAAAGATAGGAAAGCATTCATTTTATTAAATATAAGAATTATAGATTTTAAAGACTCTTCTCTTCTTACTTATGTAATGTAAAGCAAATATAATATTAAATATATGAAAATATAATAAACTGTAAATTTGTCTGACATTTAAATTATTTTTTAAAAAATATGGGCCTGCTATATTTAGTCCAAAATTACATTTTGAAAAAATAGAAACATTGATTAATATTTTCTATTAATTATAATAATGTTCTATTCTTCCTAATTTTAGAAAGAAAACTTGGAGTTTTAAATAGAAGGTTAGTTTATGTTAGCCAGACTGAAAGTCTACTCTCAAACTAACATTTTCATTCTTATACTGTACATTAACTATGAGTAAATTCATACTAGATATATTTATCAATTTACTGTGACATTAAGCAATGGGAGAAGGAATATTGTAATTTTTAAAAAGTGCTGAACAACAGTTCATTGTATATCATGACCAGAAGCTATGCTGGATGGACCATTGTAATTATTTGGTTATCATTCAATGTAAAAAAAAAAAAACTGCAGTGCATAAACAGACAGAAAACATGATTTTTCTAAAATGCACTTGGTGATTTTTGAAGAGACGTTTTAATCTAAAAGATATTAAACAGCACAACAAACTTTATAGAAATTAACTGGAAGAAAGCCAAATTAGTTTTACTCTCAGATAACTGGGCACAAGACCTCAGCCTAAGCATGTTAATTGTTGCAGAAATAAATCATTAAATAAGCCCACAATAGTAACAGCAAATCAAGCAATCTAATCCTATGGCTGACTTGGTTTCATAGAGCTTTGACATTACACTAAGGATAATACTAGCTCCTTCAATCTCACCTAGCCATCTAACTATATCATTCAAAGAAAGCTATTACGAATGAGAGGAAAGAAGCTAAGCAGCTTACAGCAAAACACAACCATTAAAAACTAACTTGCAGACAGAAACTGGGGTTTATAGGTGACTACCTATGTATCAAAACATTGTATATTGAACAGTTAAACATTAACATTTTGTTCAGGGAGATATTTGTCTTGGAAACTGTCATTGTTGATGTTTGTATTCTGTCTTCTACCTAGAATATATATCTAGAAAAAGAACCACCTTGATTGCACAATACATTCTTATGGAAGTTGTAAGGCTAAATTACTATATTTGGGCATATGTGTAGAGGAACTCTTATTTACTAGACCATTTTTTTTTTTGCTAGAAAAAGTAGTTGTTTAATAAAACAAGTTAGAGTTATAATTTATTTACTTCTTCTGTTAACATTTTTTTATATCCATTATATTTTTGGTGATATATCAAACTGAAAACTAACTGGCTGCTTCAGGGGGAGTAAAACTTCATCTAAAGCCAAGTCAGCATCAGAAACTCGGTCTTGCTGAAATTTTGGTGCAGTCTGTATATCCTTCCATCCAGTCCCTAACAGACGATAGGTAAGGACATCCATTCATTTCCTGCCTGGCATATGCTAAAGATATACAACCAAATATCATCATACTGACATCACTTTACCCTGAATCTGAAAGGTATAGGGGAATAACCATGGGGCAGGCAGGGAGAGATGCTGCCTAGGAACAATCAGATAAGAGACAGCATAGCCCACAGTTGCATAATGGACAGAGAAAGAGATTGAGAAAGGAGTCTCCCTAACTTCTCAAGCTGTAAAAGAGATAGTGGGAAATTTGTACTATCATATTTGCAATATTCTGTTAATGTAGCTTTACAATAAAGTAGAATTAGATCATCTGCTCAATGTTCCTATCTAGTCCACCTGGAAAGGCTGAGAGTGAAACCATGTAAAATAGTATTTCCAACAGCCAAATCTATGACTTGGGAGATTTTTCTGGATTCAACGAATCTGCTTCATCAGCAGGATTTAATACATTTGTATGTATTTATATGTGGCCATGCTAATGTAAGAATTGGAAAAGTTGTATTTTAACTGCAAATACAAGCACACATATAAAATCCTAATCTAGAGTTAGCACTCTAGAAATACAATATTTGAAGAGCTTAGTTAAAATTCTCAAAGTAACAGTTCTACAAAGTAATAGTGTTTAGTATTATTAGCTTAGTTATGTATTTCTCAAGGTCTTTATTATTCAACATTGCCTTTCAATTAATAGCCTTCCCTGAAAATAAACAAGGATAAATATTTTCTCTACTGGATGTTCTTGCCTGAAAGAAACCTGGCATGTATTTTTATTAACTTCAAGCAATGCTTGAAAGAGCATTAGAGTAGCAAGTGATACCACTTTACTTCATAAGAAAAGATAAAGAACTATTATGCCCCGCCTTGCCCCAAAGGAAATGCTATTAGAAACTGAAAGAAGAGAGAATTTTCCTCTGTAAAAGGGTCAAAATAAAAAGAACCCATTCAGTAAATGAGAATGACAATTGGAAACAAAGATGTAGTGTTGGAATTCAGAATTAGTTTTCAGGCTTTCATAGAAGAAATCTCCAGGGACAAAACAAGAAATTGATTGGGAGATGAGAAAATGGGCCCGGAACAACAGAAAAGATGCAACTACAACAAGAAGACAAAGAGGGAAGGTATTTAGTAATTCCTTACTATGAAGAAAAGAAGATAATGTGTCAGCAAGAAGCATAAAGTAGCAGTCAAAACCTATCAAGTCCACTGACAATTCCCTTTCTGCAAAGATCAGGTACAATCACATCTCCTAAGACTTCAGTGTTGTAGGAAGGAAGCCGAAAAATATGAATGTGGAGGGACTTACCTACTCTTTTAATCCATAGAAGCATAAGGAAAAGGGATAAGAATAAAGAAGATGAATGTGAAAATGGAATTGTAAGGTGTTTGGTTTCTGGGAATATGTTCACTATTGCAAGCTGGAGGGATTGCTAGCAAGAAATGAATTGCCTCTCATAAAGACTGGAACAATGAGTCTTCTAGAGAATGAACCCTTAAGGATTTGAAATTAACATCTTTAAGTAAGGACTCCAAATGAAAACTTTTGTAGTGCATAATTAAAAGAGAAACTAAATTGTGGCCTATAATTCACTGATTTTTCAGAATAAAAGTAACTCATAAAGTTCACAACTTTCATAAACTCATGTGAATGTTTTCAGTATGAGAAATAAGGTGAATAATGAAAAGTATTTTTTTCTGTTCAGTTGTGCCTGATTCTTGGAGACTGTCTAGCCAAGTTTCTACAGTTTTCTTGGCAAAGCTTTTCAGAAGTAGTTTGCCACTGCCTCCTTCCTACTACTGAGAGAAAGTGACTGGTCCAATGTCACCAAGCTGGCTTTATGCCTAAAATGGGACTAAAATTCACAGTCTGCCAGTTTCTAGCCTGAAGTTTTAACCACTACACCAAATTGGTTCTGCAGTAAAAATACAGTAAAAGTAAAAAACAAGTTTTAAAAAGTAGTAAAACAATAAAAAAGAATAGTAAAATTATAGTAAAAATTTATCAGAAAGTGCCTGATGACTCAACCCACTACAGCATAACCAACACAAGCTATGAAAAGGACAGGACAATAGCAATAGCACTTAGACTTATATACCACTTCACAGTGCTTTGTAGCCATCTCTAAGCAGTTTACAGAGTCAGCATATTGCCTCCAACAATCTGGGTCCTCGTTTTACCCACCTCAGAAGGATGAAAGGCTGAGTCAACGTTGAGCCTGGTGAGATTTGAACTACCAAATTGCAGGCAGCCAGCAGGCAGCAGAAGTAGCCTGCACTACTGCACTCTAACCACTGCACCACTGTGACTCAGGACCTACCATACATCAAAAATATCTCACAACAGATGACAAAACCACACAGCTTCACTGTAGCAGACAAACCAACCAAAGTCTTCCAAAACATATTTAGGAAATCACAAGTCTCAGTAGCCCACGGGGGAAAAAAGAAGAAGTCATCTATTGTGAAGCTGTAACAGTCACTATGGAGGATAGATAGGCAGGCAGACTAACAGAGCATAACCATGAACACCAACTAGCAATTATAATACATGGTGAATACTCTTATTTTGAGAACATATGGACACCATTGCTTCACCTGGGAAATTGTGTGCATCCAGAATCAAGCTGAATCAAAAATACTAGGAATTTCTGGAGGCTTAGCACTCAGACAAATCAGCCATCCATGGACACATAGAGATAAATCATGTTTGCACATAATTTTAAAGACACAACGAAAAGTTAAGAAAGAAACAAACAAAGAAAAAAGACCAAAGCACACCTTCTCCAGCAACCATTCTCTCTCAGCCCAACTCACCTCAAAGGTTGCTGTTGTGGGGCAAATAGGAAGAAGTTGTGCTGGATATATTTATCACCTTGAGTTATTTGTAAAAATAATGGTGGTATATATAATAAATAAAAATGAACACCCAGACAAGCAGGGATTAACAGCAGACAAAGAATCAAGAAGAAAAGAGTAACCTAAGCAAAGAACTACCAATGGGAAAATATATACTCATCAACACTAGCAAGGCAAGTGACTGATATAAACAGGGAGAAAACACCTGTTTCAGTATCACTGAAGATTATTAATTGGATAATGAAACATCTGCAAGCAAACAACCAAGTTCAGAGAACACAAGAACTCCACAGGATAGTAAACTTTATTTAAGGAAAGAAATTTGAGTTAATAAATATATCTAAGTCAACGTCAGGTGATTTTCATTATTGGAATGTAGGAAATGAAGAATACATGTTATTAAAAAAGGGGAAATAAAAGAAATAAAGGAGCATTCTGCACCAGTTGGAGCTTCCGGGTGCTCCTCAAGGGGAGCCCCATGTAGAGAGCATTACAGTAGTCCAGGCAGGAGGTGATGAGTGCCTGAGTGACTGTGCGTAAGGAGTCCAGATCCAGAAAGGGACGCAACTGGCGAATCAGGAGAACCTGATAAAAAGCCCCCCTGGCCACGGCCGTCATATGCTCTTCTAAAGACAGCTGTGTGTCCAGGAGGACGCCCGAGTTGTGATCCCTGTCCATGGGGGCCAATAACAGTCCTTTGCTGTTACTCTGGAAACAGCAAAGGACTGGCCCGCGGTGCCTCTGCCAGTGAAAATGGAGCTCGGGAGGGCCGCTTGTGCCCCCATGGTCTCCATTTTCACTGGCAGAGGGCTAGCAAAACAAACTAAAAACAGAACAAAAGGAGAAATGTTTTCCCTTTTGCACTTGAGCATGCAAGAAGGGAAAGGATAGGAGAAAGGGAAAAAGGAAAGACAAAGAAAAAGAAGAGAGCAAGGAAGGAAAAATAAGGAAAGAGGGGATGGAAGAAGAAAGGAGAATGAAGAGGGAAGGAAAAAGAAGAAAAGGAAGGAAGGAAGGAAGGAAGGAAGGAAGGAAGGAAGGAAGGAAGGAAGGTGATTATAATGAGAGTGGGGGGGGGTCTGAGGGAAGTCCTGCCTTAGCACTTGGCCACCACAGGTGCTCCTGACATGACTGACGTCGAGCTGGCCATACTCACCCTGGCTACTTCCACCCAGCCCCCCCCCCCCAGGTCAAACACAACCCTGATGTAGCCCTCAATGAAATCGAGTTTGACATCCCTGCTCTAGATCTTTTCATTTAATGATACATTGCTGTAATCTGCCTGTAGCCCATAGCAAATATCCATAAATAAAGAGAGATATCCTGGACTCATAGTGATAATAGCAGGAAAGCTAAACACAAAATGAGTTGGCTTTAGAAAAAAAAGTTAAGAACAAGAGTATTTGTTTAAGAGGCTTCCGGTTTCCTCGTCTTCGGCGACGACGGTGCCTTTTTAAGCACCGCCAGCCCAGCCACTCGTAGAGCCGCTTCTCAATCGTGAAGCGGCTTGAAAGCTTCAAAATCCTCAGGATTCTTGAAGAAGAGGCAGCAGGGTACAGGTCGAGCCCCTGCAACCCCCCCAGGGAATTGTTTCTGGGGAGGAAACAGGCGCGGCTCCCTCCCAACCTGCTGAGACTCCGGGCGGCGTGAGATGTCTCTGCTTTCGTAGAACAAGCTGGCTGCAGGAAACTTCAAAAGAGAAAGGAAACAACCCAAACAAGCAGCCGAAATCTACTTGAACCCTGAAATTCTGAACTGCAAGTATTAGCACTTTGCTGATCTTTTATATTGAAGGGAAAACTTCTGAATGAGTGAAAGTGACTGGAAAAAATATGGCGCTCAGCATTAGAGTAAATGAATCAGCGAGTGTGGATTGGTGAAGTCATCTTGCTTTGTTACAAAGTTAATAAGTTGCTACAAAGTTGCTCCGGCTGTAACAGGAACAAGAGGAAAATCTCTCCCTTTTACTTGACTTTGCTTCATTACAGTTTTGCCCTGATTAAATCTGGGGGACCTTTTTAGAAGGCTTTGTGGAGGTGGCAGAAGAAGCGGAACCTCCCTCTTTAGAAAAGCTAGCCTACGTGGCAGGATGGCTTCAAAGAAGCAGGAAGGCAAAACAGGGGGGGGATCCCCCACACGCAAACAGGACACGCAGTCACAAGCTCAGAAAAAAGATTTTGATATGGGAGATTTAAAAGAATTTATTTCAAAAATCCTGGATGACAAATTTCAAAAAGCTCAACAGGAAATAGATGATAAAATAAATAAAATAGATGATAAAATCCAAAAGTCTCAACAGGAAATTATGCAGGAAATGCAGCAGAACCAAAAGAAGGTGACCAAAAAAATAACAGATGTGGCGTCTGGCCTGGCAGGATTTATTATGAAAGTTGAGTCAAAAGTGGATGAATTTAAATCAGAAGTTAATGCCAAGATGAAAAATAATGATCACAAATTTTTGGATGCTGATGATAAGATGCAGAGAGTTGAGAACGAGATTGTCATGATGCAATTCCGGGCAATGGAATTCGCTATACGGCTTCGGGGAATTAGAGAAGAGGAGAGACAAGATTTGAGACAGGTCTGTGCTGAAGCCCTAGCTGTGATCTTAAAAATTAATCCTGATATGGTTTTCTGTAAAATAGATAAAATTTACAGAGTCAATTCTTGGGTGGCCAGACAAAGACAATTGCCTAGAGATGTGGTCATATATTTTACAGACAGAGCAATAAGAAATGATATCCTGCAAAAATCTTTTCTTACTTCTGTGCAAGTGGGCGGATCAAAGATCACAGTTTACAAGGAGCTTCCACCTAAGATGTTGAAATCCAGAAAAGACTTTGGCTTTCTTGTTAAATAATTGCAGAATAATCAGATCCCATTTCGTTGGGATGCTCCAACTGGCATAATTTTGAGATATAAGGGAGAGAAACACCGTTTGAATACTGTGGAGAAGGCGGAGCAATTTTATACTGATATCTTTAAAGAAAGAACACCATCCCCACGTACATCTACAGTTTTGGAGATTAAGGAGAGTGATAAGAAGCAACTTCAAGAACCGCAACAACAATCTAAGCAGGAATCAGAGGAGTTGAAGGGCGCTGAAGGAGGTTTCCTGGATGAGACTTTGCTGGAACCTTCTCCAATCTTGGAGCCGGCTTGGATGGCTGAAGTCAAGGACCAGCGTATAACCCGAGCAAAATCCAAGCAACTTAAAGAAAAGTTACAGCAGGAAAGACAAGATGAAAAGACTGGGGCCGTGGGGAATGCAGGACAGAAGATTTCGGATGAAATCCGATTATTCTGTTCTCTGCTCCAGAAAGAGAATAATGATGATTAAATGTTTATCTTGGAATGTGAATGGGTTGAATGCAACACAGAAAAGGAAGAAAGTATTTGCATATTTAAAACAACATAATAATGATATAATCTGTCTACAAGAAACGCATATTACAGTTCAAGATCAAAACTATTTGAAAAATTCCAAATTAGGAACACATTTTATATCTTCAACTAACCAAAAAAAGAATGGTGTGGTTATTTATGTAAATAAAAAAATAACAGCCAAACTTATAGAAGCTGATCAAGATGGCAGGTTTGTAGCAATTGAATTACTTTCTGCTAATAGTCAAATTCTTTTGATAGGAATTTATGCTCCCAATCAACAACAGGACTATTTTTATAAAATGCTACATACTAAAATACTACAATGGGATTATAGATCTATTTTAATTATGGGAGATTGGAATGGAGTAATTGATTCTAAATTAGATAAAAAGACTTTGGCGAAGTCAAGGATTAGATTACCACAGACCTTTTTTGATATGAAAGAAGACTTGGAATTAAAAGATATTTGGAGAATACATAACCCAAAAGAACTGGATTATACTTTCTTTTCTGATAGACATAGATCCTTCTCTAGGATTGATTTCATTTTGTTGTCAGATGATTTACTTGTTAGGACAAAAAGAACAAAGATTCTGCCAAGAACTTTGACTGATCATAGCCCAGTGTGGATAGAAATTGAGACATGCAAGACTGAGAGACGCTCTTGGAGATTAAATGAAAACTTGTTCAGATATGAAAAAAATATAATAGAACTTAAAAAGTATTTGAAAGAGTTTTTTGAAATGAATTTGAATAAAGGCACCCCATTGGAAATTGTGTGGGACGCAAGCAAAGCTTACATGAGAGGGGTGCTTATTCATATGAACTCTAAACATAGATTGACCCAACAAAAGAAAAGACTTGAATTGGAAGCAGAAATAAAGAATAAAGAACAGTTACTTATCAAAAACCCAACAGATGAAAGAATACGTGGTGTCATAAAACTTTTGAAAGATCAATTCCAAATGCTTATAGCGGAACAAGTTGCAACAAATCTACAATACGCGAAGCATAACACATTTTGCAACGCCAATAAACCGGGCAGGTGGTTGGCCTACACATTGAGGAAGAAACAGAGCATACGGACTATTGATAGTATTGATATCGGAGGGAAAGAAGTTTTTCAACAGAAATTAATAAAAGAAGCCTTTCTTGAATATTACACTAAACTATATGCCAGAGAGGAGGTGCAGAATGGACTTATAGAAAAATACTTAGACAACAAAAGAGTTACAAAAATTACTGAGCAACAAAAGGAAAGAATGAATTATCCTATAACAGAGGAGGAGATAATAGCAGCAATAAAACAATTAAAAACAGCCAAAGCTCCTGGAACGGATGGTCTGACTGCAGTGTACTATAAAACTTTGCAGGCAGAAATGGTGGAACAACTTAGAGACTTATTTTGTAATATACAACAAGGGGGAAAAGTACCCCCATCATGGACTACAGCTTATATTTCTTTGATACCAAAAGAACAAGCAGGTCCCAAAAAACCAGAGAATTACAGACCAATATCTCTTTTGAATACGGATTATAAAATTTATGCAAAAGTACTAGCCAACAGATTGATGCCAGTAATTCAAAAGGTGATTCATGATGATCAAGCGGGATTTATTGAGGGTAGGCACATGAATGACAATGTAAGGCAAGTAATAGACTTATTGGAATATCTTGAGAAGAATAAACAGATCCCTGCAGTGCTGGTTTTTCTGGATGCAGAGAAGGCCTTTGATAAAGTGGACTGGAATTTTCTACTCAAGACTTTAAAAAGGATGGACTTTGGGGACCAATTTATACAGGCGGTCTCAGCAATTTATCAAGATCAAAAGGCACAGATTATTATTAATGGAAGTTTGACAACAGAGTTTAAAATCGAAAAAGGAACAAGACAGGGATGTCCGTTGTCCCCATTGTTGTTTATTTTAACACTAGAAGTCTTGTTAAACACAATAAGGGACCCTAATACCTTGAAAGGTATAATGATAAGGCAAGAGGATTACAGAATAAAGGCATTTGCAGATGATCTGGTTGTTACCCTAACACAGCCAATGGAATCAATAATCCAGATGAAGGACATTATACAAGACTATGGTAAAGTTTCAGGTTTTAGATTGAACCAGAAAAAAACTAAGATGGTAGTCAAAAATATGACACAAGATCGTAAACTTGAGCTTGAAAGGAGGGCAGGTTTTGAGATTGTACCAAAGGTAAAATATCTAGGAGTTCAGGTTGCAGAATCAAATATGAAATTGTTTCAAAATAATTATGAGGTGTTGTGGCGAGAGGTGCAAAAAGATATGGAGACTTGGAAAAAACTGCAACTGTCTTTACTTGGAGGAATAGCAGCAGTTAAGATGAATATTTTGCCAAGATTTCTTTTTTTGTTTCAAATGATTCCGGTGCTCAAAAATGATAAACAACTAAAAGTATGGCAAACTGGAGTGAACAAGTTTGTCTGGAACGAGAAAAAACCAAGAGTAAAATTGAAAATTATGCAAGACGTTCCAGAAAGGGGAGGTCTCAAACTTCCAAACCTACAGTTATATTATGATGCAGCAGCTTTGACTTTAGCAAGTGATTGGTTTGGAGGAAAAAAGACTGGAATATTAAATGCAGAAAGTTTTGATTTGGAACTTGGATGGCACGCCTACTTATTTTATGATAGTAAAGTGGACAAAGTATTCAAAAGCCATATACTTAGAGATTCTTTGTTGAGAGTTTGGAAGAAGCACCGAATCAATTGGGATTATAAAATACCGCTATGGCTGGATCTTGGTCATACTTTGTGGAATACAAATATAATGTCACTCGGGGGGTTTTTATATAAAGAGGTTCTTTTTACAGATGCGGGCAGATGGCAGCTGAAGACCTTACAGACCTTGTTGGCTGAAGGGATTAATCTAACTTGGTTACAATATAATCAATTGCAATTGAGATGGAAAGAGGACCAAAAAACTGGTATTATGGAGTATGAGGAAGAATTGGTCAGACATATAAAAGAGAAAGGTCCAATGCATATTAAAAGACTTTATAATGTTCTGTTAGAAAGGGACTCAGAAACTGAACTAGTTAAAGATTGTATGATTAAGTGGGCACAAAATTTTGAGGAACCAGTGATGTTGGAAACATGGGAAAAAATTTGGGTTCAGAATGTTAAATTTACACAGTCGCAGAATTTGAGGGAAAATTTTTATAAAATGTTTTACAGATGGCATTTAGACCCCAAAAAATTGTCGTGTATGTACCCTAATGTGCAGCCTAAATGTTGGAGATGTGATTGTCTAGATGCTACATATTATCACGTTTGGTGGACCTGTAAGAAAGTTAAGGCCTTTTGGATAAAAATTTGGTGGGTCATGCAGAATGTTTTGAAGAAAAAAATTCAATTTTCTCCACAATTGTTTTTATTGGGTATAGCTAAGGGTTTTACATTGGGTGAAACAAAACTGATATTGCATATGATAACAGCAGCAAGATTGTTAATAGGTAAATACTGGAAAAATGAAGAGCTGCCTACGATTGAGGAATGGACTTTGAAGATGGCCAGTTTTGCAGAGATGGCGAAGATTTCAGCATATCTAAAAGATTGGTCACAAGAGACTTATGAATGGGAATGGAAGAGGTGGATAGATTATGTTCAGAACAAATATCAAACTAGGAAGTATCAAATAGCTTTTATTTGAGAATGTTATATTAAGATAGAAATATTTTAAGGTAATGAGGATGAAAAATTTATTTTAAAATGTTATATTAAGATAGAAATATTTTAAGGTAATGAGGATGAAAATTTATTTGAAAATGTTATATTAAGAAAGAAATAGGTTAATGTAATGAAGATGAAAATTTTTAAGGGGGAGGGAGGGGTTCAAGTTTTATATACAAATGAGGGTTTTTCCTTCTACTTGATATGAGTATACTGTGTGGAAGTCTGGGGGAGAGGGGAGGGTTAGGGTGGGTTAGGGAGGTTGGGAAGTTTGGGGTGGGATGAGGGGGGAAAAAAGGGGTGAAAATGTAATTGTAAAACTTTTGCAATAAAAAAAAAAGAGTATTTGTTTAAATATGTTCCAAAAAGAAGTAAGAAATAAATACAGTATATCGACTAGTAAGGGCAAGTAAATAACAAAAGGGCAAAAAGTAACAAAGGCAATAAAGAAAGACAGAACTGGTGAAGTCCTTTTGGTTTATTCTATTTTAGTACAAAAGACAACTAAGGGAAGATATGCACCACTTGTTAAGAATCTGAAGGAGTTTCACAGAAAGGAATGTCAATGCCTGTTGTATAACTCATAGAATATAGGACATAGAATAATATCCTTGAAAATTAAAAGAAGGCAGACATTAGGTGACTGTTAAGTTAAAGTGTAACAGTAGTTCAAGAGTAATAACCATTTATTTAGAAAGGTGATAAGTTTTCCTTCACTTTGTGAATTGAAGAAAAGGCAGGAGAGGTATTCATAGGAGCACCTTTAATCTGCATTTCTGTACTTAGAATGTGGTGGAATTTAGCAATATAAATGGCATCTTCCAACTCATTATTTCTCCTCCTCTAAGCAGCATCATATTCAAATGTTTCATTTTATTTATTTGTAACTGTTCTATAACTGCCCATCTTGTCACCTTGTAGATGACCCTCACTCTGTCAAGGACCTTGGAGTACTCATTTCTAAAGATCTAAGTGCCCGAGCCCACTGTAACAATACTGCCAAAAAGGCATTAAGAGTTGTTAACCTAATCTTGCGCAGCTTCTTCTCTGGTAATGTTGTACTACTAACTATAGCATTCAAAACATTTGCTAGACCAATTCTTGAATACAGCTCATCTGTCTGGAACTCGCACTGCATATTGGACATAAATACAATTGAGAGAGTCCAGAGATACTTTACGAGAAGAGTCCTCCATTCCTCTAACCGCAATAAAATACCTTATGCCACCAGACTCCAAATTTTGGACTTAGACAATTTAGAACTACGCTGACTTCAGTCTGACCTAAGCATAGTACATAAAATTATTTGCCACAATGCCCTTCCTGTCAATGACTACTTCAGCTTCAACCACAACAATACACTAGCAAATAATAGATACAAACTCAAGGTAAACTGTTCCAAACTCGATTGCAGAAAATATGACTTCAGCAACAGAGTGGTCAATGCCTGGAATGCACTACCTGACTCTGTAGGTTTTTTTTTTTTGGTTTTTTTTTTAATTTCTATACCGCCCTTCTCCCTGAGGACTCAGGGCGGTGTACAGCCAAAATTAAAAAACATGCAGTACAATATTAAAAACAATTAAAAGATATATAAATTTGGCCCAATTAAAACTCACTACCAATTAAAACATTTAAAAAATTCTTCTTAAACCAGCCCGGCTTGCTTGAAAAAATGGGTTTAAAGGGCATGGCGGAAGGCACTGAGGTCTTGGATTCTCCTTATCTCTGGGGGCAGCTGATTCCAAAGGGTAGGTGCCCCCACAGAGAAGGCCCTCTCCCTGGGGGTCACCAGCCTGCACTGTTTGGCTGATGGCACCCTGAGGAGCGCATGGGTCGATGGGAGGTCATCGGTAGCAGCAGGCGGTCTCGAAGATAGCTAGGCCCTATGTCATGGAGCGCTTTAAAGGTGATAACCAACACCTTGAAGTGCACCCGGAAGACCACCGGGAGCCAGTGCAGCTCACGCAGAAGCGGTGTTACATGGGAGCACCATGCTGCTCCCGTCACTACCCGCGCTGCTGCGTTCTGGACCAGCTGGAGCCTCCGGGTGCTCCTCAAGGGGAGCCCTATGTAGAGAGCGTTGCAGTAGTCAAGGCGAGAGGTGACGAGTGATGAGTTTCTTCCCCAAACCCCCAAAACTTTAACCTTAAACTGTCTACTGTTGACCTCACCCCATTCCTAAGAGGTCTGTAAGGGGCATGCATAAGTGCACCAATGTGTCTACCATCCCTGTCCTAATATTCCTTTTTACTTATTCTTTTTATGTATTCAAATTATGTTTATACTTTTACCTGTTATCTTATATATGCTTGACCAATAAACTTATGACTTATGACTTATCTTAAAACCCAACCATGGATGGCTTACAACCCTACAACAAAAATAACCAGTAAAGCTAAAAGAGACACTACTTAAATATTTGTGAGCCACCAGACTCAGAGTCTTCTTCCAAGGTGTGTTCCTAAAATGCAACAAATTGAATAAGCCACTCACACATTGTCAAATCAACATAATATAATACATGGACAATTTATTGTACCTGGGGTGAGCCAAGGTTGATTTGATCTGAGAAATGAACATATCCTTGTGGTGTGTGTGTCAATACTCATTATCATATTTTAGTTCTAGACACCAATAAGTCTTCACATATATTTCGATGAATCTTCTGATATTTCATTAACCTTTGCATCAGGAGTATACTAGCAGGGCTTCATGAAATCGCTAACTCCAACCCCAACTTTATTGGAAGCCACGAAGCAATAGGCCCAGTGTGGTTATTGCAGCCAATCAGTATTTATAAGGTAAATTTTGTGCTTTCAGAAGTCAGCAAGTGAATTCCTCAAAAGCTTGTTCCTCCATCAGGACACTGTAAAAACACATTTATTTTATCTGTGTAAAATTCTTTGAACACTTTAATACTCTGGAACATGAACAGCTGACTGGTTAAATTAGGCTTTATATTAAGCTTTATATTTATCTTTGATTATAAAAAAACCCTTTAATTTGGAGTGTTGAGTATTCCAGGGTGCTATCATAAATAATAATGATTAAATTCATAATAAATAATTGTTACATGTTCCTATCCATATCATTCAGAAGTAAGTTTGGTTGAATTTAAAGGGTCTAAGACCCTGTCAGTCAAGGAATTTTGGGTCATGAAGTCCAGAAGAAGAGTCTTTTCTGCCATGGCTCCTGCTCTTTGGAACATAGTGCTTCCCAGGTAAGATCTGCATCTGGATCTTTTGGCCTTCCAAAAAGCCTGAAAACCTGGTTCTGCCAACTGGCTTGGGGCCCCATTGGGGCGCATTATTCTGGAGGTGACTCCATGCCCCTGTCTGCATGTTGCTTCTTTCCTTCCCATCTTGTTAATTTTAAACTAATTGAATTTTATTTATTGTTTTAAAGTTTTTATTTTTTATTAAAAATAATATAATTATTAAAGTTTTTTAAATTATTGTAAGCCACCTTGAGTCTCTTCCAGGTGAGATGGGTGGCATATAAGTTAAATAAATGTGCCATCTCCATTAACTCCATTAGTTTTCCAAATGCTTCCTGAAATATGTAACAAGGACTTTTGTTTTTGTGAAAAAGCAACTTGATTGAGTCAGGATATAAGAAGAAGCTTCTGCAATTGTGATACAAGGTCAGCTGCTTCTGGACCTGTTATCATGACATTACGTATGCTTGAACTTTACATTTTTTAATTATGGTCTCTGACCAGCGTTAGACGTATGAAAAAGAAAATGGATTGCTATAGCAAAATTATTACCAAGAAATTATTTTTTTTAATAAAGTTTTTTTTTTAAGACAAACAAACATTTAGTACATCATTCATTTCTTCCATGTGACATTTTGGTGTTATCTTCAAATATTTCTTCTCTTCTGTATCTCTTTCATCTTCAATCTCACCGAGTCCATTACAAAGGTTTTCCATTAGTATAATATTCTAATTACAACAATTATTTTTTCCTCAATCTCTTTTAAAACTTATTTATATCTCTTATTTATAAATAGTAAAATTTATTCCATATCTTAAAATATTCTGAATCCTCTCTTTCCTTTATCATCATAGTTAATCTATTCATTTCTGCACAATCTAATTTTTTTAAAATTACTTCTCCCTCCAATGGTATATTCTCTGCTTTCCAATTTTGTGCATAAACAATCCTTGCTGCTGTTATTACATGTATAATCAAATACACATTATCTTTACTAATTTTCTCTGGTAAGATACCCAATAGGAATAGTTCTGGTTTTAAGTCTATACGTTGTTGTATCATTTCCTCCACCCAAACTTAATTTTTTTCCAGTAGCTTTTTGCTTCAAGGCATGTCCACCACATCTGGTAATATGAAACTGTTACCAAGAAATTATTAACAAAACAATAGAACAATATTGTATAGCTTGGTAACCTGGAATGATAATTGTATACAACTCTGACAATTTGGTAACCTGAAATGGGAGTGTAGAGGTGATATCCCTTAAAAATAATGACAATAATTTTTATCTACATGACTTTTAAATTTTGAAATAATATGGGAAAGCAAAATCAGAGCAGAGCTTTTATCAAAAAGTTGTGATGCTGCTTTTGTTATTTTAAGGAAAGCATTGGATCCTGCAGATGTCTTTTTCTATAAGTTAATATAGTAATCAGTTTGGAGAAAGAACAGCTCGGGTTGAAAATAAACTAGAAGAAAAAATTAAATAACTATTATTTTGAAATATCCTAGAAACACAGAGAAGAAAGTCAACTTGGGAACTGTCCAGAGTTTCACATAAGATGGGCAGCTATATAAATGTTTTAAATAATTTAATAAACTCTCTAAAAAATCACAAAAGTTGATAGATGAAAGAATTATGAATATATAATTCTGACTGGATTTTCTAAGCAGGGTCTTGTTTTAATCCTTTTTTATGTGATATTGAGATTATGTTGGATATAATATGCATCTAACGATTACTTTTGAACATCTGGTTGAAAGAAAAACATTTCGTAAAGATAGTTTGTTGAGTGAGTTTCTTTTATTCTAATTTATGTAAAATGGAAATGCAAAGTTTTTGGTCAATAAATCAGTAAGTACATTTTCTGAAGCAGAATATTACATTAAGGATTTTGCATTGCTCCAATGTTTTTTTATCCTGCTAACACCGTCAAATATTATAATCAATTTCTTAATCTTGGAGTTGGCAGTCATTTTTCTAATCTCAGTATTCCAGCAATGATATACCTAATCACCATATCAGCTTTTTACTTGGCTTTTTGTCCCTTTCACTAAAATAAACTTTCTTCAAATTTTAGCAACATGGCAACGAGAGCCATGTTCCATTCTTTCAATATGCACATTAGATGATAGCAATATCAAGTTATATCATAACACTGAAATCGTTCATTGTGTTGCATTTATCAGTTAACATCCAATTAAATATAAGTTAGCATTTTGCCCAGGAGCCAGAGGTGTTACTTCAGAGTATTCATAATTCAAACTTTGTAGAACTTTTGAGTATGGAATGAATGACTAAAGTTTAGACGGATTGGATATAAACTCAATTTTCAGTGGACACTTCAGAACACTTTCAGACTTGTTTTCCCATGATCTCTCTTAGAAGTTTTCTTCCTATTGTATGAATTGGCCAGAGGATACATTTTTTTTCTAGAATGATTTATCTGCTATGATAGGAAATTTTGGATATACTGTTTCATGTCATGTATTGTCTTTGAATACTATATACATCAAGTCTGGATCTGATTATTCTTGAGGAACATCATTCAGAACTATCTTTAGTCCAATTCCTTAGTGAACTACAGCATCAAACATGCAAACTTCAATTTTATCTAATTTTAATAGAAGTATGTATTAGAACATTTGTTTTTTACAAGCAAATCACTGTTTTACAGAGCTATACCATTGGTCAACATAATTAAAATAAATCAAATATTAAGCTCAGAAATTTGCTCATAATCAGAACTACCAGTTCTTTCTTGTCATATGTTTGCTTTTGACTGCTTAGTCCCCAACTGAGTGCAGTCTATCTAATAGTCTATGCACTATTAGAATACAAAGCACACAATCTTAAAATAATAATGTCACTGCCTGTTGTATTTCCCTAGTAGTCCCACAAGACATATTTTTCCTTCTGTCAATTGCACAGCAAGGAGACAAGGTATTATTCACCTAGCAGTAAATACTTCCATGCAGAGCAATTCAGACTGCCTGCCAAAAAAACTGCAAGTCCATGCCAAAGCAACTAAAGCTCTGTGCCGAAAACAAAACAAAAAAAGAAAAAAAAATCAAATATCCATACAAAATATGTGGTGTGTGTGTGTGTGTGTGTGAGTGAGAGAGGGAGAGGGAGAGGGAGAGGGAGAGGGAGAGGGAGAGGGAGAGGGAGAGGGAGAGGGAGAGGGAGAGAGAGAGAGAGAGAGAGAGAGAGAGAGAGAGAGAGAGAGAGAGAATAATGAAATCATAGTGGACAATGTTATTTTGAATTGAATGGTTTTTGATAATACTGCAATAAAGTGCTGCATGTAAAAACAGGACTAGCCACATTATATGCAAGCCGTTATGTGTTTAACACACTAAAGACAGAAGCCATTCAGAGCATAGAATTTATATATCACAACTACTAGATGGCTTTTGAATAGCCTTTCTACAGATTTCCAAAAAGATGAATGATGTAATTTACAGCTTAGTCTTTCCAGGATTTCAAGGTGGGGAAACTTCTTTCAACTTTTCCATCCAAAATGGAACATATTAAAATCTAAGTTTCTTAGAACAGAAATTTCTTTTTATCAGCCTTCAGAAACCGTAAATATGACTATTTTTTAATAAAGCAGATATATAAGATAAAATGTGATTTGTATCATGAGTAAGTGCATATATTACACCTGCAGTACATTCCTAAATAAAATACATATTTTCCTTGATTCATACATGTATACCCAGAAAAACGTATGGTTTCTTTAAGGAGATCCTCTTTAAAATTGGATTATTGGAACAGTCCTACTATTCATTAAAAATTAGGATTGGTTGTTGATTTTAGCAACTCTGAACTTTGACCTATTAAAAAAAAATACAATTTCTGAATATGTTTGGCAAATGGCAGTTGATTATAAACGTATGTAAGTCAAATGTAGCAATCTCCAGGGTAGGCTTCACACTTCATGTTAATGAAGCACAATCCTCACTGAAGTTATGTTTTATTCATTGGGATTTCTAAGTAGATATGAATGAAAAAGTTCAGTAGATAATAGCAATAGCACTTAGACTAATATTTTGCCCCATAGTGCTTTTCAGCCCTCTCTAAGTGGTCCTCAGAGTAGACATATTGCCACCAACAATCTGGGTCCTCATTTTACTGACCTTGGAAGGATAGAAAGTTGAGTAATTTTGAACCCCATCAGGATCGATCTCTAGGTTGTGGGCAGAGTTTGTCTGCAATACTGCATTCTAATCACTGCACCATCAGGGCTCATCATCCATAGAATCCAAGATTATTTGAAATGACATCAAATATGAGTACACAAATATTCCAAAATCAGGAAACCTTTGTGGTGAAGGTTATTGGAGTGCAAACTCAATTCTAGGAGGAGGAAGGACAATTTCTTTGGCAGCCCATATTATTATTCCATTCAATTAGAAAAAAAAAATAGCTGTTTCAGTCATCCTAAAATGAATGTAAATCTATCATAAAATAGATTTAATAGATAGAATCAGATCTATCATAAAATAAAGGTAAAGCAAGGCAAAGTAAAAACTGCTTCAGACAAAAGATTCTGCAAAATGGTGATTCAGAAGAGAATGATATGTATGTTTCGTCTTCTCTGTAGCCTTATGCAATCTGTTTGCAGGGGCTCACAAACAAGTCCAGAATAGGACGGCCGAATCTGGTTGACAGAAACCGGAAGAGAGTTGGGTCCAAGCGCCACTCTGCATGATTGATCTGAGAGCGGCTTAACCAGTCCGCCCGAGTATTGTCCATCCCGGAGATGTGTTGAGCCGAGATGGAGAGTATGATCCCCTCTGCCCAGGAAAGGAGGGAGATCGCCTCGTCCAGTAGCGGTTTGGCGTGCGTGCCGCCTTCTCGATTCAGATGTGCCTTGGCCATGGTGTTGTCGGTCAAGACCAGCACGTGTTGACCTTGGATGTCAGGTTGGAAATGCCAGAGGGCTAAGTGGATGGCCCTCAGCTCCAGCCAATTGATATCGTGTTGTAGGTCCGTGGGTGACCAAAGACCTTGGGTCATCTTGGCAGACAGATGGGCACCCCACCCCAGTAGACTCGCATCTGTTGTCACAGTTATTCTTTCTGGCTCCTGAAAGAAGCACCCTTTCGAAATCGTGGGGGAAGTCCACCAACGCAGGGATCGAAGAATCAGACCAGGGAGCCTGACCCTCGAGTTGGAGTTGCTGCCCAGGGACTTCTGATAAGGTAGAAGGAACCATTGGAGGGGGCGAGAATGGAGGCGAGCCCAAGGCACAATGTTGATGCATGAGATTAGTTTCCCGAGGAGCTGTGACAATTGTAGGATAGAAACTGTCCGGGAAGCCTGAATCTGGGCAATTGCTGTGGCAATGCTGAGACGACGATCCAGGGCCAGGAAAACGTGACACGAGGCCAAATCGATGATGGCTCCAAGGTGCTGAATACGATCGGTGGGCTGAAGGTGGCTCTTCTCCAGATTTAGGGACAAACCGTGCCGTTGTAGGGTGTTTCGAACTGCTTACAGGTCTCTGAGAGCCTTTTGGTGAGAGTCGGACAGGATGAGGTTATCGTCCAGGTAGCAGAGGACTCAGATGGGAATGAGCCGTAGAGAAGCTGCCACTACTGCAAGGACCTTCGTAAAGGTCCTGGGAGCAGACGAGAGACCGAACGGCATGGCCCTGTACTGGAAGTCCTGGTTGTCGTAAGAGAACCGGAGGAAACGCCGATGGGAGGGTCTGACCGGGATATGGAGGTAGGCCTCCTTGAGATGGATGGAAGTCATGTAGTCGGCTTCTCTGACGGCGCCCAAAATCGAATGAAGGGACTGCATCTTGAATTTGTGGTAGGCGATCAATTTGTTTAGCTCCTTTAAATCCAGGATCCCCCTCCAGCCCCCGGAGTTCTTTGGAACCAGGAAAAATATTGAGTAGAAACCGGTCCCACGATGTTCGGTGGGAACGGGCTCTATAGCGCGAATGTCCAGGAGATGGTGAATTTCTGAGGACATTAGGTGTCTCTTTTTGGGGTTCCTGGAGACCGGGTATCATATGAAGCGATGTTGGGGGCAGGAGGAGAACTCCAGGGTGAGGCCCAGATGAATGGTTTGGAGGACCCATTCATCCGTCATTGTGAGGGACCATTGGTGGAAAAAATGGTTGAGGCGGCCGCCGATAGGGTAGGTCTCGGAGCAGTCATTTCCCTCTTCTGAAGGGTCGAGAGGCATCTCCACGAAAGGGGCGTTTTGAAGGCTGTTGTCGTCTGGTGCAGTCCCGAAAGGATTGCCTGTCGGACGTGCGGTCATAAGAGAAAGAAGAGGGACGGTAGGTGGAGGTGCTACTGGCACCAGGTTCAGCCCGAAAGGAAGGGCGTTGACTGTATGGTAAGTAGCGATGATCTGCTCTGCGATAAGAAGAAGGCATGGTTTTCCTTTTGTCCTTATCCTCTATGAGGATAGGATCCAGCGCCTCCCCAAAAAGTCTAGATCCCTTATATGGAGCACAGGCAAGTTTCCATTTGGATTTTACATGTGCACGCCAATGTCGGAGCCACAGGAGGTGGCGGGAGGTAACGGCTGATGCCAGTGATCGCGATGCGAACTTGGCCGCTGCGAGAGTCGCATCTGGGGAGTATTCTGTGGCCGCCACCAATTTGTTAATGTCCTGGTGGAGGCATCGGTCATCTAGCAGGAGCCGCTCCTGAAGCTGGCAGAGCCAGATCAGGGAAGCCCGGTTGAAGAAAGAAGCCGATGTGGCGGCACATATAGCTCAAGCCGCAGTCTGATGGGCCTTGTGGAACACTAGTTCGGCCCTTTTGTCCTTGGAGCGCAATCCGTCTGCGATGTCATTGGATAACACTGCAGAGGACGTCAAAGCAGCAATGGGGGCGTCGACTGATGGGAGAGCAAGTAAATCCTGAAAGCTGGGCGCAGAGCAGAACAGCTTTTTGTCAATGCCATTGGGTGCCTTGAGCGCTCCCGGCTGGGCCCAGGGCTGCTGGATGGTTTCAGAAAAAGGTTGCGAACAGGTTATGAACTCCTGGTTGGGTTGCGGAATGGAAAAAAGGGCTTCATGGGAGTTAGTGGGCCCCTTAGTCTCTGGTAAGGTCTTAGAAGAGGCCAATTGTGTGGTAGCAATGGCCTTGGGAAGCAAAGCCTTGAAGAGAGACGGCCGGAAAAGCCCCGTAGAAGTGGGCTTCTCAGGTAGCTCGTCGTCGTCATCCGAGAGCTCCATATCCCCTGCCTCATCACAGTCAAACTGAGAGTCGTCACTGTGGCCTGACTCATGTAATGAATAGTCACCAGGGTCGACATCAGAGCGATGAACGGCCAGTCTAGGTGGTTCAGGTATGTAAGGTTGAGAAACCCTCTGGAGATAAGAGGCTTGAGGTGGTAAATTCTGAGGAAAACTTCCCGCCATCATCCTGGACAACGTAGCCGTAATCGTCTGAATATCGTAATAAGAAGGCTGAGGACCTTCTGGGGGGTGGAGGCCTGCCGCAGTGGGCGTGAACGTAGCCTCAGGTGCACGAGGAGGATGAGGAGGCTGGAAGACAGCCGCTGAAGTCGAAGGGACAGCAGGTGCATCAGCCTGCTGACAGTAAATAAACCCCTGGGTTGCAGGATCAACTCCTGTTGCCATCACCTGGGGATTGACTGGCGGAGGCAAAGGATTGATGTCAGATGAAGATGCAGGCTTCTCCACAGGGACACTGACTTGCAGCGCAGGATCGTGTGCCTTGTGTTGTGCCGGTTTGAATTGACGCTCAAGAGCATCATGGCGACGCTTAGCAGCCTTATCCTCAGCCGAGGAAGACTTGTGGCCCTTAGAGGAGGCAGACTTAGAAGAGCGAGAAGACTTTTTCGTCGCCTTCCTTGATTTGTTCCCCGAAGAGCGGGCAGAGTCCTTGTTTCTAGGTGGAGAGTGACCCTGATCCAGGTCAGAAGAAAAATCTGGGTCGGCCATAGTAATGGTAACAATTATAAATTTAAATTAGCTCTATTATATATCTCTCTCTATATATTATTATTTATTTATTTTTATTTTTTTTTTTTATTTATTTTTTATTTATTTTTTTAAAAGGGGGGTTGGTGCCTAGGACAGGGAGGTCACCACCAAGGAAAAGTCCCGGAAAGTTGAAAAACCAAGCCAAACCAATCCGGATAGGTGAGTCAGGAAGTGGAGTCCAGAAGAGACCTCTGAGGGAGTACAAGCAAGTATAAAACAAACGGAGGTAAGTATATTAATGAGCAGGAGAAAACTGAGATAAGGCCAGCCGCTGTCACTTGCGAGAGTTACTGACGCAGGATCCAACGCCGAGGTGGAAAGGAAGGCTGAGAGACTGCGACAGTTAATGGTGGCAGATACAAAATGGCGGCTGTGCGGGAAAGGGTAAATGGCCACCCAGAATCGCTCCTTCAAACCTAGAGGCCTCTTCGTTGTGAGGCAGCTTGAAATCAAGCGCCGGCTCGTCGAAGTATCAGGCAGGGAGCAATCTTCTGCGCGTGAGCACTCACGAGTGCTCCAAGCGCTTCCCCCGGGACAGCCGAGTGTGCGTCGGAGGAACCGGGCAGAAAACTTGGAGCCCAGCCGACGTCTAGGCGAGGCGTCAGTCAGTCGTGGAGATGTCAGCAAGCAGGAGAAATATCTCACCTCCCAGCCGCCTCAAGTTGCAGGCACGCAGAGATGCCGAGGAAGGCAGAGCTCTGCGGCGAAAAAAAGGTCGGCTGTTTAAATTCTCAGGCACGTAGAGATAGCAGTGACAGGCAGAGCTCTACGGCAAGGAGAATCAGCGGAGCAGCATCGGGCGAAATCCTCCAGGCCGTTGCCGCCCCGTAATCGGTAGAACGCAGCAGAAAGGATCCAGTAGCAAACAAAAGAGGAAATTTAACAAAATAATGGAAATTAGTTACTGAGAAATAACGAGGAGAGTAAGGAGAAATCAGAAAACACTTGTTCAGGCTGCACTGAGTGAAAGGAACTGAGCCTCAGCCAGTCCCTAGGGGAGGAGTCAACAAATAATTTAAAGTGACATGCACTCAGTGTTTTCAGGCAAGCTGAGGGATATTACCCACGCTCTTGGATTCTTCCAAGCAGCGCGCCAGAGACTTAGCTTATTTCACTACAGTGAGAAATCCTACTTTGTGAGACTGACTGGTTTTCATAACTTGGCATGCTAGGCTTGCAGGATTTTTTTGATCTAACCAAGGACGCCGATTAGACAGATTTAAATGTTCAAGAGTTTAAGATAAACTACATTCACAGATAAATGAGCAATGTTTAGATTTATGCCCTTTTAATGGTAAATGACTAATTTATATTCTAAGTTTGAAAACATTATTACTACAAATTTTGTTTTATTGCTAAATAATGTAGTAAACAACCACTTGGCATTTTAAATGATACCACACTTTGTTTCTTGAAATGAAATTTTATAACAGCTCATAGCTCATCTGTTACAATATACCATTCACATTGTACCATACAGCATACCATTTGTGTTTCTTCTCAGCCATATGTTTTCACTATACAAGTTGAAAAGTCATCTTGAAAATATATCCCCCCAATATGTCAGTACACTGCCTGCATTTTTTTTTCCACGAAGGGTATGGGTAACACTATGTTAAATTCCAAGGTGGTATGTTCATTAGAGACCATTAGCTGGTCTAGAACATCAAGTAATATAAGCATACTTCAGTTAAAATGAAGGTTTAGTGGCCCTTCTACCAAACAGACTACTGCTATCTTTATGGTTAGCAAAAAATGCTGGATGTGACATAGGTATGATTAGCCATGGGGACAACCCAATCTATTCTTTGTTTATCTTACTAAAAAATTGTTGAGGTTCACCCAAGCATTACTTGAACTTGAAAGTTGACTGGCAGCGTTTCTAGAAGACGACTCTTTCCAAAGCCAGAGTTAGTATACTACAAAACTAGAAAAGCTGTAGTGGCCATAAACATCCTCACTCCCTGCCCCCCAACTCAGGAAGTGCCAAATATATAGTATTATATTTTATATGATTTTTTTTCATACCTGTGCACCTTGAAAATGGGCAATTTCTCAGTGACAGAGACATTGATGCATTATCTTGTAATGGACCTGCCTGTACTCAGGTAATTTACATCTGAACTTGATCCTTTAAGTCTATTTGAAAGTATTAGATGAAAACCTTGGAAAATAGAGGTCATTTTCATGGGTTCATATGTCATGATTATGGCATATGGAAAACTGCAAATGTAAGAGTTTATATTGTAACATCATGAATTTACCAATTACATGAAACAAGTTGTGTGTATGCATTTTATGTCTAAAACTAAAAGAAAAATAAAGAAGGAATGGAGATAAATGAATCAATCTCATCTTGTTAAGTAGAGCTACTAAATGTTGGTTTATTATGATTGAAGGGGCTAAATTATAAATCAGAAAATATGGATTGTTGCTATAATTGATCCTATGGTTATATATACAATTGGGAGTATATAGATTGGTGATAATTTTCATGCTCTGCTCCAGTAGATTGTGATAAAGAAAGATTCCAGGATGAATTTTCAGAAAAAATATTCAACATTTTGAATATTCAAATATTCAACAAATGAGCCTTGGTGGCGCAGCAGACTAAAGTGCTGTTAAGTAACACCAGCTGCCTGCAATTACTGCAAGTTCAAATCTCACCAGGCTCAAGGTTGACTCAGCCTTCCATCCTTTCGAGGTAGGTAAAATGAGGACCCGGATTGTGGGGACAATAAGGTGACTTTGTATAAAAAAGAACACCACTTGGGGGTGGGGGGCGAAAGCCCTCCTAAGTAGATATATACAAAAGTATGAAGACTATTGCTTAACACATTGTAAGCCGCCCTAAATCTCTGGAAAAGGGCGGCATATAAATCGAACCAATAAATAAACAATAAATAAATAAACATTGTGAATCAATGCAAGACAGGGAAAAAAGTTATTCTATTAGGTGACAGGAACAGATGGGTGGGAATGAGAGCAGAATATGCAGAACAAGTGATTGTGCTGTTTGAATTATATTGATTAATGAATACCTGTTTATAAAAATAGTCTGTTTTTTAATATCTGAAATAAGCACAAATCTATTTGAATAAATCACAAAGGAAAGAATACAAAAACATTGTTAAATATTAACATTGTAAAATTTACAATGAAAAATTGAGGGAATTAACTTTTTGATGAGATATTCTGAAAGTTGGAGATACTGTTAATTGGTAATATCAAGACTGGATCCTGGGGAAAAATGGACATAGAAGAAAATGAAAAGAAACTGAAGTGAAAGTATGTTATACAAAAATGTATGAAAGAATAGATTGATTATTTGATATCAATAATTTTAAAGAAGCTGCATCATTAACACAGGTCCTAAAATTTTGATATACTCTAGAGTCTAAATTATTCTAGAAAACTGATCGGTAAAAATATGTATTGTAAGGTAGAAAATACCTTGTAAAATGCCTAATATTTATAACTGCTTATCATGGTTAATAGCAACTGCAGATTGCATTAATTTTTCTTGCATTGGATATGCAATTGTCTTTCATAAAAACTCCTAGATTTTCATAATCATACTTATGTACAAAATTAATTCTGTTTGTCAATATACAAATATTTATATTTGTTTAATTATTTTTTCCCTATGTGAGCAATTAATATCAAATTTTTTATTATGTTTTGATAAGGAAATCATTATGGACTTCTCAATGAGTCTTACATATTCCATTCATAATTCTAATAAAAGTTAGATGGAATTATGTGGATCCATGTGTTCTAGGACTTCTTCTGGATTATTTTTCTAATAGCCATTTTACTTCAACTTTTGCCATTATAAAACAGGCAATCAGAAACTTTATTTTGGTCACTGACCAATAAAAGATGTTAAGTTTTGGACTTCCGGCTAATGTTGCAGCGATATCAGACACAGGGAAAAGGTATCTGCATTCCCTGTGCTGAGTTTTCCCTGTTTGTGGGCTCCGAGAGGTGTCAAAGTCACCTTGTAGGGTCAGCAAAGCTAAGGACAGGTGCCCTGAGAGATTGTGGAAGAGATTGCAACTCTATGGCTGAACCCTAGGCTTTTTTCCTTCTATGCCACAGCGAGGAGAAGAGGCAGCCTAAAGATGACTGCCACGAAGCTGGGACATCCAAGGAACACCTAAGAACTGTACTGGAGTGAGTCGGTGAACAGTGCCTGGAACTGGGTGAGAAGAATCCTTTTCATTTAAAACTTAACTCCAAAAGAATATCCAGGAAAAGAATATCCTCCAAAAGAATATCCATGCTCATTGCTATTTTTAAAAGCAGTGATTTATTGAAATTGAAAGAAAAAGAATCAAAGGGAGAAAGGGAAAAACCTTGAAAAATACAGAAAATTGGATTTTTAAATTGGACAGGCATTGTTTTGGATAGGCATTACCAAATGCTGGAACTATTTACTTAAAAAATTAATATCATGTTTATATTTTGGATTGTTACCATTAAAATTGGATGAAACTGGTTAATATTGAAATTTGACATAAGAGTGCCACCTGCTGACAAAAGGAAGGCATAACACATTCCCAAAATTCTGAAAATACTTGGCTATTGGAGATTTAAACATGACAATAAGAAATACATTATTAAAGTGACTGCTGAAGGCTACAACACAAGACTGAATTTTAAAAAATGTTGGGACTATCCAGAGGAACAGGTCGATCAGCTTTGGGATATAAAGATTTATGAATATTGAACTTTTTGAAAAGTGACTTTAGGTTTGAATATTTTTTTTTTTGGATTATTGAACAAAAGACGAACAAAATAAAACTAAACAAGATGCTCCACCAGGAAGAAATGAGTGGAATTTGGGAAGAAATTGTGTTGTTAATTCAAAGTATTAAGGATACTTTGACAAGAAGCTACAAGATTATGAATAAAATGCAGAGCATAGATGGAAAGCTGGAAAACATGATGCAAAGGACCAAGATACCCAGGAAGAGGACGAGCCATTGAAAGAGTAGACAAAAAAACAGAACAGATACCAATAGACAGAACCGACCAATAAAACAAGATGACAAGAAGGAGATAACAACAAAAATAATAATGACTGATGAAATAAGCCAATGGGAGAATATTTCAAGGGAATTAAAAAAGGAAATGGAGTTGCAGGAAGACGTTTTGGAAGAAAGATAGGGGCAAGAATAGATATTTTGAAAATCAGACAATGGAAAAGGGCAAAGAAGGAAGAAATGTTTAAAATGATTGGTCAAGATATGGAAGCAGATAGAGATAAAGATCCAAGAGAGGAATATGGGAGGCAAGCTATGAAACGAACAAGTAAAGCTTTAAAGCGGGCAAGAGACGATGGATAGAAAGGGAATATTTTTAAATATAACAGTGGCATAATTAAAAGTTAGAATAGGGATGGAAATGAGAGGGGGGATTAATGGAATACATATTTTATATAATAAGGTGAAGTAATAACGAGGAGAAATCAGAACTTGGATGGTATTATTAAGTATGCTTGAATAATATGGTGATTGGCATAAAAATAAGATATTGAAATATTGAATAACTAAATAATGGAAGATTATAACTTAACATAAATATATGTATTATTATTAGGACCATATAAGCTTGTTAAATATAACAAATATGATTACTAATATTTTATTTGTATTAAAAGGAATGACACTCGGAATATGGTGATTGGCATAAAAATAACATATTGAAATATTGAATAACTAAATAATGAAAGATTATAACTCAGCATAAATAGGTGTACTATTACAAGAACTGTATAAGCTTTTCAAATGTAGTAAATATGATTAATATTATTTTATTTGTACTAAAATGTATGACACTCAGGTGCCACACTGTTCACGCACTGATATGTTTGTAAAAAAATAAAAAACTTGGGGAAAAAAAGTTGTTAAGTTTCTTAAGATAGTTTTTATGTTCCTCTAGAAGCTTATTTATATTCATTTCACCCAAACAGTTTTTAATTTTTTTCTACATTATTTTGCTTTATAAACATTTTCATAACAAATTTTTAAAACTTTTCTCTTTTTTTATTAACCAAAGGCCTCAACTCAGCCTTTCTTATGGTCGAACTTTCACAGCCATACATTGCAACTGGGAAAACCATAGCCTTGACTATACGCACTTTTGTTGGCAAGGTGATGTCTCTGCTTTTTAGTATACTGTCTAGATTGCCATAGCTTTTCTCCCCAGGATCAAGCATCTTTTAATTTCTTGGCTGCAGTCCCCATCTTGGAGGTGATCTTGGAGCCCAGGAAAATAAAATCTCTCACTACCTCCATTTATTAAATTAAAATATTTTCTATAAAAATGCCAATGAAAAGGAAATCTCAGAATTCCAAATATTATGAGTATCATTTATTTATTTATTGGTTCGATTTATATGCCACCCTTCTCCGGAGACTCAGGGCGGCTTACAATGCATTAAGCAATAGCCTTCATACTTTTTGTATATACCTGCTTAGTGGGGCTTTCGCCCCCCCCCCAAGCCGTGTTCTTTTTTATACAAAGTCAGCTTATTGCCAACCACCCCAATCTGGGTTCTCATTTTACCTACCTCGGAGGGATGGAAGGCTGAGTCAACCTTGAGCCTGGTGAGATTTGAACTTGAGTAATTGCAGGCACCTGGTGTTACTTAACAGCACTTTAGTCTGCTGCACCACCAAGGCTCTATAATTATAATCATAATTATATCAGTAATATTTTTAAATTTAAAAACAAGAATTAATATTTAATCAAGAATTGGTTAAAGAAATAATGTATACATATACCATTAGGGTATCTACTTCAAAAGAAATCAATTGAAGTGGTTTGATCATGTAATGAGAATGACTGAGAATGTAAAATATATATATAAAAAAAGTGACAGGGGTCTGACAGAAAGGAAAGGATTGATAAAGTTAAAAGGTTCTTAAAAATATGTTGAGCATAGGTTTGCTCTCGGAGAGATAGTTAAATAGATAAATATTTACCATAGCATTATATTAAAAATGGTACAAGAAAGTTCAAGTTGATATTGTATAAGGAATAGACAATGGCCTTGAAGGATAGGGGAAAGAATTGCCACCAAGGCTCCTGAACCTAGGCCAAAAGAATAACTTGAAAAAACAGTCTACAGACAAGCTTTACTTAGTTCACCTGAAGATAAAGAGAGGGGAGTGGGAAGCACCTTCAGACTTGTAAGATTATGTTACTAGAGTTACTAGTCCCGACCTATATGGCATTGGTTTTCTCAGAAGAATAATCTGAAGTTCCAACTAAGCTGGCAAGAATAAATAAAAATGAAATCAAGACAGCTGTGAGGAAAGGATAATTATTTATTTCCCATAACAAAAAGGTTTCCTTATGGTGGCAGCTGCAGAGGCAGTTGCATGGGGTACAGGCAGATTGTTTTATAGGGAACCATGTCCTGTGTGTGGAAATGTATACATGTTGACTCCAGAGAAGGAATTGATTAAATCAAATGATGTGGATTGGGTCTCTTCAGTTGATTGAGTTTAGTGTGTTCACATTTTATGTTTGGTATGAGTTTAAAGGGTTTCGGAGTTGTTAATCAGTAATTTTTTGGGAAACCTGGGTTAGTTAAGATATGATCCCTTTACAATATTTCTAACAGTTACATAAATTGTATAAATTCTTCCACAGTTTCTTTCTATATGGCCTGGTGAGGGAACTAATCAACAGTTATCCATTGAATATTCAGTCAATCAGCCTCTTAGTTTCTTCCTAAAACTTTACTGGCCTTGCATTTTTCTTTGGGCAAGGGGAAGAGTAAGACAAATGAAGGCAAAGGGATTCTTGATCTCTAGCAGATTACATTCCCTACTAAAAAGTTGACAATGGACAAAGATGTTTATCCTTCTCAGGCAAGCTATAACTATGTACAAGGGAAACATTTATTTGCATGGGACATATCTTGCATAATCCAAGAATATATCAACTTTCCAGTGAAAAGAATACATGGAAAGAAGGGGAAAATACATGGGTACATGGGTATCGTCTAGTTGGGACTGGGCCTTTTTCAGGCCCCAGGGTCAATATGAAGAAAGTAACTTCCCATTAGTATCTTGGGGGGGGGGGGAGCCAGCTGTTATAGGGAGATGAATTGCCAGAAATCAGAAAGCCCTGAGCTTCTGCATATCTTGCATGCTGATTATAACAGGGTTATAGTTAGTTAGGGTTAGTCATATAACTATGACTAATCACATAAGAGAAATGCCTTGACTCACTTAATTGCATATAGTTACAAAAACAAATCTCAGCCTTTGATTGAAAGCCTTAAAGAATAAGCCAATTACCTTGAGCATTCTGAACTCCCAGCTGATGCATTACATAGTGCTTCCATCAGCAAAGCAGTCCTAGGTAAAGAATAAATGTGATCCTGTTTCTGGTCAGAAGAGGCCAAAAAGAATCAGACTATTTCGATCACAGGTCCCCAAACTTTTCAGCATCAGGGACCAGTTTCATGGAAGACAATTTTTCTAAGGACCAAGGAGGAGATGGTTTTGGTTTCACTTGCTCACCTGCCACTCACCTCCAGCTGTGCAGCCTGGGAGTTGGGAACCCCTGATCTAAATGATTTCATTCATTCATTTCATTCATCTGGCCACTTGTTGGTCCCTATCCCCCTAATCCTCCTGCTTTTATTCCAGCTAATATCAGTCCTCCAGTAATCTTCGATCTGATAATTTTTAGGGGGTCTGAAATTAACTAGGAAAAGATACATATATATATATATATATATATATATATATATATATATATATATATATATATATATATATATATATATATGTATGTATATATATATTGCAGTAATTTTTAATGATGTATTGAAACCACTGATCTGCATCTACATATTTTATGATACTTAAAACATAGATACAATGATATAGTTATATTTCTACAATCTCTTTTACAAGACATGTTTTCTTGAAAATTTGCTTCCATTCAAGGCTCAGACGAACATGATTGAGAATCTTCACTTGAATTTACATTGCATCTTCACTTTGCCTCCAATTCAGCCATGCTTCTTTTGGCAAAAAGTAGAACTAGAAGCATGCAGAAAGGCATCAAGGCTACAAATTTTTGATAAATATATTATAAAGACCACTTCAGCTGCTACAAAAGAGTTACAGTAATCATTATGCATCAAATGCATGTCCTATATAATGCAAATAAAGATTCATATTTTTGCATCTTTTTATGCTGTCTGCATGATACAATGAGCTTGAGGTTTCTTTTTGGGGTATCTCAATCCCTTGCTACAAAAGCAAAATAGATTATTTTACCCTCTTTGTATCTAACCTTGCCAGAAGTATCTTATAGAAGTTTATAAATAAATAAACTTCAATTTGTTCCACAGTAACAGAGAGTTTAGACCAGGGGTGTCAAACTCACGTCACCACGTGATGTATCATGACTTTTCCCCCTTTGCTAAAATGGGTGGGCGTTGCCAGCGTGTGATACATCTGGTCTGCAGGCCGCGAGTTTGACACCCCTGGCTTAAAACAATGAAAACAACCAACATCCAAGAATTCCATCAGCAAAATCCTACCCCTATCTGTTGTGTTCAGACGCCATCAAAAGTTTGTTCATCCTGAATGGACAACCTAAGACTACGGTAACTTATCTCATTACATTTGATAAAATTTATTTTTTACTGATTCAATTAATGTTATGGTTCTTTTCCTATTAAGAATATTCTGCACCTCATAAATTGTATCACTATTCTGTATTTACTATGAATGCATGAACTGCTATGATACAGCTACTTAGCTAAAATTTAAATTGGTTCTTCTCTTAGATTTGTTTATTTTCAAAGTTCATATCTTTCTTAGGCTGCCCCAAGCTTCTTTGCAATCTTAACCAGTACAAAAGAAACATAGCTGAAAGTACAGCAGCTGCTTTAAATATGAACATTTCAACAAAAAGGCCAAAATTATGTTTAAGGAAACATTACTGGTGTTACTAAGCACTTGAGGCCCCCAAACTTTTGGGCACCAGGGACTGGCTCCTTGGAGAGAGGTTTTTCTGTGGACCAGAAGAGTGTGTGATTTTGTGTATTGCCTGCATCTGGTGGATGGGGCTTTGCTTGTTTGCATGGACCGGTTTTGGGTATGCCATGGCTCCATGTCAGTCCCCAGGCTGGGGGTTGGAATTAGTAGAAGACTTGCTGACACAAGGAGGCAAATATTCTGGTGTATATACCTCTGTTTCCTTTATGGCAATGTTACAGAAATAGAAATGGAGCATATTTATTGTACTCTGGATATAATCCATTTTTACTATTTTTTCATGCATCTGAGGACATGAAAGAATTATAGGCTGTCTTATTTAAAAATAGTTGCAGCATATTTGATAGCTAACCAAGAGGAGCAGTAGATTACTTAATTTATCTAAATTTCAATTTAGTGTTTATGAAGTTATGAACACTATGAAGTTATGAACACTATTTCCTTAGCCAAAGCAAATGACAAAAGGTACAAAAAATTTATTGTTCATATGTGAGCAGAGCCACAACAGCATTGCTGAGCATAAAAAGGCTTTATTGGTTGGTTGATATTGGAAACACTCTAATATTGCATAGGTTTCCATACTAATTTATACATCTAAAAAGCTATCATAAACCACATCAAATCAAAACTGTAACAAGAAGATATTCTGACTATAATGCCAGTCAAACACACTTCCTATCAAGTAAACAATGGTAGTTTCTACCAAAATGTTTATTACCCTGAATTTAAGGTTAAAATATGTTGTTATAATTACTGGAACATAATAATAATATTTTAAAAAATGCACATTCAGGGAGAAAGAGATTCAAAGTCAACATTCCAAATGTTTCACACAAGATAAATAGCATGTATGATATTAATGGAATAAGTGTGTACCACATTATTGAGTTAAAACTAATGTATCTTTGGTCTATGTAATGTACACTAATTGAGAAAAATCTCAATTAAAAAAACATGTTAAACAATCATCTTTATAAATACTAAGGAACATCTTTATAAATATCACAATACAAATTGAAAAGCTATATAAAGAATAATTGGTAATATATATATTTTCAATTAGAATATACTCTAAAGTTTAGCAGTGTTTCTACATACATGTTCACAGAACACTACAGGTGTATGATTCAATTTACTGCTTTCTTTATCTATGTAAAGTTTAGTCAGTTGTATTTAGAGCATTTTTGACTGCTTTTAAAAATAGTCATTTAATATAAAATATTGAAAGATACATAATACCTATAGAGATAGATATATAAAGATACAGGTTTTCATACATGTTACAAAATAAAATTGAAAAGTATGATTTTTCAAGATGCTGAGTTAGCATTGAAGAGAAAAACTTCTTTTAACACTCTTCTAATACCGTATGGCACAGGAGTAAACATGACTTTTGTGCTTTGATCATCAAAATATAAAAAGCCAGAAATTCTCCATTTATTTTGAGGTTATGTTACTAGTTGCAACTAAGTAAGGTAGTTATAAATTTTCAAAATGGTAGATTTATAAGTCCCTGCAAAAAAAATTAGATATAATTTAAATTACATCTAAAGAGGATGTCTTTATGATGGTAAATGCTATTAGATTAATTTTAATATCCCTTGTATCACTTTCATGGACTACATGAAAGTTCTACATGAAAGAATGTTGGCATGACAATGAAGTATGACAATGAAGAATTCCTTTGGCTTGACACCATATGTGAATTAGTACTAAAATGATAAACGTGTTTCCTTTATCATACATTTATCTAATAAATTAGGGATGTGAAATATTAATGGAAGACAAGAGGACTATCTACATAGGCATATCCATTGCAAACTCTCTTTTTTCCTCTGCATGGAAAAAAACTAAGGGCTTAATTTTGAGACTGATAGATTCATTTTTACTGAACATTTCAAAAAGACCTGCTGTTCAGGACTCAAGCTTGAAAATATTTCTTATGTTGAATCTGTTGTCTTCATTCAGAGTGATGGACTGTCAATCTATGTTTGTGACATAATGAAAACACACTGCAGGACAAACCTCAGTGTCTCATTAGGTTAAGAGAATGATTTGTCCCTTAGCATTTGCTGGATTTTCTATATCTTTCTTCTTTGCAAAGATTTATCACTAACACTGCACATCAAATCCCCTTCAAACTTTAAGTATTTTTTCAGGAAAATTGCAAATATTTCTAGTAGACATTTTCCATAGGCACTTTGTTTTATACCTCCAATTAATTGATATAGTTGTTTTGTTCAACCCAACTATATAGATATTACTTCTTTCTAGAGCACACTATTCCATTCACTCATATCACTATTTCACTTCTGTGTCATTACAATTCTGTTGAGTACATCAATCCTAATAACTGTGCTATGTCACTAAAATCAATAAATATTTCTAGTGGTATCATATCAAGAACAAATATGTGTAGGTGTGTGGATCTTTCTCATCTCTACCTCTTTTATCTCTATCAGCTTTATCTCTGTCTCTATCACTATTGTCTCTATCTTTATGAATAAATCAAGCTTTTACTTTTTAAAAACAAACTCCAAAATGAAGGTCCTTAACTATGATTCATCTGACTTTTTCCCAGATATTCTCTTCCATTTTTACAATGCCTACACAATGGCAATGACATTCGTTTATAATCTCTACAGTATACTAATTTGGATTATGAATGTGACAGTGTGCTGTAGTCTATTCTAGCTATCCATCATATAAGTACATTCATGATTTGGGCAAATATCCCACCTAAGAAGAAGCTTTATAGATTGCATTGGGGAGATTGTTATTACACCTCAAAGAATATGATTATAAAGATGGAAATTTCCAATTTAAATATCTACATAATGGGACAGAACCAGTGGTGAAATCCAAATTTTTTTACTACCGGTTCTGTGGGTGTGGCTTGGTATGCATGGCAGGGGAAGGATACTGCAAAATCTCCATTCCCACTCTACTCCAGGGGAAGGATATTGCAAAATCCCCAATCCCTCCTCATTCCAGGGGGAAGGATATTGCAAAATCTCCATTCCACCCCACTCTGGGGCCAGCCAGCCGTGATATTTGCCGGTTCTCTGAACTACTCAAAATTTCCGCTACTGATTCTCTGAACTGCTCAAAATTTCTGCTACCGGTTCTCCAGAACCTGTCAGAACCTGCTGGATTTCACCCCTGGACAGAAGGGGTGAAGCTTGAGCAGTTGCTTGGAAGAGGAGTGGATGGTTTGGAAATGTTTAAATAAGACAGTGTACTAGTTTGGCTAGTTTGGCTAGAACTAAAGACCACATGGAAACATGGGGTTTACCAGAGGACAAGCATATTTACTGCGAATGTGGCACTATTCCAACAACCATCCATCTTTTACAGTGTCCCCTAAGACAAACATGCACATAGAATGACTTGCTGTTTAGAAATATCCCATCAATGTGGCCTAGCATTGGGCTAGAACTGGAGCTATCTGAAATTTTGATAATCTTGAGTTCTGCTAGACTGCTAGAACATCCAATACCTATCCACAATAATAACTGTTACATACAACAGAAAAAGGAAAGATGTCAAAAAATAAAGGTGTAGGTTTTGCAAAATAAGGATAACATGAAAGGATCACTTGAGTAACCTTAGCTTAGAATTACAAGTCCATGTGAAAGGTGAGACTGACACTGAACATATTTGCATCATTAGCTTATACTACATGGAAATCCATAAAAGTTATTATTAGAATGACTAAGGAAGTGATCATGCCTCAAGTAACAACCAATCCTCCAATATAAATTAACAGCACACCGAAAGACCAAAATGCAAAGTCAATACATATACGTTCAGTAATAGATTCAGAAATATCAGCCATTTTTGAATTCATTCCCAGTTTTAGCTCTTTATGATGGTTTTTAATTATTTATTTTAAATTACACAAATGCATAACTCCATTTTAGAGGATTAGATTGTATAACCACACATGAATAAAGAGTATCATGAGATAGCTTTTTCTTGACAAGATAAAGTTATGGGGGAAAAACACACCCTGTATTGCAGTAAAGGTTGCCAAAGCACAAGAATTACAATGGATCATGCCTATTTTTACATATAGTATTCTATATCCAGAATATTTTATCAAATTTCCTTAATTTAAAGATCTCAAATAAACACACACACACACCCCTTACAAAACTGTGTTTCTTTTATTCACACACACACATCTATCTATCATCTATCTATCAATCTATCTATCTATCTATCTATCTATCTATCTATCTATCTATCTATCTATCTATCTATCTAATCTAATCTGATTGTCCCCCTCTCCCCAATCTTAATATTCAGGCAGGTCCAGTCCAAAAGGCACTTTCTCTAAATGTCAAGTTTCAGGTTTCTAATCTCTTTACAGCAGGGGTCCCCAACCTTCAGGCTGTGGACCAGTTCCAGGCTGCTTGTTGGGAATCAGTCCATGCAACCAAAAATGAGAAGCTTCATTTGTGCATGTGTAGGAAATAGGTTCGCTTGCAAAACCACCCGCTCCTCCCTCCCCGCTCACTGCTGCTGCCGCCAGTCTGTGGAGCAAGAAAAGACTGCTGTTTTACAACATCATTATTAAATTCTTGAAAGCTATAATGAATAGGCAGCCTTTAATACAATTGTCCTAAATATGGTCTCTAAAGAACATTCCAGACCGTTGTCTCACTGCTACCTCCTGCACTAATTGCAGTTTCCAAGTCATTTACAAGGGCAGTATCAAATAAAGCACATTGCAGGATTAACTGTGAGAACTGCTGGAAACAATTTAAGCAATCCTGAATTTAGGTCATTCAGAATTATTCATTTTTGCTACCAGAATAGAGCAGAATCGCAGTGTTGTGTCACACTTTAGAGTGTTGTTACTAATTAATTATGTATAGACTTGCAAAACACATGCACACTAGAATTATTTCCCTTTCAAATCATCATTGACATTAATCTCTGATTCTTGCCTTTATCAAGGAAATAGGAAATGATAAAATAGTCTGAGACAGAGACTGTCACCCATTTAACTGCTAAGCTGTATAAATACATAATGAGTAGATTATAGTATGATTGTACTAGATATCCAGCCAAAACACCATTTTGAATTTAGTCAGCTAAAGCTAAAAGATTGTGGCTGCTTTGCATATACATGGTTACTGAAACAGATGCCAAAGAGTAAAATATTCAATGCAGGGCAATGTTTAAGGGTTATGGAAATTCACCTTATGCCATTTACACCCTTCTGAAACCACCCCTTCCTCACAACATTTCTGTGGTAGAAAATGGAGAGTGTACCATGTAAATTACCTTGAACTCCTGAAAGAAAAATGAGATATAAACCAATTAATAAATTATAAATCCATAGAGGAAGTTGTTAGAAACATTTGATTTCATATATCTTGAATTCAACGCACATTTCTTCTAAGAGAAGAAGACTTGGCATACAGAATCTTTCAACTGATCTAAAAATGTTATGCTAACATAGTCCTTTGGATGCTGAGGGAACAGTGTGAATTGGGATGCATGTTTGAAACAGCATGTGAATGTGAACATGTTCCTCAAATCAGCTGCATCTTTTCACAGGCTTGCTTGGCTATTGCTCAGTTCCAAGAAAAGATGCATATCATTTCTTCTCTTATTACATTAAGCTTTCTAATCTGCTTATTTAAAGCAAAGATATAATGTGGTACAACAAAATGAGATCATGAAGCTTATTTTATAAGATATATAACATACAACTTAATTTACTTGATTATTATACTAAAAAAAGTCTGTCACTGTAACTAAGGCCATCCACCTGGATGAAGGGCTTCTCTTTCTTTCTGCTTTTCCCAGCATTACAGCCATTTCCAAAGTGTGAATCTTCACATAATTTGTCTGAAGTAGAATAATTTGAATCTGGTCAATTCTGTAAGTGAGAACTCTGGGTTACTTTGTTCAATGATCCATCAGTTTGTTTTCTTTCCTGAGAATTCTCAGGAGTTTTTGCTAACACCAAAGTTCAAAATATGAATATCCTGTTTCTTCCCTATCCTGCTTCTTTAAAATCCAACTTTTGTTTTCATGGAATCTCACAGGGAATACTATGGTTTGCATGATTTAAATTTAGGTAATTTGATTTCTAATGAGGAAAATTTGCAACACAGTGCATTTGTGTGACAGCATGCATTCATCGGCATGCCAAGATATTGAATAACTATTTATGCTGTATTATTCAGTCCACATTTTGTGGCAAGAACTAAAGCCATCATTTTCCAGCTAAGCTTCAAAATTCTGTATGACAGTAAAGCAGCAAGAAAATCTTCTCTAGCAACAAATCCTTATTAAATTAAATTGTGCTTCTGGATGTTTAATCAAATCTGGCCCTGGCATGCTAAACATCTTGCCACAGTTATAGATGCAGAACTGTTTGGAAATCACAACTTATTTCTCACTAGGAAATTACCTGTTAACTAATAGAAAACATCTAGATTCTGCCCATCATCTGCTCAGAGTGATTGCTTATTTAACACATTTCAAAATAACACTTTCCCACAAAATCACATCTTTTTAAAGTTAATGAACACTTGTGTCTAATGTTAACTAGTCTCACATTTATTTTTCCCACTGACTTTATTAACCCGGTAAGATTTTTTTTTCATCCAGAGGATCTTTCTTTTGAATGTTGAATGACATCAGTGAGCAGTTCTATTTAAATAAATTGCCTACCTCTGAAGCATATATCATATAGTTTTAAATAAGCTTTCAGGAGAGTGAAATTCAGCGTCATGTTTTGTGTTTAATTTTTATCTTAGCTGTTATGTTTCTTTTTTAAAAAGTTCTGCTTGAATTCATAATTGCCTTGCTGGATCCAATCAAAACGATTATTCTGTTTCCAACAGTGACTAGCCAGATGCCATTGGAAAGCTTACAAACAGACCATTGATCATTGATTGTCACCCTCATTTATTCAGTTATTTATCCCCAGCATACATAATCAGCATTTTTTCCTACCTCTGAACATATAAGATGCATCTTAACCATTTTGATTATGCCAATGGTAGGTCTAATTTCCATGTGTATGTCTAATTTTTTTTTAAAGTTTCCTACCAAAGTGACATCATAAATGCATAATCTGTCAAATAACTCACACATCATTTTCACTATTCATGGTGGTTTGAGAAGGCCTTATATTTTCACAAACTTGTTGAACATATTTATGTTCAAAGTTAACCTTCACATGAAGCCTTAATTGCAAGATAATTCACATATCTCTGTTGAGATTGAATCCATTAGGAAAGATATAGGAAATATACAGCTCATTTGAACACTATGTATGAAAACTTTAGAAAACTAAAATACCAGGGAGAGATGTTCAATCTGTTTCTCTCTTTGTTATGTATGAGGTTTCTCACAGTGGAACACTGCCAGCACTAAACATCATGCAGAGAAGCAGAAGGCAGCAACTGTCTAAATAGGTGTTCAGAATGTTTCTCTTTGCAGTATTCCCATGCAACTTTGAAACTTTGGAATAAGCTCCCCAAAAAATTATTTATAGAATAATGATTTCAGAGGTAAAAGACTGATGAGGTTTCATTTCAGACAAGTTCTTATTTATTTCACAGCACTGCCATATTCTTTTTTCGAGATAGGGAGCTCAGAAATGCAAATAATAATGAGAACCAACATATCTCTATGATGCTTGCTATTTATTTCATATCTTTTTCCCAGTAATTTCTAGCTCTGAATTTATATTTTCACAGATGTAGCTCACTGCACCGTTATTTGCATTGTGCACTGCAATATGAACTTTTTTTCTCCTATAAGTCACATCCAATTTAGGATGTGAGTAATTATTGTTGCTGTTGTTTAAAAATCCATCACTTTACATTTTTTGCAACTCATCTGTAGTAATAATTGATGCCTGCTTATTAGGTTTGGAGGTTTTTTGGATTTAGGCACATGAAATAATGATGTAGCATATAACACAATTATTTTAATTCTATGCTTAGGCACAGTACACAATTATTCCTATGTTTTAATGTTATAAATGAAGTAGGTCAGTTTCACAAATACAGACATTACTATACTACTTTTAAAAATTTATGTTTGGATTGTAAAGGAGTCAAAAATAGCACTCTGCCCAACTTCACTCTCTAGATGTGCCCTCAACATGGCCATTAGTAAGGATTCTAGGAGTGAGACACCATCTCTAGACAGGGGTCAGTTTGAAGAAAGCTAAACAGAATGTCAACTACAGACAAGCAGTAAAAAGATTGGGATGGCTCTGACCCTCTTGATTTTTAATATTTTTAAAAGACCTGTCTCTTTGTCCAACCTGGGACACCAAGCGTGAGAAAGGAACCCATTCCTGGTTAATTTAGCAATTATGATGGGTGGATGTATATTACTTTTAGTATTACTGTAATTGTTTTTATTTTCAAATTTTAATCACTGATCAGAATCACATGTCAGATGGATATGATAAATGATAGATGATAGATAGATAGATGATAGATAGATGATGGATGGATGGATGGATGGATGGATAAAGCTTTTTAAGGTAGGCCAGATCAAGAAGCAAACACCAAAAGAATTACTAGAATTCTACTTTATGATTGTGGATATAATCTTGAAAGTTTGACAGAGACCATCTGAGTTCTCAAATGCCAAAGAGAATGACGGAGGGATAAACTTGAGTTTCTTTCTCACCCCTTCCTGTTCCTCAGACATGACCTAATGTTTACATAATCATTCTTACACTCTTTCTTCATGGTTATCTCTGTACTCCTCTACATATTGTCATTAATCTACATATTAGAGAGTTATCTGTAAAAACTGTATGTTGTACATATATACATTCTATTTGGTAGGTTCATTATTATATAAAAACCTTATATATAAAGCCTCTATCTGGTTATCTGATTGGTTTTTTTAGCAATAACAAACCAGTCTTTCCATCAGATCTTGTTGCTCTGTTCATTCAATATCAGGAGGCATAGCGGTTCTATTGCCATTTGGTTGCACATATGGGATAACTATACCTAACCAAGACTAAATTGTGTTGTTTGTGAATATTGTTAGATTATAATAGTATTGTCCATGCAATATTCTACTTTGATTGATTGCTCATACTACATTTATGTTCTGGTCCAAACATTGGCAAAATATTGCAGCGTTGCTGGGCAAAATCATAGCAGATATTCAAGCAGAGATTATTAAATCTAATAGTCATCACTTAACTACCATTGAAGGGATTTTGGTCACAGATGTATAATTGATTAATATCTCTGTCGTCTTGGTTGAGTGGATACTTGTTTGAAAAAAAATATAAGGGAAATCAGTGTTAAGGATCTTAATGCAGGTAAACTCAGGGGGGTATAAGAAAAAAACATGATTATTCCAACTGAAAAATGTAATTTGTTCATTCACATATCTATCTATAGTGACATATCTGTGTCTGCGCACACACACACACACACACACACACACACCACAGAGAGAGAGAGAGCCAGTGTAAAGGGTAAAATAGTACAAAGCTTCTTATGCATTCCTATCCTTTTATGGATCATTTTATTGGCCAGGCTGCACCTGCTTAGTTAAATGCTCAAATGAAAAGTGACACAAGGGAAAAAAAGTCATAATTAAACTGTCAATCACCATTAATAAGCTGCAGTATCTTGTAAGAAAATTAACTATTTAATGTGATTTCACTAAATATGTATTTGGCTGTACAATTCTATCAGAAAAGTATTACTAGTATCCTGGTACTGTTGCTATTATTGTTAAACCTCCTTTTCCTATAATCTAAATATTGTAGAAGAATTCCTCAATAATTTATATGACTGTACTTCAGTCATGACAATACAGTAATTAAGAATAGTAATTAAGTCTGAAGGAATGCAACAGAGTGGTAAACACATGGAATGCTCTACCGACTCCGTTGTTACTACATCCTCAAACCCTCACAGCTTCAACCTTAAATTGTCTACCGTGGACCTCAACCCATTCCTATGAGGTCCCGAAAGGGGGCATGCATAAGCGCACCAGCATGCCTACCATCACTGTCCCCATTTAGATGTATTTATTTTTCATGCTTATGTTCATGCTTATGTTCATACTTATACTTACTACCTTGTACATGTTTGACAAACAAATAAAATAAAAAATAAAATCAATATAGAGGAAGTTGAAATGTCCTTATGAGTTTTCCTTGACTCATTGGGTTGGGTTACAATGACAAATTTAAATAAATAAATAAATAAATTGCAATGAGCAATCTTCATGAGTTGATTAGGCAACTGAGGCAATATATTTAAAGAGCAAGGCTAACTTAACTCTTACATGTGCACAAAGTTCTGTAAAGGCAATACATCTATATGCACAATGAAGTCTATGGCCTTATAACAAAAGAGAGAAAGCAGATGGTACAAAGTTTTATTATGCAATGGTGTGGATCAACTTTAGCTTGCAAAATATCATAAAATGTTGGTGTTCTGATCTGCAATTATATGCATTTGGCAGTCTTGCATATATGTATTTTTGCTGCAGTATGTGGTGCCCAATGTGTTTTTAAAATAGTAATTTTGTTAAAAATTATAATTACAATAATAAAAACCAATACAAATCAAAACAGACAGAATGATAAAAGGAAAAGTGGAAGATTCAGAAAAGAAAGTGGAAAGAAATAGAAAAGAAAAAAGTAAGAATGTAATACAAGGAAAAGAAAAAAGGAATTCTCACTTTCATCACACATATAGACACTTTTAGTAACTTATTGCCACCTCTTAAAAAACAACAAATGGTCTCTCCTTCCCATATCCTCTCTCTTATTTATAAATCCACAAAGCCACAGCATTTCAGTCCTAGTGATAACAAACATCCATTAAGGATTAGTAAAAATAATATATCTATTTTAACCTTGATCAAATAAACCAACTTTATATTCCTTCCTTTTACATCTTTCCTCCCCAATAACTGTATGTATGTATGTATGTATGTATGTATGTATGTATGTGTGTGTGTGTGTGTGTATATATATATATATATATATATATATATATATATATATATATATATATATATATATATATATATATATATATGTCTTTTTCTGTTTTTCGTAGGCTTTTATGTGCATATTCTTTCTAGCCAGGTTTTACCTACGTAAGCTAGGTTGTTCTGCAGCTCTGACTGTGTGAAATCTCATTCACCAGCTTCAGAGCTTTTTTTCTGTTGACAAACTGCAACTCTGCGTTGCTCTCTGGGAGACTCAGATAGCTATTTCTGCCTTATAAGGCTTCGTCGGTGAGCCACACCCACTTCTCAGATATTCCCCCTGTAAAGGTACAATGTGTCTTTTTCTGTTTTTCGTAGGCTTTTATGTGCATATTCTTTCTAGCCAGGTTTTACCTACGTAAGCTAGGTTGTTCTGCAGCTCTGACTGTGTGAAATCTCATTCACCAGCTTCAGAGCTTTTTTTCTGTTGACAAACTGCAACTCTGCGTTGCTCTCTGGGAGACTCAGATAGCTATTTCTGCCTTATAAGGCTTCGTCGGTGAGCCACACCCACTTCTCAGATATTCCCCCTGTAAAGTGGGTGTGGCTCACCGACGAAGCCTTATAAGGCAGAAATAGCTATCTGAGTCTCCCAGAGAGCAACGCAGAGTTGCAGTTTGTCAACAGAAAAAAAGCTCTGAAGCTGGTGAATGAGATTTCACACAGTCAGAGCTGCAGAACAACCTAGCTTACGTAGGTAAAACCTGGCTAGAAAGAATATGCATATATATATATATATATATATATATATATATATATATATATATATATATATATATATATATTCCCCACTCCCCGCTGTCCAGGCAAGTATAAACAATTTGGCTAATAAAATTCATTCACTAGTACTGGGTCTGTTCTCCTTTAAGAGTAACTTTTGTTCTCTCTGATTCTGTGTAGCCAAACTCTTATCTGTTTATTTTCCAATCAACAAAATGTTCCCACAAGAAAATTGCTTACAATTAATTTCAAAGACTTCATATTCTTTTTAATAAATTCTTTATAAAGGAAAGAAAATATTCTTTCAAGTCCATCTAGCCCCCTAACTTTCCAAAATCAAGATTTTAGTCCCCTGTGTGTTGTTTTCCAAAAATAAAAGCTTCTGTTATTAGTCTTATTCAGTGGTTCTTTCGTCCAGGGTGAAAGGAAAATCTAGCATGGTACAGCTTGTCTTTCAGAAAGTTTTTAACTCCAAATAAATCAGTAATAAGCAAATTTCCTAAAGTAATTAAGAGAAGTAGGTAAAAATCAGTGTCTCTTGGAAAGGTACCAGGCATGATTTAGCAACATGAATATGCTACTATGCTCCAGATTCTCAAACCTGCTAGAGAATGTTGTTTTGCAATCTTCACAGGGAGAATCTGTACTGAGCCAAACATGGGCAATCCTTGTCTTCTTCTTAATCAGGAGTTCCCAGGAGCTGATCCCTTTCACTGGTTTCTATTTCAGTCACACTGGTTGGCTCCACAAAAAGCAGAGCTGTGCTCAGTCCACCAATCCACCATGCTGTCCTGGAAGCCTCCCTTCCTTTTAATTCTAACGATCTTAAACTTCAGTCCCTTCAAATAATAGAATTCATTTCTTTTCATTTTCTCATTGTCCCTTCTGACAAGGTTCTTTAAAACTTTAGCAAGTCTCTTTTATAAATCCAACATAGAAAAATTATCCAGGTCACCCTCTTGATTTATTAGCTCTTAGCAATATCACTTACTTATATACCACTTCATAGTGCTACACAGTTTAGAGTCAGCATACTGCTCCTAACAATCTGGGTTCCCATTTTACCAGCCTCAAAAGAATGGAAGGCTGAGTTAATGTTGAGCTGGTGAGGATCGAACCCCTGGCAGTCAGCAGAATTAGCATGCAATATTGCATTCTATATTTAAATATCATCTTGTTTCTTTTGTATGACCCCTGAAATATCTTTTTTAATGTCATTGTTCTGGCCTATTACTTCTAAATCCATTTTCAACTCTTGTCAGTTAAAGCATGTTTCCCTTCCATAACAATTCTTACATATAGTCTAGCAGTAGGTATCTCCTGTTGATTGCATTAACTATGAGTCCATTTTTCAAAAATATCCTTCACTATGTGCAATGTTTCATTCTGTATGTTTTTCTCCTTTAATTGTGATCTTTAATTCCCTCTAATATCCAAAATGTTACTATTTTCAAATTCAAATCTTTCCCAAGGGAAGGATTCTTTATAATTAATTCCAAAATCTTATTTCAAATTTATCTGAAGCCTTCTTCTGTTTGTAATTTCTAAAATTAAAATTTTAATCATTTGTTTGCTGTTTATTTTAAAAAAAGGTTCTTAAACTTGTAATTTAAAGTTTCTTTCTCTACGGGTTTGAAGAAAAAGCAGCTAGTACTGCCAAACATGTTAACCCAAAGGCTTCTAATAGCTGACAAGCAGATTATAAGAAGGAATCATATAGACTTAGTATCCTTTCAAAAGTGGCTACCAGAGTTTGAGCAAGATTGCTGTTTCCTTATCTCACGTTTCCTCTGCACTCACCTGAAACTCTTCTTGGTAATGAGGAGCAGCTGTCTGAAGCACTTGCAGATCGTTAGAGTCCTCTCTTGTCCAGAATTTATTCATCCATAATTTCTTCCATCAGAAGTGCCCTCCAATGAGTTTTTTGCACCAATTATATCTCTTTTTTTCTAGAAATCCTGTGCAGCATTTTTTTTGAAACTGCCAAATGAGTTAGAGTTACCCATCAACGGATGATAGTTACCAGGGATGGGTTCTACTTACCTTTACTACTGGTTTGCAATGGGAGCTCGTTTTGCTCATGAGCGCTTCTGCACATGTGCAGAAGCTTCTGCACGTGCACAGATCCGGCCAGGTGGGCTAAGCCTCCTGCAGCTTTTACTACCGGTTCGCAAGAACCGGACAGAACCGGGAGCAACCAACCACTGATAGTTACCCCTGGGAAGGTACCTACACCGTAACTATAAAGCTACTGTACCAATTGGCAGGAAAAACCTTTTTGGAGGTGACATTTGAATCCTAGTGCTGGGTAAAAAAGGGGAAAAATAATGTTTTTTTTTAAAAAATATAAAGGTTAGTAAGATGGACCAGTCAAGTAGAAACAAAAGCAGCTACTTCTAGTTCAAAAGCCAAAATATATGAAACTTCAGTGTTCAGGAATATTGTTCTCTGCTTTGTTCCAACCCTTTTGCCGAAGAATGTCTACATGATTTTAAAGTGAAAGTGAAATTCAAGGAAGCATGAAAGAAAAATTGATTTTCCATATGACAGCAGTACATGTTTTTACCATCTTTCCCATTATAAGGGAAAGATGGTATCAATGTAGCTCCATCTACTAAATAAGAATGAAGCACAAGCTTGTCTGCTTTGCCTAATTCTGGGCAAATGAGAAGCATTTCGAAACCTTGCTCTGCCATCATAGAAGCTATCTTGTTATCTGCCTAAGAACACCTTCTGATTGACCACATTGAATTGAGTGGTTAACAATGGCTTTTTATGTACGGAATTAATCAATGCACACGAAAGAGCATAGCGTGGATAAATGTGATAATTAATGTAATATATTGAAAACTAGCTAGAATATATAACAGGAAATCCCATGGGAGCCATTTCATTTCTTTCTTGTTGATAATGATTTGTTTTGCCAGCTTGCCGAAAGAAGAGCCTTGTGATCTGTATTGCTTTGAGGTGTCAAGTGTATGGAGGAAAAAAAAAAAAAGGGGGGGGGAAAGGATAAGGTACAAAAAACATTATATACATACATACATACATACATACATACATACATACATACATACATATATATATATATATATATATATATATGTTTTTCTTCTAGCCAGGTTTTGTCTATGTAGCCAAGGTTTTTTTGTAGCTCCAGCTCAGTAGAATCACATCTGGAGCTACAAAAAAACCTTGGCTACGTAGGGAAAACCTGGCTAGAAGAAAAACACACATAAACCCTACGAGGAAGTAAGAAATATATATATATATATATATATATATATATATATGTATGTATGTATGTATGTATGTATGTATGTGTATATATATAATCTTTAGCCAAGTTCTACCTACGTAAACCAAGATACTATGCAGCCCTAGTTCAGTGAAATCACAATTCACTAGTTTCTGGGCTTTTTTCCTTCTGGCAGCCAGCAGACCCTTTGCTACCATTGGGAGACTAAGATAGA